>OX411748.1:6897135-16897135 GCA_948252205.1 Orthosia incerta
AGTCCGAGCTTGGTTAGGAAGCACTTTGGTACAGGCCGAGTTTGGTAGCACTCAATAGAGAACACGAGTGAAACATTTAGAGAAAGGTTTCGTGTTAGTGGTGTTTAGATAGGTTGGTTGTGTTTGGTGAGTAAAGGTTAAGAGAACCTTTTATATTTGGAACCCTGCTATAACATAATTTATAAGACTTGCTACTTTTTCAAACTAGTCAGAGCAAACGAAGGGATTTAAAAAACAGATCAATATTAGATATATTATAGTATTAATATCACGTCTTTTGTCTCCAGAAAGTATAGACAGGAGTACATAGACTGAGCTAAATTGATAGGTATACCAGCCATGTTATAAGATACAAGCATATTTGCCTTATAGATATAATTTGCCTACACACTTTAATATCATAGGGACCTTGGTGTAAAAATCATCATCATCATTATCATCATCAGCCTTTTTAATGTCCCCACAGCTAGGACACAGGCCTCCTTTCATAGAGAGGGAGTGGACTATAATCCAGCAAGCGGGCCCAGTGCGGATTGGTAGATGTCACATGTTTTCGAATATTTGGTTTTAAGACATGCCGGTTTCCTCACGATGTTTTCCTTCACCGTTTTGAGAGCAGTGGTGATGAAATAAATTACACAAAGTAAAGCGTCAGCTCGGGTTTCGATTCTGCAATTTGTAAGTCAGGGCCGAAACCACTGGGCCACCACTGCTCTGTATAAATGCTTAGAATTAAATAGAGAACCCGTAAAATACCTACACGGTACCTAATCAAACTGGGGCAATGCTCGAAAAAATTGTTAATTAAAAAAATCAAATAACCCGACTGCTCAAGAAGCGAACTCAAAAGACCTAAAACAAGAACAAAATCATGCTGTGCAGTCGGAGGATACAAATATTCGCGAGCTGGATGATCAAAACCAGATTTATAACTTTTTAGTTAACATTTTTGTTTTCAATTTGGTACATCTAGATATACAAGTGTTATATATTTTTGAAATCCCCTCCTAAAACCCTTTATTTTGTGTGGGGCACGATGGATTAGAAAGAAAAAAAAATGGGGCCACCACAATATGGCGCCCAAAAACCGCCATTTTTCTACACACCCGCAAGGTTAAGACGAATCTCTTGACGTAAGAATCATCAAAATCGGCCTACGCGTTTGGTCTCTAGGACACCACATAACAACAAACATACATACATAGGTACATACATAAATACATACATAGACTGATAAACATTATCCTCCTTCGGCAGTCGAGTAAAAAGCCTTTCAGACGACTTTTCGTCTCAAATGAAGTCCTTATTTTAATTTCGTTTTTTTTTTTTTTTTTTTTTTTTTTTTTTATCTTATATAGGCTCGCGCTTGACCACCATCTCACCTGATGGTAAGCGATGATGTGGCCGATGATGGAGCACGCTTGCCTAGAAGTAACCTATTCACTCTTGACTTAAAGACCCCTAGGTTGTAGCTATCGGGAAACACAGACTCCGGCAGGGAATTCCACTCCTTAGCTGTACGCATAATAAAAGTATTTTCAAAACGTTTAGTGCGTATGAGTGGGATGTCCACCATGTACCGATGGCGCATCGCCGTACGTCTGGTAGTCCGATGATGAAACGGGCTGGGCGGAATTAGATTATGCAATTCCATCGCACATTCCCCGAAATGTAATCGATAAAAAACCGACAAGCCGGCAACTCGGCGACGATGTTCAAGGCTCTGGAGCTTTGACTTAACCAATGCCTCATCGCCGATGAGCCTCTTGGCCCGCTTTTCGATCGACTCTAGTGCATCAAGTTGGTATTTGGCAGAGCCGTCCCACAGATGAGAACAGTACTCCATGCATGATCGAACTTGCGCTTGATACAAGCTGAGCAGCTGTTCTGGCGTGAAGTACCTTCTCACCTTTGCAAGGATCCCCAGCTTCTTGGCAGCCAGCTGAGCCTTTGCCTCAATGAATGGGCCAAAATTGAGAGTCGATGTCAACGTAACGCCAAGCAGCTCAAGATGGTCAGTTATTGGCACGGTCACACTTCGGAAAGTTGGAGCCGGGTGAAATTGACTCTTTTTTGCGGAAAAAAGACACGCCTGGGTTTTAGCAGCATTAAACCTGACCAGATTGGCATCGCCCCATTCGGAGACTGCCTGCAAGGACAGGTTTAAGCGCTCTACCATGGCCTCCCGGAGAGACTGGACCTGAGGCCCGGTAGTACGAGCGTTGGACAAGTATCTCTCAGCAACAGTGCTGTCGTCTGCATACCCAAAGGTACCGGGTTTTAGCAGATCGTTAATGTGCAGCAAGAATAAAGTTGCTGAGAGTACTGACCCCTGAGGGACACCGGCATTAATATCCAAGTGGTCCGACGAGCAGCCATCGATAACCACTCGAATGGACCGATCTCTCAGGAAGTCTGCAATCCAATCACACAGACCACCGGGCAAACCGAATGAAGGAAGCTTACCAATAAGGCTTTCGTGCCAGACCCTATCAAAAGCCTTCGAGATGTCGAGGGAGACGGCAAGCGCTTCCCCATGCCTCTCGATGGCCTCACTCCAGATGTGAATGGCATACGCTAGAAGATCCCCAGTAGACCGATTTCGGCGGAAGCCGTATTGGCGGTCACTCAGGATATCGTTAGTTTCTAGGTATGCCAGGAGCTTAATATTGATTACGCGTTCCATACTCTTACAGAGTATGGAGGTTACAGATATGGGTCTGTAGTTGGCCGGGTCAGCTCGGCTGCCCTTCTTGGGCACAGGCTGCACGTTAGCCTGCTTCCAAGCATTCGGCACTTTTCCAGCCTTCTATCAAACTAAAGTTGAATTTCTCTCGGCAAACATTACTACAATATTCTATCAAGTCGCAGCTAAATAGGAGCCTAGGTATTGAAAGCTAAAACAATGAGACTTTGGAAGACAATGTTCCTTTCCATCGATTCAGGTCAAAGCTGCGTCGGCTTGATCTGAGAGAGTATTTTAATTAACAGAACACGAGAAAAACGAACTTTATTGAAATTAGTTTTTGTTCTTTCAAGTGGGAATGTAATTTTCTTTTTAATAATAGGTAGTATTTTTGGGTAACTGAATTGTTTAATTGGTTCTTGACTCAAAAAGTGTCGTGTAGTTTTATGTGAAATTCAATGCTGGAAGTTGTTTAGCTAGCCTCTTATAGAATCAAATAGTTGTTTTTTTAACAGACTTCAAAAAAAGGAGGAGGTTCTCAATTCGACGCATCATTTTTTTTATAACATATATAGAAAAGAAAAAAAATGATTCCGACGAATTACTCAAAGACGCCTGGACCGATTTCAAAAAATCTTCTTTTGTTTTGAAGGGTATACTTTCTAGTTGGTCCCATAGTCATCAGGTCAGGATCTGATGATGGGATCCTAGAGAAATCGAGGGAACTCCTCAAATATAATAGGCATACATATAGCGATTTTGGTATTTTCATCAACAATGCAATCATTTGCACTCAGAAACTAACATTTGGTGAAGTGCAACTGATGATGAAGACCACAGATGGCCACTGGAACTCCTATGCTAAGTATGTCACGGGTATTAGATATTATCTCGTGTAGTTAAGCGACTATGATGAAGATACTCTTAGCCGAAGTCGGTGTCGAAAAACGAAAAACAATGGGTACAAAAGACACCGACTTCGGAAAAGAAAGTTATATTTTGCTTAGTAGTTTTTTGGTTTTGGAAGTCGGTTTGATTTTTTGTTAAAACGTTTTTTACGTAAGATGTTTTGTTTTTATTATTATATGCTCGCGCTTGACCTAAATAATATAACATCACCTCTGTATTCATCAAAGGGTTAAGCAGAGGTGCACATAAAGTAGCTACACCCACATTTTGCCTGTTATATCTAAACTAGCTTCTGCCAGCGGCGTCGCCAGGGTAAAAAGTAATTTATCATCCTAAGAGAACATTATAGCGGGATATAAAGTAGCCTATTTGCTATTCCAGATTATAATTTATTTCTGTGCCAAATTTCATTAAGATAAGTGCAGCCGTGCTGGCGTGATTGAGTAACAAACATACATATATCGCATTTATAATTTTAGTTAGATCTTGTAATAGTGGGCGAACCAGTTGCCACCAACCGGGCACAAATCTAGACTCCGGGCTCCTTCTGTGAAATTGCCATTAACCGGGCACAAATCTAGACTCCGGGCTGCTACTGTGAAATTGCCATTAACCGGGCACAAATCTAGACTCCGGGCTGCTACTGTGAAATTGCCATTAACCGGACACAAATCTAGACTCCGGGCTGCTACTGTGAAATTGCCATTAACCGGGCACAAATCTAGACTCCGGGCGGCTACTGTGAAATTGCCATTAACTGGACACAAATCAAGACTCCGGGCTGCTACTGTGAAATTGCCATTAACCGGGCACAAATCTAGACTCCGGGCTGCTACTGTGAAATTGCCATTAACCGGACACAAATCTAGACTCCGGGCTGCTACTGTGAAATTGCCATTAACCGGGCACAAATCTAGACTCCAGGCTGCTACTGTGAAATTGCCACTAACCGGGCACAAATCTAGACTCCGGGCTGCTACTGTGAAATTGCCACTAACCGGGCACAAATCTAGACTCCGGGCTGCTACTGTGAAATTGCCACTAACCGGGCACAAATCTAGACTCCGGGCTGCTACTGTGAAATTGCCACTAACCGGGCACAAATCTAGACTCCGGGCTGCTACTGTGAAATTGCCATTAACCGGGCACAAATCTAGACTCCGGGCTGCTACTGTGAAATTGCCATTAACCGGGCACAAATCTAGACTCCGGGCGGCTAATGTGAAATTTCCATTAACCGGACACAAATCTAGACTCCGGGCTCCTTCTGTGAAATTGCCATTAACTGGACACAAATCAAGACTCCGGGCTGCTACTGTGAAATTGCCATTATAAATAAATAAAATAAAATAAAATAAAAAGCCTTTTATTTCTTACAAACAAAAATAAGTGGAGTAAATACAGTTGAACTGACTATTTCTAATGTATACATAGCTATGATTATATCTAATCCTTATATTTATATCTTAAACTAACCTTAATCTAGTATATATTATTAATATTTTGTGAATTTACCATATCTAATGTATTTAAGTATAACTTATAATTATATCTATTTTGTACTTAACTATCTAATCTAAATATTATAAACTATCTATGTAATATCTAATTTGTACCTTTTAATAAAACTAAATATTACTATACATGTATAACTGAATATTTTGTATATAAATAATATTTTTAGTGTTATATTAGTTAGTTTGGTTTGTAAGAACCCCTTCGCGGGTGAAGGCCTCCTCCAAAGAATCCCACTGGTCTCTGATTTTGGCTATTTGTAACCAATTTGGGCCCGCTGTCTTTGTGATGTCATCTTGCCATCTCGCATGAGGTCTTCCTCTGTAGCGTTTTCCTTTTGGACCGTTCCATGAAGTAATTTTCTTAGTCCATCTCTCATCTTGTAGTCGCGCTACATGACCCGCCCATTTCCATTTAAGTCTTTGAGCGTGGATTAGAGCGTCTGTAGCCTTTGAAATATTTCTTATTTTCGTGTGTCTTATTTTTTGTCTTTTGCTGATGTTTAGCATACTGCGTTCCATAGCGCGTTGGCAGCTGATGATTTTGTTCTTTAGTTTGCTAGAGTATCGCCAGGTCTGACAGGCATAGGTTAGGCATGGTAGGAGACATGTGTTCATCACTTTAGTTTTTATTTTTACGTTCATATTGCTTTTAAATATTTCCTTTAAGCTCCAGTATTTATTCCAAGAACTTTGTATTCTTCGTTCTGCCTCCAACTCATTGTTTTTCCTGTCAAAGCACAATTGTTTACCCAGGTAGATGTACTTTTCTGTATAGGTAAGTACATCGTTGTCGACTGATATTCGGGTTTCAGTACTGTTCGTCATTAACATTGTTTTTGACAGGTTCATTTCTAAACCGACTTGTTTACTGACTTCGTTTAACTGTTGGATCATGAGTTGTATTTGTGTGCCTGTTTCTGATAGCAGAACCAAATCATCGGCAAAGCGGAGATGACTAAGGTATTTGCCGTCGATATTTAGACCATATTTTTTCCAGTCCAATTTCCTAATTATTGACTCTAGGATGGCAATAAATAATTGCGGCGACAGGGGGTCACCCTGTCTTACTCCTCTGTCAATGGGAAATCTTGGTCCGATTTTTTCCAGTTTCACTCTGCCTTTGTTGTTCGAATAAATATTTTTAATTATTTGTATGTACACATTTTCTACACCCTGCTCTTTCAGCGTTTCCCAGATGCTTGAGTGGGACACTGTGTCGAAGGCTTTTTTGTAATCTATGAAAGCGACATAGAGAGGTCTTGTTCTTTCTTGATATTTTTCAATCAGTAGTTCCAAGCTGTGAATGTGGTCTATAGTTGAGAAGCCTTTTCTAAATCCCGCTTGTTCAATGGGTTGTTCCGCACTTAATGTGGTGCTTATTCTTTTGTTTATTAGCGAAGCAAGAATAAGCTTATTGGCCTGTAATTGCCTATATCGCGTGGGTCTCCTTTTTTATATATTAATATTATATTTGACTCTGACCATTGAATAGGTGTGTCGGTAGTTTCCAGTATGCGGTTGAACAGGTGAGTTAGAGGTAGAGCTAGTTGAGTGTAGGCTGTTTTTATAGCTTCGTTTGTTAGGTTATCTGAGCCCGGGCTTTTATCTGATTTCAGCCGTTTAATTGCTTCAACTATTTCTATTACGTCGAATTGTGCTGTAGCTTCTTTGTTATAAGGGTCTAAGGCGCTCGTGCAACTCGGTATTGTTGGGTTTGGTTCTTTGGCTTTGTATAGGGTTTTATAAAATTCCGTTGCAACGTCTAAAACTTCGTTTCGACTGTTCAGTATTGTATTTGCCCGATTTAGGCCGTCGATCCATGTTTTGCATGGCTGTAACTCCTTAAATGCTTTTTTTGAGCTGCCAGCCTGTACTAGGTGTTTTTCGATGGTATTATATCTATATCTTGTGTAGTCCTGTTTAATGAGTTTGTTTATTAGCTTATAAAGTGCTGAGAGTTCATTTTTTTGTGATCTAGTTTTATTTGTAGTTTTTTGTAGTTCTTGTCTTCTTTTCATAAGTGTTAAGGTGCGCTCTGACATCATGTTTTGACTTTTGTTTGTGTTTTTATTTTTTGAACGAGCACTCTGGATGCTTTGGCAGATTACTTTTATTATTTTATCATGATAGGTTTGTACAGGTGTGGTGGAGCAGTCTTGTAAGTCAGGTAAGAAGGATGTAATACTCTCTTTGTATTTCGTTATCTCCTCTTCTTTTCTTAATGTTGGGTGTTGACAATTACTGAAATTTGACCTATTTTTCTTGTGTTTAGATAATGTTATTGTCGCTCCCACTGGCCTGTGGTCAGAAGAAAAGTTGACATTTAATACTTCGATATTATGAACCATTTTTGGTTTATTTGACATAATAAAATCGATTTCATTTTTATATTTTCCATTTGGTGAGCGCCACGTCCATCGTTTTGTCGGCCTTTTTTTGAAAAAGGTGTTTAATATTGCGATTTTATTTTCAAGTGCGAAGTTTATTAATGCCTGGCCTCTCTTGTTTCTTTTTCCATACCCGTTTTGTTTCATTACTAAGTATTCGTCTTGTCTTGGTTGGCCTAGTTTTGCATTTAGATCGCCCATTATTATAAAATTTATATGTGCTTGGTTAATAGCTTTGTTGATAGTTTTATAGAAAATATCAATTTCCTCCTCTTTCGCTATTTCTGTGGGTGCGTATACTTGTATGAGAGACAGTTCGTTTCCTTGTATTTTTAAATTCAATAGTGCTACTCTATCCGTTATACCTACGAAGTTTTCTATGTTATTCTTGTGTTTTTTATGTAATAAGAATCCAACGCCATACTTGCCAGGTGTAAGTCCTATGTGGCATAGAATATAATCGTCATATTCCTCTATCTTTGTTCCTTGGCGTCTCACTTCAGATAGTCCGATTATGTCGAATTTTACATCTTTTATAGCCTCTCTCAATTCTATTAAGCGCTCGTACGATAGTAGTGATCTTACATTGTAAGTTAATATGTACAGTTTATTAGTTTTTTCAGATGAGGAGTTTGGAGTTAATAATGTTGATTTCTTTGCAGGGTTTTGGTCATAATCTTCCTCGGTGACCAACCGGCTTGGAAGATGAGTTTCTTTGCTTATAGTTTTCTGTTTTTGGTGTGCGTTTTCCGAGAGCCAAATTGCCACTAACCGGACACAAATCTAGACTCCGGGCTGCTACTGTGAAATTGCCATTAACCGGGCACAAATCTAGACTCCAGGCTGCTACTGTGAAATTGCCACTAACCGGGCACAAATCTAGACTCCGGGCTGCTACTGTGAAATTGCCATTAACCGGGCACAAATCTAGACTCCGGGCGGCTACTGTGAAATTTCCATTAACCGGACACAAATCTAGACTCCGGGCTGCTACTGTGAAATTGCCATTAACCGGACACAAATCTAGACTCCGGGCGGCTACTGTGAAATTGCCATTAACTGGACACAAATCAAGACTCCGGGCTGCTACTGTGAAATTGCCATTAACCGGGCACAAATCTAGACTCCGGGCTGCTACTGTGAAATTGCCATTAACCGGGCACAAATCTAGACTCCAGGCTGCTACTGTGAAATTGCCACTAACCGGGCACAAATCTAGACTCCGGGCTGCTACTGTGAAATTGCCACTAACCGGGCACAAATCTAGACTCCGGGCGGCTACTGTGAAATTGCCACTAACCGGGCACAAATCTAGACTCCGGGCTGCTACTGTGAAATTGCCACTAACCGGGCACAAATCTAGACTCCAGGCTGCTACTGAGTAATTGCCGTCAACTGGGCATAAATGTAGACTACAGGCTGCTACTGATAAATGGCTATCAACCTTGCACAAATCTAGACTCCGGGCTGATACTGTGAAATTGCCATTAACCGGGCACAAATCTAGACTCCGGGCTGCTACTGTGAAATTGCCATTAACCGGACACAAATCTAGACTCCGGGCTGCTACTGTGAAATTGCCATTAACCGGGCACAAATCTAGACTCCGGGCTGCTACTGTGAAATTGCCATTAACCGGGCACAAATCTAGACTCCGGGCTGCTACTGTGAAATTGCCACTAACCGGGCACAAATCTAGACTCCGGGCTGCTACTGTGAAATTGCCACTAACCGGGCACAAATCTAGACTCCGGGCTGCTACTGTGAAATTGCCATTAACCGGGCACAAATCTAGACTCCGGGCTGCTACTGTGAAATTGCCATTAACCGGGCACAAATC
Source organism: Orthosia incerta (assembly GCA_948252205.1). Classification (NCBI taxonomy): domain Eukaryota; kingdom Metazoa; phylum Arthropoda; class Insecta; order Lepidoptera; family Noctuidae; genus Orthosia; species Orthosia incerta. The sequence continues at coordinate 6,906,475 of OX411748.1, forward strand.
TAGACTCCGGGCTGCTACTGTGAAATTGCCATTAACCGGGCACAAATCTAGACTCCGGGCTGATACTGTGAAATTGCCATTAACCGGGCACAAATCTAGACTCCGGGCTGCTACTGTGAAATTGCCATTAACCGGACACAAATCTAGACTCCGGGCTGCTACTGTGAAATTGCTAGATGGAAAAACCCAATAACACTTTGCTCAAACCGGCAATCAAACCCACTACCACATTGCTCAGCAGTAGCGCATGCGGTCAACAAGGTTCTTTATTATAAAATGGATTTATAATAATAAATTAGATAAATTTACTTTTTACGGTTAGTTTTATTAACCGTAAAAAGTTAAAAACTAACTTAAAATAACCGTTTTAAAATAAATTAAATTAAAAACACTGCTACCCACCCCACAGTCTTGTAATCTTTTTAAGTGTTTTAATTAGTTACCTTTCTCCCACACCACTAGGTACCGACCATTGCCCATTAGTTGGAAGTACAGGTGATACAAAATGTAATTGGTAGGTTTTTCTGCTTGTTAATTCTTAACGATAATGTTTTGGTGGAAGCCGAAATTCAGGTAGACCTTTGCTTAATAAAGGCGCTGGTAGCATTATGTTTAAACAAACCCGAAAAGACCCTGGTTTTTTTTTGTAACCGTCCGTTTTTCTAAGGCTAATTACAGGTTTCGCCCACTACCATCTATACTAATTTTCTCACGTCTGCGACCGTTATTACAGTTTATAAGGAGCAAGCAACAAAGCTGGTCTCAATTTACTTAGCAAATACACCAAACCAAGCCAACTGCGCCCAAAGCTACCAGATAGCTCACAAAAGCGGACATTTAGTTTCCAAACTATTGGCTAGGGCATTGTTTCCCAACCTGCCGTCCATTAACCACTTGTCAACCCAAAAATAATATTAATGGAAATTGATTTTAAGTTTCTGACAGAAATGTTGTTTTTATCTTAATTTCCAGTAATATTACAACCTTATGACAATGCCCGTTATAGGTCGAATCAAAGTTAATAATAATCATGTCTGTGAAATTCGCTTTTCGCTACGACTTTGCTACCGCGCGCAGCGACACGTAGAGTGTCCGAGCTGCCTTTGGGTTTGACTGTACCTGTACCCACTTTTGCTTTTAAATCAATAGCAGGATTCAAAATAAAATCAAACTCGACCACATATAAAGTGTCTAAAATATCTTTGAACAGGAGGGTCAATGGTTCACGACTCAAAAGTCAAAGTCAAAAAGTCAAAGCACTTTATTTCAAGTAGGCCAGTTACAGGCACTTTTGAATTGTCAAAAGACTAAATAAAATATTACAAAATTATGGTGCTACAGTCCCAGTCACAAGACATAATAACTGTGAAAGTACCGTAGATGCCCATTCCAAGGCGTAGATCTCTATGGAGAAGAACGGGCAAGAAACTCCATGGACACTCTTTTTCAATTAGGTAATTATACATCATTCATGTTGAGATTACATATTATGTGAGAACGATGTAGAAAGTTAAAAGTGTCCATAGTAAATATAAAAAGACAATTCAGAAATAAAATTAGAATCAATTAAAATAAACCATGGCAGCTAAGAGATGACCAGTCCCAACCGACAGCGCCCGTTCACGAACATGACACATGTATCAGCACCATTCAGCTCAACCATTTTGAAGGGAGCTAAATGATCCGACACACGCGCCACCATCGGCGAGACATTTGAGTGGGCATGACATACTCTCAACCACCGGAGTCATTCAAGTCAATAGAAGACGTAGGTATCTAGACAATGATAGCTCTGAAGTACATGGCACTCACACAATGCTGGCTATGCTGCTATATAATACTAGAAAGATTAACTCTATATAATGCAAAGATATGCAATCTTCATCAGCTCCGACAATAACAGTAAACGATACCTACGACAGTCTAACCAAAAAATAAAATTTAAAAAATACACATAAAAACGAAATTAAAAAATAATAATATTTAACCTGACAGCAAGCTAATTTTGGTAAAAGAACACGAACATTGTCTTGAGTTCAACACAGCGACCAACTATGCTTATCATCTAAATAATCATTAATAGAATAGTATGCCTTAGAACAGAGATTAGCTTTTACCTTTGCTTTAAATGCGTTAAATGGCAAATCTAGAAAAGAAGACGGTAACTTGTTGTAAAAAGTTATACCAACCCCAACGAATGAACCATGCACCTTATGAAGTCGATGAAAGGGAGCTCGTAATTTGTCCTTATTTCTGGTGTTAAAGTTGTGAATATCACTATTGTTACTGTACAAATGAATGTTCTGCCTAATATGTAAAATGTTGGCGAATATGTACTGTGAAGCCGCTGTGAGAATACCAATCTCTTTAAAAAAATCTCTTAGAGAAACACGCGCACCTAATTGGTAAATGGCACGAACAGCTCGTTTTTGAAGCACAAATATATTTTGAATATCAGCGGCTCTGCCCCACAGTAGAATACCGTAGGACATGATACTGTGAAAATAACTAAAGTAGACCAACCTTGCTGTATCAACGTCAGTGCATTGTCTAACCTTTCTGACGGCGTAGGCGGCCGAGCTAAGCCTACCCGCTAGGCTTGATATATGTGGCCCCCATTGAATTTTTGAGTCTACTGTTATACCCAGAAACACAGCTGAATCAACAGTTTCGAGCTTCTCATTGCCGAGCACAATGTTGGGACCCAGATTTCTAACATTGGGCAAAGCGAACTTTATGCATTTAGTCTTCTTGGCATTAAGAACAAGATTATTTGTTGTGAACCAATCTGTGACCATTGATAGTGCGTTATTCACGTCATCAAAAACTTGTCTATTCCTATCTACTTTAAAGATCAGAGAAGTATCATCTGCAAACAGTACAACGTCGCAAATATCCTTTAAATAGAATGGCAGATCGTTAATATAAACCAGGAATAAAAACGGACCCAGTATTGAGCCTTGAGGTACACCCAGCTCAACAGGTAACCTGGAAGATTTAGCGCCATTAACGTCTACGCACTGGTATCTATTAAGTAAATATGACTCAATTACATTTAGGGCTTCGTTTTGAACACCGTAATGGCGTAGTTTACGCAAAAGCGTATCATGGTGAACGCAATCGAAGGCTTTAGAAAGATCGCAGAAAACACCAATTGCATTTCGCGACTTCTCCCATGCGTCAAATATGTGCTTCAACAAAGCAACACCCGCATCTGTAGTCGAGCGACCCTTCGTAAACCCATATTGGTCATTGTGAAGGAGGCTATGTAAGTTAAAATGTCTGAGTAACTGCTTAAGAATTAACTTTTCAAATATTTTGCTGAATGCAGGCAAAATAGAGATTGGTCTGAAATTACCAATATCATTTTTGCTACCGGATTTAAATAGAGGGATGACTTTACTGCTCTTCATGAGATCAGGAAAAGTACCCAAATCAATGCATTTGTTAAACGTAACAGCAAGATAGGGGGCCACAATGTCTATTATATTGCCCAAAAGTTTGGTAGATATGCCCCAGTAATCACCCGTGTTTTTAGATTTAAGAGAATTAAAAACATTAACTACATCACGAGGCGCTACATGCTCGAATCTCAATACATAACTACATTTAGGGACGCTACTATGCAATAGGTTTTCAGCCTTAGACGGCGACGAACTTAAGGAGCAAGTCGTCGTTGCAGGTATGCTCGTAAAAAACTCATTAAACGCCTCAGCTACGTCAGCTGGTTTGTTAACTAATTTGTTATCAACCATGATCTCGAGTTGATTTTCTTTTTTAACCGATTTACCCGTTTCGTTGTTTATGATTTTCCAAGTGGCTTTTACTTTGTTATTAGAATTTTTAATAGTCTCACTTAGAAATTTTGATTTTGCAACACGACAAATCTTTTTAAATAATTTTGAATAATTTTTAACATATTCTAAAAAATTGTTATCAAACTTGTACTGTCTCAGACCATACAACTCATACAATCTCGCTCGGCTTTTATAAATGCCTGGTGTAGCCCATTGGTTGAAACCAGCGGAAGTCCCAGTAATGTTGATAGTTTTAGTTTTAAAAACGGATTTGTACTCATTTTGCACAACATCAAAAAGGGCCTCGTACATTTCATTTGGGTTCTCGTACTCTATTATTGACGGTATAACTTTAAGAGCTATATTATTTTTAAACTTACTGCAACGACTAACAGTATAAGGCCTGCATTCTACTTTGCGCGGCTTTTTACTTAATGGCATAGGGAAGCTAGCCATTAATCCACAGTGATCTGATGATAAATCACTTAACACCAATTTATTGTCGGCATCAAAATCACAAAATATATTATCAAGGCAAGTCGACGAAGACGCCGTGATCCTAGTTGGTTCGAAAAACAAATTAACTAAATTAAAAGATTTAAATAAGTTCAGAAGCCTAGTACTTAGTGGAGTAACATCTAAAATATTAACATTAAAATCTCCACATAAAATTATATTTTTACTACTGCATTTAATCTTATTAAGTGCATCCTCCATTGCAGATTCGAAACTAGTAAAGTCCCCTGAAGGGGGTCTGTAGACACAAATTATTATGTACCGCTCAAGTTCAACACAAGACAACTCGATAGTGCGCTCAATGGAAAGATTAACTAGGTCTAACCGTTGTTTACATTTTAACTTGTTTGAAACAAGAATTAAAGATCCACCGCGAATAGCAGTTTTTCTCACAAATGCACTCTGTACAGAAAATAAATCATCATTGATAAACACTACTTCATGCTCTTTCAACCAATGTTCAGTTAAACATAACACATGAACATCATAATTCTCCATAAACAAGCTTAACTCTAATTCCTTGCCGGGCAAACCCTGCATATTTTGATGTACAACATTCAACATATGTGACTCACGACTGTTTTAGCTTTGGTAGAATATGACTAGTGGTAACTAAGTCGAAAGTGTAGTAACTTTCGACTTATTGCCCTAATAACACATGCCAGCAAAATAATGTTACACATAATAAATGAGCGACTGAAGGCATATTTGTCCAGATAAATTGCGCCAGAACAAGCCGGTTTTGTAAAAGGAAAAGGAACCCGTGAACAAATTCTCATCGTTCGCCAAATCATTGAGAAGGCTCGAGAATTCAACAAGCCGACATACATATACTTTGTTGATTTCTACAAAGCGTTCGACTCAGTGAAATGGCCAATATTGTGGAAAACACTATTGGACATGGGCACACCTCAACACCTCGTGCACCTGCTCAGGGAGCTCTACGAAGGGGGAACAGCTTCAGTGCGGACAGATGACCTCCTCTCAGATAGTTTTCATCCAAGTGCGGGCGTGCGACAGGGATGCATAATATCGCCATTACTGTTTAACGCCTACACCGAGCTTGTAATGCGAATCACTCTCGAAGATTGGGCCGATGGTGTTGTGATTGGTGGATGTAAAATCATAAACTTGCGGTACGCAGATGACACCACCTTATTTGCGAGTAACGCTGACTTTATGGAGGAATTACTTCTCAGGATGGAGCACATAAGCCTTACGTTTGGTTTAAGAATAAACCGATCTAAGACCAAAATAATGATCGTGGACCGCGTCAACGACAACTCGCCCGAAGTGACACAAATTGCGAACTGCGACGTGGTTCAGACCTATGTCTACCTTGGGGCGTTGATCTCAAACAAAGGTGGCTGCGTAGATGAAGTGAAACGACGTATGGCCATGACCAGAACTGCGATGGAGAAGCTAGGGAAAGTGTGGAGGAATCGCAACATTACCAAAGCCACCAAAATCAGGCTCATACGAACAATTGTTTTCCCCATTTTTCTTTATGCGGCCGAGACGTGGACAGTGCGTGAGTTGGAAAGAGCAAAGATAAATGCTCTGGAGATGTGGTGCTGGAGAAGGATGCTCGGTATATAGTGGACGGATTTCCGCACTAACGTGTCCATACTCCAGGAACTCGGCATCACGCAGCGTTTGTCGAACGTAATACAGTCGCGCATACTGCAATTTTTTGGACACGTCTCAAGGCAGGATGGCGACTCCATAGAGCGGCTGGTCGTACAGGGAAAAGTAGAGGGAACCAGATCGCGCGGCAGGTCACCTATGCGCTGGACTGACCAAGTGAAATCCGCAGTAGGAGGCCGCTTAACTGACTGCGCCAAACAGTCCGCCAACAGGGAGAGATGGCGAGAGATCGTGCGGAGAGCTGTGTCCGCATCTAACACCGACGTGGACGCCTCGACGTGACCACGACCGCTCTGCCAAGAGCGAAACAACAGAGAAGAAGAAGAATATGATTGCATTTTTGCAAAACATCAAAGTGGTCCCAAATCAAAAAAGGTTTGAAACCACTTGGCCAGAGACTAAAATTTATGCTTACTCCCACAACTTCGTCAATAGTTTTCGAAGATTGCACGAGGTCGCCTCCGTAGGAAATTGGAACCTATTGTTTATGTGTTTCGGATATACTATGATTAGTAATAAGGTGCAGTATTGGATGCATCGAGAACTGAAAATGGGAACGTCTGGTGCTGGTAAGATATGAAATAGTGGGTATTGAAATGTTCAGACTTAGGAGACTTTAATGAAAACGGGTCATGCACGGATCATAGCAGAACGTACCCCCAAAGGTCAAAGGCCTAAGTTTATATGTGTTTTTGAAAACCATGGCCTAGATTGGGAGATGACATGGCAGGATTAGCAATAACCATCAGATGAGATAAAATGCGAACGAACGCCAACCAATGTTTCGACGTTGCCATGGAAGTGGCAATGTACTTAGGTATTTGACTAACCACCATCGAAACGACGATGAAGAAGACCTGGAAATCAGTGGTAGAGCTCTGAAACAAAGGCCAAAGGAAAAATAAAATTACGTCCTATTTAAACTTAACTAAATTCTTTAGAGGTGCAAAAATCATCATCAGCTTCTTATCACCCACTGCAGGGTAAAAATCAAAGAAAGGCTTAAGTTAGTAATTAGTAGTAACCGAAACTATTAATGCATCAGTCGTTCATTGAAACAGAGGAGTCCCTTGAACATGGGGGTCCCGGGGCTCTGCCCTACGTAGCCACTACTGGAAATAATTAGCTAGTAGAAAGTTGTGACTAGCTAGTTCGCGTACGAATACACACTTTTGCAAATTTGTAGCGAAATGGATAATGACTTAGGACGAAACCGAGCGCGCGAAATTTTATAATCAGACCTGACCAGACCAGAGTCTGGTTATCATGAAAAAACTACTAAACGTATCTGTTTAAAAATTAAATTATCTGCATTGTTGAACTACTAATCTATCCCTGTATGGTGGCCGTTTTTCAACTTTCCGTCTTCTTATGGCATTTATTTGTGCCCAAAAATGCGTCAAAATTAGTGTCGAAATGTGGAACTTACGACGTTCATAAATTTTATTTTCATTTTTTACTTTTTTGCTTCCATACAGGGCTAGATAATGATGAAATAAATTGATATCACTTTTTATTTTGAACGTACATTGTCAAACAGTGGAATAATCCCTAGACTACGTTTGTATGGAAGAATTTTCGACTAGTGTACCCTTAACAGTACCTAACAAAGCGCTATTTTGTAGCAATACCAGTCTGTTACCGTCCAACTGCAGGGCAAATATCTGAGATAATGCACGAGCAATAACCACGTTGGTTGGCGATTTCAAGCTTGTATTAACTATTTATGTCCAGGTTTCCTCACGATGTTTTCCATCACCGATGTCTAAGATAAACTTTGAAAGTAAGTACGTATGGACGAAGTTGTGGGCGACTATGTCTACCTGGGACAAACGATCCAATTGGGTAGGGCCAACTTCGAGAAAGAAGTCAACCGTAGAATCCGACTCGGCTGGGCAGCGTTCGGGAAGTTGCGCGGTATCTTCTCGTCCAACATACCACAGTGTCTCAAGACGAAAGTCTATGACCAGTGTGTGTTGCCCGTGATGACATATGGCTCTGAGACGTGGTCGCTTACAATGGGCCATATCAGAAAGCTTAAAGTCACTCAAAGGTTAATGGAGAGGGCCATGCTCGGAGTTTCCTTGCGTTATCGAATCAGAAATGTGGAGATTCGCAAGAGAATCAGGGTTACCGACATAGCCCGAAGAATTGCCAAACTTAAGTGGCAGTGGGCAGGACACATTGCTCGCAGAACGGATGGCCGATGGGGCCGAAAAGTTCTGGAATGGTGACCGCGAACCGGAAGACGATACGTTGAAAGGCCTCCCGCTAGGTGGACCGATGACCTGGTTAAGGTTGCGGGAAGGCGCTGGATGCAAGACGCACGGGATGGGTCAATGTGGCGGAGCCTGGGGTAGGCCTATGTCCAGCAGTGAACATCTTTCGACTGAAATGATGATGATGATGATGATGACGAACGTACATATTGGTACCAACTTACTTGTCCTGATTTGAACCCAAGTACGAGAGGCGTGGTCTAAGACACTGGGCCACCACGACAGTGGGTATGTTCGTTATTTTTACCCAAAGGAAAAAGAGGGTTGTTATAAGTTTGACTTGTGAACCTGTGTGTCATATCTCCTAATTGGATGAACCGACTTTAACTTAGTTTTTTTTTGTTTGAAAGGTGACACTATCAGGAGTGTTATTAGCCATGTTTGAAAATCGGTTCAGTCGTTCAAAAGATACCTACGGGCGTTTTACTGTTTGAATCGTGGTTCGGGGTTTTTAAATTTTTAATGTTCACTTGTTATTAATCGCTTTTGACAACTAGGTATCTCAACTGATGTTGTAGGCGAGAATGGAACACGTTTACCTCGAAGCAGGAACCCGGTAAAAAAAAATTACTCTGGCTTCAAGAACCTTAGGTTACAGTTACAAGGAATCACAGACTCAAAGAGATCATTCCACACCTTAGCTGTACGAACCTACAGTTAAGTATTCCCAAACATCTATCCAAAGGATTTTTTTTCTGGAATGGAGTAACATTGCATCAAAAAATTTAAAGGTTAAATGCGAACTGATGCCTTCCAATTAATTGCCAGAGATTTTGGATGATGTATCAGAGCACAAAAGAGGATGAAACTAAAAATAGTATTGTGAAAACAGTTTCAATGTAGCTGCGGAGTGACCGTCGCTTTAGTATCTTATTACATAAGCAACCTGAACTGACAGAGTACCTACTGACTATAAATAGATCAGCACATACAGAGTCCACTGCCTGCCTTCATTGCTGAGAAAGTGCTTAAAAACCGTACAGATCTCAATAAGCAAGCTAGAATAATATTCAGGTAAACACAAATGAAAGGTAAATCTGACGTCGTTATTATGAAATCAGGACATCCACGCATAAGAACTATGCACAGAAATTATATGTTGTAGAATAGAAAAGAAAACTTTTTATTTGAAACAGACACAACGCAACACATTAGCAAGTATCACAAAGTAACAGAGAAGAATAGTAAAAAATGTACAGACAAGGTTTCAGAACTGGCGTGCCCATACCGAAAGGGTTACGAACTCAGCATTATTCACATCCGTACACTTCAACGTAAGGTTCAGTTAAAAATCAGCGTCAGGCAACTCCCAGTTGTCTAGCATTTTGCTGAACTGGACCTTTTTGGCGCAGCCGCGGGGCGCACTATGTATGTAATTAAGTTCCCTTTTATTTGTACCTACATTGTGTGTATCTGTGTGTACCAAACAAACTGGTTTTCTTTCTTTCTTTCTTTTTGATTTTCAATTGGCACCCCGCTAGTGACACACGGACGTGGGTAAATAAAATAGATACTTAATATTACAGAATTTAATAATAACTTTAAACGAGCAATTCTTGTATACATATATAAACAATCTGAATCTCGGAAACGGCTCCAAACGATTGTTATGAAATTTAGTATGCAGGGGTTTTCGGGGGCCATAAATCGATCTAGGTTTTATTTTTAGAAAATTTCGTTTTCTCTATTTTCACCCGAGCAGAGCTAGGTCGCTCAGATACTTATGTTAATATGACGTAACCATAATCCTGCTGCCCTTATCCCAATTTATTTTGAGCGAGGCAGGATGATTCTTCGTTCATACCTCAATCTCTATTTGTCATCATCTCAATAATTTGCGTCCATTCTAAGCCATATAATTTGTTACACATTCCATCCATTGCCCATCCCCACATTTCTTTCGTAGGATGATAGGATCCATTGGTTACGGAAAAGTACTTCGAAAATATGAAGAATTCAATATCGTGATAACATAGCAAACAATGGGAAGCTCGGGATTTGCATGCCTAAACACGTTTCTATTTCACTCCCTTTTCAAGACTTGATCCCACGTCAAAACCCAACAAAATCAGTCGGACATTACCGAAAATGTTAAGTGGAACAAAAGGAATAAATCAAAATTTGATTGGAATCGTCCCGGAATGTAACAATCGCATCACGTCCGCCGCGCGCTTTGAATAAACAATTCCGGGACAACTTCGGTGATTCGGCCCCTACACTGGAATGGGAAGTCACTTGAGACTCGAAGTTTTTGTTTGTTTCGATTTTTATGATAGTCGATTGATATTTTTGTGTAAAATTTAAGAACATATAAGGCCGGTTATAAATCAGATTATTCTGATTTCAGTTTATTAGTAGGTATAATAAATCAGGCAGTGACTGTAAGTAGTTTATAGTTTGGCGGTTCTTAATTTATGAGAAATTTTCACAGCAAGATGTTAAGCGTCACGGCAGCCATGAGTATAGTGAGACTCAGATAAGACCACATATTAAAAAAAATCTGGCCAAGTGCGACTCGGACTCGCGAACTGAGGGTTCCGTACAAACAAATTTTTCTTTCACATTCATCAAAATAATTAAATAACATAACTGAAGTTCATAAACTATGAGGGCACTTAACATTGCGCTAACGATAAGATAAACAGAATTGAGGGACAAAAATAACTATGCCGTTGGAAAACTGTAGTAGTCCCCATACATCGACATATGTCGCGGTCAGTTTATCAACTGCAAATAAGTTAATACATTTTTTTTATGTAGGTACAAATGTACGGTTTCTGGATTTTTTCCTTTAGGTACTTGTGCTTTATGAAATTGCTTCATGCTTTTCATGACTGATGTCAACAGGAAGTACCCTGTAGGTTTTGATTCCATTGTGAGTGTAAAATATGCGTCATTAACGGCTGTATCCCTTGATTTCGTTGATCTAGAAGTTTGTTTTTTTCACAGCTGCAAGGGGTTGCAAACTTGAGAATACGATATTAATTTCAACTCGATACCTCCACGCTTTCCTGAGATAAAGGGTCTTGACAAACAGACGGACAGACAGACAGACGGACAACAAAACTATCCTATAAGGGTTCCGTTTTTTTGTTTTGAGGTTGTACGGAACCCTAAAAACATACGGATTTCTGACACCATTCAGTCATTTAAGAGTTGGCTAAACAACATTACCAAATACCCAATAACACTACAGCAGCACACCGGTAGTCCGAAGTTTGAAAGTTGGTGGTTACACTCTCATCGGACTTTAAGAATAAGGGAAGAAAGATCTGTGTTTTCGCACTTGTGCACACTTATCTCGCGCGCCGATGGCTAGATTCCGTTGGGATTTACGGTCGTGTTCGAAATTCTTTGTTGAGCACTATGATATAATTACCAAAAAAAAATTGACAACTCATCCCAACTCCTCTCGACATCTAAACCGCTAGTAATCATTTGACTGGTTCTCAATTTACATCTAACATGTCTAGCAGCATAGAGCGTGTAACAACACAGCCGACAGTGTTTGCCCGCTAAAGATTCGCCTTCGAACCCCGGTTGAAGTTTATTTGCATCGGTTTCCGATACACCGTTTTCGTGGCTTATAAAGCACACAGATTTGCGTTTAGGTTTAGTGTGTTCCTTGATTACTTTGAGGTTTTAAAGGTAAGAGTGGACGGTTTCTTGGATTGAGTAGAGGCGTACCTGACACACTTTCTATTACAATCCAAAGCATTTTAAAGAAAATTACTTAGTATTCCAATGTTTCATGTTTGAAAAATTCGCCTGCCCACACACAACAACGGCTGATTTAGCCAATGAATAAGTTTGGAGTTGGCAAAATGACGGGCATTGCCTTTGCTTGTGTTCTAAGTATAATTAATTACTAGTATCACACAAAAGTTTATTGAAAGAAAACTCCATTTGGAGTTAAGCTCACCTTTGTACCTACATGAATTTTGTTAAATGTTTTATCTTGGTTCAATTAATTAATTACCTTTCTACCGAATTAGCGACTTCTGGATTTTTGTAAAGAAACTGGACTAGTTTACCTACACGTGTAATGTCTCACGCATGGATTCTGGAACGAGACTGAGACGACTGAAGACGAAAGTCGGCTAAAAGTTGTCAAGCTCTCGTAATCTACTGTAATCGGTTGACTGAATTATCAATAGCTAATTGGATCTCTTGATTCACGTTTAATTTGGACATCAGTCGGTGTCTTTCGTAGGTACCAATTTTTTGCGTTATGGACACCGACTTCCAAAAATAAAGTTTTTTTTCACTTTGTAGTTTTTTATTTGGAAGTCGGTAATATTTTTTTGCAATTTTTTTTTTTATTTTTCACTTTTTAGTTGTACCTACCTAATAGGCAAGTTGTTTAGTAACTTATAACGCCAGAATAGATTACCCAAACACCATGAAACTTGAACATAACCGGTGAAATAAGAGATCTGCGTACCCCTTAAGAGCGTACTGGCGTGATATTATGTTATGAAATGGTATAAACAATGAACAGACATGCGATTGCAGCAATCCCGAAAGATTTGCCGACATTTATTGAAGAGTTCTGTTGTATATCTCCGAAGTTCTTCATCAGATCTTCACCAAATTAAAATGGGACCAATTTCGAAACAACCTCTTTCAAACAAAAAAATAATTTTCAAAATCAGTCCACAATTGACGGAGATATCGGTGAACATACACAAAAAAAAAAAAACATACATAATGTCGAACATAGAACCTCCTCCTTTTTTGGTAAGTCGGTTAAAAACTGAATCTATTGAGTATTCTTTAAGGTGATTTATTTAGAAACGAATCTGAAATCGAAGAAACAAGCGTAACGCCCCTTATCACCTACTGTTAGGAATGTAATATAGATAGCGGAACCCAAGGACAAAGGCAGTAAGCATTAACCTTTTCGATCTTCAATAACAAAACACGGACGTCGCACGAAGAAAACTTTACAAAAGCAACTCCCGTCGCGCGTTTAAAATATCAGATATCGGAACAAAATTACGATCTTCTAGCCTCCCGACTCCCACCACTCCGGAAACTTATTACCAAGCAACTTCTAATAGAATCTACTGTGTTTAAAGTTAAACTTACTAAATGTCAATGTCTATAGAGAAAAGTTAAGACATGAAGTCCCGTTTATAACTTATGACACAGACTTCGAGAGAAGTTGTGGCAACTTTCACAGGAAAAATGTTACACAATTCATGTCCTTGTGAATATTTTATTAATGTATATTGTATTTTATATGGAGTTGTGGACTTATGTCGGCGTTGACGTTTTATAGATATTGGTGGCAGATTGGATAGGCCTGATATGACTGGTGAAGATTTTATGCCGCTTGGGTCTGGATATTGTAGTCGAGTTTTATGTGGGTAAAAAGACTTTTGTGTTGTGTATTTCAAATAAATTTCGTACTCAATCGAGACAATCTAAGAAGTCCGATGACGTTTCTCATTTTACATGCCGCGATAACTTTGTACGATAAGTATTACTAAGTATTTTTATAGCTGTCAAATCCAACTTCTTAGATTGACACGACTATAATTTATTTGTGGTTGAGATGTTTCTTGGAACATGATAATGTTGCAAATCATGAAGGTAAAGCAACGACTAATTTTAGACGTTTGGTAGTTAAAGGTTCTGCTTCTAATGCAAAAACCCAAATCGCCGTTGTCACCATCGCCATCATCACGATGATGATGAAAAAGCTACATTTGCCCCATTTCGGACGGTTCACGGGCTAAATCAACCACCGTGTTGGTCCCGGAAAATGTCCGGTGACCCAGACTAAGATGGCGGGATGAGTGAAACCGAATAATAATTCGGTTACACTGGAGTGTCTGCTACGAAGTTTCAACTTAAAACTTGCGCTTAAACAGCCAACTCGAATGGCTAGTAAGACGAGCATACATAATTTTGCGCATAATTTTAAGAAGACTTGTAAAGCGGGTGTATTAGAGTTTGCGTTATCAGACCATACAGCACAGCTTCTTCAATGCCCAGTTCCCAAAGTATGCAGTATAAAATCCTGGTGTATAACTAGAAGAGATTCATCGTCATCATATCAGCCGAAAGACGTCCACTGCTGGACATAGGCCTCCACCAAGCGTCGCCACAATGACCGGTCTCGTGCGTTCCGCAACCAGCGGATCCCCGCAACATTCACCAGGTCATCTGTCCACCTGGTGGGAGGCCTTCCAACGCAATGTCTTCCGGTTCGCGGTTGCCACTCCAAAACCTTTCTGCCCCATCGGCCATCCGTTCTGCGAGCAATGTGCCCTGCCCACTTTGGAAATTCTTCGGGATATGTCGGTAACCCTGGTTCTCTTGCGGATCTCTAAATTTATGATTCGATCACACAAGGAAACTCCGAGCATAGCCCTCTCCATTGCCCTTTGGGTGACTTTAAGCTTTCTGATGAGGCCCATTGTAAGCGACCACGTCTCAGAGCCATACGTCATCACTGGCAACACACACTGGTCATAGACTTTCGTCTTGAGACACTGTGGTAAGTTGGACGAGAAGATACCGCGTAACTTCCCGAACGCTGCCCAGCCGAGTCGGATTCGACGGTTGACCTCTTTCACGAAGTTGGCCCTACCCAACTGGATCGTTTGTCCCAGGTAGACATAGTCGCCCACAACTTCGAGTGTAGAGTCTCCGACCTTGATAGGAGTGGGTGAAACATGGGCATTCAACATCACCTTGGTTTTGTCCATGTTCATTCTAAGACCCACTCTTTCGGAAGCTCTATTGAGGTCATCGAGTATTGTACTGAGGTTCTCCATGGTCTCTGCCATAACCACTATATCGTCGGCAAACCGAAGGTGAGTAATGTACTCGCCATTGACGTTGATGCCTAGCCCTCTCCAGTCCAGAACCTGCACACCACACGATTTATATGAAATAATAATGTCCCTAAAAAACACTAGCAGTGTAGGTTTTGATGAAATCGCCACATAGGTGCTGAAGTCAGTGTCAGCCGAGATATGCGGTCATCTAAGTCACATACTCAACCTCATTTTTTGTGCGGGTATATATCCAGATGCTTTAAAAACATCTATAATTAAGGAGTTGATGGTATATTATTGACCAATTACACTCATACCGGTTATTTCAAAAATATTTGAGAAAGACATCTAAAGAGAATATTATAATTATGTGGAGAACAATAATATACTAATAATAATAATACGTGTCGGGCCACGCGCAGTAATAGGGTTCCGAAGTTGCATAGGTAATAATGCGGACTAAGAAGGGGGTTTTGTTGTTGTTACATGAAAATAAAAACGGTTTCAGCAGCACACAACGTCTGAAAACGGGCCCACATAGGATGATGTTTTTTTTAAATCTTTATGCTCGAGTTTGACCACTATCTCGCCTGATGGTAAGCCATGATGTGGTCTACGGTGAAGCACGCTTGTCTAGATACAAATACAAATACAAATACAAATATTTATTGGAACAAAAACATAATACAATTTTTTGTGTACGTTAATACTGCGTTAGTTTAGTAGGTAACTGTGTCGCAGTTATTAGCGCCCACCCCAGGAGCAAAAATATAACTTAGTTCCAAGACAAAATTTTGGTTATACTAAAGGTAGAAATAGACAAACATTTGTAATAACAATAAAACTAAAACTAGACATAGATGTAATTAATAGTAGATTGTGGCAGTATAAGTGGAAAGTTAGTGTGTGTGTGAGTGTATGTGTGTGTGTGAAGGAGGGTGTGGAGGTGCACACGACTGTGAGTGTGTGTGTAGGAAGGGTGCGTGTATGTATATGTGAAGCATGTGCTAAGAATACAATTTAAGTTTGTATGAGGCACTCTGTTTCCTCATATGTTAGGTTCTGGATCCATTTTTCAATTTTCAGTTTGCACTCTCGTAAAGAGAGCGGATAGATATTTAATTTCTCATTAATCTTGTTGTAGATAACAGGACTCAAAAAGTTATAGTG
Organism: Orthosia incerta; assembly: GCA_948252205.1. Taxonomy (NCBI): domain Eukaryota; kingdom Metazoa; phylum Arthropoda; class Insecta; order Lepidoptera; family Noctuidae; genus Orthosia; species Orthosia incerta. The sequence continues at coordinate 6,922,675 of OX411748.1, forward strand.
TCTTCTAGCGATAACTAGATTTACGCTCTCTGTCCGACATATTCTGTTAACTCTGCGTTTTTGAGTATTGAGATTAGGGTCATATTTAATGTTACCATGCTTACGTAATAATACGCTTATTAGACATGCTTGTCTTACAGTAGGCACTTTGCAAATAACATACAAGTCGTGCGTGGGGAAGCGAATAGGTTTATGTGCCATAACTTTGAGAACGGCTCTTTGTGCTCTTTCCAGTCGAAGTAGAAGGCATTTACCAGAGCATCCCCATGCGGTAATGCAGTAAGTTATCACGGAATGTGCTAGCGCAAAGTACACAGTTTTTAACGTGTGAAAATCTGCCGAGGTTCTAAGGTTTTTAAAAACAAATATTAATTTTCTGACACGTGACACCAATAACTCAATCTGCCCACTCCAGCTCATAGTGCTATCTATAATGACCCCCAAATATTTAATTTCATTAGTTCGCGTAATTGTAGCACAATTGCAGGTTGCAGTTGTATTCGAGAGGCATTTGTGAGCAGTAAGTGTGAGGGAGGAATCAGGTTGTGATAAGAGACGTGGTGCAAACGTTATGAATTTAGTTTTTTCTAAATTCAGGGTGAGCAAGTTATTATTTAACCAATTTATAACATCTTGTAAGGCAGATTCTGCATGAAAACGCACATCTGCCCAGTCACTTCCATGAACTAGTAAAACTGTGTCATCCGCGTATGTTATGATTTTGCAATTTATTAGGGATAGTCTACAGAGTCTGTTTATATAAATAAGGAAGAGGGTAGGCCCCAGGACACTGCCCTGAGGAACTCCGTAGGTGAGAAATTGTTCTTCACTTGTGTGGTTACAAATTTTTACAACCTGAGAGCGGTTACTAAGGTAGCTCTTGAAAATATCCAGTGGCAACCCCCTTACCCCAACCCGAGATAATTCCGCGAGCAAAAGAGGGACAGAGACAGTGTCAAATGCCTTCGAGAGGTCTAGAAAAACAGCTATTGTTTTAAGCTTATGATTCAAATTATTTGCAATAGCTCCAGTTAAATCAAGTACAGCATCTTCTGTGCTTTTACCAGACCGAAATCCGTATTGATTTTCGGCAATAATTTTGTTAGTGTTTAAATAACTGAGAAGTCTACTATTTAAGATTTTTTCAAGAATCTTAGAAAGAATAGTGAGCACCGAGATAGGCCTATAGTTATTGACACTGGCCCTATCCCCACTTTTATAAATAGGGTGTACAACAGCCCTCTTGAACACAGTGGGAAAAACCCCGGTCTCGAAAACAAGGTTGAAGACATGGGCGATAATAGGGATAAGAGTATTTCTAGCAGCCCTAATTAGGGTAGAAGATATACCGTCCCAGCCTACTGCGGTATTAAGTTTCAAACCCAGGATAATTCTTTCGATCTCTTCATTATCTGTACCAAAAATGGCCATTGAGTCATGTGGTGCCCCAATGCCAAGATCAGAACCTGAGTTATGAGGAACACTTGTGATTTTGGATGCCAGAGTCTCACCCACATTTGCGAAGAAGTTATTGACGTGATTGAGTGAAATACCAGGATCTGAATGAAGAGACAGAAGTTCATTGGGGGAGATCTTATCACGCTTTAAATTAGATATAGTTTTAATAAGATTCCAGGTAGCTTTTGGATTCTTTCGGTGTTTTAGGAATTCAGATCTCTCATACTGACGTTTAAGTTTTCTCAGTAAATTATTGCAAAAATTTCTATAACGGGTGTACGTTATTTTAAGAATGTAATTATCGGGATCACGTTTTGTTTTACGATAGAGATTTTCACGATTTCGTATATATTTCAAAAGCCCTAGAGTAATCCACGGTTTAATAATCCTTTGTCTACTGGGAATTACACGGACATTTGTATTTATTTCAACTACCGTAGAGATTATATTAACAAGAACAGCTGCAGCATGGTTGGCATCATTATTGCAGTCTGTTACAGATGAAAAATCTGTACTTTCTAGCATTGTCACACAAGCGCCAATATCAACGTGGCTGCGTGAGTTTTTAATTTGTAACCTATAAGACCTAAGATGTAACCTATTCTGTTTTGACTTAAACTAAATAAGGACTAACTGGTAACTGAAGAAGGAGTTATAAAATCCAACTTTGCAACTGAAATTAGAAAAACATTATCCATTTGAGTACCACCGCGGGTACGAATTGCGAAAGGAGCCGATACGAGCGTGCGTTAGAGCCACGGGGAATGGTATGGTTCGTTCCTGGATCCGTGCGCTCACGCTCGTCGTTTATTTCTCTTTCGGAATTTGAAAAAAATCTTCTGCATTCACCTCTAATCTGCGGTATTCACTATTTCGTTCTGGAAAGTTTTACGCTACTCAATTAGTGATGTAGTCGTGTCGAATATTGACTTAATAGATTGATATCGACAAAAGAAAATAAGTAATTTGCTTGGAAATCGAATCTAATTTGACTTTAGATTACAAAACGTCGAAAATACTTCTGCAAAATAGACTCCCCCGCGCGCATGCGCCGTATGGACTACTGACCAGTACTGCTAACGACTCCGGCCACTCCAATGCGTTATTCGAGCTTAAACATTATTAATTTAGAAATCATTATTATTAAAGATGTTATGATTTTATTTTTGTATATTTTTACATGGTTTTACACAGCTAACAACGTTATTTAAGTAATTTATCAATGGCATTTGTACAAAAATTTGACTGTGCCAAGTATATTTTATAAGTTGGTCGACTATTACTCGTAAACTTGTAAGGCCTACTTATCTGTGATTGTTTTCCTTTCGTTATATTTACTACTGCTGTGATTTTTTTCACATAGCCAAGAGCAACCATTTAGCTGGCAGGGGGGGGACACTTGACTCTAACATAAATTTTCAATGGAATGGAAAATGGTTTTAACAAACCCATAATATTTTTAAATGGCCTATCCAACGATACCCCACACCATGTGACAAAAATACATTCCCACTTTACGTCTGTGGGACGAAACCGAAAAAAAAATTATTCCCTCATTTTATTGTACCACTTTGTCGGAATTATTAATATGTATATATCCATGCCAAATTATAGCTTTCTCGTACTTAGATTCTCTGAGCTAAGCTGCGGACGGACAGACGGACAGAGCGAAACTATAAGGGTTCCATGTTTACTTCGGAACCCTAAAAAGGATTCAGATAGCACAGAACCATTGTTAAGGCAATTTATGACTTTTTGTATACTATTAGTAGAAACATGGATAAACGATCCCCTATATGTGCTATATTTTGCGATATGACTCAGGCGTTTGATTATGTCCATTATAATACATTACTAAACAAATTAGACATCTATGGCATTAGAGGTAACGTGTTCGAACTTATAAAATCTTATTTAGAAAATCAATATCAATACATATAATAAATCTGTAGAAAAATATTTTTTGTACATCGAAAAAAATTCCAAAAAAAATAGCCAGGGTGTTAAAGGATAACCAACAGAACCCATTTCTAGCATTTTTGGAATTTTTGTCTGTTTATTTGTGCACGAATCACGTGAAATGTACGAAACCAATGTAGATAACTTTTATACATAAAAATTGTGCGTATCTTGAAGAATTACTTAGTTTTTGTTTCATCGCAATCGGTTGACTCTATCAAAAGTTAGATGAATTTAAATTAAAGTGTTCAAGAAGAAAAATATCACAGATCACGCAATTCAGTTACTCGGACAGTTGAACTCGCTATTCGATATATGGCGTTGTGCATTTAAAGTCATTTTCTGAATCGCGGTGTTAAGATTTTACGCGAAAGAATGACACTAGAAAAAAAATTGTATGTATATATTTGAGTATATGTGGAGTAGGCAGGCAGGCAGGAAAGTATGGTAGGGTTGGCAGGCAGATGACGGGAGCGAAGCCGCGGGCACAGCTAGTAGAACATAAATAACCGAAGTTAGCTCATTAATGTAGTTAATAAACATGAAGAGATAACAAGATCATTCATTGTCTCCATCGGATTCCTGGTACTTTTTCTCAAGCGCGCATGCGACATCCCTTCGTACTATTGGAGTCAATACCAGCCAACGGGTATAGTTTGTTGAGCGGAGTCGGTTTGAGGCAACCCGATACTATACGGCACGTCTCGTTTAGGGCGATGTCAACTTGCTTAGCATGTGCGGATCGGTGCCACACAGGACACGCGAATTCACCAGCTGAGAGGCAGAGGGACATACCAGTTGTCCGAAGAACATCGGATGCCGCTCCCCAGTTGGTAGAGACAAGGCGACGCAACAGGTTGTTCCGGGCACTGACCTTCCGCTTCGTGCTGTAGCAGTGCATGTTGAAAGTTAACGATGTATCCAATACAACACCAAGGTATCTAGGATTTTTGCAGTGAACTACTTGAGTTCCTCGCCATGTGATATTTAGTTCCCTGTTTGAAAATCTGTTGCGAAGATGAAAAGCGCAAGATTGAGTTTTGGACGGTTTCGGACGAAGGGAATTACTATCGTAGTACCCTCCAAGTGACTCGAGTGCTAAAGTTAGATTAAATTCAACCTCTGTGAATCTAGATGATCGCGCCGCCAAGGCTAGGTCATCCGCATACAAGAAGCGTTTAGTGTGCTGCGTTGTAGGCTGGTCGTTGGTGTATATATTAAAAAGCGTGGGTGCCAGCACACTGCCTTGATGGAGACTATTTCTTTGTCGGCGCTATCTGCTTTTTTCCGATTGGAAGCACACTTGGAAGCGAAGTTTCTGCAATAGTTCGCTGAGTATATGAATGAAACCCTGATCATTAGTTAGAGTACCGACCTTAGCTAGAAGTTTTTTAATATTAATAGTATCGTATGCCGCTGATAAGTCCACAAATACGACCCCTGTGACTTTATTGGCCTCGTAACCGTCTTCTATAAACTGAGTTAGTCTGAGTACTTGACCGGAACAAGACTTACCCGGTCTAAACCCAGCCTGCTCAGGGATAAGCTTTGGCTCCACTATTTATATTTTCGAGGTGGCTATGTTTGTAAAGCAAATTCCAAGTCGTTTTGAACGCCTAGCTGATGTATTATTCCCAAGGAATCACAGAACATTTTTACTCCAAGGAATAGGCGTGACAATAGCAAAATATATCAAGTATCATGTCAAACCGCTTTGATGCGCAACAGTGTTTATTGCATGGCCCCAATTATTTACAATAAATTACCAAGTGGTTGGAAAGATTTAAATACAGTGCTGTTTAAGAGTAGACTACGTAATTTTTTAATAAATAAAATGTACTACAGTGTGGCCGAATTTTTGGCACAGTAAATTATATTTGTTGATTAATTGATCTATTGAATGATAATTGTAATGGCAATGATAATTTATTAACTGATCTATTGTTTAATTATTTTAATGATGATAATTTAAATATTGATCTATTGAATGATAATTTGTGATGATAATATATTAATTGATCCATTGAATTATTGGTGGCAGATACTTCGTCAATTTGTTGAGTAACCAGTCTCTTCCACCTGTTTTGTATGATGCCGTCGCTATAGCCTATTCTAAAAAAGTAAAAAAATTAGGGGTTTACTTGGACAACACCCTATCTTGGCATATTCACATTGCAGAAGTAAGCAGGAGGGTGTTTTGCTCGTTTCGGTCTCTTAAACGTCTCCAGAAGTTCCTGCCTTTTCCAACCAAAGTTACTCTTGCTCAGTCTCTCCTTCTTCCTCTTCTTGACTATGCTGATGTCTGCTTTCTTGATGCGACTGAGGAACTCCTTGATAAGCTCGAACGTCTGCAGAATTTGTGCATCCGCTTCATTTTTGGCCTTCGAAAGTACGACCATATGTCGGAATTTTGGAAGCGGTTTAAGAGGCTGCCTATTCGACAGCGCCGAGATATCCACACTCTATCTTTACTCTTTTCTGTTCTTCACAATCCTAAATCTCCTTCATATCTTCGAGAGCGCTTTGAGTATCTTGTTCCGAGAGGAAAACCTTGCCGTTCCTCATCATCTCTTCTCCTTCGTTTTCCTCCCCACTCCTCAAGCCGTTACGGTGGATCATTTACTGTTCGTGCTGTACGCCTCTGGAATACTCGTTCACTTTCTATACGGGACAGCGTTTCGTTGGAAGTTTTCAAGAGAAGAATAAGGGAACATTTCCTATCAACATGACGCATAAATATGTATTTATAAATCTAAGATTTTAGTTATGTATTTTATTGTAATATAGTATGTATTATGTTTACACGTAGGTATCTGTTTAGTTTATTTAGTATGTAAGAATTTTAATATTCAATGTTTTTTAAATTGGAATTTTGTTGTGCACTTGGATCACTGTCCTCATACGCAAATTTCCTATTACAACTGAGGTTTGCTGTTAGAGAACCCAATTATGGGTTAAGCTCGCCTTTGTACATAACCTGTCCATTGTATTTGTATCTTCAAGTTATGTTTTGTGTGCAATAAAGAATAAGAATAAGAATGATAATTGTAATGATAATTTATTAATTTATATGGTTTTAAAATGTAATGTAAGTACATGTTGCATAAATAATGTAAATGTTTGCATGCCGAATGGTAAAATATGGCTGAGCTTTGATATCATAACAACTATTGTAAATTACCCATATTTGCAAAATAAAATTCTATTCTATTCTATGACCTAGACGTTTATAGGCCGGATTGGTCCAGCTAGCTCAAAATAGAGAGCTTTGGAAGGAAGAAGGGAATGCCTTAAGGTTACACTAGTCGATAATTCTTCCATACAAACGTAGTCTAGGGATGACTCCACTGTTTGATGATGTACGTTCAAAATAAAAATGATATCAATATGTCTCATCATTATCTAGCCCTGTATGGAGCCAAAATATTAAAAATATATATATTTGAAAGTTATGAGCGTCGAAAGTTCCACATTTCGACACTAATTTCAACGCATTTTTGGGCGCAAATGAATACCATAAGAAGACGGAAAATTGCAAAACGGCCACCATACAGGGATGGACTATTAGTTCAACAATGCAAATAATTTTATTTTGAACAGATACGTTCAGTAATTTTTTCAAGATATCCAGACTCCCAAAGGTCTGTTCATAAAATTTCGCGCACTCGGTTTCATCCTAAATCATTATCCATTTCGCTACAAATTTGCAAAAGTGTGTATTCGTACGCGAACTAGCTTCCTACTGGTCATCAAAAAATCTTTTTTTTTATTTTTTATTATTGATTGGCTTGCGTTTGCCACTATCTCACCTGATGGTAAGCGACGATGTGGTCGACGATGAAGCACGCTTGCCTAGAAGAATCCTATTCACTCTTGACTTAAAGACTCCCAGGTTGTAGCCAACAGGAAATACAGACTCCGGCAGGGAAATCCACTCCTTTGCTGTACGCATAATAAAAGTATTCCCAAAACGTTTGGTGCGTATGGGTGGGATGTCCACCATGTACCGATGACGCATCGCCGTACGTCTTGTAGTCCGATGGTGGAACGGGCTAGGAGGAATTAGTGCATGCAATTCCAACGCACACTCCCCGAAACGTAACCGATAAAAAACCGACAGGCTGGCAACTCTGCGCCGATGTTCGAGGTTCTGGAGCCTAGATTCGACGAGTACCTCATTGCCAATCTATCTCTTCAGCACGTGTTGTCGGTTGATATAAAATGCATTACAACCCCGCGCACAAAATAGTTCGTGCCGTCGACTAGTGCCGCAGGGGGGACAGAATAGGCAGAAATCAATATAGGATTTGCTGAAACAGAAAATAAAATAAAAACATCAATTTTAACGGCTGTAGTATATTTTAGTTACATTATTATCATTACTTCGGTTTTCTCACCATTACCATTTTACAATAAGGCACTATAAAATATTAATTAAAGCAAAATACTTGACTTAAACATAGCACAACACCTAGGATTCACCATATAGCACTGTATTTTGAGAGGTAAAAGGGTTTTTTTTTGCGATATAAACGTGCCCAAACTCCGCTTGTTAGATGCATCAACTGCTGACAATCCCCGAATTTTCACGAAGTTACACAAACGCTGTCACTACAGACCTGGTGAAGCACTAGATGCGTGAAGCATCCATATTTTTCATACCGCAGCATTATGCTTATATATGAGCCTTTTGCCTCACATGGCTTTTATTTCCGATCCTGAGCGTTCCCCAATAGTACATTTCGTGTCGAGCATAAAAAGTCGAGATTTTAACACGAGCGATGTAGCCAATTTCCAATACTACATGCAAGTGTTTTTAACACTCGCATGTAGCTTTGGAAATAGGCATATTATGCAAGCCTTATTATGCGAGACACGAACGATTCTTTTTCATGATGAGCTTACTTAATTAAATGCAAATAAGTTCCAACAACAATTTTTTAGAAACGTTCAGACTAAAAACTACAGACTATATACACACAGTCAACGCGCGCTTTTTCGGTTCAGTGTCATTCTGCCAGTTACATAATGATCCATACAAAAGTCACTTCGTAACTGTTATTATGTATTTTTTTTTTTATAATCTTGTGTCTAAATGTTCATATTTCGAAACGTATTACTTAGGCTATGTATTACATAATATACAACGTGGTGGAAAAATAACTATTATTATTTATTCTAGCTTTACAATAGACCTTCACTATTAGACTTGAACATAGCACACAGCTGCATCAACTGTTTGTTGGACTTCCCCTGTGTCTTCATATTGCGGACGTCGGTTCGTCTGTTGACGTGGACCCGAACTCCTTCTAATCCAGACCAGGCTTTTGCAACGGAGACTAATTTGCTCCAGGGTATTGCCCATTCTCCACGGAGAAACTAAAGAAGAAGAAAATGTATTTGAATTTGAGTCAGTTATTACCACCAGCTGAGCAAATACCGATGTCTTCGATTATTTCAGCCAGTTTCATGAAACAATCGAAGGCCTGCTTTTGAGATATTTTACGTTCAACTTAACACGCACCAAACTGTTTGTCGAGCTTAAGTGTACACTAGTCGACGGCACGAACTATTTTCTGCGCGGGGTTAAAATGCATTTTATATCAACCGACCACACGTGCGGAAGAGATAGATGCAGTGATGTGCAGTAGGAAGCTAGTTCGCGTACGAATACACACTTTTGTAAATTTGTAGCGAAATGGATAATGATTTAGGACGAAACCGAGCGCGCGAAATTTTATAAACAGACCTTTGGCAGTCTAATATCATGGAAAAACGACTAAATCTATCTGTTCAAAATAAAATTATTTGCATTGTTGAACTACTAATCTATCCCTGTATGAAGGCCGTTTTCCGTCTTCTTATGGTATTTCTTCGCGCCCAAAAATGCGTTATAATTAGTGTCGAAATGTGGAACTTTCGACGCTCATAACTTTCAAATATTTTATTTTTTTACTTTTTTTTGCTTCCATACAGGGCTAGATAATGATGAGACAAATTGATACACTTTTTATTTTGAACGTACATTGTCAAACAGTGGAATAATCCCTAGACTACGTTTGTATGGCAGAATTTTCGACTAGTGTACCCTTAAGACAAAGGTTTCAAATTCAATCCTATATAGCCTCTATTCAGCATCCAGGGCAAATAACCTGTCTGTTAATAAGATTGTAATAAGTAGTTACATCTTTTAACAGGCAGGCAGATACATCAAGATACATGAATTACATAGGCTTTCAAGCGTATTATTAGTACTATATACCAGTAAATATTATAAGAAGAACTATTCATGACCATACCTGATCAAAAGGCTGTTTTCCAATATGAAACATGGTGTACAGCAGCGGTGCCTTATTCAGTGATATGTCCATATCACAGGAGTCTTGAATGCCAAGCTCTTTGTATATCCATTCGGAATGCAGTGCGAGATGCTCGTAGATAACCTAAACAAGTAACTAAAGTTGGTGTACACTAACAACTATTATGCTTTAAAATTGCTGGTTTTGGTGAGTTAAACTATACAAAACGCCTCAAGCAATGTACATATATGCATGGCGGCACCCCAAAAATAGTTGTTTCGGGGTGGATAATTCTCATTGGATGTCCTCTCGAGGGGGAGACTCAAACTCCTTCTGACTAAAAACCACGCCGGTGTTCTATCTCACAGCTACACCGGGGGTCGCGGGTTTCTTCCGCAACCCCCGGCTGGTGCCGACCCCGGGTCGGGGTTAGGGGGGGGGGGTGAGGAGTGAGGTGTTTGATTCCCCCCGCGACGTCTAAGAGGGGCGCGCGTGGGACACTATGCGCCGCCACCTCGGGTTCTGATGTGGGGGGCGTCGGACGTCCGAACCATTTAGGGGGGCTGGCAGAGTGCGTTGTCCGCCCTCCGCCGACGCCCGGTACGTCTGCTGCGGGCCGGGTGAGTGGACGAGATCTTCCTCTCCCTTTCTGCGGCCTCCTTTTGCGAGACGAATGTTTCGCACGCGACAGGTCACTGCCCACTCCTGAGATGAGGGCACGGTGCCAAACATAGTCAACATATTCAGACCTAACCCAAATCGTGGTAAAATAAGAACCCAAATCGTGGTAAAATAAGAACGTAGCCAGATAAAAATAGCTCAGAACGAGCTCTAATTCCTGATGGTCACATTTATAAGTAAAATGTTACCGTACATCAATTGAAAGACAAGGCAGTAGGCACTTACTCGAAGGCTGTCTCTTCCAGGTGATGTCATAAGTATTTGACTAGTTAAGGCAGCGGCGTCACTTGCTCTTTCAGCGTTAGATCCAGGCACGTCACCCTAAAACATACCAGTATCGTTATACATGCGTAATAAAGATCCCTACATCTCATCTCCTAAAGGTATTTATTGGCTTGTTAACATTGTTGCCATTAAATTTTCAGGGGCTGGTGTTGAAATAACCATGGCCAGTCAATTAGTAGCCCCTTTTTACATAGAGATCACTGTGTCTCGGATATAGTATTAAGAAAACTGCTGGATGACAGCCGACATGGATTGCAGGTCCAGTATGCAAATGGTCTGAATCTGAACATAAATTAAGATTATATTGGCTTCCATTTCGGTTAAACAAAAATTAAAAATCCCCACAGGATGCAAGGGGACAGATGGGCCAGGATCGCCACGAAGTGGGTACCTGGAGACGGACGACGTAACCGAGGCAGGCCTAAAAACGCTAGCGTGACGTGGACTCGTTCCTACCGGATTGGCCGGAGAAGGCAGGAGACAAAGTAGCCTGGAACGATGTGGGGAGGCCTTTGCCCAGCAGTGGGACAAAGAAGGCTAAAAAATAAAACCCCCGAGGCATGCCAAACCCACGCTTTTTAAACTACACAATTTTATCTAGTAGTTGTGCTGGACGTAGCGTGATCACTGGCCCCGAGAAAAGAAGGGCGTAAACCTTCTGGCCATTGCCGCTGAACGCCCCGATCACACACGAATTAAGGTTCTTGGATGCCTGGTTGCATCAGCGACGTAAGGTTGCAAATCGACTCGAACGATTCAACAGTGTGTTGACTGTACTCAAGTTACTTCCAGGTTCTGGGTTCCCTACTTCTGGATCAGCACTCCTGGTGTCCAGGTCCCGAGGTTCAGCTCGACAGGATCGAAAAGGGGTGTCTTCATTGGGGTTGAAGTCGACGAATTAAATGAAACACTAAGTTATTCAGTACACGGCACGATTCTAGGGCTCTCAACAATTACTGAGACTCGATTCTATATAAGAATTACTTCTTATTTACTAAGACAAGTACAAGCGACTAGCTTTGGATGACTACAAATTCTATTTGGGACCGGGGTAGCTATATACTCTCGGACCGTGCCATTATTGAGAGCCCCGCAAATTCTCGCCGAAAATAATTTTTATTATTGTAAAAAACCCTTATCAATATTTGGTAATAGGGTTACCGCACCCCTTCCACGGCGCTATCAATAGCTGGATTTCTTCGTACTGTAACACAGTAACGCCCCCTATCTCTGTATCTAATCCATATACCTAATTTCCAGGTATTGATAGCTTCCCTAGACTATTTCTATACAATAAAGGGACAATTTCCTTTATTTTCCGGTTAAATTCTTAATAGCTTTTAACCTAGCCTAAGGATATCTATAGGTTGGGTTGACCTGCTGGTGCCAATAGCAGGCTGTCTGTTGACGTCTAGAAAAAGCTTATTTTCGGGATTTTTCTATGGGATATCATCCCTTATGTACTGAGTCTATAAAATCCTAAGTCATTTCACCGACTTAATGATTTTCTACTTAGGCTAACCAGACAATCACCGCCTATTATGGGGATTCTGGTAGCCGATAGACCACACTTTACATTCCTAGTGTTTATATAAGTCTATCCAGGCTATATGCACGTAAGGTGCCTCGATAAGTACAAAATCAATAGCTGGTCACTTTCTTTGTGCCCAGCTATCGGGAAAACTATTTACAAAACCCTAATAAACTTGGGACGACACGATAGCGCGTTTATCGGGCCATCGGGAGGTCCCCAAAAATTCCTTATTTTCGGAATTCCCAGGGGTGTATAGTCCCGGGGAATGCCAAAAACGGACTAAAAATTACATTTCCAGAAACCTATTTTCTGGAATTGTACTTAAACTACTTGAGCGATTTTCGCTCCAAAGTGATGACTTGGTAGCTAGTCCAGCAAGCCATCCGAAAGTACTTACACCATAGGTACATCTATTCCCTTCATGGAGTTATTCCACCTGAAGGGTCTACAAATTTCAACGTTTTACGTTGTTTACATTTTTCATGACTGTTCATCTCGCTGACTATCCAAGCGATTCTTCCCATCTAGAAACCGCCTGGAAGCCCTTTTGGCAAGCTTTCCAATGGTAGTACTTTTATCAGTACACCTATATGTTTTCTAGGTACTTAGGGCACCTAAAACCGTAAGCATTTGCCGAAAACCAGATAAACAGCATGTTCCTATTATATACCGACTTGATATCTCAAGTAAATGGGCTTTATATAAAAGACTACGCTAACTATGAGCTGTATATAGGTTTCCCGTCTCGGTCTAGGTCCCCTATATACCCTAAAATAACCTAAAACCATATATTTGGTGTTTGAGATATCAAGTCAATATTCACATTTATATAGCGGAAACTATGTGGTTTTCACATAGTTTCATCATTATGTACCGATTTCATGTCTAGTACATAGGATAAGCCCTTAAAAACATGATTTTAATTACTATAATTTGTTTCCAAAGCTTCAAAACTATAAATATCGCGTGGTGCCACCCCGCGGCTCATTCGGAACTAATCCGTCGTCGAGCAATGACGTATCGTACGACAGGAATTTACGTTTTTCACTATGATAACTCTTATCAGTATGCTTTCTAACGCTTTTACTCCATTAAGGGTGAACTATTGAACCCTATAACATACTGACAAATACTAAAAACATTATACTACTATCTCAAAAAATGCAGGTAAAATTTTAGTATAAATACAGACGTGCCTCTAAAAATTATTTTAGTATTAGATGGCGCGCCGTGGTAAGCAGACATGTCTACACATACATACTTTAAACTTCTATGAACCATTTAGTATGGTTGATGACGCTTCGTCGCGAACATATCTCCCGCCGTGCAGTGCTGTGTCGACTCGCTGTGTCGACTTGAAGTGTTGTCGGCGCGGCGCTGCATTCCTTCGGTGAGCGACGGACGGCATTTCTCGGCTGCCGGCCAGGCCCACCGAGAGGACGGTCGCCGCTCCGGCATCTCTGGTTACTGGGGCAGTGGGACGAGTTTCTTCACCGGACGCTTCAAGGTACCGCCAATTGTGCGTACCTCAGCGGTCCGGATTTCTCCATCGATTCCTGTATACACGGCCACAATGCGGCCTCGCGGCCACGTATTGCGGGGCAGCTGGCCGTCGGCTATCAGGACAGGGTCGCCCACTTTAAGTTTGGGCCCACTACTATGTGGCTCCCGCCGGTTTTGGAGCTCCGGCAGGTACTCTCTGACCCAGCGACTCCAGAACATATCAGCGAGGATCTGTGATCGTCGCCATATTTTCCTGCTGTCTATATCTTGCTCAGTGAACGTGCCAGGTGTAGGTAGTCTGGCTGACCCACCGAGCAAAAGGTGATTCGGGGTGATGGATTCATCATCATCACCATCTACCGACACGTGCGTCAACGGTCGGCTATTTACAATGTACTCTGCCTCACAAATCAGTGTGGACAACACCTCTTCGGTGGGGTGTTTCTCTGTGAGTACAATGTATAGCGTGTTTTTTACACAACGAACTAGGCGCTCCCAGGCGCCTCCCATGAATGGCGCTGATGGCGTTATGAAGCGCCACACAATGCCCCTACGACTTGCCTCTGTTTTGAAGGCGTCTCGCAGCTCTCTGTCGGCGCCGTGCATGTTGGTGCCATTGTCTGAGTGTATCTCAGCTGGGCATCCTCTGCGTGCGGCGAATAGGCGCAGCGCCAATATGGCGGAGTCTGCGCTAAGGCTGGCGGCGATTTCAAGATGCACCGCCCTTGATGTGAGACACGTAAATAGTGCTACGTATCTCTTTTGATGCTGCCGACCGACGGTGACGGATAGCGGGCCGAAATAGTCGAGCCCGATATATGTAAACGGCCTCTTATGATGAGCGAGGCGCGTTTTCGGGTGGTCGCCGGTCGCAGGTACTGGTGGTTGTGCCTTGCGTATACGGCAATGCAGGCATCTTGCTATCACCTTCTTCGCTGTTGGTCGCATCTTCACGACCCAGTACTGCTGCCGTACCTCATTAATTGTGAGTTCGGTGCCACTATGTTGTAGACTGCGATGTGTCCAGTCTATGTACAGTTGCGTTATGTGATGGTCGCCATGTAATATAGGCGGGCGCATCACTTCTTCAGCTACCTCTTGCGTAGCTGCTATGCGACTTCTTAGTCGCAGCACGCTGTCGACGACCTGAATTTGTAAAGGTCGCAGCGAGCTATTCTTATTTATTTCTTCAACATTCGCTAACTCTGAAGCGAACGATTGTTGTTGTGCGACCTGGACAAGTATTTTCTCAGCTTCTTGGAGAAATTCTGCTTCTATAATTTGTCTGTTGACCTGGGTTGGGGCTCTGCATGCCTGCTTCTGCTTCTGTGCAGGTGCAGCGGGCTTCTGGCGCCAGTCTGGGTCCCTTTTAGCATTTTTCCTTGTCCGTTTATAGGACGTTATCTCTGTTCTATTTTTGCAAAGAGATATAAAACGCAGAACTGTGGCGGTCGCACGAAGCAGTCGCTCCCATCTGGAGAATCTGCTTGGCTCTGGAACGGCTTCTATGAAGCTCTTCTTGACCCCTTCTGTGACAACGAAAGTTTTTTCTTCTCCCGTGTCGTCTGTAGTTGGAGGTTTCTCTGTGGGCCACAATTCAGGCCCAAGAGACAAAAATCTCGGCCCGCAGTACCACTCGTGGTCCGAGTTGAACCGCAGTGGTACGTCACGGGTTGCTGCATCAGCGATGTTCATCTTGGTGGGTATCCATCGCCAATCTTCGACTTTGCTATTGTCTTCAATAGCAGCTATTCTGTGAGCAACGAAAGGTTTGTATACTCTCGCTCCTCTTCTAATCCAGGTCAGTACGGTCTTGCTATCTGACCAATACGTTACTGACGTGGGCTTGCAGTCGTGTTCACCTATCACTGCTGCGGCTACGCGGGTTCCCAATACCGCGGCCTGAAGTTCGAGTCTCGGTATCGAAAGCAGTTTCAGTGGGGCCACCCGCGCTTTCGCCATAACAAGGCTTATTAAATGCTTGCCTTCCACGGTCGTGGCCCGCCAGTATATAGCGGTAGCATATGCCATCTCGCTTGCATCGGTGAATACATGCACCTGCAATTCTATAGCGTCGCTATATCCAGGATAGCATCTTGGTACGCTAACGTCTTTAAGTTGGCGTAAATGTTGTACCCAGATTTTCCATTGTAATGCCAGGTCAACATCTAGCCTCTGATCCCAGTCGACGCCTCGCCTCCATGCTTCTTGCAATATATGCTTCGCCTTGATGGTTACTGGTGAGGCGAGTCCGAGTGGGTCGTATAGCGACGCGACTATTTTGAGCGCCTCTCGCTTGGTGGGCGCCTCTCTGTCCAAGATACCCTCAGGCAGACGCGCGAGTGTAAGGTTGAAACCCAGCGTGTCTTCGCCTGGCCTCCATATGAGGCCGAGTATCTTTTCAGACGTATCTGTATCTCCAATGGATACCATCTCAGTTTGTATTTGCGATGGATCCATTTTTTCTAGGAGCTGCGAGCTATTTGAAACCCATTTCTTGAGTTCAAACCTCGCCTGTAGGTGTATTTTTCGCACCATACTAGCGACTTCTGCCGCCTTCTCGATAGTTCTATAACTGTCTAGGTAGTCATCCATATAATGACTACGTAGTATAGCATCCACAGCTTCAGGGTGCTCTTCTATATGTTTGTTTGCGTTCCAGTTCTTTGCAAAAATTGCTGTGCAAGGCGAACTGGCTGCGCCGAAAATGATGGACGTCATTCTATATTCTTCTGGCGCTCCTTCTCTGCGGTTTCCCCTCCACAGGTAGCGAAGCGCGTCTCGGTCTTGGCTCCGCACCTTCACTTGCATGAACATCTCCGCTATGTCACCGGTTATTGCGACGCAGTGACGGCGAAACCGCATCATTACGCCTGGCAACGACTGTAATAGGTCGGGCCCAGTTAGTAGGAAGTCATTCAGTGACATTCCTCTCGATTTGGCGGCAGCGTCATGTACGATGCGAAGTTTGTCTGGCTTCATTGGATTGAAGACATCGAAGTGCGGGAGGTACCAAGTTTTGCCCGGCGTGCTAATTGCGGGTGCCCTTTCAGCGTACCCTTTCGCAATTAGCGAGTCCATCTGGTCTGAGTATCTTCTTCGAAGTTCCTGGTTCTTGTCCAGCTTCTTCTCTGTTGAGACGAGCCTCTTCAGAGCTGTCTCAAAACTATCTGGCATCTCAGCATGCTCATTACGCCAAAGCATGGCGGTCTCGATGTGTCCATTCTCTAATTGGACAGTTGATCGATTCAAAATTTCCTCTGCCCTTCTCGCAGGGTCAGAGGCGGGTCGCTGTGGGTTTATGCACAGCGATTCTATGGCGAAATATTCGCGCAACTGATGGTCTAAGTTGTCATCAGTTGTTATTCGATTGACGTGATGTACTTGTTGTCGTAGTAAACTACTATGCGCGCCATGTAGTGTCCAACCCATCGCTGTAAGTGACGCAATTGGTTGGTGTCTTGGACCTCTGCGAATCTCGCTGGCCAATAACAAATGCCAGTTGTCTTGGCCGACGAGTATTTTTGGCACGCCATTGTTGTACATCAACTCTTTTCTCAAGTAGGTTAAATGCTTGCAGCGTGCGACAACTCTATCGCTCACTGTTTGTTTTGCCAAGCTGAGTTTAGGTATAGTGCGTGCTTTAAATTGCACCCTTCTCTCTAGCGGGCTAACCAGTGTCACCTTGACTCTTCTTGAGCATGGGGTGGTGAGCATGGTGTTACCTATCGCACCGATCTTGAGTGGGTCCACAGGGCCCTCTGCCCCGACTTGCTTCGCGATGTCTTCGTCCATCAGCGAAACGGTGGACCCGTCGTCTAGGAGAGCGTATGTTGCTACCTCTCCCGCCGGTCCGATGACCCGGACCGGAACTATCTTCAGGTACGCCTGGCTCGATGGTGACCCGAAACTGGCCACCGTTTCCTGAGGATCCTTGCGGGATTCAGGAACATCGGGCTTCTTGTTGGCTTCCCTCTGTTGTTGCTTCTTCTTGTGAAGAAGCCGATGGTGCGTATCTCTGCACCCGTCTTGGCCACACTGTTTTCTTCTACAAGTGTGGTTGCCTCGTCGATGTTGAAGGCAGCGATAACATAAATCATGTTTTTTCGCTAGCTCCCATCTTTTCTCGACAGCTACGCCCCTGAATTGTGCACATCCAGTGGCGTAGTGATGTCCCACGTCGCAAACACGGCATTTTCCTACCGGTTGGTCCGTAGCTATATGCGTCCTTTGTGTGACGCGTCTGTTAGTGTTCGCCTCGGCCGAAGCGATGCCTTCGGGTGGGGCGAATGGACTACAGAAGTGTGCCTGTTCAGATACGAATTTACTGAACAATGAAATATCTGGCACCGATTGGTACTTCTCCGAATATGATCGGTACCATTGTGCTCGTAGCGAATTGGGTAACTTCTCTGTTAACAATCGCATAAGCTCCGCGTTCATTAGGTAATGATCCTTTTTCAACGCGCGGAGCGTGACTACAGCACCTCTTACGCGACTTGCAAACGCGCAGATGTCTCTTGGTGACTCGCTGCAGCGCGGCAGTCCGCGTAATCTATCTGTTTCAGCTTGCGCTATGGAGTCTGGACGGCCGAACTGCAGCTCGAGTTCCTTCATGATGTCATCGGGCCTGGCATGTCCGATGAGTTCTGAGCTGACGGTTTCCATTGCACGTCCATGTAAGCTTCTCCTCAGCCTCGCTGTATTCTCGACGTCCGTAAAATACGCTCGAGTTGTCTCATATATGGCCCGAAATGATAGCCATTCAGTATGAGAACCATTGAAATTCGGCAATGTCATGACGAATTTCGACGCAGAGGGGTTCGGTTGGTCCCGCTGTTCCACTTTTCTGTCGGCTAGCGACGCTATAGCGGACGTCAACTCCGTCAAGAATGGACGGAGACTATCCCTCTGACCTCCTGTACACTCAGCTGACGCTGCAACTGGAGGCTTTCGCACTTCTTTCTCCTTAGGATGCTGACCTTCTGTTTGCGATTTGGTGGCGGTCGCAGTCAGGGGTCTATGCATAGAATTTCTGGTTCCCCCTTCAACGACGTTATCCTCCTTCTCAGGCTGAGGTTCTGGTGCCTCTTCTAGCCATGAACGCACGTACTCGTCATTCGAGTTTCTGTCATCTAAGTATTCAGCTTCGGAACCTTCTTCCTCCGCTCTCTGAAGTGCCAATTGTGCAAGCTCCAACTTAATTTTGAGTAAGTCTTCGCGAGCTTTGTCTATGTTTTTTCGTGACCGAGTCACTCTAGTTGACGGCGGACGGCTATGTTCGATACGGGCGTCACCCCGGGTAGTCATCGGCATCGCTGTACGTCTGTCTTCTTGGAAAATCTTCTCTTTCTGAGAAGGTTTCAATGTTGTGTCTGAAGCTCCTTCTAATCTGGTTACTCTGGTAGAAACCGCTTGGTCAGTTTCTATTGGTTGATGCGTCGGAGTGCTTTCAGTTTGAGACGAGATGGCGCTGCTCGTCCGACGGCTCGGTCCCCTCGGTTGTGGAAGGCGAAAACGGCGGCAGCTCATGTCTGATGCCAACTGGTTGATCCAACTCCACGGTCCATGCCTCCGGCGCCTTGCCTTGGGATCTGGTGACCGGCATTGTTGTTCAAATATGTTCTTTTGAAAACTCGAAATTAGTTTTCAAAGACAAGTCCCAGTTCCGGGCTTCAGTGTGAAACGACGATCTCGAGAAGTTAACCTCCACTTCGATTGACTATAATTCAATCTTCAAATAAAATTCACTAAAAACTTACGGTCAGTGATAAGTCTTCAGGAAGCTTCAGGCATCTGCTTATACAAGTTTATTTTTCCCATAAACGTGTATGTTCTATTTGATTGACTATAATTCAATCAAATTCTAAATCACCGAAAAGTCATGGTTACTTTTCGGTGGTAATGCTTCAGGACCTGCTTGTCCAAAGCATCAGAGCCGTGCATCAATCTTCAGAGCACGTATCTTGCTTGATTGAGGAAAATTCAATCTTCAAATAAATCACCGAAACGTCAAAGTTATTTTCAGTGATAGTGCTTCAGGAACCGCATAGTCAGTACATCCGAAACGTATCTAAGTCTTCAGAGTACGTTTCTTCCATCCATTGACGAAAATTCAGTCTTCAAAATTTACTGAAAACATAGGGGTTGTTTTCAGTCATAAGGCTTCAGGAATTATTCTTCAAACATCAAGGATGCACATCAGCCTTCTAAACGCACGTCTTGTATTTTTCTGACGGGCGCTCGTTTTTTAAACAAATCGCTAAGAACATAAGGGTAGTTTTCAGCGATAAGTCTTCAGGAACTATTCTTCCACGTCAAAGACGCAATCCAGGCTTCTGAACGAGTATTCTTGGTTGAATAAACAAGCGTTCAGTTCTAGAACAAATCACTGACAACATAGGGTAGTTTTCAGCGATAAGTCTTCAGGAACTATTCTTGGGGCTTCAAGGATGCGCATCAGTCTTCATACAGCATTTTGCGGCTCACAGAAAATTTCTTCTATTTTCTTAAAATTATTGAAAAAATAGGGTATTTTCAATAACTGTCTCCAGAATTTTCCCTCTTGGCTCCAGCGGTAAATAGGGCACGTAGGACTTGTTCCCTGCAGTGCACGTCGATTTTTGGTTTATTTGTGAAATTAATTTCTCCGAAATTCGAAAAATTAATTCCACCACTGTTTCTTCCTGACGTCCTGGGGCGCTCCAGACTCCGAAATTCGGCTCGAACGGGTCAACGTTGTGTTGCACGTAGCCGAATTAATATGCAGGCACCCAGTTGTTTTTTCTGGATCTGCTGTTCCCGACGTCCTGGGGCTCTCCAGGCTCCAAAATTCGGCTCGAACGGACCAACAATGTGCTGGACGTAGCGTGATCACTGGCCCCGAGAAAAGAAGGGCGTAAACCTTCTGGCCATTGCCGCTGAACGCCCCGATCACACACGAATTAAGGTTCTTGGATGCCTGGTTGCATCAGCGACGTAAGGTTGCAAATCGACTCGAACGATTCAACAGTGTGTTGACTGTACTCAAGTTACTTCCAGGTTCTGGGTTCCCTACTTCTGGATCAGCACTCCTGGTGTCCAGGTCCCGAGGTTCAGCTCGACAGGATCGAAAAGGGGTGTCTTCATTGGGGTTGAAGTCGACGAATTAAATGAAACACTAAGTTATTCAGTACACGGCACGATTCTAGGGCTCTCAACAATTACTGAGACTCGATTCTATATAAGAATTACTTCTTATTTACTAAGACAAGTACAAGCGACTAGCTTTGGATGACTACAAATTCTATTTGGGACCGGGGTAGCTATATACTCTCGGACCGTGCCATTATTGAGAGCCCCGCAAATTCTCGCCGAAAATAATTTTTATTATTGTAAAAAACCCTTATCAATATTTGGTAATAGGGTTACCGCACCCCTTCCACGGCGCTATCAATAGCTGGATTTCTTCGTACTGTAACACAGTAACGCCCCCTATCTCTGTATCTAATCCATATACCTAATTTCCAGGTATTGATAGCTTCCCTAGACTATTTCTATACAATAAAGGGACAATTTCCTTTATTTTCCGGTTAAATTCTTAATAGCTTTTAACCTAGCCTAAGGATATCTATAGTTTGGGTTGGCCTGCTGGTGCCAATAGCAGGCTGTCTGTTGACGTCTAGAAAAAGCTTATTTTCGGGATTTTTCTATGGGATATCATCCCTTATGTACTGAGTCTATAAAATCCTAAGTCATTTCACCGACTTAATGATTTTCTACTTAGGCTAACCAGACAATCACCGCCTATCATGGGGATTCTGGTAGCCGATAGACCACACTTTACATTCCTAGTGTTTATATAAGTCTATCCAGGCTATATGCACGTAAGGTGCCTCGATAAGTACAAAATCAATAGCTGATCACTTTCTTTGTGCCCAGCTATCGGGAAAACTATTTACAAAACCCTAATAAACTTGGGACGACACGATAGCGCGCTTATCGGGCCATCGGGAGGTCCCCAAAAATTCCTTATTTTCGGAATTCCCAGGGGTGTATAGTCCCGGGGAATGCCAAAAACGGACTAAAAATTACATTTCCAGAAACCTATTTTCTGGAATTGTACTTAAACTACTTGAGCGATTTTCGCTCCAAAGTGATGACTTGGTAGCTAGTCCAGCAAGCCATCCGAAAGTACTTACACCATAGGTACATCTATTCCCTTCATGGAGTTATTCCACCTGAAGGGTCTACAAATTTCAACGTTTTGCGTTGTTTACATTTTTCATGACTGTTCATCTCGCTGACTATCCAAGCGATTCTTCCCATCTAGAAACCGCCTGGAAGCCCTTTTGGCAAGCTTTCCAATGGTAGTACTTTTATCAGTACACCTATATGTTTTCTAGGTACTTAGGGCACCTAAAACCGTAAGCATTTGCCGAAAACCAGATAAACAGCATGTTCCTATTATATACCGACTTGATATCTCAAGTAAATGGGCTTTATATAAAAGACTACGCTAACTATGAGGTGTATATAGGTTTCCCGTCTCGGTCTAGGTCCCCTATATACCCTAAAATGACCTAAAACCATATATTTGGTGTTTGAGATATCAAGTCAATATTCACATTTATATAGCGGAAACTATGTGGTTTTCACATAGTTTCATCATTATGTACCGATTTCATGTCTAGTACATAGGATAAGCCCTTAAAAACATGATTTTAATTACTATAATTTGTTTCCAAAGCTTCAAAACTATAAATATCGCGTGGTGCCACCCCGCGGCTCATTCGGAACTAATCCGTCGTCGAGCAATGACGTATCGTACGACAGGAATTTACGTTTTTCACTATGATAACTCTTATCAGTATGCTTTCTAACGCTTTTACTCCATTAAGGGTGAACTATTGAACCCTATAACATACTGACAAATACTAAAAACATTATACTACTATCTCAAAAGATGCAGGTAAAATTTTAGTATAAATACAGACATGCCTCTAAAAATTATTTTAGTATTAGATGGCGCGCCGTGGTAAGCAGACATGTCTACACATACATACTTTAAACTTCTATGAACCATTTAGTATGGTTGATGACGCTTCGTCGCGAACAGTAGTAAACACGCTTCGAACGAAAATTCATCGAAATACGTAATTATAACATGATATCTTGCGAAAATAATCCAATTAAAAGAGTAAAATGTGCATAACTTTGAACGGTTTAACCAATCTTCATCAAACATAAACAAGAACGCTCTCTATAAAGACATCTTTCAAACGAATAAACTAAATCAAAATCGGTTCATCCGTTTAGAAGCTATGATGCCACAGACAGACATACAAATACACAGCAACACACGTCAAACTTATAACCCCTCCACCCCTCTTTTTCCGTGGGGGGTTAAAAATGGAAGTCAATGTGGCAGTTTTCTTCATATTAACAAAAGGTGGTCCAGAACCTACCTCCTCAAATAACTCAGCAAATTCCGGAAAGTCTTCCAGCCCGAACTGTTCAGACAACACAACCTTTCTCTTAGCCCGTTCTATGAGCACTTGTATGTCTCTGGTATGCTTGTCGTCCTCGTCTATGGAACAAAGAGCCTCTGCGATCGCGAGGGCTATGGATGATGCACTGCTGTGACTACCGTCGAAACTAAGGGATGAATTTGCTGTGGAAATATAGTGTTTATTTAACTAATATTATAGAGACAACTCGAATATTGTGAGTTTGTTCAGCCGTGTTGGGTAATCTCTGGCACCACTACACCTTTTGCGGTTGTGGGTTCGAACTCAGGCAGGAGGTTTACTTTTTTTTAATTATTACATCACCACTGCTCTCAAAACAGTGAAGGAAAACATCGTGAGGAAACCCGAATGTCCTGGAACCAACAATTCAAAGTCATGTGACAACCACCTACCCCGCACTGGGCCCACGTGGTGGATTACGGCCCATTTCCTCTCACAGAGAGGAGGACCTATGTCCCAGCAGTGGGATCATTAAAAGGCTGATGATGATGATGACTACACCTTTTTGAAAAAAAAAACACCATTTAATAGTTACTTTATCCCAGACGGTTACGGGCTATAAATTATTATGACCCAGGCAAAGCTGGAGTGGGACACTAGTGAATATATAAAACTGTACAAAATATAAAAATCATAGGAGACATTTTAGTTTGTTTATCAACTGATACCACTAAATAAGTAAAAGATTATTGTACTTATTTTTATGAAAAGCGACTTCACATTCGCTTGAACGAGTATTACAAACATTATTCGCGTAACGGTTGGGTTCATATTAGTATAAAACGCCTACTAAGCAAAGTCTGAAATCCTGTCTGTGAATCTCGCCTTGAAATTTATATTTTCTCTCAGTTAAATATATATAAAACTAGCTGTTCCCCACGGTTTCGCTCCCGTGACCACCCCACAGATTTTTTTAAAACGGTCCAGTAGTTTTGGAGTCTATTCGGTACGAACAATCAAAAAAATATTTCCTCTTTATAATATTTTTATTATATTATATAGTATAGACAAGCTGTCCCAGGGTGAAATGGTGGAACTAACCCGACTTTATTTTTAATTTCAGAATAATCGACAACGCCATCTACTTACTGGCTTTACCGGAACCAGTAAACAATGCTATGTAAATTTTGGTCCGTCTTTCGTTTATGTCATGTATCAGAGATGGCACTGTGTTCGCAAAACGTATGCGAAAAATAATTTCCTTCATAATTTTGTTTTTCGTTAATATTGCCGATATTTTAATAATTATTCAGTTATTCGGGGCGGTGATAAATCAAACGAATCAAATAACATGAAAATCGATCCAGCCGTTCTCGAGTTATAAATGGTGTAACTAACGCGACTTTTTTTATATATAAAAAATAAGAAGATAAATGAACATTGTTCGGTTCACTCAAGTTTTTTGACTTGCTATATATTATTAGGTATATTAAATTACTTTTGCGATTTCATTTGATAATTAATAATAAGACGAAGAATTTAGGTAATTAGTACTTACTTGTCTGCCCAAGTCCAGCAATTCTGACTTGCTTAGACCTCGGTCTATTAGATCTTGCGCTCATAGTGTGGGGTTCCCCATTCGCTGCAGACGCTACTGCCAAACAATAAAATATCTAATGGTGAAAATTATTTTAAGCAACGGCGTATATAAGTCTTCTACAAAATAAGTTACTATTAATTTGTGTAAAAAATACAAAAGCAGCAGATTATAGCGATGACAGCTTCAAAACGGCCCAACAGAAAAGTTTGTTTTCATACATTCGTCACTCCTCTTCAAATTTAACACTTATTAGTTTTTATATTTTTCACTAGATGGCGCTAACACCAATCAAGTAGTTTCACAACAACATCAATAGATGGCAGTTACCTTCTTTTTCCTTTTCAACTTCTTCATCAGCCCATTTCTGTATTTCTTCGTAGGTCACAGTTACAAGCATTTGTAGTAGTACGGAACCTCCGACTGGATTTATATGGGAGGGAAGAGTGCCCTCTATGATTGAACATGCGTTCACGAAGCTTCGGGGAACACAGTCAAGCGTTCTTGATATACAGGATAGGCAGAGGGCCATTGTCTGGAATGAATATAAGCGTTTAATATATGGCTGAGCAACAAAATAAACATTATATCTTAAAACAGTATCGGAATGCTTGGGACATGTTTACCATCACGTTTTAATAGCTTGCTACTGGCTTGTCGTCAAGACATCAAAGACAAGCACATAGTGACGTCACTCGATATTTCAACGCACTATATCGTCGTAATTTTTTTGTTTACATGGCAAAAGAAAAATACGTAACCAATATGTTTTTCAACACTCTTGCTCATAAAGTGGCTCTAATTTCACCGCAATTTGGCACATAATGATACCTGTTATCAAACTGTGACTTTTTCATTGCTATTATTCACAAGTGAGTTATAGTTTTTTTTTTTTTTATTGGTTGAGTTGCTTTGTTCTTAAAAAAGTTTCGATACAAAAAAGATCGTGCTCAGTAGTACAAATACTTATTGCACCTATTGCTTGCTTATTTCATGCAACTTCGTATTTAAAGAGATAATTTCAACTTGTACGTGCTTAATAAATAAAACTTTCACTCAAATATAAATTTTATTTGCTCTGTAATGACGAAAAATTGACCGAGGACGGTAATCATCAATACACACGTGTATCATACGACGTTTTTCAACACACTTGTGAAGAAAATAATACTAAAAAATCATTTTCAACAGTAAAAACGAGTTGTGAAAATTTTTTCACAATGGCGGGGTAAATTAAATCAGTTTTCCTATGCGCGCGCATCTAACAATGGCGATCGGCCATAGACTAAAACAATGAGGTTACCTACTTTCTTTTTTTAGCTTTTCGCGGATAGCGTTTTAGCTACGTACAAAATGGGGAATTTCAAGTTTTCTTTATTGCAGAGAAACAAAAGTTATATTTAAGGGGAAATTTTATTTATTTAACACATACAAGTTGAAATTATCTAGTTGAATACGAGGTTGCATGAAAAATTTAAATGAGCAAGCAATATGTTAGGTTCTAGCATTTTGCTGAATTGATAAAAATTTAATGGATATCATGGAAATAGTAATTACAACCCATATCATGTCATGGATATAGTAAGTACTACTTCAATGACAGGAATAGAAAGAGATTAATGTCGAATGGGACACTTTTAATTGATTAACAGTGTTACATTTTATTATATTGAAAACACTTCAATTTTAACTGGATTAGAATTAATGACTTATTTTATTAATTTTCATTGGATTGATTTGTGACACTTTTAAAATTAGTTTAATTTAAAAGTATTTAAAATGAAGGCAGAAAACCATTAAAAAAACTATAACTCACTTGTGAATAATAGTAATGAAAAAGTCACAGTTTGATTACAGGTATCATTATATGCCTAATTGCAGTGAAATTAGAGCCACTTTATGAGCAAGTGTGTTGAAAAATGATTTTTCAATACAGTTGTTAAACATGGCGTACTTTCAGAGGCTATAATTATGATTCGAAAGTTAAATCTTACGCATAGGCATCTTTCTGTTACGCGGTCGTGACTTTTGTTTACGAGCTCGATCATTATGTTTGCAGTTTAGTTTTAAATTTATAAGTCAATTTAAAAAGTTAAGTAGCAAGGAGTTTTCATACATGAAATAAAATGGGATAGATTTTCTATGAGGAAAAATGAATGATTCCGTACGTTTTAGCATTGGATTCTCAAAAGACTTTTAAATGGTTGTTTAATTTATTTAATTACCAGTTTTAATTTAATTATTTTCACATCAACATTTGTCAAAAATCGAATAGGCTGTATAAGCTGTTTTCGTTGAAATAAAACATGTTCAGTTGCAAAAACGCGCCATTACTTATAAGTCAATTTAAAAAAGTTTAGTAGCAAGGAGTTTTCATACATAGAATAAAATGGGATAGATTTTATACGAGGAAAAATGAATGATTCCGTACGTTTTAGCATTGAATTCTCAAAAGTTTTTAAATAGGTAGTTGTTTAATATATTTAATTACCAGATTTAAGTTAATTATTTTCACATCAACGTTTGTCAAAAATCGAATAGGCTGTATAGGCTGTGTTTTCTTTGTAAAAAAATATTTCCTGTTGCAAAAACGCACCATGTTGAAAATTTTATTTTTTGTTAATAAACAAATCTAATTCTTTGATTTGTTTTTACTATTTCTCACAATTGTATTGAAAAACGTCGTGTGATACACGGGTGTGTAGGTTATTGCAAACTCGTGCAATTAAAAATTGTTAATGACAGCTCGTTTGCAATAACCTACTTTCCACCCTTGTATCACAATGTACTATTACAATGCATCTCCTCGAAAAGAGCGTTTTCCAAGCAGCCAAACTGTGCGGCAAGTGTCACTTTTTTTACTATTGCTTTTTACTTTCCTGTAAATTTACACAGATGATGTATTTCTATTGCCACTATAACAAGAAATAAAAACAGAATATCATAACAAACGTGAGTATTTTTGCCGTTATTTGCGATAATGGTACGGAACCCTTCGTACGCGAGTCCGACTCGCACTTGGCCGGTCTTTTTTCGAGTTATATAAACAATAATAAATGGTTTACCTGATACATAGAAGCTCCGCTCTGTACAGCATTGACTAATATTGGCGGTATGAACTGTAAAATCGACCCCACTATTGCTAATATTCCAGCCAACCATGGAGGTCTTCTGTCACACCAAACCTGAAGGCAAGACAACAAAAAAATATATCTTTGTATCATAACATCTGCAAGGCTAAAATGCTTGAAATATTTGTATCTATTTATGGGTAACTACTGAGTATGTTGAAATCTCACATAGGTAGTACATGTAAACCGTAGGGATTGTGACACCTCCGGCAGCATCTCATGGCGTCATGGAGAGGGCGACTGTCGCACCCAGCGCTGGGTATGCCACAAAGTCTTTTTTTTTTTAAAAACGATGCCTCACACTAGGAATTTCTTCTGTATCGTGGGTGCGTTTACAAACATATAAACTCACATACACATACACCCAGAGCCGGAACAACTATTTGTAGATCATACAAATATTTGTTCCGTGCGGGAATCGAACCCGCGACACGCAGCTCAGCAGTCAATCGCTCAACCACTGTGCCAACCGTGCGCCAATTGTGGCGGTAAGGCTCTTCTTTCAGCGCGTCAGGCGTCACGGCATCCTCTCCTTCCGCCTGACGCAGGTCCTCACCGGACACGGCTATTTCGGGAGGTTCCTGTTCAGGATAATGCGGGCGGAAACGCCCGGGTATCACCATTGTGTGGATCGCCCGGAGGACACGGTAGAGCACACGGTGGAGGTCTGACCCGCTTGGGCGGCGCCACACAGTGTCCTCGAGGAGGTGATCGACGGTGGCGACCTCTCGCGTCCTGCCCTGGTTCAAGCCATGGTACGGGGCGAGAGGGCATGGGAAGCTGACACCTCCTTCTGCGAAGCAGTAATTCTCGCGAAGGAGGAGGCAGAACGCGTGAGGGAGACGCATCGAAGACGCCTTCACGCCCCAAGCCATCGCAGGAGACCCCTGGGCGTCGGGAGTCGCATGCCGATTCCCGGCCACCGTATGCGCGGGCTTGCGGACGGCCAGTAATAGGTAGCTCACCGTCCGATAAGGACCAGGCCCGAGTCGACGGCGGATAGGGTTCCACGCGTGCCTCAAAGAGTTGTCAGGAAAAACTGACGGGGTCCGCTAGGACTGATGCCTGTCTGGGTCGCGGATAAATTTGAAAAAGAGTTACCGCGGCCCTGGCTCAAGCAACTGAAAAAACACGGGTGGATTTTAGTCAGTAAAGTCTGACACACCCTCCCGCTTCACCCAGAGCGGGAGAAATCATTGGAGTTTGGACGATTTAACACAACAAAAAATAAAACTTGTGACATGACTTCATTAAAACCATTTTTAGCTTGTACTCAATTATTTTATTAAATATAACCACTTATATTTAAGATGTTTACCTGTCGTTTATCCAAACACGCTGCCCAGTCTCTTCCAGAGATCTCCAGCGCATAACACAACGTAGACTTAAGCTCAGCCTTACTGCCGATCGTCGCCAGTATGTATGTCAGAGCGCCCGCCGCGCGAGCTAGCTCTTCGCCCGCTGAAATAAAAGCAAAAGTGATTTAATTAAAGTATTATCGATTTATGATAAATGTGGAGTGGACTTCGTATCACCACAAAGGTTGACATAACCCCCCCCCCATTCCCCCCCAGCATTGCCACAGCAGCCGAAGCATAGGACTTAGGACCCATATACAGCTGATGCCACTATACTAACCGTCCAACTTGTGGTGGGGCTTACACTGCACTGCGATGGTACGCGGTCGTTACTCTTGAACTTTTTAGCGTCATCGGTCATAACTGTGTCTTTCAATTTGGGAAAATCCCACCACACTATTCCCAATCCATAGCAACTCCTAACAGCCAGAATCAACAGTAGCGACCACCAGTAAAGCGCCGAGGCAAAGGAGCTCGACGAAGTCCCGGCGAATGAATTTAACAGGCTTGGATCCCGCAATGAAATTAATCAGAAAAGAATAACATAAACATTTTCCTAAACGGTATCTATGGTCGAGTCAAAAATAAATAAAAAAATAAAATAAAATGTTTATTGTGTTTCGAATTTTTACAGTTACTTATTTATTTGAGGCAGACCCGGTATGTAATTAAGAATGCTTGTGTTGGGCTAGACTCGCTCCTACCCTCATTTAAACATAACAGCAATTTCGAATAAAACATTTGAATAAAATGCCATGATTGTCCAAAAACAAATACTTGCCAAACATGATACAAAAGTGATGCTTATTTCGGATTCTATCGAGAAAATCCATGTTCAGGTACATTTTTTAACCGATGATGGAGATCCAAGGCATAAATAATTTGAATACCTAGAACATAAACGTTGCCACGATACAAGATACATTTCTGGTGGGGCAAAGATTTTTAAATACCATTATCGCAAAAAACGATAATAAAAATCACGTTTGTTATATGGGAGCCCCACTTAAATATTTATTTTATTCTGTTTTTAGTATTTGTTGTTATAACGGCAACAGAAATACATCATCTGTGAAAATTTCAGCTGTCTAGCTATCACGGTTCATGAGATACAGCCTGGTGACAGACGGACGGATCGCGGAGTCTTAGTAATAGGGTCCCGTTTTTACCCTTTGGGTACGGAACCCTAAAAAAGAAGAAAGAAAGCCAACAAGACTCACGATTTACGTCCCCCTAAACCTGCAGAACCCGTCAGCATTGTACAGGCATCCACCACACTTGGCCTGTCTGTCATGCACACTTTACCACACCCCGCCCCGTCACTAGAGCTTGTCACACACATGTAACGTCACAGTATCAGTCTACTCACGATTAATGTCCCCCTTAAACCTGCAGAACCCGTCGGCGGTGCACAAGAAGCCGCCACACTTTACCTGTCTGTCATGCACACTGTACCACAGCCCGTCTGCTGGCCACCTGGGGTTGTCACACACATGTGAGGTACGACAGTACTAGACGAATACTCACGATTAACGTCCCTCTTAAACCTGCAGAACCCGTCGGCGGTGCACAAGAAGCCGCCACATTTGACCTGTCTGTCTTGTACACTGTACCACAGCCCGTCTGCTGGCCACCTGGGTTTGTCACACACATGTTAGGTACAACAGTACTAGACGAATACTCACGATTAACGTCCCCCTTAAACCTGCAGAATCCGTCGGCGGTGCACAAGAAGCCACCACACTTGACCTGTCTGTCATGCACACTGTACCACAGCCCGTCTGCGGGCCACTTCAGGTTGTCGGGACACATGAGACGGATCGCGCGGATTATGAGAAGACGGGAGAGGTGACAGTCGCGCATCATTAGGACCTGGGAAATAAATTACGTCAGTTATAGAACCAATGAGGCGGATTCGATGTCGCTACAGTAGACCAAAGTTTATAAGAGTCAAGACGTAAGTAGATTGATATTCGTATTGTCAAAATTTATTTTGAGTATAGCGCATTTTTTTTTTCTACATGGCTTTAAAAGCAAATATTTAAATCTTTTTTTTTCCTTTTTTTTATTTACATTTAACCCTTTCTTATCAATAACTGGACTGTCAGATTAAAGATTGTTGTGGCATAGTTAGGTACTAGTTTAACCAGATGCTTTAGTGTGAGTTTTTAACGTTCTCGATTTGCATTCTCAACGTGACCCGACCATGGGACACGTGGTAGACTTTGTCCCGGAACATTGTCTACTCGTGTGCTAAGTTTCGTCCGAATGCGTTCCGCCGTTAAGACGTGAAAAGATTACAAACAGACAGACATACCGACAAACAGAGTAAATTTTTTATCAATTATAGGCTTGCTTCCGACTACTATTTCACCTGATGGTAAGCGATGATGTGGTCGACAGTGAAACACACATGCCTAGAAGTAACTTATACACTCTTAACTTTTTTTTTGGGGACAATCCCACCACACCATTTCCAAACCACTGCAACTTCTGAACCGCCAGAACAGTGGCGACCACCAGAAAAGTGCCGACGCTATGAAGCTCGACGAAGTCCCGGAGAACGAATTTAACTGTCTTGGATCCCGCAACGAAATTAATCAGAAAAGAATAAAGAAGGAGTAGGAAATCAAAAACATAATTTCCAGTTGACTTGCAGGCCCTTAGGTTGTACATTCGCTAATATAGTATGGATTTAGTCTTAAGTCAGCTTTGTGAACACATACCTTCACAATCAACGCCCAGTTCGGCTGCGGCTGAGCCAACAGCACTATCAGTTCCAATCCCAAAGCAGTCTTATTGCACAGGTCATGAGTACACCTTACAGACGGGTCGTCCAACTTGTCGAACAGCTTGGGGTTCACAAAGGTGAACCATGGGTAGGGACATTCTCTTGGAATTGATGGTGGGTCTCGCTCTTTGAATTCCTGGAAAATTAAGGAAATTTATGTAAAAATATTAAGCAAGATTATTTGAGATAAGGCGCCTCCCCAAGCAAAATGCCACGCTAGTCGAATTTTGTGCAGTTTTTAAGAGCTATCTACTCTTTATTTAAAAAGAAATATCAATTAATAAAAATACATTAAATTTCTACATAATGTTGATTCTAAAATGGTAAAACACTTTTTTTTTAAAGAGGTATATATGTCACTAATCTCCTTACAACAAAACCATAAAAATGTGAAATAATTATTTATGGCATGCATCTCCTCGTAAAGTATTCATTAATTATGTTTTATACTAACACTAATGGATAGACAATTTTATAACGAACATTTTGTAGGTTTTATTTTTTTCAAAAGACCAATATTCGATTTTATAAAGATTTTATTCTAAAATCTGGGCGTATTCACTACCATAATTCATGCGCCACCAGTGCCGCTAGGCCAATATGAATGCCTCATACCGTTTGTCATACCTCATGCTGATTTTTTGGTCAGGGTACGGCCGATACAGTTTGGTTAAAATAAAAAGAAAAATGACGGTCTGTTATTTATTTTCATTTTTTAACCCACGACGGAAAAAGAGGGGTGTTGTAAGTTTGACGTGTGTTGCTGTGTATCTGTGTGTCTGTGTCGTGGCATCATATAGCGCCAAAATGGATATACCGATTTTGATTTAGTTTTTTTTTGTTTGAAAGGTGACTTTGTCGAGAGTGTTCTTAGCTATGTATGAGAGAGAGCTAGGGAGAGAGCTCGTGGCTAAATAACAACAGCCGCACGGGTCGATCATCAAGGTTAAGCAACGCTTGACGAGGTCGCTCCGTGGATGGGTGACCATTTTCAACATACCGAGTTTCCTCCGTGCCTCGGAAAGCACGTTAAGCCGTTGGTCCCGGCTGTTATTTGAAGATCTTTGACAGTCGTTACGGGTAGTCGAAAACTTGAGATCTGACACCAGTCTTGCCAAGGGGTACCGTGTTACCCAGTTACTGGGTTGTGGAGGTCAGATAGGCAGTCACTCCATGTAAAACACTGGTACTTAGCTGAATCCGGTAAGACTGGAAGCCGACCCCAATATAGTTGGGAAAAGGCTAGGCAGATGATCTTCTTAGCTTATATGTTTGAATAAAATCGGTTTAGCCGTTCAAAAGTTATTCGCATTTTACTCTTTGAATCTGGATTTTTTCGCAAGATATCGTGTCTTTATTACGTGTTTCGATAGATTGTCGATTGAAGCGAATCTGCTACTGGGTATATTATATGAAGTTTAAAAAGCATGAAATAAAAATTAAAATCGGGGGTTTTTTCATTTGTAATTTTATCTGGTGTTAAGTACTTAACTATATTAATTTAGATTTTTTTTTTCAAGTTTTACATGAATTAAAAGTTGTAGGTAGGAGTCTTAGCAGGATTGGTTAAGTTTATGTTCATAATAACTATTTCTCTATGTAATTCTAGATGTTTCATGAATACCTACATAAATCTACCTCTATTTTCCTATGAGGGTAAACAGAATTTTAAAGGATATTGCCCATTTTGTATGGGAATCTGGGCCACTTAAAAAATTGTTGTGCTTTGATGATTTTTGTTGTCATGTTGTAGGAAAACAAAAACATTCATAATTAGAAAAAAAAGGGTAGTATTTAAACGCAAATCAAAAAATATCCTTTTTCTATGCAATAAAATTCCGAATTCTCATCAAAATTACTGATTGCGCAGCAAAATATTCAACGCAAAATATCACTAAACACACTACAATTTATTTTCGCAGCGTACAGCGATTTTTCCTAAAGCAAAAGCTTTTTTATTAATGCACAGCTAATAATCTTAATGCACATCACACATGTTAACTCTTTTTCTTTTAAATATAGCTTCTATTTTTATATTATTTACAGCAGTTTTTCTAAATAAAACAGCATTTTATAAGTCACAGTAGGGGGGGAGGGGCGGAAACCCCCCTGTACCATCCCCACAACTCGGAGCCCCATGGTTATGGAGATATCCATGGTTAAAGTTTTTACAATTACTATTTAACGACAATGTCGACGGAGTCGATAGACGGTCTAAAGGGTCAAAAGTAACCTAACACGAAGAACCTTTTCGAACCTAACCTGTCCGTGTCGGGGTGCCCTAAGTTCCCGAGCTCGCTTCGCTCGCTCTTGGACTAATTCATAAAGACCACATGGAAAGTGGGTGCTCTATAAATCTCTAAATATGGAAAATTTGCTGTGCAGTTAGTATTTCTGCTATGTATGTAGTATTTTTGTACAAAAATAAATTTAACTATATTGCATTATGAGGAAAAAAGTAATGTCATATTGATGTATAATTTCGAATTATCTGCAGTTTGAGTTTTGCTAAACATTTAGTTTATTTGTAGTGAAGTAAGTTATTTGATGTAAAAAAGAATATAAATGATGAGTGTGTATTGATAGACGATTATTTTATTTGATATGCAATTTATAATATCCCGAAAAAAAATATCATACGCGCAGTGCTGATACAGTTTGATAATTTCCGGTTCTCGTCCGATCACCGAAGTTAAGCAACATCGGGCGCGGTCAGTACTTGGATGGGTGACCGCCTGGGAACACCGCGTGACGTTGGCTTTTTGCTTTTTCTAATTTGATTTAGTTTTCTTTTATATGGCCGATTTTTGTTGTATATTGTAAAAAAAAACTATTTACATTCATAATTACAAAACATTTTTTTATTTATTTATTCAACTATGTTTCTGTTCTAGAAATTAACCTTTATTACCAATGCAATAAGGTGCACACTAATGTCAAAGTGAATTGCTCTCCGTGTATTTAAAACATGACACTCATGAATCTCACATTAACAGGCAACAACAGCTTCATTATGTGCATAAAATTGTATAACAAAATATCAAATTCCATAAAAACTCTACAATTTCCTAGATTTAAAAATCATTTGACAAGGTTCCTAATTGAAAAATGCTTTTATAGTATACATGAGTTTTTGGATTATAAATTGTAAGTTTTTTGTAAATTACACGATAATTTTAAATTATGATTGTCATTATTTTGTCATTGGTTTTTATTATTGTGTGGCGAATTTTGCCCAATATTGAATATTATTGACACTTAAGATTGCCACCTTTAATATTATTTTTTTTAATTATGATTGTTATTGTTTTGTGTTTGTTTATTATTATTGTGTGGTGAAACTCTCCCATTATTGACATTTATTTAATTCAATAATACAATTTTCATGGGCTTATCTATTTAATGCATGGTTATGATCAATGATAATTTTTACTAAAATTGTAATTCTATTTTATATTTGCACGCCGAAATTAAAGGCAGAATAAGAGAACAATTTTGTACATTTTACCAACATTCTGTACCTTATTTATGCAAATAAATGAATTTTGATTTTTGATTTTTTGACAATAAAGAGTCATGGTTAACGTCAGCCGTAAGTTTGGCCTCTTAACATATTTAAAATAACCTTTACGATAATGGAGATACAGAATAAAAGATAGGATAACGGTCAGACCTGTTACCAACCTGCTGATATTACAATACAGTTTGTACAAGGGAAGAAGAAACAATATTTCAGCCTTTTCATGAAACCCAGATGTCGTGCGATTTCTGTCTACACTACATTATGAGTTTGTTCTACAAGATTACTATTCGAAACGTGACTTCAGACTTACTTGATGTATAAAATGCAGATCAGCCCCTCGATAAACGAAGCATTTGAACAGCTCATTGCACTTGGCATGCACATCTCTGACGTCTCTCGTCTGATGCTTTGCGTCTAACCCGGCCAGGTCAGACCCGTTAGCACATATGGATGGGAGTAGCTGGGCCACGCAGAGAAGAATGTTTAGTATGTCGTTGAGGAGAAGACGGGTTGTCGTTTCTGTTGTGTTGGTCTGGAATGTAGAGAAAATTTGATAAAGGATAGTAATCAAAATTTACTTATTTATTTATTTATACTAATATTACAGGCAATACGCGTGTGAAACCGCGAGGCATCCGCTAGTTTATTATATTTTTTATTGTACATCACAAAAATATATATACAGGACAAACAATCATAATGCAGATAAGAGATTGCCCTGTGCGATAAGACCACCTATTGTACAGGTGGTCTTATCGCACAGGGCAATCTCTTACAGACATCCTATGGATGGACTGAACGAGAGGAGACGAATTTAGGGTTGTCAGTGTACAATATATCTTAAATAATAATACTTAAACATAATTACATAAAATACATACATACAAGAATACATAATAAATAACGAAAATATCACAGAAAGGAGAAGACTAATTATAGTGGAAAGAAATGCTCCTTCACAGGTATTTAGTATCTAAAAGAAGTATTTTCTTTACTTACTTGACAATATCTCACAGTAAGTATAGTCAGTGTTTCATTTAACATCCCAGCAAATATTCTTTGCGCCATCCGTGGTGGTACAGTATCCCAAAGATCTCTTCGACTACCTAAAAACAATAATTACATTGAAATAAAATATTTTAGTATCTCTGCCAACTTTGGTCTACAGTATTTGTATCTTGTCTTCAGTATTAGTAGAACTGAAAAAACTCGCATTGCAAATGGCTTTTGTTAATATACAAAAGTAACCCTACTAATATTGTTTTAAAGCAGACTGTCTCAACGCGTTAGCGTCGAGGTTCGTACAACTTTGCTTTAGAACCGGGGATGTTAAGGAGCTCCGTAACCGAAACTATCGGATATCATCATCTTTCTGCCCTTGTCCCATGTTACTTGGGGGTCGGCGCAACACGTTTGCTTCTTCCATACCGTCCTGCCCCTGTTTCGTTATTACTGACTCCCTTTTCTTTCATATCACTCCTCACACAGTCCATCCATCTTTTATTTGGCCTTCCTCTCCCTCTCCATCCATCCACATTTATATTCATAACTCTTTTAGTAACATGCGTTTCATCCCTCCTCATCACATGACCATACCAGAACAAACGGTTTCCCTTCAACTTTTCTGCCACTGGCGCCACTTTCAAACTGCCTCTAATGTACTGATTTCTCACTTTATCCAATCTCGTCACGCCGCACATCCATCTCAACATTCTCATCTCTGCTACATGCAATCTCCTTTCATCCATCTTTTTCACAGCCCAACATTCCGGATATCCGAAAAAAAAAACTATCTGTAACCAAACCCGACATAGTTAACATTTTCGGATATTTTTTTTTTCAAAATACTTTGCCCCGCCCTAGGAATTTCTTCCTGTATCGTGGGTGCGTTTACAAACATATAAACTCACATACACAACACCCAGAGCCGGAACAACTATCTGTAGGACTATCTGTAGGTAATTTCGGATACGGGTAGAATCTAAATGAGACACGTTCTTACCTACACGTTTTGGTGCCCGACCGAGCTGACAATTGTGTCAGCTACATGCCTCACTTGCATGTTTGTTTATTATAAAGATCTATTATCCGTAACCGAAACTAACGGATAAGCCGAAATAATTTCAAATCCGTATCCGTATCCAAAACCGGTCTAATATTATTTATGTATCCGTATCCGTATCCAGATTAGAAAAATCATATCATTAGGTTATGAAATTTCTGACCTTCAATGTGTCTAGAACATAGACGACAAAGTTTATAATTCAATTTCCACAGAATAATAAATTTTGTTACAGGTCCTTGATCCTGTTACTATTCACTTAATATAACTCACTGACATCCTCATTACCATTTTGAATCCATTTATAGCCACCCCGGCTATAGTTAGACAGGTTTACAAAGCTATCAGCTGCCTAATATCTATAAGACTTTAGTCAATGTGCAATTTCTTTTTTGCTAAACATTTTGTTTGTCATTTCATAATAATAATCTTTATTAGAACAATAAAACACATATACAATTATTTAATTGTAAACGGAAATAGCTGCATTAGTGGAACTGTGTCGAAGCCATTAACGCTCACAAAATAAATTAAAATTCAATTAATAAAAGTACAAGTAAATAATAATAATAATGAGAATAAGAATAAAATATAAAAATGTAGA
This sequence comes from Orthosia incerta, assembly GCA_948252205.1. NCBI lineage: Eukaryota > Metazoa > Arthropoda > Insecta > Lepidoptera > Noctuidae > Orthosia > Orthosia incerta. The sequence goes on from OX411748.1 coordinate 6,960,909, forward strand.
TTATAAGAAACAAAATGAATAAAGGAAATAATGAGAATAAAAATCAATTAATCAAAATACTAGTAAAAAATTTAAATTACAATGTTTAATGAATTATTAAGAATTAAATTAAAATTAAATTACAAATTAACATTCAATTACCTATAATAAAGTAAAAGTAAATAAAAAAGTAAAATAATAAAGTATTTTTTTTTTTTATTAATTGAATTTTACAGAATTAAAACTAAAACAAAATTTCAAATAAACATTCAATCATTAAAAATTCAAATCTAATGTTTACTTTAGATATGCTAGTATTATTAACTAGTATTATCTGCTATATAATACTAGCATATTAGCAAACACAAAAAAACGAGCAGAACAAAAATGAGAATCAATAAATAAAAGATAATACGAAACACAAAATATATACTTATACACTATATTTATTGAATTTATTTATTTATTTCATTTTTCTTTACCATTCATATAAAGCCACCATCCCTGCACAGATGGCGTGCCGGTCTCATGCACCGTCCTAGTCTTGCCATCTATCGGCCGGCCCCCTGAATCTTGTAGAATATACAGAGATAATACCCGGTTGTGTAGATCGAGGACTCTTTCGCCAACAGCTTCCGACATTGTGGTGTAGCGTTTGTAGCAACCCTGGAATGAATGTAGGGTAGAAAATATAGATGGCGCTAGGTATGGCTTATGTAAACCACTAGTGGAAACATTTTACATACAAGTGAAAAATACTATGAAACATTAGAACTTTAGAAGTTTATAAAACCTAAGAAATAGTAAAAAAGAAAATTAAAAAAGTTAATAAAATAAAAACGATTGCTTAACCAAACTAAAATGATGTAAACAAGAAGAAAATCATGCAGTACAGTCAGAGGATACCTGTATTCGCGAGCTGGCTGACCAAACTTTTTTGGTTTCATTAACTTTTTTTATTTAAAACTTTTATGACATAAAAGTTGTACTTAAATAAAAAAAGTTAATGAAAAAATTTTTATGATGATGATGAAAAAAATGAATGAAAAAAAATGAAAAAAAAAAATGAATGAATGATGATGATGAAAAAAATTTTATGACATAAAAGTTGTAAATAAAAAAAGTTGAGTATGAATGAGTTTTAAACATTGTATAATTGGCACCTATATGTTTTTGTAATCACCTCTAAAAACCCTTAATTTTGTAATACCCCACATAACATAAAAATAAAGCTTTTTCTTTATTATGTTTTTCTATTGGTGAAAACCGCATGTAAATCTGTTGCGTAGCTTAAATGATCTAAGCGTACAAACAGCGGGCGTGACTTTGTTTTATACTATGTTAAGATTACTAAGATATGCGCGAAAAACAAGCAATGAATGGTAAAAGCAAAAGTAAAAAGAAGCAAAAAGCCAACGTCACGCGGTGTTCCCAGGCGGTCACCCATCCAAGTACTGACCGCGCCCGATGTTGCTTAACTTCGGTGATCGGACGAGAACCGGTGTATTCAACGTAGTATGGACGTTGGCGAATACCAAATCGAAATTATCGAACTGTATCACAACTGCGAGTCGGGACTCGTGACGTCACAGTTTCTTGTTTAGATCAATTTGAGAAAAAAAAACCTACCTATTGTTTTGACATTTTTTAAACGTTTGCTTGTACTGTGTATGTACTGGGACTAATATAAATATATACGTATATATTATTATATAACGGTATAAATATTACGTAGGTACTTAAGTACCTACACAGATAACGTCGCGGGACAAGCAAAAACTTCAGAACCTTCTATGATATTCGCGATAGTAATTTTGCAAGGTAAGTAGAATAAAAAATCGGCACCTGTAGCAGCGAGTACCTCTCCTGGTTGCCGCTATCCTCAATATGCTGCACATAACAATACAGGCTGTTCTTCAAAAGCGCGGCCGCTCCAAGCGTAGCGGTCAGTACCGGGAGATCGGCGTGGTCGAGAGCTTCTTGTGCTAGCATATGAAGATGCTCTGGAAAAATAAAGTCTATTTTGATGAACAGAATCTTACAGAGCACCGAGACGCCTCGACGGAAACTGCTAGTTAAATGTGTCAAAATCAATGATATTCTAGTATACAGATATGTTATGAGCGCGTGTATTGTGAAGACTCGAATAGGTCCTAATTTGGGTCTTTAGTCTATGTCACCCATGGCGAAGAGCGATAGGCTTCGTTGAAACAAAAACAAAATTTAAAAATGCCATCGTGTGTATTTAGAAAGTGTGCCAATTATGATACCAAAGTACACAAAACAGAAGGTATCTCATACCAAAAGTGTGTAGGTATCTATGCTGCCGCTGCTTTGCGGCACACTTTTTTCGGTTGTTTTGTGAGTGTATAATGTATCTGTTTATTAGAATATACTGGCTGGTTTGTTTGTATATCATTGGTCAAAATGATACAAACAAACCAGCATGCCAGTGAGTGTCACCGTTTCATCATCATCATCAGCCTTTTTAATGTTCCCACTGCTGGTACATAGGCCTCCTCTCTGTTAGAGGGAATGGGCCGTAATCCACCACGCGGGCCCAATGCGGATTGGTGTCACCGTTTATTCATAGAAATGGTTGACCCGTGAAAATTTCAACTATGTCTAACTGACGACTCGGTTGGCTTAGTGGTTGAGGGATCGACTGCTGCGCTGCGAGTCGCGGGTTCGATGCCCGAACGAAACAAATGTTTGTACCTATGTCCTAAAGATAGTCGTTCCGGACTGATAGGTCTGTGCTTAATAATTTGCTTTTAGATGCTGTATCTGCTATACCTACCCAAAAGAGAATCACCAGACTTGATGGCAAGCTGCACAAACTTGTCAGGATCAGAAGTCTTTGCTACACCAAAATCTCCTTTCTCATCCTCTTTTGTCATCACGAACATGCCCGATCCTTGTCTGTAAATTATTAGTATTTAGTCTTTCATTACCTACTATTACACGTAAATTGCAGTTTTGGGTGCACGAGTCTTATTCGTTGTCTTCATTTCAGAAGGTAGTGCCCGTACCTATTGAAAAACGTTGACGTAGTCACTGACGAGCTCCAAAGTACATACCTAGGTACTTAACAAGAAATATTGTCTGCTAACTTTTGCATTTTACATGTATTGTTCGACTCAAACTTATTGGCGGCTCGGAACACTCCGTGAGTCGCTGCGGAGTTACAAATTCGTGTGTCAGCCAGGGTGAGAGGTGGAATACCTACTGCGCAGCGAGTAGCGAATTTCACAGCCAACATTAAGTTTCAGTATGGTATTCTAGAATAGATTTTAAGTTATTGGATTATTTACATGTAGAAACACTAAGTCTTAGGCCCAGTTTTTAATCCGTACTTAACTAAAGCAATGGGTAAATATGCTAACCAATGGTTTAAAAGTTCGTATTTAAATGATTTTTATCAGTAATTTTTAGTCTAACAAATGATCAAATAATGAACTCTCCAACTTATTTGACCATTTGTGAGGTTCAGAATTGATGAATAAACGCGTTTTACCGAAATCTTTAAGTATATAACCATTGGTTAAGCTAACTATAGGTCAAAATCTGGGCATTAGCTACACTATGATATGAAAGTTTACATTATTTCAAGCGTACCTAAGTTTTTCAAGTGTATAGCCAAGCCCAAGCCCCATAATCAGCCTAAAATGTTCCCTGTACTAGGGCACATCCACATACTTCCCCACTGTAAGAGGAAGTGGACAATAACCTGTTATACAGGCCCAGCGCGGCTTGGTAGAAGTCACATGATTTGAAAATTGTTTTATTTCCAAGTAAGTCAAGTGAAACTTGTACAGACAAAATTTAAAAGTCAACTGCAAAAGTGGTGATTGTCTAGTTTCGGATACATACTTGAATGCAATGGAAAACTCCTCTTCCAACCAAAGCACAATTTTGACCGAAGCAAAAGAAGCATTTCGGGGGAAATCTAGCCTTCCACCCACAACACCTTTGCATATGGTTTCAGACAGCACTGTTTGGTTTTTCTGAAAGATCATTCATTTTATTATCAAGTTTTCCTTTTATAACTCGGTTCATTAAAGAAACGAATCTAAAACGGCGGTGCTTGTCATGTTCTCTCGCTTGCACAGTAGGGCCGTCTATATTGTGCAAGCGAGAGAACATGTTGGAAAACCGGCCAAGTGCGAATCGGACTCGCGCATGACGAGTTCCGTACCATTATCGCAAAAAACGGCAAAAAAAATAACGTTTGTTTTATGGGAGCCTCACTTAAATATTTATTTATTGTTTTTAGTATTTGTTGTTATAGCGGCAACAGAAATACATCATCTGTGAAAATTTCAACTGAATAGCTATCACGGTTCATGAGATAGGTACAGCCTGACAGACAGACGGACCACGGAGTCTGAGTTATAGGGTCCCGTTTTTACCCTTTGGGTATGGAACTCTATAAACCGCCATTTTAGATTTGTTTCTCTAATGAACCAGATTATACATTTCATCACAACTATTCAACGGCTATACAACCTTCAACGGTAATAGTTAGTTTTTTTTTTCTATTGTTTCACATCTGATGCAGGTTTTTCTACCGTTGTGGGATTATTTTAAGCAACTTTGGTAGCATAAAATGATAGTCTTATACATTCTTTCGCAATAAAAGAAAATTATTCAGGTTGGAAACATGAAGAACACAATACACACCATTAAATTTACAAATTGAAAGGAATTTTCAACTGTGTGAATTAGTATGTTACATGACTACCCACTAATCTAGTTTTTTCAATGCAACTGATACAATTGTACTATTAACTACTGGAAAAGAAAAAGAGATGATATACCTGATAATACTCCAAATCCCTTTGCAACAAAATAGGGATGCGATCCATAATATTCCCATCTTCGATAACCTCCATTTTTGATTAAAAAATAAAACAAAACTCAAACAATAAAACTTATTTACTAGAATATAAATAAAATATACAATTTTTTTTTAATGTGGATGGGAGAAGCGAGGAAATCCAAAGAAAAAATGGATGTATTGTGTGAGGAGTGATGTGAAAGAAAAGGGAGTCGACGTGACCAGCAGGAACGTGTTGTGCCGACTCCAAGTAACATAGGACAAGGGTAGGAAGATGATGATAATACAATTTTCAAACTAAACTATGAGAACATTTATCAAATTCAACTTTGCTTTTAACTATTTTTGATATTTCTTCTTGTAATAATTTATGTAAGGTTACTCCGTCATGTTTGTAAACCCAGTGGCCTCCATTTTTGAGTACTAGGTCATAACGTTTTGGTCCGGAGGTTGGGGAACTGAGCCAGATCTGTTTATTGGGTGTTTGTCTATTTATTACGTAGGTTCCGTAACTATTGCCAAGAGCTACTGTCAATACTCCGTCCTGAAATCAGAATATTTAAAAAAATATTAAATTACATAGGTATTGTTTCGTAAATACATGGCAGTCATGCAATTGGAAATAGCTAGATTTTTTCCTAGTAACCCTTTACAATCAACTTTCATATCATAGTGTTATTCACATCACATCACATCATCAGCCTATTAATGTTCCCACTGCTGGAACACAGGCCTCCTCTCTGTGAGAGGGAATGGGCCCTAATCTACTACGCGGGCCCAGTGCGTGTTGGCGGATGTCACATGTCTTCAAATTTTTGGTTCTAGGACATGCCAGTTTCCTCACAATGTTTTCCTTCACCGTTTTGAGAGCAGTGGTGATGAAATAATTTACACAAAGTAAAGCGCCTGCCTGGGTTTGAACCCACAACCGACAACTTGTGGGTTCAAACACGGCCGATACCACTGGGCCACACTGCTCTCAAAACGTCACAATAGTGTTATTGTCATAATGTTATTCAAATAACCACAAAAATAAGATAAGTTTATCAGTTATTATTATTTATTTTTCTTGATAAGAATATGCAATAAAATAATGGGTAAATAATGTAGGTATAACCAATCTGTAGGCAATATTCAATAAGTGAAAATTATATAACTTTGGAATTTATTGTAATATGAAAATTGAACTTGTAAAGAGACTGTTTCATGTTTTTACTAATAAATTACTACAAAGCCGCTTAAAAAGTGGTAATTATTTATTCAACACTATTTCCATTTATAATAGCAGGTAGTCATGAGTGATTTGAAGTAGGAATAACTACTTACACTGAACGTGACGTCAGCCCCTTTTAAATTTGAAGAAGAGTCCACAATTTCTTCGAAATAATCACACAGAGATTCAAGCGTTTCATTACAGATTTCTTCAAAAGCTGCCTGATCTACTTCGGAAACTTCTGGTGCAGTCGGGTTTGACGAAAACTGGCGGTCAAACGATAACCTAGTGACTGTTGACGATAAACGCGGGCAATGGCGAAGTAATACTGGAGTAACGCTATTGATCTGCCTCCGTGCCAGCCAGCGGCTGGTACGCAAAATATTCCTCAACATTTTGTTACCGACCGGGCTGAGGCCAAAATTTTGTTGTAGGTTATCTTTTTGTTGATGTACGAAATGACACTGACAGCAGAGGCATTTATTTTTTTTTTTTATTTGTTTCTTACGGAACAGGCTAAGGTCTGAGACCATGCTGCCTAGTCATCAGTTAGTATTTTTCTTGAGTAGGGTAGATCCAATTCAATTCATCAGTATGTACATCCATAATAGGGTAATCCAATCAAATTCTTTAGTTATATATACATCCATAGGTAAGTTATTCCAGTTTAAGTCATTAGTACATATCCATAGGTAATCAAATCCAGGTAAATTCATTAGTTTCTTATTTTCCAATCTTCAGTTTATTTCAATAAAATCCATGTTTAAGATTTGTTATTCCACACAATCTTGAGTCAAGTCCAAGTAATTTTCATTCAAAGTTTATGTTATTTTGTTAGAGCCGAGTGTCAAATCATGTAATATTTTTTTTTTTTTTTCTTCCCATCTGACGGGAAGTAACTGATACTGATAACGTTATCAGTATCTAACTAAGCTAATTAATTTAATTTCTATCATTTTAAATTACAAATTATATTTAAGAAAGTCAATGAAAAGATATTTAGGTAATATACATATTATATACACATGACAATTCTCATATTTAGACACCATAAGTTAAATTTGTCCAACTGTATTAATAATAAAATTAAACAAAGGTAAATACGTCGAGCTATTTACAAGAAGAGCCTGAATAGAGCGCGGTACCAAATCAGGGCTACCATAAATTTCAATAAGCTCATCCATCAGCACAAGGCGCTGGATGCCAAAAGATGAGCATTCAAAGTAAATGTGAGCAAGAGATTGCTCTGCTTGAGAGTTACAATGATCACAGAGAGGACTGTGTACAATTTTCAGACGAGACAAATGATAATTTAGTCGACAATGACCAAAACGAAGCCTAAGTATGGTGGAGTAAAACTTCCTGTTCATGTAAGTATTGGTTTTACAGAACCAAGGCATGGTTCCTATGGGAATATTGTATACTGCATACCACATACCTTTATTTTCAATTTGAACTGTATGATTCCAGTGCCTTTTCCATATATCAGTGGACCTTTTTTTCAACAGAGGAACTATGTCTGTACAAGGAACATATATGTTGAGGAAACTACTTGAATCTGGGACATCTTCAGAATTTGTTATAGCTCTAGCTAAAAAATCAACCCTTTCATTGCCTATCACACCAATGTGCGAAGGGACCCACATGAACAAAACCTTAATGTTATGCAAAGACAAATGCAACCAAGATTCTTTTATTAATGATATAAAATAGTTTGTGTTAGCATTCAACCTATTATTTTTGAGATTTTCAAGTACACTCATGCTGTCACTAGCTATTACCCATTGACACCATGCATCATTTGTATGCCTAATGTGCTTTAGGGCAGCAAGTATAGCCACAGCCTCAGCTGTGAATATACTTGTGTTTAAGTTTATTTTATAACCAGTACCAGAATTCAATAGCTCATCAAAAATAGCAAATGACACAGCTGACTCAGTTTTAGACCCATCAGTATACACAAATCTATGATCGGTAAACTCATGAAATTTACTATATACATCTTCTTTAGTGGATAAATTGTGATCAATAATGATGTCAATTGCAGGAAATTTGCTGTCAAAATCCCCCTGATAACATGAAAGAATAGATGACTTATGTATTTGCAGAGTTTCAAGAAAATTTACATACTGAGGTAAGCCCTGAAGTATATATGTTGGGTTACAAAAGGATGATGTGCATGATTGTTTCAAATTGGAAAACAAGTGATTATTATTTTTACTATAAAGTTTTAATAGGAATCTTTCCTTCAAATAAGAGAATCTTATACTTAATGGAGGAAGTTTACACTCAACTTGCATTGCATTGATTGGAGTACTTTTAAATGCCCCGGTAATAAGTCTCAAACTTTTATTTTGTATTTTATCAAGAATATCTACTAACCTTCTATCACCAGCAAAACAAAGAAATCCATATTCAAAATGACTACGAATCAAAGATTTATATAATAACAACAGTGTTTTTGGGTCAGCTCCCCAGGAGGTTCTACACAATGTCTTCAAAATATTAAAAACTCTGTTAGCTCTAGAACTTATCAATTCAACATATTTTTTCCAAGCCAAATTATGAGTGAAGGTCACACCTAAAAACTTAGCTTCATGAGAAATTGGTATAGAAACTTGATTGTAATAAACAGAAGGACTGAAATTGCTAGTTCTTCCAAATACTACTAGTTTAGATTTAAGTGCATTTATATCTAGATTTAAATAAGAAAAGTATTTGCACAATCCTTCCAATGCCCTATTAAGGCACTGTGTCATATTTTTGAAATTTTTGCCAGACAAATACACAACTAAATCATCAGCAAACTGAAGATTTTTGACTTTGGAACCTAGAATCAAATTTAAACGACGTATGTACAAAATGAATATTAATGGAGACAGAATTCCTCCTTGACAAACTCCTACCGAAGCAAATCTTGGCCCATGTAATTTATCATTATATTTAACATAAACTTTCCTTTCAGTTAAGAATTCATGGACCCAGTGGACAATTTTGTTTGGAATTCCAATAAGAAGTAATTCAGAACAAAGAACATCAATATTTACACTATTAAAAGCTCCAGCAACATCAAAGAATACTGACACTAACCAATCCTTGTTACTTAAACTATTTTGGATATCAAGCTGTAACTGACAAATACTTTCACGAGCTGATGTACCCCTACGAAAACCAAATTGATTAGCAGGTAAAATATTGTTTTGTTCTATATAAAATTCCAACCTTTGTTTTAATAATTGTTCAAAAATTTTACCAACACATGATGTTAGAGCAATAGGGCGATAGGAATCTGGATTAGACTGAGGCTTATCTGGCTTCAAAATGGGCACCAAACAATCAGACTTCCATGAGTGAGGAATGTCATTATTCAACCACAAATTATTCAATATTTTAAGAAAAGTGTGTAAACCCTTATCACTAAGCTTCTTTATCATAATGTATGGAATACCATCCAGTCCAAAAGCACTATCTTTCCTAGAATTAACAGCAGACTTAAATTCTTGTATCGAAAAAGGTTTTACTAAAAATGTATTTTCAGAGTTTGACTCACTGGCAATGGGGAAATTTGACTTATTATTTACATAATCTGGGGTAAATTTTTCCAGAAAATCCTGAATCCAATTGACATCATTATTGTTACAAGAATATGTTCTGTTAAATTTCCTCATATATTTCCAGATTCTGGACAAAGGTGTACATCGATTAAAGGAGCTGCAAAGTTCAACCCAGCTATTTGATCTTTCTGTTTTCAAAGTAAGTTTTTTGAAAGCTTGTAATCTTTTAAACTCGATAAATGTTTCATCTGACGGATTGTTTTTAAAATTTATATAAGCTGACTTAGACTTTTGAACTGCTTCTGAACATTTTTTATTCCACCAAGGGAGAGAAGGGGCTTTTACCGAATTCCTGTAAGAGTTTCGGATAGAATAATCAGCCGAGGAAGAACCAGACGTATTATGATAAAGAAGGCACTTATTAATTGCAGAATGCAAAATTTTACAGAACTCTGTATACCTGTCCAATGAAGCAACATGTTGATCCTGAAAAGTAGATAGTTGTAAATCAACATTTTGTTCATACATCTTCCAATCTACCATTTTAAAGTTAGGATAGGTGGGCAAATTTATGTTATTACTAGTGTTTTCTATATTACTATTATTAATAAAAACTTTCATAATCACAGGAAGGTGGTAGCTGCCAAGAGGATCACAATGAACAGACCAATCACAGGATAGAGCCAATGATGGGGAAACTATGGACAAATCCAAGGCATTTGGACGCCACGTTAAAGAACCGACTGTTGTCACTTCACCATTATTCATTAACACCAAATTATTATCATCAACAATCTCTAAAATATCCCTACCTCTTAGATTTATAGAATTACAACCCCATGATGTGTGGTGAGCGTTGAAATCACCAGCAAATATCATCGGCTCAGGCACAGATTTTATTAAAGATTCAAATTTATGTTTGTCAAAAGGTGGAGTGCAATTTGTTGGACAATAGAAACTTACAATGCTTATTTCTGTTTTATTTACAGTAATTCTTACGCAAATATTTTGTAGGGAATTATCAGAATATGTAATTATTTTCCTGTAATTTATATTATTTCGAATTAAAATAGCTACACCATTATGTTTATTTCCAATATCATGTCTTTCTATTTTGTATCCTCTAATGTTAAAATGTTTAATGGGTGTTAACCAGGTTTCTGATATAATTGCAACATGTATGTTATGCTCATAAAGAAATTGAATTAATAAAAGTTTGTTACTTAAAATACTTTGTGCGTTCCACTGCATTATATTAAGATCCATTATTAGATAAAGAAGTACTGGTACGGAAAGTTTGTTGCAGAATTTCTTTTATGGAAGTTGAATTAATGGGATTATCTTTCTGATTTAATATAATTTTAGTAATAGCATTTGTTAAAGTATTCATAAAAAAATCTGATTTAGTCAAATTAATAATCTGTGTTTCAATGTTTTTCTGTGTTAATTTTGGAAAAGAATGTTCATTAAATAAATCGGAATACTTAGCGGCTCTGGACTTGACTTTATTTTCTTCTATTTTCATTTTTTTCTGTGGGCAAGTGTTTGAGATGGAAACATGATTACCACCACAATTTACACATTTAGCGTTTTTGGGGTCTTCTTTACAAATTTTAAAACTATGCTTGTCTGTACATATGGAGCATACAACTTCATTCTTGCAATATTTTGCAATATGTCCAAACTTCATACATTGCAAACACTGTTTGACAGGAGGAACGTAACAGCTTACCTCGTGCCTCCAGGAGTCAAGGTACACGTATTGCGGTAATTCAGTAGAGGCGAAAGTAACCGCAACAGTTTGAGTGGGGTTATACGTGACCGCGCCACCCTCACTTTGTACGCGGCGCATGAAGCGCCTCACCTGTATGACATTTCGGGAACTCCCAATCAGAGCAGATATTCTTTTATTAGATAAGTCCGTGGGGACTGAAGTTAGAACCCCGGTCACCTCGGTGTCGACAGCAGGTATTGTTGCGTTTAAGCCCAATTCGTCTAAAAGTTTTTTATTTTGTAGGAATACATTGGCATTGTTGGATAGGTCAAAATGTTATACCTATTTTGAATTTATTTATGGACCTTAAATGTAATATGCCAGTGACGCAATATTTTCGTATAGCATGTGAAATAGCTAGTCTGTCTTTATCAGAAAAAGGGCGTTCAGTCTGATGCGATAAAAATACGATGTATTCTGTTTTCTTGCTGTTTTCAGGATACTTCCTTGAGTATCCGGGGACTTTAAATACTTGATACTTCCTGTTGTTGTCTGCTGACTCATCGGAGTCGGAAGAAGTCTCCACGATGTCCCGTACTGCTCGACCATCAGGGGGCTCCGCTTTTTTTCTTTTTTTAACACTTCCCCCCATTATTTATTACACTTTTTACTAATATATACAACTCCTATTTATAATTATAACTAATTTCAAGGTATTCAACAATATATTACAAATTAATTTTAAATTTAAAGATATTTGGCGCCTTGTTCTTTTCAAGGTTCCCGCGCTTCCTTCTGACACTTCTGACAGTGAGTCAGTGAGTCTGACAGCAGAGGCGACAGGCGTAAGTTTTCATTTTTACCACTCTGGCATCTGGTCTATTTATCTACAATTAAATAATTACATAGCTTTGACTTTGTTACGGATTTCGATGACCACATTAATGACCGCTTTTCACCAAAAAACGGTAATGAGTGGAAACGGAGGTAACGAATTTAGCGGACCGGAGTAAAATAGTTGTGCACTTCCACAAAGAAAGAGTTACAGCATTACAGCATTTTCCTTCCACTACTGGCGGACTTTGCGGAGCGTGCGAGTCCGTTCAAAACTAGCATGCGACGCCATACTACAATTGACCCATTTTAATTCACTCAATCCCCTCCGCTTACTCGCTCGTGGTGGAAGTGCTCGAATGAAAATCAGTGTTGCAATTCGGGCGGAGTCCGCACGGAATCCGCTCGACTCTGTAAACACTTTCGTGACTCTTTGAACTCGTTTAACCCGCTACGCTCACTCTTATTCAGTGGAAGCTCTTCTATGCAGACATTACGTGTTAAGCGGACTCCGTACCTACCTACGGAGCCCGATCCGTTCGCGGTGGAAGGCGGGCATTACCTACCTGCATTAAAACGAACGTGTTCGTGTTCCTTAGAAGTACTTGTTTTAGCAAGAGTAGGTACCCAAATGTTTCACGCTGGTTTGCTGGGTGGTTAGATTATATACCAATTATTATCATGATACCATAGCATATTTTGGTTGGTTTTAAATTGGAATTGAGATTGAAATTAGGTACATACTTTAATAAGACACAAAATTCTATACAGAGAACAAGAAACACAATTACGAAGTTCACAAACAAAACAAAATAGACACTACCAACTTAATACATGAATAAAGCTGAACAATTTAAGGTGGTTGCTATTGTTGACTGTTGACATCGGCTCTGTACAAGTTTACTGATTAAAAATATAAATAACGGTTTTTTTATCTACTCTAGTTCTATTACCCCTTGAAGAAAAGTGCAAAACACCAAGAAATTCTTTGTTTGGATTTGAAATCGCCGAATAAATAGTACAATTTTGGAAAATAGCACCAAAAGGATTACACAAGAACAACCGATCCATAGCTATACACACTGCGGTACAGAGGGATGTAACAGTGCAAAAGGAAGGTAAGTCCAAGTTTATAACAAGTGCAAAAACCAGTAACTATTATTTACGAATTTCCAGATATAACCTCAAAAACTACAGAACGGTTGAATCTTTTAAATTGCGAGCACAACCAGCGCCATCTGTGAGTGAGTAGCGGAACTGCTTCATGGTCTAAGTATAATTCATACTTTTTCCTGCTAATTGAGTCATCTGTCACTAGAGGGCGCTGAAACTAAACTATAACAACAGTCAACCATGGAAGAAATCACAGAACAAAAAAAACGCCTACTACAATAGAAGTCGCAAGTGGGCGGGGCCCGCGTACCCCGAGCTTTGCACAGTTCTGCATATGCTTCCTTCCGCGCACACACTACGCACATCAGTCTTGGTTCAACCGTCACGGTGACAAAAACTTGAAAAAAAAATACAAAAATGCCTTATTGTGCTGTTTTAGAATGTAAACACGATAGCAGAACCAAAAATGTATCAAATGTAGGTATATCTTACCATCGGCAAGTCTTAATTTATTTATTTCGATAAAAATGTAAAAACAATATTTTATTAAACAAGACAAGTAAAAGTTGATTTTATGATGTTAAACTTAAGGTCTACTTTCTTTAAAACTCAAACATTGTCCTCGAAGATTCCAACTATGCACATGTCACATTCAGCTACTCACAGAACAAAAAAACGCCTACTACAATAGAAGTCGCAAGTGGGCGGGGCCCGCGTACCCCGAGTTTTGCACAGTTCTGCTTAAGTTTCCTTCCGCGCACACACTACGCACATCAGTCTTGATTCAACCGTCACGGTGACAAAAACGTGAAAAAAAAATACAAAAATGCCTTATTGTGCTGTTTTAGAATGTAAACACGATAGCAGAACCAAAAATGTATCAAATGTAGGTATATCTTACCATCGGCAAGTCTTAATTTATTTTATTTCGATAAAAATGTAAAAACAATATTTTATTAAACAAGACAAGTAAAAGTAGATTTTATGATGTTAAATTTAAGGTCTACTTTCTTTAAAACTCAAACATTATTCTCGAAGATTCCAACTATGCACATGTCACATTCAGCTACTCAATTAGGGATTACCAATATCGATAATGAGTTATCGATACTTTAAACTTACAATATTCGACAAAATCTTCTTACGCGCGAAAGACATAACCCTTTCCTTGCAGCCGTGTAAAAATAAAGATTACGACGAATTGAGAACCTCCTCCTTTTTTTGAAGTCGGTTAAAAAGACAACAGCCTTCAAAAATAATAATAACACATGAACATAGAACCTCCTTCTTTTTTTAAGTCAGTTAAAAAGTGGCTTATGTGTTAGTCTGAAATTTAAGATCTACTGGTGTATAGACCTAAATTTCATCAGTTCATTAAGGAAGTTATTTATTTATTTACTTTAACTTAACACGGCCAAAGGCCAATTACATTAGTTAAATACATTAAAATAAAAAGTTAGTCAAGCTAATCATAATAAGAGTGTAGCCGCACGCAGGCGATAGCGTAAGCTTCCTATATCAGTAGGACGTATTGCATTTGTAGTATAGTCTATCGCATCATCATCATCAATACATATAATAAATATGTAGAAAAGTATTTTTTGTACATCGAAAATATTTCCAAAAAAAATAGCCAGTGTGTTAAGGGATAACCAACAGAACCTATTTCCGGCATTTTTTGTATTTTTGTCTGTTTATTTGTGCACGCATCACGTGACATGTACGAAACCAATGTAAATAACTTTTATACATAAACATTGCGCGTAACTTGAAGAATTACTTAGTTTTTGTGTCATCGCAATCGGTTCACTCTATCAAAAGTTAGATGAATTTAAAGTGTTCAAGAAGTAAAATTATCACACGCAATTCAGATACTCGGAAAGTTGAACGCGATATTCGATAGATGGCGTTGTGAATTTGAATTCATTTTCTGAATCACGGTGTTAAGATTCTCCGCGAAAGATTGATGACTATAGAAACAAATATGGTCGGTAGGTAAGTAGGGTAGGCAGGAAGGTAAGTAGGGTAGGGTTGGCAAACAGATGACGGGAGCGAAGCCGCGGTCACAGCTTGTAATTAATAATAGTACACCAAAGACTACGTACAGTATTGTCTTTCCTTTCATTTTTTAAATCCATGGAAAGGTTGTCTTGAAAAGATCGCTTTTAGCGATAAGGCCGCCCATTGTGCCACCCAGTGTAATGTTTTCTTCGTCTATACTTTTTTTTGGGACAATCCCACCGCACTATTCCCAAACCACTGCAACTCCTGAAAGCCAGAATCAACAGTGGCGACCACCAGAAAAGCGCCGAGGCAATGAAGCTCGACGAAGTCCCGGAGAATGAATTTAACTGTCTTGGATCCCGCAACGAAATTAATCAGAAAATAATAACGGAGGAGTAGGAAAAAGTCGTCGTCGTAAGTCGTCTATACTTTCTGTAACTTATATGGTGTACATAATAAAGAGTATTGTATTCTATAATTCTATTGATTGAACAAAAACACCACATACAAAGATACGCCCATCTTTGTATCAATAGAATCATTTTAAAATCGGATCAGTAGTTTACCATACAATATCTTAATAATACTTTCTATAAATCGTAAGTATTGGAATAAATTTATATAAAAACTTGATTACAGACAATAATATTTATCGACTCTAGTTATTGGGCGCACGGTTGACGCAGTGGTTGAGCGATTGACTGCTGCGCTGCGTGTCGCGGGTTCGATTCCCGCACGAAACAAATATTTGTATGATCTACAAATAGTTGTTCCGGCTCTGGGTGTTTGTGTATGTGAAATTATATGTTTGTAAACGCACCTACGATACAGGTGAAATTCCTAGTGTGGGGCAACGTTTTTTTTAAAACTAAACTGTATAACCGATCGAAAAACGGGCCAAGAGGCTCATCGGCAATGAGGCATTAGTCGAGTCAAAGCTCCAAAGCCTTGAACATCGTCGTCGAGTTGCCAGCTTGTCGGTTTTTTATCGGTTGCATTTCGGGGAGTGTGCGATGGAATTGCATGATCTAATTCCGCCTAGCCCGTTTCATCATCGAACTACAAGACGTACGGCGATGCGCCATCGGTACATGGTGGACATCCCACCCATACGCACTAAACGTTTTGGAAATACTTTCATTATGCGTACAGCTAAGGAGTGGAATTCCCTGCCGGAGTCTGTGTTTCCAGATAGCTACAACCTCGGGGTCTTTAAGTCAAGAGTGAATAGGTTACTTCTAGGCAAGCGTGTTACACCGTCGACCACATCATCGCTTACCATCAGGTGAGATAGTGGTCAAGCGCGAGCCTATCTAAAATAAAAAATTTAAAAAAAAATGTATTTTGTTTGAAAATAAAACGGAATGTCGATAAATAAGTCAACGACCGTGGTACATCACTACAGGAGGACGACTAGTAATGACCTCATTACGCAAATATAAATCTTATCGGTAACGAAATACGGCTTTAAATTAAATGAATTTACTATAGTGACATCTAGCGGCGAGTAGCGTTACTTGCTCATTAAACTATTCCGTGTGCGCTTTAAACGAAAAAAGTAATAAATACTCAAAAAGAGTAGACAATAAACCAACTCTATTGTCATAAAGCTGTGGTTTATTTTCAAATAAGCGACGACTGACATATTTTCTACTTTCATCTAAAAATTAAACTACCAATCACACCAAAGATTTCTTAGTGTTATGAAATTCAAATAAACTGTATATGTGTGAGTTTGGGTACGCTGGTTCCGATACTAATAAAGCTTTATGCGATTTCTACTGTCTTCTCTGTTCTGTGCAGCTACTCAATTAGAGATTACCAATATCGATAATGAGTTATCGATACTTTAAACTTACAATATTCGAAAAAATCTTCTTACGCGCGAAAAACATTACTCTTTCCTTGTAGCCGTGTAAAAATAAAGATTACGACGAATTGAGAACCTCCTCCTTTTTTTGAAGTCGGTTAAAAAGACAACAGCCTTCAAAATCAACGAAGTGTAATAATAATAACACATGAACATAGAACCTCCTTCTTTTTTTAAGTCAGTTAAAAACTGGCTTATGTGTTAGTCTGAAATTTAAGATCTACTGGTGTATAGACCTAAATTTCATCAGTTCATTAAGGAAGTTAGTCAAGCTAATCATAATAAGAGTGTAGCCGCAGGCGAAAGCGTAAGCTTCCCATATCAGTAGGACGTATTGCATTTGTAGTGTAGTATATCGCATCATCATCATCAATCATCAATACATATAATAAATCTGTAAAAAAGTATTTATTGTACATCGAAAATATTGCCAAAAAAATAGCCAGTGTGTAAAAGGATAACCAACAGAACCTATTTCCGGCATTTTTGGATTTTTTGTCTGTTTATTTGTACACTCATCACGTGACATGTACGAAACCAATGTAAATAACTTTTATACATAAACATTGTGCGTACCTTGAAGAATTACTTAGTTTTTGTGTCATCGCAATCGGTTCACTCTATCAAAAGTTAGATGAATTTAAAGTGTTCAAGAAGTAAAATTATCACAACACACGCAATTCAGATACTCGGAGAGTTGAACTCGATATTCGATAGATGGCGTTGTAAATTGAAGTCATTTTCTGAATCACGGTGTTAAGATTCGCCGCGAAAGATTGATGACTATAGAAACAAATATGGTCGGTAGGTAAGTGGGTAGGCAGGAAGGTAAGTAGGGTAGGGTTGGCAAACAGATGACGGGAGCGAAGCCGCGGTCACAGCTTGTAATTAATAATAGTACACCAAAGACTACGTACAGTACTGTCTTTCCTTTCATTTTTAAATCCATGGAAAGGTTGTCTTGAAAAGATCGCTTTTAGCGATAAGGCCGCCGATTGTGCCACCCAGTGTAATGTTTTCTTCGTCTATACTTTCTGTAACTTATATGGTGTACATAATAAAGAGTATTGTATTCTATAATTCTATTGATAGAACAAAAACACTAAGATACGCCCATCTTTGTATCAATAGAATCATTTTCAAAATCGGATCAGTAGTTTACCTTAAAATATCTTAATAATACTTTCTATAAATCGTAAGTATTGGAATAAATTTATATAAAAACTTGATTACAAACATAATAATATTTATCGACTCTAGTTATTGGGCGCACGGTTGGCGCAGTGGTTGAGCGATTGACTGCTGCGCTGCGTGTCGCGGGTTCGATTTCCGCACGGAACAAATATTTGTATGATCTACAAATAGTTGTTCCGGCTCTGGGTGTATGTGAAATGATATGTTTGTAAACGCACCCACGATACAGGAGAAATTCCTAGAGTGGGGCAACGTTTTTTTTTTTTTAACTAAACTGTATTTTGTTTGAAAATAATACGGAATGTCGATAAATAAGTCAACGACCGTGGTACATCACTACAGAAGGACGAGTAGTAATGACCTCATTTCGCAAATATAAATCTTATCGGTAACGAAATACGGCTTTAAATTAAATGAATTTATTATAGTGACATCTAGTGGCGGGTAGCGTAACTTGCTCATTAAACTATTACGTGTGCGCTTTAAACGAAAAAAGTAATAAATACTCAAAAAGAGTAGACAATAAACCAACTCTATTGTCATAAAGCTGTGGTTTATTTTCAAATAAGCGACGACTGACATATTTTCTACTTTCATCTAAAAATTAAACTACCAATCACACCAAAGATTTCTTAGTGTTATGAAATACAATTAATCTGTAAATGTGTGAGTTTGGGTACGCTGGTTCCGATACTAATAAAGCTATATGCGATTTCTACTGTCTTCTCTGTTCTGTGGAAGAAATAATGACCGTTCTACAAACAACAGGACTTAGCGCAACAGAAGCGAGATGTAAGAGATATGGAGGAGAAAATAAAAAAGGCAGTAGATGAAATATTCAACCACATTGAACTGAAAACAAGCAAACTCCAGCAAAAAATTGAGGATCAACAGAAAACCATTGATTTTTACCCAAAGGGTAAAAACGGGACCCTATTACTAAGACTCTGCGATCCGTCTGTCTGTCTGTCCGTCTGTCACCAGACTGTATCTCATGAACCGTGATAGATAGGCAGTTGAAATTTTCACAGATGATGTATTTCTGCTGCCGCTATAACAATAAATACTAAAAACAGAATAAAATAAATATTTAAGTGGGGCTCCCATACAACAAACGTGATTTTATTGCCATTTTTTGCGATAATGGTACGGAACCCTTCGTGCTCGAGTTTTAACTAGTGCTTTTTACTTTCCTGTACCTTTTTTAATTTTTAACTGCAACGTCAGCCCGCCGCAGAGTTTTTATTATTTGAGAAAAGTTTTAAAAATTAGTTAAGTACAGATTATCATTCATGTAAAAAGCAAAACAAAACTAATACTTCATTTAAGGCGTTTTTAAATACTCTAGATTTAGATTTTGATCAATAAATTAATTTTAAATATTAATGAAATTATGTTTGGCTGAATGAATATTTCGCTTGTGCCTTTTTGCGTTACGACGTGACAGCTATTTGCACATGCGCAGAAAATATGCCTGATGAACCATCTGAAGAACTATGAACTATTAGTTAATCTGTGGATATGCAAGCGCCCTTGAGTAAGTGCCATTTTATTAATGTCTTGCTTGATTCAGATATATTTTTATATTTCCTCGCACAATGCATAGTAAAATGCTGTATGACGTGAGTAAGATGATTTCCGACTCGTGTCGATTTATCCACTCATCGGAAATCACCTACTTTCCGCACTTGTAGCATAAATAACTATTTCTTTTAGTGTTCCAGAATCAGAAAAAAATATGAGGATTTGCTCAACTCAATCCTGGTCATAGTAAGTCATCAATAAAAAAATGGGTATAGAATGTCATCACAGAATATTTCTCCAACAATATTTATAGTCATACTACAACAAGTCATTTTTTTATTTATTTTAGATGGGTTTGCTCTTGACTCTAGTCTAGGTAAGAGGTGACAGAGACAGAGTCGACGATGGAGCGAGCTTACCCAGAAGAAGCCTGTTCACTCTAACTTTGAAGAGATTCGGGTTGAATGCATTCGGAAACACAGACGCAGGTAGTAGTCATTGGATAACTGAATTGGGAAAAGGTCGGCCTTAATATAAATATATTAATATATAAAATAAATATAAATAGGTACTATATAAGCCATTTAAGATTCGCCGACTATATTGTTTTGCCGTCGGAGAATACAATCGAGCTGCAGTAAATGATAAACGCCCTAAACGCCGCAAGTCAACAGGTAGTCCTAGAAATTAACCGCAGTAAAACCAAAATTGTGTCGAACTCCAATAAACATCCAGTATACCTAATAAATGAAGCGCTAGAGTATGTCGACAGCTATAAATATCTAGGTAAGCAAAAGTCTTTTTAAAAACAGAGAAACCAACAAGAAATAGACAGGAGAATCTCAAATGCTTGGAATAAAATGGAATCTGAAAGAAATTGTGAAAAGTGTCATGACAAACATTGTTAAGCAAAAAATTATGTATACCTGTATACTGCCTACATTATCCTATGCAAGCCAAACTTGGAAGAATTCAAATAATTAATCTTTGAAGAATCTTGGATCAAATTAAATCCAAAATCAGATCATGTCAAAGATCAAGAAGGAGAGAAAGTTATTGAAAATAAGAACAATTCAAAATATGCTTGTCTTTAAAGTCGATTTACGGACGATAGTTTAACGTCACATACATAACGATACAATTAACGTCATTGTAACGTTACGATTATAACGTTACAATGAGCGTAACGTTACATTGAGCGTAACGTTACATTGAGTCATCCTTTTTCGTACGTGCAGCCGGTTCATCGATTTATTAGACGTTGTCACGTCAAAAATTGCACATTAAAACAAGGAAAAGAACAAAGGTTACGGATGTCCTAAACCACTGTAAAAAACTGAAGTGGCGCTGGGCTGGTCACATAGCCAGATTGACAGACAACCGTTGAACTTATAGGATAACATCCTGGAAAGGACTACCTGGCATTAGGAAGAGAGGTAGACTACGACCAGCTGCCCTGTGGGCTGACGACATTATAAAAGTGGCTGGCGTAAACTGGATGGAGACAGTGAAAAATAGGGCAGCATGGAAGTCTCTAGAGGCCTTCACTTTCGAGAACAAGGGGTTCTTACTAGCGTTGACAAATTAATATTTTATTTATTTTAGATAGTTTAACATAAAAAAGTTAATTGTTCATAAATACACTAGATATTTTTTTGTAATCTATACTTAAAATTACTAAGAGGAAAGATTTTTTTGTTTGTTTGTTTGTACCGAATAGGCTCCGAAACTACTGGACCGATTTGAAAAATTCTTTCACCAATAGAAAGCTACATTATTCCTGAGTGACATAGGCTATTTTTTTAATCCCGAAATTGGGTCCTGTGGGGTGGTCCACGGGAGCGAAGCCGCGGGCAACAGCTAGTTATTTTATAATAAGAAATAAAAAGCTCGATTTTATTTATTTATTTTACCATAGCATATTTTGGTTGGTTTTATATTGGAATTGAGATTGAAATTACATACTTTAATAAGACACAAACTTCTATATAGAGAACAAGAAACACGATTACAAAGATCAAAAACAAAACAAAATAGACACCAACTTATTACAAGAATAATGCTGAACAATTTAAGGTGGTTGCTACATTAAAACACTGTTTATCCGGAAACCCTTGCCTGAAGAGAAACTGGTGGATCAACAATATTATTAGAACCATTTTTGGTTTGAGTTTCCTGTGGAGCAGTATCTCCATCTGCTCGATTCTGAAGTGGTAGCATCCAAGGATTCTTTAGATAAGCTGGAGACAGCATAGAAATGGATGGTTCTGGTATCCTTGGAATGGGCAGCAATGAATTGTACTGGCTCCAATGTGGATTGATGTAAAAGATATGTCGGCCTTTGCGTTCTTGAAGTGGCCTGAAATTACCGAGGTTGGGCAAGTCCCAAGGGTCCAATAGCTTACGGAATTCTTTCATCTGTAATGAGCAGACCTTTTTTTGGACATTATGTTATCATACCGCATCAATATTGCTAGATACAGGTATTAATGTTCCCACTGTTGGGACACAGGCCTCCTTTCTGTGAGAGGGCATGGGCCGTTATCCAACACGCGGGCCCAGTGCGGGTTGGTGGATGTCACATGTCTTCAAATTTTTGGTTCTAGGACATGCCGGTTTCCTTACGATGTTTTCCTTCACCGTTTTGAGAGCAGTGGTGGTGAAATAATTTACACAAAGTAAAGCACCTGACTGGGATTGAACCCACGACCTATCCTACCTACCTAAGTCGCGGCCGATACCCCTGGGCCACCACTGCTCCAAATTTTATTATACCAATAGTTTACGGGAATTTCAATACTTTGCGTCATTTGGTTGTCATTGTTATAAAGTAAAAAACATACAAATTATTGCAATGATTGATCGTAAATTGTAATATCTAGCTTTTCTATAAAAAACTTATTTCAATCACCTGGTCAAAAGACGCAAACAGAACGACTCTTGGCACCAGCCATTTGATCGTATATTGGTCGCCTGCTACTGTGTCTAGTTTTCCCCAGTACAGGAAGTAGTCTTCATAGAACATTGGCATGAGTCGAGACATTGGCAAGGGGCCTATCCGAGTGTTTGTTTGTGCCTCTTGGATTCTTGGGAAGCCTTCGATCACCCAGGCCAGTCTTTCATCTGGGTTGACGCCATACTAAAAATATTTGCAGAGATATAATGCAGAATTGAGGCGTATTATCATTTTAAAGATAGGTATGGTAGACAATCCCACCGCACTATTCCCAAACCACTGCAACTCCTGAAAGCCAGAATCAACAGTGGCGACCACCAGAAAAGCGCCGAGGCAATGAAGCTCGACGAAGTCCCGGAGAACGAATTTAACTGTCTTGGATCCCGCAACGAAATTAATCAGAAAAGAATAACGGAGGAGTAGGATAAAGTACAAATTTCCACTTCCCTCCATATCAAGCAGGAGACAGAACAAACAAGGCCAATAGGCACAAAGGGTCGTTTACAACTGGGATAAGCCCAGTTGCCTAGCATCACGGATAAAAATTTGCATTAGTATTAATGGGTCCTAACATTGTGAGCTGTTATATTTGATTCCAATAATAGGTATGGCAAAAACGCTTGAACGCACGGAAATTTGTTCTAGTTTCCACAAGGTCCGTAAAGTAAACAACTCCTGATGAAGCCTGTACATTATGCATGATCATGGTAGGGCAGAAAGGTGCATTTTTTAACTCGAGAAAATGTAGCTGCTGGGGGTTGAATTGGCAATTTCAACTTGGCTTGGACCGCCTTCCTGGGCAAAGGCCCCCATTCCATCTATTTCTCTGATGTGATTCTTTCCTCAACTCTTACTAAAATATTGGAATTGCTCACCTTGATCAAGTAGCAAACCATGGTCACACCATCAGGGTATTTCATAGCTTCCTCTTGTGTCAAGTATTCCGAACGAAAAAATGTCACCTATAACAGATATTTAAAATAAAAAAAATATTTTTTGAGTTCCGTACGAAGGGCCCAAACGGAGCCCTATTTGCTGTCACTCACGTGTCCGTCTGTCCATCGTCTGTTACACAGGTTTTAAAGCCAAATGGTTGGAGACACAGTTTTAAAATTTTCATTTTGTTGACCCAGCCGTAAAAATTTTCAAAAAATATTTTTAATTGTTTTAAGGGGACACCCATACAGATAAGGTGCGAAAAATAGTTTGACCTACCCCATCGACGGGTTATAGTTGTTTCCGATACGAACCAGACTCACAATCAAGTTTATTTTATTTTTTGAATATTTTTTTTACAAAAGTTTTGTTCCGTAGTATCTTTTAGTTTCCCATTGACCTATGAACTTCAGATTTGTAGATAATGTTTATTATTACGTATATTTTACTAGAAAATAACAATTTTGAAAAATCAGTTTTTTTTTATTTCAGACCGAATTGCGGTCGACTGTACCCGGTAGGTCCTCCATGTAGGTACCTAAAAACCTTATATACCTAATATACATTGTAATTTAAAAAATAAGGTTTAAAGTACAAAAAATTTATTCCTGATATTTGTACGTGTAGATAACCTTGCGAGTAAAAATAATAGGTACCTAAAATTGTAAAAATTACAAAAGTAAATTATTTTGTGAAAATTGTGTAACCTTATCACTTCGCAAGTGTTCAATGAAATTGAGTGATCATCTAGTCTAGGTCATCATCATCATCATCATATCAGCCGAAAGGCGGCCACTGCTGGACATAGGCCTCCCCCAAGTGTCGCCACATTGATCGGTCCCTTCACCAGGTCACGGTCCACCTGGTGGGAGGCCTTCCAACGCAACGTCTTCCGGTTCGCGATTGCCACTCTAGAAACTTTCTGCCACATCGGCCATCCGTTCTACGAGCAATGTGCCCTGCCCACTACCACTTAAGTTTGGCATCTCTGTCGGATGTCTACATTTCTGATTCGATCACGCCAGGAAACTCCGAGCATAGCCCTCTCCACTGCCCTTTGGGTGACTGTAAGCTTTCTGATGAGTCCCATTGTAAGCGACCACGTCTCAGAGCCACACACTGGTCATAGACTTTCGTCTTAAGACACTGTGGTAAGTTGGACGAGAAGATACCAAGAAACTTCCCGAAAGCTGCCAAACCGAGTGAGATTTGACACTTGACGTCTTTCTCGAAGTTGGCCCTACCCAACTGGATCATTTGTCCCAGGTAGACATAGTCGCCAACCTTGATAGGAGTGGGTGTAACATGGGCATTCAACATCACCTTGGTTTTTTCCATGTTCATCCTAAGACCCACTCTTACGGAAGCTCTACTGAGGTCATCGAACATTGTACTGAGGTAGGTCCTCCATGGTCTCAGCCATGACCACTATATCGTCGTTAGACCGAAGGTGAGTGATGTATTCGCCATTGACGTTTATGCCTAACCCTCTCCAGTCTAGAACCTTGAAGAAATCCTCCAGTGCAGCGTTGAACAGTTTCGGAGATATGACGTCTCCCTGTCTTACACCTTGCTGCAGAAGGACGGTTCCGATGTCCGATCCTGAAGTCGAACTGACATGGTAGCGTTTTTGTACAAATACTTCAACACTTCGATGTACCGGTAGTCAATTTGGCACCGCTGGAGAGACTGCAGTACAGCTCAAGTCTCGATCGAATCGAAGGTTTTCTCGCAGTCCACAAACGCTAAAAAAGAAGCAGGTTGTACTCTTCGGTTTTCTGTATAACTTGCCTCAGCGTATGTATGTGGTCTACGGTGCAGAAGCCTTTACGGAATCCGTTGTTCGGGAGGCTGGAAATCGTCAAACCTGCGCGTGAGACGATTCACGATGATCCTTGAAAACAGCTTGTACACATGGCTAAGAAGTGAGATGGGCCTATCCTATAGTTCTTCGGTAAGGCATTGTCACCATTCTTGAAGAAGAGTACCTCAAGTATGACGGAATCAAACAGCTTCTGAAGGGCCTTTATTACTGAAGGGATGAAAAGGTCCCATGGGTATCAGATCTCTGCGTGTGAGTAATGACCGTATTAAACCCAATAGCTTTTGAAGCTTTTATGATTTGGACAAGTGCTTTGAGGCTTTGACCAAAGTTTTTCCCAGAAACAGTCAACAAAAACTAAATATATGTAGGTAGCATATTATTACGGTCCACTATGAGTTATTTTATTTCATCATATATAAACACTACTGGAGAAACTTCGAAGGAATTTTGTACAACATAGTACATTTATTTTATCATTTTGGAACACCGACTTCCGACACGAAAGTTATTTTTTGCAAGTTTTTTTATTATAAGCAGAGATTTCTTTTTTTTTTCTTTGTTTTGATAACAGATAATATAAAACTGGCTACAGATGCCTCATCCCATACAAAGAAATGGTGCCGACGTAACTAGAGTATTTCGTTTGACTAGAGCCTGTTCACAGTTATTTTACTTCTGATTTTGAATCACAGTGATCCTTATTCACATTATTTATTACTATATTTATATACTATTATTAAAACATAAGGTCACTGTTTCGTTGCTGTCAGAGGACAAGTAATAGTGAACGCACTATAGACTGATTATTTGTATAAGTACATCAATTGCGTTTGATTCAGTTCCACGGCGATAGATGATGTTAGCAGCGACTTGCAAGTAAAAGTGCGCGATTCGTGAATATTTTTTCATTAAATACAGTGACGATTTGTTTGATGGTATTTTTTTGCACGATTTTACAGTTTTATTGTACCAAGATGTGTTACAATATAAATTAAAAAAATCGAATGGAATGCCTCAGAAAAATAAAACGTATCCGCTATCTATTGGAATCAATTTTAAATGATCCGTTCTAATAATTTTTGAAATGTGTATTAAGAGCCAAATATTACTCAATTTTGCGCTTAGGAGAGTTGATTAAACAAGAACATATTTTTTTATGATCAATTCTAGAAATTGATAATTTTACACACAATGCAAAAACAAATCGATGCATATCGCGCCATCTAGTGACATTTATTTGAATCAAATTTTCTTTCTTCGCATCGAGACCCCATTCTTTGGTCAAATTATGTTACATAGCGATACTTTGCAGTCCCGAAGGCTAAAGGCTACCGATATCTTAGGAGAATAAAACAATAAAAAAAAAATTTTACAAAAAAATACAACCAACTTCCAAATAGAAACACTACCAAGTAAAAAATTACTTCAATTTCGGAAGTCGGTGTCAAAAAACGAAGAAACAAAAAATACAACCGGCTTCCAAATAAAATACTACAAAGTGAAAAATGACTTCTTTTCCGGAAGTCGGTTTTCCTGTTTTCTTTTCTTCGTTTGTACTGTTTTTATTTGGAAGCCGGTTGTAATTTTTTGGAAAAAAGTTTTTTATTTTTCGCTTTTTAGTTCTGGTAACTAATAGGCATGTTCTATAGTAAGGTACCTATAATGCCAGAATGCATTCCCCGTATATCATGAAACTTAACATAACCGGTGAAATAGGAGTGTACCAAGGTGAACTGTACACATCTGCATACCCCTT
Organism: Orthosia incerta; assembly: GCA_948252205.1. NCBI lineage: Eukaryota > Metazoa > Arthropoda > Insecta > Lepidoptera > Noctuidae > Orthosia > Orthosia incerta. The sequence goes on from OX411748.1 coordinate 6,988,221, forward strand.
TAGAGCGTACTGGCGTGATGTTATGTTATGAAATGATATAAACAATAAACAGACATGATATTGCAGGAACCTCAAGAGGTTTGCTGTCATTTATTGAAGAGTTGTTCAGTTGATCTTCACCAAATTTAAATGACCATTTTGGAAACACCCTTTCAATTTTCAAAATCGGTTCACAATTGACAGAGAAATAGATGAAAATATACAAAAAAAAAATGCATGATGTTGAACATAGAACCACCCATTTTTGGAAAGTCGGTAAAAAATTAAAGCTTTCAGATAATTTCACTGACTACAGCTGCTGGAAGCGTATCTAAACCTGCCGTTGGGTTACAAGTCTAATGGCACTGGCCTACCTACTGGCATAGAAGCGACCTCCATCATCATTTCGGTCGAAAGAACGGTTCGTCCCCAAGCGTTGCCTCATCGACCAGTACTGTGTTTCTCACATTTAGTAGTCTCCGGCAACTCTCACCAGGTCATCGGTCCACCTTGTTAGGGGCCATCCTAGGCTGCAACTTCTTTTAGGTACAAGTAGGTACTGCTACTGTTTTCTCGTCGCGCATCCCACAAAGCCTGAAGACTAAAGTCTTCAACCAGTGCGTCCTACCTGTTATGACCTACGGTGCCGAGACGTGGACACTCACAATACGGCTGGTTCATCAGTTCAAAGTTGCTCAGCGAGCTATGGAAGTGGCAATGGGCCGGCCATGTAAGTCGTAGAATCGATGACTGTTGGGGTAAACGTGTTCTTGAGTGGAGGCCGCGAACTGGTAAACGTAAGGTAGGACGCCCTCAGGCTAGGTGGAGCGACGACCTTCGCAGGGTGGCTGGTAGAAGCTGGATGACAGTTGCCGAAAATCGAACCAAATGGCGTGCAATTGGAGAGGCCTATGTCCAGCAGTGGACTGCTATAGGCTGATGATGATGATGATGATGAGGTACTGCTAAATCTGCTAGCAATATGCCCTGCCCACTAGGTACCTACTACTTAAGTTTGGCAATTATTCAGCTACCTTATAAAATCTCTAAAAGTGTGTGTCTCGCGTCCAACGGATGGTTGATGAGGCCACGGAAAACGCAGCGTTGGAAACCCTGGGTGGACCGATAACCTGGTTAAGTCTGCTGATGCCCGCATTCTCGCATCCAGTATATTCATACTGGATTCGAGGCTTATTTTGAGTTCCTATTAACTAACCTGCATTTCGCCAGGATACCTCCTTTCGTCTACCGTATGGTCACTACCTTCCATCATATCTTTTCCCCAGTGGAAATGGATTTGAGATAACACATGTTTCTCTAAAAACGGGCCTCCTATCAAGTATGGGCGCTCTGTCTTCCATTTTGAGGAGAGTACCACTGGGGACAAAATTCTTAATTAGCAGACTAAAATAAGTGTTCCGTATTACTAACCTGAGAGAAAAAGTATTAGCCATCTAAATGATTACTATTTTACCGAAAATCTGCTAGGCTCTTATGATTTCGCTTGTTGTGGATGGAAAAACCATTAAATAATATAATGTTAGCGATTTTTATATTTAATTGACCACACTAAGTGATGTTTGTATGTTGGCAATCATTTGTTTGATATTTTTACGCTTGTAACAAAGATGGACTGCTTTTTGTCAGGTTGGTAAACGATAAGCGTGCACTTCTTGTTTCCCGCTCATTCCGAGGTTATAAATAGTGTGGCTCATGCCATCAAAGGCAGTCTATTTTTGATCGAGCCGTCATAAATAAGTATAAGGGTAAGTGCTTTATAAACTGTATTCTATAAACTATGTTCTATTATCTATGTTCTATAAACTATGTTCTATGAACTATGTTCTATAAACTATGTTATATAAACTATGTTCTATAAACTATGTTCTATAAACTATGTTCTATAAACTATGTTCTATAAACTACGTTCTATAAACTATATTCTATAAACTATGTTCTATAAACTATATTCTATAAACTATGTTCTATAAACTATGTTCTATAAACTATGTTCTATAAACTGTGTTCTGTGTATTTGATATGAGTATACACTGGGTGAGTAAACCCTTTTAAGCATTTTATTTACATCGCCATCCACGCCGAAATACCCACACAAGAGTTTAGTATTTTAAGTAAAATTACATTTACGCTTTATTGACTTTCTCGCGAACGCTAGTTAATCATAATGAAATTGCAAGCACCCCGGTGACCATATTATGGTCACCCCCCTCGCGATCTCAAAATAATCTTACTCTAAGAGCTTTAAGCTCTTACAGTCTTATTAATAAAAATGACGTATTAACAGCTTACTCCGAAGTTACTCTTGGACTAGCTAATCCCGGAGTAAGTAGTTTTTGGGGGCTGAGTCACCCTCGTCCGTAGGAGAGAACCCCATACGAATCCCTACACGTGGCCCCCGGGTGGTGCAAATCAGGTGACATCAATTAACTGGTGGTAGGTTACGGCCGAAGGCTTGCGACCACCCACCGGGCAAAGACGTACCGCCAAGCGGCCTAGCCGTGTTCCGGTACGATGCCCGGTGTAGCCAACTAGAGGAGTTGGGTCGAGATAGCTGTTCCACTGCAGGCGTTCCAGCCTGACGCGCGCTGTTATGGGCCTATCGGGAGACTGGTCGCGGAGGGTAGCGGGATCCGAGGCACGGTGCGCCGCTGGCCGACCGCAGGTAGTTGGGGGCCCAAGTAGTGTGCTAGCCACACACGAAAGGCTGCCCCGCCAACTGTCGAAAAATCCCGGAATGCACCATCGTGCTGGTTGGCGACCAGAAGACAGGGCCCGATGGACATTCCCGGGGGGGCTCGGGCGTCCCCGCGGTCTCCAGATCAGTCCCCCATTGATAGCGTCCTGTCAGTGCGTGTCTGTAGGTTGCCAGCGTGGAGCCTCATCTCACTGCCTTCTCCTCACCTTTTTCACTCAAGTATGCAAAGGAAAAATAAAATAAAAGCTGTACAGCGGCAGCACTCCCTGTCACTCAAAGTGCACCTCAGCAACATAAGAGGGCTGCACTCTAATCTCGAAGCAGTCCATCACCACCTGGAGACTGATAGACCAGCTCTTCTTTTCCTTTCGGAGACGCAGATCGGATGTCCGTCAGACGTGTCGTACTTATCATACCCAGGGTTTACCCTGGAGCACAATTTTAAACCACGCGCGGGTGTATGCATGTACGCCCGAGACGACATCTGTTATCGGCGTCTCCGTAACCTTGAGGACTCCAGGTTTTCTGTGCTCTGGTCACTGGTGGACACAGGCCTGGATAAAATTATCTACGCCTGTGTCTACCGATCGCACAGTGGAGATCAGGAGACAACCAGGCTCACGGAACATCTGTGTGAGGCGGCTGATATGGCACAGCAGCGGTACCCTTCTGCCCAATTAGTGATACTGGGGGATTTCAATGCCCACCACCAGGAGTGGCTCTTCCCATACCAGTGCACTGATCATGCTGGGCGAGAGACGCGAAAGCTTGCGCTTGCGTTAAATCTCGCCCAGCTGGTCCAGGGAGCAACAAGGGTGCCGGATGTTCATTCGCACACTGCCAATTGCTTGGACCTTCTGCTGACAACAGATCCAGACCGCTACTCTGTGTCGGTATCTTCACCTTTGGGTAGCTCCGACCATTGTCTGGTGAAGTCTGTATCCGTCTACTCCCCGCCCGATCCCAGCCCAAGAGGCACTCGGCGGGTTTGGCGGTACAGGTCAGCAGATTGGGATGGGATGCGTTCTTTCTTCGCATCTTATCCTTGGCAGCCCATTTGCTTTTCTTCGGCTGATCCTTCGTCGTGCGCGGACGCCGTGACGGACGTGTTGCGTCAGGGAATGGAGTACTTCATTCCGTTCTCTGACGTAGCAATGTCTAGTGTTGACCGGCCATGGTTTGGCGCCGAGTGCAATCGTGCCAACACGCTGAAACATGAGGCGTACCTGGCTTGGGTCGACGCTCGGACGCGCAAAGCTAGCGACGTGAGCCGGTGGAAGAGAGCCTTCAATAGGGCTGCCAAGTCCTGCAAGAGGGTATTGCGAAGGGCTCGGTTCGACCATATAAGCCGTATTGGGTCCAAACTTGCTTCCTATCCAGCCGGTAGTAAAGCGTTCTGGTCCCTGGCTAAGTCGGTCGAATCGAACTTCTGCCGGCCCTCACTACCACCACTGCTGAAACCCGACGGAACGCTGGCCCACTCCGCTGAGGAGAAAGCAAACTTGTTTGCCTCTCTTTTTGCGGAATCCTCACGCCTGGATTCTGGTAACGCGCGGCCCCCTCCATCTCCTGATGGATGCGAGACGAGTATGTCGGACATTCGCATCCATCAAAAAGACGTCCGTAGGGTGCTGCGGAATCTTGACGTGAACAAGGCTAGTGGCCCCGACGGGGTACCGGCAATTGTTCTAAGAACTTGTGCGCCTGAACTGTCTCCGATCCTGACTCGCCTGTTTTGCCTTTCATATGAGACTGGAAAAGTACCGAACGCTTGGAAGCAAGCTAACGTTCAGCCTGTGCCCAAGAAGGGCAGTCGGGCTGACCCGGCCAACTATAGACCCATCTCAGTAACGTCCATCCTCTGTAAGAGTATGGAACGGGTGCTCAACTCCAAGCTCCTGGCATACCTAGAAGCTAACGACATCCTCAGTGACCGCCAATATGGCTTCCGCCGAAATCGGTCAACTGGGGATCTTCTAGCGTATGCCATTCACATATGGAGTGAAGCCATCGAGAGGCACGGGGAAGCGCTTGCCGTCTCCCTCGACATCTCGAAGGCTTTTGACAGGGTCTGGCATGAGAGCCTTATTGGTAAGCTTCCGTCATTCGGTCTGCCCGGTGGTCTGTGCGATTGGATCGCAGACTTCCTGAGGGACCGGTCTATACGAGTGGTTATTGATGGCCGCTCGTCTGACCAACTGGATATCAACGCCGGGGTCCCTCAGGGGTCGGTACTCTCAGCAACATTGTTCTTGTTGCACATAAATGATCTGCTAAAACCCGGCACTTTTGGGTATGCAGACGACAGCACTGTTGCTGAGAGATACTTGTCCAACGCGCGTGCTACCGGGCCTCAGGTCCAGTCTCTCCGGGAGGCCATGGTGGAGCGCTTGAACTTGTCCTTGCAGGCAGTCTCCGAATGGGGCGATGCCAATCTGGTCAGGTTTAATGCTGCTAAAACCCAGGCGTGTCTTTTTTTCGCTAAAAGGAGCCAATTCCACCCGGCTCCTACTTTCCGCGGTGTGACCGTGCCGATAACGGACCATCTCGAGCTTCTTGGCGTTACGTTGACATCGACCCTCAATTTTGGTCCATTCATTGAGGCAAAAGCTCAGCTGGCTGACAAAAAGTTGGGGATCCTTGCAAAGGTGAGACGGTACTTCACGCCAGAACAGCTGCTCAACTTGTATCAAGCGCAAGTTCGGTCATGCATGGAGTACTGCTCTCACCTCTGGGACGGATCTGCCAAGTACCAGCTGGATGCACTAGAGTCGATCGAAAAGCGGGCCAAGAGGCTCATCGGCAATGAGATATTGGTCGAGTCTAGGCTCCAGAGCCTTGAACATCGGCGCCAAGTTGCCAGTCTGTCGGTTTTTTATCGGTTACATTTCGGGGAGTGTGCGTTGGAATTGCATGAACTAATTCCTCCTAGCCATTTCCATCATCGGACTACAAGACGTACGGCGATGTGTCATCGGTACATGGTGGACATCCCACCCATACGCACCAAACGTTTTGGGAATACTTTCATTATGCGTACAGCTAAGGAGTGGAATTCCCTGCCGGAGTCTGTATTTCCTGAGAGCTACAACCTGGGAGTCTTTAAGTCAAGAGTGAATAGGTTTCTTCTAGGTAAGCGCGCTACATCGTCGACCACATCATCACTTACCATCAGGTGAGATAGTGGTCAAGCGCGAGCCTATCAATAATAAAAAAAAAAAAAAAAAAAAAAAAAAAGTAAGGATTAACATAGGCTTAGCAATGTTATTAATAAACATGGAATAACCTCAGACTAACTATTCATTTGTTACTCTTGGATTTACGCGTAAGCTATGGCAATTAAATTCAATTTAAAAGTAAAAAGAGTGAACCAGTGAATGAAACCAAGAAATTTGATGACATAAAGTAGAAAAAGAAAGAAAAATAGCTGACAAAGTGACATCCGTCATACTTTAATAGCATATAATAAAATATTATGAATGCTAAAGGAACTCTGTCTGTCTCTCTATTACCATTTCACGCTTAAACCGCTGAACTGATTTTGGATGGAGTTAGTCATTGAGATATTATGTATTACATAATTAGCTCAATGGAGTTAGTTTGGGACCCTGGGAAGGACATACGATAGTTTTTATCCAATGTAATGGTGGCAAGGAAGGTAGAAATTTGTATGGTGAACTAATAATTTCTCAAGTAAGGCGGCCTTCACAATATAATTAGTGCGACATTAAAAATAGGCTATTAGGAGTACTAATGCTACGCAGACGAAGTCACGGGCAACATCTAGTATTTAATATTCGTAGTGGTTTGATACATCTGATGACGAGTGTATCTCTCATACTAATGTTAGTAAAATACCTAAGTATTAAACACATCTTCATGCCAATTCCTGAAATAGTGTTTCCTGTCTAGTACAATATTATACTATATAAAACTGCATTACCACTCACTCACTGACTCACTCATTGACATAATTGTTCTCCCAGATGGTGGATGGGGAGGTGGGTATATTTTGACAGATTCGTAAACAAGTAACTCCCGTGAGTATGGGAAAAGTCCCAAACCTCCCCTTTTCCTCCCCCCTCCTCCCCCCCTCTATCGTATCTCGGAAACTAAGGTACCCGTAGAATGTTTTTTTTACGGATTCGTTTAGAGGAGGCTCGGAAAAGTAAAAAGCATTTTTCAAAGTTGACCCCCTCGCCCCCCTTCTCCCCCCCTTTAAGCGGATCTCAAAAGTTGGAACATTTGGAACATTTCTTTTTTCAGATTCATATAAAGGGGCAATGCTATAGTCACAAACGAAGCAGTTTTCAAAGTTGACCCCCTTGCCCCCCTTCTTCCCCCCCCCCCCCCCCGTTTTGGCGAATTTTTTTTTTCCGTTTTTTTTACGGATTCGTTTAGAGGAGGCTCGGAAAAGTAAAAACCATTTTTCAAAGTTGACCCCCTCGCCCCCCTTCTCCCCCCCTTTAAACGGATCTCGGAAGTTGAGAGACTTGGAACATTTCTTTTTTCAGATTCATATAAAGGGGCAATGCTATAGTCACAAACAAACCATTTTTCAGAGTTGACCCCCTTGCCCCCTTCTCCCCCCTCCCCCCCCCCGTTTTGGCGAATCTTTTTTTTTTGTTTTTTATACGGATTCGTTTAGAGGAGGCTCGGAAAAGTAAAAACCATTGTTCAAAGTTGACCCCCTCGCCCCCCTTTTTCCCCCCTCTAAGCGGATCTCGGGAGTTGAGAGACTTGGAACATTTCTTTTTTCAGATTCATATAAAGGGGCAATGCTATAGTCACAAACAAACCATTTTCAAAGTTGACCCCCCTGCCCCCCTTCTCCCCCCTCCCCCCCCCCCGTTTTGGCGAATCTTTTTTTTTGTTTTTTTTACGGATTCAGCGTAGGGATCCCGAGTGGAGCGAACCTACGAGACCGAGTGCAGCGCAGGGGGAGGTGGCGAGCGAAGCGAGCCGGCGACCTCCGTAGCGTAACGAAGGTTGAGTGAGTGAAGCGATACTCAGTGCCTGGCGACGACAAGCAAACATTAGGGTTATGTTTTTTGGAACAAATTGTAGGGTAGGTGTAGGGTAGGTGTAGGGTAGGTGTAGGGTAGGAGTAGGGTAGGTGTAGGGTAGGTGTAGGGTAGGTGTAGGGTAGGTGTAGGGTAGGTGTAGGATAGGTGTAGGGTAGGTGTAGGGTAGGTGTAGGGTAGGTGTAGGATAGGTGTAGGGTAGGTGTAGGGTAGGAGTAGGGTAGGTGTAGGGTAGGTGTAGGGTAGGTGTAGGGTAGGTGTAGGATAGGTGTAGGGTAGGTGTAGGGTAGCTGTAGGGTAGGTTAAGGAATACTTCTCAAAAACATGACAAAGCCGCGAGCTGCTTGCAGCTCGCGCACCAAGCAAATACTAGTTATACTATATAAAACTGCATTACCACTGACTGACTCACTGACTCACTCATTGACATAATTGTTCTCCCAGATGGTGGAGGGGGAGGTGGGTATATTTTGACAGATTCGTAAACAAGTAACTCCCGTGAGTATGGGAAAAGTGCCAAACCTCCCCTTTTCCCCCCCCCTCCTCCCCCCCTCTATCGTTTCTCGGAAACTAAGGTACCCGTATTTTTTGTTTTTTACGGATTCGTTTAGAGGAGGCTCGGAAAAGTAAAAAGCATTTTTCAAAGTTGACCCCCTCGCCCCCCTTCTCCCCCCCTTTAAGCGGATCTCGAAAGTTGGAACATTTGGAACATTTATTTTTTCAGATTCATAGAAAGGGGCAATGCTATAGTCACAAACGAACCATTTTTCAAAGTTGACCCCCTTGCCCCCCTTCTCCCCCCTCCCCCCCCCGTTTTGGCTAATCTTTTTTCTTTGTTTTTTTTACGGATTCGTTTAGAGGCGGCTCGGAAAAGTAAAGACCATTTTTCAAAGTTGACCCCCTCGCCCCCCTTCTCCCCCCCTTTAAGCGGATCTCGAAAGTTGAGAGACTTGGAACATTTCTTTTTTCAGATTCATATAAAGGGGCAATGCTATAGTCATAAACAAAGCATTTTTCAAAGTTGACCCCCTTGCCCCCCTTCTCCCCCCTCCCCCCCCGTTTTGGCTATTCTTTTTTTTTGGTTTTTTTACGGAATCGTTTAGAGGAGGCCCGGAAAAGTAAAAACCATTTTTCAAAGTTGACCCCCTCGCCCCCCTTCTCCCCCCCTTTAAGCGGATCTCGGAAGTTGAGAGACTTGGAACATTTCTTTTTTCAGATTCATATAAAGGGGCAATGCTTTTTTAGTCACAAACAAACCAGTTTTCAAAGTTGACACCCTTGCCCCCCTTCTCCCCCCTCCCCCCCCCCCGTTTTGCAAATCTTTTTTTTTTCAGTTTTTTTTACGGATTCAGCGTAGGGATCCCAAGTGGAGCGAACCTACGAGACCGAGTGCAGCGCAGGGGGGAGGTGGCGAGCGAAGCGAGCCGGCGACCTCCGTAGCGTAACGAAGGTTGAGTGGGTGAAGCGAAACTCAGTGCCTGGCGACGACAAGCAAACATTAGGGTTATGTTTTTTGGAACAAAGTTTAGGGAAGGTGTAGGGTAGGTGTAGGGTAGGTGTAGGGTAGGTGTAGGGTAGGTGTAGGGTAGGTGTAGGGTAGCTGTAGGGTAGGTGTAGGGTAGGTGTAGGGTAGGTGTAGGGTAGGTGTAGGGTAGGTGTAGGGTAGGTCTAGGGTAGGTGTAGGGTAGGTGTAGGGTAGGTGTAGGGTAGGTGTAGGGTAGGTGTAGGCTAGGTGTAGGGTAGGTATAGGGTAGGTGTAGGGTAGGTGTAGGGTAGGTGTAGGGTAGGTGTAGGGTAGGTGTAGGGTAGGTGTAGGGTAGGTGTAGGGTAGGTGTAGGGTAGGTGTACTGTAGGTGTAGGGTAGGTGTAGGGTAGGTGTCGGGTAGGTGTAGGGTAGGTGTAGTGTAGGTGTAGGGTAGGTGTAGGGTAAGTTAAGAAATACTTCTCAAAAACACGACGAAACCGCGAGCTGCTTGCAGCTCGCGCACCAAGCAAATACTAGTTATACTATATAAAACTGCATTACCACTGACTCACTCACTCACTCACTCATTGACATAATTGTTCTCCCAGATGGTGGATGGGGAGGTGGGTATATTTTGACAGATTCGTATACAAGTAACTCTCGCGAGTATGGGAAAAGTCCCAAACCTCCCCTTTTCCTCCCCCCTCCTCCCCCCCTCTATCGTATCTCGGAAACTAAGGTACCCGTAGAATGTTTTTTTTACGGACTCGTTTAGAGGAGGCTCGCAAAAGTAAAAACCATTTTTCAAAGTTGACCCCCTCGCCCCCCTTCTCCCCCCCTTTAAGCGGATCTCGAAAGTTGGAACATTTGGAACATTTCTTTTTTCAGGTTCATATAAAGGGGCAATGCTTTAGTCACAAACAAACCATTTTTCATAGTTGACCCCCTTGCCCCCCTTCTCCCCCCTCCCCCCCCGTTTTGGCGAATCTTTTTTTTTCGTTTTTTTTACGGATTCGTTTAGAGAAGGCTCGGAAAAGTAAAAACCATTTTTCAAAGTTGGCCCCCTCGCCCCCCTTCTCCCCCCCTTTAAGCGGATCTCGGAAGTTGAGAGACTTGGAACATTTCTTTTTTCAGATTCATATAAAGGGGCAATGCTATATTCACAAACAAACCATTTTTCAAAGTTGACCCCCTTGCCCCCCTTCTCCCCCCTCCCCCCCCGTTTTGGCGAATCTATTTTTTTCGTATTTTTTACGGATTCGTTTAGAGGAGGCTCGGAAAAGTAAAAACCATTTTTCAAAGTTGGCCCCCTCACCCCCCCTCACCCCCTCCCGTTTTGGCGAATCTTCTTTTTTTTCAGATTCATATAAAGGGGCAATGCTTTAGTCGGAATCATTTTTCAAAGTTGACCCCCTTGCCCCCCCTTCACCCCTCCTCTCCCCAACCTCCCCTACCTAATATCGGTCGTCGAAACCTGTCCGGTGGGAGTGGACCAGGCAGCGTAGGGATCCCGAATGGAGCGAACCTACGAGACCGAGTGCAGCGCAGGGGGGAGGTGGCGAGCGAAGCGAGCCGGCGACCTCCGTAGCGTAACGAAGATTGAGTGGGTGAAGCGAAACTCAGTGCCTTGCGACGAATGCAAACATTAGGGTTATGTTTTTTGGAACAAAGTGTGGTGTAGGGTAGGTGTAGGGTAGGTGTAGGGTAGGTGTAGGGTAGGTGTAGGGTAGGTGTAGGGTAGGTGTAGGGTAGGTGTAGGGTAGGTGTAGGGTAGGTGTAGGGTAGGTGTAGGGTAGGTGTAGGGTAGGTGTAGGGTAGGTGTAGGGTAGGTGTAGGGTAGGTGTAGGGTAGGTGTAGGGTAGGTGTAGGGTAGGTGTAGGGTAGGTGTAGGGTAGGTGTAGGGTAGGTGTAGGGTAGGTGTAGGGTAGGTGTAGGGTAGGTGTAGGGTAGGTGTAGGGTAGGTGTAGGGTAGGTGTAGGGTAGGTGTAGGGTAGGTGTAGGGTAGGTGTAGGGTAGGTGTAGGGTAGGTGTAGGGTAGGTGTAGGGTAGGTGTAGGGTAGGTGTAGGGTAGGTGTAGGGTAGGTGTAGGGTAGGTGTAGGGTAGGTGTAGGGTAGGTGTAGGGTAGGTGTAGGGTAGGTGTAGGGTAGGTGTAGGGTAGGTGTAGAGACAACACACGCGAGCTGCTTGCAGCTCGCGCACCAAGCAAATACTAGTATTTATATTAAACTAAAACTTTTCATCATCAAATCACAACGAACAAAATGTCAATCAAAAATAATAAATGTAGTCGCCATGGATACACTCTTAATCCAACCTTAAACTAGCTAGCACCATGGAATAACTTTTAGTCCAAGACTAGAGTCAGATTAGTATAATCTCTCCTTATTCCGTGTTTATTAATACGGAAATTTGTTAGTACCAACCTAATGCTTGGAATAAAGTTAATCTTACCTTAGTCTACGTTTATTAATAAGACGGAGAGTAAGATTATTTTGAGATCGCGAAAGTGACAGATGTATACAAGTCATATTATACATCTGTCCCTTACACACACTCAAAATAACCTTACTCTAAGAGCTTATGGTCCCCCCCCCGGATCAGGCATTGACTAACAGACCTTTAAACAATACGGTTAGGTCATCTTGAAATGCTAATGTGATCTAGACGTATTAATCCTACGCTTCAGGTGCTAATGCGACGTCCATCATGTTTGGACAGGGCTTATACATGAATCACGAATAATCACATTTTGGGAGAGTAAACACGATAAGCAGTCCTTTGTATCTAGTCCGGTCAACAATTTACTCTAAGCTTAATCTTATAGCATGGGACGAGACTTAATCTCAGTGGTGTCTATAAATGATTAAGTGCTATTTGAATTGCAAACACCAAAAATACCGCAAAATCGGAGTCTTTCGCACTATTAGCTATTTCCCGCGGCTTTACTCCCGTGACCCATTGAAAAAAGTATAGCTTTATAGTACTCAACCAGTGTTGATTTCTAGCAGTAAAAGATAATACTTATTATCTTGTAGATGAATGAATAATTGGAATGTTTTTACACACATCACATCACATCATCAGCCTATTAATGTTCCCACTGCTGGGACACCGGCCTCCTCTCGGTGAGAGGGAATGGGCCGTTATCCACCACGCGGGCCCAGTGCAGGTTGGTGGATGTCACATGTCATCAAACTTTTGGTTCTAGGACATGCCGGTTTCCTCACGATGTTTTCCTTTACCGTTTTGAGAGCAGTGGTGATGAAATAATTTACACAAAGTAAAGCGCCTGCCTGGGCTCAAACCCACGACCTACAACTTGTAAATCGCGGCCGATACCACTGGATCACCACTGCTGAGTGTATTTACAGACCAATTTTATTAATTTAATACAAGATTATCAAACCCCAGCACCTCAAGTTCTAAGACAAATAAATAGCACTAATAAATCAGCCACCCTTTGAATCACATCTCGATCCCTTTCTAAGTTGGCTCATCACTCACAGTATCCAATCTTTATCCATATCCTCCCACACAGTGACTTAACAAATGACAGTATTATACTAAATAGCGATTTACTATGTTACCATAGGAGCTAGGGCAGATCCAGGGGAGGGGTGAACAATTGCACGGGTGAACAGATGGACAGGGAACGGTTAAAATTAAACAAGTAGCTGAGTTTCTGAGACTTAGCTTATAGCTAATTGTTGTAATAAAAAATAAATAAAATAAAAAATGTTTATTGCATCAACCTAAATGACTTATTCTAATTGCAATGGCGAGAATCCTTTAAATAGTTTGCTTGCGTTAGGATGCTCCACCCCCTGATCCCCGCCCTGGGACCTGGAGGCGAAGGTACTCGCGTCACTGTATCGGTGGCGCGAGTAAGCGCGGGCGCGGGGCGAAGGGCTGATGCAGCGACATATGGTGTTGTGTCAGTCTCAGCTTCGCGAGGTCCTGGTGGCAGAATGGCGGGACAGGCTTTCAGGCCCTACCACCGGCCTCATTACCATCGAGGCGGTCCGGCCAGTGCTCGAGCGCTGGCTCGGGAGGAGGCACGGCTCCCTGTCGTTTCGGGTGACGCAGGTGCTCTCGGGGCATGGTTGCTTCGGGAAGTACCTGTGTCGCATAAACAGGGAGCCGAACGCCCGGTGTCACCACAGCGTCGACTGCCGGGAAGACACGGCGCGGCATACGCTGGCAGAGTGTGCCGCTTGGGAGGAGCCGCGCCGTGCCCTCATCTCAGAAGTAGGCAGTGACCTATCGCTGCCGGCCGTAGTCGAGTCTATGGTCGGCAGCGAGGAGTCCTGGGACGCGGTGGTATCCTTCTGCGAGACGAGGCTGTTGAGAGGGAGAGGGAGATTTCATCCGCTCACCCGATCCGCAGCAGACGCGCCGGGCGTCGGCGGAGGGCGGACAACGTCCTCTTCCAGCCCCCTAAATGGGTCCAGGGTTGACGGACTCAGGGAAGCCCGTCGCCCCCCACACATCAGGACCCGAGGTGCGGCGCGTTGTGTTCCACGCGCGCCCCTCTTAGACGTCGCCGGGGAAGTCTAACACCACCCCCAACCCGAGATCGAGGCCTGCCGGCCAGGGATTGCGGAAGTATCGTTGTTCACGCGACCCCCAGCGTAGGTGTGAGATGGAACACCGGGATGGTTTTTAGTCAGTAGGAGTCTGACAGATCCCTCCGCCACCCCAGGGCGGAGGACATCCAATGAGGATTTTCCACCCCGGACTCCGGGGTCCGCCCTTCCTCAGGTTATATAATTGTTCTTAAGTTATTAAGCCTGTTCAAGATATGTAAACTTATTCAAATAAAATAATAAAATTGGAACACATTATTTTTACGAAAGGCAAAAAACGCGCTTGAATGTGTGTATTATGTGATGGTTATTGTGTGAGGAGATGGTGTGGAAGTGAATGTGTATGTGAGTAGTGGGTGTGAGTAATTGTGGGAGTAAGGGTTGTACCTACACAATTTATAATGGTGGCGATTAATTATCTAATAAAATTTGAGGCAAAATGCAAATAAACTTTTGCTAGTTCTTAATAATATAGGACATTATCTTCCAATTGCGGTAGGAATATCATGGTGGAATACTTATTACATATTGGCGTGTGCTAGCTGTCATTATGGCAAATATATTTTATTTTAATTTTTTGTGTTGAGTAATGCAAATTATTTGCATACTATTGTATAGAATCAAGTTTTTGTTTTTTTCCTAACTGAACAGACAGCTGTGCTGCTGGGGAGTTTGTTGCGCCACTTCTTCTTCCCAGCAAAAGCACTAGGAAGTGGTGAAGGGCGGGGTTTTTGGGGGACTGTCTTATGTAATTTTGACGTTCGGAAAGTGCTGATACTCAGCCTAGTTTGAATAAATGACTTTTGAATTTATGTTATGCGTACCTATATTATAGTATCATCGATTGCAAATTGCACCATATTTTTCACTTCGTCATAGGCCTTTGTCTTAAGGGTACACTAGTCAACGGTACGAACTATTTTGTGCGCGGGGTTAAAATGCATTTTATATCAACCGACAACACGTGCGGAAGAGATAGATGCTGTGATGAGCACTAGGAAGCTAGTTCGCGTACGAATACACAATTTTGCAAATTTGTAGCGAAATAGATAATGATTTAAGACGAAACCGAGCGCGCGAAATTTTATAAACACACCTTTGGCAATATAGATATCATGAAAAAACCACTAAATCTATCTGTTCAAAATAAAATTATATGCATTGTTGAACTACTAATCTATCCCTGTATGGAGGCCGTTTTGCAATTTTCCGTCTTCTTATGGTATTTATTTGCGCCCAAAAATGCGTTAAAATTAGTGCCGAAATGTGGAACTTTCGACGCTCATAACTTTCAAGTATTTTCTTTTTTTACTTTTTTGCTTCCATACAGGGCTAGATAATGATGAGACAAATTGATACCACTTTTTATTTTGAACGTACATCGTCAAACAGTGGAATAATCCCTAGACTACGTTTGTATGGAAACATTTTCGACTAGTGTAACCTTAAGCAATTTAGACAAAGCGTTTTTGCATTCACGATAGGTTAAAGGTTAAATGTCAAGTTATTTATTAAGAAGATTGTATAAATGGGATGATTGCCTAGGATATTGTCTCTTTGCGAATGTGGACTTCACTGAGACAGTGGGAGCAACCGTGTTCTTCCTTCTGTCTTTTGTCTTCTGTGGGTTGAACGTTAGTGTTATGTGCTTAGTTAGAATTATATTAAGTACGTAAAGCTTCCTAACGGACAGAAGATCTGAATTCCGAGAGGTGCTCCGTTGCAAATCTGAAGGGATTAAAAAACACAACTTTCAGTAGAGATCTTTGAGCCCTCTCGAGGTCTAGGATTTAATTTTAGTAGCACCTCCCCAGACAGGAATGCAATATTCTAGGATGGACTGAGCAAGTGAGATGTAAATCTGTAGCAGAAGTTTTTTCGAGGTTACGTGACGTAAAGTCTTGAAAGCCCAGATTAGTTTCCGAATTCGCTTCATTATTAATTCCGTGTCATTGTGCCAAGATAAACGTTGGTCAACCATAATTCCTAGGTATTTGGTGGATTCCACTCTAGCAATATCTGTGCACGACCAATTTGTGTTACATTAGCACACTTGTACATTAGCACATTTGTGTTTTGTGTGGCATTTATGAATCATAATTTTGTATTCTGGAGGGGGTTGAGAGGTGTTGTACTTTGTGAAACAGATGAAGTTGGTTTTGGATGTGTTTAAGGTTAAAAGGTTAAGGGCAAGCCATGCCACTATTCTTGCCAGTCCACGCTCGGCATTTGTACTGACATTGTCCCAGGTAGAGGCATTGAACACTATAGCAGTGTCATCTGCTAATAAAAGAATGTGTCTATCCACGATTTTCATGCTACATAGGGTGTTTATATATATATAAGGAACAATGTCGGTCCGAGCACACTACCCTGGCCAACTCCGAACTGGACGGTTTCTTCATAGCTAATTGTTGTGTTATCTTGATCCTTTGTTTGCATTCGCTTAGAAAGTCTGTGAGCAAGGCGTAGGAAATACCTCGTACTCCAATTGATTCCAGCCTATCCAGCAGAGTGGAGACAGAGACTGTGTCGAAAGCCTTCTGAAGATCCAAGAAGACAGCAAGGCACTTGTGTCCGTTTTCCAATTGACTGGTTACAGCGAAGGCAAGCGCCAGTACTGCGTCTTCCGTATTTTTTTTTTGTCTGAACCGTACTGCGAGGACGATAGAAGGTTATTGTTGTAATGTCCCATAATATACCGCTTTGATAACATTCGTTTCTTAGGTAGGAGCATATACATATACAATTTAATTTTTCTGTACCTAAACATTAAATATCTTTACGAGTATTTTTATTTTTGCCATTGATTATGGTTCGGATTAGGTGTGTAGCAGGAACAGCAAATTATACAAGCTCAGCGTTCCGAGGGTCATTAATAAAGAATTCATAATCATAATATTTTATTCCACCAAAACAACACAACAGATTACAGCAATCTTACATGCTAGCAGTAAAGGTTACTTTACAAAGGAGCATCTGTAGCCGAACTAAGACGGATCCTGTATCTCGGCATACAGCGCCATACCCTCGAGAATAGACAATAATGTGTAACCCAACATACATGCAAAATTGTAGATCTAATAAAGATTATAATTATATTCATAAACTAAAAAATCTAAATTGAAGGTTAAAATTATAAATCAAAATCTAAAAATTATAGATTAAATTTCAAAAAATAAAATCTAAAAATTATGAATTATAAATTAGATTTTAACAATCCAAATATCATCACTTCATATTTATATAGGTAACTAGTATTTGCTTGGTGCGCGAGCTGCAAGCAGCTCGCGTGTTGTTGTCCCTACACCTACCCTACACCTACCCTACACCTACCCTACACCTACCCTACACCTACCCTACACCTACCCTACACCTACCCTACACCTACCCTACACCTACCCTACACCTACCCTACACCTACCCTACACCTACCCTACACCTACCCTACACCTACCCTACACCTACCCTACACCTACCCTACACCTACCCTACACCTACCCTACACCTACCCTACACCTACCCTACACCTACCCTACACCTACCCTACACCTACCCTACACCTACCCTACACCTACCCTACACCTACCCTACACCTACCCTACACCTACCCTACACCTACCCTACACCTACCCTACACCTACCCTACACCTACCCTACACCTACCCTACACCTACCCTACACCTACCCTACACCTACCCTACACCTACCCTACACCTACCCTACACCTACCCTACACCTACCCTACACCTACCCTACACCTACCCTACACCTACCCTACACCTACCCTACACCTACCCTACACCTACCCTACACCTACCCTACACCTACCCTACACCTACCCTACACCTACCCTACACCTACCCTACACCTACCCTACACCTACCCTACACCTACCCTACACCTACCCTACACCTACCCTACACCTACCCTACACCTACCCTACACCTACCCTACACCTACCCTACACCTACCCTACACCTACCCTACACCTACCCTACACCTACCCTACACCTACCCTACACCTACCCTACACCTACCCTACACCTACCCTACACCTACCCTACACCTACCCTACACCTACCCTACACCTACCCTACACCTACCCTACACCTACCCTACACCTACCCTACACCTACCCTACACCTACCCTACACCTACCCTACACCTACCCTACACCTACCCTACACCTACCCTACACCTACCCTACACCTACCCTACCCTAAACTTTGTTCCAAAAAATATAACCCTAATGTTTGATTGTCGTCGCCAGGCACTGAGTTTCGTTCGCTCCACTCGGGATCCCTACGCTGAATGCGTAAAAAAAACAAAAAAAAAGATTCGCCAAAACGGGGGGGGAGGGGGGAGAAGGGGGGCAAGGGGGTCAACTTTGAAAACTGGTTCGTTTGTGACTATAGCATTGCCCCTTTATATGAATCTGAAAAAATAAATGTTCCAAGTCTCTCAACTTTCGAGATCCGCTTAAAGGGGGGGAGAAGGGAGGCGAAGGGGTCAACTTTGAAAAATGGTTTTTACTTTTCCGAGCCTCCTCTAAACGAATCCGTAAAAAAAAAACAAAAAAAAAGATTCGCCATAACGAGGGGGGAGGGGGGAGAAGGGGGGCAAGGGGGTCAACTTTGAAAACTGGTTCGTTTGTGACTAAAGCATTGCCCCTTTATATGAATCTGACAAAAGAAATGTTCCAAGTCTCTCAACTTCCGAGATCCGCTTAAAGGGGGGGAAAAGGGGGGCAAGGGGGTCAACCTTGAAAAATGGTTTTTACTTTTCCGAGCCTCCTCTAAACGATTCCGTAAAAAAAAACAAAAAAAAAAAAATTGCCAAAACGGGGGGGAGGGGGGAGAAGGGGAGCAAGGGGGTCAACTTTGAAAACTGGTTGGTTTGTGAATAAAGCATTGCCCCTTTATATGAATCTGAAAAAAGAAATGTTCCAAATGTTCCAACTTTCGAGATCCGCTTAAAGGGGGGGAGAAGGGGGGCGAGGGGGTCAACTTTGAAAAATGCTTTTTACTTTTCCGAGCCTCCTCTAAACGAATCCGTAAAAAACAAAAATTACGGGTACCTTAGTTTCCGAGAAACGATAGAGGGGGGGAGGACGGGGGGGGAAAAGGGGAGGTTTGGCACTTTTCCCATACTCACGGGAGTTACTTGTTTACGAATCTGTCAAAATATACCCACCTCCCCATCCACCATCTGGGAGAACAATTATGTCAATGAGTGAGTGAGTGAGTGGTAATGCAGTTTTATATAATATAACTAGTATTTGCTTGGTGCGCGAGCTGCAAGCAGCTCGCGGCTTCGTCGTGTTTTTGAGAAGTATTCCTTAACCTACCCTACACCTACCCTACACCTACCCTACACCTACCCTACACCTACCCTACACCTACCCTACACCTACCCTACACCTACCCTACACCTACCCTACACCTACCCTACACCTACCCTACACCTACCCTACACCTACCCTACACCTACCCTACACCTACCCTACACCTACCCTACACCTACCCTACACCTACCCTACACCTACCCAACACCTACCCTACACCTACCCTACACCTACCCTACACCTACCCTACACCTACCCTACACCTACCCTACACCTACCCTACACCTACCCTACACCTACCCTACACCTACCCTACACCTACCCTACACCTACCCTACACCTACCCTACACCTACCCTACACCTACCCTACACCTACCCTACACCTACCCTACACCTACCCTACACTTTGTTCCAAAAAACATAAACCCTAATGTTTGCTTGTCGTCGCCAGGCACTGAGTTTCGCTTCACCCACTCAACCTTCGTTACGCTACGGAGGTCGCCGGCTCACTTCGCTCGCCACCTCCCCCCTGCGCTGCACTCGGTCTCGTAGGTTCGCTCCACTCGGGATCCCTACGCTGAATCCGTAAAAAAAACAAATAAAAGATTCGCCAAAACGGGGGGGGGGGAGGGGGGAGATGGGCGGCAAGGGGGTCAACTTTGATAAATAGTTTGTTTGTGACTATAGCATTGCCCCTTTATATGAAACTGAAAAAAGAAATGTTCCAAGTCTCTCAACTTCCGAGATCCGCTTAAAGGGGGGAGAAGGGGGGCGAGGGGGTCAACTTTGAAAAATGGTTTTTACTTTTCCGAGCCTCCTCTAAACGATTCCGTAAAAAAAACGAAAAAAAAAGATTTGCCAAAACGAGGGGGGGTAGGGGGAGAAGGGGGGCAAGGGGGTCAACTTTGAAAACTGGTTCGTTTGTGACTATAGCATTGCCCCTTTATATGAATCTGAAAAAAGAAATGTTCCAATTGTTCCAACTTTCGAGATCCGCTTAAAGGGGGGGAGAAGGGGGGCGAGGGGGTCAACTTTGAAAAATGCTTTTTACTTTTCCGAGCCTCCTCTAAACGAATCCGTAAAAAAAACATTCTACGGGTACCTTAGTTTCCGAGATACGATAGAGGGGGGGAGGAGGGGGGAGGAAAAGGGGAGGTTTGGGACTTTTCCCATACTCACGGTAGTTACTTGTTTACGAATCTGTCAAAATATACCCACCTCCCCATCCACCATCTGGGAGAACAATTATGTCAATGAGTGAGTCAGTGAGTGAGTGGTAATGCAGTTTTATATAGTATAACTAGTATTTGCTTGGTGCGCGAGCTGCAAGCAGCTCGCGTGTTGTTGTCCCTACACCTACCCTACACCTAACCTACACCTACCCTACACCTAACCTACACCTACCCTACACCTAACCTACACCTACCCTACACCTACCCTACACTTACCCTACACCTACCCTACACCTACCCTACACCTACCCTACACCTACCCTACACTTTGTTCCAAAAAACATAACCCTAATGTTTGCTTGTCGTCGCCAGGCACTGAGTTTCGCTTCACCCACTCAACCTTCGTTACGCTACGGAGGTCGCCGGCTCGCTTCGCTCGCCACCTCCCCCCTGCGCTGCACTCAGTCTCGTAGGTTCGCTCCACTCGGGATCCCTACGCTGAATCCGTAAAAAAAACAAAAAAAAAAGATTCGCCAAAACGGGGGGGGAAGGGGGGAGAAGGGGGGCAAGGGGGTCAACTTTGAAAAATGGTTTGTTTGTGACTATAGCATTGCCCCTTTATATGAATCTGAAAAAAGAAATGTTCCAAACCTATCAACTTCCGAGATCCGCTTAAAGGGGGGGAGAAGGGGGGCGAGGGGGCCAACTTTGAAAAATGGTTTTTACTTTTCCGAGCCTCCTCTAAACGAATCCGTAAAAAAAACGAAAAAGAAAGGTTCGCCAAAACGGGGGGGGAGGGGGGAGAAGGGGGGCAAGGGGGTCAACTATGAAAAATGATTTGTTTGTGACTATAGCATTGCCCCTTTATATGAATCTGAAAAAATAAATGTTCCAATTCTCTCAACTTCCGAGATCCGCTTACAGGGGGGGAGAAGGGGGGCGAGGGGGTCAACTTTGAAAAATGGTCTTTACTTTTCCGAGCCTCCTCTAAACGAATCCGTAAAAAACAAAAAATACGGGTACCTTAGTTTCCGAGATACGATAGAGGGGGGGAGGAGGGGGGGGGAAAAGGGGAGGTTTGGCACTTTTCCCATACTCACGGGAGTTACTTGTTTACGAATATGTCAAAATATACCCACCTCCCCCTTCACCATCTGGGAGAACAATTATGTCAGTGAGTGAGTGAGTGAGTGAGTGGTAATCCAGCTTTATATAATATAACTAGTATTTGCTTGGTGCGCGAGCTGCAAGCAGCTCGCGTGTTGTTGTCCCTACACCCGCGTGTTGTTGTCCCTACACCTACCCTACACCTACCCTACACCTACCCTACACCTACCCTACACCTACCCTACACCTACCCTACACCTACCCTACACCTACCCTACACCTACCCTACACCTACCCTACACCTACCCTACACCTATCCTACACCTACCCTACACCTACCCTACACCTACCCTACACCTACCCTACACCTACCCTACACCTACCCTACACCTACCCTACACCTACCCTACACCTACCTTACACCTACCCTACACCTACCCTACACCTACCCTACACCTACCCTACACCTACCCTACACCTACCCTACACCTACCCTACACCTACCCTACACCTACCCTACACCTACCCTACACCTACCCTACACCTACCCTACACCTACCCTACACCTACCCTACACCTACCCTACACCTATTCTACACCTACCCTACACCTACCCTACACCTACCCTACACCTACCTTACACCTACCCTACACCTACCCTACACCTACCCTACACCTACCCTACACCTACCCTACACCTACCCTACACCTACCCTACACCTACCCTACACCTACCCTACACCTACCCTACACCTACCCTACACCTACCCTACACCTACCCTACACCTACCCTACACCTACCCTACACCTACCCTACACCTACCCTACACCTACCCTACACCTACCCTACACCTACCCTACACCTACCCTACACCTACCCTACACCTACCCTACACCTACCCTACACCTACCCTACACCTACCCTACACCTACCCTACACCTACCCTACACCTACCCTACACCTACCCTACACCTACCCTACACCTACCCTACACCTACCCTACACCTACCCTACACCTACCCTACACCTACCCTACACCTACCCTACACCTACCCTACACCTACCCTACACCTACCCTACACCTACCCTACACCTACCCTACACCTACCCTACACCTACCCTACACCTACCCTACACCTACCCTACACCTACCCTACACCTACCCTACACCTACCCTACACCTACCCTACACCTACCCTACACCTACCCTACACCTACCCTACAACTACCCTACACCTACCCTACACCTACCCTACACCTACCCTACACCTACCCTACACCTACCCTACACCTACCCTACACCTACCCTACACCTACCCTAAACTTTGTTCCAAAAAACATAACCCTAATGTTTGCATGTCGTCGCCAGGGACTGAGTTTCGCTTCACCCACTCAACCTTCGTTACGCTACGGAGGTCGCCGGCTCGCTTCGCTCGCCACCTCCCCCCTGCGCTGCACTCGGTCTCGTAGGTTCGCTCCACTCGGGATCCCTACGCTGAATCCGTAAAAAAAACGAAAAAAAAGATTCGCCAAAACGGGGGGGGGGGGAGGGGGGAGATGGGGGGCAAGGGGGTCAACTTTGAAAAATGGTTTGTTTGTGACTATAGCATTGTCCCTTTATATGAATCTGAAAAAAGAAATGTTCCAAGTCTCTCAACTTCCGAGATCCGCTTAAAGGGGGGGAGAATGGGGGCGAGGGGGTCAACTTTGAAAAATGGTTTTTACTTTTCCGAGCCTCCTCTAAACGAATACGTAAAAAAAAAACGAAAAAAAGATTCGCCAAAACGGGGGGGGGGGGGGGAGGGGGAGAAGGGGGGCAAGGGGGTCAACTTTGAAAAATGGTTTGTTTGTGACTATAGCATTGCCCCTTTATATGAATCTGAAAAAAGAAATGTTCCAAGTCTCTCAACTTCCGAGATCCGCTTAAAGGGGGGGAGAAGGGGGGCGACGAGGTCAACTTTGAAAAATGGTTTTTACTTTTCCGAGCCTCCTCTAAACGAATCCGTAAAAAAAACATACTACAGGTACCTTAGTTGCCGAGATACGATAGAGGGGGGGAGGAGGGGGGAGGAAAAGGGGAGGTTTGGGACTTTTCCCATACTCGCGAGAGTTACTTGTTTACGAATCTGTCAAAATATACCCACCTCCCCCTTCACCATCTGGGAGAACAATTATGTCAATGAGTGAGTCAGTGAGTCAGTGAGTGGTAATGCAGTTTTATATAATACTAGTGTTTGCTTGGTGCGCGAGCTGCAAGCAGCTCGCGTGTTGTTGTCCCTACACCTACCCTACACCTACCCTACACCTACCCTACACCTACCCTACACCTACCCTACACCTACCCTACACCTACCCTACACCTACCCTACACCTACCCTAAACTTTGTTCCAAAAAACATAACCCTAATGTTTGCTTGTCGTCGCCAGGCACTGAGTTTCGCTTCACCCACTCAACCTTCGTTACGCTACGGAGGTCGCCGGCTCGCTTCGCTCGCCACCTCCCCCCTGCGCTGCACTCGGTCTCGTAGGTTCGCTCCACTCGGGATCCCTACGCTGAATCCGTAAAAAAAACAAAAAAAGGTTCGCCAAAACGGGGGGGGGGGGAGGGGGGAGAAGGGGGGCAAGGGGGTCAACTTTGAAAAATGGTTTGTTTGAGACTATAGCATTGCCCCTTTATATGAATCTGAAAAAAGAAATGTTCCAAGTCTCTCAACTTCTGAGATCCGCTTAGAGGGGGGGAGAAGGGGGGCGAGGGGGTCAACTTTGAAAAATGGTTTTTACTTTTCCGAGCCTCCTCTAAACGAATCCGTAAAAAAAACAAAAAAAAAAGATTCGCCAAAACGGGGGGGGGAGGGGGGAGAAGGGGGGCAAGGGGGTTAACTATGAAAACTGGTTCGTTTGTGACTATAGCATTGCCCCTTTATATGAATCTGAAAAAAGAAATGTTCCAAGTCTCTCAACTTCCGAGATCCGCTTAAAGGGGGGGAGAAGGGGGGCGAGGGGGTCAACTTTGAAAAATGGATTTTACTTTTCCGAGCCTCCTCTAACCGATTCCGAAAAAAAAACAAAAAAAAAAGATTAGCTAGAACGGGGGGGGAGGGGGGAGAAGGGGGGCAAGGGGGTCAACTTTGAAAAATGGTTTGTTTTTGACTAAAGCATTGCCCCTTTATATGAATCTGAAAAAAGAAATGTTCCAAGTCTCTCAACTTTCGAGATCCGCTTAAAGGGGGGGAGAAGGGGGGCGAGGGGGTCAACTTTGAAAAATGGTTTTTACTTTTCCGAGCCTCCTCTAAACGAATCCGTAAAAAACAAAAAATACGGGTACCTTAGTTTCCGAGATACGATAGAGGGGGGGAGGAGGGGGGGGGGAAAGGGGAGGTTTGGGACTTTTCCCATACTCACGGGAGTTACTTGTTTACGAATCTGTCAAAATATACCCACCTCCCCATCCACCATCTGGGAGAACAATTATGTCAATGAGTCAGTCAGTGAGTCAGTCAGTCAGTGGTAATGCAGTTTTATATATTATAATAACTAGTATTTGCTTGGTGCGCGAGCTGCAAGCAGCTCGCGTGTTGTTGTCCCTACACCTACCCTACACCTACCCTACACCTAACCTACACCGACCCTACACCTACCCTACACCTACCCCAAACCTACCCTACACCTACCCTACACCTACCCAACACCTACCTTACACCTACCCTACACCTACCCTACACCTACCCTACACCTACCCAAAACCTACCCTACACCTACCCTACACCTACCCTACACCTACCCTACACCGACCCTACACCTACCCTACACCTACCCTACACCTACCCTACACCTACCCCACACCTACCCTACACCTACCCTACACCTACCCTACACCTACCCTACACCTACCCAACACCTACCCTACACCTACCCTACACCTACCTTACACCTACCCTACACCTACCCTACACCTACCCTACACCTACCCCAAACCTACCCTACACCTACCCTACACCTACCCTACACCTACCCTACACCTACCCTACACCTACCCCAAACCTACCCTACACCTACCCTACACCTACCCTACACTTTGTTCCAAAAAACATAACCCTAATGTTTGCTTTCGTCGCCAGGCACTGAGTTTCGCTTCACCCACTCAACCTTCGTTACGCTACGGAGGTCGCCGGCTCGCTTCGCTCGCCACCTCCCCCCTGCGCTGCACTCGGTCTCGTAGGTTTGCTCCATTCGGGGTCCCTACGCTGCCTGGTCCACTCCCACCGGACAGGTTTCGACGGCCGATATTAGGTAGGGGAGGTTGGGGAGAGGAGGGATGAAGGGAGGGAGAGTGGGGAGTTTTGAAAAATGATTCCGACTCAAGCATTGCCCCTTTATATGAATCTGAAAAAGAAATGTTCCAAGTCTCGCAACTTCCGAGATCCTCTTAAAGGGGTGGACAAGGGGGGCGAGGGGGTCAACTTTGAAAAATGGTTTTTACTTTTCCGAGCCTCCTCTAAACGAATCCGTAAAAAAAACAAAAAAAAAAGATTTGCCAAAACGGGGGGGGGGGAGGGGGTAGAAGGGGGCAAGGGAGTCAACTTTGAAAACTGGTTCGTTTGTGACTATAGCATTGCCCCTTTATATGAATCTGAAAAAAGAAATGTTCCAAGTCTCTTAACTTCCGAGATCCGCTTAAAGGGGGGGAGAAGGGGGGCGAGGGGGTCAACTTTGAAAAATGGTTTTTACTTTTCCGAGCCTCCTCTAAACGAATCCGTAAAAAAAAGCAAAAAAAGAGATTCGCGAAAACGGGGGGGGGGGAGGGGGAGAAGGAGGGCAAGGGGGTCATCTTTGAAAACTGGTTCGTTTGTGACTATAGCATTGCCCCTTTATATGAATCTGAAAAAAAAAATGTTCCAATTGTTCCAACTTTCGAGATCCGCTTAAAGGGGGGGAGAAGGGGGGCGAGGGGGTCAACTTTGAAAAATGCTTTTTACTTTTCCGAGCCTCCTCTAAACGAATCCGTAAAAAAAACATTCTACGGGTACCTTAGTTTCCGAGATACGATAGAGGGGGGGAGGAGGGGGGAGGAAAAGGGGAGGTTTGGGACTTTTCCCATACTCACGGGAGTTACTTGTTTACGAATCTGTCAAAATATACCCACCTCCCCATGCACCATCTGGGAGAACAATTATGTCAATGAGTGAGTGAGTCAGTCAGTGGTAATGCAGTTTTATATAATATACTAGTATTTGCATGGTGCGCGAGCTGCAAGCAGCTCGCGTGTTATTGTCCCTACACCTACCCAGCCTACCCTACACCTACTCTACACCTACCCTACACCTACTCTACACCTACCCTACACCTACCCTACACCTACCCTACACCTACCCTACACCTACCCTACACCTACCCTACACCTACCCTACACCTACCCTACACCTACCCTACACCTACCCTACACCTACCCTACACCTACCCTACACCTACCCTACACCTACCCTACACCTACCCTACACCTACCCTACACCTACCCTACACCTACCCTACACCTACCCTACACCTACCCTACACCTACCCTACACCTACCCTACACCTACCCTACACCTACCCTACACCTACCCTACACCTACCCTACACCTACCCTACACCTACCCTACACCTACCCTACACCTACCCTACACCTACCCTACACCTACCCTACACCTACCCTACACCTACCCTACACCTACCCTACACCTACCCTACACCTACCCTACACCTACCCTACACCTACCCTACACCTACCCTACACCTACCCTACACCTACCCTACACCTACCCTACACCTACCCTACACCTACCCTACACCTACCCTACACCTACCCTACACCTACCCTACACCTACCCTACACCTACCCTACACCTACCCTACACCTACCCTACACCTACCCTACACCTACCCTACACCTACCCTACACCTACCCTACACCTACCCTACACCTACCCTACACCTACCCTACACCTACCCTACACCTACCCTACACCTACCCTACACCTACCCTACACCTACCCTACACCTACCCTACACCTACCCTACACCTACCCTACACCTACCCTACACCTACCCTACACCTACCCTACACCTACCCTACACCTACCCTACACCTACCCTACACCAACCCTACACCTACCCTACACCTACCCTACACCTACCCTACACCTACCCTACACCAACCCTACACCTACCCTACACCTACCCTACACCTACCCTACACCTACCCTACACCTACCCTACACCTACCCTACACCTACCCTACACCTACCCTACACCTACCCTACACCTACCCTACACCTACCCTACACCTACCCTACACCTACCCTACACCTACCCTACACCTACCTTCCAAAAAACATAACCCTAATGTTTGCTTGTCGTCGCCAGGCACTGAGTTTCGCTACACCCACTCAACCTTCGTTACGCTACGGGATCCCTACGCTGAATCCGTAAAAAAAACAAAAAAAAGATTCGCCAAAACGGGGGGGGGAGGGGCGAGAAGGGGGGCAAGGGGGTCAACTTTGAAAACTGGTTCGTTTGTGACTATAGCATTGCCCCTTTATATGAATCTGAAAAAAGAAATGTTCCAAGTCTCTCAACTTCCGAGATCCGCTTAAAGGGGGGGAGAAGGGGGGCGAGGGGGTCAACTTTGAAAAATGGTTTTTACTTTTCCGAGCCTCCTCTAAACGAATCCGTAAAAAAAACACGAAATAAAGATTCGCCAAAACGGGGGGGGAGGGGGGAGAAGGGGGGCAAGGGGTCAACTTTGAAAAATGGTTTGTTTGTGACTATAGCATTACCCCTTTATATGAATCTGAAAAAAGAAATGTTCCAAGTCTCTCAACTTCCGAGATCCGCTTAAAGGGGGGGAAAAGGGGGACGAGGGGGTCAACTTTGAAAAATGGTTTTTACTTTTGCGAGCCTCCTCTAAACGAATCCGTAAAAAACAAAAAATACGGGTATCTTAGTTTCCGAGATACGATAGAGGGGGGAGGAGGGGGGGGGAAAAGGGGAGGTTTGGGACTTTTCCCATACTCACGGGAGTTACTTGTTTACGAATCTGTCAAAATATACCCACCTCCCCATCCACCATCTGGGAGAACAATTATGTCAATGAGTGAGTCAGTGAGTGAGTCAGTCAGTGGTAATGCAGTTTTATATATTATAATAATAACTAGTATTTGCTTGGTGCGCGAGCTGCAAGCAGCTCGCGTGTTGTTGTCCCTACACCCGCGTGTTGTTGTGCCTACACCTACCCTACACCTACCCTACACCTACCCTACACCTACCCTACACCTACCCTACACCTACCCTACACCTACCCTACACCTACCCTACACCTACCCTACACCTACCCTACACCTACCCTACACCTACCCTACACCTACCCTACACCTACCCTACACCTACCCTACACCTACCCTACACCTACCCTACACCTACCCTACACCTACCCTAAACTTTGTTCCAAAAAACATAACCCTAATGTTTGCTTGTCGTCGCCAGGCACTGAGTTTCGCTTCACCCACTCAACCTTCGTTACGCTACGGAGGTCGCCGGCTCGCTTCGCTCGCCACCTCCCCCCTGCGCTGCACTCGGTCTCGTAGGTTCGCTCCACTCGGGATCCCTACGCTGAATCCGTAAAAAAAACAAAAAAAAAAAGATTCGCCAAAACGGGGGGGGAGGGGGGAGAAGGGGGGGCAAGGGGGTCAACTTTGAAAAATGGTTTGTTTGTGACTATAGCATTGCCCCTTTATATGAATCTGAAAAAAGAAATGTTCCAAGTCTCGCAACTTCCGAGATCCGCTTAAAGGGGGGGAGAAGGGGGGCGAGGGGGTCAACTTTGAAAAATGCTTTTTACTTTTCCGAGCCTCCTCTAAACGAATCCGTAAAAAAAACTGAAAAAAAAAGATTCGCCAAAACGGGGGGGGGGGGGGGGAAAGGGGGGCAAGGGGTCAACTTTGAAAAATGGTTTGTTTGTGACTATAGCATTGCCCCTTTATATGAATCTGAAAAAAGAAATGTTCCAAGTCTCTCAACTTCCGAGATCCGCTTAAAGGGGGGGAGAAGGGGGGCGAGGGGGTCATTTTTTAAAAATGGTTTTTACTTTTGCGAGCCTCCTCTAAACGAATCCGCAAAAAACAAAAAATACGGGTACCTTAGTTTCCGAGATACGATAGAGGGGGGGAGGAGGGGGGAGGAAAAGGGGAGGTTTGGGACTTTTCCCATACTCACGGGAGTTACTTGTTTACGAATCTGTCAAAATATACCCACCTCCCCCTCCACCATCTGGGAGAACAATTATGTCAATGAGTCAGTGAGTGAGTCAGTCAGTCAGTGGTAATGCAGTTTTATATATTATAACTAGTATTTGCTTGGTGCGCGAGCTGCAAGCAGCTCGCGGTTTTGTCGTGTTTTTTGAGAAGTATTCCTTAACCTACCCTACACCTACCCTACACCTACCCTACACCTACCCTACACCTACCCTACACCTACCCTACACCTACCCTACACCTACCCTACACCTACCCTACACCTACCCTACACCTACCCTACACCTACCCTACACCTACCCTACACCTACCCTACACCTACCCTACACCTACCCTACACCTACCCTACACCTACCCTACACCTACCCTACACCTACCCTACACCTACCCTACACCTACCCTACACCTACCCTACACCTACCCTACACCTACCCTACACCTACCCTACACCTACCCTACACCTACCCTACACCTACCCTACACCTACCCTACACCTACCCTACACCTACCCTACACCTACCCTACACCTACCCTACACCTACCCTACACCTACCCTACACCTACCCTACACCTACCCTACACCTACCCTACACCTACCCTACACCTACCCTACACCTACCCTACACCTACCCTACACCTACCCTACACCTACCCTACACCTACCCTACACCTACCCTACACCTACCCTACACCTACCCTACACCTACCCTACACCTACCCTACACCTACCCTACACCTACCCTACACCTACCCTACACCTACCCTACACCTACCCTACACCTACCCTACACCTACCCTACACCTACCCTACACCTACCCTACACTTTGTTCCAAAAAACATAACCCTAATGTTTGCTTGTCGTCGCCAGGCACTGAGTTTCGGGATCCCTACGCTGAATCCGTAAAAAAACAAAAAAAAAGATTCGCCAAAACGGGGGGGGGAGGGGGGAGAAGGGGGGCAAGGGGGTCAACTTTGAAAACTGGTTCAATTCTGACTATAGCATTGCCCCTTTATATGAATCTGAAAAAAGAAATGTTCCAAGTCTCTCAACTTCCGAGATCCGCTTAAAGGGGGTGAGAAGGGGGGCGAGGGGGTCAACTTTGAAAAATGTTTTTTACTTTTCCGAGCCTCCTCTAAACGAATCCGTAAAAAAAACAAGAAAAAAAGATAAGCCAAAACGGGGGGGGAGGCGGGAGAAGGGGGGCAAGGGGGTCAACTTTGAAAGCTGGTTCGATTGTGACTATAGCATTGCCCCTTTATATGAATCTGAAAAAAGAAATGTTCCAAGTCTCTCAACTTCCGAGATCCGCTTAAAGGGGGGGAGAAGGGGGGCGAGGGGGTCATTTTTGAAAAATGGTTTTTACTTTTCCCAGCCTCCTCTAAACGAATCCGTAAAAAACAAAAAATACGGGTACCTTAGTTTCCGAGTTACGATAGAGGGGGGGAGGAGGGGGGAGGAAAAGGGGAGGTTTGGGACTTTTCCCATACTCACGGGAGTTACTTGTTTACGAATCTGTCAAAATATACCCACCTCCCCATCCACCATCTGGGAGAACAATTATGTCAATGAGTGAGTCAGTGAGTGGTAATGCAGTTTTATATAATATAACTAGTATTTGCTTGGTGCGCGAGCTGCAAGCAGCTCGCGGTTTCGTCGTGTTTTTGAGAAGTATTCCTTAACTTACCCTACACCTACCCTACACCTACCCTACACCTACCCTACACCTACCCTACACCTACCCTACACCTACCCTACACCTACCCTACACCTACCCTACACCTACCCTACACCTACCCTACACCTACCCTACACCTACCCTACACCTACCCTACACTTTGTTCCAAAAAACATAACCCTAATGTTTGCTTGTCGTCGCCAGGCACTGAGTTTCGCTTCACCCACTCAACCTTCGTTACGCTACGGAGGTCGCCGGCTCGCTTCGCTCGCCACCTCCCCCCTGCGCTGCACTCGGTCTCGTAGGTTCGCTCCACTCGGGATCCCTACGCTGAATCCGTAAAAAAAACAAAAAAAAGATTCGCCAAAACGGGGGGAGGGGGGGGGGGGGGAGGTGGGGGGCAAGGGGGTCAACTTTGAAAAATGGTTTGTTTGTGACTATAGCATTGCCCCTTTATATGAATCTGAAAAAAGAAATGTTCCAAGTCTCTCAACTTCCGAGATCCGCTTAAAGGGGGGGAGAAGGGGGGCGAGAGGGTCAACTTTGAAAAATGGTTTTTACTTTTCCGAGCCTCCTCTAAACGAATCCGTAAAAAAAACTGAAAAAAAAAATTCGCCAAAACGGGGGGGGGGGGGGAGAAGGGGGGCAAGGGGGTCAACTTTGAAAACTGGTTCGTTTGTGACTATAGCATTGCCCTTTATATGAATCTGAAAAAAGAAATGTTCCAAATGTTCCAACTTTCGAGATCCGCTTAAAGGGGGGGAGAAGGGGGGCGAGGGGGTCAACTTTGAAAAATGCTTTTTACTTTTCCGAGCCTCCTCTAAACGAATTCGTAAAAAAAACATTCTACGGGTACCTTAGTTTCCGAGATACGATAGAGGGGGGGAGGAGGGGGGAGGAAAAGGGGAGGTTTGGGACTTTTCCCATACTCACGGGAGTTACTTGTTTACGAATCTGTCAAAATATACCCACCTCCCCATCCACCATCTGGGAGAACAATTATGTCAATGAGTGAGTCAGTGAGTGAGTGAGTGGTAATGCAGTTTTATATAGTATAATAACTAGTATTCGCTTGGTGCGCGAGCTGCAAGCAGCTCGCGGCTTTGTCGTGTTTTTGAGAAGTATTCCTTAACCTACCCTACACCTATACTACACGTACCCTACACGTACCCTACACGTACCCTACACGTACCCTACACCTACCCTACACCTACCCTACACCTACCCTACACCTACCCTACATCTACCTTACACCTACCCTACACCTACCCTACACCTACCCTACACCTACCCTACACTTACCCTACACGTACCCTACACGTACCCTACACGTACCCTACACGTACCCTACACGTACCCTACACGTACCCTACACGTACCCTACACGTACCCAACACGTACCCTACACGTACCCTACACGTACCCTACACGTACCCTACACGTACCCTACACGTACCCTACACGTACCCAACACGTACACTACACGTACCCTACACGTACCCTACACGTACCCTACACGTACCCTACACGTACCCTACACGTACCCTACACCTACCCTACACCTACCCTACACCTACCCTACACCTACCCTACACCTACCCTACACCTACCCTACACCTACCCTACACCTACCCTACACCTACCCTACACCTACCCTACACCTACCCTACACCTACCCTACACCTACCCTACACCTACCCTACACCTACCCTACACCTACCCTACACCTACCCTACACCTACCCTACACCTACCCTACACCTACCCTACACCTACCCTACACCTACCCTACACCTACCCTACACCTACCCTACACCTACCCTACACCTACGCTACACCTACCCTACACCTACCCTACACCTACCCTACACCTACCCTACACCTACCCTACACCCACCCTAAACTTTGTTCCAAAAAACATAACCCTAATGTTTGCTTGTCGTCGCCAGGCACTGAGTTTCGCTTCACCCACTCAACCTTCGTTACGCTACGGAGGTCGCCGGCTCGCTTCGCTCGCCACCTCCCCCCTGCACTGCACTCGGTCTCGTAGGTTCGCTCCACTCGGGATCCCTACGCTGAATCCGTAAAAAAAACAAAAAATAGATTCGCCAAAACGGGGGAGGGGTGAGAAGGGGGGCACGGTGGTCAACTTTGAAAACTGGTTCGTTTGTGACTTTAGCATTGCCCCTTTACATGAATCTGAAAATAGAAATGTTCCAAGTCTCTCAACTTCTGAGATCTGCTTAAAGGGGGGCAGAAGGGGGGCGAGGGGGTCAACTTTGAAAAATGGTTTTAACTTTTCCGAGCCTCCTCTAAACGAATCCGTAAAAAAAACTGAAAAAAAAGATTCGCCAAAACGGGGGGGGGGGGGAGGGGAGAAGGGGGGCAAGGGGGTCAACTTTGAAAACTGGTTCGTTTGTGACTATAGCATTGCCCCTTTATATGAATCTGAAAAAAGAAATGTTCCAAATGTTCCAACTTTCGAGATCCGCTTAAAGGGGGGGAGAAGGGGGGCGAGGGGGTCAACTTTGAAAAATGGTTTTTACTTTTCCGAGCCTCCTCTAAACGAATCCGTAAAAAAACAGAATTCCGGTACCTTAGTTTCCGAGATACGATAGAGGGGGGGAGGAGGGGGGAGGAAAAGGGGAGGTTTGGGACTTTTCCCATACTCGCGAGAGTTACTTGTTTCCGAATCTGTCAAAATATACCCACCTCCCCCTTCACCATCTGGGAGAACAATTATGTCAATCAGTCAGTGAGTGGTAATGCAGTTTTATATAATATAATATTCATAAAATTAAAAACGTTAAATTATAATTTTGTAAATAAATCATTATTACATGTTAAAAATTCAAATCTAAAAAAAATAAAATTATAAATTAATTACCCATCTAAAATTCAAAAAAAGTGAAAAATAAAAAAACTTTTTTACAAAAAAATACTACCGACTTCCAAATAAGAAAACTACAAAGTGAAAAATAACTTTATTTTTGGAAGTCGGTGTCTTTCGTAGGTACCATTTTTTTTCGTTATGGACCGATTTTTCACTTTGTAGTTTTCTTATTTGGAAGTCGGTAGTATTTTTTTGTAAAAAAGTTTTTTTATTTTTCACTTTTTAGTTTGACCTACCTAATAGGCAAGTTGTTTAGTAAGTTTCCTATAACGCCAGAATAGATTACCCGAATATCATTAAACTTGAACAAAACCGATCAAATGAGAGATCTGCTTACCCCTTAAGAGCATACTGGCGTGATGTTATGTTATGAAATAGTATAAACAATAAACAGACATGCGATTTCAGCAGTCCCGAGAGATTTGCCGTTATTTATTGAAGAGTTCTGTTGTATATCTTCGAAGTTCTTCATCAGATCTTCACCAAATTAAAATGGGACCAATTTCGGAACATACTCTTTCAAACAAAAAAATAATTTTCAAAATCGGTCCACAATTGACGGAGATATCGGTGAACATACACAAAAAAAAAAAAAAAAAAAAAAAAACATACAAGAAGTCGAACATAGAACCTCCTCCTTTTTCGAAAGTCGGTTAAAAATAGTAAAATTTCCTTATTCATTACATTACTAATATTATAAAAATGTGTGTGTGCCTGCGTGTGTATTTGTGTATATGTAGATAAGTGAGTGTGTGGGGATGTTGTGTAGTGTGGATACGTAGTGCCGAAAAACTAAAATTGTATACAATATATTAAAACACCATGTCCCATTCCTTAGCCAGTTAAACAATCTTATTTCATTTTCATTTCTGAACAAGAAGTTCTCTGTTTTCTCGTAAGAAAGTGCAGGTAGGTAATAATGGATCCTTATCCTACACAGAGATTTGTTTAGTGGATATATATCCACTTTTTTGTTGAATTTGATGTAATGAAAAGGGGCCGCAAATGTTTAAAACCTTCTCACAAAAGACGTTTTAGGCTCAAGTGATCGTGTACATACCTCATGCTTTCGACGTACCGGCCAAGAAAAGGTCATAAATGAGTTCACTGTGATTCTTTAAGACAAAGCTGATATAACGTTCTTGTTGGGAGCAAAATTGACTTGAAATTGCTTACTTTCAATATCGCACGCTGGGCAACCTCCAAATCTTTGATGGTGGACTTAGCAGCACCACCCCAAGAAAATATGCAGTATCCAATTACAGACTGATACAGACTGACGCTACTAAAAAGGATTGATCTTGCATTCATCCTTTTTAGTAGCGAAGCTTCAATGACATGCCTAAGATTTTTTTAAACATATATTAGCTGGGCACCCTGGCAGCCATTAACTTAATGTGTTCCTTAAAGCTGAATCTACTATCCAACACAATGCCTAAGTATTTTATATTATCAACACACTGCAATGGTTTACAACTGCAGTTTGTTTTGAGGGTGCATTTGTGTGGGATAATGCAATGCTCGCGAAGAACTTTCAGCGGATAGAGAACTCTATGTATTTGGTTTTGTCAAGGTTTAGGGTAAGAATAGGGTGTCGGACAGTTTGAAACTCCGCTGGAGCTACACACAAGACCTCCGCGAAGAGTCCGTCATGCTCTGCGGGAGAGGCTTGCTGCAAAGCTGAGGATCTTGGAGGATCAGCAGATTATTGAGAAAGGGGAACAGCCTGATAGCTTTGTAAGCAATCTTGTCATAATAGAGAAAGTAGATAAAAGTTTGATCCTAAAGAGCTTGTATCAATTGCAAGTTCGATTGTGCATGGAGTACTGTTCTCATTTCTGGGACGGATCTGCCAAATACCAGCTTGATGCACTAAATTTGATCGAAAGGTGGGCCAAGAAACTCATCGGCAATGAGGCACTGGTCAAGTCAAACCTCCAGAGCCTTGAATATCGTCGCCGAGTTGCCAGCTTGTCAGTTTTTTATCGGTTACATTTCGGGGAGTGTGCGATGGAATAGCATAATTTAATTCCGCCCAGCCCGTTCCATCATCGGACTACCAGACGTACGGCGATGCGTCATCAGTACATGGTGGACATCCCACCCATACGCACAAAACGTTTTGGGGGACACTTTTATTATGCGTACAGCTAAGGAGTGGAATTCCCTGCCAAAGTCTGACTTTCCAGATAGCTACAATCTAGGAGTCTTTAAGTCAAGAGTGAATGGGTTTTTTCTAGGCAAGCGTGCTTCACCGTCGACCACGTCATCGTTTACCATCAGGTGAGATAGTGGTCAAGCGCGAGCCATTTTTTTCTTCTAGTGTTGGAATTAAATGATAATTTCTTATTAGTACCTTATTCAGCTCTTTAGGATCAAGA
Source organism: Orthosia incerta (assembly GCA_948252205.1). Taxonomy (NCBI): domain Eukaryota; kingdom Metazoa; phylum Arthropoda; class Insecta; order Lepidoptera; family Noctuidae; genus Orthosia; species Orthosia incerta. The sequence goes on from OX411748.1 coordinate 7,024,858, forward strand.
CATACCTAACATCCACCACTATTACACCAGTTTCGAGACACAGATTGAAAATTACTGTTAATGGAAGGACTAGGTATTCTTTGTATTGTTTGAGTACTCAAGAAATTCCGTCCCAGCCTACCGAACATTCATATTCCTTTACTAATTAATTCCCAAGGCCGTGTAAAACTAAAGTACACACTCTTTACTTGTCTAGCCCTTTTGCCTCCCCTGAAATAAATCCTGGATCCACCCCTGGCTATAACCATAGCAAGGCACTAATTAATTCGATGTCAGTCTGCCTGCGTAGGCACTTTCATGGCAAAACCACTCGTGCAAGCGCTGTTAATTAAAGTTTTAGGCGCTTCTGTGTCGCCAATTTTGTTTTTGTTTTGGTAACCAAGCACGTGTTATGGTTCGTCCTGAAGTTTACATACTTACTTACAATTAAGATATAGTCTATCGACTGCTCTAGACATGAAGTTAACAATAAATCGAGATACCATCAACTCAGAACTTGGAAAAAGACAAATGTAAAGGTATGCGATTGGTCACCGCAAGGAGACGAACCGTAGGTTACGGTTTGCTAGTTGTTTAGGCGCTTAGAAAAGCGCGACTGCATTTAGAGGACGTACATACAATTCGGTATATGGGAAAACAAGTATGCAGCCGAGAACAATGGCTTAACATGCTTGCCGAGGCACGGAGGGGTAATGGATAGTCATCTATCCTCAGACCAACACGTGACTTCGCCAAACATAGCGTTATCATCAATCGGTCCACTTTGCTATTATTATTTGTTCCTACGTCCATCTCATATCCAATTACTGGTAGGTGTTAATTTACAAATAACTTACGTGTATATCCAGTATTGGTCAGCTTCACCTTATGTGGGTATATATCAAAATTGTACCACTTGAGGTCAGGGCATTTGTATATCAAGGACCCAGTGATAGACACATTTATAGGAGTTGGGAGATGACCTTCAAATTCACTCCAGTACTCAATCCATTCAATGCTCCCATAAGGGGGCTCAACAGTCGGTTCTTTTTCTATTGGTCTCTCTCCTGGTACAAATTCTTCCTCTACATAAGGAGAAAACATAAGAAGTTATATTAATGCAAATACCTATAGCCGCCACAGTGGTAACGCTAATGGAAAATAACTTTTTAATTTCTTAGCTACTTTCGCTAGTTCATCAAATTTGAAACCAATCTTATAATAGTATAGCTAAATACGTATTGATAAGGAAAGTGGTCGGTCCAGAATCGAGCTCAGAGAAAAGCATAGACCCTAATGTAAAGATCTGTATTTATAGTAAAGACAGGTAGAAGATGCATCTATTTATAATCTATCTCTGTGCCAAATTTCATCTTAACCCGTTCTGGCGTGATTGAGTAACAAACATACATTCATCCAACCAAACTTTCCCAATTATAATATTAGTAAAATTTCAGCCCTCAGACGTCCACTTTCAAACCCCCAAGCGTCATCACATCAATCGATCCTGCCTTTCGCATCGAATGGACTCTCGCAACCCTCACCAGCGGTATCAATTTGAGAACGAATAAGTGACAGATGTATACAAGTCATATACATCTGTCCCTTATTCGATCTCAAATTGATACCGCTCTAAGAGCTTATGGTCACCCCCCAGATCATCATTTCACTTTCCGGAAGGCCTTTCAAACGTGTCGCGTAGCATCGCTTAATTTCGGGCAAGCATTAAAATACCTACCTATTGTTGCAGGTTCCATGATTTTCGCAGCTACTTATATAATTTAGTTTTGATTAAATTTACACAAAACTTTACAACATTATTTCATATTCATTTGCTTAATTTAAAACTAAAACACAAAGATCAAAATGTGACAGTTAAAATATTTACATAATTCGTATCCACGGTAATTTCAATAATTTTGACAGAGTATGTCAATTTGATTTAGGTTTACCAGGGTTTACCTATTTAAAAAGTACCTAAGCTATACTACTCTTTGTTTTGTTTTCACCACAAAATATCTGCGTAGCGCCGCCGCCGGTTACGTACTTTCTGGTTTCACCAAAGGTAGGTTCACCTCACTGACCTGACCTCTATCATATGTATGATAGAGGCACTGACCTCTAATATACATGTATAATCACAGAACAAAAAAAACGCCTACCTTCTCTGTTCTGTGTGTATAATAGATATCAGTGGATAGAGGTCAGTGGTTCACCTACTTGAATATTTCGCAAAAAAAAAAAAAATCACTTGACAAGTCGTTTGACAATATAAAGTTCAAAAATGTCATAACGATCTCGATCTCGATCTCCCATATTATTATTTTACTCTTTGAACTCGATCATCGAGAGCTTTTATAAAGTAATAAAATATCAACAAAAATGCAGAAAAAGGACGATCATTACATACCTTACCATAAGAGGCCTATTTCACCAGACCGAGAACTGTTGCTTTGGGAAAAATGGATAAAAATCAGACAAGACGAAACTTCAGAACTTGGAGATTGCTTACAACGGCCACCAGTGGATCTGACAATGAACCTTTTGGCGAATATTCGGGAGGACAAAGAACGTAAGGTAGCCTTAGAACATGCACAGATAGAAAAGATGACGGCGGTTAGAGGATCTCTATGGATTCGACCACCAAGACTGAAACAGCGTTGTTACTGTGCACCAGCTTATGAACTGCAAAGAACACGAGCCGAAAAGGGTCGTCCAACCAAAGTGGAACATATTGGGGTTCCTATTTATGTTCGAAAAACCGAAATGGGAATGGCTGGTGAACCCCTTCGCCCGCCTTGTCTTCAATTGAATGCTGATTATAAAAATTATAGACAAAAGCGAGAATTCGAACTTAATGAGAAGATAAAAAAAATTGATCCTTTCAGGTAAGTGGTGTTGTTCACTTACAGCTGGTCCACATGGCGCGTTGCGTCAGCGTTGCGTCGACGTAGCGCTCTGCCATAGCGTCGTTTTACATACTAAAGCTGTTGTTTTGCATCGTAGCAGCGTCAACGCTGCGAAGTTTTACTTAAATTAAAACGGCGCTACGCGCGTGCGTTGCGTAAGCGTTACGTCGCCGCAACGCTTACGCAACGCGCCGAGTGGACTGGTTCTTAAATAGATTTACTTTGCATTTTTGTTCAATATAATCGCCTATTGTATAGATGTATTAGTCGCAACGTATTTGACTATAAGTATGAGTGTTGCGGGTTGTCCACAAATTATTTCACCACAAAAACAACATTATTTTTTCAGACCTGATATCGACGGCTTAATGGTAAGGGGCCAAAATCCTCCAACTCCGCCACCGAAACTGCCTCCTCTACCAGAGATTATTATAGACGACGTAGAACATATTCAAACAGAACCGCTCAGTGGCATTTATGCTTTAAAAATAAATAACACGGTCCTATACAAAGCTATACCTGGACAAAATCTAGATGTCTTGTCATCGTTTGAATGCCATGAAGATAAATCTGAAGTACGTTGCACTACTTGGACTTACTACTTCAAAGTGCCCGCAAAAAGAGCAGGCCGGTGTAAGTTATTTCTTCAAAACCTCGGAACTGTGACTTTAAGATATTGTTGGAAGAAAATAAAACACTTAATTCCTTTTATACCCGAAGATCCGTACGAACAAGTATTTTTCTTTAACAAAAACGAAGACGTAATATCGCCTGGTCAAATCCAAAATATATATTTCACTTTTGTTGCCGATTCGCCTGGTATATATAGCGAATTTTGGGAATTAAGTATGTCTAATGTAAACTTTTTTGGAAACAGTGGAACAAAACTTGTGGTGAACTTATATGCTGACTCAATTATTACGAACAAAATAACTTTAATGAAAAAAATTGATATTCTCAAAACAGAAATTTACAGTCAGGTGGTTAATAACTTTGTATGTGAAATATTTGAAGAGATATTAGAAAAAGTTTTCGAAGTTGTGCCGCAAATCTATCCATACAAGAAATACTTTGTGGAAGCAGAAATATTTGTTATGAAAAATCCAGTGTGCTTTTATCATCAGACAGAGGTGGATAAAATGAAAGGCATGTACACAGAAATGGTAAAAGGGGAGGTCTGGGATCTGTCAATAGGTTCTTGGAGACAAAAGATGATGGCGAAAGAGTTTGATGACAGAATGAAATATTACGAGTTGTTACGTAACTCTCACGAAGAATTACTGAAGCCTTGGTACGAAGGTGACGGTCTTATAAAAGAGAAACTTCGCACAGTAAAATGCTTATTAGGTCAGCTAGCTGATCTGTTTGATAAAGAATATGCTAGAGCAACGGAACGATTAATGGACACACCACCACCACCAGCGGAAAATAAAAGTATGGAGCGTAGTAAGTTACTGGCTTCCAAAAGTAAACTTAGCGCTAGTGAATCTATTAAAGATCAGATGTGCCATAATGTTTTCTATTTGCGTATGTACGACCATCTTACGACTACGATTGAGCTGTGTTCTGGAGTGTTGAGCAGTTTGGATCTGAATAGGTGGATTGAATTTGATTTTTGTCGGCATTAGTTATGACTAGAATGACGATAACTTGATTGCTATGGTACATTTTTCTTTTTAATTATTAGTTAATGTTTATTTATTTAAAATACCAATAATCATCGACCATTATTTTGTTTCTGGATCGTGTAAATAATAAAATATTAAATAAACAATCATTCACTTTTATTTTATTAACACGCTTTTATTAGCTTGGTATGTATCTATGTATCAATGTAACGGAATCTTTGAACGTATTTTTTTCACCCCCTTCAAAACGTGGGATTGATTTGAAACTTTGCTTACTTATCAAGGACCGATGACATTGCAATAATTTAGTCAAAGTCAAAGACAAATATGTTTATTCAACTAGGCCAATAAGCGGCACTTTTGAACGTCAAACAAAAATAAAAATTTACAAATAATAAAAGTTGATTCTACCGGGCGCGTTTAAATAGTTTGTTTGTGTGTTTGTTGTTTGTTTTGCCTTACCAAGATCTTCAGGATTAGCGACTTTTTATTTCAATTTACCATTAAAGCGTGTTTTTTAGTTTTTAGAACTACAATTTATTTTATTTCATTGTACCACGTATGTCTATTGTAATATATTTAGGCGGTGCAGCATACCGTCTAAATAATATGAAAATCTTAATAATTTTTAACCGGCTTCAAAACGAAGGAGGTTTCTTAATTCGTTTTTTTTTAATCTGAGTTCGCGGATAACTTCATCGTTTATGAACCGATATTGATGACTCTTTTTTTATTGGAAAAGTAATATCCTAAGGGTGGTACCGTGATAAGGAAACCAGGATCTGATGATGGCATCCTAGAGTAATCGAGGAAACTCCTCAAATATTATATGCATATTATACAAATAGCAATTTTAGTATTTTTATCAACCATGCAATCATTTACTCTCAGAAAGTGTCATTTGGTGAAAATGGAACTGTTAAAGAAGAGCACAGATGGCCACTGGAACTCCGAAATAAAACAATGGATTATGCTTTTATTATGCTTCACATCTATGATAACAGGTGCCGCGGCATAGAATGGGGATTATCCAAGCCCGAGCAACCTTCGCGCAGCTGAGACCTGTTTGGCAATCGCGGAAACTGACCCGAAGGATTAAACTCAAAATCTTCGGGTCCAATGTCAAATCCGTGCTGCTCTACGGGTGCGAAACGTGGAAGGTCATAAAGGACATCTCACGCCAAATACAAGTCTTCGTCAACCGCTGTCTTCGTCGCATTCTCGGAATTTACTGGCCCGAGACCATCTCCAATGTAGAACTGATGGAGAAATGCCACGAGAGGCCGATCGACCGCCAGATCAAGCGTCGCAAGTGGAGATGGATTGGCCACACGCTCCGAAGGGGCCCCGGGGCCCCGGGGCTTGCTTGGCGGATACCCAAGAAAGCTTTGGACTGGAATCTCCAAGGGAAAAGAAAGCGTGGCCGTCCCCGTCAAACCTGGCGTCGCACCGTGTTGGCAGAAGTGACGAGCATCGGAATGACATGGAGCGAGGTGAAGCGTGAAGCTCAAGACCGATCGCGATGGAGAACATCTGTGGACGCCTTCTGCCCCATCTAGCGGTTATATGACATTAAGTCAAGAGGTAATAACACTTATATGTTTAAATGTACCGAAAACAAAAACAAAAACTAGTTATAAATAAAAAAAGTTTCCCGACTGCTTCAAAAACCGAACTAAAAAGATGTAAACAAGAAGAAAATCATGCTGTGCAGTCGGAGGATACATCTGGTTTTGGTCAGCCAGCTCGCGAACATGTATCTTCCTTAGGTAACTGGTTAGGTAATAAGTTTTTATTATAGAAAACATACAAATTTGTGAAGATTTAGCAGAGGAGTAAAAAAAGTTTTTTGGATGTACATGTATAATCTTAAAACGGTAGTACGATTAGCCATGACTTACAGAGCGGAGTGCTGGATCTTCAAGAAAGCACACGAACAACAACCGCATACATATAAAAATGAAAATGCTCAGATAGGTGGAGGAAGTAACTCTATAGACAAAGTACGAATCGAGTATTCGTTCAAAGTAGCACCGATTGGCGAGAAGGTCAAAGAAAGCAGACTGCGTTGGTACGGCCACATCCTGAGACATGGAGATGACAACACTATCAAAAAGGCCCTAAATATCCCCGATCGACTGCGAGGAAGGGAACAACCGCCCACCACCTGTTGGTCAAACATGCAAAAAGACGTCCTGAAGGAGAATAGCACTCAGACGACCCAGAACAGAGCTGTCTGTTGCAGACTTACCAAGAGACTCCATCTGAACTGAAAGGAGGGTAGGACAAAGAAGAGAAGAAGATGTACAATCATAAAACTTATTGCTGAATCAGAGAGATACGCATCATATCGTTGTTGAATTATGATTTAGCCCTTATTTCTGAATTAAGAATTTGAAGTGACGTAGGTGTTCTTCAAACTCAACTTTAGTCTAATAATAATATTGCTATAAATTTTAGTTCTAAAAACTAAAAAACACGCTTTAATGGTAAGGATAATGGGACAAACTGTTTAAATTATTGCATTGTCATCGGTCCTTGATAAGTGTGCAAAGTTTCAAATCAATCCAACGTTTTGAAGTGGGTGAAAATCACGTTCAAAGATTCCGTTACATTGATACATTGTTACATTGATACATAGATACATACATACCAAGCTAATAAAAGCGTGTTAAAAACCTTTCAAGCTTTGGCCTAAAAGCCGGGTTTGACATGTTCTTAACTCCAAATTCAGAAATGGCCTTTAGTATCCAAAGAACAACAAATTAGGTCAAGTAAACAGGAAATAAAGTAGGAGAATTATCGACTTCTTTCTAACAAAAGCTATTGTCGTCAATAACTACGTTATAATAATTGAGAATAGGTCAACTTTTATAAGGGGATTTGTTATTGTGTCAGTGATATTGTATCGTTTCCTCTAACGTCTTTGATTTATTTGATGATTTCACTTTTATAAGTCCAAGTTGTTGGCATAAGAGCGTCGGATAGTTCAACCATGATTTGTTCAGCATTCATCACTTACGTTTCTTAAATAATGGCGGTGAGTGGCGGTTGCATACAATACAATTGTTCGAAGCAGTCAAGGGACTGATATCATTAAATAATACTTTAACTTTGCTCTCTGAAGCCACACACTCTGAAATAAATATCAGTGTTCCAACAAAAACACTGCTAGCAATCAATCGGCAATCGGCAGATAGTGTACTGAACCTTGGTTTTCTTTCGTATTTCGGAGTTGCTCTCATAGTAAAAGTTGTTTACTACCTATGTTCATGAGTTATTTTGTTTCCTCAAACATTGCCAATTAATTAAGGCGCCTCCCCGAGCAAAACGCCGCGCTAGTCGTTTTGTGCAGTTTTTAAGAGCTATCTACTCTTTATTTTAAAAGAAATATCAATTAATAAAAATACATTAAATTTCTACATAATGTTGATTCTAAAATGGTAGTACACTTTTTTCTTTAAAGAGGTATATGTATCACTAATCTCCTTCCAACAAAACCATAAAAATGAGAAATAATTATTGATAGCATGCATCTCCTCGTAGTGTTCATTAATTATTATTCGTACTAACACTAATGGATAGACAATTTGATAACGAACATTTTGTAAGTTTTATTTTTTTCAAAAGACCAATATTCGATTTTATAAAGATTTTATTCTAAAATCTGGGCGTATTGACCACTGTAATTCATGCGCCACCAGTGCCGCTAGGCCAATAGGAATGCTCATATCTCATGCTGATTTTTTGGTCAGGGTACGGCCTTAAGTTGTATATTTGCACCACCACATTTATTTGCCAATTTGTTAGTTTCGTGATAAAAGGGGAAAGACTATCATTATTATTTGTATGGGTTATTCCTCCTGATAGCTTCTATAGGTAACCGATTAATGCATGCCTTTATACAATATCGCAAGCTTGTGTATATTTCCAGACCACTAGGTACATGGTGTAGTGTGTAGGACGTACAATATTCAGTGCACGTAACTGTTTCAATGTCTGCATGTACTGTAACTCAATGACCGTATTGTTGATGTTTTATCTGACCATTCGACTGTTACATTGTCTTGGGTACTGCACGCTTGAAATACTGAATTGGAAATAATTAAATATAGAGTTGGGTGCATATAATACATAATTTTTTGCATTTTAGCATGAGAAAATTTTAGCATAATTTCGACACGTTCTTAACATCAAATGTTCTGAAATCGGAAGAATAGACTACCAAAGACGACATTATAAAGTAAGACTGCCACATCTTCGGAATACTGAATCAACACATATAATACATCTGTGGAAAAGTAGTTTTTGTACATTGAAAAATTTCTAATAAAAAACTTTTTTACAAAAAAATATTACCGACTTCCAAATAAGAAAACTACAAAGTGAAAAATAACTTTATTTTTGGAAGTCGGCGTCTTTCGTAGATACTTTTTTTTTGCGTTATGGACACCGACTTCCAAAAACAAAGTTATTTTTCACTTTGTAGTTTTCTTATTTGGAAGTCGGTATTATTTTTTTGTAATTTTTATTTTTTATTTTTAGTTGTACCTACCTAATAGGCGAGTTGTTTAGTAAGTTTCTTATAACGCCGGAATAGATTACCAGAATAACATGAAACTTGAACAAAAACGATCAAATGAGAGATCTGCTTACCCCTTAAGAGCGTACTGGCGTGATTTTATGTTATGAAATGGTATAAACAACAAACAGACATGCATTGCAGCAGTCCCTAGAGATTTGCCGTTATTTATTGAAGAGTTCTGTTGTATATCTTCGAAGTTCTTCATCATATCTTCACCAATTAAAATGGGACTAATTTCGGAACATACTCTTTCAAATAAAAAAAGAATTTTCAAAATCGGTCCACAATTGACGGAGATATCGGTGAACATACAAAAAAAAAAAAATACATACAAGAAGTCGAACATAGAACGTCCTCCTTTTTCGAAAGTCGGTTAAAAATAGCCAGGATGTTAAACAGAAGCCATTGCCAGCTTTTTTAGTCTTCGTTTTGTCTGTTCGTCTGTTTGGGGTGAGCAGTGGTGGCCCATTGGTATCGGCCGCGACTTACAAGTTGTAGGTCGTGGGTTCGAGCCCAGGTAGGCGCTTTACTTTGTATAAATTATTTAATTACCACTGCTCTCAAAACAGTGAAGGAAAACATCGTGAGGAAACCGGCATGTCCTAGAACCAAAAATTCGAAGACATGTGACATCCACCAACCCGCACTGGGCCAGCGTGGTGGATTACGGCCTATTCCCTCTCACAAAGAGGAGGCCTGTGTCCCAGCAGTGGGAACATTAATCGGGTGATGATGTGATGTGATGATGATGATGATGTCTGATTATTTGTGCACGTACCTATTACGTAAAATGTACGAAACCAATGAAGATAACATTTATACATAAAAATTATGCGCATCTTGAAATATTACTTAGTTTTTGTTTCATCGCAATCGGTTCACTCTATAAAAAGTTAGATGAATTTAAAGTGTTCCAGAAGTAAAATATCACAACACACGCAATTCAGATATTCGGGCAGTCGAACTCCATATTCGATAGATAGCGTTGTTGACGTCATTTTTTGAATGGCGGTGTAAAGTTTTCCGTGGAAGAATGACACTAGAAAAAAGAACGGTATAGTAATTGCCAAAATTCTGGGCCGCCCTAAAGTTGGCTTTCCGATACGCAAGGTACGAAAAGGTTTTGGGGGCTGAGTCACCCGCGTCCGTAGGAAAGTACCTCATGCGATACCCTACACGTGGTCCCCGGGTGGTGCTAAACAGGTGACACTAACTGGTGGTAGGTTTCGGCCGAAGGCTTGCGACCACCCACCGAGCAAAACGTATCGCAAAGCGGCCTAGCCGTGTTCCGGTACGATGCTCGGTGTAGCCACAAGAGGAGTTGGGTCGAGATAGCTGTTCCACTGCAGGCTGACCAGCCTGACTCGCGTTGTTATGGGCCTATCGGGTGACTAGTCACGGAGGGTACAATCCCACCGCACTATTCCCAAACCACTGCAACTCCTGAAAGCCAGAATCAACAGTGGCGACCACCAGAAAAGCGCCAAGGCAGCGAGGTCGCGGAGGGTAGCGGGATCCGAGGTACGGTGCACCGCTGGCCGACCGCAGGTAGTTGGGGGCCTAAGTAGTGTGCCAGCCACACACGAAAGGCTGCCCCGCCAACTGTCGAAAAATCCCGGGATGCGCCATCGTGCTGGTTGGCGACCAGACGAGAGTGCCCGATGGACATTCCCGGGGGGGCTCGGGCGTACCTGCAGTCTCCAGACTAGTCCCCCAATGATGGCGTCCGGACTCCGCGTGTCTGAAGGATGCCAGCGTGGAACCTCATCTCACTTCCTTCTCCTCACCTTCCTTCACTTACAGCAATAATGCCAAGGAACAAAAAGAGCAAAGCTGAACAGCGGCAGCACTCACTCTCACATAAGGTGCACCTCAGTAACATCCGAGGTCTGCACTCGAACCTTCTCGCAGTCCATCACCACCTTGAGACTGAGAAACCAGCACTTTTGTTCCTTAGGGAGACGCAGATCGGATGTCCGTCGGAGGTGGCGTACCTATCTTACCCAGGATTTACCCTGGAGCACAAATTCAAGCCACGTGCGGGTGTATGCATGTACGCCCGCGACGACATTTGCTATCGGCGTCTCCGTGACCTTGAAGACACTAACTACTCAGTGCTATGGGCCCTGGTGGACCCAGGTCTGGATAAAATTATCTATGCCTGTGTCTACCGATCGCATAGCAGTGGTCTGGAGACAACCAGGATCACACAGTACCTGAGTGAGGCGGCTGATGTGGCCCAGCAACGGCACCTTTCCGCCCAATTAGTGTTACTGGGGGACTTTAATGCTCACCATCGGGAGTGGCTCTTCCCATACCAGTGCACTGACCATGCTGGACGAGAGATGCGAAATCTTTCGCTGGCGCTTAATCTCACCCAGATGGTGCAGGGGGCTACGAGGGTGCCGGATATTGATTCGCATACGGCCAATTGCTTGGACCTTCTGCTGACAACAGATCCAGACCGATACTCAGTGTCGATTTCATCACATTTGGGTAGTTCCGACCACTGTCTGGTGAAGTCTGTATCCGTCTACTCTCCGCCCGATCCCAGCCCGAATAGCACCCGGCGGGTTTGGTCAGCAGATTGGGATGGGATGCGATCTTTTTTCGCATGCTATCCTTGGCGGCCCACTTGATTCTCTTCGGAAGATCCATCATCATGCGCTGACGCCGTGACTGATGTGTTGCGCCGGGGGATGGAGTACTACATTCCATTGTCTGACGAAGCGCTGTCCGGCGTTAACCGACCATGGTTTGGTGCTGAGTGCAACCGCGTAAATGCAGTTGCCGGTAGCCTTGTGTTTACAAGGCTTACCTGGCATGGGTCGACGCTCGAGTGCACAAAGCGAATGACGTAACTCAGAAGAAGAGAGCCAGCAAGGCGATGCGAAGGGCACGTTTTGACCATATTAGCAGAATCGGGAACAAACTAGCTGCATACTCTGCTTGTAGCAAAGCGTTTTGGTCCCTGGCTAAGTCGGTTGAATCAAACTTCTGTCGCACCTCACTACCACCAATGCTGAGACCCGACGGGTCACTGGCCCACTCCGCCGAGGACAAGGCAAACTTGTTTGCCTACCTTTTTGCGGAATCTTCGCGTCTGAACTCTGATGGCGCGTGGCCCCCTCCGTCTCCTGTTGGATGTGGGACGAATATTTCGGACATTCGCATCCATCAGAGGGAGGTTTGTAGGGTATTGCGTAACCTTGACGTCAACAAAACTAGTGGCCCCGACGGGATACCGGCAATTGTACTGAAAACTTGTGCACCTGAATTGTCTTCGATCCTGACACGCCTATATCGCCTTTCGTTAGTGACTGGAAAGGTGCCAAAGGCTTGGAAGCAAGCTAACGTTCAGCTAGTCCCCAAAAAGGGTAGTCGGGCTGACCCGGCCAACTACAAACCCATCTCGGTAACGTCCATCCTCTGTAAGAGTATGGAACGTGTGCTGAATAATAAACTCCTGGCATACCTAGAAGACAACGACATCCTCAGTGACCGCCAATATGGCTTCCACCGAAATCGGTCAACTGGGGATCTTCTAGCGTATGCCATTCACGTCTGGAGTGAGGCCATCGAGAGGCACGGGGAAGCGCTTGCTATCTCCCTTGACATCTCGAAGGATTTCGACAGGGTCTGGCATGAGAGCCTTATTGGTATACTTCCTTCCTTCGGTCTGCCAAGTGGTCTGTGTGACTGGATTACTAACTTCCTAAGGCAGAGGTCTATCCGAGTGGTTATCGATGGCTGCTCGTCCGGTCAGTTAGGTATTAAGGCCGGAGTCCCTCAGAGGTCGGTGCTCTCGGCTACACTGTTTTTGCTGCACATTAATGACCTGCTAAAACCCGGTACCTTTGGGTACGCAGACGACAGCACGGTTGCTGAGAGATACGTGTCCGGCGCACGGGCTACTGGGACTGAGATTCGGTCTCTCCGGGAGGTCATGGTTGAGCGCTTGAACCTATCTTTGGAGGCAGTCACCGAATGGGGCGATGCCAATCTAGTCAGTTTCAATGCAGCAAAGGGCCCAGGCGTGTCTTTTTTCCGCAAAAAAGAGCCTATTCCACCCGGCTCCATCTTTCCGTGGTGTAACCGTGCCGATAACGGACCATCTCGACCTTCTTGGTGTTACGACGCAGTGGTTTTGGTAGGACCCTCCAATTAACATGAAATCCTTTATAGCCAAAATATATCTCACGACGATTCCAATAAGCCCAAACACGACTAGGATACATTGGTTTATTTCGGAGTTCTAGTGGCCATTGTGGTCTTCTTCACGAGTTCTACTTCACCAAATGATACTTTCTGAGTGCAAATGATTGCATTATTGATGAAAATACCAAAATCGCTATATGTTTGCCTATAATATTTTAGGAGTTCCCTCGATTTCTCTAGGATCCCATCATCAAATCCTAGTTTCCTTATTATGGTAACACCATTGGGATATTTCAGTTCCAAGAAAAAAACCCATCAAAATCGGTTCATAAACTCGTTCGCACACACATAAAAATATATACATATATACAGTCGAATTGAGAAACCCCCTATTTTTTGAGAAGTTTGTCCGGTCAAATTAGATAAAAAAATAGGAGTGAAGTTACGAAACTTCGCACCCAGCTGAAAATTGGGTGCGAATTTTTGTACCCTCGGATGTTTAAATTGACCGGACTTTAGACATCCGAGGGTACAAAATTCAGGGTAAAAAACAATTCGCTTAAAAAAATACGCTTTATGAGGTTTTAGGTACCTAATCATACTACTAATGTCAATGGTGATGTTGACGTGTGTGCAATGTGGTTCGTAAATTTGCCGCCGCTACTACCCGTCTGGATTGCTTAATGATAAACGCGGTGGTCTACTACGCCCAAGGTTCCGGTTTTGAGTCCTATCTATGGAAAGGTGTTTTTTTTTTCATTTCGGTGTGGTGTTCTGGAGTGCTACTAGATGGCGCGCAGCAAAACTGTATTTTCTTTGTTTTGTAAATAATATTGTAAGCAGTTGGGTAGTAGGTAGGTAAGTAAGGTAGGGTAGGCAGTTGACGGGAGTGAAACCGCCGGCACAGCTAGTTCCGAATATGTGGCAGTCTGATTGTGGTCTTCTGAATTTCTTTATTCATTCGAACTTATTCAATTTTTTGTTTCTTAGTGAAATTGTTGTCTAAATTAGTATTATAGCAATGGACTAACAAGTTTTTCAATTGACTAATCTTTTTACTGCACTTCTGATTTTAGAGCAAGAATTGAGAAGCAGGCTCCCGAAATATTATAGTTTTTTAGAAAAAAGCTACTGTTATTGTTTTTAGTTTAATTCAGAGAATGTGGTCGTAAGAACCGGCAAAGGGTTCATTTATTTAAAGTCAGGTAAACGGGGAACATAGGCGTTTAAATAAAACGAGTGTATTAGTAACATAACAAAAATATATATTAACAAATTTCAGAGATCAGACTTGACTTGCTTTACATAAATGACTGAGTGACCGGGCGGGGGTTGCTGAGTAGGCCTGACGTTGCGTTCGATGGGTTTGTTGTCTGGACCCTCCAGTTGTCTTATAAGATCCAGCTGTGGCCAAATATTAGGTACATAATTAATTTATTGATGGTTTTGTGTCCTCTTTAGAATTACAAAAACGGGCAAAGTATCTTGTCTGGCTTTGTATATTGGTACAGTCCGCTGCAAATTTTATGATGACTCTGAACACAAGTTGAGTCGCTGCGCATTAAAAAAAAACATATTTGGGCTGGGGTCTGCGCAGCCAGTAGTGTATTTTATAGCTGCCATAAAGTTTGAAGCTTCCTGGGTCTAATTTCAGTCTACCTTCATTATTTTGTTGATGTCACTGCCAGTCACAGGCTTTCAAATATTTAAGCTCGTTGCTAAACATTTAATTTATGACAGCGTTCCGTTCCGTTGTTTTTAGGTTTCCATATTTCTATCACTTTCGTATCACTTACTATTTTTCGCTCGGGTTCCCTCGTGACTATCTCACAGGAACCGTGCAGGTTTTGGGATTATAAGTTTGCAAACTCTTGATATTTACTCAGATGTAATACTGAGCTATAGTGCAGCTAGAAACCAATGACAGCATTTTCGTAATTGAATAAAAACATCCAGAGATGACCTCTTACAAACATATAATAAATAAGTAATTTTACCAGTTTATAATCGCTATTATGTTAGATTGGTAGCCCATGACATGTTAAGCATGAGTTGGCGTTTAGAAAATAACTGAAAAAAATATATTTTGTAAGCAGATCTAAATTTCTAAGGCAGTTTACCTGTTCAGTGCCAATATGTATAGGTTTTTTGTATACGATCCAGGTGACGCATTCGGTGTACGGCGGTGTTGTCATGGAGCCTTTGTATGTGATGTAGTTGCCTTTAGAAAGGTCTTCGGTGCGCATCCAGGATAAGGAATCTATAAAGACAAGAAAAAGTAGTTATGTTCAGTTAAAAGTGAGAGAAAACTGTTTGTTTGGGAATAATGGAGAAGTGCTAACTTTTTAACAGTACAGCCTTTTTCCACGAGCTGACGAGTGTTGCAACAAAATAACAAAAAGGAACGAAGCGTTTGCGTTCCGAACAGGAAGTTATGGAAGCCATAGACTAATATATAAAAGACTGAGAATGGAAGCTTTCGTTTTGGCCGATGGACAATCTCATTGGCTTGTCATAAAATATAAAGTAGGTAAAGATTTAATACCAACCTGAGATTACTCTGACAGACTGACCACTTTTCTTGATCATTGCAAATCCTTCGACAAGCCTGTCGAACCTTGGATTAGGAGCATCCACTGCTTCTAGAAAGAACCCTACTACGGCCAGACCGTCTGGGTGATCCATTGCCGCTTCCATTACTTCGTATTTACTGTTGTAGTGGACAAAATGGCATTCTGCTGCGTATCTGATATTAGAGGGGTGAGATTATTTTTAACACTTAAATAAAAATATATTTATTGTTAATTATTCAATGCTACTACTAAATTCTCATTGGGAAATAGTCAACTGCTAGACGAGGGAAACTGTTGTGCTACTCATGCCAATGAAGACCTCAAAATCTAACTGTAACAACACCGACATCATCCTTTAAAACTTGAACTAAAATTGTTTCAAATTCTGAAAGGTGGTGCCAATGATCTTTATTAGCTTCTACTAAAAGTTAAACTTGAGCTTTATAAGATTTTTTTAAGTTGTAAGTATTCAATCCAACCGGGAAGGCACTTTTACCGTAGGTCATTGCAATCAGCGAAAAATTATGTGTTTCGAAGAGTATGAAGACACGAGTCGGGTCAAATTTATCTCCGCTTTGTTACTGCTGTTCAATTGATACGGTATTCAAAACTCACCCTTGTCCATCTATTATGTGTTCGCAGCCGGAGGAGTCATCCCCCGACCAGTGGAAGTGCAACTGATTGAATACGTATTCACCGACGAGGGGTCCGCCTTTGACAATCGGCCGGACTTCAGATTCAAATGTGAAGAGTGCTGGAACAATTTAATAAGAGGTGATTATTTAGATAAACCTCACGTGGATAAGAGGTGCATAAGACCGGGAAGTATGGTAGAAAGGATAAGAGGCACCCAGCTGTGGGTCATTCCAGGCTGAAATAATGACAGAAAATATCGGTGGAGTTCATATAACCAGTTCCATCTCCTTAACCGAGTTGTAATCGACGCTTTGTTTCTATTGGCCTTGTTTGTTCTGTCTCCTGCTTGATATGGAGGAAAGCGGAAATTATGATTTTTTTCCTACTCCTCCTTTATTCTTTTCTTATTAATTTCGTTGCGGGATCCAAGACAGTTAAATTCATTCGCCGAGACTTCGACAAGCTTCATTGCTTCGGCGCTTTTCTCGTGGTCGCCACTGTTTATTTTGGCTTTCAGGAGTTGCAGTGGTTTGGGATTAGTACGCTGGGATTGTCGCAAAGCAGTAGTGTTTTGCGCGTATTACTTTTATGTTTACGTAAAGAATTCAAGATACTCGTGCTTTTGGTTTTGGTCACATCATATTTTGGGTACTTTATTTTTGTCTTATTGTAATTATTTTATGTTCTTTGTATATATTTTAACATATATAACAGATTTGGTTTTCGTACGTCACGTCCTAGGCGACCACTGAAAATCAGCGCCGTGCTGTGGGTCCCCCACGGCACAGCATTATGCTCTTGCCACAATCACGACATGCATCTGCCTGATATCTTTTTCACCCTATTTCCTTTCTGTTATAAACAAAATGTAGGTAGTATATGTTATTATTGTTTGATTTATTTCTCGACTTTACTAACTTAATTTAAGTACTACTAATACTATTGTTAAGGGTTTAGCATAAGCGTGTTATTGTATTATATGTCGTTTTGTGACAATTAAACACTATTTCTTTCTTTCTTTAGCTTTGTAAAAAATATTGGTATTCTCCAAATAAATGTTAGTATGATGGTGGCTGGTATGCTGGAAGAGATTTCTGTTGAAATAAAGATGACCTTTGTACTTTTTTTCTGTTCCATCATCTTGACTATTTATATTGTGTAAATTAATTGTGCCTGTTCCATCATCTTGACTATTTATATTGTGTAAAATAAATAAATCGCCAAGTCGTCTTAAGGAGGAGTCGCCTAAGCTTTCTGGCTCGATATCTAGCCAAAGAAAAGTTAGTTTTATTGAGTTTATAATTTTTTATTAGAATGAAAAATTTACATAATTTATGAAGCAGCTCAGATAGTGGTCAAGCGTGAGCCTATCTATAATAATAGTAAAAAAGGTTGGAGTGATTATCGTAAATAAACTTTGAGCGCCTGGACTTGACTTTCGCAATCTTAAAAGTCTGAGAGCTGTAGGATAAAGTTAACTCTCAGATTTTTCAAATTCATAATACCCGTAACTTCTCAGTCTCAAATTATGAGCAAATCTGTATCAAAGAAACCTATCCACTGTTTAATCGAGGTAAGTTCATCTTAACGTTACACTCAAATGTTCCATGAAGGGGCTCTCATCAATTTTTTGGGGTTCGAGTCACCCACGTCCGTAGGAGTGAACCCTTTGATTCCCTACACATGGTCCCCAGGTGGTAGGTTTCGGCCGAAGGCTTGTGACCACCTACTGGGCAAAGTCGTGCAGCCAAGCACTGGGCAAAGTCGTGTAGCCATCTAGAGGAGCTGGGTCGAGTTAGCTGTTCTACTGCAGGCAGACCAGCCTGACGCGCGCTGTTATGGGCGTATCGGGAGACTAGTCGCGGAGGGTAACGGGATTCGAGGTACGGTGCGCCGCTGGCGAACCGCAGGTAGTTGGAGGCCTAAGTAGTATGCCAGCCACACATGAAAGGCTGCCCCGCCAACTGTCGAAAATCTCGGCATGCACCATCGTGCTGGTAGGTGACTAGATGGGGAAGGCCCGATGGACATTCCGGTGGGACTCGGGCGTCCCCGCAGTCTCCAGAGTAGTGCCCTAATGATGGCATCCTAACAGTGCGTGTCTGTAGGTTAGCAGCGTGAAACTTCGTCTCACTTCCAACTCCTCTCCTCCATTCACTCTTTTAAAACGAAAATGCCAAGGGAAAAGAATACAGGATTTTACAGCGGCTGCACCCCTTCTCCCAAAAAAAGAGAAACTCACCAATATTAGAGGTCTGCACTCAAATCTATCTGCAGTCCATTACCATCTGGAGGCTAAGAAACCAGCGTTGTTTTCTCTTGCGGAGACGCAGATAGCGGGTCCGTCAGACGTGTCGTACTTATATTACCCAGGGTTTACCCTGGAGCATAATTTTATTTTGTGTGTATGTACGCCCGTGACGACACTTGCTATCGGCGTCTCCATATCCTTGAGGGCTCTAGATTCTCAACACTATGGGCTCTGATAAAATTATCTACGCCTGTGTCTGCCGTTCGCACAGCGGAGATCAGGAGACAACCAGGCTCACAGAGTACCTCAGCATGCGGCATGCGGCACAGCAGCGGTACCCTTCCGCTCAATTAGTGTTACTGGGGTACTTTAATGCCCACCACCAAGAGTGGTTCTTCCCATACCAGTGCACTGACCATGCTGGACGGGAGATGCGTAAGCTTTCACTTGGGCTATACCTTACCCAGCTGGTTCAGGGGGCAACAAGGGTACCGGATGTTCATTCGCACACGGCCAATTGCTTGGACCTTCTGCTGACAACAGATCCAGACCGATACGAGGCTTTTGGCTGATTTTTACCTATAGTGAATGCCACTCTTTATTTTGTATTGTGCGTTTAGTTTGTGCAGAATAAACAATTTTTCTTTCTTTTTTTTTCTTTATACTCTGTGTCGATAACTTCCCCTTTGGGTAGTTCTGGTGAAGTCTGTGTCCGTCTACTCCCCGCCCGATCCCAGCCCAAGAAGCACCTGGTGGGTTTGTCGGTACAGGTTAGCCGATTGGGATGGCATGCGATCTTTCTTCGCATGCTACTTGCTTTTCTTCGGCTGGTCCTTCGTCGTGTGCGGATGCCGTGACGGATATGTTGCGTCAAGAAGGGGACGTTACTACGTTCTTTCAATAATATTTGCCCACTTCCTCTAGATTTAATGCTTCAACCCGGGGAGGATGTTCTCGCAGACAAGACGTGAATCATAGACACAGCGCGGCCGTCCGCACCGCACTCCACCACCGAGCTCGGTCGACGACGCGCGCGCATATTATAATAGAATAGAATATATTAAACTTTATTGTACACCATAAAATTATACACATTTAAAAGAAAAACTTATTTCTTCGGGTACAAAGGCGGTCTTATCGCTGACAGCGATATCTACCAGACAACCAATTACTTGTCCTGAGTTCATTTCGGAATAAACATCTTTCAAACAAAAAAATAATTTTGCAAATCTGTTTATACGTGACGGAGTTATGCACGAAAATATATAAAACAAAAAAAAAAATAACATCCGGATTGAGAACCTCCTCTTTTTTGGGAAATCGGGTTAAAAATTGTTTTTGTTCTCACCTGTGTGTCCAATGTTGAGGAGTATGCCATTAACTGCGCTGTTCCAATACCCTCTGTAATGGAGTATCTCTAGTGACGATAATTGTGGGCACCTGCTTAGGGTTATAGCGAGAGGGGATTGCGATGCTTTGAGGTGGGATATTTCCTCAGCTGGATACAAAAAAAATAAAACAATTAGATAGGCACTTCTATTCTAGAGTATTTCTAAATATTTTTGTTAAGTTGGCCTGAAAGGTAAAGGCACCTGCTTCTTATATGGATTTAATACTAGAAAATAGAGTGGAACTCCCTTCCTTTGGGCATGTGGTTCCAATAGCTATACATAGGTGTCTTCAAGTCTAGTGTCAATAGATGTTACAAGCCAAGAGAGTACTTTGAAAGCACTGAGTAACAGTTGAAAACCCAAATCTTGGTTTGGTTTAAAATCGCTAATAATACACAGCCAGCGCAGGAGGCTACAATGTGATCACGATGCGATGACACTTTTACTATAGTCGTTTACAAGAGACAGGTAAGGGTGTTCCACCATCGACCACATCATCGATTATCAGCGAGATATATAAGTTGGAAAAAAATTGTTATGGTTTAGGAGAGAAAAAAATGAGGACATTTTACTAAGGAATTGTGATTGTTAAAGACAACAGAACGCTCTGTTACGTTTGATTTGCCTTTTACAAAAGGGTCGAGAGAGGTCGGCAACTGTTGCCTGAGGCACAGATAATATAATACTAGCATACATATGCCTCATCACATACAAAGAAACTGTGCCGACGTTAGCGTTTTTCATCTGATTATACCGATCATTTTTTGTAAATCGATCGCGTTCGGTTCCTTTCCACGGCTATAGATAGATCACCATCTATATCCATGGAACGTAACGAACGCGGTCGATGTACAAAAAAATATCAGCGTTATCAGTACAGTACATCGGCACGGTTTCTTTGTATGGGATGAGACACTACAGAGATTGGTGGATCATTAATAGTATCAGAACCAGTTTTGGCTTCAGTTCCCTGTAGAGCAGAATCTTCTTTTGGTCGATTCTGAAGTGGTAGCATGAAAGGATTCTTTTGATAAGCTGGAGACAGTATAGACATGGATGGTTCTGGTATCCTTGGAATGGGCAGCAATGAATTGTACTGGCTCCAATGGGGATTGATGTAAAAGATATGTCGATCTTCGCGTTCTTGAAGTGGCCTGAAGTTACCGAGGTTGGGCGAGTCCCAAGGGTCCCATAGCTTACGGAATTCTTTCATCTGAAAAAAAAAAAAAGGAGGTTTTTGGCGGGATTTTTTCGAGTGAAGTTCAGCGGCTGTTAATATTATTTGCAAATTGATTCCTAGTGGATATTGTGATATAAAATTGGTGTAGTTTTGTGTCTCAACTGTCTACGCAACTGGAAAATATGTGAAATCATTGACAGAAGCGATCTCAGGATAGTGGAGCGGAGAATTTTATTGTAGTATTGACTACCTCCGCTAAGCTTACTGAGAAGGCTGACTCAAGACAATTTGCTGCCAAATACTCCATAAAACATTAGAATACGTTACATCCGTATTCTAATGCATACTAAAGAATGTTAAAATTTCACTGAAGACTAGGCAGCATGGTCTCAGACCTTAGCCTGTTCCGTCGGGAACAAATGCAAAAAAAAAAAAAAAAAAAAAGACGATTGAGAAAATAAATTTTGTAAACTATATAGCGTGCGTCGCAATAACGTCATTCGATATAGCGGTTTTCGATTCAATGTGTTTTCGAACTGGCGTAGCAGTCGTAAAGTTTTTCGAAATAGCGTGCGTCGCAATAACGTCATTCGAAACTTCATATCACTCCCATGTTATCATACCGCTTCAACATTGCAGGATACTGGTACTTATTTTTTTTTGAATATTCATTCACGCAACAGCATCCTACTTTAGACTTAATTTTATTATACCAAAAGTTTGTAACAGCAATTTAATATAAATTACTTATATTTTTATTCTTTATGTCATTTGGTTGGTGTCAAGTACGAAATAAGAAAACAATTTTATTAATTGTAATGATTGATTGTAAATTGTAAAATCTAGCATTTCTAATAAGAAACTTATTTCAATCACCTGGTCAAAAGACGCAAACAGAACGACTCTTGGCACCAGCCATTTGATCGTATATTGGTCGCCTGCTACTGTTTCTAGTTTTCCCCAGTACAGGAAGTAGTCTTCATAGAACATTGGCATGAGTCGAGACATTGGCAAGGGGCCTATCCGAGTGTTTGTTTGTGCCTCTTGGATTTTTGGGAAGCCTTTGATCACCCAGGCCAGTCTTTCATCTGGGTTGACGCCATACTAAAAATATTTGGAGAGATATAATGCAGAATTGAGGCGTATTAGAAAGGTGCATTTTTAACTCGAGAAAATGTAGCTGCGGGGGTTGAAAATGAAATATTCAACTTGGCTTGGACCACCTTCCTTTTCCTCTACACCTAACATCTTTTTTATCAGCCCGAACTGCCCCACTCCTGGACAAAGACCCCCATTCTGTCTATTTCTCTATAAGTTGTGTTTCTTTACTCAACTCTTACTAAAATATTGGAACTGCTCACCTTAATCAAGTAGCAAACCATGGTTACACCATCAGAATATTTTATAGCTTCCTCTTGGGTCAAGTATTCCGAACGGAAAAATGTCACCTAAAACAGATATTTAAAGTAATTGGCATTTTTTTAGGGTGCCGTACCTGCAGAGTCCAAACTGAGCCCTATAGCTGTCACTAACGTGTCCGTCTTTCTGTCTGCCCGTCGTCTGCCACACAGGTTTTACAGCCAAACCATTGAAGCTACAAATTCATCAAAGTTTTCACAACACAAGCATTTTGTTGACCTAAAGCAGTACAAATTTTTTAAAATATGTTTTAATGTTTTTAATGAAGCCATCCAGATAAAGAGGGACGCGAAAATAATTTTGACCTGCCCCATCGATTGGAGTATCGTTATTTAGAGATCGTTGAGTAAATAAATAATCAATCCATCAATCAATCTTTTATTTTGTCAAGCATAGGTATTGTTATAGTTGGTATATTGTTAAAATATGTGCACTATATTTTGTCAATATCTAGCGTACAAAACACACACTTACTACATACAGCATACTGCCTATCCTGTCAAGCGATAATTAGTAGACACAATAGATGTCTTTTTAACCGACTTCCCAAAAAGGAGGAGGTTCTATGTTCGACATTATGTATGTTTTGTGAATGTTCACCGATATCTCCAACCGATTTCAAAAATTCTTTTTTTGTTTGAAAGAGTATGTTCCGAAATTGGTCCCATTTTAATTTGGTGAAGGACTGACGAAGAAATTCGAAGATATACAACAGAACTCTTCAATAAACAACGGCAAATCTATCAAACTCGGGATTGCTGCAATCGCATGTCTGTTTGTTGTTTATACCATTTCATAGCATAACATCACGCCAGTACGCTCTTAAGGGGTACGCAGATCTCTCATTTCACCGGTTATGTTCAAGTTTCATGATATTTTGGTAATATATTCTGGCGTTATACGAGTAGGTAACTTACTAAACAACTTGCCTATTAGGTAGGTACAACTAAAAAGTGAAAAATAAAAAAAACTTTTTGCTAAAAAATACTACCGACTTCCAAATAAAACTACAAAGTGAAAAATAATTTTATTTTTGGAAGTCGGTGTCCATAACGCAATAAATTGGTACCTACGAAAGACACCGACTTCCAAAAATAAAGTAATTTTTCACTTTGTAGTTTTATTTGGAAGTCGGTAGTATTTTTTTTTGTAAAAAGTTTATTTTTGTTTCGTAGTATTTTTAGTTTTCCCTTGACATATTATGAACTTCAAATTTGTTGATAATGTTTTTAATTACGTATATTTTGCATGTAGCAAGAGACAGGGAAAAATTTATAGACAGAAGGGAGGCCTTTGCCCTGCACATAAAAGGCTCATAATAATAATAACCAGCTGTCAACGTTTCGGTCCAACGTCTGTTGGATCAGGTGCGGGTCATCCAACGTAACCGTATGTTAGATGATGCCGTATTTGATAGACTGCGCAATGAATCATGGAATAGCCGTCTCTCGCCTGCCTTGCCACCGGCCGAGTGCAACTGTAATCCAGTGTTTCACTGCGACCCGATGATGTTGGTGAGGATGACGACGACGGGGCTATATCGGTGAGTACCCAATGCAATGCACGTTTAAGGAGCGCTTTGGAGTGTACATTAAGCGAGTATCGCTCTACACCGCCTGAGCTTAGACCTCGACTACCTCGTCTGCCCATGCATAAGAAAAATAGGGCGCTGTTGTGTGCTCTAGATTTGCAGCTATCAGATTGTTTTGATAGCAGCAAAGACCTTGCCGATACCCACTCAATACTGTGCTGTGCGGTTGCTGTGGCATGTCGTGTAGCTAACGTCAAATTCCCGAAAAATGACAGAGCTACACGACCAGCTGTACCAGCTTGGCAGTCCAGGATTGAGCGTCGTATCGGGGAGGCTAGAGCACTCATCGGCAAACATTTCTGCTTTAAGGAGGGCAACACTCGCCCTAGAGTGATACGCTTTGTTAGGCAGGCGTTCTTGGGGACTGATCAGTTCTTGAGATTATTTGTCCCGCGTCACGGAGCGTATCGACTTCCTGAAGCAGAAGATCTATGCATGGGAAAACCATATTCGTCGGTACAAGCAGCGAGTGGAGCAATACACACAGACTCGTACATTCCAAAAGAACGAAAGGTGGATTTATAGGGCTTGGGAGCGACCCGACCATGGTGTGACTGATACGCGCCTACCTTCTGATGATGATGATATTCGTTCTGGCACAATATCGGTTGGTCTGGTCGGTTCCTGTCAGTCACACCGAGGGTGACTGGACTCGGGACGTCGAACAAGCGTGCGATCCGATACCACAAATGGGGGCAATTACCATCAGCCCCCAAGATGTAGCTCAAGCAGTCTGAATGTTGCCTAACTGGAAATCTGCAGGGCCGGACGGACTGCAAAACTTTTGGATTAAATGGTTCCCAAGGTCGCACGCTCGTTTGGCAACTCACTTCCAGTTTGCCTTAGAGTCAGAATCGCTGCCCCAGTTCCTAACAACAGGAATAACCCACCTGCTCCACAAATCAGGTAGTACTGCGGAGTCTAAAAATTATAGACCGACAACATGTTTACCGACGGTCTATTATGTTATTACATCCATACTGAGAGCTAAAATTAATCAACATATTGATACGAATTCAATCATGTGTGCTTCTCAGAATGGATGTAGGAACGGGTCCCGCGTTACTAAGGAACTACTCCTTATAGACATTGCCATTAACCAGTAGGTTTGCCGTTCCCGAAGGGATCTGGTGACATGTTGGATAGACTACAAGAAGGCCTATGACTCAGTGCCACATACATGGCTCATGAGGGTTCTGGAGTTGTATTAAATTGATGCAACTCTACGCACATTCCTGATGTCGTGTATGGGTAGAGGAGGGCGGTCCTTCGCTATCCAGGATGTCGACAGATTCAAGAGGACAGCGAACCTATAAGGATCGAGCGTGGAAGATTTCAGGGCGATAGTCTGTGTTCACTGTGGTTTTGTTTAGCCCTGAATCCTCTTAGTACACTGCTGGAGGGTTCGGGCCTAGGCTATCGGTTGAGAAGAGGAGGTCAGGTCATATCTGGTCAGGTTATATCAACTGAAAACCAAATATATGTTGTTTGGTACGAGGCAGCAGTTGAGGCAGCTGCCTGCAAGCCTTAGTTTGTTTTTAATGAGGGAGCCTATTGAACGAGTTGATGAGTTGATGAGGCGCGGAATCTTGGGTTGTGTATGGACAACAACCTTAAATTTGAGAAGCACGTAGCCAATTCTGTGAAGAATTGCTTCTATCGCCTAAAACTTCTGTATAAATTGAGGCCTTTCCTGTTTGAAAAGCTACGCGAGCAGCTAGTCGAAACCCTTGTTCCGTCAAAACTAAATTACGCTGATACAGTTTACGGCCCACGCTTGCTGGCTCAAACGATAGACTTATACAGAGAGTCCAAAATTCATGTGCTCGTTTCTGTTACTCAGTGCCCCACAGAAGTCATGTCACCCCCTTTCTAAACAAACACTGCTTACTTATAATGAAGTCGAGGCGTAAGTTGCACCTAGCTCGTCTTCTTTTTGGTGTGATTAAGACACAGAAACCGAGGTACTTGTACGACAAGCTCAGTTGGATGGCTAGTAGACGGGAATGCGCGCCCAGGCTTTGTGCTCAGCAGCTCTCAACTCAGTCTCACAGGACAGCAGCTTTCAGGGGCAGTTTTCGATACGCTGCATCTAAGGTATGGAACTGTACTGTGAATAATATTCCACCACCATTAAGAGCGTTAGGCACCATCCATACTTTCAGATCACGTTTGCGGCAGAATCTTTATAGATGCCCAACGGTAATTGGATATGGTTACATGTAATGCGTCAATTTTATAAAATGCCTACTGTATTTACCCTTTCCATCTATTTCACGCAAAATACATTCGTTTTACTGCTCTCGTTGCTACCTGTGTCACCAGTCCGTGGGCTCTGTAGTGCCTAAATTTTTTATTTTTTTTCTTTTCTTACCAACCAGAAACATATTTTTTTATAATCCTACCTACCGATTTTTCATTTAAAATAGTATTTACTATATCTTTACTATATATTTACTAGTTTAAGTACTAATCTATAACTATAAAGACTGAACTTTTTTTTTGGACACGTGTTTCGTATTTGTTTTTACTGATTTATTTGTTTATTTTATTTATAAATGGAACATGTTCGCTCCGTCACTTGCCAAGGTTAAGGTTTCATGGTTTCGGCGTCACCCAGTCGACCCCGGCTATCGCTGGCAAGCAGCGCTGTGGCTCTGTCTTGCACGCGAGTCCCAGCATTATGCTGAGCGATGACCGTTTTGCGTGGTTGTGACGCATACTCTGTATTTGTATTTAAGCTTTCCTTTGTTTTTTTTATGGTATTCGTCGTACCTGGCACAATCAAACGTTTTTTCTTTCTTTCTTTCTATATCTCACCTCCTTAACATGGATGATCTGAAGCTCTTTGCCCCCAACAACTTGCAACTGATCAAGCTACTGAAGGTTACAGAAACCTTTAGTGACGACATCAGGATGGAATTTGGTGTGGACAAATGTGCAGTCATGCAAGTAATGCGAGGGGAGATGATGGAATCCGTTGGCATACAACTCTCGGATTCCATACACCATCGATCCTTTCATCAACTGACACTTACAAGTATTTGAGTATGTCGGCATTAGGCATCAATGCTACTGACGTGAAACAGTCGTTGAAGGAGCACTTCTTTGGCCGTCTGAAAAAAGTACTAAATAGTCTTTTATCAGGCGGAAACAAGGTGCGCGCCTTTAACGGCTGGGTCATGCCGGTCTTGATGTATTCTTTCGGCATAGTCAAATGGACTCAGACAGAACTTGACGCCCTGGATAGGAGAGACCGCACATTGCTTACCGCAAATTGTATGCATCACCCACGATCATCGGTTATGAGACTGTATATCCCGCGGAAGTGTGCACAACCGCGAGGTATGCAGTTTTAGGGAATATTTCCAGGCCACCGACGTGAGTATGCATCATTAGTGGTAGCGGTGGACAAGGGCCTTACCCCGCTCTCCACGAGAACTGGCGCAAACCTATAGTATTAGGCACTAATGACCGCAGGCAGGTATGGCAGAGCAAGGAACTTCACGAACGCTTCTACCGGGTCCTACATGGGCCCGATGTTGATATTTTAGCGTCCGTGGCCTGGCTGCGATTTGGTGACCTTATCGGGGAAACCGAAGGTTTTGTCTTTGCGATTATGGACGAAGTTATGATGACGAACAACTACCGGACCATTATGAAGGACGGCACAGTTGACATCTGTAAAGAAAGAAAGAAAGAAAGAAAAAGTATTTATTTGTGACCCGAACAGGAGACACGAGAAATCAGCTTAAAATTAAACAAAATAAAAATCACACCACATCACACCATGCACCACCGGCACCGGCATGTGGCCGGGGGAAACAATCTGTCACATTATCTCCGGTTGTTCTAGTCTAGCTAACGGAGACTATTTGCATAGGCACAACCTTGTAGCCAGGATTATCCATCAGCAACTTGCTCTTAAATACAATCTTGTGGAATCGGAAGTGCCTTACTTTATGTATGTGCCCGAACCAGTTCTCGAAAATGGCAATGTCACGTTGAATTGGGATCAGTCTATCATCACTGACAGGACTATTGCAGTTGCCAATAAGCCTGACATAGTGGTGATAGACCGACTAGAGCGTCGCGCAATGATTGTTGATATAGTGGTCCCCAATGACGAGAACCTCGTGAAAGCTGAGAGAGAGATAAGAAAAGCAAGTATCTTGATCTGGCTCGCGAGGTGGTCGACATGTGGGATGTGAATACAGCAGTCATTGTGCCGATAGTCATGACGGCCAATGGCATAATAGCCAATAGCATCGACGAACATCTGAGGAGGCTCTCGTTGGGTAGCTGGATCAAGGGCTTGATCCAGAAAGCGGTACTCCTGGACACGGCGCGTATAGTCAGGAGGTTCCTCTTTCAGGAGCCCTGCCCACCGGTAACTTGGTCCCTGTTTTTTTTTAGAATGAAATGAATAAATGGAATAATAATAATATTTTACTAACAAATAACAATATTGATAAATCAGAATTTTCTTTGAAATCCCCTTATTTTTCTTTGAAATTTCCTTATTTCTTCCTGTTACAACCAACTTGATTTTGCGGTGTGGTATAGAACCCTAAATGTGCGTAGTCCACCGATACGCACTGGTCCGGTTTTTTCATAGTAATAGCCGCAACCTACGTTCGTATTTGGTACGGCAACTTTGACGACACGGTTGGCGCAGTGGTTGAGCGATCGGCTGCTGCGCTGCGTGTCGCGGGTTTGATTGCCGCACGGAACAAATTTTTGTATGGCCTACAGATAGTTGTGCTGGATCTGGGTTCTAAAGTATGTGAGTTTAAATGTTTGTAAACGCACCCACCATACAGGTAGATATTCCTAGTATGGGAAACAGGTTAAAAAAAAATATACAAAAAAAAAAGCTCCGTCTACCAAATCCGTTCTCGGTACACACGACCGGATCTGGTTCGGCAGACCAACTCGGCCAACCAAATCCTAGTGTTGCCGTATTTAGAATATTATTTTCCATTTATGACTATTAATTGAATGTAAAAATATCACGATATCGGGTGACAATACCTAAATCAGTAGATTGCCCATAAATCGGGGACTTTCTCAACGCTGGTCGTAGTTGGTACGGCCCAACAACAAAATTCAAAATCGGTCGACATTTGACAGAGAAGTAGG
The DNA here is from genome assembly GCA_948252205.1 of Orthosia incerta. Taxonomy (NCBI): domain Eukaryota; kingdom Metazoa; phylum Arthropoda; class Insecta; order Lepidoptera; family Noctuidae; genus Orthosia; species Orthosia incerta. The sequence continues at coordinate 7,054,300 of OX411748.1, forward strand.
CGAACATAAACAAAAAAAAATCATGCTTAATGTCGAACATACATAGAACATACCGACTTTCCAAAAAGGAGGTGGCCTTTTTGGAAAGTCGGTAAAAATTTAAAGCTGTCAGATAATTTCACTGACTTCAGGCATAACTGCTTGAAGAGTATCTAAACCTGCCCTTGGTTACAAGTCTAATGGCACCGGCAGCCGTAGAAGCGACCTCCATCATCAGTTCGATCGAAAAAACGGTTTGTCCCCAAGCGTTGCCTCATCGACCGGCACTGTGTTTCTCACATACTGAATGTCTCCCACAGCTCTCACCAGATCATCGGTCCACCTTGTGAGAGGCCTTCCTAGCCTGTATCTTCATTTAGGTACTGCAATTCTGCGAGCAATATGTCCTGCCCACCAGGCACTACTTAAGTTTGGAATTATTGAACTACCTTAAAACATCTTTGTCCCCACATCGACCGGCTTTGTGTGTCTCGTGTCCAAGGGATGGTTGATGGGGCCGCGGTAAACTCAGCGCTGGAAGACATTAGGTGAGCCGATAACCTGAATTATGCTGCGGGTATCTGCTGGATGCGAGGCTTATTTTGAGTCTATATAAAATTAATATTTCTTTTAACTAACCTGCATTTCGCCAGGATATCGCCTCTCGTCTACCGTATGGTCACTACCTTCCATAATATCTTTTCCCCAATGAAAATGGATTTGAGATAAAATATGTTTCTCTAAAAACGGGCCTCCTATCAAGTATGGGCGCTCTGACTTCCATTTTGAGGAGAGTACCACTGGGAACAAAATACTTAATTAGTTGGGTAGTATGATATTTGTATACTTAAAGGATACGACTAAAGTAAGGGTTCCGTATTATTAATCTGAGAGAAAATGTATTAGCCATCTAAATAATTACTATTTTATCGAAAAGGCTAGGTACTTATGATTTCACTTGTTGTGGATGGAAGAACCATAAAATCATATGTTTTTTTTTGTCTTTCACGCGGATTGAAGCTAGTTAATTGTAATAAAATTGCATGCAGATCAGGCATTGACCAACAGGCCTTTAAGCAATACGATTGGGTCATCTTGAAATGCTAATGTGATCTACACGTATTAATCCTACGTTATGGGTGCTATTGCGACGTCCATCATGTTTGGACAGGGCTCATATATGAATCCCGAATAATCACATGTTGGAGCGTAAACACACGATAAGCAGTCCTTTGTATCTAGTCCGATCAACGATTTACTATAGGCTGAATCCTATGCATGGGACGAGACTGAATATCAGTGGTGTCTATGAATTATTAAGTGCTATTTGAATTGCAATTGGAGACCACCACAAATACACCTGGAACTCACCCGACGGAGTCACTAAGAATCAGATCGACCACATTGCCATTAGCTCCAAATGGCGTTGTTCATTGCTTGATGTCCGCAACAGAAGGGGTGCCGATTTAGATAGTGACCATCATTTGGTAGTTGCTGAAGTAAGGCTCAAGGTTACGGTAACCCGTGCAACTGGAGAACCCGGCAAAGTGGGGTGAAGGTATGATGTGAGTAAACTTTTTAACTTGGACACCCGTAAGGCGTTTTGGCTTGAACTACGCAATCGATTCTCTGAAGTTGGAGGATGCTGCGGACTCAGTGGATGAAGAATGGAGCCGCATTAGAAAGGCCTACACAGAGACCAGCTCCGTGGTACTTGGGCATAAGTCGACACATGCGCGCGAGGACTGGATGTCACTTCACACGTGGAGCCTCATTGAGGATAGGAGGAGGACGAGCCGACCTCAATGCTCAATACCGCCAGAAGCGTAAGGCAATTTATCGCAGTACGCGTGCAGATAGAAGGCGTTGGGCTGATGATATTGCTGATCGTGCTCAACACGCTGCGAACACCGGCAACTTGAAAGAGCTGTATAAAGCCACTAAGACCTTGGCAGGAAACAGAAGGCTCAAGAAGAAGAAGCCGCTTAAATCCAAGGAGGGGCAGCTTATTGTGAAATCGGAGGGGCGGCTGCAGCGCTGGCGCCAGCATTTTGAGGAGGTCTTCCGATTGTCGGCATCTCTGACGCCTGACGCGCTGCAGGTAGGTTCTACACCACCTCGACCTCTCGACATCGATACGGAACCACCGTCAGCCTCTAAAGTGACTGAAGCGATCCTCTCTCTGAAGACAGGCATAGCACCTGGACTCGACCTGATAACTGCGGAAATGTTACAAGCCGACTTAGCCTCCGCCGTCGACGTGCTGACGCCTTTAATTGAAAGGATATGGACCGCTGAAGAACTCCCGGATGACTGGAACAAGGGACTTTTGATTACCGTGCCTAAAAAAGGTGATCTCAGTAGTTGCGATAACAGGAGAGGCATTACGTTGTTGTCGACTCCCTCTAAGGTCTTCTGTAAGATAAATCTTGATAGGTGGTCGAAGGCCGTTGAGCCTCTTCTGCGCGGGGAGCAGGCGGGTTTCGGTTCAAGCCCCTGACGCACGGACCAGATCAACACTCTTCGTATAATTCTGGAGCAGGCAGCAGAATGGCAAAGGGAAATCTATCTTACTTTTGTCGACTTTGAAAAGGCCTTTGATACGTTGAAGTGGTCCAGCATCTGGTCCCGCCTGTTGGATTTTGGAGTGCCGCCAAAAATAGTCCGCCTATTGGAGAGCATTTACAGGAAATATTCCTGCAAGGTGACTCACGAAGGCCTCATTTCGGAGGACATCGCAGTGCACGCTGGTGTCCTCCAGGGATGTCTTCTTTCGCCTTTCCTTTTTATAATCGTCCTCGACGGAATCATGCTGCGCATTCACGATAGCAGGCGTCGCGGGATAGAGTGGGGATTGACAAACGTCTTGGAGGACCTGGACTATGCAGATGATCTATGCCTGCTGAGTCATACACACGCTGACATGCAAGCGAAACTGAATGACCTGCGCCAGGAGGCGGCGAAAACTGGGCTCAAAATTAACATCCGAAAGACCCAGGAGATGCGTACAGGTGTGAGGAATTCTTCGCCGACATTAATCGGCACTGAGGTAGTGGAACGCGTCCACAAATTTACGTATCTCGGGAGCGTCGTGTCAGGGACTGGAGGTACTGATGAGGATATCACTTCACGGATCGCCAAAGCGCGAGCTACCTTCGCACAGCTGAGACCTGTGTGGCAATCACGGAAACTGACCCGAAGGGTTAAACTCAAAGTCTTCGGGTCCAATGTCAAATCCGTGCTGGTCTACGGGTGCGAAACAGGTAACAAAGGACATCGCACGCCAAATCCAGGTCTTCGTCAACCGATGTCTTCGTCGCATCCTCGGAATTTACTGGCCCGAGATCATCTCTAATGTAGAGCTGTTGGAGAGATGCCACGAGACCCCGATCGACCGCCAGATCAAGCGGCGTCAATAGTGTTGGATTGGTCACACGCTCCGGAGGGATTCCAATCACATTCCTAAACAGGCCTTGGATTGGAATCCTCAAGGAAAAAGGAAGCGAGGCCGTCCCCGTCAAACATGGCGACGCACCGTTTTGGCTGAAGCGACGAGTATCGGAATGACGTGGAGCGAGGTGAAGCGCGAAGCTCAAGACCGGTCTCGATGGAAGACTACTGTGGAAGCCCTCTGCCCCAGCTAGGGGCCATAGGATCTTAAGTAAGTCATTTGAATTGCAAACACCAAAAAATACAACTCAAATTGGCGTGTCTTTCGCACTATTAGGTGTTTCCCGTGGTCCATTGAAACCGTGTATTTTCGGAATAGAAAGTATAGCTTTAAAGTAGTAAAAAAAAAAATGGGTCATTAGTTTCGGAGACCCTACCTCCTATATCTAACAAACTTTACCTCTTCATATAATTATTATCGTGTAGATGAATGAATAATTAAATGCAAATTAAACACCCAAAAATGGTACACAATTGGCGTGGTTTTACAGGTCAAGTTTATTAATTAAATATAATACTATCAAACCCCACTCACGAACGAGAACAAGGAATTCCCAAGCCAATATCAGGTACTTTTCGATGACTGAACTCATGAACGAGGAATTCCCAAGCCAGTATCAGGTACTTTTCGATGACTGAACTCATGAACGAGGAATTCCCAAGCCAATATCAGGTACTTTTCGATGACTGAACTCATGAACGAGGAATTCCCAAGCCAATATTAGGTACTTTTCGATGACTGAACTCATGAACGAGGAATTCCCTAGCCAATACCAGGTATTTTTCGACCATGTGGAAGGTTCAGTGCATAAAATTGGATATGATGAGGTGATCAATGCTGTCAAAAGTATGAAAAATGGCAAAGACGTTAGGCCAGATGATGTGCCTTCAGAAATATGGAAAATGTTAGGACATAAAGGCATAGAATGGCTCACCAAACTTTTTAATATCATCCTCGGAACGGAGAAGATGCCGGAATCATGGAGACTTAGCGTTCTTGTACCTTTTTATAAAAACAAAAGGGATGTCACACAATGCGCAAACTATACAGGCATTAAGCTTACGTCCCATACCCTGAAAATCTGGGAAAGGGTATTGAATCACCGCATCCAGTTACTTATTTCCATAAGCCAAAACCAACTTGGCTTCACACCCTCCAGGTATACAACATACGCTATACAAGCGATCAGAATCTTGGTTGAAAAACACCGTATGAACCGGTAAGACCTGCATCTAATTTTCATAGACCTTGAAAAGGCTTTCGACCGAGTGCCACGGACGTTAGTATGGCAAGCGCTTAGGGCACAACAGCTTCCAGAATGCTTTGTACGTAGTAATCAAGATATGTACCGTGATGTACGTACGAAAGTTAGGAGCGCGGCTGGCCTGAGTCAAGAATTCACCGTAGGGTTGGGAGTCCATCAAGGCTCTACACTGAGCCTCCTTTTAATTAATCTCGTAATGAATCTTATAACCAAAGAAATCTAGGCTTCACTTCCCTGGAATCTCCTCTATACCAACACGTGACTTCGCCAAATATAGCGTTATCATCAATCGATCCACTTTGCTATTATTATTTGTTCCCACGTCCAATTACTGGTAGGTGTTTATTTACACATAACTTACGTGTATATCCAGTATTGGTCAGCTTCACCTTATGTGGGTATATATCGAAATTGTACCACTTGAGGTCAGGGCATTTGTATATCAAGGACCCTGTGATAGACACATTTATAGGAGTTGGGAGATGACCTTCAAATTCACTCCAGTACTCAATCCATTCCATGCTCCCATAAGGGGGTTCAATAGTCGGTTCTTTTTCTATTGGTCTCTCTCCTGGTACAAATTCTTCTTCTACATAATAACATAAAAAGTTATATTAATTCTAAAACCTACAGCCACCACAGTGGTAACGCTAACGTGCAAAAACTTTTTATTTTGTAGCTACTTTCACTATTTCAGCATATAATACGGAAAGGGCATAGATCCTTATGTATAGTGCTGTGTTAATGGTAAAGACCAGTAGAAGATGCATATATTTCTAGTCAAAACTAGCTTCTGCCAGCGGCTTCGCCCGAGTGAAGTGTTTTTTATCATCCCAAGGGAAACAGAAACAGGATACAGAGATATATGCTATGTGCTCAGTGAACGGAAATAAACATGGAAGCATTACTTCGAAGGAACTTAACGCGCATCCTGACACAAAATCCCAAACAAACTCACACATCGAAACCCCGCCACTGATTCGTCAAACTAGCCAAAGTACACAAACAATATTATTACAACTCATGATGCACAGTAAAAAATAGACCTTATTTACTTAAAGTTTGGGTTTAAATTATCATCTAACGTATAGGCCGCTAACGACATTTCTACGACGCCACTGCGTCCACCAATCGCGTCGCCCGGGATTCTTTATGCAATATGGAGCAACGCAATAATTAATTATGATAGTGATGGTATTAAAGTAATATGAAAGAAAATATAGAAGCATAAATAAACGTGTGTGATCAGGGTACCACCGTCAGGAACAAAGTTCCTTCTCACGTATGATTTAAACAAAAACATTTTTTTTATTTTTGCCGTCTTGTATTATTTTAGCCTCACAATCGACTTAAGCATCCTCGAAAACTAAACCCATGATGAAAAATATGAAAGATTTCGCAGCCGCCATTTTGGATTTATATTTTGACCAAATTCGAAAGAAGGATATCGCATAGAAGTATGAATGCTTTTTCGCGTGATGATTTCTACCAGTCAAATCCTACGGCAATTCGTGTTAAAGAACCATCTTTTATTGTATTAAAAATATATCTTTTTGGAACGGTCAAAAATATATTAGAAAAGATAAAGATACAGCAACGATATCTATTTTCTCCATGCTGTTAAAGGAACTTTTATGTATCTACAATAACTTGGTATATATTGCATAGTGCCGTCCCCATAGAAAAAAAAATACACGCCATTTTTTTTTTAAATTATATTTGCCATTATTGTCAGGTAAAAAAGTTAATTGTTTGGTTGGCATAACATCATCCCTATAGATTTCGTGGCATACTTCATTTTTAATAGAAATATAATGAATAGCGATGTATTTACACGTGAAAACTAATTCCAACATTCTTGTTATGCAAATGTGATTTATTTATGCACCACTTCACTGCACAAGAAGGCATTTTTAAATATTTAACATGCGAAAAACAGTAAATATTAGTCGACCGCCGCTGTTGCCTACTGCGGACGAACTAAAAGCGTGAGCGGCACGATCGGTAAGCCCCGCCCACCGGGGCACAATTTGCGTTGGGTCATCTTTTAAAGCTAGGAATGCTTCCATGTTTATTTCCGTTCACTGTATGTGCTATTCCAGAATATAATTTATCTCCGTGCCAAATTTCATCTAGATCCGTTCAGCCGTTCTGTCGTTGAGTAACAAACATATATTCATCCATACAAACTTTTGCAGTTATAATATTAGTAAAATTTCAGCCCAAAGACGTCCATTTTCAAACCCTCAAGCGTCGTCACATCAATCGATCCTGTGTTTCGCATCCAATGGACTCTCGCAACCCTCACCAGATCATCGGTTCACTTTCCGGAAGGCGTAGCATCTATTAATTTCGGGAAAGCATTAAAGTACCTACCTATTGTTGCAGGTGGTTGTTCCATGATTTTCGCAGCTACTTATATAATTTACACAAAACTTTTGAACATTATTTTATGTTCATTTGCTTAATATAAAACTAAAACACAAAAATCAAAATATGAAGGTTAAAATATTTACATACTTCGTATCCACGCTTCGATAAAGCATTTATCCACAGAACATTTTTACTCTAGCGAGAGCATAGAGGAAAGTAATATATCGGATCGAGGGTTTGACCATAGGTAGGTTCACCTACTTGACTATTTCGCCAAAAAAAAAACAATTTTATTCACATTCTTTCACAATATTCTACATGACAAGTCGACTTGACAATAATAAGTTGAAAAATGCCATAACGGTCTCGATCATCGAGAGCTTTTATAAAGTAATAAAATATGAACAAAAATGCAGAAAAAGGACGATCTTAGCATACCTTACCATAAGAGGCCTGAGAAATGTTATTTTGGTAGAAATGGATAAAAATCAGACAAGACGAAACATCAGAACTTAGAGATTGGTTACAACGGCCACCAGTGGATCTGACAATGAACCTTTAAGCCAATGTTCGGTAGGACAAAGAACGTAAGGTAGCCTTAGAACATGCACAGATACAAAAGATGACGGGGGTTGGAAATCTCTATGGATTCGATCACCAAGACTGAAACAGCGTTGTTACTGTACACCAGCTTATGAGCTGCAAAGAACGCGAGCGGAAAAGGGTCGACCAACCAAAGTGGAACATATTTGGGTTACTATTTATGTTCGAAAAACCGAAATTGGAATGGCTGGTGAACGCCTTCGCCCGCCTTGTCTTCAATTGAATGCTGATTATAAAAATTATATGCAAAAGCGAGAAATCGAACTTTATGAGAATATAAAAAATATTGATCCTTTCAGGTAAGTGGTGTTGTTCAGTTACAGCTGGTCCACATGGCGAGTTGCGTCAGCGTTGCGTCGACTTAGCGCGCTGCCGTTGCGTCGTCTTACATACTAAGGCTGTTGTGTTGCGTTGTCGCGTCAACGCTGCGAAGTTTTACTTAAGGCGATGTATACGCCCCAGTTAAGCCGCGCGCGCAACGCGGGCGCGGTCGAACCCAAAATATCAATATTGTACCTCCTTTTGAACAGTTTTGTTTGCAAAATATTATTTGATTTACATAAGCTATCTTAGGTATGAAGAAATTCCAGCCGTCAATTTTTCTGTGTAAAAATATTTTTAAACATCAAAGTCGTTATTTATGGAGGAGTATCCAAAAGTAGCGAAAAAATAGCGTGTTGTTAATTATTTTTTTTAAAGCTTAACTATTTGTTATACGAAAAAAACATGTGTTCAAAATAATATACTTTAAACAATAATAAATTCATATTTTATCAAACCTTTTAACCTAGCCGTTACTAAGGAGTATGCTTTAGAAAGTTACCGTTTTATGGCACTAAAGCGGATGTAGGCCCTCAAATTAAAACGACGCAGCGAGGGCGCTACGTCGACGCAAAGCTGACGCAACGCGCCGTGTGGATCGGTTCTTAAATAGATTCGCTTTGGTTTTTTGTTCAATATAATCTCTTATTGTATAGATGTATTAGTCAAAATAATAATATAATACTAGCATACAGATGGATCATCCCATACAAAGAAACCGTGCCGACGTAACTAGCGTTTTTCATCTGATTAATCTTGTTATTTTGTAAACACATCAATCGCGTTCGGTCCCGTTTCACGGCAATAGATGGTGTTATAATTATAGCAGCGACTTGCAAGTAAAAGGGTTAACTAGGTTTGTGAATAAATTTTCTTTAAATACAGTCAAGGTTCGTTTTATAGTATTTTTTTGCACGATTTTACAGTTTTTTTATTTGACACCAAAATGTGTTACAATGCAAATTTTAACAATCGAGTGGAATGCCTCAGAAATTTAAAAATGCGCCATCTATTGGCATCAATTTTAAATGATCCGTTCAAATATTCTTTGAAATGTGAATTAAGAGCCCAATATTCCATAATTTTGTACTTAGGAGAGTTGATTAAACAAGAACATACAATTTTTTGTTCAATTCCAGAAAATGTTAATTTTACACACAATTCTATTGAATTGTGTGTACATGTCGCGCCATCTAGTGAGATTTATTTGAACCAAATTTTCTTTCTTAGCAATGAGACCCCGAGATAAACACAGATAATATAATACTAGCATCTATAAGTATGAGTGTTGTGGGTTGTCCACAAAGTATTTCTAGCGTCCGACCGAAACTGGTTTTTACGACCGAAACCGAAACCGATAACTTATTTCGGCAACAGTCTGTTTCGGCCGAAACCGAAACCGAAACTTCCTTACAAGGGTCATGTTTTGAGGGAAAAATAAAGAAAACGTTTTTGTAATCAGTCAGTCTGTATTTTTAGGGTTCCGTACCTCAAAAGGTAAAAAAAGGAACCCTTATACGATCACTTTCTTGTCCGTCAGTCCGTGTGTCACCGCCGATTTTCTCTGGAACGGGTGGACTTAGCAAGTTGAACCAGATACTGAGGTATATAGTCCCTATTAGGTGTATAAAAGTCAAAGCCCTGGGGTCAACACGATAAAATGTCACGATAAAATCTTGTAAGTACCAAAATTTATCTTAATTTTCATCTTTTTTTATTTTTCGGTATTTGCCCTTTACTTTTGCTATTAGACCTTGCTTTTACCCAAAATTGACAATTCTAGGTCAATCGGAAGTACCCTGTAGGATTTGGGTCGAAAACCTATATGGTAGTTCCCGTTGACCTAGAATCACGAAATTTGGCAAAAAGTAAGGTTACTTACAGCACAAATAAAGAAAAAATGCCGAAAAATTCAAATGTTGAAAATTAAGGTAAACTTTGTTACTTTCAAGTTTTCGCGAAAATCTAAATTAGCCCGTATCTGGAAAACTTTGCCAACAATAAAAATGATACTAATTTTATTATGGCGGTATAATGGGTAGGTACGGAAGCCTCGGCGCACGGGTTCGACTCGTACTTGACTGGTTTTATTTTATCTTTAAATCACATAGCTATGCAGTCTTCGTCATTTTTACTTATTGGTGTGATAATCAACATAACAACCCCTCATTTAAGAAAAAAATACTCGCTTGGATGGAATTTAACGCGCCCAACAAGACCGATCACAGCGCGAGTACTCCCGAATGCTGATTCGGTTTCGGTCGTAGTTTCGGCAGGTATTCCACCGAAACCGAAACTCGTTTTATTACCGAAATTGAACTTTCGGTTGAACACTAAGTATTTCACCACAAAAACAACATTTTATTTTTTCAGACCAGATATCGACGGCATAATGGTAAGGGGCCAAAATCCTCCAACTCCGCCACCGAAACTGCTTCCACTGCCAGATATTATCATTGACGAAGTAGAACATATTCAAACAGAACCGCTCAGAGGTGTTGATGCTTTGAAAATAAATAACTGAACCAAATCTAGATGTCTTGTCATCGTTTGAATTCCAAGCAGATGAATCTGAAGTACTTTGCACTATTTGGACTTACTATTTCAAAGTGTCAGTAAGCTATTTCTCCTTATCCTCGGAACCATGTTTAATGTAAACTTTTTTGAAAGCAATGGAACAAAACTTGTAGTGATCTTATACGCTGACTCAATTATTACGAACTACGAACAAAATTATTCTAATGAACAAAATTGATATTTTTAAAACAAAAATTAACAGCCAGGTGGTTTATAACTTTGTACGTGAGATATTTGAAAAAATATTAGAAAATTTTCGCAAATTTTGCCGCAAATCTATCCATACAAGAAATACTTTGTGGAAGCAGAAATATTTGTTATGAAAAATCCAGTGTGATTTTATCATCAGATGGAGGTGGATAAAATGAAAGGCATGTACACAGAAATGATAAAAGGGGAGGTCTGGGATCTGTAAATAGGTTCTTGGAGACAGAAGATGAAGGCGAAAGACTTTGATGACAGAATGAAATATTATGAGTTGTTACGTCACTCTCACGAAGAATAACTGAAGCCTTGGTACGAAGGTGACGGTCTTATAACAGAGAAACTTTCGCACGGTAAAATGCTTATTAGGTCAGCTTGCTGATCTGTTTGATAAAGAATATGCTAGAGTAACGGAACTATTAATGGAAACACCACCACCACCAGCTGAAAATAAACGTATGGAGCATAGTAAGATACAGGCTTCCAAGAGAAAACTTAGCTTTAGTGAATTTATTAATGATCAAATGTGGCATAATGTTTTCTATTTGCGTATGTACGACCATCTTGCTTCTACGATTGAGCTACGAGTATGTGCAGGTCTGTTGAGCAGTTTGATCTGAAAAGGTGGGTTGAATTAGATGACTAGAATGACGATAATTTGATTGCTTTGGTAATTTTTTTCTTTTGAATTATTATTTTATTTCTGGATCGTGTAAATAATGAAATATTAAATAAACAACCATTTACTTTTATTTTTATTATTTATTTAGGCGGTGCAGCATAACGCCCAAATAATTTGAGAATCTTGTAAATTTTATTATTGAGTACAAATAACGTTAGTAGGACCAGCCATGACTTACAGAGCGGTGTGCTGGACCTTCAAGAAAGCACACGAACAACAACTGCATACAAGTGAAATGAAAATGCTCAGATGGGCAGGAGGAATAACCCGCCTAGACAAAGTGCGAAACGAGTATTCGTTCAAAGTAGCGCCTGGCGAGAAGGTCAAAGAAAGCAGACTGCGTTGGTACGGCCACATCCTAAGACATGGAGATGACACCACTATCAAAAAGGCCCTAAATATCCCCGATCGACTGCGAGGAAGGGGACGACCGCCCACCCCCTGTTGGTCAAACATGCAAAAATGTGACCTGAAGGAGAGGAGCCTGAGCACTTAGACAATCCAAAAAACCGACCAAGTGCGAGTCGGACTTGCGCACGAAGAGTTCCGTACTTGGTAAATTGTGGTTTACGATTTAGGACGTATTAAAAAAAAACTACTTACTAGATATCGTTCAAACCAATTTTCGGTGGAAGTTTACATGGTAATGTACATCATATATTTTTTTAGTTTGATTATTCTCTTATTTTAGAAGTTACAGGGGGGGGGCACATTTTGCCACTTTGGAAGTGTCTAGGGAAAACTATTCAGTTTAGAAAAAAATATATTGGAACCATAATATCATTTTTGAAGACCTATCCATAGATACTCTACACGTATGGGTTTGATGAAATAAAAATTATGAGTCTCAGTTCTAAGTATGGGGAAACCCCATTTTTTTTTGTTTTTTTTCTATTTTTGTGTAAAAATCTTGTTCACACATACGTCTACTTACCAAGTTTCAACAGCACAGTTCTTATAGTTTCGGAAAAAAGTGGCTGTGACATACGAACGGACAGACAGACAGACAGACATGACGAATCCATAAGGGTTCCGTTATTTGCCATTTGGCAACGAAAACCCTAAAAAGAGCTCTTTGTCGCAGACATACAAGGAGACCCGACCCAATTTGAACTGGCAAGTGAGTAGGACAACGAAAAGAAGAAGATGTACAAACATAAAACTTATTGAATACAGGCCTGCGGATCACAAGCCAAGAGGCAACACTGGGGCCATGGGCAATGTTGCGATCTTGGATCCTACAAGGTCTGTACCCGTAAACTGCGATACGCGGCAGCGGCAACTAGGGGTTTGTTCTTTGGGATACCGATTCCCGTATAGGTGGAAAGTGATAATCCTACAATTCTACAAGCATACACAACTACATCTACGCTTATATTTGTCCCCGTGGTGGTCTTCTGGTCTCGTTCAATCCTGTGTCCGGTCGGGGGTTATAGGGAGGAAATATATATAATAATAAAGGACAACCGATGTGGTCTGGACCGGATATCCGGCAGACAACCAGCCACGCTCCCCACAAAAACACTTGAACGACGAAATACATACACAAACAAATGCACGGGCGAGTCCCAGTACCACTCGCGGATCGCACGGTAGGCGCAGTGGTTGAGCGATTGACTGCTGCGCTGCGTGTCGCGGGTTCGATTCCCGCACGGAGCAAATATTTGTATGACCTACAGATAGTTGTTCCAGCTCTGGGTGTTGTTTATGTGAGTTTATATGTTTGTAAACGCACCCACGATACAGGAAGAAGTTCCTAGTGTGGGGCAAAGTTTAAAAAAAAAAAAAAAAAAAAAACGTGTTACGGTTGGTTGGCTATAAACCTGGCTTTGAGGGGCTGACAAATCAAAAATTCTTAAATTCTCTTTATCCTTATTTAGATAATTACAAATTTCACTTAAATATCTATCAGTGCCCTTATAATTCGTACCGTTATCAAAACGGATCAAAGATGGTAGTCCTCGGCGGAAAACAAATCTACCTAGCGCTGCAACGAACGCATCTGTGCTGAGGGCAGTTACAAGTTCCAAGGGAACCGCCTTGGAGGCCAGACAAACGAACACACACAAATAGGCCTTGACAGACTTAGCATTACGAAACAGAGAAGTCTTCACCAAGAAGGGACCAGCGAAGTCAGTTCCAACAGACGCAAATTGCCTACTCTCGGATACTCGATTGGATGGAAAATCACTCATTATGGGTTGAGTGGTAGTAGCCTTCAAACGATAGCGCTGCATACACTTGAAAATGATGCCACGGATAGTGCGTCAGGCCGACAAAATCCAAAATTCACGCTGCAAAATGGCTACGAGGGCGTTGCAACCTGGGTGTGCATTATTAATGTGTCGATCGCACACCAACAATTTCACCAACGCTCCTTTTCTAGTGAGCAACAAAGGATGGCGAGCACCATAAGGCAAATTCGAATTCCGAAGTCGTCCTCCGACTCGGAGCAAACCAGATTGGTCTAAGAATAGATTAAGACGAGCGATTGAGCCTTTCAAAGCTGAGCATCTCTTCAGGGCTTCAATAGTCTGGTCAAAGTGCTTGGCTTGTACAGCACGAACCAACAACATCAGTGCCTCTTGACGATCATAACGCGAAAAAACTGAGGGTTTTCGGGTTCCGTCCGTTACGTATGAAACGCCGGATCCAAGCGGTAACTCCTAACAATTTCGACAATGAATTGTATTTGTCCAAATGATAACGCAAATTTTATGCAGGTTGCGTTTCCACAATTCCAATACGCAAATTTGGCATAAACTCTGGAGAGGAGAACCTATTCTGGGGCCAGGATGACTCGCAATGCGTCAACCAGTCTGGTCCCCACCAAAGAGAATGGTTGACAAGGACAGGAGCCTCGCAACCATGCGTCGCGCAGTCTGCGGGTTTAAATTCTACTAGGACATGTCTCCAGATCACTTTAGTCTCAGAGTTCTGAATCTGTGAGACTCTATTTGCCATAAAAACCTCCAAAGTATGAGCTGAGGTTCGAAGCCAACAATGAACTATCTCACTATCAATCCAAGCAAAAACGTCTGAGATATCAACTGTACGGCCCAGAGTACTATAAACATGATGAAGGAGCCTAGTAGGAAGAGCTGCTCCAGACTATTTCAATTTAGGAAAGGTTAACCTTGACCTAATAGGCGCCACCTTACTCTTAGCCATCACCAAATGGACCTCTACAGAACCGGATGGACTTACAGTCCGTAAAAATACCACGGCTGCATACCCTCGCTCGGACGCGTCACAAAACCCGTGGAGACACACTCGACACTTACCAGCTGGTAGAAGGAGTCTGGGCAAGGAAATCCGGTTTACATCTGGAAGTGAGGATACAATCGCAAACTAATCCCTTATCAAATCTTCCAGTAGAGCCTCGTCCCAAGTAATATTGGCTAACCAAAGTTTCTGCAAAAACCACTTAGCCAAGAATATGACAGGAGTGATCCATCCATTGAGATCAAATATCCGGGCAATAGTTGAAAAAACCAAGCGTTTCGTCCAAGTCTGCAGAAACGCTTATCCAATTTAACTCGATAGGTAAAGATATCCTGGACGGGCTGGTACTGTGTACCATGGGCGGCAATCAAATTAGGGTTATCCACATCTTCAAAAAGGAGAGGATCCTGTTGATGTTAATGTTAATGTGTGTTAATGTTCCTCTTCAGGAATTTCAGACAGGATGTGACCACGTGGCCATCCGTGTTGTAATATATGCAGCGCATACTGCGAACCTGAGTTGCTACATATTGATGAGGAGGGCGTCGTAGACCTAATCGCTTCAAAGCATTCAAGGCTACTGTCAGTAGGTTGACCAAATCCACTCATGGAGTGGCAATCCGATGGATGCGAGGTAACGCCAAATCCTGAGTGACGTGGGCGTCCGCCCAAAGCCTCTAATTCACGTAGCGCTTAGTGAAAAGATCTCGGGCAGTAGGATAATTTTGATCCGTGACCGCTAAGTGGTTCACTAGACCTAGGGCCTCTTCTCTCAAAGTGGAGAACAAATAGGCCTGCTTTTGACTAGGCGACAAGTCTGACCTAGCATCTACCAAGCTGTTAAACAGGTCGAAGTAGGCAGTCAAACAACCTAAATCTCCACCAAAGTATGGCAAGTCCAAGGTAGGCAACCGTCCTTACAAAGCAGGATGGGTGGGAGACCTTGTGCACCTTCGAAACACCGTGCGCATCGAACCCCTAAATTTACCGGTTGCCTCAACTAAGTCGTCCGAGAAATTGTAAAACTGTATAACGTCTGCCTCAACCGCAGCGGCTATCTCAGTGTCCTCGGTGGACTAAAGCGCTAAACATTCCGCATATTATTTATCTACCTTGGCTTGACGAGCAGAGAGGTCACTACATCAAGCCAACAAAGCCTCTGATCTATCAGGTCTACTTATCATAGAGGCCCCCGATGTGACCCATCTCAGTTCCGCTCTAATTTTACACACAAATGTATTGGCATTCATAATTTCAAAAAGTAAGCAACGGTTAGTAAGTATTAATTAATAAACAAAATGTCCAACACAAAGTAAATTAATACTATTATGTGTTTAATCAAAAGAAGAGTTTGACAGTACTACCCTTAACAAAATTAAATGTCAAATAATAAAGTCTGTAAGAGAAACAACAAGTTAATTTAACAAATAATTCTGAACCTTGTTACATTTATTTAATTATTTTTAACCGACTTACCAAAAAGGAGGAGGTTCTATGTTCGACATTATGTATGTTTTTTTTTGTGTATGTTCACCGATATCTCCGTCAATTGTGGACCGATTATGAAAATTGTTTTTTTTTGTTTGAAAGAGTATGATCCGAAATTAGTCCCATTATAATTTATTGAAGATCTAATAAAAAACTTCGGAGATATACAACAGAACTCTTCAATAAATAACGGAAATTATCGATGACAGCGAGTTGACACAGTGTTGCATCAAAATAACAAAAAAAGGACGAAACCTTTATTGGTTTCCAACAGTAAGACTGCCACATCTTCGGCATTCCGTTTGTGGACTGTATTTAGTATTCGGACTTATTCGATTATTGTTTCTTTGTGAAATTGTTATCCGAATTGGTAGCGATGAACTAACAAGTTCTTCGATTGGCTAATCTTTTTACTTCACAACTGATCTATGTGCAAGAATTGAGAAACAGGCTCCCATAATATCATAGTTTTTAGAATAAGGTACCTAATGTAATGTTGTTACTTTAATTCAGAGAATTTGATCCTTGGTTCAGGAAAAGGGTCCATTTAATGTCAGGTAAACGGGGGACATAGGCGTTTAAATAAAACGTGTGTATAGTAACATAACAACAATATATTAACATATTTCAGAGCTTAGACTTGACTTGCTTCACATAAATGACTGAGTGGCCGGGCGGGTGCCGCTGAGTTGGCCTGACGTTGCGTTCGATGGGTATGCTGTCTGGACCCTCCAGTTGTCTTAGAAGACCCAGCTGTGGACAAATATTAGGTACATGATTAATTTATTGATGGTTTTGTTTCTTCCTTGGTACTACACAAACGAGCAAAGTTATATGTCTGGTTTTGTATGTTGGTACAGTCCGCTGCAAATTTTATGACAACTCTGAACATTAGTTAAACCGCTGTTTTTTTTTTTTTTTTTTTTTTTTTTTCTATGGGGCGTCTCGTAGTTCGGTCAAAGTGACTGACAACTACTTAACCGGGCTTCCCTGCGGAGACTAAGCTATATAGCCTCCAGCCAGGCACATAAACCGCTGTGCAGTGAATACTTCCTATATATCCTCTGGGCTGGGGCCTGCGCAGCCAGTAGTGTATTTTATAGCCACCATAAAGTTTGAAGCTGCCTGGGTCTATTTTCAGTCAATCTTCATTCTTTTGTTGATGTCACAGCAAGTCACAGGCTTAAGCTCGCTGCTAAACTTTTAATTTATGATAGCATCTTTTTAGGGTTCCGTATTTCTGTCACTTTCGTATCACTTACTATTTTTCGCTCGAGTTCCCACGTGACTATGTCACAGGAACCGTATTTTTTTTGGAATTATAAGTATGCAAAGCTATGATATATACTCAGAACAGCAAGAAACCTATGACAGTATTTTCTTTATTGAATAAATAAATCCAGAGATGATCTCTTTTAAACATATAGGAAATAAGCAACTTTACCATTTTATAATCGCTATTAGGTTATATTGGTAGCCCTTGATAGCTTCAGTATGAGTTGGCGTTTAGAAAACACCGAAAAATTTGCATTTTGTAAGCAGATCCAGTAGTGTCTCATCCCATACAAAAAAACCGTGCCGACGTTCTATACTGATTATTTTTTGTACATCGATCGCATTCGGTTCCGTTCCATTCCTTTCCATAGATATAGATGGTGATCTATCTATTGCCGTTGAAAGAAACCGAACGCGATCGATTTACAAAAAATAATCGGTATAATTAGATGAAAAACGCTAGTTACGTCGGCACGGTTTCTTTGTATGGGATGAGGCATCTGTATGCTAGTATTATATTATCTGAGGCAGATCTACATTTCTAAGTAAGTTTACCTGTTCAGTGCCAATATGCACAGGTTTTTCGTATATGATCCAGGTGACACATTCGGTGTACGGCGGTGTTGTTAGGGAGCCTTTGTATGTGACGTAGTTGCCATCGTGGAGGTCATCACTGTCCATCCAGGATAAGGATTCTGTAAAGACAAGAAAAAGTAGATATGTTCAGTTAAAAGTGAGAGATAACTGTTTGTTTGGGGAAAATGGAGAAGTGGAGTATCGAACTCATAACTTTTTTACGGTACAACCTTTTTCCACTTTGAACTTTGCTATATGCTAGCCGCATGGGAGACTTCCACGTGTTTTAAATGTTTGGTTCTAACGCCCATTTTCAATTAAACAATAATCTATGTAATCCTACATAGATTATTGTTTAGTTGGTAAACAATAATCTATGTAGGATTACATAGATTATTATTAAATATATGTAATATATGTGTGCGGTTCAGAACGCACCATCATAATGTTTGAAAAATTATTTAAAATTCAAGTCTTTCGTAGGTACCATTTTTTTGCGTTATGGACACCGACTTCCAAAAATAAAGTTATTTTTCACTTTGTAGTTTTCTGGAAGTCGGTAGTATTTTTTTATAAAAAAGTTTTTTTATTTTCACTTTTTAGTTGTACCTACCTAATAGGCAAGTTGTTTAGTAAGTTTCCTATAACGCCAGAATAGATTAGCCCAATATCATGAAACTTGAACAAAACCGATCAAATGAGAGATCTGCTTACCCCTTAAGAGCGTACTGGCGTGATGTTATGTTATGAGATGGTCTAAACAATAAACAGACATGCGATTGCAGCAGTCCCGAGAGATTTGCCGTTATTTATTGAAGAGTTCTGTTGTATATCTTCGAAGTTCTTCATCAGATCTTCACCAAATTAAAATGGGACCAATAATTTTTTAAATCGGTCCACAATTGACGGAGATATCGGTGAACATACATAAAAAAACATACAAGAAGTCGAACATAGAACCTCCTCCTTTTTTGAAAGTCGGTTAAAAAGGGCATGTGTGTGAGCGAAAGGGAAGGGTCGTGTTAAGACTAAGATGTAAGTCGCAATTGTTTTTTGATAAGAAGTTTAAAATCAGTAAAATATGTTTTATTTTCGGTCATCCAATCAAGACATATCCCTATATCTATCATCATCATCTGATTGAAAAACTTAAATTCGTTGACTAAGCTCTTAGGAGAAAATCATAACTTTGCCTCAGAGTTACTCATACGAGTATCTAATGAAAGAGAGTACGACAGCACGATTTTAAAAAATGCATCTTAATGTATGGGAAGTTATGGAAGCTCTCGTTCTGGCCGATGGGCAATCCCATTATCATCATCATTATCAGCCTTTTTAATTTTCTCACTGCTGGGACACAGGTCACCTCTCTGCGAGAGGGAATTGGCCGTAATTAATCCACCACGCGGGACTTGTGCGGTTTGGTGGATCTCGCATGTCTTTGAAATGTTGGTTTTAGGACATGCCAGTTTCCTCACGATGTTTTCTTTCACCATTTCGAGAGCAGTGGTGATGAAATCATTTACACAAAGTAAAGCGCCTGCCTGGGTTCGAACCCACGACCTACAACTCGTAAGTCGCGGCCGTTACCACTGAGCCACCACTGCTCCACACCCATTAGCTTGTCATAAATTATAAAGTAGGTAAAGATTTAATACCAACCTGAGGTTACTCTGACAGAGTGTTCACTTTTCTTGATCCTTTCCAATCCTTCGACAAGCCTGTCAAACCTTGGATTAGGAGCATCCACTGCTTCTAGAAGGAACCCTACTACGGCCAGACCATCTGGGTGTCCCACTGCCGCTTCCATAGATTCGTATTTACTGTTGTAGTGGACGAAGTGGCATTCTGCTGCGTATCTGATACAAGAGAGGCGGGATTAAAAAAAAAAAATAAGTTGTTAATTCTTCAATGCTACTACTAAATTCTCATTGAGATACAGTTAAGTACTAGACGAGGGAAACTGTTGTGCACCACCGACATCATCCTTCAAATCTTAGACAAATTTTTTTGTTTCTGTTTGTTATTCTCAAAGGTTGTTGGGCCTTGATCTTTGGTAACTTCTACTAAAAGTTAAAGTTAAGCTTTATAGTAATTTTTTTTAGTTGTAAATATTCAATACAAACGGGAAAACACTTTTACCGTCACATCACATCACAACACTGCTGGGACACAGGCCTCCTCTCTGTGAGAGGTCATTTCAATTGATACTTTCAACTTTTACCGTAGGTCATTTCAATCAGCAAAAAAAATGCGTTTAGAAGAGTATGAAGACACGAGTCGGGTCAATTTTATCTCTGCTTTGTTACTGCTGTTCAATTGATACAGTATTCAAAACTCACCCTTGTCCATCTAATAAGTGTTCACAGCCGGAAAAGTCATCCACCGACCAGTGGAAGTGCATCTGTTCGAATACGTATTCACCGATGAGGGGTCCGCCTCGGAGAATCGGCCGGACTTCAGATTCAAATGTGAAGTATGCTGGAACAATGTAACAAGAGGTGATTATAGATAAGCCTCCCGTGGATGAGGGGCGCATAAGACCGGGCAGTATGGCAGAAAGGATAAGAGGACCACCTGTGGGTCATTCCAGGCTGAAATAATTACAGTAGATATCGGTGGAGTTCATATAAGCAGTTGCTCCGTGTAAAATTCGCTAAATAAATGGTAGTATGATGGTGTCTGGTATGCTGGAAGTGATTTCTGTTGAAATAAGGATTACATTTGCACTTTTTTTCTGTTCCATAATTTTGTCCATTTATTGTTTGTAAATTAATTGTTAAATCAATTAATTTACAAACAAAAAAAAAAGAAAAAAAAAAGTAAAAAAAAAAATAAAAAATAAAAAAAAAAAAAAAATTAAAAAAAAAAAGATAAAGATAAAAATTAGTTTAATAAATAAGTATAACCAGTTAACAGTTAACTGGTTATACTTTTTTAATTAATTTAAAACAATTAATTTACAAACAATAAATTGTCAAAATTAGTTAACTGTTAACTGGTTATACTTATTTATTTAACAATTAATTTACAAACAATAAATGGACAAAATGATGGGCCTGCCATACAGTTACTGTATAGCTAGCCCCAATATAGCATAACAATTATGTCTCGTTGATTTAATGGTTGGGAGGCGTCGGCTAAGCTTTCTGGCTCGATATCTAGTCTAGAAAAAGTTTTATTTAGTTATATAGTATAGTTATAATAATAAAACTAGGTTAGTGCGACTATCGTAAATAAACTTTTACAACTAGGCTACTGGAATTGAGTTTGGCAAACTTCTGAAGGACAAAGTTAACTTTCGTATTTTCAAATTCATACTACCCGTAACCTCTTAGACTCGAATTATGAGCAAATCTGTATCACTCATCTACTGCCTAATCGAGGCGAGATAATCTTAACGTTACAATTAAATGCTCCGCAAAGTGGCGCTCATCAAGTTACAAGCCCTTCAAAGGTTTCCCAGACGGACTTCCGGGACGAGATGTCCAGTCTAGGAATTAGGTCAGCCAAACTCGATGAAGTAGTTGGTCTATTCCTTCTATAGGCTTGTCTATAACAAGACGCCATGTTGTCTATTTTGGTTCAGATTTATTGAGAAGAAGATAAGATATAAATTAACCATTCATAAGTAGGTTCCAAAACAATTAAGTAACTAGTCTATTCCTTCTAAAGGCTTGTCTCTTCCTCGACAATTTGTCTATTTTAATATAGTTATACTGGGTCTAAAATTTAATCAGGTTTTTACTGTAGCATACTCAATCAAATAGAGTAGGTAAAGTGTATTTTTATAGCCTTATAAAACAATAATTTAATCATATGCCTAATTAAAGGTACAAGGCAGTATTTTCCTCTCTCACCAAAAGTTGAATACAGGCCTGCGGATCACAAAGCCAAGAGGCAACACTAGGACCCATGAGCAATGCTGCGACTCTTGGATCCTACAAGGTCTATACCCGCGAAACCGCGACACGCGGCAGCGGTATCTAGGGGTCTGTGTTTTGGGATACCGAAGCCTGTATGGGTGGAAAGTGATACAAGCATGCACAACTTACAACTACTACTCACATTTATTCCCGTGGTGGTCTCCTGGTCTGGTTCAATCCCGTGTCCGGTCGAGGATTATAAGGGGGAAAATATATATAATAAATTTAAGATAACCGACGTGGTCTGGATAGACAACTATATACGTTCCCGACAAAATCACTTCGCTGCGCACGAAATTTATACACAAACAAATGCACGGGCGACTCACAATACCACTCGCGGATCGCGAACGTAATTTCGAGTAACGATGGGTTAAGTATATTATTATACCAATTTCAACAAAATAAAAGCAAGACCCACGTATTACGCCTCACGATTTCAATGAAAATTTTACAAGTGCTGTCCGTTCCTCTTATAATACGTTCCACGTGCCTTAGAAAATATATGTACTTAGGTTCGTTACAACAAAGAGAGAAAAAAATTTTATAACTTACTTTTAATTAATATAGTCTCAGAAACATATCAGGAACCCGGAAGGAATTGCTCTACCAGTAACAAGAAAACCACTTATTGTTACCAACCCATCTTCCTAAAGATACATCGAACAAAGTAATGATCTGGTACGTTCTCCTTCTTGGAAAAATGATTTCAATAACTTACTGTTAATTAATTATTAACTGTCTGAAACATACCATGAACCCGGAACAAATTGTACTACACCAGTATTTAGATGAGTTTTACCAACCCATCTCCATGTGGGTACTTCGAACAAAGTAATGATCTGGCAAAGTTATTTACATGGTAAAGTTTCGCCTTTCTTCAAATGGATTTTTGCGCAAGGCTGTGCAAAACACGTAATATATTTATTATTTATTATATGCTTTATTGTACACCATAATACAAATATACAAAGAAACTTAAAATTAATACAAATACAATGGGCGGCCTTATCGCATTCCGCGATCTCTTCCAGGCAACCTGGTATGGACAGTAATTGTCTGGACTTGAAGTGGGGTTGTCATTGGTGTGACATAACATTGATGACTTAATATATTATAATAAATACATAGATAAATACATATGCTTTTTGATGTTATGGGCATTTCAATTTGAATGTAAGGCGCTTTCTGCCCTTTTCAGGAAGACCTGGATGCCAAAAGAATTTAGAAACCATTTAGTCTTGTTATCTTTGGTCATATTTTTTGTGGAGTTTTATGTGCCCTTATTTACTCGTAATTATTAAGAAAAGGGTCTAATGTAATATATATTTTTGTCCAAAAAATTACGACTAGCCTTTTAGACGTGATTCTCATTTTAATAAGATTTTACTAATTATATTCTAGTTTAATACTTATACTAGCTATCTAGCCGGGGTGGGGCTTTGCACGGCAATTTATCTATACCCTTATTCGTTTATCGCTCTCTCTATTAGTGAAAACCCTTATAAACTGTTTCGAAATCCGTTGCGTGATTTACAAGTTAGTGGAGAAACCGAAATAATGTCGACAGGTGACGCGGACAGCGATTTTGTTTAATACTATTTTATTACCCAACTGCCGAAGGAGGGTAATGTGTTTATCAGTCTATGTACGTATGTATGTAAGTAAGTATGTTTGTTCCTATGTGGCGTTCTAGACACCAAACGCGTTGGCAGATTTTGATGACTCATACGTCAATCGATTCATCTTAACCTCGAGTGTCACTGGCTAAATTAAAATTAGAAAATATAAAAATAGCGGCTTTTGGGCGCCATTGTGGGGGGCCAATTTTCTTTTTTCTTCCAAACCCATCGTGTGGGGTATCAAAATAAAGGTTTTAAAGAGGTGATTTCAAAAATACACACTATATGTTTAAATGTACCTAATTCGAAAAAAATGTTAACTAAAAAGTTATAAATAAAAAAAGTTAATTCAAAAAATCAAAAATCTTTTATAGCATTAGGGATTTTAGATCTTTTTAATTAACTTTTTTTTTTTTAATTCTTCAGTTAAACTTATCAGACTATTGAAAATTCGGGCCTTAGAAAAGTAATCAAAGAACTTGCCAGACGTTTCACTATCTGACTTTGTCCTCTATTTATAGCAAAAATTAACACCTTGTCTTTGAGGATTAGAAGTTCAGAACTTATCAAATTTGACTCTAGCAGAAAAAGTTGTCAGACTTCATTAAGGGTACACTAGTCGACGGCACGAAATATTTTGTGCGCGGGGTTGAAATGCATTTTATATCATCCGACAACACGTGCGGAAGAGATAGATGTTGTGATGACCAGAAGGAAGATAGTCCGCGTACGGATACACACTTTCGCAAATTTGTAGCGAAATGGATAGTGATTTAGGACGAAACCGAGTGCGCGAAATTTTATAAACAGACCTTCGGGAGTCTGAATATCATGAAAAAACGACTAAACGTATCTGTTCAAAATAAAATTATTTGCATTTTAATTAATAATCCATCCCTGTATGGTGGCCGTTTTGCAATTTTCCGTCTTCTTATGGTATTTATTTGCGCCCAAAAATGCGTTAAAATTAGAGTCGAAATGTGGAACTTTCGACGCTCATAACTTTCAAATAATATATTTTGGCTCCATACAGGGCTAGATAATGATGAGACATATTGATATATTTTATTTTATTTTGAACGTACATCGTTAAACAGTGGAGTAATCCCTAGACTACGTTTGTATGGAAGAACTATCGACTAGTGTAACCTTAAAGTTGATAGTTAAATACTGAAACAGGTTGCACGTAAGTTAAGCTCCACAGAGAGTGTTCGTCTTTTAAGAGGTCACAGTGGTTTTAGTGACGTAAAAATCCATAGTCCCTGGTCTTTTGCCCCAAAAGATCAAGCGCCTTTTAAAGGTTTCCCCCAGTTAACAAAAAAATCGGCCAAGTGTGTGTCGGACTTCGCAAATCTAGAGTTCCGTACCAATTTATCAATATATTGGTATTTGTTAGTAAAATATACGTAATAATAGTACATTATGGTACAAGTGTGTAATGTTGGTGATTACTGCTGAGGCGCCATTGAGACCTGAACCTTTAGGTGAGGGTAGGACCCTCACCTAAAGAGCCGAGGACGAAAATAAAACTTAAATAACTGTAATTTAAACAGTAAAAACGAGTAGTGATTTTTTTTTCGCAATGGCTGGAAAAAATTATCAGTTTTCCTTTGCGCGCGCATCTAACAATGGCGATTGGCCACAGACAAAAAAAATAAGGTTTCTTTTTTTTGGCTTTTCGCGGATAGTGTTTTATAGTACATTATGGTACAAGTGTGTAATGTTGGTGATTACCGCTGAGGCGCCATTGAGACCTAAGCCTTTAGGTGAGGGTCTTATGAGAGCCGAGAACGAAAATAATACTAAAATAACTGTAATTTAAACAGTGAAAACGAGTTGTGATTTTTTTTTCGCAATGGCTGAAAAAAAAAACAGTTTTCCTTTGCGCGCGCATCTAACAATGGCGATTGGAAATAGACTAAAAAAATGAGGTCTCTTTTTTTTGGCTTTTCGCGGATAGTGTTTTAGCCACGTAAAAAATGTGGTATTTCAAGTTTTCTTTATTACAGAGAAAACAAAAGTTATATTTGAGTGGAAGTTTTATTTATTAAACACGTACAAGTTGAAAATATCTATTTAAATACGAAGTTGCATGAAATGAGCACGCAATAGGTACATTCATTTATTTGTACTATTGAGCACGATCTTTTTTGTATCGAAACTTTTTTAAATACAAAGCAACTCAACCAATAAAATAAAATAAAAAAAACTCTATAACTCACTTGTAAATAATATCAATGAAAAAGCCACAGTTTGATTACAGGAGGGTGACCATAAGCTCTTAGAGTAAGGTTATTTTGAGATCGCGTAAGTGACAGATGTATACAAGTCATATACATCTGTCCCTTACACACACTCAAAATAACCTTACTCGAGCTTATGGTCACCCCCCAGGTGTCATTATGTGCCTAATTGCGGTGAAATTAGAGCCACTTTATGAGCAAGTGTGTTGAAAAAAACATTATCACCAAATTTCAAGTTAATTTTTATGTTCATTAAGTTTACCCTACCTTACGTTAGGTAGGTGAAAACTGATTTTTTGATAAAGGGCGAAGAATTGAATCCTGAAAATAGCACAGTATTCTTGGGCTTAACTTTGGATGCTAAGCTTCAGTGGGGCCCACATATAGATAGATTGTCAAAAAGCTAAGCTCCGCAGCATATGCTGTTAGAAAGATTCGTAATGTAACTGACATAGAGACAGCCCGTTTAGTATACTTTAGCTATATTCATAGTGTAATGTCGTACGGTATTCTGTTGTGGGGAAATGCCGCTGACATCCAGACTATCTTTGTTTTGCAGAAAAGAGCTGTTTGATCAATTTATAAATTAAACCCGAGACACTATCTCAGAGAGAAATTTAAGGAGATTAATGTAATGACTGTACCTTCTCAATAAAATGTTTTATAAAAATATTTTATATGCCCATTAAAATATAAAATTGTTTAAAAAATACAGTGATATCCATAACATAAATACTAGGTACAAACACACAAGGCTCAAGAAAATAGGTGGCTCGTTGAGATGTCAATGTGTGCGCTTTTTTAATAAACTTCCAAGCCACGTACAAGATCTTCAAGTCTAATATAATTAAATTCAAATCATTCATTAAACGTAAGTTGTGCCAGAAAGCATTTTATACCATCAAAGATTACGTTGAGCACAAAAATCTTGTGATTAAGCTGCCCCAATTTTTTTTTTTTTTTACTGTTTTCTTGCGATGACAAGAATATTTAGTTTTTAAAGTATCATATTCATCATCATCATCAGCCTATTAATGTTCCCACTGCTGGGACACAGGCCTCCTCTCTGTGAGAGGGAATGGGCCGTAATCCACCACGCGGGCCCAGTGCGGATTGGTGGATGTCACATGTCTTCGAATTTTTGGTTCTAGGACATATTAATCATCATTATCATATTAATTTATTTTATTTATTGAGAATGTGAAGACTATGTAAACCTATTTTTTTTTGTTTTTAGTTTTAATTTAGCGTAATTTTTAATCGTGGTCTGGCAGTTTGAGTAGTTTATGCGGCCCACCCGAATGTCCTTTCTTTGGTATTGATCGTCGAATCGTTGAGCTCCTTAGATTCTAGGTTGAGCTGCTCGGTTATTGACAAATGCGTGCACTGACTGGACAGGTCCACTCAATCTGGCTGGTTCTTTCCTCAAAAGACCA
The DNA here is from genome assembly GCA_948252205.1 of Orthosia incerta. NCBI lineage: Eukaryota > Metazoa > Arthropoda > Insecta > Lepidoptera > Noctuidae > Orthosia > Orthosia incerta. The sequence goes on from OX411748.1 coordinate 7,081,545, forward strand.
TTTGACATCAGTCTACATGGTCTTCACATGATCTAACCAAGTTTTTGTCTGGACTTTAAAAGAGACTGTGACCTCTGAGTTTGTTTCGGCCTTTCTTCTCAGAGTAGTCAAATAGGAAACGCCGACGCCATCTAGTTTTAAAATATATGATCGACATGTAAAAGTGTTTGTACAAACCAACTTACAGAAAATAAATCACTTATCATTATCATTTATAGATCAATGGGAAGTTAAAAAAAATCTTCGGAACAAAACTTGTGACAGACGATGGACAGACGGACAGACACGTGAGTGACAGCAGGGTTCCATTTAGACCCTAAAAAAGGTAAGTTTGGTTCATTTAGTCTACACTTCATTCAAAATCAGAGTCATATGTAAACACTACTCCTACTCATTAATCACACGGTAATGTTTTCCACTACCTTTAATCTTCCTATACGAGTACATAACCAAACTAACACCGATTTGATTATCTAGCCCCCGATAACACCCATTAATTTACACTTGATACTAAACCTTATCTTATCAGTAGCATTCACAGTTTGTTAACAGATTTTTATTTTATGTAATATTTGGATTGTTTTATCGTTGGCTTCCTTATTTTTACTGCACTATTGATTTCTGTGTGACAGTGATATTATCTTAAAGTATTGGACGAATTTTGGTAACAAATCATGATACATCTTCATTTTCATTTATCTTTTTTTACGTTTAATAAATGTTAGGCTTTGGTAGTAGAAAGAAGAGGACTTTGTCCAGTCATCATCATCATATCAACTGCTGGACATAGGCCTCCCCCAAGCGTCGCCACATTGACCGGTCCCGTGCGTCCCGCAACCAGCGGATCCCCGAAACCTTCACCAGGTCATCAATCCACCTGGTGGGAGGCCTGATGGGGTTTGTCCAGTAGTGGGACATAATAAGGTTACGAAAATAAAATTGGCGGGGCCGTTTATTGGACGTGCCGTTTACCTTTCTATCTTGGGTCGGCTTCTAATAACCGGATGCACCTAAAAACCTGTATTTTAAATGGAGCAACTGCATATCTGACATCCACAACCCAGTTTCTGAGATTTACGATACCTGTTGGTAATACTGGGCAATTCGAGCGAGATAGGCCATTTTAATGTTTAAAATAAAACAAAAAAAAATTGCATTAAGAATCGTTTGTATTCGTTACCTAATATGCTATTGTGTAGGTCCAGCTGTTACACTATAACAATATCTATAGGTATGTTTGCCTTTACCATGTGACGTTTACAAAATAATCTTATGAATATTGATAAAAATGGATTACTTTGGTTCCGATAATAGATAAAATATGCGAAACTATGCGATAACTATGACAAATAAGGATGTATAACTATTTACTTTAACTATTTTCGAGGCTCTGGCTGAAACGATAAAGGGCATTATTTTTTATTTAGTTGTTTAGATAAGTTATTTTGTTCTGTCGTTTGGCAGTTATAAGAATTTGTTATGAGTATCTGGCCTTTTTTTCCAGCAACTTAAATGTCTGGCGTGGGGTCCTGGGTTCGATATCCGATATACTGGCCATGCGTCAGCTCGGGGTCATAATATCAACATCATTTATGGCACCAAATTGTTGGAAGGCCTTTAAGGAATTTTTAGTAGCACCCTGAAGTTTGGAATAATGCCTTTGGTCCTGCACTTCATCTCGCCCTGGTTATGTCGGATTGCCGTCACGTCGGAATATGAGAGAGAACAAAGCGTGTACTGACCTTGCGCACACACTTGAGCGCTACAATATATCATGTGTATTTGGCTTATCTCCGTTAAAATTGGCCACCGTGACCGTATTTTGGCGACAAGTCTACCCGGTCGCAGCAGAGAAGAGAAAATTTGTTTTTGTTCTCACCTGTTGAACCATTGTTGAGGAGTATCCCATTAACTTCATTGTCCCAATACCCTCTGTACTGGAGTGAGTCTAGTGACGACCATTGAGGGCACCGGCTTAGGGATATAGCGAGGGGGGATTGCGACGCTCTGAGGCGGGATATTTGCTCAGCTGGAAACAAAAATACAAAACAATTAGGTAGGCACTTCTATTCCAGAGTATTTCTAAAATATTATTGTTAAATTAGCTTGAAAGGTTAAGGCACCTGCTTAAATGGATTTAATTCTAGAAAATGGAGTGGAAATCCCTTCCCTTGGGCATGTGGTTATACATAGATGTCTTCAAGTATAGTTTCAATAGATGCTACAAGTCAAGTGAGCACTTTGAAAGCACTTGAGTTACAGTTGAAAACCCAAATCTTGTTTTGGTTTAAAATCGCTTAATACACAGCCAGCGCAGGCGGGTACAATGTGACCACGATGTGATGACACTTTTACGATAGCCGTTTACGAGAGACAGGCAAGCGTGTTTTATCGTCGCCACGTCGACCACATCATCGATTCCATTAGACGAGATATAATCTCCGGCACGTTAGTTGGCAAGGGTCGTTAGATGCGCAGAAGTAGATTTTTGGTTCTAGTTGGTAGTAAAGCGGGGCGTTGGGAACGTTCCAAGCGCGTGATTGGTTGGTCAGTTGACACAAGGATCTACCCGCGCACCAATCGCGTCGCGTCCACGTTCTGTTCGCGTGGTTGGTCAGTTTGTGAAATATGCGCGAACTTACCCCACCACGCGAAAACCTTGCCAATTTACATGCTGAGTATTATATAGTGGTAAAACGCGCGCGAAACAGAGCGGATATATATGTTGGAAAAATATGTAGTGATTTAAGAGGGAAAAAAATGTGGACAACATTTTACTAAAAAATTGTGATTGTTAAAAACAAGAGAACGCTTTGTTACATTTGATTCGCCTTTTACAAAAGGGTCGAGAGAGTTTATTCCATGTTCACCTTCTATTAATCTATTGTCAGCTTAGTCTTTTAGTAAAAAACAATTTAACAACTTAAATAAAACCTGAATAGCTTAAATTTTTTAGTCCTTAGCTGCCTATTAAAATTTACTTAGGACTATTAAAAATTCGTAAAATATTTATTTTGTTGAGTGTTTTAATATCGTTGATAGAATTTAAAAATTAATAACTATTGCATATTTATTTTGAATAACGTATTATTTAAAGTAAGATAATAAATAAGTTACAGCTAGTCTCTTCAATTAAATATTGATAATTATCAAGCGCGCATTAACATTAGCTTGTCTGCGCAGCATTCGGGAAGTTGCGTGGCAACTTCTCGTGCAACTTACCACAGTGTGTCAAGACGAAAGTTTATGACCTGTGTGTGCTGCCAGTGATTACTTTAGGGACAGAGACGTGGTCGCTCACAATAAGCCTCTTCAGAAGATTTAATGTTTAGTCGCCCAAAGGGCAATGGAGAGAGCTATGCTCGGCGTTTTCTTGCGTGATCGAATCAGAAATGAAGATATTTTTTTTTTTTTTTTTTTTTTTTTTTTTAAACTTTGCCCCACACTAGGAATTTCTCCTGTATCGTGGGTGCGTTTACAAACATATAAACTCACATACACAAACACCCAGAGCCGGAACAACTATTTGTAGATCATACAAATAATTGTTCCGTGCGGGAATCGAACCCGCGACACGCAGCGCAGCAGTCAATCGCTCAACCACTGCGCCAACCGTGCGCCCTATATCCGCAAGAGAACCAAGGTTACTGACATAGCCCGAAGAATTGCCAAACTTAACTGGCAGTGGGCAGGGCACATTGCTCGTAGAACTGATGGCCGTTGGAGTCGAAAATTTCTAGAGTGGTGACCGCATACCAGAAGTCGCAGCGTTGGGAGGCCTCCCTCTAGGTGGAGCGACGACCTGGACAGGACTGCGTGCGTCCGGTGGGCGCGAAACGCACGGGAAAGATCAGTGTGGCGACGCTTGGGGGAGGCCTATGTCCAGCAGTGGACGACTTTCAGCTAAAATAATAATAATGATGATGACAAAAGTACGTGACACTCCCATGGTCCGTACGGGTGGTGGGGGACGTTACTACACAAAAATATGACGGGGTGGCATGATGACGCGACGACGCTCCCGTCAGGTGCTCCCGTCCCGCGCGTTGTCAGCCCCGCTTCCCTTTTCGTCCCCTGCGCCCGCGAACCAAGGGTGCGCCAGTTAAAAATTTGCCAAGCTACAGGCAAGCGTGACTCATCGTCGACCACATCATAAGATGAAATAGTGGTCAAACACGAGCCTAATAATAATAATAAAAGATCTGCTGTTCTTCGCTGAATGACTGAGTCAAATTCAACAGCCAATCGCTTAACTTGCGTTTAATTTAAGACGCGTCTATAATTTCATTCCAGAAACTACTAGCTAATCTCTTAGAAGTCTACGCAATATTGTTTTAAATGTTCACATTGTATTAACACGTTCATTGACGATAGTTAATTGATTGCGTTTATTTAACGCTATCTAACCTAGCTTACCCTTTCGAGTATTTTTAGTTCTGCTAGAACAAGAATTAGGTACTCAGTTACATTAACAAAACTTTAATTTACCTCTATGGTATATGAAAGGGCATGAAATTAATTATGTTTGGGTTTCATTACAAATGAACCGACCGATGCCTGTTGATTTATGAAGCTCGTGGTTTCGGGGGATTGCAAACACAACATTATTTTACATACGTTTAATGCTAAAAATCTAACAGTAAAGAGTTTGAAATGCATGCAGCTATAAATTCTTCTTTTGTACCTTAAAGAATCTGGCGACTATCTAAGCAGTAAAAGATTAATTCAGTCATTATGGTCATTTGAATATGGCTCAAGGTTAGTTCTTTAAAAAGTTACAACTTAATTTCAGCTGTGACAAGTTGTGTGCCCGATGAGTTTCGCAACAGCAAAATTAGTAACAAAGTGGTTCCGTAATGAAGCTCTTTAGGGGACAACTTTTTAACAATCCTTTCAAGTTACTCACTTTCGTAGTATAAGTAAGGAACGCTTGTGTAAAATATCATGCTTCTAGGACCAAACACTTAGGCTCCGCTTTGTTTGTCAGTCAATGAATCTTAACTGTAAAATTTTATTAACTTGATAAATAAATACACACAGAATATAACAATGAAATGAATTTTAGGAACACGTTGCTATGAATTAGGTGCTTAAGTGGAAACACACCTTAATATCAGATTAATTAATCTTGAAATTCATCATACTTAAGAATGATAAACAATGTGACGGATTGGCAGGCACGCGGTGCCTCAGGCATTAAGTCCGCCTATGTACTTTTATGTTGCATGAAGTTTTAATAAATAAATAAATTGTACACGAAACTCTACAATTTGTAGTATAACTACAAAATGTAGAGGGTGTCTAGTAATATCAACGAAACTCTAGAATTTGTACAACTGTATGAATCTAATAGTCAAAGACTGGTTAGGTTAGATAATAAATATATAGTGCAATAAATATAAAAAAACGAATTAATACAATGGCCATAGAATTTGCACTCAGATGGAAATCCAGAATATACAGAATAACAAAGATGATCCATATACGCATAGGTATGTTGGAAGACCCAGAAGGCGATGTCTTGATGAGTAAGACTCCTAACTAAAGTATACTCGTAGTCCAGATATTGGCATAAACACAATAATATCTATTGGAATATGCACACAGTTGGAAAGCTAGAATGTACAAAATAACAAATGATGATGATGATGATAAGTATATTGGTAGACCCAAAAGGAAATCATATGATGAGTAATACTCCTATCTAAAGCATTGGCCTGATATTCCAAGAGGCTGAGAGAAATGAAAGGAAGACCCATCTGGTGGAAAACAAAGAACTCACAAATAATGAAAATGTGGCAAAGTGGATGACTTTTGACTCTAGTTTCTGTGCTTATGAATTTTTGATCGAATGATCAAGCTTGGGTAGTAAATTGTGTGTGAGCAAATAGGGAAGATAGGAACTAAACGATGAACGCTTTAAGATATAACAAAACGAATTTCGAATACCGACTTATTGCAGTATTATGATTCATTACAAATCATCATCATCAATACAACATATAATAAATCTGTAGAAAAATATTTTTTGTACATCGAAAAAAAATTCAAAAAACATAGCCCGGGTGTTAAAAGATAACCAACAGAACCCATTTCCAGAAATTTTGGAATTTTTGTCTGTTTGTCTGTTTATTTGTGCACGCATCACGTGAAATGTACGAAACCAATGTAGATAACTTTTATACATAAAAATTGTGCGTAACTTCAAGAATTACTTAGTTTTTGTTTCATCGCAATCAGTTCACTCTATCAAAAGTTAGATATATTTCAAGTGATCAAGAAGTAAAATTATCACAGCACACGCAATTTAATTACTCGGACAGTTGAACTCGATCGAGATGGCGTTGTGCATTTGAAGTCATTTTCTGAATGGCGGTGTTAAGTTATTATAGTGTTCTTAGTTTGGAATCTAGACGACTTCTTCTGGGTGTACTGATGCTGCATGGTATATGCAATAATAGATTCGACTGCATTCCCTTATCAAATAGCCTACATTATATAGTACCTAGATCTGTCATGCTTCGTGGGGTACGTGTGCCTCAGCTATTCCACACAAGTTCGTGTAAGACTAACGCTGGGGTGCGCGTGCCTCTTCGTCGCCTCGTTGATGCGTACAACTCTTACTTCATGGAGCTTGACATATTTACTCTCTCCAAACATCGTTTCAAGGCGGGAGCAATAGAGTTACTGAATTCATAAGTATATAAATTTATTTTCTTTCTTCTTCTTATTTTTTTATGATGTACACTACTTGTTTGTTTTCTTTTGACTTTTTTTTGTGAATTCGAGGACAATGTGGTGGGTTACATGTGTAGTAACATAAACATGTAAAAATTGTATAAATGTATTTCTAAGTATTCTATGTATTCTAATTTAAGAATATCTAGTTAAGCTTGGCATGTAACTGTTTTTTGTCCCTAACCAATAAAATAAAAATAAAATAAAAATAAAATAAAAATAAAATAAAAATAAAATAAAAATAAAATAAAAATAAAATAAAAATAAAATAAAAATAAAATAAAAATAAAATAAAAATAAAATAAAAATAAAATAAAAATAAAATAAAAATAAAATAAAAATAAAATAAAATAAGATTATACGCGAAAGAATGACCCTAGAAAAAAAATTGGTATGTAGGTATGTAGGGTAGGCAGGAAGGTAAGTAGGGTAGGGTTGGCTTGGCAGGCACATGATGGGAGCGAAGCCGCGGGCACAGCTAGTTTAAAATATATTTTTACAACAATCAAATAGATTAGGATTATTCTGATAACACGGGTTTTTCTTAAACGTCACTGCCCACTGTTCATCTTAGTTACAGATGTAAAAATAGATAGATAAACGTTGAGATTACATTTTCTGATATTTCTGGTCTTCATCAGATAAGTATAGCTTCTTGCCTCGTTTTGTTTACCAATCTTGGATTGAGGAAAAATCATTATCACCGAAATGATTTAGATTTGATATAGAGTGGTGCAAATACTATTTATTTGTAATGGTAGATAATGTAAATTCTACTTTAACATTTTGTAAGTAAACAAATACAAAATAGAAGCCAATAAGACGTGAATTGCTATACTCCTAAAGAACGAGGCATAATTGCTTCCCACCTTGAGGGAGACAACTTTTCATCGAAAATCATCATGAGTGTGTGAATGGCAATTATCACTTCTGGAGCACCGAAAATTTGCGTATAACCTACGAGGAGCCATTGCACTCGCTTAAAGTTAGTGCATGGTTGGCTGTTTACGCTTGTTTACTGTTGGCGATTTGCACTGGCTGGCAAGATCGCTTGTTTTAACCGTTCCAGACTTATTTTTGTGGGTTTTTTTCAAGTCAATGTCTATGTCAACAAGCCTCAGACTGATGAATCTTTTTTAGTTCTGGCAAGAGGAAAATGCCAAAAATCGGGCCAGAATGTTAAACAATTTTGATGGCGGTCACTTTGCCTATATCATTTTTACGACTTGATGGAATACAAATTAAGACATCAAATAAACCTAATACAAGCAGAACCAAAGTAATACATTCATTAAAAAAAAATACAGCCAAAGAACATCAGGGGGCTCGGGCGTCCCCGCAGTCTCCGGACTAGTGCCCCAATGATGTCGTCTTTTCAGTGCGTGTATAGGTTAGCAGCGTAGAACCTCGTCTCACTTCCTTCTCCTCACCTCCATTCACTCTACTACAATGATGCCAAAGAAAAATAATATTGGACTAAAACATGCACCCCCTCCCCCACAAAGTGCACCTCACCAACATTCGAGGTCTGCACTCAAATCTCTCTGCACTCAAATCTCTCTCTCTCTCGTGGGCTTTAGTGGACACACGTCTGGATAAAATTATCTTCGCCTTTGTCTACCAGTCGCACAGCGGAGATCAGGAGACAACCAGGCTCACAGAGTACCTCAGTGAGGCTGTGCTGACGCGGCACAGCAGCGGTACCCTTCCGCCCAATTAGTGTTACTGAGGGAATTTAATGCCCACCACCAGGAGTGGCTTTTCCCACACCAGAGCACTGACCATGCTGGACGGGAGATGCGTAAACTTGCTAAACCTGACTCAGTTGGTCCAGGGAGCAACGAGGGTACCGGACTTTGACTCGCACACGGCCAATTGCTTGGACCTTCTGCTGACAACAGATCCAGACCGATACTCTGTGTCGGTAACTTCACCTTTGGGTAGTTCCGACCACTGTCTGGTGAAGTCTGTGTCCGTCTACTCCCCGCTCGATCCCAGCCCAAGAGACACCCGGCGGGTTTGGCGGTACAGGTCAGCAGATGGGGATGGCATGCGATCTTTCTTCGCATGCTATCCTTGGCAGCCTACTTGTTTTTCTTCAGCTGATCCTTCGTCGTGCACGGACGCCGTGACGGATGTATTGCGTCAGGGAATGGAGTACTACATTCCGTTCTCTGACGTAACAATGTCCAGCGTTGACCGGCCATGGTTTGGCACCGAATGTCATCGTGCCGACGCTCTTAAGCATGAGGCGTACATGGCATGGGTCGAGGCTCGATCGCGCAAAGCGAGTGATGTGGATCGGAAGAACAGGGCCTTCAACAGGGCTGCCAAGTCCGCCAAGATGGTTTTGCGAAGGGCTTGGTTCGACCACATTGGCCGAATAGGGACCAAACTTGCTTCTCACCCAGCAGGTAGTAAAGCGTTTTGGTCCCTGGCTAAGTCGGCCGAGGCGAACTTCTGCCGTCCCTCACTACCACCACTGCTGGAACCCGACGGGTCGCTGGCCCACTCCGCTGAAGAGAAGGAAAATTTATTTGCCTCTTTTTGCGGAATCTTCACCTCGTGACGCGCGGCCCCCACCTTTTCCTGTTGAATGCGAGACGAGAATGTCAGACATTCGCATCGTGAATGGGTTTTTTCTAGGCAAGCGTGATTCACCGTCGACCACATCATCGCTTACCATCAGGTGAGATAGTGCTCAAGCGCGAGCCTATAGGATGTAAAAAAAGGGTGATAACTTTTGCGCCTCCTTGTGGAGAAGTTGTCATAAGACAGCTGTTTCTACTCGCTCATAGTCGAACACGAAACCAGTTAATTTTTAGTATTTTGTCTCGTATCAGCATAAAGTTTATGCTCAACAGCCTTGTGCCAGTCAGCAAGATTTGACTACCAACATTTGATTTCAGGTATTCCTCGCGCAGACAGAGAGCCGGCCCAGTGGTAACAGCCCCGACTCGCGTGTCGTAGGTCATGTGCTCGAACCCAAGCAGGCGTTTTCATCATCATCATCTTCAGCCTATTAATGTTCCCACTGCAGGGACACAGGCCTCCTCACTGTGAGAGGAGCAGGCGTTTTACTTTGTGTATATTATTTCATCACCAATGATCTAAAATCAGTGAAGGAAAACATCGTAAGGAAACCGGTATGTCCTAGAACCAAAAATTTTAAGACATGTGACATACACTAATCCGTACTGGGGCCGCGTGGTGAATTAAGGCCAATTCCTCCTCACAGAGAAGAGGTCTGTGTCCCAGCAGTGGGAAAATTAAAAGGCTGATGATGATGATGATTCCTCGCGCACATTCCTTGTCCGCACTTGCTTATTTTCCAGTCATTTGTTTTGTACAATATTATACAAGACCTCGCCTCATATTATGCTAAACCCTTTTCATCTAGAGCTGCATGTGCTATGCGGGTTAAGAAATAAAAGTTATGATGTAAATCACATACATCTCTCTCTGCACATCCTCGCATATCCCTAGTAGAAACGAACCCTAAAGATAAAGTATAGTAGTGTTGATGAGAGAGTTAATGCAATTCCTCATCTCTTACAACTCCTGTGACAAAACTAATGGACGTATGTTCCCGTTACTCCCACAATATCTTAACACATTAAACTACACTCAAGAAAGTTCAAGCACTTTGCAGTTCTTGAATATTATCTTCAGGTAGTCAGGCAACCCTTTGAGTAGCCGTAATAGTGCCAACCTGCCCTGAGTGCGGCAGTTAGCTAGTTTAACACGCTTTAACTCCGTTTATCACATTAGCATCCTTCTTATTAGCGAAGTAGGTACTTTAAATGCGAAAGTGTCTTTCATTCACACAAGAAATTGAGATTTAGGTTTTTATCTCGACAAATGATTTTATCCAACTCACAGAAGTTACCAGGCAACTTTTAAGTGAAATTGGAGCAGACATAATTAACTGCCGCATGACAGATCAGCTGAGTGCTGAAAAGCACCTAGTAATGGGTTAACATCGCGGCATACTAAGGCAATTACGATAACAAATGTGTGCGTTGCTGGCTTATTTATTTAATTAAGTATATAGAAATGCTTATATTGGAAACTACGTGAGCAAATTCGATTAGTTCAAAAATGTATTAAACACTTGTAACATTACCATCAGTCCGATTTTTTTTAGTTTTCGCATTCACCACGCTCACCGGATTGAATCTCACTATCCTGTTCTCCATTACAAAAATATCCTTCTTTTATAAAAAAAAAAAACTATTGAACTATAAACTTTTTTGAAATAATACCATGTAAAACAAACGTGCACAATATACGTTCGATTCCGGATTATGTGACCAACAAAAACAATTTGATTTCAAATCGTACCAGGTTGATTAGATAGGTCCTTATCATGTTTTTGACAGGCTGGCTGACAACGCTATTATGTAAATGTAAGGATTAACTATAGGTGCAAATTCTTCATTTGTTGAAAACAGTAATCATTATCTGCCTGCCCTTGTCCCATGTAACTTGGAAATCGGCTCAACGCGTTTTATTCGTCCATTCTGTCCTGTCAACCGTCATGGTATCACTGACTACCTTCTCTTTCATATCACTCCTCACACAATCTGTCTTTTGGCATCCCTCTCTCTCTGTATCCATCCGAATTTATATATATATATATTTCTTCTGGATACTGGATAAAAGAGAGCCATGAATTCATGTGAATCTCTCTTATTGATAGGTTCGCGTCAAACTATTTCACCTGATGACAAGCGATGATGTGGTCGCATGGTGGTAATCATGGAACGCGCTTGCTCTTTATTCTCACTTGATATAGGACTCAGGTTGTATCTATTCGGAAACCCAGATCTCGAATTCCAGTGTCATTGTTCAAAGACACCATGTTTATAGAGTTGTTATTGCATTAACTCTCTAATAAATATAGCCTCATTGATAACAAGAACTAAAATAGCCTTAACAAATCTTGCTGATTTGCTGATATTAGACGGATTCAGCGTAATGGCTTTTACTACTTAAGATGCCTTGGCGTAGGCCTCCACGTTTTAAATGACTTTCCAAAAAGGAGGAGGTTCTATGTTCTTTGTTTGTTTTTGTGTATTTTCACCGATTTCTCCGTCAATTGTGGACCGTTTTTGAAAATTCTTTTTTTGTTTAAAAAAGTATGTTCCGATATTGGTCATTTTGATTTGGTGAAGGTCTGATGAAGAACTTCAGAGATATACAACAGTACTCTTCATTAACTAATGGCAAATCTATCGGGATTGCTGCAATGGCATGTTTGTTTATTTTTTATACCATTTCATAACATAACATCACGCCGGTACGCTCTAAAGGGGTACGCAGATGTGAACAGTTCATCTTGGTACACTCTCATTTCATCGGTTATGTTCAACTTTCATGATATTCGGGTAATCTATTCTGGCATTATAGGTATCTTATTGTTTAGTAAGGTACCTATAATGCCAGAATACTTGCCTATGGTATAGGTAGGTACAACTTAAAAGTGAAAAATAAAAAACTTTGGTGGTTGAGCGATTGACTGCGTTTCGCGCTTTCGATTCCCACACGGAACAAATATTTGTATGATCTACAGCTCATAGCTGTTCCAGCTCTGGGTATTTGTTAGTTAATATGTTTGTAAACGCTCATAAAAAAACAAAACGTATGGTAGAATCTCAGTACATCTTACATTAATTTTCTTATACACTACTTCATACTAAAATGCGACATAGTGATAGAACTTGCCGATCATGCGTGTTGTGAGTGGTTCATTCAACTAGTTTCTATTACCTAAATGGATTTGCAGATATGTCGGAATGTGAACGAAGATGATAAGATTAGAATAATTAGCACGAGTATATTCAGATATTCTTTTTATTTAAATGAAATAGATGATATGCTATCAATCAAATACGGGTAGAGAAAAGCTTAAGTCGGTTAGCAGACCAAGAGGTAGACTAAAGTAGATCGTATAGCTGTCGTAAGTTTTCTTACTTGTGCAGACCGCTATGTACCTAAAATAATCAGTATGTAGCGGCACCGACGCCGACGCCGTCACTTACGAACTAATGACATGACGTCACACAAATCCTGCATCGCGCAAGCAAATTTTTCGGCGCTATTTGAACACATACAACAGTCCGACAACAACCGTTGGGCAGTTGCCCGGACCAGACACAAAACCCGTCTGGTCGGAGGATCCTCCCTTTTCTATGGAGGTCTGTGGGACTTTACACCCTGTTCCACCTACTCCCAAACTGGTGACCCTCGAACATGAACGTCAGCGCAGCCTTCGTGCAGAACAACTTTGTCATGACGTCATCATCACTTCCTCAAGCTTTCGAGCAGCGAGTCATACAGCCAGCCAGTACCCACGGCATCTACGGGGTATCCTGACCACCAGCATGCAGCGGACGCGCATTCCTGGTCATCACCCTCAGCTTCTTTCATCACCGCTCCGACCCACTGGAGCCAGCAGCACTGTCCCGACTCACTGGGACACCATCACCGCTCCGACCCACTGGAGCCAGCAGCACTGTCCCGACTCACTGGGACACCATCATCACCACTCCGAACCACTGGAGCCAGCAACACTATCCCGACTCACTGGGATATCATCACCCCGACTCACTGGGGCACAAACGCATACAGTTCCGACTCACCGCGAACTCTGCGACTTCCGGTTCCGACTCACGGGAACCAACCTTTCACTGGCCAGACACGCCTCACAAGATGTACGGACGACTCAACCTGCTATCGACCTCCGGTCTCCGGAGGGGAGTGATGTAGCGGCACCAGCGCCGCCACTTACGAACTAATGACATGACGTCACACAAATCCTGCATCGCGCAAGTAAAGTTTTCGGCGCGATTGGAACACATACAACAGTCCGACAACAACCGTTGGGCAGTTGCCCGGACCAGACACAACACCCGTCTGGTCGGAGGATCCTCCCTTTTCTATGGAGGTTTGTGGGACTTTACACCCTGTTCCGCATACCCCCAAAGTATGAACAAATATCTCAGCTTTGCGAGCGAAGTTAAACTAAATTAGCTGATCTTGGTCAGCAACCGGCGCGGAAGCGACAAAGGCTAACTTTCTAGATAATTTTGCAAACGGTCACCAACCCCCGTATAACAACGGAGTGTCTATTTAGGCCAAATAAAAAGAAGTACCATTTTGTAACACACTTTCTATTTCAATCACAATCCGAAGGATTTGCAAGGAAATTCTTTAACCATTGCTTTATCTGTTAAAATTAACGAACTTTGGACTCTTTATTTACAACATAAATAATATAGAATTCCTCTCCTCAACAAAATAAATAAAGCAGCGATTGTTGTTGAATAGCCAACATGAACGGCAGTGCTCGGTTGATCAGTTCCTAATAAAGTAAATGAGCTAAGTAATGGCACTGCCAGACAGCCATCATTATTATATTTTTGGAAGAGCCCATCGTTTAGCTTAATAATATGTCCATAACTAAAACTATTCTCATTTAAATCAGTGTTTGTTCCGCATTAGTGATACATTGGATACAAGGCAACATGTTAAAGAAATAATCGAGAAAGGTCATGTTTATAATAGAAAGCACGTGACTGGAGTTACAGAAAAGTGCAAGAGTTTCGTGGATTAGATAAAACTTATCCAGTTCTTTGTTTCATGAATCAGGTACGTAGTCTACAAAAACTAAATGCTACAAGGCGGTTCTTCACCGTGTTGACTTAGGTGAAGTGAGTTGTTATCAACTCAGATACAGAGGATAGCACAACATGGCAAATTGTCAGGTCTCTTCATTCACCTAAGGTTTCACTAATTGATTTTTTACAGAATAGCACTATCGGTTGGCAACGTAGTGAAATCATTTTGTTCAACTTTTAAGGCAAGTACACGCTCTACTATTCTGATTTCAGGAGGAACTAGAAGCGAAGCGAATCCACCACCTTATACCTGTGACAATCTATGAAGTCGTATTTGGCAGCTATAAAACGCCATTTATTACGCCATTACATTTTAATAAGTTAAGTTAAGACGGGCTGGTGTCCGCAAATCCACGTATAAGCGCGTATTTTGCGTACATTTTATTAAATGTTATTTTTTCCATTACTGCTTCGAGACGGTTTGGTATACTTAAGACAAGGTTTCGGAGGCGATGTTGCGGAATATATTTCTTTAAATATTTTTAAATTACAACCCGTTCTGCTTACCAACAAAAGTTAAAAACCGAAATTTCAAAGGAAGTTGATGAAATTTTCTATAAAACCGTTTTTTATTTCAAAACTCCTACTTCTATAGTTTATGAGAAATTGCAATTTCAAAAGCGTGGTACTAAGTTTTGAAGGCCAGTGTAATTTGAAGTCGATTGATATTCTGATTAAATTTTTTTTTTTTTACTCTGATGAAAAAACGCCGAAATAAAATAATACAATATCAGTTTATTGACATTGGCAATAACATTGGTACGTAATCTAACTGTCTGGTATGTCTTATCAGATTAGCTACAAAAGATTAAAGATTAGTGTTATTATATAAGACTGACACGAGGTTCGAGTAAACAGAAAAGCGAAACTTCCTACTACATATATATGTATGTATATGTTTATATATATACAACACACATACACATATATATATATATATGTAATGTATGTATATGTGTATGTGAGTATATATACATATATATATGTATGTATATATACCCTCTCGACTTCATAAACACAACAGCGTATAGGTTAGAACACGCACGAAACACGCGCACGCGGCCCGGCTTACAACTATAGCAAAAAATATCGTTACAACTTTTCGTCTTAATTTTTTCCATCTAGCCCCCTTACGCAACGCGTGATAAGGAACTTCGTTCCAAAAACGAATGTTAATTATTATACTATTTCGGTAAGCAAGATTTCATTAGTTGCTTTGCTTATCAAGAAAAAAACTTCACTTGTATACTGTGCACGTGGTTGCTTTCTTATCTTTGTATAAATCCACTGTCATATACTTTTAGTCAACCTAGCTACGTGAAGCTAACCTTCTAATCATGCATTGATTGGAACCGCTCAACTGTAATTATGTACTACAAGGACAATTATGCTTGCTATGTCATTAGTTTTCCTAGTTATAAATCTATTATATCTTTTTAATAGACAGTACATGGACTGAATGCAACACATGGAGGGGCAAGGTCAAGGACCGAATTATACTGTGGGCCCACTCCATGACCCATTCGCTGTTAGAGCCACCACAGTTTTCAATTGAGAGAGATACATAGATACAGGGCTAATAGGACTGTCCTTTTTTGCACCAGTACAATGATAGACTTTAACTTCATAGTAGCACACTACCAGATAGACAATATATTACACAATTGACATTCTGCCCAATATTTGCTGTTCCAACTTCCAGGCACCAACAAGGAATTGAAGAGTTTACCACTTAACTTGAGCAGAAATCATTTGGCAGTTCACTCATTATTATAATCATTTGACCGAGACATACTTAGACTAAAGAAATCTAGGTCTCTTCCCAAAGCTGAGCCTTGATGTCCAATCTAGTAGTGTTATTCTGTAAAAATCTCACCGTGGTCTATATTTTTCTTGTTACCATGTGGCCACCTATGATGTCAGAGTTAAAGCCGCCTCTGGGAACCCCACAGGCCTCTGACAGGGCTTTTTCAGACTTAAATGAACTATTAAAGTCCAGGTTTCCTCACGATATTTTCGTTCACCGATGAATGTGATGTCCAAGATAAACTTAGAAAGTTAATATGAATTTGAAAAAGTCCCAATGGTTCTTGCCCGGATTTGAAACTACGACTTCAAACAAGAGAGGCGACCACGACATAACTAAATCCAAGTGTAATCGGTTGGAGTGACAGTTCACTCAGAGGTCACTTCACCACGGTGAGATGTCTACAGAATCAACCTGCAGCAGATTGCTCACTTAAAGAAAAATTAAGAAGAAAAAACAAAACTCATAAATAAAATAATTATGAAATACTTACACGCAGACATCTTGGAGCTCCTCATTTTCACTTCAATATTTGGCAACGTCCTCTCACAAAGTACTGAGACGTTAGATCTATCCAATCGGTAAGGTCGTCACGAGATCATCTATCTTAGTGTTATCGAAGGATTTACTTCGACACTATCTGAAAGATAACTGGTCCTTCGTTTTGTTTCAGTTCCGTGGTTACGTGTAGTGTATTATTAGTAATAGGGCTTAAGGTTTAGTTTCATTGAGCAGTTTACGGTAGTGTATTAGAGTGTTTCTTTGTATTATTTACTGTCCGTTTTACTAGTGATTTGCACCTATGGAGGCATGCGGCACAGGATGTTAAGTCTCACAACCGTCATTGAAAAGGGAGGAACGTCCAACCAGATTGGTTTTGTGATAGACACACACGACTGCCGCGGAAGTTTGCAGACCGACATCTCACGTGCAAAATATATCGTAAATGCCAGCCCTGAACAAAAATCTAAACCTTATCTAGTAGGTCCTACTAATAAATATTTTTGCTTCCAATAAAACTTTGCAGCCAAAGGTAATTTACTAGTTAAGATGATCATGACCATTGTGCAAAAACCGGAATAAAAGAACCCTTTGAGAGACTAGTATAGGACTAGAAAGGTTGAATCAACTGATTGGTTTGTATAATAAAATAAACTATAGACTGGTTGGCAGGTTCCAAAAGGATTACATGAATAAGATTGGCTGCAACCAAAATAAAACTAGCAACAGATTAAAGAGTAAAAGAAGGACTTTAAACCATACAAAGATAGATATATTTTTAACACGCTTTTATTAGCTTGGTATGTATGTATCTATGTATCAATGTATCAATGTATCAATGTATCAATGTATCAATGTAACAATGTATCAATGTATCAATGTAACGGAATCTTTGAACGTGATTTTCACCCACTTCAAAACGTTGGATTGATTTGAAACTTTGCACACTTATCAAGGACCGATGACAATGCAATAATTTAAACAGTTTGTCCCATTATCCTTACCATTAAAGCGTGTTTTTTAGTTTTTATAACTACAATTTTTTTATATTCAACTTGCCTTGTTAGTTAGTTAATGTACGTATAATATGTGGAACAAATCTTACAACTGATTGAGCTGAAACTTTGGATACACGTTTGATATGGATGACAATGCACGGAAAGCTAGAAAAAAAAAGTTAATTTTTACAAGCTTTTTATTTAACTTGCAATATATTATGTAAGTGTGGTTGGGTCAAATCTTTCAACTGAATTTATTCGGATGTGACGAACGTGTGTGATGACGAATTTCTGTTTGGATGACAATGCATGGCTAAGTGTCGTAATTCTAAATGCAATATGGCGGATGGCCAAAGATGGCGGACTAGTTCTTTTTTTGTGCACTGTCATGATATAGGTATCAAATGAAAGGGTTTGCTGAGAAGAATACAAAAATAGCTTGTTTAAAAAAACAAAAAGGAGAAATTTATTTATATAATATAGCAATATTGATTGGTGCTGGAAGAAAGAAAGAAGTAAAAGGTGGATGTAAGTTCTTTGCCAAGGAGTGAAACGAAAAAGGCTAGCACAAACAAAATAGTTGAAGTCATGAGCACTGCACCTTAACAAGCAAAGTGGTCTTCAAGTAGGCGATGTCCATCACCTGTACTGTACGCTGCATTTACCATCAATGTTTCAAACAATCGATATTGGCCACTCACATAGATACTGATTGTTTTTGTGTGGCCAGTCTAAGAATACGGGCGAGTTTGTGTTCTTGGGTTAACAGTAGGTATCTACACTATAGGCGTTTTTTTAATAGAAATAAAATATGGAGGTGTCTGAAAATATATAATAATTATATATTTTATAATATATTATATTCAGAAGTTTACAATTAAAGAAACTGTGCAAAATAAAAGAAACGTACAAATTTGATTCCCATGTTTATTTTACAAGATTTAAGTAATTGCAACAAGAAAAACAGAAGAGTAAAAACAACATCGTTCGTAAAGTAGAAGGACACATACTTTCTGATAACTTGCAAGTTATAGGAAAAGGGATACTTTAAGAAACAAAAAAAACTATTTACAAACAAATTCAACCGACTTTCAAATTAAAACACTACAAAGTGAAAAATAACCTAAATTTCGGAAGTCGGTGTTCTTGTTTTTGTTTCATCGTTTTAGGGGCGAGCCAACAACCGGGCATAAGTCCGGACTACTACTAAGAAATTCCAGATGGAACACCCAATAACACGTTGCCCGACCTAGGAATAAAACCCAAGAACTCTTGCTTAGCAGTATCGCTTGAGACCAAAAGACCAACGAGGCAACAAAAAAAAACATCACCACTATATCTCTTCTAATCTATCTAATACCTTTAAACGAGCACTTCTTGTATATATATAATTTGAATCTCGAAAACGTCTGCAACGATTTTCATAAAATTTAGTATGCAGTAGTTTCGGGTGATGAAAAATGAAACCTAGCTACAACGATAATTTGTTGTAGCTAGGTTTTATTTTTAGAAAACGTCGTTTTCTCTATTTTCACCCGAGCAGTGCTCGGTCGCCCAGGTGCTTTGTGATTATGTCAACAATTACCAATAATGTAGTAGTGTAGTGACGTGGTCGCTTACAATGGGCCTCATCAGAAAGCTTGAAGTGTCCCAAAGGGCAATGGATAGGGCTATGCTCGGAGTTTCCTTGCGTGATCGAATCAGAAATTTAGAGATCCGTAAGAGAATCAGGGTTACCGACATAGCTCAAAGAATTGCCAAACTTAAGTGGCAGTGGGCAGGGCACATTGCTCGCAGAACGGATGGCCGATGGGGCAGAAAGGTTCTGGAGTGGCGACCGCGAACCGGAAGACGTTGCGTTGGAAGGCCTCCCACCAGGTGGACCGATGACCTGGTGAAGGTTGCGGGGATCCGCTGGTTGCGGGACGCACGAGACCGGTCAATGTGGCGACGCTTGGGGGGGGGGCCTTGTCCAGCAGTGGACGTCTTTCGGCTGATATGATGATGATGATGATGATACCAATAATGTGTTCTGCGAGGGATATCCCTTAGACAGTCTCCCCAAGGATATGGCTTTACAAGCATTGTTAAGCTGATAATAAAGATCTGAGGGCCTCAAAAAAGTGACATTTTGACTCCTATAACCAATGGTCTTTTAAAATTCCATGTTAGATTTGTTAGCGCATTTGTCTATCCCGTACACTATTATTTTATTATTGACTAGCTTCTGCCCGCGACTTCGCCCGTGTAAAACTTGTTTTATCAACGTAAGGAAATACAATCTATCCTATGTCCTTCCCAGGGTCTCTAACTATATCCATGCCAAATTTTATCTAAATCGGTTCAGTGGCACGCGTTTGATCACTATCTCACACTTTTGACTCTTCGATCTAGGTTAAGACTGTTGACTATTGTGTAGACCTTCATGTGTCTGTTGCCAGTTTCCAGGTGCGGTAATGGCGACCACAAAGCCGGTTTTAATGAGGTAACTATCTCATTCCCCCCCGGTCCAACCATTAAAAGCCCGGTTGCTTATGTTGATAGCATAAGTTACTTTTAGCCTTGTAGGTAATGTAGTTAAACTTAGACTGGGGCTGTACCTAGCCTATTTAAAATAATAAACTCTCCTGTCGTTGAGCGGTTGTGTTATACGGAAGTTTGGTTTCGATTCAGCATTTTCGGCCATATAAGCTTGGGCAGACTCCCACGTTTCCTGTGAAAGAAAATACATTAAATTATTGGCAGCCGTTATAAGTGAAGTCTTACTTGTTAGTCCTTTTTGGGGACTTAATAGTATTTTTCAATAGTATTATTTTTTATTAATATCATCGTTTCAGTAGTAAGAAGTGAACTGTTGAACAAAGGCTTCTCTAAATTGTAGCCACATTGGCCGATTCAAGTCATCCTCGGTCCACTTAGTTGAAGGGCCTTCCAATACTGCGTGTTCTGGTACGCGTTCGCTATTCCAGAACATCTCGGCCTCATTAATACCATTCGTATATATTAACATTTTATCAGAGGCAGCTTTCAGCTCAAGCATTTTTAAAGATTTTTATCATTACGCAATAATTGGGTTTAAGAATCGAGTTATTTCCTAATAAAATTTTGCTAGATCTTAGGATAGAACATAATTATGACTCCATACCCATACTGGTGGTGGTGACCGAAAGAACAACGAGAATAAGAAAGATGAAATGATTTCTCTTTTCAGGCGCCTGTCTGTCCGTCTGTCACAAGTTTGCTCCGAATCACTCGACCGATTCAGTTGAAACTTGGTACACAAATGAACCTGTGACTCGTGTGTGTACACAGGCATGTAATTAAAAAAAATAACACGGTGCCACATTGGGGGAAGTTGTTCTTCTTCTTCGTGTCGATGATTCCTTCACTAAATTTTCTTCGACCAGCATTATAAGAAAACCTATTAGAACTATAAGTCTATAATTTTAAAATGGCATGTTAAAAATATGATTTGTTTGGCACCATTTGCACTCTAGCCCAATTCGCACTTGGTTGGTTTTTATTATCAGCATGCTACAGTATGTTTGTCATCAGCTCTAATCAATAATCTTTTATCTTTATGTTACGAAGGACGTTTTTTGTAAACAATAAAGATTATTATTATTTAGATATTTCTCTTTTGGGCCATAAATTAACACTCCTCTTCATGAAAAGAGATTTAAAAAAAATATTTTATCAAACTTTACATAAAAGCTTGTATAGGTATTGCAATTCTTTTAACTGTAAAATAAAAATATCTGTGCAGTACTTTCAAGAGTTGGATCAGTAAATCTCTTTAATAGTGGTGCACACAATTTGCATAACACTAGCCGCTACATTGCATAAATCATGGCTAACATCGCAGAGTACGAACTGCTAGAGATGACATAGACAGAACTTTCCATACAAACAATGCGATTCAATATATTACACAGTCCTTCGTCTTTGTATTGATGAATAAAAAGTACTCATCAAATTCTTTTCAGGGCTACAATAGGATAGGGTGGTTAACGTCAACCGCATGCATGCATAGTGACCGCCGTCAATAGACCCCACAATGTGGGTGCCTGAGTACGGACGATGCCGCCGAGGCCGAGTGTATCAGAAAAGCAAACTAATAACAAGCAATATGTGGAGCTTGTTTTTTCAAAATACGATTGTGGCAATGGCTGTCGTTTAAAATCTAATCTGTTTTTGCAAAATATACAAAAGAAAGTAGACGTTTCTAAATTATATTTAACGTTATGATTTTGAATATTATAGTAACTGTATATTATACTAATTGAATATTATTTCAAATGTGCATTATGTAAAATGTCCATTTTACCATACAAAATTAGTTTAAATGAAATTATATCAATAATTCATTATATCATTTGATCGTTATACTAATAAAAGTATATTAAATGAAATTAGGTCATAAGATCATTAGTACTTTCGTTATTATTTCAAACATTACACACTCACCGTGGCCAGCCCGGAAGGAGGTGGCGTGATGACCTAGCCGCATACTACAAGAGCTGGTCGGAAATAAATACCAGGAAGGTTTTGGTGAAGCTTTTGATCAGCTGTGGGACAGTGTAGACTAATAAAACAAAAATACTTCTCCACATCCACGGCATTGTCAGTGGTAGCACATATGTCGATTTGACTGTAGGTTTAAGGGCAGAGAGGGCTGGAAAGTAGGTGGAATGTAGTCTGAGATTCAGTTTCATATCAGCCACCTTCAGCCGTTACGTTGAAATAATTTAATTTTGGAAATTTGCGGTATATAACAATTTCTAACTAGGACTATGACAGCCGATGATTGTGCTTAGCGGCATTGAATATAATAGAAAACACGAGCTGTAACAATCACAAAATAACAGAGACTGGGTTTGAATATTTTTAGTAATGCCGTCTCTTGTCGCTCCTATTGTGGTGGTTCCGTATTCTGTGGTCAACAATGATAACTCAGTTTCATGAACTATGAGATTTTTACTTTGCAGCAGTAAACATCATAAAAGGTTAGTTCGTTCGCGCTGTTGTTTTGATCTTTATTCCTCTTCTTGAGTTGATCATATTTAATTTCAAATAGGGACTATACTGATCGGACATAATTTGAGTGAAATCGACATGAATAGAAGACTAATTAAGTTAACGGTCGTCTAGTGGAAAATTGGTCTTATTGAAGAGGACAAGAGAGCAGAAATTCAGCTGAGTGACTGTAGTGACTTATACCATGTAATGGTCATTTTGTGACGAATATACGTTGAAACACTCGTAGCCACAGTTAAAGAAGAACACTAAATATACGTTATCTCAAAGAGGTCATAAAGCTACCGCTGCGGCAACGATTTCTGTAGGCATCAGAAATGCACGGCCAAGGTCAATACCTTTATACTGATCACAGAGAATGTCAGATAAAATCATTATCAAAACGAAACGTTATGAATAATCGGATTATGATATTAATCAGTAGTTATCGAAATGCTCTTGCAAACAAAATATCATAAAAAGGCTGGTCGAATAATAAGGGCAGGTATAACAGATGTCCCCCCCGGTGGGTTCCCGCTTTGTCGAGGCGGGGGGGCTCAGTAACCGTGGCTTGGTCACCCACGGTGAAGCGAAGAGGAACCCGAGGAGGGGCCGCTCGTCAGGGCTTTTGCCGATTAAGCCGACGACGTAGCGGCCAACTAGTAGGTTGCGGTGCCGCTTGGTAACAAGCGACATCGCAACTGAGGCGGGCCGCGATGTCTTATGGAGATTCCCAGGTCCCATACGATATCGCGGCTGAGGGTTGGAGGCCGCGGCGGGAGATGAGTGCCGGTATTGCGGTGCGCCGCTCTCCCTACCTTCCGCGGCCTAGACGGGGTCGCCACCGTCTGATGGCGGGACGCGGTGGGGCCGCAGGGGAAGAGGAGTGTCGGTATAGCGTTAGCCGCTCTCCCTATCCCCTGCGGCCGCAAAATGGTAGGTGGCGGGGCCATTGACCTCGACCCGTCACAGTGGGACCAAGGGTGCCATACACGGGGTCGTCTGGCACCCATGTGCTGAATTGGTCCCTGGGGTGGTCACGGCGTACAGTGTGTTCTGGTGCGCCGGTGATGGGGGGTACCCCCCCGAGGAGGGTCCGGTGACGGACAGCCGCGGCGGGTTCGCGGTGAGTGCTAACGCGTGCCCGTGTTCCCGCCATAAGCGGCACTGGAGGACACCGTGGAGTTTTAGTGGGTTAGAGTCCCACATAACTGCACTATCTCCCCGTGGTAGTGCAGTATGCATGAGCATTTCTCCAAGCAAAAAAAAAAAAAAAAAAAGGTTTAACAGATGTGGATTAAGTGATGTATAGTTCTCGCCCACAGATCATAGAAACAACTGTTGTTTCTATGATCTGTGTTCTCGCCAAATTTCTTGGCCGCCCTGAAGTTGGCTACAATGACTGCGCAGTAGTAAATCTCCTACAAAAACAGCACCGTTTCGTGCCTTGAGCATCGGCAAGCCAACTTCAGGGCGGCCCAGAAGTTTGGCCAGCACTATACTTAAGGTTACACTAGTCAACGGTACGAACTATTTTGTGCGCGAGGTTAAAATGCATTTTATATCAACCGACAACACGTGCGGAAGAGATAGATGCTGTGATGAGCAGTAGGAAGCTAGTTCGCATACGAATACACACTTTTTAAAATATGTAGCGAAATGGATAATGATTTAGGACGAAACCGAGCGCGCGAAATTTTATAAACAGACCTTTGGCAGTCTAGATATCATGAAAAAACTACTAAATCTATCTGTTCAACTACTAATCTATCCCTGTATGGAAGCCGTTTTGCAATTTTCCGCCTTCTTATGGTATTTATTTGCGCCCGTTAAAATTAGTGTCGAAATGTGGAACTTTCGACGCTCATAACTTTCTTATATTTTCTTTTTTACTTTTTCGCTTTCATACAGGGCTAGATAATGATGAGACAAATTGATTTCACTTTTTATTTTGAACGTACATCGTCAAACAGTGGAATAATCCCTAGACTACGATTGTATGGAAAAAAAATCGACTAGTATAACCTTAAGTGGCAATTTTATATAACATCTGTTCCATCAAAAAAAATATTATATACTTAATAATAATTATTATTATAAAGAGGAAAGATTTTTTTGTTTTTTTTATTTGTACCGAATAGGCTCCGAAACTACTGGACCGATTTGAAAAATTCTTTCACCAATAGAAAGCTACATTACTCCTGAGTGATAAAGGCTATTTTTTTATCCCGAAAACGTGTCCTGTGGGTTGGCCCACGGGAGCGAAGCCGCGGGGAAAAGCTAGTTGTTTATTAGATCGGTACACACAAATGTAATGAATATAACAAAAAACATATCCTAGTGTTTGGTCACTATCGCCTGATAATAAACAATGATTATAATCGAAGGAACACGCTTGCCTAAAAGTAACCCATTAATCTCCGTCCAGCCTATAATTTTACATTTGACAGCTCAAAAACTTATTTTATAATGAACTAATGCGGTACCGATTCGATTTCTCTCTCACCTCTCGGACGGATCTGCCAAATATCAATTTGATGCACTTGAGTCGATTGACAAACAAGCCAAGATGCTTATCGGCAACGATTCACTGGTCGCCTCAAAGCTCCAGAGCCTTGAACATCGACGCCAAGTAGCCTGTCTGTCGGTTTTTTATCGGTTACATTTCGGGGAGTGTGTGATGGAACTACACAATTTGATTCCGCCTAGACCTTTTCATCACCGGACAACAAGACGTACGGCAATGCGTCACCAGTACATGGACATCCCACCCATACGTACAAAGCGTTTCGCGAATACTTTCATTGTACGCACAGCTAAGGAGTGGAATTCCTTGCCGGAGTCTTTGTTTCCTGATAGCTACAACCTTGGGGTCTTTGTTACTTCTAGGCAAGCGTGCTTCACCGTCGACACTCGACCACATCATCACTTACCATCAGGCGAGACAGTGGTCAAACGCGATATCGATAAAAAAAAAGATTTCTTATAACAATCCACTTTATCAATTTAATACATTGTTATTTTATTTTTTCTTAACTTTTTATATTGTTTGAAATCAATTCAAATCAAACTTATTGCATCCATAATGCATATACAGGTGCTAAATATTAATAACAGTAACAATATAACATTTATTATTTTACAATACATGTCCTCAAAAAGAGCGTTTTCCAAGCAGCCAAACTAAAAACTTTTTTTTACTAGTGCTTTTTACTTTCCTGTACATTTTTTTAATTTATATCTCCAACGTCAGCCCGCCGCATAGAGTTTTTATTATTTGAGAAAAGTTTTAAAAATTAGTTAGGTACAGATTACCATTCATATAAAAGGTAAAACAAAACTAATACTTCATTTAAGGCGTTTTTAACTACTCTAGATTTAGATTTAGATCAAAAAATTAATTTTAAATATTCATTAAATATGTTTGGCAGAATGAATTGAAAAAGAAAGAGAATTTTTTATGAAAGCTTAAGTACAGTGAAGAGTCTGCGAACACCTGCAATCTTTATCATGAGTTGGTTGATAGCCGGTCCGGACCCACATGTGTTGAACCAATAGTGACCATAGACTTAACTAATGACACTCTTAATAAATGCAGTTTATTTACTAGTCATAAAAAAATTTAAAAATATATTAAGATTAACAAGTTAATTAGAAAAATTAAAAAGTCACTGAAGGGACAAAAACTGAACAAATTAAATTTAAAACTAAGACAAAAAAATGTAAATATAATGCAAGAATTAAAAAAATGTAATACTGATTTAGAATCATGTAGGATCAGGTATGATGCTGACTGTCAGAACCTTCAGGATGAGTTGTTTGTGAGGGAATGTGCTCTAAAAGATATCTTTAGCAAATATGAGGCTTCTCAACAAGATCTGAGTAAGCGCATGCTGGAGGCCAACGAGCTGGTAGACTTGGTCAGGTGCAATGCAGAGAGGTATGAGTCCCTGAACAATAACTTCTCTTGTAGCTGTGCCTGCTCTCAGACACCAGATCCTCAGCATGTCACACCCACACCCTTAATGGCTCAACCAGTAGTTAATAATAATAATATTTTAAATAATTCAGCTTATGTTTTTTCAGATAAATTTGGTCAAGGTTTTGGTAGTATTCTTAGTCAGTGTTCTCAACAGTATATTGTAAATCATTGTTTACCCAGTTCCAGTTTTAGCCAGTTAATTAAAAGTCTTAAATTGACTAAAATAAATCCCAATTCAACTGTAATATTGTTATTTGGGGATAGCTTAGCTGTAAGAAAAAAGGATTTAGTTGCATGTTTTAATTTAATGCTAAAGCTCCATGAGTCTTTTAATTGTAAATTTATTTTTTCTGCTTTGCCTTACTCTGATTGTTTGTCGGATGAGCAAAATAGGCATATTTATAATCTGAATCTGCTGATGTATAACAGGACTTGTCGTCACAGGGACGCGATTATATATTTTTGATTGTAATAGTTTTATTACAGATAACAGACTCACTGATTGTTCCATGTTTTTGCCAGCTAGTTGTAGGAGACGGATTGCTAATCTTTTAGCATATACTTTACACGTTTACACCGGTACTTATACTGTACCTACGTTTACTGTTAGTGGTGACACTAACATCTCTATTGATACTAATATCATTTTTGATTCTGTTGGTAGTGATACTAACATTGCTATACACACACCTAGTAGTTTAAACTGTTAGGTTCGACAACGGGTGAGTCGCATATGTTGAATGTTGTACATCAAAATATGCAGGGTTTGTCCGGCAAAGAATTAGAGTTAAGCTTGTTTATGGAGAATTATGATGTTCATGTGTTATGTTTAACTGAACATTGGTTGAAAGAGCATGAAGTAGTGTTTATCAATGATGATTTATTTTCTGTACAGAGTGCATTTGTGAGAAAAACTGCTATTCGCGGTGGATCTTTAATTCTTGTTTCAAACAAGTTAAAATGTAAACAACGGTTAGACCTAGTTAATCTTTCCATTGAGCGCACTATCGAGTTGTCTTGTGTTGAACTTGAGCGGTACATAATAATTTGTGTCTACAGACCCCCTTCAGGGGACTTTACTAGTTTCGAATCTGCAATGGAGGATGCACTTAATAAGATTAAATGCAGTAGTAAAAATATAATTTTATGTGGAGATTTTAATGTTAATATTTTAGATGTTACTCCACTAAGTACTAGGCTTCTGAACTTATTTAAATCTTTTAATTTAGTTAATTTATTTTTCGAACCAACTAGGATCACGGCGTCTTCGTCGACTTGCCTTGATAATATATTTTGTGATTTTGATGCCGACAATAAATTGGTGTGAAGTGATTTATCATCAGATCACTGTGGATTAATGGCTAGCTTCCCTATGCCATTAAGTAAAAAGCCGCGCAAAGTAGAATGCAGGCCTTATACTGTTAGTCGTTGCAGTAAGTTTAAAAATAATATAGCATTTAAAGTTATACCGTCAATAATAGAGTACGAGAACCCAAATGAAATGTACGAGGCCCTTTTTGATGTTGTGCAAAATGAGTACAAATCCGTTTTTAAAACTAAAACTATCAACATTACTGGGACTTCCGCTGGTTTCAACCAATGGGCTACACCAGGCATTTATAAAAGCCGAGCGAGATTGTATGAGTTGTATAGTCTGAGACAGTACAAGTTTGATAACAATTTTTTAGAATATGTTAAAAAATATTCAAAATTATTTAAAAAGATTTGTCGTGTTGCAAAATCAAAATTTCTAAGTGAGACTATTCAAAATTCTAATAACAAAGTAAAAGCCACTTGGAAAATCATAAACAACGAAACGGGTAAATCGGTTAAAAAAGAAAATCAACTCGAGATCATGGTTGATAACAAATTAGTTAATAAACCAGCTGACGTAGCTGAGGCGTTTAATGAGTTTTTTACGAGCATACCTGCAACGACGACTTGCTCCTTAAGTTCGTCGCCGTCTAAGGCTGAAAACCTATTGCATAGTAGCGTCCCTAAATGTAGTTATGTATTGAGATTCGAGCATGTAGCGCCTCGTGATGTAGTTAATGTTTTTAATTCTCTTAAATCTAAAAACACGGGTGATTACTGGGGCATATCTACCAAACTTTTGGGCAATATAATAGACATTGTGGCCCCCTATCTTGCTGTTACGTTTAACAAAGGCATTGATTTGGGTACTTTTCCTGATCTCATGAAGAGCAGTAAAGTCATCCCTCTATTTAAATCCGGTAGCAAAAATGATATTGGTAATTTCAGACCAATCTCTATTTTGCCTGCATTCAGCAAAATATTTGAAAAGTTAATTCTTAAGCAGTTACTCAGACATTTTAACTTACATAGCCTCCTTCACAATAACCAATATGGGTTTACGAAGGGTCGCTCGACTACAGATGCGGGTGTTGCTTTGTTGAAACACATATTTGACGCATGGGAGAAGTCGCGAAATGCAATTGGTGTTTTCTGCGATCTTTCTAAAGCCTTCGATTGCGTTCACCATGATACGCTTTTGCGTAAACTACGTCATTACGGTGTTCAAAACGAAGCCCTAAATGTAATTGAGTCATATTTACTTAATAGATACCAATGTGTAGACGTTAATGGCGCTAAATCTTCCAGGTTACCTGTTGAGCTGGGTGTACCTCAAGGCTCAATACTGGGTCCGTTTTTATTCCTGGTTTATATTAACGATCTGCCATTCTATTTAAAGGATATTTGCGACGTTGTAATGTTTGCAGATGATACTTCTCTGATCTTTAAAGTAGATAGGAATAGACAAGTTTTTGATGACGTGAATAACGCACTATCAATGGTCACAGATTGGTTCACAACAAATAATCTTGTTCTTAATGCCAAGAAGACTAAATGCATAAAGTTCGCTTTGCCCAATGTTAGAAATCTGGGTCCCAACATTGTGCTCGGCAATGAGAAGCTCGAAACTGTTGATTCAGCTGTGTTTCTGGGTATAACAGTAGACTCATAAATTCAATGGGGGCCACATATATCAAGCCTAGCGGGTAGGCTTAGCTCGGCCGCCTACGCCGTCAGAAAGGTTAGACAATACACTGACGTTGATACAGCAAGGTTGGTCTACTTTAGTTATTTTCCCAGTATCATGTCCTACGGTATTCTACTGTGGGGCAGAGCCGCTGATATTCAAAATATATTTGTGCTTCAAAAACGAGCTGTTCGTGCCATTTAGCAATTAGGTGCGCGTGTTTCTCTAAGAGATTTTTTTAAAGAGATTGGTATTCTCACAGCGGCTTCACAGTACATATTCGCCAACATTTTATATATTAGGTAGAACATTCATTTGTACAGTAACAATAGTGATATTCACAACTTTAACACCAGAAATAAGGACAAATTACGAGCTCCCTTTCATCGACTTCATAAGGTGCATAGTTCATTCGTTGGGGTTGGTATAACTTTTTACAACAAATTACCGTCTTCTTTTCTAGATTTGCCATTTAACGCATTTAAAGCAAAAGTAAAAGCTAATCTCTGTTCTAAGGCATACTATTCTATTAATGATTATTTAGATGATAAGCATAGTTGGTCGCTGTGTTGAACTCAAGACAATGTTCGTGTTCTTTTACCAAAATTAGCTTGCTGTCAGGTTAAATATTATTATTTTTTAATTTCGTTTTTATATGTATTTTTTAAATTTTATTTTTTGGTAAGACTGTCGTAGGTATCGTTTACTGTTATTGTAGGAGCTGATGAAGATTGCTACTATCTTTGCATATAGCAGCATAGCCAGCATTGTGTGAGTACCATGTACTTCAGAGCTATCATTGTCTAGATACCTACGTCTTCTATTGACTTGAATGACTCCGGTGGTTGAGAGTATGTCATGCCCACTCAAATGTCTCGCCGATGGTTGCGCGTGTGTCGGATCATTTAGCTCCCTTCAAAATGGTTGAGCTGAATGGTGCTGATACATGTGTCATGTTCGTGAACGGGCGCTGTCGGTTGGGACTGGTCATCTCTTAGCTGCCATGGTTTATTTTAATTGATTCTAATTTTATTTCTGAATTGTCTTTTTATATTTACTATGGACACTTTTAACTTTCTACATCGTTCTCACATAATGTGTAATCTCAACATGAATGATGTAACAAATGATTTGTAATAATTACCTAATTGAAAAAGAGTTTCACTTTCTTAAGCCTAATTGAAAAAGAGTGTCCATGGAGTTTCTTGCCCGTTCTTCTCCATAGAGATCTACGCCTTGGAATGGGCATCTACGGTACTTTCACAGTTATTATGTCTTGTGACTGGGACTGTAGCACCATAATTTTGTAATATTTTATTTTGTCTTTTGACAGTTAAAAAGTGCCTGTAACTGGCCTACTTGAAATAAAGTGCTTTGACTTTGAATATTTTGCTCGTGCCTTTTTGCGTTACGACGTGACAGCTATTTGCACATGCGCTGTAGATATGCCCGAGGAACTATGAACTATTAGTTAATCTGTGGATATGATGAGCGCCCTTGAATAAGCGCCATTTTATTAATTTCTTGCTTGGTTCAGATTTATTTTTTTATTTTCTCGCACAATGCATAGTAAAATGTTGTATGATACACGTGCGTAAGATGATTTCCGACTCGTCATATCCATCGGAAATCACCTATTTTCCGCACTTGTAGCATAAATAACTATTGCAACATCAATCATTTATGCACTCGAGAATTGATAATTAATGTTGTTGCTGTTGTTTAATGCTGTTACTGAATCCAGTTTTAAACTTAATTATTTACGTTATTTTAGTTGTTGTTTTTCTATTATTTATATATCCAAAATTACTTTTTTCAAAATTATGCCTTCACACTGCAACGTAAATTCGATTTAACTGTAATTTATCGACATAACGGAGCGAATAAGCACATCGCGTCACTACTGTAAGTGCTGGTGGAGTATTGCATTTTATGAAACTTCTTATGCGTGCATCTGTTAAATGCAAAATAACAGGCTGCAGGATGGAGAGTAACTAAATTAATTTGTATTATTCGTCATAGGGTGATTGGAAGTTGGGTGCAGCAAAGCTTTAATGTGAAGATAGTACAGAAAATTTAGAACCATTTAAGCCATGATTGTATTAGACTAAGTATTACCATTTTTTTTAAACTAACTTTTAGGATGTTTTTCGAAAAATCCCAAAATTTTAACTATACTCCTTATTTATGGTCTAATTGAATAATAAATGAATTCTTTTTTTTTTTTTTAATTAAAGTAATGCGTAAGCAATCTAGCAAAACATGTTTCAAGCCTCTGTATAGTTAGATATTTTTTTACAGACATTTAAAGATCATGAAAATTTTTAAAATTCATAAATATTTTATGTAAACATTATTAAAAAAAAACGGGGTGTGCTTTTTTGTTCAAACCTTTTTGAAAACATGCTTGACAACCGCTCTTTTTCTGAGGTATGATTTACGCGGATGTCTTACAAATTAATGAAATTAGGACCTACAAACCAATTTGAGGGGGGAATTTTAAATTTTAGGCATACTCTTTAAAACAAAATGTTTGCTCTAAGAATTACTTTACGTGTACGAAATGATAATTTAGTTCAATTCTAAGATTTTTTTTACATGCTAATTGAGGGGATTATCTAAACAATGGCCGCAGCGCACGGTGCTATGGATTTCCAGGTAGATCGCCCAGTGAATAGAAAATAGCCATAAGTACGTTGGTTTTTACGGCAAAATGGTCTTAGATACTAAAGCAATAAAGTCGTGTTTATTTAGTCAGGGTCAGTCAGTCTGTGTTGAAGCCGTTACATCTATTACTTATTACTAATTACTATTAGTCAAACTACAGCTGCCCTTGTGAGTGGACGTTGTCGTGTTGATTCACAATTTATCGTGTTCAGTTGTAAGGGAGCACTTAAATAATTGCTTTCCTCACAGCTGGATCGGCAGAGATGGACCTATCCCTTGGCCCGCTCGCTCACCAGATCTGACCCCGCTGGACTTTTGCGTGTGGGACCGGGCCAGGAAACTGGTGTATACGAATGTTGAAATAAACACGATAGAAGAATTGATAGATAGAATTTAATGCAGCGTTTGAAACAATGAAGCTGGAAATTTCTAAAGTGAGAAGACGAAGCCGTGCTTGTATTAAGAATTACAGCAGACATTTTATACATGAAAATTAAATAATTTAAATACAAATTTATAGTTTCTCAAAGATAACCGCGTAAATAATACTTCACAAGAAAGAGCGATTGTCAAGCATGTTTTCAAAGAGGTTTGAACAAAAAAAGCAGGCTCTTTTTTTTAAATAAGTTTTACAAAAATTAGTTATGAATTTTTAAATTTTTTATGAACTATAAATGTCTGTAAAAAAAATGTCTAACGACACAGAGGCCTGAACATGTTTTGCTAGATTGCTTACGCATAACTTTAATAAAATAAAATTAATTCATTTATCATTCAATTTGACCATAAATAAGCAGTTTAGTTAAAATGTTGGGAATTATTGAAAAACATATAAAAGGTAAAAACACAATCTATTGAAGTCAATGCAGCTTCTTATTTTTTCATTTCTAAAATTGATATGCTATGAATGAACTCCCATGTTTACTTATTTGCCGAAAATCCAATAATGCACGAAGAGAAATTTGAACACAAAATGGCAACTAATGCTACCATGAATCACTGTCATACGGTAACGACCTTCGTGAATTAATAAATCAATCCGCTAATCCAATGCAGCAAAAGCCACGAAATTCATTTTTAAGTACAAATTTGAAAATGACTTTGCCCTGCAGTGGGACAGAACAGGCTGAAAATAAATAAATAATATTGCTATTGGACATCTTAGATTTATCGGTGACGTGCTTTTAGTGGGCATTTAGATTAATTCGATATAGCTTTGGTAACTAGCCAATTTCTAGCTAGCTTTTTGTTCAACGATTGCGACACTAGATATCTAGATACACGTATTTTTTATATAATAGTATCTAGTACAAGAGTAGAAACAGTAGCAGGTAGAGTTTTGTAGTAACTGCCTACCTCCATTGGAAAAAGGCGTGAATTTATGTCAATCTGCTTAGCCTTTTCAAACTATATTGGGGTCTGCTTCCAGTCTAACCGGATTCATCTGAGTGCCAGTGTTTTACATGGAGCGACCGCCTATCTGACCTCCACAACCCAGTAACTGGGTAACACGGTACCCGTTGGTAAGACTGGTGGCAGATCTCAAGCTTCTGAATACCCGTAGCGACTGTCAAAGATCTTCAAATGACAGCCGGGACCAACGGCTTAACGTGCTTTCCGAGGCACGGAGGAAACTCGGTATGTTGAAAATGGTCACCCATCCACGGACCGACCTCGTCAAGCGTTGCTTAACCTTGATGATCGACCTGTGCGGCTGTTATTATTTAGCCACGAGCTCCTCAAAAATTGATATGCTATGAAAAGGCGTGAATTTATGTATTGTTGTAATAACTATTTACCTACATACACATTTACAAGGGCAGAGGTAAAAGGGCTCATTGAGCATCAAATTTAAAATACTTAATATAAATAAAAAAATATAACCTTGTCTGCATTTAGGCGCATCTATTGCTAGAGTCTGGCAAACGAAAGTAGACAATCGGATTATTTGCAATCTTTTAATATGGCAATACTATACTAATGTCAACCCCAATTTTTCGTATGACGCTATACTAAGTTGATACTTTGTTTTAATTCGTAGGTAATCACTTTATTTTTTTTTGTGAAAGCATTTTCTCTATTTAATAATTTAAAAAGTTTCATTATTAATGTAGAAAACAATGATTCCTCTGACTCTTATGAATCTTTTCACATGAAAGTCTTAGATTCAGATTTTGATTGATAGTGAATAAACCAAAATTATTATAGAATACTTTTCCTTTTTTTTATTCAGATTGATATATCTAAAGTATTACCTACCTAAATGTACCTATAGTATTTTATTCAGACGAAGTAATATAAATAATTCTTAAGTATCAAATTAGGTTATTCCAGGTATTGCATACTAATTTTTGGGGTTGCAATGCTGATATTTTTTTTAATTTGCCGCGCTTTTTCAGTCTTTACTTTCGTTTTCCAGACTCTAGTAAAACCATTCGGTATTATAAGAAAATCAGTGTTTTGACAGATAATAAAATATGACGTCATTGGCATAGTTCTGAAACAATACTTTGCTAATTTCGTCATAGCATTCGCCAACGTCCATACTACGTTGAATACACCGGTTCTCGTCCGATCACCGAAGTTAAGCAACATCGGGCGCGGTCAGTACTTGGATGGGTGACCGCCTGGGAACACCGCGTGACGTTGGCTTTTTGCTTTTTCAATTTAGTTATTATTTTTGCTATTACATATTTACTATTCATTAAACTTTTTATATTTAAATATGATTTCATTTAAGAAGTTTTTTATCAGGTTAAATAAGCGACAATCCAGTTACAGCCATTTATAATTTGGGCACAAAATTTATTCTAAGGGTGCTGTCACATCGGATCTTTGTGTCTCAGAACTTGGTTTTGCCAACCATTGCGCAAGGAACAGTTTGTCATCGAGTATACTGCATAGAGTAAGCGAGATAGGACGATGCGACAAACATAAGCGAGTGAAAGAGAGAGTGTTATACAATGCTATCTTTACAATTCCTTCTTCTCTAATCTTTTTAATTCTTCAACATTGACACAGAAATAGCTACTGTGAGTATTATATTGACACAAAGATCCGCTGTGAGTATTATACAACGCTACAATGTCAGAAGATGAGAGTTCTTGACCATACAACCGAGTGCGTGAACTGCCTCCTTGGTTGCACGGTTGCAAGTGTGACTGATGTTGGATAGGTAATATCCAACATTACTTTTTGCCTGACCTAGAAATATAAGAATTTTCTCAGTAGAAAACCGGAGTTTGGAAGTTCGCGTTGTGATACCCTCGTGCCTCGGAGAGCCAATCTCCACTGAGATTGGCCTTTGTGGCTGAAATTCGGTCTAATATAATACGGTTTCTTACCCTCTTAATATGCATAGTCCTTCCTCGAATAAGCCATAGAACAGATTCGGTGCAGGGCGGGGTGGGCATAGATCCCTGATAGCAGCCGTACTCTTTGAACGGTGGGTTAAAGTAGTCGAGAGAGTTGCCTTTAAGAGTTCCGTTCACATAGCTCTGAACCCTTGCAGCGTCCAAAATGTCTGCCACGCCTTGGTGCGAGTGGTTTCCATACTGAAATAGAAACAGGGTTTTTGTTAATTACCAGTACTAATAGCTGCCTAAATGGTTTGTTTTTAAAATCCGACGAAAAAAGAGGAGTTTGACGAGTGAACCTGTATGATTGTTTATATGTGTATGTCTGTGGCATCATAGCTCCTAAATGGGTGAACCGATTTTGATTTTGTATTTGTTTAAAAGGTGACTTCATCGATAGTATTCTTCATTAAGTTTGATGATGATCGGTTCAAGTTATGGGCGTTTTACTGTTTGAATCGGGGTGTTTTCGATCAACTTTAAAGATTTTTATTTATTCTTCTGGTATGGTCAGGTGATGAGGGATGAAACGCATGTTACTAAAATTGTTATGAATATAATTGTGAATGGATGGAGGGGGGGGGGGGGTCGGCCAAAGAAAAGATGGATGGACTGTGTGAGGAGTGATATGAAAGAAAAGATAGTCAGGGATGGCGTGACGGGAGACAGAACGTTATGGAAGAAGGACAGAACATGGGACAGGGGCAGGAAGATGATGATTATTCATGCTTCGAAAATTCAACGGATTAACTTACGCTACTACCTAACAAGGGTTAGGTTTACCATCCTTGCGGGTTTTTGCGAGAATGCAAATGCTTTGTGGGTGTAACATGATAAATTCTGAAATCTTTTGTCAATCTAATTCAGTTAATTAAAATGACATTATTTCTTTAAAACATATTACATCTACCAAATATACTCTCGTATCTCTTGGGACTTAAAATAAAAACTTATGTAGATTGAAATGTAGAAAATTATTATGGAAATAGCTATAATAGGTACAGCGAGAAACCTCAACAATTTCAGAGAAACGCGCAATTATAAATGTTCAATGGTGGAAAATTCATTGGGTCGAGAGTGTTGTTATTTGTAGTCTATTCTCTAATCCCGGGCACTCACATGCGCGCAAACATTCGTAAATTGTACCAATGTTTGTACGCATGTGAAGGGCCGTCAGAAATTCATTTGCAAACTTAGCGGATATGCAAATGTGTTCGCATACTCAATTTGTGAACCCGTTTGCGCTTCCTCCTACACTTGTTTACGAATGTCTCAGTCTTGCTTGCTTTTTATGGATTTTTTTTTGAGGATCCCATATGGTCGATTCATTCTGCAGGAGTTCAATGACTCCAGCACCTTGGTGTTGCTGAAATCCATGATTAAATTAGTTTAAGTACCTACGCTACACAGTAGTATTCACGAACTATGAAAATGGCAAAACGTCCGTTACCCTCGCAATCGTGTGCGCAACAGCGCAACTGATCGAACGAATGTGTGGGAGACGACGTGAACGATTGAGGTTCGCGCGCTTTGATGTCCGTTAAAAAACCGACACAGCTTGGAAAACCGCGAATGCAGCGAAAACTTTGCATAATCATTTGCAAATGTCGTCCTATCCCTGTAGGTTTGCATATTTGTGCGAATGTGAGTGACTGGCATAATAAGGATACGGCCTTGAGCGCAGCACTGCTCCAGCGACGAAACTAGCACAAAACTAGTAGTTTCGTCACGACTGATATATTTTTCTGAAGACTTGAGGGAGAATCCTATTACATGCACTTAAGAACTCTCAGGAAATCTCGGCAATACAATGAAAATGAGCGCTGAGAAAAATCACCGGCTGTATAAATGGAGGAAGTTTCTTTTTTTACAAGTTTTGCTGAGTCTTTAGTAGGTATTTTTTATGAATGCAGAATAAGATGAGTATCAGTTTTGAAGTTAAGAAAATATTTTTGTTTATTGAATTGCGTCCATCAGTTCTAATCTATTTAATCTAATACCTTTAAACGAGCAATTCTTGTATATATTTATATATAGCATGTAATTATAACATCTTAGCCAGAACTGGTAACCGTAAGGTAGGACGTCCTCAGGCTTGGTGAAGTGGCGATCTTCGCAGGATGTCTGGAAGCAGCTGGATGAGTTGCGACAATCGAGACAAATGGAGTGGAATGGGAGAAGCCTATGTCCAGCAGTGGACTTCTATAAGTTGATAATGTTGATGATTTAGCCAGTGGAACTAAGCGATATTGTAGCCTTCTTTATCAGTGAGACATTTTTTAAATCAGACCAGTATCTCAAAGATTTTCTTTTGAAAACATAAACAAACAAGTAATTTTGCATTTCTGCCACATTTTGAACCAAAATGTTAGTCTAAAGCTTCCAGACACATCAATTTAAACCTAATCCGACATTGTTTCTTTTAAATCCGACTCATCTCACCACTTTCTAAATGTTCTGCCGTAAAACCGTCTCAGCTATCGGTCCCACTCAGTTTTGTTCCAATCTATTTTCCAAATAACTTATCCCAAAGGAAAACCCACAGACAATGTTATGTTAAAATTTTGCGGGGTCGATGTCTTATTATGGCAACCGTCAGACAATGTGTAGGATATAAATTTGCCACTTCGTTAGGTGCCATGATTTTGAGCGACAAAAGATAGAATAATAAAAAGCTGAACAATCTTGAAAAACAGGTGCTATTTTCTTGTGAAAACTCAATCAGCCTCTTGGCCCGTCTGTCAATCGTATGTATGTATTCTATTCTCTTTCTTTGCAGCCGGGTAAAATCGATGGATGGAACAAGTGACGGTTGATAGGTACTAAGATGATGACTAGCATACAAGTACGTTTCAACAACAGCATTTCTTCTTCGTCCGCTCTTATGCCATGATACTTGGGTGGGCGCAACACGTTTTCTTCTTTCATACCGTCCTGTACACCGTCACGCTATCAGTTACTCCCTTTTGTTTCATATTCCTCCTCACATAGTCCATCCATCTTTTCTTTAGCCTCTCCATCCATCCACATTTATATTCATAACTCTATCTTTAACTGGAGAAGAAATGCTGCGCCGACCCCAAATGAATTTGGATAAGGACAATAGAATGATGATGTTCGTTGATTGTAGAACGATAACGTATCCACCAACTCGCATTGGGCCCACAATTACCTCCCATTCCCTCTCACAGAGAGGTGGCCTGTGCCCCAGCAGTGGGAACATTAAAAAGGCTGATGATGATTATGAGGTAGACCTTTTGTAGCCCCCTACTACTAAGAGGACTTGTCGTAGGCGATCACGTTTAAGACAATGGGTGATTGAACTTACAACCTCTATCTTTCAAGACCAACAATCCTGATGCTACGACAATTTGACTTTCCAAATAAATCAAATTTACACTAGGTACACCACTAATGTTTCGGTTACATTGACTTGCACTCAGGTGAAAACCAAAAACCTCATTCCCAAGTTGATTTTCCATTAAAGTTAAGGTACAGATTGATAAAAGCTTTGTTTTATTATTATAACTTACTTTGTTTTATTAATCTCATTGCCATCCATCAAGAAATTTCAACTTTCATCATTTTAATTAAGTCAAGTGTCATTGAAAACTATTTAATAAGTACCTTTACGAAACTCGAAACTTTACTATTTTATTATGATTTTCTTATTTCAAAGGACTTCTTTACACACACGAACGGCCAAGAAAAATAAAGCGTAATCTCTTTCAAAGTTTTCCATCCAATAAAAAAGTCAACGGCTTATGCTTTTGTAAGACAGATGTCAAGACTTCAGAATTAAAAATATATATTTCAACTTATATGATCTACGATGTAAAATTGTTTGTTTGTTTATATGTTTCTAACACGCAATTTTAAGTGGCAGTGGGCAGGGCATATTGCTCGCACAACGGATGGTCGATGGGGCTAAAAAGTTCTGGAGTAACGTCCACGTACTGGATGAAGCGCCGTCTAGGTGAAGCGATAAACTTGTCAGAGCTGCGAGCTGCTTGGAGGTGGTAAATTTCCAGCAGTGGCCGTTCTTCGGCGAAAATGAGGATGATAATGAAGCAATCTTTAGAAGTACCGATCCAATATCAAAAAATATTTCACCGATAAAAAGCTACACTATTGCTGAGTGTTAAAAGGCGGCCGTTAATCTCTAAAAAGTATACGGTTCCTTTGGATTAGACCAAGGGCGAAAAGCCGCAGGAAAATGCTACCTAAACGATTATAATCGACTATTCTAATTCAAATCAGATAAACGGAGGAAAAGTAGACGTTTAATTTAGATAAACAATGATTGTCACAATGTTTAGTGCTCTATCTCAAATAAAAAGAATAAGCAAACTTCTTTACCTAAATTGTAAAAACTTTTCTGAATACTTAATCGCTTTATACAGATTGACAGTTGACGCGCCGCGGGGTTAAAATATTTATCTTACAAAACCGACCCAATTATTATTTCAAGTTTCATTGTAGGTAGGAGTACTTTATGGCCATCTCAATGAAGGCATGTTTTTTTTCAAGAGAAGGTTTCCGTAGACAAGTGCAACCTGACCATGCAAACATTTTGGTGAATCATTGTCGTATTATCGCAACACGGCTGTCTGCGGAGGGAGTCTTAATTGCCTAAATATCTTTAATATGCCGTAAACAACAGACTCAAGTTATTCACAAACACATTTGTAGCCCATTATTTAAACGATATGACTTGCCACAAATTTTGCGCTGAAGCCAACATATTTTCAGTCACGTAGACTATTAAAACTTACATGGAGCACTCATAATTAATATCAACAACGTTCAACGTTCTACGAAAAAGGGCTGTCGAGGATATTGGGGAGTACTTAGGAACTTCTTTTATAACCTTTTTTTTTTGGGGAACGTACTTATTTACACCTTGTAACTTACCATCTTTCACCTTTGATATTATGAAATGTCAAAGGTGAAAGATGGTAAGTTACTTATATACTTCTCATGAGTAAATTGTACGTGAGTACAATTTTACTCATTAGAAATATATGAGTGGGTGAGTATTTTACTTATTTCTGTATGTGAGAGAGAATTACGCAACTCGACATCAACTAATCTATAAGGCCGCTGTCCCGCTGGCGTTATACGAGCGTTGGCGTTTCTCCAACGTCCGGGACTCTAGTGGCAAGCGTTACATCCGCTGAACGCAACGTTAACGTCGCGGGTTTAGTAGTTTTTAAGTTTATTCGTTACGTACAAAAATACGATTACTTTTACTTTACTGCTTATAATATTTTAGTATAAATGATTGTTATGAAAAAAATGATGTCCATTTTACGTTTTATTATAGGTTTGTATTTGTTTTTTTAAATTGATAGGTGACATGCCTGAGAATAAACTGTAACTGTTTTTTTTATGGATATGGTTTACATTCTCATAAAGGTAAGGATACCGGCATACTACCTGCATGGCGACTCTAAGAAGTCCGATGTCGTTTCTCATTAGAATAATGATTTATTGGCACGGAAAGTATGTACAAGATACAGATGTTATAATATTAGGTGATCCTTATACTTTCTACCTTAACTAAGGCATGCAAAACAGTTTTATAAACATCACATCATCATCACATCATCAGCCTATTAATGTTCCCACTGCTGGGTCACAGACCTCCTCTCTGTGAGAGGGAATGGGCCGTAATCCACCACGCGGTCGCAGTGCGGTTTGTTGGATGTCACATGTCTTAGATTTTTTTGTTCTAGGACATGCCGGTTTCCTCACGATGTTTTCCTTCACCGTTTTGAGAGCAGTGGTGATGAAATTATTTACACAGAGTAAAGCGCCTGCCTGGGCTCGAACCCACGACCTATAACTTGAAGAAGTAGAACCCTAGAAGTCGCGGCCGATACCACTGGGCCACCACTGCTCTCATAAACATAATCAAAGTTAATTAAAACAATTCAGATATAACACAAGCATAGTACAAGCACAATGTCAAAATAAATTGAAATTAAATTTATAAATATGCATTATTAATTATTAGGAAGAATTCCAGTCGATAGCCATATCATTTCAGGTCATACATCATCTTAGTTACAGAAATGTCAGGATTAATCTAAGTATTCATCGTTTAAAAAATCGCAAATCGAGTAAAAACATTTATTAGTCAACAAATCTGTAATTTTTTTGAGATGGGTCTGTAGTTTGCCGGGTCAGCTCGACTGGCCTTCTTGGGCACGGGCTGTACGTTGGCTTGCTTCCAAGCATTCGGCACTTTTCCAGTCTCATACGAAAGGCAAAACAGGCGTGTCATGATCGGATCGGATCGGACAATTCAGGCACACAGGTTCTAAGAACAATTGCAGGTATACCGTCGGGGCCGCTTGCCTTATTCACGTCGAGGTTGCGCAGCACCCTACGTACGTCCTTTTGATGGATGCGAATGTCCGACATACTCGTCTCGCATCCATCAGGAGAAGAAAGGGCGCGCGCGCCACCAGGATTGAGACGCGAAGATTCCGCAAAAAGTTTGCTTTCTCCTCAGCGGGGTGGGCCAGCGACCCGTCGGGTTTCAGCAGTGGTGGTAATGAGGGACGGCAGAAGTTAGATTCAACCGATTTAGCCAGGCCACCTTGAGCAAGCGTGGTGATTAATGCTTGTGTCTAACATTAACAGATTGGTATCATATATATGGTTATTTAGTAAATAACCTTGTCATAATACTATGTGGTTTTAGATACGCTATCTATCTTAAAATAATGATATTTATAATAATTGTGAATTGTAATATTAGATATTCTTCTACTAGATAAAAAGCCTAATCATTACCTAGAATGTGTGTGTTTGCCTAAACCGTAATGATAAGTATCCTACTTATCATTAAAATTTAGGCAGACATGTTCTTGGATTGCAGAAAATTTTCTTCAGTAAATAAATAAGTATTTAGTAAAAATCTATCCTTACATTGTTATTCAAGTTTTATTTGATAATACTACAAGTATCTACTAGAAAAAATAGAAATGATCGAATATTATTTTTCTCAAACATGCTTGGAAATTTGAGCATTATTTTGACAACCTTCTTCGAGATAAATCGAAATTGCTGTACTGGCCAAATACATGCGAGCAGCGGCCGGCAAAAGTTGTATGAAAATCCATATCTGTCGTGGTTTAGCGGCTAAATAAATTACATAGTAAACTCATATCTATCGTGTAATTTAAAAATGGAGCGTTCTTTTACTCCGAAACATGGCAACCAAGGACGCAACTTATCAAAGATTTTATTTAAATTTCTAACTGGCTTGCAAATAAAAAGCTGTATATAAAAAAAAAACACTTAACCATTAAAACGCGGTAAAAAATATTGCTATTCGTTGTTCGTCATTGATTTTGAAAAGCCATTGTATTTGACAAAATAAGTTCTAGGTACTACTTAGTTTTAATTTTCACGCATTATTTGAGAAAAGTACTATACAAGCCTTGGCCACAACTAGGCATTGATGGAATTACGTATGTGTGCCTCGGCTTCACCTCGGACTACATTTACACATTCGTCCATCAATGTCTCTTTTGCTGGCCGCTGCAGTAATGTACTATTTGTGCACACCAAAATAGTTGCACAACTTTACACGTTTTTATATCTACAAAAAAAAACCTAACGAAAAACTTTAGATGACACGAAGA
Organism: Orthosia incerta; assembly: GCA_948252205.1. Classification (NCBI taxonomy): domain Eukaryota; kingdom Metazoa; phylum Arthropoda; class Insecta; order Lepidoptera; family Noctuidae; genus Orthosia; species Orthosia incerta. Next base: position 7,124,951 of record OX411748.1, read on the forward strand.
ACTTAAAAAATATTTTTTATTAACTTACTATCTTCCTATTTTTCTGTTTATTCAACAGTGTGTGTGTGTGTGTGTGTTTGTTTTTTGTGTTTATCTCCAATAAACCTTAACTAATATTACAAACAGGTAATAGTAGATTGTTGCATCGAGCGCAAAGTGAGTTATTGATGCGTGAGTGTTATGTTGGTGCCCGAGCGCATTCGTGGGCACTAAATTAACACGAGTGCATTAATTACTCACTTTAGCGAGGTGCGTAATCTACTTTTCTTTCAAATACCAATCTAGCTCTCATCTATTTCCATTGTTGTATACTTTTCTTGCTAAATATGAAGTACCTACCTATCAAAGTTTTACAATGGTACAAAATGCGGGGCTTTTATTTTTCACTTAATTGTTTTTATACAGCCGATTTTTATTTCCAGCCAGTATCTTTTTAATCTACTGCATACATTTTATTTTAAACTTAATGGGAGACATTATACCTTTGTGGCAAATTTATATCTAAACTAGCTGACCCCCGCGGCTTCGCTCCCATCAACTGGCTACCTATAATCTACCTACCACTACCTACCTGCGCTACCTACCGTGCCTACTCTGCATGCCCTGCAAACTACCTACCCTGCCTTCCCTGCCTACTCTGCCTAACCTGCCTAGCCTATCCTGCATACCCTGCCTAACCTATCCTGCCTACCCTGCCTAGCCTACCCTGGCTACCCTGCCTGCCTACCCTTCCTACCTACCTACTCTTCGGCTTTATAATATACACTAGTAGATAAAAAATACAAAACAGTGCATTAATGAGATTTCATATAACATTTCTGCACTGATTTGGTTCTAAGCAAAGCATACGTCCTTTGTGATCAGTTTTGTAGTGATTAATGATAACATTACTACGAGTATGTAGTTGGAAGAAAACATATTTGTTTTCTTTACTTCTTTACATATTTATGAATTTACCACAGAGGTTTAATGCCTCCCATCAAGTTTAATATAAAATGTATACGTTAGATCAAAATGACACTAGCTGAAAATAGAAATCGGCTGAATAAAAAAAACAAATAGCGAGCATTTTGTACCATTAAAACAACTTTGGTAATTCATATTTAGCAAGAAAAGTAAAAAAATGGATATAGACAGCGATAGCGATATGAATTCAACTCCAGAAAGTATAAAAACAGCTGCAAATGAAATTATTAATAACCTTTTGCCGCAAAAGTCGCGGGCTAAATATTTAAAAGTTTATGAATATTTTATTAGGTACTTGGAGAAACGAAAGACGTGTAAAAGTACTGTCCGAAAGTGTGTTTTCAAGTATTTCAGTGAGATGTCCAAAAAAACGAGACCATCTACATTGTGGTATTTATATTCAATGTTAAAAAAAAAACACAGTTAATACCAAGAACAACGTGGATATAGAAGAATAGTCTTAATTAACATCGATACTGAAGCGGCTATCAGATGGATATATGAGTAAAAAGTTAAAAGAAAAAAAAGTTAAAGTTAAAAGTGCTCACAACTGAGGATATATAGAAAGATTTATGATTGAACCATCTGAAAATAAATATTTAGCAACAAAGATAAGTTTTAAGTATATAATCTAGACGTTGACACATTATGATCAGTATAAACACTGTTCAGTGCAAGTGTTTAATAGAAGTATATTGCCGGCCAAGTAGAATAAATACTTGCGAAATGTTTGAATTTATTCTAATTTCCCGGCAATTTAAATATATTTCTACTAAATATTTGCCCTCAACAATATATACCGGCCATTATAATAATTGGATGCCAATAAATTATGAGTTAATTTGTGTGTAACGTAGAATTTCAATCTTTTTTACACGTTGCTTTCATTTTCGGTGTAAACGGTGCTTGCAGAAGCTCTGAATTAATGAATATCACAATTGACAACATCGAAACACATAACTATAGATCTGCAAGTGTCTGTCCATTTAATATTGAAAATTGATCTCTTTGCTCAATTTTTCTGGGCGATGAATCTTTGGGCAACAGTCGTTCCCCATATGATGACTTAAAATGGAACCTAGAAGTTATCGTTGTACGAAAGTATAAAAAGAAAAAGTTGCTAGACAGAACGTCGAACGACCTGCAAAACAAGCTTCTGCATCAGGAACTGGCCAGTCGTTTTACAACTGTGGGAAGAAAACTCATAAAGCAAGCGCATGTCGAAACGGGTTAAAATGTTTCAAGAGACCATTCGGCCATATTAGTCCTAAATGCACAAAGCAGAGTGCAGCTGCATATCTGGGGACAAATATGTGAGCAGGATGACCGAATGAAGGATGAGTGCTTATAGTGTAAATCTATGAGGAATGGAACGCAACATGGGTAAGAGAGAATGAATGACAGTGAGAGAAGGAGGGAGCAAGAAAATGTCAGTGGTTTTTGAGTTTGAGTGCTAAGGCGATAGGATGAGCTAAATTATTATAAGAATACTTTTACTGTGTCGGTGGTGGAAAAGAATAATAAACACGTAGTAAACTGTTATTAAAGCATTTTACTTCCCCACAAGTCCCCATTTCTACATAATTACATGGTATCTATTTATATATATATATATACCAAAAAAGATCGTTTTAAAAAGGTATTGGTGTCAATCAATAAATGATTTTTAACAATTTAATGACAATATGTTCAGACACATAGAGCAAGACGCGCGGCACCACTGGTCCGTGACTTCTGTGGCGCGTCGCGGTCTCGCCCGCGAACTGACTCCCATACAAAGCACGCCCCGTAACGCCGGTCAGTACCTACTTTTAGGTGGGTACTGACCGACGTTACGGGGCGTAATGAAACATGTTACACAGCGAGCTTTCGTGCAGTGAGTACGGGGAAACAAGGCGCTCGCAACGAGCAACGCGCGGCTCGTTGCTCGCTGCGAGTGCTCCACCCTGCTGTCGGTTTTTTAGCAAACCCTTTGAGTGTTACGCGCTTCAGTCAGTACGTCGCAGCGAGTCGTCACGAGCGCACGTGGCACAAGCGTCGATTCAAGATACTTCGGGCCTTTAGTTTGTTGTTAAAAAGATGGAATGGGACAAACAGAAGACTCTGTATTTCATATTCACAACAAACCACCAGATACGTTTCTGTTTTTAAACAATTTTGATATTTGGATCATACAATAATTGAGTAAAATCTAAGATCCCAACACAACTTCGTCGTCCGACATCTTGACTACGAGTGGCAACGAATCAGGAGCAGGGCGAAGTTTTAGCACACGGTGGAAACGTGTCATGCTCGCTGCGAATGGTACATTACGCCCCGTAACACCGGTCAGTACCCACCTTAAGAACAAGTAGTGTCGCGCGTCTCCTGCCTAGGTCGCACGCCACGGTCGTGCAGTGAACTCACACGTTAAGAGATTGATTGGGCCATAATCCACAACGCAGACCAACTTGCTGGTTTTCTTATGATGCTTAATCACGCATAATTTCCTCAAAAGGTTCAGCAAAGGTACACCGATAGTAGGTGCACCCATATTTCGTCAGTTATTTTTCTCCTATTACGTGGAGGCGAACCTGTTGCCATGAACCGAGTACAAATCCAGACAGAGCAATGGTGACAAAAAAAGAAAGACTTAAGTTCACCTTTAAACATAAACTGTCCCATTGTATTTCTATGTTTTGTGTGCAATAAAGAATAAAACTTACAACAAATATGTTAGAGATAGCAAGGATCGCCTGTGGATCATTAGTAGCTTCTAATGCCTCGTCCATATCCTTGTACTCTGCAGACACATAGTAGACTTGGGTTTCCAGAGGGTAGTACAGGTTCCCCACCGTATGTTCCGCGGGTAGATGAAGTACCAGCGAATGGAAAAGGTACCGACGGCTATGGGCTGCCCCGCCATAGATTAGAGGACGATTTTCTTTTTTCCATTCACCGAAGAGGATTACTGGAAAGAAAACCACTAATTATGAATATATAGATCCTTGTGAACAGAAAAAACTTATCTTGAAGGGGGCATAACGTTACACGAGTATCTAGGAAACATTAAAATTTGTTTCGGGATATTTACCATGTATATTTCGATTTTTGTTGAGAGTTTTAGTCATAGGAGATATGCCCGGTAGACGAAAATATATCGGAAACCTGTGTCTCCAGTTTGCCCCTACCACACGGCAACTACTACACATGCAGTTCAGTAAAGACAATAGATACGCAGTCGCGCACACACCTGCATTTCTTAAATCAGAACGTACTACACAATCAATTATAAACCTTATCTCATTAAACACAGCGTGTATTTACCATGCACCGTACAACTTACCCACACAAAAACATCGGTTGATATCGTTGTTCTGTGCAAAAGCAATTTATTTTACATTTATGCTAGTGATTGACTAAATTGGAAAGTTATCGATTCTCCCATTTATTATAGTATAAATATATTTCTTGGGCCCTAAAAATAAATAACAAAAAAAACAGCATGTCCAGAAAATATTAAAATAAAAATCAATAAAACGTAAGTACCTAAAAATATATACTATAAAGTAAATCAAAAAATTCAAACAATCAAAAATCTGGTTATGTTGGTTTAGGCTGCCATAGTGTATTGAAACAGGAGATATTGTTAAACCCTGCTATGGTGTTTACTCAATGACCTGTAAAGTCGAGGAATTTGTGCAGCACTTGAAACTTTGGTATTACTAGGGTGGCATTTCTTGTCAAAATGTTGGTTACGCATTTCTCTACTACGCTGTATAATCAAAATAAGTAATAAACTTTATTTCACATCGACCGGGTTAAAACGGTTCACAAATTAAAAAAAATAAACTATTGAAGCAATATCGCGACGCCTGGGGAAGGCCTATGTCCAGCAGTGGACGTCTTTCGGCTGAAATGATGATGATGAATATTTCATTCGTAAATCGACTTTGTTGTCGATAGCCTACGTTAGTGGGTCTGCATAAGCACATCACTAACTCGTCGCAAGAAGCAAGGGCCGTACTACGCGATGCATCCGCTTAGTAAAGTATCGTTTTGAGATTTTACTTTGCTTGTCCAGTCACTCAGCGATAAACTTAGTTAGTGGTTAAGAAGCAATGTATTTAATGCAAAAACAGTTCAGTCGCTGTGCTATTTGAAAACAAAAATAACATAGTAGAAGCAAGAAATATTTTACGATTTGTTGTTTATCATGATTTTAAAGACAAATATAGTAAAATACTTGTATTTACATATGGTAAATGATTCCATGATTTAACTACAAAGTTTTGTTTTAGGCTTCGGTTTTTACAAGAAACCACTGAACAACACGGTATTCTAATAACTTGTCACGATCACGGTCGAAAGCCCACTAGTTCGCGGTGACGGCTATTTGTCTGTGACATGCTCTGTCAGACCACGTCGCGCGGACACCGACACGCCCCCTTGCCACTTCTCCTGTATTTTATATTTCTATGGTTTTAGTTCTCATAATCATGGCGTTTGTTACGGTAACACACAAACACACGAAACAAATATTAATTCTAATTATTGTGACCATGTCAGCTTATCTGAAATATCTAGGAAACAGTTTACCGTAGGCGAGACTGGATCAGAGCAAAGTGCACGCGATTAAAATTACTCTATATCTTTGACTGTATTCCAGAATTCGAATATGAAAAATGAGTTTTTTTTTTATTGTCTATAGGCTTGCGCTTGACCGCTATCTCACCTGATATGCTTGTAGAAGCAAACTTTATAGTCATCATTATCATTTTAGTCCGGAATCATCCAATCATTAAATCAATCTGTATGTAGCTGTGTTTTACAAGGAGCCATAGATATAATAAACATATTTCTATGCAAGGAGCAAATGCTTAACTGACCTATATAACCCAGTAACTGAATAATATGAGTTAGTCCGGAATCACACATTATTGGATATAACATAAGCCACTACTGGGTATTTTTCCTGTCAAACTTCCCGGTGCCCCGTGCGACCCTTATCGAGGTCTTTTCGTGTATATATGATTCAATGTTATCCCAAGGGATTTCGTGAATTCCCTGGTATCCTCATTTCCCTGCGACATATTATGCATACTTATCTGCTATACCTGATTGATGTGCGTGTGAACTGAGGGACCACACTGGTATTTCGCAAAATAGAAATCGTAGGATTTAGTAGTACACTTAAAACAATTGTAGAACAAATCTGGGAATTTGTAAACAAATATATTAAAAACTACAGCCCTTAAAGTGTGGTCCCTCAATCCTCACAGACCATCAGCCAGATCTCGGAAAGTATCTGAATAATTAAGTTATTGTGACTACAGACATTTAGTAAAGAATTTGTAAAGATATTTACTTAAAAACAAACCACAAAGCATCAAAGATATAAAATATATAACGACTAAACTGTGGTCCCTCAGTTCACACAAGAAAGATAACTATTTTAGTGAATATTACCGAATCAAATAAACAAAATCTTTTTTTTTTATATAAAGTTTTAATAAGAGACCAGAAACATTCTTTAAAAAAGAAATGAAAAAAAAAACATCAACGCAATTTGAAGATAGCGATTATTAAAACTGGTCCCTCAATCCTCACATCCACTGACATATGTGCATGTAGTAGCTGCTAGACGAGAGTAATATCAGAAAGACTAGTGTACTTAACTTTTAGTAGAAAGTTTCTACTAAATAATAGTTATCTAAAACTGTGTATTTCTTACCTCTTAGCAGAGATAATATTGTTTTTTAATCCTATGAAAATAGAGAGAGTAGTATGACCACACAAAGTGTAGACAGTACTATTATACTTCATTTAGTATAGCATTAAGTGAAACGAAAACAATGTTGAACTGTTAATTTAATGTTATATTACATGGCATAAGTGTCTTTAATAAAAAAGTAATTGATAAAAAAAAAAAAAAACTAACACATTTATCTAAGTAAGTGAAATTTGCATGTAGCTTAGTGAATGTAAGAATATTTGTTGGTCAATACTTTCAATAATTTTGAGATGTTGGTCATCATAGCAAAAGAAACGCTCATACATATAAAAGTGGCATCGGTAATGACCAAGACCGCCAGGAATTAATGATGGAATAAATTCAGATGTGCCCATGATTTTGTTGCTTTTGTTCTGTACTGTTATGGTAACTGGAACTTTAGTAAGATAGAACGTTTTTCAGTGCCATTCAAATGGAATGATATTATTTAAACACATGTTTCATGTTCCAGTCTGGTTGAATGGAGTTCAGATTGAATACACCAAGACAGCTAAAAACCTGGGGGTAATCATGGACTCCTATTTGTCGTGGAAAGCCCATGTCGGTGAGGTCAGTCGCAAAGTGCACTATTCGTTCCACTCGCTGAAATGCCTCCAGAGCTTTTTGCCCTTGAAAACCATAATTTCCCTAGCTCAAACTCTCATTCAGCCCATCATCGACTACGCCGACGCCTGTTATTTGGATGCCACCGAGGAGCTGTTGGATAAACTTGAGCGTTTGCAAAATTTATGTATTCGTTTTGTTTTCAACCTTAAAAAGTATGATCATGTTTCAGAATTTCGCAAGTTACTCAAGTGGCTCCCTATTCGACTTCGCAGGAACTCTCGGATATTGTGTCTATTATTTAACATCCTTCATAACCCTAAGACGCCTTCCTACCTCCGTGAACGCTTTTCCTACTCCCGTCCTTCCAATGCACTTTGCAGGAAGCATCTTAAAAATCTACTTAATATCCCTTCCCACACTACCGACTTCTATTCCTACTCCTTCACTGTGAACGCCGTGCGTTTGTGGAACTCTCTTCCGCCTGACATAAGGGATTGCCAAACTCTTTCAGTTTTTAAAAGAGAAGTGAAAAGACACTACCTTTCCATTCCATCATAGTTGCATATAGTTCTGTATTATTATCTTTTTCATATATATTAGTAGGTACGTAGTTATTGCTATAATATTTATTTTATTTGTATGTATGTATATGATAGTATATTTTATTTGTATCTAATAATTGTTTTCTATTATTTAGCTCTGAATTGTTTTATTTGTTTTTTTCCTTTTTTTTCCCTTCTACTCACGATGTCTACATCTCTTTTTTCCCCTTTCCTTTCGCAGGTATGCTGGAAGAGATTTCATTAGAAATAAGCATCACCTATGTACATATTTTTCTGTTCCTCCTTATTGTCTGTATATGTGTGTGTGCATAAATGGTTAAATAAATAAATAAAATAAATGAATAAATGTTTGTAAAAGTTGCACTAAAAAAATATCTTAGAATACATGTTCAAATATATATGTGATATTACCCTGGCAATCATAACTATTATGGTTTCCTTTCTCGCTTAATGGGCTAAAATATTGTGAAGCAATTTATGCCCTTATTAAATAAATTTCATCGTTTTAAGATTCAATGTTGCAGAGGTTCTTTATATATTGTGGAATTAAATCTTTGTCAAAAGTGGCCATAACGTATCGAATATTATCATTATCGTTAAATCCTGCACTCAAAAAGTACATTACAGAATTGAAACCACAAGTATTCTTAAGAGTGACGTATTTATCATTTAGTAATACCGAGCGACACAAGTTACCATTTTTTAACAATTTAACATTATGATTTGTTTTCTCTTTATCCATTTCAGCTTCTCCTCTCAGAGGGCTGATAAGATAATATAGAATCCGTATTAAAATATCCAGTAGAAATATAAGATTGAACTTTTTTGGCGTTTTTATTATCTTTAATTACTTTTATACCATTCCCCCTCTAAAAAGCTTATTTTATTCACTGAAAACAGTGAATAAAAAGCACTTTTGCTCACTGTTTTGGTGTTTGAATTTAGAACACACCAATATATATTCGACGTCCATCTCAATGCTATACAACCTCCTTGCGCAAAAAATACTCGATACAAACTCCTTGTGCAAAGAATATTCGACTTTTCAAACCCCTGCATCGATTTAATTTTCAGTTTGTTAATATTTAGGATTTTAATAATGATTTTGATTTTAGTCTGGGATGTTTAGTGAATACTTATTTGGATTGTAATTCTAATGTTAATTGCATTGGTGTTTAATTAATTATAATTATGTAACGTAACGGAGGTGGTCACTGGTCCCTGAAACACAGATGCTGTTACCTAGCTCAGCTTCAATTTACAAAAAATGTGAAACCCTGAGTTTTCACATTTTTTTTAAATTTTGAAGGTAATAAAACATTTATTTATTCAAATTCCTTGTGCTTTTAGCTTAAATCTTTCTTTTTCTCGTAGTCATGGTATAAAATATAGTATGCAACTCTTGAAAAAAACGGATTTATATCGAGGGCCATGAATCACTCGCGTCGCTCAGGATTCGGTCGTGATTCAGTTGTTAGAATCCTTCACTTGTTCGTGATTCAACTATGGCCCTCGCTTTAAATCCGTCCTTTACTAGTGAATAAAGGACGGTTTTAAAGCGAGGGCCATGCATAATATACTATTATACATTTTCTCTTCCTCGAGCTTTTTTGTGTGGGATGGTTTTATTCACTTCATCTTCACCTAGATCAGCAAGTGCAGTTTTTATTATTCCAATGTTTTAAATGGAGAAATTTTTGTTGAACTCGTTGATTCTATATTTTTGAACTTTCTACACCTGACGATGACGGTGCTTTATTTTCTGAATCGAAATATGAACATGATTTTGACCACAATGGAAGTCTTAATATTATTCTTCTTAACGTTGGAATGAATGGTGGAAAATAGTATAAATTTGCATTTTATTTTAAGATCATGTTAACTTTTTTCTTTTTACTGTTTTAAGAATATCGTCGAACCAAAGTAAAAAAGTAAAATCCTCAGTATTATCATCAAATTTGTTAGTCTCATCCGATTTATTTCTTTCTGAATCTAACTGGTCAACTTCTACTCCGTTTAATAATTTATCAAGTCGTAGTTTTGATTCTTTGCAGTCATTGCCCATATCATTGGTATACTGACCACAGCAAACATTAATAATATCATGGACGGTTTCCTTTACTGTTATGTAATTTTCACAGTGCTTTAAAAATACTAAACAGTGTAGGTAAAAGTACTGTAAAATGTTTTTGGGTGTACATAAATAAATAAACCAATGGCTGTTAGATCATGGGTTATGTTTAAGTAGGTACTTTATCCGCGCAACGATACCAGACTTAAAACATGCTAAATTATGAAGTGACTTGATAAAGTGACTCGTATCAAGTCTGATAATAGCTTTAGGTCTCTTTGAATTGTTGCCTTCGAAAATGGAAAACAATTGTGTTACATAACTTTTTGTGGAGTAAAAATAACGCAAACGCCTTAACGCAAGCGGAAACCATAGCCGATGAATCATCCGTTTTGATTTCGTGTGATGGATTATTTATGAAAGTTAACCACTTTCTTAACCAAATTAAAATAGTTTCATCAGAATGTATGTCTGTCACCATTTGAAAAATTGGCACGGACTTCAACTTAGCGTTACCTGTGATAAGCCCTACGTATAAAAATAATCGTTTTGTGACCATCTGGAAGACATACTTTTTAGAAAAAGTAACCAGCAGCATCTATTGATATAGTAATTTTATGAAATTTTGCGTGATACTCGTACTCATTATAGTACTTAATTTGGCAGTCACTCCAAAAAAACAAACGAAAATCTGGAAATATACATATTTCACGAATAATATTCTTATTGTCTTTGATCCACACTTTTAGCCAACATCAACAACGAAATAATTGGAGAGTTGGACTTGTGCACGAAGGGTTCCGTACTATTATCGCAAAATACGGCACAAAAATCACGTTTGTTTTATGGGAGCCCCACTTAAATATTTATTTTATTCTGTTTTTAGTATTAATTGTTGTAGTGGCAACAGTAATACATTATCTGTGAAAATTTCAACTATCTAGCTATCACGGTTCATGAGATACAGCCTGGTGACAGACGGACAGACAGACAGAAAGACGGCCAGACAGTCATACAGACAGAAAGACGGATTTATATTGAGGGCCATGAATCACTCGCGTCGCTCAGGATTAATAGGGGCCCGTTTTTACCCTTTGGGTACGGAACCCTAAAAACCACTGATCTGATACTAATTAAACATAAATTAATAGTTCAACATTGTGTTCGTTTCGTTTAAATGATGTGTAATAGTACTGTCTACATTTTGTTTCATTGTGTGGTCACACTACTCTCTCTATTTTCATAGGATTAAAAAACAATATTACCTTAGCTAAGAGGTAAGAAATACACAGTTTTAAATAACTATTATTCAGTAGAAAACTTTTACTAAAAGTTTAGTACACTAGTCTTTCTGATATTACTCTCGTCTAGCAGCTACTACATGCACATATATCAGTGGATGTGAGGATTGAGGGACCACTTTTAATAATCGCTATCTTCTAATTGCGTTGATGTTTTTTTTCCATTTCTTTTTTACAAAATGTTTCTGGTCTCTTATTAAAACTTTATGTAAAAAAGGAAAGATTTTGTTTATTTGTTTCGGTAATATTCACTAAAATATTTATCTTTCTTGTGTGAACTGAGGGACCACAGTTTAGTCGTTATATATTTTATACCTTTGATGCTTTGTGGTTTGTTTTTAAGTAAATATCTTTACAAATTCTTTACTAAATGTCTGTAGTCACAATATCTTAATTTTTCAGATACTTTCCGAGATCTGGCTGATGGTCTGTGAGGATTGAGGGACCACACTTTAAGGGCTGTAGTTTTTAATATATTTGTTTACAAATTCCCAGATTTGTTCTACAATTGTTTTAAGTGTACTACTAAATCCCACGAATTTTATTTTGCGAAATACCAGTGTGGTCCCTCAGTTCACACGCACATCCTGATTGCCAATGGATGTATCACTAAAAATTTCTTCAAATTGAGGTTCATGTTTTTCGTGACGAGTTTGACTTAAACCAGAAACTTCATATTTTTAAAACGTTTTCCATCATATAAAAGTATTAAAAATCAAGTTTCCGTTCCGGAAATAAGATATGGCACCAGTTTCCGCTCAGGAAATGTAAGAGGTGTAAACAACTTTCAACTCGGTGAGAGGTACGAAATATATCCAGAAACGCGAGCACTGCGAATAATCATTTGGTAATGTGGTCGGTTTATGTCACAATCTAAATCCTCGCTTGAAATCAAGTAAGGAATTTGATTTCATGATTTTTTATGGGTCTACTGGCAGTTCAAAAAAATATAGTACCAAATAAAAAAAACTCGACTGCTTAAGAAGCGAACTAAACCGACGTAAACAAGAAGAAAATCATACTGTGCAGTCGGAGGATACATTTTCGCGATCTGGCTGACCAAAACCAGAAGTATTATAAGAATCATCAAAATCGGCAAATGCGTTTGGTCTCTAGAACGCCACATAGGAACAAACATGCATACACAGACCAATAAATATATTACCCTCCTTCGGCAATCGGTTAAATATAGGCGCTTGGAATTATTTCATGATGCATATTATAATAAGCAATTGCAGGGAACGTAGGTATCCCCAGTAACTGAACTAAGAATTTAGAATTAAGAACTTATCATACTTTAGCATAAGTTCTTAACTTTAAATTCAGAAATCGGGGGTTGGTCAATTTGTTTTAGACTCATAGATTTTAGTTTCTTTATAAACTACTCATCGAGGTGAATTACATATTATCATCATCTTCCTGCCCTGTCCCATGTTACTTGGGGTCGGCGCAACACGTTTTCTTCTTCCATACCGTCCTGCTATCACTGATCCCCTTTTCTTTCATATCACTCCTCACACAGTCCATCCATCTTTTCTTTGGCCGTCCCCTCCCTCTCCATCCATCTTTTCTTTGGCCGTCCCCTCCCTCTCCATCCATCCATCCACATTTATATTCATAACTCTTTTAGTAACATGCGTTTCATCCCTCCTCATTAGATGACCATACCAGGACAAACGGTTTCCTTTCAACTTTTCTGTCTCAGGCGCCACTTTCAAACTTCCTCTAATACAATCATTCCTTCTTTATCCATTCTGATCACTCCGCACATCCATCTAAACATTCTCATCTCTGCTACATGCAATCTCTTTTCATCCATTTTTTTCACAGCCCAACATTCTGATCCATACAGTTCGACAGGTCTAATCACGAACTTGTAAATTTTACTCTTTAACTTGAGGGGCATCCGTGGGTCGCAAGGTGAATTACATATTATATACGTTCCTTAAACATTTTCTAGCTTTCAATTTTAAATACTTTTAGCAGCAAGAAGATTTTACAGTAATCAGAAAATTATGCAGTGGTGTCGAAAAAATCCTAATTTATACAGTTTTATTTTTACCCAGCTTCTTGACACGATCTTTCATAAATTGACCTTAGGTTTAATTGCCCGGAATTTTGCTGAAAAATAAGGAAAAGTTTTATGGCTTTTCCGGTTATTTATTTTGAGTGTTTTGGAAGTGTTTATGGGGTGTTGAAGTTGGACCTCGGCGTTTTAAATAGAGTAAAATATGTGTGAATTCTTTTAAAGCAATTTCATTGGCAATATTAACCAACATCATGCTTATTCCCGTCGAAAAACATTTTGATCGCATTTATTTTCTTTTGTTGTAAGGTTACTATGTCCTATATTACCGTTTCAGCCGAAAAAAATGTACTGCAGGACAAAGTTCTCCCCCAAGCGTCGCCACGTAGACGTGTCCTATGCTTGTTGCATCAAGCCGTCGCACTTGGTCCCCACTAGGTCACATCATCATCATCGTCAACCTTTTAATGTTCCCACTGCTGGGACACAGGCCTCCTCTCTGTGAGAGGGAATGGGCCGTAATCCACCACGCGGGCCCGGTGTGGATTGGTGGCAGACACATGTCTTCGAATTTTTGGTTCTAGGACATGCCGGATTCCTCACGATGTTTGCCTTCACCGTGTTGAGAGCAGTGGTGATGAATTAACTTACACAAAGTTAAGTACCTGCCTGGGTTCGAACCCACGACCTACAACTTGTAAGTGACGGCCGTTACCGCTGGGCCACCATTGCTCTTAAAAAGCTAGGTCACATAGTGCGTATTAAATTCTTATTTATTTCAGCCATCGTTTCTTTTTTAAATTAAATAAACTATTATAACAATAAATTATTAAATACTTACTTATTAATGACTACCTAATTCAACACAAGTTTTTGCTAGTATTACACACCCATCTCAAAGCAAAGTAATCTCATGTTGAAAGCCGCCTTTTCCTATAAATCTCTGCTTCGTCTAAGCTTACACATAATTTATGAACACGGGCCTTACATTTCTGGGTTGTAATTAATAACTGTGTTTATTAAACCACTTCTCGTTAGTTATACTATAGTCTACAGTAAGTTTTGCGGTGTTGACTGTTGGACTTATACAGTTACCAGGCTGGGAGCTCAAGACGGGATAAGGCACACTTTTGGCAAGTCACTTTAAATATGACAACCAAGAGGTAGAAAACCGTTGTTATGACAGTTCGAGAGAAACGTGACTTTAGTTTTTGCGTTTTGGTAGATTGGGCCATTTGGTTGCTACCTATAATTCTTTAAATAAAAAACCGGCCAAGTGCGATTCGGACTCGCGCACGAAGGCTTCCGTACCATTATCGCAAAAAAACGGCAAAAAAATCACGTTTTTTGTATGGGAGCCCCACTTAAATATTTATTTTATTCTGTTTTTAGTATTTGTTGTTACAGCGGCAACAGAAATACATCATCTGTGAAAGTTTCAACTGTCTAGCTATCACGGTTCATGAGGTACAGCCTGGTGGCAGACAGACAGACAGACAGACAGACAGACAGGCGGACCGCGGAGTCTAAGTAATAAGGTCCCGTTTATACAAAACAAAACAGAATGAAAATGATGATGAAATATGTCTTTTTACAGAAATTTGAAACCATTGATTACCATATTTAACCATTGGTTGAGTTAAATACGGATAAACAAAACTGGGCCTGAGACAAATAAATACGTAACTAACTTTGATTGTGATCGAGCATGAGAGTCATGGTCGTCGCTGCTATGTCATGATTCTGAAACAGCAGTTTCCTGGCTCCTCTTGGTTTGACGAGTCCTGTGATAGGCAGGTTCACAGGGGACTGGGACCTCCCGCCACATGCTGGATACTTCATTGGCCAGTACCCCTGACCTGGTGAAAAATAAAGCATAAATGTATTCTAGGATTATAAGATGGCATATGAGACTTGTAGCCAAAGTGATCTGTGACATCAGTGTGTATGTCTAAGTGATGCCACCGAAGATGCCGTGGGAGTGGCAAAGTTTTGAGCCAAACAATTTTGAATTTTGAATGGCTGACGTACCAGCGAAACGAAGAAGAAAATAACTACTCTTGCCAGTTCTAACTTCAGCTTAGATATATATATTTTTTTTGTTTGGGAAAACATCCAATGACTTCTCCCGCTCTGGGTAAACCGGGAGGGTGTGTCAGGCTTTTACTGATTAAAACCCACCCGTGTTCCTTCAGTTGCTTGTGCCAGGGCCGCGGTAACTCTCTTTCAAATTTATTTGCGACCCAGCTTAGATATATTAGGATGATATAAGATAAACTTAGGGTTCTTTCTTTTTCGAGTGAGGATGTGGCCACCTCTGGTTTCAGAGTTAATTAAGCGGTCTCTGGGAACCCCACAGGCCTCATACTTGGCTATTTCAGACATTTAATCTAAAGTCCAGGTTTCCTCACTATTTTCTTCTTCACCGTTGCCTGTGATATCCAAGATAAACTTAGAAAGTAAATATTTGAAAAAATCACATTGGTACTTGCCCGGATTGAAACTACGAACTCAAGGACGAGAGGCGAGGTCTTAGCAATTGGGACACCAGCACTTGAACTTCGGCTGATTTGAGCAAAGATAAGATTTAGGTTGACAGCCAAAGGTATGCTTCTCTTTAATTTATCTCGGAAATACACACAAGTAACAAACCCAAGTTAAGTTTACCGTAACTGCCTAAAAATGCAATATAATTTAACCAATCATTCAATTTTGTCAGGCTTTTTCTTATTTTACTAGCGATTAGAAAATACAGAACATTAAAAGAGAGACAAAATTAATGCATTCTTTGAAAAATAAACTCTCTCTCTCTCTTCTCTTTTTTCCACGAAATTCACTCAGGTATTCCAAGTTATTAGAATCTGAGTCAATCGGGAATAAGCTAGGTATAACATCTGTGTTGATATACGTCAGAATTATAGAAAAAAGCAAAGAAAGAAATAAGTAAGCCAAGGAATGCGAAAGATTTCCCCAGAAATGCTTTCGGTATCTGTGTTATCTGGGATTCCTGAAAATGGCTTGCGTATGTATTTTTGTATTCCAGTTTATGAAATACGTGTAGACGAGAGCATTCTTGCTTCACGAAGATGTAATTTAAAAGAAACTTCAAATGGAAAACATGACACGATAAATTAAAAATCTCCAAGAATATGGGTGGGTTCACTTCGAGAGCTATTGACTAGTTTTTTTTCTATGTAGCTATATAATATTTCACTAGCTAATCAATCTGCCTAGCATTTTTCAAACTATATGCAACTGAGTACCGTAAAATGGGGTGAATAGGTACAAATTTCAACTGCCACATTGATTTTCTCAGATATTTTGTATGCAAGCTGTTATTAAAGGATTGTGAAATCGCGAGTCGCGTTGTATTTGGCCAAATACTAATGCTTAAAATTTGTGAAAACATTTCAATAATTTGTAAAATAGAAAAAAGAAAGCGATTTCTATTTACCTTGAAACTGGGGTCAAAAGATACGAGAGAGGGGTGAATAGAAAAATAACAAATACAAGACCAAAGCCCATGAGGATAGAACATATCAAAATTTAACAATTTATTTGAAAATCACATTAACACTTTACATTTATTATATTAGTCCTCGATTAACCCTAAAAATTATGTTTCTATAGACCCCATTCTCGTTTTTATTAACCCCTCACTCGTATCTTATCACCCCTTTCTTCGTGTCTATTGAGCCTAAAGGCGTTTCCATTAACCCTCCACGCGTATCTATTCACTTCAAATACTGGCAAAAAGCACAAGTGTCCTTATTTTACTAGAAATACGAATAAAATTACTAAATAGGTATTTATACTTTCTTTGTGTCCCTAAGAGATGAGAAACTTTACTATCCAATTATATACGCAGGAGTCACTTTAACCGCTTTTTCTTTATGTCAATAAACTTGACGTAAATTTGGGTGTATCCAGTATAATGGGAAAATATTGCCGTTTAATAAATCGTAGAACTAAATGAACGAAAGTCGACTAAAGACAAAATAGAGACCAAAATAATAAACTCCCAGATTTGTTTCCATTCACCCCGCGATTTCTATTCACCCCATTCTAAGTAACACGATAACGGAGTGATTCCATTCTGTGTAGAATGGTCACTCATCCACACCCTACGAAAATCGCCCCGTGCGACTGTTATTATTTTAGCCACGACCTCCTCGAGCAAATTTTCTATAGAATCAGTTACTATACTTAAATAAGTTGCTAAACAGTTCAGATATATTTATAAATAAGGGTCTTACAGCCCTTCCAAAGTACTCCAAATATCTTAAAATAACCATATTCAATTTGTAAGGGTAAAAGGGAGAATATTAATAGAAATAAAAACACTTAAGTGGTGACATTTAGTATAATGGGCACCTCATATCCTGTTCGAACCACACCCTTCCTGAAAGTACCAGGAGGCTACGTTACCGAGGAGGTAACCAACCTACTTACAATGCTAATTCAGAGTGCAAACGTGATGTCCATACTACCGTTCAACTTTAAGCGTAGACATAGAGAATGAACTGAGCTTTCCCCATACGGGAAGAAATTTATGTGGGGGATAAAGCGAACCCACGGCCGTTTGCTGTCTTTTCAAAGCTTTTTATTGATTCACCTATACCTGTACCTGTGATGTGCAATCAAAGCTTACAAGTTAAATTTGACCCAATGGAACACCGGGTGTGTTCGAATGAGCTGAAATTTTGAAAACACGCTTGTTACTCGTGACACGGAACCTTCTAAAAAACTTTGATGTAAAAGCTTGTTGTAGAGTTGATTGGGCCATGTCACAAGCTTGCAGGAACAGAAGAGAATTAAGGCAAGTATTAGCCGCACAGACACTTTTTCTCTGTATACAGAGTGGTCAATTTAGTGAGGTCATTATTCAGTCCATTCTCTTTGTCTATGACTTAAATCTAATTATGCAAACTACTGCGTGAAATCTACGGCGTTAGGTACAGGATTATAAATGAACTAATTAAAACATTTTGAGGAAAACGACTTACTAGGGTAGTCCCACTCCGCTGTAATAGAAATAAATTAATTATTTTACCTAGATATATTTAGGTCAGAATTAAGTAAAAGCCAGGATGATCACATTTTTTTTTAATATCATAATTATTATAATAATCACGCTTCACTTTGAGAGATTCATGCTGAAAATCTAACGGCAAGATGAAATGTTTATTTCGAGGCTTCCCTTTTGCAGTCTATCCCACAAATAAGTCAGAAAGCAAGACTAGTTATCTTCACCATCCTTTTATTCTAGAATTACCCACCGCTGAATATAATAAGCCTCCCCTATTTTCTGTAATACTGCCCGGTCTCGTTCACCCACCTTATTCAAGCGCTTCCCACGTCTTTCTAAGACTCGTGATATTGCTAAAACTATGTATAGTTAAAATATAATAGAAGTAAAATAAAAACACGTCATTACGATCAGGGCACGCTGTCGTCGTTTCGACATCATCATCATCATCTTCTTCACACTCTATGGCCCTGCGTGTCTGAAACAATAATACTTAATAATAATTTTTTTGATCGATAATCGAAGAAATTGTGGGCTTTCTCTAAATCTGACTACCTAATATTTCTTCGTCAGATTAGCCTATTAATATTATTTTGCGTCAAGTCACAGCCGCACTTGATCAAATGAAATGAACGGCAGGGCAACGTTCAATGTCCTTTATAGAAGTATACCCTCAAGTTTGTATAAATACTCATAAAATTCCATTCACAATGCCTGTGACATTTGTAAATTGGTGTGAGTCCCCTTGAGTGCCTAAAACGTGGATCCACGCGAGACAGTGGATTTCTCGTTGACTTTCGCAAAACATCGACTTCAAGATCTTAATACGTTTACGCAAAGAAACTTTTTAGTTCATGCATCTATTTAAAGCTAGTTTATTGAAATATACTTATTCAAGATTAATTCTACATTTAAAAATATTGACTTTGAAATGTTCAAAGCCGATTAACTTGTCAGGAATTTTCTTAATAGATTTAAAATTGTAAACATTTTACAAACAGATTTCCTAAGCATTTCGAAACTACTTTAAATTTTAAATCAGAAGAAGTTTTAGTACCTACTTTGTTTAAAAGATCTCTCATTCAGTCAGTTTTCTGTTTATTTAGACGACTAAAAATCTTAGGACTCTGAAAGCTAAGATTCTAGTCATAAATTAAGGTATTATGTACTTTGCGGTAACGGTTTTAGGTAGAATATATAATGGTATTTTAGTAAAAGATTTGAAGAATTTGTATTAAATAGTGATTTTATGTACCACTTCTTTTTTAGCTTAAATACAAGAAAGTTGGGCGGATGAGCATCTTGTATGTGGGCTCACTTTTGACGCTCGAGTTGAGTGTGATTCTTATGTGACCGTTAGACGACGCTAATATCATCAATTTAACTTAAGAGAACTAGCTGGTTTTTCTGTCAATTAATTCATTTTACAAATAATTTAAGACAAACAGTGATATATTTATTATGTCTTACTGCAAAACGACTGCTGGGTGCCCAGCAGTCTTTTTAACAACTGAGTCTGCCTGCGTCTGTGTTTCCGAACGCATACAACCCGAATCTCTTCAAAGTTAGAGTGAACAGGCTTCTTCTGGGTAAGCTCACTCCATCGTCGACTTTGTCTCTGTCACCTCTGACCTAGACTAGAGTCAAGAGCAAACCCATCACGAATAAAAAAGAAAAAAGAGTCACGGGACGAAGATCATTTCATTAAAAAATTCTTCTAAATTAAATAAACCATTCTTAATAAAGCAGCGTTGCTCATAAATCGTAGTAATTTTCCTTCATTTAGTTTTCCTTATACGACGTTAAATGAAGACAACTGTAAAATAAATGACTTTAGTAGCACTCTCTATATACTAAATTTAAAAGAATATCTCTTTTTGCTCTACTAATAGAGCAGATATCTTGTGAAAAACTTCCTCTCTCAAAGGAATTTAAACCACTCTAGGTATATTTCGCTCAATAAACCCAGCTAAAGCCCGAAGCTTACGTGCGCTGCTATTACCCAAAATTTCCTTCCTTTCTTCTAAAACTTTAAGAGGAAACGGGGGCAGAGAGTGCCGACTGAATTTCCTTAGTAAAAAGTCATAATTCGAGGTTTGGCTCTCGTCTCTTTTCTCCTCCAATATTGGACCAATTTTAAACATATTCCGTAAACTGAAAATTAAAGATATATACTATGTCCCTTTTTGATAATACATTATCTTTAGAAGCACTAGAGCCCTCGAAAATACTCAAATTGCGCTGTCAGCAGAGGCTTAGTGTGCAAATTTGACAAATATAAATGAAAAAAGGAAAACATAGGGACATAGTATATATCTTACTTTACCAGTTTATGGAATATCTTTCAAATTGGTCAAATATTGGAGGAGGAAATAGACGAGAGACAAACCTCGAATTATGACTTTTTAAAAAGGAAATTCAGTCGGCGCTCTCTGCCCATATTTCCTCTTAAGTACCATACCTACTCATCTTTATGAAAATAGGAGCACACTTTGAAGGTTCCTATTAATATTATAGAATCTTTTGTCTTATTCTAAAAGCGTAAACACTTAATGTGGCCCTGAAGTGCTGTATTACAGGCATCCAGGAAGTTTAAGCCTTTAAGGGCTTTCTGTTGGGAATTGTAATAAATTGTTTTGTTTAAAGTTTCTTAGTAACAATAGGTTGCTTTAAAATAGGTTAGGTCCAAAAGTCAGTTTAAAGAATTAAAAAGAATTATTAAGCGCTATTCCTCTCTCCTAGACACTGACTGTATCTAG
This sequence comes from Orthosia incerta, assembly GCA_948252205.1. Taxonomy (NCBI): domain Eukaryota; kingdom Metazoa; phylum Arthropoda; class Insecta; order Lepidoptera; family Noctuidae; genus Orthosia; species Orthosia incerta. The sequence goes on from OX411748.1 coordinate 7,145,985, forward strand.
AATGTTGCTGTGCCCGACAGGGTCCATAATTGTTTCTGTAACTTATATTTACCACCTGTATGTACATGATGGATGCAATAAATTGAATTTGATTTTTAGAGTATTTCTGTACGAGTATTTTAGATTTTGGTGTCTTAATTATATAAAAACAAGCTTCTGCCAGCGGCTTGACTCGCGTTAAATCTAAAATTATCGCAAGGATGTTATCCCATATTCCGGGGTCAAAAAGTATCCTATGTGCTAGTATTGTACTTCAAATAAAACGACCTGTTAGCTTTCAGAAGGAAAAAGATGGAGAGGTTTTATTTCATAGATAAAACCAGTACAGAATCTAGAACTATAGACTATTACTATTTGTCATTGACTAGTACGAGTATCGTTTAGTCGATACATACTGAGTGTCATTATTTTAATACAATAATAACACCGCCACTTATTAAAATAAGCAGTAACTATCTATCTATATATATATATAAGAGGCAAAAACGTTTGACTGATGTGTCAACGCACAGGCCAAACCCTTAGGGCTAGAAACTTAAACTTTTGCACAAGTATTCCTCTTATGACGTAGGCATCCAAAAGGCAAAAGTGATTGACTGATGTATCAACGCACAGGCCAAACCCTTAGGGCTAGAAACTTAAAATTTACGCATCCACTAAGGAAGGATTTTTCAAAATTCAACCCCCAAGGGTGTGAAATAGGGGATTAAAGTTTGTATGAAACTTTTTATTCCTTGGACATATTTGCTTGAAATTTCGTATGAATTGAGTACGGCAAAAATAATGAGTTAGGTATTTCAGCGTTTGCCAAAGTTCAACCCCTAAGAGGGTTAAATAGGTGATGAAAGATTTAAATAAACGCACAGGCCAAACCCATAGGGATAGAAACTGAAAATTTCGCACACGTATTCCTTTTATGTTTGATTATTCCTCTCATTCACCAAGAAAAGATGTGTTTTGACGTAGTTGCCAATAAACTTTCTTTGTGTGCAAAACGACGCAAACTTGCTGAATCTCAGAATGCTGAACGTCCAAAGTCACCGGATATTTTTGGAGAATTTGATATCACTATAGTGACATATGTTTCATCGAAGAAACGATGAGCGTTTCTGAGAGCGTCTTTGAGATGAGCGCAAATAACGATACCAAAGAGACTGTAATACTGACGAAAGAGCAATCAGAAAAGAAGCAGGAAAGGTCATACGCGGAAGAGGTTCGTTCGGAAGAAGTCCCTCGAACATGAACATCAGCGCAGCCTTCGTGCAGAGCTACTTAATCGTGACGTCTTCATCACTTCCTCAAGCTTTCAAGCAGCGAGTCACACAGCCAGCCAGTTCCCGACTCACTGGGATATCATCACCCCGACTCATTGCGGTACAACCGCATACAGGTTCATCGACTCACCGCGAACTCTGCGACTTCCAGTTCCGACTCACGGGAACCAACCTTCCACTGGCCTGGCACGCATCATGAGATGTACGGACGACTCAACCAGCTATCGACTTCCGGTCTCCGGAGGGGAGTGATGTAGCGGCACCAACGCCGCCACTTACGAACTAATGATATGACGTCACACAAATCCTGCATCGCGAAAACAAAGTTTTCGGCGCGATTTGGACACATACAATAGTCCGACAATAACCGTTGGGCAGTTGCCCGGATCCTCCCTTTGAGGATCCTTCCTTTTCTAAGGAGATTTGTGGGACCTTACACCCTGTTCCAAACTAGAATGATACATCCATACCCATCTATCTATATATCCATCAATTAAAATAAATATCCCACGTGAACATACTACTGATATGACAAGTCTTTGTGCTATTCCAAACAATAATCTATCTCTGTACCAAATCTCACTCAATCTTCTAATTTTTGTAATATTTTATAAACGTCACGGCCGACATGAATAATGTGATGGATGATTTATAAACATATCGATGAATTCCGCCATTCTGACGCTTATCATAGCTGTCTATGATAAGCGTCAGAATGGCGCAGTGGTAAAGCAGTTTGACTCGTGAGTTATGGGGTCCAGGTTCAAATCTTGCTTCAGCCATACGATTTTATAAAATTTTAAAATTCTGTTGTGAGTTTTTAGAAATCTGTAAAAAGTATGTTTGTTAAACACATTTGGAAGTTAAAAATGTCAATAGGTAGGATTCAATGTATATAACATAGCGGTCGCTTGCATGAGCGCCGTCAGATTTTTATTTATAGTTAGAATATCTTAGCAGTTTCATTGATATCACAGAGATGGCGCGCACGCGGCGCACGTAAACATCGTAGTGTATCCTCCTGTCCATAGTTGTCGCTTTTGATACATTTCTAGGGGTGATGATTCTCTGTTGCTGTATGTACATAAAAATCTACCGCAGTTTGGCGGTTACTGCACAATATACGCTTAGGTTTTAAACCGGTCTTGATGACCGGTAATATTTATTATTTATTATTAGATATTTAGTTTTGCGAGAGTAATATTCCGAATACTACGTATGACAACAACATAATTATTTGCAGGCAAGCAAAATCACCTGTGACTAATGTTATGAAAGTCAGCCTTTACAAAAGCTGAATTCGCAACGAAATTGTAAAATTTCACGAAGTGCTCTATACAAATTCTATTCAACAATTTTTAAATTTTAGGTTCTACCAGACTTGTCGTTTTGTAAATTGTGAAAACGTTAGGTGAAGTTTCCGATTGTATTCAAAGAACCCATTTACTAAAATACAATTTTTTGCAAAAATGTTTTCTTGTCCGGCTGATCTCATATAGGGGTTGGAAACAAACAGACTTATCAATTGAAACTAAAGTTCTTCCAAAATAGAGAGACATTTAAAATACACACTAAATGTACCTGTATCAAAGTTATACATTTTATAATCATTAAAAATGTTAAATATATAAGTTTAAAATGTGATCATTTATTTATTTCAGAGTTGTCAAAGTTTATATTGAATTCATGAATTTAATTATTTTTTTTCGGCTCCTAAAAGATTGCCAATAAATTAAAAGTCACCCTCTACAGCTGCGACTGTAGGGTGACTCAAATGTGTTCGATGGGTTATTCAGTGTTCTAAGATCCATTTATTGCTAGGCAATCAAAACTATTCGGGACCAAACCATCATTAAACCTGCCTACATAAAGGAATTTCCGACAAAAAAATCCTTAATAAATTATCTTTCAACTTCTTAACACAATCACTCTGGTCAAATACAGACTGTAGTAGTTATATCTACGCAGATTAAACAGTCCTTTTTTTGTTTTTGGGACAATCCCACCGCACTATTCCCAAACCACTGCAACTCCTGTGAATGTGAATTTTAACTGTCTTTTTTTATTAATCACAAAAGAATAACGCAGGAGTAGGAAAAAATGTAAATTTCCACTTCCCTCCATATCAAGCAGGAGACAAAACAAATAACACACTGATCTGTAAATTACATCACTACGGAACTCGAGGACAAGCTGCTGATCTTGTGCTTTCCTATTTATCAAACAGACAGCAAAAAGTAAATGTTGATGGGGCGACGTCCTCCGGGTCTCTAGTCAAAATGGGCGTGCCGCAAGGTTCAATTCTCGGCCCTTTCCTTTTTCTTGTTTACATTAATAATCTCCCTTTTATGATGGCCAAATTATCGGATATAATTCTATTTGCTGATGATTCTTCGCAAATTTTTAAAATAGATAGGAAAGATACGGATGTCTTACATGTCAACGAAAGTCTAATTGTTCTCTCGAAATGGTTCGCAGCTAACAATCTTTTACCAAATGTACCTCAACGTGGCCTAAATCTAAATCTTGACGGCAAAAATCTTGAAATTATAACGGAAACTGTATTCTTGGGGATTACTATCGATTCAAAATTGCAGTGGGGCGCGCACATTAGAACTCTTTTGGGCAGGTTAAGTTCGGCTGCCTATGCAGTAAGGAAGATAAGGCAGTTAACCGATGTAGCCACAGCTAGACTAGTATACTATGCTTATTTCCACAGTATTATATCTTATGGCATTCTGCTGTGAGGATCAGCAGCAGACGTTGACTCAATTTTTATTTTACAAAAGAGGGCAATTCGCGCGATCTATAAAATGGGTCCTCGCGAGTCCCTCAGAGAAAAATTTAAAGAGATCGATATACTGACTTTACCTTCACTTTATATTTTGGAATGTATTTTGTATGTCCGCAAAAATCGAGGGCTTTTCAAAACTAGAAGTGACTTCCATAATTTCAATAGGGGATAAATATAATGACCACCTAAAATTACTTTGTGACCATAACCTCTATTACCTAAAATTGTACTATGAAACCCAAATTTAGTAAATTGATCACCAAATTTAGTAAATTGATCACCAAATTTAGTAAATTGATCACCAAATTTTAATAGCAAATTATTGCGCTATTTAATGTTGTAAAATAGGTTAGGTTAGGTTAGAACTGTGACCAACCGCGCGCGAGCCGAGCGAGCAAAGCGAGCGGTGCCGCGGCAGCGGCCGGCGAGCGCTACTTCCAAGTTGCTCCCAGAAATTTTATAATCTTTTTGGTCATTGGTTTAATTTTGGTGATCATTTACTACTTTTGGTGATCATTTACTACTTTTGGGTTAACAATGATTTATTTGGAGTCATTTTGCCTAAACAGGATAGCGAGATGTTAAAACTTTGGTTATAATTTTACAATAAGATGCGGGTTTAATTTTGGTGATCATTTACTATTTTTGTCTGTTATATGTTACTATATCTGGTGGTAAGTTAAACATAAGCCATTTAAATACACGCAGTAAGCACGAAATTGTAATACCCAAATTCAGATTAACGAAAACTAGCAAGTCTTTTCTTATAAACAGTATACGCTTTTATAACAAGTCAGTTATGGAACTGACCGATGGAAAGTTCAAAAACTACATCAAACGTGTCCTTATTAAAAAAGCATATTATAAAATCAAGGACTACGTTGAAAATTAAATTTTTGGCTTTAGCTCCTTCTGCGCATGCGGCTTCCCTGGTAACTCATAAACGGCACAAATATATGGATGTCTCTAACTATTCTCAATCTCATTTTTTTTCTCTTTTAATTAGACTTTTTACAATATTTTTCAATCATCTTTATAGCCATTTGCTAAGAATAGTTACAGCACTGATAACAGTATTTGTGCCACATGTTAAATTTAGTGTTGTGTTTTTGTTTTTTTTTACCTTTGTATAGATTCTTTTACCGATTGTGAATGTGTGAACATTGTAGGCTTTCTAGATTTCTAGATGATTGTTAACATTAGTAAACTTTTTATTTCGTTTTACATTTTTTTTTGTTTGTTTTTTTTTTTAATTTCGTACGACTTATTGTCGGGCCTACGTTGTCCCCCCATATCCAAGTACTAATACTGTAACATGGAAATATTGCGAACCCTGAGGACATCCCATGGTGAGAGACTTCGACATGGAATGATGACCGAGTTTAAGTTTGGTGGAACCATTTAAAAAGTAAGAGTTTTCATTTTAAGTGATAGCATTGGCCACCATGCGTTATCAAAAGCCCCAGAAATATCTAGCAAAATCCCAATTACGTACTTATGTTCAGATGTATTAACTATTTTCCTAACAGTAACAGACCGGGCCGCGTCTACGGTTGATTTTCCCATAGTGAAACCGAATTGATGTTTATGAAATTTTGGTCCGTCCAGTAGCACACGTGGAACGATAAGGCGCTCCAGGAGTTTTCCCAAAGATGGAAGTAATGTTATGGGCCGGTATGACTTTGGGTCGTCCGGGGGTTTGTCGCCACTTTTTGGGATGATTCGTATAAATCCGCGTCGCCATATACGAGTACGAGGAAATACGCCCTCCGCAATACAACGGTTGTAAACGGATAATATTGCATCACAGGCTGTTTTACAAGCTTCTATAATCATCCAATTAGATATTTTATCTTCACCTGATGACTTGTTGAGTGGTAACCTCTTAACAACGTTAGTAAATTCGTCAGTGGATGGAAGGTCTGACGCTGGTGATTCAGGTGGTACAGCTGCCCAAGCTCTGATCTGTTGATGGTAGTCGTTGTCATTAGCAAGTAAGTCATCAGGTATAAGAGTATTCAGCAAAACTTCAGATGTTTCCTCAATACCGGTGGTGTGTTTATTATTTACTTTAATGTTCTGAACAAACGGCAGCTTTAAACTCATTATATAAAGGAGACCACGGACGCTAAATTACAATAAGATTTTTCCACCGATGCTCTGTAGCGGGACCTGGCAACTCTAAAAACATTCAACGCAATGGAAAGTGGGTCACCGGTGACCTTACGTTTTTTAAGCTTGTTAAGACGTTTAAGCGCTCGGCGATAACCTTTGCGCTGTTTAGTTAGGTAGTCACAGCACCAATCACATCTACGTACATTGGTAATAGATCCACGACCAATGGCAATGTCAGCACAGTAAGTGAAGGTGTCTGATATAATTTCAGCACTTCCTTTAGCTGACAGTCTATCACGAGTGAAATCTTTGGCGTAACACGCAAGAAGCGAGCTAAAGAATTCCCAATTCGCACCCTTACATTTATACCTAAAGTTACCAATGGCATGTGACGTACCCTGAGTAAAAACTGGAACAAATTCGTACACGATCAAGCGATGATTACTGTAAGACGCATCCGGTAGGACACGCCACCTATCCAAGCATACGTCTGCATTAGAAAGTGTGACGTCAAAACAAGATTCGCCCATTTTTTTTTTTTTTTTTTTGATAGGCTCGCGTTTCACCACTATCTCGCCTGATGGTAAGCGATGATGTGGTCGACGGTGAAGCACGCTTGCCTAGAAGTAACCTATTCACCTTTGACTTGAAGACCCCAAGGTTGTAGCTATCAGGAAACAAAGACTCCGGCAGGGAATTCCAGTCCTTAGCTGTGCGTACAATGAAAGTATTCGCAAAACGCTTTGTACGTATGGGTAGGATGTCCAGTGGCGCATTGCCGTGCGTCTTGTTGTCCGGTGATGGAAAGGGCTAGGCGGAATCAAATTGTGCAGTTCCATCGCACACTCCCCGAAAAGTAACCGATAAAAAACCGACAGACTGGCCACTTGGCGTCGATGTTCAAGGCTTTGGAGCTTTGAGGCGACCAGGGCACCGTGGCCAATAAGCCTCTTGGCCCGTTTGTCAATCGACTCAAGTGCATCAAGTTGATATTTGGCAGATCCGTCCCAGAGGTGAGAGCAGTACTCCATGCATGACCGAACTTGCGCTTTATACAAATTGAGCAGCTGTTCAGGCGTGAAGTAACGTCTCACCTTTGCAAGGATCCCCAACTTTTTTTTTTTGGCTGCAAAAAGTTGGTGGTTCGTCAGGGGTATCATGAATAGTCAGATTCATTTCAGCAATAAAATCTTCAACAGCGCAGTGTCGATCATAATCCGTGGACCGAACTTTGCCATACCATAGAGTCGAAGACGCATTAATATCAGCGCCATCGATAACTTTGCAGCCCGCGAGCGACTGCAAGACGTGACGGAGGTTATGTATATGAAGAGCAACAGGGTCTGAATATTGAAAGTAGCAACTCACAACGTAAACTTTAAAAGAAGACGACGAGACCTCCGCAACGGCACAATGGGGTGTCATAAGGTTACGCAAAGACGTTACTGTGAAGTTAGAAGAACGGGCCACGTTAATTCCAGCTCGTGCTTTGCCATCCAACTGTACTACTTTGTGACGTAAACACGCGTTTTGATATTGTTCTTCAACAAGCACTATAAATATCTAAGTTATAATCGATAATCAGTTTGTCTAGTTCAGAAGTCGCCACCCATCGTTGTGGAGATTTAATTGTCCTATGGTTAATCTATCCATTATCTTAGTAGTTAGTGTTGAGGATAAGTTGTTCGAGCTTAAGTTCATAAGTGGAACACTCGTGCGATCCACAGTGATGGTTATATGCTTTCTTAGAACGTCTACACGCAACGCAAGACGGTGTATAATTTAAATTGTCCTTATGCGGGCAGTCTTTGGTTTCATGTGCCTCAGAGCAATTAGCGCAGGTAGGTGATTTAAAAGTGCAGTGTTTCTTGACATGACCGATCTGTTGACAATGTGCACAACGTATAGTACGTTCATCAATGAAAAGGCAAGTCGCCAAATGCAGTCAATAAATATTTTATCCTTAGTCGAGACTAAATGTTGCCGGATCTCAGACTCGAGTTCAATGCCTATCAAAGCACTTACCAAATGCCGGCGATATCTCCTTTGCTCTTCAGTAGTTTCCACTATGGAATTGTGCTCTGGCAGGTGCGTTGGAAAATGGAACACCCAAATAGTTTTCGGCTGTAAAAGTTGATTTGGTGGTCATTGACATGCACTGTGGCTAAAAAAAATTTTTAATAGTAATAGCCCGAGTTTAAATTGGACTTACTCACTGTAGTGGGGTGTCCAAACTAAAAAGTTAAAAGTAAACGAAATAAATTAAAAAACTTCTGACACATTTTTATTACATGCTACATAATTTATATAGTAGTAGACACGCTTCGATCGACAATCTTTTGAACACGTAATTATGATATCTTGCGAAAACATCCAGATTCAAATAGTAAAACGCCCATAACATTTGAACGGTTGGACCAATTTTGTTCAAACATAACTAATAATACTTCCAATTATGTCACATTACAAACAAAAAAAAAAAAAAAATCTGTTCATCCATTTAGTAGATATGATGTCACAGACAAATACACAAACACACAGGTACACACGTCAAACTTATAACATCCCTTTTTTTCCGTCGGGGGTTAAAAAGAACAGACTTCCATAAATTCCATAAAGTGAAAAATAACCTATTAGCCCAGTAGAAACTAACTAAATAAAAAAACTTAATTTAGAAAATCAAAAAAGCTGTCTGCAATCGGAGTATACAGTTTGTTTTGGTTAGCCAGCTCGTGAATATGTATCCTCCGACTGCACAGCATGATTTTCTCCTTATTTACGTCTTTTTAGTTCACTCCTTAAGCAGTCGGGTTTTTGATTTTTTGAATTAAGTTTTTTTATTTATAACTTTTTAGATAAAACTTTTTTTTCGTATTAGGTACATTTAAACATATGAGTGTTATATATTTTTAAAATTACCTCTTATAACTCTTTATTTTGATAACACGGTGGATTTGGAAGAAAAAAAAATTGCCTCCACAATATGGCGCCTAAAAGCCGCCATATTTCTATTTCCCAATTACAATGAAGCCAGTGACACTCGCATGGAGACAAATCGATCGATTGACGTAAGAATCATCAAAATTGGCCAACGCGTTTCGTTTGGTTGTTTTTTCCTATGTGGCTTCTAGAACGCCACATGGATAATTACATAAGGAAAAAACATACATACATATACTGATTTTGACCCTAGGTTTTGACCCTCCTTCAGCAGTCGAGTAAAAACCTAAAATCGCAAAGCATGGTGTAGTTCTTATTTATTGGTATTTTGTATGTATCCAGTTAAGGTATTGTGAATCCAAATTTGCAACCACGCGAAAAACTGCGAATTTTTGGGATTCTTTCACTATTTGCTCTTAAACTCTCAAAAACACTATGCGTTTTGACAAACAGAGTTACAGGCATTTTTTAAAATTCATTAAATTTGCAACAATTAAAGCTAAACCATAGCTCTATAAACCCTATAGGTACCAAGCTATGAACTTCTCAAAATTTGAGTCTGCACATTTAGGATGGAATGCAGGGCAGACATTTCAGCACAGCTTTCAGGCAAGTACCACGCCCCCTTGCATCCCTTCTTTCATTTGCCGACTATGATTTTGAGGAGTAGTGTTGGGGCTGCCTCGTTTTTACCGGGATCCCTTTTTTTCGCATAATGTTCTTTTTCCTAATATACTTTGGCATAACTGTTTTAGCATAATTTGTTTTGCCATTCTATGCCATATTTTTTTTGGCATACAGTTCATGTCGGCATAATTATCTACAAGGCTAATTTATTTTGTTATAATATTAATTCGCATAATGTTACTAGCCCTAATGACTATTAGCTTAATAGTATTAAGGCATAAAAATGAATAGGAATAACGGAAACAAATTTGAAATATTTTACGTGTCTTATTTTGAATGTTCATGCATATGATTAATTATATATAATATTATTGAACTGTCATGCATTACAAATTATTAATTAACTAAGTAATAGTCATGCATCTGCCAAAAATCACTTTTTGACAAGGTAGGCGTGTGTAATATTTTTTTTAAATTTTATTTGTGCTGTATATTTTTAGCAATTGCTTGTTAATATGCAAGTTTCATTTTCATACCTGATAAAAAAAAAACATGGCCCCCAGGGTATCAAGAAACTAGCTGACAGAAAGGAGCGAGCACAGTATAGCGCGAGCGACGAAATTTTTGACAGAAAACGAAAGACAATTGAAAATGCGAGCGCAACAAGCGCAGCGAGGTGCCAGAAAAAAAAAGCCATATAATCATAGAATGTGAATTATTTATTTATATTGTATAAAAATGTGTATTAGTGTCTAAAATTATAGGAATTAATTAGTATGCGTATTTGTTATGCTAAAAAAAATATGCGTAAGCTGTTATGCGAAAATAATGTTATGCGTAAATATAATTAGGATAAACAAAAGTATGCCATGTTATATTATGACTAGAGTTTTTATGAAAATGGATAGGGAACCGTTTTTAACTGCTAGTTCGATAATGCTGCAGGAGCTCATTTCCGATCACCACTCGGTGGGGTCTTTCACGCTACCTCGTGAAAATTTGCACTTGGTGGTAGGTGGGAAACGCATGGAAATCTTCGAAGGACCATAGCTTGGTCATTCGAAGATTTCCATTTTCAGTTTTAAGTCAACGACCCCATTGAAGAAAATTGTTGCAATTTTGATAAATAAAAAGAAAATGTGCGGATTTTTGCTCGTCGAAAAACTTATAGTTTATGACTTTTAGAGGAAAAAGGTGAAAAAAGCCCAAAATTTCGCAATTTCCGGTAATGCGAAGCGAGCACACGTTTTTCAAAGTTGCAAATTTGGATTAACACTACCCTAACTGACCTATACAACAAACCATCATCAAGCATTGCGATTAATGTCGATTTCTACTTAGCTATATTCTAATATATTAATTTTAGAATTCGGTATCAAAAAACGAAAAATAAAACTAGAAACACCGGCAGAAAAATATTAGAAAAGGTTTTCTTTGTTTTCTATGAAACTTACTCGTCCAAACTTGATCCTGTCCCTAGCTTCGTTGTCAAGCTGCCTCTGAATGTCGTCGGCATCATCAAACAGTGTGTTAGTCCTGGAACTGGTCTGGTCTTGTGAATACAGCCCTTTTAAATAAATAAAATCATGGTTTGACAAATATATAGATTATACCTTAAAATTATGGTATTCCTACTCCGGTTTTTTAATCACGCGTAAATGGCTGAACGGACTTCAATGACATTTGGAACAAGGATTAGCCACAGCCTGGTTAAGACAAAAGGTAATTTTCAACCGGCCAGTACAAAAAAGAAACATTTTCACGCAACCGCTGGTAGAACTAAGTTGACTATAAGTAGGAATCAGCTTAATGATGATTTATATTTGGAATAGAATCTTTATTTAACACAAAATATATATTAAAATTAGCTAGTTTTTATGATGCTTGCGCCCAAAATCTATCGACTACATTCTAAGTGTTACTTACATACCTTAGATATCATTAAACAAATAAAAAGATTTTCCTAAGTATTTCAAATGTGCATCCACTGTTATCTTTCATTCATTTTCTGATTAAAGTGCTTCGAAAACACTAATAAAAATACACCGAATCAAACTATTCGAAAGATTTCCCGTTGCAATAATATACTTAGTTGAAATCTCGTTAATTATAAGAAGTGGAATACTTTTTATCACTTAAACTTCTGTAACGACTGAAGAAAGACAACGTGTGAAATATTGCAATGTCCTTGACCTTGAAAGTTTGCCAGAGATTTTTTTATTGAGCAATTTAAGAACGGTGATTAAGTAAATTATAGGTCTCGGTTCTTGTCGTAAAATAAAACCTCAATTATTTTTTCTCACCGAGGGGAAATTGCCGATAAAAAGGAGGTATTCTTCAATAAACCCTAATATTTTATTACGAATCAGAGTAATATTAGCCACAATGTTTATAGAAGAGATTTACTTCATCGGTACTTATTGTGCTGTCGGAAATAATAAGTGGCGAACAAATTTAGGGTAGCAACAATGGCTGGGAATATTTTAAATGATTGGCTACATGATACGTTTTTGCTAATAATAACTTAACGAAATATAATTATAATATAAGTAGTTACAATTTTCTCCTGAGAACAGAGATGTTTCCTGGGTATAAAATGAATTCTGTTTGCTCCGTCTCAGTCCGATTATCAGACAGTATTGGACACGTAATACAGGAAACGACTTGTGACGTCCTTCAGTTTATGACGACCTTTCTGGGTAAAAGTGTACCAAGGCGTGATGTCACCTTTTACATGACAGAAGAAAATACGTGTCTAATATTTTTTGTAATCTAACCTACGCATGACGTTCATAATGGATTTCATAAGTTCACATAATTTATTGTGGATCATAGGTTCATAAGATGTTGTGTTAGTTACAGGTAGATCTGCTTTGTTCCGCCGTTGAGGCATATAAAATTCATAATATCAGTCTAGTTAATATACAATACAACAAATTGTCATGCAATACAAATTAAAATTAAATTAGTATAATATGTAATGTCGAATTAATAATTAAAATAAATGTAATGTCAAAATAGTCAAAACAATGAAATAGAGTCACTTAATAGTTTACAAATTTATGCTTATGCAACCATTGGTTTGTTGTAATAAACCGGCTGTTTCAGTGTCGTCATTCAGAAATTCTATAATAGAGTAATAACATTTGGTTATCAATAACTCGTGGAGTTTTTTTTAAAGGTACTATTGCTCATACTTCTGAAAAACGGTGGCAGATTATTATAGATACGCGGGCCCATACAAAAGATGCTTTGGTGCAAAAGCTTTATTTTACTGGCAACTGTGCGCAGCATGTCTTTGCGTCTGGTCCTAGCACAAAACTCAAATAAGTTAGGGTTTGATTTAATGAACATTACAGTTTCATATATGTATACTCGTACACTAGGGAGAGTTAATATTTTTAAGTTAATCTATCATTATATATTATATCTATTATAAGATTTGTCAACAAAGTGAAAGGCAATGAGCCACAAATATTTTATTGTAGAAAATTGTTGCCCGTTTTCTTTAGGTTAACAGGGAAGGACACACCTAAATAATTTACAAATTGCGGTGTGACCTAGTAAAAACTGTTTCAAAAACTTTTTCATCTGTTGTAGAAGTACCTCCATTATATACTTTCAGCACCTTTCATCAGATGACATTAGGGCCTGAGTAAGTGGATATTCTACCTTGGCTTTGACAAATGACTGTCATAACATAGCCTAGAAAATAAACGGACAGATTTCAATGATTTGTTGGGTCTGCTCACAGAAATAAATCAATCTAGATAACGCAAGACCTCCATCTGTATGATAACCAAGCGTGCCACGTTTTCACACACAATTTAACAACCAATTTACTTACCAATGAAAGAAAACAAATACTACAAATACTTTAGTAATCATCATCTGCCTAGCCTTTTTCCCAACTATATTGGGGTCGGCTTCCAGTCTTACTGGATTCAGCTAAGTACCAGTGTTTCACATGGAGCGACTGCCTATCTGACCTCCACAACCCAGTAACTGGGTAACACGGTACCCCTTGGCAAGAGTGGATCTCAAGCTTCTGACTACCTGTAACGACTGTCAAAGATCTTCAAATGACAGCCGGGACCAACGGCTTAACGTGCTTTCCGAGGCACGGAGGAAACTCGGTATGTTGAAATGGTCACCCATCCACGGACCGATCTCGTCAAGCGTTGCTTAACCTTGATGATTGACCCGTGCGGCTGATGTTATGGCATAAAAAGGTTTTTTTTCTATATTTCGATGGATTTCCGGTGCCAATAATGTTAAATGAAAAGCTCAGATTACGATCATTGGTCGTTTAACTTTACGCCGTTTTTTGGCACGTGAAGTACATACAATCGAGTCATCTAGTTAGATTTGTCTGTGGGTCTACCCCACTTATTTTACAAATAATATTTATTAGCTTTGAGATATTTGATTGATTGATTTTTGATTTATAGACAGCGAAACCTAAGTCCTTTATCGAAACGATCTTTGCCTTAGCTTCAGATTATAATAATTTTAAGTGACTTGAAGGGAGGATTGTTTATAGAAAGGATTTTCGGTGAACCAAATTTTATGAATTACTAGAAATTACCATGTCTCTTATGTTCTGTCGGAAAATGTATAGTATTTTCATCAATAATGTAATCATTTGCACTCAGAAAGTATCATTTGGTGAAGTGGAACAGATGAAGAATACCACAATGGCCACTGGAACTCCGAAATTAAACAATGTATCTTTTTTATATTTAATAGGTTTTTTAGTCGTGTTTGGGCTTATTGGAATCGTCATAATGTACTTTGGCTATAAATGATTTTCATGTTAATTGAAGGTACCTATCAAAATTAAAATGAGGAAAATAAAAGCTTTTAAATAAAAAATCAAACCGACTTCCAAAAGAAAACACTACAAAGTGAAAAATAACTTTCTTTTCAGAAGTCGGTGTCGAATAACGGAAAACAATGTGTATAAAAGACACCGACTTCGGTGGTTATTTTTTTTTATTGTTACAAGTGCGGAGCATAGTGTTGTAGGTAAGAACTCAATCGTAAGTGATTCATCGATGTGACTTGATACCTCGTTTTAATTTTACTAATTCGTGTAACTACATGTTTTATGAATATAAATAGTAACATATTTAAATATAACAGTATTCATACACATAGTACATGAACTTTTATATTAAATCAACAACAAAATAAATGCAATCGATAAAATAAAGTTTGACATTTAAATGAGTAGAAACTGAATGAGGACTCCTAGTTTCTTAAGGGCCTACATACGCTTAAGTGCCATAAAACGGTAAGTTTCGGTAAGTTATACTCCTTAGTAACGGCTAAGTTAAAAGGTTTGAAAAAATAAATATTTATTATTGATTCATGTACATAATTTTGAACACAAGGTTTTTTAGTGTAACTAATAGTTTTGCTTTAAAAAAATAATGAACAACACGATATTTTTTCGCAACTTTAGGAAACTCCTCCAAAACGACTTGGATGTTTAAAAATATTTTTACACAGAAAAATTGATGGCTGGCATTTCTTGATAACTAACATAGCATAATATATAAATCAAATAATATTTGGCAAACAAAACTGATAAAAAGGAGGTTCAATATTGATATTTTGGCATCGAACGGGGCGCACGGCTAGTACTGCGTTAACATTGGGGCGTATATAGCGCCTTAACAAGTGTAATTTTTTTGCCGTGAAATAGTTTAATTTTCGATCTACTTCCATTTTCGATCAAATATCGATCCCTCAGCATAGTCAGGGTACAACACTATTTTATGTAACGATAAAGTGACAACCCACCAAATGTCAGTTTAGTCTACGAAATAAAAAAATCAGAGTATTTTTTTTATTTTTTATTTTTGCTCTTGATTGTAGTCTATTATAGTTATTAATTTTCTGATTTTATAAAACTTCCTGTTAAGGAAGCCTGTATTTTTATTTGTTTATAAATATCAATTTCAATACAAAAAAGAACGTTTAGGATATTTTTTTAAACATTTTTCAATAAACGAATAATCAAACGATTATTCGTTTATTGAAAAATGTTTAAAAAAATATCCTAAACGTTCTTTTTTGTATTGGAATTGATATTTATTTTGTCGATGGAATTTCATTATGAATTGCCGGCTTAAGCAAAAAATGTTAAGGTATTTTATGGCTTGTTATTAGATTATGGATACTGCAGTAGGTATCGAAAACGACAGCGTTTTAGTGAAAAATCCACCAGTATGATATAATTTAATAAAATAAAATTCCTGTACAAAAATTGATTTGTATTTTTTTGACGGAAAATGGGTTTTGAGATCTAGCCATCATCATCATCAGCCTATTAATGTTCCCACTGCTGGGACACAGGCCTCCTCTCTGTGAGAGGGAATGGACCGTAATCCACCACGCGGGCCCAGTCCGGGTTGGTGGATCCAGCCATATTTACGAGTATTAAAACTATCAACCATGAATAAAAATATTAATATTCGATTTGGGATAAAGCTAAATCATTTTTTCATCTTTGTCCATTAAGTTAAAAATTAATTGTTCTTGTAGAAGTGGTCTCTGTACCACTTTCCCATCAAATAGATTTGATAACCTATGTACCTATGCATCAGAATCCAAATTAGTAGCCAAGACTAACTAAATACATACATCGAAAAATGTTTTAAATATAACTCACAAATTAAACAACATCATACGTTGTGCGAGTTTCCATCTAGAATTTTACGAAGTGCCATTTTTCAAGCAGGCAGGCTGCACCGAACGTATGTCAGCAATGTAGCGCTTGACAAACGATTTAACTAGACCTACACCAGGTGTTACATCAACCGTACAGCTTGCATTTTAAAAAATAACTCCTATTACCAATGACTTTGGCTCCTAAAACTATGAACGAATAGCCACTTTCCTAGCTAACGGTAAATCCATCAACAAACATTCTTGTTTTCCTTACGGAATTTCTATATTAACGTAGTTGCTGGGATGTTATTAAAGTAAGCATGTTTGCTTAGTACATCCTGGGGAGCGTGGGTTGCTAGGACCAGGGTGGATATTATTGGCAAAGGTATATCTGGTGAAATGTAGGTAAATACAGGTTCGATCGATTATAACTTATGCTGTGTTTAACGGTCTTGGTTGCTTACACAATTACTCGATATTTTTTACCGACTTACCAAAAAGGTTCTGTTTGTATGTTCGACTTTGTTTACTTTTTTTTTGTTTATTTTCACAGATATCTCCGTCAATTGTGGACCGATTTTGAAAATTCGAAAAATAAAATAAAGTGTTGATCTTTAGATATCGCGAAAATATATAGGCGCAATTTTTCAAACGAACCAAAACTTGACAAATCTGACTATGGAATAATAAATAATTGTTAGCTGAAACTCAGCGCGCATAGCACGGTCCACGGGTACGAATATAATTAGTAATATATAGTCATAAGGCGCGGTGATACCGTAATCTGTGGCTCCAAATAAATATTTCCTCGCGTAGCAACGAAAACTGACACAGTTTCTCGACAATCAGGACACGATTCAAAATTATTTTGTTAGTTGTGATGTGCTAGTTTCAAATTTCTCAAAGTAACTAATCAACACAATATTATGTTCCATAACGAAGCCTCAATGTTTCGAGAAATACATTTGAGAGCGACGTCACATGAGAACACTCTCTAATTACAAATTCTGATTACATGTTTTGAAAATGGAATAGATTTCGGCTTCCTGAAACTCTAAACAATTTTTTTTTACCATCGCGTTTGACCACTATCTCGCCTGATATTAAGCGATGATGTGGTCTACGGTGAAGCACGCTTGCCTAGAAGAAACCTATTCACTCTTGACTTAAAGACCCCAAGGTTGTAGCTATCAGGAAATAAAGATCATGGAAGGGAGTTTCACTCCTTAGCTGTGCGCACAGAAAAATTATTAGCAAAACGCTTTGTGCGTATGGGAGGAATGTCCACCATGTACCGATGGCGCAAGGCTGTACGTCTTGTAGTCCAATGATGGAAAGGGCTAGGCGGAATCAAATTGTGCAGTTCCGTCACACACTCCCCGAAATGTAACCGATAAAAACTGACAGGCTGGCAACTCGGCGTCGATGTTCGAGGCTTTGGATCTTTGACGTGACCAGTGCATCGTTGCCAATAAGCCTTTTGGCCTGTCTGTCAATCGACTCAAGTGCATCAAGCTGGTATTTGGCAGATCCATCCCAGAGGTGAGAGCAGTACTCCATGCATGATCGAACTTGCGCTTTATACAAAATGAGCTACTGTTCAGACGTGAAGTACCGTCTTACCTTTGCAAAAATCCCCAACTTGTTTGTTGCTAACTGAGCTTTCGTCTCAATGAATGGACCGAAGTTGAAGTTCGATGTCAACGTAACACCAAGAAGTTCGAAATGGTCCGTAAACGGCACGGTTACACCACAGAAAGATGGAGCCGGAGGGAATTGGCTCTTTTTAGCGGAAAAAAGACACGCATGGGTCTTGGCAGCATTGAAACTGACCTTCAAGGACAGGTTCAAGCGTTCAACCATGGCCTCCCAGAGAAACCGAAACTGAGGCCCGGTAGCCCGCGCGCCCGGCACGTATCTCTCAGCAACAGTGCTGTCATCTGCGTACCCAAAGGTCATTAATAAGATCATTAATGTGCAGCAAGAATAATGTTGCCGAGAGCAGATCCCTAGGGACTCCAGCGTTGATATTTAACTGACTAGACGAGCAGCCGTCGATAACCACTCGGATGGATCGACCCCTCAGGAAGTCCGCAATCCAACCACACAGACCACTAGGCAGACCGAAGGAAGGAAGCTTACCAATGAGACTTTCGTGCCAGACCCTGTCGAAAGCCTTCGAGAGGTCGAGAGACACGGCTAGCGCTTCCCTGTGTCTCTCGATGGCCTCACTCCAGATGTGAATGGTATACGCGAAGCCGTATTGGCGGTCACTGAGGATGTCGTTCGCTTCTAGTATGCCAGGAGCTTACCGTTGAGTACACATTCCATACTCTTACAGATATGGGTCTCTAGTTAGCCGGGTCAGCTCGACTTTCCTTTTTGGGCACGAGCTGTACGTTGGCTTGCTTCCAAGACTTCGGAATTTTTCCAGTCTCTATTGAAAGGCGATATAGACATGTCAAGATCGGCGAAAATTCAGGCGCATAGATTTTAAGTACAATTGCTGGTATCTCGTCGGAGCCACTCGCTTTATTAACATCAAGACTCCGCAGCACCCTACGGACGTCCTTTTGATGGATGCGAATGTCCGTCATATTCGGCACACATCCATCAGGAGAAGGAAAGGCAAACAAGTTTGCCTTCTCCTCAGAGGAGTTGGTCAATGACCCGTCAGGTTTCAGCTGTGATGGTAGTAGTGAGGGGCGACAGAAGTTTGATTCGACCAACTTAGCCAGGAACCAAAACGCTTTGCTACCCGCTGGGTTTGAAGCAAGTTTGTGCCCGATTCTGCTAATATAGTCAAACCGTGCTCTTTGCATCACCTTTTTGCAGGACTTGGCAGCCGTGTTGAAGGCTCTCTTCTTCTGACTCACGTCATTTGCCTTGCGCGTTCTAGCGTCGACCCATGCCTGATAGGCCTTGTGTTTAACCTCGTTGGCGTAGATACAGTCGGCTCCAAACCATGGTCGGTCGAATTTAGACATCGTCAGAGAATGGAATATAAAGGGTTTTTCAATTGGCACGGGTAGATTTTAGCGGCCCGTGGCGGCCATTTTGTTTTGGTGGCATCTATCAAATCTTAAGTTTATTATTCAGTTACTTATACCAAATAAAATCACCATGGCAAGTAACAAGATTGAACAGCACGTTCAAAAGATAATACTTTATTATCAAAATGAGTGTTCGATAGTGCAAAGATGCAAACGTTGCGTGCATTGCGCCCATTTTACGGTAGACGTGGTGGCCCTTCATAGTTAACTGAAGATCAACCACGCCAACCATTGCCAACCCACGCGAGGTTCATCAGGTGATAATGCATCATCAAAAAGTTACGGTTTGGAGTTAATTTTGGGCCGGCGGAGTCATTGGTCCATACTTTTTCAAAAACGACGCCGGTGAGGCGGTCACCGTCGCCGGAGAGCGTTTTTTATGGCCCAAATTGAACCATATGGATCTAGACGATATGTGGTTCCAGTAAGATGGCGCTAAGTGCCACACAGCGGACGCCACGATTGACATTCTGCATGAGCGGTTTGAGGATAAAATTATCTCTCGCGGTGGTGATGTGAATTTACCGAGGTCATACGATTTGACCCCGCTAGACTTTTTCTTGTAAGGATTCTTGAAGTCACAGGTCTATGCAAACAAACCACAATCGATCGATACCTACCCTAAAGGTGATACGTTCACCTTTAGGACACAGGCCATCGCTCAAATTCTGCCGAATCTATACAGAATAGTCACTGAAAATTGGACCACTCTGATCCGTGCCACTGTAAATAGCGCCCTAAAGGTGATACGTTCACCTTTAGGACACAGGCCATCGCTCAAATTCTGCCGGATCTATACAGAATAGTCATTGAAAATTGGACCACTCTGATCCTTGCCACTGTAAATAGCGCCCTAAAGGTGATACGTTCACCTTTAGGACACAGGCCATCGCTCAAATTCTGCCGGATCTATACAGAATAGTAATTGAAATTTGGACCACTCTGATCCGTGCCACTGTAAATAGCTGAGTCGGGCATTTGAACGATGTCATATTTCACACTTATTGGCACAAGTGGGCCTTTCAAATAAAAAAAGATTTTTGTTAATACCTCACACACAGCTTGTTTTATTTCATGTCAACACGGATAGATTTTGAAATGAAATAAAACAAGATGTGTGCCCTTATTGAAAAACCCTTTAGTACTCCATCCCCCGACGCAACACATCTGTCACAGCGTCAGCGCATGACTATGAGTCGTCCGAAGAGAAGCAAGTGGGCTGCCAAGGATAGCTTCACTATCAATCAAAATCTGAATCTAAGACTTCCATGTGAAAAGATTCATACTCGTAAGGGTCACAGAAATCATTGTTCTTTACATTAATAATGAAACTTTTTAAATTATTAAATTGAGAAAATGTTTTTACAAAAAGATAAATAGTGATTACAAATTAAAACAAAGTGTCAACTTAGTAGCGTCATACGGAAAATTGGGGTTGACATTAGTATATCATTGCCATATAAAAAGTTTGCAAATAATTCGAGTGTCTACTTTTGTTTGCCAGACTCTAGTTGCCCCCTGGACTAGCTGGGTGAAATTTAGCGCTATCGCAAGCTTGCGTTTCTCTCGTCCAGCATGATCAGTGCACTGGTATGGGAAGAGCCACTCCTGGCATTAAAGTCCCCCAGAAGCAGTAATTGGGCGCAAGGGTACCGCTCCTGGGTGCCGCATTAGCCGCCTCACTGAGGTACTCTGTGAGCCTGTCTCCTGATCTCCGCTGTGCGAGCGGTAGACACAAGCGTAGATAATATTATCCAGCCCTGTGTCCACCAGAGCCCACAAGACTGAGAACCTGCAGTTTTCAAGGTTACGGAGACGCCAATTGCAAGTGTTGTCTCGGGTATACATGCATACACCCGTGCGTGGTTATAAAAAAATAATTGGTAAAGTAGTTTTAATATTATTAATACATTAATTTCAGATGTCAAATCCATACAAAACATGAAATAAAACATTGAGTAAATTTCTTTTACTCAATGTTTTATTTCGTGTTTTGTATAAAAATAATACAGAATTATAAATTAGATTATTAAAACATTAAATTAAATTCATTGTAACAACATTAAAATTATTAAAATAACGTCAAAAGGTCTTAGTACATTGTTTATAAACTATTTTAGTGAGCGCCCATAACAATGCACATCCATTTATTCTGGATTGGACAATCCGTTCGAGACGCAATCATCTGCAGGATGCCGTTGATACTGCCTAACACGCGCTGCCACAAGGAGGCTTACATAATAGCAAACATAAAATAACAACAACATAAGAGGAAATAGCTTACTTCTAGGCAAGCATGCTACATAACATCAGGTAAAATGAACCAGAACCGTGATCAAACTTAAGCCTGATCTGAATAAATAAACTTCATTTCTTTATCAATTTTGTTGGATGTTCAACGCTTGGTTTGATGTTGTTGAAAACGGTCATTAGTCAAAAATTTATTTGGACTAAACTACCACTAACATTTTTGTAAGATATACACGATGCCACTTAAAGGTGCGATCATATTTAAAATATCTGCTACTGCCCGTGTTCCTTGAAAAGCAAGGAAGGCATAATCAACCAAATAAAAGCAATTGTATGATCTCCCATACAAATCAATAAAAAAAAATTGTTTGGAGTACAATATTTTTTGGGCATTGCCCTTGACATCCTTGGAGAAAATTGGCGGTCATTTACATGGGCGGAAGCAGTATTTAAAATATGATCGCTCTAACTAATTCGTTCGTAACATTCTTCCCATACATCAGAACCTGGCATTGTTATTATCTGGCTAGATGGACAAGCCGGAAAGCCTTATAACATAGTTGGCGACCGTCCAACCGTGCGACCCGGTTTACACGATTTTATATGATGACCTACAACCTTTGACTAGTCGAAAATGTGATTTATAGAGTTTATGGCTAAAACATGCAGGAACTGGCTTTGTTGTGTGTATTTTTGTGTAGGCAAATAATTTATCAAGAATCGAGAAACTGTGAGTGTTATTATTTTCGTAGTGCAGCTGAGTTAAAAGTTTACTTTTAATAGTGAAGGAGGGCCGCGGGAGTCCACTAGATGTGAGAAACTGGCTTGTCAAGCCATAGCCTTTTGGCTATGGCTTGAGAAAAGGCTATGTCTTGCACGCCGTCTTTTAGTTGAATGTTGATGATGAGCTATGTCCAATGAATAGTGTATCTATTTTTTCTAGTTTTTTATTAAAACTCAACCGTGGTGAACATGAAATTTTAAAATCAACAGTAGGTAACAAGTAGCGGTATTTTCCACGACTAACAACCTATCATGTTTTAGACTCGTCTCGAAGCTTCTAACTACTAACACACACATTCAAAATCTCCAACTAGGTTTGGTTGGGAATTTTGAATGTGCGTTGGTCGTAATTTGGCAGATAAAGCCAGAATTTCAATTAATTTGGACACAGTAATCAATACGGTTCCAATGGCATTAGAATCTAAAGTGGCAGGATTAATGACACGTTTTAGCGAGAAATTATAAGCCTAGGCACGAACTGACAGATTTGGGTGTATGAATCCTTCGTTATATTGTTTTGACCAATTCCATCGGAATATCTCGCTCTTAACGTGACAAATTAAAAAGTGTTCAGATTGATATAATTTGGTATTTTTCCATTTGGATTTGTGTATAGATTGAAGCAGGTAAATTGGATGTTATGGCAGATTGGCTGTGGAATTATTCAATCGGATAACGTTATGAATACGCAAGTTTGGCAAATAGATTTCTTGGTAAACAAAGGTGACATTTGAAGGGATAAATCTCGCGCAGGTAACTTAGAAAATTATTCCCACAAGTAATTTTCTGAGTGCAAGCTTCGACACTGTTTAGACTGTTGACTTGTTGAAGTCCGTTGAAGTTGTTTCGGGAAGGCATATGTCAATCTGAAGACGTCTTTCGGTAGAAATTATTTGTAAAGGATTCCAGCACCACGTCATCCCGTTGCTACAAGTCCTGGACTAAGATCTATGATTATGTATTATTGTGGATCCGACTCAATGTCAAAAGTGCCAAAATGACATTAAAAGACTTCCAAATACTGAAACATCTGAGCCAAAAATATATTATCACATTATTTGCTACGAAAATTACTTCAAAATATTCCTGTGACTTATTAAGAAAACGTGAGAATCTTCATCGCACGAATTACGTCTCTTCTCGGAAAATAAATAAAATCCACAGAGCAACGAGACGCCTTGCCGGCCAGTGCTAGAGACTCCTCACTGTCAAAACTTTTCATGCGGCTGTAAGTGACTAGAGATGCCATTGCTAATAAAATACCTATACGGACATTATTGCCCTGCCAGTTGCGCTAAGCTTAAAATCTAGATATAGTCAAGAGTCAGTGAGTGTCACGGTTTACTTATGAAGCATAGAAAAAAAAAACGGCCTGTGTCAATTCTGACAATGACTATAAATGCAGGATCTAATTGTGTTCAGCGCAAATGGCAGGGTAATAATGTTCGTATTTTATTGGAAACTAGCTTCAGCCGGCGGCTTCGCCCGCGTGAATGTCGAAAATTATCCCAGGGGAACATATTTCCGGGACAAAAAGTATCCTGTCTGCTATTCCAGACTATAATCTAACTCTGTACCAAATTTCATCCAGATCGGTTCAGGAGTTTTTGCGTTAAAGACAAACATGCAAACATATTAACACACTCATCTTTCGCCTTTAGAATATTAGTGTAATGACATTTCTGATTACTGCCAGTACGATGTTCCGTGGTCTATGGTTCGGACGATACCAGAGCGATTAAGCTTTCAAACGTAAATCTTGCATACATCTTGCTGGAATACTCAAGGTAAATATTACATGATATACTATGCCATTCTTGACTACATAGACATTAGGTTCCTTTGTAAATATATCGTTTAATCTTAAGTTGGATGTCTGTAGTTCTGCTTACTTAGTGAAGTTGAATGGGTCATAAGAATAGAAAGAAAGAAAGAATAGATAGTACCTGGGCGAGCTCTGCTCGGGTGTAAATAGAGAAAACGACATTTTCTAAAAATGAAACCTAGCTAGATCGATTTATCGTCCCCCTTTTTTTTTTTTTTTGTTTGGGAATTCATCTAATGACTTCTCCCGCTCTGGGTGAGGCGGGAGGGCGTGTCAGACTTTTACTGACTAAAACCCACCCGTGTTCCTTCAGTTGCTTGAGCCAGGGCCGCGGTAACTCTTTTTCAAATTTATCTGCGACCCAGACAGGCATCGGTCCTCGCGGACCCCGTCAGTTCTGCTGACATCTCTTTGAGGCGCGCGTGGAACACAATGCGCCGTCGACTCGGGCCTGGTCCTACTAGCGACCTACTGGCGAGCTACCCATTACTCGCCGTCCGCAAGCCCGCGCCTACGGTGGCCGGGAATCTGCTCGCGACTCCCGACGCCCAGGGCGTCTCCTGCGGTGGCTAGGGGCGTGAGGGCGTCTTCGTTGCGTATCCCTAACGCGTTCCGCCTCCTCCTTCGCGAGCATTACTGATTTATCGCCCCCCTGCATGCTAAATTTCATGAAAATCGTTGGAGCCATTTTCGACATTCAGATTACATATATATATATATATATTTATACAAGAATTGCTCGTTTAGAGGTATTAGATAGATAGTTCTGGTTGAAGTAGAGGATGAATAAAGAGGTTGACAGGGGAGAATAAGAACTGAAGGAAAGATGGCGTGTTGCGCCGACTCCAAGTAACATGGGTCAAGGGTAGGAATATTTTGACGAGAGTTGAATCATTATAAAATTTTGTTTATAACATTACTAAAAAAGAAGTTAGCTAGGATATTATCATGCAAATACCGAATTAGGTAAAACGTCTGCCAGTTTAGGAGGATACTCGTATCTATATATATCTGATTTTCAGAGAAGAATTGGTGGCCCAGTAGTAACGGCCCCAACTTAAGTGTCGTAGGTCGTGGATTCGAAACCAGGCAGGCGTTTTACTTTCGGTAAATAAATTCATCACCACTGCCCAAAAATGGTGCAGGAAAATATCATGAGGAAATCGGCATGTCCTAGAACCAAAAATTCGAAGACATGAGAGATCTACCAACCAGCACTGGTGAGCGTGGTGGAGTAAGGCCCATTTCCTCTCCCACAGAGAGGAGGCCTGTGTCCCAGCAGTGGGAACATTAATTAAAGGCTGATGACGATGATGATGATGTGTGACGGTTTGAGGATCGACAGTGCGGACGGAACCGCGGGGAGTGCTAACTCCTATGATAAATGATAATTAGATTTTCACCAAACATGTTGACGTCACGTATTAAATTTTGCGTTACGCGTAGAACCTTCACAATATGATGGACTCGTTCATAAAATGGATGGTGTATTGTAGTCCCAAGCAAAGTTGCAGGGTCATTGGGTCGTCTTAGGGGGGAGTTCAGACCAAGAGCTAAACTGATTTTGACTAGCTTAGCTAGCATATATGCAAATTTATTTATTACTAGATGTTGCCAACGGGTTTGCTCGAGTGCTAGTCAAAAACTATACCACAAGAACGTACTTCTGGCATTAAAAGTATTAAATGTCCTAATTCAGGCCAGGCTATGAAAGTATTTAAAATTTTACCAAATTCATTTCAGGCGTTGAGGTGTGATTGATTAACAAGCATCCAAGCAATCACTCATAGAAACATATAAACTTTCACGTTTAAAATATTAGGATGATAAATACTTAGTAGTGCTAATAAGTCAACAAAAAGCTGTGTAAACTAAACTGAGTAAATAAAAGCCCTCAGTTAAGCAAACACGGCTAAACTAACAGTTCATGGTGTGCCACCGGCTTTACATCTAGACATTTATTTTGTATTTGCTAAACAGCTAAGCTATTTTAACTAAGTACTGAAACTGACCAACAACTAAATAAGATTTGCACACAAAACGACCCATTAAATTTCGATGTTGCGGAGTGAAGGGCGGACATACAAAGCCACGTTACAAAATGTAAATAAATGTATTAATAAACAGAAAATAATTCCTCGTTTTATACGCAAATCTTCTGAAAAGTAATTCCAAAAAGCCATCAGCTTGAAATACCTGTATATCCGGCAACTGGGATGTATATAATCAGTAAACAACATAGCACAACCTTTGGTATCCTTTTCTGAAACATACGATACAAAAAATGGTCACGTTTTCCCTACAAAATTCAATTTCAACATGTAAATTAATATTTCTGTTTTTTCGTTCATTCGTTCGATCGCTTTTGTAAAATTCCAAAATTGACAGAAATATAACCTGCAAATATTTTGTGTTTTGGCAGATTGTCAAAAAGTGGCCAGTATCATTCCAATGTAGCATAAACTTTTTTCGAACAGAATTTAATGTTTCAAAAGAGTCCCATGTAAAGAGGTTACAAACTATAATAGATTGTATCGGTGACAATTTTTTTTATAATTGGCCTAGATTATAATATATTTATGAAACAGTCATATGTTACTATTACCAAAGGTTGAGGTTTTGGATTCGATTCGTAAGTTGATTACAGTACATAAATATATAGTGTTTTGGTTTAGATGGGAAATTCTCAGGAGATATTCACTTCAGAAAAACAAAATATTTATTACTAGAGCCTCCTAGCGGCAACTCCCACGTGTAAATCGAAAATAAACCCACAGGAATGTATTACCCAAAGAATTATCTTAATCTAGACCGTAGTCTAGTCATAATCTAGCCGAAACTTGTGGAAGGATCGTTCGTTCCCGCTGGGAGTCGCGGGGCGTAGGTGTGACATGGAATACCGGGCTGCTTTTTAGTCAGTACGAGTTTGAAAGACTCCTCCGGACATCCAATGAAGTTTTCCAAACAGTAAAAAAGGAGGACACATCTGATTTTGGTCAGCCAACTCGCGAATATGTATACTCAAACTGCACAGCATGATTTTCTTCTTGTTTACGTCTTTTTAGATCGCTTCTTAGCAGTCTTAACTTTTTTTATTTATAACTTTTTAGATTGGAATTAGTTTCATTTAAACATATAAGTGTCATATAGTTTTGAAATCACCTCTTAACGTCTTATTAATAAACGTGGACTAAGGTAAGATTAACTTTATTCCAAGCATTAGGTTGGTACTAACAAATTTCCGTATTAATTAACACGGAATAAGGAGAGATTATACTAATCTGACTCTAGTCTTGGACTAAAAGTTATTCCATGGTGCTAGCTAGTTTAAGGTCGGAGTAAGGTTGGATTAAGAGTGTATCCATGGCGACTACATTTATTATTTTTGATTGACATTTTGTTCGTTGTGATTTGATGATGAAAATTTTTAGTTTAATATAAATATATTGTACTAGACAGGAAACACTATTTCAGGAATTGGCATGAATATGTGTTTAATACTTAGGTATTTTACTAACATTAGTATGAGAGATACACTCGTCATCAGATGTATCAAACCACTACGAATATTAAATACTACATAATAAAGACATAAATGGTGTACATAATAAAGAGTATTCTATTCTATACTAGCTGTTGCCCGTGACTTCGTCTGCGTAGCATTAGTACTCCTAATAGCCTATTTTTAATGTCGCACTAATTATATTGTGTAGGCCGCCTTACTTGAGAAATTATTAGTTCACCATACAAATTTCTACCTTCCTTGCCACCATTACATTGGATAAAAATTATCGTATGTCCTTCCCAGAGTCCCAAACTAACTCCATTGAGGTAACTAAGTAATACATAATCAATAATCAAACGAACTCGAAGAGGAATTGAGCAGGTTGCGATGGAGTATTATAGGGTTATCTGAAGTCCGAAGAGAGGGGGAGGACTCGATATTCCTCAAATCCGGTAACCTGCTCTATTTCCGAGAGGGTGTCTCAGGGTGGTGTCGGGTTTATCGTCCACAAGACCCTTGTGAACAACGTGGTGAAGATCGAGAGTGTGTCGACCAGGGTGACGTGCCTTATACTCAGAATATCGTCAAGGTATCCGCTGAAGGTCATACAGGTCTACGCCCCAACCTCGGCACACCCCGACGACAAGGAAGAGACCATGTATGAGGATATCTCCAGAGCCATGCATGGTTTTAAAACTCATTTCACCGTTGTCATGGGGGACTTCAACGCGAAACTGGGCAAACGAGACGACGATGAGCTGCAAGTGGGGCAATTTGGAGTTGGACGACGGAACCACTAGTATGGAGAAGTAGGGCCTCTTTATGATGAACTCCTTCTTCAAAAAGCGTGAACACAGGAAGTGGACCTGGCAGAGCCCCGATGGTGCAACAAAAAATAAGATCGACTTCATCATGTCAACCAAGAAGCAAATGTTCAATGATGTCTCTGTGATCAATCCGGTAAAAACCGGGAGCGATCACCGCATGGTAAGAGGCACATTGAACATTAATATTCAGCTTGAAAGGTCTCGACTGATGAAGTCCACGCTCCGCCCAGCACAAGATCCAGGTCCAAAACCCCGAGAGCTTTCAGCTCGAACTCCAGAATGGTTTCGAGTGCCTAGGGAGCTCCGTGGACGACTACGCCGACGGGTTCGTGGCAGCTGTCCATACGGCCGGGTCTAAGTTTTTCACGACCCGTCGTACAGATAGAAACAAAAAGTTCTCTGATCCTACCCTCAAGCTTATGAAGGAGAGGCGTGAGATGATCCTGCAGTCTTCAGATGAGGCGTGCAAATACCGGCAGCTCAATAGGCAGATCTCTAAATCCTTGAAGAGACCCCCGCCGCTTTATTACCGAGCGTATTAAAGACGCGATTGAGCGAAATAAAGGCTCAAAGGTTTTTTCAAGGGATCTGGCTATTGGGCAGAGTCAGCTCACGAAACTGAAGACCGATGATGGCAGGATCGTATCCGCCAAACCGGAGCTTCTGAGGGAGATCGAGAGATTATATGGGCAGTTATACACATCAATCAGCAATTCCGTTGCGAGTCTAGCAAACAACCCAAGAGCTAGATTGACCCGACACTATACCGAAGATATTCCGGACGTCAGCCTGTACGAGAGTAGGATGGCTCTGAAACAGCTTAAAAACAACAATGCGCCGGGTGATGACGGAATCACGGCTGAACTCCTGAAGGCGGGTGGAAACCGGTCCTTAAGGCCCTTCAGAAGCTGTTTGATTCCGTCATAATCGAGGGCAAAACGCCATAGGCATGATGCAGGGGTGTGGTGGTACTCTTCTTCAAGAAGGGCGACAATGCCCGGCTGAAGAACTATAGGCCCATCTCACTTCTTAGCCATGTCTACAAGTTGTTTTCAAAAGTCATCACGAATCGTCTCGCGTGCAGGTTTGACGATTTCCAGTCTCCCGAACAACTCGGATTCCGAAAACGCTTTATCACCGTAGACCACATACATACGCTGCGGCAGGTTATACAGAAGACCGAAGAGTATAACCTGCCTCTCTGTTTAGCGTTTGTGGACTACGAGAAAGCCTTCGATTCGATCGAGACTTGGGCTGAGCTGCAGTTTCTCCAACGGTGCCAGATCGACTACCGGTACATTGAAGTGTTGAAGTGTTTGTACAAGAACGCCACTATGTCAGTCCGTCTTCAGGATCAGACCTCGAAACCAATCCTTCTCCAGCGTGGCGTGAGACAGGGAGACGTCATTTATCCGAAACTGTTCACTGCTGCGCTGGAGGATGTATTCAAGGTTCTGGATTGGAGAGGGCTTGGCATCAACGTTAATGGCGAGTACATCACTCACCTTCGGTTTGCCGACGACATAGTGGTCATGGCTGACACCATGGAGGACCTCAGTACGATGCTCGATGACCTCAATAGAGCTTCCGAAAGAGTGGGTCTTAAGATGAACATGAATAAAACCAAGGTGATGTTGAATGCCCATTTTGCACCCACTCCTATCAAGGTCGGGGACTCTACACTCGAAGTGGTGGATGATTATGTCTACCTGGGACAAACGATGCAATTGGGTAGGGCTAATTTTGAGAAAGAGGTCAACCGTCGAATCCGACTCTAATGCTGGGCAGCACCCAACTTCCCGAATGCTGGGCAGCGTTCGGGAAGTTGCGCGGTATCTTCTCGTCCAATTTACCACAGTGTCTCAAGACGAAAGTCTATGACCTGTGCGTGTTGCCAGTGATGACATATGGCTCTCGAGACGTGGTCGCTTACAATGGGCCTTATCAGGAAGCTTACAGTCACTCAATGGGCAATGGAAAAGGCTATGCTCGGAGTTTCCTTGCGTGATCGAATCAGAAATGTGGAGATCCGCAAGAGAACCAGGGTTACCGACATAGCCCGAAGAATTGCCAAACTTAAGTGGCAGTTGTAGCCTCCACCCGTTTTATTTAATAAACAAAGAACGAAGCATTAATTAATTGTAACGTTCCGTTACACAGTGGGCAGGGCACATTGCTCGCAGAACGGATGGCCGATGGGGCCGAAAAGTTCTGTCATGGCGACCGCGAACCGGAAAACGATACGTTGGAAGGCCTCCCACTAGATGGACCGATGACCTGGTTAAGGTTGTGGGAAGGCGCTGGATGCGAGACGCACGGTATCGGTCAATGTAGCGACGCCTGGGGGAGGCCTATATCCAGCGGTGGACGTCTTTCGGCTGAAATGATGATAATGATGATGACTAAAGAATGTATAGAAAAAGTTGGCCGAGGCATTGGAAATGTTTTCTTTCATTGGTAAGTAAATTGTTTGTGAAAAAGTGGCACGCTTGGTTTTCATACAGATGGAGGGACTTGCGTTATCTAGTTAGATTTATGTCCTCGAACAGGCCCAACAAATCATTGAAATCTGTCCGTTTTTTTTCTAGGCTATGTTATGACAGTCATTCGTCAAAGCCAATTTTTTTTTTTTTTTTATTAATAATACAGAGACTTATAAGCTACACACACTCCCGCAAAACTGCACATACAGTTTGACTGCGGGATCAATCATACTCGCTTACTTAGGTAGGTACATAATTACGCAAGTGCTTAAAATTAGAATTGTAGGTAAGTAAGTAGGTTCTTAATGCAAACTATTAAGGTAGTGCTTAAATAATTAACGCTTAAATAATTTCTTTTTTGGTTCTTTGGCAATGTCGGCGGGCAAACTGTTGAGTAGGTATGGAATACGTTTTTTTAAAAATCTGTCCCCGTAATAATTATTGACTCTAGGAACAACAAATTTACCCGCAGTCATTGACCTAGTATTATAGCTGTTAACGACTTTAACTAACGAAGACTTATGATCTCGATTGCAATGGTTATTAACTGCAAGAAGGTATTTATGTTTCAGACTTACCGGGAGAATTTTACAAACTTTAAACAATTTACTGTAGTCATTTTTAAACTTATTCTTAATTTTCTTATCCACAAGTAGTATTAAAAATCTTAGTTGAATGTTTTCTAATTTATCAATGTATGATTTAAATGTTAGTCCATAGAAATCGAGTGCATAACTCAAAATCGAGTCTACCAAAGCACTATACAAAAGTCTTAACGTACTAATAGGAACTTTGAAACTTAAATGATAAAATTTACCTAAAATTTACCTAAAAAAGGTAGAATATCCATTTACTCAGCCCCTAATGTCATCTGATGAAAGATGCTGAAACTATATAATGTAGGTACTTCTACAACAGATGAATAAGGCCAGTTTTCACTGGGTCACACTGCACTTTGTAAATTATTTAGGTGTGTCGTTCCCTGTTAACCTAAAGAAAACGGGCAACAATCGGTTTTCTACAATAAAATATTTGTGGCTCATTGCCTTTCACTTTGTTGACAAATCTTATAATAGATATAATATGTAATGGCAGATTAACTTAAAAATATTAACTCTCCCTAGTGTATACATATATGAAACTGTAATGATCATTAAATCAAACCCTAACTTATTTGAGTTTTGTACTAGGACCAGACGCAAAGACATGCTGCGCACAGTTGCCAGTAAAACAAAGCTTTTGCACCATAGCATCTTTTGTATGGGCCCGCGTATCTATAATAATCTGCCACCGTTTTTCAGAACTATGAGCAATATAATGCCTTTAGAAAAGACTCCACGAGTTATTGATAACCAAATATTATTACTCTATTATAGAATTTCTGAATGACAAGACACTGAAACAGCCGGTTTATTACAACAAACCAATGGGTGCACGCATAAATTTTGTAAACTATTAAGTGACTCTATTTCATTGTTTTACTATTTTGACATTACATTTATTTAAATTAATAATTCGACCTTACATATTATAAAAAAATAATTTTAATTTGTATTGCATGACAATTTGTTGTATTGTATTTTAACTAGACTGATGTTATTAATTTTGTATGCCTCAACGGTGGGACATAGCAGACTGCAACCTGTAACTAACACAACATCTTATGAACCTATGATCCACAATAAATTATTTGAATTTGAGCTTATTTTCAAAATCCATTATGAACGTCATGCATAGGATAGATTACAAAAAATATTAGACACGTATTTTCTTTTGTCATGTAAAAGGTGACGTCACGCCTTGGTACATTTTTACCCAGAAGCATGGTATAATAGGCGAAGTATACGGAGTATATTATTATACCATGCCCAGAAGGGTTGTCATAAGCTGAAGGATGTCAAAAGTCGTTTCCGGAATTACGTGTCCAATACTGTCTGATAATCGGACTGACGCGATGACGGAGCAAACAGAATTATTTTTATACCCAGGACACATCTCTGTTCTCAGGAGAAAATTTTAACTACTAATATTATAATTATATTTGGTTAATGTTGTTATTAGCAAAAACATTGTTATGCGTATAATGTAGCCAATCATTCAAAATATTCCCAGCCATTGTTGCTACCCTAAATTTGTTCGCCACTTATTATTTCCGACAACATAATAAGTACCGATGAAGTAAATCTCTTCTATAAACATTGTGGCTAATATTACCCTGATTCGTAATAAAATATTAGGGTTTATTGAAGAATACCTCCTTTTTATCGGCAATTTCCAGTCGGTGAGAAAAGATAATTCAGGTTTTATTTTACGACCAGAACCGAGACCTATAATTTACTTAATAACCGTTCTTAAATTGCTCAATAAAAATTTCTCTGGAAAACTTTCAAGGTCAGGGACATTGGAATATTTCATACTTTGTCTTTCTTTAGTCGTTACAGAACTTTAAGTGATAAAAAGTATTCCACTTCTTATAATTAGC
This sequence comes from Orthosia incerta, assembly GCA_948252205.1. Taxonomy (NCBI): domain Eukaryota; kingdom Metazoa; phylum Arthropoda; class Insecta; order Lepidoptera; family Noctuidae; genus Orthosia; species Orthosia incerta. Next base: position 7,179,621 of record OX411748.1, read on the forward strand.
GAGATTTCCACTAAGTATATTATTCCAACGGGAAATCTTTCTTATAGTAATGATTCGGTGTATTTTTATTAGTATTTTCGAGCCACTTTAATCATAAAATGAATGAAAGATAACAGTGGATGCACATTTGAAATACTTAGGAAAATCTTTTATTTGTTTAATGATATCTAAAGAAGTAGTATGTAAGTAACACTTAGAATGTAATCGATAGATTTTGGGCGCAAGCATCATAAAAACTAGCTAAGTTTAACATATATTTTGTGTCAAATAAAGATTCTCTTCCAAATATAAATCATCATTAAGCTGATTCCTACTTATAGCCAACTTAGTTCTACCAGCGGTTGCGTGAAAATGTTTTTTTCTTTTGTACTGGCCGGTTGAAAATTACCTTTTGTCCAGGCTGTGGCTAACCCTTGTTCCAAATGTCATTGAAATTTGTTCGCCGTTGAGGCGTGATTAAAAAACTGGAGTAGGAATACCATAATTTTAAGGTATAATATATATATTTGTCAAACCATGATTTTATTTATTCAAAAGGGCTGTATTCACAAGACCAGACCAGTTCCAGGACTAACACACTGTTTGATGATGCCGACGACAGTCAGAGTCAGCTTGACAACGAAGCTAGGGACAGGATCAAGTTTGGACGAGTAAGTTTCATAGAAAACAAAGAAAACCTTTTCTATTATTTTTTCCGTCGGTGTTTCTAGTTTTTTTTTTCGTTTTTTGATACAGAATTCTGAAATTAATATATTAGAATATAGCCAAGTGGAAATCGATATTAATCGCAAGACTTGATGAAGGCCTAGATTTTTGGTTTGTTGTATAGGTCAGTTAGGGTAGTGTTAATCCAAATTTGCAACTTTGAAAAACGTGTGCTCGCTTTGCATTACCGGAAGTTTTGGGCTTTTTTCACCTTTTCCTCTAAAAGTCATAAACTATGAGTTTTTCAACGAGCAAAAATCCGCATATTATCTTTTTATTTATAAAAATTGGAACAATTTTCTTCAATGAGGTCGTTGACTTAAAACTGAAAATGGAAATCTTCGAATGACCAAGCCATGGTCCTTCGAAGATTTCCATGCGTTCCCCACCTACCACCAAGTGCAAAGTTTCTAGGGGTAGCGTGAAAGACCCCACCGAGTGGTGATCGGAAATGAGCTCCTTCAGCATTATCGAACTAGCAGTTAAAAACGGTTCCCTATCCAATTGCATAAAAAATAAAAAGTATGCCATGTAATTATTATTTTACATGGCATACTTTTGTTTATCCTAATTATATTTACGCATAGCATTATTTTCGCGTAACAGCTTACGCATATTTTTTTTAGCATAATTACTCTAATCATTATAATGTTTAAGCATAACATTCTAAAGCATAAATTTGTTTACGCATAATGATATTAAAACATATTTTTTTAAGCATAACAAATACGCATAATAATTAATTCCTATAATGTTAGACACTAATACACATTTTTATACAATATAAATAAATAATTCACATTCTATGATTATATGGCTTTTTTTTTTCTGGCACCTCGCTGCGCTCGTTGCGCTCACATTTTCAATTGTCTCTCGTTTTCTGTCAAAAATTTCGTCGCTCGCGCTATACTGTGCTCGATCCTTTCTGTCAGCTAGGTTCTTGATACCCTGGGGGCCATGTTTTTTTATCAGGTTTAAAAATGAATATACTTCGAAACTTGCATATTTACAAGCAATTGCTAAAAATATACAGCGCAAGTAAAAAATTTAAATAATTAAAAAAAATATTATACACGCCTACCTTGTCAAAAAGTGATTTTTGTCAGATGCATGACTATTACTTAGTTAATTAATAATTTGTAATGCATGACAGTTAAATAATATTATATATAATTAATCATTTGCATGAAAATTCAAAATAAGAAAGGTTTTTTTTTTTTTTTGATCGGCTTGCGTTTGACCACTATCTCACCGGATGGTAAGCGACGATGTTTTTTTTTTTTTTTTATCTTATATAGGCTCGCGCTTGACCACCATCTCACCTGATAGTAAGCGATGATGTGGCCGATGATGGAGCACGCTTGCCTATCGGGAAACACAGACTCCGGCAGGGAATTCCACTCCTTAGCTGTACGCATAATAAAAGTATTTTCAAAACGTTTAGTGCGTATGGGTGGGATGTCCACCATGTACCGATGGCGCATCGCCGTACGTTTGGTAGTCCGATGATGAAACGGGCTGGGCGGAATTAGATTATGCAATTCCATCGCACATTCCCCGAAATGTAATCGATAAAAAACCGACAAGCCGGCAACTCGGCGACGATGTTCAAGGCTCTGGAGCTTTGACTTAACCAATGCCTCATCGCCGATGAGCCTCTTGGCCCGCTTTTTGATCGACTCTAGTGCATCAAGTTGGTATTTGGCAGAGCCGTCCCAGAGATGAGAACATGATCCATGCATGATCGAACTTGCGCTTGATACAAGCTGAGCAGCTGTTCTGGCGTGAAGTACCTTCTCACCTTTGCAAGGATCCCCAGCTTCCTGGCAGCCAGCTGAGCCTTTGCCTCAATGAATGGGCCAAAATTGAGAGTCGATGTCAACGTAACGCCAAGCAGCTCAAGATGGTCAGTTATTGGCACGGTCACACTTCGGAAAGTTGGAGCCGGGTGAAATTGACTCTTTTTTGCGGAAAAAGACACGCCTGGGTTTTAGCAGCATTAAACTTGACCAGATTGGCATCGCCCCATTCGGAGACTGCCTGCAAGGACAGGTTTAAGCGCTCCACCATGGCCTCCCGGAGAGACTGGACCTGAGGCCCGGTAGTACGAGCGTTGGACAAGTATCTCTCAGCAACAGTGCTGTCGTCTGCATACCCAAAGGTACCGATGTGGTCGACGATGAAGCACGCTTGCCTTGAAGAAACCTATTCACTCTTGACTTAAAGACTCCTAGGTTGTAGCCAACAGGAAATACAGAATCCGGCAGGAAATTCCACTCCTTTGCTGTACGTATAATAAAAGTATTCCCAAAACGTTTGGTGCGTATGGGTGGGATGTCCACCATGTACCGATGACGCATCGCCGTTCGTCTTGTAGTCCGATAATGGAACGGGCTAGGAGGAATTAGTTCATGCAATTCCAACGCACACTCCCCGTAATGTAACCGATGAAATACCGACAGGCTAGCAACTCTGTGCCGATGTTAGAGGTTCTGGAGCCTAGATTCGACGAGTACCTCATTGCCAATGAGCCACTTGGCTCGTTTTTCGATCGACTCTAGTGCATCCAGCTGGTACTCGGCAGATCCGTCCCAGAGATGAGAACATTACTCCATGCACGATCGAACTTGCGCTTGATACAAGTTGAGCAATTGTTCTGGCGTGAAGTACCGTCTCACCTTCGCGAGGATTCCCAATTTTTTGGCAGCCAGCTGAGCTTTTGCCTCAATGAATGGACCGAAATTGAGCGTCGATGTCAACGTAATGCCAAGAACCTCAAGATGGTCCGTTATCGGCACGGTTACACCTCGGAAAGTAGGAACCGGGTGGAATTGACTCCTTTTAGCGGAAAAAAGACACGCCTGGGTCTTAGCAGCATTGAACTTGACCAGATTGGCATCGCCCCATTCGGAGACTGCCTCCAAGGATAGATTCAAGCGCCCAACCATGGCCTCCCGGAGAGACTGGATTTGAGGTCCAGTGGCGCGCACGTCGGACACGTATCTCTCAGCAACAGTGCTGTCGCCCGCATACCCAAAGGTGCCGGGTTTTAGCAGATCGTTTATGTGCAGCAAGAACAATGTTGCCGAGAGAACCGTTCCCTTAAGGGACCCCGGCATTAATACACAGTTGGTCAGATGAGCGGCCGTCAATTACCACTCGAATGGACCGGTTCCTCAGGAAGTCTGCAATCCAATCGCACATACCACTGGGCAGACCGAATGCAGGAAGCTTACTAATAAGGCTTTCATGCCAGACCCTGTCAAAAGCCTTCGAGATGTCGAGGGAGACAGCAAGCGCTTCCCCGTCCCTCTCGATGGCCTCACTCCAGATGTGAATGGCATACGCTAGAAGATCCCAAGTTGACCGATTTTGGCGGCAGCCATATTGGCGGTCACTTAGGGTGTCATTAGCTTCTAGGTATGCCAGGAGCTTAGAGTTGAGAACTCGTTCCATACTCTTGCAGAGGATGGACGTTATTGAAATGGGCTTGTAGTTGGCCGGGTCAGCCCGACTGCCCTTCTTGGGCACAGGCTGAACGTTAGCTTGCTTCCAAGCATTCGGCACTTTTCCCGTCTCATACAAAAGGCGAAACAGGCGTGTCAGGATCGGAGACAGTTCAGGCGCACAGGTTCTGAGAACAATTGCCGGAATCCCGTCGGAGCCACTAGCTTTGTTCACGTCAAGATTGCGCAGCACCCTACGAACGTCCTTTTGATGGATGCGAATGTCCGACATACTCGTCTCGCATCCATCAGGAGAAGGAGGGGGCCGCGCGTCACCATAATCCAGACGCGAAGATTCCGCGAAAAGAGAGGCAAACAAGTTTGCTTTCTCCTTAGCGGAGTGGGCCAGTGACCCGTCGGGCTTCAGCAGTGGTGGTAGTCAGGGACGGCAGAAGTTCGATTCAACCGACTTGGCCAGGGAACAAAACGCTTTACTACCCACTGGGTAAGAAGCAAGTTTGGTCCCAATACGGCTTATGTGGTTATACCGAGATTTTCGCATCACCTTCTTGCAGGACTTGGCAGCCCTATTGTAGGCCTTCTTCCGCTGACCCACGTCACTTGCTTTGCGCGTCCGAGCGTCGACCCATGCCAGGTACGCCTCGTGTTTAAAATCGTTGGCGTGCTTGCACTCGGCGCCAAACCATGGCCGGTCAACGCTAGACATTGCTACGTCAGAGAACGGAATGTAGTACTCCATTCCCCGACCCAACACATCTGAAAGCGAAGCCGCGGGCACAACTAGTTCTGAATAAACTGCCTCGCATGAGGTTTTGGGTTACATTCCGGGGTGTTATTGGGCTTTACATAACTGGCAAATTATAGGTGTTACTATAGCTCCTTTGCCTTGGTGAAATACAGTCATGACACAGTTACGAATAAAATTACTAATAATGTGTTGATTGTTGTTACAGGCAAGAAAGGCGAACAATCAGTAGCTGTAAAGACTCTCAAAGATAATGCTTCAGAGAAAGAGAAGATAGATCTGCTGCAGGAACTACTAGTGATGAAGAACTTGGGATACCATCCCAATGTTGTGCAGTTGATCGGCTGTTGTACTGAAAAGGTAAGCTTACGATAGAACTATAAATGCTTGAATAGAAACGTAAACCGGCAATTACCAATATCGATAGTAATAACAGCCGCTCGGGTCGATCATCAAGGTTAAGCAACGCTTGACGAGGTCGGTCCGTGGATGGGTGACCATTTCAACATACCGAGTTTCCTCCGTGCCTCGGAAAGCACGTTAAGCCGTTGGTCCCGGCTGTCATTTGAAGATCTGTGACAGTCGTTACAAGTAGTCAGAAGCTTGAGATCTGACACCAGTCTTGCCAAGGGGCACCGTGTTGCCCAGTTACTGGGTTGTGGCGGTCAGATAGGCAGTCGCTCCATGTAAAACACTGGTACTTAGCTGAAACCGGTAAGACTGGAAGCCGACCCCAATATAGTTGGGAAAAGGCTAGGCAGATGATGATATTTATAGAACAGGCTTTCTCCAATAAAAGACATTTTAATCATACTGCCATAATAACCCTTTTGTCTGTCTAACTTATTATTTGTATCACCATCCAAAATGTTTACAGGCAGTCATCAGTCAAAAACACGACTTATATAATTGTAGCTATCTAAATCATAAGATAATTTTCTTTTGTCATCTTTATAATTATTGTGTAACCCAACAGTTCCTATTTCGACAGTACCTATGTTGATATATAAATTACCTTTGCGTCAAAAACTTGAAGTCTGGTTGAATTTTTCGAATCTCTAACATTAATAATGTGGACGAAAAATACTTAATTTTTGATTCAGAAAACACTGAAATATAATAAATGAAAAAACTATATTTCAAAAATAAGTGCTTTAGTATTTATTAAAGCTTCGCTAACACAATCCAAGCCACAAGTGTCTAGATCCCGACCAATCTCAGACTTATATTAATGGAATCCCAATATCACAATCTCCGGCTCTGTTTTTGTATCGTTATAAATCTTTGGTTATTAAGACTGCCTGTTATTAACTGCCCTCAGAGATAGTGTAGCCACAGATAATTACTATCAGTGAAAGAATTATAGTAATTGGTTCATTATTTTATCAACATAAAAGTAAGTTAAATGCTTTTCTCAGGAACCCACCCTAGTAATAATGGAGTTCGTCAGCCTGGGCAAGCTGCAGCAGTTCCTGCGAGACTCCAGAGCTGAACGCCACTACGGCAACACGCATGGAAGCCAGTTCCTGACGTCACAGGACCTCACCAAGTTCGCGTTCCAAGTCGCGAGAGGAATGCAGTTCCTTAGTTTACAAGGGGTAAGTATTTTCTTTTTATTTCTTATCCTAAAGGTAGGTGGAACAGGTTGTAAAGTCCCATAAACCTCCATAGAAAAGGGAGCATCCTCCGACCAGACGGGTGTTGTGTCTGGTCCGGGCAACAGCCCGACGGTTATTGTCCTCGCACACAGTGGATTTTTATATATTTTTCCAGGATGTCGTTCACCTTTTCCAATACTAACGTGACTGAAGTGAACAGACACAGACTCTTTGAAGTATAGTAGTGAAGATAGCGAGTATCTGCAGAGTATAGATAGTGCAGGACCGCTCATTTAGGGGATTTATGTACCTTTTTTTTAAATTCTTTCAACTTTTATGGTAAAAATAACGTAATCATTACAAGATCAACTAAAAAAAATGAAAAGTCAATGGCCCATTATTCACGTTTTTAATTTGATGTTAAATTTAGAACATACCAGCTGCACGTTGGTAGTTAATAATTAAAAACGTAACCGGGCAATATGTGTGTTATTGCAAAGCGATGAGACTGATCGAGATCACATAGGGAAGTTCAGAACCTCATCGTTCACTTTATCTCCTCCATATAGATCTTACAACTTTGTTTTTCTTACGTAAGATCAATTTTATTCTAAGTGACTTCGACAGTAGTTAATTGGGTTAGTAGGTGAAATAAACCTCGGCTTGAAGAATTTCTTTGCTCAGACATTTTATATTGGGTTCCTCAAATTATTGATGTACCTAAATGATGTTGATATTCGTATTTTTTTACGAAAATAAATAAAATAAACCAGAGCACGTATTTTTGTGTAACCTTGAAAAAATCGTTTTTTTTTTTTGTATCGAGGCGTCTTTTTGACTGAAATAATGTCGATGAAGCATGATTAAAGTTCAAGAGATGGACAGTTTTTTCCTCAAAAGTATTATATCTTAATGAACTTTAAAAAGAAACTTCAGTAAGTCAAATGAATGTTAATTTGATTTTAAAGGACTTGAAAGCGCAGTCAAAGACTTCATTTTATATTGACAAACAACGAAATAAAGTTCAGAATTAACTTTTAAGGCTGTCCCAAAACAATGTCAGTTTGAAATCATTTCGTTACTCATTCAAATTCAAGTTTTCAAGGTTGTAAAGTTTGGTACAAACTTTTCTTAACTGGGAATTGTTGAAGGAGAAACAGGTCCCAGCATTTAGAATTTCTTCAAGTTCTCAACCATCTAAGTTTTTCGTGTCTGTACCTACACGATATACTTCAGATTTAGACCTCAGCAATGTTTTAAATTTGTATTTATTTATTCCAAACAATTTTTACATTGTGTCGAAAAATCATAATTGGCAACAAGCAAGTAGCGAATACAGGCCTTTTTATTATAATTACTATCCGTCGTTTGATACCTTTCTTATAATAAATTATCTATCGGCTAAGCATCTTTGTATTACTTGTTAAAATAGGCTTTTTCTCATATTATCTGCCATTTGATGCCTGAGCTTATAATAAATTATCTCTCGTCTTAAATATTTAAAAAGCGCTGAATATTATACTTAACAAATTTTCTCTTGTTTCTTAGCAGGTATTTTTATTTTCATCTCTCAAATTTGCCAGACATTTTTCAGTGTCAGAGTATAAATACAAACATACCTATAGATAGTTCAACTCTACTGTGCACACGGCGCCATGTGTGCCTTATTATTGACTCACTTTCTTATTTTCTGATACTTCATAAATATGTTTATCTACTCTCATATCGTAATATTCGAATTATAAACTTCAAAACGAGTTTATATTGACATACTTTATAAACACAATACCGAAATTTAAAAATAGAATTTCATTATAACACTATTTCTCTAACAAAATAATGCTATAATAGTAGATTATTGCATCGAGCACAAAGTAATTTATTATTGCACCGAGTGCCTGATTTAGAGCCCGAGCGTTAGCGAGGGCTCTAATCTAACAGGCACGAGGGCTATATAAATTATTTAAAGCGAGGTGCATAATCTGCTTTTCTTTCAACTATTACCTATAGGAATAGTAGATAAAAGAAACTCATATCAAACAGTTAAAATAGAAGTTTAATTATTGAAATTAAAAGTTATACTTGAGCAATTATCCACTATACACAATTAAATGCGCCAACGATGCTGCTAATTTCTTCCATAGTATACTTTATACGGCTATCAAAAACAACACTAAAGAAATCAAAATTTCAAACAGGAAAAAAATTCTAAAACCGTGGATAACCCCAGGCATTCTAAAGTGCATTAAAAACCGCGATAACCTGTATAAAAAGGTAAAGAAAAACCCAGACAATGAGGTATATAAGGCTACATATAAACGATACCGAAGTTTTTGTTCATCTTTATTAAAAAAAAATAAAAGAGACTACGAGAAATTACAATTCCAAAAGGCAGGAAAAAATAGTAAAAGAATTTGGAAAATAGTCAAAGAAATAACACACTTAACTAAACCCAAAGACAGCCCGATTGAACTTATAAACACCAATGACCCCCAAAATTCTGCAAATAATTTTAACCAATACTTCGCAAATGTTGGTAAATCTTTAGCAGACAAAATCACAAAGAATAATCTGCAAACGGAACCCATCACCTTAAGCGTGTGTAGCCATTCTTTTTGCCTGCTCCCTACGGATGCTAATGAGATTATGACGTTAATAGCAGGGTTAAAGAGTGATTGTTCGGTAGGTCTTGATATGATATCTAGCGACATCTTGAAATCAAATAAAGATGTTCTAACATTACCTATAACATACGTCTGTAATTTGTGTCTCACAACCGGTGTATTTCCAAAAATCTATAAGAAATCAAGAGTTCACCCGATACATAAGAGTGGTGACAGAGACTGTGTCAATAACTATAGGCCAATCTCAATTCTCCCTACCATGTCAAAAATTTTAGAGCGCATCATTAACAAAAGACTTGTTAACTACTTGGAAAATAAAAATCTTCTGTCACAAGCACAATTTGGTTTCAGAGCCAAGAGATCCACCGCCGATGCTGTGTTAGAACTAACAAATTATATAGTTAACAATCTAGATTCAAAGAAAAAAGCATTGGAATATTTTTAGATTTAGTGAAGGCCTTTGACACAGTCTCTGTCCCGATCCTGTTAACGAAACTCGAAAGCCTTGGTATCCGGGATCTTCAATTAAAACTATTTAAAGATTACCTAACTGACAGAACACAATGTGTAAATATCGGTAACATAACCAGTAAAGAGGTCCCAGTGACTTTTGGCGTTCCTCAGGGTAGTATTCTGGGACCGACGTTGTTCCTGGTCTATATAAACGATATATGTCAGCTAGGGTTATCCGATTCAAAAGTTGTTGCGTTTGCGGATGATACGGCTTTACTTTACAGTGGTAACTCCTGGCATGAAGTTTTTGCCAAAGCTCAGATGGGCATGAACACTGTGATCAATTGGTTAAATAAGAATTTACTTACGCTAAATGTTGATAAAACGACCTACATAACATTTTCCATTAAAACCAATGACAAACCGGCTTCCTCTTTAAGTATTATCTCCCATTCGTGCACAAATGCAAATGATACAAGTTGTCAGTGTCCTAACCTTAAAAATACTGAATCCACCAAGTATTTGGGTGTAATTATTGACAGAAACCTTAAATTTCACGATCATATTAATCTTCTATCTACTAGAGTGCGTAGACTAATTGTGATATTTAAAGCGTTAAGAAACACTGCATCAAAATCTGTTTTAAAATCTGTCTATTATGCTCTCTGCCAATCCCAGCTTGAATACTGTATCACCACATGGGGTGGCACATGTAAAACTCATTTCCTAAAACTTGAAAGATCACAAAGAGCACTTCTAAAGGTAAGCTTGTTTCTACCTTTTTATCACCCAACAACTGATCTCTACTCAAAATGGAAGGTACATACTGTGAGACAGCTTTTCATCCTAAAAACGGCTATGAAACAACATTCCCTAACGGCTTTTGAACTGGAAACAATCAGAAACAAGCGTCGCAAACATGTAGTCTGCTCTGCTTCGTCATTCAAAACTAAGTTTGCACATCGGTTTTTCTGCTACCAGGGTGCAAACTTGTACAATAAGTTAAACCGGGCCTTAAATATAAATCCTTTACCAAAAACCAAATGTAAGTCTTTAGTCTCGAACTGGTTGCAAAGTCTGGATTATATTTTTACAGAAAGTCTACTTAATTCAAACTAAACTAGTACGATATAGGTTTATAACTTACATCCAAAACCTAACACGTGCGCATCTGCACACTACACCTAACATTCAATTAATTCAACACTACACAGTGACATCACATAGACACTAACATCATACACTCTCTTCAAACACACATACTCGTACAGGCGCTCTGCTTAACTTTTTGTTTATAGCTTCGTTTTTATTACTTCTACCGTCAAAATGTTTTATTTTTTTAGTGTAGAATCTCCTCATCTATAACTTTGAATTGTAGTACCATATTTTTTTGTTAAAAACTATGTTTCCTTCCGCGGGGTGGGGACCTGGTGATTTGTAATACAGGCATTTTATGCCTAACTCAGACACCAGCTCCTCACATTGCTAATTAGACATATTATTACGATAAACCTATAAGCTTTCATTGTGAGGAGAAAAGAAAAAAAAAAAAAAAAATATTAAGCGTAAGGTTAAGAGTTTTATTGGGCAAATTTATATTTGTTTGTTTAACTTGGGACTGAATAATATTATCAGACGAGGTAGATGGGCCTGGCTGATTTGTTACAATGAAGTCGTTATCACGGGAAGTAGATGGGCGCGGCGATGTCGAAAATCACTTTTTTAAATTTCTTTCATTTTTAAATCAGAGTTAGCAGCAATCATTTTTTAAATTTGGAACAAGTAGGATAGAAACGAATAATACGTACGTAAAAAAAAGTATTGATATCAGCTTGCTGAATAGAGCTAATCCACTGAGGTTGGCACCTTTTGGTGAGATTAAAAAAAAAAACTGTGCAATAATGAAATTTCATACATTTTTATTGCTCTAGAGCATTAAAGACTCGCTTTGTACTGAGTTTTTAGTGTGATTGTGATGAAATTAAAGCATAGCTGGAAGAAAAACAATTTTTTTTTCTATTACGATACAGGACAAATCCAAGAAGTTAATCACTAAGGAGTTTCCATCAATATTTTACAATGCATGTCCTCGAAAAGAGCGTTTTCCAAGCAGCCAAACTGTGCGGAAAGTGTCACTTTTTTTTACTAGTGCTTTTTACTTTCCTGTACTTTTTAAATTTTTAACTCCAACATCAGCCCGCCGCATAGAGTTTTTATTATTTGAGAAAAGTTTTAAAAATTATTTAAGTACATATTATCATTCATATAAAAGGTAAAACAAAACTAATACTTCATTTAAGGCGTTTTTATTACTCTAGATTTATATTATGATCAATAAATTAATTTTAAATAAGTATTCATTAAATATGTTTGGCAGAATGAATATTTTGCTCGTGCCTTTTTGCGTTACGACGTGACAGCTTTTATTAGTTAATCTGTGGATATGTAGCAAAAAAAAAACTAAATCTATGGTGGATATGCTGAGCGCCTTTGAATGAGCGCCATTTTATTAATTTCTTGCTTGGTACAGATATATTTTTTTATTTCCTCGCACAATGCATAGTAAAATGTTGTATGATACACGTGCGTAAGATGATTTCCGACTCGTCTCGATTTATCCACTCACTCGCTTCGCTCGCTCGTGAATAAAAATAGTACTCATCGGAAATCACATACTTCCCGCACTTGTAGCATAAATAACTATTTTTGTAATGCCATTTTAGTACCTATTATAAAAAGATTTGATTCCAATTTTAAATTGTCTGTGACAATGCCCGCTTTAGGCTTAGCACGCACTGCGATTTTTATTCGCGCGAATTTTGTCTCTTTCTACCTGTTCATAAAGCTCAAAATATTCGCGCGAATTAAATTTTCGCCGCGGTGCGGTGGATTCTGTTGCAAAACACGGTTTTCATGCGGTGTTATTGCCGCACGATTTTTTTACCGCAATGCGAGCAGCTTAATCCAATTCCATAGGTCGCAGAATGGGCGGAAAAAAATTTCGCGAATAAATATCGCAGTGCGTGTGCTAAGCCTTAGCGCATGCGCGGATAATGCGGTGATGTGCTGGGTTTTAGCGCCATTCATACGTTTTGTTTTGCAAAACAAAAGTCGTGAGTTTTTTAAATTCTTGCCAAATCACATTTTAATGTCCAAATATTTTATATGCGGCGATGGAAATTACTCATAATTTCTTAACAGCAAAGTCGAGATTATTATATGATGCATTTATCACGACTTTATGGCATGGAAAATGCAAATAAAAGGTATTTAGTAGGTTCAATCCCAAAATGTATGAGTGTAGATAAAGTAGTGTATGAAACTGCACATAACTAGGTATTAAAACATTCGTGTGAATACTTTTAAAAACCTCGCCTACGGCTCGGTTTTTAAACACACACTCATGTTTTAATACCCCTTATTATGCAACAGTATCATAAACTACTATTATTTATATACCTAGGTATATATTATATTCAATATATATGCACGTGTATTTTACCTACTTTAGTACGATAACTACTAACTTTTTATTATTAATCTATGCACCTGCCATGTTGTGTCTTCACCTCCCTTGGATGACTGGTAGAGAATGGCTAAGGAATTAAGTTCATCTTTGTAAAATTTTCCTTGCCGAATGTCAAAAGTACTGATTGTGACATTATATTAAACAAGGAGAAGCTAGAATTCGTCGATAAAACGGTTTTCCTGGGGATCACGCTGGACTCAGGGTTGCAATGGGGTCCTCATTTGGTATCCCTTGCGGGGCGGCTGAGTTCGGCGGCTTATGCTGTTGGAAAGATTCGTCGGTTGACGGATGTGGATACCGCCAGACTAGTCTATTTTAGTTATTTTCATAGTATAATGTCTTACGGTATCTTACTATGGGGAAGGGCTGCAGACATTGAGTCAATTTTTATTCTGCAAAAACGAGCCATCAGAGCGATATACAATCTTCGCCGGCGCGATTCTCTAAGGGGACTGTTTAAGGACATTAACATCATGACGGTTCCTTGTCAATATATTTATGAAAACATCATGTACGTAAGAAAGAATTTACATCTTTTTAGTAAAAACGGCGACAGACATAATTATGTTACTAGAAATAGGGACCAATTAGTTCAACCAGGTTTCAGACTGGCTAAAGTAGCCTCATCTTTCATGGGGTACTGTACAAAATGTTACAATAAAATTCCTCCCCACATTCTTGAACTGAATGAGACGAAATTTAAAACTTGTATAAAACGCACACTATGCAGGCTGGTATATTATAAGTTGGGGGATTACATCAATGATAAAAATGCTTGGCTAAATGCTAGTCCTGCTCCACAGCCACTAGGGCGCAAAAACAAGTGATATGCAGAACATTATTGTTTTGAATTATTGTTGGACCTTCTGAAGACTGTCTATATATATTTGTATTGTATAAACTCAATTTCATTCATCAAGGTATGTACTTATGTACCTAAATATTGTAAAAAGTTTTTTTTTTTTAAAAGAGTAAGTATGGAGTTTCTTGTGCATTCTTCTCCATTACAAGCTACTTTCCGAATGCACGGTAGAATCAACTATTATTATTTGTAAACTTTAATGTAACGTTCAAAAGTGCCGCTTGGTGGCCTACTTGAAATAAAATATCTTTGTCTTTGTCTTTGTACCTTTGCGCATGAAGCCTAAATAAATAAACACATGTGTTGCTCGGACGACGACTGTCGCGTCACTGCCACACAAAGTAAAGCTGAGTAATTACACGCACCAAGCCGCACTGGGCCCGCGTGGTGGATTACGGCCCATTCCCTCTCACAGAGAGGAGGCCTGTGAGCAGTCAGTTGGCAGATTATAAAGGCTGATGATGATTATACGCACGCACACATGGCGCCGTGCGCACAGATGAGTTGAACTATCTATACCAAATCTGATGAATATCCTTACTATCACTTTCCTATTGAATTTTTACAAAGAGAAATCAGAAACAGGATCCAAGTTAGAAATTCAATTTTCTTTATGTGAAAATGAAAAGCTTTTTTCGCGCACTACATTTTCATTTCTTTAATATGGACTCATTTTATTCTGAAGTACCCGGACGTAAAACAATATAAACAGACTGTTTACGACAACATTTATATTGCATAAGTCCATAAACACTGTGTTTTCTCATAAAGCTGAAGAGACTTTTAGGAAGTACAATTAAATCTTGGAGAGAAAACCTACTTGAGAATGAATGAAACTTTTACCAATTGAAAATGATGTGGCTCTTACACTTGTAGTTTTTTAGAAGAATTTTCGGAAGAAGTAACCACTGATTTGGTATTTTGTAACTTATGAAACGAATCGTTTTAAAAAGTGACTGATTTGAATAATTATGTATAGTTCAACTCTACTGTGCACGCGGCGCAAATATATTTATATTTTACTATACCATTATCGTCAATATCAACTAGACTTCATTCTTCTTCTTTCTTTCTTCTTTTAAAATAAACGTTGCCCCACACTAAGAATGGCTCCTAAAGTCCTATCCCCGTATTCCGTGCGGGAATCGAACTCGCGACATGCAGTGCAGCAGCCGATTGCTCAGCCACTGCGCCAACCATGCTTTCAAACTACTAAAAGACATACTGAAAACGTTTTATTCAGGTGATCATTTTATAATTTAGCCACAGATCTCATGACACATAAAAATCCATAATAATTTTAGCATTATTGTAACTAGATGTGCCAAATAAATAATTACAAAGCTCTAAGCCCTCATGAAATGTTCTAGAAAATATGTCAGTTGTTAAACAAAGTTGTAAATCTGAAAACACATGGGTAAAACAATAATTATAGGGTACATATTAAACATGTGTAGGAATATTTCTTCTTCTCAGGGTGTGTTGGGTCTTTAAATAAGTTCTAACGCATGTCAACAGTGAAAAGGTATATAATTACAACACATAAACACAGTTTTAGGGCACAAACAGGTAAAAGTAAACTATTGTACGAGCGTTTCGCGAGCGTGACGTACTCTCTCGCGTCGCTTTGTCCACTGGTAATTTGGCGGGGGTGTCGTCTCCCGTCGCCGCACTTAAGGGTGAGTCCCCACACAAACGTTAAGGCTACACATGTCACTTCAACAAACAAAACATTTCCAATCATTTAGAGAGCTCTCGTTATTCATTATTATTTTGTCAAAAGCTCAACGTTTTGCGGTTTTCAAGACAGCTGTTAAGGCTCGTTCACACAGGGTTGGTTTTTCGCCCTTTGAAAGGAGATAATGATCATGCAAGTCTCGTCGGTGCTATTTTCCAGACGATTATTTTTCGCATCACATGTAGTAAGACTCAAGTATGAAGAGAATGCTACATAGGATTATCTCGAATCAATGATAAAGAGAGATCTCATTAGTCATGTCAAAAGTCATCTTGTCAAGAGCTCATAGTATTGCGTGAAAACCGCAACCACAAGGCAGCTTATTGGCGCCACTGGCAAGATAGGTAATTAAAAACTGTTAAACGTTGTTATAACACGCACGGAAGGCAAGTTTGAATTAAAATCATTTCTAATGCCGTATAACTGCGATTAAATATAAAATCGAGTATACCGTAGTCGTAGTATGCCTTAGTTTTGCGCAGCCGCGTTTTTCGAAAAAAAAGGAGGATACAATTTTCTGAAACATAAAGTTGGTAAAAACCGTTCCTATCTTAATCTGCCATATTTGGAAAATATGCACATAAGCGCTAAAAGCCAAAAAAACTATGAATATTGACATTTTGAAGACCTCACTCTACAGGAGCGCCTCTAGTGGCAAATTAAAACGTGGCAGCCCCCATTGGATAACATGATAGCCCTTGCAAGACTGATGTCATTTCCTTGCTTATGACCTAAGCTTCTGGCTATCACAGATAAACTTTTTTTTTTTTTTTTCTTCTTTGGCAACTGAGCCGATGCCGACTATTCTGCCAGTGTCATGTAGAGACGACAGCGCAATGAGGCGAGTCGTCGAACTGTGCTTATTCTTTCGGTGTCATGTAGAGAAGACAGCGCGATGAGGCGAGCCGTCAAACTTTGTCTATTCTTCCAGTTTCATGTAAAGGCGACAGCGCGGTGAGATGAGCCGACGAATATAAACTTAGCGACTGTCAAACATCATGAGCAACATGTCCGTATATCACAGACGACTTAGAGATACTACGTATCCGTATATATAAGTTTCTATTTGTCAAACATCTTCAAATGACAGCGCCGTCGCACTGAGGAATTTCACTATGTAAATTTCTCTGTGATGTAAATATGTTTTCGTTGGTATCGTGATCACAAGCGCGACTGCTGAGGAGTTTTTCTTGACAGTCCGGCTATTGGAAGTTGGCGGTGACGCCCCCGTGCCTTTAGAAGCGCATTAAGCCGTTGGTCCTACGTCTTAACGTTCTCAGGTCGTAGCGGGATTGTCGTTGCATCGGACTTTGACAGTGATGAAAGAGGGACAGTAGGAGCAGTAGTATCGTCACAGCATTAATGTTCTCCAATTATCTGTTTTTGTATATTCGTATATTTAGTTAATGGCTGTTAGAAAATGCCTAAGGCATTAAGTCCACCTCTGTACGTTTTTGTGCATGAAGTATTAAATAAATAATAAATAAATAAACTGAGTGCATTTGTGTTTGCGCACACACGTGTAGGGTAAAAGCCGGTTAGTTGCAATTTGAGGTAATAATGTACTAAGTTGCCACTCTTTTTGAAATCAATCTTTATCTCTCAGTACAAATTTATTTGTGAAACTGGCCGGTACTTTGATTTTTATCTACAAATAGTAATAAACATTATCTTTAATATTTCCAGAGTATTAGCGATTCTTGCGAACCTCTATATTTTGGATATCTATCCCACATAGGGGACAGTTGCCTTATCCATGTAAATAAGGTTTAGGATAGATGCACTGAGAAACAGGACATTTAACCCGCAAAAATGTTGATCCCATTTAGCCTTCCCATGCAATCGCACAGAGACTTGAGATACGGTCAACTTAGTGGTAGTTGCAGAATCATTTGATAGATTAATGAAATAGCCAGATATTCATCCTAAACGTTAAACTAAAGTAATTACAATTGAGGTACCTATACCCCTAGGGCAACTATCCTGGTTTTACTCTACACTACGTGTAAATTATTTCATCACCACTGCTCTCAAAACGGTGAAGGAAAACATCGTGAGGAAACCGGTATGTCTTAGAACCAACCATTCGAAGACATGTGACATCCACCAAACCACACTGGGCACGCGTGGTGGTTAACGGCCTATTCTCTCTCACGAGAGGCTTACACGCATAACGGACCAAATGGTAGTCTTAGAACGGCACAACGGGTCCATCTATCATATCCTATCCAGCTCTATAATATCTCTTGCACCGATGTGCAACGAGACTAGCCGTTGTGAGTTGTCGTCATGAACGAAATTAGTTTAGGAGTACTGTTAGGGAGCAAGATATTAGTTGGATAAGTGTAAGGAGGTATAGGATGTATTCGTCCTCCATATTCTCTAAAATTAATTATTGATTGAACGTCGATATAATATTTTTAGCGACCAGAATGGAAAAACAATTAAAAAAAACAATTCAAACAAAACTTTATTTTAATTGATTCTAATTTTATTTCTGAATTGTCTTTTTATATTTACTATGGACACTTTTAACTTTCTACATCGTTCTCACATAATGTGTAATCTCAACATGAATGATGTAACAAATGATTTGTAATAATTACCTAATTGAAAAAGAGTGTCCATGGAGTTTCTTGCCCGTTCTTCTCCATAGAGATCTACGCCTTGGAATGGGCATCTACGGTACTTTCACAGTTATTATGTCTTGTGACTGGGACTGTAGCACCATAATTTTGTAATATTTTATTTTGTCTTTTGACAATTCAAAAGTGCCTGTAACTGGCCTACTTGAAATAAAGTGCTTTGACTTTGACTTTGACTTTAAAACGAATTTATTTCAGAATAGACTTAATTTTATCAATCGTTAAAGTAATCATTAAAATTCGAGAAATCACAAACTGCCGTTAATATTCAAAACGAGAACCAATAACAAAAACCCAAATAGCACAATATGGAACGAACTTACTGCAAAGTAGCGAAGGTAAACGACAACCGACTCAGGAGCAAATTACCGATACTCTTTTTTTTTTTTACTTGTGGCGTCTCGCAGTGTCAATCAAAGTGATTTATTACTGCTTAACCGGACTTCCCTGCGGAGACTAAACTATATAGCCTCCAGCCAGGCGCTGACCGATACTCGCTCGAGCGCACGCTTTTATATTAGTCGGCAGGTACTACAGCCACTACCTACAATAAGTTCTGCTTATAATATCATTAATTAATAACTGCTAGATTTATACGTCTTTCTCAATTGCCGATCACTAAAAGGTCGGCAATAAGGGGCAGTAGGATCGCATTTTGAGCAAATTGATTAAAAGTTTGTCTGGGCTCCCCCTTGATAGTAAAGAAGCTTAGAAGCTCTGGATTCGTAATTACTTATTTTGATAGTAAAGATTTGTAGGTCACGGTTCAGGCATTATATTCAAAGGAAAATTTTCAATATTACTAGAGAGAATTTCACTAAAAAGATCATGGAAAGTTATATAAGATGGATCTTAAGGTCATAACTATTTTTATTATGTTCTTAATTTTCAATATCGTTGAAAAAATTCTATTAACGATTCGAATAAAAAAATTAACAGGATAACCTATCCAACCTTCGTTCTACAAGTAAGATGGCAGCTCATGGAAAAAAAATGGAGGGTTAAATAAGAAAAGATTATCATTTTCATTGTATGATATTTCTGACGCCACAATTTGGTCATATCGAAGCGAATTCGCGACGCAGTTGGCTAATTTCGGGAGCGGTCGTGTGCTCAATACATAAAAAAATGCCGCATTTACTGTATGATGAACGTGTTAGATTTAAGGAGGAACCCCATATAAAAGTATCGATATTTACGAATATAGCAAGCTTGGAATGTCAAGATGGTCGCTGGTTATTTACTGTGTATGTGATGTATAAGGGAAAGGTTTTATGAATAAAAGCACATAAAGACAAGACTAGGTATTTATTTCAATTAGGCTTGTCAATTAATTCATATTGAGGCTCAGAGAGCTTACCGCCCGTTCGCTAAACTAGTTCTCGTGGAGAAGAAGGGCAAGAAACTCCACGGAAGCAACTGTGGTTGTAAAAGTATTTATCTTTTATATATTTTACAACCATATAAATATCGTTTATCACAATAAAGATCTTGTTATATTATGGCCATTATATGATGAATCTTGTAACATTTCACAATGTTACATAATCAAAACAAAAAGGATAAGGCAAAGAACATGACTAGCCCTTAAATCAATTTATAATCATTATGAATAAGGGCCACAATATGAAATAGACTTTCAACACAGCCATTAATCAAGTTATAATATCAAATAACTTACGTGAAGCTTGTGTAGTCCATATTTCACAAAATATAACAATTCAGGAAATAATATCACTATCACAACATAACAACAGGGGGGTGACCATAAGCTCTTAGAGCGGTATCAATTTGAGTTCAAAAAAGGGACAGATGTATCTGACTTGTATACATCTGTCACTTACTCGATATCAAATTGATACCGCTCTAAGAGCTTATGGTCACCCACCTGGTCTGTACTGGCTTGTGGTTCCCAACAAAGTGTGTCAACTAACGAATCCCACACTATTTATAGTAACGAGTCGAACTGTCATAATATGTCCCCACCATTTTCTACATTTCTATAAATAATCTTTCAATTAGGTCAATAATCAATTCTTGAGCAATGAAACCTTTTTAAAACTTATCAAGACAATTAAGGAATTGAATATCGCCTATTTAGTCATTCTTAATCAATATTCGAAAGAATATTGATACTAACTGACAGTCTTGTACTAATTGTCTCAAAGGACTTATAATATTAAAATGGCAATATAAAATCCAGGATACATCACAATGATCATTATAAATTACGTAATATTTTATTGGAATATCATCACTATGGTTTATTTGTATGTTTAGAGTTATTTCCTGTACACACAACAATATTTACTCAGGTGGGTACTCTAACAATTGTAGGTATTTGACAACACAATAATAATTTAGGTAGGTACTTAGACATTTGTCGGTAGATGCTTAATAAATATGACAGTTTGTATTTTGTAGCAAAACATTGTGCTTAAAAAGTGAAAGTTCATGATTAAATGACGTCACACGTACTTCCAATACTAACAAACGCGTGTAGGTAACGTTCGTTCAGTCGTATCTTTACTATTTGAATCTGTATCATCATCAGCTTTTTTAATGTTCCCACTGCTGGGACACAGGTCTCCTCTCTGCGAGAGGGAATGGGCCGTAATCCACCACACGGGCCCAATACGGGTTGGTGGATGTCACATGTATTAATTTTTTTGGTTCTAGAATATGTTTCCTCACGATGTTTTTTCTTCAGCGTTTTGAGAGTAGTGGTGATAAAATTATTTGCACGAAGTAAAGCTCCTGACTGGATTTGAATCCACGAACTACAACTTATAAGTCATGGCCGATATTACTAGGCTACCACTGCACTCCTAATCTTGAAACTAAATCTCAGCTTCACTACACGTGTCCAATGATATCCTTATAACCAGATTCCTATTAACCCCACCTCAATACAAACCAACGCAAGTTTTATTCATATTCAGGGATCTCTTTCACCCGAAAAAAAGGCAAAAGCAACAAGGCTGAATAAGAATCCGTCTCAGGGGACTAACCCGATCACGTTTTAGGCCTATCTGCTAGCCGAAAGTACATAGTTCTTTTGCCTAAAATATTTGCGACCAAAAACGTGAACTTATTCTGAGCAAATTGAAAGGGCCTGAATAAGATGTCGGGACTGTGATACGTCTGTCCTATTTTACCTAGAAAGGAATAAAGTATGCGTGACATTCTTGGCACGGCAAGCCCTGTTTATTTTTTGCCTAAATACAATACAATATGGCGCCATTTTGGAAAGATAAGAAATGTTAAATGGTAGTAGAGTGTGTTGGACATACTTTAAATTATTATAGGAATAAAAAAATAAAAATAAACTTTTTTACAAAAAAATACTACCGACTTCCAAATAAAAGCACTACAAAGTGAAAAAGATTTTAATTTTTCACTTTTTAGTTGTTCCTAATAGGCAATAACCTTTGGGAATATACTCTTTTTAAAAAAAAAAAATATTCAAAATCGGTTCACCATTGACGGAGAAATCGGTGAACATACACAAAAAAAAACATACATTAAGTCGAACATAGAACCTCCTCCTTTTTGGTAAGTCGGTTAAAAAATAACTGTTTATGAATCATCCTACTTTTATATACGCAACAGTTTTGTTTGTTACTGTTTCACTCAAAAACTACTAAACGGATCGGGATGAAATATCGCATAGAAAATATTCAGTCCGGAATAGCACATAGGCTACTTTTTATCACGGGAATATGTTCTCTTTGGATGATTTCCAACTTTCACGCAGGCGAAGCTGCTGGAAGAAGCTAGTACTATTATAAACGCGAAAGTTTATGACGATGGATGGATGGATGTTTGTTACTCTTTCTCGTAAATACTACTGAACGGATTATGTTGTGATAGAAATGGAACGCACTCGAATTAGTTTTAGTTTTATCCGCTTACTTCTGTGGCGCTAGGTGTGTTATAAAAACTGTAACATCATCACGTGTTGTTGAAATAAAACATACTTAATACTAAATTACCAATTTATTATTTGCTAAAAACCTTCATGGTAGCAGAGCGTTGTTGGTTCCGTAAATAAGGCCTTTGACGACAATGGGCTAACTAAAAAAGTGGGCTTGTTGAAGGAATTGATCAATACTTCACTGGAATCAAGCGCCAGTGTAGAAGATTATGTTAACCGGATCATGAGTGCTGCTCACAAACTTAGAAATGTAAGTTTCGAGATGAATGACGAATGGATTGTCACATTAATGCTGGCAGGTTTATCTGATGAGTATAAAAAAATGTTCAACCAAGTTCAACCAAGTTTCAGACTGGCAAAAGTAGCTTCATCTTTCATGGGGTACTGTACAAAATGTTACAATAAAATTCCTCCCCACATTCTTGAGCTGAACGAGACGAAATTTAAAACTTGTATAAAACGCACACTATGCAGGCTGGCATATTATAAGTTGGGGGATTACATCACTGATAAAAATGCTTGGCTAAATGCTATTCCTGCTCAACATCCACTAGGGCGCAAAAACAAGTGATATGCAGAACATTATTGTTTTGAAGTATTGTTGGAACTGCTGTAGACTGAATGAATATATTGATATTGTATAAACTCAATTTCCTTAGTATTGTATAACTGCACGGCACGTGTGTGAGTACTATGTACCCAACTGTAAATCTAACATTTACTGTACCTGTGTGTCGTTCGTTGACTTGTGTGTGCCCTGGCAGTTGAGTGTGTCATGCTCTCTCAAATGTCTCTCTGATGGTGGCGCGTGTGTTGGATCATCCGGTTCCCTTCATGATGGTTGAGCTGGGTGGTGCCATTCATGCGTCATGTTCGTGAACGGACGCCGTCAGTTGGGATTGGTCATAACTTAACTGCTTCGGATGTTAATGCTTTTCTAGCATCTATTATATAACTGCACAGTACATGTGTGAGTACTTTAATTACTTTATGCCTGTACGTAGTTTGTGTGTAGTGCTATTCTGGGTGCATTGTCCTCACATATATGAATTTATTAATGTATGTACTTATGTAACTAAATATTGTAAAAAAACATTTTCTTTAAAAGAGTAAGTATGGAGTTTCTTGTGCATTCTTCTCCATAACAAGCTACTTTCCGAATGCACGGTAGAATCAACTGTTATAACTTGTAAATTTTAATGTACCTAACGTTCAAAAGTGCCGCTTGGTGGCCTACTTGAAATAAAATATCTTTGTCTTTGTAAAAATGATTATGGGATTGTAAAACTCGGATGCGAAAACTAATGCTGACTATAAAGTCAGCATTAATTTTCGCACTTCTTGAAGCAATTTCGTTTTTATAAAAAAACTAAATTGCTTCAAGAAGTGAGAAATGAATATTCGAGCAGTGCATTATATTCCAATCATAAGAAAAAATATCATAAGAATAGCCAACAAAGTCCAAAATCATCCGAAAAAAATAAGGGTCTCCGATGTTATAATTGCAATGGCTATGGACACTTAGGAAAGTTCTGTAAACATGCAAAGAAAACAGTGACCAAAGACAATAATAAAGAAGAAAGTTTTGTTGCTGCTTTTTCATAAAGGTAGTATCCCGGTATAATGTTTCCTTGGGCTTATACAACAAACACTTCACGCGGGCAAAGCCGCTGGCAGGAAACAGACATAAATAAAGTAACATCACATCATGCCTGTATCCCAGAATGGTAAGGCCCTACGACCTACGACTACATCGCTAATTGAGTAGCGTAAAACTTTCCAGAACGTAATAGTGAATACCGCAGATTAGAGGTGAATACATACGATTTTTTTCAAATTCCGAAAGATAAATAAACAAGGAGCGTGCGCGCAGGTATCCAGGAACGAACCATACCATTCCCTGTTGCTCTAACGCGCGCTGGTAACGGCTCCTTTCGCAATTCGCACCCGCGGTGGTACTCAAATAGATAATATTTTTCTAACTTCAGTTGCGAAGTTCGATTTTACAACTTGTTCTTCAGTTACCAGTTAGTCCTTCTTTAGCTTAAATCAAGGGTGAATAGGTTACTTCTAGGCAAGCGTGCTTCACCGTATACCACATCATCGCTTAACATCAGGCGAGACAGTGATCAAACGAGCATATGCCTAGATTAATAAAAACATCACCTATGTGGGCCCGTTTTTAGACGTTGTGTGCCGCTGAAACTGTTTTAATGTTTATGTTGTTACATACAACAAAACCCTCTTCTTAGTCCGCATTATTATGCAACTTCGGAACCCTATTACTGCGCGTGGCCCGACACGCTCTTGGCCGGTTTTTTTTTAATAACACAATCTTTCTCAGTTAGTTGACCCCGCCGCCCATATTAAAAATTAGGAGCCTAAAGTAGTAGAGGCCAAGGTTGGCGGCTGTCTGAGTCGTTATATGTCATCCTTGTCTATAACACTACATGTAGGTACATGTACGACTGAGATAGGCATAGTTATGACACAAAAAATAGGTCAAATGTTGACATCTGTGAATAACTACTGGATCAGTTGGTGTCACCTTTCAGTAGCTATACACTGAAATAAAAATAAAATAAAACTACGAACGCTTATAAAAGGGCAGGGGTCATAGGGTAAGTTAAGTTAACTTTCTCTTCAAAATTTGTGAGCCCGACCACATCATTCTCTTGCTTCTCTGAGTAAATTGGGAGAAGGTTAGTTTTTCAAGATGGTCGCATCCAGTGAGGCCAGAAAGAAAAAATTACTTACGGTGTTTTTAACGTCACTTATCTAAGAACACTTGGGCGGTGAAGACGTATCTAACGATGTCTTAATTATATAAATTCATCTAGTGGTTTGCAAGATATGAAGTAATAAAGAATATTACATACATACAAACATACAATATACGCGCGAAAAACATAATGAAAAGGTTATTTTAAAGTTGATTTTTATATTATTACCCCAGGTTAATTATGTAAAAATAAACTACACTTATGAAAAAATACAAAATCCAGCAAATCATACTCCCACAGATAGCCACGGTGGGACACAGAGTTTTCATCGTAACAAAGTGTTTTACAGATCTAAAAGATGTTCTACAGTTACAGAACAATTTCTATGCAAACCCGCTGTCACGTGATCGTGTTGCGCCCCTATAACCTGCGAGTATATTAATGCTCCTCAGTCTTCTTCTACCCCAGTTCCATAAGTTCTTCCAGCTTAATAAGTATTTTTTCATTATTATTCTTCCACGTGTCTCCCATACTTATTGTTTGAAACTTATGCTCCAGTACATTTCTAAGGACGATGTACAAATTTTAGGAAATTCTTATATAACTTACAAAGTAAATTTTATTTGTCTAGCTAGTCTCCTACTACTGGGAAATTAATTTATAAAGGTTAATCATAAGTTAGGTAAAGTCCCCGGCATGTAAGTTGGCAAGGTTTTAGCGTAGTGGGGATAAGTTCGCGCATATTGCGCAAACTGACCAACCACCACATAAGCGAACGGAACGTGGACGCGACGCGATTGCTCAGACGATCATTGTGTCAACTGACCAACCAATCGACGCGCCCCGCTTCACTACCAAAGTGACCTAAAAAACTACTTCTGCACATCTAAGAACTCTTGCCATCTTACGTGCCGGTAATTATACCTGAAATTCAATTGGAATGTTATACGAATATGAGAGTAAGTGATAAGTAAATCAAGAACAGTACCATTCAAATATATATACATAAGATGCCTGTATGCCCAAAAGTGTTATGCACAGGTGTAACATATTGTACGTTCACCCAGTATATTTATGTTCCATGTGAGCTTATTGCCGGTATGAACCGGGCACAAATCTCGACGCCGGGCTGTTGGCGAGAAATTTCAATTGATAAAACCTAAGTATTCTTTGTCCGAGCCGGGTATCGAAACCAGGGCTTCATGTTCTTTTCCAGTCCTTTCCAGTTCTCAATTAAATATTTAAGTCAGTACAAACATTATAGTGTAAGTTGAATAAGGAGCAAAGATGATGCGGCAGCCGCAAGAAAAATTTCGCGTCGTCTATCTGAGCTCTAAAAATGTAATTGCGTCATAAATGTAGATATCGTCGTGTACCTATAAAACTCCTCAAACCTTTGAATAAAAATCTAATCATCAACAGCCTCAAGCCATTATTTAAAAGCCTAGTTCATTGGCTTTTCATTGTAGATCCTTGTCTGAAATACATATCAGGCAAGTATCTAACTGTATAAGAAAAGTAAGCCATACAATATAAATACATCACCCATTTACAGGCTCCCATGTTATATCCTTGAACCATCGTTATCATTTCAGCCGAAGGACGTCCACTGCTAAACATAGGCCTCCCCCAAGTGTCGCCACCTCGATCGGTCCTGTGCGTTCCGCAGCACTGACAAGCTCATCGTTCCACCTAGAAGGGGGGCTTCCAACGCTGCGTCTTCCGGTACGCGGTCGCCTCTCCAGAACTTCTCGGCCCCTTTCCGTTCTGCGAGCAATGTGCCCTGCCCACTGCCACTTAAGTTTGGCAATCCTTCGGGCTATGTCGGTAACCCTGGTTCTCTTGCAGATGTCTTAATTTTTGATTCAATCACGCAAGGTAACTCCAAGCATTGCCCTCTCCCTTGCCCTTTGGGTGAGTTTAAGCGTTCTGATGAGGCCCATTGCGATATTACAAGGAAACAGGACCATAACTCATTCTCATAGTTCTTTCTTGAACATATTTCTCGTTGGATATGTGAAACATTTTCATATTAAAAGATTTTCTCTCCCATTGGGGCCTTACCGAGTTTGAATGCAATTTTGAACAATATGATATAGTTATCGAATCGCTACTGTGAAATTACTAATGGAAAAACCGAAACATGCTTTACCCGAACTGGCAATCGGACCTAGGAGCTCAGCAGTAACGCTTACGATCACAAGTCCAAAGACCTCGTCTTTGAAATAATTACTGAAATTATGGTGCATGTTGATACCAGGAGGCAAACAAGAAACTACAAGTGTAAATACATCATAAATGTAGATATATTCGTGTACCTATAAGCTAAACTTTTCATACCCCTGAATATGAACCCAATCATTAACAGCCACAAGCAGTTATTTAAAAGGTCAATTATTCATAACCCATTTCAGCCAAAAATCAGACTGCATAAGAAACTTAAGCCATAAAAATGACATACATCTCCCATTTACGAGCTCCCATAGCCTCCCATGTCCTGTTTCCTTGAATACTAACAAGGAAACAAGACCATATATCGCATTTTCATAGTTCTTTCCTGAACATATTTCTCGTTTATTATGTGAAGTATTTTCATATGAGCTCCCTTTGGGATCCTTTTCCGGGTTTGAATGCATTTTCAACAATGGGACACGGTCTCCATATTGTAATAAGTTCATGTATGTTTCTCTTTGTCTGCTATTAAGGAAGGAATATAACATAATATGACGCTTGTATTTTCTGAAGAGTTAACAAGCCCGCCACTGTATTTCCCAACCACTGCAAGGAAGGGTAAGATAGAAGTGTGACGACACGGTTGGTGGTAGTGGTTGAGCGATCGACTGCTGCGCTGTGTTCGATTGCATGAATCAATGTTTTTGTTAGAGGAGTACCTATTTGGAGGAGGAGTCTGTTCGGTTGTAAGAGGAGTCGGGTGTAGGAGGGTCTGTTAATATTTGTATGGCCTACAGATAGTTGTTCCGGCCTTATTGTTTGTATGTTAATGCACCCACGATACAGAAGAAATTCCTAGTGTTGGAAAAAGATTAAAAAAGAAAATAGTGTACTGTGAGAACTCCATGCCTATATTAAGACTGGCAACGGATAAATATTCTTGATAGGTAACTGAATTTCGAACATAATAATAAGTGAAGATATTTTTTGCTAAGCTTGGAGGTCACTTCTAGAGAAGCAGCCCATTAGGCAAACACTTTGTTGTTAAAATATATCAGATAAAAGTAATTTGTCTTTAATTACGTAGCACTCTGGCTAGGACCCCCTTACAAGTAGTAAATTATCCCACTAAATAATAAAATTTACAAAAAATATTTCGCGTGTGCACGGCGAAGACAGTGCGTGAAGCCCCATCTACGAGTGTATGAGTTTATGGAGAACGAACGACTTACGACATGTAAGTCGGGGCAGTTACCTCTGGGCCACCACTGCTCACCACTTTTTCTCGAAGTTAGACCTACCCAACTGGACCGTTTGTTCCAGGTAGACATAATCGTCTACAACTTCGAGTGTAGAGTCTTCGATCTTGATAGGAGTGGGTGTTACATGGGCATTCACCATGACCATGATTTTAACCATGTTCATTTTAAGAGCCACACTTTTGAAAGCTCTATTTAGGTCATCGAGCATTGTACTGACTTTCCATGATCTTAGCCATGCTATGTCGTCGGTAAACCGAAGGTTAACCAAAAATTAAATTAATATCATTATTAACGAAGTGTTAGCTTTCTTGTGCAATAAACTGGACATAATGGATGAGGAAAGCCTAATTCGGATATGTATTAGTGCTTTCTCGGATGGTGATATTGTATAAGCAAAAAATCATTTTTGATTTTCTGTTTGATGTGACACATCATCAACAGCATCAAACCGCAAGATTGCCAGTAAGAAAGATGTGAAAAAACTCCAGGAGATCGAGGATATCATCATATTATTACAAGTATTCGATCCAAATGACCAGCCGGTTTTTGTTACAAAAGATTTGCACAAACTACCGCCCGTACTATTTGATCACGGAAGTGACCAAATTACTTAAAGAATGAACAAGGATGAGAAGTGAAATTTAAGAAATGAAAACCCAATATGCATCTACTAGTCAACTTGTAACGATCAAGCGTGGCATAGAAGATTTGAAAAAAAATACGACCCTGAAAAGTCCATGTTATTAGTACATAAACACAAAGCGAGGAGGTGCAGCTCATATGATGGACAGGTTGTGATTATGATAGCGGGCCGATGAGATTGCAACATGTTCCTATTAACACCAGAAATACATCGGATCAAAGTATAACTCCAAGTATGCACTCTCACCCACTACTCGTCAATATCAGCGAAGCAGAACAAATTGTGATGGCATAAAAGATTGCGAAGGCTGCCGCCGATGGCTCGACCTCTGCGTAGTGACTGATTCTTCGAGGCGTCTGATCGTTAGAACTACTGTGTTGTATGATTCATATTTGTCGGATTATATGCATATACTGCTGAAGTGTGTCTTTAATATGATAGGGCCTACAATTATGCCGCATAGACTGGGCGAAAATTTTGTAATTTGGGGTGAACGCAACACTGTTCAGGTGCAGGCATACAATAACTTATGTCACGTTAGGCCGACGGACATTAATTTGATCTTAACCTCATTGGTGTGACAGAGACGCAGAACCAAAGCGGACATTGTATTCCATTGAAAATACATTCTTTGGCATCCCAATTTAACACACTAGTTAACTGTCACATAGTAGATAAAATAACCTCTAAAGTACCACAATCACCAGTCAGCCTAGCAGGTATTAAATTCCCGACTGTTGGCACTTTGGCAAATGCAACTTTAAACCAGCCTTCGGAAATAAATATGCTAATTGGTGCTGAAATCTTTTTCCAGATCTTGCTGTCGCGTGAGGAGCCTCAGCGCTTGCCAGCGGGGAATGGACTGAGTGACCAACAGCAGTTTTTGTCTGCAAGCATCATAAACACAAGGCTTGGTAATGTCATCGCAGGAGCATTGACATCTAACATCGTGAAAAACAGGTTGTATCTTTAATTTGTACAAAATGGAAGGCAGGCACTAAGCGGCAGTGTCAGGAACCTTTGCAAGGCGGGAAGCGTTCCAGAGTTAATTGCGGAAAGGGATTCAGAGCAAATTTTAACTAAAAAATCTTTACAATCTGGATTGACTTATGAGCAATTGCACACAGTATTGTGTCAAATAGAGGCCTTGCTTAATTTATGTCCTAATTTACCTCTTTTGGGGGTCATCAATGGTTACTATTACCTGACTCCAGGCCACTTTTTTATAGGTACGGCAACTTAAACTTGCCAATGGTAAGCAATATACTAGGTCATTACAAGGCATGAGTGTATTACCGATGGAGAAATAGTTTAGAATGTATTTATGTTTCGTTTAAGCTGTAGACATAAGTTGTGTTCTATTCTTGTACATAAATTATAAGAATAGTTTCATGATTGGGCAACAACCGTATAGCATTTATGTGGTACTGGTATTATGCTACCCATAACAGGCCACATGTACCATCTATTGTGTTGATAATTACATTCTACTGCATACCTTTAGTTATAGTTGTTTAAGATACATAACCTCCATAGGATATGATTCACATGTGTGAACTGTACTTACCATAGTATAAGTCAGTATAGTAGTAGTTAAGTTCCCTCTTACAGAGAGGAGGCCTGTTTCCCAGCAGTGGGAACATTAATAGGCTGATGATGATGATGATTTAAACTGCTGGATAGGTATTACGTTGCTCTCGATTCCCTCGAAGGTTTTCTGCAAGGTTATCCTGGATAGGTTATCGAAAGCCGTACATCCTCTACTACGCAAAGAGCAGGCTGATTTCCGTGCTCGTGCACGGATCAGATCAACACTCTCCGTATCATTTTAGGACAGGCATCAGAATGGCAGAGAGAGATCTATCTCACCTTTGTCGATTTCGAAAAGGCATTTGATACGCTGAAGTGGTCCAGCATCTGGTCCCGCCTACTGGACTTTGGAGTGCCACCGAAAATTGTCCGTCACTTGGAGAGTATATACAAAAATATTTCTGTAAAGACGGAGGCCGTCTCGGATGATATAGCAGTACACGCAGGTTTCCACCAAGGCTGTCTTCTTTCACCGCTCCTCTTTCTAGTCGTTCTTGACAGGATTTTGCTTCGCATTTTCGACAACAAGCGCCGCGGGATAGAGTGGGGATTATCCAACGTCTTAGAGGAATTGGATTACGCCGATGACCTATACCTGCTGAGTCATACCCACGCTGACATGTAAGATTTAAGATTTAAGCCAGGAAGCGGCAGTAACGGGACTAAAAATATACACCCGGAAGACCCAAGATATGAGATCTGGTGTGAAGAATAATTCACCGTTGCTGATTGGCACAGAGACAGTGGAACGCGTCCACAAGTTTACTTACCTCGGGAGCGTCGGTCAGAGACTGGAGGCAGTGAAAAGCACATCGCTTCAAGGATCGCCAAAGCACGAGCTACCCTGGTGCAGCTGAGACCTGTTTGGCAATCGCAGCAACTGACTCGAAGCATTATATTCAAAATCTTCGGGACAAATGTCAAATCCGTGCTGATTTATGGGTGCGAAACGTGGAAGGTCACAAAAGACATCTCACGCCAGATCCAAGTCGCCGTAAACCGCTGTCTTCGTCGCATACTCGGCATTTATTGTCCCGAAACCATCACCAACGTAGAGCTGTTGGAGCACAGCAACGAAAGCCCGATCGACCGCCAGATCAAGTGTCGCAAATGGAGTTGAATTGGCCACACGCTGCGAAGGGATTCTGATGATATACCGAAGCAAGCGGTGGTTTGGAATCCCCAAGGCAAAGGAAAATGTGGCCGTCCCCGTCAAACCTGGCGTCGCACCGTGTTGGCGGAAGCGGCGAGCATCGGTATGACGTGAAGCGAGGTGAAGCGTGAAACTCAAGACGGATCGCGATGGAGGACTACTGTGGACGCCCTTTGCCCCATCCAGGGGAGATAGGACATTAAGTCAAGTAAGTCATTTTATTATGTCCGTTGTTATGGTTTTTTATACCCAATATTTTTATTTAGATGAGATTTGCTTTTAGAGATTGAAATATAAAGTTAATACGTAATAATAGCACTTCTGAAAAAATTTAACCTAGAATAAAACTATAAATAATAAACCTGAATTGGAAAATATAATTTTCCATTTCAGTATCTGAAATTGTCAACCGAGTGTGGTGAATGTATATTCACTCGAATGAGAACAGTGTTCTTCACCAACAGACTGCTATTATTTTTAAATCTGTATTCAATAAATATTTAAAACAAATTGAATACGATTCAAACAAAGAGATTGAATACACAAAGTTTAATGCGTACAAATAAATACAATTGAAGAGAGAGACTCTTTGTAATATCAAAATATATAAAGCCAAATATAGGATATGAATGTAAATACGATACCTACTTATAACAAAAAGAAAACAGTTCTAGAAATGTTATTAATTTTGTTCCGGGTAATCGCCGAAATGAATCGACCGATTTTGACGGGATTTTCACAGGCAGATAAAAAAAAGGCTTTGCCCTCGCAAAAAAGTGTTTTATCATCTCAAGGAACACAAAACCGGGATAAAACTATTCTATGGCCTTCCCAGGGACTCAAACTATCTCCATACCAATTTATCGAACGACCCAACTGTTGAAATGTGAATCGTACTGGCTGCATTATGTTCTTTATTTAATTTTATGTTTTTTACCTTATGACTGTACTTGTCACAATTGATTGTCTCTCTTAATAAAAATTATTACAACAATCGGTTATGGGCCGACAAAAATAAATTGTAATAATTTATTTTGTACGGAAACATATTTTAAAATAGCGTAAAATATTTTTTTGCGTAATTAACTATGTCAGTTGGTGATAATATGGCTTCTGCTCCCTCTACATACGCCGGTTCCGGAGCATCATTAATGTCCATTAAAAGTTTACATGGAAAGGATGGTTACGCTCAATGGAAATTTAAGATGCGCATGTATCTACTGCATGAGGACTTGTGGTCAGCAATTGAGGGTTATAGTGCTGAAGATACTACATCGGTTACCCTGAGGAAGACTAGAGATTTGAAGGCGTTAACCAAGATGTGTCTTACATTGGAAAGCGGAGCAATCACACACGTACGTGCCTGTAAAACTGCTAAGGAGGTATGGGATACTCTAGCTAATGCGTACGAAGACAAAGGTATGGGTAGACAGTTGGCGTTAGAACGAAAGCTTTATAGATACGAGTTGCAGAATTTTCCTTCCATCGAAGAGTATATTAATGCTGTTACTGGTACTGCACAAGATTTGGCAGATATAGGCCGAAAAATAGACGATTTATCCATAGGCGCAATTTTACTCGGTGGTCTTCCAAAAGAATTTGATCCCCTTGTGATGGCCTTAGAAAATGCTAATATAGAAGTTTCGTCAGAATTAGTTAAAAGGAAGTTACTCAATGAAAGCGCTAAACGTGAGTCTAAAGAGTCGGCTCTTGCTGAAAATAATGTAAAAGGCAGGAACATTATTTGTTATAATTGTCAGGAGCCAGGACACAAAAGTCCTAAATGTCCACACAAAAAGAAAGTGAAAAAGGTCAAACAGAAAAAACTTCAAAATGTCGTAGAGTCTACACTAATATCAGCCTATGGTGTTGGAGGAAATTTAAGTCCTACGGAATGGTACGTAGACTCTGGCGCTTCCACACATATGACATGCCAGAAAGAATGGCTTACCAACTTTAACCCTACGGTTGACAGCAAAGAAATAACTTTAGCAAATAACAAGAAGGTTATTTCGTCTGGCATTGGTGAAGTGTTGCTTTTAAAAGACAATAAGTTAAAATTAAATGGGATTAAAGACGTTCTATATGTTCCCGGTTTAAGTACCAATTTAATTTCTGTTAACAAGGCTGTTGAAAAGGGTATAACTGTTATTTTTAATAGGGAAGGTTGTTCGATGTACAAACACAACGATGTTAAAATAATTGGCAAAACGGTAGGCCACGCTACATGCAACGTTGGTGGGTTGTATAGATTGGATCATGTTCCCATTTATCCAGAAAGCGCGATGGCTATTGAATTAGCTAGTTCTTCGGACCTGTGGCATCGCAGGCTAGGCCATCTGTGCCGCGCTGCTTTGGAACATCTGCGACGTGGTCAAGCTAAAGGTATTGAATTTTCTTCTTTAGATAAAAACCCTTGCGTAGCCTGTATTGAAGGAAAACAGAGTAGAAAACCCTTCAAAACTATTGATTACAAGAAAGGCAGCAGAATGTTGGAAGTTATACATTCTGATGTGTGTGGTCCTTTTGATGTTGTTTCTTTAGAATCGAATAGATACTTACTTATTTTTGTTGACGATTTTTCTAGGATGGTTTTTTCTTATTTTATTCACTGTAAGGCGGATGTAAAGAAAACATTTTTAGAATTTGAAGCTCTTGTTGAGAATGTGACCTCTCTTAGAATAAAGAACTTGCGTACCGACAACGGGGGTGAGTACGTCAATGCTGAATTCGAGGCTTATCTAGCTTCCAGAGGAATTAGGCATCAGACTACTGTACCATATTGCCCGGAGTCAAATGGAATATCCGAAAGAACAAATAGGTCTTTAGTAGAGAAAGCTAGGTGAATGTTGCAAGACAGTGGCCTACCTAAAACTTTCTGGCAAGAAGCGGTTCGTACAGCTACTTATCTTAAAAATAGAAGTCCACACAGAGCTCTAGAAAATCGTACCCCTTATGAGTTATGGTATAACAGAAAACCTGACATTGCTCATTTACGTGTTTTTGGTTGTCGTGCATACGTACATGTACCCGCTTGCGATCGCCAAAAGTTAGACCCAAAAGCAAAACAGTACATATTCGTTGGTTATTGTGATGACAACAAGTCGTACAGGTTCAGAGATCCTACAAATATTAGGAAATCCATTAAAGGACGGGATGTAATATTTTTAGAGAATTGTTTTTCTAATCCCAAGATGAAGGATGAGTCACCCCGTCACGATATTATTTTCTCTTCTGATACGAATAATTTACAGGTGCAAAGCAGCTCAGCCTTGAATAACGATCCTGTAGCAAATACAAGTAGTGCTGCTGCCGTGCCTGCAATACCACCTCTCCTTATTGCCGATCCTCTTCCCGCAACTTCAATAGTTCCTGTCGAGGAAGAAGAGGAGCATGTGGAATCTGGTAGAAGGTACCATTTGAGGGATAGAAAACCTGTAAATTATCGCTGTTCTGTCTGTTGTTCGACGATGCAAAGTGGTGAGTTAACCGATGAACCTTATTCTTATTCTGATGTTTTTTTACGTCCTTACAAAGCTAAGTGGATAGCTGCTATGGAAGACGAATATAACTCTTTGATGACCAACGGTACTTGGAACTTAGTAGAGAACAAAGGTCAGAAAATCATACCGTGTAAATGGGTCTTTAAATTAAAACGTGACTCTGAAGGTAACATCAGTAGATACAAAGCACGTTTGGTAGCAAAAGGTTTTCATCAGAGTTACGGAATTGACTATGAAGAAACCTTTTCGCCGGTAGTTCGTTATTCGTCGCTAAGAGTTTTGATTGCGCTAGCAGTTGAACAGAATTTGAAAATGCATCATTTAGACATAGACACAGCTTTTCTGTATGGGAAATTAGAAGAGAAGGTGTTCATGACACAACCTGAAGGCTTTATAGCTGAAGATGAGGAGAAGAAAGTGTGTCAATTGAATAAATCACTTTATGGTCTCAAACAAGCCGCTAGAGCCTGGAATAAACGCCCCTGTATTTATTTGAAAAGAAGTTCTGTTAGTATTGCTATTCTAGCAATTTAGCCTTTCTTTGTCGTAAATAAATATTAAATCGTCAACACGATTTAATATTTATTTACGACAAAGAAATCGAGTTATCTTATTTGAAGGACGGTCTGACCAAATATTTTGGTGTCAAGGATTTAGGTGAACTTAGTTATTGCCTTGGTCTGCATGTCGTTAGGCAAAATGAAACTAACGATGTAAAGGTAGATCAAAAGCGATATATATTGGAGACGTTGAATCGTTTTAATATGTCGGAGTGCAAAACTGTCCCTACTCTTATGGACGTTAGTGTTGACCTGCGTTCTCAGTCGGAACCAGCTGTCAATGTTCCCTACCAAAGCTTAATCGGTTGCCTTATATTTCTAGCAATTAACACTAGGCCTGATATTTTGTTCGCCGTTACTTTTCTGAGTCAATTTAACAAGAACCCTATGCAGGCGCATTGGACTGCAGCTAAACGTGTCTTGCAGTATTTAAAAGGTACGTTAGATTACGGTCTTACATTTAAAAAGATTGGAGAACCTTTATGTGGTTTTGTCGATGCTGACTGGGCCAATGGTAATGACAGGAGGTCGTACACAGGTTATATTTTTAAATTAGCTAATACACCAGTGTCATGGGAATGCAAAAAACAGCCCACAGTTGCCCTGTCATCCACAAAGGCCGAGTACATGGCTTTAACCAGTGCTTCTAAGGAAGCTGTGAATTTACAGCGCTTAATTGGTGAGATTACAGGTGAGTATTTTGTGGTTACTCTTTGTAATGATAATCAAAGTGCACAAAAGTTGGCACAGAACCCAGTTCATCATAATCGGACAAAACATATTGACGTCCGGTATCACTTTATTCGAGAACTTGTCGAAAGTAACAAAATTAAGCTGTCGTATTTGCCTACTGATAGGATATTTTGACCAAAGGGTTGAATCGTTGCAAACATCAACGTTGCGTGTCTGATATAGGTTTGATGATATCTTAAGATGTTTTTTTTTTGTACTAAATTGTTTACTAGTGATATGCTCTCGTGTTTTTTCTATGAAATGATTGTAAAGTACAGTCAGGTCGATTGATATGTGACCCTGTTAGTACAGTCAACCAAATAATTTTGTGGCCATCTCGATTAAAGGGAGGATGTTGAAGTGTGAATCGTACTGGCTGCATTATGTTCTTTATTTAATTTTATGTTTTTTACCTTATGACTGTACTTGTCACAATTGATTGTCTCTCTTAATAAAAATTATTACAACACCAACTACATATATTCATACCGGTACAGCGGTTACTTTCGCAGACAGACTGAGTAACTTTTGCATTTATAATATTAAGTATGGATAAGGAATAACTTAGGCTAATTTAATTTTAGTAAGTTAACGTTCAGCATAAAACCCTTGATTTTAAGTATGACGCGTACGAAGCCACGGGTAACAGCCACATTTTAAATATAAATAAACAATTGAATACGTTAAATCAAAAAAAAGTGGTTTTTAAATTTAAATAAACAATTGTATGTTCAAAATCCAATACCGCCGGCAGCATATTTAGAGATATCATGTTTCGAAGCGCAGAGAATATCAAAAGTTCATACTTTGAACGATACATTGAAATTGTGTATTATGTAACTCCTCTCGAATTTGGAGAGTTTCAAGCGTATTTTGTTTTGTTTCAAAACTATGTTTTATCTATTAGCGATTTTATTTTATAAAGATCTGAATTAAACATTCTTTCTTTCTTCTTTTTCATCTCCCAGTGTCGCTACATGGTCGCCACCTGACCTATTTTGTGCTTCTCGCTTTGAGCATTTTCTCGCGGTCCTTACAAGGTCATCGGTTCATTCCGTAGGAGCCCTTCCAACGCTGTATCTTCCGGTAGGGAGTCTCCAATGCAAACCTTTGAACCCCATTGGTTTTCCGTCCTGCTGCGATCAATTCCGCCCTACTGAGCGAATTTAATTTTTCTTGTATAATGCTTATATGTATCTTCATAAAATCATTTATTTTTAAAAGCTTTATACTACCTTGCTTCCGTATGTGTGTCCAGCAACTAGTAATTTATTTTTTAAGCACTTCCTGGCATCCAATTCAGCTAAAACGTGGCTTGCTTATGTAACTTTGGATGCGTTGGAATAATATGTTACTACTAAATTCTGCCAGCGGCTTCGCCCGTGTGATAGTCAAGAACGAAAGAAAGAAAAAAGAAAGAACAAATATTTAATTGCTAATAGCCTTTGTGCTATGCCAGCTATTCCAGTCTATAAACTTTCTGTGTGCGTAATTTCATCCAGATCCATTCAGCCGTTCCGGCGTGATTGAGTAACAAACCCATCCATACATCTCGATTATAACTTACGCATGCATAATATAGCTTCTGCCAGCGGCTTCGCCCGCGTCAAAAGTGTTTTCTTATCCTAAGGGAACATAATACCAGGATGAAAAGAAGTTAATGTGCTATTCCAGACTATAATCTATCTCTATGCTAATTTTCGTCCAGATCCGTTCTGCTGTTCTGGCGTGATTGAGCAACAAACATACATCCATCTATCCAAACTTTCGCATTAAATAATATTAGTATAGATAGTAAGATGAAGCTGGGCTTGAGAAAGGTGGTCTGAAGAAAAGTGGCCAAATCAACTCCTCAACCAGGCAACATAGCACCATCGTGTTTAGGCTCATTAGATGTGTAATTGACAAGTACATTTAGTACATTTTAGTTTAAAAAGCTTTTTTTCAAAATAAGTTTTTACTTAATACTTATTGTAAATGACGATTAGAGAACATTTTTAAAACAATCAATTACTGTAACAATGTGTCTCTCTTGAGGCGTTAAATTTTGTGCAAAAGTTTAAAGTTCTAGATAGAAAGGTTTTGAACTAAGACAGGCGCCGATTAAAGTGTTTTCTGCAAAATTACTAACTACATAAATAGATTTTGGAATACTACACTTATTTATTTTGAACGCCAGATGTTTATGTTTGAGTTTTAATAGTTACATTCAGTGGTCCGGGATGTCATTTTCTACAGAATTCTTCAAAGTTATGATGCCACAGACAGATACACAAACACACAGATACACACGTCAAACTTACAATACCCTCTTTTTTTATTTACGTTGTTTACAATCATCGGGAAGAAGTCAATACAGTCTAGTTTATACCTACTACCAGTTTTGAAAAGAAAAAAAATGGCTTTAATGTCTTAGTTGGTTTAATGGTTGCAATATGGTTACTGTACTGGGTTCAATATATTATTATGCCTGCATTCTCCGAAAAGTTTGGCGGAGGTTTACCTATAGTAAAACACAACCTGCCACCACGTTTCGCTACCCGCTTCAAAGTTGGAAATTAACCCACGGACTTATAATTATTACCGGGATAAAAGTATTATGAGTTGTTTTTTTTAGTGTGGAAAAATGCTCATGCAAACTGCACTACCAAGAGGAGATAGCGCAGTTAGGTGGCACTCCAACCCACTAAAACTCCACAGTGTCCTCCTGTGCCGCTTATGGCGGGAACACGGGCACGCGCCAGTATACATCCACGAACCCGCCGCGGCTGTCCCTGTCACCGGACCCTCCTTCTGGGAGTAACCCCCATCATTGGCTCACCAGAACACGTTGAACGCCGTGACCACCCCAGAGACCAAACCAGCACATGGGCGCCAGACGACCTCGTCTATGGCACTCTCGGTCCTAGGTCTCCATGACGGGTCAGGGCAGTGGCCCCGCCACCTACCACTTTTCAGCTTTCACAGGGGATAGGAAGAGCGGCCAACGCTATACCGACACTCCTTTTACGCCGCGGCCTCCAACCTGCAACCTACTGTTTGACCGCTACGTCATCGGCTTATCGGCAAAAGCCCTGACGAGCGGCCCCTCCTCGGGTTCCTCTTCGCTTCATCGTAGGTGTCAAAGCCACGGCTACTGGTCGATGAGGCGTGATTGTTCGACAAACATCCAAAAAATCAGACTTTCACATGAATAAATAGGATTAATAATAAAGCATTTTATTAATATCTATTTCCCCAAAGAATCAGCATTGCCATTCAGACAGTTATGTGGAGGAGTACTTCGATGTATGTGTTTTTGTACGTATACGTAGTTAGGTTTAGTACAAGTCATAATTATAGTATAATTTTTGCAATTTAAATTATCCCTTTCATAAATATCAAAGCTTTTATAATCAAAAATGTTCGTTTGATTGTTCATCCTCAAAACGAGGATTCAATCTGAAATTGCAAACTCTAAAGTTGTTAGTCGATGCTTTCAAGGTAATCCTTTCATTAAAGAAAATGAGCGTAAAACCAGGCATCTTGTTTTGAATATTTTATTAAACTGTCAACGTAAAATGGAGTCTGTAAAGTTGGCAAAACTTTTTGATAAGGTGTATATACATATTAATTAATTTGTGTGAATTAAGGATCTACACAGGGAACACACATAAAGCGATAATTATACTAAGACGGCCGGAAGGAAAACGCGCTCAAGGTAGACCATCGACAAGATTGTCAGGCCAACCAGTAAAGCTTTTGGAGGCAGCATTGAGCACATACCGAGCGTGCTACAGAAGTTCATAATACTTGCAGATGTGACGTATGTGTTCGAAATCGATAGTAGTTTAGGAACGGTAAAGTAGAAGAATAAGGCCACCTACGCCTGCTCCCATCGCACAGTGTAGAAGTCCCAAATGTGAAAAAAAACAGTTTTAGATATACATAATACATGGAAACTAATTTAATGCACTTCAGTCAACGTTTATCAACTACGAATGATCTTAACGTCCAATACAATAATATAATTATTAGAGAAGTTGACAACACCAAATTCCTTGGAGTCACGATAGATAAAAAGCTATATTTAAATAATGATCTTCAAAGAAGAAGTTTAACGTTTTTGCGTTGTCTATACAAAAACCCAGAATCACTTATACTAAAACAATTTCTCTTGAGGCGTTAAATTTTGTGCAAAAGTTTAAAGTTCTAGATAGAAAATAGCGTTTTAAACTATGACAGGTGTCGATTAAGGTAGGTGTTTTCTGCAATTACTAACTACATAAATAGATTTTGGAAGACTACCTACACTTATTTATTTTCAACGCCAGATGTTTATGTTTGAGTTTTAATAGTTATATTCAGTGGTCCGGGATGTAATTTTCTACAGAATTCCTCAAAGCTATGTTGCCACAGACAGATACACAAACACACAGATACATACGTCAAACTTACAACACCCCACTTTTTTTATTTATGTTGTTTACAATCATCGGGAAGGGAAGAAGGCATTACAGTCTACCACCAGTTCTGAAAAGAAAAAAATGGAATGGAATGGATGTTTAAGAAAATGGTAAAAGAGCATATTACCTGTCACTATGATTTTTATTCTTCTCCTTTCTCTTTTATATATTTGATATGTATTAGTATATTATATAATATTGTATTTATGTTTTTTATGTTATTATGTTTTATCATCAGCCTATTAATGTTCCCACTGTAGTAGGAGCTCTTATTCATGCTTTATAACCTTATTGTTGACGCTCCGTGCATGGTACGCGATGGTGTTGGTCGTTGACGGAACGGTCTAATGGGAATAATATCATACTTTCAATACAAAAAATATTAGTTTCTAGCATGGTCATGGCATACGCTGAAGTGGTTTGAGACTTTTATAATAACTAGTGAAATATAACTCTGCATATCCTTTGTGAAATACAGGCGTTATATTATGTAGAGTACTCGTATATTGCAACATAAAATTAAAATTGCAAACTGAGCTGAACCAAATTTTGTGAACGCGACTCAAAGACCAACAAATTTTTACACCTACAACAATTGTAATTAGTACATATTTTCAGTATAATCTAATGTTACCTGGAACCTTCAGTTGTTTCAAAAGTCAAAGCCGCATCTGGCAATACGGTCACAAACATTAAAAGTTGTCAAACAACTTAAATTGAAACCAAATATACATAAATTAGCTCCCGCCAGCAGCTTCGCCCGCGTGAACGTTTGGAATTATTTCCAGGGAATGTAATTCGAAATACATCAAAATCGGTTCGGTGGTTTAGGCGTGTTAGAGCAGTGGTGGCCCAGTCTGATGCAGCGACATATGGAGTTGCGTCAGTCTCAGCTTCGCGAGGTCCTGGTGGTGGAATGGCGGGACAGGCTTTCACGCCCTGCCTCATTACCATCGAGGCGGTCCGGCCAGTGCTCGAGCGCTGGCTCGGGAGGAGGCACGGCTCCCTGTCATTTCGGGTGACGCAGGTGCTCTCGGGGCATGGTTGCTTCGGGAAGTACCTGTGTCGCATAAACAGGGAGCCGGACGCCCGGTGTCACCACTGCGTCGACTGCCGGGAGAACACGGCGCGGCATACGCTGGCAGAGTGTGCCACTTGGGAGGAGCCACGCCGTGTCCTCATCTCAGAAGTAGGCAGTGACCTATCGCTGCCGGCCGTAGTCGAGTCTATGGTCGGCAGCGAGGAGTCCTGGGACGCGGTGGTCCGGAATGGAGGCTGCAGAGAGGGAGAAGGAGATTTCATCCGCTCACCCGATCCGCAGCAGACGCTCTGGGCGTCGGAGGAGGGCGGACAACGCCCTCTTCCAGCCCCCCTAAATGGATTCAGGGGTGATGGACTCGGGGACGTCCGTCAGCCCCCCACACGTCAGGACCCGAGGTGGCGGCGCGTTGTGTTTCACGCGCGTCCCTTTTAGACGTCGCGGGGGGAGTCTAACACCTCACTCCTCCCCCAACCCGAGATCGAGGCCCGCAAAGGCACTAGCCGGGGGTTGCGGAAGTATCGTTGTTCCCGCGACCCTCATCGTAGATGTGAGATGGAACACAGGGGTGGTTTTTAGTCAGTACGAGTCTGACAGACCCCTCCACCCTCCCCTGGGCGGTGGACATCCAATGAGGAATTTCAACCAGAAAAAAAAAAAAAAACGTGGTGGCCCAGTGGTATCGGCCGCGACTTACAAGTTGCAGGTCGTGGGTTCGAACCCATACAGGCACTTTACTTTGTGTAAATTATTTCATCACCACTGCTCTCAAAACGGTGAAGGAAAACATCGTGAGGAAACCGGCATGTCCTAGAACCAAACTTTCGAAGACATGTGACATTCACCAACCCGCGCTGGGCCCGCGTGGTGGATTACGGCCCATCTCCTCTCACAGAGAGGAGGCCCGTGTCCTAGCAGTTGGAACATTAACAGGCTGATGATGTGATGTGATGTGGTTTAGGCGTGAAAACAACGTACCCAAAGGGTAAAAACGGGACCCTATTACTGAGACTCCGCGGTCCGTCTGCCTGTCTGTCTGTCACTAGGCTATTTCTCATGAACCGTGATTGCTAGACAGTTGAAATTTTCACAGATTAAGTATTTCTGTTGCTGCTATAACAACAAATACTAAAAACAGAATAAAATAAATATTTAAGTGGGGCTCCCATACAAAAAACGTGATTTTTTTGCCGTTTTTGCGATAATGGTACGGAACCCTTCGTGCGCGAGCCCGACTCGCACTTGGCCGATTTTTAATATTATTAGTATGGTTACTGGAGAAAATGTGACGCTAGGTTTTTGCCTAGGTTTCACTCAGATGGCTAGTTTAAGAGGAAGGGAATTTTGCTAGACAATTGAAAATTTTATTAAACATTTGGGACCAGAGGGATAGCTCTTGTTTGCCCTAATAATCAACATTGCTATACGTGGCAATGCTGCCAGTCACGTTTCCGGGTGAGACGGCGGTGTGGCGGGGTACCTCGACGCATAAGTTTACCTTGTTTTTGTATGATATATTTGTATGTAGGTAGTTAGATATAGTATTTATTTATTTTATTTTATTTATTTGGCTCACCAACAATTGAATACACAGATACAAAGATATGAGATACATCAAATATACATAAAGACCAGTATACCAATTTCTTACAGGTAAGCACATCATGCATTACTTATTTGCCGATTGACACTGGGCGATGAATACCGGTTGGCTACTTACAATTAGATGAGTTCTTATACTCATCCAATTTCAAGCAAGCACCAAGATAACACAATTTACAATTAAAACAAAAGTTAAAATAACAGTTAAAATAACAAATAAAATCAACATACCATACAAATCGAGATTAAAATTTAAATAACAATCAAATCAAAATTAAACAACATAATATAATTGAACGATATAAAATCTAATGATATTTATAATAAAATTCTATGACTTTACAAATTTTTGCACACAATATTTCGGACCTACCAAGGATTGGAGAATTAGCACCAAGGACAGTTC
Source organism: Orthosia incerta (assembly GCA_948252205.1). Classification (NCBI taxonomy): domain Eukaryota; kingdom Metazoa; phylum Arthropoda; class Insecta; order Lepidoptera; family Noctuidae; genus Orthosia; species Orthosia incerta. The sequence goes on from OX411748.1 coordinate 7,223,754, forward strand.
TGCGAAAAGGAGGACATAAGGGGGTTATAGGAGATCGTGGGCTTTTCGTGGGTACACGGATTTTAATCCTGCTCAACAGTTGAGGGCAGTCAATTTGACATCTCAAAATTTTAAATAAAAACGACGAATCCAATAAATCCCTCCTCTTCTGTAGGGATATCATCTTGAAATGCAAGAGTCTCTCTTTATACGAACGTTTCTTTTTAGCTATTCCGGAAGAGTATCCTAAATGCCACAAAAATCGTTTTTGAACCCTTTCCAATCTTAGAGTGTGGGTGGCATAGTGAGGTCTCCAAACAGTGCTGCAATATTCTAACGAACTGCGAACCAAGCAGTTATACACCAGAATTTTAGTCTTAATGCGACGGAAACTGGTAACATTTCTTATGACAAACCCAAGCATTCTGGAAGCTTTTTTAACTACATTTTCAATGTGGGGTACAAATGATAATTGCCTATCGAACAAAACTCCCAAGTCTCTTATCTGCTCCACTTCCTGAATTAAGATGCCACCAATGTAATAAGCAGATCTTGTTAATTTAGTTTTCCTGGTAAATTTCACATGGTAGCACTTACTGATATTTAAGCTCATATCATTATCTTCACACCACTTCACTAACATGTCAATATCTCTCTGTAGCAGCTCAACATCAAGGTCTGATTCAATAATTCTGCAAAATTTTAAATCGTCAGCATACATGAAACACTCTGAGAATTTCAACACATTGGCGAGATCATTACTAAATAAGTTAAATAATACCGGGCCAACATGTGTTCCCTGTGGGACGCCAGATGTTACCTTATAGCTGTTTGATTGGTAGCCATTGAGGGCAACATAGAAAGTTCGATCATTGAGATAAGATTTAAACCAATCAAGGAAGGAGCCAGTTACGCCATAAGCAGATAATTTATGCAGAAGTATATTATGCGGGACGCGATCAAATGCTCTACTGAAATCAGTATATATCACGTCAACTTGTTTCCCAGAGTCGATGGCGCTTGTTAGGGTCTCCACGAAAGTCACCAGGTTTGTACATGTGGATCTGGAACTCACAAAGCCATGCTGGGAGTTACTAAGGTTAAGCTTCAAATGAGACTGTATGTATGGACAAACCAACGATTCAAAGACTTTGGCTAGGGTAGATAAAATTGAAATTGGCCTATAGTTACACACATAATCACGATCATTGCATTTATGAATAGGTACTACCTTTGCTACCTTCCAAATATTTGGGAATATGCCGGACGCAAGTGATCGATTGAATATTTGTAATAAGGGAGCCACCAGAGACGAAGCACACATGGAAACAAAGAAAGGAGGGATTCCGTCAGGCCCAGCGCCCTTCCGACGATCCAGTGATTTCATTTTATTGAGCAATACATCACCTACAATCGTGGGTGCCGTCAAAGATAAACTATAAGCAAACATGTCCTGCATGTATTCTGAGGAAGGTAAATTGTGATTTGAATTTTGTTGAGAGTACATGGAAGAGAAGTGAGCAGCGAACATTTCTGAGATATTGATGCCATCCGAAGACGATGCGATGCCATCAGTCATTGTTAGGGGATAAGAACTGGTACCACCTCGCTTGCCCTTGACATAAGCCCAAAAACGCTTCGGATCCTCAGTTATTACGGTTTCCAGATCGCTAACATATTTATTGTAACATGAGGCAGCCATAACTGAGCACCGTTTACTTAGCAGCTTCAATTCAAGCTCGTCCATGGGGTTCTTGTAGGTTCTGTATCGCTGGCGTATCTTTTCCTTCTCTCTCAAAGTTCTTATTAATTTTTTATCGAACCAAGGAGGGTGTGTCTTATGTTTTCGTGTGGTAGGGGGATCTTGCATTTCTATAACATTCTTAATTTTATCGTAAAATATACTGAGCATATCATTTACATCGTGAGTACCATCAAATAAAAGGTTCCAATCGATCTCATTTAAGTGTTTACAAATAATATCATAATCCATTTTGTAAAAATTTAGTCTTTTGTTACTATTATAGGGCAGTCTTGTGTCTTTATATGACTTCAAGTTAACTTCGATTGGTGGATGCAAAGGATCAACTATACTTAAGGGATTTAGAGCAGGACATACGATACCGGATGTTAAGTTAGTAAACGCAAGGTCAAGAACACGTCCTGACTTATTTGTTATATTGTTAAGTTGAGATAATTTGTTTACGTAACTAAAATCAGTTAATAAGTGACCAATACCTGGAGCCACATAACCACTATCCAACTCACTTACCAAGCTCCAATCAATATTACTTAAGTTAAAGTCACCAACTATACACGTTTTCAAACCCAACTGTTCAAATATGGTATTACAAGAGTCCAAGAAGTGTTCCAGGGTTGAACGAAGTACAGGCGGAGGCAAATAGACTGCGCACAGAGCTAGTTGACGGACAGACTTTGCAATCGAGATGTCTATAATAACCCACAGATCTTCACAATTGCTTTCCCATTGCGTCATGCGTTTTGAATTTATTCCCTTTAGTACGGCAATCAGAACACCCCCACCATCTTTTTTCCTGTTATCTCTATCTCGCCTATAGATTACATATCTGTTATCAAATAGCTCTGAGCTCATCACAGAATCATTTAACCATGTCTCGGTTAACATTATTACATCGTAGTTTTCGCACGATACTTGACGACAAAAATTATGACATTTAGTGCCCAAGCCTCTAGTGTTCTGATAATATATCCTTAAATCCGAGAATGATAATGAATTTTACCGACTGTTACATTGACAAAAACAAGAATGAAAGAATAAAAATGAATAAAAAGGAACACAAGACGAAACATAGAAATTAAACCAGCTTATTCAAAGTATCCCTATTCCTAACCAGAATGTGTTCCGATTCCTGTGCCTTCCGCATGAATATCCGACCACCACGTACCCAGACAAACTGATAACCGATCTCCTTGGCTTTGATTCTAGCGGCAGCATGGAGTGCCTTGTTGGTGGTGGACAAATGCTCTGTAATATAGATCGGGGATTTAGGTCCCGAGCATCCCAAGTGTGTTGTGTTCAGTTTGTTGTCTGGATTCAATTTATTAAACTTTATGGTAGCTGCAAGAAATTGATCACGACTACGGGGGGAAGCAAGTTGTACTACCACAGCGCGCGGGCGGGAATTGCTGGCATTTTGTTTTGCAACTCTTGTGCAATGTTTAATATCGTGGTCTTGAATACCGCTCCCCACAACTTTAGATAGACGTGACACAATCTCTATAAGATTCTCCTGCTTCTTTTCCGGCAGGCACTGAATTTCCACATTATTTGCGCGGGATTGCTGTTCCAGTTGATTCATGCGTGAAGACAAATCGTTAATACACACACTCATCTCTGAATTTTCCCTTTGTAGAACTTTCATACTCTCCTTGGACGCTGTGTACTCTTTTAAAAGTTCTTCATACTGAAGGTTCATAAATGCCATAGATTTTTCCATCTTCTCCATTTGACCCTTTATTGGTTGCAATTCTTGATTCAAGGTAAATTTCATATTTTTGATGAACTTAGTTAGCATCTCCGCCTGTTCCTTCTTAACTACTTCCTGAATAAGTTGACGAATTGCGTCGGGTGCTAACATTATTTCAGCAGGCGCCTGAGGCGGAGACCCAATGGCTTGCCTCTTGTTGCCTCTGGTAGTAGTAATATTACGCAGCGGCGTATTATCAGATTTACTCAGTTTCGGGACCGAGTTTAGGCACTCGTTACAATGCCACTTAGCAGGTACATTGTGGTCATCAGCTAAGGCAAGACATGCATAATGATACGCCCTAAGACATTTTACGCATATAGCATATTTTTCGTTGTCAGCCGTTTGGTCACAACATCCCCATGACATTCCAGGACTCGGCAATATGACAGAATGATCTGACATTATAGTGTGACCTTATGTGGCAACTTCAACAAACGAATAAGGAAATATAACGTAGGTGTTCTTAATGACTTAGCTTGTGCGTCGCTCCAATGCCTTGTGTACGTACTCGGTCGCGAGAAAAAGGTTGTAAACGCCGTGCGTAGCTCGTCGCTTACGCGTTACGTTGGATCACTTCTCACTTATTGTTTTCGCCGGTAGATTGTAATATAATGCAAATGTTATTTACGAATTCTGCAGCAATTATACACTTCACCAAATTAATTCACAATGCAATGGTCCACTGATAACCTTAACCTTGAATTTCCAATCACACATGAGTGTTTAAGCGTCTTTATACAATTTATAACAATATAAAACCCGGAGACCTCGTTTGCCGTGCAGATCTCGGTAAAACTTTTTCTTAATAAGTATAGTTTAGTATGTTTAAATATTTGGTGATGTTAAACCATTAAATCCAGGTAAAAAAATAAACATACAATTTTACCTTTTTAATATAAGTTCGGATAAGTTCCTCGAAAAAGCTGTTTGTTTGTCCGACTCATTCCAGGCTCTGTTAAATTTGAAATGAGACTGAATACCCCAGAGCAGTTCAAAGTTCATATTCACGAATATTCCCATAACAATAAATTAGCTTAATGATTAAATTTTACGTCTTTCATAAAGATAAATAGACTAGAGTTTTTGACGTAGACATATTTTTAACAGTCTTATAAAATTAAATAAATCATAAATTAAATTAAACTTCTCGAGGTATTGTAATAAAGTTATTAAATTAGTTATTTGGATACAGGATCGCGCAGCCACGGCCAACGCAACAATGCGACAAATCTGCAAAGACTATTAAAAAAAATCTCAGGCGTGCGTGCGCGACGCGATAAAGTCGAATCCTTTACAGTTAATTTCTAAACCAACTGCTGAAGACATCATTAGATAACTTTGGTTTCATCTTATCTAACAACTGTTAGTATCTTGTATTATAATAAAATAGAGAATATAAAACGGCATTATATTCGCAATTTTAATATTAAATGCGCCGTGCATTTAATATTAAAATTGCCTGCTGCAATAACTTTAAAATTCATCCAAGATGTTTGGAGTCTAGGCCATTAAGTGAGTTTCATTTTAATATTATCATCTTCTGAAAAAATCAGCTTGAAAGGCACGGCAAAAGATTAATACATTTTGTATTTTATATATGTGTTCTTACCATTGGTATGTCGAATAAGTTTTGCTATGTGATATGCATGTTATGTATGTTTAATATTCTAAATATGTGATTGCTATGTTATTTTAGATAATTTTCTAAATATATTAAAACTAGCTTCTGTTAGCGGTATCGCCCGCGTGAAAAGTGTTTTCTTATCCCAAGGGAACAGTATACCGGGATGAATTATATAGCCTATGTGCTACTCCAGACTATAATCTATCTCAGTGCCAAATTTCAACCAGATCCATTCAGCCCTTCTGGCGTGTTTGAGTAGCAAACATACATCAACACTTCCACACCACATACATCTAAACTTTCACATTTATAATATTAGAAAGAATTAAGATTAGAAGACGTTGAATCTGTTCAGCGATATTCATAAAATAACTTCCAGTTAAAATATGTATGTAACGATTAAAAAGTATTGCATAATATAAAGGTTTCATTGGTCTTGTTTTCAATAAGCTTTCCTTGAACATGTAATGATGGTATGTGACATTTGTGATATAATTTATGCATCAAAGTAGAGATTTATGTAGATATAAAGCTAAACGTGTCACTAATCGTGCAACAATAGTTTATTGTAGGTTTGCTTTTAGTACTAATTGTTTATCATTTATGGCAACACGGATGTCTGTTAACGAAATAATTCTAGTAATATTCGTGTTACTTGATAATTCCGATGGACTCGTAAATCCGTTTGGCCCAACTGTTGTTAATGACTACACAAGATGTATCAGTCAAGTGATGGAAAATGAATTTGAAGAGTCTGGTCTTCTTATATTTGCCAACACCAATAATGTGAGTACATCAGTATCAAGAATCAGAACTGCACTGTTGAAAAGGATCAATGATAAAATCAAGTTCAGCGTGGAAATCATAAACCCTGGAAAAGAAATGGAAATCTGTGATCAAGACACTTACAGTCTTGGAGTATTGCATATGGATAATTATGTGGCGATACCATTTGCGAATTATTTTGTAATAATAATAGACAGTTACACAGATTTTTCTTCTCTAGCCAGTAAACTAATCCGTTCTCGCAGTTGGAACCCATTTGCGAAATTCATCATTTTACTTTTCAACTTCGTCGAGAATGATAGGATTAATATAGAATACGTCGAAAAAGTACTTAGCTGTCTTTTCAAATATAATGCAATAAATGTTGTTATAGCAGTGCCTCAAGCAAACAATTTTCGGAACGCGATTATTTACAGTTGGAAACCTTACGACCCTCCAGAGTACTGTGGTTACTTCAACGAAACTGCTAAAGACAGACTTGTTGTACAAAACATGTGTGAACGAGGGGTATTAAAACATAATAAAGATGTTTTTGATAATAAAATTCCACACGACATGGACGGTTGCGTTATAGAAATTATAGCTTTACAAAGACAACCGTTCATCAGTAATGATGAACATGAGGCGAATATTGAAAAAATTATGATTAATCAAATGCTTAGACGATACAAGATGAAGGCAAGATATCACTTTGTTGAAGGGTTCAGAGGTGAAAGAGAAAATGTTGGTCATTGGAATGGAGCTTTAAAGAAAATAGCATCCAAAAAAGGACATTTGCTCTTGGGTGGAATATTTCCAGATTTTGATGTGCATGAAGACTTTGAGACAACCGTTACGTATTTAGCCGATGCGTATACTTGGGTTGTCCCAAGAGCTCACAAATCAGCTGCATGGGTAGCTTTAGTTATTATATTTAATAGATTTGTTTGGTTCACTGTGATAGCTGGTTTCTTTACATGTGGTGTGACGTGGAAAATCATTGGCCAGCTCAGTGCAGATTCACATTATAATAGTTCGTTTGGTCACTGTTTTCTCAATACTTGGATAACAGTCCTGGGGTTCGTAGCTTATTTACACCCAGTCAAAGAAAGTCTTCGTGTGTTTTTTGTATTTCTCAATATCTATTGCATACTATTCTTAACAGCATACCAAACTAAATTATTCGAAGTTTTAACGAACCCATCGTATGAATACCAAATCCAAACAGTCAAAGAGTTGATTGACAGTGGTTTAAAATTTGGTGGTTTTGAGGAGTTACACGATTTGTTTTACAACTCCTCTGATCCCTTTGACTATCGTATTGGTGAGCAATGGATTGACATTGAGAACATTACTAAAGCGATGATTGATGTTGTTATTCATAGAAATTTTTCGTTGTTGTGCAGTCGTCTTGAGCTGGCTCATATTTCTGCAGTAACACCCGAGTTGAGTGACAGTGCTGGTAACTATAAATACTACACGTTTACTGATAACGTTTTCAGTGTGCCTATAGAGTCGATAGCTTTGAGAGGGTTTCCTTTTATACTGGAGTTTTCGACAACAATAACGCTGTTTAAGCAGAGTGGGTTGAACGAGGCTTTGAGAGATAATTTTGCTGTCTTCAGTGAGAGAAGGCGAGCTCGTCAACTGCGAGATTTACTGAAGGAGAAGTCTGACGTTAATCCGTTGTCCGGAGAGCATCTGCAAGGCGGGTTCTTGGCTTTAGCTTTCGGATATATTAGCGGAACTTTGGCGCTTATTGTGGAGATAATATCTAAGACAGGTTATGTCCAGAAGAAATTTTTAAAAATTAAAAGAAAATTGATGTTTTTGTCATGACTTTACGATTCACAGTATGTTGTAGTTATGGTTATAAAAGGTAAACGAACAAAAACAAATCCTTATACAACAAAACTTTTATTATACAAATTGTATGTATTTTTATTTAACGAGAAGCTTAAATGTACTGTACATTTAATATAAGATAATTACTTTAATTTCAATGATTACTAAAATTACAATCAATATGATATTCTAAAGACTAGTAGTCTATGTGAAGTTCTAAAATTACTTAATAATTATTATTGCAACCATTATAAGTATTTTAATCTCAGCTATTTGTTTGTGTAAGCAATAGCTCATAAATAACAAGTTTGTTTTTTATTACGAGCATTTATTTAGTTTCACCTATACCGGTGTCTGTGATCAAAAGTTAATTTTGATCTACCTCCCGGTGTTTGATTGAGATGAGATTTTGAAGAAAAGTTTGTTTATCGTGACAATGCATTTTTAAAATTGCATGCATTTTTTTCAATAATTCCTTTTTTTATTACATGATGACGACAACAGCGTTGCTATACGGAGTGGCATAATGGTAAATCTTAAAGAACTTTCGAAATTTCTTGAACTACGTGTGTTATCTTGATGTCGTGTGATATTTATTTTTAGATTTAAATTAATGTGATGGGTTTTGAGATATTTCTCCAACTTTTGCAATTAGGTACGAAAAATCAACCCTATAAAAATGCTTTGAATAATGGTGAAACAAGTGTACGCAGTAATTTCTAATTCAGAACATATTTACATAATTACCCATACCACTAACAAGGATTATAGGTAGGTAGGTTCTAACCTGTACTTATAAATTTAAATAATGCACAATATAATACAAATTAAGAACTTTCCACTATGTTTCATTAATAAGTTCCTGTCGCACTTTATTTCTTTCCACAAATAAATAGTTTGATGTCCGTTCTTTATTGATAAAGTGACAATATCTACATTTTTTTTTTAATGTTTTGTTACAAAAGCTGTTTTTTTAATAATGACTTTTATTTATCACTATTGAAACAAAATATGAGTGCTAATTCGAACTTAAATGTTAAAATAAGGCTCCAGCAGACAGGACGATGCAACAATGAGGCGTTATTTTATATGAAAAATTGTTTCACAATTATATTAAGCGTGCAACGTTTTTATAAAAACTCGTTGTCACATGGTCTTGCCGTGCCTGTCTGCGGCCTCTTTGTGTTAAATGTTTTTGTAATGAAAATGTCAGATATAGGTATCGTATTGTCACTTCAACACTATCCTTCATACAACCAATCATAGTTTCTCCCCATCCAAATGCTGCAGATTATAGTATGAATGATCTGGAAACCTTTCCAGCTGTATATAGTCCATATCTTTGTTGATTAGCGGTTCTAATCTAGCAACGATATCAGCGAAATCAGGTCGTTCCTTAGGTTCCGCCTCCCAGCAATAGTACATTATGTTGTAGAGCTCCCGATGACAGTGCTCTGGCTTTTCGAGACGATATCCTTCGATGACCTGGAAATAATAAAATGAAAATTTGATTACTTTTATTTCGTATTTATGTTTGCATTTTTGTACTGGGGCCATATTAACAAGCATTTATGACATCGTGATTCCTATCTGCAAAGGAGATGGCGTTATCTGTCACGTATAGCTTCATCTCTTTATCGTACTGGAATCATAATGGCATTAAAACGGTCACGGTACCCACAGAGCTAAGACACATTGAATGACAGAAAGGGTGGTATATACTACTCGCTCTCGTACTATATAAAGCATTAGCATGTAAGGTCCAATTAGATATTAGATTTGTGAAAAAAAACGATTTTCTAATGCGACTTCTATGAATATTGCTACAATATTGTCAAGCCAAAACGACCAAGGACAATCACGTCGGATTAGTTATTCAAGCATTTTTGTTTTCTCTACTAAAGAGAGAATACTACATTTCCTTCATTATTTTCTTCTTCATTATTTTAGAGACCAAAGAAATAGCCACGCCTTTATCAACTCTTTCGAGAACGATCGACAGTTCCCAAACACATTGTAAAATTAAATAGTTCTCTAGCCACTCTAGCCAGTCTGTCACCCACAATTCGACTACGTTAGCGATTCTGACGCTCCGATTGCAAGTTTAAATTGCTAATGTGATTAACTGTCACCGCCACCCGACTCTGCTCTGTTTCAGACGTCACCTGTTTTTATTCATGTAGACCTATGCCATCCATAATTTATATCTTTTAGTTACTAACTTCTTCGCGCGGCTTCGTCTGCTTGAGATGTGTTTTATTTTCTCAAGTGAACATTACACTCCGTAGGAGTGCTTTCTTGATTTAGTAGTTATAAGCGCTATTTCTAAGCATCTTGGGTTCAATTCAAAGGTCGCAAAGCGTTATTGGGTTTCCATCTGGAATTTCTCAGCAACAGCCCACATTCTGAACTCGTGTCCGGTTGAAACGACACAGACTTCCATACATGCATACGGGCGTGATATTATTATGTTTTTATAGAACACTGTACTGTACCGGTATAAAAAGTATCCTATATCCTTATCCAGGTTTTGGTCTATGCCTATGTCAATTTTCATCCAAATAAACGGGAATCCCCTCTTGACATAAAATTTCAATACATAATATTTTTGCAACTGTTAATGTTTTGCATAACTTTTCTTAGCATTGTAATACTGTGGAATAATAATACTTTGGCAAAATGCAAAGTTTAGCATAACTGTCATTTTGGTCTCTTTTGTTTTGTCATAATTTGGAGTTACAAAAATTTTGAAGGCATAATATTTATTCGTCTATTAATCATGAGTCATGTCTCAATTGGATTAGGTAAAGGTGCGGTGGGAGTCGCCCTTGGGCCACCCTTGATCCGCGAACATGTGTGTTTTACTCCAAAGAACATTATGTGTAAATATCATTATGCGTTTATAACATTATGCTTCATTATTGTTATGCCAACAGTATTTATGGCAAAATACATTAAAGCAAAAAATGTATGCCTCATATAATTAAGCTTAAATTTTGCTATGCCTATGTAAATTATGACAATATGACTATCATTAGTAAGCCCAAATAAACCGATATAAACTAAAAAGGTAACAAACAGGCAGACAGACCGACAGAGTTACTTTTTCATTTATAATATTAGTATGGATATCACATTTTCGTATGCTCACCACAATATCATTCAAAGGGAGTTTTTGGCGTTAATCTAATATATTGTGGGCGTTGAAGATCAAAGTAAAGTATTTTTGGATTTGTTTGTGAATAATTAATCTGTTCCCAGTTTGTTCCTGTTTTGCGTAGAGAAATATGAATAATCAGCTTTGAGTCTGATTCTGTGGGTGACGTGTTAAAGTATTTTCGTGTGTACGTGTTATGTGTACAGAGAAAATTAAAATGTGGAAAGTAGCTAAGGTATAATATTAAGTTCACGATGCCTAAAACAATAGCTAAGCGGTCGCAAACCGGGCAACTATAGCAAAACGTGTGCGTCAGCGTTCCTCTTCAGTAATAATAGTCCTCCAGACCGAATTTCGGCCACGGGTGCCAATCTCAGCGGAGGCTAGCAATTGCACAAGTGTGTGCGCGAACATAGGTACACTCTCTGTTTCATCACTCTCGTAGTCCATTGGCACGGTAAGTCATGTAGGATTGTTTTGCGCGTCAAACCGTTGGTCCTACGACCGTACGTGCTTTCCAAGGCACGAGGAAGTCTTACCGTCCACTTCCAAACTCTGGGCTGAGAAACTCGTCATAGAAAAATCCAATAATATTTGCCCGGCCTGGCAATCGAACCCGGGACCTCACCCACAGCAGTCGCATTTACGATCACAACGAGGCACAACTATAGCAAATTAAGACGACGACTAAAGCCAACGACCTTGAGGGAACAAAACGAGCACTCGTTTCACACCCGCGCGACCCAAAATTTTGTAGTTTTTTGTACTTTCCTTATTATTCGATGACTTTAAAAAAAAAGCTTCAGATCAAAATGTAGATAATTAAATTGTCTTTGAGATGGTGTCGATTTCATTCAAATACTCCCAGCGGTTTTGGTGTGATTGTCCGATTTTTTGTCCGTTTTAGACATAACTTTGCAAATTAATTACACTATTTTATACGAATAAAACTCAAAATTTTCTTAGATCAAATTATTAAGAAAATGGTCTAGTGCAACATATATTTTATCCAAAAAATTACGACTAGCCGTTTAGACGTGATTCTCATTTTAAAATCAGCTACTCAAGGGAATCTGCGCCTTAACTAAAAAAGATTATGAACCATCAAGTAGTATGTGGCACATTTTTATTATTTTTATTTTTCAAGTGTTGCCACAGATAGTGCACGATTGTATAATTTATTTAAAGAGACACATAAAAAATTGATTCCAGATGACATGAATAAAACTTCACTATTCTAGAAATATGTTCCTCATGACAAGCTTGAAAATAGTTTTACATCTACTTTGCTCAAGAGCTCGTGCTTAAACTTAAGATTAAGGTGTCAGAAGTTGAAAACGTATCATGAAAAAGTTGGAATTTATTACTTAAGTTGGTATAGTATTCTCTATCAATTTGCGATGAGAAAGGGTATAAAACGGGTCGACGAATTTCCACGAAGAGAGTCTTCTTATCTATCATGTACAGTATAATGCCATATTTCCACCTGCAACGAGCTTGCATGCAAGTTGGATTACAATGCGGGCTACTCAGGTATAATGTGATCAATCACTCGATCATGCCCTGCAATGTAATCAAACTTGCATGCAAATTGCTTTCAAGTCAAAATGTGGCCTTAGACTGTTACCATTGTTACCTATTAGAAAGAAAATGATTTAAGTCAAAAAACCTATGAAAACAAATTCGTACGAAAAGGCAAAAAAGTTTATTTTGCAATTAAAATTAGGTAAGTACATCAATTTCTGAAATAAAATGTGCCACTAATATTCCTATACGATCGCTTATGAGGATTACACCTACATGAATACGAAATGTCAAAGAATAACTTTATAGAAATACTAGCTGTTTCCCACGGCTTCGCTCCCGTGGACCACACCACAGGCCGTTTTTGGGATTAAAAAATAGCCTATGTCACTCAGGAATAATGTAGCTTCCTATTGGTGATTTTTTTTTTAAATCGTTCCAGTAGTTTTGGATCCTATTCGGTACAAACAAACAAAAAAATATTTCCTCATTATAATATTATTATATACTAGCTGTGCCCGCGGCTTCGCTCCCGTCATCTGCCTGCCAACCCTACCATGGTTACCAGCCTGCCTGCCTACTCCACATACTCAAAAATATACATACTACATACCAATTTATTTTTCTAGTGTCATTCTTTCGCGTAAAATCTTAACACCGCGATTCAGAAAATGACTTTAAATACACAACGCCATCTATCGAATAGCGAGTTCAACTGTCCGAGTAACTGAATTGCGTGAGCTGTGATAATTTTACTTCTTGAACACTTTAAATTCATCTAACTTTTGATAGAGTGAACCGATTGCGATGATACAAACAAAAAAAAGTAATTCTTTAAGATACGCACAATTTGTATGTATAAAAGTTACCTACATTGGTTTCGTACATTTCACGTGATGCGTGTACAAATAAACAGACAAACAGACAAAAATTCCAAAAATGCTAGAAATGGGTTCTGTTAGTTATCCTTTAACACCCTGGCTATTTTTTTTGGATTTTTTTTCGATGTACAAAAAATATTATTCTACAGATTTAAGATTAATATTATTACATGTATTGATTTACTCGGGCTGCCATAATGTTGTATGTTAACGCAATAATTTAAGACACAATAATCTTTTATTTTTTTAGTTTCAAATATAATGTTTAACTCGTATTTAATTAAAGTTACTGAGTTTGGTATTTTCAAGCAGATAAATTTAAAAATGAGCACTATTGGACGTGCTTTTATCAGTTAAACTGAAAAGTGAACAAGTGTAGGCGAGTTTTTAACTGGAGAGTAGTTTTACAACATACCTGGCGTAAGTAAGTAAGTATTGGCGCAGTGGTTGAGCGATTGACTGCTGAGCTGCGTGTCGTGGGTTCGATTCCCGCACGGAACAATTATTTGTATGATCTACAAATAGTTGTTCCGGCTCTGGGTGTTTGTGTATGTGAGTTTATATGTTTGTATACGCACCCACGATACAGGAGAAATTCCTAGTGTGGTGCAAAGTTTTTATTAAGATATAAAATACCTTTTTCATGACGTCATTAGCCGACAATCCAGGGTATGGTGTCGAGCCAAGGGTCACAATCTCCCATAACAGGATGCCGAAGCTCCAAATATCGGACTTAACGCTAAATATATTGTCGTAGAGTGACTCGGGCGCCATCCATCTGGAAAAAGAAGAACGAATAAGGTTATATTTCAGTTTTTTTTCTGGTAACCATCGATGGCATTAGGTATCGAGTTACCACATACATGAGTGCAATAAAAATTGAGATTGTGTTTGAACCATTGAGACCGATAATACTCAGGTAAATCGGCTCGATTTCTAATTAATTTATGGCGTTTATCTCAACCGGCGGGCTCAAAACATCATAACTTTAAGATTTCCCAGTAGGTTCCTACGTTGTGCGCAGTATGTGCAGTAAATTTGTGTGAAACTAACAATAAACTAATTGGAAACTAACTTTAAACTAAACTAACTAACTTTGCTGGGTAAATGTCGGGGTAACAATATTATTAACTGTTCGTGTGGTTCTGTGTTGTGGATGGAGGTAATTCGCATTAAGTGTACCCGTGGGATTAAAAGCTGGTTTAAACTTAGCAATATTTTTAACGGCTGTTAATCATAAAGAACTCTTGGCCATTCGTTACTGAATTATACTGATTGAAGCATCATCACATCACACATCATCAGCCTATTAATGTTCCCACTGCTGGGACACCTCCACGCCTCTTCTATGTGCTTCAGTGCAGGTTGGTAGATGTCACATGTCTTCGAAGTTTTGGTTCTAGGACATGTTGAAGCAATATAATCAGCCTATAATATTTCCACTGCCACGGGACACGAGCCCCGTTGCAATGGGCTGTAGTGTAAAGTAAGCGGGCCCAGTGCGGGTTGGTGAAGAAGGAGATCAACCACTTTCGCTTTGGTACCTTCTTTATACAACAGGTGCCGACGTTGTACAGCGACAAAACTTATTTCAATATAAACCTTTATGTAAAAGAATACTCACAAAATTAACTTGCTTTTGATAAATAGTGGGCTTTTCTAGATAATTTGATTCAAATATTTATGTAAAACGGCTCTTTTTTGTAAATAATATCAAGAAAAAAGACATTTCGATACGTATTATTTACATAGATAAAAGTATATACAGTGTATAAAATACTTGAATAACTTAATAAACTACAAACACATACACTTAAACCAAAACCATACTTATTGGCAACAACTTACTGCAGTACCTATTTTTTGTCGACAGAGATATTAATTAAGAAGATTGTGCAAGGGGAATATTATGAAAAATAATGTACAATGCAAAATAGTGTACAATGCGGTACCAATTTGGTTGATCTCCAGTGGTTTATGTGGTTTCCTCATGAGGTTTTCTTTCGACGCAGTAGTGATAAAATAAATAACACAATGTGAAGTGTGTGGCTAGGTTATAATTTAGAACTCATAAGTCAGTGCTGTTAGAATTGGGCTAGCTCTGCTCAAAATACAACAAAAATAGGGTGTAGAAAAGCATGAGTTTGAGAGCAGTGGTGGGCCAGTGGTAACGGCCATGACGGTCATGGGTTAGAAACCAGGCTGGCGCTTTACTTTGTGTAAATTATTATATCACCACTGCTCTCAAAACGGCGAAGGAAAACATCGTGAGGAAACCGGCATGTCTTAGAACCAAAAATTTGATGACATGTGACATCCACCTACCCGCACTGGGCCCGCGTGGTGGATTACGGCCTATTCCGTTGTGCGTGCAGGCCTCCTTTCTGTGAGAGGGCTCTCACAGAAAGGAAGCCTGCACGCACAACGGACCAAATTGGATTCTAAGTGCGGGGGGTCCATCTATCCTAATAATTATTTTGTCGTTTCCACTAACAACCCCGCTGACATGATAATCTCTTACTACAAAAAAGAAAATGGATCACTTCACATGCTCCAGTGATACAATATTTCATCTTACTTAAAACAAATAATCTCCACTAACCTGATCGGAAGCCGTCCATCACTCTTCCTCTCATACACGTGAGTATCTGCCACGTCCCTCGCAAACCCGAAGTCTGCCACCTTACACACCCTGTCTTCAGTTATCAGCACGTTTCGAGCTGCCAAGTCTCGATGGATTATCTGGATAATAAAAAGGAGATATAAGTTAATGGTATTCGTCACTGAGCTTTATTTTTATATCGTTTGTTTAAAAATCCTTACTCAACTAAACACAGTTACACAATTAAAATAAGTAAAGTAGTTAATGAATAATACTTTGTTGAATAAATGAGTGAAAAAAATCAGTTTGGATAATAATTTCAGTGATATTGAGTGACATATATATCTATACTAATACTTATAATAATAGCACGGGCATGTCACCGGCCGGGGGAATCCATCCGTCACATTATCTCCGGTTGTTCTAGTTTAGCTAACGGAGACTATTTGCATAGACACAACCTTGTAGCCAGGATTATCCATCAGAAACTTGCCCTTAAATACAATCTTGAGGAATCGGAAGTGTATACTATAGGTATGAGCCCGACCCAGTTCTCGAGAATGGCAATGTCACGTTGTATTGGGATCGGTCTATCATCACTGACAGGACTATTGTTGCCAATAAGCCTGACATAGTGGTGATAGACCAACTAGAGCGTCGCGCAATGATTGTTGATATAGCGGTCCCCCATGACGAGAACCTCGTAAAGGCTGAGAGACATAAGAAAAGTAAGTATATTGATCTGGCTCGCGAGGTTGTCGACATGTGGGATGTGAATACAGCGATCATTGTTCCGATAGTCGTTACGGCCAATGACACAATATCCAAGAGCCTAAACGAACATCTGAGGTGGCTCTCGTTGGGCAGCTGGATCAAGGGCTTGATCCAGAATGCGGTACTCCTGGACATGGTGCGTATCGTTAGGAGGTTCCTCTCTCAGGAACTCTGACCACCGGTAGCTTGGACCCTGTTCTCGATACCCGTGGGCTGCTATTTTTATATTTTTAAATGTTTTTTATTTTAGTTAGTTTTATTAGCTAATATTTAAAATGTAAAAAATATGTACATATGTTCTCGTCTAGCTAACGAAGAGTACTTGCATAGGCACAACCTTGTAGCCAGGATCATCTACCAGCAACTTGCTCTGAAATACACTCTTGTGGCATCGGAGGTACCGTACTACAGGTATGTGCCCGACCCAGTTCTCGAAAATGGCAATATCACATTGTACTGGGATCGGTCCATCGAGGAGCTCGTGGCTAAATAATAACAGATCAGATAGGCAGTCGCACCATGTAAAACACTGGTACTTAGCTGAATCCGGTAACACTGGAAGCCGACCCCAATATAGTTGGACAAAAGGCTAGGCAGATGACTGGGATCGGTCCATCATCACTGACAGAACTATTGTAGCCCATAAGCCTGATATTGTGGTGGTGGATCAAATCGAGAGGCGTGCAATGATTTTTGACATTACCGTCCCGCATGACGGGAACTGTCCAAAAGGAGGCAGTTTTGTTTGCAAAATATTCTTTGATTTATATTTATGCTATTTCAGTTATGAAGAAATTCAAGTCATTTTTGAGGAGTATGCAAAATGACTTGGATGGTAGTAGCAAAAAAATTTCGCGTTGCTAATTGTTTTTTTAAAGCAAAACTATTAGTTAGACGAAAAAACCATGTTTCACAAATAATGTACATGAATCAATAATAAATATATTTTTCAAACGTTTTAACCCAGCCGTTACAAAGTAGTATGCTTTAGAAGGTAAACGTTTTACGGCACTAAAGCGGTGGAAGGCCCTTAAGGTTACACTAGTCAACGGCACAAACTATTTTGTGCGCGGGGTTAAAATACATTTTATATCAACCGACAACACGTGCGGAAGAGATAGATGCTTTGATGAGCAGTAGGAAGCTAGTTCGCGTACGAATACACACTTTTGCAAATTTGTAGCGAAATGGATAATGATTTAGGACGAAACCGAGCGCGCGAAATTTTATAATCAGACCAGTGGGAGTCTGGATATCATGAAAAAACGACTAAACGTATCTGTTTAAAATTAAATTATTTGGATTGTTGAACTATTAATCTATCCCTGTATGGTGGCTGTTTTAAAAATTTCCGTCTCCTTATGGCATTTATTTGCGACCAAAAATGGGCTAGAATTAGTGTCGAAATGTGGAACTTTCGACGCTCATAACTTTCAAATATTTTATTTTTTTACTTTTACTACAGCTTCCATACAGGGCTAGATAATGATGAGACAAATTGATATCACTTTTTATTTTGAAAGTACATTGTCAAACAGTGGAATAATCTCTACACTACGTTTGTATGGAAGAATTTTCGACTAGTGTACCCTTAAAGAATGACAGGGTTCAGAAAAGCTAGCAGTAAGCCCCTTGCAGATAGTTAAATCCGCAGACTGGCATGTTAAAGCTATAAGACGTTCCAAGTAGCCTAAAAAAAGAAAACATTTAAAAACAAAGCTTATTTTACTTCTACTTAAATGGAAGTAAAAGGTTTTATTACTATATAATCGTAGCAAAGTAAAAGTAAGCACAAAGTAAAAAGGCCTGTAAACTAACGAACCACAACTCCTTAGGGTCATTAACTTAAGAGTTTGGGATGAGGCAACAAAAAAGAAAATATTCGTTTTATTCTAGATTAATCTGGGCCATTCCGTTTGTTAAGAATCATTTACACAAAGAGAGTTTCTTGCCAAGAATATATCTCTTAATTTAGTTTTTCGAGATTGAAGGAAAATAAGCAGGTAACTCCTGAGTGGTCTTTTAAGAGGTAACGGGGCCCCTTCTAAGTGCTGATGGTGATCACCGGGGTGGTTTTAATGAGGTAAGAATCCCACACTCCCTGGTCTTTTGGAGAAAAAGACCAGGCGCCTTTTGAAGGTTTCCCCCCGTAAACAAAAAAAAAAAACAAAAAGGTATCTCCTGTCAGTGCGTACCGCAACGCAACACAAATTGGTGATGTGTGATTTTGTAATTATACACAGCGGTTTAAAGTACTATATCTAGAAGCTTTTAATGCATAATAGTTCTTTAAAAACCTCGGCGAACACACACGAAGTATTTTAGAAAATTAATACCCAAACGAAGTTAAATAGGATGAAAGTTTTTATTGAAGTTTCCAATTTTTGCCGATGGGAAATCCCATCGGGCTCACGGCTTGTGTAAATATTAAATCGTTTTTCGAATTACCGTTCTCAACCTTGAACGAATTTTGTTTTCTTGCTTCCGATTTACTAAGTAAATAAAAGAAATTTTCGTCCCTCAATGGCCGAGAAAATTCTCCCTGTAACGAAACTTACAAGCTGCCTTAAGGTGATACTGCTTTTATTTGCTTTCTACTAAAATAAAAGCAGTATTACCGCAAAACTTTGAGCTCTTGACAAGATAATAATGACTAATAAGATATCTCTATATAACTAAATCTGTTCGAGATAATCCTATATTGCATTCTGTTTCTTGCTTGAGTATTACTACATGTGATGAGTTAAATATTAGTCTGGCAAATAGCACCCGCAAGACTTGCATGACTATTATCTCCTTTCAAAAGGCGAAAAACCAACCTCGTGTGAACGAGCCTTAACAGCTGTCTTGTTGGAGCTCAAACAGAAGCAGTATTACCGCAAAACGGTGAGCTCTTGACAAAATAATAATGAATAACGAGAGCTCTCTAAATAATTGGAAATGTTTTGTTTGTTGAAGTGACATGTTTATTATGTACCCTATAATTATTGTTTTACCCATGTGTTTTCAGATTTACAACTTTGTTTAACTACTAAAATATTTTATAGAACATTTCATGAGGGAGATTACAATGCTCTAAAGCTTTGTAATTATTTATTTGGCACATCTAGTTACAATAATGCTAAAATTATTATGGATTTTTATGTGTCATGAGATCTGTGGCTAAATAGTAAAATGATCACCTGAATAAAACGTTTTCAGTATGTATTTTAGTAGTTTGAAAGCATGGTTGGCGCAGTGTGTTGGCGCAGTTCATTGCTAATGTAATTTGCTAATGATATTTGTACGCTTCACGGCAAAACATAGAGAATCAACGTTATATTGTAACATCTCACACACCATGTACCACCTATGTTTACAAATAAAGATTCTGATTCTGATTCTGATTCAGTGGCTGAGCAATTGGCTGCTGCACTGCATGTCGCGAGTTCGATTCGCGCACGGAATACGGGGATAGGACTTTAAGAGTCATTCTTAGTGTGGGGCAACGTTTTTTTTTAAAGAAGAAAGAAAGAAGAAGAATGAAGTCTAGTTGATATTGACGATAATGATACATAATTATTAAAATCAGTCACTTTTTAAAACGATTGGTTACATAAGTTACAAAATACCAAATCAGTCATGACGAGTGTAAGAGCCGCGTCATTTTCTATTGTTGAAAGTTCCATTCATTCTCAAGTAGGTTTACTCTCCCAAAATTTAATTGTACTTCCTAAAAGTCTCTTCAGCTTTATGAGAAAACACAGTGTTTATGGACTTATGCAATATGAATGTTGTCGTAAACAGTCTGTTTATATTGTTTTACGTCCGGGTACTTCAGAATAAAATGAGTCCATATTAAAGAAATGAAAATGTAGTGCGCAAAGAAAGCTTTTCATTTTCACATAAAATAAATTGAAATTCTAACTTGGATCCTGTTTCTGATTTCTCTTGTGATAGTGAGGATATTCATCTGATTTGGTGTAGATAGTTCAACTCATCTGTGCGCACGGCGCCATGTGTGCGTGCGTGTAATTCATCATCATCATCAGCATTTTTAATCAACCCACTGCTGGGAACAGGCCTCCTCTCTGTGAGAGGGAATGGGCCGTAATCCACCACGCAGGCCAAGTGCGGCTTGGTGCGTGTAATTATTCATCTTTAATTTGTGTGGCAGTGAGTGACGCGACAGTCGTCGTCCGAGCAACACATGTGTTTATTTATTTAGACTTCATGTGCAAAGGTACAAAGGTGAACTTAATGCCTTAGCCATTCTCTACCAGTCAACCAAGGGTGGTGAAGAAACAACATGGCAGGTGCATAGATTAATAATGAATAGCTAGTAGTTATCGTATAAAGAATAAAGTTGCGAAATAAGACAGAAAACTAAGGTAACAGACATAATCAGCTGAATAGACATGCAGAAGTGGAGATGGGCCGGCCACATGATCCGAGAGACCCAAGATAAATGGAGCAAAACTTTCTCTGATTGGTACCCCCGATACGGACACCGCAACAGAGGACGCCAGCATGCAAGATGGGAGGATGATCTGAAGCTGACGGCTGGTCGCCACTGGAGAAGGGTGGCGCGAGACAGAAGCCAGTGGAAGTTGTTAGAGGAGGCCTATGCCAAAAGGCACGCTGAACTGCGGGACATTATTTAGACCAAACCAACTTGTTATTATGATTTTGTATGCGTAGTTCAGAATAAAGGGCGTATTATTATTATAGTAGTTATCGTACTCAAGTAGGTAAAATACACGTGCATATTCAATGAATATAATATATACCTAGGTATATAAATAAAAATATTTATGAAGTAACAGAAAAGAAGAAAGTGAGATAATAACAAGCGCACGCACACATGGCGCCGCGCGCACATTTGAGTTGAACTATCTATAGTTTTTTTTTCTTATGTTTGTATTTATACTCTGACACTGAAAAATGTCTGGAAAATTTGAGAGATGAAAATAAAAATACCTGCTAAAAAACAAGAGAATTTTTTTTTAAGTATAATAATCAGCACTTTTTAAATATTTAAGTCGAGAGATAATTTATTATAAGCGCAGGCATCAAATGGCAGATAATATGAGAAAAAGCCTACTTTTACAAGTAATACAAAGATGCTTAGTCGAGTGATAATTTATTATAAGAAAAGGTATCAAACGATGGATGGTAATTATAATAAAAAGGCCTAATTCAGTATTTAAAATATTGCTAAGGTCTAAATCTGAAGTATTTAGTGTAGTTACAGACGCGAAATACGAAGATGGTTGAGAACTTAAAGAAATTCTAAGTGCTGGGACCTGTTTCTCCTTCAACAATTCCCAGTTAAGAAAAGTTTGTACCAAACTTTACAACCTTGAAAAACTTGAATTTGAATGATTAACGAAATGATTTCAAACTGACACTGTTCTGGGACAGCCTTAAAAGTTAATTCTGAACTTTATTTCGTTGTTTATCAATATAAAATGAAGTCTTTGACTGCGCTTTCAAGTCTTTAAAACCCAATTAACATTCATTTGACATACTGAAGATTCTTTTTCAAGTTCATAAAGATATAATTCTTTTAAGCATTAAAAACATCCATCTCTTGAACTTTAATCAGGCTTCATCGTCATTATTTCTGTCGAAAAGACGCCAGCTTCGATCAAAAACATAAATATACAAAGAGTATTTTTCGATTTTTTCAAGGTTTCACAAAAAGACGTGTTCTAGTTTATTTTATTTATTTCTATTTCTAAAAAAATACGAATCTCAATAAAATTAAGGTACATCAAAAACTCGAGGAACCCAATATAAAATGTATGAGTAAATAAATTCTTCAAGCCGAGGTTTATTTCGCCTCCTAACCCAATTACCTACTGTTGACGTCTCTTAGAATAGAAATGATCTTACGTAAGAAAAACAAGTTGTAAGATCTTTATGTAGGAGATAAAGTAAATCTTGAGGTTCTGAACTTCTCTATACATAGTCTCATCGCTTTGCAATAACACACAAATTGCACGGTTACGTTTTTATTTATTAACTACCAACGTGCAGCTGGTATGTTCTAAATTTAACATCAAATTAAAAACGTGAATAATGGCCATTGACTTTTCATATTTTATAGTTGATCTTGTAATGATTACGTTAATTTTACCATAAAAGTTGAAAGCCTTTAAATAAAAGGTACTTAAATCCCCAAAATGAGCGGTCCTGCACTATCTATACTCTGCAGACACTCGCTATCTTCACTACTATACTTCAAAGAGTCTGTGTCTTTTCACTTCAGTCACGTTAGTATTGGAAAAGGTGAACGACATCCTTGTAAAATATATAAAAATCCACTGTGTGCGAGGACAATAACCGTCGGGCTGTTGCCCGGACCAGACACAACACCCGTCTGGTCGGAGGATTCTCCCTTTTCCATGGAGGTTTATGGGACTTTACAACCTGTTCCACCCACCTCCAAGATAAGAAATAAAAAGAAAATACTTACCCCTTGTAAACTAAGGAACTGCATTCCTCTCGCGACTTGGAACGCGAACTTGGTGAGGTCCTGTGACGTCAGGAACTGGCTTCCATGCGTGTTGCCGTAGTGGCGTTCAGCTCTGGAGTCTCGCAGGAACTGCTGCAGCTTGCCCAGGCTGACGAACTCCATTATAACTAGGGTGGGTTCCTGGGAAAAGCATTTAACTTACTTTTATGTTGGTAAAATAATGATCTGATTACGATAATTCTCTCACTGATAGTATGCTACACTATCACTGAGGGCAGTTACGCACTACATCGGATCCGTGTTCGTGAAATTTCGGTTCGGAAGTGGCCGTAGTAATTAGCCATAGTATTAAGAACATTTTAGACTCGGAACTTAAATCACGGACACTGGGTGTCATAAGCTACTTCTTATACTATCTTCAATCCCGAAAAAATGCATGTTTTTCTGGGGTACGACATGAGAGCAAATTCGCGGGTAAAAGACTGAATCTACCGAAAGGAGGAAATTGATTTTATTGTTTTTTGACAATTAAACACTTCATTTTTCTTTCTTATTCTATATATGTAGATATTTATCTAACTTTACGTCAACAACTTGCTGTCAGGTACATTCATGGCAAACCAGACCTTGTTCAAGATTTCAAGTCTTAATAACCAAAGATTTATTACGATACGAAAACAGAGCCGGAGATTGTGATATTGGGATTCCATTAATATAAGTCTTGAGATTGGTTGGGATCATAGACACTTGTGGCTTGGATTGTGTTAGCGAAGCTTTAATAAATACTAAAGCACTTATTTTGGAAATATAGTTTTTTCATTTATTATATTTCAGTGTTTTCTGAATCAAAACCTAAGTGTTTTTCGTCCACATTATTAATGTTAGTGATTCGAAAAATTCAACAAGACTTCAAGTTTTGGACGTAAAGGTAATTTATATATCAACATAGGTACTGTAGAAATCAGAACTGTTGTTTTACACGATAATTATAAAGATGACAAAAGAAAATTATCTTATGATTTAGATAGCTACAATTATATAAATCGTGTCTTTGACTGATGACTGCCTGTAAACATTTTGGATGGTTATAAAAATAATTAGTTAGACAGACAAAAGGGTTATTATGGCAGTATGATTAAAATGTCTTTTATTGGGAAAAGCCTGTTCTATAACTATCGATATTGTTAATTGCCGGTTTATGTTTCTATTCAAGCATTTATAGTTCTATCGTAAGCTTACCTTTTCGGTACAACAGCCGATCAACTGCACAACATTGGGATGGTATCCCAAGTTCTTCATCACTAGTAGTTCCTGCAGCAGATCTATCTTCTCTTTCTCTGAAGCATTTTCTTTGAGAGTCTTTACAGCTACAGTTTGTTCGCCTTTCTTGCCTGTAACAACAATCGACACATTCTTAGTAATTTTATTCGTAACTGTATCATGCCTGCATTTCACGAAGGCAAAGGAGCCAAGGAGGCAAGGAGTAACACCTAGATTTTGCCAGTTATTTAAAGACCAATAACACCCGGGAATGTAACCCAGGACCTCATGCGAGGCGGTTTATTCATAACTAGCTGTGCTCGCGGCTCGCTCCCGTCAACCGCCTACCCTACCTACATACCTACCCTACTTACCTAATCCACCTACCTAACAATTTTTTTTCTAGGGTCGTTATGCCGCGGAGAATCTTAACATCGCTATTCTGAAAGGCTATTTTTTTAGGTTTTTTTTTTTTTTTTGGTGTATGAATGTTTCCACTGCTGGGACACAGGCCTCCTCTCTGTGAGAGGGAATGGGCCGTTGTCCACCACGCGGGCCCAGTGCGGGTTGGTGGATGTCACATGTCTTCGAATGATTGGTTCTAGGCATGCCGGTTTCCTTACGATGTTTTCTTTCACCGTTGTTTTCTACAGGTTTATTATAATTTATTATTGTTATCGATTATATAAAACTAGCTTCTGCCCGCGGCTTCACACCTGCGCTCAAAATTCAAAAAAATGCTCCGATAAACACCAAAATTTACAGGATTATCCGCTGGGTCAATCTAAAGATTCTCTGAAAATTTCGTCCAGTCCTTTCGGAGTCTATAAGGAACATACAAACATTCTTTCTCTTTTATATATATAGGAGATAGATAGATTACACCTGGAACCCCCACATTTCAAGAGTCAGGTCGTAACTTCCATCCGAGTTTAGGGGCAACAAATCGATCTCATCTGTCCTGCAATCTATCTGCTAGGCACTGATAACGATACAGTAAGTAGGTACTATTTAATTTTTCTCAGAAAAAAGCCTCGTCTACAGAATAAACGGCCATTAGCAACATCCAATTTCTTCATTATTCAACAACTTTATGGCTAATAAGTGGCTTTATTCCATCTTATTTTAACGTTCATCCATAGGGAAATCAGATTTTCGCAGTAAAACTTAATAAGATCAATTCAAGCGAATCACGTCTTACTTTGCCTACACCTCTGAAAAAAATAGATCAGACATTTCAGACAAGTCCTGCTACGAGTATTTTCGTTTCGTATAAATTAATTTATTCATAAATTAGACAGAACCTTACCTATCTTTTTAATTATAAGGCAACATAATTATTTCTTAGCACCAAATAAAAAAACTTTTGGAAACTATACTTTCAAGCTCCATGCGTAATTAGTCATTTAACAGTAAAGTAGTTGCCGAGACTTATTAAAAGAAAATATATAATTACAAATAATTATTTACAAAAAAATTATTGATGACAGAATTACAAGACTTATTTCAAAAACACATTAAAGAAATACCAATTGCGTGTCTCTTTATGTCTAACTAAATACACCCATACAAGTTTATAAATGAAATCATTCATTTCATTTTAGACATTCAATTTATTAATATGGTCGCTCTCAATAGAGGTGGACGATTTTAATATTAATTACACTGATGTGTAAATTACCATTCAAATTAACGTTTCGATAATTTACTACCTAATTACGTAAATCAATACCCCAATAGTGAACGAAACCAAATATCAAATGCAAATAGAATTTTGCAAGCCAATGATAGGTTAAGGCCGGTCGCACATTGGACAATTTTGCATACTTATTTATTTTTATTTATTTAAGTAAGGCACACCAACAACATATTTGCAATTTCATTTACAGGGTTAACATTAAATCAGAAAATGGTCCTGTGCAAACAGGTCAGTTACAGGCGTGCACATCGCTCACAGTCTTGTGTTCGCGAATACAAAATTTGTCAAAAAAAATATAATCTACTGGTTAAATTTGGAATTAAATTAAAATTGTGCAATAATACAATTTAAATTAGATTACAAAATACAAATTAAGATAAAATATTATATAACAAACAAAATATATTATTATTAATATATTATTTATTATTATTATCTCCTTTATTCAACTCTTTTCTTATCAATTACATTTTTAAATATTTTTACAAAACACAAAAATAGAAAAACATTTAAAAATATAAAAAATAGAGGCCCACCGGTATCGGGAACAGGGTCCAAGCTACCGGCGGTCAGGGCTCCAGAGAGAGGAACCTCCTAACAATGCGAGCCGTGTCCAGCAATACTGCTTTCTGGATCAGGCCCTTGATCCAGCCGCCTAACGAGAGCCTCCTAAGGTGTTGGTCGAGGCTCGTGGCTATTAAGCCATTGGCTGACACGACTATCGGTACAATGATCGCTGTGTCCACATCCCACATGTCGACAACCTCGCGAGCCAAGTCAAGATACTTGATTTGCTTATCTTTCTCGGCTTTCACGAGGTTCCCGTCATGCGGAACAGTTATGTCAACAATCATTGCACGCCTCTCGATTCGGTCCACCACCACTATATCCGGCTTATTAGCGATAATAGTCCTGTCAGTGATGATGGACCGATCCCAGTACAATGTGATATTGCCATTCTCGAGAACTGGGTCGGGCACATACCTGTAGTACGGCACCTCCGATTCCACAAGAGTGTATTTCAGAGCAAGTTGCTGATGGATAATCCTGGCTACAAGGTTGTGCCTATGCAAGTACTCTTCGTTAGCAAGTCGAGAACAACCAGAGATAATGTGGCGGATCGATTCACCCGGGCGGTGACATGCCCGACAGATGTCAACCGTGCCATCCTTCACGATAAATCTCCGGTAGTTATTCGTCATGATAACTTCGTCCATAATTGCACAGACAAAACCTTCGGTTTCTCCAAAGAGGTCACCGAAACGCAGCCAGGCTACGGACGCTGATTGGTCTACATCGGACCCATGTAGGGCCCGGAAAAAGCGTCCGTGAAGCTCCTTACTTTGCCATTCCTCCCTGCGGTCGTTAGTGTCAAGCACTACAGGCCTGCGCCAGTTCTCATTCGCCAAGGAGAGTGGGGTGAGTCCCTTGTCTACTGCTACTACATCTCGATGCATACCGACGTCTGTGTTTATAAAATATTCCCTGAGATTGCATATCTCGCGGTTGTGGAGGTTTTTGGCATTTAAAAAGCCTCGGCCTCCACACTTCCGCGGGATATACAATCTCATGACCGACGATCGTGGGTGATGCATTCGATATGCAGTCAGCAGTGTACGGACCCGTCTATCCAGGGCGTCAAGTTCCGTTTGAGTCCATTTGAGTATGCCGAAAGAGTACATCAATACCGGCATGACCCAACCGTTGAAGGCGCGCACCTTGTTTCCGCCCGAAAGAAGGCTATTGAATACCTTGTTCAAGCGGCCAAAGAAGCGTTCCTTCAACGATTGCTTCATGTCAGTAGTGCTGATACCTAACGCTTCCGACATACCCAAATACTTATAGGTTTCGTTTGGAGAGAGGGATCTCAGGTTTATGGAATCCGCGAGTTGAATTGCTACGGATTCCACAATCTCCCCTCGCTTTTCATGCATGACCGCACATTTGTCCACACCAAACTCCATCCTGATGGCACTACTAAAAGTTTCAGTTACCTTCAGTAGCTCCATCAGCTGAAGATTGCTGGGGGCAAAGAGCTTCAGGTCATCCATGTAAAAGAGGTGAGATATAACCTGTCCACCTCTCTTCAACCGATAGCCCAGCCCTGAATTCTCCAGCAGCGTGCTTAGAGGATTCAGGGCTAGGCAAAACCAAAGTGGACTCAAACTATCGCCCTGGAATATACCTCGCTCGATCCGTACAGGTTCGCTATTCCTCTGGATATTTCGACATCCTGGATAGCGAAGGACTGTGCTCCATTGCCCCATACACGACATCAGGAAGGTGCGTAGAGTTATATCTATTTTATTCAATTCTAGCACCCTCATGAGCCATGTATGAGGCACCGAGTCATAGGCCTTCTTATAATCTATCCAACATGTCGACAGATCCTTTCGGGAACGCCGAACCTGTTGGCTAATGGCCATATCAATAAGGAGTAGTTCCTTAGTACCGCGGGACCCGTTCCTACATCCATTCTGAGAGGCCGACATGATGGAGTTATTATCGACGTGTTTATTAATTTTAACTCTCAAAATGGATGTTAGAACCTTATAGACCGTCGGTAAACATGTAATAGGTCTATAATTTTTGGGTTCCGCGGTACTACCAGCCTTGTGGAGCAGGTGGGTAATTCCTGTTGTAAGGAACTTGGGTAGCGAACCAGACTCCAAGGCTGCCTGGTACTGAGATGCCAAACGAGCGTGCGACCTTTGTAGCCACTTAATCCAGAAGTTGTGCAGCCCGTCCGGCCCTGGAGATTTCCAGTTTGGCAACGGACGGACTGCACGGGCTACATCTTGGGGGCTGATCGTGATAGCCCCCATTTCTTGTATTGGATCGCACGCTCGTTCGACCTCCCGAGTCCATTCACCTTCCGTGTGACTGACAGGCACCGACCAGATGCTGCGCCAGAATGTACACATAGCGTCATCATCCGGCAGGCGCGTATCAGTCACACCTTGGTCGGGTCGCTCCCAAGCCCGATAAACCCACCTTTCATTACTTTGGAATGTACGGTTCTGGGTATATCGCTCCACTCTCCGCCTGTACCTACGAATACGGTTTGCCCATGCTAACACTTTTTGTTTCAGGAAGTCGATGCGCTCTGTGACACGGGATATATAGTCTTGGGGGCTGACGTCAGTCCCCAAAAATGCTCGTCTCACAAAGCGCATCACTCTTGGGCGATTATTGCCCTCCCTGAAACAAATTAGTTTGCCAATGAGTGTTCTGGCCCCACCAATACGACGTTCGATCCTGCACTGCCAAGCCGGTACGGCTGGTTTCGGTCGTGTAGCCCTGTCATCTGCAAATCTGACGTGGGCTACACGATATGCCGCTACAGCCGCGCAGTACATGATCGAATGTGTATCAGTGAGGTCTTCGCAGTCATCAAAATAGTTTGACAACTGCGAATCCAGAACAGCCACCAGCGCCCTATTTTTGTTATGCATGGGCAAACGAGGTAATCGTGGCCTAAGTTCGGGTGGCATGTAGCGATATTCCCGAATAGCACACTCCAAAGCACTCCTCAATTGCTCATTTTTATTATTATTATTATTAAAATACCAGTGAGTCAGCGATAAAACAAAATTAAAATATTAGGTACATTGCAAATAAAAATGATATCAAAATTGATTACATAATAACAACAGAAGGAAACAGTTAAAAAGAAAACAGGGCAGGTGAGACTACGGATCCATCTGTGTGATCCTTGATCTAAACCGAGACATAGAGTCAAAGAAGATGTCTAATTCATCGTTGCTAGTACTGATCCCATTATACGCACTCATCAACCTATTTAGAGGAGCGGAACGCCCGAGATTGGTACGAGATAACTTCGTGGTTGCGAATGTTCTGCGAATTCTCGCCGACCTAACATGGCCCCGTCTTGGAACGTCAAGACTTATTTGTTTGAGCAGTTCGGGTGTGCATGTCTTGTTGTTTACAATTTTATACAGAAACTAGTATTTGCTTGGTGCGCGAGCTGCAAGCAGCTCGCGTGTTGTTCTCCCTACACCTACCCTACACCTACCCTACACCTACCCTTCACCTACCCTACACCTACCCTACACCTACCCTACACCTACCCTACACCTACCCTACACCTACCCTACACCTACCCTACACCTACCCTACACCTACCCTACACCTACCCTACACCTACCCTACACCTACCCTACACCTACCCTACACCTACCCTACACCTACCCTACACCTACCCTACACCTACCCTACACCTACCCTACACCTACCCTACACCTACCCTACACCTACCCTACACCTACCCTACACCTACCCTACACCTACCCAACACCTACCCTACACCTACCCTATACCTACCCTTCACCTACCCTACACCTACCCTACACCTACCCTACACCTACCCTACACCTACCCTACACCTACCCTACACCTACCCAACACCTAACCTACACCTACCCTACACTTTGTTCCAAAAAACATAACCCTAATGTTTGCTTGTCGTCGCCAGGCACTGAGTTTCGCTTCACCCACTCAACCTTCGTTACGCTACGGAGGTCGCCGGCTCGCTTCGCTCGCCACCTCCCCCCTGCGCTGCACTCGGTCTCGTAGGTTCGCTCCACTCGGGATCCCTACGCTGAATCCGTAAAAAAAACAAAAAAAAGATTCGCCAAAACGGGGGGGGGGGAGGGGGGAGATGGGGAGCACGGGGGTCAACTTTGAAAAATGGTTTGTTTGTGACTATAGCATTGCCCCTTTATGTGAATCTGAAAAATGAAATGTTCCAAGTCTCTCAACTTCCGAGATCCGCTTAGTGGGGGGGAGAAGGGGGGCGAGGGGGTCAACTTTGAAAAATGGTCTTTACTTTTCCGAGCCTTCTCTAAACGAATCCGTAAAAAAAACAAAAAAAAAAGATTCGCCAAAACGGGGGGGGAGGGGGGAGAAGGGGGGCAAGGGGGTCAACTTTGAAAAATGGTTTGTTTGTGACTATAGCATTGCCCCTTTATATGAATCTGAAAAAAGAAATGTTCCAAGTCTCTCAACTTCCGAGATCCGCTTAAAGAGGGGGAGGAGGGGGGGGAGGGGGTCAACTTTGAAAAATGGTTTTTACTTTTCCGAGCCTCCTCTAAATGAATCCGTAAAAAACAAAAAAATACGGGTACCTTAGTTTCCGAGATACGATAGAGGGGGGGAGGGGGGGGGTGAAAAGGGGAGGTTTGGCACTTTTCCCATACTCACGGGAGTTACTTGTTTACGAATCTGTCAAAATATACCCACCTCCCCCTCCACCATCTGGGAGAACAATTATGTCAATGAGTCAGTCAGTCAGTGAGTCAGTGGTAATGCAGTTTTATATAGTATAACTAGTATTTGCTTGGTGCGCGAGCTGCAAGCAGCTCGCGTGTTGTTGTCCCTGCACCTACCCTACACCTACCCTACACCTACCCTACACCTACCCTACCCTACACCTACCCTACCCTACACCTACCCTACACCTACCCTACACCTACCCTACACCTACCCTACACCTACCCTACACCTACCCTACACCTACCCTACACCTACCCTACACCTACCCTACACCTACCCTACACCTACCCTACACCTACCCTACACCTACCCTACACCTACCCTACACCTACCCTACACCTACCCTACACCTACCCTACACCTACCCTACACCTACCCTACACCTACCCTACACCTACCCTACACCTACCCTACACCTACCCTACACCTACCCTACACCTACCCTACACCTACCCTACACCTACCCTACACCTACCCTACACCTACCCTACACCTACCCTACACCTACCCTACACCTACCCTACACCTACCCTACACCTACCCTACACCTACCCTACACCTACCCTACACCTACCCTACACCTACCCTACACCTACCCTACACCTACCCTACACCTACCCTACACCTACCCTACACCTACCCTACACCTACCCTACACCTACCCTACACCTACCCTACACCTACCCTACACCTATCCTACACCTACCCTACACCTACCCTACACCTACCCTACACCTACCCTACACCTACCCTACACCTACCCTACACCTACCCTACACCTACCCTACACCTACCCTACACCTACCCTACACCTACCCTACACCTACCCTACACCTACCCTACACCTACCCTACACCTACCCTACACCTACCCTACACCTACCCTACACCTACCCTACACCTACCCTACACCTACCCTACACCTACCCTACACCTACCCTACACCTACCCTACACCTACCCTACACCTACCCTACACCTACCCTACACCGGTATACACCTACCCTACACCTACCCTACACCTACCCTACACCTACCCTACACCTACCCTACACCTACCAGTTATATTATAGGTTCGCTCCACTCGGGATCCCTACGCTGAATCCGTAAAAAAAACAAATAAAAGGTTCGCCAAAACGGGGGGGGGGAGGGGGAAGAAGGGGGGCAAGGGGGTCAACTCTGAAAAATGGTTTGTTTGTGACTATAGCATTGCCCCTTTATATGAATCTGAAAAAAGAAATGTTCCAAGTCTCTCAACTTCCGAGATTCGCTTAAAGGGGGGGAGAAGGGGGGCGAGGGGGTCAACTTTGAAAAATGGTTTTTACTTTTCCGAGCTTCCTCTAAACGAATCCGTAAAAAAAACTGAAAAAAAAAGATTCGCCAAAACGGGGGGGAGGGGGGAGAAGGGGGGCAAGGGGGTTAACTTTGAAAAATGGTTTGTTTGTGACTAAAGCATTGCCCCTTTATATGAATCTGAAATAAGAAATGTTCCAAGTCTCTCAACTTCCGAGATCCGCTTAAAGGGGGGGAGAAGGGGGGCGAGGGGGTCAACTTTGAAAAATGGTTTTTACTTTTCCAAGCCTCCTCTAAACGAATCCGTAAAAAAACAGAATACCGGTACCTTAGTTTCCGAGATACGATAGAGGGGGGGAGGAGGGGGGAGGAAAAGGGGAGGTTTGGGACTTTTCCCAAACTCGCGAGAGTCACTTGTTTACGAATCTGTCAAAATATACCCACCTCCCCATCCACCATCTGGGAGAACAATTATGTCAGTGAGTGGTAATCCAGCTTTATATAATATAACTAGTATTTGCTTGGTGCGCGAGCTGCAAGCAGCTCGCGTGTTGTTGTCCCTACACCCGCATGTTGTTGTCCCTACACCAACCCTACACGTACCCTACACGTACCCTACACGTAGCCTACACGTAGCCTACACGTACCCTACACGTACCCTACACGTATCCTACACGTACCCTACACGTACCCTACACGTACCCTACACCTACCCTACACCTACCCTACACCTACCCTACACCTACCCTACACCTACCCTACACCTACCCTACACCTACCCTACACCTACCCTACACCTACCTTACACCTACCCTACACCTACCCTACACCTACCCTACACCTACCCTACACCTACCCTACACCTACCCTACACCTACCCTACACCTACCCTACACCTACCCTACACCTACCCTACACCTACCCTACACTTTGTTCCAAAAAACATAACCCTAATGTTTGCTTGTCGTCGCCAGGCACTGAGTTTCGCTTCACCCACTCAACCTTCGTTACGCTACGGAGGTCGCCGGCTCGCTTCGCTCGCCACCTCCCCCCTGCGCTGCACTCGGTCTCGTAGGTTCGCTCCACTCGGGATCCCTACGCTGAATCCGTAAAAAAAACAAAAAAAATATTCGCCAAAATGGGGGGGGGGGAGGGGGGAGAAGGCAGGCAAGGGGGTCAACTTTGAAAAATGGTTTGTTTGTGACTATAGCATTGCCCCTTTATTTGAATCTGAAAAAAGAAATGTTCCAAGTCTCTCAACTTCCGAGATCCGCTTAAAGGGGGGAGAAGGGGGGCGAGGGGGTCAACTTTGAAAAATGGTTTTTACTTTTCCGAGCCTCCTCTAAACGAATCCGTAAAAAAAAACGAAAATAAACGATTCGCCAAAACGGGGGGGGAGGGGGGAAAAGGGGGGCAAGGGGATCAACTTTGAAAAATGGTTTGTTTGTGACTATAGCATTGCCCCTTTATATGAAACTGAAAAAGAAATGTTCCAAGTCTCTCAACTTCCGAGATCCGCTTAAAGGGGGGGAGAAGGGGGGCGAGGGGGTCAACTTTGAAAAATGTTTTTTACTTTACCGAGCCTCCTCTAAACGATTCCGTAAAAAAAACAAAAAAAAAAGATTAGCCAAAACGGGGGGGGAGGGGGGAGAAGGGGGGCAAGGGGGTCAACTTTGAAAAATGGTTCGTTTGTGACTATAGCATTGCCCCTTTCTATGAATCTGAAAAAATAAATGTTCCAAATGTTCCAACTTTCGAGATCCGCTTAAAGGGGGGAGAAGGGGGGCGAGGGGGTCATTTTTGAAAAATGGTTTTTACTTTTGCGAGCCTCCTCTAAACGAATCCGTAAAAAACAAAAAATACGGGTACCTTAGTTTCCGAGATACGATAGAGGGGGGGAGGAGGGGGGGGGGGAAAAGGGGAGGTTTGGCACTTTTCCCATACTCACGGGAGTTACTTGTTTACGAATCTGTCAAAATATACCCACCTCCCCTTCCACCATCTGGGAGAACAATTATGTCAATGAGTCAGTCAGTCAGTGAGTCAGTCAGTGGTAATGCAGTTTTATATAGTATAACTAGTATTTGCTTGGTGCGCGAGCTGCAAGCAGCTCGCGTGTTGTTGTCCCTACACCCGCGTGTTGTTGTCCCTACACCTACCCTACACGTACCCTACACGTACCCTACACGTAGCCTACACGTAGCCTACACGTACCCTACACGTACCCTACACGTATCCTACACGTACCCTACACGTACCCTACACGTACCCTACACCTACCGTACACGTACCCTACACGTACCCTACACGTACCCTACACGTAGCATACACGTAGCCTACACGTAGCCTACACGTAGCCTACACGTACCCTACACGTAGCCTACACGTAGCCTACACGTAGCCTACACGTACCCTACACGTACCCTACACGTACCCTACACGTACCCTACACGTAGCCTACACGTAGCCTACACGTACCCTACACGTACCCTACACGTATCCTACACCTACCCTACACCTACCCTACACCTACCCTACACGTACCCTACACGTACCCTACACCTACCCTACACCTACCCTACACCTACCCTACACCTACCCTACACCTACCCTACACCTACCCTACACCTACCCTACACCTACCCTACACCTACCCTACACCTACCCTACACCTACCCTACACCTACCCTACACCTACCCTACACCTACCCTACACCTACCCTACACCTACCCTACACCTACCCTACACCTACCCTACACCTACCCTACACCTACCCTACACCTACCCTACACCTACCCTACACCTACCCTAAACTTTGTTCCAAAAAACATAACCCTAATGTTTGCTTGTCGTCGCCAGGCACTGAGTTTCGCTTCACCAACTCAACCTTCGTTACGCTACGGAGGTCGCCGGCTCGCTTCGCTCGCCACCTCCCCCCTGCGCTGCACTCGGTCTCGTAGGTTCGCTCC
The DNA here is from genome assembly GCA_948252205.1 of Orthosia incerta. NCBI lineage: Eukaryota > Metazoa > Arthropoda > Insecta > Lepidoptera > Noctuidae > Orthosia > Orthosia incerta. Next base: position 7,259,392 of record OX411748.1, read on the forward strand.
ACTCGGGATCCATTCGGGGAGGTTGGGGAGAGGAGGGGTGAAGGGGGGGAGAGTGGGGAGTTTTGAAAAATGATTCCGACTCACGCATTGCCCCTTTATATGAATCTGAAAAAAGAAATGTTCCAAGTCTCTCAACTTCCGAGATCCGCTTAAAGGGGGGGAGAAGGAGGGCGAGGGGGTCAACTTTGAAAAATGGTTTTCACTTTTCCGAGCCTCCTCTAAATGAATCCGTAAAAAAAACTGAAAAAAAAAGATTTGCCAAAACGGGGGGGGGGGAGAAGGGGGGCAAGGGGTCAACTTTGAAAAATGGTTTGTTTGTGACTATAGCATTGCCCCTTTATATGAAACTGAAAAAAGAAATGTTCCAAGTCTCTCAACTTCCGAGATCCGCTTAAAGAGGGGGAGAAGGGGGGCGAGGGGTCAACTTTGAAAAATGGTTTTTACTTTTCCGAGCCTCCTCTAAACGAATCCGTAAAAAAAACAAAAAAAAAAGATTAGCCAAAACGGGGGGGGAGGGGGGAGAAGGGGGGCAAGGGGGTCAACTTTGAAAACTGGTTCGTTTGTGACTATAGCATTGCCCCTTTATATGAATCTGAAAAAAGAAATGTTCCAAATGTTCCAACTTTCGAGATCCGCTTAAAGGGGGAGAGAAGGGGGGCGAGGGGGTCAACTTTGAAAAATGGTTTTTACTTTAGCAAGCCTCCTCTAAACGAATCCGTAAAAAAAACATTCTACGGGTACCTCAGTTTCCGAGATACGATAGAGGGGGGGAGGAGGGGGGAGGAAAAGGGGAGGTTTGGGACTTTTCCCATACTCACGGGAGTTACTTGTTTACGAATCTGTCAAAATATACCCACCTCCCCATCCACCATCTGGGAGAACAATTATGTCAATGAGTGAGTCAGTGAGTCAGTGAGTCAGTGGTAATGCAGTTTTATATAGTATAAATAATAACTAGTAAGTGCTTGGTGCGCGAGCTGCAAGCAGCTCGCGGCTTTGTCGTGTTTTTGAGAAGTATTCCGTAACCTACCCTACACCTACCCTACACCTACCCTACACCTACCCTACACCTACCCTACACCTACCCTACACCTACCCTACACCAACCCTACACCAACCCTACACCTACCCTACACCAACCCTACACCTACCCTACACCCACCCTACACCTACCCTACACCTACCCTACACCTACCCTACACGTACCCTAAACCTACCCTACACGTACCCTACACCTACCCTACACCAACCCTACACCAACCCTACACCTACCCTACACCTACCCTACACCTACCCTACACCTACCCTACACCTACCCTACACCTACCCTACACCTACCCTACACCTACCCTAAACTTTGTTCCAAAAAACATAACCCTAATGTTTGCTTGTCGTCGCCAGGCACTGAGTTTCGCTTCACCCACTCAACCTTCGTTACGCTACGGAGGTCGCCGGCTCGCTTCGCTCGCCACCTCCCCCCTGCGCTGCACTCGGTCTCGTAGGTTCGCTCCACTCGGGATCCCTACGCTGAATCCGCAAAAAAAACAAAAAAAAAAGATTCGCCAAAACGGGGGGGAAAGGGGGGCGAGGGCGTCAACTTTGAAAAATGGTTTGTTTGTGACTATAGCATTGCCCCTTTATATGAATCTGAAAAAAGAAACGTTCCAAGTCTCTCAACTTCCGAGATCCGCTTAAAGGGGGGGAGAAGGGGGGCGAGGGGGTCAACTTTGAAAAATAATTTTTACTTTTCCTAGCCTCCTCTAAACGATTCCGTAAAAAAAACAAAAAAAAAAGATTAGCCAAAACGGGGGGGGAGGGGGGAGAAGGGGGGCAAGGGGGTCAACTTTGAAAACTGGTTCGTATGTGACTATAGCATTGCCCCTTTATATGAACCTGAAAAAAGAAATGTTCCAAGTCTCTCAACTTTCGAGATCCGCTTAAAGGGGGTGAGAAGGGGGGCGAGGGGGTCAACTTTGAAAAATGGTCTTTACTTTTCCGAGCCTCCTCTAAACGATTCCGTAAAAAACAAAAAATACGGGTACCTTAGTTTCCGAGATACGATAGAGGGGGGGAGGAGGGGGGCGAAAAGGGGAGGTTTGGCACTTTTCCCATACTCGCGAGAGTTACTTGTTTACGAATCTGTCAAAATATACCCACCTTCCCCTTCACCATCTGGGAGAACAATTATGTCAATGAGTGAGTCAGTCAGTCAGTCAGTGAGTGGTAATGCAGCTTTATATAATATAAAATCATGTCTGCTGAGGTTCTACGGTCTTGTAACGAGGACAATTTGAAGTGGCGCATACGCTGTCCATAGTCGGCTCTGTTGGGACAAGTATGATCCTTGAATCGCAGATACCGCGTAAAAGTTCGCTGAACCCTTTCGATTCGGCTCGTGTGAACGTTGTACGTTGGGTTCCAGACCGGGGACGCGTATTCCAGCGAGCTTCTTACAAGACAGTTGTAGAGAATTTTAATGGCAAGCACGTTTTTAAATTCCCTACAAGTTCTCTTGATGAAACCGGACGTCCTGGCTGCCTTTGCAACGATGTTGTTGATGTGGGAGCCGAACGAGAGGTCACTACTCAGCAGTACGCCGAGGTCGCGGATTGTCTCCACTTTCTGCAGTGTAGTGCCCGCAATTGAGTAACTTGATGGTATTGTTTGTTTTTTGCGAGTGAAGCAGATATGGTGACATTTTTTTACGTTTAGGACCATTCTATTTTTATCGCACCAGGACTGCAGAGCATTAAGGTCGCATTGAAGTAGTTCGGCATCTGCGGGGGTGACAATACTGCGATAAATTTTTAGATCATCCGCGAACAGAGAACATTGGCTGTGGCGAATGCAGTCAGGTAGATCATTGACGAAAATAATAAATAAAATTGGACCCGCGTGCGACCCCTGAGGCACCCCCGATGTAGCGGTATATTCCGAGGAGCAGTAGCCTGCCACCACCACTCTCTGCCTCCGTTGATCCAGGTATGACCCGAACCACTCTAAGAGACTGCCGTGTACGCCATGACTTTCAAGTTTTAACAATAACATTTGGTGGTCAACTTTGTCGAAGGCACTACTGAAGTCTGCGTAGAGGGCATCGACCTGCGCGCCAGCGTCCACGGAAGCTGATAGATCATTCACGTAGGACACCAGGTTCGTAACAGTGGATTTGTTGTTACAGAATCCATGTTGCAGGGGTACTATTTGTGGTTGTATGTGAGCAGTTAGTACGGGACACACCATGGATTCAAACACTTTCGAGAATATAGAAAGCATCGAGATGGGTCAATAGTTAGCCGCGTCAGCTCTATCACCCTTCTTGTAGACAGGGACAACATTTGCTATTTTCCATTCGCTTGGGAAAACTGCTGTAGTTAGGGATTTATTAAATATTATGGCAAGTGGGAGGGCAAGATAGCGGGCACACTTTTTTATGAAGATAGGGGGTAAACCATCGGGTCCGGCACCTTTGGTTATATCAAGTTTATGGAGAGCCCTGAAAACTTCTCTTTCAGTGAGGGAAAGCCTGTTTAGTGCATGTTGGGGAAGCACGTGAGAGCTTGTAGCAGGTAGGCCACTGTTACAATCACTTAAGGTGAACGAGGATGAGAATTGCGAGGCTTAAGTAACGACTTTATATCTAGACTTTATCGTAAACTAAGTTAATAATTTTTACTAAATCTATTTTTTAGGATCAACCAGTATGCCTGCTCTCATAGTACTTGAAAGATCGGGATTTTTCATGCGTATAAGTCCGAAAACGAAAATAACAACGAATCTTAACGCGACGCATCAATACTTGAAAAGGCCAGATGGATGAGCGAGGAGCAGCGAAACTTATCGCAATGCCGCCAGGCGTATCGTGAAGCAGCGAGGCGTATTTGAATTAACGGACTATGCGTTGTGCGGTATAAAATAAAACTCACACTGTGTCGCCGCGCTGGGTTTTTTTCTTTTGATTTTTATTAAGTCGTGTGTGTGCCTTTTTGTGCAGTAATTAATATACTTCCACATACTTTTGCCCGCAACTTCACGTTGATCACGAACGCGCATGAATTTAAAAAAATCCTGATGTAATCTTCATCATTCAAGCGGTACCTGACAGTTTTATTATCTTATCTATACTCTATACTTATACTTATATACTTATACTTATTACTTTTTACTTATATACTTTACTTATATTACTTATAATAATATAATATATAATAATATATATATAATATATAATATAATATATAATATATAATATATAATATAATATAATATATAATATAATATATAATAATATTATAAAGAGGTAAAATTTGTAAGTTTGTATGTAGGGGGTAATCTCTGGAACTTATGATCCAATTCAATTTTTTTTTTCATTTGTAGAAAGCTACATTATTCCTGAGTGCTATAGGCTATATAACATCACGCTACAACCAATAGGAGCGGAGCATAAATGAAAAATGTTGCAAAAACGGGAAAGAATATTACTTTTTGAGGGCGTCCGTTGCGTGCGCTGCGTAAACGGTTTCAGTTATACAATCATGTATGTAGGGTAAGTAGGGTAGGTGTAGGGGAGGTGTAGGGTAGGTGTAGGGTAGGTGTAGGGTAGGTAGGATAGGGTAGGTACGTAGCCAGTTGACGGGAGCGAAGCCGCCTGGGATAGCTAGTCTGCTATAAAAGTTTAAATAAAATTCGGCCAAATTCTTATAAACTTTCACTCCTTAGCTATTGAATTCGGAGAAAACGCCAAATCCTAATTTTTTTCGTTACATTGAAAAGTACAAAATTGAAATTGCCTCAATCATTATTTTTTTATGGTTCCATATCGTAGGTATAGCCTATGTCTTTAAGCGTCACGTCGTGGTGTGAGCTGACCCTCAAAATTTAAATGTCAACAGTAATTAGTATAATTTCGCAATGCAAACCAAACAATACCCGCATGTATTGTAATATCATTGTTACCGAAAGCAGTGAAAGCTAACATTACCAAAATGTTATCTGATTCAAATTGAAAAGCAGGAAATGAAACACAATGCTAATATCCAACGAATTAACAAACGAAATCTTTAATTTTGTTTTGTACTATTTAAATATTGTGTGAGGCAGCGTAGGATATGTGTAATAACAACAAGATAACTTAATTTTATCATTCGCACCGGTGTCTAATGAACATCTTTAACACATCCGCTGATGCTAATACTGATACGATGTCATTGACATCAAAAGTTACAGTTTGCGGATTCTTGATTCAATAATTTAAAAGATGTACGTCCATATTTCACTTTTCAACAAGGGCGCCATTATAAAAATAAATGAGGCCATAGACAAGTGCCATTCGATGTCAGTTTTGGCGATTTGATCACCTGACATTTCGATAGCGTTTGACATTCCCAGACATTTTCGAAATTTTTGTAATCGCTATCGCTACGCTTTGGTTGATCAAATGTCACTTGTCTTAATCGGCGATTGGTCAACACTCGCAACCGAAAAGGTCACGTGTTATGGCACGTCCTTTCGGCTGCAGAGGGAACGGGGCTCGCTCTGCAGCCGATATTTAAAATAATGATGAAAATTCCGTGGATGTTGATTGGCACATTGTAGCTCTTGTGGAATTCGAGCGTAGTGTAGAAGATTAGTCTTTGGTCTAGCAGGTACTCTTTCTCGCACCATACAGTTGCCCTGCATCCTATTAATAGCAATGGAACTAATTTGTAGAAAAGTTCACCCAAGAAAGTACCACCATCTTCTGCCTCCAAACAACGTTGCTATTTTCCAGCTTGACTTGTATATGTAGAATAGGCTCGCGCTTGACCACTATCTCACCTGATAGTAAGCGATGATATGGTTGACGATGAAGCACGCATGCCTAGGAGAAACTTATTCACTCTTGACTAGGTTGTAGCTATCAGAAAATACAGACTCTGGCAGGGAATTCCACTCCTTTGCTATACGCGTAATAAAAGTATTCCCAAAACGTTTGCATGAGCATCTCACCCATACGTAATATGGGTGGGATGTCCACCATGTACCGATGACGCATCGCCGTACGTCAATATTACGAACTGTCCTTTGAGACATACATCTTTGTCCTCTACTAATGGGTATACTGTAAGTCGCTTCGTGTAAAATACAGGTATCAGCTACCGGTAAGACTGATAAACGACCCCATCAAAGTTGGGAATAGGCTAGACAGATGGCTTAAGATAGATATTAGTGGCGTAGTCTCAAAATTGAGTCTGAATTTAGCTGTAAATTAAATCGGTTTATACATTATTGAAATTCTGTGCACGAGCTGCTGAGGAAATTCTGCAAACAACTGAGCATCGCAGTTTGCAAATTCGCGACACAGCTGAGGCGTGGTTCACTACGTCAGCATCTTAAGTAAATCTGTTAAGCAACTGGTTTAAAAATGAATTTTAAGGAAGCTTGAAATGCATTTTGAGACCATGTTTTCTGTCGTTGAGAACTTTGGGTAACTTGGCCACTTTGTTGCCTGCAAGTAAATGCTAACACCATTTATCGCTTGGGGAAGAACCGACCGTGTTCGATGTTCTTTTAGTAAAATTGTTAGGTTAGTCAGACGAAAAACGCTAGTTACGTTGGCACATGGGATGAGGCATCTGTATGCAGTATTATATTATCTGTGCCTTCGCTAAATGAATGACATTGTGAATATACCTTCATAACCGAACTTATACTCAACATTAAGCAGACGGAAAACTGCCTCATTGGTCTTGGGGTTGCAAGTTAGTGCTACCTGCTGAGAAATGCTCCCGACCCGTATACCCGGGTCGAGCTACATGATATTATCTATTATCGAGCAACATGGTATTATCTTAGAAGCAGTCCGGCTTTTGGCTGTCTGCCCGGTTAATGGCAGTAGGCTCGCCCTCTATCACTTCTTCTTCTTCCTGCCCTTATCTCATTTTACTTGGGGTCGGCGCAATACGTTTTGTTCTTCCATAGCGTCCTGTTCCCTGTCACTGACTCCCTTTTCTTTCATGTCCTCCTCACACAATCCAACCGTCTTTTCTTTGGACTTCTCCTCGCTCTCAATCCATCCACATTTATATTCATAACTCTTTTAGTAATCGTAGTATGCGTTTCATCCTTCCTCATCACATGACCATACCAGGACAAACAGTTTCCTTTCAACTTTTCTGTCACTCACGCCATTTTCAAACTTTCTCTAATATACTCATTTCTTACTTTATCCTTTCTCGTCACTCCGCACATCCATCTCAATATTCTCAAAATTCTAGTCCCCTACTACATAGGACTTAAACTGGTGAAATGTGGGTCCACTACAAGTGCCCATCTACCTAATCACAAACGAAGGCGTGTTGTTATGTCACGTAAAGCAGACGGTTTTTTAGTGACAAAACGTCAACAAAGAAAAATCTTTGCTTGCGGGTGTTGCAAAGTATACATGTGTTTGAAGTTCTGCGGGTATTGAAAGAAAGATAGAAAAACTAGAGCGCAAATTGTGACGTTGCAAAAACGAGCAATGGATAGAGCATTTACCTGCATGCAAATAAAAACAATGGTAATAGAGGACCAGTGCTTTTATTTTTGCAGTGAAGCTTTGTGCTGAAGGCAACGGTTTGCTATCCGTAGTGGGATGGCAATATCAATATAAATCGTAGTTTATTTTTACTGCTGGTATTTGTTTTATACAGCGGTAACTACACTGGCGTTCACAACTTAATACCACATTTTTAATTGCAATTTCTCCTATGCTATAGAAGTCGCAGTTTTGAAATAAAAAACGTTTTTAGATAATTTCATCAACATCCTTTGAAATTATGATTTATTATACATTCGTAAAGTTATTAACTTTAAAAAGATTGATTTAAAAAAATTGGTTACAGGTTTATGCTTTTTATGTCATCCTTAGGTTTACGGAATAGAACTCATAATCGGTTGAACGGACTGTAACAAGATTTGGAAACGTGTATAATGTTATTTGAAATGGAGGAGAAATAGTTGGGTCCTTCAAAGATTGCCTATTACAAACAAATACTTTTATCTCACTAAAATATTAGTTTCTATTATTGATCACTTTGATATTTTACTTTATTTCAAGTCACTCTATTGTGATTTAGCTCTCTTCTGTAACGCATTTGTTTTTCTTTACTTATGAAACAAAGTGCATTAATTTGTTTGTTAAGTACCTCGGACTAACCTTTCGAAATGTTCTGTTTATTTTGTACTGAGTACTTATATTGGTGAAACTATTTTGGAATGACGTATTAATATTACTTATTTATTATATACTTTACTGTACACTACAAAAAAGTACAGGACAAACATTCACAAACACAAGTTTACAATGGGCGGTCTTCTCGCACAGGGCAATCTCTTACAGACAACCTTTGGATGGACTGAACGATAGGAGAAGAATTTAGGGCAGTCAGTTTATTTGCGTGTGTGTGTGTGTTTTATCATTTTTTATTTATAAATTAGTATGTTTATCGAAGGCAATCTGATCCAAGTCGAACTTAAAAAGCTTCCAAAAATACCGAATTACATTTTCAATACTCATTAAATAATCTTCTTGTTTTTTGGATTCGGTTAAAAATACTTAAAAACCAGGAGACGTCGTCATGACCTCTAGACGTAACTAAATACATACCATCAAAGATCAAGAATGTGTAGAAATGAAATTCGTTCATAGAACTTATCTTAAGCCCTGCTTCTGTCCCACAGTTAAGACGACGACTAACGCCAACGACCTTGAGGGAACAAAACGCGCACACGTTTCACACCCGCGCGACCCAAAATTTAGTAGTTTTTTGTACTTTCATTATTATTCTATGACTTAAAAAAAAAAAACCTCAGATGAAAATGTAGATAATTAAATTGTCTTTGAGATGGTGTCGATTTCAATACAATACGCCCAGTGGTTTTGGTGTGATTGTCCTGTTTTTGTCCGTTTTAGACATAACTTTACAAATTAATTACACTATGTTATACGAATAAAACTCAAAATTTGCTCAAATCATTTTTTTTTTTCAAAAAATTACGACTAGCCATTTAGACGTGATTCTCATTTTAAAATCAGCTACTCAAGGGAATCGGCGCCTTAAAGGACGTGTGATATGTTACACGTAATCGGCAGTTCAACTGCGCGCGCAACGTTGTTTCTTACAAATTTTTCTAAGATTTTGAAAAACTTCTAATTTATTGTTTAATCTGGTTCAAAAATACACCTGCTTGACATCGTAAATATTAACCATGTTTTCGAATTGTCAAAATGAAAGGCATTGAACGAAAAGAAAGATATACATTTATTTATGCAGAACCCTACAGAATTGAAACGTTGCATGCGGTGAACGTTACGTAAAGTCGATTGACAACCCAGTCAATAGTACGGACGTCAAAACAAATCACAAGCACGCCCCTAGCGGCAATCAAGAGCAACTACGCATTGGCGCGCTTTTATAAGCACTTGCGAGGTGCGAAATAGAGCAGTTTAGTACTGACAGCCGTAGAGCTAAGACGTCGTAGAATCAGTGTCGATCCGTAATATTAGTAAGCAAGATTGTAACGTGTGTCTATTTGAATATATTCAGTGTATCGAATAATTTGTGTGATTTGATTTTCACGATTGACCCACCTACCTGCCCACACACGATGTCTTAAGGTTACACTAGTCGAAAATTCTTCCATACAAACGTAGTCTAGGGATTATTCCACTGTTTGACGATGTACGTTCAAAATAAAAAGTGATATCAATTCATTTCATTTGTATCTAGCCATGTATGGAAGCAAAAAAGTAAAGAAAGAAAACATTTCTTTTCTTTTCTTTCTTTCTTTTAAAAAAAAATCAACTTTGCCCCACACTAGGAATTTCTCCTGTATCGTGGGTGCGTTTACAAACATATAATTTCACATACACAAACACCCAGAGCCGGAACAACTATTTGTAGATCATACAAATATTTGTTCCGTGCGGGAATCGAACCCGCGACACGCAGCGCAGCAGTCAATCGCTCAACCACTGCGCCAACCGTGCGTCCAAATTTGAAAGTTAGGAGCGTCGAAAGTTCCACATTTTGACACAAATTTTAACGCATTTTTGGGCGCGAATAAATACCATAAGAAGACGGAAAATTGCAAAACGGCCTCCATACAGGGATAAATTAGTAGTTCAATAATGCAAATAATTTTTAACAGATACATTTAGTCGTTTTTTCATGATATCTAGACTGCCAAAGGTCTGTTTATAAAATTTCGCGCGCTCGGTTTCGTCCTAAATCATTATCCATTTCACTACAAATTTGCAAAAGTGTGTATTCGTACGCGAACTAGCTTCCTACTGCTCATCACTGCATCTATATCTTCCGCACGTGTTGTCGGTTGATATAAAATGCATTTTAACCCAGCGCACAAAATAGTTCGTGCCGTCAACTTGTGTACCCATAACTTCCCGTTGGTTTTCATCTGTCGGCCAGCCTTGATGCGACATATAATTATTATGGTAAAAGCAGGATTATAGGAGGTAGAGCAAATATTTCACCAGCATCAGGCATGCACAAAGAAAAGTACCTATTTAACATGCCTACATGAGTTTCGCTTCTTTAAGGTTCTTATTCTATGATAGGCACTGGATAGGAATGTTTATGTTATTTGTGAGTCTACCACACTTTTTTACTGGCGGAACCGCAAGTCGTGAGTGCGACGTGATTAGGTTCGATAACTACGAGAGACGGTTGCAGTCAAAGATTCTTGGACCAATGAAATATTGTTTTATTTATGGATATTTTATGCAACGCGTGGAGAAGAATTTTAAGTATTAACTTAGATGGAATGCATTTGAGGACTGATACAAAAAGTTTAATTTTTATACGACAACTAGCCGGAGCCGCCCGTGTTGTATTAGTACTTTTCCCAATATTTTTATAAATTATAGCCTACTGGCTTCAAGCCACGGCTTCGCCCGCCTTAAAAGTTAAAAAAAATGCTCCGATCGCCACCAATTTAGGCATAGCACGCACTGCAATTTTATTCGGGTTTTTTTTTCCGCAGTAAGTGCAGCTTCATACATTTCCATAGGTCACAGAATGGGCGGAAAAAAATTCGCGCAAATTAAAATCGCAGTGCGTGCTATGCCTAATACAGAAAGAAAGAAAAGAAAGAAAGAAAGAAAGAAAAATTGTTTATTTGCGCCAGGCACGACGCATACCATAAAAAACCAAAAAAAAATTACATAAATACAATCATTACAAAGTATGCGTCACAACTACGCAAAACGGTCATCGCTCAGCATAATGCTGGGACTCGTGTGCGAGACAGAGCCACAGCGCTGGTTTTCAGGATTATCCGCTAGGTCAATCTAATGATTCACTGAAAATTTCATTAAAATCGGTCCAGCCGTTTCGGAGTCTATAAGGAACATACTTAGCTAAGCACTGAGGTTTGCTATAAGAGAACCCAATTAAGGGTTAAGCTCGCCTTTGTACATAAGTTGTCCTTCTGTATTTGTATATGTTTGATTTGTGTACAATAAAGAATATGAATACTTTCTCTTTTATATAATTATATAGATATACAGATGTGTTATTCTGATGTGTATGCTATATTTCTGTTAAGTTTCATCAAAATCCCTTCTAGTTTTTGCGTGAAAGAGTCAAAAACATCCATCCTCACAAACTTTCACGTAATAGTATATAATAGTACATGTCAGTATATTGGCCAGTTCTTAGTTTATTTTTACTAGCTTTTGTCATAACATAAAATCAAGCCTGCATTCCAACCCTGCACCACAACCTGCCACCACGTTTTGCTACCCGCTTCAAAGTTTGAAATTATCCCATGGACCTATAATTATTACCGGGATAAAAGTATTACAGGTTGTTTTTTTTTAGTGTGGATAAATGATCATGCATACTGCATTACCAAGAAGAGATAGCGCAGTTATGTGGGTATCCAACCCACTAAAACGCCACGGTGTCCTCCTGTGCCGCTTATGGCGAGAACACGGACACGTGTCTGTATACATCCGTGGGACCAAACCAGCGCATGGGCGCCAGACGGACCCGTGTATGTCACCCTCCGTACCCCTGTGACGGGTCAAGACAGTGGTAACTGTCACCTACCACATTTCGGCCGCAGGGGTTAGGGAGAGCGGCCAACGCTATACCGGCACTCCTCCTCCCCTGCGGCCCACCGCGTCCGCCATCAGACGGTGGCGACCCCGTGCAGGCCGCGGGGGATAGGGAGAGCGGCGCACCATAATACCGCCACACCTCTCCCGCCGCGGCCTTCAACCCTGAGCCACGATGCCTCAGATACACGACATCGCGGCCCGCCCCGGCACCGCAACCTAGAGAGCGGCCCCTCCTCGGGTTCCTCTTCGCTTCACCGTATGTGTCACTGACAATGCGAGCACCCACCAGGAGGAATATGTCCTATTCCAAGTCAAGGCCAGTCGTTGAGGCGTGATTGATTGAAAAAGATCTTTCACATTAATAGGTTGTGAGGCAAATTACAACGCTGTTGGCGTGGCTGAATCCTGGTCAAAATATATTTAATTTTGGAATTATCGATACGACGAAGAAGAATATAGGATCAATAAAAAAGCCTTTTATCAATATCAATGCCTTCTCCAAAGAATCAGCTTTGCCATTCAACCTGGCAACGCTGCCAGCTTCTGGGCACGTTTCCGGATAACAGCGTTGTGGAGGACTTGACTTACCTTGTTTTTGTACATATACGTAGTGCGGTTTAGTATAAGTATAGTAGAGTTACTAAAGTATGTACCTACATTGTTACAAGTGTTTTCAATTTAAATTATCCCTTTCATAAATATCAAAGCTTTTATAATCAAAATATTGGTTTGATTGTTCATCCTCAAAACGATTCCACAAAGATTCAATCTGAAATTGCAAAGTCGAAAGTACTTAGTCGATTCTTTTATAGTTATCCTTTCGTTAAAGAAAATTAGTGTGAAAGCAGGCAGCTTGTTTGAATATTTTATTAAATTGTCAGCGTAAAGTTGGTTAAACTTTTTGATAAGGTGTATATACATACAGATGAATTAATTTTTGTTAATTAAGGGTCTACACAGGGAACATACACAAAGCGCTCATTATACTAAGACGGCTGGAAGGAAAACGCGCTCAAGGTAGACATCGACAAGATTGTCAGGCACAACCAGTAAGGCTTTTTGAGGCAGCAGACAAATCGATGGTAGTGAAGGAACGGTAAAGTAGAAGAATAAGGCTACTTTGACTACGCCTGCTCCCATCTCACTGTGAGGAAGTCCCAAATGTTGGCACATAAGGTATCTAATAGGCGAATAATAATCAGCCTTCACGGATATCATCAATTAACTACACATTAAATAAACAAACAACAGGCATGGTGTAGGGGTGTGGTAGTAATCTTCTTCAAAAAGGGTGACAATGCCCTACTGAAGAACTATAGGCCCATATCACTTCTTAGCCATGTCTACAAGCTGTTTTCAAGAGTCATCACGAATGGTCTCGCGCGCAGGTTGACGATTTCCAGCCTCCCAAACAAGCCGGATTCCGTAAAGGCTTTAGCACCGTAGACCACATACATACGCTGCGGCAAGTTATACAGAAGACCGAAGAGCCTGCCTCTCTGTTTAGCGTTTGTGGACTACGAGAAAGCCTTATATTCGATCGAGACTTGGGCTGTACTGCAGTCTCTCCAACGGTGCCAGATCGACTACCGGTACATTGAGGTGTTGAAGTGTCTGTACAGAAACGCCACCATGTCAGTCCGTCTTCAGGATCAGACCTCGGAACCAGCCCTTCTCCAGCGTGGCCGGAGACAGGGAAACGTCATTTCTCCGACACTGTTCACTGCTGCGCTGGAGGATGTATTCAAGGTTCTGGACTGGAGCGGCCTAGGCATCAACGTTAATGGCGAGTACATCACTCACCTTCGGTTTGCCGACGACATAGTGGTCATGGCTGAGACCATGGAGAGCCTCAGTACAATGCTCGATGACCTCAGTAGAGCTTCCGAAAGAGTGGGTCTGAAAATGAACATGGACAAAACCAAGGTGATGTTGAATGCCCATGTTACACCCACTCCTATCAAGGTTGGAGACTCTACACTCGAAGTTGTGGACGACTATGTCTACCTGGGACAAACGATCCAGTTGGGTAGGGCCAACTTCGAGAAAGAGATCAACCGTTGAATCAGACTCGGCTGGGCAGCGTTCGGGAAGTTGCACGGTATCATCTCGTCCAACTTACCGCAGTGTTTCAAGACAAAAGTCTATGACCAGTGTGTGTTGCCAGTGATGACATATAGCTCTGAGACGTGGTCGCTTACAATGGGCCTTATCAGAATGCTTACAGTCACTCAAAGGGCAATGGCTCTCCATTCCAGCTCTCTAGCTATGCTCGAAGTTTTCTTGCGTGATCAAATCAGGAATGCAGAGATCCGCAAGATACCCAGGGTTACCAACATAGCCCGAAGAATTGCCAAACTTAAGTGGCAGTGGGCAGGGCACATTGCTCGCAGAACGGATGGCCGATGGGACAGAAAGGTTCTGGAGTGGCGACCGTGAACCGGAAGACGTTGCGTTGGAAGGCTTCCACTAGGTAGACCGATGACTTGGTGAAGGTTGTGGGGATCCACTGGATGCGAGAAGCACGGGACCGGTCAATGTGGCGACGCTTGGGGTAGGCTTATGTTCAGCAGTGGACATCTTTTGTCTGATATGATGATGATGAAGTAAACAAAATAATTTTAGTGGCTTAGTAAAAGCTGGCAACAGAAAATTAAAACAGATATACATAATAGATGGAAAATAGAAAAGGTCCACAAATCGACACCTTTTTGCAGCCTCCACTGTTAGAACCTTATTAATTTATTCCATAAACAACTGTTTTCTGCTATTTGAAAAGACCATTATCTCTTTCCCTAGACTGGTAAATAATCTACAGCAGTTAATAACTTTTCACACTTAATCTAAACACAAAGCAAATAAAATGTGCGATGAACTCTGTCTGTGTTATCACTCATTCCAAACTTTCATTTAAATTGCACTGAAATATTTATATAAACAAAAGAATTGGAACATTACTCATGCTAGTGAAAAACGAGTTTTAATTGATTTATTGCGGTTTCAACAACTATTAAGGTATAAGGTAATCTTTAGGTACAAGGAAGCCTACAGCCAGTTAAAGGGTGTTCATTTTACGTGATTCCTACTTTACTATCGATAGTAAACATAAAGTCAGACTACTTCATCAACACACGTTTCGACTTAGGCCTCGTTTCAGGAGACACGGGGCGTCGCGTGTGTGTCGCGGACCGTACTACATTCAAACATTATGGTGTTGTATGAGAGTATTTGCGGAGTAGCGCTGGCGTTTTTAAAGAAGCAGTACGTCGCCCCGAGAAAGGAAGCCTTAAGGTTACACTAGTCGACGGCACGAACTATTTTGTGCGCGGGGTTAAAATGCCTGCTATCTCTTCCTACAATTCGTGCGAAAGAGATAGATGCTGTGATGAGCAGTAAGAAGCTAGTTCACGTACGCAGCACTTTTGCAAGTTTGTAGCGAAATGGATGATGGTTTAGGACGGAAACGAGCGCGCGAAATTTTATTTACAGACCTTTGGGAGTCTACGTATCATGAAAAAACTACTAAATGTATATTTTCAAAATAAAATTATTTGCATTGTTGAACTACTAATCTATATGTTAAGGCGCCTCCCCGAGCAAAGCGCCGCGCTAGTCGAATTTTGTGCAGTTTTTAAGAGCTATCTACTCTTTATTTAAAAAGAAATATCAATTAATAAAAATACATTAAATTTCTACATAATGTTGATTCTAAAATTGTAGTACACTTTTTTTTTTTAAAGAGGTATATGTGTCACTAATCTCCTTCCAACAAAACCAAAAAAATGTGAAATAATTATTGATAGCATGCATCTCCTCGTAAAGTGTTCATTAGTTATTTTTTATACTAACACTAATGGATAGACAATTTGATAACGAACATTTTGTAAGTTTTATTTTTTTCAAAAGACTAATATTCGATTTTATAAAGACTTTATTCTAAAATCTGGGCGTATTCACTACCATAATTCATGCGCCGCCAGTGCCACTAGGCCAATAGGAATGCTCATATCTCATGCAGATTTTTTGGTCAGGGTACGGCATTAATATATATGTTGTGGCACCGAGTTGCCGCGTCTGACATACCGCTGTTAAACCCGCGATGGTTTGTGTTGGTATGTTAATACATTCAATAAATGTTAGTAAACATGTCTTAGTTAATAAATGATAAAAAAAAAAAATATACCTGTATGATGGCCGTTTTGCAATTTTCCTTCTTCTTATGGTACTTATTGCCACCCAAATATGCGTTAAAATTAGTGTTGAAATATGGAACATTCGACGCTCATAACTTTCAAATATTTTTCTTTTTTGTTTTCATACAGGGCTAGATAATGATGAGACAAATTCATATCACTTTTTATTTTCAACTTTCATCGTCAAACAGTGGAGTAATCCCTAGACTACGTTTGTATGGAAGAATTATCGACTAGTGTAACCGTAACTATCTGTTTCCTAAGGAAGGCATAATTGCCTGACTTATCCATTAGTAGGTATTGGCCTACCATCGTTACTGCTTTCTTAATAGGCATGCATTCATCCTTAATCTTGGCAAGGTCGCTACAGCCTTTGAATATAAATGAACTTTAAAAGATTAAAATATTTCCTTCTATTTATAGCAAAATATCCAACTAAACTTTTCTAAAATTCAAGGCACTAATCGTCTTAAGTTCTATGAAAGTTTTAAGAGAAAGAAAAACAGATTTGTTTTGAAAATTAATATTTAACTTCTAAGTTAATTTTAAACATAAACATAACTTTAAAACTAAAGTTTCGCTTATTTATATTTTGCATTGTAAAATCTACTTCACCGGCGACTACATCATCGCTTACCATCAGGTGAGATAGTGGTCAAGCGCGAGCCCACAGACAATAAAAAAACATTGCATATGATTCGTAATATGCAGGAAGATTTTTCGCAAACCTAGCCTACTAAATGTTCCTCTTTCCAAGTTATTCAATTTTTATTCCCTGTGAGCAGAAATTTTAATAATTTGTCGTTTGAACATGAGTTCTTGGATAAATTCAATACCAATGTTTCTCGGCTGAGGCATTAGAACTTACTGTCTCTGTCCATGGTGATTTGCTGGTTAAAGATTTCGCAAAGTTAACGTGTAAATTCAGATAATGCTCCCAAACTACGAGTACCATTTCTGAGAACACAGAAGATATTGAACTTTACTCGGCATACGTCTTCTATTTTGTCGTACAAAAACACTTTTACAGTACGTGGTATTTTCACGAACGTTATGTCACTCAAATGCCACTAAATTTTAAATCGCGCTTTAAAAAAGCATAATTCTGTCCCTCACACTTTTACGTTTACTGTAACGACTGAAAAAACTCTTAAAGTACGAGTACCTAAGTTAAATGTCTCTTGAGTATTCAGAGGTGTTTATTTTTTTCAAGAACATAAAAGTGTTGAAAAAAATAAACACCTCTGAATGAAGTTGAGTGTCTTCGTTGTGCAGGGCATAAGTGCACCCAAAATAAACACAGTTATGTTCTGGGGGGTGACTATAAGCTCTTAGAGCGGTATCAATTTGATATCGAGTGAGTGAAAGATGTTTACAAGTCAGATACATTTGTCCCTTATTCGATCTCAAATTGATACCGCTCTAAGAGCTTATGGTCACCCCCCTGTTCAGCCATTAATTTTATATTTGACAGCTCAAAAATTTACTATTTAGTGATGTCCTAATGCGTTACCGATTGGTTTTCTTAAAATAGTCGACTTTATTTATGAAGATATTTTAATCCATCTAACACATTAGAATTTTATTTTTACACAATGTTTTGTATTGTTTTATAAACATACCCAGGCATTTTAATGACTATGTTGTATGTATTAAAATGAACTGTTACATTTTGTATAACTTTTATCTACCTAAATATATATTCTATATCCAATGTTACTTTTTCAATATTTAACGTTACTTAAAAATCTAATTGATGACTACTATATTTTAGAATAATAAAATGAAAATATTAATTTATACTGCTTTATATACATATCAGTAAACACATCATTCGAATTTTAATTCATCGGAATATCGTGGCTAAAGAGCACGCCGTTACACTATGCTAAGCGTTCATGAAGTATTCCATTTTACTGTCTATGGTTGCCTATGAATAATTATGTAACTTCGGAGGCGTGCTTATATGAAATGTTAAATTAATGGCTGGATGAAACATAGCTCCATAATAATCACCAAAACCGTCGATGCCATCGAAACTTTAAACCAAAATACTATCCCAACTAGGTATGTGCTTCCCCAAGCGCGACGCCTGGTCCTCTGCTTTCATACATCTGGTGGTTTTTTTTTATCCGTCATCAGAGGCTCTAGGCAAAGATCACAATTAAATATTGACCACGTAACATTTCAGAGGCTGAGGCACATATATATTAATCCTATATTTTGTGACAGTCGTTATCGCTGATACTAGATCCTCAGGTTATCGGCACACATATGAAAACAGCCCGTTAGTCCCCATATGCTTTAGTCCCGCTATGCTCGACTCGAAAAATACTTACTAAAAATTGTAGTTCTAAAAACTAAAAAACACGCTTTAATGGTAAGGATAATGGGACGAACTGTTTAAATTATTGCATTGTCATCGGTCCTTGATAAGTGTGCAAAGTTTCAAATCAATCCAACGTTTTGAAGTGGGTGAAAATCACGTTCAAAGATTCCGTTACATTGATACATTGATACATAGATACATACATACCAAGCTAATAAAAGCGTGTTAAAAAGTGCCGCTATGCACGCACTTCTTTGATTCTACGTAAACAATGGAAGCTACAGTTGGAAAGAAAGTATTTGAATTCAATTAAATTGAGGATGATGCTGAAAAATATTGAAATTAAACCAAAAATATCGAAATCTTAGTTCGAAATATGTTAGGCTAATTTCTCTTTTACGGCAAAACGTTTCGTTGTTCACAGTTCAATGGAATGGATGGACACTATGTTTTTAAAATGAATGACGCGAAGTGTTGAGTGGCGGTGAGGCGAGTGTGCGTTAGTATCATGAAACGGAACGTTTATTAACTTTTTTCGCGAAAGTAACGGAATTTACAAACTAGGTTTTCATAATTTACGTTTTAAATACCAAAACCAAAATATTAAATTATAACAGTTTTCTTCATCACTTCCCGCGAATGTGATTTCATGCATATCGGCACTTTTTAGTAGGTATGTTTCGTGTCGAGCTTAATAACCGAAAACAGCTGGTACGCCGTTGCTTCACCAGATTTTTCAGTCTCGCATCCGTTCTGATTTGCGAGAAATGTGCCTCGCCCACTGCCACTTAAATTCTTCAGGTCATGCCAGTTGGTTTTTCATCAACACTAGTTAGACTTCACTTACCAGCAATATCCAAGGCCTGTGCTCGCCACACCTGGCCGAAGGCACCTTCTCCAACAATGTTGAAGATTCGCAGTTTATGACGAGGGAACTCCCACTTGTCAGGTGGCTGGTCATCCTTTGATATCGATGTTTCTTCTGATAACTGTAAGATTTGATTAGTGATTAATATTCATCATCATTAAGTCAGGACTCCAGTATTGTACTCTATAGCAATGGTGTCTCATCCCATACAAAGAAACTGTCCCGACGTACTGTACTGATTATTCTGATTATTTGATTTATCGATTGATTATTAGATGGTGATCTATCTATATCCGTGGAACGGAACCGAACGCGATTGATTTACAAAAAATAATCGAAAAACGCATCAGATGAAAAACGCTAGTTACGTGGCACGTTTTCTTTGTATGGGATGAGGTATCTGTAAGCTGGTGTATTGTGCTGGTGTGTGGTGTATTATATTATCTGTGCCTATAGTAATCCCATTTTTTTCTGGCTGAAGTAGAGTTTGAAAAACTTAACTTCAAATTCATAATTTGTAATTGAGTACTCATATAAATCTAATAAAAATATGATGAACCGTATTGGTATTTATGATCAACTGTATTGATTCATAATATAATCTGTATGTGTGTGATTAAGTGATTAGAGTCAAATATTACTTTCTTTTTCACAAATAATATTTTTTTCTAGACTGAAGATAAAAGAAAGATTTCGATAAAACTTTTGTACGATTTCATATCGGCAAACACACGTAGCCTATGAAACAATATTTATTTTCTTTAATAAAGTTTAGTTTACCTTTGCCTGCCAAAGGAATGAAACATATGTATGAAAACGTAAGCAATCTAACAAATCTAATGATATTCATGGATTTGAAATATTGTCTTAGATAGCACAATGAAATGGTATCGATGAAGAATGAGAGATAGATGAGAAACAAGCAAGCAATGATTGAATTATGGAATTATTGCATAACTTAAATATGAATAAGCTCTTTGAGCAAAGTCATTTCCATTGTCCGTAAGGGACAGACGTATAAAGTCATTTACATGTGTCCCTTTTTTAACAGTCGCACCATGATAGTTTTGACACGTCATGGTGGGCCGCAGACCGAAAATCGCCCCCGAAAAAGAAACGAAAAATAACTAATACAAGCAAAATTAATAGCAAAAATGGATACTAATACAAATATGTAAGAAAGGTCACCATGAGTGCCAAAGCGTCAGGAAATGTAATGTAAAGAAGTTCAAATTCAAATTCAAACTCCTTTATTTGTGTAGAAGGAGTAATGAAAAGAAAGGACAACTATCTGTCAATCTATCGTCAACTGACCTGCAAGTGACTATTATCCCAGGACTCGTATCTATTGGAGTATGCACGTGGATGGTCCCACATATTGAGAGACGCATCTTGAAGGACGATCCCACTAGAATCTTTACTCTGAGGACAATGAAGATCGAATCAATTTTATGGGGTACCACCTACAATTAAAGACAATTGTATAGTTGGTATTCGTGCAAAGAGGTTACTCGAAAATGGGCTGTGGGTTGAAATCGAGACTCTTGAACTCAATCCTATTGTACTTTGAGATCAATAGGTAGTATTGGTGAATGACACGGACTTATACCTAGTAGGAACGAAAATCAGACAATTCACTGTGGCTGCTATTGGTATCGAAATAACAAATAAACATGTTTCTTCTTTTGTTAATATTACACCAAGTTATTTCACCGCCCACAGGATTTGCTAGACTCAAGTACTTAGTAAAACAAATATTGTTGTATCGATGAGCATAATTTGGTTTGCCAATGAACTTTAAATACACACAAAATTATCGATAGCCAATTTGAAATAACCTCCAGCGGTTAATATAACCTTTAAATAATTTGGTTAACGTAACACAAAAGTTTAATATAGCATCAAAATGTCGCATCAAGTACGTGGTAATTATATGTCACATAATACTGGTTCATTTTTTTCCTACAAATTATGATGAAGCTTTTAGGTAATTGTATTATCTTTGCTACTAAAATGTTTTATTGAAAAAAAAAATATACCTACATTATTCTACGTGTGTAACTTTATTAATCAAATTAATTACAAATAAAATGTCTGCACACTAAAAGCATTTTCATTTATCTTAATACAGTTAATGAAGAGTTAACGAGTGAACATTGCAGTTGCTTATATAAACACAAACAAAGTCATCAAAGTTAGAGTGAACAGGAATCTTCTGGGTAAGCTCACTCCATCGAAAACACTGTCTCTTTCACCTCTGACCTAAACTAGAGTCAAGAGCAATACCATAAAAAAAAGAAAACGGTCTTTCCAAAATTGGCATCACCATTAAACTTCACGAAATTCAATTCTTATCATTACTTACCATGTCATCTTTCTTGCTATCCTTCTTCTGAGCATTATTTTTCTTGCACACGAAGAGGACGACCACTGCGACTATCACTACCAGGGCTCCAATTGCGACAAGAGGTACCACTGTCAAAGGCATTTCATTGTTGGTGGGATTCTTATTAGGTGCTTCAGTGCTGGTCGTTGCTTCATCATTCTGGAGGATGCTCTCTCCACCATGTGGTGTATCATCGGGCGGGTTCGGAGGACTTAAAGTAGTGAGTGTTGTGGTTGCTTCAGGTACTGTTATGTAAATATTTGTTGCTTTGGTAGTGCTGTGTGTGGTCCTTGGGAACTTTGGTTGTATGTCGGGGTAGGGGGGAAAGTAAGGCGGTGGTGGGTGGGGTAACTTGGGTCGCTGGCCGGATTTATCGGAGACTGTGGCGTAGACTTCCGTCTTCTGTGGTATAGAGCCGTCGTATGCTGTTACCCATAGCGAGTAGGACCGGTTTTCCTGGAAATTAAATAAAATATTTTCGTTAGTTCTATTCGTTACTTCCTTGCTTCCCGACTGATTGCTTTTGAATATATGAAAAAAAAAACACGGCAGTAATATTGTATAACGAAATTAAAAGGAAAAATAGCACAGGTAAGAAGGCTTTACAAGTATACGAGCAATAGTCGAGCAACTTATAAAATGTACTTGGAAAAGTAAAAATTTAGTATATGATGTATTCCAACGGCAAAGTTAATTTCATCCCTTCGTTGGAGCAATGTTCGGTGCTTTCATTGTTTATGAACTTTAGTAATGTTACAAATTCATTTTGGTGAATGTAGCTGTTTATATAGAACCTTCTGTGCGTCAGTCAGACTCGCACTTGGTCGGTTTTTTTATATTTTCTCCTTCTCTCATGAACTAATCTTGCAGATGCATTATGTAACGAAATAAATTTTCAAAATTAAGCAAAGAAAAATGTAGGTACTAAAATTGGCTGTCGCTTTCCGTTTTTTTGCTGCTGTTTTAATTGCAAGATTGACAGAAGAAGAAGTAAAACTAAGTAAATCTTATAAACCCGTAGAAGTTCAGCCCGACATACGAGTGGATATATTCAATAAGTCTTGCTGGATAAACTAGATAGGGTTTTGAACAACTGTATCAGATTTATATTTAACCTCAGAAAATATGACCATGTGTCGATCTACAGGTCTGAGTTAAAATGGCTGCCCATTCGCCAGAGGAGATGTTTACGAGCTTTCACCACACTTTTCTCTCTACTCAATTCTCCCACCCCTCCTTCCTATCTTATGTCTACCTTTCAATATCTATGTTCTTCACATGTCCGTAATCTGCGTTCTTCTAATAATCTCCTCTTACTCTGTCCGTCTCATTCGACTGATTTTGTTCACTCCTTCTTTCATATACAGTCCATTCTTCTTTGGAATGCGCTTCCTCCCGAGATCAGGACGGCCACCAGTCGGTATGCATTCAAGCGGAAATTGCGGATTTACTTTCAAAACAACTAAGCTGAGTCATCTCACTTTCTTCTTTTCTGTTACTTTATATATATAAGTATATATATTATATAAGTATATATTATTTTCAATATATATGTACGTGTATTTTGACTATTTTATTATGTTATAAAATAACTGGTTTCATTTTTATTATTAAACAATTCACCTGCCATGTTATCTCTTCACCATCCTTGGTTGAAAGGTAGAGAATGCCTAAGGCATTAAGTCCGCCTTTGTACCTTTTGTGCATGAAGTCTAAATAAATAAATAAATAAGTTCTTCAGCAAAGATGTTGTGCATAACTTGGGACTTGTAGAACTGTAGAGTAATTTCTGCTTTAATTTTATTTGCACCAAGTTGATGAAAAGTCTCGTAAGTGAGTTTTCTAAGAAATTATGATACGTGGAAGTTGCTACACTAATATTAAAAATGTTAGATGTTTATTAATCAATCAAGTTTTAATGGCTGAACGGGATGGAAACTTAGCACACGACAAGAACACAGCTTGGATAAGGACAATGGATACGTTTTATCCCCAAATAATACGTGCCCATAAAATATCTTATTGAGTTTCAGGTGAAGGAAATCAATGGCAAAAGCCAGTTTTTATTCAAATATAATCATGTACGAGAATGTTATTATATTTTCATGTATGTGTACTTTACGGATTTCTGAAAACACCAACCCAGAAATTAGATACCTAAATAGAAGTACATTTCAAATACTTACTCTAAAAAGCTTCTGAATTTCAAGGCTCTGTGAGTGCAAGAATTTCCTAAAATAACATGAATAGAAGTACCTAAGTTTTCCGAAAAAGATACTTAGATCGTGAAACTTGGCAACAGAAAGCATAACTTCTAGTTTTACTAAGACATAGATAAATAAAATTACGATTTTAGAAAGCATTTTCAAGATTAAAAATTAAATTGTATATCAAAGTTGTAAATTACAAAATTATCGCTTCTACCGCTCCCACAATCTACTAATTAAATACCTACTTCAATTGAAATAAATAAATCATATGCTGTTAATATATTTAATTACTATAATTATAATAGTTGAAACATAAATTAGAGGAGCACGGTGACTAAATAATAACATCCGCACGGGTCGAACTTCAAGATTAACAACACCTGACAGGGTCGATCCCAGGATTGGAAACCATCCTCTACACAAACAGAGACACCTCCGTGCCTCGGATATTACGTTGAGCTGGTTGGTCCTGGCTGTCATTTGTAAATCTTAGTCAGTAGTTTCGAGGTTTCAGAAGTCAGAAAATCTGACACCAGTCTTGCCAAGGGGTATCGTGTCCTCTTCTTTCGTGTGAGGTGTGGCCACCTCTGGTGTCAGAGTTAATTAAGCCGCCTTTGGGAACCCCGCCGGCCTCTGACTTGGCTATTTTAGACTTACATTAACTATATAAGTTCAGGTTTTCTTACGATGTTTTCCTTCACGGTTGCCCGTGATGTCCAAGATAAACTTGGAAAGTACATATGAATTTGAAAAAGTCACATTGTTCGAGGTGGTTACAAATCTGGGCAAGTAGATTTCAACCCACGACCTCAAGCACGGGGTATCCTGTTACACAGTTACTGGGTTGTGAAGATCAGATAGGCAGTCGCTCTATGTAATCTACTAGTATTTTGCTGCATCCGACTGACTTAGACTTAGACTAGGAGCCGACTACGACATAGTTGAAAAATGTTAGGCAGACTGAAATCAGTTTAAATTATAATTTAACAGCCGAAATAGAAACTTAAAAAACAAATTATTGATTGATTGATTTAGTTTCAATTTTAATTACAGAAGAAAGTTAATACTTATTATAGTCAAGATGAATTGAATTTTATGGGCGTTTACTATCGAGTTATTAACAATTTAATTGGATGATTAGTGTTCGTGATCTAATTAAGATTCTTAGTTGTGCATGCAAGAAAATAATTACGCATCATTTGCTTTTATTTCTTTAGAAAAAGTATTCATTATTAGCACTTTGGTAGATGTAAGTGTATTGGGTTTATTTTTCTTCTAAATAAAAAGAATAATCTCTTGGTTTAGGGTCAAATAAAATTATTTAGCAATCAAAACCCCGCTGTCGTAAGGGGTAGGTATCAGTATCTAATGATGATAATGATGATATTGAAGAAACTATATTATAAATGTGGAAGTTTGAATGGATAGATGTACATATTTGTGGATTTATTTTTGTTAATCAAGCACGCCAGAATGGCTTAATGGATCTGTACGAAGTTTGGCACAGAGATTGTCAGGAATAGCACAAATGGTACTTTTTATCCCGGAAATATGTTCCCTCGGGATAATTTTCGACAGAAGCTAAGTAGGATATAAAATACATATGTATTGCCTCCATATATGATGATGATGATGATGATGGAACGGGCTGGTGTCCGCAACTCTACGTCAAAGCGCGTATTTTTCGTATTTTTGTTATCTGCGAAGGTTTACGCAGCAGTGTGCCTACAGTACAACCAAATTTTGGGCAGGTTAGTAAGGCAGAGGGTATACCCTTGTTTCATCAGTTGTGTTAAAGTTCCATGTTTTCCAAAGCGAGCTTCATCAATATCATAAATAGTATAAATCTGTAGAAAAGTAATTTTTTTACATCGAACTATTTCCAAAAAATAGCCAGGGTGTTAAAGGATAACCAACAGAACCAATATTCAGTATTTTTTGAATTTTTGTTTGTTTATTTGTGCACGCATCACAACACACGCAATTCAAATACTCGGACAGTTGAACTTGATATTCGATAGATGGCATTTAAAGTAATTTTCTGAATTGCAGTGTTAAGATTCTCCGCGAAAGAATGATGACCCTAAAAAAAATTGGCAATAAGGTAAGTAGGGTAGGCAGGAAGGTAAGTAGGGGAGCGGAGCACTGCCGGTCAAACAATAAATTGAATCCCGACTTTGAGGCAATACTGAAAGCATCTTGTAATAAATAACTGAAAATCCAGATACCCACCCAAGCTTTAACAAGGCATAACACATTCATACACACATACAATATTTATTTGCTACTAGCTGTTGCCCGCGGCTTCATGCGCGTCAAACTAAAAAGAAATAAAGATAATTTTCTTTCCAAAATAAAAATATCCTAAGTCACTCCTTACTATATCAGGTATCTGCCAGTATTGTCAAAACTGATTCCGAAAAAACAAACAGTAAGCAAAAAAAAGGAAAAAATTCCCTTCATGATGGTTGTGCTGAGTGGTGTCAATCCATGCGTCATGCTCGTGAACGGGTTCCATCAGCTGGGAATGGTCATACCTTAGCTGCCTTAGCCTGCTTTTAATTGCATACTTATTGTATTTAGAATCGTTTGTTTTACGTGCACATCTTTTTACATCGGTCTCAATACAAGGGTAAGAGAGAGACTCAACACACCGCTCTGCTCGAGGGTCTCCACCACGAAATCCCAATAACAAAAGCCATAAATGACCGGATACCCAAGACAGTCATTTTCGATAAAAAATACAGAATCCAGCTACACGAAGATAACCGCTGCGAGGGGTTACGCCCCGATGAACTGCGAATCTTCACGGACGGATCCAAAACAGGTACAGGCACGGGTGCAGGAGTCTTCTCGGAGGACCTAAATATCCGCTTAGCCACACCACTGGGGATCCACAACACGGTGTTCCAGGCCGAATGTCTAGGCATCTCCATGGCGGCCTCTGCGGTCTTGGCTAGGGAGGTAAAGGACTTCCCTATACGTATACTTTCGGACAGCAGGGCCGTCCTGCAAGCACTAAACAGCCACACGGTCAACTCAGGGCTGATTTACGAGTGTCATCGGCGCCTGAACCAGGTCGGTATGCATAACAAAGTAACCATTCAATGGATCAAAGGACACAGCGACTCCCGAGGGAACGACGCTGCAGATGAGCTCGCCCGGAGGGGCTCAAGTATGGCACCGGTGGGCCCGGAACCCATAGTGCCCCTACCTTTCGGGTATCTACGCGGTCTGGTAAGGAAACGCACCAAAGATCAACACAGCAAGCTATGGACTGATCTTAGCGAATGCAGGCAGGCCAAGGACGCACTACCGCTCATTGACGGCCGTTTCACAAAAAAGGTCCTACGACTAACAAAGCCACAGTTGCGTGCAGTTACTGCCGTGACAACTGGACATGGGACCTTTAATAAACACCTCTTTGTCATAGGAATCACGGACAGCCCACTCTGCAGAGCTTGCATGGTGGAGGAAGAGACAGCGGCACACCTGCTCCTGAGCTGCCCTGTAATCGCTGGATACAGGGCCAAATACTTCGGCGACCCAGGTACCCTGCAGGAGATAGTCGGCAGCACCAAGGCGCTGCTGGCCTTTCTCGAGGAGCTGGGGTGGATCGAATGATGTGACTGAGTCCCACCCGTACGCAAAATACGCGCTTGGTCGTGGAGTTGCGGAAACAGCCCGCCGAAACTAAACTAAACTAAACTAAACTACATCGGTCTCAAAAATATGTATTTTCCCAACAAGAATGATGTAACCAAATAATTGTAATTAAAACTGATAGAAAAGAGTGTCCGTGGAGTTCCTTGCAAATTCTTCTCCATAGAGACCTTGACACAATCTTTTGTTTGACAATTCAAAAGTACCTATTTATGGTCTAGTTAAAATAAAAACATTTTAATATGTTATATATTTTTTTAATTATTGATTTAAAAGAAACATTTTTGAATCCTTAAGTAAAAAACTGTTATTTTGAAATTATACTTCACTTTGTTTGTATGTACATATATTGTATATTATGTATGCATTGTATAGATGTAAAGAAAATAGCAGATGTTTTACAGATAAATATAGACGCCATGATTCCCACAGCTTCAATATTGATTGACCTGACCTCCGAGACTGAGGTATTCCTAAACTGCTACTTAAGTGATTAAAGTAACGATCCGTTAAAAATCGGCACCCACATTGAGAGGTTTTTCGATTTGTTCCGGTCGGATCCGTTTTGCATGCGAAGTTTTTATTTATGTGTTGGTTTTGTTTTTGTTTGAAGAACTGTGTGTCTACCTATGCCGGCTGTTTGTAATAAATTTACTTGTGTCCGATCGAAAGTTCAGTTTCGGTTTCGGACGAGTATAGGCAAAAAAACGATTTTCGGTTTCGGCGGCAAACCTGCCGAAACTACGACCGAAATTGAAACTGCATTCGGGAGTTCTCGCGTTGTGATCGGTCATGGATGGCGCGTTAAATTTCCATACGCCATCCAAGGGAGTATTTTTTTGCGAATATTTTTTTCTTAAATGAGGGGTTGTTATGTTGATTATTATACCAATAAGTGAAAATGTCGAAACCTGCATAGCTATGTGATTTATAGTTTATACATAAAATAGAACCGATCAAGTGCGCGTCGAAGTTGTGTGTCGAGGGTTCCGTATCTACCTATTATACCGCTATAATGAAATTAGTATAATTTTTATTGGTGGCTAAGTTTTAAAGATATTGGCAAATTTAGATTTTCGCGAAAACTTGAAAGTACCAAAATTTAATTTAAGTACTAACATTTTTTGGAATTGTTTTCTTTATTTGTGCTGTACGACTGACTGATTATAATAACGTTTTCTTTATTTTTCCCTCAAAACATGATACTTGTAAGGAAGTTTCGGTTTCGGTTTCGGCCGAAACTGAGACTGTTGCCGAAATTTGGTTTCGATCGTAAAAACCAGTTTCAGTCGGACACTAAACTTTACTCACTGGTTATAATTGTGGCCTATGATAAGTTATTAGTTATTGAAATTCTGTACCTAGTAACTTCTCTATGTGGTTTAAGTGAATCATTTACTTGCCCAATCTGTCTTGTCAACCGTCTCGTTATCACTGATTCCTTTTTCTATAATCTTGTATCAAGTGCAAGTTCGATCATGCATGGAGTACTGTTCTCATCTCTGGGACGGATCTGCCAAATACCAACTTAATGCACTAGAGTCGATTGGAAAGCGGGCCAAGAGGCTCATCGGCGATGAGGCATTGGTTAAGTCAAAGCTCCAGAGCCTTGAACATCGTCGCCGAGTTGCCAGCTTGTCGGTTTTTTATCGATTACATTTCGGGGAGTGTGCGATGGAATTGCATAATCTAATTCCGCCCAGCCCGTTTCATCATCGGACTACCAGACGTACGGCGATGCGCCATCGGTACATGGTGGACATCCCACCCATACGCACTAAACGTTTTGAGAATACTTTTATTATGCGTACAGCTAAGGAGTGGAATTCCCTGCCGGAGTCTGTGTTTCCCGATAGCTACAACCTAGGGGTCTTTAAGTGAAGAGTTAATAGGTTACTTCTAGGCAAGCGTGCTCCATCATCGACCACATCATCGCTTACCATCAGGTGAGATGGTGGTCAAGCGCGAGCCTATATAAGTAAAAAAAAAAATATAAATCCTCACATCATACGTAATATTTTTGGTCTCTCTGTCACTCTCCATCCAGGACCAATGTTCGAAGCTTAATTTGGTTTAAGCTTTATAATTTCTTAAGGACTGTTTTGTATGTGGACTGCAGTTTCTATAGGCTGGTTAATTGATACAAGTTGCTTGTTTTATTAATTATTTACTACAACTCACATGAATACGTCGTTGTTATAGTGTATGGGTAACATAGTAATTAAATAGGACTATGAATTTGCTTATGAGTAGACAGTCATACAAAGTTATCGCGGCATGTAAAATGAGAAATGCCGTCGGAGTTCTTAGAATGTCACGTTATAATATATAAAAAAACAGTTTTTTTTTAAAGGGTTCCGTACCCAAATGGTAATAAACGGGACCCTATTACTAAGACTCCGCGGTCCGTCTGTCTTTCTATCTGTCACCAGGCTGTATCTCATGAACCGTTATAGCTAGACAGTTGAAATTTTCACAGATGATGTATTTCTGTTGCCGCTAAACAACAAATACTAGAAACAGTTAAAATAAATATTTAAGTGATGCTTCCATACAACAAACGTGATTTTTTTGCCGTTTTTGCGAAATTTGAACGGAACCCTACGTGCGCGAGTCCGACTCGTACTTGGCCGGTTTTCTGCTGGAGGTTTTCTCTGGGAGTACTGATCCTATTTCTTTCATTATACAACAAGTTCTACAAAGCTACAAGGGTTGGTTTTTATCCCAAAAAAATGAAAGTTCGTCTGGCATAGGCCGCAGGTGTGAAGCCGAAAAAGCTGGTTGCTATATGCATCTTTGTGATTATTATAGTTTAGACAAAATATAGTTATTGGTAGCTATGAAAAAACAGACATTACAGTATTCCATTTTCATTCCAATTTGTTTTTTGAACATCTGCTTATTTGTCAATCTCAATCATTTTGCCCTCAATCTACTTCATACTGATTAATGATAAACATATATTTATTCTGCAAATACATTCATTCATCTTTAAGACATTTTTGCAATTGCTTTCAAATTGATTGAAATAGAAGTGATTTGTCACGTGCCACCGCTGTAAGTCCAAATAAATTAATCCTGTTATATTTGTTTTTATTTTAATGTCGTTTTAATTAAAAATATTCACTGGCTAGTTAATGGCCTCTTAAAACAAAAAGTCATCTATTTTAAAAGCTTTTTAATTATTCTTTTTTGAATTAAAAGCTTGTATTTTTGTTTGCAAATCTACTCTAAGTAGGCTTGGTATCTGAATAATAATTTTATATCAACAAAACTAGATACATTTCTCTAACACATTCTCACTGCCTTTAATTTTAACGATTCAACAACTTTATTTTAGCAGACATTTTTCAAACATACATGAAATTTTCCTTATAATTCTGGTTTTATTAAACATTAAATTCAGCTGTGACTCGAATGCCTTTTACTGCAGCGTCAGATTGTATGTTTGTAAAGACTGGACGCAGAAAAATACTGATCTATCGACTTAGAACGGAGTCGCCTGGGCGGCCAATGCCAGAGAATTTAGAATTCAAGATACTCTTAATTATCAATTTTTTTTTTTTTTTTTTTTTTTTTATTATCTATAGGCTTGCGCTTGACCACTATCTCACCTGATGGTAAGCGATGATGTGGTCGACGATAGAGCACGCTTGCCTAGAAGAAACCTATTCACTCTTGACTTAAAGACCCCTAGATTGTAGCTATCGGGAAACACAGATTCCGGTGAAATTATGGAATAACAAACTCTATGTCGTATATGACGAAGTTGGAATTTCATTGCTAGTCCATATTTTTGGGCCCTTAAAAACCATCTCACAGACACCCAAAAGTGATACCAATGATAGCTTATAAAACTGCATTCTTATATATTATTGGCGCTTCGTGAAAGAAGTTGTGAGTTCAAACCACTTTCGGCACCAAGACTTTTATTAGTTCACTTGAGAGCAAAACTACAGATGCCCGGTAGTTATGGATAAAGCGGCAGAAACTGTCAAATATACCGACTCCCTAGTTTTTAGGTGTTTCTAAAAAGAACTCACCGTTATTCAAAAACGCATACAGTATTATTTGATTGTAAAGTTTATTTTCAATAATATAAGCGATTTAAGTGTTTAAAATAGAGTGCCGTTGCATAGTTTTGCTCTCAAATGTAGTACTACTGTTTCCAGATGCGGCGCGGTGAGGTGATTCCGTGCTCTGTGTTGTAGGTACCTACTGAGGTGTATATATTTGGCATCCAGTGGCGGAACTGAAATATTTTCTGATGCCAGCTTCCGACGGTTAGATTAATGGTACTAAAGTTATACGGCAAAATTTTCTCTTGAATTGGGTAAGACCAATAAGTAGCTGTGCTTTTTAGGGTTCCGAACCCGAAGGATCCAAACGGAGCCCTATTGCTGTCACTCACGTGTCTGTCCGTCTGTCTGTCCGTCATCTGTCACACAATTTTATTAGAGTTTTTTAACTTCCCATTGACATATGAACTTGAAATTTGGTGATAATGTTTATTATCTATACTAATATTATAAAAAGGAAAGATTTTTTTGTTTCTTTGTTTGTACCGAATAGGCTCCGAAACTACTGGACCGATTTGTAAATTCTTTCACCAATAGAAAGCTACATTGTTTTTGAGTGACATAGGCTATTTTTAATCCCGTAAATGGGTCATGTGGGGTGGTCCACGGGAACGAAGCCGCGGGCAACAGTTAGTTACGTATATTTTTGTATCAAACACCAATCTATAAAAAGTAATAACTTTATGTTAAGCGAAAACAATTAATTATACTCTAAACAATTTAGTCTTTTCCTTTTGTAGAAGTTATAGTTATAAGTGGATCTCGTTAAATATTTCAATATCTACGAATAACGTGTTTAAAATTTGCGATTTCGAAAATAAGTTTCTATTTTTTTTTTCTAAATTTGCTAGTCGTAAACCTCTGACTAAAAATACCTACAATATAATTATATAAATTTATTTAATCAAATTAAAAAAGATCGCAGCTGCAATGTCTATGAACATCAACACCTTTTAATACTCTCTAATACTCTCCATTCACTATCCAATTGAGATACTTTGTTCAAAGCAGCACAGATTTATAATCTAAATGTAATTACGATACTATCGTAAACCTGTCAATAGTTCTCGATATCGATCTTTGAACTCAGCACGTCACTACACTACTGCAATACTTTTCAATGCACCAGCCATCTCTTATTTATAACCATCGTCGGAAAAAGAGAGTTTTTAAAAATTTGACGAGTGTATTTGTGTCTTTGCATTATAGTTCCTAAACGGATGAACCGATTTTGATTTAGTCTATTTTT
Source organism: Orthosia incerta (assembly GCA_948252205.1). NCBI lineage: Eukaryota > Metazoa > Arthropoda > Insecta > Lepidoptera > Noctuidae > Orthosia > Orthosia incerta. Next base: position 7,292,475 of record OX411748.1, read on the forward strand.
CTTTATCGAGAGTGTTCTCAGCTATGTTTGATGAAAATCGGTTCAACCGTTCAAAAGTTATGGGCCTCTTACTGTTTGAAAAGGGGTGTTTTCAAAAGATATCGTATCATAATTATGTGTTCAATAGATTGTCGATCGAAGCGTGTCTACTACTAGATACATACTGTAGCATGCAATAAAAAAGTCTCGCCAGTTTTATAAATTTTTAATGTGTTTTGTTTGTGTTTTGTTTTATTGAGAAGAATAATTAAGAATTATAAAATTGGCAGTGATTAAACCATTTCATCAACAAAGATTAAAAAATGTTCTACATGCATTCGTAAACTTAATGTGATGAATATCACGTATTCATCACGTTTAGTATTAAGTTTACGTATTGATTTGAAATGCTATTATAATTTAAATGAATATTGAAATGATAAATTTGGCCACAATGGTCTAAATTTGTAACCTATCATCTAAGTTCATATGTGGAAGCAATAAATCTAGTGAGTATTGAGTAGATTAAAGCCATTTCTCATGGGAGTAGACAGAAACTGCAGGACGCCACCTGCTCTGATCCTAACATACTCATTATTTCATACATTTTCTCACTACTTAAGAGTCCCTACAAGTTTCACGAGCCAAAAACAGAAAACAGCTACTTTTTCAGCGAAAATTTCTCAATAACTACAAGATATATGAAAAAAAATATAATGACAAAAAAAAAACGACACAAGTCCGTCGTCTACAAGCCCATGAGCAAAATTGAATGTCTCGCGCGTGCGCAACGGTTTGTAAGGCAATATTCAGACAATTTATTAAAATGAAATAAGTACTCAAAAATAAAATATAAAAATTGGATTCGATTGATAAACACCTCAAATTTCAAATTATTTATCAGTTATTTTTATATTCATCATATTCTTACACGTAGCCGACGCTTTCGCACATTATAAAATTGCCTTTTTTCCGCGAGGACAATATTTTTTTTTAAGTACAAATACAATAAACTTTAAAAAACTCAATTGGTGGCTCCCTAGTATACTATATGCTCAGTCTACACCATTTTTTGCAGATTGTTATTCACCATCAGTAAGCTGAAAAAACAATTGAAAAACCTGGTGTTTCGGGATTACGTAAAAACGTGTGTTAGGAATTATTTTTTTCTAATTTTAATTGAGCAGTTATCAAAAATGTGTAATGTCTATTCCCTAGATAACTTTGTGACGCAAAAAGTTGTTTTAAAAGATTTATCATATATCTTGTAGTTATTGAGAAATTTGCCCTGAAAAAGTAGCTTTTTTCTGTTTTTAGTTCGTGAAACTTGTAGGGGCTCTTAAGTTCCAACCATTTAAAAAAAAACAATGAAAACAGAAGAATCTCACCTTATCAATCAGCGTATCATTGACCGTCACGACTCCAGTGTGAGGATCTATCCTGAACGGCGCCGGCGGTCCAAAGGTCTCTAGGCCGAAGGTGACCTTCTCTGCTCCGGTATTCTCTCGGTAGACCTTGGTCACGAAGGAGCCCAACGGCTCCGTGGGCATGACGTACCAGTTCCTTTCGACGTGCATGATCGCCGGCAGGTTGAAGCCCGGAGGGGCTTGTGATGATGCTGGAACAAGAAGAGGATGAGGTTAAGAGTGGGTTAAAATATTTTTACAGGTAGGTGAGATGTTTCACAAAGATCACATTAGACACAAGAACAGGGAAGTCGATAAAAATTATACATTGCTATGTGGGTCGGCGCATCATAATTAATATTCGTATTAGTCATAACAATGTTTTGCCCTTGTAAAATTATTGACTCTTTGCATGTATTAAGTTGTAATCTTCCTATCGACTATTAAACGAGCAATAATTATATACATTATATTTTTAATCACGTTCTCGAAAATGGCTGCAACATTTTTGATAAAATTTGCAATGTAACCCCTACATTGTTCACCACCTTTCAGGGGTGATAAATCGATCTAGCTAGGTTTCATATCTGGGTAAATTAGTTTCTCCGTACATTCACGCAAGAGTATGAGCGCAATACAGTTCGTAATTTCGCCGCCACTGCTTTCGTCTGAAAAGCCTAATGTTAAAGGTCACAGATATAAATCTAACCAGATGACGCGATTGTATGTACTCGCGTGTCAAAATAGGGAGTAAAAGTACGATCAATAATCGTACTTTGAGCTGTTTCATTTAGCATTATCGGCATCAGATATCGACCAAAATCTAGATATATGCCTAATTATGCCATATTGAGCTATTAAGAGAGCAGTGGTGGCCCAGTGGTATCGGCCGCGACTTACAAGTTGTAGGTCGTGGGTTCGAGCCTAGGCAGGCACTTTACTTTGTGTAAATTATTTCATCACCACTGCTCTCAAAACGGTGATGGAAAACATCGTGAGGAAACCGGCATGTCCTAGAACCAAAAATTCGAATACATGTGCATCCACCAACCCGCACTGGGCCCGAGTGGTGGATTACGGCCCATTCCCTCTCACGAGAGGAGGCCTGTGTCCCAGCAGTGGAAACATTAATAAGCTGATGATGTGATGTGTGATGTGAGCTTTTAAAAACTGTAGAGAAAAAAGTTGACGCAGGCAATGGAAATATTTTCTTTCATTGGTAAGTAAATTTGTTCTTTGCGGGTTATGTGAAAAAATGGCACAATTGTCTTTCATACAGATGGAGGGACTTGCGTTATCTAGTTAGATTTATGTCTGTGATAAAGGTGGTGGCCTACTACGCGTAAGGTTCCGGGTTCGAATCCCAGATAGGGATAGATTTTTGGTTCGTTTGATATTTTATCATTTTTTTTTTTGCTTTTTTATAGAATATTTTTGCCAACATCAACATTCACTCCCTACTCCAAATTATTTCTTGTTCTAAAAAGAGTCAGAAAAAAAATCCTTTTGAAATTATAAGTTGCACCCTTTTGGACCTTTATCGGAAAAAGAAAAAATATTGGGAATTATGACTTTTGCTACTACCCATGTAGTACAGCTTAATCCCCACTTCTCCTTCTTATCTGACTTCTCATGTTCTGCTCACAGTAAAAATCTTCGTTCCACCAATAATCGTCTTCTTCAATGTCCCTCTCACCGCTCTGGGTTTATCCACTCGTCCTTCTTTGTTCAGGCTATCTCTCTTTGGAATGCGCTCCCTCAGAATATCAGGATGGCAACCAGTCGGTTCTCTTTCAAATTTAAGGCACGTGAGCACATTCGCAAGAAGTTTGCAGAATCATCACAGAATTGATTTGTTGGTATCGGTTTCTCTATAACATTGTTTATGTATGTATGCATGTATCTAAGTATATATTTATATGTCGCAAATAGGAGGGCTATCTTGGATAAACCCTCGATCTTGTGGGCTTTCGTAGGTATGCATGCACAAAGCAGGTAAATTATGCCGTCTTGGAGATAGTCCTTGTTCCAATTTTATCAAAGCAGCGAAGTCGGCCACCTATCGTTTCGCTTTCTCTCAACAAAACACACTTTTTCAAGTTTATACACGCCACTTTAGGCCACCTCTTCACTATTTTCCTCACAACTCCGCAAACGCGCGCCCGCGCGTTCCTTTTTCTAACTTCACGACAAAACATGGCGGGAGAACCTCGCTCAGTGTGTCTCGATAGACACCCCTGCTTTTTATTGGCTCAAGAACTCATCCGGCAAATTACCGCTTAAAACATCCAATCCAAATCGAGTATTTTGTGTGTGATAATATTTTTTTTTTTTTTTTTTTTGTCAATGTTTAATTATGTCTTATGATTTTATGAATGTGTTTTTTATACTTATGCCATTATTTATTACTTGTTATTATTTTTATGATTTCAAATACAATGTAAATTGTTTGTGAATAAATTGAATTGAATTGAATTGAATTTGACATAAGCAAAATAAAGTGTTGTCAATCGAATAAAATCGAACTGAGATTGAATCGTAGGCTAAATGTTGCCAATTAAACAAAACTGAATTAATATGTTTACAAGCGATATTTCTTTGTTCCTGATTATTAATCATATACCTTCCTCCGATATATATATATTATGTTTATATATATTTTATCTCTATTTATCCTTTAATTTAGTTGCACCCGCCTTTTTTTTTTCTCTGCACCACCCTAAGGTCGACTGGCAGAAAATGCCTAAGGCATTAAGTCCGCCTTTGTACTTGTGCATAAAGTTTTAATAAATAAATAATCCAATTACTATAAATAAATGCTAGAGAGTAGTTGACAAAAGCAAATGATGGTGTCAATTAATTATTAATGTCAATAATGGTGTGTCAACCCAGACTAATAGCGAATCCATCAGAGTACTCAAGTACCTAGTTAATGAGATAAATCGTGATAGTGAATAATGGTGATGCCATTTAGAGGTTTTTGACACGTGTATTCAGTGTATTGCACCAATCTTGCTAATACCTATATTTTTACCCGACTGCCGAAGGAGGGTAATGTGTTTATCAGTCTATGTATGAATGTATGTGCCTATATGGCATTCTAGAAACCAAACTCGTTGACCGATTTTGATGATTTTTATGGCAATCGATTCGGTTACTTGCGTTTGTCACTGGCTACATTAAAATTGAAAAAATGGCGGATCTATGATGCTATGTTGTGGAGGCCCGATTCTTTAATTTCTTCCAAACTCATCATGTTGGATATCAAAATAAAGGGTTTTAAGAGGGGATTTCAAAATTATGTTACATTTACATGTCTAATAAATAAAAATTATTTATTATTATATTATTTACTGTATGGATCAGAATGTTGGGCTGTGGAAAAGATGTATGAAAGGAGATTGCATGTAACAGAGATGAGAATGTTGAGATGTATGTGTGGCGTGACGAGATTGGATAAAGTGAGAAATGAGTATATTAGAGGCAGTTTGAAAGTGGCGCCAGTGGCAGAAAAGTATGTCTATGTAATATGTAAGTATGGTCTTGTGATGAGGAGGCATGAAACGCATGTTACTAAGAGAGTTATAATTATAAATGTGGATGAATGGAGAGGGAGAGGAAGGCCAAAGAAAATATGGGTGGACTGTGTGAGGAGTGATATGAAAGAAAAGGTAGTCGTTAATAAGGTGGCAGAGGACGGCACGGTATGAAAGAAGCAAACGTGTTGCGCCGACCCCAAGTAACATGGTACAAGGGCAGAAAGATGATGATGTTGACCTGCCTCGTTTGTTTAGTGGTCGCAAGCGCTACTGCTTAGCATGAGGTCCTATGTTCGGTTACCAGTTCGGACAAAGTGTTACTAGGCTTTTCCATTTGGAATTACTCAGTACCAGCCCGGAATCTATGCCCAGTTATGTAATGTGCACTGTTGGTGACAATAGACTCGCCCCCTGTTACATGGAGATTTATACCATCATCATCATCATCATCAGTCACGACCTTATCCCATTTACTTGGGATCGGCCCCTCTTATCCTTTTTCTCCATTGTGCACGGCCTTGGGTAGTGCTGTTGACCAAATTTACTTCTTTTAGGTATTTTTCAATCGTTGTCAACCAAGTGGCAGGTGGACTGCCGCGTCCGCGTTTCGTCGTTGGCAAGTTAAGGCGATATATAGGCCCCAATGTTAACGCAGTACTGGCCGTGCGCCCGCCCGATGCCGAAATATCAATATTGAACTTCCTTTTATTATTTGATTTACTTATTCTATGTTAGTTATGGAGAAATTCCAGCCATCAATTTTTCTGTGTAAAAATGTATTTAAACATCCAACTTGTTTTGGAGAAGTAAAAAAAATAGCGTGTGGTTAATTTCTTTTTTAAAGCAAAACTATTTTTTTATACGAAAAAACTATGTGTTAAAAATAATATACATGAAACAATAATAAATATACATTATTTTCAAACCTTTTAATCTAGCCGTTACTAAGGAGTAAGCTTTAAAAAGTTACCGTGTTTTTTCTTTTTACCTTTTTATAGATTCTTTTACCGATTGTGAATGTTTGAACATTGTAGGCTTTCTAGATTTCTAGATGATTGTTAACATTTGTTAACTTTTTATTTCGTTTTACATTATATTTTTGTTGTTTGTTTTTTTTTTAATTTCGTACGACTTATTGTTGGGCCTACGTTGTCCCCCCATATCCAAGTACTAATGCTGTAACATGGAAATATTGTAAACACAATTATTTTAAAAGAGTAACCATGGAGTTTCTTGCCGGTTCTTCTCCATTTGATGACGTGAATAACGCACTATCAATGGTCACAGATTGGTTCACAACAAATAATCTTGTTCTTAATGCCAAGAAGACTAAATGCATAAAGTTAGCTTTGCCCAATGTTAGAAATCTGGGTCCCAACATTGTGCTCGGCAATGAGAAGCTCGAAACTGTTGATTCAGCTGTGTTTCTGGGTATAACAGTAGACTCAAAAATTCAATGGGGGCCACATATATCAAGCCTAGCGGGTAGGCTTAGCTCGGCCGCCTACGCCGTCAGAAAGGTTAGACAATACACTGACGTTGATACAGCAAGGTTGGTCTACTTTAGTTATTTTCACAGTATCATGTCCTACGGTATTCTACTGTGGGGCAGAGCCGCTGATATTCAAAATATATTTGTGCTTCAAAAACGAGCTGTTCGTGCCATTTACCAATTAGGTGCGCGTGTTTCTCTAAGAGTTTTTTTTAAAGAGATTGGTATTCTCACAGCGGCTTCACAGTACATATTCGCCAACATTTTATATATTAGGCAGAACATTCATTTGTACAGTAACAATAGTAATATTCACAACTTTAACACCAGAAATAAGGCAGACTACGAGCTCCCTTTCATCGACTTCATAAGGTGCATAGTTCATTCGTTGGGGTTGGTATAACTTTTTACAACAAGTTACCGTCTTCTTTTCTAGATTTGCCATTTAACGCATTTAAAGCAAAGGTAAAAGCTAATCTCGGTTCTAAGGCATACTATTCTATTAATGATTATTTAGATGATAAGCATAGTTGGTCGCTGTGTTGAACTCAAGACAATGTTCGTGTTCTTTTACCAAAATTAGCTTGCTGTCAGGTTAAATATTATTATTTTTTAATTTCGTTTTTATGTGTATTTTTAAATTTTATTTTTTGGTAAGACTGTCGTAGGTATCGTTTACTGTTATTGTCGGAGCTGATGAAGATTGCTACTATCTTTGCATTATATAGAGTTAATCTTTCTAGTATTATATAGCAGCATAGCCAGCATTGTGTGAGTACCATGTACTTCAGAGCTATCATTGTCTAGATACCTACGTCTTCTATTGACTTGAATGACTCCGGTGGTTGAGAGTATGTCATGCCCACTCAAATGTCTCGCCGATGGTGGCGCGTGTGTCGGATCATTTAGCTCCCTTCAAAATGGTTGAGCTGAATGGTGCTGATACATGTGTCATGTTCGTGAACGGGCGCTGTCGGTTGGGACTGGTCATCTCTTAGCTGCCATGGTTTATTTTAATTGATTCTAATTTTATTTCTGAATTGTCTTTTTATATTTACTATGGACACTTTTAACTTTCTACATCGTTCTCACATAATGTGTAATCTCAACATGAATGATGTAACAAATGATTTGTAATAATTACCTAATTGAAAAAGAGTGTCCATGGAGTTTCTTGCCCGTTCTTCTCCATAGAGATCTACGCCTTGGAATGGGCATCTACGGTACTTTCACAGTTATTATGTCTTGTGACTGGGACTGTAGCACCATAATTTTGTATCTAATATTTTATTTTGTCTTTTGACAATTCAAAAGTGCCTGTAACTGGCCTACTTGAAATAAAATGCTTTGACTTTCTTACCTTTCTGGAAATACGAGCGTTATGTTATGTATGAATTGAAATATCTAAATAAAATTGTACTTTTATAGCAATACTAGCTTCTGCCAGCGACTTCACCCGCGTGAAAGTCGAAAATTATCCCGAGGGAACATATTCCCGGGATAAAAAGTATCCCATGTGCTATTCCTGACTATAATCTTTCTCTGTGCCAAATTACATCTAGATTCGTCCTGCCGTTTGAGCGTGAAGAAGTACCAAACATACAAACACACACACACAAACCTTCGCGTTTATAATATTTGTGTGATAATAATTATGGTTACAGTAAATGGATAGTTGGTGGCGTTTATTGTTTTATTGCATTATTTCACGGCATATGTATTATTTAGCATCAACATTATTAAAAGTCACCATTTCAGAGTAAGCGGTTCATTAAGTTTATGAAGTATAATTTGACCTAATGAACTAAATTGTGAATGGTTTAAACCGTTAAAACATTTTAGTGACGATAAAAGCTAAATAATTAATGCTTAGCTTTAATAATTCCAAAATTGAAATGGGAATATTGTCGTTCCAGTGTAATTAGAAGCCATAAACCACATAACAAAATTAAAAGATCATTGTTGATATATATGTGTAGTCACGAAGAATAATCATAATAAATTCTGTAAACGACACGTCTCGAAAACTTATTAAATATAGTGTAATTTGCAGAAACTTGTGCAAAATAATAACATAATTCACCACAGTATAAAATTGGATTAAATTACATTGGTATCAAGGATTCAGCCTAAACTAATTTATCACACTAATATAAAGGCGAAAGTTTGTGTGTGTGTATGTTTGTTATGTAGCGGCACCAACACCGCCACTTACGGACTAATGACATGACGTCACACAAATCCTACATCGCGCAAGTAAAGTTTTCAGCGCGATTAGAACACATACAACAGTCCGACAACAACCGTCGGGCAGTTGCCCGGACCAGACACAACACCCGTCTGGTCGGAGGATCCTCCCTTTTCTATGGAGGTTTGTGGGACTTTACACCCTGTTCCACCTACCCCCAAACTGGTGACCCCGACGTGATCGTCAGCGCAGCCTTCGTGCAGAACAACTTCGTCGTGACGTCAGCATCACTTCCTCAAGCTTTCGAGCAGTTAGTCACACAGCCAGCCAGTACCCACGGCATCTACGGGGGTACCCTGACCACCAGCATGCAGCGGACGCGCATTCCTGGTCATCACCCCAGCTTCCTTCATCACCGCTCCGACCCACTGGAGCCAGCAACACTATCCCGACTCACTGGGATATCATCACCCCGACTCACTGGGGCACAACCGCATACAGTTCCGACTCACCGCGAACTGTGTGACTTCCGGTTCCGACTCACGGGAACCAACCTTCCACTGGCCAGGCACGCATCACAAGATGTACGGACGACTCAAAATCTGCTATCAACCTCCGGTCTCCGGAGGGGAGTGATGTAGCGGCACCAACACTGCCACTTACGGACTAATGACATGACGTCACACAAATCCTACATCGCGCAAGTAAAGTTTTCAGCGCGATTAGAACACATGCAACATTCCGACAATTACCGTCGGGCAGTTGCCCGGACCAGACACAACACCCGTCTGGTCGGAGGATCCTCCCTTTTCTATGGAGGTTTGTGGGACTTTACACCCTGTTCCACCTACCCCCAAAGTTACTTCTTCACGCCAAAACGGCTGAACGGATCTGGATGAAATTTGGCACAGAGATAGATAAATATATAGATAGATAAAAGCACATACTAAGCTAGATGTACGTCTGTATTTTAGTATTCATTAGTTTCTGCCAGCGGCATCGCCCGCGTGAAAAGTGTTTTATCATTCAAAGGTAACATTATACCGAGATAAATAGTAGCCTATGTGCTACTCCAGGCTATAATCTATTTCTGTGCCAAATTTCATCCGGATCCGTTCTGGCGTTATTGAGTAACAAACACACACACACACATAAACTTTCGACTTTATAATATTAGTGTGAAGTATGATATAATATCGTTTTATTAAATTTCTACTAAAACACAAACACAAACATGAAATTAGGCAATCCCGTATCCATGCGTAATTCATTAAATTCAATTCGTATCGACAATTACGAGTATTAACTACCTTCTATAATTGAAATTTTAACTAAATCAATCAAACAAAAATTCATTTTATGTTAATATTTCGATTATAATTAATAGTACCTGGGCGACCGACCTCTGCTCGGGTGAAAATAGAGAAAACGACGTTTTCTAAAAATAAAATCTAACTAGATCGTTTTATCGCCTGCATACTCAATTCGTTGAGTTCGAGATTCAAATTATGTATATATATACATATCTACAAGAATTGCTCGTTGCTCGTAGATTAAATGTATTAATCAATTTTCCTTGTTATTCCCAAAAAAAATTAGTTGGCTTCCAATCTAACCGTATGCAGCTGATTAAAGTATTTAACATGGAGCGACTGCATAACTGATCTCCACAATCCAATAAGTGGTAGACGCACTGTTCCCTTAAGACGACGACTAACGCCAACGACCTTGAGAGAACAAAACGCGCACTCGTTTCACACCCGCGCGACCCAAAATTTAGCAGTTGTTTGTACTTTCCTTATTATTCTATGACTTAAAAAAAACCCTCAGATCAAAATGTAGATAATTAAATTGTCTTTGAGATGGTGTCGATTTGAATAAAATACGCTCAGCGGTTTTGGTGTGATTGTCGTGTTTTGGTCCGTTTTAGACTTAACTTTACAAATTAATTACACTATGTTATACGAATAAAACTCAAAATTTTCTTAGATCAAATTATTAAGAAAATGGTCTTATGTAACATATATTTTTTCCAAAAAATTACGAATAGCCGTTTAGACGTGATTCTCATTTTAAAATCAGCTACTCAAGGGAATCGGCGCCTTAAGAGGAAACGGGTACAGAGAGCGCCTACTGAATTTCCTTAGTAAAAAGTCATAAATCGAGGTTTGGCTCTCGCCTATTTCCTCCTCCAATATTGGAACAATTTAAAAGATATTTCGTAAACTGAAAATTAAAGATATCCTTTTTGATGATACATAATCTTTAGAATCACTAGAACCCTCACAAAATGCTCAAAATTGCGCTGTAAACAGAGGCTTAGTGTAAAAAATTGACAAATATAAATCTAAAAGGAAAACATAGGAAAACATTCCAATTGTAATGTAGCCAGTGACACTCGCAGGGTTAAGACAAATCGATTGATGTAAGAATAATCAAATTCGGCCAAAGCGTTTGGTCTTTAGAACGCCACATAGGAACAAACATACATACATACATAGACTGATAAACACATTACCCTCCTTCGGCAGTCGGGTAAAAACTAAAGACAGGATAACCATCGTGAAAATTACATTAAAATCTTTTGTAATGAGATGCAGCTCGACTTGGGCAGGATACGGTAACAAACTAGACATTAAAGGAAAATTTACGAAGTTTTTTAGATGGCTCTATAACTTGTTCTATGTCACTTAATCCTTACAGGAAATAGGCTCGTTATCCGTTATTATAAAATTACTAGTTGTCACCCACGGCTACGCTCCCGTCAACCTACCTACTCTACCTACCTACCTCCCCCCTACCCTACATACTCACTTTACCTATCTACCTACCTTACCTACCTACTCTGCCTACCTACCTACCCTACATTACCTACCTATCTTACCTTACCTACCTACCTAAATACCTACTTACTTTACATGGGTAGGTAGGGTAAGTAAGTGTTTGCTTTGGTAGCCGGAAAACAGAGAAGGTATAAAAAAAAAACAAATAAGATATGGTAAGGTAGGTAGGATAGGTAGGTAATAGGTAAGTAGGGTTACTTACCTACTTACCTACCCATTATCTTTAGTTTTCCTGCGAACCAAACAAAAAAAGAATTAGCACAACAGGTGCAGCTTTTCTGAAGTAACACGCTTACAAACATTTCGTATACTAGAAGATTATCTTTGCGAGAAGTGTGGCTCAGTGAGTCTGGATATGTGCCTGGATAATGGCTAAAAGCTAGCTCTCTGGCAATATAGATGTAATACAATATTGTAATAAAGTGTGCACATCTGTTTATCTCTTCAAAAAGCACAAGCTTATTGCATGAAGAAACATACTACGCATGTGTTTAAATAAATCCATATCAAAGTGAATATTTGAATGCCTGACTAGTTTCACTGTTTCATTTTGAGGTTTCCATATTATGGAACTGTGGTGAATGGCATGAACATTGCCTCCACGTGTGGGTATATTTTATAGTATTTAACATACGTCCATACGTTTTATAAATTGTTCTTTTTTCGCACTTTTTGCACTGTTCCGTTTTTGTTGAATTAGGTAATTTACCTGTTTCAATATTTGTAAGTATGTGAGAACCATGTTCCTATTTATCAAATTAATTAATTTACCTGTTAATGCTTTTATTACTTTATACCTGTACGTAGTATAGTGTGCAGTGCTATTTTTGGATGCATCGTCCTCACATGTTTGAATTTATTAATGTATGTACTTATGTAAATATCGTAAAACACATATTTTTAAAAAATAGTAAATATGGAGTTTCTTGTGCGTTTTTCTCCATAACAAGCTACTTTTCCAAATGCACGGTAGAATCAATTTTTATTACTTGTAAATTTAAAAGTTTAATTGACGTTCAAAGGTGCCGCTTAAAGGCCTGGCCTAATTGAAACAAATATATTTGACTTTGACTTTGTCCAGTTAAAACCGGGCTGTCAGTCTTACTTATTGAATAAATAATTTTAATATATTAAATAAATTATTTATTGGAAGTTTCTGTAAAGGTGTTATAACAATTAATGAGTACCTAAATAAATAAATACTAATTTATTAACATCTTTACAGTTTGAAACAATATGATGCTACAAGTCACAAACATACAAAATTACATAATACTAAAATAACCTAGCAACAAAATTACACACAACAAAATAATAAGTATTAATATTACATCAATAAATTAAATTAAATTAAACATGCCAAAGTTTATAGCTCCAATCCTCTCTCAATAATTATTTGAGCCCTTTGAAGAAATTATGACTTGAAGAATCTGATCTTTTTTCAGCTCAGCTCAATATTTTACTACGAGTATGAAAAGGTTCCGACTTTATACTCTCTGATCGAAGTAAGTGCAAGATATCGGGTATAAAGCCTTCTCGCACGCGGGTCGCTAGCGGCGCATTCGCTAGATGTGGACAGGGCCTTAGATATACCTACTTAGGTACTACACCATATATCTAAATATGAACTCAATCATTTATAAAAAAGTCGAAACTGTAGAACAATCTGCTATTAATTTGCTAAACATTTGATAGATTTTTATAAAGCCCAGTCTGAGTTTTTTTCTTTTTTTTTTGACCAATTTTACAAAGTCATATTAAATTAGGTAGCGAAACTCTGCAGATGAGTATAACTATTAGTATAGATATTTAATGAAGATAAAAAAAATCAAACTTTTAGTTTAAGGATAATTATCTGACTGCGGGGTTATCGTCCGCCTGGTTGTGACGTTACTTGAAATGAAAAGTTCCTAATATTTTTAGATTTTTTCATGATGGCAATCCATCATACCCATTAAATACATAATTTAATTTTACCGTGTTTTACCTTTATGAAACAGCAGAGCACAGCAGTGCAGACCCGTGGTGGCCCAGTGGTAACGGCCCCGACTTACATGTTGTAGGTCGTAGGTTCGAACCCAGGCCCGAGTCGACGGCACGTTGTGTTCCACGCGCGCCTTAAAGAGATGTCAGCAGAACTGACGGGGTCCGCGAGGACCGATGCCTGTCTGGGTCGCGGATAAATTTGAAAAAGAGTTACCGCGACCCTGGCTCAAGCAACTGAAGGAACAAGGGTGGGTTTTAGTCAGTAAAAGTCTGACACGCCCTCCCGCCTCACCCAGAGCGGGAGAAGTCATTAGGTGATTTCCCACTCAAAAATAAAAAAAGGTTTCGAACCCAGGCAGGCGCTTTACTAAGAATACACTAATTCATTACCAAGGTTTTCAAAACTGTCAAATATTGTCCGAGTTTCTACGTGACTTCAATCAGCAGTATCACAGATATAAATCTTAGTAGATGACGCAATTGTATGCACTTGGCGTGGCAAAAAACGGTGGGTAATTTGAGTTTTTCATTTAAAATTATCGACACCGGAAATCCATCGTAATCTAGAAAAATGCCTGATGACATATTGAGCTGTAAAGGATAATAGAAAAAGTTGGCCGAGGCATTGGAAATGTTTTCTTTCATTGGTAAGTAAATTTGTTTTTAAATTGTCTGTGAAAAAGTGGCACGCTTGGTTTTCATACAGATGGAAGGACTTGCGTTATCTAGTTAGATTTATATCTGTGAGTAGTATCGATCCGTTAGAGTACTTTTAAAACATGTTGCCTTAGTACCTAAGTCAAATGTCATAGGTCTTGCAGCGCCGCATTAAGCTTCTGAGCGAGCTTAGGCTTTTAAACTTCAAATATATAACATGAAACTCGCCTTTTGTCATTTGTGATGATGTGAGAGACTCTCGTAAAGAGATATGTTTGCCAATATGTCGTAATATAAAAAATTATGAGTAAGTGTAAATTATAAGGGCCTCATCAGAAGGCTTAAAGTCACCCAAAGGGCAATGAAGAGAACTATGCTTGGAGTTTCCTTGCGTTCATCATCATCTGCCTAGCCTTTTCCCAACTATATTGGGGTTGGTTGCCAGTCTTACCGGATTCAGCTAAGTGCCAGTGTTTTACATGGAGCGACTGCCTATCTGACCTCCACAACTCAGTAACTGGGTAACACGGTACCCCTTGGCAAGACTGGTGTCAATATCAAGCTTCTGACTACCCGTAACGACTGTCAAAGATCTTCAAATAACAGCCGGGACCAACGGCTTAACGTGCTTTCCGAGGCACGGAGGAAACTCGGTATGTTGGAATGGTCACCCATCCACGGACCGACCTCGTCAAGCGTTGCTTAACCTTGATGATCGACCCGTGCGGCTGTTATTATTTAGCCACGAGCTCCTCTTGGAGTTTCCCTGCGTTATCGAATCAGAAAAGAAGACATCCGCAAGAGAACCAAGGTTATCGACATAGCCTTAAGAATGACCGAACTTCAGTGGCAGTGGGCAGGGCATATTGCACGCAGAATGGATGGCCGTTGGGACCTAATTTATCATTGGAAGGCTTTCATCTAGGTGAAGCAAAAACCTGGTCAAGGCTGCGGAAATCCGGTGGATGCTAAACGCACACGACCGATCAGTGTGGCGACGCTTGGGGGGAAGGCTATGCCCAGCAGTGGACGTCTATCGGGTGAAATAATGATGATGATGATGATAAAGCATAAGTCTTGCTACAATAAAGTTGTCATTTTATGAATAAGGTTTAAAATTGAACTAAGAGCGGATAATTTATGAAAAAACTTGAATCTGAACTTGGCAGCTAAACATGATTCTATATCTTCGTAAAGTCAAAAATCTGCTCCCTCATCGCTAAAATTTTAAATTGTCACTTGAACAAAATATTGTAGGTTTTATTTTGGCAAGTGATACTAGAATAGTATTGACATTGTCAGATTTTGGTGTGCCTATGTATATGTGACAGCATAAAGTACGTAAGCGGCGGCTATACTTTCTATTTTGTGGTGATAGACCACAATTGGTGAATAAAAATTTCACGCATTGCATTTTTTCTGACACATTTTTTAACAGTTATGTTTAAAATATTCGTCTGCTTGACAAAAAGATCACAACGTTCTTAAGTTTTCTAACTGAAAGGGATTGATGTGTATTAAAACACTTACCGCTGGTTTAACATTTTCTATCGTGCTAAAATACCTATTAATTCAATTCAGAATTCTCCTAAATGTTCATTAAAAACATTTACAATCATTTACGAAAACTCACTTACAACAAAGCAATTGAATTTACTCAATGCGCATTATTATTTAATGTAAGATCGTCTTTAATGTAGCGAAAAGGCGAAGCTGCAGTACAAAAGTTTATGTAATTTAAAGTTTGAGACAGAAGAGTTTTACTTGGCAGCCTTAGCCGCTAGAGTACTGTTCTGTGAAATTCTACTCGACGGTTTACTTTCTTTCTTTTATTGTTGTAATTTAAGAGTTCTTGTGATTCAGGGTTAAGGCACCTGCAGACAGAGGCGACGTGACAAATTTACATCGCGTTTTCATACGATTGACTATCTATAAAACAATTTGAATACAATTATCAGAACGTGTTGTCTCATCGTTGAAGCGTAGTTGCACCGCGCCTGTTTGGCCTTCATCGAGGTAAGATAAAAGTGGGTAGAAAAAAATAAAATGATTTATTCGATAGATTCTGGTAATTTACAAAAAACGAAGCCTTTTATTCGATGTAGCCTAGCTTAAACAATACTTAAAACCTTCAAAAGCCAGTACATCATATCAGCCGCAAGACGTCCACTGCTGGACATAGGCCTCCCCCAAACGTCGCCTCATTGATCGGTCGCGTGCGTCTCGCATCCAGCGGATCCCCGCAACCTTCACCAGGTCATCGGTCTACCTAGTGGAAGCCTTCCAACACAACGTCTTCGCGGTTCGACGTCGTCGGTTCGCGGTCGCCACTGCGAGCAATGTGCCCTGCCCACTGCCACTTAAGTTTAGCAATTCATCGGGCTAAGTCGGTAACCCTGGTTCTCTTGCGGATCTCTACATTTCTCATTCGATTACGCAAGAAAACTCCGAACATAGCCCTCTTCATTACCTTTTGGGTGACTGTAAGCTTTCTGATGAGGCCCATTGTGAGCGACCACGTCTCGAGAGCCATATGTCAAAATCTAGTTAAATAGTAATATTTACCAACATTCCACTTCTTCTGAGCAAACCTCACTTTATCTTCTATTTCAATTGTAAGATCAACCACAACTTCAATTTATAATTCAATACTCAACTAATGAAGAACTGCTAAAATATTGTCCAAAGTACATTTATTATTGACATAATAAGAGTGGATAGGGACTGAAGACATTGGTTAAGTTCAGTAATAAAGTGCTAGCTAGATAGTTTCTAGGTCTGACTTTAATTTTTACTTATTCTGAGTTTGAATTTGTGTCCTGTTGATGGCGATTAGGTTCGCCCCTATCACATAGTACTTAAGGCTCCTACAGACAGGCGCTACGCAGTAATAAATATCAGCAAACAATTATGTCAATAAATAATATTTGTATTTATATAATTGTTGTGAAAATGAGTTGTTGCACCGTTATGTTTAAAAATTATCAACACCAATACCGAAACAATTAAAAAGCCATTGTAGTATCTCGCGTGGATCCACGTTTTAAGCACTCGAGGGGTTAAACATAACGGGTGAAATGAATGTGCACCACTAACTATAGATACGTTACGTTTCTTATTCGCCGAATATTATTTTATTTTTTGAGTCATCAATATATATTTTTTTCGGCCAGAGAATCAGCATTGCTATTCAACGTGGCAATGCTGCCAGCGTTCTGGGGGGTGACCATAAGCTCTTAGAGCGGTATCAATTTAATATCGAGTAAGTGACAGATGTATACAAGTGATATACATCTGTCCCTTATTCGATCTCAAATTGATACCGCTCTAAGAGCTTATGGTCACCCCCCTGGTCACGTCTTCCATTGATATCGATGTGGACGAATTCTTTGATGAACAATGAGCCTCGCCTTTGTATTTGTATATAGGCTTGTTTGCTTAGAATATTCTTCTGTAAATATGAAAAAAAAGGAAAAAGTGTTTATTCAAAGAAATAAAATTGTTGCAATTGTTATGTTAATATATTTGTTACATTAAATTAAATAAATAAAGAATATCTATAACATTATTTTTATCTGTGGGGTTTTAACGTCGCCAAAAACTCTATTTCTCCAATACGCCCACACAGATTCTACGAAATCAAATCAAATCTTGCTTCAAAGTTCTATCTGAGGTACGCTATCGGGTATCTTCAAATACCAACTTTGCCTTGTATTTAAAATTCCAAGACAAACTTTTAGTTTAAAAATGCAATCCTCGATAGTTCAAGTGACCAAGTTCAGAGTTTTATAAACTTGTACAGGCCGTTCCTCTGCTGAACTAAGAATGAAAGTTTAAAGAATATAAATTGCTCTTAAGTTATTGGTCCATTTTAATCTTCTTTGAATTTAATTTAATTTTATAGCATTCTTCTTTCAACTCAATTTTATGTTTCGATTTTGTAAAGAGTCACGTGTGACATTATTTATATTATTATTTTTTTCAATTTTTTTTTTCCTTTTTATAGATTCTTTTACCGATTGTTTTGTGAATGTGTGAACATTGTAGGCCTTCTAGATTTCTAGATGATTACTAGAATTACTAACCCGGTATTTTACCTGACATTTGTCAATGTCTATGCCCTGAAATGCAAGCCAATTATAAATAAATGAATGAACTTTGAACGCAACTTGTATTCATATCCCTTTTACAGTCCATTACGATACATAATACTTTCTTGTCTTTGAGTTTTTAACATGAAATTTCATTTAATCGTATTGTATTTGCATCATTCGATCACAGCCGCCATTAGCCACCTCTATTTATCTTGTAGGGTTCCGTACCCAAAGGGTAAAAACGGGACCCTATTACTAAGACTCTGCGTTCCGTCTGTCTGTCTGTCACCAGGCTGTATCTCATGAACCGTGATGGCTAGACAGTTCAAATTTTCACAGATAATGTACCATACAACAAATGTGATTTTTTGTCGTTTTTTGCGATAATGGTACGGAACCCTTCTTGCGCGAGTCCGACTCGCACTTGGCCGGTTTTTTTGCACTAATTTTAAGTCTTTTTAGTTTAAAATAGGAAAGTATTCGCGTTTTCATGCCCCAATTTCACATCTGGTGATGTTTTACTTCTATGTGATATAGACATAGTTTTTTTTTTCATAATCATCAGAAATCAACATTTCCCTTATACTGATTAGCGAATATCTCGTAAACGCAATTAAACCAATTTACATTATTTAAACGGATTAAATGGTTCTACGTGTATACCTTTCATTTGAATCAAAGTTATTAAAATATATAATATCTCCATACGCGAAAAATCATGTGTACAAGTTACGTAATTAATTTTGACAATTCGTACTTAGTGTAACTTCTTAGTACTCGTAATCGTAACTCTAGATTTACCTCTAACTCTTGGTGGCACAAGATGATTTATCTGATTAATCCAGAGATAGCTGTTAACACCAGGTTATTTAGAATAACCCAGGAATGCGCAAGTGGCCCAAGATATTTTTTTAGAACTTTCCTTAGGGCTTACTTTCGTTATAAGGACATTACTTATGCAAAAATTTATACTTCTAAACCAGCCATTTCGGATGTGTTATCTGTGAGTAAATCATTTTTTAATAAAGTCAAATACGAATAATTTCAAACATAATTACACCCATAAATACAAATATGTGGATCTTAGAGAAAAAAGATCACAAGACATTTATCATAATATCACGCTGTATTGTATTTATGAGTGACATATACTGTTTTCCTTATTACCTACCCACCGACGTGATTCTGTTACACCTGTTATTAGAAAAAACATGCGTAGGTTGGTAGTCAAGGGATGTAGGTATGGAAAGTAATCAAGTAGTCAGAAATAAACTGCTTTTTATCGCACAAATCGATGAAAATGGTGAGAATTAGCTTCTATACCTGTGTTGTTATCATACGCACACCGCAATCATACCTAAATATTAGGTACGTTAGGAAAATTTTAACTTTTCTCGGTACATCTTTTGAACATTTTTTATACCCAAAAATGCCTTATCTTTTGAATTAACAGTTTTTCAAATGATGTAAAATCCCATTAAGTTATTTCTTTCGTTCGGTGGACGTTCTTAAACATAAGAAAGCCTACGTGGAGTTTCTGGGAATTCAGCATTTACTTACGCTTCCTTTTGAGATTAAGAGAGCTAAATTGTAATATCATTCTTAACTTGTAAATATATGAACAGTCAACTTTATTTATGCTTCTAGGAAAAAAATAATGATATGAACTGAAATCATACAATAATATATGACAATTCTTTTTTATAACTCGAACTTCTTTCGCTCATTATTATGGAAGGTTTTCTTTTGCAAATGTAATCCGGAAGGGAAATTCTTATCTTAAAAAAGTATATTTATTTATAAAAGAAAAAGTTACTATTTATTTATTGCCAATGTCTTCTTTCTTTAACAGTTTTCATTATTTGTACCAGGATATCATAAAAGGTTGGAGCTTTTGCCGTCACCTGACATTTCAAAGCTTTGTTCTTTTTTCAAAGGGTACGGTGTGTACTGTCGTGTTGTCTCGTCAGGCTAGAATGTTTGTTCGATATACAACCGGTCCTACTTCCCTGGTACGTGTTGCCGTTGACATTGACACTTTGACGGCATGATATTGTTTAACACCTCTGAACAAACTTTGGTGTGATAGGACGAGGCATATTAATGAGCTTTCTGGTTTTCCTGACGGTGAGAAATGTAAAAACTTGATGTTATAAGACCCAAAAGTTGTAATAACATGAAAACGTGAATGATGTTACGCTCCATTTATTCATTGAGTCACTCATATTTGATAACTCACAATAGAGTTTTCGTGTTTTTACCTTTTTTTCCAGACAGATCATTAATTTTGAAGGGCACAGGTTATTCATAGTCTCCTAGTTTTCTGAGCTAATGAAAACAATTGATGTGAAAATGTAAATGTTCTCTTCACCAGTCTCTCTTTTGTACTATAGGTAGAACATGAATATCTCCTTCCAACATTTAATAAAACTAATAAGAATTAACTAACATACATACAATTGATTATTCTAAAAAAAAACAAACCTATATACAAATACAAAAGGGAGACGAAAAAGAGCTCATTGTGCATCAAAAAATTCGTCCACATCGATGTCAACGGGAAAAGTGCCCAGAACGCTGCCAATAGAATTTTGTTCTCTACTAGTTGATATTGATATACGTGGAAGCTCTTCTAATAAGCCACAATCCTCTTTACTCCATCGCAACTTAACTAAGTATTTATTTACGATGTGCCTGAAAATAATTCGCAACACTTTACAGACGCGATCTGTGTCGAATTATCACAATTAAAATCTATTTGTAAGTTTGTTTCACGGTTTACTGCAATAGATATTCAGTGGTCCTTACATAACGAGAAAATTTGTCACAAGTTTTTAAAATTATTTTCGATAAATTGGCTCGTCGCCTTGGTCTCGTCTGATGAAAATCAATGGTTGAGATCTGTAAAGCTTTCTTTCGATCAATAATATTATCATGTAAATAAATAGTTTCAAAATTACATAAAGTAACTTAAAAAACTTTGCATTTACTAAATTTGTGTGTACCCTACATGGCGTTTATTTGACATTTATTCACATGACCTCACACCAACACGACAGGTAATTAAATATGACGGACAATGAGTTTTCCTCAGTACTAAGGTCGGCCTCATCTTCATCAACATCGGTGTCAGGAATTACAATTACATTTCCATGGCAATTGATATAAACTTGCCTTGGTATTAATCATATTTTTATTGTATTGGATACATTTATTCATGAGATGAACTCTTTGAACATGGATGGAAATGTTTGATCTTTTATTTGCAAGTTGATAGCGATAACACTGTATCTACGTACATCAAAGGCGAAAAAAGAAATGCAGGAGTCCTTGCAAATGATAACCTCTGCGGTATGTACAACTAAGGAACATCACGACCTTGTATTTGTCCTTGTAAAAGTACAAGTACATGTAGTTCTTTTTAGGGTTCTGTACCCAAAGGGTTAAAACGGGACCCTATTACTAAGACTCCGCGATCCGTATGTCTGTCTGTCTGTCCGTCTGTCACCAGGCTGTATCTAATAATTTCAGCTGTCTAGCTATCACGGTTCATGAACCGTGATAGCTAGACAGCTGAAGTTTTCACAGATGATGTATTTCTGTTGCCGCTATAACAACAAATACTAAAACCAGAATATTGATATTGAAGTGGGGCTCCCGTACAACTAACGTCATTTTTTTGCCGTTTTTGCGATAATGGTACGGAACCCTTCGTGCGCGAGTCCGACTCGCACTTGGCCGGTTTTTTTTGTTTATCATTTTCAGATGTGCTCTTAAAATGACTTTTCATCATATTATTTTGATTTCTAGATTTCATACTAACTAGGTTTAAGTAAGTTTTGGATGGTTCTTATACCTAAACTATGGTGCGATGACAGAAACGACGAATGACTTATTTAGAAATTGACTAAGCCTTGACCAGTTTAGCCACGAACTTTGTACCTTATAAAGGTACCGCTTGTTATGATTCGGAGTTTGACACATACAAGAATCTAAACTTGCAATAGTTATGGTTATAATTATATGTAACAACATTATAAATACAAATTAAGGACTAGCTTATTGCTGCGGCTTCGCTACTATAATGATAACGATAATGCCTATGATATTTAGTAATAGTTTAGTAATCCGAAAAGTATTTTTAGGGTTGCGAAGTCAACAAGGAACCCTTCTAGTTTCGTCCTGTCCATCCGTCCGTTCATCCGCAGCTTAGCTCAGAGACTCTTAGTACCAGAATGCTAGAATTTGCCATGGATATACATATTAATCACGCGGACAAAGTGGTAAATAAAAAAAAAATAGGGTACCTCGTGTACACGGTAAAGTGGGAATGTTTTTTTTCTCATCTATCTCATAGTATGGGGTATCGTTGGATACGCCATTAAAAATATTACGGGTCTGTGGAAACAATTTTTCGATTCAGGGATCCGTTGTAAAATTAAGCTTTAAACAGCAAAATTTTGTTAGAGTTAAGTGTCCTCCCCCTGCCAGCTAAATGGTTGCTTTTGGATTTATGTGAAAAAAAAAACATGGCAGAACCAAATAAAAACCAAATTAAAACGAAAACTATCACAGCTAAGTAGGCTTTACAAGTTTACGAATAATAGTCGACCAACTTATAAAATGTACTGGGAAAATTTTAAAAAATGTACAATAGTGTCCACATACACAATACCATTAAAAAAAAAATCTAACAGCAAAATTAATTTTGTCCCGAGCAATGTTCGGTGCTTTCATTGTTTATCAACGTTAGCGTTATATTACTTAGCTGTTTATACGGAACCCTCTGCGCGCGAGTCAGATTCGCACTGGCCGGTTTTATAGATTACCTTTTACAAAAAAATATTAAAAAATAATACTTGAAATGAATCTCATTTCAAACAAATGACAATCATACCATATTTTTTGTGTGCTAAGAGATTAAAAAGCGTTTTTAAACCGTTAATTTTTGCAGAGTCTCGCATCGTTTCAAAGTTTTATTTAATTTCTCAGAATAAAAAGCATGCAATAGAATAGAATAATAAATGGGGGTAATGTTCTTTTTAAAGGACAGACAGACATCTGCACTAATTGGGTACTCTAGACAATATGTATAAATATTGATTTGTTAAAATTTCATAAATAAGAACAATTTAAAATAAAAACGAAATTGTACATGTATTCTTCAGCAAATCAATTATTATTTAGTGTGGATATCCGTAAGATTCCTTCGACTAGGAAAATGTTCCTTCAGCATGACTTATTTCTTATTTGCTCAGCTAATAAGAGACCCGAACAATGAAGAATCAAATATTTATTCCAATTAAAGCAACGTTAAGTATATATGAGGAACCTTATTTATAAAACCTCGACGGTGTATAGCAACGCTTAAGAGATTCTATTTTCAAATTCTCTATTGAAAATTTAATATTTATGTAACACTAGCGGATACCACTTATGCAACTAAGCTAAAATAAAAAGTGCATTTTGTGTATTTTTTGTTTTTTTTTATTCGTTTAATTGGTCTAAAACCACCTTCGCATTATTGCCATTCTAATAAAACCGATTTGGAGCACATCGGTTGGATGGTTTCAAAGTCTTTAACGGACAAAGGTAGAAACAATTTTTGTGTTTTATATATTAGGCAATATTTTTATAAATAGTATTTTATAATTTAAATTAGTTTTTAGGGTTCCATACCTCGAAAGGAAAAACGGAACCCTAAAGACGGACGGACAACATAAGTGATCCTATAGGATACTTATGTTGTCCGTCCGTCTGTCTGTCAATACCCTTGTTTTCAGGAACGCGTGGAGGTATCAAGCTGAAATTTATATCAAATACGTAAGTCTACTGTCCCTTAAAGCTGTGAAAAAAACTTCTAAGCCAACGCAATCAAAAGATACAGCCGTTTATGCCGCAAATTGCCGTAAATTTTCGACACTCGCAAGGGAATCAAACCCTTCTACTTCCCGTGAACTCAGAATCTTGAAATTTGGTTCGAAGCAACGTATTATAAGACAGATAAAGGAAAAATTGCGAAAAGCGTAAATTTTTAGTTACATCTTATAATAAAAATATTTTTAATAATTTTAAATTTACTACCCCTTTCCTCATGAACGCGTAGAGGTATTAAATTGAAATTCATATCAAATACTCAGGTCTATAATACCTTTAAGCGGAGGTTTGTACGGAACCCTCGGTGCGCGAGTCCGACTCGCACTTCTCCGGTTTTTTTTATAATAGTGTGGCAGAAGATATCAAGAATAAAACTTCTCTCGCAACATTGAATCCCATTCAATCTACTAATGCGAGGATGTTCCATAAATTCTCATGTAACACAACGCCCTTGCACAGAACATTTGATTTTCAATGGTGTTTGTTTTTGAAGAACATTCGCGTTTCTCCTGTCATCCGGATGTTTTTGAAGTTGGGACAAAATATTTTTTACCGTATTAAAATAGGTGTTTTATATGACATCATTTTCCCGCGGTTTCACCCCCATTATCATCAATCATGCAATTTACCGAGATAAAAACCTTGTTATATCAAAGTAACCTTGGTTATATCAATACTAGCTGTCCCACGCGGCTTCGCTCCCGTCAAATTGCTACCTACTTACCCTAAATACATTTATAATACAATACGCAGCGCACGCAACGGAAGCTCTCAAAAAGGAATAATTTTGCCCGTTTTTGCAACATTTTTCATTTATGCTCTGCACCTATTGGTCGTAGCGTGATAATATATAGCCTATAACCTTCCTCGATAAATGGACTATCCAACACGAAAAAAAATTCAATTCCAATCAGTAGTTGCTGAGATTAGCGCGTTCAAACAAACAAACAAACACTTCAGCTTTATAATTAGTATATACTATGTATTCGTATATAGATTTTTTATCCGTGAATGCACGTTTATAATTGGATCGTTACTTCTAGATAATTATCTTCTTCCTAAAAACAAAAAAACAAGCAATAACTTCTTTCGTTTATCATGCAGTCAATAAGCAGGAAAAACCCTAGAGCAGATCTCAGTAAAAAAGTATAGCAGGAATCAATCAGCTTCATTAACAAAATACCTATCCACATATCAGGTATCCTCAAAACGCCGGTTCTATTGCCGTTAGCCTGCATAAAACCTAAAACTCTTTTGGTACCTGTTTTGTTTTTGGTAACTGCGGTTTAACTGTCTACAGGCAAATTCAAATTCAAATCTTTATTGCTCAACACAGTATACAATTAAACATTTCCAGATGTCAGGTGAATGCGCAGTTCACTGTGTTGTACCAGCTTAGGCATGCAAAATTATTGTTGAAATTATACATTGTCACAAATTATTATTAATGTCGTACCATGTCGTTAATCATTATTAAAAATATACAATGCCATACATTATTACAAAAATTATAGAATGTCATAAATTATAGGAAAATTATGCCATGTCATAAATTCCATTCAAATTACACAGCTTCAACCTGTTACTCAAATATACAATGTCATCAATTGAGATCACAAAATAATTTCAGAGTGTAAAATGTCATAATCATAAACAAAACAATATGTAAATAATGTCAGAGTCTAGTACATAGGACAACACATAGTAAATTAATGACAGTATATAATAGTAGAGTCTTGCAAACGAAAGAAAGCACTCGAATTATTTGCAAAGTTTTTTATATGGCAATGCTGTAATAATTTCAACATAAATTTTTGGTGATTTGTCGTGGTCTTGATAAAAGCATTTATTAAGTGAAAAATTTATAAAACAGTTAAAGTGGATTACGGGAGATGTCGTTTCGCATGATGTCTAAATATCAAGAAAAACATCAGGAAAAAGACGTCGAATTCAAATAAAAACAAGATTGTTTACGTGTGGTGTTAGATTTCTTAAGTTAAAATGACGCTAATAAGTTGAATATTATATTTATTATAGAATACTGTTGTTTTTTATATTGAGATTGATACATAATATCTAAAATATTACCTACCTCAATTATCTATAGTATTTTTATTCAGACGAAATAAAATAAAAGTATCAAATTAGGTTATTCCAGGTACCTATGTCATACTAGTTTTGGGGTTGCTATGCTGATATTTTTAAAATTTTCCGCGCTTACTCAGTCTACTTTCGTTTGCCAGACTCTAGTAGTATACAGTATATAATAGTAGCAGTAGTAACGGCCAAAATAATTGCGCTTAAAAAACCGGGCAAAGATGGCACTATCCCAACAAATTATCGTCCCATAAGCCTACTCCCATGTCTGGGAAAATTATTTGAATCCCTTATTCTTACCCGACTACTAAAAGTTACTGAACATTTATTGATACCGGAGCAATTTGGATTCCGTAAGGCTCACTCCACCACTCAGCAGTTGGCCAGGGTAGCGGAGCACATTGCACACAACCTGAATGAAGGCAAATCCACAGGAATGGTGATGTTAGACGTTGAAAAGGCCTTTGACACTGTCTGGCATGAGGGACTACTTCACAAACTTATCGTCAACAGCGTTCCTCTCTCACTGGTCAGAATCGTACAAAACTATCTATTTGGCCGCAACTTCAGAGTTTTAATTGGCGAAAACTGTTCTGCGGCTAAATCTATAGTATCTGGTGTACCACAAGGTTCAAATTTGGGACCATTTCTTTTCATCCTGTACCTTAATGACATACCCAAGCAACCTAGAACTAACCTTGCGATATATGCTGATGACACTGCGTCGTATACTTCCTCAGAACATATCGACTTAATAATTGGGCGGCTTCAGCTGGCACTAAATCTTCTCGATAAATTTTTCACTAGATGGAAGCTAAAATTAAACTCCAGTAAAACGGAAGTCATTCTTTTCACTCGTAAAAGATCACTACCGCGCAGGTGCATTAAGTTTAACAACTATTCTATACCCTGGAGCCGCTCAGTTAAATATCTCGGTGTAGTCCTTGACAGCAAAATTAACTGGAGTGAAAACACTGATGCGCTACGTGAAAAGGGTCTGAAAGCCATGAATGCGTTAAAACCTATTCTTAATAGAAAATCTAAGCTAAGCGCTGTCACTAAGCTACGCATTTATACCACTCTCGTCCGCCCATGTCTGACGTATGCGGCGCCAGCCTGGAGCAGCATTTCCGACAACAATTATGATAAGTTGCAAGTTGTTCAGAATAAGGCAATCAAAATTGCATACAACACTGCCTTACGAACAAACTTAAAAAGAGTTCATGAGCAAATTAAATTTCCGTTCATTAAAAACTTTATTTTAAAATCATCCCGTAAATTTTATTTACTTAAAAATCCCAAACATTTAAACCCCTTAATATCATCAATAGGTAAGGGTAGATTAAATAATTTGTCATATTCGTTAACTTACAATCGATATCGCTTGCCACAACACTATTTTTTAAATGGATAACGATATCTACCCACCACCGGATCGGCCGTGCTGCCCCCACCGGTCGCAATAAGAATCACTTTTGGGTAAAACTACCCACAGTTATGGTTTAAATGATTATTATTTCTTTGTTCTTTGTTATTTTTATATTCTTTTTTTTTTTTTTTCTGTTAAAATGTTATGTAAAACTGTTAAAAAGTTCCATACTGCACTATAAAAGGACTTTATGCCTCGGTAAAGTGCATTGCCTGTAGTTGGCAAACATTGGCGGTATGCGTTAAAGTCAATGCTAAGACTTTTGTGCTAGTGAATCAGTGCTGTGTTATTATTTTTGCAAACATATTATGTATTACATTAAAAGTGAACATTAATATCAGTGTCACATGTTTGTAAAGGTGAGTAAACCTAAAAACTGTATACCTATAAAGCTGTAAATAATTAGAATTAGATCTTATTGTTTAAATGTGTAAATTATGAAAATAAAGACCTTTAAAAATCAATCAATCAATCAGTAGCAGTAGTATATAATAGGCAGATAGTGTTAAATGGACCTACTATCTTTATGTAAGCATATTGGAACTAAGCTCTTTTAAATGGAGGTAAATTCCATTACGGACATAAATATAAGACAAGTCCTACTTTCCATAACAGAAAACATAATAGGAAACAACAAAATCCTTCACGACAGACATAATTTCGTTTTTTTCTCGACAACCACAATTTTCTTTCAAAACGCCTTATTTCCCTTGAGACATCTGTTTATAACTGAAACAAAACATGTCTCCTCAAGCAAAATCACTCTAAAAATAATTTCTCGTCCGTACTGCGCCTGAGGCAAATTAAACCAATTTTCTGAGAAGACTCTCCGTCGTATAGGGAATCTGTTTTTTATTATGCAACACACGAATTGAATCAGTAATAATATGGTGGTAACGTGTTACGTGTTCCATAATCCAAGGTTATCCGAAGTGAAAGTGTGAGGTCGCCTTGCTTTCACCGATGACTGTTTCTTTAATCGTCCCGTCTCAACCAAGCGTTCAACGAAAGAGCGAGACACAAAAACTGGAATGGACTCGCAAAATTGTTTTGCAAACATATTCGACGTTTGAATTTGAAGAGTGGATGCCTTTCCTTGTTTGTTTTTGCGCATCGCGTGTCGGTAATGCGAAATAGAAGTTATGAAATACGGAACAAAAACACATTAAATACGCATTATCTTAGATACTCGCCTATGTAGGATAAAAAGTTGTTGATATATTTTTATATATCTCATAGAAAAACAGCGGGGATAAACAGCAAATCGATTTGATCCGCATTTAAACATTTTAAACCAACATTAGAAGGTCAGTTCGCATACTTAAATAAGAAATTGTAGTTCTAAAAACTAAAAACACGCTTTAATGGTAAATTGAACTAAAAAGTCGCTAATCCTAAAGATCTTGGTAAGGCTAATGGGACAAACTATTTAAAGGCGAATCAACTTTGACGTTCAAAAGTGTCGCTTATTTGCCTAGTTATTTTTGACTTTGACTAAATTATTGCATTGTCATCGGTCCTTGATAAGTGTGCAAAGTTTCAAATCAATCCCACGTTTTGAACGGGGTGAAAATCACGTTCAAAGGTTCCGTTACATTGATACATAGATACATACCAAGCTAATAAAAGCGTGTTAAAAACGTTCGAATTCAAGTTGCAATCTCATCTTGGTTACAATCAATTTTCAATTTCAGTTGATCTTGTCAGACTGAGACTTTGAACATCTCTGTCGTAGTCCGAGGTCGCAATTTCCCAATCTCGCAATTTAAATTCTCTCAATTTTAATGCGGAAATTGCCCCTCAGAAAGGCAGAATGCTTTTTTGTCAAATGAGTAACTAACCGTACAAGATTGCTGACTAAGACTTTTAAAATGTAAATAATTAATATGTTATTAACCATTAAACCATTAAAACCATGTCGAGTTAAGTTTTATTAGTACATACAGAATGCAGGACATCAACTCTATCAAAACTTAATAGTCACTTGTGTTTTATACTGCCACTAAACTGTTAACAACTAACCCGTAGTTTAACGTCGGCAATTTGTTAAAGAACATTCATTGAAGTTAAGTCCTGTTGTAACCATTAAATAAACACATTTATAGACTCACGATAGTACAAGTTTAAACCTTAGTGGTTTTTGGTTGCTTTTTAAACCGATATAATCCTGTACTGTTTTATAAAATTGATAAATAAAAGAAAAAAAAATGTAGATAGCTCGATGTCTTTAAACTGGACTAAACGATGAAGGATTTCCGTAAACAGAAAATTGTACAATTAGTAGAACAATTTATTTCTGGACAACTTAAATGAACGTTGTAATATAAATTATTCTATAGGTAGAACAATTTTCAAACAATTTCATTGAAATTAGTTGTCTCATTGTCGCGTCGTGCTTGTCTGTCTAAAGTTAAGTC
Organism: Orthosia incerta; assembly: GCA_948252205.1. Lineage (NCBI taxonomy): Eukaryota > Metazoa > Arthropoda > Insecta > Lepidoptera > Noctuidae > Orthosia > Orthosia incerta. Next base: position 7,322,479 of record OX411748.1, read on the forward strand.
TAGTTCCGAAGTTATAAAGCGAACATTTAAGCACTAAATCGATTCATTCTCGTCCCGATCGAACGAATCGTTTTTTTTTTAAACTGGTTTTTTACTCTTGGAACGTCTTTGTTCAAGATCATCTTGTTTGGAGGAGTGTTGAATCATTGCCTAATTTTGGGTAAACATTGTGACATTGTAATTAATGATTAGCAAGATTATTAAATTAAGAAATACGAAAACCAGAATAAAATAAATATTTAAGTGGGGCTCCCATACAACAAAAGTGATTTTTATGCCGTTTTTTTACGGTAATGGTACGGAACCCTTCGTGCGCGAGCCCGACTCGCACTTGGCCGGTTTTTTTATTCGGCTGTGTTTAGCTTACTAAAAATCTATGCTGTTATTTTAAGTATTTCTAGAAAGTTAAGTACTTTCACCTGTTATCCCCAGTTATATATTTTATTTATCAGTTATTAAAATCTCTTAGAAATACTCACTTTTGTTTTGGACCAAAAATATTGAAAAAATTACAGCCAAGCCATTCAACCAATAACATTTTTTTATCTGATTGGCTGTCGATTCAGATAAATGTTTTACCTACTTAAATAGAAAAGGTAAACGAATCAGATTGTAAAAAAAAAACCGCCAAATGCGAGTCGGACTTGCGCACCGAGGGTTCCGTATAAACAGCTACATTCACCAAAATAATTAGATAACATAACTGAAGTTCATATAAACAATGATTGCACCGATCATTGCTCTAACGATAAGATAAATAGAATTGAGGGACAAAATTAACTTTGCTCTTGGAAAAATGCTGTCCCCATACATCGACATAAGTCGCGGTCAGTTTGCCAACTGCAAATAAGTAGATAATATTTTTTTGATATATGTAAATTTTTAGGGATTTCGGTTTTTTTTGTTGGCTGTATCTTTTGTTTGCGTTGATCTATTAACTTAACTATTATTATTGACTTATGATTTTTTTTATGTTAATTGATCGGTCATGTAATTTAATTATTTTTGGTTTTTGAGAACTATTTTTGTGTTGTTTTTAGTGTTGGCACGTGTGAGTCGTAAATCATTTGTGTGTTGTTTGTCTGTTGTAAATGTAATAATATTTGAGCTACGGCTCTCTTCACGTGTTGGGCCACACTATTAGTGCAGCTTTGAGTGCGGCTGCAGACTTGAGAATACGATATTAATTTCAACATGATACCTCCAGGTGCTCCAGATTTAAAGGTCTTGACATACAGACAGACGGACAGACAGGCAATGAAGTGATTCTATAAAGGTTTTTCCTTTTGATGAACGGAACCTTGTTCCGTATGGTGCCGGACGTAAAGAATTTCACATGTCTTCCCGTGGGTTTCGTAAGAGGCGACTAAGGGACAAATCAGAGAATGGGCAGCAGCGTTGTCTGTGCTTCTATAACAACCATACTGCGATCGCCAACCCGCCTGCCAAGCGTGGCGATTATGGCAAACCCCCCATGAATAGCACAAATAAAAAATGGCCCTAGTGCCCGGCAGCCTGCATAACCTCCACTCTCCGGACGAGATCCGGCTACCCCAACAAACACCGACGACTGGACCTGGCAACGTACAACACGCGCACACTTCGGACTGACGAGAAGATCACCGAACCGATGATGATGAACGGAACCCTAAAAAACACCTTCCATTCGTAATTCTATTCCAACGCACAGAAAAGGACTTCCCTTTTGATTTCCGTGACATTATTCTTGAGGAAGCCAGAAAAAAAAGATAAAAGCAGTAGACAAAACGTTTGTCATCTGTCATCATTAGAGAGTAAGCAGAAACTCAGGTGAGTATAATAATTTGAAAACTGTCTTGGCGCATATTTCCTTGACATCTAAAAAAATCTGAAAAATGTTTCATTTACATATATAAAATTATCTTTTAAGCTGTTGAAAAGAGCTTCACAAAATAGCTCCCAATTGGTAGACAGTGTTTTAGTGCTGTATCTCGTAGCAGTGGTGTCTCATCCCATACAAATAAACCGTGCCGACGTTCTATACTGATTATTCTGATTATTTTTTGTACATCAATCGTGTTCGGTCCCGTTCCGTTCCGTTCCACGGATATAGATGGTGATCTATCTATCGCCGTGGAACGGAACCGAACGCGATCGTTTTACAAAAAATAATCGGTATAATCAGATGAAAAACGCTAGTTACGTCGGCATGGTTTCTTTGTATGGGATGAGGCATCTGTATGCTAGTATTTTAGTATCTGTGCTCGTGGTAAGTAAAACGGAAGCCAAAAAAATTACTAGTCTACGAGATACGTTGTAGACTGACTGTCTAAAGTGCGTTGGTAAGTCATGGATTTTTTTATGCAACGAAATCATTCACTTTTAAACTTCTAGATGAGAAAGTCTAATTTGTTTCGTTTAAAAATAGAAATTCTGAATAAATTAAACCTGGTAACTTGGGAACCGTTTTTTAACCCACGGCGGAAAAAGAGGGGTGTTATAAATTTGACGTGTGTTGATGTGTATCTGTGTATATGTGTATCTGAGTGTCTGTCTGTGGCATCATAGCGCCTAAATGGATGAACCGATTTTGATGTAGATTTGAGATTTTTGGTTTGAAAGATGACTATGTCGAGAGTGTTCTTAGCTATGTTTGGTGAAAATCGGTTTAGCCGTTCAATGTTGCTGTTTTCTGTTTGAAACGGAGTATTTTCGCAAGATATCGTGTCATTATCACGTGTTCGATAGATGTTTGATCGAAGCGTCTACTACTAGATAAATTATGTAGTTTAAAAAGTATGAAATTAAAAAAGATTGCCGGGGGTTTTGGATTTTTTTAATTTTTACTTGTATTTCATTTGCAATGTCATGTTGACAAATTAATGAACGAGATTTTTAAATAAGTTTCTGTTTAAAATTATAAAAGGCTGGGTCTAGTTTCATATTATGATTTATTTACATAATATTATTGAAACAAAAATTCCTCCAACTGTATTCGCAACAATTCATATCCACATTTCCGCAAGCCTGCAAAGAATCGTGTAGCCTGAACTGAAACGATATACTTTTATGAAATACGAACGAGTTCGCATTTTTATATGTATTCTCGTATGCACCAGTTATTTCATAAGTTCTGACAACAATGCATTCCTATTGAGTGCAGATATACACTAGAAAGTTTATTTCTACCATGTAAAATATTTTCGAATATAAATGCACCGATGACCTGATTCAGGTTGCGGAAATCCACTTGATGCGAGACGCACGTGAACGATCAATGTGGCGACGCCTGGGGGATGTTCAGCAGTGGACGTCTTTCGGCTGAAATGATGAAGATGATGATAAATGCACATTGTATGTAATGTACTCTTAATGTGGGTGTTACAGTAGGGCCACCTGCCCGACCCCTCTGAGCATCCAGGCCTGAAGTTATATTACCTAAGTGTTATTCTCAATATATAAATCAATCAATCCAAACTATTGCAGACCACTGCTCGACACAGACGATCTGCACTACAACAATCACAAACTGCTCCACAACAACCGAAAATACAAGATTAAGGTTATTGTTTTCCAAATAAATGTATTGAAAAACTGGTTTGTTTAAGTACTTAATACATTGAATAAGTAATTAATTTATGACTTAGATCGTATCAGGTATCAGTGGGTGTTGTAGTCTTACCTCATACACCGATGTTAGAATAAATAAATTACTTCCATGCGTCGTATGCTACCCTGGTCTTTCATATTCTATTGCAATGGCGCTTCATACGTCATGCAGTAAATGAAAACGTAAATATAATTCTAGTATACCACTACTAGCAAATGTACTTGGTTCGTGTCAATTTAATAAACAGTTGTTTTATTTACTGTAAATTAATAGAATATAAGGAATAACTTCCATTACAAATTCAAATGAACTGTGATAAAAGTCGTATTTTAAAGATGTTATGAAATTGTCACATAGCAATTTCTTCTACCGAGTACCTCAATAAAGTTATCATTGTCGAGTTTATAATGAAGGAAAGCATAGTGACCGCAAGAAAGTTCCACATAAACGTCTAGACAGCGTAGTCATACAGCGAAAAATATTTCTGCCCTTGTCTCACGGATATATTACAGGTATGTGTGACAAGGAAAGACGATGGCAGCTGCATGTGGGTCTAAGTGACCTTGATATATGGAATGAGAATCGCGGCGACACGACGTGTGTGCGTTCGAGAGTACTAGGCTAGCAGAAACTCCGTGGAGGTAAATTGGAATTATTCACATACGGAACTGGACTTTATACATAGGGAGCTAAAGATGGTATTTGGTTGTGGAATGAAGGGAAAACTGAAGGTACTCGTAGAGCCTAACCAAGGCATCTTCACAGTGTTATACTGTTAAGCTCATATACATTGCTGTGTGTGTAATGCTCAATAGGCCACCTGTCTTGACATGTTTCCTAACTGCTCTTCAACACATTGAAAACGTGTGTAGAGAGGATTTAATGAAATAAATAAAGAAGTTAAGTTTTATTTGAGTGTGCCTTTGTGGCGGTTGTGTTTTGTTTTTAATTTTTGTAATGTCAGCGAGCAACTTTTTGATAAAACTTTTGATATTATCAGTTCTTTTCAAATTATCATCGTAGCCTACATAATATATGCAACATTAACATTAAAAGCGGGATATTTACCATGTTTACTGTTTGTTGCGCCTTCCCGATATTTCGGTGCTGTTGCAAGCACCATGATCATCATCAAGAATGTTAGTGTTAGTGACCATGACAGTTAAAAAACTTATATAATATATGTAGTTAGACAATTCAAACCAAAATATTTATATTTTACTCCTGATGCTGCATAGATATTTGATGTACCAATTTCTTCCAAAGTCTCTTCCAGAAAATGTTTCATTGTCTATAAATAGTCATTTATTAAGAAACAAATTAACTAACAATTAATTATATACAAGTAAAAAGCTAATTAAATTTGATGGCGTCAAGTGTCTCATGGATCAGGCGAGTGTACATTGTAGGGCACTTGCTTTGAGAGAAGATGCATTAATCAGCCAAATGCGATTTACCTTTAGTACAATCTATGTTAATTTGTAATTGTATTAATACAGCCTTGGATACACACTTGGACTAAGGGTGCTTGATAAATATTTACTCCAAGGCCTATATACGAGTATCTTTCAAGTGCTTTTGAAGGAGTCTTCCTCCACTTAACTCGACGCAGTCGCTATGACAACGGAAAAAAATTACACTCGAGTCGAGGAATCAATGGATGACAACTGTAAATTTGATATAAGCTGGATCTAAATTGCGAATAGACTTAAATTGCGTTTCAGGAATATGTGAGGTGTGAAAGTACTAGGGTCAAATAAGTGATGAGATGTCTTATAAACTGTAAAATTTTGGTCGTTACAATCCCGTGGAGGGTCGTCCGGTACATGAAACAGGATCGATTCGTAAAGAAAAATAAAACAAAAGTCACATATCCATGGGATGGTAACTAGCAAAATTTTACGGAGTATACAAAAGTAGTCGTTCGATAAGTAAAATTGATAAAGCAGCGAAACATAAAAGATTATATACCTAGGTGGAGATAAATACAGTTAATTGCTCGACAAAAGTATCTACTAATACTTGAACTAGAATAATTAAGAAAGTAATAGGTCATATCGAGTGTATCATCGACTCAAGATTCTAGGATATATTCTGTTTATAAGCTGTAGGTCGTGGGTTCGAGCCCAGGCAGGCGCTTTACTTTGTGTAAATTATTTCATCACCACTGCTCTCAAAACGGCGAAGGAAAACATCGTGAGGAAACCGGCATGTCCTAGAACCAAAAATTCGAAGATATGTGACATCCACCAACCCGCACTGGGTGCGCGTGGTGGATAATGGCCCATTCCCTCTCACAGAGAAGAGGCCTGTGTCCCAGCAGTGGGAACATTAATAGGCTGATGATGTGAAGAGTGATGTGAAGTTTTTGGTTTGTTCCAGAAAGTTTTCAAGCCAAGTTTTCTTCTAAGTCTTCAAGATTTTAGAAAGACAGTGTAGAAAAATGCTTTGTTTTGTTATATCTAAACATTAGGATAAATTAAATTGTTGTTTGTAGGAGGTCATGTTTATAAATTCTGATATTTACAGGGTGGGCAAAGAATCGTTAACCCCAATTATTGCCGTTTCGTTTTATCCAGGGTTTGTAGCCCACCCGGTATAGGTTACTTCTAGATTACTGTGCTTCACCGACAACCGCAGTCATCGTTTATCATCAGGCGAGATTGTGGTCAAACGCGAAAATGTCGATAAAAAAATAGGGCTATTAAAAAAAAATACACTGTTAGAATTTCACACTTACACTCAGTGCCATAGATTTTACAAGCTTTTAATTAACAATGTATGTATGTATGTTTGTATGTATGTCAGTGTGTTCGGGTCAAATCTTGCAAGTGAATTTTAAAGCAGTTATCCTCCACCGATTAAGATGAAAATTGGTTAGATAAGTGACGTCATTCTATATCCAATATGGCGGACGGCCCAAGATGGTGGACTAGTTATTTTTTGTGCACTGCCATGATATGGGTATCAAATGAAAGGGTTTGCTGAGAAGAATACGAAAAAAGCTTGTATAAAAAAAAGGAATCAATTTTTTAATCCCAAAAATAAGTTATGAACCAATGAGTCCACATAAGAGAAGCCTCATGAAAAAATCCCAGTCTTACTGCTATTCAAAACGTGAAAGTTTGTGATGATGGATGAATAATTGTTACTCGTTCACGCAAAAATTTCTCAACGGATTTTGATGGAACTTTACAGAAATGTAGTTTGTACAAAAGAATAATACATAGGCTATAATTTATAAAGATATCGGGAGAAGTACCAGTTCATAATATTCGTTGCGAGAACCCTAACCCAATTTACTCACTTCTCGCTTAATTTTCACAATATTGAAGCGTGATAAATTAATAATATCTAAGTACTTTGACACGCTACTAATTAATTTGCTGTCGCAACATCGTTACAAGTGTTAACTTCGAGCTAATTTTGTACTACCAAGAAACTACTTAAATTCTATTCGCTTAAAATATCAAAGTCTTGGAAGGTATTGAATATTTAATAGAGGTGAAAATAGACTAGTCACTAGGAATAAATGGTGTTATTTAAGAATTTCATTAATGGCCGAAAGGTAGTTTATCTTTTTTTGGTGGGAAATCATCCGATGACTTCTGCCGCTCTGGGTGAAGCAGGAGGGCGTGTCAGACTTTTTCTGACTAAAACCCACCCGTGTTCCTTCAGTTGCTTGTGCCAGGACCGCGGTAACTCTCTTTCAAATTTATCCGAGAATCTCATTTTGCCTGCGTTAAAAACTCTCCAATTTCGAAAATGTCAAAATTATGATAACTCAGCACTTTTGGATTTTTCTAGACTAGTTACCTATTCCCAGACTAAGAACGATAAAGTTTGATTTAATTTTATTTGCTAAAGTGGTATCATCATTATCATTGGCAGCCTAGATCTACCTACTCACTACTTAGAATAAGCGTATTCTTTATTTTGTTATATGCTTCCCTGGTATACGCGGGACTCATACCGATATTCCCCGCGTAAGTCCCACTCCACCTTCTGCAGGTATAGTGTACAAGCATGAATTCGCGGGCTGAATTAATCTTCCAAACTTTTCAAATTCACCTTGAAAATTTTAGAAGATCATTTACCTTATATTTTCTTGGAGAAGAGCACAGCCCTATATTCAAATATGTACTTAAAACATCTCAGAAAGTTAAAATTTTAACTCATAAGTATCAGCAGCCGTGGAACAGGCTTTTTATGAAACTGATCACTTTGCGGTCGCATAGTCTCTAAAGGCGACCGCTTTGTCACAGTGCCATTTAAGACAAGGCATATTTATTTACTCAGTAACGTAAGCTAAAAGGCTTAAGACGACGACTAACGCCAACGACCTTGAGGGAACAAAACGCGCAGTCGTTTCACACGCGCGCGACCCAAAATTTAGTAGTTTTTTGTACTCTTCTTATTATTATACAACTTTAAAATAAAGCTTCAGATTAAAATGTAGATAATTAAGTTGTCTTTGAGCTGGTGTCAATTTCATTAAAATACGCCCAGCGGTTTTGGTGCGATTGTCGTGTTTATGTCCGTTTTAGACATATCTTTACAAATTAATTACACTTTGTTATACCAATAAAACTCAAAATGTGCTCAGATCAAATTATTAAGAAAATAGTCTAATATAACATATATTTTTCAAAGAATTACAACTAGCCATTTAGACGTGATTCTCATTTTAAAATCGGCTACTCAAGGGAATCGGCGCCTTAATGCAGACAAGCGCGATGCGACACCGCATCTTTTTTTTTTCCAGACCTTGTTTTAAATTTGTCTACAGACAGACGAATTTTCAAGAAAACACACACACTGTCGCATCGTCGCTACACGTGTACGTGTTAAATTGGAGCTTTGTTGTGCCATTCAATTTATTAAATATACTCAATTACACTTTATAGTAACCCTCGGAGCAGCTGTGACTCTGTAAATTTACAAATTCACATTTAGAGTCCATTAAAAATGCATTTAATCGCCATTCTAGGGTTTCGCTGTAAATTCGATTCAGCTTTACTTTGTACTGAGTTACAGGATGCGGCAGACTGATTCAGTTACTGCAACTTAAGAAAGAGTTGAGTAGCAATTTGCTACGTTTTATCTGTTCAGTTTTAGTGAATTTGATTTTGAGTAGTCCAAGACTGCCGCGTTTTTGTATAGAATTCTTTTGCGGGGTATTAATATATCCGTAGTATCATTAGGATAAAATGATCGTCATATCGTTGTAGTATTTTCGAGTAGCACCTGTCCGTATGAGCCTTTATGCAATTTAATGAGCTTTGTCTAAATAAGCCTCAATAGTCACTTACCAGCCTTTTACAGAAACGGTAGGCTCTAATTTAATTTCTTTGATTTTAAATTAAATTTAGGCATTCCCCATTTTATTTCCTCCGTTGTTATCAGGGCCCCATAATCCAGGAATTGGCACTACTATGAAAGCAAAACAACTTAAATAATTATTTAAAATAATGTAAGGTACAATTCAACAATATTTTTCCCAAAAAGAAAGTTGATTTTGAGGAAAACCAATTCGTGTTTAAATTCCTAACGCGATTCACTATTATAATATTGACCATTCCTATCTCAAAGATTAATAGAATAGAATAAACCCACGTTTAAATAAAATCAAACCATCCTACAATTTCTTAAGATTTTCGTTAACCTTAAGTTATCCCCGTCTAGTATTTTTTATTGTACTTTAATCATTCCTAAGCTAAATTTCTATAGACATGTACATTAGATCACACTAGCCTTAAAAACTTCCTTAGAGAAGGCAAACAACCACGCAACAAGAAAAAAGAAAATTGTTTCCGCAAACCGGTAGTAGTACACATCGCAGCTAGTTCATAGATGCGTATCCATATGTGGTCTCGCTCTAACACGTCGATATGTGGGTATCAGAGAGAAACAGGTATAGGGATCATAGAAAAGTCCTCTATCAATGTGAGTTTACACGTGTGTTCGTGGCGGGACTGGACTCGGGATACGGGCGTCCCACATACGGGATCGCTAGCCTAGACCTGTTGCTACGTTATGATATCCTAGTACTTTCTAAGAACGTCTAATGCTCTGAGGAATCTAATACACACGAGGAATGGAGACGAGAATGTCTAAACATGTTTTGTATGACTAGTTTGTTGATTTTTTAGAATTTAACCACGTAAAATATCACTAATTAGGAGTATTTACTTGAAATGTTGTAATTTCCAAGTGAATATGGTTAATCAACTATGTGCCATACAGTTAAATAAGTAATTAGGAATGCGTATTTTGTAAGTTTGACAGGAAAATACCCCGCAAATGATGTTATAATTTAATACTGGTTGGATAAGTAAGACATAATTGAACGTAAATTACAATGTATTTACGAGTACGTGGTTCATAATTTTCAATTAGGGTTGTCATGTGTTTGTATTTTGAATTCTAAGATAATTTGAAATTAATTAGTTTGCTTGTTTTGCAACTAAGTTTTTGTATAAAATGGACAGATAAGAAATGCTTAGGTACTTTGTTTATTTTATTTGTGATGGGTTTGCTCTTGACTCTAGTCTAGGTTAGAGGTGACAGAGACAAAATCGAGGATGGAGTGTGAGCTTACCCAGAAGAAGCCTGTTCACTCTAACTTTGAAGAGATTCGGGTTTTTTAAGTAGAGTTGGAGATTGGTACTTTTAAGTAGAGTAAAAATAGTACTTGTAAAAAATAAATGGAAAAGAATTAACGAGGGTTAATTCTTTTCCATTTCATGGTTTAGCCTATATAAAGTCATCCTTATTAGAACGGTGGGAAAATACGAAGTTTTGCAGTAAATCAATAATTCTTACTAAATCCTGGTTAGTGAGTAGTAGTAGGTACTAATCTGGTTTTATGAGCAACAGCTAAAGTTTAAACTTTCTAACAACAACTAAAGTTTAAACTTTCTATAAAGGTAACATTACGGTTCTCAGAAAAGTGCCTAAGTATAAACTTTAAAATGACAGATTTCCATCAAATTGAAAGACTTGAATCGCGTTTTATATACAGTAGTACAAATGCAGTTTTACTGGTTTTTATATCTTACTAGCTGTTCCCTGCGGCTTCGCTCCCGTGGACCACCCCACAGGACCCGTTATCGGGATTAAAAAATAGCCTATGTCACTCAGGAATAATGTAGCTTTCTATTGGTGAAAGATGTTTTTAAATCGGTCCAGTAGTTTCTAATTAAAAGAATATAATTTAAGCACACAAAAAACACATATCTTTTACATCAACTTATTACTAACTATACAAAGGCGGTCTTATCGCTGCCAGCGATATCTACCAGACAACCTTTGGATGGACTTAAAGTACTAAAAATAAAATAGGGGGTAGCCCATGGTGTACTGCTACATTAAAAAATAAATATGTCACGTCGAGGTACCTATGAATTATAGGACCACCATCATCAACTCCAATTCTAGAGGCAATTCCTTCATTCTTCATAGGAACGGGTAAACTTCAATAACACACATTACTGGATTGAAACTCGAAAGTATTTATTTGACTTTGTTACAGGCACTTTGAGTTTTCATTCGAACTTGAAGTTAAAACCACATGGTGGCTCGCTAGGTCGCAATCCCTCGTCGATCTCTAGAGAAGACCCAGCAAGAAACTCTAGGATACTCTTTTAAATCTTTTTATAGTTTACACAATCACTTTAAGACAATTGGTGTTACATGTTTATTAGGTTTTCAAACATCTAATCAATCAGATTTATTAAACAGTTATTATTTTACACACGGCATAGCGCGATGCGCGTTGCGAGTGTGCGGGACTTCCATATTGTTTTTGTTTAGACACTAATTACTTGGATAGTTGAATAAAGCTAACAAACAATACTAAAATGCTGCTCAGTTAATTATTTTAACATTAAACAATCTCAATACTCACAAATACAAAGTTGTTTGTAGATTATTACTAAAATAATTACCTTAACACAAAACTATCCAAGTTTCCGGTGATCTGAATATCTTACTAACCAGAAGGTTTCTCATTATTACATGGATGTGTAAAATAGTCTTATTACTTTATAGTATTTAATCAATTACTCAAATTTGTTTAGTTCTCGTATTAAATTATTAAATCTAGTTATTGGTCATTAAAATTATAACATCCGCCATTGTTGACAACTTTTCGTAAGGTCATATTCAAACATATTTACTTCGTCAAATGTGTGTTGTTAAAATGAGAACAAATCTAAAAGTCCTACAATAAGTGTTCCCGTTTTATTTAAACATCTCGTATTAATTAAACATTGAAAATTAGCTTATCAAATGATCTTCATTCAAACAAACCAATAACTAATTCCACAATAAGCCAATAGATGGCGCTGAACCATAAACCAACATAAACAGACATTTAATAGTTCTAACGAAATCTCAGAGATGACAGGATTATAGAGTTTGTGTTAATTGACAATTGAAATTATTAATTTGGATTACGAATTAGCAAATCCACGCCTCCGCGGCGACACGGCCGTTCTGAAGAAAAGACGCGCGCTCTGCGTCTTCCGGTTTCCTTAGTCCCTGTTTCTTGGTGGTTATCTGTAATAGGAGACAGAAATTTGTCGGCAGATTATTGTTGTTTATCATCCTACTACAGTATAAATTAAATTTGGGATCTGATAACAACTAATTTTTAATATCATTGACAGCTTGTAATAAATCTATGCTTAGTATGCCTTATTTTTGAAATATTGAATGCATTTTAACACCCACAACTATATCCTTTAGGTATTCAACTTGCAATATGGTAAAGATCAATGTTGTTAGAAAACAACGAATTGCTACATGTCATGCCATTGAAGGCATACAATTTGTATTTCCGATTTTTGTTATTGAATAATCAGTTGCTAGCAAACAAGATTCAATCTTGTTTGCAAAATGTTGTTGTTTGTATTATTTTACAATATTTATTGATTTGCAATAGGTAAGAGTCAGTTTAAGTTATCAGTTTATAACTGAATACTTATTAGATTAGGTAACTACAAAGTTTATCTTAAATAAGAATATTTGATGCATTATGCATTATGCACTCTTGTATTTGGTAAGTATAGTGTAGGTAGTGTAGGAGTATTGTGATCAGCTGTTTTTTGTTTAGTTTCATTCTCACGGGATGGTAATGCTCTGTGATAGACACAAAGTCTTTGATTTGACAGGATTAAAGGATAGGATCAGGAACACCGCTCTGTGATAGACACAAAGTCTTTGATTTGACAGGATTAAAGGTTAAGGAGTTTAGGACCATTGCTCCGTGACAGGCACGAAGTCTTTGATTTGACAGGATATAAGGAACCAGGCTCTGGGTGGTCTTGTACACCGTGGACCCAGCAGGATAACATGAGAGATTGTTCATTAGCGGCCTCCACGCCTAACCAACGGATATTAAATCATTCTTAGTTGCTTCCACAGCAAACTAAGAGATTGTTTGTTGTATTATCACTATTAGTTTCCTCCACGGATTACTAACAGACAGCTTATTGTGTTATCATTATTAGTTGCTTCCACAGCATACCAACAGTATAGTTTATTGTGTTATCATTATTAGTTGCTTCCACAGCATACCAACAGTATAGTTTATTGTGTTATCATTATTAGTTGCTTCCACAGCATACAACAGGAAAGTTTATTGTGTTCTCATTATTACCTCAAATGCACCTCCATGGATGCTGATAGAATGGTGTTGATATAAATGATTGTGTTATTAACTGCCTCCAGAGCTCTAGGTTATGGGGACACCTCTATAATTAGAGCTTGTTTTATTATTCATTTTTATAATTGCCTAAATTTGACAATAGAATACCATGAACTGTTACGAGTTACAAAAATATAATAATAACAGTAATCCTCCTGATTGAATTCGGCCATGACAGCCAATCTGATGAGCCATCTACATAGGAAGATACTATAGCGCACAAGGCCAATGGCTTAACATGCTTTCCGAAGCATGGGGTTCACCAATTTCAAAACTCTAGGCTGTCACAGAGGAATTCCTATTGGAAAAATCCCATAAGCACATTTTGCCCGACCTAGGAATTGAACCCAGGGATATTAAATTAAAAGTACTTTGTGGCTTGGTAGTACCATGCACAAGCATCATGTAGAGTTATTTGGCATGGCTATTGAGTTGAGCCTTCTGATACAACAGCACTGTATCAGTTAGCAAGGTGAGTAGAAGATAGTTTGAAAACATCTCACCTTTTACTTTTGTTATGTTGTGCTTGAAGTCTTTACTAGCTGACCTCTATTTGGTGGCATGTATGTTGGTAGCATATAAGGTCCTGACCCGGCGACACGGTCACTTGCACCACCAGGTATTTTTTTGTTTTGTTTTCATATCGTAGGTAACCATTTTGATTTTTGATATGACAATTAACAGGAATCTGGAATGTGAGAAGATATGCAGCTAAATAATAATGTCTGTGACAAATTATCGTAAAACAAACCTGTCTTTTGATTGTTTTTATTCCGTGCAAATGCACCCAATAACAAGCTTTGAAATCTGTCAGAAATGACTAATCTATTTACACCCATGTACCACCATAACAAGTAAAATTCAACTAAACACATTGTGAGATTTAATTCATCAGGAAGGTTCTCAAATATTGAATGATTAAAGAAACTTTGTTATAACAAACTTAACTTGAATAAGTTTAAACTTAAGAGCTTATAGGAGGCCCTCCTATCACTATCCAACTGACAGTCTGTACCAAGAATGTAGGGTCAGACAATTTATCATTAGGTCTAACTTATAGCGCTATCACTGACAAGATCTCCATACTCAAAACAAAGCTACCAGATCATGTAGACAGATAAGATGGAACACAGTAATCACATTAAATTCACTCAAAGATGTCTTACATACACATGACCATTAATTTACCAAGAATTCACAAGGTCCATACATAATTGGTTACTCAAAGCTTAGGTACTTGTAAATTAAAAGTTACCAAGTGGCTATCAGCTTATGACAATGCACGGACCTAAGCTCTCCTGATAATTATTATAAAGTCCTCGTAATGAGTCACCCAGGTGTATCACATCCCTTTCATTCATACAAACACATTTATACTAGATGCACACTACACTCTAAACAAACCTCTTAATAATATTTAAAATGTTGTTAAGTCTTGTAACTAAACTATTTGTCTCACCTCTAAGTGCACTTAAAAACTAGATCACGACACAGGGTATCCTAGTGTGGGGCTACTTAAATGCAAATCATTGTACCTAGGTATTTTCTTAAGCATGTAATAATTTTAATTTTATTTGTTGTGCTTTTCATGTTTTCAGGAATGTGTTAATACATTTTCTTATCTTACTTTATTTAGTAAGTATGACATGCAACAGGTTCCACATTATTCAATAATAAGCCTTGTTGGCAGTTGGGTAAAAACCATAACTCATTGTAAAAATAACAACTACAGCGTCAACATGAACATGTCATGGCACTTTTTGCCAAATGTTTACTAATTCTGTTGCACATACATTCTGTTACTTACTTAACGTAGCTACCTACTAAACTATTGTTTTGTTTGAGCTACCTAAATGTAACAAATGCTATAAAAATAAGTTAAATTACCTTTTGTCCGGCACTAAACTCAAATTAAGTACTTTGAATTGTTTATCATTCATACACTCACACCTTGTCCCCATGGGGATAGGCAGCAACCACAGATCGCCACTTGCTACGATCCTTACATACTCCTCAAATAAAATTAAGTTTCTCAAATAATAACTGAGCCATTGTAATTCTTAAGAGAAAAGAAAGAACCATATTTAAACAATAACATTGAGTTACTAGTAAGCCATCTTATTTTATGGAGTAAATTAGGCTGTTTTCATTCATTTTATTTCCAAAAATTGTCACACAAATACCAGCAGGCACTAGTCTTGCAAAGGGGTATTGTGTTACCCAGTTACTGGGTTTTGGTGACCCCATGTAAAACACTGGTACTCAGCTGAACCCCATCAGGTTAGACAAGAAGCAGACCCCGACTTAGTTGGGAAAAGTCTAGGCAGATTGATTAAAATTGTCACACAAAAGGTCACTAACCTTGCCTTGTATGATGAAAATGATTAAGAATGTTAGGTTACATAAATAAATAAAACAGAATACTCCCCTTAATGATGATGGAATCTATCAATGGACAGATCAAGTCTTTGTTTGATTAGCTGCTTCGGTCATTCTGTACTGTACAAAGTTTTGGTTTACTTCAATGATATTGTCTCCAGCTAGTTATGATCATAATGATGTAGGTCAGCATCCTCCCAGCATTATGCTGAGCGATGAACGTTTTGCGTAGTTGTGACGCATACTTTGTAATGATCTTATTATTATTATTTTTATTTATTTATTTTTGTTTTTTTATGGTATGCGTCGTGCCTGGCGCAAATAAACAATTTTTTCTTTCTTTCTTTCTTCATCAGCAGCTTAGACGAGACCATAGCCAATTCTTAGCTTCTTCTGACGTTTCAATAAAGTTCTATGCGTTCTTGGAAATTATCATAGGAAAATATTTTGCCATGCTCTCGGCGGTGGCGGTGATGTACGAAATTCTTCGGATGGCTTTCATAGCATAGGCAGAAGGCGGGAGCTGATCTCAATTCTGATGTCACGTCGAGGTACCTATGAATTATAGGACCACCATCATCAACTCCAATTCTAGAGGCAATTCCTTCATTCTTCATAGGAACGGGTAAACTTCAATAACACACATTACTGGATTGAAACTCGAAAGTATTTATTTGACTTTGTTACAGGCACTTTGAGTTTTCATTCGAACTTGAAGTTAAAACCACATGGTGGCTCGCTAGGTCGCAATCCCTCGTCGATCTCTAGAGAAGACCCAGCAAGAAACTCTAGGATACTCTTTTAAATCTTTTTATAGTTTACACAATCACTTTAAGACAATTGGTGTTACATGTTTATTAGGTTTTCAAACATCTAATCAATCAGATTTATTAAACAGTTATTATTTTACACACGGCATAGCGCGATGCGCGTTGCGAGTGTGCGGGACTTCCATATTGTTTTTGTTTAGACACTAATTACTTGGATAGTTGAATAAAGCTAACAAACAATACTAAAATGCTGCTCAGTTAATTATTTTAACATTAAACAATCTCAATACTCACAAATACAAAGTTGTTTGTAGATTATTACTAAAATAATTACCTTAACACAAAACTATCCAAGTTTCCGGTGATCTGAATATCTTACTAACCAGAAGGTTTCTCATTATTACATGGATGTGTAAAATAGTCTTATTACTTTATAGTATTTAATCAATTACTCAAATTTGTTTAGTTCTCGTATTAAATTATTAAATCTAGTTATTGGTCATTAAAATTATAACATCCGCCATTGTTGACAACTTTTCGTAAGGTCATATTCAAACATATTTACTTCGTCAAATGTGTGTTGTTAAAATGAGAACAAATCTAAAAGTCCTACAATAAGTGTTCCCGTTTTATTTAAACATCTCGTATTAATTAAACATTGAAAATTAGCTTATCAAATGATCTTCATTCAAACAAACCAATAACTAATTCCACAATAAGCCAATAGATGGCGCTGAACCATAAACCAACATAAACAGACATTTAATAGTTCTAACGAAATCTCAGAGATGACAGGATTATAGAGTTTGTGTTAATTGACAATTGAAATTATTAATTTGGATTACGAATTAGCAAATCCACGCCTCCGCGGCGACAAATACTTACAAATTATATAGCTACATTACATATAAACATACATACATAATATTACATATTACAACATTTCAAAGAAAGATTGAATAATGCTAGAAATAGAAAAGCATTACAGAGAAGCGAAATGGTTCTTACCAAGATTTTTAAAAGATGCTAGTGTCCGGGCTTGTCCCACTGACATCGGCAACTCATTCCTCAATTGCACAACCTGGACCGTGAACTCGATTCACTTACATTTTGATTACAAGAAGAAATGAATACCTATAACTAATAACCGAATCTCTTTTACTAAGCCTCCACTGTCCCACAGAAGCTCTCAAACAGATAAATCGTTTCCCGCACCACCAAACGTCTAATTGTACAAATTAAAATGAAAGCGAATCAGTTATTTAAATAAATTGAATTACTTATCTGAAACAGTGACACGTGTACCAGGTGTGATAATTACAGAATAAATTGAACTTGCCATTACAGTACATCTAAGGTTAATACGGAAATAGCAACAACCAATTACAAGAGGCATTAGGCAAAGTGAAATTCAGTCAGCAATAGCGTGGCGAAATGTAATGAATTGACCACATAGCACTTTGGTAGTGTATGTCAAAGCCATAATAGAATATTCAACAGCCGTTATCGTCGAATGTTATTTTGTCTAAACTAAATCTTAAAGATGCATAAATTTTTAAGTTAAATGCTAGGCGTTCAATAAGTATTGCTATGGTTTTATGATATGGTTTTTGCGTGGAATAATAGTAACAGACAAAATAATAAAATTATATCGCGTCTGTTTGCCCACTCACCACACTGACTTCATTCACTGTTTGTTCTACGTTCAGTATACCTGTGGAATAGTTTCCCTGTGGAATGCACTCCCCCAAGAAATCAGGATGGCAACCAACCAATGGACCTTCAAAGTTAAAATTCGCGAGCACATTCGTAAGAAGTTGGCAGTGGCATCATCACAGCACTTATGTCTTTCAATATTTATCTATTACTACTAATGTTAAAGTATATTTAGTTTATTATTTTAAGTATAAAAAATGATACAATTGTATTGTATTTAAAGTTTATATGACTATATTTAAATAAATCTAATTCGATTTTTTTAAGTTTCAATATTGCAACTCCCACTACTTGTCTTTGCATCATCCAAAGGCCGACTGGTAGAAAATGCCTAAGGCATTAAGTCCGCCTCTGTACGTTTGTGTGCATAAATGATTAAATAAATAAATAAAGAAAATTCTGTCTCATTATTCGCTTAGCCTCCATCATCTTCCTGCCCTTGTCGCATATTTCTTGCAGCCACACAGCCTGTTCACTTTTATTCTCCTCTCTTTACTCTCATATAATTAACATCGCACAAAGCCTTACTAAGTATAAACGAATCACCCTCACCGAAACGCAATTAGACAGAATGATCACTAGGATATGCAGTACTTAGGAGGGTTTAATAGTTCCTCTATCAAGGTTGAGCCATTAATTAATCTAGAAGGGAATGTAAAACTGAAGTATTGTAGGCATTGTAGGACTTTAGTGAGAGTCCTAGTAATTTGTTTGGTGATTAATATTGATATTATATGTGTAAATTATCAGTGGAATATGCTTTTAGTTATTCTCCAAAACGTGCCTTGGAAAACACATTATGCCGGCGGTGATTTGTAGATCTTTGATAGTCATTCATTACGGGTATGCAGAAGCACAAATGTTACACGACCAGTCCTATTAAGGGGTACCGTGTTACCCATTAACTGTTGATTTAATGTTGATTTTAATTTTAACCATTTCACTTTATTGAATTTTATCTATTTTTTTATTTTGAATTTAT
This sequence comes from Orthosia incerta, assembly GCA_948252205.1. Lineage (NCBI taxonomy): Eukaryota > Metazoa > Arthropoda > Insecta > Lepidoptera > Noctuidae > Orthosia > Orthosia incerta. The sequence goes on from OX411748.1 coordinate 7,341,627, forward strand.
TAATTTTAATTTCACATTTATATCTATACTAATATTATAAAGAGGTAAAATTTGTAAGTTTGTAAGTTTGTATGTAGGGGGTAATCTCTGGAACTAATGATCCAATTCAAAAAAAATTTTCACTGTTAGAAAGCTACATTATTCCTGAGTGCTATAGGCTATATAACATCACGCTACGACCAATGGGTCCTGTGGGGTGGTCCACGGGAGCGAAGCCGCGGGCAACAGCTAGTTATTTATATTTTAATTTTATTTGAGTCTTTTATTTTGAAACTGTTTTGATTTAATTTGAGATAACCTGTATTTTTATTGTATTATTATTGTTTTGATCTAATTTGACATAACCTGAATCTAAGTATTAATTGATTTAATCTGTATTTCAATGTTATTATGATTTTAATTTAATTTAATATGTACACCATGTATACTCCATAATCTGCAAGCTGCGGTTACCTATAATTGAGTGTGCATAACATTATAATGTTTTTAAGCTGACATGGTCACAATCACAAGAACTAATATTAGTTTCGGGATATTGACCATGTATATTTAGATTTTGGTTGAGAGCTCTCGAAACAAATATTAATTCTAATGATAATGTTTTTCAATTTCTATATTTTCTGTAAGTTTTGTTATGTTACTCGTTGGTGATCCTTAAAAAACAAATAAATAAACTGAGCTGTGGGAGTCAGATAGACAGACAAACCATGTAAAATGAGCTAACTAAAAAAAATGTGACATCTTATCGAGTCACTATTTTAAATTGAATTATTCTGTTTGTAAGGAAGGTTAACCTATTCCATCTACAGCACCACAACAGTAGATCTGGTATCTACTGTTGTGGAGTTGTAGATGGCATAGGTGTTGCTCGGTTGTAGGCTCTTGTAAAAAGTAAATATTTTGATTTTTCTCGCTCCGTGGTAATTGTGTATCATCCTACTTCTGCTAAAACAAGTTGGAAAGACGTTCCTCCATGACAACATTCACAAAACTTCAACAAAACTATACAGATTTGATTGACCTTCAGATTTATACCAACCAAAAAGATTATAGACGTTCTAGATTCCGACAATACAACCGATTTATCATGATTAGACTATGCTGATTCAAATGCCGTGCCACCCACTTTTTCAGCGGACATCTTAGACGTGCAAGATATTAGCTTGTGAATCACTAAGCTTAAGCAAGCCATTTATTTTGATATCTATGGAAATCTGTTCTTATACAATCAGATAAATAGGATAAATAGTGTGTGTATTGTATTTGGTTTCATTACTGCAACCCTTTTAGGCTTTCCTTATACAGAGATGGCCTAAACTAAGCTAAGTGTCTATTTCCTGCAGAGCTAACTGGAGTTGTACGGGTTTTAAGTCCGTACACTGATTCGTCGTTAGTTGGTTGGAGAGAAACACGTCACAGTTAGATCCACTAGTTAAATATATTTGAGTTAAGTGAACTACAGTATAACTCAGATGGAAGGCGACTATTTCTCTCTCTTGGTTTGGATAGCAACACGGCTAGAAGATCACTATCTGCGTTGGTTGCTCTGTTATGATGTTTTATACGGTCAAATTATGACACACATAGTTGGCCTAATGTAGGTTGCTAGTATGCAGAAAAATGTACGGTGTTGAGACCGTACTGGAGTAGACAAGTAAGATGAACTTTTGTGCATATATTGTGTTATTGGTATAGCACTAACAACCTTGCAAGGCTGTATTACTAACATCATAAACAACAACATTTGTTCTATGACTTATAACAAATCAACAAATAAAAAAACAGCTGGTCCATACATGCTGGCGAGTTAAGCGAGCATAAATGTATGGAACAGCAGATTTTTTATCAGCTTAATAATTAACAATCTTCATAAAAGAGCAGGTTCTCAATTCAACTTTATTTTTTTAATGTGTTACCTCAAAACTTTTTACTAGGTGAATCGTAATTGATGATTATTTTAAAGGTTTAATTTTAATTTAAAAGCTGTTGGTTCTCATGTTAAATTTGATCAAGATCTGATGAAAAACTTCGGAGATATGCAACAGAACTCTTCAATCAATGACGGCTAATCTCTTGGGATTGCTGCAATCGCATGTCATTAGCGTAAAATCACGCCGGTACGCTCTAAAGGGGTGGTACACTCTAATTTCACCGGTTGTGTTCAAGTTTCAAGTTATTCAGGTTATCTATTCTGACGTATAAAAACTTTTTACAAAATTTACATCCGACTTTCTAATAACAACACTACAAAGTAAAAAATAACTTTAATTGCAGAAATATAATAGGAACAAAATTAATTTTAATGTGTACTTAGTAAGGTTTAGTATTAAATATATAAATAACTTATGTGCATATTTTGTTATTTTGTAAGAGTCTTACATAATAAATAAATATTATTTATTAATTTGATGGAAAACCAACAGCAATACATAAAATGAATAAACAAGTTGAGTACGTTACATTAAGCCAATTACAGGTTCTCACGGCTAGAGACATAATAATGTTAAAGAGTAAGAAAAAACACAACAATCAGAAAAATTAAATCAATAACACTAAAGGAAAATATTGCACACTATCCATTTTTGATAAAGTCAAGGTTTAGCTGCCTTCGCACTGATGCGCTTTTTGAGGTAAACACATCAAAAGAGAACTCCTTACACAATAAGTTAAGATCTTTACTCGCTCGCACTAAGTATGAATTACGCCTGTAGTTAGATGAAGAGGAGGGAATGGATATAGGTGGATTAAATCTTACTGATCTTTGTGGAACATTGAATTACAGTTTATGGAGGAGATCAGGACAGTCGATTTCATTTGACAATACTTTTAAAAGATATGTGCAATCCAAACCACTTTAAGTCTTTAGAAGGTGATATTATACTAACAAAACAGAATTAATACAACCTTTAAAACCATCGCATAGTAAAGACTTAGTTTAAATTAAACTAAAGTTTAGTTAATTATAATGTTTTAGTTAATCTTCATTAACCCTTTTTAAACAGAACTTGGGTTCCTCTTTAAAGCTTTTCAACATTTTCATGTTGTTTATTATTGCTGTCAAAACCCTAATTATATTTCTTTTCTTTTTCTTTTTTAAAAAACCCCACACTAGGAATTTTTCCTGTATCGTGGGTGCGTTTACAAACATATAATTTCACATACACAAACACCCAGAGCCGGAACAACTATTCGTAGATCATACAAATATTTGTTCCGTGCGGGAATCGAACCCGCAACACGCAGCGCAGCAGTCAATCGCTCAACCACTGCGCCAACCGTGCGCCCGATATATGAGACAAGGTTTAATTATACGGATTTATTTGATTATTATCTTGGTTTTTTCCAAGTAGTTAAGTGCGGCTTCGCCCACGTGAATGTCAAAAATTATCCCAAAAATTAATCCCAGGATAAAAAATATCCATTGTGCTATTCCTGACTATAATGTATCTTTGTACCAAATTTCCTCCAGATCCGTTCAGTAGTTTTTGCTGTTCGTTCACTAAATCAATTGACGGCAACGAGTTAAGGCGATATATACACCCCAATGCTAACGCAGTACTGGCCGTGCGCCCACTCGATGCCAAAATATCAAAATTGAACCTCCTTTTGAACAGTTTTGTTTGCAAAATATTATTTGAATTACATATGCTATGTTAGTTATGAAGAAATACCAGCCATCAATTTTTCTTTGTATAAATATTTTATACATCCAAGTCGTTTTGGAGGAGTTTCAAAAAGTTGCGAAAAATTATCGTGTTGTTAATTATTTTTTTGAAGCAAAACTATTAGTTACACAGAAAAACCTTGTGTTCAAAATTATGTACATGAATCAATAATATATATTTTTTTTTCAAACCTTTTAACCCAGCCGTTACTAAGGAGTATGCTTTAGAAAACCACCGTTCTACGCACTAAAGCGTATGTAGGCCCTTAAGGGAAACAAAGAAAAGGAAATCTCTAAACCGACTACGAAGCCAGGTGGGTCGCTGTAGGCACAACCTAGTTAGATGGGGGTACTCCAATGACCCACAGTGCGATTGCGGAGCCACGTCCCAAACAATGCCAACTTTTGTCTTGCTCTCTGTGCAAAAACACCTGCACCTTAAAAAACCTTTGGGAGGCAAATGACAACGCTGTTGGCAAATTTAATTTTGGAATCATCTATACGACGAAGAAGAAGAAGTAGTTTTTGCTTGAAAGAGTAACAAACATACAAACACTTACACACTCACCAACCTTTTGCCTTTATAATATTATAGTTGGAGGTAGGCTGGGATGATCACCCATCCACAAAACAACCTCAGCAAGTAATATGCTTAGCCTCGAAAATCAGCCCTTGTGGCTATAGTTAACTATTATAACCGTTACCATGGCTAAATAGACACGAGCTCAGAGAAACATTTATCAGCAAAAACAATTTAGCAGGTTTTATCTGAAATACGTCAAATTTGAAATAACCAATTTTACGAATTCCATTCTGTTTTCATCAAACATAACTTTTATTGACAGTTCCAAAAATATTATCTGTACTCATTGAAACAAAAGGTAAAAAAATATATATTTTTGATTGGGACATCAATGCCCAATTTCGTCTCTATTCTGGTTATAGTGTTTTCATACATATTCATCAATACGAAAAAAAATTGCCTAAGCTGAAACGGAGACGCTTAGCTCGCGCTTCGCGTTCACTCAGACAACAATGAAAGAGGTAAATTATAGAAGTATTGATCCGATTACGAACATTCTTTCACTGATAGAACGCTACCCTATCACTCGGCGTTATAAGCTATTTTCAATCCCTGAAAATTGCGCAGAGCTTGTGGGAATACCTATAGGAGCAAACCCACGGGAAAAATCTAGTGCTTAATAAACGAAAAAAACTAAAAAACAAATAAAAATGTTGAAAATAAGCTGGCGTTTTCATCAACAACATTAAAACGACTAATTTTCTTAAATTCCTCAAAGAATAGCAAATGAAGTTTGGATTTATTTTCTTGGCTACATAAATATTCAAACCATACATAATTGTAGTTAATTACATTTTCCTAATGTTGTATTGAGATTTTAGCGATTACTTGATTTTGGTTACAACGCAAAATAGAATTATTCTTCTTCATCTGCAAATAAATCTTTGACTTTGACTTCAATGATTGATTTAAAATGTATTAAAAAAAAACATTTAAAATAAAAAAAAATTACACTGGTATCGGAAATAGGATCCAAGCCTTGGATTCCGAGCTACCGGTGATTAGAGCTCCAGAGACAAGGAAAACTACCTTCTGGATTATGCCATACATATAATTAGACGTCTCCCGACGAGGAAACGTCTAACAGTTTAGCAGTTTGTGGGAGTCTGCAGTAGGTGGTCTATAATTGCATGAGTGCACACGTATCAAAGTCGACAGAGAGGAATGGCGTCGCAACTTGAGGCCAATCATGGCACGCCGGATTGTCACTGTTACATGGTGAACACGACCGCTCTGCCAAGAGTGTACCGATGAAGCAGAACTAGAAAATCATCAGATATAAATAATTATTTATTGGTACTTTTGAAATATTTACTTAATAAACGTCCCAAACAAGACTTGCAAAATCAATCAACAAAATTCTTCATACACAAAATTCACTTAATCATTAGTTAAACAAATTGAATTCTATTTTAATCAACCCCTGCGACCATCAGCAGAATACTAATTAACTACCTCCCTCTATACAATTTATTTAGACAGTCCAAAATAAATAAACCTAGCATTCTTTCACAGAATCCATTGCTCTTTTCTTGACCTACGGTAACACTATCTATTTCGATAAATTGTAAGGACTGTCTATGGGGAGTGACTGGTTAAACGAGGGACATATTTTATTGTATAATTCGAATTTATGTTCAGAAATATGCTCTTAATAACATACATCATCATTACGATTTAGGCGAAAGAAGTCTACTGCTGGAAAAAGGCCTCCCCCAATCGTTGGCACATAGGCCGGTCCTGTGCTCTTGCATCAAGAGGACTCCCACGGACCTTACCGGGCCTTTGGTCTATCTTCTGTATGGTTGACTATATTTAATACACGTAATGTCTTCATCCTCTTGTCCTTGGTTCAGTATGATTGATTTAATCTTCCATACATCTTCGTTGTAAACCCCTGTCAAGCCTTGACATCTTCTAAGCGTGACTTATAATAAATAACATATCCTTCAGCTCTGGGCAGAGGCAGCCCAGTGGTAACGGCCGCGACTTACAAGTTGTAGGTCGTGGGTTCGAACCAAGGCACTTTACTTTTTGTAAAATATTTCACCACCACTGCTCCCAAAACGTTGAAGGAAAACATCGTGAGGAAACCTACATGTCTTAGAACCATAAATTCGAAGACACAAACCAACCAGCACTGGGCCCGCGTTATTAAAATTCATTTCATTGTAATTCAAATGTCTATTCTAATTCATTGTAATGGCCTTCCTGTTTTCAGGAATCCTTAGTATAACCAGTCACACTATTAAATAATTAAAAGGTGCTAAACAAATCGGTCTGGACCGGATAAGCTTTAAGAATGACTAAGCTCAGCCTTTTGTCCGTTATAGAGGTCGTGAAGTGGGCGACTGTGCGCCGATACTAATAGCATTGAGGAGTACAATGTTGATAATGTCATTATTGAAGGCACGGAGCACGCAACCAGAAGGACATTGTCGTGATTGGTTTATTTGTGTTTTTTTTTTTATGTTGAAAGAATGAAGACTTTATGATTCTTAAATTATGGAAACAAGATAGACGCATAATAACCGTCCTTTATTCACTAGTTGTATAGTAAACATTATACAACTAGTGAATAAAGGACGCCTTTAAAGCGAGGGCCACAGATGAATCACGAGCATAGCGAGTGATTCAAGTGTTAGAATCCTGAGCGACGCAAGTGATTCATGGCCCTCGATATAAATCCGTTTTATTCAAGAGTTGCATACTATATTTTATACCATCAAAAGAAAGAAAGCACAAGGAATAATAAAAAATAAATAAATGGTTTATTACCGTCGATATTTACAAAAAATGAGAGACTTCAGGGTTTCACATTTTTTGTAATTTAAGCTGAGCTAGGTAACAGTAACTGTGTTTCAGTGGCCAGTGACCACCTCCGTTACTTTACATAAATACAATTAATTAAACACCAATGCAACTAATATTAGAATTACAATCCAAATAAGTATTCACTAAACATCCTAGACCAAAATTATTACTAAAATCCCAAATATAAACAAACTCTCTCGACTTTGAAAGTCGAATATTCTTTGTACAAGAAGTTTGTGTCGAGTATTTTATGCGCAAGGAGGTTGTATAGCATTGAGATGGAGACCGAATATATATTGGTGTGTTCTAAATTCAAACACCAAAACAGTGATTAAAAGTGCTTTTTATTTACTGTTTTCAGTGAATAAAAAGCTTTTTAGAGGGGGGTTGGTATAAAATATTACATATCACGTCTATTCAAAAAGAGCTTGTTTATTCTTCGTAAACAGGCACATTAATCTCAAAAGGTCTAAAAGTGATTTTTCCTTTTTTGGGACACAGGCCTCATCTCTGTGAGAGGACATGGGCCGTAAGCCGCCACGCGGGCCCAGTGCGGATTGGTGAATAACACATGTTTTTGAATTTTTGGTGCTAGGAAATGCTGGTTTCCTTACGATGTTTTCCTTCACCATTTTTTGAGAAAAGTGGTAATGAAATAATGTACACAACTACTACACTACAACTTGTAAGTCGCGGCCAATAACACTGGGCCACCACTGCTCCCTCACGATTTCACCAGATATACATAAATTACAAATCGGCCACAAATCCAGACACCCCGGGTCGCTAATGCCGGGGCAGCATACCCCTTGATTCGATACAAAAATTAGACCAAAGCGGCAGTAAAAAGTTCTACAAAATATTTTCTTTATGTCCCTCGGCAATCATCGCATTTCCGAATACAAACGAATACAAGTCCATCAATTTTTAGATTTATCATGTATAATAATTTGAATTTAGAACTAAGTCTTTATTGTAGTTTAGTTTTTATTTCCGTGTGAACTATAAAGAGTTGAAATCTATTTTCTTTTTTAACCGCAGCAGCTTTCCTCCCATTTAAAAAATAAATTACATTAAGTTCAAGGTGTATTAAAAACTCTATATACTTGCAAGTTTGATTGAAAGCGTCCGGTCTTCCCCGAGTGCAAAAAGCAACTGATAGAAAGCCGTCGACTGACGAAACACGAAGTTTGACGAGGTACATTAAGAATACTGTAATTGATAGGAATATTTTATCTCATTGTAAAAACTAAACTAGAGCGGTGTTTGTTCAATATTGACAAAATCTATTTGTTTTGCTTTACTTGATACTTGTGACCACACAAGTATCAAGTAAAGCAAAACAAACATACAGTAGAGCCCAAAGAGTATTTTGTAAAGAATAGAAAATACAGGGGATGTGTTTCTGCGTATTTTTTTAGGGTTCCGTACCCAAAGGGTAAAAACGTATTACTAAGACTCCGCGGTCCGTTTGTCTGTCCGTCTGTCTGTCTGTCACCAGGCTGTATCTCATGAACCGTGATAGCTAGACAGTTTAAATTTTCACAGATGATGTATTTCTGTTGCCGCTATAACAACAAATACTAAAAACACAATAAAATAAATATTTAAGCGGGGCTCCGATACAACAAACGTGATTATTTTGCCGTTTTTGCAATAATGGTACGGAAACCTTCGTGCGCGGCCACTTGGCCAGTTTTTCGTTTAAACAAGTGATATAAATGCATCGTAATTGTTTCTCGTTTGCAAATACTTGCAAATCAACGATACAGAGGTACATTTTTCATTTCATTAAGGTATCTATTATTTTCGGAACTCAGAAGTGCTTGCCGTAACTACTCGTGGAACTTGTGCAAAATAGAATAAAAAGCATATTTTTCTTCCTAATTTTGTCCAAAACTATTTTAGTCTCAATCGTCATGTATTTCTTCATCAAATGTAATCTAGCTATAAAATATGATATTTAATAGTAGTACTTCATCACTTTAATGAAAATTGATACGTCTTTGGGCTGAGCTAGATTTAGTCTGAAAGGATTTAATTGTAAATACACTGCAATAAATTAAGTGGTTAGCCTAAGTGCGTGAGAATTCGATTCAATTAATTCTCTGACTATGAATTGAAAGATTTGAAAGGTCGAATCCTTAACCTTTAGTTTCTTGGTCGGAACGCATAACGTATACTATATGCGGTGCGGATGCATAATCGTCCTCGCCGCTGACGCGTACTTCGATAACTTAAGGGTCTACATCCGCTTTAGTGCCGTAAAACGGTAACTTTCTAAAGCATACTCCTTAGTAACAGCTAGGTTAAAAGGTTTGAATAAATATATATTTATTATTGTTTCATGTATATTATTTTTAACACATGGTTTTTTCGTATAAAAGATAGTTTTGCTTTAAAAAAATAATCAACAACACGCTAGTTTTTCGCTACTTTTTAATACTCCTCCAAAACGACTTGCATGTTTAAAAATATGGCTAGAATTTCTTTATAACTAACATAGCATAATTATATAAATCAAATAATATTATGCAAACAAAACTGTTCAAAAGGAGGTTCAATATTGATATTTTGGCATCAAACGGGCGCACGGCCAGTACTGCGTTAACATTGGGGCGTATATTTCGCCTTAAGTTTGATTAAAGAATGTTAAGGCGTATATTCCCCAATGTTAACGCGATAGTGGCCGTGCGCCCGCTCGGTACCAAAATATCAATAATGGACCTCCTTTTGGACTTCTTTGTTAGCAAAATTTTTTTATACTCTTAATTATCCTATGTAGGTTAAAAAGAAATTCTAACCATAATAGTTTCTGTGTAAAAATATTTTTAAACATTCGAGTCGTTTTGGAGGAGTATGCAAAAGAAGCGAAAAACATCGTTAATTTAATTATTTTTTAAAGCAAAAGCATCAGTTATACGAAAGAAACATGAATGTCTTAAAAACAATGTACATGAATTAATAAGATTTACCCACCCGTTAATAAGGATTATGCTTTAGAAAGTAACCGTTTTACGGCACTATAGCGGAGTAAGGGCCTTAACATAACATATTTTAAAATTATTATCGACGTTACCGTTTACGGGTATGTTTTTTTTTTGGGGCAAAATGACACATTATTTTCAGCCACAGCCAGAATGAACAGTGAAGATCACCAGTAAAGCGCCGAGTCAATGAAGCTCGATGAGTCTCATGGAAATTGTGTTACACGTATGATATCCGTAGAAACATTTCTATTTTAATGCGACAGGGATACTTCGCACTTGCCTGTACACGAACCATTTCTATATTAATGCGACAGGGATACGTCGTACTTGCCTGTAAATGAGCCCAGCCTTTTCAAACATTTACAGGCTCAGTTTTCATCGCAGTTTTGGTAATTAGTATGTGGTAATATTTATTCACAAAATGGAAAATGATTGCGTACATATTTCTGAGTATTATTACAAAGTTGCTGGCAAACTCGGATCTCTCTTTAATATTATTTTAAACTCCGTTTTGTTTTACATGCATATTCACTGCTTAAGTAGTAAAATTAAACTGGAAACTACTTTTTCAAGTCCGCATGTTTTAGAAATACTCGAATTCACTTAGCATAGCTTATTTCAAATTTAAATGAGGTATTTGCATGGAAGTTTCCAAACATCCTTCATAATGCGCACAGCAAAAGAGTGGAACTCACTGCCTGCGTCTGTGTTTCCGAACGCATACAACCCGAATCTCTTCAAAGTTAGAGTGAACAGGCTTCTTCTGGGTAAGCTCACTCCATCGTCGACTTTGTCTCTGTCACCTCTGACCTAGACTAGATTCAAGTGCAAACCCATCACAAATAAAAAATTAAATAAAAAAAAAGTTGAAAACCTTCAGCGAATAAGTTTTTATACATTAAGTTTACGTCAGTAAAAACATTCTACAAATGATTATATTCGTAGAAACTGTTTCATTTTCTACCGAGAAAGTCTAAACCCGTTTTAGCGAAGAATTAATCCTTTAAGATTTCTCAAATTATTTTCGGGACAACATGTCACAAACATGTAACAAATTTAATTATATTCTCGATAGATCAGATATAAGTAAAATGAAACATGCGTATTTACATGTATACATTTAAATTATAAATTCGAAGAAGGATTCATCAAAAGAGGCATCTCACGTAGACGGGACTAGATAAATTTAATTTTTGTTAGCAAGATAGTTTTCGATTTTGCATGATACTTTTTGGTTAAAAAGGTTACTGTTTCTATCATCCGATTTCTCGATTAAAATTTCAAGTTAAGCATTGCTTTTTATAACCTTTTAAACTTTAGGTTAGACAATGTTCTTAATTCCAAATGTTCAATTCAGATATTAGGCCTATATCTACCTACCGTTTAACAATTATCTTTAGAATTTCCTATTAATAGACTCCTACATCTAATTTTCTTGCCAACTCATTTCAAGTCTCCATTTAAATGCCGTAGGCCTACTTGCGACGCGTCTATGCAGAAACATTACCATAGAATGGCCATAACTTCCCAATTACGTTATGAGTTCAATGCAATCGCATAGCACTGTTGAGTCATGTGTCCCTGGTACCTTGGTATCGGACACGCCGTGTTGTGCTCGGTGTACTTGACATTTGACAAGCCTTTGTGTATTGGAACTATTGTTTGTTTGTGAATTTGTATTGTGTGTAGAAAGATTAGGTAGTTAATTTTATTATTTTGATATGACTAATATAACGGCTGTATTATCCAAAGTTTTGGTCAGAGGTGCATGCTCATATTTAACCTGTAATGATTTATTTGTGATGAACACGATTCCCAATTACGTAATAAGTTCAATGCAATCACATAGCTTCCTTGAGTCATGTGTCCCTGGTACCTTGGTATCGGAGACGCTGTGTTGATCTCGGTGTAATTTACATTTGACAAGCATTGTGTATTGGGCATGTAGTTTGTTTGTGAATTTGTATTGTGTGTAGGAAAATAAGGTAGTTCATTTTGTTATTTTAGACGACAATCATCTCGCCTGTATTTTCAAAACGTTAGTCAGGGGTTGACTAACATTTTGGAATCATCATTGAAGCAACAGAGGGACAATTTTAGCCAGCTAGATATTTCAAACTTGAGCTGTCATCACCGTCGTCATAAGCCTTTTAACGTTCCCACTACTGGGACACAGGCCACCTCTCTGTGAGAGAAGGAATGGGCCATAATCCACCACGCAAGCCCATTGCTGTGGCTGAGGTTATTAGTACAAATGTAATGTAATGTATGGCCAAGACATAGACAGTTAAACATAATAAGAGAGGAAGGACCTACCAGCTTCAGCCAGTGGCTTCACCCACGTGAAAGTCGGTTAGTATCCCTAAATAACGTACTACCTGGATATAAAGTATCCTATGTTCCTTCCCCAAGGTCTAATCTATCCATACCAAAAATCTTTTAATTACAGTAAATTAGTTTAGTGCTTTACCCGTGAACACAGTTTAAATAGACAGAGTATACTTTTGCATTTATAATTACTAGTATGGACAATATTTACCTAACTTTCGAAAATACTGAAAATTAAACATAATATAGCTGTTATTTACATTACCAACAACTTCGTATGCAAACTGAAAGGTATAATGTCTATTATATCTAAACCACGGCCTCTCTTACGGCTGACTTAATTGATTGATAACGAGCTGAACTCGGCTAATACTCGTATACCTTCAAAAGATAAGCTGGTATTAAGTGAGAAGTTAGTGCGTTAGTGTTTGATAGGCAGTCTAAGATTAAGGAAAGGAAAATTGTTTCCATCCTACGCTAGTAGAAAGGATTCAAAGATTTAATAAAACTACACAGGCACACAGTATTAGCATTTATAAGTTAGATTAGCCAGCCATTGTAACAATACCTCGGTTTCGGAGCTAGCGCAGGAAGTAAGTATCCACAGACAACAAAATATATACTACGACATCTATACGAATAATATTATAGAGAGGTAAAGTTTTTGAGTTTGTAGGGGGTAATCTATGGATCTACAGAACCAATTTAGATGAAATTTGGCATGGAGATAGAACTGCAGGCAATATTGCTCTCCCTTTCAACTTAAATCAATGATTATTATTATTTTAAATAATAATAAGAGACGAAATGATATTGTCTGCGATTCTAATCCATCCTCAAAATATGTATTTGTAAATAGATTCTTTACATTCTTAGGACCATTTCTGTACAATAGATTAAATAGAAAATTAAGTATCTATAACTTAAATTATTTTAGCTGTAAAAAGACTATTATTGAACATCTGCTTCGCATCTCTTACGGAGAGACAGAAGATCTCCTGGCTGTAACAAAATAATAATTTTGCTTTGTCTTTAATTTAAGTATTCATATATAAGCTATGTCATTGTTAATTTATTATTACTATTAGTTTTAAGCACTTCATAGTCTGAAACACAGGTTCAACCTAGTTCAGGCAAATAAGCAACTGTCTTCTTTTATATTTTTAAGATATTTTTATTGTAAAATGTGCCTTATGTTATAAATAAACGATATTATTATTATTATTATTTATTATCAGATATACTTCATGTATAATTCGATTGCAAATTATTTTCAGATTTCGGTATTACAAATATTATGTTTGTGGCTTTCGCTTTGATAGTTTGTGCGCGTTTTAATTTCATTAAAGATCGAGAAAAATATGCAAATTACACCATAAACTGTTTGCCGCGACTAAATTTTTGTACTGAAACTCAGTGTTAGTTTTTTTTTCTTTTTTTTATTGTTGATAGGCTTGCGCTTGACCACTATCTCACCTGATGGTAAGCGATGATGTGGTCAACGATGAAGCACGCTTGCCTAAAAAAACCTATTCACTTTTGACTTGAAGACTCCCAGGTTGTAGCTATCAGGAAATACAGACTCCGGCAGGGAATTCCACTCCTTTGCTGTACGCATAATAAAAGTATACCCAAAACGTTTGGTGCGTATGTGTGGGATGTCCACCGTGTATCGATGACGCATCGCCGTACGTCTTGTAGTCCGATGATGGAACGGGCTAGGAGGAATAAGTTCATGCAATTCAAACGCACACTCTCCGAAATGTAACCGATAAAAAACCAACAGGCTGGCAACTCGGCCCGTCTTTCGATCGACTCAAGTGCTTCAAAAATTATAATCAGAACAAAGTGGAACTAATAACGATGAGTTAATCTGACTATCAAGTGGTAAGTACTGATAAGTAGAAATATAAAAGAAGAAAATACTGCTTTTATTAAACTTATAAAACCATTTGCCTGTTAACGCAAGCATACGATCACAATTCGTAGATACGTGCAGACAGACATTCTTTCCATTATACGCAAATTAACCGCCGTTTAGTCTCGCTTATCCGCCGGCATTCTTCTGAACTGAGCCTACTTGTACAACGGTACAAAACTATAAAACAATGGGCGTTCGTTTTGTTGTAGCCTTTGCTTTTAACCTGATGTACGTAACGAGTATTTGTGGCTTTTTGTTTTGTTAGATTGTTCGGCATTTTTATTTGGTATGAAGAAGTTCAAAAGTTCGATTGAAATGCAACAATTTTCTTTTGGTAAATAATTTAAACAGGTAATCAATTACTGAATTAGATAAAATCGTATTTTTTGCGTTTTTCTTCAAAGCCACGTTAGAAGTAAATAATATAACTCTGATTTTTAAGGGATATAATTAAATAATCTTTATCATATGTTAACAAAACAAAAAAACAAGCTTAATGATGTAAACTGACTGGGCTCTATTCCTAATCCTTTGGTATCCGCAGACGGACTGAAGAGGCCGAAGATAAACGATAATCTTAACAGACTACATCCTTTAACAGACTCCTTAACTATTATGACCTAGTTAATTAAAGCAAGTTTCTGGAGCGAAAACTATCGCAATAATAATGTGAGAAATTGCTTAACGCGCTTAAACTGTCCCGATTGCCTGTTGATAATTCACTCAATCAATCGCAGTGGTTAACGCGTGCTTAAATTTTGTCATAATTCTTTTGCGATAATTTTCATTCCAAGGGGGTTATCATAAGCTCTTAGAGTAAGGTTATTTCCATTGTGCGTAAGAGACAGATGTATAATGACTTGTATACAATACGTTTATCCCGTTATCACAGTCGCATCATGATAGTTTTGACACGAAAGGTAAGGCCTCAGAAACTAAATGTTGCCCTTGTAGAGATATAACTATGTCATATTAAGTATGTATTTTTAAGGAGTATGTAAAGCTGTGTGTAGGAATCCGAATGTGGATGCGAAATGCACAGGACCAATCAGTGTGGCGATGCTTGGGGGAGGCATATGTCCAGCTGTGGACGTCTTTCGGCTGAGATGATGATGATGTTAGGATTATTATTTATTTATTTAAACTTCATGTACAATAGTGGTACATAGGATTTAATGTCACAAGACATTCTCCACCAGTCAACCTTTGGGTTAAAAAGGACAATGTTGTGAACGGGTAGATACAAAAAATAAATAAAAAATTACAACTTTTTTGCGAAAATGTATATGCTTACATATATATTAATAATACACATATACAAATAAAATAGACTAATAAATAACAGTGAAAAAACGAGAAACCTATTAATAATTATTATGACTAGACTTCTGTCACTAGATGAGAGCTATATAGTCATATATTTATTCTGACTTAAATAGTGGTCACGAACATTTATTTTAAAAGTGAATTTGCTTTCAGCCTTTTTAATGCCAAAGGATAGCGCGTCTAATCTTTTTCAGCCTATCAACTAAAATAATGTGCTTTACGTAGTATACCGTTAGTAGACATAAGAGACTAGCCAAAGAGATATTCTGTCAGCGATAGTGACTACCAAAAAGTTCAATATATACGGGTTTGACATGGGCTAACAACATGTGATATAGTCAATCTTTCAATCCCTTACATTTTGGCTTTTCGAAAATCTTTATCAACCGGTAGAGCCCTCATTCCTTACAAGCTTAAGTTTATCAACGGTCATTAATGTTCGGTGTTAGGGCGACAGAAAATAGAATAGCAAACTAATGTCAAGCGTTCATACGTGCCCAGAATGTAAACTTGGGTCGTGGTATATTGATAGAATCCTTCGCTCGTTTTGTAGTCTTATTGGCAGACCAGTAGCCTCGCTAATTAACTACTCAAAGACCTTTTGATGCAATGAAATGTAAAGACGGTTTTCCTAATAGCAAATATATATAGATGTACCATTTAAGTACTGACGAAGTCATAGATAATACAAAAATACAGTTCTCAGTATAGTCTTATCCTTCTAGTAAATATTTGACATCTAAAAGTTTTTGTATAGAATAATTATCCTAAAAGGATAAGGTCCTAAATTAAATAATCGTGATCTACAAACAATCTGCAGATACCATACGCTTTTTTACTCTGTAGGGTAAAAACTCTAGGCTGCTGCCCCACAATCATCCCGACTGAGATACAGATAAATCAGAGATTCAGGGAGATTGTTATTAAGTTTCCCGAGTTAATAGTTCTAAAAAAGAATCAAGAAAGTAACATAGATTGTCCATATTCTTAGTTTTTAAAAACTACCTCTCCAATAGGAACAATTTGCAGAATAACATTTATTGTAAGTATAACATTTTGGTCAAACTTGCCCCCTTAATATAAAAAGCGACAACAAAAGGGACATTGGGCACATGGATAGCATTGACAATCCAAAATCATCATGGCCTCTTACAATTTTCACTTCAATGAATTCTTAGAGCTCAGATAACAGTAACCGAATTTCTAAAACAAACGCTTTAGAATGAAATCCCTTGTCAGTAAGGGTCGGTTATCTTAAATTAACATGCCAACTTCTATTTGTTGCAGACCAAAATTCAACTCTCTTTGACACGATAAGATTAAGATTGTTTTCACGTCACTTGCTACAGTAAGAAATTATTATATATATATATAGGTACAGTAATCATTGTAGTGGAAAAGTATAAGGTTCAGATCAAATTAAATCAAAGTGTAAATGTAAGACAACTATGCCTTCAAAATATTCTTGAATAATAATGGAAAGTTATAAGGTTCAGATCAATACAAATCAAAGTGTTAATGTAAGACAACTTAGTAATTAGTAATTTAACAAAATAGATTTATTAAGAGAAAATGTAAAAAATAGTAAAGGAGCAATTACGACAAAATTAATAAAAACATTATACATGATAGCAAACAGAACTAAATATGTACTTAAGATTAAACCATAACAGTATAATATTATATAAGTAGTAGATTTGTAAGTATGGTGGTGTATTGTGATGTAAAAGAGCGCCTCTCACCATCAAACGTAAAAATTTTAAGTAACACCTCTGAATTAAAATATTATTATCATTAAATAAATTCAAAATATAATTTCTATGGAGACATTTGTTATTGCTAAATTCGTATATCACAACGATATTGGCCTATGTAAATTCCCTCCGGTTCAAACTTAAGTCACATCAATTTCAAAAATGATCTTGTTTCAATTTTCCCGATAGCACCAACAAAGTTATATATTATGTGAGATCTGTATCATCCTAATGTCGTCGATCAACTTTATCATTTAACTTAGGTTTATATAAGTACAGTGAGATCCAGATACACTTACCGATAGCAAGACATCCTGCGAGGAACACCCATCCTCGTGTCAGAAACATAGTTGTCTATTCACTGTACCGTTTTAGGGACAGCAGTTTACGTCGCTTCATTTGTGACCGTGTTACACTGTACTGCATCACTTTACACACATATATTTTTTACACTGTCGTTCTCAACACTATTTCTGGTGATATTGTTGGGATCTGTAACAAAAAAAACACGGGTATTAGAAAAAAATTGGGCAGCGGTGATAAAATTTTGATCCACCCGGAATTAAGGTGAATGATCAATATTTATAAGAATAAAGGATTCATAACCATTAAAATAATAAATTCGATAAAAATTATACAAAAAAGAACATAAGGGAAAATTATATCAGTACGAAAGTACTCCGATTTCACAATTGAAATCGTTTTGATAAATCAAATTATTGTTTCGACAGGAAAATATTAATTCACATGTTACTGTGAATCAGTTTCATGAGAACAATGTTTGTGAAATAAAAGTATCTTAGTATCTCTACTTAATTTTGTTTGACGTTGGTGGAATAGAATCATTTAAGGTCAAGGTCTAGAGTCTTCAATAAGAATATTTTCTTCTAGGTAACTAATGCGTTTTACTGATAAAGTGATGAATATAAACGTGAATGGATGAAGAGGTAGAGGGAGGCTAAAGTAAAGATGAAAATATAAAAAAGAGAGTGAGTCTTAGTGTGACGGTTGACAGGGGTGAATGGAAGAAGAAAGTATTGCACCCACTCCAAACAACACTTATCAAGTGTCAAAAGAAAGAAGGTGATTACCGAGGCTTGGTTTTTCTAACAAAGCGATGCTAAACAATGATTGAAAAAACACCGAAATCTCTACGAAACCATTTTTTTCCAATCTTGATGATGCCATCATCGTTTAAGGAATACACCAAGGAACAAACTCCAGTATCACCGTCTTGTCAAATGGCATATAAATTCCACCTTCCGACTGTTCGCAGAAAACTACTAAATTTACATACAATACATACTAATTGCTTAGTTATAAATACTGTAACTACATACCTACCTACATGAACCTTGATCAATGTGAGTCACGAGTCATAAGTAGGATTTTACGGATTGCAAAATGATTGAGGCTTTAGTCATTGACCTGGGGGGTGACCATAAGCTCTTAGAGCGGTATCAATTTGATATCGAATAAGGGACAGATGTATACACGTCAGATACATCTGTCACTTACTCGATATCAAATTGATACCGCTCTAAGAGCTTATGGTCACCCCTCTGGTATAGCACTATATTAAGATTATATATTTAAAAGTCTGTCATGTTGTTTAATGTGTCATTTAGGTCTATTCTGACTGGTTGGTAATACCAGGATTAGGATTAGCTTCTCTCTTTTTGCTTATATTTTTAGTAATTAAAGAATTTTGGTAGTTGAGAATTCGGAAACAACTTTCAGGGCAGTGATAACATTATTATTATCAAACAGCATACATATATTTTAAATTGCATAGCTATTTTAGTATGTGAGTAAATATTTGCTTATTGCTTCTAAATGTAAGTAATGGGAAAATGTGTTTAACAAAATGTTCTATCAACTTATGCCAGAATTAGCACTGTCTAAATATAGATATCGCAATACCAAAATTTTCAACGCTGGCTTACAATTTGCAGAAAGCTTCGTAAACAAAACCGACAGACGCGGGATGGTTGGAAAGTTTAACTACTTAAATCATATTGACAAACTGTGCCAGCTTTTCAATATATTTAAAAGCTGCAGTAGGATTGCGGGATATAAAAGAAGAAGAACCAACTTTACAAAAAAATACTATGAAGTAACTTGCAAAAGTTCACAGATGAAAGTTGGTATAAATTGTGATTCCGATGAAGTAAATTTAATGAAAACGATAAATACAATACAGTATATTGAATCTAAGTCATAAAAACTTAAAACTATTATTAACGATACACATAACGAAACCCATTATCCAAGGCACAAAACAGAATAATACCCATGAAAAATTCAAGGCCACTCGCCACCGGACACAACTACAAACCCACTGTTCTACAAAAAGCCAATTACCAAACAACTTTTAACTATAATAACAAAATTGAATTATAGAGCTTTCTATAACAATAATGGGCGATACTTGATCAAAGCTCTATTATTTGATCAAAGTGTGGGCTGTGAAAATGAATGACCACAAGCAATATTATAACGACGAGTATTTTATAGTCGATCTGTATGATGATGCTTAAATAGGCTTTTTATGTATCATCTTAGGTTATTGAATTTTTGGAAAGAAGTCATTTACTAAAGTTAGATTAGCTGTTTTTTTGTTATTGATAATTTTATGGAGCTCTTTATAACTTTGTAATGTGGTTTCTGATAATTTTATAAGATATACTCTATTTTAACTTTAAGCTTTTATTTATTATCGTACATTGCAATCAATTAACCTATTTCATTTACTTTAATGTGGAGTCATCTTTTTTTTATTTATTATTTTTTATATATATACACACTACATATGAATATTCTATACAAATACAAAAGGGAGACGGAAAAGAGCTCATTGTGCATCAAAAAATTCGTCCACATCGATGTCAATGGGAAACGTGCCCAGAACGCTGGCAGCATTGCCACGTTGGATGGCAATGCTGATTCTCTGGCCGAAGAAAAGGCCAGCCTTCTGGTCACGAAATGAGTCGACGAAAAAAAAAAATTATGAAAAGAAAAATGCTTAACCCTTTTGTACTAATAAAACAATACGGTAGTATTAAATTATACTACTATTATACTTAAATTAAATTACTACTTATATTAGTGTGAAGTGTGATCATTCATTATCATTTATTTGCTAATATGGATAGTTACATTTCAAAAATATAGCACAGTCCAACTTTACACCTTAATGCATGCAAATCACAAGCTTGATAACACACTAACACAACTTGATAGTGTGATTTTTATTGACGTCATTGGGTTTGGTATGGTTCTGCTACGAGATGATATGGATAATAACAATGTTTCTTCTATGTAGTTTATTCGTAGCGATTGCCAGATAATTAAGTCAATTATTTTGAAAAATTTGGTAGATCGAAAACATGTAAAGACAAACTTTTAAAAGTTCACAAAAAATAAACCAGCTTATAAATCAAAACAATAAAAACTGCATAAATAACTTAACGGATTTGTAAAACGGGTAGTTATGTTGGTTTATTACCTTCAAATTTATGAAAGTAATAAACATTTTCTTTGATATTTTCAGAAAATTGGCGATTTTTGCGGACTTCTACATGGGACATCTATGCCATATAGGGAATAGTTGCCTAATCCATATAAATTATATTAAGGATAGTAACGCCGTAGAGAAAGAGGACATTTATCCCACAAAAACTATGATCGCACCTAGCCGTCTCATGATATCGCACAGAGACATGCTACACGATCAACTTAGTGGTAGTTGTAGAGTATCTCAATAGATATATAAAACAACATATGTTTCATCAGCGAAAATAGAATAATTACAATCGAGGCAAGTATACCCCTGGGGACATTATCCTGGTTTTACCTTACTCATACTGCACTAAGGGCAAATTATGGTGAATGAATAGGTACTAATTTCCAAAATGTCGAATTGATTAACTCCTTTTTTAGGGTTCCGTAGGGAAGTCCCAAAGGGTAAAAACGGGACCCTATTACTAAGACGCCGTGTTGCATCTGTCTGTCTGTCTGTCTGTCCGTCTGTCACCAGGGTGTATCTTATAAACCGTGATAGCTAGACAGTTGATGTATTTCTGTTGCCGCTATAACAACAAATACTAAAAACAGAATAAAATATATATTTGAGTGGGGCTCCCATACAACAAACGTGTTTCTTATTGCCGTTTTTTGCGATAGTGGCCGGTTTTTTTTGAAGTCGGTAAAAAGCAGACAACCACTTTTGCTTGTATTTCTCTTTGGTTATCATCTCACCTTTATCTACCGATTGATATAATAATATAGTCCGGTGGCCTATCAAATATAATACCGTTTATTTTTTCAGTATAAAAGGTATTATTCAGCGATAGTGCTTCGTTCTATCAAAGAATGTTGTTTTACTTACCTTGTAATCTGCGGCCAAAATGCCATGTGTTAATGTTGTTTGCAGAAAAATAGTAGAAGACTTCTACTTAATCTTTCACACTAAATTAACTTTCGTTTACAAAAAAGTGGTTACTATACGATAACATTTTCTCCACTAACAATACACGTTCAATTTACCACCAACTAGAAGTGACATCGCAGATTGTGTTGGCTTAGCTCTCTGACCAAAAGCGTGTAAACACGACAGTTTGCGAACCGGACAAGATGTATCATACTTAACACTGATCGATATACAGTCAAACAAGCTATGTGGTGTACAGGCTGCTAACTTGTTACTGCTGACACAATGTTGTGAGGGTTCTGAAGAGTTCACCAATCTCTTAATAACTTTAAAAGTTATTACACCCAGAATAAATCTGAATATGAGCATTAAGTGGACAACTATGTGGTTGACAATCAGTTTTATCAAAGGGTACCGTTTTACACAGTGACTGGGTTGTAGAATGTGAAGGTCATATTGCGCTTTTACTTAGTGTAAAATACTAGAATTAAGCTGCAACTAGTGAGACCAGAAGTCTACCCCAACATATGGAAAATGCTATAGAGATGATAGCTCGTAAAGAGCAGTGTAATGTAAAGACAAATATTTATGTCTGTATACCAAATAGCTTGTTCCACTGTACTTGTACGGAAGAACATTACGAAGCCCGGAAATATAAAGTAAATGTTCTACGATTAGTAGATGTTTAATGATAATGATAGCTTCAGCGTTGTTAACGAAGATGATGTTTTGTAATTCATTGACGTCATTATTAATTGTATAAATGTACGAAGCATGTTTTTGCATTTTGATTTTATTGCATTTGACTTCCGTGAATGGTGTGAATGGTGTTTTTTATGTAGTATCATTAGTTTCGACCTTTGCCATCAACTAATGAATTTATATCTTACTCTCTTATATTTTTTTGCCATTGGTTGGTACTGCTTTATTAGTTTCGTACTCTTCTTCATTAGGTATTATTTATTGATGATCATATCTGATATAATAATAATTTTGCCAGATATTATTAGCCACATTTAAACAAAGGAGACGGGGCTTTCTGGTCCTAAATGTATTAAGTTGATGTATGGTTCAAAAAAAGGGTTATATTTTTCTAATTCAAAATGTGAAAAATCAGCTTAATTCACAATCAGGAAAATAAGTAATCCAAAAATTAAGTTAAGGTTACGAAGTAAATCGAATATCAATTACATTATAATCGATTAACGTGACAGAGTTCATACTATTTAAGAAAATGCTTTCACCAGATGATTAATTCAATTAAAATAATTAAATCTATTAGAATTAACGTATTAAACAGTTACAACCAATTAAATATCTACAAGATTAAGATAAATCGATTCACGTTTACTAATCGATTATTGTATTTTTAGTCTGTGCTAACTCTGACTTGACGTTGACATGCATGACACTCTGCATAGTCCATGCCAGTGTTTTCCAACCTTTTTCATGACACAACCCCCATAATATAAAAAAATATTTCGCGAACCCCGACACTTGGTTTTTTTCAACCGACTTCAAAAATGATGAGGTTCTCAATTCGACTGTATGTATTTTTTGTATGTTTGTTCCACAAGTACTCCGCCGATTGAGGAACGATTTTAAGAAATATTTTTGGGTTTGAAAGGGTATACTCCCGAAGTTGTCCCATTGACACTAAGTCAGAATCTGATGGGATCCCATGGGAACTCCTCAAATGTTAAAGGCATACATATAGCATTATCTTATCTTATGGAGGGGCCGAGGAATAACTCGGACACTTCGACCCATTGGGATCTATTGTGGTCATAAAGCATTGGTATTATATATTTTTCATCAACAATACAATCATTTGCACTCAGAATTAATCATTTTGTGAAGTGGAACTGATGAAGAAGACCACAGATAGCCACTGGAACTTCTTAATGATAAACCCTTACGTCACGAGTATAAGATATCTCGAATAACCGACTATGATGAAGCATATTCCTACTCATAAATAAATGGTAATGATGATAATGTTACCATTGAACTGATCAGATGATGATGCGGGAAGGTAGGTACTGGAACTCCGAAATAAAACAATGTATCCTAGTCGTGTTTGGCCTTTGGCCAATTTCGGAACATACTAATGCAAACAAAAAAAATAATTTTCAAAATCGGTCCATAATTGACGGAGATACATACCGGTGAATACACACAAAAAAAAAATTAGAAAAAAAAGTCTAACATAGAACCTCCTCCTTTTTGGTAAGTCGGTTAAAAAACAATCGCAATTCAAAATTCGGCTGTTATGTATAGATTGTTACGTAACCTCACTTTTCATTAATCTCTTTTATCTCGGCTCTCAGATTGCCAAAATCTTCAAAATTTTCAGTGAATGCTTGATAATATAGTAGCTATCAATTGACACCAATTTCATCTTTTTACATCCAGGCCCAAAATTGTATGAAAGCGTATCCGTCTCCTTTGATGCACTAATACAAAATCTATTGATGCTAAAAATGTCAGCTGAATCATGGCCTACTTAATTAAAATGAATAAAAAACGGGCAGCGAACATCTGGACGAAGACAAGGCAAATAATAAAACTAATAAAGATACAAAGCCAACACATCACTGACGTCAATAACATGATCATGCTAATGAACTAAAGTATCAGATTGAATTGTAAATGTTATCGTCTATGTATCTTTGATTGCAACTTGTTATCCTTCATCAACATTAATGTCTTGTTTCAAGTCGTGTACCATCTTTTTATCGAGTAGGACTTTATCTTACCGTGAAAATTAAGGTGGACTGAACTTGAAGCAAGCTGTCAATCCCTAGCTTTAGGTAAAATTACAGCTATAAACAGAATTGATCGGTTGTATAATCCTCGTATAATTTTTATGTGCGACACTAGCGACCCACCCCGGCTTCGCCCGTGACAAATTACCTACCTCGTTTCTCACTCTTTCGAAACCGCACTCGACGAAAATCCGTTCAATAGTTTTCGTCTTGCAAAAAAGGAGGGTTCTCAATTTTGTATGTATGTTACCCGATCACTCAAAGAGGCCTGGACCAATTTGGAAAATTCTTCTTTTTTTTAAAGGGGTGAACTTGCCAAGTGGTCATCAAGTCAGGATCTGATGATGGGATCCTGGCGAAATCGATTGAACTCCTAAAATATGTTAGGCATACATATAGCGATTTAGGTATTTTAATCAACAATGCAATCATTTGCACTCAGAAAGAATCATCTGGTGAAGTGAAACTGATGAAGAAGATCACAGATGGTCACTGGAACTTTTTAATGCCTAAGTATGTCACAAATATAAGGTATCTCGTAATAATGTTTTGTTTTGGAAGTCGGTTTGTTATTTTTGTTAAAAAGTCTTAAAATATGTAGTGATGATAGTGAAGCCTTTCTTACTGTTCTAGCGATCAGTGATCACCAAAAAAGACGCAAGAGAATGAAAATCAAAGAGTCCTGGAGACACGATTCAATAGACTTGAATCCCGCAAAGAAATTAATCCTAAAAGATTAGCAGAGGAGTAAGCAAAATATTAATTAACCTTGCCTCCAATAACTGGACGAGCACACGTAAACGAACCCCTTAAATCATTGTGACTTCTGTTTATCTTTTGTTGGAGATCCAAATAAATAACAATCAGAAGACGAAGAAAAGCTAGGCCAATAGGCACAAGTTAGGGTGTGTTTAGATCGTCTGTAGCAGTAAGTTTTATGTCTACATACACAAAATTGATGACAACCTTGCATCTTTTCTACTCAATCATATTATATTATATATACTGAGGTAGATACGTTTTACCGGCGACTGCGCACTAATACAAACACAAGCTGACCAGTTTGAGTGAACTCAGTATGTCCTGCTTCTGGCCGCGACACGAACGTACTTTTGAACAGTATGTTTATATTTTTCTGACAACGAGGCCCTATTTATATATCTGTGATCTTTTATCCTTCTTAGTGATAGAAATAAAGTTAAGTTCCAAATTCCATAGGTCCTACGTAGGTACCTAAAGTAAAATATCAACAGAACAATAAAAAAATGGCGACTCTAATGGTAAAATCTTATTGTTACTACTTCTATTTTATTTTGTAACGTTATGTCTGCTCTCCGTAACATTAGTGTGACAAATAACTTCGAATAACAGTTACGTGTAAGTGAAAACTGTTGCTCTATTGTGTTATTCCTTTCTTAACGGACTGTCACCATAGTTTTTAGCTTGTGATGTATAAGTATACTTACCAAGATACATAAAATTCTAGCTACTGTTTGCAGTTTCAATCGAGCGAAATTTGATTTATTTATTTATTTATTAAAACTTTATGCACAAGTACAAAGGCGGACTTAATGCCTTAGGTATTTTCTGCCAGTCGACCTTAGGGTGGTGCAGAGATAAAAAAAGGCAGGTGCAACTAAATTAAAGGATAAATAGAGATAAAATATATATAAAAAGAATATATATAAATATATACTTAGATGTTACTTAGATTTATTATATCAAAGAACCATACTACTGAAATAATAAGTAGACAATGTGTCCCAATGCAGCATCCTAATTGTGTAACATTATTGAAAGCTCAAAGCAAGCACGCACGAGAATTATTTGCTTCATGTACGAGTATACACAGCAAAATTTTGGTGATTACAATCCCGTGGAGGGTCAATCCGGTACATGAAACAGTATCGAGTCTACACATGTGACAGTTTTATCCAAATCTGGTGAGCCGTTGAAGGGTGATTGATTAACAAACATCCGAAAATTCAGACTTTCACCATTATCATAATATATAGGTAAGTGGTAGGATTAACGGATAGTAGGATAGGAAGGATTATAAATTGAAGTTTTGATGTATGGCTGGTTACACACTTTGATATCGAAGGTTTGATTTAATCCATTTGTCTCAGCAACTTTGAATAAAGTCGATTTTTGTAGAGTGTGTTTACACGAGCGTTAATATTGGAATTCTTTTAAAACTTCTGTAGCGTAAGTACTTACATATAGGGTTCAGACGAAAATTCAAAATGTATTTTTTTTCTCAGAATATACGCAAATTATTGAATCATTTACGGTAATTAGCTTTTCATAGAATTATTCCACGGGAACGAACTGCCGGGATAAAACGTCTGGTATTTATTGGGTTACCCTGACACCTACTCTTCACACCTACGCCTTTTTGCGTCAATATCTTGGCCTATCTAACGAGAAATTCTTCAGGTATATCCTTTTCGGCACTAAATTTCTAAGAAATTACAACTCATTTTCAGAATTACTTTAGCTTAATTCTTCGGATGATGTTATCACAGTATTTTTAACCGACTTTCGAAAAAGGAGGAGGTTCTATGTTCGACTTCTTGTAGATTTTTTTATGTATGTTCACCGATATCTCCATCAATTGTGGACCGATTTTGAAAATTCTTTTTTTGTTTGAAAGAAAATGTTCTGAAATTGGTCCCATTTTAATTTGGTGAAGATCTTATGAAGAACTTCTAAGATATACAACAGAACTCTCCAATAAATAACGGCAAATCTCTCGGGACTGCTGCAATCGCATGTCATAACATCACGCCAGTATGCTCTTAAGGGGTAAGCAAGTGTCTCATTTGATCGGTTTTGTTCAAGTTTCATGATATTCGGGTAATCTATTCTGGCGTTATAGGAAACTTACTAAACAACTTGCCTATTAGGTAGGTACAACTAAAAAGTGAAAAATAAAAAACTTTTTTACAAAAAAATACTACTGACTTCCAAATAAGAAAACTACAAAGTGAAAAATAACTTTAGTTTTGGAAGTCGGTGTCCATAACGCAAAAAAATGGTGCCTACGAATGACACCGACTTCCAAAAATAAAGTTATTTTTCACTTTGTAGTTTTCTTATTTGGAAGTCGGTAGTATTTTGTAAAAAAAATATTTTCTATGACATTATAATGGTTGACTGAACGTGATTTGATTTATAATACAGACAGAGTACAAAAACAGTCGACATGTTCACGTTGCTGCGTCATTCACATGGTGTAATTACATCATCCTTAATTCCTCACCGTTACTTGTGTTGTTTAGGAGTCATTTGTCTTCTCTTTTATTATTTGTAGCCTTTTATTATTTGTCTCATTCTTATTTCCTTGTTATTAATAACGTATAAGAACTTATTACATAAATGGTCACCTCTTTTAATTACAAATTTACAAAGATTTCATCATCCTCTTTTGAGCCGAAAGACGTCGTCGCCAACCAAGCATCGCTACAATTCGAAAACTCCTAGCCAAGATTGATTTAAGGCGCCTCCCCGAGCAAAACGCCGCGCTAGTCGTTTTTGTGCAGTTTTGAAGAGCTATCTACTCTTTATTTAAAAAGAATATCAGTTAGTAAAAATACATTAAATTTCTACATAATGTTAATTCTAAAATTGTAGTACACTTTTTTTTAAAGATCTATATGTTTCACTAATCTCCTTCCAACAAAACCATAAAAATGTGAAATAATTATTGATAGCATACATCTCCTCGTAAAGTGTTCATTAATTTTTTTCTATACTAACACTAATGGATAGAAAATTTGATAACGAACATTTTGTAAGTTTTATTTTTTTCAAAAGACCAATATTCGATTTTATAAAGATTTTATTCTATAACCTGGGCGTATTCACTACGGTAATTCATGCGCCAACAGTGCCGCTAGGCCAATAGGAATGCTCATATCTGATTTTTTGGTCAGGGTACGGCCTTAAATGAACATCTTAGTTTGTTTGTTATGTGATTTAAGCTAGTTTTAAGTATCCTGCCTTACCTCGTTAATCATTATTAAAAGAAAATTATCAAAGCTGGTACGAAAAAAAGGAGAAGAAAAGTAGAGCCTCACACAAGTAACCTACATCAGAATAACAACTCACCACACGTAACCATCTTAAATATACGAAGCAACAAGTCAGGCATAAGACCATTAGGAACCAACACAAAAGAACTTTACTGTTAGAGATAAAACGTGATTTTCTCAGTGTGACAAATCACGTCAGATTGAAGTCCAATACCTTCAAAAAGTGTGTTTTAGGCACACAATAGATATAAAATAAAATAAAACAGTACTTCTGTATCTACCAATTATATAAATACGAAAACTGTTTGTAACCTTTTCACGTCATAAATCGTCTGAACAGATTTTATAAACTAAGCATCATATCCTGGAATAGGACAAAAGATTGTTTTATCCCGAGAATATGGTCCATTGAGATGATTCGTGACTTGCACACAGGTGAAGCCGCTGGAAAAGGTTAGTCTTCTTATAAAACAACTGCCAATGATTACAGGCAAAATCAATGGAGTAGAAAGACATCCAAGCGTTCAAAGTAAATTACTCGAACGACGCAATTTTCGACAATAGCAAAATTGATTATACTAGATTTCTAGTTTACTGAACAAAATCAGTATTTTTCACGCTACAATTTTGACAGCGGCTGTTTTTGCTTAATGAATGGCGTAGGAGCCTTATAAAAAAAGGGTTGTGATACAAATTGTAAGACATTCCTGGTTCAAAAGACAAGATTGATTGATAGATCATTCATTTGATTTGATCACCTTTATGAGAAATGTTTTGCAAAACTCGTTCATTTCTTAAAGAAAGAAAAAGTATTTAATTGCCAAAAAACGACATAAAAACATTACATTACAAGAACAACAACAGTGGTAGTAGAATTTGCTAAGTAAACCCTTAACGATAGTATTAGTAGTTCGTAAATTAAAGTACTTCGTTTTAATTTTTACTGACACTTTAGTTAGTGCTTACTACGTTAGTAAAGCGACCTTTGAACCAATTCAAATTATAAGTTTTACCAACAGAAAGTCCCAATGTCTGAATTATAAAATTTGGCCTATTTCCAGAGTTCCAGACTTATTATTAAGTTTTTCTGAAAGCAAACGTTGTCACTATAATAATTATGTATACACAGACCTTGTGAGTTTCATATGCTGTTGTTGATTACTAATGAAGAATACTTTGTAACAACACAAATAAGCCAGCCAAGATTTTACTGTTATATTGTACAAACAATTTTAGTACTAATGGCCGACATAAAACATTGCTAAATTGTACCTGTTTGCTTTGTCCAAAGCTCGTCATAAGTATTTTGTTGTTGATGTTGTAGTGTGTGACGTTTATATGCTTTGTCCGTGTCAGAAATATTATAGATAGGTATTTTTATGCTGCGTTTTTTTACATTCAACGCCTACATTTCTTTATATTTCTTTATGGCACAATAATGATTTTTATTTTTGCATTATGTTAGTATTACCTACTGCTTGCCCTGATACTGACAGTTTGAATCATAAAGCTATTGCCATTCCAAACCATAACGACAATTAGTTTGTTTTATTTGTTTCATAACGTAAAATTCTTTGAAGGAGTATTACTCGTAATACTTCCCTTTTTAACAAGCGCCGTAACACTGATGCCAAAATAAAATTGTACAAAGATTTCTTTTTCGAGGTTACGTCAAAGTATTACGAAAGGACACGCGAAATGAGAAAGTTAATAATAGGAGCGATGTTGTGTAATCTTAACGACTCGAATCAATCGAGTTATAAAAGATTTTACGAGAAGGATTAAAAATATCGGAACAAAACAGGCATGTTGTTCAACACCACTAAGATAGTAAATTATGTATTTAAAAGGATTCCCGTACAATTTCAAAATCATAAAAAAACATGAATTATTTCATTATTGCGTTGTTTAATTATACATTATATCCACTTCTTTGGAAAACGTATTGAATTCAAGGTAATAATTATTGCCTAAGATGAAAGAAAATTTACAACAAAAACGCGTCTCTGAAATCTTCTTGGAGCATTCAACAAAGATCATAAAATTGGACATTTTCGAAAAACAATAACTATAAAACCCCATGGCAATATAAACAAACGATACTAAAATGGTAGAAAGCCACTGATTCTCTCAGTAATTAACCTTGCATTCATACGTACTGATCCGTCAATTGTGGAGAAAGCGGACATTATGGCCGGTACGGTCCGTCGCTCGTGGTCAAGTAGACCACGGCCAGTGGAGCTAGTTTCAGAAAATCCACTCTAAACGATACACGATGGTGAATCTGCAGCTGAGTTGGCAATCCTTTCGGTATAGGCAAACTCAATGCAAATTATACAAAAAAAAAAAAATTAAAAAAAAAAAATTCTATTCTAATCGGATACCAAGTCTCAAAGTATCTCATCTGTATCTTGAACTATGCGGCAACATGGTTTTGTTTTACTTTGCATAACATAATTCTTGGATAGCGTGACATAGCCTTGGGATAAAATAAAACCCAGCAGAGTCTTGTTTATTTATCTTAATAGTTCACAACGTGGAAAAATATAAGCCATTCGGAAACGTGAATCAAAGTGCACTGTATTCACATTAAAAATCATGATTATTTTATATACCGGCTATTTTAATTCTCTCTCTGTATTGAATATAGAATCTTGCTAGTAGTGTATAATCATGTATGCCCCTACCCTTTTCTTAATTGTATCACTACTTGCAAAAACATCATTAGATTAAACCTTCTGTTCAATGCTTTGTGTACATTAGCTGTTTATTTTGCTCATTGTTTCGATGGACGCGATGCATTTACAAGTCGCCTAGTTACCACTATCATCTAACAAAACACGTTAGCAATATCACTTTAGAGTTCATTGTTACGTTTCTTAGGAATGTTGGCATACTCGTCCTCCGATGCACGCAGTGGAATGTTAATATTTGGAAACTTCATGTTTGGCTACTCTTTTACATCACATTCATTCTTGGCTCTAATGAGGATCAGTTAGAAGTTAGAACTTCAATATTTGTTTAAAGTGTAATTTTTTCAGTTATAGTAATTAAAATCTTGTCCAACACGAGCGAGTCAACAACTTTGGCTGATGTTTCGCAAATTCTACGAAATCTCTTAGAGGTGTTAGACCAAATATTTGTTTTTTGTTAAGAAAAGTTCTGAGACAATTAGCTTTTGAAAGATAAGCTAATCAAAATGCTTCTAGTTAAGAGAAGATTGATTGGATTAATTACACTTAATTAACAGAGTTAAAGTTTTATTATAGTTTTTGAATCTAAGGTGTATAAAATGTAGAAATTATTTTGTTACTTCAGAATACAATATATTTACCTGATCACTAAAAAAATATTTATTGATTTTGTTTTCAGTACTAAAAGATGCAGCTATATCCTTAGTATAAAAGAAACATATTTTTCTACTCGCATAAATTGATGCTAGCCAGCGTAATTAATAGGGTAGTTGACGAAAGATTTAGTCCGTCAGTTAGATAAGCTAAAAAATATTGGACAGGTATTTATTCTTTCGCCACGTAAACCAAAAATTACGATGGTTTAAATATTGTGTGATGTCACGGTATGCTACACTTTGTACTGACAAAGTGTCTTCACTAGCCCCCTCTCTTGAACTTTGATGCGCTTTATCTTTGTAAATTTGTATTTCTTTGATAAAGCAAAAAATACGGGTCCAGTACTCGTATTATTTGATAATCTCACTGACGGGCGAAATGTAACTATATTTATTCTACCTCAGCAACATCCTTATTATTCAATCGCAATATAGACATAAAAGGAGGCCAATTATATTCACATACCATCTTTAACGAGCGACAGAATCTTCAAACAACAAACAGCAACATAAATCAATCAATAATTTTATTTTCCACACAAGATTGACATAGTAACAAAATAATTATCGATAAAATAAAAACTGGTACAGATAAAGTAGAATAAATAAAATACAGAATAGACATCAGATACCACAGTATAACTACTAACAGTGGCTTATCGCTCCTGCGGTTGACTAAACATGAGACATATCAAATTCTTTAAAAAAAAAACCTAAGTTATCTTGGTGTCGGTTGTACTGTGAGACTGAAGGGTGAGAGAGTGTTCCTATGTATGATCTGCAGGGGTAACCCTTGTTTCATTAAAAATAAATTGACAAATTATCACTTCCCAAACAATTTTCCGCATAATTTAATTTGCCAAATTATTACTTAGCAAAAAATCTCTTCACAAATAATTGTATCGCAAACCTAAGTGGCAAGTGAACGTTTAAACAATAACTTGTTTACCAACTGTTACAAATTTTGATGTAGTCAAATATTTCATGTTGTATATGAATAACACATATGTTGTGTATGTTGAAATAACACATTCTACGCAAAATAAAATAAGCCAAATATTTACTATTGTTAGTATTCAATTTACCATTTCAATTCAGTCAATTTGCTTAGTCAATGACAAACAAATTGCATCTATATGTCAGTTGCACAGAATATACAAATTAAACTACAATGTGTAAGTCTGATTACTATTTAAGCAACAAAGTCGAAGGAGGCTCCTATTTCTGTCTGCAGGGTCTAAAGTAACCTAGCATGAAGGAGATGACGGGAGCTGATTTCACTCACTTCAGCTCGCGTTATCTACTTCGAACCTAACTTATCCCTAAGCTTAAGGCAATCCGACACGGATATGCTTAAATAGTAACGAGACTGATTCATTGACAATAATTATAGAATTATCATTAATCTACCATGCATGCTTTTTTTGCAAAAGAGGAAATCTGGCGTTCGGTGGCCGCTGTAGCGGCAAAATTGCTAAAGTCCATTGCAAAAAAATTCAAATTGTTATATTTTAAAAAGTTACAAATATTTTGTATTAATTAAATGATTACATTAGAATAAAATTGCATTTTTAATTATATTGCCAAATATTTTTTTGTTTGCCTTTATATTTTTTGTCATAACAAATCATTTGACCAAACGTTAATTGTCTTAAGATTGTTTGCTGTAATAAAACATTTGATAAAAGACTAAATGCCTAATTTACACTATCCTTGGTAATATTCTGCCAAGTAAAAACTTGATAAAAGGAAAAGGTGCGTACTAAAATCATTCTAAATATTGCATTGGTATAAAAAAAGTTGCTAAAATTAGTTTGGTAGTGAAATTTTGTCAAAATCTTTTCGACAAAACGGCAGGATCCCGATCTGCAGATACGCTTATGCTTCATCAATTTAATTCTTAAGCTGCAAAATGCAGTACCTACATTTCGGGACATAAATACAATTACTTCACGACCCCTCTGCAAAAACCCTCCTGTTGAACGACTGAAGTAGTTAGACTGTGCCGCTACTATTTAAAAAGACAAATTAAACTTAAGCAATCAAGTTTTTGTAATAATGACGCGGTATCAATGGTTGGAATATCTTCTATAGTCACGAGTCACGAGTCCTATGATTAAATGGCTTTGTACTTTGACGTCTTTGTAATGATGGCAAAAAAATGTATATAACGAGATGTTTTGTAACAGAGTGGAGGTAACAGTTATCGGGTCTTATACTGTATTTGTTTGTTTTCTGGGTTGTTGGATGGTAAACATAATCAGGAAGGTTTTAATAAGAAAACCTTTGTACGCTCATGCGTGATCAGTCTATAATGTTATTGCTGCTGGGACGCAGGCCTCCGTTCTCTCTGTGGGCCGTGATCCACGACACAGTCCGTGTTGGTGTGTCTTAGTTTTTTTTTCATCTAGGACTT
Source organism: Orthosia incerta (assembly GCA_948252205.1). Taxonomy (NCBI): domain Eukaryota; kingdom Metazoa; phylum Arthropoda; class Insecta; order Lepidoptera; family Noctuidae; genus Orthosia; species Orthosia incerta. The sequence continues at coordinate 7,376,009 of OX411748.1, forward strand.
GCACGTTTCCTCACGATGTTCACCTTCGCCGTTTTGAGAAATATCATTTTATAATTACCATTTTTTATTAAACTGAAATATATTTACTTGATTATGGATTACATTAATTCAGCGACTAGTCGGAATAAATAAACCACAAAAAAATTGAGTTTCACCGAAAGTTATCATGGGGCCACGAAAATTATTAGGAATAATTTCCTCTCTGAAGGTTTCATAAAATTAGGTAATTGAGTTTCCCATGGAAAGAAACAGAATTACAATTTATTTCTGAGAAAATATTATTACAAAGTAAATTCAATATTAATATTTTTACTATTGAAGGAAATGGGTTTTCGTAAGTATGATACTAAAAATAGTCATAACTTTGTGATATCCAAGTAATTTAAGTTTTGTTTGATTGCCTACTATACCAATCTACTAATGATCGAAGTGATTATAGTTTTAAGTACTGTAGACACTTTTGATATTACGCTCCTGAATGTCCAAAGGAATCGTAAGCAAATAAAATATCAACATTATATTTTTGAAACTTGAGTCTATTTGGTTTGACATTTACAACATACAAAAAGTAAAGGACTCAAAAAAGGCAAATTAGGCTATTGCTTCGTCAGTAATTGTTGTTAGCACCCTTGGATATGTAATAAGACAGACTTCTATTAACCAGACCTTCGATGTTAACATGAAATTATTTGCAGATATTATTTAAATGACAGCATAAAATAACAGATAGCATAAAAATTTGTAATAAAATGATTCAATTATAGTAACGTTAATTTAACGTTATTATGTACCTATAATTTGTATTATTTTCACTAAGTTTTTCTACATTTATTTTATATCTGTTAGAGTTCCAAAGGCGAAGATACCGCAAAAGTTGTGACATTAAAACGAAAATGTTTAAATAGAAATCGATACATATAATATTATAAAGAGATAAAGTTTGTGAGGTTGTAGGGGGTAATCTCTGGATCTACTGTACTGATTTAGATGAAATTTGGCATGGAGATATTTTGAGACCCTGGGAAGGACATAGGATAGTATTCTCTTGGTATGATAGAACACTTACTCGGGCAGAAGCTAGTCTGTACTAATATTATAAAGAGGAAAGATTTTTTTGTTTGTTTGTACCGAATAGGCTCCGAAACTACTGGACCGATTTGAAAAATTCTTTCACCCATAGAAAGCTAAATTATTCCTGAGTGACATAGGCTACTTTTAATCCCGAAAATGGGTCCTGTGGGGTGGTCCACGGGATCGAAGCCGCGGGCAACAGCTAATAAAAAATAAAAAAAGTTGCAACCAACTCTAGTAGATTTTCAATTAAACCAAAACGAAAAGAAAGTGATGTAGTAGCCAACATTTCATATTATTCTGTTTTATTTAACCTTCCCTCTATTTTGATAGACTTCTTATCAATTTAAATTAAACTATTTTCCTTCGGCCTTTTTATCTCTGAAAAGGTTGGGACTAGATGTCTTGCTATTTTAATACGGAGTTGGTCTTAAATTCAAGAAGATCGTAATTATTATGATATAATTTTTAATGAAGAATTCGCAAAAGCTTATTATATTCGAACTATAGAAAATACAATTTCACTAATAATGTACAATTTAATTAAGTCCAAATTTTAACCTACTTACTTCTTTCAAAATATTCTCCAGATTTATTTTATTTTATTATGTGGGTAATAATTTCATAAATTTTTCATTGAATTTGAATATTTCTTTAAGAGCTACTTTAGTTAGTTACCCAAGATGAAACAATATGATTCAAAATCAATAAAACTTTTTTTAGTAACTTTTATTTCTCATAAAAGATTCAAAGAAAGAATCATCTAAGTAGTTACTCACAATGAAAGAAAGAGATACAAAAATCATAAAAATATCATTTATTTTCTATGAAACTAAAGAAAACTGTGAAAGCAATGACGCAACGGCAGCAACGCGAGTATTAGAGAAAGTGTACACCGAAGAACATTGCAACGTCATTGAGTATCCATCCATTAATCAGCGTAGAAAGTTTATTGATTGTATCGCTTACTTGATCCGAACATGTCTATCTCAATAAACTCCCGAATCATTAAATAAATTACCTTAATCCACACTGACTAATCTCCTAACACATCCTTTGTATCCGAAACTTCGGAAAAAAAACACTAATCCAATTCTTTGCACAGAAACCAGAAACAATCACACAAAAAAACTTCACAAAAGTTGAACAAAATTCACGTTTGAAATTCGAAAATCCAAGATGGCGTCGAAAGCGGCGCGCGCGCACCGGACCTCGCGGCTGACTGGACTCACGCACTAGCGGTGGGTAACTCCGGAGTTAGTGATTCAAAGGTGCCGGTTCCGAACGCGGATCCGTAAACCTTATTTATTCCTCACAATCCTTACCGGCACCGCGGTACCAAATGATTCCGGAGCGAGTGGCCGAGCGCCGGACTCGCGGAGCGCGGCTTCGCACTCGTTCACTCGCTCACTCGGTGCGTCGTGTCTGGTTTGGTTGGTAGACGTCAGACCCAACACGGACGCGAAGCAACGATAAGCGGCCTTGGTTTCATGAAATTAGAGTTCAAAATTGTTTTGGTTCTTCCAAGAGAGCAACGCGTTGACTATTTGACGATCATAATAACAGTACGGTGCGCTCTTATTTCTATGATGTTAGAGTTTAATATGGATTGACTGGCACGCATAAAATGTGATTTGCAGTTTAGTAAATAGAACACTAGTTAATTATGTGAAGTACATTTTTTAGGATTTTGGTACTTAGATTTTTGTTTATATCAGGTTCGCTACGGGCGGTCGCTTTCAGGTGTCCCAGCCGCCACAGCAATAAATAATAAGTTCCAACCTAATTTGTTTTGACATTGATTTATATATCAGATCGTCAGATTCGGTCTCTCCGGGAGGCCATGGTTGAACGCTTGAACCTGTCCTTGAAGGCGGTCTCCGAATGGGGTGATGCCAATTTGGTCAGTTTCAATGCTGCGAAGACCCAGGCGTGTCTTTTTTCCGCTAAAAAGAGCCAATTTCACCCGGCTCCTTCTTTCCGTGGTGTAACCGTGCCGATAACGGACCATCTCGAACTTCTCGGTGTTACGTTGACATCAACCCTCAACTTCGGTCCATTTATTGAGGCGAAAGCTCAGTTAGCTGCAAAAAAGTTGGGGATTCTTGCTAAGGTGAGACGGTACTTCACGCCTGAACAGCTGCTCAACTTGTATAAAGCGCAAGTTCGGTCATGCGTGGAGTACTGCTCCCACCTCTGGGGTGGATCTGCCAAATACCAGCTTGATGCACTTGAGTCGATCGACAGACGGGCCAAAAGGCTTATTGGCAACGATGCACTGGTCGCCTCAAAGCTCCAGAGCCTCGAACATCGACGCCGAGTTGCCAGCCTGTCGGTTTTTTATCGGTTACATTTCGGGGAGTGCGCGACGGAACTGCACAATTTGATTCCACCTAGCCCTTTCCATCATCGGACGACAAGACGTACGGCCATGCGCCATCGGTACATGGTGGACATCCCTCCCATACGCACAAAGCGTTTTGCTAATACTTTCATTGTGCGTACAGCTAAGGAGTGGAATTCCCTTCCGGGGTCTTTGTTCCCTGATAGCTACAACCTTGGGGTCTTTAAGTCAAGAGTGAATAGGTTTCTTCTAGGCAAGCGTGCTTCACCGTAGACCACGTCATCGCTTAACATCAGGCGAGATAGTGGTCAAACGCGAGCCTATAGATTATAAAAAAAAAAAAAAAAAAAAAATATAATTTAAGTTTGTTTAGTCTACAGATTTTTTCAGCTATACTTAAGTAAAATTCACCATAGCGATAAGTGAAGTGCACTATTAGGATTAAAAATGTTTTTTTAACCCTTTCTATTTTATATAATTTCTGTGTATTTTATTTTATTACAAAATTATACTAACGTAAAAAAATATACTGTTAAAAGTTTTATTTTATAACGCTACAGTAGGTAAAATTAGTAAAACAAAAATTGTTACCTAGCTATAGTTATTAAAGTACTTACTAAATATTTATTTTTTATTTAATTTATTTCTTTCCTTATTATTTACGATGTCCGAAATTTAAATCATAATGAAATGACCTACTGTAAAGTCTGTAAACTGTTCAATTCAAAATGTGCCAAATGATCCAACGAACCGAATGAATCAAATGTTCCGGGGGAATCGGGGAACCAAAATGACCGAGTGAGTGCCGGAGCGCCCGGAGCCAAACGGTGCCAAAGGAATAACTAAGGTGAATCGGTACCGGAGTCGGAGTCGGAATAAGTGAATCAATTCACTTGCCGGAATAAGGATTACCCACGCCTATCACGCACAGTTCACGGCAATGACATCAAACCCCACTACTCTACGTCACCTAATCAAATTAAGACTCTATTGTGAAAGCCTAAACGTGGGAAATAGCGTAGCACGAGGATGTTTCGGCTACTGAATTAACAAGTGGCAAGCTACCAGGGAAAACACAAGTTTATTCGAGATCAGTGTTTAAGACAAACTTTATAACTTAAGTATGGTGAAATATTTTATGTTGATGTACTTGTGAGAGCGATTCCTTAATACAATGGACACATAATTCTCACATTTAACAACGTAAGTTTTGGCTGAGAAAGGCTTACATCACATCATCAGCCTATTAATGTTTCCACTGCTGAGATACAGGCCTCCTCTCTGTGAGAGGGAATGGGCCGTAATCCACCACGCGGGCCCAGTGCGGGTTGGTGGATGTCACATGTCTTCGAATTTTTGGTTCTAGGACATGCCGGTTTCCTCACGATGTTTTCCATCACCGTTTTGAGAGCAGATGTGATGAAATAATTTACACAAAGTAAAGCGCCTGCCTGGGCTCGAACCCACGACCTGCAACTTGTAAGTCGCGGCTGATACCACTGGGCCACCACTGCTCTCCAGAGAAAGGCTTAATAGCTATAAAATGATCATGACAAAATACATTAATTGGTGAGATAGATGAAGAAACCACTCCAAAGAAGTCAGACGAGAGGGGTGCAAACTAGTGCATAAAAATCACGGAATACTTACTATTCGATCCAATATGCATATATGAGAACATAAACTAAACAGTATTTAGAATTGTGACACATTCTATTATATAGAGTACCTTTTTTGCCGTGACTTCGCCCCCAAGCCCCACCACCCGCGGAACCTTTATATTTCATTAGACACTTAGGAATAATGTAAGCTACATTATCTACTGGTAAAAGAATTATCAAAAATGGTCCTGTAGTTCCAGAGATTACTGCCTACAAACTTACAAAGTTTACCTCTTTATAATATTAAGTATTGATTTTTATTGTCATTTTTGCTGCAATGCCTCTCTCCCAATCACTTCGGTTTTATCAAGGAATATTGAATATGAGCAGCTGTTTCTTCTCGAGATTGACTTGCAACCTGTTGCTGCTTAAGAATGAACCTGACCTTTAACCTTAAACCACCAGCCAGTCAACGACGCTTTGAATAAAGCCGAAGTGTTCAATCCTCTTTTATGAAAAGCGGATATCTTTATGTGAGTAATTTTATGCTCCGCTTTGGCAAAATCTTTGGTAATTGGCATTCAAGCCCTTGAAGCTTAATTGTTTTTTTTTTTTTTTTTTTTTTTTTTTATTTGTGATGGGTTTGCTCTTGACTCTAGTCTAGGTCAAAAGTGACAGAGACTGAGTCTACGATGGAGTGAGCTTACCCAGAAAATGTCCAATTATAATTTAATTATATGTTTGTTCTTTAGAGCCTGTATACTCGAAAAGGCCTGTATACTAAGCAGTGACTTCAAATACATACGTTTGTTAGATTTTTCACAGTAATGTAGCTATGGAGACATTTTTTCTATTGCATGATTTATGAGAAAACCCAAACAGATTATTTGAAATATTTATTTCTCTTAGGACCGGTTTTTAATCAACTGATATCTTTTACTTGAGGCATAAACATGGCAGTTTGAGAGCTTTTGTCTAGAAAATATTTATACCATACCATATTTCTATTTCTAAATTAAATAAAAAAAAAATAAACTTTTAATATAAAAATATAAAATTTGGAACTCGTGGCTAAATAATAACAGCCGCACGGGTCGATCATCAAGGTTAAGCAACGCTTGACGAGGTCGCTCCATGTATAACACTGGTACTTAGCTGAATCCGGTAAGACTGGAAGCCGACCCCAATATAGATGGGAAATAGGCTAGGCAGATGATGATATTTCTATTTCAAATATACGTTATCCAACTGTTGAAAAATCAATACTTTTATTCATAATATTCTGAAGTATAACAATCCAAGACATACATGCTCAAGGATAACATTTCAAGATATTAATATTTGATAGCACGAACATTATTCTGAATCACCCTTCAAGTCATAATAGTATCGACAGCTGTCTTAGCGGAAACCACTTATGATATCACTGTTATAACGCCTACATCAAAAGACATAGAAATAATGAAATATTAAACGTGATGGGGTCGTGGATAGATAATAACTGCCATGTGGGTCGATCTCCAAGGTTAAGACACGCTTGTCAAGGTTGGTGCGTAGATGATTGACCATCTTCACATACAGATATTCATCCGTGACTCAGAAAGCACGTTAATCTTTTCGTCCCGACTGTCATTTTTAGATCTTTGACAGATTAGTAGGTAGTCAGAAGCCTGGAAATCTAACACCAGTCTTGCTAAGGCGTATCGTGTTACCCAGTTACTGGGTTGTAGAGACAGATAGGTAGCCGTTCTATGTAAAATACTGGTACTCAGCTAGTCCGGTTAGACTAGAAGCCGACCCATACAAACTTGGGATAAGACCCACCCATACGCACAAAGCATTTTGCGCGTACAGCAAATGAATGGAATTCCCTGCCGGAGTCTTTGTTTCCAGATTGTATGTCCGCAAAAATCGAGGGCTTTTCAAAACTAGAAGTGACTTCCATAATTTAAATACACGCAGTAAGCACGCAAATTGTAATACCCAAATTCAGATTAACGAAAACTAGCAAGTCTTTTCTTATAACAGTATACGCTTTTATAACCAGTTGCCAAAGTCAGTTATAGAACTGACCGATGGAAAATTCAAAAACGACATCAAACGTGTCCTTATTATAAAATCAAGGACTACTTTCAAGATAAAAATGTTGGCTTTAGCTCCTTCTGCGCATGCGGCTTCCCTGGTAACTCATAAACGGCACAAATATGTGGATGTCTCTAACTATTCTCAATCTCATTTTTTTCTGTTTTAATTAGACTTTTTACAATGTTTTTCAATCATCTTTATAGCCCTTTGCTAAGAATAGTTACAGCACTGATAACAACATTTGTGCCACATGTTAAATTTAGTGTTGTTAGACATTTTTTTTTTTTTTTTTTTTTTTACCTTTGTATAGATTCTTTTACCGACTGTTTTGTGAATGTGTGATCATTGTAGGCCTTCTAGATTTCTAGATGATTGTTAACATTTGTTAACTTTTTATTTCGTTTAACATTTTTTTCTGTTTTTAAATTTCTTACGACTTATTGTCGGGCCTACGTTGTCCCCTCATATCCAAGTACTAATGCTGTAACATGGAAATATTGTAAAACCAAACAAATTTTTAAAACAGTAATCATGGAGTTTCTTGCCGGTTCTCCTCCATAGGAAACGACTAACCCGAACCGTGCACCTTTTGTCGACGTTTTATAAGTGCCCATGTAGGCCTTTGTAAAATAAAAATAAAACATTTTGATTTTGATTTTGAAAGCTACACCCTGGTGGTATTTAAGTCAAGAGTAAATAGATTACTTCTAGGCAACCGTGATTTACCGTCGATCACATCATCACATCATCGTTTGATCGACGGTAAAGCACGGTTGCCTAGAAGTAATCTATTTACTCTTGACTTAAATACCACCAGGTTGTAGCTGTTCCGTATGGTGCCGGACGTAAAGATTTTCACCATCCTATGTCTTCCCGTGGGTGTCGTAAGAGGCGACTAAGGGACAAACCAGAGAATGGGCAGCAGCGTTCTCTGTGCTTCTACAACAACCATACTGCGATCGCCAACCCGCCTGCCAAGCGTGGCGATTATGGCAAAAACCCCCCATGAAAAGCACAAATAAAAAATGGCCCCTAGTGCCCGGCAGCCTGCCTACCCTCGGCTACAGTAGCGGTCGAGGTTACGGCATGGCAAGGGGTGCCAAGAATCTCCGGACGAGATCCGGCTACCCAAAGAATTACCGACGACTGTACCTGGCAACGTACAACACGCGCACACTTCGGACCGACGAGAAGATCACCGAACTCGAAGAGGAATTGAGCAGGTTGCGATGGAGTATTATAGGGTTATCTGAAGTCCGAAGAGAGGGGGAGGACTCGATAATCCTCAAATCCGGTAACCTGCTCTATTTCCGAGAGGGTGACCGGCAGTCCCAGGGTGGTGTCGGGTTTATCGTCCACAAGTCCCTTGTGAACAATGTGGTGAAGATCGAGAGTGTGTCGACCAGGGTGGCGTGCCTTATACTCAGAATATCCTCAAGATATTCGCTGAAGGTCATACAGGTCTACGCCCCAACCTCGGCCCACCCCGACGACCAGGTAGAGACCATGTATGAGGATATCTCCAGAGCCATGCATGGTTTCAAAACTCACTTCACCGTTGTCATGGGGGACTTCAACGCGAAACTGGGCAAACGAGACGAGGATGAGCTGCAAGTGGGGCAATTTGGAGTTGGACGACGGAACCATCGGGGTCACCTACTGGCCAGTTTTATGGAGAAGGAGGGCCTCTTTATGATGAACTCCTTCTTCAAAAAGCGTGAACACAGGAAGTGGACCTGGCAGAGCCCCGATGGTGCAACTAAAAATAAGATCGACTTCATCATGTCAAACAAGAAGCAAATGTTCAATGATGTCTCTGTGATCAATTCGGTAAAAACCGGGAGCGATCACTGCATGGTTACAGGCACATTGAACATTAATATTAAGCTTGAAAGGTCTCGACTGATGAAGTCCACGCTCCGTCCAGCACAGATCCAAGTCCAAAACCCCGAGAGCTTTCAGCTCGAACTCCAGAATCGTTTCGAGTGCCTAGGGAGCTCCGTGGACGACTACGCCGACGGGTTCGTGGAAGCTGTCCATACGGTCGGGTCTAAGTTTTTCAAGACCCGTCGTACAGATAGAAAGAAAAATCTCTCTGATCATACCCTCAAGCTTATGAAGGAGAGGCGTGGGATGATCCTGCAGTCTTCAGATGAGGCGTGCAAATACCGGCAGCTCAGTAGACAGATCTCTAAATCCTTGAAAAGACACCTCCGCCGCTTTAATTACGAGCGTATTAAAGACGCGATTGAGCAAAATAAAGGCTCCAAGGTTTTTTCAAGGGATCTGGCTATTGGGCAGAGCCAGCTCACGAAACTGAAGACCGACGATGGCAGGATCGTATCCGCCAAACCGGAGCTTCTGAGGGAGATCGAGACATTCTATGGGCAGTTGTACACATCAATCAGCAAGCCCGTTGCGAGTCTAGCAAACGACCCAAGAGCTAGATTGACCCGGCGCTATACCGAAGATATTTCGGACGTCAGCCTGTACGAGATTAGGATGGCTCTGAAACAGCTTAATAACAACAAGGCGCCGGGTGATGACGGAATCACGGCTGAACTCCTGAAGGCGGGTGGAAAACCGGTCCTTAAGGCCCTTCAGAAGCTGTTTGATTCCGTCATACTCGAGGGCAAAACGCCACAGGCATGGTGTAGGGGTGTGGTGGTACTCTTCTTCAAGAAGGGCGACAATGCCCGGCTGAAGAACTATAGGCCCATCTCACTTCTTAGCCATGTCTACAAGTTGTTTTCAAGAGTCATCACGAATCGTCTCGCGCGCAGGTTTGACGATTTCCAGCCTCCCGAACAAGCCGGATTCCGAAAAGGCTTTAGCACCGTAGATCACATACATACGCTGCGGCAGGTTATACAGAAGACCGAAGAGTATCACCTGCCTCTCTGTTTAGCGTTTGTGGACTTCGAGAAAGCCTTCGATTCGATCGAGACTTGGGCTGTACTGCAGTCTCTCCAACGGTGCCAGATCAACTACCGGTACATTGAAGTGTTGAAGTGTTTTTACAAGAACGCCACTATGTCCGTCTGTCTTCAGGATCAGACCTCGAAACCAATTCTTCTCCGGCGCGGCGTGAGACAGGGAGACGTCATTTCTCCGAAACTGTTCACTGCTGCGCTGGAGGATGTCTTCAAGGTTCTGGATTGGAAAGGGCTTGGCATCAACGTTAATGGCGAGTACATCACTCACCTTCGGTTTGCCGACGACATAGTGGTCATGGCTGAGACCATGGAGAGCCTCAGTAAAATGCTCGATGACCTCAGTAGAGCTTCCGAAAGAGTGGGTCTTAAAATGAACATGGACAAAACCAAGATCATGGTGAATGCCCATGTTACACCCACTCCTATCAAGGTCGGAGACTCTACACTCGAAGCTGTGGGCGACTATGTCTATCTGGGACAAACGATCCAATTGGGTAGGGCCAACTTCGAGAAAGAGGTCAACCGTCGAATCCGACTCGGCTGGGCAGCGTTCGGGAAGTTGCGCGGTATCTTCTCGTCCAACTTACCACAGTGTCTCAAGACAAAAGTCAATGACCAGTGTGTGTTGCCAGTGATGACATATGGCTCTGAGACGTCGTGGTCGCTTACAATGGGCCTTATCAGGAAGCTTACAGTCACTCAAAGGGCAATGGAGAGGGCTATGCTCGGAGTTGCCTTGCGTGATCGAATCAGAAATGTGGAGATCCGCAAGAGAACCAGGGTTACCGGCATAGCCCGAAAAATTGCCAAACTTAAGTGGCAGTGGGCAGGGCACATTGTTCGCAGAATGGATGGCCGATGGGGCCGAAAAGTTCTGGAATGGCGACCGCGAACCGGAAGACGATACGTTGGAAGGCCTCTCACTAGGTGGACCGATGACCTGGTTAAGGTTGCGGGAAGGCGCTGGATGCGAGACGCACGGGATCGGTCAATGTGGCGACGCCTGGGGGAGGCCTATGTCCAGCAGTGGACGTCTTTCGGCTGAAATGATGATGATGATGACATCATCGTTTAACATCAGGTGAGATATTGGTCAAACGCGTGTCTATAACATATAAAAAAATTAAAATACTAGACAAACTAAAATATGAAAGAAAAATTGAAGTGCGTTACTTAATTTTATTTTCGTCTTCTAAACAAACTATTGTTCTTCCAATATGTTTCGATTATGTGAACTTTCGTTAATGGACATCGAGATTTTTCAGAAGTTTTCATCACGAGTTTTCTTTAAAAGTAATTTTGCCTTTTCTCTCCACAAGTCAGCACCCATTTAAAATAATGTGGTCCGATAAAGAAACACATTAATCATTGAAGTGCGTTGAAAGAAAATGGAACGAGAAAATCAAAAATATGTGCCTGATTATTTTTTACTTTATAGTCTGTTTTTAATTTCATAGGTCATGTAGGTATTTAATATTCCCTTTGCTATTATGTCGTTGAAGTAAAGACGTCTGTAAGGAAATTTAATATTCAACGTGTTATTACCGTCTGAATATTTTAACGTTTGAAATTCGATAGACTGTCATACATAGAAATCTGGAAATAGATTTCGAAGTTTTCAAATTGAATTTCTTGGTATATTTCAATTGTTTTTTAATAGCAGCTACTGTTTATTTTATACGTGATACTTGATGAGTATTGAAAAAGTGTACAATACTAAACCAACCATTATTTAAATCTGTCTGTCAGTTTGTCTGTCTGTCAGTCTATCTGTCTGTCACCAGGCTGTATCTCATGAACCGTGATAGCTAGACAGTTGAAATTTTCACAAATTATGTATAGCCGCTGTAACAACAAATACCAAGAACACCATAAAATAAATATTTTAGTGGGGCTCCCATACAAAATACAAACGTGATTTTTTCGCCGATTTTTTGCGATAATTGTACGGACCCCTTCACGGGCGAGTCCGACTCGCACTCGGCCGGTTTTTTACTAACAAGTTTGAATTAGTTACAAATATTCACTAGCGTTGAACACGTACCTTACCCGTCTGCTTTATCTTCGGTTATCTGTCCTTCTGAGACATTATTATTTTAGAAGTTGACATTACATCTTTATGCAATTAAAAATGGGTAGTATTTAAACGCAAATCAAAAAATATTCTTTTTCTATGCAATAAAATTCCGAATTCTCATCAAAATTACTGATTGCGCAGCAAAATATTCAACGCAAAATTCACTAAACACACTACAATTTATTTTCGCAGAAAATAAAAAATAAAGCAAAAGCTTTTTTATTAATGCACAGCTAATAATCTTAATGCACATCATACATGTTAACTCTTTTTCTTTTAAATCCATGGTTAAAGTTTTTACAATTACTATTTAACGACAATGTCGACGGAGCCCCGCTGCGCGGGGCTCCTATTTCTGTCTAAAGGGTCTAAAGTAACCTAACACGAAGAAAATTTTCGAACCTAACCTGTCCGTGTCGGGGTGCCCTAAGTTCCCGAGCTCGTTTCGCTCGCTCTTGGACTAATGACTTCTTGAAAATTAGGACAAATGTGATGAACAGGTTTTGTGGTACTTACTGGTTAATATGCGACTGAGATAGTTATTTTGCTACGAAATATGGAAAATTTGCTGTGCAGTTAGTATTTCTGCTATGTATGTAGTATTTTTGTACAAAAATAAATTTAACTGTATTGCATTATGAGGAAAAAAGTAATGTCATATTGATGTATAATTTCGAATTATCTGCAGTTTGAGTTTTGCTAAACATTTAGTAAGTTATTTGATGTAAAAAAGAATATAAATGATGAGTATGTATTGATAGACGATTATTTTATTTGATATGCAATTTATAATATCCCATTAAAAATCTTTATCGAGGTAAAAGAAATAACTTTCTCCCACGATGTTCAAGGGTCAGTTTCCATTCTTTATCAAGTTACACAGTCTCTAATTTGAACTAAACCTTCTCAATTGTCAACACTAAAACATCATCAATATAATCACATTCCTCACTTATCTATTACCCGGCCCTTTTCTCGAACTTACCATATCCAAACCTGGTTCCAACATAGAAGACAGATCCCGAGAACCGTTTCCAAAAATGGCAACACCAGTGATGTGTACTGGCATGACGCTACCGTTAGGTAAAGTCAGTGACCAGACGCACGTGCTTAAATCAATATAATCACATTCCTCACTTATCTATTACCCGGCCCTTTTCTCGAACTTACCATATCCAAACCTGGTTCCAACATAGAAGACAGATCCCGAGAACCGTTTCCAAAAATGGCAACACCAGTGATGTGTACTGGCATGACGCTACCGTTAGGTAAAGTCAGTGACCAGACGCACGTGCTTGCTCACACCAACTAGCTCAGACTTCGATTAAAAACTGATACCAGTATGGTAATGAGGATTTAATTATTGGATTTAATGTTTTTATTGTTTAACTGGCATTCTTCATCGATAGTCTCGTAGACTGTTTTTGTTTTTAAATAAATATAATTGAATAATAGGAGTTTATTATGCCGTAGTGGTTCGTTTCTTTCTTGAATATATATCCCAGAGTATTTATGTATATAATACAAACGGCCTTGACTAAATGAAATATTGATAAAGATAAATATTACCATAAAGTCCAGAATGAGATTAAATGCTAGCGAAATGTCTCGTCTTCAATTTCAAATATTTTAGACTTTTGACAATCTTATTGCTATCGCTGTAAAATTTCACTTGATCCAGATTCTTAGGTTTGTCAGCAAGTTTAAGAAGTATCTTTTACACATATTATTATTTACAAACAAAGAGAAGAAAGACCACAAAAAATGGTACCTTAAAATAATTCCGAGATTCCTAAAACAAATAAAAATGTTGGTATTCTTACATGGAAGCCGAATAAAAATAAAAGTGTATGTGCCAGTCCACCATGACGTCATCAGATACAAGTTATAACATTCGACAATAGGGAAACTGGTTCCTCTGGTATTCGTTACGAAACTGACAGGCCTACTACTTGTGTTATCTGTTACTGATGACTGGTCATTAAATATCTGTGCAAGCGGTTATAATATTAAGTTTGGATGAACAATCCAATCAGATATTTCGTTATATTTAATCTGTCATGGATGTACTATGGGCCAAAGCTATATCTGATCACCGTAAGGACTATTTCTGCTTGCAGGGCTCGCCCGCTAGAGTAACGCCGACTTATACTCATCAACCAATAGCATCGCAGCATTGGGTGACTGTTTCTCTAGTACCTGTGAGCACCTTGTTTTTGTAACAAAAGAAGACGCCAAAAAAACAAACGAGTCATTTTAGCCCCTTGTTTTTGTAATTAAAAAAAGACGGCAATGAAACTATTGGTCGATGCAAAAAGGGCGGACGCAGATGTGGTCATCTTGTGCACGGGATTTTGTTTTCAAAGTGATCAGATATAGCTTTGGCCCATCGTACCTATTTGTTGAAATCCAAAATTCACTCACTGACAACGCTCATTCCAAACTGCAGTGGGTCTAAAAGCATGAAATTTTGCACAAGTTTTTTTTAGCGGTAATTTACATCGGACATACACCTTTTTAGTTGAATAAATCTTAGCTAAAGGCGATCACTCGATTTGAATACATGTAGCTGAGGATCGAATCAAATGATGTTGATGTACAATTTAAGCCGTAGTTGCAGTGAACTGCTACAGGCTAATGATTAGGAAAAAGTCTATCAAGAAACAAAGAATAAAAGCAAACAACTCGCTTTTATCAGCGGCATCATCCCCGTTCCTGATACCACAGGGACCAGGAATTTTACGCATTTGTCTAAGCGACAGTGTAGTTTTCTATCAGGAAATGAAAGATTATTATTATTACAAACATATTCTTAAACAAAACAAATTTACATTAGATTGACAAATTTATTTATTTCAAAACTCTCAACAATTTATCTCAAGTAGAGGTCTTAATTACAAAATAATAAATACAAATGTCTAAACTTTACTTCTACTAACACATAAACAACCACAATTGAATCCAACAAAACACAAATCATGCGAATTTACTTCTCAAATCTATATACACTCATTGAATAAGCAATACTTCACATTACCCGTCGTTCTCGATGTTAGAATCGATTTAGAAAGAGTGCGTTCAACTCGAGTACTTAACGAGTAACTCGTTAGCAGCAGGTAGAAATTATGATTCGTATTAAACTAGAAATTATACTTTGCAATTACTGTATTTTATTGCATAATTTGTGCTGGGTTTCTTTGATTCTTAGGATAAGTAATTTTCTTCTAGATAACGTATTTGTACGAAACTGTACAGAACTTATACCTGTAATTTGTAACCTTTATGCGAATTTTAAAATATACTTGATTGCGTTAAAGTAAACGTCAATTTGTATTGAAAATGGATAAGTGCCGTCTGGTGGTTATAGTGGCAAATGCTTTTTTTCTACTTATACAAATTAACATAAGCGAAAACATTATTTACTTATACATAAGCGAAAATTTGAACTGAGAGCAGTGGTGGCCCAGTGGTATCGGCCGCGACTTACAAGTTGTAGGTCGTGGGTTTGAGCCCAGGCAGGCGCTTTACTTTGTGTAATTTATTTCATTACCACTGCTCTCAAAACGGTGAAGGAAAACATCGTGAGGAAACCGGCATGTCCTAGAACCAATAATTCGAAGACATGTGACATCCACCAACCCGCACTGGGCCCGCGTGGTGGATAACGGCCCATTCCCTCTCACAGAGAGGAGGCCTGTGTCCCAGCAGTGGGAACATTAATAGGCTGATGATGAAGCGAAAATTTACGTTAAGACGTTCGAGCAAGTTTGAAGCTGCACTTTGGTTGTTAACAAACCAGAGTATGACCTGTTGATTTATTAAATGTCTGTACCACGCTAGGCCAGTTCAAGGTCAAAGTGCTACCATCGACGTGCAGCCATATACATGATTAATCAATAATAACAGAACTGAAGAACTTACGACATACAACCAAGTAATATCAAAGGGAAATCAGCGATTATTTCTAAAGTGTCATGTTTTCCTTGAAGTGAACTTAATTGCTTTTCGGCGCCAAACATACGCTTCAGAGGCGTATTTTATAGAAAATAGCTAATTCAAGCTTATTCCCTTTGGGTAGTATTGTAGTCGAGCCTAAGACGTGATATCCGTTGATATCTAATTTGTTAGATTTGCTTTCTGTAGAAACATCTAGGTTAGTAGGATAATATAGTATATTATTTAAGGTTGGAGTAGTGTTTGAGAATTGAAATATAATAGTTCTTGTTGCCACTAGAACAGTATTTTTTCATTAACATGCTCGTTTTCTCATCTTATCATCATATCAGACTAGAATAATGGTGTTACTGCTGGGTATCTATAAGCTATTATCAGCTTTATTATCAGCTATACTGCCTGGTTAAAGATAAAGATATATTTATTGCATAACTGTGTACATTAAGTTCTTATTAATAAACATTATTATTTTTACAGTCGACCAAAGTCAGATATGCAATAGTATTTAGAAATAAGGTACTTACAAGTATTATTTTTTTATCAAAAAACTCATGCAGATTATAAAATACATTATCAATTAACATTTTTTTCATATTATTTTTAAACATATTTCCATTTAATTGCGAATAGCAGTAACATAGGTACTTTTATAATACATCATATTGTTGATAGACGGTAAATTAATGTCATATTTATATTGTTTCTGAATGTTTATTTTTGAACTTGATTTGAAATTAAAATATTGCATATTATTTATAACAAATAAACATAACTCCCGTATATAAATACCAGTCAGTGTCAGGAAACCCTCCGTTCTGAAGACATCTCTTAATGATTCCGTACTTTACATGTTATATATTGTCTTAAGACATTTCTCCTGAAGAATAAATGTGGATTGTACATTTTTCGAGTTCCGCCAATATATGACACCATAAGTTAACAGTGGGTACATTTCCAAAATAAGCATTTCTAGTAACACTTGGATTTGTAGTTTCTGCCAGAACTGACAATGCGTAGCAGACACTGGATATTTTTTAATTAATCTTTTCAATATGTCCCTTCCAGTTCAAATGTTGATCTATTGTTACTCCTATGAAATTAGTGTCTTTTACTTCTTCTATAACTGTATCAGACATGGTTACATTCAATTTAGTATGTTAACTTTTATAATTTCTAAATTGAATCAATTTGGTTTTTGAGATATTGACTTTTAAATTTATTGACTGCAACCAGTCAGTCACAGTTATTAATGTTCTATTTATTTTACTTTCGTCAATAATATCATTGGCATATTCATTTGAAATAAGTATAGTTGCGTCATCTGCGTACATTACACACATCATCAGCCTATTAATGTTCCCACTGCTGGGACACAGGCCTCCTCTCTGTGAGAGGGAATGGGCCGTAATCCACCACGCGGGCCCAGTGCGGGTTGGTGGATGTCACATGTCTTCGAATTTTTGGTTCTAGGACATGCCGGTTTCCTCACGATGTTTTCCTTCACCGTTTTGAGAGCAGTGGTAATGAAATAATTTACACAAAGTAAAGCGCCTGCCTAGGCTCGAAACCCACGACCTACAACTTGTAAGTCGCGGCCGATACCACTGGGCCACCACTGCTCATGGTACATTACGCAAAGATGTTTAATTATATTTGGAAGCTCGATAATATACAGTAAGAACAAGGTTCATTCCTAACGCCCGCGACTTATTGGACGATACATTCTACCCAAGATCCTTTTGGACGCCTGCCTCCCCCGAAAGTAAGGGTCCATGGCTTGGCCTAAGCGTTACCAAAGAATACTGCTACAGCTAGCAAACTTTGGATAATATGAGACCATTCCTCACATTTTACAAGCTTTTTAATAATTTGAAATGTATGTATGTATGTGTGTTCGGGTTAGATCTTGCAACTGAATTTTAATGAAGTCATCCTCAACCGATTAAGATGAAATTTTGCATATACACGTTTGGTTTGGATGACAATGCACGGTAAACTAAAAAGGTTTCTTTTTTTTTTAATCATCCTTTTTAGTGTACCAGATTTTATCAAGTAATCAGAGGTACCCCAGCTTCCTTCAGCTTTCGGCTAAGAATACGACTCAAGCCGCACTTATCAGCCTTGCCCCACAAACTCTGCGAACAAGAATCGTGACCGTAAACATTTACCATTTCAGTCCAGCCATCCATTTTGTGAAATTGGTAACGAATTGAACCATCAGACTGGTACCGACACCTTACATTAAGATGATTCTTTCACTGCTTATCTCGGGTCACGAAGTCGTGACTTGTGAAATAGAAAATAGGGACGATTCCATCAAAGAAAAGTAAAGAAAGTCAACTCATACAACAAGCGAAAACAGACGCACTCACACATATACGCGTACGTACGGCGTTCTCAAACAAATTACAGTTTGTGCGCTTGCGCTCGCTGTTCATGAAGCGTTTCTATGTGTGCGTGGGTTTACGTCGTTCTATGGAGTTTACCTTCTGTACTATTTATTTTATGCCTTCAACATTTTTTTTCTCAAAATGTTTAAATGAATAGCGATGTAGTTGCTTGAACGTTTCTCTGATTGTGGATACGTTTTGTTAAGTTTATTAGACAGACACGATTTTGATGACCGCGTTGATTTTACTGGGAAACGTGAAGTTTGTTGGTGAACTTATTTTGTCAAGAGTGGCATTCTAAAGTATTTGAAAGACGGCTCTTTCGATATTAGGTGTTATGAGCAAGAGATATTATGTGCCTAATATTACCTAATTCACACACATTTAATACTCGCTCTTCAATTCAGAATCATTATCATCTTCTTGCTCTTCTTTTTTTTTATGTTTTTCGCGCGTATCTAGTATGATTGTATGTATGTTTGTATGTATGTAATATTCTTTATTACCTCGTATCTTTCAAACCACTTGAAGGATTTTATAATTAAGACATCGTTAGATAGGTCTTGGCCGCCTAAGTGTTCTTAGATAAGTGCCGTTGAAAAAGAAGAAACATGACGGATTTTGGGCGCCATATTGTAGGGGTACCAATTTTTTTTTCTACGAAACCCATTGTGTGGTATATCAAAATGAAGGGTTTTCAGAGGTGATTACGAAAATATATACCACTTATATGTTTAAAGTCATTCGAAAGAAAAAGTATAAATAAAAAAAGTTAATAAATCAAAAAACCCGACTGCTTCAAAAGTGAACTAAAAAGATGTAAACAAGAAGAAATTCTTGCTTTGCAGTCTGATGATACATCTGGTTTTGGTCAGCCAGCTCGCGAATATGTGTCCTCCGACTGCACAGCAAGATTTTCTTCCTGCTTACATATTTTTTATTACTTGGGGCTGGCGCAACGTTTTCTTCTTTCATTTCATCCTGTCAATCTTCACGTTATCATTGACTCCCTTTACATTCATCTTTATTTCTATTCAGAATGTTTTTGTTAAAACTGCATATAAATAAATATCAAGGCAGAAATAGCCTTGTTCTTTATTAACCTTTGTTGTTGTTTAACCTTCATAGAAGGGATTTATTTTAAATAAAAGTCGGTTAAAAATAGAATAAAAGGTATGTGTACCTACTTCTAAATAAACGTCTTGAAAACATAAAATATTATTGTAACCCCAACTCATCCAATAATGTGTTTGATCGTGATATTTGCTTTGAGATAGAAAATAACCATCATCGCTTACGATCAGGAGAGATATTGGTCAAGCGAGAGCCTATCAATAGTAAAAAAAAAACAAATTACACCCAATTTTTTTAAAAATAATTTTAATGTTGATTATTTGTCAAACTCTACTTAAGCCTGTCTTATATAAGATATGTCATACATTGACATGAAAGTGTTACCTCCAAATACTCAATAAAAAAAACTGGTCTTTAATATCTTTTGACCATCGATCAAGTTTATATCAGATCGGACTAAAAACATACAAGTACTTAAGACCTACATTTAGATTACAATTAAATGCGTTGCCATTTGAATAAAACTAGTATTAAATCAGAACCACAAAAAAACCGAGTGAAAACCCTCCTTCTTGATTAAAATGCAGTACCTTACCATTACGTAACAGGCCAGTGAACAAAAAAACCACTGGTTTTTACACCGCATAAAATCTTCTAATTCTACTGTTTGAAACGCAGCGAACGTCTTCAACTCTTCGCTGCCGTCCTTAAGCTAAAACCCCGGTATCTGATAATTGGCCGATTTTAAGCCATCGTAATCACTAAGTAGCAAAAAAATCTCTATCTGTCGAATATTTTTCTACTATTGATAAATGCTGAATAAAAACGCCGTTAAGTGCCCGAAATTGCAATGTATACAAACATATTTTTGGAAGCATTGATATTTAAATAAACTAACAATGCATGTACAATCGCAAACGAGAGTTTCCTGTGTCAAAAAATAAATCAACACAAGATTTATTTTTTGACACAGGAAACTCTCATTTTATAGTCATAAACAGCATCGATTATAAATTTCGGTATTTTGTTTTTTGGGTCTATAATTCAATATTAATTCCAATTTAAAAAAACATGCTTATTAGTATATGGATTGTCATCCAAACCAAACGTGTATGCAAAATTTCATCTTAATCGGTTGAGGATAACTGCTTTTAAATTCAGTTGCAAGATTTGATCCGTACATACATACATAGCAAGTTAATGAAAAGCTTATAAAATATAATTTTGACAGATAGTGCCATTATAGTTTGAAGACAGCAGTTTAGCAAAGCAAGCCGCTTGTTTTACAACAGCAGCGCCTAATTCCGTATTCCGACTCGTACTTAACGGTCGCGCCGTTGCAAATTGCCATCGACGACTTGCGATGGTTATGAAATCGGTCTTTACCCGGATCCATGCTTCTTTACTAAGAAACACTTTAATGGGGCCAAATAGGTAAAGAGTTTACCTTCGTCGATCTTATTTGGGTTTCCAGTAAAAGGGTGTTGATAAGCTGAGAATTTAAAGGAATTGTAATGAGTGAGAGTATTGCCATGTGTATGTATATACTAAAGATACATTGATTTTATAAAGCCAACTGAGGCGGATACTTGACGTTTACTCTTAAACGTAACAGATTTTTTTTTTTGAAATATTTACATTATATCTTCTTTGAAATAATACAATCAAGAGCTGGGTTGTTTTTTAAGGCATGTATTCTACAAAGTTTATAGCCATGATTTTACAAAAGTACTAAGAATGTTCACATCATTTTGGACCATTCATACTTCAATCCCAGCGGAAAACGCTGGCAGTCAGGTTTGGTCATTAAGACTGCGTTACAACTTTTCAATTACTCCACCTCCAAACTCAGTAGATTATAGTATGTTACCCAATTTGTAACGTAGAATAATTCGGTAACACGTTTCACCTTCCCTCTTCCGATTAGTCTCATTAGTCGGGAACAGGTAACTTCAGCGGACGTGTCAGCTAAGGGTAAATGAAGGTAATTTATAGTATTCGAAGAACCTCTAAAGTGGGTGGATTTATTGTGCCTCTACTATATTTAAGCTTCTTCTTACTTTGACATTATTCTAGGGCTTCTTTTACATTGTTTTGAGTCACGGATGTATCATCAACTCAGGATAACCATCTCACTACCCTTCTCGTTAGTTGAGGTCAGCGCAAACCGTTGTATTATTCCATTCTCATCTGTCAGCTGTCACCCTATCATTCACTTTCTTCTCTTTCATATGATTCCTGACACTTCTTTTTCCCCTCTCCATTCATCGTAATTTATTGTAATATTCATTACTCTTTTACTATCATGCACAACTCAAAATCCTCATCTTCTTGCCCTTGTCCCTTATTACTTGGGGTCGGCGCAATACGTTTTGTTCTTCCATTCCGTCTTGTCTAGCTGCACGCTATCACTGACTCCATTTTCTTTCATGTGACTCTGCACACAGTTCATCCATATTTTATTTAGCCTTCCTCTCTCTCTCCATTCATCGACATTTATATTCATAACTCTTTTAGTAACATGCACAACTCAAAATAAAAACGTAAATCCCCAGAGTCTAAAATTAAACCTCACATCTCTGCTAGTCTTAGCCAAGATGCAGAAAACCAAATCCTTAGGTACGAAAATCAACTGTTTATGTAACTCACATCCTGTTTCATCAACAACTTCTTATGTTGCAGTCCATAAATTAATTCAGTTTTACTTCCAACTCCAACCTGCGGACAAAAAACGAAATTGTCAAGTCAATATATTGCCACAGGTAGGACAATCATTTCGTCATTGTTTGGTATGTTCGGCTGCCACTGACGTCAAGCATCACAAATTGGGTTTCGCGAGCCATCACCTGCCGTGCTTGCAAAATCAACTGGTATTTACCCGGATCCATTTTTATTATGTCTATTTTTACGTAACAAAGCAATTAAGAAGTCCTCAGTGTCAGCCATTTCTTATCTTAAGTCGTTTAAGATAATTTTGTGGCAGTGAATTGTTTATCTTAAGTCAATTTAGATTTATTTTCTGATTTTTATGTTTTTAAAGGTCAGATTATATTTTGAGAGTGACACTGAGTTAAAATAATGTTTTCTTGAGAAACTTTTGGAAGTAAAAAAATAAAATTGCCAATTATTGCACCATAATTTTTTCGTTTTCGATTCTTATGCTAATCTAATACTTCATTATTCTTTCAATTCAAAGGATCACTCTAAGATAAAATGAACAAGTTTCGATATACTAATCTAAAAATTAACATATTTTTTTACAAATCTGTTGATATAGCGCCTATTCCAATTCTGCTTAACAGTTCCTTTCTTTTTTGGGTTCCTTTGGTAAGTTGTGTAATTATTATACAAGCACAAATTAAATTAGTAAGAGATGCTTCACCGATCCCCATAATTTATTGCTTATTTAATAGAAAAATCTGCGTTAAGGATGTTTTATGCTTTATCGATTAGATTTAGATACGCATCGCTTCTACGAAGCTTCGCTACCTACCTGCATTTTACACTGTATATCACATTTTCCTGAATATTCTTGGCCAATACTTACTTAACTATCTTTTCCGACCTACACATTTTGTTTACATACCTTAGCGAATAAACATGATTGTTGTTGAGATTTCCCGAATAATATAGTATGTGGGACACGTCATTAAATGAACCTAATTTATAATAAGTATTAATTATGTTGTTTCGCCGGTCTACCAGATTACCGTCAATATTTAGGTCAGTTCCTTTGGGTTTTCGGAATCCGAACTCATTTCGGGCAGTTTCCTTAGGCAACTGTGTTTATTATTCACACCAAACAACTTTGTTATTTATATCATAATTACGTTTTATTTATTGAGAAAGATTACATAGTATTGTGATAGAATGTTTTCATAATTGTACTCACCAAAAACTTTGGTAAAATGCCCTAATGCTATAAAATGTTATTGTTATGTTTTTTTTCTACAGGGATAACAGAAACCACACAATTTCTGAAATGTGTCATCATTATAAAAAACATTTCCTTTTTAAACATTTTATTTGCGATTTTATGTATAAAGTTTTTGATCAATACACCTTGTACAGTTCGTTCAATCCACGAAGACGCGCCCCACCACTATTCCTCCTAACCGTTTAAAGTATATGTGTGCAAGCTTCCGTCAATGTTTGAGTGTTATCGGTACACACTAATTACCTATGAGTGCACACGCACACTACAATGAATAGACTAATCATTATAATAATGTAAAGAAGGAGAATAGACTAATCATATAATTGGTGGGGCGCGTCTTCGTGGATTGAATGAAGTATATAAGGATTTTTGTTCAGTCAATATTCTAAAGTTAAAAAAAAAGAAATAACATTTTTAGATTGATTATGTAGAAAAAAATAATATTTATTTGGCAAATTGGACTATAAATAAATGCATTTTATATCAACCGACAACACGTGCGGAAGAGATGGATGCTGTGATGAGCAGTAGGAAGCTAGTTCGCGTACGAATACACACTTTTGCAAATTTGTAGCGAAATGGATAATGATTTAGGACGAAACCGAGCGCGCAAAATTTTATAAACAGACCTTTTGCAGTCTAGATATCATGAAAAAACGACTAAATCTATCTGTTCAAAATAAAATTATTTGCATTGTTGAACTACTAATCTATCCCTGCATGGAGGTCGTTTTGCAATTTTCCGTCTTCTTATGGTATTTATTTGCGCCCAAAAAATGCGTTAAAATTAGTGTCGAAATGTGGAACTTTCAACGCTCATAACTTTCAAATATTTTCCATTTTTACTTTTTTGCTTCCATTCAGGGCATAAACACTTAAGGGTACACTAGTCGAAGGCACGAGCCTTCGACTAGTGTACCCTTAAGTGTTTGCTTTAACGGCTTCTTATATTAAGTATCATAATTTTGTCTAGTATAATATTATTATTATATGAATTGTATAATTTAAGAAATTGTTAAACTAAAGCATATGGTAAGTTGTGGAAATATTTACAAGAGCTTCTTCGCTGAAATAAGATTTTCTTTACAATTAAGCAGTATTAGTCGATCGTTTATTATGTTGTGTTAAGTAAAAATAAGAAGGTGCCAATTTGATTGATTTAACAGAAAAATTTTGAATAAAAATGTTCACTAAGTGGTTGCCATTATTAAGTTATTTGGTTTATATGTTAGTAGTAGTTAGTTAAGTTATTAGTTTTTTCTATTGCAAATTTTCTTTATAAAAATAAACATACGAGTGGTTCATCTAAGATGGGTTTTCTTACATTTGTCTAAAATAAAATATTTAATAAATAAATCCTACAAAACTTACAAGACAAGTACAATTTTTTTTCAAGCCACAAGATCACTTCAACTAAAATACACCAGACTTAGAATACCTACCTATAAAACTTAATAATACAATGGACGGCATTATCGCATTCGCGATTTTAGACATTGCTACTACTTAAATTGACACTTATTGTATTTATTTTTGGCAGACACACCTACGCCCTTACCACATTGACACATACTGTTAACTTTCTAAACACGCAGAGAAAGAGCAATAGATATGTAATTAACTAGCTTTTGTCGGTGGCTTTGCCTGCCTGATAGTTGAAAAATATCCCGTGGGAACGCACTTCCAGGATATAATGCATTCTATGCCGAAGGAGTTTAGGAAGGCCTTTGTCCAGCAATGAGACAGTGTAGACTTTCTCGGATTTTTCTTGCGCGATCGAATCAGAAATGAAGACATCCGCAAGATAACCAAGGTTACCGACATAGCCCAAAGAATTGCCAAACATAAGTGGCAGTTGGCAGGGCAGATTGCTCGCAGAATGGATGCCGAAAAGTTCTGGTGTGGTGACCGCAAACCAGGTGGAGACGTTGCGTTGGAAGCCCTCCCACTAGGTGGACCGATGACCTGATGAAGGTTGCGGGGATCCGCTGGATGCGAGACGCACGAGGTTGGTCAATGTGGCAACACTTAAGGGAGTGGGCAGTGGAAGTCTTTCGGCTGAAATGATGATGATGAGAATATTATGAAATGGTAAGACTTACTATCCAGCACCCTATTGGCATAGCACATTAAACTTATTAATGTCAATTTTTATCAATATGTTTTATTAGACACCCTATCACTAGACCGCACCGTGGGTGCTCAAAATAGAATAAAATTGCATATGTTTTATAGTTCCTCATAGAGCACAAAGCAATTATATTGATTGGTGTTCAAATGGGAATACCTTTGGTGCCCAATGCATAGGTGCTCAAAAAATAGGTACTCAAACGGGAATACTCCGTTTCAATCACGCCCTAATAAAATTCCTACTCCCGATCCATCGTCTCATAAGCTTAAAAATACTATAGTTCGTCAATATGAATGATATTTCCATCGATTGCATGAAATTGTGTGCTACGCAATTACCCCGTAGACCTTATCCTTGTGCCAAGTATCGTGCATATCCGTTGAGCCATGGTTGATTTACAAACATACCGACTTTCACATTTATAATATTAGTAGGATAGAAAACAATTGAGAATCGCATTGCAATTAGTGAAAGTATGGAACGTCTTGTGGGTCACGATTCACGTTAGCTGCAAACTTTGATGACATGGGAGTAGAATTAAATGTCTAGATTGGCTCTTTAATAACAGATAATCTACAGAAGCTTGTGGCTACAGCCACACGGGTCGATATTAAATGTCTAGATTGGCTCTATAGTAACAGATAATCTACAGAAGCTTGTGGCTACAGCCACATGGGTCGATATTAAATGTCTAGCTTGGCTCTATAACAACAGATAACCTAGAAAAGCTTGTGGCTACAGCCGCACGGGTCGATATTAAATGTCAAGCTTGACTCTATAATAACAGATAACCTAGAGAAGCTTATGGCTACAGCCGCACGGGTCGATATTAAATGTCTAGATTGGCTCTATAATAACAGATAATCTACAGAAGCTTGTGGCTACAGCCGCACGGGTCGATATTTAATGTCTAGATTGGCTCTATAATAACAGATAATCTACAGAAGCTTGTGGCTACAGCCGCACGGGTCGATATTAAATGTCTAGATTGGCTCTATAATAACAGACAATCTACAGAAGCTTTTGGCTACAGCCACATGGGTCGATATTGAATGTCTAGCTTGGCTCTATAATAACAGATAACCTAGAAAAGCTTGTGGCTACAGCCGCACGGGTCGATATTAAATGTCTAGCTTGGCTCTATAATAACAGATAATCTGATAATCTACAGAAGCTTGTGGCTACAGCCACACGGGTCGATATTAAATGTCTAGATTGGCTCTATAATAACAGATAATCTACAGAAGCTTTTGGCTACAGCCACATGGGTCGATATTAAATGTCTAGCTTGGCTCTATAATAACAGATAACCTAGAAAAGCTTGTGGCTACAGCCGCACGGGTCGATATTAAATGTCTAGCTTGGCTCTATAATAACAGATAATCTGATAATCTACAGAAGCTTGTGGCTACAGCCACACGGGTCGATATTAAATGTCTAGCTTGGCTCTATAATAACAGATAATCTGATAATCTACAGAAGCTTGTGGCTACAGCCACAAGGGTCGATATTAAATGTCTAGCTTGGCTCTATAATAACAGATAATCTGATAATCTACAGAAGCTTGTGGCTACAGCCACACGGGTCGATATTAAATGTCTAGCTTGGCTCTATAATAACAGATAATCTACAGAAGCTTGTGGCTACAGCCGCACGGGTCGATATTAAATGTCTAGATTGGCTCTATAATAACAGATAATCTACAGAAGCTTGTGGCTACAGCCACATGGGTCGATATTAAATGTCTAGCTTGGCTCTATAATAACAGATAACCTAGAAAAGCTTGTGGCTACAGCCGCACGGGTCGATATTAAATGTCTAGCTTGGCTCTATAATAACAGATAATCTGATAATCTACAGAAGCTTGTGGCTACAGCCACACGGGTCGATATTAAATGTCTAGCTTGGCTCTATAATAACAGATAATCTACAGAAGCTTTTGGCTACAGCCATACGGGTATATATTAAATGTCTAGATTGGCTCTATATTAACAGATAACCTAGAGGAGCTTGTGGCTACAGCCACACGGGTCGATATTAAATGTCTAGCTTGGCTCTATAATAACAGATAATCTACAGAAGCTTGTGGCTACAGCCATACGGGTCGATATTAAATGTCTAGCTTGGCTCTATAATAACAGATAACCTAGAGAAGCTTGTGGCTACAGCCGCACGGGTCGATATTAAATGTCTAGATTGGCTCTATAATAACAGATAATCTACAGAAGCTTGTGGCTACAGCCGCACGGGTCGATATTAAATGTCTAGCTTGGCTCTATAATAACAGATAATCTGATAATCTACAGAAGCTTGTGGCTACAGCCACACGGGTCGATATTAAATGTCTAGCTTGGCTCTATAATAACAGATAATCTACAGAAGCTTTTGGCTACAGCCATACGGGTACATATTAAATGTCTAGATTGGCTCTATATTAACAGATAACCTAGAGGAGCTTGTGGCTACAGCCGCACGGGTCGATATTAAATGTCTAGCTTGGCTCTATAATAACAGATAATCTACAGAAGCTTGTGGCTACAGCCATACGGGTCGATATTAAATGTCTAGCTTGGCTCTATAATAACAGATAACCTAGAGAAGCTTGTGGCTACAGCCGCACGGGTCGATATTAAATGTCTAGATTGGCTCTATAATATCAGATAATCTATAAAAGCTTGTGGCTACAGCCATACGGGTCAATATTAAATGTCTATATTGGCTTTATATTAACAGATAACCTAGAGGAGCTTGTGGCTACAGCCGCACGGGTCGATATTAAATGTCGAGATTGGCTCTGTAATAACAGATAATCTAGAGAAGCTTGGTGCTACAGCCGCACGGGTCGTTATTAAATGTCTAGATTGGCTCTATAATAACAGATAATCTACAGAAGCTTGTGGCTACAGCCGCACAGGTCGATATTATATGTCTAGATTGGCTCTATAATAACAGATAAACTAGAGGAGCTTGTGGCTACAGCCGCACGATACGATATTAAACGTTTAGATTGGCTCTATAATAACAGATAACCTGGAGGTGCTACATCCGAACGGGCCGATATTAAATGTCTAGATTGGCTCTATAATAACAGATAAATTAGAGAAGCTTGTGGCTACAGCCGCACGGGTCGATATTAAATGTCTAGATTGGCTCTATAATAATAGATAACCTAGAGGAGTTTGTGGCTACAGCCGCACGAGTCGATATTAAACGTCTAGATTGGCTCTATAATAACAGATAACCTAGAGGAGCTTGTGGCTACAGCCGAACGGGCCGATATAAAATTTCTAGATTGGCTCTATAGTAACAGATAACCTAGAGAAGCTTGTGGCTACAGCCGCACGATACGATATTAAACGTTTAGATTGGCTCTATAATAACAGATAACCTAGAGGTGCTTGTGGCTACAGCCGCACGGGTCGATATTAAATGTCGAGATTGGCTCTGTAATAACAGATAATCTAGAGAAGCTTGGTGCTACAGCCGCACGGGTCGTTATTAAATGTCTAGATTGGCTCTATAATAACAGATAATCTACAGAAGCTTGTGGCTACAGCCGCACAGGTCGATATTATATGTCTAGATTGGCTCTATAATAACAGATAAACTAGAGGAGCTTGTGGCTACAGCCGCACGATACGATATTAAACGTTTAGATTGGCTCTATAATAACAGATAACCTAGAGGTGCTACATCCGAACGGGCCGATATTAAATGTCTAGATTGGCTCTATAATAACAGATAAATTAGAGAAGCTTGTGGCTACAGCCGCACGGGTCGATATTAAATGTCTAGATTGGCTCTATAATAATAGATAACCTAGAGGAGTTTGTGGCTACAGCCGCACGAGTCGATATTAAACGTCTAGATTGTCTCTATAATAACAGATAACCTAGAGGAGCTTGTGGCTACAGCCGAACGGGCCGATATAAAATTTCTAGATTGGCTCTATAATAACAGATAAATTAGAGAAGCTTGTGGCTACAGCCGCACGGGTCGATATTAAATGTCTAGATTGGCTTTATAATAATAGATAACCTAGAGGAGTTTGTGGCTACAGCCGCACGAGTCGATATTAAACGTCTAGCTTGGCTCTATAATAACAGATAACCTAGAGAAGCTTGGGGCTACAGCCGCACGGGTCAATATTTAAGGTTAATCAACACCCCATTCGTCCGTGGATGGGTGACCATCTTTACATACCTACCAAGTTTTTCCAGTGTCTCAGAAACACGTTAAGCTGTTGGTCCCGGCGATCATTTGTTGATCTTTGACTGTCCTTACGGATAGTCAGAACCCAAGAAATCAGACACCAATCTTGCCTAGGGGTATAGTGTTACCCAGTTACTGGGTTGTGGAGGTCAGATACGCTGTCACTCCATCTGAAATATAGGTACTCAGCTGCATCCGGTTAGTCCTCCGTTGCCAAAAAGTCCCTGAGATAAGGTTCCCTACACATTACTCGTATCCGCTCTCACTAAATGATATTATAATAACTTAAAAAACGCAAATACGCGCTTAGACGTGGATTTGCGGACACCAACCCGTTTTATCATCATCAACTAAAAAAACCCGACACATTTTTATTTCATGCTACATAATTTCTCTAGTAGTAGACAAGTTTCGAACGAAAATCTATTAAACACGTAATTATGACACGATCTTGCAAAAACACATATTTAATATTATAAAGAGGAAGGATTTTTTTGTTTGCTTGTTTGTACCGAATAGGCTCCGAAACTACTGGACCGATTTGAAAAATTCTTTCACCAAGAGAAAGCTACATTATTCCTGAGTGACATAGGCTAATTGTTTAATCCCGAAAATGGGTCCTGTGGAGTGGTCCACGGGAACGAAGCCGCGGGCAACAGCTAGTATTATATAACATTATATTGAGAAATATCACATTAAAACCTAGTATTTAAATACATGATATTCTTTGTTTACGTATGTAATGTCTACCTACAAATGTCTAAAACACCTAATTATAATATAGTTGTACTCTTTTATGATGCAAATAAAGTTATATATTATATACACAAACACACAGGTACACACGTAAAACTTAAAACACCCCTCTTTTTCCGCCGGGGAGGTTAAAAAGGGCAAACATAAACTTCAAAAACAAAAATCACTTTCAAAGCGCTATCACTTCCAACTCAACCAACAGATGCTTGAATGACAATTAGTGAAAGTATAAAATCAAGCCGGTATGGGTCAAGTCGTGCCAACATTAGCGGTTAAGTAACAGCGATACAGGCCGATAATTGGATGGGTGGGCGGCATGAATGACGATGACCTTTGATGTTAATGTGCACTCATCATGTAAGTGATTACTTGACGTTAAGAGAATCGTTTACTTTTTGTTTTAACGTTGAAGATAGATAAGTGGATTTTATAATGTGCTAGTTTTATTTTTTGTTGTCATATCCATACTCTATCTGTCTGTTTGTTATGTTATCACACATTACCGGCTGAACCATTTGTGAATTTTGGCTGAAGGATGTCAGAATAAAATATCCTTTTGTAGGGTTCCGTGCCCGAAGGGTTCAAACGGAGCCTTTTTGGTCTCGCCCGGGGTTATTTATTTTTTGTTGTTGTTTGTGTTTTGCTTATCTCGTGTCTCCTGTGCGGATCACAAATAAATATTTCTTCTTTCTTACTTAGAAAGAAAAAAGAATGAAAGTATTCATGTATTTATTTGTGACCCGCACAGGAGACACGAGAAATCAGCTTGAAATTCAACAAAATTAAACATAAAAACCCCGTGCGAGACCAAAAAGGCTCCTATCTCAGCATGTGCAGCGATATCCAAAAAAGGAAATAACGCTGCGCTGATGTTCTGATAAGGCCAACTGTTGATGCCACGGACTCTCTTACGGAAACGGAAAATACTTAAATAATACAATAAAATAGAATATATAAATAACAAACAAAATAAAATAAACACAGAAGGTGGGTAGGCAAAGTATGTGTAAGTATTATACAAACATAAATCATATTAAAATGTAGGTAGACTTATGTAGACCGACGTCCGCGATGCTCAATAATTTTTTGTCGAAACCATAGACTTTTAAAGGGTAGTATTTAAACGCAAATCAAAAAATATCCTTTTTCTATGCAATAAAATTCCGAATTCTCATCAAAATTACTGATTGCGCAGCAAAATATTCAACGCAAAATATCACTAAACACACTACAATTTATTTTCGCAGCGTACAGCGATTTTTCCTGAAGCAAAAGCTTTTTTATTAATGCACAGCTAATAATCTTAATGCACATCATACATGTTAACTCTTTTTCTTTTAAATCCATGGTTAAAGTTTTTACAATTACTACGACAATGTCGACGAAGCCTCCTATTTCTGTCTAAAGGGTCTAAAGTAACCTAACACGAAGAAGATGACGGGAGCTGCGTTCGCTCGCTTTGCTCGCTCACTTCAGCTGCCGTCATCTTTTCGAACCTAACCTGTCCGTGTCGGGGTGCCCTAAGTTCCCGAGCTCGCTTCGCTCGCTCTTGGACTAATGACTTCTTGAAAATTAGGACAAATGTGATGAACAGGTTTTGTTGTACTTACTGGTTAATATGCGACTGAGATAGTTATTTTGGTACGAAATATGGAAAATTTGCTGTGCAGTTAGTATTTCTGCTATGTATGTAGTATTTTTGTACAAAAATAAATTACTATATTGCATTATGAGGAAAAAAGTAATGTCATATTGATGTATAATTTCGAATTATCTGCAGTTTGAGTTTTGCTAAACATTTAGTAAGTTATTTGATGTAAAAAAGAATATAAATGATGAGTATGTATTGATAGACGATTATTTTATTTGATATGCAATTTATAATATCCCATTTTTAACTTGTCATTGACATGGACATGAAATTAGGTGATAATGTTTATTATTACGTATTTTTTACTAATAAATACCAATATATTGATAAATCAGTTAAGTATTCTACAGTTGGTACGGAATGTGTGAAGTCCGACACGCACTTGGCCGGTTTTTTTATAATTGAAGCTGTTCTTATTTTTTTAAGCTTTAAATGAAGCATCGCTGTCATTTATTTTTACAACACAAGATCGTCAATTTATTATATGTGTTGTGTCTACTGTCTAAATAAAATAAAAATCATATAGGATTAATTATTTTGAAGGACATGAAAAACTGTTGAAATACGTCATACTTACGACATAATTAAAATCAAGAAATAGAAAATAACACCTTAGGCCTAAATTTTCATCTTTCTATGACAACAGGATACTATGAGAATGCCTTCCATGCATTCTAAGATGTATGTCTTATTTAATAGTTAGAAAGTTGTAAGCACAAGTGCCATCGGTCGGCATTGGGCCACTGACCTGTCCTTAAAGTCTGGTCAGTAGTGGTCAACTACTACTGCGAAATAAGTTTTTAAACTGTCATGGTCACTAACACTAACAGCAACTAATTAATAATAATACTAATTTCAACCGAGAGGATGGGTTTCAACTGTCTTGAGCTTGGAATCCAGTCGTTCAGCTGTGTAAAACCCGAAAAAAGTTCGCGAGCGGACACAATGAGTTTCGTGTGTCGGGAACAGAATCGAGTTGTGAGTGACAATGGTAGCGGTACTGAGTGCAAAAAACGAACAAGAAAGAGGGTAGACCGTTTTGTATCCTCATATACACCCACCCGCAATGACTTCAGTTTATCCGTGATCATGGTGCTTGCAACAGCACCGAAATATCGGAAACTCGCAACAAACAGTAAACATGGTAAATATCCCGCTTTTAATGTTAATGTTAGTACTACTGCGAATGTATGTATTGTACCGTGTACGGACATATCCACTTTATATTTATAAAGTTTAAAATTCTCGTTATACTTAGTTGTGTTTTTGTGTACCTGTAACACAGGCTTTTTCAAAAACCTACTTCAGGCACCAGTCTCTTACAATGGTGGAATATATCATTAGCCAAAAACATTGTTAATTTTAAGGTAACCTATTATTGTAAAGAGAGAATAAATAAATAAATGAAATGAATTGTATACCAACATGGTAATAAACATATATAACATGGTATCCACACCTCAACTTTTAATTAATTTAGACAACATTTGGCACTCGGGTAGCCGGGTAGAAAGTATGATCTGAATTCGGACATGGGATATTTTTTACCGCAATAACATTGTTGTTAAGCGACTTCCCTACGTAAAAAAGGAGGAGGTTTGTTCTTATTTGTATTCACGGTTAACTTCGTCATTTATGAATCGATATTGATGTTTTTTTTTTGGAATGAGATATACTAAGGGTTGTACCATGACAAAGAAACCAAGATCTGATGATAGAAACCTAGAGAAATTGAGGAAACTCTTCAAATATTATAGGCATACATAGTGATTTTGGTATTTTCATCAATTATGCAATCATTTTCACTTAGAAAGTATCATTTGGTGATTTGGTACTAATGAATAAGACCACAATGGCCAACTCCAAAATAAAAAAAAGTATCCTAGTCGTGTTTGGGCTTATTAGAATCGTCATGAGATGTACTTTGGCTATATAGTACATTACTGCAGCGGCCAGCAAAAGAGGCATTGATGGACGAAGTGTCAATTGGGCCGAGGCGAAGCCGAGGCACACATACGTAAGTCCATCAATGCCTAGTTGTGGCCAAGGCTTGTTTAGTACTTTTCTCAAATAATGCGCTGAAATTAAAACTACGTAGCATCTGGAACTCATTTTGTCAAAATCAATGACGAACAACAATAATTGTTCCCGTGTTAGTTCTTGTTTTTTTTTTCAATAAACAGCGTTCTATATGCAAGCCAGTTCGAAATTTAAATAAAACCTTTCATAAGTTACCTCCCTGGTTACCATGTTTCGGAGTAAAAGATCGTTCCATTTTTAAATAACACGACAGATATGAGTTTACTATGTTATTTATTTGGCCCCTAGACACGACAGATATGGATTTTCTTACAACTTTTGCCGGTCGCTGCTCGCATGTATTTAGCCAGTACAGCAATTTCGATTTATCTCGAAGAAGGTTGTCAAAATAATGCTCAAATTTCCAAGCATTTTTGAGAAAAATTATTTATATGTTAATTGGAGGTACCTACCAAAACTAAAAAGAGGAAAATAACGGAAAACACACCGACTTCGGAAAAAAAGTTATTTTTCGCCTAGTAGTGTTTTATTTTGGAAGTCGGTTTGATTCTTTATTGAAAAGTTTTTTATGGTTCTTGTTTTCAGTAGATTCTTCCCATGCCTTCGCTCTCGTGATCCCACTGGAACTGTTCATTTTGGCGGGATAAAAAGTAGTCATGGCACTCGACAAATGCTTTCTAAAAATTTTTATTTCCATTCGGACCAGAATTAAACAGTAAATGTTACCTTTAGTGTAGAATATTATTAAATTTTATATCATTCAATTTAATTTTGATTTGATTGTTATTTTAATGGTTTGTTGATTTTATTTGCGATTTTAATTTTTGTATAAGTTTGTATTTTTATTTTTGTTTTAATTTTGTTTTTATTTTTGTTTTAACTTTGATTTTGATTTGATATAATGTGATCTTGATTTCGATTTTAATCTGGAGTTTGGTACATAGCATTATCATGTGTGCCAATATCAATCCCCCAGTGTCAATCGGCAAATAAGTAATGCATGATGTGCTTACCTGTAAGAAATTGTTACACTAGTCTATATGTATATTGGATGTATCTCATATCTTTGTATCAGTATATTCAATAGTTGGTGAGTTAAATAAATTAAACAAAAATAAAATAAATAATCTTAACTAATACATTAAAGGGGAAAAAGTATGTTTATGTGTTTCTAAAGGTAATCTCTAGAATTAATGGTCCGATTCGAAAATCCTTCCACTGATACTCACTTTCACTAAGTGTCAAGGATATTATATCGGAAAAACGCTCGATGCCAGTATGAGATAGTCCACGGGGGCGAAGTCACAGGAAAAAGCTAGTCATTTATAATAAACCGTTTTGTATACCGGTAAAGACAATAATAAGCATTCAACACTATTAACCGTTTTAAACTATTCAGAGATGCGGAAGCTACAAATGAAAATTGCTTTGAAGTAAACTCATTTGGGATGGAAACCACAATGGCAGTGCAGCACTCAAAGTGCACTGAGCAGGTAATGTATTTATCTCTTAATTGTGAAATACGGGGCGCTAGGTGGAATAAGTGCGTTAAATGTGCTCTGAATTATATTAAGTATTTATGAATGAAACGCAATTAAAGCTAAACGAATCCAGACTATTATAATATGGTCATGTAGAGCGAAGAGCCGATAACCATATTGTAGAAATGTGCCTTTCCATGACGACACAAAAGAGACGGAGTGGTAGACCGCTGACATTTTGGATGTCGAGTGTTCAGAAAGACACACTAAGGCCCGTATAGATAACGACTCAAACTCAAAATTGGCCACACCTACCAATCAACTGAGACTTGCATGCTGTGTCTGGCACATCATATTTGTATATTATTGCTTGTATTATAAGGTTATTATTAGTGTAACAATTGTAGATAGGCTGATAAATAAATAAACTGCCAACCAACTGCCAACCGCGGGGAACACGATGTATGTACTCGTAATTGTTTTAAAATTAAGTTGATGTTGTTTTAAAATTAAATTAAGGCGATGAGGCACTGGTTAAGTCAAAGCTCCAGAGCCTTGAACATCGGTAACGTTTGGGCGTCTGGGATCTCGGATAAAAAACGAGCCATCCAATCACAACTGTCTATTTTTAGTTTGAGTTGAGCATGAGCACCTGAAATACCGGCCTTACTATGCTTATAGTACACGGCACGTAAGTTGGCAAGGTTTTGGTGTAGTGGGAGTTACTTCGCGCATAATCCGCGAACTGACCAACCACCTTAAAGAGCGAACGGAACGTGGACGCGACACGATTGGTCAGTCAATCCTTGTGTCAACTGACCAACCAATCACGCGCTTGGAACGGTCCTAAACGTTCCCCGCGCCCCGCTTCACTAACAAATATGGTTGGTTGGCTGGTGGACGCCAAGCTTCACAGCTTGGCTCATCGCCGCAAAGTTGCCTGCTTGTCGGTCTTCTACAGACTGAACTTCGGTGAGTGTGCTCAAGAACTCCACGACCTCATCCCACCAGCCACCTTCTACCATCGGACATCTAGACGCACTGCAAGTTATCATCCTTATCTTGTTGCCATTCCACCAATTCGAACCAAGCGCTCCCAAACATCCTTTATAATGCGCACAGCGAATGAATTGAACTCACTACCTGCGTCTTTGTTTCCTAACGCATTCAACCCGAATTTCTTCAAAGTTAGAGTGAACAGGCTTCTTCTGGGTAAGCTCACTCCATCGTCGACTCTGTCTCTGTCACCTATGACCTAGACTAGAGTCAAGAGCAAACCCATAACAAATCAAAAATAAAAAACTTCTGCGCATCTAACGAATCTTGCCAACTTACGTGCCGGGGATTATATCAGCGGAAAGTGGCGCGTCAGAACTAGGAAAG
Source organism: Orthosia incerta (assembly GCA_948252205.1). Classification (NCBI taxonomy): domain Eukaryota; kingdom Metazoa; phylum Arthropoda; class Insecta; order Lepidoptera; family Noctuidae; genus Orthosia; species Orthosia incerta. The sequence continues at coordinate 7,413,132 of OX411748.1, forward strand.
TCTACCCCGAGCAACGGGAAGTGGCGAGGTGGAAGAAGAAGAAAAAGAATTAAATACGTTGGCCTTGTCGTCGACAGCCCCACTACTGAGTATGAGGTTCTGTGTGGGTTGGGCAAACATTAATTGGGATTTTCCTTCTGGCTTTATATGGCATGTTAATGACATGAGGTTCGTTACAGACATGAGACTTAACCGGCAAAGTGCGGGTGAACTAATCTATAGATTACGATACTAATCTTTACATACGTGTATATACACCTCTGTTTTTGGGGAATCATCATCTTCGTATCACTGACTCCCTTTTCTTTCATATCACTCCTAAAACAGTCCATCCATCTTTTCTTTGGCCGTCCCTTCCCTATCCATCCATCCAAATTTATATTCATAACTCTTTTAGTAATTTGCGTTTCATCCCTCCTCATCACATGACCCGTTCAAACGGTTTCCTATCAACTTTTCTGTCACTGGTGCCACTTTCAAACTTCCTCTAATATACTCATTTCTCTCTTTATTCATTCTCGTCACTCCGCATATCCATATCAATATTCTTATCTCTGCTACATGCAATCTCTTTCATCCATCTTTTTCACAGACCAACATTGTGATCCATACCGGACGACAGGTCTAATCACGGACTCGTAGATTTTCCCTTTTATTTTTGGGGCATCCATGGGTAGTAAATTGGACCAGTGACCTGTCTCCATTTCATCCATCCTGAGTTTTTGGTTTTTTGGGGAATATTTGCGTGATATTATGTTATTTAAATAAATATTATTCGAAAAGGGACTTTGAAGATAACATGGACGGGACTATTAATAAAATAGTGAACAATTCTAGCGATTTCACCAGTTCACTCAGTAAGTTTATTATAGTGGCCTGAATCTACAGCTACAAATAACCAAGGCAGGAAAGCTATGCGACTTCTAAGAAAATTATTCAACTGTCTTGAAAACTGCAAAGAACTAAATTTAAAAAAGTAGAAGTAGTAGGAAATAGCAAAAAGAACCAAGGGAATTGAATGACAAATCCCACTAAATTGATGTCGTAGGAAATTACTTAGAACTTGTAGTAAAGTAAATGACTTGACAAAAATTCTAAGAATTTGACATCACTAAAGTTGAAGCTATCTAGTAACACACACAGAAAAATAGAACTTGTCATTGTATGACTTGCACGTGTTTTTTTTTACGAAATTATAAAAACCAATATGCATTTATATTTACATAACAATAATCACGAATATTAATATTATGAATGGGATACCAGTGAGAGAATAAGCTTTAAATGAGTCACATCCGTGCAAAAAGAGCATCGCTCATCATTATGCAAGGTATCATGTGCGAGACAGAGCCACAGCGCTGGTAAACGGTAATAAACATTAATTTAATTTCCCTGACTGCACCTAGCGATAGGCATAGGAATAAGTACCTTGTAATTGCCCGTAGTTACTGAAGTGATACGCTTACGGTTAGGTAATGATGAAATATAAAGCACCAACATCTAATACAGTTCTTGGCATTTGAGGTTGAAGTGAATAGAGAGATTGCAGGTGAATGTCACAGTCAGAAACATGCCATTTCACTTTGATACGAGTACCAGTGCAATACGCAACACTGAATACCCAATACATTTCAATTCATGACAGTTATAGCAGCTTTTGCAAAGGTGGTTATCTGCAATGGTGTCAAATTAAGTTTCCTTTGTCGACGCCTGCAGAGATGTAATCTCGACGCACATTAAGCCGGAAAGCGGCTGCAAGTTTCGTTTGGTAACGTATAATACTTTTCTATAAATTATTTGCAAAACAAAAATTGCCAAAAGGATTTGAATTTTTTTCTATAAAAGCTGGCATTACCTGTAAGGCTTTATGGTCTTGGTGACTGCGGTGGTTGGCAATTGTAAAGACTCGAGATTCACGACAGTTTTTTTAGTATTTTGTTGAAAATAATTCACTTTCCCAACTACTTGCAGCGACTGGTAGTCGCCCTCTGCCAAAACAAGGTCTTTGCATAAAGGCAGAATCAGGTAAACAAACAAAACACAAGTACCATGGAAACACAGGCAAAAAACAATGCGGGCAGCGTTTTAGCTAATAGTTTTTTTTCTATAGTGTTTTATTTTATTGAGGAGCTCGTGGCTAAATAATAACAGCCGCACGGGTCGATCATCAAGGTTTAGCAACGCTTGACGAGGTCGGTCCGTGGATGGGTGACCATTTCAACATACCGAGTTTCCTCCGTGCCTCGGAAAGCACGTTAAGCCGTTGGTCCCGGCTGTCATTTGAAGATTTTTGGCAGTCGTTACGGGTAGTCAGAAGCTGAGATCTGGTACCAGTCTTGCCAAGAGGTACCGTGTTACCCAGTTACTGGGTTGTGGAGGTCAGATAGGCAGTCGCTCCATGTAAAACACTGGTACTAAGCTGAATCCGGTAAGACTGGAAGCCGATCCCAATATAATTGGGAAAAGGAAGATGATGAATGTTTTATTTTATTAATTTTTATTTTCAGCCTATTTTGTCCCACTGCAGGGCAAAGGCCTCCCCTTCCTCCTTCCTATCCTCTCGGTTTAGGGCAATTGTGGACCCATCCCGTCGATAGGCATCAAGTTCATCCCGCCATCTTTGCCTGGGTCTGCCTTTAATAATGTTGGTTCAGAAAAATATTGGCGGTGTCTATAGCTGTCTATCTACCCTGTCATGTATTGTAGCATTGTTTCATCAACATCATTTGAACACCGGCCCCAAGTGTCAACACATTGATCGGTCCCGTGCGTTTCGCATCCAACGGATTTCAGCAGCCTAATCCAGGTCATCGTTCCACCTAGAGAGAGATCTTCCAACGATGCGTTTTCGCGTACATGGTTGCCACCCCAGAACATTTAAGCAAAATGGACCATAGCCATGTTAGCGGCCAATAAACATAATAATGTTCTACACTTTGAACATGGCCACCACGCATTGTCATTATTACGATTACGAACGTGAACTTTGATACATAGCGGATACATTCTCTTATAGTAAGTAATATAATAGCTCTTATATACTAATATAACCACAAAATTATTAGAAGACGTAATTTAACATGTTATTGATGTGTGACCTTTGTAAATGATTTGCTGTGCGTGTATTAGGTACGTCCCCATCTATTGTACGAGAACAATATCTAACTATTAAATATTGAATAGATTATAATTGATTGCTACAAATAATAGGAAGTAGAGACCCGAAGGATTGAGGAGTAATTTCTATGGCATCAGGTTGTGGATTCCAAATTTGTCAATGTAAAGTAAAATAGAGTTGAAAATGTTTATTTATCTCCACAAATTACAGCCTTATCATAACTATGTATTTAAGTTCAGACAAAAAAATGTGGGAGATCTGCAGTCTAAAGTAAGGCTTAGTTTAGACTGCAATACAGATTTCAGAACTCCATTAAATCGATTACAGATAGAGATTGTCAACATGGAACTAATGCAAATTAGTGATGGTGTGTATGTATTTTATGTATAATAATTAATCATTTATTGTAAAATTAAATAACATATATAAAAAAATATAAATACATAAATAAAGATATGTAAATACAAGGAATATGTAATATCAATCAGGAAAAAGTAAAGATATACCCTGCAATTTGCTAGATCAAGTAATTTTTCAAATTTTGGTTATAATTAAGGTTAAGGAACCATTTGATAATTTAATTTTTGTATTGATTTTTATGACTGTTGGCTATATTTTTAATTTTATTTAATTTTTCGCTTCTGCCAGCTGCTTCGCCTGCGTGATAGTCGAAAATTATCCCTAGGCTATTATTTTCGGGATAATAATACAATACCAAATTTCATCAAAATTGGTCCAGCCGTTTGAGCGTGAAGAAGTCACAAACACACACGCTCACAATTTTTGGCTTTATAATATTGGTGTGATTAAATAATTTGCCTCTATGGCAAGGGAAGAATCTTTGCGCGAAGGAAGTATTTCTTAGCTTTTGAAATAATAGATATTATTATTTTCTTCATGTTAACTTCAACCTGAATTTAGCCACGTCGACTGCTTTAAAATTAGCGTAGGGTGCACAAGCCTCTAGCTTCCTGGGTGCCTTCAAGATCATAATAAAAGGCTTGGCAGACCCTGATACAGGTCAAATCAAACATTATGGCGGTTGGGAACACTTCGTGAGTCACTTCACAATAGGAAATTCATATGGCAGTGGAGTTGAGGAATGAGGTACAGCACAGTGAAAAGCGAACTTCACGAACGACACTAGTTACCTCAACAGTCCAACTGGCCAATCTTTTTACCACGGTGATTTTTTAAGGTGCCCTCAGTACCAAGACAGTAGGCTTTATCAGAGCCTGTAGTGATTCGAAATACCTTAATTCCTCTAAAATAATTATGTTTATATTCGACACACGGTTATATAAAAAGGAGCCCTATTCCTTCTAAAACATCCTACGATACTGTTGTCGTCCATCCGTATTCTAATATCTCTCAACTTCTAGACCCGTGGGAAGGCCTTCCTTCAAATTTCAAACGCACGTGGAGACATTATTATTATAATATTCAACAAACCAATTGTTACCAGTTATTAGTATAAGAAGTCAGGAGAACCAGAAAGAATCACAGTAATAAAGTTTTAGTTGATGTTTCTGAATAGTCTGTAAGATAAACTCTATCTTCTGGCATACGAAATGAGATATTATCTTGAATAGCAACAGTATTTCTATAGAAAGGAATATTTGGAAAAAAAAACTTAATTTCTTCATATTTATTCACTTAGATTTTTTAGCGACTTCGTTCCAATTGCTAGAAAAATAGTGAGATATAAAACTCTCTGTTGCTGGAAGAATATTTGGAATCTAATCAAAACTTTCGGACTTTGCCCTTTACTAGCAATTCCTTTAATTTGAATATTATACATTCAGATAAAAAAGATAGCAAAAGCCTGCCAGCCCAATTTATGAAATGTGATACCTTCTCACTAAATTAACAGCGGATAAGCTTGTGTTAGGGCTTAGAGATTCAGTCTGCAGTCTCCATGTACGTGGAGATTTATAATCAAAACAATGTCAACATACTAAAATCTTATCTCTAAGACAAATTAACGAACCTGTTTTGAAAGGAAGAAAGAAAAATCGTTTATTTGCGTCAGGCGCGACGCATACCATAAAAAAACAAAGGAAAGCTTAAATACAAATACAGAGTATGCGTCACAACCACGCAAAACGGTCATCGCTCAGCATAATGCTGGGACTTGCGTGCATGACAGAGTCACAGCGCTGGTTTTCAGGGATAACCGGTGTCAACTGGGTGACGCCGAAACAATGTTCCATTTATAAATAGGCAAGTCACGGAGCGAACATGTTCCATTTATAAATAAAATAAACAAATAAATGAGTAAAAACAAATACCAAACAACGTATTCGTATTGATAAAATGTGTCAATGGAGCTTTAATTTACCAACGTCATGGGTTTTATCATTACTTAACAGCCCCAAACTTAATGTAAAATTTATAAACCTTGAATTAGAATCTAAATTAGAACACCAAACTGTTCAGTTGGTAACCAATCTTGAGGAATATTTATCGAATGTTTTAAACGATCGTTTTTGTTCGGTTATTTGTTACGGCACAGTTTCTGTGCAGAGCTATAAAAAAACTTAATACTGTGAAATGATTGATTTTGTTTTCAATTTTTTAAGGTATTAAGCTTCGATTTACAAGAACGTCATGAACAACATTATTGATAGCATCGATTTTGAGGGTTTAGGCATAAAGGTAGAAGACCCATCTCACAGTAATTGAGCTGACAAACAAAATTACACAGTTTATTTCAAACCAAAATGCCTAAAAGAAGTATAAAAGGTGGGATGAATTTTCTTTTTGATTATTTCTTCTTGTCTGTTTTTTAATTGTACACAAACTGTTAATTTGAAACCCCGCAATAGTTATGTCAGAAGCAGAATCGTCGCACAATTTTTTTTTCAGTTAAAATGTTTATTCTAATTATTTTAATTGGCAATCGCATTTCAACAACTTAACTGCTCTAAATAACCTATCATTATTCACCTTACATAAAAAAGTTGCAAACAGCCTTTACGTATAGTGCAAAACGTGTATGCAAACAACTGTTCGTAGTGTAATCGTGTGAAATTCCTCACAAAATGTAGTTTTTTCTTCAACTACGATATACACCATTGATGGTAAATATCGTGGGAATACGAAGCACCGTTATTAGGCCCAGAGTATTGTGAGTCATCAGGTCAGGTAGATAATACATTCATCGGGGTTTTGCATTCTTAGCTTGATGCTTACTCTGACACGCGATGGTGGATCAGACAATGTTGGGAAGTTAATGTTGTGCAGTGGAAAAGCATAGATTTTGAGGTAGACAAGAGGGCTTATTATGTGAAACCGAGGTTAGATTTATTTGGAAAGAATTGAAAACTATAATTGTAAAATAATCGTAGTTATTATGAAAATATTCAATAGGCTGTCAGAATTTCAAAAAAGTTCTTGCTATGATTTTCTAGCTAAAGGATTTGTAGCCGGGCCCGCTCCGTATTAAGGACCTTCCACCGTTTTAGTGCCGTAAAATTGTTACTTTTTAGGGTTCCGTACCCAAAGGGTAAAAACGGGACCCTATTATTAAGACTCCGCGATCCGTCTGTCTGTCTGTCACCAGGCTGTATCTCAAGAACCGTGATAGCTAGACAGCTGAAATTTTCACAGATGATGTATTTTTGTTGCCGCTATAACAACAAATACTCAAAGCAGAATAAAATAAATATATAAGTGGGTCTCCCATACAACATACGTGATTTTTTTGCGTTAATGGTAGGGTACCCTTCGTGCGTGAGTCTGAATTGCACTTGGCCGGTTTTTTTAAGCATACTCCTTAGTAACGGTTTCAAAAAAATGTGTATTATTGATTCATGTAGTGAAACATATTTTTTTCGTGTTACTAATAGTTTTGCTTTAAAAGAAGAATTAACAAAACAACATTTTTTCGCTACTTTTGGATACTCCTCCAAAACGAATTGGATGTTTAAAATATTTTTACATAGAAAATTGATGGTTAGAATTTCTTCATACTCGTAAATGAAATAGGATAGGTAAATCAAAGAACATTTTTTTCAAACGGAGGCTCAATATTGATATTCTGGCTACGAGCAGGCGCACGGCCAGTACTGTGTTAACATTGGGGAATATATACGCCTTAAGCATCTGATTGTCACACACATCTGATTGAGACAGTCGAATATTGTGGCTGCAAGCGGTACTACCGTGAATGACATCCTGGATCTCCTGGGGTCATAGTGCTATCGGATTTTCCATCTTGAAATTTCTCAGTCGCAACCCAGAGTCTAGATTTGTGTACGGTTTATGGCTATAGACTCACCCCATATAATAGGCCTTAAACATGAGAAATGTGAGCATACGACACTACACTCCTGCTGTCTCCCTCACCATGTTATAGTAGTCACAGTGGATCTTTGTGTCTCTGAAGTTGACTCGCGAACCATTGCGCAAGAAACAGTTGGTCATCTATTATACTGCATGGAGTAAGCGAGATAGGACGTTGCAACAAAGTTAAGCGAGTGAAAGAAGCAGTTATAGAATGCTATCTTCACCTTCAACATTGACACAAAAATAGCTACTGCACAGGGTCTTGCAGCCAACTTCGAAGACACAAAGATCCGTTGTGAGTATTATATTTTATGTGATTTCATATTGAATGAACATAGACAGACTATCAACATCATTGCAACTGAAAGATGTCTACTGCTGAACATGGCATATGTTCGCTCATAGCCTCAAGTAACGCCACATAGACAAAATATACTGCAAGGCGATTCCGAAGCTTTTAGTATTATAAGCGACCAGCCTTCGGGTTCTAAGTCGGCTCATTCTCGTTGGGTCTAATCACTTAGCCATCTTGTGGACCAACATACTTGTACTTAGGACTGGGTCTCTTCTGTTCGGTTTCAGCACTTTCCCTAAAATCATCTTTATAGCACCAACTGACCTACTAGACAAACAAGTCGGTCAAGGCGAAAACTAAAATGTTCGATGTGCACGATCTACAAGCAAATTGTCACTAGGTTTAATGAGAAATGAAACAGGCTTCAGCTGTCAGTGACTAAATTGATGAAGTGAGCTATTGTTATGAGGTGATCAAAATCTTACTCTGCAAGGTTGTATGTAAATACGGCCTACTATAAATTAATTTTATTGAAATACTAGCACACCCCCGCGGTTTCGCTACCGTCAACTGGCTATCTACCTAACCTACAGACAAACAAAAAAACTCTTAAGATTCATAATCTATACTAATATTATAAAGATGAAGAGTTTGTTTGTTTGAAAGCGCTAATCTCAGGAACTACTGACATTCATGTATGTAGTGTAGGAAGGATAGGTAGGTAGCCAGTTGACGGGAGCGAAGCCGCGTGGGACAGCTAGTATTAGTATAGATGTTGATAAAACTCCTCCACAAATGAACTTTTATTACCATAAAAAAAGGTTATAGTGAGTCAATCTTAAAAGATATGCATATGCTGTAGCGGCCTTTTTTTTAAACTTTTAAAGAGGAACAATTTTATCACACATGATATTTGCGTAACTTAAACCGTTTACACAGCGCACGCAACGGGTGCTCTCAAAAAGGAAAATTTTTGCCCGTTTTCGCAACATTTTTCATTTACGCTTCGCTCCTATTGATCGTATCGTGATGTTATATAACCTATTTTTGTTTAATTTTAAGCTGATTTCTCGTGTCTCCTGTGCGGATCACAAATAAATACTTTTTATTTCTTTATTTTTTCTTTATAACCTTCCTCGAATGGACTATCCAACACAAAAAGATTTTTTTAATTGCAAGTAATTGCAACCAGTAGTTCCTGCGATTAGCGCGTTCAAATAAACAAACAAATAAACTCTTTAGCTTAATAATATTAAGTATAGATATAGTATATTATAGTATAGATGAATGTTTATGAACAAATGTCTGTAAATTTGGGTGTTGAATAATCAAATACTAGCCACTTAATGTGTTTGCATGAAATATCGTACACGGGCAGACTTTGAACCGAAATGTTTGACTCCTATCAACTAACCCCCAACTTGTCACATCAACTTTAGACTTTAACCTGGTCACTGCTGCTAGCAAAAGCTATTAAAACAATAACGTTGTAATCATTACATACTAAAATAGGCTTCAACGGCAAGCGTGTAGATTATAGTTCCAAATTTCGGCAAAAAAACCGAATGAATCATACTAAAAAAGCCATTATCTTTAAGTACTTACTCAGGTACTTGAGTTTACGGTATAAAATTATACCTAGGCAAGATAATAATTTACTTAAGTAGATATGATCATTAATCTCACACGTTTTGTGAACGTGACTGCACTATGCTATAATCTTAGAACTCACTCGATTTTTATTCGGATTTAAAGTGTTAAAACAAGTGAAAATCGATTTTAAATTGCTTTTCTTTTATCATCTGCCTAGCCTTTGCATTCTTCTTTTTTTAAGTTTGGAGGAATGCTCATGCATACTGTGCTACCACGGGGAGATAGCGCAGTTATGTGGAACTCCAACCCACTAAAACTCCACGGGGACACCGTGGAGTTTTAGTGGTATATTTTTATTACTATGTTTAGTGCTGCTTACACGGGCACGCGTTAGCACTCACCGCGAACGCACCGCGCCTAAAGACTTTACTAACTAACTGACTATAAACCAGATGCTGATGAGTACCAGTACTTGACATGGAGCGACTGCCTCTCTGACCTTAACAGAACTATACTCTATTCGCTGTAGCAAAAAATAAAAGGTAAACAAACAAACGTCAAACGGTTATAATCAGACTAATTTAAAAAATACAATTTCTAACGCAAAATGGTTTCTTTTGCAGCACTTTTTTATTTATTATCATAATAGTTCCGAACTCCAGGCGTTCGAGATGTTTTTTAAAGTTGGCAATTGGTTTAGGTTTCCATCAATTTTTTTTTTGTTTTGTTGATATATTACAAATATGATATGTAAAATATAGTTAAAATAATTTTAAAGTTTTACATATTTGGTCGTTTTTTGAAATGAACATCTTCTTATATATATTTTGTATTTTTTGATTTTAGTGACATCAAAGAAGACACTGTAAAAACCTTTTTTTATGGTTTGTTTACCATTTATTTATTGCTCCAGCGAATTGAGTATAGTTATCAGACATTCGGGCATCTGACTAGCCATAGCGACTTCGAACAAGAGTCAGGACTAACTGTTCATTGTGCTTTCCGAGGCGTGGAGGTATATCGGTTTGTAATGGATGAGTCTCGGTATGTAAAGGATGGTAGGTGACCATCCTTTACATACCGAGACTCATCCACCGACCGACCACTGCAAGTGTTGCTTAACCTTGAAGATCGGCCTTGCGGCTGTTTATTTACCCACGAATCCCCTCTATGTTGTTTATCGCTGCAATATTCCGATATCATGAATGCAAGCTTGATTAGGAATCATTAGTCACGCTCCATGTAACCCTCGCTGTAAGATTACATCAAATAGAATCGTATAAGCGAAAACATTTCTCGAGTTTCTATAACGTATTAATGTTGAATATTTATAGGTTTAGTGATAAAATCAACTGTATTTTTGTTGGGCTAATAGTTGTACAGCCAACAACACATTTAGAGATAACACAGGTCACTTAAGATAATAATATGACATTATAAAGTTGCTGTTAAAGTTACATTTTACCTGACATGTGGGCTTTATTTTACAGTTATGGATCCTTATTACACGTTACAATGGACTTATCCAAAATTAACAGTTATTAATTTGACATCGAATGATTAATTCTGTATATTAAAATCGATATAATTAAAGTTTAAGAGCAAGAAGCAAAAAAAGACTGTATATAATAATTATTTCCTTTCATAGACATCGATATATCCCTCTCACAAAGAGGAGGCCTGTATCCCAGCAGTGGGAACAGTAATAGGCTGATGATGTTATAGACATCGATTCAGATATTTTCTAGAAAATAAATTAAAAGCAATAAAAGTGGATAAAAAGATGTTATTTAATTAGTTTACTTATATTCCGTAGAACAGCGTTGGAAATCAGATATCCTGTTAATTTAAAATTGTTTTGTTAGTAGACAAAATTCCTAGTCTAATGATATCAAAAATTGCGTGTTGTTTTTTGTTTACGCCTTAAGTAAAAGAAATAATATTTTCTTGTCCTGATCTACTTTTCCCAATTGTAAGGGAACGAAGTTTGAAAATTGCTGACACACACAAAATGATGAAACTATCTTTCGGTGAATTTCCTCATCGAATAAGCTATATATTACTCTTTGCCATATAACCCAAGAATTTTATCTGGTACGGAAGTGCAATTGACATTTTTATGTGGTACCTACTTATCCTTGAGGCTAAAGGGCAAATGCCTCATCGCCATAATATTAACTTGAAGTAGACAAATTTCACATGAGATTTATTTTTAGAGTGTTTATGTTTAATGTAAAATAGATTCATTATAAACCAGGAAAAAAATTAAACTGTTTCATACCGGCCCTTTAGGTTAACTACTTCTTTTAAACCAATTTACGGTTGTCCCACAGCTGGGTTTTAGTGCTCACATACTTTTTGTTTTGCCTTCTCTGGCCAATTGATCAGGGAATACAAATGCCACACCGGCAAACTTCAATACTAACTTCGCCGTCTCATGTTCATTTCCCAAACCGTCAATTACTCAATCACAAAAACCAATCATTTCTTTATGCCGTCGGCTCATCACTTTGCAACTGTCGGCTACATATCCATTATCTTCTCAGTACAGGTGTTCAAAGCGCTTACCGCCTACCGGTCCCTTCGTACATTATCGTACAACATTTTGAATGGGACAGAAATACATGCAGTTTGATGCAGGTTTTTCTGGGTCAATGCGGTAAAGCAGGTGTAGTGACATGTTGCTGGCTGGAAGGTGTTTTTGTATGTTTTTATGAGCTTTTATTTTACACGATGAATTGTATGAGAATGTTTTCTACTAAAAGCAAGATGTACCACCAAAAATTTACTTTTTTATTAGCATTGGCATGGTACAACGAACAATAAATAGGAAACTTAACAGATTTACAGTCCCATAACGCACATGTGGCGTTTCTGATTGTTTTATAACTATTGTTTATGCTATTTGGACGGCGCACGGTTGGCGCAGTGGTTGAGCGATTGACTGCTGCGTTGCGTGTCGCGGGTTCGATTCCCGCACGGAACAAAATTTTGTATGATCTACAGATAGTTGTTCCAGCTCTGGGTGTGTTGTGTATGTGAGTATATATGTTTGTAAACGCACCCACGATACAGGAAGAAATTCCTAGTGTGGGGCAACGCTTTTTCAAAAAAAAAAAAAAGTTTGAACCTGTTAATCCAAGATCGCTTAGAAACAAAATTTAATCCGATATTCCAAGTCTGTTTGAAGGACCTTAACATGACTCAGTCACAGTGACAAGGGACAAAATCTTCGATTAACTTTTTGAAACAAAATTCGAGATGAAGTCGAGTTGAAGGACATTACGTAACATCAAGAAAACATATTCTTAGCTGATTCATTTACAAAAACTAAAAGATACTAACATATCTTATTTTACATCTTAATCTTAGCTGTTTATGCGTCACCGAAATTCAGGATAGAATGTCGTACTAAAAAATAATTTGTAACCGAGATGAATCAAAGTTCAACGAAACGATTTCTGATGACGATGATAGGAATACTCATTATTTCCTTCACCATTCTATTAATCATAGGAACCGTAATATTCTAATTTAAAAATCAAAAATAACTTTGATATAATTAATCATTTAAGTTATCGGCTGAACGATTCAAACCGTAACATTCCAGCTGGTAAATTAGACACTAACCCATCGAACCATATCTAGTAAAGTTGTTCTATCTCACGGTGACGGATGAATCGTAGCAAAATGAATCTTATTTCGGCGGCATAAAAGTCACGTAACCCGTTATCGTGAGATAGAACAACTTTACGAGCATAAACCGAGCAAATAGATAAGTTTAAAAAAAACTGCAAGATTAGTATTTTATGAATATGGACTTAATTAATACTATTTTTGTGGCTCAAGTGGAAAATCTTGAAGCGTTTCATTTTCGATTTGCTTAGTAAGAACGGTATCTTTAAAATCGGATTATGGGTCAACAGCTTTGTCTGGTAAAATGCTTTGATGTTAAGGAATGAGAAAGTTAGTATTGTAGCTGAATGATTGACTGCTTCGCTGCGTGTCGCGGGTTCCATTCCTGCACGAAACAAATACATATTTGTCTACAGATAGTTGTTGCGGTTCTGGTTGATTGTGTATGTGAGTTTAAACGTCCTGACAATTCAGCAGAAATGCCTAGTGTGGGCAAAATTTTATAAAGAAGAGAAAAAAAAGAGTATCAAAATAAGCCACACGTAAATCCATGAAACGTGGCAAGAGGAGAGGCCTGCAACGTAGTGGTTCAGGCAAAGGGTCCTTACATTATTCACTCGATATATAAATAAAATCTGTAGTAAACAATTTTTTGAATACAGGCTTTCGGATCACAAGCCAAGACGCAAACACTGAGGCCCATAGGAATGCTGTGACTCTTGGATCCTACCAGGTCTAGACTCGCGAAACTGTGAAACGCAGCAGTGGTAAGCTAGGGATTTGTTCTTTTGAGATACTGATTCCTATCAGACAGGTGGAAAGTGATACGGTAGTACACAAATTATAACTATTACTCACCCTGATTCCCGCGAGGGACCCCTGGGAACGTTCAATCCGTGTGTGGTCGGGGGCTATCGTGGGAGGATATATATATAATACTAGCTATTACCCGTGGACCACCCCACAGGACCCATTTTCGAGATTAAAAAATAGCCTATGTCAATCAGGAATAATGTAGCTTTCTATTGGTGAAATAATTTTTTGAATCGGTCTAGTAGTTTCGGTACAAACAAACAAGAAAGTCTTTCCTCTTTATAATATTATATTAGTATAGATTAGGGGGAGAACACATCGGTTGTCCACCGACGTATTCTGGACCGAAAGCTCCGGCTGCTACCAGGCACGTTGCCGTCACAAAATACTTCGCTGCGCACGAAATATATGCACAAACAAATGCACGGGCGACCCGCAATACCACCCGCGCACCGCGAACACAATTTCAGATAACGATTAGCTGGTTGAAATTCAATTTCCTCAAAACTAGATCGAAATTTATCAGTTGCCCGCTTTTCCCGCAAAGTTTTCCAAACAAAAAACTTTAAGCCGTAAAATGAGCAAGATGGATTTACAAGAAAAATACTCGCCAAAGGTATTTTTTTATTCCAGACGTGACCTACTTACTCTCACCTTTCTTATTTTTAACTATATCTATAAGCATTTCAAAACTCAGGGGCATACCTATCTACCTTCATTTTTTCTCTAAAGACATTAATTTTCATATTTTTAAGAGCTTTTTATATTTTTGCCAATGCTTTTGCAGTTTTAGCTAATAATACTACTGCTAGTAGCTTTATAGTACTCTTATATAAAATTTCATCACATCTTGTCCTTATTCTAATATTTGAAATCGTCGCCACGTACTGTTTTAAAAAATCTTTAAGGATTTTATTTTAAGCATAATTAAACATGTCGACATCTGTGGCAATAAATGATTTTTCTTTCTTTCTTCTTCTAATCCGTAAAAAAAGGATGGATGAACACCAATTTTAATGTTTATGTTATAGGAATACTGTAAAAACCAGGCATTGTATACAATTCCTAGGAAATCTATAGAATTCCGGGTATTTGATTTTATTTAAAATGTTCTAGCGCTTGACCAATATCACACCTGGTGGTAATCGTAAATGTGTGAAATGATAATTCAAGTATTAAATAATACACACATTTCATAGGAAATGTATACATATACTAGGCTTTGAATACAATTCCTAAATGGTTCAAGAAAATGTGTTAAATAAAAAACTTAATAAATAAATCCATTAATATATCAATATGAAAAACTTATTTTTAATAAGATTCTCATTGCAATATTTTTATTCCTATTACGAAATCTTACAAATAAATCGTTGGTCATTATTAAACATTAAATCTTTATAAAACTTAGTAAAAATTAAAAATATTCAGTCAAGCAATCAATCTGCCTACCCTTTTCCCAACAAGATTGGGGTCAGCTTCCAGTCTTGCCAGATGCAGCTGAGTATTAGTATTTTAGATGTCAGAATGCCTATCTGACCTCCAAAGCGGAGGAGGCTTTGTGCCCGCGGGGTGCATTATGGCCCATTCCCTCTCACAGAGAGGAGGCCTGCGTCTCAGCAGTGGCAACATAAAAAGGCTGACAATGATTATGATGATCCTATTAACTGGGAGGTTTAAAAATTACAGACGGGACCAACAACATAACATACTTACCAAAGCACGGAGGAATCTCGCTATGTAAGGATGGTCAACCGCCCACGGACCAACGGCATAACATACTTGCCAAAGCATGGAGGAATCTCGCTTTGTAGGGATGGTCAACCACCGACGGACCAACGGCATAACATACTTACCGAAGCACGGAGGAATCTCGCTATGTAAGGATGGTCAACCACCCACGAACCAACCTCAGCAAGCGTTGCCCAACCTTGAAGATTGACCCGTGCGGCTGTTACAATTTAGCAACGAGCTCCTCAATTAGAACAAAATCAACAGTTTCAAAATTAAAAAGAAGTGTTTTCTTCATAAATTGGTGAGCGGGATTCGGAAGCCATAACTAACCAAAGCAAAACTAGTCAATATTTTTAACTTAATCTGAATTTTATATCATTATCAGATAAAAACATCCTTGATTTATAATGAAGCACAACATCTTTAAGAATTTTTTGATAGCCATCGTTTAAATAATAATTAGGTAAGTAATTAATATACAGTTTCAAGTGAAATCAACATTTAAGTTTTATTTGAATTGCTAACTCACTTTGATAGAATGAATTCAAATGTTTGATTGTTTTATCAAGCTTAGTTAATCAAATCAAAAAGCCTTTTATTGTCATAGGATCAACTTTATTTAAAATAAAGGATTAAAACGCTCCACTCTTGAGAAGCAGTGGTGGCCCAGTGGTAACGGCCGCGACTTACAAGTTGTAGGTCGTGGGTTTGAATCCAGACAGGCGCTTTACTTTGTGTAAATTATTTCATCTTCACTGCTCTCAAAACGGTGAAGGAAAACATCGTGAGGAAATGTGACATCTGCCAATCCGCACTGGGCCCGCGTGGTGGATTATATTTTACACTTGTGGATTATACTTTATTTGTTTTGTACATTCTCTCTCAGAGAGGAGGCCTGTGTCCCAGCAGTGGGAACATTAAAAGGCTGATGACGATGACGATGACGATTCTTGAGTAAACATTCAGTCTTACGTATTTTATTTAGGCTTTATTTCGAGTGAAACTCATATACTTTTATTATAGTGTACGTATTAATGTTCCTAAACCGATGAGCAAATACACCACAGGCTAGTAAACAAACCGTTCATATGTTGAAATTAGATTAAATAGATAAATTGTGGAATCAGTTAACAGATCGTCGTAGTTAATTGAACCTGTGGATTTAAAATTGTTCAAAATGGTAACAGTGGTAATTAAAGTGTAAATGCAAACACAAGTGTACTCCATACACTTCACAATCCGATGGGACGGGAACCTGACACTAACCCACAACACTTAGAACAATATAGGTACAATTACCTCACCTATTCTCTACAAATACCACCTCTAATAAATCATCCAATGAAGCACCAATCACAGAGAGTCTTCAATAAATAAAACCTGCTTATATTAGCTAAAGTATTTACCGATCGGAAGCAGGAATGTCGTACCGGTAATAACTGCGCAATCTTGTTAACCTTCCGTTACATAGACAGTGAGGCAAATTTGTCGGCATTGAGAGGCTATTTGTCGGTGTCTTAATGGGTTTGGTGGTATCGTGTTTGTATATCGCCACATTATGTAATAATGTGAGTAGAAAAGGTGACGAGGAAATGCAGTCGCAGACATCCGACTGAATTTCCTAAGTAAAAAGTTCTAGGTCTAAAAATGCCCGGTATTCTTTAGAGTTCCTAGAAATTGTATACAATTCCTGGTTTTCACAGATTGCCTATAACATATATAAACATTAAAATTGGTGCCCACCCATCCTTTTCCATCCTTTTATTACGGATTAGAAGAAGAAAGAAATAAAAAGCAGTTCCTCGTCCAATATTGAACCAATTAAAAAAAAAACATACAACAACAACTGAAAAATAATTATATATACTGTCCCCTATGTTTACCCGCTTTCATTTTTAGTTTTCAATTTTGTACCCTAGGCCTCTGTTGAAAGTGCAATTTTGAGCATCTATTGAGGGCTCTAGTGCTTCTAAAGATAACGTATCATCAAAAAAAAAACATAGGGGCATAGTATATATCTTTCTTTTTCAGATTATGGCACATCATTTAAATTGGTCCAATATTGGAGGAGAATATAGGCGAGAGCCAAACCTGGAATTATGATTTTTATTTAGTAAATTCAATCGGATGTCTGCGACCGTATTTCCAAGAACGTCCTGAGGGCCTACGTCACAATGTATAAACATTTTTCCAATCATGACTGCTGATAGAACGTCAGGTTGGTTGTGAAATTATTGAAATGTCACGAGGTGCCCGGCCACTGGTATTTTGATAGCGCATGTCAATCGTATAACAAGCGTTATGTCATGTGGCAAATCCGAAAAAATGATATTCCTCTGTGTTTTCTGTTTTCGTCATTATTATCGACGAATGTCACTGTCCCCCGATTTCTGAATGAAGAAATTGAAGTTGAGTATTTCGTTTTGTCAAACTCTACTTAAGCCTGAAATCTGACAAACTTTGGCATTAGAGTTTGAAACATTCTTGACTCCAAACAGTTGTTTCGGAAACCGGCTCTTTGACTTGAATTTTTCTTCCTTCACAATGCTATGATTTCCAAATCACGAGTGGAAAGAAGATTTCTTTTTACATTTCCACTGCCTTCAAAAACATTATATTATCCTTAGATTTAAATAAATATAAATAATGTATAATATACAGGCGTGGATAAAGGGAAGGCTGCAACGGGGCCAATTGCACCCCTAGGCCTCGACCAAACTAGTAGTATTAATGGTTAACAGAAAAAACCGATTAACAAAAATCAAACCGGCTTCCAAAACAATACACTACAAAGCGAAAAATAACTTTCTTTACCGAAGTTGGTGTGTATATATGTATGGGTGGGATGTCCACCATTTACTGATGGCGCTTCCCGTACGTCTAGTCATCCGATGATGAAACGGGCTAGGTGGAATTAGATCGTGCAATTCCAACGCACACTCCCCGTAATGTAACCGATAAGAGACCGACAAGCTGGCAACTCGGCGACGGTGTTCAAGGCTCTGGAGCTTTGAATTGACCAGTGTCTCATCACCGATGAGCCTCTTAGCCCGCTTTTCGATCGACTCCAGTGCGTCTAGCTGGTATTTGGCAGATCCGTCCCAGAGATGAGAACAATAATTCTGATACTTTTGAAGAATGGTCAAAACCTGAGCTGTATCTATCAATGAAATCCTAAAATTTTCGAGCTCACTTCGCTCGCTTTTGACCTCAACGGTTTTCAAGTTTACATCCATCAAAAATCGTTCCAAAAGCAAGGAAGTTATTAATACCATGCATTCGAAAAGCAGGAATAGCTTTTTTTTCAATGACACCCTTCTATATAGAGCCATATGACCCACCTGAGCGAAATTCTGGGTCCGCGCCTTTAAATATACATTTATTTTATTTTATTTATTTAAGCCTTTTTATTCAGATAATTCAAAGTACTTAATTAATACAATATTTTTTTTACATGACATCGACACATATACCTTCTGTTTGCCCATTTTCGGCAAAGGCCTCCTCCAACCTCCTCCATCCCTCTCTATCTCTCACCGTCCTTGTCCATGTTTTCCCTGCGATATCCTTTAGTTCGTCCTCCCACCTTTTGAACGGTCTCCCCCTCTTTCGTTTATTGTATTTTGGGAACCAATTCATCAATGTTCTACTCCATTTCTCCCTTCCCCTTTCTGTGTGTCCTGTCCATCTCCATTTTAATTTCTTTACTTTAAGTGCAACATTTTCTATTTTTGTACGTCTTCTGAGTGTTTCGTTTTTAATTTTATCCAGTCTCCTTTTCCCTAGCATACTTCTTTCCATGGCAGCTTGACAGACTTCTAACTTTTTGGTATGGGCTTTTGTTAGAACCCAAGTCTATCACCCGTATATAAGAACTGGTGATAGACTTGGGTTCAAGTATTATATAGTTTTCTTTTAATGTACATGTTTATTTCTTTGTTTTTCATTATTTCCCTAAAGGACCAGTATCTTTTCCACGCATTTGCTGTCCTTATTTCCAGTTCTTTTGACATTAAGTCGGTTGGTGATATAATTTGGCCTAGATAAGTGTACTCGTTTACATATTCTATATCACTGTTGTTTACGATAACTGGTTCTTGTGTGTCATTTGTCATCATTTTAGTTTTTTCGTGGTTCATGGTTAGTCCTACTTTCTGCCTTTCAGTATCTAGATTTCATCTTTTGTTGATGCGAAAATTATTAGGTCATCAGCAAACCTCAAGTGAGTTAATTTCTCTCCGTTTATGTTGAGACCGAAGTTGTCCCAGCTGAGATGCCGGAAAATTTCTTCAAGAACGGCTGAAAACAATTTTGGTGATAGCGGGTCGCCCTGTCTTACCCCACATTTTATTGTGATTTCTTCACCCACTCTTTCTAATTTGACTCTAGCTGTGCTGTTTTTGTAAATATTTTGGATTATTCTTATGTATACGACTGTCGACTGTGTCGAATGTCGACTCCCTGATTCTTAAGCGCGATCCATATTCGTTCATGTTCTAGTGAGTCGAAGGCCTTACTGTAGTCTACAAAACAGCAGTAGAAGGAGATGTTATATTCTTTGCTTTTTTCAAAGATTTGTTTAACGACATATATGTGGTCTATAGTCGAAAAGTCGCTTCTAAACCCCGCTTGCTCCTTTGGTTGATTTTCATCGAGTATTTTTGTTATACGCTTAAGGATTACCTTCGCAAAGACTTTGTATATGTTAGGCAGATCGGTCTGTAGTTGTTTATCTCGTTTTTGTCTCCTTTCTTGTGTATCAGCGTGATTGTCGAACAAGTCCATTGCTTGGGTATAATTTCCGTGTTTAAAACTTCGTTGAATATGGTCGTGAGTATGGGTGCAACGTACGTCTTCCCAGCTATAAGTAGTTCATTACCTATCCGATCTGGTCCTGGTGCTTTATCTCTTTTTTGAGTTTCGATAGCTGTTTCTATTTCATGGGTTATGAATTCAGGTACTTTGGTATAGTCAGCTAAATCAGTTTCTTCAGTAGTGGTTTTCCTTGAATACAAGTCCCGGTAGAGAGTTGTAGCTATGGATATTAGGTCCTGTCTTTTCGTCTTAGGCTTTCCTTTTTTGTCTTTGAGGTTAGGTATCCACTCTTTTGTATCTGTGAGCTGCTTTATAGCTTTTTTTATTCCTCCAGTCTTTGTTATGTGTTTTTCAAATGTTTTAAGCCGTAACTTCTGTCGATCTTTCCTCATACTAGTTTGAATTTGCTTGTTTAATTTTGTTATTTCTATCCTTATATCTTTTGATTTATTGTTGATTTCCATTAATTCAGTTCTCTTTCCTAAAAGTTCTATAGTTGTGTCTGTCATTTTCTAATTTTTTCACTTGGTTTTGTTTACTTTGAAATGGTTTTTTCCTGTTAAAATATTATGTAGCCTTTCTAATTTTTCATGGGTTTTCATATCTTTTGTCTCAGTTATAAAGTCTTTTAGTTTGTTTTTTATATTCGCTGTTTGTGTTGTGGTCTCTAAATATACATTATTTATATTTAAATGTAGTGGTCAAACGCAACCCTATTTTAAATAATAATAAAAAAATATGTCATTTAATATGGTTTTTATGTTTATTCGACTTCCAGTAAATCCATAAGGCAGCCATGTTGATTATTATGAGACGCTTAATCAACCGCCGCAATACAAGCCGATTCACGGAAAATCTTAATTGCCATTAATGTTGTCAAAATCCATTAATTTGTGCACATTCGTAAACAATGTCAAGTCTATATTAATGGCGGAAAATTCCGGCTCACAGATTACTCTCAGAGTAATTAACAGTCAACATTTGTTATTGGTGATGCCTATAAACAGCGTTGGTATATTACGTTGGGCCTTATTACCAACATTTTAGCCAGCCTGCCTCGTTCGTTTAGTGCCAGTCCACACGGCACGTTGCAATGCCGGCGCACACGGTAATGCTACGACGCAGTCATAACTTTCCGTCGTCGCAGCGTCGACGCACAGTTGCAGCCAGTGTTATTGTTTTAGTTTACCCTAGCTTTAATTATAGTTTTCGTATAAGTGAAATGTATATTTATTTATGAAAATAAAATATCTTTAACCAGTATACTAAAATACGTTAAAAATTAAATGAACCTCCCTATCAGCGACGCACAAACAACTGAGCGCTGCCGCTCCAGCGTCGCCGCCGGGTCGTAATGAGTAGGTATACCCCTCCCACTTCGTCTCGGGGGCTGCAGTCAGTCGTGTGTGCGTTGTGTCGAAGCAGCGCACCGTGTGGAACTGTGGATGTCGCAGCCATATCGTATAACACGCTGTATTACAAAAAGGCGCGGCCAATTGAAAAACGTCGCTGTTTTGAAATGCGGCTATTTTCGTTCAGCCGGATTTCAATTCAGCTGAAATAAAGTACGCCGCATTGTATGAGCACTTCGCGTTCGTCAAAGCGGCTTAGTAACGTGGCACCCATACAAACGGGTGCATCTTTGATACGCCGCTTTGAAATCTGACACGCTCTGCATGATCATAACAACAAAAATGGCGTCGCAATCGACAACGGTATCACAACAAAGTGAAAATAATATTGAATTTAGAAGTGCAAACGTTGATTGGAAATTGTACTTGACTTTTTTATTTTGGATAGTATTTAAACGAGCGAAAAAAATTCAAATTAAAGGTGTGAAAAATACTGAATATGGCTTACTGAAATACTAAGTGGGCGACAAACAGTGGGCGAATACAAATGTTTAAAACAGCGACATGAAAATAAAAGTTTGTCGACAGTGGTCCTTTTTCTATCTGCAGGGTCTAAAGTAACCTAACATGAAGGAGATGACGGGAGCTAAGTTCGCTCGCTTTGCTCGCTCACTTCAGCTCCCGTCATCCCCTTCGAACCTAACCTATCCGTGTCGGGGTGCCCTAAGTTCCCGAGCTCGCTTCGCTTGCTTATGAACTAATTCGTTGTTCATAAATTTATAGTCACCCTACATTGCTTCTTGCTGACAATAAAGCTAAACTTTGAACGCCACTTTGTAGAACGTATCGCCACCACAATCCGGCTGAACGAAAGGTAGCCGCATTTCAAAACAATCGGGTTTTTCAATCGGGCTCGCCTATATGTAATACGGCGTGTTATACGATATGGCTGCGACATGGACACTATGGTTATTAGTACGTAAAACAACGCGGCGCAACGCTGACGAGACGCACCGTTTGGGCCGGCTCATCGCAAGAGGTACTGCTGAGTATAAGATCCTATGTTCTATCGGGCTGGGAAAATACTATTGAGTTTTTAATCTGGAACTCCTCAGGAGCAGGGATCTTTTTATACTGTAATGCCTCCGGGATCCAGCGTCGGGATTTGAGCCCGTTCAATGGAAATAGGCTCACTTCTATTACTTTATAACAGGTGAAATATGATTCCTATAGCAGGTAGCAAATCAATTTAAGCCAGTTCAACGCTAATATCAAAGAAGAGCTCGTGGTTAATATTTGTGCGTGTTTTATTCCTACAACCCCTTCTTATCTCAAAGAGCGCTTTAAGTTTTTTCATGACACACATTCTAGACACTTGAGGTCATCGGAGAATTTTAAACTTTTGATGCCTGCTCATTCCACAAAGGCTATGCGATTGTGGAATGAATTGCCGTTGCCTGTTAGACAAGCCCAGTCACTGGCTTCTTTTAAGAACCTAGTTAAAAACCATATTTTTTCACTCCTTTCTTTGAATTTGTTACCATGTAATATTATGTATGTATATATTTAAGTATATATGTATGTAAGTATTATGTGTATATAAGTTTACGGGTAGTATTTATTATAACAGTAAAGTTTTGTATATATTTATGTTTTAATGTAATAGCAGTACACCACAGACTATCCCATTTTTTTTCCCCATTTTCCTTCAGTCCATCCAAAAGTGGTCTGGTAGATATCGCTGTCAGCGATAAGACCGCCTTTGTACCCGTTTGATTAAGTTTTTCTTATAAAATATAAAAAATATAAAACAGCCACACGGATCGATCTTCAAGGTTAAGCAACGCTTGCCGAGGTCAGTCCGTGGATGGGTGACCGTCTTTACATAGCGAGTTACCTCCGTCCCTCGGAAAGCACGTTAAGCCGTTGATTCCGGTTGTTACTTGAAGATTTTTGACAGTCGTTACGGGTAGTCAGAAACCTGAGATCTGACATCAGTCTAGCCAAGAGCTATTGTGTTACCCAGTTAGGGTTGTGGAGGTTAGATAGGTAGTCACTCCATTTTAAACACTGGCACTCAGCTAAATGCGGTTAGACTGGAAGCCGACCCCAACATAGTTGGAAAAAGGCTAGGCAAGCAGGGAGCATGGCCGTCAGAGTCACCAGGTGGTATACCGGTGGTATGCGTGATCTCCTAAGAGGCGGCTTGTATACTGACCGGATACCCGCCCTAGGACCTGGAGGTGAAGAAATTCGCGTCACTGTATCGGTGGCGCGAGGAAGCGCGGGTGCGGAGCGAAGGGCCGATGCAGTGACATATGGAGTTGCGTTGGCCTCAGCTCCGCAAAGTCCTGGTGGTAGAATGGTGGGACAGGCTTTCACGCCCTACCACCGGGCTCGACACCATCGAGGCGGTCCGGCCAGTGCTCGAGCGCTGGCTCTGGTGAAGATACGGGCCCCTGTCGTTTCGGGTGATGCAGGTGCTCTCGGGCTATGGTTTCTTCGGGAAGTATCTGTGTCGCATAAACAGGGAGTCGGATGCCCTGTGTCATCACTGCTTTGACTGCCGGGAGGACAAGGCACGGCATACGCTAGCAGAGTGTGCCGCTTGGAAGGAGCCGCGTCGTGCCTTCATCTCTGAAGTAGGCAGTGACCTGGTACTGCCTGCCGTAGTCAAGTGTATGGTCAGCGAGGAGTCCTGGGACGCGGTGGTGTCCCTTTCCGCAGCCTCCTTCTGCGAGAAGACTATTTCGCAGAAGGAGGCTGCGGAAAGGGAGAGCGAGATTTTTACCACCCGACCCGCAGCAGACGCACCAGGCGTCGGCGGCGGGCGGACAATACCCCCTTCCAGCCTCCCTAAATAGGTCCAGTGTGATGTGATGTGTGGGGAGGGCGACGGACGTCCCCGTGCCCGAGGACCCGAAGTGGTGATGCGTAGTGTTCCACGCACGCCCCTTTTAGATGTCGCGAGGGACTCAAACACCACACTTCCAGGATTTTCCACCACGGACCAAAAAAAGAAAAAGGCAGGCAACACTAATATAAAAAACCACTTACTTTTGTTACTTGTTATTAATAAGTTCAAAGGCCTTAAAGTCTTTTAGCAAGTAAAATAAATTACTCAGTCTTCCGTTATACTAGACCACCTGTTTGTGTTATTTTTAGAACATATTTTTTGTTATTATTAGGTGGAAAACAAGGCCACCTGGATTTTTAGACAAGTGAAATTTTTAGCGAATATCATTAATTCTTATTCTTTGTCAGCGATTGTCGAAATGCCAAAAAGATCGGGGTCAATCCTGTGACATTTCGGTGCCACTTGTCAATGAGAGCTTTTGCGTTTAAATTTGCCGATAGGGGCGGTGGTGTAGAGTGAGGTCATTAAAATGTCAAAACTTCATAGATGTTTGGCTTTTAGCGCGATTTTTTATTTTCATCATCATATCAGCCAAAAGACGTCCACTGCTGGACATAGGCCTCCCCCAAGCGTCGCCACATTTGAATTTTTATACCACTTCTTTATTGTTGTGAATATTTTCCAAATATGGCAGGTTAAGATAGGTACGGGCTTTACCAACCACTGCTGTCATAGAGTTTTCGAAAATGCTATCGTCATTTTTTTAAAAAAAAAAAGGGTTTTGCAAAACTGCGGCATACTCGATGTTATATTTAATGGCACTTCTACGGCATAGAAATGATTTTAAATCAAACTTTGCTTTCGTGCGCGTAATAACAACGTTTAACAGCTATTTTTATTCACCAGTGGCGCCAACTGGTGAGCACAAAAACGGAAGCCCTCATTCCATACATTTATGACATTTCAGCATTTGCTATGGCTGATAGAATGTCATTATCTAGGCTCTACAGCAGGGGTCAACAATTAATTACAATTGGGGTCAGTTTAAAAAAAAATACTGTCGCGGTCCGTAAGGTTTAAAGCCACCTACACACCCCCGTCTTTCACAACACTACGTGTATTTACTTTGTTAAAATTTAGATAATAAATTAAAATATGCATAGATACCTCATCCGCTGTGGAATCAAGGACAAAGGGCGGATATATGGTTAAATTACACACTCAAGTAACACAAGTAAATTATATTGTACTGTTTACTTATGGACCGCGGTCCAACATTTGGTGACCCTTGCTCTAGAGGTTTTGTTAGTATAGCATCAAGATCTGTCTGTCAATAAGCAGAATTGACTACATAGTATAGAAATTTTACAGCGAGTTCTGCGAGTAGTTATTTCATGAGTCAAAGCAAAACATCCTATATGCCTATTAACAACACTATTCGGCAGCATATCTTAATAGGAAATGTGGGCACAGAGCGCCGACTGAATTTCCTTAGTAAAATGTCATAATTCGAGGTTTGGCTCTCGACCATTTCCGGCTTTCGACAAATTTAAAAGATATTTTATAAATTGAATAAAAAGGTTTTGTGCATATATGTTTTTATTTTTTAATTTATAGTTGTCAAATTTGTACACTAGGCCTCTGTTGACACGCAATTATGAGCATTTTTTGAGGGTTCTATTGCTTCTAAAGATAATGTATTATCAAAAAGGCAAACGTAGGGGATATATCTTAATTTTTCTGTTTATGGAATATCTTTTAAATTTGCCAATATTGAAGGCTAAACCTCGAATTATGACTTTTTACATAGGATATTCTGTCGGATGTCTGCGACCGCATTTCCAATTAAGTAAAAGACAGATACTGCAAACTGCAAAGAATTATGTCTAAAGTCTCCGATCAAGTCTTAGTTCCTGCCGATAATTCAAGAGAAAAATTTTTGCCTACGTATTTCTAACCATAGTCGAAAAAGCCTTGATCTATAATATATTTACTGGCTGGTACAATAATAACATTATTGTTTATAAAGTATCTTGAAATCGGCTCATTCAGTTCGTCCTTTCAAATTTTGCTAGTGGCCGCAAGTCTAAACGACCTTCAGCAACAAAAGTTGTATACTACACTATAATCCCTTCTACACGGATTTAACCTTCATCTTAAACACGGAAGACGTATACAATGTACACTGTTTCACCATATTGAAATAGTAAATTAAAAAAGTTTTTTTGATAGTTTTGATTCGAGTTGCTTTGAGGTAAAGCTTAATCAGGGCGGTGACCATAAGCTCTTAGAGTAAAGTTATTTTGAGTGTGTGTGAGGGACAGATTTATATGACTCGTATGCATCTGTCACTTACGCGATCTCAAAATAACCTTACTCTAAGAACTTGTGGTCACCCCCTTGCATTATTGCTCTTTCTGCCGCAAAGTAATGTTACTTAATTATACAGTACTGGGCGACCGAGATCTGCTGTAAATAGAGAAAACGACGTTTTCTAAAAATGAAACCTAGCTAGATCGATTTATCGCCCCCGAAACCCCCTGCATACAAAATTTCATGAAAATCGTTGGAGCCGTTTCCGAGATTCAGATTATATATATTTATATATAATCTGAATCTCGGAAACGGCTCCAACGATTCTTGTATATATATATACAAGAATTGCTCGTTTAAAGGTATTATATATATTAGTTATATGTACATATGTACAAGTTGGACGAGATACTTTGTATTAGATTGTTGTTCGGATTTTAAAATAAATGCTATTAAATAAACTTGATAGAGTCTGTGCGGAAAGAGAACCGTGTTACGTCATTATAGTGCGACTGTAACATCTTAATATTTTGAAACTATTTTAGAAATATTATTATAATGTTTTCAGTGTCTGTTTTTATTTTTTAATTTACAAAAAACATAATGTTAGTTTCCTTTTAAGCCACGACGATTCTCTTTGCGCACAGACTCTATTGATTTAGGTAATATTTTTATATAACATCACCATTTTTATAAATTTTATTTTAATATCATTAAATCTTTGAAACATTACCTTATTAAGAATAGGTTTAGACAAGATTTTTCAAAGGTTCTAAAAGTTTAAAGTGTAACCAAATTATGCTGAACACTTCCATCCTCTGTAGGTGATTTCCTGCCACGTTTACTTTGACCAAGTAGGTGTTATGTACCAGTATCCTCGCAAATTGCCCGTCTATATATTTTTGCTATTGAATGACGCACATTATTAACGTCACTTATGTAAGTAGGTTCTAATGTTATTTAACTTTAAGTTGCAGCTCTCACATATAGTGATCAGATTCCTCTTAGAGCAAATATTATGCGAGTAAATTATTAGGGATTTTGTAAGTTTTTGGGTAAATTACTTGTTTTTTGACGTCATCGTTTCAGCCACAAGACGTCCATGATTGGACGAAGGTCTCCCCCAAGTGTCGACTAATCCCGTGCTTCTCGCATACGCCTCGTTAGCATTTTCTCTTTTTTCAAAGGTTCGAACAAAAAACTGTCCGACAGAGACCAGACGCGTTTTGAATGCAAATCACTTGACTTGCAAGTTAGAGCGATGATCCCGGATCGGCAATCAATTGGTTTACAATTACACAACGCAATGGCGGATCATAGTACAAAGTGACCATGAACATTCTCATTTTGGAAACGGACTTTAGAAGTAACTTGCCTGACATTTTTTTTTTCATTTTTTTAAAGCGTAGAATCGTTATTTTTTTCCATTTAAAGGCATTGATTATGTTACAGTTCCTGCCAGTAACATTTTTGTTTTGCAAACCAAAAATTGTATGATATAATATACAGGGTGGAATTTTGTAATGCCACCTGGAGGGAAAGTACTCTTAATACTGCAGATAGAAAATTTTACTCAAAGGAAACTTTCCTTTATTTTTGAATAGAAAGCAAACTGCATTCAAAGATTTTCGAAAATTCTCCTCTCCCACACCCGGGAATCGAACCGGCTAAAATCTGAAAAAAATATACCCTGTACTTTTATTGCATCGATCGTTAGGGTCAATTATAAGGATGAAATCTCTCTAATAAACATGATAAATTAAATGAAAGGAAATCTTAATTTAATTTAATTATTTACAAAAAATGGTAAACTAACTAATTAGTTGCTCGAAATGGGCTCCATTCTCTTGGATACACAAGTTTATTCTTTTAACGAATTCATTTATAGTAACCTTTAATAAAGTGTTGTGGTGAATATTATAAATCGTATTCTGAACTTCAACTCTCAACTCGTTGTCATTCGCATAAGATTTCAAGTAAATTTGATTTTTTACATATCCCCACAAAAAAAAATCTAATGGGGTGAGATCTGGCGATCTCTCAGGCCATCTGATTGTGCCGTTTGTACCAATCCAGGTATTAAAATGGTTATTAATGTAGGCAGTAGTGATTCTGCTGTTATGTGCTGGAGCACCATCTTGCTGTAGAATTATTTGGTTTCGCTCTTCCTCGGGGAAACCATTTAACTCGTTTCTTAAGAGATCCAGTATTTCAATATACTTGACAGTGTTAAAATGACCTTCGTACACGTGGACTAACACTACATTATTTCTCATAATTCCGCACCAGATGTTGAAAGAAAATCTTACTTGATTGTTAGTTTCATGAACACGAACAGGATTCACTCGAGACCAATAATGGTTATTGCGGCGATTGTACATGCCATTATTGCTGAAGTTGGTTTCGTCAGACCATACAATGTTACTCAAAAAATTAGGGTTTCGGTCAATTTCTCCAAGCATGTTTTCACAAAATTGTAATCGTCTCTCACGATCCCCAATATGCAATTTTTGCACCAACCGACCTTCACGATAGCATTTATACTTATACTTTTTCAGCACTTTAAGTACGCGAGTGTGGGTTGTTCCTAATTCATCGGCAGCATCTCTACTTGAAGCCTTCGGAAATGATTCAAAGTATGTTAAAACATCTATTTCAAAATCGAAATAGTTTTGCTGAATAGTTTGCCGTCTCTTCTTGAAACCACCCGTATTCTTTAAATTTTCTACCATTCTTTTCAATACGAACCGAGTTGGTGTCTGTCGGCCTTGATATCTCTCTCCATACCACCGCAGAGCTAGATTCACGTTTTTGTTATTTAAAAAATAAGCTTCCATTAAATCAAACTGTTCTTGATAAGCCATTTTCACCGTGAGACAAAATGTGAAATGAGTTGTAAAAACAATCAAATGTGAATAACAACTATGACAATCTAATTTTCAAATTTTAATCCAACATTCCATATTTAAATTACCTCATACACGCAGCTACGAGTATGTCGCAAAGGAGTCTGCATTACAAAAGATGGATGTTAGTTAAAGAGCTTTAACTTGACTCATTGAATTTGTAACTTCAGATTTCCTGGTTTTCCTTTTGTTTAATTTATCATGTTTGTTAGAGAGATTTCATCCTTATAATTGACCCTAACGATCGATGCAATAAAAGTACAGGGTATATTTTTTCAGATTTTAGCCGGTTCGATTCCCGGGTGTGGGAGGGTAGAATTTTTGAAAATCTTTGAATGCAGTTTGCTTTCTATTCAAAAATAAAGGAATGTTTCCTTTGAGTAAAATTTTCTATCTGCAGTATTAAGAGTACTTTCCCTCCAGGTGGCATTACAAAATTCCATCCTGTATATATTTTCATTTTTCTTTTGGAGGTCTGATAGTCAGCCAATTCGTGTACATTAGCTACTGGTATTTAGCTTCATCCGCTGTATCCGATAGACTGGAGGCCGACCCCAATATTATTGGAAAATGATGCTAGGCAGATATTGATGAATTCTTGTTGATTATTCGTTATGTTATCTTTAAGGAACATTATACCGTTGTACTGATATTAAAATATAATAAATACCTATTACTGAGACTTCACGATCCGTCTGTCTGTCTAATCTGTCTGTCTGTCCGTCTGTCACCAGGCTGTATCTCATGAACCGTGATAGCTAGACAGTTAAAATATTCACAGATGATGTATTTCTATAGCCGCTATAACAACAAATACTAAAAACAGAATAAAATTAATATTTAAGGGGGTCTCCAATACAACAAACGTGTTTTTTTTTGCCGTTTTTGCTCGATATTAATAACGGCAACAGGTAGACGCATGAAATATTCACAGAATATTTAGTTGTATATTCACTTCAAAAAACAATAATTATTAAATTACAATAAAATAAATAAAGGGGGGCTCCCATACAACAAACGTGCTTTTTTTGCCGTTTTTGCGATAATAGTGCAGAACCCATCGAGCGCGAGTCCGACTCGCACTTGGCCAGTTTTTAAGTTTAATTAAGCTTTCAAACACCCACCGCTCAAGTAGCTCGTCACGATATCGTGAGGATATCGAAATCGTCTGTTTAGTAAGGTATCTACTCAAAGGTACATTTGTATACCTAGCAACTCTCTTGTCAGATTATATCTTAACCTTAAGCACGCAATTTGCATCTTCAGATTATTCCACGTTCAGTATCTGTATATCTGGTGTGTATATGTTGATGATTTTGTTGGTGTAGATTTCAAGTTGATTTTCTGACAGCTTTTATCAATTATGTTTCGATTTAAACCAACTACTTAAAATTAATATCTTGGTTTTCCTTAAGAAAAATGGGAAATATATTTATGAGAAAAACATCCTTGGTCATGGTATTTTATCCCTAAACAAAAATGGTTTCAACATAAAATTTAAATTTAAAAATCTTAGTAAAAAAAGTCCGTCATTCATTCTCCAAAACGATGACATGCCGGTTTTACCTTCTAACGTCTGACATCTGCAGCCTTTACTCGGGAAAACCAGTTTACGAAATATGATATCATCCTTGTATTGACGGATGTCGAAAGGCATTTGTTGATACTGTGCCTTCAACTGTGCATTTTTAAACTCCATTACAACTTAACTCCTTTTAGATAAGCATAGAGTAATGTAACAACTTGTATGAATTTCAGACCCTAATAATATTACAATATGTAAGCGCGGTCCTATAGACAGGCATTAGTTTGTTTTCTCTACTTCATTTCCATGCCATTTCCGTCTTACCTTGTAGATCTAACTGCAGCGTAACTCTTCTTGAAATAAAACACTAATATGTAGTTAAGGGTACACTAGTCGACGGCACGAACTATTTTGTGCGCGGGGTTAAAATGCATTTTATATCAACTGACAACACGTGCGGAAGAGATAGATGCTGTGATGAGCAGTAGGAAGCTAGTTCGCGTATGAATACACACTTTTGCAAATTTGTAGCGAAATGGATAATGATTTAGGACGAAACCGAGCGTGCGAAATTTTAGAAACAGACCTTTGGCAGTCTAGATATCATGAAAAAACGACTAAATCTATCTGTTCAAAATAAAATTATTTGCATTGTTGAACTACTAATCTATTCCTGTATACAGGCCGTTTTGCAATTTTCCGTCTTCTTATGGTATTTATTTGCGCCAAAAAATGCGTTAAAAGTAGTGTCGAAATGTGGAACTTTCGACGCTCATAACTTTCAAATATTTTCTATTTTTACTTTTTTGCTTCCATACAGGGCTAGATAATGATGAGACAAATTGATAACAGTTTTTATTTTGAACGTACATCGTCAAACAGTGGAATAATCCCTAGACTACGTTTGCATGGAAGAATTTTCGACTAGTGTAACCTTAATATCTCTCAGTGGGACTGCGTTCAAAGGTCTTCACGTTTGGGTGTAATTAATCAATTGTGCCTCAATGGTTGAATGGATTTCGATGAATCTTGGCACACCAAGTAGACTAGCTGGTTGACAGTCCCATGTACTACATATGGTATGCTGTATTGTTTTCGCTAATGGGACTGTGAACCTGCTAGGATACTTTTTATCCCGGTACCTAGTTTGTACATTTCTTTAAGATCATTTCCGACTTTAAAGCTAGCTGGTAAATGGTAGTTTATAGTACATTACTGCAGCAGCCAGCAAAAGAGGCATTGATGGACGAACGTGTTAATGTGGGCCGAGGCGAAGCCGACGCACACCTACGTCAGTCCATCAATGCCTAGTTGTGGCCAAGGCTTGAGTTTACTTTTCTCAAATAATGCGCGGAAATTAAAACGAACAATGAACAACAATAATTTAGCCCACGTTAAAGTGTATTTTATTTTTTTAGGGTTCCGTACCCAAAGGGTAAAAACGGGACCCTATCACTAAGACTCCACTGTCCGTCTGTCTGTCACCAGGCTGTATCTCATGAACCGTGATAGCTAGACAGTTCAGTATTTTCTCATATGATGTATTTCTGTTGCCACTATAACAACAAATACTAAAGCCCTACAGATTTTGGGGCCTGTTTTTAGGGTTCCGAACCCAAAGGGTAAAAACGGGACCCTATCACTAAGACTCCACTGTCCATCTGTCTGTCACCAGGCTGTATCTCATGAACCGTGATAGCTAGACAGTTGAAATTTACAGATAATGTATTTCTGTTGCAGCTATATCAATAAACACAAAAAAAAACAGAATAAGTTAAATATTTAAGTGGAGCTCCCATACATCAAACGTGATTTTTTGCCGTTTTTATTTCATTAAACAGCTTTCTATTTATTTATTTTTATTTTTATTTGGCTTCGCACGGTTTGTGCATTTAGCCAGTGTCACGTTTAGAAGTTCTAGTTTCTTTCGATTTTAGACCAATGTCCTAGTTAGGCCCCAATAAAATGGCGGTATGTTTATTGGAAGCTTCTACGGAGTTTTGTCAACAACATGTACAAACTCATGTTCTACCGCTGTGTTTTACTTGCCCACACTCGTGCACGTTCACTAATATTATTAGAATAAAAACCACCATTTTACACTATTAATATTCAATTAAACACAATTTTAGGAAAATAAAACAGAGAAGCAACATAGACGCCATCACGTTCCCGCCAAAACTCTCCAAAACAGCTTTCTATTTGCAAGTCAGTTCGAAATTTAAATAAAACCTTTGATAAGTTACCTCCTTGGTTGCCATGTTTAGGGGTAAAATATCGTTCTATTTTTAAATTACACGATAGATATGAGTTTACTATGTAATTTATTTGGCCGCTAAACCACGACTGATATGGATTTTCATACAACTTTTTCCGGCCGCTGCTCGCATATATTTGGCCAGTACAGTAATTTCGATTTATCTCGAAGAAGGTTGTCAAACTATTGCTCAAATTTCCAAGCATGTTTGAGAAAACTAATACTTTTAGAGGGTTAACTTTGACTTTTCTGCACTCCTCGTTTAACAAGAGGAAAAGATTTGTTGAAAAGCCTTACAGCATTTCCCTAAGTAAACATGAAATACCCTTTTCGTGGTTTTTTTATTGAAACCCTTTTCCTTAATTCAAATTACGTAAAAGGTTAACAACTAAGACTTCAAAATGTTACGTAATATTTTTCATGGACCTTTTAAAACAGGCACCTAATTAATTACTAGCTCGGTCACCACCAACTGAGCAGGTAATTAATTCTTAAAATATTTTTTTTCTCCATGCGAGAGCTTAACTAAATGAAAAATCATGAAGTGGATATAGGTTACAGAAAATAAAAAACCGGCCAAGTGCAAGTTGGACTCGCGCACGAAGGTTTCCGTACCACTATCGCAAAAAACGGCAAAAAAAATCACGTTTTTTGTAAGGGAGCCACAACATTTATTTTATCCTGTTTTTAGTATTTGTTCTTATAGCGGTAACATAAATACATCATCTGTGAAATTTTCAACTGTTTAGCTATCACGGTTAATGAGATACAGCCTGGTGACAGACAGACAGTAGAGTCTTAGTAATAGGGTCCCGTTTTTACCCTTTGGATACGAAACCCTAAAAACAAGCCCCAAAATCTCTAGGTCTCTCCAATCGTTCGCCATTTTTCTCGATTCAACCTTCGAGCCAACCTAAGAAGATCTTCGCTCCACATCTTAAGGGCGTCCCACCTTACGTTTACCGATTCGTGGTCTTCACTCAAGTAAAGGAACCAAATTATAATTAACAATATAAATAAATGTCTTATATTTTAGGTAAATTTTAACCTGTGATCATCATAATCATCTTAATCTGAATCGCACTGCTCAGTAAAGGTGAGCCTTTTATAACCCACTTCAAAAAAGAGGAGGTTCTCAATTCGTCTGTATTTTTTCAATTCTCAATTCTTTATTGCGTACCATATTGTATACAGTTGGTAGGGAAATAATTATATTGGTCACA
Source organism: Orthosia incerta (assembly GCA_948252205.1). Lineage (NCBI taxonomy): Eukaryota > Metazoa > Arthropoda > Insecta > Lepidoptera > Noctuidae > Orthosia > Orthosia incerta. Next base: position 7,447,859 of record OX411748.1, read on the forward strand.
ATTATGGACCCTGTTGGGCATAGCATAGATCAAGTAGGAGAGAGGAGGAAGAACACTGAGTGTTTAATGATAAATTTTATTATTGGTTAATTATTTTTATGTGTGTTAGCTCAATATTTTTTAACAGGTGAACCGATTTCGTTGATTCTTTTTCATTTGAAAGGTGGTACTTCTCATGTGGTCCCATTTAAATTTGGTTGAGATCTAATGAAGAATTTCGATGATGTATAACAGAACTCTTCTAAAAACAACGGTAAAACTCTCAGGATTGCTGCAATCGCATGTCTTTTATTGTTTACGCCATTTCATAACATAACATGTTACGAAACAGTGCGAGGATAAACTAATAAATAACATCACGTCGGTACGCTCTAAAGGGGTTCGCAGATGTGTACAGTTCACCCTTGTACACTCTCATTTTTACCGGTTATGTTCAAGTTTTATGTTAGTCGGATAATCTATTCTGGCATAACTTTATGCATTATAGGTACTGAAATTTGGTATTAAATTTTAATCTTACTTTTCTTTACTAACATAATTTAAATTTTTACTAATATTGGATACAGTTAAGGGAGGAGTACGTGGCTAAATAATAACAGCCGCACGGGTTGATCATCAAGGTTAAGCAACGCTTGACGAGGTTCCTCGGCAAGCACGTTAAGCCGTTGGTCCCGGCTGTCATTTGAAGATCTTTGACAGCCGTTACGGGTAGTCAGAAGCTTGAGATCTGACACCAGTCTTGCCAAGGGGTACCGTGTTACCCAGTTACTGGGTTGTGGAGGTCAGATAGGCAGTCGCTCCATGTAAAACACTGGTACTTAGCTGAATCCGGTAAGACTGGAAGCCGACCCCAATATAGTTTGGAAAAGGCTAGGCAGATGATAATAATTGGATACAGTTAAGGGTTTAATTAAAGATGTCGAAAATTTTGAATGTCGTTTTTGTGGCGAATAAACACTTTTTTTCTTTCTTTCTTTTATCTTACTATAGAACTTGCTCTTTATTTACAACTACTAAAAAGAGAAAAATAAAAAAAAGTTGTTATCGTTTCTGCCTGTTCAGACTTAGAGCGTGTTTCAAATTACAGTGATCTAAGGAACACCTATATCTTGAGAATAACAGGAAACCGCTACTTTAGACGATGTAGTTAGCTCATGCTTCTGCACATAAGTTAATAGATTCTCCTTAGCACACCAAGTTCAAGTGAATATGGGTACGGGGAATTAATCAGGTGAGATATTCTACGTAATACAAGTGACGAGTTTCAAAGAAGCCTAATAAAACCAATTAATACTCCTTAAGATGTTACAAAGTGTGAATTTCTTAACTTTAATGATTCTAGTTTCTGTTTTAAGAAAATTAATTAGAAAAGTTTTGTTAAATTCCCAATAAATCAATTTGTGAAAGGTTTGTTTTGTTAGCAGTAATTGCATGAAATATAATATATGTATTCTTATCAACTGCTAAGAAGTCTTTAATTTACACACTTAGTATAATCACAAGGTTTTAAGGCGCCTCCCCGAGCAAAACGCCACGCCTTGTCGTTTTTGTGCAGTTTGTAAAAGCTCAATTAATTAAAATACATTAAATTTCTACATAATGTTGATTCTAAAACGGTAATACACTTTTTTTTTAAGAGGTGTTTGGAACGTTCTTGAACGATGACGTTGGTGGAGGCGGCACCAGCGACGGCGTCGGCGGGGACGCGGGCGAAGGGGGTTCCTGCGCCGGCCATCTCTGTATAAGGCAGAGCCGCGGCAGGGAGCGACACACACCTGACCATCTTCCGCGAGCATTGTACGCGTCGATTTACTATTTTTTATTGTAAAGTCTCTTCAGCTAAGCAATAAATCATTGAAATCAAGTAATCAGCTACATCATTTAATACAGTCCTCATAAACTCCTAAACAAGAGGTATGTTTCACTAATCTCCTTTCAACAAAACTATAAAAATGTGAAATAATTATTGATAGCATGCATCTCCTCGTAAAGTGTTCCTTAATTATTTTTTATACGCCTATCCCAGTGCCGCTAGGCCAATAGGAATGCTCATATCGCATGCTGATTTTTTGGTCAGGGTACGGCCTTAATACAACAATTATTAAATCATTATTACACCCTTTGAAATTTTAATTACGACTAACAACAGGAATACTAATTCCTAATTCTACTTGATGGAGTTTCTTGTCCGTTCTTCTCCATAACAAGCTACTTTTCTTAATGGACGGTAGAATCATTTATTATTACTTGTAGATTTTAATTGTTGTCGTTCAAAAGTGCCGCTTAAGGTTACACTAGTCAAAAATTCTTCCATACAAACGTAGTTTGGGGATTATTCCACTGTTTGACGATGTACGTTCAAAATAAAATGTGATATCAATTTGTCTCATCATTATCTAGGCCTGTATGGAAGCAAAAAAGTAAAAATAGAAAATATTTGAAAGTTATAAGCGTCGAAAGTTCCACATTTCGACACTAATTTTAACGCATTTTTGGGCGCAAATAAATACCATAAGAAGACGGAAAATTGCAAAACGGCCTCCATACAGGCATAGATTAGTAGTTCAACCATGCAAATAACTTTATTTTGAACATATAAATTTAGTAGTTTTTTCATGATATCTAGACAGCCAAAGGTCTGTTTATAAAATTTCGCGCGCCCGATTTCGTCCTAAATCATTATCCATTTCGCTACAAATTTGCAAAAGTGTGTATTCGTACGCGAATTAGCTTCCTATTGCTCATCAAAGCATCTATATCTTCCACACGTGTTGCCGGTTGATATAAAATGCATTTTAACCCCGCGCACAAAATAGTTCGTGCCGTTGACTAGTGTACCCTTAATGGTCTAGTTGAAATTAATATTTTTTGACTACTGATTTAATCTGACTTATATGGTGGATGGCACAGGACCGATGAGTGTGGTGACGTTTCGGGGAGGCCTATGTCCAGCAGTAGACGTCTTTCGGCTGAAATGATCTGAATCTGAATATGACTTCGTCATTCATCCATTATATTCGACCATTATTTATGTTCTTCTTTAGGTTTAAAATAAGAGCACTGCCTTTTCTGAAATCAATCGTTGGATCTCAAATTGCTTGAAAATTGCTTAGTCATCGATGGAACCGAGACAACAACCATTTCACCATTTTGCATCATTCAAAAACGAATGCCAAGTGTGGGAAAGGTTATGAAAGAAACGGGTGTAAATTATAGCGTGTCGGTTGACAGGGTTAAGACCACGACAGTCGCCTAAGACCTTGAGGGAATTAAACGCGCACTCATATCATACCCGCGCGACCCAAAATTCAGTAGCTTTTTGTAATTTCCTAATTATTCTATGACTTAAAAAAAAAGTCTTAGGTTAAAATGTAGATAATTAAATTGTCTTCGAGATGGTTAAAATTTCTTTAAAATACGCCCGGCGGTTTTGGTGTGGTTGTCGTATTTTTGTCCGTGTCAGACATAACTTTACAAATTAATTACACTAAGTTATACGAATAAAATTCAAAATTTTCGTAGATTTAATTATTAATAAAATGGTCTAATGTAACATATTATTATCTTATTCTTAAAAAAATTGCGACCAGCTGTTTAGACGTGAATCCCATTTTAAAATTAGCTACTGAAGGTAGCTGCGCCTTAAGAAACAAATGTGTTGCCCGGACCCCAAGTCACGTGGGACGAACACAGGAAGATGATGATGATTATAATATCCAATGCGGTAACAGAATAGAACAACAAGGCAGTGTCAATATTCTGTAAAATTGGCTACAATATCGAAGGCTGAGACTTTAGATATTTATTGCCCTGTTAGGTACAGGCAAGAAAATCTTAAGTAAGTAAGTAATCTTAAGTCTTTTGTTAACTCGCTTTTGTTTCATAGCAAAGCGTCATATTGATTTTGTGGAGGAGTCTTTCAATATTAGTTCTATGTCTTGGCTTATCCAAACATCCTTTTCTTTGGTTATTCAGTCAATCTGAAAAATATTAATTTTAGCGTAGGACTTAAGTTATGGAGGGGTACTATATAAGGTTTGCAAGGTTGCAGACGGAGTGATTCTAAAAGTCAATGACTCCAAGGTCGCTGTTAAAAGACAACCAGGTAGAAACATCGACACAATCAAATTCAAAACAAAACTTAGACAAAAGAAACACCAACCGTATTACTTATACGGAGATATCAAATTAGCGTGCACACTGCATGTTCACCGTAATTTATAAAATACTCCAAACAGTTGACCAGTTTCGCAAACCAACATTCCTATAATAATTGCCGTGAAAAAAAATCACTTGACAGACTGACGAACGAAGTTTTCTCTCCGCGAATGTACATAAAAAGATAGTTGTACGGAACCACTTGACCTACCGTAGCGTCATCCGATGTTGTGCTCGTTCACTGTTTAACTTGTTAATTGATTTTGGCTATCACACTATTCTAATCGATTGTACACTTAACACTGCACGTGCATCACAAGATCCTGACACTTTCACTTCAACAGTTCTGTATCGATTTGAATTTCGCAAACCGTTAAAACTGTTCGAGCGTAGCGCGCCAACGCTCGCGTCACACTGGCTGCGTTGGCGCAAGAGCCTCATTTCCCCCTCTTGGAAATCACAACAATACTTCCTTGTTCGAAAATACACTGTATAACCCACAGATAGAGTTGAATTTTCAATGAGACGGAACTAAGTAACCCTTGGAAATCACAACAAACTTCCATACACAAAAACAGTATTTATTTTTAAGTGTAGTAGAGTTGATTTTTCAATGAGCAAGATCTAAGTAAGTGACTCGTATTTTGATATAAATTCTTATGGACCGTAATGTTTTGTGCATGCATGTCTATTAGATTCTATTCCTCATTGGCTGTGCTTTCTGTTGGTTATGTAAGTTCAATAAGTTTCTAGATTATAATATGTTTAGAACTAAGTATAGCTACTTCCGTATTTATGGTTCAATTGAGTCATAGAGCTTGCAGGGAAAACCCTTGAAAGCTGTTCTGTTGTCACGAACTCACGGCCTTGTTGATTCGCAAGCGACAGAGATTGTACTGTGTAATGAATTATTAATATATAATTTATTTTTTTGGTAATCTTTATTGTAATTGGGACTTGTATAAAAGAACGCTTCAATGTTTTTTGTAAAAAAATCCATTGCCTTTTAGAGCTTCTCCCAGTTTTTTTTAATGTTTTTTTCGTAAATTTTTAATGACAGCTAAAAGATTTAATGGATAAACTTTCCTTTATGGGCCGCTGATTTGGAAGTCCATTTTTTGATATGTGATAGTACTCATAAATAGAAAGCTTTTTCCAAAGTTTCAAAACTCGGAGCATCACGGTTTTCGAGAAAAAAAAGGTTAAAATTCCCATACATATTTTGTTTTGTGCAAATTTTAAGGTTAGATAAATTGTCATGGTAAACGTCAAAGTTCACATTTCACGTTCCGTTGACGTAGAGGTGTATTTTATTAAATTTGAAGTCATGTTTTTTATTTCAATATAATTTTATTTTCACTTACTCACATGCTTTATTTGGTGTGTAATTAATGTGCACAATAACCATGGTGTATTATGCAATTACATTGACTTTTTTACACAAAAAATACCGAATTTTGTTTACACTGTGGAACGGAACGTGAAGCGACGCCACGCTTTTTTGTGTTAACTGTCAGTGTTAGTCATCGTGTTTTATTTACTATGTGAATATCCGAAATACACAAAACCGAATCAGAGCACCCACTTTCCATGTGGTCTTTATGAATTAATCCAAGAGCGAGCGAAGCGAGCTCGGGAACTTAGGGCACCCCGACACGGACAGGTTAGGTTCGAAGAGATGACGGCAGCTGAAGTGAGCGAGCAAAGCGAGCGAACTCAGCTCCCGTCATCTTCTTCGTGTTAGGTTACTTTAGACCCTGTAGACAGAAATAGGAGCTCCGTCGACATTGTTGTTAAATAATAATTGTAAAAACTTTCACCATGGTTATGTCGTTCACCATGGTTATCTCCATAACCATGGGCCTTCGAGTGGTGGGGATGGTACAGGGGGGTAGCCCTCCTACCCCCCTTCCCGCCTCAAAAATCGATGGAAATTGATGAAATTTATTATTATTTATTCTAACCTCAAAACTTTAACCATGGATATCTCCATAACCATGGGGCTCCGAGTGGTGGGGATGGTACAGGGGGGTATCTCTCCTTCCTCCCCCCCCCCCCTTTCCCCCTCTCCCCGCGCCTTAAATCAGCGGCCCACAATGGAAATTTTAGCCGATTTAATAAGGTTACCAAGTCGTGATATAGAATCTAGTACTTTCATCGTAGTATTGAGTTATGCCAAACACGACCAGCGTCAGTTGAGTACAGATAAGTTTATTAGTCTCTCGAATTGATATGCAGACAGGAACCTCTAGTTCTGTAGTTTTCAAATATTCCTAATTTTGTATATATTTTCAGGCTTTTCAAATTCTTTTCCAGTGCAAACTAGGTAAATGTTGATTAAAGGTTAGGTATAATTATAATTGGCTCATTTTAATATTACTATCTTACTATATAATATTTTAAAAGACTCGTAAGGAGCTCGTGGCTAAATAATAACAGCCGCACGGGTCGATCATCAAGGTTAAGCAACGCTTGACGAGGTCGGTCCGTGGATGGGTGACCATTCCAACATACCGAGTTTCCTCCGTGCCTCGGAAAGCACGTTAAGCTGTTGGTCCCGGCTGTTATTTGAAGGTCTTTGACAGTCGTTACGGGTAGTCAGAAGCTTGAGATCTGACACCAGTCTTGCCAAGAGGTACCGTGTTACCTAGTTACTGGGTTGTGGAGGTCAGATATCGTAAAACACTGGTACTCAGCTGAATCCGGTAAGACTGGAAGCCGACCCCAATATAGTTGGGAAAAAGCTAGGCAGATGACTATATAATATTTTATAATATAATAAATGTGAAAGTTTAGATGGATTAAATTTTGTGACTCAATCACGCCAGAACGGCTGTACGGATAAAGATGTAATTTGGCACAGAGATAGATTATAGTCTAGAATAGCATATAGGCGTTTCATCCCGGTACAATGTTCCCTTGGGATGAAAAACACAATTCACGCGGGTGAAGGCGCTGGCTCAATACTGATGGGAAAAAGCCTTCCTTCTTTTCTTCATACCCCAACAAGCCACCCGCGTAGTATGTCTTCTTTATAAATTATAGCCTATGTATTTTTCTGATGTGTTTTTTTTTTTCGAATGGATTTTGATAAAACTTTACAGAATTTTTATCGAAGTTTTATCAAAATCCTTTCGGTAGTTTTTGTGTAAAAGAGTAACAAACATCCATCCATCCTCACAAAAGTTCACGTTTAAAATAGTAAAAAAAAAATTGATACACGAGTCTCAATAGTAAGAGAAATGTTTAGTGTATAAGTGTGGTATCTATTTTTAATTTTTTACCACATTCTGTTGTTGTCGCAGGATTGTTTTAATAATTGAATCAAAATGAAATTGAAAAAAATATAATATCATTAGATTTGTCTTGACATCCGATGTGACACACACCATTGGATTTTCAAAGAAAATCAAGATGATTCATATCAACCGCAGCAGACTGGGAGTGATCTTGTTTGTTACTTTTTTACATTCCAGCTCTTTGTTTTTTTTTGTAATGTTAGCTTTCCCCATAATATCTTTGCGTAAAAATATATGTTTTTTTATGTAATGTAGTTATCTAAATATTACTCGTCGTATCGAATGTTCTGCTTTGATTCTATCTGTTTCTTAGAATTGATGTTCCCAATAAAATCTTCAGATAATATTATTCAAGTGTCTTCTTCAAAAATATTATAATTTCCGGTGTTATAGTTCGTGTTGCCATGCTTTATTTATTACTAGCTTCTGCGCGTGGCTTCACCCGCGTGAAAATTTGTTAAATATCCCAAAGGAACTTACTATCGTGACGAAGAGCACTTATGTCCAAATTCAGTTCATACATAGTCTATTCGCGTGCCAGTTTTCATCAATATCCGTTTTTTTTGTACGTATTTTTTATGTATTGTTGTGTTCATAATATTGTTTTCCTTTTTTCATCGTAAAAAATATTATTGTGTTTGGCAGATCTGTCCTTAGGCATAAAATATGAGACTACTTTCAAACTAAAGCTATGTTACTTGATAGCCCAAAAGTTGTAATATTTGTGAGAGGGTCCAACTGTTGCCTCATGTTTGTGAATGAAATTTATAGATCACAAAGAATAATATCTACTTGGAGTATTGGCCTTTTTTCGGGAAAAGAATTAGCATTTCTATTCAACGCAGCTATAATATACTGCCAGTGTTTTGCACACTTTTCCCATGGACGGCGATGCGGACGAATATTTATGCCCGCTTGAGTATAATAAAATTATTAGCTTGAAATACAATTTATAAAAAAGTTTACATATAGGTAACATTCAACCATGTAATTTTGATTGGAGATGTATCCTACTTGACAGTACTGTCATGATAATGTTCTGATTTGCTACCTACATCTATAGAATGCTATAGTTCAAACGACTGGGTTAGTGCGAAAGTGAAACTCTTCCAAATACGTTTCACTAAATTGGAAAACTTGGTTTTGTAATACTTCTTACTTTCATTTTATATATGTTTTACATTAATTTTATACAATTTAAAAGAGTTAAATTATTTCGCAATCCTCCTTAAGCATACTTTAATGTTTGTAATCACGCCAACAACAGACTTAAACAAATAAGTATTTGATCAATACGTTGTTTTATTTTTATGAAACTCTAAGTGAAAGAAAAATTTAGATAATATATCTCCGCCCGCGTAAAAAGCTTTCTACAACTTTCTGTAAAAAGTTAAAGCAAAAATTATGTTTCCTTTAACTTTTTGGCATTCAATAATCTGGTTAATCTTTTCCCAATTTCCAGGGTTTCCTGTTATACGTTTCTCAATATTACTTAGTTGGTACTTACCTAAGTAATATAAAATTATGTTGTTATTTTTGGATGATGAAGGAAGATATAGCAAAATTTCATCCCGGGGAAAGTTATGTCGATGGTTATCTAAGTAGAAAAAAACTGCTGAATAATAGATGATATGACTGCAACAAAGGAGATGACCATTGAGATGACAGCGAATAAAAAAATATGTATGAATGAAGACACGCTGTATGCACAGCACATCAAATAAATTGGTATAAAGGTACTACGAGCATTGGTGGTCCTGTGGTTACTGTCCCAACTTACGAGTTGTAGGTCGTTGGTTCGAACCCGAGCAGGCGCTTTACTTTGTGTAATTTATACCACCACAGCTCTCAAAACGGTAAAGGAAAACATCGTGATGATACCGGCATGTCCTAGAACCAATAATCCGAAGACATGTGCCATCTACCAATCCACACTGGGCCCGCGTGGTGGATTATAGTCCATTCCCTGTCTATGAGAGGAGGCCTGTGTCTCAGCAAAAGGAATTTAAAAGGCTGATGATGATGATGATCAAGGAAAATATGGCTACAAAATCTTTAATAGGGTAGGTAATTAAGTCATCTTTCGATTAATGTTATGACATTGAACTTCACTCTGTAATTTTTTATCAATGTGACAATTTGAATGAATAGCATCCTATGTAAGATCCGTGAGAAACAGCGACTATCACAGGCCCATTATATCTGCATTTTCTAAGGCACTATTATCCCATCGCCGACAATCAGCGAGCAGCAAATAGAGCTAGAACCTATATAAGATTTGGCGAGCAGCGAGAAGCGAGTGTGTACTTCCGACAGTTTTACCGCTCGGCTATGAGCGAGTGTTTTTGTGCGTCGAGCGATTACTCGCACCATTATTTCGGGCGGTTAGTCCTACACGCGCTGGTTGGTTGGTCTCTTGGCGTGAGTTCTGACCGCTAAGCGAGCATCGCCGAGCGAGGGAGTATTATCTTTGATAATTCTTATCGCTGCGATACAACTTATGGTAAGAGAGTAATCTCCGTCAGATTGAAAGCCAGAGATCAACTATTAATATACGTGCCTCTTTCACTGACACGGGATCTGTATCTTTTGTTTGTTTCTTCGCGAATCGCTTCGTCGCCGGCGGTGGGACAAAGTGCCTGATCAATTGACATGATATTGTGATTTTTCCAGTGGTTATTGTCACGACATTGCTTAGCTACTTAAACTGCCGCGTTGGTCTACTGGTCACAAGCGCTACAGCTGAGCATGAGGTCCTAAGTTAGATTCTCGGGTCGGGCAAAGTGTTATTGGGTTTATCTGTATCTAGAATTTCTCAGTAGCAGCCGGATGTGTGCTCGGTTGATGACAATACGCTCACCCCCAATCATATGGGACTTAGATATAACTGGCGAAATGTGGATGTATTATACGTGCAACTCTGCCCAATCCTTGCATTTGTCCATCGTCCACACGTCACACGTCCACTGCTGGACGTGTGGGGCCTCTCAGTCGACACATTTTTCGGTCCCGTACGTGTTGTTTCCTGCGGATCCCCGCAAAATTCACCTGGCCTTTAGGCCCACCTGGTGGGAGGCCTTCCAACGCAACGTCTTCCGGTTTGCGTTTACCACTCCAGAACCTTTCTGCTCCATGTGCCATCCGTCCTGCGAGCAATGTGCCTTGCCCACGGCCACTTAAGTTTGGCAATTCTTCGGACTATTGTAACACCTTTTTTTGTTAGATAAGAATGCTTTTTACTAAAATTACTTTAAATAACTGCACATCTAACCTCTAATGTTTTGTTTATAAATGTTTCTTTGTTTTGACAGGTTGACAGCTAACGTTTACTATACTTCATAAAAGATAGCTTGATCTCTGCGACAGCTGTCAGTATCAATACAGTAACAAAAGCGCTTGACAGACTTAAAATAACGTATACGTCAGTTGAAATAATGTCGCAGAGATCAAGCTATCATAAAAAAAGTATAGGAGACGAGAGTATAACGCAAAGGAGTTTGAATTGTCCAATGCCGTGGAGGCTGCGTTTCGTTCTTTTGTGGGTGATGTAATGTTATAATGTTTTTCTTGGAATTTAATTGTAGATTGAACTTGAATGCTTGGGTAGATTGGTGATGGATGGATGATGTATTTAACTGAAGGATTACCCTTAAGTTAAATACATCATCCATCCATCCTTCCGTGTAAATTCTTCTAGAAATAAAATTCTTGAAATGGTTTATGTCATATTTTATTGGTGTAATTCATATTTTAGTTTTAAATTTTAGTATTGATGTGTGCGAAACGAAACTTGACGTTTTGCCTTGCTGGAGAGGCTGTGTTTTTTTTTTCATCTTGTGTCAGCGGGGGCTTCGGTCAGGTACCGGCTCACGCTGGCCGCATGCTTTTTGGGGCGAAGCCCTGATAATTGATTGAAGGATGCGCTGATTTTTGCTGTGAGAGTAGCCAGTTTCACTTTGGGACGCGTGTGTGCGTTCCGACGACCAGAAAGGGTGCTTGCGTGCTGTTAGTGTGATCAGTGTCGCTTGGTCCACGTGTTCCGTGTGCTGGGCTTCTTCTTGTGACAGCGAGCATTTGGTCAGGCATTGGCCTCGCTGTCCTCGTTCTGCCCACGCCGTGCTCGTTTTCCTCGATAACGTGGCGTGGGGTTGACGTTGGGCCAATTCATCTACCCGACGGGATTTTCTACCTCCAACCGGAGGTGTTTGGCTGGGGCCGACTGTTTAGTTGGGGTCGACCGTATGGTGAAGGCAATCTGTTAAGTCGGGACTGACTGTTCAGCTAAGGCTGAGGCTGTCCGCCCAAGGCAGGGCTTCGAGGTGTGGAGTTGGCTGGCTGCCCTGCATCCCTACCGAGTGACAGTCCTTCGGTTTTTCTATTATTTTATTCTTCCACCCTCAACTTAAAAATATTTTATTAAATATATCATTTATAAAGAATACGACTAAACAGCTGCCCTTAGCAAGATAAGATTAGATAAGTTAAGATATATTTATTTGCTTAAACATGGGTAACAAATACAAAATGCATGCAAAATAACAAAAGATTCCAACATGTTTGCCACATACTATGGCGTGCAAATATTATGCAAGTTAAATTATAAATAATATATATAGAAATTTCTCACTAGCTCGTAACATTCAAATATTTATGAATGAATTATTACAGTTTTATTATTCTTCTAGAACTTTCGTGAAATAATTAAAAGTTTTTTCGTGTTTTTGTTTGACAAGAAGAACATAAGATTCCGTGCTACAAAAAAATGTGATCAATAAACCTACTTTTAAAGACATTTTTGTAAAGTGTTCATTATTATTTATTTCTGTACCTATCGCAATACATCTGAAAATGTTGATTTCATTAATTGCATTTATCTGATTTCTAGAAATGACTGGCAAAATCTGGAAAGAAACGGCACTTAAATATTGCTGTCACTAAAAAGTTACAATCAATTCTTCTCGATTACACTTGATTCGATTAGAACCAAATTAGAAAAAAACACGTAGGGTGTGTCGTGGGAACTCACTTTGAATGAAAGTTCTATTCTGACTACATACGTGATATTATCTTATGTTATTCCAAGCTACAGAATGTACGATCGTTTACATCGGCACTCTTAATTTGGCTTAGTTTCCCGAGGGACATTTGGCCCAAATACGCACTGTCATTTATTTTATCGCCATATGTGACGCGTCCGCGTGGTTTGTAATGTTTTCTTTCTTTTTTCTTTTAAGCTTATCTAATTCACAGCCAGTATAATTAGGCAATATGGTCACCTCTATAAAATATGACTGAAAATTTGTCATCGATGAACTCTTGATCCAAATACAACGATACACTATACAAGCTGAAAAAAATTTGAGTATATAATTATAAAATCAACTGAGATACCTATCCTAGTCCTATGTACTTCAAATACTATCACCCGTTTCCATTAATACTAAGTGGTAAATGAATTCCTAAATAATACTCACTGTTTATTTTGCCTGCGTTATGTGAACGATAAAATCCAACAGTGTTTTTATTTACAAATTCATTTAGGCATTGCCTAGTATTGAATACGGGCCACAAAACTATTGATATCTATAACAAGCATTTCATTAAGTAATACCGTTGTGACCTAACACCTAACCGGTGTTCCCTCAATTAGGGTCCCTTGATTAGGAGGCCTACAAGCGGGGCAGACTCTCACAAATCCAATACAGACGTGCTAATTGTATTATATAGATTCTTGTGGTCGTGTGCCAACGGCCTCAGCTAGGTAACGTAAGTGGCCTGTTTTCGGACTTTATAAAGTCTTTGGGTCACCAGTTTTCCTATCTATTATAGTTTTTGCAATACGATCAATCTGGCCAAATTTTTCAACAAATTTAAATTTAAAATCAAATTTTAAAACTAGATTCAATTACAAATACAATAAGCAGTTCGTGTTATGCGATCAGATCACTGAGAGATATTCTGTCTATTGCCCGACTTCGAGCCGTCTATTTTGTTGAATCTAAGTTGAATCTAAACTTAGATACAGCTTAACATTTTGGGGAAATAGCTATAAATATAATATTAAGGTAGCCTTTACAAAAAGACAAAAGCGAGCATTAAGAACCATGCTTCGTTTAAATCAGACAGAATCATGTAAGGAGTATTTTAGTAAACATATGATTTTAACGGTACCGTGTCTTTATATTTTAATTCTCCTTACTCATTTAAACAAAAACTTAAACGAGTTTGAAACAGACGAAGAAAGAAAAACTAGAGTAGATACTCGAAGAAAATATCTTTCTACTATTCTGCAGGCAAAGCTTAATGTTGTCAAACACTCGTCACGTGTGCAGTCTGTCAATCTGTTTAACAAATTACCAGCGGAATTAAAGAATATTCAGAATGTGAACATGTTTAAAAATAAACTCAGGACTTTGTTAATCAAAAAACCCTATTATAGCATTGACGAATTTTGTAATGACAAAGACCTAAAAACTAGTTTTAGAACTCTTTTGATTTTGTTATAAATGTTTTTTTTGTTTGTTTTGTACTTAATATTTGACATTAAATGTATTTTTGTAGCTTTTTGCAAGGGACTTTGCTCAGTATCAATAAGAATTAATGTTAGTAAAGTTAGTATATTTTATTTATTTTTCTTATTTGGATAGACGTTCTAACTTCGATGATGGGTGAGGAAAGAAGTTACTTATGAAGAGAAAGTTATTTTTCGCTTGGTAGCGTTTTTTTGGAAGTCGTTTTAATTTTTTTGTTAAAGTTTTCTCAGCTGTATTACAGTCTAAGAAAGTTTTTGCATGGTTTTTCCCATTTATGTTGGAGATTGTTTCGAGTAAAACAAGATTAAGCTGAATTCCAGCATATTATATGGAGCACCAGCCTATCTGGTCTGCACAACCCAAATGTTGTTTATAGTTTTTACTCTTTAGCGCATTTTGAATTATGTAGGTATAACATTTATTTAATTTTTCTATTTGGATATTTTCACTCGATTTCGCCAGGATCCCATCATCAGATCCATCAATATCATCATCAGCCTTTTAATATTCCCACTGCTGGGTCACAGGCATCCACTCTGTGTGAGAAGGAATGGGCCTTTATCCACTCCGCAGGCCCAGTACGTGTTGCTGGATGTCACATATCTTCGAACTTTTGATTCTAGGACATGCTAGTTGCCTCACGATGTTTTCTTTCACCATTTTTAGAGCAGTGGTGATGAAATAATTTACACAATGTAAAGCGCCTGACTGGGTTCAAACCCACGACCTACGGCACGTGGCCGTTACTAATGGGCCCCTCTACTCTTTTCTTTGAGTAAAAAGTATTAATTTGACAAAAAACTTTCTTCACTAACGTTCCTATAGCAAAATAATGATTACCCGAGAGTGGATGATCAAAATTTCATTTTGTTTCTCTATATTAAATATTATCCAAAATTAAGATACAAAAAAAATATCATTGACTGATTTAGAAAACAATATTCAAGTTGCGTTCGTAATACTCTGTGATCACGCACCTATGTGCGTGACTCACAACAGCTGATGGGCGACCGCGGGGAAGGCAAGCAGAGGGGCGCGTGCGACCGCCCACCAACGGGCATATAAAACCTGTTAAGCAGTAGATGTATTCTTGATAAAACTACGAGATGCCATGTAATAGACGAGGACCCATTCTGATCGACAGCGCTTCAAACAAACTACCTAGTCGCATTGTACCTGATTTTCTAATATATTGTTATCCTTAATCAAATAAAAACTAATTCGTTATATTTAAATAAATTTAAATCATTGTGGAAGTCCCTGCTGCATTTCTGATCCAGTACATCTGAACACACAACAATCACAAACACTGCTAAAACATTTATTGTAGGGGTATACAAACATATCGAAGAACTATATATAGCAAATACCATGCATTTATGTATTGTATTAGAACTACAATTGAACTACAAAAACTTTGAACATGAACATAATCCTATTACATTCTACTAACCAAACTATAAAAGTAACGAGATAACATTACAACAGTCTGTAATACTATGATTGGACGTTTGAATATCAATCACGCTGAAGGGGTTTAGATGAAACTTGGCACTCGGGTAAATCTTAAGTAGATTAGATGTTAGGCAATAGAATACTTCTTATACCGGTAGTGTATTCTCGATAAACATATTTTTTTTTAGTTTCACGTTGATGAAACGGCAAATGCAGCACATTTTATGACACCAAAACACGGAGCCAATTATATAAGTGACTCCGTTTTTAGGCCTTATTTATACTTTTATTCTAAATAAATTAAGTGGGCGCTTTTCCGTACACAAGATAAAAGGTTCCCTGAGTGCTATTGGCGCGATTAAATTCACTTCCCAGTAGCGTCGTGATGGAGGAAGAATTCGTAATACTTTTGCCCATAAAGTGTTTTTCAAGCTTTTATTAGGGTTATTGGACGATTGGCACGAATTTAACTCGCCCGAAATGTGCGAATCGACCCTTTTTAATAATGTTATTTTTTCTGTGGCGATTCGCACGAAATTAATTTATTGGTGTGCGAATCAACCACTCCAAAATTATGTAGTAGGCAATTGACACGTACATAGTGTTTTATGCAATACCATTAAGATAAAGTACACGCTAGGTCAGAAGTATTAAGGGTTAAATATTGTTATTTATATGAAATGAGACACAATAATCCAAAATGTCTTTATATTAAAATAACTAATAAATGATTTGAGGACGTATTCCTCATTGGGCACCCACTTACACGGAAACTGATTGAATGGCTCCTAAGGTATGCCACATACGGCACCTATCGATATTTATCGCAAATTTATTCCACAAAATTAAATGGCACCTACGGATCAGATCAGTAGGTTAGTAAGTACTTACTGATTCGTACGTGCCATTTAATTTTGTTGAATAAATTTGTTGGGACGTTTATTTTTTTAGGACGTCTAAATCAAAGATTCGACTAAATTCAGTTGAGAGTTTAATAACATGATGAAAATATAACTTCCTTTTTTGTTTTTTAGGTATTTTTTTAATTGTTAGTTATTATTTTATTGTTATTTTAAGCCCATGGACAGATAGATGGTAGTTTGGTGACATTTATACCCAAACTACCAGGAGGTCAGAATCATGAAGAAGTCTTAGTATTTGCGGGGTTGCAATAATTACCGGTAAAGAATAACTACTACCAGGAGGCAAACCACCAGGAGACCAGAATCATGAAGTAGTATCTGCAGGGCAAGAATCATAAGCGGTAGAGACTAACGGAGTACTAGGTTTTTAGAATCAAAATCGCCCGGTACTCTTTTTACCGCTCATGATTCCAGCCCAGCTTCCTCATGATTATATATGTCCTGGTACATAAGTTAGTTTTTACCTGTACCGGAATGAGCTGATAGCGTATAGAGCTTTCTCTTTATTTATTTTTTGTAGTGAATATTGCTGTCTCCCTCTTATTGTTTTGTCGCCTGTCTATCTTGTTTAACTAACATATCTCCACGTTTTAAGTAGTAATTACTTATTTAATGCATTGCTTTCCTAGATTCTAGTAAAATATCTATTAACTTTGATTCATTCTTCATATTCCTGAGACGGGTGAGCACAACTGTACTTTTGGAGTGGTCGATTCGCGCACCGATAAATTAATTTCGTGCGAATAACCACAGAAAAAATAATATTACTAAAAAGGGTCTGTTCGCACATTTCGGGAGTTAATTCGTGCGAATCGTCCAATAAACCTTTTATTTCAGTTGCTTGTATCGGTATAAAAGATGGCATCTGGTTCGGAATGTACTTTCTTATTTTATTTTAGACATTAGTATAACCAATTGAAATCGTGAGTGTTACATACTATGCATCAGAATTCACTATATCTACATATATAGTTTTCAACACCCTTAGTTGACTGGTAGAGAATGCCTAAAGCTGGGTTCACACTACTGTGTTGTGTTGTGTTCTGGTGCCTTGTGACGTAGTAGATTGGGTATAAAACTTGTTGTAATATGACGTACCTAGGCCTGAACAGATTAGTTTGATAGGTTTATATCAAGACAAAACGCATCGTCGTTTACCTTCAGGTAAGATAGTGGTCAAACGCGAGCCTATTGTTAAATAAAAAAAAGACGACATACTAATTTACCCATAGCTTAAGGCATTATGCTGCAAAATGGCCTTCATGTTACAAAATCTTAAACAAGGAAACAAGCGTAATCATTAATAAATGCTGAGAAATGGCCTTTTCTCTGCAGTGGCATAGTAATAGGATGGTATTATTAAAATTTAACTGAATGACAAGGGCAGAAAATAAATAATTTCTCTTTCATAAAAAAATAATAATATGAAAATCTTCACTAGGGGATGAATTATGCTAGACCCTGGTGGGCGCGAGCAAACTAGGCACGGATTCAAAACGTCACGAACAGCGATGCTGTTTATGCCATACCGTGCGGCGTCCGCAACCCGGACACGCTCGGGCTCGGCTCGCACCCGCCACGGTCTAGCATAATTCATCCTTAAATCATAAGCAAGTAACAGTTAATATTTTTCACGAAGCTATTACGATATTGGAGTTATTAAATTAAACAAAAATCAAATGCAATTTCAGGGCAATATTTATTTTAGAAAAGTATGGAACAACAATGTTAATGTGCAAAGGTGAAATCAGAAAATAAATTAATTTTTATTTAATCCTTTTTTTTTTTTTTTTTTGAAAACATTGCCCCACACTAGGAATTTCTTCCTGGATCATGGGTGCATTTACAAACATATAAACTCACATACACAAACACCCAGAGCCGGAACAAATATCTGTAGGTCATACAAATATTTGTTCCGAGCGGGAATCGAACCCGCGACACGAAGCGCAGCAGTCAATCACTCAACCACTGCGCCAACCGTGCGTTATGAAGTCTATTAAATTTCCTAATCAGCCCATTTAAAATCGAAATCGACATAAAAATCGCAAAACTTGATGTACTTCGTTCTGGATTTTTAACCAGTTAGGATAGTGTTAATCCAAATCCGTAACTTCGAAAAACATGTACTCGCTGCACAATACGCAAAAAACTCACAATAGCCATAAAATTTCGCTTTTCGCTTATTGCCCAGCGACCACACGTTTTTCGAAGTTGCTTGATTGTTGGATTTACACTACCCTACCAGTTACGGTAGTGTAAATCCAAATTTGCAACTTTCCATAGAACATACTAAAATCCAGAACTACATCATGCTTTGCGATTTTAGCCTTTTTAGTGTCGATTTCTACTAGGCTTAATTATAATAATCCGACTTAAAAGCACTTAGAACAAGCCTGTAAGTGACTTAAAAGTTTTGACGCTTTTCAAGTTCAGTTGTTCAAGTTAGGGCAATTTATTTGAACTAAATTTCGTTACTCTTCTGCTTAATGTCTCTGAATTTACCTGCACAAAATTATGAAGAAATAGTTTTACTTAGCTGCGAGCTTACCAAAATTTTACAAGAGATCTTAAAATTTTTGTTGGCTTTATACAGGATAAAAAAAAAATTAAGGCCTCGTATGATACTGTTAAATCATTTAACTACTTTCAAAAGAGCTTGATTAGAGTTTCATTCTAGTAATAGTAGCTTGTTTAAGTGCAGGCACACGTATGTAAGTAGGTACTCAATATTAAATGAACGAGGAGCAAGAAAGAAGAACACGTCTATTGCACTTTAAACTATACACACTGCACCCTTGAGTATAAAATCGATTCTCTTTGTGTGAAGAAAAGTGCTAACATAAAGACACTTTTGTACTTGTTGTAAGTAACTAACGCGGCTGAATAGAAGCTTCTTCACTTTCAGACAATCTTCATAGGTGGGCTTCTTAGATAGTGCCGATTTTCGGTGTTTGTGGGGCGTCTCTCCACAGACCATGGACAACCTTTCATCTTGGAAATTCTTGGGTACGATTTCTGTACTCCAATCACTATAGAAGCCTAGACATTTCTAGTCTTCACTTACCAGTCAAAGGCAAAGTTCTGCTTAGTCATGAATTCATGCGTGTTAATACCTGGCTGGGGGAGTGTGAGGAAATGTGCAAGCACTTCAGTGCCCCGACCATAGGTGTCTGCAGAACAACGTGTGGTTTTAGTCAATTGGAGTCTGAAAGACTTATCTCTACGCCCACCCCAGGATGAAGAACATTCATGAGGCTTTCCACACGTTAAAAGAAGGTGCTACACAGTTCTGAGATTTCTATGAATATTTGATATGAGATATAGGACTGTAAGAACTATGAATATACAAACCTTATGAAAGTGACAATATTCAAACCTTCAAACAATTACAGCAGATCCAAAGTTTAACTAAATCAGCGTTGACAGATTACAGAACCAAACTTGATCGGTTTTGAGGTTAATCTTCCTCTGTATTTGATTAAAAAGTTACTTG
This sequence comes from Orthosia incerta, assembly GCA_948252205.1. NCBI lineage: Eukaryota > Metazoa > Arthropoda > Insecta > Lepidoptera > Noctuidae > Orthosia > Orthosia incerta. Next base: position 7,467,723 of record OX411748.1, read on the forward strand.
CGACAGCAATGTCCCTTGTCACTCTAAACTTAGTTTGGTTAACCGCAAAATTTTCTTAGGGAAAACAATTTTTGTTATCTGATATTTATGTGATAAAAAGTCTGTCAAGCGAGTCTAGTCCACAACCATTTTGCTGATTTCTTATAATGGCAACACTATTATCTGTCAAACAAATTGTCACAAATTCTGTTGTTAACCTCGAAATATTCCTGTTTTTGTTGAATTTTTAATTTTATAATGCCGAAACCTATTAAAAGTAGTGTCAGGAGCCTATTATTTACAATGATTAATAAATATAATCATGTAAAGAATGAAATTGACAACGAGTTATTGAAAAAACGACGACTTTTGGATGAAATCGTTTCAACATCAGGTAGGTTGGCTACAACATGTTGATACTTTTAGCACAATTGTATAATTTTATGTATTTTAAAAGTGATGTGATCAGCATTTTGGTTTTGGTTTAGATTCAGACGTATTCATATTGTTGAAATTTACTGGAAAACTATAAGTGAAAACAACTTTAAGAGATTGTTGTAATTTTTTTCAGCCACCTTGGAGGATGAATTAACTAAAAGCTCAATTGTTAATTTAGTTAAGCAAGTCATAGCCATAGAAGACAGTAAAAAAAATCATCTGAAACGGACTATCTGACAAAAATTGCTGCTATGACAGGTTAGTACAGATTTATTTGTTTACACTTCATTTTCAACTTAAGTTATCATAAAATTTGTGCCGTTGTTTGAACTGATACATTGAACTTTCAGATTTAAGTGTGAAAACATTGCGAAGAATAAAAAAGGAAGGTTCTATTAACCAGGGTGAGTGGAATACACCGGGGAAAAAGCGTCCACGACAACCAACTGTTGCCAACCTGGATAGTTTTGACTTATCAGCCATACGGAATAAAATTAATGAATTTTACTGTGTGAAAAAGCAAGTTCCAACTTTAAGAAATTTGCTTGCAGATTTAAGAGAATCTATTGGATTTACTGGATGTCATGAAACATTGAGACAATTATTAATCAAAAATGGATTTGAATTTAAAAAAAATAAAAATGAGAGATCTCTTCTTATTGAAAAATATGAACTCGCTGCATGGCGACATAGGTATCTCAGAGCTATTGATGAAAAGCGGAAACAAGGAAAATTAATAGTTTACCTTGACGAAACCCATATCTACCAAAATTATAAAGTTAAAAAATCATGGCAAGGGCCATCCACAAGCGGTGTAATTGACAAAATAACAACAGGCAAAAGACATATTGTTGTTCATGCTGGATGTATTGTCCCCAATGCATTATTGGTTTTCAGTACAAAGTCAAAAATGGCAGATTATCATGATGATATGAACAGAAATAATTTTATGAAATGGTTACTGGAAAAATTAATACCCAATTTAAGTCAACCCAGTGTTATTGTTACGGACAATGCTAGCTACCATGTTACTCAAATAAATAAGCCACCATCTATGAATGATTTAAAGGCCAACATTCAGAAATGGCTGACTGAAAATAGAATTCACTATGAAGAATTCTTTACAAAGGCTGAGCTTATGTGCCTTGTGAATGATAACAAAACAACTCCAATGTATGAAGCTGAAGAATTCATAAAACAACATGGCCATGAGGTTTTGAAACTTCCACCATATCACTGTGACCTGAACGCAATTGAACTGATATGGAGTTTGGCTAAAAGAAAAATAGCCAGCAAAAATTTAGGAATTCCTGGTAAAGAAATGGAGAATCTTATAAAAGAATGTTTTAATAGTGTCACAGCCAGTGATTGGAAAAATGCACAGATCACACTATTAGTGTCGAAAATAAGTACAAAGTAAGAGACAGGATATCAGAAACAGAGTTGGAACCCTTCATAATTTCTGTACGTAATGATGATACTGACAGTGATTTTTCATATGAAGGCATTGAATTTCTTGATTCTGATCTAAGTTCTGATAGTGACAAATAAATACCTACATTGAAATGCTTTTTCTTTTATTTATCCTTAACAATTTTTTTTATTAGAATTTCATGTATCAAGAATTTTCAGCGTGCTACATCAGTGTGGACACCTGAAAGATTTTTGAATTTACCGCCTTTTTCATGGGACTAGACTCGCTTGACAGACTCTAGCTTTGGAACTTTGAACGGAAATTGAAAAGTCACTGAATCCCTTGCGGTTTTAGATTCCACATTTTTATACCTTTATTTCTTAAACTAAATTTAAAAAAATCCGGAAGCTGCAGGCAGTTGCAACAATTTACTGAGACCCTATGGCCTCAACAAATTGTTGCTTTTTCTCATTGACAGCGATGCGACGGATTTTTTTACGATAAGTAGGCCACATTGTTTTGGAAGCCGGTTTAATTTTTTTTGTATTTTTTTTTTATTGTTCTTGCCTTTAACTTGTTAGTTAGGACGAGGGTTGGGTGAAAATTTCTCGGCCTTATCTCGATTACATAATTTAATCTAGATATGCTCCAGCGCTTTTAACCGCTAGCCATTCTACCGGGTTCGAATCAATCCGGTTGAATTTTTGTTCGGCGTTGAAGAAATGCAGCACCCATCTTACTGACTTTTTTATTTATCTCTTTTAAGCTTTGGTACCTTTTTTTTTTGTTCCGGGGTGGAAAATCCTCATTGGATGTCCTCCGCCCTGGGGAGGCGGAGAGGTCGGTCAGACTCCTACTGACTAAAAACCACCCCGGTGTACAATCTCACACCTACGCTGGGGGTCGCGGGAACAACGATACTTCCGCAACCCTCGATCTCGAGTTGGGGGGGGAGGGAGGTGTTAGACTTGCCCCGCGACGTCTAAGAGGTGCGCGCGTGGAACACAACGCGCCGCCACCTCGGGTCCTTTTGTGTGGCGACGGACGTTCCCGAGTCCGTCACCCCTGGACCCATTTAGGGGGGCTGGAAGAGGGCGTTGTCCGCCCTCCGCCGACGCCCGGCACGTCTGCTGCGGATCGGGTGAGCGGATCTAATCTCCTCTCCGCAGCCTCCTTCTGCGAGACGACTGTTTCGCAGAAGGATACCACCGCGTTCCAGGACTCCTCGCTGCCGACCATAGACTCTACTACGGCCGGCAGCGACAGGTCACTGCCTACTTCTGAGATGAGGGCACGGCGTGGCTCCTCCCAAGCGGCACACTCTGCCAGCGTATGCCGTGCCGTGTCCTCCCGGCAGTGGACGCAGTGGTGACACCGGGCATCCGGCTCCCTGTTTATGCGACACAGGTACTTCCCGAAGCAACCATGCCCCGAGAGCACCTGCGTCACCCGAAACGACAGGGAGCCGTGCCTCCTCCCGAGCCAGCGCTCGAGCACTGGCCGGACCGACTCGATGGTAATGAGGCCGGCGGTAGGGCGTGAAAGCCTGTCCCGCCATTCCGCCACCAGAACCTCGCGAAGCTGAGACTGACGCAACTCCATATGTCACTGCATCAGCCCTTCGCCCCGCGCCCGCGCTTCCTCGCGCCACCGATACAGTGACGCGAGTACCTTTGCCTCCAGGTCCCAGGGCGGGGATCCAGCCAGTGCACAAGCCACCTCGTAGGAGATCGTGCGATACCCCCTGATGACTCTGACGGCCATCGCTCTCTGCGGTTTTCGCAGAACAGCGTTGCTGCCGGCCGTCAGGTCAGCCGCCCAGATCGGGGCCCCATACAGGGCCATTGATCGCACGATCCCCACGTAGAGCCGCCTACAGGCAGCGCTCGGGCCCCACAGATTGGGAAGCAGCGTTGACAGCGCCCCCGCCGCGACCAACAACTTGGGCGCCAGCCACCTGAAGTGGGGGCCGAAATCCCACCGGCTGTCAAGCACCAATCCCAGGTACTTCATGGTTGACTCGACAGCGATTCGAGCCCCCCCGACGACGATGTAGGCATCGGGCGGTGGTGCCCGCCGGGGGCCATGAAATACCATGGCCTCCGACTTGTTGAGGGCCACCTTCAGGCCAAGACGCCGTATGTGGCTCACCACCTGTGAGACCGCAGCCGTCGCCAGCAACGCTGCCTCCCTGTACGAACTCCCGCGGGCGGTGACCAGCGTGTTGTCCGCATAACACGTCAGGTCTACGCCCGGTTGGAGTTCACCCCTCAGCACCCAGTCGTACCCGATGTTCCACAGGGGCGGGCCCAAGACCGAGCCCTGTGGAACACCGCACGACATACGGTGCTGGTTTTCGACGCTATCACGTCCCACATAGGTGACACACCTCTCCGCCAAATAAGCCCCGACAGTGCGGCGGAGGTAGGGAGGTACTCGATGATACCGCAGTGCCTCCCGAACACAACTCCAGGGCAGGGTGTTGAAGGCGTTGGGAATGTCCAAGGACACCGCCAACATCACCCCACCCCGGTACACCGCTTCTTCCGCCAGAACTCTCACCTGCGATATCGCGTGGATGGTGGAGCGCCCATGCCGAAAGCAAAACTGGCTTTCGTCCAGGTCGGGCCCCTCTCTGTACAAGTGGCTGACGAGGCGGGCAGCGATTATCCGCTCGAACAGCTTACGTGCCTTGAGCGGGGCGAGGTGATCGTCTAGCAGCACTATGGGCCGGTACGCGGATGGCGAGTCCGCAGAGCGCCCCGCCTTCCTGAGCAAGACCAGCCGACCAGATTTCCACAGAGTGGGAAACTGGCTCCGCTCAAGGCACGCTGTGAAGAGTCCTCTCAGGCAGCATTTACGCATTATTAGGGATAACTTAAAAACTACTCGTCAGAATCAAATTTAAATGGGACCACACGAGAATCACCAGCTTTCAACCGGCCAAGTGCGAGTCGGACTCGAGCACGAAGGATTCCATACCATAATCGCACAAACAAATAACAAAAATCACGTTTTTTGTATGGGAGCCCCACTTAAATATTTATTTTATTCGGTTTTTAGTATTTGTTGTGTGTGTTATAGTGGTATCAGAAATACATCATCTGTAAAAATTTCAACTGTCTAGCTATCACAGTTCTTGAGATACAGCCTGGTGACAGATAGACAGACAGACAGACAGACAAATAGCCAGACAGACAAACAGCCAGACAGACAAACAGCCAGACAGACAGACGGACCGCGGAGTCTTAGTAATAGGGACCCGTTTTTACACTTTGGGCAGGGTTCCGCCCTTATAAAAAAGAATCATCTAAAACGGTTCATAATTGGCGGGGTAATCTCGTATCAGACAAACAGTCTAATTTAGAATCTTCTCCTTTTTGAATTCGGTTGAAAAGCAAACTATAATGAGAATTGTAATTTGAATTCAAAGTTAAGGTTTTACTTTTTTTTATAGCATTTTGTTTCGATTCATATTTTTTTCGCGCACTGCACAAAAGCGCTATTTGAAGATATTTCAACATCAGATCCATTTACTTGAAGGCTTCTATTTATTTTATTTGTATTTTCATTCCGTTTAAGATTTTCTCTTTTTTAGTTTGTCTTTTGTTAGTGGTAGATTAATGAATCTTTACTTGCTTTTGAACATCAATACTATTTCACTTCACGCTTTATACTATAGTGACAACACAGACTTATTGAAAAGAAAGAATATTTAGGGACTTGCGTATTTAATTTATCGTTGTACACTTGTTTTTTGAGAGCGGTGGTGGCCCAGTTGTAACGGCCGCCACTTATAAGTCGTAGGTAGTGGGTTCTCGAACTTAGATAGGCACTTTACTTTGTGTAAATTATTCCATTACCACACAGAAAAACATCGTGAAGAAAACCTTGTCCTAGAACCAAGAATTCGAAGACATGTGACATTCCGCACTAGCCCTGCGTGGTGGATTACGGCCGATTCCCTCTCACAAAGAGGAGGCCTGGGTCCCAGCAGTGGGAACATTAAAAAAGCTGATGATTGTGATGATGATAACTTGTTTTTTAACCGTCGAAAATAAAAGAGCAAGTTCTCAATTCCACATAGTTTTTTTCTTTTTTGTATAGAGCGTCTCGATTTAAAAAAAAAAAAAATATTGGAAAGAGTATACCTCAATGTTGGTACCAAAAAAAACCACGTGTAATGGTAGAAAAAAGGATTTATTGATAATTTTGCAACAGAATTTTCAAATGTAAACCGATTCTGTTGAAATTAAGTAAATTGCAAAAAAAAAAATACAAAAAAAAAATGAACCGACGAAATAAGTAATAACGAAAAAAAATAAAAAGGAGCTTTTAGTCTACCATTTTGAGGTTGCACCAAACTAGAGTCTGGCAAACGAAAGTAGAGACTGGAAAAGCGCGGCAAATTTAAAAAATATCGGCATAGCAACCCCAAAAGCTAGTATGAAATACCTGGAATAACCTAATTTGATACTTTAGAAATATTTATATTACTTCGTCTGAATAAAAATACTATAGGTACTTTAGGTAGGTAATATTTTAGAAATATCAATCTGAATAAAAAAAAAAACAGTATTCTATAATAATTTTGGTTTATTCACTATCAATCAAAATCTGAATCTAAGACTCCAATATGAAAAGATTAATAAGTCACAGGAATCATTGTTTGCTACATCAATAATGAAACTTTTTAAATTATTTTCTGAAATTCTGTCCCATTCTTTATATTTATTTTTAACATGTCTCAAAGACAAAGACAAAGACAAAGATATTTTATTTCAAGTAGGCCACCAAGCGGCACTTTTGAACGTTAGGTACATTAAAATTTACAAGTTATAAAAGTTGATTCTACCGTGCATTCGGAAAGTAGCTTGTTATGGAGAAGAATGCACAAGAAACTCCATACTTACTCTTTTAAAGAAAATGTTTTTTTACAATATTTAGTTACATAGGTACACCTCTGTACACCTCTGTCTACCCCCCTACATTTGGTGGAGGCGCCGGGTAAAGTATCCCGGGAAATAGTAAAAAATATATATTTCGCGTGTATACGGCGTACAGTATACGTATAAGGAAAAACCTAGAAGAAAAGTGTATTGAAGACGGTATAGTTCGCGTGTGCATGGCGATACAGTGCACGAAGCCCTATCGGCGTATATTAAGCGAGATAACTGATATCAGAGAGTGCCGTTACCTCTCATTCCCTCCCATAAGCGGATGGAAGGAAAAAAAGCTAAGTGGTTTTGTTTTTTTATATAATTGAGCGTAAAGCAAGCATGATGGATAAGTATTATTCGGGTACGGACGGCTACTGCCTGGAGGAATTCCTAACCGAATTCAAGTCGGTGGCCGAAACAAATGAATGGAGAAAGAGCGACTACAGCCTGATTTTAGGAGGATTTCTACACGGAGCCGCATATTATTATTATCGTACTATTTTTAAGTATGATATGGACTTCGCAGTGTTGTGCGATTGCTTGAGGAGCGAATTTTCAAAGTTTCACCGCAGATGTCGCTATTGCGAACAGCGCATAATAATCTGTGAAATAAAAGCCGAAGAAAAACAACTTGATGTATTGTGTGAGGATGTTAATACACATTTATTTTCTAGTGTTGTGATGAAGGACGAACAAACACAAAACGATGTTCAGTGCAGTGAGGAGATTGTTGACCACGTTGACGAAGAGGCCGACGCAATTGTTGACGATGTTGATCACGCCGACGGAGAGAGCTGCTTGTTCGAGAACGATGTTGACCAGTCCAGCAGAGACGACAGCCCCGTCGATGACAAGTTTGAGGTTGAGTCTACGTTCCAGGGCGAGCGCTCGGACGGCCCAGCTGACGACGTGTTGGAGCCCCTACCCAGCAGCGTATGTGCGGACAAGGGTATTGTATTGTATCGGTCCAGTCCAATTTGCTCCGATAATTCCGATTATCTTTCAGAGAACCATGTTCGGATTCCATCAGAACAACGAATTGCAGTTCCAACTGAATGCCAAAGTGGTGTTTTAGATGTTAACGTGCACATTGATTTCAACCATATTATCGAAAATAATATCGAAATTTCTCGATCTGACATAAAACAGAAAATTATAAATGTCATTTTGAAAAGAAATGATTTGACAGCATTTAAGAAAAGTTTTTCTCGACCGAAAGAGAACCGTAGGAAATTTAAAGGAGTGTTTAATAAGGTTTCTTATTGCGCCGACATACATTCAAAGAAGGCGATCATTAAAAAGGGTATGATCCGAATTAAATATAAAAGAATTTATAATGAAACTTCTTGGGGAGCAAGATTTCGTAGTAAGAAGATGACTATGTTTGTTGTAAATAAAAATCCGATTCAGTTCTACCATAGATGTAATTTAGCATTAGAATATTTGCATTATATTCACGATAAACAAATAGAACTCGTAAAATGCAAGTTTTGGAAATTTTATAGAAAGAAGATTAGGTATAAAGTGTAGTAAACAATTCATTATTATTGTAATAATAAGTAATTGTAAATAATTTGTTAGGTAACATGATGTGATTGTTGTGATGTCTTATATTTTGTGCTTTATTAACCAATGTTTTCTTTTCATGTCGAGCAAATGAATAGAATCCAATCTTGAAGGAATATGCGATGCGCGCTGGGCATCGATAGAAACTTAAAGCAATTTATTATTTTAATGATTTATCTGTATATGTGTTGGTGAAATTAAATACTCTTCGGTCTTGTCTTTATTTGTAAAATAGGATTAGCTTTTGAAATAGCAGACAAAGTCTCAAATACAAATCCATAAGGACTAAGTCTGAAACAGTAAAATGTTAATAAGAAATATTTATTTATAAACCCATAAGGGAAATAAATGATAAAAAGCATAGTTGTCAGTCTAGGAAATGGTTTGACACATAGTGCCACAGATAATATAAAAAGCACAAGTGTCAAAACCTTGTCAAAAGTAAAGCTTAGTGGTCATAAAAAAATTGGTTCGTCACATAGTGCTATAATCAACACAATAAAGCACAGTGTTCATTACATTAGAATTTTATTTATACTCTATAGCCACAGATTAGTTAGGCCGGACCATAGATACAGAATAGTTATGTAGAGTGATAAGGTCCATACCAGATAAAAAGAAATAATAACGACATGATTGATTATGTAGAATGTCATGAGCTAAGGAATAGTTTGACACGTTGTGCCATAGATAATTAAAAAAAGGCACATTAAACAAACATGCGATATGATAGAAAAGCTAAATTGAGAATATTTATGCTGAATGAATTAGTGTTGCTCTATACACCTAGACGAACCATAAATAGAAGTCTAAAAAAAAAAAATATTAATTGTATATTGTATAAAGGCCGGTACCGAATAGTTAGATGTAAATTATGTAATAAAAAAATAATAGTAAACGAGTTAGAGAGATAGTAAGTGTAAATAGATTAAAACCTTTTAATGTTAGAGTAGTAGAGATAGGTTTAAGAATAGGGTAAAAAGGTTTCAATAACGGCATAGGCCTGCGACCAAAAAAAAAAAAAAAGATAAAAAAAATATAGGAATGTCAACTGTCAATTTAATTCACTGAAGCTAATAGGGATGGGGGAGTAGGAAAATGTATCGATAGTTTTCTTGCGACTTTTCCAAATAGTATCGATATATATCATGTTTTTCTCTTTTGCATATACTGATGGATTGTATGCCGCTGGGTGAAGAAGAGGCTGGCAACATTAGCGACGCATCGAAGAAATGTGTGATTATTTGTTATGCGATTAGGGATACATAGGCTCAAACCAGGATAATAGTATAACCCAGTGGGTTCCTTAAGGTATTAGTCATAACTGAAACCGACTTTGCTAACGGGGCATAGCCTTTGCAAAGGATGTCGAGTTGACATCATTGGTCCAGTTGATGGCTGTTGTTTAATTAAAAAAAATATAAATATATTTATCAATTTAAATCCTGGTGCAAGTTCTATGAATAGGATTTGAATTCGGTGCGATCCAGCCTTTCCTTCTCTGGCCTGATAAACGCACGAGATCGAAAAATTGTATCATATCTGAATTTTTAGAAATTTAAACCCCATCCGGGTCGATGTGAGTTGACGCATCATTTTGTTAGTGTCGGGAGGACGCCTTGGTCCTTTTCCTGGGGTTTTGGGCAAGGAGGTTCAAGCATGACGGCGTAGATTTGTTAATGCGTATGCGCACGTTAGCCGAAGTTAAAAGCACATATTGGAGCATCCGATAACTCGTTTGTCATGACTTAAGCCTTCCCCTTTTAAGGGTCGTACCTCAATTGTTAATGTGATTCCCCAGTTAGGTAAATGCTCGGGTTAGTATAAGGTAGGATTGATGTTACCTTTCAAAACTTGGAATAGAAGCACCTCGTATGACTCTGCGCGTCTATTCTTAGGGGCGTAGCTCATGTGAGGACTCTGCCTAAGAAGGCAACCTATTTGCCTTAGTAAGACTGGCAGCAGAGAACTAGTTTTGCAAGGTATTTAAAATAAGAACGCTTGTCATTTTTATATAAAATTATTATAGAAGAGATCTAGATTGTTCGCCGGAAGGCAGGCTCTAATTTGCTAAAATATAAGAAGTAAAACTAATTTATCTTTCATTACCGGTACACCTCTGTCTACCCCCCTACAGTACATAAGTCTGACATGATCAGTCGTTTTCTTCCTTTTTCCTTTCCTTTTCTGTTAGCTATTTCATCTAAGTGGTGGTTCTGGTTCTTATCCTATCTTTCTATTCTAAATCCGTAAGCATAAAAAAAGTTTTTACAAAGAGATAAATATTGATTACGAATTAAAACAAAGTATCAACTTAGTAGCGTCATACGAAAAATTGGGGTTGACATTGCCATATAAAAAGTTTGCAAATAATTCGAGTGTCTACTTTCGTTTGCCAGACTCTATCAACGAAGATCAATCTAGCTACAATCAATTTGTTTGGCGCCTACTACAACAATCGAAAATTCTGTGAAAAGTTATCAAATCTTTTTTTTTTACCTTTAGAGGTGAGTTTTTTTTTCAAATTTTATCCTAATTTATTTATTGTTCGGAACAACATGTATTCTTCTTGTTCACCATCAATGTAGTGAACACTGTCACACAGTCTATCCACGGTTTCTTTGATTACATCCCTATTCTTGTCGACTTATTGCATACTCAAAACTTTCCTCTCCATATTTTCCGAATTCTTCCACCCTTATCACATGCTCATTCAATTACTACCGATTTCGACATAACTTTTCAGTCACCGTTGCCATTTTGAGACTTCTTTTTATTATATACCTACTCATCTTTTATTCTATCCCTTCACATAAAACCATATTAACCCTTTTAGCTTTCTTATCTCAACTGCATACACTTTCCTTTTATTCACCCCTTTTGATAAGGTTGATATAAACAATAAAGAAACAATAAACAATCGGATTTTATGTCTTCTCTTCAACATCTTACACAACCCGTCTTATCCTTCCTACCTGCGTGAGCGATTTTCTTACGCCCGCCCTAGAGATACATTATGCAGGTCACATTTTAGATCCCTCCTTAAATCCCATCCTCATAAAACCAGCTATTATTCCTATTCCTTCTCTGTCCATGCTGTAAGATTGTGGAACTCACTTCCGCCTAGCTCTGATGCTAGGCGGAAGTGAGTTCCACACTATATCTCTCGACACTATATCGCTTTTTAAAAATCGATTAAAAGAGCATTATCTTTCCTCTCAAATCTGATCTTAATAAGCATATTTATATACATTTAGTATATATTTATTTACTATATATTTTAGAGTCATGTATTTATTTAAGTATGTAGTATCACTTACACTGTGTATGTTTATATATATGTCGGGTTTAGTCAATAGTATGGACGTAAAGTCAAATAACAAGCACGCCCCTAGCGCCAAACAAGAGCAATTACGCATTGGTGCGCTTTTATAAGCACTTGCGTAGCGGGGAACAGGGCAGTTGAGTACTGACAGCCGTAGAGCTAAGACGTCGTAGAATCAGTGTCGATCCGTAATATTAGTAAGCAGGAATGTAACTTGTGTCTATTTGAATAAACCCAGTGTATCGAATAACTTATGTGATTTCATTTGCACGATTGTACCCACCGACCTGCCCACACACGATGTCTTAACCTAAGGGAATACATCCTGACTTCCCGATGGTTTACATCTATCGGCCAGCCTTGATGCGACATCAGAATTGGGATTCGATCGTGCTAATGAGATCACACGTAAAAACAAAGCTAGTGAAAATGGCGGTTACATTCTTGCAAAAAAAAAAAACGCGTTGTCAATTGCGACTACCCTCGGTTTTAAATGATGAAAACCAGTCTGGAGCGGAGCAGCAAGGAGGTTAGCAACAACCAAGGAGCTGGACAGGTCAAGGAGGAGCGTGTGGACGTGTGAAAAGATCCATACACACGGATCTTTATGCCAATCTGGTGAGTCGTTTTCATTTTCTTATGACTATGGCCAAGAATGTTCACTATTCAAAATTCTGATTTTGTGTACGGTATGGCGGTCAGTGGATCGTCGGGGCGGCCCGTGACGGGTCGTAATTTCATGTTAGTTATCACTGATCAAGTTTTAGTGTTGCTGAAGAGTTATTATTCTACTATCACTGGTAATGGTCCTTAGCTGAATATTATTGTTCGGACTTTAGAGCCATATAGTAGCAATGCCGTACCGAACACATAATTCTGGAAATTATGATAATACCAAATGAAATATTTTGATTAGTTTTGATGCTGTGATAGTTTTATGCAGTGAGGGTTAAGTTTGAGGAGAAGCATAGTATTCTTCTTTTCGAGTCAGGAAGCCAAACTATCTGGAACGTAGTAAACCTTACCAGGCCTAGAAATTGACTTAAAATGCTATGGCATTCATTGGATTCTATAAAGCCCACATATCTACCTACCTGGGCACATGTGACATTGTAATGTGTGGCTCATGTCCACAATAACCCATTATGCTGTGCCAGTTTAGTTTACTACACCGCTGCATCGGTTAATTTCCATCAAATCGGAGTATAGTTAAGATAACTGTGTGAACATATACTCTCGTAATATTTTTCACGCTTCAGATACCATATTGCGTCGAAATGGAGCCTCTGCTGAAGGCTAGCGGTTCAAATGCTGAATACGAAGGTCGACTGTCAACATCTGAGAGGTTGAGACCGACGGCAGGCTAGCAGTTCGTGGTAGCCGAACTTTACGAGCGCGCGCAAGTTTGGAATGGAATACTCGGTGAGTCGCTTCTATTTTATTTCGATAGTCAGGTCGAATGTTCTCTAGTGAAGAGATGCTATTTCAAAATTTAAGTGTTCATGTTTGACCACAGAGTTGGTCGTGGTTAAATCTAGCACTATCACTAGCTAATTAAGACACACTTACTAAAAAGCAAGTAGTTAATGAGTTTCCTATAGGCGGAATAGTTTCAACATTTGATTCAGTACGAACTTTAGGATTAAATATCCCATAAGAAGATGAGCTCGTGGCTAAATAATAACAGCCGCACGGGTCGATCATCAAGGTTAAGCAATGCTTGACGAGGTCGGTCCGTGGATGGGTGACCATTTCAACATACCGAGTTTCCTCCGTGCCTCGGAAAGCACGTTAAGCCGTTGGTCCCGGCTGTCATTTGAAGATCTTTGACAGTCGTTACGGGTAGTCAGAAGCTCGAGATCTGACACCAGTCTTGCCAAGGGGTACCGTGTTACCCAGTTACTGGGTTGTGGAGGTCAGATAGGCAGTCGCTCCATGTAAAACACTAGCACTTAGCTGAATCCGGTAAGACTGGAAGCCAACCCCAATATAGTTGGGCAAAGGCTAGGCAGATGATGAAGAAGATGATCTATCCAAAGTGACTTAACAACTAGGCATTTTCAGTGGCAAAGCGAGTTAGTAAAGTCGTTGGGTGAAGGCAATTGTGTCGAGTTAGTTAGTGACGGTACTGGTCATTTACCTGTATTCAGAAAAGATCTTGTTTCGTCTCTTGCTTACTTTCAAAGTAATATTATGATAGCAGTAGATCTCGCGATCGTTTTCCTTACATGAAAACCGAGTTAGTGTGCGATAGTAAAGTGTTACTGTTGATAATAAGATTTTAAGAATATTGATCCGAATTAATTCGTAAAGCTCCCTCACACGAGCTATTAAGACGCAAATAATATCGGGCTTAATTGTTCCCCTGATATGAACAGTCTGTATATTCCGAGATCTTTGAGTAGAAAGTGTGAATCTTGTGAGAAGGATCCCGGATCACCAAGTTCCTCGGAAATTGAATGTCATAGTTGATGACATTGGTAGTGAGACCAAATATGATTGACATGTCTACTCATACTCGAGGCTCCGGACCGCACCTCATGAGTAGCATGTGGCGATGGGTTTACGAAGAGGTTTGAGTTGAGTATGCATAGCAAGAATTATGGTAAAGAGTAACAGCATTGTTACAATTACTTTGTTTAATTGTTGAACTTGTTGATCGTCGGACCTTTTTCTAATGAATAGTGTTTTGTGGGAGGTTCTAGTTCTAAAACTAAATAGGCCCTGTATTAGGTACACGATAGGTGATTATGACAGGACGGTGATCGTTATACACCGAAAGCTTTAAATAGGTACGCTTAGAACCTACAAGTATGCACAAGATAGGTTAGGGCAGATGCCAGCGGGTCATGTACCAGTCGATGTTGATGTCAAAAGGATTTGATAATGATGAGCAAGCTTAAGGTGTCGAGTAATTCAGTCTATCGAACGTATTATGTTTGACCGTACCAGTGGATTCTGGTGGAGGTCGGGGTCTAGAGAGAGACCGAGAGACCGTTGTGAGAGCAATATAATTGCTAGTCGGCTAGAGAGCCATGGCGTTGGCGGTTTTACTCTAGGGTTTCTATAGGCTTGGCAGTTTTTGCTGCAGAATAAGTTTTAAACTTTGTTTGGAGCGACTAGTGGTACATGGCCCAGGGTAATGATTTAGTTAAAGCGTAGGGTTCTAAAATTTCCCTATTTTAACGAACCCAATAATCTAGTTCGGTCAGGAGTAGCCGAGCGCTGTGTGGCAACTGTTGGCCTGTGTGGCAACTGTTGGCCTGTGTGGCAACTGTTGGCCTGTGTGGCAACTGTTGGCCTGTATGGCAACTGGAAGTCTATGTGACACTATGTCTGGTGTGAAAAGAAAGTAAACTCACATAGTCATGCGAGAGGTGAGGTCACCATGTTAATGTTAATGACGTTCGAATTGTCAAGCCCTCATTACGAAAATTGAAATAGTTTTGGTTTTCAAATTTTGATTACTATGCGTAGATCGTGTTGGTAAGACACACAGAGCTCAAGTACCAATTGAGATTGTAGATAAAGTAGTAAGTACTAAATCTCTGTGTGAACAAGGTCAAGTTCAGAGAGTCGAGTTGACTCGACATCGTGGAGATGTGCGAATAGAGCAATTGAGATAGCTAAGAGAGCTATGAGATAGCTAGTAGAGCTATTTGATGGTTAAAAATCGTGAATAAGAAACATGGTATACTGTTTCTTTTGTTTGATTTAATTTGAGATTTATGACTTACCAGTGGTACTTGAACTTTGTAATCACGAAGATTGGGTGCTTTTAGGTACCAAATCGATTAGGTTGCTATTTTCTTTAAATTGGAAATAGAATTACTCGTTCCTTGCAATAGTGAACAGAGAGATTTAAATGATCATGTTTGATTGTTTCAAAACGTTTCCTCACTCTAGTGTATGAGTCAGGATTGGACGAGCAGATACTGTTTGAAAATTTTGTGTTTCAGAAAAACATCCCTTGTATTATGGGCGATTGCTAGGATGGAGTGGACTAAGACGATGTGTGGTGCAACACGAGGTGACCATGAGATGGCATGGAGCAAGGACAAGAAGATGATGCCTGCGGGTGATAGATTTGGGGATCTGTCACCTGAGAGAGGCCCGAGAAGGCGACGTGTGTGTTCCACGTTCGCCTCTCAAGAGGAATTACGGCCTAGAGAACACCATGTGGTTTTAGTCAGTAGGAGTCTGACAGACCCCTCAGCTTTCCCCAAGGGCTGAGGACATCCATTGAGGATTTCCACATGATTCGATACACTGTTAAAACCTGACAATTAGGAACAGACGAGGACGCCTGTCTCGCAGGATGGCCGTGTCGGGTTTAGTCAATAGTATGGACGTAAAGTCAAATCACAAGCACGCCCCTAGCGCCAAACAAGAGCAATTACGCATTGGCGCGCTTTTATAAGCACTTGCTTAGCGGGGAACAGGGCAGTTGAGTACTGACAGCCGTAGAGCTAAGACGTCGTAGAATCAGTGTCGATCCGTAATATTAGTAAGCAGGAATGTAACTTGTGTCTATTTGAATAAACCCAGTGTATCGAATAACTTATGTGATTTCATTTGCACGATTGTACCCACCGACCTGCCCACACACGATGTCTTAACCTAAGGGAATACATCCTGACTTCCCGATGGTTTACATCTATCGGCCAGCCTTGATGCGACATATATTTATATGTTTTTATATCTTAGGTTAGTCGTTCACTTTTCTTCTCTTCCTGTTCTCACACAGTATTGTCTACATTTCTTCTTCATTTCTCCTTTTCGCGGGTCTGCTGGTAGAAATTTCTCAAGAAATAAGCAGTACCTTTGTGCTCCATTGTCATGATGTGTTTTCTGTATGTATTTTCTGTGTGTACATTAATAATAAAATAAATAAATAAATAAAATAAACAATATTTATTTTTTCAAGACTTAAACCTATTCACAATGATTGTACCTTAAATTAGACTCATTAAGTTAGTGGCAAGATACAAAATATGTACAACTGGGCTTAAACTAGGAGGATTCCTGTGCTATAAGCACCAGTTACTTCACCACCGTGTTCGATATTAATCCGTAAGTATTGCCTGAAGTTTAAATCCGAATTAACCATGACTTCATAACCGTCTTTATCATAAAGAAATCCTGCTGAACAAAGGCCTACCCGAAGCACCGCCATATGGAACGGTATTGCGTGTCTCGCATCCATTGGTCCTCGCAGTAGGAAGCGTCTAACGCAGCGTCTTCCTGAACGCGGTCCCCACTCTAGAACTATTCAGCTTCATCGACCATCCGTTCTACGAGCAATGTGCCCTGCCCACTAATACTTAGCCCTGAATTATCATGGCTTCATGAAAGTAAATATTAGATAAACGTAGACTATTCTAACTCGAATTAAAAGCAAAGTTTAACCATCCTCGTTTGTTCTATTCAAGTCTAAATTAGTCGGTAAACTTTTCCATTTAGTTTACTATTGTTCAACTTTGATTGCGAATCAAAGGATTAACTTGATGATTTAGACATTCATTAGTGCCCATGTGTGGGCTTAACGACCTAGATTAGTTGTTCCAGACTATTAAATGCTTATTCATGATACAGAGTCAACGACAAAAGTTTGTACATCATACTCATGTAGTAGTGTGGATAAAGTCTTGAGGAATTGAGAGAAAGTAAAAAATCGGCCAAGTGCGAGTCGGACTCGCGCACGAAGGGTGCCGTACTTGGTAAATTGCGGTTTACGATTTATGACGTATTAAAAGAAAAAACTACTTACTAGATCTCGTTCAAACCAATTTTCGGTGGAAGTTTACATTGTAATGTACATCATATATTTTTTTTAGTTTTATCATTGTCTTATTATAGAAGTTACAGGGCGGGGTAGACACATTTTACCACTTTGGAAGTGTCTCTCGCGCAAACTATTTAGTTTAGAAAAATAATATTAGAAACCTCAATATCATTTTTGAAGACCTATCCATAGATACCTCGCACGTAAGGGTTTGATGCAATATAAAATTGAGTTTCAGTTCTAAGTATGGGGAACCCCCAAAATGTATTGCTTTGTTTTCTAATTTTGTGTGAAAATCTCAATGCAGTTCACAGAATACATCGACTTACCAAGTTTCAACAGCATAATTCTTATATTTTCGGAAAAAAGTGGCTGTGACATACGGACGGATAGACAGACAGACAGACATGACGAATCCATAAGGGTTCCGTTTTTTACCATTTGGCTACGGAATCCTAAAAAAAGGAAATGGTTCGCAAGCTACCTAAGACGAAATGAAGTAAAATTGGCCTTCATTAATTTTAAAATGTCCTGAGTTCCAAACCCTTTAACTTCGTTGAATGACACCCACTAAACAAGGCATCGCCTACAGCTTATATTGTTACATGAATAATACAAGGAATTGATGATGTTTAGATACTTTATTATTAGAGTTTATTGTATAAACATTTGGTGTTATCCGGAACGGAAGTTTATACAATAGGAATTTGCTTAAACAAGAGAAAAGCTAAAGGCTATACAAGTTCATCATTAGGAAATCTGCGGCGTTTTGGTAACTAAGGCCCGTACTCCGGATACTCATGCTCGACTCAAACTCAAAATTGGCCATAACTTCCAATTAACTGGCAACCAATGCTTGACATATTATATTGTGTACTCAATAGAGCAAGGGACCAGACGTTACTAAATTCGTTCTACACAAAATGTGTGGTAGGTATTGAATGAACCCAGTGCTGGGCATGCCACAATTGCGGCGATAAGACCCATCTTTGAGAAGTGACTTGAGAGGCGCCATGGCGTCCTCACCTTCCACCTGACGCATCTCTTCACTGGACACGCTGTTTCTGGAGGTTCCTGTTCAGAATAAGGCGGGAGAAAACGCCCGGGTGTCACAATTATGTGGATCCCCCGGAGGACACGGTTGAGCATACGGTGGAGGTCTGCCTCGCTTGGGCGGAGCACCGCCGTGTCCTCGTGGAGGCGATCAGCGGTGGCGACCTCTCGCGTCCGGCCCTGTTTCAGTTCATGGTACGGAACGAGACGACATAGGAAGGTGTCACCTCCTTCTGCGAAGCAGTAATGCTCGCAGAGGAGGAGGTGGATCGCGCGAGGGAGACGCAACAGAGAAGCCCTCACACCAGTCACCGCAGGAGGCGCCCTGGGCGTCGGGAGTCACAAGCCGATACCCGGCCACCGTAGGCGCGAGCTTACGGACGGCCAGTAATAGGTAACTCGCCGTCCGATAAGGACCAGGCTCGAGTCGACGGCGCATAGTGTTCCACGCGCACCTCAAAGAGATGTCAGAAAAGAGTGACGAGGTCCACTAGGGCCGATGCCTGTCTGGATCGCGGATAAATTTAAAAGAGAGTTATCGCGGCCCTAGCACAAGCAACTGAAGAAAAACGGGTGGGTTTTGGTCAGTAAAAGTCTGACACGCCCTCCCGCTTCATCCAGAGCGGGAGAAGTAATTTGATGATTTCCCACCAAAAAGGCATTGAATGAAAATTAAAGTCCAAGTTAGCAAGTACGAGTACGTTCCAAGTACATGCTAAAACTACTCAATTCCACCGATTATGTGTTAAAAGAGTTCGGTAAAGTTTGGGGCGTCTAGGATCTTGGCTTGTACACGGTAATGTCAAAAAACAAGCAAACCAATCACAACTGTCCATTGCCAGTTTGAGTTGAGTTTGCTGTGACTAAAAGTATTGTGCACATAAATAGAAACACCACCACCCCTGGAATCTGTTCTAAAATTATAATTGTGGGTATAATTGGGTAATTAGAAAGTATCGGCTTCTTCGCTTGATTTAAGCCATGTTTCGGTTAATACTATAACATGAGTAGTGTGTTTGATGGATTTTATTATGCATTGCAGTTCGTCAAATTTTCCTTGTCTTCGAATGCTTCTTGTATTTGCGTAGAAAAAGTGAGTGTTGATTTAAGCGATGGTCTACCATAAGAACTATCTTGGTAGGTATGACAGAGCTGGTATGTAATGGTTTCATCAGAGTTATACAGTATTTATTTATTTATATACACTTTATTGTACACCATAATAAACAAGAAAAAAAAGAAACTTAGTACTAAAAACATACAATGGGCGGCCTTATCACATTCCGCGATCTCTTGCGACAATACCAACTATGAACATAATATTTATACAATAATACTTACTAAAAACAAAAATAAAAATACATACATATGCTAAATAATAGATACATAAATACATACATACTTAATATATAAGCAATGAAAATAAATGATGTACAACAATCATCGGACATTATGTCAAAAAACCAAGAGCACAATCACAGCGACAGTATGTTTGGTGTTTTTACTAGCATTAGTTTTTTGGATTGGTTTGCACAATTTTTGGGGTGCCTTTCACATATTTAATAATTATACCCTTTTCACCGTTTTCTTTGCGACGGATTAGTTCTTGGCTGAGCTCCTTCGAAGTTTATTTATTGCAGTTAATATGTCACAGCATTATTTTTGTTTCCTCTTTCCTCGACTGATAAGACTATCTGTTTCATCACCACTAGTTTTAGAAAAATCCGATTGTGAACCACTTTGACCACTTTTCTTGGATTCTTTTTGGGACAATCCCACCGCACTATTCCCAAACCATTGCAACACCTGAAAGCCAGAATCAACAGTGGCGACCTCCAGAAAAGCGCCGAGGCAATGAACCTCGACGAAGTCCCGGAGAATGAATTTAACTGTCTTGGATCCCGCAACGAAATTAATCAGAAAATAATAACGGAGGAGTAGGAAAAAGTACAAATTTTCACTTCCCTCCATATCAAGCAGGAGACAGACCAAACAAGGACAATAGGCACAAAGGGTCGTTTAAAACTGGGATAAGCCCAGTTGCCTAGCATCACGGATAAAAATTTGCATTTTAATATTAATGGGTCCTTCATTGTGAGCTGCTATATTTGTTTCCAATAATAGGTATGGCAAAAATGCTTGAACGCACGTTTGCAAAAATGCTGAACGCAATTTGTTCTAGTTTCCACAAGGTCCGTATAGTAAACAACTCCAGATGCAGCCTGTACATTATTACATTATTCAACATAAAATTGCGCTCATTCTGCCAAAGAATACACTCCCATAAGATATGATGTGCAGATTGTCATATGTTGTGTGTGTATTGGTTGTTGATATGTGTTGATTGTTGACATGCTGAGATAGGAGCCTTTTTGGTCTCGCACGGGGTTTTTATTTTTAATTCTGTTTAATTTTAAGCTGATTTCTCGTGTCTCCTGTGTGGGTCACAAATAAATACTTTTTCTTTCTTTCTTTATTGTACATATTCGCAGTCAGACGTAGAACACTGACATAAAGGCGAGGCAACGAGCTTGAAGGAAAATAATTTACTGCACTTCAAGGTCGACCGGAAGTACGCCAGCAAGTACCGGTAAGGCTTCAGTACTAACCGTCCTGTATGCTTTGCATAAGAAGCTGGCTTTGAAGTAATTTACGTCGTACCGCCCCTATTGTGGCCCTATCAGCCCAAACAGGCGCCCCATAGCACATACAACCCAAGTTAGTAGCACCATAAATAGACTTTAAGGTTAAAAAAGACAGACCCCACGTAGATTTAGATATTCTCGTTAAGGCATAGAGGTTCTTTTTTGCTTTTTCACCGACTATTTTAATATGATCTATAAATGCAAAATTCCTCTCTAACACTAGACCAAGATAGCACACGGACTGCTTCCTTTTCACGCGAACGTTATTAAATTTTATAGTAGGACACGATTTAAGATTACCTTTCAAAATGAGTTGATAAGTTTTGTGCGGAGCAAATGTCAGGTGGTTTCGATCACCCCACTGAGATATTAATCGTAGGCAAGTGTCAGCCAAGTACTCGAGTCAAGCTCGAGTACTTGATTGAATGAGCAGAAGACCGTCGTCCGCGTAACCGGTTAATGAACAGCCGCTTGGAAGCGGAATCGCGAGGAAATCATCAAAGCCTAAATTCCATAAAGGTGGACCAATAACCGAACCCTAAGGACATCCCATGGTAAGAGACTTCAACATGGAATGATGACCGAGTTTAAGTTTCGCGGAAACAATTAAAAAGTAAGAGTAAACTAAATTGTATATATTTCTATAGCAGCCCCGAGTTTTTATTTTAAGTAATAGCATTGGCCACCATGCGTTATCAAAAGCCCCAGAAATATCTAGAAAAATCCCAATTACGTACTTATGTTCAGATGTATTAACAATTTTCCTAACAGTAAGGGCCGCGTCTACGGTAGATTTTCCCATAGTGAAACTGAATTGATTGTTATGAAATTTTGGTCCGTCCGGTAGCAAACGTGGAACGATAAGGCGCTCCAGGAGTTTTCCCAAAGATGGAAGTAATGTTATGGGCCGGTATGACTTTGGGTCGTCCGGGGGTTTGTCGCCACTTTTCGGGATGATTCGTATAAATCCACGTCGCCAAATACGAGGAAATACGCCCTCTGCAATACAACGGTTGTAAACGGTTAAAATCGCATCACCGGCTGTTTTACACGCTTCTATAATCATCCGATTAGATATTTTATCTTCACCTAACGACTTGTTGAGTGGTAACCTCTTGACAACCTTAATAAATTCGTCAGTGGATGGAAGATCTGACGCTGGTGATTCAGATGGTACAGCTGCCCACGCTTTGATCTGTTGATGGTAGTCGTTGTCATTAGAAAGTAAGTCATCAGGTATAAGAGTGTTCAGCAAAGCTTCAGTTGTCTCCTCAATACCGGCGGTGTGTTTATTATTTACTTTAATGTTCTGAACAAACGCGAGGTCGACTGATCGATTGGCTTTAAACTCATGATATAAAAGAGACCACGGACCCTCTTTATCTAATTTTTCTACTATTTTACGTAATAAATTACCCTTAGATTTTTCCACCGATGCTCTGTAGCGGGACCCGGCAACTCTAAAAGCATTCAACGCAATGGAAAGAGGGTCACCGGTGACCTTACGTTTTTTAAGCTTGTTAAGATGTTTACGCGCTCGGCGATAACCCGTACGCTGTTCAGTTAGGTAGTCACACCACCAATCACATCTACGTACATTGGTCATAGATTCACGACAAATGGCAATGTCAGCACAGTAAGTAAAGGTGTCTGACATAATTTCAGCACTTTCCTCAGCTGACAGCCCATCACGAGTGAAATCTTTGGCGTGAGACGCAAGAAGCGAGCTAAAGAATTCCCAATTCGCACCCTTACATTTATACCTAAAGTAACCAATGGCATGTGTCATACCCTGAGTAAAAACCGGAACAAATTCGTACACGATCAAGCGATGATCACTACAAGACGCGTCCGGTAGGACACGCCACCTATCCAAGCATACGTCTGCACTAAAAAGTGTGACGTCAATACAAGATTCGCCCATTTGGCTGCAAAAAGTTGGTGGTGCGTCAGGGGTATTATGAATAGTCAGATTAATTTCAGCAATGAAATCTTCAATAGCGCAGCGTCGTTCATAATCCGTAGACCGAACTTTGCCATACTATAGAGTCGAAGACGCATTAACATCAGCACAAACGATAACTTTGCAGCCCGCGAGCGACTGCAAGACGTAACGGAGATTATGTATATGAGGAGCAACAGGGTCTGAATATTGAAAGTAGCAGCTCACAACGTAAACTTTAAAAGAAGATGATGAGACCTTCGCAACGGCAGAATGCGGTGTCATAAGGTTACGCAAAGACGTTACTGTGAAGTTAGAAGAACGGGCCACGTAAATTCCAGCTCGTGCTTTGCCATCCAACTGTACTACTTTGTGACGTAAACACGCGTTTTGATATTGTTCTTGAACAAGCACTATATCTAAGTTATAATCGATAGTAAGTTTGTCTAGTTCAGAATGTTGAGGATAAGTTGTTCGAGCTTAAGTTTATAAGTTGCACACTCGTGCGATCCACAGAGATGGTCATATGATTTCTTGGAACATTTACAAGCAACGCAAGACGGTGTATAATTTAAATTGACCTTATGCGGGCAGTCTTTGGTTTCATGTGCCTCAGAGCAATTAGCGCAGGTAGGTGATTTAATAGTGCAGTGTTTCTTAACATGACCGAACTGTTGACAATGTGCACAACGTACTATCTCGACATCATCAATGAAACGGCAAGTCGCCCAATCAATAAATAGTTTATCCTTAGTCGAGACTAAATGTTTCCAGACCGCGGACTCGAGTTCAATGCCTATCCATTTCCGATTGTTGTCTAGCGAACGCCTACATATAATTTTTGTTGATTTAATATAGTCAGCTTCATTTAATGGCAACTCGTCTTTAATGTTTGAACAGTACAATGCATGCAAAAAGGCAGTGTCTTTCATTGACGACGGGGCGTCTTTAACCAAAATACGAGGACTACGGCCTTTCGGTTTCTTAAGTCGTAAGCGAGTGGACCTAATGGCATCGACCGATTGCAATTTTTTGATTTGGTAATCGTTAGCGACACTTTTCTTGGATAGTGGCGGCCGTCGAGCATTCATGATGAGATAACTGATTTTATTTACACGTGGGAAGGGGATAAAAAATGCAACTGTGTCTTTTACCCGAGGTGAGTTGGGGGCCGCGCGCGCCGCTTTGATGCGCTGCTATTCGGTGTTGTGTAGTAAAAGACAGTTGTAACCAAAATCACTATTTGACACCACTTAACTTATTAGTCAACAGTTAATTTTTTTTCGAGTTAGGTACATTTGAAAATATACGTGTTATATATTTTTAAATCACCTCTTAAAACTCTTCATTTTGATATGCCACGTGCTTGCACTGTAAGCTACATGACTGGTTAGGTTAAGGTATTTTTTTTGAGTAAAAAACACGTCTGCACCGTCCGTAAGCCGAAGTGTCGATCTTAAATCTTTTTGAAATGGTAATACAATTTAACTAAAATAATAAAAGTAGAACTAATAGTATCTAGAGTTAAGATTGATAATATTAAATCAATCGAAGATGTTTAGTGGCTTTCATATTTGTATGTACCAAGTCTCCCCTAGCACCAAGTCACCTCAGTCTCCCATACAGTCCAATTATTATTAAAAAGGTCTTTTTTATAATGTTCTTCAGAAAGGTCAGGTGCGCAGTCATAATCATCATCATCAGCCTTTTAATATTCCCACTGCTGGGACACAGGCCTCCTGGGCCGTAATCCACCACGCAGGCCCATTGCGGGTTTGTGGATGTCACATGTCTTTGAATGTTTGGTTCTAGGACATACCAGTTTCCTCACGATGTTTTCCTTCACCGTGTTGAGAGCAGTGGGGATGAAATAATTTACACAAAGTAAAGCGCCTGCCTGGGTTCAAACTCACGACTTACGACACGTAAGTCAGGGCCTTTACCACTGGGCCACCACTGATCCAGGTGCACAGTAGGTAGGTACTCATAATCGTCCTGCGTGTAGGACTAGATTTATGAACGTAAACGAAGGAAAAGCAGTCGCATTATGCTATTTCAGTCTACCCCCTTGGGAAAAGATGTGAGTTTCTATATTTATTGAAACCAGAAATTTTCATACTCCACTGTAAAAGTTTCCTATAATTTCTTTAAGAAAGGTCTTGGCCAAACATCAACCACATCATCGCTTACCATCAGGTGTCATAGTGGTCAAGTATCTATACTATATAATATTATAAAGAGGAAAGATTTTTTTGTTTGTTTGTTTGTACCGAATAGGCTCTGAAACTACTGGACCGATTTAAAAAAATATTTTACCAATAGAATAAATAATAAATAAAATAATTATAAAAAAAAATAAAAAAAAATGTTTGTATGTCGTTTTGTGGCAATTAAATATTTTTCTTTCTTTCTTTCTAGAAAGCTACATTATTCCTGAGTAACATAGGCTATTTTTTAATCCCGATATTGGGTCCTGTGGGGTGGTCCACGGGAGCGAAGCCGCGGGCAACAGCTTTTATGAATAAAATAAATTAATAAAAATAATACACCAAAGAAATAGATAAACATCAAAATATAAAGGTTAACAATTTACTAATAAGGAAGGCAGGGTTCCTCATAATGATTTCAAAGTTGAAATAGCAGAGAACCTGCCGTCGAATGGTCATTTGTTCTGTGTTGAATGGCGTTGGGTCCCGTGACAGGTGTGGTTGGACCGACTTCCGAATTTATGTTCACTTTCGTCTCCTGCTTATACGGACCCTCCGTATAAACAAGAGACGAAGGTGAACATCCTGATATATATATAAGATACATGTGGGTTTGAATACTAAAGAAACATATAGTAGGAAACAAAAAATATTGCACCTTCATAGGTACTTACATAAATTCACGCCCTTTTCCTATAGGGGTTGGTAGGAACTGAGAATGCTACCTGTAAGCATACTTCCGATCTGCAATCAACCAAAAAAATGGTTAGGTTAGGTTAGGTATAGATGGTGATAATTTTTTAGTTTGTCTCTATCATTACATATTTATATAATACAGTGATGAAGTTGTTTGTTTGTTTATATAAGACAAACTTTGGATATTCTGATTCGATTACGTAAGTTCTGCAGCTGAATTGCGTAAGTAAAAACATCAACACGGTCTAGGGATATTTCATACTCAATTAAATAACTCGAAAAGTACTGGCCGCATTGGAATCTTTTATACACCGATTTGTTTGTAATTTATCTCAAACTAATTCCAAATTAAAATTTTGAAAATTCTTTTGTTTCGGTGGCATAAAAATGTCTTGATGTGTAGGAGAGGGCATTTTCATTTGTGCGAAATTTAGAAAACAATACGAATTACGTTTAGTTACAGTTTTTTTAATTTTTAAACGAAAGATAAAATTAAGATTGAGGTATTGTAGCCATGCAACGCCAACATTTGACGAGGGCGGAGATGTTACGAGCTGTGGGAATGCTGGAAGCTGGGTCTGTTCAGCGTAATGTTGCTGAGGCCATAGGGAACCACCAAAATGTAATTTCAAGATTGTGGACACGCTATCGTGCCACAGGTGAAGTAGCGGAGAGGCACCGGGGGCCAAGTCGCATCGCTACCCCCAGACAAAACCAATTTTTGCAAATTACTGCGCGAGCTCAACCAAATGCAACGGCGACTCAATTGGTCCAAAGGCTGCGAGTGGAACACCAAGTGCTTGTGAGTGACCAAACTGTAAGAAGGCGACTGCATGAAAGCAGTCTACGCTCTCGTAGACCACTCCGTGTCCCACCTTTACGGAGAGGCAATCGTGGACGACGATTAGAATGGGTTCGGAACCACGTGGACTGGGGCCGTGAGCAATAGTCCAATGTGCTGTTCACGGATGAATCCAGCTTCCATCCAGATTCACGAAGGACGCGTGTTTGGCGAGTTCCTGGACGATGGAGCCGTCTTCAGAACCCTCAGGAAGTTCACCCATACCACCATACCAATCGATTCCTTCCCAAAAACGACTTTACGTATCAATATGCAATACGTAAAGTCGGTTTTGGGAAAGAATCGATTCTTTTGCTTTGGATAATATACACACATCAACACGGTCTAGGGATATTTTTAAAAAAGCGAATTACTATCAATGTGTTAATTATTTATATGACATGTACTTACGCAATTCGGCTGCTGGCAATAAACTTTACTATCATTAAGTTGCACTGACTACTTTTTGTCCCGGAAAAAATGCACGGTCCCTGTGGCAAAAGTTAGTAAATTATAACAACCAGCCAAGTGCGAGTCGGACTCGCGCACGAAGGGTTCCGTACCATAATCGCAAAAAATGGCAAAAAAATCACGTTTGTTGTATGGGAGCCCCACTCAAATATTTAGTTTATTCGGTTTTTAGTTGTTATTTGTTGTTATAGCGGCAACAGAAATACATAATCTGTGAAAATTTCAGCTGTCTCGCTATCACGGTTCATGAGATACAGCCTGGTGACAGACGGACAGACAGACAGACGGATCGCGGAGTCTTAGTAATAGGGTCCCGTTTTTACCCTTTGGGTACGGAACCCTAAAAAGAGGTTATCCTTGCATTGAGAAAAATTACAGGTGCTTATTATAATAATGTATCACACAATTATGCACAAATTATTTATACTGGAATTCTCCACTCATAAAGTCACGGATGAGTTATTACTCTTTTCAAATCCTTTGGGTTCGAATATATCAATATACAATTTTCAATTTCAAAAAGATCAAATATTTATATAATATTTGAAATTGATATCGTTTTTGAGAATATTAAAATCGAAAAACTGTATTTGAATGCAATAATGCATAAACAGATGTTGTATATTTTTTTCAATTCAATATTTATTTGCCCAAACATGAGTACAGTACACACAACAAATTGCCAATATGTAAGAGATGTTAAAAATACAGAGCGACATGTTTGCCTTATATAATGGCATGCAGAATACAAAACATATCAAAATAATAAAATACAAATAAAAAATAATAATTGCATGATGTCATGTCATATTTAGTCAATTTATATAAAAATGTGCAAATCCGCAACTTATCATTTTAGAATGTCAGTAAAATTATTTAAAATGTCAGAACCAGAATTTGATTTGCCCTAAATATAGGTACAGTATAAGATTAATAACATAACTAAATGAGGTGAGCCACATTTTACTTTCCAGCCTGCAAATCATTACATTAATTTTAAAAATTAAAAAATATCAACAATACAAATAGAATTAATTATATTAATGATAAAAACAGATAGTCAGGCAATTGTAAGAAACATTAACAATTTATTTCACGTCTAGCTAATGAATAGCTAATGAATTTGCAGTAATAATATGTACATTTTCTATATAGTCACATCACATCACATTTGATAAATAAATAAAGTATATATGTATTATCAAAATATTAAATGTCAAATTTATTTATAATGTTCTACAAATAATCTATATATATAAAAGGCAATGTCCCGACTAACATATCAACGCCTAGCCTAAACCACTAACGAAAGAAGTTTGAAATTTTTAGAGGATGTTGATTTTATGCTGTAGGCGTCGTTTAAGAAAGGATTTTTGGAAATTCATCCTCTAAAGGGGAGAAATAGGGGATGAAAGTTAGTATGAAACTCTGTCATTTTTAATTTGAAATGAATGAAATTTGGTATTTAGCCTCTAAATATAAAATAATAAAATACGTCTTCAAGCTAATTTTGGATTTCATCCCCTAATGGGGTAAAAAGGGATGTTAAAATTTGCATGAAAACTAAATTGTTTATTATCAAAATTACTTGGAATTCAGTATTTATGCTCTTCAATACAATTAAAGAAATACGTATTTGAGGATTTTTTGAATTTCATCACTTAAAGGGATGCTAAAGTTTGAATGAAAAATAAATGGCTCATTACCAATATTAATTGAAATTTAGCCATTCTGCTCTTCAACACAATTTAAGAAACATGAATTTAAGGGTTTTCTGAATTTCTTCCCTTAAAGGGGTAAAAAGGGGTCTTAAAGTTCGTGCGAAAACTAAATTGTTTATTATAAAAATTACTTGGAATTTAGTATTTATGCTCTTCGATACAATTAAAGAAACACTTATTTAAGGCTTTTTTT
This sequence comes from Orthosia incerta, assembly GCA_948252205.1. Lineage (NCBI taxonomy): Eukaryota > Metazoa > Arthropoda > Insecta > Lepidoptera > Noctuidae > Orthosia > Orthosia incerta. Next base: position 7,496,939 of record OX411748.1, read on the forward strand.
TTATTTCATTCCTTAAAGGGGTGTTTAAATTTGAATGAAAACTAAATTGTTTATAATCAAAATTACTTGGAATTTAGTATGTATGCTCTTCAATACATTTAAAGAAACACGTATTTGAGGATTTTTTGAATTTCATCACTTAAAGGGGTAAAAAAGGATGTTAAAGTTTGAATGAAAATAAATTGCTCATTATCAAAATTAATTGAAATTTAGTCATTCTGCTCTTCAACATAATGAAAGAAACATGAATTTAAGGATTTTATGAATTTCTGCCCTTAAAGCAGTAAAAAGGGGTGTTAAAGTTTACGTGAAAACTAAATTGTTTATTATAAAAATTACTTGGCATTTAGTATTTATCCTTTTCAATCTTCTTCTTCATCGTGTCAATGATTCCATTTTAATTTTTTTATTTAGAGCTTTGTGCTTCGACCAGAACTCAGCCACATCCACAGCCCTAGCGTTGGCCTCGCACAGGTCCCTCATGGTGCAGGTGTTTGTGCACATAGAGCAGTACAAAAGATGGGGCATCGTTTGCGGTGTGGTTCCACAATCTCATTGTGGCTGATCGGAGTACCCCCATCTGACCAGGTTGTACCTACAGCGGCCAACTTGCTCGCAGCCTATTTAGGGATTTCTAGGTAGGCCATGGCAGTTTATTCCCAGCTGGGAGCTTTTCTGCAGGATCGATATAGCCAGTTGGAGGGGGGTATTTGAAGAGCCACAATTTTCTACGTGCTTCGCCAGGGCTGTTGTCGTATGTTGTTTTAGCCGACTTAAGGAAGCTGTTCCGACTCTTTAGTCACCCCCGTGGTTGCTCCGCGTTGTACAATAGGTGGCGGTTATCGGTCTACTGCTTGTGCTTTTTGGAGGAACAGGCAACTTCCCTACGGACCTCCGGAGGGGCTATTCCTGCCAACGGGTATAGTGCAGCAAGTGGAGTTGGTTTAAGGCACCCAGTGATTATTCAGCACGTGTCATTGAGGGCTTTTCAATACAATTAAAGAAACACGTATTTAAGTATTTTTTTTTATTTCATCACTAAAAGCGGTAAAAAGGGGTGTTAAAGTTTGTGTGAAAACTGAATTTTTCACTATCAAATTTACTTGAAATTATTTCTGCTCTTCTATACAATTAAACACACAATAATTTAAGGATTATTTGAATTTCATCCCTTAAAGAGGTAAAAAGGGGTGTTAATGTTTATTTGAATGATTACTGGATGTGCTCGGGGGGAAACAGTTTTCATAACTCGAGTACCACTGATACCCTCTGACTCTGTATTTGAGTTTAAACGATTACAATTCCTCTTAAGGTCTGCTTTGCAATGACCATAAATAAATCTCAAGGCCAGTCATTAAGGGTGGCAGGCAAGATTGCTTCCGACACGGGCAGTTTTACGTTGCCTGTCCCAGAGTCAGCACTAGCAGCCTGGTCATTTTGACACCGAAATAACACCAATTTGATATACAAAGAAGAGTTTACTTTAATATTAATTAAGAAGGTGGACTGAAAATCAGCGTTGACCAGCGTAGTATCCATGCTGCGCACTGGTCGGCATCGGTTGAGCCAGCTCCTTTTGCCATACTGAAAATACTGTGCTTTGAAACTATCTTGTGTTTTGTTTATGCTGTAACATACTTTCTTAGTGGCAGTAAATGTTTTTTTTCTTCTTTCTTTAATTCTAACTTCTTGATGACGACTTTGTTAGTGTAAGCTAATTGGAGTACCCATATCTAGAATGTACAGGATGGCGCAAAACTCATAACTCTATCGGAACATGCTTTAATTTTTGCAAATGGCGGAAAATATCAATTCTGCTTCGATATTTGTGAAGTAAACAGATGCAAAATATTGCTGGCAACCTCCAAGCAAGTGTAACATTTTTTTTTGTTCCGGTGTGGAAAATCCTCATTGGATGTTCTCCGCCCTGGGGGAAGCGAAGGGGTCTGTCAGACACATACTGACTAAAAACCATCCCGGTGTTCCATCTGACACTTACGCTGGGCCACCACGACCACGAGGAAGACAAGCTCTGTGAATAAGCAAAATTATTACCTCTGTGGCATCGAAAATCTGCGTATAATCCAGACGAGTCATTACACCCACCTCAAAGTTACTGCATGGTGTATGTTTTACGCTAAAGGCTTCATCGGGCCACCAAACCACTACTGTGGTCGACAAGGTCACAGAGTCATGATCAACATATTTCACTATCCTTAAAAGCAATAAATATGAACTAGAGTACATAATGGTTCCAACAGGATAATGCAACGGCGCTTACTGCAGGAGCCGCAACCGAAATTCTGAGGGCGGCATTACCCGGACAGTTACATCAGGTGATCCTGATGTAACTGTTCCAGACTTCTTTCTGTGGGATTTTTTTAAGTCACGAGTCTAAGTCAACATGCCTCAGACGCTTGAAGCCCTCAAGACTGATGGCAAATTCCATACACGGGTTCAAATGTTTATCAATTCTGGCGAAGCAACGGCCAAATAGCCGTATCATTTTCTCGACTTAATGGAAAATAAATTAAGACACCAAATAAATATTATCCAAAAGCAGAAACAAAGTTTTTAATTCATAAAAAAATTACAGCCGAAGGTGTCTGTAGTAGGATTCAGAAATTGAAAGCAGGTGCAAGCAAGTTGTCTTCCAATATTTGTATCTCCCTGTGGAAATCGATCCTACGAGACCTCCGGAATGAAAGTATAAAATAGCTCTAGCTATTAGAACAGGAAGGCAGTGCAGTTTTAAAATAATAATGTTGAGCACATTTTGTGGTCTACGCGAACAAAGACGCGGGCGGAAAACTATGTTTGGATAATAATTTGCAATATCCCACCAGCACTGATAAAAACCGAAACAGCCAATATAGTGTAGTCCACGCAGGCGAAGCCGCGGGCGGAAAGCTAGTAATACATATAATGTAAATTATAAAAATTATCGTTCTAGAACGTCTAAACAAAAATATTTAAAATGTCTACATAATAAAATAATAAATTAAATCAAAATTGCCAATCTAGCAGTTAATTATTAAAAATGTCAAGAACAATAAATTAAAATATTTCGTTTATAAACTCATTCAGGCTATATGCTTCATCTGGTATGAAATTTTTAACTTTTTTTCAAATGATAAATCATTTAATGCAGAGTCGTTAAACTGCTTCCAGCTTTATAGAAATTTATTGTAAATTTCTTGAATCATGCAAAAGACACTTTACGCAGAAGTGCCATTTTGTGCTGATATTGACTTTGATTTTAAAGAAGTCTAAACTGAAGCGTTGGAAGTGGTCGAAAAAGAACTTGCATAGCTCTATTTAAAAAACCATGAGATATTGAGTTTGTATCCATCATAACTATGTTTAACAAAAAAAAAAAAATCAAAGTAGACTATTCTTAATGTAGGCGTAAAAGCTGTTACACAAAAAAAGTAATCTAAAATATTGTACATCACTGGAAAAAAATGTTTGAACAACTGAACCAATTTGTATTATGATAGCTAAAATATCAAATAAAATATACATAGGCCTACTTATATCTTCAATATTTTCTTTTTGCAATAGAAATTATCAAGTCTCTCTTTAAAGGAATTTCATTACCATCATTTCAGCCAAAAGACGTCCACTGCTGGACATAATTCTTCTCCGAGTGTCGCCACATTGACTTATGTGCTACCTGATTCTAACCACAATTAAGCAGGAATACAATTAATAAAACACCCAATCTTGACTTTTCTTTTCATCTAGCTTTTGCTGACCCAGAGTTGGGCAAATGCTTGCTCAAGTCCTTACAGATATATTTCTTCCAAACTTTAGTAACATAAATTCTGACACCTTATTAGGAAGCAACTACAAGAAAACTAATCACGGAACAATTTCCTTGGTCCTTCATCCCCGTGTCTGAGGGGACCAAAAGCTAATTTTAGTTACGGAACTAAGTCATCACAAAGGTTTGTTCATTGGGCTTTTCCAAACACAATAAATGAAGTCATGGAAATTATTTGTTTACTACTTGTGACTACAGACGTAAACCTACCGCAAATATATGTTCTTCGCGTGTCAAAAAAGGGAGTAAAAGTGAGAGCAAAACTAGTTGTTTGAGTTGTTTCATTTAGCGTTGTCGGCACCGTATACAATACCTTTCAAACGAAATCAAAATCGGTTCATCCATTTAGGAGCTTATGATGCCACAGATAGATCAAAAAACAAAAAAATATAGACAACTAAACAAACGTCAAGATAGATATACACGTCAAACTTATAACACTCCTGTTTTTACCGTCGGGGGTTAAAAATGCCTAATTATGCCCAATCGAGCTGTCAAAACTACCCAAAAAAAGTTGGCCGAGACAATGGAAACATTTCCTCTCATCGAAAAGCTTTTTTCTTAAATTGTGTGTATCAAGCGATCATATAAAAAAAAAAGATTTTCAAAATAAAATTTCAGCTCAATGGGATATTGGTTAAATTAACGTGCAGGATTTGTTCACAGATACCGGGACAGGTTAAACTAAATAAAAGATTGTGAAATGTGGTACGCTTGGTTTTCGTACAGTCGGAGGGACGAGCGTTATCTAGTTAAATTTATATCTGTGCATGCGACCGTAAGTCTCAGGAAATTGTAACTTCATTATGAACTAATTTTGGAAACTTAGTTTCACTAAGACAAATATGCATTGGGCCAGTGGGTCGTCTTTATGATGTGCACGTGACATATAAACTTGGTGATACACAATGAATTTCACGAATGTAAATAGCTTTTGCAACATAATTACTTGAAAATTGGCTCCTGCTCCACCGTTATTTTAGGCACTAAATGAATTGTATTTTGTACTTGTGCAAACACAGCGGTAGTCAGCCCCCTTATACAATTTATTGTATTTATAAATTATCAGGCTGGTCGTTGGACTGCTCCCACTGGTCGCTGGGCAGCTTCCACATCTGGTCATACCCACACAAAAATCGCTCTCCAGCGGAGCAATATTTTGTTAGTTTTTTTTTCAACAAGTATCTTGAAATACGCGCGTAGTTTGATACACGTGTGCATTTGCCATTGCAGTCTCTCGGCTCCATATCCATACTGGCTGGCCTTCAACTCAAGCGTTTTCCTCAGGCGTGCGCCTCAGCTGAAATGACAAACTTTCCCTACTTACATCAAAATTTAATATTTACGCATAATAGCTCACTTCAAAAACATCTGCTTTCCACATTCAATTATTACATTAAACAGTAAATTTAATATCAATTACAATAAAGTTATTAGTTTCAAGAGCAATAAAACATTCTGGTTTGGCCTAATTCCAGATTTCATTATGTTCTGAAAACAGACGTCACGTTCATAATTTATGATAACCATTTAAAAAGATTTCCTTAAACAATTTCAATTAAAATTATACCGCAATTTGGTTCTGTTTTAATTAACCGTTTATACATATCTACCTGAAGGGTTGAAATAAAAAGTAAACTGATAAAAGGCAAAGAACAATAGTACCAGGAATTTTATACTCCGTTTACTAAACTAATCATATACAGAGCTAACATTGCTTGTTTGTAAAAGGTATCCCTGTCAGTAGGTACTTATGGCAGTAAGAGCCTTTTTTGAAAATTTCACAGACTAAATTTGACACTATTACCGAGTGTCATAGGCTACTTTTTAACACGCTTTTATATTAGCTTGGTATGTATGTATCTATGTATCTATGTATCAATGTAACGGAATCTATGAACGTGATTTTCACCTACTTCAAAACGTTGGATTGATTTGAAACTTTGCACACTTATCAAGGACCGATGACAATGCAATAATTTAAACAGTTTGTCCCATTATCCTTACCAATAAAGCGTGTTTTTTAGTTTTTAGAACTACAATTTATTATTCCGTTAAAATACACGATCCCTGTGGGAAACCGCGGGACCAGCGCCGCGACAAAATAACAATTTATTGATTAACCAAATAATAGTTCTCTCTCGTTTTGCTTTAACAATCAATTTTTTTTTATTTATGTCTATTTGCTTTGTTCCATTTCATATTATTACCTTATAATGTTTATTTTTATCAAAAGAGCTTTCAGGATTCCAAATACCATTTATTTGTGTTTGATAGTTGAATCTTTTAAGCACAAAAAGGTATTTTTATTTCGGATTAACCTGGGGTTCTATATTTACAGGTACATAATTTTTGTTTGAATTCAAAATTCAATTTAACCAACAATCAACCCCTTACGTACGCCTTCCCATATAGTCCACCGATGTTGTAAGACTCCCTCGGCACAGAGTATGTAAGAGACGGCGCTTTCTATTTGTGGCCTCGGACTTTAAAATCATCGTAACTTTTCAAGTTGATACGGAATCTACATGCGTCTAGGTAATCTAAGAAGTGTGAGACGCGTGTCGCTGAGGTAAAAGGCGTTTATGTATGCATATCATTTTTCATTTTCATTTATTTATTCTCAAACAATTACATTGTGTCGAAAATTACATAATTAAAATTGTAAAAAGAAAATTGAGTAACATTAAAATATACCTATCAAAAATGAATTATTTTGTCAAGTTATTACAATAGTTTCAGGAAAATACTATTTAAAATTAATCCAATATATGAGCATCACAAATAATAATTATAATGTCCAGTTATTATATAATATTAAATGTAACAAATAATAATTATAATTATTATATAATATTAAATGTATCATTGCACGTATGTATAGATAGGCAAGAAACTAGTTCAATAAACTTTACTAACCCTTGGCCTTTAAGCAAAACACCCTTAGTTGTTGTTTTCAACATAGAACTTTATTGGAGCATAAATAATATGATTTGCATACGTTGATATCGAATGTAAAATTCCAGTGACAAAATTTGACACTATAACCGAGTGTCATAGGCTTCTTTCTATTCCGGTAAAATACACGGTCCCTGTGGGAAACCGCGGGACCAGCGCCGCGACAAAATAACAATTTATTGATTAATCAAACTATAGTTCTCTCTCGTTTTGCTTTAACAATCAATTTTTTTTTATTTATGTCTATTTGCTTTGTTCCATTTCATATTAATACCTTATAATGTTTATTTTTATCAAAAGAGCTTTCAGGATTCCAAATACCATTTATTTGTGTTTGATAGTTGAATCTTTTAAGCACTAAAAGGTATTTTAATTTCGGATTAACTAAAAATTTAGAACCCCAGGTTCTATATTTACAGGAAAATATTTTTTTTTCAAATGAAGTTTGAATTCAAAATTCATTTTAACCAACAATAGACCTCTTACGTACGCCTTCCTCTCGGCACAAAGTATGTAAGAGGCGCTTTCTATTTGTGGCCTCGGTCTTTCAAATCATCGTAACTTTTCATGTTAGTACGGAATCTACATGCGTCTAGGTAATCTAAGATGTGTGAGACGCGTGTCGCTGAGGTAAAAGGCGTTTATGTATTCATATCATTGCATGTATGTATAGATAGGCAAGAAACTAGTTCAATAAACTTAACTAACCCTTGGCCTTTAAGCAAAACACCCTTAGTTGTTGTTTTCACCATAGAACTTTATTGGAGCATAAATAATATGATTTGCATACGTTGATATCGAATGTAAATTCCAGTGACAAAATTTGACACTATTACCGAGTGTCATAGGCTTCTTTCTATTCCGGTCAAATATACGGTCCCTGTGGGAAACCGCGAGACCAGCGCCGCGACAAAATAACAAATTATTGATTAATCAAACTATAGTTCTCTCTCGTTTTGCTTTAACAATCAGTTTTTTTTATTTATGTCTATTTGCTTTGTTCCATTTCATATTATAATCTTATGTTTATTTTTATCAAAAGAGCTTTCAGGATTCCAAATACCATTTATTTGTGTTTGGTAGTTGAATCAATCTTTTAAGCACTAAAAGGTATTTTAATTTCGGATTAACTAAAAATGTAGAACCCCAGGTTCTATATTTACAGGTAAATAATTCTATTTGTGGCATCGGTCTTTCAAATCATCGTAACTTTTCATGTTAGTACGGAATCTACATGCGTCTAGGTAATCTAAGATGTGTGAGACACGTGTCGCTGAGGTAAAAGGCGTTTATGTATGCATATCATTGCATGTATGTATAGTACTCGTTACTTGAGATTTCACATGCAAGAAACTAGTTCAATAAACTTTACTAACACTTGGCCTTTAAGCAAAACACCCTTAGTTGTTGTTTTCAACATAGAACTTTATTGGAGCATACATAATATGATTTGCATACGTTGATATCGCATTAATCTAACTAAGTAACGTTCTTGTAATGAGTTTCAAACAGGGTGAACTTTTGTTTTGGGTTATGCTTTCCACTTTGTACATAACCACTAAGATATGAACAGAGAAAAAAAGAAAACAAGAAAACCAGATACAAAGTGATGACCCCCTGAAAAGTGCAGCGGAAATTAATCGTGGTATAACGGTTTCATTTAGAAAAGTATTCTAAGCCACCCAATCCTGTTTTTTTTTCTTTTGATAAATCTACTTTTTAATGACTGCGTTTTATTTTTGGAGTATTTTGAGTTAATTAAAGAACTTGCCTCGACATCGTTTTATTATAGCATAAATATGTATATATCGGAAATAAGAGGGCTATCTTGGATAAACCCTCGGTCTTGTGGGCTTTCATGGGTATGCATGCTACAAAGCCATCTAACTTATGCCTTTTTAGAGATAGTCCTTGTTCCAATTTTATCAAAGCAGCGAATTCGGCCACCAATCTTTTCGCTTTCTCTCAACAAAAACACACTTTTACAAGTTTATACACGCCACTTTAGGCCACCTCTCAACTATTTTCCTCACAACTCTTTTTCAACTACGAAAATGCGCGCCCGCGCGTTCCTTTTTTTCTAACTTCACGAGATATGGCGGGGACTTCGCTCAGGTCGCCATTATTATTGGCTACCCTGCTTTCATTGGTTTAAGAATATCTCCGGCAAAGTTCACAGCTTTTAACATCCAATTCAAATCGAGTATTTTGACATAAGCCAAATAAAGTGTTGTCAATCGAATAAAATCGAACTGAGATTGAATCGTAGACTAAATGCTGCCAATTAAACAAAACTGAATTATTTATTTATTAAAACTTCATGAAACATAAAAGTACATAGACGGACTTAATGCCTGAGGCATTCTCTACCAGTCAACCATGGGCGGTTTAGAGATAGCATGGCAGGTGCATAAAAAAATAAAATAATAAACACAAAATGAGTACAAAAGTATATCGTTAAAATAAACATACATAAATAGGTACTATAATAAATACTATACATAAAATAATATATATATATATAAATTAATAGAAAGGCGCGTATTGAGACGACTCTGATATTCGTTTAGAAAATAATGCCGCAACTTCCGCTTAAATACATACTGTCTGGTGGCCGTCCTGATATCGAGAGGAAGAGCATTCCAGAGAAGAATGGATTAAAACAAACGCGTCTAGAGTAAAACAAACAAAAATATATATGTATGCTGTGCAGTTATATAATACTAAAAGAACTCAATTGCTCAATTTTATACAGTCTTCAGCAGGTTCAACAATACTTCAAAACTTTTCTGCTTATCACTTGTTTTTGCACTCTAGTGATTGTGGAGCAGGACTAGCGTTGAGCCAAGCATTTTTATCAGCGATGTAATAACCCAACTTAAAATATGACTGCCTGCATAGTGTGCCTTTATACAAGTTTTAAATTTCGCTTCATTCAGTTCTAGAATGTGGGGCGGTATTTTATTGTAACATTTTATACAGTATACCCTAAAAGATGATGCTACATTAGGCAGCCTGAAACCTGGTTGAATTAACTGGTCCCTATTTCTAGAGTAACATAATTATGTCTATCGCCGTTTTTCCTAAAAAGATTTAAATTCTTTCTAAAGTAAACTAAGTGGCAGTGGGCAGGGCACATTGCTCGCAGAACGGATGACCGATGGGGCCGAAAAGTTCTGGAATGGCGACCGCGAACCGGAAGACGATACGTTGGCAGGCCTACCAATTGGACCAATGACCTGGTAAAGGTTGCGGGAAGGCGCTGGATGCGAGACGCACGGGATCAGTCAATGTGGCGACGCCTGGGGAAGGCCTATGTCCAGCAGTGGACGTCTGTTGGCTGAAATGATGATGATGATGAATTATTTTCTAAAATATTTACATTCAACTCACCACAGATTTTGACTAGTTAATTACCAGTTGCATGTTTTACCAAAACATCTTCCATCACTAACTCACATATACAGTAGTTTTTATAACTTTCCCTTTTTTTAGAATTAACTATGTGAGAGCAAGAAGGTACCTTATTGTGGGTGGATGTACTCCTGAATATTTCGTTATTGATACCATCCCTACAAACTAGTTAAAAATAGAAATAGCAGATGTGCTAACGCTATTCAAGTTATTGACCACCTGTAAATTAGTATTACTACTAATATCAACTACATTACATGACTTCGACATAATATTTATGTCTGAGTTTAAAGTAAAATATATTAGAACAGGCAGATACACTGTATCGCCTGTCGATTTTATTGTTTCAACAAAAATGTTGATTACAATAAATACAAATTTTTCACTGTAATGGCTGCCAAAGAAGTGAACATGCTTATTCAGCATGTGAATATAATTATTTTGTCCACTAGTATTTTTTTCTAAATATGGAAAAGCAATTTATTGCAATTCAACTTTATCAACTCCGTTACACACTCAGTGATGTTACTTTTTTACATACAAACTATTACTTATAAAGACAGTTACATAGGTATCTGATTTATATACATTATTTGTTACAGATTCCTTGATTTATGCTTGTAAGATACCCAGGCATACAATAAATCAAAATCGAATTATTCTGATTGCTATTTAATAATTTACCTAAACCTTTTCCAATACCATCTGCAAACATAACCGAATGATAATGTAAAGATGTCAGCCGACTGTTAGTATTGAAATTACTCCGCTAGCTGATTTTTATATTCAGATGTCTCCTTTGAAAAAAGAAAGGGTTTTATTCAACCCATTTTTATTAAAACTCACGAAACGCTTCAACTAATATTCGCTACAAACTACGGTTCTTTACGATACGACCTTTGTTCTTTATAGACTTAAAACTCTATTACTAACAAGGTCAAAAGTTTTTCTCATATTTTAGGTCGTTGACAGGTATGAAAAACCTTAGGGTGTTACCATAAGCTCTTAGGGTAAGGTTATTTTGAGTGTGCGTAAGTGACAGATGTATACAAGTCATACACATCTGTCCCTTACACACACTCAAAATACGTTACTCTAATAGCTTATGGTCACCCCCCCCAGGACTTCACGAGTCATCGCCATAATCCACCATCTTTTTACTACGTTGCCGTTGTACGTAAAACTAATTTTCGAGTATCTTTGTCTTTTTTTGTTGTTGTGAGTTTATTTTGTTGTTTCCCTAACCTACTAATATTATAAAATGAAAGTTGGTATGTTTGTTCATCAATCACGCCTCATCGGCTACTCGGATTTGGATGAGCAGTGGTGGGTACCCGCATTGTCGAGGCGGGGCTTGGTCACCCACGGTGAAGTGGAAAGGAACCCGCGATGCAGCGGCCAACGAGTAGGTTGCGGTGCCGCTTGAGCGACATCGCACTGAGGCGGGCCGTGATGGACAAGTGCTAACGCGTGCCCGTGTTCCCGCCATTTTGTGGGTTGGAGTCCCACATAGAACTGTGCTATCTGCGCGTTCGAAAAATAATGTCAATCAGTGAAGGCGATAGTGCAATGCCAAAATTTAAGGGATTTATCACGTGACATTTCGATAACGCTTAATATGCCCGTACCCTTTATAACATTTTTCCAATCGCTGTCGCGATCCTTGTTTTGATAGAATGTCACTTGTTTAGGCCTTCAGGATTAGGACATAAGATACTTTTCACACCACCTGTTCGACTTATCTAATTATGTCTAATTACATATCATGCAATTTCAACGTAAACAACGTTGCTTTACCTCCCATGGGACGTAAAGTTGTATGAAACGCCCAAGGGAGTAAAGTGATTTCAATTTGGAAATTCAAGTTCGTGTGGAAAGTCGTGAAAACTCTTAATAAAAAATGTCCATATGGCATTGTAAAGTAATGGTGCTCCCACACCGCTGTTCAAAAATGTTTACAAACATTAGTAAACTTTTTCTAGACAGACATTTTCCTAACATTTGTCAGTAAATGTAGTGTTAGAAAATGTTTGTAAACATTTTTGAACAGCAGTGTGGGAGCACCATAAGACTTTTGTTTGAAAATTGAACGGGCCGCACGCAGAACATAAGAAAAATAACCGGTCAATTGCGAGTCGGACTCGCGCACGAAGGGTTCCGTACCATTTTTGAATAAAAACGGCAAAAAACATGTTTTTTGCACTTAAATATTTAGTATATTCTGTTTTTAGTATTTATGTTATAGGGGCAACAGAAATACATCTGTGAAAATTTAAACTGTCTAGCTACCACGGTTCATGTGATACAGCCCAGTCACAGACAAATAGATGGACCGCGGAGTCTTAGTAATAGGGTCCCGTTTTTACCCTTTAGGTACGGAACCATAAAAACGCGATTTCAAAGAATGTGATATACGGTGTTTGGTGCTGTGGTTTTCAGTGAATTTTATTGCAATATTGGTGTTCCTGGCTTTTTATTATCTCGCAGGTGTGAAAAGTAGAGTATGCTCCTCTGGAATAAAGCTTGTCTTCGTTTCGGGCTGCTTGAACCACTCGCTTTACTCAGGACTCTTCATAACTCTCTCAGGGTCCCTCGTTACATTCAGGGTTTCAATAGGCCTCCCGTGACGTAAGACACTGCTTTATCCCCTTGGTGCATAATCTACTACATATTTTGTCCCGGTAAAAGGTTCCCTTGGGATAATTTCCGACTTTCAAAAGGTTCGTTTTAATCAAACTTTGAAGTAGTTTAGGGCTCTTTGTGATACTTAAAATGCATAAAATCAATTTCAGAGATAAACTTAACTCTAAACGCGAAAGTGTTAAAAGCTTTTCAAAACTGAAGCAAAGTGTAAAATATAGAAAATTGTGGTTATTACTTTCTGTGGTCTGGGTGTGGTTTTGTATCCATTTTGCATTATCTACTCGTTAAACTATTAAGAGGTTTGCCGACCTCTACAGACAAAGAGAGCGTTCCATTTTGAACCGACTTTCCAGAAAAGAAGAGGTTCTATGTTCGGCTATATGTTATCTTTCTCCATCAATTATTGTGGACCGATTTTGTTTTTTTTTGATAGTTTGTTCCCAAATTGGTCCCATTTAAATTTGGTAAAGATCTGATAAAGAACTTGGGAGATATACAACAGAGCTCTTCAATAAACATCGGCAAATCTCTCGGGATTGCTGCATTTGCATGTCTTTTTATTGATTACGCCATTTCATAACATAACATCAGGCTGGTACTCTTTAAAAAGGTATCCAGCAGCCGAATTGCGTAAGTATATTATCCAAAGCAAAAGAATCGATTCCTTCCCAAAAACGACTTTTCGTATCAATATGCACTACGTAAAGTCGGTTTTGGGAAAGAATCGATTCTTTTGCTTAGGATAATATACTTACGAAATTCGGCTGCAGATGTGTACAGTTTACTCTCATCTGATACACTCTCATTTCACCGTTTATGTTCAAGTTGTATGTTATTCGGGTAATCTATTCTGGCATAACTTTGGGCATTATGGATATAAAATATAATTCTTAAATTATTTTATTGTGGGAAATTATTAACCGAGGGAAAAATATACTGAATGGGCGACTATTATACTAAGTGAGTAACTATTTATCCGATTTGAGTAATACCTTTTAGGAGATTCTTGTGAGCTGCGGTAATAATATTGTTACATACTTTAATTGTATTTGTGGTTCTACTTTTTCTATTTGAGCATATTATTCTTTTGAAAATAGCTGAACAACTATCGAGGCGACATCACTGTGCAGTGCGGGCGTTCGGGTTTATTCGTGTTTTCAACTAATTAGTCCAAGCGCGAGCGAAGCGAGCTTGGGAGCTTCGAGAACCCCGATAGGTTACTTTAGACCCTACAGACAGAAAAAGGAGCCCCGGGGGCTCCGTTGACCAACTTTTATTTTCAAGTCGCTCACTTAGTATTTCAGTAAGCCATATTCAGTATTTTTGCACCTTTAATTTGCATTTATTTTCGCTCGTTTAAATACTATCCTTTTATTAAAAGTTATTATTCTTTCAACAAAAAAATCACTTATATTGATAAATTGGAAGGTCTATTCCGAAAGAAAACAATGTTTAACAATATAACGAACGATAAGTCAAGCGCCTCGGGTATCGTGGGTGATCTAGAGCGGTTTGGTTGTATTGGAAATCCATCAAGTGTGAGAAGTTTAGGTTTGTACCTACGGACTACAGCTGCAATCCCTTTTCAGGGAATTTAGCAGCTGTCTTTTGTTTTTATTTTACTTTTTCTACGGCAATCTGCCGGTTACAATGTTTGATCTTTGTTTCACACTATCAAAGGATGCAAAGATATGGGAGAGTAAAAAAAAAACATTATCAAAACTTAAAGAGGTACTAGATAAGTACACAAAAATTATCATGCGTTCAGAAATGTGACGTAATAAATTTAGATTTGTCAACCCTCTTTATTGTTGAAGAAATGTTACTTTGTCTAGAGCCTAACGTCAACAAAATTCAAACACACAACAGAACATCACACAACAGAATAGACTGGCTAACTGTTTTATGACACTTGCCAATACAGCGCAAGTATAGAAATAGGTTAAATGTATTTTTGTAAAAAAAACATTCGATCATTGTTACAGAGCAATATAGCAATGCCCTAAATTCATTGCTCAATCAGTTTTCCAAGTCAAACACCACTCAAAAATAACAGCTTATTACTCACCCTACTGAGTATTCATAAGATCAACATTGTGGGATCCGGTGATACGTAACTTTCTCGTTTGTATTCCGGGCGTAATAAACCTGTTATATAAAACTGTTACTCGTCCTGACCTTCGGTAATAGTCTGGGTATAACCAGTACCAAAAATGGTGAAGGTCATAGTTAATAACAGCTGGCCGGGGAAATTCCACACTTTACTCTTTTAAGAAAAGTGTTTAACAATTATTTGGTTACATCATTCTTGTTAAAAAAATACATAATTATATGTGAGAACAATGTTAAAAGACGTGCACGTAAAAGGGTCTAGAGTTACTATAATACTCCATCGCAACCTGCTAAATTCCTCCTCCGAGTTCGGTGATCTTCTCGACGGTCCGAAGTGTGCGCGTATTGTACGTTGCCAGGTCCAGTTGTCGGTGATTGTTTGGGTAGCCGGATCTCGTCCGGAGATTCTTGGCACCCCTTGCCATGCCTTAACCTCGACCGCTACCGTAGTCAAAGGTAGGCAGGCTGCCGGGCACTAAGGACCATTTTTTATTTGTGCTATTCATGGGGGGCCGTTTTGCCATAATCGCAACGCTTGGCAGGCGGGTTGGCGATCGCAGTATGGTTGTTATAGAAGCATAGATAACGCTGCTGCCCATTCTCTGGTTTGTCCCTTAGTCACCTCTTACGAAACCCACGGGAAGACATGGGATGGTGAAATTCTTTACGTCCGGCACCATACGGAATGTTGATGAACTGATGTTGTTTATTGATTTTTAAAGAGGTCGAAAAATAACTTTTCTGCCTAAATCTATTTCAAAAGCCATTAGACATTCAGTTTACATCAAAGTTGTTTTATAAAAAATATTGTAACCAATACTTTGATTACAATATTTCTTGTTAAACGTACCTACCTACCCCCTACATTGGATATGTCTACTGACGCGTAAAAGCTGTAACACAAAAAAAATATAACATCACTGAAAAATGTTATTTGAATATTGAACAACTGCACCAATACATAATAAAATAGCAAAACAATATATAAACTTACCTTCAATAATTTCTTTAAGACTTAAAACTGTCTGTAACATATTTCTATAGCAGGCTTTTACTGTCATTATTTCAGCTGAACGGCCGTCCACTGCTGGACAAAGGCCGCCCCACGCGTCACCCCATTGACTAGTCGAGCTTTATAAAACTAATTACGTAATTTAAATATTATAATAATCAATAAACACGAACAAATTAGAAACTTAACTTCCATAAGGCAATTAAACTTTATATAATAACATAAATCTCAAACTTAATGAATTAGCCACCTTAGGAAGCGTCTACAAGAAACTAATCAGGGAACAATTTCCATGGACTTTCATCGCTCTATCTAACTAAGGGGACCAAAACGTAATTTTAGTTACAGAACTAAGTCATCACAAATGTTTCTTCATTGGGTTAAAGAACTTGTACCAGATAACTTTCCAAACACAATAATTGAAGTCTTCATAATAAGTCAGTCACTTGTGACCATAGATATATCTAACTAGATGACGCAAATGTAATTATGTTCTTCGCGTGTCAAAAAAGGGAGTAAAAAACCGGCAACCTCTTCTGATGTACGCGTACCTTTAGACTACTTACCTATTATTCGGATAAAATACACGGTTCTTAGGGACAACTCCACGGGACCAACGATGCGAGAAAATAACTATTTATTGGTTAATCTAACAGATAGTTCTCTCTCGTTTTGCTTTTAAAGTCAGCTATTTTTTATTTATGTCTATTTGCTTTTTTCCACTTCATATTAAATTCTTATAATATATTTTTTTATTAACAGAGCTTTCAGGATTCTAAACAAGATTTATTTGTGTTTGGTCGTGGAATCTTTTAAGCGCTGACAGGGTTATTTCGGATTAACAAAAAATATAGAACGTGGGGTACAAAATTGTTTGTATTCCAACTTCAACTTAACCAAAAATCGACCACTGCTAGACGTACGCCTTCCCAACTATCATCACATCGACCGATATACTTTTCGCAGTTAGCAGACTCATTCATTTGGTCTTGCAAACTCTTCTTAACTTTTCAAGTTTGTCCATAATCTACAATGCTTATGGGTATTTTAAATGTGACGCGTGCTGCGGGGGTAAAAGGCGTTTATATAGGCATGTATGTATAGTATTAGTAAAAGGAATTTATACTTGCATATTTATAATGTCAAGGGCTTCGCCAAGGGGGGCCAAGTAGGGACAGTTAACGACCAGAGATTAAAAAAAAAGTGGCCTAATGCAACGAAATCAAAGACATAAGTAGACATAAACCCAACCCAACAAAACTAGCTATTGTTGTTTTTTCGAAACGGGCTAAGCGTTGAACATTTCACCGGTCTACCGTGCACAATCTGTAGAGCGCGGGAGAGCGATCGTTTAGTAGCCTCAGGTGACTAAAATCTTGGTAAAGAAGCACTATGGGGGAAAATCACCAAAATAATCTAGCCATGATTAAAATGATGTACACAGAAAACTTATTAACCGGTTGAGTGCAATTAAAAAACCATTGTGTCTCGCGTGGATCCACGTTTAAGGCACTCATGGGTATTATAAAAACTTACAAGATTTCCATAATTAGGTAGTCGAGAAATCAAAAGTGATGACCGCCAGAAAAGCACCGCGGAAATGACGCGTGGTACAGAAGTGAACGCGCACCTATCCACGCCGTAGCAGGAGGAGCCGCATGCGCCGCAGTCATCGCATTTTCTCAAGGCCCCGCGTAATCCGCGCCAAATGCGCTGCACGCATCATATTCACTTCTGTACATCTTGTACAATATTTTCTATACGGACACGGATGACATCTCCGCGCCGCCGTCCGCAGCCGCATCGCACTCGCCGCAAGCATCGAACGTGCCGAATTTGATGACGTCATCCGCACGCTGTGGTAAAATCCGTATACCTACAGCATTTTGCTGTAATGCGGCTCGTGCGGCGCTGATAGGTGCGCGAGGCTGCTTACGATTTATTTATGTGGTTCACCAACAATTGTATACACTGAAATTAACAGAAGCAAAAAATCAGAATAAAGTGTAACAATCACTTATAGGTAAGGAGGAGCTCGTGGCTAAATAATAACAGCCGCACGGGTCGATCATCAAGGTTAAGCAACGCTTGACGAGGTCGGTCCGTGGATGGGTGACCATTTCAACATACCGAGTTTCCTCCGTGCCTCGGAAAGCACGTTAAGCCGTTGCCGTTGGCCCCGGCTGTCATGTGGAAAGTAAAAATGCAAAGGGCAGATTGGGCAATAAAAGTCCCATTTATTTAAATCATATTTTCAATAACGAAGTAAAGGGTGTGGTGGCAAATCAGCGTGTAAATGCTACTAAAATTGCAGTAACATTCGATCAATTTAATACGGCAAACAATTGGGTAAAGCAATTCAACTGAGGTTTGCTGTTAGACAACCCAAGATTAAGCTCACCTTTGTACATAAATACTGTCCTATTGTATTTGTATGTTTTAATGTTTTGTGTACAATAAAGAAGAAGAATAAGAATCAGCATAGTCCAGGTCTTCCAAGACTTTGGTCAATCCCCACTCTATCTCGCGACGCCTGCTATCGTAAATGCGCAACATGATTTCGTCGAGGACGATTATAAAAAGGAGGGGCGACAGAAGACAGCCCTGGCGGACACCAGCGTGCACTGCGATGTCCGCCGAAATTAGGCCTTTGTGTGTTACCTGGCAGGAATATTTCCTGTAGATGCTCTCCAATAGGCGGACTTTTTTTGGTGGCACTCCAATATCCAACAGGCGGGACCAGATGCTGGACCACCACAACGTATCAAAGACCTTATCGAAGTCGACAAAATTAAGCTAAAATTCCCTTTGCCATTCAGCTACCTGCTCGAGAATGATAGGAAGAGTGTTGATCTGGTCCGTGCATGAGTGGCTCGAACGGAAACCAGCCAGCTCCCCGTTTAGAAAAGGTTCTACGGCCTTCGACAACCTATCAAGTATTATCTTACAGAAGACTTTAGAGGGAATCGACAGGAACGTAATGCCTCTCCATTTATCGCAACTACTGAGATCACCTTTCTTGGGCACGGTAATTATTGAAATTGAAATTATTAATTGAAAGAGCACCTCCTTTCGCAAAAACCTTGATATTAATTTATGTATTTATATGTAGGTTTATGTAATACATATATTTCAGCTCGTTTTGCATCATCACGCGTCTCAAGCAGATTAAGGTGTAACTTCCTTCTGTTCTCATAAGCGCGAGGACTGGATGTCACATCACATGTGAAGCACATGTGATGTGACATCCAGTCCTCGCGCGCATGTGTTGATTTATACCCAAGGTCCACGGAGCTGGTCTCTGTATAGGCCTTTCTAATGCGGCTCCACTTCTCGTCCACTGAGTCCGCAGCATCCTCCAGTCCAGAGAACCGATTGCGTAGCTCAAGCCGAAACGCTTACTAGAAACTAGGAAAACAATGCATTAAATAAGTAATTACCACTTAAAACGTGGCGATAAACACGTTCGATATGATAAACAGGCGACAAAACAATAAGAGGGAGACAACAATATTCGCTACTAAAAAAATAAAGCTCTATACGCTATCAGCTCATTCCGGTACCGGTAAAGGCTAACTTAAGTACCAGCGTTAACGTTTCGTATCGAATCTCTTTATACAATCGTTAGAGTGCGTGCAAGATAAGTCTGCGCGCGGCCATAATCGGAACAAATCGTTTGTCATTTATGTCAGGTGTCAAGAGTGTGTTGTATTCCGTGTTTTTACTCGTTTCCGAAGAAAATAATCGCCATCATTATGCCAAAAGTAATTTAAAGTGCTGGCAGGGATGTTTTCTTGGAGTGAACAAGACAATAACGGGGCTACGGTACCGTTTTACAAAGACATAGCCCGCGTTGCCTATTTGACAGGTAACTTTTAGGGATACCATCATACTAAAATTTACCTAAATTTTCGTACTACCGGTGCTTGACAGTATTGGTTTTTTTGGGTGATACATAAATATATCAGCGGGACAGGACCGGCATCATGTAATATAATGCATCATTGTTATTTTGTTTAAGGCGTTTCTGAACGCACCGCCACCCTAATAACTCAAGAGGGTTTTGTGGCAGCAGCTTCTTCAAATCTTGTTGATGAAGAATGTAGGAAAGGGTAGGGTAGGTAGGTTGATCGGTAGGGTAGGTGAGCAGGTTGGTAAGTGAGGTAGGTGGGTAGTTAGGTAGATAGCCAGTTGACGGGAGCGAAGCCGCTATGGTCAGCTAGTACTTTATAATTTATTAGCAGGATAAGATGATACCAAAACCAAAGCCATAGTGGCCTACAAAGAACTAAAATTCGTAAAGTTTTAATAAAATTAGATTTACGTACAACGAAGCAAAAAGAATGATGGGTGATTGATTATATTGATCGAAGGATGGATGGCAGTGTTACAATGAATCTTAAATACTTGAGGTTTTTCAATCGTGTCGACAACCTTAAAATATGCGAAAAACTTTCAAGATTTTGATTTAGTAACATTTATTTATTTATTGAAATTTAAATAGAACGGCCGGAGCCAATTACACTATTGCAGCACTTTACAAACACACTATGTATAAATAAAAATAATAAATTACGAAATAATGTTAAATAAAATACCATTACCAAACAATTACAAATAAATAGCGTAAGTAAAGCAAGAAGAAAAAATGTCAAAATGTGGTGAAATGGGGAAAAGGTACGATGTGAGTAAATTTATTAACTTAGACACCCGTAAGGCGTTTCGGCTTGAGCTACGCAATCGGTTCTCTGGACTGGAGGATGCTGCGGACTCAGTGAAGCACATGTGATGTGACATCCAGTCCTCGCGCGCATGTGTTGATTTATACCCAAGGTCCACGGAGCTGGTCTCTGTATAGGCCTTTCTAATGCGGCTCCACTTCTCGTCCACTGAGTCTAGGTAGTATTTAAGATTCATTGTAACACTGCCATCCATCCTTCGATCAATATAATCAATCACCCATCATTCTTTTTGCTTCGTTGTACGTAAATCTAATTTTATTAAAACTTTACGAATTTTAGTTCTTTGTAGGCCACTATGGCTTTGGTTTTGGTATCATCTTATCCTGCTAATAAATTATAAAGTACTAGCTGACCATAGCGGCTTCGCTCCCGTCAACTGGCTATCTACCTAACTACCCACCTACCTCACTTACCAACCTGCTCACCTACCCTACCGATCAACCTACCTACCCTACCCTTTCCTACATTCTTCATCAACAAGATTTGAAGAAGCTGCTGCCACAAAACCCTCTTGAGTTATTAGGGTGGCGGTGCGTTCAGAAACGCCTTAAACAAAATAACAATGATGCATTATATTACATGATGCCGGTCCTGTCCCGCTGATATATTTATGTATCACCCAAAAAAACCAATACTGTCAAGCACCGGTAGTACGAAAATTTAGGTAAATTTTAGTATGATGGTATCCCTAAAAGTTACCTGTCAAATAGGCAACGCGGGCTATGTCTTTGTAAAACGGTACCGTAGCCCCGTTATTGTCTTGTTCACTCCAAGAAAACATCCCTGCCAGCACTTTAAATTACTTTTGGCATAATGATGGCGATTATTTTCTTCGGAAACGAGTAAAAACACGGAATACAACACACTCTTGACACCTGACATAAATGACAAACGATTTGTTCCGATTATGGCCGCGCGCAGACTTATCTTGCACGCACTCTAACGATTGTATAAAGAGATTCGATACGAAACGTTAACGCTGGTACTTAAGTTAGCCTTTACCGGTACCGGAATGAGCTGATAGCGTATAGAGCTTTATTTTTTTAGTAGCGAATATTGTTGTCTCCCTCTTATTGTTTTGTCGCCTGTTTATCATATCGAACGTGTTTATCGCCACGTTTTAAGTGGTAATTACTTATTTAATGCATTGTTTTCCTAGTTTCTAGTAAAATATCTATTAACTTCGATTAATTTCGGCCCGGGCGTACGGTTGGCGCAGTGGTTGAGCGATTGACTGCTGCGCTGCGTGACGCGGGTTCGATTCCCGCACGGAACAAATATTATATCTACAAGTAGTTGTTATGGCTCTGGGTGTTTGTGTGTGTGAGTTTTATATGTTTGTAAACGCACCCACGATACAGGAGAAATTCCTAGTGTGGCGGTTTTTCAAAACAAAAAACAAAAAAAAATCTTTAATTATTTCCGACACGGGTGAGCACGACTGTACGTTTTTATTTTTTGTTCTCTATGATAAGATTTGTGCCAATTGCCTACTACATAATTTTAGAGTGGTCGATTCGCACACTGATAAATTCACTTCGGGCGAATTGCCACAAAAAAAAAATTAAAAGGGGACGTTTTGCACGTTTCGGGCGAGTTAAATTCGTGCGAATCGTCCAATAACCCGCAAATTTACAAAGTCCCGTTTCCTAGATATAAAGACTGCATATGTAACTTTGTAATCCTATGTAAAGAGTCATCCTCCTATTATATAGTTCATACAATTTTTCGTCACCTACACTCCTTAAAATAAATAAAACATAAAACAAAATAAAATAAGCCTTCATTACTGTTACTCTTTACAATCTTATTCTTACAGTATATCGGTAATCGGTTTAGCTTTCTGTAGCAGCTTGTCTCTCGACAAAGGCCTCGCCTCCAAGGACTTCCATGCAGTTCGATCTCTAGTTATTTGGATCCACTTAGGGCCATCCACTTGCCTAAAAGTAATAAAGGGAGAAAATGTAAGCATTGGGAAGACAACTTCAGACACCTTATCTACAAATTAAATAAACTAGGTAAATAGTGAATTAATATAGGTAGGTACAGTTAGTCATAAATTATGTCTTCTTTAATATACCTAATAATTATACCATACTTATGAGTCGGCGCAGTATGTCGAAGGCAAGTGATGAGATTCTGATCTTAACGATCTTAGTATCACATACTAAATTTAGTTAGGTTAGGTTAGTATTTGAATTACATAAACAAACTGTTGTAAAATTATTTATCACCTGCGCTAACAACATTTACATTACAGATGGACTAGGTACCTAGTGTTGCTAACAACCTAATGGAACATGGACCGTAAAAGACGCTCCGGAATTAGTATCCGAAAAGAAATAATGGAAGGCTACGTACAACATTCATAAAATATTGATAGAATAAAAATTATTTATTAACATATATACAATTGATTATTCTAAAAAAAAAACAAACCTACATACAAATAGAAAAGGGAGACGGAAAAGAGCTCATTGTGCATCAAAAAATTTGTCCACATCGATGTCAAGAGGAAAAGTGCACAGAACGCTGGCAGCATTGCCGCGTTGGATGGCAATGCTGATTCTCTGGCCGAAGAAAAGGCCAGCCCTCTGGTCACGTGAAGATTCGACGAGCTTTGTGCTAATTTCTCGAAAAAGTCGATGCGCACTCGGACCCCATGGACCTAAAGTTTCAACCCCAAACGGCTCAAACATATAACTTCCAATAAGGTTGTTATATTTGCGCCGTTTCAGGTTTTCTGCACCAGCAGCAGCCGCCCCAACACAGCCCGCCGTGCTAAGAAGATGGGATGGCGCAAGGGTGTCGACACATGTTGCATCCCACACCAAAGGCCTACCCACGTTCCAAGGCATTATGGTCATCCCGTCTGGTCTCTTCCCATCGTCGCGTGCCAAGCCATTGGGTTCTAAAACAGCTAGCATCCCGGCGGTGACAAGAGCTCGAAGTATGATGTCATTAATGCTGGCGTGCCGTGCTATCCGGCCAGCGCTCCTACTGCAGGATAGGCCATGGTGACCGAGGCGGTCGACTATTACTACTATATACTAAAATATTTATGCTACCACCAAAAAGTACCATATCATTCTGAAAACTACTATAACCTATGTAAAAAATACCATATATTGCCTCTTGTTAATTGCCGCGAGATTTCTGATTGTGTGTGTCTGAAAATCTTCAACAATAGTATAAACTGCTCCAACATTTTGTCCAAATTTAATTTCAATACCCCTTGGAAACCAAAAAGGTTTAATCCACCTTTGCAGGTGCCAGTAGCATCTAGTAATTATAGGCAGAATTCATACATTGTGCGGGCAAGGAGGAACTTTAATGAGTTGTGTAAGCAGCATGATATTGACCCATTCCTAACAAGTGTGCCATCAGCCAGGACGTGCTTAAGCCGTAACTTTTTCATCTTGTTTATTGCAGCGAGTGTATTGTTATGCAATGCGAGCAAAGTATCAGTGTCACTGGTGCAGGAATTATTGAGTGATTTTTCACTTGTTGATCTGTTTTTAACGATGTGTGCAGAAATGTCCAAAGAAATTAAGTATTATTCAATATCTATAAGTGAAGACTTGTTATTGGCTGACTGTCTAATCTACTGTTTCTGATCTGTTTGTTTTAGCTGTAAGTCTTCCATGTCAAATAAATAAATAAACATAAATGTGATCCCTCATAAACAAAATATATAAAATACACAAGTCTCGCAGCGCAGTTTTCTACCGCAAAAAGTAGTGAGATCGAATGTTAAACCAAATCGGATAACTTATTCTGTAGGTTATTTTATTAGTTAGGCTACAAAGAAGCGAATTAATTATAAAAATATTATATAAATCCTTTTTTCTTAACTTTAACAATTCTGAGTTTAATAATTTTGACAACAAGATTGTAGAATGTCAAACATTAATCTCCTTAGTCTAACGTTGTTCAACATGTTCTTGCATCGTTCGGACGCCATGATAAACTAATATTATACACGCCTAAGTGTAATCAATTTTCGAGTAGAAGCAGCGAGCAATTCGTGCCTTCATCGACAATGCTTGGTTAGCTGAAGCGCCCACGCAACGCTCATACATTATACGGCGCGCTTCGCGCGCATAAAATGCGCTCATTGAGTACAGCTTATCCAACACTTTTTCACTCAAAAATGTTTTGTCAAGTAAGCTTAACTTACTGACACAAAGAAATTGCTTAATTTAAAGTAGCTTAAATGCTAACGATACGTCAAAATCGTTTCAGGTAAAAATAGTTAGAATACGGTTTATGAAACTAATTACGAAAATGATTGCATTTAAAACCAAAATTCAATAAGAAAATGACAGAAATCACCAATGTATTAACAACCACAAAAGTGCTCGGATTTAAGTGGAACCTAGACTATTCGAAAGAGAAAAATCTGCCGATTCCATCGATACAAACAACTAAATTTTAACCAAAATGGTCGTTCATACAATATGCCTTTCTAGCGTCGATATATTGTTTTTAACGGACGGCATCCTTACGGTATCAAGAAACTGTTGCTGTTACCTTGTTACCCTGTTTCATTGATTTTGAAGGGTTTTAATACACAAGACATACTATTTAAAAGGGAGTGCGCTGTAATCAACCATGCGGGCCCTGGCTCATAACAATAATAAAAAATGTTAGAGAACTGGAGAATGGTAAATACCACTAAACAGAAGAAAAATATTATTAGAATATTTTGTTATGTTATTGTAAACCAACGTTTTCGCCTTCGGCAAATTTTTGATACAAATTATAGTGACGTCTAATATTTATCCAAATCTATCTGTTTGGCCTTTATCAAATTGAGTTTCATTATTTTGGTCATCCATTTTATTTTTTATCTTCTGTAATATTTTTTCAACTACATTGATAAATTAAAAGGCCAATTCCGAAAGAAAAACGTTTTGAACAAGATAAGTGTCGCCTCGGGCATCGTGGGCGATCTAGACCCGTTTGGTTCTATTGGGAATCCATCTAGTTGAAAGTATGAAAGGTTTAGGATTAATACTACATACTTCTTCGGCAATACTTTTTAGGGCATTTGACCCGCTGTCTTTTTTTAACTTTTTCTTCGGCAATCTACCGGTTACAATGTTTCGAGGGTATTCAGGCAGAATCAGATAATTGCACTAAATGCATGCAATACTCAGAAAAGAGCACTTTCGGTTTAAAGATTCTTTATTTTATTCTAAAAGAACATACATTGTTTACTTAGCGAATAAATACATGACTAAAGTTAGTGTAGTCCAGTAGCTAACAGTTTTGTTTTCTTAATGTTGGTAGGTATGATGTCGACATTAGTATAGTGAGACTTACCGTTAGCTTAGACGTTTTGTGTTGTTAGTGACGTACTGTTTGAGTTTAGCTCTGAATACATTAAAAGAAGATGTGTTCCTTATTTCTGCTGGTAAATTATTATAAAGCTGGACGCCTTCGTATTTTATATTTTTCTTGCCATATTGCGTAACTTTAAGTTTTGAGTGATCATTTATTTATTAGTTTATTTATTTATTCGTTTATCCTCGCACAGGAACGCCTTGCAGTAATTACACCAATGGAGCACAATCTTATAATAATACTCACTATAAATTCAGATTTCCTCACGATGTTTTCCTTCACCGTTGTCGACGATGTCCAAAATTAACTTAGAAAGTACATATGAATAGAAAAAGACACATTGGTACTTGCCCGGATTCGAACCCACGACCTCAAGCACGAGGAGCGAGGTCTTATCCACTGGACCACCACGAGTTAACCACAAAGTATGTAAGCGGTGGCGCGAGCGTAGACAAAAAGGCCACTACGAACAAAGAGCCATTTTGCACGAACATAGGACGGACAGAGCTCAATCGCGGTCGACAATAGTACATTACAGCAGAATCCAGTAAGTAAGCCTTCCTGGCCAAGTATGAGTTACGAGGGCCAGGATGGCTTTCTTACTGTAAGAAAGCCATCTTGCCTCGTATATACATCCATAATGATTTTCTCAAAAATTAAAGAAAGTTTAACAACAAATTCGTTTAATTAATATTGAAGGTTACATTCATATTAGGAAAATTACTGATAGACATTGTGATCGATTTACCGGGAGCATTTATATTTATTTGTTGTACGTCTTGAGTAACGGACTCAAAAATATATAACCTCATAAAATGTCATACCAAAAAGAGAGATAGATATATATTTGGAGCCTCCCTCCTATAACCATGTTATAATGGCTAAAATAATCTGTGTCTGGCTGGTACTATGTTTTTTTTTCTAAGCAGATCTGAAGAGGATGACCTACTGCCTAGAGATGGGTGTTTTCGGTTTTTTTCACAAACGGTTATGTAGCCGATATACAGTTTTCATATCGATATCGAAAACGGTTTTCAGATATCGATATCATTTAGTACAGTTTGCATAAGTTAAAATGTAATTTAGATGAGCAAACTAACAACGAACGCGAAATAATACTTAGAAAGAGAGGTAGCGCATATGGTTCTTATCGTTTGTGAAGTTTGCGTTTTGTTCGTAGTTCGTACGTTTCCGCATTGTTATGGTTTTAAGTTTTGACTATTATAATTCGTTCTCGCACGCTATTAAGGTTTTTATTAAATACAGTTTTTGTAATATCGGTTATATTGATATAGATATCGATATGATATGATATCTAACACATATCCGATATAAGTTACGTTTTGATATATCGGACCAATCCCTTACTGGAAAGTAGGAGATTCCAAATTTAAAATCTTGCTTCTTACTGGACAGTTGTGAATAAGTCTCCGGTAGAGTTCACTTTCTGGAAACTTTTTAGAAATGCGTGCTCGAGTGCAACATCTGTTATAACAACATTACAAACCATTTTTGAGAAAAAACATTATTCAGTTTATAATTTGTAAAAACCATATTTTTAAATATTAATATTCTAATCTACAACTCTTTTGTTTTTTAAAACTTAACAGAGGTTCTATTTTACCAATATAATAAAATAAACTTTCTGTTTAAAAAATAACGTCTATTTTAATTAATCTATATTTTGAGGTAAACAGAGCCTCACTCATAGTTTACAAACAAACAGGCAAACCTAAACGAAAATACGAAGTTCTATAGAATTGTCGGCAAGCAGGTCCGACTCCTACTTGGCACGTTTTGTTTACACAGCAAAATATCACTACCCTAAATTCATTGTTCAAACAGTTTTCCAAGTCAAACTCAACTCAAAAATACCAACTACTCACCCTACTGTGAATTCATAAGATCAACACTGTGGAATCCGTAACTACCTCGTTTAAATCTCGGGCGTAATAAACCTTATTATATAAAACCAATGTGTATATATATACAGACATAGATCTGTTTTACCAACGTCTGCGTGGCAATACAAACACAAGCTGACCAGCTTGAGTGAATGCAGTCCGTCCTGCGTCTGGCCGCGACACGAACGTATGTTTGAACAGTATGTTTATTCTCTTTCTCACAACGGGCCTACATATATCTCTGTGATCTTTTAACCTACTCAGTGATAGATATAAAATTTTAAGTTCCATAGGTCCTATGTGGGTAGGTAACATCGTCTTGTTTTTATTTCTTTATAATGAGTATGACGTCTCTATCTCATGGTAAAATATCATTGCATAAAAATGTTTCCTCCTGACCTTCGGTAATTACGTAAGTTTTACTGGTATCAAAATAATTCTAGATTAAATAATTGATTTGTCTCTTACCAAGTTTAATTTTTACATTGTACTCACAGTTTTCATCTTTCTCGCGTCGTGTTCCTCATTACTGAGGGTCGTGATTCCCCCGACAGGAGATCAACTTTTCCCTGACGATAATTCTGCATCTCTGTGTCTGTCCTTGGCGACGTGGAATGCATTGTGCAGCTTGGTGTTCAGCGTTGTGAGTATTTGGTCAGACCATCTGATCGGGCTTCGGCCCCTCAGACTCTTGCCTTCGACCTTACCTGTGATCATCAGCTGTTCGAGGTTATGACCATCCTTACGGGCAATGTGACCAAAGAACTCCAGGATTCTTCGCAGGCAGGTGGTGGAGAGCCTGGCCTTGACGTTCAGTTATCGAAGGATAGACTTGTTTGTGCGGAACGCAGTCCATGGAATTTGAAGCATCCTTCGCCAACACCACATCTCGAAAGCGTCAATGCAATCACGATCAGCTTTCCTTAGCGTCCACGTCTCCGAGCCGTAACTAAAGATGGAGAACACAAGAGAGTTCACCAGCTTCATCTTTGCCTTGCGAGATATGTTACGGTCTCTTCAGATTCGCTGCAGTTGGGACATAGCGCTTTTGGCTATACCGATTCGTCTCCTGATTTCCTTCTCGCAAGACCCTGTGTTACTGATGGTAGTGCCTAGGTAAAAAAACTCATCTACTTTTACAAGGGTACACCTGTGATATTGAGTGAGTTGGTGCGGTCTACCACCATAACTTTGGTTTTGGAATGGTTGATTTAAAGACCCAATTCCATGCTGATCCTTTTAATCCTCTCCAGCAGTAGAATGGGGGATAGAATACAAGGAGGAGGAGATTTCATATACACAAGAAAATGTAGCATTGTTTTCATGCCTTTCGTTAAATTAAAGTTTGAACTGCAGATATTGTTGTCCTCAGAACTCTAGATAAAAAGCAATTTGAAATTGAAAACCAATACCGCACAAAACCATTTATGATTCTTAATAAAACTGATAGATCCCTGGTGTCTTGTATGTTGCTTGTAGTACGTTTAATCAAAATTTTACCCATCCAGTTATTTAAAATGCCCATACATTGCCAAGTAGTTTTTTCTAAGTTAAAAAGCCCCAAAGTGCTTGTAAATTTTCTTCCTCACTTATAATAAATAGACGAAACTTTATTGTCTCAATGAATCTTATCAAAGTGTCGACGCTCTTTTAAGTTTCTCCGTAAATTGTCTGTATAGTTTACATAGAAAATTGCCAAGCAGATTTACCTAAGTTAAAAAGCCCCTAAGTGCTTGTAAATTCTCTTCCTCACTTAAAATAAACAGAAAAAAGTCTCAAAGGATCTTATCAAACTGTCGACGCTCTTTCAGGTTTCTTCGTAAATTGTCTGTATAGTTTATATAGAGTTAATAAAAAAATAAAATACTTTGATATTGAACTCAAAATCCAACTAAATCCGGTAAGACTGGAAGCCGACCCCAATATAGCTGGGAAAAGGCTAGGCAGATGATGATGATTGAACTCCTGCCACATTTTCCGTTTATTTTTCTACCGGCTCTCGACGTTTTTGAATACAATTTACTTGATTCTTTGACGGACATAGAGTGTGTCCTTAAATTTTCCGGCTACCATATTGCTAGAGTCATTTTTGTACCATTACGTAACTGTCAGAGTGCAAGGAAATCTGTTCCTTTTTTTTATTTATGAGTAAATGCGGTACGAGTAGCAGACATCCGACTGAATTTCCTAAGTAAAAAGTCATAATTCGAAGTTTGGCTCACACCTATTTCCTCCTCATATATTGGAACAATTTAAAAGATAATCCATAAAATTCGATATATACTGTGCCCCTATTTTTCCTTTTTGATGGTAGATAACATACGTTATCTTTAAAAGCACTAGAACCTTAAAAATGCTCAAAATTGCACTGTCAACAGATGCTTAGTGTACAATGACAACAATAAATGAAAAAAAAACATCATCGAGTGAAATGACAGAATTCTCGGCAAAGGCATATCCAATCCAGCAAACTTAAATGTAATTAATGTTTTGCCGCATTTCACATTTAGGGTGAAAAAAGCCGCCATCCGCCATTGCAATCACTTCATTTTCCTTGCTAGGCTTAACGCAGCTCTGGTGCTTTCGAAGTTGCAAAATTATAGGCACTTAAGCTTTACCAGAAATAAATAAATTACAAACTGTGACTGCACTTTTGACCCTATACTATACAAAAAAGCAAGAGGTGTGTGCTGTTGCCTCCACACCCACCCACCACACCGCTTCCCGTCCGTGCACAGTGTGCACCGTTACCTACCTCGCTCATCTCTGCCTAAAAAGTACCCTCAAGCTCTGGCCAAGCTACAGCAAATTGCGTTTGGGACGCAAATGTATTTCCTTCTTCATAAGAAAGTCACGCGACTACTCGCGTCAGTTTGTGAACGGAATGTTGTTCTGAATACCTCACTAATGCGTTTCAATTTGACCAGCGCTTCATAGAATAGAATAGAATAGAATATTTATTTGCGTAAAACATGGTATACAAGGGTGTTAAATACAAATTGAGGCACAAGCATGTTTAGCTAGGATAAAACATAGCATGCAAAATTTTACAAAACAAGTTAAGCAACAACAACCGTTTCTTTTTTTTAAACATCAACATTTTTTATCTATAAATTCTTTTAAACTATAAAAACTACACTCGATTAACCACTTATGAAATTTTATTGTAAATAATTTTGTGTTTAAAGCTTTGAAATGCCTTGGTATTTTATTATAAATGCTCACACACATTGCCAAGCAGTTACTATTGTATTTAGACAGTCTAGGCAAATCATTTAACACTAGTTTATATGGATCTCGTCGATTCCGAGGATTTACATCATTTGCAGTCTTAAATAGTTGCTTATTTTTCATAACAAAAACACATATTTCGTAAATGTAAAGCGACGGTAACGGTAACAAACCAAGTTTTTTAAATATTGGTCGACATGAGTCGTCGGGCTTAAGTCCACAAATTGCTCTCATGCACTTTTTTTGAGCGATGAATGCTCTTTGTAAGCCAGTGCTATTACCCCACATTATAAGTCCATAACGTAACAACGATTCGACGTATGCGTGGTATGACATTACAGCAGTTTTTATATTAGTTATATTTTTAACTTTTTTTAATGCATAAACAAATTTATTAATTTTAGTGCTAACATTGTCTATGTGCTCTTTCCAGTTTATGTCTTTATCTATTATTACACCTAAAAATCTGGTACGCGTTACTTCATTGATTTTATTAATATTGAGTTTAATGTCATTTTTGGAATTATTTGATCGATTAAATTGGATGTAGGCAGATTTATCTAAATTTATCATCAAATGGTTAATGTCAAGCCAATGCAATAATTTGTCAATTGTATTATTAATGTCAAGTTCATGTTCTGAAATGGTATTTAGTTTTTTATTAGATGTCACTATAATAGAAATATCGTCAGCAAATAATACGCATTTATGGTTAGTTATTTTTATGATGTCATTTATATAAATGAGGAATAATATTGGGCTTAGCACACTTCCCTGTGGAACACCATATTTATTATGTTTATATATTAGAGAATGGGATACGGTTGCAGAAAGAAAATACTTATTTGTAGTGCAACAGAAAAATATAATTTTCCGACTTTTATTACTACGGTTGCTAGGACACATTAAGCAGTAGACAAGATGTAGTTTATATTAAACTCATAGGTTTGCAACCTCTAACACCGCCCCTTAAACTTATCTTGTTAACATACATCAGTAGCCAAACCTAACTCGTTTACAAAATACTTATGTTTCTCTACCGACAAAGGTTTAGTCAAGACATCCGCCGTCATTTTGGACGTTGGCAAGTAATTTATTTTTACTGCACCATTGCTGACCGCCTCCCGGACGAAATGATGACGTATGTCTATATGTTTTGACCTACCATGAAACATACTACTTTCAGTCAATTTCAAGGCCGACTGATTATCATTGAAAATAGTTATTTCAATGTTACTACCTATACATTCGTGCAAGAAAGTTTTTATAAACAGTGCTTCTTTACAAGCATCGGAGAGTGACATGTACTCCGCCTCAGTACTCGATAATGCAACGGTACGCTGTTTCCTACTTTCCCAACATGTAATAGAATTCCCAATTTTGAAAACATATCCCGTATAAGAACGTCTATCGATTTCATTAGAAGCCCAGTCTGCATCAGCAAAACCCGTCACAGATAAGCCAGTTTTCTTATAGGTAATGCAGTAATCTACTGTACCTTTAAGATAACGCAACACGCGTTTAGCTGCTTTCCAGTGGACATCGGATAAACAGTTATTGAATTAGCTTAATACGCTTACAGCGTGACATATATCAGGACGCGAACAGACCGCTACATACATAAGACAACCGATCAATTCTCGATACTCCAAACTGTCATCCTTTTTATCAGCTTTGTTCAATTTTTGGCACTGCATTGGAGTTTCAACAGATTTGCAATCTTGCATGTTGTATTTCTCTAATATCTTTTTAATATAGGCACTTTGATCTAGAGTGATCTTGCCATTATCTTTCCTGATTCTTAATCCTAGAACTCTTTCTACAGGACCAAGATCTTTCATCACAAATTCTTTCATCAGCAATGATTTAGTTTTAGTTTTTTTCGCATTACAATTGCTGAAAATTATTAAATCATCAACATACAACGCGATAATTACAAACTTGTCGCCATTTTGCTTTATGTATACACATGGTTCAGAGACCAATCTCTTGATCTTGAGTTTGTTGACAAGAACATGATTGATCTTTTCATTCCATGATTTAGGCGCTTGTTTTAGACCGTAAACAGCTTTGTGTAGTCGATACACCTTGTTATTGCCTCTAACTTTTTCAAAACCTTCTGGTATTTCCATGAAAATGGTTTCTTTTAAATCACCGTTTAGAAAGGCTGTTTTTACGTCCATGTGGTCAATCTCCATATCGTACTCCACAGCCAAAGCTAATAACATTCTTATGGTTTCGTATCTCACTACAGGTGAAAAAGTTTCAAAATAATCCACTCCATATTTTTGTGTAAATCCTTTTGCCACTAGACGTGCTTTGTATTGTAATAGTTCACCGTTAAGCCCTCTTTTCTTCTTAAATATCCATTTGGTCTTTATTGGCTTTGCACCTTTCGGCAAATTGGTTAAGGTAAAACACTTATTGTCCAAAAAGGACTGATATTCGTCTTTCATAGCAGCTCGCCACTGCCTGGCTTCAGAACTATTCAACGCTTCTTCAACTGTTCTTGGATCATCACTGCCACACGCTTCCCCCGTCAAAAAACCACACAGGAAGGAGTTCTCATCAGCTTCCACGTATTCTGCTCTCGAGTCATCTGTCTCAAATGAAACATCTGGAACATAAGTAGCATCTGAGTGATGATCTGTGACCAAGCTACTGGTCGAAGCCTCGCTATCGTTAGCATCATCAGTAGTCACAGAAGTTTGTTCTGACTCTGTTCTATTCTCGGATACATAAGAAGTCTTAAGTTCTGTAATCACATCTGATTCCACTTTAGTGAAATTCAGATGCTTGAGGAATTGATTCTCAATGAACTTAACATTTTTCGCTATTGTTAGCTTATAGCTCTCAAGATCCAAGAGCCGGTATCCCTTTGTGTTCTCACAATATCCCGCAAATATGTAAGGTTTAGATTTGCGATCCAGTTTTTTTCGATTATTTTGCACAGCATATGCTAAACAACCAAATACACGTAAGTTATCTAAGTTTACCTTATGTCCAGTGTAAATCTCTTCTGGAGTTGCACCTCTAACTGCCTTTGTAGGTGAACGATTTTTTATGTACACCGCTGTGTTCGCAGCCTCAGCCCAGAATCGTTGATCCAAACCTGCTTCAAGAAGCATACAGCGCACCGCCTCAATAATCGTTCGGTTCGCACGTTCGGCAACTGCATTTTGCTGTGCCGGATTCCACACTTACTCAAATACTGCTTAAATCTCGTATTGATGTACTCGCCACCATTATCGCTTCTCAGGATTTTAATTTTTTTATTAGTCTCGTTCTCTACAAGAGCTTTAAAAATCAAAAAACACTCAAAAACTTTGTCTTTCGATTCTATTAAATAGCAAAACGTCTTCCTAGAAAAATCGTCAATAAATGTTAGCAAATATCTCGCACCGCCTATAGATTTCACTGGCATAGGGCCGCACACGTCCGTGTGAACCAGTCCTAACACCTCACTTGCACGTGAAAAGGATTTCTTAGGGAAAGGTAAATTAGTAACCTTACCTTCAATACAGGCGATACATTGCTCGTATGTGGATACATCATAGTCGATACCAGCCGCCATACCACTCTTGAGTAGGTTCATGCTGCGACTATAATTTATATACGCATCCCCGGTTTCTAATTTATAAAGACCGCATGCATTCCGTTTTGCTACAGCTATTAACTCTCCGTTTTTGTAAATTTTACAAAAAATCGATGTAAATTTTACTTCAAAACATTTTTGTGTCAAAATACTGACAGATAACAGATTACATGACAAGTTCGGTATAAAAACTACATTACTGACAGTTACCCATTGGTTTTGTAAAAAAAGTTTCACATTTCCACGACCCGATGTAAAAAGTTTTTCACCGTTCGCAACGTTAATTTCCTTTGGCGTATCACACACAAAATCATGCAAAATGTCTCTACTATTGGTCATGTGGCAAGTTGCACCACTGTCAACGTACCACACATCTCGATCCAGCTTCACCGTCAGAGCCGACAACATAGTCGTCCTACCAGGAGTTTTCTGAACCTTCTCCTCCTCTTGACAACTGGAACTAGATGATTTATCCTTATGCGGTGCTTTCTGTCTGCAAGCTCTAGCGTAATGACCTAATTTTTTGCATCGAAAGCACTTGGGACGCTTCGAGATCGAAGTCGTTAGGGCATTCTGTTCCGTACCTTCAGCATCACCTCGTCTCTGTGCCTCCTGGAGTAGTTTACTTTTCACCAGTTCACTTGAGAGAGAAAGGCTACTATGCTCTAACGTCATAATGAGTGGGTCAAACTGCTTGGGAAGCCCACTGAGCATTATTATAGCAACGAACTCGTCTTCCAGAGAAGCATTTATGTCTTGTAGTTGTTGGGCAGAATCTAGAATTTTTGTAACATACGCCTCCATACTCTCAAACTGCTCTAATTTTAAGCTAAATAGCATTCTGAGGAGACCTAATCGTCTACACAGACCTTTATCCTCGAACGATTTCTGTATATTCTTCCAGGCATCAAACGCAGTATTGCAATTCCTGACAACGGAGTAAACAGATGGCTGAACACTGAGGCAGATTCGTGCTAGCGCTTTTTCCTGTTTCTTCTTGTCTTCGCATTCCGGTTTATTTTTCTTATCGACCTCGTTGACACATTCAAACAAGTCTTCATGAATAAGCAACATCTTCATTTGAAATTTCCAGGTGGTGTAATTATTTACCCCGGAGAGTTTTTCAATTGCGACGGACTGGTTACTCATTTTCGCGATTTCGTAATTTTTACTTGATAATATAATTATTTATATCATACGCGTTCTGCTTCCTCACGCTCTGCTACCATATTAGAGAATGGGATACGGTTGCAGAAAGAAAATACTTATTTGTAGTGCAACAGAAAAATATAATTTTCCGACTTTTATTACTACGGTTGCTAGGACACATTAAGCAGTAGACAAGATGTAGTTTATATTAAACTCATAGGTTTGCAACCTCTAACATTATATTCCGATGAATAGGATATTATTACATTATTTTCATTTTTTTTATTGATAATAACACATTGTTTTCTATTGCTTAAATAGGACGACAGCCACTGAAGTGCCGGTCCTCTAATACCAACAGCTTCCAATTTTTGTAGCAATATGTCATGAGACACCAGATCGAAGGCTTTCGATAGATCAAAAAAGAGGGCTGTAGTTATATAATTATTATTTATATTTGAAAGTATAGCTTGCATGAGGGAAAAAATAGCTAACGATGTGGACTTGTTCTTTTGGAATCCAAACTGTTGGTCACTTATAATATGAAATTTATTGCAAAAGTCAGTTAATCTTTTTGGCATACATTTTTCAAAATTTTTAGACAATATGGGTATAAGAGTTATAGGTCGGTAATTGTTGATGTCACATTTATCTCCCTTCTTAAATAAGGGCTTTATTAAAAATAGCTTTAATTTTTTAGGAAAGGTGCCTTGTGAAAATGACATGTTTATTAAATGCGTCAGAATACCAGTCAGTTCGTTGCAACAGGCTTTGACGATTTTTGTATTGATCTCATCATAGCCCTCCGACCTAGTGTTGGACAGAGACATTATTTCCTGTCTTACCTCGTTAGCTTCCATTGGTCTAAGAAACATAGAATTGACACTCGTACTTTTGAAGCGGTTTTGATTTGTGCTTCTTGCCCCTTGCACATGCGTTAAATTAACATAATTGTTATTAAATATAGTAGCCATTTGTACAGGGTCTGTAGTTATTGTTTCATTGAATTTTATACTTTCTATGTTGTCTTTGTGAGTGTTACTGTTTATTTCGGTTTTAATGACATTCCATGTGGCTTAACACTTGTTATCATGATTATGAATATATTTTAT
Organism: Orthosia incerta; assembly: GCA_948252205.1. Classification (NCBI taxonomy): domain Eukaryota; kingdom Metazoa; phylum Arthropoda; class Insecta; order Lepidoptera; family Noctuidae; genus Orthosia; species Orthosia incerta. The sequence continues at coordinate 7,533,986 of OX411748.1, forward strand.
ATTTGAACTCTTTTTTGAATTATAAATGCATTTATTTAGTAGACTGGAGTAGTTTTTATATTTAGTTTTATTAATTAAATTTTTATTTTTATAATATCCGTACCGTAGCATCCGTTTAGTTTTACAACTTTGTCTCAAACCTTTGCTTATCCACTTTTGTTTGTTTTCCTTATTACTATTGATTTTAACTCTTACTTTAGGAAAACAGAGACCATACAACAGACACAATAGCTCATGAAAATCATTGAATGCACTGTTAGTGTCAGTTTTGAGATATATATCGGACCAAGAAAGATTTTCCAGACATTCTTTAAATTTTCGGATGTTGTCGACGTTATAGTCTCTTTTATAAATATAGTATATTGTTGATTTCTGTGGTTTCTTTTTGATTGGAAAGCTTAACATTTGTGCTGTGTCGTGATCAGACAGATACAGGGGCAGTACAGTGGCAGTTGCGTTGGCAATGTTGCTTAAAATATGGTCAATACAAGTCAATTTGCGAGTAGGTAGATTGATGTGGATTTTTAAATTATGATTGTTAGATAAATCATGCAATCCATTTGTGATGTTACCTTTTTTAAGAGTATTTATGTTGAAATCACCGGCCACAACTATATTTATTTTGGACTTGTATTTATTTGACAAATCATGCAAAAGATTGTGTAATTTTGTCAAAAACAGATTTGGATCAGATTGTGGTGTTCTATAAACACATATTACTATTAATTTATTATTTATAATTTCTATGCCACAAACTTCAAAGGTGTTTTGAGTTGCATAGTTTTTCACAAATGACAGCTCTTTATACAGTAAACCCATTTTCACTAATATGCATGTGCCACCTCTTTGCTTCTCTCTACAGTAGTTGGTAGCCAACTGATAGTTGCAGATTTTCACATAATTTTCATAACCATTTTTTACAAAGGTTTCCGATAAAAATATAACATCTGGATCATTATTCGCTTCTTTTAACTCCTGAATTGTAATTTCTAGTAGTTCTTGTTTAGATAATAAACTCGCTATATTTTGATGGAGTATTCTAAACTGGTGTGTTTTATTAGTTTGAGATACGAAAAAAAGAGTCACGCTTGTTTAACACAGGAAAGTAATAAGGTATAGTCCCTATATGACCTTTTGAGTTGTGTTGCAAAGAGGAACTATGTTCGTAGGGCGTTGTACACTCAATACGACCAAAGTAGTAAGGTATTGTCCCTTTTTTGGGTTTATCAGTAGGAACGTTTAATTTGGAACTTGATTTGTTACTCGCTATTATTTTTCGTATTTCGCTCGGATTTAAATACTTATCACTATAATCGCAACAATCTATAAGATAATTTATCGACTTACAAATACTGGATAGATCCGTGGATGTTTGATTTACGAAGTGACAATTTTTATAACTATTACAAACATTTTTCATAGAGTAGTATAACTTACGTACATTGAGGTGCATGTTATTGACGACATTTAACACAATAATAGTGTGATTTATAAATGTATTTAAAACAATTTGCAATTGAGACAACAAAAGGTTAGGGTTGTTGTCATTTTCACCTATGCATATTACAAGTTTGTCTTCAGTGGTCAATTTAGTATTTCTGCAGTTTGCTATAATTTCGTTGCTAGGCGCATTTGGCTTTGTTTCAGCAACGAGCCTGTATTTATCATACTGCGTATTAGTCCTTGAGTGTGAGATGGCTGCTGCTAATCCGACGCAACGCTGAGTACCGAAGATAAATATCTTCCTTTCTGGGATATTATTCCCGTCTATGGCAACATATGTCTGAGCGCTGGCGGTGGCCACAGACTCTTGCTTCTGTTCTTGACTTACGGCAGGTTCACAGACATTGTAACTACTTTGCACTATGATTGCAATGCGTTCTTGGAGAGCTGCAATCTCCTGCTGTGCAACCTTTAATTGCTGCTGTAAGGTTACGATTTCTTGTTCCAGGGATGACACATTGACATTGTCATTGGGTTTGGATTTCAACTTTCTGGATGATGATGGTAAAGAGGATGGTGTAGAAAGTATGTTGCATGGAGTTGACAGAGCTGGCCTCCTTTTCTTAGTGTTTGGACCAGGGCTTGAAAATATGGAGGGCGACTGGCATAAAGATTTTAATGTTTTGTTTTCTGAAGTTAACTTGTTTATTTGCTTGTGTAGATCGGTGTTTTCCAACAGTATATTTCCTAGTTCATTTTCGGTAATTTCGAGTTTTAATGAGAGTTGTGCAATTATCTCCTTCATTTCTGAGGCTGATACTAAGTCAGACACAGTACCGTCAACACTCATTGACAATTTGTTGGAAGTACTATGCGATTCAATAGATGTTTCGCACTCACGTGGGAATCAAGTAAATCTGCAGTATTTTGAACCGTAGATTGACGTTTAAACGAATCATCACGTACTACCTCCTTAGTGCTTTGTGGTTGCTCCGTTGGTGAGGGTGTTTCCATCGGTGTTACTTTTTTCCTCACGGTAATATTGGGTGTACAGTCGGTGTTAGCGTATTTTTTGCTTCTAATGCATACCTTACATCTCCACTTTTTTCTGGATTCCGCGTCTTTGAGGCGATACGTATGTTCTGGATAACCATCGCAATCCAATTCATACCGGTTATCACAGGCTGAACACAAAGCAGTGCTTTTTATGTTTACTAATTTTTTGCATTTATAACATGTTACTAGTGCTGCCATCTTGCAATAATTGCTGTACTAGTCTCTTTATAAATTCCAAATATGAATTTTGGAACTTACGAAAAGTGATGTAGTCACTGAGGTTTGAACCCGCGGCCACTCGTGTGAGGCTAGTTTAACTGCAAAAGTAGTGGTGTTAGCTATTACGCCAACCGAACGTTACTGAGGCTTGCTAAATTTGTTAACCCATTGCAGCAGATGTTTTTTATTTTGAATAGGCAGGTCAGCGTGACAGTTTAAATTCAAATCACTGTGTGAGTCACTTTTTCACTTGGTCTTTGTTGTTATTTTTCCCCACACTTTTTTTTTCATTGAATTAAGTCACAGAATATTATACATTTGCAATCTTTAGTTTATTTTCATTGGTATTGTTGATTTTATGGTCGTATTTGTTATTTTAAAGCACGGTTTATTGTTCACAGTATAATTTGTATTAACTTCACAGTTTATGTAAAAAATCCATGGATAACACTGTCACTTAAGTATTATGTGATGTTTTATTAGTTCACTTATTTTTATTCACATAAAAGCACAAATAGTATTTTTAACTGATATTTAATAACAGAGCGATTGTTTCAACGTTTGGCTAGACGCAGCGCCATCTAGCGTCCTCCTATTAATATAATATTATGTATGGTAATTCGACTGCATAATTTTCATTATAATATCTCACATATCAAAGATTTCCAATTACTGTGAGAGCTCACCACTACATCTCTATCGAGTGAAACTATATATTTACGGGTAGAAAACAAAGGAATGTTGGATTTTACGACGGTTCCATACACTCAGATCCTGGCTTCCGCCCAAGAAAACAGTAAATATTTTATATCTGTTTAGTTACTGATATAAATTCCAAGGCAACCTCGGTTTGTTTACTAACAAATCTGCCTTTAGATACGGAGATAAAACCAGCTAAGTTTGACATGTCGGACACGTACACTGAGGGTTCTGTACATGAAGGACAAATTTAACTTTGCCGTTGAAAAACTATTGTCCCCATACAACGACACAGTTTGCAGTCAGTTTACTAACTGCAATCCAGTTAATTGCAACTGGTAAAGGGGTCTTGACAGACAGATAGAAAGATAGCGAAGTGATGCTATAAGTATTTATTTTTTCTCTTTTAGGGAACGTAACCCTAAAAGGAAACCACACCGCATGCAGGCTCATATGGCTGGTAGAATATAAAATAGATAAGGTGCTTTTTCCATTTTTAACTATCACGTTGCGGTTTTTCTCGCATCTGCGGTGTGGTTGCGATAAGGAACTGTATCGCCTTGATATTTTGGGTTGAATGGTGTTTTTTTTGCTGAGCATTACTTTGCTATATTAACACATACTCAAGCTTTAAGTTATTGTTACACTCTTGGATCGTGGTTAAAAAAAAAAGAATAATAAATGAATGTTATTTTATTATTTTGAGTCATAAGTTATAAGTCATATACATCTGTCCCTTACGCATTATGGAAATAATCTTGCTCTAAGAGCTCACCGTAGGGCCCCAGCATGTAGCTCCTTGGACAGCTTCGTCATACGCCATTCATAATAATATCTATTTTATAAGTTTTTAAGCTGACATGGTCACAATCATTAGAATTAATATTTGTTTCGGGATATTTACCATGTATACATATTTTTTTTATACGAGTGAGGAAGAGGGTACACATATATATCAGCTCGTAAACAACACCCACTGGCAAAGACTTTAGTTCTGGTGATCATGGCGCTTGTAACGGTGCCGAAATATCGAGCGCTCAACAAAAATCTAAATATACATGGTAAATATCCCGAAACAAATATTAATTCTAATATATATTTTATTTTATTATTTAATACATAAAATAGTACCTACTGGACTTTGTTATTGTTGAACATCAAAGCCTTTTACATCCGCTAAACATTCCGGTCACAAAAAAGGAAACAAAATGCGAAGGAAAAAATGCTAATCGCGTTAGCAATTTGATGCCTAAATATTCAAGGCTTTTTCGACCTTTTCGTCAGCCACAGGTCAGTAGGCCATGAAAACATCCCCATTTCCACAAAACCATAATAAAAGTATTTGCTACGTGACAGAAATGTTACTAAAACTGTTATGGTGTATCGCAGGAAATTAGAAAAACTCATAAATAAAGATGGCCGACACGATTACGCAAAAGTTGAAAATAATAAAACGTCGAACGTGATCTGAATGGCGTGAGACGACAGCTGGTTGCCTTAGTTATTACTAGAGGAAGGACTTTGCGGTCGAAGCATGGATTAAACATTGTCTGGAAAAAATATTGCTGGTCCCATGCTGGGCGCCAAAATGAATTTTAGGTTTTACAATGAGGTTATTTTCTGCTTCTGTTTCTTAAATTGGCAATGTACCTAATAGGTAACTGTATACTAATATAAAACCGAGTCCCTTACTGTAACTTATGTATCACCATTGCCCTAGTATATTATTGTTATATCAGCATAATCTGCCCTACATAATCTTCAAACATACCAAATACCAAAGCAAATATCAATTGTTGTAAGTTGTATAACCCTGTTTTGATGTAGTTAGTTGTTTATCAGATACGCAACAAACTTATTGAAGCGATACTCAGACAGAATACACACCCAATACGCAACACAAACTTTTCTGCGTGTTTCCGAGAAACAAAGGATCGATGAAACCTTCCCGCGTATCTTTAGAAGGATTTTATTAGATTTAATAAATGTAAATAGAGCTCGTGGTTCAGTAGTTGGACGACACGTTTGGCGTAGTGGTTGAGCGATCGGCTGCTGCGCTGTGTGTCACGGATTCGATTACCGCATTGAGAAAATATTTGTATGGCCTTCAGATAGTTGTGCCGGTCTGTTTGTTTGTGTATGTGAGTTTATATGTTTGTAAATGCACCCACGATACAGAAGTAATTGCTAGTATGGAACAACGTTTTTATTGGAGTTTACTCCTTAAGGTTGCCCTAGTCTATCATTCTTCCATACAAACGTAGTCTTGCGATTACTCCACTGTTTGACGGTGTACGTCCATCATTATCTAGCCCTGTATGGAAACAAAAAGTAAAAAATATATATATTTGAAAGTTATGAGCGTCAAAAGCTCCATATTTCAACACTTATTTTAATGCATCTTTGGGCGCACATAAATACCATAAGACGAAGGAAAATTGCAAAACTGTCACCATACAGGCATAGATAGTAGTTCAACAATGCAAATAATTCTATTTTGAACAGATACATTCAGTAATTTTTTCATGATATCCATATTTCCAAAGGTTTTTCTATAAAATTTTGCGCGCTTATTTTCGTCCTAAATCATCACCCATTTCGCTAGATTTTTTACGTAAGGAGTAAAGTCTCTTCGACTAACGACTCCTGTCGTGCGTCAGAGCTGACATACACACATTTTTTTAACCGACTGCGGGAGGGTAATTTTTTTCGAGCCTATGTATGTATGTGTGTCTATTTCTATAACACACTCTACAGCCCAGTATTCTGTTTGTTCCTACAACCCCCTCTTATCTCAAAGAACGCTTTAAATTCCTTCATGACACACATTCTAGACACTTGAGATCATCGGAGAATTTGAAAATTTCGATGCCTGCTCATTCCACTAAGTTCTACGACAAATCATTTACGGTCCAGGCTGTGCGATTGTGGAATGAGTTGCCGTTGCCTGTTAGACAAGCCCAGTCACTGGCTTCTTTTAAGTACCTAGTTAAAAACCATTTCCTTTCTCTATAACGCTTTTATATTTGGATCTAATTTATTTCATCATTATTCAAAATATATTTTCTTTTGTCCCTTCTTTCCTTGAATTAGTTAACATGTAATATTGTGTATGTGTATATCTAAGTATATATATATATATATATATATATATAAATATATATATGTAATTATATGTGTATTTAAGTTTATGGATAGTATTTACTATAACAATATAGTTTTGTATATATTTATGATTCAATGTAATAGCAGTACACCACATGACAGACTACCCCCTTTTTTGATTCTAAGTTCTCTCAGTCCATCCAAAGGTTGTCTGGTAGATATCGCTGTCAGCGATAAGATCGCCTTTGTACCTGTATAATTAAGATTTCTTATAAAATAGATGTGTAATTTTGATGGTGTACAATAAAGTAGTAAAATAGAATATCTATTCTACAGACCAAACGGCTCGATGGATTATGACATATGAGGTGTCGTTGGATTTGTCTCAATTATGAGAATGATATTGGCTATATAATTTTTAAATCCTTCGCCAAAGAAGGTGGTGATACATTTTTTTACAATGCATGTCCTCGAAAAGAGCGTTTTCCAAGCAGCCAAACTGTGCGGAAAGTGTCACTTTTTTTTACTAGTGCTTTTTACTTTCCTGTACTTTTTTAATTTTTAACTCCAACGTCAGCCCGCCGCATAGAGTTTTTATTATTTGAGATAAGTTTTAAAAATTAGTTAAGTACATATTATCATTCATATAAAAGGTAAAACAAAACTAATACTTCATTTAAGGCGTTTTTATTACTCTAGATTTAGATTTTGATCAATAAATTAATTTTAAATAAGTATTCATTAAATATGTTTGGCAGAATGAATATTTTGCTCGTGCCTTTTTGCGTTACGACGTGACAGCTTTTATTAGTTAATCTGTGGATATGCTGAGCGCCTTTGAATAAGCGCCATTTTATTAATTTCTTGCTTGGTTCAGATATATTTTTTTATTTCCTCGCACAATGCATAGTAAAATGTTGTATGATACACGTGCGTAAGATGATTTCCGACTCGTCTCGATTTATCCACTCACTCGCTTCGCTCGCTCGTGAATAAAAATAGCACTCATCGGAAATCACATACTTCCCGCACTTGTAGCATAAATAACTATTTTCGTTTACATAACAATATGGATATCAAATGAAAGCTACTAAAAAGACCATTCAAAAATTTTGGAACTAATTCAAGATAGGCGTAACTTTGATAGCAAAATAACAACAACAACACAACTACTACTACTACAACAACAACAACTACTACTGCTGCTATCTTACAACATAACTTATTTGGAGAACTCATTAAAAAAATATAGAGAAACCTACCAAATTTTCGTTTTTCACCGCTGGCAGCACCTGATAATATTAAGTGTATACATTATACCTAGTACTTGTTTTTCTCTTTTCAGTTAGTATTTTTTTAGCAGTCAGCTGTTTTGTTTTTATAATAATTTGATTTAAATGTAATAAAAAGGCTCGGCAACGCTTGTCGAGGTCACTACGTGAAATGGGTTCCACCATCCATTTCATAGCAAGATCCCTCCGTGTCTTGAAAGCACGTTACTTTGTTCCCAGCTGTACTTTGAAGACACAAGCGGTTTCCGCGATTTTTTTTTTTTTATTTGTTGTAGGCTCGCGTTTGACCACTATCTCGCCTGATGTTAAGTGATGATGTGGTCGAAGGTGAAGCACGCTTGCCTAGAAGCAACCTATTCACTCTTGACTTGAAGACCCCTAGGTTGTAGCTATCAGGAAACAAAGACGCCGGTAGGGAATTCCACTCCTTAGCTGTACGCAAAATGAAAGTATTTTCATAACGCTTTATGCGTATGGGTGGGATATCCACCATGTACTGATGGCGCATTGCCGTACGTCTTGTAGTCCGATGATGGACAATTTGCCAGAGTTGTGTTCGTTAATCTGCGTAATTTTGCTGTTAGAGATTTTATTTCACTCGGTACTCTCATTGGTCTAGTGGTCGCGCTACTACTTAGCATGTGGTCCTGAGTTCGATTCTCGTGTCGAGCAAAGTGGTTTTCCCATCTGGAATTTGCGCGGTTGATTAAATCTTTTTCTTCTTCTTGTGTTCAAATTATAATCTCAACCATTCTTGGTTGATTTAACCTCCATTCTTGGTTAATTAAATGGGACTTAAAATCTAACTGATAAAAATGTGTCACACTTTTGGCAAAGTATAATCACCTACAATTTTTTGGCATCTGAAACTCGGTACACATATTGTTTACTCTCACTTAAATGTACCACGTTATTTACTGATACGAATAAAATTGCCGCAATGTTGCATTCGTATGAGCCTTGTGAAAATACCGCTTCTGTAAACATAAAAAAATAGGCATGTGTCCTGGGTAGAAAAACGATAATTCTATTTAGTCCGTCAGCTTTATTCCTCTATAGTTGTTGCACTCTAGCACAAAAACAAAGGCGATGTGCTAGAGTGCAACAACTATAGATGAATAAAGCTAATGTCACATAGTATGAAAGCTTGGGAGAAAGTTATTGAAAGGCGGCTGAGAGAAGAGAGTGAAATATCGCAGAACCAATTCGGTTTTATGCCTGGTCGGGGTACAATGGATGCCATTTTCGCAATCCGCCAGTTGTGCGAAAACTACAGAAGTGCACATAAAAACTACAGAAGTGCACATGGTGGCCCGTGAGGTTTTGTGGTGGGCCCTTAAGAAGAAAGGTGTGCCTGGTATGTACAGTTGGTCCGAGCGATGTACAGTCGATGCAGTACTCAAGTCCGATCTACAGTGGGCACTACTGGCAGCTTCAGTGTGGCGGTCGGCTTGCACCAAGGGTCGGCTCTCAGTCCATACCTCTTCCTGATGATAATGGACGCTCTGAGTCAGAGTGGCTGAAAATACAGGAAGAGGCACCCTGGTGTATGCTGTTTGCCGATGACATTGTGCTGGTTGCCGAGAGTGGCCTAGAGGTCCAGAGCAAATTGGAGGTGTGGGGGCACAGACTGGAGAGTGTTGGCCAGAAATTCAGCAGAAACAAAACTGAATACTTGTTTTGTGACTTCGGCGGTCTCTCCAGTTCCGTGCCCATAGCTCTCGCTGGAACGCCCATACCAACCTGCTCCGACTTCCGGTACCTAGGGTCGCTTGTCCAAGGGGATGGCGAGGTAGACCGAGACGTAACGCACCGGATCGACTCGGGATGGATGAAATGGCGAAAGGTCACTGGCACAACTTGCGACCCACGGATGCCCCTCAAGTTAAAGGGTAAAATTTACAAGTCCGTGATAAGACCTGTCGTACTGTATGGATCAGAATGTTGGGCTGTGAAAAAGATGGATGAAAAGAGATTGCATGTAGCAGAGATGAGAATGTTGAGATGGATGTGCGGAGTGACGAGAATGGATAAAGTGAGAAATGAGTATATTAGAGGAAGTTTGAAAGTGGCGCCAGTTACAGAAAAGTTGAAAGGAAACCGTTTGTCCTGGTATGGTCATCTGATGAGGAGGGATGAAACGCATGTTACTAAAAGAGTTATGAATATAAATGTGGATGAATGGAGAGGGAGGGGACGGCCAAAGAAAAGATGGATGGACTGTGTGAGGAGTGATATGAAAGAAAAGGGAGTCAGTGATAGCGTGACGGGGGACAGGACGGTATGGAAGAAGAAAACGTGTTGCGCCAACCCCAAGTAACATGGGACAAAGGCAGGAAGATGATGATGATAATGCCTATTGCCTATTGTACCTATGTTAAACAAATGAATAAATGACTTATGATGAGTGAGAATATCAAATAATATTGCACACGTATTTTTTTGCTTTACCAATTCAATAATAATTTACAAAGATAAATCGCATCAAAGTTCAGGAGTGACGTCACTAAGGCAGTATAAAGTGTAATAGCGGTGTGTCGTTTCACGATATTTCAACGCATTATATCGTCGTCACTTTATGTTTACGTGTCAAAAGAAATAAATACGTGTCCTATATTTTTTATTAATCTATCTGACTGACAAAAAATAAAGTTTCAGTAAACTACCCTATTGCCGTTGTCGATCTGTCCTATATTTATAAAGGTTAAACTTTGTCAACACAGCACGTGATGGGCTACATTGTTTTGCATTTTTTATAGTTGACCATTTTTCCGTGTCTTTATTCCCGTGGACCATCCCTAAGGAACCGAGCATTTTGTTCATGGGGAGAGATTATAGTTTTGTTTTAGAGATAACCTCCCACAAACAATCAAATGCAGAACTTTGTATACAAGACGCACAGGATCGATAAATTTGGCGAAGGCCTATGCCTAGCAGAGGACGTTTTTCGGCTGGAATGATGATGATGAAACAATCAAGTTTAATTTCTTCTTATATTAGTTTAGATTGGTGATCATCCAAACCACCATCATCAATGACGATGATGGTTCACGCTCACCCGGAATAACTTACCTATTGACTTGAATTTAAAAGTGAGAAGGAGTTGCCCGTTTTGGTGACAATTGACAGACGTTTCGTGGCGTGGGAAGCCGACCCTTTTGCGTTCATGTATAGCCGAACATCTGGGGGGTGACCATAAGCTCTTAGAGCGGTATCAATTTGATATCGAGTAAGTGACAGATGGATACAAGTCAGATACATCTGTCCCTTATTCGATCTCAAATTGATACCGCTCTAAGAGCTTATGGTCACCCCCCTGATTACTTGAAGACGGAACAGCGTTTAAACATTCGTAAATTACAATTCACTCATACTTACCACAATTCTGAAATTTCTTAACGCTCTCACCGCCATGTGGTATGCTGGCCGCCCACACCAACTCTAGTGCAACAAACTATTGTTGATTTTTGAATTTGTTTTGTCAGACCATGTGGCCGGCGCACCACAAATTTCACGCCAAACTTTTATATTTTTGTCCGTTACTATCTGTCAATAATCAATCAGGCAGGTTGCAGGCTGCAGGCCTTCAGTGTAATTAGTTTTGCTGGCCACGCGCCGCTCACGTAGCCTGCCGCTAAAGGGATATTGTCTGACGACGATATTCCTTTGAGTGGAGTTTGAACGCAGTCACTGTTTGATGTATCCACTGTTTGGTTGTTTTTTAAATTTTGTAAGCAGTGTTTTTTTTAGATACAGTTTTGATTCCACATCGGGTAAACCACAGCCAAAAAATCTATAAAGTGTGGCGATGGAAATAGGATGGGCGGTGTGCCGCCCGCGTGGCCTGCTTTGGAAAACTGTATTTATTTGTTTATTTATTGATTTTTTGACTTATTGATTTATTGATTTATTGGCTTATTGATTTATCGATTTATTGATTTATTTGTAGGAAGACTGTGTAATTGTCAGGAAAAGGTATTATTGCATGGGTCTTTTTTCGGGCTAGGAGTTAAACAAACGAACTTCTCTGCTTGTATATAGGGTCACTATGTAACAAATCACGTTATGTATTGGAGAATAACGTAAACGACATTCCACCAAGCACGTAGTTTGATATACGCGATCGATCGGTAAATTTCATTGTATCTCTCCATAGGTTTTATAACAAATCAACAACTCAATCCAAACCCCCATCTTCTTCCTCGATCTCCTGTCCTCTTGTTCGCGCCAAAAACTAGTGCTTAGTATTATGTCAAGTTGACATAATACTAAGCACTATATATACTCTACTACTCTATATACACGTTGATCTTGAGAAGTGCCGACATATTTATTTGTTTATTTATTGGTTATTTATTTACTTTAACATAACACGACCAAAGGCCAATTACATTAGTTAAAGACATATTAAAAAAGTATATGCATATGCGGTGAGAGTGTTAAATGTCTCGACGTAACATCACCTACACATCTGGCGGTAACTGACAAAGAGTTTCTGATCCCAAATAAGGCTAGATGTAGGCTGCGAAAGAGATAAAACTAAAAGCCTGTGTATCAATCTAACATGTTTTGCAATAAATTAATGCACGGCTTAAAGGTTCATGTCCCTAACTAATAGTACCCCAGGGCCATAGCGGTCACACGATTCATGAAAGCTAACATGCGGAGTTTTGTGCACATTTTCAAAGATAAATGTACAAAGGCAATTTCACTTTGTAAATAGGCATTGGAAACCTATAAAATTCTAGTGCCAAAAGTCGTATACAAACTTTTCGCACATTTTATTTATATACACCTTATTGTACACCATAAAAACAAGAAAGAATAAACTTAATCGCTTATCTTTATCGCTTTAACTTAATCTTTTTTTCTTCTTTTCACTGCCTTAACTACCTAATTTCACGGGTCAATTTAAAGTTTTTGTACCCATTTGTTGTTTTATAGCAGTTTGAACAATGTTCAGACTTCAGTGGGTTACGAGTACTTCAGGAATTGTTTACTGTAGTAACCACTAGTAAGAAAACGGTAGTCGGTAAGGAGTTTAACTACCCACTTTGCAATTTAAGATACTATTTTAGGAAGTAAAAGTTGAACTTTGTCTTTTTAAAGAGTAAGTGTTGGTGATAGCTGTTATATGCTCCCCAAAAAAGTATCGTTTTGGGAGGAACTAATAATACTAAAGTTTGGTGCAAAGGCTATAGGCACTTTGTTGGCGCAGGTGCGACGCGACGATGCAACATCGATGCAACGACCATTTTTCGTAGAAATTGTTCTTCCTATTATGAATATTATCGGTAGAACAATTTCTATGAATAGAAATAAGAATGAAGTTTATTTTGTGCATTGTGACAAAATTGGTGATAAATACATGCTCAACCTTTTAAGTCACCAAAATTCACCCGCCAGTAGCGTATGATTCAGTGCCCATAATATGTTAATCGAAAAGCGCGCAAAACCCAGCCGTCCGTATCATGTACTAACCTCTCTTGGGAGGTTCATGTAGCTGATGTAAGTAAGAGGGTCTTCTACTCTTTTCAGATTCTTAAACGTCTCCAAAAATCTAACTATTTCACACTAAGGCCACTCTTGCTCAATTTCTTCTTCTACAGCTCATAGACTATGCGGATGTCTGTTTTTAGATGGAACGGAGGTACTCCTTAATGACTTTGAACGCCTGCAGAACTTATGCATCCAATCTATTTTTGGCCGCCGAAAATACGACAGTGTGTCGGCGTTTCGGAATAAATTGAAGTGGCTGCCGATTCGGCGTCGCCGAGATACTCATATCATATCCCTTCTCTATACTATCCTATACAATCCTAATTCTCCTCATTACTTCGTGAACGCTTTGAATACTTTTTCCCGAGAGGTAAGCCATGTCGCACTTCCACTTCTCTTCTCCACGTCACATTTCCAGCCGCTGTGATGGCTCCTTCTTTATTACTGCAGTGTGTCTCTGGAACTTTCTCCTACTTTAACTAAACGACAAGCCCTTCTCTGAATGTCTTAAAGAAGAAATACAGGATCCTTTTTTTTCGGAATGACATACTATTAGTATATGTTTATTGGTATATATATATTTGTACTTATATATGTATTTATATTATGATTTATTTTATTCATTATAAATTATTCTAAAATTGTACACGGGACAACTGCCCGTTTTTTTTGTAAACTCTCTCTATCACTCTAAGGTTTGCTGGTAGAAAACTCTACTTTGAGTTAAGCTTGCCTTTGTACATCAACTTTATAATCACTCTATGTTGTATGTTATTTTGTGCACAATAAAGAAGATTACCTTAAAACTTTAACCTAGTTCTTCTTCTTCTTCTTTTGAAAAGTTATCTAAGTTATCTTATCTGTAAGTATTTTAAAAATCAGTTTGCATGGATGGTAATTCCCAGATTAGGTAAAACCGGTATTTGGAGGACTTTGGAGAATAATTTCCATGAAATACAGCACAAGCACCGTGTAAAGTCTCATTATTCCTGTATTTGATTCGTTTAAATTCAATACAAGGTGTAACTCTAATAACGCCAAAAGCAATCTAGAATAACGACATTTAATGGGCATCCGAATGGTTTTGAAACAATTACCCTGAATCGGTTTAATAAGGTCAACAGCAAAGTGATTACAAATATCGAATGTAGGTCCTATTTTTTTTTGCTTATTTTGGTTTTCGTTCTGGCATATTTTGAAGGAGCCATTTATTTTGAAGTTTTGATTAAATTCTGTAAAATATAAAGTGCTAATAAAAATTCAGTGTAAATAAGGCATAGTATTGCCTGCAGACAGGTTCAAAATTAAATTAAATAATAACCTGTCTACTAGGTAATTTAAAACAGATAATATTATAATTCATAAACTTTTGACACAGATAGACAAAGTTTCAGGTCATGCTTTATCGGGTTTTAACCTTAGCTTACTAAAACTGAAATTAATTATTTTATGTTTCCAGTGTAAAATGAACTATTGGAAACACGAAAGGTATGCTAAATAATGTGAATTTTATAGGTATTGTACTGCGGCATAATAAAATACTAGCTGACCCCCGCGGCTTTGCTCCCGTCAACTGGCTATCTACATATGCACCACCTACCTATCTAACCTACTTACCTACCCACCTACCTTACCTACCTACCTATCAATTTGTTAAACTATTTATTTGAACAAGAATTATTAATACTACAATACGAATGTAACCAACTTTTGTTTCTACAGGCGATCTAATTAAATTTTAGAACACAAAAGCTACTATTGTGACTTAACTATGAAAATGAGATATATTCTTTTGCAGTTTTTTATGTAGGTAATAATGAATACTTTAATTATGAAGTACATATTTTTATGTATCATCAAAAGTTTTCTCACTGCACGCCAAATAATGAATATTATAGGCAAAATTTTGCTACTTTGGGTTACATTATTGCATTTTTCATAAAGATCTCTAACTCATTCGAAAATATTTTATCGCCTGTGTTACTTGGAAATTATGTAGCTTTCCATAGGTGAAAGAACTTTTAAAATCTATCTAGTAGTTTCGCAGCCTATTCGGTACAAACAAACAAAAATATTTTTCCTCTTTATAATATTGGTATAGAGGTATAGATAGAAACGATGATAATTTCAACTTTGTCAATATATCTGAAGATGACGTTTTTAGTTAGCATACAACATCACATCATCACATCACATCATCAGCCTATTAATGTTCCCACTGCTGGGACACAGGCCTCCTCTCTGTGAGAGGGAATGGGCCGTAATCTACCACGCGGGCCCAGTGCGGGTTAGCGGATGTCACATGTCTTCGAATTTTTGATTCTAGGACTTGCCGGTTTCCTCACGATGTTTTCCTTCACCGTATTAAGAGCAGCAATAAAAAAACATACAAAACGTGAATAAAAAAGATTCCCCAAGCCACGGTAAAGATATCTATTAGTATTGTGACTCGGCCCTGTCCTTTAAATAAGTGCCTACAAGCACGCGTCATGTAAACATCCGTTAGGGCCGCCCGCCTCTACCTACTTGAGTTTCTTACTTATTTTGAGATTGTAAATATCTCAGATTCTTTTCTCTAATCTCAGGTAAATATTATATATTTTATTATATTTTTTTTTAATCTTCCTAGGTAGGTACCTACCATTTATAACTCTCATAGGTAATCATTTCATAATGATATTTCGTCCAATTCCATAATATATTAAGTACATAAGTAAATGGATAGCCTAGCCTAGGAACCTACCTACTAGTTTTTTTTTTAACCCGAGCATGTGTAGGTCACTCGTGTGTGACTTTATCACCTTATCCACATATTTATTTATGAATCCAGGTATTCTACTCGGTGGGAAAAGCGAAATACACAACGTATTCAATTAAATAAGTTAATCGTTTTTACGTTAATGCTGTCTGTTCCTATACAATCTCATTTTTTCAAGTGGGCGTGGATGGCCAAATCATCACTATGAAGAATAGCACAAACCAATCAAAGGAGTTACGGGCCGATTATGATTAAAACTAAAACTGCAACATTGGATTTTTCTCAACTTGTATTTCGACAACCAGAATTGAGTGACAAAATCTATATTAACGCGGGCGAAGCTGCGGGCAACATATCTTAACAATAGTATTAGTACTGTCGTACTTAAATTAAGTTAGAAAAGACGTAAAATAAATAAAACAATAATAGTATATATTGATGATCAAAGATTATAAATAATAATAAAAAAATAAGTACGATAGAAAAAGAACTTATTGATGCTCTGCATTATGCAGTAAAGCTAAAGTGGAAATGGGCTGGACACCTAGCCCATTACAAGAGATGGACCATAGAAGGGACCCGGTGGACAGGACCCAGCGGCAAGTGACATTAAGGGAGGCTTAAAAAAACGCTGGACAGATAATATAATAAGACTGCTAGAAAGCAATGGATGAAAGAAGCCGCCGATAGAGATAATTGCAATAAGGAGATAATTGTAGGAGGCCTATAGCCGCGAAGAGGTTCCTATCCCTAATACTTGGATTAGATAAATTAGAAATAAGTAAGTAATAACTAGAAATATAGCTATAAGTGCAGGTATTTAAATGTGTAGTATTAAGAAGAATGTAAATATTATTTTAATAACGATTACAAATAAATGGCCTTTTTATTTATTTATTGCCGGAATATTATCAACATATTTACACCATAAAAAACAGTGGTGCTTTTTGCAAAATACATTTGAGCTACACAGACGGATAACCATAAAAAAAAAACAAAAATCAATCTGCTCACTCCATCGTCGACGTTGTCTCTGACCTAGACTAGAGTCAAAAGCAAACCCATCATAAAAAAACCTGATTCAGCTGAGTACCAGGTTTTTACATGGAGCGACTGCTCTGACCTTCAGAACCCAGTAACTGGGTAACATACTCCTTGGCTATACTGGTGTCAGGTTTCAGGCTTCTGACTACCCGTAACGACTGACAAAGATTTTCAAATCACAGCCGGGACCAACGGCTTAACGTGCCTTTCAAGGCACAGAGGAAACTCGCTATGTTAAGGACGGAGGCAAGCGTTGCTTAACCTTGAAGATCGACCCGTGCGGCTGTAATTATTTAACCACGAGCTCCTTAAAAAAGATCCAAATAATTATAAATTAAAACAAGTCTTGAGCAACAAATCGAAAATGTATTTCAGAGAGCACTTGGCAAGACACGACAGAGAACCTTTAGTTTCCAAATAAAATGGAAATGCAGTATGAAATTGAAAAATACTTCTTGATTGTTCTCCAACTTGATGTGAATCTTAATTCAAGATAATAGATTATATCAACCGTTAAGAGGAAAGCGTGAAATTCATTGAAGATGAATGTTTAAATGGTGGTCTTATTGCTGTCTGGGAATGTATGTAAAACCTATTTAAGTTCTGATTGGATACAATGTTCAGTGATGTCTGTTTTGTCAGAAAAAAAGTATTTGTTAAATTTGAATAGTCCAAAGTTTTGACTTTTTAATCCATATCGCAATTCAGTGATACCATAGCTTTTTGGAAAAGCAAACAAATGAAGGATGGATAATTGACCGAGCGAGCGTTAAGCGCCAGTGTAACGGCTACGATTCAGGTTGGGCAAAAATTCACTCACAATTATGTCCAGATGTCCGGTTGTTCTCCGCCATGGGTCGCATTTGTCAACCGATTCTTGTGAAATTTTGTGAACAGATTCGATAATTATATGGATTTTTATGTAGATTCAGTTTTTTGAAATTTTTGTAAAGGTGAAGTAGTAAGTAAAAACTAAAATAAAAGAAATGCAATTAATTGTATTTCATCTTCCCAATTTACCATAGAAACGAAAAGAAGAAAATTAAAATCTGGATTGGAAATATAATGCGTCATCGGTACATGGTGGATATCCCACCATGGGACACTTTTATTGTGCGTACAGCTAAGGAGTGCAATTCCCTGTCGGAGTCTGTTTTCCCCGATAGCTACAATCTAGGGGTCTTTAAGTCAAGAGTGAATAAGTTTTTTACTAGTCAAACATGCTTACAACGTCGATCACATCATCGCTTACCATCAGGTGAGATAGTGTTCAAGCACGAGCCAATAGACGACAAAAATAAATAAATAATATAATAATGAAATAGACATGACTATCTTCTTTACATAAGCTCGTCGACTCTTTTCGTAACCAGAGGGCTGGCCTTTTCTTCGGCCAGAGAATCAGAATTGCACGAATTTTTTGATGCACAATGAGCTTCTTTGCAGTCTCCCTTTTGTATTAGTATATAAGTTTAGTTTTTTTTAGAAGAGAGAATATATATGTAGAATATAGAGAATATATGTTAATAAACTTTTAGTTTAAATACTTTTTCCTTTGTTTGAACATGTAGGTAATACGAGTATCATGCCATACTAAGGTAATACCAATGTCAGGCCCAGTGTTTGATCAACACAATCTCGGCTCCAGTGGCGTTTTAGGTACTCATTTTTAGTGCTAATAATACAAGAGTATCAGCAAAACAATAGAAAATTTACTGTGCCCACAATTGGACGGAGCGATACATAAATAGTTCCTTTAGTACGTAGAGACTCATTCTATAAATAAATAATTTACCACTAACAATCGTTCAGTCGAACATTAGCAGAGGTTCTTCAGTTTATTTAGTTAACTTGGTTAAATTCAATGTTACTAAAAGGTCGAAGAGAGGCAGAAATAACCTTTTGACATATTTCTAGATTCGAAATATATAATATAATTATATTGAGTTATCAGCTTTCCCGCGGCTTCGCTCTCATTGTCCTTCCGACAGGAACCGTATTTGTTTCCGAAATAAAAGTAGCTTAAGGCACTTAACGATAATAAAGGAACCTGAGTGCGTCTTATCAGTGAATTAACTTTTTGATGGGATCAATATAACAGAGATTGAGTATCTGCAATTTTACCACTTATATGCAGATACACTACGGCTAGAGTCTATTTCAAACCAACATCGCCCACCTACCTAGAATTGAGCAATAATAAATTTAAATCAAGTTTTACATATAGAACGACTCGAGTGAATTAGATATGGAACGATATTGTAATATATTTTCTGAATGATATTTCCATTTTACCAACTTAAAATTGCTACTTCAAAATAATGGTTCTTTAAAGTCGATTCCGGGAAAGACTTCAAATCAAAACTACAAGTAATAAAACGAAGCTATCATTTTCAACGTAGCGCTAATTATTGTCGTCTTATTGGATTTCAGTCGCTATTACAGAAGAGATTAAAAAGAAAATTAATTAACTCTTGCTTAATTTCCACAATAGATTTTGGAAAAGATTCATTGTACGATTATGACGTTCAGGATAAATCAACAGAAACATTGTAAAGGCAATCATTTTGCTCCAAAAGCTAAGAAGAGAAAGCCATACAATTCGAAAAAATAAGAAAATATACACTCAATATAGCATTCATAATGAATGTATTATTACACGTCGTTCTTACACGTCGTTGTTATCATGTACACAGCAAATGTTAATTTAATCTACATCGTTGATTAACATTCGATTCTCCATTAATCACTTCGCAAAAGTTAAAAAAACACGAGATAATTTATGTGTCATTTTGGCTTCGTCGTTGTTATCAAGATGTGGAGGGTGTGTAGTTGGTGTTAAATTTAATTCCGTCATACTATTGTTATCGTCTGATGACTAAGATTGCAGCCGAAGTCAAACAAATTCGCGATAGGGCGAAGCCGAAGCCAACGGCGCCTCTAACGAAGAGTTTAGTGATTTTAGACAGAAAAAGTTACAACAATAATGTGTCTAGTTTTTAATTGGTCTATTTTAATACAATTTAGTTTTTGTAAAAAATTGCTTGTTTTTTTCTTTTAATTCGTATAAATACTTTACGTTGTTATATTGTACATTCACTTCTTTGAAGTCTGAATAACAAAATGGATCCAAAACATCTGTTGAATCAATAAATTAAAATCTAAAATTTGAAAAGTCTGTTAAATAATATGAAACATATATTGTTACTAAAAAGGACTCGAAACATGAAACCAAAGTCAACCACAGTTCGTGAGAAGATTTATGAGGTTCTCTTACCCTTTTCACGCTGCGCCATCATTATAACGAGATATAGTATGTCAGAAACCGAATCTTGGCCAACATGATTACGCAAACATTTAATATATACGTATATCAACTTGGCAACAAGAAATTCTCAAAGAAGGTTTTGTAACTAAATTTTCTTTGGTAATTACACCAGAGAATTTATTCACTGAAATAATATATAACTATGGAGAGAAAATTGACCCGATACTATACCGAAGACATTCCCACGTGAGCCTGTATGAGAAAAACGCTCTGAAACAGCTTAAGAACAACAAGGCACCGAGTGACGACGGAATTACGGCCGAACTCCTGAAGGCGGGTGGAAAACCAATAGTTATGGCCCTTCAGAAGCTGTTTGATTCCGTCATACTCGAAGGGAAAACGCCACAGGCATGGTGCAGGGGTGTGGTGGTACTCTTCTTCAAGAAGGGTGACAATGCCCTACTGAAGAACTATAGGCCCATCACACTTCTTAGCCATGTCTACAAGCTGTTTTCAAGAGTCATCACGAATCGTCTCGCGCGCAGGTTTGACGATTTCCAGCCTCCCGAACAAGCCGGATTTCGTAAAGGCTTCAGCACCGTAGACCACATACATTCGCTGCGGCAGGTTATACAGAAGACTGAAGAGTACAACCTGCCTCTCTGTTTAGCGTTTGTGGACTACGAGAAAGCCTTCGATTCGATCGAGACTTGGGCTGTACTGCAGTCTCTCCAACGGTGCCAGATCGACTACCGGTACATTGAGGTGTTGAAGTGTTTGTACAAAAACGCCACTATGTTGGTCCGTCTTCAGGAAACCAGGAACCAGTCCTTCTGCAGCGAGGTGTGAGACAGGGAGACGTCATTTCTCCGAAACTGTTTACCGCTGCACTGGAGGATGTCTCCAAGGTTCTGGACTGGAGAGGGCTAGGCATCAACGTCAATGGCGAGTACATCACTCACCTTCGGTTTGCCGACGATATAGTGGTTATGGCTGAGACCATGGAGGACCTCAGTTCAATGCTCGATGACCTCAGTAGAGCTTCCGAAAGAGTGGGTCTTAGAATGAACATGGACAAAACCAAGGTTATGTTAAATGCCCATGTTACACCTACTCCTATCAAGGTCGGAGACTCTACACTCGAAGTTGTGGACGACTATGTCTACCTGGGACAAACGATTCAGTTGGGTAGGGCCAACTTCGAGAAAGAGGTCAACCGTCGAATCCGACTCGGCTGGGCAGCGTTCGGGAAGTTGCGCGGTATCTTCTCGTACAACTTACCACAGTGTCTCAAGACGAAAGTCTATGACCAGTGTGTATTGCCAGTGATGACATATGGCTCTGAGACGTGGTCGCTTACAATGGTCCTCATCAAAAAGCTTAAAGTCACCCAAAGGGCAATGGAGAAGGCTTTGCTCGGAGTGTCCTTGCGTGATCGAATCAGAAATTTAGAGATCCGCAAGAGAACCAGGGTTACCGACATAGCCCGAAGAATTGCCAAACTTAAGTGGCAGTGGGCAGGGCACATTGCTCGCAGAACGGATGGCCGATGGGGCAGAAAGGTTCTGGAGTGGCGACCGCGAACCGGAAGACGTTGCGTTGGAAGGCCTCCCACCAGGTGGACCGATGACCTGGTGAAGGTTGCGGGGATCCGCTGGTTGCGGGACGCACGAGACCGGTCAATGTGGCGACGCTTGGGGGAGGCCTATGTCCAGCAGTGGACGTCTTTCGGCTGATATGATGATGATGATGGAGAGAAAATGAAATTAGCCAGAATGAGAAAATAACATTTTGAATGAATTAAGTAAGTTTCACAAAGTTAAGTTTGATATTTAGTATAGAAAATATGTTTTGAGTATTTGCTCTTCAGCTGGGTAGTAACACGTAGGTAACACAATTAGAATCATGAAAAAGTTTTGAAAAAAAATTACGTTCCGAAAGACTTGAATTCGATTTTGGTTGATGGTAAGCGATGGATTTAGTCTATGACAAACCCAGAAGATGGCAGTTCTATTTTGTTTTTTAGTGTATCTATGCGGTCCAGTAATATGTTAAAACTAGGTCGAGTAAAAATAATAAACTGTAAGGTTTTTATAAAATAACCAATTTACATACACGCAAACGTTTTATCAAACAGCATGTAATCTTAAAAGTATATCTAAAGGGGAAATGAAACATTTCTTGTGCATACAGGAGTTGATCCCATCAATAACTCACTTTTGCAAAAAGTAGTTTGATCTTTTATCGACAACAAGCAAACCCAATTCTATTTAGGCTCCATTGTGACTGTTGTTCTAAAGTAATGGATTTCTATTATTGATGCTTCCATTATGGAATCATCAGTGTCAAAGGATGGAGGAAAACCCTTCTAAGAAATCCTATATCCTTACAAAAGAGCTTCTTGATGAATTCCGACTATTCGTGCATTCACTGCATGAAAAGAGGTGTGTTTGACATTTTCTTTGGATTAGTTCCCTTCTTTAACATATACTACTCAAAACAAAACAAGAGCCACTAGTTATTTTCACATTTCAATGTATTTTAATAAAGATTAACTAATTATTAAGTAGCAAAATATTGAAGTTCCAAACTCTTCGACATTTAAGCTCTTTGATTTTGTTCTTAAGGTTACACTAGTCAATCATTCTTCCATACAAACGTAGTCTGGCGATTACTCCACGGTTTGACGATGTACATTCAAAATTATATCAATTTGTCTCATCATTATCTAGCCCTGCATGGAAACAAAAACGTAAAAAAAAAGTTTTGAAAGTTATGAGCGTCGAAAGTTCTATATTTCAACACTAATTTTAACGCATCTTTGGGCGGAAATAAATACCATAAGAGGAAGCAAAATTGCAAAACAGCCTCCATACACGGATAGATTAGTACTCGTTATTCAACAATGCAAATAATTTTATTTTGAAAATATAAGTTTAATCGTTTTTCCATGATATCTGGACTCCCTAAGGTTTGTTTATAAAATTTTGCGCGCTCGTTTATAAGTCATCATACATTTCGATACAAATTTTCAAAAGTGCTAATTCTTTTCTTTTTTAGTTTTTGTGACTTTTTGTAGCCTACACGGTAAACAATAACATTGTTTTATGTTTACGTAAATTTAACAATGTGACAATCTTATAATTTTCTCGGTATACCTTATACACCGTCGGTGCTCCATGGACCAATTGAAATTTGACCAATTGGTCTATGGGGAAAATTACAAGTTTCCATCGTCCAATTATCAACTGGGCTATGGAGAATTGAGAAATGTTCCGCTGTCCAGTTTAATAGTCGCCTACATTTCGGGGTGTGTCTGTTCCTGTGACTGATCGGCTCGAGCTCCTAGGCATGGAGTTGACATCCAGTCTCAACTTCGGCTCCTCCATTGAGTACAAAGCCCAAATCGCGGCCAAAAAACTGGGCATCCTAAATAGAGTGAAGCGTTACTTTACGCCTGGACAGCTTTTAACCCTATACAAAGCGCAAGTCCGATCCTGCATGGAGTATTGCAGCCACCTTTGGGATGGTTCAGCTAAGTATCAGCTTGCCGCGCTTGACTCAGTGGAACGCAGAGCCAAGAGGCTCATTGGCGACGTTGAACTGGTGGACGCCAAGCTTCACAGCTTGGCTCATCGCCGCAAAGTTGCCTGCTTGTCGGTCTTCTACAGACTGTACTTCGGTGAGTGTGCTCAAGAACTCCACGACCTCATCCCACCAGCCCCCTTCTACCATCGGACATCTAGACGCACTGCAAGTTATCATCCTTACCTTGTTGCCATTCCACCAATACGAACCAAGCGCTTCCAAACATCCTTTATAATGCGCACAGCGCAGCAGTTTTTGAAACCGCTTAATAATCATCTACTGATTAATCAAGACATAACAATTCATTTGTACAAAGATAACAATACAAATCAATGTGAAAGTCTATCTCATTGAGTCCGTTGGGATCCCAGAATTGCCGACAACAGTCTTCGCAATACCCTCACCTAGTGGCTCTCATTTTATTTTAAGTAGTATATTATTTTATCTACTCTTATATCGTAATAATCGAATTAGAAATAATAATGGAAAATACTGTGTAGAATATCTATGTTGTTGACTTGAAAAAATTAAGGTGTCAATATGTTTTTTGCGATTTCAGTGTTGCCATAAAGAAAATTCTAGAAACACATTGTAATTTAAAAACCGACTGAAAGATTGCCAAATAACCAAAATCATCTAGTAGTTGCTTATCTACACTTAGTATTTGATTATAAAAACCTTTACGAAAGTTATCCGTAATGCTCGGTGTTAGATTGAGCAAGTTTACCAATAACTTGAGAGAATCACGCGGACTGAGCAAGCAATTTTGTGAATAGAGCAAATATACATAGTTTGCTTAGGAAACTTGTTTAACTGAGGACTAGAAAATGTATGGAGCGGACACTTTGTCTCTCCTTATTAAGTTTAACATCACTCTTACTTTCTCTGAAGATATAGATAGATATGAAAGTGTAGTAGTAACGCACACATTTTGCTAGTTATTTTTAAGTTATATACAATTAGGGATGAAGGAGATTCTCATGAAGGAGAGGCGTGAGATGATCCTGCAGTCTTCATACGATGCGTTTAAATACCGGCAGCTAAATAGACGGATCTCAAAGTCCTTGAAATCGACCTCCGCCGCTTTAATACCGAAGATTTTAAAGACGCGATTGAGCGGCATAAGGGCTCCAAGGGCTCGAAGACATCCCGGAAGTCAGCCTGTATGAGATTAGGATGGGTCTGAATCAGCTTAAGAACAAGAACTTCTGAAGGCGGGTGGAACACCAGTACCTATGGCCTTTTAGAAGCTGTTTGATTCCGTCATACTTGAGGGGAAAACGCCACAGGCATGGTGCAGGGGTGTGGTGGTACTCTTCCTTAAGAAGAGTGACAATGCCCTACTGAAGAACTATAGGCCCATCTCACTTCTTAACCATGTCTACAAACTGTTTTCAAGAGTCATCACGAATCGTCGTCGCGCGCAAGTTTGACGATTTAGCCTCCCGAAAAAGTGAGATTCCGCAAAGGCTTCAGCACCGCAGACCACATACAAATGCTGCGGTAGGTTATATTGAAGACCGAAGAGTTCAACCTGCCTCTCTGCTTAGCGTTTGTGGACTATGAGAAAGCCTTCGATTCGATCGAGACTTGGGCTGTACTGTAGTCTCTCCAACGGTGCCTAATTGACTACTGGTACATCGAAGTGTTGAAGAGTTTGTACAAAAACGCCACCATGTCAGTTCGACTTCAGGATCAGACCTCGGAACCAGTCCTTCTGCAACAAGGTGTCAGATGTCAGAAGTGTTCAGGATCAGACCTCGGAACGTCTCAGGGAGACGTCATATCTGCGAAACTGATCACCGCTGCACTAGAGGATGCAAGGTTCTGGACTGGAGAGGGCTAGGCACCAACGTCAATGGCGAATACATCACTAGCCTTCGGTTTACCGACGATATAGTGGTAATGGCTGAGATCATAGATGACCTCAGTACAATGCTCAATGACCTTAGTAGAGCTTCCGAGTTGGTCTTAGGATGAACATGGACCAAATCAAGGTGAGGTTGAACGCCCATGTTACACCCAATCCTATCAGGGTCGGAGACTCTACACTCGAAGTTGTAGGTGACTATGTCTACCTGGGACAAACGATCTAGCTGGGTAGGGCAAACTTCGAGAAAGAGGTCAACCCGACTCGGCTGGGCAGCGTCCCGGCAGTTGCGCGGTATCTTCTCGTCCAACTTATCACAGAGTCTCAAGACGAAAGTCTATGACCAGTGTGTGATGTCAGTAATGACATATGGCTCTGAGACATGGTCGCTTAAAATGGGCCTCATCAGAAAGCTTACAGTAACCCAACGGGTAATGGAGAGGGCTATGCTCGGAGTTTCCTTGCGTTATCGAATCGGAAATGTAGAGATCCGTAAGAGAACCAGGGTTACCGACAGAGGCCGCAGAATTGCCAAACTTAAGTGGCAGTGGGCAGGGCACATTGCTTGCAGAACGGATGGCCGATGAGGCAGAAAGGTACCGGAGTGGCGACCGCGAACCGGAAGACGTTGCGTTGGAAGGTCTCCCACCAGGCGGACCGATGACTTGGTGAAGGTAACGGGGATCCGCTGGATGCGAGACGCACGGGACCGATCAATGTGGCGACGCTTGAGGCAGGCCTATGTCCAGCAGTAGACGTCTTTCAGCTGATATGATGATGAATAAGGGATAGCCTGACTTGGATTTGGAACATAAGATGCCAAGCTAAATTCGCTTTTGCGAGCACTTTATTCCATCAATTCAGTTCATATGATTTAGTTCCAGAACAATTTTGTTGATGCATCTCTGAACAATTTCCGTATAAATATTAATATATTTATACGGAAATTGTTTATTAATTTAAAAAAAAAATATAACTTAATAAACATATATATATATTTATTATATTTACATTTAATAGATATTAATAATCCAGTAACCGTCACTAACCGTCACTTTAAATATCTTATACTCTCCTCTCGTGAATGTAATCTGAAGAAAAGGGAAAATTGATTTCAGTTATTTAATTTAAAATTGTTAAAACTTTTCATTTTGTTAAAATTAATTTGCAGGCTTTTTGTAAAAAGTTACTAGTATTATAAAATTTAACACACCCATTTCACACGTACATATAATCAGTAACATTACAATATGTCGGGACGTGTAGTAATTAAACTTTATCAAATCGATAA
Organism: Orthosia incerta; assembly: GCA_948252205.1. Taxonomy (NCBI): domain Eukaryota; kingdom Metazoa; phylum Arthropoda; class Insecta; order Lepidoptera; family Noctuidae; genus Orthosia; species Orthosia incerta. Next base: position 7,561,118 of record OX411748.1, read on the forward strand.
AAACACCTCATACGTTGTTATTGCATGTGGACGGACCGTGCCCCGTCAGGGGCTCAAAAAAATATCTGTGTGTACATTTTATATGAACTCGTTCACACACGTCCGTGCACGGGCCAGTGACGAAGCTTCAATGCGTGGGCCCGGCCCTGTAACGTCCCGTCCTGATATGTGTTGATAGACCTCTAAAGATTGAATTTTGTAGCTCAATATTAAAATATCTTACCTTTTGTGTATTAGTTGAACATTGTTTTATATTATCTGTGCTATGGCCGCTACAATAACGTTCAATTTACGCTAAAACGAGACTTAGATCCAAAGTAATGGTTGTTACTATCGAAATAAGTAAGGTCCTAAACTGGCTCTATTATTGGGGATGTGGTGAATGCACCATTTATGTAGTAAAGTTTTATTACTAGGTACAAGTCCAGACATTTTGTATATTTATCTTCGCTCATATTATATTCGGATACCGATTTTTTTTTTTTTAGTATAGTCAAAACAGACTTTTTATTCAAACAATCAGGCGCACCCACAATTTTTAAAAGACAACATCTCTGAGTGTAACATAACATCAAAACAGCATAACATAACATCATCGCTTTAATTTCCCTACTCCGACTTTACCTACTATCTGAGTGTACTATCTGCCTACTCCACAGATTTCGCCTGAAAAATGAACAAATAATAATACAAAAATGTAAAAAAGAAGGTAGTGGATATAGCGTAGCGTGTAGGCCGTAGCACTCCGATTTCCCACAACACTGGCTCGGAAAATATAGCTCCGAGCCAGTGAGACGGCGAATATTTTATTACTTACTTAAAGAATATTTTATTTATAATCATGAGTGCTTATTACACAGAATGCCTGCTATAAAAGCTTCATATAAGTAAATACATGATTAAAACGCTGTTACTCAATAACATTCCTAAAATCCCTTTTCTTAACCAAATTATTTTATCTTAACCAAATTATTTTGTTTTAACATACAATGCAAAGCCTCAATTGTTTGTTGGTTTCAATTCCAAAGGATTTATTACGAATAAGTTTAGCCTAGTTTTTGTAATAACGGAATCGAGACTTAGCGGCCAAATAAATTACATTGTAAACTCATATTTGCCGTGTAATTTAAAAATGGAACGATCTTTTACTCCGAAACATGGCAACCAAGGAGGTAACTTATCAAAGGCTTTATTTAAATTTCGTACTAGCTTGCAAATAGAAAGCTGATTAATAAAATAAAAAAGCGGCCAAGTGCGAGTCGGATTCGCGCACGAAGGGTTCCGTACCGTTATCGAAAAATGGCATAAAATCACGTTTGTTGTATGGGAGCTCCACTTAAATATATATTTTATTCTGTTTTTAGTATTTGTTGTTATAGCGACAACAGAAATACAATATATGTGAAAATTTCAGCTGTCTAGCTATCACGGTTCATGAGATACAGTGTGGTGACAGACAGACAGACAGACAGACGGACATACAGATAGACGGAACGTGAAGTCTGAGTAATAGGGTCCCGTTTTTACCCTAAAAAAATATTCAAAGATTAAGGCCCGATTTTACCAATGAAACTAATCGCGATTAGTTCAAACTTAACTTAGTTTATGCGTTCAATCGAGATTAGACCGTAATTTTACATTTACACTTAGACTAAGCTTAAATTTTAAACGCAGTTTTTGGCGTCACTTGCACTGTGACAATATTATTAAACATTTTTTTGTTTATTTTTTTAGTTTAAATCATATAAACATATTCTGACTATGATATTTTACCCTTTTTCTATAATGTGAATTCGCTCATAACAAAAATAACAAATTAAGTTATTTAAAAAAAATAAACTGACTTCAAAATGCATGCAAACATTATTTTAGCTAATGCTTGATTTTCATACATAACCAATCGAGGAAGTTGATCGAAAACATTTTTTAATTGTTATTATTTAACATCATCGGTAGGTACCTACGTGATTTAGCTAGGCAACCTATTTGCAATGTATCAGTGTACATATTATCTACCATACAATCTTTATTATCATTAAATAACATATGAATACTGGATCTCGCAAGACAAGTCATTCCCTTGTTGCAAAAGTCACAAAGACAAAGTAGGTGTTAGCATGCTCTAGCAAAATTTCACTTGGTCAATGGCAACATTCTGGCGTTCCAACAATCGCTATCGTCAACAAAATGTCACTTTGTCGGAGCCTTATGATGTTTGCTTTGTATCGTGTGTCAGCAGGTCTTTCCTTTTCATTTTGAACTTACAGTCGGAGGATTTCAGGATAAAAAAACACAAATACGGGAATTCGGATTTTAATTGGTCGAAAAATACCATTTCTTTGACATTACAGGAAACAATACTTACATTTAGAGTTCCTTAATTTATTTACAAAAATATTTTAAATATCGTTATATATAGCATGAGCAACATAGGACCCTGAATGTTAAGACAGTGCTTGAAAGAATATCATCATCATCATCATCAGCCTATTAATGTTCCCACTGCTGGGACACAGGCCTCCTCTCTATGAGAGGGGATGGGCCGTAACCCACCACGCGGGCCCAGTGCGGGTTGGTGGATGTCACATGTCTTGGAATGTTTGGTTCTAGGACATGCCGATGTTTTCCTCACGATGTTTTCCTTCACCGTTTTGAGAGCAGTGGTGATGAAAATAATTTACACAAAGTAAAGCGCCTGCCTGGGCTCGAACCCACGACCTACAACTCGTAAGTCGCGGCCGATACCACTGGGCCACCACTGCTCCTAAGAAAGAGTATGTAACCATAAAACCTGAAATTATAGGATTATTTTGGAAAATCAATCAATACAAAATTGATTAATTTTCCAAAATAATCCTATAAATGTGTTTGTTTTTTTCGTGATTTGGAATTAAGAGTAAATTAAATAAATAAGTATCTACGTGCAGATATAATTTTGACGATTATTAGAAGCAGTCATATGTTGCCTATGCCATTATTTACAAATATCATTCACATCGTCATAATGTATAGGCTATATTCAGACCACAGAGCTTGTCACTTATCTCTTCGACACTGGCATTATTTTATTCAATAAACGACAAAACCTCAAAAATACGGTAATTTGACAGGATGCTCGCTTATACCATATTTTAAACGCAAGACGGTCGAATTGCATCGCATTGCGTCCACGTACTTGCACTTTAAATTGGCAATCAGTGTGATATAATTCGAACCGCGGCGATCCACCAAGTAAGTCCCTAAGACTTATGCACAATGTCATCCGAAAGTTTTAAGTTGGCAGCTGATTTAAATCAGTTTCTCAACTGTGTAATTGTTGACAGCAAGCCCACATAAGTACTAGTTTTGTGTTTTTTTTTAATATAATAAGTCACTATTAACAGCTGGTAAAAAGATTATACCTTAGTGAGCACAGCAATTAATAATTTAGTTTGTTGTGTTTGTGAACAAAACAAAGCTTGTGATTAAACATTAAATTATTAATTTATTCGCACCGATATAACAAAGTGTATAAAATATATTTCCTCAAAAATAAACAAGTATGTTAATACTTAATGGTTAGCCAGTGTGATGTGTGATTAAGTATTAACATTCCCGATAACATGTCAGGCCTTTTATTTAGCTCGTAGCCTTAGCTTGCTCCGCAGCTGCCATGTTCCCATTAGTATGTCTCTTGGAAACCGTGAACAGAAATCTTTAGTTCGTGCGAACTTTGCACGTAAAGGATCCTGTATACAGGTGCAAAGCGACAATGTGATAATTCATACGGGGTTTAAATTCGAAAGGGCTATCGAATAATTGAGCATGAGCAAACTTGTAAATAAATTGTCATGCTTAGTTAAAACACAAAAATAACTGTAACCTCTGTAACCTGAACACCAATCAAACGAGTGCTGTAATACAGGCACTGGTTACCGACTGTACAAAATTAAGCATATTTATTTTTTATATATCAGTGTCCTATGTTGTTTCCAGAATAACCGTTTGTCATATCCATGAATATTGAGTGCTATAAAAGTTTGTACAGTCGATAATCGGACACACGTACTTTAAGTATAATAAAATTACTTTTAAATTATTATTTTTATACCTATGGTAATAACATTCAATAATCCTTCTCTTACTTTACAAATATTATAAATGTATAATAATTATATATTCGTAGCCTTTATCAATAAATACTTATTATTATCATATAATAATAATTGAACATTTAAAAACTTGAATACTGAGCTCATATTTTCTTTACTTATTCACATAATTATCAAAAAAATATGATAAATTTTAATACTGTCTATCTAAAAAGTTGATATCATTTGATGATACCGATGAAGTTTTATTTATAATTTCGATGTTTTTTTTTTTGTTTTATAATAATTTACATCAATATAAGACTAACAGGGGGGTGACCATAAGCTCTTAGAGTGGTATCAATTTGAGATCGAATAAGGGACAGATGTATCTGACTTGTATACATCTGTCACTTACTCGATATTAAATTGATACCGCTCTAAGAGCTTATGGTCATCCCCCTGTTCGAATACAAAATTTTTGACAACATTTATATCTTTGTAAATGGTAAACTAAAACCATAAAGAAGCTGACCAATGTTAACTAAGACTATTTGGGTCTATAAAACCACAGAGTATCATATAAATAAACATTATTTCAAAATTATTATTAGAAAAAATACACTTAACTTCGTAAAGAATTCAGAGAAGATTTTTTCTGTGTTAATGTCACAATAATTTAAACCCACGAATAAACAGTGAAGTAATTTTTCGTCTTACGGGTGATCATTAAAAGCTACCACTATGTTTACTACTATATAGTTTTTGGTATTACTTTATACCTGTTGTACTCGTATTGTTTATTTATCGGGCTGACTTCAATAACTCCACGTCTGATGCCACCACCAATGTGGAAACCTCCACATATGGTGTAGGCTTTGAACGTGGATTTATGCAAAACAAGAAGTATTTAAAAAAGCAAATTATAATATACCATAATAATATATACTATAGAGTTAAGTGTATTTTTCCGTATTTTTTCGAGGCGTCAGACACATTACAAACAAAATATATGAAAATATATGTAGATATACACTCAATGTACATTCCATAATAAATACTTTATTACACTATCTATGTATATTTTACACGTGTCACAACAATGTACACAACAAGTGTCAATTTAATCTACATCGTTGATTAACAGTCGATTCTGCCTTAATCACTTCGCAACACTTTACAAACACGAGATAATTTATGTGTTATTTTGGCTTCGTCGTTCTTATCAAGAATTAGAGGGTTTGTAGTTGGTGTTAAATTGAATTCCGTCATACTGCTATGACTCTTGTTATCGTCTGATGACTAAGTTTGCAGACGAAGTTGACCCAATTCGCCATACAGCGAAGCTGAAGCCAACGATGCCTCTAACGAAGAGTTTAGTGATTTCAGATTGAAAAAATTACAACAATATTGTGTATGTCAGAAACCGAATCTTGGCCATCATGATTACGCATATATTAAATACACGTATACCAACTTGGCAACCAGAAATTCTCAAAGGAGGTTTTGTAACTCAATTTTCTTTGGTAATTACACCAGAGAATTTATTAACTGAAATAATAAATAATCATAAAGAGAAAATGAAATTGGCCAGAATGAGAAAATAACATTTTGAATGAATTATGTAGGTTTCACAAAAATAAGTTTGTTATTTGATATCAATGTTTTAATTTCATTTGTTTTAAGTTTTTACTCTTCAGCTGGATAACAGGTTAGTGACACAATTATAATCATGAAAAAGTATTGAAAAAAAAATACGGTAAAAAAGAATAAGGCCAAGATTGCACGCTCTTGAATAGAAAAAACGGCTTTAGTTTATGACGAAACCAGAAGATGACAGTTCTATTTTGTTTTTCAGTATGCATACGGTCCAGTTTTATGCTGAAACTAGGTCGAGTAAAAAATAATAAATTGCAAGGTTTTTATAATATAACCAATTTACATAAATGCAAATATTTTATCAAACAGCATGTCATCTGAAAAAGGATATTCTAAAGGAGAAATTAAACATTTCTTGTGTGTTGAGTTGATCCCATCAATAAATGACTTTTGCAAAAAGTAGTTTGATCTATTATAAACTGAAAAAATACTATGTAGAACATCTATGTTCTTGTCTTGGAAAAATGAAGGTATCAATATTTTTTTTGCGATTTCAGTGATGCCATAAATAAAATTCATGAAAATCATTGTAATTTTACGGATTAAAAGATTAGTAGTAGTTGCTTATCTTCTCTTAGTATTTGATTTCGATTCGATAGACAAATTATTGGACATCGAACTTAAGACCTTAAGACTCTAAGTTCAGCAGTCGCTTGTGCGGCTTCTAGGCCCACAATTCGGTTTATATCATTTAATTCCAGAACAATTTTGTTGATAAATCTCTGAACAATTTCCGTATAAATATTTATATTAAAACTTAATAAATATACATTTATTTTGATAATATATTTACATTTAATAATTTATATTAATAATCTAGTCACCGGCACTAACAGTCACTTTAAATATTGTCAGTTCAACAATTAATTCAATATTTATACTCTCCTTCCGTGAATGTAGGCTGAAACAAAGAGAACATTAATTTTAGTTATTTAATTTGGTAATTGAAATTTGTTGAATCTTTTCATTTGTATAATATTAATTTGCAGGCTTGTTGTAAAGCGTTACAAGTATAATTAAATTCAACACACATTTCACACGTACGTAATCATTAACATAATAAATATCGTCGCTCATATTATATTCAGATAGCAAAATAATTTCTTCATCTTAGTACAGTCAAAACAGACTTTCAGTTATTCATACAGCCAGGCACACCCATATTTTTTATTGAGAAAATCTCTTTTATAAAAAAAACATAACATCATTTCTGAATTTCCCTGCTCCAACTGGATTAGGCAGATAGTACACCCACACATTTCGTCCAAATAATAATACAAAAATCTTAAAGAGTAAGCAGCCAGAACACGTTGGATCGTAATATATAGCTACGAGCCAGTAAGACGACGAATATTTTATTGTCCCCGACGAATAGTTTATTGACCCGTAATATTACGTACCTAAAGCATTTTTTTTTATCCTTATGAGTTCTTATTACACAAAAGAGATATCGGTGAACCAAAAATTCGAAGACATGTGACATCAACCAACCCGCACTGGCTCCGCGTGGTGGATTACGGGCCATTACCTCTCACAGAAAAGGGGCCTGTGTCCCAGCAGTGGGAACATTAAAAGGCTGATGATGATGATAGGTAATTTATTCTGATAGGTTTACTTGTGAAACCAAGCAATAAAAATACTCAGTGTTTTGTTAAGTCGTAAAAGCCGTAAAAATAGGGGTATAGAATCTATTTTAGTACTCTGAAATATATTACCTATATAAAATTACTAGCTTTCCGCCCGCAGCTTCGCCTGCGTGGACTACACGATATTGGCTGACTGTTTTTTTTTTTCTGGTAGGATATTGCAAATTATTATCCAAACATAGTTTTACACCCGCGTCTTTTTTCGCGTAGACCACAAAATTTGCTCAACATTATTATTTTATCGAATTATAAAAATTAGGTGTAAATTGATATTAAATGAGCATAAACTGCACTGCCTTCCTGTTCTAATAGCTAGAGCTATTTTAAACTTTCATACCAAAGGTCTCGTAGGATCGATTTTCAGGGGGAGATACAAATATTGGAAGACCACTTTGCTTTCAATTTCTGAATCCCACTACCGACACGATAGAAAATGAATACCCCCTGTATTAAATTTCTATCGTGTCGGTAGTAGGCGCAAAAGTTATCATCAGATGCTCTTTGGCTGTGTTTTTTTTATGCATTAATAACTTTGTTTCTGCTTTTGGATAATATTTATTTGTTGTCTTAATTTATTAGAAAGAAAGAAAGAAAGAAAGACTTGTTGACTTTGTCTCGTGACTTAAAAAAAACCCACAGAAAGAAGTCTGGAACAGTTACATCAGGCGATCTTACTGGCCAGTGCAAGTCCGGGTAATGCTGCCCTCAGAATTTCGGTTGCAGCTCGTGCAGTAAGCGCTGTTGTATTATCCTGTTGGAACCATTAAGTACTCTAGTTCAAATTTATTGCTTTTAAGGATAGAGAAATATGTTAATCATGACTCTGTGACCACGTAGACCACAGTTGTGGTTTAGCGGCCCGATGACGCCTCCAGCGTAAAAAACACACCATGCAGTAAGTTCAAAGTTACTACACCCGCTCAAGCGGGTGTAGTGTGTGAACGTTTCGGTTCACAGAGGTGATAATTTTACTTATTCACATATTGGCAGAGTTTGCTCATGATGATTTTCAATGAAAAGTTGTCTTACCCGTAGTCGCGATTTTGTATGGTTTGACGTAGTTTACACCCGCATGGTTACCAGCTATATTTTGCATCTGTTTACTTCACAAATTTCGAAGCAGAATTTATATTTTCCGCCATTTGCAAAAATAAAAGCATCTTCTGATAGAGTGATGAGTTTTGCGCCAACCTGTACATTCTAGATATGGGTACTCCAATTATCTTACACTAACAAACATCAAGAAGTTAGAATTTAATAAAACTCTTCTTTGTATGTCACATTGGTGTTTTTTCGGTGACAAAATGACCAGGCTACTAGTGCTGACTTTGGGACAGGCAACGTAAAATTGCCCGTGTCGGAAGCGATCTTGCCTTAAATCTAATTATTGCCTGTCACCCTGTGACCATGACTGAGCTTGAGATTTATTTATGGTCATTGCAAAGCAGACCTTAAGAGGAATTGTAATCGTTTAATCTCAAAGACATAGTCAGAGAGTATCAGTGGTACTCGAGTTATAAAAACTGTTTCCCCCCGAGCACATCCAGTAATCATTCACATAAACTTTAACACCCCTTTTACCCCTTTAAGGGATGAAATTCAAATAATCCTTAAATTATAGTGTGTTTAATTGTATAGAAGAGCAGAAATGCATAATTTCAAGTAATTTTGATAATAAACAATTTAGTTTTCGTACAAAATTTAAAACCCCTTTTTAACCCTTTAAGGGATGAAATTCAAAAAACCTTAAACACATGTTTCTTTAATTGTATTGAAGAGCATAAATACTAAATTCCAAGTAATTTTGTTCATAGAAATTTAGTTTTCTTTTAAATTTAAACACCCCTTTTTACTCCATTAAGAGATGAAATTCAAAAAATCCATAAATATGTGTTTATTCAATTGTATTGAAAAGCATAAGTACTAAATTCCAAGTAATTTTGTTCATAAACAATTAAGTTTTCATTCACATTTAAACACCTTTTTTACCCCTTTAAGGGGTGATTCAAAAAATGCTTAAATACGTGTTTCTTTAATTGTATTGAAAAGCATAAATACTAAATTCCAAATAATTTTGATAATAAACAATTTAGTTTTCATTCAAACTTTAACATCTCGTTTTACCCCTTTAAGGGATGAAATTCAAAAAATCCTTAAACACGTGTTTCTTTAATTGTATTGAAGAGCCTAAATACTGAATTCCAAGTAATTTTGATAATAAACAATTTAGTTTTCATTCAAACTTTAACATCCCGTTTTACCCCTTTAAGGGATGAAATTCAAAAAATCCTCAAATACGTGTTTCTTTTATTGTATTGAAGAGCATAAATACTGCATTCCAAGTAATTTTGATAATAACCAATTTAGTTTTCATACAAATTTTAACATCCCTTTTTATCACTTTATGAAATGAAATTCAATAAATCCTTAAAGATGTATTTTACTATTTTATATTTAGAGGCTAAAAACCAAATTTCATACATTTTAAATTAAAACTGACAGAGTTTCATACAAACTATAATCCCGTATTTCACCCCTTTAGGGGATGAATTTCGAAAAATCCTTTCTTAAATGACGCCTACAGTATAAAATCAACATCCTCTCAAAATTTCAAACTTCTATAATTAGCGGTTTAGGCTGGGCGTTGATATGTCAGTCGGGACATTGCCTTTTATATATATAGATAGATAGTACAAGATCACACACAATAAATCTGTAGAAAAGTCAGTTTTGTACATCGAAAATATTTCCAAAAAAATAGCCAGGGTGTTAAAGGATAACCAACAGAATTTTCGGTATTTTTGGAATTTTTGTCTGTTTGTCTGTTTATTTGTGCACGCATCACGTGAAATGTACGAAACCAATGTAGATAACTTTTATAAAAATTGTGCGTAACTTAAAGTATTACTTAGTTTTTGTTTCATTGCAATCGGTTCAATCTATCAAAAGTTAGATGAATTTAAAGTATTCAAGAAGTAAAATTATCACAACACACGCAATTCAGATACTCGGACCGTTGAACTCGATATTCGATAGATGGCGTTGTGCATTTGAAGTCGTTTTCCGAATGGCGGTGTTAAGATTCTCTGCGAAAGAATGATGACCCTAGAAAACATAATTGGTAGGTAGGTAAGTAGGGTAGGCAGGAAGGTAGGTAAGGTAGGGTTTGCAGACAGATGACGGGAGCGAAGCTGCGGGCAGAGCTAGTCCAAAATAATGATATAGGCTTCGTGTAATCTTTCTTATACCTGTCTGAATATTTCCGACAACCGATTTATGAGATGATGTTAATAATTTATTATAGCATTTCCAACCGGATAACGAATATTCTATTGTAGGCCAGATGAAAATAAAATATACATTTTCGTATAACTTTTTTATCATTTTGTAAGCCCTGAAACAATGGCAGATTTGGAATGGCAATTAGTCGAATACTTTGGATAAAAGTTTTTAAGTGGTATCGTAGCTAACAAGTGAAAATTAAAAATTACCAAACACCGGAATTTTTTTTTTATTTCATACTTTTAAAACTACATAATTTATCTAGTAGTAGACACGCTTCGATCAACAATCTATCGAACACGTTATTATGACACGATATCTTGCGGAAATGCTGCGTTTCAAACAGAAAACCGATTTTAACCAAACATAGCTAAGAACACTCTCGATAAAGTCACCTTGCAAACAAAACAATCAAAATTGGTTGTTCCATTTAGGCGCTATGATGTCACAGACAGACACACAGATACATAGATATATACGTCAAACGTATAACACCCCCCCCCCCCGACGGAAAAAGAGGGGTTATTTTTCCGTCAGGGGATAAAAAAACATGAAACAGCTTTTTTCTGAGTCCTACAAATTACTCGTTAAAATATATTGTGAACTTTTGAATATTATATGCCTTCAACAAATCCAAGATTGTATTAGCTGGAAGGAAATTTGATTAAATAATGTTATCTGTAGCCATGGAAAGTTTTATTTATTACTAACTTCTGCCAGCGGCTTCGCCCACGTGAATGTCAAAAATTATACCAAAGGAACATATTCCCGGGATAAAAAGTATCCTATGTGCTATTCCTGACTATAATCCATCTCTGTCCAAATTTCATCCAGATCTGTTAAGCCGTTTGACCGTGAAGAAGTACACACACTCATAAACTTTCACCTTTATAAATATTAGTGTGATTATTTTTTAGTACTAAAAAATAAGGCTTAAATAAATGAAACGGTGAAAGACAAAATAATGTATGTGCAGTTTCTGAAACGTAGATTTTATCGCAAAATTAATTTGACTATTGTGAAACGGTGACAATAGCGTGTTTGCTGCTGGATCGAATTAATATTATTCATTTATTCATTTTAATTACATACTGTTGCATTTTTAAATATTATTCTATAAAAAAATAAAATAAAAAAACATTAACAAAAATTATATTATCAACAGCCAATAGCAATATTTCATTTGCGTTTGATTTGAGGTGAGTTTGTAATTTAATTTCAATAACAATATTTTAGTCTTTCGGCTCAGGGGGGTGACCAACCTCTTAGATCAAGGTTATTGCCAGTGTGCGTAAGGGTCAGATGTATATGACTTGTAGGTATCTGTCCCTTTGTCAAATTCGAACTATTATAGTTTTGTCACGTAATTATACGGGGACAGGGGGGTGACCATAAGCTCTTAGAATAAGGTTATTTTGAGTGTGTGTAAGGGACAGATGTATATGACTTGTATACATCTGTCACTTACGCGATTTCAAAATAACCTTACTCTAAGAGCTTATAGTCACACCCCAGGTCTCTTTTGGATACACTCTCAAGTTGTTAAACTCTCTATGAAACGCAATTGGTCTAATGGGATAAAATATAATTTTGCGTGTTACATTCATTATGAAAAGGCATTTCAATTTAAAGCTTTAATAATTAAATCTTGAGCCAAATGAATGTTGGTATTTAGTTTCAGGCTTTATATTTTGTTAATTAACACAAGCCTCGCAAGTAAATACAGTATTTTGGCCATTGAAAGGGCAGAAATTATAAATACAAGATAATTATGTGTGACAATACTGATTATTACGGATGGTAATAATAGTAAATAAATATTTATGGGTCGTTTTTAATTTGAGTACCTCAAATTCAAAAATATATGTCGGAGTTGGTTACCAATTAAGATTGCGGGTAGTCAACAGTATTTGTAATAATTTGTTTTTCTTAAAGTAATTTAAGTGATTTTAATATCAATTATTGGTTAATAAATTGGAACATAATTTATGGAGTAGGTACTCGGTGTACGCATCAATTGATTTTTGGCAACTTATTTCGATGTTAATCGATGGTCAAGTTCAAAAACAATTGTAGACATGTCAATTTGATTTTCTTTGTGTAGTCACCATTGTTTACTTACGACAGTTATTCTTATAATATTTGTTTATTTTAGAATGTATGTCTTATTAGATTTAGCACATTTTAGCGTTTTGTATCAAGTAAACACGTGACGTACTTCCGTGCGTCATCAGACAGAATTGTCGTGGAGGGATTGCAAGGTATAAAAGAGCTTGCATCGGTATGCAAGTCAGTCAATCTTCGGATTCGACTCTATAAAGAGTCCCCCTGCTCCCGATAAAACTGTCAGTTTATTTGGTACAGCGATGCTGTATATTCACATAGCTGTATTGGCTTGTGCGAACGATACACTTTTTATTTGGGTGGCTGAGGCCGCAGTACGGACTGTAACCTTAATGGTTTGTTCGATTAACTGTATTGTTGTTACTATATCTTTTTAACCTAATTTTTCTTGTTACTGTTTTTATTATTGTATTGTGAAACTAGTACTGTAATAAAAACCTTGCTATTGTTATACAGTCTTGTTTATCCCAATAAAATGGGAACTCCAAATCTTGACGATATAGTCGACGCTCCTGATCCTACATATATAAACCTAATTTGAATAAATTATCTAGGTTTAAAATACAGTCCTTTACATCTTATGTCTTAGTGTTTAAGCTGGGAGAAGAATGGCGCAACAAACTTCCCAGCATCCTATCTGTCTGTTAATATAGAAGAATTATGAAAATAGAGAGATTGAGTTGTTAGAATTTACTTAATTTAGTACGAATTAATTACTAAGTCTCCAATTAATTTCTACCCTTAAAATTTGTTCATCATTAAAATCTCTTCAACGGAAAGACAATAAAAAAAACTATTTTCATTACGTTTCAGTTCGACTGGAAAAGTTTGGAAAGTTTCACTATCACCAATTTTTATTATCATTGGGACAATTCCATCGATAAGTTTCACTACTGCCAGTTTGATTTAATCGAAATAGTATTTCATATTTCTATTTTATTCAAAATTTTCATATAAACTAAGTTGGTGCTGCCAAAAAAAATCACACCGTTTCCGTTCTACATTTTCAATTCCAGTCTTCAATGTATATGAAAATTCTGACAAACTGATATTTCCTTTTGTTTGCCGTTTCCAGCATGTAAATCTATCTAATACCTTTAAACGAGCAATTCTTGTATATATTTATATATGTAATCTGAATGTCGGCAACGGCTCAAACGATTTTCATGAAATTTAGTATGCAGTATGGGTTTCGGGGGCGATAAATCGATCTAGCTAGGTTTAATTTTTAGAAAACGTTGTTTTCTCTATTTTCACCCGAGCAGAGCTCGGTCGGCCAAGTACTTAATATTAAAACGACGTTGTATCTTGTTTCGCCTTGGTCTTTCAATACTTCGAATTGATGAAGAAGCAAATTGGATTTCTTCGAATTAAGGACTTCTAAATGGAATAGAAGTTGGAATGAGTAGCTTCAATGAAGAAAATATTACTGATTATGTAAGAGAGTATAGATATGTCGTTTAAGCATGCAACCCGAATCTCTTCAAAGTTAGAGTGAACAGACTTCTTATGGGTAAGCTCACTCTATCGTAGACTTTGTCTCTATCACCCCTAACCTAGACAAGTCAAGAGCAAACCCATATCAAATTATAAAAAAAACAATGACGATTGTTGCGCTCTCTTTAATGCTTTTTCTCAGGCATCAATAAATTATTATTGCTTTTCATTCGTAAAATTGGTGAGGATCAATGTAATGAAGGTCGGTCAACAACTGCTATTTGATATGCTAAAACGCAATAACAATTAAGGAAGAGAAAAAGAGCCAAAAGTAGGCATCTTAGTGTGAATAAACACAGTAAAGGCCCAAAAAAATTAAATATTCAGACTGTAATTTAAAAGGTTTGCGGGTCCCAAGCTAACATTCCATTTAGTGTAGTGTCCAAAAGTTGCGGTATTAATACATTTTCCACTTTGGACTGTTGATTTATACAATTTAGTTGTCATGATAAATGCAACTCTAAGTTAATGTACTAAAGGTCTACGTTTCTCTGATCTATTTTTGTCTCCACCATTATCACAATGACTTCTGTATGACAAATGTCTTCCGCAAGTTTTGATATTACAGCTTTTCTTTTATTGCCTTTTCGCCTCGCACTCTTTGTGTTATTTCTTCCTGATCCTTTTTCATCCCTAGTTCGTTTGATGTTTATTGTTTGTTTACAGCAACTACGACCTCTTAAATATGCTTATTAAACTTTCCTACTTCATGAGTTTTTTTTACTGCCCGACGTTCTGGAAAGTTCTTGAAAATAGCTATAATTTGGAATACATACACAAAAAACATACGTAAAAATAACAATGAATATTATTTTTTACAGAAAAATCTTTTGATCATTGATGGAAAAACAGATACTGGTACATTATCTAGCGTATCACTCATCAGAATTTTAACTTTTACAACTTTATTTCAAAACAAAATCAATTGTTCATACGTCAATCCACCAGTTTTATGCGCAAACACACTTTACATACAAAAAATTTAATTGGAATGCCTAAAATGGAATGAAATAAGACCATCATATAAATTAGTTAAGCATATTTCTTTACCATCATAATAGATTCCATGCGGGCACTTAGGGCAGCTAGCAAGCAAATGCGGTCTCTGCAACGGGAGGTCGCTGTACATCCGAAACGACGAGCGCGGCCATTCGTTTACTGCACTTCCTCTTGAATTTCTGAGTTCCTCGATACCTGTAGAGACGAATACTTCAAGGGGATTATCGTAGAAGTCTCAATTTGGAGTGAAAGATTTGTGCAAGATTTTCGTCAGGATGTACACAGGGGTAGGGTCATATTTTAAAAACTACATCTAATATGTATATAAACAAATTTCGCCAAGGACAACAAAGTCAATAACCAAAAAGAAATTTTGTTTCTCCCATACAATCTTTGGTCAGTTGATGACAACTTTGTATGGAAAATCCAAATTTTCTTTTGAGAATTACCTATGACTTTCTTGGAGAAACTTGTTCATTTACATAGGCAGGAGCAGTTTTTAAAATATGATATCACCTTTCCGTTACAGTATATTGAATTTTGTTAAACAAACTACATAAATGTTAATGTATCGTGTAGTGACGGGACGGGATACATCAATCATATGAATCCATGCAAGTCAAGAGCTTCTACATAAAGTGACGTTATATTAATGATAATATTTAATTTTTCGCAAAATCGGTAAGCTATTTTGGTAGCGCATGTACCGAAATACTACGTATAATCAAACATTTTGTCAGTTAGACAGCCGCAACCGCCGATTGCAAGTGGCTTTGTCTAGAACCCAAGGGTAATGTTACCCATATAGACAATATAAACGTAGGTTATGTATCAAACGAGTCTTGATTGGCTAATACTGCGTCAGAAGGCGTCCCGACAAGGCACAAAACAATAAAGTGAATCTCGCTACTCGTATAACTATGAGGCCCTTTCTTTATGCAAATTAAATTGCGTCGATAGGCGATATCGCGCATCGGTCGAATCGCATCGCATTGCGTCCATGTGAACTTACTCGTACTTGCAATTTCGCTTCGATTTTGGAATTTGGTTTCGATTGGTTGGTCTGTTGGCTTGGTTTGGATTTGGTTTGGATAAATCGAATTGCATCGCACCATCAGGAAAGGAACTAAGAGTAATGGGTACAATACTTTGGAAATCAAACAGGCCAAACGCATTTCACTCATTTTCTACTTTACTAAAAGATAGATAGTTAAATTGAGTATAGTGCACGCACAGCAACTTCGAAGCCGAATGCATTTTTGACCTTTATGTCATCTTGTTTTTTTTTTTAATTTCAAGACGGCTATCATAAAATTGTTAGCAAAATGTTCCTAATGCTGCCTGTCTCTATGTCTGCACTCTCAAATTATGCATAGTGAAATTCTAATATTAGTGTTAGTTACTACTCCTTTTAGCTCTGGGGCTAACTCCAATATGTTAAATACGAATTTAATCGTACATGCCGTCTGGAGTAAGCTTGTGTTTGGGACTTTCAAAGTATTAGAACATGCTGTTAAATCAATCAAACAAAGTAATTAGCAAAGTTTAACTTTAAGCTCGATAGATGGCATAGTCGTCGAAATAGAAATCGCAAGTGAGTGTGTTTGCTGATTTGGTATAGGGCGTGGTGAATTTTAGCAAATTTAGTTTTTTTTTTAGGCTTGCGCTTGACCACTATCTCACCTGATGGTAAGCGATGATGTGGTCGACGATGGAGCACGCTTGCTTAGAAGAAACCCATTCGCTCTTGACCTAAAGACCCCTAGATTGTAGCTATCGGGAAACACAGATTCCGGCAGGGACTTCCACTCTTTAGCTGTACGCATAATAAAAGTGTCCCCAAAACGTTTTGTGCGTTTGGGTGGGATGTCCACCATGTACCGATGACGCATCGCCGTACGTCTGGTAGTCCGATGATGGAACGGGCTGGGCGGAATTAAACCATGTAATTCCATCACACACTCCCCGAAATGATAACCAGATAATAGATAACCAGCTATAGATAGTACCTATACAGTATAGTTGTTTGATTTACACCTTCAACCCTACTTGTATACACATTAGTTCATTTGCCCAAATCTTTAAGTATTGAGTGCTAGTCTGAATGTTCGGTACTTATGAACTTGCATTTCTACATAAATCCGGATTTAATACGACGACGTAAGCTCGTTATTTAGCTATGTGTTATCATATATAACGAACTATTAAATAAAATTATAGTATTAAAATAAACAAATATGCAATATGTCAAAGTTTAATATTTCTACATCGGCAAGGGTACATAAGTGATTCATCTGTCTAAAATATAATGATCTACCCACAATTTAACTCACCCTTATAAAACACAAACGAATAAAAGTCAGCCATTAATCATATTATTTGAATTACGAACGTAATTTTGTTAATTCGATCTTTGAAAAAATGCTCTCACAAGGGATCAAAAAAGGTCGAATATCATACTTAAAGCTGAAAATAAATCATGTATGTATGACCGGACGTATCCTAAGGGATTTAGGCTTTTTATGGATCGCAAATCCGACTAACTCTTACATTTATTTATATGTTTTCAGTAAATAAATGTTTCATGATCTTGAACAGCTGTGGGTTATTGACATGATGCCATTAGTTTGACAAGTGTAACAAAAGTTGGGGTGCCTTTTATTGCACAAAAATGTCGTCCAAGCAAATTCTTTAATGTTATCAGTGTTTTCTAGATCGGTTATTTTACTTTCGGACACGGTTACGGCGACGATAAATATATTATGACAGTAAGTCATATATTTATCGATTGATCGCCGGCCTGTTTTGCAGTCATCCAGGCTTATTATAAACTAGTTGTTCCACGCGGCTTCGCTCCCGTGGATCACACCACAGGACCCGTTTTCGGGATAAAAAAATAGCCTATGTCACTCAAGAATAATTTAGCTTTCTATTGGTGAAAGAATTTTTTAAATCGGTCTAGTAGTTTCGGAGCCTATTCGGTACAACCAAACAAACAAAAAAATCTTTCCTCTTTATAATATTACATTAGTATAGATAGCAAGACATTTTATTTTACTTCGAGTTGATTGCCAATCAAACAGTTATTACATGCATCCAAATATTTTGGTAACTTTGCTTTCATATTATATCGATTTCAATTCGATGATTGAGTTGGAACGAAAGAGAAGTTCGAATTCTTGGTACAAACAAATCTGATATATTCAGCAGCTTCTGGCAAGGTTTGATTGCATTCAGCTAACCGTGTTTGGATTGCATCAAACGTGTTTTGGGCAAAGGCGATGTTTTTAAATGTCGTATTGCCTAGTGACGTCTTCTATCGTTTCAGCAAGAACAAGCCTATAAAATTACTTCTGCTGGAAAACAGGCATCCCCTCTGTTAGAGGTAATGAACCGTAATCCACCACGAGATCCAAGTGTGAATTGGTGGATGTAAGCATACGCATAATCAAACTAAAACGTGCCCTTTGCTAGGAAACAGGTTTTCTCTCTTTGAACATTTACACAAAGTAATGCTCCTGCCAAGGTTTAAAATCACAACTTACAACTCGTTAGTTGGGGCGACTACTAACTGGGCAACTACACACAGCAAAAGTGTCTAGGGATCAAGTACGTTTAAGAGTATCGCCGCAATTGAGTATTATTATTTTAATTGTAATTGATTCTTTTTAGTAATTTTCACTATTTGAATAACTTCTTGAGTGCAATTGGGAATTTTGGTCCCCAGAAACAATTGTTTTTCTATTGTGTCTGCTAATTAGCACTCAAGGGAATAAAGAATTTTAAATTTTGATTAAAAAATCAAAATCAACTGTCAGTCAGGATTCCTATAAAAGGGATTTGTGCTTCGTTCGGCCCACTGAGTTTCGTCCGACATGATAAAAGCCTGGTTCGTCCCAAACAATATGCTTCCTTCGGCCCAAAAAATATTTTATTCCCGTTTTGTCCTATTTTGTATTCCTTCTACGGCCCATATCATTTTTGTATGTACCAAACTTACTTGTTTGTACATTCAGCAAAAAAGGGTTACGTTTTTTTTAATATTTAACATCAAACAACTATTAAAAACCCCCGCTCCTCTCTGTCTTCTCCACGAGAGAAAATTTATAAAAGTGTGTAATAGCGTTGTTACAAAACCGGTACAATTTCTGCATTGGACTGAAAAAGATTACATCGATATAGAGCGATGACATCATATCACTCGAGAAGAGATTATGAGAGCCGTTGGAGTGTTGCAAGCTGGTTCCTGGTATCACAAACAGCGTGGCCGAGTGATATGGTGGACGATCTCGCGTCATAAATATTTATTCTTTCTTTCACTCACAGATAGGACCGGTAAATCCAAAATACTGCTCGGCGGAATCGTACCATGACCGCCATAATGTTGGCTACGAGGTTCCACAGCTCTTCAGGCTTGCTAATAAGCGACCAAACCATCCGAAATCATTTACGTGAAGTGGTTCTGCGTTCCTGAAGGCCGCTGAGAGTTCCACCTTTAGTACCCCGCAATCGTAGGGTTCGTTTACAATGGGCTCCCGAACATGTGTTTGCTTTTCCGATGAATCTCATTTCGGTATGGGGCCGGCTACAAGACGTGCTCGAGTTTGAAGGACATCTGGACGTCAAGAACGTGAAATTTAGTCTGGAAGTTCATTCATATGGAGGAGGAACAATAACGGTTTGGGCCAGTATATAGATCGGTGGCAGAACCGATCTCATTTGGATCAGGGGCAACCTCAATGCTCAGATTTATGCGGAAAGGATTGATTCAGACATGATCATCCCTTTGCGACGCCGGTTAAGTGATTCGTTTCGACTTATGCACAACAATGCACGTCTACACGCGGCTAGAGTCATAACACGCACTCTAGCCGATGCTCACATCAACATTCTGCCGTGGCTTAGTCAATTGCCAGACCCCAACCCAATTGAGCATGCATGGGATATACTCTAAAGAAGAGTTCTGCCGAGTATGGAAGCCGTGCATACTCCACAACAACTTTATGATTTGTTAGAAAGACCGTGGGTGGCCATTCCTGAAAGTGATTTTAATGAACTGATTATAGGCAAGCCAAAATCACTGTGGTTGTGTGATTCGTGTCAATGGTGGAACGTTTCTTTTTTAATTTATTTACAATAAAAATTAAAAATAACCACATTTTTGCCTTTTCTTGTCATTTAATTGACGACATTAACTTAGGTTATTTGCCCACAATTTGCTAAAATTGCAACTTTTCAATTATGACTTAACAAAATATAGGGATAAATTGTTAACTTAAACATAAGAATTAAAGTAAGTAGTCATACTGGAAGACTAGATTTGGTAAATATATAAAAAAAAAAAAAAAAATTGTGACAAAAAACAGTTTTTTTGTAGTTAAAAATGTACTTGATCCCCAGTCGTGTTGTTGTGTGTACTTAACTTATTACTCTGTTGGTAATATAAAATGGTAGCGAGGCTGACTGCCAAAAACTGCTATTTAGATACTGTCACTTGGGCAAATATTTAAATGTACGCACCCAGAAAGGAGGTTATGATTTCAGTGTTCCGAGTTACCGATAAGAGGAATTTATTATTATTTTGATATAACATGTTATGAGGATACTTTCTATGTACGAAATTACTAGAGTGCTGTAAAAATGTCCTAACAAACTTTGTTACCCTAATAAAACATAATAATAAAAATGGTCTTAATAAAGTCCCTATCATAAAAATATTTATATCTCCAAAGGGTGTAAGGAAATGATCTTTTCAATGAACTTTACTTATATGTGGCACGAAAAAAAATTGAATTGCCGAAAACTTCGCTGTATATCATGAGCATCTTTTTGCCCTTATCCCTTGTAACTTGGATCACAACATGTTATCTTCTCCCAATCTTCACACTTTTATTCATTCCCTTCTATCATTAATTGTTTATTTTTACAGAAAAATTGTTTTATTTTTTTATTTTTGAGCTACAGACCTCATAATAAGTATTGTAATTAATGTTATTCATCATCTGCCTAGCCTTTTCCCAACTATATCGGGGTCGGCTTCCAATCTTACCGGATTCAGTTAAGTACCAGTGTTTTACATGGAGCGACTGCCTATCTGACCTCCACAACCCAGTAACTGGGTAGCACGGTACCCCTTGGAAAGACTGGTGTCAGTTCTCAAGCTTCTGATTACCCGTAACGACTGTCAAAGATCTTCAAATGACAGCCGGGATCAACGGCTTAACGTGCTTTCCGAGGCACGGAGGAAACTCGGTATGTTGAAATGACCACCCATCCACGGACCGACCTCACCAAGCGTTGCTTAACCTGGATGATCGACCCGTGCGGCTGTTATTATAAAGCCACGAGCTCCTCCAGCTCCACGAGCAATTGTAATTAATGGTATTATAGTAATAAATTATTACGGGTTTATTGGGTCATATATTTTAATAATTGGTCATTTGTTTTTGTTTATCAGAAATATTTTGTTAAGCTTTTATTAGATATGAACATTTACACAGACGAATATTATAAATATCACAGAACAAAAAAAAACGCCTAAGAGATTTTTTTTTTTGTTTGCATTCATCAATCCATTGATTTCTTGACCTACATTCCATTAATCAAATAACCAATACTTTTCTAAATTTAATTTTTAAGGCTAGCTAAATATAAGATGCAGCCGTGGTTGATTACAAGACGCGATAATTTCAAGATTTTCACTTTAAATCCCTTCTTTTCCGTACTTTTAGTTTTGAAAGCGCACATTTTTTATCTTTCTTTTGGCTCGAGAAGCTTGTAATTACAACTTTCATTAGTCAAAGGCAAACTTCAAGATTAAAATACTTGTGCTGTATATATTCAGCCCGGTCCCATTGCAAGGCAAAGACTCTTCACACCCAAGTGAGAAGAAAAGTAACTAGATAGAACGTAAAGTCACGGAAATAATAGGCTCGTCACGTTCAAATCAATTTTACAAGCGTTTATTTAACGTGCAATGTATGTATTTATGTATTGTATGTAAGTGTGTTTGGGTTAAATATGGCAAGTCTTGCAACTGAATTTTAAAGCAGTTATCCTCAACCAGATGAAATTTAGCATACATGTTTCGTTTGGATGACAATGCATGGTTAGCATCACGTCATTCTAAAATCCAATATGGCGGACGGCCTAAGAAGGTGGCATAGTAATTTTTGGCCATGATATTGGTATCAAATGAAAGGGTTTGCTGAGAAGTATACGTAATAAGTATCTGTAATAAGTACGCCATCAATCCCTAAAACCGACTCGTCGTCATACTGCCGAAGGTTTTCACCATTTTTTTTACAATATTCAACAATTATATTTTTTATGATATTCACGCATCTTCGGAACCTTTTTTTGTAGAAATAAAGTGACAAAAATCGGGTTTTAAATTCCATAAAATTGCCAGAACACAGTGAGTAAGCATAGTACTTTAAAAATGTAAGTACATTGCCTTCCCATATGGAAAGAGACCTTAGCTCTGCAACAGAACAAAGTATACATCCACATCAGGTATACATGATACAAGATAAAAACCAGCCAAGTGCGAGTCAGACTCACGCCCGAAGGGTTCCGTACAATTATCGCAAAAAACGGCAAAAAATCACGTTTGTTGTATGGGAGCCCCACTTAAATATTCATTTTATTCTGTTTTTAGTACTTGTTGTTATAGCGGCAATATAAATACATCATCTGTGAAAATTTCAACTATCTAGCTATCACGGTTCATGAGATACAGCCTGGTGACAGACGGACAGACAGACAGACGGATCGCGGAGTCTTACTAAAAGGGTCCTGTTTTTACCCTTTGGGTACGGAACCCTAAAAAGGAACATTGTAGGTATATTTCTGCCTTCTGGTTAATTTTACATTGGATTACAAAGTTAATGTTAAAAATAACTCATCCGTGTATTATAGATAAGGTTCAACCTTCAACCCTCATCATATCTATCAGCTCTTACATGTCTTCAACTGGATACGGGCCTTTCAACTCATCGCTACTATAAATAATCTTGGGAGATAATGCCATAACAGGTCCGCATTGATGCGAACACTCCTTTATAATAAAACTATCTGAAGAAAAAAGGAAGCGCATTTACCCTTATTGGCAATATTTTAAGAAAGAAAATCATTTATTTGACAATAAATTTAATCATTTACAGATTCGAAACCAGGAAAACAAGGCGCGTCTTTTGATATTTTTCTACGAGCTTGTTTTTACTGCGTATTTTCTCTCACATCTCAAATGATGAACTCTAGTATCGCCGAACATATTATGGTTTACACTTCAGTTCTTTGTTATAATTTTTTTTCCCCAATTTAGTACTATGGTCAGATTGGCCCTTTTTCTTTATGTTGGTAGAATATTTCATCTCACGTATGATTTTTTGTTGTTGGGTGAGTTTTTATGCCTTTCTCTCATGTCTAGTTATTTATAAGGAACGGGACTTATACTACTTGTTTTCGGCGTTGAAGAGGTGCTATTTGCAGTTTAATTTAAATGTTTTTTTAATTAACCGACCTAAATATCCTTTTACCCAGACACATAATTAGCTGGGGCTTTTATTGGCACAAAAGAACTGCCGTTGAAGTCCCTTCTCTCATATCTACCTATTACAGAGATCTGACGTCTATTATGAGGTATAAGGCCACCATAATGGTCATATATTACTGTTCCGTCTCTTTCTGGCAGTGAAATACGCATGGCGGTTAAATCTCATAATAAGGAATCAGCTGGTCTATTCGATAAAACTTTTGTAAACCTACTGTGAAAAATTTGGTAAATTGAGTTGTCAGTTCCTAGCATCTAGAATCAATCGGTGCATTCTATCAAAATGTAACCTTAGTAACTTAGGTGAAGTAAGTATGAAGTGAGTAGCTGTTATTCTACCGGCATTGCTATTCTGTCAATCTGACCGTGAAAACTAAGGTGGGGTGAGCTATAAGTGCATTCCACCTTGATTGAATAGATTGCCACTCCCTCTCTATGAGATAAGATATGAGTCCCAGCAGTGGGAACATTAAAAGGTTAATGCTATCTTATGCTAATTTCATCATGTACATAATGTAACAATCGTTGTTTACAGGCTCGAGCAGCGTCAGAAGAGTATAACAAGAAAGCCTTGCACTTCCAGGCGTTGGCGCGGGATTACCGCGAGATATGAGCACGATTTGACAAACAGTTGCACAGCATGCAGGTAGAGTGCGTGCAAGATAAGTCTGCGCGCGGCCAAAATCGGAACTAACCGTTTGTCATTTATGTCAGGTGCCAAGAAAGTGTGTTTTATTCCGTGTTTTTATTCGTTTCCGAAGTAAATAATCGCCATCATTATGCCAAAAGTAATTTAAAGTGCTGGCAGGGATGTTTTCTTGAAGTGAACAAGGCAATAACGGGCCTACGATACCGTTTTACAAAGATAGAGCCGGCTTTGCTTATTTTTCAAAAATTGTTGAAGGAGAAATTAAAAAAGAATTGTAATGGACGGCATTAGCCACTACAGGACCATTGTTAGACCAAATTTAACAGTAGGTACTTCTAAGTATTCAATAAAAGATTTACAATAATTTCATGAAACTTTTTCCATCATATTCTATGCAAGTAGAAAAAGCTAGTAATTAATTATGCTTAACTTAAATTACTTTAAGTTTCGAGTAATAAAAAATTACTATTGATTAAATAAAGAAAAAAAGATCAGTTATGCGCGCGACGCGGCGACGGGTGGCGTGCTTAATGTTGCCAATTAAGCACGCCACTATTGCGCGCACTCTAACTATACCTTTTTACAAGCTTTTCATATTAAAAGGCCAAATTTTATGTCGACACCTCACTTCACGCTTAAGTCACTCGTGTTTCTATGAAGACCGAAAATGGCTGAAAACTACCCGCAAACGTCCCATAACATTTCGTGCAAGTTTCATCTTTTTGACAAATGACTGCTGACGAAAATGAATGATACCAAAGATCACTTTTAATAATTACGTTAACGAGTAAAAACCTGATCGCGATCGACTCCCGGACTGCGAGATACAGTCCGGCGGAGACTCGGGCAGCGGCCGCTTGCGCCGGCGTAGGATGTCGCGCCAGCGGCACAGTATCGCTGTTCTGAAGTACGTCCTGAACCTGGGGACAAAGAAATGTTGATGAGAAATGGGAACCTATCAAAAATAAAGAATAATAACGTATCGAGAAGGCACACAGTTGACGTGACGTGGGCCCGATGGGATGTTTCATCGGAAAAAATTACGCACTTTCTGTCATCTGCTATTTAACCATTCCTACAGAATGAAAATAGCATGACATTTTTTAATCCTTCCTAAATGAAGGCCTTCGCTTTAAAGAATCCTTGTGCAAATCAATTTTGGTACTTAAAGGTATTACTAAACTATAAAAATAACTGTATATGTCCTATCACAGAAGTATACTTCTTTCGTTTCTAGGGTTCCGTACCCGAAGGGCCCAAATGGAACCCTATTACTGTCACTCACGTGTCCGTCTGTCTGTCCGTCGTATGTGACAAAATTTTGTTCCAAACATTTTTTAAACTTTCCATTGACTTATGAACTTCAAATTTGGTCGTAATGTTTATTATAACGTATTTTACTAAAAAAATAGCAATACATTCTACATTTGGTACGGAACCCTAAAAATGCGAAGTCCGACACGTTGGCCGGTTTTTTTTATTTTTTACTTAGCAATATAAATAAAGCTAACTACGGAAAATAGATTTAGGCCAGACAGACACCCATTAAGCGAGTTAAACTATGTTAAATCTGTATTTTAATTAATAAATCACAGAAATAACGAACAATCATAATACCTAGACGATTTCGTCTAAATTAATTCAATTAAAGTTTTCCCAGCAAATTAATTGAATTGAATATAAGTTTAAACTGGAACAAATAATTTAGAGGTGATTTAAATTCTAAGATAATAGTAATTTGTGTTGTAAATTGCCATCCCTTAGTCCATATAATTAAAATTATCATTAACCCGAGTCTCTTCAAAGTTAGAGTGAACAGGCTTCTTCTGGGTAAGCTTACTCCATCGTAGACTCTGTCTCTGTCACCTATGACCTAGACTAGAGTCAAGAGCAAACCCATTATAAATAAAAAAAACTAAATTATCTTTGTATTGCCTTTGATTATTTATACTCTTCAAAAGAGATGATAGAAAAGAAGCTGGACGGCAGAAAATGTAAGTAAATATAGTTTTTACAGAGCCTTAATTTTTTTTTCTGGTATGTTAACCATAAAGCTCATTGAACGAGACAAGGAGACCACCGCGGGGACAATTGTAAGTGTAGCTGTAAGTTGTGTATGCTTGTAGAATTGTAGGACCACTCTCCCTCTATACAGAAATCAAAAGAACAAACCCCTAGTTTACCGCTACCGCGTATCGCGGTTTCGCGGGTATAGACCTTGTAGAATCCAAGATTCGCAACATTGCTCATGGGCCCCAGAGTTGCCTCTTGGCTTGTGATCCGTAGGCCTGTATTCAACATTAAACTCACTAGTTAAATATATATTCTGGCCAAGATCAAAGTACAATATTTACCTAAGATATTTACTAACAAAGTATTTTTACTTTTTAGTTTGCTCTAATGTAATCTACTAGTACTATGACTTGGGATATTTTATGTTCTCAAACTATCTTTCATCTGTACTAACTCTGTTAAAACACAACAAATGCAACATTTTAACATCAAATTCGTATTATTACTTCAAAACATTTGTTATTTAGTAGAGGGAGAGCTTACGTAACCTGGTCGAATATATATTCGACCAGGTTACTGATAAGCAACATGCAGTGAAGTGGAACGTAACACTCTATTCAATAACTAGCACTCCGCCCGCGACTTCGTTCGCATGATTTCGTATTTTATTCAACTAAGTACAGATGACTGTATTATGTGCAGTTAGTGAAGGCGACCAAAAAATAAGCTATTATTAAATCAATAATAAATGGGGTATCGTAGATATCTATGGTTTCAGTACGGATTTACGAAACATTAATGACGTGTCCGATAAGTTTTAGCTAAATAAAGGGCTCGTGGGTAAATAACAGTCACACCGGTCATTCGACCAAAACCTCGGTCATTAGGCTTTACAATAAGATCCATAGCGAGTACACCACTCACCATCTAATTCTATGAAGAAGATAGTGGAGTAGAGCTTTCGCACGAAATGGATAAAACCAAGGTCATTTTAAATACCCATGTAGCACCCATTCTCATGAAAATCGGTGACTTTACAGAAGGTATTTATATAATCCGACTCGGAAACTCGGACAGGAAAACTGAGGTTACCGACACAGCACCGAGAAAGACCAAACTTTGGTTGCATTAAGCAGATCAGACTGTTCACTGAACAGGTGGCCTATGGGACTGAAAGGTTCTGAAGCGGTGAGGTCGTTACTGGAATATGCAACATAGCAAGGCCTCGCACAAGTTGGAATGATGTCCTGGCGAGGGCCGCAAGTCTGCTGAATCCGAAAAACTTTTTTTTTTTTTTTTAATTCGTGTTTTACTGTGTTAAGTTTGTTAAAATCCTTTATTTATATTAGAATTAACGTATAAAGTGATACTCGTAGTGTTTGTGACCAGTTTGTTATTATAATAACTCGAAAACAATTGTTATTTAAATAATTCATGTACCGGCTGTCATCGTTTGAACTGTGGATTTGAATTCTTCGAACCGGGGTACTCCCCCGGTTTGAAGAATTCAAATTTTGTTTTGATTTACAAATTATTACTGTATTATCTATATAATATACAAGTATACACCACTCATACACCGCTCAGGGCTCTGAGCGACGTCCAGTACACACCGGCTACGTTTATGTCTCATTTTGTTTGACAAATTGTGGAAACAAAATTCGAGGACGAAAACACTTGCCCCAGACAAAACATTCACTGCAAAACCTACTTCACACAAGATATATTATTATCTTTAATATAGTGTAAATATCATAGCTAAACCCCATACTTTATTAGCATTGTAAAGAGACTTTGTTCCTACTAAAACTGATGTTCTTAACAATCCCTAAACGAAAATCGAATCTAGCAATAAACACCAATGTTTATTAAAGCCTTTCCTTAAAGTAGTACCTGTAATTAAGTCTGAGAATATTAAATTAAATAGCTTTTCTTTGTTCTTAGTTTTTTCTCATTTACCTTCATATATTTTTATAATCTTATTTCTTACATTTTACTTCTTTTAACTTTAAAACCCAGGAGGGGTTTCTCAAGTTTTCTAATAACTTAGTATTATCCTCACATACTCAGCTGTTTCCTGTCACATTGCAGGTGTTGCTTTGGGAAAACCGTCAATATGATGACCCGGGCAGCTACCGTTCGTGACATGAGTGACAAACTGAAAGCAGCGCTGAGGGAGCTAGAATCGTCAAGAAATGAGTGCAGCAAGCTTCTGCGGGAACGAGAAGAAAGTGAAGTTGAAATTGAGTTAATAGTGAACAAAAACACTCAACTCAAGAACCAGCTTGCAGAACTACACTCCCAGCATATGGATATACTGGACCAGCATCACCATCTCCGTCAATTAGTGTCAGATTTTCAACAGTGCCATGACACTCATGACCAGGCACTGAAGCGTATATCTGTACTGGAAGCTGATTTGTGCAAGGCTCATAACACCATTACCTCCATCGACTCGTTGAAAGTCAGCGAAGAGGTTTCTAACAACAGTAAGCTGTACAATGAGCTGATGGCTAGTGCATCCGAGCTGGAGTGTGAGCGGCCCACCATTAACATAGACCTTACGGGGGAAGATACCATTGCTAAATGCCCAATTCTAGGTAGTCACAATAAAATTAAGAAATATATTAAGATCAATAAAAGTATTAATAAATATAAGAAACTTTAAAAAAATCAAAGTGTTTACAAATATAATGTTAACCTTAGAAGAGATTGCAGAAACTTAAAAAACCAATTAAATATATGTAATGGTAAATTGGAAACTAGTACACAAATGTATGATGTTGACATTCAGAACCTACTAAGGGAATTATTGAGTAGGGAAAATACACTAAAGGAAATATTTTGTAAATATGAATGTAGTCAACAGATGTTAAGTGAGCGCTTGCAGGAGGGCTGTGAGTTGGTGGACCTGGTGAAGTATAATGCAGAGAGGTATGAGTCATTGACTAACAACCTCACCTGTAGTTGTGCTGCCGCTCCGCCACCTCCCATGTCACAACATGTTGCTTCTACAACTTTACCCATTGATCTTACTGCAACAACTTTGAACCCCACCAAAAGTAATATCTTAGTATATTCAGACAAATTAGGAACAGGTTTTGGATCTTTGTTAAATAACCGTTCTAAACACACAATAGTGAACCATTGTTATCATAAACTGCATTTTAATGAGCTCATTCATAAAATTCAACAGACACAATTGAATGAGCAAACTACTGTAGTGCTTCTTTTTGGAAATAGCCTTAGTGTCACAAAAAGGGACATAGTTAATGGTTTTGACACCCTACTTAAGTTAAGATTAGGCAGATTAATATTATGTGCATTGCCCTATTCTGACAAGTTACTTGTTCAGGAAAATGAATACATTTCTAGTTTAAATAACTTGATGCATATTTTATCTTGTCGTCATAGTGACCGTTTATTGTTTTTTGACACCAACAATTTTGTTAGTGATTTTGTTTTGATTCGGGATGATATGTTTTTTCCCAAAAATAGTCGACATTTAGTAGCTACATTGTTAGCTTTTAATATACACGCAGTTATTGATGATTTAACTGAGACTAGGTTTAGTGATTTAACAGTATTATCCAGTTTTTCTGATAATACTACTGTAGATTCTTTAAACGATTAGAGCCGACAGTAGAGAAGACGAATAGTAATATTTTACTATATCATCAAAATATAAATCGCTTCTCTGGCAAAATTTTAGACGTGGAATTGTTAGTAGATAAATACCACATGGATATCTTATGTTGTTGTGAAACTTGGTTAAAACCAGATAGGATGTTGTTTAATGTAAATAATTTTTCAGTTGCCAGCGCGTACAACAGATCCACAGTGGGTGGTGGTACCCTGATACTTTGTAATAGTCATCTCAAATATAAGGAAAGAAAGGATATCACTGCTTACTCTGTTGATCGCTTATGTGAGGTAGCATGTGCAGAGGTCGAGGGGCATACTATCTTGTGTGTTTACAGACCACCAGCATCAAACTTGTCATTGTTTTTAATTACAATGGTAGAATTGTTAAGTAAACTTTTCAGAGATAATAAATTAGTTTTTGTTTGTGGTGACTTAAATATAGATCTGTTAGTCCATTCACCTGAAAACTGTAAGCTCATTTCATTGTTCAAATCATTTAACTTAAAATATTTATTTAATGAACCGACAAGAATAACAGCAACTTCAGCTTCGTGCATAGATAATGTATTCACTAATTGTAAAGTACAAAAATCGTTTTCAATTAGTGGCGTTAGGTCAGACCATACTGGTCAGCTAGTATCTTTTGAGTCAGAAAAAAAAATAACCTAGCTAAATCAATTCGATTAAGACCTCTTACTAAAAATAAATTAAATTCTTTTGATAATAATGTTTTTAGCAACCTTTGTAACGCCAGTTTTGATTTAAAAGACCCCAATATAAATTACGGCACGTTGTTTTCTACAATTTGCCAAGAATTCAATAAAACGTGTCCTATAAAAACAGTTAAAATCAACAATTACAAATCGAAATTTAGTGAATGGGCCACTGTGGGCATAAGAAAAAGCCGAGATAATTTATATAATTTATATTACGAAAAATCTTTGACTACCAATCAAGTTTTCCACACATATGTTAGAAACTATTTCAAAATATTCAAAAGAGTATGCGCTCAAGCAAAATCTCAAATAGTTATTAACAAAATTGGTGTTTCTAATAATTAAATAAAAACTGTGTGGCAAGTAATTAATAGAGAAACTGGAAAGACACAACAACGCGATCAGAATGAGTTGTCTTTGAAAATATCTAATCAAACCATTTCTGATAAGCAAGAAGTCGCTGAGACATTAGACATTAGAATTGAACCATGGGCGTGCCCCAAGGTTCAAGTCTCGGCCCTTTCCTTTTTCTTGTTTACATTAATGATCTCCCTTTTATGATGGCCAAATTATCGGATATAATTCTATTTGCTGATGATACTTCGCTAATTTTTAAAATAGATAGGAAAGATACGGATGTCTTACATGTCAATGAAAGTCTAATTGTTCTCTCGGAATGGTTCGCAGCTAACAATCTTTTACTGAATGCGAAAAAAACAAAATGTCTAAAGTTCTCTTTACCAAATGTACCTCAACGTGACCTAAATCTAAATCTTGACGGCATAAATCTTGAAATAATAACGGAAACTGTATTCTTGGGGATTACTATCGATTCAAAATTGCAGTGGGGCGCGCATATTAGAACTCTTTTGGGCAGGTTAAGTTCGGCTGCCTATGCAGTAAGGAAGATAAGGCTGTTAACCGATGTAGCCACAGCTAGACTAGTATACTATGCTTATTTCCACAGTATTATGTCTTATGGCATTCTGCTGTGGGGGTCAGCAGCAGACGTTGACTCAATTTTTATCTTACAAAAGAGGGCAATCCGCGCGATCTATAAAATGGGTCCTCGCGAGTCCCTCAGAGAAAAATTTAAAGAGATCGATATACTGACTCTACCTTCACTTTATATTTTGGAATGTATTTTGTATGTCCGCAAAAATCGAGGGCTTTTCAAAACTAGAAGTGACTTCCATAATTTAAATACACGCAGTAAGCACGAAATTGTAATACCCAAATTCAGATTAACGAAAACTAGCAAGTCTTTTCTTATAAACAGTATACGCTTTTATAACAAGTTGCCTAAGTCAGTTATAGAACTGACCGATGGAAAGTTCAAAAACTACATCAAACGTGTCCTTATTAAAAAAGCATATTATAAAATCAAGGACTACGTTGAAGATTAAAATTTTGGCTTTGACACCCTCTGCGCATGCGGCTTCCCTGGTAACTCATAAACGGCACAAATATATGGATATATCTAACTATTCTCAATCTCATTTTTTATTAGATTTTTACAATATTTTTCAATCATCATTATAGCCCTTTGCTAAGAATAGTTACAGCACTGATTACAGTATTTGTGCCACATGTTAAATTTAGTGTTGTGTTTTTTTTTTTACCTTTGTATAGATTCTTTTACCGATTGTGAATGTGTGAACATTGTAGGCTTTCTAGTTTTCTAGATGATTGTTAACATTTGTTAACTTCTTATTTCGTACATTATTTTTTTTGTTTGTTTTTTTTTCAATTTCGTACGACTTATTGTCGGGCCTACGTTGTCCCCCCATATCCAAGTACTAATGCTGTAGTAACATGGAAATATTGTAAACACAAAAAAAATTAAAAGAGTAACCATGGAGTTTCTTGCCGGTTCTTCTCCATAGGAAACGACTAACCCGAACCGTGCACCTTTTGTCGACGTTTTATAAGTGCCCATGTAGGCCTATGTAAAATAAAAATGTTTGATTTTGATTTTGATTTTGACAACCCACATTATTTTTATTAAGTATTTGTGCCAAGTTTCAAGTTTATTAACTCAAGAAATAAGATTTTCTAAACAAACTTAACATCCCTTAAATCGTTTTTTGGGGGTAGTTTCAAAAAAGTTTATTATTTTGGACATGTATCTCTCGTTTGCCCACATCAAAAAAAGAAGCCTTGTACAGTAAAATTCTTCAAAAATCTTTTTCCTCCTATCGTATTTTAGGAATAGTTTTCAAAAACTTGTAATGACAACCTTTACTCTTTGCTGTTTGTTTATGCCAAGTTTAAAATATATAAGCCTAACAAATTACCACCTTTAACTACCTTAGTGGTAGAAAATCCAGAAATTAGTAAACTTATTGTTTTTTTATTAATCAAGAGCGTAAACCTACGATTTCAGATTTTTAACTTCCAAACCGAAGAAATTTCATATAAAATTACAACCCCTATTTTATCACCTTTGGTAAAATTTGCAAAAAAAAATGATAGATGTTTCCTCCAACTGCACAGCATGATTTTCTCCTTGTTTATGTATTTTTAGTTCGCTTTTTAAGCAGCCGGGTTTTTAGATTTTTTGAATTAACTTTTTATATTTATAATTTTTTAGTCATTTTTTTTCGAATTATGTGCATTTAAACATATAAGTGTAACATAATTTTGAAATCATCTCTTAAAACTTCTTATCACCTCTTTATTTTGATACCCCACACGATGGGTAGTATGGAAGAAAAATAAAATTTCGGGTCCACACAATATAGCGCGTATTTTCCAATTTTAATATAGCCAATGACACTCGCAGGGTTAAGGTTACACTTGTCGAAAATTCTTCCATACAAACGTAGTCTGAGGATTATTCCACTGTTTGACGATGTACGTTCAAAATAAAAAGTGATATCAATTTGTTTCATCATTATCTAGCCCTGTATGGAAGCAAAAAAGTAAAAAAAGAAAATATTTGAAAGTTATGAGCGTCGAAAGTTCCACATTTCGACACTAATTTTAACGCATTATTGGGCGCAAATAAATACCATAAGAAGACGAAAAATTGCAAAACGGCCTCCATACAGGGATAGATTAGTAGTTCAACAATGCAAATAATTTTATTTTGAACAGATACGTTTAGTCGTTTTTTCATGATATCCAGACTCCCAAAGGTCAGGGGGGTGACCATTAGCTCTTAGAGCGGTATCAATTTGATATCGAGTAAGTGGCAGATGTATACAAGTCAGATACATCTGTCCCTTATTCGATATCAAATTGATACCGCTCTGAGCTTATGGTTACCCCCCTGTTTATAAAATTTCGCGCGCTCGGTTTCGTCCTAATTCATTATCCATTTCTGAGACTATTTCAAATGACTATTTTGAGAATTTTGATTTATTTACTAAAGAGCAGATAGGTTATAGGAAAAAAAAAACCATTAGTGTGGCCGTCTTTGATTTTCTGAGCACAGTTATGAGTAGCTTAGACAATAAAATTTCGGCGTGCGCATCATATATGGATCTAAGTAAAGCATTTGATTACGTTGACCACCAAATTCTGTTAAATAAATTATATAGTTATGGAATTCGGGGTACTTCATTAGAGCGGATAGCTTCTTATCTTACCAACAGAAAGCAGTCCACATTAGTTACTCGAGTATGCACCAAAACCAGAAAAGAAATAAACTACACATCGCAATACAGAAAAATCAAACAAGGCGTCCCACAAGGAAGTGTTTTGGGCCCACTGCTATTCATCATTTATATAAATGACCTTCCAAAAGTAACCAATCATCCCTCAGTACTTTTTGCTGATGATAGTACTGTCGTTTTTAGAAGTAAGGATAAGGTATCCCTATAACAAGATATAAACAGCACTCTAAGTGATATTATAAAATGGCTAAATAATAACAATTTGAAAATGAATTTTGACAAAACTAAAATTACGATATTTCGCAATCGTAAAGCCCAATTTACTGATATTAATGTACTATATTCAGGGAACAAACTAAATGAGATAGCAACTACAAAATTCTTAGGCATGTCAATTGATTGTAATTTGAATTGGAAGACACATGTTGATACCTTAAATCAAAAATTAAATAAGCAATCATACGCCCTACATATGCTGGCAGAAACGGTAAACACCTCTGCTGTACTTGCAGCATACCATGGCTACGTGGGATCCTTGATAAAGTATGGTATTATATTCTGGGGTCATTCCACCAATAAGGATATGGCATTCATGGCGCAAAAGCGGTGTATTAGGGGTACACATATTTTATCAAGCATAATATATTAACATTGCCGTCTGTCTACATTTATGAGATTGCTAGCTTTGCAAGAACTAACAAACATCTTTTTGATAAGTACAGAAGAAGGCAGGCATAGTGATAAAATTTGTTGCAAATCTTATAAGACAGCCTTATATGCCAAAAGCATTTTCAGTATGGCGCCGCGTATATACAATCACTTGCCAAAGTCCATACTAGAAACTCCATCCATCGATGAATTCAAAAAGAAATTAAAAAGATTCTTGCTATGTAAATGTTATTATAGTATTCATTTCTTTCTTGATTGTTGTGTGTTTCAATATTATTTGCCGTGGTGAAATTACCAAACTAATGCACGAATTAAATTATGATATACATTATCTTGACATTTTCATTTAATATATGACATTTAAAATTTAATTTTTCTAGTGACATTATTGATTGCTTCATTTGTTGTTTCATTGTTATTTGCCACGCGGTGAAATTGAAAAGGCAAAATAGATTGTGTTGTTAATTATAAATTATATTTACAAGTAAATGTGTGTTATCAAGCTTGTGATTTGCATGCCTTAAGGTGTAATATGGTTGGACTGTGCTATATTTTTAACAACTTTATGTAATTACCCATATTAGCAAATAAATTATTATGAATAATAATTATGAATAATTTCGTTAAAAATTTGCAAAAGTGTGTATTCGTACGCGAACTAGCTTCCTACTGCTCATCACAGCATCAATCTCTTCCACACATGTTGTCGGTTGATATAAAATGCATTTTAACCCCACGCACAAAATAGTTCGTGCCGTTGTTGACTAGAGTAACCTTAAGACGAATCGATTGACGTAAGAACCATCGAAATCGGCCAACGCGTTTATTAATAGAGGTCAGAATACAGGTTATTTCAGTTATAGAGGTATGATTATTAAATAAAATAACGTGTTATGTAAACATTATAAATGAGTTTTAATTAAAAAAATAAAAATAAAGGTAATCACGAGAAAATAAGCACAATCACGAGGTTCTCGTGAAGGCTGAGAGAGATAAGAAAAGCAAGTATCTTGATCTGGCTCGCGAGGTTGTCGACATGTGGGATGTGAATACAACAGTCATTGTGCCTATAGTCGTGACGGCCAATGGCATAATAGCCAAGAGCCTCTACGAACATCTGAGAAGGCTCTCGTTGGGCAGCTGGATCAAGGGTTGATCCAGAAAGTGGTACTCCTGGACACGGCGCGTATCGTTAGGAGGTTCCTCTTTCAGGAGCCCTGACCACCGGTAGCTTGGACCCTGTTCCCGATACCGGTGGGTTACTATTTTTTATTTGATTTTTATAGAATAATATTTAAAAATGTAAAAGTATGTAAATAAAATGAATAAAGGTAATCATGCAAATGTAATAAACAAAAATATTCAAACAAGATATTCAGGATATTCTGATAAAAGTACTCGTTTTAGTTTTTCTTGTCCTTCAGAACATTGTGATTGAATTTTATCACCATCATCATCATCACCAGCCTATTAATGTTCCCACTGCTGGGACACAGGCCTCCTCTCTGTGAGAGGGAATGGGCCGTAATCCACCACGCGGGCCCAGTGCGGGTTGGTGGATGTCACATGTCTTCAAATTTAATTTAATTTATTTTATTTCTTGTCTTTGAATTTTATGTTTATTCTAAATTATTCTATAAAGAGTAGATTTAATGAGACATTAAATTCGACACAAACTTCATCTTCATCTTCTCGTGACTGGTACCTATTACTCGTATAGGATGATGTTTAAAGATTCACGTGACTAAAATTATTACAAAAAAAAAACACCCACTGAATATTAACAATAAGGACTATAAAGAAGACTGTAGTACTTTTACAGAAATTAAATATAGAATGAGTAACAGAATAAACGCAAGAACTGAAAAGGTGTCATGTTAATATTCATCATTATGAAGAACTTTCACTATGAAATGAATGAAAAAATAAGTCAGCTGACGAGTACTGAGCAGTTGAATGTTTTTTCGCGATTTCAGGGTTGGCCCCATATTAAAAATCAATGTTAGTTTGTTTGTTTCTGTTCGCCTTTTATTCGCACAAGTGCAAGCAATCACAATAATTTATTTTGCGGTAGCAACACGACGGATATTAGTTAGTTGCCAGTAAAAAATAGACAGTCCATAACTTCCAATGAAATACAAAGTCCTCAGGAACAAAGACTCAATGCAATTGGTTAAACCGCAGGCCACCAATTCAGTCTCACACGCTTGGAATGTCTGAAGTGTATTCGATAGAGCGATTGAAACAGTCCGTACACAACAATGCTGGTCGAATGAACCGGTTGAACGCCTCTGTACAAATTGGCACCCTTAATAGTAAACCGTCTGGAAGTTACAATGTGTGGGGTATGTGTACCAGTAAATACTACTGCTGTGTTCTGGTTTGGCACTCTTATAGCCTAAGATCCCAATAATAAAAAAAAAATCTTCAGGTATAATTATTTGTGTATTTACAAATTGAAATTTGTGTTTGACAGTTAACCGATGTTAATTAAGTAAATCCAACGTACTTTGAAAGAAAGTGATGTAGATAATAAGAAAAAAATACAGTTGCCAGTTTACACATGGCAACCCATAAATTGCCGCTAACTGAAAGTTTGTTGATGTTGCATAAGTACCAAAAAAAGAAAGAAAATTCTAATGTAGGGTGAAGTTTAAAAAACAAAAAACTAATTACGGCTAGATATTGCCCGGAAACCCTGCTGTAATCTATTCTTCTATCAAGTATCTTTCATAAAAAGTAGGTAGAGTACGGTGATGGCAGGTAGAGCAAAACAGTGATCGAGTGGCGTCTAAAGAAGTAAGAGTAAAGGTCAAACCGCACTACGCGACAACGAAGCGACGCGACGCGATATGACCAAATATACTTTGTATGATATTGTATGAGCTAAACTGCACTACGCGGCAGCGGAACTACGCGAAGCGACACTTTAACTCATACAATATATTTTGTCGTGTCGCTCCGCTGACGCGCAGTGACGCCTAGTGCGGTCTGATCTTTATTCGTCCAGCGGCAAGTTGGGCAAACGACATTATTGGTTTGTAGGTCCATGACCAAAGAGGCCTATGACCAAAGAGGTCTATGCCCAAAGAGGTCCTATGACCAAAGAGGCCAATGATCAAAGAGGCCTATGACCAAAGAGGCTTATGCCCAAAAGCGGATAAAATTGGACTGTGGATGATGATGCTATAGCTATTACTAACATTTGATTTATTGTTGTGTTCTAACAATGGGAAATCTCAATGGGCACGGCTTGTCAGCCGATATTTTTAAGCTTTTTACCCGACTGCCGAAGGAGGTTAATGTGTTTATCAGTCTATGTGTGTATGTATGTTTTCTCCTATGTCCTTCTAGAGACTAAACTCGTTGGCCGATTTTGATGATTCTTACGTCAATCGATTCGTCTTAACCTTGCAAGTTTCATTACATAAAATTGGAAATTTATTTTCTTCCAAATATGTATAATGTGTGATACCTACCAAAATGAAAAATTATAAGAGCTGATTTCAAAAATAAATAACATTTATATGTTTAAATGAACATAATCCGAGAAAAATACATTAACTAAAAGAATATAAATTAAGAAAGTAAATAAAAAAACCTGACTGCTTAAGAAGCGAACTAAAAAGACGTAAACAAGGAGAAAATCATGATGTGCAGTCGGAGGATACATCGGGTTTTGGTCAGCCAGCTCGCGAATATGTATCCTCCGACTGCACATCATGATTTTCTTCATGTTTACGTCTTTTTAGTTCGCTTCTTAAACAGTCGGGTATTTGCTTTTTTGAATTACCGTTTTTTAATGAATGCAGTGACCAGTCTGTATTAGTTAGGTATGTTACCCTGTTCGCACTCCTATGGAATATCATCATTTTCAAGCAACCGCAAAATGTGATTATTATGGAAATCTTGACGGTTTTTTCAAATGATCCCGTTAATGTCTCTTGCACGTGCCTCTTTCGTAATTTATAACGTGAACCGTAAGCGTCGACATTAATGACTTCCCAGTTTGGGCTGGTGGTAATTACTCCATTATTTTCTTTGATAGTATTCCGTCATTGTACTTAAATACGCAAATATTCTTATATAATATTTTATACATGTAAAAGCTTGTAATAATCAAATATCCCTACTTACGAAAGATTTTTAAGTTAGTTATTAGTCTGTAAGCTTTAGCGTTTGCCCAGCAGAGGGACAGCACACGCCATTAATGTTTTCAATAAAATCAATAAATAATCAAGTCATTATCTCGCCATTAAAGTTTGCAAATAATTTGTACAAAATCTATAAATATCTACCCGACTATTAAAGTTTCAGAAAATTTATGGAAACCAAAAGAAATAAATGTCAAAAACGTAAGAAACACGACCATGATTTATGATATTTTTGTTATTCCCTAGTCTATTAAAATCTCTTGAAATTTCTTTACACAAAATGTTTTGCATCAGGGCCATGTCACTTTGTCAGTCACTTTTCTTAACATTTATTTGTTTAAAAACATTATTGCGAATATCTACGTTTCTGATTCGATCACGCATGGAAACTCCGAGCATAGTTCTCTTCATTGCCCTTTGGGTAACTGTTAGCTTTCTGATGAGGTCCATCGTGAACGACCACGTCTCAGAGCATAGGTCATCACTGGCAACACACACTATAGACTTTCGTCTTAAGACACTGTGGTAAGTTGGACAAGAAGATACCGCGCAACTTCCCGAACGCTGTCCAGTCGAGTCGGATTCGACGATTGACCGCTTTCTCGAATTTGGCCGTTTACCCTTAGCGTAGATCCGCTGGCTGCGAGACGCTCGGGATCGGTCAATATGGCTTGACGCTTGGGGGAAGCCTATGTCCAGCAGTGGACGTCTTTCGGCTGATACGATGATGATGATGATAAACATTATTATCCTAACACAATAAACGTGCAAATACTCATTTCCAGATATTGATAAATGTCTACATTATAATCCCATGAACATTTTACCTATTTTGATTGGCACGAAATATTTAAGGATTGCCTAAAATAAATAGATATTTACAGGCTTATATCATTTCAGGTAATATTTATTAACTCTGGATCAATAGTTTTACACGTGAATAGTTTTCTCAAAACTATTCAAATTTCAATGTTTCTATTGAAATTGAATAGTTATTCATTCGGAAATATTGAATTGTTACAACACTATCACATTTCCACATGATTCGACAATTTTGTATTAGAGAACTAAATCAAACCCGTGATTCTAAGAGCGATTAATTAGTTATACCATACCCTTTTGGGATCCTTGAGGTTCATAAATCTGTCATATAGTTTCTATAGGGTCAAATCGTCCCTTCAACAGAACCCAGATTTAAACAATGGACAAATAATAGCCTTATCTATGGACTTTCTTCACCACAAATCGTTAACTACCTAACATTTAAACATTTTAAAGGTTTAATTAAGTTCAATTTTAGTTAACAATGGTGTATTCACTGTTTAGATTATTTGTAAGGGATCCACCACTTATTGTGCTCTTACTAATATTTAAATTAGTTACTTGCGACCTTTTGATTGTGAAAGCTACTCAATTGTTACTGTTAGATCTTTTATGAATAAAGAACTGAAAGTATTTAAATTAATCAGATTTTCTTAGTGGGATAAGTCCAAAAATTCTGATAATTCCATTCCCCCCTATTTTCCAAAACTTTAAAGCAAGAAAATAACCTAACCTAACCTAAACAGATTAAGCTGAGTACCAGTACTTTACATAGTACGATTGTCTATCTGACCTCCATAACCCAGTAACTGGGTAACACGATACCCCGTGGCTAGGCTGGTGTCAGATATCAGGCTTATGACTACTCGAATCGACTGGCAAATATCTTTAAATGACAGCCGGGACCAACGGCTTAACGTACTTTCTGAGGCACGGGACAAACTCGCTATGTAAAGATGGTCACCCATCCACGGACCGACCTCGGCAAGCGTTGCTTAACTTTGAAGATCGACCCGATTGACCCTTGATATTTGTTTATTTATTATATTCTTTATTGAACAACACTCAAATAATTACAGAACAAAACACTTATAAAGATAATTTTACAATAGCCGGTCTCATCGCACAGGATATATATTTTTTTATTATTTTTGATGGGTTTACTCTTGACTCTAGTCTAGGTCAGAGGTGACAGAGACAGAGTCGACGATGTGATGGTGAGCTTACCCAGAAGAAGCCTTTTCACTCTAACTTTGAAGAGATTCGGGTTAATTTCTTACAGACAACCTTTGGATGGACCTCGTTCAGTCCATCCAAAGGTTGTCTGTCAAAGTGATAGACATACGGCTGTTTAGTATACCAAAACACTTACTTGGCATTCATCCAATAATAGATGATGGGGTTGACCATAGCGTTGGCCATCGCCAGCCAGTAGAAGCCGAGGTACATGTGCTGGACATACTTCATATAAAGTATTGACGGGTTGAAGTGTGTGTAGATGAAGTACGAGTGGTAGGGCAGCCAGCAGATCCCGAAGATCACTATCACTAGGATGAACATTTTCACAACCTGGAAACAAAGAATTGTGTTATATGAAGTTATGTTGCGTATAGCTTTTCTTCGCAACATTTATGATTGATCTGATGATCTCTATTCCCCGATTTCTGAAAAAAACATTTGATGTTTTGTCAAACTCTATTTTAGCCTGAAAAGCTGTCGAACTAAACAGTAAAGTAACATTGAAGTCGTTTTTTTATATTCGAAACGATTTCACTAAAGATTTTGAAGTCAGAATAACTAATAGGAATTGTGAAAATTTAAATTACGTCTATAGCATAATTCTATGAAGATCGTTAATTTTATCAGAATAGAACCGGAGTATTAAAAAACTATAAGTCAAACTAAAACAAAGCTAGATTTCCTATTGAAAGAAGAAGAAAGAAAAGTGTTTATTTGTCAACAAACTACATATTGGATTGTTTTTTAACACCTTTAAAATGGCCACGACCACAGTTTCTTTTACAAAAAACTTGTGAGACTTATTAAAAAATAATAGCCAAACCAGCAATTTCAGAACGTCCCAATTTTGGAACCCCTGGCGCAGTTCCAATAGAGCTTAATTCTCATTGTCTCCACTTCAGTTCCCTGAACATGAACAAACAAGTAACGTGAGCGAACAAAATTGAATAAAACATTGGTTTGGCAACGAAGTTGCTTCGTACCGACGCGAGGTAATGAAAATCTAGGCAAGGTGGGTTACCGAACACAGTTTTGAATAAAACTGTCGATAACAATTTGTTGTTTTTGAAATTGGAACGGGAAACGAGGACTCGGTTAAGTTCAAGATCTGTATACAATCTTGTTTTGTTGCAACGACAATAATTTATGGTCCATCCAGTCAAGATTATATAATATTATTCACCAAGTTTTCATTATTTGGGAGCCGCCTTACTTGAGAAATTATTAGTTCTTCATACAAAACTCCACCCCCTTTTCACCCCCTTAAGAATTTTGATTTCGATTGCCGGAATAAAAACATATGTATAAGTTTATTCTACGTACGTCCTTCTGTAAAAAGTATAATCCTATGTCAGGTGTCTCAGGGTCACAAACTATCTTGAATCGGTTCAGCGATTTAAGCATGGAAATGTAACAGACAGACAGAGTTACTTAAGCATTTATAATATTAGTATGGCTTACTTTACGAGAAAAAAAAGGAGATTCTCAAGTCGATCACCTCGCATAACTTTTTACAGCGTAGCCCGTTTTTTTTTAAGCCATTTTTTGTTAAGGGGTTTTATCACTGAGTAATAGTGATAATGTCACCCCCATAAAAGAAAACATACCTTAACTTAAAACTAAACAATGGGTAATGAATACTTATAACACTACTACTAATCAAATAGCATACTAAACTAAGGGTATGTCTGCTAGACATGTCGTAACATATTCAGCAGACACACCCACTCATGCTTAGTTCCTCTTATACAGTCGACATAACATCCTAGCCCCCTTTTTTTTTTTTTTTTTTATTTATCGATAGGCTCGCGTTTGACCACTATCTCGCCTGATGGTAAGCGATGATGTGGTCGTCGGTGAAGCACGCTTGCCTAGAAGTAACCTATTCACTCTTGACTTGAAGACCCCAAGGTTGTAGCTATCAGGAAACAAAGACTCCGGCAGGGAATTCCACTCCTTAGCTGTGCGTACAATGAAAGTATTTGCAAAACGCTTTGTACGTATGGGTGGGATGTCCACCATGTACCGGTGGCGCATTGCCGTGCGTCTTGTTGTCCGGTGATGGAAAGGGCTAGGCGGAATCAAATTGTGCAGTTCCATCGCACACTCCCCGAAATGTAACCGATAAAAAACCGACAGACTGGCCACTTGGCGTCGATGTTCAAGGCTCTGGAGCTTTGAGGCGACCAGTGCATCGTGGCCGATAAGCCTCTTGGCCCGTTTGTCAATCGACTCAAGTGCATCAAGTTGATATTTGGCAGATCCGTCCCAAAGGTGAGAGCAGTACTCCATGCATGACCGAACTTGCGCTTTATACAAATTGAGCAGCTGTTCAAGCGTGAAGTACCGTCTCACCTTTGCAAGGATCCCCAACTTTTTTGCAGCCAACTGAGCCTTTGCCTCAATGAATGGACCAAAATTGAGGGTCGATGTTAAAGTAACACCCAGAAGGTCGAGATGGTCCGTTATTGGCACGGTTACACCACGGAAAGATGGAGCCGGGTGGAATAGGCTCTTTTTTGCGGAAAAAAGACACGCCTGGGTCTTAGCTGCATTGAAATTGACTAGATTGGCATCGCCCCATTCGGAGACCGCCTCCAAAGACAGATTCAAGCGCTCAACCTTCTACAAAAGAGATGCTAGGATGCTATTGCATACACCCACTTCAAATCCTCCTCTAAACAGACTAACAATAACGTATACGTCAGTTTGACATATGTCGCAGAGATCAAGCTATCTTTTAAGAAGTATAGTATCTTCCGGTCACATTGATGATTTTAAGTTGTTCCCATATAAATATGAAAAAAAAACACCGCTAGGAAAATATAGGAAGATTATTGTTCACCTACTTTAACACATAACCGATTCTGTTGAACTTGGCACACATGTAGTTCTTCGTACTTACATCGTGTAGGTCTTGAACGCGTCAACGTAAACGTAAATTTGTATTAAATCTGGATAAGCGCCGTCTGGAGATAGTAAGGGGAAACCGCTTTTTTGTATACTAATTGACATACGCGAACGTTTACGTTAACACGATAGAGCATGTTAAAAAAACTTGGAATGCCTTATTCCAAGTTTTTTTTTAATAAAGAGAAAAAACTAGGAATCAGGCTTCTGATGATCGAGACAGCAGTTATCTCAGGTTTACAGCAGCAAACCCTTGTTTAGGCTTATTTATTTCATCTTAATGAGAATTTTATATCTGACCGGTATAAGACTTCCAAAGACGGTGCGATGATGGAATCGAAACAAATAAGCTAACAAAAATAACTTTCTACCACAAAATTTGGTTTAATTTTGTGGTAGAAAAAGAAAGGGCCTAAAAAGCGAAAAATAAAACAGGAAACATAATAAATAATTTTGAGTCGGCA
Source organism: Orthosia incerta (assembly GCA_948252205.1). Lineage (NCBI taxonomy): Eukaryota > Metazoa > Arthropoda > Insecta > Lepidoptera > Noctuidae > Orthosia > Orthosia incerta. Next base: position 7,605,850 of record OX411748.1, read on the forward strand.
CCAAATATTACACAAACATTTCACTCTATGTAAACGTATCGAATGTAACGTTAATTTGCTTGCCTGTACATATACCTTGCGTTTCGATCGTATTGAGTCTACTTGTCGCTGCGTCAGTTCGCCGATGGATCCGGAACCCCATAGCACCTTTCCCATGGCCGAGTAGAAGAACGTCATCCCCAGCATGGGGATGGCGTATGTCACTACGAAGAACAATACTTGGTACCTGTAACAAGAAGGTTACATTAGACATAGCATCACGCCTGTGTGGTTCAAGGTTGGATGGTGGAGTGATTTACGGTTTTCCATTAGGATATTCTCGGTCCTGGAGCCTAGATTTCTATCCGAACGATTGTAATAAGTGACGATGTGTAAATGTAAGAGCAGTGGTGGCCCAGTGGTATCAGCCGCGACTTACAAGTTTTAGGTCGTGGGTTCGAGCCCAGGCAGGCGCTTTACTTTGTGTAAATTATTTCATCACCACTGCTCTCAAAACGGTGAAGGAAAACATCGTGAGGAAACCGTCATGTCCTAGAACCAAAAATTCGAAGACATGTGACATCCACCAACCCGCACTGGGCCCGCGTGGTGGATTCATTCACCACGCGGACCTTCAGACCCATTCAGACCCATTCCCTCTCAGAGAGAGGAGGCCTGTGTCCCAGCAGTGGGAACATTGATAGGCTGATGATGTGATGTGATGTGTAAATGTATATTACATAAGAAAGGGTAGAATAGTACATTACTGCAGTGGCCAGCAAAAGAGGCATTTATGAACAAACGTGTAAATGTGGGTCGAGGCCAAGCCGAGGCACACATACGTAAGTTCATCAATGCCTAGTTGTGGCCAAGGCTTGTATAGTACTTTTCTCAAATAGTGCGCGGAAATTAAAATTAAGTAGTACAATAGAACTAATTTTGTCAAATACAATTACTTTTCAAAATCAATGACGAACAACTAACAACAATAATTTTTGCGGCGTTAAAGTATTTATTTGTTTTTTTTTCAATAAACAACTTTCTATTTGCAAGCCAGTTCGAAATTTAAAAAAACCCTTTGAAAAGTTGAAACTTCTTTTTACTCCGAAACATTGCAACCTCCTTAGTTGCTATGTTTTGGAATAAAATATCGTTCCATTTTTCAATTACACGACAGATATGAGTTTACTATGTAATTTTTATCGCTGCTAAACCACGACAGATGTAGATTTTCATACAAATTTTGCCGGCCGCTGCGCGATTGTATTTGGTCAGTACAGCAATTTCGATTTATCTCGAAGAATGTTGTCAAAATAATGCTCAAATTGCCTAGCATGTTTGAGAAAAAGCATTGTTTGGAACAATAATTATAAATATACAGAATAAGAGCAATATTCTTCTTTTCCACCAACAACCAGTACAAAGCAAACTAATTTATTATGTAAATATTATTAGAAGTTATAGTCTAGACGAAAAAAACCAAAAAAAATTGCTTGTTAACTTTTATTTATGTCAAATGTGGGTGTTAATAATAATCGTATAATTCTTGTTTGTCCTCAAAAATGTAGAACCAACCTATCCATAATATTTTTCCTACCTACTAACCTATCCATTATGTGATGCCAAATCTAGACCTATTTTTTAGTTTCTTTTCTTTAGACGACGAACACTTTTCATATTTGCGAACCGTCTTATTTCATCTTGCACAGTGGACTGGCAAATATTTGCCAATAAACTGAACTAGACATATTGTAATTTATTTAGGCATTCACAGTAAGTCAACAATGGAAAATAAGTTACTTCAGAAAAGTCTGTAAATTGACTTGAATCACATTTTAATAAACTCGGCATGGAATACGAATTCGTCCAAAAATTCTGGCATCGAACCAACATTTAATACATCGTAGAGCCTAGTCTGAAGTTGCAGTCAAGTATGAGTCGGACTCTTATGAGCGTTCTGTGCTAGAAAAAGTTATGGTCTATGTGGCTTAAAACCTTAACTGCCCACTTGGCCACTTAATGGTAAAAATGTACTAGCCGTTAACCGTTTTCACCCCGCTTTGTTTTCCGGTACGCGGTCGCCGCTCCAGAACTTCTCGACCCATTCCATCGACCCACAAAATTGCATACTTCAAACCAAAGCTGAAGAAGTGATAAACATTCACTTGACATAAGCACAGATAATATTATATAATACTAGTATACAGTTGCCTCATCCCATACACAGAAACCGTGCCTGCATAACTAGCGTTTTTCGACGGAGCAAACAAGAAAAAAAAAAATTACGAAAAAATTAATTTTACAGAAAATTCAATAACCGATTGATGCATATCACGCCATCTAAAAATAAAAAAATTGTTTCCCTGTACCGTCTAGCTAGAGCGATCCACGAAATTCAATTTTATGTGGCAGAAAATATTTCTGGTCGCGCTTCGCTCTTTATATAAATTGGCAAATATTTTTACTTGCACTATGTTGATGGAGCTGAGTCGAGCCTTTTAGGCATGTTTACAATTTCATATTTTGAAAATGTTAAAGCTATTTTGGTAAAATATCGTTATACTTTGAAAGCCAAAAAATATACAGGTATTTTGGGTTTACATAGTAAATCTTAAAAGTTATTACCAATGCTGAAAAGGTAAGGATACCTTCTAACAAGTACATTCACTTGAATATCATAAATGATAATTTTTATATAAAAAGGCAGTAAACTGAATGACTAGACAAAAGTTATCATTCACCACGCTTTCCAAAGTTTATTTTAGAAGTGGCGAAAAGTTAGACAATGCTCTTAACTTCCATTTTTTTTTGTTTCTGCCAATAGACATCCTAGTCACAATAGGAATTATTGACTTCCAAGTGGGCCAATGTCTGTGGTTTATCTGCGTAAACTAGTAACTTCGCATATACTCAAAGAAAGTAATCACACGATCGTGGAGGCCAGTTCAAAGGTCCATTACGCGACATTATGCACGCGCACGTCACGCGCTCTGTGGCACGATGCACCATCTTGTTGAAAATAAAGCTCTGCCAAATAAGAAGGAAACAGCAAAAAACTATATAAGAGCATACGCGAGGAAAGTAATGAATGAAAAACAAACCACGATAATCATTCATGTTACATTTGAAAAGCGTTACAATGGAAAAACTACAAAATTTTCGTAGAGTCATTTATACAAGCCTTCAGCTGTTCTGTTGATGCCGGTGTTAAATTGCCGTTAATATAAGTAAAAGGCATGTCAACGTTCACAAAAAACTCTTTTGGCAGACATATGACATTCTGCAAATTGATACGAGGTCACTCGTGTGTTTATCGCCCTCAATAATTATGCTAAAATGTTTTGAGGTCTTTGAACTTTTGGCATTTGTTTAGGCCAAAAGTGCTGATGTGAATTCTTAATGCACTCGTGCAAAATCAAAGTCGAAGATATTCGTAGCATTTGTTTGCCGAAGAAGTTAATGAAAAGACAATAAAGTAAGAATATTTACAGTTCGGCGAAGACAGTCTGAGTAACTTGATTTTCTAGCTAGTTGCAATACCTACAATCAATTAAAGGTTTCACGGGTCTGTGTGATGTTTTTGTGGTGAAATGCGTCGGATTTTTTTTCGTATAAATTTTCATTGACCAGCTTTCATGAATTTATTAATACTATAGTTATCTTCTGCCAGCAGCTTCATCTGTGTGAAATTTGGAAATCGTACTAAAGGTAGTTATGTCCAGAATAAAAAATATCCTATGCCGTTCTCTAGGGTAAAATACTATAACAAAATTATTCAAAATTGATGTGCATGTTCATGTGTGAACACGTAACAAACAGACAGACTAAGTTTCATTCAAATTCAATCTTTATTTGCTCAAAAACGCACCTACGCGCGTAAGTGCGTTTTCACGCAACATGCAGCGTGATGCGTGGCAGTGAGATAACCGCCTACACACAAAAAATTGCCAATATGTGAGATGTTAAAAAAAAACAGAACGTCATGTTTGCCTTAAATAATGACATGCAAACATAGAACAAAGAACAAATCAATTAATAAAATTCCAAACAAGATAATTCCGGAATGTCATGTCATAATTAGTCATGTTATTAAAAAAAATGTGCATTTATGTTAAAATTATCATTCTAGAATGACAGTAAAATTATAAAAAATGTCAAAATTATTGAAAAATGTCTTAAAAATAATATAAATTATTATAATTAACGTTCTAGAACGTCAGAACAAAAATATTGACATTCAACATAATAAAATAATAAATCAAATCAAAATTATCGATCTAGCAGTAAATTGTTAAAAATCTCCAGAATAATAAAATAATAATAAAAAATAAATTATAATATTTTATTTAAAAATTCATTCAGGTTAAAGTAGGCTTCATATGCTAGATTTTTTTCACTTTTTTTTTGATTGCTGAATCACTTAACTGCTTCCAGCTTTTTGGAAATTAATCGGAAATTTCTGGAGACATACAAAAGAGAATTTTACCCATAAGTGCCGTTTTGTGCTGATGTTGACAAAATTATGTATTGTCTCGTCTGTTACGAGGAAACAGATCTGCCATGCGAGAAAATAAATGAGGATTAGTTCCTAAGAACATGGCATTTTCTAATATATATATGCAAGGCAATGTCATGACTTAGTATTAAGCAGCTCGTAGAGGTTTCAATTTTAAATATCAACCGAATGCACCACTTTTCAGTTTTGAAAACCACTTCCCTATCAGTCGAGTTACCCCAAAATATGATGCCGAACCTTAAGATAGAGTCCATCAGGTACGCCATCACTAGGCCGTAGTATGCGATGATCAGAGCATCAACACTAACTGTTTGATGCTCTGATCATCGCATACTCGCATATTACAGTGAGTGTGTACAGAGACAGTCTCTGTATGTGCCATCCAATTTAATTTTTTGTCAATGTTAAATTCTATTACATTTTATTGGATCGCCTTCTTCAATGTTATTATTATCGTAATTTATATTAAAATTATTCATAAATGTCAAGGACATTGCATGATTGTAGTCTTCGTAAATTTTTTATTAAACTCGGCAATGTTTTAGTACATTGCATATAGGTGAAACAAGTAAGTCAAGAAAATTGGTTACAGTAATTGTTCTCATCATTGTTAATGCCTTCTCCGCTGGATTGCATGATATAGTTTTGTAAGTTAGTTATTAAATTAAATATTCCTTAAATATCCTCAATTAATTTCGCATTTACAAATTAGAATGGATTTATATAAAGTAAAATATTCAACCAGGGACATATCAGTAAGGAATTACAAAAATAGCGTGGGAAATATGATAGGATGATAATTATGGTCTTATTTCCATGAGAATTGGCGTGAAAAACTACATGATCATGAAAAGCAGAGGAAATTGAGGGAGTTGCCACTCAAGGGACAAACGCGGACTGAATAGTAATAATTTCAATCAGAACTATGTTTCAATGAGTTTGTAATCTCCTGTGTTCGGGACTCGGATATAGCGGATTGTCTGTGTAAAAGTTATATGCTGAAACGTTTGTTTTATTTGTGTAATATTGTGCCTTTGTTACTTTTTTATTCCTATACTTTCGGTCATCTGTCTCAACTTTCAACAACTAAATGCTATTCTTTCTTTCTTTTATTTTCTTATAATTTGTCATGGGCCTCATTAAGTTGCGGATTGAGACGTCTTAGAAGAAGTATGCAACTTTGCACTCTTAATTATCAGTACAAGATTTGCAAGTTATTCATGTTTATACCGACTATTGCTTGTTTTCATAAGTTTAAGTCGTATTTTAATTAGGTTTATAAATATTTAAAATCTCATTTAAGCTTATTAATTTATTTAATACTAATACTAAAGAAACGTTACTAATAATAAAGCTTCTAATCTCTTCATTACATAAAACAATAAAAGCCCAGTGTGTAATATATTTTGCCATCTGAAAAGTGTGTGTTTAAGGCTTCCAAATACAGGCGCGTCACGACAATGCGGCAACGCGTTTTCATAGAAATAGATTTATAGATAATAATTTATATCTGTAGAATAATAAATATTACAAAAAGATTGGGGCGAGCCCGCCTCACCATTTTTAATCACGGCATCTTCTGAAAGCCGTGTTAATAAAGCTTCTATTTTTTCCACTCCTCCGCTATTCTTATCTTTTTAATTTCTTTGCGGGATCCAAGCCATCTTTCAAAAAGGGTTACCGCATTCTCTGGTCATGCATTTAGCATTTTCTTTTTTGGCCTGTCTGCGTGAGCCTTAAGACGACGACTAACGCCAACGACCTTGAGGGAACAAAACGCGCACTCGATTCACACCCGCGCGACCCAAAATTTAGTAGTTTTTTGTACTTTCCTTATTATTCTATGACTTTAAAAAAAAAACCTCAGATCAAAATGTAGATAATTAAATTTCCTTTGAGATGGTGTTGATTTCATTAAAATACGTTCAGCGGTTTTGGTGTGTTTGTTGTGTTTTTGTCCGTTTTAGACATAACTTTACAAATTTATTACACTATGTTATACGAATAAAACTGAAAATTTGCTTAGATCAAATTATTAAGAAAATAGTCTAATGTAACATATATTTTTTCCAAAAAATTACGACTAGCCGTTTAGACGTGATTATCATTTTAAAATCAGCTACTCAAGGGAATCGGCGCCTTAATGTCTAGACAGGGTAAACGTTGTAATACCTCGTGGTATGTTAAGTCTCTATTGTTTATACAGCTGATCGTTTGGTTTGGTTTTGACATCTAATCTAAGCTTTGTCTTTGGAAACCGATAAGCTTTCAACATGATTTCAACCGTAAAGGAAAATTAATTTGCATGATATATATTGCAAGTCAATGGACTCGAAGGTTGTGCTCTAATGTTTCTTTTTCAGCAGTTGATTGCCAAGAGCTGAGGAATAATCACACAAGCCATACAATTTTGCATGACTATTTCCCATTAACTAGGGTAGTGATACTAATATTATAATAATTTATTCAAGAGGATATTCTCGTATCTTTGAGGTGGCTAAAATACAGACTACAAAATCACTGCTTTCACCAATAGCGTCCAGAAATGGCAATGTACAGTACAACCGATGAGTAGTGGCCATGTACAGTACGACCGAAGAGTCGTGCCCCGTCTGAACATAGGCATTTCGAACTTTCGTGCATATATACTGGTAAAGAAAACAACCATTTGGTTCGTAAAGTATGCTCTGTGCAACCACTTGGCGCTGACTTCAGACGGCCCACGACTCATCGGTCGTACCGTAGTAAAAAAATACTTTGCTACAAAAATGCGTTGAAATTAAAAGTTATGTTAAACACCGTGTTAAAAACCGTACGTTTGAGTACGTCATCGTGTGTGAGTAAACAATGACACTTGGTTTGTCGGCAAAGGCGAAATGAAATGGGTGAACCTATTCATAAGCCATTAATTTTGGGATTAACAATACCCAATCAATAATTAACAAATACAAAGCTATTGTTTAAGCCAGACAAAAGGAAGCTAAGTACAAGAACTTGGGATACTTCTAATCTTACACACATTTGTGCTGGTTGGATAAACTATTAAAGCTCACAGAGATAGGTGTGCTAATAACACAATAGCTATTGTCGCTTAACCTGATTCCAATAGATTGATTCACAGGAATAATAGAGATCATGCCAAAGAGTCTTCGAATATAAGACAATGTAATGATGGTATTATGCGGATAAGGGTTGTGTATTGAGCTTAATATCGCCTGAATTGGGTTATGTTACACTTGAGTAGATTACTGACAGAATGAGGACAACGTTTTTGGTGAGCTAATTAACTATAGCTATTAATTTAGCAGAATTATTATTGTTCTTTGTAATCCATACATATTATGTATATCATTTATACAGTCCGTTTGTTACGTTTTCATGTTTTATCCTCTGAACCGATCTTAATGCTTTTGGTGTAAAAGTCAGTCTATCCGAAGGTTGTCTGCTAGTAATAGGTAGATACCGCTGTCACCGATAAGGCCGCCAATATACTCCAAGTTTTTTTTTTTTTGTATAATAGATGTGTTTCTTTTTTGGTGTACAATAAAGTATCATCATCATATCAGCAGAGAGCAGTGGTGGCCCAGTGGTATCGGCCACGACTTACAAGTTGTAGGTCGTGGGTTCAAGCCCAGGCAAGCGCTTTACAATTAAAAATTCATTCAGGTTAATGTAGGCTTCATATGCTAGATTTTTGTTTACTTTTTTTTTTAATACTAATTCACTTATCTGCTTCCAGCTTTTTGGAAATTAATCGTTTTCTGGAGTCATGCAAAAGAGAATATTACGCATTTTTTAAAAATTGAGCCTCGATGTCAAAGTGATGCCAAGAACGTCAAGATGGTCAGTTATCGGCACGGTCACACCTCGGAAAGAAGGAGCCGGGTGGAATTGGCTCCTTTTACCGGGAAAAAGACACGCCTGGGTCTTAGCAGCATTGAACCTGACCAGATTGGCATCGCCCCATTCGGAGACTGCCTTCAAGTATAGATTCAAGCGCCCAACCATGGCCTCCCGGAGAGACCGGATCGGAGGTCCAGTAGCGAGCGCGTTGGACGCGTATCTCTCAGCAACAGTGCTGTCGTCCGCATACCCAAAGGTTTAGCAGAGCATTAATGAGCAGCAAGAACAATGTTGCAGAGAATACTGACCCCTGAGGGACCCCAGCATTAATACCCAGTTGGTCGAGCGACCATCAATAACCACTCGAATGGACCAGTCCCTCAGGAAGTCTGCAATCCAATCGCACAGACCACTAGGCAGACCGAATGAAGGAAGCTTACCAATAAGGCTTTCATGCCAGACCCTATGAAAAGCCTTTCAGAAGTCGAGGGAGATGGCAAGCGCTTCTCCGTGCTTCTCGATGGCCTCACTCCAGATGTGAATGGCATACGCTAGAAGATCCCCAATTGACCGATTTTGGCGGAAGCCATATTGGCGGTCACTGAGGATGTCGTTCTAGGTATGCCAGGAGCTTGGAGTTGAGCACTCGCTCCATATTCTTGCAGAGGATGGACGTTATTGATAAGGGTCTGTAGTTTGCCGGGTCAGCCCGACTGCCCTTCTTGGGCACAGGCTGATCGTTAGCTTGCTTCCAGGCATTCGGCACTTTACCCGTCTCATACGAAAGGCGAAACCAGCATATCAGGATCGGAGACAGTTCAGGCGCACAGGTTCTAAGAACAATTGCCGGAATCCCATCGGGGCCACTAGCTTTGTTCGCGTCAAGGTTGCGCAGCACCCTACGAACGTCCTTTTGATGGATGCATCAGGAGAAGGAGGAGGCCGCGCGTCACCAGAATCCAGACGTGAAGATTCCGCAAAAAGAGAGGCAAACAAGTTTGCTTTCTCCTCAGCGGAGTGGGCCAGTGACCCGTCGGGCTTCAGCAGTGGTGGTAGTGAGGGACGGCAGAATTTCGTTACGCATAAGTGCCGTTTTGTGCTGATGTTGACAAATTTCTGTATTGTCTCGTCTGTTACGAGGAAATAGATCTGCCATGCGAGAAAACAAATGAGAATTAGTTCTTAAGAACTTGGCATTTTCTAATATATATAGGCAAGCCAATGTCAAAATTTTGTATTTTAGAAAATAAGGCTTGCAGCTCGTAGAGGTTTCAATTTTAAATATTAACCGAATGCACCACTTATGAGTTTTGAAAACCACTTCCCTATCAGTCGAGTTACCCCAAAATATGATGCCGAACCTTAAGATAGAGTCCATCAGGTACGCCAACACTAGGCCGTAGTATGCGATGAACAGAGCATCAACACTAACTAATAAAGTGAGTGTGTACAGAGACAGTCTCTGCATGTGCAATCCAATTTAATTTCTTGTCAATGTTAAGTTCTATTACATTTTATTGGATCACCTTCGTCAATGTTATTATTATTGTAATTTATATCAAAATTATTCATAAATATTAAGGACATTGCATGATTCTCTTCGAAAATGTTAATGTTTTAGTGCATTGCAAATAGGTGATAGGTCAAGAAAAATTGGTTACAGTAATTTTTGTATATAATATGCCTTCTTCGCTGGATTGCATGATATAGTTTTGTAAGTCAGATAATAAATTAAATAGATCCTTAAATATCCTCAATAACTTTCGCATTTACAAATTAGAATGGATTTTTCCATGGTCCTGTAGTTTCAGTAAGGAATTATAAAAATAGCGTGGGAGATATGATAGGATGATAAGGGTTTCATCTCCATGAGAATTGGCGTGAAAAACTACATGATCATGAAAAGCTGAGGAAATTGAGGGTGTTGCCACTCAAGGGATAAACGCGGACTGAATAGTAATAATTTCAATCAGAACTATGTTGCAATGAGTTTGTCATCTCCTGTGTTCGGGATTTGGATATAGCGGATTGTCTGTGTAAAAGTTATATGCCGAAACGTTTGTTTTATTTGTGTAATATTGTGCCTTTGTAACTTTTTTATTCCTATACTTTCGGTCGTCTGTTTCAACTGTCAACAACTAAATGCTATTCTTTCATTCTTTTATTTTCTTTTAATTTGACATGTGCCTCATTAAGTTGCGGATTGAGACGTTTTAGAAGAAGTATGCAACATTGCACTCTTATTTATAAGTAGGTACAAGATTTGCAAGTTATTCATGTATATACCGAAGATTGCTGGTTTTCATAAGTTTAAGTCGTATTTTAATTAAGTTTATAAATATTTAAAATCTCATTTAAGCTTATCAATTTATTTACTACTAATACTAAAGAAACGTTAATAATAATAAAGCTTCTAATCTCTTCATTACATAAATCAATAGAAGTCTAGTGTGTAGAATAAATTACGACTAGCCGTTTAGACGTGATTCTCATTTTAAAATCAGCTACTCAAGGGAATCGGTGCCTTAATGTCTAGACAGGGTAAACGTTGTAATACCTCGTGGTATGTGAAGTCTTTATTGTTTATAGGTACAGCTGATCGCTTGGTTTGGTTTTGACATCTAATCTAAGCTTTGTCTTTTGGAAACCGATAAGCTTTCAACAAGATTTCAACCGTAAAGGAAAATTAATTTGCATGATGTATATTGCAAGTCAATGGACTCGAAGGTTTTGCTCTAATGTTTCTTTTTCAGCAATTGATTGCCAAGAGCTGAGGAATAATCACACAAGCCATACAATTTTGCATGACTATTTCCCATCAACTAGGGTAATGATACTATTGTTATAATAATTTATTCAAGAAGATATTCTCGTATCTCCGAGGTGACCAAAATACAGATTAGAAAATCACTGCTTCCATCAATAGCGTCAAGAGATGGTAATGTACAGTACGACCGATGAGTCGTGGCCGTCTGAGCATAGGCTTTGCGAACTTTCGTGCATGTACACTCGAAAAGAAAACAGTCATTTGGTTCGTAAAGTATGCTCTGCGCAACCACTTGGTGCTGACTTCAGACGGGTCACGACTCATTGGTCGTACTATACTACAAACATATATTTGAGACAAAATTCGTTGAGAGCTAAAGTGAACGTGATTTGTATCGTGTGCGAGTAAACAATGACATTTGGTTTGTCGGCAAAGGCGAAATGAAATGCGAGACCATTCTACTATTCTTAAACCATTAATTTTTGGGATTAACAATACCCAATCAATGAATAACAAATACAAAGCTATTGTTTAAGCCAGACAAAAGGAAGCTAAGTACAAGAACTTGGGACACTTCTCATCTTACACACATTTGTGCTGGTTGGATAAACTATTAAAGCACGCAGAGATAGGTGTGCTAATAACACAATAGCTATTTGCGGTTAACCTGATTCCAATAGATTGATTCACAGGAATAATAGAGATCATGCCAAAGAGTCTTCGAATATAAGACAATGTAATGATGGTATTATGCGGATAAGGGTTGTGTATTGAGCTTAATATCGCCTGAATTGGGTTATGTTACACTTGAGTAGATTACTGACAGAATGAGGACAACGTTTTTGGTGAGCTAATTAACTATAGCTATTAATTTAGCAGAATTATTATTGTTCTTTGTAATCCATACATATTATGTATATCCCATTTATCCAGTCCGTTTGTAACGTTTTCATGCCTTATCCTCTGAACCGATCTTAATGCGTTTGGTATAAAAGTCAGTCTATCCGAAGGTTGTCTGCTAGTTGTAGGTAGATACCGCTGTCACCGATAAGGCCGCCAATATACTCCATTTTTAGGGTTCCGTACCCAAAGGGTAAAAACGGGACCCTATTACTGAGACTTCACGATCCGTCTGTCTGTCTGTCTGTCTGTCTGTCTGTCCGTCTGTCACCAGGCTGTATCTCATGAACCGTGATAGCTAGACAAATGAAATTTTCACAGATGATGTATTTCTATTGCCGCTATAAGAACAAATACTAAAAACAGAATAAAATTAATATTTAAGGGGGGATCCCATACAACAAACGTGATTTTTTTGCCGTTTTTTGCTCTATATTAATAACGGCAACAGGTAGACGCTTGAAATATTCACAGAATATTTAGTTGTATCAAAAAATAATAATTATTAAATTAAAATAAAATAAATTAAGGGGGCTCCCATACAACAAACGTGCTTTTTTGCCGTTTTTTGCGATAATTTTGCGGAACCCTTCGTGCGCGAGCCCGACTCGCACTTGGCCAGTTTTTTTTTGTATAAGAGATGTGTAACTTTTTTGGTGTACAATAAAGTATCATCATCATATCAGCAGAGAGCAGTGGTGGCCCAGTGGTATCGGCCGCGACTTAAAAGTTGTAGGTTGTGGGTTCAAGCCCAGGCAGGCGCTTTACTTTGTGTAAATTATTTCATCACCACTGCTCTCAAAACGCTGAACGATGTTTCGTGAGGAAACCGGCATGTCCTAGAACGAAAAATTCGAAGACATGTGACATCCACCTACCACCGCACTTGTCCCGCGTGGTGGATTATGGCCCATTCTCTCTCACAGAGAAGGGGCCTGTGTCTCAGCAGTGGGAATGTTCTCACTGCTGGGACACAGGCCTCATCATCTTCATGATCAGCCTATTAATGTTAATAGGCTGATGATGATGATGATGATCATATCAGCTAAAAGACGTCTACTGTTGGACATAATATGCCTCCTCCAAGCGTCGCCACATTGAACGGTCGCATGCGTCCCGCATCCAGCATTTCCCCGCAACCTTCACCAGGTCATCGGCAGGCCTTCTTATGCAACGTCTTCCAGTTTGTAGTCAATAAAGTATCATCATCATCATATCAGCCGAAATACGTCCACTGCTGGACATAGGCCTTCCCCTCCCCCAAGCGTGTAAAAATTATTCAGTATTTTATTATAAAAGTTATTTGGATCCTGGAGAAGAATATAGCCCACTTTTCATGCTGGGATGATTAACGATGATCACGCAAGCAAAACCACTAGCAGTAGCTAATAAAACAATAAATGCGTTTTGACAGTGCCGCCTCTAGCAGTCTCAGAGATAACAAAAAAATAAGGAATTTTTTCCAATCCAAACAGGTATGACAGTCGGGTATGAATATTACAAGTATCTGTACTTGTAATTTTCCTTCAGAGTTGACAAGATATTTGGAAAAGTGCCTTATCTTTTTCTCTCTCATCAATAATGTGCCCGACAGCACTACTTCTTTTTCAAATATTCAAATTAGAGGCCTCACCTGAGGTAGCTACGTAGTGCAGGATGGTATAGCCACATGTCGTAACAGCTCAGTCATTGCATTGCACTCAGTGAAACGGGAGGACATCATCTTCATCATTTCTAATGATGCTAAAGATGTGATGATAGGTCTCCCCTAAAAGTTGCGCGTCTCAACGACCTGCTTGTTACTTTCAAACCCAACCAACTGCTGCGGCTCTCACTAGTTTATTGGTTTATTACTAATTCTGAACAAACCTGCCCATCTGCTTATCAAGTGGTCGCAAATAGGAATTTTAAGCTTGGTGGTCCTGCGACTCATTCCCGGACATAGGGACAGTATTATAAAATATTTTCAGTACAAAGTTCTCTGTAGCAGCTCTGTCCAAGCTTAATTAACCTTTTAAACCGACTTCCTTGTCGCTGCACTAATCACTTCCTACGTTATAGGTAATAAAATGTATGTGTACCTTAAGCTTGAGTCTCTTGATTGGAATCCACAACGCTGCGGTACGCGGTATGCGGTATATACTGGATACATAATCGTATGAAAAACTTCTAGAATGGTATTTTGCTCCGTCGTAGTATGCGTCGACAGTAAGGAAGATTATTAATATACCGCATAAAGCTCTGTTCACACATTTCAGGGACAGAACACGACAGGAATCAGTTAAATATGATTTGTACGAACTTGTTTACACATCTCCGTATCAGGGGGATCCGGATCGTGCATACAAATCGTATGTAAGTGTTCCTTCAGGGACGGGCACCCGGACATGTGTGGACAGCGCTTAACAAAGCTTTGAGCGTCCCGATCAAGATACCAAAGCTTTACCCTTTCGTATGAAGAAACTTATCAAGTTCCCCGATACTTTTTCACTTAAGAGATTCTCACAACCTTCGACATTCTTGAATTCAATCGAAGATCGTTAAAAACTCCAGAGATGCTGAATTCAAGAGACTGATAAACTGATTACCTACTCAACTGACATTTTTAGCATAACTCAGTTCGATTTCAGATACAGATCGAAACCAAGCACACGATTATCAGCCTTGTAAGCAGTTACTGAAACCGATTACGTTAAATAACGCTTACTTCTCCACTCTGTCAGTCCATCGTTAACGCTCATGGCACACGGTGGGCTAAAAATTGGCTTTCATAGATTTAGGGATTTCAATTTGCGTGCCGAATTTTTTGCCGGATATCGCTTCTATTAGTTATCACTATATAAAAAATGACACTTGAGTCAATTCTGCACAAAAACGAAGGAATCATATTTTTTTCACGCAAAATTTGTATGAAACTAGTACAAAAAAAAATATTATCTCTTAAACGGCAAGGATAACAGTAATATCCTTACAGGTTTTTATTATTTTTGACATACCCTACATAACAGTTATCGATGCTGATTTTTTTTATACATCATCAAAATATTTGTATTTATTTTTACACATGAACCCATTCCTTTTAGTGTAGTGTTTAAGTACATCGATATGAAGAACAGGCTAACTTATCAGAAAAAGGCTTAATAGTACTAAATTAATGGTTTTTTTTTGTCATACTCATCTCCTCCTCGCGTCGTTTTCCCAATGCTCGTCTTCGAAAAATCGTGACCACATCATGGCTTCAACACATGGTTCATTATGTTCCTCCACTTTCTCCTACTTTTAGCAACATGCATGGCTTCCAAGCCTTTAATGTTCAGTGAGGTTCAAATTTGGTCTGACCAGCGTATATGGCTTCTGTCTCTGGTCCTTTCCCTCGTCATTACCAATGAAAATTACCTTAAGTAGGTTGTCACCAGGTTTGCGGGTGATATGGCCATATAAGTCAAATATCTTACGGAGGCACACATTCGACAATCTTGGCCTTTTTTTCTAATTTGTGCTCCTGCAGTATCGATATGTTCGTCTTGTGTGCCATCCACCAAACACGCAGCATCCTTTCAAAAGTCTCAATGCGCTTGCGATCAATGGTCTCCAGAGTACAGGAATATGGAGAACACAAGGTATTTGACTAGTAAAAGTTTGGTCTTTTGTGTGAAGTTTCGGTCTTTCCATATTCTTTCGAGCTTCAACATGGCACCCTTGGCTATTCCGATACACCTGCGGATCTCTCTTCACACAATACATTTTTGCTTATACTAGAGCCCAGGTAAATGAAGTGGTTCACAGTTTTGACGTTAAGTGTTTCACTAAGCTCTAGTTTGGACGTGCGGTCCATCACTATAATTTTCTTTTAGGACAGGTTTGTGGAGAGACCCATCTCACCACTATACCTTTACATTCTGTTGAGGAGAGAGCACAACTTCGTCAATACCCCACATAACGGTTGCCGACGCAGATTTTTTTTTAAATTATTACTCTATTTTTATTTATTTTTACATATGAAACGGTTTCTTTTAGTGTTTAAGTTTAGGAATACACATTTTTAACAATACGTAATATAAAATAGCTTCACCTCTATATTCCAGAAGGAGGAGGCAGAGGAGGCAGAGAGTACACCAACACTTAGACAACTATGTTTGGCTAGATATTTATCAACACAAAATGAGTTTTAAAACTTAGCACACAACCAAAATACCTACTAACATGTTTTTTGACTTCTCATCTACTAAGCGTGTCGATACTTACTTATATACTTCTAATAAGTCTGAATAGGTGATTAAATAGTTTGCAATATCGCGCAACAATGCCAACTATGGACTGCATTCACCTTTTTCAGATAAGCAATTCACCTTTTTCTAATAAGTAAGCTATTCTTCACATCGATGTTCTTATCTTAAACACTAAAAGGAACCGTTACATATGTAAAATTAAATGAATTATCTTGATGATTTACAAAAATAATCGCCAGCGATGTCCGATAAGTGGAGTATGACAAAAAATCATAAATGATTAGTACCAATTGACCAATTGTAAGGATATTACGGTTGTCCTTGCCATTTAAGAGATAATTAGCTTTTTCATACTAGCTTCATATAGTTTTTTCGTAAAAAAATATAATTTCGTCGTTATTGTGCAGAACTAACACGGGTGTAATTTTTTATATAGCAATAACTAATAGAAGCGATATCCGGCAAAAAACCGGCACTTGCAAATTGAAATCCCTAAGTCTATGAAAACGCATTTTCAGGCCACCGTGCGGCGCGGCGGCAGCTAGTGTCCTTTGTACCGGACTGTCTACGTCAGACGCACATGAGACATGAGAAGAATATCTAGAGATGTGTCGTGATGTCGAGACAGTAATTTGAAAAGAAGCCGAATATTTAAAAAAAAAAGCAGACAAAGATAGCTTTGAATATAAAGTCTGTTCTGATAGTATATAATAATATGAAACTAAAAATATTGAAAAAAAAAAAACAATTTTAATTAAAAGTGCCAAGTTGCTTATTTCACTTACCATTATAGAAGTATAATATTTCCCAATAAACTAATCTACATATAAAATGAAATATTCACTATTTTAAATGTCATCGTAAATAAAACTAAATATCATCACGAACTTCTAAAGGTGTCGACTTGGGCACGGCCTACCCATTAAGGGAGTAAGTATAGCGTTAAAAAATCTCCAATAATTTACGTTACTACAAAATTGCAAAACTAGTTCATTTAATGGCAGCCCCTGACGGATATTCTTGGGTTTTTAATTAAGTTTATAGGTAGTTCAATATTTTTTTTGCCAAATCTACAATCATCGAGAACCAAATAGGTAGGTCCGTAGGGAAATGCTATGAAAACTGATAGTCAAAGTCAAAGCCAAAAAGTCAAAGGCAAAAAGTCAAAGTCGAAAAGTCAAAGTCAAAAAGTCAAAGTCAAAGTCAAATGTATTTATTTAATTAGGCCACTAAGCGGCACTTTTGAACGTTAACAATTAAAATTGTGACTATGCAGGACTATGCAGCTAGCACTACTATACTACATATAGGTATAAAGTATTACAAGCAGTAACAGGTAAACCCTTCACTTGATAAATAGGAACATGGTTCTCACATACTGATACTCCATTCTTTACATATATGACCAACTCCGCGAAAGATCAACTGTACTTATTAAATCTTTTTACATTTATTATCTTGCGTTACATTTATTTTTTAAATTGGGGGCTTTTAAATTATTTTATCCTTTTTTTCCATTACTTTTTCACCGCCGTGTGTTTTTTCAATATTTTTAATTTTTCTTTTTATGTTTTATTTCAAGGCACCGTGTTTTTAACAGACTGCAAGGAAAGGGTTTTTAAATCACATTTCATTCATTTTTTTATTTGTTGGTAAAATCGTCGGCTCCACCCTACCGTACGATAATCGAAGCTGAACACTACCACAAATATAGTTCACGGCGGAGATGTTAAGGAGCTCCGTAAACGTAACCGAAACTATTGGATATCCGAAATAAGAATTTATCTGTAATCGTAACCAAATCCGATAAAATATCGGATAATTTCGGATAGGGGCAGGGGTAAATGAGACATGTTATGACAGGTATATTATTTCTGCCCGGCCGAGCCAACACACTAGCCGCACGCGTCACTTGCAATGCTAGTACCAAATTATAACTTTGAAATAACGCCAATTATTACCCTATTTGTGTTTTCTTTCACAATTTCTTAAATACCTATCTAATATCCGTATTCGAACCTTTCTGAAACTAAAGGATAATCTGTATCCGTATCCGAAACATCATATCCATAACATGCCTGGTTCATGGCACCAACAGAGGTGACATTCAAACATTTGATCTTTTCGTAGAAAACATTTATTGTTTTCGAAAACAAATATTAAAAGATTTAAAGACAGTTAAGCTCGCCTTTGTACATGTACTTTATTATCATACTTTAGGTAATGTTGTTTTAGGTGTACAATAAAGAATTAAGAAATTGAGTTGTTTGTAAACAAGGTATTATTCATAATTGATACCGCTGAAAACAAAGCCAATCACTGCTAAGAAGCCTTAGAAGGGCAATTTGTTTTTTAAGAAACATACTTCTAAAGGTCAGTAGAAATTTCCACATTATAAAAAAATAAACACTTACTACAAAAATATTCCATAATTAGATATGACTTACCTAAATAAAGAAGTTGTTTGAATGCCATTTTGCAAACACTTTGATATAAAAGATTATTGCAAAAAATGTGAGGAATTTTTGAATATTGAAGTAGTTGTTTGATAGTAGTAATTAAGTATTGCTTCGACTCCAAAGAAATTGGGGTAAGGAGGTTTACTTATTGTTCTAGCCGGCCAGTAGGTGAAATATGGTACGGGGTCACGGGCGCTCAGATTGATTCTCTATCTACCCACCACAAGCCCACAAGTTGCTCCAGGAGAAACGGTGGCACAGTGATCAAGTACTGCAGTGCAGAGTGAGGTTAAGGTGAGACACTTTTTCAGACTCCTCAGGAATGTGCACTAACAGGCACTGCACAGAGGGGGTTTGGGGTGGTCTTTTAAGAGAGCACCCTTCTTTGTGCTGATGGTAATCACCGGGATGGTTTTAGTGAGGTAAAAATCACACTCTCCCTGGATATGAAAAAAACTGTACCTACCAAGGCCAAGCCACAGAGCTTGCGGTGCAGTAATATTGCTACATTTTGTATCGCTGAGCCAACCAGTAAGTAAGTCCAAACTATAATACCCAAATTCGACGTCATTTATAGTTTGTTTTCTTGTTATAAACTTTGTTATATCTATGTAAACTCAATTTACGAACTGCCAGCCTAGATTACGAAATGTGTTTACGAATGTAGAGTTCAATTTAGTGAGGGATCTGTACTTTATTTGGGGCTAAAGTTAAAATTTGAAGACCTAGATTATTTAAAGCAGAATCTTTTAAATTTCAACCTGATTATAGACTGACATTTTGCTAACCTTACAAAATCTTCCCAAGATTTTAAGAAAGTCTTGTTGAGATAGTTTAATTAAAAGTGAAGATAATAAGCGGTCTATGTTTAGTTTGTATTTTATACTAAATTGAACATTTCGATTTTCTCAACAATATACCCAGTCAATTGAGGCAACGCTAAGGTTGAAAGATACAATACCATGTAAGTTTTGATGTGAACGTGAAATTCAACCTTATGAAATAATGATAAAAATCTTATTTCCCTGACTTAACAACGAATAAGATGAACAAAATTATTCTAAAATATTTCTAACAAAAACTATATATTTAATTGTACCATATTTAAAAAGTTGTACGGAATACTTACACAAAATCCATGTAGGACACATCAGGTAATCCGTCGGGCCAGGACAGCAGACATGCAGTTTTGAGGGTGCCTTTCGACCTAACACAGACAAAATCAGGCGTTAGTTAAAATTTTTCGTGGTATTGTTTCTGCCCAGATAAAAATTTGAATTTGGTATAGTAAAAAAACAAACCGATTTTCAAAAAAAAAAACACTGCGAAGCGAAAAATAACTTTCTTTTCCAAAGTCGGTGTCGAAACACGGAAAACAATGGGTACCAACGACACCGACATCGTAAAAAAAAGTAATTTTTCGCTTCGCAATTTTTTTTTTAAAAGTCGGTTTGTTTTTTTGTTAAAAAGTTTTATTTATCGCCTTTTAGTTTTGATAGGTACCTCCAAATGCCATAATCCATATCCAAAAATATATAGCCAAAGTACATCGCATGACGATTCCAATAATCCGAAAACACGACTAGGATACATTGTTTTATTTCGGAGTTCCAGAGCCTTCCTGCCGGCTTCATCATCAGACTGATCTGATGATGAAGCCTTCAAATGATTCAATGGTACCATTTTCATCAGTACTATTTATAAGTATTAGCTTCATCATAGTCGTTTAACTATTCGAGATATCTTATACCCGTGACATACTTAGCATTAAGGAGTTCTATTGGCCTTCTGTGGTCTTCTTCACCAGTTCCACTTCACCAAATATACCAAAATCGCTATATGTATGCCTATAATACTTGAGAAGTGACCTCGATTTCTCCAAAATCCCATCATCAGATCCTGACCTGATGACTATGGGACCAACTGGGAAGTATATTATCTAATTTTTAATACAATGAAGAAAGATTTTTTATTTGTTTTTTTTTGTACCGAATAGGCTCCGAAACTACTGAACCGATTTTAAAAATTCTTTCACCAATATAAAGCTACATTATTCCTGAGTGACATAGGCTATTTTTTTTGGTTCCTGTGGGGTGGTCCACGGGAGCGAAGCCGCGAGCAATAGCTAGTTAGTTATACTTTGAAACAAAAGAAGAATTTTCCAAATCGGTCCTGGCGTCTTTGAGTAATCGGGGAACATAAGTAAAAAAATAAAGATTCCGACGCATTGAGAACCTCATCCTTTTTTTGAAGTCGATTAATTAGAGTGAACTGGACAGTGAACACTGAAAATCAGAATTTGAAAGAGAGTTTTAGTTTGTAATTTCAATGTGTTTAGGGCGTGTATGTGTCAAAGTTAAGGGGGCTTAAAATAACGTAGCTATCAGAATGCCAACTCTCGTTCTTAAAAAACCAATATATGATACTACTAGGACCAGTGTAATATTTGGTAAAAAATTACTTTTCACGAATTTGCCGACTACTTCACGAAATGGCTAATTCTACGATGTGGTTACGACTTTGGTGTAATTTATAAGTTCATTGCATTAATTATTTGAATTGAAACTATGAAGTTTTTCAGAGCTTTCAGAGCTAGACTTTTATTACTTACATTAAATGTAATAAAAGTTTATAATAGCCATCAAAAACTTTTAAATGAACTATTTAGCAATACTTAGATGGCTTTTAAGTTTTGTATTTCAGTTAGTACGTTAGAACATATATTTACAAATTATTTACCAATTTGTTTATACACGCTTTTAAGGAAAAACAGGCCAAGTGCGTGTCGGACTTCACACATTTAGGGTTCCGTACCAAACCGCAAAATCAAATTGGTTGTAATAGGAAAAATAAAGGAATTTCAAAGAAAAATCAAATTTATCAAAATATTGGTATTTTATAGTAAAATATCTGTAATAATAAACATTATCACCAAATTTGAAGTAAATAGGACAATTGGAAGTTAAAAAATTCGTCGGAACAAAATTTTGTAATAAAAGCTGACTTTAGTGGCTTCTCATTCCACAGTGGTTTTAAATATTCATCAGCGAGGCCTATTTTCGTCAGAGAATTTTAACAATGCGGTGTAGAATATTACAGTTTTAGGTCAGCGCCATCTCTTGACCGATAGTGGAACTAATGTCATTTTTGTTAATGATTTCTGAAAAAGTATGTAATTTAGAGACATTGTTTTATTTGTTTGTTTATAGTTTCGTTTACGACAGACGGACAGACAGTCTGAGTGGCACAATAAGGGTTCCTTTTTACCATTTTGGTACGGAACCCTAAAAAACAGGTGCTCGGAGGTGGTTGAGATCTCGACCATCACTTTATATTACTCTTTACGAGAAGAAGAAGTCGTGTAGATTCCTTTTAATTTACGTTTTATATCAAAACCTGTTTCATTTTGTTTTTTGTAAGTAAATGTTTTCATTTCCGATACTTGAAAACCAAACCCTGTGCTCTCGATTTATCGTTTATTTTTGTCGTAACAAATTCTTTAAATTATAGCATATTAAATTGTTTAATTGAGCCGTAGTGAAAATAGGATCACATATTTTCTATACAATATTGCATAATCTATAATATAAAAATGAATCGCAAAATGTGTTGGTAAGCGTAAGCGCATAACTCAACAACGCCTGGACCAATTTGGCCAATTCTTTTTTTTTAAATGTTCGTTGAAGTTCAAAAATGGTTTTTACGGCGAGAAAAAATCGCATAATTGCCGTTTCGTTTGTAGGTGTAGGGTAGGTGTAGGGTAGGTGTAGGGTAGGTGTAGGGTAGGTGTAGGGTAGGTGTAGGGTAGGTGTAGGGTAGGTGTAGGGTAGGTGTAGGGTAGGTGTAGGGTAGGTGTAGGGTAGGTGTAGGGTAGGTGTAGGGTAGGTGTAGGGTAGGTGTAGGGTAGGTGTAGGGTAGGTGTAGGGTAGGTGTAGGGTAGGTGTAGGGTAGGTGTAGGGTAGGTGTAGGGTAGGTGTAGGGTAGGTGTAGGGTAGGTGTAGGGTAGGTGTAGGGTAGGTGTAGGGTAGGTGTAGGGTAGGTGTAGGGTAGGTGTAGGGTAGGTGTAGGGTAGGTGTAGGGTAGGTGTAGGGTAGGTGTAGGGTAGGTGTAGGGTAGGTGTAGGGTAGGTGTAGGGTAGGTGTAGGGTAGGTGTAGGGTAGGTGTAGGGTAGGTGTAGGGTAGGTGTAGGGTAGGTGTAGGGTAGGTGTAGGGTAGGTGTAGGGTAGGTGTAGGGTAGGTGTAGGGTAGGTGTAGGGTAGGTGTAGGGTAGGTGTAGGGTAGGTGTAGGGTAGGTGTAGGGTAGGTGTAGGGTAGGTGTAGGGTAGGTGTAGGGTAGGTGTAGGGTAGGTGTAGGGTAGGTGTAGGGTAGGTGTAGGGTAGGTGTAGGGTAGGTGTAGGGTAGGTGTAGGGTAGGTGTAGGGTAGGTGTAGGGTAGGTGTAGGGTAGGTGTAGGGTAGGTGTAGGGTAGGTGTAGGGTAGGTGTAGGGTAGGTGTAGGGTAGGTGTAGGGTAGGTGTAGGGTAGGTGTAGGGTAGGTGTAGGGTAGGTGTAGGGTAGGTGTAGGGTAGGTGTAGGGTAGGTGTAGGGTAGGTGTAGGGTAGGTGTAGGGTAGGTGTAAAAGTACAATGAATAAAGTTACGTTAAAAAAAATGGGTGATGGATAACGTGCGGACTCGGGTGACAGCATTGGCTATACGCCGAATATGTTGGTATTTCATTGTGTTCTTCTAGGTATCGGGCTGGTATCTAAACTCCACGTCCAATATTGGGGTTTCAATAATGGGCGCACGGTTGGCGTAGTGGTTGACCGATTGACTGCTGCGCTGCGTGACGCGGGTTCGATTCCCGCACGGAATAAATATTTGTATGACCTACAGATAGTTGTTCCGGCTCTGGGTGTGGTGTATGTGAGTTTATATGTTTGTAAACGCACCCACGATACAGGAAGAAATTCCTAGTGTGGGGCAACGTTTATATAAAAAATATCACTGGACTATTGCAAACATCGTAAGTTTATAAAAAAACTCGAGCGATTATAAATTTTCCATGAATTGGAAGCATCATTGTCCTGTTGCCTGTTGACGTGAGGACCTTATGACTGCGTCAAAATGGCGATGCCATGACTGAATACTAGGCCACGTAAAGTATTAAACTATAAAGAGTCTGTTTGTTATCGACACGCTAATAAAAATAATAATTGCAAACAGAAGATTATTCATGCAAAAAAAGGATAAAACGTATCAAAATATGATAGTACATTATCTATGTCTTACTGATAATAGTATACACAGATGCTTCTTTAAGACATTCAGTATCCAGTCATCTCATAATTTCATCGATCATTGTAAGACTATAGGGAGACAGGTAGTAAAGGTAATTAATCCTTGCCTCTCCCTGGCCTGTCACAAGCACTATATTGCCAATTTAGGATTTGCTGTCTCATCGAGAGAAGCGATTCCTGGGCTATGTGGGACAAGCCAGAAATAAGGGTTATAATAACAAGTTGAAGTGATCTATATTATGATCTATATAAGCTTTACGCTGTGAGTAGGAATATGCTCAGAATAATCAATATGAATAAAAATAAAAGTCCTGACTCATTCACTGAATTAATTGTTTATGACTGTTTCAAACAAGGGACTATATTCGGAGTTCCTTTGAAGGCCTCTAGTCCAATCGACTCAGTCACTTTGAAAATAGAAAAATATTCCGAGTAGTGGACGCGGCCCGACCCGCGCTCGCGCATGTCCCGGGTGCGCAAACCCGCTGACCAGGGCCAATCCATTCGAGTCGCGCTTGCTTCATAGATCGGTATTACCGGCTCCCGCTCGTTCCGCTTCTTTAAGGCCGTACCCTGACCAAAAAATCAGCATGAGATATGAGCATTCCTATTGGCCTTGCGGCACTGGTGGCGCATGAATTACGGTAGTGAATACGCCCAGAGTTTAGAATAAAATCTTTATAAAATCGAATATTGGTCTTTTGAAAAAAATAAAACTTACAAAATGTACGTTATCAAATTGTGTATCCATTAGTGTTGGTATAAAAAATAATTAATGAATTCTTTACGAGGAGATGCATGCTATCAATAATTATTTCACATTTTTATGGTTTTGTTGGAAGGAGATTAGTGACACATATACCTCTTAAGGTTTGTGCAGTTTTTAAGAGCTATCTACTCTTTATTTAAAAATAAATATCAATTAATAAAAATACATTAAATCTCTACATAATTTTGATTCTAAAATGGTGGTACACTTTTTTTTTAAAGAGGTGTAAGTATCACTAATCTCCTTCCAAAAAAAACATAAAATAAAGAAATCATTATTGATAGCATGCATCTCCTAGTAAAGAATTCATTAATTATTTTTTGTACTAACACTAATGGATAGACAATTTGATAACGAACATTTTGTAAGTTTTATTTTTTTCAAAAGACCAATATTCGATTTTACAAAGATTTTATTCTAAAATCTGGGCGTATTCACTACCGTAATTCATGCGCCACCAGTGCCGCTAGGCCAATAGGAATGCTCATGCTGATTTTTTGGTCAGGGTACGGCCTTAAGTCATAGTTGTACGAATAGTTCCAGAAGTTTAAGTAATATACTGTTGTTAGCGTGTAAGATCTTTCGTATACAAAGTGTTGTTAGATATTAAACTGTTTCATCGTGACATGAACTGAAATCGTTTTTTTACAACACCCGCCGTCATTATACAAGCTATAACTGACAATTGAATTGAGTCGAGTGGAGAAAATGACTTACAATAGACTCATGTTCAACTCAATTCAAACTGGAAATAGACAGCTGTGATTGGTTGGCTGGTTTTCTTGTTTTGACACTAACGTACTCAAGTCCAAGAGCAGTGGTGGCCCAGTGGTATCGGCCGCGACTTACAAGTTGTAGGTCGTGGGTTCGAACCCAGGCAGGCGCTTTACTTTGTGTAAATTATTTCATCACCACTGCTCTCAAAACGGTGAAGGAAAACATCGTGAGGAAACCGGCATGTCCTAGAAACAATAATTCGAAGACATCTGACATCCACCAACCCGCACTGGGCCCGCGTGGTGGATAACGGCCCATTCCCTCTCACAGAGAGGAGGCCTGTGTCCCAGCAGTGGGCACATTAATAGGCTGATGATGATGTACTCAAGTCCAAGATCCTAGGCCCCAAACTTTACCGAACTCTTAACACAAAATCAATGGTATTGAGTAGTGTTAGCATGTACATAAAACCTATTTGTACTTAGTAACTTGGACTTTAATTTTAATTCAATATCTACCACACATTTTGTGTAGAAAGATATCAGTAACGTCTGGGGCGTTCAGTCTCTTGCTTTATTAAGTACACATATGCCAAGGTGAAGATTCATATGCCAAACTCAAAAGTTGTGTGTTGTTTAGCAGTTGATTGGTAGGTGTAGCCAATTTTTAATTTGAGTCGAGTAAGAGCATCTGGAATACGGGCCTTAAACAGCTGAAATTTTATGATGGGTGAAAGAATCAACCGTTTTTTTTTAAATTCTTGTTATAAAATAGTATGGCATTAGTACACATTCACATTAATTATGAGATGCCTATCAAACTCCCGTAAAATTATATTGCTTGTTTTTATTGCCCTTACGATAACGTGTCATTTGTTTAATTTGTAATTGTTTTTAAATTAATCTTTATTAGACTTACCTATATTCCTTAGTAGTTGAATATAATAGGCAAGGTATCGCGAGTAGCATGCCACTGATCCATATGCAAGCTATCATGACGAGGGAACAAGTCTTCGACATCCGCGGTCGCATCGGTCGCACGATGGCTTGGTACCTGAACAAATGAAAAATGTACTTTATTAGTAAGTAGTAGGTAGGTACGTTACATTTCTCATTTAGCTGATTATTCATCATAGTGTGTTGTGTGTTACTACGAGTTATGCTTTAAGAAAAATCTTTTCGGTTTGGTGGTCGCGCTTGTTGTTGGGAAGCATATGGTGTTGACTCCAGAGTTCTATCAGGTCCAGAAAAGTATTTTCCTTCAGAAATACGAGTACCTCAACGAGTAAACCCGGTAAACCAAAGATTTTAATTTAAAATGACAAAATTTTATGTGGATCGATATATTGTTATATTAGGTCCTATTTCCAGTCCTTTCTAACAGAATCCTTTGAGCCGATAATTTCTGAGAAAAATATCCTTCGTAAAACACAGTCGACTCATTAAATAGGCTTATTTCTTTGCTGAACGCTGAATTGAACAAAAAGAAACAAGCGCTGCTATTGACGGAATGATTCGATAAATAGTGTTCTGGAGACAAAGGTTTTAGACTCTTAGAAAGAAAACAGAATTGAGTCTTAATTGCATAATTATGTCTGATAAAAAAGTGCCTCTATACATGGACATGTCCTAGCTAGAACTGACCATGAAGTAATTTAGATGATCGACCAATACCAGCATTCTAAGGTAAAAATGCTTGAATATGTACCTTGGAGAACATTGTTAAGTGTTTTATCTATTTGCACTCTTGGACTTAACTCTATTATCTGCCTTTTAGATTTGTAAAATCTGTTATAACATTTACATAGTTTACTAATATTAAAAATCGTTGTATTTTTCAGTTAATCTCTTCCAGTTTTAAAAAATTCTGAGTTTTATTCTGGTTGTATGGAGTGGACTTTGGCATTCCATAACTACGAAAATTGTAATCAACGTGAATTCTGCGGCCGGTTGTAACCAAAAATCTCGTGGTGAAGGACGTTTGTCAAACATAATTTTTATCAGATTATGGTGGAGAGAAATCTGTAAACAGTTTCGAAGAGAAAAAAAAATGCAGCGTATTCTTTTTTGCATTCGATTTTATAACATTCGCTTTGTGGTCACGTGTGGTGTTTTCTTGTTTTTGTTTGCATTGAAAAAAAAATATGAAGACTATAAAGAAATTAAAGTAATTGTCATCAAAAGCGATGCTAAATTATTTGCGAAAACTGAGGATATATCGTGTTATTACAAGGATGACGGAGACGGTGTGTTCCCATCAATTGAAGACCCGATGTTTTCTCCAAAGCAAAAATCTATATTTTTTATTGAATCTGCTTGTGAAGACAAAATAACATTGTTGCAAGCGTGTGTTATAGAGTCTGCTGCTGTAGCCCATCCGAAATCGAAAATATACGTACTGTTCAGCTCTTTTATTACGGATTCACTAATAAAAGAATACCTTCCACAAGTACTCAGCTATTCCAATGTTTATCCTGCAAGGATACACATTACTCGATATGCAAAAGGCACTGTCTTAGAATCTATACTGGCAAATGATATAAATAAAAGTAGACACCCAATAGCAGACGTTACAAATATACTAAAAATTGTTACCCTACACAAGTGGGGTGGTATAGTACTGGATGGTGACATGATGGTGCTTAGACCGTTTGAAGGTCTACCAAAGAATTGGGTTGCCAAACGAAATAGAGGAGTATCATCTGGAATTCTGTCTTTTGCAAAAGATGGTGTTGGTAGAAATATTACAAGTGAAATAATGAAGTACGTTTTACTTTTATAAACTTTAGAAAATAGTCATCAAAGCTAAGGTAAAAATATATATTTTTTGTTGACAGAGAATTTGCGAGGACTTACGATCCAAAGTCAAGACATATAAATCGCTATAGACATTTAAAGGCTACTATATTTCGGGCACTGGAAAAAATTTGTCCCCATGTATTCACATCAAAATCCGGAGAGTGTAATGGTAAGGATATTTTATAGTTTTGTACTACATCTAGTACTCACATTTCTTTATTATCCTTTAAAACAGTGAAGACTTAAAGACTTATTAATTATTTTATAGGTTAAAATCCTATAAAAAAATATTAAATGAGTAGTTAAATAAATGGAAATGAGTACAGCTATTAAAAAACTAGTAGATGTAGATGACGCAATCAAAATTATTAATATTAGTAAGAAAATTGTGAAGGCCACGCGAATCCACTGTGTGAGAGAAACACGGGACCCGTCCATATGGCAACGCTTTGGGAAGACCGTCCACCAGTGGAGGCCTGAGCAATGCATTCTGCTGCTTTTTAATAATATTAGCTTCATTTTCTTTCTAACTTAAAGTACTTTTTTTATTTATTTAAATTACATATAAATTTTATATATTTTATTTATTTTATTTATTTTATTTATTTTATTATTTTATTTATTTTATTTATTTTATTTATACTATTTATTTTATTTATTTTATTTATTTTATTTATTTTATTTATTTTATTTATTTTATTTATTTTATTTATTTTATTTATTTTATTTATTTTATTTATTTTATTTTATTTATTTATTTGTTTATCCTCGCACTGGAACTTAAGTCTATTTTAATGTTTCAGGGTTAAAAGTTTTATCAGAAGATTTGTTCTACCCAATAGCAATTCCTAGTCCTGCGCCTATTGACGATAAATCTACAGACAGTATTAAAATTGAAATGCCTTTCACTTATCCCATAAAAAATATGGACTTCAGTAGCTACCCGAGTGATGAGTGGCCGTCTGAAAATTTAGCAAGGATATTCTGTCCAAGAATTTTTGAATTTATATCGAGATTAAAATAAAACAGCTGTTATCATTCATCACTGCATTATGCTGAGCGATGACCGATGCGCTATTGTGACGCATAATTTCCCTATTTGTATCTAAGTTTTATAATGCCTGGTCTAAACAAACTCCTTTTCTTTCCTTATTTTCTTTTTTAATAAATTAAGAATCTTATTTTGTCACAAGTATATTTAATAAGTTTTTGACATAATTTGGTACCTTTGTAATGATCTTTTGTGAATGATTTCAAAATCAGTTTGATTAACCATGAGCTTATTTTCCAATTCAGTTTTTTTTTTACCTGAGGGATAAAAATAGCAATTTGACAGCATTTTTATAACAAAATATATCAAACAGGATATTCTAAGGATTAATTTAATAACTTTAAAAAAGATTGACATTTCGGCATGTCTTTCCTGGTCCACGGAAAAATTGGCTCGAAAAGCAAAAGAAATATATATTAACACTACTAATGTAAGAACCTTAGGCAAATAGCCTTATGCCCAGTTTTTTTAGGTTAAGTACAACCTACAAGTTTCGCGAGCGAACACAAATATACAAACTTACATGTATAATATGAGGAGGGATTAGAATTATCCCTGTAAAAAAATTATAAAATAACAGAGTTTCTCATGAACGCTTCCTGTTTGACTTCCTTTAAGCATGCCAATATATATATATATATATATATATATATATATATATATATATATATAAATATTTTTATTATTTCCTGGTTAATATGTTGATATATGCTGCCGGTCTTTTGGGCACAGTTCCAGTGGAGCAAAGTGCAGGCGTTTTTCTTCGCCAAATTATACACTAGTTAATTTTTATAGTAGTTTTTGATTTAAGTAGGTATATATATATGTAGTTAAAGGTATTTTATACACTGTGTACATTTTTATATGTAAAAAAGTATAGAAAAAGATGAACTTATTCAGGTAGTTGTCCACACTTATTGCTACAAGCTTTAATAAAAACGTCACTACCATGTGTCACTTAGATACAATTTCCTCAAAATAACGCTTTAGCTAGCTTCCAGTCAGAAATATAAGAACACCTACTATACCAATAACATTTTCAGCAAATCGTAAGAGGGTGAAAACCCGAAACGTTGGAATGTTTTCTTCGATTCAGCAAAAGTCACCACATTCGTAGATTTACCCCGCCAGCAAAATAGAAAATGTGTGCAAATAGGACACGAAATCAATCGAGCGAGGACAAATATTTTTAGGTTCTGGTACCTAACATATTTATAATCCAGTACAGAACTTTTTACAAGCGTTTATGCCAAACCCAGCTGATAAGAGGCCGCAAAATAAATTCCCAGCTTATAACAGATGTAGAGATTTTTACATCATATAATACAGGATTGAAGTTAAGGTTACGACCACTTTTGGATTCCCACTTGACCCTATTAGACGGATGAAATATTATGTGCCCATACTATGTATTATATTACCTTGATAAGTGGAAAATTTTAGGACTACAGATGTAAGGGAATCCTAGATATAATTTGGCGTCCTTAGCTTTTCGTAGGTAGATATGAATTCAAGTAATATAATTATTATACATGACTATGCATCACTACGGGCTCTATCGGATTACTAGCGCTGTGATTAGATTTTTTGGATTTGGATCATTATGCTGATACAGGGCCACGCCCTTGTTTTACAAGCTTTTTGTTATTTTATTTATTAACTTACAATGTATGTTCGGGCCAAATCTTGCAACTGAATTTTAAAGCAGTTATCCTCAACCGATTAATATGAAATTTTGCATACACGTTTGGTTTGGATGACAATGCACGGTAAGCTTAAAGCAAATATTGTTTAAATTTTTTTTTTTTTTAATTTGAAGAATCTACATTTTCTTCCTTCGGTCGCACATTTTTCAAAAAATGAGAACACTCTCCTGCATAAATGGTAATCGTGTATTGTCTCGAAAAGGGGTTGCTGCCCTGTTACCCAAAGTGATTTTAGCCATATCTAGATTTAGTTAAACGCGAACCTACTTTAAATAAAGAAAATACTGAGCAAGATTTAGTTAGAAGGTTAGCTGAACTGGGCTGCCTTTAGCAGCAATCTGGACGTCATCATTATCAATCAAATTGATTACATAAACTTGGTGAATTTTCCCGCTGCATTGGTCTAATGTCGCAAGTCCTACTCCTCAGTATGATTCCCGGGTGTGGTAAAGTGTTTTTAGATGTTATGCACCCGGAATTTCTCAGTATCATCTCGAACTCTGAATTAATGCTCGTTTTAAAGTAAAGGGTTCGCTAAATTGGCGAAACGGTAAGTATTATTTACCATGGGTTAACCTCGACCTACTTCTTCGGGTAGTATAGGCGTGAGATTATGTGTTTCGTAAATACCTGTTACTGTAGTTTATACAGGGTGGCCCAGAAGAAAAATTACTTCTGAAACCGTGCTAATTTTTTAACGTGAAAGGGAAGGGGCGCGGGACGAGTATCGGTGCATAGTGCGGCCACTGCAAATTTAGTATAGTTCTCGTAAAATTTCTTGGCCGCCCTGAAGTTGGCTGCAATGGCTGCGCAGTAGTAAATATCATACAAAAACAGCACCGATCCGTGCCTTGCGCATCAGTAAGCCAACTTCAGAGCGGTCCAGAAGTTTGGCGATAACTATAACCATGAGTCATTACACGGGAGAATAGCATGCGATCTGCGTTCGCGCCTTTTACGAGAACTTGCGATCTTGTGGGATTGTTCGACGCCTTCTCCGTGTTAAATTCAAATTACGGCGTATCAGTGAGTGTCCGAGGGCAAATCTAATTAAGGTTTGGGTTTAGAAATTTGAAAGAACAGGATCGACACAAAAAACGCGATCCCAAGGTCGCAGAAGAGTGACATGCATCGACGAAACCATTCAGCAAGTTCGAGAATCTTTACGCGCGAAACCATTAATGTCGACTTATGGCTATAGTGACTTATTTTCTTGCCCCAAAGTTGCAAGAATCGCGAGATTACAACCCAAGCACATGGTTTCAGCTGGATGGAGTCACAACCTTGAATGTGAGCATGAGCGTCATAAGGGATATATATCTTTTCTTCGAAACTGATTTCACGGAGGTGTGACATATCCTCGCCTCCAAGTAGTCCCGATTTAAGTTCTTTTTATGGGAAAACCTTTAAAACAAAGTACATTTCAATAATCCGACAACAATGAGGCAATTGAAGCGGAATATTCAGCAAGAAATGGAAGCCATTCCACATCGACCATTCCAGAAGAAACTCTTAATAAAGTTTTCCAAAATGTTCGTACCCGTTTGGAAGAGTGTCGTAACCGATCAGGACGTCATATTGAAGATATTTTTTTTAACTAAAATTACATTTAATAAACTCTATATTTATTTAACATGACTTATACCTACCTTGACATTTTGATTGGACATACCTTTGAAGAATTCCGAAAGTGTCCATCCATGCGTTATGAGTTTTTCGCTGATTTATAAGATCAAATTCATGATTCTGAATTCATTCAAAAGTATGTTTTCGAAAGCATCATTTCTTTCGAAAAAATACTTTTTTTAAAATGGATTCATATAACAATCTTTTAATAATAAGATTTTGTCTTAATTGATTTTGAATGGCCTCGTGGATCTGGTGTTC
Organism: Orthosia incerta; assembly: GCA_948252205.1. Taxonomy (NCBI): domain Eukaryota; kingdom Metazoa; phylum Arthropoda; class Insecta; order Lepidoptera; family Noctuidae; genus Orthosia; species Orthosia incerta. Next base: position 7,638,751 of record OX411748.1, read on the forward strand.
TCAAGTGATACTGCTGATCATTTGTGCTGCTAGGTTCAATGACCGGGACGGGCAAAATGTTATTGCCTTTTTCCATCTAATTTTTTTTAGTAACAGCCCGGAGTTTGGACTTTGTGCCCGGTTGTTGGCAATAGGCTCGTCCCCTTTACATGGGGTTTTAACATAACTGGCGAAATGGGGGTGTACTATTAGGTGTACAGGACACGGGCACGCCACAATTGAGGTGATAATACACAATTGTGACCTCTCTTTGTGGAGTGGCTTGAAAGGCGTCACGGCTTCCTCACAATCCGCCTGACGCAGGTCCTCACCGGACACGGCTGTTTCGGGAGGTTCCTGTTCAGGATAAGGCGGAAGGAATCGCCCGGGTGTCACCATTGTGTTGATCGCCCAGAGGACACGGTAGAACGTACGGTGGCGGTCTGCCCCGCTTGGGTGGAGAAACACCGTGTCCTCGGAGGCGATCGGCGGTGGCGACCTCTTGCGTTCGACCCTGATGTAGGTCATAGTACGGAGCTAGAGGGCAAGGCAGAACGCGTGAGGGAGACGCAACGGAGACGCTCTATCGCCCCAAGGCACCTCAGGAGACGCCCTGGGCGTCGGGAGCCGTAGGCGTGGGTTGCGCAGGTGTACAGGCCCGATTTAACGTTATTTTTATGTATACCAAACTGTGTATTGTTTTAGAAGATCAAAGGATCCAACGATCTCAACAAAACTTTGTGTTCGACATTAGTTCAGTAAATTGTCATTATAATATCTATGCTATTACACACGGTTAGTCAAGAGCCCGAAAATATTCGGAGAAATATAGTAAATGGAGATCAAATTGCTGTTTCTTCAAGTAGAATATTGATGTTTAGTATTTCGTTAGGCCCTTTCCTGATGGTCGCACCATTTTAAATTGCCTCGATAGGCGAAATCGGTCGCATTGCATTCTCATGGTGAACGTACTTACAATTTCACTTATGATAAATCGCTTTTCGGTGTGATTTATATCGAAACGCGTTTTGCCATCTGGAAAGGGGCTTAGAGCATAACCCGACTCCAGTGGGGAAAAGGTAAACGTTGTAATTTACACGTATCTTCGTTACTTACTACTTCGTTCGGTACCTTTATTACGTTCATTAAACAGTGTTAAATAATTGCTAGGTTCTTGGTTACGAGTTTAAGTTGTGGGCACGAACTCAGGCACTACTGCTCCTCGGTGAAACGGTGAAGGAAAACATCTTGAGGAAATCGCTATGTCCTAGAACTATAAATTCGAAGACAAGTGAGCTCCACCAACATGCACTTGATCTGAGTGGTGGATTACAGCCCACTCCCTCCTCACAGAGAAGGGGCCTGTGTCTCAGCAGTAAAAACATTATAAGATGATAAATTATGCTAGGTGCTACTTTTAGTACAAATTGTACCTATGTCACAACACCTTCCAACATTAAATATTTCCTCGTAACTTGCCCGAAATTCATCACCATAATTTTTATACAACGTTGCCTTCGCACTTCAACCCTTAGCTATAATACTCTTTATAGCTAAGGGCTAAAGCTAAAAGCTAAAGTGTGAAAACTCTAAAACAAATCTTGGGACAAAACCTGGATTTAGTAGGTAATTTTTGTTGGCTTGAAGAATCCCAACTATTGATTTTCTAAAAGAAATGGATTTTGAGAAAGATGCAAGAAGGAGTGGTATTATGTAGGAACAAAACAAAATGGATTTTCGGGTTGTTGGACAAGTATTTAGAAGTTCAAGTCTAACTACGTGATATCGGCCAAATAGTTTGGCCCTTCTTCGAAACTCACAGGACCCGAAACATCCGGGCTTTCAAACACAATTATTAATTATGTCTGAACAAGACACGTTCATGAATACTAAATTTCCAGACTGCCAATGCCCGGAAGGTCGATTTGTATATAAGTAATAGTGAATATTGAGATTGGAAACTTTACATGTCACAAAGTAATGACTACCACGGAATATTTGGATAACATTGTAGCCTGAGATCCCACTGCGAAATACTGCAAGTAAATTTGTTTTTGATTAAACTTTGGCCCTTTCCTGATGGTGCGACGCCATTCGATTTATATCACACTGATGGCGATTTAAATTGCAAGTATGTTCACATCGATTTAATATAGCACCTGGTGGAAGGGTTTCATCTGCCTAGCCTTTTCCCAACTATATTGGGGTCGGCTTCCAGTCTTACCGGATTCAGCTAAGTGCCAGTGTTTTACATGGAGCGACTGCCTATCTGACCTCCACAACCCAGTAACTGGGTAACACGGTACCCCTTGGCAAGACTGGTGTCAGATCTCAAGCTTCTGACTACCCGTAACGATTGTCAAAGATCTTCAAATAACAGCCGGGACCAACGGCTTAACGTGCTTTCCGAGGCACGGAGGAAACTCGGTATATTGGAATGGTCACCCATCCACGGACCGACCTCGTCAAGCGTTGCTTAACCTTGATGATCGACCCGTGCGGCTGTTATTATTTAGCCACGAGCTCCTCCTCCTCCTCCTCCTTCCACCTGGTGGGAGGGTTTATCTGAAATAAAATATTTTCTGTAAATGATGGAAAGTTTTAGGAGACGTTTAACCAGCAGTGGGTCAATAATGGATTTAAGATACGATGGAATTGGCCTAATACAACTAAGAATCCATACGAGCAAAATGTGCATACGCCACAATATAATTGAGATCAAAAAAGAGTTGTTAGCGATTGTTTCGATATTTTTCATACATATTTTTAATTCCAAATTCAATAAAATATATAAAATGAATCTTTATTTTTATTTATTCAGTTTCAACTTATAGAAATAAAATATTTAAAAACCTTGCCTACAATTATTTAATTTCAGTAATTTTATTTTTTTCTTATTGATTTTGGACCTAAATATTTATGCGAGCTTGACTAGCTTCACAGGTCTACCGGAAATATAAACGATGATCTCTTCCACTGACACACGGTCGCTAGCTTTGCGCGTCCATGCGTCGACCAATGCCAGGTACGCCTCATGTTAAAGCGTGTTGGCGCGATTGCACTCGGCGCCAAACCACGGCCGAACAACGCTAGATAATGCTACGTCAGAGAACGGAATGTAGTACTCCAATCCCGGACGCAACACATCCGACACTGCGTCCGCGCACGACGAAGCATCAGCCGAAGAAAAGCAAGTGGGCGGCTAAGGATAAAGTGCGCAAAAAGAAGACGCATCCGTTCCCAATCTGCTGACCTGTACTGCCAAACCTGCCGAGTGCCTATTGGGCTGGGATAGGGTGGGGAGTAGACGGATACAGACTTCACCAGACAATGGTCGGAGCTACCCAACGATGAAGATACCGACACAGATTAGCGGTCTGGATCTGTTGTCAGCAGAAGGTCCAAGCACTTGGCAGTGTGCGAATCTACATCCGGTACCCTCGTTGCTCCTTGGACCAGCTGGGCGAGATTTAACGCAAGCGCTAGCTTTCGCGTCTCTCGCCCAGCATGATCAGTGCACTGGTATGAGAAGAGCCACTCCTGGTGGTGGGCATTGAAATCCCCTAGTATCACTAATTGGGCAGAAGGGTACCGCTGCTGTGCATCAGCCGCCTCACACAGATGTTCCGTGAGCCTGCTTGTCTCCTGATCTGCACTGTGCGAACGGTAGACACATGCGTAGATAATTTTATCCAGGCCTGTGTCCACAAGTGCCCATAGCACGGAAAACCTAGAGTCCTCAAGGTTTCGAAGACGCCGATAACAGATGTCTTGGGCGTACATGCATACACATGCTCATGGTTTAAAATTGTGCTCCAAGGTAAACCCTGGGTATGATGGGTGCGACACGTCTGACGGACATCTGATCTGCGTCTCCAATTGGAAAAGAAGAGCTGGTCTATCAGTCACCAGGTGGCGATGGACTGCTTCGAGATTAGAGTGCAGTCCTCTTATGTTGCTGAGGTGCACTTTGAGTGGCAGGGAGTGCTGCCGCTGTACAGCTTTTCTTTTATGTTTTCTTGGCATTTTTTGAGTGAAAAGGGGGAGGAGAAGGCAGTGAGATGAGGTTCCATGCTGGCAACCCACAGACACGCACTGACAAGACGCCATCAATAGGGGTCTTGTCTGTGGACTGCGAGGACGCCCGAGTACCCCCGGGAATGTCCATTAAGCCCTGTCTTCTGGTCACCAACCAGCACTATGGTGCATTCAGGGATTTTTCGACAGTCGGCGGAGCAGCTTTACGTGTGTGGCTAGCACACTACTTGGGCCCCCAACTACCTGCGGTCGGCCAGCGGCGCACCGTGCCTCAGATCCCGCTACCCTCCATGACCAGTCTCCCGATACGCCCATAACAACGCGCGTCAGGCTGGTCCGCCTGCAGTGGAACAGCTATCTCGACCCAACTCCTCTAATTAGCTACACCAAGCATCGTACCGGAACACGGCTAGGCCGCTTGGCGGTACGTCTTTGCCTGGTGGGTGGTCGCAGGCCGTAACCTACCACCACTTAATGTCACCTGGGGGCCACGTGTAGAGAATCGTATGGGGTGATCTTCTACGGACGAGGGTGACTCAGCCCCCAAAATAGTTTTATGTTTCGCAAAATGTTATTTCCATTTTTTTTTTTTTTAAATATCTGCACAAAAATGCGACATACTTGATTTTATATTTTATTGCACTTTACGGCATTAGAAATGAATTTCAAGAACGTTTAACGCTATCTATGGACCGTAGTCAACATTGGCGCCAACTACTGAGCAATAAAACGTTAGCCCCGATTCGATATCGAGGCGATCAGCAATCGATATGTATTTTCTTCTGTTTTTAGTATTTGTTGTTATAGCGGCAACAGAAATACATCATCTCTGAAAATTTCAACTATCTAGCTATCACAGTGCACGAGATACAGCCTAGTGACAGACGGACAGACAGACAGACAGACGGATCGCGGAGTCTTAGTATTAGGGTCCCGTTTTTACCCTTTGGGTACGGAACTCTAAAAACCAAGTTTTATCTAAAACATACCTGCAGTTCTTTCCTTGGGGATCTCATATTACTGACAATTCTTTAAATGTGTATAGAATATTAAGTTTAATATTTTTTGTGAAAAAAAAACCTGGAAATAAAATATTTACCTGTCAAATGATATCCCGGTGAGTGTAAACACGCTGGCTGCAACCGTCACGTTAGCTATGAAGTTACTCAGTTGACAGTAGCGGACGCCAAACACCCAGTCGCTGCAACAAACAATAAATTTATTTTAGCCATTTGTACAGATTTCCGAGTAAAAGAAAATATGAATTGAAGACGACGTCGACGACGACGACGTCTGTGTCCAGGCGTGTTATTTTGTTGTTATTTTATTGGGGCCCTAGTCCTTGATCCTTAGAGGTGTACTTTTTCTTAGCCAGCCATTGCGGTAAGTGTCTAGTCCATATTAAAATACTTAAAAAAATCAGGCGTGATTCTATAGTTTTGTGTACCTAAGTGTATGAAATAGCTTATTTGGTTTGTAAAATCCCGTAATTAAAGATGTACTTGTTGAGGAGGTTTCACTGAACTTACTTAACGTAACAGGAAGCCTGTAATCGCCGAAGGATTATGCCGGGGCTACATTAACTGTGTCGTGTCGCAGGACCTTCTGACGCAGTTGATTGGCTACAAAACTTTGTGTTATGATTATGACGTAGGCTGGAACAGAGTCGTTTGATTGGTGGATCCCGCGCCATGCCACGCAACGATGTAAGTATGTTTTTGCCTTTAGGTAAGTTCCTTCGGTAAGTACAAGCGTATATTTGGGTATGCTGTAGGTAAACTACAGAATACAACCAGATTTCGCCAGTTTTGTCTCACGTGCCCTGCTTGTTCCGCGTGGACTTATGTATAACAAACGCTGAGACATAAGTACATCTTCGACGTCTAGTCACACACACTACATGGACACAGATATTTTCTCTCTTCTTATTAAAAAACCCGGCCAATTGCTAGTCGGACTAACGCACGAAGGGTTCCGTAACGTTATCGCAAAAAAGGCAAAAAAATCACGTTTGTTGTATGGGAGCCCCACTTAATATATTTTTTTTTAATATTTGTTGTTATAGCGGATACAGTAGTACATCATCTGTAAAAATTTCAACTGTCTAGCTATCACGGTTCATGAGATACAGCCTGGTGACATACAGACAGACAGACGGACCGCGGAGTCTTAGTAATAGGGTCCCGTTTTTACCCTTTGGGTACGGAACCCTAAAAAGTAAAACTTTCTCAATCAACAATCAAAAATTTTAAAAACTACCGACAAATTTGTATTTCATACTTTTTAAACAGCATATTTTATCTAGTAATAGACACGCTTCAATTGATAATCTATCGAACACAATTATCTTGCGAAAATACCTCGATTCAAACAGTAAAACGCCCATAACCTCTGAACTGCAGAACCGATTTTCATTAAACATAGCTAAAAACACTCTCGATAAAGTCACCTTTCAAACTAAAATAAAACTAAATCAAAATCGGTTCATCCGTTTAGGAGCTATGATGACACAGACAGATACACAAATACACAGATACACACGTCAAACTTATAACACCCCTCTCTTTCCGTCGGGGGTTCAAAAATGTTTAACGATAAACCTTAAAAAGCCCTTTAAGTTTTTAAATTATTTATTTGATACATCTTCAGGGTTCTTATATTTTGTATAACCATTATATGTTAGCGTTATTGTCCATATTAAAAAAAAATAGGCGGCGGGCTTATTGCCATCAACAGGGTTCAAATCACGAAACGGGGTTTTCTGGTTTATTTTAATTACGCCTTGACATTTTCTTGATGAAACGGGTATTTTCAGCCAAACAAACAGTGAGAAGACTGAGCTAATGATCCCATAGCTATATACTAGACACTTAATTTAATAGTCTATTAAAGTTTTACTTTATCCTGAAATTAAGTTAGATTTTCATTAAACTTAGACACTATTAACTACTCGTATAAAACATACGAGTATATACAATATACATAAAATAAATCTGTAGAAAAGTAATTTGGTGTTTTCTGTTTATTTGTGCACGCATCACGTTAAATGTACGAAACTAATGTAAATAACATTTATACATAAAAATTGTTCGTAACTTGAAGAATTACTAAGTTTTTGTTTCATCGCAATCGGTTCACTCTATCAAAAGTTCGATGAATTTAAAGTTTTCGAGAAGTGAAATAATCACAACACACGCAATTCAGATCGGACTCGGACATTTGAACTCGATATTCGATAGATGGCGTTGTTCATGTGAAGTCATTTTCTGAATGGCGGTGTTAAGATTCTCCGCGAAAGAATGATGACTATAGAAACAAAAATGGTTGGTAGGTAAGTGGGGTAGGGTTGGCAGACAGATGACGGGAGCGAAGCCGCGGGCACAAGTTCTTTAAAAGTTTGCTGCCAAGTCACGAAACATTTAAAGAACTTTTTAAGAAGATTTGAAACAATTTTGTTATGAACTAAAATACATTCTTGGATTTTTCTTCAATCATGGCAATCATGTAGCAGTACTTATCTTTTTTTTTGTGGGATATCTTTTGTCTGGGGAGAACGCAGGGTTATGTTGGCAACCTATTGACTAAAACGCCGCATTTCCTATCGCTACCATGAGTCGGAGCCCCGGGTTACAAGTAAATCTCCACACCCACGACAGGTATCGGCTGCTAGGCCGACCGGGCTCTATCATCCTCGATCCCATGGTCGTACAACCTGCCATGGTGTGCAGTTACTACATTACAAAAGTTTCTACCAATACCCGAGAATGTTCTACCAACACCTCTGCGTACTGTTGCAGGAATAACAGGCGTTAAATGCTGTAAGCTTACAATGTCATCTAGGTACACAAAATATCAATGTGTTTTAGTATTAACCATGAAGATGACCTCATCAAAACATCACGTCAGGGTCACCTCTGCATTACACTCAAAGGGACGATACTTCAATTATAACTTTTAATGAAACGAATTACTTACATGAAATAGACACGTAAACAATATTGTAACTGTACCAAACCTATTCGTTACATAAAAGGCTAGACAGCCAATCAATGAAAAAGGTAGGGGTTCTACAAAGGACTATTACATCTGCTAACTGCCAATCATTTTGCATGAAGCAACTCTGTTATCTTTCATGTTTCAATAGAAAAGTTAATTGAAGACTGCTATGCTCCTGAATCAATGAGCATCTTGTTCTCTAGACATTCTCATTAGTAACATAACATAAGAACATCTAACAACTTATAAGCCTGTGTTATGCATATATAATGAATCGATTCAAATCTACACACACACTGTTTGTCATGCATTTTTAAACTTAACTCAAACTAACAAAGATATAAATTGTCTCTTTTGCCCAGAATATTTATTGTGTCCTCTAAGTTTTTAATGCATAAATATATTTTCATTATATCTTTATCTTCACTATCTTTTTATTTTATTATGTATAAGGTCAGGACTGGATTCAGTCAGTATTGTGCCGGTTAGATAAGGTTCGGTTAGTCGAATTGTATGATCTGTCTCATCTTACAGATAAGAAAATTCGTACGATTTGAACTCCGCCATCGCTTAAGCCGTATATGGCATAAGCGGTGGCCGGGTTTGATATTTTTTTTTTATCAAAGTCAAAGTCAAATATATTTATTTCAATTAGGCCAGTAAGCGGCACTTTTGAACGTCATACATATATGAATTAAAATTTACAAGTAGTAAAAGTTGATTCATCTTACTCTTTTTAAAAAATAGGTGATTTACAATATTCACATAAGTACATACATTAATAAATTCATATATGTGAGGACGATGCTCCCAAAAATAGCACTATACACTATACTACGAACAGGTTTAAAGTAATAAAAGCATTAACAGATAAATTGATAAAATTGATAATAAATAGGAACATGGTTCTCACATACTTACAAATATTGCAAACATAGATATAATACCTAATTCAACAACAACGGAACAGTGTGTGAGTCAATTTGTGAAAAAAAAAAGAATATTAATACAGTAACTATGAATATAAATTAATGTCGTCGGATATTTTCCGGATCCCACATAGTGGTTAATTTAGCCCATGAAGCAATTGACATGCGAGTCGGTGATTTGTGTTTTTAACCGACTTTCGAAAAAGGAAGAGGTTCTATGTTCGACTTCTTGTATGTTTTTTTTTTTTTTTTTTTTGTATTTTCACCGATATCTCCGTCAATTGCGGACCGATTTTGAAAATTCTTTTTTTGTTTGAAAGAGTATGTTCCGAAATTGGTCCCATTTTAATTTGGTGAAGATCTGATGAAGAACTTCGAAGATATACAACAGAACTCTTCAATAAATAACGGAAAATCTCTCGGGACTGCTGCAATCACATGTCATTTTATTGTTTATACCATTTCATAACATAACATCACGTCAGTACGCTCTTAAGGGGTAAGCAGATCTCTCATTTGATCGGTTTTGTTCAAGTTTCATGTTATTCGGGTAATCTATTCTGGCGTTATAGGAAACTTACTAAACATCTTGCCTATTAGGTAGGTACAACTAAAAAGTGAAAAATAAAAAACTTTTTTACAAAAATATACTACCGACTTCCAAATAAGAAAACTACAAAGTGAAAAATAACTTTATTTTTGGAAGTCGGTGTCCGTAACGCAAAATAATGGTACCTACGAAAGACACCGACTTCCAAAAATAAAGTTATTTTTCACTTTGTAGTTTTCTTATTTGGAAGTCGGTAGTATTTTTTTGTAAAAAAGTTTTTTATGGAGCTTAGTAATGTGTATTAAACCAGAAACCTAAAAAAATATTCATATTTTTTTTAAAACAAGCTTATTCTTATTGTTCTCAGCAAACCCTTTCATTTGATACCCATATCATGGCAGTGCATAAAAAATAACTAGTACACGATCTTAGGCCTTCCGCCATATTTTAGATTTAGAATGATGCAACTTGCCTAACCATGCATTGTCATCCAAACTAAACGTGTATGGAAAATTGAATCTTCATCGGTGGAGGATAACTGCCTGTCTCGGGAATATGTTCACATTCACGCGGCCGAAGCCGCTTGCAGAAGCTATCTATAAAACCACCGAAAACCATAAGCAAACAATTGCAAACTAATATAACATGTCCACAAACAATCCCTATTCGGTATTTATTTGCGTCTAATGAACGCAAAATAATGTTCAGTCATCTGTATAATCCAGCCGATGTTATAATAGAACCAACATTAATATTTCGTTTCGCCTGCGGTATTAAGCAATGGAATCTCTGAACAGAAATTTAATTTTGTTTATTAGGAATCAAGCTTAAATGATTAACGATAATGATGGAAGCTTGTGGTCTTTGGTCAAGACTAATCTTTCAGTATGATACTGCGAGCAGTGGTGGCCCAGTGGAAACGGCCGCGACTTACAAGTTGTGGGTCGTAGTTTGTAGCCCAGGCAGGCGCTTTACTTTGTGTAAATTATTTCATCACCACTGCTCTCAAAACGGTGAAGGAAAACATTGTGAAGAAACCGGCATGTCTTAGAACAAAAAATTCGAAGACATGTGACATCCACCAACCCGCACTGGGCCCGCGTGGGGGATTACGGGCCATTCCCTCCAACAGAGAGGAGGCCTGTGTCCCAGCAGTGGGAACATATTAATAGGCTGAAGATGTGATGTGATGTGATGATGATACCGCGTGCACTCGCTCGCATAAGAGGTAATAATGTTCAGCTGGAAGACGTCCACTGGACAGGAGAAATTTATAAATCACCATCTGCCTAGCCTTTTCCCAACTATATTGGGGTCGGCTTCCAGTCTTACCGGATTTAGCTAAGTACCAGTGTTTTACATGGAGCGACTGCCTCTCTGACCTCCACAACCCAGTAACTGGGTAACACGGTACCCCTTGGCAAGACTGGTGTCAGATCTCAAACTTCTGACTACCCGTAACGACTGTCAAAAATCTTCAAATGACAGCCGGGACCAACGGCTTAACGTGCTTTCCGAGGCACGGAGGAAACTCGGTATGTTGAAATGGTCACCCATCCACGGACCGACCTCGTCAAGCGTTGCTTAACCTTGATGATCGACTCGAGCGGCTGTTATTATTTAGCCACGAGCTCCTCAGGAGAAATTTATAAATAATGGTTGAATTTAAAAATAACAATAATTATGGTAATAATTATAGTTAGTTTAGCTGATTTGGGAGGTAAGATCTGACCGTGTAAAATATCTGGGAGTGCATATAGATGTTGGACTATTATGGGACAAACAAATCGATGCTCTCACCACCAGAACGATGAAACCTATACATATCTTTGAGGCTCTCAGGGAGTCTGCAAATCCTTTTTTTATTTTTTCGTTGTGCAATCCAATCAATCAAAATCCAATGACTTCTCCCGCTCTGGATGCGGCGGCGGGAGTGCGTGTTAGACTGTTACTGACTGAAACCCACCCGCGTTCCTTCAGTTGCTTGAGCCAGGGACGCGGTAGCTCTTTTTCAAATTTATTCGCGACCCAGACCAGACATAGGCATCGGCCCTCGCGAACCCCGTTGGTTCTGCTGACATCTCTTTAAGGCGCGCGTGGAACACAACGCGCCGTCGACTCGGGCCTGCTACCCATGGCGAGCTATCCATGACTCGCCGTCCGCAAGCCCGCGCCTACGGTGGCTGGGAAGCTGCTTGCGACAGGGAGTCTGACAATGCTAGCTCACTAAAAATGGTTTATTAAGCCCTAGTCCAATCAGTCATTAGGTACTGCGTTTGGAGCGGTGTCACAAAAAGTAACTTTCTTCGAGTATAGAGAGCGCAAATGAGCCATACTCAAAGTTGACAAGAAAGCCTTACAGATATCCAACAATGGAACTGTACTCTAACTGCAAGGTTCTTACGGTTCGACAGCTCTGTGTGCTCCAATCGGTTCTAAGAAGGCACACTACCCTGCCAAAACCAGACTCAAGCAAGCGAACAAATCTTCTCCCACGTACTCAACACAAAACCACATTCGCAACACACCAGTATTGCACATTAAGTACCCATATCTATGGAAAAATTCAAAAAGAACTAAATATACTTGATCTAAATTCACACATAGTATAATATCTAAAGTAATAGTGTAGCTACTACAGAAGGGCTATTTCTTTACGGAGTCTATACTGACTTACATTACCTAATATAACCTCACCCACTCTCTCTCTCACACACAGCCTCGTGCACGCCCACAAACATACTCACGCTCTCTCACACACGTACACACACATGTAACCACACACACGACACGCAAACGTACATACACCGACACCTACACCTACCCAAAGCATTCATTCAATCCCATACACTACTACAGAAACTCTAAATTTGGCAAATTAGTATTATTATGTAAGTATTATCATTTTTTGTTGAATTTGTATTAATTATGTATTTAATGAATCTCATAGCCGAACACTGTCTCTTAAGATACAGGTTATCCTAGTTGAAGAGGCAGGGTTAATCTATTAATGTACATATTTTGCAACATACAATATTGTTAGACATAATAATATTCTACCTATCAGTTGTAACATATTTTCTTGTACATATCTGTAATTTTTCGTGAATCATCATCAGCCGAAAGACGTCCATTGCTGGACATAGACCTCACCCAAGCGTCGCCACTTTCCGTAAATAAAAAATATTATTATTATTATATTATTTGTAATACAAAATCTCTATACATTTTAATTTTTATAGATTTAAACTGTGAAAGTATTTATCAGAAATTAAAGTGTAAAAATTATAGTTAAAAAGTTTATACTAGTAAAGCTGCTTGAATGCAGTTCTTGCTTACCAAGTACTGTGAGATTTCGGAGACATCTCTCAGGACTCGGGTCAACTGGATACTTCGGTAATTAGAAACGCTCAGCTCATTTTATACATACTGAATCAAATTACGTTTTTACAACTGTAGATTATATAATAGTACATTGTGATACAAGGGTGGAAAGAAGGTTATAGCAAAAGAGCTGTCATTAACAAGCCCGAGCCGAAGGCGAGGGTTATTAATGACACGAGTTTGCAATAACCTACACACCCGTGTATCACACGACGTTTTTCAATACAGTTGTGAGAAACAGTAAAAACAAATAAAAAAAATAGATTTGTTTATTCACAAAAAAATTTTTTTTTAATATGGCGCGTTTTTGCAACTGGACATATTTTTTTACAAAGAAAACCGCCACAGCCTATTCGATTTTTGACAAACGTTGATGTGAAAATAATTAAATTAAAACTGGTAATTAAATATATTAAACAACCATTTAAAAGACTTTTGAGAATTCAATGCGAAAACGTACGGAATCATTCATTTTTCCTCGTAGAAAATCTATCCCATTTTATTCTATGTTTGAAAACTCCTTGCTACTAAACTTTTTTAAATTGACTTATAAATTGCAAACATAATGATCGAGCTCGTAAACAAAAGTCACGACCGCGTAACAGAAAGATGCCTATGCGTAAGATTTAACTTTCGAATCATAATCATAGCCTTTGAAAGTACGCCATGTTTAACAACTGTATTGAAAAATAATAATGTCGCGCACTGAACAGTTGACACATTCTACAATTTCATGCTGATTCTTAATTCAAAAGTGTTCCAATCCAGCCAGAACTATTTGACGGCTAGCCTGCATGCTGTCAGGATCCATTCAGCAGAGAACCTTTGAGCTACACTTCAAAGGAATCTTACTGAACACAGTTGGGACAGAAGATGAATTGAGTATATGTATTGATTCGGTGAACGAAGCATCACCACATAGATAGACAGCTAGACGACCAAAGGACAGTTGGGATTTGGGTGACTTGTAGCATAAAGGGCAGAAAAAGGGACTACTTATTAAACCCACAGAAGGCTTTGTGGCCATCAATGGACAGCGATAGGCTAAGTTTATTGAAGAACGCAGTAGGTCAATATTGTTAATGTTAAAGTAGCTGTAAAATTGGTTTTTCACCCGGATTGGGATTGAAGCAGCAATGATAAAGTTATTGTAGAAAACCGGGAAGTGATGAAAGACCTCTGTCCCATCTAGTGTATGTTATGATGTCATACATTAATAATAAATAAGTCCTAAAACAGTGATTCTATGTTCGTTTGCGTGTTTGTAAAAGTTTAGTTTAAAGCAAAACTAAGCACATCAGTTTTGACTGAAACTACAATATTAACACATTACGTAGACGTTATTAAAAAAACTTCGTTTTTGACACCGCCTGCTGAAATTTAAGTTGTTTTTCACTTTGCAGTGTCTTTATTTCGAAGTCGGTTTTATTTTTTGTAAAAGTTTTTTTATTTTTCACTTTTTAGTGGTACATAATGGACAAGTTCTATAGTAAGGTACCTATAATGCCCACAGTGATGCCAGAATAGATTACCCGAATAACATGTAACTTGAACAAATCCAGTGAAATGAGAGTGTACCAGGGTGAACTGTACCCATCTGCGGACCGGTTAAGAGCGTACTGGCTTAATAGTATGTTATGAAATAGTGTAAACAATAAACAGATATGCTTATGCAGCAATCCCGAGAGATCAGCCATCATTTATTGAAGAGCTTTGTTGTATATCGCCGAAGTTCTCCATCAGATCTTAACCAAATTTAAATGAAACAAACTTCTTTGGAACAAAAAGAGAATTTTGCAAATCCGTTTATATATGACGGAATTATGCCTGAACAGAAACAATAAAAAAATATAAACATCCAAATTGAGAACTGCCTTCTTTTTGGGCAGTCGTTTTTAAAGTCACATCAAAAACTTTGTGAAGAACAAAAGGGTGAACTAAAAAGATGAACTATTTGCTTATAACCTGCAATCAGCAGAAAATTATGATATGCCATCTAAAGACAAAACTATGAAAAATTTCGTGACACACGACATGCACGAATTTGATTCAAAGGTATTATTACAGTTCATCAATCAAGTTTATGTTTATATTAGAAAATCAACATAGACAAATAACGTTTTGATGCTTTTAAGCAAGCGTTGTCGTAAGGCATACAATAATGGTAACAACTAGATTTTGATACTTGGTACCAAATTGAGCTATCTATCAAGTACAGTTCTAATAGAAGTAATATTTATCAAAAATTCCAAAATGTGAGTATGTTTATGATTGAAATTGAAATATGTGCTACCGAAATTACTGTTACGGTAATGTGTTTATCAGTCTATGTATGTATGTATGTATGTTTGTTCATATGTGCCATTCTATAGACCAAACGCGTTGGCCGATTTTGATGATTCTTACGTCAATCGATTCATCTTAACCTCGCGAGTGTCGCTGGCTACATAAAAAAATTGGAAAATAGAAAAATGGCGGATTTTGGGCGCCATATTGTGGGTGCACAATTATTTTTCTTCCTACCCTCGCAAACTAAAAAAACGTAAAAAAGAACAATATCATGCAGTGCAGTCGGAGGATACATCTGGTTTTGATCAGCCAGCTCGCGAATTTGTATCCTCCGACTGAACAGTATGATTTTCTTCTTGTTTTCATATTTTTAGTTCGCTTTTTAAGCAGTTGGGTTTTTTGCTTTTTTAATAATTTCTTATCTTAGAATTTCGTCAAAACTTGCCTTTATATCAATAGCTTCAAATTTATATTTGAATCATTATCATGCACTTAGAAACTGGCGGCCTCCGAGAAGTCAAGCATTGCGAGCGAATAAATCAGAAATTAGGCTCTAGAAGAGAATCGATAACTGTTTTAAGTCCAAAATATTTGTGATTGTCGAGATATGTATCGATTAGTGACATGTCGGTAGTGCATATTAATCCCTTATGTATATTTAACTTTTTGACAGTCATTATCACTGATAAAACGCTTTTCACCCCGCTGCTGAATACTGGGCCTAACACAATTGAAAGATAAAAGTATATAAAAAATATGATAAACCAAACCTATTAAGAGCGGCTGACTAGAAAGAAATAAAAATAATTTGTTTGCCAACACTTTTAACTAAGTCAGTTGTAGAGGTAATCACACAACTAATTTAAAGCGCAGAGCGATTTTAATATTCTTATCTAAATTATTATACCGAACTACAAAATAAATTAAGCTTTATGTTATCTCAAAACTTTGTAAAATGACATTGCTTACGTAGTTATTAACCCGACGAGCACACAGTTGGGTCAATGTGACCCGCGACATTTTGCAACACTTGCATTATCTAGTTTTTTTTTTGACGTTGCTGTACTTCTCAGTAGCTGGAGATAACGAACGCTCCTTTTGGTTTCTTGCCACTATTCAGTCATATTGCGCCTGGACCGGTGAATAGACGAGACCAAAGAAAAAATTGACGCATAAAAATTAACAGATTGGTGTTTTTGTTTTTTACTTACATTATTAAAATAAAATGTCATTTAAAATTATTATTAGTAGGTTTTTTTTTGTTTATACTACGTTACTATTTTTATGCCATAAAACAAAAGGTGTATTTTGTATAAATTTAGTAAACTTTTTAGTTGATTTTCAATAAAAGCCTATTTCCTGATAATTTAAGAGCCTCAACATCCCTCATATAATACATTGTTCCAATCGTAGCAGAAAGTTTTTAATAATCCCTTTAAATATTGGAAATAATATTTTTTTAATAGTAGGTCATCCTGACCCAACCATGCACTCGATGTTACATTTTTTCACTGTGCTATCGACGGGTTAGTAAAAATTGCCATCGTTATTCTACATTCACGAAACCATTATAAATGTATTCTTTGATGCTTGTGTTACAGCAGTTTCTTAGGCAGATTTATTTATATAAAAATAATGACAACATTATCTTTCGAAGCAGATATTGCATAAAATAATTCAAATTCAAATTCAAATTCATTTATTGCTCAACACAGTAAATAAAATTACACTTCCAGATGTCAGGTGAATGCGCAGTCAACCGTGTTCCACCAATTTAGGCATGCAAAATAATATATTATAGATTCATTAAGTATATATGAACTTTATAGTATAAAGTAAATAATAATCTGACTGCTGAAACTGCTGGGACACAGGTTATTCCTGTGTCCCATCAGTGGAAACATTAATAGGCTGATGATGATGATAGTATAAAAGGCTCGTGACAAAGTTAAAATATGTTTAAAATTAACAAATAAAAAAAAATATCTAAAAAGATATAAAATAAAAAAAAGTTTGTTCAAAAAATCATAAAACCGACTGCTTAAGAGGCAAACTAAAAAAACATACACAAGAGAAAAATATACTGAGCAGTTGGACTATACTAGCAAGGTTAAGACGAATCGATAGACGTAAGAATCATCAAAATCGGCTAACGCTTTTGGTCTCTAGAACGACACATAGGAACAAACATACATAGACTGATAAACACATTACCCTCCTTCGGCAGTTGGGTAAAAAGCGCAATAGTGAGATCGAAGAATAAGAGCTATGCTTGTCGAGATTCATCCGTGGATGGGCGAACATGCATATCGAGACCTCTCCGTGTTTCGGAAATCACGTTAGGCCGTTGGCCCCGAATGCCTTTATGGATCTTCAAAAGTCGTTAAGGGTGACTCTCTCACCGGACCCCTGCAGCTCAATGATTAACTGGATTGTGGAGGTTAGATAGTAACTCCATGCGAAATACTGGTAAACAGCTTCTTAGTGTTAGATTGGAAGGAACTCAATATAATTGGTAATTTGGCCTGAGACTGCTACCTTTCCAACTAATAATAGTCATCATGGGTTTCATTCGGTTAAGTTTGCAGATGGTATTGGAAGAAGCAATCAGAGTTATTCTACTTTGAATGATTGTATGCCTGTGTCATCTTACAAGCATATCATGGCATCTGTAACTAAGAATGTATATAAATCAGATACCAATGTAACTGTCTTTATAGGCAACAGTTTGGATGTAAAAAAAGATGTGACACACACTGATTATGTTTTGGTAAAATTAAATTGTAATAAAATAATATTGTGTCCTTTCCCATATTTGGAAAAATTGTCTAGTAGACAAAACCCACTCAACACACATTTGCTACAGCATAAATTAGTTTTTGTTGACATCAACATTTTTGGTGAAAAAAAAAAAAAAATATTCTGTCTTCTAGTGTTTTGAATGCACGGGTTATTGAAAGATTCGTAAGAATTTAACTCGCCCGAAATGTGCGAATCGACCCTTTTTAATTTTTTATTTTTTTTCTGTGGCGATTCGCACGATGTTAATTTATTGGTGTGCGAATCGGCCACTCCAAAATTATGTAGTAGGCAATTGGCACATATTTTATTTTAGAGAACAAAAAATAAAAATTATAGTTGTGCTCACCCGTCTCAGCAATAATGTGAAGAATTAATCGAAGTTAATAGATATTATACTTGAATCTAGGAAATTAATGCATTTATGGGAGTCAACACGACGTGCTCCTGCGACAATCGCTTTGGGAACACTGAGCGGCGGGCTGATCGCAACTAGTTTTTATGTAGTGAGGTCAGCGCCGTTTAACTGATTATGTTCAACGGTGGGTACTTCGTCAATTTTATTGTGGGTAGAAGATAGAAAACGATTTTGTAAATATGTATAAATAGTAGGGTGTCGAAATAATAAAATTCATAAGATCTCTTCCGCTGTTTCATTCAACACGTCCTGGTACCTGCCTCCACAATTGGTGACCCCGAACTTACAAAAAAACGTTACACTTGCAAGAAGAAGTTTTGTGTGGAGCAAGCTACCATGTCTGAAGAACAACAAGCAAAAATCCAGACCGAGATGTATTACGACGTGGGCGCAGTATCCGTACAGTCGCGGCTCTTACCCTTTTGGAGAGAAATTCCCCGTGCCTGGTTCATACAATTCGAAGCCGTGATTGACCCATTGAAGACCTCCGATGACCAGAAGTTCCGATATCTACTGCAACAGCTGCAATCGGTCGACTTACAACATTTGACCGATATTCTTTACAATCCACCCGCAACTGGGAAATACGAAAAAACTAAACAACGCCTACTCGAAGCCTACGATAAATCAGACGTCAAGAACTTTCAAAAGTTGATCAGCGGACTAGAGTTGGGAGATCAGAAGCCCTCCCAGCTGCTAAGGAAGATGTGGGAGCTCGCAAGCGGCATGATTACCGAAGAAGGTCTCAGAATAGAATGGCTGAATCACCTACCCGCACAAGTTCGAGTCGTCTTGTCCGTAAACAACGAATCATCTTTGGACACCTTAGCCGCGATGGCCGACAAGATGGTGGAGTACGCAGAGAGTCCCAGCGTCGCCGCTATCACAACACCAGCACCATCCTCGTCGTCTACAACATCCACATCCATGACACTAGAAACTCTGGCAAAACAAATGGAGAAGCTGACGCTAGAGATCGCCGAACTACGTCGAGAACGGCCACCACAAAGACACCGTCGCCGCACGTACAACCCTCGCTTTCGATCCCGTTCACGCTCGCAGTCAACGCAACGTGGACCTGCACCGAGACCAGGAGACGCCAACTGGGAATGCCGCTACCACTACCGTTTCGGAGACAAGGCAAAGCGCTGTGAATCGCCATGTTGTAGCAGGAAGAAGCCGTCGGAAAACTAGAGCCGACACCGACCGTGGCGGACGTCGGTGTCCCGTACACCAGTAATCGCCTTTGTGTACACGACCGTAACACTCACGAACGTTTCCTCGTGGACACAGGCGCTGACATCTCCGTCTTGGCCGCCAATCATAAAAGAAGCAACACTGCAAGCGCCTACAACTTATACGCGGCAAACAATACGCCAATAAAGACCTACGGACAGAAAACTATCAGGCTAAATTTTGGATTACGAAGAGACTTTGTTTGGTCATTCGTAGTTGCAGACGTCAAAACCTCAATACTGGGCGCTGATTTTCTCCGTCACTTCAAATTGCTGGTGGACCTGGACAAGAAAAAGTTAGTTGACAAGACTACCGAACTATCTATCGACGCATTAGAAGTTTCAACAAACACTAAATCAGTTCACATCATAAGCAACAATCAAGTATACCACGATATTTTGAAACAGTATCCAGATGTCATACGCCCCATGTCGCTGAAACAACCACCGAAACATGACGTTGTCCACCACATCGAAACTACCGGCCCCCCACTCTACGCTCGCCCCCGCCCGCTACCACCGGACAAGTATAAGGCAGCCAAAGAAGAGTTTGACCGCATGTTAGAAATGGGAATCTGCAAGTCATCAAAAAGCCCATGGGCAAGCCCACTGCACATAGTCAAGAAAAAAGACGGCGGACTACGCGTGTGTGGCGACTATAGACGTCTAAACGCGGTCACTCAACCAGATCGCTATCCCGTACCTCGGATACAAGATT
The DNA here is from genome assembly GCA_948252205.1 of Orthosia incerta. NCBI lineage: Eukaryota > Metazoa > Arthropoda > Insecta > Lepidoptera > Noctuidae > Orthosia > Orthosia incerta. The sequence goes on from OX411748.1 coordinate 7,659,086, forward strand.
TCACGTACCAACTACATAACAAAAAAATATTTTCGAAACTTGATTTAAAAATGGCGTACTATTGGATACCAATCGCCAAGGAGGACGCACAAAAAACGGCGATCACAACACCTTTTGGAATGTTCGAATTTAACTGCATGACCTTTGGACTACGCAACGCCAGTCAAACGTTTCAACGATTCATGCACGAGGTACTGAGGGGCATAGACGGCTGTTTCTGTTTCATTGACGATATACTCCTTTTCGAAGAAAATGAAGAAAAACATAAACAGCTTCTTCACCAAGTTCTACAGCGGTTGGACAAGTACGGTGTTACACTCAACATAAGCAAATGCGAATTTGGTAAAGAAACGATAGATTTTCTCGGCTATGAAGTATCGGCGACTGGCATAAAACCATCAACAGAACGAGTGAAAGTTATATCTACCTACCCTAAACCGAAAACAATTCTCGAACTACGACGCTTTCTGGGGATGATCAACTTTTACCGAGACTGCCTTCCTCGACAAGCTGAACTACAGAACGAACTTAACAAGTACCTACATAACAGAAAACGTAATGACAACACGCCGATCAAGTGGACAACGGACGCAGAGCAAGCCTTTGAGAAGTGCCGCCAGAGCATCACAGAAGCCACCATACTCTCACATCCAGTTCAAGGAAGTACCCTCGCCATAATGACGGACGCATCAGATCACAGCCTTGGCGCTGTTCTCCAACAAAGAGTGGACAAAGTATGGAAGCCACTAGCATTTTATTCAAAAGCAATGAGCGCTACACAACGCCGATACAGTGTATACGATCGCGAACTACTAGCCATGTATACAGCTGTTAAACACTTTCGCCGGTTAATAGAGGGTTGCGACGTCGTATTATATACCGACCACAAACCGCTTACTTACGCTCTAACAAGAACAGCGAGTACCTCCGACACACCGAGACGCGAGAGACAACTGCATTTCATAAGTCAATTCTGTTCGAGCATAAAATACATAAAGGGAGAACAAAATACAGTCGCCGACGCCTTATCAAGACTCGAAGAAATTATTAGTCCGTCAACTATCGATTATAATCAACTAAGCGTCGATCAACAACAAGACCAAGAACTCAAGAAGCTCAAAAAACAAGAAAACTTAATATTCAAAGAAATAACAATACCCGGTTGTAACCGACCAATTACCTGCGAGCTTTCAACTTCAATACCACGACCGTATCTACCCGCAAAACACCGTTACGCAGCCTTCAAAGCACTACATGAGTTATGTCATCCGGGAGTACGTAGTACAAGAGAACTATTGAAAAGAAAATTATTTTGGCCGTCTATGAATAAAGAAGTAGCACAGTGGACGCGTGCCTGCATAAGCTGCCAGCGAGCGAAAGTACATCGGCACGTAAACACGCCGTTAGTACAATTCCCGCCGTCTCAGCGTTTCGAACATATACACACAGATATTGTTGGCCCACTGCGGCTTTCAAATGAATATCGCTACTGCGTCACTATAATTGACAGATGCACCAAATGGCCCGAGGCAATTCCGGTCCGTGACATCACAGCGGAGGTCGTCGCGCAAGTACTTTACGAAACGTGGATAGTGAGATTCGGTTGCCCGCTACGCATCACGACAGATCAAGGACGCCAGTTCGAGTCTTCATTGTTCAAAGCTCTCATGAAGAAAATGGGAATCAATAGAATTCGCACTACAGCTTACCACCCACAGTCAAATGGTCAAGTTGAGCGATGGCACCGAACAATGAAAGCGGCGCTTATGGCACGCGGGGCAACAACGACATGGACAGAGGAACTTCCAACCATATTATTGGGATTACGCACAGCCCTGCGACAAGACAACAACCTCAGCCCGGCTCTAATGACATATGGCACCACACTTCGCATACCATCAGATTTCTTGGAGCCACAAAATTCAAGAATCAATGACGCCGAGCTAGTACGCCGTCTCGCTCGCACGATGACGTCACTTTCGCCGGCCCCGCACCGCTCACGATCAGCTGATAAGCCTTTTGTTTACAAGGACCTAGCGACGTGTACGCATGTTTTCGTTCGCAACGATACCGCCAGAGCGCCACTCACACCACCGTACGACGGCCCTTATGAAGTACTGAAGCGCCATGACAAGTATTACGAAATCCAGTTACCATTACGTACTACAGTAGTGTCACTGGATCGACTTAAACCAGCCTACATGGTGGACGAAACTAAACCAAGTTCTACGAGCACCCAGACGTCGCCAGCCTACTCCCCATCGGCAGCTCACCATGACTCGCCCACGACCAATGCACCTACACATCAGCCCTATTTCACGAGAAGCGGAAGATTGGTCAAGAGGAACGTACGCTTCTCTTGAGGGGGAGTGATATGGGAGTCAACACGACGTGCTCCTGCGACAATCGCTTTGGGAACACTGAGCGGCGGGCTGATCGCAACTAGTTTTTATGTAGTGAGGTCAGCGCCGTTTAACTGATTATGTTCAACGGTGGGTACTTCGTCAATTTTATTGTGGGTAGAAGATAGAAAACGATTTTGTAAATATGTATAAATAGTAGGGTGTCGAAATAATAAAATTCATAAGATCTCTTCCGCTGTTTCATTCAACACGTCCTGGTACCTGCCTCCACACATTAAAATAAGTAATTACCACTTAAAACGTGGCGATATGCAAGTTAGATAAGCGACAAAACAATGAGAGGGAGACAGCAATACTCGCTACAAAAAATAAAGAAAAAGCTCTATATGCTATAAGCTCATTCTGGTACCGGTAAAGACTAACTTAAGTACCAGGAGATTATTTATAATCATGAGAAAGCTAGGCTGGAATCATGAGCGATAAAAGAGTACCGGGAGATTTTCGATTCTGAAATCCTAGTACTCCGTTAGTCTCTACCACTTATGATTCTAGCCCTGCAAATACTTCTTCATGATTCTGGCCTCCTGATGGTTTGCCTCCTGGTAGTAGTAGTCTTTACCACTAATGATACCAAACCCGCAAATACTAAGATTTCTTCATGTTTCTGGCCTCCTGGGCTCCTGGTAGTTTGGGTATAAAGGCTTATAATATCAACATCTACCTAAAAAAGCAAAAGAAAAAGTTATATTTTTATCATGTTATTAAACTCTCTACTGAGTTTAATAGAATCTTTGATTTAGACGTCCTGAAAAAATAAAATTCCCAAAACAAGTAAGTGATCCGTAGGTGCTATTAAATTTTGTGAAATAAAATTGCGAAAAATTTCGATAGGTGCCGTATGTGGCATACCTCAGGTGCCATTCAATCAGTTTCTGTTTATGTGGGTGCTCAATGTGGAATAGGTCCTTAAATCATATGGTAGTTATTTTATTAAGGACTTTATTGATTAATATGTGTCTCATTTCATATCAATAACAATATTTAACCCTTAATCCTTCTGTACTTGAGTGTACTTTATCTTAATGATATTGCATAAAATAAAATGTGTGTGCCAATTGCCAACTACATAATTTTGGAGTGGTCGATTCACACACCAATAAATTAACTTCAAGCGAATCGCCACGGTAAAAATAATATTACTAAAAATGGTCGCTTCGCACATTTCGGGCGAGTTAAATTCGTGCGAATCGTCCATTAACCCTATTTTTCTTGTATCTCATGAACTAGTAAAGGTATGATAACATATACATAAAACTTGTACCAAATGAAAGGAAAACAAAGAATAGATTCAAATATATATTATGTTTAATATATAAAGCTTATGTCCTGAATTTGTGGATATAATCCTAATAAATAGAAATGTTTTTATGATCAACCTGTCATCACTAGTCATAAATACAATAACTACAATTCATTTTGTAACCTACATATTGCAGTTCTAAGTAAACACTTACATAAATAATTTCGATTATTTCTAACGATAAATACAATAACTTAAATAGTTACTGTATTTATCGTGTGTGCGAATAAACCTTAAATTCCGCCCAAAATATATGGGATTTCCTCGTCTTATCAGTTAGTTGGCTTCAAAAAGTTGTCCGTGTTCACATCGCAATGAAATAAAAATGTACACATGTGATTTGAAAGTAAATTCATATGTAAATTTTAGAAGGAAAAAAACCGATTGGAATTAGAATTTAGATTACCTTAAATCTGAAAATAAAACCTACTGTTTTAATTTTACTCGGCTTACCCCTAATTTTCATGTCACTTAAAAATAAGTGAGCAAATAAATTATGTAAAAGGTAGGAAATGTAAAAGATAAGGATAAGGATTAGTACCTACACACAAGTTTTTCTAAGTCCTATGTAATGTTATAGAATAGAGAGTCTATGGTCGGTCATCAAAAGAACACAAATCGAGAGTACGGGCGTCTACTCTGCAGAAACCCTGATGGTATAGCCCTGTATACGTAGATTGACCTAGAGATCAAAACCGAATATCCCACTTTGATGTTAATAAAAATAAGAAAAAAATCTAACTGATTTGCCATAATACAAACGTAACATGATCTTCTACTTACAGGCTCTAAGGTTGGTATGTTTCCAGCCTAAAGTGAGCCGGAGTAATATTAGGATTTACATAAAGCAACGCCTTCTGACCCGAAAAACTCGACATTATTACCTAATATACATAATGCCTATCTTTACCAAAGGGACATACCTATCCTCAGACTGTAGGCTGTGTAATAAACATTACAAACATTCGTATAACAATCACAACCAACTATTATTTTGTGTAATTTAAGGTAATCCCCAAGCCATTTGTGTGAAACATTGACGATTTATCTACCATGTGTCGCTTTAGGCTATTTCATCATCCTGAGAAAACTAAGGAAATAAAGGAAGACGTACAGAACTAAAATATGTAAGAACCAAGACAAAGTAAGTATTCATTTATTGCATCCCATCATTTTTACAGATGTTATAATAAAGGTTTATAGCCCAGTAGAAATTGACACTGAAAAAGGCTAGAATCGCAAAGAATGATGTAGTTCTGATTTGATGTTGTAAGGACTTGTTACGATGGTGTGAATCTAAATTTGCAACTTCGAAAATCTTCTAAGATTTTAGAGTCTAGCTGACTGACGCTGACCGTCGGCGATGACGGTCGCCGCGAGCTTGTCATTGGTCGAGTTGCTCGGCTCAGCGCTGACGGCCGTCAGACTACACTAATGACGTGTTCATGGCGACCGTCAGCGCCGATGGTCTGCGTTGGTCAGCGTGTCTCTAAAATCAGCCCAAGATGCACTTCCAATAGAATAAAACAAAAAATATTTTTCAATAAAGTTCTGCTTTGTTTAAAAAGGTATTTCAATATCCAACCTACATTCAGTTTCGTCCCATTTATAATGGGCACGAGTAGTTTGAAGATATCAGAAGTATTTTCATTAAAGGCATAATGCAGTACGATCAATAATGCAGTACGCCTTCAGGTCAAAGCATTTCATACGATGTAAAGGTTGGACAAATAATTGATTTACATTTGACTCGTGACTCATAACTATGGTGCATGAACATGATTAATATATTTCATTATTTTAAAAGTATCGAACAGACTTCTTCCGATTTTATTCACAACTTTTGCGGTTCGACACTGTATTGATAATTTTAGTGATTTCTGAAAAATCACTAAAAATACATTCTCATAACAATAATGAGTCCTAAAACTGACAAAGATAAGAGCTATAAAATTGAATCACGTAATCTGAAAAGTGTCAGTGCCTACATATTGAAGAAAAAAGCTCCTGTACAGATTAATGCCAATATTTTACCGAGAGTTGTTGGCTAAACTGGGTCTACCAACAAAAATGTAATAAAATTCAAGTCAATCAAGTCTAAGTGTTGTATCACAGAATTTTACCAGCCATAATGACTTCGTCACTAAAATACATCACCGTCTTTTCTGTCCACCATTCATTCATTCTATGATTTAAACGAAGGCAATGATAGAGCTATCCATACAGAAGTTATAGACAAGTAAGTTTATATCAATGACGGTCACGATAGCACTTGGATAAATGAGAAAAATGTATGGAATCGTCAAGCGCTATCTCGTGACATTTCCACCATCAAGCTGGGAACAAATTATCGGACGTGTCCGTAAGGATCGACTCACAGCTGCAACTGATATGTGTGCACAGTTGTTTGGAACGCGGCTTGCGGACTCATCTGAGCGCTTATTCAACGAAGATTATGTTGACGAAGAAAGTGAGGACGATTTTCTGGAATTAGCGGCGGCTGTTTTATGTTGTCCATCAAGTTGTCGCGTAGTCTGAGTTGTCTACAATCCACCATTCAGTCAACTCGGCATGAAAGCAGATGAATTGACTTCAATTAAAGGCCTATATATACCCCATAATAAATTCAAAAACTTCCAACTCTACCAAACCTATTTAGATACCTAATTAGGTCATTTCCCTTAACAAGACCTAAACGAATTGTTATTGATGGCAACACAAAGTTTTTTATTTACCAACGCGTATTCATGTGAGTTATAGTAAATAATTAATAAAACAAGCAAATTGTATCAATTTACCAGCTTTTATCATCTACAGATCGCTACAATACCATTCCCAATAATAAGAAAAACCGGCCAAGTGCGAGACGGACTCGCGTGCGAAGAGTTAAAAAAACGGCAAAAAAATCACGTTTGTTGAATGGGAGCCCCACTTAAATATTTATTTTATTCTGTTTTTAGTATTTTTTGTTATAGCGGCAATATAAATACATCATCTGTGAAAATTTCAACTGTCTAGCTATCACGGTTCATGAGATACAGCCTGGTGACAGACAGACAGACGGACCACGGAGTCTTAGTAATAGGGTCCTGTTTCTACCCTTTGGGTACGGAACCCTAAAAAGCTAAAACTAGACAAAGCTTTTAACATTGCTAGGTTTTGGGTATTTAATTAGATTATTAAAACAGTTTTCATGATCAAGAATATTATTTAATCAAATTTCTATTCAAATATTTGTTACAATCGACTAATTGTGCTTGCAACTCCGAAATGATAGAAGTTGTGCCAGTCTATGGTAAAAATTGTCCGAAGCGTGATAGCGGGTGAAGTATTGAGGAATGCCTCTTTTTCCGTCGGCGCTGAGCGAGTTCGGGCACGATTGGTTTTCTTGCGATAAATATTAAATCAGTTATTATCAATTCTACTGAAGTAGAGTATATTAAATTAATAGATTGTACATACTTGGAATTGAGAAATAAATGTATGGCTACTGGAGCGAACTGTTTTATTACACAATGTCCTTCACTTAATTTTACGCCTAATAAAGCTAGTTTAATGAAGTACCTAACTAAATCACCCATAAACTTAAGCCTACGAAACCGCTTGTCTGTGGGTACCTAAATCTTTAGGTGACTTTTATGTCCCGTAATTAAAGTCGTATTTAATAGAAAAGTGGATGGTTAAATTAGAAGGTAGTTTTAGAATTTTTTATTGTTTAATAGAAAAGTTTGTCTCGGTTCGGATAGTTAAAATATAGGGTAGTTTTATAAAATTGAATGGTTTAGGAAGGTACTTATTATGTTAAGATTGTAGGTAACGACATAATTATTTTTTTATTGTAGGACAGCATTTTAGAGATGTTACATTTGTTTCAGATGTTAGAAGAACATTATAATACACGGTCAAAATAACTCCTGCCAAAGTGACCTGACCCTCACTATTAGTGCACGAGGCGAACGCGGGGCGCCGCGTGGGTAGGCGGGAGTGGGGTGGCATTTAAGCGAGGTGCACAGTTATTATGACCGTGTTGTAGTTGAGAATTAATTCAGAGTTCTCAGACATTTTTGTTTAAATCTTCTAAGTATAAAAATAAATCGTCTGCAACATTTCCAAAAGAATAGCCAAACTTTTTAATTATTTTTGGTAATAGAAAAACAGCTTAGTGCGTAAAGATGTCTTAGAAGTCTCAAAGAAAAATGAAATCTAAACAAATATTAGTCTAATCCGAAATTAAAATGGTTGCACGAGTTAAGGAACCCCAACCTACCAATATTAGCTTTGTCAGACAATAAGTATTTACTAGATTATTATTTCTCAATTTCCCCACTGCGCGATCAGCATTTATAATTATCTAGAACATGCGTCAATCTGATCACGCTGTGGATGTACTACGTTAGCAATTAAGTTAGTATATAAGATCAATATCCTGTTAGATGAATTAATTACCGTCTTGCTGTAACTGGGATCAAATAAAGTTTATTTTTAAACTCTTCCGTTGTCGCTTACTTAATTGGCGCAGCCGGTAGGATCTCTGTAGTCAGTCTGTCACGTATCCACATCTACGGGAAGCAGCCGACGTCCGTTTCAACGGTTCAGCAGAGATCACCGAACAAACAAATACATTAAGAAGCCACATCAAGCCAGGAGAGGACCAGGAGCCAAACAGTAATTCAGGGAGCATGGAGCTAGCTGCGGAATTGTGAGTAAATCTTTTTCACCTTCCTCTCAGCTCTTCCATCTATATCCCAACCTTGTAATAGTCTATGTGTTTGTGTATTATTAGGGATTGGACAACGCCGTAATAATATTTGCATAGATTTTAAACGTACTAATATTTTAGAATAGTGATAGTTTAGTAGCACATTAGTGTGATTTTTTTTCTCTCCGCGTTTGCTCCTTTCATAACATTTCACAATGGAAAACGTAACCCGTGTCCCACAGGAATTGGTTAACATCATACCAATATTCAGCGGCGACACTAGAATGTTGCCTTTATTTATAAAAAAATGTGAATACATTTTGTCTACGTTCTTAGGAACCGCAGCCCAAAATGAATATTTATTTCATGTAGTAACTAGTAGGTTATCAGGCGAAGCAGCCAGTTTGGTAGGCGAAAGAGAAGCTATAGGTACGTGGGACGAGCTGAAGAAGTTGTTAAACCAACACTTCGGTGATCCACGCACAGAGGATTGTTTAGCAATGGAATTAGAATCGTGTAGAATAAATAAGGGTGAAAGTTATTTAGATTTTTGCCATAGAATACAGCGGATGAGAAGTGTTTTATTTGCTAAAATATCAGAAACTATCATTGATGAATCTCTACGTAAGGCAAAGCAAATCATTTATAGTAACAGAGCGATGAATGCTTTCTTGTTTAATTTACCGCCATTTTTAGTTAGATTAGTTCGTTTGCGCGACGTCACAACGTTAGAGGATGCATTAAAAATAGTTTTAGAAGAACAAAACTTCCAGGCAGTCTATGAGTCGAAAACAAACGACAGACGTAATTTTAGCAGAAATAACAGACCCAATTTGCCTAATAACCAAAATGCAATTGAATCTAATAATCAAAAGAAAGATTCACATAGCATATCAAGTACACATGTACCGAATAGTGCGACAAACAGCACATCTACACCGAACAATCCGCATCAGCCCAGACATTATAAACAACATAATAATATTCAAAGAAATCAAGACAATTTTAATCGTACAAACAACAATAATGCGTCACCGCAGTCAAGTAGGTCATTTGTTCCGATTGCACAACCGAACCAACAGTTCGCGGCACATGCACCGAGCACGCCGTCTTTTGCAGCGCAAGCATCTACGTCGGGTGCGAATACTGATGTCACCATGCGTACTGCAAGGTCGCGACGTGTTAATTACATAAATAATTCTAATAATAATGAACAGAGTTCAAGTTATTCGTACAATGAGTGCCAAGAATTTTCTCCTGAAGAACCCGGGGCGGGAAATTTTTGCATAACGGCCTCTACCCTAGAGAACGAATAAAAATAAATTGTAATAAACGCTTAAATTTACCACATATAGTTATACCAGAATTAAAGGCAGTTTTTATGATAGATACGGGGAGTGTTAGATCGTTTATAAGCCCGTATATAGCGAATAAATATTTTAAAAATTATCTACAGTATGAACCCTTCGAAGTTGTTAGCACTCACGCATCGAGTGTTCATAGTGAAACGGCTATTATTCCATTACCGGTTACCTTTGGAAGTCAAGAGTTCCATAAGTTTTATGTCTATAGTGTCGACGATAGGTATGATGGGTTAATAGGTAGCAATTTGCTGAAGCAATTACAGGCAAAGATTAATATGGAAAATCAGATATTACATTTAAAAAATACTGATATTCCTATCATATATTCACCGCCTATGAGAGAGGTATATAATCTACCATCTCGTAGTGAACTTAGAGTAAGACTCCCAGTCAACTTACTGAACGGGGAAGCTGTGTTAGATTTTAAGCAATTTACGGAAGGGATTCGAATGCCCGCCGCATTAGTTACGTGTATTAAAGGTTACGCATCAACCGTTATTCAGAATTATACGGATGAAACCAGAACCTTAGTGGTAACAGGACCTTTTACGGTCGAACCTTACAGGCAGAACCCATCTGTTCACATTAATTTTACAGAAAATAACATAGAAATAGATAGGATGCTAACAGATAATTTAAAAAAATTACAGTTAGACCACATGAATTCTGAGGAACGTAAAACCATCGAAGGGCTATGTAATGATTATAAGGACATATTTTATTGTGAGAATATTCCATTAACGTTTACAAATCAAGTAAAACATAGAATTAGAACAAGGAATGAAGATCCTATAAATATTAAAGCACATAGGTTACCTCCCATTCAATCGAAAGAAATTAGGAATCAGGTAGATAAAATGTTAAGGGACAATATCATCCAGGAATCACACTCCCCCTGGAGTGCTCCCGTACATTTAGTGCCAAAAAAATTAGATTCATCAGGACAGCAAAAATGGAGGATGGTAGTTGATTATAGACGTCTCAATGAAATTACTACCGATGACAAATACCCCTTGCCCAACATAAATGATTTATTTGATATGCTAGGCAATAGTACCTATTTTACTACCTTAGATTTAGCTAGTGGGTACCATCAAATCGAGGTCCAGGAAGAAGATAGGGCGAAAACAGCTTTCAGTACACCTTCAGGACATTATGAATTTAACAGGATGCCGTTCGGGTTAAAAACAGCACCTGCAACATTCCAGAGGGCTATGGATAACGTTCTAAGAGGTCTCCAGGGCTTACATTGCCTGGTATACCTTGATGACGTCATAATTTTTTCTAAATCGCTGACTCAGCATGTAGAAAAACTTAGAGCAGTTTTTGATCGGTTTCGGGCGACAAATTTAAAAATACAACTCGACAAATCACATTTTCTTAGAAAGGAAGTTCTTTACTTAGGGCACACTATTACAAGTGAAGGATTGAAGCCAAATAATGATAAAATTGATGCAATCTTAAGATATCCCATTCCAGAAACAGTTACACAAATAAAAAGCTTTTTAGGACTTATTGGTTATTATAGGAAATTCATCAAAGATTTTGCAAAAATAACTAGACCTTTAACAGCTTGTTTAAAGAAAGGTCGTAAAATAATTATTAATGATGAGTATAGGGAATGTTTTGAAACATGTAAAAAACTTTTAACAAACGCACCTTTATTACAGTATCCCGATTTTAGTAAAAGTTTTATTTTAACTACCGACGCATCGAATTTTGCAATTGGGGCTGTATTGTCACAAGGATCAATAGGCTCAGACAAGCCAGTAGCATATGCTAGCAGGACTCTGAGTGACACAGAAGTAAAATATAGCACTATCGAGAAGGAACTTTTAGCCATAATATGGGCAGTTAAGCACTTTCGACCGTATTTGTATGGTAATAAGTTTACCATATTTACAGACCATAGACCATTAGCTTGGCTGTATTCATTGAAAGAGCCCAATAGTAAACTCACGCGATGGCGGTTAAGGTTAGAAGAGTACGATTTCGAAATAAAATATAAGAAAGGCCCTCAAAACACGAATGCAGATGCTTTATCTAGGATTAAGATTAATGCAATTGACGACGATTTAGATTCAATATTCGTAAATATAGGAGATAGGCAGGAACGTATACAAAAAATTATAGAAAGCGAATTACAAGACCCCGAAACTCCAATAGAAACGATAGAACTTTCGGATTCTGATGATGGGGTCACTGCCAACTCAGTTTCAAATAGAGAACACGAAGGCATTCCTAGTTTAAACGAAGCTGTCGATACTAAACCAAAACAGATTTTAATTCATTCATGGTTTAAAAATAAATTAGACGTAAAAGATATTTCAAATAATAAACAAAAAATTCTCGAAGTTCACTTACCGACAAATAACGATATATTAGTTAAAGACTTTTTGAAAGAGTATATTGATCCAAAACATAAGTACTTTATATACTTCGAACACCCATCTTTTAGAAAAACTTTTTCAAACATGGTAATTAAGTTATTTAAAAAGGATTCAGTTAAGTTAACCGAGTGTACAGAAAGAGTTATAAATTTGACAGGATCTGAAGAAGATCAAAAAGAAGTTATTTTAAAATACCACGACGGGAAAACATGTCATAGAGGTATTAAAGAAACTTTAACCAAACTTAAAAGACATTATTGGTGGGCAAACATGAAAGAGACAGTCACGGCAATCATAAATGCTTGCGAAACATGTAAACGCATGAAATATGATAGAAAGCCGATTAAACCCCACATTCAGTTAACACAAACCCAGGATGCCCCTTTTCAGGAAGCTTTTATGGATTTATTATATATTGAAGGGAAATATTATTTAACTATAGTGGATGCATTTAGTAAGATAGCACAAGCCATAGAGGTACCGAATAGGAGTACACCAGAGATAGTTAGAGCATTGATTAAATATTTCAGCAGGTATGGTCTGCCTAGAAAAATTAGTTGCGATTCCGGTACAGAATTCAACAATACTTTGATTAAAGAAATGTTAAGCTTTTACAAAATTGAACTTCATATTGGGACGCCAAATAATCCCAGTTCAATGGCAATAGTAGAAAGGTTTCATTCTACCATTATTGAGATTTATCGTATAGCAAAATACGATAAAAGCGATTTAGATGCAGCATCAGTTATGACTTATGCCATCATGGCTTATAACAACACCATACATTCAGCAACAGATTTTACGCCTTTTGAACTAGTATTTGGTCACACTTATTCCGAAAATGTATTTAACGTGGATAGAGAGAAGAACTTAACTCAGAAATTATTGTTAGATCATAGAAAACGCCTTAAAATACTCTATGAATTCATAACAGAAAAATTAGAATCCGATAAAATTAAAATAATTAATAAAAAAGGTGGCGAAACGACACCGATACTCGAACCAGACGATAATATTTACATGAAAGACACTAGGATTAGAAAAGCCAAAGAAAAACCTCGATATGAAAAAGCGAAAGTAATAGGTGAAGTTGAAAGAAATATAGTCCCAGTAGAAGTAAAGAAAAGGAAAACTAGAGTAGCCTTAAAAAATGTAAAACGTCCTCCACAGATCGTGCCTGGTACTTCTGGTACTAGTGGTGCCAACACTCACGCTGGACCTCCAAAACCTCGGTCAGAATCCGGGGATAGCAGCGATAAAGCGGGGAGTAGCAGTGAAGAGGAATAGTTATTGGACAATATACAAAATTGTAGATTTAGAATCATTACACTTACAAATAGATAATAATATTCGGGATTTTATTAACTTGAAAATTAAAATTAAGGAAAATAGTCTTAGTAACGAAACTATAGGAATAGAAAGCCAAATAGAATATCTTATTAAACTAACTAAGGATAGATTTTTTCAAATCTTACCTTTCCATTATAGAAACAAAAGAGCTTTGTTTAATCCATTAGGCTCACTTGTAAAAGCTATCACAGGAAATTTGGATGAAGACGATGCAATTAAATATGATAGAGAAATCCAAATGATACAGAACAAAGAGCATGTGGTCGAACGTAAAGTATCATCAATGCAAAAAGCTTTTGATAAATTAGTAAATGACTCTGAAATAATAAATTCAAATATTAAAAACTTGGGTTTACATACCAATGAAATGGAAAAATTAGTTGAACATGAGTTCAGGTTTAACAAACTTTTCCAAATATTAAATACTATGTATCAAATTTTAAATAACTTTCGAACCTGTTACGAAAACATACAAGAGATTGAAACGGCAATAGCCTTTAGCAAACTGAATACATTGCACCAATCCATTATAAATAGTACAGAATTATATAATACGTTAGAAGTCATTGCTAAACATGCTAGAACAATATACCCAGTAAACAAACATAATTTAATAAAATTAGAACGTAATATCATACTTAAATCATATATAAATAACAACAAGTTAGTTTTTGTTTTAGAAGTTCCCCTAATAAATAACGAAACATATAATTATTACAAGGTTATACCCATCCCTATATTCCATTCTCCAAATACCTTTACAATAATACCCAAATATCCTTACCTGATGGTGAATAGATTGAAATACATGCCCGTGGTAAGCCCATGTACTGAGATTGAAAATGGAAAATTCCTTTGCGCTGAAACTAATTTAGCCCAGTTTCCAACCGAGACCTGCATTGAACAAATAATGCTGATGAAGAACAACTACAAAAACTGCATACAGAACCATATTGAAATAGAAAAAACTAAGACACAGAAAATAACCGACAACCAATGGTTGGTTTACTCAGAGGAAAATCTCATCATCACCGAGAATTGCAATACAGAAATCCTGAAGTACACTATCCTTGGGACCTACATCGTGACACCTGGCCAACAATGCGAGACACAAATAGGCGAAGTCATCATTGCCGCCACCACAAACACTACAGTTTCCAGTCTCCAGCTGCCATTGATCCAGATGCCAGACCTACAACAGGACATCCAGAGAAGATCAAAGAAAGTGGATCTAAGAAATGTGGACTTCAGTGATGTGAAAGAAGTGTTACAAAGTGCAAAATTTGGTGAAATAGACGATACGACACAAACAGTGACAATAGAAATTAGTATATGGACCATCTTAGAGTATGTGGTTATTGTAATAGCAATAGTTATCTTTATAATGTATAAATTTCAGTTCATAAACTTTTGTCGAAATTCTCCGAAACCGTCTGCGACACCTTCGGATAATTTCTCTCTTAGGGAGGGAGGAGTTAAGGAACCCCAACCTACCAATATTAGCTTTGTCAGACAATAAGTATTTACTAGATTATTATTTCTCAATTTCCCCACTGCGCGATCAGCATTTATAATTATCTAGAACATGCGTCAATCTGATCACGCTGTGGATGTACTACGTTAGCAATTAAGTTAGTATATAAGATCAATATCCTGTTAGATGAATTAATTACCGTCTTGCTGTAACTGGGATCAAATAAAGTTTATTTTTAAACTCTTCCGTTGTCGCTTACTTAATTCACGCGTGTTGCACGTGACTATTTCAAAATATTTGTACCCACAATATTTTAAACGCAACGTTTGCACGTCTTTGGGACGAATTTCCGTTTAAACGAAAGCGTATTTTTCTCTACTTCATTAAGCATTTTATTCTATTATAAATATATTTTACTTTTTTTGTAACGTTTTCGTATTTATTAACATAAATTATAGCCAGTGTGCCCAGACACGTTCACTTTGGACGTGCTCTAAACAATATTGCATAGTGCCTTTCATCCAAAAACCATTGAATGTATCTGTAATTACACCAACACTAGTATACTTTGAATATGAAGTACGGTAAAATGCTGCCAGGAAACATAAAAATGTTTTTAAGAAATAAATATACACGAGCACCTTTTTTACGACTCTTATATTTTTAAAGACTGACAAAATTCTTAAACACCGATCTCAATGGGACTCTCAAGCGCTTACATGGGAGTAATCTGAAGCTTACACAAAGAATGCCGAAGATCTTTGCTAGTATTATTTACAGGGACTTTTTAAATCCTTTATTGCAGATCACAAATAAATAAATAAACAAGGGTAAAAGATCACACATATAGAATTTTTGATGATAAAAATGAAAGGGGCAATACCCGTATTTTTAAGGAAAGTTCGCATTCGCATCTCAAAATCGTCTTGTCACATCTGTTTTTGACAATAAATGTAATTTGAGGTCATTTGAATTCCGGTTCTCTACTAATGATGTGTCAAGTATTGCGTGAACAGAGAGGGTGCGTTCTATTCCCGGAAACCCTTATGGTCCCTCCATTCCTCCATAGTTAATTACGACGATACGCCTCTCTAACCAAACCCCATAACATAGAACGCGTCTCTAAATTGTCCCATATTGTCAAGTAGTACAATAGAGGTTTAATCTACGTTTGTCGTGATTAAACGTTGCATTGATGACGTACGTGTGGATGTGGAGCAGTGAGATACATGTAATGGAAACGTGTGAGGAATTAGATAATAATGGACATCAAATCTTAATAATGACATCATTTAAATGGATCAGCGATAACGACTTTCAAAGAGTCAAAAACAGAATAGAATACACTTTATTATACACCAAAAAAAATACACATTTCTTTCACAAAAAAATCATACTATGGGAACAATGGCGGACTTAATACTGACAGCGATAACCACACAATATTTTGATGGGCTGAAAGAACTTAGAAATATAAATAGTATGTGGTGTACTGCTACATTAAAATATAAACTTATAAAAAATATATAGCCATATAAAATACTAGCTATAAACTAACATAATATGCATAATGACATCACATGTTACACAATTTCATAGAACGGTTGAACAATGATGAAAGAAATTAGAAGACAGAAAAAATGCATTACAGATAAAAGAAAAGCTTGTTAACAAGGTTTTTAAAAGAAGCTAGTGGCTGGGTGTAGTAGAAGCTAGTGTTTTACTGACATTGGCAATTCATTTTACAATCGCACAGCCTGATCCGTGAATGAAGTTTTTCGACTAATATGATCATTATCGTAACGTTAATATGAGGGATCTCTCACTAATATTGTCGTATTTAAGAAACTTTCATTTCGAGGATCATAAATTCAGAACAACCTTAATTTTCTGGCTTGTTTATTCTGCTGTGTGTTTCCCGAAATATATTCCTCTCTTCAATAATAAAAACATATTATTTCCACTCATAAAAGCGGACCGTATTACTAAACCTATTACTTAATCCTTATGGTTGAATACCATTCACAAGAGGTGGATTTTATCTCATGCTAATGACGTAAGCGTTGTTTTGACATTGGATATCATTACGCAACCGACACCCTAGTGATCCTGAGTATTCTCGGTAGTATCTCATACATCTAAATTACTGGATTATTCATTATTAGGTACTAAATTTGCTGCCTTTGCAAGGCATAATGAAGATTTTTTCTTGGTTCCATCAAAGAGCCACTCGTCATCTGCTTTTATCTATGAAAGTTCTATAGAAATGAAAAGAAATATGAAACTCATAACGTCGAGTTATGCAAACACAAATTTTCGGTGCTGCTGATTCTTTCATGATCAGGGTTTGTCCCAAAGTTATAGATTGCCATAATGGCGGGTACTAACAATGTTGAAAACTTTCCGTAACACCAATTATACCTTGTCAGTAATGGAACCAGTAATTTAATAAAAAAATACTAACCTGTGTAACATGTAAATGAAGTTGAAGAGACAGTTGAGGGACGCCATCATCAGGTCAGCAAAGGAGAGGTTCACGAGGAAGTAGTTGGTGACTGTCCTCATGCGCCGATGTGCTGCAAACAATACATTAATTAATTGAAGGTATTATTTGATTTGTGTGAGCAATATGTAACAGTAACTAGCTGTAGGTCTTTAGATCAAACCCAGACAGGGACGCTAGTTTCAGTAACGGTAAAGGAAAACATCGTGAGAAAACTGGCATTTCTTAGAACGGAGAATTCGATGAAATGTGATATTCTGGTGATGACATGTAAGTCTCACCCACAGCCAAAACATTATGTCAAGCCTACACCATTAGTCCAATTATTCGACCTTCTTGTTATCCTTTAAACGTGTGCTCAGTCCCATGACCCCATTTTACACGTTTTTCTTCCTACATCGTTAACATAAACGAAGTAAATATTCTTAACAAATCCACAGGGGTACTCGTAACAGGAAAGCCGACAATACGAGTATGTAAGGAAATCTCTAAATGTCGCATATGTGAGAAACGTTGCTATACACACAAATAATCATTTGGAGAAATCCAAAATAGTCTATGTTTTGTCAGAAAATAACAGGGCCTAGAATAGATCCTTGGGGTTAAACACGTGTATGTTTCCCGTAGTTATGATTTTGTTGTAATGATTACATTAAACGCTATTGTCAGAATTATTTTACTATTTTTAGTATGACATAGTTTAGATCCTGATATTAATAAATAAAGCGATTTCTGTAATGAAAATTGTATGAAGATAGTGAGAGTGATCCTCTGGTAAGCGTCTTTTGAATCATCGTGATCCTAACTAATAACTTGTAGTCATGAAATGCTTATATTTCTTATGACTGATACCATAAAATATCTAATTATTTAGGAATTCCCTCCTCTAAATGTGTTTGTTATATAATTTCGAGGTACTTTTTATTACAAAAAGTTTGAATGTTTATTAGTCTTGACAAAAACACTTTTTTATTTTCTCATCCCTTCTGCACAAAAAACATTGAACGAATTTATCACTCAGTTAGTAGAAGTACCGTATTTAAGTCGAGTAGGTACCCTCGCGTGGCTGAGTTTTATTATACTAATGATGTCCGTCTATTTCGGTAAACGAATAAAAATGTCAAAAACGTATTTACTTGTCTGAAGTTATTGTCTCGAAGAAAAACTAAATTCTATCAACACGCAAGACAAATATTGTTTGTTGGTATACTGTAGTAAAATACATATTGCGAAAACTGATTATTACATTTATTACTTTTGACGGTAAATTCGCGTGCTGATTTTGCGATTGCTTGTCTAGTTACAGCATAGTAAAAGATTATTAGATCTCAAATAAGTAATTCCAAAATAAAATACTAGCTCTAACGAGTTTAAGGTTACAAAAATATTTAAGGTTAAGGTTAATAAAATATTTTTAAACCGAAAAAAACTACATTCTCTACTTCTTCGTGTAAATGGTAGGTACAGTTAAATTATTTTTACACAGCACTTCGCTACTTAACTTCCACGGTATCGACACGGTAATGATATTTATTTACCATGGTATCGTCGCGTTGGTATAGCGCATAAAGTCAATTTGACTCCAGAGTTTTTACTCACGCTCAATCGCGTTAACGTAAACGTCAATTCGTATTGAAATTGGATAAGCGCCGACTGGGGACGGTAAGGAGAAACCTCTTTTTTATACATTTTGACATAAGAGATAATTTACGTTATCACGAGTGAGTACGTTAAAAAACTCGGCATAAGCACACACGTTTTAGGGCGTTAGGTAATCAAAAAACAGGGTGCCATTTTTTACCGACTATTTGCACATTACATTTGTAGCCAAGTGTTAGTGAATATGTATATTAGTGTCTGTTTGCAAAATTAAATGTCTTTAATTACATTATTTTAATCATAAAGGGAACATTACCGTATTAATTCTAAACGAGCTGATATCCCTTTCTCACGGTCCACAATTAGAACAATTGGGTCCCACTATTTAATTTAGCAGCTAATTTCGTAACTGTCAACATGTGAGTATACTATTAACCTGGCTTATCCTTCGGGAAATAGGTCCTGGCCCGAAGTTTTGTAATTTTTTTTGTTATTAAAATTAATACCTATAATCGTCTCATCATGATCATTTCAACCGAAGCATGTACATTGCTGGACATAGGCGTCCCCAAGTGTCAACTCATCTATTACATTCATTTTAATAATTTATGTTTAATAGGGGAAGCAGTGTTGGGATACAAAGTTGGCTATTAAAAAATGCTTGATGTTAGTCCCTCAGATTTTGTTTTTGCATTTTTTTAAATTAATATGTTGTCTATAAAACTATTTTATGGCGATATATACGCCCCAATGTTAACGCAGTACTGGCCGTGCGCCCGCTCGATGCCAAAATATCAATATTGAACCTCCTTTTGAACAGTTTTGTTTGCAAAATATTATTTGATTTACATATGCTATGTTAGTTATGAAGAAATTCCAGCTATCAATTTTTTTGTGTAAAAATATTTTTAAACATCCAAGTCGTTATGGAGTATCCAAAAGAAGCGAAAAACTAGCGTGTTGTTAGTTATTTTTTTAAAGCAAAATTATCTGTTATACGATAAAACCATTTGTTCCAAATAATATACATGAAACAATAGTAAATATTTTTTTCTTCAAATCTTTTACCTAGCCGTTATTAAGGAGTATGCTTTAGAAAGTTACCGTTTTACGGCACTAAAGCGGATGTAGGCCCTTAAAAAGTTTCTATGAAAACGCGTTCTCGTTTTGTTGCGTCGCACCTGTCTGCGGGGACCGTTGTATCCTCAGTACATTACATGCTCAGAATTCCGACCTTGAGAATAAAGCAAATTACTTCTATCGCTCGCTATTCCAACCAAGTTTATGAGCAGGGTTTTCTGCGAGTCAAGTCGGTGTTACCATAAGTTTTGTCTGTCTTGTTTATTGTTTTAATTTAGCCATGTGGCAATAGGTAATTATGCGGCTTTCAGGGACAATAGAGGCTGCGGTCTAATGACTGCTGGATGAACAAAAGTGTTATTAGAAAAGGTTCTGTGTTTATTCTTTTCCTAGAAAATGTATGCTATAATATGATTAGGCATTTTTTTTCCCTTGAATAAGGGACCTTGCTAAAGTCGCGACGCAATTTTGCTGATATCGGGCAAGTCTTTTTGCATTCGTCGGCATCGCATTGCGTCCATGTAAACGTATCGACTTGCAATTTTACTTATTAAAAAAGTGATGTGCAGTCGGAGGATACATCTGGTTTTGGTTAGCCAGTTCCCGAATTTTTATTTCTGTTTACGTCTTTTTAGTTCGCTTCTTAAGCAATCGGGTTTTTAGATTTCTTAAATCAACTTTATTTATTTATAACTTTTTAGATACTTTAGATACTTTTTTTTCGATTTACTTTTAAACATAGGGTTATATATTAACACGTACATTTAACACGTACATACATATATGACATACAAGCAGACGAAGTGATTGAAACAATAAGTTGGGCACCTCAAAATATGGCGCCCAAAATCCACGAGACAAAAGAGACTCGCAAGGTTAAGGCGAAACGATTGATGTAAAAATCAGTAAAACCGGCCAACGTTTATGGTCTCTCTAGAACGCTACATAGGAACAAACATACATACAATTATACAACTACCCTTCATAAACTACCCTTTTCACTTTTTACTATTATGTAGTTGACAGTCGCTAATAAATTACTTCCTTCTGCAGAAAACATTACTCTTTGTCTGTGACAATAGGCAAAAAATTAGATGTCTCACTTTTTTATTTTATCTTACAAAACTGCTGTACGACTTACCCCCGTTTTCAGAATTATTTAAAGTTGAGTAATATCATACTCTATTATAACCTGAAAACCTGTCAAACTTTGGCACTAAAGTAGGGTTTGACTAGTCGAAAATTCTTCCATACAAACGTAGTCTAGGGATTATTTCACTGTTTGACAATGTACGTTCAAAATAAAAAGTGATAACAATTTGTCTCATCATTATTTAGCCCTGTATGGAAACGAAAAAGTAAAAAAAGTAAATATTTGAAAGTTATGAGCGTCGAAAGTTCCACATTTCGACACGAATTTTAACGCATTTTTGGGCGCGAATAAATACCATAAGAAGACGGAAAATTGCAAAACGGCCACCATACAGGGATAGATTAATTATTCAACAATGCAAATAATTTTATTTTGAACAGATACGTTTAGTTGTGTTTTCATGATATCCAGACTCCCAAAGGTCTGTTTATAAAATTTCGCGCGCTCGGTTTCGTCCTAAATCATTATCCATTTCGCTACAAATGTGCAAAAGTGTGTATTCGTACGCGAACTAGCTTCGTACTGCTCACCAAAGCATCTATCTCTTCCGCACGTGTTGTCGGTTGATATAAAATGCATTTTAACCCCGCGCACAAAATAGTTCGTGCCGTTAAATAGTGTAACCTTAACTCTAAATATTAAATCCAGGAACTATTAATTATATAAACAGGCCAAAACCTAGAACTATTCAGTTTTATAGTTATGACGGCTTAAGCCACGTTGTGTCCTAGCATACCAAATACCCAGAAGTTTGTAATGTTCTATAAATATAGGTACAGTTGAAAGGACTACCGTACGTGCCGAAAATTTTAACGTGCATTCAGTACCACACAGCGGTCTGTTTATTATTGGTGGCCAGTTATTCCAAAGTTTTCAGTTTTCACTGACGCAACACATCACATTAGCATGTCGGTTACGCGAACCTATAAGCTTTGCTTATATCAAAAAAAAATAACTGACCTCCAAAACAAAACACTACAAAGCGGAAAATAACTTTCATTTCGGCAGTCGGTGTCAATAACAAAAAATAAGGTATCAAAAAGATAGGAAGTTAATTTTCGCTTTGTCGTGTTTTATATTGACAGTCGGTTTATTTTTTTTGTTAAAAAGTTTTTTCGTGTCTGTACTTACTGAATCTATGGCAAGTTTTGGTTACGATGACTTTTCAGCTAGGGGTACCATTAACGATAGGTTTAACATTTGAGCTACTTTTTATTTATTTATAATTTTTTGCTTTTTATACTGGAATAATATTTATAGTAAAAATAGTAATAGTAGTAGTAATAGTTCTTGTGTTGTGTTGAAGTTACGGGAGCGAAGGCACTTGAAAAAGAAATAAAAACAATTGCTGAATGTATGTAATTGCATAATTTCAGAGCGGCTTAAACTAATTGGCAATTTGTTTTTTTTTTTATTGCGTTTGCAAATGTCAGTATAAAGTTAATATGAACAAAAAAAGTTTTATTTTCTTCATTAGTAAACCCGTGCGAAGCCGGGCGGGAAGCTAGTGTTACATAAATAACAGACTATTCATCAAAAACATGGTTTCTCACCTGTAACTATCCAAATAACGATGACATTCCCTCCAATAGCGACTGCCAACATAGCCGTGAAGAGACACACCCAGGAGTTGTGTGCCCAAGTTGGCATGGTGTTCGACGATGGCGTGGCCGTGGTCTTCGGGACCAGGATGGTGGCTGCGTTGAGGATGCTGCGGTTGAAGTCCATGTTCCATGTGTACACCACCTGTGGGCAAATGTAGAGTATTATGAAAACAAATTAACATTATCTGCTTCATTGGTGCTTGAGTAAGACTGCTGTGCGTGAGGTTTTGGGTTCATTGCCCAGGTAGGGCAACGTTTTATTGGGTTTCCCACTAGGAGTTTCTCAAAAGACCAGAATCTGTATTTGTGCCCGGTTGGTAGAGTTGGTGGGAGTGGGTGCAACATGGGCATTCAACATCACCTTGGTTTTGTACACACTTGAAGTTGTGGACGATTATGTATACCTGGGACAAACGGTCCAGTTAGGTAGGTCCAACTTCGAGAAAGAGGTCAACCGTCGAATTCGAATCGGCTTGGCAGCTTTCGGAAAGTTGCGCGGTAACTTCTCGTCCAACTTACCATAGTGTCTCAAGACGAAAGTCTATGACCAGTGTGTGTTGCCGGTGATTACTTACGGGACAGAGACGTGGTCGCTCACAATTGGCCTCATCAGAAAGCTTAAATTTACCCAAATGGCAATGGAGAAGGCTATGCTCAGAGTTTCCTTGCGTGATCGAATCAGAAATGTAGAGATCCGCAAGAGAACCAGGATTACCGACATAGCCCGAAAAATTGCCAAACTCAAGTGACAGTGGGCAGGGGACATTGCTCGCCGAACGGATGGCCACTGGGTCCGAAAAGTTCTAGAGTGGCGACCGCGTACCGGAAGACGCAGCGTTGGAAGGCCTCCCTCTAGGTAGATCGACGACCTGGTCAAGGCTGTGGGCGTCCGGTGGATGCAAAACTCATAGGACTGATCAATGTGGCAACGCTTGGGGAAGGCTTATGTCCAGCTGTGGACGTCTTTCGGCTGAAATTATGAATGATGATGGTAGCAATAGGTATACCATATGACTTATGAAGTTATGACTTCGGGTACAACACTATATCGGCTAAAACCTTCGGGGATTTAGCGTGATTTTTATCACCAACAGCCTATAGCAGTTTGAGCTCGCAACCGCAATGAGGAGCCAAAGATCGCGGTCGCTGTTGTCAAAATTGGCTTGACGGCATCATTATCATCATAATGGCAGTTTATTATTGGACATAGGACCAATCTTAACTACGCTCATGCAGGCTCTACCACCTTTTCAAGATCGTCGTTCTACTTAGCCTGAGAGTGGCGAAGAATTCCATTTCCAGAGTTCTACACCAACAGTAATTGGCAAAATAAATACCTAGATAATATATTACACTAGCTGTTGCCCGCGGCTTCGCTCCCGTGGACCACCCCACAGGACCCATTTTCGGGATTAAAAATAGCCTATGTCAGTCAGGAATAATGTAGCTTTCTATTGGTAAAAGAATTTTTCAAATCGGACCAGTAGTTTCGGAGCCTATTCGGTACAAACAAACAAACAAACAAAAAAAAATCTTTATAATATTAAGTACTAGCTGTTGCCCGCGGCTTCGCTCCCGTGGACCACCCCACAGGACCCTTTGGTCGTAGCGTGATGTTATATAGCCTATAGCACTCAGGAATAATGTAGCTTTCTAACAGTGAAAAAATTTTTTGAATTGGATCATTAGTTCCAGAGATTACCCCCTACATACAAACTTACAAATTTTACCTCTTTATAATATTATATTATAATTATAATTATTATAATAAGTAAATAAGTAATAAGTATAAGTATATAAGTAATAAGTATAAGTATATAAGTATAAGTAATAAGTATAAGTAAATAAGTAATAAGTATAAGTATAGATTGGCCCATGATTACCCCTGGATAGCTACAACCAGTTATAAAACTTCATGCAATATAAAGGTCAGGTGAGGTTTGATAACAGCAGGGACTTACTAACACACTTCCAATACTCTAGAAAATAAATTTTGAACAATATTTAAACATCTAGTAAGCTCCTAATTTATTAGCAACAGGTCTCAGGTGCGATATCGCGATGGAGCTGGAATCAATAATCCGCTTTGTGCATTACTGGCTCACTCTAACGGTCCACCTATAGAAGGATTCATAGATCAGAAACATGATTATGATATACCCCAATAATAATATCGATTATAGTTTAACTAATTTTTGCTCACGACTTCATCTGCGCAGCATTAGTACTTCGAAAAGGCATTTGTAATATCGCGCCATAATATTGTAGTTGTGTGGGCCGCCTTACTCAAGAAAATATTAGTTTACCATACAAACTTCCACCCCACTTTACACCGTCTTAAGGAGGATTTCCGGGATAAAATCTGTCCTATGTTCTGCCCAGGGTCTCAAAATATCTCCATACCAAATTTCATCTAAATCGGTTCAGTGGTTTAGGCGTGAAAAAGTAAAAGACAGACAGAGTTACTTTCGCATTTTTGAATAATTATTAGTATGGATTAATATTTCTAAGTTATTTTAGGATGTATGAACGTAAACAAAACATATATATAAATATATATATAATTTGCTTTTTGGGTAAAGGTCTTTGAAAGAATTATCGCTTCACGCATAAACGACTTTACCCATATTACTGAAAACCAATACGGATTTACACCAGGGAAGTCGACAATTGATGCCATTCAGACAATCAGAGTGGTGATGGAAAAACTTCATGCGAATAAAGAAAATTTGTACCTCCTATTCATCGACTTAGAAAAGGCTTTCGATAGAGTACCCAGAAACCTTGTTTGGCAGGCAATGAGAGCCCAAAATATCCCGGAGTACTACGTGGCACTAGTCCAGGATATGTACACAGGCACTAAAACGCGCGTCAAGAGTCCAGCGGGCCTCAGTGAGCCATTCGGCGTGGAGGTGGGAGTCCACCAAGGATCAGTCCTGAGTCCACTAATATTTAACTTGTGCATGGACTATATCACACGGGACATACAAAAGCTGGCACCGGAGAGTATGTTTTATGCGGATGATATAGTTCTGGTATCTAAAAGGCATCAGATCTGCAGGAATCACTTACTCACTGGGTGACACAGTTAGAAAAACATGGGCTGATTATTATATGAATTATTTGGAGTGTGACTACGGAGGGGCAGCAGAAACGGGGTATTGTGTATGCGATATTTCTATAGACAACCGGGCACTACCCAAAGTGGACTACTTCAAGTACTTAGGTTCGGTGCTTACCTCTGACGCAAATGTGGATAAGGATGTAGACCACCGCATCAAAACCACCTGGCTCAAGTGGAGATCGTTATCAGGTGTTCTTTGTGACCGCAAAATGCCCATTTGTGTTAAGGGAAAAGTAAACAAAACGGTAGTACGACCAGCCATGACCTATGGAGCGGAGTGCTGGACCTTCAAGAAAGCACACAAACAACAACTGCACACGAGTGAAATGAAAATGATCCGATGGGCAGGAGGAGTAACCCGTCTAGACAAAGTGCGAAACGAGTATGTCAGGGGTTCATTCAAAGTAACACCGATTAGCGAGAAGGTCAAAGAAAGCAGGTTACGTTGGTACTTGGAGATGACAACCCTATCAAAAAGGCCCTAAATATCCCCGATCGACCGCGAGGAATGGGACGACCACCCGCCACCTGGTGGTCAAACATGCAGAAAGAGGTCCTGAAGGAGAACCTGAGCACTCAGACAACCCAGAACAGAGCTGTCTGGCGCAGAAGTACAAGGAGACCCAACCCCAGCTGAACTGGGAAGAGGGTTGGACAGAGAAAGAAGATCCAAAAGCAACCATTTATTTGGCAGGGGGTGACACTTGACCCCTAACAAAAATTTGCCTTTTAAAGCTTAATTGTACGCAAACACAGCGTTGAATCGAAAAATGGTTTTCACAGACCCGTAATATTTTTGAATGGCCTATCCAACGATACCCCACACTATGGGATGGACGAGAAAAAAAACATCCCCACTTCACGTGTAGGAGGAAGCACAAAAAAACATTGTTTTGTTTTACCACTTTGTCGGCGTGATTAATATGTATATCCATGCCAAATTATAGCTTTCTCTGAGCTAAGCTGCGGACGGACGGACAGACGGACATGGCGAAAAGTGCCTTTTCACACACTCCAGTTGCCGGGTAGCTGCTACCGGGTAACCGGCGGCGAAGTGTATAGCCATGTGTGTTAGCTTTCAGACGTAACGGCGTACTGACATGCGTGTGAATTAAAAATAATCATCACAAGTTTTCCCAGCATTTGACAGACCTCACTCAAAGACTGCCAGGCTGTCTCAATTAACTTAATAATTCTCACTAAAGCCAATAATCCTCGCTCTCAATTAAATTTACACTGTAACTTATCCCAAGCTCTATAAAAATAACTTCGATATTTTTTTCATATTTTATTGTGTTAGGCAATCGATCCAGTAAACCTACCAAACCCATAGCCCAATTTTTTTTATCTCCATATTTTTCAATAGTCCTGCACCAACTGGGGATTGCCCTTGGGAAAACTTGCTTAGTGCATTCAGGGATAATCGTCAGTTGGTGTCACATTTGCTGATACATGCCTAACAAGGCCTCTGCGAGTTGGCTTCGGCCCTTCGCTCGCCTTTCAAAGAACCGGGACCCCAGGGTCCCGAGCTTGTCAAAAATTTCGATAACTTCTAAAGTAATAATAACTTGTGAACATACGGCCACGTCTCCTTAACGACTTCATTCATGTAAAATAGACTCCATTCAAAGTATCCCCCTGTTTCAATCCATCAATTTTAGAGCTGCCCAAAATTACGTAAGGTTTCTGATTAGCAAGCCTTTGGAATGCAAATGTGGACTGTAGTTATGATAAACTTACTTATAGTTTAGCTTTAGTGGATTTGAGGTTAGTCGTAAATGTAATTAAAATGAGTTTGTATTCATTGGTTAAAAATTCTTGGCAAAATAAATCCAGAATATTTAATACTAGCTGTTGCCCGCGACTTTGCTCCCGTGGTCACCCCGCAGGACCCATTTTTGGGATTAAAAAATAGCCTATGTCACTCAAGAATAATGTAGCTTTCTATTGGTGAAAGAATTTTTCAAATCGGTCCAATAGTTTCGGAGCCTATTCGGTACAAACAAACAAACAAAAAAAAACTTTATAATATTATTAGTATTAGTATAGACAAATATTAATTAGATCAAGTAGGTAAAAATAGCAATACTGCTTGTTACAAACCTTATTTTATTATTATTGATAGGCTCGCGTTTGACTACCTGGTAAGCATGCTTGTCAGGATATATGTGTCGCAGCCATCTGATTAAATTAGCCAGCTAATTGCACGCCTAGGCCGTTCATTCAATGCTGGCATCCAATTAAATGGCTGAAGGACAAATAGCCAAGTCATTGAGCGCAACGCTTAACCAGATGGCTGAATGTCGTGTGGTGATTTAATTAAATTGGAAATTGATGAATGTGGGTTACTATGAGTTCACAGTCAGTTTAGACTCAAATACTTCGTGAAAGCTTGCAGAAGACGTAGTATTATTTAGCATCTCCATGTTTTCATTCTATTTTGATAATATCACATTTTAATTTCACTTAAATTTGCACACAAGAACGAAAAATAACAGTCACGGTTGCGCTGTTAACGCCATATTTGTTTTGGTGACTACTAGCGCCGCAGTTGAAAAACCTGAACTAAATTTGAATCACTTGGCTGAGTCTTGGTCAGTCATCTTTCAATACGCCAAGTTGATAAACGTTGAATGATTCTAGTTTAATGAACTATCGGCCTGGGCATCCAATTGGATGCCAGCGTTTAATGAAAATATCCAACTAATTAGACGCTTAGCGTCTAATTAGTTGGATATTTTAACCAGATAGCTGCGACAATATATAAGGAAACTTGGACGCCGGCAGAGAATTTGTAGTTACAGCAATCATCTTCCCGGCCATTATTAATAACTTTTTTTAAATTCAACATAAAACTTTCACCCCTCAAGATTACGTTGAAACTTGTAAAGGTTTAACCTGGAAGACTGCCAAATGCGGCTTTATATCGGCATCATCATCATTCTCTTCCATTTATCCATATTTATTTGGGGTCGGCGCAATATGACTTCATCTTCCGTACTTGTCTGTTATAAACTGAGATCCCACTGCAAAAATCTGCAGGTATTTTGTTTTTGATGATAATTCCGTCAAAGGAGATCCCTCAGATCCCTCTGCATGCTCTTCAACGTCATGAACGATCCTTGTATTCCCGATTATTTAAAACAGTATTTCAAAGTGTTGGGCAGTTCTCACGATCTTAACCTTCGAGCTACCAAAAACTTATTTCTACATATTCCTTCTCACCGCACTGGGTTTCTATCTAATTCTTACACCGTCTCTGTCTACGTGTAGGGCGTAGTTAACTACAATTTTGTAATCCGATTGCTAATTACGATTAAAAGTAGTTAACTACATGTAGTTATGATTACATGTAACTTAACTACAGTAATCAAACTACATTAAGTAGTTAGTAATTTGATTGCTGCAATCTAGTAGTTATAATTACTGATTATTTAAGTTTTATGAACTTATATTTTGCAATTAAATAAACATGTAATGTGTACTAATATATGTTTTGGATTATGGCTGCATAAAAAAAAACAGTTTATTGCACATACCTATGTTTATTTTCATGAATAATCAAATGCAAGGATTAAAGTCGTAGATATTATGTACCTATACTTATCAGATCTTAATTACTTTTTATTGGCATGTAATAAAAAAAATCAAAAAAACATGGACATATGTAAATAAATACCAAACTTCAAAAAAAAAAATACTCAGCAAATATTAACTTAATTCAAATTATTTGCGAATCAAATAAATCAACAAAAAAGGTTGATTGGGTTAATCATTTAAATTAGCTTATAGTACTACACGTTTTTCGAACATTTCATCCGATAGCCTGTGGGATTTGGGATGGTTTATCATAGTTGCGTATGAAAACAGTCTTTCCACTGGAGCCGAAGAAGGTAATGGAGTATTGTATTTTATGAATACTTGTTTCACTTCTGGATATCTATGAAGACAATTTAGTTCTCGATCCATATCTGATAAATAACAAGAAACAATCAGATCTGCTTTTGACCTCTGGACTCGGCATACATCTTCCTCAGTATTTGAAGAAGAGCTATCAAATTGAGAAAAGTCATCTTTGTTAAAAGCGAGCGAGAGCGTGCTATACTCGTAGTGCGACAAGTCGAAACACGCGCGATAGTCGTTCATGCCAAACTTCTTGGTCACCCTGAAGTTGCGCAGTAGTAAATCTCATACAAAAACAGCACCGTTTCGTGCTTTTTAATGACGCAACATCATTTTAAATCTGTAGTTATAAAAAGTAATCAAGTAATCGTGATTGCAACTACAATTAGTAGTTAGTAGTCAAAATTTTTAACTACATTTTCGATTTTTTTATGTAGTTTGTAGTTATGATTACTAATTACTTTATGTAGTCGTAGTTAGTAATCAGTAGTTAGATTACATTTTGCCCAATTATAGTAGACAGTCTACTATAAATCTCTGGAATGTGCTTCCCCTTGACATAGAAAAGCTGAGAGAACTCATCCCCTTTCTTAAATAAGACCATTTATCTAATATATTTAACATTTTAGTATTTACAATAGATAGCAAAGAAAAAAAACTAATACATAACGTACTTATATACAAACTATATCATACAATCGCGTATAAAAAGGGGAGAGGGGAAAGGACTCATAAGGCATAAAATAAATCCACTTAATTTTCAATGGGAAAAGTGCCCAGAACGCTGACAGCATTACCATTACAATTACGTTTCTTGGATAGCAATGATGATTCACTGACCGATGTCTTTCCGTTTCTTTGGTTTTCCCCTACTCTTATTCACATTCATACTCAAAACTTTCCACGTGATATTTTCCTCCATCCACACCACTAAGGTTTAATTCGAAAGACTCCCAAAAGCGATACTGTCCTATCGAGATGTGAGGTAAATTGAGGCTGGCATGAATGCCCAAACACAATGTATCAGAAATAACCGATGTGGACAGTGTTCATACGACTTGAGATGGCGAAACATCCTGAAATATTATTTTGTTACTTTGTGTGGGAATATCAAAGGAAGTCAAAGTCACCATGGATTCGGTGACATTTCAATCCCTTGCGTAAAATTGGTTTTTGAATTGGATTCCCGTGTCAAAATGACTTCACGTCAATAGTAACAAAACCAGCCTGCTGTGATGTGCCAAGGCTATTAGGGTTCTGATGGGAGAGGGGACGAATTGCACTATACCTTTTACAAGCTTTTAATTTGCCTTTTTACCCGATTGCCCAAGGAGGCTAATGTGTTTAACAGTCTATGTATGTATGTTTGTTCCTATGTGGCGTTCTAGAGACCAAACGCGTTGGCCGATTTTTATCTTTCTTACGTCAATCGATTTATCAGTGTCACTGGGTTTATTAAAATTGGAAATTAAAAAAAATGATGGCGTTTGGGCGCCATATTGTAAGAGCCATAATAGTAATTACGTGTTAAGCTATAATAGTAATTTTATTTCTTCCAAACCAAATGGATATATATATATCAGAATAAAGGGTTTTAAGATATTATTTGAAAAATATTTCACACATATATGTTTAAATGTACATACGAAAAAAAAAGTTCATGGTAAAAAGTTATAATTAAAAGTTAATTAGTAAAATCATAACATCTGACTGCTTAAGAAACGAACTAAAAAGACGTAAACAAGAAGAAAATCATGCTGTGCAGTAGGAGGATACATCTAGTTTTGGTCAGCCAGCTGGTGAATATCTATCCTCCGACTGTCGGGTGTTTTCATTTTTTGAATTTAAATTTTAGTTAATTATTATGTATGGGCACAGATAATATAATACTAGCATACAGATGCCTCATCCCATACAATGAAACCTTGCCGAGGTAAGTAGCGTTTTTCGTCTGATGAAGCTGATTAATTTTCTAAGAACATCGATCTTGTTCAGTTCCGTTCCACGGATATAGATGGTGTTAGCAGCGACTTGCAAGTAAAAGAGTTCGTCAGTTCGTAAATACTGTTTACAGCGACGATTTGTTTCATAGTAGGTATTTTTTGCACGATTTTACAGTTTAATTTTACCAAAATGTGTTATAGAATAGAATGCATTTAGAATATAATATCAGAATATTGTACAAAGCTGTTATGTGAATTATATATTACGATCATAATATTCTGCCGTTTCCGGCGTACAATTATGGTTTGTAAAATTATGGGTCATCATTGCATTGAAATTAAGTCATTAGAATTAGAATTACAAATAATTAAAATAAATTTAACAATAGTAGTAAAAGAGAATTACATAAGTCAAAATTCAATGAAGTCAAGGAGATAAAATATGATTTATAGGCAATAATGTCAAATATTTACGTAAATTTTTCATTCATAAAATCTTCAGTTGAGTAATAAAATTTGCTTAAAGGAAAGTTAAATAATTTAAATTCTGAGGCTGAGGGTTTTGAAGCCATCAGGTAAATTGTTATAAACAGTAATGGACATGCAGTATACACCATTAGAAAACAACTTGATTCTACGCCGGAACATTAAGCTTATGCACTTTGCGGCTGGGTCTGGTTACAACATCGTTATGCAAGTCAAATTCATTTCTGTTTTGGTGTACAAAGACACAAATTTCAAAAATGTATAGTGCCGGAAGTGGCAGTATTTTATGTTTTTTAAATAGTGGAACACAACTATCCAGTGGGTGCGCTCCACAAATTGAGCGTACACATTTTTTCTGAGCTCGAAACACTATAGAGTGTTTAAGGTCAACAGAATTACCCCATATTATAATGCCGTATTGCAAGACTGATGAGACATAGCCATGGTATGCACACAGTGCCGCATTACCACTAGCCACACGTGTTAATCTATGTAAAAACGAATACAAATCTATCTATCTTCTTACAAAGATCATCAATATGAGATTTCCAGTTACAGTTTTTGACAATTATTATCCCCAAGAATTTTGCGTAATCAACCTCTTCTATTGTTATTTATTGACGCCCTGGATAGGAGGGTCCGCACGCTGCTTACCGCAAATCGTATGCATCACCCACGTTCATCGGTTATGAGACTGTATATCCCACGGAAGTGCGGTGGTCGTGGCTTTTTAAATGCTAAGACCCTGCACAACCGCGAGGTATCCAGTCTTAGGGAATACTTCCAGGCCGCCGACGTGGGTATGCATCGAGATGTAGTAGCGGTGGACAAGGGCCTCACCCCGCTCTCCTTGGCTAACGAGAACTGGCGCAAACCTATAGTATTAGATACTAATGACCGCAGGGAGGTATGGCAGAGCAAGGAGCTTCACGGACGCTTCTACCGGGTCCTACATGGGCCCGATGTAGATCTTTTAGCATCCGTGGCCTGGCTGCGATTTAGTGACCTTTTCGGGGAAACCGAAGGTTTTGTCTTTGCGATTATGGACGAAGTTATGATGACAAACAACTACCGGAAATATATTGTGAAGGATGGCACGGCTGACATTTGTCGGGCATGTCATCGGCCGGGGGAATCAATCAGACACATTATTTCCGGTTGTTCTAGTCTGGCTAACGGAGACTATTTGCATAGACACAACCTTGTAGCCAGGATTATCCACCAGCAACTTGCTCTTAAATACAATCTTGTGGAATCGGAAGTGCCTTACTATAAGTATGTGCCCGACCCAGTTCTCGAAAATGGCAATGTCACGTTGTATTGGGATCGGTCTATCATCACTGACAGGACTGTTGTTGGTAATAAGCCTGACATAGTGGTGATAGACCGACTAGAGCGTCGCGCAATGATTGTTGATATTGCGGTCCCCCATGACGAGAACCTCGTGAAGGCGGAGAGAGATAAGAAAAGTAAGTATCTTGATCTGGCTCGCGAGGTTGTCGACATGTGGGATGTGAATACAGCAGTCATTGTGCCGATAGTCGTGACGGCCAATGGTATAATAGCCAAGAGCCTCGACGAACATCTTAGGAGGCTCTCGTTGGGCAGCTGGATCAAGGGCTTGATCCAGAAAGCGGTACTCCTGGACACGGCTCGTATTGTTAGGAGGTTCCTCTCTCAGGAGCCCTGACCGCCGGTAGCTTGGACCCTGATCCCGATACCGGTGGGCTACTATTTTTGTATTTTTAAATGTTTTTTTATTTTATTTTTTTAGACTGATATTTAAAAATGTAAAAATATGTAAATATAATAAATAAATGGAATATGAAGATTATTTTGTGTTCAAGCTATGTAATAATTTTATTTAATGTCATGTTTATTTAATTTTGGTACTCAACAATGTCGCTATTTTCTTTTATAATACTGGGTCGTATCGT
This sequence comes from Orthosia incerta, assembly GCA_948252205.1. Classification (NCBI taxonomy): domain Eukaryota; kingdom Metazoa; phylum Arthropoda; class Insecta; order Lepidoptera; family Noctuidae; genus Orthosia; species Orthosia incerta. The sequence continues at coordinate 7,693,418 of OX411748.1, forward strand.
CAGCGTATAGTATGCAATTGTGGGCAGTTACACCAGGCAAGTCGTTAACATATAGCAAGAATAAAGGCGGCCCCAGTATGGTCCCTTGGGGAACACCGCAGTTATTTTCGCGATACTGAGACCTATATGCGAGTTTTTTATTTTCTGTTTTTTTTCTCAACACATTGCTGTCGATGTGTAAGGTAGCTTTCGAGCCATTTCAACGCGTTTCCCCTAATGCCATATCGGTCTAGTTTATAAATTAACAGTTTATGTGATGTTTTATTAGAAAAATGGATACAATTGGTAGTTTATCATTAAGGGTTTTCGTTACTAATTTTAATAGAGCAAAACAAGCTGTTGTGGTCAATTTATTTTTTCTGAAATCAAATAATTGATCTTCACTTAGAATTTTGTATTTGGATAAAAAACCTGAGAGTTTTTCATGCATGACCTTTTCAAAGATCTTTGATAATATTGGAATGAGTGTTATGGGGCGGTAATTATTCATATCACTTCTATCACCTCTCTTCATCATCATCATCTGCCTAGCCTTTTCCCAACTATATTGGGGTCGGCTTCCAGTCTTACCGGATTCAGCTAAGTACCAGTGTTTTACATGGAGCGACTGTGTATCTGACCTCCAAAACCCAGTAACTGGGTAACACGGTACCCCTTGGCAAGACTGGTGGCAGATCTCAAGCTTCTGACTACCCGTAACGACTGTCAAAGATCTTCAAATAACAGCCGGGACCAACGGCTTAACGTGCTTTCCGAGGCACGGAGGAAACTCGTTATGTTGAAATGGTCACCCATCCACGGTCCACCACCAAACGGATCACCTATCACCTTTCTTATGGATTGTTTTAACAATTGAGAATTTTAACCGTGAAGGGAATAAACCTTGAATAAATGACAAGTTAATAATGTGGCTAATATGAGTTGATAAAAATGTTGAACAAAACAAAGCTTCTTATGAGTTACTCTTGTCAAATATGCCAGGTACCATTAAATAAAATTGTTTTGTGACGTCACAAAATTTTATAAAATAATTTTTTCCCTATTTGTGTATTAAATATTGTTTTGGATTTAAATATTATCTCGTGTTTGACCACACTATCTCACCTAATAGTAAGCGTAGATGTGATCAACCTTATTTAAATCCTGCCATGAATTACGTAAATAAAGGATTAAAAGTAATAATATTGTTTCCGAACGTGAGAGTCAGTTACTAATGCTACTAGCATTAGCGCTAATTTCGCAAAGCATTGTAGTAGCCTATAAAATTATTATTCTTAATTTTTCAAATTTGAAATTGTTAAGTTAATAATTTCAGCTTTTATTTAGGTATCTAAATTTCAGGGGCTAGCTTAGTGGATTTTAGCCTAACAAGAGTATTATAGTGCGCGTGCAACTAGTTGGCCGCGCCTTAGGTTGCGACAGGGGTGAGGGGGCCCCCCCGGTGGGTTCCCGCTTTGTCGAGGCGGGGGGGCTCAGTAACCGTGGCTTGGTCACCCACGGTGAAGCGAAGAGGAACCCGAGGAGGGGCCGCTCGTCAGGGCTTTTGCCGATTAAGCCGACGACGTAGCGGCCAACTAGTAGGTTGCGGTGCCGCTTGGTAACAGGCGACATCGCAACTGAGGCGGGCCGCGATGTCTTATGGAGATTTCCAGGTCCCATACGATATCGCGGCTGAGGGTTGGAGGCCGCGGCGGGGGAGGAGTGCCGGTATTGCGGTGCGCCGCTCTCCCTACCTTCCGCGGCCTAGACGGGGTCGCCACCGTCTGATGGCGGACGCGGTGGGGCCGCAGGGGAAGAGGAGTGTCGGTATTGCGTTAGCCGCTCTCCCTATCCCCTGCGGCCGCAAAATGGTAGGTGGCGGGGCCATTGACCTCGACCCGTCACAGTGGGACCAAGGGTGCCATACACGGGGTCGTCTGGCACCCATGTGCTGAATTGGTCCCTGGGGTGGTCACGGCGTACAGTGTGTTCTGGTGCGCCGGTGATGGGGGGTACTCCCCCGAGGAGGGTCCGGTGACGGACAGCCGCGGCGGGTTCGCGGAGAGTGCTAACGCGTGCCCGTGTTCCCGCCATAAGCGGCACTGGAGGACACCGTGGAGTTTTAGTGGGTTAGAGTCCCACATAACTGCACTATCTCCCCGTGGTAGTGCAGTATGCATGAGCATTTCTCCACGCAAAAAAAAAAAAAAAAAAAAAAAGGGTTGAGGGGGCGGGTTAGGACAATGGACAATGACAATGTCAATAGATCATCACACCCATTGGGTTCATCCCGGGTTTTACTGGCGCCCCCGCCTCTCCATCCCACCGCTCACATACCTGAGGCGAGGCCAACTAGTTCCGCGCGCACTATAATTTAGGTAGGTTTGCTTTATATCTTCAAGTTTGTTTCCGACAAATATGTGGGATTATCTCAATTAGATATGATTTGAATAATCATGCTTCAAAATTTATATACTCCTACAGATATATATAACTTGAAAAACTGTAACATTTTACAGTAAATTCTCTGATTTGATTCTCTTAGATACTTGTATTATTTTAACCCACAATCTAAACATACTAAAATAATTGCTTGAGAACCAACCTCAGGTAAATTCAAGTATCTACCTACAATTCAGCATGAATAAATATAATGTAGAATTTCCTGGGAATCAACAAGTGTCGCTGGTAAAGTAGAAATGAACGAATATTTCTTTCACCTACGCTTTTTGTCCGTTACACGTGGGCTCTTTTCAGGTTGAATACTTTCTAATTTTCCGGAATGTTACACTTAATATTTTTTTCTGCCAACATGGTCAAACAGAATAGCTGACGTGTGATATGTTTTGACAGCATCTAGTTTACTGATGATCAGGTATGGCTCGTGATCTGGATGGACAGTGTGAAGAATTATATTGGTAGAAAGGGGTGACTACAGACTTCTTCTATTCGTGTGAGGATGTGTCCAAATCTGGAGTTAATTTATCCGCCTCAGGGGAACCCACAGGCCTATTACTTGGATTTTTAATTACAGTCTGAAATAAGGACTAATAGAGTAGTAAGTACTAATAGAGTAGTTAAAGCAAAAAAAAAAAAGATGAAGCTACGTATTTTAGGGCTGGTGATCTTCTTCTTCTTTCCCTTATCCCATGTTACCTGGGGTCGGCGCAACAAGTTTTCTTCTTCCATGCCGTCCTGTCCCCCGTCACGCTATCTCTGACTCCCTTTTCTTTCATGTCACTCCTCATACAGTCCATCCATCTTATCATTGGCCTTTCTCTCCCACTCCATCCATCCACAATTATACGCTTTACTCTTTTAGTAATATGCGTTTCATCCCTCCTCATTGCATGACCATACCAGGATAAACGGTTTCCTTTCAACTTTTCTGTCACTAGTGCCAGTTTCAAACTTTCTCTAATATACTAATTTCTCACTTTATCCATTCTCGTCACTCCGCACATCCATCTCAACATTCTCATGTGCTATATGCAAACTCTTTTCATCCATCTTTTTCACAGCCCAATATTCTGATCCATACAGTAACACAAATTTAATCACGAGCTTGTAGATTTTTCCATTTCTCTTTCTTTATATATAATACTAACTGTTCCCCGCGGCTTGACTCCCGTGGACCAACCCACAGGACCCGTTTTCGGCATAAAAAATACATAATTTTTATGTATCATCAATAGTTTTCTCAGCACACGTTAAAGAAAGAATTTTATATGCAACATTTTGTTACATTATTGCAATTTTCATAAGGATCTCTATTTATTTGAAAATATATTATAGCCTATGTTACTCAGGAATAATGTAGCTTACTATTGGTGAAAGAATTTTCTAAATCGGTCCAGTAGTTTCGGAGCCTATTCGGTTCAAACAAACAAAAAAATCTTTCCTCTTTATAATATTATAAGTATAAGTATAGAATAATAATTCAAGTAATGAATAGTTAAGTGAGCATATGGTACTAAATCCATTGACCATTTTCATCACTGATCACTTTTTCACCTATATTGGTACCTATGATAATACCTACATCTGTGTATACTGAAAGGGAGGGCCCTTTCAGTATACACAGATGTAGGTATTATCAATTTGTGTGAAGTACCAAGAAAGTGCTAACTTTATCACTGTATAAAAAAGTGTAATAACACTGTATTTAAACTCCAATATAGCTAACAATATTATGAAAAAGATTTTAACAAAAGCGCGCACTCAATGAGTACATTGAGTGCGCGCTTTTGTTAAAATCTGCCCGATAAACGCCAGCAAGCTCGATCCGAGTTATGAGTACATAACTCGGATCGAGCTTGCTGGCGTTTATCGGGCAGCATATTCTACGGGTTGCAACTGATAAAATGGTGTCAGAAACATCCAATGATATCGGAATTTATACTCGACAGAGCACGTCTACAGCCCAGTGACAGCATGAGTTATTTAAAAAATACGGATACGAAGGCAATTTTTAAACTTTCATTATATTTGAGTGAGAATAACGACTTCGCACTGTCGCATCGTACTAAAGAAAGAAAGGAGTAAATTAGGAAATCAAAAATCTCGGTCCCGTAAAAAATAACTAAATAAAAAGGAAACAAATTAATGTAGAAAACGAAATTACATAAAAGTTAGTGTACGAGAAGCAAATCATAACATGCAGTTGGAGACTTGTACATTGTACTTGACGTGTACGTAATAACATACATGCTGGCCAAGGAAACATTATTATTGATTTTTTTTAAACCTATTCAGTGACACTTTGCAAAGTAAGGTAGGCACAACATGTATGTGGTATTCACTTCATTAATTAATATTCATCCAACCGTTTAAAAGTTTATACCTTATAAAGAAGCTCCAAGATTCACAGGAATATTATAACCACGTCTTTGGTTTCGCGCAGTCAGGCAGTAAGATTTGATTCTTCAACAATTATTTTGTGACTCCAAACACGAAATATATTAAAATACAATTACAAAAATATTCTAGAAGAATCCCATTATTCTTCACCAAAACCTCCAAATTGGAAACTAACAGTAAATTGGAACGAACCAAAGAAAATGTGTCAATATTTGTATCGATCTTCATTTAATTGCTATTCGGCGAACTGTATTGAAGTGCAAAGGTTGTGAAGCGAATAAGGTGCAAGTTAAAAAGCACAATTTGATTGAGGAGACGCAAATAATAGGTCGAACAGTTTGTGCAAAAAATTTAACGTGACTTTTTAATGATGCTTAACAAGGTCTTTATTATTAAGCTTTCTTTTGTAATAATTATGATATTAATTTATAGTAGTTTTTCTCGAGGATTCGCTCTAGTGGTATGTGCAGTACCATTTTTCTGGATTGAATGTAGTTGATGATAGTTTTGTATGAATGAAAGACATAACCCTAATTAGATCAGTAATATCCAGAGAGGTTTAACGAACAAACGATTTTAGCTGTTTTTACCCAAATGCAAGGAACTGTTTTTCGCGCGTATCTCGTATGTTTGTTTGTATGTATGTATGTATGTAATATTCTTTATATCCTCATATCTTTCAAACCACTGGACGGATTTATATTTTTAAGGCACGTCGTTTTTAGATACGTCTTGACCGTCCACGTGTTCATAGAAAGGTAAAGTTTCAAAAATAACAAACATGGCGGATTTTGGCCATATAGTGCGACTCCCATTTTTTTTTTCTTTTTAGGAAGGGTTTGAAGAGGTGATTGCAAAAATATATACCACTTATATGTTTAAAAGTAATCCGAAAAAAAAGATAACTAACAAAAGATTAAATGACAAAAGTTAATTTAAAAATTAAAAACCAAACTATTTATGAAGCGAACTAAAAAGCTGTAAACAAGAAAAAATCATGCTATGCAGTCGGAGTATCAGGAGGCCAGTTCGCGAAAATGTATCCTCCGACTGCACAGCATGATTTTTTCTTGTTTATTAATGCTATTAGGTTAGATAATGTCTCATCAAAGTTAAAGTGAACAGGCTTCTTCTGGTAACGCTCACTCCATCGTCGACTCTGATTGAACAAAATTACATAATAACAGTTACGAAATGACTTTTGTATGAATCATTATGTAGCTGGCAGAATGATACTAAGCCTGTTACCTCTCGAAAAAGCGCGCGTTGATTGTGTGAATATAGTCTGTGGTTTTTAGTCTGAATGTTTCTAATAAATTGTTGTTGGAACTTATTTGCATTTAATTAAGTAAGCTCATCAGAAAGTAGAAAAATAATCGTTCGTGTCTCCCATAAAAAGGCTTTATTTTAACACTCGCATGTAGCTTTCGCTAAATTGGCTACATCGCTCGTGTTAAAATCTCGACACAAAATGTATGTTGATTTTCTGCAAGTCATCCTAAATGGGCTGTAGAAATGTAGGACGAGTTGATGAATTATTCAGTTTAAGAAACATTAAACTACTTTATAACAAATCTCTGAAATTATAATTATTAGACCTCCGTTATTGAAATATGTATCTTCATTACTTTAGAGATTAAACTCCATTTCTAGGGTTAATTATTTTAAGATCCCTTTGTTAATTAGCGTCTCTTAGGAGAGTTAACTAATTTTACTTAAAGGGATATCTATTAATTTAGCAAATTAACTAGTCATAATTAAACCGCTCTTAGATAAGCTGATAATCCTAGAAAGGCAAGAGTTAATACTTGTGTTTGCCAACAAACAACTTTAAGGTGTAGTTTAATTTTGAAGAGTTCGGAATTGTAGGCGCACGTGACTTTTCAACTGGCTGGAACATAGAAGTAATTAAAACATTATTTGGGTGACAACTTACTTAATTTACTTTACTGAGATACTCGCACTTTTGGCTTTGGTGACATCATAATTTTGGGTGGTTTATTTTTATCTTACTGTATTTATTATGTTCTTTGTATCTATTTTTACATACACAACAGATTTGGTTTCCGTACGTCACGTCCTAGGCGACCACTCAAAATCAGCGCCGTGCTGTGGGTTCCCCACGGCACAGCATTTTGCTGAGTGGAAGCCTTCTTGCCACAATCACGACATGCAGCTGCCTGGCATCTCCTTCACCCTATTTTTTCCTGTTTCATGCAAAATGTAGGTAGTAAATGTAATACTAATACTACTGTTAAGGGTTTAGCATAAGCATGTATTTATACGAGTATTGTATGTCGTTTTGTGACAATTAAAAACTTTTTCTTTTTTTTTTTACTTTTACCCGAGTCATGACTATAGGTGAATAGAGGTGTGATCTTATGTAGGTATATGTATTACCTGAGTATGGTTAAACCATGGGTTAAAATACTTAATCAACCTATCCTCGTCACTGCTGCTTCTGAAGACCCAAGAAGTTAGCCAGTATAATAAGTATGAACTACTAGTCAGATAATAGATAGCTCAGGAGCATACTGTGGGCATTTATTAATTTAGTTAGATACTAGTTTTTGCCAAGGGTTTCCGTCACATGGTCTGAATCGTATTTTTTTCTCGGATAATAAATCGATGTAAACAATTAGCGGACGTGCTGGGCCCGCGTGGTGGTTTAAGGCCCAGGCCTGTATTCCAGCAGTGGTAACATTAATAAGCTGATGATGATGATGAAACATAGCTTTCTATCAGTTGAAATATTTCAAAATCGAATCAGAACTTCAAGAGGTCCTACAAATATTAGTTCATATAATCATAGATTCGTAAAGTATTAAATAATATTTTCCTTCAGTCTTCCGATTCGCGAGCATTAATTTTACTCAATAAATAAAGACTGGAGGGAATGGAAGTGTTTAATTAGAGTATTCAAAGGAAATAAATTAGTAAAACAAATTAATGACCGTGTTAACCACTTGGCATGTTTCCAGTGAAATGCAAATGAAGTTTTTAAGTGTTTTTTTTTCTTTATAAAACTTTGTAAATCCAGGCTTAATTTGTGAGGCTGGTGCCAAAATGTGCCTCTCCAAAATAATACGTGCCTTCTGATTGGGTATGGTTTTGAGAGATTTATCCAAACTACTAGCTTCTGCCAGCGGCTTCGCTTACCTTGAAAGTGTTTTATTATCCTAAGGGAACATTTTATGGGGACAAAAAGTAACCTATGTGCTAATTCTGACAACAATCTATTTTTGTACCACATAACATCCAGATCCGTTTAGCCGTTCTGGCGTGATTGAGTAACAAACATACATCAATCCATCCAAACTTTCGTACTAAGAAAGCTAGCAAGATAGTTACTGGTACTGTTAGTTACTTTGTAGGATATAATGTTTGTTTGTTTGGTGTTATTGAAAGATAGAAAGCGACACTATTATATTCAAAAAGTATCATAGGCTATCTATATATCTCTTATCTTACTTATCCTGGAAAAATGCTTGGTTGCCAGGCATTTCACTCACTCAGGTCCCATGCCCAAATCTAAAGAAAAAGCTTCTTTATAAACCTGAGTGTTAATAAAAATAATACGCGACGTGAAATAATGGATTCTTCTCCGTTCTGGTGTACGACGGTTGTAGAAGTTTTGAAAGAAGCTCAACTCGACGATGACACCGCAAAAATTCGTGCTTAATCGAAAATAAAGAAAATGAAGGCTGAGCTTAATGTCCTGTGGGGACCACACCTGCAGTAGTACATTGTGATACAAGGGTGGAAAGTATGTTATTGCAAACGAGCGAGATTTTAATGACAAGAGTTTGCAATAACCAACACTCCCGTGTATCACACGACGTTTTTCAATACAGTTGTGAGAAATAGTAAAAACAAATCAAAGAATTAGATTTGTTTATCCACAAAAAATAAAATTTTCAATATGGCGCGTTTTTTTTTTTACAAAGAAAACAGCCTATACCGTCTTTTCGATTTTTGACAAACGTTGATGTGAAAATAATTAACTTAAAACTGGTAATTAAATAAATAAACAACTATTAAAAAACTTTTGAGAATTCAATGCTAAAACGTACGGAATCATTCATTTTTCCTCGTATAAAATCTATCCCATTTTATTCTATGTATGAAAACTCCTTGCTACTAAACTTTTATAATTGATTTATAAATGATGGCACGTTTTTGCAACTGGACATATTTTTTTTTCAACGAAAACAGCCCATACAGCCTATTCGATTTTTACAAATGTTGTTGTGAAAATAATTAAATTAAAACCGGTAATTAAATATATTAAACAACCATTTAAAATACTTTTGAGAATTCAATGCTAAAACGTACGGAATCATTCATTTTTCCTCGTAGAAAATCTATCCCATTTTATTCTATGTATGAAAACTCCTTGCTACAAAACTTTTTTAAATTGACTTTTAAATTTAAAACTAAACTGCAAACATAATGATCGAGCTCGTAAACAAAAGTCACGACCGCGTAACAGAAAGATACCTATGCGTAAGATTTAACTTTCGAATCATAATTAAAGCCTCTGAAAGTACGCCATGTTTAACAACTGTATTGAAAAATAACTTAATTCATAGAGCAGTGGTGGCCCAGTGATAACGGCCGCGACTTAAATGTTTTAAGTCGTGAGTTTGAAATCCAAGCAGGCGCTTAGCTTTGTGTTTATTATTTCATCGTCTCTCAAAACGGTGAAGGAAACCGGCATGTCTTTGAACCAAAAATTCGAAGATGTTTACCAACCCACACTGGGCCCGCGTGGGGTCCATCTATAATTAAATGAGACGCCATTAATAGCTATATTGCAGTGTATATTTGTTTTACATTTCGGATTTCCATATTTAAACGAGTCATAGACTGTTACAGGATATCAAGGTTACAGCTGTTACACAACTTTTAATATAGGTACAACGCTGCCGCAAGCAAAACATTCAGCTATTATAAGTTTTTTCGATAATTCGGAATGTGTAGTTTTGTCGTACCATTTTAGGGTTGGACTGAGTTTTCCCGATATTTACAGAGATTTAATTACTTTTACATTTTATTGGAAATTCTCCATGCGTTTATTTTTATTACGCTATACCAAGTTTGTAGCTGTTTTTTTTTTAAATATACCGTTACACATACCGCGAAATAGGTTATTATTTTTTATTTTTTTTTAAACGTTGCCCCACACTAGAAATTTCTTCCTGTATATTGGGTGCGTTTACAAACATATAATCTCACATACACAACACCCAGAGCCGGAACAACTATCTGAAGGTCATACAAATATTTGTTCCGTGCGGGAATCGAACCCGCGACACGCAGCGCAGCAGTCAATCACTCAACCACTGCGCCAACCGTGCGCCCAATTGATGAATTGAAAAAAAGAGATTAGGTAGTCTCACAACTATGTCAGGAAACATGCAGTATTTTATGTCACTGTTATTATTTGTAAGCATTTTAAATGTGAAAGTTTGTATATTGAGATGTTTGATCACACTCAAATGTAGTTACAACATTAGTTACGAAAACCAATTATTCTGAAAGCCCGGACTATGTAAAATAGCTACACAAATTATGAACAGTAAAACAAATTCAAAAGTGCGTGTTGGCTTGACATTATACATTTTAATTAGCAGAGTGAGTATAATTTTAATGTTTCATCATGATTATGACAGACATGCTTGTGAACAAAAGGGACGTAATATTTCATAATTAATTATGGCCTAAATAGTCTAATCATGGTAGGATCGTCCACTTTTTGAATTAAATTGGTAAGAATACCATTTAATTACTCAGTAGATAGGTATCCTGAGTTTTACAATTTTGGTGTTCAAGAAAGCATATTCTAAAACGAACAAGTAGCTATTGACAGAGCAAACTGCATTTTGACGTTCCTCCCTGCATTTGTTTTAAGTTATGGCAGTAATAAGCTTATTTTTAACCGACTTCCCAAAAAGGAGGAGGTTCTATGTTCGACATTATGTATGTTTTTTTTTTTTGTGTATATTCACCGATATCTCCGTCATTTGTGTACCGATTTCAAAAACTATTTTTTTGTTTGAAAGAGTATGTTCTGAAATTGGTCCCATTTTAATTTGGTGAAGGTCTGATGAAGAAATTCGAAGATATACAACAGAACTCCTTAATAAATAACGGCAAATCTCTCGGGATTGCTGCAATCGCATGTCTGTTTGTTGTTTATACCATTTCATAACAAAACATCACGCCAGTACGCTCTTAAGGGGTACGCAGATCTCTTATTTCACCGGTTATGTTCAAGTTTCATGATATTCGGGTAATATATTCTGGCGTTATACGAGTAGGTAACTTACTAAACAACTTGCATATTAGGTAGGTACAACTAAAAAGTGAAAAATAAAAAAACTTTTTACAAAAAAATACTACCGACTTCCGAATAAAACTACAAAGTGAAAATTAACTTTATTTTTGGAAGTCGGTGTCCATAACGCAATAAATTGGTACCTACGAAAGACACCGACTTCCAAAAATAAAGTAAATTTTCACTTTGTAGTTTTATTTGGAAGTCGGTAGTATTTTTTTGTAAAAAGTTTTTTTTATAATTTGATACACTTAGGTCTCAAAACTAGTGAAACTAGAGATTCACTAACGCTTTTTGAAGCTTACATAAAAGGTAGGGTAGGCTGTAGCATAAATCTAACTTCTACGGATCTACCATAAGAAAGTAGCTACTTAGGGAACTTGTAAGCTGATCGATAAAAGTATATTTCTCTAACCTTTGCTTATTAAATAGAATAGCATGGCTGACATTTAAGCACAGTAAAACTAATAGGGATGATGACTAAAAAAATATTTTTAGTCCGTCAGATAGATTTCCAAAAAATATTGGACACGTATTTTTCTTTTGTCACGTTAACAAAAAATGAGGACGATACATTGCGTTAAAATAACGCATGACGTCATGCCTTGGTACATTTTCTTACATAGAAATTACGTCACAAGCCCCCACTCCCGAACTTTGATGCGCTTTATCTTGGTCATTTTTTATTGATTTGAAAAAGCAAAAAAAAAACGTGCCGATTATGATAATTTAATCGGCGGACTAAATAGAATTTGCTGTTTCGTACCCCGTCATCGTTCATTTCCTATTGTCTACACGTGCGTTATTAAACAATTAATTATGAGAAAAATATAATGTATTTAGAACATGTGTCAACTTTCTTTCTGCTTGAATAGAGCTAAAATGATAATAGAGATTTACTTTGACCCAGTTCCCAACACAACAATTACCGTAAAATGTATGTGCCTTATTTTCAAGTACGAGTTAGGTGCAGTTATTGGTTCAATGAACAGTCGGTTGCGCAACACGCGTACAAATTAAGCGCAGATCCAGTGGCGGTTGCCAATCGCATCACTGGACCGGCGCTTATATTTGTGACCTGTTTTTACTTCGTTCCAGACCGCAGGGTGGTTTTGAAATGTAAAATATTAAAACCGGCCAAGTGCGAGTCGGACTCGCGCACGAAGGGTTCCGTACCATTATCGCAAAAATGGGCGAAAAAATCACGTTTTTTGTATGGGAGCTCCACTTAAATATTTATTTTATTGTTTTTAGTATTTTTTGTTATAGAGGCAACAGAAAGTTTATGAGATACAGCCAGTTGACAGACAGACGGACAGTGGAGTCTTAGTAATAGAGTCCTGTTTTTACCGGTAGGTACGGAACCCTATAAAACAGTAAAAAAATATTATTTTTTGTATATTACATTTCGTTTACACACGAGTGCACTATTTATTAACATAAATAGTGTAAATTTTCCATGAAAAATTGTTGAATAAATGTCAAAATCTATTCCATCCATTCCCTTTTCGCTGAAGCATGAAATAAAAGATTACAATCAAACGTCAAACGGTTATTATCTTACTAATTTTAAAAATACAACCTTAGAATTCAAAATGGTTACTTTGTAGCACTCCCTAATTTATTATCACAATACTCCCGAACTCCAGGTTTTCGAGATGCTTTTTAATGTCGGCTATTGGTTTTAGTTTTGATAGTACCAAATTTTTTGTTTATACTTTATAAATATTAATACTGTTTTAAAAAACAGTTAAGAAAATAATAATTTAAATGTTTGACATATTTTTCCATGTGTATATTTTTATTTTAGATATTAGTGACAGCAAAGAAAAAACTTTAAAACCTTTTATATTTTTTTTTACTTAACTCCAATACGAAATAAGTTGACTGCAGAAGAATTGTGTACTATATAAATAACTAATGAAATACTTCATAATTAAAATCATAGTTAATTAATCTTTATATTGACATTGTTTATCTTTATTATAATGTACATAGCATCTCTACTGTATTCTTGAATATGGCTGTTCCTAATTGTATTGTTTATGTCACCATGTTTTTTTTTGTACCCACATGTGCAATAGTTATTTATGCTACAAGTGCGGGAAGTATGTGATTTCCGATGAGTGCTATTTTTATTCACGAGCGAGCGAAGCGAGTGAGTGGATAAATCGAGACGAGTCGGAAATCATCTTACGCACGTGTATCATACAACATTTTACTATGCATTGTGCGAGGAAATAAAAAAATATATCTGAACCAAGCAAGAAATTAATAAAATGGCGCTCATTCAAAGGCGCTCAGCATATCCACAGATTAACTAATAAAAGCTGTCACGTCGTAACGCAAAAAGGCACGAGCAAAATATTCATTCTGCCAAACATATTTAATGAATACTTATTTAAAATTCATTTATTGATCAAAATCTAAATCTAGAGTAATAAAAACGCCTTAAATGAAGTATTCGTTTTGTTTTACCTTTTATATGAATGATAATATGTACTTAACTAATTTTTAAAACTTTTCTCAAATAATAAAAACTCTATGCGGCGGGCTGACGTTGGAGTTAAAAATTAAAAAAGTACAGGAAAGTAAAAAGCACTAGTAAAAAAAAGTGACACTTTCCGCACAGTTTGGCTGCTTGGAAAACGCTCTTTTCGAGGACATGCATTGTAAAATAAATATCTTATCTTACCTTTTGTATTTTGTTCCAGCGAATAGAGTATAGTAGTAATATTGGAAAATCGACTCAGCAGTAATGTGAAAACTGAAGGAAAGATGGAAACAAAATTATTGCCAACACGGACCGTGTTGGGCGCCAATAACTACCTACATTTTGTAACATATATTTTGGCGCTGACATATGTATGACATAGATGAAAGTTTAAATAAAATATATTCTATTTGTGTGAAATCATTTAATTCAATAAACACACAAATTCAACATACAAACTAATAAATTATTAAATTCTTTTCAAATTGGTTACAAAAAAAAAATGATATTTTAGTAAATGGGCCTATGGCTTAAAAGTAAAGTGTTCAAGGTCGGTATTTGCGATGACATGAGCCTTTACTACGAGTGAACTTGCGTTGAGAGGACGGTGTCCAAAAATAACCTCAAAGGCAAGGATCCAAAAAGATACGTGATGTTATATGGGGCAAGGCTGGCTAGCGTCAAGATGAAAAGCTCATCATAATCAATGTTTCAGTAGGCGCTGTGAGTATTAGTTTGAATTTGTCTGAATGCCCATTTTCATGACACATGTGCGTTTGATCTTAACATGCAATTTTCTTCTCCTTGGCAGGGCCCCAAAAGCTATCTTTAGCTATAATTTTTATCTACATAATAAGGCTAATGGTCAACTAGCTGTTCAAGCTACAGCAGTCTCCTCTTGCAAAAGGTTCCGAGCATTATAGTTATCATCTGGTATCCAGCAAGCTCACGGACAGCTACACAGAGAACGATGCTGTTTGAGGAATCATGTCTCCAGCATTGAATATTGTGGGTAAACTATATCCCTTCAGAAAGTGAGTGGTTCATACTTTGTTAACCTCAAGATATTGTATTGATGGAATGTGTGCTTGAAGAATTAAATTAGTTGACCAAACTTAAATGTGTTTTACTTCAGTCAGCTTCATGTGAGTTATTCCCTGCAATTGTCTCAAGCTACTTGCTACCCATGAGTTAGCTAGTTGGGTAAGGAAAAGCTACCTTACAATTTTAAATAAACTCTGTTTTTAAATCTGGGATAGTTCGCGAGCTCTAATAATAGAACATTAACTAATAGATATTGTTATCGCTAATAATATCTGGCTCATCAATTAATCATACGATAGAATGCTTTATGCATGTTTGAAGAGATGAATTTCAAAGAACCGGCTATTACTAAATCAACGTTAATCTATAAAGTTCAGAAAGTTTGACAGTCTGTTCAGCAATGTTCTGCACAGACCACAATGAGGGTAGAAGTAGTTCTAAGTTTCGAAGCTTGCGGTGACAACAAATACCATCGATTTATAGTATGTAGTAAATATTGTAGTTAGTTGGTCTGCTATTACAATTTGTGGTTCTTATTAAATGACAAAGTCATTGAATGTTGTGTGTGACAAGGTCAGACGGAGATGGTAGAATGAGCTAGATTCCTTCAAAAAAGTATGGCTCTTGACAGCTTTGGATAAACCAAGGTGGAATAAGGGGCATTTACTCAAACGTGAGACAAAAAGGACCAACAAAAAAATGTGAGTTTTGAAGCTTAATTTCTTTATCTTGAGAGAGATATATATATCAAAGAGGCTTGTCTAAACGCCCTCCTTCAATCGCATTAGAAAAATATTACGAATATAAACTACAATCTCATGGTTGTCTCTAAAACACTCAAACGTCAGGGTCTTTTGATCCACCCTTAACTAAATAAAGATCAGAAAACCTTATATCAAAAGAAATCTGCTATTCAAACGAATAAAACCAAAATATCTGACTGTCCACAGAGCACAGGAATGCTTCGGCGGCCATTACTAGAGATGGCATTGTCAACACTTTTTATACAAACCCAAGCATGTCAATGAGTGTCATCGACTACCAATAGAAACCCCCATTGCCACAGACCTGAGATTTTCAGGAATATTTACGTCACCAGTTGGCGAAACGTTGGCAAGAGCAAGGTCCTCCATTTTGATAACGAAATTTATTAAGTTAACATGACGTTCACCTCAATTTAACTAATGCGTTTCATCGACCTCATGTTTCCGTGTACGAGTAGTGCACGTCATTTCAGAAAACCACAATTCCAGCTATGCCTGCGATAACTGAAACTCGTGTTAGACGCAACTAGCACGGACACGAATTTTATAAGTAAAAGCACGGTAATGATATCAACAGTATCCTATCTTCATACAAACGGTCGGAACGCAAGTCCTACGCGTCTCGAGTTCAGCCAACACTCGATACACAACAGGTGCAAGCAGTCACGAACGGTGTGATGGTTTTGTAAGCAGTAAGTGTGATTTGTGAATATTTGATTGAAATAATTATAATTATGTACTTACATAATATGGCAGAGAGCAATTATAGACTATATTGTGCTGTTTTTGGTTCCTTGAATTCTTTTATTTAACGCACCCAGAGGTAATTTTTTTTTTAAATTACCTTGAACCTCCAAAAGGCAAGACCATAAAAAATGTAAATAACTTAACCTTCTAGTACATACGTAATTTGTTGCTTTTTTTAATAGGTAGGTATTTCGTTTTTTCCACCAAGTCAAATACCTGGATGTAATCAATAAACAATAGGGTAATAAAGTGACACACGAGTGACCTACATTTTTTTTTTTTTTTTTTGCTTGGAGAAATGCTCACGCATACTGCACTACCACGGGGAGATAGTCACTCCACGGTGTCCTCCAGTGCCGCTTATGGCGGGAACACGGGCACGCGTTAGCACTCTCCGCGAACCCGCCGCGGCTGTCCGTCAACGGACCCTCCTCGGGGGAGTACCCCCCATCACCGGCGCACCAGAACACACTGTACGCCGTGACCACCCCAGGGACCAATTCAGCACATGGGTGCCAGACGACCCCGTGTATGGCACCCTTGGTCCCACTGTGACGGGTCGAGGTCAATGGCCCCGCCACCTACCATTTTGCAGCCGCAGGGGATAGGGAGAGCGGCTAACGCTATACCGACACTCCTCTTCCCCTGCGACCCTACCGCGTCCACCATCAGATGGTGGCGACCCCGTCTAGGCCGCGGAAGGTAGGGAGAGCGGCGCACCGCAATACCGGCACTCCTCTCCCGCCGCGGCCTCCAATCCTCAGCCGCGATATCGTATGGGACCTGGAAATCTCCATAAGACATCGCGGCCCGCCTCAGTTGCGATGTCGCCTGTTACCAAGCCGCACCGCAACCTACTAGTTGGCCGCTACGTCGTCGGCCTAATCGGCAAAAGCCCTGACGAGCGGCCCCTCCTCGGGTTCCTCTTCGCTTCACCGTGGGTGACCACGGTTACTGAGCCCCCCCGCCTCGACAAAGCGGGAACCCACCGGGGGGGGGGACGACTGGGTTCCCTACCTACGCTCGCGTTAAAAAACACTAGTAGGTAGTTTCCTAGGCTAGGCTATCTATTTACATAATAATATAAGTAGTCTAATTCAATAAAAATATCAAAATATTGTTATGCAATGATTACCTATGAGATTAATTAATGGTAGGTACCTACCTAGTAAGGTTTAGAATAGAAAAGAATATACTTTATTGTAAATACACCACAAAAGACCAAAAAAATATATATATACTAGCTGACCCGGCAAACTTTGTTTTGCCATAAAAACTCCAAACATTCACCTACCCTACACCTACCCTACACCTACCCTACACCTACCCTACACCTACCCTACACCTACCCTACACCTACCCTACACCTACCCTACACCTACCCTACACCTACCCTACACCTACCCTACACCTACCCTACACCTACCCTACACCTACCCTACACCTACCCTCACCTACCCTACACCTACCCTACACCTACCCTACACCTACCCTACACCTACCCTACACCTACCCTACACCTACCCTACACCTACCCTACACCTACCCTACACCTACCCTACACCTACCCTACACCTACCCTACACCTACCCTACACCTACCCTACACCTACCCTACACCTACCCTACACCTACCCTACACCTACCCTACACCTACCCTACACCTACCCTACACCTACCCTACACCTACCCTACACCGACCCTACACCTACCCTACACCTACCCTACACCTACCCTACACCTACCCTACACCTACCCTACACCTACCCTACACCTACCCTACACCTACCCTACACCTACCCTACACCTACCCTACACCTACCCTACACCTACCCTACCATTTTTTTTTTTTTTTTTTTGGGATGAATAATAGATGATGGCCGATTCTCATAGATACCGGATAAGCACAAAAAATTTCATCAAAATCGGTCAAGCCGTTTCGGAGGAGTATGGCAACGAAAACTGTGACACGAGAATTTTATATATTAGATAATATTTACAATCACAAAAATAGAAAGAGAGTCACAATACTGTTAGATATCATTACCAGGTAAAAGCGTCTCTATTCGTCAATCTTACATACCTCTACGTCTTGAGATTCTTGATGTTTGTTGAAATCGTGTGTTGCGTAGAACTTTTGCCTTTCCAAACTTATGTTATACATAACGTCCATCCTGCACTATTTTAACACTCTCCATAGTTTAGATCACTTCTTCACTATAACTGTATGCATGGTTCACAAATATTCAGAAATTCATGTAATAGATTCATTAAACGACCACATTTCACAAAGTTTGTAAACTTGGAGGATACCTGGAACAATGGAAAACACACATTAGTTTAATAATAATAATAAGAATCAGTGGCAGTGGCGACCACAAGGACCTGATCTCCAGGTAGAAGTCTCCAGCTTGCCTTTATTGGCCGGTCGGTGTGAACACTGATGGGGAACAGAGCTTCCACCTCGAAAATGCCGTCGGATGTCTGCAACGAATTTCCTAAGTAAAAAGTCATAATTCGAGGTTAGGCTCTCGCCTATTGCCTCCTCCAATATTGAACCAATTGAAAATATTCGATTAACTGAAAAAGAAAGATATATACTGTGCCCCTATGTTTTCCATTTTTATTTATAGTTCTTAAATTAATACACTAGGCCTCTGTTGACAGCGCAATTTTGGGCATCTATTGAGGGTTCTAGTGCTTCTAAAGATAATGTATCATCAAAAAATAAAACTGGTGCTGGTGCTGTAGAAACATGCTTGGAGTACGTGGACTGAGTTTCGCACCAACATATCCATTCTTCAAGACGACAACATAAAGCAGCGTCTATCGGCTACTGTCCAAGCTCGAATACTTCAGTTCTTTGGTCTCGTGTCCCGACGAGGCAACGACTCCATAAAAAAAACCAAATAGACCCACAATTGACGGAGAAATCGGTGGTATAACGCAGAAATCTTACGTGACGTTACATTTTTTCCCGAAATGCTCCCGAATCACACCTACCACAAGCCGCGTTATGTAACTTTGTTCCAAAATGAAAGTTTATTCAGCTTTAGGCTGCGTGTAATAGGATATTGCAAGCCAATGGCTGCGGAGCACCGGTCGCCTCTAATTTGGGGCTTGCATAATTATTCGTGTGGAGATGAATTTGCAAACTGTATTTAGTTTTTATAGACAACATAATGTTTAGGAGCTTATGTAAGTTTAGTTAGTAAAGCGTATCTGAGAAGCTGTTGTAATACAAGTAACCTCATCTCATCTTATTTCAAATTTAAGTTACTTAAAGTTTAAAAAAGATAGGCAGTCATGGGCAAAACAGAACCGACAGAAACAATACGGAGCAAAGTATCGTAGCATTTCGGTGTCGCGAACCCATAAGTTTTGCCCCTACCAAAAATCGCTCAACGCGGCTAAAAAAGTTTTCACTACAAAAAGACATCATCAATTCAGACAAACGACAGATTTCCAATAGTTAAGGGCCTATAACCGCTTCAGTGCCGTAAAACGGTTACTTTCTAAAGCATACTCTTTCGTAACGGCTAGATTAAAAGGTTTGATAAAAATATATATTTATTATTGACTCATGTACATTATTTTGTACACAAAGTTTTTTCGTGTAAATAATCGTTTTGCTATAAAAAAATAATAACAACACGATATTTTTTCGCAACTTTTGGAAACTCCTCCAAAACAGCTATGATATTTAAAAATATTTTTAGGTAGACAGATTGGTGGTAAAAGGTTCTTTAGATTGTACTATGCTTTTTTAAATCAATCTTAATTTTGAGAAAAAAAGTCTTGCAAAGTAAGGTCCAATGTATATATTCTAGCTCTCTACAGGGGCGAAGCCAGTCGCGCGTTAGCATTGGCACGGGAAGGCTTGACCAAACTGTATGACTTTTTACTTCTGTCAACTTCATGCGAAACAATCCCTTAATAGTCTCATGCTACTTCCTAACCCTGGATTGGCTGGTGGGTATGATACAACATTCCAAAAAAAAACTGTATTTTTCAACCACGAACATGGAGAGAGGGTACGGTACAAAAATATCCTTCTAAACTTAAAATAAACACCTCTGACGTCACGCGACAACAGCTGTGACTGAAAATAATCACCCGGTGAGACCCGAGAAAGGTCAAAGGGAAGATCTTGAACTCTAACGACTGGCCTGTATTGTAACAGAAAAATGTTGAATGAAAAAGGGGAGGTCAAGTTTGTAATAGAATAATACAGGCAATATAATATAATGGAATTTATTCATAAAAATCTCAATAGTGTTTAGCAATAGGGATTACCGTTTCATTGCTCACCACTCACAGTTGGCGCCACTGTTAAGTAAGGTCCTTAAATGTAGCTGTTAAACTTTGTAATTACGCGCACGGAAGCAAAGTTTGAATTATTAGTTATTTATGCTACAAGTGCGGAAGGTAGGTGATGCGCAGTAGATATGCCCGAGGAACTATTAGTTAATATGCGGATATGCTGAGCGCGCTTGAATAAGCCCGCCATTTTATTAATTTCTTGCTTGGTTCAGATATATTTTTTTATTTCCTCGCACAATGCATAGTAAAATGTTGTATGATACACGTACGTAAGATGATTTCCGACTCGTGTCGATTTATCCATTCACTCGCTCCGCTCGCTCGTGAATAAAAATACCACTTATCGGAAATCACCTACCTTCCGCACTTGTAGCATAAATAACTATTTTAATGCCGTAGAAGTGCGATTAAATATAAAACCGAGTACGCTGTAGTTTAGAGCAGCCCCTTTTTTTTTCAAAAAGAAGGATAACATTTCCCGAAACATAAAACTCTATTAAAGCAATGGTTGGTAAATTGTGTACCTATCTTAATGTGCCATATTCGGAAAATACGAGTATTCACAACAATAATAAATGTGTAAATAAACTCGCGCTAAAAGCCAAAAAAACTATGAAATTTTACATATTGAGAACCTGACCACACCAGCGCCCCTAGCGGAAAATTCAAACGCTGTGGCCCTCATTGAATTAACTTCTAAATTCAAATTTTCTTAAACATCTGCTAGTCATTTTCTAAACACAGTCGAGAATTCTATAGGGTGATTATGGCGACGTTCAATCGATTGTATCAAAAGCAGTATTTTCGGGACCCTGGCACTATACAATACAGAAAAAAAAAAAAATACTAGGTTCTTGCCGCGACTTCGTGCGCGTGTTTTCGCAGTTGGCAATAACGTAGCTTTCTATCACTCAAACGTTTCTAAATAGGATCAGTACTTACTTCCAGAGCATAAAAAAATAAAAAAAATATCCCCATAAAAAATATCTAAGAGTTAAAACATTGTTTTAGTTTATTAACTAAGAATATAAAAATCAATTTCACAAAACCTTTTCGTCTAGGTAATCCAGATTTCCATCACGATAAAATGGTCTCCAAGGAAAAACTATAAAGGTTTTTGGAAATTAGTTTTACAAGTAAGATTAGAAAATAGATTAGATTAGATTTATTTAATATAGTTATCTAATAGTATTTTTTGTCCATAGCTGATACTGACATTTCGAAGTTTTCGAAATTCATCTCCTCATGAACGTATTATTACGCAAATAATGTAGTCATTATTCAATTATTTGCAATTGATTGTGTACTTCACATCTACACCGTTTTTAGGGTTCCGTACCCAAAGGGTAAAAACGGGACCCTATTACAAAGACTCCGCGGTCCGTCTGTCTGTCTGTCTGTCACCAGGCTGTATCTCATGAACCGTGATAGCTGATAATTGAAATTTTCACAGATAATGTATTTCTGTTGCCGCTATAACAACAAATACTAAAATCAGAATAAAATAAATATTAAAGTGGGGCTCCCATACAACAAACGTGTTTTTTTTGCCGTTTTTGCGATAATGGTACGGAACCCGTTGTGCGCGAGTCCGACTCGCACTTGGCTGATTTTTTTAGGATATCATCCAATGACTTTGCCCACTCCGAGTGAAGCGGGAGGGCGTGCCAGACAAAAACCCACACTCTGTACCTTCAGTTGCTTGTGCCTGTTGTCTCTTAAAAATTTATCTGCGACCCACGCAATTACAACTCCGGATACAGTAATGTATGCTACCGTGCTTCCCCATATTTCTTACATGTATAGAAAGAGGGAAAGAAAGGAAGGAAGAAAAATATTTATTTGTGACCCGCACAGGAGACACGAGATGAGAAAAACACAAACAATAATTATCATCTGCCTAGCCTTGTCCCAACTATATTGGGGTCGGCTTCCAGTGTTACCGGATTCAGCTAAGTACCAGTCTTTTACATGGAGCGTCTGGCAAAAACACAAACAATAATAAAAAGTAAAAATATACATGTACACACGTCACATGTCTACATGTGTTTACATGTAGTGTAATGGTAGTACAGTTTTGGCATATATGTTTAAATAGAATCTACCTTAGACTATATCACAATCATTATCGAACTAGGAAAATAATGATCTGAAAATACCTAACAATAAAAGGTACCTAAGCTTAAACGGGCTAAGTTAAAGAAATCGAAAATCTTTTCCGCCGATAGGTCCAAAAAGAAAACCTATCTTCGGCGCAATCATTTATTTGACTTAAAGGTGAACGGCAGATTTTGTACCGCATACTTTTTTTTTTGTTCGGTTTTGAATTTGTACCACTTATTAAGGCAACTAAGCCATTTATTTTCATGTAAGTTTACTATTTATAGAACTTCAGATTGATTGATAATATCAATATAAATATTTTAATGAATAAACATAATAAAATCGTACACTAAACGATATTATGTTATTAGAAGTTGCCTTATGTAGAATAACACAAGTATTGAAATGATAATTAATTATTTACAAGGTTTTAGTCTTTTAGTAAAAAGACTACAGGAGTATGGAACATGAAGATATATTGCACCGACCACAAATCCGTTGGGATAAGGGCAAGATAATGATAATTTTATTCCGCCAACAACCTTGGTTGACAGGAAGAGAATACCTAAGTCCACCATTGTACCTTTTTTGATGCATGGAGATAGGAGTCACCGGGTTAGTAGGTAAGTAAGTAGTTACAGAACTATAACTGCCAATAAAGTGAAAACCCACAACTTAATTAATTATACAATGAAGGTAAATACGTTGCAGCCGTTTAAGAGAAATAAAGAATTAGACACCAAATAACAGGAATGCGAAATGAAAAGGTGAAACCAGACCAGTATTAAACTATGAAACTGATCTGTCGCCGCCGTTTTCTTTAAAAGGACCTTCAACGTTAAGATTTCAAACACGTTTCCTTTGTTCTTTATAGTATATAAAGAAAGTGAGTAGGTTTAGTACCTACGACAATAGATAAACAACGAATAAATTAGTCGCTCATTATTTTCACATGTTTATTCTTATCGGAATTAATGACCCACGTAATTACAGCTATCCTTTTAAGGCGCCTGTTAACGTGACCCACACTTGGAGGACAGATACCACACTTTGGGTGTATTTTTTGGGGTTTCCGCCTCGTAAATTGAGATAAAAATTCATTTTATGATTATTTGATTTTGAAAAATCTAAAAAAATACGTCGTTTTTCACCATTCCGTTATTATTTTTAAAGATTAGAGAGAATTTTAATCGACGTTAACTTATAATATTTTTACCCGATTGCCGAAGAAGGGTAATTTGTTTATCAGTCTTTGTATGTACGTATGTTTGTTTGTTCCTATGTGGCGTTCCAGAGACCAAACGCGTTGCCCGTTTTTGATGATTCATACGTCAATCGATTCGTCTTAACCTTGCGAGTGTCACTGGCTTAAATTTAAATTGTAAAATAGAAAAATGGCGGCTCTTTGGCACCATATTGTGGGGGGGTAGTTCTTTTTTCTTCCAAACCCATCGTGTGGGGTATCAAAATAAAGATTTTTAAGAGGTGATTTAAAAAATATGTAACACTTATATGTTTAAATGTACCTTATTTTACGTTTAAATCTAAAATAAATGACTGAAAAAGAAGCCGTGGACGACCAACAATGACCTGGCTACGAACAATCAGGAATGACATGTGATCAAAAGCAACACAACAGAAGAGACAACCCGCAACCGTACGGTGTGGCGCAGAAGTACTAGGAGGGCTGACCCCAAATAAACTGGGAAAACAGTCAGGAGAAAGCAGAAGAAGAAGTTTAAATGTACCTAATTTGAAAAAAATTTTAACTAAAACGTTATAAATAAAAAAAGTTAATTCACAAAATCAAGAGACAACACAAGGCACGCCTATCCTCGCATCCAAACCCACTAGTTACTGAACTGTTAAACCCGACAGCGGTGGTAAAAAGGCTGAAGAGGAACCACCTTCTATAAGTAGCGCAGCACCTGCTGCTCCACCACAACGCCATTTGTCATGGAACGAATTCGCTTATGTTCCGACGACCGATTGCAAATAGAATTAGAAGGAAAAAAAACATAAAATCAAAAAACCCGACTATTTAAAAAGCGAACTAAAAAGACGTAAACAAGAAGAAAATCATGATGTGCAGTCGGAGAATACATATTCGCGAGCTGGCTGACCAAAACCAAATGTATCTTCTTTTTAAGCAGTCGGGTTTTTGATTTTTTAAATTACCTTTTTTATTTTTTAGACGAATATTCGAAGTAAACCACGGCATAGGTTATGTTCTGACTCTCAACATTTCTTACCATTTTGTATTCGGAACTGCAACGGTTAAGAAATCTCAATTAAGGTAAGCCTCGCGCCTTAACTGTCGGGATTGAGGATATAAAGGGTTGCCCTTGACTAGCGGGCGCCGTAAATCCTCTTCTAAAATGGAACCGACTGTAAATTTGAGCCTGCTTTATATCAGTTTAGTGGGTAAGTACCGTGAAACACGCAAGTTAGGTACCTAATAAAATCTACTTTTTATGATAATTTCAGTATCTGAATAAACAACACTCGCTTTATAGAATCGCTTTTTTTGTCTCCGCAAATTGTTACGAGTTTGATAAATATCTCAAGTTCTTTGCAACATGACATTAAAAAATATATATATATATATATACTTTAAACTTTTCAGAAATTATTTGAACTGCGAGAGTGGATCATCGACGTACAAGCAGACAAATAAGTATGGGTGTGTATCTTGTAGAATTTATCTTATGTTTTGTAGAATTGCTTAATTGATGAAACAGGGTTTTTAAGTAGCCAAAAGTCGAATATTATCTTACGGGAACTACCAAGATCAAAAGTAGGTAGTCTATATACTTATCCGGGTCATAAGCTACCGGTGTTGCAAATCTATTCAAAATCGGTCAGTCGTTAAGGCGTGATATATTAACCAACATCAAGACATCTAAAGATACAGATATTTACATTTGTTATACGAGGAGAAGTCCAAAAGTTCACGGAGTATAAAAAACTGGCCAAGTGCGAGTCGGACTCTCGGTCGACTACGGAAGGGTTCCGTACCATTATCGCAAAAAACGGCAAAAAAAACACGTTTGTTGTATGGGAGCCCCACTTAAATATTTATTTTATTCTGTTTTTAGTATTTGTTGTTATAGCGGCAACAGAAATACATCATCTGTGAAAATTTCAACTGTTTATCTATCACGGTTCATGAGATACAGCCTGGTGACAGACGGACAGACAGACAGACAGACGGATCGCGAAGTCTTAGTAATAGGGTCCCGTTTTTACCCTTTGGGTACGGAACCCTAAAAACGGTCATCCTATATCCATCCTCCGCGGTATATTTTCCGTTTGACACGATAACCTCGACTAAAGACACGCCAAGATCGTTATCCTATTCCCAACATTAGGGTAGTTGACAAAAAAATAATAGTCCGTCAGTTAGATAACCTAAAAATGTTGGACACGTATTTTTTTTGCCACGTAAACAAAATATTACGACGATACAGTGCGTTGAAATATCGTGTGACGTCACGGTGTGATACACTATATACTGACAAAGTGACGTCACAAGCCTCCACTCCTGAACTTTGATGCGCGTTATCTTTGTCAATTTTTATTTATTTGATAAACAAAAAGTACGGCTTAAATATTATTTGATAATTTTACTGACGGACTAAAAATAATAATAATTTTTCTACGCAGGAAACATCACTATTAAATAGTTGGATTAGTTAGTCTAATCAACACCAATTAAAACTTGAAAACTTTTCCTTTATTACTCTGTTTGTCCAGTGCTGATATTATTCCGTAGGGAGTTGGTTTTTGACAAAATTTTGCTTAGCCTTAATTAAGTTTAGCTTAGTTATTTATTCATCTATACCAATACCAATATTACCGCGAACCGGCAGACGATACGTTGGAAGGCCTCCCACTAGGTGGACCGATGACCTGGTTAAGGTTGCGGGAAGGCGTTGGATGCGACACGCACGCGACTTTGTCCAGCAGTGGACGTCTTTCGGCTGAAATGATGATGATGATGAATACCAATATTATAAAGAGGAAAGATTTTTTGTTTGTTTGTTTGTACCGAATAGGCTCCAAAACTACTGAACCGATTTAAAAAAAGCACCTTTGTAAAGTAACAAGACTGCAATTTATTTGCAAAAATGTTGGAAATCCTTATAAACATTGTAATAATGTAACCCAAAGTAGCAAAATTTTGCCTGTAAAATTCATTATTTGGCGTGCGCTGAGAAAACTATTGATTATACATAAAAAATATGTACTACATGTTAAAAGTACTCATTATTACCTATAAAAAAGACTGCAACAGTTTATATCTGACTTTCATAGTTAAGTCACAATAGAAGCTTTTGTGTTCTAAAATTTATTTAAATCGCCGGTAGAAACAAAAGTAATTGGTTACATTCGTATTGTAGTATTAATCATTATTCAAATAAATAATTTAACAAATTGAGGGTAGGTTAGGTGGGTAGGTAGGTAGGGTAGGTAGGTAAGTAGGGTATGTAGAATAGGTGGAATGTGGGTGTGTTGGTAACTTGATTAGTAGGGCAGGTGAGTAGGTTGGTAGGTTTGGTAGGTAGGGTAGATGGGTAGGTGGTAGATAGATAGATCGAAGCCGCGGAGATCAGCTAGTCGCCTTATAAATACGGCAAACTATCTTATCCTAGCATATCAAACCTTTATTTTAACTCATCATACATATTATAGTACTGTAATTCACGTTTTTAACACGCTTTTATTAGCTTGGTATGTATGTATCTATGTATCAATGTAACGGAATCTTTGAACGTGATTTTCACCCACTTCAAAACGTTGGATTGATTTGAAACTTTGCACACTTATCAAGGACCGATGACAATGCAATAGTTTAAACAGTTTGTCCCACTATCCTTACCAATAAAGCGTGTTTTTTAGTTTTTAGAACTACAATTTATTTAATCGTGGGTTTAAGTAGAAATTACATTACGCCACCTTTTACGATCCTTAAATATTTCTTTTGCTTCATACACTTACGCGAGTTATGAGTACTGTGCGCCTGGCCTTTTCAAAAAACTTCAGAAGACTTCAATTCGACTGTATGTTTTTGTATGTTTGTTACGGGATTACTCCGCCAACTATGAACCGATTTTTCTTATTTGAAAGCTGCAGCTTTTCATGTGGTTAAATTTGATCAAGATCTGACGATTAGTTTTTAAGCTATGCTTAATAATCGTATTTTTATGCGTATTTTCATGGTAATATGAGGTAATACCCAAACTAAAAAAGAGAAAAATAACATCTTTTTAATAAAAAATTGATCCGATTACCAAAACTAAACACTATAAAGCGAAAAATAACTTTGTTATCGGCAGTCGGTGTTAAAAACGAAATAAGATGGTAATGTTATCTACATTACCATCTTATTTCGTACTGCCGAAAAGAAAGTTATTTTTCGCTATGTAATGTTTTGTTTTGGAAGTCGGTTTATTTTTTGTAAAAAGTTTTTTAAAGAACATTACCAATACGATCCGTGTATGTTTATAAAAACTTTTTTGCAAAAAAATACTACCGAGTTCCAAATAAAAAACTACAAAGTGAAAAATAACTTTATTTTTGGAAGTCGGTGTCCATAACGCAAAAATTTGGTACCTACGAAAGACACCGACTTCCAAAAATAAAGTTATTTTTCACTTTGTATTTTTTTATTTGGAAGTCGGTGTCTTTCGTAGGTACCAAATTTTTGCGTATTTTGCAAAAAAGTTTTTTATTTTTCAATTTTTAGTTGTACCTACCTAATAGGCAAGTTGTTTAGTAACCTGTAACGCCAGAAATGATTACCAAAATACCATGAAACTTGAACATAACCGGTGAAATAAGAGATCTGCGTACCCCTTAAGAGCGTACTGGCGTGATGTTATGTTATGAAATGGTATAAACAATGAACAGACATGCGATTGCAGCAATCCCGAAAGAGTTACCGACATTTATTGAAGAGTTCTGTTGTATATCTCCAAAGTTCTTCATCAGATCTTCACATAATTAAAATGGGACCAATTTCGAAACAATTTCTTTCAAACAAAAAAAAAAATTTCAAAATCGGTCCACAATTGACGGAGATATCGGTGAACATACACAAAAAAAAACATACATAATGTCGAACATAGAACCTCCTCCTTTTTGGTAAGTCGGTTAAAAATACACAGCAATACATTCTTTCAATGAAAACAAATTTGTAATCGAATGATGGTGCTTCAAAAGATTGCCTTTTTCAAAACAAATAAATTATTTAACATAGGGTGAGATAAGAATATGAAATTAGTAAACTTTTTGTAATTGGTATAACGTAATGTAAGAAACATTACGTTATACCAATTACAAAAAGTTTTTAAGAACAGCAATAAAAATGTTTTAATAAGTTAGTGTTATTAGTTTATTACACTTGGGACTTTGTCAATTACTTAGTTAGGAATTGTCGTGCTAAGAATTTTAAGTCTTTTGTTAAGTAACAAAAGACTATGTAAGTATATAGGATGACTTTTAATTCATTGCCAATGTTATGTACATGGGATAAAATGAATCATGAATACATAATGATTACCAACTGTTATAGGTTTAAGGTTCACTTTTGCTTGTGGGAATCCAAAGTAACTAAAAGACGTGTTTGCTTTATGCTGATTTATTTGCGACTGGTTAAATGGCAATTTCTTGTGGATATTAGGGCGACACACACATGCATACATATGTACTTGCTTCATTCTTTCACACATGCAATGATGTTACTGTACACCAACGTTTATTTAATAAGTACAAGACGAACCCTTATAAAACCAAGTGTACTCGGGGCTTATTGCAAAGGGCAAACTCCTGAATACATTATTCGGTACCAAGTGAAAAATCGATAAGTTGGTTTCTAAATTTTATCGATTTATGCAAACCTACATTATTGTACTTACTAAACACCTAATTCTTTTTCATATTTCAGAGTTCATCCTATTGTACAATTTGAGTAGGTACTTTTAGCACATTTTTATTTTATTTTATTAGTGTGGATACTTGCTCATGCTAACTGCGCTACCACGGAGAGATAGCGCAGTTATGTGGGACTCCAACCCACTAAAACTCCACGGTGTTCTCCTGTGCCGCTAAGGCGGGAACACGGGCACGCGTAAGCACTCACCGTAAACCCGCCGCAGGTACTTTCAGCCCTGTTTGCCAATTAATTAATACTCAACCTGTGTATTCTATTTTTGTCATATCATTTCAAGTAAAATCTCGACGATTTTAAATTAAGGGCATTAAAGGATGGACAACGCAGCAATTTCGTAGTCATTCATTTGTGTGCCCATCTGCAGTATTCTACTTATGTCTGTACTGTTCTGAAAACCGGCTGAAAATCTTTTGTGCAGATTATGAAACGTTTTAACAAATAAATTAAACCGAATTCCAAAACAAAACACTACAAAGCGAAAAATAACTTTCTTTTCGGCAGTCGGTGTCTTCGGTTCCAATTTTTTTTTTAAGTATTTTCTTTATGGCTTTGGTATCTTATATTACCATGAAAATCATTTATAGCCAGATTAGGCTTGTTGCAATTGTATTGAGAAGCCCTCATTACAATTCCAACAAGCCTAAACAAGACTGGGATAAATTGTTTTATTACGGACATCCGGTGCCTACCTTCGGGCTTCATCACAAGATCAGTTCGATGTTACCATTTTCATTAGAACTATTTATTTAAATTTGCTTCATCACAGTTATTTAACTATTCGAGATATCTCATACTCAAAACATACTTAATATTAAGAAGTTCCAGTGGCAGTCTTCTTCATCAGTACCACTTCACCAAATTATACTTTCTGAATGCAAATGCTTACCATGTTGATGAAAATACCAAAATCGTTATCATATATGCCTAAAAAATTGAGAAGTTCCCTCGATTTCTGTGGGATACCCTCATCCTGACTTGATAACAATGAGACAATCTCGTAGGTATACCCTTTCAAACAAAAATAGTTATTTTCAATACAGTTGTTAAACATGGCGTACTTTCAGACGCTATAATTAAGATTCGAAAGTTAAATCTTACGCACAGGCATCTTTCTGACGCGGTCGTGACTTTTGTTTACGAGCTCGATCATTATGTTTGCAGTTTAGTTTTAAATTTATTAGTCAATTTAAAAAAGTTTAGTATCAAGGAGTTTTCAAACTTAGAATAAAATGGGATAGATTTTCTACGAGGAAAAATGAATGATTCCGTACGTTTTAGTATTGAATTCTCAAAAGTCTTTTAAATGGTTGTTTAATATATTTAATTACCAGTTTTAATTTAATTATTTTCACATCAACATTTGTCAAAAATCGAATAGGCTGTATAGGCTGTTGAAAAAAAAATGTCCAGTTGCAAAAACGCGCCATAAGTCAATTTAAAAAAGTTTAGTAGCAAGGAGTTTTCATACATAGAATAAAATGGGATACGATTTTATACGAGGAAAAATTAATGATTCCGTACGTTTTAGCATTGAATTCTCATTTTTTTTAAATAGTTGTTTAATATTTTTAATTACCAGTTTTAAGTTAATTATTTTCACATCAACGTTTGTCAAAAATCGAATAGGCTGTATAGGCTGTTTTCTTTGTAAAAAAATATGTCCAGTTGCAAAAACGCGCCATATTGAAAATTTTATTTTTTGTGAATAAACAAATCTAATTCTTTGATTTGTTTTTACTGTTTCTCACAACTGTATTGAAAAACGTCGTGTGATACACGGGTGTGTAGGTTATTGCAAACTCGTGTCATTAAAAACCCTCGCCTTCGTCTCTGGCTTGTTAATGACAGCTCGTTTGCAATAACCTACTTTCCACCCTTGTATCACAATATACTATTATGCTACAAGTGCGGAAAGTAGGTGATTACCGATGCGTGGTATTTTTATTCACGAGCGAGCGAAGCGAGTGAGTAGATAAATCGACACGAGTCGGAAATCATCTTACGCACGAGTATCATACATTTTACTATGCATTGTGCGAGGAAATAAAAAAATATATCTGAACCAAGCAAGAAATGAATAAAATGGCGCTTATTCAAGGGCGCTCAGCATATCCATAGATTAACTAATAGTTCATAGTTCCTCGGGCATATCTACTGCGCATGTGCTAATAGCTGTCACGTCGTAACGCAAAAAGGCACGAGCAAAATATTAATTCTGCCAAACATATTTAATGAATATTTAAAATTAATTTATTGATCAAAATCTAAATCGTAATTAAAAACGCCTTTAATGAAGTATTAGTTTTGATTTACCTTTTATATGAATGATAATCTGTACTTAACTAATTTTTAAAACTTTTCTCAAATAATAAAAACTCTATGCGGCGGGCTGACGTTGGAGTTAAAAGTTAAAAAAGTACAGGAAAGTAAAAAGCACTAGTAAAAAAAAGTGACACTCTCCGCATAGTTTAGCTGCTTGGAAAACGCTCTTTTTGAGGACATGCATTGTAAAATAATTTTCAAAATCGGTCCACAATTGACAGAATAATCGTTGAAAATACACAAACGTAGAACCTCCTCCTTTTTGGAAAGTCAGTTAAAAAGTTGGAGGGTAACAGGAACGTAAAATTTTGTATTTATCTATTTGATGCCCATCTTCTTCAGACATTCTACTTATCTTCTAAAAACCGGTTGCATTTACCTTTTGTGTAGACCTTAGTTAGATCTTAATAATAGGTCGTAATCTGACTTTTGGGTAGCTCAAGCTCCGTTTTAATCCTAGATTATGGAACTCACAGGCCTTTAAAAGCCGCTGTTTAGTGAAAATAGGTCCAAAACTAACAAGGGTCTCATTGTTGTTTCAAAGGGTCGCTAGACAGTTAAATTCCAGGGTGAATTCAGTATTGTGTAACCTGAATAGGCTTTAGAATATTTTTTTTATAATTAATTTATAATTTATTTTTATTTTACAAGTTTGTTTTATGATAACTTTAATTGGTTAGTTATCTGTGGTGGGCTTTCTGGACATAATGAGGCATTTAAAAGTTTAGAGAATTGATATGCCCCGATGCATGATATTATGACAATGATGCTGTTTTTAAAAGAATTCAAAAATCTTAATCTATACTCTGTATACTCTGTGTGCCTTCTCTGTATGAGAAGAGGCTTTTGACTTGCAATAGGACAGTTACAGTCTAGAATAGAATAGATTTTTATTTTCAATACAGTTGTTAAACATGACGTACTTTCAGAGGCTATAATTATGATTCGAAAATTAAATCTTTTGCATAGGCATCTTTCTGTTACGCGGTCGTGACTTTTGTTTACGAGCTCGATCATTTACTTTTGCAGTTGAGTTTTAAATTAATAAGTCAATTTAAAAAAGTTAAGTGGTAAGTAGTTTTTATGCATAGAATAAAATGGGATAGATTTTATACGAGGAAAAATTAATAATTCCGTAGTTCCGTACGTTTTAGCATTGAATTCTCAAAAGTTTTTAAATGATTGTTTATTATATTTAATTACCAGTTTTAACTTAATTATTTTCACATCAACATTTGTCAAAAAACGAATAGGCTATATAGGCTGTTGTCATTGTAAAAAAAAATGTCCAGATGCAAAAACACGCCATTTTCTGAAAATTAGATTTTTTTGTGAATAAACAAATCTTATTCTTTGATATGTTGTTACTATTTCCCACAACTGTATAGAAAAACGTCGTGTGATACACGGGTGTGTAGGTTATTGCAAACTCGTGCTCGCGCGTGCTTCGGCTCGGGTTTGTTAATGACAGCTCGTTTGCAATAACCTACTTTCCACCCTTGTATCACAATGTACTATTTTCAAATATGGGTACAATAGAATAGAATAGAATACTCTTTATTATGTACACCATATTAGTTACAGAAAGTATAGAAGAAAACATTGCACTGGGTGACACAATGGGCGGCCTTATCGCTAAAAGCGATCTTTTCAAGACAACCTTTGGATGGATTTAAAAAAAATGGAAGGAATGACAGTACTGTAGGTAGTCTTTGGTGTACTATTTATTTATAAAATAAAATAAATACATACATATACATATAATAGACATATATATACAGTAATAAGTATGGAACAAAAGCATAGAAATTAAGAAATACAACTATTAACGAGAGAGGTAGTGATTTTTTACCATTGTTTTAAAAATGGGCAGAGATTGAGCATGCCTTATTGACACGGGCAAAGCATTCCACAACCGCACCGCTTGAACCGTAAAAGATTTGTCGTAAAAGCTGGTGGAATGCATCGGCATCTCTAGTCTCAAGTTTTCCGATGACCTCAGATATCTATTATGTGTGTCATGAAGGAACTTGAAACAACAACAATAGTTGTTATGATATCAAAGCTCAGCCATATTTTACCATTCGGCATGCAAACATTTACATTATTTATGCAACATGAACTTACATTTTAAAACCAGATAAATTAATAAATTATCATTCAATGGATCAATTAATATATTATCATTACAATTACCTTTCAATAGATCAATGAATAAAATATAATTACAATTATCATTCAGTAGATCAATAAATAGTATATAGTATATCTAGTATAACGAATTAATTTTATTGTGAACCTACTTGAATGATGTAAGTACCTATTCGTAGTTTACTAGGATGCAACTATGTTTACAGAAATACGCTGAATGCTGGACCATATGGGACGTTGTTCAAATGACCGACTTAATAATGGGTTCAGTAGTCAAGCGCGAAGCAAAAATGCGACAGCCTTATTTTACAAATAAAATATTACATCTGTAAAATAATATATATATAACTACAATACCTATTTTGCAATAACTATCAGTTTGCAATTCTTACTCAACCGTGAAATGAAAACCATTATACGAAGCTTCATTCCCAAGCTCCAATAGTCTTTTATAAAACCAGATGTCGTTCTGGCTTAGTCTGCATTTTCATACTAACGCTACATTTAATTGTTTGCAAGTGGCAGTCGTTACATCCAATGCAGTCTTGTTCCTGCTGTTGAAACTTTACAAAGTAAGTCGAGTGTACAAGCTGACATCT
Organism: Orthosia incerta; assembly: GCA_948252205.1. Lineage (NCBI taxonomy): Eukaryota > Metazoa > Arthropoda > Insecta > Lepidoptera > Noctuidae > Orthosia > Orthosia incerta. The sequence goes on from OX411748.1 coordinate 7,728,098, forward strand.
TAGGGTTAACTGTTATTGTTACTTTTGAAACTAGCAGGAAGTGTGTTGTTTGTTTTGTGGTGCAGTTAATTTAATGATAATAGAATTAAGAAAAAATGCAGTCAGAAGTTAAGAGTAACAATAAAAAAAAGTAAAAAACGTAAAAACCGTCAAACCGCTCCCACTATTAATTAATCTACATAATATACTCAAATGATATTGCACCTTTTTACCCGACTGTGCGACGCAAAGGAGGGTAATGTGCTTATCAGTCTATGTATGTATGCTTGGTCCTATGTGGCGTTCTAGAGATCAAACGCGTAGGCCGATTTTGATGAATCTTTTGTCATTCATCTTAACGATGAAAAAAGAAAATGGCAGATTTTGGGCGCCATATTGTGAGGGTCCCATGTAAATTGTTTGTCGTGCGGGCTATCAAAATTTACAAAAATGTATAACACTTATATTATTACGTTTAAAAATAATTCGAAAAAAAAACACTAAAAAGTTGTAAATAAAATCAGTTAATGTAAAAAATGTCAAGAAACCCGACTGCTTAAGAAGTGAACACGTTAACAAGAAGAAAATTATGTTGTGCAGTCGGAGGTTACATAATCTCAAGCTGACTGATCAAAATCATATTATTATGTGTTCTCCGACTGCACAGCATGATTTTCTCCTTGTTTTAGGTACGTCTTTTTGGTATTTCGAGTTTTTCATATTTTTTACATTAGTTATCAACAATCCTTCTACCCTTATTTTTATTTATGTGGGGTGTAGGTTATCATATTTTTACAAGCTTAGTTTTACCTCTCCTGGAGTCTGTAATCAAATCTTGTAAGTTAAATTTGACCCACTTCCCAGTGCCCGAAAATATCTGTTTCTTCCATCATCATAATATTATTGCACTCTTTCCCATAAATTATCATCTCAACAGTCTAGTTCTTTTAAGACCTATCATCTTGCAGACAATTCGTCCATCATTGCGTGTCTTCCCCAACTCTTACAGCCAGACACGTTTACATCCAAAAATTATCTCGCCCTCGTTCTTCCGCATCATACGTTTACACCAAGCTAGCAAATTTCCACACAACTTTTAGCACCAGTCCATGCACAGCAATTTATCATTTCACATGCAGTTAATCAGAGCCTATTGAAAACTCGAGTTTCACCACACAGTTCTGAATCAAATAACCCCACGCATTAGGGAACGTTTGCAACGAGGCGGAGTGGACCATAGCGTGGCATGAATTGGCGTAGTTTGCGTTCTGTGATTTCGGCCTTCCCCATGCGAATAAAGTGTGAGTTTATGTGACTACATTTCTCTGAAAGGTGTAATTTAACTGATCAGTGTACTATCAGGTAAATTGCTGTGCTAAAAAAGAGTACTAGAGCTAGAGCTCGAGTATAATAGAGTTGTGTTTGAATTCACTCTACCCATCTCTGCTCCTTAGTGACTCGACTCTCCATTCCACTTCAGGTGAAACTCTGTCTCATTGGGAACGCACCTTTAGTCTGTGGTTAACTCCATTACATTCACGACTATTTTAATCCTATCAGTCTGTCTTTCATTGAATAACCAGTTCAAAAGAATTTATTGGACAAAGGACCTTTTGATAGCGATAAGTTTAGTTTAAAAGATAGTATTATGAAGAATTTGGTGTCTAGTGAAAGGTTTTGAATAGATGTGGTGATAACTGGAATAATAAAGCCCTTGCCTTGCCTTTTTGGTCTGACACGGGGTTATTATTTATTTTTATTATTGTTTTTCTGTGTTTTTGCTTATGTCCTGTGCTGGTCACAAATAAATATTAATCTTTCTTTCTTTAACGGTACGCCTTTTGCTGGTAAATTCTAGGACTTAAAGTAGTTCCAAATACTATAATTTGCCAAGTAGCTGCTATTAAAAGTACGAAATAAGCTATTATCGTAAAACAGTTCATATTTGTACCAGTAAGCCTGGGTAAATATTAGGTTTTACTTGCAAAACCGTAACCGTGGCAATATTAGTTTTTATGCAATTAACATTTACCAAACAACCCGGAACAGAGCACTATGGCGCAGACGTACAAGGAGACCCGACCCCAACTATCCTAAACTGGGAAGAGGGTTAGACAAAGAAAATAACAAGAAGTATATAAACAGGCCAAAGGCCAATAACATTAATAATGTTATATACTACGAGGAGGGATCAAAAAGTAGTGAGAATGAGATAGCAAATAATGACTATTGATAACTTGATAATTTATTTTCTACATAGTTTCCGAGTCTCTCTACACACCGAGTCCAGCGCTTTTCCAAGGCTTCAATCCCTTTCACAAAAAAAGTTTTGTCTTGGTCCTGCAATAAGCTCTCAACTGCATCCATCACCTCGTTATCGTCTTCGTACCTGTTTCCCCTTAAGTATTTTTTCAATTTAGGGAACACATAAAAATCGCTTGCCGCCAGATCTAGTGAATAAGGGGGGTGGTCAACCAATTCGAAGCTAGCTTGCTGAATGGCAGCCATCGCAACTGCCGACATGTGCGCGGGTGCGTTGTCGTGATGAAACAGCACGCCCCTTCGAAGTTTCCCTCTCTTTTTCTCTTTGATTGCATTCCTCAACTTGGAAATTAAAGCTGCATAATATTGGCCTGTAAAAGTGGTTCCACGCTCCAGGTAATCAGTCAACAATATCCCTTCTAAGTCCCAAAATATTGAGGCCATAACCTTGCCAGCCGATGCCACGACACGAAACTTCTTCAGGGTCGGTGATGATGGCCGTTTCCATTGCGAAGATTGTTGCTTTGTCTCGGGATCAAAATGATGGACCCATGTTTCGTCCATTGTTACGAAACGAGACAAAAAGTTTTCAGAATCTTATTGAAACTTGTCCAACAATATCTTCGAAATGTCATGTCGATTTTGTTTCTGACTGTCGGTTAACATTCTCGGCCCATCTTGCGGAGACTTTTCTCATATTCAAAGATTGTTTCAATATGGATTGAATACTTCCAAATGAAATGCCCGTTTCTTGAATTAAGTATCGGATGGTAACTCTTCGATCGCTCAATACAATTTTCTCGACTTTCGCAACATTTTCTTGGGTGACTGACGTCGATGGACGGCCGCAACGATGTTCGTCTTCCGTGCTCGTTCTCCCTAATGTTGCCTCCAAATCGCAACGAATCTCTTGCGTCGTTAATTTTTTTAAACATAAGTATTTAATAACGGGTCGCACTTCGTTTTTCTCCATTTTCGAGAACACGTTCCGACACGAAGCAAACAAATGACTACATTCAGAAAAAACAAAAGAGAATCGAAGATTTTTTTCTTTACTAATATTATAAATATGTATCTGAGCTATGCCTGCCAGTATTTTTTTTTCTTACCAAGGAGTATGTCGTTCTCACTACTTTTTGATCGCTCCTAGTATAATTTCCCTTCAGTTTCTACTACAAAATTATAAAGCAGAGGTAACACAAACCGCAAATTATCACATAACATACCATCATTATGAATGAACGTACGTTGTAATTCATGCTTCATAAGTTACACTTTCATGTTTAACTATTATTATACATTTGGGAAATTAAACTAGAAGGCAATGAAGTGTTTCTAATGTAAACATTAAGTTATGAGCTTGATTATATATGTATTCAAGTTATAATTAACAAGGTATTATAATTCAAATCTATGGAAACCAATTAGTAATAGATTGGCATTACATACTATGACTACGTGCCTTACGTTATAATAACATTAATTATTATAATTTAGAAGGAAGACCAAAGAATTGATATATGGCATATAATATGAAATATGATATGGCCAGAAAGGAGGTTACTACTGGCGATGACGGCAAATAGAAGAAGCCATGTTGCGTCGACCCCAAAAAAATTAGAAATACCGGCCAAGTGCGAGTCGGACTCGCGCACGTAGGGTTCCGTACCATTATCGCAAAAAACGACAAAAAAATCACGTTTGTTTTATGGGAGCCCCACTTAAATATTTATTTTATTCTATTTTTAGTATTTGTTATTATAGCGGCAACAGAAATACATGATCTGTGAAAATTTCAACTGTCTAGCTGTCATGGTTCATGAGATACAGCCTGGTGACAGACAGACAGACAGACGGACCGCGAAGTCTTAGTAATAGGGTCCCGTTTTTACCCTTTGGGTACGGAACTCTAAAAAATCAATACAGAAAATTAAAATCTGAACTACTTAAGAAGCGAACTAAAAAGCTGTAAACAAGAAGAAAATCTTGCTTTGCAGTCGGAGGATACATATTCACGAGCTGGCTGAACAAAACCTTATATATTTATTAAGCAGTCGGTTTTAAACTTACTTTTTTTGTTTACAACTTTTAGTTATCATTTTTTTTATTATATTTAAACATAGTGGTATAGATTTTTGTAGTAACGTTTAGAAATGATTTATTTTGATACCCCACTCGATAAGTTTGAAAGAAAATAAACTGGGACCAAAACTTGCTATATTTTTTTACGTCACTTTATTTACGTTTTTACGTTACTTTATTTACGTTTTTACGTTACCTTATTCTAAAACAACCTTGGAGGTCAAGACGTATCTAACGATGTCTTAATTTTATATACTTCTAGTGTTTTGGAAGATGAGGTAATTAGCGAGAATGGTTGTTAAACAACTTTAAATCGTTTAAATTATATCCTAAACCGTTATTTAAAATGAAAAATGGTGAATGAAACGTAAAGCTGATTTTTAAATACCTATATTCAACGATACCCCACTTGACATACGCAGATATTGATTTTTCATTTTGCCTATACGGCGTCTGGTAGTCGCTGTGGTGAACTTTGATTACATGTCTTTAGTGACACTCGCAAGGTTTAATGAATCGATTGACGAATCATCAAAATCGGCCCACGTATTTGATATTTTGAACGCCACATAGGGACAAACATACATACATAGACTGATAAACACATTAGCCTCCTTCGGTAGTCTGGTAAAAAGACAGGTGGACGGATCAAGGCTTTTCCCAAAAATTTTGGGATCCGCTTCCAGTCTAACCGGATTCAGCTGAGTACCAGTGTTTTACATGGATCGACTGCCTATCTGACCTCCACAACCCAGTAACTGGGTAACACGATACACTTGGAAAGACTAGTGTCAGCGTTCTGGACTAGAGGATGATAACGTATTTGTTTATCCTCCACCAACATAAGATCTCTGTTTCCATAGACTTTTATAGGCCCATCAATACATACTACAGTATTTTTTGTGTAGGGCAAAAATTCAATCCCAATTTTATAGGTCAACCGAACGATAAGAGATTTATGATAGAATTTTCTAATATCGTTCGACGCATAGAAAAGATTTTGCAGAGAAAACTTTTAACAAAACGTTTGAGTGCAGTACCAAAAAATTCCCTCGCGTGAAGGATTTATTGGCAAAATTGAGGTAGGTAAAAAGTAGCTTTTAAAGAAGAATTTTTACTGTAAATGTAGTGGATACAATTCAATTGCGACCTTCAGACGAGGGTAATGTTCGATCTCCATTATGTACTAAAGCAATATTTCAAAAGTGCAAATTTGATCAGCAAGGCCAAATGCTTGATGAAATGCGTTTATAACGCGTAATAAAAACAATTTTGTCCTTGAATTTCAGTCAAAGAAGTGACAGAATATTCTTTTGGAAATAGTCAATAACAAAGCAAGGGAATCACTGTCCATTCCTGGAATAGATCGAGAAACGCGATAAGGATGTTGTATATAAGTTTATTTTTAACCGACTTTCGAAAAAGGAGGCGGTTCTAAGTTCGACTTCTTGTATGTTTTTTTAAATGTTTTTTCACCGATATCTCCGTCAATTGTAAACCGATTTTGAAAATTCTTTTTTTGCTTGAAAGAGTATGTTCCGAAATTAGTCCCATTTTATTTTGGTGAAGATCTGATGAAGAACTTCGAAGATATACAAGAGAACTCTTCAATAAATAACGGCAAATCTCTCGGGACTGCTGCAATCGCATGTCTGTTTATTGTTTATACCATTTCATAACATAACATCACGCCAGTACGTTCTTAAAGGGCAAGCATATCTTTCATTCATTTGATCGGTTTTGTTAAAGTATCATGATATTCGGGTAATCTATTCTGGCGTTATAGGCAACTTACTAAACAACTTGCCTATTAAGTAGGTACAACTAAGAAGTGAAAAATAAAAAAAACTTTTTTACAAAAAAAATACTACCGACTTCCAAATAGAAAACTACAAAGTGAAAAATAACTTTGTTTTTGGAAGTCGGTGTCTATAACGCAAAAAAATGGTACCTACGAATCACACCGACTTCCAAAAATAAAGTTATTTTTCACTTTGTAGTTTTCTATTTGGAAGTCGGTAGTATTTTTTTGTAATTTTTTTTTTATGATCCATTTTGTTCTGGTGTACAATATACTTTATTGTACAAACACATCAACACGGTCTAGGGATATTTCATACTCAATTAAATAACTCGAAAAGTACTGGCCGCATTGGAATCTTTTATACACCGATTTGTTTGTAATTTATCTCAGACTAATTCCAAATTCAAATTTTTAAAAATTATTTTGTTTCGGAGGCATAAAAATGTCTTGATGTGTAGGAGAGGGAATTTTCATTTGTTTGTAATTTATCTCAGACTAATTCCAAATTCAAATTTTTTCTTTTGTTTCGGTGGCATAAAAATGTCTTGATGTGTAGGAGAGGGAATTTTCATTTGTGCGAAATTTAGAAAACAATACGAATTACGTTTAGTTACAGTTTTTTTTCATTTTTAAACGAAAGATAAAGTTAAAATTGAGGTATTGTAGCCATGCAACGCCAACATTTGACGAGGGCGGAGATGTTACGAGCTGTGGGAATGCTGGAAGCTGGGTCTAATCAGCGTAATGTTGCTGAGGCCATAGGGACCGACCAAAATGTAATTTCAAGATTGTGGACACGCTATCGTGCCACAGGTGAAGTAGCGGAGAGGCACCGGGGGCCAAGTCGCATCACTACCCCCAGACAAGACCGATTTTTGTAAATTACTGCGTGAGCTCAACCAAATGCAACGGCGACTCAATTGGTCCAAAGGCTGCGAGTGGAACACCAAGTGCTTGTGAGTGACCAAACTGTAAGAAGGCGACTGCATGAAAGCAATCTACGCTCTCGTAGACCACTCCGGGTCCCACCTTTACGGAGAGGCAATCGTGGACGACGATTAGAATGGGTTCGGAACCACGTGGACTGGGGCCGTGAGCAATGGTCCAATGTGCTGTTCACGGATGAATCCAGGTTCGGCTTCCATCCAGATTCACGAAGGACGCGTGTTTGGCGAGTTCCTGGACGATGGAGCCGTCTTCAGAACCCTCAGGAAGTTCACCCATACCAAGGAGGAACAATTATGGTTTGGGCAGGAATTCGTCTTGGAGGACGGACGGATCTCGTTTGGGTGCGGGGCAATATGACGGCAGAACGATACGTCCAACAGGTACTGAGGCCCGTAATCTTGCCCCACAGAACACAAATGGGGCAAGATTACCTGCTCATGCACGACAATGCCCGGGCACACACGGCGAGAACGGTAGCAGCTTGGTTACATACACACAATGTTAGGGCCTTAGACTGGCCTGCTCAATCGCCAGATCTAAATCCCATTGAGCATGCGTGGGACATGCTGCAAAGAAGAGCTCTGAAGGAAGTTCCTGAAAATCTGGCTACAGAAGATCAACTTTTTGCGCACCTCAGAAGGACATGGGACAATATTCCGCAGCAAGACATTGACAACCTTGTTCTGAGCATGCCGAATCGTTGCCGATGTGTTATGAACATCATGGGCGCTTTCTCAAACTACTAACTTCAAGTTTATAAACACAAATTAAATGATTTTTCTATTTTTTTCAGTTTTTACTCATAAATTAAAAGTTAATTCATATACGGTTTCCGTCTATGCTTCATTTTTTTTCCATAAAATCCTGAAATTTTAATCGAAGTACCTTAACCATTATTAAAAAATGGTAGAATATTAAATAACGTATCTTTTAAATATATACATGTCCTATAAATATTTAACACATTGATAGTAATTCGCTTTTTTTAAAATATCCCTAGACCGTGTTGATGTGTGTATAATAATAAAGAAAGCATAGTGCATTATCTATTTAAAAAGTAATTTATTGAGTACGACACCAGTTCACAAATTGGAAATGTTCTTCGTGTTGATTAGTTAGAAGAATGTTTATTTTTTTTTCTTTCATTCCTAATATTATGATTAAGGCCTGCATGTTTATTAATCACACATCAATGGCTGAAAGGATTCAGATAAACATTGAATTTCATTGTAACGTTCGCTTGGAGGGACAATTTTCGACTTACCCTGGTGCAAAGCCTCCGGAAAACGATAGCACGAAATAATCTTGCACAAGGTTTATTTTGCAGCTTTTACATGTAGTTTTAACTACGGCAATATTATGTTACATGCATGGTTCAATTTGTTCTGGTAATACTAATAAAACGATTTTACGATACTCCTAAACTTTCAACTCGGTGATGGTAGTAAATCATAAAACTGGTTGAGTTACCTACTCACATCACATAGGTATGTTTTTAACACTAAATCACGGTGAACTGTAAATTATCCAGTCAACCTTAATATTTTTTAAACGACTTTCGAAAAAGGAGGAGGTTCTATGTTCGACTTCTTGTGTTTTTTTTTATGTTTGCTCACCGATATCTCCGTCAATGTGGACCGATTTTGAAAATTATTTTTTTGTTTGAAAGAGTATGTTCCGAAATTGATCCCATTTTAATTTGGTGGAGATCTGATGAAGAACTTTGAAGATATTCAACAGAACTCTTCAATAAATAACGGCAAATGTCTCGGGACAGCTGCAATCGCATGTCTGTTTATTGTTTATACCATTTCATAACATAACATCTCGCCAGTACGTTCTTAAAGGGCAAGCAGATCTTTCATTCATTTGATCGGTTTTGTTCAAGTTTCATGATATTCGGGCAATCTATTCTGGCGTTATAGGAAACTTACTAAACAACTTGCCTATTAGGTAGGTACAACTAAAAAGTGAAAAATAAAATAACATTTTTACAAAAAAATACCACCGACTTCCAAATAAGAAAACTACAAAGTGAAAAATTACTTTATTTTTGGAAGTCGGTGTCAATAACGCAAAAAAATGGTACCTACGAAAGACACCGACTTCCAAAAATAAAGTTATTTTGCACTTTGTAGTTTTCTTATTTGGAAGTCGGTGGTATTTTTTTGTAAAAATGTTTTATTTATAAACAAATATAGCAAAGACATTTGATTCAAACAGAAGCAGGGTTATGCTTTTAAAATGAATATGACATGGAGGAAATAAGGAATACTTAAAAAAAGATTACTCTGTTTCGAAGGCAGTCGGGTAGAAAATATTACAAGCCATTAGTTTTTGATAATATACTGAGTTTCTTGCACGTTTGCTTGGACTTAAAATCACCATCCAATCCAGGTTCCCTTTGTGGACGGCCTTATTTATTGTAATACTTTACAGTATGTTCCGTTTCCGTGAGTGTATCCGTGCCATCAACAGTGGACCTTATCAGAATACACATATGCACATGCTGTGATAGGGCCTTTTTGGTCTCACGCGGGGTTTTATTATAGTTATTTTATTTTGTTTTTTCTTATTCGTCTCCTGTGCGGTACACAAATAAATATGTTTTATTTCTTTACCTTCGGGTACCAAGTCGCTTAAATTCGTACAGATAGGTAGTTAATTTTATATGCATACATACTTACTCACGCCTTTTTTCCTTAGGGGAAGAAGAAACTACAGAACACAACCTGCTACGATCCTAACAGTTTAACATTTGGGGATTTCCCAAGCTGGCCGTGACATTGATATGATTAATTACCAAAAAGGCTTCAAAGAATAAAATATACTTTCATCACGCGCAACACAAAAGATATCTTGAAGATTATTTCTGTAGAAAGTTAACCACTGAAGCCTTTCAAAGTTGACGGCTCAATGCCCTAACAAAACCTAAACTGAACAGATAAAAGATTTATCATTTTAATCTTTTGTTTGTGACTATTGTTTATGACCAGTGAGTTGACATCACGGAAATAATTAATTGACTACGTTTTGTGAGAAACGGTAAAATATTAAGGACCAAAGTAGTATACTTTGGTCCTTAATATTTTAGACGATGACTGTCGCCAACGAACTTGAGGGAACAGAACGCGCACACACGTTCGGGTTAGTCTTTTTCTATGGAGAAGAACCGGCAAGAAACTCCATGGTTACTCTTTTAAATGGTTTTGTTTACAATATTTCCATGTTACAGCATTAGTACTTGGATATGGGGGGACAACGTAGGCCCGACATTAAGTCGTACGAAATTGGAAAAAAAAAACAAACAAAAAAAAATTATGCACGAAATAAAAATAACCATCTAGAAAACTAGAAAGCCTACAATGTTCACACATTCACAATAGGTAAAAGAATCTATACAAAGGTAAAAAAAAAAAAACCACAACACTAAATTTAACATGTGGCACAAATACTGTAATCAGTGCTGTAACTATTCTTAGCAAAGGGCTATAATGATGATTGAAAAATATTGTAAAAAGTCTAATTCAAAGAGAAAAAAAAAATGAGATTGAGAATAGTTAGAGATATCCATATATTTGTGCCGTTTATGAGTTACCAGGGAAGCCGCATGCGCAGAGGGTGTCAAAGCCAAATTTTTTATCTTCAACGTAGTCCTTGATTTTATAATATGCTTTTTTAACAAGGACACGTTTGATGTTGTTTTTGAACTTGCCATCGGTCAGTTCTATAACTGACTTAGGCAACTTGTTATAAAAGCGTATACTGTTTATAAGAAAAGACTTGCTAGTTTTCGTTAATCTAAATTTGGGTATTACAATTTCGTGCTTACTGCGTGTATTTAAATTATGGAAGTCACTTCTAGTTTTGAAAAGCCCTCGATTTTTGCGGACATACAAAATACATTCCAAAATATAAAGTGAAGGTAGAGTCAGTATATCGATCTCTTTAAATTTTTCTCTGAGGGACTCGCGAGGACCCATTTTATAGATCGCGCGGATTGCCCTCTTTTGTAAGATAAAAATTGAGTCAACGTCTGCTGCTGACCCCCACAGCAGAATGCCATAAGACATAATACTGTGGAAATAAGCATAGTATACTAGTCTAGCTGTGGCTACATCGGTTAACTGCCTTATCTTCCTTACTGCATAGGCAGCCGAACTTAACCTGCCCGAAAGAGTTCTAATGTGCGCGCCCCACTGCAATTTTGAATCGATAGTAATCCCCAAGAATACAGTTTCCGTTATTATTTCAAGATTTTTGCCGTCAAGATTTAGATTAAGGTCACGTTGAGGTACATTTGGTAAAGAGAACTTTAGACATTTTGTTTTTTTCGCATTCAGTAAAAGATTGTTAGCTGCGAACCATTCCGAGAGAACAATTAGACTTTCATTGACGTGTAAGAGCAAATATCAGCAAATAGAATAATATCCGATAATTTGGCCATCATAAAAGGGAGATCATTAATGTAAACAAGAAAAAGGAAAGGGCCGAGAATTGAACCTTGGGGCACGCCCATTTTGACTAGAGACCCGGAGGACGTCGCCCCATTAACATTTACTTTTTGCTGTCTGTTTGATAAATAGGAAAGCACAAGATCAGCAGCTTGTCCTCGAATTCCGTAGTGTTGTAATTTACAGATCAGTGTGTTGTGGTCGACGCAGTCGAACGCTTTTGACAGATCACAGAAAATGCCAATGGCATCCTGGGACTTCTCCCAAGATTCCAAGATGTGGCTGAGTTTTACTCCCGCGTCCGTTGTCGACCTACCTTTCGTGAAACCAAACTGCTGACTATGCAGGATCCCATTTGAATTGAAATGAGACAACATCTGGTCCAGCATGATTTTTTCATAGATTTTACTCAATGCTGGTAGCACGGATATAGGTCTATAATTAGAGGGATCGCTCTTACAGCCTGATTTGAAAATTGGTACTACTTTACTGGGTTTCATTAAGTCAGGAAACGTGCCGCTGTCCAAACATTGATTGAATATGCCTGTTAGGACAGGAGCAATTGAGTCAATAATATCTCCAAGAACCCTAACGGATATCCCCCATAAGTCTTCAGTGTTTTTTATATTGAGACTTTTGAACGCGTTTTTAATTGTATCAATGCATATTGGTTTAAATTTAAAGGTTGGTATGTCTTTAGTAAAGTATTCCTTAAGAAGAGCTGCAGCCAATTTAGATGAGGAGGGAAGTGACTTCGTAACCTCTAACGGAATGTTGGTAAAGAAATTTTCTAATGTCTCAGCGACTTCTTGCTTATCAGAAATGGTTTGATTAGATATTTTCAAAGACAACTCATTCTGATCGCGTTGTTGTGTCTTTCCAGTTTCTCTATTAATTACTTGCCACACAGTTTTTATTTTATTATTAGAAACACCAATTCCCAGATCCATACAGTACGACAGGTCTAATCACGGACTTCTAAATTTTCCCCTTTAACTTGAGGAGCATCCGTGGGTAGCAAGTTGTTCCAGTGACCTGTCGCCATTTCATCCATCCCGAGTTGACCCGTTGCGGTACCCTTGGAACCGGTAGTCGGAGCAGATCGGAATGGGCGTTCCAGCGAGAGCTATGGGCACGGAACTAGAGAGAGAGCGCCAAAAACGCAAAATCGGTATCCAGTTTTGCTTCTAATCAATTTCAGGCCAACACTCTACAGTCTGAGCCACCACAGTTCCAATCTGCTCTGGACCTCTAGGCCACTCTCGGCAACCAGCACAATGCCAATCGCAAACAGCACACACCAGGGTGTCTCTTCCTGTATGTCCAACGTCAGAGCGTCCATTATCAACAGGAAGAGGTAGGGACTGAGGGCCGACCCTTGGTGCCACACCAAAGCATTACAGAAGTTAAGTGCTGGCTTTCATTGCTGTTATAGTACTGAGTACTCGTATTTAATTTGTGTCTAAGTTTCATGTCGAGGTTTCAAGCAACTTGTCATACTCATCATCAAAACACTATAAAAAAAACATTTTCATGAATCTGCGTCCGTAATATTTACGATAACGTGACGTAAGGTCGTAAATTCTCACCCAATTAAACTGTCAAAAGCCAGGTGTGAAGGTTGTAAATGAAGTTTCCTTTCGCTTTACTCCACGTAAATCAATCAAAAAACGATCCTGAACTTGAAATCACTCTTTGATACTTTTAATAACTTTTTTCGAGGATAGGTACCAAGTTCGGCTTCGACATTTGAACTACAAACATTTGTATATAGAGTCAGTGAAATTTATTGTTTACTAGCTGACCCAGCAAACTTTGTTTTGCCATAAAAACACCAAAAATTCATCTAACCTACCTACTCTACCCTACCCTGAGGTCTGGACTGAGGTTAAGCACATAAGGCGCCAATTTAGTTGGTGGGGATTAGTGTTAAGAAAAAAAAAAAAACCCTACCTACCCTACCCTACCTACCCTACCCTACCTTCCCTACCCTACCTACCCTACCCTACCATGTAGGTTAGGTACATTTTTTTTTTCTTATTTTTTTTCATAATATCCTTCTCCTAACAATAACAAACACAATAAAAAAAGAATAAGCGAAATCGGTCCAGCCGTTCACGCGTGATGCCGTGACCAAGGGGAATAGGTATTCATTTTTATAAATATAGATTAAATTAACAACCAATTTGTTATGTAATGGCTAATTATGGCCAATCGATGTAGGGTATCAATTTGATACAAAAGGTAACACAAAGCTATTTTGCACATATGGGTATAGAGTATTTAATCAAGCGAGAAAAATAACTCCCATTTTTTAATTAAGAATTGAAAGTCGAGTAGTAAGATTTTTGACACATTCTTAACTCCAAATATTTAATTCAGAGAGCGGGCCTATAGCAGTTATCTAAGCGAATTCAGTTGTTTTTTTTTACAAAGTGGTTTATATAGGCGATGATTTATAGCAAGGAAGGCTATTTTCATGACAAAGTTAGGCATTTTTGCGATGAAAAATGACAACAATCAAAATAATGGATCCACCCACAATATCTAGGATGAGAAAATTGTTAGTCGCCCACACTTGAAGCAAAATTAGTTTGTGTAGCCTTATGGGACCAATCAACGCCAGCACCTGGATTCAACAACTGTTGCAAAAAGTCACCGTATGTATGTATTATGTTACGTTTTAAAATGGATTCATTACATGATAGTTTATTATTGTTCACCTAATTGTGAGATTATTTAAAGCAATATAGAAAATGGCGGGATACCGCGCCATTTTCTCATATTTAACGTATTTTTTTTTTTATTTTTTTATTTGTGATGGGTTTGCTCTTGACTCTAGTCTAGGTCAAAGGTGACAGAGACAGAGTCGACGATGGAGTGAGCTTACCCAGAAGAAGCCTGTTTACTCTAACTTTGAAGAGATTCGGGTTGAATGCGTTCGGAAACACTGACGCAGGTAGCGAGTTCCATTCATTCGCTGTGCGCATTATGAAGGATGTTTGGAAGCGTTTGGTGCGAATTGGTGGAATGGCAACAAGGTAAGGATGATAACTTGCAGTACGTCTAGATGTCCGATGGTAGAAGGGGGCTGGTGGGATGAGGTCGTGGAGTTCTTCAGCACACTCACCGAAGTACAGTCTGTAGAAGACCGACAAGCAGGCAACCTTGCGGCGATGAGCCAAGCTGTGAAGCCTGGCACCCGCCAGCTCAACGTCGCCAATGAGCCTCCTGGCTCTGCGTTCCACCGAGTCAAGCGCGGCAAGCTGATATTTAGCTGAACCATCCCAAAGGTGACTGCAATACTCCATGCAGGATCGGACTTGCGCTTTGTATAGGGTTAAAAGCTGTCCAGGCGTAAAGTACCGAGTACCGAGTACCGGAGTAGTAGCACTGATAGACTCGAGATTATAAAATATTGTGTAATGGATAAGCCGACTTACTTTTCTGTGAAGTACAAGCCAGTACAAGCCTGATATATTATTATATTTCCTTTATCATTAATAATTGGTGTAAGATCGACTACACAAGGCTAACGTAAGTTATTTGATATTATAAATTTATCATTGCTAATGGTTGTGTTGAAACTGTATTTATATCATATTATGGCCTTTATTCCTAATATGTAATATTGATTTAAGGGCTAGTCCATGTCCTTTGCCTTATCCTTGTTAATATGATTCTATAATATTGTAAACACTTTGTGGTTGTAAAAGATATCGATAAATACTATGAAAGAGCTTCCGTGGGGTTTGTTACCCTTCTTCCCCACGAGAACTAGGTCTGGCGAGCGGGCAGTAAGCTCGATGATCCTTCTAAATATGAATTAATTGACAAACCTTATTTAAATAAATGCCTAGTCTTGTCTTTCTGTGCTTTTATTCATAAAACCCTTCCCTTACACACCAAATACATTGGAACTCTGATACACAGTAAATAACCAACAACCATCTTGACATTCAAAGCTTGCTATCTTGGTAGATCAGATATCAATACTTTTATATAGAGTTTCATTCATGGTTGTGGAAATGTATGTGGAAATAAATAGTTTAAAATTTAAATTTAAAAATATCTGTACAGCAATACATTCTTTTTTTTTTGCCTCATACTAGGAATTTATTCTTGTGTTGTGTTCTTCTTGAGTGGGTGATTTGAGCTACTGCCGACGACTACAGTGAAAAACAATAGTGATCAGATCTGTAAGTACATGAATCTTTGGAAGTCCAAATATAACCCTTTACAAAATTATATAATCTAACATAAAAACCTCAATGTATAGTTAGTCTAGATTGTTTTAGTCTAGATTTGTCGGTACCACAGAATAATTCCTTATGAGTGAAAGAGACTTTCACAAAAGACATCAACTAGCGCTACTGCAAAATGTGCAATTTTGATTTACTAACCATTATAACTTGACCTTTTTCAGATTGGCCAATATGTATTATTTTACTTACCGGTGGAATGTTATCCCATCTTTTTTCGAACTTGAAGTGCTGGATGATTTTCCACACCATTTCACTGCACAATACGTCATTTTTTCTAAGGCAAACCGTTGTTAACTATTTTTTACATAGAATTAAAACCAAAAATCACTTGCGTCCGTCAAATGTCTGGTCGACACTAAAGAGATCATACCGTGCACTGAGTTATATCAGCCTAAATGAACTGATGTGTGGTGCGCGTAAGTTGTCTTCTATGCGGAATCTATTGGGAGGTAATCTGTGGTCTGTACCCATTGTTTTTACGCATTTGTGCCCAAACAATTTAACCGGTAGACATAAGATTCCATCATCAATTTTAAAACAATCTAATGTCCGATGTATTCCACATTGAGCACCCGTTTTAATGGCACCTGAGGTAATCAACATAAGGCACCTATCGATATTTTACGCAGGTGCCATTAGTGGAATAATATAATATTTAAAATTTGATTCAACATTTGGCAACTACGGATCAGTATGTACTAGTGTTGGGACGTTTGTTTTTTTAGGACGTCAATATCAAAAATTTGATTAAAATCATTAGAGAGTTTAATAACATGATAAAAGTATAACTTCCTCTTTTGCATTTTTAGTAAGATGTTGAACATTATAAGCATTTATACTCAAACTACTACTCAGAGTCCAGAATCATGTAGGAGATTTAGTATTTGCGGGGCTGGAATCATTATCGGTAAAGATTAACTTCGTGGTCCAAAAATGTGTCATAAAATTTTAAATAATAAATTTTAGAATACGTCAAAATGCCAGATTATTCTAAAACTAAACAAAGAAACTTTAAAGAATTGTTTTTACTAAAAACAACCGTATTTGCTTCAAAATGCTGACTTAACACAAAAAAAAAAAAAAAAAAAATACACACACCTCTTCAATTTCAATGTTCTCTCTACATTATGTTGAATCATTGTTTGCATAAAACACAGAACTTTCGAGTAATTAAGGCTTAAAACAGTCCCTTTTATTTCTTGCCTGAGGATATGAGACCACTCCAATTTTGGCGCAAATAGAACTGAGTTGGTTTGTTGTTACGAGTAGATCTTAGTCATATATTAAGAAGAAGTACTGTAGCTAATCTATATTTAGGCATAAAGCTATTTCGTCGTAATAAGTACTTCTTTTTACCGACTACCGAAGGAGGCTGATGTGTTTGTCAGTCTATGTATGTATGTTTGTTCTTATGTGGCATTCTAGAGACCAAACGCGTTGGACGATTGTAATGATTCTTACGTCAGTCAATTCGTCTTAACCCTGCGAGTGTCACAGGCTACATTCAAATTGGAAAAGAGTTGGTTGGTTGGAAGGTTTTAAGAGCTTATTTCAAAAATACCTAATTCAAAAAAAAATAACTAAAAAGTTCTAAATAAAAAAAGTTAATTAAATAGATCAAAAAATCCGACTGTTTAAAAAGCGAACTAAAAAGACGTAAACAAGAAGAAAATCATGCTGTGCAGTCGGAGGATACGTCTGGATTTGGTCAGCCAGCTCGCGAATATAAACAGTCGTGTTTTTTATCTCTTTAATTAACTTTTTCACATTAATTATGCGTTTCCAAACTAAAGTTTGAATTTTTTCTGGGATTCCCACAACCTATATAATCTATTCTGCTGCACTCTGGGTGAATTCACAAATATTGCATTGTTTACTAAGTCATAGATGTTAGATAATAAGTTACCGTAAGGTATGGGATAAGCGCTTGTATCGCATTTGAAAATCCTGTACTTATTTGAGAAAGATGACATAAATAAATATAGCAAGACTGAAAAGTGAGAAATACGCATGCACCTTCCATCGTAAGCCGTATCCATCGCTTTCCATCAGGCTAATCGAGAACAAGAGTGAGCCCGTTGATAAATAAAATAAATAAAAAACTAGCTTAGGTTAGGTTATTCCGGTGAATGTTTCAAAGAAAGTTTTGGTCAATATTCGATAGAAACCGTAGCGCGTAGCTCCGTAGCGCGTAGCCAAGTATGTAGCTCGTAGCCGTAGTACCGTAGCACATAATGTATTATAGAGTGAGTGTTTGTACATTCTACATTGGTTATGTTAAGGCACATGCCATAATTATCTCTTCACCATCATTGGATGGCTGGTAGACAATGCAATTTTATGTTTGCCAGTACCTTTTGTGCATGAAGTCTAAATAAACAATGGGTCATATTAAATTAGCTAGCAAAACTCTCTTGAAGTGGTAGGTATTGATAGCTTATGACGACCAAACCAAAAAAATATATCTGTGCAGGATGCCGTAGATCAATAAGTTAGAATTAAGTAACTTTGATCTGTAACCTGTTTAGTATTTAAGATTGTTTGAGTCAGTGCCAGATAAATGTCGTTGTTAGTTTTAATTATGTACATATTACTTCATGACTTTCATAGTATTTTATCTAGAATAACGAGACGTTCCCACGATAAAGTTTTATAAAAAATCATCATCGTCATCATCATATCAGCCGTTAGACGTCCACTGCTGGACATAGGCCAAGCTTCACCATATTGACCGGTAATCGGTCCACCTGGTGGGAGGCCTTCCAACGCAACGTCTTCCGTCTTTATAAAAAATAAAATAAATTATAGCAGGCGTTTCCTGGACCCAGAAGTAATTATGTACCGTTTTATACATTATGAATTCTCGGGAGTGAGTAAACTCGAATTCTCGGGAATATTCCATTATTTACGAACCGACGCCGACGGCTCCTATAAAAAAGACACAGACACAGTTGGCACTCAGCAACAGAGCTCTCAAGAATATAAACTGAAGCCTAGAAAATAAAGTGTTTCACTCTCTCCACCAATTCCAGTCAGTAGTTAATGTATACAAAAGCGTGTACAATATCCATGCTCTTAATTTTAAGTAACTTAAGCTGTATTCGGGTTCATCGGCACAGTCAAGGGCCACTGGCAGTGCAGCTACTTTTTTAGGAGTTTAAGAAAAAAAATATCATTTTGGTTATTGATACCAATCAAACCAGCGAAGTTTCGCTTGCCATTTTAATTAGACGCTGTATAAGTACGAGTGTTAACTAGAATTTTTATTCTATATCCTCTTGGAATTTACAGAGTATATGAGACGATCATGAAAATCTCTATTAAGATTTTATTTAGAATCCATTGAATACGCATTAGCGAAAAGGCTGTTTTGATAGTGTCCTAGTTTTAGACTAAGAATTAAGTTTGTTATAAACAATAATCCCTAAACCCATAAAAGATAATTAATGAATATAAGTTTATAATCTTTAAATGTAGTCAGTGTAGTGTGTGTTTCAGCTTAGAGCAAATTTGAGCTAGACAAACTCAAGCCCAGTTTACAAACTATCTAGATTAGTCAATAAGAAAGTGCCTAGTATTAGTATTATTACAGAATAATTAATCTAATAATGTAAAACAAGCCTGTTAATTACTGTAAATTACCCTTTTCTAACAAAAGCAGTAGTCTTGAATGACCTGATAATTATAGAAGGATGAACTTACTTAAACATGATGATAAAAACTCTCTTTTTATCATCATGTTTCAAAAAAACTAAATAAACGAACAAAGACAGAAAGCAGTGGTGGCCCAGTGGTAATGGCCGCGACTTACAAGTAGTAGGTCGTGAGTTGAAACCCAGGCAAGCGCTTTACTTTGTGTAAATTATTTCATCACGTCAGCTCTCAAAACGGTGAAAGAAAACATCGTGAGGATACCAAAACCAACAATTCGAAGAAATGTGACATTCACCAATTTGCACTGGGCCCGCATGATGCATTACGGCCCATTTCCTCTCACAGAGAGGAGGTCTGTATCTCAGCAGTGGGAAGATTAAAAGGTTGATGATGATGATTAAAAGATTACCCTCCATATCTGTCATTACTCCCTTTCAATGAAGATTAATGCGCTTTTGTGTGTGCAAAATCTAAAAGTAAAGGTAAAGTGAGCGCAAAATACATTTTACTAACTACAAAGTGAATCAAAAGTTATGTTCTCCGATGCGAAATGCACACTCTATTAGGAACTGAACATAGTTAAGTAGACTAAAAAAATTGAGACAGTGGGGAGGGGGGGGGGTGGCTACCGCGTATGAATTCACTCTTGTGGGGGCTGGTGTAGCGTAAGGTGTGAATAAATGTTTTCCTTCACCGTTTTGAGACCAGTGGTGATGATATAATTTACACAAAGTAAAGCGCCTGCCTGGGTTTGAACCCACGACCTACAGCTTATAAGTCGCGGCCGATACCACTGGGCCACCACTGCTCTCTAAAATCATTGTATTTAGCTATAAACAAAATGCTCGCTTATCATGAGAAACTTAATATTGTAGGACACTGCAATCTTAATATAAGCTCAAGATGAAACAACTTCTGTCACCTTATCTGCATAATATATTCTATACAGATTAAGCACGTATTATACTCCGGTAGCTACAGGAGACGTTGAATACACGATAAGGCAGTGTAACATTATACATTATTCCTTAACAGTATTATTATCAGTTCCTGAAGATAATTCAACAGAACTCGAGTTAGTCGACTTTGACATTAGAGCTTAACTTCTTCTTCTTATCGCATTTATGGTATATATTAATATGTTACGTTGGCGATTATTATTACATTATTCTACGTTGCGTTTTTACAGGAATATCCAAGGATTAGTAGCGAGGGTGTTGTGTGCGTTATATACCAAAATGATTACTTAATTTTCCTAAAAGAGCTTAGAAAGAAAAAGAAAGACGAACGAGCGTAGGCAAATTCTTGTAAATACAAAATAAATGGCTCGAGAATTGTTTTGAAGGGATGTGCGATCTTGAAAGACTTGTTTTGTATGAACAAACCCGCTTTCTTGCACGACAGACGTCCGGTACGCATCCACGCATACGGTACGAGTCACACAGTTTTACAGTTTTGCAACGACTCCTAGCACCACTCAGCGTCTTCGTACACTTTTGGTGGGAATACGCTCTGATTAAAATCCCGTTGTTTCAGAGTCTATCAATTCAGTCGATTTTTTTTTTGACAATCCCGCCGCGCAACTCCTGAAAGCCAAAATCAAAAGTGGCGACCACCAGAAAAGCGCCGAGGCAATGAAGCTACACGAAGTCCCGGAAAATGAATTTAACTGTCTTGGAGCCCACAATGATACTAATCAGAATAGAATACGGAGAATAAGGATAAAATACAAATTTCCACTGCCCTCCATATCAAGCAGGAGACGGAACAAACAAGGCCAATAAGCACAAAGCGTTGTTTACAACTGGGATAAGCCCAATCAAATTTGAGCGTAATATTTGATATCAATAATTATATAATAGGTACTGCGAAAACGCTTGAACGCACGGCAATTTGTCCTAGTTGCCACAAGGTCCATATAGTTAATAACTCTAGATGCAGTCTGTGCATTATCCACCATAATATTGCGTTCATTCTGCCAAAGATACATACACTCCTTTATGATATGATGTTCAGATTGTACATATTCTCAGTCAGATGTAGAACATTGACATAAATGCTAAGCAACAATTTAGTCGACTGTGAGAGACATTATTTTATCTTTTCATTTGCTTTACAACAGCTTGATATTTGAAAACTTATTTACTGTTTTACCTGTCATCTTGTAGGCACTGTAGGACTAGGATGTAGGTAACGGATGAGGATGACAGCTAAATAGTTAAATACGCATCAACCATACTGGTATTTGATTGTTAAATATTTAACTTAATTTTGTATTTAATTGTAGGCTGGCAACACTAATAGTGAAAAGTGGAAACTTTTTAAGTTATTAAACTAGAAATTGTTCAAGACTAGTTTTTTTTAAATTATTGTTAGGCTCGCGCTTGACCACTATCTCACTTAATGGTAAGCGATGATGTGGTCGACGATGTAGCATGCTTACCTAGAAGAAACCTATTTACTCTTGACTTAAAGGCTCCTAGGTTGTAGCTCTCAGGAAATACAGACTCTGGCAGGGTATTCCAATCCTTAGCTGTAAGCATAATGAAAGTATTCCCAAAACGTTTGGTGCGTATGGGTGGAATGTCCACGATGTACCGATGACGCATCGCCGTACGTCTTGTAGGCCGATAAGGTCTTTGAAAATTAAAAAAAATTAAAAGACCTTTCATACCTATTTGAATTTGAATAGAATCAAAAGCACAGAAATTACTATATTCAAAGTATAAATAACTTAAGCTACAATTAAAGTTAAAAACCTGGAGCCTTCATATTACAAAATGCTTTTGGGAATAGATATTTGAATAAGTAGCATTGTAAGCACTTACTTAGACCAATATTTATAAACAGTTACAATCCAACCCTTTAAAGATCTGATTAGTTAAACTTTGTCTTTCGAAACAAAGTTCATATATAACTGCAGTAGAAATGCAGCACTTGTTTTATCAAATTTTCCGTTATCTTGGCAAATTTACCAAATATTCTAAATCGGATTAAAACTAACATTAAAAACAAATAACGCGTTTTTCATTGTATACATTCAGATGTGGCTTGGTAGGCGTTTCGGCCACTGAGTATAGTCCGATCCGGTCGAAACAGGAATTTCATTATTATTAATATTTTTGAGTGGTGTTTTGGACGATTTATTTTTTAGAGGCAAATTAACATCAGAAACATAATTATATAATAACTATTTTACTTTGTGGACATCGATAAATTATAAATACAATAAACATTAATGAGTGATTTCTCACGGGTCGGTTGATTTGGACTTTTTGACATGTTGCACGCACATTGACACACAAACACAACAAGACAAAAGCAAAAAACCCGGCAATCTAGGTAAGTGACCTGCTATCACTATATTATTTTATCTGGCAGCTGGCTTATATTATTACCATGACAGGAGCTTATTTTCAAAGTTTTTGCCGAAAGAGATATTTAAACACGGAAATAACTACATTAATTAAAAGGGATGCGAGTGGTTGCTGAAAATCCACTCAACTAGCCACGGCAGTTTTGGCAATATTTCACTTTCTGGAAACTGGGCCTATTTTTTAACACGACCAGAACTTTTCTAATAGTTCCTGCTCTTAAGAGTGAATAAAAACATCAAAGTGAAAAATTAATTTAGCTTAACTTCCGTGCCTAAAGCTATTAAGGCTGGCTCTTTCTGGAAACTGGGCCTATTTTTTACCACGACCAGAACTTTTGTCATAGTTCCTGCTCTTAAGACTGAATAAAAACATCAAAGTGAAAAATTAATTTAGCTTAACTCCCGTGTCTAAGGCTATTAAAGCTTCCATCCACTCTTTCTGGAAAATGGGTCTATTATTTACCAAGACCAGAACTATCCTCATAGTTCCTGCTCTCAAGAGTAAAGAAAAACGTTTGAAACATCAAAGTGAAATAAATAAATTTAGCTTTACTTCCGTGCCTAAAGCTATTAAGGCTTCCAACTACTCTAGAAGATAGATAGCCTGCACTTATGAATCAATTCTTCTTCCTTAAGGCTCTAGGCACTAGTGTGAAAGGAAATGGCCAGCTTTATATCCCGATATAAAATATAACAGGAAGGAACCGATTGTAACGGTGATGGTAATCTTATGTTTGTGGTAACAGAAATAGTGAAAAGAGTTACATAACTCTCAAGGACGAGGACTCTTGGATTTCTAATAAAGTACATGTTATTTTTATTCCTCACCAAGCTGATACCTACGTTTTCTTTTTTTTATTAATATCTATGTATAGTAAATTGAATAAATTTATTATCATGAGAGAAATTAAAAATACATGATGCAAAAAAACTTGTCTACAGTATGTGACAAACAATTAAAAAAACTGTATTTTTTTAAGAGGTGCTCTGGCTAGGAAGCGTTGACGTATTAAAACAAGTTTGAAGTTCCATTCAAGTTCTTATCATTTGAGCTCCCTGAGCTAAGTCCCCACAGGACACAAATCGTAACTCTGCAGTTCTTCTAGCTAGATTTCTACTATTTAATTGGTAAGCCTTTCTGTACGGAAACTTGGACAAGCTCAGCACCATTTTATTTATCACGTTTTACTTTATTCTTTTTCACAACTTTTTGATTGTTGATGTTGTACTATGTCCGGGTGGATTTTATTATTTTAATTTTATACTAAAGTTTTTAGGATTTACCTATTAACATAGCATACTTACGATTCCTTTTGTTTTGAACAAGTTTCAGGTCTTTTTTAAAATAAGAATAAAATACTGTTTATGAATTTATATTATATTATTATTTTATTTTTCTCATAAATCTGTGGTATTTTTTAAGAGTTAATTATAAAATACTAACAACTTTTAATTTTTTAAAGTGGACCACTTGGGAATATTTATTGCCTTTTCAAAAAATAAGTTATATCTAAAAGTCAGGTTCTAAATTAGATTTAATTATTTAAAACATATCGACAGATAAATCTGATTAAAACACACATTGTCAAAGTTATACTTACTTCAAATCCAAAAATTCCAAAATTTGTTTTCAAACAAAACTTCAAAAAAAAAAAACAACTAAATATTTTTCAGTTATTGTCAATTCACTAAAATCACAAATTATTCATAGAACATTTCCCGAAAGCACAAGAGATCTCATACATTTCGAAAATGTTTAAGTTATCGTACGTGGTCTGGCGAAGGAGCGCGTCGAGACGTCCGTACCTCCCATGCCCTTCGCATAGACTGACTGCCGACTGGCTGAACGCTGAAGGCTTTCCTGCCAAACCTTTGCCGTTCTGAAAAAACAAACAAGCCAATGGCTGAATTGATATTGTTTTCGTTTGGAATTTGACAGCGGAGTCGTGGAAAGCTTATTAATTATTTATTTATATATGTACAGACAAAACACTTAAAAGAGTAAATACATTTAAAGATTGAAGAGCACAAGGGTGCTTAGTCAATCTTGCTAATGTTTATTGACATTTTTTAAAAATTTGTATACGCTTCTATTTTCGAATTAAATGGAACGTAAAAATATAGGTTTGACGAAGTGATAAGATAGTTTTTTAGGTTTTTACATCCGTGGAGAACCTCACGTCGTGTTCCTCATTACTGAGAGTTGTGATGTCCCCCAACGGGAGATCAACTTTTCTTTTATGATGTTCCTCTATCGTTGTCTGTCCCTGGCGTTGTGGAGTGCATCGTGCAGTTTGGTGTTGAGCGTTGAACGGATTTTTGGTTGAGGTTGAGGTTTATACACACACTATATTTTACAAGCATGTTACATCGCTTACCATCATTTGAGACAGAGGTCAAGCGCAAGCCTATCAATAAAAATATATTTTTAATTATGTTTGTCAATATTTTTACTGTTAGTAGTTTAAAAATTTCGTTTTACGAAATAATAATAGGTACTAAACGTTTTGAGAATACTTTTATTATGCGTACAGCTAAGGAGTGGAATTCCCTGCCGGAGTCTGTGTTTCCCGATAGCCACAACCTAGGGGTCTTTAAATCAAGAGTGAATAGGTTACTTCTAGGCAAGCGTGCTCCATCATCGCTTACCATCAGGTGAGATGGGGGTCAAGCGCGATCCTATATAAGATAAAAATAATCTAACAATTTCACTTATTTTGAACCTTTTTAATATTTTACTAAAGGGTTTTTTGAACTTTTTGCACATCAAACGCAATTTTTCATAGAATACGGGTGATTTCATAGAATAATGTTTTACTACACAATGCCTAGCTACAGGCCCTTTATGACAATTATTATTTAATTAGTTCTCCAATTCAAATAATTAAATAGTCGTATAATTCATTATAAATCCCAGGTATTCCTAATTGTTGCTAGAATACTTACATTTTTGAATTATTCTAATTACTGAGAATATTGTAAAAAAAAAAACCTATATACAAATATAAAAGCGAGACGGAAAAGAGCTCATTGTGCATCAAAAAATTCGTCCACATCGATGTCAACGGGTAACGTGTCCAGAACGCTGGCAGCATTGCCACGTTGGATGGCAATGCTGATTCTCTGGCCGAAGAAAAGGCCAGCCCTCTGGTCACGTGAAGAGTCGACGAGCTTTGTGCTAATTTCTCTAAAAACTCTATGCGCACTCGGACCCCATGGACCTAATGTTTCAACCCCAAACGGCTCAAACATATAACTTCCAATAAGGTTGTTATATTTGCGCCGTTTGAGGTTTTTTGCACCGGCAGCAGCCGCCCCAGCACAGCCCGCCGTGCTAAAAAGATGGGATGGCGCAAGGGTGTCGACACATGTTGCATCCCACACCAAAGGCCTACCCACCTTCCAAGGCATTATGGTCATTCCTTCTGGTCTCTTCCCATCGTCGCGTGCCAAGCCATTGGGTTCTAAAACAGCTGGCACCCCGGCGGTGACAAGAGCCCGACGTATGATGTCATTAATGCTGGCGTGCCGTGCTATCCGGCCAGCGCTCCTATTGCAGGATAGGCCATGGTGACCGAAGCGGTCGACTGCTTCACCACATTGACAACGATGTCCAAACCCTGTTGACCCAAACCAAACCCTATTACTGAGCAATTAAATGTTTTACGGCGTGTTTTCACAGGGCTGACCAATTACGTGAAACTGAAAATGTTATTCAGCTGTAACGTTTCATAATAGCTGTCTCATTAATGTCGTCTGCAGTGTAATAGGTTATTGTCCCATTTTAATTAGGAAACGAGGCAATTTAAGACAGAACTTTATGGTCCGTCGGTTCGCCATATATATTCATACTGAAATGTTTTTTTTTTGTAATTTGAACTTTAATATCGTCACTAGAAAGGCAAAAGTACTAAAGCGCCAAAAGTGCACTTTAGCGATGTAAACTTTTTTTATACTTAATCTGACATTATGGTATTTTTCCAATGTAATGTTGTAAATGTGAAAGTCTGTTTTAGAGATGTTACAGAGGTTCTATTCCGATTTGGAAAAGTCGAAAAATCCGATTGTTTTTAAACCTCCGATTTCGATTTGGGTTTCGAAACTTTTAAATCGGTGGTTATCGCAGGTCGATGCGCAGCGGCGGCGGCCTACAAACTTTTGTTTCGATGTTCTCATACTGGGCACCATTTGATCTAATGAACCGAGCTCGTTTAATTATTTATTTAATACTTCATGCACACATACGTACAGAGGCGGACTTAATGCCATAGGCAAATCCGTTTCATCATCATCATCATCAGCCTATTAATGTTCCCACTACTGGGACACAGGCCTCCTCTCTGTGAGAGGGAATGGGCCGTTATCCACCACGCGGGCCCAGTGCGGGTTGGTGGATGTCACATGTCTTCGAATTATTGCTTCTAGGACATGCCGGTTTCCTCACGATGTTTTCCTTCACCGTTTTGAGAGCAGTGGTGATGAAATAATTTACACAAAGTAAAGTGCCTGCCTGAGCTCGAACCCACGACTTACAACTTGTAAGTCGCGGCCGATACCACTGGGCCACCACTGCTCCGCAAATCCGTTTAGCCGTTGAGAATTATATAAATATCTAAACATCTAAACTTACAATGTCAAATTGGAAAATCTGTCTACAATAACGTTCAAACGCTAACTTATCCAATTCCGTTCAGACGTTAAGGCCCTATTAATTAAACAAGTATCCAAACATCTAAACATACAGACTAGGGATGTTACGGAAGTGATGATATCGGAAACTAAGTTGGAATCGGAGGTTTTAAATATGGTTTTCACGCCACCTACTCGACAATGTCCAATTACATATCATGCAATCTCAACGTAAAAAGTAAAGAATTACCTTTACCAAGGGTGGTAAATTTGTATGAAACTCCCAAGGGAGTAAAGTGGTTTGAATTAGGAATGTTGTTGATGCTGTGATTTTCAGTGAATTTTATTGCAATATTCGTGTTGACATAAAATGTTGAGAGATAGTGATTCTAGTCCAAAGTTAAGAAAACAGGCGCATAAGAGGTCAATCTACTACTGAAAAAATCAAAACACAGATACGAAAAAGCCTATGAAGACTTTGTTCAATGGAGAACAACAAAAGTGTCGGAATACGTCCTTTTAGTTTATTTCCAACATTTAGCAGAAACTCTAAAATCAAGCAAGCCTTAATGGTCATCATCATTATCATCAGTCTATTAATGTTCCCACTGCTGGGACACAGGCCTCCTCTCTGAGCAGCCTATGGTGCATTTATTCAATGCCCTGATATAATAATTGACCTGATATTTATTGTGTTTTTAATTATGTGTTGTTTACATTCTATTTATTGTTTTTAATCTGATTTTTAATGTTTATTTTGTTCTCTTTTTAATTCGATATTTTATATTTTTTTTTAATTTTGTATTCCGTGGGAAATATAGTTGGTCGCACATTTGGTGGCATTATTTAATCAGTCTTATTGAAAATTATAATGTGTAACTGTTTTTTCCCTCAAATAAATAAATGCTCAGATCTACAATAAGCATCAAACACAATATTCATTTCAACTGCTTTTTATTGTATCGCAGAAGGTGTGAAAAGTAGAGTATACCTGTAAGTACACTATTGATATCTCCTGTGCCAGTGGTCAATTTCCGTTGAGATTGGCTGCCATGGCCGAACTCGGTCTGGATGTAGATGTATAGCCCATATATCATCAAACAATAGAATAGCAAATTCAACCGTAGGAACACGAATTTGATTGCTAAGCTCGGCGAGTGATCCACGTATTTTTATTCCCACGTTGTGGTTGCCAATTACTTAAACGAGAGTTTTATTCCCTTCAAATCGTTTTGGTATGACTACGTTTTTTATCATTTTCATTCAAGTTTTGATTGTTTTTCTTTGTCCTATATTAATGAAAATTCCGCACGTGTCGATCGAAAGCTACATTTGCCAAGGCTGGTTGACTGTGATACCTCATCGTGGGCACTGTACCACGGAATGCACGTTACACTGTCGGTTACGATTGTCGTTTGTTGATCTTCGACCGCCGTGACAGTTATTCAGAAGCCTGCGAGGCTGATAATCAGATTTGCCAAGGGGTATCGTGTTACTTAGTTACTGGGTTGTAGAGGACCGATAGGTAGACGCTCAATGTAAAATTCTGGTGGTCAGCTGCACCTGGTAAGCCAACCTAGGTGCAGCTTGATGAGCTTGATTTATGTTGTAAATAAAACTGCATGTTCAAGCGTAGGAGTACGGATTCGATTGTCCATTTCGACGAATAGCTCAGCTAGCGTTTGGCTTTTTATAGTCCCACGTTTGGCGCCAATTATTTGAACAAATGTTTTATACCTGATTCCTTCACAAATCCATTCAGTTTTGTTATTCCTACGTGATTCATAAAACTTTGATTGTCTTTTTCTGTCTTCTTGTTATTTGTTTTTAGGGTTCCGTAGTCAACAAGGAACCCTTATCGTTTCGCCATGTCCGTCTGTGAAGTCGGTTAAAACTGTGACTGCTTGGGCAGGTACAAGTCGATTTAAACTTCAAGGTGGCTCTAAAATTAATTAAACATTACGCAGTACCCCAGTCCACATCCCCGCTGTCACATGAGTCGCCATTAAAATTGAATCCTGTACCTAACGTTGTTGTTTTATTACAAAAATCCTTCTACGAATATGTTATCCGTAAAACAATTTCTATAAAAAGAGTTATCGCGTCGTTGTCACAGTCAGATCGCGCTTTAATTCGTGAGCCTTCAAATCACTTCGTGGAACTATAAATCTGCATTTATGAACGGCTAAATGATTTTGTCACTTTGTAATCATTATTTGGCTCAGTCATTTGTTAAATGTATCATTCGTTGCAAATACATTAATTGAACAGCAAACCACATTTCACTATAATATTAACTTACTTTATTTAATTTATTTCAGCCAGAGAATCAGCATTGCCATTCAACGTGGCAATGCTGCCAGCGTTCTGGGCAAGTTTCCCATTGACATCGATGTGGACGAATTTTTTGATGCTTAATCCTTCCCCCTCTCCTTTGTATGTAAGTTTGTTTTGTTATTAGTCACAAGATTAGAAATATTCAATTGTGTATATTATTTGGATTATAAATAAATTTACTGTTTAAATGCAAATCCTTTTATGTCGAGTGCATTACTCCAGCCAGATAATGTCGAAAATCGTCATCTAAGTGCAATAGATAATTAGATATACAGCTTCTGTAATTGGTAAGCAGATTTTTAAATTTGGTAAGCTGATAGTTTTTTAATTATTTGATAAAAACAGTTCCGGCTGCAGTAACGTTACCGCAGCCAGATCTTTTGTTTTCTAACGGATATTTTGAAATAAATGTTATCTAAATAATTAGATATCAATTTGAAATAAATGGTACAACTTAATTTGTATTTGTATTTGCTATGGTTGCGAAGATATTTAAAATCCTGCTGTGGTAACGTTTGCACGATTGCTGCATCTCGAAATTGACTAAACGGATGATTACAACTTTTGTACATGACATCTGGCTAATTAGTTATAATTTGTTACGCAATAAATGAATCCACAATAATGCACCGTTTTGAAGTTATTTTAGTAAGTAGAAATATGCTATAATAGGTCCTAGCACTTCCAATAAGCGGTCCACAGACTAACTTGAAACGTTATTATATAGGTAATTACTGCCTATAAATGGTACTGAAGTTTCATAAGCATCCTATAAGTAATTAAAAAGTTATGATGAAACTTCAATTGGTTCCGGCCACGGCGCGCAGCTGAGATATTTGAAGACAGATTAACCGAGTTTCCTGTAGTTGTGGTAACTGAATTTTATATAAATAATTAGATATATAGTTCAATTATATACCTATGAAATATCTGACTTGTACACTAATTAATTAACGAGATAATCGAAAAACAATACTTATGCGTGGTAACCCGACCAAATCTAGAATGTTATAAAAAAGCGGCCACGCAATACATTTTACCAACCTTCTAAAATTATTAGCATAATTGTGCTTAAAAGTTGGTACAGTCACGAATAAAATTAGTTTGATTGAAAAATTAAACCTACCATAGTAAATGTTTAAATAAATTTTAAACTGCTCAACGTAAGTGTCCACTGTGCCATTCTTCATATATATACCTACGTACGTTTAACCATTCTGTCATTGACATAGGTAGGTACCTACTTACTATTTACAAGGTACAAATTGCGCCTAATTAGTTTTTAGTTAATTTTATATTATGTATTTAGGTAAAGGCATTTATTATTATATTTTAATACGACATAATAACGATACATGGTAACGTTAGATTAAGTATAGATATGAGCCCGTATCTTTACTTAAATAAATAAAACAAATAAAAAATTCCTTTAACAAATTATTGCCAATAACCAACTTATTTTTATTTACTTAGGTATTTCTTAAGTTTTTAACATTTTAGTTTGGATAACCAACAGTAGACATTATAAGAATAACTAAATCGATAAATGAATTTGATACTTAGGTAAGCTTATGTACTTACCTATTATATTATTACCTACGGTTTTCAAGGTCAAAGTTATGCAACGAAATGACCTATAAATATGTAGATATAGATTTTTGTAAACAATGGTTCATCATGCATGCGGCGACGGCGCTATCATCGTTAGATAGAAAGGGAGAACATCGGGAACAGTCGTGGTCGCGCGCACAGGGGAGGGGGTGTACTCCATAGCATAGTTTGCACGTTTTTAGTTTTGTACTTTTTAATTAAAAAGAATACTTATTTTGGAATAGCTAACCGCGAGTAAATTACAAGTATTTCTTTTTCATTAATTTCGTGTAAAAAGAGAAGAGGTGGCTATAAACAGAGCAGAATGAAAAATCAAAGGGGAAGCCTTTGCCCAGCAGTGGGACACTGTAATAGGCTAGATAAAAAAAAAGTACCTGTTAATAAGACCACTCTATGGTCGGTTGAGACGACTTATTAAGTCGTGCAGCCTAAGCATCTTGATAATATTATGTAATTGATCTACGATTTATATGCAATAAGACTTAGCTTGTACCTACTGTGTCAAAAAGTACGTATTCTAAGAAGTTGACTGCATTGCTATGTCGTTTATTTTTACTATTGTCGATTTTTTATTTTTATACAATTAAACTTAATTTAAGAATACGGCTATCTTTTCGTAAGACATATGTGATTTTTAAAATCAGATTAGAAAAACAGTAGATCCTACCTACCTACTGTATAATATGTTAGTACTTACTGCACTGTGATGTTATTACATTTTATTATTGTTTATCTGTGATTTTTACAATAAAACTTAATTTTAAATATGGCTACAACTGTTTTACTTTAACTTATTCGAAACGTTAAGCACAATACGACACAACACAACATTACCCGAAAGGATGGTTACAACCTCGAGCAGCTGATGATCACTGGCAAGGTCAAAGGCAAGAGGCCGAGGTGCCGCAGCCCGACCAGATGGTCTGACCATATACGTGCAATGCTGAACAACAAGCTGCACGATGC
The DNA here is from genome assembly GCA_948252205.1 of Orthosia incerta. Lineage (NCBI taxonomy): Eukaryota > Metazoa > Arthropoda > Insecta > Lepidoptera > Noctuidae > Orthosia > Orthosia incerta. Next base: position 7,760,465 of record OX411748.1, read on the forward strand.
ACTCCCCGTCGCCAAGGACAGAAACAGATGGAGAATCATCGTCAGAGAAAAGTTGGTCTCCTGTCACGGGAATCACGACCCTCAGTTATGAGGAACAATACGGGAGGAGGAGGAAGCAAAAGAGTGAAAAAAGTGAAGGTGTTTATTAGTTCTTTAATTTCAGATAAGCAAGCGACGTTGCATATAATAAGTCCAAAACATATCGGTGATTATTTTTGAAGTTCATTTATATATCTACTTAGTTACCTTAGTTAATATCTGCATAAAATCATCATCATCTACGTATGTAGGTACTCCATATTTTTTATTACCTACGCAAAATTATTTTTGAAATCAATATTCTATCTGTAGAAACAAAAATATTTAATTATAACTATGTTTTACTTTACCACTTGTGTACCCGTCTTTACCAAACACGTATTATTTTCACTTATTATCCTGTAAGTTTTGGAAGGTTGGTATAATGTATTGCGCGGCCGATTTTTTTTAACATTCTAGATTTGGTCGGGCTACCACGCATAAGTATTGTTTTTCGATTATCTCGTTAATTAATTAGTGTACAAGTCTGATATTTCACAGCTATATAATTGAACTATATATCTAATTATTGATATAAGATGCAGTTACCACAACTACAGGAAACTCATTTAATCGGTCTTCAAATATCTCAGCTGCGCGCCGTGGCCGGCACCAATTGAAGTTTCATCATAACTTTTTAATTACTTATAGGATACTTATGAAACTTCAGTACCATTTATAGGCAGTAATTACCTATATAATAACGTTTCAAGTTAGTCTTTGGACCGCTTATTGGACGTGCTAGGACCTATTATATCATATTTCTATTTACTAAAATAACTTCAAAACGGTGCATTATTGTGGATTCTTTTATTGCGTAACAAATTATAACTAATTAGCCAGATGTCATGTACAAAAGTTGTAATCATCCGTTTAGTCAATTTCGAGATGCAGCAATCGTGCAAACGTTACCGCAGCAGGATTTTAAATATCTCCGCAACCATAGCAAATACAAATACAAATTAAGTTGTACCATTTATTTCAAATTGATATCTAATTATTTAGATAACATTTATTTCAAAATATCCGTTAGAAAACAAAAGATCTGGCTGCGGTAACGTTACTGCAGCCGGAACTGTTTTTATCAAATAATTAAAAAACTATCAGCTTACCAAATTTAAAAATCTGCTTACCAATTACAGAAGCTGTATATCTAATTATCTATTGCACTTAGATGACGATTTTCGACATTATCTGGCTGGAGTAATGCACTCTTTTATGTCTACACATCACATCACATCATCAGCCTATTAATGTTCCCACTGCTGGGACACAGGCCTCCTCTCCGTGAGAGGGAATGGGCCGTAATCCACCACGCAGGCCCAGTGCGGGTTGGTGGGTTTTGGGTTCAATTCCTGAGTTAGGCAAAGTGTTGCTGAGTTTTTTTCATCTGTAATTTCTCAGTAGCTGCTCAGAGGCGAATTGGTGCTAAGGTGATTTTGTAACAAGCCTGACCCCTGTTATGTCCGATTTATACATAACTAGCGTAATTTGGGTACGAGGTACACCTCTGGCTAAACCTTTGGAGGATACAGTCGTGATATTATGTTATGAGTGCTTACTTAATATAATAAGTAGCCTCAGTTTTTGATTACTGAAGTGCATAGTACATTAAAACCTCAATGTTACTGAATTCTTTTTTCTTTAATAATAAAGAACGACGGTGCTCCTTGCTCGTGGCTAAATAACAACAGCCGCACGGGTCGATCATCAAGGTTAAGCAACGCTTGACGAGGTCGTTCCGTGCATGGGCGACCATTTCAACATACCAAGTTTCCTCCGTGCCTCGGAAAGCACGTTAAGCCGTTGGTCCCGGCTGTCATTTGAAGATCTTTGATAGTCGTTACGCCAGTCAGAAGCTTGATATCTGACACCAGTCTTACCAAGGGGTACCGTGTTACCCAGTTACTGGGTTGTGGAGGTCAGATAGGCAGTCGCTCCATGTAAAACACTGGTACTTAGCTGAATCCGGTAAGACTGGAAGCCGACCCCAATATAGTTGGGAAAAAGGCTAGGCAGATGATGATGAATCAAGAACGACGGTAATAATTAATTTTAACAGTTTGTTGACATCGCAATGGTAAAAAAAAATCTTAACACTACAATTCAAATAAGATTTTTTTATTCAAAAATACGAGTCCTAATCTTAAACCGATATAAAAAAAGAAGAAAATAAGTTCCTTAGGATCTTTTTATACACGAGATTAGACCGGTTTAATTTATAAAACCATTTATTTTCCAAAAAAAAACTTCAAATACGAACATCTTCAAATAGGTACGATTGTAATAGGCAAACTTTCATGACAAAAGTTTAATCTCTTGCTTTGGCGTTGCAGCAGACAGCCCATAGGTAAGCCCTTTGGGCTGTCTGCAAAAACTTAATCTTATCTCAACAATTTTCAATGATATCGCTATTTTAGTTGACTATAAACCAATCTTGTCGGGACAAGCTTTTATGTGACTAAGGGCCGGTTTCTGAATTGAGTATCTAGAATTAAGAAGAACATGATTTCAAACCCTACTATAATGTCAAAATCCATCCGGATTCCCAGACTAGCTTCTGCCAGCGGCTTCGACAGCGGGAAAAAAAGTATTTTCTTATCCCAAGGGAACAGTATAACGGGATGCAAAGTTACCTATGTGTTATTCCAGACTACAATTCATTACCACATAATAAATATCATCTATACTCCATTTGAAATAACATTAGAAACCAGAGACCTTTTTTCTAATTTTAAACTGTTAAGGGAAAGTCGACGGCACGAACTATTTTGTGCGCGGGGTTAAAATGCATTTTATATCAACTGACAACACGTGCGGAAGAGATAAATGCTGTGATGAGCAGTAGGAAGCTAGTTTGCTTACGAATACATATCTACTTTTGCAAATTTGTAGCGAAATGGATAATGATTTAGGACGAAACCGAGCGCGCGAAATTTTATAAACAGACCTTTGGCAGTCTAGATATCATGAAAAAACTACTAAATTTATCTGTTCAAAATAAAATTATTTGCATTGTTGAACTACTAATATATCCCTGTATGGAGGCCGTTTTGCAATTTTCCGTCTTCTTATGGTATTTATTCGCGCCCAAAAATGCGTTAAAATTAGTGTCGAAATGTGGAACTTTCGACGCTCATAACTTTCAAATGTTTTCTTTTTTGCTTCCATACAGGGCTAGATAATGTTGACACAAATTGATATCACTTTTTATTTTGAACGTACATCGTCAAACAGTGGAATAATCTCTAGACTACGTTTGTATGGAAGAATTTTCGACTAGTGTAACCTTAATTGCTTCTATGATTTCAATTTCGTTGACTGGTTTAATTGTTGGTTCATTAACGATTTCATTGATAGCCATTGGGATGTTAGTCTTTTGGTTCTTATCGCTGTACAATTTCCTATAGAATTCTCATGCCATGCCGACTTAGTAATGTCAGTTCGTTTGCACAAAGATCTGTCTTGTTTTACTATCCCCTCTATCAAAATCTTGCTTGTTCTGAGTTCCTTAATCTTCTTTGTGATTCCTGTATATTGTAAATGCTTTTCTATGGTATCTTGTCTATATTTAGCATAATCCCTTTTTATGTATTTATTTGTTACTTTGTAGAGAGCGCAGAGTTCGTTTTTCATAGATCGAATTTTATTTTTGTTTCTTGTAGTTCTTTTCTCCTTTTTAATAACATAGCTGTGCGATCTGATAGTATTTTGTGACGTTTTTGTGTATTTCTCGCATCTTTTTAGCATTTTTTAGGCTCTGGCTGATAGCGTCCGTTATTTTATCTGTTTATCATAATAGGTTTGTACCGAGGTATTTTGCAAGTTGATGGTTGGGTAGAGTAGCATTGACCTTAGGTTTTTATTATATCTGTCGCATCAAGGCTGGCCGATAGATGCGAACCATCGGGAAGTCAGGAAATATTCCCTTAGGTTAAGACATCGTGTGTGGGCAGGTCGGTGGGTATAATCGTTTAAATGAAATCACATAAGTTATTCGATACACTGGGTTTATTCAAATAGACACAAGTTACAAGTTACATTCTTGCTTACTAATATTACGGATCGACACTGATTCTACGACGTCTTAGCTCTACGGCTGTCAGTACTCAACTGCCATATTCCGCACCACGCAACTGCTTATAAAAGCGCGCCAATGCGTAGTTGCTATTGATTGCCGCTAGGGGCGTGCTTGTGATTTGTTTTGACGTCCGTACTATTGACTAAACCCGACACGGCCATCCTGCGAGACAGGCGTCCTCGTCTGTACCTAATTGTCAGGTTTTAACAGTGTATCGAATCATGTGGAAATCCTCAATGGATGTCCTCAGCCCTTGGGGAAAGCTGAGGGGTCTGTCAGACTCCTACTGACTAAAACCACATGGTGTTCTCTAGGCCGTAATTCCTCTTGAGAGGCGAACGTGGAACACACACGTCGCCTTCTCGGGCCTCTCTCAGGTGACAGATCCCCAAATCGATCACCCGCAGGCGTCATCTTCTTGTCCTTGCTCCTTACCATCTCATGGTCACCTCGTGTTGCACCACACGTCGTCTTAGTCTCACTCCATCCTGGCAATCTCCCATCATACAAGGGATGTTTTTCTGAAACATACAAAATTTCCAAACAGTATTCGCTCGTCCAATCCTGACTCATACTCTAGAGTGAGGAAACATTTTTAAACAATCAAACATGATCATTTAAATCTCTCTATTGCCAATTTAAAGAAAATAGCAATTTAATCATCGATTTGGTACCTAAAAGCACCCAATCTTCGTGATTACAAAGTTCAAGTACCACTGATAGTCATTAATGTCACATTAAATGAAACTAAAGAAACAATACACCAGGTTTCTAATTCACGATCTTTAGCCATCACATAGCTCTACTAGCCATCTCATAAATCTCCTAGCCATGTCATAGCTCCACTAGCTATGTCATAGCTCTCCTAGCTATATCATAGCTCTCTTAGCAATCACAATTGCTCTACTCGCACATCTCCACGATGTCGGTTAACTCAACTTTCTGAACTCTGAATCTGTTCACAGACATTTAGTCTTAAGTCAATTTATTATCTACTTCATCTACTATCTCAATTGGTAATTGAGCTCTGTGTATCTGCCTAACACAATCTACGCATAGTAATCAGAATTCGAAAACCAAAACCATTTAAATTTTCGTAATGAGGGCTTGACGATTCGAACGTCATCAACATGGTGACCTCACCACACGCGTGACTGCGAGTTTACTTTCTTTTAACCTCATAACTCAATAAGAACTTTCTGTAAGGTTTCTAACACAAACATGAATTTTCACACCATCCATAGTGTCACACAGACTTACAGGTGCCATACAGGCCTACCGTTGCCATAAAGGCCAACAATTGCCACACAGGCCAACAGTTGCCACACAGGCCAACTGCTGCCACACAGGCCAACTGCTGCCACACAGGCCAACTGCTGCCACACAGGCCAACTGCTGCCACACAGGCCAACAGTTGCCACACAGGCTCATAGTTTCCACTCAGGCTCTCAGTTGCCACACAACGCCCGGCTACTCTTGACCAAAATAGATTATCGGGTTCATGAAAATAGGGAAATTTGAGAACTCTACTCTTTAACTAAATCATTACCCTGGGCCATGTACCACTGTCATTCCAACCAAACTTTAAAACTTCTGCTGCAGCAAAACCTGCCAAGCTTATGGGAACCCTCGAGTAAAAACTAACGCCACGGCTCTCTAGCCGACCAGCAATTGTATTGCTCTCACACAACGGTCTCTCGGTCTCTCTCTAGACCCCGACCTCCGCCAGAATCCACTGGTACGGTCAAACATAACTAGGTTAGATAGACTGAATTACTCGACACCTTAAGCTTGCTCATTATCATCAAAATCCTTTGACATCAACATCGACTGGTACATGACCCGCTGGCATCTGCCCCTAACCTACCTTGTGCATACTTGTAGGTTCTAAGCGTACCTATTTAAAGCTTTCAGTGTATGTATAACAATCACTGTCCTGTCATAATCACCTATCGCGGACTTAATACAGGGCCTATTTAGTTTTCGTACTAGAGTTTCCCACAAAACACTCCATTAGATAAAGGTCCGACGATCAACAAGTTCAACAACTAAACAAAGTACTTTTAATAATGCTGTTACGGTTTGTTATGATTCATAGGCAATGCATACTCAACTCATGAAACTTTCATTGTGATTTGTGCACCAACACAAATCAGAATCGTATCTACCAACGATTCTTTACATATCTGCCGCCACATATGCTACAACACATGAGGGGCTCTGTGCACCAACACAGACAAGAATCGCACCAACGATTCTCAAAAATCTAGCGCAATATGTGCTACAACACATGAAGCGCTCTGTGCACCAACACAGACAGAAATCGTATAAACGATTCTCAAAAATCTAGCGCAAATGTGCTACAACACATAAGCGCTCTGTGCACCAACACAGACAGGAATCGCACCAACGATTCTCAAAAATCTAGCGAATATGTGCTACAACACATGAATCGCTCTGTGCACCAACACAGACAGAAATCGCACCAACGATTCCTGGTAGACCCATCGCCACATGTTACTCATGAGGTGCGGTCTAAAGTTTCGAGTATGAGTGTACAAGCCATTCTTAATCAGATTTAGTTTCATTACCACTGTCATCAACTATGACGTCTAATTCTCAAGGAACTTGGTGATCGAGGATCCTTCTTACTAGATTCGCTCTTTTCACTCAAAGATATTGGAGCATACCGACTGTTAATATGAGGGTTACAATTAAGCCTGATAATATTTGCGTGTTAATAACTCGTGTGAAGGAGCTTCACGAATTAACTCAGATCAATATCGTTAAAATCAAATTATCAACAGTAACCCTTTACTATCGCACACTTACTCAGTTTTCACGCAAGGAAAACGATTGCAAGATAACTGCTATCATAATATTACTTTGAAAGCAAGCAAGTGAATTCAGATCTAAAGACGGTGGTTGTAAATCGTTACGCAACATAGGATCTGTTCCGAATACACTTAAATTACCAGTACCGTAACCAACTCGATACAATTGCCATCGCCCAACGACTTTACTAACTCGCTTTGCCACTGAAAATGACTAGTTGTTAAGTCACTTTAGATAGCTCATCTTCATCCTTTTCCCAACTATATTGGGGTCGGATGCCAGTCCTACCGGATTCAGCTAAGTGCCAGTGTTTTACACGGAGCGACTGCCTATCTGACCTCCACAACCTTGTAACTGGGTAACACGGTACCCCTTGGCAAGACTGGTGTCAGATCTCAAGCTTCTGACTACCCGTAACGACTGTCAAAGATCTTCAAATGACAGCCGGGACCAACGGCTTAACGTGCTTTCCGAGACACGGAGGAAACTCGGTATGTTGAAATGGTCACCCATCCACGGACCGACCTCGTCAAGCATTGCTTAACCTTGATGATCGACCCGTGCGGCTGTTATTATTTAGCCACGAGCTCATCTTCTTATGGGATATTAAATCCTATAGTTCGTACTCATTAACTACTTGCTTACAAGTGTGTCTTAATTACCCAGTGATAGAGCCAGATATAACCACGACCAACTCAGTGGTCAAACATGAACACTCTTAAAGCTCTAACTAGCATCTCTTCACTAGAGAACATTCGACCTCACTATCGAAATAACATGGAAGCGACTCACCGAGTATTCCATTCCAATCTTGCGCGCGCTCGTAAAGTTCACCTTCGAACTGCTAGCCTGCCTTCGGTCTCAACCTCTCGGATGTTGACAGTCGACCTTCGCTTTCAGCATTTGAACCGCTAGCCTGCAGCAGATGCTCCACTTCGACGTAATATGGTATCTGAAACGTGAAAAACATTACGAGAGTATTTGTTCACAGTTATCTTAACTATACACAGCTTTGATGGAAATTAACCAGTGCAGCGGTGCAGTAAACTAAACCGGCACAGCATAATGGGTTATTGTGGACATGAACCACACATTACAGTGTCCCATGTGCCCAGGTAGGTAGATATGTGGGCTTTATAGAATCCAATGAATGCCATAGCATTTTAAGTCTCAATTTCTAGGCCTGGTAAGGTTTACCACCTTTTAGACAGTCTGGCCTTCCGACGACCACAAAAGAAGAATACCATGCTTCTTCTCAAACTTAGCTAATTCTCACTACATAAAACTATCGCACTACAAAAGTAATCAAAATATTTCATTTGGAATTATCATAATTTCCAGAATGATGTGTTCGGTACGGCATTGCTACTATATGGCTCTAAAGTACGAACAACAATAGTCAGCTAAGGACCATTACCAGTGACAGTAGAATAATAACACTTCAGCAACACTAAAACTTGCTCAGTGACAACTAACATGAAATTACGACCCGTCACGGGCTGCCCCGACGATCCACTGACCGCCATACCGTACACAAAACCAGAATTTTGAATAATGAACACTCTTGGCCATAGTCATAACAAAATGAAAACGACTCACCAGATTGGCATAAAGATCCGTGTGTATGGATCTTTCCACACGTCCACACGCTCCTCCTTGACCTGTCCAGCTCCTTTTTTGTAGCTAGCCTCCTTACTGCTCCGTTTCAGACTGATTTTTGATAATTCAGGACGGAGGGTAGTCGCAACTGACACTGCGTTTTTTTTTTTGCAAAAATGTAACCGACATTTTCACTAGCTTTGTTTTTACGTGTGATCTCATTAGCACGATCGAATCCCAATTCTGATGTCGCATCAAGGCTGGCCGATAGATGCGAACCATCGGGAAGTCAGGAAATATTCCCTTAGGTTAAGACATCGTGTGTGGGCAGGTCGGTGGGTATAATCGTTTAAATGAAATCACATAAGTTATTCGATACACTGGGTTTATTCAAATAGACACAAGTTACAAGTTACATTCTTGCTTACTAATATTACGGATCGACACTGATTCTACGACGTCTTAGCTCTACGGCTGTCAGTACTCAACTGCCATATTCCGCACCACGCAACTGCTTATAAAAGCGCGCCAATGCGTAGTTGCTATTGATTGCCGCTAGGGGCGTGCTTGTGATTTGTTTTGACGTCCGTACTATTGACTAAACCCGACATATCTTTCTTATTCTGTAAAGCAGTATCTGTCGAGGTAAACAATATGAAGATAGTAGCCTTGTATAGATCATGCAAATGCCCTAACATGGTCGCAGTCGGTTCCGTACGTAATTTTTTATCACCTAATAGCCCTTGCATACCTATGACATGTTTGGCGATTTTAACGAGGACAGTCTCCGTAACGGAAATACTGCAGTATTTAAGTTATTACGTGACGCTGGTTATCAATCTTTATTACAAACGCTTGCCTCTACACGCGGTGGTACTCAAATACTATTTCTCTAACTTCACTTGTGACGTTTTGAGACGTGAGTAGCTGAAATCGTTTCATTGTGCATGTAACAAGAAAAAGCCCTCTTCTTAGTCCGCATTATTGTGCAACTACGGAACCCTATTCCTGCGCGTGGCCCAACACGCACTTTTTTTACATTCCGGCCGGTTTATTTACATACCGTTTAACCGATTTTAATCTATAGACCTTAAATATAAGGATAGCATAAAAAGCATAAACCTGTTACTAAAACTAACAATTAAACACAGCTGCCATTTTTCATATCACCAACGCAGTAGAACACTATATTAGCTGTATAAGCTATATTTCTGTAAAGTTTCATAAAAATCAGTTTAGTAGTTTTTGCGTCCATCCTCGCAAACTTTCACGTTTATAATAGTAAGTACGATTAGCTGTCATCTCAGAAGTTACCACCTTTTTACAAGCTTTTCATTAACTTGCAATGTATGAATGTAAGTGTTTTCGGCTCAAATCTTGCAATTGAATTTTAAAGCAGTTTTCTTTCACCGATTAAGATGAAATTTTGCATACACGTTTAGTTTGGATGACAATGCATAGTTAGCTAAGTGACGTTATTCTAAATCCAATATGACGGACGGCCCAAGATGGCGGGCTAGTTGTTTTTTGTGCTCTGCCATGATATGGGTATCAAATGAAAGAGTTTGCTGAGAAGAATACGAAAAAAGCTTGTTTAAAAAAATATGTTTTAATGAATAATTTTATTACACGTCATTTCATGTCATCAGAAACTTTATCAAAAGCCCAAAAGCCCGGTTTGTTCCTAACTGGTTCACCTTTGGCCGTTGTTTGATATTTTCGGCTCTAACTAAATCACAGTCACTCAAAAGTCAGCCTTATTGAAGATTGAACGAAAAATTTAATGAATCTAATTCTCTTTTGTAGTTCAAAGCCCAATCTTCGTTAAAGGGCTTTCTGGGAAGTCAATCTAAAAAAGTGAACCCTATCTTGGATTCAAAATTTCAAACACAGAGTTATGTTTGCGGAAGGATGGAAGACAGGTAAATACGATATTGCGTCTAGCCTATGACCTATTTTACTTTTGACAGATGCACGGCTATGAAATTTCATAATTAGTAACAGGCAACCATAGATAGCGGCCGCAGATCCGGTCTCTCCGTAAGGCCATGGTGGAGCGTTTGAACCTGTCCTTGCAGGCAGTCTCCGAATGGGGTGATGCAAATCTGGTCAATTTTAATGCTGCTAAAACCCAGGCGTGTCTTTTTTCCGCTAAAAGGAGCCAACTTCACCCGGCTCCAACTTTCCGTGATGTTACCGTGCCAATAACGGACCATCTTGAGCTTCTTGGCGTTACGTTGACATCGACTCAATTTTGGGCCATACATTGAGGCAAAGGCTCAGCTGGCTGCCAATAAGTTGGGGATCCGTGCGAAGGTGAGAAGGTACTTCACGTTGGAACAGCTGCTCAACTTGTATCAAGCGCAAGTTCGATCGTGCATGGAGTACTGTTCTCATCTCTGAGACGAATCTGCCAAATAGCAGCTAGATGCACTAGAGTCGATTGAAAAGTGGGCCAAGAGACTCATCGGCAATGAGGCACTGGTCAAGTCATAGCTCCAGAGCCTTGAACATCGCCGCCGTGTTGCCAGTTTGTCGGTTTTTTATCGATTACATTTCGGGGAGTGTGCGATGGAATTGCATGACTTGATTCCGCCCAGCCCGTTCCATCATCGGACTACCAGACGTACGGCGATGCGTCATCGGTACATGGTGGACATCCCACCCATACGCACAAAACGTTTTGGGGACACTTTTATTATGCGTACAGCTAAGGAGTGGCATTCCCTGCCGGAGTCTGTGTTTCCCGATAGCTACAATCTAGGGGTCTTTAAGTCCAGAGTGAATGGGTTTTTTCTAGAAAAGCGTGCTTTACCGTCGACCACATCATTGCTTACCATCAGGTGAGATAGTGGTCAAGCGCAAGATAATAATAAAAAAAAATAAAAAAAACAGACATTTAAATCCAACACTTCATCGTCGCTTACAGTATCAGTATTTACAGTAGTGAAGCGACATGCTTTTTCGCTCAGTTATTCCGATAATTTAAAATTCACAGTTAGATCTTAAACGTTAGATACCAATGGGTCGAAGTGGCCGAGTTATTTCTGGGCCCCTCCACAAGATAGATCGTAATCGCAGCAGTAAGTGTCGCATTTAAAATGGAATATTAAATAATAATAATGTAATTATAAATAAGACTTGCAATTAAGGTTTACCCTTCCAATAAAGGATACATTTTGAAAAAAGTTATATTGGATATGTACATATAGAAAAGCAGCAAAAGAAACTTCTGATTTTACACATATGAACTGGAATATTCACTTAAATAAAATCATACAATAAGTATGTTAAATTGATTAAAATGTCTTCATTAATAAAGTCGATTGATACGAGAAATCGAATCGGTACCGCATTAGTTAATCACTAAATCATTAATTTTTGTGCTGTCAAAAGTGAAATAACAGGCTCGACGAAGTGTAGCCGATGGTTTAGTAAATGATGAAAAAATGGTAGGGTAGTCCGATAATGCAACGGACTTGGTGGAATTAGATCGTGCGATTCCATCGCACACTCCCCGAAATGTAATCGATAAAAACCGACAAGCTGGAAACTTCTGGAAACTCGGCGACGGTGTTAAAGGATCCGGCAATAGGGACTCGAGGTGGCCCTGTACAAGTCCGAGGCCATGTGTTTTCATGGTCTTCAGAACGCGCAACCATTTCACCCAAAGCGGGAGAAGTCGTTGGATGATATGCCACCACAAATAAAGGACATGCCGGTTGCCCCACGATGTTTTCCTTCACCGTTTAAAGAGCAATGGTGATGAAATGAATTACACAAAGTAATGCGCCTACATGGCTTCTAACCGTCAACCTACGACTCGTAACTCGGGGCCGTAACCACTGGGCCACCAACATTTAACGTTTGCTTAGACTGAATGCCTGAATGAATATAAATGTGGATGGATGGAGAGGGAGGGGACGGCCAAAGAAAAGATGGATGGACTGTGTGAGGAGTGATATGAAAGAAAAGGGAGTCAGTGATAGCGTGACGGGGGACAGGACGGTATGGAAGAAGAAAACGTGTTGCGCCGACAAGTAACATGGGACAAGGGCAGGAAGATGATGAGACTGAATGCCCTAGAAAATAACATTCTGCAAAAATTTTGAATTTGTTATTTATTTTTTGCCTTTGCGCTTTTAATGTTGTTAAACATTAACATTAAAAGCGGTATATTTACCATGTTTACTGTTTGTTGCGAGTTCCCGATATTTCGGTGCTGTTGCAAGCACCATGATCACGGATAAACTGAAAGTCATTGCGGGTGGGTGTTTATGAGGAGACAAAACGGTCTACCCTCTTTCTTGTTCGTTTTTTGCACTCAGTACCGCTACCATTGTCACTCACAACTCGATTTTGTTCCCGACACACGAAACTCACTGTGTCCGATCGCGAACTTTTTCCGCACTTTTTCGGGTTTTACACAGCTGAACGACTGGTTTCCAAGCTCTCGACAGTTGAAACCCATCCTCCCGGTTGTAATTTTTATATTTTGTAATTTCGATAGCTTCCCTCACCAGTCTAGGGATATAGTAGGTAGGAATAATGGGCAGTATTGGACCGAGCTCAGTCGCGGATGTCACGAGTCTTTTGGAATAAGTTCAAAATATATATTTTTCAATGCCTTGTATTTCAATGTGTAGAAAATGCGAATTTTCTACACATTGAAATACAATAATAGTGCGTTTAAACAAGATCGCAAGCGATGAATTCTAATTCTAATCTACCAGTGGTCTTTTATTTTTTGAAACACAACAGAGGTTTACTAATAATTTTACTAAACTTTCTTGTTTTAAAAATAGTAAAGAATAGTTTAATGAATTTACATTTTGAGGTATAAACGGCCTCACTGATAATTTACAGGGAAACCTAAACGAAAAACCTAAGTGCTACGGAACACTCGGCGCAAGGGTCCACACGGGTACCGACTCGTACTTGACTGGTTATTATTTTTCCATTTAGCTTATAGGTTGTGTAATTGTCGGCAAAGGATGAACACACGTCAATGAGTGATGTAGGTACAGCCAATGTAAAGAAGCCTGAAATGACTATAGTTGATGCTTACTGTAGTTCATCTACACTAACATTAAAAAGAGGAAAGATTTGTTTGTAAGTTTGTTTGTAATGGTTAAACTCAAAAACCACTAAACTGTATTAAATAATTCATTTACCAGTAGAAAGCTGCATAAAGCTGGAGTGACATAGGCTATTTTTTCCTATGGGGTGGGCCACGGGAGCGAAGCCACGGGGAACAGCTAATAAGTCATTAAAATAAAATAATAATCAAGATGACAAGTTAAAATTCAATACCTAAGAAAATAATGTAGTTATTTATGCTACAAGTGCGGAAGGTAGGTGATTTCCGATGAGCGGTATTTTATTCACGAGCGAGCGAAGTGAGTGAGTGGATAAATCGACACGAGTCGGAAATCATCTTACGAACGTGTATCATACAACATTTTACTATGCATTGTGCGAGGAAATAAAAAAAAATATCTATATCAAGCATGAAATTAATAAAATGGCGGGCTTATTCAAGGGCGCTCAGCATATCCACAGATTGACTTTTACTGCGCATGTACAAATAGCTGTCACGTCGTAACGCAAAAAGGCACGAGCAAAATATTAATACTGCCAAAAATATTTAATGAATATTTAAAATTAATTTATTGATCAAAATCTAAATCTAGAGTGATTAAAAAATGAAACCTTAAATGAAGTATTAGTTTTGTTTTACCTTTTATATGAATGATAATCTGTACTTAACTAATTTTTTAAACTTTTCTCATATAATAAAATAAATAATTCTATGCGGCGGGCTGACCTTGGAGTTAAAAATTAAAAAGTACAGGAAAGTAAAAAGCACTAGTAAACAAAGTGACAATTTCCGCACAGTTTGGCTGCTTGGAAAACGCTCTTTTCGAAGACATGCATTGTAAAATTATTTTTAAGTCCTTAGACTCATAAAAATTGAACATGTAGCTTTGTTTAAGGAAAGGCTATGAAACTTGTCACCCTTCTAGATCTCAACTCTCCTTCGTCGAACTTGCCACCTTTTTCACATTTATGTTTTTGTCGAGTTTGGTACCTTTTCACATTTTTATCTTTCGTCTTGTTACGCGCCAATCATCGTCGTATGTGGATTCGTGATCTTTAATGGATATTTGATGCTCTGTCTACCCTCTAAGGCATGTAAGCATGATGCGATGTATGTTTATATGATTCGATGCATTAGTGTTTGTAAACTCATTTTACCTAATCCTTTTGAAACAATCAATATAGTAGCAACCCTAGTGAGTTTGTCAAGTTTAGGTGTCAATTTTAGTAACGGCGGGAGTGGCCCTTCTGTATACTTTCTATTTTGTGGTTGTGACGTCGCGCTACAACTACTGAGAATGCAGTATCAGTCGATTCAATAAAGCAAAAACAAGAATGATTCAAACCATAAAAATGTTACTAGGACTAGCCGTAGATTACAGCAGTAAATCAATAACCTTTGTTCTTCTATTGGCTTATTTTCTTACTCGTATTTTTTCGGCCAAACACAATAGCACAAATTGGAAAGCTATTGTGTTCAATGAATACAATGGCGAAATTGTGATCTTTCTTGAAACGAACATCTAGGAATAGATGGGATTCCTCATCGGCAAAATGTCATAGTTCCATGCAAATTCTTCCAACGTTTATAACTTTCATATACTTCAGAAGATGAATATTTCAAAATCCTTCCTTAATGCTGACATTCGTTGTATTTACGAGTAGAAATTCTTGCAATATTTCATGCTTCTTGACCCTGCGGTTTAGGGTATGCGTTTTTTGTAAGTGAAATAATTAATTTAACTTTTTTACCAAGTATCGATTGTTCAACAGTAAAATAACTTTTATCTGAAGAATAAAGTCCTGCTAAGTGCGTGTGCGAGCACATTTAGGGTTCTGTACCAAATGTTATACGTAATAATAAAGCTTATCACCAAATTTCAAGTTCATATAGGTCAATGAGAAGTTAAAAATTCTTGGAACAAAATTTTGTGACAGACAACGGACAGACACACTTGAGTGAAATCAATAGGGTTCCATGTGCACCCTTTAAAAATAACAGTTTCACAGCTATTGATTAGAAAAATGTTATCTACTGTTCTTCTAAAAAACTAGGCGCAGTACTCATAACCGGTGTGTGTATGGCTAGATGTTAAAGAAGCAAAAAGAATATTGAAGGATGTAGTTGGTGGCGTTCTGTAGTTTCTGCTTACCCCTATGGGCAAAAGGCGTGATTTTTTAATCATCATCATCATCATTTCAGCCGTAAGACGTCCACTCCTGGACATACACCTCTCCCAGGCGTCGCCACATTAAGCAAATATGTGCGTCTCGCAACTACATACTTATAAATACTCTTTTATATCTCGATTTTAGGGTTCCGTACCCAAAGGGTAAAAACGGGACCCTATTACTAAGACTCCACGATCCGTCTGTCTGTCTGTCTGTCTGCTGTCCGTCTGTCACCAGGCTGTATCTCAGTAACCGTGATAGCTAGACAGCTGAAATTTTCACAGATGATGTATTTCTGTTGCCGCTATAACAACTACTAAAAACAGAACAAATTAATATTTAAGTGGGGCTCCCATACAACAAACGTGATTTTTTTGCCGTTTTGCGTTAATGGTACGGAACCCTTCGTGCGCGAGTCAGACTCGCACTTGGCCGGTTTTTTAGTAACAAAAACAATTAAGTTTATTTCAGAAAGGCAATACAATTATTTTAGGCAATGCAATACATTACAGTTTTATGTATGTACGGAACTTAGATTAAGAACCTAGTATGGATCAGGCCCGAAATCTAAACAAATGTACTCATGTACATATAGGTCGGTAACGAAGCAATGGAGTAATTTCGTGTGATAATATTGTTACTAGGTAGCTACGTATACTGTAACTACTTATTTGCTCAGTAACCCAAAATATATGTCTCGGTCTCTTGGTACTTGTAATTAAGGGTACACTAGTCGACGGCACGAACTATCTTGTGCGCGGAAGAGATAGATGCTGTGATGAGCAGTAGGAAGCTAGTTCGCGTACGAATACACACTTTTGCAAAATGTAGCGAAATGGATAATGATTTAGGACGAAACCGAGCGCGCGAAATTTTATAAACAGACCTTTGGCAGTCTAGATATCATGAAAAAACGACTAAACTTATCTGTTCAAAATAAAATTATTTGCATTATTTAACTACTAATCTATCCCTGTATGGAGGTCGTTTTGCAATTTTCCGTCTTCTTATGGTATTTATTCGCGTCCAAAAATGCGTTAAAATTTATGAAAAAAGTTATGAGCGTCGAAAGTTCCACATTTCGACTAGTGTCGAAATGTGGAAATTTCGACGCTCATAACTTTCAAATGTTTTCTATTTTTAACCGACTTTCGAAAAAGGAGGAGGTTCTATGTTCGACTTCTTGTATGTTTTTATTTTTTTTATTTTTTGTGTATGTTCACCGATATCTCCGTCAATTGTGGACCGATTAAAAAAAATCTTTTTTTGTTTGAAAGAGTTTGTTCCGAAATTGGTCCCATTTTAATTTGGTGAAGATCTGATGAAGAACTACGAAGATATACAACAGAACTCTTCAATAAATAGCGGCAAAACTCTCGGGACTGCTGCAATCGCATGTCTGTTTATTGTTTAGACCATTTCATAACATAACATCACGCCAGTACGCTCTTAAGGGGTAAGCAGATCTCTCATTTGATCGGTTTTGTTCAAGTTACATGATATTTGGGTAATCTATTCTGGCGTTATAGGAAACTAACTAAACAACTTGCCTATTAGGTAGGTACAACTAAAAAGTGAAAAAAAAAAAAAAAAGTTTTTTACAAAAAAATACTACCGACTTCCAAATAAGAAAACTTCAAAGTGAAAAATAACTTTATTTTTGGAAGTCGGTGTCCATAACGCAAAAAAAATGGTACCTACGAAAGACACCGACTTCCAAAAATAAAGTTATTTTTCACTTTGTAGTTTTCTTATTTGGAAGTCGGTAGTATTTTTTTGTAAAAAAGTTTTTTTTTACTTTTTTGCTTCCATAAAGAGCTAGATAATGATGAGACAAATTGATATCACTTTTTATTTTGAACGTACATCGTCAAACAATGGAATAATACCTAGTCTACGTTTGTATGAAAGAATTTTCGACTAGTGTAACCTTAAGATTTATTTAACTGACATATTATGTTACTATTTCGTTGGTTTACTTAGTGATACGTGCTACTGCCGAGCATGGGTTTACTATTGATAAGCATACAATAATATTGTTTTCTTTAAAAAAAAAACGCGTAATGATCATTACGTATAATATTATTAGGCGTAAAAGTTTTGCCATAATGCTTATTGCCATAAACACTGTGGGCATAATAATGAAGCATAATGTTTTAAACGCATAATGATTATATAAACGTCCAATAGACTGATAACCAAATTATAATAAATAATTTAAGTACACCATTTATTTTATATATCAGATTCAAAAAATATTATGCCTTAAAAATGTATGCAACTCCAAATTATGCAAAATAAATTAGACCAAATGACATTTAAGCTAACTTTTACATTTTGCCAAATTATTATGCTAACAAAAGTTTTAGAGGGGGATTCCCCCGAGCCAGATTTGATTGATGCATCAAGCAAAGATCGATGTCACGACCTTTCGTTACCAGGGGGGTGACCATAAGCTCTTAGAGCGGTATCAATTTGAGCTCGAGTAAGTGACAGATGCATACACGTCAGATACTTCTGTCCCTTATTCGATCTCAAATTGATACCGCTCTAAGAGCTTATGGTGCCCATATGTGGTAAATTGGCTGCAGTGATATTAAAATTATAAGTTTTTGGTTTTTATTAAAGATTTTGAAAATTTTTATAACCTTGTTTTAGATATACTGTACTGAACATATTGTATATTGAATATATTACATACATATTAAATATATTGTTATTGAACTGTTGCTGAAAATAAATAGAAATAAAATTTGACAAATCATAATACGTATATGAAATTGACATTTAGGTTAATCTAACTTCTTTCTTACAATTAAGTGCAGGCCAAACGGGCGGTTTGGCCTGCACTTAATCATGATGATCACATAATAAAGTTTCTTAATTTTACTTAATTGAATCAGTATTTTCAGTTAAAAATGGCACAACTAAGAATTGAATTTTCTTATATTAACCACTCAACTGAAGTTAACTTAAAATGTGTTACTCAGTCTTCTCAATACTAATTATTTTAGAATCACAGACGCTAATTTAGGGCAAAATAAATTTTATAAAAGAAACTTTACATTTCAAATAAACTAAAAATTCTTTCTTCGGTATCAAATCAACATTTATAGCTTTATAGAACAACACTTATGGATCTTATAGATACTTAAGCCGTAAATAACAAAAGTTATAACCATTTAGGATAGAAATTAAACTTTTTTCTTTAACATTGAAGCAAAATTAAAACATACAATGAATTAGGAATCAACTCCTACGAAATCAAGAAACCGAGAACTTATTATCAAATTCGTTGCAAAGATTCAAGGATGCATCGTCAACTGGCAAAGTCAAACCAGAAATGCCTTCGGCTGGGAATGAGATCTTTGACAATTCTCTCTTTTCGTGAAGAGGCGAAACCCCTTGGTGAACTTCTCTGTTCAGCACAAGGGAATAGTTTGCTTTTTAAAATTTTGGTTTGTAAAAAAATTGTACTGTGTTCTGATGTCCTGAATTCCTCATCAGCGTGAGATTTTTTGTAGAACAAATTGTACTCTCCACGGACGTATTCCCGGTCTTTCATAGCACGCATTTTCTGTTCTGAATGAAAGTCACAAAATCTGTAAAAATCACGGACATCCATTAATTTTAGAATATTTAATCCTGAGTTAGAGGTTCGAACGGCTTCTACAAAGTCATTAAAGTCGCATTTTTTTTAATTTTTTGAAGAGATTGCCCCTATTGGTGTTCTAAGCTGTCAGCTGAATTGAATGTATGTCCTGGTTCAAGATACTTTATAGTGATCGAGCGTGCTTCAATTAAATTACTGTTGACAACATTGACAAGAAACGAAAAGAGTGTCCAGTTCTTGTTTTGTGACGAACAATTATCTGCCCAAATGACTTTTGTGCCGGTGGTGTATTAAAAATGCTCTAAAAGTTGCAACAATGTCATGACCATTTCGGCCTGAAATGGCTTCGTGCCATAAGTCAACTTAAGGAGTATTTTCATTAGTAGATTTACCTAATGGAGCAAAAGTCTCATTGAATGCAATAATTCGAGGACAGAATATTGATAATTTACTGCTCCCATGGTAAGTACACCTGATCGTTATCGGTACAACCTCTGTCTAAACATGAACACAGGATGGCTTCATGCTTTCAGTATAATAAGTAACCTTATGAAAAATCTGATTACGTTACTTAACATAAACGCAATATCGCATCGAACTGTCTTTGTGGTAAGTAATCTGGAACCTACGCTTAGGATCGTTACTAAGCATACATGCAGTATTAGCACCATACTGTTTTTAAGACTAGATCACTCATTTTAAATATTAGAAAACTGCTTAGGATCAAAACAGTATATCTTCTTAGTGTTTACTTGCTAGGCTTATATCCAATTTTTATACAGTAAATGACTAACCATATTAGTGGTATAGATGTCATACTGTACTTTGGCTGACAGACTCTGATTAAGAACTTCTGCAGTAAGTGTACCCACTGTAATCATGCCATGTGATGTAAAAAAAATGCTCGACTTGCTGCAAATTTTCAATTGTTAAATTTGGTTTAAAAAGCGATTGAAACAAATGGGTAAGATAAAAATGTAGATCTCGTTATCGTGATCACGACTGTATATCTTACTCATTTTTGCCAAAAATCCGACTTACTGCAACTATGCTATTGAGGGCAGAATAGTAAACCCATGCTCGGCAGTAGCACGTATCACTAAGTAAACCAACGAAATAGTAATATAATGTCAGTTAAATAAATCTTAAGGTTACACTAGTCGAAAATTCTTTCATACAAACGTAGACTAGGGATTATTCCACTGTTTGACGATGTACGTTCAAAAAATGTGTGATATCAATTTGTCTCATCATTATCTAGCCCTGCATGGAAGAAAAAAAAGTAAAAAAAGAAATTATTTGAAAGTTATGAGTGTCGAAAGTTCCACATTTCGACACTAATTTTAACGCATTTTTGGGCGCGAATAAATACCATAAGAAGACGGAAAATTGCAAAACGACCTCCATACAGGGATATATTAGTAGTTCAATAATGCAAATAATTTTATTTTGAACAGATAAATTTAGTCGTTATTTCATGATATTACGACATAAAATACTATACTTGGAGTTCCACCTTCCTACTTGGGTTCTGAGGTGGTTTAGGCACTTCCAGGTAGACCACGGAAGGCTAGATCCTGCGGTAAGATTCTCGCTTGGTGGTAAATAATGTGTTGGTGGGGGAAAAGCGTTCTGCCACAGTTTACGGCGGTCACCTGACAGGGAAACTACCGTTTTTAGGAAGCTGTGTCTGCTTTCAAAACCACTGCTCTCAAAACGGTGAAGGAAAAGATCGTGAGGAAACCGGTATGTCTTAGACCCAAAAATTCGAAGACATGTGACATCCACCAACCCGCACTGGGCCCGCGTGGTGGATTATGGCCCTTCCCCTCTCACAGAGAGGAGGCCTGTGTCCCAGCAGTGGGAACATTAATAGGCTGATTATGTGATGTGATGTGTGTCTGCTTTTCAGCCGTTGTATCTCGTGTTATACGCCTGTTTGTTTATAACTGCACTCGCAAATAGCTATACATAGATAATTGTGCTTTCTTAGCATATTAAAGTTAACTCAAGATTTCAAAGACACTTGTTACGCTGAGCTTATTCGCAATTCCAAACGTCAGTAGGTATTGAATGTGGATTGCGATATTATTTTAGAGAAAATGTTAATTCATAGCTGTGTTACTGCTCAAAATGAAATGAAACACCGAGATCGAGGTTATTTTCTTGAAAGATAAAATTTTGACATATAAATAGGTATGCATTTGGAAATTGCAATTTAATCATTTTATTACGAAAAGATAAATTAATCGGTCACGTTATATTAACAACACACATAAAGGAAAATATTTTTGTAGTATTTAATGAACAAAATAATTATCTCATTGCACAAAAATGATTTTAAACCCCGAAATGGTCATCAATCTAGTGCCTTTTCACACGCCCCGGTTGCCGGGTAGCCGCTACCGGGTAACCGGCAGTTAAAGCGCCGATTCCCTTGAGTAGCTGATTTTAAAATGAGAATCACGTCTAAATGGCTCGTCGTAATTCTTTGACAAAAATATATGTTATATAAGACTATTTTCTTAATAATTTGATCTAAGCAAATTTTGAGTTTTATTTGTATAACATAGTGTAATTAATTTGTAAAGTTATGTCTAAAACAGACAAAAACACGACAATCACACCAAAACCGCTGAGCGTATTGTAATGAAATTGACACCATCTCAAAGACAATTTAATTATCTACATTTTGATCTGAAGCTTTTTTTTAAAGTCATAGAGTAATAAGAAAAGTACAAAAAACTAATAAATTTTGGGTCGCGTGGGTGTGAAACGAGTGCGCGTTTTGTTCCCTCAAGGTCGTTGGCGTTAGTCGTCGTCTTAAGTGTATAGCCATGTACATTAGCTTCCTCACGTACCGGCGCCGGCGTACAAGGCTATAAATTAACCACAGGCTACCCGGCAACCGGAGCGTGTGAAAAGGCACTTACGTGCATTGCAAACCATCATTCAACCATTGCCTTCAAAAAGGTTCATCTGAGAAGGTTAAATTCAAAACGGGAAGCCATATTATTAAAAAAAAAGTTTTATGTCATCCGTTACAACCTCAATAATAATTGACAGTTATCAAAAATCATGCGTCAACCAATTCAGTGACAAAAAAAATTAGAAATAATATAACAATAAATTGCAAGTGAAATGCCCAATACAAGGCGTCGGAGGTTCTCCGTTAGAGATAGTGATGTCACTGGAAGAGAGCTTAAATTGCATAATGCCTTGCCATCCAGGTACATTCTTACGATTTAAAAAATTCGATAAAATGGGTACGGGTTCGTACTTACGTTGCGAAAACTATTCATTGCCCGCGGGTTTGCTCCCGTCGCCCGTAGGAACTGTGCATTTTTTGTCATAGAACATTGGCCTATGACACTCGGCGATAGTGTACTCTTCTTCATAATATTAGTGTAGGCAAAAAAATGTATTGAAAGTTCGGTTACTTAACTGTCAAATTAATTGACTAGCTTCATGTCAATTCGTAATGATCCAAGATTCCAAACACCCCAGACGTAATGTGTTAGATAAAGTATTGTTAGTATGTAATTTATACTAATGCTTATTGGAACGAAGTTTTGGAACGAAGTTCCTTATCGCGCGTTGTGAAAGGGGGCTAGACGGAAAAAAATCTTACGAAAAGTTGTCACGACACTTTTTGCTATAGTTGTAAGCCGTGCGGCGTGCGCGTGTTTCGTGCGTGTTCTAGCCTATACGCTGTTGTGTCAAAAGTCTATAAAATCGTGCAACAAACCCCTCCCCCCCTCATCCCTCCCCCCACCCCCCCTCACTCCTCACCCGCTCTCATTTACTCGAAATCCTTTTCATAAAATAATTTTAAAACATTTTTTAGGTGAGATCGAAAATATACGAACGACTGAACCAACTATTCAAATTGTAAAATCCACATTAGTTAACCGTCACCTAGCGCCATCTGTCGCCATCAGATGGAATTAAAAAACATTAATTTAATAAATAAAATTGTGTCTCGGCAACGGGAGGAGATAGGCCAAATCTGACAATAGATTAGAATATACTATAAATATGTTATAAATTGTAATAAATATAGTATATTCTAATATACACCGTAAAATTTAAGTGGTTGTTTTCCCGCGGCAGAACGACTTGCCTTTAGGAGTACTTTCGAAGTATAGAGTTAACGTAAAAAAATAACGATGTTTTTATTTTAAAATAATTTAAAAAATATTATTAATTTGAAAAAGTGAGTAACAATAGTAACTTGAAGGTACTAGGTTCTACTCGCGTCACCACCGTATTATTTACCGTAGTACCTAGTACCTACAAGGTACTATTGTTACTCACTTTTTCGAGTTTATGTTTTTTTTTTAAATTATTTTAAAACAAAAACATCGTTATTTTTTTACTTTAACTCTATGCTTCGAAAGTACTCCTTAAGGCAAGTCGTTCTGCCGCGGGAAAACAACCACTTAAATTTCACGGTGTATATATGTGTATACACATATGTATATATACTAAAGGAACTTCGTTCCATCCGGGTGTCCCTTGACACCTCTCAAGTTTTTAATTATACATAAACTCCATTTGCGATACCATTAGTCGTTTAAATTAGCCCATTTTACAGCCCGTTCAACCGATTTTGACTTCTATTGCGTTAGTGATACGACAAATGGTAGCTGTAGTAAACAGTTGGTTTTGGTAATAGGTTTATGCTTTTTATGGCATCCTTATGTTTACGGGATAGAACTCAAAATCGGTTGAACAGGCTGTAAAAAGATTTGGAAACATGTCTAATGTGATTTAAAATGGAGTATAGGTATGCACGAACGCCTTTCAAACAAAATCCTTTTTTTTTTTTTTTTTTAATTTTAAATGGTTTTCTTGGTTCTCTTTAGTGTTCCCTTTTTTATCCATATCCAAAGTGCATTTTTTTGTCCTTATCATCATTTGTGCAAATGATAACTTGCCAGAACTTGTCACATAAAATCACATGCAATTTAATTTAAATACCTGAATACAATATGCCCTAAATTGTTTTGTCATAAATATTACAATCAATAATATATACAAAAGACTTAAAACCGTTTTCAATAAAAAATATACGTCCTAAATTTAAATTATTTAATGTTTATTTCTCCTAATAATGTTTTTAAAACAAAGGATACTGGCAGAAGTCCATGCATGGTTTCAGCTGAGATTAAATTCTTACGACTCTCGACAAATCTATCTAGCCTTTGCCCATCTATGTTGGGGTCGGTTTCCAGTCTTACCAGATGCATCTGAGTTTCAGTATTTTACTTTACACTACAGTAACATTTGGCAAGACTGGTGGCAGATTTCCTGGCTTCAGACTGTCCGTAAAGACTGTCAACAAATGACACCCGGAACCAACGTTCAGACGTTGTATATTTTTAAGATTACTACGAATTTATCTCAAAAACACAAAATAAAGATATACAATTGTGATGACCATCATAATTATACCCAAATTGATACAGAACAGTTAGAAACAGCCCGCGTAAATAGTGTTTTATAATCCCAAGGTAATACAAACTATCCTACGTCCTTTCCAAGGTCTCAAAATATCTACATGCCAAATTTCATCTAAATCGGTTCAGTAGATCCAGAGATTACCCCTTACAACCTTACAAACTCACAAATTTTACCTCTTTATAATATTAGTATAGATAATTTCTGTACAACAAAATTGTAACAGAGCTCAACTTAAGACAAGGAATCTTATTGAAAAAAATATGGGAGTATTTATTTAGATATCTTGACAGAACATGATTTTGAAAACAAAGAGTTCAAAGCTACATAACCATATTTACTGCTCGCGAAATTATTTTGTGTAAAACATTATCTTTTGCTTAATTTGCTCATTTCTTTGAAATGAAAATGGATTTCTTTAGCACAAACCAACGCCACCACCACCACCTAGATTCACTTAGTATTGTAGATGCTGTTTATATACATTTGTGATAGCAGCAGCTTTATTTGTTACGGGTGCCAGATTAAGAAGAATTAATTTCCCTTAAAAATCTTTTTTTGTTTTTTTAACATTCAAGCTATTCAATGGTTGTGGCATTTATTGCCTCAACAATGATTTGGCTTCTCAACTCCTGACTATTTCAATATATCAAAATTATTACTGACTCCTAATACTTGAAAGTCAGTTATGAAGATTAGTAACACTACAGTGTTGATGGTTTATTTTTATAAATCGACGAATATGATCTACATTCGCTAATTTCCTGTTTAATAACATTCTTTTATCGTTTAGCCACTCCGACCCCGATCCCGATTCAAACCTGATGGCCCCCAATGTAGTCACAACAAAATCTTCGAAATCAAAACACAAAGTGTACGCGAATAGCTCTAAATATTCAAGCATGCAGTTAGTTTCTGACAATGCAAGCTCTTCAGCAGTAGCATCGATCAAGAAGAGTCCATACAGGACTATGGATAAAGATGTTGCAGCCAGCTCAAGTAACATAGACCTTTTCAATAATATATCCTATGAATATCCATATTATGCTGGACGATCAAAATCATCAGCAACTGGGTTCGAAATTCAGAAGAAAACGATGCCCGTAGAGAAAAGAGACGAAAAACGAGAACACAGTCATTCTAGAGCGAGAACACCCACGAGAAGAGACAAGATCCCGCGACAACATCGCATCAAAGTGAGGAGTCCTAAGCGCCGTGTGGCAATTATGGAGCAACCGAATAAACCTGTCGACAGCAATAGCAGATCGATTGGCACCACTGCAATTGACTGGGCCGTAGAAATTGAACTATTTAGTGTAGATGATATCGCTGACCTAATAGAGTCGACTGAGGATGAAGAGAGGATAAGTACTCACTCTTATGATGACATGTGCCGTATTTGCCACGGTGGGGCATCGTTATCGCAAGAACTTGGTAGCTTAATATCAGCGTGTTCTTGTCGAGGGACCGTTGGAAGGGTCCATGTGAAATGTTTGGAGCGATGGCTGACTGAATCAGGGAAGTCGAAGTGCGAATTGTGTGGGACCCGGTATGCGACAAGACGCGTACATAAGTATGGTGTGCCGAGAGCGCTTGTTATGTGGGTGTTGAGCCAAAATGCTAAACAGGTATGTTTACTATTTATGTACTGTTTCCTTTAAGTACTTACAATTAATAAAATTGATCTACTAGCTGGAATCGTCCGACGCTACGCCTACCGAACCGCGGGCACCATTAAAGACTCGTCTACTCATATTGTTTATTAAAAGTTTAGTCTACTATATGTTTACGCAGATAATTATGATTCGAAAAAAATACTGGTTGAGGTAAACCATGTAATCTTGATACAGTTACAGTTTTACGGCTCTTACGGGTCACTAAGACGCCTTGTGCGTCTACAGTAGACCAGGAGGGTGACCATAAGGTCTAAGAGTAAGGTTATTTTGAGTGTGTGTAAGGGACAGATGTATATGACTTGTATACATCTGTCACTTACGCGATCTAAAAATAAACTTACTCTAAGAGCTTATGGTCACCCCCTGATCATTATGGTCATCACCCTAGCAATATTGTTTGTTTTTTTTCATGAAAAAAACATTTGCTATGACCTTAATTACTTCTGCAATAATGCCTACTCGCTTTATTATGTTTGTATTGCCAAATTAATTGTGGTTTTTGTGTTAACAGTTGTAAGTCAGCTTAACTATGGCATTTATATCTTCTTTCAGTTTTCAAACATTAAATACGTCACAATAAGATTACTTTGCACCAAGAACTAATTTTCAGTTCTTAAAATCTATGCACTTGACCCATGACACGATCAAACCATATTGAGTGATCAAACAGTATGCTTGCCCTATGGTGGCCTGCCGCCACTTGTGATACTACAATACATACGGTCCGCTGGATGCAAGAAGTAATTACCGCCCGATGTAGTCACGCTTGAAGCCTATATCTGGCAGTGAACTTCTTGCGGTTTAAATGATGATGACAATAACACACTGCGGAGTTTCACTTTGGTATATCCCCCGATTTCTGAATAAAGTATTAATGTCAAACTGTACTTTGGCTTTAAAACCTGTCAAACTTTACTATTAAAATAGGGTTTGTTTGACTCTTTCTTAACTTCGAATACTTAATTCAGAAACCGCCCATATGACTAGAAACTCCGTGGTTTAAAATAAGATGCTCGATGTTCCTCTATTTCAGTTGATGGTGGACAGTCTTGGCATAATGCTGATGTCGCCTTTAGCTGTTCTGGCCGCATGGCTTACAGGACGCACGCTAGCCGGTCTCATGACACAAGAGAGCCAGATAACTCCTTGGCCCTTAGCCTCGACCTTCGTGCTTGCATGTATGACACTAGTAAGTGATATATTATACTAAGTATGTTATGAATGGTGACCCAGTGGTAACAGCTGTGATTTATGATCTGTAAGTCGTGGTTTCAAACCCAAACATACATAGTTCTTTGTGTAATTTATTTCATCACCAATGCTCTCAAAGCAGTTTTGGAGGAATTTTTGTGTGAAAATTAGCTAAGTTGTGTATGCAGGTAAATAAACAATCAGATCAGCAAACAGAAGGGTGTCATTATTCCCCAGTAACACCCTTAGTTTTTTATTAGGGAAATGTGATGCCCTCCTGGTTGCTGCCGTTTTCGTTAAGTTATTCTTGCCACCATTTTCGTTATTCGTGTAATATTATAGATTTTTGTTTTTAGTATCTTTATTACCGAGAGTGAATATTTTTCCGGCGACACGGCGACTACCGGGGCGAGGCTTGCACTCGGCGATATTTTTTTTCATTGATCACTTTATAATGTCGAGTATAAAAGAGTAAGCAGTATGTTATTGGATATATTTGGTAATGGAGGAAGCGAGGAAGGCCAAAGAAAAGATTCTTAATTATTTATTGTACACCAAAAGAAACAACATTACAAACATGCAATAAAGCAAATGCAATAAAGTGCATGTACAAAGGCGAGCTTAACCCAATACTGAGTTCTCTTACAGCAAACCCTAGAGTGACAGAGAAATTTGATAATTGTAGAGGGCAGTCATCCAGTGTACAATATTAAAATAACCTATGACGAATTAAATTAACACATACATATACTTACTACGTACGTACATAAATAAATATATATATATAAACATACTCATATTATGTCATAGATCCAGATAATGATCTTTGATCCTCCTCTTAAAGACCTCCAGAGAAGGGCTGTCGCATAGGGAGTGTGGGAGAGCGTTCCAGAGTCGCACTGCTGTAGCAGAGAAAGAGCCATCGTAGCGGCTGGAAGTGTGTCGCGGAGGACGAAGGAGAAGAGAAGTGGCAGTGCGACAGGGTTTACCTCTCGGCACAAGGTATTCAAAGCGTTCACGAAGGTATTGAGAGGAATTAGGATTGTGCAGGATACTATAGAGAAGGGATAGGATATGGGTATCTCGACGACGCCGAATCGGCAGCCACCTTAATCTGTTCCGAAACTCCGACACATGGTCGTATTTGCGGAGGCCAAAAATAAAGCGGATGCACAAATTCTGCAGTCGCTCGAGTTTATTAAGGAGTACCTCCGTTGCATCTAGAAAACAGACATCTGCATAGTCCATGAGCGGTAGAAGAAGGGATTGCGCAAGAGTAACCTTAGTGTGAAATGGTAAGAATTTTTGGAGACGTTTAAGGGACTGAAAGGAGTAATATACCCTCTTACTCACATTTGCAATATGGACCTCCCAAGAGAAGTTAGTGTCCAAATGAACGCCTAGATTTTTTGCGGTTTTGGAGTAATCAATGGGCACTGAATCATACACTATCGGCGGGAGAAACTGGTGATCTTATAGGTTGAGCATGTATCTACCACCAACAATGAGCACTTGCGATTTGTTTGGGTTTAGTAATAGTCCGTAGGATTTAGCCCACTTGTTTAATATTTTCAAGGTCACTGTTGATGGCAGCCACATTCTCAACGAGTTCACTTACTTTAAAATGAAGATACAACTGCAAGTCGTCTGCATAGAGATGATAGTTAGAAGAAAGGACCTTAGTGATAGCATTTATAAAAATTGAGAAGAGAAGAGGAGAGAGGAAGCCACCCTGAGGAACGCCCGCAGTCAATTTACACCATTTAGAGGAACACTCATCGGATTGAACAGACTGCGAGCGGCCCCGAAGATAAGATTTGAACCACTCAATTACTGGGGCAGAGACATTAAGGGTGGAAAGGATTTCTAAGAGAATGTCAAAGTCAACTGAGTTGAAGGCACTACTGAAGTCCAGTAAAACCAATATAGTCAGAGATTTATTCTCCATTGCCAGTCTATGTACAGTACTATGGCCAGGTCTGAAACCAGATTGGTAAGGACTCAGCAGGCCATTAGAGGACAAATAACAAGACAGTTGCTTCTGAACAATACTCTCGAGGACTTAGGAGAGGATTGGGAGGATGGAAATTGGACGGAAGTGGGATGGTGATTAGAAACTTTAGGAAGCGGCAGGACGTGAGCCTTCTTCCAGGCTGTAGGAAAAGTGTTTGTGAAAAGTGAAAAATTTACAATGTGAGTTACAACAGGAACTACACACATCAACACGGTCTAGGGATATTTTTAAAAAAGCGAATTACTATCAATGTGTTAATTATTTATAGGACATGTATGTATTTAAAAGATACGTTATTTAATATTCTACCATTTTTTAATAATGGTTAAGGTACTTCGATTAAAATTTCAGGATTTTATGGAAAAAAAATGAAGCATAGACGGAAACCGTATATGAATTAACTTTTAATTTATGAGTAAAAACTGAAAAAAATAGAAAAATCATTTAATTTGTGTTTATAAACTTGAAGTTAGTAGTCTGAGAAAGCGCCCCTGATGTTCATAACACATCGGCAACGATTCGGCACGCTTAGAACAAGCTTGCCAATGTCTTGCTGCGGAATATTGTCCCATGTCCTTCTGAGGTGCGCAAAAAGTTGATCTTCTGTAGCCAGATTTTCAGGAACTTCCTTCAGAGCTCTTCTTTGCAGCATATCCCACGCATGCTCAATGGGATTTAGATCTGGCGATTGAGCAGGCCAGTCTAAGGCCCTAACATTGTGTGTATGTAACCAAGCTGCTACCGTTCTCGCCGTGTGTGCCCGGGCATTTTCGTGCATGAGCAGGAAATCTTGCCCCATTTGTGTTCTGTGGGGCAAGATTACGGGCCCAGCACCTGTTGGACGTATCGTTCTGCCGTCATATTGCCCCGCACCGAAGCGAGATCCGTCCGTCCTCCAAGACTAATTCCTGCCCAAATCATAATTGTTCCTCCTTGGTATGGGTGAACTTCCTGAGGGTTCTGAAGACGGCTCCATCGTCCAGGAACTCGCCAAACACGCGTCCTTCGTGAATCTGGATGGAAACCGAACCTGGATTCATCCGTGAACAGCACATTGGACCATTGCTCACGGCCCCAGTCCACGTGGTTCCGAACCCATTCTAATCGTCGTCCACGATTGCCTCTCCGTAAAGGTGGGACCCGGAGTGGTCTACGAGAGCGTAGATTGCTTTCATGCAGTCGCCATCTTACAGTTTGGTCACTCACAAGCATTTGGTGTTCCACTCGCAGCCTTTGGGCCAATTGAGTCGCCGTTGCATTTGGTTGAGCTCGCGCAGTAATTTGCAAAAATCGGTCTTGTCTGGGGGTAGTGATGCGACTTGGCCCCCGGTGCCTCTCCGCTACTTCACCTGTGGCACGATAGCGTGTCCACAATCTTGAAATTACATTTTGGTGGGTCCCTATGGCCTCAGCAACATTACGCTGAACAGACCCAGCTTCCAGTATTCCCACAGCTCGTAACATCTCCGCCCTCGTCAAATGTTGGCGTTGCATGGCTACAATACCTCAATTTTAACTTTATCTTTCGTTTAAAATTGAAATAAAACTGTAACTAAACGTAATTCGTATTGTTTTCTAAATTTCGCACAAATGAAAATTCCCTCTCCTACACATCGACATTTTTATGCCACCGAAACAAAAGAATTTTCAAAAATTTGAATTTGGAATTAGTCTGAGATAAATTATAAACAAATCGTTGTATAAAAGATTCCAATGCGGCCAGTACTTTTCGAGTTATTTAATTGAGTATGAAATATCCCTAGACCGTGTTGATGTGTTTATTTCAGTCAAAATAGGCAAGAACATTTGGAGTTGAAGGCCATCATCTCCTACCGCCTTAGTGGAGATGGATAGGATACATTTTTCAATGTCTAGTTCAGTAATTGGGTGGAAAGAGAAAGAAGTATTTGCTGGCAAAGGAAGATTAGAGAGTTCTTTGAGAGTGGAGGATTTAACATGGTTGTCAAGGGTGATAGGTGACTTACAAAAATGCGCATTAAGTGCATTGAGGTCCATCTTTTCGGGAGCTCTCTCGCTAGAGGCTTTGACAATACCAAGAGTTTTTAAAAATTGACATACTTGTATTGGGTTGAAGTTATCTATGGAGCTATGAATGTGGCGCCTCTTTGCATTCCTACACAGACGACCGCAGCGATTCCGCAACCTCTTATAAATTGACCAGTTCTCTTCGGTGGGCTGCTTTCTGTACAAGCGCTTAGCCTTGTCACGCTTAACCATGTGGTGTAATTGCTGGGGATAGCCATGGCGCAGGAAGGTGTTTTACTCTCACCTTTTTAAGAGGATCATGTACCTCATATAGTTCCAGCATAGTCCTGCTGAAGGTTGACACCATAGAGTCTATATCCTCGCATGTGAACACAGGAGACCAGTCAATCACACCCGCATCAGCTCTCAAACGCTCCAGATCAATGTTTTTAAAACTACGAAGAAAATAAATTTGGCATTGCGTTTAGGAGGTCGAATTTTGTAGGAAAGATAAATGAGGTCATGATAGGAAAAAGGAGCAGGAAGCTGTCCATGTGTGGCTGCTTTATTAGGGTACAATTTTTCCCTCGGATGTCCAAAACCTATTTATGCCGTATAACTTCCGAGCATTCATGAAAATGTCATATCTTGGCTTGGTGAGGAACTCGGAAAGCGTCAGTCCGGACCCTTTTAGCTTGGTTTTATTTCTCCACACCTCGTTCCGGACGATACGGCTCTCAAAGCAAACCAAGAGAGGCCGGGGCTTGCTGGTGTTGCTGCCAAGGCGGTGACAGGCTGTTAAGTCATTTCGGGTGACGCTTTTCATTTCTAGCCGCTCCGACAAAATTTTGAGGATACCTGTGCTAGGATCAGCATCCTTCTCCTCAGACAGACCATGTAGCAGCAGAAACCTTAGCACGGGATGCCATCTCGTGTCTGTCTAGCCAGATGGAGTTGCTTGTGGTGGACATGCAACTCCATCTGGGATTTCAGTGCACTGAAGGTTTTCCAGATGAGGCTCTTGAACTCGGTGAATTCCTTAGATAGGTTGGCAATAGTCTTATGGGAACCCTCAACGCTGGCATTCCTCAAGTCTTCCTCGTACTGTGTCATTCTTGAAGAAAATGTAGCCGTAAGTTCCTCCACACAAGTTGATAATTTGGAGTATAAGTCCATAACAGTGAAGTGCAGTGCTGGCAGTTGAGGTAAGTTGTGAAGGAGAGTTGATGAGATAAGTGAGTGCACCAGAGGTCTATGTACTAATTTAACACTGCTATTTCATCAAAAATACTGTTTTTCTATTTATTTCAAATTAAAAATATAAGAACACAATTTTTTTTGTGTTTACTTTGAACTACCCTCCTAGTATACTTTCAGATTGTGTATGGAATGACAGGCAAGAAAAGGGAGTGAATGATAGTATGACCGGAACCGATGAAACGTGTTGCACTAACCCCAGAAAAATGAGACAAGGGCTGGAAGATACAGATGATAGTCATTTGATAATCGAGTAGGTATGCTGTCATTGGCAAAGTAGCCAGAAGCCCGAAAATCTGACAACCAGTCATATTACGAGATACCATGTTAACCAGTAACTAGAAGTCTTTGGTCAACTGGACCCACTCCAAATTGACCCGCGATATCACTCAACCCAATCACATTTTGTATAGATCGACTGGACCTACTATCCAATTTCATTATTAGTACAGTCACGGAGTAAAGCCGAATCTTTCGTTTTATTTTATGACTTAAGGTTACACTAGTCGAAAATTCTTCCATACAAACGTAGTCTAGGGATTATTCCACTGTTTGACGATGTACGTTCAAAATAAAAAGTGATATCAATTTGTCTCATCATTATCTAGCCCTGTATGGAAGCAAAAAAGTAAAAAAAAAAAATTTTTTAAAGTTATGAGCGTCGAAAGTTCCACATTTCGACACTAATTTTAACGCATTTTTGGGCGCGAATAAATACCACATTGGAGAGACGGAAAATTGCAAAATGGCCTCCATACAGGGATGGATTAGTAGTTCAACAATGCAAATAATTTTATTTTGAACAGATTCGTTTAGTCGTTTTTTCATGATATCTAGACTGCCAAAGGTCTGTTTATAAAATTTCGCGCGCTCGGTTTCGTCCTAAATCATTATCTATTTCGCTACAAATTTTTAAAAGTGTGTATTCGTACGCGAACTAGCTTCCTACTGCTCATCACAGCATCTATCTCTTCCGCGCGTGTTTTCGGTTGATATAAAATGCATTTTAACCCCGCGCACAAAATAGTTCGTGCCGTCGGCTAGTGTACCCTTAAGAGTCCCTATAAGTTTCACGACCTAAAAACAGAAAACAGCTACTTTTTAGCGCAAATTTCACAATGACTACAAGATATATGATAAATATTTTAACGCAACTTTTTGCGTAACATAGCATTGCGTTATCTAGCAAATGTACATTACATATTTTTGATAACTGCTCAGTTTAAATAAGAAAAATAATTTCCTAACACACGTTTTTACGTAATCCCGAAAGACCAGGTTTTTCAATTGCCTTTTTAGCTTACTGGTGGCGAATAACAATCTGAAAAAAATGGTGTGGACTGGGCATAAAGTATACTAGTAAGCCACCAGTTTTGTTTTTTAAAGTTTATTGTATTTGTACTTAAAAAAAATATTGTCCACGCGGAAATAAGGCAATTGTATCAAGTGCGAAACCGTCGCCTTCGTGTAAGAATATGTTGAATATAAAAATTACTGTTAAATAATTTTAAATTTGAGGTTTTCATCAATCGAATCCAATTTTCATATTTTATTTTTGAGTACTTATATAAATATAAATTGTCTAATATTGCCTTATAAACCGTTGCGCTCGCGCGAGGCAATCAGCCTCATTCAGTTTCGCTTAAGGGCTTGTAGACGACGGACCCGTGTCGTTTTTATTTTTGTAATTATATTTTTTGTCATATATCTTGTAGTTATTGAGAAATTTTCGCTGAAAAAGTAGCTGTTTTTTGGCTCGTGAAACTTGTAGGGGCTCGTAAAATCTATACATATAATAAAATGTCCTTACGGTGTCGAAATGTCAAAGCGGTTGCCTGAAAACAAGGAAAGAAATAATAAGATCGACTACGCTGTAGGTGAACTACTCAGCGGCCAGATTAGTGTAGGCCATTGTTTAGAAAAAATGATTTTAAGCAAGCGAGACTGATTTTCAAGTGACTTACTGACTGTTTTTAAATATAATTTTATGGATTTATAAACGTAAAAATATGTTGTACTCATTGTTGATTTGTTTAAATATTAGATACTGTTGATTTAATTAAAAAGATTTTGAGTGACAATTAACCTTTAAACCAAATTGAATTGCGTTTTTTTTATATTTTGACCAATTTTGAGCTCGTCTGTTTTTGAGTTTGAACGTGGGTCAAACCAATAAAAATACAAAAATTAAATTATCTGGTCAAGTGGACTCGAGGGTCCAGTAGCGAGTTCTGACCAAAGACTCCTAGGTTATGCAGTTCAGATATGCATACGCTCCAAATAAACATTGTTATTCGCCTATATCCAGTTAGATTGAAACCCAATCACACAGACCGCAAGTTGTTTGTTTTTAACACGCTTTTATTAGCTTGGAATGTATGTATCTATGTATCAATGTAACGGAATCTTTTGAACGTGATTTTCACCCACTTCAAAACGTTGGATTGATTTGAAACTTTGCACACTTATCAAGGATCGATGACAATGCAATAATTTAAACAGTTTGTCCCATTATCCTTACCAATAAAGCGTGTTTTTTAGTTTTTAGAACTACAATTTATTTTATTGTATGGTTTATTTTATGGTTTTATGTATTGCTTTTATTTTAATATTAATTATATAAAAAATCTTTCAATCAGTTGCTAAGCATCATCGAGATTTCTACAAGTTTTATTTAGTTTTACCTGTCCCGGTGTGTGTAATCAAATGTTGCAAGTTGACCCACATTCCAGTGTCCGATTGAGCTGAGAATTTGCACCCTCGTTTGTGACAATGCATATTTTAAATACAAAATCTTCTTAAAAATAATATTATTTATCATTTTTTTTTGATCTAGGTTTTTAGCTTACCGTGCATTGTCATCCAATCTAAACGTATAAGCAAAATTTCATCTTAATCGGTTCAGGATAACTGCTTTAAAATTCAGTTGCAAGATTTGACCCGCAGGCTTATTACATATCTTTTGCAAAAGTTTTAGAGTTGTTGCTCTTCAATACAAAAGTTTTAGAGTTGTTGGCGGTTTTTTTTTAAAGTGCATTTGACAAACAGCGAGCGATTAGCAAATGATCGTATAGAACCTACCATTTCTACACATAACATCCATACTCTGTAAGAGTATGGAGCGTGTACTTAACACTAAGCTCCTGGCATACCTAGAAACTAACGATATCCTTAGCGACCGCCAATACTCGGAATCGAAATCGGTCTACTGGGGATCTTCTAGCGTATGCCATTCACATATGGAGTGAGGCCATCGAGAGGCATGGGGAAGCGCTTGCCGTCTCCCTTGACATCTCGAAGGCTTTCGATAGGGTCTGGCACGAAAGCCTTATTGGTAAGCTTCCTTCATTCGGTTTGCCCGGTGGTCTGTGTGATTGGATTGCAGACTTCCTGAGAGATCGGTCCATTCGAGTGGTGATTGATGGCTGCTCGTCGGACCAATTGGATATTAATGCCGGGGTCCCTCAGGGGTCCGTACTCTCAGCAACATTGTTCTTGTTGCACATTAACGATCTGCTAAAACCCGGCACCTTTGGGTATGCAGACGACAGCACTGTTGCTGAGAGATACTTGTCCAACGCACGGGCTACCGGGCCGCAGATCCGGTCTCTTCGTGAGGCCATGGTGGAGCGTTTGAACTTATCCTTGCAAGCAGTCTCCGAATGGGGCGATGCCAATCTGGTCAAGTTTAATGCTGCTAAAACCCAGGCGTGTCTTTTTTCCGCTAAAAAGAGCCAATTTCACCCGGCTCCAACTTTCCGTGATGTAACCGTGCCAATAACGGACCATCTTGAGCTTCTTGGTGTTTCGTTGACATCGACTCTCAATTTTGGGCCATACATTGAGGCAAAGGCTCAGCTGGCTGCCAAAAAGTTGGGGATCCTTGCGAAGGTGAGAAGGTACTTCACGCCGGAACAGCTGCTCAACTTGTATCAAGCACAAGTTCGTTCGTGCATGGAGTACTGTTCTCATCTCTGGGACGGATCTGCCAAATACCAGCTTGATGCACTAGAGTCAATCGAAAAGCGGGCCAAGAGACTCATCGGCGATGAGGCACTGGTAAAGTCAAAGCTCCAGAGCCTTGAACATCGTCGCCGAGTCGCCAGTTTGTCGGTATTTTATCGGTTCATTTCGGGGAGTGCGATGGAATTACATGATTTAATTCCGGCCAGCCCGTTCCATCATCGGACTACCAGACGTACGGTGATGCGTCATCGGTACATGGTGGACATCCCACCCATACGCACAAAACGTTTTGGGGACACTTTTATTATGCTTATAGCCACAGAACAGAGAAGACAGTAGAAATCGCATATAGCTTTATTAGTATCGGAACCAGCGTACCCAAACTCACACATATACAGATTAATTGTATTTCATAACACTAAGAAATCTTTGGTGTGATTGGTAGTTTAATTTTTAGATGAAAGTAGAAAATATGTCAGTCGTCGCTTATTTGAAAATAAACCACAGCTTTATGACAATAGAGTTGGTTTATTGTCTACTCTTTTTGAGTATTTATTACTTTTTTCGTTTAAAGCGCACACGGAATAGTTTAATGAGCAAGTTACGCTACCCGCCGCTAGATGGCACTATAGTAAATTAATTTAATTTAAAGCCGTATTTCGTTACCGATAAGATTTAAATTTGCGAAATGAGGTCATTACTACTCGTCCTCCTGTAGTGATGTACCACGGTCGTTGACTTATTTATCGACATTCCGTTTTATTTTCAAACAAAATACTTTAAAAAAAAACGTTGCCCCACACTAAGAATTTCTCCTGTATCGTGGGTGCGTTTACAAACATATAATTTCACATACACAAACACCCAGAGCCGGAACAACTATTTGTAGATCATACAAATATTTGTTCCGTGCGGGAATCGAAACCGCGACACGCAGCGCAGCAGTCCATCGCTCAACCACTGCGCCAACCGTGCGCCCAACAACTAGAGTCGATAAATATTATTATGTTTGTAATCAAGTTTTTTATATAAATTTATACCAATACTTTATGGTAAACTACTGATCCGATTTTGAAAATGATTCTATTGATACAAAGATGGGCGTATCTTTGTATGTGCTGTTTTTGTTCTATCAATAGAATTATAGAATACAATACTCTTTATTATGTACACCATATACGTTACAGAAAGTATAGACGAAGAAAATATTACACTGGGTGGCACAATGGGCGGCCTTATCGCTAAAAGCGATCTTTTCATGACAAACTTTGCATGGATTTAAAAAATGAAAGGAAAGACAATACTGTAGGTAGTCTTTGGTGTACTATTATTAATTACTAGCTGTACCCGCGGCTTCGAACCCGTCATCTATTTGCCAACCCTACCCTACTTACCTACCGACCATATTTGTTTCTATAGTCATCAATCTTTCGCGGAAAATCTTAACACCGTGATTCAGAAAATGACTTCAAATTCACAACGCCATCTATCGAATATCGAGTTCAACTCTCCGAGTATCTGAATTGCTGGTGTTGTGATAATTTTACTTCTTGAACACTTTAAATTCATCTAACTTTTGATAGAGTGAACCGATTGCGATGACACAAAAACTAAGTAATTCTTCAAGTTACGCACAATGTTTATGTATAAAAGTTATTTACATTGGTTTCGTACATTTCACGTGATGCGTGCACAAATAAACAGACAAACAGACAAAAACTCCGATGTTAATAATATTTTCGATGTACAAAAAATACTTTTCTACAGATTTATTATATGTATTGATTGATGATGATGATGCGATAGACTACACTACAAATGCAATACGTCCTACTGATATGGGAAGCTTACGCTTTCGCCTGCGGCTACACTCTTATTATGATTAGCTTGACTAACTCCTTAATGAACTGATGAAATTTAGGTCTATACACCAGTAGATCTTAAATTTCAGACTAACACATAAGCCACATTTTAACTGACTTAAAAAAGAAGGAGGTTCTATGTTCATGTGTTATTATTATGTCACTTTGTTGATTTTGAAGGCTGTTGTCTTTTTAACCGACTTCAAAAAAAGGAGGAGGTTCTCAATTCGTCGTAATCTTTATTTTTACACGGCTGCAAGGAAAGGGTTATGTTTTTCGCGCGTAAGAAGATTTTTTCGAATATTGTAAGTTTAAAGTATCGATAACTCATTATCGATATTGGTAATCTCTAATTGAGTAGCTGAATGTGACATGTGCATAGTTGGAATCTTCGAGAACAATGTTTGAGTTTTAAAGAAAGTAGACCTTAAATTGAACATCATAAAATCAACTTTTACTTGTCTTGTTTAATAAAATATTGTTTTTACATTTTAATCGAAATAAAATAAATTAAGACTTGCCGATGGTAAGATATACCTACGTTTGATACATTTTTGGTTCTGCTATCGTGTTTACATTCTAAAACAGCACAATAAGGCATTTTTGTATTTTTTTTCAAGTTTTTGTCACCGTGCCGGTTGAACCAAGACTGATGTGCGTAGTGTGTGCACGGAAGGAAACATATGCAGAACTGTGCAAAACTCGGGGTACGCGGGCCCCGCCCACTTGCGACTTCTATTGTAGTAGGCGTTTTTTTTGTTCTGTGCTTATAGCTAAAGAGTGGAATTCCCTGCCGGAATCTGTGTTTCCCGATAGCTACAATCTAGGGGTCTTGTAAGTCAAGAGTGAATGGGTTTCTTCTAGGCAAGCGTGCTCCATCGTCGACCACATCATCGCTTACCATCAGGTGAGATAGTGGTCAAGCGCAAGCCTATAGAAAATAAAAAATAAAAAAACACTGCAAGTTATGCAAACTTTTATGGCATAAAGCGTTTGATTGCTATCGTTTTGCTCTTGCAAAAGATATGTAATAAGCCTACCGAACACACACATATATACATTGCAAGTTAATAAATAGCTTGTAAAAAATATATTTTAGAAAAACTTGTTATAAATAAGTGCAGTTTTTGTTGATAACAATCACAGCTTTTTCTTTGTCCAGGTATGCTACTACTGCTGGATAGTGTCCGCTGCGACTCGCCATGCCCTGGGTTGGTGGATTTGGTACCGCTCTCAATACGAAGTCCGACTTCAGTTACAAGAGACCGAAGAAGAAACATAATACTAATCTTATTTACGAGTAAATCATTTTTTGTATAATAATTAATATTTACGATATAGTTTTTTTTTTAAATAAATATTGTCACTCTCCAAAAAGTCATATTTTTTATAATGCGTTAATTTGTGAATTGGGTTATGGAGGTCTGATTCGCAGTCGCTACAAAATTTGTCATTTGTTTTTAGTTATCTCAGCCAGAGCTGTAACCAAGCGGAAACATAAAAGTTGGGGATTCTTGCTAAGGTGAGACGGTACTTCACGCCTGAACAGCTGCTCAACTTGTATAAAGCGCAAGTTCGGTCATGCATGGAGTACTGCTCTCACCTCTGGGATGGATCTGCCAAATACCAGCTTGATGCACTTGAGTCGATCGACAGACGGGCCAAAAGGCTTATTGACAACGATGCACTGGTCGCCTCAAAGCTCTAGAGCCTCGAACATCGACGCCGAGTTGCCAGCCAGTCGGTTTTTTATCGGTTACATTTCGGGGAGTGGGCGACGGAACTGCACAATTTGATTCCGCCTAGCCCTTTTCATCATCGGACTACAAGACGTACGGCCATGCGCCATCGGTACATGGTGGACATCCCTCCCATACGCACAAGGCGTTTAGCTAATACTTTCATTGTGCGTACAGCTAAGGAGTGGAATTCCCTTACGGGGTCTTTGCTGATAGCTACAACCTTGGGGTCTTTAAGTCAAGAGTGAATAGGTTTCTTCTAGGCAAGCGTGCTTCACCGTAGACCACGTCATCGCTTAACATCAGGCGAGATAGTGGTCAAACGCGAACCTATAGATTATAAAAAAAAAAAAAAATAATAAACTGTGAACAATAAATTGTAGTTCTAAAAACTAAAAAACACACTTTAATGGTAAAATGAACTAAAAAGTCCCTAATCCTGAAGATCTTAAGGCTAATGGGACAAACAATTTAACCGCGCACGGTAGAATCAACTTTTATTACTTGTAAATTTAAATTTTTGTTTGACTTTCAAAAGTGCGGCTTATTGCCGCCTAGTTGAATAAATATATTTGACTTTGACTTGACTAAATTATTGCATTGTCATCGGTCCTTGATAGGTGTGCAAAGTTTCAAATCAATCCGACATTTTCAAGGGGGTGAAAATCACGTTCAAAGATTCCGTTACATTGATACATAGATACATAGTTACATAGATACATACCAAGCTAATAAAAGCGTGTTACAAAGGCCTGAATTGGGCTATTTAACGCTAGTAATTTATATATTTAAAATTACACTTAAACCAGGGTTTGAAACGAAATGTTCACTAACAGAACATCTTCTTTGAGTAGATTAAGGCATAAATTTTGTAGGAATTAACAGATTTTAAGAAAAAGGTTACTTGTGTCAGACAAGTAACCTTTTTCTTAAAATCAGTTAATTCCTACAACATATTATTTTGTAGGAAAACTTCCATTCATTTAGTGGAGTTCCTTTGTGCATCATTTAAACATTTTCGCCCACCGAGGCCTTTCAAATTGATAAAGGAAATGGCAATTCAAAGTATAAAAAACTAAGAAAAGCAGAAAACTCGAAAAATTCTTAACGTATTATTACGACAGAGATTTAAAAAAAAGAAGAAAAGAAAACAACATTGTACCAGGAATGTATTATGCTTGTACGAAAATAAGAAGAAAGGCTAAAGTAATACTGCTTAAGAGCTGCCCAGAATCTGAAATGCTGAACTCGAAAGTTTAGCCAAGGTAATAAAAACATTTACTGTTATCCCTTAACATTTGTACGTGAGGCATGTGCAAAAGATTAGTAGTTTTTCTCTCTATTTTTGATACCTTATTTTATATTTTCTAGTATTGAGTTATAGAATAATTCTTATTATTACTAATGAAACTAATAAAATCTCTTGTATTTTATTCAGATATTATATGTTCTTGCTAAATATTTTCTCAACAAATCCAAACAAGGAGTAAAATGTTGCAACATATTAAAAGAGAAATTCTGAGAAAGGCAAGGAAAAGATCATCCAATTATCTTTTAAGAAGTTTTAATAAGGTGTTGTTGGCTAAACATTTTCAGCTAATTTTATGTTTATTCTGGTAAAATTTTCTGTGAAGGAGCCGTTTTTAAAGCTGAGAAAATAATTTAATTTTAAGTGAGTCTCCTGGTTCGTGTTAATAAATATTTTGTTATTGATAAGCTTTTTGATTTTGTTTGGAAGTCAGCGGTGTGACGCTTCTGTGTCTTGGAAAGCACTCATTCGCCTGATATCCTTCCGGTCGTGTCGAATTGTCGTCCTATTGGACTATGTGGGAATTGAGAGTGCATCTGTATTTGTGCACACAATTTTGCACTACAATATGTACTTATATCTAGATCCGATGGCTAGTCTCCGCTGGGATTGGCTGCTACATGGCCGAAATTCGATCAGGAGGACTACTTTGACTTGCTTACTTAGACGTGATTGCTTCATGATATGATGCCTATTTCAGAATGTATTTATTAGAAAACCTCGAACCAATATAGGGTACTTTCAGTAGCGAAATATAAATTATGAAATGTGATTAAATTTAAAATTTACTTAGAAATATACTTAAATATTCTGATTTTGAGTCATAAAACCACATTATTGTTTTATTATATTAAAATTCTATATTTTCAATCTTTATGTCACGTGACCTAAAACACGAGCTACCATGGCGTGACGTCACAGAGGCAACAACTGTTAGTTGTCATCTGTCAGTTCAGTACAAATCTGTCAGTTCAAACAGATACAACAATCAAAAATGATGTCCGTGCCTACCGCTGGACACCAACGTCAGTCGGTTCCATATTTGGTAGATAATTACTAATAAAAATAGTTTAGTTTAGTTAAAAACTTTTGTAACATAATAAACAACATAAAATGAGAATCCTTTTGTATCTACTTACATTATTAACAACATATTGTTACTGCAGTAAATTATTTTAGTTCATTTAATTCAGATATATTTACTGTAAAACTTTGGTACTGCTTGCAGCAACAGTGAATTACATAAGAAATACCTATCGCTCTTTAATGATATTCATATAACAACACAGAAAGTACATAAAATACAGAAAAATAATTATTTGTGTACCTCTCTACCCACGAGTCACGACATTAACAAAGGTCATCGGTAACGGTGGGTTTATTTTCTTAGTATTGTACCTAGGGGTACACAGTTTGTATACAAATTATAGATATTGACTGTTGTTATTACTATTCTAACATCCATGAATGTACGTCTACGAGAGTACATCTCCTAAACAGCTCAATACCATTGACAACTGAATTTAGTCGGGTTATACTTAGAGATCTATTATGTAAAAGTAAGCTAATTTCTCTTAAAATTAAACACTTAGGAATCTGAATTTTGCGTCACTATAACTTCTTTAGAAATACTAATTTTTGTATAAATTTGGGAAGAAACCAAAGAGTTTTTAATAGGGAAATCTTGAAATGAAAATGTAACACTGTGACTACCGCCACCCCACCAATGGCATGGTACTACTGGGGTAGTAATTTTAAATTTTTGCGTACTAATTTTATCTTGCAATATATTAAATTTCTATGTAGGTTTGAGGCACCAAAGGCCAGTCTAGCCAAGCGGTATCGTGTTACCCAGTTACTGGGTTGTGGAGGTCCGATGGCAGTCGCTCCATGTAAAACTCTGGTACTCAGCTGAATCCGGTTAGACTGGAAGCCGACCCCAATATAGTAGGGAAAAGGCTAAGCAGATTGATTGATGTAGGATAGCATAGATGGACCCCTTTTCCGCACTTAGACTCGCATTTGGTCTGTTGTTTGTGCAGACCTACTCTCTGTGAGAGGGAATGGGCCGTAATCTACCACGCGGGCCCAGTGCATGTTGGTGGACGTCACATATCTTCGAAGTTTTGGTTCTAAGACATGCCACTGGGCCACCACTGCTCTTGATTGATGTAGGTTTGAATAAAACGACAAG
Organism: Orthosia incerta; assembly: GCA_948252205.1. NCBI lineage: Eukaryota > Metazoa > Arthropoda > Insecta > Lepidoptera > Noctuidae > Orthosia > Orthosia incerta. The sequence continues at coordinate 7,804,600 of OX411748.1, forward strand.
CTCCTCGCGCCCGCGACTTACAAGTTGTAGGTCGTGAGTTTGAACCCAGGCAGGCGCTTTACTTTGTATAAATTATTTCAACATCACTGCTCTCAAAACGGTGAAGGAAAACATCGAGAAGAAACCGGCATGTCCTAGAACTAAAAATTCGAAAACATATGGCATCCACCATCCCGCACTGGGCCTGCGTGGTGGATTACGGCCCATTGGTGGCCTGGGGTGCCTGTGTCCCAGCAGTAGGAACATTAAAAACGCTGATGATGATGATAATGATGATTAACTACCAAATATGGAAGCGATTGGCGTTGGTGGTCCGGCGGTAGCCACGGACATCAAACATTTTGAATGAGTGCCGGTCGTCACGAATGTTTTGTTTTACCAGTATTAAGTCACTAAAATGGCAGACAGCGTTTTTGCGGGCATAAAAATGGTTTAAATTTCAGTGGTTTTTTTATGGTAAGAAAGTGTGTTTATTTCGTCGAAACATTTTTTATTTGTCGATTTTTATTAGGAAATAAAAAAAATTAAGTACTTTTTCTAACATAGTAGAATACCCTATTCCGAGCATACAGCCTAATAGTAAAATTTTGATTTACAAATAAAAATTACATCCCTTTGAAATAACCCGCTCTCAGGCAGTTGCCGAACTTTGTAATTGATGAAACTAACTCAAACTATGACACTGGTGAATAAATAACAATCCACGTTGTGAGACTTTAAGGGAAGGTCATTGAAGATACTTGTTATAGTATTTCTATATAACAAGTTGTTGCTATGTTTTCGCTCTGATCGCTTCTTATCGCTACCCAATCGAAACTGTATCACGACGAACCCAACCGTCCTTTATATAGCACGTAAGATGTTTCTGGAACGTTCCATACAGATACGAGATACGAGAACCTTCCAGAACAATTTTCAAACCCATTGATCCCGAAACCACGAGAAACTTCCAGAATGTTCAGCTCGAACATTCTAGAAAGATCAATTTGACACGAGCTTTCGAGAAGATTAGTGCCGCTATTCGATACTAGATGGCGTTACTAGCAACTACTAATTCTTCCTTTCGTCACTAGACGGCGTTGCCTTATCTTGTAACAATATAATACCAGCCAGTTACTGTCCCGTTGCAGGGCAAAGGCCTTATACCGTTGAGGCATGAACCTGTCCAGCTGAGAATCTGTCCAGTTGCTCCGGAGGGGAACATTGATCACGACGCTTGCTCAATGCGGGTTGGTGGTTTCAGAATTATATTCACCATACGTCCAAGTTTCCTCACGGAGTTTTCCTTCACCTTTGTCAGCGATGTCCAGGATAAACATAGAAAGTACATCTGAACTCGAAAAAATCACATTGGTACTTGCCCGGATTTTAACCCACGACCTCGAGTACGAGAGGCGAGGTCTGGAATACCACGACGAATGGTTATAGCTTAATTACTACTGATAAAACATAATTTGCTAGCGAAATGTAGGTGTCACCTTTGCCATTTCCACCTTGAGACAACTCCAGGGAATATACAAAGGTATTCGCAATGAGTACATGCGTACTAAACAAGGTTCATTATGAATATGAAAATGGGTGTTTTTAATCAGCCTGTCCTTGTCGTTAACGGCTGAACTGAATTGACAAACGGGTAGACCACAAACCTGGATTAGAATCAAACCGGTATTACGTTCTCATGACATCTTGCTTTCTACAATAATCAATTATGACGTGGTGGCCCAGTGGCGCAGTCCTCACCTCTCGTGCTGTCGGTTCAAAACCAGGCAAGTACCTATGTGATTTTTTCATATTCATATAAGTACTTTCTAAGTTTATCTTGGACATCACAGGCAACGGTGAAGGAAAACATCGTGGGAAAACCACATCGGGGAACCACGAAACATCGGGGGGTAAGTCTGAAATAGCCAAGTTAGAAGCCTGTAGGGTTCCCAGAGGTGGCTTAATTAACTCTGACACCAGTGGTGGCCACATCCTCACACGAAAAGAAGATGACAAAAATTAATTCGAAAGAAAATAAAACAAAGAAATTGACGTAAGGTTTACTATAAAATAAAATAGGTAAACAACATCTGTAGTTGCAAAAATGCAGTCGGATACTGCATTTTTGCAACTACAGATGTTGTTTAATAACAAAAATTTATTTTGACAGTAAAAAGCCTGATTCACACGGTGAGATTTAGTTGCCTGTGGAAGCACACCATAAGTTCAAGCATGAAATTGAACAACATCTAGAAAAAATATTTAAACCTTCAATTTAATTGTAGGTCCACAGGCAACAAGGCATACTATTCTATTAATGATTATTTAGATGATAAGCATAGTTGGTCGCTGTGTTGAACTCAAGACAATGTTCGTGTTCTTTTACCAAAATTAGCTTGCTGTCAGGTTAAATATTATTATTTTTTAATTTCGTTTTTATGTGTATTTTTTAAATTTTATTTTTTGGTAAGACTGTCGTAGGTATCGTTTACTGTTATTGTCGGAGCTGATGAAGATCGCTACTATCTTTGCATTATATAGAGTCAATCTTTCTAGTATTATATAGCAGCATAGCCAGCATTGTGTGAGTACCATGTACTTCAGAGCTATCATTGTCTAGATACCTACGTCTTCTATTGACTTGAATGACTCCGGTGGTTGAGAGTATGTCATGCTCACTCAAATGTCTCGCCGATGGTGGCGCGTGTGTTGGATCATTTAGCTCCCTTCAAAATGGTTGAGCTGAATGGTGCTGATACATGTGTCATGTTCGTGAACGGGCGCTGTCGGTTGGGACTGGTCATCTCTTAGCTGCCATGGTTTATTTTAATTGATTCTAATTTTATTTCTGAATTGTCTTTTTATATTTACTATGGACACTTTTAACTTTCTACATCGTTCTCACATAATGTGTAATCTCAACATGAATGATGTAAGAAATGATTTGTAATAATTACCTAATTGAAAAAGAGTGTCCATGGAGTTTCTTGCCCGTTCTTCTCCATAGAGATCTACGCCTTGGAATGGGCATCTACGGTACTTTCACAGTTATTATGTCTTGTGACTGGGACTGTAGCACCATAATTTTGTAATATTTTATTTTGTCTTTTGACAATTCAAAAGTGCCTGTAACTGGCCTACTTGAAATAAAGTGCTTTGACTTTGACTTTGTGCTTTGACTTAACAAACTCTCGACACGATGGAAGTTTGTTGCCTGTTGCTTGCTTCATTATCTTGTTGTAGACTTGATTTTAGTATGGCTTGGCTAAAACTATTGCAGTTCTGACGTCTTTGGAAGCCGAAGATTGTTCTTTATTGATTATATAGATGACATAAATATATTCGGCATATTAGCTTCAGTCCTTCTTAAACAGTGAAAAACTAATGATTTTTAATAGAAGAAACATCCCGAGCGAACTGGGGCAATCTTCTGATCTCGTTGTACAGTTTCCTGCCGGGGCTCTCGGTGGCAATGAGCTGTCTATGTCCAACAATCTGGTAGTTAGACGTCAAGTGACCTTGTTCCACACCACAGAGGAGTAACGCCTTCAATGCATTTAATGAGGCTTCGGTTGGGGTGTCGTCTGAAATAGGGATATTTTATTTAAGACAACTTCAAACCATATCTTAACAAGTAGTGCTAAAAAATACAATTTAAAATTAAAAAAAACCCCGACCTAAATGAGCCTCGTACTTGCGTCGGGCCGCCGCCAACGTTTACAGCACTTTATTTTATTTACTTAGCGGTTCCTCGACGCGAGTACGAGGCATTTTTTTTGTTTTTGAGACGTTTTTGAGCCAGGGATATTTTTTTATTAAAATACATATAATATACCCAGTAATAGACACGCATCAATCAATTATCTATCGGACCACGTAATTATGACACGATATCTTGCAAAACAACCTAGATTCAAAGAGTAAAATGCGGATAACTTTTGAACCGGTCAACCAACCAACCATAGATTTTAATCAATCATAGCTAAGAATACTCTCGACAAAGTCATTTTTTAAACAAAATATCAAAATCGGTTCATCCGTTCGGGAGCTACGATGACACAGACAGACACACACACACACACACATCAAATTTATAAAACCTCGTCGTTTTTGCGTCGGGGGTTTAAAATACGTAAGTTCAAAATCAGTAGAACATTGGCTATACACCAATCCATCCATTCATACATTGATTTTAATATTTTAAGATAAATCATTCAGGCATCATCATCCATCACCAAGGTACAAATCAAGATTCCAGTGTCTGGATTTGTGCCTGCCTGATGTCAATGTTTTGCTGGGATCGATTAATGTTGCGACGCCTGGGGGAGGCCTATGTCCAGCAGTGGACGTCTTTCGGCTAAAATTATGACAATAATAATGATGATGGTCCAATTACACGGGACTTAAGATGCTTCTGCACTAAACTCGATCCGCCTCGATTAGCCTGAGCAATCAGCCGCAGTGCTTCCTAAACACTAACTTTTTCAGCGACTGGCTAAGTCGATTGAGTTGGTGGAGTGGCACCTTTAAAAATGACTGACGAAATATTGGAGTAGAAATTAAGGACTTTAGACCCTAGGACCCTTGTCGTTTGTTGCAGATCAAAAAATGTATGTTCACCTAGCACGTGTCATGGCAATCACAATAAATAAAAAAAAGCCAACGAAGTCGTTCCTTTACTAAACAAATCATTATTTCCCAGCAGTTGGGCCAACGTTTCAGGTTCATACAAATAAAACTTATGACGTGAAACCTCAGCCTTTGATAAAATGGCTATAGCAAACTTTCTGTTCTCATTGTTGTTGCAATTTAAATTTCTACGTCGAGAGAACATGTTACCAAGTGCATTAAAATTAATGGTTTTCATTAAAATTTATATATCGCGGACCTGAAAATGCTTGCCCGTTGTACGTTGGCCGTTTATTAACAAAATAAATCTGGAACAATGTATGAAGTGGAAAAAGAAACGGTAACACAATTTTGAGTGGAGATTTATAACGGTGGAGGGAATTTTTAAAAGTTGGGAAGAGAAAAATCAAATAAGAGCATCTTTCGTAATATTTAGCAAAAATGGACAAAAGGTATATATAAGAGATTCAAATTCATATTCGCATCAGCAAAGCTACTATGTCAAGTGATAGTGTAATAACTACCCCAAATACCCTGTACCCTGTACCAATACTTATTGCAAATAAATGATTGATTGATTGATTTAAGAGGCAGAAGATATGAAGTTGCATTGCTGGACATCAGTTTCTCCCAAGCGGATACCCACGACCATATCCTTAGCAAGTATAAAGGAATAATACTCACTGTTATAGTTTCCAATGAAAGTGATGCCAATAGATTTGCTGTTGTAGCCAAAAGTATGTGCGCCTACGTGCAACCAACCAGCACCTTCGTACACCTTTCCGTTACCGCCTATCACGAACCTGGAAAAATTTAAAAATACATTAAGTATTCCGGAATCTATAGGAAATATGATAAATAACCACTAACTGGAGTCCTAAATCAAGAAGAAGTCACAATAGATCACGCAGAATTAGGGCAACGAGTTCAAAATCAACAATCAATGGTCCAGAATAGTCTAACTAGGGACACTGTACAAGGCTCAACATATAAGTATGTTATCCTCAGTGATAAGAGAAAAGTCAGAAGTTATCCAACGAGGAAGAGCTACGTCCTAATCTAGCAGCCTTATTGCATAAGTGAATTCAGTGAAACTTTATTTTTAATACTCTTTGTTCCGTTCCCACAGACAAACCGTGCAAACGGTTTTGTGGGGCATAGTTCTTAAGTTAAGATTGTATTAACTTGTACTTTAATACATAAATTTAAAAAAAGGGTTTGAGTATGAACAATTGACCAATCACATGCGAGATGAAAGACTCGATGTTGATTTCCGTCTATGTGATTGGTCCATTGTTCGTACTCAAACCCTTTGCATTGCAGAATTCACTTACGCAATTTGGCTGCAGATATACTGCCAAGTTTAGGTCGATTAGACATGATTGGTCAATAAACATTCAAACATCCTCGGTTTCACTTTTATAATATAATAAGTAGGAACTACCGTAGTAGGATGGAATAAAATAATATGCTTTTTTTGGCTTGCACAAGCTTATAAAGTTGTAACTATTTATTATTACTACATATTATTTTATACCATTCCCCCTCTAAAAAGCTTATTTTATTCACTGAAAACAGTGAATAAAAAGCACTTTTACTCACTGTTTTGGTGTTTGAATTTAGAACACACCAATATATTTTCGACGTCCATCTCAATGCTACACAACCTCCATGCGCATAAAATACTCTATACGAACTCCTTGTGCAAAGAATATTCGACTTTTCAAACTCCTTTATCGATTTGATTTTCAGTTTGTTAATGTTTAGGATTTTAATAATGATTTTGATTTTAGTCTGGGATGTTTAGTGAATACTTATTTGGATTGTAATTCTAATATTAATTGCATTGGTGTTAATTAATTATAATTATGTAACGTAACGGAGGTGGTCACTGGCCCCTGAAACACAGCTGCTGTTACCTAGCTCTGCTTTAATTTAGAAAAAATGTGAAACCCTGAGTTTTCACATTTGTTTAAAAATTTGAAGGTAATTAAACTTTTATTTAGTATTTTTCCTTGTGATTTTCGCTTAAATCTTTCTTTTTCTCGTAGTCATGGTATAAAATATAGTATGCAACTCTTGAATAAAACGGATTTATATCGAGGGCCATGAATCACTCGTGTCGCTCAGGATTCTAACACTTGAATCACTCGCTATGCTCGTGATTCAATCATCATGAATCACTCCCTACGGTCGAGATTCAGTTGTTAGAATCCTTCACTTGCTCGTGGTTCATCTATGGCCCTCGCTTTAAAACCGTACTTTATTCACTAGTTGCATAATATACTATTTCATTTTGTATGTTTTATTTTTACTATGCTTTTAACTTTTTTAACTTGAGATTAATATTTAATATTTATATTTTGAAAGTTTAAATAATTTTGTGTTTCTGACCATATGGTGTAAGCTGCGTATACCTGTAATAGGCAATCATACCAGCACCTTTATTTTTTCTTTTTTTACAACAAACTGTTTTGTATGTAATGCTGTTGGTGTACCATATAATAAATAAATAAACTACAAACTCGAAAACAGAAAGTAGGTTCGTCGATGCCGTTTACCCTCACCTCGAGTTACCGTACGCAATTTTCTCCATTAAGGTTAGGCCACCTGATGCTTGAGGTAAAGTTTATTTTTAAACGAATTTTGTGCGCTGCCTCGTTAAAGTGACACTTTGTAACACGAAGTAGCTTGCAGGGATTTTGCTTGGTGAGTTAAATCACTACACTAGATTTTTTCAGATAAAAGTAGTGTAAAAAATTCAGTTGTGGAAAATTGAGATCAGTATGTACCTACCTAAAACGGGGTGAATAGGAATGCAGGGGTGAATGGGAACTTAACTTCAGGTTTCAAACAAAGCATCGTTTTCATTCGTGAGAAAAAAAATCGTGAGAATGAAAACATGTAACATCTACCAATCCGGATTGGGTCCGCGTGGTGGATTATAGCCCACTCAATGATGATGATCGTTTTTTAAATAATTATTTAATATATTGTTCTTCCAAACACCATCAACTCAAAAATAAGAAGTAACTTACGAGGATCCAATATCCGCATAGCCCAAGTTGTCCATATGATTGGTCTGTATGTTCCTGACTATCGCCGCACACCCGTTGTCTGTGTTGCAGGTGCGAGTCACAGTATGCTGGATGATGACTAGGTCCACAGGCCTCGCCAGATAATCCACTTGGAGTGGAGACAGGCCATCCCATTCTCGCTTGGTGACGACGCCGCAGTCTGAAAAGAGATGGAATATTCTTTTCTTAATGCACATCAAAACAATATTTAAAACAATGTGATGATAAAGTAAATTAACAAAGGCGAGCTTTGAGTTAAGCTCGCCTTTGTTTTTATTTTATTTATTAAATCCTCTCAAATCTGTTAACTCTTACAGCAAACGCTAGAGCAGGTGTAATCAAGTCGTGGTCCGTAAAATCAAATTTATTTTTATTTTAAATAGGCCTACACGGGCACTTATAAAACGTCGACAAAAGGTGCATAAGGTGCGTAAGGTTTAAACCCCTCCCCCTCTTAAATAATGTAATTTAACAAAAGTAAGTACCAAGTTTTTTTTCAAATATAATTATGTGCATGTGAAAAATTACATATTTTGCCTTGAACTATCCGCTCGAAGTTTGGACTGAAGTTGGTGCAGACTATTAACAGATGTTAATAGGAAAGTCTACTCCGAAATTGTACTGCACTGATTAATTAAGGTATGTAAGCTAGGCACAAAAGTCGGTGGCCCGGATCCGGATCGTAGTCCGCATTTGGTGATCCCTGCCCTAGAGTGACAGAGTGAGATCACAAAATACATGTTAATTAGGAAGATAGGTATCCGATCTGCAATGTTCAACCACAAATAGGCATCTTTATTAGGGGATCATTTTTTAATAAATACTGTACATTTTTAAAAATAGCAAAAATAATAATCGCCTGATTGCAACTGTTTGCCAACATATCTCCATAAGGGTATTGACCCTACATTCTATTTGACCTACAGTGACATCCATACTTAATATTATAAATGCGAAAGTATGTTTGTCTGTCTTTCTGTTACATTTCTACGTCTAAACTGCTGAACGCCAGAAAATTCCATTGGGAAAACAAACGTGGGTGAAGCTACGTGCAAAGCTAGTTTCCAATGAATTGTTCATGTTTTTTTTAATATAATCTACAGGTTCTACACAAAATAAATCAAACGAAAAAGGACTTACCTCCATTTACAGTTACTAAAATAATAAATAAAGAAAAAATGCTACAAAATATCTTCATTTTGTTTTGTTAAATGCAACTTGACACTTCAAGCACCAAATAAACACTAAAGACACTGGGAGGAACTAAGCAATGAACTTTATTAAGTAAAGAAGAATCCTCAAGCCATCCCTTTCTGGTTCTATAATGTGTAAATGAGATGCATAGTCTTAACTTGTTGTTTGGCTGTAAGTGATTCACGCGCAGCAAAGATTTTGTCCAAATGACATTGGTTCCGTGCATGTTATTATAATATTAAATTATTTTATCTTTGATTTAAAAAAATCATTAACTTTCAATAAACAACTTTCTTTTCTTTTTTTTTTTTCATTAATTTTTCAATTAATAACTTTGTATTGCAAACAATAAAAGTATTACGTTCTTCATGATAATATAGTTACTTAAAAGTTCAAGAAGGAGTAATATACACGAGGATTTGCCCACAGAAAAAAAGATAGGCAATCGAACGTAGACCAAAGTTAGTTTTTTTTTTTTTTTTTTTTTTTATTGGTTAGGGACAAAAAACAGTTACATGCCAAGCTTAACTAGATATCCTTAAATTAGTACAATACTTAGAAATACATTTATACAATTTTTACATGTTTATGTTACTACACATGTAACCCACAACATTGTCCTCGAATTCACAAAAAAAAGTCAAAAGAAAACAAACAAGTAGTGTGCATCATAAAAAAATAAGAAGAAGAAAGAAAATAAATTTATATACCTATGAATTCAGTAACTCTATTGCTCCCGCCCTGAAACGATGTTTGGAGAGAGTAAATATGTCAAGCTCCATGAAGTAAGAGTTGTACGCATCAACGAGGCGACGAAGAGGCACGCGCACCCCAGCGTTAGTCTTACACGAATTTGTGTGGAATAGCTGAGGCACACGTACCCCACGAAGCATGACAGATCTAGGTACTATATAATGTAGGCTATTTGATAAGGGAATGCAAACTTATAGGCATAAAACCTTCACAGTCATTCAAGCTTTTATATCAAAATTCTTTGAACGCTATGCACAAGACACAATAGAAAATCTACTGTTCACGAGCTACTTGTGAACCGTGCCTGGGGTAACAAAGAAAGAATTTAATTTACAAAGAAAATAAATGGAGCCAGCGCTTTCGCCCTTCATAGATTTATTTACACAAAAACTCTTTGACATAAGCACAGAATGATATCGTTTGCGTCGGTAATCGTCGAATCTTTTTCGAATCTTTGTCAATGCTTTCTTAAATCTATTACAGATCGAGGTTTGAGCCAATGTTCGGCGACAAACGTTATAGATTCCCGTTTGATGCCTGCCAAACTCCATTTTGGATACAATAATAATTCTTACGCTGGGCAATCTGACATAACTGGGTTTTTTACTATTACGTAACAAAATAAATAAAATGAAACGAAAATTACAAAACATTCACTTAAAAAAAATTATAAATAATATTCATCAACACCGAGGAAAAGTGTAAATTTTATTTGTTTATAGTTTTGAATACGGATCCCTAATACCTTGAACTCTAATTAAGTGCCAGCAAAGTTTGTATGGAAGCGGGGATTCCTCCGCCAAATATAAACAATATTCAATCTCAAATAAATACAGTTATTTATCGCCTCACTATCATAAAAAATAAGGTTATGACTTGTCAGTTCTAGCAATTTGATAAAGGAAACCGGTACGCATACTCACTCATTTTAATTTGAACTAAGGTCCATTCTGATAAGGGTCATACAATGCATCTTGTATTGAAACTACTACGCAAAATGCTATCTCGCTAAATGTGTGACATATACGGATAAAATTGCAACCGATTAACTTAATCAAAAATCAAAATAGACTATACATTATCTATACTTCTATACTATATTAATTTAAAATAATATTATAAAGAGGAAAGATTTGATTGTTTGTTTGTTTGCATTGAATAGGCTCCGAAACTACTGAACCGATTTGAAAAATTCTTTCACTGTTGGGAAGCTACACTATCCCCGGGTGACATAGGCTATATTCTATTTTCAATAAAGTTCTTATCCTTACTAACACTCCAATAAAGTAACCCAAGGTGTACAAAAAATAAAACTATTGACGTTAGAATAAAATAATGTACTACGACTTTGCAGAACACATCATTATTTACAAAAAGTGTCGCGACAGCATATGTCTAACTATTATAGTTATGCTACAATAAGAGTTCTTCTATTTTAAAATTTAATTGAAGTGCTGCCGCTAGAAAAGACTCTTTATTTGTTTGGCTCTTTATTAATCCTTATCTAAATTAATTAATTCATATTCAAGACTGCTTCAAAACTTTTATAATTTATGCATTTATTGGTTTTCGGAAATTCTACCCCTAAGGGGATCAAATAGGGGTTCAAACTTTGTGTGAAATTTCTTTGGTTTGGAAGGTAAAACATCTGAAATTGTTGGTTTACGCTCTTGGTTATTTTTTTTTATTTGTGATGGGTTTGCTCTTGACTCTAGTCTAGGTCATAGGTGACAGAGACAGAGTCGACGATGGAGTGAGCTTACCCAGAAGAAGCCTGTTCACTCTAACTTTGAAGAGATTCGGGTAATTAATAATTAAAACAACAATGAGTTGTTTTTTTGAATTACGGAGGTTGTACCCTTAAGGGAGTAAAAAGTCGGTTGAAAGTATGTGTGAAACTTCTATGCTTTAAAGTATGACACGTGAAATTAAAGAATTACGCTTTTGGATGATAAAAAGAATTTTGGAAATTCTATCATTAAAGGTGAAAAGGTGGAAATTTGTTGCGCTTATGTATTTGAAACTTGTCATAAATACTAACCTAGGTAAATGTAATGGTTTTCATTATTAGTTTTTCAAAACTACTCCTAAAAGACGATTAAGGGGGTGTTAATGATTGTTGTTGAAGAAGGAATTTTTGGTAATTCAACCTTTAAGGGGGGTGAAACTAAAAGTCATCTGTAGGATAAAACGCGGATCGCTCGAACGAAGTTGCGGGAGAAGTGCTAGTTAAAGTATATAGTTCGATGGGGTGACAATACATGTAAATTATAAAAAAAATTGTGTTCAAGTTTAGACCATTTTTTTACTTAGAATGACTATATTTTCCAACCCTTTTTCAAAATGTGGATATTAATCGAGAATGAGCTAGGCAGACTCCACTCCAAGTTGAATATCTGGCGAAACCTGTGGACCTGCACCATAATAGCGTAACTTCAAAGAACCGCACACACATGCTTTGCTTGCATATATTGCTTAATAAGTTCAAAAATCCGTCTATCGTAAAACACGCATTGAATACTGTTGAGTTTTATAAATAAAAAGGGAGTACGCGTGCTTTGAGCCACCAGTAAACAGTAACGCATTTAGGGTCCAGCCCATGACATCGGTTGAACGCGTCCCAAAGGGTCATGGCCATCCGGCTGGTACGCGGATACTGCACTGTCTCCGGTGAGGCGGCGATCCTCCTTGCCGGGTTGCCGCCATGGGATCTGAAAGCATAAGTCCTCGCACAAATATGGGAGTAGTGCGAGGAGGCGAAATGCTGGGGCAAAACTCCGTTGCCGCGACAAATAGCGGCTCAGCGGACAGAGCTCCGGCAGGATCTCAGGGCGAAGTAAGGCCCCACTTTGAAGAGAGGCTTGAGAGGCGTCATGGCGTCCTCACCTTCCACCTGAAGCAGGTCCTCACCGGACACGGCTGTTTCAGGAGGTTCCTGTTCAGGATAAGGCGGGAGGAAACGTCCGGGCGTCACCATTGTATGGACCGCCCGGAGGACACGGTGGAGCATACGGTGGAGGTCTGCCCCGCTTGGGTGGAACACCACCGTGTCCCTGTGGCAACCTCTCGCGTCCGGCCCTGGTTTAGGCCATGGTACGGAACGACAGGGCATGGGAAGCTGTCTCCTACTTCTGCGAAGCAGTAATGCTCGCATTGGAGGCGGCGGAACGAGTGAGTCGCCGTCCGATAAGGACCAGGCCCGAGTTTACGGCACGTAATGTTCCACGCGCGCCTCAAAGAGATGTCAGCAAAAGTGACGGGGCCCGCTAGGGCCGAAGCCTGTCTGGGTAGCGGATAAATTTTAAAGACAGTTACCGCGACCCTGGCACAAGCAACTGAAGAAAACCGGGTTTTAGTCAGTAAAAGACACACCCTACCATTTCACCCACAGCGCGAGAAGTCATTAGTAGTCGATTTTAAACTACAAAAAAAAATGCTCATTATCCAGCATACGGTCACAGTCACAGGCATCTGCAGCACTGACTAAGAATGTGGAGGTTAAACAGTTAGATAACCAGATGATTACAACTGTAATTAAATAATATTTATAAGGCCTCCTTTATTCCTTAATAATAAATTTATTATTTATACTAACACGCAAAATCAATTCCATTATCTATTCAGTACAATAATGCCACTGTATGAGGTTACAAGTTCAAAATGATTGATTACAAGTTCAAAACGGATGTTGATTCGCACACAGCAAATTGCTTGGACCTTCTGCTGACAACAGATCCAGACAGATACTCTGTGTCGATAGGTTCACCCTTAGGTAGTTCCGACCACTGTCTGGTGAAGTCTGTATCCGTCTATTCCCCGCCCGATCCCAGCCCAAGAGGCAACCGGCGGGTTTGGCGGTACAAGTCAGCAGATTGGGATGGTATGCGATCTTTCTTCGCATGCTATCCTTGGCAGCCTACTTGCTTTTCTTCGACTGATCCATCGTCGTGCGCGGACGCCGTGACGGATGTGTTGCGTCAGGGAATGGAGTACTACATTCCGTTCTCTGACGTATCAATGTCTAGCGAAGACCGGCCATGGTTTGGCGCCGAATGTAAGCGCGCCGACGCGCTTAAACATGGGGCGTACCTGGCTTGGGTCGACGCTCGATCGCGTAAGGCGAGTGACGTGGGTCTGAAGAAGAGGGCCTTCAACAGGGCTGCCAAGTCCTGCAAGTTAGTGTTGCGAAGGGCTCGGTTCGACCACATTGGCCGAATAGGGACCAAACTTGCTTCTTACCCAGCAGGTAGTAAAGCGTTTTGGTCTCTGGCTAAGTCGGTCGAGTCGAACTTCTGCCGTCCCTCACTACCACCACTGCTAAAACCCGACGGGTCGCTGGCCCACTCCGCTAAGGATAAGGCAAATTTATTTGTCTCTCTTTTTGCGGAATCTTCACGTCTGAATCCTGGTGACGCGCGGCCCCCTCCTTCTCCTGATGGATGCGTGACGAGTATGTCGGACATTCGTATCCATCAAAAGGACGTCCGTAGGGTGCTGCGCAACCTCGACGTGAACAAGGCTAGCGGCCCTGACGGAATACCAGCAATTGTTCTTAGAACCTGTGCGCCTGAACTGTCTCCGATCTTGACACGCCTATTCCGCCTTTCGTATAAGGCTGAAAAAGTGCCGAATGCTTGGAAGCAGGCTAACGTGCAGCCTGTGCCCAAGAAGGGCAGCCGAGCTGACCCGGCCAACTACAGACCCATATCTGTAACCTCCATACTCTGTAAGAGTACGGAACGCGTACTCAATATTAAGCTCCTGGCATACCTAGAAACTAACGATATCCTGAGTGACCGCCAATACGGCTTCCGCCGAAATCGGTCTACTGGGGATCTTCTAGCGTATGCCATTCACATCTAGAGTGAGGCCATCGAGAGGCATGGGGAAGCGCTTGCCGTCTCCCTCGACATCTCGAAGGCTTTTGATAGGGTCTGGCACGAAAGCCTTATTGGTAAGCTTCCTTCATTCGGTTTGCCCGGTGGTCTGTGTGATTGGATTGCAGACTTCCTGAGAGATCGGTCCATTCGAGTGGTTATCGATGGCTGCTCGTCGGACCACTTGGATATTAATGCCGGTGTCCCTCAGGGGTCAGTACTCTCAGCAACTTTATTCTTGCTGCACATTAACGATCTGCTAAAACCCGGTACCTTTGGGTATGCAGACGACAGCACTGTTGCTGAGAGATACTTGTCCAACGCTCGTACTAACGGGCCTCAGGTCCAGTCTCTCCGGGAGGCCATGGTGGAGCGCTTAAACCTGTCCTTGCAGGCAGTCTTCGAATGGGGCGATGCCAATCTGGTCAGGTTTAATGCTGCTAAAACCCAGGCGTGTCTTTTTTCCGCAAAAAAGAGTCAATTTCACCCGGCTCCAACTTTCCGATGTGTGACCGTGCCAATAACTGACCATCTTGAGCTGCTTGGCGTTACGTTGACATCGACTCTCAATTTTGGCCCATTCATTGAGGCAAAGGCTCAGCTGGCTGCCAAGAAGCTGGGGATCCTTGCAAAGGTGAGAAGGTACTTCACGCCAGAACAGCTGCTCAGCTTGTATCAAGCGCAAGTTCGATCATGCATGGAGTACTGTTCTCATCTCTGGGACGGCTCTGCCAAATACCAACTTGATGCACTAGAGTCGATCGAAAAGCGGGCCAAGAGGCTCATCGGCGATGAGGCATTGGTTAAGTCAAAGCTCCAGAGCCTTGAACATCGTCGGCGCGCCGAGTTGCCGGCTTGTCGGTTTTTTATCGATTACATTTCGGGGAATGTGCGATGGAATTGCATAATCTAATTCCGCCCAGCCCGTTTCATCATCGGACTACCAGACGTACGGCGATGCGCCATCGATACATGGTGGACATCCCACCCATACGCACTAAACGTTTTGAAAATACTTTTATTATGCGTACAGCTAAGGAGTGGAATTCCCTGCCGGAGTCTGTGTTTCCCGATAGCTACAACCTAGGGGTCTTTAAGTCAAGAGTGAATAGGTTACTTCTAGGCAAGCGTGCTCCATCATCGGCCACATCATCGCTTACCATCAGGTGAGATGGTGGTCAAGCGCGAGCCTATATAAGATAAAAAAAAAAAAAAAAAAAAAAATATCCAGGTTTCTATATAAATTCTAATATGTCATGGAAAACACATGTAAATAGTGTATGTAGCTAATTGAATCAATTCTCTACATGCTTGAAAAGGTATCTAACCAAACCACACTACTTAATGCTTATTATTCCTATAAAAATAATAATATTTTCAGACAGCAAAAAGGTCCACACTGACGAAATAAAAATACTTAAAGGGTGTTAGTAACAATATAAAACTTTATAATACGTTGCCCCACACGAGGAATTTCTCCTGTATCGTGGGTGCGTTTACAAACATTTAAACTCACACAAACACCCAGAGCCGGAACAACTATTTGTTGATCATACAACAATTTGTTCCGTGCGGGAATCGAACCCGCGACACGCAGCGCAGCAGTCAATCACAAAACCACTGCGCCTACCGTGCGCCCATACTTCAATATATACAATAATGAGGTTTCTTTTTTTTTGGCTTTTCGCGGATAGCGTTTTAGCCACGTACAACAGGGGGAATTTAAAGTTTTCTTTATTACAGAGAAAACAAAAGTTATATTTGAGTGAAAGATTTCAAGTTGAAATTGTCTAGTTGTTTAAATACGAAGTTGCATGAAATGAGCAAGCACTAGGTACATTATTACATCATTACATTTATTTGTACTATTGAGCACGATATTTTTTGTATCGAAACTTTTTTAAGTACAAAGCAACCAATAAAAAAAAGAAACTATAACTCACTTGTGAATAATAGCAATGTCAAGGTCACATTTTGATTATAGGTGTAATTACCTAATTGCGGTGAAATTAGGGCCACTTTATGAGCAAGTGTGTTGAAAAATATATTACGCAATGTAACATCCTACACTACACTACATCCTTTTCACATATCTATTGAACCATGTTCCAACTTTCTATACAACCACGAAGTAAAATTGAAATAACTTAAAGTTAAGTATTGATTAAAGAATATATATTTTTTAAATAACTTTATTATAATTTAGTTTCAACAATTTCTTTAAAATGACTTAGATTTGGGCAAAATATTTACCATTTTTTCAATGATGAAAATAAAAAATAATGGCTGAATAGCAGGCCGGCCACAGAAAAAAAAACAAACAAAATAGGCGGGAAAGCGGCAATAATTTTTTCTTTAGCTAATTCATGTTTTTATTTTTATTTCCTTGTATTTGTAATGAAAAGCACAGTGTTTACCTCGGGTTAAAGACTTATTTAGTCCCTCGAACTATTGGCGCCCTCACTTCGTTCTGGGCGCCAAACCCCGTCTCGGGACTAAATAATTTACTTTCACCCCTAGGATAACAATGTACTATTACAGCTGTCAGTTGAAAGCGATTCTCCCCAGGGATGAAAAGTATTACTTTCATCCCGCTCCTCAGGCAACTTCAGACCTACTTTCAGAGTATGAGTAATGAAAAATCATTTAAATTACTATGCCTTAACAGGCAACTAACTTCTAAGAACCTACGTTAACATCTTCAAAATTCTGTACACTTAGTTCGCAATAAAGAAATTAAATTAAATTGCATTCAATCGCTATTCGCATTTTTTCTAAATATTTATATAATAAGGACCTCTTAACGAGTAAAGGCGTCCTCCAATTTTCCATAACATCGTCACCTGTAGTTACTTAATAGTTCAGATTATTTTGTGTCAATAAATATCGATATCCTTCACGTCCGTGGAGATTTGCTAGAAAATTTAATTTGACCTTATATCAAGGATAAAGTTCACCTCCTACACTTTATTGAAAAGTAAGTATTAAGTCTCAGGGAAGCCGGCGCATAGCGGCCTCCCGGGATAACACAGGCTCTCGCCCATAATCCCTTTGAATAATAAACATAGATGTTTGACACGAATCAAATCGGATCTATGTCAGTTGAAATTAGTATCATAAGGGTCTCTGAGGAGTATGATGTTCCTCGTCGAACGTCTGCGTCGATGAACATTCAATGATAGTCTCGGGCTTAATACAAAGCGAAATTTTATCAGCGATAGCGATTATCTAATTGCCTAAATGTAATGGATTGATCACTTGAGATTTCGCTAGCGTATGTCAATCCCATGATCATTGCTGACGTTTATCATGATCATTAAGACTAGCTTTCCGCAGGACATATTTTCGGGATAGATAAAATAATTCATAAAAAAAATTTTCATCCATCTTTTTTCGTATTCTTCTTAGCAAACCCTTTTATTTAATACCCATATCATGGCAGTTCACATAAAATAACTAGTCCGTCATCTTGAGCCAACCGCCATATTGGATTTAGAATGACATCACTTAGCTAACCATGCATTATCATCCAAACTAAACGTGTATGCAAATTTCATCTTAATCGGTGGAGAATAGCTGTTTTAAAATTCAGTTGCAAGATTTCACCCAAACACAATTACATACATACATATATACATTGCAAGTTAAATAAAAGCTTGTGAATTTAGCCTATGTCACTCCGGAATAATTTTGCTTTACTAAGGAAAAAAAAAGTTTTTTTAGATAAGTTATTCATTATAAACAAACAATCAAATCATTACTCTTTATAATATTAGTGTAGATTTAGATATCGATCAACATTACCTACAAACCAAGGTCAAAAATAAGTGTAGTAATACAAGTAATATTTAAAATAACTTGCAAATATCTGTAAATGTGGGCAATTCAGTACAGTATCACAAGTCTGAGTTCAAGCAAACCATGTTATCATCACACTTTCCGGTCAGCAGGTCAATGAATAGGATAATAATGTAAATTGAGAACAAACATTTTGATATTACTTGTTATCATTACGATGTATTTTTTTTTTGAGGTTTTGTGGCATGACTGGATAGAACTTCTACAGTCAGGCCATTTTAATAGGTAACATTTGACGTCTGTCACTTTAGTTTTAGAATGGTTTATTAGTGAAAGTAAATAGTAAAATTACTCGTATCCGGTCATTATTACAATAAATATGTAATCGTAATTGAAAAAAGTTAAGCAATTTTGCGGTTCTTATTTTATGCCCGCCGTTACAAGGTTA
The DNA here is from genome assembly GCA_948252205.1 of Orthosia incerta. Classification (NCBI taxonomy): domain Eukaryota; kingdom Metazoa; phylum Arthropoda; class Insecta; order Lepidoptera; family Noctuidae; genus Orthosia; species Orthosia incerta. Next base: position 7,823,358 of record OX411748.1, read on the forward strand.
CGTTGTTGAATTTTGATGAATTGTCAAATGTTACCTATTAAAATGGCCTGACTTTAATCTGATTTGTTAGTGTTCTCAGAAGGGAATAATTTTAAGTTGTTTACTCTAAACAAATTTTTAATCAAGACACTCATACAGCCAATAGATAAATAAGGTAGGTAAATGTAATATGTAAGGTACTTAATTAGTTAATAACAATTAAACAAAGTTATGTTATTTAGTTTTATCTATTACATATAATCTCATATACATGATGGTACTTAAAAGCACAAGTAGACATACAAAACAGAGCATGTTCTATGACACGTGCCGTTATTTATAAATAGCACAACAAAAGGCGTAGTGTAGACATCAAAAGCTTAAATTGTGTTTATGGTATGCCATTGATTTGTACATAGCTTCTTTCATGCTATTAACAGCGTGCTGTCTACTTTACCTTTTCAGAGAACAGAACAGAAAATCTACAACATGGGTGCTTTTTAACCGACTTGCCAAAAAAGAGGAGGTTATCAATTCAACTGTATTTTTTTATATGTGTTACCTCAAAACTTTTTACTAGGTGAACCGTTTTTGATGATTCTTTTCATTTGAAAGCTGGTGCTTGTCATGTGGTCCCATTTAAATTTAATCAGGATCTGATGAAGAATTTCGGAGATATACATCAGAACTCTTCAATGAATGACGGCAAATCACTCGGGGTAGCTGCAATCGCATGTGTGTTTATTGTTTACACCATTTCATAACATAACATTACACTGGTGTGCTCTAAAGGGGTAAAAACAGTTCAACCTGGTATACTCTCTTTCCACCGGTTTTGTTTAAGATCCATGTTTGTGTGTTAATCTATTCTGGCATCACTAGGTACAACTAAAATTGAAAAATAAAAAACTTTTTTACAAAAAATTACATCCGGCTTCCAAATAAAAACACTACAAAGTGAAAAATAACTTCAATTTCGGCAGTCGGTGTCAAAAAACGAAGAAACGAAAACAGGAACACCGACTTCCGAAATTGAAGTTATTTTTCACTTTGTAGTGTTTTTATTTGGAAGTCGGTTGAATTTTTTTATTATTTTTTTATTATTGATAGGCTCGCGTTTGACCATTATCTCACCTGATGGTAAGTGATGATGCGGTCAACGATGTAGCACGCTTACCTAGAAGAAACCTATTCACTCTTGACTTAAAGACTCCCAGGTTGTAGCTATCAGGAAATACAGACTCTGGCAGGGAATTCCACTACTTAGCTGCACGCATAATGAAAGTACTGCCAACACATTTGGTGCGTATAGGTGGGATGTCCACCATGTACCGATGACGCATCGCCGTACGTCTTGTAGTCCGATGATGGAATGGGCTAGGAGGAATTAGTTCATGCAATTCCATCGCACACTCCCCGAAATGTAACCGATAAAAAACCGACAGACTGGCAACTTGGCGCCGATGTTCAAGGCTCTGGAGCCTAGACTCAACCAATATCTCATTTCCGATGAGCCTCTTGGCCCGTTTTTCGATCGACTCCAGTGCATCCAGCTGGTACTTGGCAGATCCATCCCAGAGATGAGAGCAGTACTCCATGCATGACCGAACTTGCGCTTTGTACAAGTTGAGCAACTGTTCTGGCGTGATCCTTGCAAAGTTGGGGACCTTTGCAAGGATCCCCAACTTTTTGGCAGCCAGTTGGGCTTTTGCCTCAATGAATGGACCAAAATTGAGGGTCGATGTCAGCGTAACGCCAAGAAGCTCAAGATGGTCCGTTATCGGCACGGTCACACCACGGAAAGAAGGAGCCGGGTGGAATTGGCTCCTTTTAGCGGAAAAAAGACACGCCTGGGTTTTAGCAGCATTAAACCTGACCAGATTGGCATCGCCCCATTCGGAGACTGCCTGCAAGGACAGGTTCAGGCGCTCCACCATGGCCTCCCGGAGAGACTGGATCTGAGGCCCGGTAGCACGAGCGTTGGACAAGTATCTCTCAGCAACAGTGCTGTCGTCTGCATACCCAAAGGTGCCAGGTTTTAGCAGATCATTTATGTGCAACAAGAACAGTGTTGCTGAGAGTACCGACCCCTGAGGGACCCCGGCGTTGATATCCAGTTGGTCAGATGAGCGGCCATCAATAACCACTCGTATAGACCGGTCCTTCAGGAAGTCTGCGATCCAATCGCACAGTCCACCGGGCAGACCGAATGAAGGAAGCTTACCGATAAGGCTCTCGTGCCAGACCCTGTCGAAAGCCTTCGAGATGTCGAGGGAGACAGCAAGCGCTTCCCCGTGTCTCTCGACGGCCTCACTCCAGATGTGAATGGCATACGCTAGAAGATCCCCAGTTGACCGATTTTTGCGGAATTTGTTTTGTATAAAAGGTTTTTGTTTTTTTTTTTTTTGTATAAAAGGTTTTTTTTGTTATCGTATGGAAACCTTCAAAAGGCGCCTGGACTTATGGGGGAAACGATGAGGGAGTGTGGGATTTTTACCTCACTAAAACCACCCATCATCAGCCCATGGAAGCTCCGTTACCTCTTAAAAGGCCACCCCGGAACCCCGTCAGTGCAACACCTGTTAGGGCACATTCTTGGGGAGGCTGCGAGGCGTCTCCCTTAACCCCGCTGTACACCGCAGCACGTGACCACTGTGTCACCGTCTTACCTGGAGTCACATGCTGGGTGGAAAGAGTCCCCGATCTGGTCGCCCGTGGCCCCGGCGTCCCACCTGCCTATGATAGAGACGGAGTTACGTCATTTAAGTCGCCGATGCCCTTGAGTAGCTGATTTTAAAATGAGAATTATGTCTAAATGGCTAGTCGTATTTTTTTGGAAAAAATATGTTACATTAGACCATTTTTTTAAGGGGATAAATATAATGACCACCTAAAATTACTTTGTGACCATAACCTCTATTACCTAAAATTGTACTATGAAACCCAAATTTAGTAAATTGATCACCAAATTTAGTAAATTGATCACCAAATTTTAATAGCAAATTATTGCGCTATTTAATGTTGTAAAATAGGTTAGGTTAGGTTAGAACTGTGACCAACCGCGCGCGAGCCGAGCGAGCAAAGCGAGCGGTGCCGCGGCAGCGGCCGGCGAGCGCTACTTCCAAGTTGCTCCCAGAAATTTTATAATCTTTTTGGTCATTGGTTTAATTTTGGTGATCATTTACTACTTTTGGTGATCATTTACTACTTTTGGGTTAACAATGATTTATTTGGAGTCATTTTGCCTAAACAGGATAGCGAGATGTTAAAACTTTGGATATAATTTTACAATAAGATGCGGGTTTAATTTTGGTGATCATTTACTATTTTTGTCTGTTATATGTTACTATATCTGGTGGTAAGTTAAACATAAGCCTTTTTTTAATACTCTGTTCTAAGAAAATTTTGAGTTTTATTCGTATAACATAGTGTAATTAATTTGAAAAGTTATGTCTAAATCGGACAAAAATACGACAATCGCACCAAAACCGCTGAACATATTGTAATGAAATTGACACCATTTCAAAGACAATTTAACTATCTACATTTTTATATGAAGCTTTTTTTTTTAAAAGTCATAGAATAATAATAAAAGTACAAAATACTACTAAATTTTGGGTCGCGCGAGTGTGAAACGAGTGCGCGTTTTGTTCCCTCAAGGTTGTTGGCGTTATTCGTCGTCTTAAGGCGTCGAAGAGTTGCCTCCAAGACGCCTTTTTCTCCGAGCTCTACATCGGTCCTAGTAACACTTTTAAGGGCTTGGAGAACAGTGTTACTTTCAGTCCAGTTCAGCTAAGTGATCTACTGGATTGATTAGCGCCTAGATAGTTAGGAATATCTAAAGTGATGCCGGTATTGTTCAAATGGATAGGTTAAATTTGTGACAGGCGCTTTGAAATTGAAGAATGAAACATTTAATTTAAATAATATCGTTTAATAAGACATATTAACCAAATCAATTATTTACAAAAAAAATATAATTAAAGAACATTTACATAGTAGTAACACAATGCAAACAGATTGCTCACTTGCGATTTGCATTAAGTAAATAAGAAATAAAATCTTTCGCGATATATCTGCAGATAGAGATAGCAGACATTTTGCAGCTTTATAGCCTAGGTCCTAAGAAGGTTACACAATGTTTCAAAGCTTCGCTACGCATTCTAGCATCGCGTAAGCTTCTCGTACAACTTTGGTGGAAACAATCACACATTTTCACAGCACCGCTTCATATCCTCGCACTGCCAAGCTACCTCGAAAATCTCTGGTCTAAAAGCACCATTAAGTACTAAAATTATTAATCTATGATAGCGCTACTACGACACTTTCAGTAGACACATAATTAAACGTATTCGTATTATTCTTTTACTTTATGAAAATGTTCTGCAACATAACTTTGGTTCATAGTTCTTCGTTAAATAATTTCTTTAAACACACAATTATTTTCTCTCCACGAAAATAAAGAATCTTTTCTTATTCAATTGATTTTCTATTTCTTTATTCGTGGCTTGAACTCTGCTCTCAATGTTTTTATCCCAGTCTTGTATAATAAACGTCACTAGGAGTCTTCAGCTCTTTGTTGTATCTTATACTAAGTACTTAAATCCACAAAATAAATGAGATTATTTTATTAATTTTCACCTGCAACAAAAAACAACGTTTTAAATGAAGATTAAGAAGTGACAAAAACAGCAAAAATAACTTTTACGATTTACGTGAAAATTAAAAAAAATATATATAATCGGTTTCTATACCACCGCCCAAATTTGATAACAACCGTGGCTCTTTTTGAACATTACTAGGTTAATATTTTATTAACTATTTGCGGTAGATCTTAATTGGACATTATCTTTGACAAAATATTCTGCATGTTTACTATTTCATAATATGCGCCGTAGCTGGTGCCAATGGTTTAAAGGTTAACAAACAGAGAGTTATTGATTGATATTTGAGTAAAATGGAATTTTTCAATTCATAAGGGCTCTCAAAGTCAGAAAAGGAAAACATAAACGAATAAATTTGTAATTTGCCAAATGCCAGTTAATTTGCTAAAATTAACTACGTTTCACACTACATAATGAGGTTATCTTTAACCAACTTTAATGAAAAGCATACATACCTGCTATATGCAAATAGAACGACACAATCCATCAACCGGTCTTCCTTTTCCTCCTGCAACGCACATCCTTCAAGAAAATCCTCTCAAACATTTGCCAAACAATAGAATGTCTTCTCTCAAACGGATTAGGATACATTTGTACTAATTTTACTCAAACACTAATTACTTTTAATAAACGGCGTATATTAGCGCGAGTTTGAACAGTTATAAAGAAAGGGCATATGTCAGTCAACTCCGCTCACTGATAAGCTATTGATATGAATGTTATACTGTTTGACAAACATGAGTTGAATATAGATAAATAAGTATGTCGGGGGAAAAGGGAAAACAAGTTATTTTAAACAGTTTTTTTACCAGGGGCAAGATTCTAATACATTATCCGATCACGCCATCAGTAAATAGGCTCAGAAACTGGTTCCTTTTACCCGACTGCCGAAGGAGTGTAATGTGATTATCAGTCTATGTATGTATATTTGTTTATATGTGGCGTTCTAGAGACCAAATGCTTTGGCTAATTTGGATGGTTCTTACGTCAGTCGATTTGTCTTAACCTTACGATTGTCACTGGCTACATTAATATTGGAAAATAGAAAACTGGCAGATTTTGGGCACTATATTGTGAGGGCCCAATAATTTTTTTCTTCTAAATCTAACGTCTGGGGTATCAAAATAAAGGGTTCTAAGAGGTGATTTAAAAAATATATAACACTATGTTGACACTATGTTTAAATGTACCTGATTCGTAAAACAAAAATATTAACTAACAAGTTATGATTAAAGAAATGAATTATAAAAATTTAAATATCCCGACTGAAGTGAACTAAAAAGACGTAAACAAGAAGAAAATCATGCTGTGCATTCGGAAGATACATCTGGATTTGGTCAGCCAGCTCGCGAATATGTATCCTCCGACTGCACAGCATGATTTCCTTCTGGATTTTTTGAATTAACTTTTTTTGGGGCTTCATCGAACATTTCGTCTAGTAATTGGTTGCTCTAATTTGGTTATAAATAGACACCTTCTAGTTGTTTAGTTCAAAAGAAATTTAAACTCTACAATTGTATTTATTCCTGAATAGATTTAAAATTATAAAATACGTTTAATTCTTAATTCTTTATTGTACACCAAAACAATACATTTATAAAAAGTGAAATCAATTTTCATGTACAAAGGCGAGCTTAACTCCAAAATGGAGTTTTCTTCCAGCAAACCTTTGAGTGATTGAGATCATTTTAATTCAGGGCTAATCCAGTGTACAATTTAACAGTAACATAACAATTAAATATATAATAATAATACATACATAGAAGAACTATGTTCATTAATACAAATATATATATATATATATAAATCTACTAATATTTTTTATTGTGTCGAAAGAAAATGCTCCTTAACTTTCCTCTTGAAGACATCGAGAGAAGGGCTATCGCGTAGGGAGTGTGGGAGAGAGTTCCAGAGATGCACTGCAGTAACAGAGAAGGAGCCATCATAGCGGCTGGAAGTGTGACGCGGAGTTCGAAGAAGAAGTGAAGTAGCTGTGCGACAAGGTTTACCCCTCGGGACGAGGTACTCAAACCGTTCGCGAAGATATTGAGGAGAAGTAGGATTGTGCAGGATATTATAGAGAAGGGATAGGATGTGGGTATCTCGTCGACGCCGAATTGGCAGCCACTTCAATCTGGTCCGAAAATCCGACACATGGTCGTACTTGCGGAGGCCAAAAATAAAGCGGATGCACAAGTTCTGCAGTCGCTCGAGTTTGTTTAGGAGTACCTCCGTTGCATCTAGAAAACATACATCCGCATAGTCTATTAGCGGCAGAAGAAGAGATTGCGCAAGAGTTACCTTAGTGTGAAATGGTAAGAATTTTTGGAGACGTTTAAGAGACTGAAACGAGTAGAAGACCTTCTTACTCACATCAGCAATATGAACCTCCCAAGAGAGGTTAGTGTCTATATGGACGCCCAAGTTTTTCGCGCTTTTGGAGTAATTTATGGGCACAGAATTATACATTACTGGCGGGAGGGACTGGGGATCTACCAAATTGAGCATGTATTTGCCACCAATAACGAGCGCTTGAGATTTAGTTGGGTTCAGGAGAAGTCCAAAGGACTTAGCCCACTTGTTGATATTTTCAAGGTCATCATTGATGGCAGCCACAGCCTCGGCGAGTTCACCCACTGTAAAATGGCGATACAACTGCAAGTCGTCTGCATAGAGATGATAGTTAGAAGTTAGGACCCTAGTGATAGCAAGTTAGGACCCTAGTGATAGCACTATATACGTTTATTTTATAAACCCTCACATTACTCTTATAGAATCATTCATGCCTACGTCCTTCTCATTTTTGTTTTACTATTTTTTTAGGGTGCCGTACCCAAAGGGTAAAAACGGGACCCTATTACTAAGATTCTGCGGTCCGTCTGTCTGTCCGTCTGTCACCAGGCTGTATCTCATGAACCGTGATAGCTAGACAGTTGAAATTTTCACAGATGATGTATTTCGGTTGCCGCTATAACAACAAATAACACTAAAAACAGAATAAAATAAATATTTAAGTGGGGCTCCCATACAACTAACGAGATTTTTTTGCAGTTTTTTGCGATAATGGTACGGAACCCTTCGTGCGCGAGTCCGACTCGCACTTGGCCGGTTTTTTATAGTTACATAGGTACTTATTGTTTATACATACTTTTCAGTGAACAAGTTACTTCTTTTGTATATTTTTCTCAGAATTTTTATATTTTATTCTCTTTAAATTTTATTTTCATTGAATTTTAATTTAATTGTATTCTTCTTTAAACTTAAATTTAGATTTTGTAAAGAGTATATTACAGACAAATTATTTCAACCTGTCCTCCCAGAGACGATGGGATGTGCCGCTCTGCAGTATTATACAGAATAATCTTATAAATACATCGTCTAGTACTGCTGAGCGTGCGCGTCTGCTAGCTGTGGGGGAATGGGGGTCGGATTTGTGGCTTCAAGCACTCCCGTCATCCACCATAGACACTATGATGGATGACTCTTCGTTTCGGCTCGCAACCTGTCTACGCTTAGGCGCACCTTGTGTTGCTCCACATCGGTGTCAATGTGGTGAAGCTGTCGGCAGCCTTGGGCACCATGGCCTGTCTTGTTGCAAGAGCGCAGGACGCATAGTACGGCACGCCAGCATGAATGACATTATTCGTCGAGCCCTTGTCACCGCCGGCGTACCGGCTGTATTAGATTGCTTGGTACATGACGACGGGAAGAGACCAGATGGCATGACATTGGTGCCGTGGAAGGTGGGTAGGCCTCTGGTGTGGGACGCATCCTGTGTCAACACCCTTGCGCCATCTCATATTCCTAGTTCGGTGGGCTATGCTGGCGCTGCTGCTGCGGCTGCTGAGGCCCTCAAACGGCGCAAATACTGTAACCTAATTGGTAATTACAGTTTTGAGCCGTTTGTGGTCGAAACGCTTGGGTCATGGGGCCCAAGTGCACGTCTCCTTTTTAAGGAGATCTCTCGCCGACTGATCGACACTGTGCGTGGCCAGAGGGCTGGCTCTTTCTTTCAGCAAAGAATCAGCATTGCCATTCAACGTGGCAATGCTGCCAGTCTTCTGGGCACGTTCCCGGATGACAGCGATGTGGATGAGTCCTTCGACGCCTAAGTATACCTTTCTTTTGTATATAGTGTAAGTAGTTAGTTTAATTTTAATTTTGTAAAGTTTACTTTTGTTTAGTGTTTAAGTATGTACATATACAATATTGAATAAAGGAGACGGAGATTTCTGGGCCTGAATGTAATAAGTTGAGGTATGGTTTAAAAAAAGGGTTATATTTTTCTTATTCAAAATGTGAAAAATCAGCTTAATTCACAATCTGGAAAATGAGAAATCCAAAAATTAGATGGTTACGAAGTAAATCGAATATCAATTAAATTATAATCGATTAACGTGACGGAGTTCATACTATTTAAGAAAATGCTCTCACCAGATGATTAATTTAATTAAAATAATTTAATCTATTAGAATTACCGTATTAAACAGTTTAAACCAATTAAATATCTACATAATTAAGATAAATTGATTCACGTTTACTAATCGATTATTGTATTTTTAATCTGTGCTAACTCTGACTTGACGTTGACATGCATGACATGACACTCTGTCTGTCATTATAGTCTATGCCAGTGTATTTCAACCTTTTTTCATGACACGACCCCCATAATATGAAAAAATATTTCGCGAACTTCGACACTTGGTTTTTTTCAACCGACTTCAAAAATGATGAGGTTGTAGCGGTACCAACGCTGCCACTTGCGAACCAATGACATGACGTCACACAAATCCTGCATCGCGCAAGTAAAGTTTGCGGCGCGATTTGAACACATACAACATTCCGACAATTACCGTTGTGTAGTTGCCCGGACCAGATAAAACACCCGTCTGGTCGGAGGATCCTCCCTTTTCTATGGAGGTTTGTGGGACTTTACACCCTGTTCCACCTGCCCCCAAAAGGTTCTCAATTCGACTGTATGTATTTTGTATTTTTTGTATGTTTGTTCCACAATTACTCCGCCGATTGCGGAACGATTTTGAAAAATCTTTTTGGGTTTGAAAGGTTATACTCCCGAAGTTGTCCCATTGACACTAAGTCAGAATCTGATGGGATCCCATGGAAATCAAGGGAACTCCTCAAATGTTATAGGCATACATATAGCATTGGTATTATATATTTCATCAACAATACAATCATTTGCACTCAGAATTAATCATTTTGTAAAGTGGAACTGACGAAGAAGACCACAGGTGGCCACTGCAACTTCGTAATGATAAACCCTTATCACGTCACGAGTATAAGATATCTCGAATAACCGACTATGATGAAGCATATTCCTACTCATAAATAAATGGTAATGATGATAATGGTACCATTGAACTGATCAGATGATGATGCGGGCAGGTAGGCACTGGAACTCCGAAACAAAACAATGTATCCTAGTTGTGTTTGGCCTTATTGGAATTTTCATGAGATGTTCTATATTTTTAAACCTTATTGTTTTTTTACTGAGGTAGTTTTCGCGACCTCTTGCGGCACCCTGGGGGGTCGAACACACAGGTTGAGAAACACTGGTCTATGCTGATACTTACTCGTTTCGTACATTGAGGTATTAATGTACTAATGGTTTCGTATCATCTAGTGCTTGTGCATTTTGAGTGTGTTTCCCCCCATAGTTTTATTGATATTTTCCTCGACCCCTGCTTTCATTCTACGGACTTCTGATCTACCTTCTTGTACGACCTTTGCCTTGCTACCATACCGGACACTGAGAGCTCCTCTTTAACGTTGAACTTGGATTTGTTATTTTGGATTCTACGAACGGCCTACCGATTGGATATTGACACCATGGATCGTTGTATAAATTGTGGCATAGCGACTAGTAGCTGTAATAAAAAAACTTTTTTACAAAAAAATACTACCGATTTCCAAATAAAAAAACTACAAAGTGAAAAGTAACTTTATTTTTGGAAGTCGGTGTCCTTCGTAGGTACCAATGCAAAAAAGTTTTTTTATTTTCCCTTTTTAGTTGTACCTACATAATAGGCAAGTTGTTTAGTATTTACCTATAACGCCTTTGAACTTGAACATACCCGGTGAAATGAGAGATCTGCGTACACCTTTCGAGCGTACTGGCGTGATGTTATGTTATGAAATGGTATAAACAATAAAAAGACATGCGATTGCAGCAATCTTGAGAGATTTGCCGTTATTTATTGAAGAGTTCTGTGATATATCTCCGAAGTTCTTCATCAGATCTTCACCAAATTAAAATGGGACCAATTTCAGAACATAGTCTTTCAAACAAAAACAGAATTTTCAAAATCGGTACATAATTAACGGAGATACCGGTGAACATACACAAAAAAAATAAGAAAAATAGAAGTCTAACATAGAACCTCTACCTTTATGGTAAGTGGGTTAAAAACAATCGCAGTTCAAAAATCGGCTGTTATGTAAATATTGTTACGTAACCTCACTTTTCATTAATCTCTTTTATCTCGGCTCTCAGATTGCCAAAATCTGCAAAATTTTCTGTGAATGTTTGATAATATAGTAGCTATCAATTAACACCAATTTCATCTTTTTACATCCAGGCCCAAAATTGTATGAAAGCGTATCCGTCTCCTTTCACGGTTAATGATTCCTAGTAAAATGGGTGATCTATAACACAGCGCCTTACCTATCTCAGACACCCTTATCCTTACAAGGTTACGTATTATGGTAGTCGTCGTATTTTGATGTCGAGATAATTTTGCTATAAAGTGTCTAATTAATAGCAATCGCATGGGTCGATCTTCAAGGTAATTTAATGATTGCCAAGGTCTGTCTGTTGATGGATGACCATCCATTACAAAGGTACACCAAGATGTTAGTCCCCGCTGTCATTTGTAGATCTTTGTGTATCACCAGTGTGTGTTGCCAGTGATAACCTATGGCTCTGAGACGTGGTCGCTCACAATGGGCCTCATCAGAAAGCATACAGTCACCCAAAGGGCAATGGAGAGGGCTGTGCTCGGAGTTTCCTTGCGTGATCGAATCATAAATGTAGAGATCCGCAAGAGAACCAGGGCTACCGACATAGCTCGAATCGAGCTCGCATTGCTCGCAGAACGGATGGCCGATGGGGCAGAAAAGTTCTGGAGTGGCGACTGCGAACTGAAAGATGTTGCGTAAAAGGCCTACCACCAGGTAGACCGATGACCTGGTGAAGGTTGCTGGGATCCACTGAATGCGGGGCGCATGGGACCGTTCAATGTGGCGACGCTTGGGGGAGGCCTGTGTCCAGCAGTGAACGTCTTTCGGCTACTATGATGATGATGATATGAGTGCTTATCTGACTTCCACAATCAGTAACTAAGTAACACGTTGCTCACTAACAATACTGGTGCTAGATTCTCTGGCTAAAGTGAGAACCAGATAAAAATCAAAATAAAAGTCATTGATCCGACTTGTACCGAAAAGTATGGTAACGTAACTTGAACATATGATTTTTAGTATATGGAGTTATTTTGATAATTTTCATCTCATATTAAATATTTTTATAAGCGTATAACCATTTTATCCGTTTAAATTATGTAAATCGGTCCACGCGTTTGAATGCCAAGTGAAAGGGTCACGGACGCCCCTTACCGCGAAACATTTGTTTTGAGCATGTTAGCGACACTGCCTTTAAAATTTTTCGTATCGTTTTGAAATATTAAATAAAAAATACATCAAAATAAAATAAGTCAAATTGATTCCGGATTGCAACTAAATGTAGTAAACTTAAAATCACTATAAAATAATGTGAAAACATTCAAAATTTCAATAAAATTAATTAAAATGAAATAAAAATAAACTTAAAATCAAAATTACAATAAAATCCAAAATTAAACATAAAATCCTTTAGACTTTAGAATACCTTTCTATCACTGAAAGATTTTATACAATTGGATCAGTAACACCAAAGCTTAGCAACAACAAATATACAACACAAACACTATTTTTTATCTCTTACAAATATTAATTATGAATATAAATTTAGAGGGAACCAAAGAGAGGGAAAGGCCGAAAGAAAAGGTTTTTTTTTTTTTTTTTTTTTTTTGTGATGGGTTTGCTCTTGACTCCAGTCTAGGTCAAAGGTGACAGAGACAGAGTCGATGATGGAGCGAGCTTACCCAGAAGAAGCCTGTTCACTCTAACTTTGATGAGATTCGGGTTGAATGCGTTCGGAAACACAGACGCAGGTAGTGAGTTCCACTCATTCGCTGTGCGCATTATGAAGGATGTTTGGAAGCGCTTGGTGCGTATTGGTGGAATGGCAACAAGGTAAGGATGGTAACTTGCAGTGCGTCTAGATGTCCGATGGTAGAAGGGGGCTGGTGGGATGAGATCGTGGAGTTCTTGAGCACACTCACCGAAGTACAGTCTGTAAAAGACCGATAAGCAGGCAACCTTGCGGCGATGAGCCAAGCTGTGTAGCTTGGCATCCGCCAGCTCAACGTCGCCAATGAGCCTCTTGGCTCTGCGTTCCACCGAGTCAAGCGCGGCAAGCTGATACTTAGCTGAGCCATCCCAAAGGTGGCTGCAATACTCCATGCAGGATCGGACTTGCGCTTTGTAAAGGGTTAAAAGCTGTCCAGGCGTAAAGTATCGCTTCACTCTATTTAGGATGCCCAGCTTTTTGGCCGCAATTTGGGCTTTGTACTCAATGGAGGCGCCGAAGTTGAGGCTGGATGTCAACTCCATGCCCAGGAGCTCGAGCCGATCAGTCACAGGAACAGACGCACCCCGAAAAGTAGGAGTTTGATCGAAGATACTTCTTTTTGCGGTAAAAAGACACGCCTGTGTTTTGGTGGCGTTAAAGGAGACCAGATTGTCATCACCCCACTGGGAGACAAGGCTTAAGGTCAAATCTGTCCTTTCCACCATAGCCTCTCTCAAGGAACGAACTTCATCCACGCTGGTTCTTGCGCTGGACAAGTATCTCTCTGCAACAGTACTGTCATCTGCGTACCCAATAATACCAGGCTGAAGTAGGTCATTGATGTGTAGCAGGAAAAGAGTTGCAGAGAGAACAGACCCCTGAGGTACTCCGGCATCAATAGCCATGAAGTCAGAGGAGCAGCCGTCAATGACCACTCGGATCGACCGTTCATTGAGGAAGTCTGATATCCAGCTACAAAAACCAGCGGGGATGCCATAAGCAGGAAGCTTACTGAGTAGACTCGCGTGCCAGACCCTATCAAAGGCCTTCGAGATATCAAGCGAAACAGCAAGTGCTTCGCCGTGTCTCTCGATGGCTTCGCCCCAGCAGTGCGTGACATACACAAGAAGATCGCCAGTTGACCGTCCCCGGCGAAAGCCATATTGACGGTCACTGAGGAGATTGTTGTCTTCAAGGTAGGTCAGCAACTTACTGTTCAGTACCCTTTCCATAACTTTGGATAAAATGGAGGTAATGGCGATCGGACGGTAATTGGCAGGGTCTGCACGGTTGCCTTTTTTGGGCACTGGTTGCACATTTGCAAGCTTCCAGGATTTCGGTACCGTTCTTTTTACAAGAGAGAGGCGGAACAAACGAGTCAACACAGGAGACAGTTCTGGCGCACACTGCCTCAGCACTCTCGCTGGGATGCCGTCAGGCCCGCTGGCTTTGTTCACGTCTAGACTGCACAATACTCTCCGGACCTCTTTAGCGTGCACAGCGATCTCCGGCATGGAAGAGTCACAGTGAGGTACAGTAGGTGGTTGCTTGGAACCAGCGTCCAGACGTGAATTGCCAGCAAAAAGAGATGCAAATAAATTTGCTTTGTCTCTCGCAGAGTGAGCCAGCGACCCATCAGGTTTCAGCATCGGAGGTAAAGTGGGCCGACAGAAATTCGTTTCGACCGCTTTAGACAGGGACCAAAACTGTTTACTACCCGGAGGGTGCGATGCCAGCTTGGCCCCAATACGTCCAATATGGTCAAAACGTGCCCGACGCAGAACCCGCTTGCAGAACTTGGCGGCAGAATTAAAGGCTCTTTTTTTCGCGCGAACCCTACGCGCTCTAACTTTGCGGTCGCGGGCCCCGACCCAGGCTTGGTAGGCAAACTCTTTTCGGGCCTCAGCGAGGGCGCATTCAGCATTATACCAAGGTCGGGATTTGGGACCGAGTGGAATGTCGGAGAATGGAATGAAATATTCCATTCTCCGACAGGTGATTCGGCAGGGAATGGAATGAAATATTCCATTCCCTGCCGAATCACATCCGCAACCGCGTCCGCACAGCTCGAGGGGTCACCCGAGGAGAAACACACATGCCGCCAAGGATAAGACGCAAAAAAGTGCCGCATCTCGTCCCAGTCTGCTGACTCGTATCGCCATACTCGCCTCGCCTCGGATGGATTGATATAAAAGAAAAGGGAATCAGTGATAGCGTGATGGACGACAGGACGGTATGGAAGAAGGAAGTGTGTTGCGCCGAGCCCAAGTAACATGGGATAAGGGCAGGAAGATGATGATTACGATAGAAAGAAAACAAAGAAAAAGTATTTAATTGCCACAAAACAACATACAAATATTAGAAGATATTACTTAAACTTAATCATTAACGATAATATTATTAGATGGCGACAAATATTAGTTTAGTTTTGCAGAAAGAATATGTCTTATGCCTTTGCCTGGAATAACTAGATATCTGTAAGCCATAATAAATAAATCGAAACCAAACAAATATAATAAATTCCTAATATTTTTCAAACATTTCTTTTTTTGGCTTAAACCCTTCTAATCCCGTAAAAAATTAGGGAGCTTTCAGTATAAATTGTACAATTTATCCCAGTTTGCGCACCATATGTTTGCCCTGATTTCCCCTATATTGTACTAATAGAAATGGATTACCGTTACTTTCCTGTAAATGAAAAGACGTGAATGAAATGCCTTCTACGTATTTTTTGTGGTTGTTGACCGATAAAAACTTGTTAGTTGTATTCTATTATATAAATTTATATGCTGAATCGGGTCTTTGCTTTGTGGATTTACATGTTATCCGTCCAATTACAGCTTGCCTTTTTATGGTCGAAAACGTAAACAGAGACAGTATTTTCAATACGCTTTTATTTGCTTGGTATGCATGTATCTATGTATCCATGCATCTATGTAACGGAATTTTCGACAGTGATTTTCACCCCCTTCAAAACGTCAGATACATTTGAAACTTTGCACACTTTTCAAGAACCGATGACAATGCAATAATAGTATATTATGCAACTAGTGAATAAAGGACGGATTTAAAGCGAGGGCCATAGATGAATCACGAACAAGTAAAGGATTCGAACAATTGAACTAGTGAATTCAAGTGTTAGAATCCTGAGCGACGCGAGTGATTCGTGGCCCTCGATATAAATCCGTTTTGTTATCTCTAATAAGTCCGTGTGTGGTCTCAAGGGTTTAAGCAGTATTATTTCTTTTATTCCTGATCATTTCATTGATTGCAATTTTCCAAACCATCTTGGTTTTATTTTCTACTAATTTAACCTTATTGCTAATGTATAAGGCCTTACATGTATTTTTAAATATTCTTGAGTACGTAGCAACATACTTATTAAACGTTTCAGTGTTAATAAAAGGCTTAAGGCCATATAGCTTGTAAAGTCTTTCTCTACTTTTTCTAAGTCCTGTAGTCGCCCAGTCACTGAATAAAAACTTAGGGCATATATATGTCGCATCAAGGCTGGCTGATAGATGCAAACCATCGGGAAGTCAGGATGTATTCCCTTAGGTTAAGACATCGTGTGTGGGCAGGTAGGTAGGTCAATCTTGAAAATGAAATCACACAAATTATTCGATACACTGAGTATATTCAAATAGACACAAGTTACATTCTTACTTACTAATATTACGGATCGACACTGATTCTACTACGTCGTAGCTGTACGGCAGTTAGTACTCAACTGTCATATTCCGCTATCCCCACCGCGGTTAGAAAAAGTGCGCCAATGCGTAGTTGCTCTTGATTTGCCGCCAGATGGCGTGCTTGCGATTTGTTTTGACGTCCGTACTATTGACTAAACCCAACTCGACCATCCTGCGAGACAGGCGTCCTCGTCTGTTTCTCATTGTCAGGTTTTAACAGTGTATCGAATCATGTGGAAATCCTCAATGGATGTCCTCAGCCCTTGGGTCTGTCAGACTCCTACTGACTAAAACCACATTGTGTTCTCTAGGCCGTAATTCCTCTTGAGAGGAACACACACGTCGCCTTCTCGGGCCTGATCCCCAAATATGTCACCCGCAGGCATCATTTTCTTGTCCTTGCTCCATGCCATCTCATGGTTACCTTGTGTTGCACTACACATCATCTTAGTCCACTCTCACATTAAATCAAACAAAAGAAACAATACACCAGGTTTCTCATTCACGATATTTAGCCATCACATAGCTCTACTAGCTATCTCATAGCTCTCTTAGCTATCTCAATTTCTCTACTCGCACATCCCCACGATGTCGAGTCAACTCAACTCTCTGAACTCAGAACCTGTTCACACTGAGATTTTGTACTTACTACTTCATCTACAATCTCAATTGGTACTTGAGCTTTGTGTGTCTTACTAACACGATCTGCGCAAAGTAATCAAAATGAGAATAACAAAAACTATTTCAATTTTCGTCATGAGGGCTTGACGATTCGAACGTCATCAACATTAACATGGTGACCTCACCATACGCATGACTTCGAGTTTACTTTCTTTTAATCTCATAAACTCAATAGGAACTAGGTTCCTAACACAAACATAACATTTCACACCAGACAGTGTCACACAGACTTATAGGTGCCATACAGGCTCATAGTTACCACACAGGCTCGGCTAATCCTGACCAAACTAGATTATTGGTTTCGTGAAAATAGGGAAATTTTAGAACTCTACTCTTTAAGTAAATCATTACCCTGGGCCATGTACCACTAGTCGCTCCAAACAAATTTTAAAACTCTACTGCAGTAACAACTGCCAAGCTTACAGAAACCCTCGAGTAAAACTTCGAACGCCACGGCTCTCTAGCCGACCAGCAATTATATTGCTCTCACAACGGTCTCTCGGTCTCACTCTAGACCCCGACCTCCGCCAGAATCCACTGGTACGGTCAAACATAATACGTTCGAAAGCCTGAATTACTCGACACCTTCAGCTTGCTCATCATCATCAAATCCTTTTGACATCAACATCGACTGGTACATGACCCGCTGGCATCTGCCCTAACCTACCTTGTGCATACTTGTAGGTTCTAAGCGTACCTATTTAAAGCTTTCGGTGAATAACGATCACTGTCCTGTCATAACCACCTATCGTGGACTACGGGGCCTATTTAGTTTTCGTAAAAATTCTATTACTCTTTACCATAATTCAAAAGCAATGCACACTCAACTCATGAAACTTCTTCGTTGACCCATCGCCACATGTTACTCATGAGGTGCAGTCCAAAGTTCTGACTATGACAAGTGTACAAGCCATCAGATTTGGTCTCATTACCACTGTCATCAACTATGACGTCTAATTCTCAAGGAACTTGGTGATCGAGGATCCTTCTCACAAGATTCGCTCTTCTTACTCAATGATTTTGGAACATACCGACTGTTAATGTGAGGGGAACAATTAAGCCTAAACAAATATTATCATATTTGCTACTTAATACTTCGTGTGAAGGAGCTTCACGAATTAACTCTGATCAATATCTACTAACACTACCACTAATATTAACCCTTTACTTTTGCTCACCAGCTCAGTTTTTATGTAAGGAAAACGATCACGAGATCTATTGCTATCATAATAATGAAAAACTTGCACGCTCTTATAACGTTCGGCTACCACCTGCGAACTGCTAGCCTGCCTTCGGTCTCAACCTCTCAGATGTTGACACGTCAACCTTCGCATTCAGCATTTGAACCGTTAGCCTACAGCAGAGGCGAACGACGCAATATGGTATCTGAAACATGAAAAACACTACGAGGATAAATGTTCACACGGTCATCTTAACCATACACAGCTTTGATAACAATTAACCGGTGCAGCGGTGGAGTTACCTCAACCGGCACGGCAAAATGGGTTATTATGGACACCGAATGTGAGTGCTGTGTCCCTGTCCAAAATATGAACCACACATTACAGTGTACCAAGTATCCAGGTAGGTATATGGGCTTTAGACAATCCAATGAATGCCATAGCGTCATGTAGCATTTTAACTCACAATTAACGATGCCACATACTAGGCCCAAACTATCTAAAGACTTTAACCTCAACTTGAAAAGAAGAAGCATAGAAATCTCATAATCAAACTTCATTAACTCAAAACTAATAATTTCAATAAGAATTATCATAATTTCCAGAATGATGTATTCGGTACGGCAATGCTACTACATTGCTCTAAAGTCCGAACAATAATAGTCAGCTAAGGACAGTAATAATAATAGTCAGTGAATAACAACTCTTCAGCAACACTAAAACTTGATCAGCGATAACTAACATGAAATTATGACCTGACACGGGCCACCCCGACGATCCACTGACCGCCATACCGTACACAAAACCAGAATTTTGAATAATGAACACTCTTTGCCATTGTCATAACAAAATGAAAACGACTCACCAGATTGGCATAATGTGTATGGATCTTTCCACACGTCCACAAGCTCTGCCTTGACCTGTCCAGCTCCTTGTTTGTTGCTAACGTCCTTACTGCTCCGCTCCGGACTGGTTTTTCATTATTCAATACTGAGGGTAGTCGCAACTGACACCGCGATTTTTTTGCAAGAATATAACCGCCATCTTCACTAGCATTTTTTTTACGTGTGATCTCATTAGCACGACCGAATGCCAATTCTGAAGTCGCATTAAGGCTGGCTGATAGATGCAAACCATCGGGCAGTCAGGATGTATTCCCTTAGGTTACGACATCGTGTGTGGGCAGGTAGGTGGGTCAATCGTGAAAATGAAATCACACAAATTGTTAGATTCAAATAGACATAAGTTACATTCTTGCTTACTAATATTACGGATCGACACTGATTACGACGTCTTAGCTCTACGGCTGTCAGTACTCAACTGCCATATTCCACTATCCCCACCGTGGTTAGAAAAAGTGCGCCAATGCGTAGTTGCCCTTGCTTTGCTGCCAGATAGCGTGCTTGCAATTTGTTTTGAAGTCCGTACTATTGACTAAACCCGACATATATTTAGTTTTCTTCTTAAAAGTGTTATTGAACTCTTTTTGAACCACTGAAAAAACTTCATCATACAACAGATTTATCTTCAATGTATTGCACAGCAGGCTTTGCCTTTAATTCAGGTAAGTTCTTATTTAGATTTATATTTAGTACTGGCCATGATGATTCTGGCTGTCTTAGAAATGGAGGCCCAGACCACCATAGATCAACCTTGTGGACGTATTGTGGGTCCACGCCGCGAGACGCGAGGTCAGTCGGATTTGCCGCGGTGTGTACATGACTCCATGCTGTGGTAGCGGTGAGCTCAATTATAGCGGCAACCGTATTAGTGACAAATGTTTTGGCTTTGTCGGGAGACTAACTAGACTAGACTAACCTAGAACCACGTTGGAATCAGTCCAGTACACCTTACGCTTTAGTTTACAGTTTAGAGCCTTACTGACAGCGGCAGTCAACTCTGCACCTAGTAAAGCACAAGGATTGGTCCCACCGATTGCGTATTATTTTCGATGAAACTTTTTGCGTTTTCTTCTCAATCCGCCACGTGCAAGGGGTTCACATCCAAAGGTCGCTCGGCAATCTTGTAGATATTAATAATCTAAAATTTGGTCCGAAGGTCCAAAATGTAGCAGCAGCGGTGAGGTTTGGTGAAAACTTATGGTGTTTTTGAAACTGTGTTGAGGATTTTAATAAAAACGATGCTTGAACAAATTCTGTATTCGCCATTTTAATTTTACAACATTGAAGGAGAGGGGTGTAGGAACAATACTTTAGTAGAAGACCAGTCACAGTCGATCGATGGGTATGACGTAGTGTATGTATATATCATTCTTTTGCGATTAGGACCGGATTATTTTAAACACAATGAAAATGCAATACCAAATTACTGGCTAACTGTTGGCATTTATTCTACACACATAATAATGCACCACAAACACAGAATGACTACAGCTACTTACATGTTACAAACTATACGGCGGGGCGTAGAACCGAAGCAATACGGGGCTCACATAACAGCAATGGAGCAAACAGGGTCGCGTCCTACACGCAGGTAGAATATTTGGCGACTGGCTTGCGCTCTGCGCCGGCCGCCGGCACAGGTCGCGGCGTTGCCAAGAGCGGCAACGTTGGCGGCAGAGCAACAAGGGCGACATGGCACGCCCGTATAAGGGCGACAAGGACAGCAACATACGGCGCATGCGAGGCTGCCAGCTCGCATGCCACAGATAACAATAAAATACAACTAACAAAACATAATAAAAGACACAGACTAAAATAGCACAAATAATGCAGAATGAGTTGCCTACATTCCACCCCCTTGTTCCTGAACACTCACTTCGGTAGGCAACACACTAAACAATCTTATCTACATTATTCTTAACTTAGCGTCCTTAATTAAGTCTCACTTATTGTCATTAAACACTTGGGTAACCCGCACTGTTACAAAAGGCTCAAACATAATACGAGCTCTCGCTGACGCGCGGTCGGTCACGTGTCAGCCAGCGCGGGGGACGCCGACAGGGCGGCGTGCGGTGACGATGTCGCGGGCGCCGTCGTAATAACGAGCGGCGTCGACGCGGTGGACGGCGTCGGCGAGGGGCGCATCTCATGCGCGGCGGTCGCCGGCGGCGCGGCGGGCTGCGTCTGCGTCGCGGGCGCCGTCGTAACAACGATCGGCGTCGACGCGGTGGACGGCGTCGGCGGGCAGGACGCCGGCGGTGCAGGGCGCAACTTATGCGCAGAGGGCGCCGGCGGTGCGTGGAACACCGGCAGCGCGTGGCTAGACGGCGGCGGCGGCGTGGGCCCAGCCAGTGGCGAGCAAGACGGCGCCGGCGCGGGGCGCAACTTAAGCGCGGGGGTCGCTTTCGGCGCGGTGGGCAGCGTCTGCGTCGCGGGCGCCGTCGTAGCAACGAACGGCGTCGACGCGGCGGACGGCGTCGGCGTGGGGCCAGCCAGCGGCGAGCAGGACGCCGGTGGTGCAGGGCGCAACTTAAACGCGGGGGTCGCTTTCGGCGCGGCGGGATGCGTCTGCGTCGCGGGCGCCGTCGTAGCAACGAACGGCGTCGACGCGGTGGACGGCGTCGGCGTGGGGCCAGCCAGCGGCGAGCAGGACGCCGGTGGTGCAGGGCGCAACTTAAGCGCGGGGTTCGCTTTCGGCGCGGCGGGATGCGTCTGCGTCGCGGGCGCCGTACTAGCAACGAACGGCGTCGACGCGGCGAACGGCGTCGGCGTGGGGCGCATCTTAAGCGCGGGGGTCGCTGGCGGCGCGGCGGGCTGCGTCTGCGTCGCGAGAGCCGTCGTAGCAACGAACGGCGTCGACGCGGCGGATGGCGTCGGCGTGGGGCCAGCCAGCGGCGAGCAGGACGCCGGTGGTGCAGGGCGCAACTTATGCACAGAGGGCCCCGGCGGTGCGTGAAACACCGGCAGTGCGGGGCTAAACGGCGGCGGCGGCGTAGGGCCAGCCAGCGGCGAGCAAGACGGCGCCGGCGCGTGGCGCAACATAAGCGCGGGGGGCGCCGGCGGCGCAGCGGGCTGCGTCTACGTTGCAGGCGCCGTCGTAGCAATGAACGGCACCGACGCGGTGGACGGCGTTGGCATGGGGCGCATTTTAAGCGCGGGGGGCGCAGGCGGCACGAGTAACAACGGCTGCGCGGGGCCAGCCAGCGGCGAGCAGGACGGTGGCGGCGCGTCCTTGCGTTTGCAAGGGGCCTGAACAGCGGGCCCGGAGAATTTCGCCACGGGCGCAAATGCTTCGCTGAGTAGCCGATTGGCCGTCGGTCGGACCGCGGTAAGCGGCACATGCGTGGTACCGCGCGCGCATATCGTGTTCTGCCTTCAATGATACACGTGCCAGACGGTGCGGGCGGTTTGTCCACGTGAGCGCACGGGATTTCAGCAGGCGGGCGATCTAGGACTTCGGTCAAACACGCGCCAACCAGCGCGGGGGGCGCGGGCGGTTTGTCCTCTTGTTCGCGGGGGACTTCAGCGGGCGGGGAGAACGGGACAACGTGTGGGGCATGTACGAGCCCAGGTGCACGTTCTCGATGCAGGTCTTCGGTGAAGCACGCGCCAGCCAGCGTGGGGGGCACCAGCGCCCAGGCTGCGCGTTCGCAGGCGGCCTGATCAGCAATTGGCGAGAATGTCACAACATGTGGGGTAAGCACGAGCCCACGTGCGCATTCTCGTTGCAGGCCTTCGGTCGAACACGTGTCAGCCGGCACGGGAGGCGCGGTCGATCCGTCAATTTGTTTCCAGGGGACTTCAGCAGCAGGCGGGCAGAACGCTTCGATCTCGGCGATCTCTAATGCCAGCTTCTTTTTTAACAGCTGTTCCTTTAGCTTGGCGATTTCTTCTTCGGCCCTGTAGACGGCAGCAGCAATGCGGGCTTCGCGGCTTGATCTCGACCCGGGTGTCGCACACGTGGCATTAATCGAACCACGCGTTACAGCTGCGATATCAACTCCTGGTCGGTGCTCGGCCCCAGCGTAATCATAGTACCGTGCTCCGCGGCTGAGGCTGCTCGATTTCGACCCAGACGACGCACACGTGACATTATACGAACCACGTGTTACTAATGCGATATCCACTCCAGGTCGGTGCTCGGCCCCAGCGTCTCTGCTCCGTGTGACAACGACGCCTGTAATTTGGTTTTCCATTGTGATCCGGTTCGAAGGACCAATTTTGCGATTAGGACCGGATTATTTTACACACAATGAAAATGCAATACCCAAATTACTGGCAAACTCGTGTAATTTATTCAAAACACATAATACACATACACTTTACACACAGAACAAATAGACACACAGAACAAACAGATTGTACTTACAAACTATACGGCGGGACGAAGGGCCGAAGCAATACGGGGCTCACATAACAGCAATGGAGCAAACAGGGTCGCGTCCTACACGCAGGTAGAATATTTGGCGACTGGCTTGCGCTCTGCGCCGGCCGCCGGCACAGGTCGCGGCGTTGCCAAGAGCGGCAACGTTGGCGGCAGAGCAACAAGGGCGACATGGCACGCCCGTATAAGGGCGACAAGGACAGCAACATACGGCGCATGCGAGGCTGCCAGCTCGCATGCCACAGATAACAATAAAATACAACTAACAAAACATAATAAAAGACACAGACTAAAATAGCACAAATAATGCAGAATGAGTTGCCTACATTCCACCCCCTTGTTCCTGAACACTCACTTCGGTAGGCAACACACTAAACAAACTTATCTACATTATTCTTAACTTAGCGTCCTTAATTAAGTCTCACTTATTGTCATTAAACACTTGGGTAACCCGCACTGTTACAAAAGGCTCAAACATAATGCGAGCTCTCGCTGACGCGCGGTCGGTCACGTGTCAGCCAGCGCGGGGGACGCCGTCAGGGCGGCGTGCGGTGACGATGTCGCGGGCGCCGTAGTAACAACGAGCGGCGTCGACGCGGTGGACGGCGTCGGCGAGGGGCGCATCTCATGCGCGGGGGTCGCCTGCGGCGCGGCGGGCTGCATCTGCGTCGCGGGCGCCGTCGTAACAACGATCGGCGTCGACGCGGCGGACGGCGTCGGCGGGCAGGACGCCGGCGGTGCAGGGCGCAACTTATGCGCAGAGGGCGCCGGCGGTGCGTGGAACACCGGCAGCGCGGGGCTAGACGGCGGCGGCGGCGTGGGCCCAGCCAGCGGCGAGCAAGACGGCGCCGGCGCGGGGCGCAACTTAAGCGCGGGGGTCGCTTTCGGCGCGGCGGGATGCGTCTGCGTCGCGGGCGCCGTCGTAGCAACGAACGGCGTCGACGCGGCGGACGGCGTCGGCGTGGGGCCAGCCAGCGGCGAGCAGGACGCCGGTGGAGCAGGGCGCAACTTAAACGCGGGGGTCGCTTTCGGCGCGGCGTGATGCGTCTGCGTCGCGGGCGCCGTCGTAGCAACGAACGGCGTCGACGCGGCGGACGGCGTCGGCGTGGGGCCAGCTAGCGGCGAGCAGGACGCCGGTGGTGCAGGGCGCAACTTAAACGCGGGGGTCGCTTTCGGCGCGGCGTGATGCGACTGCGTCGCGGGCGCCGTCGTAGCACCGAAAGCCCCCGACGCGGTGGACGGCGTCGGCGTGGGGCCAGCCAGCGGCGAGCAGGACGCCGGTGGTGCAGGGCGCAACTTAAGCGCGGGGGTCGCTTTCGGCGCGGCGGGATGCGTCTGCGTCGCGGGCGCCGTCGTAGCAACGAACGGTGTCGACGCGGCGAACGGCTTCGGCGTGGGGCGCATCTTAAGCGCGGGGGTCGCTGGCGGCGCGGCGGGCTGCGTCTGCGTCGCGAGCGCCGTCGTAGCAACGAACGGCGTCGACGCGGCGGATGGCGTCGGCGTGGGGCCAGCCAGCGGCGAGCAGGACGCCGGTGGTGCAGGGCGCAACTTATGCGCAGAGGGCCCCGGCGGTGCGTGAAACACCGGCAGTGCGGGGCTAAACGGCGGCGGCGGCGTAGGGCCAGCCAGCGGCGAGCAAGACGGCGCCGGCGCGTGGCGCAACATAAGCGCGGGGGGCGCCGGCGGCGCAGCGGGCTGCGTCTACGTTGCAGGCGCCGTCGTAGCAATGAACGGCATCGACGCGGTGGACGGCGTTGGCATGGGGCGCATCTTAAGCGCGGGGGGCGCAGGCGGCACGAGTAACAACGGCTGCGCGGGGCCAGCCAGCGGCGAGCAGGACGGTGGCGGCGCGTCCATGCGTTTGCAAGGGGCCTGAACAGCGGGCCCGGAGAATTTCGCCACGGGCGCAAATGCTTCGCTGAGTGGCCGATTGGCCGTCGGTCGGACCGCGGTAAGCGACACATGCGTGATACCGCGCGCGCCGTAATGCAGAATGAGTTGCCTACACATTCCCTGCCTCGAAATGTCGCTGTTGGTCCCTGATGTGCGTTAATAGAGTAATAATCCATAACAGTCAGTGTCTAAAAGTATAAAGGAATTGAGTTGTGTTGTCAGTCAATGAAATGACTCATTAAAATAGTTATTACTCATTAAATCAGTTTTTTACCGATATTAACAAAGTAATTATTAACATAGTCTGCCGATTCTATGGGAGTGGGTTTTTATTTTATAATTCAGTGTTTTCGCTTTAAATTGTTTTTATTTTCGTATTATCTATACTATGGCTTGCGCTTGAACACTATCTCACACAATGATGTGATCGACGGTGAAGCACGCTTGCCTATAAAAAACCCATTCACTCTTGACTTAAAAACCCCTAGATTGTAGCTATCGGGAAACAAAGACTCCGGCAGGGAATTCCACTCCTTAGCTGTATGCATTATAAAAGTGTCTCCAAAGCGTTTTGGGGACACTTGCGATGTTTGGTTTCGGCGATTGACTGTTGATGATAACGCCACATTGATTGGTCTGCTGGCTGAGTGAGACTGTAGCGGGCTGTGATTGGTTGAGTGCGGAGTAAACACATAGAAATAACTTATTCTTCATCCTGACCTTGTCCCATGTTACTTGGGGTCAGCGCAACACATTTTCTTCTTCCATACCGTCCTGTCACCCGTCACGCTATCAATGACTCCCTTTTCTTTCATGTCAGTCTTCACACAGTCAATCCATCTTTTCATTGGTTTTCTCCATCCATAGAAATAACTTAGTATCTAACTTTAATTGAATTTGGTTTACATCAGCGACTTATTTGGGGTATTCCTTGTGCTTCTGTTACAAAAAAAATATTATTAACTTACAAAAAAAAACAAACCCAGAAAAACGAAAATTCTTTCACGTGTATACATTTGTAATGCAAATGTGTTGTTCGATTTGTTAATGTTAAACTCATTTAAATTGACTTCCATGATAAGGAAAATGTATTAATGTGGTGTTATTTTCAATGATTTTTTTTATTTGAGATGGGTTTGCTCTATGTTTCCGAATGAGGTAAAGTTATTGACCCTAAATTTCTTTATTTAAATTCTAATGCCTTAAAAAAATAGTAGTACAGTCTTACGCTTATCAAAGAAAATACATTTATTTAAACACTTGATATCTAAAAGAAAAAAAAAACTCACAAGAAGCGATGAACTAAGTCGTCTAATTCACAGAATTTAAAGTATCGAAATTATTTATTCCATAAGCTTCAGAGTGGTGGAGTTTGTATTGAAATTGAGTCACGAGTGCTGCGATGCTTTTGAAATTGAATTAAGAGTGGTATGAGCATCGTTCAATGTACATTAGATACTCACTTTTTGAAATTTTCAGCTTCTTCAATAGTCTCCAGTAGATTGCAATTTATAGTTTCTGGTAAGAAGTAGCAGAGAATAGCTCCCAGGATTAGAAACAGACTAAACAATAGTGGAACCACCCAGTAGGCTAAATCATCAACCTGAGAAAGAGGAAGCAATTCATCCATTACTAGTATCGATTATTACAACAGAACAACGTTAATAATAAAAAGATAAATAAGGGTATTGATGACTTACATAGTCAACGAACAACGGTGCAACGATGGCGCCTAGTTTGGCTGCGACACTGCAGACGGCAAGCCCAGAATTCCTAACGACGGTGGGAAACACTTCTCCAGTATATACATAAAATGTTGGTCGGCTTACTGTCATAGAAGCGATACTGATCGTTAACAAAACCAATTTGGCAGTATCGTTACTGTAAAACGGGATAATTAGCAGCAAACATATTCCTGACAAAGAATTTGCGCAGATGGTAATTTTTAAGCGAGATACACGGGATATTAAAATGTACACGAGTAACAGTCCCAGCAATTGAAAGACAGCTGAAAATAGAAAACATAAAATACAATACTTGAATAGCAACAGTGTGATATTTAAGGTTGAACAAAAAGTATTCAGAAATTTTATACCTGAAATAGCGAGATTGCTTAAAACATTTTTGTTTATGCGTCCGACGTATTGTTCAATTCCAAAATACACCATACCACCTTCGAACCAATGGAAGATAACAAGTAGCGTCCTCATTCTCATAATTGGCGTTCGAACCAAATCGAAGATACTGTAAGTTTTCTGTTCGCTTTTCGTCTCAATACTTTCAGTGGCTAGTTCCAATAATTTTTTATGGGTTTCTATTGCTGCAGTAACTTTTTCTTTGGATATTTTGTTTTTTTTGCCTATTTTTTGCAGTACTTCGTGTGCTTGTTCTACTTTACCGACTGCCAATAGCCAGCGTGGAGACTCGGGTATTAACCTAGGGTAGATAATTTCATTAGTACTGTATTTATTTAGAATCATTTACGATTTAAGATTGTTTTGAGTAATGTTTTACCAGTAGCAGGACATCAGTGCACATGGTGGAATAGTAATTGTCAACCAGTATCCGTTCCAAGTTCTTGTGAGATATGAAATTCCAGGTACACTCAAAACTCCAAGGATAAAGGGAAGTTGAAACAGTATGAGAATATTTGAACGGTTTTTCCGACCAACGATTTCTATCACTGAAATTTGATTTCATTATTAGATAGATAGATAGATAGATAAATCATTTATTTAGTGCACACAAAAGACACAACACAACACACAAAATCTTAATAAAATTATTACAATTGTCATGTAGGTATGTTTAAAAACAAAGTGCCAAAATAAAAAGAAAAAGGAAACCGAAACAAAAGTAAAAATGACATCAGTAACATTAATTTTGACAATCAAAACAATCATAACACAGTGCGGTGTGCGTCTCAAGGTTGCACCAAATGGGAGTCCAGCTCAGCACGTGTCAGAAAATTATAACTGACGCTGATATTCTGCTGGATCCCTGCAGTGACAATTGGTCGCCAAGCAGTCGTGATATGTTGGTGTTGTAACAGTTGTTATTAATTAAATGCGTAATTCATTGTGAGAACATAATTTTCTATAAGTACTTTACTTACCGATTACATAACTAATGAGCATAGATCCACCTGTAGCGACAGCCGAGATAAATTTAAACAGTAAAAATAATTCAAAGGTCGCCATGAAAGCTGTTGCGATGCCGGCACTCGCTTGAATTATTATTGCAATCATCAATGGAGTTTTTCTACCGAACCTGTAATCAAGTACAAACTTATTACAGTGCAGCTAATTCTTTTTCTTCTTCGAGTTTTACTTGTGTTACAAATGTACTTACCTATCAGCAACTATACCAAATACCAGATTGCCAATAAGAATACCTAATTGCGTTGAGGGTTGAACAAATCCTCGGAGATATTTGCGATCGCATACCAAGCCCCACTGAAAAATTCAATTAAATAATCAACAAACATGTTGTGTGACGCCGAGTTGCCAGCCTGTCGGTTTTTTATCGGTTACATTTCGGGGAGTGCGCGATGGAACTGCACAATTTGATTCCGCCTAGCCCTTTCCATCATCGGACTACAAGACGTACGGCCATGCGCCATCGGTACATGGTGGACATCCCTCCCATACGCACAAAGCGTTTTGCTAATACTTTCATTGTGCGTACAGCTAAGGAGTGGAATTCCCTTCCGGGGTCTTTGTTCCCTGATAGCTACAACCTTGGGGTCTTTAAGTCAAGAGTGAATAGGTTTCTTCTAGGCAAGCGTGCTTCACCGTAGACCAGTGACAGTACTACAAAAAATGATGAGATCCAAAGTTAATTAATCATTATGATGAAAGCAATCTTACCTCACTTACGACAGTAGATTTAAACGTGCTGTTGTCGTAAGAAAATTCAGTGCATTTAACTTCTGGTAAGCTTTCATTGACTTTAACGGTGCAAGCTCCCGACATGTAGTCGTTACGATTAATCGGTGTTGGAGATACACACGTAACATCTTGTTTAGGCGCTATTACAGTTATCGAGAGTTGATGCCACGCTGTCGGAAAGCTTATTAGAGAAAGTGCTATAATCATAATTATTTGGCAGCGTCCAATTGGGCCGATGGCATCCTGAACAGGATCTGTAAGTTTTATATCTCAATAAACAGAAATATTGCTTGATTCAAGTCACCCTTTTTTCCAGTAAAAATAAAAGTAAATAACGATATAAGACACTCACCTTTTTTTGAAGTATCTATCATTATTATTAAGTATCACTTTTTTTTAAGACTGGAAGCCGACCCCAATATAGTTGGGAAAAGGCTAGGCAGATGATGATGATCACTTTTTTTTTGTAGACAAAAATGTATCAAGGCACAAATAAACTACCTTGTGCTTGTCGTCTTTATAAAAGACTAACTAACATTTCTAGCATAAATCGCTCTTATAAGCTGTGGCGCATAAAAGACGTCTCGTATTCATCATTATTCAAAGGTCAAATAAATAACTATGTAATATGTGTGTATGTATTTCATTTTCTATAAGTAAATTAACATAAATTAACAATTTTAACATGGGCCGGTTTCTGGTTTAAGTAAAACAGCAATAATCAGTTGATTATTGTCGAATAATTTAGGAACTGTTTGAGTTTTTTACGTTTCACGAGTGAGAATCTAATTTAATCAGTTAAGTACGCTATTTAAGTATGGACCTGTCAACATATTCCATTCACATTTTCGTTCACCCTAACGTTCCATTTAACAAACGAAACCCAAGATATCATAATATTGTATACAATTTACGTATTAAAAATTACGGTAGTATTACATGACACCATTCAAGATTTAAAAAATCTAGTTATTTAAGATTATAATGCATAATTTAAGCGTTCTTGTTCACCTTCACCGTCCGTTATACATACGAAACCCGAGACATATCGGGCAATCAAATGATTGAATAAAACTGACTAATAAAAAAATGCCATAAAAGTTTACATTACAGCATAAAAGATTAACAAATTCAAGTAATGGAATAAGTAGTAATTTAATATAAATTTACGTGTTTAAACTTTGTATGAAACGAAACGTTCAAATTGACTTAAAATTCTGATAACGACACAATTTTAAAATAATTTAATTTAATTAAAATTCTTTTGCCCAATTTGTGCCGAACACTGTGGATAAACGTAAGAAAAAAAGGATCCCAAGTCCCAAAGAAAATCTCTTTACAATAATTGCGAAGTGAGTACCTACTTATCATACCTATAATACGTCCGCAGGGCAGATTTGTGACGAGCTAGTGGGGAGTGGCGACCCCAAGGACTAAATAAATAAAATAAAATAAAAACTCACAAGAAGCGACGAACTAAGTCGTCTAATTCACAGAATTTAAAGTATCGAAATTATTCATTCCATACGCTTCAGAGTGGTGGAGTTTGTATTGAAAATTAAATTGATTCACGAGAGCTGCGATGCTTTTGAAATTGAATTTAGAGTGGTATAAGAATCGTTCAATATACGTTAGATACTCACTTTTTGAAAATTTCAGCATCTTTAATAATCTCCGGTAGATTGCAATTTACAGTTTCTGGTTATAAGAAGCAGAAAATTGCTCCCAGGATTGGAAACAGACTAAAAATTGTGGAACCGCCCAGTAGGTTAAATCATCAACCTGAGAAAGAAGGAGGATTGCTTCATCCTCCATTATTAATATCGATTATTACAAGAGAACAACGTTAATTATAATAAGAAAAATAAGGAAATGTATTTCTTATATAGTCACCAAAAAACGATGCAACGATGACGCCTAGTTTGTATGCGATACTGCAGACGACAAGCCCAGAATTCCTAACAGCGGTGGGAAACAATTGGGGATACCAATTTTTTTTTTTCCAAACCCGTCGGGTTGATCGAAATGAGGGTTTTTTAGTGGTGATTATAAAAATATATAACACTTATATGTTTAATAGTAATTGGAAAAAAAAATTGATACCTAAAAGTTGTACCTAAATTAAATAAAAAACTTTTTTACAAAAAAATACTACCGACTTCCAAATAAGAAAACTACAAAATGAAAAATAACTTTATTTTTGGAAGTCAGTGTCTTTTGTAGGTACTATTTTTTGCGTTATGGAGTTATTTTTCACTTTGTAGTTTTCTTATTTGGAAGTCGGTAGTATTTTTTTGTAAAAAAGTTGTTTATTTTTCACTTTTTAATTGTACCTACCTAATAGGCAAGTGGTTTAGTAATTTTCTTATAACGCCAGAATAGATTACCCGAATATCATGACACTTGAACAAAACCGATCAAATGAGAGATCTGCTTACCCCTTAAGAGCGTACTGGCGTGATCTTATGTTATGAAATGGTATAAACAACAAACAGACATGCGATTGCAGCAGTCCCGGGAGATTTGCCGTTATTTATTTAAGAGTTCTGTTGTATATCTTCGAAGTTCTTCATCAGATCTTCACCAAATTAAAATGGGACCAATTTCGAAATATACTATTTCAAACAAAAAAAGAATTTTCAAAATCGGTCCACCATTGACGGAGATATCGGTGAACATACATAAAAAAAACATACAAGAAGTCGAACATAGAACCTCCTCCTTTTTCAAGTTAATAAAATCAAAAACCCGACTGCTTAAGAAGCGAACTCAAAAGATGTAAATAAACAAGATGAAAACCATGCTGTGCAGTCGGAGGATACATGCAGTTGTCGGCACGTCACTTTGCAAGAGTCGTTAGATGCGCAGAAGCCGTGTTTTAGGTCTCTTTGGTAAGCGGGACGCGGGGAACGTTTAGCACCGTTCCGAGCGCGCGATTGGTTGGTCAGTTGACACAAAGATAAACTGACCAAACGCGTCACCGTCACCTTCACGTTCCGTCTATATGGTGGTTGGTCAGTTCGCGCGCTATGCGCGATCTTACGCCAAAACCTTGCCAAGTTACGTTCCGACAACTATAATAATATGGTTTAAGTCATCCAGCTCACGAATATGTATCTTCCGACTGCACAGCATAATTTTCTTCTTGTTTAAATATATCTTATTAGTTCGCTTCTTAAGCAGTCGGGTTTTTTTTTATTTCATTAAAAAAAACACATTTATATTTTTGTCGAGCTTGGTGTTTTTCACATTTTTAGGGTTCCGCACCCAAAGGGTAAAATCGGGACCCTATTACTAAGACTCCACTGTCCATCTGTCTGTCTGTCTGTCACCAGGCTGTATCTCATGAACCGTGATAGCTAGACAGTTGAAATTTTCACAGATGATGTATTTCTGTTGCCGCTATAACAGCAAATGCTAAAAATAGAATAACTGTAAAAAAAAATTTTAGTGGGGCTCCCATACAACAAACGTGATTTTTTCGCCGTTTTTTGCGATAATGTTAAGGAACCCTTCATGCGCGAGTCCAACTCGCACTTGGCCGGTTCTTATGTTTTTAGTGGGATCATTATTACACTATTGTTACGTCTTGTTACCCTCCAATCTTCGTCGTATGTGGCGTCAAGATCTGTCTAGCCTCTAAGGGATGTAATCTTGATATGATGTATGTTTAGACGAATCGATGTATTTATGTTTTTAAATTTATACTACCTACTCCTTTTTTAATTCAGAATATAATAGTAGCAACCCTAGTGGGTCCGGCAAGTTTAGCTGCCAATTTTCGAGAGTGGCGGGCGTGGTTCTTCTGTATAATTTCTATTTTGTGGTACTACTTTGTTGTCCCTTAAGTACGCTTGCGCTATTTTCAGTGAAAAGCGGTCAACGCAAGCTTTCCAATTATCATTAATAAAAAATAAAGAAAAACGCTTCTATAGAGGAAATACGTGTTTACGGAAGCCGTCGAAGGCTAGCGATGTCCGATCCGTTCAAAACGAAAATTCTAGTATAATCTATTTGATAGATTCTATATTTTATTTTATGTTCTAAATAGAATAGATTTTGTTATAATTTATGTCGGGTTTAGTCAATAGTACGGACGTAAACTCAAATATCAAGCACGCCCCTAGCGGCAAAGCAAGAACAACTACGCATTGGTACACTTTTTCTAACCGCTTGCGTAGTGGGGACCATAGATATAGTATGTACAAGATACACAGAGTCAGATGGAAAACGAAACCGAAAATATAAAATCTATGTGTGAGGGAATTTGTCCATGTGTTAGTTAAAAAAGTGTTGATAAAAAGTCCATGTTCAATATCGATATCGATACTTGGTGAACACCTTAAGAAACACGATTGCTGGGCAAAAACCATGCTTTGCTTTAATTAAAATACAAATTACAAAATAATATCTCGCATGTATTTGAAATACGAAATACAAAATATTTTTAAGTCGTGTATTTAAAATGTAAAGTACAGTATTTTAACTATTTTTATTTAAAATACAAATAACAAAATATTCATTCATTGGTCATTCATCGCGACATTCGTACTAATAAACTTAATCAATACACAGAAGTTCGGTGAAAATAACCGTTTGAAATGAAAATGATAATTTACAAGGTACTTGAAAATTTGACGTACGCGGTCGCCATTTTGCTTATGAAAGCTATCAAGCGCTATTTTCTGCAGAACGCATCTATTAATAAAATCGCTGAATGTATTTTGAAGCCACAAGTATTTGAAGTACTAATAAAAAAATACCGCAGTCAGGTATTTGAAATTGACGACACGGTTGGCGTAGTGGTTGAGCGATCGGCTGCTGCGCTGCGTGTCCCGAGTTTGATTCCCGCACGGAACAAATATTTGTATGGCCTGTAGATAGTTCAATGATAAATGATATTATTTCTGTAAGTTGGTTTGTACAAACACGTTTACATATTTTATAAAAGTAGATGAGGTCTGTTAGAGGTATCTAGATGGTTTGAAAACTAACACTAGGTTGGCCACTAACTAACCATACGATAGGAAGCGTCATTCTTACAGGCACAATTAAAGTAGGTATAGATTATTTCATTAGAAGTCGTCGATGTTTTCTTTGTATGCAGTATTTCGATTCAAAATGTTTACTACATATTGTTGAGTTTTTATTTGGAGACCATCCATCTCTGTTTAAAATTCGAATCCATTTTTCTCTTAATACAGAATTATTTGGGAATCTGTAGGTACATAAATATTATATATTATTATTTACACAACAGAAAAAAATGCTGATGAGCAGAGCACTGATGTATTCTAGCCACTGTAAAACTAATAAATGCATACAATTATAATGACCCTAAATAGACTCCGCACTCGGGTTGGCCGCAGCAAGGACAACTTCCTCAGGTGGGGGTTCTCTGATGGCATTAGTCTTCAGTGCTTATGCAGCATCTCTCCGCAGACCATGGCCCATCTCACGGAGAGCGCAGCATGCCCTGTCACCTGTACTTACGAAGACCTTATGACT
The DNA here is from genome assembly GCA_948252205.1 of Orthosia incerta. Classification (NCBI taxonomy): domain Eukaryota; kingdom Metazoa; phylum Arthropoda; class Insecta; order Lepidoptera; family Noctuidae; genus Orthosia; species Orthosia incerta. Next base: position 7,858,323 of record OX411748.1, read on the forward strand.
GCGTCACCGAATGGTATTGCCGTGGCTGAATTCTGGGCCAAACACAATATTTAACTTTTTATATTTGCCATCGACACGCTAAGGAGAAGAATATAATGAGATTCCTAAACCTACTCAAAGTAACAAAACATCAAAACACTCCGATTTTTTTTGAAAAATAAAGGCAACAATAAACATGCAACTTTAAGTACAGTTTCGATAAAAACATCTTCTCAATCGTAACTTAAATCTATTTTAACAAAACCTGACTAAATAAGTTTGTATTCATGTCATGATGTCACTAAAAACGATTAAGTTTTTATCGATACTCATGACGTCACCGCTTTGTCAAGCCCTAGCGTAAACAAACAATTTACTCTTTTACATAATATTTTCTCCAATTTTGTTTATATATACGAAATATACTTATATATAACATTGGAAATCAATATACTATTGTAAGAATCTTTTTCTGAGCCGATTACTAGCAGAAATTCGTCAAAATATGGTTCAAAACAATCCAAGGACAAAATTGTATTTACCTGTGAAACGTGTATTTATTGGGGTTATTTCGTCTTGTAACGTCACATTCACTCACAGAACAAGTCACCATAATTGTATAATTAATATTATCAATTTAAATCTAAAGATTATTATTTAAATGCAAGAAATTCACCGCGGCGTAAAACAGATTGTCCGGTAGGTTTACTTATTCGCGAAAAACATGACATATCGGTACGTCATTCACGCTCTCTTTTTCTCTTGGGTGGTTTGTACTTGATTAGGATTTCTCGCTCGCACGCTTCGTGTATCTTTTTGCGTAGCAAAAAAAATTCTAAATCTATGGTGGGGACGGCAAAATATGGCAGTTGAATACTGACAGCCGTAGAGCTAAGACGTCGTAGAATCAGTGTCGTTCCGTAATATTAGTAAGCAAGAACGTAACTTGTGTCTATTTGAATATACTCAGTGTATCGAATAACTTATGTGATTTCATTTTCACGATTGACCCACCTACCTGCCCACACACGATGTCTTAACCTAATACATCCTGACTTCCCGATGGTTTGCATCTATCGGCCAGCTTTGTTGCGATATATGTATAATATTTTCTGTCTGCTATAAGATCATTAAGATCACAATTTCATCACTTGCTTAAAAAGAGTAAGTATGGAGTTTCTTATGCATTCTTCTCCATAACAAGCTACTTTTCCGAATGCACAGTAGAATCAACTTTTACTACTTGTAAATTTTAATTCATATATGTAAGACGTTTAAAAGTGCCGCTTACTGGCCTAATTGAAATAAATATATTTGACTTTGACTTTGATACAAATAAAAAAGTATGACTTTCTTGTCATAAAATCCTATGACCCCTAGCTGGGGCAGAGGGCTTCCACAGTAGTCCTCCATCGATACCGGTCTTGAGCTTTGCGCTTCACCTCGCGCCACGAGTCCGATACTCGTCGCTCCAGCTAATACGGTGCGTCGCCAGTTTTAAAGGGGACGGCCTTGCTTTCTTTTTCCTTGAGGATTCCTATCCAAGGCCTGTTTAGGAATGTGACTCCTTCCGGAGCGTGTGACCAATCCAACACCATTTTCGCCGCTTCATCTAGCGGTCGATCGGGGTCTCGTGGCATTTCTCCAACAGCTCTACATTAGAGATGATCTCGGGCCAGTAAATTCCGAGGATACGACGAAGACATCGTTTGACGGAGACCTGGATTTGGCATGAGATATCCTTTTTTACCTTCCACGTTTCGCACCCGTAGAACAGCATGGATTTGTCATTGGACCCGAAGATTTTGAGATTAAACCTTCGGGCCTGTTTCCGCGATTACCACACAGGTCTCAGCTGTGCAAAAGTAGCTCGCGCTTTGGCGATCCGTGAAGTGATATCCTCTTCAGTTCCTCCATTCTCTGACACGACGCTTCTGAGGTACGTGAATTTTTGGACGTGTTCCACAGCCTGTGTTTCGATTAATATTGGTGTAGAATTCTTCACACCTGTACGCATCGCCTGGGTCTTCCGGATGTTAATTTTTACCCCAGTTTTCGCCGCCTTCTGGTGCAAGTAGTTCAGTTTCGCTTGCATGTCGGCGTATGTATGACTCAGCAGGCATAGATCATCGGCATAGTCCAGGTATTTTAAGAAGTTGGTCAATCCCCACTCTATCCCGAGACGTCTGCTATCGTAAATGCGTAACATGATTCCGTCGAGATCGATTATAAAAAGGAGCGGCGAAAGAAAAGAGCCCCGGCGGACACCAGAGTGCACTGCGATGTCATCCGAAATAAGGCCTTCGTGAGTCATCTTGCAGGAATATTTCCTGTAAATGCTCTTCAATAGGCGGACTATTTTTGGCGGCACTCCAATGTCCAACAGGCGGGGCCAGATGCTGGACCACTTCAACGTATCAAAAGCCTTTTCGAAGTCGACAAAAGTAAGATAAATTTCCCTTTGCCATTCTGCTGCCTGCTTGAGAATGATACGAAGAGTGTTGATCTGGTCCATGCATGAGCGGCTCGAACGAAAACCCACCTACTCCCCGCGCAGAAGAGTTTTTATGGCCTTCGACAGCCTATCAAGGATTATCTTACAGAAGACCTTAGACGTAGTCGACATCAATAAAAAGGACTGTTTAAAATCTAAATTAATAAAAGGGACATTTAACATTTTGATGGCGATCTTCTTCTTCATAGCGTGTCGATGACAAATAGACTATTTTTAGTTATATGCCTTGCCTGGCCCAGAATTCAGCCACGGCAACACCTTCGGTGACGCAGTTATTAGGTCCTCACGTGATCAGACAACAGGACATGCGGTACAAGATGAAAGGTGGGCAATGGCCTGCGGGGAGACGCCGCACAAGCACCGAAAATCGGAATCATCCGAGAACCCATATATGGAGATTTTCTTTGCTGCGGCCGACCTGAGTGTGGAGTCTGTTCAGAATTTTCCAGGTCAGCCAAGGCAATGCGTGCCCAGGTGAAAGGGTCTCCGATGGCTTTAGGAAATGATCAGGGAGTTGAAATTTCTCTCGCCAAAGATCGCATATTTCCGTGGTGATGATTCCGGTAGATGGACTCACGCAACCAAGAAAACGGACCATCTTGAGCTTCTTGGCGTTACGTTGATATCGACTCTCAATTTTGGGCCATACATTGAGGCACAGGCTCAGCTGGCTGCCAAAAAGTTGGGGATCCTTGCGTAGGAGAAGGTACTTCACGCCGGAACAGCTGCTCAACTTGTTTCAAGCGCAAGTTCTATCGTGCATGGAGTACCGTTCTCATCTCTGGGACGGATCTGCCAAATACCAGCTTGATGCACTAGAATCGATCAAAAAGCGGGCCAAGAAACTCATCGGCAATGAGGCACTGGTCAAGTCAAAGCTCCAGAGCCTTGAACATCGTCGCCGAGTTGCCAGCTTGTCGGTTTTTTATCGGTTACATTTCGGGGAGTGTGCGATGGAATTGCATGATTTAATTCCGCCCAGCCCGTTCCATCATCGGACTACCAGACGTGCGGCGATGCGTCATCGGTACATGGTGGACATCCCACCCATATGCAAAAAACGTTTTGGGGACACTTTTATGATGCGTACAGCTAAGGAGTGGAATTCCCTGCCGTAGTCTGTGTTTCCCGATAGCTACAATCTAGGGGTCTTTAAGTCAACTGTGAATGGGTTTTTTCTAGGCACGCGTGCTTCACCGTCAACCACATCATCGCTTACCATCAGGTGAGATAGTGGTCAAGCGCAAGCCTATAGATAATATTAAAAAAAACACTTTTTCGACTTTTAAGCCTCTGGGGCACCGAGATGTAGTTGTGCATTGGGTGGCGCGAGTCACTTTCTTGCTTTGCCCTTTCTATATGGCTTCCCATAGTCCTACGCACATCTGGGGACGCGATGGCGATAATTGGATAAAGCAATCGTACCGGGGTCGGTTTGAGGTATCCACTATGCTGGAGTGGGCGGATCGGCTCCACACTGGACAGGCATATTCACCAGCGAAGAAACAGAGTGCCATTTCAGTAGTTCACAGGACTTGGGGAGATGCTCCTCATCTAGTGGATGTAAGCCGACGTAGCAGGCTGCTCCTGGCATGCATCTTTCGCTTTACAATCTCACAATTTTTCTTGTAGTTGAGGGACCTATCCAAAGTGACGCCGAGGTATTTTGGATGGGGACTATGGATGATTGGTAGACCCTGCCATGAGATGTTGAGTGTTCGACCCGCTTGTCTGTTACGGAGGTTGAAGGCGCACGACTGCGTTTTTGAAGGGTTTGGTTTCAATGCATTTTCTGTATAATAGTGGCTGAGGTCTGAAAGTGCGATGGAAAGGCTGGTATCAATCTCCTCAAAATGAGTGGCTTGGCAAGTTAATGCCAGGCCGTCTGTATACAGAAAGTGGGTCGTGTTAGGACTCACCGGTTGGTCGTTGGTGTATATGTTAAACAGCAATGGAGCCAGTACACTGCCTTGGAGCAATCCATTCTTCTCGGTCCGCCACCAAATTTTATCATCGAGAAGGTTCATTTGAAATCATCGGTTACTCAGGAGCTCTCAAAGAATTCGAACAAACTTTGGATCCTCTGTTAGGTTGGTAAACTTCCATAACAAGCGCGCAATGTTAACGGTGTCGTAGGCTGCCGACAAATCCACAAATACTGCACCCGTCACTTTCATGGTTTCGAACCCGTCCTCAATATGTTGCGTGAGGTTAAGGACCTGCCCGCAGCAAGACTCCCAAGTCAAAATCCTGATAGCTCTGGTATAAGAAGTATAAGGTCGACAAGGTTTAAGAGACGGGCTTACATCAGTCTTTTGAAAAGTTTGTAAGTGTGGCAGAGGAGCGATATAGGGCGGCAGTTTTTTAGATCGTCGTGTGGTTTCCCAGGTTTAGGGATAGCAATGACTTCAGACCTCCTCCAAAGACGAGGTATATTCGCAGACTCCAGACAGCGGTTAAAAAGTTTTAGCAACCATGACACCGATACTGGACCAAGGTGCTTGATTTGCTAAACTGAAACATCGTCCACCCCGGAGGCCTTACCAAAGCTCAGTTTTTTGAATGGCTAGGACGATGTCTGCTAGTTGGAATGGGTCGCACACTGATTCACTGGAAGATGCGAGGTTGCCATGTTTAGGAGTTCTGCCTAGGCGTTGTGGTGGTATGCCATTAAGCAGGAGTTGGTGGGCAACTTGGTTAGCCGTTACTACACTGGGTGTATGAGGAGGTGGTGACTTGCTGGTGAGTCTGCGGATAGTGGACCATGTTTTTTTGCTATCGTGCGTCAAGTCAATGTTAGTTACCGTATCCATCCATTTTTCCTGGCGTTGTTCGCATATAAGTGACAGCAGTTTTTCACCGGCTTCAACGGTTTCAGCTGAGAAGGGGTCATCTTCGTATAGTTCTTCGTAAGTATTTAGCAGTTCGCCAGATTCCTGGGAAATGCCGGGGATGTACGATGTGCGACACCCTCGCGGGATATATTTTCGAGATGTTTCTGCAGCCACGCTTACGAATTTGTCGTAATTTTGCGGGGTAGGCGGAATGTAAAGCAATTCGTCATCTACGGTCATCAAAAATTGTTCCCAGTCAGCTTTTAAATAATTAAAGCGACGTTTGAAAGGCATATTCACTGGGAGGACAGCGGACTGGATATTGCACATTATAGGACTATGTTGGGTTCGGGGGATTGCTATTGCTTGCTATGGCTGCTGATATTTGAGCTGACAAATACGAAGTCAGGATTGTACCCACGCTTCCATCGTCCACTATTTTAAGACGCAGGTTATGAGTGCCGATGGGTCTCTTGAACACATAGGATGTCACAGTGTACCTTGCGAGCTAATTCGGAAATAATCTCTGCTTTTTTGCGAGAGAACCCTTCGATGTTGACTGAGACTACACACAAGGCTAATTTTGCTAGTGGACTGCTTGGCCCCGATAAGGGCCGATTGGAGTTTAGGTTTACCATCGCGGTGAAAGGATTAGCCAATCGACAGAGGCGATTGCCCAGGGTGCGCCGGACGTGACAGATGGTTGGATGGTACGTCGCTCGGGGAGGCTCCTTTCATGCACCCCCATGGCGACAAGTATAGTGTGACATTTCGTATACCGAAATTTAATAAGTGAACATGAAGTAAACGTTGTCGATAGTGAAGTTCCAACGGAAAGATGTGCTGAAGTGCGACATAGCTGTCTCTTTTTTTTCTGTGTCTGAACAATACTTCGTGGAACTAGAATAAAAACAGGTCAAGTGCGAGTCAGACTAGCACTTGGCCGGTTCGAAGGTTTCCGTACCATTATCGCAAAAAATGGCAAAAAAATCTCGTTTGTTTTATGCGTGCCCCACTTAAATATTTATTTTATTCTGTTTTTAGTATATGCTGTTATAGCGACAACAGAAATACATCATCTGCGAAAATTTCAACTTTCTAGCTATCACGGTTCATGAGGTACATGCCTGGTGACAGACAGACAGACAGACCGTGAAGTCTTAGTAATACTGTCCCGTTTTTACCCTTTGGGTACGGAACCCTAATAAAAGACCAGCTAACTTTTATATGCCGGCCACTGCCAACCTAATTATATGCCGTTGCATACACTATTTTATCTTCACTCATACAGTTGAAATAAAATAAAAGTGGATACTGAAAAAATGTGGTATGGCGGACAATTTTGATTTTCATTGCCCATGACTGCGCAGCACGCGCATCCATAGACAATCACAATTTTTTGCTACATAAGTCAATGGACCCATACGCGCCAATAAAATTGGATATGTATGATATAAAGCTTTAGAAAACAAACAAAGTAACAACAAACTAATCTTTGAATGCCATCTTGCACTGGAGAGTATATCGACTTCCAATTGTATCATTCTCCAGTAGATCAAAGGGCATAGTGGATCCTTGGACAATGATGCTGCAGATGAACTTTTGAAGAGAGACTCCGATATGATAGTGCTAGGCCCGTACTCATTTCTCCCCCTGCCTTTCTCGCAAATTCGTGCGTGGATTCGCCAAAGATTGACCTAACTTCATAACAACAGATGGTCAAGGGCAACAGACTGTAGACTATCAAAAATGGCTTTACTGATTGTATACCCGCAATTAACGAAAAAACTTCTTAGCCTGAGTAGAAATAACCTTAGAATTATTATAGGAACAATTATGGGCCATAACCCCCTCAACAAACATCTTTTTACCATAGGCGCGACGTGTCCGTTAAACCTGTCTTTTAAGGGGTCTATCGCCCCCTTTGCAGGGACAGGTTTCTGCCATTTTTTTAATGATTGATCATTCGTTTTAAAGAAAGATAATATGATTATTTTTGTTATTATTGGACCTCTGGTAGTGAGCACTAAACATCCAGTTATTTATTATATATCGGTAGTAATGTACCTTTTTTATTCAAAACTTTGTTAAATGTTATTCACCCTTTAAACCGTAGTCTACCTTATGAAATATAAAAAAAACACCAATATTAACGAACGCATAGTATCTTAGGCTTCAAATGACACGAACTCTCATTCATCATACGCCAAAATACAACAAAAAACGATAAATGATTATACCACGGCTTGCCATGATACAGCGATACTGCTGAGAAACACGATACCTTTCTCACACTTTGTTCTGCTTGTTACAGCTTTATTTTAATGGAACTTGATGATGATAAACAAAGATTGGCTAAAACGATATTTAAACCAAAGACATTTAGAGATCGTTCTCTCGAACGAATAGAGAATAAAATCCACACGATCCTATACAACAGCCGACGTTTAAAACATTATTATTTTAGTGCTTTCCACGTGTAAAATTAAACCGAATTTATACTCATTTTGATTCGGTATCTTATACCTAGGTACTCCGTTTTTGTCCATATAATTATTATGATCGCAATTTTCCTGTTGGTTTTTATTGAAATAATTTTCATTTTGATTCGCCATGAAATAAATTAAATTTAGGCTCTCATACTCTATTAATTTTATTGAAAAACACACTTCTTTCCAAGAAGAAATTCATCAAAGCATTTACAATACTTTGCTTAGTGCTCCATTAGAGTACAAATAATTTACATAAATAATACATAGTACGGTCTAGCTTCTTTTTATGATCTCATATCGTATTTTGTTTTACAATTTCTTCAAAACATGCTACTGAGTCAAGTCTCCATCAACATCATCATCATTTCAGCCGACGTCCACTGCTAGACATAGGCCTCCCCCAGGCGTAAAGTCCCTATCAACACGGAAAAACCGGCCATATGCGAGTCGCGCACGAAGGGTTCCGTACCAATATCGCAAAAACGGCATAAACATCACGTTTGCTGTATAGCTGGCCCACTTAAATATTTATTTTATTTTTAGTATTTGTTGTTATAGCGGCAACAGAAATACATCATCTGTGAAAATTACAACTGTGTAGCTATCACGGTTCATGAGACAGCCTGGTGACAGACAGACAGACAGACAGACGGACCACGGAATCTTAGTAATTAGGGTCCCGTTTTTACCCTTTGGGTACGGAACCCTAAAAATACCGGCATTCTACAAATAAAGATACAGAAAAAGTCTTAAAAATTAAACCGACACAAAAATAAGGAACCAATAAAGTCACATTGTGTTAGTCCTATTGGACTAAGCTATTGCTTCTAAACTATATTAGTAAGCACCCCAATGCCCATCCATTTATGGTGGATTGGGCAATCTGCTCGAGACGCAACCATATGCAGGATGCCATTGCTTATGCCTCGCACAAATTACTGCCGAGCGTGTCTTTATGGAAAATCAATGATCTTTTTCTAACGCAGAGTTCTGACTTAGAATTAATTAAATACCTATAACATTCAACATTTCGAAATTTCCTTTCTCTAAATAAACCTAACACTAATTTGCTCAAGGAATTTCAATCTCTTTCTCCTCATCTTTTAATTACCACTAGAACTATAACAACGTTACGGTCCTGCCATTTATTACTTCTTAATGGTCCTTGCGATGAGGATACTCAACAGCCAATCATAGTTTTACACTGACAGAGGATGTAAGTTACAATCTTTGGGAGTATACATTTTCCAAAAAAACGTTCCAGACCTGTAAAAATAAAAAAAATTAAGGCGCCGATTCCCTTTAGTAGCTGATTTTAAAATGAGAATCACGTCTAAACGGCTAGTCGTAATTCTTTGATAAATGATTTTATTTCTGTAAGTTGGTTTGTACAAACACTTTTACATGTCGATCATATTTTTAAAACTAGATGAGGTCGGCGTTTCCTATCTGACTACTGTGAGAAGAAAGGCCGAAACAAACTCAGAGGTCACAGTCTCTTTTAAAGTCCAGACAAAACAAAAATCTTGGTTAGATCATGTGAAGACCATGTAGATTGATGTCTGAAATGGTCTTTTGAGGAAAGGACCAGTCAGATTGAGTGGACCTGTCCAGTCAGTGCACGCATTTGTTAATAACCGAGCAGCTCAACACAGAATTTAAGGAGCTCAACGATTCGACGAACAATACCAAAGAAAGGACATTCGGGTAGGCCGCATAAACTACTCAAACTGCCAGACCACGATTTAAAACTAAGATAAATTAAAAATAAAAACAAAAAAAATGGTCCACATAGTCTTCACATTCACAATAATTAAAATAAAATAATATAATACTTTAAAAAGTAAATATTCTTGTCATTGCAAGAAAACCAAAAAAAAATAACACAACAAAATTCACGGTGGAAAATATAAAAAATCAAAATTAATTTTTAATTGGAGCAGCTCAATCCCAAGCCTTTTTGTCCTCAACGTAATCTTTAATGGTATAAAACCCTTTCTGGCACAACTTACGTTTAATGAATGATTTGAATTTATTAAGACTTAGAACTTGTACGTGGCTTGGAAGCTTATTATAAAAGCGCACACATTGACATCTAAACGAGCCACCTATTTTCTTGAGCCTTGTTGTTGGTACTACAAATTTGTGTTTGTTCCTAGTATTTATGTTATGGATATCACTGTATTTTTAAACAATTTCATATTTTTATGGGCATACAAAAGATTTTCATAAACATACTGAGAAGACAAAGACAAAGATATTTTATTTCAAGTAGGTGGCCACCAAGCAGCACTTTTGAAAGTTACAAATAATAATAGTTGATTCTACCGTGCATTCGGAAAGTAGCTTGTAATGGAGAAGAATGCACAAGAAACTCCATACTTAATCTTTAAAAAAAAAATGTTTTACAATATTTAGGTACATAAGTACCTTGATGAATGAAATTGAGTTTATACAATACAAATATACAGTCTTCAGAAGGTCCAACAATACTTCAAAACAATAATGTTCTGCATATCACTTGTTTTTGCGCCCTAGTGGATGTGGAGCAGGACTAGCATTTAGCCAAGCATTTTTATCAGTGATGTAATCCCCCAACTTATAATATGCTTGCCTGCATGGTGTGCGTTTTATACAAGTAAGAAGGCACAGTCATTACATTAATCTCCTTAAATTTCTCTCTGAGAGAGTGTCTCGGGCTTAATTTATAAATTGAACGAAGAAGAGCTGTTCGTTCAATTTCTGCAAAATAAAGATAGTCTGGATGTCGGCGGCGTTTCCCCACAACAGAATACCGTACGACATTACACTATGAAAATAGCTAAAGTATACTAAACGGGCTGTCTCTATATCAGTTAAATTACGAATTTTTCTAACAGCATATGCTGCGGAGCTTAGCTTTTTTGACAATTTATCTATATGTGGGCCCCACTGAAGCTTAGCATCCAAGGTTAAACCTAAGAATACTGTGCTATTTTCAGGATTCAATTCTTCGCCCTTTATCAACACATCAGTTTTCACCTGCCTGACGTGAGGCAGGGTAAACTTTTTTTTTATTTTTTATTTATTTATTGATAGGCTCGCGTTTGACCACTATCTCGCCTGATGGTAAGCGATGATGTGGTTGACGGTGAAGCACGCTTGCCTAGAAGTAACCTATTCACTCTTGACTTGAAGACCCCAAGGTTGTAGCTATCAGGAAACAAAGACTCCGGCAGGGAATTCCACTCCTTAGCTGTGCGTACAATGAAAGTATTCGCAAAACGCTTTGTACGTATGGGTGGGATGTCCACCATGTACCGGTAGCGCATTGCCGTGCGTCTTGTTGTCCGGTGATGGAAAGGGCTAGGCGGAATCAAATTGTGCAGTTCCATCGCACACTCCCCGAAATGTAACCGATAAAAAACCGACAGACTGGCCACTTGGCGTCGATGTTCAAGGCTCTGGAGCTTTGAGGCGACCAGTGCATCGTGGCCGATAAGCCTCTTGGCCCGTTTGTCAATCGACTCAAGTGCATCAAGTTTATATTTGGCAGATCCGTCCCAGAGGTAAGAGCAGTACTCCATGCATGACCGAACTTGCGCTTTATACAAATTGAGCATCTGTTCAGGCGTGAAGTACCGTCTCACCTTTGCAAGGATCCCCAACTTTTTTGCAGCCAACTGAGCCTTTGCCTCAATGAATGGACCAAAATTGAGGGTCGATGTTAAAGTAACACCAAGAAGGTCGAGATGGTCCGTTATCGGCACGGTTACACCACGGAAAGATGGAGCCGGGTGGAATAGGCTCTTTTTTGCGGAAAAAACATACGCCAGGGTCTTAGCTGCATTGAATTTGACTAGATTGGCATCGCCCCATTCGGAGACTGCCTCCAAAGACAGGTTCAAGCGCTCAACCATGGCCTCCCGGAGAGACCGGATCTCAGTCCCAGTAGCCCGTGCGCCGGACACGTATCTCTCAGCAACCGTGCTGTCGTCTGCGTACCCAAAGGTTCCAGGTTTTAGCAGGTAATTAATGTGCAGCAAAAACAGTGTAGCCGAGAGCACCGACCCCTGAGGGACTCCGGCGTTAATACCTAGCTGAACGGACGAGCAGCCATCGATAACCACTCGGATGGACCTCTCCCTCAGGAAGTCAGCAATCCAGTCACACAGACCACTAGGCAGACCGAAGGAAGGAAGCTTACCAATAAGGCTCTCATGCCAGACCCTGTCGAAAGCCTTCGAGATGTCAAGGGAGACAGCAAGCGCTTCCCCGTGCCTCTCGATGGCCTCACTCCAGACGTGAATGGCATACGCTAGAAGATCGCCAGTTGACCGATTTCGGCGGAAGCCGTATTGGCGGTCACAGAGGATGTCGTTGTCTTCTAGGTATGCCAGGAGCTTATTGTTCAGCACACGTTCCATACTCTTACAGAGGATGGACGTTACCGAGATGGGTCTGTAGTTTGCCGGGTCAGCCCGACTACCCTTTTTGGGGACTGGCTGAACGTTAGCTTGCTTCCAAGCCTTCGGCACCTTTCCAGTCACTAACAAAAGGCGATATAGGCGTGTCAGGATCGGCGACAATTCAGGCGCACAAGTTTTCAGTACAATTACCGGTATCCCGTCGGGGCCACTAGCTTTGTTCACGTCAAGGTTACGCAACACCCTACAGACCTCCCTCTGATGGATGCGAATATCCGACATACTCGTCCCACATCCAACAGGAGACGGAGGGGCCCCGCGCCATCAGAGTTCAGACGCGAAGATTTCGCAAAAAGGGAGGCAAACAAGTTTGCCTTGTCCTCGGCGGAGTGGGCCAGTGACCCGTCGGGTCTCAGCAGTGGTGGTAGTGAGGGGCGACAGAAATTTGATTCAACCGACTTAGCCAGGGACCAAAATGCTTTGCTACCGGCAGGGTATGAAGCTAGTTTGTTCCCGATTCTGCTAATATGGTCAAAACGTGCCCTTCGCATCGCCTTTTTGCAGGACTTGGCAGCCCTGTTGAAGGCTCTCTTCTTCTGAGTTACGTCACTCGCTTTGTGCACTCGAGCGTCGACCCATGCTAGGTAAGCCTTGTAGTTAACCGCATTTGCGCGGTTGCACTCAGCACCAAACCATGGTCGGTCAACGCCGGAAAGCGCTACGTCAGAGAATGGAATGTAGTACTCCATTTCCTGGCGCAACACATCAGTCGCCGTGACTGATGTCAGCGCATGACGATGGATCTTCCGAAGAGAAGCAAGTGGGCTGCCAAGGATAGCATGCGAAAAAAGATCGCATCCCATCCCAATCTGCTGACCTGTAGCGCCAAACTTAATGCATTTGGTTTTTTTTTCATTAAGAAGTAAATTGTTAACATTGAACCAGTGAACTACTTTTGAGATCGCGCTATTTACATCGTCAGTAACCAGCTGCTGACGTTTAAGTTTAAACAAAAGTGAAGTATCATCCGCAAACAACACTATATCATGGTTATCCTTTATGAGGTAAGGCAAGTCATTAATATAAACAAGAAACGACCAAGAATCGAGCCCTGCGGGACTCCCATTGTTACTATAGATCCGGGCGATCTTTTTCCATTAACGTCAACGCTCTGAATCCTATTACTCAAGTATGAAGTAAGAAGATCCAGAGCGCTGTCCCGGATCCCGTAGTGGCGGAGTTTCCTGATTAGCGTTTCATGAAGAACACAATCAAATGCCTTGGACAAATCACAAAAGATTCCCAAGGCAACGCACCTATCTTCCCATGCATTATAAGTATGTCCTAGAAGCTCAACACTGGTAGTTGAACGACCCCTTGTAAAACCAAACTGTTTGCTATGTAATAATTTATTACACATACATTAATTTCTCAAATATTTTACTAAACGTAGGTAGTACTGAAATAGGTCTATAATTTGTGGGGTCTGATGTATACCTAAACAAAGGTATTATTTTACTATTTTTCATTAGGTCAGGAAACTGCTCACAGTCGATACAATTATTAAAGATAATAGCTAAACTAGGTGCGACAATGTAAATAATAGACTTAGCAACTTCTACAGAATGACCCCACAGATCTGCAGTCTTTTTAACATTTAAAGTGCGAAAGGTTTTAATTGTCTCTACAAGTAATATGTTCATAAATAAATTCCGAATCGCAAACATTAACATTTTCTTTTAGCAAAGACTCAGCAACAGAAGGTGATGAGTTTAGGGATTTAGTAGTTGAAATGGGAATATCTGAAAAGAAATTTTTAAAGGCCACTGCGACTTGTGAGTCTGATTTAATGATTCTGTCATTAATAGACAGACTGTAGTCAATATTTCGGTTACCAGATCTTACCGTTTCACTCAAAATCAAAATCAAAATCAAATATTTTTATTTTACATAGGCCTACATGGGCACTTATAAAACGTCGACAAAAGGTGCACGGTTCGGGTTAGTCGTTTCCTATGGAGAAGAACCGGCAAGAAACTCCATGGTTACTCTTTTAACGGCACTATTAATAATATTCCAAGTCGTTTTAATAACATTACTACTATTTTTAATCTTAGAACTCAAATAACGCGACTTGGCCAACCAACAAACTTTTTTAAATAATTTTGAATAATTTCTAACATATAAATTAAAAAGGAATAAATATATGTTATATTTGACCATTTTTTTATAATTTGATCTAAGAAAATTTTGAGTTTTATTCGTATAACATAGTATAATTAATTTGTAAAGTTATGTCTAAAACAGACATAAACACGACAATCATTCCAAAACCGCTGGGCGTATTGTAATGAAATCGACACCATCCCAAAGACAATTTAATTATCTACATTTTGATCTGAAGATTTTTTTTAAAAGTCATAGAATAATAAGAAAAGTACATAAAACTACAAAATTTTGGATCGCGCGGGTGTGAAACAAGTGCGCGTTTTGTTCCCTCAAGGTCGTTGGCGTTAGTCGTCGTCTTAAGGCCAATGTGGCCATGTGGCTGGACCATTCTAGCAGTAGGACTAAAAAAGTTGATAAAAAGATATGGCAGCTGTAGACGGCTAATAGTTATGTAGCTTTTGATCCGTGACTATGTAAAGAAAATTAGACCGAGGTTTGTGTCCCAGTTATGAAAAGAGGTTGGAACCCCGTACCGCCTTCACGATATAATATTTAATTTATAAGAGTTTTCATGAAGTTTTCTCCTCATTCTTCTCTATAGAGATCAGCGCTTTCTAACATGCAACTAGCAGGCTCTTTCTAACTGGTCGACTCCTTGAAATCTTAAAATTAAAAACAGTAATGGTTTAGTTTAAATAAATGCTTTGAGTTTGAGAAAAAAATTAAAATCATTCCGCTTTCGCTTAACTATTGCTAACACTACATAACACTGGTTTCATAACTGGGTAATAATAACGGACCCAGTGAAGAATCGTTACTTTGTTCTTTATGTTATACTTCGGGATAATAGCCAACTTTCAACCGACGACATTTAACCATCTTACATATCACGCTCGTTTCATAAATTTTATACATGGTTGGTGTATTTGGAAGTGCTAGTAGCAAGCTTTCTTGAACCGTTTTATCGAGACCCCTCCGTGCCTCAACAGCACGTTCAACTGTCCCGGCTGTCATTCAGAGATCTTTGTCGGTATTTTCGGGCAGACAGAAGCCTGACCAGTTCAGTTGAACTAGTATTTTAGAGGTGGTCACCAAGATTGGCATAGGAGGACCAATTGGTTATTTCTTTTAATTTTAAAAATATACAGTTCCTTACCAACTTTTTATAACTTAGTATGAATTCAATAATTTTATTTCAAAGACCCATATAAAACTTGACAAGCAGCTTAAACGGAGGCTAAAGCAAGATCTGAATAAGTACAAATAAATTGCGAGAGCTCTCGATATCGCGTATTTGCAAAGATCTTTCTTTCTTACTTCGCGCCATTTACAAAGTGATAAATTTTATTCTCTTGATCTTGACAGTCCGTTGCGCAGATAGAGGTGTTTTTGTGAATAGCAAGATTTTTTTGAGGGAATATTGTATGAGGGATATGCTTCTTTTTGTAAGTGATCGCTCTACCATGATACGGACGTAATAAAAGACGTGGTATGGAAGATATGCCAAAATTTGTCATAAGGGTTGAACACGACGGGTCTATTAGTATAAAGGTCTATCCACACATATCAGGGCCGTGCCCGGGAAGTGGACGGACCGTGCCCCGGCTCAAAAAAATATCGGTGTGTATATTTTATATGAACTCGTTCACACACGTCCGTGCACGAGCCAGTGACCTTCAGTGCCGGGGCCGACCCCGTGACGTGCACTATTACCTGGACGTTATCGATTTATTCTTTAAAAAATCTGAATGACGAGTTGTTTGTTACGCATATATAAAATTTTGTACGTCTTGTACCTCTTCCTTTTCCTCTTCATCTAGAGCAATTGCAATCGCAAACAACTCATTTGTATTAAACAAAACCATGACGTATATTGCGTATTTAAATTTCTATTTCACTACACTACACTGAAGCGATATTCTGATACGAAAATAAAATGGTGACCGAGGGGCAAAAATGGAAGGTGGCGGCCTGTCCATGAACCTGTCACATCCCTGACGTGTCTGAACAGAAAGTCCCGGACGGGACTCGGTTGCACGGTCTTAGCACGGCCACGGCCCTGTCACGTCCCGGGTACAGCCCTGATATGTGTGGATAGACCTTAAGACCCCAATGCAAAAATCTGCAGGTATATGGTTGTCGATAAAACTTGATTTTTTTAAATAATTCTTGATAGTAAAATAGATTACTGCAGGGTTGCCTAGCCGCATCTGGACGCGAACAATTTTTATTTCTTCTGTATCGAGGTGCCTATGCAACATTATCTACCTCTCAGTAAGCCACCATTCATGGGTTACGAAGTTTAGCAGGTAACCTGGCAACCCACAGATTGAGGCTTACTGAGAGCTGGCAACTTTACATTTTTCTATTTTCTATACCTTGTTTTTTTCAAATGACGTTGGATGCACTTGAAAAGCTTGTATATTTGGAGTGACTTATTAAACATAAATTGCAATTGATTTAATTAAGGTACTTGTGGCTATATATTTCCAGGCAACTCTGCAACAATTCTAAGTACAACAATTGTAAGTAAAAATATACTTTCAAGTATTGTTAATAAACATTAAGTTTAATCAAAAATTTACCAGAAGTTTTTGCAGTGTGATCTTAGGCTACATATTTCAACATGAGAAGGCATGACTGGCGTGTGTAGACAATACACAACGCGTTGCTACCGATAACACGTCAGGCGTGTTTTCATATTTTGAATAATAATTATGCTGATTTCATTTTTATAATTTTTCAATAAAATTCTGTAAATTGTTGCATCACCACTGCTCACAAAACGGTAAAGGAAAACATGGTGAGAAAACCGGCATGTCCTAGAACCAAAAATTCTAACACATGTTACATCCACCAACCCGCACTGGAGCTGCGCGCGTAGTGGATTACGGTCCATTTCCTTTTCGCGGAGAGGAGGTCTGTGTCCCAACAGTGGGAACATTAAAAGGCTGATGATCATGAAAAGAAATGAAAGGCAAAAGAAAGCATGGAAGGATGCTGTGTATGAAGAAGTTAACTACTGAGGTGATAACTGAACGACACTGTAAATTGAACGACATGTTGGAACTATTTGACGATATGGCCAAAAAAGTATCGAGATCAACAACCAAGGCGTTTTACGTATCATTGTTTTTTTTTACTTTTTTTTTGTTTTTAGGAAGATGATTTAAAAGTAAATAATTATATTATACCATTCCCCCTCTAAAAAGCTTATTTTATTCACTGAAAACAGTGAATAAAAAGCACTTTTACTCACTGTTTTGGTGTTTGAATTTCACAAACACATCAATATATATTCGACGTCCATCTCGATGCTATACAACCTCCTTGCGCATAAAATACTCGATACAAACTCCTTGTGCAAAGAATATTCGACTTTCAAACTCCTTCATCGATTTAATTTTCACTTTGTTAATATTTAGAATTTTAATAATGATTTTGATTTTAGTCTGCGATGTTTAGTGAATACTTATTTAGATTGTAATTCTAATATTAATTGCATTGGTGTTCAATTAATTATAATTATGTAACATAACGGAGTTGGTCACTGGCCCCTGAAACACAGATGCTGTTAACTAGCTCAGCTTCAATTTACAAAAAATGTGAAATCCTGAGTTTTCACATTTTTTGTAAATTTTGAAGGTAATAAAACATTTATTTATTCAAATTCCTTGTGCTTTTAGCTTAAATCTTTCCTTTTCTCGTAGTCATGGTATAAAATATAGTATGCAACTCTTGAATAAAACGGATTTATATCGAGGGCCATGAATCACTCGCGTCGCTCAGGATTCTAATACTTGAATCACTCGCTATGCTCGTGATTCAATCATCATGAATCACTTCCTACGGTCGTGATTCAGTTGTTAGAATCCTTCACTTGCTCGTGGTTCATCTATGGCCCTCGCTTTAAAACCGTCCTTTATTCACTAGTTGCATAATATACTATTTTAAACATGCATGGTAATATTGTCATTATTTTCAAAAAAAGAACACGCGAAGTATCGAATTTACGGACAAAGAAAATCAAATCGATTGCAGGAGCGTTTTTTGAATTTGGAACATTACAACGCTCCAGCAATGTTGTATGAAAAGGCGTGCTGGGGTTATTAAATACTCTTTGTTTGGATCTCTTTTATCATTCTTGGCATACCAAATTAAGTCTCTTTGCTTGCGTTTGACTTTGGGCTCAGATGATAAATACATTCTTTTGAGAAAAGCACTATATATGCCTCGGCGGAAATGACAATTGCCTCGTATTAGTGAAGTCTTCGCCTATGACTCGGCCTTCAAACTCATACTTGACAAGCAATTGCCTATTTCACGGCCTTTGCAATAAAGTACAATTTACAATCGAATGTGGTGGCTTAGTGGTATCGGCCGTAACTTAAATTATAAGTTGCACGAGTAGTTCGTGGGTTCAAACCCAGGCAGGCGCTTTACTTTGTGTAATTTATTTCACCAAACGTAAATTTATTTCTCAAAACGGTGAAGGAAAACATCGTAAGGCAACCGGCATGTCCTAGAAACAAAAATTAGAATACATAATATGACACCCACCAACCCGCACTGGGCCCGCGTGGTGTATAACGGCCAATTCACTCTCACAGAAAGGAGGCCTGTGTCCCAGCAGTGGAAACATTAAAAGGATGATGATGATTACCAAATTAATATACCCACTAGTATACAGGTATGTATCCAAATAGAAATTGAACATACACTTTCCGTAAATGTTTCAAAAAATGTGGCATAATAGTCAGCGCCTGCTACAAAGAATACTTCCTGACGGTGGCACGTTAACTATTGTTTTCTACGAAATCTTTACAGTATTTTGTTTTAATTTAGTGTACAATCCCGTACATATTTGAGACATTAGACTGAAGCTCGTATAAAGTCATGTCACCGCTAGAAAATATGACACCTTATTTCCATACATTATTTTTATTATACGATCCTATTCATTATGTTTATGTGTCTCAAGATACAGATAAAAGAGGCTCTTTTCATCAATATTTTCAACGTTTCCCATCAGTAGCCAGTTTTGCTATAACTTAATTTCCTTTCTGACCTTCAGTATTCTATTCGTTTTCTTTCTACAAAAACTATTTCTTAAGGTGTCACGTAGCTTTTATTACTCTTGAGTTAGGCCTTAAGGAAACATGAATCATCTCAAATCCTTCAATGAATAGCAGAGGCGAGTGAAGGACATTCCTCAAATGATTCACCGTCAGCTTAACAACATACTATTGTAAGATATCTTCAGATTTAGGTTATGTGTCTATTATTGCTATAAAATTATCGTTTTGCTTTTTATAGACATTTTTCTTAAATTTTCTGATCGTTTTTGCTGTCCTGTTACTAGTTTGTTCTTTACCTTTTCATAGGTCAAGTCAAGGTCATCTTTAGTACTGGGATTTTGTAAAGGATTCTCAGTAGTTCTATTGTTATAAAAGGGATCATGCAGGTGGTTTTACACAAACATTTTTAGTTATTGACCCTTTCTTCAGAATTAATTGGATTTGTTATAATTTATAAATTTGTTATTCTAATTAATTCGTTTCCCAGAATCATTTCAATCGTTGTTGGGCACAGTAATTCACAAATATAAATATTTCAGACTAAACAAGGAATTGGCCGTAAATAAGCCTGATTGTTGCCATAAAAGTATTGAAAAACATTATTTTCTAATTAACGAAAATTAATATTAATAATAAAGATTAAGTGCTTTTATGTAAATTAATTATTGAAACACGACGTCAGATATTTGCAAGAGATAGTATTTATTGAACAAATGACATGCAGTAAACATTTCGAGACACATATTAACTTTAATGAAATATATAATTTAACTGTCCAAACAAAAATTTTTAGGTCATGTTTATTTAATTATAAATTTCCCTTTTCATTAGCGTCTGTCGTTCATTTTTAACCACGGACAGAAAAAGAGGGTTGTTACAACTTTTACGGTGTTGTACCTGTGTGTTTGTGTATTTTTTATATCTATGTGTATGTGGCATCATAGGACCTAAACATATGAACCGAAAATGATTTCTTTTGTTGTTTAAAAGTTAAATTTATCGAGAGTGTACTTATCTATGTTTGATCTTGTCGCGGATAAACTTAAAAAGAGTTTCCGCAGCCCTGGCTCAAGCAACTGAAGGAACACGGGTGGGTTTTAGTAAAAGTCTGACACGCCCTCCCGCTTCATCTGAAGAAGTCATTGGATGAATTCCCACCCAAAAAAAAGCGGTAAATCAGTCAGCCGTTCAAAAGATTTGGGCGTTTTACTGTTAGAATCGGGCTGTTTTGACTAGATATCATGTCATAATTACGTGTTCAATAAATTGTCGATTGAAGCGTGACTACTACTAGATAAATTATGTAGCATGAATGAAAAATGTATCGGCAATTTTTACGCGATAGAACGAATCCATGGTTTCTTGTTGGTTCTCTTCCCACACATATTTTCTAAAGGGATGAGTGTGACATTGACTAATTTTTTATCTTACGAAAAGGGCGAACCCTGCTATCTATCATGCCTGCACTCTGATAGAAAACTAAGGGGTCTATTTTTCTAACAGTATTAATGTACCACACTGACGTGAAGGTCATGGGGCTCGCAACGCAATGTTTTTCCTGATCACACAAAAATCGTCAGCTTGAAAAGATTAGAATAATGTTTTTTTATAGTTATTAAAATGACCCTGTATTATCATAAATATATGGCACGGCAGACTTTAGCGGTAGCCGAAAATGAAGCTCCTTGTACAAATTTGTTTGGTTTGTTACGTCTATTAGTAAAGTATTGCTATGTGTATAGAAAAGGCGCTAGAATGTGTCCTGTATACGTAGACAGAACCATTAATTATAGAATAATAGCCACAAGCCATAGGCATAGTTATTCTGAAAAATGTTAAATACAGTTTATTTTTAATATATTATCGCTGTAAATTTTGTCCACAGAATGGACAATGCAAGAGAGAGGTGCCTTTTATAAAACTAACGCCAAAAACTTCGTTTGTAGATGATTGCAGCTTATATTTCGTGCTTATTTATTAGACATGTACTTTACTTTTTTAAACAATTGACAAGGCTTGAGAATTTAATTCTTTAAGGCCCGATTTTTCAATAGTCTGATAACTTTTAACTGAGGAATAAAAATGGCGGTTTAACAGCTTTTGTTTTTATGGAAACAAACGTTCTGTTGAAGTACCAACCATGTAATAGCCGGTTTAATGCTGTAATTAACTGAAACACTAAAGTCCATTGTGTGTGTGTGTCGCGTGGATCTGCGTTTCAAGTCAAGAGGTGAAAACCTATCTTTGTGTTAAGAATACCTACATACAGCTATAGGGCGCGGCCCCATCTAGAGCTATTAGCTAGTTTACTATACTAGCTCTTCCTGAACTATAAAACTACTATAGTGCGCGCGGAACTAGTTGGCCGCGCCTTAGGTGGCGACAGGGGTGAGGGGACGGGTTAGGGCAATGGACAATGGACAATGACAATGCCAATGGGTCAATGGGTCATCACACCCATTGTCAATGGGACATCCTGGGTATTACTGGCGCCTCCCGCATCTCCGTCCCACCACTCAAATACCTAAGGCGCGGCCAACTAGTTCCACGCGCACTATAGTTAACAGCTATCAATAAGATCGCACCCTTACATTTATTCTCCTTCGTCATATCGATGATTCCAAAATAAATAAAATATGTTTTGAGTAGACCACGTTAACAGCGCTATTATTTGCTTCGCAAAGGTCATTTAGGCTGCAGGTATTGATGCACAGAGAGCACGATAAAAGATGCGTACCCTTCAGTGCCGTAGCAAGTCACACAGGGCCCCCGTATTAAAATTTCTTGGTGTCCCTTTTTAACCAACTGCAGCAATTACCAAAAGAAAGATATTGTTTATTACAAAATTAATAAAATAGTTGTTTGGATGCTTGAATCAAATAATTTAAACGAGGTATGGATGGAGAACGAGCGACACGAACTTTAAATTAGAGAATCTTGTCTGGGATAGGTTAATTAATCATTGTGATTTTACTAAGTGTTAAGTGTACTTAATAAAATAAGGAAATTCCTCTCGAAGTCGTAAGAATCAAAAGGAATTTGAGATTTTGGATAACATTTAAGGAACTTTAGATTCTAAACGTCCGCGCCGGGGACTCGGGGCCCATGTAGTTCGGGGGCTCCACATCATTGATACGTATGATTCCGCGGTACCTTGGCGCCCTTACTATTCTAGCTAGCTAAATAAAGATTCAAATACAAAAACTTCTCTAGAGAGAGCAAGTTATTAATCTTTAAATACCGTCACAACGAGAAAGTTTTCTCGTTAACTTTGAATGCTAATAACTAAATTAGTCAGCGGTTCGTCCAGCGCCGACGCTCCGCTGTAAATCGCTTACAGATGTACTTTGGATCTATTAAATAAGACGTAGGAGGGGTATTGAATAAGTTTATGAAAACTTAGGTCCAAAATTTGGGATAGTAAATTTGCTTGATTTATTTAAGGTCTTCAAAAAAGGATATACACATTATATATTATGTCAAATATTCGGTACTTAGGTTTCTACAGAGTGTATTCCTTGCACCACAGCATGCACAATAAAATAAACTTGAACATTGAAACAGGGTGATACTGCTGAGTTACATACCCTGGTCGGGCAAATTGAGTCGAGTAATGTCGAGTAATGGATAGCTCGCCGTACGATAAGGACCATGCCCTAGTCGACAGCGCGTAGTGTTCCACGCACGCCTCAAAGAACTGTCAGCAGAAATTGACGGAGTCCGCTAGGGCCGATGCCTGTCTGGGTCGCGGTTTTTGAAAGAGAGATATCGCGGCCCTGGCACAAGCAACTGAAGGAACACGGGTGGGTTTTTGTCAGTAAAAGTGCGTGACATACTTTTAGAAGAAATAATTATATAAAACCGGCCAAGTGCGAGTCGGTAATGAGATACAGCCTAGTGACAGATGGATAGAAGGACCGCGGAGTATTAGTAACAGGGTCCCGTTTTCACCCTTTGGGTACGGAACCCTAAAAAAAAGAGGTCGGGGAAAGTGTTATTGGTTTTATAAATCTGACAATTCTCAGTAGTGGGCCGGGGTATGGATCTGGGTCCAGTTGAACTTTAAATATTTGAATGGTGAAATTATGGTTTATTATTTTCCTTGCCCATGTTTCCAGGGAATGCAGGCTTGATGTAATGTTATTAATCGAACAGTCTTCTTTATCAAGCAACATTTTATTTGATAGAAATGAATATAAAAAGAAGAGTCAAAGAAATATCCATTCAGAATAGAATTCCATTTATCGGTGAAATCCGTGATTGTAAAGTGAAGTGAAAATCTGTTCATTTTCTTTATAATAAAGAAGAGAGATCATGCTGGAGATTCATTCCAATGCCTTTTATTTGCATCCTTCCATGAAACGAGTTTGCAAAGAAATTCTTTTTATTTTAATCGGTCAGTCGTATCTTTATTTTCTGAAGTACCTTGTAGCCGTTGTTTGAGCAAGTAAGTGGTACAAATAAGGAATACGATAAAAAAGGTGTTTTGTGCATTTTCTCTAACCATAGGTCTAGCGTAGGCGTTAGAGTAGCGTTGACGCAGCTTAGAAGTTACTACGCTATTATGCCAAATAAGGTTACTGCGCCGCTCCGCTGTGATGAAAATATGACTACGCTGCTTTGCCATGAAAGTGTTACCTACCACGTTGCTACGAGGCGTAAAGATTTCTATGCCACTACGATGAGTAGAGATAACCACGCCGCCGCCGCGCGCCGCCTTAAAATATGACTACGCTGCTTTGCCATGAAAGGGTTACCAACCACGTTGCTACGAGGCGTAAAGGTTTCTATGCCACTACGATGAGTAGAGATAACTTAAAATATGACTACGCTGCTTTGCCATGAAAGTGTTACCTAACACGTTGCTACGAGGCGTAAAGGTTTCTATGCCACTACGATGAGAAGAGATAAATACGCCGCCGCCGCCTTAAAATATGACTACGCTGCTTTGGCATGAAAGGGTTACCTACCACGTTGCTACGAGGCGTAAAGGTTTTTATGCCACTACGATGAGTAGAGATAACTACGGCGCCGCCGCCTTTAAATAAACGCCCTTTTTAACCCCCGACTGAAAAAGAGGGGTGTAATAACCACCGCACTGTGGAGCGCGAAACCGCCCGCAAGCCTTACCTGTGGGGGGTCATTCGGCCCGTATTACGGGACACCTTTTGAGCGGCCTTTATTACTTTATCACGAAAGTTTTGTATGGGAGCCATACATGAAACTTATGTTGTTGTAATGTCAATGAACTAAGCTATCAGATTTCAAATGGATTTTCCATGTTTGGATTTGTTTTGTATTTGCAAAAATTGTGTAAAGTCAGCGAAAGGGAATATTTTGCACAGTTTTTGTACAGAGGTAGTTAGAAATTGGTGTTTTACAGTTTGAATCGGGATATTTGCGAAAGATATCGAGTCAGAGATTTTAAAATTTAACTTTTTGTTATTGTTAGCTTCAGAAATTGTCAAATAAGTTAGAGAGTTAATTATTTGACCATTTTTATTAGCATATTTGACCGTTGGTTGAGTGAACTATGGATCAAAAAACTGGCCAGAGACAGATTCAGAAGACACTAATAGACATCATTGTTTTTTTTTCAATATTACAATACTTATTATAGTTTTACAATTATTATTGTACCATTAAATCTGGATGTGTTGGTATTAAATATGCCTAATGTATTTTCGCAGGCACTTTGCGATTTGTGCGATAATAAACCAAACATTTTTCATAGCATATTCGTGAAGCGTGTCCCGTTCCGCTCGTATTCACCCATAGATTTAGTATTGATTAGGACTGTACTTTGTGTACCAAATGGGTGGCTGGAGCGACATCTCCTGGTGTGCCACCTGGTGGGCTGTTAAATACAACAATTCTTAATTCGTGGACCTGTCTTGAATTCGCCATTTTAATAATAATGAATCGAACAAAACTTCAAAGGAATATACAATTTGATAAATAAATGAGCAATAGTGAACAAGCGAGACCAATCAGTGTTGCCTGACATGAATATAAACATAATAGATGAAATGTGGTCGCAGACATCCGACTGGATTTCCTAAATAAAAAGTCATAGTTGGAGGTTTGGCTCTCGTCTTATTCCTCCTCCAATATTGGTTTTAAAAGATGTTCCATGAACTAAAAAAGAAAGATTTATTATTATTATCTCCTTTATTTAACTCTTTTCTTATTAATTACATTTTTATTATTATTATTATTATATACTTTATTGTAAACCACAAAAAAACATACAGGACAAACGTTCACATATAAAAGTGTACAATGGGCGGTCTTATCGCGCTAGGCAATCTCTTACAGACAACCTTTGGATGGAATGAATGATAGGAGAAGAATTTAGGGTTGCCAGTGTACAAAATACAAAAATAATATTACTTAGACTTAATAAAATACAATACATACAATATTACATAATACACTAATACATATCAAATATATAACAGATAAAGGAGAAGAATAAAAATTATAGTGAAAGGTAATGCTCCTTCACCATTGTATGTATTATATATATTGTATGTATTTTTACAGGTAGAACCCAAGGTAATAAGGTATATACTGTGCCCCTATGTTTTCTTTTTTCATTTATAGTTGTCAAATTTGTACACTAGGCATCTGTTGACAGCGCAATTTTGAGCATCTTTTGAGAGTTCTAGTGCTTCTAAAGATAATGTATCATTAAATAGGAAAACATAGAGGCACATATACTGTGCCCCTATCTTTCTTTTTCAGTTTATGGAATATCTTTTAAATTGGTCCAATATTGGAGAAGGAAATAGACGAGAGTCAGACATCGAATTATGACTTTTTACTTAGGTAATACAGTGGGATGTGTGCGACCGCATTTCCCGTTAACGTTCCCACAGCTCTTCAGCAAGGATGTTTTCGCGTTTCACCTCAGTTTGAGTCAAACCCAGTTCCAAGCTATCTCATGGACTGGAAAAATAAGAAACCTTGATCGATGGTATTCAATATATTTAGCAGTTACCTTAGAGATATTATGTCAGTGATTTCTCCTATCACAATAAATATTAATCTAGTGATTTCTAACTCTTTTGAATTATAATGCGTATCACTTGTCATGTTAACAATTTTGATATGAAAATAATTAATGTGTATCTACTTATAAGAAAAATAACCGAATAGGACAAGACGCGCGCTGGTTCAAAGTGGCTAAGGATAAGTTTTATCTTTTTAACGGCAGCAATACTTACATAAAGGACGCAAATGAAGTGGCATTACAATAACCTGTAAAAACGTAATATTGAAGCTAATGGCTTCAAAATTGCTGGTTATTTTTTATCAGTAAGACAAAAATAGAAAATTTGAACACTCAAAACACAGAGATCACAAATCCGACCGTCTCCACCCCGTTCACCCCAGTTGAGCTTCTCCGATAAGCTTCGTTAAACACTCAAAATATTTGAAAATATCTTCCAATCCACGCGTCCATACGGGACCTTTATTCGCCATTTTACCTAAAATGAGATCAAACAGGTCGCACGTGACCGCGCAAGTAATAGTCAGCTTGTGGTTAACGTATTCGTGTTCATTACTAAAGGAATTTCAGGCCATTATACGAGGAATAATAGGGTCATATCTACCTGCAAGTTTCAGTGGTCATCATCATCATCATCAGCCTATAGCAGTCCACTGCTGGACATAGGCCTTCAAAATTGCACGCCATGTGGTTCGATTTTCGGCAACTGTCATCCAGCTGCTACCAATTCGTCGAAAGTCATCGCTCCACCTAGCTTGAGGACGTCCTCCTTACGTTTACCAGGTCGCGGTCTCCACTCAAGAACACGTTTACCCCAACGGTCATCGGTTCTACGACTTATATGGCCGGCCCATTGACACTTCAACTGACTTATTCTGTGAGCTATGTCGACAACTTTGGTCAACTTTGTACAGTTTCAGTGGTCACGTGGACATAATTTTTAATATATGACACAACTTATTGAGACTGTTTTTTGTAATTGTTCTTACAAACATTGGTATTTTTTTTACTACATTGTTGGGTTCGGGTTCCAGTCCATCGGATACAGCGGAATACGGTTTTTACAGGCAACCTACGATATTATAATAACTTGATTGACTGCGAGATAACACAGAGTTGCTACAGACATGTTCAGCATATAAATCTATAACAAAAAAATCCTAAGAAAAAGGCAACAAACTTTTTCACTGCCTGTTTTCAACCATTTTACGAAACCTGATAAATAAATTGAAGAGTTTGGAAGCAGCCTAAAAATTGAAATTTAATATATAAGGTACTATGTTTATTTACCAGCAATCAACAATTTTTTTGAATAATTGGAGTAAAAAACAAAGTAGTAGTTAAAAGATTCCTCTCAAACAGTATTAGATTGGTTCTTGTTTTATAAGTTATCCGTGTATCTCCCAAGCCCTAATAATGAAGTTTCATAAGCTACCGCAGCCCGCAGATTATCCTGCAAGCAACAACTTAATCTATTTAGCTTAAGGCGCCTCGCCTCCTCGAGCAAAACGCCGCGCTAGTCGTTTTTGTGCAGTTTTTAAGAGCTATCTACTCTTTATTTAAAAAGAAATATCAATTAATAAAAATACATTAAATTTCTACATAATGTTGATTTTAAAATGGTGGTACACTTTTTTTTAAAGTGGTGTAAGTATCACTAATCTCCTTCCAACAACAACATAAAAATGAGTAATAATTATTGATAGCATGCATCTCGTCGTAAAGTGTTCATTAATTATTTTTTGTACTAACACTAATGGATAGACAATTTGAAAACGAACATTTTGTAAGTTTTACCTTTTTCGATATTCGATTTTATAAAGATTTTATTCTAAAATCTGGGCGTATTAACTACTGTCATGCGCCACCAGTGCCGCTAGGCCAATAGGAATGTTCATATCTCATGCTGATTTTTTGGTCAGGGTACGGCCTTAACTAAAAGCGTGGGTGTTCCGTGGGCACAAGCGGTTGATTATATTGAGGAAGTTCATCTTAATATAGACTGCAGGAAAATTATAATGTTGAGAGTGAAGCTTTTAATAACCCACTAACAAGCAATGTTTATAGTTTCTTTTTTATTTATTTACTATTTGGGATACCAACAGCATGTTATAGTAAAATCTTAGTATCTCATGCCAAGAATGGGTATCCATGCTAAAGAAGACGACAAGTTTCACGAATATACTTGTACTAGCATAAACTCCTTACAAACTCCTTTTGCTTCATTATATTCAATAATCTAGATTTAGTCATGCATACAAGCCGGTTAGGACCACTAAAAAATGTAATAATAGTTTACTATATACACGGAATATAAGTGCTCTTGTCACCGACTAAATTATCCATTACTAACGGACGCCTCGCGGTTTCATCCGCGTAGTTCCCGTTCCCGTGGGAATCAGGGATAAAAATATGTCACCCGGGGATAGTGTTCCTCCCAACGGAGGAACACTATCCCCGGGGAGTGTGCTTCCCAACGGTGAAAATTTTTGAAATTGGTCCAGTAGTTTTTATGTTTATTCGTGACATACAAAAATACAAATCTTTCCTTTTATAATATTAGTTTAGATATAGATATAGATTATAAAAAGTAGAATTTGGATCTATCTACCAAATTCATATTCTTTCGCCGCTACGACTTCAAATCACAACAAAATCGTACGTTCTTAAAAAATACAGTTTGAAAATATAAAAGGACTGAATAGTGCCCCGAACAGTTCTTAAGATAAACCCCAGATTTAACGGTCTCAAAACACATTGTTGAAATCAGAATGTGCTGTAGGAAAAATAAAGTGATATCTGGATCAAATGTTTGTATGGTCCAGTTCAGTTCATACAAGTGTAATAACAGTAAGATGTAGTAACAGTTCAACGACCGAAAACATTCGATCGTAATTTTAGTGACTTCATACTGGTGCCTGACTCTATCACATTTTCTTGGTACAATGTAAGGATCTTACTTTCCTACTGCTTGTTATTATTATGTTGCTTGTTATTGTTAGTTATTCATATTTTTCTTGTTCATTCCTGAATTGAGTTAGGTACGATTTCTTTGACCTTATCCGGGTGCGCTAAAGTTCACCTAAATTTTCAACTCCGATAATTGGAAATCCGAAAATGTTCTTCCTACCATTTTTCATCCTAACAATTACAATTCCTAACTACTCTGTCTCTAATATTTCTAAGTATTTTTTTCATAGTGCCCCCAAGACGACACTCTGACCTGAATTTCATTCATTTAAGACAAACATCAGTGAAACGACCTTTAATCAGTCTGAACAGTTTGTTTTAGACATAATTATCTCAGGTATAGTTATAGTAATAAGTATGTAACAACAATAACCAAAAATAAAAAAGCTAAATGTAAAAATGTGAGCAGTTGTTTTGTAATCACAAGAAATAGTTTAAAAACAAACCTTTTCCTTCAAAGCATCTGGTTCATGATTATGTTCTTGGTGCTTCATATATTTTTTATTACACTTGGTAAATGTTTATTTCTGAGTATATTCCTACAAATGTGTTTGATGCCTATACAGGGTGATCATACGCAACTAGGAGTTAGATGGGTCCATCAGCTGCAAAAAAATGTTCTACGGGAGGTCCTTAAGATCCCTGCAGAGTTATAATTTATTTTGTGTTTTTATGAGAAAATTTACTTTTTTTACTAATTCTTATTAAAATTCGAAAAAATCTACATTCTGTATCTTTTTTAGGGTTCCGTACCCAAAGGGTAAAAACGGGACCCTATTACTAAGACTCCGCGATCCGTCCGTCTGTCTGTCTGTCTGTCTGTCCGTCTGTCACCAGGCTGTATCTCATGAACGGTGATAGCTAGACAGTTAAAATTTTGACAGATAATGTATTTCTGTTGCCGCTATAACAACAAATACTAAAAACAGAATAAACTAAATATTTAAGTGGGGCTCCTATACAACAAACGTGATTTTTATGCCATTTTTTGCGATAATGGTACGGAACCCTTCGTGCGCGAGTCCGACTCGCACTTGGCCGGTTTTTATAATTTTTACTAGATTGATACTGATGAGTCCTTGCGTTAGACATGCTATTTATATTTTTTTTTGTTTATAGGGTGTGTTGAATATTAAGTTTTACAATTTTTTTTTCTCAAATCATGACTTTTTATTTACTTCGGACCCCACTGTGAAAAAAATACTCTACCAAAAAGTGACCCTGTATTACAAGTTTTGGCGCATTAAATAGGGATTCTGAAAAAGTATAACACATGGCCATGAGTGGCTCTAATATCTATCTATGACGAAAATACAAAATAACGATTGTGAACAATACAAAATAAATTAAACACAAAATAATAATATAATAATAATATATCTTTATTTATCCAAAAACATACAGGTTTAAATACAGTTAGATATTTGGTATAAAACATAAGCTTATAGTTTAGAATAATGTTGTAGTACATGTTGCAAAGTTCTGTACAAGAATAATACTCTACCTCTTAAACTAGGGTATACCTGTATTTTAAGAGGTAGTTTAGTTTACGGTCAATGTTTACAAAGATCAACAAAAACTTATCTGAAGTGGACTGTATCATTCTACTGTATGGAATACAAAACTAAAAATTGCATGTATAAGTGTGTTGTGTGTTTGTGTGTATGAGTGAAAATAAATGGAAAATAAAAGTGAAAATAAATTATTACTCTGCAGGGACCTTAAGGAGAACAATTTTTGCAGCTGATGGTCCCATCTAACCCCTAGTTGCATTTGATCCACGACTTTTTGGCCAACCTGTATAAGTATGTATCCATATTACTCATGATTTTGAACTACCGATATAATACAAAAAAATGTAGTTCTAAAAACTAAAAAACACGCTTTAATAGTAAATTAAACTAAAAAGTCGCTAATCCTGAAGATCTTGGTAAGGCATTTGGGACAAACAATTTAAACGCGCACGGTAGAATCAACTTTTATTACTTGCAAATTTTAATTTTTGTTTGACTTTCAAAAGTACTTTGACTTTGACTAAATTATTGCATTGTCATCGGTCCTTAATAGGTGTGCAAAGTTTCAAATCAATCCGACGTTTTGAATTGGGTGAAAATCACGTTCAAAGATTCCGTTACATTGATACATAGTTACATAGATACATACCAAGCTAATAAAAGCGTGTTAAAATCACCACATTTTTTTCCGTACAGTAGAACAGATGCGTAATTATAATTATGTCGTCTTAATTCTATTTAGCTGCGGCAAACAAGTTAAATTACCTACCATTTACACAAATCACAGTTCGTTTCAATCTTACTCCAGTAATTAATTAATAACTTTAAACGTACTAACTCTCTAACCGCCTGCGTCTGTGTTTCCGAACGCATATAACCCGAATCTCTTCAAAGTTAGAGTGAACAGGCTTCTTCTGGGTAAGCTCACTCCATCGTCGACTTTGTCTCTGTCACCTCTGACCTAGACTAGAGTCAAGAGCAAACCCAACTCGAATAAAAAAATAAAAAAATACAATCAATAATGCATCAAAAAACGATTGGCCGAACAAGACATGAATGAAGACATATCACAGCACAGCAGAGCAGCGCAATCATTTCATAAAAAAATTGAGCGTTGGTTTCTAAAAACCACCTCTTCGACAGTCAATAAAAATTTCATAACACTTAGTCAAGATAACATGGTGTCTTTGAACTTGACCTCTAAAGCTTGCAAAACACCCCCCACTAGAGCAACTGCACTCACCGACAATAACGAAAGACCAGCCGTGGTGAACGCACGACCCGACCATGTACCCAAATCCGTTTGACAGAAAACATTCAACCATCAGACAAGTTCTGGACCGAATATTTCGAGAAAAAAGTGTACGGAAAAATGTACTTTCGAGAAAGAATAGTAATACTTCATCTTGTTCGGCTTCGAGTTCGGAAAGCCGAAAGATGTTCGGGTTTAGTTTGCGCTGAGTTCGTGAACGTTTGTGATTTGTAATCGTGTTAGTTCGTTGCAGTCCGCTAGTCAGCGGTTTACTTTCACTACTTGACACTATAGTAAGTACATCTTTATAAGCATTTATTTCTATTAGCACTTAAGAAATCAGTGACTTCTCAAAATCTTATAAAATCAGTTCTTGTTTTCTTCTCGCCGACTATGTTACGTGAATAAATAGATATGTTTTTCCAACGCCCTCTTTAAACGGCACGTTACAAACAAAATACGACTGTACGTACACAGTGTGATCTTCAAAATCAATTCCCATTCCCCTAGAGTATCAGTAAAACCTTCTACGGTATGTCGGTATGTCTAGTAGGCACATTTCTGAACGTGTTGGCAAACGACCCGTTCTTGCAAAAGCAATTTCTCATGTTCTCGCCGGATAGATACTACTGACCTAAATCTTCTAGATCTTTGCTAAAAACGAGGGAAAATAATCATTAAGTTTTTTTCATAGTCAAGTAATTAATATTGATGCTATATAAACATACGTACGTGATTTTCATGCATATAAAGATGAATGATATTTGATGCACGATCCGAAATAATGAGTGGTATTTATGTAGGTACATTTAATTTGCATTGTTTTGAGGTAGTTGTAATTAACAATTATAATGATTACAGTATAATTGTTATTTTTATACATAAACATTTTTTTATCCTAAAATTTATCGCATTCATTATAATCAAAATGCTCTTGTTAGCCATAGAACTCGGGGGTGACAGATGTATATGACTTGTATACATATGTCACTTACTCGATCTCAAAATAACCTTACTCTAAGAGCTTATGGTCACACCCCTGTAGATATAAACGAAGACGATTCGCTCGCTTCTTTAGATGTCAAAAAATATTCCTGGCATAATGGTCGTGAAATGTAAAAATACACGTTTGGTTGGTCCATACATACGTGGAATTTCAAGTTCATAACATACTTCACAGTAGGTACTATAGACTTGCAGATAACTATAATTATATTATTAAAACCATAGTAACATGCACGTCCATTCTTCTCTAAAATATGTGCCTTGATACTGGTTTTTTATTCCTTGAGCAACATGAAAAAGAAAACAATGGAGTGTCTTATTACGACCTGTTTCTACTGAAAAGATTTATACGAGATTTTTCATAACCCAGCTAGACGATAATCTAGATAACTAATTAGAAGACAAGAACTAATAAGAAAATAATTGAATTAGTTTACTCATAATATTCCAATTAACTCTAGCACCTTTTTATTAAAATACATTAATTTAACACAGATTTTAAGTTTTTTATAAACAATATATTAATATTAAACTTAATAAATGAAAATACGGGTAAAACTACTAAGCATACACTTTAAATGAATTTTTAATCGTAGACAGAAGCCGAGTGACCTTCTCAAAGCTATTATTCAACTTCGTAAAATTTTATAGTGACATCTTTGATTCTCCACTAGTTGAAGAATAACTACTTAGGTCTTACAGTAGGCAAGTACGCCTGAAGGACGTGTAAAGGCCAATGCCCATAGGTAACTAAAAACGTTTAATTTTAAATGACAATATTGAAGACGACGAACTACTTACGTCCTCTATTACTTATTTATACGGTAGGTACACTTAATAGATGTCTCAACAGCAATGCCCGTATTTAAAAAAAATACAGGCTGCAATCTCGTCTCTCTTATATTCAATTTCTAAAACTTTTCAAAAAGGTAAATTACTAGGTACAGTTTTTTTGACAGACAATATTAGAATACAATCATTCTTTAAAATAGCGATTTGCTGCTCAG
The DNA here is from genome assembly GCA_948252205.1 of Orthosia incerta. NCBI lineage: Eukaryota > Metazoa > Arthropoda > Insecta > Lepidoptera > Noctuidae > Orthosia > Orthosia incerta. The sequence continues at coordinate 7,892,559 of OX411748.1, forward strand.
GTTTGTGAAGTATGCGGTGTTTATTTTCTTTATAGTGTTATTTTTTCGATATCTTAGAAATTTGATTTTATGAATATGTCTATTTAAAGAGATGAACTTGGCTTTTCGGGCTGCCTTTGGCTTCGGCGCAACATTGTCTTCTTCTTTCATACTTCTCAACTAGCTAATCATCTTATTATTAACTCCTTTTCTAACCACAAAATATCTTCTTTCAAACAGTCCTTCCATTATTTCATTGATCTTCCCCTACTCTTAAAACCATCCAAATATATACCCAAAACTTTCTTCATGACATTTTCCTTATTTCTCTACATCTCATGACCATATCATGACAGCTGATATTCAGTTTGGATTACATTGAATATCATCATTTTCCTACCGATATCTCATGTAACTTCTGGTCAGCACAACATGTTTGTTTCTGCTATTCCGTTCTGTAAAAAGTCACGCTATCAATTTTCTTTCATCTAAGAATATAAAAACCTGGAAGGGCTCGCGGAATGCGATAAGGCCGAAATTGTATGTGTTTTTAGTTTTAAGTTTCCTTTATAAACTTGAACTTTTATTATGCGTACAGCTAAGGAGTGGAATTCCCTGCCGGAGTCTGTGTTTCCCGATAGCTACAATCTAGGGGTCTTTATGTCAAGAGTGAATGGTTTTTTTCTAGGCAAGCGTGCTTCACCGTCGACCACATCATCGCTTACCATCAGGTGAGATAGTGGTCAAGCGCAAGCCTATAGATAATAAAAAAATAAAAATAAAAATTGTGGTGTATAATAGTATTATTAGTATATAATAAATAAATAAATATGATCTCGTTATTTGCTAGAATTGACATGGAATCGGAATTTATTATTATTCACCCATTCATAGGTATTTTGTTTAGACACTGCTATTAGTTCGATATCTTGAACATTGCGCTTACAAACAACTAGTTATGGGCAAACTTAGTTTTTTTTTTAATGCTCGCGCTTGACCACTATCGTACCGGATGGTAAGCGATGATGTGGTTTAAACTGATACCTATGTCGAATCAATCTTTAACGTTCTTAGGTAAACTAAGAACGCATGCTTTCATGCATTAAAAGCGCTAATATTTAAGTTCTACAACCACTATTTGCTGAAGCCAGCCCATCTGTATTTCAATTCACCGGTAGCCGCATACATTTAGCTATTCATTACACCATTCGAACGCTGCGCTGCTTAAACTTGAGCAATTTAATTTTTATAAACGAAGACCGCTAGCTTTCGCAAGCAACCGGTCCGTTATTTCTAGGCGACCTTGCGACTGTTATACGTAGGTATGATAAAACTTAGTTGTATGTAAGGGCTGTTACGTCAGAACTTGATGCTCACGCAGACAGGCGATACTGCTATAATGAATTTTAAGGAAATTATTACAGTCTGTTTAAGAAAAATAAATTTCTAATAGATTTTTGGAACTATATATTTTTAAAGAATAGAGTTGTTGCATTTTTGCGAATCATCCATATACAGGAGCCTTTATCTTATACGGTCATGAAAAAAACTTGAATAAACTTGGACGTCTTAAAACTGGAATGATCGTGTAGGTTTGAAAAAAGTTTATCATATTCATCATCATCATCATCCGAGCCCCCCCGGAATGTCCGTCGGGCCCTCCCCATCTGGTCGCCAACCAGCACGATGGCTCATTCAGGGAGTTGGCGGGGCAGCCTTTCGTGTGTGGCCGGTACCTACTTGGGCCCCCAACTGCCTGCGGTCGGCCAGCGGCGCACCGTGCCTCGGATCCCGCTACCCTCCGCGACTAGTCTCCCGATAGATCCCCAACAGCGCGCGTCAGACTGGTCAGCCTGCAGTGGAAAAGCTATCTCGACCCAACTCCTCTCAGACGGGCGATCACGGCTTACTGTGACAGGCTTCAGTCACACATTTTTATCGGTTACCTATCATAAGTTCGAAAATTATTTGACCGAATTTCATTTCACCTAAAACTTTTCAATTATTTGAGTTTCCTTTTTTTACTTCATCGAAGTCACGTTTGCCACTGCTGTCTCAGTAGACCTATTATCAATTAGATTTTTTTCTTTACTCTGACGTTTCATGGTTGAAAATCTTTTCACCGAAGTTACACATAGCCAAAATAACATTTGGTCGAAGTATTATGTTCCCGAACATTCAATATACCACTGTTTTAATTACCATATTTTCATTTCACCAAACGCCTAGAAAGTTTGTGTGCACACAATTACATGTTGCCCTATCCATTTGCCTAAAATTTTAAGACATAATATAACATGGCATACTTTCATTCATCATGCCCTTCGAACCTAACCTATCCGTGTCGGGGTGCCCTAAATTCCCGAGCTCGCTTCGCTTGCTCTTGGACTAATTCGTTGAAATAATTAATTAATAAAAATATCTAATGCATGACAGTTATTAATAAATCACTTGCATAAAAATTCAAAATAAAAACGTAAACACAGACAAGACTGCGTGTAGTCGCTTTTACAGCGATTCGTTTCTGTCACAAAATTTTGTAGCACAACATATTGACTTTTTATGACACTATTTCAATTTTAAATTTAAAATACTACCAAGTAACCGGCTATATATTTGTGAACAAATAATATTCCGTAAAATGTCGTTTCGGTGTCGTGAAAATATGGCAAATCAATCATTTGGCATATGAAATAAATTGTAGTTCTAAAAACTAAAAAACACGCTTTAATGGTAAGGATAATGGGACAAACTGTTTAAATTATTGCATTGTCATCGGTCCTTGATAAGCGTGCAAAGTTTCAAATCAATCCAACGTTTTGAAGTGGGTGAAAATCACGTTCAAAGATTCCGTTACATTGATACATTGATACATTGATACATTGTTACATTGATACATAGATACATAGATACATACATACCAAGCTAATAAAAGCGTGTTAAAAAAAAATACAAAGTTTGGCCGAACGGCCAAAAGCAAAAAGTTATTATGTAAATCAGCGAAATGTAGTTCGGTAAAATAATACGCCACATGATACTTCGATGATCTAAACATATGTCAAATAATGCATATAGCAAAAAAGACGTCGGTCAATAGTTATCGGTAAAATTAAATTCGAACAAAAAAGTTCGGAAAAGTGACCGGTTCCAATTTTTATCACAGTTTGGGAGCAAACACCGTGATAAAATGCGTGACTCAAGCCTATCACAGTGGCCGTGCTGGCCTGGCAGATTTAGATCTTTTACATTATGTGATTTAACGTAGGTAGGTACTCAAGTTGTAAATGACAATTGCTAAATAGGTAGATGAATATCTTACTTTATTTCAATTTGTTTTCGATGTAATTTTTTCAGCAAATCTAGTTGGTATGGCCGTGACTGCCAAAATTTTCCGCTAGAGCAATTTACATTAATAAAACTGCAATAAATAATGTAAAGAATGCAAAAGTAATTAAGTAACTTCGAAATTACTAGAAACGAAAAATTTATAACTTCAGTCTAATAACAATTTTAAAATGAATAAAAATATAACAGAACTTTGTATTAAAAACGCCCGAAGTATCTATCCATTATTAAACTGAGTAATATTGCTGCATTCAAGGTAGGTTTGTTAAGCTATACGGTTTTTTATCGGTTACATTTCGGGAAGTGTGCGATGGAATTGCATGAACTAATTCCTCCTAGCCCGTTCCATTATCGGACTACAAGACGTACGGCAATGCGTCATCGGTACATGGTGGACATTCCAGCAGTTTTGGGAATACTTTTATTATGCGTACAGCTAAGGAGTGGAATTCCCTGCCGGAGTCTGTATTTTAAGATAGCTACAACCTGGGAGTCCTTAAGTCAAGAGTGAATAGGTTTTTTCTAGGCAAGCGTGCTACATCGTCGACCACGTCATCGCTTACCATCAGGTGAGATAGTGGTCAAGCGCGAGCTTATCAATGATAAAAAAAGTTATAATTTCCATCTTCATGCCTACCCCGTCTTCTATTTTTCCCCGACAACCGTCACGCTAACCACTCCCTTTTCTAGAATGTCTTTCCTCATACAATTCTTCTTTTCATTAATCTGCCTCTCCATAAACATTCAACTAGATATCTTAGAATTTGAAGTACCCAGAAGCTGTCATAAGCTTTGTACTACTGTTGTATAACAAATTATCAATGTGTTAACAACTTGAGCCGACAGCAGATTCTATCGACATAGCTTAAGACGACGACTAACGCCAAAGACCTTGAGGGAACAAAACGCGCACTCGTTTCACACCCGCGCGACCCAAAATTTAGTAGTTTTTTGTACTTTCCTTATTATTCTATGACTTAAAAAAAAGCCTAAGATCAAAATGTTGATAATTAAATCTTTGAGATTGTGTTGATTTCATTAAAATACGCCTAGCGGGTTTGGTGTGATTGTCGTGTTTTTGTCCGTTTTAGACATTATTTTACAAATTAATTACACTATGTTATACAAATAAAACTCAAAATGAGCTTAGATCAAATTATTAAGAAAATAGTGTAATATAACATATATATTTTTTACTAGCCATTGAGACGTGATTCTCATTTTAAAATCAGCTACTCAAAGGAATCGGCGCCTTAACATATCGTGAGGAAAGATTAGTTAAGATTACAAATGTAAACTGCTACCAAACGTCACAACTGTGGCCAAGCTTTGTAGACCGATTAGCATTTGTTTTTGTCGATGATTTAACAAAGTTAGGCTTTAAGCTATCATTACTAAAGAGGGCTACCGTTTTTGTGCGCACTAGAAATCGCCACGGGTGAGTAAGGTCCTCAAATATAGCTTTTAAGCTTGTTATTATGCGCATGGAAACATGAATCGTGGCAGTTATCATTTATAATACTGTAGAAGTGCGATTCAATATAAAATCGAATATGCTGCAGTTTCGCACAGCGCCTTTTATCGAATAAAAGGAGGATAAAATTTGCTGAAACATAAAACTCTATTAAAGCAGTGGTTGGTAAAAGCTCTACAACCTATCTTAATCTACCATATTTGGAAAATATTCACAACAATAAAAATTTAGTAAGTAAACTAAGCCGCCTCTGGGAACACCATTGGCCTCTGACTTGGCTATTTCAGACTTACATTAACTATGTAAGTCCAGGTTTCCTCACGATGTTTTCCTTCACCGTTGCCTGTGATGTCCAAGATAAACTTAGAAAGTACATATGAATTTGAAAAAGTCACATTGGTACTGGCCCGGATTTGAACCCACGACCTCAAGCACGAGAGGCGAGGACTTAGCCACTGGGCCACCACGACATTTTTCTTTATTTATTTATTTAGACTACATGCACAAAGGCGGACTTAATGCCTTAGGCATTCTCTACCAGTCAACCAAGGCTAGTGAAGAGACAACATGGCAGGTGCATAGATTAATAATAAAAAGCTAGTGGTTAAAATAGGTAAAATATACGTACATATATATTGAATGTAATATATACCTATATAAATATATACATTTATGAAGTAATAGAAAAGAAAAAAGTGAGATGACTGCTTTTTTGTGTTGAAAATAAATCCGCAATTCCCGCTTAAATGCGTACCGACTGGTGGCCGTCCTGATCTCGGAAGGAAGCTCATTCCAAAAAAGAATAGACTGAATATGAAAGGATGAGTGAACGAAATCAGTAGTATGAGAAGGACAAAGTAAGAGGCGATTATTGGAAGAACGTAGATTGCGTGCGTGTGAAGAACTTAGATATTGAAAGCCAGAGATAAGATAGGAAGGAGGGGTGGTCGAATTGAGTAGAGAGAATAGCGTGGTCAAAGCACGTAAGCTTCTTCTCTGGCGAATGGGCAACCATTTTAACTGGGACCTGTAGATCGATACATGGTCATATTGCCGATAGTTAAATATGAATCTAATACAGTTTTTCAAGACCCTATCTAGTTTGTCCAACAAGACAGCGTTTAAGTCAAAGTAGCACACGTCCCCATAGTCGATGACTGGAAAAATTAAAGCCTGCACAAGCATTGTCTTCATCTTTACAGGCAAAATCCTCCTCAAACGATACAAGGATCGCAAAGTACCGTTGGCTCTCTGACTGACACTAGATACCTGACTTTGCCAGCTAAATGTCGAGTCAAGATGCAAACCGAGATCGAATTTGAATTTGAATTATAATTAGTGTTTTAAAATTCCTCTAACTACTTCCGCGTTAATGCAGTTTATAATGCAGCCACGCCAAAGTATATATTAGTTAGAAATATGTTGGACTGACAGCAGATTCTATCGACATAGGTTAAATATCGTGAGGAAAGATAAGTCAAGATTAAAAGATATTACTTCTGCCAACGAACACGTCACATCTGTGATCATAGACACCAGTGTGACGGAATAGTGCCGGTGTTTCCAAGCTTGGCTGAACGATTGGCATTTGTTTTTGTCAATGACTTAACAAAGAGGTTATCCAATGTTAATTTTTTCAATCTATGTTGTCCCATTATCGGGCAAAGTTCTACCCTATAGCCTTCTACGCTTCCTGGTGTGTTAACCAATTCTTCAGACATTACTAAAGCATTGGTTACAAATAATAATTATAATCACAGTTTGCAGTTTATTTTGCCAAAGTATTTATTTATTAGTTAGCAATAGGAAGAAATTAATATTCAAACCAGATCCAATGTTTTTGGTGATTTATATTTTAATCAAGCAACGTCTCCAATATAAATCAAAGTCTCCGTACTGATAATAAATTTATATATTATCGTATTCTATAAGGTCTCATAAAAAGACAAAGCAGTCCTGGTGTCTAATATTTCCTGTGTCCTAGTAGATTATTTATAATAGGTTTTTAATGTAGATCTCTTTTCCGCTTTGGGACATCAAGTATTTTTTTTATTTTTTATTTGTAATGGCTTTGCCCTTGACTCTAGTCTAGGTCAAAGGTGACAGAGAGAGAGTCGACGATGGAAGAAGAAGAAGAAGAAGTTATTTTTAATTTAAAATTTGGAAACTAATTCATCATGATGAAGAAGCCAGAAGGAAGTACTTTAGAAGGAAAGAAGCTTTAGAACTAAAACTACAAAAACCTTAAAGAATTAAAAAAATATAACATATTTTGCAAAGGGTAATCCAAAGTCTAAGTACCTAATTTAACTTGTCATGTTTCCCACTCAAATTATATAACATCTGAAATTATTACTCAAATACGGGTTTTGTAATTGTATGCTAAGCCGATATTGGTCAGATAATGACGTAAGATGATACTGTTGTAAATGTGCCAACTGACGCGCCTCTACACCGGCCGGTCAAAGTCATTGTGACAACATGATGCCAACACCTCTGTTTAAGAAGGGGAAATTTTGCTTACGTTCGAGGTGAACTTTCAATAACAATAGTGAAAATATATGAGTATAAGAACAATTTCTATTAAATTTTTGGAACTATATCTTTTAAAAATCGCGTTGTCGCATTGTTAGGTCGCATCCGTCTACAGGAGCCTTTATCTCATACGGTTATGATAAGCTCGCAAACTTAAATAAATATTGGACGTCTTAAAACTGAAAACTGGAATGATTGTGTAGGATTTAAAAAGGTTTTTGAAGTTCGTAAATCTGAACGTAGATTTATATCTTTTACATTATGAGATGTAACGTAGGTTGTCAGTACTCAAGATGTAATAACTTAAATAACATTTGCTGAATAGGTAAATGCATGACATACAATTAATGTTATTTTATATTTTGTTTTTTTTCAATGTTTTTGTTTAGCAGAACTCGTAAGTATAGCCGTGACAACCAAAATTTTCCACAAGCAATTTACATAAATAAAATTGCAATGTATAATGTGAAGAATGCATAAGTAATTAAGAAAAAAGAAAGAAAGAAAAAAAACATTTATTGCCAACTGTAACAGAACATGAAGAAACACAAATTAGCTCTGGGGCACAATATTATTTCAGTATGGCAAAAGGAGCGGGAAGTTGCGCGGTATCTTCTTGTCCAACTTACCACAGTGTCTCAAGACGAAAGTCTTTGACCAGTGTGTGTTGCCAGCGATGAAATATGGCTCTGAGACGTGGTCGCTTACATTGGGCCTTATCAGGAAGCTTACAGTCACTCAAAGGGCAATGGAGAGGGCTATGCTCGGAGTTTCCTTGCGAGATCGAATCAGAAATGTGGAGATTCGCAAGAGAACCGGGGTTACCGACATAACCCGATGAATTGCCAAACTTAAGTGGCATTTAGCACGTTGCTCGCAGAACGGATGGCCGATGGGGCCGAAAAGTTCTGGAATGGCGACCGCGAACCGAAAAACGATACGTTGGAAGGCCTCCCACTAGGTGGACCGATGACCTGGTTAAGGTTGCGGGAAGGCGCTGGATGCGAGACGCACGGGATCGGTAAATGTGGCGACGCCTGGGGGAGGCCTATATCCAGCAGTGGACGTCTTTCGGCTGAAATGATGATGAATGAAGAAATAAATACCTAACCCACCCCAAATATCAAATACCTACACATATTAACAACAAATATACAGTACCTTTACATAATAAAATACCAACTAATTAAAATTTATTCAAGCACAAATAAAAAAAATATATAAAAGATTCCAATAAAAATAATTAAAAATTCAAGTTTTAATTAAGTAATTTCGAACTTACTAGAAACGAAACATTAATCACTCCAGTCTAATAAAAATATAAAATGAATAAAAATATAACAAAACTTTGTATTAATAAGGCCCAAAGTTTTAAACAGAGTAACATTGTTGACACCGTCTACATTCTATTATGTCTAAGCTATGTGTTTGAAATATTAAGCTAAACAGTGTTATCATCTCCATCTTCATGGTTATTGTTTTTTTCTTTTTCAAATTTATCCCCGACCCAGACAGGCATCGGCCCTAGCGGACCTCGTCAGTTTTTGCAGACATCTTTTTGAGGTGCGCGTGGAACACTACATGCTGTCGACTCGAGCATGGTCCTTATCGGATGGCGAGATACCCATTACTCGCCGTCCGCAAGTCCGCGCCTACTGTGGCCGGGAATCGGCCTGCGTCCTCCTTCGCGAGCATTATTGCTTCGCAGAAGGAGGTGACAGCTTCCCGTACCCTCTCACCCCGTACCATGGCCTGAAACAGGGCCGGACGCGAGAGGTCGCCACCTTCGATCGCCTCCACGAGAACACGGCGTTGCTCCGCCCAAGCGGGGCACCTCCACCGTGTGCTAAACCGTGTCCTCCGGGCGATCCACACAATAGTGACACCCGGGCATTTCCGCACACCTTATCCAGAACACGAACCTCCCGATACAGCCGTATCTGGTGAGGACTCACGTCAGGCGGAAGGTGAGGACGCCATGGCGCCTCTCAAGCCACTCCTCAAAGAGGGGGGCCTTACCGCCGCAATTGTGGCGTGCCCAGCGTTGGGTTGCGACAGTCACGCTCTCCTTTTTCGCAGCAACGTAGTTTCACCTCCAGATCCCATGACCTATCTCGGCATGACGGCAATCCGGCAAAGAGGCTCGCCGGCTCACCGGTGAGTATCGCCAGACCAACTGGATGGCCATGACCAACCGTGGCAGGAGCCGCTTGAGGGCAGTCCCAGCCCAATCCAGTCTGGGAGCCAAATATCGGCAATACTCCATGAATTTCTACCGGCTGTCGAGGACGAGTCCCAGGTGATTCTTCGTCGACCCGTCGCCGATGTGAACCCGGCCTACCGTTATTTGGGAGCCCGGTTGTGGCGCGTTCCCAGGACTATGAAAACACATGGCCTCGGACTTGTGCAAGGCCACCTCGATCTCTCGGTCCCAATTGCTGGATACCCTTGACCTCTTCCAGTCGACAACACGTGGTGACAGCACTCTGTCACCACGTATTCTAATATTTAAATATAAAAAAAACAATGAATCTTTAAGAAACGTAATTGAACATCCTGTACGCACGCGGGCAATTTCTGAGCATAGGCTTCATACACAGCGCGCCAAAAACACGTATGGCGAGCGAACTATTGGTTATATTATACCGAGACTTATTAACAGTCTACCCTCAGCAGTAAATAATTGTATAACAGATAAAAATATAACATTTAAGCTTAATCAATATTATTTAAGTACTATTTAGATAATGCAGAGATGTTTGTTATACGACCTACATAATAATATTAAGGTCTTTAACTAGTAAGAGATGTTATTAATTGTTATCAAAAATAACGTTTATTATTGTATAGTTTCCGTTATCTCCCTTGCTTAGGGAGGCGGAGACGATAACATCTCTACCTTCATGCCCCTATCCCGTCTTCCATTTTTCCCCAACAGCCGTCACGCTAACCACTCCCTTTTCTTGAACATCATTTTTTACACATCCATCTTTCCTTAACCTTCCTCTCACTCAACATAGAGCTTAATGAATTACGATAGGCGAAAATGACAAAGGCTTAGCACTACTGTTGTATAATAACTTATTATTGTGTTAACAACTTAAGCCGACAGCAGAATCTTTCGACATAGGTTAACATATCGTGAAGAAAGATTGGTCAAGCTTAAAAGTGTAAACTTCTGCCAACGTAAACGTCATATCTATGTTCATAGATACCAAAATGACGGAATAGTGTTGTGGTTGCTAAGCTTGGCAGACCGATTGGCATTTATTTTTGTCAATGACTTAACAAACTTAGAGGTTAACCAATGTTTATTTGTTCAATCTATGTTGTCCCACTGTCGGGCAAACTTCTACCTTACAGCCCCATATACCCTATAGGCTACTTTTTTCTGGTGTGTTAACCAATTCTTCAGTCATTACTAAAGCATTTGTTATAAATAATAATTATAATTACAGTTTTAAAATTTATAAAATTATTATTTAATCGACTGCCGTGATAATCCAGTTTATATTGCAGTCTCACCAAAGTATTTATTACTTAGGAATAGGAAGAAATTAATATTCAAACCAAATATATAAATGTGTTATATTTTAATCAAGCAACAAAACATCAAAAGGTCGGGTTTGATCATAAACATTGATAATCGTATTCTGTGAGAATACATAAATGGCAAAAGCAAGTGTGGTGACGAATATTTTGAAGTACCCTGTGGGCTGTGTCTTAGTGGATTTTTAGTGTTGACATTTTTTCCTAATTGAAACAGCAAGTTATTTTTTTCAAATTAATAAACTATCTCTTGAGCTTAGGCCAGTTTTTTTTACTGTAGTGCTATTCTCTAAGGACAGCCTTGAGCGCAGCACTGCGCCAGAGTAACGAAACTATTAGTTTTGGTCTAGTTTCGTCGCAGCACTCAAGGCTGTCTCCTTAGAGAATAGCAATACTGATTAAGCTTGATAGCTAACTCTATTAAAAAGCGTATTAATTAAAAAAAAATGCAATAAGTAATCCAGTTTTACACAAAAATAAGTACTGCTTCAAGTTCTCATGTTCCTACTCACGTTATATAACATCTGAAAATGTTACACAAAAACGGGTTTTGAAATTGTATGCTAAACCGATATTGGTCAGATAATGACGTAAGATGATACTGTTGAAAATGTGCCAACTGACGCACCTCTGCACCGGCCGGTCAAAGTCAAGAATTGTGACAACAAGCTGCCAAACCTCCGTTTGAGAAGGGGCAATTTTGGCAGTATTAACTTGCGACCGCTCTTTTTTGTAAAGGTTTTTGATAAGACCTCACTCAGAAGTAAACTTTAAAGAACAATATTGAAAATTGTACACAGGGCAAGGAGGTTTTATTACATTCGATGATAAACATAGGACGATATAAAATAAATAGCAGATCGATTGGAGAAGAAAACAAAAAAAAAATGTTTATATTCTGTATACATGAATGAAAAAATAATGATTTATGAGGTGAATAAAAGTAGGAAACCTGTTGCCCCGGTCTCACAAGAGCAGGAAGATAATGATCATTAAGTTAATGAAGCCTTATTCTGTAGACAGCAAAAAGGAGAAGGTTCAAGTACACTACTTTCTGATTCAAACCATGCGAATGTATGGGAAGGAAGAAGATGATTTGCATCAGCCCATTTATTCATTCATTCATTTGATTTTCTCATTATTTCGGGTCATGTTTCCTCACTTTTCTGCGCGAGATTGTTCTGTCTTGAGTTGTCTGCTATGGCAATTGGGCTTGCTTGAGTTCTCTATCTACTTTGAACCACCAGGTCAATGTTAATTCTCATTTGTTCTGGTAGGCTCATAGCGATTTGCACTACATGGCCCACACTACGTCTCTTGGCGTGCCCATGCCATACCATATTCGCAAATGAACACGAATAATTTCAGAAGCATTGCTGAAGTTATTTCATTACTTTACATAAATCTCCATACTGACCTCTTCATATCGTTCGGTCACGAACATGAATAAACCCCAATTATTTCAATGAACTACCATTTCAGTTGGTATTAATGAAGCGTATATGCGTGTTAAACACTAATGGTTTGTTCAGTCAGGTCAATTGGGGGAAACTTGTTATAATACTGATTACTGGCACACGGTTGATGTTTGTCCTTGTTCGGTTATACTTATTATATTTAATTAATTAAGCGGCATTAATAACAGTGTGCTTTGGAATAGTTATGTATATGTGGATCTTGTAACAGCTGGGATAAAGTTGTGATAGAAATCAGATGACCTTAATGATGCCATCAGCTTTAGACTAGTGAGTGCGTGTGCTACTGTTTCGTATTATTCGCAATAGGTCATTGAAGTCGCTTCTATACATGACCTTGGATTCTAGAAAAAGTTACTTGTTTTGGTTTTTTGGTTTGTTTTTGGTAATCGTTATCGTCTGTCTATCTTTTAAAGGACATTGACCCATCTAACCAATACTCTCTGACTTTCTTTTCTTTCTTCATATCTAAATCAAAGCACTTCAATCAGCCAACCGCTAGCTTATCATGCATATCCATTTCTAAACACAACTTCGCAACCACAACGGTATTTTTCCTTAATCTAGCCATTAGACAGTAGCACCACGTACGAAAACAATTTCGAATTATGAGCATTAATGCCTATAAAATACGGAGTGCCGACATACGTTGGATTGCATCGCAGCGCGCGCCAACCGGTCTCTGCAATCACTACAAACGCACTCTATGGCGAAATCAGCACTTTCCATATGTTTGCACGATACATTTTTTTGATTTTAATTTGTGTGATTCCGTTTATCGGATTGCTTGTCATGCTTCGTGGGATTTTGTGTCTAGTTTACTATCATAAAGCAGCTATAATTATTGCTCGTGGAAATCGCCCTTCTAGAAAGATATTTCCTTTTGATAGATGCTACAACATCATCGACATGTTCCTTGTTACGGTCGGGTCAGCGTAATATGCTTTTTTAATCCATCTGTCAACCATTACGATATCATTTACTCCCTTTTCTTCTTCGCCAAGTCACACTTCTTTTTCGCAAATATGTCTTCATTCATTAACATTACATACATATCGTTACTCACCATTCATTAACATTTATTTACTTTTAGCCATCATGTGTTTCATTCCTCCGCATCATATGCCTATACCAAGATAAACAATTTCCTTTCAAATTTCTGTCACTGGCTGTATATTCAAACATCCTCTTATATTTATTTCTTTCTATATCCAGTTCCTACAGATACCTCCTTCTTCATTCATTGCAGATTTAAATCCGTCTATTGTAGAAATATTTTATAAATCTGAGAGAAACCACACTCTCATTAAAACAGTCATAGTGGGAATAGTTTTGTAAAGTCATTGTTTACATTTTCGAATATCTAATTATAATATAATTTCAATTTAATATCTTAATCTACAGCCTCGTGTGATAACAAAAGCTTAACATACGCTTTGGTCACGTTTTTAAATACAAACGTGGCACAGTCGTTTGCTTATAAATCATTGACTTATTTGATAATTTAGTTGAATTTATTATACTTAATTATTCTCGTAGGATGCCGAAACGCATTAAAAAACTAACTAGGTTTTTATGATTTTAAATTAGACATTTATTGTTTTGTTTGTTAGTTTGATTCAATTCTGCTAAATAATGGAATATTCCGCTTAAAACCCAAATTAAATGCATTCCTAGGTTATTTTTGCTTGTTTTGAACACATAGAACTTGACACTGAGTTGCAATCAGATCGCTTATGATAAAATGGGAAACTTAAAATAATATTTGTTTTTGTCCATCTCGTTTTTTTTTTGTTGTAAATATAGGATAAAAAATTGCAGTCAAATGAGGCTTTTTAACTTAGTCTTTGAGGACGAGTGCAAATGCGATACAGACTTAAAATATCTAACTTAAAAACTTTCGCTTTAATTACTTACCGTTACATAAAAACTAAATGAAACATTTTAGATTTAATGTACCACTTTGTATATTCTTCTTCTGCCTGCCGTGTTACTTCTGCGGCGTCCATGTTAATTGGGATCGGCGCAATACGTTTCCTTTTTTTTATATCGTCCTGTCCCCCCGGCACGCTATCACCGACTCCCTTTTCTTTCATGTCACTCCTCACACTGTCCACCCATCTTTACTTTGACCACTTTGTATATTGATGCTTCAAAATTTATTCAGGAGGAGGCAACAAAACCAAATTATTTAACTTTAATCGTCGTAAAAGCATGAATTCACTTGTATGTAAATTCATCTATTTACCTACAAATATTTCAAGTGCCTACCAACTTGGTTGAACTTTAAAATGTAAATATTTTATTTGGCCTTGATCTTATTTTCTTGAATTATAATATTTAAGCTTGTAAACTAGTTTGTTTTAAAAGATTTTTTGTCTGGTGGTACTAAGATTGATACAAAACAATAACTTATGTAGATAATAAGAACACGTGTAAAATAAATCAAAGTAAATAATGGCAATAGCTGTACAGTACCATATACGTACTGTGCAGAAAATAGTAATACTAATACTACAAGTGTAATATGAGAATAAATAAACTATTTATTATATTCCTTTATTATCTCGAGTTATAATGGCGAATATTCAAGTATTAGCTTTAACAACTATTCGCAGCATGTCTAGTATCGATCATTGATTTAAAAAATGCTCCAACAAAACGTTAATCATACTCAAATAATAAAGTCAATTGCAAAATATTTAACCTCGTACGTGCTATTAATCAGACCGTGGCATATAGTTTCCTACATACTAGACATTATAATTATTATTATAAGATACTTAACATTTTGATTTCAATTCCGGCACAAAAAACCTATGGGTTTCCTATCAATGATTAAATAGATAATGATTTAATAATACTCGTATAAATTAATACTTTTTACAGGGATGTGGGAAGTATCGGTGGAAGAAGATTTAATCATTTCCGATTATTACCCGTTCGGATGCCGATGTTTTCCGTCCTTGAACAATATTGTTGTTAGTACGCACGCTTATGCTGTCAATCATATTCAACTGTATAATTTTATTTGTACCTATTGGTCGTCTATTAAACTTTGCGTGCTAGTGTACACGATGAACTGTTGAACCCACCATGGTTTCGTCCAACAAGCAAAAAGTCGTATGGGTCGCGAAAGATGTTAAACGAAAAGGGATGCCTTTGCCCAGATTAGTTAGTTGTTATTTATCATTATCATCATTTCAGCTGAAAGACGTCCACGAACGAACTCCTACTAGGTGGACCCTGACCTTGTTAAGGGAATCCGCCGGATGCGTGAAACACATGATTGGTCGATGTGTGTCACTTGAGAGATAGGCCATCTTTAGCAGTGACTAATATTATAAAGGCGAAATTTTGTGTGTAAAGTGTGTTTGTTTGTTTGTTACTCTTTCACGCAAAAAATACTGAACGGGTCTGAATGAAATTTGGCACAGAGATAGATTATAGTCTGAAATAGCTCATAGAATACTTTTTGTCCCAGGCATATCTTCCCGTGGGATACATTTCGCGCGGGTGAGGCCGTTGTAAGAAGCTAGTTATTAAATAAAATAAAAAAGTAACTTGTACAAGTCAGACTAATACTTCTTCTCAAGATTTTATGTCAAATTATTCCACCTTAGCACAAACTACAAGCGGCGGCGCGCCGCAGACAGAGAGTCCACTACGAAAAAAGCGCCATTTTGCACGCACACATTGACATTACTATTTTACAGGGATTCTCGGGCAGTATTGGACATAGTTCAGTCGCGGCTGTCACGAGTGCTAGCGCGGGCGTTTTTCACATCATCGTCATTCAGTCTTTTGGAAAAGGTTTAAAATATATATTTTTCAATGCACATCTTTGCCCATCAATTATATAAAGAAAATGCGAATTTTCTATACGTTAAAATACAGTAATCTTGTATTTAAACAAGGTCGTAATCGACGAATTCTAATTCTGATCTACCAATCTTTTAATTTTTAAACACAACACAGCTACTTTTTTTTTCTAAAATAATAAAAAATACACTTTTTTGTTTAAGAAATAGTAACGAATATTTTAATTCATTTATATTTTGAGGTATATGTGACGAGCCGCGGGGAACAGCTAGTAAGTTATAAAAGTAAAAAAAACAAGAGGACAAGTTAAAAATTCAATATCTAAGAAGATATTCTATCATTTATATATATTTAACAATACCTGCACCTTAAAAGATCTTTGTGAGGCAAATGATACCGCTGTCGGCGTGGCTGAATGCCGGTCAAAATACAATTATTTAATTTTGGAATCATCAATACGACGGAGAAGGCTATTGAAGTTTTTTTTTTTTATTTGTTATAGGCTCGCGTTTGACCACTATCTCGCCTGATGTTAAGTGATGATGTGGTCGAAGGAAAATAATAAATTATTCGAGTCGAGTTTGGTGCCTCTTTTTTATTTTTTTTGGGTATTACAACATTGTTGTGTCTTGTTACCCTCTAATGTTTGTTGTATGTGGAGTCGTAATCTTTAATGGATATTTGTTGCTTTGTCTACCCTCTAAGGCATGTGAGCATGATTAAATTATGTATGTTTAGACGAATCGATGTATTTGTGTTTGTAACTTATACTACCTACACCTTTTTTAAATTAAAAATCAATATAGTAACAACCCTATTGAGTCTGTCAAGTTTAGGTGTCAATTTTCGAAACAGCGGGAGTGGCCCTTCTGTATACTTTCTATTTTGTGACCTTAGAGACAAGGAAATAGGGACCAAAGAGGCTAACAGGAAAGCCGCTATAATTTGTTACCGGGATTAAATTGACACTGCAAGAATGATAAGGGTTTATCGGGTTAGCTCATTTTAACCTGTCATTTCCCTCTTCAAGGGGCAGATTTTCAATTAGTTTTCGTTAATTCCGGGTTTAAATCTGTTCGAAATACCACTCCATTTTCAACTTTAATAAATAATTGTGCTAAAGTATAATTTTGCTTGTTACAGGTACGTGATGGCGCCTTGGACTGCAAAACAAAATGATATTATCCCAAAAAGATAATCCTGATAAAGAATACAAATAAGGACAGAATAAAGAACCCACGAGTATTTCTTAGTGAAAAAAGTCATTTGAATATAAATAGTTTATTAAGTAGGTGTTCGGCAAATTGATGTAAACATGAATATGTGAATATAATATAATATAAATCAATTTTACGAATCGTAGTAAAATTTGATTAATATTTGAGATTCTGATTAAAAATATGAAAACAATATTAATCAAGTTAGTCTTCTGGGAGTTGAATGATTTGTAAACAAATGCATACAGTGTGAAATACAATCAGCTTTTATGTATAATATAAATAAATGTTGTTGTTAGAATTTATGCAAAAGTTTTTTTACCCTTGGAAAGTATTTGCAACAAAATTGTTTTGTCAATTCATATTTTGATAAAAAAAACTCTTTGTTATTGGTACACTATTAAAACACATACAGTTTATAAAAAGAAATTATCAACGTGACAAACATAAGTTACATAAATAGAAGTCCAGCGAAACCAATGTCTGTTGAAAATTCATTCAACCAATCACACTAACACGTGTTGACTATTTTTCGCAATAATATTGCAATAATTTTAGTTCCAGAAACAAAGCTGTTTGGCTGTTACACTGTTTTGTTAAGTTAAGAGCCTGTGCACCATCACTGTTTTCTTAGCCTGCCTGAGAGAGATAGTCCGTCTTAGACATGCTAGACTTAAGCCAATAACCTAAGATATTTGTACAAGTGCTTTGCAAAACAGAATCGTTTAAAAACTACGATTTACATCACAAAATCAAATGTCTGGTAAAGAAATTGCATATTTAATGTGAGATACTGAGTTAGTCGTTGCGAAAAATTTCTTAATTTCTTGCTGTGACACAAGAACTATATAACTGGATAATAGAATTCATGTGGTTAGTAAAGATTTTAAATATCACTGCAGTTTGAAATCGATGTGAGTTAAAATATGTTTTAAATACAATAATGCACCAGTTTTAAATTCACTTATCTATCTCACTAGTCTATTATAGACATTAATATTGCACTTAGAAGTACTTTTGGTGCACGTATGTGTAGTGTTTTATAGTTATAATTGCACTTAATAGATCTGAGTACCATATTAAAACTATATTATTATTACACGAATTATATAGCTAAGTTTCTTGTCATTGTCTAACTAGACGAGTTAAAATAGAAATGAAATTCCTACACTATGTTGGAGTATAAGATACATTAAATTGACACTGAACGATTCCATTACGTTATAAGAACAAATACATATTAATATTAAGCGTATAATATACGGTAGGGTTAAAAAACACTGTAAGTAGATAAAATAATGTTAGTTTATAGTTTTGTAGTATTAGCTAAATTACACGATTTTGTAAATATTGTATTTTAATAAAAACAATTTACTCTTAGTTTTAGCTTGAGTTTCTAAATATTTATATATGATTTTATTTTATTTGAAAATACCCTGTGCATTACACTCTGCAACCTAAAATAGCGATGATAAAAAAACAGTTAAATTAAAAAGTTGCCTAATCCCAACAATTTTTTTTTCATTTGTAAAGGTTATTCTTCTTGTGTAAGGTCACTTTGTTTGTTGTTATATGCATTGGTTATAGGAAAAACCATGCGTTAAATATAATAACAAAGCTAATTAGCTACAAGGTGAAACAAAATTGGTAATAATTTTTTTTGAGTAATTTTTGTTGCAATATCCCGGTTATCAACAGTTTCCAGTACAGTTTTTAAATGCTAATAAGAAACACCTACCATAGACTCTTTTACTGCAAAGAACAGTTTGCAATAGATACAAATCTATTGCAAACTGTTCTTTGCAGTAATTTTATTTTCTATATGTAATGTATTATTATTATTTTCATGTACACGATCAAAGATATATCATAATACCTAGGTTTTTTAATTTGTAACTGTCTACCAAAACTGTAAATACACAAAAATGTTTTCCAAATATTTTTCTTTTTAAGTATAAATGCCATTGGAAGCTTTAATAATATCTTAAAGTAATATAACCCTAAATCTCTTAATTTATATGGTTATAATATCTTTTATAAATGTTTTTTTAATAAAATGTTTATGATATGTTTATGTGTTTTAATAACCTGACTTTTATAACAGCCCTTGTTTTATCGATGAAAAATCCCAAATCTATGTGTTATTTGTTCTCGATCACGTTTTCATGCACTTTAGTGAGAAACACATCTATATAATCAAAAATGGAATGCTGCTCGTTGGTAAGCGTATTACTGGAGACCGAGCTGAATAAAAAAAATGTCCTGGAGAAATTCGAAGAAAATTTGTTAATGCTTTTTACGGGACTTTTGCATGGACTTATTATGGGCAGGATACTCTGACAGCTAAACTCCCAGCTAAGTTCAAATAAAATACCCTGGCTCCTGAAAAACTTATATATAAACTGTACTAGCTTCTTCGCGCGGTTTCGCCCGCGTGAAAAGTGTTTCATTATCCCAAGGCACAGATATTTATAATAACAGCATACAGATTAGAGTCCTAAAGCTAGATTGATCGGTTTGCCGACGATATAGTGGTCATGGCTGAGACCATGGAGGACCTTAGTACAAAGCTCGATCACCTCAGTAGAGCATCCGAAAGAGTGGGTCTTAGGGTAAACATGGACAAAACCAAGCTGATGTTGAATTTCCATGTTACTCCTACTCCTACCAAGGTCGGATACTCTACATTCGAAGTTGTGGGTGACTATGTCTACTTGAGATAAACGATCCAGTTGGGTAGGGCCAACTTCGAGAAGGAGGTCAACCGTCGCATCCGACTCTGCTGGGCCGCATTCGGGAAGTTGCGCGGTATCTTTTCGTCCAACTTACCACAGTGTGTCAAGACGAAGTCTATGACCAGTGTGTGTTGTCAGTGATGACATATGGCTATACAATGGGCCTTATCAGAAAGCTTACAATCACCCAAAGGACAATGGAGAGGGCTATGCTTGGAGTTTCCTTGCATGATCGAATCAGAAATGTAGAGATCCACAAGAAAACCAGAGATACTGACATAGCCCGAAGAATTGTCAAACTTAAGTGGCAGTGGGCAGGGCACATTGCTCGCAGAACGGATGGCCGATAGGGCAGAAAGGTTCTGGAGTGGCGACCGAGAACCGAAAGACGTTGCGTTGGAAGGCCTCCCACCAGGTGAACCGATGACCTGGTGAAGGTTACGGGGATCCGCTGGATGCGAGACGCACGGGACCGATCAATGTGGTGACGCTTGGGGGAGGCCTATGTCCAGCAGTGGATGTCTTTCGGCTGATATGATGAGCATACAGATGCCTCACATCTCATACAAAGAAACCATGCCGACGAATCTAGCGTTTTTCGTCTGATTAAACTGATTATTTTTCTAAGAACATTGATTGCGTGTTAGCACCGACTTGCAAGTAAAAGGGTTTACTTGATTCAAAAATACTTTTTTTTTTTAATATAGCGACGATTTGTCTATAGTATTTTTGGACGTTTTTACAGTTTGATTATAGCAAAATTTGTTACAAAACAAATTTAAAAAATCAAGTAGGCGCCTCAGAAAAAAAATCTATTGGAATCAATTTTAAATGATCCATTCGATCCGTTTACGTTTTTATTTTTAGTTTTTATTTTCGCTTGAGTTTAGATTTCGATGTTTTTGTTGGTATATTGGCGTGTGCTGGCTGTCATTATGGCAAATATATTTTATTTTAATTTTTTGTGTTGAGTAATGTAATTTATTTGCATACTATTGTATAGAATCAGGTTTTTGTTTTTTTTCTAACTGAACAGACAGCTGTGCTGCTGGGGAGTTTGTTGCGCCACTTCTTCTTCCCAGCAAAAGCACTAGGAAGTGGTGAAGGGCGGGCGTTTTTGGGGGACTGTCTTATGTAATTTTGACGTTCGGAAAGTGCTGATTCTCAGCCTAGTTTGAATAAATGACTTTTGAATTTTGATTAATCTTTGAAATGTGAATTAAGTGTTCAATATTCCTTAATTTTGTGCTTAAGAGAGTGAATTAAACACACATACACACACACAGTACACATTTTTTTATGATCTTCTCTAGAAAATCCTAATATTTCACAAAAATCAATAACAAATCGAAGCTTCGCCATCGAAACGCCATCTAGTGCAATTTATTTGAATCAAATTTTCTTTCTTTACGTTGCATGTGCCCAAGGGAACATTATACCGGAATGAAAAGTAATATATATCCCAATCCAAGTGCTAGTCTATCTGCATGCCAAGTTTCAACATAATCTGTTCAGGTGTTAAGGCGTGGCAGTGTTACAAACAAACTCACATTCAGATTACAAGAGCCAGTTCATTCCCCTCAAAATAACATCCTACTTAGTTTCTATATTTAGCTATGCATTTCGACCTTTACCTTGATACTTCTATGTGTACATAATTACAAAACATTTATTTAAAACATGTTTCCGCTGCATTTGCGCTGTAACCTTCACATGTCTCTGTCATATGATATTCCGGAAAAGGTTCCAAGAAATTAGTGTACAAGGCATCTCAAGATTTCAATCTAAGCTTAGTTCCTGTTTTCCAGTTAATCTAAGTTGCCTTGTGGTAATTTTCCAAACAGGTAAGTCTAAAATAAATATCGCAGATTCGCAATTTCAACTGGTTTGCGTACTCTAATACTAATCTAACTAGAATTGCAAATATATGTGGGTTTGGCTACCTACTATTTGTTTATACACGAATCGACGTATGAGAGCAAAGAGGCCCTAGACATATTTCATTCTATCAACGACAGCGTCGCGTCAGTGATTGTTATAAAGTCGAAAATGTAGGGAAATGTCAAGCAATATTGAAATTAAATTTCCTTACAATGAAAGAAAGAAAGAAAAAGTGTGTGTGTGTATGTGTGTGTTTCAATGAGGGCTACCGCGTTTGCATTTACCACTAGGCGCGCTGGTGTAGAGTGAGATCATCAAAATGTCAAATTTCAAAGTATTTTGGGTTCCGTACCAGAAGGGTAACAGAGCCCTATTGCTGTCACTCACGTGTCCGTCTGTCTGTCTGTCACAGAGGTTTTACAGCTAAACGGTTGAAGCTATAGTTTTCAAAATTTCACAGTATAAACATCTTGTTGACCCAAAGCCATACAAATTGTCAAAAAATATTTTTAAATGTTTTTAAGGGGGACTCCTATGTACTCGTATGTATGACCATTTCTATATTACGCTCTACAGCCCATATCTTGTCGGATTATGATTTAAAAGGTGTCATTGGACTCATCTCAATTATGGGAGTGACATAGGCTATATAGTTTTTAATAGGGCCCTCCCTCCCCAAAATAAACCTTGAAACATTTTTTTTTCTTTGTCATATCATATGGGTATCAAATGAAAGCTACTAAATAGACCATTCAATAAATGCATATATGTAACACTTTTAAAGAACTATTTTGGCACAAATTTATCACAAGATAAGCGTAACTTTGATAGCAAAATAAATAATCTTTTACCATATAACTTATTTGTAGAACTCATTCAATAATAAACCTTAAAATTGAAATGCAGCAGATTATTATAAAAACAAAAAACACAACTGCTAAAAGGCGGAGACAAACAAAAATTTTTGAAAAATATACCGAAACGTTTTTCGGGGGCCTGCAGCTCTTCATAATATTTAATGTATAAATTATAGCTAGTAGTTGTTTTTCCAATTTCAGTTAATTATTTTTTAGTCGGATTTTTTAATTTTTATAATTCACAGAGCCTGTTGGCCCGTATTTCAACGGTGGAACGTTTGTAGGCTAATACTGACGTGTGAAAAATAACTCGTCTGCCGCCTTATGAAATGCACAACCGTCAGACCAACCCATTTCGATATCAAGTAATCGCAAATTAATTAAACACCAATAAAAGTTCATGGAAACATATAAACCTTAATGAACCACAACATTTTGATCTTAACCTTAATACACTGTAAGTTAAGTATACAATAAACCGATACAAATATAGTTATTTCAATTTCACACATTTTCAAAGGGCAGGGCATTGACATACTAAATGTGTTTATGTCATAAATAAAAGAATTAGTACATTGAACTGAACTTGAGTAGTACACAAAAACATGACCTACATTTTTTTTATTTATTTAATGTAGGCTCGCGCTTGACCACTATCTCAAATGATGGTAAGCGATTTATTGATTAACACATTTTCATACATTGTAATATTTAAGAGATTAAAGCGTAGTATTGTTCACGAGTAAACAGATATCGCAAGTCCCTCCATGAAAACCAAGCGTGCCACTTTTTCACACACAATTTAGAAACAAATTTACTTACCAATGAAAGAAAACATTTCCAATGCCTCGGCCAACTTTTTCTGTACAGTCTTTACAGCTCAATATGGTATAATTAGGCATTTTTCTAGATTTCGGTGGATTTCCGATGCAGATAATGCTAAATGAAAAGCTCAAAGTACGATCATTGTTCGTAATTTTACTCCGTTTTTTGACAAGCGAAGTATGCAGATCCACCTTGTGGATTGCTTTCCAACGTATCATTATGATGCATCATAATCTCACATTGAATTTTATTGAACCAATCGCAGGCCAGTGACTCTTCTAAAGGTCTCGTGATCATTCACAGTTGGGGTACAATATAATTAGCACAAAAGCATGTTTTATTATGACACTTCGGCACGTTTTTACATTTATATTATTAGAATAAACCTTTTAAGACAGGCTCACGTTTTATCATTGCAAGATGGTTAATTCTGACAGAGATTACTAAAAAAATGGTGTTTGCGTCTACTATTGACGCTTTTTGAAGTCATCTCAATACACAAGGCCATCTTGACTTTTGAAATTTTAATAAGTTATATTAATATTTTAACATAATCAATACTAATATTATAAATTCGAAAGTAACTCTGTTTGTCTGTTACCTTTTCACGCCTAAACCACTCAACCAATTTCAATAAAATTTGGCAAGGAGATAGGTGTCATGCTAGGTAAGGACATTAGGACTCAAAAACACTTTCAATATTAACGTACTTTTTAAATTTAACTTTAAATAAACCGAAAAAAAAATGTAAGAAATATTTGTTTAAGAAAAGAAAGACGCAACTGTCAATATTGTAATAATTATTCTAAATATTTAGTATACAAAAACGTATGTGTGAAATTTTAGCAAGGATCACACACGACGCAAGGGACAAGGACACACACGTTCTTATCACAGTTGCAACCGGTTTAATGATGGCTTAAGCATACACGTAAAGTACGATTCTATAACGTAATGTAGGTGAGGTAATAAAAGTTTTTAACTACGGAAACTTAAAAGGTAAGCTACATAATTTCAACACCAAAAAAATATACTAAATAAAAATATGATAACAGCCACTCGTTGGGATCCGCGACCAAAACCACCTTCGGTACCTCTCCAAAAACTCAGGCCGTTTAATATAATTATGTATGGAACCCCTTAAAAGATATTCGGAATCCTGAAGACTGCAGGTATACCAGGGGTCATGCGATCTGTCCCGGGGGTAAAGCCGATGTCGGCTCAACTGATATCTACAGTCAAGGCAACGGACCATCAAAATTATGGAACAAAAGGGTCTGAAATACCAGAAGAAAACGATATTCCTAAGAACAATCAGGACATGCATCATGAATCAAACCAGTTTTGATTCATGATGCATACATTCTTGTCAGCGGCAAGGTTTTTTTATGATTAGCTTGTCAACAGTGTTTGCAGAACTTCCCAGTCCTCCAGTCTGTCGTACGGTGACAGTTGCATGGTAGTGAAACGACAGTTGGTGCCTCTAGCAGAGCTCAGTCGTAGCGGCATGGGGTACGCGGACTCCGGCACGTCCGTTGGCTCGCACTTTACGTACCCTCCGCTCCGCCTAATGACAAGGAATGTGTTCTTGCCATTCCCGCACAAAAATTGACATTGCCATGGTCGTATATTGACGCTTTTAAACAGTTACAAAAGAAAAATACAATAATAAATTTTTCAACAAACTTGCTCGTAAAGTGAGCCTTATTACAACGCTTTTTAGACCGTAAACCGAGCTATAACACACAAGTGCGTAATAACATTACACACTGGTGCGTAATAGAATTATCCCTACAAAGTTAAATTAGTATCTTTTTGAAAGTTATATGTGAGTATACAGAGCATTTTCAATTTAACCGTGTAATACAGTATATTTTTTAGTAGCATCAAAGAGGTTTTATGCCGCTGAAAATCCATATACATTTTTGGAATAAATAAATGTCCTTCATCCTTAATTAAGTCAAACATATGTCGCATCAAGGCTGGCCGATAGATGCAAACCATCGGGAAGTCAGGATGTATTCCCTTAGGTTAAGACATCGTGTGTGGGCAGGTCGGTGGGTATAATCGTGCAAATGAAATCACATAAGTTATTCGATACACTGGGTTTATTCAAATAGACACAAGTTACATTATTGCTTACTAATTTTACGGATCGACACTGATTCTACGACGTCTTAGCTCTACGGCTGTCTGTACTCAACTGACTCAACTGCTCTATTCTGCACCACGCTAGTGCTTATAAAAGCGCGCCAATGCGCAGTTGCTCTTGATTGCCGCTAGGGGCGTGCTTGTGAATTGACTTTACGTCCGTACTATTGACTAAACCCGACACGGCCATCCTGCGTGACAGGCGTCCTCGTCTGTTCCTCATTGTCAGGTTCTAACAGTGTATCGAATCATGTGGAAATCCTCAATGGATGTCCTCAGCCCTTGGGGAAAGCTGAGGGGTCTGTCAGAATTCCTACTGACTAAAACCACATGGTGTTCTCTAGGCCGTAATTCCTCTTGAGAGGCGAACGTGGAACACACACGTCGCCTTCTCGGGCCTCTCTCAGGTGACAGATCCCCAAATCCATCACCCGCAGGCTTCATCATCTTGTCCTCGCTCCATGTCATCTCATGGTCACCTCGTGTTGCACCACACGTCGTCTTAGTCCACTCCATCCTGGCAATCTCCCATCATACAAGGGATGTTTTTCTGAAAAATACAAAATTTTCAAACAGTATTTGCTCGTCCAATCCTGACTCATACACTAGAGTGAGGAAACATTTTGAAACAATCAAACATGATCATTCAAATCTCTCTGTTCACTATTGCAAGGAACGAGTAAATCTATTTCCAATTTAAAGAAAATAGCAATTTAATCATCGAATTGGTACCTAAAAGCACCTAATCTTCGTGATTACAAAATTCAAGTACCACTGATAAGTCATAAATCTCAAATTAAATCAAACAAAAGAAACAATATACCATGTTTCTTATTCACGATTTTTAACCATCACAAGCTCTACTAGCTATCTCATAGCTCTCTTAGCTATCTCAATTGCTCTACTCGCACATCTCCACGATGTCGAGTCAACTCGACTCTCTGAACTTAGACCTTGTTCACACAGAGATTTAGTACTTACTACTTTATCTACAATCTCAATTGGTACTTGAGCTTTGTGTGTCTTACCAACACGATCTACGCATAGTAATCAAAATTTGAAAACCAAAATAATTTTAATTTTCGTAATGAGGGCTTGACGATTCGAACGTCATCAACATTAACATAATCTCTCTACACGCGTGACTGCGAGTTTACTTTCCTTTAACCTCATGACTCAATAGGAACTTTCTGTAAGGTTCCTAACACAAACATGAGTTTTCACACCAGCCATAGTGTCACACAGACTTACAGGTGCCATACAGGCCTACCGTTGCCATAAAAGCCAACAGTTGCCACACAGGCCAACAGTTGCCACTTAGGCTCACAGCTGCCACACAACGCTCGGCTACTCCAGACTGAAATAGATTATAGGGTTCGTGAAAATAGAGCAATTTTAAAACCCTACTCTTTAACTAAATCATTACCCTGGGCCATGTACCACTAGTCGCTCCAAACAAAGTTTAAAACTTATTCTGCAGCAAAAACTGCCAAGCTTACAGAAACCCTCGAGTAAAACCTCCCAACGCCACGGCTCCCTAGCCGACCAGCAATTATATTGCTCTCACAATGGTCTCTCGGTCTCTCTCTAGACCCCGACCTCCGCCAGAATCAACTGGTACGGTCAAACATGATACGTTCGATAGACTGAATTACTCGACACCTTAAGCTTGCTCATCATCATCAAATCCTTTTGACATCAACATCGACTGGTACATGACCCGCTGGCATCTGCCCTAACCTACCTTGTGCATACTTGTAGGTTCTAAGCGTACCTATTTAAAGCTTTCGGTGTATAACGATCACCGTCCTGTCATAATCACCTATCGTGGACTTAATTCAGGTCCTATTTAGTTTTCGAACCAGAGATTCCCACACAATACTTCATTAGAAAAAGGTCCAACGATCAAAAAGTTCAACAACTTAACAAAGTTATTGTAAAAATTCTGTTACTCTTTACCATAATTCAAAGGCAATGCACACTCAACTCATGAAACTTCTTCGTTGACCCATCGCCACATGTTACTCATGAGGTGCGGTCCAAAGTTCTGAGTGTGACAAGTGTACAAGCCATCAAATTTGGTCTCACTACCACTGTCATCGACTATGACGTCTTATTCTCAAGGAACTTAGTGATCGGGGATCCTTCCCACATGATTCGCGGTTTTTACCCAAAGATTTTGGAACATACCGACCGTTTAATATGAAGGAAACAATTAAGCCCGATATTATTTGCGTCTTAATAACTCGTGTGAAGGAGCTTTACGAATTAATTCAGATCAATATTCTCAAAATCTCATTAACAGTAACCCTTTACTATCGTTCTCTAACTCAGTCTTTATGTAAGGAAAACGATCGCGAGATCCACTGCTATCATAAAATTACTTTGAAAGTAAGCAAGTGAATTCAGATTGAAGACGGTGGTTGTAAACCGTTACGCAACATAAGATCTGTTCCGAATACACGCAAATGACCAGTACCGTTACTAACTTGATACAATTGCGTTGGCCCAACGACTTTACTAACTCGCTTTGCCACTGAAGATGACTAATTGTTAAGTCACTTTGGATAGATCATCTTTTTCATAATCTGCCTAGCCTTTTCCCAACTATACTGGGGTCGGCTTCCAGTCTTACCGGATTCAGCCAAGTTCCAGTGCCCCACATGGAGCGACTGCCCATCTGACCTCCACAACCCAGCAACTGGGCAACACGGCACCCCTTGGCAAGACTGCTGCCAGATCTCAAGCCTCTGACCACCCGTAACGACTGTCAAAGATCCTCAAATGACAGCCGGGACCAACGGCTTAACGTGCTTGCCGAGGCACGGAGGAAACTCAGTATGTTGAAATGGTCACCCATCCACGGACCGACCTCGTCAAGCGTCGCTTAACCTTGATGATCGACTCGTGCGGCTGTTATTATTTAGCCACGAGCTCATCTTCTTATGGGATATTAAATCCTAAAGTTCGTACTGAACCAAATGTTGAAACTACCGCCAATAGGAAACTCATTAACTACTTTCTTACAAGTGTCTTAATTACCTAGTGATAGTGCTAGATGTAATCACGACCAACTCAATGGTCAAACATGAACACTCTTAAATTTTGAAATAGCATCTCTTCACTAGAGAACATTTGACCTCACTATCGAAATAAAATAGAAGCGACTCACCGAGTATTCCATTCCAAACTTGCGCGTGGTTGTAACGTTCGGCTACCACCTGCGAACTGCTAGCCTGCCGTCAGTCTCAACCTCTCAGATGTTGACACGTCAACCTTCGCGTTCAGCATTTGAACCGCTAGCCTACAGCAGAGGCTCCACTGCGACGCAATATGGCATCTGAAACGTAAAAAACATTACGAGAGTATATGTTCACAGTTGTCTTAACTATACACAGCTTGATCGAAATTAACCAGTGCAGCGGTATAGTAAAATAACCGGCACTGCAAAATGGGTTATTATGGACACCGAATGCGAGTGCAGAACCCCTGTCCAAAACATGAACCACACATTACAGTGTCCCAAGTGTCCAGGTAGGTATATGGGCTTTAGAAAATCCAATGCCATAGCGTCAGTGGCATTTTAAGTCGCAATTAACGATGCCACATATTAGGCCCAAACTATCTAAAGACTTAAACCTCAACTTGATAAGAAAAAGCATAGAAGCCTCATAATCAGACTCCATTAACTCAAAACTAATAATTTCATTAGGAATTATCATAATTTCCAGAATGATGTATTTGGTACGGCAATGCTACTACATCGCACTAAAGTCCGAATAATAAAAGCTAGCTAAGGACTATTAACAGTAATAGTAGAATAACAACTCTTCAGTAACATTAAAACTGGATCAGCGATAACTAACATGAAATTATGACCTGACACGGGCCACCCCGACGATTCACTGACCGCCATACCGTACACAAAATCAGAATTTTGAATAATGAACACTCTTGGCCATTGTCATAACAAAATGAAAACGACTCACCAGATTGGCATAACGATCAGTGTGTATGGACCATTTCAAACGTCCACACGCTCCTCCTTGACCTGTCAAGCTCCTTGGTTGTTACTAGCCTCCTTACTGCTCCGTTCCGGACTGATTTTTGATTATTCAATACCGAGGGTAGTCGCAGCTGACACCACGATTTTTTTTTGCAAGAATGTAACCGACATTTTCACTAGCTTTGTTTTTACGTGTGATCTCATTAGCACGATCGAATCCCAATTCTGATGTCGCATCAAGGCTGGCCGATAGATGCAAACCATCGGGAAGTCAGGATGTATTCCCTTAGGTTAAGACATCGTGTGTGGGCAGGTCGGTGGGTATAATCGTGCAAATGAAATCACATAAGTTATTCGATACACTGGGTTTATTCAAATAGACACAAGTTACATTATTGCTTACTAATTTTACGGATCGACACTGATTCTACGACGTCTTAGCTCTACGGCTGTCTGTACTCAACTGACTCAACTGCTCTATTCTGCACCACGCTAGTGCTTATAAAAGCGCGCCAATGCGCAGTTGCTCTTGATTGCCGCTAGGGGCGTGCTTGTGAATTGACTTTACGTCCGTACTATTGACTAAACCCGACACATACATTTATTAGTATCAAATTATTCCTAATTCACATTAATCTGTACTTCTATACTAGTATTACAAAGAGGAAAGATTATTTTGTTTGTTTGTACCGAATAGGCTCCGAAACTACTAGACCGATTTACAAAATTCTTTCACCAATAGAAAGCTACATTATTCTTGAGTGACATATGCTATTTTTTCATCCCGAAAACGGGTCCTGTGGGGTGGTCCACGGGAGCGAAGCCGTGGGGAACAGCTAGTTTGTTATAAAACATTTGCATTTTATCACTTAAATTTATAATTTTGAAGTAGGCTGTATGTTCACTCACCTTGCATTTGGCGCGTGAAAAAATAAGCTTGCGCTCCATTTCCATTAATTTTCATATTTTATTTTTATCGTATTTGTCGCTATGTGGTAAATTATTTTACAAATGTTAAGTTTTCGTGCAGTCATCTTCTGCACGAAAACTTAACATTTTTAAAATAATTGACCACATACACACACAATTGATCGAGTTATCCACGTCAGAAATACTAAATGAAGCACAAAATGCAAACCATAGTCTAATCCTCGCCAAATCTAGAGAAAAGTGCTTAGCTGCCTACGATAGTTTCCTACAATGGAAGAGCAAGAATTATACCCAGTAATTTTCGGAAAATGTGTTTTTGCGTATTTCTCTAAACTCGCCAATACATAAAAGCCCTGCTCCCTGTGGTGCATCTATTCCTGGTGATGCTCAAACATGTTGTTGATATCAAAACGTACTGTAACCTCATGGCATTTATGAAGAAACGGCTAGGACGGACATATATATAATATACCAGCCGACGTTGAAAAGTTTTTGAAAGAGGTTCCGGATAGTCAGTACCTAGCAACAAAGGTACGTTGATATTATTAATCTAAAACGTATCTAAATAATTGCGTAACCTTAACATAACTTCTTAAAACTAATGAATTGATTTCGTTGCTGGTTGCCTTAATTTTCGGTGTTATTGGTGCGTGTAGACGACAAGAGCTTTATAATATTAGGCACAACAAAGGATGTATAAACCCGAAAGCAGACTCTATTCATAACAAGGCG
This sequence comes from Orthosia incerta, assembly GCA_948252205.1. NCBI lineage: Eukaryota > Metazoa > Arthropoda > Insecta > Lepidoptera > Noctuidae > Orthosia > Orthosia incerta. Next base: position 7,924,072 of record OX411748.1, read on the forward strand.
AAAATCGAGTGACAAAATAACGCAAGCTATTAATTTGGAGCCAAAGGCAAAAAGGTTTTGCCCCGAACCACCATCATGTACATCTCGTAGCATGAGTTATTTGGTTCCTACTGTTCAATGATTTGGCTATGTCGCCGACATTTACGTAAGAATAAAACGAAAGTATCTAATAAAGTGGCAAGCACCAATGTAACACAAACTGTCAAATAGCCATCCAAATCAATCCAATATCGCTTTGAAAATTGTACCAATTGTTATAATATATTATTAAAACAATTGGTGTTCAACAAGTTAAGTTTACACTCGACAGTAATTTTGAACTCTAATTTATTATAACTTTAATTTCGATCACAATTTTTGTATTATTTATATATCTAATATATAAAATTCTCGTGTCACAGTTTTCGTTGCCATACTCCTCCGAAACGGCTTGACCGATTTTGATGAAATTTTTTGTGCTTTTCCGGTATCTATGAGAATCGGCCAACATCTATTATTCATCCCAAAAAAAAAAAAAAAAAAATATGGTAGGGTAGGTGTAGGGTAGGTGTAGGGTAGATGTAGGGTAGGTGTAGGGTAGGTGTAGGGTAGGTGTAGGGTAGGTGTAGGGTAGGTGGCATGCAAAATTGTTTAATTTAATAAAAAAATACATTAAAGAATATTAAGGTAATCATTACAAAAATCGCTATTTAAATACAATAATTTAAAAAAAAAACGTATTAAAACAATAATAATCAATTACAACAATGAAATTTAAACACAATAGTTATGAATGTAGCCAAGATGAATATATAATGTCAAAATATCAATAAAATGTCTTAGAATATGCATGTCGAATCAACGTAAAATTAAATAATAAGAGTGTCAAAAAATTAATCAAATGTCAAGTAAAATAAATATTAGTCATATCTGGGTAGGTGTAGGGTAGGTGTAGGGTAGGTGTAGGGTAGGTGTAGGGTAGGTGTAGGGTAGGTGTAGGGTAGGTGTAGGGTAGGTGTAGGGTAGGTGTAGGGTAGGTGTAGGGTAGGTGTAGGGTAGGTGTAGGGTAGGTGTAGGGTAGGTGTAGGGTAGGTGTAGGGTAGGTGTAGGGTAGGTGTAGGGTAGGTGTAGGGTAGGTGTAGGGTAGGTGTAGGGTAGGTGTAGGGTAGGTGTAGGGTAGGTGTAGGGTAGGTGTAGGGTAGGTGTAGGGTAGGTGTAGGGTAGGTGTAGGGTAGGTGTAGGGTAGGTGTAGGGTAGGTGTAGGGTAGGTGTAGGGTAGGTGTAGGGTAGGTGTAGGGTAGGTGTAGGGTAGGTGTAGGGTAGGTGTAGGGTAGGTGTAGGGTAGGTGTAGGGTAGGTGTAGGGTAGGTGTAGGGTAGGTGTAGGGTAGGTGTAGGGTAGGTGTAGGGTAGGTGTAGGGTAGGTGTAGGGTAGGTGTAGGGTAGGTGTAGGGTAGGTGTAGGGTAGGTGTAGGGTAGGTGTAGGGTAGGTGTAGGGTAGGTGTAGGGTAGGTGTAGGGTAGGTGTAGGGTAGGTGTAGGGTAGGTGTAGGGTAGGTGTAGGGTAGGTGTAGGGTAGGTGTAGGGTATGTGTAGGGTAGGTGTAGGGTAGGTGTAGGGTAGGTGTAGGGTAGGTGTAGGGTAGGTGTAGGGTAGGTGTAGGGTAGGTGTAGGGTAGGTGTAGGGTAGGTGAATGTTTGGCGTTTTTATGGCAAAACAAAGTTTGCCGGGTCAGCTAGTATTATATATACTTACAGCTATGAAATAATCAAAAATAAATATATCAATTAAAAATAGCTATGTAAACTTTTCGATAGTCAAGTTATTATAGGCATGTTTGTAAATAAATTGTATTTGATAAAAAATATGTCTCATCAAGCTATCTCTGATGGGTGAAGGTCGATCTTCCACGTCTCTTAGACTATAACAAAACGGTGCAAAAAGCATTGTACTATATGGTAACTTTATAAGTTAGTACCTTAATGGTTTGGCCATGGTCATATGGTATAGGATTTTACTTTCCATTACAAACAAATTATTTTAAACATCTTTTACGACTGCGGAACGATCAGGTTGAAAATTTTCCGTATGAAGAATAAAATAGGACTTGTCATAAAAATTATAATTATATTATATATGTCCTGGTCAAGCAATGTTATTATGAAACTGCGTCTTAAAATATGCGCAGAATTTTATGTCATGAATATCTTTTTATCAAAACATGAAGATAAATCATCACTTTACCATGATTATTATTAGTTAGCCATTATATGGGTAACAGATAGGAACTAATAATAATTGGAAGAAAACATAAAAAGTTAGAAACCATTCTTGATAAACATGTTAATGATTTTATAGTAAAAGCACCAGGCGATATCGAGGCCTATTCCAAAATAATACATAAATAAGGAGTCGATCATAGGTTTGCAAATTAAATAAAAATATAGATAGGACATAAAACAATTGAATTCATTTATCATTTTGATAAAATTTTAAGATCTGTTCCCATACCATGACATGTAGACAAGTTGTATACATCTTCATTTCCCTTACGTACCTTACATTTCCTTACTCGAAATAACCTTGCTCTAAGTGCTTATGGTTATCCCCCAGGATGGATTGTTGGAAAAATGATAGCCAGAAAATATGAGAATACTAAAATGATGGCTATGGAATAAAAATACAACAGGAAGATAAAGATTTTGGTAAAATTGGGAGAGGTGATAGGAATATAACTTTTCTCTCTATCTCTATATTAATAAGTAAGAAATAATAACTCAGGACGCTCACTGGAATTATAAAGATAAAGATAGACATGAATAAAAATAACAAAATGTCATTTATTTAAATTAACCTATACGTAATAAATAAAAAAGAACTATAAAATAAAAATATATCGTCTGCAGTATTAAAATTAAAAATAACATCTAAAAACTAGCTGATGAAATGAAAAACTCAAAATAAAAGCTTTTAATCGATACATTTATTCTAAGATTTGAAACAAAAATGTATGATAATTACCGGTAAATGTCAAGGCTGGTCAAGGTAAGACGGGTTAACGATATGTTAATATTATTGCACAAGATGTTAACTAATCTGTCGCTATGGCGATGGTGCAATGTCGCAATGGACGGACTGCGTTTACTTCACGACAAGTTATGAGAGGAAAAGTTGAAATACACAACGTATTAGACAGTGTGAAATAAGATTTTAATTAAAACGGTCTAGTAAATATTGCAGAAATAACGATAACTGCCAAAGTTACAAATTTCTGTCCACACGCCACGAACAAAAACGCAAACAATATTAAGTCTTCATAATATGACAAAAGCATAGTTTAAATTGGAATTTAAAATAGGAAACTTGTTTTGTCGTGGATGAAAATGTGTAGCACTATGCGATATGTGTTTTGTACCAATGAAAGAATGTTTGTAATCGAATTAGTCCTGCCAGAAAATTACTTTAACAAACTAGCAATTACTCCAGTTCATAAAAATAACAATTTCAGGTTCCTAACAAAACATAACAGGTTTAGGTTAGGACTTTATTGCCATTTATTCTATTCATGCCACTATTAACTGAACGTAAAGGAAAATATCATAAGGGAATCGTTGTCTATTCTGGGCAACATATTAATCTGAGGCGAATAGATGCGTATAACTTAACTCCGTCTTCGAGCCTTTGATCATAAAACGACCACTAAATCTGCCTGAAAATAATAAAGAAAAACAAAGATTTAGAAAAAAGGAATTAGGTAAGCTAATTATCAAGCGTAAATAATGAATGGCAAATATATACAGAAAAAGCTTTTAACAGTCTAGACTCTATAACAGGTACAAACTATGAATAAACCCTGACAAAATATTATGCAGCCATTTTGGTACATTTATCAACACACATCTATCTATCTAAAAAAAAAACTAGAAATTTAAATGTATCAGTATATACAACTGTTGGTTGGCCAAATAAATAAATAAATAATCTAATAGGTACCTTTAAACGAGCAATTCTTGTATATATATCCGTCCTCTCACATTCACACATCACACGCACCCACACACCCCTACACAATGAAAATGTGGCTAGTTATATATAATTATTATTTTAATATCAGTTGCTATTGAATTGGATTGAAATGTATTGAATTTTACTGAATTATATTGTACTGAATTGTATTGAATTATTGTATTATATTGTATTGAATTCAATTGGATGTGGTTCAACTAAATTTAAATTGCTTTAATATTAATAACTGATTCCCTATGTACCGGCTTGCCTAAGCTGGGAAATCAGCGAGTCTTAATCCCTCTATGCTACTTCGATGTTTGAAAGTGTGTTGCAAGTGTGACGGTGGAGTAGGTGTCCAGTGCCTGTAACACAGGTTAGTTCTTAGCGCAGGGCTGGGTCTTGCTCTGCTCTCTGTTGCAGCGCGCCTCATTTACCTGCTTTATTTATGTGGTAGTATTGGGAGGAGGAGGAGCTCGTGGCTAAAGAGGAGCTCGTGGCTAAAGAGGAGCTCGTGGCTAAATAATAACAGCCGCACGGGTCGATCATCAAGGTTAAGCAACGCTTGACGATGTCGGTCAGTGGATGGGTGACCATTTCAACATACCGAGTTTCCTCCGTGCTTTGGAAAGCACGTTAAGCCGTTGGTCCCGGCTGTTATTTGAAGATCTTTGACAGTCGTTACAGGTAGTCAGAAGCTTGAGATCTGACGCCAGTCTTGCCAAGAGGCACCGTGTTACCCAGTTACTGGGTTGTGGAGGTCAGATAGGCAGTCGCTCCATGTAAAACACTGGTACTTAGCTGAATCCGGTAAGACTGGAAGCCGACCCCAATATAGTTGGGAAAAAGGCTAGGCAGATGTATGTATTTATGTGGTAGTATTAAGGATAATTATGTACAAAAATATTTGTTAATGAATAAATAAATTAAAATAGAAATATATCTATTTAATCTGAATCTCGGAAACGGCTTCAACGATTTTCATAAATTTTAGTATGGTTTTGGGGGCGATGTTTCAATTTTAGAAAACGTCGTTTTTTCTATTTTCACCCGAGCAGAGCTCGGACGCCCATTTACTTAAATTTATATGTCTAACACTTTATACCTACACATTTCTGTAATAAATTAAACTTTCCATCAAAATGTAGAATAATATCTCATTCTTATATAAGCAAGATCCGGTACTAATAAAAAAAAACTTTACATATGACATGAAATAATATATTGTTGGACTCGTTCCAAGTTCCAATCTTGATCTTTGAATCGACTTTAGAAAAAAAGGTATACACATATCTAGGTACCTTTTACCTTACCTTTTGATATCTAAATCTGAACTATAATATGATAAGGAAGTGAAGTTGTCAGATTGTTTGTCTATATATTTCTAAAAGGAAATGGAAATGCTCGATTACGAAAATTTTTACGACAAATAACTACTCTATAGCTATTTATAGGCCACTTTTTATTACGGTAAATGCACAGTACGTGCTCCCTTGGCAACCCACGCCCACACTTCGGCTAACGCCCACGGGACCGAAGTCGTGTAAAAAGTTAGATATTACTATTTCGATACGGATACGAGTATATCCTCATCTCTGCCCTCGAAAGGCTTTCTTCAAGGGCAGGAGAAAGAACAATGTACATAAAAGGTAGATAAAAGCTAAGCTGTTTGTACTGACTTTCAATAAAAAAAACTTTTATGCCATTGTTAATACCATTTCATAATATAACATCATGCCAGTACGCTCTTAAGGTGTACGCAGATCTCTCATTTCACCGGTCATGTTCAAGTTTGATAATATTTGGGTAATCTATTCTGGCGAAAAAAAACTACAAAGTGAAAAATATAATAATTTTTCACTTTGTAGTTTTTTATTTGGAAGTTTTAGTTGCAAAAAAGTTTTTTTTATTTTTCGCTTTTTAGTTGTACCTACTGCAAGTTGTTTAGTAAGGTACCTAAAAAACTACAAAGTGAAAAATATAATAATTTTTCACTTTGTAGTTTTTTATTTGGAAGTTTTAGTTGCAAAAAAGTTGTTTTTATTTTTTACTTTTTAGTTGTACCTACTGCAAGTTGTTTAGTAAGGTTCCTAAAACGCCAGAATAGATTACCCAAATATGATCAAACTTGAAACCAACCGGTGAAATGAGAGATCTGCGTACCCCTTAAGAGCGTACTGGCATGATGTTATGTTATGAAATGGTATAAACAATGAACATACATGCGATTGCAGCAATCCCGAGAGCTTTGCCGTTATTTGTTGAAAAGTACTGTTGTATATCTTCGGATTCCTTCATCAGATCTTTACCAAATTAAAATGGGACCAATTTGGGTCCATATTCTTTAAAACAAAAAAAGAATTTTCAAAATCCTTCCCCAAATGACGGATATATCAGTGAATATTAATAAAAAAACACACATGAAGTCGAAAATAGAACCTCCTCCTTTTTGGAAAGTCGGTTAAAAAGTCGCACATATCTTAATAATGTATTGCTATTTTCTTGCGGATATCCTCATACTTGCCCTTGGGGTAGGCGGAGGTTAAAAAATACATTTAGGTATTATACGTGTTACGTGAACACAATTGAAAGCTTATACTTTCTATTATTATTTTTCTCGGTTCTCCCCCGGTTACAGTTATTATTATACAAGGTTATTCATCAATACAAGGAATTTTAAAAAGTTGAACAAACAACCAACTGATACTAAAACCAGTTTAATTTAATAGTAAAGTCATACCTAAGCATAAATTAAAAATGGTAGTAGACGGATACCTTCAAGGTCATGGTCAGATTCCAAGTTCTTGAAAAGTCCAACGAACCGAGATGTTATGATCAAATAAACAATAATTATTAATCTATTAGATTTATTGACGTAATACGCTTAGGATGCTGGTGTCGTTTTTGTTCAATTCGGCAGATACCGCCGGCATTTAACATGCAACTTTATTTTAGTCGCCATTAAGTCTCATGCTTATTGATTGAACATCTTTAAATTTTGTCGTTTGATGATCTATTCTTTAAAAATGTCACCGTGAAAACTTAGGTAAAGTAACCTGAAGTGAGCTGCAAGGGGTTTGCAGTTCACTTCACCTAAGCTTTCACACTGAGATGTTTACAGAATAGCACCTTTTTTTTGCGTGGAGAAATGCTCATGCATACTGCACTACCACGGGGAGATAGTGCAGTTATGTGGGTCTCTAACCCAATAAAACTCCACGGTGTCCTCCTGTGCTGCTTATGGCGGGAACAGCGGCACGCGTTAGCACTCACCGTGAACCCACCGCGGCTGTCCGTCACCGGATCCTCCTCGGGGGAGTACCCCCCATCACCGGCGCACCAGAACACACTGTACGCCGTGACCACCCCAGGGACCAAATCAGCAAATGGGCGCCAGATGACCCCGTGTATGGCACCCTTGGCCATCAGACGGTGGCGACCCCGTCCGGGCCGCGGAAGGTAGGGAGAGCGGCTCACCGCAATACCAGCACTCCTCTCCCGCCGCGGCCTCCAACCCTCAGCCGCGACATCGTATGGGACCTGGGACGCTCCATAAGACATCGTGGCCCGCCTTAGTTGCGATGTCGCTTGTTACCAAGCGGCACCGCAACCTATTAGTTGGCCGCTACGTCGTCGGCTTAATCGGCAAAAGCCCTGACGAGTGGCCCCTCCTCGGGTTCCTCTTCGCTTCACCGTGCGTGACCAACCCACGGTTACTGAGCCCCCCCATCACACCGGGGGTGTACAGAATAGCACCTGCAGTGGTGTCTCATACAATGTAGCCGAAGGATCAATCATTAATAACCCGTTTGCTTCTGCGTGATAGCCATGTTAGACTAAGTAGGTACCAGAATTTCCGTTCTGTTTTCTGCCTAGTCAGGGATCAGCAACATCTGGTTTACAATTAACTCTCTGTTGATTTTAAGAGCAGTGGTGGCCCAGTGGTATCGGCCGCGACTTACAAGTTGTAGGTCGTGGGTTCGAGCCCAGGCAGGCGCTTTACTTTGTGTAAATTATTTCATCACCACTGCTCAAAACGGTGAAGGAAAACATCGTGAGGAAACCGGCATGTCCTAAAACCAAAAATTCGAAGACATGTGACATCCACCACGCACTGGGCCCGCGTGGTGGATAACGGCCCATTCCCTCTCACAGAAGGCTTGTGTCCTAGCAGTGGGAACATTAATAGATGTTAGTTTGTTTATATTTTTCTAAAAGGGAATCTCTGTAATTAGCAACCCAACTATATATATGTATTTGTATGTACTATACATATGTATAAAACTCCACGGTGTCCTCCTGTGCTGCTTATGGCGGGAACAGCGGCACGCGTTAGCACTCACCGTGAACCCACCGCGGCTGTCCGTCACCGGACCCTCCTCGGGGGAGTACCCCCCATCACCGGCGCTCCAGAACACACTGTACGCCGTGACCACCCCAGGGACCAAATCAGCAAATGGGCGCCAGTTGACCCCGTGTATGGCACCCTTGGCCATCAGACGGTGGCGACTCCGTCCGGGCCGCGGAAGGTAGGGAGAGCGGCGCACCGCAATACCAGCACTCCTCTCCCGCCGCGGCCTCCAACCCTCAGCCGCGACATCGTATGGGACGCTCCATAAGACATCGTGGCCCGCCTTAGTTGCGATGTCGCCTGTTACCAAGCGGCACCGCAACCTACTAGTTGGCCGCTACGTCGTCGGCTTAATCGGCAAAAGCCCTGACGAGCGGCCCCTCCTCGGGTTCCTCTTCGCTTCACCGTGGGTGACCAAGCCACGGTTACTGAGCCCCCTCCTCACAACAATGTGGGAACCCACCGGGGGGGGTACAGAATAGCACCTGCAGTGGTGTCTCATACAATGTAGCCGAAGGATCAATCATTAATAACCCGTTTGCATCTGCGTGATAGCCATGTTAGACTAAGTAGGTACCAGAATTTCAGTTTTGTTTTCTGCCTAGTCAGGGATCAGCAACATCTGGTTTACAATTAACTCTCTGTTTATTTTAAGAGCAGTGGTGGCCCAGTGGTATCGGCCGCGACTTACAAGTTGTAGGTCGTGGGTTCGAGCCCAGGCAGGCGCTTTACTTTGTGTAAATTATTTCATCACCACTGCTCAAAACGGTGAAGGAAAACATCGTGAGGAAACCGGCATGTCCTAGAACCAAAAATTCGAAGACATGTGACATCCACCACGCACTGGGCCCGCGTGGTGGATAACGGCCCATTCCCTCTCACAGAAGGCTTGTGTCCCAGCAGTGGGAACATTAATAGACTGATGATGTGATGTGTGATGTAATTCTAGCAAGCTACGTGATAAGTTAAACTTTTATTATAAAGAGGTTAAATAAATTGTTAGTTTGTTTATATGTTTCTAAAAAGGAATCTCTGTAATTAGCAACCCAACTATAAACATTCTTTCTCTGAAAGAATGCGACACTATCGCGAAGTTATATAGAATTCCTATCCCAAAATGCACGAAGAACTGATTCAACTACGACAAAAATTCTTTCTCCAAACAAAAAAGAAATACTATTGCGGAACGGGCAAATTTTTATCCCGGAATGCACGTTTCCTGTGACATATTACACGAGAAAAAGCTTGAAATTGATTTACGCCTGACCTGATATTATATCCTTCTAAGAAATCTCTCACACCGGAGGCTTATAGGAAATGCAAATGTTATTTGCACGTGTTTTTGCGTGTGTTACGATGTGTCAGGTGGCCACAGGTGCGAATTCTCAAGGTTTTATGGAGTTACATATTAAATACCATTGATTAACTTGTTCCGGTATTTGTGGAACTTAATATCCAATGCTGATCGTTCTAAGATTGATGGCAATAGAGTCGCCTCCTATTATATGAGACCTATACATAAAATGTGGATGTATTAATAGGTCTACTTCTGCCCACCCCTACGAGAAATACCGGTATAATGTTATGTTGTGAACATTTCAATGACACTAAACTGTAACTTGGAACACTAATGTCTACACTAATCTTTAGTGTAGACAAAATCAAATTTGTTAATTTATATTCATAGTTATTTTTTTTAATTGACTTACACACTGTTCCGTTGTTGTTGAATTAGATATTTCACCTATGTTTGCAGTATTTGTAAGTATTTGAGAACCATGTTCCTATTTATCAAATTAATGAATTTACCTGTTAATGCTTTTAAAACTTTATACCCGTACGTAGTATAGTGTGTAATGCTATTCTGGGTGCATCGTCCTCACAAATATGAATTTATTAATGTATATACTTATGTAAATATTGTAAAACACCTATTATTTTAAAAAGAGTAAGTATGGGGTTTCTTGTGCATTCTTCTCCATAACAAGCTACTTTTCCGAATGCACGGTAGAATCAACTTTTATTACTTGTAAATTTTAATTTTAATATTTGTTTGACGTTCAAAAGTGCCGCTTATTGGCCTAGTTGAATAAATATATTTGACTTTGACTTTGTAGCTTAACTAATAATAAACGGAACATGGCGCTTTGTACTTAGTAGTCTACTAGCTTCTGCCAGCGGGTTCGCTCGCGTGAAAAGTGATTTCTAATTTCAAGGGAACATTATACCGGGATGAAAATGTATATTATTATGTGCTTTACCAGACTTTAATCTATTTCTGTACCAAGTTTCATACAGATCCGTCCAACCGTTTGAGCTAAAGTAACAAACATACAAACACACACTCACAAACTTTCACCTTTATAACATTATTAGTAGGAATAAGATTAACTAAGGTGACATTAGTTTATTTTATTATATAAAATAATATTATACTTATCAATTTTTGTATACCTGCTATCTATTTCTATATGAATTAATTATGTAATCAATCAATTTAATTTGTTTATTTATGTATGTCAGCATTGTCGATGTTACTGAATGTTGTCATCATTTGTTTAATTGTAAACTTGTATTAATGTTTGCACACCATGACAATACGGTTAACATGTTAGCACAACTCCATTTACTTATATCACCTTGCATGCAATTCTTTTTCATATAATAGGGATGAAGACAATAAAAAAAAATTTAGTCCGTCAGTTAAATTTCCAAAAAATATTGGACACGAATTTTTCTATTGTAACGTTAACAAAAAATTAAAACGATACAGTGCTTTAAATTATCGCATGACGTCATGCCTTGAAACACTTTTTACATAGAAGTTACGTCACAAGACTCCACGCCCGAACTTTGATCGCTGTATCTTGGTGAATTTTTATTGATTAGAATAACCAAAAAATACGTGTCCAATATTTTTTGATAATTTAACCGGCAGACTAAATAGAATTTAATATTTCGTACCCCGTCATCATCCCTATTGTATGTTCACACATGTTTGAGCAAATAAAGTTATCTGAAGTTACTAAAAAAAGCATATTACTCTGTCACTAAATATTTACAGGATAAACTTATATAATGTTATACCATACGATATTTATCTCCATACATAAATAATATCTTGTTACTGTTAAATTTTATTTATTAAAGGATACCTGTGTGAATTCGCATGCCTTATGGTAGGATATGGCTAATGGACTCTATTTTTGTATAAGATCTTTTCTTTTGTACCCATATTCGCAAATTAATAAATGATTATGATTATGAATCTGAATCTGAATAGGCATATTTATTAATTCTAAATCGAGACGATGCTAAAAACATGTGAGGGTTCTCCAAAAATACAGAAACATATTTCTTTATCACCGATGTATATCCGTTCACTCATAGATTATACTGATTCATTAATTTCGCTTAGAATATAAATAAAAACCAAGCCCCGGCAAAAGGTGCTATTAAAACAAACAAGCCTAAGGATTATCACGAAGCATTAATGACAAGGGTTATCAATAGAGCTGCCACCTCCTGCCTATTTATTCCCATAAGCTCACGAGAAATGTTTTCTCATACGGTTTTGGCCATAGGTTGCGGCTGTCCAAATAAAATCCTCGGAACATTTGGATCTTGTTAATCTATACTATCTATACTTATATCTATACTATATATTTAATATTATATAGCTGAAGAGTTTGTTTGTTTGTTTGAACGCGCTAATCTCAGGAACTACTGGTTGGAAGGCTATATAACATCACGCTACAACGAATAGGAGCCGAGCATAATGAAAAATGTTGCAAAAACGGGCAAAAATATTCCTTTTTGAGAGCTTTTGTTGCGTGCGCTACGTAAACGGTTTAAGTTACGCAAATATAATGTATCATGGAATTATTCTTCTTTAAAAGTTCTAAAAAAAAATCCGCGACTGCATATGTCTATCTTTTTAGATTGACTCACAATAGCAGCTTTTATGTTCTAAATTTTAATTAGATCGCCGCCGCCGGTAGAAATAAAAGTTAACAGGTTACATTCGTATAGTAGCAAGGGTAGGTAGGGTAGGGTAGGGTAGGTAGGGTAGGTAGGGTAGCTAGGGTAGGGTAGGTAGAGTAGAGTAGGTAGGGTAGAGTAGGTAGGGTAGGTGGGTAGGGTAGTTATGGGAAATAAAAAAATAGGGTAGGTAGGTAGGAGGTAGGTAGGTAGGTAGCCAGTTGACGGGAGCGAAGCCGCGGGGGTCAGCTAGTAATATTAAAAAGAGGAAAGATATTTTTCTTTGTTTGTTTGCACCGAATAGGCTCCGAAACTACTGGACCGATTTTAAGAATTCTTTCACCTATGGAAAGCTACATTATTCCGGAGTAATAATTTATTTTCAAAAAAATAAAATCCTTATGATTATTGCAATAATGTAAACCAAAGTAGCAAAATTTTGCCTATAAAATTCATTATTTGGCGAGTACTGAGAAAATTATTGATTGATAGGTTAGGTAGGTAGAGTAGGTAGATAGATGGTAGGTAGGTAGGTAGCCAGATGACGGGAGCAAAGCGGCGGGTATCAGCTAGTCTACTAGTCTAATAATTAATGTATGCATTATTTGTTACGTAACATAAAATCTGTGTTAGCAGTGGTGGCCCAGTGGTAACGGCCCCCGACTTACGTGTCGTAGGTCGTGGTTTCGAACCCAGGCAGGCGCTTTACTTTGTGTAAATTATTTCATCACCACTGCTCACAAAACGGTAAAGGAAAACATTTTGAGGAAACCGGCATGTTCTAGAACCAAAAATTCGAAGACGTGAGATTCACCAACCCACACTGGACCCGAGTGGTGGATTATGGCCCATTCCCTCTTTCACAAAGAGAGGGCTCAGCAGTAGTGGTTGCGACCACACTAGACCAACGAGGCACTCAAGAACTATGTACAGTCAAGGGCCAAAAGTGCAGTCATACTCTGCCAAAACTCAAATGGCTAGTTTTTGTAGAAGAAGTTAAATTATCCACAACTCATTATATTTTGTATAGAAATAAAGTATAGATTGTTCCTACTAACCGCGAAAAGTTGAAATTCTGCTGCCTACAAAAAAATTGCCTTTTGTGTTTTGGTAGAGTGTGACTGCAATTTTGACCCTTATAGTACATGTTAGTTAAAATTTGTCTTGAAAGTAAATGGGAGTTGTTGAACTGACAAGGCTGGTGTTTGATTACATTATGTTTGGGTATATGCATTGTTTTTATTACCATTGTATATACATTTACCGCAGTGTCTCAAGACAAAAATCGATGACCAGTGTGTAACGCCAGTGCTTACCTATGGGACTGAGACGTGGTCGCTCACAATGGGCCTCATCAGAAAGCTTGAAGTCTCCCAAAGGACAATGGAGAGGGCTATGCTCGGAGTTTCCTTGCATGATCGCATCATACATGAGGATATCCGCAAGAGAACCAAAGTTACCGACAAAGCCTGAAGAATTGCGAAACTTAAGTGGCAGTGGGCACTTGCTACCACTTGCTCGCAGATCGGATGGTCGATGGGGCTGAAAATTTCTTGAATGGTGACCGCGAACCGGCAGACGATGCGTTGGAATGCCACCCACTAGGTGGACCGATGACCTGGTTAAGGTTACAGGAATCCGCTGGATACGAGACTCACGGGAATGGTCAATGTGGCGTCCAGCAGTGGATGTCTTTCGGCTGAAATGATGATGATGATGATTATTGTTATATAAAAAAATAAACGACTTCCAAAACAAAACACTACAAAGTGAAAAATTATGTTCTTTTCGGAAGTCGGTGTCTTTGGATCCTATTTTTTTCTTTTTAGCACCGACTGCCGAAAAGTAAGTTATTTTTCGCTTTGTAGTGTTTTGTTTTGGATTCGGTTTAATTAGGGTTCCGTACCTCAAAAGTAAAAAAAGGAATCCTTAATTTGCCAATATCTTTTTATCGTCAGGACCTTGATTTTATTTACCTAATAATAGGGACTATAGACCTCAGCATCTGGTATAAATTTCAACTTGCTAGGTCCAACCGTTCCTGAGATAAAATCGGTGGTTACACATGGACAGACGGACAAGAGAGTGATCTTATAAGGAACTTTTTTACCTTTTGAGGTACGGAACCCTAACCCTATTTAATTTTTATGTCAAAATGTATATTATTTTTCTCTGTTATTATATTATGGCTAACTTAAAAACTGGTAGACAGATCCTGATCAAAAGACATGGCTAAATAAAGTATGGACGATTGCCCTAGCAATGTATAACTATTTTAACTAGTAATATGTAATTCTGGATAGCTGAATATTAGTATTTCGTATGAAAAAAATTACAGAAACTTTTTGTATCGTCACAATCCTGAAAATAAAATCGTAAAACACCTACATTAATAGGTATACAAACTTGTAAAAGAATAAGATTTTTCTATGATACTTTGTTAAGGCGTTTAGAGAAGCTCGTGGCTTTAAAATACAGGCCGCACAGGTCGATCTTCAAGGTTAAGCAACGCTAGCCAAGGTCATTCCGTGGTTCCATCGTGTACATAGCGAGTTTCCATCGTGCCTTGGAAAGCTAGATAAGCCTTTGGTCCCGGCTGTCATTTGAAGATCTGTCATCTGTCAATACGCAATTGAAACTTAAGATCATACTAGTAAGCTCTGTAATTACATACTAATTACCCGGCGAAAGGAACATCGTTCAAAATGAGGTCCCACGACACCCCCAACATGTTTTTTTGGTTCTATTCGAATCAAGTGTAATCTAAAAGAATCGACTGTAACTTTTAAGTGTCAGCAATATTTATGTGCCGTATTTTTTTCCAGATTTTGCCAATAATTTCTAGAAATCAGATAAATGCAAAGAAATAACATCTATTGTTCTATCTCTAATATTTTAAGATGTGTAGCGAAAGGTACAAAAATAAATAATAATGAATACTGTTCGTTTCGACTTACGCAAATGTCTTTGAAAGTAGGTTTATTGACTACAATTTTTGTAGAACGGAATCTTAAGTTATTCTTGTCAAACAAAAGCATGAAAAATCTTTTAATTATTTGATTAATTCGCGAAAGTTCTAGAAGAATAATAAAACTGTAATAATTCATTAATGAATATTTGAATGTTACAAGCTAGTGAAAAATTTTTATACATGCTAAGGGCAGTTGTTTAGCCATGTCCTTTAAATGGGATCATATGAAAAGCACCAGCTTTCAAATATGAAAAGAATCATCAAAATCGGTTCATAATTGGCGGATTAATGCCGTAACAAACATACAGTTTTTGACTGTAAACATATAGTCGAATTTAGAACCTCTGCCTATTTGAAGTCGATTGAAAAATATAATTATAATAGGTAAAATCAGTCAGTTAAAACTGCTTAAAACGTATAAGCATAGAACAGTAATGTTTGACCAGAGATTCTACCAAAAGAGAGAGAGAGAAACACATGTCCTACCAAAACGACACCAAAGACTCTAGACACGTGACATTCCTTCAACGAAAACGTCGCCATAGTGATCAGAAAAAGTCAAATGTTTTTGGGGTTTTTGGAAAAGCCAAATAATATCAAAATTTCATCTATTTTATATTTCGACCATCGCCATCGCTAAAAGAATGACAATTTGTGTAGAATCTAGAACCTCAGAACTTCTTGTTGTATAGGTACTTCGACTTGAGATCACATCGCCCTTGCTAGCTTTTAGTCTAAATTAAAAATTATCCAATATTTGGTATAGGCACCCATAAAATACTGCCCATAAAGTTGTGAGCGAATTCAAATGTTTTTAATCATTTATTAAACTGTAAGAAATAAAATAAATAGTTTAGGAATGATTCATTTACTGTTTTTAAGATTCCAGAAATAATTTAAAATACATTACTTTTTAGAACACTTCAAAAACCCGCTAGGATTTCCCAATACTTAAAGTAAACATAAGAAAAACATCGGCTTTACATTTAGCCGAAGTATCAGAGCTGAACTAAAAATATGAGTCACCAACACGTGGAATTTATTAATAAGTAATAACTTTCAATGTCAACTTGTGGTAAAGAAATGTAAAATAGGCCTCTTTTCTTAAGAAGTAATCACATGTTTTTCCCACTTATAGACGAGTCTACAAAATATGCGGAAATGAGTTTGGAAATAAAATAGAGTCTGCTTTTGCCGTCAGCGATTAAATACTCCTTCATTTATGGAGACGTTATTTTATACATAACTACTCTCCGTCCAGCCTGTTATTTTACATTTGACAAATGCACGTTTAAGAAGTCATAATGCTACAAATGTAGCAAAAGCTTAGGGAAGATGGCAACTGTATTCCAAGCAGAAACATATGCCATAATAACCTGTGCTCAAGAGAATATAGATAGAGGAACCAGAGGTAGATCCATATATACTCTTAGTGACAGTCAGGCTGTAATCAAAGCCATGGCATCCTACAAAGTGGACTCCGGCCTTATTCTGGACCAAACCCTAAACAGGCTTGGGAAGCACAACAGGGCAAGACTGATGTGGGTCCCTGGACATAAAGGATTCCATGGTAACGAAGTGGCTGATGAACTGGCAAGAGAGAGCGCAGCAAATGATTTTGTGGGTCCAGAACCATGTGTAGGCATCTCGACGTGTTTCGTAAAAGCCGCATTCAGGGAGTTTGCAGATCACAGACAACGAATTTGTTGGCTGTCTAATACTGGTCTACAACACTCCAAAAAAATCATAGGCTCTACGTTCAAAGCCCGGGAATGTATTTGGAGCATGAGGAGGGGGCAAATCCGGTACCTGCTTGAGGCCTTTACTGGGCACTTTGGAACCAACGACATGCTCATGAAGATGGGTCTAACCGCAACACCCATGTGCAGGTTGTGTGGGGAACATACGGAACGCATGGAGCCATAATTATTAACAGGCAACCATAGACAACACACACACAACACACACTACACGAAACACGATGACACGATGTCAGATGACGATGCAATACTTAATGGATGCTTACAGCAGTAAAGTACGTGCTTATTCGCTCCGTTATTCCGATAAATTAAAATTCGCAGTTAAATCGAATTTCATCATTCAATTCACATCCCATTGAAAAGGATTCAAGCTTAAATTTAAATAGAACATAGTCATTTAAATGCCAGAGGATGTTTATAAAACAATACAATATATTGAGCAAAAATAAAATACCAATAGGTGGTTGGATGTTCTTTATTACCTGCTTGATTGATGTTGCAAAATAATAAACAAATTGTTATTGTTGTTAATATTTACCACCTGTATGCGCATTATGGATGCAAAAAAATTGATTTGATTTCAAACAATACAAGATGTTAAGGAATAAAATAGTGAGCAAGAGTGGGTGTATTATAAAGGTGCATTTCTGCCTACCATTGCCGGCAATACAGGAATTTTAGTAGAATTGTTTGTAGCCGCTTTTTCAATTATAATTTGTTCACTGATATATTTATGTTACCGCATAGAAGTCTAACGGCTGAATACTCAAACTTAACTCAATTTTGTGGGGCAGACCAGCAAGAGCTTAATTAGCTAAATTAGTTTGATACTTACACAGCTCAGTTAATATAGGGTAAAAGCCTGATCTGCCGGCCGTAGTCGAGTCTATGATCGGCAGCGAGGAGTCCTAGGACGCGGTGGTAAACTTCTGCGAACCAGTCGTATCGCAGAAGGAGGGTGCGGAAAGGGAATGGGAGATTTCATCCGCTCACCCGATCCGCAGACGCGCTGGGCGTCGGCGAAGGGCGGACAACGCCCTCTTCCAGCCCCTCTAAATGGGCTAGGAGCGACAGACTCTGTGAAGTCCGTTGCCCCCCACACATCATGACCCGAGGTGTTGGCGCGTAGTGTTCCACGCGCACCCCTCTTAGACGTCGCGGGGGGAAACAAACACCTCACTCCCCCCCCAACCCACGATCGAGGCCCGCAGATGCGCAGATGCGGGCCGGCACTAACCGAGGGTTGCGGAAGTATCGTCGTTCCCGCGTTCCCCGGCGTAGGTTTGAGATGGAACACCGGGGTGGTTTTTAGTCAGTAGGAGTCTGACATATTATAGTAGTATTTTAAGTATACATATTCCGTAAAAAGATTAATTTCTGCTTAATTCTTCTAGGCCTGCCAAATGATGACGATGTTCTTTCTCACTCATCCAAAACGTGACGACTCAGATGACACACAATTATTCAATGTCACATTTGTATAACTTCTAAGAACGTAGTGTGAAAACCTCCAGACTTGTCACAAATACTTTGAAGAGTCGACAAATATTTTGGCACCCTTCTTAACTTGTCATTGCGTTACTAAGATCATTTACAATCTTGAGTATTTACACAGTTATCAAAGTGTTTTATTGAGGTGTGTTGGAAAGGATAATGTATGAAAAAAACTTAACTAAAAAAACTTAGCCCGTGGTTACATTGTGGCACTTAAACATTTACGCAAAGGGCTATGGGAATAGTAATGCTAGGAGTTCGCCTGCGTAATCAAATCAGAAATGAAGAGTGCCGCAGAAGAGCTAAGACAAATGGAATACGAGTAGCCTGAACTTGAGAGGCAGAGGACAGATTTATTCGTAAGCTGGACTGATGGCTGTGCCCAAAAATTTCTGGAGTAGCGTCCGCGTAACGGAAGATGAAGTGATGGAAGGTTTCCGGATTGGCCTTAGTATCCAGGCTCCAGATTTTGGGGTTGTTAGGAGTTGTTTATATAGGGGTTGGTTTCCCCTTTCAAATGACACCCCCCATAACTCTAGCAAACGCGAAGCTTTTTTGATTTGTGTTTAAAGTTACGTGCAATGGACCATCATTATGCGTTTACATGTTCATTTTTTAAATTTAAGTTGTAGATTCTTAATTATTTATTGTTTTTTTTAAATAATTAGTATTTTAGAAATGCGACCTTCTGTAGTTTCTGCCTACCCCCATAAGAAAAGGCGTGAGTTTATGTATATATGTAAGAAAATTGTTCGATGATAAAACGAAACGATTGCCGCCATTTTGTGATTCAGTAACCTAATACGACGTTTCATTCATTCCGTTCCTCTTGTAGAATAGAATATACTTACATAGCTTGCTTACTTGCTAGCTAACTTAGCTTTCTTTGTTTAACATTTACATTATTTATTACACTTCATGGTTAAAATAGGTCGAATCTGTTCCAAAAACGTTACGTAGTCTTTTGGCAGCTACCCCTAGAGTGTATATAAAAACCGGAGGCTCGAAGAGAGAGCAACCCCCGCCCGCTGTAACAAAGCATAGGCGCCCGTGTGAGCCGTATTGGCTGAGGCTGGGCGCCGGAGACGACCAGCAGAGCGAAACTGTGGAGTTGAGTATGGGTGTCCATGCTTTGTTACGTAAGTACGAAGGGGTTGCACAACTTTAAAGTTCAAGTAGCAATTTAAACTGTAAAACGCCCATAACTTAAGAATGGCGGCACTAGGCTTTTATCAAACGTAGCTAAGAACACTCTCGATAAAGACACTTTTCAAACAAAATCATAATCGGTTTATCCGTTTAGGAGCTATGATGCCTCAGACAAATTCACAAATACACATAAACAGAAATACACAAGTACAAAAGTCAACCATAACAATTATCTAATCTAATCTATCTATACCTTCAAACGAGCAATTCTTATATACATAGAATAGAATAGAATAGAAAAAAGAATAGAAAACATTTATTCGACATAGACACAACACAACAACAACAATCACAAAGTAACAGAGAAGAATAGTAAAAAAAAAGTACAAACAACAATTATTGCGCCGGGCGTGCCCACACCGAAAGGGTTACCAACTCAGCATTCGACTCCAACGATTTTCATGAAATTTAGTATGCAGGGGGTTTCGGGGGCGATAAATCGATCTAGCTAGGTTTAATTTTTAGAAACCGTCGTTTTCTCTATTTTCACCCGAACAGAACTCGGTCGCCCAGGTGCTGAAGTTTAAACAAATAATTAAATTTGATTTAAGAGTGAGACTAGTACTTTTTCAACAACAAAACAAAACTGCCTTATTTGACAAGGATTATTTGACAAAGTTATTTGTGAGGTCTTAAACCTTACAAATAATTTTGCCACGTTGTTGCTTCGCACCGCAAATTGTAAAAAGGAGCTCTTTCCAATTTCATCTGGATTTCGCATTCGTGTCCTCTCTTGTAGAGTAATATCATCGCAATACGCCTTTGTGCAAGAGCTAACGGATGCACACAAATACTAGCATGAATTCTCTACAGACTTGACTATATTTTCTCTCTATACAGAATACGTAAATGTACGTG
Source organism: Orthosia incerta (assembly GCA_948252205.1). Taxonomy (NCBI): domain Eukaryota; kingdom Metazoa; phylum Arthropoda; class Insecta; order Lepidoptera; family Noctuidae; genus Orthosia; species Orthosia incerta. The sequence continues at coordinate 7,944,677 of OX411748.1, forward strand.
GAAATACTAAGACACAGTGGTAGATACTGTCTTTGACGCTATTTGCATCTATTTTGTCTATTCTAAGGCCAATATGCTGCCAAAGAGACAGACATTAACTGAACGTAGAATTTACTACCTAGTCTATTAAATAGTTTAATAAAATATTATGTCCAGGTGGGTCCGGTTCCTATATTTCGAAAACGGCTCAATTTTCTGTCGCGACTTTGCTAATGCAACTACCTGTTTCGTTACTACGAGTAATAAACCACATTAATTTTTCAGTTCCAAACGTTCAAAGACTTTGCGATCATGAGAGAAATAAATAAGTTTACATTTTTAACTTTTTTTTCAACATTGGGCACTAATGAAGCCCCCTTCATTAGTACCAAATTTAAAAACCTATTTGTTCACTTAGTTTCCAACAGGAAATAGCCGTACCTAACCCTCCGCTTACCTATATATCTGCTTACCAGCGCTGCGTTATTTATCCTTTTTTTAGGGTTCCGTACCCAAAGGGTAAAACTAAGACTCCGCGGTCCGTCTGTCTGTATGTCTGTCTGTCTGTCCGTCTGTCACCAGGCTGTATCTAATGAACGGTGATAGCTAGACCGTTGAAATTTTCACAGATAATGTATTTCTGTTGCCGCTATAACAACAAATACTAAAAACAGAATAAAATAAATATTTAGGTGGGGCTCCCATACAACAAATGTGATTTTTTTGCCGTTTTTTGCGATAATGGTACGGAACCCTTCGCGCGCGAGTCCGACTCGCACTTGGCCGGTTTTTTTTAATATCGCTGCTTATGCTGAGATAGGATCCTTTTTGGTCTAGCACGGGGTTCTTTTAAAAAATATTGTTTAATGTTTTTCTCTCGTGTCCCGTGTGCGGGTCACAAATGAAACATTAGAATAGAATAGAATATATTTATTGTACACCAAAAAAAAAAAGTTTCACATATCTTTCAACACCACAACACAACATTTTTCTTTCTTTCTTACTAAATTATTAGCCGTACAAAGATTACAAATTTAGTTTACATTATCTATTACAAGTCTATATATAAGTTCTTATTTGTATATTCTTTTAGCTAAGAAACATAATAATAGGCGATCAATTTTCCTTCAAACGACAGCTCGGAAGTGACTCAACGTGATCGTGGTTGAGGTACTTTATTTGAGAGCAATATTGTGGAAATGGGTCACCGCTGTCCGGCATGGATACACGTGTAATAAACAGGTAAACATAATATTGGGTAATAAATTCTTCCTCAAGCGACATCTAGGAAGTGTCTCAACGTGGTCGACCGTCCATGAATCTTTTTTATCCATAATTTAGGCCATGTTGAGGTAGGTTTGTTTGGGACCAATAATGTGGCAATCGGGCACCGGTAACCTGTAAGGACACACAAATATATTTGTTTTATGTAATAAAATGGTAAATAGGGTCGAAGCAGATTGAAAATAGTTACGTTAAAGGTCGCAAGAAAAATGAAAATTATTATTTTTAGAAGGAGCACTTATTACCCAAACTCATTTTCAGAATCTATACCGCTATAACTGGGCTTTTAAGCTTATTTGATAACTTAAAATAGCCTAAATTCTACGTGATACCGGTCATACTTTAAAAAATATATTAAAAATAGCTATTGCCCGCGGCTTCGCTCCCGTGGACCACCCCACAGGCCCCGTTTTCGGGATTAAAAAATAGCCTATGTCACTCAGGAATAATGTAGCTTTCTATAAAATTAAATAAAATTAAATTAAAATGCATTTATTTCAGACTAATTACATGTCCATAGTTGTTAGTAACAAAGGTCTTAAAACTATGTTAGTCAACTTATTGTAAAAGGTAACTATTGGTGAAAGAATTTTTTAAATCGGTCCAGTATTTTCGGAGCCTATTCGGTACAAACAACACAAACATAAAAATCTTTCCTCTTTATAATATTATACTATATATAGTATATACTAGCTGTGCCCGCGGCTTCGCTCCCGTCATCTGTTTGCCAACCCTACCCTACTTACCTTCCTGCCTACCCTACTTACGTACCTACCAATTGTTTTTTCTATAGTCATCATTCTTTCGCGGAGAATTTTAAAATCGCCATTCAGAAAATGACTTCAAATGCACAACGCCATCTATCGAATATCGAGTTCAACTGTCCGAGTATCTGAATTGGGTGTGTTGTGATCATTTTACTTCATGAACACTTTAAATTCACCTAACTTTTGATATAGTGAACCGATTGCGATGAAACAAAAACTAAGTAATTCTTCAAGTTACGCACAATTTTTATGTATAAAAGTTATTTACATTGGTTTCGTACATTACACGTGATGCGTGCACAAATAAACAGACAATCAGACAAAAATACCAAAAATGCCGGAAATAGGTTCTGTTGGTTATCCTTTAACACCCTGGCTATTTTTTTTGGAAATATTTTCGATGTACAAAAATTACTTTTCTACAGATTTATTATATGTAATATTGATGATAGAATTATTTGGTGAAGCTGTTGAAAGCGTGTTATATTGTTATTTCGTTTTATTAATGTTGAAACTGTCGCGGCCTTGCATTGGCTTTTACAAATTATTATTTTTTTCTTTATTTAGAAATGATAAAGAACAACAATAATTTTTAATACATCCCATAAAACATCTGTTGGTGCCCGGCCAGAATCGGTGTTTCCTGATAGGTAACCTGGGCGTATTTTTGTCAAAAGAAAGAAAGAAAGAAAAAAAAATATATTTGTGACCCGCACAGGAGACACGAGATAAGCAAAACACAAACAATAATAAAATATAAAAAACCCCGTGCGAGACCAAAAAGGCTCCTATCTCAGCATGTGCAACGATATTAAAAAGAAAATATCACTGCGCTGATATTCTGATAGGGCCCACTGTTGATGCTCAAAAGTTAGTAGCTTTCTTTAAGACAAGTACGCTACTTACATGGTCGTCCACATCAGCATAAAGGTATGTGGAACTGGAAGCTTTTGCCATAATGGAGATGTGTTTATCGATTTATAGTGATATATTATTCGGGAATGTGTAACTTTATACTGAATCTAAGCTTCTGGCTTATTTTATTGTTTGTAATCATTTAATGTAACAGTAATTAATTATATTTCAAATTGCAAATCACATTTGTACGCTTCATGGCAGAATAAGAGTCTATCACCTAACACAACCTGTAACCTATGTTTACAAATAATGTTCTGATTCTGATCATTCTGATGAAGTAAAGGCCCGCATCCTCAATTGATAAGGGTGCAACTGCCCAACGGTTGTTGTTAGGCTGCTGTATATGTATGCTCAAATCGTGAGGATCACTTTGGTTGCGCGGTGTAGGATTTTTGTGACGTCAGGGCTTTTTGTAGTTCGTATGTGGTGGTATAGATGTCGCTACAATCGCTTACCATCAGGTATGGTAGTGGTCCTAGTGGTCAAACAAGATCACGTCATTAACTATAAAATTGAAAAAAAATACCTATTGCCGGATGTTTTGACAATTAGAAAATTAATACCCAGTCTAATTGGGTCAATCGATTCATCTTCATCATCATTATCTGAGGAAACTCGAAAGACATCAACATCCTACTCAGGTCCTAGTAAATGTTTAATGATGATTGCCTATGTTCACTTTTTTAGTAAACAGATAAATAAGTCATTTAGGATGAGGATCCTGTTTTAATCACAATGACGTTACGAAAATAGTGGGTAACTTTTCGAAGTACTTATTCTATTTATTTGAGGCCTAAACATTTTTTTCCTGAACTATTTCAAACCTTAGGATTCACAGTAGATAGATAGGTGTAGATTGCAGTAGCAGCCTAGACAAGAAGTATGGATTTGTGGTCTTTTAAGGGGTAATGTCATCGTCTACGACGGTAGTAGACGATGTCATAACCAGGATTCGTAAACTCAAGTAGAAATAGACTGGCCACATAATAAGAGGTACTGAAAAATGAAAACCTTAGTTTTTGGATCCAAGGAACGCAAAAAGGAACCGTGGAAGACAGTTTCGAAGATGGGACGATGACATAGAAGCAACAGCAGGGAAAGCGTGGACCAGGATAAAATTGGATAGAAGAGAATGGAAAGAGTTGAAGGAGGCCTTTGCCAAATATGGGCAAACAGACCAAGTTGTCGATGACGACTCACCAGAGTTATAATTTATGTAAAATTATTGTGTCAAAATGGAAATGTGTCTGAATAAAGGCTTATATTATATTATATTAAGGGATAATGTGCTGATGTTGATCACTGGGTTTTAGTTAGTATAAAAGCCCACTCGCCCTGGTCTTTTTCCCAAAAGTTCAGGTGCTCCTTGAAGGTTCGAGCCTCTTTTTTCCCCGAGCAAAAAAGAGGCTCGCCCCTATCACATAGGACTTTAACATGACTGTCAAAACGTGGGTGCACTATAGGTATTCTGCTTAACCTTTCCAGGAGTGATAATGTGTTTTACCCGATTGCGGCGAGCAGAGCAAAAAAGAGGATAAAGCCAGGGATACACTAGGGGACAAATATCCTGCGACGCGTGTCGCCAGCGACGTCAGTTGAAATAGCGCGACGTTGCCGGACTTCACTCGACATGTCTTTCAACATCACGCGACACGTGTCGCCAATGACGGCGAGTGAAGTGCCGCGACTTTTCCATACTTCGCTCGACATGTCTGGCAACATCACGCGAAACGTGTCGCTAGCAATTTCAGGTGAAGTGGCGCGACGTTGCCGGACATCGCTTGACATGTCTGTCACGCCTAACATCGCTACCGACATAAATCGCGCGTGCGAGCCTTTTTGGTCTCGCAAGGAGTTATAGATTTTTATTATTGTTTTTTTTTTCTAATCTCGTGTCTCCTGTGCGGGTCACAAATAAATAATTTTTCTTTCTTTCTTATTTTCTTTTATATATCAAGCGAAATCGCTTGACATGTCGCCGACATTTGTCGCGGGACATTTGCTCTCTAGTGTATCCCTGACTTAACATAAATGATTATAAGGACATATAATATGTTTTGTATAATCTTAGCATTCACTAGCACCTGCTAGTTCTACGAAGGCTCTCTACAGCACATTAGATATGGTTGCGGTTTGTACTGTAACCTTTTTAAATTATCAGGTTACAGACGACATTGTATCTACCTACAAAGATTAAGAGAATGATAATTACAACAGTTTCAGTTGATATCAACCGTGAGCCACCAAAAATAATAATCAGTGAATTTGTAGTCCAAATATTCTTTTACAAATAGTGAAAGAATATTTCAAAAAACCCGGCCGAGTGCGAGTCGGACTCGCGCATGAAGGGTTTCTTACCCTTATCGCAAAAAACGGCAAAATAATCATGTTTGTTGTATGGGAGCCCCACGTAAATATTTATTTTATTATATTTTTAGTATTTGTTGTTATAGCGGCAACAGAAATACATCATCTGTGAAAAATTCAACTATATAGCTATCACGGTTGATGAGATACAGCCTGGTGACAGACGGTCAGTCAGACAGACAGACGGACCGCGGAGTCTTAGTAATAGGGTCCCGTTTTTACCCTTTGGGTACGGAACCCTAAAAAGTTGCAGTGGTTCCGGAGATTACTCTTCACATACCACAAATACACTAACTCACACAATTCACACTCTCTGTTTATAATATTAGTTTATAGTAGACAGATTTTAATATAAAAATATAGAATAACTTTGGCCTGCGGCTTTTTTTGGAATACAAGTTATACTTTGTCCTCATTCTGGGCGTATTCCTTTTTATTAATTCTAATAACAATTTTTTTTTTATTCAAAAAAACTTTGCCCCTCACTAGGAATTTCTTCCTGTATCTTAGGTGCGTTTACAAACATATAAACTCACATACACAACACCCAGAGGCGGAACAACTAACTGCAGCTAATACAAATATTTGTTCCGTGCGGGAATCGAACCCGCGACACGCAGCGCAGCAGTCAATCGCTCAACCACTGCGCCAACCTTGCGCCCAAAAAAATATACATATTTTTTTTTTTAATAAAAATATTTAATATTAAAAAAAATTACCACGTTCTTCTTCTTTTTTCGAGTCGATTAAAAGTGGCTTAGAGCTCGCCTCTCATGCTTGAGGTCGTGGGTTCAAATCCGGGCAAGTACCAATGTGACTTTTTCAAATTCATATGTACTTTCTAAGTTTATCTTGGACATCACAGGCAACGGTGAAGGAAAACATCGTGAGGAAACCTGGACTTACACAGTTAATGTAAGTCTAAATTAACCAAGTCAGAGGCCTGCGAGGTTCCCAGGGGCGGGTTAATTCACTCTGAAACCAGAGGTGGCCACACCTCACACGAAAGAATAAGAACTCAAATATAGTTTCAACTATTAAGATTTTGTCCGACCAGCATGTAGCTACTTGGACAGCTCTGTCTATCGCCACGTTCAAAATTCCTGAAAAGTGTAGATGGTTGGGCATGAAGGGCAAACAGGGAAAGACGTAATTACCACGTTTGAAAAATCCATGTCTCATTTGAGATAAAATCAAAATTAAAGTTATTAAAATAGCAAGAACTTAAGTTCCATGCGATATTGGGTATCCCTATAAAGTCACGTTGCAAGCCATATGGTTGGCAAATATCTGAGCAAATGTGGTCACGTTTAGTCTATCATTAAGAGCTTCAAAATTCATTCATTACATTAAACTGGTTTCTATGGCGATTCTACGTATATATTAGTTACCGTTAGGATACTTTTTACAAACATATGTTAGGTTCCAAATTATGTTGGCTGTATGTTCAAAATGTAGTACTTCTTTTATAACTTGGCCGATGACGTCAATATTTTGCCAGATTAGTTTTTGGCTGGGGTTAGTCATCCGGTTTTTCGGAAATCCTAATGGATCGTGAGCGATTTGTAAAACTGTCAGTAGGGCTATCTGATCTGACTAGTACAACGACATTTTAGGAAACAAGTTTCCGTTTAGTAATCTTACTGATAATATTTTTCTTCCAACTATGCTTTAATTTCATCACAATCACACTAAAAACTCAGTACAAAGCGAGTCTTTATTGCTCTAGAGCAATAAAAATGTATGAAATTTCATTATTGCACAGTTTTTTTTTTAATCGCACCAAAAGGCGCCAATCTCAATGGATTAGCTCTATTCAGCCAGCCGATATCAATACTTTTTTTTTTACGTACGTATTTTTCGTTTCTATCCTACTTGTTCCAAATTTAAAAAATGATTGCTGCTAACTCTGATTTAAAAATGAAAGAAATTTAAAAAAGTGATTTTCGACATCGCCGCGCCCGTGGCCGCACCCATCTACTTCCCGTGATAACGACTTCATCGTAACAAATCAGCCAGGCCCATCTAACTCGTCTGATAATATTATTCAGTCCCAAGTTAAACAAACAAATATAAATTTGCCCAACAAAACTTAACCTTACGTTTAATAATTGCTCAAGTATAACTTTTAATTTCAATAATTAAACTTCTATTTTAACTGTTTGATATGAGTTTCTTTTATCTACTATTCCTATAGGTAATAGTTGAAAGAAAAGCATATTATGCACCTCGCCTTAAGTAATTTATATAGCCCTCGTGCCTGTTAGATTAGAGTCATCGGAATCACGTGCTCGATGCAATAATCTACTATTAATTCGTTTCTGATTCCTTCGAAACGTCTTTTTTTTGTGGGGATGCAGTGTGGATGATCTAGTATGCCCAGCAAATACGTCTACACTACACCACTTAGGCCAGATATCACCAAATGGCGGACCGCCGAGCTATTTTGCGTGGACCTTAAGTAAACATTGAAATATAATTTACTTGTGTTGCCTGAGTACATAATTTATCCCGCGCTTTTCTTTACTACTGTCGATTTGACAATAATAATATTAAAAATAAAGCCCTTTATTCTATAATCCTTAAATTTGACATTTCAAATGTTGTTAGTATTTTTTATAGATTTGCTTAATATCTAGTGTTAGTTAAAGTTAAAAATTTTGGGTATAGGCCTCGTCCCCAAACCTTTCCACCTTTCTCTATCCTTGCTCTGGTCGATCCTGTCTCTCCCTACCGCCTGCTCGAAGTCATCATCGCTGCTTTGGTCTGCCGGTTTTTGTCTTGCATGATGGTCATCCGAAACGACAATAATCATCAAAATCTTCATTTATATTGTTTCTTTATTTACATATTTAAGTTTTATATTTCAATTTAATATAGTAAATACACATGACGATTAAAGGCTGGGCAGTCGCCTTAAAAAGTTACAGACTGCGAACGTTATATTATTTAAAAAACGGACCCCATTAAAGGAATTCGTGACCCCTGCCTCTAGAGATGTACGAACAGTAACGGAAGCGTCGCCATAGCGGTTGTAAAATTTACAAAAATGTACATATGGAACTGTCAACCACTATCGAAATGTCTTGTGATCAAACCGTCACATTTTGGTATTTCGACCTTCGCTAAACGCTGATTGAATTACATTTTGTGTAGAGCCTCTTAGTTGCGCTCGACATCGAAGTCAACATAATTCTTTTCTCCTTTTTCTGGCTTCTCCAAATCTGTTGAAGAGACAAACTTACAAACGTTGTCAGTCTATATCAAAACAAAACAAGCACATGCATCATTCATCTGACCAGTTAATCTCACGAAGACTTTTTATTTTCGGTTTTTGTGAAACTAATTTTGAAACATAACTAGGTACATAAGCTTTTGTGTTGTATGCTATTAAGTGCTTAACTTTGTTTTTATAAACCACCGCATGCACTTAAACGTGATCTTAACGTAACAGATTGCCTATATTAAAGGACATACGTTGAAGGCCCAGACGTTGTTTAACTAAGAAGCAATATGGGCAGAGAGCGCTGACTGAATTGCCTTAGGAAAAAGTCATAATTCGAGGTTTGGCTCTCGCCTATTTCCTCCTCCAATATTGAACCAATTTAAAAGATATTCCATAAACTGAAAATGAAATATATATACTATGCCCCTATGTTTACCTTTTTGGTGATACATTATTTTTAGAAGCACTAGAACCCTCAAAAAGTGCTCAAAATTGCTCTGTCAACAGAGGCTTAGTGTACAAATTTGACAAATATAAATTAAAAAAGGAAAACATAGGGGCATAGTACAAGGTGGGCCAAAAGAAATCACCCTATTGGAAGATGCTCTCATTTTTGCAAATGGCCGCCAATGTTAAACCTGTTTTGACATTTATGGACTAGACAGATGCAGAATACAAGTGAACAAGCCATAGAGCGATACAATCCCCAAGGACGCGGCATAATCGTGTCTATATTTTTGACGATTTTTCGACCAAAATCATAATGAGCGATGAGGCTCATTTCCACCTCAGCGGGTACGTGAACAAGCAAAACTATCGCTTCTGGGGCACCTAAAATCCACGAGTGATGCACGAGGAGCCATTACACCCGCTCAAAGTGACTGCATGATACGCTGTTCACGCTGGCGGAGTCATCGGGCCATTATTTTTCGAGAATGCCGCTGGCCAAACGACAACAGTGGACGGTGCCGCAATTGGACGAATTAGGACTGAGGGACATGTGGTTCCAACAGGACGGAGCAACGGCACACACTGCGCGAGCCACAACCGATATTCTGAAGGCAGCGTTCCCGGGTCGCCTCATCTCTCGTTTTGGCGATTTGCACTGGCCCGCAAGACTCCAGACTTTTTTTTGTGGGGTTTTTTGAAGTCCTGTGTTAACGTGAACAAGCCCGAGACTCTGGAAGCCCTCGAGGACAAGTTTGACACGAGTGCGAGAATCTGTCGCCCGAAGTTCTCGCCGAAGTGATCAAAAATGCCATAAAACGAGCCCGTATGGCAAACAATTGTGACGGCGCCCATTTGGCCGATATAATCTTCTCAACTTGACCAATAAAATTCTAAAGGTTAAAATAAACATAATCAAAAAACAGGATCGAAGTTTTTCATTTAGAAAAATAAAGAGAGCCAAACAACATCGGATGACTTCTTTTAGCCCACCTAGTATAAATCTTACTTTTTCAGTTTATGGAATATCTTTTAAATTGGTCAAATATTTCAGGAGAAAAAAATAGACGCGAGCCAAACCTCGAATTAAGACTTTTTACTTAGGAAATTCCGTCGGCGGTCTCTGCCCATATTTCCTCTAAAATTCCTACACACATCACATCATCAGCCTATTTATGTTCCCACTGCTGGGACTCAGGCCTCCTCTCTGTGAGAGGGAATGGGCCGTTGCGAAGTGCGGGTTGGTGGATGTCACATGTCTTCGAATTTTTGATTCTAGGACATGCCGGTTTCCTCACGATGAAATTCCTACATATTTAAATGAAAAATTTTAGGTTTAATTCAGGGCCATGTTCTGAATTAGTTTGTGTTCGAGAAAGCCGAGAATAATAAATATTCAGTCATGAACTTTTGTACGTTATGTCTGGGTAACCTTTAGTAATGTATTCAATTTCGTGGCAGTAAAAAGGCAATATCAAATTAGTATTTCCCTTCCCTCGTTATTTCAGCATGACATATAAAATATAGGTACTCTTTGGAAAGAGTGTATTTTTACTAGGCGACTTTGACGTGTATCAAAAGGTCGTTGTAGACTTGGACAATAGTGTTTTTGTTTGAATTTATTTCTACTACACTACAGTAATCTTACCTACCTGCAACCCTGCCCTCGCGACTTCGCTCCCGTCAACTGGCAACCTACCTACCCTACCCTACATAATCTACTTACCCTAGATTATGTAGGGTAGGGTAGGTAGGTTGCCCTACTTACCCTGCCCTACCTACCTACCTATCAATTTGTGAAACTATTTATTTGAATAAGAATTAATACTGCAATACGAATGTAACCAACTTTTGTTTCTACAATTAGAATTAATATTTGTTTCGGGATATTTCCCATGTATATTTTGTTTTTTGTTTTTGTCGAGCTCTCAACAAAAAATAAAATATACATGGTAAATATCTCGAAACAAATATTAATACTAATGATTGTGAACATGTCAGCTTAAAAACTTATATTATGTTTCTACCGGCGATCTAATTAAATTTTAGAACACAAAAGCTGCTATTGTGACTTAACAATGATAGTGAGATATTCTCTCCCAGATTTTTTTGTAGGTAATAACTCATTATTATATTACTTTAATCATGTAGTACATAATTTTTATTCTTCTATTTCTCAGCGCCCGCCATATAATGAATTTCATAGGCAAGATTTTGGTACTTTGGGTTACATTACTGCAATTTTCATAAGAATCTGTAATATTTTTGAAAATAAATTATTGGCTATGCTACTCGGAAATAAAGTAGCTTTCCATAGGGGAAATAATTTTTAAAATCGGTCTAGTAGTTTCGGAGCCTATTCGGTACAAACAAAAAAATATTTCCTCTTTATAATATTGGTATAGATTGTAACTCATTTACTTCGTTTAATTATAATAACAAATACAATAATATTATACTTACTTGGCAGAATAAGTGTAAAATGGCAACACTAAGCTAATGAAAGTTAATGAAAAAAAACCGGCCAAGTGCGAGTCGGACTCGCGCACGAAGGGTTCCGTACCATTATTGCAAAGAACGGCAATAAAATCACGTTTGTTGTATTGGAGCCCCACTTAAATATTTATTTTATTCTGTTTTTAGTATTTGTTGTTATAGCGGCAAAATAAAATACATCATCTGTGAAAATTTCAACTGTCTAGCTGTCACGGTTCATGAGATACAGCCTGGTGACAGACGGACAGACAGACAGACAGACAGACAGACGGACGGACAGACAGACAGACAGATCGTGGAGTCTTAGTAATAGGGTCCCGTTTTTACCCTTTGGGTACGGAACCCTAAAAATTAAACAACTTTAATCTCGTGTCTCCTGTGCGGGTCACAAAAAATATTTTTCTTTCTTTCTTTTTCTTTCTTTAAAATGTTTTATTTTATCCGTGGTGATACAGTTAATGTTATATTTTAAAAAAACGTAGACAATAAATGGAAATGCTTTCGTATATAAGTCACTTTCAGACGCTGCAATTTAAATTAACTAAGATTTCGTCATTGTTCATTAAAACTTTTCTCAAAAAACTCAGTCTCTAATACCAATTTGTCTTTTATTCGTCAAAAAAGATTGAAGAAAAGTGACATTGTAACAGCGAAAATGTGACGAATGCGATTGTAAAAATGTCAACAATGTATAGTCAGGAGACGATGAAGGAAAACATCGTGAGGATACCATGTCCGAGAACCAAAAATTCGAAGACAGGTGACAGCCACCAACCCGCAATGGGCCCGCGTGGTGGATTAGGGCCCATTCCCTCTCACAGAGAGGAGGCCTGTGTCCCAGAAGTCGGAACATTAATAGGCTGATGATGTGATGTGATGTGATCCCTAACATTTTGGCATTTTGAGCGTTATCATCGCTGATAGAATCTCTTTCGTCTAGAGCATCTGGTAAACTTTGTCCATACTCACTTGGTTACTAATATCATAAATGCGTCAGCAACTCTTGTGTGTCTATTTTTTACGCTTTCATAGATACTTTTAACCTAACTTCGAAAAGAAGAAGGTTCTCAATTCGACTGTATTTTTTTATGTGTCTCAAAACTTTTTACTAGTTGATCCGATTTCAATGTTTCTTTTTTTAATACACTTTTATTAGATTGGTATGTATGTATCCATGTAACAATGTAACGGAATCTTTGAACGTGTTTTTCACCCCTTTCAAAACGTCGGAATGATTTAAAACTTTGCACACTTATCAAGGACCGATGACAATAATTTAAATAGTTTGTCCCAGTATCCTTACCAGGATCTTCAGGATTAGCTACTTTTTAGTTCAATTTACGATAAAAGCATGTTTTTAGTTTTTAGAACTACAACTTATTTATTTGATACCTGGTGTTTCTATGTGGTCCTATTTGATTTTGATCATCAAGATCTGATGAAGAACTTCGGAGATATACAACAGAACTCTTCAACAAATAAATGACGGTAAGTCTCTCAGGATTCCTGCAATCGCATGTCTGTTTATTGTTTACACCATTTCATAACATAACATCACGCCTCCGCCGGTATTCCGGTAATCTATTCTGGCATAACTGTGGGCATTATAGATATGTACCACAACTAAAAAGTGAAAATAATATTTGTTTACAAAAAAGTACAACCGACTTCCAAATAAAAACATAATAAATTGAAAAATAACTTCGATTTCGGCAGATGGTGTCAAAAAACGAAGAAAAAAAAACACCGACTTCCGAAATTGAAGTTATATTTCACTTTGTTGTATTTTTATTAGGAAGTCGGTTGAACTTTTTGTAAAAAAGATTTTATTATTCCGAGAGTACGTTTCCTAGAGATAATTTCTGATTTTCTCGCAGTCGAAGCCGCAAGCAGAAGCGTAAATTAATATAACTGACCTTCTAGGCTTCTTCAGGTTGACCATACACTCTCTTGGGTCTCCCACAGGGGTCATAAAACCCCGAAAAGCCGAGGCACCTTAGCCATGTTGCTCTTAGATAACTTTTCATTAAGTTTGTCCGTAATGTGGGTATGTGCGAAAGCTTTATCTTCGGGGTCATGTTGTTAGAATTGGTAAGATGAACTATTTATGAAGCCTAAGTTATCCTAGCTTAGGTTCTAATATACTTGCAACTAGCAGTTGTCCGTGACTTCGTCCACGTCAAATACGTAAAACAGCACAAATCGGATTTTGTTCACATTTTCATGGGTTTTATTTAATGTTTTTTCGAGGCACCTTAATTATTTTTCTACCAAAAATATTAGTTACTCCTTATAATATCAGCTGTCTGGCGTGAAAGTCCCTTCAAAATAAGTCTAGGTTTTTCGGAAAATACAGACAGACAATTTTTTATTTAAATATTTTTGTATAAAAATTAAGAGGAAACGGGGGCAGAGAGCGCCGACTGAATTTCCTTAGTAAATAGTCATAAATGGAGGTTTGGCTCTCGCCTATTTCCTCCTCCAATATTGGACCAATTTAAAAGATATTCCGTAAACTGAAAATTAAAGATATATACTATGTCCCTATGTTTTCTTTTTTGATGATACATTATCTTTAGAAGCACTAGAACCCTCACAAAATGCTCAAAATTGCGCTGTCAACAGAGGCTTAGTGTACAAATTTGACAAATATAAATGAAAAAAAGAAAACATAGGGACATAGTATATATCTTACTTTACCAGTTCATGGAATATCTTTTAAATTGGTTCAATATTGGAGGAGGAAAGAGACGAGAGCCAAATCTCGAATTATGACTTTTCACAAAGGAAATTCAGTCATACTTCCATGCTGATCTGGGAGCAAAAGAATAACATAGAATTTATCAGCTGCTTATCATCCCGCGCAGGTCGTAAAAGTCGACTAAGGGAAAGGTTTACCTCGACATCTGGTAAACCCCCGCCCTTAATCGTCTTATTCAGCACCCGTGGCTCTCGGCGACACGGGTGTCATTTAGGACGAGTAAGGGCAAAATGCAGGCGAACATCATATGTCTGCACACTTGGGTTCCATTTCGTAACCCAACACTAAGGTATCCGAGGGCTCGGAAAATAAATATTTCCTAGAGGCCCGGATATAACAGTTGACATCAGGGTAGGATGTTAATTAAGGGCGGCGGCGGAGGAACGTTTAGCACGTCAACGGCGGCGCCCATGGACCCAGCCAGGAGGTCTACTGCTCACCCATCAACCCGCATTAGACAAGCGTGATGGGTTTAATTGTCTAAACCCCTTCCTACTATGAATTACGACAATCAAGCCAATCCCCAAGTGCTCGGCGACTCCAGTCAGTGCGCGGCTATTGGCAGTGTGCAGGTGCACCCTGGGGTCGGGGCGAGTAATCTCCGAGCGAGGTTCTACTGCCAAACAACTACGCAACGCAAAAAGGACACCGAAAAGCTTAGAATTTTATCATTTAATGTGCGGACATTACGAACTGAAGAGAGAATGCTAGAACTAGAGCATGCCCTTGAAAATGTAAACTGGGATATAATTGGTCTAGCAGAAGTGAGAAGAGAAGGGGAAAATACAATAGAAAGAGATAATACCATCTTTTATTATAATGGAGAAAGTAGCACGAGGTATGGTGTTGGCTTCCTGATCTCGAAACGCTGGAAAGAAAACATAATAGAATTTGTACCATATTCCCACAGAATCGCACTGCTCAAGTTTCGTGTGGCTAAGGGAAAGATACTTACAGTAATCCAGGTATATGCTCCAACATCTTCGCATAGTAACGACGAGGCAGAAGAGTTCTATGACCTACTCAATAGAGCATGCGATGAACACAGAGGGACTTGGACACTGATTATGGGCGATTACAATGCCAAAATTGGTCCAAGAAGACTATCCGATAGCACGAACGTTCTAGGACCGTACGGTCTGGGTGATAGGAATGAACGTGGTCAACGCCTGCTAGAATTCGCTTTTGGGCAGAACTTAAGTGTAAGTAACAGCTTTTTCCCCAAAAAGCCACAACGTCGTTGGACCTGGTTTTCTCCAGACGGTCACACGAAGAATGAAATTGACTTTTGTCTCTCCTCGAATAAACAAATAATACAAAATGTTGAAATACTTAACAGTCTAAAATTTAGTTCAGACCATCGTCCACTTAGAGTTGTAGTTAGTTTCAACATGAAGATTCATCGTAACAAAATGATTAGAAAAACAATAAAACGGATTGATAAAACAACATTAATTGCAAATAAGGACAAATTTAATATACAAATCAAGAATAGTTTCAGCATACTTGACTCTAAAAATTCAGAAGATATACAAACACAGTATAATAACGTCAAACATGTCATCACAACAGCTAGTCAAAACATAAAGTGCCTTAAGAACAAACAGAAAAAGCTTACTAACCAAACAGTTCACCTTATAGAGGAGAGACAGAATCTACCATATCAGTCCTCTGAATACAGAGAGCTGGACCGAAAAGTAAAGCGGAGCATCCGAAAAGATATAAGACTTTACAACACCGAACTTGCTCACTCCGCTTTAATGAATAACCGCTCTTTAAGGTCAGCCATGCGTGGGATGGATGCAGGGAGATCCTCTATAACACACTTAAAGGACAGTAATGGTGTGAGACAAGGCGATAGGACAAAATTAATCCAAATTTGTACTCAATTTTACAAAGCATTATACTCAGATGACGACACAACTTTCCAGCTTGCGGATGAAGTCTACTCATGCTCTGATGATGTCCCAATGATAACTGGCTTTGAAGTTCATAAGGCTCTCAGTAGCATGAAGTACAATAAAAGCCCAGGAGAAGATGGTATTACAACAGACGCACTGCGAGTCGGAGAGCAATTTTTATTACCACACATTTGTAATCTATTTAACTCAATTTTAAAAACAGGCATATTTCCAAGTAACTTCTGTCATTCCAACATAATTCTGCTTCATAAAAAGGGAGATAAATCCGATATTGGGAATTACCGTCCTATTAGCCTTGTCTCACATCTGTACAAAGCTTTCATCAAGGTCCTCGAAAATCGTATTTCCGATCAACTAGACCTTCACCAACCTCCTGAACAAGCTGGTTTCCGCCGCGGCTTGTCCACTACCGACCACCTACATTCTTTGAACCAGATGATAGAAAAGCACGAAGAATTTAACTTACCGTTGTACCTTGCGTTCGTGGATTATTCCAAAGCTTTTGATAGTCTATCACATAAAGCCATTTTCACGACACTCTATAAACAGGAAATAGAACCCACTTATGTTAAATTACTGGAACGAATTTATCTTAATAGTACAGCTGCCATACGCTTAGATACCACTGGCCCATCCTTTCCAATCCGAAAAGGTGTCAAACAAGGGGATCCGCTGTCACCAAAACTCTTCACAGCAACGCTTGAAGAAGTCTTCCAAAATTTAGATGCACACTGGCGGGATAAGGGCATTATCGTTGGAGACAGAAGATTAACAAATCTACGCTTCGCCGACGACATTGTCCTTTTCTCATCTTCGGCGGCTGAGTTAAGCCTTATGCTGGAACAACTGAGCCACGCCAGCCTCGAGGTCGGACTCAAAATGAATATGACGAAAACGAAATTAATGACGAACAGCACGAAACGCAAAGTAGACATTGGGGGTGTGGAGGTTGAATATGTCCATGAGTACATATACCTCGGCCAAATAGTCTCTTTCCAGGCGAGGCAAGATAAAGAAGTTGCTCGACGCACCGAAAACGCATGGAAGAGCTATTGGTCGATGAAACACCTAATGAAAGGATCACTTCCACTTTCCCTAAAAAGGAAACTCATGGATATGTGCATCCTTCCTACCCTCACCTATGGAGCGCAAACGTGGTCGTTAACGAAACGTCAAAAGTCTGCACTCGGGGTCTGCCAGCGAGCGATGGAACGAAGTATTCTCGGAGTCAAAATCATAGATCGCATTCGGAACAGTATACTTCGTTCCAAAACACAAATCGCAGACGTAGGCAAAACAGCCGCCAAACTAAAGTGGAATTGGGCAGGCCACATCTGCCGCATGTCGCAACAGAATTGGGCAAAAGTAACCACTGACTGGATTCCGAATAACAGGAACCGGCGACGCGGTAGGCCCAGAAAGAGATGGCGTGACGAATTAGACGTTTATCTGAAGGATTGGCCAGATATAGCAAGAGACCGGAAAAAATGGAAAGACGGAAGGGAGGCCTTTGCCCTGCAGTGGGACGTAACGGGCTCATAATAATAATAATAATAAAATTCAGTCGGCGCTCTCTGCCCAAATTTCCTCTTAACGTGAATTTATTTAGTAAAAAACTGTTTTTTATATTAAAAAGAGACTGAAATTTTACTTATTTGTGAAAAGTGAATGTTTATGTATGTATTAAATATTATGTAATTGTATATAAGAAAGTTTTACGTGAATTATTGGAGGACCAAATTAGAGACATGATATTTTAAAGGGTTTGTGCAAACACCATTAGCAAAGTAATGCGTTATATACATCACTCTTGTCCTGCAAACAGGGACCGATGTTGGTTAAATGTTTTATTTGATAGATTGCTGAAGTATCTTGATGAATAGCCGGCGATTATTGTGGGTTTTAGGCAGCCATTTTTTTTATGGGCTTGAAAAAAAAAGAAATAATGTGGCCAGGTTTTGATGATGGATTTCGTTGTCTAGATGTATGGTCAGTTTAATTTGAAAGTAATAGGATAAAAATGTAAGCTCAGGTACGGGAAACCTTTTTCATTTTAGCGTTCCGCACCAAATGGTAAAAAAACGATATTAATAATGTATGTCTGGCACAGGTGCTCATCTTAACCACACATCATCAGCCTATTAAAGTTCCCACTGCTGGGACACAGGCCTCCTCTCTGTGAGATGGAATGGGTCGTAATCCACCACGCGGGCCCAGTGCTGGTTGGTGGATGTCACATGTCTTCGATTTTTGGTTCTAGGACATGCCAGTTTCCTCACGATGTTTTCCTTCACCGTTTTGAGAGCAGTAGTGATGAAATAATTTACACAAAGTAAAGCGCCAGGCTGGGCTCGAACCTACGAACTACAACTGCTAAGTCGCGGCCGATACCATTGGGCCACCACTTCTACAGGGAACAAATAATAGCAAGGACAAAAAAATATTATAGAAAAACTACCAAAACTTCGTTTGTCACCGCTGGCACCTCATAATATTTAATGTCTATTTAAATGTATTGTATTAATTCCTTAAATAAGTATGTCACAAAACAGTATAATTATAATGGTACATTCTAGGTTACATCACAGAATTTAATAAATTATACCTAGTAATTGTTTTTCTCTTTTCAGTTAATTACTTTTATGCAGTCGGATTTTTAACCGACTTTCACTTCTTATATATATATTTTTTTATGTGTGTTCGTGGATAACTTCGTCATTTATGAACCGATTTCGATAATTCTTGTTTTGTTGGAAAGATGATATTCCAAGGGTGGTACCAGGATAAGGAAACCAGGATCTGATGATGGGATTCTAGAGAAATTGAGGCAAATATTATAGGCATTTATATAGCGATTTTGGTATTTTCATCAATAATACAATCATTTGCACTCAGAATGTAACATTTGGTGAAGTGGAACTGATGAAGAAGACCAAAATGGCCACTGGAACTCCGAAATACAACAATTTATCCTAGTCGTGTTTGGGCTTATTGGAATCGGCATGAGATTGTACTTTGGCTATAAATATTTTTTATGTTAATTGGAGGTACCTACCAACTGATTAACGGAAAACAATGGGTACAAAAGACGCCGATTTCGGAAAAGAAAGTTTTATTTTCGCTTTGAAGTGTTTTGTTTTGGAAGTCGGTTTGATTTTTTGGTTAAAAAGTTTTATTTGTTTTTATAATCAATTGTTTTATTTCAGACTTTTTAGTTTTAATAATGAATGAGTTCGCCAATTAAGTTATATATGGTAAAAGATCATGGATACTCACTTGAATTTGTGCAAAAATAGCAACACAAAAGTGTTAGTATATATATTTTTGAATGGTCTATTTAATAGCTTTCATTTGATACCCATAATGTTATGATAACAAAAAAAAAATTGTATCACCCGGGGATGGGGGTCGCCATATTTAAAAATTACTTAGATTATGTCACTCCCACAATTGAGACAAATCATACGACACCTCATATGTCATAATCCGTCAAGCCGTTTTGGCCACAGAACAAAAAAAACGCCTACTACAATCTGTTCTGTGGTTTTGGCTGTAGAGCGTGCCAAAGAAATCATGTCTCATTCAAGCAACGTTACCATTTTTTTTTTTTGCTTTATTGTAGGTACACCAAGTTAAAACATAGAAAAGGAAACTTAAAACTAAAATACATACAACGGGCGGCCTTACCGCTTACAGCGATCTCTTCCAGGCAACCTGGAATGGACAGTGATAGCCTGGACATGAAATGGGGTTGACATAGGTGTAACACAAAACATTACGAACATTTACTTTAAATATAGAATAATATTATAATAGATACCCAAATACATACATTTATGTTATATAATAGATACCCATCTATGTCGTTAACAACTTTTAAGGATATGACAGCACTTCTAATATTGTTACATTTCAATTTCCAGCTCACCGAACCTATTGGAAGCCATGATAGGCAAGGAATGTAAAAAAAATTGTTCACTTATCTGCAAAAGCTTTAGGTCTAGTATAAAAAAGATGACCAGTTTTTAGGTCCAAATTGATCGAAACGATCCAATATTGGATATAACAAAGACAATACCTAAACCATTTAAAGGCACGTACAAATAGACGAACCCAGTTGCTTGTTCAAACTCGTTTAATTAGCAAATATTTCTAACATAAAAAGCCTATATAAATCGGGCGGACATTTTTAGCACGGAATCTAAGCCCGGAGTATTTTTATACAGAAAAAGCCGATCTCTACCAATCATATCAGTTTCCAATTTATAAAGCTGTCTATAATCCGACCCTACAGAGAGTAGTGAACCAATGAAGTGTTAATGTATATTTTTTTACCTTTAATATTCTATATTCGATTACACTTAACAAAACTTAGGGTCAAATTAAATTAATTTACCACACTTGGCAGACGTGATAGGTATCAATATCAAATGACAATAAAACGAACTACACTGCCAGTGGCCGCTGACCCCGTAGTCAGCTATTGTTACTTGAAATTAAAAATTATCTTTTTATTCTGCGTTTAATTCTCCGTCAAAATTCGAAATTAAAGCGCCTAGCTGAATTATTCTGTCAACTTGCTTACTTGAAGAAACGGGGTTCTTACAGCATTTTTATAAGCCCTGCCAATTGATTGACTAGACTAGAAAAAAAAGAAACTACTCTTAGCCGCGTCTTTAAACACCGTGAAATTTAAGTGGTTGTTTTCCCGCGGCAGAACGACTTGCCTTTAGGAGTACTTTAGAAGCATAGAGTTAAAGTAAAAAAATAACGATGTTTTTATTTTAAAATAATTTAAAAAATATTCATCAACTCGAAAAAGTGAGTAACAATAGTAACTTGTAGGTACTACTCGCGTCACCACCGTATTATTCACCGTAGTACCTAGTACCTACAAGTTACTATTGTTACTCACTTTTTCGAGTTGATGAATATTTTTTAAATTATTTTAAAATAAAAACATCGTTATTTTTTTACTTTAACTCTATGCTTCTAAAGTACTCCTAAAGGCAAGTCGTTCTGCCGCGGGAAAACAACCACTTAAATTTCACGGTGTATTATGTTACTGTTCAGGTCAACAAGATCATAGCGCCATCACTTGTAATTTAAACTCTTCATTCCCTAGATGGCGTTGGCGTTAAAATAGATCGCGCTAATGTTTTATTACCATCATTTAGCTAAGTCATTTTGTAGTATTATTTATTTTGTGTGTGAGCAGTACTAATATTATACATTGTGATTCGGTACATATTAATATACGTGATTAGTTACTAGTCCAGTGTTTAATTTAGTTACCAAATCTCCAAGTCGACTCGCGGTTTATGAAAACTTTACTAACTAAGAGTAATTTCTTAGTTAGTAAAGTTTTCATATAAAGTTGCAACTACACTTAATAACTTCTCTGTTCCAAGCGGTGAAATAACATCAGATATAGTTGTCATACTGGGTGGGCCAAACCTCGGCAAAAGCTAGGTTGATTTGCAGAAAAAAAAAAATTACTTTAGGACCTATTGCAAATAACCCTCACTATCCGTTATCAGAAAATAATTCTCTTCAGTGTCTAAACTCCATTTGCGATAACATTAGACGTTAAAAATTTGCCCATTTTACAGCCCGTTCAACCGATTTTGACTTCTATTGCATTGGTGATACGACAAATGGTAGCTGTAGTACGCAGTTGGTTTTGGTAACAGGTGTATGCTTTTTATGTCATCCTTATGTTTACGGAATAGAACTCAAAATCGGTTGAATGGACTGTAAAAAGATTTGGAGGCTTTCTAGTCGATCTCATCCAATTAATACACTACTGCTCTATGTCACTCTGGGATTTGCACCCATTACTATGTTCATAATAATGTTTATTTTTAAACACTCCGTAAGTTTTACTCCATTTACACACTACTCTGTGTCCCGTCGGGATTCACCCTCATCATTCATTCATCGAAATTTTAACCACACGTTTCTCTCTCCATCTGGTTTCAGGATAATCTCTTAATAGCACGAATTGAAAATACATCAGGTGTGGTTGATGTGGTTGTGTGTTCGTGGAAATGACAGGGTTCTGTGGATTACCTGGTGTAATAATAATTATATCTTTTAGTCAATGTTGTTATGAATTATATTGTTGTGTGTGTATTTTATTGTGTTGTATTGTTATTTATATTGTATTGTTTTATGTTGTTATTATTTGTTACTTAATCTCTTTTTGTTTTTAATTGTTTTTAACCACAATCACAACGTGTTTAATCCAATTATTAGTATCTCTGCTGGCACGACAGTCGATGGTTTGGCCTAAAACTTCGCCAATTCCCGTGCTTCGTTAGGTCACTTTTGCATGTTATGGGGCAAAGAGGACAGGATAGGAGGTGGAGTATAGATTGCGACTCGGTTCCACCTCCACACCCTGCTGCTGTTCCATCGAGGTAGCCCCATATTGCGAGGAGTTTAATAACGTCATAAACATCACTTATCTAGTTAGTAATGATGAAGAGTCGCAACTTGGCGCTGCAAGACTCTGTCCGGGCCATTCGGTTGCTCCAGCGGCTTAACCCTGCCTTGAGGACGGATGACTGAAAAGTCGTGAATGCTCTCACTGGGAAGACCAGCGTATCCGTCGTATCGTCCTCATGGTTGGGGTGTCCGCTGGGGCATCAAGGCAACGGGTTACTCTCTTCCAGGAGGAATTGAACGATACTGGAAGAAGACAAGGGAGAGGCACCCACTGCGGAAGCAGGAGCGGAACCCTCCGAAGATGGACCACCACAACGTGAGGAGGCCATCGACGAACACGACGCAGCGCAGGAGATGGAGATTCAGACCAGGGTGTCAGAGGCAGACCTCGAAGAATGACATCCTCGGGGACTTCGATATCATGGGGAATAAGTTGCCAACTGCTCTCGAGGAGAGCCGGGCGATGGAGGAGGGGCCTCGAAACTAAGGCCTTCCTATATCAACACAGGTCCATCAAAATCATCCAAGATGGAGGAACTAAGGTGTGTACAAATTAATTTGCATCATAGCAGAGCCGCAACTGCCCTTCTGGCTCGGCAACTGAAGCTTAATTCATACGAAGTTGCCTTGATACAAGAACCTTACTTATATAAGAGGACCATTAAAGACTTAGGTGGGACAGGGGGTATGGTGCTCTATAACTGTCCAACTAATGACGCGAGGACTTGCATCTATATCAGGGGTGGTATAGAGGCAATGCTCTTACGTGCTTTCTGTTACAGGGATCTGACAGCATCTATGATCCAAGTGGGGACGGGAACAGAGAAAAGGAGAACTATTATAATAATTCATTTTGTTCATATAGGAGATATCCCTTATGAACAAAATCTGTAACACCACTAATTAGAAGACTGGTTGACTACGGCAACCAAGAAAACCTCGTCCTGATACTTGGCTGCGATGCGAATGCACACCACGTCGTTTGGGGCAGTTCAGATGTCAACAAGCGAGGGGAGGATTTGTTAGATTTTGTGGTAAGCTCTTTACAAATCCTTAATGCAGGCAATGAACCTACTTTCTGGACCTTGGCGAGAACTGAAATTATTGACCTGACACTGGATTCAAACAGAGCCAGCACTCATATTGAAAATTGGCATGTATCGGACAAAATCTCTCTGTCTGACCGCAATTATATATGCTTTAGGTTTAGGACGGCGGTAGAAGCCAAAACTAGACAAAGGAGAAACCCAAGGCATACAAATTGGGACTCGTACAGGAGGGACCTCAAAGTAAATCGGATAGGGAGCCCTAAAAGTAAGCTCAATTCCATACTAGATATAGAATTTGAAGCGGACATAATCAAAGTGGGCACCATCGGTGCATGTGAAGATAATTGCCCAGAGAAAAAGGCCTTTTGCAAAAAGATACCATAGTGGACTCCTGAACTAGCTAAAATACGTCAGAAAACACGACAGGCCATTAATGAAGCAAAAGCCAGGAAAGATTTTACCGAAACTCCAAAGTTTCTTGACGGCAAGTTTTTAACCTACTACACGGTCAAGATAACTGAGCACCCGAAATGTCAATGTCACTTTGACTTTCGATTCTCTCTCTCGCTATTGGTTCACAAGGCGAACGCGGGGCGTCGCACGGTAACCAGGGAGTGGGCGAGTTTGATATTTTGGGTGCTCAGTTATCTTGACCGTGCTGTATTTCCACACAACTGCTTACGTAGTAACTTCTCTAATCCGTGTTACTGGGCTCTTTCACTTTCGGTCATCGGTGCCGTTTAGGCTCTAGACAGACGGACTGCATTTCAACTGCACTCCGACTGCAAATTTGCAGTTTGAATGCAGTCAGTACATTGCAGTGGGTGTGCAGTTGGCGTGCATACTCGTATGTCGTTGGAACTGCATGCCAACTACACACTACTGAAATTGCAAATTTGCGTATTCAAATTGCAAATTTGCGGTCCGAGTGTAGTTCAAATGCAGTCCGTATGTCTACGCCTTAAATACTTGATTACATATTAAATTTTATTTTGTCAAATTTATTCTAGCTCACAGCAATATTATTAAAAACAGAAATCGTCTATAACCGAAATCCGAATGGCAACAGGCGCATATAAAGCAAAAAAAAAACAACGACTGCAGA
Source organism: Orthosia incerta (assembly GCA_948252205.1). Taxonomy (NCBI): domain Eukaryota; kingdom Metazoa; phylum Arthropoda; class Insecta; order Lepidoptera; family Noctuidae; genus Orthosia; species Orthosia incerta. Next base: position 7,969,448 of record OX411748.1, read on the forward strand.
TTGTTTCTAGAATACATACTAAGTTAAAATATTTGATATATTATATTGAAAACTGGTAATTAATTAATTCACAACTATTATTCCAAGTTACATAACATGGCATTTTATATCTTGTATTTTAATAGTGCAAACCAAATTAAAATGATTCATAACGCTAGCTTTATCCATGCGCTTTAAAACGAAAACAATGTTTTATTTATTTATTATATACTTTATTGTACACCATAAGTTACATTTATAAATGAAACTAAAAACTTATAATTAATTAAGTAAGTAAACCAGTAGTACTTAATTAAATTGCGTTTTTAATCATTTAAATGGAGGCTCCTTTCAGTGATAATGTTGCATTCAATTGGGTTTAAAGATATTTACTTCCCATAAGAACTTATAAATACAGTTCACCTACAATGAGATACAACTTCTAAATAATTATATAATATTTGCCTCTGGGGCGTTGGCGACGTTAAAATACATGTTTTTTGAGTTTATACTTATTAATATTACTTGTTAATGTTAATAAGTATAACACACCTCTTTATAACGTCCGGTAGACCATTGAACAGCTATGCTCTTCCCACTAAAGCGTGCACGTGCAGTTATTAGTTGGAATTTGTTTTTACGTCTTTTATTGTATGTTAATAATCAATCAATACATTATACTAAATCTGTAGAAAAGTCGTTTTGTACATCGAAACTATTTACAAAAAAATAGCCGTGGTGTGAAAGGATAACGAACAACGAAACAAAAATTAAACAAAAATTCTAAGAACATTTTTGTTTCTTTTTTCTGCGTTTAGTTGTACACGCATCACTTAAACATTTACGAAACCAATATAGATATCTTTATACATGCAAATTTTGCGTAACTTGAAATATTACTTAGTTTTTGTTTCATCGCAATCGGTTCACTCTATCAAAAGATATACGAATTTAAAGTGTTCAAGAAGTAAAATATCACAACACACGCAATTCAGATGCTCGGACAGTTTAAGTCCATATTCGATAGATGGCGTTGTGCATTTTACGTAATTTTCTAAATGGCGGTGTTAAGATTCTCCGCGGAAGAATGGCTCTACAAAAATAATTGGTAGGTAGGTAGGGTAGGTATATAGCCTATGTAGTGTGAGTGTATGTTTGTATAATTGTCACTTCTTCACACTCAAACGGCTGGATGGATCTGGATGAAATTTGGCACAGGGATAGATTATAGTCAGCACATTGGACTTTTTATCCCGGAAATATGTTCTCTTAGGATAATTTTCGACATTCACGCGGGCGAAGGCGCTTGCAGAAGCTATGACTTTAATAATTTTGTTTTGTGTTCTTTGTCGGTAGTTTAAGATTCGATTTAGGGTCTGATGCCCACACTTCGATTAGTTATTCAAGGTAGGTAGTGGAGTATGCATGAGCATTTCTCACCGCAAAAAAAAAAGGTATTCAAGGTTTGATTTTACTAGAGAGTTGTATATATTCTTTACGGGATACATTTTGTGACTTTTCGTATTAAAATACTTTAATTGAATGAAAACCTCTGACACGTGTGGTGATGAAAGTCCGTAAAAGTAATTAGTTTCGAGATCAATTGGATTATGTTTCAGTTTAAAGCTACGAGAGGTGTTCATACTGATCGGCTTCACAATCAATATCATGAATGAGGTAAATTATTAAGATATTTTATTTCAAGTAGGCCACCAAGCGGCACTTTTGAACGTTGTGAACATTAAAATTTACAAGTTATAAAAGTTGACTCTACCGTGCATTCGGAAAGTAGCTTGTTATGGAGAAGAATGCACAAGAAACTCCATAAAGCATCATATCTCACCTGATGGTAAGCTATGATGCCGTTGACGAAATAATATAGAAGTAACCTATACACTCTTGACTTAAATACTTCTGTAACCTAAGAGTATTTAAGTCAAGAGTGTGAGAGCTGTAGCTCTCAGGAAACGCAGGTTCCGGCAGGGAACACTCTTAACTATAAGTTCTCTGAAAACGTACCTGTGTCATGGCAATGGCATACAAGTTGCTCGCATACTGTGGTGCAAGTTACTTCCTAAACTTCTCCTGTCCTCTGTGCTTCAAATCATACTGCCAAAGTAATCTATTTGCCGCCAGCGACAATGTAAGTGACAAAGTTTTGGTCCAAAAAACCTTAGGCATTTGTCCCACCGTCGACGATCAGCGAGTAGCGAGTAAAGCTAGAAACTAAAAACGAGTTGGCGAGCAGCGAGTAGCGAGTGTGTAGTTCCGATAGTTTTACCGCTCGGCTATGAGCGAGTGTTTATGTGTGACGGGTGATTACTTGCACCACTCGCTCGGGGCGGCCGCACTGAAGGTAGAAATAACCGTTGGTTGGTCTCTCGTTCTGACCGCCAAGCGAGCATCACTGAGCAAGTACAATTTTGAAAGCTCTTGTCGCTGCGTCATACTTGTGGTGAGAGAGTACTTGCCGGCATTGTGAACAGCTAGCCATCAACTATTACTATATATGTCTCTTTTATTGACGTCTTCTGTACGTTTCTTCAGCGAGAAAATAGTCGATAGCTAATCGCTTACTCGTCGGCGGTGGAACAAGTGCCTAAATCACTATCGTGCCAGCGACGAAGAAGGAGACTGCAGTAAAATAGATCAATATTTATAAAACACTTGTACTTTAATAATTTATCTCTCTGACTACTTAACTCTTACATAAACATCAAAGAAAAATTCTTCAATACTTTTTCCCTTTTCATAGTCTTCAATGAAGAGGTTTTCTTGCTATTCACAATAATATAGCAAAGCTGTAAGATCTTTCACGTGACGTCAGCTTACCGCCGACTGTTTGTACTGTTTGTACTGTCTATCTTTCAGGGTAAGGACGGAAAGTCTTCAGTGGAATAATACTAGGCCTAGGACGTAAAGAGTAATGGTCGTAATGACATTTTCAATATATTGTTGATGCTATGTTGTTTTTCAGCGTACGTTGCTTTTTTTTGCCAAACTTTATTCAGTTGTTCAAGTTATCGAAATTAACATCATGTGTAATCGACATTTATATAAATAAAAAAAACATCTCTAATAGTTCGAATATTATTTTTTCAACACACTTGCTCATAAAGTGGCTCTAATTTCACCGCAATTAGGCACATAATGATACCTGGGGGGTGACCATGAGCTCTTAGACCGGTATCAATTTGAGATCGAATAAGGGACAGATGTATCTGACGTGTATACATCTGTCACTTACTCGATATCAAATTGATACCGCTCTAAGAGCTTATGGTCACCCCCCTGTTATCAAACTGTGACTTTTTCATTGCTATTATTCACAAGTGAGTTATAGAGTTTTTTTTTAATTTATTGGTTAAGTTTCTTGGTTCTTAAAAAAGTTTCGATACAAAAAAGATCGTGCTTAATAGTACAAATAAATTAATGTAATACCTATTGCTTGCTCATTTCATGCAACTTCGTTTTTCAATAGATAATTTCAACTTGTACGAGCTTAATAAATAAACTTTCACTCAAATATAAATTTTGTTTACTCTGTAATTAAGAAAAATTTAAATTCCCTATTTTGTACATGGCTAAAACACTATCCACGAAATGCCAAAAAAAAAAGAAACCTCATTCTTTTAGTCTATGGCCGATCGCCATTGTTAAATGCGCGCCAATGAGGTAGGAAAACTATGGGGACGGCATATTCTACTATATGAAGAATAGTTATACAAATATCTATAATATCGACACACGCATGTCAAAAAGCGTTTTGTCTCTTTTTAACTAAGCAAGAGCTGCATATGAAAAGAGTGACATCTAAATGTTTGTCAAGGACTAAACTTGGTAACAATTTTGAGTGACGTCAAAATCATGTCTATGCGTGACTGGTCGCCATGTTGATTGCCGAAAAAATTGGTAGTTGTGTGCCGTATATACAGGGTGTTTGGAAGGGAGCTGTACATACGCCTAGGGTAGAAACTAGGGATAGTCTGCTACCTACCCCCGCCCATTATATTGACCTTGGCCTCAAGGTTTTTTTTTAATTTATTTTTATTTTTTATTTGACTTTTTTGTGATTTTTTGACTAAAACTACCTGTAGCTCAAAATCTATCCATGGGACCGGTCGGCTAATGGTCTTGTTTTAATCGTTAGAGTCTTAGGGTCCTGCAAAAAATTATTTTACACCAGAAAATTGTGGAGAAGAAAAGTTATGGGGCCTGAAGTACCGTAGTAAGGTAAAGAAATAATTTTAAGGGCAACTTTCTATGGGGTTTAAAAAAAAACTAACAGGGTTGGAGTTCTTCTGATTTTTTTAAAACATCCTCAGTCCATGCCCTTTCTAACGATATGCTAAAAGTGTAATTATCACTTTTAGTTTTAAAGAAAAAAATTATTTCTTTACCTTACTATGGTACTTCAGGCCCCATAACTTTTCTTCTCCACAATTTTCTGGTGTAAAATAATTTTTTGCAGGACCCTAAGACTCTAACGATTAAAACAAGACCATTAGCCGACCGGTCCCATGGATAGATTTTGAGCTACAGGTAGTTTTAGTCAAAAAATCACAAAAAAGTCAAATAAAAAATAAAAATAAATTAAAAAAAAACCTTGAGGCCAAGGTCAATATAATGGGCGGGGGTAGGTAGCAGACTATCCCTAGTTTCTACCCTAGGCGTATGTACAGCTCCCTTCCAAACACCCTGTATACGTTTATCTGTGTAGTTGTGCTGTCAAACAGTTGCAAGTTGCAAATGGCCTACCTCATTGGCAAATGGGCAGCCATCTTAATTGCCCGATTTATGTAGGTATGCACGCTAATTTCGTAGGTATGGCAAGTCCATAGGTTTATAAGTCAGTGATGCGCGCGCATAGGAAAACTGATTAATATTGCCCGCCATTGTGAAAAATTTTCACAACTCGTTTTTACTGTTGAAAATGATTTATTTGTATTATTTTCTTCACAAGTGTGTTGAAAAACGTCGTATGATACACGTGTGTATTGATGATTACCGTCCTCGGCTCTCTTAAGACCCTCACCTACGGCTCGGGTCTCAATGGCGCCTCAGCGGTAATCACCAACATTGCACACTTGTACCATAATGTACTATTAATCAATCACACCGCAACGGCTGAACGTATTTGGATGAAACATGGCACACGGGTAGATCATCACCTGGATTAAGAAGTATTTTTCTTTGGGCTAATTTTCTACATTCATGCGATCGAAACCGCTGACAAAGGCAAGTAAACAGTAAATATTAGCTAGCTTCTGTCAGCGGCATCGCCCGCGTGAAAAGTGGTTATCATCCCGGACAACATTATAAACTGGTGAAAAGTAGCCTATGTGCTATTCCAGACTCTACCTCTGTGCCGTGTTCTGGCGTGATTGAGTAACAAACATACATCCACACACACATCAAAATCAAATTTCACATAGGCCTACATGGGCACTTATAAAACGACGACAAAAGGTGCACGGTTCGGGTTGGTCGTTTCCTATGGAGAAGAACCGGCAAGAAACTCCATGGTTACTCTTTTAAAAAATTGGTTTCGTTTTACAATGTTTCCATGTTACAGCTTTATTGCTTAGATATGGGGGGACAACGTAGGCCCGACAATAAGTCGTAAGAAAAAAGAAAAGGTTATATAAACGAGATATAAAGTTAACAAATGTTAACAAACATCTAGAAAACATCATCTAATCTTTCACATTTTTAATATTAGTGTGATAAGTGACATGAACTTACTCGAGTGGAAAAATGTTCTGAAGTTAATTCACGAATTTCCAACTTTTATTATTTTCAGAGCAAACTTAAAAATAGTAAAAAACGTCAAGTACTAAATACTACCGCTGTTAATCAAATGCAGAGCAGCCGAGACTGCTAATTTGTTAACAGACCTCGGTTGCATGTAAATGTGCTGTTAAATGCTTTTAGGTACTACGTTGGTAGTTTGTAGACTTATGATAAAATAAAATGAATGCTTTTACTGCTGAAATTAATGTGATTCAGTTTTGCTATTGTTAACATTTTTTTATTATGTATACTTAACAAAGATGAAGAGTTTGTTATTTTATTAGAACGCGATAGTTGAAAAGGTCTTTGACATTTAAAAAATCAAATTTGATACCCTACAAAAAAGAAGGGAGTTATAAGTTGTACGTGTATCTGTCGTGTCGTGGCATCATAGGCCCTAAACGAATGCACCAATTTAGTTTTTTTTTTTGTTTGTTTGTGAGTGATTTTATCGAGAGTGTTTTTAGCTGTGTTTGATGAAGATCGGTCCTGTCGTTCAAAAGTTATGCACATTTGCTCTTTTCACATCACATCATCAGCCTATTAATGTTCCCACTGCTGGGACACAGGCTTCCTCTTTGTGAGAGGGAATGGGCCGTAATCCACCACGCGGGCCCAGTGCGGGTTGGGAGATGTCACATGTCTTAGAATTTTTGGTTCTAGGACATGCCGGTTTCCTCACGATGCCGCGATGTTTTTCTTCACCGTTTTGAGGCAAGTGGTAATGAAATAATTTACACAAAGTAAAGCGCCTACCTGGGCTCGAACCCACGACCTACAACTTGTAAGTCGCGGCCGATACCACTGGGCCACCACTGCTCACCAGTTTGCTCTTTTAATCGAGGTATTTTCCCAAGATATCGTGTTCGCGTGGATTGTCGCTCGAAGCGTATCTACTACTAGATGAATTATTTAGTTCATAGAGGTGCTTGTGTCGGGAGAATTTTTGTTTTTTCTTGTTAAGGAAGGTTATTAGCTATTTAACATCACGTTAAGACCTTTAGGGGCCGAGCAAAAGGTAAAATGAAAATGAAGACACGGTTGACGCAGTGGTTGAACGATCGGCTGCTGTGTTGCGTGTCACGGTTTCGATTCCCGCACGGAACAAATATTTGTAAGACCTACATTTTTTGCGGTCTGGTTGTTTGTGTATGTGAGTTTATATGTTTGTAAATGCGCCCACGATACAGGCGAAATTCCTAGTGTGAGGCAACATAAAAAAATTAAATATCTGGACGCACTGCTAGAGAATGTACCTATACAAAGCAAAAAGAGTACATAAGGTTTGTATCAAGTGGTTTTCTGTAGTTATTGCCGACTAAAAAAGAAATAAATCCGAAGAGAAAAAAATATAGGAAAATAAGAAAATTTATTTTCACATTCACATATTTGTGTAATTAATCTTCGACAATTTAAATAGGTAGTAAAGTAGGTGTATAAGACCAAGACTTTTTATTAAAATTTGTACTAGCTGTAATCTCATCTGTCTATTTAGAATCATTTGCTTTGAAGTTAACTTTTTATTAGGTTTTTATGAGTCTGTTACTGGTTGTTAATATTATTTTATATTTTTATAAGCTGATGGCAGTTGGAATGGCGAACTTTTGGCAGCTCATTCCTACGAGACCTTTTTCACCGGTTTTGGGTTTACCACCGGTAGCGAATTCTACAGTCAGGAGAAGTATCGGGGAATGGGAAGCTGTAAAGCAGGAGACAATAAAAAAGACCCTAATGAAGCCCCTAACCCCCCTGATAAACTAAAAATTGCCCCCTCCACCTCCGCCACCACCACCAACACCACCGCTACTGCGTCACCAACCCTGGTCGAGCCAGCAAAGCCGAAAGACAGAGTGACCGAAGCCAGGATCTGCCTAGCAAAAATTAAGACCCAGCTAGGCCTCTCGAGGAACACAAAGACCGAGATAAATGTGGAGATCACTCTGGCTGCGGAAAAGCTGTACAGCTTGGCAAAAGAGGCAGAGTCCACGACAAAAACAAAAAAGACGCAATTGCCTCCGAAATCGCCAAAATCTACAAAGGCAAACCAGGAGGGGATAGCGGACCGGGAAAGGGGAAAGGAGAGAGAGGCCCTTAGGAAAATGCTCGATGACCATGCAAATCTGATAAAAGCAAATACAGAAAGCATGGTCAAACTTCAAGAAAAGCTCGAAAAGGCTGAAAGACAAACTTACGCGAGTGTAGTGTCGTCCGTTGGGAGACAGCCTCCGGAGCGGACCGCACTACACTCGCTGGTAGTTACGGCAACAAACGAGCAGGAGACAGGCGAGAATGTTTTAAATAGAATAAGAGAGGCCGTAAACGCGAAGGAGGGAGGAGTGGAGATAGAAAAAATAAGAAAGGCCAAGGATAGGAAGGTTATAATGGGCCTTAAGAATCAGGAAGAAAGGGAGAAAGTTAAGGCCAGGCTAAAAAATTCAGAAAATCTGAGAGCCGAAGATTTAAAGAATAAAGAACCATTAGTTGTGCTCAAAGACGTGTTGCAGTACAACAGCGACGAGGAGATTCTTGGTGCACTGAGAAAAAAGAACAGAGATCTGTTTAAAGGACTCGGCGAGGCCGATAGAATTGAGGTAGCCTACAGGAAGCGCACGAGAAATCCGCACCAACGCCATGTCATAGTGCGGGTGTCTCCTACAATTTGGCGGCGGGTAACGGAGGCTGGGTCGGTATACATCGAGATGCAGAGGATCCGAGTGGCCGACCAGACTCCGTTAGTCCAGTGCTCGCTTTGTCTGGGTTACGGACACGGCAGACGTTTCTGCCAGGAAGCCCAGGCTAGGTGTAGCCATTGTGTGGGCGCTCACATGAAAGCAGACTGCCCAGGCTGGCTTGAGGGAGCGGGCCCGTCATGTTGTAACTGCACGCGGGCAAAACTTGAAAAAGTGGAGCACAGTGCCTTCAGCCAAGAGTGCCCGATGAGAAGGAAATGGGATGCAATGGCCCGAAGCACGACGGCGTATTGCTAGGGTGGCCACCGGCGGAATACCTGACCCAAACACTAGGCCATACGTAGTAGCCCAAGCAAATTTGCAAAGAAAGGCACTGGCAACTAACGAATTAATGCTTGAAGCGAACAAAAGGAATATGGCCTTTGCACTGCTCCAGGAGCCGTACATCGGAGGCATAGGTAGAATGAAGGACTACCACGGCGCTAGAATTTACCAGTGCAATAGAACGGAAGACGGTGCCGTCAAGACAGCAATCGCTGTCTTTGACGGTGACATAGACGTCATCCAGTGCCCGGACTTCACCACACCTAACATCACGGTGGTGAAGATGAGGACAATTGCCTGGGAGATCGTGGTGGTCTCGTTCTACTTCAAACCTAAGCTAGAACCGATAGGGCCATACCTGGAGCAGCTAAAAAGGATTGAGTGGAACTTCGGCCGGCGGATCATTATGGGCGGCGACGTCAACGCGCAAAACTCTTGGTGGGGTAGCCAAAAAACCAATGGGAGAGGGAATGAGGTGGCTGGTGCTCTTGAAGAGATGGATTTGCAGATACTCAATGTCGGCGGCACTCCAACGTTCCACACAGTGCGTGGGCCCAACCTCTACTCAAGCAGAGTGGACATAACGGTCTGCACGGCAGAATTGCTCGGCCTGGTGGATGACTGGGAGGTAGTTGAGGGCCTGACGAGCTCAGACCACAACACCATCACCTTTAAGTTGGCCTTGGAGAAGGCAAGGGGTATACAAATTAATAGAACTACACGCATTTTTAACAGTAAAAAAGCAAACTGGGACCAATTTCGTGAGAAATTGGACCAGTTGCTCACCGAACAAAAACTAAATACTACAGAAATAGTAAAAATTCAAAATAAAATAGATTTAGAAAATAAAATTAATTTATATCAAAACTCCACAGTAAAATCAGCAAACATAAGTATACCCCTAATAAAGCCAAATAACAGGTCAGCTTACCATGGTGGTCGGAGGAGCTCGCCACGCTAAAGAGGGCAGTCGCCACAAAAAGGCGCAGGATACGTTGTGCAGCACTTGTTAGGAGAGAAGCCGTCGTCGCTACGTACCTGCAAATAAAGAATGAATATGAGGAGAAAGTCAGAAATGCACAAACAGAAAGCTGGAAAGCTTTCTGTGAGAAACAAGACGAGGAAGGGCTATGGGAGGAAATATACCGGGTCATAGACCGAACCAAGAAACGGCACGAGGACTTGCCCCTGATCGTGAACGGAAAGGTGCTGGACAATCTCCAGTCTGCCGAATTGCTGACCGAAACATTCTACCCCGGGGATAGAAGGGAAGATGATAGAGATGAGCACAAACGCGTTAGAGCGACAGCTGAAGAAGTGAACGTCATGGGTCATGATGAAAAGCATGACCCACCGTTCACCATCGAGGAGCTGAACTCCTCCCTGCGCACATTCAACCCTAAAAAGGCCCCCGGAGCGGATGACCTCACGGCTGATATCTGCCAGCGTTCGAATGACCATGATCCGAGAACTTTCCTAGCACTGGCTAACAAGTGCTTGGAGCTGGGCTTCTTTCCCGGGACCTGGAAGGAAGCCACAGTTGTGATCCTAAGGAATCCCGGGTAAGAGAGCTATACGGCTCCAAAATCTTACAGACCAATTGGTCTGTTGCCGGTGCTAGGAAAAGTCTAGGAAAAAATGGTCATTAATAGAGTGAAATGGCACATTATACCGAAACTCAGTACTCGCCAGTACGGGTTCATGCGCCAGAAGAGCACGGAAGACTCTCTCTATGATCTAGTTGGGCACATTCGCAGCAAGCTAGCAGAGCGCAAGCTGATCTTAATGGTGTCGCTAGACATAGAGGGAGCTTTTGACAGCGCATGGTGGCCAGCTATTAGAACCAGACTAGCTGAGGAAAAATGCCCGGTAAATGTGAGGAGAATCATAGACAGCTACCTCAATAACCGAAGGGTCAGGGTCAAGTATGCAGGCGAAGAGGTAGTAAGGAAGACGTCGAAAGGCTGTGTACAGGGATCGATTGGAGGACCGATCCTCTGGCACACCCTCCTGGACCCCTTACTAAAGGGGCTGGAGGAACGGGGAGACTACTGTCAAGCTTTTGCTGACGACGTGGTGCTAGTATTTGAAGGCGACTCAGCGATCGAGATTGAGCGGAAGGCGAATGATGCCCTCGCCCATGTTTATCAGTGGGGTGTCAGCAACAAGTTGAAATTCGCACCGCATAAAACGAATGCGATGGTAATCACGCGGAAACTGAAGTATGACACCCCACGGCTAAGCATGGGAGGGGTAAACATTGGCACAACGCAAGAAATCAAAATCCTGGGACTAACTATCGACAACAAGCTCACATTCAACAAGCACGTGGCGAATGTGTGCAAAAAGGCTATTGGATTTTACCATCAGTTGTCGTGGGCTGCGAAGGTCAGCTGGGGCCCCCACCCCGACGTCATCCGCACCATGTACACGGCAGTAGTCGAACCGGTCATAATGTACGCAGCTAGTGCATGGGCACCCGCAGCCACTAAGCTGTGCGTAACGAAGAGGTTAAATGCGGTCCAAAGAGGACTTGCACAGAAAATGTGCAAATCCTATCGCACCGTATCCCTGAACTCGGCGCTAGTGCTAACTGGGATACTTCCCCTCAATCTCCGAATACGAGAGGCAGCTGCCCTGTACGAGGCGAGGAGGGGGTTGCCCCAGTTGGCGCTAGGAGATAGGGACGTCGAGCGACGCACCGCATTTGCCTCGACACCCCACCCGGCGGAACATATGAGTCTCCAGTTCATATGCCTGGCAGACCAAGAAAAACTCGCACACCACTGCACAAGCAGTGCAGATATACACGGATGGCAGCAAAATCGATGGAAAGGTGGGGGCGGCATTGTCTCTCTGGAGCAATGGCGCCGAAACCAAATGAAGCTGTCGTCCCACAACACGGTCTACCAGGCCGAACTGCTGGCCATATGTAAAGCCACGCGGGAGATACAAAAGCACAAAGGGTCTTTCGGCATTTTCAGTGACTCACGATCGTCACTGGAAACGGTCACAAACCACCGCTCTTCTCATCCCCTCGCAGTCGAAACCAGGGAGAACCTGCGAAAGTGGAGCATCCAAAACAAGCATGTTGCTTTTTGGAACGAAGTTCCTTAACGCGCGTTGCGAAATAGCCCCCTTTCGCAACGCGCGATAAGGAACTTCGGAAAAAAATCTCACGAAAAGTTGTAACGACACTTTTTGCTATAGTTGTGTGCGTGCGGCGTACGCGTGTTTCGTGCGTGTTCTAACCTATACGCTGTTGTGTTAACGAAGTCGATAGAGTATATATATATATGTATATATATATGTATATTTAGTTTCTTAACGCCAGACGTACAAAACCCACACACCACCCCACCACAGGCCGACTCGAGTCAACACTACTCGAAAACTGACCCCAAGCCGCCACTAATAACGAACCGGCGATCAAATCAGAAAACCTAAAAACCTCCATATCTCTGAAACGGTTGGAGCTAGCTCAATTGTAAGTAAAAATTTGCCCCCCTGCACCCCAGCGCTTCTGGACGGAGAACAAGATAGGATAAACCCCCCTTAACCCCCTTAAATGTTCACCTTCCACCCCGCAATTTTTTTTTACCCCATTCTAAAATATCAATATGAAAAGTCTATAAAATCGTGCAACGAACCCTCATCCCCCTCCACCCTCCCCCCCTCCCCCCTCACCCTTCACCCGCTCACATTTACTCGAAATCCTTTTCATAAAATAATGTTATTTTTTTTTTATGTGATATCGAAAATATACGAACGACCGAACCAACTATTCAAATTGTAAAATCCACATTTGTTAACCGTCACCTAGCGCCATCTGTCGCCATCAGCTGGAATTAAAAAACATTAATTTAAGAAATATAATTGTATCTCGGAAACGGGAGGAGATAGGCCAAACCTGACAAAAGATTAGAATATACTATAAAAATGTAATAAATATAGTATATTCTTATATATATATATGTGTATATATATGTATACACATATGTATATATAATAAAGGAACTTCGTTCCATCCGGGTGTCCCTTGACACCTCTCAAGTATTTTTTTGGATCAAGGCGCACGCGGGACTGGAGGGAAATGAGAGAGCGGACCACTTGGCTAAAGAAGCAGCATTACATCTCAAAAAGAGGCCGGATTACGACCAGTTTCCGGTGTCATTCGTCAAGCGACAAATCCGGAAGGATTCGCTTGTCGAATGGAACCGGAGGTACAGAATGGGTGACACAGCCTCAACAACAAAACTTTTCCTCCCGGACGCTGTTGATGCGTATAAAATCGACAGAAAAATAAGACCAACAGGGGTAATCACCCAAGTTATGACAGGGCATGGTGGGTTTTCAGAATACCTGAACAGATTCAGGTGTAAGGAAAGCCCATCATGCGCATGTGACCCTGACGAAGACGAGACAGCGATCCACACACTTACTGACTGCCCGGTATATGGCCTAGAAAGGTATAAAATCGAACAGAAGATAGGAATCGACATTAAACCAGGGAATCTTAATAGGCTTATATCTGACAAAAAGTACAGCAATACATTTATTGAATACTGTGCCAATATTGCACAAAAAAAAGTAAACAAAAATAAATAAATAACTTCAATGCTCGAAATTTTATCTGTTAATATATAATGGGAAGCGTACAGAACGATGTATAATCTATAGACAAAATTGAATCAAGATATCGTTAAAAACATGCTATACAATAAGTTAGTATAAACTCTAAGAAGTATAAATAACTTAAGAACTCGTCATGTGATAGAGTAAAAATGTAATAGAGAATAAAAATAATGTACAAATTGATCTCGAATAAAGATGAGTCCCAAGGTCTCGGACTATGTCCGTGGAACCTCCCTAGTTCGCAAACTCCGCCTTGCGTGCGCGGAGTGGTAGGCGCCGTCTTCAATTAAAAAAAAAAAAAACCTACACCACCTACCCTACCCTACCGACCCTACCCTACCTACCCTACCCTACCTACCCTACCCTACCTACCCTACCCTACCGACCCTACCCTACCGACCCTACCCTACCTACCCTACCCTACCTACCCTACCCTACCTACCCTACCCTACCCTACCCTACCTACCCTACCCTACCTACCCTACCCTACCTACCCTACCCTACCTACCCTACCCTACCTACCCTACCCTACCTACCCTACCCTCCCTACCCTACCCTACCTACCCTACCCTCCCTACCCTACCTACCCTACCCTACCTACCCTACCCTACCTACCCTACCCTACCTACCCTACCCTACCTACCCTACCCTACCTACCCTACCCTACCTACCCTACCCTACCTACCCTACCCTACCTACCCTACCCTACCTACCCTACCCTACCTACCCTACCCTACCTACCCTACCCTACCTACCCTACCCTACCTACCCTACCCTACCTACCCTACCCTACCTACCCTACCCTACCTACCCTACCCTACCTACCCTACCCTACCTACCCTACCCTGCCTACCCTACCCTACCTACCCTACCCTACCTACCCTACCCTACCTTTGGGTCATGATGAACAACATGACCCGGCGTTCACCATTGAGGAGCTACACTCCAGCATGCGCAGCTTCAACCCCAAAAAGGCCCCCGGGGCGGATGGTCTCACGGCCGACATCTGCCAGCAGTCGATTAACCACGATCCGGGAACTTTCCTAGCACTGGCTAATAAGTGCTTGGAACTGGGCTACTTTCCCGGGACCTGGAAGGAGGCCACAGTTGTGATCCTAAGGAAACCCGGGAAGGACAGCTATACGGTTCCAAAATCCTACAGGCCAATCGGTCTGTTGCCGGTGCTGGGAAAAGTCTTGGAAAAAATGGTCATAAGCAGAGTGAAATGGCACATTATACCTAAACTCAGTACTCGCCAGTACGGGTTCATGCCCCAGAAGAGCACAGAAGACTCCCTCTATGATCTGGTCGGACACATACGTGGAAAATTAGCAGACCACAAGCTAACCGTAATGGTGTCGCTAGACATAGAGGGAGCTTTTGACAGCGCATGGTGGCCAGCTATCCGAACCAGACTGGCTGAGGAAAAATGCCCAGTAAATGTGAGGAGAGTAATGGACAGCTACCTCGATAACCGAAGGGTCAGGGTCAGGTACGCAGGAGAGGAGGTCGTGAGGGAGACTACCAAGGGATGCGTACAGGGATCGATTGGAGGACCGATCCTCTGGAACGTCCTCTTGGATCCCCTACTAAAGGGGCTGGCGGAACGGGGAGACTACTGCCAAGCCTTCGCTGACGACGTGGTGTTGATATTTGATGGCGACTCAGCGAACGAGGTCGAGCTGAAGGCGAATGATGCCCTCACCCATGTTTACCAGTGGGGTGTTAGTAATAAGTTAAAATTCGCACCGCATAAGACAAATGCGATGGTTATAACGCGGAAACGGAAATACGACACCCCGCGGCTGAGCATGGGAGGGGTCGCCATTGGCATGACGCAAGAGATCAAAATCCTGGGACTAACTATCGACAACAAGCTTACATTCAACACGCACGTAGCGAATGTGTGCAAAAAAGCAATTGGATTTTACCATCAGTTGTCGAGGGCTGCGAAGGTCAGCTGGGGCCTCCACCCTGACGTCATCCGCACCATGTATACGGCAGTAGTTGAACCCGTCATTTTGTACGCGGCAAGTGCGTGGGCATCAGCAGCCACAAAGAAGTGCGTAAAGAAGAGGCTAAATGCGGTCCAAAGGGGTTTTGCACAGAAAATGTGCAAATCCTACCGCACCGTTTCCCTGAACTCGGCACTGGTGTTGGCTGGGATACTGCCCCTCGATCTCCGAGTGCAAGAGGCAGCCGCCCTGTACGAGGCTGGTAGGGGGGTGCCCCGGTCAGCGCTAGGAGATAGGGACGTCGAGCGACGAACCGCATTTGTCTCCACACCCCACCCGGCAGAGCATATGAGCCTGCAGTTCATTTGCCTGGCAGACCAAGAATCACTCAGCGACCACTGCGCACAAGCAGTGCAGATCTACACGGACGGCAGTAAAATTGAAGGCAAGGTAGGGGCGGCATTGTCTCTCTGGAGCAATGGCGCCGAAACCAAAAGCCTGAAGTTGAAGCTGTCGTCCCACTGCACGGTCTACCAGGCCGAACTGTTGGCCATATGTAAAGCCACGCGGGAGATACTTAAGAGCGCTAAAGAGACCTTTGGCATCTTTAGCGACTCTCGATCTTCACTCGAAACGGTCGCGAACCACCGCTCTTCTCATCCCCTTGCAGTCGAAACCAGAGAGAACTTGCGGCAGGGCAGGTCCCAGGGCAAAGATATATCTTTGTTCTGGATCAAGGCCCATGCGGGACTGGAAGGGAATGAGAGAGCCGACCAGCTGGCTAAAGATGCGGCGCTCAAATTGAAGAGGAGGCCGGATTACGACCAGTGTCCGGTTTCATTCGTCAAGCGGCAAATCCGAAAGGATTCGCTTGACGAATGGAACCGGCGGTACAGGATGGGCGACACAGCCGCGACCACTAAATTGTTTTTTCCGGACGCAGTTAAAGCGTATGGGGTTGTCAGAAAAATAAAACCGACAGGTGTAATTACACAGATTTTGACTGGCCATGGTGGGTTTTCCGAATACCTGCACAGGTTCAAGTGCAAGGGAAGCCCATCATGCGCATGTGACCCTGACAAAGACGAGACGGTGACCCATTTACTGACTGACTGCCCGGCCTATGGCCTGGAGAGGTACGAGATTGAACAAAGACTGGGAATAGAGATAAAGACAGAAAACTTTAGTAAATTAATCGAGACCAAAAAACACAGAACAGAATTTTTAAAATATTGTAAGAAAATAGCGGAAAAAACGATAGAAAAGAATAAATAGATATATAAGTATGCTCAAAATTATATATGTCATATATAACAGGTAGCATTAATTAGTGAATGGATGTAAAAAATAGGCTAACTGTAGTATAAGATTAATGTTTAATTATATTAGTAACTCTGTTCAAGTTCAAGTGTTAAATTTAGAAACTTATCATGAAGTAGAAAGTAAGATATGTAATAGTGAAATAAGAAAGTTGTAATACATAGTAATAAAGATAAGTCTCCATAGTCTCGGATTATGTCCGGGGACTCTTAGCTCGCAGACTCCGCCAAAAGCGCGGAGAGGTAGGCGCCATTAAAAAAAAAAAAAAAAAAAACCCTACCCTACCTACCCTACCCTACCTACCCTACCCTACCTACCCTACCCTACCTACCCTACCCTACCTACCCTACCCTACCTACCCTACCCTACCTACCCTACCCACCCTACCCTACCTACCCTACCCTACCTACCCTACCCTACCTACCCAAACGAAATAAAAGGTGAAAGCGCAAGCAGACCGACTCTACCGGCTCGTCAAAGAGCTGGAGAACACCAAACAACCCCCAACCACCCAGAAAATGGCGACGACCGGGACCCAGGTCCAGGAGGCGCAGAAGACCGAGGAAGCTTCCAACCCTCCTCCAGTGGCCATCAGAGAGGGAGAAGCGGAATCCCTCAGAAAAGCCCTTGAGGAGCATAGTCGGAACTTGGCCGTACACAGCGAGAAGATGGACAGGCTGAAGGAGGCACTACAAACTGGCCAAGAGCACATGGAGAAGCTCTCCTATGCCAGTGTAGCGGCAAGTCGGCCTGCCATTCAAACGCCAAAACTGTCAGCACTGCACTCGATAGTAGTGACGGCCAAGGACGAGGAGGAATCCGGTGAGCAAGTCCTGGACAGGATCCGGAAGGTAGTGAACGCCAAGGAAGGGGACATTCAAGTTGAAAAAGTTCGTAAGGCGAAAGACAGAAAGGTCATAATGGGCTGTCGCACGGAAGAAGAAAGGCGTAAGCTGCGAGAGAGGATCAGCAAGACGCCTGAGCTAGGCTCAAGACATAAAAAATAGAAACCCTCAAGTAATAATTAAAGAGGTGATGCAGTATCTTACTAACGAGGAGATACTAAAAGCCCTGCAAAAACAAAACTCCAGTATTTTTGCTAATCTCAAGGACGAGCACAGTAAGGTGGAAGTCCTCTATAGAAAGCGCGCCAGAAACCAGCTCAAGTGTCATGTAGTGTTGAGGGTCGCCACAGAGGTCTGGCGGCGCATGCTCGAGGCCGGATCGGTGCACGTGGACCTTTGTCGGGTTAGGGTCGAAGACCAGTCCCCGCTTGTCCAGTGCTCGCTCTGCCTCGGGTATGGGCATAGCCGACGCACTTGCACGGATACCATGGCAAAGTGCAGCCACTGTGGCGGACCTCACATGAGGACGGAGTGCGCGGACTGGAGCGCCGGGCTACCACCGACCTGTTGCAATTGCATACGGGCCAAAATTGACAGCACGCATCATCACGCCTTCAGCTCAGAGTGCACAGTCAGAAGGAGATGGGACGCTATAGCCCGCTCATCCATAGCGTATTGCTAAGGTCGCCCCGGGGACTCCTGCCCAACAAACAGCAAGACCATACCGAGTGGCCCAAGCGAATCTTCAACGCAAGGAACTGGCGACCACCGAACTCTTTATAGAGGCCAGTGAACGGCAGATCTCGTGGGCATTGATTCAGGAGCCGTATGTGGGGGGAGCACGAAGTATGAAGAGCTACCGTGGAGCGAGAATCTACCAGTGCGAGGTCGATGGAAGTGGGATCGTTAAAGCGGCGATAGCCGTCTTTGATCATGACTTGGACGTCATACCCTACCCGAAACTCACCTCAAATAACATCGTTGTGGTGGGGAGTCGAACCAAAGCCTGGGAAATCGCAGTAGTCTCTTATTACTTCGAGCCAGACCAACCCATAGGGCCATACTTGGACCAGATGACCCGGATCAATGCGGAAGTGGCCAACGGTAGGTTGCTGATAGGTGGCGACGCGAATGCGAAAAGTGCCTGGTGGGGCAGCATCAAAGAAGATCCCAGGGGAGAGGAAATGTCCGCTACCCTGGACGAGTTGGAGCTTCAGGTGCTAAACGCTGGTGACACTCCCACCTTTGACACCATCAGAGGTGGTAAAGCGTATAAAAGCCACGTGGACGTCACGGCATGTTCGCTCGACCTTTTTGACCTGGTGGACGGCTGGCGGGTCGACACAGGAGCAACATCCTCGGACCACAACACGATATTTTTTAATGTCAATACGAAAAGGGAAAAAGGTGTTAACATTACTAGAACTACTAGGATGTTCAACACCAGAAAAGCAAATTGGGAAGACTTTAAGATCAAACTACAAGAATTTAAATTTAGAGATAACATCAACTTAGAAATAATAGAAGAAATAAACAGTAAAGTAAAATTAGAAGAAACCGTTGTAAATTATATAAATATTATCACAGAAGCTAGTAAGAGTGCTATCCCAAAAATAAATAAGAAAACTAAAATCACCTGTCCGTGGTGGTCCGAGGAGCTCACTGTGAAGAAGAGGGAGGTGATGACGAAGAAGAACCGCATCCGCAATGCTGCGCCGGTCCGGCGAGCGAAGGTCGTTGGCGAGTACCTGAAAGCAAAAGAAGAATATGAGATGCAGGCAAAGAATGCCCAAATCGCCAGTTGGAAGGAGTTTTGCCGGAAGCAGGATCGTGAGGGAGTTTGGGAGAGTTTCTACAGGATCATTCGTAGGACCGCCAAAAGGCAAGAAGAACTGACCCTTTGCAGCGATGGTGCATTCCTCAATCCGAGTGAATCGGCCGCCCTACTGGCGGATACGTTCTACCCCGAAGACAGAGTAGACCAGGACAACGCTGACCACAGGCGAATTAGAGAAGCAGCCAGCCGAGTAAATGAGTGGGCCCATGATGAACATCATGATCCCCCATTTACGACGCTGGAGCTAAAGACCGCCGTGGCGGGTTTCAATCCCAAAAAGGCACCAGGAGGGGATGGACTGACTTCTGATATCTGCAGTCGAGCGATCCACCAGGACCCGGACGCTTTCCTTGCCCTCTACAATAAGTGCCTCGAATTGGCACACTTCCCGACCACCTGGAAGGAGGCTACAGTCGTAGTCCTCAGAAAGCCGGGCAAGGATAGCTATACCACCCCTAAGGCATACAGACCAATCGGTCTACTGCCTGTTCTGGGGAAGGTCCTGGAGAGGATGGTCGTAGCGCGTCTAAAATATCAGCTTGTACCACGGTTTAGTACTCGTCAGTTTGGCTTCATGCCCCAGAGGAGCACCGAGGACGCCCTCTATACGCTAGTGGAGCACGTACGGGACAAGTTGAGGCTGAAGAAGCTAATTGTCCTGGTGTCATTGGATATAGAGGGCGCCTTCGATAGCGCCTGGTGGCCAGCCATAAGGGTCAGACTGGCTGAGGAAAAGTGTCCGGTAAACGTCAGGAGGCTGATAGACAGCTATCTCGACGGTAGGAAGGTCAAGGTTCGGTATGCCGGGGAGGAATGCATGCGAGAGACTAGCAAGGGCTGTGTCCAGGGGTCGATCGGTGGTCCAATCCTGTGGAACCTGGTTCTCGACCCACTACTGCAGGACCTTGAGCAGCGTGGAATTTTCGTGCAGGCGTTCGCGGATGATATCGTCTTGGTCGTGGATGGGGACACGGCGACTGAAGTCTCAAGATCTGCCAATGCAGCCCTCGCCCATGTTCAGAGTTGGGGCGTCCGAAATAAGCTGAGGTTTGCACCGCACAAAACCTGTGCGATGACCATAACCAATAAGATTAAGTACGACACTCCAATACTGAACATGGCCGGAGTCGGCATCGGTATGGTCAAGAAAATGAAGTTGCTGGGTCTAACCATAGACGAAAAGCTCACTTTTAATGAGCATGCCGCGAACGTCTGCAAGAGGGCAGCTAGCGTATACAAGCGGCTGTCCCGAGCCGCAAAGGTGAGCTGGGGATTAAACACGGAAGTCATACACACAATTTACACAGCAACGATTGAGCCCATAGTAACGTACGCAGCCGCAGCCTGGGCACCCGCTACAAAAAAGTTGGGTATACGGAAGAAGCTAGGCTCTGTTCAACGAGGATTCGCTCAGAAGCTCTGCAAATCTTACCGTACTGTCTCTCTGAACTCGGCACTGGCGCTCTCTGGGATACTACCTCTAGACCTGCGCATACAAGAGGCAGCCGCCCTGTATGAAGCGAGGAGAGGGTCATCCCGGTTTATGCCAGGAGACAGGGAGATCGAGATTGCGGTAAGGTTTGCAGAAGCCCCTCATCCAGCTACACAATTGCCCCTGGAGTTCATGTGCCTGGAAGATCAAGAGTTACTAGACAGTAACAATGTGCAGGCGGTGCGAATCTTCACCGACGGCAGCAAGATTGAGGGGAAGGTCGGAGCCGCATTATCCATTTGGGATAATGAAGGTGAAATCCGGAACCTCAAGCTTTGCCTTGCCGCGTACTGCACAGTCTACCAGGCGGAACTCCTGGCCATTTGTAGAGCGACAGAAGTGATCCTCGCGCGGCAAGAGGCGAGCTATGGTGTGTACAGCGACTCAATGTCCGCATTGCAGACGCTTACAAACCATGGCTCTCTCCATCCCCTGGCAGTTCGCGCGCGCGCCAACTTGGCTCATGCCCTGTGCCAGAACAAAGCTGTGACTTTGTTCTGGATCAAGGCCCACGCGGGCCTGCCGGGGAATGAGCGAGCGGACGAGCTAGCCAAGGATGCAGCATTGTCGTCACGAAGGAAGCCGGACTACGACCAGTGTCCGGTTTCATTTATCAAGCGACAGATCCGTTTGGAATCGCTTGATGAATGGAATCGGAGATATGTGTCGGGCGAGACTGCTTCCGTGACGAAAATGTTTCTTCCGGACGCAATAGTGGCTTTCCGTACTATACAACAGGTGCGGCCAACCGGCGTCCTCACGCAGGTTTTGACGGGGCACGGTGGGTTCTCTGAATACTTGAATCGCTTCAAGTGTAAGGAGAGCCCATCGTGCGTCTGCGATCCTGGCGTGGCAGAGACTGTCCAGCACATACTAGTAGAATGCCCGTTATTTACCAGGGAGCGCTACCAACTTGAATGTGAGCTGGACAGGAAAATAACGAAGGAGAGCCTGCATGGGCTCATGGACAAGAAAACTAGGGAAAAGTTCATAGAATACTGCATTCGAGTAGCCACTGCGGTTATACAAAGGAACAAAACCTGAAGCGCACCGTGCTTCATTAGTATTATGTTGATATTTAAATGCAAGCACGGAATGCAGCTCAGGCACGTATAGCCGGCAGTGTTTTATGTTAGTACCTAGGTCTATAATTGTGTAATAATACTGTGATAATATTGTTAGCTGTGCTTGTGTTTTATCCCTAATGCAATATGAAATTGTACATATATTCTGCACTTCTGCTCTATTGTATATGTAGCACCTTTGCTCAAATTGTGATACTAGAAAGCACCTTTTGCTCTATTTGTTAATATTTTACCTTTGTATATTTACACTTTTGATCTTAAATAAAGAATGCCATTAGATTAGATTAAAAGTGGGTCTCACCCACAGAATGCAAGATGATGAATGCAAGATGAACAATTAGTATGAGGAATGAAAGTACGAGAGGCATGGAAGATTGACCGGAATGACAGAGGTTAAGCACATAAGGCGCCAAGAAATATCGTTGGCGGGATTAGTGTTAAGAAAAAAAAAAAAAAAAAAAAAAAAAAAAAAAAAAAAAAAAAACCCTACCTACCCTACCCTACCTACCCTACCCTACCTACCCTACCCTACCTACCCTACCCTACCTACCCTACCCTACCTACCCTACCCTACCTACCCTACCCTACCTACCCTACCCTACCTACCCTACCCTACCTACCCTACCCTACCTACCCTACCCTACCTACCCTACCCTACCTACCCTACCCTACCTACCCTACCCTACCTACCCTACCCTACCTACCCTACCCTACCTACCCTACCCTACCTACCCTACCCTACCTACCCTACCCTACCTACCCTACCTACCCTACCCTACCTACCCTACCCTACCTACCCTACCCTACCTACCCTACCCTACCTACCCTACCCTACCTACCCTACCCTACCTACCCTACCCTACCTACACTACCCTACCTACCCAACCCTACCCTACCTACCTACCTACCCTACCCTACCTACCTACCTTACCCTACCTACCCTACCCTACCTACCCTGACAAAACAAAAAAAAAAAAACATCACAAAACCATCTACTAAATAGTCCGAACAAAGCCTAAACATTTGGTTTGGATAGGTGAGCCCGTGGCAAGTGGCATTGATTTATATATATATATATATAGATTTCATTCTTGTTAGGTACCTCGTTATCAAAGGTAAGTTAGTACACACGTAATAACATTTTTGCTTTGACATAACTTGACAGGATAACTAAATTATTATGACATTTTAAACTCTGACATTACATAATTATGAATTTGAATTGATGACATTGTATAGCGTATTAACTTAAATTTATGACATTTAATAGGATATTATTTTGAAATTATGACATCGTATAAATTATTAATTTGAATTTATGATATTGTATAAAGTATTAATTTGAATTTATGACATTTTATAGGGTATTAATTTATGAGATTTTATGAGGTAATAATTTGACTGTATTATATTGTTTAAGGTAATAGTTTTGATTATATAACATTGCATAGAGTATTAATTGGAATTTGTGACATTGTGTAATTTTAATGATAATTTTGCATGCCTAAATTGGTGCAACACATTGGACTGCGCATTCACTTGACATCTGGAAATGTTTGAATATGTACTGTGTTGAGCAATAAATATATTTGAATTTGAATTTGACATTTTAACTCGTGAATCGAGCAGATGTCTGTATTATATATTCTAAGCGCAGTCTCGCTATTTGCTTGTCTAGAAAAACCTTTGTGTATCTAATTGTATAGTATTTACTCTAGCAACGTCTAAAATTAGCATTAATAATAAAGTGTAAGAAAGGTAGAGTGACTTTCAGCCTTTATATTGATTTATTATGATGATTATATTAATAAAATTTCTCATCAAGTAGACAAAACTTTTATCGCTGAGTCCTATACATGTACCCCTGATCAATGCCTGACTTGTACAGGCCAGTGCGAAAGTCAAGTGCGTGTCTTACAAGATAACATTAGGAGTATAAAAAATAATCTGGACCAATTTGTCACCTTGTTAACAGTCACGAAAGTTGATTTTGATATTATAGATCTTACTGAATGTGGGTTGCAGGTTTCGTGTCACATTATATATATGCTATACGTCAATCGCCTCAAAAAACAACCCAATAAAAATTACAGAGTTGTAACTTACATTCAAAACACAATTATTTGAACAACACATTAGGCTTTGATCTCAGATGATAACTACTTGGAAACTTGCTATAATAATACAGCTTTAATCGCTGTTTATCGGCCCCCATCCAATTTAAACCTTGATATTTTTTTCATTTTTACACTTAGTGGAGGATGTCTTCAAGGGTCTGGACTGGAGGGGGCTCGGCATCAACGTTAATGGCGAATACATCACTCACCTTCGGTTTGCCGACGACATAATAGTCATGGCTGAGACCATGGGGAGCCTCAGTACAATGCTCGATGACCTCAGTAGAGCTTCCGAAAGAGTGGGTCTTAAAATGAACTTGGACAAAACCAAGGTCATGGTGAATGCCCATGTAACACCCACTCCTATCAAGGTCGGAGACTCTACCCTTGAAGTTGTAGACGAATATGTCTATCTGGGACAAATGGTCCAGTTGGGTAGGGCTAACCTTGGAGAAAGAGGTCAACCGTCGATTCCGACTCGGCTGGGCGGCGTTCGAGAAGTTGCGTGGTATCTTCTCGTCCAATTTACCGCAGTGTCTCAAGACCGCAGGTCTATGACCAGTGTGTGTTGCCAGTGATCACCTATGGGACCGAGACGTGGTCGCTCACAATGGGCCTTATCAGAAAGCTTAAGTCACCCAAAGGCAATGGAGAGGGCTATGCTCGGAATTTCCTTGCGTGATGATTTCAGATATGAGGACATCCGCAGGAGAACCAAAGTTACCGACATAGCCCGAAGAATTGCCAAACTTAAGTGGCAGTGGGCAGGGCACATTGGTCGCAGAACGGATGGCCGATGGGGCCGAAAAGTTCTGGAATGGCGACCGCAAACCGGAAGACGATACGTTGGAAGGCCTCCCACTAGTTGGACTGATGACCTGGTTAAGGTTGCGGGAAGGCGCTGGATGCGAGACGCATGAGGTCGGTCAATGTGGCGGCGCCTGGGGGAGGCCTATGTCCAGCAGTGGAAGTCTCTCGGCTGAAATGATGATGATGATGATGACTTTTGCACTAGTTTAAGTGAAATAATATCACCAGTAAAGTCCGAAAATAATATCATGCTTTTAGGCAATATTAATATGCATATCAAACCCGGTGATGCTGATCGACATTCGGATGAGTATTTAACCCTGACAGTATTTCATGGCTTACTGCCTGCCCACACTCTCCCGACAAGGTTGAATAATTGTTTGGACCTATTATTGATAAAAACTAAATCCCCTGCTAGGATGGTAGTGTAGGACACTCCTAAATTTACAATAGGGTCAACAAGAACCTTAAAATTTACAAACTTACTGTGTATAAAGTGAAGCAGAGCCTTAAGCCATGGTTATTGTGCAGCTATGAAGAAACAGAGTAAATACTAGTAACCATCTCGTGAAACAAATCCTTCCATTAGTACAATACACGTGCACCCACACAAATACACTCGCTATCAGACAAACACACACAAACACGCCTGACTTTGCTTTTTATTTTGGGTTGGAATTTTTACTTTCGTTTTAATT
This sequence comes from Orthosia incerta, assembly GCA_948252205.1. NCBI lineage: Eukaryota > Metazoa > Arthropoda > Insecta > Lepidoptera > Noctuidae > Orthosia > Orthosia incerta. The sequence goes on from OX411748.1 coordinate 7,995,028, forward strand.
TTCCCTGTTAATTAGCATAAGAATAAATTGTGATTTCTCCCCGGAAGAGGGCACTGGCTCCTCTAACACAGGTTAATCACCTAGCACAGGACACAAGGCATCCATGTATTTGTACTTTTTCTTATGTAAATAAGTAAATAAATTTATTATTGTTATTTATATCACATACTAGCTCCTTACCCGCGGCTTCGCTTCCAGGGCCCGCCCCACAGAACCTGTTGATTTTTTCGGGATAAAAATTTGCCTATGTCACTCAGGAACAATGTAGCTTTCTACAGGTGAAAAACGTTTTTAAAATCGGTTAAGTACTTTTTGAGTTTAACCATTACAGACAAATTTACTAACAATTATTTTTTTCTGCTTTATAATATAATATTATTATGTGAAAAAAAAAAGTTATATATTGAAAAAACAGATCACAGTGCACTTCAAGTAAAATTATTCATAAAATTTTTGATTGGACCTAGAGAACTCAAATGACTATTGTCATTTGAAATAGATTTTATTTCTACAGTAACTTTTTAACATTTTCCCGATATTAGAGTTCCAACAGGTTTATGACGACTATAACTGTTTCCCTGCAAACACAACAGTTTGACGGTATTTTAAAATTAGAAAAATACAAGCTACGAGCTGAATACGAACCTGCAACAATCTTGGCTATAACAGGATCCCTGAGGCTGCTCATGCAAGTGTCAAAAGGCCACAAAGCAAGCAAGCATTTTAATTTAATCGAAATTTAAATTATAATATGTTTTTTCTAATTTAATTTATAAAAAAGAAAATATCTTCATTGAAAAAAGAGCAAATACATTTCACACATATCATAATATTATCACAAGTAGGTACATTACGTAATAAGATCAAGCTGAACCCTAACGTCTAAACTAAGCCGAGCACAACAAACAGTACAATACAAACATTATATTAATAAGAAATTCATATGCTCAGTGTACAATGTGGGTAGATTTGTTACTATCAAGTATTATTAAAAGCAAACTATGATTGTTTACTTATTTTTGTCTTCTATTTACCCTACTACCGACTAAACATAACGGAAACAACAAAAAGTACGAATTTAGGCAATTTTTTGAAAACATGAGTGATAATTTTATTTAATAATTTTTCTGTTTTCTTGTTTTGTTATATGTTTACGTACATTTTATGTATAGTTAATTTTTTATAGATTTTGTTAAATGGGTTCACAAAAATGGGTTTCAAACTAATAATTAATTATTGATTTTCTGGACTTATTATAACAATTTTGGTCTAACGGGTTTTATGGATTATTTTAAAATTCAAAATAGGTTTTCTACGCTGTCATAGCTTTGACATTTTAACTCGTGAATCGAGCAGACGTCTGTATTATAGAATAGAATACTCTTTATTATTTAAATTATATAAGTATTATATATCCTAAGCGCAGTCTCGCTATTTGCTTGTCTATAAATACCTTTGTGTGTCTAATTGTATAGTGTTTACTCTAGCAACGTCTAAAATTAGCATTAATAATAAACTATAAAAATGTACAGTGACTTTCAGCCTTTTGATTTATTATGATGATTATATTAATAAAGTTTCTCATGAAATAGACATAGCTTTTATCGCTGAGTCCTATACATGTACCCCTGATCAATGCACAGTGGTCGCTCACAATGGGCCTTATCAGAAAGCTTAAGTCACCCAAAGGCAATGGAGAGGGCTATGCTCGGCATTTCCTTGCGTGATCATTTCAGATATGAGGACATCCGCAGGAGAACCAAAGTTACCGACATAGCCCGAAGAATTGCCAAACTTAAGTGGCAGTGGGCAGGGCACATTGGTCGCAGAACGGATGGCCGATGGGGCTGAAAAGTTTCGGAATGGCGACCGCAAACCGGAAGACGATACGTTGGAAGGCCTCCCACTAATTGGACTGATGACCTGGTTAAGGTTGCGGGAAGGCGCTGGATGCGAGACGCATGAGGTCGGTCAATGTGGCGGCGCCTGGGGGAGGCCTATGTCCAGCAGTGGCAAAAAGAGCAAATACATTTCACACATATCATAATATTATCACAAGTAGGTACATTACGTAATAAGATCAAGCTGAACCCTAACGTCTAAACTAAGCCGAGCACAACAAACTAGGACACACCCTATCAATGCGTCTCGAGGTCATTGTGGTTTTATCAATACATTTCAACTTTTGTTGTTGTGCCATTACAGTTTCTCTAACGAATAACTGTCTAACTGTTAAAACATCACACTCTGAGTACAAATTGACTGTGGGATACCTGAAAGGCTTAAAATTCTTTTTTTTTTTTTTTTTTTTTTTTTATTATCTATAGGCTTGCGCTTGACCACTATCTCACCTGATGGTAAGCGATGATGTGGTCGACGATAGAGCACGCTTGCCTAGAAGAAACCTATTCACTCTTGACTTAAAGACCCCTAGATTGTAGCTATCGGGAAACACAGATTCCGGCAGGGAATTCCACTCTTTAGCTGTACGCATAATAAAAGTGTCCCCAAAACGTTTTGTGCGTATGGGTGGGATGTCCACCATGTACCGATGACGCATCGCCGTACGTCTGGTAGTCCGATGATGGAACGGGCTGGGCGGAATTAAATCATGTAATTCCATCGCACACTCCCCGAAATGTAACCGATAAAATACCGACAAACTGGCAACTCGGCGACGATGTTCAAGGCTCTGGAGCTTTGACTTGACCAGTGCCTCATTACCGATGAGTTTCTTGGCCCGCTTTTCGATCGACTCTAGTGCATCAAGCTGGTATTTGGCAGATCCATCCCAGAGATGAGAACAGTACTCCATGCACGATCGAACTTGCGCTTGATACAAGTTGAGCAGCTGTTCCGGCGTGAAGTACCTTCTCACCTTCGCAAGGATCCCCAACTTTTTGGCAGCCAGCTGAGCCTTTGCCTCAATGTATGGCCCAAAATTGAGAGTCGATGTCAACGTAACGCCAAGAAGCTCAAGATGGTTCGTTATTGGCACGGTTACATCACGGAAAGTAGGAGCCGGGTGGAATTGGCTCCTTTTAGCGGAAAAAAGACACGCCTGGGTTTTAGCAGCATTAAACCTGACCAGATTGGCATCGCCCCATTCGGAAACTGCCTGCAAGGACAAGTTCAAGCGCTCCACCATGGCCTCCCGGAGAGACCGGACCTGAGGCCCGGTAGCACGCGCGTTGGACAAGTATCTCTCAGCAACAGTGCTGTCGTCTGCATACCCAAAGGTGCCGGGCTTCAGCAGATCGTTAATGTGCAACAAGAACAATGTTGCTGAGAGTACGGACCCCTGAGGGACCCCGGCATTAATATCCAATTGGTCCGACGAGCAGCCATCGATAACCACTCGAATGGACCGATCTCTCAGGAAGTCTGCAATCCAATCACACAGACCACCGGGCAACCCGAATGAAGGAAGCTTACCAATAAGGCTTTCGTGCCAGACCCTATCGAAAGCCTTCGAGATGTCGAGGGAGACGGCAAGCGCTTCCCCATGCCTCTCGATGGCCTCACTCCATATGTGAATGGCATACGCTAGAAGATCCCCAGTAGACCGATTTCGGCGAAAGCCGTATTGGCGGTCGCTAAGGATATCGTTAGTTTCTAGGTATGCCAGGAGCTTAGTGTTGAGTACACGCTCCATACTCTTACAGAGTATGGACGTTACAGAGATGGGTCTGTAGTTGGCCGGGTCAGCTCTACTGCCCTTCTTGGGCACGGGCTGTACGTTGGCTTGCTTCCAAGCATTCGGCACTGTTCCAGTCTCATATGAAAGGCGGAATAGGCGTGTCAAGATCGGAGACAGTTCAGGCGCACAGGTTCTAAGAACTATAGCTGGTATGCCGTCAGGGCCGCTAGCCTTGTTCACGTCGAGGTTGCGCAGCACCCTACGGACGTCCTTTTGATGGATGCGAATGTCCGACATACTCGTCTCGCACCCATCAGGAGAAGGAGGGGGCCGCGAATCACCAGGATTCAGACGCGAAGATTCCGCAAAAAGGGAGGCAAACAAATTTGCCTTCTCCTCAGCGGTGTGAGCCAGTGACCCATCGGGTTTCAGCAGTGGTGGTAGTGAGGGACGGCAGAAGTTCGACTCGACCGACTTAGCCAGGGACCAGAACGCTTTACTACCTGCTGGGTAAGAAGCAAGTTTGGCCCCTATTCGGCCAATGTGGTCGAATCGAGCCCCACGCAACACCTTCTTGCAGGACTTGGCAGCCCTGTTGTAGGCTTTCTTCTTCTGACCCAAGTCACTCGCTTTACGCGATCGAGCGTCGACCCATGCCAGGTACGCCTCATGTTTAAGCGCGTCGGCGCGACGACATTCGGCGCCAAACCATGGCCGGTCAACGCTGGAAATCGTTATGTCAGAGAACGGAATGTAGTACTCCATTCCCTGACGCAACACATCAGTAACGGCGTCCGCGCACGACGAAGGATCAGCCGAAGAAAAGCAAGTAGGCTGCCAAGGATAGTAAGCGAAGAAAGAACGCATGCCATCCCAATCTGCTGACCTGTACCGCCAAACCCGCCGGGTGCCTCTTGGGCTGGGATCGGGCGGGGAATAGACGGACACAGACTTCACCAGACAGTGGTCGGAACTACCCAGGGGTGAACTTATCGACACAGAGTATCTGTCTGGATCTGTTGTCAGCAGAAGGTCCAAGCAATTCGCTGTGTGCGAATCAACATCCGGTACCCTCGTTGCCCCCTGGACCAGCTGGGTGAGGTTTAGCGTTAGCGAAAGCTTACGCATCTCCCGTCCAGCATGGTCAGTGCACTGGTATGGGAAGAGCCACTCCTGATGGTGGGCGTTAAAGTCCCCCAGTAACACTAATTGGGCGGAAGGGTACCGTTGCTGTGCCGCATCAGCCGCCTCACTGAGGTACTCTGCGAGCCTGGATGTCTCCTGATCTCCGCTGTGCGAGCGGTAGACACAGGCGTAGATAATTTTATCCAGACCTGTGTCCACTAGAGCCCACAGCGTTGAAAATTTTGAGTCCTCAAGGTTACGGAGACGCCGATAGCAAGCATTCATAACCTAAGGTAAGGCTCGCTGTGCACGCTCAAGTTTAATAAGATGGGTTTTACGTGCTCCACCCCATGACGTGATGCAGTATGCTAGAATAGATTGTGCGAGTGCAAAATAAACAATTATGCGGAGAACAGGATCAACCACGTGTCTAAGTTTCTGAAAAATATATATCAACTTTCTTGTTCTCCCTGCTAGTAGATCGATATATGGAGACCACGTGAATTTTTCATCAAGGTGAATACCAAGATTTTTAACTGTTTTAACCCTTTCCAGATAGCCACAGTTGCATGTGTATTGATGGTCCCTGCTTTGACAAGAGTGAATTTGAATATTCAAATTTTGTGCCGTTTTTAGTGATTGTTCCGTAATAGCGAAAGTTATGAATTTGGTTTTAGATAATATATTAAGCGTAAGTAAATTTTTACTGAGCCATTTGGCTGTTTTGTGAAGACTTATTTCTGCGTAATATCTTACATCATCCCATGTATGTCTTCGTACCATGAAATATTAAGGCCATGTCATCAGCGAATGCAAATATTTTTCAGTTTTGTAGCGTTAAGCTACATAAACAATTAATATAAATTACTTGTAACGCTACCTTGTGGCACGCCAAATGACACTTGTGCGTCAGGACTATAAAGACCATCTATTGTAACTCTCTGTGATCTATTATTTAAATAATCTTTAAACAAATCAAATACCTTGCCCCTTATACCAATTTTTTCCATTTTGTTGATTAGTATGGGATCAGAGACGGTGTCAAAAGCATTAGCCAGGAGTATTCTTAGAATACTCCAATGCATTTATTTTTGCTATCAATAGGTATGATTATTATTTATGCTTGGATCCCTATAATTATTTTAAATTGTTCTCTCAGTTTGGCTCTCACCCTAGGCATGTTGCGGCAAAATAGAATCTATCGACACAGACTTAATGTTATTGAAGCGCGCAAGCCCCACCACAACGTCAACGTAGAGATACTGTGGTAAGTAAAAATTAAAAAGTTTTATTATTAAAAGTTCATGCAAGATTTATATTGGAATCCCTTCTAATTCCTTTCCACGATGTTAAGACATGGACTGCATAAAACAAAAATTAAAGACCGTCCTCTCTAAAAATGGTATCAACATCCCTGTGGTAACCCTGGTATTTGGTATTTTTCATAGGCGGTGGTGACCACTTCTCATCAGGGTTGCTTGCTTGTTTACCACGCTATGGTATAAAATGTGCAATTTTGCAAACTTCATTTAAATTTAGCTGTATTTTAGACAAACAGCCTTAAAGTAACATTGGACAAATTTACCTATGTGCATTCTTCTCAGGTTGAGCTCTTGAAATATTATATAACTGTGCAATTAAGTAAGGATTCCAATTATTATTTTAGGTTTCCAAGACCTATTTCAGAGCTGGAAAGTGTCTGAAATAGGTGATGGTGGTGGTGGTTGTGTGTGTCTGAGTGTCTGTGTCAAAAATTACGTCCGTGTTTCTTATCGATACTTCGTGTAATCTATTCAGAACAAACAGCGATAAAAGAACAGCCACTCTCATGGCCAAATCTGTACCTATTGTACCCGCTGCAGCTCGCCTCGCTATGTCCAATACTTTGTTATGACCCTCGCTTAGTTCTGCTATATAAAATCAATATAAAGACCAGATTTTTATTGGTTTCGAATCAACGTTTATTTTAGGTTAGTGTGACACCTTATTTGGTATATTTTTGCCATATTGCATGCATTTTGTGGCATCATACACACATGGGAATCAATGACCTGGTGAGAGCCATGGGTAACACCTTGAATCCTTGATGCGTAACAAACAGGACTGGCTTATAAGTGATGCTTAAGAAAGAGGCATATTATTGAGCACAGAATTGTGCTTCCTTTTCAGATGTCAAGCAAGCGAGCAAAGATGAGCTCAATGTGTATCCTAACTTTCTTTATGGTGTACCACTGCACATGAATGTGTTAGGCTCTCGCTGACAGCATCCAAGGTCTCCAATTGTAATATATAATTTTTGTTTCAACTATCACAGCCGTAACCAGAATTGTCGTGTCACCTCTATGAATAAAACGGTGACGTTAACTGACACGTTTGGTTTGTATGAAGTTTTTCCAGTAGGTACTGTCTCTAGCACCCGGGTGCTGAGTAAGGTGTAACTATTTCTTATTAAGACGATGACAGTCGCCAGCGACGTTGTGGGTACAAAATGCGCACTTGTTTCACACCGGCGCGACTCAAAATTCAGTAGATTTTTGTACTTTCCTTATTATTCTATGACTCCAAAAAAAAAAGCCTTATACCAAATATAAATAATTAAGTTGTCTTTGAAATGGTGACAAATTCATTAAAATACACAACAAACACACACAAACAAAAAAAAACATTTTTTTTGTATGCCCGGTGGTTTTGGTGCGATTGTCGTGTTTTTGTCCGTGTTAGACACAACTTTACAAATTAATGAAACTATGTTTTACGAATAAAACTCAAGATTTAATTTGATCAAATAATTAAGAAAATGGTCTAATGTATCGTATTATTATTTTTTGTAATTACGACTAGCCGTTTAGACGTGATTCTCATTTTAAAATCAGCTGCTGAGGGGTATCTGCGCTTTAAATTAAGCTCATGTTTTCTAACCCTTACCTCAGACAGGGTCTTACGGTAAAGAATAAACACATTTTGTTGTCCTATTTGAGTTACATAAAGGTTACATTTTACTTACCTAACGTCCCAAATTCCTTAATACCCAAAGACGTGGATACCAAACTAAATTCGGCAAACAAAAAATAAATAAATCTTGTTTACTTTTGCCGTAGACCCGATAAACTCACCGTTTGTTCTTTTTGCGATGTTAGAAAGTATTTGGATCTAAATAGAAATTGTTGAGGGCAATAGAATAAGCAATAACCTTGCTTAGGGACAATAAAGAGCACGAACTGTCGGACGTTTTAAGAGGAAACGGGAGCAGAGAGCGCCGATTGAATTTCCTTAGTCAAAAGCACGGAGCACATAACCAGTGGAGAGAGCATCGGCACGTTTTTGTTCTAAATCGAAGTCACCAAGAAACAGCGGGGGCAGTGGTAAGCTTCCCCCGCTATGATTGGGTGACAGATTGACAACCAAATGACAACTGATTCTCTAGGGATTCCAAAAAAGTAATAAAAACAAAATCGATATTATTTTTTTATCGATATTATCGATATTGTTTATATTTTATTTTTTTATTTTATAGTTAGTACTAAGAAGTTAAACAATAAGTAAGTTATAATTATTTTTAACTTATTATTAGTCTATAAGGATTTCTTTGGGATACACACAAACAAAAAAAATAATTTCTTAGAATCTCCGGTACGTATAATAAACATTTATGATAAGGTAAATACGGGCTAGACCACAGAACAAAAAAAACGCCTACTACAATAGAAGTCGCAAGTGGGCGGGGCCCGCGTACCCCGAGCTTTGCACAGTTCTGCATATGCTTCCTTCCGCGCACACACTACGCACATCAGTCTTGGTTCAACCGTCACGGTGACAAAAACTTGAAAAAAAAATACAAAAATGCCTTATTGTGCTGTTTTAGAATGTAAACACGATAGCAGAACCAAAAATGTATCAAATGTAGGTATATCTTACCATCGGCAAGTCTTAATTTATATTATTTCGATAAAAATGTAAAAACAATATTTTATTAAACAAGACAAGTAAAAGTTGATTTTATGATGTTAAACTTAAGGTCTATTTTCTTTAAAACTCAAACATTGTTCTCGAAGATTCCAACTATGCACATGTCACATTCAGCTACTCAATTAGAGATTACCAATATCGATAATGAGTTATCGATACTTTAAACTTACAATATTCGAAAAAATCTTCTTACGCGCGAAAAACATAACCCTTTCCTTGTAGCCGTGTAAAAATAAAGATTACGACGAATTGAGAACCTCCTCCTTTTTTTGAAGTCGGTTAAAAAGACAACAGCCTTCAAAATCAACGAAGTGTAATAATAATAACACATGAACATAGAACCTCCTTCTTTTTTTAAGTCAGTTAAAAACTGGCTTATGTGTTAGTCTGAAATTTAAGATCTACTGGTGTATAGACCTAAATTTCATCAGTTCATTAAGGAAGTTAGTCAAGCTAATCATAATAAGAGTGTAGCCGCAGGCGAAAGCGTAAGCTCTCATATCAGTAGGACGTATTGCATTTGTAGTGTAGTCTATCGTATCATCATCATCAATCATCAATACATATAATAAATCTGTAAAAAAGTATTTATTGTACATCGAAAATATTGCCAAAAAAAATAGCCAGTGTGTTAAAGGATAACCAACAGAACCTATTTCCGGCATTTTTGGAATTTTTTGTCTGTTTATTTGTGCACGCATCACGTGACATGTACGAAACCAATGTAAATAACTTTTATACATAAACATTGTGCGTACCTTGAAGAATTACTTAGTTTTTGTGTCATCGCAATCGGTTCACTCTATCAAAAGTTAGATGAATTTAAATTGTTCAAGAAGTAAATTTATCACAACACACGCAATTCAGATACTCGGAGAGTTGAACTCGATATTCGATAGATGGCGTTGTAAATTTGAAGTCATTTTCTGAATCACGGTGAAAGAGGTTAAGATTCTCCGCGAAAGATTGATGACTATAGAAACAAATATGGTCGGTAGGTAAGTGGGTAGGCAGGAAGGTAAGTAGGGTAGGGTTGGCAAACAGATGACGGGAGCGAAGCCGCGGTCACAGCTTGTAATTAATAATAGCACACCAAAGACTACGTACAGTACTGTCTTTCCTTTCATTTTTTTAATCCATGGAAAGGTTGTCTTGAACGGATCGCTTTTAGCGATGGCCGCCCATTGTGCCACCCAGTGTAATGTTTTCTTCGTCTATACTTTCTGTAACTTATATGGTGTACATAATAAAGAATATTGTATTCTATAATTCTATTGATAGAACAAAAACACTAAGATACGCCCATCTTTGTATCAATAGAATCATTTTCAAAATCGGATCAGTAGTTTACCTTAAAATATCTTAATAATACTTTCTATAAATCGTAAGTATTGGAATAAATTTATATAAAAACTTGATTACAAACATAATAATATTTATCGACTCTAGTTATTGGGCGCACGGTTGGCGCAGTGGTTGAGCGATTGACTGCTGCGCTGCGTGTCGCGGGTTCGATTTCCGCACGAAACAAATATTTGTATGATCTACAAATAGTTGTTCCGGCTCTGGGTGTTTGTGTATGTGAAATGATATGTTTGTAAACGCACCCACGATACAGGAGAAATTCCTAGAGTGTGGCAACGTTTTTTTTTTAACTAAACTGTATTTTGTTTGAAAATAATACGGAATGTCGATAAATAAGTCAACGACCGTGGTACATCACTACAGAAGGACGAGTAGTAATGACCTCATTTCGCAAATATAAATCTTATCGGTAACGAAATACGGCTTTAAATTAAATGAATTTATTATAGTGACATCTAGTGGCGGGTAGCGTAACTTGCTCATTAAACTATTACGTGTGCGCTTTAAACGAAAAAAGTAATAAATACTCAAAAAGAGTAGACAATAAACCAACTCTATTGTCATAAAGCTGTGGTTTATTTTCAAATAAGCGACGACTGACATATTTTCTACTTTCATCTAAAAATTAAACTACCAATCACACCAAAGATTTCTTAGTGTTATGAAATACAATTAATCTGTATATGTGTGAGTTTGGGTACGCTGGTTCCGATACTAATAAAGCTATATGCGATTTCTACTGTCTTCTCTGTTCTGTGGGCTAGACAATAATAAACAAAAGGACGTACACAGCTGAAGTTCTTATTATTTTTTATAAGCTTATTAAGCCTTACATATCGATATAATCGTCGTGATGCTGCAAACAGCACTATCGAGAAAAAAAGAGACAGCTGCTAATGTGCAAATCATTTGATTTTACTTAGTGAAATTGATTAAATGGACTAGAAAACCACATAACTGTGAAATGTTATCCAATCTTTTGTGTAACTTGAAGTAGTAGTTTCACACCATTTAATTGCACTACTAGCCATTACTTTTCGTTTTATTGGTTTTAAAGACGGAAGCGCGTGACTTTCGTTCGTTTAACCTACAAATGCTGCGACTGACCAAAATTCCGCCGCATGAGATTGATATTGCATACGTTTGGCGCCCGCGGTAGCCTCCGCACGCTCTCTCCGCTGGTAGTGTGCTCCGTGGTCAAAAGTCATAATTCGAGGTTTGGCTCTCGTCTCTTTTCTCCACCAATATTGGACCAATTTAAAAGATATACCGTAAACTGAAAATTAAAGATATATACTATGCCTTTATGTTTTCCCTTTTTAATGATACATGATTTTTAGAAGCACTAGAGCCCTCAAAAAATGCTCAAAATTGCGCTGTCAACAGAGGCTTACTGTGCAAATTTGACAAATATAAATGAAAAAAAGGAAAACATAGGGACATAGTATATATCTTATTTTACCATTTTATGGAATATCTTTTAAATTGGTTCAATATTGGAGGAGGGAAGAGACGAGAGCCAAACCTCGAATTATGACTTTTTACTAAGGAAATTCAGTCGGCGTTCTCTGCCCATATTTCCTCTTAAGGCATTTTTATTGTTATATAACTAAACAAAATCTTGAGAAATTTTATGTAACGAAAATATCTTAATTGTAGTGGAAAAGTCAGTTATGCTGATATTTTCAACAGTACAAAAAATTACGTGGCATTTAGCGAAAATTTTGGTGGGTGCTCCAAAAAAGTAGCCACAAAATGTAGAAAAACAAATTACAGCACCTGGCTCCATTTTTCAGTGGTGTGATATTAAAATAAAGGAGCGCCATTTTCAGTCTGCCATTTTTACTTTTACTTTTTATTCGGTTATTTACTTTTTAAGTGGGTTAATGGGCTGTCAAAGGGCACAAAAATCTATTTTTGAGCAATTCTCCTAAAGTTTTGATTTAACTGAACAAGTTAATTCCTTTTTTATTTGTGCACAAAAAAGTCCTTTGTAAGATTCACTAATGTTCATTAGTTTTCAAGATATGAGCCAAATTACATTTTTGTTTGTGTTTATTTTTTTCTACTAAACCTATGTATATGGTAATTAAAGCCAATTATATTTATTTTTATTTTATTTTATTTTATTTGGGAAACAAACAGATGCAATAACAAATATAAGCATACAATTAGTTCAACACAATCCAGAAACAGTTTCCACAGATTAATATACAAGTAAATTAACCTAAGTGCAACAACAACCAGAAGTTCACACAGTTCAAAGAAGTCACAATTTAATATTATATTATTGTATAACATTATATTATTTAAATTTACATGCCAATATATTTCTTATGGAAAATCTAAATTTGGGTAGAGAAAGGTGAAAAATATCTAAATCTTGATTTTCTTTAAATGAGATTATGTCGTTGTACAGACGACATGCTCTTTTAATAAAAATATTCTTGCCGTAATCGGTATTGGTTGATATTATGTTTTTATACTCAAGAGAGCCGTTCACATTTAAATTGTCATTTTCTGGTATATTTTAACAGAAATATTATCAATTTAGGGTTCCTAAAATACGTATAAACAAGAAAGTTAACGGTACTAAAATATACCTCATAATTGACCTTTAATTTGCTTAAATGACTGGACTATTTCACTTGTACCTTTTAATCCAGTTATAGGTAAAATTTTGGAGAATGCCTTTTTCACCCATTTCGACCTTTTTACCTACATTATAAAAAAAAAAAGTACTTCGTGACCAGCGCGCGTAAAATCAATTTGTTTACGTAACAGTATTAACAGGGTCACATAAATATGTTTGGCCAAAAGGGACTGATTTCCAATAAAATGTCTAGACTAAATGCCTTGCTACATGCAAAATTGGGATAGGGCTACGTTTTTATGCTAGCGTAACTGACAAGCTAGATTGCGGAATACCGCACGGAACATATAAGTTTTTTTATTTGTTGTTTAGGGCCAGTATTGTCTGGTGTGTGAGTTGTTTTTAAAGAAACAATAATTTAAAGAAAATCATAGTCTTTTATATATATTTACAGAGTTTGTTTTTTTTTTCAATTTCGTACGACTTATTGTCGGGACTACGTTGTCCCCCCATATCCAAGTACTAATGCTGTAACATGGAAATATTGTAAACAAAACAATTTAAAAGAGTAACCATGGAGTTTCTTGCCGGTTCTTCTCCATAGGAAACGACTAACCCGAACCGTGCACCTTTTGTCGACGTTTTATAAGTGCCCATGTAGGCCTATGTAAAATAAAAATATTTGATTTTTGATTTTGAGAGTGTAAAATTCCTAATTAACAATAACTACCTAAACTTAAATAAAAATAAAACTACGAACGTGTTAGAATCATAAATGGCACTCTATATAAAAGTATTGATATCTACCAAGATAGCAAGTTTTGAATGTCAAGATGGTTGTTGGTTATTTACTGTGTACGAGTATCAGAGTTCCAATGTATGTGGTGTGTAAGGGAAGGGTTTTATGAATAAAAGCACAGAGAGACTAGACTAGGTGTTTATTTAAATAAGTATTTATTTAATTATTTAAGTTAATATATATTTAGAAGGCTCATCGAGCTTACTGCCCGTTCGCTAGACCTTGTTCTCGTGGGGAAGAAGGGCAACAAACCCCACGGAAGCTCTTTCATAGTATTTATCGATATTTTTTACAACCACAAAGTATTTACAACTCAGACCAACAAAAAAAGATAGACGGCGCATCGCGAACATCATAAGTGAAGCCACAAAACTATGCTCCCCCAAGTAAATATACACGCTCACGCACACACCTACACTAAAACTATGCTCATCGCTCTTAGTACGTCACGAGTCGTCGTCTAGTTAACATAATTATATAAAAAAAAATAGAATTATGCCTTCCTGTGTAGTGAAAACTTGTAAAAACAATAGCAAAGCACATAAAAATCTCATGGAATCACTTTTCATTCGCAAGTACTTGAAATAACATCGTTTATTTATTAAATATACTATGAATTTTAGGTTACTTGGAACAAAAAACCTCAACGAACGAAAGCAGTGACATAAAGTGCGAGAGTTGCCATAATATGATTTAAAATTTTCCCATTCGATTAAACATGAAAATAAAAAAATATGATTTCTTCACTCGAGTTATATTTACTTCTAGTTATTTTGAACATAATCAATTCGATTGAAAATATAATTAGGTACCTATATTATTTCAAAACAATTTACATAATGACTCAAGCCCATGACGATGTTATGATTACGCCTTAGCAACATTATAACCTATAATCGAATTTCTATGATCATGATTATAGGAAGAAGCTGTATTTCACTTCTTCCGATCCCAAGATACTGTGAAAGACAGGGCTAACTTACACCTAAACATATAACCCAAAGTAGAACTAAATATGCTAATTTTAACTCATACACAGTAACCACCCTCACCCATTAGCGCACTCTCACCTTCACTCCCACACATCACACAAATACGCGCATTTTTTTTCTATGAATAACGCTCGTTTACTTATAGTTTGCTTTTTCTATTATTTAAAAAATATCTATTTATATTTGTATTTTTAATTTTTTGCATTGAATTTCAAATTAATGGATAATGCTAAGCGGAAGCGTGAAGTCTCCTAACACCATCAAGTCTTGCATAAAAGGTGATCTCCAAATCATAAGTATATAAAGCCACTTTCAATTTATTTATTTATTATTAATTTTGCGATGTAACAAAAAATTTATATTTTTTTCGGAATAGAAGTTCGTATAAACAATTGAGATACAATACCATACTCAACAATATCTTACTTGAACAATATTATCCTACCCACACAATAATATTATTACCCATTTTATAGGGAAAAAAAATAACAAATGGCAACCCTTCCGAACACACATAGATAAAAATGTGGCTTCACTTTTGATGTTCGCGGCGCGCCGTCTATCTTATTTTGTTGGTCTGAGATTTACAATATTATAGAATCAAAATAACAACGATAAGGCAAAGGACATAGACTAGCCCTTAAATCAATATAACATATTAGGAATAAAGGCCATAATATGATGTAGATTCAGTTTCAACACAACCATTAGCAATAATAAAGTTATAATATCAAATTATTGTGTAGTCGATCTTACACCAATTATTAATGAATTTTCTTTTTTTTTTTAGATAATTATACCCACCTAACTGCGTAACAGTTTGTCGGCGGTGTAATAATATATCTGGCCTGTACTAGCTTGTAGTTTACAGAAAAGCAAGTCAGCTTATCTATTACCCAATATTTTATAATCTCGGGTCTATCAGTGTCTCAATACGTCCACATCATCATCACATCACATCATCAGCCTATTAATGTTCCCACTGCTGGGACACAGGCCTCCTCTCTGTAAGAGGGAAATAAATAAATACGTCCAATATGAGAAAATGGCGCGGTATCCCGCCATTTTCTATATTGCTTTAAATAATCTCACAATTAGGTGAACAATAATAAATTATCATGTAATGAATCCATTTTAAAACGTAACAAGACAATTAAGGATTTTTTCTACACCCATGCTATAAATCCTATATAAAAGTTTTTGAAACAGTTAGCTTATTTTTTTTTTTTTTTATACTTTATTAGTAAGAACAAAATTCTTAATAATTAATTACGATCTAGCCTAAAAGACTAATAAGCAATTTAACTCTAACTTAATATGTTACGTGATAGATTATGTTAAAACTAAGAATAGTGTCCATTTGCACTTTTACACAAGTCCGCAGCACTTTCTTAGAGTCTGATATAATTTAAAAACACTATGTTCATGTGTTATATGTATAGCACAGCATTGTCACTATTATCCATTCACTTTACACTACACTAATTCAAAAGGTTTAGTTCTTTTTAGTCTACGCACTAAGTCTGTATTGTCTAGCAGCTGGATAGCCTCAACATTCACGTGTCGATGAAGTCTGTGTTCGTGGGCTTCAGCAAATTTTTGGATGATGGTGGTGACGAATTCCGTTTTAAGGTCACGGTGAAGATCGTCATTCCTTATGTACCAGGGTGCATTTACAGCGTCCCTGAGCACTTTATTTTGGAATTGTTGGATTAGTTTGACGTTGCTTTGTTTAGTACAGCCCCAAAGTTGGATACCATACGTCCAAATTGGCATCAGTAAATGCTTATATATGGTTATTTTATTATGTATTGATAGACAGGATTTCCTTCCGAGTAACCAATACATACTTTTATAACGTATGTCGAGTTCCTGTCTTTTCTTTTTGACATGAGCTTTCCAACGCAACTTGGCGTCGAGAGTTATGCCAAGGTATTTAGCTGTATTAGCATAAGGCACTTGCATGCCATTTATGTAGATTGGGTGATAGTCCAAGTGTTTGTTTGTGAAGTCAATGTGAATTGATTTTGACTCATTCAGTTTGATCTTCCATTTTTGTGTCCAATCATAAACTTTATTCACAGCTAGTTGAACTTTTTCTACTGCTTCTCTGTGGCTTGATCCAGTAGCCATAATTGCAGTATCATCTGCAAAGGTCGCAATGGTGTTATTTTCCAGTTCTGGGATGTCGCATGTGTATAACAAGTACAAAATTGGGCCTAGCACACTTCCTTGAGGTACGCCAGCTTTTATAGCTTTTAGCTCTGAATATGCGTCTTCTTGCCGTATTCTAAACATTCTATTAGTTATATACGACTCTAGAATATCTGCAAATTCTGGTAGCATGCGTCTGAGCTTGAATATTAGACCCTTATGCCAAACTTTGTCAAAAGCTTGCGCGACATCTAAAAACACGGTGGCGCAGACTTCCTTATTTTCAAGCGTTTTTTCAATAATGTTTGTTATTCTATGTACCTGGTCTATTGTTGAGTGTTTTTCCCTGAAGCCAAATTGATGATTTGGAATAAGGTCTTTATTTTCTATTATTGGTTTTAACCGTTTCAATAACAGTTTTTCGAAAAGCTTTGATAACACGGGCAACAGAGAAATAGGTCTATATGATGATGCTTCATTGGGTGGTTTCCCTGGCTTCGCAATCATAATGACTTCAGCGACCTTCCATGGCTCAGGTACATATTTTAGGATAAGTGCAGCATTGATAAGCTTGGTCAGCTTTACTATGGCTTTGCGTGGGAGATGTTTAAGAATTTCCCCTGTAATGAGGTCGTAACCCGGAGACTTTTTCGAACTAATGTTATTTTGAATTTCTCTCATTACTTCTTTAGGAGTCACAAGCTTAATTCTTTGGTTTTGTGACAATCTTTCACTCTCAAGTATTTCTATCGAGCTTTCATTGGGTTGAAAAGTTTTTTCTAAGTGTTGAGCAAACCTTAATGCTTTTTGGTCATTGCTTATGGCCCATTTTCCGTCGCTATCTCTGATGGGTGGTATTTGTTTCATTGGTTTTTTCAGATTTTTTGTAGCTTTCCAAAGGGAGTAATCCGTTGATTTGTCATTGGTTAGCTGCAAAAGTTTAGTATTCAGAGATTCCTCCTCAAACTGTAGAATTTTCCTCTTTAATCGTTTAGTTAGGTTATTTAGTGTTGTTTTATCTCGCGGGCACCTTGTTTGCTGCCACAGCTTCCTTTGTTTCCTTTTCTCAGATAGTAAATCTACAATTGCCTTAGGATAGTTAAATCCCTTATATTTACGTTTTAATTGCGGTGTGTTGTTCCACGCACATTGTTGGATATTAACAATATATTTGTTTACTTCTAAGTCAAGATGATCTTGCTTTTTTATCGGCGTTTTAAGGTCGATAATATTATCTAGATCAAGGGCAAAACTTTCCCAATCTGTAAACTTATTAACCAGGGTTAAGTGGCTTTCTTTGAGTAGGATTTTTTGACTAAGCATTAATATAATCGAGGAGTGGTCTGAGTTCATATGAAAACCTTCCTCCAAATGGATGTAGTTGGCGGATATATTTTTGCAAATGAAAAAATCTATAAGATCCGGTATTTTTTGGTGATCAGTGGGCCAGTACGTTGGTTTACCCGTGCTCATAACTTCTGAATTTATTTCTTTAACTGCACTTAAGAGCTGCCTTCCCTTAGTTGTAGTAAGTCTTGAACCCCAATGCGTGTTTTTAGCATTAAAATCACCGCCTAGGATAAATCTCTGGCCTAATAGTTCAAAGAGATGTAAATATCGTTCTTTTCTTATCATATGCCGTGGAGGACAGTATATGGCTGCAATAGACACGTGACAATATTTGGTTTTAACAGATACTGCCACAGCTTGAATGTCTTGTTCTTCATATTTACACTGCAAGTAGTGACTAATGTTGTCTTTGATTATAACCGCGCTACCTCCTCTGGCAGAGTTGTCAGGGTGCAGCGAATTATATACCATGTATCCTCTAAATTTGACAAAAGATTGTTTAGTAAAGTGCGTTTCGGAGACCAAACACACGTCTATGTTTTCTGTGTCTAGGACCACCTGCAACTCATTTTGATGTTTGATGAGTCCATTGGAGTTCCACGCCATTACTTTAAGAGTGTTATTCATTTTGGATGATTTAAAACAGCTGTTTTGGCGCTGGATTCTAGCTTCTCTAATCTCTTGTCAAATGAGGTAATATACTTTAAGATCTGATTAATCTTATCATCTAGATTCAAAGGCTGTGACCTTTGTTTTGCAGCTTCCGCGTAGGAAACAGTGTTTGTTACTTGCATGGGTTTTGCAGTTGACTGAACACTTGCTTTCTGTGCCTGTTTATCACGATTTTGTGGGGGAAGAGACTGCTGGGTAGTTGGTACCACAAGTTTCTTTTTAATATTTTTATTTTTCAGAATTTGTATCTGTTTAGCTACTTCACACCCTCTATAGTTGGCAGGGTGAGGAAGACCACAGTGAACACATTTTGGCTTCTCTTGCGGAGATTTGGTACAGTTGGCTGTAAGATGCTTGCCAGTACATTTTACACACCTTGGCTCTTTTCTGCAGTATTTATGAGTATGCCCATATGCCTGGCATCTCTTACATTGGGGAATGAGTTTAGGATTTTTGAGTGGGTGTATTTCAATTTTACACCCTAAAATGTACTTTATGCCATAGATTTTGTTGACATCTTCGTCATTATTAAATGATAAAACGAACATATTGAGTGGTTCTTTACTCTTCCAGCTCAATTTGTTGTCTACGTTTTCTATTTTCAGTCCTTGTGATGTTAGATCGTCTTTGATACGATCAGGTTGGCAAGAGGAATGTAATTTCTTCACAACAACTCTAATTGGTCTAGCCTGCTTATTTTCGTACGAATGCCAATGGTATTCTTTTTCTGTCAAAAGCCTGGAAATTACTCTATAAGAGTCTTCTGTTTTGGCGTTCACCTTCACACAATCCCCATTCATCATTTTAGCGGTAAATGATTCGGCTGGTATGGTTTCAGTTAGCGAGTCGTAGAATGATTGGTAGTTCTTAACTCCGTCTATTATGATTGGCGGTGGTGGGCGCACTTTTTTGACGGAAGTCTCTTTCGCATTTTTTTGTTTTTCTTCTTGTTGGGCACTTGATCCGGGTTGTTGTTTTGGAGAAAGGGAGGTGTTAAGCTTCCTCTTCTTCCTGCTCTTGGCCCTTATCCACTCAGTCTCTTTAGCGAGTTCATCCTCGTCTGTGCAATATTCAACGTCACTTTTAGTACGCTGGGAAAATATTGTTGTCTCGCTTTCCTGTTTTTTTAAGGGTTCTTCAGTTTCTTTTTTTTCCTTCAAGCAATTTAATTCTCCTCGAAGGGCTTGTACTTGGTCCTGTAAGCTATTAATGTGATCATTCAGTTTACGTACCATAAGTTGCAGGTTTTCTCTATCCGTTTTCTCCTGGATGTAACAGTCATACAACCGCTTTTCCAGGTCAGTTTTTATCTTAAATGACTGTGCAGCCATTATTTAGTTGTTAGGGTGAGTTAAACACCTAAACAATAAATTATTATAAACACTTCATGATTTCCGCACTTGTAACTAGGTCATGGCAATGACCCCGATAGATCGACGTATGTACACCGCGATTACGCGACGGTGTTGTGCTGCGTCTGCAGAAAACTCTTAACTAGAGCACGCGCGCGCGATCGTACGTCCGTCCACTATTGTAATTAAACAACAATTAGCTTATTGCCAACATTAAAACAGCCAGTATCATAGTAACCATAATATCATCCAAACGGGTGTTATAATGTTGTACTAAATTTCATAATGCAACTTCTTTTTTACTCATCGAACAGCCACATTCTCATGACATCTTTATGAATTTCAAAAAAAGAACATTGTCATGCACGCGCGTTTCACTACCACAGCGCCGTAATTTAAAAAAAAACTTATTCGAATTTTTGAATTGACGTCGTATCCCGCCATTTTTGTTCAATAATAGTATTGAAAAAAATTTTTTTTGTTGTTTACAATAATGAGTGATACAAGCTTTGATAACACACCACCAGATATTTCTAATGCAGCAAAGGACATTTCTAACCAATTATTACCAGAAAAGTCGAGAAAACATTATGAAAAGACGTACCAAAATTTCATGAATTGGAAAATATCAAAGAGTAGTACATCCTTTTCTGAAGATGTGCTATTAGTATATTTTCAAGAATTATCAGAAAAATTCAAATCTTCATCCCTATGGACCTACTATTCAATGCTGAAAAGTACGCTAAGTATTAATCACAACGTGGATATCTCAAATTATTCAAAATTAATTGCCTTGTTAAAACGTAAAGCAGAAGACTATACAGGGAAGAAATCGAAAACGCTTAGATTTTTTTAATCACAAAAAAATTTAATTTTCAGAAATTGGCGCGTTTTTGCAACTGGACATATTTTTTTACAAAGAAAACAAGGAAGCAAAATGTTGCCTATAAAATTCATTCAGTGGCGTGCGCTGAGAAAACAATTGATGATAGATAGAAAATTATTAGGTAGGTAGGTAGGGTAGGTAGAGTAGGTAGAGTCGGTAGAGTAGGTAGAGTAGGTAGAGTAGGTAGAGTAGGTAGAGTAGGTAGAGTAGGTAGAGTAGGTAGAGGTTAGGCAGGGTAGGGAGGTATTGCAGGGTAGGCTAGGTAGGCTGGGTAGGCTGGGTAGGCTGGATAGGCTGGATAGGCTGGGTAGGCAGGGTAGACTGGATAGGCAGAGTAGCCAGTTGACGGGAACGAAGTGCCGCGGATCAGCTAGTTGACTTATAAATTTAAAACTCATCTACAAAACTAATGATCGAGCTAGTAAACAAAAGTCACGACCGCGTAATAGAAAGATGCCTATGCGAAAGATTTAATTTTCGAATCATAATTATAGCCTATGAAAGTACGCCATGTTTAACAACTGTATTGAAATAGTACATTGTGATACAAGGGTGGAAAGTACGAACTCGTGTCATTAAAAACCCTCGCCTTCGGCTCGGGCTTGTTAATGACAGCTCGTTTGCAATAACCTACTCACCCGTGTATAACACGACGTTTTTCAATACAGTTGTGAGAAACGGTAAAAAGAAATCAAAGAATTAGATTTGTTTATTCACAAAAAATAAAATTTTCAATATGGCGCGTTTTTGCAACTGGACATATTTTTTTTCAAAGAAAACAGCCTATTCAGCCAATTCGATTTTTGACAAACGTTGATGTGAAAATAATTAACTTAAAACTGGTAATTAAATATATAAAACAACTATTTAAAAAAAAAATGAGAATTCAATGCTAAGACGTACGGAATCATTAATTTTTCCTCGTATAAAATCGTATCCCATTTTATTCTATGTATGAAAACTCCTTGCTACTAAACTTTTTTAAATTGACTTACGGCGCGTTTTTGCAACTGGACATTTATTTTGTCAACGAAAACATGGGCATACAGCCTATTCGATTTTTGACAAATGTTGATGTGAAAATAATTAAATTCAAACTGGTGATTAAATATATTAAACAACCATTTAAAAGACTTTTGAGAATTCAATGCTAAGACGTACGGAATCATTCATTTTTCTCGTAGAAAATCTATCCCATTTTATTCTATGTATGAAAACTCCTTGCTACTAAACTTTTTTAAATTGACTTATCAATTTAAAACTAAACTGCAAACATAATGATCGAGCTCGTAAACAAAAGTCACGACCGCGTAACAGGAAAGATGCCTATGCGTAACATTTAACTTTCGAATCATAATTATAGCCTCTGAAAGTACGCCATGTTTAACAACTGTATTGAAATAGTACATTGTGAAACAAGGGTGGAAAGTACGAACTCGTGTCATTAAAAACCCTCGCCTTCGGCTCGGGCTTGTTAATAACAGCTCGTTTGCAATAA
The DNA here is from genome assembly GCA_948252205.1 of Orthosia incerta. Lineage (NCBI taxonomy): Eukaryota > Metazoa > Arthropoda > Insecta > Lepidoptera > Noctuidae > Orthosia > Orthosia incerta. The sequence goes on from OX411748.1 coordinate 8,017,420, forward strand.
CCTACACACCCGTGTATCACACGACGTTTTTCAATACAGTTGTGGGAAGTAGTAAAAACAAATCAAAGAATTAGATTTGTTTATTCACAAAAAAAAAATTTTTCAGAAAATGACGCGTCTTTGCAACTGGACATATTTTTTTTACAAAGAAAACAAGGTTAATAAAATGTTGCTTATAAAATTCGTTCATTGGCGTGCGCTGAGAAAACTATTGATGATAGAAAGAAAATTATTAGGTAGGTAGGTAGAGTAGGTAGAGGTGGTAGAGTAGTTAGAGCAGATAGATTAGGTAGAGTAGGTAGAGTAGGTAGAGTAGGTAGAGTAGGTAGAGTAGGTAGAGTAGGTAGAGTAGGTAGAGTAGGTAGAGTAGGTAGAGTAGGTAGAGTAGGTAGAGTAGGTAGATTAGGTAGAGTAGGTAGAGGTGGAAGAGTAGGTAGAGTAGGAAGAGTACGTAGAGTAAGTAGAGTAGGTAGAGTAGGTAGATTAGGTAGAGTAGGAAGAGTACGTAGAGTAAGTAGAGTAGGTAGAGTAGGTAGATTAGGTAGAGTAGGAAGAGTGCGTAGAGTAAGTAGAGTAGGTAGAGTGGGTAGATTAGGTAGAGTAGGAAGAGTACGTAGAGTAAGTAGAGTAGGTAGAGTAGGTAGATTAGGTTGAGTGGGCAGAGTAGGTAGAGTAGGTAGAGGAAGTAGAGTAGTTAGAGCAGATAGATTAGGTAGAGTAGGTAGAGTAGGTAGAGTAGGTAGAGTAGGTAGAGTAGGTAGAGTAGGTAGAGTAGGTAGAGTAGGTAGAGTAGGTAGAGTAGGTAGAGTAGGTAGAGTAGGTAGAGTAGGTAGAGTAGGTAGAGTAGGTAGAGTAGGTAGAGTAGGTAGAGTAGGTAGAGTAGGTAGAGTAGGTAGAGTAGGTAGAGTAGGTAGAGTAGGTAGAGTAGGTAGAGTAGGTAGAGTAGGTAGAGTAGGTAGAGTAGGTAGAGTAGGTAGAGTAGGTAGAGTAGGTAGAGTAGGTAGATTAGGTAGAGTAGGTAGAGTAGGAAGAGTACGTAGAGTAAGTAGAGTAGGTAGAGTAGGTAGATTAGGTAGAGTAGGAAGAGTACGTAGAGTAAATAGAGTAGGTAGAGTAGGTAGATTAGGTAGAGTAGGAAGAGTGCGTAGAGTAAGTAGAGTAGGTAGAATAGGTAGATTAGGTAGATTAGGTAGAGTAGGAAGAGTACGTAGAGTAAGTAGAGTAGGTAGAGTAGGTAGATTAGGTAGAGTAGGTAGAGTAGGTAGAGTAGGTAGAGTAGGTAAAGTAGGAAGAGTACGTAGAGTAAGTAGAGTAGGTAGAGTAGGTAGATTAGGTAGAGTAGGAAGAGTACGTAGAGTAAGTAGAGTAGGTAGAGTAGGTAGAGTAGGTAGATTAGGTAGAGTAGGTAGAGTAGGAAGAGTACGTAGAGTAAGTAGAGTAGGTAGATTAGGTAGAGTAGGTAGAGTAGGTAGAGTAGGTAGAGTAGGAAGATTAGGTAGAGCAGGTAGAGTAGGTAGAGTAGGTAGATTAGGTAGAGTAGCTAGAGTAGGTAGAGTAGGTAGAGTAGGTAGAGTAGGTTGAGTGGGTAGAGTAGGTAGAGTAGGTAGAGTAAGTAGAGTAGGTAGAGTAAGTAGAGTAGGTAGAGTAGGTAGATTAGGTAGAGTAGGTAGAGTAGGTGTAGTAGGTAGAGGAGGTAGATTAGGTAAAGTAGGTAGAGTAGATAGAGTAGATAGAGTAGGTCGAGTAGGTAGAATAGGTAGAATAGGTAGAGTAGGTAGAGTAGGTAGAGTAGGTAGAGTAGGTAGAGTAGGTTGAGTGGGCAGAGTAGGTAGAGTAGGTAGAGTAAGTAGAGTAGTTAGAGTAGGTAGAGTAGGTAGAGTAGGTAGATTAGGTAGAGTAGGTAGAGTAGGTAGAGTAGGTAGATTAGGTAGAGTAGCTAGAGTAGGTAGAGTAGGTAGAGTAGGTTGAGTGGGCAGAGTAGGTAGAGTAGGTAGAGTAAGTAGAGTAGTTAGAGTAGGTAGAGTAGGTAGATTAGGTAGATTAGGTAGAGTAGGTAGAGTAGGTAGAGTAGGTAGAGTAGGTAGAGTAGGTAGAGTAGGTAGATTAGGTAGAGTAGGTAGAGTAGATAGAGTAGATAGAGTAGATAGAGTAGGTCGAGTAGGTAGAATAGGTAGAATAGGTAGAGTAGGTAGAGTAGGCAGAGTAGGTAGAGCAGGTAGAGTAGGTATACCTGGATAGGCTGGGTAGGCAGGGTAGACTGGATAGGCAGGGTAGCCAGTTGACGGGAGCGAAGCCCCGCGGGTCAGCTAGTTGACTTATAAATTTAAATCTCAACTGCAAAACTAATGATCGAGCTCGTAAACAAAAGTCACGACCGCGTAATAGAAAGATGCCTGTGCGTAAGATTTAATTTTCGAATCATAATTATAGCCTCTGAAAGTACACCATGTTTAACAACTGTATTGAAAAATAAGTTTTTAAGCGAAGCGCCTGATCAACTATATCTATCAGTGAAGGTATGTTAGTTATTTACTTAATTTATTATGTTATAATATTATTATCTTTGTAATACGATGAATAAATTACAATATCTTATATTGCTCTTGTTATTGTTACATAAATCACTAATATTCGGAACCAAGGGCGCATGCCGCCGTCAAGAATTACACGCTTTGTTATTTACCGATGTACAGATAAATGAAACTATAATTGTGATCAATATAAATAATACAAAAAGCAAAATAAACCGCACATTTTCTATTACAGGCAAATATTTAGAACTTTGCAAAAAATATATGGCACTGCGTCAGGATCCCTGCAACAATCCGTGTTTTTTTTACAATACAAATCTGGTAAATGCACACCACAGAGGATCGGCATTAATACATATAGCAATTTAGCCAAAACAATTGCTAACTATTTACAACTTCCCAATCCTGAGTTGTATACAGGGCATTGCTTTCGCAGAACATCTACCACATTATTAGTTGATGCCGGAGGAGACATAACAAGTTTAAAACGGCACGGCGGATGGTCATGGAAGTCCACATCTGTCGTGTCAAATCAAATTACAAATTCGATAGAAAATAAAAATAATGAAGTGGTAAATATAAATATTCCGAGCCCATCAGGATCTGCCAACATTCAGCAAGGTGCAAATATTCAAATGCATTTTAATAATTGTACGATCCAAAATGTAAATAACTATTACAATAAATAATTATATTATTACCTATACATAGTTTGTTTGTATTAGATATTCAGTAATTAAACTTTCCATGAATTTACATAGAGTTCTTACAACAATCCATCTCGAACTTCCATCTCGAACTTCTCGGTGTTACGTTGACATCAACCCTCAACTTCGGTCTATTTATTGAGGCGAAAGCTCAGGTAGCTGCAAAAAAGTTGGGGATTCTTGCTAAGGTGAGATGGTACTTCACGCCTGAACAGCTGCTCAACTTGTATAAAGCGCAAGTTCGGTCATGCATGGAGTACTGCTCTCACCTCTGGGATGGATCTGCCAAATACCAGCTTGATGCACTTGAGTCGATCGACAGACGGGCCAAAAGGCTTATTGGCAACGATGCACTGGTCGCCTCAAAGCTCCAGAGCCTCGAACATCGACACCGAGTTGCCAGCCTGTCGGTTTTTTATCGGTTACATTTCGGGGAGTGCGCGACGGAACTGCACAATTTGATTCCACCTAGCCCTTTCCATCATCGGACTACAAGACGTACGGCCATGCGCCATCGGTACATGGTGGACATCCCTCCCATACGCACAAAGCGTTTTGCTAATACTTTCATTGTGCGTACAGCTAAGGAGTGGAATTCCCTTCCGGGGTCTTTGTTCCCTGATAGCTACAACCTTGGGGTCTTTAAGTCAAGAGTGAATAGGTTTCTTCTGGGCAAGCGTGCTTCACCGTAGACCACGTCATCGCTTAACATCAGGCGAGATAGTGGTCAAACGCGAGCCTATAGACTATAAAAAAAAAAAAAAAAAAAAAACAATGAACGGTTTATATATGTTTTCAGAACCTTTATAGAGGATTCATATCTTGGGTGTAGATAAAGTCTGGTATGCAACTGTTATAATTGGGTATTAAAACACTCATATGATACTATTATCACACTCGGCTTCACCTCGTGTGATAAACCCACATTCGTGTTTTAATACCCCTTATTATACAACAGTTGCATAAATAACTATAATAACACCTCTTTAGTCATTCTTAATCAATATTCGAAAGAATATTGATACTAACAGACAGTATTGTACTAATTGCTTCATAGGACTTATAATACTAATATAGCAATATAAAATCCAGGATACATCACAATAATCATTACAAATTACGTAATAATTTATAGGAATATCATATGTGGCTTAGTACAAGTTTAAAATAAAATAAAATAAAATAAAATATGTTTATTTCAGACCAATATTAGTCCATAAGTTGTTAGTGGTTAGTAACAGATTGTGCTTAACTGCTATGTTAGTGTTATTAGTAGGTACTTAACTCTATTTAACATAAACCTAAACCTATTTCCACACAGTGTCTTTGGATGGGGCAGTCCACTCGGCTAACAATCATTTTCAGGATGCCGTTTCGAGTGCCACGCAAGCGTTGCATTAAGGAAGCCGCTTTCTTACGCATGATAGCATGAAAGCCATCCGTACGAGCTGCAGCAAACATTCCCGATGCACTGCAACGTCGCGGCAACCGCATCAGCATCCTAAAAGCGTTGTTGTATTGCACGCGCAGGACGTTATAGGCTCGGTCTGTATATGACACCCACAGGCCGCTCGTGTAAAAGGACTGACAGAACGCCTTAAATAAACTAACCTTGACGTCTGCCGTGCAGCGAGTAAACCTACGGGCGAGCATATTGCTCCTCACCGCCAACGCCCTACGCTCGCGCTCTATGTCGCCATCATCACGTAAGTCACAGGTGACAATATGACCCAGGTATTTAAATTTATTTACCACATTAAGTACTACGCCGTTGAGATATACTGGAGGTACACGACGGGGCTTTTGTTTAGGTGCCGTAAACAATAACACCTCACTCTTTTTTGAGTTGTATTTAAGGCCGTGCACCTCCGCATACGTCTCGCAGATCCTAAGCAGCTGCCTCAGTCCACTCATCGATGGGCTGAGCAACACCATGTCGTCCGCGTAACTTATATTATTGACACATATACCGTCTACATGACAGCCGACATGTGTGCTGCTCAGCCGCTCGATAAGCTGATTAACATACAAATTAAACAACAGGGGCGAGCTTAACCCTCCCTGCCTTACACCACATTCCATTCGATACTCATCCGACAAAGTACCGACCCACCTCACTCGATTTGTCTGGTGAGCATACCAGTATCGGAGAAGGGCTATGTATTCCGCCGGCACACCCGTGCCCCTCAACTTGTCCCATAGCACATCATAGCAGACAAGATCGAAAGCTTTCGACAAATCAAGGAAACACGCGTATACCGGCGTCCTCCTCGCGGTGTAGTACTTGACGGTATGCTTCAGGCTGAGTATGGCACTCTCTGTGGACACACCCGCCTTGAATCCAAACTGGGCGTCATGCACTTTAACATGTTCTGAGAGGCTGCCTTTCATCAGACCGTCAAGCACCTTGGCCATGGTGGTGGCTAGCGAGATGGGTCGATAATTGTTCATGTCGGATGTGTCACCAGTTTTATTTTTAACTATGGGGACCACTATCGTCCGCAAAAGTGGTTCCGGTAAATAGGAATGACCAAGACACAGTGTGAAAAATAGCGACAAAACTCTAGGCAGATGGACTCCCGCATGTTTAAAATGTTCGATGCTGAGACCATCGTGACCCGGCGACTTCCCACGCTGCATTCTCGAAATTATTGTAGCCACATCCTTGGCTGGTACCTTCGCGTTCCGCTCAGTATCAATGGTCTCAGCACCTTTTGATCCATGGGACGCCGAGCCCAAGAGTGACCGCACTGAAAAGTGGCCCCTAAAAGCATCAGCAATACTCTTGTGGTCAGTAATACCACCGACACTCACCGGGAGAGTCGGCCTCACATTCATTTTATTTGTGTTTTTCCAAAAATTCTTAAAGTCTTTGTTAGTATGGTTGAAAGCAAGGAGATTCATTTTAAGCTGATCCTGCCTGTTCTGACACCACTTGAGTTTAGCCTTAAAATGTCTCCTTGCCTCCGCCATATCATGAAATACACGACCACTGGCTGGGCGACCAGCCATTGTCCACACCTGGAATTTAAGCCGCGCCTCGCGGTGAGCGTCTGCGACATGTTTGTTCCATCCCGTGACATAGCCACCCTTCCTCCGACACTTTATCTTATAAGTCTGTACGGAAGCCTGTACCAGTACATTCACAATATTAGAATACATTTTATCAAGAGCTGAACAATGATCTCTGTGATCACAGAACTTATCACAACAATCACTCAGCTCCTGAGGAATATCTATAAGTCTTAGTCTAGAGTGACAGAGGTTCTGGTACTCATTAATCTGTTCAGACGTCCTCTCGCCCCACAAAATACGATTAACAAGATTATCCTTAACTATGCTGTCTACAATTTTACAATTTACTTTAAGCAGGTCACATTCAATCATAATCGGGAAATGGTCGGACCAATACAAGTCATACATTACTGTGACACTAACGACTGATTGCTGCGCAGACTCAGTGACGATGCAGTGGTCCAACCATCTATTACAGCCATGTGATTCACTTGTAAAAGTATAGGTATCACTGTCACACATCTCCATATCTATACAGACCCAGCTTTGATCTAAACAAAAATTTATCATTTCGTTATAAAACAACCCATTTGGGTGAGCGTTATAATCTCCTATAATATAAAAAGCCTCAACTCCTTTATTCTCCTCTACTTCTATTATTGAGCGAATAGTACTAAGACAGGCTGTAAATTCCGGCAGATTATCAATCGAGTTTGTTGGCATGTACACACTGAACACTACTACAGATCTAGTACTTACGGTTATTCTGACCGCGCACACTCGCACATTATTACACTCAATCGGCAACACTGTCTCAAACGCACTTTTACGCCACAATAACGCGACGCCACCGTATGGCCTCCCGCTCAAAAGGCCCGCCGAAGTATCCACAGCCGACGTCCCGGTGCACCCGAACCTGTTATCAACCGTGCTGAGCAGCGGCAGATCGTGTGGCAGCAACCACGTCTCTTGAAGGGCTATCACGTCAGCTGACTGACATAAGGCTCTTATTCCTTCCATAGACCTCTTGAGTGATTTGCAATTAAAGCTTACTATCTTACTAAAACTGTGCATTTTTGCTATCTATATTTTCATCTACATCTTTGTTTATTCGCCTCATAGGAAAGTGCACAAAACGCCTAAATGATACTCCAGATGGCCATAACTTATCATCCAAGAATGTATCGATTTTATGCTTTGTTACAAAAAGCTTGTAAGCATTATAGTCTCTTTCTTGTTTCATTTTTAATTTAATTAGTGTAACTCGCTCGCGAGTTTTCTCATATACGTAGTTTACAATAGTTTGCTCTGACACCGCCTTATGCACATTAGATATAAATAGTGGCACTTTCGTGTCCGCCGCTCTAAACTGTACACTTTTCTCTTCAAAATCAACAACCGCACTCCCTCTCTGACTAATAAACCGATTCCTATGTCTCCGCTTCTGCACCACGGTCCACTCCTCAACTTTATTTAATACCTTCCATTCACCGTCCTTCTGAATAACCTCAGAAAACGAGGGACGCTTCTCAATCGTAACATCTGTTTGTTTACAAACATTAGCTGCTTCGTTAATCGGCGCTAGCGTTTGCGGTGCACAGTAGGTACGCGACGACTCCTCTTTATCAGTTGATAGTACGCATCCATCTGTCTCTGTCACACCCGTCTGAGGCTCGCTCGCCGTGGCCGGCGACGACGCAGGCGGTTGCTGCACGGGTGAAAGAGATGGGTAGTTCGCATTGCGCTCGACCTCTGATTCATCACCGCATAATGTAGGTAATGCCATCGGCCCACTGCCGAACATTCTAAATCTACCTCCTCCTCTCATCATATTAACATTTGCCTCATGATTTATAAAAGACGATGTTTTATAATATTCGTTAATCCGATCATTTAGTTCACTTTTAGTAGCATACTGATGTTGAAAATCTTGTATATTCTTCTCAAGTAGAACTATCTTCTTGAGTAACACTGTAACATCGATATGATCGAATGTTACGGGCGGCAATTTTTCTAATCTTCTGGCTACAAAAATCGGAATCTCTTCAGGATCTGTCTCCTTAAGTAGGCAGATGATGTCCTCCAAGTCTCGTAAGGTCCTTCCTTGCCGCTTTCGCGTCGTCGCCCGCCTGCTCAGTGATTCAAAGAGTAACGACTTCGCTGATTTAATGTCCGCCGTACCAAAAGCACTCTCACATATTTGCACAAGGCTTTGTTCATCCATAACATCCAGTTTATTTTGGATAAAAGCTAACACCTCACATATCACAATGTTACAACTCGCACATTTAAGCCTCTTAGACACGTTATCCATTTTTTTGCAATCGAGATGCGCGATCTAGCTTGCGCTCGCGTTCACGGTCGGGACCGGACTGTTAAGAGTTATTGCCTGTACACAACAATATTTACTTAGGTGGGTACTCTTTTACATTTGTAGGTAGTTGATAACACAATAATAATTTAGGTCGATACTTAAACATTTGTCGGTAGGCGCTTAATAAATATGACAGGTATGTATTATGTAGCAAACCATTGTGTCTTGAAAAATGAAAATTCATGATTTAATGACGTCAGACATACTTCAAATTCTAACAAACGCGTATAAAGGGCAAATGGCAGGGGTCATTGGGCGTCAAAGTGAGTGTTATAGGCTGAATAATAATTTCAAAAAAAATAGAGATCCTAATGAAAATTGCAATAATGTAACCCAAATGTCTAACCGCACAGCAACCATATCAGAAAACACCGTTTTTGTTATGCAATTTGTTCTTATATTCATCACTAGATGGCGCTGTCCATTTACGGTCGATTTCTGAATCTCGATGTTAAGATTTTCCGCCGATAACATAAGTGTCTAGGATTAAGTATTACTAAAAAACCACTACATACAACCAACCTGTATTCTACGGTGTAATCACTACATCTACGAATAAATCAGACTGGGGGTCAAAGTGTTGGCATCAGTGATCCACACTCCCAAGTACAGACTGAAACCTTTTTTCATTCAAACCCCAGTTTCTAACCCTCATGAGTTAGAGGGTTCTTCATGGTCCTTCGGAGCCGAATGTGGCAAGGGCTGTACAGTTCAGGTGTGTTCTCCTAATTGGACGGAGAATCATCAACCCCATACGTTCCTGTCGAGTGGTCTTGGATGGTGAGAGAAGGAGATAGCAATACCGGATCCAGCAGCAGGGAAGTACGGAGGAAGGAGTACAAAACCAGCAGCAAGCAAGCTGCAGACGACTGAGGTCGTAAGGAAGTGAGTGATAGTGCCGAAAATCGTGAGTACTTTGTGATTTCTTATGTGCCAAGCAAAAGTGAACTTTATTGCTTAGAAGATTTTAACTTTAACTTTCGAGTAGTAAATTGGACTTAGAATAATTTCATGTGTGCATGTTTAGACTTAGTTAGATTTAAGCCAAATTAGGTTCAGACGGGGAACCTATGCCCGATTTTTAGTAGATTTAAATGTCAAACACTTAGAAAAATTTGTTGTTTACATTGACTTGTAAAATTTTCGATACTTTTTAGAACTTGTAAAATTTTAAGAAATATTTGGGACTTAGAAAAATTTCTTTGTTTACATTAACTTGTAAAATTTTGGGAAATATTTTAGACTTGTAATTTTTGGGACTTAGAAAATTTTCTTTGTTTACATCGACTTATAAAATTTTGTCGAACTTTAATTTATTTTTACTTCAAAATGTCTTTGCAATCACATGTCAAGGTGCAAGATGATATTCACGCTCGATTGTCAAGAGCTAAAACTAATTTTAAAAAGTCGCCAAAGGATAGAATTACCGAACAATATTTAGAAACCAGATTAGAAAATGTAGAAGAATTATGGGCGCAGTTTAGTTTAACACATAAACAAATTATTAAAGATTTTGAACTTAGGGAGTTGGTATCTTCACCATACACTATGAGTGAAGTTTATTATAATACAGAGGAATTATATTTAGATTTGAAATGTGACTTCAAAACTGCTTTAAATAAAATTAAGATCAGTGATGTTTCTCCAGCTACGGGGTCATCATCAAATAATGGTTCCGTAGGTAAAAGCGTATCTATAAAGTTACCTAGAATAACTATCCCAACATTTTCGGGGAAGTATACCGAATGGCCGACTTTCCGAGATTTATTTGTATCAGCAATACATAAAAATAGCACTATTGATAATGTTCAAAAATTACATTATTTAAAAAGTTATTTGACTGGCGAAGCCGAGCAGCTCCTTCGTCATGTACCAATTTCAGAATCAAATTATGAAAGGTGCTGGGCTCAGTTGGAGACCAGATATAACAACAAAAAATATTTGTCTCATTGTATTTTGGTAAGATTGCTCAGTCAGAGGAACATAGTACAAGAGTCAGCTAGTGCTTTAAAGGAATTAATGGATACAACATCAGACTGTCTAAATGCACTCACTAACTTAGATATTGATATAACTTCATGGGATATTTTAATCATTCATATCATAACATTAAAACTAGATCCAGACAGTAGAAAGGATTGGGAACTAAAGGTAACTAGTAATACTGATTCAGATAAGCTGCCAACATTTGAACAGTTTAAAGAATTTTTAACAAGCCGCTATAAGGCATTTGAATTCTTAGGAACTAAGCCAATTAAAAATAATGTTAATGTTAGTAAGGAAAAGGTTTTTCACACGGCGACGGCCAATGTAGCTATAGTTTGTCCGTGCTGTAATAGTAACGAGCATAAAATAAGAAATTGCAAGCAATTTGTTAACCAGGATGTGGATAATCGGCGTAAGTTTGTGCAGGATCACAATTTATGTTTTAATTGTCTGGGGCACAACCACTCTGCCAGATTTTGTAAGTGCACAGCCTCTTGTCAAATATGTAAGCGGAGACATCACTCCTTGTTGCACCCTAAAGGTGAGCAGGAGTCAGTAGGCGGAAAGGGAGATTCGTCTATGAAAGAACATACAAACACGGTAGGATTAGAATCTGAAAACAAAGTAGTAACTTGTTTTTCGAAAGGTTTAGCGAATAACCAAGTTTTATTAGCCACGGCCCTAGTGAGGGCTGTATCGAAAAAAGGAGTTATGTTAACAATCAGGGCCCTGTTAGACCAAGGCTCTCAGGCGTCTTTTGTCACAGAGCATACTGTGCAAAGTTTAGGGCTTCAGAAAAAACCAGCTAAAGGTTTAATAACTGGTATAGACGTTAATAACAAATTATCCTTAAATTCGGTTGTTGAGGTTAAAATTCAGTCCAGGGTCGATCCATCATGTAAACTTGTAGTCAAGGCATATGTTCTCAAATCTATTACGTCATTATTACCTGGTAGGGAAACACTATATTTAGATTGGGTTCAAGCTAGCGACATCAAATTAGCGGATCCTAGATATCATACACCGGATAGAGTGGATATGTTGTTAGGAGCAGAAATTTATGGTCAGATTTTGCAAAATGGGTTAAAAAAGGCTCCTGATGGTAGCACTGTAGCTCAGTCTACCTCATTAGGATGGATTATATCAGGTACAGTAGCCTCTGCTGCTCCTAATACATCAAACATTACCGTAATGCATACTCACCTTGGTGATGACGAAATCCTGAAAAAATTCTGGGAATTAGAAAAGGAACCAAATCAAATTAAGAAACATATACTTACCGAAGAAGAATCAAAATGCGAAGAGAAATTTAAAGCTACAACTGTCAGAGACAGTGACGGTCGTTACGTAGTAAACTTACCATTTAGAAGTCAAGATCCGAGCTGTCAATATGGCGATACAAGAAAGGTAGCAATTAATAGGTTTTATGAATTAGAAGCTAAACTCAATAAAAACACAGATTTAAAGACAAAATATGAAGAAGTCCTCAATGAATACTTGCAATTGGGACACATGAGGCAAATAACCAAAGCAGAAGAACAAAATCAACATGCAGTGTACTTACCTCATCATGCGGTTATACGTGACGATAAAGACACAACCAAGGTTCGGGTTGTCTTCGATGCTTCCTGCAAAGGAAAAAATGGAATATCGCTCAACGATGACCTAATGATTGGTCCGGGGCTGCAACCAGATTTGCGGCATTTATTGATTCGTTGGAGAACTCACCGCATTTGCCTCGTTTCAGACATTATCAAAATGTACCGAATGGTGCGCGTGGCCGACCATCATACAGATTTTCAGCGCATCGTGTGGAGAGACAGCAAACAAGCTTCAATAAAGGATTATAAGTTACTTACAGTTACCGTTGGTACCTCTTCAGCGCCTTTCTTAGCAGTTCGATCGATGCAGCAAGTAGCGTACGATGAAGGAGTCAACTATCCACTTGCAGCTGAAAGGGTACTTAAAGATTATTACATGGATGATCTTATGACTGGTTGTGACTCAATAGAAGAAGGCATGGAAATCTTTAATCAAATGAACGAGTTATTAGCAAAAGCAGGATTCACTTTACAAAAATGGTCAAGTAACAGCAGTGAATTACTGGAGAAAATAATCGGGGAAAGACACTCGTTCAAAGGACAAGATGGTGTAGAAAGAGAGATCAACATAAAACAAGATGAGATATTTAAAACGTTGGGACTTACCTGGAACCGAAGCTGCGATGCCTTCCAGTATTCTGTTCAGTTGCCTCCGCTGCAGGAACCTGTTACAAAAAGAAAAATATTATCAGACATAGCAAGACTATTTGACCCTTTGGGATGGGTCGCACCCGTAATCATTGTTGCGAAAATTCTCATTCAAAAATTATGGGTATCTGGGATTGGATGGGATGAGGAAATTTCACCAGAAATAAGAAAAGAATGGTTTACTTACCGACAAGAGTTGCAAGGTTTAAAGAAGTTTTCAATACCTCGATGGTTAAACATGAAGCACGGTGACAAGCAGATTGATTTACACGGATTTTGCGACGCGTCAAAATCAGCATATGCTGCGGTAGTGTATGCACGGGTTGTCGATGCTGACGGTGAGATACATGTCACTTTGCTCACGGCAAAAACGAATGTTGCTCCTATAAAAACGGTTTCAGTGCCTCGATTGGAATTGTGCGGAGCAGTCCTCTTAGCCAAACTCTTATCCGAAGTCTCAGAAGTGATGGAAATAAGTAAATTTAATTTGTACTACTGGACCGACTCGGAGATCGTGTTAGCGTGGTTAAATAGCCATCCCAACAGATGGAAAACATTCGTGGCAAATCGGGTTTCTGAAATTTTGAGCTTAAGTGAACCTCAGCAATGGAATCATGTTCAGTCGAAAAGCAATCCTGCTGATTGCGCATCGCGGGGTCCTTATGCATCAGAATTTATAAACTTTAAATTGTGGTTAGATGGTCCGGGGTTCCTAAAAGATAAAAATATTATAGTCGACAAACGCAAGACGGTGTCAACAAATATAGAAGAAATAAAGGTACACGTAGCGTTAGACGATAATTTTATTTGGGATAAATATTCATCACTTACCAAACTTATAAGAATAGTAGCATATTTAAGACGTCCTTTAGAGTTGAGAAAACCGAAGACTGAAAGAAAGAATCATAATTTTATAACTGCAGAAGAAATGAAATTAGCGTTGGAGACATGCATAAGGGTATGTCAAAGTCAAAACTTTGAAGCGATAATTCTGGACCTGCAAAAAGAAAAGCCTAAAAGAAATTTGTTTAAATCTTTAAATCTTTACCTTGATTCCGTTAATATTCTGAGGGTGGGCGGTAGATTGGAACGTTCCGATCTTGCCAGGGATCGTAAAAATCCAATGTTGATTCCAAGTAATACTCATTTTACCAATCTTCTAATTGCCGACGCACATTATAGGAATCTTCATGGCGGTCCTCAACTAATGCTTAACTACTTAAGCACAAAATATTATATTCAGGGAGCCAAACGGTTGGTTACTGCATACGTGCGAAACTGTGTAATTTGTTTGCGTTATGCAGCGTCTACAAAACCTCAATTGATGGGCCAATTACCACCTGCACGGGTTACACCAAATAGGCCATTTAAGAACAGTGGTGTAGATTATGCTGGTCCTATTAATTTGAGGACATCAAAGGGTAGGGGTCACCATGCATATAAAGGATACATTTGTTTATTCGTCTGCATGGCGACTAAAGCTGTCCACATTGAGGTCGTTAGCGATCTAACAACACAGGGGTTTCTTGCCGCTTTTAAAAGGTTTGTGGCAAGACGAGGTCACTGCAAGGATATATGGAGTGACAATGGTACAAATTTTCAGGGCGCTTCTAGGGAATTAGGTATATTACTTCGCTCCGAAAATTCAGGTATAGCTAAGGATATTGCTGCGGCATTGGCTAGTGAGGGTACCACATGGCATTTCATTCCACCACATGCCCCGAACTTTGGCGGATTATGGGAGGCTGGAATAAAGTCATGCAAGAAACATTTAAATAGAGTAATAGGAAACGCTACTTTAACTTTTGAAGAGATGTCCACTTTATTAGGCCAAATAGAAGCATGCTTGAACTCACGTCCCTTGAGTAGGCTGACCGATTCGAACACTTTTGATGCATTAACGCCTGGGCATTTTCTTGTAGGGGAACCAATAGTAAATGCGCCTGATCGTAACTATGAAGATGCAAATATTTCTAGCTTGAAGAGGTGGCATTTAGTACAACAGATGACGCAACATTTCTGGCGTCGCTGGTCCAGCGAATATTTGACTACACTTTTTCATCGTTATAAATGGTCTAAACAAACTCCGGAACCCAGCGTAGGGGATGTAGTGTTAATTAAAGAGGACAACTTACCTCCTTGTCGGTGGCTACTTGGCAGGGTGGTTGAAAAGCATCCGGGGTTAGACAACCTTACACGAGTAGTCACACTTCGCAGTAATGGTTCTACATTTAAAAGGCCAACATCAAAACTGTGTGTCTTGCCTATAGCCTAAGAATGTTATAAGTAGGTTAAGTGATAATTTTAAGCTTTGTTTGGTTTATTTTATGATTGTAAGCATTGTTTAAGTTTAATTTAGATCTATAAGTCATATTATAAGGGTAATTAAACCTGTTTAATTTGCAAAATATAAATCGCTGTGTAATATTTAACTTTGGAAGGACATAATGTTGCACAAAATGTCCTTGGTGGGCGGCATGTCTAACCGCACAGCAACCATATCAGAAAACACCGTTTTTGTTATGCAATTTGTTCTTATATTCATCACTAGATGGCGCTGTCCATTTACGGTCGATTTCTGAATCTCGATGTTAAGATTTTCCGCCGATAACATAAGTGTCTAGGATTAAGTGTTATTAAAAAACCACTACATACAACCAACCTGTATTCTACGGTGTAATCACTACATCTACGAATAAATCAGACTGGGGGTCAAAGTGTTGGCATCAGTGATCCACACTCCCAAGTACAGACTGAAACCTTTTTTCATTCAAACCCCAGTTTCTAACCCTCATGAGTTAGAGGGTTCTTCACCAAAGTAGCAAAATGTTGCCTGTAAAATTCATTCTTTGGCGTGCGCTGAGAAAAATATTGATGATACATTAAAATTATTAGGTAGGCAGGGTACCAGGGCCCAGTACATCATAAGTTCGTCAAAGTTTCAGATTAATCGGATGCTAGGAAGTGACTACCGGACACAAACAAAAGCAAAGTTATATAAAGCTTGTAATAAAATTCACGGGCCATGCACTTGCAAAAAGCCTCTATTGTTCAATTAAAGTTCCTTTTTTTTTTCAATTAACCTGCCTAACTAACCTAGCTCTACGGCAGTCCAAGTCTGAAAATGTTTGACAATTTTTGGCTCTCAAGAGGCAGTCTGGATTCCAGACTCTGTATAGTTTTCTCATCCATTGGACTCCCGCGGTCTTGACCGGTAGTCGTTCCACTCAGAGGGAGCTTTCCAACGCTGCGTCTTCCGGTAAGCGGTCGCCACTTCAGAACTTTCAGCCCCAGCGGCGATCCGTTTTGCGTGCAATGTGTCCTGCCCACTGCCACTTAAGTTTAGCAATTCTTCGTTATCGCCAACGGTACGAAGATACCGTCTTAAATAACGTCTTAAATAGTTAATTTAAATTAACTATTTTAATTTCAGATGTTCATTTAATGTTTTCAATTAAAAAAAACATAATTAGTATTGTAATAATAAAGCAACAAGAAGTGGAAGGTGAGTTTTGAACTCGCAAACATGTTGACATAGGTACACTGCTAAAACCCCTAGACTAAATTGACTTAACAAATATTATTAAAGTGAAACGTCCATCATGGTGATAAAACAGTATTCAAACCTAACGTTATGTTTTAAAAATCAAATTGGCATTACTGTATTCTATAACAGTTGCCTACCTTGAACAAGTCGTTCTAGTTCGATAAGCTCATACGTATCGAATAACACTTATCTTCTGCTAATTGCAGAAGTTTCAAAATCGTCTAGTTTTTAGTGGGTCAACTAAAGCGCAGGGTGGATCACGTAACAGCTATCACCGACTATACTAAATAAGCAAAATTTTATGTCAGTTTACCGAGGGTAGGTAAATAAAATAGCGTTGGTATGGTTCTTAACACAATGATTTATTAACTGAATGTCTTAGCCTATATATACATTTTGGGTATCACTGGAGGTACCTACATTTTCATGTGTGCCAAAATATCGCTCAACCAATTACGAGCAAGCTCACTCGCCTGCTGATCCCTAGAACCTCGGTAGCGCGATACGTAAATACCGCGCGACTGGCACGGGCGCCTCAGTGTCCGATGCGCGCTTCGCGTGCGGTGGTGTCGTCGATGCTTGTAGGTTAGCTGGTACAGTGCTCCCCTCCAGCGAAGCGTACTGGATGATTTGAGAATCTTCCTGACCTCGTAATGTAGGGTGCATC
Source organism: Orthosia incerta (assembly GCA_948252205.1). Lineage (NCBI taxonomy): Eukaryota > Metazoa > Arthropoda > Insecta > Lepidoptera > Noctuidae > Orthosia > Orthosia incerta. Next base: position 8,034,496 of record OX411748.1, read on the forward strand.
ATGAATGACGTCGGCGGCAGGCTCGGAGTCCAACAGGAATGCAGGTTTTAGTCGATCCATGGAGATAGTCTTTGGTTTTGCATTAACAAGTATTGTGTATGCCTTGTCGTTGCGTTCGATCACTCGATGCGGGCCGTTGTATGTGGGTGTGAGCGGCTTGCGTACTGCGTCATCACGCACAAACACATGGGTGCACGTTCGTAGGTGTCGAGGAACGTATGTTGTCCGTCGGTCTGTGTTGATGTGTGCGGCGTATAGTTTTTTCATTGCACTTGCTATGATGTCTTCATAATGCGACTTTGTTTCGTCCGTTATCTTCACGCCTATCATCTCACCGGGTAGTCGCAGTGTTTGGCCATACAATGCTTCCGCTGCAGAGACATCTGTGTCGTTTTTTATTGTTGCACGTAAACCCAGCATGACGGTAGGTAACTCGTATGTCCAGTTTGAATTTTGTAAACGAGCCGTTAGTGCAGTTTTCATTGAGCGATGCCAACGTTCTATCATTCCGTTTGCTTGAGGATGGTAGGCAGTGGTACGTGTGCGCTCGATGCCTAATCGCTTCATGAGACTTTTGAATAACTCAGATTCGAATTGACGTCCTTGGTCGCTGGTCAATTTTTCTGGGCATCCGAATCGAGCTATCCAACCCTCGTACAGAGCACGGGCGACTGTTTCGGCAGTGATGTCAGCCACTGGGTATGCTTCGGGCCATCTGGTTGCTCTGTCGATGACTGTTACACAGTATCGTTTCCCATCTGATATTGGTAGTGGTCCAACGATGTCAATGTGGATGTGAGACAGACGGTCGGTGCGTGGAAAAGTTTCGAGTGGCGAAACAGTGTGGCGCTGTGTCTTACTTTGTTGACATGCGATGCAACTTCGTGTCCAATTGCTGACGTCGGTATTCATACTCGGCCAAAAGAATCGTTTTGTTATCAGGTGGCGGGTGGCGCGTATGCCGGGATGACTCATCGCATGGATTGTTGTAAACACGGTTCGTCGCAGTTGTGGCGGTATGTAGGGTCGGTTGCTGCCTGTTGACGTTTCGCACAGTATTTTGTGTTTTGAGTTGCTTGGTTTGATGCGGTGAAATTGAAAGTTGTTGTTTCCCATTACATTTTTGATTTCATCGTCATCTTGTTGCTGTCGCGCTAACTCGTCGTAGTCGATCGGTGACGGTGTCGTTATTGTTTCGATTCTAGACAGGGCGTCAGCGACGACGTTTTCTTTGCCTTCAATATGTAGTATCTTCGTCGTAAATTGGCTAATGTAGTGAAGATATCTTGTCCGCAGCTGTGTTTCCGTCTTGCTGTTATCTCTCGTGAGCGCAAACGTCAGAGGTTTGTGGTCGGTATATACAGTTATTTCTTTACCCTCGAACATTTTTCGGAAATGACGAATCGCTAGGTAGATGGCTAACAATGCCCGATCAAAGGTACTGTATTTTCTTTGAGCGCCGGTTAGTTTTTTTGAATAAAAACCGAGTGGCTGCCATCTTCCGTGAATGTACTGCTGAAGGGCTGCGCCGACGCACGTGTTGGATGCATCACACATGAGTGAGATGGATGCATGTGTAGACGGATGTGTAAGCATAACAGCGTTTCGTATACTGGCTTTGCTTGCTTCGAAGGCTTCTTTTTCATCGGGCGTTAGCTGGATTGGTGTCTTGTCGTTTTTTTTCGAAGTGCGTAGGTACTTGAATAATTTTTCTTGTGTGTGCGCTGCGCGTGGAATACTTTCTTTGTAGAAATTAATGATGCCTAGGAAGCGACGTAGTTCTTGTACTGTTGTCGGCTCTGGAAATGTTGTTATAGTTTTGACACGTTCTTCAATTGGTTTTATTCCGGCCGATGATACGTCGTAGCCTAGGAACTCGAGCGTTTCTTTTCCAAAAACGCACTTGGACACGTTTATTCGCATTCCATGCATATGTAGCCTTTTGAAAACTTCTTCTAAGTGTAGTCGGTGCTGAGTTGGATCGGCAGACGCCAGAAGGATATCGTCGACGAACGGGAACACGAAGTCTAGGTCACCCAGTATATTATTCATGTGTCGTTGAAATGTTTGACCTGCGTTACGTAATCCGAAGCACATTCGTGGGAATTCGAACAGCCCGAATGGAGTGATTACTGCAGTCTTCTCAATATCTTCTTGTCGAATACGCAGTTGGTTATAAGCTTTGCGTAGATCGATTTTTGTGAATACCGTCATTCCTTGTAATCTATAAGTGAAGTCACGCAGGCGAGGTATCGGGTAGCGGTCGGGCTTCGTCACGGCGTTTAGTTTTCTATAATCACCGCATGGTCTCAGTTCACCATTCTTCTTCTGGACTAGGTGTAGAGGACTGGCCCATGGTGATTTGCTGGGTCGACATATACCTTGCTCAAGCATTAACTGGAACGTGTCTTTTGCGGCTTGATACTTGTGTGGCGGTAACGGGCGAGCTCTGCAGTACACGGGCGGTCCACGTGTCACGATGTAATGCTCCACGTCGCTAGCATCTGTGTTACTGAAGTTGGCGGATGTGATGTCGTTGTATTTCTTTAGCAGGTCGTAGTACGGATCGTTCACGTTGAGTGTGAGTACCGTTGGGGTTGATGTGCTGCTTGACAGACAACCGTTGATTGATAAGCCTGTCTTCTTGTCAATAAGTTTCTGGGCTCGTAGGTCAACTAAAAGGTTGTGGTATTGCAGGAAGTCGGCACCGATGATTGGCCTCTTCACGTCAGCAACGGTGAATTTCCATTTAAATGGTCGACGTAAACCAAGGTTGAGGTCCAAGTTGCGTTCGCCGTACGTACGTATGGGTGTTCCGTTCGCTGCGTACAGTAGTATATCACATGACGGCGATGCTGTTTTGCAGGGTGGTACAACCGACACGTTTGCTCCCGTGTCGATCAGGAAGCGCAGCTTGTTGGCGGAGTCGTAGATGTATAGACGGTAGGTGGTTATGCTGTCGATCTCGGCTCCCGTCGCTGCCAAGACCTCCGTTAGTTTTCCTGTTGCTTGCCATAATTACACGGTGATCTGCAGTTACGTGCGCGCTCGCCGAATCGTTTGTGAAAATAACAAGCGCTGTCTGTTGTGCGGTCGTATTTATGCCCGCCGCGGCTGTTCGAACGAGTGCGTGAGTGCGACCGTGAGCGAATGAAACGGCGGGAACGGTGAGATGCGTGCGCCGCTGTCTTCGACTGTTGTACTTTTAGCTCAGCGATCTCCCTTGTTAGCTGCATAACGACGTCTCGCAGATCTTGTTGTCCGTGCGTTGACCGTTCTCGAACATGTGTCGCCGATCTTGATGCCCTGGAATGATCTTGACAGGTGCAGGAACATACAGAGCGTGACTCGGTTGTTTGGTCGTGCATTTTATCGGCCATTGCAGCGAGAACGTCGAGGGACGTCTGTTCACTAACCGCCAGCACTGCACGCGTAGATGCGGGTAGGTGACGCATCCACATCACCTGGAGCGTTTTATCTGGCATTTTTTCGCGCGCAGGTTCTCTCATACGCCTGAGGAGCTGTGATGGCTTTTGATCCCCAAGTTCCATCTCGTTGAGGAGCTTTTGCAGCTGCTGGGTTTCCGATTCTTCGTACACGGAAAGTAACCTTTTCTTGGCTTCCTCGTACCTGCCTGTGCGAGATTTGGACATGACAATGTCACTGATTTGTTCAACATCCGCTTTTTCGAGATGGGCCACCAACAAGCTGAATTTTGCCTCCTCGCTGGGCTTCTGTGGGTTGACGACAGTTTCAAATTGACCAAACCATAATGTTGGTTGGTCACGCCAAAACGTAGGAATACGGGCTTTGACGGAGATGGTCTCGATCTCTTCGGAATCCATGATAATGGCTTGAGAACGTTGGTCGGAATCACGTCGGGGTCACCAATTTACCGAGGGTAGGTAAATAAAATAGCGTTGGTATGGTTCTTAACACATTGATTTATTAACTGAATGTCTTAGCCTATATATACATTTTGGGTATCACTGGAGGTACCTACATTTTCATGTGTGCCAAAATATCGCTCAACCAATTACGAGCAAGCTCACTCGCCTGCTGATCCCTAGAACCTCGGTAGCGCGATACGTAAATACCGCGCGACTGGCACGGGCGCCTCAGTGTCCGATGCGCGCTTCGCGTGCGGTGGTGTCGTCGATGCTTGTAGGTTAGCTGGTACATCAGTACTAAATAGGTTATGAAATATAGATAACCTCAAATAAAATTTGAATGAGATCACACATTAAACACAAAACAAAATTAGAAGGTTTTAAAATTACTTACAAGATAGTAAATTAAATTATTTAAAATTATTCTGTCATATAACAAATTATTATTGTTAAATTATAATGTATTATTTTAAGTTGAATTAACTTTATGAGCATAATTAAAATTGTAATTTTGTATTAATGTAATTTTAGCATCCAATAAATTAAAGTGAAGACTGACTTGTAACTTTTGGCTGTCGGAAGGTGCCAGTGTCTGCAACACAGTTTATATTAGTACAGACATCGTCGTTCATTATATCTTTAAAAACAAAAAACTTTCAGGGTTTTTGATTAGGATAGATAAATTGTACCCATTTTTAGTGAATAAATGTTTTATATTAATTATATATTTATTATAACTTCATTTTAAAGATCAAATTTGCGTATCTGTATTATTATTGTATTTGCTCATCGAATGCGCACTAGTCTGATAAACTCATACAAATTAAATATCCAAGGTACAAATTCGTTACTTTTTAGGGTGGGTCAGGTAACAGCTATTACCGACTGTACATTAAAAATAAATTGTGTGATAAGTTTATTAAACGTAATAGGTTAAATACCTATTAAAAATAATTTGTCAAATTTTATACAGATTTGCTTAATGTAAGCACTTTATCTTATAGATTAATATTTTCATGCCAACGCATGGCGAAATGTTTCATTTTGCTAATAATTTATTTTACCATCTTAAGCAAATTTTATATTATTCTTTGATATTAGTTAGACTTTGATATTATTCTTTTGATTACATAAAAGGAAATCGAACAGAGTATTGCTGAAAAACAAATCAAAGAGTGCTGCCTACCTATTAGATATAATTAATGTTGTAATGATAACCTAAATGTGGATTTAAAAGGTTCTACGGTTACAATCAATCCGCCTACCCTTTTCCCATCTATGTATGTTGGAGTTGGCTTCCTGTCTCACCAAATACAGCTCAGCCACGGTTACATGGCCTGATTTGTCACATGCCATATCGCGCCAGGACAGGCGGACAGGCCGTGGAAACCAACGCGTCTGATTATGCCTGTGGTGGCCTGTCGTCGCCCGTCTGATCCATCGAGAGTCGGTAAATTCTAAGACGCGGCCCGGCGGCGTGGCGCGATGGCGCCTGTATCGACCTGCAAGTCTCTTTTCACTCCACTGATTAGCGAATATCTCGTAAACGCGTTGACCAATTTTCATTATGTAAACGGATAAAATGGATATACCTTTGGTATTATTGGTCTACTTTTCATTTGATACCAAAATCATCAAAATATCTCCATAAACAAAAAACAATGTTTTCAAGTTACGTAATTATAAATGTTTAAACTGGGATATTGGAACTCGCGCCGTGAGAACACACGGCAGGGGCCGTGACAGGCGACAGGCCGTGGGTTCGTGGCATTATATAATTTATATAATAATATAAATATAATAAATATATATACAAATAATATAATACATATCAATATATCTCTTAATAAGACAGGTATCAGATTTTCTTGCATGCTTGCAGCGGCGTAGGTAATATCTTTCCGAGGCACGGAGGAGTATTTAATGGATGGTCACCCATCTATGGACCAACCTCGGCAAGCGTTGCTTAACCTTGAAATCTATGAAAAACTTATTTTATGTTTTCACTTAAGCATAAATAGATACAATTTGACAGACTGTGTGTGCCTAAAAAAAATCTTTTCTGTAAATACTATTTTCGTTATAAATACACAACCATTTTTGTAAAATTATCCAAGTAGGAATTATCATAATGATTATATATCATCTATCAACGATCTTAATTTAATGTGTTGTAGACATTAAATTAAGATCGTTGGCTCACAAGTCCAACTCAATTAGACATGCCGCAAATCTGCCTAGCCACGTGCACACGTGATGATGCACACGTTGATAAAACACATGTTTGTAAAATACACCTGTTATATAACTTGTATTTGAATGATAAACTAATTAAGTGCAAGGGCGATCGCTAAGTTCGGTATTTGCTGTTTGGTTTGATAGCAATTACATAGTTTCTCAATGTTAAAAATCTGTCACTACTATGAACTGCCTTGTCTAGTGGTTGGTCTAGTGTTTTATCCTACTTCTCCGTTATTCTTTTCTTATTAATTTCGTTGCAGGATCCAAGACAGTTAAATACATTCTCCGGGACTTCGTCGAGCTTCATTGCCTCGGCGCTTTTCTGGTGGCCGCCACGCCACTGTTGATTCTGGCTTTTAGGAGTTGCAGTGGTTTGGGAATAGTGCGGTGGGATTATCCCAATTATTTATTCGTATTCCTCAGACCAACCCATGGTGGGATACATGGGCGTCATTATGTTCTAAATATGTAAATTCATCGTCACAAGAAAATTTTAAATAAAATAATGGTTTCTCTCTGGAGCCCTGACCGCCGGTAGCATGGACCGGGGCTCGTCGACAATTTTTTTTTTCAAGTCTCTGTTTTAAACATTTTTATTCGCCCACTGTTTCTCTCTCACTTAGCATTTTGATAAGCGTATAAAAATAAATACTTCGAACAAAATATGTTATTTCGGCTAAGTGTAACTTCGATCAAAAGTTTTGCTAAACGAAACGTCGGAGTAACGAAAAAAATTGAATTGACTAAGCCAGTGGCAGATGTGACTTCGATGATTTAAAAAAAACGAAACGATAATAGTTGAAAAGTTTTAGGTGAAATGAAATTCAGTCAATTATTTTTCGAACTTATGATAGGTAACCCCCTTGCGCCATCCCATCTTCTTAGCACGGCGGGCTGTGCTGGGGCAGATGCTGCTGGTACAGAAAATCTCAAATGGCGCGAACACAACAACCTCATTGCAAGCTATAAATTTGAGCCGTTTGGGGTTTAAACTTTAGGTTCATGGGGTCCGAGTGCTCATCGAATTTTTCGAGATGTAAGCAAACGGTTAGTCGACTCTTCACGTGACCAGAGAGGGCTGTGCTTTTCTTTGGTCAGAGAATCAGCTTTGCCATTCAACGTGGCAATGCTGATTCTCTGAATGCCAGCGTTCTGGGCACTTTTCACGTTGACAGCGATGTGGACGATTTTTTGACGCCCAATAAGTGTCAATAAGTGTAAATGCCTTTTTTATACGCGTTCGTTGTTTTTTTTTATTTGAGTTTTTATATAATTAGTTTTTTTTTTAATTTTAAGTAAAACTAACCACAATACTTAAGAGAAAACCGCACTCAGATCGGTAAAGCTGTTTTCAAGATTAGCGCGCACAAACGCACGGACAAACACATAAACAGACAGACAGCGATCAGTTACATTTTTATAATATGTATAGATAGATAGATTAACACGACACCACACTCCATCAGACCAGTAACTTGACTGACCTGTCTTCAAAACACAACCTACGTCATCAAATCGTATCGTTTATCTTTAAGTGCAATGATTTGTGGTACTTTTTTGTTCGGTTCGTTTTTTGCGCATTACAAAGCACATTCTTGACTCGCTCAAACTGGTTCTGTGCTCTCGATAACCGTCCTATGACGTCAATGGGAATGGTATCGTGGGATTCGATCGGGACGGCATGAAAAACCTTACTGCATCTTATAATTTGTTTTGAGATAACATACACATAAAATCATGCCTTTATTTTTCGACGGGTTCGGCAGGGATGTACTTATAGAATATAGTTAGACACATTTTACCAGTTATGTCAAAGTGTCTTGTAATAGGAGGCAACCTATTGCTACCAAACGGGCAAGAAGAAAAAGGTACCGGGTTGCAATTGGAAAATTTCAGATAGAAAAATTCAAGTAAATGTAGCTTAGGTTAAGTGTTGATCCAAGCCTTCCAATGTCCAGCCATGAAGATCGATTAATGTATGGACCTCTCTGTTTGACTGATAAGCTTTCTATTTTACAAGCTTTTATTTAACCTGCACTGTATTTATGTATGTAAGTGTGTTCGGGTCAAATCTTGCAACTGAATTTTAAATTTATTTATTTATTTGGTTAACCAACAATTGTTTACACAATGCGTTTACAGTTTCTTTGTACCTTCATTTACAAGTGCAACAATTAATTATAGGCTAACACCACATGCACACATTGTGGTTATACACATTATTACATTATTCTTACTCGCTAGCATCTGTGTTACTGAAGTTGGCGGATGTGATGTCGTTGTATTTCTTTAGCAGGTCGTAGTACGGATCGTTCACGTTGAGTGTGAGTACCGTTGGGGTTGATGTGCTGCTTGACAGACAACCGTTGATTGATAAGCCTGTCTTCTTGTCAATAAGTTTCTGGGCTCGTAGGTCAACTAAAAGGTTGTGGTATTGCAGGAAGTCGGCACCGATGATTGGCCTCTTCACGTCAGCAACGGTGAATTTCCATTTAAATGGTCGACGTAAACCAAGGTTGAGGTCCAAGTTGCGTTCGCCGTACGTACGTATGGGTGTTCCGTTCGCTGCGTACAGTAGTATATCACATGACGGCGATGCTGTTTTGCAGGGTGGTACAACCGACACGTTTGCTCCCGTGTCGATCAGGAAGCGCAGCTTGTTGGCGGAGTCGTAGATGTATAGACGGTAGGTGGTTATGCTGTCGATCTCGGCTCCCGTCGCTGCCAAGACCTCCGTTAGTTTTCCTGTTGCTTGCCATAATTACACGGTGATCTGCAGTTACGTGCGCGCTCGCCGAATCGTTTGTGAAAATAACAAGCGCTGTCTGTTGTGCGGTCGTATTTATGCCCGCCGCGGCTGTTCGAACGAGTGCGTGAGTGCGACCGTGAGCGAATGAAACGGCGGGAACGGTGAGATGCGTGCGCCGCTGTCTTCGACTGTTGTACTTTTAGCTCAGCGATCTCCCTTGTTAGCTGCATAACGACGTCTCGCAGATCTTGTTGTCCGTGCGTTGACCGTTCTCGAACATGTGTCGCCGATCTTGATGCCCTGGAATGATCTTGACAGGTGCAGGAACATACAGAGCGTGACTCGGTTGTTTGGTCGTGCATTTTATCGGCCATTGCAGCGAGAACGTCGAGGGACGTCTGTTCACTAACCGCCAGCACTGCACGCGTAGATGCGGGTAGGTGACGCATCCACATCACCTGGAGCGTTTTAACTGGCATTTTTTCGCGCGCAGGTTCTCTCATACGCCTGAGGAGCTGTGATGGCTTTTGATCCCCAAGTTCCATCTCGTTGAGGAGCTTTTGCAGCTGCTGGGTTTCCGATTCTTCGTACACGGAAAGTAACCTTTTCTTGGCTTCCTCGTACCTGCCTGTGCGAGATTTGGACATGACAATGTCACTGATTTGTTCAACATCCGCTTTTTCGAGATGGGCCACCAACAAGCTGAATTTTGCCTCCTCGCTGGGCTTCTGTGGGTTGACGACAGTTTCAAATTGACCAAACCATAATGTTGGTTGGTCACGCCAAAACGTAGGAATACGGGCTTTGACGGAGATGGTCTCGATCTCTTCGGAATCCATGATAATGGCTTGAGAACGTTGGTCGGAATCACGTCGGGGTCACCAATTTACCGAGGGTAGGTAAATAAAATAGCGTTGGTATGGTTCTTAACACAATGATTTATTAACTGAATGTCTTAGCCTATATATACATTTTGGGTATCACTGGAGGTACCTACATTTTCATGTGTGCCAAAATATCGCTCAACCAATTACGAGCAAGCTCACTCGCCTGCTGATCCCTAGAACCTCGGTAGCGCGATACGTAAATACCGCGCGACTGGCACGGGCGCCTCAGTGTCCGATGCGCGCTTCGCGTGCGGTGGTGTCGTCGATGCTTGTAGGTTAGCTGGTACATCAGTACTAAATAGGTTATGAAATATAGATAACCTCAAATAAAATTTGAATGAGATCACACATTAAACACAAAACAAAATTAGAAGGTTTTAAAATTACTTACAAGATAGTAAATTAAATTATTTAAAATTATTCTGTCATATAACAAATTATTATTGTTAAATTATAATGTATTATTTTAAGTTGAATTAACTTTATGAGCATAATTAAAATTGTAATTTTGTATTAATGTAATTTTAGCATCCAATAAATTAAAGTGAAGACTGACTTGTAACTTTTGGCTGTCGGAAGGTGCCAGTGTCTGCAACACAGTTTATATTAGTACAGACATCGTCGTTCATTATATCTTTAAAAACAAAAAACTTTCAGGGTTTTTGATTAGGATAGATAAATTGTACCCATTTTTAGTGAATAAATGTTTTATATTAATTATATATTTATTATAACTTCATTTTAAAGATCAAATTTGCGTATCTGTATTATTATTGTATTTGCTCATCGAATGCGCACTAGTCTGATAAACTCATACAAATTAAATATCCAAGGTACAAATTCGTTACTTTTTAGGGTGGGTCAGGTAACAGCTATTACCGACTGTACATTAAAAATAAATTGTGTGATAAGTTTATTAAACGTAATAGGTTAAATACCTATTAAAAATAATTTGTCAAATTTTATACAGATTTGCTTAATGTAAGCACTTTATCTTATAGATTAATATTTTCATGCCAACGCATGGCGAAATGTTTCATTTTGCTAATAATTTATTTTACCATCTTAAGCAAATTTTATATTATTCTTTGATATTAGTTAGACTTTGATATTATTCTTTTGATTACATAAAAGGAAATCGAACAGAGTATTGCTGAAAAACAAATCAAAGAGTGCTGCCTACCTATTAGATATAATTAATGTTGTAATGATAACCTAAATGTGGATTTAAAAGGTTCTACGGTTACAATCAATCCGCCTACCCTTTTCCCATCTATGTATGTTGGAGTTGGCTTCCTGTCTCACCAAATACAGCTCAGCCACGGTTACATGGCCTGATTTGTCACATGCCATATCGCGCCAGGACAGGCGGACAGGCCGTGGAAACCAACGCGTCTGATTATGCCTGTGGTGGCCTGTCGTCGCCCGTCTGATCCATCGAGAGTCGGTAAATTCTAAGACGCGGCCCGGCGGCGTGGCGCGATGGCGCCTGTATCGACCTGCAAGTCTCTTTTCACTCCACTGATTAGCGAATATCTCGTAAACGCGTTGACCAATTTTCATTATGTAAACGGATAAAATGGATATACCTTTGGTATTATTGGTCTACTTTTCATTTGATACCAAAATCATCAAAATATCTCCATAAACAAAAAACAATGTTTTCAAGTTACGTAATTATAAATGTTTAAACTGGGATATTGGAACTCGCGCCGTGAGAACACACGGCAGGGGCCGTGACAGGCGACAGGCCGTGGGTTCGTGGCATTATTTAATTTATATAATAATATAAATATAATAAATATATATACAAATAATATAATACATATCAATATATCTCTTAATAAGACAGGTATCAGATTTTCTTGCATGCTTGCAGCGGCGTAGGTAATATCTTTCCGAGGCACGGAGGAGTATTTAATGGATGGTCACCCATCTATGGACCAACCTCGGCAAGCGTTGCTTAACCTTGAAATCTATGAAAAACTTATTTTATGTTTTCACTTAAGCATAAATAGATACAATTTGACAGACTGTGTGTGCCTAAAAAAAATCTTTTCTGTAAATACTATTTTCGTTATAAATACACAACCATTTTTGTAAAATTATCCAAGTAGGAATTATCATAATGATTATATATCATCTATCAACGATCTTAATTTAATGTGTTGTAGACATTAAATTAAGATCGTTGGCTCACAAGTCCAACTCAATTAGACATGCCGCAAATCTGCCTAGCCACGTGCACACGTGATGATGCACACGTTGATAAAACACATGTTTGTAAAATACACCTGTTATATAACTTGTATTTGAATGATAAACTAATTAAGTGCAAGGGCGATCGCTAAGTTCGGTATTTGCTGTTTGGTTTGATAGCAATTACATAGTTTCTCAATGTTAAAAATCTGTCACTACTATGAACTGCCTTGTCTAGTGGTTGGTCTAGTGTTTTATCCTACTTCTCCGTTATTCTTTTCTTATTAATTTCGTTGCAGGATCCAAGACAGTTAAATACATTCTCCGGGACTTCGTCGAGCTTCATTGCCTCGGCGCTTTTCTGGTGGCCGCCACGCCACTGTTGATTCTGGCTTTTAGGAGTTGCAGTGGTTTGGGAATAGTGCGGTGGGATTATCCCAATTATTTATTCGTATTCCTCAGACCAACCCATGGTGGGATACATGGGCGTCATTATGTTCTAAATATGTAAATTCATCGTCACAAGAAAATTTTAAATAAAATAATGGTTTCTCTCTGGAGCCCTGACCGCCGGTAGCATGGACCGGGGCTCGTCGACAATTTTTTTTTTCAAGTCTCTGTTTTAAACATTTTTATTCGCCCACTGTTTCTCTCTCACTTAGCATTTTGATAAGCGTATAAAAATAAATACTTCGAACAAAATATGTTATTTCGGCTAAGTGTAACTTCGATCAAAAGTTTTGCTAAACGAAACGTCGGAGTAACGAAAAAAATTGAATTGACTAAGCCAGTGGCAGATGTGACTTCGATGATTTAAAAAAAACGAAACGATAATAGTTGAAAAGTTTTAGGTGAAATGAAATTCAGTCAATTATTTTTCGAACTTATGATAGGTAACCCCCTTGCGCCATCCCATCTTCTTAGCACGGCGGGCTGTGCTGGGGCAGATGCTGCTGGTACAGAAAATCTCAAATGGCGCGAACACAACAACCTCATTGCAAGCTATAAATTTGAGCCGTTTGGGGTTTAAACTTTAGGTTCATGGGGTCCGAGTGCTCATCGAATTTTTCGAGATGTAAGCAAACGGTTAGTCGACTCTTCACGTGACCAGAGAGGGCTGTGCTTTTCTTTGGTCAGAGAATCAGCTTTGCCATTCAACGTGGCAATGCTGATTCTCTGAATGCCAGCGTTCTGGGCACTTTTCACGTTGACAGCGATGTGGACGATTTTTTGACGCCCAATAAGTGTCAATAAGTGTAAATGCCTTTTTTATACGCGTTCGTTGTTTTTTTTTATTTGAGTTTTTATATAATTAGTTTTTTTTTTAATTTTAAGTAAAACTAACCACAATACTTAAGAGAAAACCGCACTCAGATCGGTAAAGCTGTTTTCAAGATTAGCGCGCACAAACGCACGGACAAACACATAAACAGACAGACAGCGATCAGTTACATTTTTATAATATGTATAGATAGATAGATTAACACGACACCACACTCCATCAGACCAGTAACTTGACTGACCTGTCTTCAAAACACAACCTACGTCATCAAATCGTATCGTTTATCTTTAAGTGCAATGATTTGTGGTACTTTTTTGTTCGGTTCGTTTTTTGCGCATTACAAAGCACATTCTTGACTCGCTCAAACTGGTTCTGTGCTCTCGATAACCGTCCTATGACGTCAATGGGAATGGTATCGTGGGATTCGATCGGGACGGCATGAAAAACCTTACTGCATCTTATAATTTGTTTTGAGATAACATACACATAAAATCATGCCTTTATTTTTCGACGGGTTCGGCAGGGATGTACTTATAGAATATAGTTAGACACATTTTACCAGTTATGTCAAAGTGTCTTGTAATAGGAGGCAACCTATTGCTACCAAACGGGCAAGAAGAAAAAGGTACCGGGTTGCAATTGGAAAATTTCAGATAGAAAAATTCAAGTAAATGTAGCTTAGGTTAAGTGTTGATCCAAGCCTTCCAATGTCCAGCCATGAAGATCGATTAATGTATGGACCTCTCTGTTTGACTGATAAGCTTTCTATTTTACAAGCTTTTATTTAACCTGCACTGTATTTATGTATGTAAGTGTGTTCGGGTCAAATCTTGCAACTGAATTTTAAATTTATTTATTTATTTGGTTAACCAACAATTGTTTACACAATGCGTTTACAGTTTCTTTGTACCTTCATTTACAAGTGCAACAATTAATTATAGGCTAACACCACATGCACACATTGTGGTTATACACATTATTACATTATTCTTACTTAAAATTTAAGAACAATTTGACAACAGAAATAAAAAAATTAAAAATACATTTTTTTTTTATTATAATTAAAACAATACCAGATATTAAATTATAAAACAATTAAAAGCATTCCAATAAAATTAAAACAATTGAAATAATATTAATAAATTAAATTAAGTACATCAGAACACATCATTAATATATTTAATTATAACTTATTATACTTAAAGCAGTTATCCTCCACAAATTAAGATGAAATTTTGCATACACATTTAGTTTGGATGACAATGCATGTTTAGCTAAGTGACGTCATTCTAAATCCAATATGGCGGACGGCCCAAGATTTTTATTTTAGAAGACTAGTTAATTTTTGTGCACTGCCATGATATGTGTATCAAAGGAAAGGGTTTGCTGAGAAGAATACGAAAAAAACTTGTTTTAAAAAAGTTTTTTAATTAATTATTTTATTTGTTAGTATCCTTTGAGACTCCGAAATGCATGTTTAGCTAAGTGACGTCATTCTAAATTCAATATGGCGGACGGCCTAAGATGGTGGACTAGTTATTTTTTGTGCATTGCTATGATATGGATATCAAAGGAAAGGGTTTGCGTAAGAATACGAAAAAAGCTTGTTTTAAAAAAATATTTTTAATGAATAATTATATTTGTTCGTATCCTTTGAGACTTAGAAAAGTATGATAATTAGAAAACTATTCTGAGTATGGAGAATTTCCTTTGAGCATGAAGTGAAAATTGCTTGTTAACTTTATACCTATTTACTTAGTTAAGATACAGCACCATGCAAGCTTTAAAACATCGCACTATGTATATAAAAAACTAGTACTGGACTTTGACTATCGATTTCCAACGAAAACGCTGACGTCAACAATAACAACATGATTAATAAACAACAAGCTTTTCTAATTTGCATAATAATAATTTGTATAATTATGTTTACGATAAATTATTTATGATCTAAAGTAGGTAGAAAATAAATCCTAATTTAAATAACTTCAAACTGAGTCCATACTGGCTTGAACCAATTCCCGCGACACGTTTGGCTACGAATGTCACGCGACTAAGCGCAAAATCGGTCGCCAGACTTCTCACAAAAAGTCAGGCATAATTTAATGGAATTTAAAAATACGATACAAAACATTTATTCGACACACACAACACAACAGCAACAATCCCAAATTAACAGAGAAGAACAGTAAACAAAAAGTACAATCAAAAATTGCCTAGTTAAATTGCAAAATACCTAGAAGGTTACCAACTCAGTATTTGCTGGGCGTCTAACACCCAGCGTTGATTTTTAGTTACCACCCGTTTGCGAGATGTGTTTGCATCTTGTATATATGTCGCAGGGAAATAAGGATACCAGGGATTTTACAAAAGGATAGTATTTAAACGAGCGAAAAAAAAAACAAATATGGCTTACTGAAATACTAAGTGGGCGACAAACAGTGGGCGAATACAAATGTTTAAAACAGCGACTTGAAAATATAAGTTTGTCGACAGGGCTTCTTTTTCTGTCTGCAGGGTCTAAAGTAACCTAACATGAAGGAGATGACGGGAGCTAAGTTCGCTGGCTTTGCTCGCTCACTTCAGCTCTCGTCATCCCCTTCGAACCTAACCTATCCGTGTCGGGGTGCGCTAAGTTCCCGAGCTCGCTTCGCTCGCTCTTGGACACGAATAAACCCGAACTCCCGCACTGCACAGTGATGTCACCTCGATAGTTGTTCAGCTATTTTCAAAAGAATAATATGCTAAAATAGAAAAAATAGAACCCCAAATACAATTAAAGTATGTAACAATATTATTACCGCAGCTCACAAAAATCTCCTAAAAGGTATTACTCAAACCGGATAAATAGTTACTTACTTAGTATAATAGTCGCCCATTCAGTATATTTTTCCCTCAGTTAATAATTTCCCTTTACAAAATCCTTAGGGATACCACGATAGATGTCGAATATTCTTGTTTATTACGTCTTCTTACTAAAAATATTTATTGATATGAAAAAATGCTAATTTATTGTCAGTGATATATTGTTTCACTAAACTACGAGAATAACATTCGAGTGGACATGGCGAGACATAATGCTATTGTCTCTTGACCTTTATTCATTTATTTACAATAAAGATACACTTACCTTTACAAAACATTTATAAAGATATGTGTACAATGGGCGGTCTTATGTGAGTGAGGAGGTACCCGAGTATATTTTGCGTTTTCAAATTGAAAAAAAAATCTGTTTTACACTTTGTAGATGGCTGTGATATCCTGAAATCTTAACTTTTTGTAAATTTAACATTTTTTTATCTACTCATAAGGTAATATTATTATTTATTTATTAAAACAAAAAATAATATTAAATAAATAATTAAACAAATTAAAAATTAAATATAAACTCTAAAAATATTGTATAAACACGTACTTTTTTGCGTGGATAGGTAAAATTAAAAAAAAAAACATAACAGTGCAACATTTGCCAAATCCCTGCTATCGTCATTTCCCTGCAACATATATAATGTCTTATATTAATCATCATCTTCATCATCAGCCTATTAATGTTCCCACTGCTGGGACACAGGCCTCCTCTCTGTGAGAGGGAATGGGCTGTTATCCACCACGCGGGCCCAGTGCGGGTTGGTGGATGTCACATGTCTTCGAATTTTTGGTTAAAGGACATGCCGGTTTCCTTCACCGTTTTGAGAGCCGTGGTGATGAAATTATTTACACAAAGTAAAGCGCCTGCCTGGGCTCGAACCTACGACCTACAACTTGTAAGTCGCGGTCTTATATTCACTAGAAGATAAAATGCAACACGTATCGCTTAAGATGTCGAGCGGAGTTGTGTTTCCTAGTGAATACCAGGCGACATTATGTCTCTGAGTGAATACGAGACTTAAAGTAAGTACTATAATTTCTCCACATGTAGCGACGTCTCCCGATGTCTGAAGCAACAAGTGTCACAGCACATAATGTGTCCTCTAGTTCTAGTAAATCTATGACATTATTTTAAAGGATCACATCACATCAGATATCATCAGCCTATTAATGTTCCCACTGCTGGGACACAGGCCTCTTCTCTATGAGAGGGGGTGGGCCATAATCCACCACGCGGGCCCAGTGCGGGTTGGTGGATGTCACATGTCTTCGAATTTTTGGTTCTACGACATGCCGGTTTCCTCACGATGTTTTCCTTCAAATGTCTAATTAGGTACATTTAAATTACCTACCATAACACCACAATTCTCAACACATAATGGCCTAGCTTTTACCCGCGACTTCACTCTTGTGCTCATAGGAATCGTCCATTTCCGGGATAAGAACTAGCCTAATGACACTTATAGATAGTGAAGCTAATACTCTCTTATAACTAACCATACAAACATTAAACCAAGACATAATAATAATAATACACGAAGGAGACGACCACCACGCTTTCAAATAGTGATAGGTACCAAAGTTCAATACAGCTCACAGCTAGATTAATCGCATTGACGTGACGTCAATCCCGTACAAGATAAAATGGCATTGGCCGGATCTGCCAAATATTAAATAAGTAAGTAGTTTTTGCTCATACTCATTTGGGTTTTGATTTATGTACCACAGATAATATAACTAACGAGCACAGACCATCTATACTTCAGCCATTTAGAAGATACCATGTTTAATCATGTTTTCAAGTTACGTTAATTACAACAATACCAACTTTAACGAAAGTTTCCTTACACTTTTCTCAGTATTTAATGATTAAATTAAGAAACTAATACGAATCTAATACAAAATTAGAACAAGATAAAAAATCAAATAACAACATAATTCATCATCATCATCATCATCATCATTTCAGCCGAAAGACGTCCACTGCTGGACATAGGCCTCCCCCAGGCGTCGCCACATTGACCGATCCCGTGCGTCTCGCATCCAGCGCCTGCCCGCAACCTTAACCAGGTCATCGGTCCACCTGGTGGGAGGCCTTCCAACGTATCGTCTTCCGGTTCGCGGTCGCCATTCCAGAACTTTTCGACCCCATCGGCCATCCGTTCTTCGAGCAATGTGCCCTGCCCACTGCCACTTTAGTTTGGCAATTCTTCGGGCTATGTCGGTAACCCTGGTTCTCTTGCGGATCTCCACATTCATGATTCGATCACGCAAGGAAACTCCGAGCATAGCCCTCTCCATTGCCCTTTGAGTGACTGCAAGCTTCCTGATAAGGCCCATTGTAAGCGACCACGTCTCAGAGCCATATGTCATCACTGGCAACACACACTGGTCATAGACTTTCGTCTACAACAACATAATTAACACATTCTAATTTGAATCTAATTAGACATGTAACGTTTCTTAAAACTATGGTATAGATTGCTAGGTACTTGGCTATCGTGCGAATCACATTTATTGGGTATTTTTTGTAGTATTCGTACATAATGGTACGAAGCTAGCACGATAACTTTGAAGATTCAATATTTTTGATATATTCATCAATTTATTGAAGATAATAACAAGATTGAATCGGTTAAAAGTCAAAACATTGTATGTTGATACAATGTTTTGACTACAATGAGAAGAAATGAAAGAAATTGTAGTATCTGCCTACATTAATACATAGCCTAACAACCACAACTTTGAACCTAGGTCTCAAAGAAGCATACATTAAAATTTGAGCCATAGAGATGGCCATAGAGAATCTATAAAAATATTCAACTAATCAAATCAAATCAAATGTTTATTTGTAGAGCATAGGTAATATACAAGGTGTACATAATAAAATATAAGTTCGCCATGTCTAGCCGATAGCGGCATACAAATATTAATTATATATAATGTCCTTACAACTAAATTAAAGAATAAGTATCACAATATTAAATGATTTACATGCACATAATTACATTATTATTAAATCGAAAATGTTAAAATATTACTAATATTATTAATATTGTTAAAGCACATATTTATCTACAATTTATTTGAATATTTATTTAAATTATCATCGGTTAGGTATTCTTGTATGTACTGAGTAATATGCCTTCTGTGTCAGGAATTTCAGCAGCGATTTTTTAAATTCATTTAACTCATTTTTTTCTCTGATGCATCTGGGTATTTTATTGTATATTTTGGGTGCCATACCTACAATGTTTTTTTTATAAAGGGCAGTCTTGTGTGAGTAGGAGCAAATGTCCATATTACGGCGTTTAGATTTTACAGCTTTGAATGTTTCCGAATTAGTTTTTACGAACAAAGAATAGAATAGAATAGTATAGAATACTCTTTATTATGTACACCATATAAGTTACAGAAAGTATAGACGAAGAAATCATTGCACTGGGTGACACAATGGGCGGCCTTATCGCTAAAAGCGATCTTTTCAAGACAACCTTTGGATGGATTTAAAAAAAAATGGAAGGAATGACAGTACTCTAGGTGTACTATTTATATATATAAAAAAATATACATACATATATATATATATAATAGACAAATATATACAGTAATAAGTATGGAACAAAAGCATAGATATCAAGAAATATAACTATTAAAGAGGGAGGTAGTGATTTTTTACCATTGTTTTAAAAATGGGCAGAGATTGAGCACGCCTTATTGACACGGGCAAAGCATTCCACAACCGCACCGCTTGAACCGTAAAAGATTTGTCGTAAAAGCTGGTGGAATGCATCGGCATCTCTAGTCTCAAGTTTTCCGATGACCTCAGATATCTATTATGTGTGACATGAAGGAACTTGAAACGTTCTTTGAGATAAGAGGGGGTTGTAGGATTGTATAGAATACTGTAAAGCAGAAATAAAATATGAGAATCCCACAAACCACAAAGCTATCTCATAAATATATAAGCAAGGCATGTTAAGTAAATTAAATTTTCTAAAATATGGTAGGCAGCTGTCAGTTGATTTTAATTTAAAAACTGATCTAAGGCATTTCTTTTGCGCTTTGAAAGCGACGAGTCTATCAGTGGAATTTCCCCAGTACATAATGCCGAACCGTAGTGTAGAAACTACATATGCATTGTACGCTACTAGAACGGCAGACTCATTTACCATTTTTGATCAATTGTATAGGGCATATGCATATTGATTTAACTTAGTCATTAAAAGCCGTAGTGATTTCTGAGGGATCATGAGCTATTTTACCATTAATATTTATTTTATTCAAAGGTTCTGAAGGAAAGTTTGTTTTACAATTATTGATTACGTTCCACGTAGCTTTACTTTTATTTTCAGCATTATTTATTTGATAATTATTTTGTGCTTTTCGAGTTAAGTATATAATTTTTTTTAGTCGTTTTGTATATTGTTTTAGTAATAACTTATTATCATGAGTCGGAGATCGCCTATATTGCCAAAGTATATCTCTTTTTCGCTTACTGCAGGTTCGGATACCTTTAGACAGCCACTTGGGAGTTTTTTTAATAGAAATCTTTTTTCTTAAAAAAGGAAAACATAGATCATAGAATAATTGGAACGTATCGTGAAATAAATTGAAAGCTGTCTCAGGGTCTGTAATTTTGTAGATTTCGTCAAAACTAAGATTACGCATGCAGTCTAGAAACTTAGCTTTGTTTTCGGCACAGTAGTCACGATTTCTTACATACTAGTATTTAATGGAACACGTCTTTTTTACCGGGCATCTGAAGAGCTGAGCCGTATGAAATATAAGTAATATAATACAAATCAAAGTCAAGAACTTCACCACGGCTACCTTTAACATTGTGCATAATATTATCAATACATGTGCCACTAGATATACGAGTAGGCTGCTTTATACTCGGTCTAATATTATAATTTAGAAGCAAATATTCGAACTCTGTAGGCAATCTCGTGTTTTGAAGAATATCGATGTTAAAATCACCGCATATTACAATTTTTTTATCACCATGTCGAAATAGTGTTAATATACGATCTAGTTTTTCAAAGAAAACTGCTGTTACATCTTTACTATGTTTTGGAGGTCTATAAATACAAATAACCACCAGCCGATGATCTGTTAGTTCAGCGGCACAACATTCTATGACATCTGAGACACAAAATTTTTTGACATCTATGATTTTATATTCATGGATAGGATTAATTAATATATACGTACTTTCTGCTTACGTTCTTGTGCTTCGTGACGAAAATGTTGCTATTTTATAGTTAGGTAAATTTAGTTGTGTGGTGTCGTCTGCTTTCATATTGTGCTCTGTGATACAGATGAGATCAACCACCTTTCCTTGTTGTAGGAGTTCATTAAGGTGAATGCTCAATTGGCCTGATTTTCCTATCAGCCCATTAATGTTCTGGTGTATGATAAATATGTGCTTATACACGAAAAAAATCTTTATTCGTAGGAGTATATTGTGGATTAGAACTAAGACAATATTCTTCATTTGTGGATTGATCCTTTGTGTATCGATCCCTATGTATATTACATGGTGTTAATTCTACATTATAGTCAATAGCTTTCATCAACAACATTACATTTTCAAAAATTGATTTTATACCTCTGTTATTTACTCTACCCGAGTGCTTATAAAACATATTGAAATCTGCTGTTAAATCTGAATTCGAATCTATAAAATAAGCATGCTGATGGCTAATTAAATCTAGGTATATCAAATTATTGAATGATTCTATTCGCCAGTTATATAAACCAAAGATAAGAAATTTTGTATTGTTATTGCCCCTTACTAATACACCGTTACTAATACACCAAAGATAAGAAATTTTGTATTGTTATTGCCCCAAAAGTCAATATTTAAAGATAATGTCACACGTTTTTATTGCATTCCCTAAAATTCTGCAATTTTTTGGGATTAACACATGTCTTTAATGGGTTATTTTGTTAGTGTTTGAGTGGTTCTACTCACTGGCATAAGAAAGAATCACAGCCCTAAGCCAGTTAGTTTTAAATTCATCGTTGCCCTACTTCTGGTTAACAGTCATGGCAGCTGGGAGCGTCACTTGCTAGTTACTCGTACCCATAACCACGCAACGAGGATGGTATCGGCAGGTAAATTGGATGTACCTAGAATAAGGAATTATTTTGGCGACCGAACGCTTGATAAAAGAGTACCCTACCTTCTAAACCAGATGCCTGCTGATATAAGAAGTCAGAAAATAAAAAGTAAATTTGCCATGTCATTAAAGCAGTACTTTTTAAGGTGATTGTAAATGATCTCTTTGTTATAATTTCATTAAGTGTCCGCACTAATAAGCTTTAATTTTTAATACTCTTTGTTCCGTTCCCATAGACAAACCGTGAAAACGGTTTTGTGGTGCATAGTTCTTAAGTTAAGATTGAAAAAAAAAAAAAGAACCCCGAACCGCGCATTTTTTGCCTTATAATTTTTGCAACAAACAACGGATACATATCGATATCGTATATCCGATTTATAGATTACTAGCTTATGCCAGCGGCTTCGCCCGCGTGAATGTTGAAACTTATCCCAAGGGAACATATTCCAGGATTAAAAAGTAACCTTTGCGCTATTCCAGACTATAATCTAACTCTGTGCCAAATTTAATCCATATCCGTCCAGCTGTTTAAGCTGAAAAGTTTGAGTGTTTGTATGTTTGTTACTTCTAAGAAACATACAAACACACAAACTTTCCACTATATAATATTAGTGTGACAAGTCATTTGTTTTATTTTTCCACGATACGATACCAAACTGAAGTATCACAAAAGTATACTCTATTACCAAAGCATTAAACCTCTGAGGTAGTTGCCCGTCGACAGTGAAGATACGGTAGGCAGTCATTTTATGGAAGGCTGCTTTGTTCAATCGCTGCACGTTCTTGCAAAGTTTCTTGGCTTCCACTGTAAGATCGATAATAGAATTATAATACGTTAGTATGACTAATAACAAGAGTTGCAGATTCATTAATCATAGTAATAATAAATTAAATCTACTTATTATGTACTTTCTAAGTTTATCTTGGACACCACAGGCAACGGTGAAGGGAAACATCGTGAGGAAACCTGTACTTAGTTAACTAGCTGTTGCCCGCGGCTTCGCTCCCGTGGACCACCCCACAGGACCCAATTTCAGGATTAAAAAATAGCCTATGTCACTCAGGAATAATGAAGCTTTCTATTGGTGAAAGAATTTTTCAAATTGGTCCAGTGCTTTCGGAGCCTATTCGGTACAAACAAACAAACAAAAAGATCTTTCCTCTTTATAATATTAGTGTATAGATGTAAGTCATGAAATAGCCAAGTCCGAAGAGTGTGAGTGTGTCCACCTGTGGGGTTCCCAGAGGCGGCTTAATTAACTATGACACCAGAGGTGGCCACATCCTCAAACGAAAAACAAATAATCTGAAATAAGAATCAAAGAGCGCATTCGGATGACAACATCTCCAAAGACAAAATAAGATCTAAATTTTACCTGAGCAATTTCTAACCATTTTTATTATATCAGCGAGAAGTCAAAAATTTATGGGATTTACATAAGCTACAGAATCATGTAGTCAATCCCTTACACTTTGACAATCTCTATCGCCGATATAATGACAGTTTGTCAAGAGCCCCATTGGTTTTTTTAGCAATAGACGTCCATAGCTGAACACAAGCTTCCCCTAAGCCACGGGGTCTCATTGCTAATAAAGAAAATTTGGTTACAATAAATCGCACTAGATGGCGCGACATGTACACACAATTCAATAGAATTGTGTGTAAAATTAAAATTTTCTGGAATTGAACATAAAAAATTATGTTCATGTTTAATCAACTCTCCTAAGTACAAAATTATGGAATATTGGGCTCTGAATTCACATTTCAAAGATTATTTGAATTGAACGGATCATTTAAAATTGATGCCAATAGATGGCGCATTTTTTAATTTCTAAGGCAATCCACTCGATTGTTAAAATTTGCATTGTGGTGCAAAAAAACTGTAAAAACGTGCAAAACGTGCGTTTCACTGTATTTAAGTTAAAAAAAATTCACGAACCTAGTAAACCCTTTTACTTGCAAGTCGCTGCTAACACCATCTATTGCCATGAAACGGGATTGAACGTGATCGATTGTTTTTACATCCTTTTGACTCGTTTTTGCACTTGGTGGATATATAAGACTAAAAAAGTTACCAGTACTCTGCAGACTTCTGAGCAGCTTGCTGCAAACTGCGTTTACTTCAGACACAGACATGTAAAACTGCTCGCAATTAAGACTGAATATATATACGAAAGTTAAGTTCTTAACAGTCCAGAGGATGGTGACTACTTCAAACGAAGAGACGTCTCGCTGTAAATCAAAGAAGAAAAGATGATTCACAATTGAAGAAAGCCAGCAATATATAAATAAAAAATCTCATAACCGTGTGATTTGAGCAAATAATCAGCTACACAAACACTGAGAACTTTTGCTCAGCACTATTTCTGTCACAATCGCACAGCTGTCATGCTACAAGTGTACGATACAATTAGAGGCCTTTCTTTGCCTTGTCAATTCTATCATGGTTTTGTTGTGAAAAAGGTATAGTGCTATTCGTCCTGTATAGGTCTGTCTTTTTCACCAACCCGCACTGGGCCCGCGTGGTTGATTACAGCCCATTCCCTCTCACAGAGAGGAGGCCTGTGTCCCAGCAGTGGGAACATTAATAGGCTGAAAATTATGATAGATGATGATGAGGTCTGTCTTTTTCACACCGGATCAATAGTATCTTTAACACTCACTCAAGCCTCAGAAGCATATTTAAACTAAATCACAATTATGCTTAGTAAGATATACTAATTGCGATCTAGACTTTAAAATATTTCTTAATACGCTCACCTCGCCAAAACTCCCCAGTCCTAATTTCGAAACTTCTACAGTAGCTTGAAGGTAGAGTAAACTATGGAAAAATGTATCCAATGTTTGAAATAATGACTGGAAATATAAAAATGAAATTTTACATTTTAGTAAATAAATATTATTTATTTATTATATTTTTTATTGTACACAAAAAACCTATATGTAACAAGGAAAAACTCTTTGAAAAACAAGTGTATAATCGGCGGTTTTATCGCACAAGGCAATCTCTAACAAACAACCTTTGAATGCACTAAACGAGAGGAGATGAATACTTTTGATTGTAAACAAAGATACAATATTTTATTAAAACACACTTTGTAACAGCCAAACTTACCGTGTACTTAAATATCTTCTTGAAGATATCAAACGCTTCCATTAAATTAATGTATGCCTGGAAAAGTTTTTTGAATTTATCATCGTAATCTCCTTCTAGCTCCCAATACATTTCACTATAGTATTCAACCTCTGAGGTCCATGTAATTATTCCATCTCTTATTAAGGCGATTATAGAAATACCATACGTAAAGATCACATCGAAAAAAAGCAGAGTATAAAAGTATATGGCTACTAGTAAGTTACGAGTTAACACAACACTGAAGATATAACCAGCAAAATGCCGCAAAATTCCAGACCAATTCCTTATGGCAGCCTTTTTGTATTTCTTGAAGTTAATGAATCTGTAAGCTTTTTGTATCTTCAAAATTAATCGGACGTGATCATTTCTTTGGATAATGTTAAGTGTGTAAAAGGAAAGGAATGGAACCGTCATCAGAAAGATATTGAGCCTAACAAAATAGATGATGAATGTAGGGGCTCCGTCAAAATCCCCTGAAATGAGGTTTGTCATATGAAAACAAATAAATATAAGAACACCAATGAATGACACCATATAGTAAGATGTACGATGAGGTCTAATACAATTGCATTCAATGGAAAAACTTGATAAGAACACTATATGCTGAAAGCACCGGAAAGGAAAAAGCACTTTTTGAAATCCTCTGTCCAAGAAATTGATAGTAATAGGATTTATATTGATCTGTGTCTTCATTTCTAACTCACGAAAACAACCGTATAGTTGTGTAGTAGAAATAGTACTAAAATGGATTGTCATTTAAATAATAAATTTTTGTTATTACCACAATTTTGTTTGTTTTCATTTTAATCAACTAAAAGGCTTTCTGGCGTTTGTTTTGTCACGATTCGACATAACGCTATTAAATTTAATCATTTACTTTTTTACTATTAGAAACTACTGAAGTCTTGATCTTATCGTGGACCGGTTGATAAAGCAGTCTGCTGCATAGTTTATAAAATAAATAGCGACGCAAAATGAATGATAAACCCAGTTTCTGTCATGATCTTAGTTTAAATCCCTACAGAGAATCCTGAGTGGGCGATGGATCGTTATGAAGCAGAAAACGACTTAAATCTCCATTGAATATCTGGGAACTTTCTACGTATACATTGAGGAAGCACAATGTGCGTATAATCGACAAAGACTCGAAAGATCGAAAGTTATTTTATGAAATAAACTCAAGAACGTTTTACTACTCCTTTTTAATTCCCATTTATTTCAGACAAAAAAGTCCATATACAAGGCAAGGTTGTTAGTAACAAGAATTTTATATCTATGTTAGGAATCAATAAGGGTTTTTGACTACGGAACCCTAAAATAATCAAATAAAAGAATAAACTAGACACACCGTCTACCCCTGCACAGTAGGCTCATTGGTCTCGCAACACATGGAGTCCAATGAACTTACTGAGCAGAACAGGGGGTGACCATAAGCTCTTAGAGCGGTATCAATTTGAGATCGAATAAGGGACAGATGTATCTGACGTGTATACATCTATCACTTACTCGATCTCAAATTGATATCACTCTAAGAGCTTATGGTCACCCTCCAGTATCGGTCCTCTCGTCAATCATCCTTAGGACGCTATTCGGGCTATTTTTTTGGGATCGCTATTTTTTTGGGTTGCCAACCGTATTTGCTATACAAAAATAAAATTGGCCAATTAAATTATTGGCCAATGTTCGTATTTCACCCAATACACACACGCGGCCCTAATTTATGGGGTCACTTAAGAGCAAACAGAATTCATAAAAGATTTTGACCGCTTTGATGCCCACTAGTGAAATAGCCTAGTGCACCGTGATATTAAGTAGTCGGCACACTAAAATTTGCAGATGGTACTGAGTTACATAGGTCAAAGAGGCTCGACATTAACTTACGTCACAAATATCGATATTGATGATACAAGACAAACAATGCGATAATAATATTCTACGTTAATATTATAACCATAAGAATAGAATAAGAATAAGAATAAATTTATTTGATAAGGTTACATTCAAGTGGATTGAATTCCTAGACCTCACACTAGGATTCCCTGTGTCGTGAGATCCAGGCTCCTTCGTTCCGTTAACAATTATTATAAATAGCACAAATAATAATCTTAAAAATAGGTAAAAAAGAGTGTATGCATGGTGCTGTGATTTGTGTCAGTTGTGTTGGTGTTATAAGAAAGTGTCTGTAAGTTATAAGTATATTAGTGAGTGCACGTGTATATTTGTGAATTGTCAATGTGTGTACTGTGCGTTTTTACTAAGCCAAGAGACATTCCGTCATATCGTAGTCCAATGTAAGAAGCCAGCTTGTTACCGTCACTCTAAATTTTTTTTGTGTTAGTTTTAATATTTTGTACAGGTTATTGACTTTCGCGTATATGTGTGGTCCCATAAAACCGTAAGACCTCCTGCCAATATTTTTGCGGCATTGGATTTTGTTCCAATCCACCCTTCGACTCGAAATGACACAAGTACTCAAAGCAGTTTTATGAAATCTGAGGATGACAGAAAGTATGTAAAGCTGCCTAACCCTAAGAACTGCCACCTCATTATAAAGTTTATTCGTGGGGTACCGGTACGGTCGTCTATAAGCAACTTTTAGAAGAGCACGTTGAGCTCGTTCTACTTTAATAAGCGAGGTCTTACCCGCACCGCCCCACGCTACTATGCAGTAATTAAGAACGGATTGACACAGTGAAAAGTAAACCATAACTATTAATATACCTAAAAAAATTATATGTAAAGTACAGTCACCCAAAAAAGTATAGCAGTTGGTAAGATAACAGCTAGGTACCTATTTAGTGGCAATGTCTATCTCAGAAAAATAATACCAAAACTGAAGAATTTTAAACACTTTAAACAAACCATTTTATGCTAAAAATTAAAAACTTACACTTATCTAAAATACAAGTTCCTCTTTTTTGTATATAAATTGACATAAGATATTGTTTACGTAATTACGCGATCGGTCGCGATCGGAATCGGTCCACGCGTTTATGAGAAACTAGCCTCTGCCAGCGACTTCGCCCGCGTTCAAAATTCTAAAAAAATTAAAATCGCCACCAAACTTTACAGAATTATCCGCTGGGTCAATCTAACGATTCTCTGAAAATTTCATTAAAATCGGTCAAGCCGTTTCGGAGTCTATAAGGAACATATATACATACTTTCTCTTTTATATATATAGAAGATTAACTCATTACTGAATGCCAAGTGAAAAGGTCAAAAACGCCCCTTACCGCGATACGTTTGTTTCATGGTGTTAGCAACACTGCCTTTATAACGTTTTCGTATCGTTTTGAAATATTGGAATACATTGGTAGACTAGGTGTTACGACTTTTATTTTTTTCTTAACTGGCGGTTACTTTAGTGAAAAATCCTTCACAGTTGTAGACCGTTACACGGGGCACAAAAAAAATTTTGATCAGTGTTCAAGCACATGTCAGGCATGTGTTTACTATTAACAAGCGAGGCGACACGTGCTCATAAGATAAGTTTACCTCACCTTATAACCTACCGATTATAATGCAATCAGAACATTCGTCAATCACCTTTTTTTTATTAATAACAAGCTGGCTGGCTGGCTGGCTTCGTACCGCCTCAGGTTCAATAAATGAAAATGAATATAAAAATAAATATATAGGAAAATGGCTTTTCTTTATATTTTATTTGGTGATTTTTCTTCTTTGAGATGGGTTTGCTTTTGACTCTAGTCTAGGGCAGAGGTAACAGATACTAAGTCTAAAATGGAGTGAGCTTACCCAGAAGAAGCCTGTTCACAGAGATTCGGGTTGAATGCGTTCGGAAACAAAGATGCAGGCAGTGAGTTCCACTCTTTTGCTGTGCGCATTATGAAGGATGTTTGGCAGCGTGGAATGGCAACTAGGAAAGGATCGTAACTGTTTTAATAGTTATTATGATATTTGAAGCGGAGACAAATCCTACAAATTAAAGATCATGAAAATCGTTCCAGCCGTTCTTGAGTTATTACGTTATAACTAACCCGACTTTGTCGGGCTTTTTGTAATACGGTAATACGCTGTGAAATATGAAAGCGTTTTTTGTAAAAATAATACAAGTAAATTTCTAAGAAATCGTGGTAAATTCACAAAGTTGTAACTGTCCAGAATAAGTTATCCTTTAGCGTTTTCATATATTAACATGTTAATAAACTAAGAAACCTTTTCACTTTTGTATATTATTAGAAAAGTGCAAAAACAGTTTTGTGAGTTTAATAGGATTTCACATTTTATCTCCACTCAAGTTTTAATTCCTCGGGAGGTTAAACAATGACAACAAGGTGGTACCTAACCTAACACTGATCAACTAATCAATCCAAAAAAACGTAGGTATGTGATAATCTACGATTATGTAGCATGACGAATCAACTTTTCAATAACATTAAACCTGACTGGATGACGGTACCTATAGAACGTCGGAAAACTAATTAACATGTAGGTATAACCAGAACACATATTGTGCCCATAAATATAAGCAATAGTAAAAAAAGTCATGAAACCGAAAAAAACAAAAAACCCGACTGCTTAAAAAGCGAACTAAAAAGACGTAAACAAGAAGAAAGTCATGCATAGCATGACTTTCTTCTTGTTTACGTCTTTTAAAAACGACCTGAACCGATTTCGAGGTGTTCGCACGAATCCTCCATTTGGCAAGCCAGTGTTGAATATCATCCAGACTCCCTTGAAGTATTTGCGACGCTTTATTGGGGCAACTGCTACATGCCAGGACTGCGGTGTCATCTGCATAAGTGGCAATTGTCACTCCAGGGGTTTGCGGTAGGTCTGCCGTGAAGACAGTGTACAATACTGGACCACGAACTGAGCCCTGAGGTACTCCCGCTAGTATGTTATGGAAACCAGAGGTACTATTATCTTCTTTTACCTGGAATATTCTATCGGATAGGCACGATTCCAGAATGTTGTAAAAGGAGTGGGGCAAGTGTGATTTTATTTTGTATAGTGACTACTATCGAAGGTTGAATATACTACGTCTGTCGAAGGCCTGTTGTACGTCGAGGAAGACTGAGGAACAGTATTGTTTATTATCCAAAGCATTTCTGATGACGCGACACACTCTGTGAATTTGTTCTGTAGTGGCAAGTTCTGGTATGAAGCCAAACTGATGATCAGGGATGATTGACACCGAATTAAGGAGCCGGCGTAACAGAATTTTCTCAAAAAGCTTGGAAAGTACAGGCAGCAAACTAATGGGCCTATAGGACGTCATTTCATGGAGCGGTTTTCCCGGCTTGTGAATCATAATGATTTGTGATACTTTCCACAACATAGGAAAATAACCGACTCTTAGCATACTATTGAAGATAGTTGTTAGGAAAACGATCGCTTTGTTAGGCAGTTCCACGAGGACCTTTCTGTCTATGAGATCGAACCCTGGGGCTTTTTTCTCATCCAACGCTCGGATTACTCGCTTAATCTCCTGAGGCGATACAGGTTTAATTGGCAAATCCAGCTGGAAATCATGCTTCAGTGTATCGTCTATATCGCCATCATCTATACCTGGCGCCGGGTCGTTTGGGATAAAAACGTTCGCGACGTGTTCAGCGAAGGCATTTGCTTTTTCTTGGTTTGTTCTAGCCCAAAGTCTTCCTTTCAGTCGAATAGGTGGTTTTGGGTGTTTTGGCTGATTTTTACTTCTACGTACCTTCCAAAGTGAATAAGCAGTGGCGCCGGTTGTAGACAGCGATTGCAAGTGTGCTCCAAAAGTAGTATCCTCTGCATCTTTGATGGCTTGTTTGAGGTCCACTATAGCCTTATTAAAGGCCCGTTTATCGTCTGGATGGTGGCTAATATGCCACACACGACGCAATCTCCGCTTTTCAAGGATCATTTGACGGATTTCCAGCGGCACTGTATTATGTCTTGGTCTACATTTATTAGCTTCGTGTGTGCACTTCCAACATGTGTCCTGAATTATTTTGGTGAAATCCATAACTGCATTGTCTATATCATCACTATTTTTCAGAGCTATTTTGAGCTTGAGTGTCATATCAACAATATTGCGGAACTCGGTCCAGTCTGTACTGCTATTGTACAGTCTGGGACTTTTTTGACGATTTAGAACAGTCGCGCCAATTGTTAGAATGACAGGTATGTGATTTGACGAGCCGTCCAAACATGATTCTATGCTAAAGAAGAGGCTGCTGAGTCCCTTCATAATGAAGAAATCCAGAACGTCAGGCAGTTTGCTGGGGTCCGTCGGCCAGTGGGTTGGCTCGGATGTGGCAATTGCAGTCAAATGATTCACATCAATACACTTTTTGAGCTCTCACCCTCTGGTCGTGTTTAGTCGCGAGCCCCAGTAGAGATGCTTTGAGTTCTAGTCTCCTCCTGATACAAAGCGAGGTCCAAGACTCCTCATATAGATAGTAAATTGCTCTTCTTTAAGTTTGTGTTTTGGAGGACAATACACAGAAGACACGGTGATATCTCCATTATTATCATGGATGGCAATTGAAGTTGCCTGTATATGGCCCGTGCTGAATTGGGGCAGTTCGTGATGTTTGATGGAATCTCTTATTATGACAGCTGTTCCACCGGGCGCAGTGCCATCAGGGTGATTTGTAGAGTATCTGTTGTAGTTTTTTATTATGATTTGACTGGTGGATGTAAAGTGTGTTTCGGATATAAGTAGGACATCGAGTCTATGGAGGTTTATCAGGGTCTCGACTTCACTTTTGTTGGGCGATAGTCCGTTGATGTTCCAGGTGGCTATTTTGATTGTATTGATCATTTTGTGATTTTATTGATGAGCGTAGTTATGAGTCTTAAAAGGGTGCTCATCTGTTGTAAGATAATGTCAATCTTTTCACTTTGTTTTAGGAACATCTCTTCCAGCTTGCTGGTGGTTTGTTGTGTGGTTTGTTCATATGATGTTTGAGTTGAGGTTCTTTCATGCGGTATTGCTTTTACTGCATCTGCGTATTGTTTGCGTTTGTTCGTAGCTTCTTTGTATTTGTCCTGTGAGTAAGGTTCTTCATTTCTGTTAGTGATCTGTGTGTGTGTGTGGGGGTCTGCTATTTGGGAAGTTTGGCTTTCGCGTCTTTCTGGCCAGGATTTCTTTATAGACCTCACATCCCTTGTAGTTTGCTGGGTGTGGACCTAGGCATAAGGCACAAATGGCTGGGGAAGTGCGATCAGTCTTTGGGCATTCCTTGGTGTTGTGCGATTCTGCGCATTTAAGACAGTTTTTTGAGTGACCATACTGCTGACACCTTTGACACTGTACCGGGGCTGTCCTTTTCTTAGGGTCCTCTATAACAATTTCCTGATGATAAATCACTTTCACCTGTTTTTCTGCTTTGTAATTTGGTCCCGATTGCAGGTTAATGAAGAAGGTGGATGTGGGTATTTTCTCGGGTCCATATCTGGCGTTTATGATTTCACCCAGTACTATGTTCCCGGTATTTTTGAATGCCTCCTTGATAGCTAGATGTGGGCTTGTGTGGTGTAAGTTTTTGATAACGAGTCTGAGATTTCTTCCATCTTTTCGATTAAAGGTAAGACCTATCAGGTTGTGTTCTCTGATCACTGTTATTAATTGCCTATAGATATTTATATCTTCGCTTGTAATTCTTAGCTGGTTTTTATTGATTATTTTATAGGCGAACTTAGTATTCTCAGCTACTGTTTCTAGAAGCTCTGTGAGTTTGTTGACATCGTCGACCCCATAAAGCATTATAGGTGGTGGTTTACTGACTTTCCTGTCCTTGGTCTGCGTGCTTTCATCGGGACTTTTTTCCACCGGTAATCCGGAATATCGGTTAGAGACCTCTACAGCCTCGGGTGACGGTGTACTGTTGAGTTTCCTTTTCTTGGTGTTTCTGGTAGTTGGGACTCTTTGCCAATCGGGGGGACAATTGCCGTTTTCCTTTTGGTATTCAGGTAAGTTTGAACTTTCCCTTCCTTGGCTAGTGCTGGCTAGAACCTGCTCGGGTCTTTCATTAGTATTTCCCAATGAGGAGCTCCTAGGTCGCGAGATAAACAGGCTTGGGTGAAAAGCTTGTTGTACAATTTTTTTGCTGCTGCTATTGCTGCCAGACGTATTTACTATCACAGAGGCCTGGTCGCCTATCCCAGTGAAGTCTTCGCAACTTATTGTGTTAATTATTTCTACACTATGGCAATACTTTTCCAAATGTCAAATAACATTTCGACATCTGACGTTGATTATTTTATGAAATGTAGGTGGATGAAGAAAATTTTAAATCCCAGGTGTCACTCTTAACTTTTGACTACTGTTTTTGTTATGAATCACTGATTACTTTGAGTTACCAATAATTGTATACAGTTATCACTTTAAAAGGTTCACTTTGGTAATGTATTAATCACAATATTTAACTTTTGGACAGTATGGTCAGTATGACTATGCGTGTTGACAGTTGACAGCTGTATGATTTTCTTCTTGTTTACGTCTTTTTAGTTCGCTTTCTAAGCAGTCAGTTTTTTTTTTTTATTTATAACTTTTTAATTATTATTTTTTTCGAATTAGGTACATTTAAACATATAAGTATTCAATATTTTTAATCACCACTTGACACCCTTTATGTTGATACGCCACACTATAGGCTAGAATGAAAAAAAAAATTGGGACCCCACAATATGGCGACCGAAAGCCGCCATTTTTCTATTTTCCAAATTTAATGTAGCTCGTGACACTCGCAAGGTTAAGACCAATCGATTGACGTATGAATCATCAAAATCGGCCAACGCGTTTGGTCTCTGGAACGCCACATAGAAACAAAGATACATACATACATACATAGATACATACATACATCGACTGATAAACACATTACCCTCCTTGGGTAGTTGGGTAAAAACAGCCAGTATTTGTGTACTTTTTCATAGTAAGAGCAACGCAATGTGTGGGTACTATTGCGCCCCTTTTTTGAAATAGGAATATTCTAGATCGTAAAGCAGTCAGTCCAACGATCAGTTTTGACTGATCACACAGGCTTTCACATAGGCTAATTGAGTTCCTCCAGATTAGAGGCACAGAGAAGTTAGGATGCAGAAGATCAAGAACATTCAACGGGTGAAACATTTGCAAACAAATGTCGATGAAAGTAATAGAGACAGCAATGGTTCGAGTCAGGTTTACTTCGAAACTGTATAAACTGCCCCAGTTGGAAATATAAAATTAGACGAAGAAGTAAATTGAATCTAGCTATACCTTACACTGGATCTTTCATATTCTATTTGTATCGCTTTTCACGCTTGAAAATATATTCGCCAGAGAATTATGCTCAGTCTCCCTTGGTGTGAAAGCTCACTATAAGGAAGTTCTCTATTTGAAGAGAAGCGGTTATCAATGTGGAGATAAAGGTGACAGAAATAACTTAGATGGGCATTTTTTTTTCATTCGAATGTCTGTTTGTATTCCACAAAAATCTTAGAGCCAATCACTCCAACGTACAACAGTTCCTTCGGTGAAATTGTCCAAATGAGGAACTTCTGCGTTTTTAACTTCTGAATCAAGTAGAAATCCAATTTATTGTTTCTGTGTGTGGTGATTTGTGGCTAGATTAAAGGGGTTAGTGCGGTTTGTGTGGAGCACTGTCTTGGGATTAATTAGTTAGTGCTGGGCGCCTATCAATTAGCCAATTAATGAACTTCAATTTAGAGAGGCTCGTGTAGCAATCATGGTTTGTTTAATAAATGTGTGATCATTTTCATAAGGTACAAGTTGCTTTTTCGTCGGAATATTCGAAAACTAACATCGGGTTTTAAAAAATCATTCGTTAGCTAATTAATAAAAGAGATTCATCAACTTTAGTTACGTAGGTCGCAACTTGACCAATGAGGCCAAAAAGGGGCGCACGGTTGGCGCAGTGGTTGAGCGATTGACTGCTGCGCTGCGTGTCGCGGGTTCGATTCCCGCACAGAACAAATATTTGTATGATCTACAGATAGTTGTTCCTGTTCCGGCTCTGGGTGTTTGTGTATGTCAGTTTATATGTTTGTAAACGCATCCACAATTTAGGAAGAAATTCCTAGTGTGGGGCAAAGTTTAAAAAACAGAGGTTATTTGGTTGTTTGTGGTTATTTTGTATACAACAAAGAATATGAGGTTCTGAAGTGGCTACTGCGTACCGGAAGACGCAGCTCAGCCCCACGAGGACTGATGAACTGTATCCTAATTCCGTAAGTGAATTTGGCAAGGCAAAGGGTTTGACCCCATGAAAGAGTATGATAAATTATATTTAAATAAATAGGGATTGCAAAAAATTATTGCACACTTTCATTTGTGAAGATACTCTTTTCGAAAGAGTCCAATAATTTTCGGCAATACCTAATTATTCAAAGTGTATTTGTCATTCTCTTTCATGAGGTCAAACCCTTGATGGGACTTGGGGTCGGCCTATATCCAGACATGACCAGCTGAAATAATGATGATTATTTCGATCACTCTGGGACATTTTGGCACATTCTGGGACACACGATCCAGTTGGGTAGGGCCAACTTCGAGAAAGAGGTCAACCGTCGAATCCGACTCGGCTGGGCAGCGTTCGGGAAGTTGCGCGGTATCTTCTCGTCCAACTTACCACAGTGTCTCAAGACGAAAGTCTATGACCAGTGTGTGTCGCCAGTGATGACACATGGCTCTGAGACGTGGTCGCTTACATTGGGCCTCATCAGAAAGCTTAAAGTCACCCAAAGGGCTATGGAGAGGGCTATGCTCGGAGTGTCCTTGCGTGATCGAATCAGCTATTTAGAGATCCGCAAGAGAACCAGGGTTACCGACATAGCCCGAAGATTTGCCAAACTTAAGTGGCAGTGGACAGGGCACATTGCTCGCAGAATGGATGGCCGATGGGGCAGAAAGGTTCTGGAGTTGCGACCGCGAACCGGAAGACGTTGCGTTGGAAGGCCTCTCACCAGGTGGACCGATGACCTGGTGAAGGTTGCGGGGATCCGCTGGTTGCGGGTCGCACGAGACCGGTCAATGTGGCGATGCTTGGGGGAGGCCTATGTCCAGCAGTAGACGTCTTTCGGCTGATATTATGATGATGATGATTTCGATCACAAACAAATAGAAAATGTTCATAAACGAATGCTTACAGTGTGGACGTACCTCAAGATGAGTAGGTAGATACACATCTTCAGCACGTGCTCAAATTGAATATCAAATTATCCGTATTATTAGCATACAATACTGTGCCCTTATAACCCGTCTTAATCACAAGGCCAGTGTCATGGCATTGATATTATGCATTTGAATGTATGGCCCTATTTCCGGGTAGAGATTAAAATATACTCGGAAATGATTATGTTAGAATGTGTAATTCAGAATTATTATTTCACTGATGAATGTAACCCGCACATCTCATTTACTAATCATTATATAATCATTTATTATATTATTATTTGCCCTTGGCCTCTAAACAAAGTTACATTTTATCAAAGATTTAATGTCAAAAATAACAAAAATGCTGATAGATACTTAGTAGCGTAATATATCAATTTCACTGTGATTTGTGTACATTTTACAAGCTTTTTTTTTACTTGCAATGTATGTAAGTGTGTTTTTTTTTATTTGTTATGGGTCAAATATTGCAACTGAATTTTCAAACAGTTATCTTCCACCGATTAAGATGAAATTTTGCATACAAGTTTAGTTTGGATGACAATGCATGGTTAGGTAAGTGACGTCATTCTAAATCCAATATGGCGGACGGCCCAAGATGGCGGACTAGTTATTTTTTATGCACTTTCATGATATGGGTATAAAATGAAGGGGTTTGCTGAGGAGAATAAGAAAAAAGCTAGTTTAAAAAACAAAAAAATATTGACAATCTTTTTCGCTGATAGGTTGCCATATTTGTTTAAATCACGTGCGCGATTCGGAATTGCCTTGAACGAATATATAAAAGAATAGTCAGCAGTCACACTGGTAGAGGTTCTACAATCAGGCAACCCTAATCGCGTTACAAATATGTAACACATCTAAAAGCACGAACATCGTGTCGTACGCAAGTTATCATAATTTAAAACATACCTACAGTCTAAGCTCTAAGATTTTTTATATTTTTTGGTGAGGTCCTACATAACGTAAACTCACTCTGCCGCAAACTTGCATCAGTGCTAGAGATTACTCGGTTAATGAAAATTAAATTCTGTCCCAGTGATGAGATTACAGCTTCTGGTCCCGTCATCGGTATTTTAAACCTGGAAGGTTGTCTACGGCACAGGGGAAATAAGAAAACTGATACGAGCAAACCCTACGTGCTACTAATATTATGAAAGTGAAAAATCTCTACGTTACGTTCTCCAAATATTTTCGTACTGAACTAGGACATAGCATTGGTACATTTTATTGCAGTAGTAGGTACGTTCTCGTGAGAGAAGATTCAACTTCCACACGGGCGAAGTGGCTGGCTCTAAATAAAAAAAGTTAAGTACGTAGAATGACTTTGCAAAATCATTGTCTTATGAAAATCAATTACATTATTAGGTATGCAACATAAACGTTCTGACATTATGACCTATACAATGATGCATTAGTATTTAGATAGATAGAAGTTAATTAAACATCTGTCAATGGTAACGTGTAATACGTATTTATGTTTAAAAGTGCGTCAGAAGGCAATCTTACCGATAATAATTTTGGCTTGCTAACCTTTGAGGTCATAATAGTTTTTTGTTTAAAATTGATTATATTAGAATACATTCAAAGAAAAAAATTAGTACTTTTTCATTGATGGTTCTTATTTCTTTAATTGAATTTGTAAACGATGTTGTATTATTGATTAAATGCAGTGGCCTATTCCGAGTTAATACTCGTGTTCTATTACGTCTCTGTTTGTTCTGTGTTCCATTAATGTCACCAGACGTCGCTTATCCAATTTCTGTACAAATTGGCGTTTACATTAATTCGATTGAGCATGAGCAAAAACTCACACTAAGCCCAATATTATATTCTGTATAAAAACGCAGGTCAGGCCTAAAAAGGTGTTTGCAAAAATGGCGCTAAATTCGAAGTTATATCTAATAACGTCAGTGGGCGTAGAGGTCGTTTGCAGCTTACAAATTAATATAAAGTAACAAAGCTTTAGAAAAATATTATTTTTAAAGAAATGACAACAATATAATAAATAATTAAATATATTGAGACAATAAACGTACATTTTAATGATAAAAGTATTTTGATAGTGCATATTTGGTGCATAATTCGTCCTTTTTCGTGCATATTTTGGAAGTTTGATAGAAAATAAAATTGATGATTAAACGAACTTACTTGTACGTGAAGTTCGATCATACTTATACGAATTGCTTCGTTCGAAGTGATTAGTAACCTGAAATAGTATTACACTTGTAGTATCACCCAGGATTCACCACATAGCACTGTGTTTTGAGAGATAAGAAGGTTTTTTTATCCCCTTTCCTGCGTTACTACGCAGGAAAGGGAATAAAAAAACCTTCTTATCCGTGCCCCAAAACACCACTTGTCATTCACGTTAGAGTGCTTTACCACTGCACACCCTTTATCTATGTGGTGAATCCTGGGTTACAAGTGTAAATAAGTAATAGTTTTACTATTTCAGGTTACTAATCTAGAGAACGAAGCACGAGTATAATCCATTGTCTAGTCATGAATATCGTGATCAACATGCGCTACTGAGATATCGCGTGGTCAATTCATTACATTTAGAATTACTAAAGATCGGTATTGCTGCTAGAATTTCACTTTGTCTAGAGCTAAAATTTAATTCAACTTAATTGCATTGCTGAGAGGATCTTCAGGTATTTATTGCATCTGACTTCTTAGAAGCTTGTCGGTTACAACTATTGGGTCAGTGACCGCTGAGTCCACTTCCCACAAGTCGACAACCTCGTGAGCAAAGTCAAGGCACTTGATTGTTTTATCTTTCTTAGGTTTCACGTGAGTCTCGCCATGTGAGATATTGTTCTTGAATGGCCTTTAAATCAATCAATTAACATTTTATATGATTAATTTGCACCAAAAATTACTAGGTTTTTTCCTCGGCTTCGTATCCGGAGCATGTATTTTTCATCACTATATATTTTTCATCGCCATAGAATAATGGCACTTAGCGATACTCTAGCATTATAATAATATCAGTAAAATAATTTTGGTCGTAATCAGATTAGATACGTCACAAACAAAACAGAACATAAAAAGAGGTCGCACATGCAACATAGACAACTCTTCCTATGTTTTGTGCAAAAACACTATAAAATTTGACCTCTTTGTAATGTTATTAATTAAGATTAATTCAAATAAAATGATGATTGATAAAACACGTTCCATCCGCTCCACACCCACCTTGTTTAAACAAAAGACGGGCAGATGAACTGTGAATACAAACACACAGAATTTCTTGTTATACAGGATGTAACTGAAAGGTGTGATATATTTTTTTAAATTGTATCTGCCCATTTATCTGAACAGTTTTCTACAAAGAAGTCATAATCAATTCTCTCTTTCAAACAAAGTTTGGTCAGCTGACGACTATTTTGTATGGAAGTTCAAGTATTTTTTGGGAATGAATTGCCTAAGATTTCCTTGGTGAAAGTTGTTCACTTACATGGGCAGAAGCAGTTTTAGGGTTTCATAGTCAACAAGGAAGTCCGTCCGTCCGCAGCTTAGCTCATAGACTCTTAGTACTAGAGTTGGCACGGATATACATTTCAATCACGCCGACAAATTGGTTAAATAAAATCCTGATAAAATCTTTTTTTAGTGTACCCCATGTACACGTAAAGTGGGGAGGTTTTTTTTCTCGTCTATCCCATGGTTTGGGGTATTGTTAGATAGGCCATTCAAAAATATTACGGGTCAGCGAAAAACGTTTTTCGATTCAGAGATCCGTTTGCGTAAAAGTAAGCTTTAAATTGCTAATTTTTGTTAGAGTCAAATGTGTGTGTCCCTGCCAGCTAAATGGTTGATTTTGGATATGTGAAAAGATTCACGGCAGTATATATAACGCAATTAAAAGGAAAACTATCACAGCCAAGTAGGCTTTACAAAATTACGAGTAATAGTCGACCAACTTATAAAATGAACTCAGAAAAATAAAATATATTTTCGTTAGAGCAATGTTCGGTGCTTTCATTGTTTATGAACTTCAGTATTTTTAACTAATTATGTTAGTGAATGTAGCTGTTTGTACGGCACCCTCGGTGTGCTAGTCCGACTCGCATTTGGCCGGTTTTAAAATTTGATCACACCTTTCCGTTACATCCTGTATACAACGACGTAGAATTTAATAAACCATCGCCATAGAATAATGAGGGGTTACAAATTGTGTTTGATTTCGTAATATTTACAAACAAAATATTGTTGTTGTTCGAATGTAGGTAAAGTATTGGAGGAAAATCGTTAAAAGTAGGTAATTGATGAAAAAAGATATTGCATCACTTGTAAAAAAACATGATATTCTAGTTTTATTAATTGAGAAACCAATCTAACACTTAATAAACACGTCATGTCGAAACAGGATTTAATTTATTTAATGGTGTTAAGAATCCTTATTCACCTTGTCTTGGGACTGTCTTAAGTCTGTTCAGAATGTGACAGTCGACGACAGACAAACAAATAAATACGAGTAATAACGTGGCCCGGCGTACACGACCAGCATTCTCACCCGCGGGCAAGTCCATATTTTTATTAATGCGTGGTTTTACCGTTGCAACCTGTAAACCTTTCAGCGTAAGCAGCTACGCGATACGCAGCGTGCACACAGCGTCTTTGCTGTGCTTACGCAGGGTCTACGCAAATTCAACGCCTTCGTTGCACAAACCCTGCCCTGTATGGATAATTTCACAGATATAACAGTAACATAAACGGTCTTCAGTTCTTTTCTGATAAATATTGTTTCGGGTTTGAATAGTTTCACCGGGACTCTGCAATGAAGCTATTGCTTTTTGGAACGAAGTTCCTTATCGCGCGTTGCGAAAGGGGGCTAGACGGAAAAAAATCTAACGAAAAGTTGTAACGACACTTTTTGCTATAGTTGTAAGCCGTACGGCGTGCGCATGTTTCGTGCGTGTTCTAACCTATACGCTGTTGTGTTTACGAAGTCGAGAGAGTATATATACATATATATATATGTATACACCGTGAAATTTAAGTGGTTGTTTTCCCGCGGCAGAACGACTTGCCTTTTAAACAAAAACATCGTTATTTTTTTACTTTAACTCTATGCTTCGAAAGTACTCCTTAAGGCAAGTCGTTCTGCCGCGGGAAAACAACCACTTAAATTTCACGGTGTATACATATACACACACAAATACATACATACATATGTGTATGTATATATATACTTATATATGTGATATATATACACATATATATATATTCTAAAGGAACTTCGTTCCATCCGGGTGTACCTTGACACCTCTCAAGTTTTTTGAGTCACCATGTTGATTCTGGCTATAAGGCAATTTGTCGGCAGACAATAAACTGCGTAAAACAGACAAACCTTAACAAGTGAATGAACTGTTACACTACAAATAACGACTTATCTTATCACGGCGTTTTTAATAGAAGTGTTTATCCAATTTATTGCACGAGACGACACTCGACTGAAGTTCCCTATCTCGTTAATTAATTAAAACAGACCAAGTGTTAGTTGTACTCGCACCATTGTGTTCCGTACTTCATTGTTCCTGAAAACATAGAACTAAGCAACAGAGTACAACTATGAACGCAATGTAAAAATATTCAAGAAATGTATTTTTTCTCTCTCGAGTTAAGAAACAAAATATCTAAACCTAAGGTAGCTAATGTAGCTCAAAAGGCTGGCCAAATAAAACGGGACTGGGCAGGACCACTGCCGCATGACAATAGACCAAAGTAGCACAAAACTGATGCTCTGAGACAGTGAGAGGGTCGCGGGGGACGAAGGAGACGGTGGGACAAACTAGACAGGTTTCGCCAGAACTGGAGGGAGGAAGCGTGGGCTCCTGAAAAGATGTAGGTGTTGAGGGACACCTTTGCCCAGGAGTATAAGAGCTAGATACTTATTACTTTTTCTAATGCCGCCTGTAAAAACTCGCGCGAGATCCCGCGAGGATGATGTATATTATCTCTAAGTACTGAGGTCAATCATGAAGTATTTTGTTTAGAAACTTAATGTACAGCGTTTCCGCTTGAGGCATAACAATTTTCAATTGATGCCTCTTGCCTTAATTAAAAGTTACAATATTCAATTCCTAAAATTTTCCGTTTTGAGGATCGTTCATTTTAGGAAAACCAATTTCGACGCGGAACACCAAATGAAATTAAATACTTCAGACAGTCATCACCCTCTCATACACTAACATAAAGGTTGAAACGCGATAAATAAAATTTTATTATCATCAAGATGAGGTTAAAGTTTCTGATATAAATTTAAACTTGTTTACTTTTGCAACAAAATAAAAAAACCTACATCACATACAAAACTAGTTTTTTTTTATAATCTTTAGTCTCGCGTTTGACCACTATCTCGCCTGATGTTAAGCGATGACGTGGTCTACGGTGAAGCACGCTTGCCTAGAAGAAACCTGTTCACTCTTGACTTAAAGACCCCAAGGTTGTAGCTATCAGGAAACGAAGACTCCGGCAGGGAATTCTACTCCTTAGCTTTTCGTACAATGAAAGTATTCACAAAACGCTTTGTATTTGTGGTGGGTTCCTATGTAATAGGCCACTTGAGCGGACCCGCAGGAAAAAAATAAGGAAGTTTCTTATCACCATCATCGTATCAGCTGAAAAACGTCCACTGCTGGACATAGGCCTCCGCCAAACGTCACCACATTGACCGGTCCAGTGCGTCCCGCAACCAGTGGATCCTCGCAACCTTCAACAGCTCATCACGCAAGGAAACGTCGAGCATAGCCCTCTCCATTGCCCTTTGAGTGACTGTAAGGTTTCTGATGAGGCCCATTGTAAGCGACCACGTCTCAGAGCCATATGTCATCACTGGCAACACACAGTGGTCATAGACTTTCGTCTTGAGACACTGTGGTAAGTTGGACGAGAAGATACCGCGCAACTTCCCGAACGCTGCCCAGCCGAGTCGGATTCGACGGTTGACCTCTTTCTCAAAGTTGACCCTACCCAACTGGATCGTTTGTCCCAGATAGACATAGTCGCCCACAACTTCGAGTGTAGAGTCTTCGATATTGATAGGAGTGGGTGTAACATGGGCATTCAACATCACCTTGGTTTTGTCCATGTTCAACCTAAGTAAACTACTGAACGGAATAGGAAGCCGGGGCGGACGCTAGTTATTATCGCGCAGACTGAATAAAGGAAGCGGCAAGCACTTCCCCGTGCCTCTTTATGGATTCACTCTAGATGTGAATGGTATACGCTAGAAGTTAACCCATTTTGGCGGAAGCCATATTGGCGGTCACTGAGAATGTCGTTAGCTTCTAGATATGCCAGGAACTTTAAGTTGAGCTCGTTCCATACTCTTGCATAGGATGGACGTTAACGAAATGGGTATGTAGTTGTCCGGATCAGCCCGACTATCCTTCTTGGGAACAGACTGAACATTAACGTGCTTCCAAGCATTCAGCACTTTTCCACTTTTACGAAAGGCGAAACAGGCGTGTCAGGATCAGAGACATTTCAGGCACACATGTTCTCAGAACAATTGCCGGCATCCCGTCGAGGCCATTAGCTTTGTACACATCATGTTTGCACAGCACCCTAAGCTACGAACGTCCTTTTGATGGATACGAATTTCCGATATACTCGTCT
Source organism: Orthosia incerta (assembly GCA_948252205.1). Classification (NCBI taxonomy): domain Eukaryota; kingdom Metazoa; phylum Arthropoda; class Insecta; order Lepidoptera; family Noctuidae; genus Orthosia; species Orthosia incerta. Next base: position 8,078,631 of record OX411748.1, read on the forward strand.
CGCATTCATCAGGAGAAGGAGAGGGCCGTGCGTCACCAGAATCCAGACGTGAAGATTCCGCAAAAAGAGTGGCAAACAAGTTTGATTTCTCCTCAGTGGAGTAGTCCAGTGTCCCTACGTGTTTCAGCAATGGATGTTTAGGTAAACTTTTAATGTAAATTGGAGGCTATTTCTCGAAGTAGTAATTCAGTAACGACAATTTTTACATTGGTTAAAAGATACCTACACTATTCTTCAGGGCAACTGAATACTTTTATTCCGAATTATATATAATACTTTTATAACGATTAAGTTTCCATGTGCCTATAAAATAATTATCATCTTCATTTCTTCTGAAAGACTTCCAACTGTTGAAGATAACAATGAAAATAAAAAAACTATATGTATTATAACTTTTATTTATTTATCTAATATTTTGTCTACTTACATAATTGCATTAACGGAGTATTCTACAACTTCAACACTGCTTAACTTAATTATAATAAACACATACAATAAATATATAATACTTTTCTTTGGTGCCATTTCTTGCTTAACTATATACATTTACATAGTCTGTACTGAAGCTTGATATCGAAGACTCGAAAATCAAATATTTTTAGCGTTCTAACCACATTCTCTATATACAGGGCTACAAGCTACACGTTAAGTCGACCTCGATCCTTTAAAAGGTTGTAGTTTCCATCATTTCTGACTGATTTGACTTTGAAACACCGTATTAACTTAACCGTATTCAAGATATTGGACGTTAAAGTTTTTTTTTGTTTAATTGCCGATTTTTTGTCTATCGGCCTATTTTTCTATTGGATTTTAGCCTCTAATTTATTTGAGTTTGTGATTTTTGTGTAGCAGATAAGTTGCCCTAATATTCTCAATACTAAATTGTTGTGAATGGCTAGACATGATGATGACTTGATGTTATGAGACAGAGAATAATCGATGCGGCAAATGATATAAGAAGTGTGCGAAACAGAGAGTATTGTAATCGTAGAGTTTCTGTTAAAAAAATTTTTTTACAAAAAAATACTACCGACTTCCAGAAAACTACAAAGTGAAAAGTAACTTTATTTTTGGAAGTCGGTGTCTTTCGTATGTACCATTTTTTTGCGTTATGGACACCGACTTCCAAAAATAAAGTTACTTTTCACTTTGTAGTTTTCTGGAAATCTGTAGTATTTTTTTGTAAAAAGTTTTTTTATTTTTCACTTTTAAGTTGTACCTACCTAATAGGCAAGTTGTTTAGTAAGTTTCCTATAACGCCAGAATAGATACCCGAATATCATGAAACTTGAACAAAACCGATCAAATGAGAGATCTGCTTACCCCTTAAGAGCGTACTGGCATGATGTTATGTTATGAAATGGTATAAACAATAAACAGACATGCGATTGCAGCAGTCCCGAGAGATTTGCCGTTATTTATTGAAGAGTTCTGATGTATATCTTCGAAGTTCTTCATCAGATCTTCACCAAATTAAAATGGGACCAATTTCGAAACATACTCTTTCATACAAAAAAAGAATTTTCAAAATCGGTCCCCAATCGACGGAGATATCGGTGAACATACATAAAAAAAACATACAAGAAGTCGAACATAGAACCTCCTCCTTTTTCGAAAGTCGGTTAAAAATAGAAATAAACGCCAGAAAACAAGCCAAATAGGTACACCTATTTGGCTTGTTTTATTTTGTTTTCTGACGCGAGTGATACATTTGACGCTTATGCACAGTTATTTTTCTTACTGCTACCTGGGAGCCTTGATTCAAAGCTTTTTCTAAGAATTCTGTTAACACCCTATACTCCATTCGAAATAACATTACGTCTTTACAACTCTTCTTACAGTCCGTTCAACGGATTTTGAGTTCTATCTCGTACACATAAGGATGACATAAAAAGCATAAACCTGTTACCAAAACCAACTGTTTACTACAGCTTCCATTTGTCGTATTGCCAACGCAATAGAAGTCAAAATCGGTTGAACAGGCTGTAAAATGGGCTTATTTATTTGTGTAATGTTATAGTAGATGGAGTTTAGTTTATTATACATTGCTGAATAGCTTGTAAAACGTAGATATTTTAAGCATTATTGTGATAGACATTTATTAAAATGTTTCTTAAAGTAATAATTTGTTATACGATATTTATTTCATTTTACAACTAACAGTCGTCTGCTTTCACCCAGTTTGTTCACTCAACTGCAATTGTAATGTTGAGAATAATAAAGCAACTTATTTGCTACACAAAAATTGTAAACACAAATAAATTAGAGGCAAAAACCCAAAAAAAAATAGGCCAATAGACAAAAACTCGGCAACTTAAAAAATTACTTCGTAGTTCAATATCTTGAAAACGGTTAAGTTTGGGTTAAATTCGTAGTCAAATCAGTCAGGAATGATGGAAAATACAACCTCTTAAAGGATCTAGGTCGACTTAATCTGTAACCCTGCATACTCATATTATTTCGCTTTTAATTTTTTCCAATACTTTACAAAACTTTTACATTATTTTATAACATGATTTTACTTATTCTATAAATCATCAAAAACAGAGTCATCATCACAGAACTGGTTTCTGAATTGAGTATTTGGAGTTAATAACATCTCGAATGTCACGTTGAAAGGTTTACAGCCAAGGTTTGACCAATACGTAACTTCAGAATCTTAATTCAGAAATCGGAGGACATCACATAGGAACCCATTAACAAAACTAGAAGACAAAAGAAGATCAGTATCTCTTCCTCCATCTACCTTAGTGCAAGACCTCCTTAGCATGGTCCAGCCAATGAGGCCACATTTCCACATGCTTTTGCAGCATCTCCCCAGGACTGTCAGTGTTCGATAACTGGCTATGACCCACCAGGTAGTAGTCTTCAGCGAGATATTTGTTGGAGACTCCACAGGCCAGAAGACTTTTCAGGGCCTTCAGAGCTAGTGGGGATGGTATCTTTGCTGTAAAAGATAATAAATTGTTAGAGAATAATCAATCTTTAGTTTTTCTCAACAAGGTTTTGGTCAACTTCCATTTTAAGTGCATGCAGAATAGCTAAATTAAATAAAAAAATTACCCGACTAGGGCGAAGCAAAAGGGATGGCTATGTTTTTGACCCGCAGGCTTATTACGTATCTTTTGCAAGAGCAAAACGATAGCGATTTTAGCGCAATAATTATTCTTTCATACAGAAGTTTTAGAGTTGTTGGCGGTTTTTTTATTACATAAGTGCCTTTGATAAAAAGCGGGCGATTAGCAAGCGATTGTGTAGGACCTACCATACCTACACTGCAGGTAATTCCGACTTTTATGGCATTAAGTGTTTGATCGCTAATGTTTTGCTCTTGCAAAATATACGTAATAAGCCTGCGGTATGTATGTTCATCTGTTCCCTCTTAACTTCTAAACTATGTGTCGTTGGAAGCATCTTGTTTTTCCGCTGGTTATAGGCTATAAGAATTCACAGAATATGGCGCACTCTAGGAGGCAAGAAGACAAGAACAAAAATTGACAAAAATTCGCCCCACCCCATCATGTATGGTATCATTGAATAGGGATTTTAAAATGTACGTAGGGTTTGGTACATATTATTTGATAAAAATACCGTTTGCTAGATATATCCCGTCATGAAAACTAGTGATAAATAAATTTCCTAAATCAACTACGTTATCGATAGACATAATCTAATAATGTACACTGTTGTAACGTATGCTATTAGTACTCGGGTTTTAGTTTATGAACTTATTTTTTTTACATGGAGCGGCTGCCTGTACTGTTTAAGGTCAAACTGCACTACGCGTCAGCGTAGCGACGCGACGCGACATGACCAAATATACTTTGTATGATATTGTATGAGATAAACCGCACTACGCGGCAGCGGAACTACGCGACGCGACACTTTATCTCATACAATATATTTTGTCGCGTCGCCGTCGCTCCGCTGACGTCTGACCTTTAGTCGTACTATTGAGTGCCAAAGAATATAACAAATTTTCTTTTAAATTCACTGAACAACACTGTGCATGACAAGAGCGGTATGATTAAAGGAACTTCGAAATAACTTGGTTTACAGTTAGACCTCAATTCTTATTCTTTATTGTACACCTAAAACTATATTTGATACAGTGTGATAATACAGTGCAAATGCAAAGGCGAGCTTAACTTAATGTTGAGTTCTCTTACAGCAAATCCTAGGGTGACAGAGAGGGATCACAAAAAAGAGCAGGATCCATTTTAAAATTCTTCTTTTATCAGGATCGTCATTTTCAAGAACTTAGCTTTCTTTCATATTTATGGTTTGGGTGGGATTTCATTTATAACACCTATTTATACACCTATGGAACGTTTCTTATTACATGGGTTTTGTTAAGAAACGCTCTTCGACTTTAAAACTTGAGACCGTCGAGTCCTTTAAAATAAGAGTATACGTCGGAGACTGAAATATATTTCAGTTCAGTTTTTCAATTTTTTTCTGTAATGACTTAATGAGTCTCGATTTATGACTACTTTTGAGTCAAGATTGGAACAATATCTCTTAGTTTTAAATCGAGTAACGTATGACTAAGCATTAGTCTGTTTTTATACACTTCGAGATCAGGCAGTAATGCATCGACCGTGCCACCGAAAAACCCAATAACACTTTGTCGGTCCTAGGAATTGAACATAGGACCTTGCACTCACTAGATCAACGTAGCAGACACAGCCAACGTAATTTATACGACGGAGCAACAAACAAAACAACTTACTTCTAAAATCGCCAATGAAGGAAATCCCAACGGCCCTCCGGTTATAGCCCAACGTGTGAGCCCCGACGGTATGCCATCCAGCTCCCTCATACACCCTGCCATTACCTCCGATTAGGAACCTGAGGGATTCATCAAAAACATTCGTTGAACTCAAAGAGAAAGCCTTCAGGGAAATCTCGAAATTGACACGAGACGGGGAACTAATTTGACCAATTTGTTTTCTTTGTAGACTACAAATCAGTTGGCGAAACTATATACTAAGGTGTTTGGCCCCTTTCATAAGAATAAGAATAAATTTATTTTGAAAAGATTACATTCAAGTGGATTGGATTCCTAGATCTCACACTAGGATTCCCTGTGTCGTGAGATCCAGGCTCTTTCGTTCCGTTAACAATTTTTATAAAAGGCACAATTTCAAATCTTAAAAATAGGTAAAGAAGAATGTATGCATGGCGCGGTGATTTGTGTCAGTTGTGTTGGTGTTATAAGAGAGTGTCTGTATGTTATACGTATGTTAGAGAGTGCAAGTGAATATTTGTGTATTTGTGAATTGTCAATGTGTGTACTGTGAGTTTTTACTAAGCCAAGAGACCTAATGTTCTTTGTCGTCTTACACCCACATTCTAAGTAATTTCTGCCACTAGACTCAATCTTGACTCTGTGAGGTCGAAGTCGAAATTACATATGTAAATCTGTAATATTATATTAAAGCCAGTATTGTAACAGCATTCGTTGTATCATTTACTCCTAGAATCCGCCCTCCGTACTTGGCGACCGTGACAGTAAAACAGGCACGAAAAGTATTTACATTCCTTTGGCCAAAACGGGTCAAGTCGTTATAATGTATTGCATCGATAACAATCTTCTGCTCACAATCAACACGCCGATAGTACTTTATTTTGTGAAAATTGTATATCTTCATCTCAAAGTGCGAAACTACCTCACAACTCTGTCAATCAAATTGAAAGTACAGTTTAAAAAATCGTTTAACTTTGTTATAACTTGTCATTTATTGAGATTAACATTCTCGATTCAACAGTTCCTTTCGTTCTCGTGGCTGCTAAATAGAGTGGAGGGAAGTGGCAGTGAAGGTTAAAAATTTCCTTCAAAAAGACTTAGAATATGGATGTTATTTTTTCTATTTCTGACGGGTGAATCTTAAGATTAATATTCTCTTCGCGATAAACATTCCTGGAACTATCAGAGTTTTTTACAGTTATTGAAGTTTCTAAGAATAGCACACAGTAATGCTTTTGATTTATATGATTATAGGTCATAAATCTGTCCGTCAATACTTTGAACACATTGAAGATAAAAATATTTTACAAGCATCTTTCATTCCTTTACGCACGTAACTTTTATTTACTCTTTTAGCAACGTGAGCAATAAAAAGGTTAATATAATATTATAGGCAAGCCCCCCGACAACAACTTGCACCGTGGCAGTGCGACATCGATGTAAGACTTCGGTTGAAGACCAATTTTCATAGTTTGTTCAACAAGCACATATTACTAGCTTTCTACCCGCGGCTTCGCTACCGTGGCATAACCCACATGAACTGTGCAGTTCTGGTTTCAGGTTAAGAAGTATCCCATGCCACAGTATCAGCGAAGGTTTCAATCAGTAAAGGGATTTTTGAAATCGGAGCAGTACTTTTAGAGATTTCCTTTTACACACATATAAACACGCAATTTTCCTCCTTATAACAACAGTTTAGATATCTGCATCACGCCTATAGCCGAATGAGTGCTAATTAGCAGAAACAATAGATTTTTTTTTTAAATACCATATGTCCTTTCATCCGACAACTCGTGCGAAAGCTGTGGTGAGCACTAAGAAGCTAGTTCACGTACGAATTAGCACTTTTGCAAGTTTGTAGCGAAATGAATGATGATTTAGGACGAAAACGAGCGCGCGAAATTTTATATACAGACCTTTGTGAGTCTAGATATCATGAAAAAAATACTAAATGTATATTTTCTAAATAAAATTATTTGCTTTGTTGAACTACTAATCTATCCCTGTATGGTGACCATTTTGCAACTTTCTTTCCTCTTATGGTATTTATAGCCGCTCAAAGATGCGTTAAAATTAGTGTTGAAATATGGAACTTTCGACGCTCATAACTTTCAAATATTTTACTTTTTTGTTTCCATACAGGGCTAGATAATGATGAGAAAAATTGATATATTTTTTTATTTTGAACGTAGATCGTCAAACAGTGGAGTCATCCCTAGACTACGTTTGTATGGAAGAAAAATCGACTAGTGTAACTGTGCAGGACGTAGCGTGTTCATTGGCCCCGAGAAAAGAAGGGCGTAAACCTTCTGGCCATTGCCGCTGAACGCCCCATCCACATCAACGAAAACAAAGGTTCTTGGATGCCTAGCTGCAGCAGTGACGTAGGGTTGCAAATCGACTCTAACGATTCAACGATGTGTTGGCTGTACTTGAGTTATTTCCAGATTCCGGGTTGCCTACTTCTGGATCAGCACTCCTGGTGTCCAGGTTCCGAGGTTCAGCTCGACAGGATCGAAAAGGGATGTCTTCATAAGGGTTGAAGTCGATGAATTAAATGAAACACTAAGTTATTCAGTACACGGCACGATTCTAGGGCTCTCAACAATTTCTGAGGCTTGATTCTATATAAGAATTACTTCTTATTTACTAAGACAAGTACAAGCGACTAGCTTTGGATGACTACAAATTCTATTTTGGGCCCGGGGGTTCTTTATACCCTCGCATCGTGCCATTATTGAGAGCCCCGCAAATTCTCGCCGAAAATAATTTTTATTTATGTAAAAAACCCTTATACATATTTGGTAAATAGGGTTACCGCACCCCTTCCATGGTGCTATCAATAGCTGGATTCCTTCGTACTGTAACACAGCAACGCCCCCTATCTATGTATCTAATCAATATACCTAATTTCCAGGTATTGATAGCTTCCCTAGACTATTTCCATGAAATAAAAGGACAATTCCCTTTATTTCCCAGTTAAAACCTTAATAGTTTTCAACCTAGCCTAAGGATATCTATAGGTTGGGTTGACCTGCTGGTGCCAATAGCAGGCTGTCTGTTGACGTCTAGAAAAAGCTTATTTTCGGGAATCTTCTATGGGATATCATCCCTTATGTAATGAATCTATAAATTCCTAAGTCATTTCACCGACTTTAGGACTTCCTACTTAGGCTAACCAGACAATCACCGCCTATTATGGGGATTCTGGTAGCCAATAGACCACACTTTACATTTCTAGTGTTTATGTAAGTCTATCTAGGTCATATGCACATAAGGTGCCTTGATATGTACAAATTTGATAGCCGGTCACTTTCTTTGCGCCCAGCTATCAGAGAAATTAGATATAAAAACACTAATAAGATTGGGACGACACGATGGTGCGTTCAACGGGCCATCGGGAGGTCCCCAAAAATTCCTTATTTTCGGAATTCCCAGGGGTGTATAGTCTCGGGGAATGCCAAAAACTGACTAAAATTACATTTCCAGAAACCTATTTTCCGGAATTGTACTTAAACTACTTGAGCGATTTTCGCTCCAAAGTGATGGCTTGGTAGCTAGTCCAGCAAGCCATCCGAAAGTACTTATACCATGAGTACATCTATTCCCTTCATGGAGTTATTCCACCTGAAGGGTCTACAAATTTCAACGTTTTACGTTGTTTACATTTTTCACGACTGCTTATCTCGTTGACTATCCAAGCGATTCTTCCCATCTAGAAACCGCCTGGAAGCCCTTTTAGCAAGCTTTCCAATGGTAGTACTTTTACCAGTACACCTATATGTTTCTAGGTACTTAGGGCACCTAAAACCGTAAGCGATTGCCAAAACCAGTTAAACAGCAGTTTTTCTATTATATACTGACTTGATATCTCAAGTAAATGGGCTTTATATAAAAGACTACGCTAACTATGAGGTGTATATAGGCTTCCTGTCTCGGTCTAGGTCCCCCATATACCCTAAAATGACCTAAAACCATATATTTGGTGTTTGAGATATCAAGTCAATATTCCTATTTACATAGCAGAAACTATGTGGTCTTCACATAGTTTCATCATTATGTACTGATTTCATGTCCAGTACATAGGATAAGCCCTTAAAAACATGATTTTAATTACTATAATATTTTCGAAAACCACCAAAACTATATATATCGTGTGGTTCCCTCTCACGGTTCATTCGGAACTAATCCGTCGTCGAGCACAGACGTATCGTATGACAGAAATTTATGTTTTTTACTATGATAACTCTTATCAGTATGCTTTCTAATGATTTTACTCTGTTAAGGGTGAACTATTGAACCCTATAACATACTGACAAACACTAAAAACATTATACTACTATCTCAAAAAATGTAGGTAAAATTTTAGTATAAATATAAACGTGCCTCTAAAATTCATTTTAGTATCAGGTGGCGCGCCGTGGTAAGCAGACATGTCTACACATACAAACTTCAATTTCTATGAACCATTTAGTATGGTTGATGACGCTTCGTCGCGAACATATCTCCCGCCGTGCAGTGCTGTGTCGACTCGCTGTGTCGACTCGAAGTGTTGTCGGCGCGGCGCTGCATTCCTTCGGTGAGCGACGGACGGCATTTCTCGGCTGCCGGCCAGGCCCACCGAGAGGACGGTCGCCGCTCCGGCATCTCTGGTTACTGGGGCAGTGGGACGAGTTTCTTCACCGGACGCTTCAAGGTACCGCCAAGCGTGCGTACCTCAGCGGTCCGGATTTCTCCGTCGATTCATGGATACACGGCCACAATGCGGCCTCGCGGCCACGTATTGCGGGGCAGCTGGCCGTCGGCTATCAGGACAGGGTCACCCACTTTAAATCTGGGCCCACTACTATGTGGCTCCCGCCGGTTTTGGAGCTCCGGCAGGTACTCTCTGACCCAGCGACTCCAGAACATATCAGCGAGGATCTGTGATCGTCGCCATATTTTCCTGCTGTCTATATCTTGCTCGGTGAACGTGCCAGGTGTAGGTAGTCTGGCTGACCCACCGAGCAAGAGGTGATTCGGTGTGATGGATTCATCATCATCACCATCTACCGACACGTGTGTCAATGGTCGGCTATTTACAATGTACTCTGCCTCACAAATCAGTGTGGACAACACCTCTTCGGTGGGGTGTTTTTCTGTAAGTACATTGTATAGTGTGTTTTTTACACAACGAACTAGGCGCTCCCAGGCGCCTCCCATGAATGGCGCTGATGGCGTTATGAAGCGCCATACGATGCCTCTACGACTTGCCTCTGTTTTGAAGGCGTCTCGCAGCTCTCTGTCGGCGCCGTGCATGTTGGTGCCATTGTCTGAGTGTATCTCAGCTGGGCATCCTCTGCGTGCGGCGAATCGGCGCAGCGCCAATATGGCGGAGTCTGCGCTAAGGCTGGCGGCGATTTCAAGGTGCACCGCCCTTGATGTGAGACACGTAAATAGTGCTACGTATCTCTTCTGATGCTGCCGACCGACGGTGACGGATAGCGGGCCGAAATAGTCGAGCCCGGTATATGTAAACGGCCTCTTATGGTGAGCGAGGCGCGTTTTCGGGTGGTCGCCGGTCGCAGGTACTGGTGGCTGTGCCTTGCGTATACGGCAATGCAGGCATCTTGCTATCACCTTCTTCGCTGTTGGTCGCATCTTCACGACCCAGTAGTGTTGCCGTACCTCATTAATTGTGAGTTCGGTGCCACTATGTTGTAGACTGCGATGTGTCCAGTCTATGTACAACTGCGTTATGTGATGGTCGCCATGTAATATAGGCGGGCGCATCACTTCTTCAGCTACCTCTTGCGTAGCTGCTATGCGACTTCTTAGTCGCAGCACGCCGTCGACGACCTGAATTTGTAAAGGTCGCAGCGAGCTATTTTTATTTATTTCTTCAACATTCGCTAACTCTGAAGCGAACGATTGTTGTTGTGCGACCTGGACAAGTATTTTCTCAGCTTCTTGGAGAAATTCTGCTTCTATGATTTGTCTGTTGACCTGGGTTGGTGCTCTGCATGCCTGCTTCTGCTTCTGTGCAGGTACAGCGGGCTTCTTGCGCCAGTCTGGGTCCTTTTCAGCGTTTTTTCTCGTCCGTTTATAGGACGTTATCTCTGTTCTATTTTTGCAAAGAGATATAAAACGCAGAACTGTGGCGGTCGCACGAAGCAGTCGCTCCCATCTGGAGAATCTGCTTGGCTCTGGAACGGCTTCTATGAAGCTCTTCTTGTCCCCTTCTGTGACAACGAAAGTTTTTTCTTCTCCCGTGTCGTTTGTAGTCGGAGGTTTCTCTGTGGGCCATAATTCGGGCCCAAGAGACAAAAAAACTCGGCCCGCAGTACCACTCGTGGTCCGAGTTGAACCGCAGTGGCACGTCACGGGTTGCTGCATCAGCGATGTTCATCTTGGTGGGTATCCATCGCCAATCTTCGACTTTGCTATTGTCTTCAATAGCAGCTATTCGGTGAGCAACGAAAGGTTTGTATACTCTCGCTCCTCTTCTAATCCAGGTCAGTACGGTCTTGCTATCTGACCAATACGTTACTGACGTGGGCTTGCAGTCGTGTTCACTCATCACTGCTGCGGCTACGCGGGTTCCCAATACCGCGGCCTGAAGTTCGAGTCTCGGTATCGAAAGCAGTTTCAGTGGGGCCACCCGCGCTTTCGCCATAACAAGGCTTATTAAGTGCTTGCCTTCCACGGTCGTGGCCCGCCAGTATATAGCGGTAGCATATGCCATCTCGCTTGCATCAGTGAACACATGCACCTGCATTTCTATAGCGTCGCTATATCCAGGATAGCATCTTGGTACGCTAACGTTTTTTAGTTGGCGTAAATGTTGTACCCAAATTTTCCCTTGTAATGCTAGGTCAACATCTAGCCTCTGATCCCAGTCGACGCCTCGCCTCCATGCTTCTTGCAATATTTGCTTCGCCTTGATGGTTACTGGCGAGGCGAGTCCGAGTGGGTCGTATAGCGACGCTACTATTCTGAGCGCCTCTCGCTTGGTGGGCGCCTCTCGGTCCAAGATACCCTCAGGCAGACGCGCGAGTGTGAGGTTGAAACCCAGCGTGTCTTCGCCTGGCCTCCATATGAGGCCGAGTATCTTTTCCGACGTATCTATATCTCCAATGGATACCATCTCAGTTTGTATATGCGATGGGTCCATTTTTTCTAGGAGCTGCGAGCTATTTGAAACCCATTTCTTGAGTTCAAACCTCGCCTGTAGGTGTATTTTTCGCACCATACTAGCGACTTCTGCCGCCTTCTCGATAGTTCTATAACTATCTAGGTAGTCATCCATATAATGACTACGTAGTATAGCATCCACAGCTTCAGGGTGCTTCTCTATATATTTGTTTGCGTTCCAGTTCTTTGCAAAAATTGCTGTGCAAGGCGAACTGGCTGCGCCGAAAATGATGGACGTCATTCTATATTCTTCTGGCGCTCCTTCTCTGCGGTTTCCCCTCCACAGGTAGCGAAGCGCGTCTCGGTCTTGGCTCCGCACCTTCACTTGCATGAACATCTCCGCTATGTCACCGGTTATTGCGACGCAGTGGCGGCGAAACCGCATCATTACGCCTGGCAGCGACTGTAATAGGTCGGGCCCAGTTAACAGGAAGTCATTCAGTGACATTCCTCTCGATTTGGCGGCAGCGTCATGTACGATGCGAAGTTTGTCTGGCTTCATTGGGTTGAAGACATCGAAGTGTGGGAGGTACCAAGTTTTGCCCGGCGTGCTAATTGCGGGTGCCCTTTCAGCGTACCCTTTCGCAATTAGCGAGTCCATCTGGTCTGAGTATCTTCTTAGAAGTTCCTGGTTCTTGTCCAGCTTCTTTTCTGTTGAGACGAGCCTCTTCAGAGCTGTCTCAAAGCTATCTGGCATCTCAGCATGCTCATTACGCCAAAGCATGGCGGTTTCGATGTGTCCATTCTCTAATTGGACAGTTGATCGATTCAAAATGTCCTCTGCCCTTCTTGCTGGGTCAGAGGCGGGTCGCTGTGGGTTTATGCACAACGATTCTATGGCGAAATGTTCGCGCAACTGATGATCCAAATTGTCATCAGTTGTTATTCTATTGACATGATGTACTTGTTGTCGTAGTAAACTACTGTGCGCGCCATGTAGTGTCCAACCCATTGCTGTAAGTGACGCAATTGGTTGGTGTCTTGGACCTCTGCGAATCTCGCTGGCCAATAACAAATGCCAGTTGTCTTGGCCGACGAGTATTTTTGGCACGCCATTGTTGTACATCAACTCTTTTCTCAAGTCGGTTAAATGCTTGCAGCGTGCGACAACCCTATCGCTCACTGTTTGTTTTGCCAAGCTGAGTTTAGGTATAGTACGTGCTTTAAATTGTACCCTTCTCTCTTGCGGGCTAACCAGCGTCACCTTGACTCTTCTTGAGCATGGGGTGGTGAGCATGGTGTTGCCTATCGCACCGATCTTGAGCGGGTCCACAGGGCCCTCTGCCCCGACTTGCCTCGCGATGTCTTCATCCATCAGCGAAACGGTGGACCCATCGTCTAGGAGAGCGTATGTTGCTACCTCTCCCGCCGGTCCGATTACCCGGACCGGCACTATCTTGAGGTACGCCTGGCTCGATGGTGACCCGAAACTGGCCACCGTTTCCTGAGGATCCTTGCGGGATTCAGGAACATCGGGCTTCTTGTTGGCTTCCCTCTGCTGTTGCTTCTTCCTATGAAGAAGCCGATGGTGCGTATCTCTGCACCCGTCTTGGCCACACTGTTTTCTTTTACAAGTGTGGTTGCCTCGTCGATGTTGAAGGCAGCGATAACATAGATTGTGTTTTTTCGCTAGCTCCCATCTTTTCTCGACAGCTACGCCCCTGAATTGTGCACATCCAGTGGCGTAGTGATGTCCCACGTCGCAAACACGGCATTTTCCTACCGGTTGGTCCGTAGCTATATGCGTCCTTTGTGTGACGCGTCTGTTGGTGTTCGCCTCGGCCGAAGCGATGCCTTCGGGTGGGGCGAATGGACTACAGAAGTGTGCCTGTTCAGATATAAAATTACTGAACAATGAAATATCTGGCACCGATTGGTACTTCTCCGAATATGATCGGTACCATTGTGCTCGTAGCGAATTGGGTAACTTCTCTGTTAACAATCGCATAAGCTCCGCGTTCATAAGGTAATGACCCTTTTTTAACGCGCGGAGCGTGACTACAGCACCTCTTACGCGACTTGCAAACGCGCAGATGTCTCTTGGTGACTCACTGCAGCGCGGCAGTCCGCGTAATCTATCTGTTTCAGCTTGCGCTATGGAGTCTGGACGGCCGAACTGCAGCTCGAGTTCCTTCATGATGTCATCGGGCCTGGCATGTCCGATGAGTTCTGAGCTGACGGTTTCCATTGCACGTCCATGTAAGCTTCTCCTCAGCCTCGCTGTATTCTCGATGTCCGTAAAGTACGCTCGAGTTGTCTCATATATGGCCCGAAATGATAGCCATTCAGTATGAGAACCATTGAAATTCGGCAATGTCATGACGAATTTCGACGCAGAGGGGTTCGGTTGGTCCCGCTGTTCTATTTTCCTGTCGGCTAGCGACGCTATAGCGGACGTCAACTCCGTCAAGAATGGACGGAGACTATCCCTCTGACCTCCTGTACCCTCAGCTGACGCTGCAACTGGAGGCTTTCGCACTTCTCTCTCCTTAGGATGCTGACCTTCTATTTGCGATTTGGTGGCGGCCGCAGTCAGGGGTCTATGCATAGAATTTCTGGTTCCCCCTTCAACGACGTTATCCTCCTTCTCAGGCTGAGGTTCTGGTGCCTCTTCTAGCCATGAACGCACGTACTCGTCATTCGAGTTTCTGTCATCCAAGTATTCAGCTTCGGAACCCTCTTCCTCCGCTCTCTGAAGTGCCAGTTGTGCAAGCTCCAACTTATTTTTGAGTAAGTCTTCGCGAGCTTTGTCTATGTTTTTTCGTGACCGAGTCACTCTAGTTGACGGCGGACGGCTATGTTCGATACGGGCGTCACCCCGGGTAGTCATCGGCATCGCTGTACGTCTGTCTTCTTCGGAAATCTTCTCTTTCTGAGAAGGTTTCAATGTTGTGTCTGAAGCTCCTTCTAATCTGGTTACTCTGGTAGAAACCGCTTGATCAGTTTCTATTGGTTGATGCGTCGGAGTGCTTTCAGTTTGAGGCGCTAGATGGCGCTGCTCGTCCGACGGCTCGGTCCCTTCGGTTGTGGAAGGTGAACACGGCGGCAGCTCATGTCTGATGCCAACTGGCTGATCCAACTCCACGGTCCATGCCTCCGGCGTCTTGCCTTTGGATCTGGTTATCGGCATTGTTGTTGAAATATTTTCTTTTGAAAACTCGAAGTTAGTTTTCAAAGATAAGTCCCAGTTCCGGGCTTCAGCGTTCAAACCGACGATCTCCAGAAGTTAACCTCCACTTCGATTGACTATAATTCAATCTTCAAATAAAAAATCACTAAAAACTTACGGTCAGTGATAAGTCTTCAGGAAACTTCAGGCATTTGCTATACAAGTTTATTTTTCCCATAAACGTGTATGTTCTATTTGATTGACTATAATTCAATCAAATTCTAAATCACCGAAAAGTCAAGGTTACTTTTCGGTGGTGATGCTTCATGAACTGCTTGTCCAAAGCATCAGAGCCGTGCATCAATCTTCCGAGCACGTATCTTGCTTGATTGAAGAAAATTCAATCTTCAAATAAATCACCGAAACGTCAAAGTTATTTTCAGTGATAGTGCTTCAGGAACCGCATAGTCAGTACATCCGAAACGTATCTAAGTCTTCAGAGTACGTTTCTTCCATTCACTGACGAAAATTCAGTCTTCAAAATTTTCCTGAAAACATAGGGGTTGTTTTCAGTCATAAGGCTTCAGGAATTATTCTTCAATCATCAAGGATGCACATCAGCCTTCTAAACGCACGTCTTGTATTTTTCTGACGGGCGCTCGTTTTTTAAACAAATCGCTAAAAACATAAGGGTAGTTTTCAGCGATAAGTCTTCAGGAACTATTCTTCCGCGTCAAAGACGTAATCCAATCTTCTGAACGAGTATTCTTGGTTGAATAAACAAGCGTTCAGTTCTAGAACAAATCACTGATAACATAGGGTAGTTTTCAGCGATAAGTCTTCAGGAACTATTCTTGGGGCTTCAAGGATGCGCATCTGTCTTCATACAGCATTTTGCGGCTCACAGAAAATTTCTTCTATTTTCTTACAATTATTGAAAAAATAGGGTATTTTCAATAACTGTCTCCAGAATTTTACCTCTTGGATCCAGCGGCAAATAGGGCACGCAGGACTTGTTCCCTGCAGTGCACGTCGATTTTTGGTTTATTTGTGAAATTAATTTCTCCAAAATTCGAAAAATTAATTCCACCACTGTTTCTTCCTGACGTCCTGGGGCGCTCCAGACTTCGAATTTCGGCTCGAACGGGTCAACGTTGTGTTGCACGTAGCCGACTTAATATGCAGGCACCCAGTTGTTTTTTCTGGATCTACTGTTCCCGACGTCCTGGGGCTCTCCAGGCTCCAAAATTCGGCTCGATAGGACCATTAAATGTGCAGGACGTAGCGTGTTCATTGGCCCCGAGAAAAGAAGGGCGTAAACCTTCTGGCCATTGCCGCTGAACGCCCCATCCACATCAACGAAAACAAAGGTTCTTGGATGCCTAGCTGCAGCAGTGACGTAGGGTTGCAAATCGACTCTAACGATTCAACGATGTGTTGGCTGTACTTGAGTTATTTCCAGATTCCGGGTTGCCTACTTCTGGATCAGCACTCCTGGTGTCCAGGTTCCGAGGTTCAGCTCGACAGGATCGAAAAGGGATGTCTTCATAAGGGTTGAAGTCGATGAATTAAATGAAACACTAAGTTATTCAGTACACGGCACGATTCTAGGGCTCTCAACAATTTCTGAGGCTTGATTCTATATAAGAATTACTTCTTATTTACTAAGACAAGTACAAGCGACTAGCTTTGGATGACTACAAATTCTATTTTGGGCCCGGGGGTTCTTTATACCCTCGCATCGTGCCATTATTGAGAGCCCCGCAAATTCTCGCCGAAAATAATTTTTATTTATGTAAAAAACCCTTATACATATTTGGTAAATAGGGTTACCGCACCCCTTCCATGGTGCTATCAATAGCTGGATTCCTTCGTACTGTAACACAGCAACGCCCCCTATCTATGTATCTAATCAATATACCTAATTTCCAGGTATTGATAGCTTCCCTAGACTATTTCCATGAAATAAAAGGACAATTCCCTTTATTTCCCAGTTAAAACCTTAATAGTTTTCAACCTAGCCTAAGGATATCTATAGGTTGGGTTGACCTGCTGGTGCCAATAGCAGGCTGTCTGTTGACGTCTAGAAAAAGCTTATTTTCGGGAATCTTCTATGGGATATCATCCCTTATGTAATGAATCTATAAATTCCTAAGTCATTTCACCGACTTTAGGACTTCCTACTTAGGCTAACCAGACAATCACCGCCTATTATGGGGATTCTGGTAGCCAATAGACCACACTTTACATTTCTAGTGTTTATGTAAGTCTATCTAGGTCATATGCACATAAGGTGCCTTGATATGTACAAATTTGATAGCCGGTCACTTTCTTTGCGCCCAGCTATCAGAGAAATTAGATATAAAAACACTAATAAGATTGGGACGACACGATGGTGCGTTCAACGGGCCATCGGGAGGTCCCCAAAAATTCCTTATTTTCGGAATTCCCAGGGGTGTATAGTCTCGGGGAATGCCAAAAACTGACTAAAATTACATTTCCAGAAACCTATTTTCCGGAATTGTACTTAAACTACTTGAGCGATTTTCGCTCCAAAGTGATGGCTTGGTAGCTAGTCCAGCAAGCCATCCGAAAGTACTTATACCATGAGTACATCTATTCCCTTCATGGAGTTATTCCACCTGAAGGGTCTACAAATTTCAACGTTTTACGTTGTTTACATTTTTCACGACTGCTTATCTCGTTGACTATCCAAGCGATTCTTCCCATCTAGAAACCGCCTGGAAGCCCTTTTAGCAAGCTTTCCAATGGTAGTACTTTTACCAGTACACCTATATGTTTCTAGGTACTTAGGGCACCTAAAACCGTAAGCGATTGCCAAAACCAGTTAAACAGCAGTTTTTCTATTATATACTGACTTGATATCTCAAGTAAATGGGCTTTATATAAAAGACTACGCTAACTATGAGGTGTATATAGGCTTCCTGTCTCGGTCTAGGTCCCCCATATACCCTAAAATGACCTAAAACCATATATTTGGTGTTTGAGATATCAAGTCAATATTCCTATTTACATAGCAGAAACTATGTGGTCTTCACATAGTTTCATCATTATGTACTGATTTCATGTCCAGTACATAGGATAAGCCCTTAAAAACATGATTTTAATTACTATAATATTTTCGAAAACCACCAAAACTATATATATCGTGTGGTTCCCTCTCACGGTTCATTCGGAACTAATCCGTCGTCGAGCACAGACGTATCGTATGACAGAAATTTATGTTTTTTACTATGATAACTCTTATCAGTATGCTTTCTAATGATTTTACTCTGTTAAGGGTGAACTATTGAACCCTATAACATACTGACAAACACTAAAAACATTATACTACTATCTCAAAAAATGTAGGTAAAATTTTAGTATAAATATAAACGTGCCTCTAAAATTCATTTTAGTATCAGGTGGCGCGCCGTGGTAAGCAGACATGTCTACACATACAAACTTCAATTTCTATGAACCATTTAGTATGGTTGATGACGCTTCGTCGCGAACAGTAACCTTAAGAGCGGGTATGGGAGAGCCCTTGCGGGTTTTTTAGCCACAGCCCACAAAACCAAAACCCACAAAAAGTTTATTTAAAATAGAAATGCAAATGGTAAACCATGGCGTGTATCATCAACATACGGAAAAGTAACGAGTTTCGGCTTACTGTAATAATATTTGGCCAAAAGAACTGTACACTTAGCGCTGTTTTTATTAATTACATTAATTTGACCGTAATAATGCAATTTGGACAAGAATGAGCGAACCAAGAACTTCAAACACATACGATTCTCCAATATCAGTAAATCCCCGATCTTGCATGTGATATTTCCTGACGCCATTGGCCGCTTGCAAACACTCTTCATCACTGTTGCACTCAGGTATAACAGTATGTTGTATCACGGCTATGTTCACTGGATTCGCAAGAGTTTCCTGCCTCAGAAGGGGAGAATTACCCCATTCAGAAATAGGAATTACTCCGCAGTTTCCATCTGAAAGAAAATTTACTTCTCATGAGCCAGCTCTTGACGTCGATTTCGATTGATGAAATCTACGTTGGACTGAGCCTAGTGGAGCATTTTCACTCTTGCTTTGAAGGATGAATGTATTACAGATGTGCAGAAACAGAAGCTGGCAGAGAAATCGGTTGGAGTGTAGCCATAGTGTAGGGGCACTATGGCGCGAGGACTTCAAGACCTCCGAATTTTATAAAATTAGGAGGCCCATAATTCGGAACCGGTGTGTCGTAGGGCTATGCTTCTCAGATTCTAAATTATTGTTATGGTCTAGGTCAACCTGGTACTGCAATAAATTTGGGAAACTGCCGAAACAAAAAGTCCAAAATTTTTTTCTTAACCAAAAAATTTTTTTTTTTGGTTTTCTTTGCTGCTCATAGTGCCCCTAAGCGTATACTCCAACTCCGCCCCTAAGACGACCCACTACCTGCCCCAGATTTTATTTGCTTATCAGAGGAAAAGGTACCAGTATTCAGTGGTTATAGAACAACTAAGCTATAAATGAAAATTAACAGTAGCTAATTATATACTGCTATTAAATCAGTGTTGATATTTACAAATGATATAACTTCTACTCATTTTCATACGAGAGGTTAGAGCTCAGAAAATCACAGATTGCTGAAAATACCAGTCCCATGTTAATAGGAAATTTTCATTAAAGGCGCCTCCCCGAGCAAAACGCCGCACTAGTCGTTTTGTGCAGTTTTTAAGAGACTCTTTATTTAAAAAGAAATATCAATTAATAAAAATACATTAAATTTCTACATAATGTTGATTCTAAAGTAGTACACTTTTTTTTAAAGAGGTATATGTATCACTAATCTCCTTCTAACAAAACCATAAAAATGAGAAATAATTATTGATAACATGCATCTCCTCGTAAAGTGTTCATTAATTATTTTTTGTACTGTCACTAATGGATAGACAATTTGATAACGAAAATTTTGTAAGTGAATTTTTTTCTAAAGACGAATATTCGATTTTATAAAGATTTTATTCTAAAATCTGGGCGTATTCACTACTTTAATTCATGCGCCACCAGTGCCGCTAGGCCAATAGGAATGCTCATATCTCATGCTGATATTTTGGTCAGGGTACGGCCTTAACGAACAATTCCTTTCTCACGAGAAACCTTTAAGAAGAAAGCATCAAACAAATTAATTAACATCTCAGAAACTTACCTTTTGCCTCCACAGTTAACTTGACAACTACCGTCAAGAACAGAATTATTCTCATTTTGCTAAAACAAAAACACTTTTATTACTTAAATACGAAGGTACAAAACTGTAAACTCTCTAGTCTCACTTAGATCAGGGATGTGACTGCACAATAATTAGTTCTTCAGCTCTTTATATTAGCATAAAACAATTGGAGGGTAACTAGGGTAAGAACCTTTATCGTTGGGAAAACACAGACTTTTCTGAGGATAAATCGAGTTATTCCATACAGTTATGTTTCCTCCATGTTGCATTGATAAGAGTTTGTGTAAAATGAGTAGATCGGAAACTAATAAAAACATGTGACTTTATCAGTCTCGTGTCGACACGAGTTGTGCGAGAATAGGTCGTGTTGTGTAAGTAGATAAGGTAATCAGTTAGAACAATATTGTGAGGATAACTGCAACTGATGCGTCCCACTTGTAATAATTGTTATGGGCGCAGGTGCAGAAAATATTTATTTCCAACAATTTTTAATAACCTTCCAGTTGATATGGAAAGCAGTTGTACCACAAAAACTTATTTTAAAACCAAGTGAGAAAGTATCTCCTTGGAACTTTTGGGGTAAATATTGAATATATTTAACTAACAATAACTAACCAATTTATATTGTATATTACTCGTACTAATATTACTAACATTTCAAATACTTAGCCATTAAACGAAAAAAAATACAATTATAATAATTATATAATTTAAGTGGGAGTTGCGTCTGCCAACAAACTGTCGTACAGTTTGGCAGAAGTAAAATCTTTTTATATGTGTGCTATCTTTGAGAATAAACTTTTTTTTTTCACACAAAATCCTCACGATCGAATTTCGGTCACGGTGGCCCATCGCAACGGAGGTTATCTAGGTACGCAGGATATATTATACTGTACAAGTATGTGTGCAAACACATTTGCACTGTCTGTGTCGATGAGACGGCAATCAAACACGGCCGGACAGAGATCAGGTGGAAGGGTTCTACTCCCTAAGCACGAAGTCCGTGGTGTCGTCGCTTAGAGAGCAGACCCCTGTACCGTTCGTTACGAGCATTTTTTACTTCGTATCATATACGGACGCATGATTCGTTCGAGGCCCGAACTAATAATTAATAACAATATGACAGTTTTACCTACTCCCCATGTGTTTTCACCCGTCCAAAAAATTTAATCATTAAGGAGTATGGTTCACTCCGAAGTTCCGGAATGCTTTCGGATGGGCCCGTAACTTCGTTGACGGAGTTAGGGAGTAGACCCCCTGGGCCAACGTCATTACGTGCTTTTCAAGGCAAGAAGGTGGTGAATCACCAACTTCAAAACTCTGCGCTGGTATTGAGAAATTCCTAACGGATAAACCTAATACCACCTCACCAAACTGGGAATCAAACCTAACCCCACGCTTAGCAGTCGTGATTGCGACCACGAGACCAACGGCACAGTAACATACGTAGCCGTATCCATTGACACTTTTTTTGAAATAACAACACATACAAATAACAGTACTATTATATCTAACACTATCTTTATATCGCACCAAAACTTTGTATTATAATAAATTGTAGTTCTAAAAACTAAAGAACACGCTTTAATGGTAAATTGAACTAAAAAGTCGCTAATCCTGAAGATCTTGGTAAGGCTAATGGGACAAACAATTTAAACGCGCACGGTAGAATCAACTTTTATTACTTGTAAATTTTAATTTTTGTTTGACTTTCAAAAGTTCTTTGTCTTTGACTTTGACTAAATTATTGCATTGTCATCGGTCCTTGATAGGTGTGCAAAGTTTGAAATCAATCCGACGTTTTGAAGGGGGTGAAAATCACGTTCAAAGATTCCGTTACATTGATACATAGATACATACCAAGCTAATCAAATCAAATCAAATCAGTTTATTCGCAATAAAAGCGTGTTAAAAGAAAGATTGTTATAATGTAGGTGCCTATTGCTTACAGATAAGAATGTTGCAATGCAGTTATGAGTTAGTTACAAAGTACAATTACGTACAATTTTTAGGGTTGCGTACCCAAAGGGTAAAAATGGGACCTATTACTAAGACTTCGTGATCCGTCTGTCTGTCTGCCTGTCCGTCTGTAACCAGTGTCTCATGAACCGTAATATCTAGACAATTGAAAATTTCACAGATGATGTATTTCTGTGGCCGCTATAACAGCAAATACTAAAAACAGAATAAAATAAATGTTTAAGTGGAACAAAGGTGTTATTTTGACATTTTTTTGCGATTATGTTACGGAACCCTTCGTGCGCGAGTCCGAATCGCATTTGGCCGGTATTTTTTTTATTTAGTCACTTCTTTTATACAGTTTTTATACTTCAAAATAGCTGAAAAAAGATTGATTGATTGCAATCTTATGATTGAGATGTCTTTCCGGTCACCTGAGACAATTCAGGGTTTTTTGTTACTAAGCAAGCTCATGCCAGAATAACTTGAAAGCCAACATTGGAATAAATTCGTGGGATACACGAGTAGTAGCCTCTATTAATTTCAATACAAAGATACAGATGAATATTACCTTATTACATGGGACGACCACTTAGCTGACCTTCACAACCAAATATTCAAGACCCCTTGGCAAGATAAATTACAGTGGCAGATTCTCTTCAATTCTCAACATAAAAATAAACACCACCGTTTGAGGAAACGTAAACAAACCTTTATTTTCCTCAGATATTAAATAATAAGACAAAATTTTGCTATAGAAACTTTGAATTTTGAAAACCATTAGAACTGTTTATAAGCGTAGGACGAAGAAAATTGCAAAACATTTCATTTCAATTGTACATTAACAGGAAAATAAACACAGGATATCATAACAAGAATTAATTGAGCGCAATATTGCTCGATTTTAAGCAAACAATTCGAATATTTATTATATCGTAGGTACAATCTAGTCGTTTATACCATCAACAGTTTTTGAATTTCATACACAAGAAATTCTTTCATACACAAGTTAGGACACGATACTTTTTGAAGCTATGGCTATCAGTACAAAATTTTTCATTTTTCTCTTGCATACTTTTATTTGATACTCATATCATGCGGCGCATAAAAATTGTTGATCCGCCATCTTTGGAAGTCCGCCTTATTAAATTTAGAATGATGTCACTAACCGAACATAGTCATCCAAACCACGTGTGTATGCGAAATATCAGCTCAATAATTTGGGGATAACTAATATAAAATGCAGTTGTAAGATTTTACCCCTACATTAATTATTACTATAGATACTAGGCTACATAGCTAAGAACACTCTCGATAAAGTCACCTTTCAAAAAAAAAAAACTAAATCAAAATCGGTTCATCCGTTTACGCGCTCTGATGCCACAGACAGACACACAGTTACACAGCAACACACGTCAAACTTATAACACCCCACTTTTTCCGTCGCCGTCGGGGGTTAAATAAATAAATAAATAAATCATCATTTATTTCAGATTCATCTTACGATTACATCCATATTTGTTAGTACAATTGCGAGCTTACAAACTAGTGTTAGTAATAATTCGTAACTGATTGACACTTAATAATAAAAAAACAAACAAAAATAGATAAGGTGACGAACTTATCTTAACTATGACTGTACTTGTCTTATGCACATAATTTTAACGCACACGCCCGTATGGCTTAACATCTACTCAATAGTTAACCTTATAGATTCTGTCGTAGAGTATGATTGCTTCTCTATTTACTGAACGAATAGTAATTTATGTAATCAGTAGGTTGACATACATAAGTACGTTTCTGTCGATTATCAGGTGGACGCTGTTCTCAATTCAATTCTGGCTTTTAGGAGTTGCAGTGGTTGAGAACAGTGTTGCTAAAAGAGTTATTATGAATATAAATGTGGATGGATGGACAGGGAGAGGAAGGCCAAAGAAAAGGTGAATGGACTGTGTGAGGAGTGATATTAAAGAAAAGGGAGTCAGTGATAGCGTGACGGGAGACAGAACGGTATGGAAGAAGAAAACGTGTTGCGCCAACCCCAAGTAACATGGGATAAGGGCAGGAAGATGATGATTGGTTGGAGACAGTGTTCCGGGCTTGTCCCAGAAAAATACATGTCTTTCGACAGCTATCACATGAGGTGTGCACTAATAGCTAAAAAAGTATGTATTTATTATTTTATCTTTCATTTCATGGTTATCAATTATTTTTCCTAAACTTATCCACAGTCTAGCTAGGACCTATATTTTTTAATATGCTTGCATTTGACGACAATCTCATCTGTTGGCCAGATGTTGAGGTCAAAGATGAAGCACTAGCCTAAAAGTATCTAATTCATTTTTGTCTTAAATATCCCACACACGTACACGTGTGTATACGATGTCAAAAAAGTTGGTAATTGCACATAGAAATGCAACAATAAAAACTCGGTACATGACATGAAATCATCATCATCATCTGCCTAGCCTTTTCCCAACTATATTGGGGTCGGCTTCATGTTTAATTGGATGACATGAAATACCCTTAGATTATAATTAAATGCGGTAAGTATCTCAATTATTGTACTAACTGGGATACCACAAACCTGGAATATCCATCGACCTACCTTGCTTTTACTCAACTATGTTGGGGTAGGTCTTCATGTTTAATTGGATGCAGCTGAGTACCAGTATTTCACATGGAGCGACTATCTATCTGACCTCCACAAACTAGAAACTGACAACATGACATTCCTTGGCAAGTTTGATGTCAGAAACTGACAAAATGACATTCCTTGGCAAGTTTGATGTCAGTAACTGACAAAATGACATTCCTTGGCAAGTTTGATGTTAGAAACTGACAACATGACATTCCTTGGCAAGTTTGATGTCAGACACTGACAACATGACATTCCTTGGCAAGAATGATGTCAGACACTGACAACATGACATTCCTTGCCAAGTTTGATGTCAGAATCTGACAACAGACCTTCCTTGGCAAGTTTGATGTCAGATTTTCTCGTAAAGTCTGTCTAAGATCGACAAATGATAGCCGGAACCAATGGTGGAACCAACGTACTTCCCTAGACATGAAAGAGTGTCAGTATGTAATGGAATGGTCTCTCATCCATGGAGCGACCTCAGCAAGTGTTGCTTAACCTCGAAGATCGACCGGTGCGGCGGTTATTATTTCCCCACGAGTAGTACCTGGGACATCCCAACCAAATTGTTTATTTTGAAAATAAAAGTATCCTCCTAGGTAATATTGAACTCCAAGTGACAACACGAATAAATCCAAAACGTAATATATTGTTCTTCCCCGTTTTCAAATAATATTTTATTAATTTACTTATTCAATTAATTTATTACAGCAGTCATTAGTTTCCCCACCGCAAAGAGTTGTTTTATCTCGAAGCGTGATTTGTAACGTAAACATCATTTCCATTAAGTTAGAACGGGTTCTTGCTTTAATGAAGTCATAGAAATACGGGTCATTAGTATCAGAGGGCGATAGGTATATTTTATATTAATGTAATAAACACGTATGTAGGCCTTTTCGCTTATCGTTTTTCACGGTGAATTAGTGGACAAACGAAAGCCTATTAATGAAAACAATTTTCAAAATTAATCAAATTGCTTCTATCTCCGTCATTGAACCCAATTAATTCATTTGTTTTCAAATTATTGATACGCTCAATAAGAAACTAATAAAAAAAACTAATCTTTAAGATATAAGTCTTAATTAAAAGAAGAAACGAAAGTTAATTGATGAGTGTTGTATTCAATGATTATAACTATCTTTGTTTAAGTTTAGATTAATTATCAAACTTGAATTAAAAAATATCTACAACTAAAGCGGTTATAAAAATCAAAATTAATAGTAAAAGAGGTATAATGTTTTTAATATATGTTTTGTTAAAGTAGATTCTGGACGTTTAATCCAATGACGAGAATTCATTCACATATAGAAATCTACACAATCTCTGTGTATCTGTGCCTACTTTTTATCCCAAAAAAAATGAGAGAATAAAGTGTGATAAGCTACTTGAGTGAAGTCGTAGAATAAAGCTAGTTTTCAATAATGGAAATGTCCCTTGTGCCCCCATGTGAAACACTAACCAAAATGTTTTAAAACATGTATATATTTACATGTATCAATTTCTGTTACTATCCACTACGTAGAGCACAGGGTAACGGGGTTCACATATATGAATTCAACATACTAAACGGGGGAGCGTGGCGAAATAAGCAAGCACTCCAGCAACTCAGCCAGAGCAGACAAC
This sequence comes from Orthosia incerta, assembly GCA_948252205.1. Classification (NCBI taxonomy): domain Eukaryota; kingdom Metazoa; phylum Arthropoda; class Insecta; order Lepidoptera; family Noctuidae; genus Orthosia; species Orthosia incerta. Next base: position 8,105,110 of record OX411748.1, read on the forward strand.
CATTTGATTATAGTCAGTAAGAGTCTGACTGTTCCCTCCACCCGCCGAAGGGCGGAATACATCCATCAGGATTTCCAACGCCAAAAAAAAGTTGTACCTAAACTTACGTCAATATTATAACGAGCTGGATTCAAACTCACAAACTGTCACCAACTTTAGCCCTCATGTGAGCTACTAAGTAAGTTATTAATTAGCAGAATGACGCAACAGATAAAATGTGTATCTTGTTTAACGATCTTAATAAAGAAACACGTTGTTTGAAGCATGTGCTTCTGTCTAATGAAGTATTTATGGGCTTGTGGTGACACGTGTTTTGTGATATCGTGTGGATACACTTGCTTATTTTTAAGATCTCAAATCATTATCATCTAATTCTTCTTCTTCTTCGTGTCGATGATTCCTTAACTAAATTTTCTTCGACCAGTATTCAACCACGTCGATAACCTTAGCGCTGGCCTCAGAAAGGTCTTGCATGGTGCAAGACCTTTCTGATTTTTGGTTTTTACATAAGGAGCAGGACAGAAGGTGGACATCGTCTGTGGGGTGGTTCCACAGTCACACTGTGGCTGATTGGCGTAACCCCATCTGACTAAATTATGCCTACAGCGGCCCACTTGCCTTCGTAACCGGTTTAGGGATTTCCAGATGGGCCATGGCTGTTTATGACCCACTGGAAGCTTTTCTGCAAGCTCAACATAGTCAGTTGGAGGCGGGTATTTGAGAATCCACAGTTTCTTGCTTCGCTAGGGCTGTTGTCATCATATTTTAGTCGACTTATGGAAGCTCTTCCGATTCTTCAATCGCCGTCTCCTTGGTTGTTCCATGTTGTACATTAGGTGTCGGTTGTCGGTCTCCTGTTTGTGCTTCTTGGAGGAACAGGCAACTTCTCTTCGAACTTCCGGAGGGGCTATTCTAGGTAGCGGGTATAGTGCGTTAAGTGGAGTTGGTTTTAAGCAGCCAGTTATTATTCTGCAAGTCTCATTTAAAGCTGCATCTACTTTTCGGGCATGAGTAGATCGGTGCCACACTGAGCAGGCAAATCGCCAGCCGAGAAGCAGAAAGTTAAGCCAGACGGATGTGAGTCGGCGGAGAAGGTTATTGTGTGTGTTGACTTTGAATTTGGTTTTGACACATTGGTTCCTATAAGTCAAAGAGCGGTCTAAGGTAGCACCTAGGTAGACAGGGTTATCGTTATGTTCAAAATCAGCGCCTCGCCATTGAATATTTATTTTTCTGGTTGCCTGACAATTTCTCAAGTGGAATGAGCACAACTGTTTTTAGACGGATTAGGTCTTAGTGCATTGTCCTCGTAGTAACCACTGAGGTTCGCCAGGGCCATTTCAAGATTTGTTTCGGCATCTTCAAATTTTTTCACCCTTGTAGCCAGTGCTAGGTCATCCGCGTACAGACACCTTTCTGTGTTTGTTGTGCTCATCATCTAATGTGCCATCGGTACATGGTGGACATCCCACCCATATGAACTAAACCTTTTGGGAATACTTTTATTATGCGAACACCTATTTATTTATTTATTTAATTAAACATGTATAACTTTACAGGTCATACCTAAGGCGTTATACAATGCGAGAAAAGAGAAAAAAAAATACACACAAACGAAACATAAAAGAATTAGGCAAAATTAAATATAAACTAATAAAAACTAATTTATATAATGAAAAAAAAAAAAAACACGATACCAAAAAACATAGACAAAAAAAAAGATACAAAAACGGAATAAAAATAACGGAGAACAAAAAAAAATAAGTATAACAAACAGAAGTAAAAAAAAAAAAAAAAAATGTACAAAGAATACATAAACAATTATTCACTAATCTAACTTTCATCCATCTTCTCACAAAAACTTAAACATTCACGACACACATCTATTCACCTCCCAGCAAACAGGTCACACTCCGGTGCTGATGTCAGAAGGGCATTTAGCAATGTGAGCGCCCGAACTAGAGGCGAGTTAGCTCGGGACACCGTACGTGCCGAAGGTACGGCCAAAAGCCGGTGACTTCGTGGTCTAAGCTGTTGTTTGGGCACCACAGGAACAAACAGCCTCAACAACTGCGCCACGAGCTCCTGACAATCGGACTCTCCCCGCATAATACGGCAGGCAGAGATAAGCAAGAAGTACTTACGCCTTACTTCGAGAGAATTAAAATTTAAAACACCAAGTAGAAATTTGGTAGGGTATAAGAAGGGGTAATATCCGAAGAGTTTTTTATATAGAAAACGAAGAAAGGCTTTTTGGATTTTTTCAAGAAGTAAGGCGTAAGTACTTTCATATGGGTTCCAGATCACTGATGCTGATTCGAGTTTACTCCTGACTAAGGCCATGTATACAAGTTTAATGGCATGTGGATTGGTAAACTCGCGCATATTTCGAAGGACAAATCCTAGCCTTCGATATGACTCAGCAGCAAGTGTCCTCATATGCTCATGAAAGGTGAGCTTCGTGTCGAACAGAACTCCGAGATCCTTTACAGAATTAACGCGGGCTATCAGATCACCGCCTAAAAAGTACTCTTCATGCCGGGGATTACGCGTGCGACTGAAGGTCATAACGCTGCATATTGAAGAGTAACTTATTATCCATGCTCCACTGATAGATCGCGTCAATGTCTTCTTGCAGAGTAGTTGAGTCTGCTACTTTTTCCAAGCCAAATATTAACTTAAGATCATCAGCGTAAAGTAAACATTTGGCATGTTTGAGGACCTTCTCAAGGTCATTGACCATAATGATAAATAGCAAGGGTCCCAATATGGAACCCTGACTTACTCCAGATCGAGTATGATATGGTGCGGACACAAAGCAACCATGTCGAACATACTGCTGACGATCTCGTAAGTAACTTGCGAAGAATTTTAGTAACTTCGGAGAAAAGCCTAAGTTATTGAGCTTGGTGAGCAATACGTCGTTATCTACCCGGTCAAATGCTTTTTTGAAATCAAAATATAGAACATCAACCTGTATGCCTTTATCTAAGTGCTGCGATATAAGATCCACAAGCGTTAGAAGGTTCGTATTAACGGAGCGGTTAAATCGAAAGCCATGTTGGGAATCGCATAGAAATGGTTGTATCTGGAAACTGATAAGCCTGTGTAATATTGATTCGAACAGTTTTGGGAATGCAGAGAGTATAGCTATGGGTCGATAGTTTTCTACGTCAGAAATTACATTAGATTTAGGTATAGGTTGGACTCGCGATACCTTCCAACGCTGTGGATACTTTCCGGTAGATAATGCCAGATTAAATATATAAAGTACAGGTGATATTAGATGATCTTTACATCCTTTAATAATGTATGCGGGAATGTTATCTGGTCCTACGGCAGAGTTAGGTTTGAGTTTATCTATAGCTGTATCTACATCACTCGTTTTAATTGCATCAATATGTACAAAGTTAGAATGGTTTTTCTGCTTGTAACTGTCTGTTTTATAATCTAAAAGAGGGGCGTCGGGTAAGAAAACACTGGAAAAAAATTCGGAAAAAGCATGTGCAGCATTACTGCCAGCATATTCTTTCCCATTATAATTCACTCTGGGCTCAAAGCCACCTCTGGCTTTGAAGCTGTGTATATGTTGCCAGAAGACACGAGGATCACGCTTAAGTTTGGTTTGAATGTGCTTGATGTATTCATCATATGCGACCGACATTCTTTTTTTAATACTTGCCCTAAGCATGGAAAAATTGAGATAATCATCACGGTTTTTAGTTGATTTCCACTTACGATGCAGATCAGATTTACGTTTAATGTCATTTATTAGTTCTGCTGTGAACCAAACCGGGTAGCGTCGACATGGCCTGTGTTTTTTTGGTAAACATTCGTCAAAGATACCGTACAAGATGTTATAAAAAAAAATCTACAGCAGCGTCAACGTCACTAGCGAGAATCACGTCATGCCACGATTCCTCAGATATTAGTTTGTACATCAATTCATAGTTTCCCTTAGAAAAATTCCAGTCTCTGTGCGTGTCAAGGTTACTTGGATCAATTTTATCAGAACCCTGCGGATGCGTCGTATTACTAGGTGTAAGGCATACTTCTAATGGCGGATGATATGCGTCTCGTTGTGGTACAAGACCTCCACCATCAAATTCAACCACATCGACACAGCTAATGCAATCAGACATCAGCACTACATCCAACTTACTTCCATGCACATTCATCACCTCATTCCTCTCAGTCAAGCCACACACACTTAAAAAGTAACAATAGTAACTTAAAATATTATTCGATGTACGGTTAGCGTTCAAATTTAAATCACCAACAATAATCACTGCACTTTTTAATGAATCGATTATAGTTTCAACTTTCTGAAACCAACACATATATATTTCGTCGGACGCTCTTGGATGAATATACACTACACAAACGTAGAAGGTAGAGTCACTCGTCGTAAAACGTGCCCACAAATCCTCTCCGGCTGGCGTCTCCAGTTCACAACAGCGCGTCATTGTGATACCGGGCCGCGCCGCAAGCAGTACGCCGCCACCAACACCGGTGGCGCGGTCCCTACGTAACACACTCCACCCGTGGCTCGCAACCTCCGTGTCCAGTACGGAACTCGAGAGGAACGATTCCGTCACAGCTATGACGTCGCTGGCGTGAGATAAGAGATTATGTCTAAAGAAATTCAGCTTAGTATTCAAGCCTCTAACATTTTGGTAGGTCAAATTAATTCGCCGGCTTTGTTTCTTGTTGACCACTGGATGAACGGGCTTGACCTATGGAGTGGAATTCCCTGTCGGAGTCTGTTTTTCCCGTTAGCTACAACCTAGGGGTCTTTAAGTCAAGACTGAACAGATTGCTTCTAGGCAAGCGTGCTTCACAACATCATTGCTTACCATCAGATGAGACAGTGGTCAAACGCGAACCTTTCTATAATTAAACAAAATCTTAAAAAACCGGGTTTGCCGCTGCTTCACATAGACCCCTGAGGGTCGCCGCATCCACCGGTCCTGTACTTCGCCCATTCAGCGGACTTCTGCAGCCCTCACCAGGGGCCTTCTATGACGTGTCATACCCATCATGGTTTCACTGTGAGAGAGGTGGCGTTATACAGGATGAAGAGCACTATCCTTTTTATCCGACCGCTCGACGCAAAGGTAGGTAAAGTGTTTATCAGTCTATGTATGTATGTTTGTTCTTATGTGGCTTTTTAGAGACCTAACGCGTTGGCCGATTTCTTCGCCGACGATCGATTAAAATCTTTTATTCGATCGTCTTACAAAATTATTATACGAATTGATTACAAAAATATATACCACTTAACATCATCATCATATTAGCCGAAAGACGTCCACTGCTGGACGCCATTATTACTTATACGTTTAAAAATAATTCTAAAAAAGAATGATAACTGAAAATATGTAGATAAAAAACGTTAACTTAAAAAATCCAAGAAATCCTGACTGCTGAAACATACTAAAAAGATGTAAACAAGAAGCTGTGCAGTCGGAGGATACACAATCGCGAGCTGACTGACCAGTTAGTTCACTTCTTAAGCGGTCGGATTTTTTGTTTTCACAACGGAATTATGACGGCGTTTTTAACACGTTGTAGTACGGCCCCTGGTCATCGATTTGCCTTCCAACGGTATTAGAATTAGCCATTCCGCGTACTGATATACTAAGATCCCACTGCAAAAATCTGCAGGTATTTTGCTTTTGATGATACTTGATTTTTATGAATGATTTTTGACGTAAGAAAAGATTACTGCAGGGTTGCCTAGCCGCATCTTGCCGTAACTACACTTTCGTATTTTTGGACGCGGACCTTTTAACGTGGAGTGACCGTGAAAAATCTCTAGATTATTTTAACCACATATTGACATCTGGGAGGAACTTTTATCCGAATGGCAATGTAGGTGGGATAATTCTATCAAGGACCGACATCTCCACCAATACTTTCCCAACCACGAGTATGTAGAGTTCCCCTTTGAATAATGAACACTAATAAAATGAAATAAAATGAACAAAAATATTTTTTATTACAAGTGTGTTATATAAATAAGTTGTTTGTTGCTATTGACCTCCAGAAGTCTGGTTACACGTATGTGTACGGAATATGAAGTCTGGCTACAGGAACGTGTACGAACTATGAAGTCTGGCTACACGTATGGGTACGGACTATGAAAGTGAGGGAAAAGGGAAGAGAGCCTGCACAAGTGTTTGCGCACACATTTGTGCACTATAATATGTTCCTAATCGAAGACTAGTCTTCGCTGAGACTAAATTGAGATTAGCCACAATGACCGGAACTAGAACAGGAGAACTATGACCGAAAAACAGGATTAGGAGTTTAATATTGTTATGACAACACACCGAAATTTGATAAAAGAATTTTCAAAATCAGTACTCAATTGACGGATAAACCGGTGAAAATACACAAAAAAAAAATACATACAGTCGAACACAGAATCCTCCTTTTGAAAGAATGATGACTGGAACACGAATTGACTGACTGATCCGTTCTAGCGTTAGAAGGCGTAATCACAACCAATGCACGGTACCTTTAATCCTCATCATGGCATAACTGTATAATTATATACTTAAAATTAGTTGCTTTGTATCGGTTCATTTCAATTATGCAACGTGACCGATCCAATTTCATTGTTCTCTGAAATTATTTAAACAAATAAAGAAACAAATTGCTTTGAGTATTTTGTGCCGAGGGGTAAACCCTGTCGCACTTCCACTTCTCTTCTCCTTCGTACCCTACGTCACACTTCCAGCCACTATGATGGCTCCTTCTCTGTTACTGCAGTGCGTCTCTGGAACTCTCTACCACATTCCCTACGCGACAACCCTTCTCTGAATGTCTTCAAGAGGAAAATCAAGGATCATTTTCTTTCGGAATGACATAATATTAGTATATGTATATATATATATATATTGTACTTATGTATGTATGTATATTTATGATTTATTTTATATTATTCTAAAATTACCGTTATTCTATTTATTATTAAGTCTAAAATTGTACACTGGACTACTTCTCTTCTTCCTTTTGTAAACTCTCTCTATCACTCTAAGGCTTGCTGGTAGAAAACTCTTCTTAGAGTTAAACTCGCCTTTGTACATCAACTTTGTAATCACTCATGTTGTATATGTATTTTTTTTTGTGTACAATAAAGAGTTAAAGAACAAATTAAGATTAATAAATAAATAAACGTGCCGCTCTCGTTATTTAAGCAGGTAAGTATTCCATTTGCTGAAAACTCGCTGTAAATTTATTAAAGAGCAATCAATATCCTCTGAGAGCCTAGAGTGATAGAAATTGTCAGAAAGTCCACATTACAAAACATGTTCTACAGTCCATTCGGCCCCTCGACCAATCGGAACGCAAGCTTTCCAAATAAAAAGTTTAAAATAAATGGTTGCAACCAGAGAGGCCGAGGTCCAGAGGCCTGCTGACAACGATGATTCATTATTTTCATAACGCAAATCATCATAAAAAATTGCGACCCGATTGGTCGAGAGGCTGGCTGATAACGATGACTCACTATTTTCTTAACGCAAATGGACTAAAGCGACATGTGACATGAGAGCGATTGGAAAAAAGTAAAAAACGTATGGGATTGCTTAACGCTGCAGAAACTTATTTGTGCTGCATCTCTTACATATGCGCATTTCGATCATCGCTGATTGAATTATATTTTGTCTAATGCCTATGGTCAGTCCCATACGTTTGAGCACTTTTAATTTAGACGTTCTATCAATCTTTACGAGAATTAAAACTAATTTTCTCAAACATGCTTGGAAATTTAAGCATTATTTTGACAACCTTTTTCGAGATAAATCAAAATTGCTGTACTGGCCAAATACATTCGAGCAGCGGCCGGCAAAAGTTGTAAGAAAAACCATATGTATCTGTTGTGGTTTAGCGGCCAAATAAATTACATAGTAAACTCATATCTGTCGTGTTATTTAAAAATGGAACGATCTTTTACTCCGAAACATGGCAACCAAGGAGGTAACTTATCAAAGGTTTAATTTAAATTTCGAACTGGCTTTCAAATTGGTTGTTGAAAAAAAAAACAATGAACACTTTAACGCGGGTAAAATTATTGTTGTTCGTCATTGATTTTCAAAAGTTATTGTATTTGACAAAATGAGTTCTAGGTACTATTTAGTTTTAATTTCCGCGCATTATTTGAGAAAATTACTATACAAGCCTTGGCCACAACTAGGCATTGATGGACTTACGTATGTGTGCCTCGGCTTCGCCTCGGCCCACATTTACACGATCGTCCATAAATGCCTCTTTTGCTGGCCGCTGCAGTAATTTACTATTTTGAACCCTTTGACAACACATTTTTTTGCTCCTTTGCGATTTTTATGGACTTTTCAGGCATCGTAACTGCTACCATAATGAACGTAATTCCGGGGAAAGTACTAAACTAGGATTATTGCCGCAGATTGGCTTCTAATTGCAGTTATTTTACTGGACTATAAATTGAAACAGCTCTTTGTCTTTACGAAAATTCCTATCTGGACAGAATGACACTTTGACTGGCGCTCTTGAGCGACCTATAGACAAAGTTTAGGCTTTAAATAATAAATCTAGATGCATCACGAAGAAGGAACTACGAAGAGAAATTTTAAAGTTAGTTAAGTCTGATACTAAAATCTGGCTGCAACCATATAACAACCTCACCCACACCAAGTATTTGGAATTTAGGGCCTTTTAGATCAATCTTATGTCAAACCGGAGTTTCGTTACAAAAACAACGTCCATGATACATAAACAAAGGTCTTATTAAGACTTTAGTAAAAACAGGATTAAAAATCTGCTTAGCATGTATTTTAAATGCTTTGATCATGTGACGGATACTTAATGGATTGCATCATCGCAAAGTGCATCAATAACAACATAATAAAATTCCAATAGTAGGTAAATCATTAATAACTGGTTCTTTAAATCAGTAGATTTATTTCATTTCTACGTCCATTCGACGTAGACACCGGTTAAGTGACCGTTGTCATTAACAATTCGCCACAAAAAAATTGTAAATCGGATTACCTGGGTAGGTATGTTGTAAAACTGGTTATTTTTTGCAATAATAACAATAATAGTTTTACGCATACACATTGGCCCCCTACCAGGTGGCCCGATGATGTGAAGCACAGGACCGGTCTTAGTGAGGGGTTTGTTTCCAAGTAGGTATGACGTAAACAAAGTAATAATAACGTTAACGTTCGAATGTTATTAGAAAGTTAACATGTATGTCAGCGTCCTCTCGAAACCATTTATGAAGGATGTTTAAAAAGTAGATAGGTATGCATTTCAGAGGATTTTGAGTAGGAAAAAAATCAAGTCTTTTTGACACCTTTCCTTTCAGAAACTGCTTCTGGCTCGGTGTTTATTATCATGGACTCTAACCCCCAATTTGTTTTGTTCCTGGTTGAAAAGTCCATATTGGAGGGGTCTGTCAGACTCCTACTGACTAAAACCATCCCGGTGTTATATTTCACACCTACACCAGGGGACGCGGGAATGCACGATCCTGCTGCAAGCTCGGGCTGGTGCCAGCCCGCCTGCGCGGGACCTCGGGTCGGGTGAGGGAGTGAGGTGTTTGACTCACCACGCGACGTCTAAGAGGGGCGTGCGTGGGACACTACGCGCCACCATCTGGGGTCCTGATATGTGGGGGGCAACGGACTCTCCCGAGTCCATCGCCCCTGGATCCATTGAGAGGGCTGGCAGAGGTCGTGGTGCACCCACCGCCGAAGCTCAATGCGTCTGCTGGGTCGGCCGGGTGACCGGGTGAGTGGACATGATCTCCCTCTCCCTTTCCGCAGCCTCCTTCTGCGAGACGACTGTTAAGATAGAAAAACCATTTTTTTTATTGTCTTAGGCTCGCGTTTGACCACTATCTCGCCTGATGGTAAGCGATGATGTGGTCTACGATGAAGCACGCTTGCCTAGAAGTAACCTATTCACTCTTGACTTAAAGACCCCAAGGTTGTAGCTATCAGGGAACAAAGACCCCGGCAGGGAATTCCACTCCTTAGCTGTGTGCACAATGAAAGTATTCTTGTAAGTGTTCTTTTTTTATGTTTGTGTTGTGTGCTCTGGCTTGTGTCAAATAAATGTGTTTTCTTTTTCTTTTCTTTCAAAACGCTTTGTGTGTTCATAGGAGGATGTCCACCATCAAACGATGGCGCATCGCTGTACGTCTTGAAGTCCGATGATAGAAAGGGCTAGGTGGAATCAAATTGTGCAGTTCCGTCGCACACTCCCCGAAATGTAACCGATAAAAAACCGACAGGCTGGCAACTCGGCGTCGATGTTCAAGGCTCTAGAGCTTTACCGCGACCAGTGCATCGTTGCCAATAAGCCTCTTGGCCCGTCTGTCAGTCGACTCAAGTGCATCAAGCTGGTATTTGGCAGATCCATCCCAGAGGTGAGAGTAGTACTCCATGCACGACCGAACTTGCGCTTTATACAATTTATTTAGTGCACAAAAAAGACACAGCACAATACACATAATCACAATTAAACTATACGCAGAAGGATACCACCGCGTCTCAGGACTCCTTGCTGCCGACCGACTCTACTCGGCCGGCAGCGACTTCTAATATTGAATTAAGAATTAAAAGTTGAGATCTTGTTAAACTCTAATTTAGCCTAAAAACCTATCGAACTTTGGCTCTATAGAAGCGGGAAGATAGCGCAGTTATGTGGGACTCCAGCCCACTAAAACTCCACGGTGTCCTCCTGTACCGCTTATAGCAGGAGCACGGGCACGCATTAGCATTCACCGCGAACCCGTCGCGGCTGTCCGTCACCGGGCCCTCATCTGGGGAGTAACCACCACATCATAAGCGCACCAGAACACATTGCACGGTTTGACCACAACAGGGGCCAAACCAGCACATGGGTGCCAGACGTCCCCATGTATGGCATACTTAGTCCCTCTGTGGCGACCCCGTCCAGGCCGTGAAGGTAGGGAGAGCGGCACACCGCAATACCGGCACTCCTCTCCCGCCGCGGCCTCCTACCCTCAGCCGCGATATCGTATGGGTATGGGAAGCCCCATACGACACTGCGGCGCACCTCAGTTACGATGTCACCCAAGCGGCACCGCAACCTACAAGCCCTGACGAGCGGCCCCTCCTCGGGTTCCTCCTCGCTTCACCGTGGGTGACCGAGCCACGGCTAGACAATGCTTTCTAACCCTAAATTCTCAATTCAGAGAGACATAATTAGGTCCTGTTTCAGTATTGGAATTCGAAGGAATCTTAGAAACAAATAAGACGTACGTAGTAAATTAATTATTATCAGTAAACACCTTCTACATAAAGGTATTAATTAAATAACCAGGTCAGGTAATTTATTTCTATGACCAATCCCACCTTGACCGCACTTCATAATCTGAGCGACACGATGATACCTAGGTAAGGCTATCTACTTACCTACTTGTGATTGGTTCCCTTGGACACTGATTAAATAGTGTATATTTGTATGTATCGAACAATCTATGTAAAGTAGCAGGTTTGGGTTTTGTTTCGATTGATTTTGTAGGGTTTTGTTTCAGTCTACTTGTTTATCTCGAAGGCCTCATTCCTTCTCCAATATGCCGACTATTTGAGAGTTGGCGAACCTACTGTAAATAGCTAATTTTTTGTAATATAAAATAGATTACAAATACCGGCCAAGTGCGGGTCGGACTCGCGCACGAAGGGTTCCGTACCATTATCGCAAAACACGGCAAAAAAAAAACACGATTGTTGTATAGGAGCCCTACTTAAATATTTATTTTATTCTGTTTTCGGTATTTCTTGTTATAGCGGCAATAGAAATACATAAAAAATAAAAATGGTAAAGGAGCATTTCCTTTCTCTGTAACTATTCTTCTCCTTTCTCTGTTCTATATTTGATATTTATTAGTATATTATTTTATTTGTATGTAATATCTAAGTAATATTATTTAAGATAGTTTTTTGTACACTGACAGACATGACTATGTCCATCTCCTCTCGTTCAGTCCATCCAAAGGTTGTCTGTAAGAGATTGCCCTGTGCGATAAGACCGCCCATTGTACACTTATCTCTATAAATGTTTTGTCCTGTAATTATTTAAGTGGTGTACAATAAAGTATATAATAAATAAATAAATAATCTGTGAACATTTTAACCGTCTAGCTCTTACGGTTCATGAGATACAGCCTGGTGGCAGACAGACGAACCGCGGAGTCTTAGTCCCAATTTTACCCTTTGGGTACAGAACCCTAAAAACTAACAAAAATCTACGAGACATTAACAAAAGAGCGAAAAACATAGGCATTCAAAAATTAATTAATAAAATCATTTACATAGCCTGTACATTATTTTCTAATAAATATTTTTCACACGTTAGAAATCAGGTTCGCACTTGTCCTATATTTCTTTGATATCAGGGTCATTCATTTATCTCAAGATCTGAGTGATCGGGATATGATTGGAGTGAAAGTCTTCGAAATTGCACGATCGTTTTGCTCTTTTATGGTTATTTACTGATCAGGTTATGGCCCTTTGGTTTTTTAGAGGAACTCGTGGCTAAGTAATAACAACCGCACGGGTCGATCATCAAGGTTTAGCAACGCTTGACGAGGTCGGTCCGTAAATGGGTGACCATTTCAACTCCGAGTTTCCTCCGTGCCTCGGCAAGCACGTTAAGCCGTTGGTCCCGGCTGTCATTTGAAGATCTTTGACAGTCGTTACGGGTAGTCAGAATCTTGAGATCTGACACCAGTCTTGCCAAGGGATGCCGTGTTACCCAGTTACTGGGTTGTGGAGGTCTGATAGGCAGTCGCTCCATGAAAAACACTGGTACTCAGCTGAATCCGGTAAGACTGGAAGCCGACCCCAATATAGTTGGGAAAAGGTTAGGCAGATGATGTTATGGTCCTTTTGTTAACCACTTTAGTTATGCTATAACCAAAATCTGTTTCTCACGGTTCTCACGGCTTCACTCACGTGGATCCTATAGAAACTATACGTTGTATCCTATACAAACTATACGTCATCATCATCATCTTTTGCCTTTTAATACTATCATCATCATCATTACTGCTGGGACACATGCCTCCTCTCGGTGAGAAGGAATGCGCCGTAATCCACCACGCGGGCCCAATGCGTGTTGGTGGATGTCCCATGGCTTCTAATTATTAGTTCTAAGACATGCCGGTTTCCTTCACTGTTTTGAGAGCAATGGTAATGAAATAATTTACACAAAGTAGAGCACCTGTCAGAGTTCAAACCTACGACCCAAGTTGTAAGTAGCTGCCGTTACCACTGGACCACCATTGTTCTCCATTGACAGAATGTCTCAGTCAGACTGTCTCAGTTTCCCTATGCGCGCGCATTTAACATAACAATGGCGATCGGCCATAGACAAAAGAATGAGGTTTCTTTTTTTTTGGCTTTTCGTTGATAGTGTTTTAGCCACGTACAAAATAGGGAATTTAAAATTTTGTTAATTACAGAGCAAATAAAATTTATATTTGAGTGAAAGTTTTATTTATTAAGCACGTACAAGTTGAAATTATCTAATTAAATACGAAGTTGCATGAAATGAGCAAGCAATGGGTACATCAATTTATTTGTACTATTGAGCACGATCTTTTTCGTACCGAAACTTTTTTAAGAACAAAGCAACTCAACCAATAAATAAAAAAAAACTCTATAACTCACTTGTGAATAATAGCAATGAAAAAGTCACAGTTTGATAACAGGTATCATTATGTGCCTAATTGCGGTGAAATTAGAGCCACTTTATGAGCAAGTGTGTTGAAAACCTTCTTATATGAGAAGAAAAATAAAACATTCAATATTAGTTTAGGATATCTAAACTAATATTGAATATTTTCTTTGGGAAAGATCCGACTAGAATATTATAACGATCAACAAATTCACATTTCTACCGACCCAACATACGGTAGGTATTATGTTCTTATATACTGCAGCAGGACAAACATAAATATCTAGTTGGTACCCAAGACATCAGCCCGCCTCGTGATACAATTCTTCACACTATTATAGACCTATTTGTCACGGTGACCTAAGAATAAAATCAGGTCAGGCGTAACATCACGAGTTAGGAATTACTAAGGTAATTAATCATACTGCTATTGTTTTGATTAAGACAATTAAAAGTTAGGCACTAGTATATACTAATATTACACACAGTGAGTGCGATTTTTTTGAGATTTTCTGCTACCATCACCGCCAGATAACAAAAAAATTAACCTGTCTACCAATGTATTCCAATATTTCAAAACGATACGAAACAAATGTAAAGGCAGTGTCGATAACACGATCAATCAAACGTATCGCGGTAAGGGGCGTCCTTGACCGTTTCACTTGGCATTCGGTAATGAGTTAATATCTCATAAACGCGTGGACCGATTTACATGATTTTAACGGAGAAAATGGTTCTACGTCTATACCTTTCAATTAAAATTATCAAAATAAACAAAAAATCATGTTTACAAGTTACGTAAGGTACAAGTCGGACCAAAGAATTTTATTCTGTAGTTATCTGGCGGAGACCTTATAGAACGTTTTGCTCATAGGACGTTTTAATACGGAGTCATGTAGAATATGAAGTGGAGTTTCCGGCACCATTACCATACTTCCATACCATACCTTATTTATAAATTATTATTTCACCATATTATAAGTACATTATTCCAGATGATCATAGACTATGTATAAATAACCCAGGCAAAAACACTAGTTAGAAAATCGTGCCCGTATTCTCCGAAAGATTAGATAGAAAGGTACGTACGTAGTCGGTACATCCACGTTTCGCAGGGTCTTCCAATGCTTTAGTGCTGTAAAACGGTTACTTTCTAAAGCATACTCCTTAGTAACGGCTAGGATATTATGGATTCATGTACATTATTTGTAAAGCATGGTTTTTTCGTGTAACTAATAACTTTGCTTTAATAAAAAAATTAAGAACACGATATTTTTTCTCTACTTTTGGATACTCCTCCAAAACGACATGGATGTTTAAATATATATATATAAACATGCGAATTGAGAACATCCTATTTGGGAAGTCAGTTAAAAACAATTTTACACAGACAAATTTACGGTTAGAATTTCGTCGTAACTGAAATAGCATATGTAAATCATAGAATATTTTGTTAACAAAACTGCTCAACAATATTGATATTCTGGCACCGTGCGGGCGCACGGCCACTACTGCGTTAACATTGGGGAATATATACGCCTTAAGGCGCCTCCCCGAGCAAAACGCCGCGCTAGACGTTTTTTTGCAGTTTTTAAGAGCTATCTACTCTTTATTTAAAAAGAAATATCAATTAATAAAAATATATTAAATTTCTACATAATGTTGATTCTAAAATTGTAATACACTTTTTTTTAAAGCGGTATATGTTTCACTAATCTCCTTCCAACAAAACCATAAAAATGAGAAATAATTATTATTGATAGCATGCATCTCCTCGTAAAGTGTTCATTAATTATTTTTTATACTAACACTAATGGATAGACAATTTGCTAACGAACATTTTGTAAGTTTTATTTTTTTCCAAAGACCGATATTCGATTTTATAAAGATTTTATTCTAAAATCTGGGCGTATTCACTACCGTAATTCATGCACCACCAGTGCCGCTAGACCAATAGGAATGCTCTTATCTCACGCTGATTTTTTGGTCAGGGTACGGCCTTAAGTTCCAGGGAGCGAATTGTATAAATGGTCTGGCTACCGTCACTAATACTGGTTTCATAAATCCTGTTCAACACGTATCTTGTGCGACTAATCTTATGCTAGCTGATGTCATTGGAAAATAATAACAAAACAAGTAATCATAACAACATCTGACATGTTATTTGAATAGCTTCTAGAAACGGGGGACCCCTTTATACCTTGATGACTAGTCCAATTTTATCATCTACCTATCCATGCCCAACTTTGTTGCGATCCACTGCACGTATAACCGGATGCACTGACGACCATTACTTTACATAGAACGATTTTTATCTTTTTTAGGGTTCCGTACCCAAAGGGTAAAAACGGGACCCTATTACTAAGACTCCACTGTCCGTCTGTCTATCTGTCACCAGGCTGTATCTCATGAACCGTGATAGCTAGATAGTTAAAATGTTAATAGGTGATGTATTTTGGCTGCCGCTATAACAACATATACTAAAAACAGAATTAAATAAATATTTAAGTGGGGGCTCCCATACAACAAACGTGATTTTATTGCAGTTTTTTGCGATAATGGTACGGAACCTTTCAAGAGCGAGTCCGACTCGCATTTAGCCGGTCTTTTTTTGTTTAAAGGCGCGATTCCATTAGGAAAGTCTGACGTCACATTTGCATACAAGTTGCTTGCTCTAAAAACATATTTTCGAGAGTGCACATTGTATGCAGGTATTACTTACATACAACTGAAGATGTTCTCAATTGAGTAGGTTGACAGTTTACATCATCGGAGGCGGAAGACGTGCAACTAACGTTTGCGCGTTCAATTTGCTCGTCACTTGAATAAAAATGTACTTGTTCAAACTACCTTCATGCAACTTGTAGCTTGTATGCAGGTTTGTTCAAGTTGCATGCAATTTGCATACAAGTAAATTGTCTTATGGAATCGCTCACGTTTGACCACTATCTCGCCCGATGGTAAGCGATGATGTGATCTGATCTTTAAAATCTTGTACCAGGGTACATGATACCTCTTGGTAAAACTGTAGTCACTTTATGACTACCGACTACTGTCTGACTGACTACTGTCAAAGATCTTCAAATGACAGCCTGGACCAACGGCTTTACGTGCTTTCCAAGGAACAGAGGGGGCTCTCAATATGTAGTTAATGATGGCCCCATTCACAGACCAACCTCGTCATTGACCCGTATACTGTAGCACCATTTTCTCAAAGCCACGAAAGTCCTACGTCTTGTTATGACCTAAATATTATAATATATATTATTGTCCCCGTGATATCCACACATGCAGCAAGTGATTCCGATAATCTGTATGTCTGCCTATGTTCTATTATATTACGAAACTGATTAGAGAACTAGATCAAGGAAGTCCATTGGAATACAGAAATAATATTCGGGTTCAGAGGTTTCTAAATGTGTGATAAGTTTATAGATAATAAATACTCATAATAGATAATATTTGATCTGTGTTACCCCCGACCTTTCACCAAAATCCGTATCTGAAGTATGATTTATTTCTAAAATAGATAGCAAATAATTTCGACTTTTATGAATGCAAATACGCACAGCAAATGAATGGAACTCACTACCTGCGTCTGTGTTTCCGAACGCATTTAACCCGAATCTCTTAAAGTTCGAGTGAACAGGCTTCTTCTGGGTAAGCTCACTCCATCGTCGACTCTGTCTCTGTCACCTATGACCTAGACTAGAGTCAAGAGCAAACCCATCACAAATAAAAAACAAAAATAAAAAAGACACATGCATTTAAAGGATTTTCGTCGATGACAAAAGACAAAGACAAAACAAAAGATATTTTATTTCAAGTAGGCCACCAAGCGGCACTTTTGAACGTTAGGTACATTAAAATTTACAAGTTATAAAAGTTGATTCTACCGTGCATTCGGAAAGTAGCTTGTTATGGAGAGTGATGATATCTTTTAATTGGTTGCTATATATAATACCTACTAGAAAAAGCCAGACTGGCTTCTCCTTTTGTTAACTGTGTGGTTTTGTACTAATGATAATGGATCGGATGGGCTGTCCGACAATCCTCCGTGTTGCCATGGTTTAGTAGTTTGCCTCGTCACGTTACGTTGCATATGTCAGGTCAGGGTCCCTCCCCGAACCTAGGTATGTTTTTTTTGTCTTGCAGCTTATAAGCGACTCAAACTAAAATGGCTATATTCTTCAGCGGATAGGCTACTACTATCCGCTGAAGAATATAGCCATTTAAGTTTGAGTCGCTTATAGGCTTTTCAGTGTTTTCAAACTAACGTGTAGAATAGATATCGAACAGTTTTCATTAAAAAAAATTGCACTTAAACCAATGACAGAAAATATACGAAACATTTTGAGATAGAGGTTGTTATTGATTGAATTATATCATAGGAAAATAACATTAACAAGTAGATAAATCACTGCCACAAACGTGGCTTTTAAAAACCTACATCCATCCAGCATTTACCTACAATGCTCACAAATAAGATAAATGATACCTAGAAACACTTCGTTGTCACGCTACAAAACTGCATGAGGATAAAGATTTGAAATCTTTCTAGGAATTAAAAAGAGGTCAGAGTCTCGACCTGCAATTAAAAAAGTAAGAGACAAAATGATAAGTATTAGAAGAGTCTATGTTTGACGTTAATTATTAACTTTCCAAGGATATAATAATGTACCTATCTTCAGAGTTCCGTCTGCATATTGTACAATAATTATAATCCTGATGAACGAATGTTTAATCGTTGAGATTAGATGCAGGAGATATTAAAGTGCTCAAATGTGTTTGCAACAATGAGGTAGGATAACTATACAAATATCTATAATATCGACACACGCATGTCAAAAAGCGTTTTGTCTCTTTTTAACTAACCAAGAGCTGCATATGAAAAGAGACACATCTAAATGTTTGTCAAGGACTAAACTTGGTAACACTTTTGAGTGACGTCAAAATCATGTCTATGCGTGACCGGTCGCCATATTAATTGCCGAGTAAAATTGGTAGTTGTGTGCCGTATATGTACGTTTATCTGTGTAGTTGTGTTGTCAAACAGTTGCAAATGGCCTACCTCATTGGCAAATGGGCAGCCATCTTAATTGCCCGATTTATGTAGGTAAGCACGCTAATTTCGTAGGTATGGCACGTCCATAGGTTTATAAGTCAGTGGTTTTCAAACACATTTGAGCACTATAATATCTCCTGCACCACACGGGGTGTGACACGACCTAGTTTCAAACTAACGGTTACTACTGAGACATTCTGGAAAACTCAAACTATGTAGGTAAGTCAAATCAAATTAAATAATATTTATTATTTTAACAAATAATAAATACTGGAGCTGAATCCGGTAAGACTGGAAGCCGACCCCAATATAGTTGGGAAAAGGCTAGGCAGATGATGATGATTTTAACAAATATAAATTACGAACTTTCTGCGTCCAAACTAGTTGGTAGTAGCACATTGGGTTGTGGTGAGTGTATTTTAAATAATATGAGCAGATATTGAGCTATATTGAGCGATATTGAGCGATATTGAGCGATATTGAGCGATATTGAGTGATATTGAGCGATATTGAGCGATATTGAGCGATATTGAGCGATACCTATTCTGTCGAACCTAATTTAATCAGGTTTTTCACCTTTCGGACCATAGGGTCAATTTTTACGCACAATGAGTAGAACGATTTTTATTACTACTCATATTTCACCACCCGATTTTTAAGTATTCAAAACATTCATCGAAAATATTTAGTAGTCTGACAGTAATGTTGGCGCCTAAAGGCACATGACATAGTCTTAAAAAAACACGTGCGCGATATTGCCAATTGATGCAATTTAAATGCCGTCGCGCCTTCAGGAATATATTTTCAAGGTCTTACATAACAGAGAAGACCCGAGCGAGCATTGATCGTTATCACAATCAACACGCTGACCTTCCGCACTCAGCTATTACGGGGTTGTCTATGTTTTATGTAATTAAATTAATAATCCTCGTGGACACTAGCCTTTGTTTTTTTTATTGTGGTTATTCCCCATGGATACCCAACATCCGGGGAAATGGAGGGTTATGTCGGATTCCACCTGACTAAAACCCCACAATTCCTACCGCTACCATGAGACGAGGGCCAAGGATTCAATTAAAGTACCCCGTGGACACTAGGACACTAGGTTTAAAAATTACAAAGTCATCATCATCTTTCTGCCCTTATCCCACTTGGGGTCGGCGCAACACGGTTGCTTCTTACATACCGTCCCGTCCCCTGTCACGTTATTACTGACTCCCTTTTCCTTCATATCACTCTCATACCACACTCACAGAAATTACAAAGTATTTATTTGAAAAACAAGTATAATACTCACAGCCGATCATTGTGTTTCTGAAGTTGGCTGCAAGACCCTACGCAGTAGCTTTTTTATTGTCAATGTTGAAGGTGAAGATAGCATTGTATAACTGCCTCTTTCACTCGCTTAAGTTTGTCGCATCGTCCTATCTCGCTTACTCTATGCAGTATACTTGATGACCAACTGTTTCTTGCGCAATAGTTCGCAGAGCCAACTTCAGAGACACAAAGATCCGCTGTGATTACTATACTTATACTATACTAGCTGTTCCCCGCGGCTTCGCTCCCGTGGACCACCCCACAGGACCCGTTTTCGGGATAAAAAAATAACCTATGTCACTCAGGAATAATGTAGCTTTCTATTGGTGAAAGAATTTTTTAAATCGGTCCAATAGTTTCGGCGCCTATTCGGTACAAACAAACAAACGAAAAAATATTTCGTCTTTATAATATTAGTATAGACTAACCAGGTTTCGTAGTCATAATAAAATAGAAACAATCAAACTACCTAGCGTTTTCTCAACTACGTAGCGGTCGGCTTTCAGTATAAGTAAATGCAGCTGAGTCCAGTATTTTACATGGAGCGACTGCCTATCTGACCTCCACATCCCAGTAACTGGGTAACCTGGTATTCCTTGGCAAGACCGGTCTTAGGTTTTCTGGCTTCTGACTATCCGTACCGACCGTCAAAGATCCACAAACAACAGCTGAGACCAACAGTTTAACGTGCTTCCTGAGGCAAGAAGAAATCACGGTATGATAAGATGATCCATCCAAGGACTGACCTTGGCAATCGTTGCTTAACCTTGAAGATCGACCCGTGCGGCTGTTATTATTTAGTACTAGTAAAAACGAATATTATAGGCTTCACAAGTTTACGAGTTATAGTCGACCAACTTATCTGGGGCACGGCAGTGCCCCCAACAAGTCGAGCAAACCATACCATACTTTTCTCGAAGCCATTTACGACATTTTCGACCCCCCCTTAACTTCGATGTGGATAAAGCTAGAATCTTGAATTTTCAGTGACTAAGAGAACATAATATCACTAGGCATAATCCCGAGTAACATTCAATGTGAACTTGTAGTTTAGGAATTCTAAGGTACTTTCAGTAGACTCTTTTTTTATTTTTTTTATGTAGCCTGTGTAGCAAGGAAAACCTAAAACATCTCGCAATATCCGTCCCGTTTCCTAGATATACTAACTGCATAAGTAACTTTGTAATCC
Source organism: Orthosia incerta (assembly GCA_948252205.1). Classification (NCBI taxonomy): domain Eukaryota; kingdom Metazoa; phylum Arthropoda; class Insecta; order Lepidoptera; family Noctuidae; genus Orthosia; species Orthosia incerta. Next base: position 8,126,379 of record OX411748.1, read on the forward strand.
TACATAAATAGTCATCCAATACATGGGATTACAAACTTACTTTTACAGTTCATACAATATTTCGTCACCTACACTGCTTATCTTGGTACCTACCTACCTGCCTTCATAAACGATGTCTCCTTTAACATACCTAATACCTATACCATAATTATGAGTCGGCGCAGAATGTCGAAGACAAGTGAAGAGATTGTGATCTTATAGCAGACAAAATTTTGATAGGTTAGGTAAGTATTACTGCTGTATTTCATAAACAAACTGTTATTGCTGTTGTTGTGTGTTGCGCGCAGCGCTACCTAAATTTACAGTGCAGGTGGACAAGATGGAATATGGACCATAGCTGACGCACCAGAAATAGTAGGTACCCGAAAAGAAATATAAGAAGAATGCGTAAAAAAAGAAATGAGATCCAAAATAGTGATCCAAAAAGTAAAACCAAGTCGATTAATGTGTTTGTTTATAACCTAATTAATAAGGTACCTACTGAATAAATTATCCGACTTGGTTTTACCACGTTTTACAATTGATCCCACTACTTTTTGCGGTAGAAGAACTGCACCGCAAGCATGTGTGTTTTTGAGATGTTATGTTTTTGATGGGATAAAATGTACTTGGAAAAGTAAAATATTTGTATATTGATGTATGGGGACTATAGTTTTAGAACGGCAAAGTTAATTTTATCCCTTTAACGAACGTTAGTAATGTTACCTATTTATTTTGGTGCATGTAGCTGATTATACAGAACCCTCCGTGAGCGAGTCAGACTCGTACTTGGCCGGTTTTTATGATTTGGATAGCAAGCAGGTGGCATACGTGGTGGAAAGTACCTAATTGGCTGATGGTGCTGGGTTATATACACCTAGAATACCCAGGTTATCACCAAGATAAAGGTAAAATCGTAATACCGACCGATCTTGTGTTGCTCTTTGCCATCACTAAGACATCGATCCAGGGTCGCCACTCCAGAATCCTCCATCTGCAAGTAATGTGCGCGACCTACGACTTAAGCTTGTCAATTCATCGAGCTATGTCGGTAACCTTGGCTACCACCCTTAAGGTTACACTAGTCGATAATTCTTGCATAAAAACGTAGCCTAGGGATTACTCCACTGTTTGACGATGTACGTTCAAAATAAAAAAATATATCAATATGTCTCATCATTATCTAGCCCTGTATGGAAGCAAAAAAGTAAAAAAAGAAAATATTTGAAAGTTATGAGCGTCGAAAGTTCCACATTTCGACACTAATTTTAACGCATTTTTGGGTGCAAATAAATACCATAAGAAGACGGAAAATTGGAAAACGGCCTCCATACAGGGATAGATTAGTAGTTCAACAATGCAAATAATTTTATTTTGAACAAATACGTTTAGTCGTTTTTTCATGATATCCAGACTCCCAAAGGTCTGTTTATAAAATTTCGCGCGCTCGGTTTCGTCCTAATTCATTATCCATTTCGTTACAAATTTGCAAAACTGTGTATTCGTACGCTAACTAGCTTCCTACTGCTCATCACAGCATCAATCTCTTCCGCCCGTGTTGTCGGTTGATATAAAATGCATTTTAACCCCGCTCACAAAATAGTTCGTAGTACCTTAAATACTAAACTCCTTTTCAATTTCATCACTTTTCAATCATCGTCATGATCAATTTATAAGTTCAATTGCAGCCATATTTAAACGAAATTATTAATTGTTCTGAATGAGCTATACATATGTGTCATTCACATTTATTTGAGTTCAGAAACACCGTCTGTAGTTCTGAATTAAGTTCAATAAAGCGTTCAATACGGTGTATTAGCTTTCAATTGATATACTGTTTATGATTTATCGAACTGTCCAATGACCATTCTTTGGCTGGACGAAACAGGTTATTATCAAAAGACGCAGACAGACTAAATTGAAAATAATGTTTTTTTTTTAATTTGACATTGATTCTCTTGATTGCCAATCCGTTAATAAGAATATCTCAGGGTTGTTTATGTTATGACTTAAGCGTTAAGATATCTGTAGAGCTAGGACTGTCTATAAAATGCCAAAAGAACTCTCGCTGAAAGTTAATCAAGGAAAAGTGAGGTTTCACTATACTTGATAATGCGTTTTTGGTCAAGATTTGCCAACTTGTGTTATTTGTAGACTTTGCTGTGATTCACTGCCTTCACTACAGACAGTTCAAGTGCCACTAACTTTGAAACTCTTGTTAGAGCCAGTACAACTTATGCAGTAAAAAGGACAACGGAGTGGATAGAGAGAGGAAGGCCAAAAATGGAAAAATTATGTCAGGAATGACATGAATAAAAAGGGAGAGTATGATAGCAAGAAGGTTGACAAGAGAAAATGTGAGAACTGAAAAAAAACCGGCTAAGTGCGTGTCGGACTTCGCACATGTAGGATTCCGTACCAAACCACAAAATTAAGTTGGTTGTAATAGGAAAAATGAGGGAATTTCAAAGAAAAAATCAGATTTATCAATATATTGGTATTTTTTAGTAAAATATACGTAACAATAAATGTTATCACCAAATTTCAAGTTTATAGGTTAATGAAAAGTTAAAAAATTCTTCGGAGCAAAATTTGGAAAAAAAAGGTGTCTTTTGTGGCTTCTCATTCTTTTATTAACTTTAAAACTTTCGCGTTTCATAATTGAAAATAAATATTTATGCTACAAGTGCGGAAAGTAGGTGATTTCCGATGGGTATTTATTCACGAGCGAGCGAAGCGAGTGAGTGGATAAATCGACACGAATCGGAAATCATCTTACGTACGTGTATCATACAACATTTTACTATGCATTGTGCGAGGAAATAAAAAAATATATTTGAACCAAGCAAGAAATTAATAAAATGGCGGGCTTATTCAAGCGCGCTCAGCATATCCGTAGATTAACTAATAGTTCCTCGGGCATATCTACTGCGCATGTGCAAATAGCTGTCACGTCGTAACGCAAAAAGGCACGAGCAAAATATTAATTCTGCCAAACATATTTAATGAATATTTAAAATTAATTTATTGTGTAAACTATAAATCTAGAGTAATTAAAAACGCCTTAAATGAAGTATTAGTTTTATTTTACCTTTTATATGAATGATAATCTGTACTTAACTATTTTATTAAACTTTTCTCAAATAATAAAAACTCTATGCGGCGGGCTGACTTTGGAGTTAAAATTAAAAAAAAATACAGGAAAGTAAAAAGCACTAGTGAAAAAAAGTGACACTTTCCGCACAGTTTGGCTGCTTGGAAAACGCTCTTTTCGAGGACATGCATTGTAAACAATATATCACTGGCATTTAACGCGATGATTTCGATTATTTATTTAACCTGACGTTTCGATCGAAATCATTGCGTTAAATTCCCGTGATATATTATTTCTCATTCTTTTGTTTTCCAATTATTTTGAAAACAAAAAATACAGTATTTATCTACTCACCGAGTTCTAAACGATGATACTTGATGGGGAAGGAAAAAAAATCACGCCCCCTTTAGCTGTATGGGACCCTTAAAAACATAAAAATATAGTTTTTGACAATTTGCATGGCTTTGGGTCAACAAGATGTTTGTACTGTGAAAATTTTATGACTGTATCGCCGGCCATTTGGTCGTAAAACCCGTGGGACAGACGACGGACCGACAGATAGACGGAAAGGAGGACATACGGACAGACGGATAGACAGACGGACACGCGAGTGACAGCAATAGGGTTCCGTTTGGACCCTTCGGGTACGGAACCCTGAAAACGTAAATGTTTTGCGCGATCTGGGACAAGGGTAGGAAGACATTGATGAAGTTTAACTGATAGATACCAACCATAATAAATATTATGGAACCGTACAATATTTTCCCCTCACTGCCTACTTGCAAAATGTCAGTACTGTTATTCTAGAACAACAGAATCAAACGCCAACCACATCACACAATCTATAAAGGATTATTAATCTAAATATACATTTTGCAGCCTAACCCTAAAAACAGCTGTGACGATATGGAATGCAAAATGATAAACAGCAATTGAACCACAATTGAATATGGTTCACAGCTGGTGGCTGAATACGATCATTTGTAAAAGCTAATTGACCTAACAGCCGCTGTAGCGATGCATTCAGCGGACTTTATTCAACCGCTGACATTTTAAGGTCCTTCGAGCCGGATTCGGTTTGTTTGTTAAAAATTGACTTGATTGATTGCTAGTCAAATTTTTCAAGATCCTTCAAGCTGCCCAACTGGAACTACAAGGTATTTGGATATAATAGATTCTGATAGTGAATTGTAATTGTGCGATTTAGTAAAAAAGAGTGCAAGGCCAGAGTAGTCTTAACATCAGAGGGGTCATAAAATCTCATACACATAACATCACGCCATAAATTCCTCGAAGGGTTAAGCAGAGGCGCTTCTATAGTACACCCAAATTTCACCAGTTGTGTTAAACTCCCACGTAATATAGTCTATAGCCTTCAACAAAGCAATGGTCAAGACCCCGAGCTGCTACTCGGAAATTTTAGATGGAGAAACATAATGCTTTGCTTACTCGGGCCGACTCGCATGGTAATGTCCTTTTTCTTTTATTGATAAACCCATTTCTCCTTCTAATCTGACTTCTCATGTTCAATTCCTTTGCTCTGCCCACAGTAGATATCTTCGTTCCACCAGTAATCTTCTTCTGCAATGTCCCTCTCACCACTCTGCGTTTATCCACTCGTCCTTCTTTGCCCAGGCGATCTCCATTTGGAATGAGGATGGCAATATTCGCAAGAAGTAAGTTTGCAGAATCCTCACATAATTAATTTGTTGGTATCCGTTTTTCAATAACATTGTTTATTTAGGTATGCATCAAAGTATTTTTTTTCTCTATTTATCCTTTCATTTAGTTGCACCTGTCTTATTTTATCTTCGCACCACCCTACTGTCGACTGGTAGAAAATCCTAAGGTATTAAGTCCGGCTTTGTACTTGTGCATAAAGTTTTAATAAATAAATAAATGTCGGCACAATTTTTATCAAAATATCACTGGACACATGACATATGGTCAGTGACACATGACATGATATCAGAAACGACCCTCATTTCCACGTAATGTTTTCATGAATTAACACATTAAACATACCTACTTTTAAATGAATCAGTAACTTCACAAATAAAACCAATGAGTAATATTTACCAATATAAGATATGTAACATTGGTATTACCTAATGTAGTAATGCTTCTTGTGTAATAACTTAATGGGACATAAACAAACCATAGATAACTTTAGTTGTATTCTAATTTAATATTTGTTAATTATAATTTATTGGTAATGAGTCTAACAACATGCCTGAAGTCACGTAAGCATTTGCGACGCTCATTTGTTTTTATTTTTAACCCTTGCGATAAGGGCTAGATATCATTTGACAGTTTCATCATCATGGTTTAGAGAAAAATCTGTCAAATTTTACGCCAAAGGCTGAACTTGTAAAAAAAAACATGCATTATAAACATTGTAATCATTCACAATGCAAGGTCACTGATATATGTTTGAGATGCAGGGAAGGTCAACAAATAAATGAAGTCAGTTAAAAAAAAAACGATTGTGTATCTTACTGAGATTGGGGACGGACACAATACGATAATGCAAATTGTTTCCTCGTTCTGATGTGTAAGAATTACAAAACAAAACATTTTTTTTAAAGTTATAGAAACTTAAACGAACCCCTTGATTGTCAAGCCTAAAATTTCAGCGATCAGCCACAACGTAGTTCGGTTGACATTTACAGCCGTTATTTATAAACCTACAAATAACGGCTGTAAAGTAGTAATGTGTGACACATAAAAGATTAATAAAGTTCGAGAAACATCTGATTCACACAGTTTATTGAATTTCTAGTTTCTCAGTCAGGTGACTAATATACATAAAAACATAAGTCTGGTCTTAAAAACATGTTTTACCTGATCAAGGCACTGGATCCTTGAATCGAAGTCTAGATAAGTCAATCTGTATAAATTTATGAACTACTAGTTTCTGCCAGGGGCTTCGCCCGCGTGAATGTCGAAAATTATCCCAAGGGAACATATTTCCGGGATAAAGAGTATGTATGTGCTATTTCAGACTATAATCTATCTCTGTGCTGAATTTTATCCAGATCTGTTCAGTATAGTTTTTGCGTGAAAGAGTAACAAACATACAAACACACACACACAAACATTCGCCTTTATAATATTGAATAACGAATACAGTAGTAATAAAAAAGGCTAATTAAGATAACTATGCTGCTGCAGACGGAATGACATTATTCAGTCAATAGGAAAATACAATATATAAAAATAATAAGTTCCATGATACAATCTGGTTATGACTGTATCACGGAATTTCGATGTTCTAAATATTATCAATCTACCTAGTCTTTTCCCAACTTCCCAGCCAGTCCAACCAAATTCAGCTGAGTACAAGTATTTAAGATGGAGCGACTGCCTATCTGACCTCCACAACCCAGTAACAGGTTAACACAATACCCCTTGGCTAGACTGATGTCAGATTTCACGTTTCTGTTAAAGATTTACAAATGACAGCTGGGGCCATCGCTTTAACGTACAAGTCGAATATCGATGAATGCAGTACGGCACTTCGATGGATGTAACTTCGACAATTTGTTACCAGGATTTACTTTATTTCGAATGTTTCCCATCTCGAATCACGTTTTAACCTCACGTTTTGATACTCTCATATCATGGGTTTTTTAAATCCGTCCATGCTTGTCATTAATAGTTTATATTTAATTTTAAGTATTGAACTTCCAAATATTTTAAGTGCCCACTCAAAAACCTAAAAATAGAAGCTAAAATTATCTGCGGGTTTTTAAAAACCAAACAAAATTTTCCATTGCTTTTGAATTTCAAATTAACATGGGAACACAATAAAACGTTAAGTCATTAAATTAATACTACCATTATTTTTGTATTCTTTTGCGGTTTATATATATATATATAAACCAATACGTAGCGATTTATATTAAGAGGCCGACGTATGATGTTGTGCTAACCGGCCAGTGCTCCTACTGCAGGACAGGTTAAAGTTATATAGGTACGAGTACCTAACACACATACCAACACTGACAGCGATAAACTTTTTGAATCACAATAAATTGTAGTTCTAAAAACTAAAAAACACGCTTTAATGCTAAATTGAACTAAAAAGTCGCTAATCCTGAAGATCTTGGTAAGGCTAATGGGATAAACTATTTAAACGCGCACGGTAGAATCAACTTTCATTACTTGTTAATTTGAACCAAGTTGAATAAACATATTTGACTTTGACTTTGACTTTGACAATGACTTTGTCTAAATTATTGCATTGTCATCGGTCCTTGATAAGTGTGCAAAGTTTCAAATCAATCCCACGTTTTGAAGGGGGTGAAAATCACGTTCAAAGATTCCGTTACATTGATACGTAGATACATACCAAGCTAATAAAAGCGTGTTAAAAAGTAGATTACTATATGATTGAAGTTTGCTTTACTTTTCATCATGTAAATATATTTGAACTTTGCCATGCTATCGCTAAAAATAAATCTGTAACTTCGTCATTTTGCTATCACGGAGGTATAAAAAGATAAAATACTATATCGAAATTTTATATTATCCTAATTATTTTACCTAAAATTGTATTGGGTTATCTTAGAGGTCAAATGAACTGATAATTATGTAGTTAATTATGTGTACGATTTTTTATGTAGTTATTTATGTGGACGGATTGTGTGACAGTGAAACACCTTGAAATGCGGTACATCGCTATTTAATAAACCCACCAATAACTCTAAGTGCCTGATTTTGGAGTTTGTCTATTTTAGATGTATGACAAATAGCCGCGTTGTCGGATAAATAGCTCCCATAATCTAAACGGCTTCTGATAAGAGCGAAATATATTTTAGTTGTACCATCTGCATTCTACGAGTCCTACCATAAACACAATATTTAGACTTAGGAGCTGATAAATCCAAGCCAAGCTGCTCCAATACTGTTAATACGGTATTTAAAGCTATTTGCATATTTGATACACTATCTTCAAGTTTATTACATTGAGAAAACAAAACAAAATCATCTGCATATTGACATATAAACATTTGACTTATGTTTCGACAAATCGCTGTAGTAACTATAGTAAAAAGTAAAGGTGATATAAGATCACGTTGAGCAATTCCTTTATCAAGGGTCAAGGTGATCCCATATCACCTTTACTTTTTAATATAGTTACTAACATCCTCATCACACCTAATTTGAAGATGTCTTTCTCTCAAGAACTCCCAGAGGTATGTACATGTTTTAGATCCAACCTGTAGTTCTTCTAAAGTACCTACTACTTTACTAATCAAAACATTATTGTAGGTATTATACATTATTACATTATCTAAAAAGCATGCTAAAGTGGATTTATTTTGAGAGAAACCGATCTAAATAGTTGCAACAAGACGGACCAAGCAGTCCATACAAGACTGTCCTCTTCTGAATCCTACTGTATTTGGAGATACAATTTCATTGTTTTCGATAAACCACTCTTAGCGCCTAGCCAGCATTAAATGAAAAAAATTACAAACACAAGACATCAAAGCAATAGGTCGCAGCTTGCAGCTAGGATTATTGTTATGTTTAGGTATCGGTATAATTTGTATGTTCCTCCACTGAGTAGGAACGTATCCAGATCTAAATATGAGATTGTACATCCGAAGCAGGAACTGTTTACCTATTACAGGCAGATTATAAATCATAGAACAGTAGATATCGTCCTGCCCCGGCGAAGTATCTTTTTGTTTAAAACAGTTTTCCATTTCATGAAACGTAAAATCAACGTCAAGTTTCGGGTTGGATGAAGTAAAGAAAATGTGAAGACTTGATGAGTCAAACTCCATTAATATACAAACAAAGGTCAATAAAATTAAAGTGTATTGTCGTGTTTTAATAGTTACTAGTCAATAACTGCGTAAATGCTTAGGTAATAAGTAATGACAAAGACTTTACACCTGAAGACGTGAAAACCCTACAATTATTAATGACGTCATGAAAAGTAGAACGTTGTTGATACAACACAAACATTACTAAGCGACTTGTTCAATGAAAACCACACCGGATTACCAGTTTTTGTTTACTTTCTTCATCGCCGGTCATCCTAATTTTCCTCATCATCGTTATTTTAGCTAACGTGTCCATGGCTGGATTTACGCCTTCTCCAAACGTCGTCAATTCTTATATTTTATTAGTAGTAGAATCGCAGTATTCTATAGCAGTAATATCAATATAATTGACACGTGGGACCAAGTATGCCTCCTTGTGGAACGCTTTGATTCATTTCTTAACTTTTTCAATCTTACTACTAAACTATTACGAGTAAAAACGTGAAAGTTTGTGAGGATGGATATGGATTTGTTACTCTTTCACGTAAAATCTACTGAACGGATTTTGATGAAACTTAACAGAAATATAGCTTATACATCAGAATTACACATAGGCTAAAATTTATAAAGACATTGGCGAAGTACTAATACCACGCGGTCGAAGACGCCGACGGCAGCTAGTACTTAAATAGTTGTTTTTGATTACAATAATGTATTAGTTGAATCATCTAAAATCGAAATTCTAGATAAAAATTAAACTCTAGATGCCCTAAGTTCCTGATTTTTTTCTTATATGGTTAATGTAAGTCTAAAACAGCCAAGTAGGCCTGTGGGGTTCTTAGAGGCGGCTAAGGGCACCTCCACGAGCAAAACGCCGTGCTAGTCGTTTTTGTGCAGTTTTTAAGAGCTATCTACTCTTTATTTAAAAAGAAATATCAATTAATAAAAATAAATTATATTTCTACATAATGTTGTTTCTAAAATGGTAGTACACTTTTTTTTTAAAGAGGTGTAAGTATCACTAATCGCCTTCAAACAACAACATAAAAATGAGTAATAATTATTGATAGCATGCATCTCCTCGTAAAGTGTTCATTAATTATTTTTTGTACTAACACTAATGGATAGACAATTTGATAACGAACATTTTGTAATTTTATTTTTTTCAAAAGACCAATATTCGATTTTATAAAGATTTTATTCTAAAATCTTACTGTAATTCATTCGCCACCAGTGCCGCTAGGCCAATAGGAATGCTCATATCTCATGCTGATTTTTTGGTCAGGGTACGGCCTTAATTAACTCTGACACCAGCGGTGGCCACATCCTCACACAAAAAAGAAACATTGTTTTTTTTTCAATCATATGTAAAAAATACTGGTAAACCTAAAACGCTACCATTACGAAATTGAATATAGATGCCTAATTATGATCAAATTGCATCATCACATCTTATAAATCAAAAAGCCATCTGGTTTGCTTATCTGAATATACAATATTTCCTAGCCGCAAATGATAAGAAAGACGCGTGTAACTGTTATCAACAGACACGGGGAAACATAAAGATTATAAATTGCAGTAACTATTTTTTTTATCTTATAATATATAGGCTCGTGCTTGACCACCATCTCACCTGATGGTAAGCGATGATGTGGTCGATGATGGAGCACGCTTGCCTAGAGGTAACCTATTCACTCTTGACTTAAAGACCCCTAGGTTGTAGCTATCGGGAAACACAGACTCCGGCAGGGAATTCCACTCCTTAGCTGTACGCATAATAAAAGTATTCTCAAAACGTTTAGTGCGTATGGGTGGGATGTCCACCATGTACCGATGGTGCATCGCCGTACGTCTGGTAGTCCGATGATGAAACGGGCTGGGCGGAATTAAATTATGCAATTCCATCGCACATTCCCCGAAATGTAATCGATAAATAACCGACAAGCTGGCAACTCGGCGACCGAACTGTTTTCTAAAGTAATATTACAATATAGATGGACCCTCTTTTCCGCATTTGACTCCCATTTGGTCCATTGTGCGTGCAGGCCTCCTCTCTGTGAGAGGGTATGGGCCGTAAAACCACCACCACGCGGGCCCAGTGCGTGTTGGTAGATGTCTTCAAATTTTTGGTTCTAAGACATGCCGGTTTCCTCAAGATGTTGACCTTCACCGTTTTGAGAGCAGTGGCTCCTGCCTGGGTTCTAAACCACGACCTACAATAAAGTAATATACAAATTTTCTGTTTGTTTGTTTGTAGTAGGTATTCTCTGGAAGTTCTGGGTTATAGACAAAATTACATTGTGTCGGAGATAGCGATTGTCGAAAAGTCTTTTTTTTTAACTTTTCTAAAATACTTGTCGCTGATAAAATGTCAGATTGTCGAGGTTCTGTTGCTCTAGACAAGTTTCATTCGATGTCAGCGATGTCAATGATCAAAATGCCTAAATGTGAGGCCGTGTGCTAAACCTCGCGCGGGTGCACGCTGTCGTATCTGTTTTGAAAAATAGTATGAGCATGGTCACACGCGCGGCTGGCGGTCAGGCGACGAGCATTGTCAACGACATATTTTTGTAAAATAATAAAGAAGTAAATAAGCCATGGATGACACAGCTGTACGCGCTTGAGTCGAAAGTTGTTGTTCGAAACGAAAACGTTTCGTTCCTTCCTTTGTTATTTTGTTGCAACACTTGTCAGCTCGCTGTCATTTTAAATTGACAGTTCTCGACTGAGCTCGGAGTTGACAGTTGACATGACTTGTAATAACGTGTTTGCCGGTGCGAGACGGGAAAAATGTCTGTCTTGATCTGGTATTTTGAAATCGTTTTGTAACCAGCCGATTGATTTTCGAAATTATAATCGCCATTCGCGGGTGGTATTGTGCTTCGCCCGGAAATTGGTATTTGTGTATAAACACAAATACCAATGTCCGGGTGCAGCGAGGGAATTGTGTTGGAAACGTGTCTAGGTGTCTGTTGGCTGCCGAGAACTTCGGCTCAGATCACGTCGGGTGTTCCTTATCTATATCTTCCCCTATAAACCCCCGACCACACGGGATTGACCAGGAGACCACCGTGGGAACAAACGTGAGTATTATGTGTACGTTGTGCAGTCATGTATCACTCTCAGTCATCTATCAACCGGTATCTCAAAGAACGAACCCCTAGCTTCCGCTGCTGTGCTCGCAGTTTCGCGGGTATGAACCTGGTAGGATCCAAGAGTCACACCGTTGCTATGGGCCCCAGCGTCTGCCTCTTGGCTTTGTGATCCGAAAGCCTGTATTAAACAGTTGTATTAGCATACTAGCGGCGCTGAAATAAAGCGGGCACCCGCGGCGGATGGCCACTTTGGGCGCCTGGTTAACATCGGGCGCCCGTGTGTGGTTTAGCCCACAGTGATTGATCACATGGCAGTGGTTTCGATAGCGCTTTACATTCCATCAGGGATTCTACTCGGGAGGGAAATTGTAGAAATGAACCTGTATCAATAAATCGAATCGACAAAATAAAAGTTATCGGCCCTTGAACGGTGAATAGATTTTAAGAGCTATTTGATCTAGGATAACCTACTTAGAATTTCAGCTCCTATTTCTGAATTAAGAATAATATGAAGTTCAGTTTTTGTCAAACTCTACGTGTGAGGTCTTTTGGCATTAATAAGTTTGGCACGTACTTAAGTCGAAATACTCAAGATGTCGATGAGCCAAATGCTACAGCCATCATCAGAAGACGGCAGTAAAGCATTCAGTTTGAATAGTCAGTATCTGATGTAAAACAATTAAGAAGATAAATTCACTTTCAAGCAGACCCGGCTACACTGACGCCACGACATTGGATATTCGCGGCACCGTTTAATACACACGTATGCGATTGCCGCGTCAATGGCAGAGTGATTTGACTCTAACGCGAAAGCGACGCATATTTCACAGTGCTAAGGACCTACTTTCTGCGAATTTCATTGACGCTGCGTTATTGTCGCAGGAGCCATTCTGCTCGGAAGCGAGCCTTAAGCAGGCCACTCGAAGTTACAACGGAAACGTGAATCATTTTCGGGATATTTACACGACTCATTATGTGTTGAGCGAGACTTACTACAGATGTGGCAATAGTTTATTGACTTACATGAGATCAGAGCGAAAATCTGAGAAAGATTGTGTATTTACAATTGCCGATAACTCAGTCAATATGATGGAAATTACGGATAAATGACGAGAAGAAAACTGATTCTTTTTCAAAACGTCTTTTTTATCACTTACACACTTTTTCTAATCCTGTCGCGGGATGGAGCTGAATCATTTCTAAAATTCTAAATGTCCAATCTTCAATGCAATTGTAGAATAAGAAAACCTTTCTTGCCTATAACAAATATGCGAATTCTTGAATCGAATAAAAAGGAACATAAAATCTAAATCAATTTCGTTTTTTCTGAACGGTTTCAACGTTCATTCCAAGACACGAGCGACAAAAACTGTTTTTATTACATACCAATGGACTTCGGCTATCCAAAGTAGGTTAGATACTAAATAGGTACCTTTTTTTTTTTTTTGGGTGGGAAATCATCCAATGACTTCTCCCGCTCTGGGTGAAGCGGAAGTGCGTGTCAGACTTTTACTGACTAAAACCCACCCGTGTTCCTTCAGTTGCTTGAGCCAGGGCCGCGGTAACTCTTTTTCAAATTTATCCGCGACCCAGACAGGCATCGGCCCTATCGGACCCCGTCAATTTTTTGCTGACATCTCTTTGAGGCGCGCGTGGAACACTACGCGCCGTCGACTCGGGCTTGGTCCTTATCGGACAGCGAGCTACCCATTACTCGCCGTCCGCAAGCCCGCGCCTACGGTGGCCGGGAATCGGCTTGCGACTCCCGACGCCCAGGGCGTCTCCTGCGGTGGTTAGGGGCGTGAGGGCGTCTCCGTTGCGTCTCCCTCACGCGTTCCGCCTCCTCCTTCGCGAGCATTACTGCTTCGCAGAAGGAGGAGACAGCTTTCCATGCCCTCTCGCTCCGTAGCATGGCCTGAACCAGGGCCGGACGCGAGAGGTCGCCACCGCTGATCGACTCCACGAGGACACGGCGGTGCTCCGCCCAAGCGGGGCAGACCTCCACCGTATGCTCCACCGTGTCCTCCGGGCGATCCACACAATGGTGACACCCGGGCGTTTCCTCCCGCCTTATCCTGAACAGGAACCTCCCGAAACAGCCATGTCCGGTGAGGACCTGCGTAAGGCTGAAGGTGAGGACGCCGTGGCGCCTCTCAAGCCACTCCTCAAAGAGGGGCCTTATCGCCGCAATTGTGGCGTGCCCAGCACTGGGTTGCGACAGTCGCTCTCTCCATGACGCCATGAGATCCTGCCGGAGCTCTGTCCGCCAAGCCGCGATTTGTCCTGGCAGCGGAGTTTCGCCCCGGCGTTTCGCGTCCTCGCGCCACTCCCAAATGTGCGCGAGGACTTTTGCCTCCAGATCCCATGGCGGCAATCCGGCAAGGAGGCTCGCCGCCTCACCGGAGACCGTGCGGTATCCTCGGACCAGCCGGATGGCCATGACCCTTTGGGACGCGTTCAACGAGCGGGCTGGTCGCCGCCTCAGGGAATGCGCCCACACCGGTGCGCCGTAAAGGGCCATGGACCGCACGACCCCCGCGTAGAGCCTCCGGCAGGAGGCGTTTGGACCCCCTAGATTGGGCAGGAGTCGCTTGAGGGCAGCCCCGGCCCGCTCCAGTCTGGGAGCCAAACGTCGGAAATGCTCCACGAAATTCCACCGGCTGTCGAGGACGATTCCCAGGTACTTCATCGTCGACCCGACGCCGATGTGAACCCCTCCTACCGTTATTTGGGAACCCGGTGGAGGCGCGTTCCGAGGACCATGAAAACACATGGCCTCGGACTTGTGCAGGGCCACCTCGAGTCCCAATTGCCGGATCCTCTCAACGACTGTTGCAACCCCGCGTGTCGCTAATTCAGCCGCCGCCTGGTGCGACCTCCCCTGCGCCAGGACCAGCGTGTCGTCAGCGTAGCAAATTACGCTGACGCCGTTAGGGAGGTCGGCGCGCAGCACCCAGTCGTACCCGATGTCCCACAGATGCGGCCCCAAGACCGATCCCTGTGGGACACCGCACGACATCTCTCGCCAGTTCCACTCTCCCTGGTGACCGGGGTAGATGACGGCTCTGTCCGTCAAATAGGCCTCGACCACGCGACAGAGGTAGGGCGGCATCCGGTGATACCGGAGTGCTTCCCTGATGCAACTCCAGGGCAGGGTGTTGAAAGCATTGGCGATGTCTAGAGACACCGCCAAGACGACCCCACCCCGGGCCACTGCATTCCCCGTCGTGAGGGCTCGCACGCGCATGATGGCGTCCACCGTAGAGCGCCCCCTGCGGAAGCCAAACTGGCCCTCCGCCAAATCCGGCCCTACCCGCACCAGCTGCCCAACGAGGCGGTCTGAAATTACTCTTTCAAAGAGCTTACCCACCTCATCGAGCAGCACAATGGGCCGGTAAGCGGACGGAGAGTCCGCTGGGCGCCCTGGCTTCTTAATGAGGACCAGTTTCCCTGTCTTCCAGCGAAGCGGGAACTGGCCCCTCTCCAAGCATGCGCTAAGGAGCCCCCTGAGTCGAGGCCCGAGAGCCTCCAAGGCCAGAACCCAGGCGTTTCCAGGTAAGCCGTCGGGTCCTGGGGCGGTATTTTTGGCATTCAGCCTACGTACCGCCACTCTCAGTTCTACCTCGGTCACCTCCGGAGTATCGTCGTTGTCTTCGGTGATGTGGTCCCCATCGGGCACCGCAAGAGGTGGAGACATGGGCGGGGAAGTATGTTCCCCTTGCGAAGGGAACAGAGTGCTCACGACGCCCTCCACGAGCTGTGGCCGGAGACTCTGCGTCAGCGGGGGTGCCCATGGGCGGAGTTTATTTCGCACCATTTTGTAGGGGCGTCCCCACGGATCCCTGTTCAGAGTCCCCAGCGACTCCTCACGAGCCAAGCCCTTGGCCCGCTTGATCTCCACTCGGAGGGCAGTCCTCGCCGCTCTGTACCCCTCGTACAGCTCCACCTCGATGGCTTCCGTATCCGGAGGACGGTTACGGAGCCTGCGGTGCCTGGTGTACCGGCGTCGCGCAGCAACGCACGCCTGGCGCAGAGCCGTAAGCTCCGGCGACCACCAGTACACCTGGCGCCGGGCGCGTCCTGGCTTGATCCGGGGCATTGCCACGTCACAGATCTCGGACATGGACAAAGACAAAGACAAAGACAAACATATTTTATTTCAAGTAGGCCACCAAGCGGCACTTTTGAACGTTACATTTTACAAATAATAATAGTTGATTCTACCGTGCATTCGGAAAGTAGCTTGTAATGGAGAAGAATGCACAAGAAACTCCATACTTACTCTTTTAAAAAAAACTTTTTACAATATTTAGGTACATAAGTACATACCTTGATGAATGAAATTGAGTTTATACAATACAAATATATTTATACAGTCTTCAGAAGGTCCAACAATAATTCAAAACAATAATGTTCTGCATATCACTTGTTTTTGCGCCCTAGTGGCTGTGGAGCAGGACTAGCATTTAGCCAAGCATTTTTATCATTGATGTAATCCCCCAACTTATAATATGCCAGCCTGCATAGTGTGCGTTTTATACAAGTTTTAAACTTCGTCTCATTCAGTTCAAGAATGTGGGGAGGAATTTTATTGTAACATTTTGTACAGTACCCCATGAAAGATGAGGCTACTTTAGCCAGTCTGAAACCTGGTTGAACTAATTGGTCCCTATTTCTTGTAACATAATTATGTCTGTCGCCGTTTTTACTAAAAAGATGTAAATTCTGGCCTCCCGGAACCACTCCGCCTCGGCGTTGATGTCAGCTGGCCTATCCGGTGATGACACCCAGGCCTGCACGATCGAGGCTTCCAGGAGGAGCTCCCGGTCCAGCTGTTTCAGCGCCCACCTCGGACCACTCGGGGTCTGTCGGACCGACGCGCTACTAAATAGGTACCTGTAGACGGTTGGGGAATTAGCATCCAACAATTTTCATTCAAGGTCATTACTAAGAAATGCCTAAAATTCGGATTAAATTGATCTGAATTTATTGTAATATCGTTTCTTAATTTATTGTACACCAAAACAATACATTTTTTTAATATTTTTTACACATCTATTGACCTTGACTATCCAAAGAAGTGGTTACTTGATACCCGAAGGTGGTTGGAGATCTAGTATCTTACAGTGTTCATTCATGCCCATGAGTAAGAAACGCCTAAAATCCAGATCAATTTCGTTTAATTTTAACGTGACTTGCACTTAAATAATTCCTTAACACAAATTTATAGATGAAACGGAGTGCTAGAATAATAACTGTGACGGCTGTCAACAATGCCGCAAGTAATGTGAGGACTAGTTCCAGTTCTAGGTACTCCGCCCACGTCATGTTGGCGCTGGGTGAGCGCAGGTGCTTGGCGCCGCCGTGACGCAGCACGTACTCCGTCCACCACACGGCGCGCTCCAGCGGGCTCTGCGGCGCGTCCTGTATCACACTGCGGAAACGCTCCATGTTGCGACGGTAGCTGCAAGTGAGAAGGGGTATTTATAATCACGTGTCTATATTTATTATTGCTGTCGCGTGTTGTTCATAAATCCGGGCCGTCAAGCTGTTGCAGTGATAAGGAAGCATTAGCAATGTCAAGGAATTTGCAGTGTTATCTTTTGTATCAATCTGCATTCTACATTATATTTTGTCGTTATGCCCGGAATCAATATAGCAGATATGCAGGATATGTAAATCACATCTTACCTGTCATCTCCAATTGTCTTGTTAATTGCATTTAGTAACTTTTCTTCTGTTAGTGTTTCCATGTCGACTCTTACTCCAATACTAAGGCACTCGTATCTCTCTACATTGAAGTACTGGTCTGTTATCATCGGCATGCCGATGAGTGGTACTCCTGCGGTGATAGCCTCGTCTGTTGATTGCAGTCCTCCTTGTGTTATGAACAGCTTGATTTTTGGATGCTCTATAAAACATTACTAACATTATCAATACGACCGTTAAATTTGCCAACAATACAAGAATTTTTATTTGAACTTTCTATAAAATGCTGTATAAAAACAAAAATCCTTTATAATGCGCACAGCGAATGAATGGAACTCACTACCTGCGTCTGTGTTTCCGAAAGCATTCAACCTGAATCTCTTCAAAGTTAGAGTAAACAAGCTTCTTCTGGGTAAGCTCACTCCATCGTCGACTCTGTCTCTGTCACCTATGACCTAGACTAGAGTCAAGAGCAAACCCATTACAAATAAAAAATAATAAAAACTCACTCAGTAGATCTGACTGCGGCAACCACTTGGATATCCGGATGTTGTCAGTTCTTCCAGGCAGCTCATCTTTGTTCCACTTCCAAAGAACATCGTAAGGCAATTGAGAGAACACCCGAATTAGTGTCTGTATTTTCTCCGGCGGTAAAAGTGAAGGATCTACATTCGTACCGAAGCTTATGTATATCACGCCATTTTTAGACGAGTCTAAGTATAACTTCAGATCCTGAAAAGTAAATCTGGATTCATATTATACTTGATAATATTACTTGCTGCCTTAATAGGGAAAATATTTTCGTTTTACATACGTACCTTCGGTAGTTCTTTTGTAGGTTTTTGGTGTAAACCGCTCATGTAGATCACAGATGGAGGAACTGGTCGGATGCCTTCAAACACGGGATGTATGTTCAGAAACAACATGTCAATGTTATTTAACAATTCCGAAACCTGAGGTATGTCCGGTCCAAAATGTTCTCTTAATATGCTATTGCCTAAGGTGTCCCAACCATCCCATGTTAATTCGTTGATCTTGTAGTTATAATACAATTCACTCACTTTCTCCCACATCGTTGGATTGTTCAGTTTTCGTCGATTATATGTTGGATATAACAAGGGATGCGTGGGAACGCCTACTGATTCATAATTTGGATGAACGGCGCCAAACGAACTTACTTGAATCACTGGTGCCTTATAAATATGAGAAAATACCAGGGCTGGTACAAAAAAAGCTTCTAGCAGTAGCAAATCAAATTGTATTTGCTTGTCATTAATTAAAGTCCGCACTTTTTCTTCTTTCAGTTGGTTGTCAAACATTTTTAACAATGTTTTCAGCATTCTTTTCATCGGTGCTAAAATGTCGTCTTCTTTTTTGCCTCTTTGTTCTTTCATTACTTCTGCTCTCCATATTCCATATGATAAATCGTGGACATCTATTTCTGTCAAGTTAGGTGGAGTTCCTCCTTTCGGGAAGGCAGGATCTGTGGTGACGACTGTGACTTCGTGTCCTCGACTGGCGAGCGCCTCCGTCAGAGGACGAAACACTGCTTGATGACTGATGGATGGACATGGGAAATAAGCCAGGATCCTAGCCGCTTCAACTTGACTTAGAACTAAAATATATGCTACAAAGAAGTACCACAAAACCGACATGTTACTTAAACTGTCTGGAAACTAATAATTAACAAATGTTCATCTGACCTTATATAACTAGTGTAATATACAAAGTAGTTTAACACTGATTTTATAGTTTTAGCACAAAATAGAAAGTATACAGAAGGGCCACTGCCGCCGTTTCGAAAAGTTTCAGCTAAACTTGACAGAATCACTAGGGTTGCTACTAAATTGATTTTCCGAACTTAAAAAAAGAGTACGTTGTATAAGTTACAAACATAAATACATCGATTCGTCTAAATTTACGATCTTATCATGCTTACAATGCCATAAAGGGTAGACAGAGCATAAAATTTCCATTAAATATCACGACGCCACATACAACGAAGATTGGAGGGTAATAAGACGTAACAGTAGTGTAATAATGATCCCACTAAAAACATGAAAAGCACCAAGTTCGACAAAAATATGAAAGTTGCAGAAAGACTGCTTAAGAAGCGAACTAAAAAGATGTACCTACTTAAAAACAAGAAGAAAATTATGCTGTGCAGTCGGAGGACACATATTTGTGAGCTGGATGACTTAAACTATATTACATAATAATGTTAAGTTTCATGGCCTTTCCAATTTTGTCTATGGACTTAAAATAATTTATTATTTTTTGCCTAGATATTGAATAACTAACTTGTCATCTTGAAAAATTTAATGACCTTTATAACATAAAAATGAATGAAAGAACGAATTTATAGAACTAATATAAATTATATTCGGTCTGTAACAATTAAGGTTACACTAGTCGAAAATTCTTCCATACAAACCTAGTCTAGGGATTACTCCACTGTTTGACAATGCACGTTCGAAATAAAAAGTTATATCAATTTGTCTCATTATTGATTATCTAGCCCTGTATGGAAACAAAAAAGTAAATATTTGAAAGTTATGAGCGTCGAATGTTCCACATTTCGAAACTAATTTTAACGCATTTTTGGACGCGAATAAATACCATAAGAAGACGGAAAATTGCAAAACGGCCACCATACAGGGATAGACTAGTAGTTCAACAATGAAAATAATTTTATTTTGAACAGATACGTTTAGTCGTTTTTTCATGATATCCAGACTCCCAAAGGTCTGTTTATAAAATTTCTCGCGCTCGGTTTCGTCCTAAATCAATATCCATTGCGCTACAAATTTGCAAAAGTGTGTATTCGTACGCCAACTAGTTACTTCCTACTGCTCATCAGAGCATCTATCTCTTCCGCACGTGTTTTCGGTTGATATAAAATGCATTTTAACCCCGCGGACAAAATAGTTCGTGCCGTTGACTAGTCTAACCTTAATAAAGGTAACCCAGCCAATGTAACCTCGTTACAGTACTTTATGTATGAATGACGTGACGAACGCCCGCACAAAGCACTCGTAACAGCCGCGACTGAGCTCGGTCCAATATAGCCCAATATTCCCTGTAAAATCGCAATATCTATGTGTGTGTGCAAAATGACGCTTAGTTCGTAGTGGCCTCTCTGTCTGCGGCGCGCCGCCGCTTACGTACTTTGTGGTTTTAGTTACATAATTAAGAAAACTGACTAGTAATAGTACCCCAAGTTACTCCTTGCCTTGCTATCTGCCATTGAAACTCCTGTTAAACTCGGTACAGCCGTTATGGAGATTTCACGGAACAGACAGACAGAAAAAAAATTTATAATATTGTTATTTTTGTTTATAGTGGGTACCTCATTATATACCATACATTTTGACATTCAAAACAGACACTTCAATGTTATTTATTTCTATATTGTTGTATTGTCTATAGTAACTATTAACTATAGTTATTATAACTCAATCGTGACTATTTACGATTGTATTATCTAGGGGCACGACCATGATCACGTCAAAGTTGAGTAGATAATTCATGACTTTCCATCGACAATATGTGTGCACAAAACATGTAAACAACTACTAATGGTGGGCTCTATACAATGAGCGAAAACAAGCACACACATATATGTAGACTTATTGATTTGAGAGAGGCGCATACGTATGAAACAGTGGCTTTATTTAAATACCTCATCCCACCGGCCCCCTTCTACCATCGGACATCTAGATGCACTGCAAGTTACCATCCTCACCTAGTTGCTATTCCACCAATTCGCACCATGCGCTTCCAAACATCCTTCATAATGCGCACTGCAAAAGAGTGGAACTCACTGCCTGCGTCTGTGTTTCCGAACGCATACAACCCGAATCTCCTCAAAGTTAGAGTGAACAGGCTTCTTCTGGGTAAGCTCACTCCATCGTCGACTTTGTCTCTGTCACCTCTGACCTAGACTACAGTCAAGAGCAAACCCATCTCGAATAAAAAAAAAACAAAAAAATACAAATTTTAAAATTGACACCATAATTTTAATCAGATTGAAAAAAAAAAACCGTCGTCTCACAATTGTTTTATTAATAGCATTCTTAAATGTTTCTTCTTTTAGCGAGTTAATTTTAAGTTTGGCTCCAATTTTCTAGAACTCATATCTCTCTACATCGAACCACTGGTCACCTATCATCAATATACCGATGAGTGGTACTCCTGCGGTGATAGCCTCGTCTAATGATTGCAGGCCCCTTAATGTTATGAACAGCTTACTTTTGGGATGTTCTAATAACCGATTCAAAATGTATTAACATGAATGTGCATTTTTTTCGTGGGTTCCAAGAGAAATTCAGACAAAAAAGCTTTGTTAAACTACGAAATGATCAGGGCTCACACAATAGATCTGACTGAGGCAACCAATTAATATCCAGATGTTGTCAGTTCATCCAGGCAGCTCATTTTTGTTCCACTTCCACAGAACATCGTAAGGCAATTGAGAGAACACCCGAATTAGTGTCTGTATTTTCTTCGGAAGTAAAAGGGAGGGATCTCCATTTGTACTGAACCGTATTTTATATCACACCATGTTAGGACGAGTCTAAATATAACTTGAGATCCTGAAAATAAGTAAACGTGAACATTACCGTGAACTCTTGATATTCGACAACGTTTCTGATTTTTATATGTATATAGTTTTGGCAGCTCTTTTGTTAGTTTTCGGTTTATCCCACTAATATAGACTACAGACGGAAAAACAGCAGCCGCAACCGCCGCCGCCGCCGCTTACGCAGTAGCCTAAGTGAATACGGCAACACAAAGATTTTGACCGCTATCCAATCGACCAATCACACAGACGAAAATCCACATCTCGTCATTCATCTCGCTTGTGATTGGTCGATTTCCATATGATAAATCGTGGACATCTATTTCTGTCAAGTTAGGCGGAGTTCCTACTTTCGGGAAGGCAGGATATATGGTGACAACGACAACTTCGTATCCTCGACGGGCTAGCACCCCCGTCAATGGACGGAACACTATTTGATGACTGATGTAGGTATGGAGTTGGGAAGTAAGCCAAAATCCTCGCCGTTTGAACTCGACTTAGAACTAAAATATTAACCGCAAACATGAACCGGAAAACCAACATTTTACTTGAGTGTAGCAAAAGAAATGAAAAAGAATTATTAGTGTGTTTTTTTTTTTTTTTTTTGTTCTTTATGGGTTTGCTCTTGACTCTAGTCTAGGTCAGAGGTGACCTAGACTAGAGTAAATTAGTAATTTGTGGTGAGGTGAATTTCTTTGTTTAATTTGATCGTACTTGCAAATATAGGTATTTGAAATCTTTTAACTTGGGCCACCACCTTATGTGGTGAATGTGGTGAACTTGCTTCCTAACTTGTCGATAACTAACCATATTTTGTTTTTCTGTTACTCTCACTAAAATAATATTTCTAATTTATTTTTATTGTTCTCATGTAAGTGACTATTGTTTTAATGAGAATAAAGATATTTAAAACGATATAATTAAAATCTTAATCTTAATTTGAACATCATCATGACTAGGCTGTTATTATTGCAGATAATTTTAAAGTAGATAACTTGATAAACTAAAACAATTACGCCGTATAAGCAGTTTCGTTGATATCAGATTTGTATTAATATAGTAAATTATAGAGTTTTCGGAGAGGCACGGTAGCAGAGGTAGTTGAAACAGGCAGAAATTTTGTCTTACTAATAGATAGTACCTGGGAATCCGACCTCAACTCAGGTGAAAATAGAGAAAACGACATTTTCTAAATCGAGAAACTAGAGAAACAGGTGAAAATAGAGAAACGACATTTTTTTTAATTTAACCTAGCCAGATCGATTTATCGCCCCCGAAACCTCTGCCCTGCCTCTTGCCTTGTGGCATTAAAACCGCCTATGTACCACTATTGTACATGAAGTTTAAATAAATAAACCCCCTGCATACTAAATTTCATGAAAATCGTTGGAGCCGTTTCCGAGTTTCAGTTTTATATATATATACAAGAATTGCTCGTTTAAAGGTATTAGATGCCATTTTTATAAAAAGGTGGGCAAAGGTATTGAATAGGTATAAGCTAAACTACCCTAAAGTAAAAATCTGTCCAGATCAATGTCTTTTAATTTTTACATCAATTACACCTAAATAATTATTTAAGACCAACTTATAAACTAAACGAAGTGCTAGTATAATTAATGTGACGGCTGTCAACAAAGCCGCAAGTAATGTCAGGACTAGTTTCAGTTCCAGGTACTCCGCCCACGTGATGTTGGCGCTGGGTGAGCGCAGGTGCTTGGCGCCACCGTGACGCAGCACATACTCCGTCCACCACACGGCGCGCTCCAGCGGGCTCTGCGGCGCGTCCTGTATCACACTGCGGAAACGCTCCATGTTGCGACGGTAGCTGCAAGTGAGAAGGGGCATTTACATACTAAATCACTGGCCGATTATTTTGTCTCGTCATCGTTTATGAATCAAGACCTAAAAAAAAGCTGATAAAATATTAAAAGATTAGCGGTATCATCTTCGTTTTATCAGCATTGCCATGGATTTAAGGGACTGATATTCGACTATAACTGATTTTAAAATGAGCATCACGTCTAAACGGCTAGTCATATTTTTTTGAATAAAATATGTAATGTAATATTCATCATCATCATATCAGCCGAAAGACGTCTACTGCTGGACATAGGCCTCCCCCAAGCGTCACACAGTCCCGTGCGTCCCGCAACCAGCGGATCCCCGCAACCTTCACCAGGTCAATGTGATATTATAAAATATTTTTTTTTTAATAATTTAATAGACTAGACGCACTTCCACCTAAAATCCGTGACTCTCAAAAAACAAGCCAAAGAACATTATCTATCTACCATATTGTTGTAATTTTGTATATTATATGTATGTATTTTTATCTTCTATACTTATATTTAGTTAAGGTATATGTTTAATTTTTATATAATTTCTTAAGTTATTATAGTCTATTTTAGGTTTCCTTATTTCTTTCTACACACTGTGTCTTTGTCTATCATCCAACTGTCCTGTCGCAGATCTGCTGGAAGAAATTTCTGTTGAAATAAGCAGTACCTTTGTGCTCTTCTATCTGTATTCTTTCTTTTTTCTTTAAAGTGTTTTGTGTGTACATAAATAAATAAATAGACATATTTAAAATTATATATGTTATACATAGTGTACTTTATTTGTAAAGTTATGTCTAAGGCGAACAAAAAACGATAATTATTTCAAAATCATCGTGCGTATTTTTACGAAATTTTCAACATCTCTATGACAAATCAGTTATCTACATTTCAGTATTACTTGTTTTTAAGTCTAGAATAATATGTAGATTTACTTTCAACAAAGTTTTGGGTAGTGCGAGTGTGAAGCGCGTGTCCGATTTGTTCCTACAAGGTCGACGGGGCGGCTGTTATCGCTTTCATTAAATAAAATGAGACTTTTACAATTACATACCTGTCATTTCCTACTGTCGTAGCAATAGCATCTTTTAAATTTTCTTCTGTCAACGTTTCCATGTCAAGTCTGACTCCAATCTTATGAAACTCATATCTCTCCACATTGAACCACTGGTCTCCTAACATCGGCATGCCGATGAGTGGTACTCCTGCAGTGATAGCCTCGTCTGTTGACTGCAGTCCTCCTTGTGTTATAAATAGCTTGATTTTTGGATGCTCTATAAAACATTACAAAGTATTAAAAATAAATTACCATATAAATTAACCAATTAAGTTCAAAGTCCTTTGTTAAAAATAAAACTCACTCAACAAATCTGACTGCGGTAGCCATTTGGATATCCGTATGTTGTGAGTCCTTCCAGGCAGCTCATCTTTGTTCCACTTCCACAGAACATCGTAAGGCAATTGAGAGAACACCCGAATTAGTGTCTGTATTTTCTCCGGAGGTAAAAGTGAGGGATCCACATTCGTACCGAAGCTTATGTATATCACACCATGTTTAGACGAGTCTAAGTATGACTTGAGATCCTGAAAATAAATGTTGGTGGTTTTAGGAACACTTTAACTATTACTTGCTGCCTTAATAGGAAAAAAATCGTTTTCTATACAAACCTTCGGTAGCTCTTTTGTAGGTTTTTGGTGTAAGCCATTCATGTAGATCACAGATGGAGGAACTGGTCGGATGCCCTCAAACATGGGATGTATGTTCAGGAACAACATGTCAATGTTATTTAACAATTCCGAAACCTGAGGTGTGTCCGGTCCAAAATGTTCTCTTATTATGCTATTACCTAAGGTGTTCCAACTGTCCCATACTAATTCGTTGATCTTGTAGTTATAATACAATTCTGTCACTTTCGCCCAAAATGTGAGATTGTTCAGTTTACGTCGAGTATTAGTTGGGTACAACAACGGATGCGTGGGAGCGCCCACTGATTCATAATTTGGATGAACAGCGCCAAACGAACTTACTTGAATCACTGGTGCCTTATAAATATAAGAAAATGCCAGGGTTGGTTCAAAAAATGCTTCTAGCAGTAGCAAATCAAATTTTATTTGCTTGTCATTAATTAAAGTCCGCACTTTTTCTTCTTTCAGTTGGTTGTCAAACACTTTTAACAGTGCTTGCATCATTCCAATCATCGGTGCTAAAATGTCGTCGTCTTTGACGCCTCTTTGTTCTTTCATTACTTCTGCTATCCATACTTCGTAGGATATGTCATGGACGTCTATTTCTGTCAAGTTAGGCGGAGTTCTTCCTTTCGGGAAGGCGGGATCTGCAGTAACGACGGTAACTTCATGACCTCGACTGGCGAGCGCCTCTGTCAGAGGACGGAACACTACTTGATGACTGATGGACGGAGTTGGGAAGTAAGCCAGAATCCTCGCCGCTTCAACTTGACTTAGAACTAAAATATATATCACAAATAAGTACAACATAACCGACATGTTACTTGAACTGTATGAAAACTAATAAATAACAACTGTTCATCTGACTTTATATAAGTAGTGTAATACACGAGTTCTTGAACACTGATATGTCTTATGTTACATAATTAAGAAAACGCAATTCACGATGACAACTAATATTCGAGAGTCGTTCTTGTAGACACTGCTAATAGATAATTATAGTTTCAAGTGAAGCAGCAATTCATGCATGTTGATGCTGTTTAGCACGTGCCTATCTACATAAGCTTCATTTTAAGATAGTAATTGTCAAGGCTATAATTATTTTAACTAAATCATGCCTGTTTACGATTGTATTATCTGGAGGCAAGTCCATGAACGGGTTCATGGTCGTGCCGTAAAGTAAAGCAGCAAATCGAGCGAGCAAATGCTGTGTTGGTGGAGCAAACCTTGGGCATGCTCAATGCAATTTTTTATTGAACTTTTCTACCATAATTTTTACTCTATCATGGCTGCTGTTGTATTGTATCTGTGTCGAATAAATGTTTTCTATTCTATTATTTCAGACACTTTACGAAACTTATTTTCCATCGATCAGATGTGTGCACAAAATATGTAAATAAAAACAGAAGGTAGGCACTATACAACGAGCGAAAACAAGCACACATATACGTAGACTAGTACATTCTGAAATCTTGGTCTATCCGCGCATAAAACGTGTCTGTCTGCGAGCGTTTTCGTTCTTTGTATTGAGCCAACCTCCTGTGCCTACAATATATTGTGCGATGCGTGGTTGCTAGAGTCTGGCAAACGCGGCAAATTTAAAAAATATCAGTATCACAACCCCAAAAACTAGTATGAAATACCAGGAATAACCTAATTTGATACTTTAGAATTATTTATATTACTTCGGCTGAATAAAATTACTATAGGTAGGTAATAATTTAGAAATATCAATCTGAATTAAAAAAAGCAACAGTATTCTATAATCATTTTGGTTTATTCACTATTAATCAAAATCTGAATCTAAGACTTCCATGTGAATAGATTCATAAGAGTCACGGGAATCATTGTTTTCTACATTAATAATGAAACTTTTTAAATTATTAAACAGAGAAATAGTTTTTACAAAAAGATAAATAGTGGTTACGAATTCAAACAAAGTATCAACTTAGTAGCGTCATACTAAAAATTGGGGTTGACATTAGTATAGCATTGCCATATAAAAAGTTTGCAAATAAATCGAGTGGCTTTCGTTTGCCAGACTTTAAATATTATGATATTCCCTCACATAAACAAAATATTTCATAAAGAGTGCACATCATTTAAAGGAGGCCATGACAATATTCACCTAAGTTTGAGCGTTGTCGTGCTAATATATCTGATCGACGTGCTGCTTGCATAATTTTTTTGTAAAACTGGGATGTAAACTAAGTCTTTTAGACTGTAATTCAGTAACACCAAGCCTAGCATATCGTAGACATAGATACTTCAAATCTATTTACTGAAGACTGCTAGCCCCCTCAATGTGGGTTCTGGCGGGGATATGCAGTTTCTTGTGCGTTCTTCTCCATAACAAGCTACTTTTCCGGATGTACGGTAGAATAAATTTTTGTTACTTGTAAATTTTAATTTGTATATGTTTAACGTTCAAAAGTGCCGCTGTTTGGCCTAATTGAAATAAATATATTTGATTTTGACTTTGATATTGCTATTCCCCGATCACTAATTCTCATTCTTTTCGTATTCTTTATTGTAAACAAAACATTAACAAAATACAAACACAACAGTACAGCACTCCCTTTCTTAACAGAAAATATATGTTGAGCAGTTTCGGTACAATACAAACCTTCACACTTTAGCGAAGAATGTCAAATATTTTGAACATACACTGTAGTTAAGCGTTCCTGCCCCCATCAAAGTGCGGAGCGAACTTGAAAATAAAAGTATACAAAATCCAGATCAATTTCGTT
Organism: Orthosia incerta; assembly: GCA_948252205.1. Taxonomy (NCBI): domain Eukaryota; kingdom Metazoa; phylum Arthropoda; class Insecta; order Lepidoptera; family Noctuidae; genus Orthosia; species Orthosia incerta. The sequence continues at coordinate 8,154,889 of OX411748.1, forward strand.
TAATTTTAACGTCATCTACATTAAAATAACCCCATACAACTAACGTTCCAAATTACGAGCATGTGATATAAGTTTTTAAGCTGACATGATCCCGAAACAAATATTAATTCTAATATATAATTATTTTGATTTTTGTTGAGAGCTCGATATAAAAAAAAACTGCCATAGCAGAACATCTTCTCGAATCAGGGCCAAACCACTGAACCGATTTACATGACCCACAGGTTATCTCGACTGAACGCCATTACATTCCTAGAATGGTTCGGGATGCAATTGAAATAACCAAGTGCAAAAATTTCAATAGGGACGACGGGTTTCAATTGTCGAGAACCTGGAATCCGGTGGTTCAACTATGTAAAGGTCGTAAAACTACTGAACGAGTGTCAAAAGTGGATACAGTGAGCATCGTCTGTCGTGAACAGTGTCGAGTAACTAGTGAGAAAAGTTCTGGTAGTAGCGGCATCGTGCGAAGAAAAACGAGTCAGGAAGAGGGTAGACTGATATGTCAGCTCGTAAATAACACCCACCCGCAAATACTTTAAATAATAAAAGAATTCAGTGCCGCGCGAAGAGCCGAGGCGAGCGCACGTATTGTAAACAGTTAAATTTCTGTATTTAACTTTTTCTTTTTCATCTACCCACATTTTATCATATTCAAATTCAAATTCAAATATTTTTATTTGTACAACATAGGTAAATAAAAGGTACAGTTGACAATGTTAATAAAAATGAACGCTATGTCTTGCCATCAACGGCGTACAAATATTCTAATTATAATTTTTAATAAATAATTGGTAAGAAATAATAATACATTCAAAATTAATAAATAACATGTCATAAGATTACAATTTGTCTTCCAGGTACTCATTGACTGTATAGTAAGCTTTTTCGCCCAATAGATCAAGAAGAGCTTTTTTGAAGTGGTTTATGCTGTCAAGATCTCTTATTGTAATGGGCAACTTATTGTATAACTTGGGTGCCATTCCTAAAAAGCTCTTTGAGTATAATGCAGTCTTGTGTGGAATAGCACATATATAAGTAGTGTAATACACGAGTTCTTGAACACTGATATGTCTTATGTTACATAATTAAGAAAACGCAATTCACGATGACAACTAATATTCGAGAGTCGTTCTTGTAGACACTGCCAATAGATAATTATAGTTTCAAGTGAAGCAGCAATTCATGCATGTTGATGCTGTTTAGCACGTGCCTATCTACATAAGCTTCATTTTAAGATAGTAATTGTCAAGGCTATAATTATTTTAACTAAATCATGCCTGTTTCCGATTGTATTATCTGGAGGCACGACCATGAACGGGTTCGTGGTCGTGCCGTAAAGTAAAGCAGCAAATCGAGCGAGAAAATGCTGTGTTGGTAACCCTGGGCATGCTCAACGCAATTTTTATTGATCTTTTCTACCATAATTTTTTCTCTATCATGGCTGCTGTTGTATTGTATCTGTGTCGAATAATAGTTTTCTATTTTTTTTTTTATTTTTTATATCCAATAGGCTCGCGCTTGACCACTATCTCACCTGATGGAAAGCGATGATGTGGTCGACCATGAATCACGCTTGCCTAGGAAAAACCTAACCTATTTTATTATTTCAGACACTTTACTCGTCGAGGAGCTCGTGGCTAAATAAAAACAGCCGCACGTGTCGATCATCAAGGTTAAGCAACGCTTGACGAGGTCGGTCAGTGGATGGGTGACCATTTCAACATACCGAGTTTCCTCCGTGCCTTGGAAAGCACGTTAAGCCGTTGGTCCCGGCTGTCATTTGAAGATCTTTGACAGTCGTTACGGGTAGTCAGAAGCTTGAGATCTGACACCAGCAGTCTTGCCAAGTGGTACCGTGTTGCACAGTTACTGGGTTGTGGAGGTCAGATAGGCAATCGCTCCATGTAAAACACTGGTACTTACCTGAATCCGGTAAGACTGGAAGCTGACCCCAATATAGTTGGGAAAAAGGCTAGGCAGATGATATTTCAGACACTTTACGAAACAAATTTTCCATCGATCAGATTTGTGCACAAAATATGTAAATAAGAACAACGGTAGGCTCTAGACAACGAGCGAAAACAAGCACACATATACGTAGACTAGTACATTTTGCAATCATGGTCTATCCGCGCATAAAACTTGTTGTCTGTGTGCGAGCGTTTTCGTTCTTTGTATTGAGCCAACCTCCTGTGCCTACACTATATTGTGCGATGCGTGGTTGCTAAAATTCGATAGGCTTTAAGGACTTTTTTAAAATCATGATATTCTCTCGCTTAAACAAAATGTTTCATAAAGAGTGCACATCATTTAAAGGTGTCCATGACAATATTCACCTAAGTTTGAGCGTTCTCGTGCTAATATATCTGATCAACGTGCTGCTTGCTTCTTTTTTTTATAAAACTGGGTTATAAACTAAGTCTTCTGAAACCGTACATGTGTGACTGTAATTCAGTAACACCAAGCCTAGCATATCGTAGACATAGATACTTCAAATCTATTTACTGAGGACTGCTAGCCCCCTCAATGGGGGTTCTGGCGGGGATATGGAGTTTCATAACAAGCAATTTTTTTTTATCTTAGTTAGGCTATCGCTTGACCACTATCTCACCTGATGGTAAGCGATGATGTGGTCGAAGGTGTAGCACGCTTGCCTAGAAGTAACCTATTCACTCTTGACTTAACGACCCCTAGATTGTAGCTATCAGGAAAAACAGACTCCGGCAAGGAATTCCACTCCTTAGCTGTACGCATTATGAAAGTATTTCCAAAACGTTGAGTGCGTATGGGTGAGATGTCCACCATGTACCGATGGAGCATCACCGTACGTCTTGTAGTCCGATGATGAAACGGGCTTGGCGGAATTAGATCATGCAATTCCTTCGCACATTCCCCTTAATGTAACCGATAAAAGACCGACAAGCTGGCAACACGGCGACGATGTTCAAGGCTCTGGAGCTTTGACTCAACCAGTGCTTCATTGCCAATGAACCTCTTGGCCCGTTTTTCGATCGACTAGTGCATCATGCTGATATTCAGGCAGATCCGTCCCAGAGATGAGAACAGTACTCCGAATCTCTTTTCCGAATGCACGGTAGAATCAATTTTTATTACTAGTAAATTTTAATTATTATATTTTTGACGTTCAAAAGTGCCGCTTATTGGCCTAATTGAAATAAATATATTTAGCTTTGAATTTGATATTGCTATTTTCCCCGATCAGTATGATTCTCACTAATTCTCATTATTTTCTTATTCTTTATTGTAAACAAAACATTAACAAAATACAACTAAAACAGTACAGCACTCCCTTTCTTGACAGAAAATATATGTTGAGCAGTTTCGGTACAATACAAACCTTCACACTTTAGCGAAGAATGTCAAATATTTTGAACATACACTGTAGTTAAGCGTTCCTGCCCCCATCAAAGTGCGGAGCGAACTTGAAAATAAAAGTATACAAAATCCAGATCAATTTCGTTTAATTTTAACGTCATCTACATTAAAATAACCCCATACAACTAACGTTCCAAATTACGAGCATGTGATATAAGTTTTTAAGCTGACATGATCCCGAAACAAATATTAATTCTAATATATAATTATTTTGATTTTTGTTGAGAGCTCGATATAAAAAAAAACTGCCATAGCAGAACATCTTCTCGAATCAGGGCCAAACCACTGAACCGATTTACATGACCCACAGGTTATCTCGACTGAACGCCATTACATTCCTAGAATGGTTCGGGATGCAATTGAAATAACCAAGTGCAAAAATTTCAATAGGGACGACGGGTTTCAATTGTCGAGAACCTGGAATCCGGTGGTTCAACTATGTAAAGGTCGTAAAACTACTGAACGAGTGTCAAAAGTGGATACAGTGAGCATCGTCTGTCGTGAACAGTGTCGAGTAACTAGTGAGAAAAGTTCTGGTAGTAGCGGCATCGTGCGAAGAAAAACGAGTCAGGAAGAGGGTAGACTGATATGTCAGCTCGTAAATAACACCCACCCGCAAATACTTTAAATAATAAAAGAATTCAGTGCCGCGCGAAGAGCCGAGGCGAGCGCACGTATTGTAAACAGTTAAATTTCTGTATTTAACTTTTTCTTTTTCATCTACCCACATTTTATCATATTCAAATTCAAATTCAAATTCAAATATTTTTATTTGTAGAACATAGGTAAATAAAAGGTACAGTTGACAATGTTAATAAAAATGAACGCTATGTCTTGCCATCAACGGCGTACAAATATTCTAATTATAATTTTTAATAAATAATTGGTAAGAAATAATAATACATTCAAAATTAATAAATAACATGTCATAAGATTACAATTTGTCTTCCAGGTACTCATTGACTGTATAGTAAGCTTTTTCGCCCAATAGATCAAGAAGAGCTTTTTTGAAGTGGTTTATGCTGTCAAGATCTCTTATTGTAATGGGCAACTTATTGTATAACTTGGGTGCCATTCCTAAAAAGCTCTTTGAGTATAATGCAGTCTTGTGTGGAATAGCACATATCTCTCTATTGCGACGTTTCGATCTCAGTGTTTGAAACAGATGCAAGTTTGATTTTGCGAATACTGCTGTCTCGTAGATGTACATACAAGGCAAAGTTAGAAGTTTGTATTTATTAAATAATGGCCTACAACTATCAGTGTTTTTCAACCCAAACACAGCACGTACACACCTCTTTTGAGCATTGAACGCAATGTTTTTGTCAGTGGAATTTCCCCAATACATTATTCCAAATCGCACCGTTGATGAGACATACGCTTTGTATGCCATCAAAACAACAGACTCACTTGATATTTTCGCGAGATTATAAAGCGCATAAGAATATTGGTTTAGTTTTTTGCAAACAGTTTCCACATGGCATTTCCAATTTAGATGACCATCCAAGTAAATTCCGAGAAATCTAGCATTGTTGGTTTTAGGTATTTTTTGGTCTGCGTATTTAATATTTAAATTTAGTTTATTTGTTCTTTGTTGGAACGTCACAATCTGTGTTTTTTCTAAGTTTATTTTAAGTTTATTCTTATTTAACCAATCTATAATGCAATGAATGGAATTATTTATTTCATTTTCATATGATTCTAAGTCTTCACATGGTATGATAATTGTACTATCATCGGCAAACAGGACGGTTTGAAAGTCGGTACACTTCGGCAAATCATTTATAAAAATGAGGAAAAGCAAGGGCCCAAGGACACTCCCTTGGGGTACACCGCAAGTTGTATACCTAATGGACGACTTGTGAGCAACTTGTCTCTTAGAACTGGGACAAATTCTATTTAAAACCGTGATTTGTTTTCTTCCACATAAATAAGATTTGATTAGGTTCAATATATTTCCTCGGACACCATAACGCTCTAATTTACCCAGTAATATTGTATGATCCACGTGATCGAATGCCTTAGACATGTCCATGAGTACTGCGGCAATAGGATTTTTTTTGTCAACATTACTAACAATTTTTGCCACTAACTCATAGATTGCGTTGTTAATATATCTACTTTTTCTAAAACCATATTGTTCTTTAGCGAATATATCATTTGTTTCAAAGAACGAGTCAAGGGATTTATAAATCACTTTCTCAAAGATTTTTGATAATACTGGTATTAAAGCTATTGGACGATAATTTGAAATGATTGCTTTGTCACCTTTCTTATAAAGTGGCTTAATTATAGTAGTTTTTAATAAGCTTGGAAAGTGACCATGCTCTATGCATAGGTTAATTATAAAACTTAGTACGGGTGCAATTATATGCGACACTAATTTTAAAATTTTCGTAGAAATTTCATCAAAACCCGTGCTATTGGTATTTTTTAGCTGATTAATGATTCTGAAAATGTCCATAGCATCTGTCGGTGCCATAAAAAGTGTTTTTGGGAAATGTCTTATAAGAGATATAGCAGTACCGTTTGGATAATTGTTTGCAGGATGCACCGAATCTATAAAATAATCATTGAAAGCCGTAGCTATGTCTTTAGGATCGTTAATTTGCTTATCACCAATAAAAATTTGCTTTACAGATTCCGGCGGAAAGTTAGATTTACAACTATTAATTAATTTCCACGTAGCTTTGGTTTTATTTTCTGCACTTTTAATAATATGGCTGTTTTGAGACTTTTGTGTCAGACTTATTACTCTTTTTAACCGTCTCGAATATTGTTTTAGTAATTGCTTGTTTTCAATATTTGGTGATCGCCTGTACAACCATAACATCTCTCTTTTCCGTCTACTACAGTTTCTGATACCATTAGATATCCATCGCGGAGTCTTACGAGTGGAAATCTTTTTCCTTACGGTAGGGAAGCACAAGTCGTAAAAAAGCTTAAAAATTTCATAAAATGAATTTAAAGCCACTTCAGGGTTTGTGCCATTGTACACTTCAGTAAAGCTTAAGTTACTTATGGCTTCAATAAACTTAGATATATTCTCAGAGCTATAATCTCGACTAAATACATACCAGTGATCAATTGAACACACTAACAGGACATTTAAAAAGTTGGGCGGTGTGGTCTGATAGGGCCAACTCGACAACTTCGCCAGTACCACCTCTAACACTATGCATAACGTTGTCAATACAGGTTCCACTAGATACACGTGTGGGCTCTTTTATACTCGGCTTAAGATTGTAGTTCAGTAGTAGATGTTGAAATTCAGTGGATATTCTTGTTTTTTGAAGAATATCGATGTTAAAGTCACCGCAAAGCAAAACCCGTTTTCCCAAGTTTCTTACGCAATAGTTTAAAATATGATCAATTTTTTCAAAGAAAACAGAAGTAGCATCTCTCGTGTATTTAGGAGGTCTATAAATGCAAATGATAATCAACTTGTGAGCTATCAGTTCGATGGCACAACACTCTATAAAACTGGGCATACTAAATTCTTTAATGTCTATGACCTTGAACTCGTATCTATGTCTAATAAGTATACATGTACCACCATTCCTGGTGTTTCTTGAAGAATATGTTGCAAGCTTATATTCAGGCATAAATAAGTGCATAGTATCATCATCTTTCATATTGTGTTCTGAGATGCACATAACATCCACTGCTTTCCCTCTGCATAAAAGTTCATTTATACTAATTCTTAACAAATCTGACTTTCCTATTAATCCATTAATGTTTTGATGTAAGATATTTATATGATTATAAACGAAAAAAATCATGCTCCGTATTGTTAGTAATGTTTTCAGTTTGGGTTGACTGATCACTATATGACTTGTTATTATTGTTGACTGATTGGATAAAGATATCCCCGACAGCAGTACCTTCAAAACAACGACGATAATGACAAGTAACTTCATTAATTTCTGCTTCTGAATCTAGATGTTTAATATATTGCATTAAATTTTTAAAGATTATAGAAATTGCTTTATTGTTTACTGTTGCAATATGTTTTCGGAACATTTTGTATGTGTATTCCACACAATAATTGGCATCAAAAAGATAAGCATATTCCCATAGTTCCTTATCCAAATACATCAAATGATTAAACTGTTCAATACGCTTATTAAATATAGAAAAATTTGTACTTAATCTAAAATTAGGCGAGCAGATCACAATATTAGTATGGATTACATTACCAAGCTGCTTCTTCATATAGTCGATTAACAATCTATAATTATTGGAGACTTCGAAATCACTTTCACCTATATAAATTATACAATAATCATCATGGGTAAAGTTTTCGAGTTTTTTATCTAAATTTGCAAACAACTGCTTTATGCCTCCATTTGGTATGATATAATGACAGAACTTGTATCCTGTGAACGTACTTTTCCCAATATCTAACATTTTATTCACATTATTACTAGAAACCATACATATTTTTTTTTTATCCTGTTTACGGATTTCCGATGACATTTTGAGGTGGCTGTCGGTACTTGTCGGTAAAGTTTGTACTTCCAGAGTGGTACTACTATGTAGATGTGTATCTTGAGGTTCTTGAGCATATTCGTGTGGAGTATTTTTGGATCCCTTTTTGGCTGATGTAGGTCTTTCCGAATAGATCATAGATTCTCTTAGGGAAGTTACATCTTCAACACTCGTTTTTTGTGTTATATGCTTTATCGGAGTTGATAACTTCCTTATCCTTGAATTTGGTGAACCTACGTCGGTTGTTAGCATTTTAGCTGTTCTTTTCAAGAGCTCACATTTGTTAGTGATTTCAGTCAGTGATGATTTTAGACTGCTATTCTCAATGGACAGTATATTAATCTCTTCATGGGCTGATAATAAATCCAATTTAAGTTTTTCTATTTGATTTTTTAAGTCTTGAGTTTCGTCACTTTCGTCATCGGACATGTTTGGTAGACTATTTGTGCTGCCATCTAGCGTCGAGATATTTATACTGGATTTTTCGAAAGTAGTCTCCGCTAATGACCGAGTTCGTGTTCTACGTAGCGTGATATTCTCGAAAGAATTCATTATAGGTACAAATTAGATCCTATTTAAATTTAGAAAATATAATGGGAAAAGTTTGCATCCAAGCGGGGATCGAACTTACGACCACAAATCTCGCCTCTTATTTTACTAGGTAGTGCCACCACTAGACTATGCGAACATATCTTCACAGGTTGAAATTGTTGACCGCTTGTGGGTTTTGGTTTGTTGATGTGTCGTGTATAGTCCAAAGGTCGTTTCTTTGTTCAACCGACGGCGACGATACAATTGACGGTTGAAAAACACAAACAATTTACCGTTCTTTCTTTGTTAAATTCACAATTTGACTAATACTTTTGCTTGTTCTCAGGACAAGAATTAACATTCAGATAGTATATGGGTTTGTCACACGCACTAGAGATGAGTATTTAAAACATTAGTCCGGTATATATTTTTTTTTTTTTTTGGTTGACACTTTCTTCACTAATTGTCACAATAATCACTGCATAACAATGTCAGATGTATGTTGTAGTGTCTTTTCACTAATTGAGTTTTCTTTTTTCACTTTGTTTACGACTTTATTAATTTTAAACAATTTTAAGTACGGAGCATAGGTTTGCAACGTCTATGCACGTCTACCCGCACACCGCTATCTCCCATAATATATAATCCAAATGTTTACTGATAATGGATAAAGTAACGGATTTTGTTTGTGAGTCGAGTGGAAGTGACATTATAGAGGAGGAAATATTAATTGAAAGTGAGCAACAAGTTAATACATGCATAATGGAGAGGAATTGTAGTACTTCAGTTGAGGCTATGAGGGTCCCAGAGAAAAGAGTCCGAGAAGATAGTGAGGAGATTATAGAAGACGAAGATGGGTTTATAACCGTTAGAAAAGGAAACAAAAAGCAAGCAAGAAGGTTATCAGAGAACTTGCATAGTAGTGTGAGCGGAGAAAGAAGTGTACAATCGCAGGGTTATGTCGTGAGCATTACGGGAAAAGATAAAGTACTACCAAAACAATTTGGTTTAGCCAAGTTATTAAAGTTGGAAAGTATCTTAAACATAAACAAAATTCAGTATAAAAATGCATATAAGGTAATTCTAGAATTTGAAGACAGAGAGAACGCTGAAAAACTGGTTAAATGTCAAAAGTTTCTAGATTTAGGGTACAGGTGCCAACTTGCGGATGAAATCAATTTATGCTATGGAGTTGTTAAACAGATAGACTTAAACATAGAAGTAGAAGAAATTCAACAAAGTCTAGAAGGTGAATACGAAGTTGTCAGCGCGAGGAGATTAAAACGCCTTGGATTTTCTAGGGAATGGGTGGACAGCGAAACAGTTCGTCTATGTTTTAAAAGTTCCTCTTTACCCCCATATGTGTCTATGTATGGGTGTCGGTTTAAAGTGGAACCATATATGTTTCCAGTGACGCAATGCTCTGGTTGCTGGCGGTTTGGGCATTTAATAAGGTCATGTCCTACAAAAATAGTACGCTGCCCGAAATGCGGGGAAAATCATAGCAACTGTGACACTACCAACTACAAATGTATAAATTGTAAGATGTCACACATGGCATTGGCAAAGACATGTCCCGTATTTATAAAAGAAAAGGAAATACGAAAAATAATGTGTGCGAAGAATATTACATACCAAAGAGCACTGTCTACATATTTAGAGGGGAGAAAAACACTAATCGAACATCAAATTGAAAAGGAAATTACACACGATAATTCAAATTATTGCAATAATGATAAGACTTCGTATCGAGATATTTTAGTAACAAAAGTTTGGCCAGAGAAACAAATTCAGGTAAGAAATTAACAAAATATTAATAGTGAAGACAGAGGAGACCAAAGTATGGAAGAGTCGGTAGGTTCAATAATTTTGGGTAAGTCTGAAAAGAAGCAAACTAAAAAGAAAAAAAAGGCAGGTCAGAGTCGTAATTTCACACTTGATAATGCTGAAGAGGAACCAAATCTGCAACAGGAAAGAATGGAAAACAATGAAGAGACCACAAAGCGTATTTTAGACCTTAAAAGATTATTTCATAAGTTAAAAGAAGTGTGTTTTTCGGACTGTAGTTTTGATGTCAAACTTAAATTAGTATGTAATTTTATATTTGAACAATGTTTTCAGTTAGTTTGGAGGTTACTTAAGCAAGGGGATGTTTATAATAAAATAATTTCTATGTTTAAAGATGGCTTGTTCACGTAAAAATATTAATATAAATATAACGCAGTGGAATGCACAGAGCTTCAAACCCAAACTAGAGGAATTTAAATGTTTACTGTTGCAAGAAAGAATACATGTAGCATTAATTAGCGAAACTTGGCTAGGGAAAGACGTTTATGTAAACATTAACCAATACAACATATTAAGAAGAGATAGAGAAGATTCGTATGGTGGGATTGCTGTCGTAGTTCATAATTCAATAAATTTAGAGGAGTTGCAGATAAGTCAAGCTAATCCGGGCATCGAACTGTTGTGTATTAAACTTAATAATTGTAGCTTTGTTAAATATATAATTTTAATTTATTGTCCTAGTTCCGTTCAGACTACACAAGCCGACTGGGATAGGGTATTTTCTTTGTTTCCAAAGAATTGTTTAATAGCAGGAGATTTTAACGCTCACCATACAAACTGGTCGTATAAAAATGACAGTAGAGGTAAACAAATTTTTGAGTCTGCATTAGAGTTTGGTTTTACGTCTCTGAATACTGGACAGCCAACTAGGATTAAATTAGTAAATGACATTTTGCAATCTTCTTCTCCTGATATTACATTTGCATCTGTAGACATCGCTATTAACTTTGACTGGAATGTTATGAGCGAAAACTTGGGTAGTGATCACTTATTTATTAAATTTAAAGTAAATTACTGCGAGGATGTTTACTTCCATAAAAAAAGGAATTACAAATTAGCCAACTGGACTGGTTACAGGAATTATCTTATTGATTGCTTTTCTTTATCTAATGCAGATGGTGAAGTCCAAGATTTGTATGCTTATTTCACTTATCAAATAAATACATCAGCAGATGAGAATATCCCTCTAATAAAATTCTGTAATAAACCAAATAACAAGTTTAAACCGAAAGGGTATTGGAGTCCAGATATATCTAAAATGGTTGCTGAGCGCCGATTGGCACTTAAAAAATTTAGACGAAATCCAACACCAACGAACCTTGCATTACTTGAGGAAAAAACATTGAAGGCTAAACAGGCTATTCAAAAAGCGAGATCTAATGATTATAAAAATTTTTGTGAAAGTATTGATTATAAAGTTTCAGCATCAGACATGTGGCAAAGATTGCGATGGGTGAAAGGCTACAAGAAAACTAAGACTCAATGTTCTCAGGAGCTAAAGAGAGAAATTTTATGTGATCTTACACCAGATTATGTCCCTTCACCTAAACCAATCTTTACATCTAGAAATGTGTTGCTCGAGTCTGAGTTGACTGATGACTGAATTGAATAACTGTTTAAAGAAAAAAGATACTGCTCCAGGAGAGGACAAAATTACCTATTCTATGATATTACATCTACCACCTATTGCGAAGTTGTATTTACTTAAAATCTATAATATTATATTAAGCTCAGGTAATTTTCCATCACAGTGGCGTCACATTAGAGTAATCCCCATACCAAAGTCGGGTGCCGGCGCAAATACTAACAGCAAACCAAGACCTATTTCATTGATGTCGTGTACATGCAAAATTTTTCATGCTATGATAACCAAAAGACTCGAATGGTTTGTAGAGAAGAATAAAATTTTCTCGCCAAATACAGTCGGTTTCTCGAGAGGACAATCCAGCCTTGATTGTCTTACGCGGTTAGTGACTCAAATTCAGATAGGCTTTTCCAAGAATTACCCAACTATAGCTTGTTTTCTTGATATCAAAAGTGCGTATAATAATATATTAATAGAAAAATTATTGCAGGTTCTTGATAATTTGGGTGTTGGTAATAGTATTTGCCAGTATTTATGGAACTTTCTTAGTGAACGTCATCTTAAAGTTGCCGATGAGTCCGCAATCGATATGGTCAGATACGCACGAAAAGGTTTAGCACAAGGTGATCCCATCTCACCATTACTTTTTAATATAGCCACTTTTAAAGCTTGTCAGGATATTGTTGAAGTTTATTCATGCCAGTACGCTGATGACTTCGTATTATATTTTAGTTGTAAGGATATCTTAGAGGGACAGAACAAAATTCAAAATGCTTTAAATATTTTTACAGTTTTGTTGGACGAGTTAGGGTTAGAACTATCTGTAAGTAAATCTAAATATTGTGTTTTTAGTAGGGGATTTAGAAAACAGCAAATAGAGCTTTTAATAGACAAAAATGAGCTTGATAACGTATGTTATTATAAATATTTGGGCGTTTGGCTAGATAAGACATTACGCTGGGGTAAACATATTAACGAAATAGTGGAAAAAATTCAGGGACTTCTCAATTTAATTAAAATTCTTACGAGTCCTTCATGGGGCATTCATCAAATTCATCTTCGTAGGCTCTATATAGCTCTAATTAGAAGTAGATTAGATTACGGGAGCTTTTTATACGATAGTAGTGCTAAAACAAATATTTACAAGTTGGAAAAAATTCAAAATCAGGCTTTAAGAGTAGTAGGGAGTTTTATAAGAACTACACCAATACACGTTATGGAGTGCGAGCTCTGTGTTCCTCCACTGCACGTTAGGAGAAGATGGCTAGCATTCAAATATTGCTCAAAGTCGTATTCTATATCCGATAATGTAGTAATAAAACTGCTGTTAGATCTTAGCGCTATTAGTCACATCAAATATTGGGTAGGTAAAAAGCTTCCATTACTTGTTATTGTGAGTAAGGAGGTTGGGGAGGAAAGTATAAGGTCATCTCCGATTCTAGACATGTTCTCTTTGGATACATGGGTTACTAGGATTAACATCCAAAATATAATAAAGATTAATTTGGAATCAATCAAAAAACCTAAGAAGACATATGATATAAACTCAATAAAAGCAGAAACTTTAAGAGAATTATCGAATAAATATCATGATTATTATAAAATATATACTGATGGGTCTAAGAGCGCTAATGGTAGTGGCGCTGCTTACTACGATCCTTTGAACTCGGATAATATAAATAATTGCTTTAAAATAAATAACTATGTATCAGTTATGTCTTTGGAGCTTTATGCAATTTCAGAAGCACTTTCCTATATTTTGAATATTAATGTTAACAGAAATATATTAATTTGTGTAGATAGCAAAAGTGCACTACAACATATAGCTCGATGCGCCTCTGGGTACAGAGGTGCACCGATAGCTTATGAAATTATTTCCAAAATATGCAATTTGTCTAAAAGAGGTATAGATCTGAAATTGCAATGGGTTCCTTCACATATAGGCATAAAGGGTAATGAGGAGGCTGACCGTTTAGCAAAGTTGTGTATAGTTGAGGGAATAGAAAAATATATGGAAACTAATTTTGTAGAATTATTGCCAAAATATAAAAATAAATGTTATAAAGTTTGGAAAGAATACTTTGATGAAAGATCCAAGGAAAAAGGAATTTGGTATAGGTCTATAGTTTCGGAACCGCCTCATGTACCATGGTTTTGTAACACTAGGCTTAGTAGAAAACATATAGTGACAGCTCACAGACTGAGATCTGGACACATGCCGCTCAATAACTTTGGATTTTTAATGAAAAAAAATAATTCCCCCAATTGTGAGGAGTGTGGCACACTAGAAGATGTTATACACCTATTGACAGAGTGTGTCAGATTTCAGGCTGCGAGAAAGGCTTTACTTAGAGAGCTCGAGACAAATATGTACGATGTTGGTATGTTTCATCATATTTTGTCGACGCCTAACTCTGGTGCGGCATATAGTTTAAATAAGTTTGTGTTGCTACGTTTTACGTTATAAGGTCCGATGGGACTGACATATACATTTGTATAAAAGTCCCTAATTAAAAATAAAGAGAAAAAATAAATAAATAAAAGAATTTAAATTTTTGTAAAGTCTTTTCTTAGGTGGGTGTTATTTACGAGCTGACGCTCGTAAATAACACCCACCCGCTAAAGACTTTAGTTCTCGTTGTAACGGTGCCGAAAAATCGAGATCTCAGTAAAAATCAAAATATACGTATGGCAAATATCCCGAAACAAATATTAATTCTTACGAGCGTGTGATACAAAACAATAAAAAATAAATATATTTCTTGATTATTTATTGTAGACCAAAAACAATACATTTACAAAACATTATTTTAATATTTTTACTCATCTATGGACCTTGGCTATCCAAAGTAGTGGTTTATTAATACCCAAGGGTGGTTGGGGATTTAGCATCTTACAATGTTCATTTTTTCTTAAGTAAGAAACGCCTAAAATCCAGATCAATTTAGTTTAATTTTAACATCACTTGCACCTAAATAATTCCTTAATACAAACTTATAGACTAAACGAAGTGCTAGTATAATGAGTGTTACGGCTGTCAACAAAGCCGCGAGTAATGTCAGGACTAGTTCCAGTTCCAGGTACTCCACCCACGTGATGTTGGCGCTGGGTGAGCGCAGGTGCTTGGCGCCGCCGTGACGCAGCACATACTCCGTCCACCACACGGCGCGCTCCAGCGGGCTCTGCGGTGCGTCCTGTATCACACTGCGGAAACGCTCCATGTTGCGACGGTAGCTGCAAGTGAGAAGGGGCATTTACTCGTATAATCACGTTTCTATTTTCTTATATAGCTGTCGCGTGTTATTAATAAATCAGAACCGTTTAGCTGATACCATGATAATGAAGCATTATTGTTATCTAGAAATTTGTAGTACTATATTTTGTTACAATCTGTCCTAGATTTGTTTTTGTCGTTGTGTCTGAAATAGGTACATAAATTACATCTAACCTGTCATCTCCTGTTGTTCTGTTAATTGCGTTTAGTAATTTTTCCTCTGTCAGCGTTTCCATGTCGAGTCTGACTCCAATTTTGTGAAACTCATATCTCTCTACATTGAAATACTGGTCTCCTAACATCGGCATGCCTATGAGTGGTACTCCTGCAGTGATAGCCTCGTCTGTTGACTGCAGTCCTCCTTGTGTTATAAATAGCTTGATTTTTGGATGTTCTATAAAACATTAAAAATTATTAATATTTTTTCCAGATAACGCAGTAGTATATATTTCAGATGACATAGTCCGTCCCTTTAAGTTAATATGTTCTTCTCTTCTTTTTGTCTTTCTTAGCACACGTCCGTTGCCAAGGACTCGCCTCGCGCGAGACGCAATGGCGGCAACGAACATTTTAATGTAAAAACATTCCTTTTACATTGCAAGTGCTAACCAGTCACAGTATGTATGGTTTGGACTTTTTTAGTCATCGTGAAAGTTGTAGTGCACCATGAAACTGTTAAATGGATTGAGAATTCTTCAAAAGAGAAAACAATAAATACCCTAAAGTAGCACGTTACCGTGATATTTGAATGTGAAGTTTTCGTATAGCGATACGGCCTTCAATTATCTCGGCAATGCGACTCATTCGGACACCATGTTTTCAACAGTTTTTGTAGTTATATGTCTTCTACCCATACATGGCACCGTCGCGTCATGGTGCGCTGCAACTTTGAAGAAAAATCTAAATGACGAAAGGTAATAATAAATAAGGGTAAATGCTCTTTGTTCAAATTATAAAAAAAACTCACTCAGTAGATCTGACTGCGGCAGCCAATTGGATATCCGTATGTTGTCAGTTCGTCCAGGCAGCTCATCTTTGTTCCACTTCCACAGAACATCGTAAGGTAATTGAGAGAACACCCGAATTACTGTCTGTATTTTCTCCGGCGGTAAAAGTGAGGGATCCACATTCGTACCGAAGCTTATGTATATCACACCATGTTTAGACGAGTCTAAGTATGTTTTGAGATCCTGAAAATAAATGTTAGTTGGCTTTACGAACAGCTGATATTTTTACAATATTAATATTTGTTATTTTTCTCCTTTTTAATCTTCTCCTATTTAGAGCTAATGTGGACCAAGTCAGGATTATTTCAAGCATTTTTTTTTTGACTTGTTAGAGATTTTTGTCATACGTACCTTTGGTAGTTCTTTTGTGGGTTTTTGGTGTAAGCCACTCATGTAGATCACAGATGGGGGAACTGGCCGGATGCCTTCAAACATGGGATGTATGTTCAAGAACAACATGTCAATGTTATTCGTCAATTCCGCAATTGTAGGCACGTCTGGCCCAAAGTGTTGTTTTAGTATGGCATCTCCTTCGATCTTGTAACTATCCATTATTATTTCTTCTGCTTTGTAGATATAATACAATTCCTTTATTTTCTCCCAAATTGTGAGATTGTTCAATTTCCGACGAAGACTAACAGGATACAACAGTGGATGCGTAGGAGCGCCTACTGATTCGTAATTTCCTAAAATGGCGCCAAACGAACTTACTTGAATCACTGGCACCTTATAAATGTGAGAAAATGCCAGGATCGGAGCTAAAAAAGCTTCTAACAGAAGCAAATCAAACTTTTGGTGTTTGTCATTAATTAAAGTCTGTATCTTTTCATCTCTCAGTTGGCTGTCACACACTTTTAACATTGCTTGTATCATTGTGTTTAGTGGAGCTAACACGTTGTCTGCATCAGCGCCTCTTTGTTCTTTCACTACTTCTGCTATCCATATTCCGTATGATATGTCATGGACGTCTATTTCTGTCAAGTTAGGAGGCGTTTTCCCTTTCGGGAAAGCAGGATCTGTAGTAACCACGACCACGTCGTGTCCTCGACTGGCGAGCGCCTCCGTCAGAGGTCGAAACACTACTTGATGACTTATGGACGGAGTTGGGAAGTAAGCTAGGATCCTTGCTGCTTCAGTTTGACTTATAACTAAAATATAAGCCACAACTAAGTGCCAGACCGAAACGGACATGTTACTTGATGATGAATATAGCAAAACTAATAAATAAGACCTGTTGGACTGTCTTAAATACACGGCATTGCAAACCGATATGATTTTAATTAATCACCCTGACCAGTTGTATTGAAGATAATTTGGATGAAGTAGATAGCTGCAGATAAAATAGTAATTGTATGCGTGATAAACCGTTCGATATCAGTTAATTTTTGAATTAATAGTTCATGATGTAATTCTCATGCTTGATAAAAAAAAATCTGTTGACGATTTTGCTAAGTTGAGAAAAAGGCCTTGACCCTAAAAATCAATCTGACAAATTAGAAATCTTTGTTCTATAACATGCTTAAATAGCCGCAAGACAATAAAAAACTTAGAATCTATGAAAAAAAGGATGATTTGCATTTTATTTATTAAGAACAATAAAATTTGTATTAGAAGATGGTGGATATTTAAATATTATTTGAATTAATTGTCTAAGGCATTATTTTCATGTCTTAATTAAAATGAATTCATTTTTTTTGCGGGGCGAAATGCTCATGCATACTGCACTACCATGAGGAGATAGTGCAGTTATGTGGGACTCCAACCCACTAAAACTTCACGGTGTACTAGGTACTGTGCTGCTTATGGCGGGAACACGGGCACGCGTTAGCACTCACCGCGAACCCGCCGCGGCTGTCCGTTACCGGACCCTCCTTTGTGGAGTACCCACTATCACTGGCGCACCAAAACACACTGTACGCCGTGACCACCCCAGGGACCAAAACAGCACATGGGCGCCAGATGACCCCGTGTATGGCACCATTGGTCCCCCTGTGACGGGTCAACTGACGTGTCAAAACTATCATACTCGTAGTTCGACTGTAAAAAAGGGACAGATGTTTCCAAGTCATATACATCTGTCCCTTACGCATACTCAGAATAACCTTTCTTTAAGCTTATGGTCACCCCCTAAGGACTTGCTTACACAGGATCTTTTCTGAATGTTATTTTCTGGTATGAAATTGTAAATGAGTCGTTGGTGTGCCTTGTTCAATAAATAAATATCTAAATAGAATGCTGTAAATAATGTCAGGACTCGTTCCAGTTCCAGGTACTTCGATAACAAGATGTTGGCGCTGGGTGAGTGATTGGCGCCTAGAAAACGGCCTCATGACAATGATCCTTTTGTCACAAAGCTCTTTAATGAGTTCTGATTTAGTATAAATTAACAAGAAAATTGAATTTTTTGGCTGCCATCTTGTTTTTGACCACATTTTCATTATCACAAAACTATGCCACATGGTTTCCACTTTGTCAGCTACGACTTTGACAGGGTCAAGGCCATACTCTCATATTGACAAAATCGTCAACAGATTTAATTTATCAATTATGATAGTTACGTCATCTGTTATCTTAATAATAAAATAAAATATTAAAAAAGCTGATTGCTATTATCATTTATCTGCAACTACCTATTTTATTGAATACTTGCAACCCGCCCCACCTTCGCTTGGGTTTAAATTCCTGACAATTAAGAATGCAACAAAATAAAGAACCGGCAAAGTGCGACTCGGACTCGCGCACGAAGGGTCAAGGGTTTCGTTGTCATTGTCGCAAAAAACGGCAAAAAAAAAACACGTTTGTTGTATGGGAGTCCCACTGAAATATTTATTTCATTCTGTTTTTAGTATTTGTTGTTATAGCGGCAACAGAAATACTTCATCTGTGAAAATTTCAACTGTCTAGCCATCACTGTTCATGAGAGATACAGCCTGGTGACAGACAGACAGACGGACCGCGGAGTCTTAGTAATAAGGTCCCGTTTTTACCCTTTGGGTACGAAACCCTAAAAATCAACCAAATAGATCGAGTCATTTTCGAGTTTCTGTGAGACTAACGCACTAAAATTGATATAATTATATATATATATAATAATAATAACGTTTAATAATATTATATATTAATAATATTATATATTATTATTATATATATATATAGTCAATCAGAAATAAGAAAATGGCGAATTTCAAATAATCTATATATAGATTGTTTAAAATTTACCTGGTCATGGTGATGTTTGCAATTTCATGTAAGTACCAACAGTTCTTATTAATTAGTTTTGCTATAATTTAGTAACATTTCGGTTACAGCTCAATACAGCTCAACACCATCCATTCGTCATCAAGTAGGGTCCCGTCCTCTGACGGAGTCACTCACCAGTCGAGGTCACGAAATGGTCGTGGTTACTACAGATCCTGCCTTCCCGAAAGGAAGAACACCTCCATATTTGACAGAAATAGATGAAATATCAAACAGAATATGGGTAGCAGAAGTAATGAAAAAGCAAAGAGGCACTGACCAATGTCGCTACTTTAGTTTCACTAAGTGGATGACAACCAATTGGGCGATGACAAGATACAGACTTTAATTAATGACAAACTCCAAAAGTTTGATTTGTTTCTGTTAGAAGCTTTTATAGCGCCTATCCTAGGAGTTTCTCATAAGGCACTAGTAGTACTATAGTGATAGTAAATGACTCTGTAACGAATTAAAACTGGGTAGAATTTACAGGCGATATTTCTCTAGTTTACTCGTATTCCAAATTCTGCGACTATAATTCTGAAACCTGCATGTTACAAAGTAGGTCAAATCACGGTCCAAATCCAGGTATATTCTGGATTTTGACATCATAAGTTACGCATCAGTGGGCGCTCCTATGCATCCAGTATTGTATCCTCTTAGTGTTCTTCAGCGATTCAACATTCTCACACAGTGGGAGAAAATGAAGGAACTGTATTTAAACTACAGAGCAGAATAAATAATAATGGACCAATTCAAGACCTTAGAAAATCTCATTCTGAAGAAACACTTTGGGCCAAACGTACCTACAATTGCGGAATTTACCAATAAGAATGACATGTTGTTCCTAAATATACATTCCATATTTGAAGGCATCCGACCAATTCAAGTAATAATCTCAAGTGGTCCTAAAATCAACAAGTCATGTTTAGACTCGTCTAAACATTACGTCATAAACATAAGCTACGGTACAAATGTAGATCCTTCAATTTTACCACCGGAGAAAATACAGACACTAGTTCGGGTGTTCTCTCTATTGCCTTACGCTGTTCTTTGGAAATGGATCAAAGATGAAAGGCCTGGCCGAACTGATAACATCTGGATATCCCAGTGAGTGCCGCAGTCAGATCTATTGAGTGAGTTTAAATTTTATCAAAGAACATTGAACCTAATTGATCAATTTATATGTTAAATTAATAATTTGTAATGTTTTATACAGCATCAAAAAATAGATCTGTTCATAACACAAGGAGGAATGCAATCAACAGATGATGCATGTAGAGGCGCAAGACAGTGGAAATTGTTTTCTAGTCTTTCGAGATCTTGTTGCAACGAGTCGCAATCAAGCAAGTAAGAATAATGAATTTTGAAAACATGTTTGAAAGTCATTAATGAAAATATTAAATAATAAGGGCCCAACAAGCGCTCACTTGGAAACTCCTGAAGGGACTACAAGCTACTTCGACATCACCGTTGATTCCGACAGCCTGGGAACGATCATTGATGTAAGATATTAATTGCATAAAAAATCTTCTGTAAAAGTATAATATTATGGTCAATACGTTATATTCATAGACAATTTCCACTGTCTTGCGTTTCACCGCAGGTGTACCGCTCATAGGCATGTCCATTTTAGGAGACCAGTATTTCAACATAGAGCGATACGAGTGCCTTAGTATTGGAGAATGAGTCGACATAGAAAGGCTAACAGAGGAAAATCTACTAAATGCAATTAACAGGAGAATAGGAGATGACAGGTAAGATGCAATTAAGGCCCTTTCCTGAAGCGCGATGCAATTCGATTTATATCACACCGATGAGCGATTTTTACTAAGTGAAATTGCAAGTATGTTCACATGGACGCAATGCGATGCAATTCGAGCGATGCGCACTAGATTTTTTCTTAGAAAATACGAGCATGATATCGCTATCAGGGCACCAGGAAAGGGCTTTACATATGACTATCTAAACCAATGCTGAGCACAACAACTAAAACCAATTTGGGACAAATTGCAAGAAAGGATGACACTGTTAATTTATTGATAGCAATAATGCTTCCTTATCATTATCGAACCTTATCATTAGCAATAATTAAAATATACACATTCTTATAAATGCCCCTTCTCACTTGCAGCTACCGTCACAACATGGAGCGTTTCCGCAGTGTGATGCAGCCGGGTGAGCACGGCCTCTGTAATAGGTTTGAGTCACGCATTTTATCACGGGTTTTGCTCCCAAACTGTGATAAAAATTTGTGACTCAAGCCTATCACAGTAGGCCGTGCTCGCCTGGGAGGACGTGGCACAGAGGCCACTGGAGTGCGCCATGTGGTGAACGGATTATGTGCTGCGTCACGGCGGCGTCAAGCACCTGCGCTCACCCAGCGCCAACATCACGTGGGCGGAGTACCTGGAACTGGAACTAGTTCTGACATTACCTGCGGGTTGTTGACAGCCGTCATTGTCGTTGATCTAGCACTTCGTCTCGTCTATAAGGTTGTGTTAAGAAATTATCAGGCATCATTGCCTATCCTGTTGCAAGAGCACAGGGCGAATAGCACTGTACGCCAGCATCAATTATATTATTCCTGGGTATAGTTAGGGACCAGATGTCATAACGTTGATGTGGGACGCAACCTGTGCCGACACCCGTGCTTCGCCATCTCATGTTTTTACAATTACGGCAGGATGCGCTAGCATTAACGCTGTGACTGATGAGGCCACCAAGCAATAATTACAGTTTTAAGCAGTTAATTACCCCATTGACTAAGAAAACTATAACTTTAAGAAAAATTAGCGAATGATTAGATAAGAAATTAGAAATGCGGCATTAATCAATTTCATCAACAATTAGAAACACTGTTTAATCAGAAATTAACAAAGCCGTATCAAAATTTCAACAAGAAATAAGCCAGAGAACTGAGCAATTTTCGCTAGAACAAACGAAAATTAAAAACAGCATCAGTCACATAAACGAAAAAATAAAAAAAAATTGACATTGAAAACGCAAAACATAGAACAGACATAGCCGAGCTACAAAACAAAAATATGTATGTGAACGTGAACGCTTCCTCCACGAACGATACATCCAAGACATTTGTTATCCACGGTCTTAACGAATATTATAACGAGACTGAAAAAGACATGAAAAATGGGATAATATTTGCTTTCAAGATACCTACATTGAATGTCGGCTATATCGAAGAACTTAATAGAATAGGGCGAAACGGACTTAGACGGCCGCTGCGGGTGGAATTGATTAGCAAAAGAATGACCAAATACATATTCGAAAACGCGGGTTATTTGAAAGGTTTAGGCTCAAGTGTATCTGAATACCTTGATAAAGGCACTTTACAGAAAAGAAAGAAGCAACGGGAAGATAGGTTTATACTACATCAGAACACTAAAGCACATAATATGACAGTTGACGGTAGCACAAGAAAATCACAAACTTGGAACCATGACGACTTGAATATAACGAGACCTACTTACCTGACTCGACACAACACAAATGAAAATCGGACATTACGAAACTCCAGGTCATCAATTTAAGATTATTTTCCAAAACATCCAAAGTATCTATAATAAACAACATCTTCTTGAGGCTTTTATCGCTGACAAACCTTATCTATAAAGCAATATGTATGTGCGAGACCTGGCTAAACAAGGATAAATTAGATGTTTTACATTTTAACGGATATAACACTGCAGCATCGTTTTGTCGTCGCTCTCGAAGTGGCGGCGGTGTCTGTATTATATTGGAGGATCATATAGAGTCTAAATGTTGTGATGTTATAGATATGACTATTGAATATTGTATAGAAGTGTGTGCATGTATTTCTTATTATAGTTGTTATGTACTGGAATAGAAGAGAGGAAAAGACCTTTATCAGCCAATTAAAACAAATACTGTATTGTATAAATAACAAATATAAACAATTTAACGTAGTTATAGGAGGAGGTTTTAATATAAATATTTTGGAAAATAGCTTAAAAACTAACCTACTGATCAATCTTCTCTTAGAGTACAAATTCGTACAACATATAAAAGAACCTGCGCGTGTCTCACAATCCACATCAACATGTTTGGATTTGATATTCACGAATTTTGACGATAACAATATGTATACAACCGTAGAAGAACTAAGTTTTTCAGACCATAGCGGTAAAATCATAGATAATAATATGATACAAAACCAACAACCTAAAATAACAGCATATTTAGATTGCCAATAAAAGTATTTTAAACACAAGCAATATACAAAAAATTAAATCCAAACTAAACAACCAAAACTGGAACAATATCATACTGGCAAATAAAAATGTAGATGAGAACTATCAATTTTTTTCATAATACACTGGCAGATATCTTAGATGAATGTATCCCTACACGTAGACTTAAATTGAAAACACAATATAATAATTATTGGCTAACCGTTGGTATAAAACAATCTTGTAAAAATAAAAGACTATTAAAAATTCTATCTCTAAAAATAAATAAGCCAGTACTTATCCTAAAAAATACTATTACAACGGCAGGAAAATTATACTACATACATAAAATAAGTAAATCAACTAATAAAGTTAAAACCATGTTGAATATTGTAAAAGAACGAACAAATAAAAAAAAACAAAATATAACATTACAAACGACATACCTAATATGTGAACCTAAAAAAGTAGCTAACATATTCAATAACTTATTCGCATCCATTGGAGAAAATAGCACCCAAACAGCCGGCTTCAACCCGAGAGAATCCTCTGTGATTAAACCCACTGAAAACACCATGTTTCTTAGCCCAGTCGATGGAGACGAAGTAAATAAGATTTTGAAAACCTTAAAAAATAAAAATAGCCACGGCGTAGATGAACTCCCACCAACTCTTTACAGACAGTGTGCTGATGAACTTACCTTTCCAATTTACATGTATCAATCGTTCGAAGAAGGCATATTCCCAAACCAACTGAAAAAAGCCTTAATTAAGCCAATTCATAAAAAAAGATGCCAAAACAGACCCAAATAACTATAGACCAATCGCCCTTCTGCCAACAGTATCAAAACAATAGACAGTTATATAAACTGGAAAACCCACATACAGAAAGTTAAATCGAAAATATCAAAGTTTTCATATGCCCTCCGTGAAATAAAAAAAACTACCAGCCTGCAAACCGCATTAGTGATGTATATCGCGTATGCCCACGCTAGTTAGTACATAGTAGTAGTTAGTATGTTTAGCTATGGCGTTATCTTATGTGGAAATAGCACGAACGCTCCCTCCCTATTTATCCTACGAAAATAGCTGATAAGAATAATAACTAACATCGAACAAACAGATAGTTGCAAGCCTTACTTCCAGAAACGCAAAATGTATACTAGTATTTATATTTTAGAATGCACGGGAAGACATGCAAACAAATTATTCGTTGCGCCACAGAAACAGACTAGATCCCTCCCACCTTAAATTGCACTCTTCTAGTCCGTATGCTATGTCGATAAAAATATATAATAAATCAAGTAAAATATATTTATAAATAAATTAAAACAATTTTTAATCAATAAAAGCTATTACACATTTTAACGAATATTTGACGGATAAATAAAAAAATAAATAAAGATAACTCGTTAAGTAAAATGACATTAAGGGCAGGTAGTCCGATGTTTCCATGTCTTTGATTCATTATTAAACAAACAAATAGTGATTGTGTAAATGCAAAAAAGTATATATTGTAGTTTACTACATGTACTTTTCATTACTGAGATTCAAAACATGATACCGAAAACTTCGCTCGATCAAAAAAAAAACTGAAAAGGACTCTAAAACGATGTTTTTTAACACGCTTTTATTAGCTTGGTATGTATCTATGTAACTATGTATCTATGTATCAATGTAACGGAATCTTTGAACGTGATTTTCACCCACTTCAAAACGTCGGATTGATTTGAAACTTTGTACACCTATCAAGGACCGATGACAATGCAATAATTTTGTCAAAGTCAAAGTCAAATATATTTATTCAACTAGGCCAATAAGCGGCACTTTTGAAATCAAACAAAAATTTAAATTTACAAGTAATAAAAGTTGATTCTACCGTGCGCGTTTAAATTATTTGTCCCATTCGCCTTACCAAAATCTTCAGGATTAGCGACTTTTTAGTTCAATTTACCATTAAAGCGTGTTTTTTAGTTTTTAGAACTACAATTTATTTGATCATATTCTTATTTTTCTAGAAGATTATGAAAGATTCACTACTCAAAACACATATCTAAAAAAAGTTAATAACCTATAGAACTTTATTCTCAGGATAGAATTTATAAAATAGTTTAATTGTTTTAATAATAAAGTTATATATAACACAGCGGCATCCCGCCGTACGGCTCTTCAGTAGTTCAGTCGCCCGCGAGGCCTTGGCAAGGCAGGACTTATGTTACTTTTTTTGGCGCTCGGCTTCCCGCTAATCTATCGACCGATTTATTATGAGACTACAGTGTAACAAAAACAGTAAGCTAGGATAGTTTTTTATAAGACTTCAAAGAAGCAAATTCGACCGCAAATTCGTATCTAGCGTAAAATTTCAAAATTCCAGTCGGCGCCATCTTGTATTTTAATTTTGACTCCATATTAGCATTTAGCGACCCCAAAATCATGAAAATGACATTCTTGACGATAATTTAAAAAATTTCGGTCAGCGCCATCTTGTATTTTCATTTTGACCCCATTTGTAAAAAGCTACTCCAAAAACCATGAAATTGACACCTATGACGAAAATTTCGGCAATTTCGATCATAAACTTTGATTTTAATTTAAAAAAACTATAAAATATTTAGTCCGTCCGTTTATGTTTTTAAAAATATAGATGGATAGACAGATAATTAAATAAAATACGATTTAGGACATTTTTTCAAAATAATATACACAGATTTATCTAAAACAAAACACTTAAAAATTTCGTTATTACTACACATTGTAATACAACAAACGGTTTAGCATTAACTCTCTTATTTTATTAACTTTTAAAAACAATAGTAAAATAAGCCTTCTCTACACACCTTTACTGTAACACTTTAGTCGGCTTTAAGCACACGCTTCGCGGTAACAGTGTCGCGTTAAATACCTACTTCGCCGGAACAAGCTAGCCTTAATCAATTGACTCAAATTATAATAAGGACATATTATACATTAATAATTTTACTAAATATAAACTATGAATTTCAAATATACTAAATGTTAATTCAATTAAGGTGAATATTATATTAATAAGTAAAGAATAATAGTACATGACATGGCATGACATAAAAATAGAAAAACAGACATATTAGTAGGTACATTAAACCAAATAAAAACAAATTATAAATCACATTGACGAATAAATTCAATGAAAAACATAGATAACTCGATATGTAAAATGACATTAATCAATTGACTCAAATTATATTAAATATAAACTATGCATTTCAAATATACTAATTTTAATTAAATTTAGGTGAATAAATTATTAAGTAGGTATTTAGTACATGAAATGACATAAAAAAAGAAAAACATAGACATAATATTAGTAGGTACATTAAACCAAATAAAAACATTAGAAACGCTATTCCTCTCTGCTTGACAATCACTGTATCTAGAATGTTGCTGTGCCCGACAGGGTCCATAATTGTTTCTGTAACTTATATTTACCAATTGTATGTACATTATGGATGCAATAATTTGAATTTGAACTAAACGCTTGGTTCATAGGATCGCTTGGACAGTGCCTTTTCCAGACCCCCAAAAGGGTCCAGGGACGACTGATTCGGGGATATCCATCGCCCACATCAATCAGATAACGATTCGAATCATCCACAGCAGATTTGTTCTATTTATAGTATCAGATTTTTTTCAGATAGGCCTTCTAGATTTCTAGATGCTTGTTAACATTAATTTTGTTAACTTTTTATCTCGTTTATATAATCTTATTTTTTTTTTAGTTTATTACGACTTATTGTCGGGCCTGCGTTGTCTCTCCATATTTAAGCACTAATGCTATTGTAAAAATCATTTTTTTAAAAGAGTTATCATGGTGTTTCTTGCCGGTGCTTCTCCATAGGAAACGACTAACCCGAACCGTGCAACTTTTGTCGACGTTTTATAAGTGCCCATTAGGCCCATGTGAAATAAAAAAAACATTGGTTTTGATTTATAAGCGTAAATATTAACAAACAGGAAATAAGTCAAGCGCGAGCCTATAGACTATAGACCAGGGATGGCGAACCTTTATTAGAAAACGAGCTATTAAATTATATATTTTTAGGAATCCGTACCCAAAAGGTAAAAACGGGTCTGTCTGTCTGTCACCAGGATGTATCTCATGAACCGTGATAGCTAGACAGTTGAAATTTTCACAGATGGTGTATTTCTGCTGCCACTATAACAATAAATACTAAAAACAGAATAAAATAAATTTTTAAGTGGGGCTCCCATACAACTAATGTGACTTTTTTGCCGTTTTTTCGATAATGGTACGGAACTCTACGTGCGCGAGTCCGACTCGCACTTGGCCGGTTTTTATTTTAATGTGTCAATGACGTGCCGCCAATGAATTTTTACTTTGTGACAAACAATAAAACCATATGGCTATTAATTGATCAATTCTTTATTTCTTACAGCAATCATAGTACCTACTTATTTACAGTTTTACGAGTATGTTTAAATATTTAAATAAAAGTTGGTGTTGGTGTAATTTCTGCTGTTGCAAATTATCTAGATGCTAAATAAAGTCATTTTGGCGTGCCCAAAATATTTTGTCGTGTGCCACCACAGGAACGCGTGCCATAGGTTCGCACATCCCTGCTATAGGCTATAAATAGTTATTTATTACAAGTGCGGCAAGTAGGTGATTTCCGATGAGTGGTATTTTTATTCACGAGCAAGCGAAGCGAGTGAGTGGATAAATCGACACGAGTCGGAAATCATCTTACGCACGTGTATCATACAACATTTCACGATGCATTGTGCGAGGAAATAAAAAAACATATCTGAACCAATCAAGAAATAAAATAAATGGCGCTTATTCAAGGGCGCTCAGCATATCCACAGATTAACTAATAGTTCATAGTTCCTCGGGCAAAAAGACACTAGCAAAATATTAATTCTGCCAAACATATTTAATGAATATTTAAAATTAATATATTGATCAAAATCTAAATCTAGAGTAATTAAAAACGCCTTAAACGAAGTATTAGTTTTGTTTTATCTTTTATATGAATGATAATCTGTACTTAACTAATTTTTAAACCTTTTCTCAAATAATAAAAACCCTATGCGGCGGGCTGACGTTGGAGTTAAAAATTAAAAAGTACAGGAAAGTAGAAAGCAAAAAAAAAGTGACACTATCCGCACAGTTTGGCTGCTTGGAAAACGCTCTTTTCGAGGACATGCATTGTAATAATAATTTAAAACTGCGCTTAAGATCTTGTTGTGTAAAAGCAGTAACGCTTACCTAAGCATATCTCAATATTGTTTTGATCTGGAACGCATTTTAGTAGGTCGGGCTATTTTTATTTGTTTTGTGAAACGTTAGTTTTTTTGTATAAACACTGTTTTAAAAGATATTTGGATGTTTGCAAAGTTCGTAATTCGAAAATGGTACCTATTTTTATTTACAGTGATGAAGATTTAAGGGTACACTAGTCGAAAATTCTTTCATACAAATGTAGTCTAGTGATTATTCCACTGTATGACAATGTACGTTCAATATAAAAAGTGATATCAATTTGTCTCATCATTATCTAGCCCTGTATGGAAGCAAAAAAGTAAAAAAAGAAAATATTTGAAAGTTATGAGCGTCGAAAGTTCCACATTTTCGACACTAATTTTAACGCATTTTTGGGCACAAATAAATGCCATAAGAAGACGGAAAATTGCATTATTTTGAACAGATACGTTTAGTCGTTTTGTCATGATATCCAGACTCCCAAAGGTCTGTTTAAAAAATTTCACGCGCTCGGTTTTGTCCTAAATCATTATCCATTTCGCAAAAAAATTGCAAAAGTGTGTATTCGTACGCGAAATAGCTTCCTACTTCTCATCACAACATCTATCTCTTCCGCACGTGTTGTGGGTTGATATAAAATGCATTTTAACCCCGCGCACAAAATAGCTCGTGCCGTTGACTGGTGTAACCTTAAGAGATTTCGAGCCACTTTATTGTTTACAACAATTTTGGTTGAAAGTTCACAAAACGCTAAGTTTTTTTGCGAATTGTACCCGACTGCAAGGAAAGGGTTATGTTTTTCGCGCGTATCTTGTATGTTTGTATGTATGTAATATTCTTTATTACCTCGTACCTTTCAAACTACTTGACAGATTTTTATAATTAAGACATCGTTAGATAGGTCTTGGCCGCCCAAGTGTTCTTAGATAAGAGCCGTTAAAAAAAAGAAACATGGCGGATTGCGTTCGGGCGCCATTTTGTAGGGGTTGCAATTACCATATTTTTTTTCGTAACCTTTCGAGTAGGGTATCAAAATGAAGGGTTTTTAGAGGTGATTACAAAAATATATACCAATTATATGTTTAGAAGTCATTAGAAAATAAAAAGTTTTAAATAAAATAAGTCAATGCATGATTTTCTTCTTGTTTACATCTTTTCAGTTGGGTTTTTTTATTTTATTAACTTTTCATTTTGATTATTTTATAGGAACCACTTGGGGTTTATATTTAATTAAAATATAACTACACATCTTACTAGTTAACGCAGCGATTGCAGCGCTTACCCTACTCTTGAAACTATAAATATCGGTCTAAATTTGTCTACAAGAACGACCTACATACGACGAGTCAGTAGTCACCTTGAATGCACTTGCAGTAACATGTCGGTTTTGTGGTGGTTGGTTGTTTATATTTTAGTTCTAAGTCCAGTTGAAGCTGCTAGGATCCTGGCTTATTTCCCATGTCCGTCCATCAGTCATCAAGCAGTGTTCCGTCCTCTGACGGAGGCACTCGTGAGTCGAGGACACGAAGTCACAGTCGTCACCACAGATCCTGCCTTCCCGAAAGAAGGAACTCCGCCTAACTTGACAGAAATAGACGTTCACGATATATCATATGAAATATGGAGAACAGAAGTATTGAAAGAACAAAGAGGCAAAAAAGACGACGACATTTTAGCACCGATGATTACAATGCTGCAAGCTCTTAACAAAGTGTTTGACAACCAGCTAAAAGAAGAAAAGGTGCAGGCTTTAATTAATGACAAGCAAATACAATTTGATTTGCTACTACTAGAAGCTTTTTTTTTACCAACCCTGGCATTTTCTCATATTTATAAAGCACCAGTGATACAAGTAAGTTCTTTTGGCGCCGTTCATCCAAATTATCAATCAGTAGGCGTTCCCTCGCATCCTTTTTTATATCCAACATATAATCGACGAAAACTGAACAGTCCCACAATGTGGGAGAAAGTGACAGAATTGTATTATAATTACAAGATCAATGAATTAACATGGGATAGTTGGGACACCTTAGGTAATAGCATAATAAGAGAAAATTTTGGACCGGACACGCCTCAGATTTCGGAATTATTAAATAACATTGACATGTTGTTTCTTAACATAAATCCCGTGTTTGAAGGCATCCGACCAGTTCCTCCATCTGTGATCTACATGGGTGGCTTACACCAAAAACCTACAAAAGAACTACCGAAGGTACGTAATGTAATCGTAAAAAAAAATCCTTCATAAGAGAGCAAGTAATAATATATATTTTTTTATTTTTAAATGTTTTTTTTGTGTTTTATAAAAAATAATTAAAAATATAGTAAATAAGTAATTGAATGAATAAAGGAAATAATAATAACAAGTATTCCTAAAATCAACAAACATTTATATTTCAGGATCTGCAGTCATACTTAGACTCGTCTAAACATGGAGTGATATACATAAGCTTCGGTACGAATATCGATCCCTCGCTTTTACCGCCGGAGAAAATACAGACACTAATTCGGGTGTTCTCTCAATTGCCTTACGATGTTCTGTGGAAGTGGAACAAAGATGAACTGCCTGGACGAACTGACAACATCCAGATATCGAAGTGGCTGCCACAGTCAGATTTACTGAGTGAGCATTTTTTATATTTTTACCTCGTTTTTGTAACTGGTTTGTACTTGCAACTTTAATCGCGTTATATAAAGGACTCCTTCGTCATATTTTTGGAAAATTGAAACGATCGTAATAATAATGTTTGTAATGTTTTATAGAGCATCCAAAAATCAAGCTGTTCATAACACAAGGAGGACTGCAATCAACAGACGAGGCTATCACCGCAGGAGTACCACTCATCGGCATGCCGATGATAACAGACCAGTACTTCAATGTAGAGAGATACGAGTGCCTTAGTATTGGAGTAAGAGTCGACATGGAAACGCTAACAGAGGAAAACTTACTAGATGCAATTAACAGGACAATAGGAGATGACAGGTTAGATGTACCTTATTTCCATACACCTATATACAAGTTTTAACCGATTTTCCATAAAGGACGCGGTTCTATGTTTGTGTTTTTTTATGTTCACAGATATCTCCGTCAATTGTAGACCGATTTTGAATATATTTTTTTTTGGTTGAGTGTGTTCCCGAATTGGTATCATTTTAATTTGGTGAAGATCTGATGTAGAATTTCGGCGATATTCAACAGTACTCTTCAATAAATGACGGCAAAATCTCACGGCGGAATAACTGCAATCGCATGTCTGTTTATTTTTTACATCATTTCATAACATAACATCACGCCAGTACGCTCGAAACGGTTAAGCAGATGTATAGTATAGTTCACCCTGGTACACTCTCATTCCACCGGTTAGGTTGTTCAAGTGGTATTCGGGTTATCTATCCTGGCATCACCTTGGGCATTATAGGTACTTTAATATATATATATAGGTAACTAATAAAAAATCCAAAAACCCGACTGCTTAAAAGGCGAACTAAAAATATGTAAACAAGAAGAAAGTCATGCTGTGCAGTCGGAGGATACATATACGCGAGCTGGCTGGCAAACCCAGATGATTTTTTTCTTGTTTACGTATTTTTAGTTCACCTTTTAAGTAGACGGGTTTTTTTTTAATTTATTTATAACTTTTTAGTTGTTTTTTTTTTAGAATTAGTTACATTTAAACATACAAGTGTTATATGTTTTTGAAATCACCTCTTAAAACCCTTTATTTTGATACCCCACACGATGGCGTTGGTAGAAAAAAAAATTGGGCTCCCACAATATGGCGCCCAATAGCCGCCATTTTTATATCCTCCAATTTTAATGTAGCCAGTGACACTCGCAGGGTTAAGACGAATCGATTGACGTAAGAATCATCAAAAACGGCCAACGCGTTTGGTCTCTAGAACGCCACATAGGAACAAACATACATACATTAACTGATAATAAACACATCCCTCCTTCTGCTAAAAAGTAAAAATAAAAACATTGCTACAAAAAAAAAAACAGCCGACTTCCAAAAAACTGTTCCTGTTTGTTCGGTTCGGTGTTTTCGTTTCTTTGTTTTATAACACCGACTTCTGAAGTTCAAGTTATTTATCAATTTGTACTGCTTTTTGAAAAACGTTTTTTTTTTTTTGTAAAGTTGATTTTATTTTAAAACTGCTTCTGCCCATATAACTGAACAACTTTCCTCAAGGAAGATTATAGAAATTCCCAAAAAATATTGAATCTCCATACAAAGTTGTCGCCAGCTGACCAAAATTTGTATGGGTAAGATATGATACTCATGATAACACCTTTCCGTTTCACCCTGTATAGGAACAATGACAAAAATATTCTCGGACGGATTGCAACTAAAGATGACACTGTAAATTCCTTGACAGCAATAATGCAGCTAGACAATTTAAGTCCGCCTATGTTCCTGTATGTTGCATGAAGTTTAAATAAATAAATTAATGAAAAACACGCGACAGCAATAATAAATACACGTGATTAAAAATGCCCCTTCTCACTTGCAGCTACCGTCGCAACATGGAGCGTTTCCGCAGTGTGATACAGGACGCGCCGCAGAGCCCGCTGGAGCGCGCCGTGTGGTGGACGGAGTATGTGCTGCGTCACGGTGGCGCCAAGCACCTGCGCTCACCCAGCGCCAACATCTCGTGGGCGGAGTACCTGGAACTGGAACTAGTCCTGACATTACTCGCGGCTTTGTTGACAGCCGTCACACTCATTATACTAGCAATTCGTTCAGTCTATAAGTTTGTGTTAAGGAATTATTTAGGTGCAAATGATGTTAAAATTAAACGAAATTAATTTGAATTGACATGTTAATTTTTTTTTGTATCCCTCGTCCGCGTCTTGAAATGAACGTGACGCGCCGCCGTTGGAAGTAAGGAATTATTTCATGACGTTAAAATTAAACGAAATTAATTCATCCGGAGTTTTGATTTTGGTACCCGACTGTTCCAGAAGGAAGCTCCTAATGATTGTCGAGTGTGTTTATGTTTATTTCTTTACTGTGGTATCAATCAATTTTATTATTATATATAACGGAGGAGGAACCTCCGTGATGTTTTTAAAAAGTGTGACGTCAGCATTGCTGACGTCACAAATGTTGTTTTCACGATGATCACTCATTTTGGGTCTTCGAAAGAAAACTTCACAAGCACTTGTAGAACTTTGTTTATTCAACGCAGAGCGTAACGACTTTACAGAGAGGTCCGTACTGTTCGGCGGCTCGAGCGTGAATGACTGAGCGCCGAGAGTGCGGCCGTATTTATAGGGTTAGGCGCAAGCGCACATGTTCACAAGTTTTTAGGTTAAGTATTGAAATTACATTGTCATGCGGTTGATTTTACATCGTAATACATTTAAAGTACTCGATTGATGGTTTATAAGTAATTTTTAGAACAATCAAATAATCAAACTTAATTATTCAAGGTTTTATAACCCACGAACTGTTGAAGTTGCGCCGATACGGCCATACTGACAGGCGGATTATAGATATATAGATTGTCGTAGATTCTCGTTGAGTCTCGTGAGTCTCGTTGAGTCTCGTTGAGTCTCGTTGAGTCTCGTTGAGTCTCGTTGAGTCTCGTCGAGTCTCGTCGAGTCTCGTCGAGTCTCGTTGAGTCTCGTTGAGTCTCGTTGAGTCTCGTTGAGTCTCGGTGACCTGTAAGAATAGGAAGAACTTCTTCTGAGTAGTGCATCTGTATGCAACTTGCGTTGCTATATCTTAGTTGTTACCTAAACACAACTGTTATGTAAGTTTGAAATGCTAAAAAGGTTAGTAGGTTCTCGGCGATTCTCGTAGGTTCTCGTAGAGTTCTCGGAGATTCTCGTAGAGTTCTCGGATATTCTCGTAGAGTTCTCGGAGATTCTCGTAGGTTCTCGTAGAGTTCTCGGCGATTCTCCGTAGAGTTCTCGGAGGTTCTCGTAGAGTTCTCGGCGGTACTCGTAGAGTTCTCGGTGGTTCTCGTAGGATTCTCGTGGATCTATTAAGGGTTCTCTTTAGGTTATTTGGAATTATTGAATTGAATTACTTACCATTTTTATTCTGATGAGCAGTCTTCACCCTGTAGGTCGTGGTTTGGCTGTATTTGCGGCTCTTCTCGTGAGGTTGATGGAATAGGCTCAGTTGGTTCTGCAGCAGAATCTCGGTGAGAAGGTGATTCGTTTTCCGCCGATACGGTCAACTGATCACCAGGTTGTGGAGCACGGCGCAGTTGATCATGGGCAACCTTGCGGGGTCGTCCTCTGCCGACAACTTTCTTTACTAAATATCGGTCATTTTCCAGTATTCTACAGACTTCATACGGCTCGCTGAATTTAAGATCAAGCGAGGTTTGGTTGCGGGGATTATTCTTAACCAATACATAATCTCCTCTTTGGAAATGATGGATTTTGGCCTTGTGTAGGTTGAAGCGTTGTCTGTCTTGTTCGCTAGAACGGATCATTTTCTGATGCACCTGTTGAGTGAGCGCTTCAATATCAACGGTTTCGTTGTCAATATCCACTAGTTTGAGGAGTTCAGGCGGTACGCAGTGCTTTCGTTGTGTAATAAGTGTCAGTGGAGCAACACCGGTGACCCGATGAGTTGTACAGTTCATTGCCAGTTGAAGTTCCTCAAGTACAGTGTGCCACTGCACTGTTTCGTAGTTTTTAATCATTACTAATGCACTCTTGAGGGTTGCAACGACCCTTTCAACTTGGCCATTCGCTCGGCTGACTCCTGGAGCGATAGCATGGATGTTTATTCCGATATTGTCACAGTACTCCTTAAACTCGCCAAGGAACTCTCTTCCTCCATCGACTATGACTTGGACTGGTGCACCAAATAGATGGACAGTACGTTTCAGAGCAGCCAATGTACTGTGTGGGTTTTTGTTGGTACTGAAGTACAGCAAAACGTACTTCGAAAAAGCGTCAATGGTGATTATAACGTACTGCTGATCATCTGGAGTGCCAAGCTTCCCTGTTATGTCCATATGAATAACTTGGAAGGCAGCCGTCGGTTTTTGTATCGGGTGTAATTGTACTTAAATGGCCCCAGATCTTCCTTTAGATGTTCGACATATAACGCAGTTATCCACAAATCTTCGAACAGCAGAACTCATTTTGTTGAACCAATAAGTTTCTCTGACCTTCTGAAGGGTCTTTTCCCAACCGGGGTGTTTTAGTGCCGTGTGAAAAGAGTTTATAATGCTCCATTGAAAGGACTTGGGAACGACCGTACTGAGCTGCTGACCGAAGACAGGATCATTGACGTTCTTCTTTAAAACATTGTCCTCCAAGACATAGTCTTCTACAGGGTTATTGTCACTGAGGCTGTCCATTATTGGTCGTAGTTCATCGTCCCGTCTCTGTTCAATTTTGAGCCAGTTCAAGTCTTTTGTCATTACGTTGACTGTCAACTCAGCTGGGTTTCTACTGAAAAAGTCAGCATGTTGCAGACGTTCACCTTTACGATACTCTACTTCAAAGTCGTAGTTTTGTAAGAACGCCCACCAGCGATGAATCCTTGGCAGGAGATCCTTTTTGTGTTTTGACGCCTTTAACGCGTTGCAATCCGTTATCACGGTAAATTTACGGCCATATAGATATTGGCGAAAGTGTTTTATAGCGCGTACCACTGCCAGTGTCTCCAGCTCGTAGGAGTGGTAGCGACTTTCAGCCTCCGTGGTTCTCATGCTCATAAAGGCAACTGCATGTTGGCGTCCATCGATCATCTGTACCAGTACTGCACCAAATCCGAGGCTGCTTGCATCCGTGTATAGTTGTATGGGTGCTTCTTCTTGGAATAATGTAAGTACTGGGGCAGACGTTAGGCATTCGATGATTGTGTTGCGAGCTTTTTCATGTTTGTCTGTCCACGCCCATTTTGCTCCTTGTTTTGTCAGTTCGTACAAAGGCACCATTACACGAGAAAAGTCAGGAATGTATTTCCTGAAATATCCAGCCAAACCATTGAATTGCCTCACTTGCTTGACAGTTTTGGGTACTGGAGCTTTGACGAGAGCCTCTACTTTTCGTGGACTTGGTCGTACTTGTCCATCAGAAACTACATTTCCGAGATATTCAATAGACCGTTTGAAGAAACTGCACTTGTCTGCGTTAATAGAAAATCCCGAGTCTTGCAGTGCTATGAGGATTCGTTCCAGGTGTGAAATTCCCTCCGGGAAATCTGTGCATTTACTTAACACATCATCGACGTAGACTTGTGCAGCTGTTCCCAGCAATGATGTCAGAGCTCTGTTGATGCATCGTTGGTAAACCGAACAAGCATTGCTCAAACCGAACGGCATGGTGAGGTATTCATACAGTCCATCTGGTGTGACGAAAGCTGTTTTCTCTATGGAGGCCTCACCAATTGGAATCTGGTGAAAACCAGCCGCCATATCAAGACTTGTATAAAAATAACCATTTGCCAACTGGTCAATCTGATCGGAGATCAACGGAAGTGGATAATGGTCACGTAAAGTATTCGAGTTAAGTTCTCGAAAGTCCACACACAGCCGATCGTCACCATTCTTCTTCTTGACTAATATGATAGGGCTTGAGTAGGGAGATTTGCTCTCACGAATGATGTTTTGTTCTAGAAGCTCTGTGATTATGGTGCGAACCTTCTCTCGTTCCACTGGGCTGAGGCGATATGGTCTTCTTTCCACGAATTTGTCAGGGTTCTTAAGTCTGATTTCAAGCTCACCGGTGTTGACTCGAGTTTTAGGGTATCCACGAATAAACAGGTGTTCGTATTTATTCAGAAGACGATGTAGTTGCACGATTTCATTTTCCTTAGTTAGGTCACAGTCCAAGTTGTTGAAGAGAGAAGAACTAGTACTCACATGATTGATGAGTGTTTTATGGATTAGCTTCGTCCCGTTGGATGTGATTATCACACTTAGATTAGTGTCATGGATCAGGTTCATACCCACTAAAATGTCTGTTGACATTTCGTAGTCGGGCAAAACGTAAAACTCTAGCTCAACACTAATGGTGTCTACAACGCATACAGTTGTAAGTTTGGTTAAGGAAAGTGCGGGGAATTGACCAATCCCTTTCAAATAATTGACTACCGGTCTTCTTTGACCAGGCAAAGTTGTAGCAACCGATTCTCTAATAATTGAGCATTCCGCCCCGCTGTCGAAAACGGCTTGTAGGACCCTTTCACCTATTATGATGGTGATAGGAGCCAGCTTATTGCTTGCTACGCAGTTCACGTTTTATGTCAAAGAACGTTCACGTTTGAAGCAAATTTCGTATGTATGGCCTGGTTTCTTGCAAAAGGTACATGCAGGTGTGGCTGTTGCTTTTGGATCCTTATTGCTAGCTTTAGGCTCTGAAGGTTTGAATCTGCAATCATTAGTGGAGTGATTTGTCTTCTTACATATACGGCAGCTCGATGATGACGGTGTATTGTCCGAAAAACGTGGACGTTTGTTATATTATGTTGTGGAACTGGAGCTTGGGTGAATTCGCTTCTTCCGTATGGACGTTGCAACTGATATGAGCTCAGGAACACTGGTTGCTCTGGCATTCAACAATTCGATACGTAAGCGTTCGTCGCTAATGCATCCAATCACTGCCTCCACAGCGTGTTCGTCTCCCAGTTTGTCTTTGGTGATTCTTCGCCACAGTATCCAAGCACGTGACAAGAACTCCGCAACATCTTTTGTTGAGTCGTAAACATGCTCCCTAAACATGATGATGTCCCGGGAGTACCTATTAGCAGGTTCGAACGTGGTGATGATGTTTTTCCGTAATTCTTCCCACGTTGTAGTAGTCACCATCCAATCATCAATCCACATTTTTGCACGCCCCTTCAACAGGGTGCAGACTTTCATGCGAACATCGAAATTATCTAACTTGTACGCTTCAATCGCCTGATCTATATGCTGGCACCATTCTCGTACACCAACGTGGGTATCCGGATCGAACGATGGTAAATACACGTCTTTTATCCTTATTTTTGCTTCGGTAGGTGGAGCACACAAGCGTTCCGACATTTTCTGCATCGTCTCCATCATTTTCATCAGGAATTGTGGTGGTATCCCTCCCATCTGCATTTCCTGGTAAGGGTACTCTTGCAGTCTTGGTTGTGATACAGCTTCCACTGGTGTATTGGTAACCAACCCAGGTTCCTGTTGCTGGGCGTAGGTTGGTTCCAGTTGATCAGGTTGTGAACGAGCAGATGAGGAAGCGGCTTGGGTAAGAGCTTCTTGCAATCCCACTTCTGATAACGGAGGAGGAACCTCCGTGATGTTTTTAAAAAGTGTGACGTCAGCATTGCTGACGTCACAAATGTTGTTTTCACGATGATCACTCATTTTGGGTCTTCGAAAGAAAACTTCACAAGCACTTGTAGAACTTTGTTTATTCAACGCAGAGCGTAACGACTTTACAGAGAGGTCCGTACTGTTCGGCGGCTCGAGCGTGAATGACTGAGCGCCATTTTTTTTTTTTTTTTTTTTTTTTTTGTGTGACGTCTCGCAGTTTCAATCAGAGTGATTGGTTACTGCTTAACCGGACTATCCTGTGGAGACTAAACTAAGCCTCCAGCCAGGGCTGACTGAGCGCCGAGAGTGCGGCCGTATTTATAGGGTTAGGCGCAAGCGCACATGTTCACAAGTTTTTAGGTTAAGTATTGAAATTACATTGTCATGCGGTTGATTTTACATCGTAATACATTTAAAGTACTCGATTGATGGTTTATAAGTAATTTTTAGAACAATCAAATAATCAAACTTAATTATTCAAGGTTTTATAACCCACGAACTGTTGAAGTTGCGCCGATATATATAAGCGTTTCAAAAAAATACATGTTGGCGATTGATTGATTAAGTAATGTGCTCCTTTTTTTGTAACATGGTCATGTGGGCTTAAGGAGATCATTTAAAAAAAAGTAACCTTTGCGCCAATGCCAATATATCTGGCAGGTAAATTATACATGGCACTCTTGATTTTTTGCGATAAATTCTACTAATATTACAAAACGATCGTGAACGTATTAAGCTTTTCTTGCCGAA
Organism: Orthosia incerta; assembly: GCA_948252205.1. NCBI lineage: Eukaryota > Metazoa > Arthropoda > Insecta > Lepidoptera > Noctuidae > Orthosia > Orthosia incerta. The sequence continues at coordinate 8,194,753 of OX411748.1, forward strand.
TATTGTCGAATGCTGATGCATTGTGTTTGTATTGTACAAGTCCACCTGAGTTCAAATCGTTATTCTTAAGAAAATATTATTTCATTGCAGTAATCAAATAAGGTCTGAGACAATTGCTCTAACGTGTAGATACGGATAATATCAGAAACATAATTGAACAACGTGCACTATTTAATCATGAAGCAATTGTTTCAAAACCAATTGCTCTCAAGAAGTAATCTTACATTCCAATTTACATTATTACATCATCATTATTTACATTCAAAGTAATCCTTACTAAAATTAAAAATTCTATGGGCGATAGAGATCTCGAATTGAAAACAAAATGTTTAGAATAGATCACGTGTCATTTCAGAAGCGCATATCAATATTTTTATATTTTAACTTGTCGACAATCTTTGTCACTGATCTAGACGGGGAGCCGGCCAGAGTTTTTGAGCAGCTGGTAGGCGTAGGTGCAGCTTGCCGAGAGAATACCGAGAATATATCTAAAAAGCTTCAGCTAAGAAACGACTGACGACAAAAAAAATTACAAAATCGAAATTTTCATAGCTGTCGGATTTCGTGAAATTCCACCTTTTTTTCGTCAGATCTGTTTATTTATTTCAGTTTGCGACAAGCTGGAACCGATCAAAAGAAAATTAACGGCAATGCACGTTATGTGTCCTTTTTGTTTATCAAAAAATGGGCCCCTGCCAAAGGGGCTCCTATCTGAAACTTTTGCTATCAAGTCTTTAGGGCTTGGCCAAAAACCCTGCCAGCTCACCCTCTAGATAGCATACACCTTTTTCTAGAGGCTCAGGCAGAATCACAAGTGCAAAGTTACTAAGATAATAACCCCTACCAAATAGCAGCCCCTACTGAAACGGGCGCCTACCCCCACAAATTCTACGTTGGCACAATCTATCCATCGTTTTCGCACTTTTGGATTAATATATGGGCACTGTCTGGGGATCTAACGGATTGAGCTTGTTTTTGCCACCGATAATGAGCAAGATGGCGGGATGAGCTGGACTCCTTTTTAAAAGATTGGCCCACAATCGCAATAGACCGGGAGAAGTGGAAGGAGGGAAGAGATGATATAATAATAATAATGAGCGCTTCAGATTTAGTTGGGTTCAGGAGAATTCCATAGGATTTAGCCCACTTTTAGATAATTTCAAGGTCATCATTGATGGCAGCCACAGCCTCAGCGAGTTCACTCACTTTAAAATGGCGATACAACTGCAAGTCATCTGCATTGAGATGATAGTTAGAAGTTAGGACTTTGGTGATAGCATTTATAAAAAAATACTAAAAGGAGGAGAGAGGACAGTTTCAAATCCATTGAACAATGAATATGGACAATGGAGATTGGAACAATGGATAATATGGGACGGAACTGGGAATGTGAAGAGGGATTTGAAACTTATCAAAATCGGTGTGGTTCTTTCTTCCAAAGACCATTTCAGACAATTTTTTTATCATTTACTTCTGGCACCAGATTCTCAGGCAGATCATCGTTTAGTTAATGTTCCTGATAGAAACCAACGTTTATGTACTTCGTCATACGAACGGCTTTATTGACTATAGTGTCTGTCAATGTCAAATCAATTGCGTTCCAACACGGAATAATTTTAGAGTGACAGTCCTGATGCGCAGTTGTTTAAATTAAGTAGGTATTGAGACACGCCCTCTACACGCCCGAATTTTAATACAAGCAATTTAATAAATCACTGCGCAGTGACTTTAGGTGCGTCACAGGACATTCCTTCAGACAAATATTTAGGTCAATTGGTTTTGGTCAAGATGGAGCTAGTGGCTAAGTAACAAGGGTCGAACTTCAAGGTTAAGGAAGGCTTGCCGACGTCGATCATGATCTTATCAAATCGTGATTCGTCCGTGGCTCGGAAAGCACGTTAACGCGTTGATTCCGGCCGTCATTTGTAAATCTTTGAAAGTCGTTACGGTATTTTGATTATTTCAAAGATCTGCCATAAAATCTGAGTCCAATCTTGCCGAGTGGTATCGTGTTGTTCAGTTACTGTTTTTTGGAAAATGGAAAAATATGAAAAAAAAATTGTGACCCGCACAGGAGACACAAAGAACATAATAAAACAAAAACCAAAATATGTCGTACTCGTAAAAAGAATAAATAACGCGCTGGGATTCTGATAGCGCCCACGGACACACTTACGGCGACGGGAATGGGAACGGTTTTGGAGGTCAGATAGGCAGTCGCTCCATGTAAAATAGTTTAGACTGGAGGCTGACCCAAATATAGTTGAGAATAGGCTAGGCAGATGAGGTAGACGATGGGTCCTACATTTTCATTTGGCCCGAGGCTCTAGATAAAGTAAACTTTTATCCGCGACGGCGATGGTCGAAATGATATCATGCCTCACATGCATTTCAATAGCATTCCCATACATTGGTGGCATTTTTCCAATCGCTAAATTCCAAATAAATTGACCAAGTGACAATTTGGTGAATGTGGAATTTGGACTGTTTGACAGTCATTGTCGTTGCAAGAATTATACTTTGTCTAAACTATGTTAGCTTTCTTTATCTTTGTTACTTATATGTTTAAAAGAAAATCGAAAATAAAATTATAACTAACTAGCGGACGCCTCACGGTTTCACCCGCGCAGTTCCCGTTCCCGTGGAAATACAGGGATAAAAAGTAGCCTATGTTACCCGGGGATAGCGTAGCTTCCCAACGGTGAAAGAATTTTTGAAATTGGTCCCGTAGTTTTTATGTTTATTCGTTACATACAAAAATACAAATCTTTCCTCTTTATAATATTAATTATAGTATAGAAAAGTTGTAAATAAAAAATGTTAATTTAAAAATCAAAACCCGCGTCAGTGGGTCAGCCAGAACGTAAATATGTATCCTCCGACTACACACCATGTCATTTTCCTGTTTACAGCTTTTTAGGTCGCTTCTTAAGCAGTCGGTTTTTTAGGAGGTTTTTGATTTTCAACTTAACTTTTTTGAATGTTCTTCTCTGTTACTTTGTTATTGTTGCTGTTGTGCTGTGTCTGTGTCGAATAAATGTTTTCTTTTTTATTCTAATCAGAATAGAGATGTTACGATTGAAGCATCTGTTAATTACCGAGAAAACCCCTAGCGAATTAATTAGGTACCGTGTTAATAATAGGTATTTATTTAATCAGTGGTAATATCTCATTGTTTGCTAGGTGTCACACTGCTGAGGTGTCTTTAAAGTCAATCTTCATACGATAAACATATATTAAACTGAGCTATTATTATAATAATATGTACCTATTTGGAGATAACCTATCGACCTCCATTGTTTCATTTGTAAATTTTTTGTTTAAGTACGCTAAAGACAAAATCTTTGTCATAAACATGTTTATTTTTAGTTATATAGTCGTCTGTTTTCTGGATATGTGTAAAAACAACGTCTGTTAGACATCATCATCATTCAAAACATCCACTGCTGGACATAGGCCTCCCCTAAGTGTCGCCACAACGATCGGTCCCGTGCGTCTCGCATCCACCGAATTCCCGCAGCCTTGACAAGGTCGTCGCTCCACCTATAGGGAAGCCTTCCAACGCTGAGTATTGGAACGAAGTTCCTTATCGCGCGTTGCGAAAGGGGGCTTGACGGAAAAAAATCTCACGAAAACTTGTAACGACACTTTTTTCTATAGTTGTAAGCCGTGCGGCGTGCGCGTGTTTCGTGCGTGTTCTAACCTATACGCTACTGTGTTTACGAAGTCGAGAGCAGTGGCGGCGGTGGATCATAGAAATAGTAGTGCATTTTGCCGTCTCACTGGGTAATTGTGTTAGATTTACTAAAATTCACAGGAGCCTATGTAAATCGGCAAACAATATCGCTAGCGACTTCTAATTCGACGCCAACGCCATCTAGTTACGTCGTTGTACAACTTGTAATGTTGGTACTCGACCCGAAGATAAATTGCGTTCGTCAAACCTCGCCTGCTCTCGGTAATCTTCGGTTCGCTGGGGCGGCGCACGAAATTGGCCATATTTTGCCGTACATTTTCTATTGAACTATCTCTGTCTCACGCGCCAGGCGTTTTCGCTTGTTTCTCGTAGAAATTGTATGAACTCTCGCCGTGCGCTTCAGGCTGCCGCACGGGAAATATTTTTACAGCAATATACGTCTTATTACTTTAGTAAAGACCTTAAATTGGTTCGTCATAATTTCGTGAATATTGAATAGATCGTTAATTAGATATTATTAAACATTTTTATTTTTTTCTAAACCTATTTTTCAGTTCGCGGTCGTTACTCCAGTTATTTTCGGCTTCATCGACCATCCATTCTGAGAGCAATGTGCTCTGCCCACTGCCACTTAAGTTTCGGCATTGTTCGGGCTATGTCGGTAACTTTGGCTCTCCTGTGGATATCCTCATTTGTGATTGTGATGCGATCACGCAAAGAAACTTCGACCTTACATTCACCCGAAGAGCAATGGAGAGGGCTATCTCTCCATTGCTCTTCGGGTGAATGTAAGCTTTCTGATAAGGCCCATTGTGAGCGACCACGTCTCGGTCCCATAGGTGACACTGGTCGTAGACTTTTGTCTGTAACACAGACCTTGAGACACTGCGGTAAATTGGACGACAAGATAACGCGCAACTGCCCGAAAACCGCCGCCGCCGCCCAGCCGTGTCGGATTCGACGGTTGACCTCTTTCTCGAAGTTATACCTACCCAACTGGACAGTTTGTCCCAGGTAGACATAATCATCTACAATTTCGAGTGTGGAGTCTCCGATCTTGATAGGAGTGGGTGTTACATGTGCATTCAACATGACCTTGGTTTTGTCCATGTTTATTTTAAGACCTACTTCATGTTAACACTTAAATCAAGTGTTCATTTTATCACTTTAGTTTGGCAACTCTTCGTGCGAGTAGACTATAACGGGGATAATATTTTTATAGCTAGGGATTTTAGATCATGTCCAAGGCAGGACAGCCGTACGTACCTATACCGTACCTCTCTATACTGCGAAAATTACTCTGACGGTCGGTCTCTAGACTCTGTCCATTTGTTACCATTTGAGTTGACAGTTGAGATCAATGAAATTTGGAACAAGGGTAGGCCGTCTCCTGGCTTTGTACATAGCTTACTTTTTATTCACACACATTCGCACGAGTGATGTCGCTGGCAGAAGTTTTTAGTAAATATAAAACGTGTTTCTATATTTTAAGGCTTAGACTTAGGCTCTAGGCAGTGATCAAATTGGTTTCACTATTTAAAGTTTGGGCAAACTAAAACCCAATTAATAAGCATCTTCCTAAATCAATCTGCCTAGCCTTTTCCCAACTATATTGGGGTCGGCTTCCAGTGTTACCGGATTCAGCTGAGTACAAGTGTTTTACATGGAGCGACTGCCTATCTGACCTCCACAACCCAGTAACTGGGTAACACGATACACCTTGGCAAGACTGGTGTCAGATCTCAAGCTTCTGACTACCCGTAACGACTATCAAAGATCTTCAAATGACAGCCGGGACCAACGGTTTAACGTACTTTCCGAGGCACGGAGGAAACTCGGTATGTTGAAATGGTCACCCATCCACGGACCGACCTCGTCAAGCGTTGCTTAACCTTGATGATCGACCAGTGCGGCTGTTATTATTTAGCCACGAGCTCCTCTTATCAAAGTATCTTCCTAAATAGACCAAAGTAAATGTGTTCATAGATAAAAAGTACCTTAAATTATTAAATTATGTTGCTATAAGTGTTAATTATTTAGACTTTTAGATGTGTAATTATTTTAATACTAGATTAATTTTATATTTTTTGTACAACTCCTTGATGCATGCGGAGTTTACCTGTAAGTGATTGTAGCACTGTTTCATGTACTTTTGCATGCCACCATTAACATAAAACTAGTGTAATAAATGTTTGGTGAACCAATAACATAAAGTAACAAATAAATAAATAGACAAGTTACATTCTAATAACGAAAGCTTCGCGATAGCGATTGGTAAAATGTCAAAAATGTGACGTGATCAATCCTGACCCTGTGACTAAGGGAACCTTATGCCAAAATGTAAGCATTTTGGCATAAGGTTCCCCTAGTCGACGGCACGAACTATTTTGCGCGCGGGGTTAAAATGCATACTATCTCACCCGACAACACGTGCGAAAGAGATAGATGCTGTGATGAGCAGTAAGAAGCTAGTTCGCGTACGAATTAGCACTTGTGCAAGTTTGTAGCGGAACGGAGGATCATGTAAGACGAAAACGAGCGCGCGAAATTTTATAAACAGACCTTTGGGTGTCTAGATATCATGAAATAACCACTGTCTTGCTGAACTACTAATTTATCCCTGCATGGGATGGGGCCGTTTTTCAATTTCCCTTCTCCTTATGGTATTTATTTCCGCCCAAAAATGCGTTAAAACTAGTGTTGAAATACGGCACTTTCGACGCTCATATCTTTCAAATATATATTATTATATAATATATTGTTTTTTTACTTTTTTGTTTCCATACAGGGCTAGATAATGATGAGACACATTGATATATTTTTTTATTTTGAACGTACATCGTCAAACAGTGGCGTAATCGCTAGACTACGTTTGTATGGAAGAATGATCGACTAGTGTAACCTTAACTGTGTAAAACTCCATATTAGCCATTGGACACCTTCTTTACTATATAGCATATAAAGAATGAGTAAGCATAAATTTAATATGCGAATAGAGAGACGAAGACGTTAAAAATATTAATTAGCGTTGTTCAAAGAAAAAAGAGTAAGTAAGTGTAGGTAGGCGAGTAACTATATGTAAATACAAAACCGCAGAATACATTTTCTCGAAAACAATTCTTCGTCTGAATTATGATGTCTATCGATTAAAATGGCTGCCATCCAGTAGGTATTTGTCGTCATTATAAATAAGCATACATTAAATAAATTAACTTATAATGGGTTCGCAACGGGTTTTGTGTTTTCCCACAGAACTGTGAACACGTTCTTAAATTTTCTGTCGAAAGTTCAAATCTGACGTTGGTATCAATCGAATTGCCTTAAAGTAGATAAGAATAGTGAAATCTCTAGTTTTGTAGCAAGAAATTATACAATCCTACTATATTATTTATTGTCTGAATGGTCTCACGGCAACCTTCCTCTCTCTATTTCTCCAAGTTCTGGGCGAATTGTCTCGCCAGCCTCGCCTGGTTTTGCCGCGATGTTGCTGTACATTTTCCGGGACCCACATTGTGGTTCCTTTCGCCTATGGGTCGTTCGACATGATCTAGAAACCCCAAAGCCCAGATTTCTCACAAATCGGATAGTACAATTACAGAGCTTGAAAAACCCATCATAATGATATTATTATTTACCATATACATGTAGGTAACCATTAATCGCTAAATAAGGTCGTCTTTTATGCCTCGGTGTGGAATTTTACCATAATTAGTTGCAGTGTAGCAAATTATAATACCTTTTAGAGCAAACAAATGAAGAATGAAAGAAAAACATGTTTATTTCGTATATCAAAGGCGAAGGAGAATAGGTAAATCTGTTGGTCTTTTTGAAGTCTAACGACGATGATAGTAAAAAAGCAATCAATCAAATGGCTGAGATGATGATGATGGTGGTGAGAGACCGGATTATATGCATTTGCACGTTTGCAATATGCATATTTAACCCCTTTACCGGTTATATCACACTTATATTAGAAGGGTGAAAGTTTGAGAGTGTGTGTGTGTATTTGTATGTCTGTACGGATCTGGATGAAATTTGGCACAGAGATAGATTATAGTCAGGAATAGCACATAGGATACTTTTTATCCCGGGCATAATATGTTCCCTCGGGATAATTATCGACATTCACGCGGGCGAAACCGCTGACAAAAGCTAGTTTTAACTAAAAACTAGTGATGATGTATATTTTCGTGCATGTATCGACTTAGAACCGACAATTCTTTTTTTGCGCTTATAAAAATTTTTGAGCGATCGAAGAGACAATCTTACTACCAAACATTTGGAACAGTCCGTGATCGTTTATATTTATAATACTAAACTTATACTAGCAGTTATACTAGTACTAGTACTTAGTAGCAAGTCTTCTGATAGATGTCGATTTATGAAATAAATAACACAATGTTAGTTCATAGTTTTTTTTAAATAAAATAAAAATAAACCATAATAATCTGAATATTTTTATGTTGCATATTTTGACACTTTTCGTGTTTTTAAGGGTTTTTTTTCATGCATATTTGCATACATATTTCGAGTTTTCTATGCTGCATATAATCCGGTTTTGATGAATCAATTAAATCAATCTTCCTATGCTGACGCTATTATTGCAAATATAAAGTCACTACAATCAAACAGCCTCGCCCTTTCCCAACTATGTCGGGGTCGGCTTGCTGTCCTTTTTTTATTTTTTTTTATTTATCGATAGGCTCGCGTTTGACTACTATCTCGCTTGGTGGTAAGCGATGATGTGGTCGACGGTGAAGTACTCTTGCCTAGAAGTAACCTATTCACTCTTGACTTAAAGACCCCAAGGTTGTAGCTTTCAGGAAACAAAGACTCCGGCAGGGAATTCCACTCCTTAGCTGTCTAATCGGATTCAGCTGAATGCCAGTATTATCACGGAGTGATTGCCTCTCTGACATCCATAAGACTTTCTATGGGTAATATGAAAAACAGTTCCCCATGGCAAAACTGGTGTCAGATTTGATGCCTTCTTACTACCGTAACGACTAATTTTGGGACAATCCCACCGCACTATTCCCAAACCACTGCAACTCCTGAAAGCCAGAATCAACAGTGGTGATCACCAGAAAAACGCCGATGCAATGAAGCTCGACGAAGACTCGGAGAATGAATTTAACTGTCTTGGATGCCGCAACGAAATTAATCAGTAAAGAATAATGGAGGAGTAGGAAAAAATACAAATTTTCACTTTCGTCCAATATCAAGCAGGAGACAGAACAAACAAGGCCAATAGGCACAAAGGGTCGTACCGTAACGACTGTCAAACATCTTCAAATAATAGCCTGGACCTTAACGTACTTCCCGAAGCACGGAGGATTTTTTGTATGTAATAGATCACCCATCCACGGATAAACCTAGGCAAGCGTTGCTTAACCTTGAACATCGAACCGTGCGGCTGTTATTACATATTAAATAACTACATAGATAGATAATTGAAAGGTTGTTGGTATATACTTAGGTAATAACCTGAGCTTGTCAGATTGATTTAAGATTAATGAATACCAGTTGACTATTTATTAGTAAGTACATAACAGACACGATGATAAAGATAGTCCTATCTAGGATATAAAATAACAGCTGAATGAGATGTAATTATTATTAGCCTATTTATCAATGATTTCTGCCATAAAATCATAATAGAAAACAAAAAAAAACAACGAAAAGAAAACAATACAAAACGAAAATATAACTACAATGACAAACGTACCTACGTATATGTGGGAAAGATAACTTGATATATTGGTCTAATTATTTATACGTTGCCAGTCTTGATACTTGTCTATTCCTATTTCTTAATAAACTGACCTACATAGATATCGTTTATCTTTTAATAAATATATATGTTTGAATCTTTTGAAATAGTATTTAAGATTGTAGGGCTAAAAGTATGCTAAATATACACTAATGATACCCAAAATATCCCAAGATATGTCATTAACGTCTAAAAATACATTAAAAAATCCCAAGAATATTTACCGATTCAATAAAGGTACAAAATGATCTCATCAATGGATGCCGTAAAAATGTAAACATGTTGATGTAAGGTTTTTCCGATCAAAACCCAAAGTGAGAAAATATCCATATTCCATTCACAGAAACATAACTGCATGATCTAATAACTGTTGACATAACAGAATACGTCAAAAAGGATGTAAACTTCCTTAATTTAATAATGATTGATGCTCCAGAATGCGGCGTACGAAACCAAACCAAACTGCTCGCTCTAGCAAAACTTTTACGAAGAAAAAAAGCGGACGTCAGTGACACGCCCGTTCATCAGAAAGAACCGTCCAATTACTGAGCATCAAAACAAAAAGCCGCTATGACGTCTGCGACCGTCCAATGTTTGAACTCCGGCTGACCTAACCGCACGCGCACGCTTTATATAAAAAGAGTGGAAGGGACAAGGCCTCACAACGGATTGAACGCTCGTAGCGAACAGACGTATTCAAATTAACTCAAACAACTCTTATTAATCAAAATGTATACAAACCCCTTTGAGAGGAAACACTCATCGCTGAGGCAAGCCCTTGACCGCTTCATCAAAGGCGAGACCCGGCTAAGCTTCAGAAAGAAGACTGATTTATCCAAGTCTTCAAGCAGCAGTACTTCGTCGATGGCTTCATCGACAATGGACTACAAACCTAAGTTTAATGAGAAGAGGTGAAGAGACAGTGCAAATGTGTTGTGATTGTGAAATAATTTCGCCAGTTCCACTCATGAAAAAGGTTGGTATTTGTGATTTTTATTGTTAATTTAGAACCCATCATCATGTCTCTCATCAAAACCGCCTGATAAGCCGTTAATCAGTGTGGGATCATACGGACCTCATACCATTCTCATTCCGTGTTAGATTTTCCCTGATCCCTTACAAATTACTTTGATTTTCAGTTTATTCGTCCTTTATTGAACCAAGACTAACAGACCAATTGAGATATCACATGTTAAATTACAAAGCCTATTCTCAATTTTACCAATCGCACAAATCAGAGTAATTGTATTCGACTCGGACGAGTTTCAATAACTCCAGATTAAATTCATGTTAAACAATTGAGAACCACTCAACTTCATCAATTAAATTAATTGGACGAGTTCAAAAACTGTCCATTCCTTGTCGTAGTAATTGGTCTAATTGGTAAACGTTTTTGACAATCCTATGAATTTATGTAATTGAAACACAAACGAAATAGGGTGGAATATAATGGAGCATGAAATAGCGAACGTAAAACAGCTGTTAACAACATTAGCGACCAAAACACAAATATGGTCATTATTGTAACAGGAACAGTTTCAACTGTAGTAAAACCAAAAACATAGAAATATCAAGCTTTTACTCAAAACATCTGACTTTAACAAGTTATAGGCAACAAAACATCTAAAGAAGTCTTAACAAAAATCAATCATAAAAGGTTGATTGTAAGCCAGATAATCCTGGCGCCAGAAAATTAGGAGACCCATTCTCACCTAAAACGGGATAAAAGCTAGAAATAAGACGAAGAACAGTTCGCTGGTAATAAGATGCGGATTAAACTAAATCAGAATTAAACGGGTTAATCCAAACTAATCAGCACGTGATAGAACTAGTAGGTATGTTTTCGTGACATTTGCGCTGTTGTAGAACTAGTTGGAAAACCCAGTCTGGCCACAGTAATTAAAACGGCCACTTAATAGCCAATTATACATACAGTTTTTGCAAGAACGTAGATTCCCACGTTTCTTAGCATTGAAAAGAAAAAATAAGAATAAAATACGGTGTCGTTTTCGGGTATACCTCTAATTTTAATCTAGTAGAAAGGCTTGAAGGAGAAGACCAATCCAACCAACCAATTTTAACTATCATATATCAAAAGGATACTAATTTATGATGTTAGCTTTGTTAAATCTTTATTCTTAATCGGGTATTTTAATTATTATGAAAAAGATTTGCTTTAAAGATCTGAAAATCAAAGTCTATAGTTCCCTACAAGCTCATGTTCTTTCATATTTCTAATATACAATTATGTTTGTGGATGTTTACCAATACCCACATACTAAATAACAGTATTCTCCACTTCCATCTTACAAGTTCTTATATAAAGATCTCCAATCATAACAGATTGTTGGGAATACCCAAAATATTCGCATCCACAAACAAGAAAGTATCATTCGAAAGTTACTATCTAAAAACTCACTCATTAGTCATTACTCTAATGTCTTTATCCTCATTAACTGCCCAGCTCGTTTCTACATAATTATACAAATCAACCTTGCCCTTAATAGTCAATTTATTCTTAACAAGACCATCTCGGAAGAAAGAAACACGGATAACGGGAATACCCAAACAGATTTTGGTTAAATAGAAAGTCTAAAAGTGTTTTTCTGTTGCCCCCAGGTCGAGTGTGTTCGAGACCGGTTGAGACGTCAGCAGCATGAGGACCAGTGGACAAGGGAATTTACCCAACAAAATGATTGAATAAATATATGTTATTCTTATTTTCAAATTTTTCGTTTTATTTGATAACTAGTTTTCTATGAATTTCCCATGTCATATGGTTACTGAATTGAGTAGTTGGAGTTAAGAATGTCAATCCTACTTTAATGCAAAGTGTGACAGGTTTTCAAGGAACTAGAAACTAAGTCGAAAATCGGAGGATAGCCTGCAATATTAATACAGAGGTGACTGACAAAGTGTAATCAAATCAAATAACTAGTCTGATTTGGATATTATTATGAAACGGGCAGATGTGAATCAATCTAATTGACCAATATCCCTTATTGTCATTATAAGAACACACACAATTAGGCACCTACTACACAGTCTTGGTATAAAACATGATATGTACCTAAACTTATCTAATAAAACACTACACCACACACCACACGATTTACAAATTACTCAAAACTACCAGTGTGATAAACAGAAGTTAGATATAAGAAGTATTCTCTAAAGAAAGAGTAGTCTTAAAAAGTAAAGAAACAATAGAATGCGCTGAATTTTAAAAAAAGAACTGTAAGTGCTTCTTTTGGAAAGGCGGTACAAAGCTTCATCTATCTGTGTGCCCGTGTGTTCCGTGTTTCGTGTGTATTCCGTGTGTTCTCTATTTGTGTTGTTGTCTGAAACAACTGCTGACACACTTTTATATGAGACTCGTGGGTTTTAACTAGAGCTCCAGTTCCGATTCTTATCATAATGATGGGTCAATAAACGATACACTAACAAAAGACTTCCGCAACACATAAAATTGTTATCAGATCTTTATGAGGAAAACGATGGAGCAATTGCATAATGTGACCGTGAACCTACACGGAGGCACAACTAGATTCTACTGAATACAATCTGCCTAGTCATTAAGTTAGAATCGACCTATACAATACAATACTTGTAGTAAACAACTTTACAGACTAAGAAAACGCACGCCGAGGAAAATTTTCAACGATGTTTCCGTTACAGCACTTTCATGCAGAAAAATTTGCAAATATGGCATCATCTAAAAGTTTTAAAGGCAATATTAAAAAATGTGAATATATTCAACGACGTAGCAAATAATATATGTGGTATCACGCCACGATCACCGAACAACTCTACACAAAACACGTTGCCAACCAGTTTTGATTATCCTTTAATAAGAAATTATAATAAATACGTTTGTATACAGGTTTTTTATATACTCCTAATTAGCTTTTGCCCGCGACTTCGTCTACTTAACATTCGTACTTCGAATAGCTTATTTTTTCCACGAGCCACCTTACTTGAGAAATTATTTGGTTCACCAAACAATCTTCCACACAACTTTCCACCGCCTTTAAGATGATTTCCGGAATAAAAACACTATCCTGTGTCCTTCCCAGGGTCTCAAACTATCTCCATAGCAAATTTCATCTAAATCAACTCAGCCGTTTAGTCTTGAAAAGGTAACAAACAAACATTGTTACTTTTGCATTTATAACATTAATATGGATACGTTTGTATATCAGTTTTTTTATATATTCCTAATAGATCAACGCAACAGTTTGTATGAGACTTAGAAGGAACTGGTTTACGTGGGCCTCGAGGTGGAGAGGATTAGGCATCCAAGCAAATCATATTCATTATTGACATTTTACGATATTTGTATAATTGTCTTAACCTTTTATAAGATAGTTTAGATAAATAAAAGAGCACACTTAGAGACAGGAATAAATTAAAACTCATAAGTACATATTTTGGCGCAGATTTCGAATGTGGTCTGATTATCTATGTCTCAGACTAATGGGACATTCAGTAACTAATCTTACCTAATCTTAAATCGGAATGAAATTGATTCGTAAAGGTTTCCTTCGTTGTTGGTATATGAAATGAAAAAAAAAACATTCTTTCTGACCAGTCTGAAAAAAATACTTGCTCCTTTCAATCGAAAATCTTAACTGCCACCTAAACAAACTTTACTAAGATATGAAGTACATACAAACGCTACAATACCCACAAAAACTGTGCTGTCAGATTAAAGCTAGACACTAAGATAAAGTTACAAACAAAAACAATGGGTGTACGTCAAGAGACATGTCTAGTTTTTGTTAGATGTCAAAGCAGTATATTATTGTTTTTTTTCGGTTGTTCGGTAGCTAGGATTATTATAAATAATTCATGATATCTATTTAGAACCTTTCCTTCATCACCAACGTCGAAATTATAATTTCGGCCGAAATACTTCTATTGCAAGATATAAGCCTCCTCCAAGCGTCGTAGCCAATTCGACCGGCTATTAAGAGATCCGCATGATTCTAAAATACAACAGCATACTGAAAGTCATGTGTAATATCTTAAGAAATATGTCAACATAAAAAACTTGAGAGGTATCAAGGGACACCCGACCTTTAGTATATATATATATATATGTGTATACATATACATACATATATATACACACATATATACATACATATGTGTATATATATACATATTTATATGTATATATACTCTCTCGACTTCGTAAACACAACAGCGTATAGGTTAGAACACGCACGAAACACGCGCACGCCGCACGGCTTACAACTATAGCAAAAAGTGTCGTTACAACTTTTCGTTAGATTTTTCCGTCTAGCCCCCTTTCGCAACGCGCGATAAGGAACTTCGTTCCAAAAACACTGCATTATGTACAATTTGCAAAAACCGGTCAAGTGCGAGACGGACTCGCGCACGAAGGGTTCCGTACCATTATCGCAAAAACGGCAAAAAAAATACGTTTGTTGTTTGGGAGCCCCACTTAAATACTTATTTTATTCTGTTTTTAGTATGTGTTGTTATAGCGGCTACATAAATACATCATCTGTGCACATTTCAACTGTCTAGCTATCACAGTTCATGAGATACAGCCTGGTGACAGACAGACAGACAGACGGACCGCGGAGGGTCCTGTTTTTACCCTTTGCGTGCGAAACCCTAAAAAAAGATACGAATTTGATTGTGTGGGTTATCCAGAAGCAACTTATCGCCTAAAGGACATCGATGAGAGAAAAAAATGGAAATGCAAAATATGCATCTAAAAAATCTTTTTACAAAAAAATACTACCGACTTCCAAATTAAACTGCAAAGTGAAAATAACTTTATTTTTGGAAGTTGGTGTCTTTCGTAGGTACCAATTTATTGCGTTATCAACTTAATATTATTAGAATTAAATGGTTGATCCATTTAATTCTCATAATATTAAGCTTAATCAAAAAAAACAAAAATCTTAACACAATTTTTCTAAATCCTTTAGATGCAGAAGAAGTGTATAAAGTGTAAAATTATAATGTTGATAAATAATAGCAAAATTAGCGGATATGAAGGTTTCACCACACAGGTTTTAAAAGCTTGTGCTAATTGTATATGTTATCCGCTAGCACATGTTATAAACCTTTCTTTTTTGGAAGGTGTTTTTCCTGATCAGCTCAAAATGTCTATCGTAAAACCACTATTTAAAAGGGGAAATATATCAGACCCAAATAAATACACGATAGTACCCACCATATCTAAAATTTTTGAGAAGGCTATGCATATAAAGTTAAATAATTTTCTTAGTAGACATGACATATTATTCAAAGAGCAGTTTGGTTTCTATAAAGGTTGTTCAACTGCTCTTGCCATTTTCAACTTTATTAAACTTGTTACAGAAACTATTATCAATGGTAATCCAGCGGTGTCATTATTCTTAGATATGAGTAAGGCCTTTGATTTCGTTAATCATACTAAGGTATTAAACAAATTAGATTTTTTAGGCATAAGGGACAAGGCATATGAATGGATATCTAGCTATTTCAGTAATAGGAAGCAATATACAGAGGTATCCAAAGTTGTACAGAAAGGTGACTAAATATATTCTAAAGAGAAATTTAAATCAGTAGCAATCATAAATAAGTCTGGTGTGCCTCAGGGTAGTATTCTCTGTCCTTTGCTTTTCTTACTCTACATAAATGATCTTCCGGAGGCCACTCAGCAGAAATGTATTATTTTTGCAGATGATACGACAGTTATATTAAAGTGTCAGGATAAAATCAATTACAAATCTGTTACTGAAAAGACCTTGTCAGTTATTATTAGCTGGATGGCAAATAATGACTTAAATATAAATCTTAGTAAGACCAAATTAATAGAATTTAACTCGTATCATCATCATTTCAGCCGAAAGACGTCCACTGCTGGACATAGACCACCCCCAGGCGTCGCGTCGCCACATTGACCGACCTCGTGTGTCTCGCATCCAGCGCCTACTCGACCTATACCGACAGAGTATTTAAGCTCCAGAAACGTTGCATCAGGGTTATAAACAAAAATGATTTTAGATAGCTGTAAACCTCTCTTTAAAAAAAGTAGAATTCTCCCACTGCCCTGCATCTTTACTAAGAATCACATGCATTATTTTATGCAACATAGCGAAGTTGTGCCAAGACAAAAAAAGGCCTAAGTTTCGCAACCTATTATATCATCCATCTAGTTATAAAGATATTTGCAAGAACATACCAAATGAATTAAAATTATTGCAGGGAAATGTTTTTAAAAACAAATTGACAGATTGGCTACAAATTAGGTGAATTTATAGAGCATAGACATAATTATTGTTAAGAATATAAATAATGAATAATCTAATACCTTTAAGGTTACACTAGTCAACGGCACGAACTATTTTGTGCGCTGGGTTAAAATGCCAGCTATCTCATCCGACAACTCGTGCGAAAGAGATAGATGCTGTGATGAGCACTAAAAAGCTAGTTCGCGTACGAATTAGCACTTTTGCAAGTTTGTAGCGAAATGGATGATGATTAAGGACGAAAACGAGCGCGCGAAATTTTATAAACAGACCTTTGGGAGTCTAGATATCATGAATAAATGACTAAATGTATATTTTCAAATCTATATTTTATATCTTCAATCCAATTGGGTAGTGCCAACTTCGAAAAAGAGGTCAACCGTCAAATCCGACTCGACTGGGCAGCGTTCGGGAAGTTGCGCGGTATCTTCTCGTCCAACTTACCACAGTGTCTCAAGACGAAAGTCTATGACCAGTGTGTGTTGCCAGTGATGACATATGGCTCTGAGACGTGGTCGCTTACAATGGGCCTTATCAGGAAGCTACAGTCACTCAAAGGGCAATGGAGAGGGCTATGCTCGGCGTTTCCTTCCGTGATCGAATCAGAAATATGGAGATCTGCAAGAGTACCAGGGTTACCGACATAGCCCGAAGAATTGCCAAACTTAAGTGGCAGTGGGCAGGGCACATTGCTCGCAGAACGGATGGCCGATGGGGCCGAAAAGTTGTGGAATGGCGACCGCGAACCGGAAGACGATACGTTGGAAGGCCTCCCACTAGGTGGACCGATGACCTGGTTAAGGTTGCGGGAAGGCGCTGGATGCGAGACGCACGGGATCGGTCAATGTGGTGACGCCTGGGGGAGGACTAGTCTTTCGGCTGAAATTATGATGAATGATGATATTTTCAAAATAAAATTATTTGCATTGTTGAAGTACTAATCTATCCCTGTATGGAGGCCGTTGTGCAATTTTCCTTCTTTTTATGGTATTTATTGCCGCCCAAAGATGCGTTAAAATTTGTGTTGAAATATGGAACTTTCGACGCTCATAACTTTCAAATATTTTTCACATTTACTTTTTTGTTTTCTTACAGGGCTAGATAATGATGAGACAAATTGATATAATATTTTATTTTGAACGTTCATCGTCAAACAGTGGAGTAATCCCTAGACTACGTTTGTATGAAAGAATTATCGACTAGTGTAACCTTAAACGAACAATTCTTGTCTATATAATCTGAATCAAAACGTTTTTTATCTATGTGTGTGTGTGTGTTTTTTACCTGATGATCTGCGGACAAATAAATGTTTGCTTTTAATTTTTTTTAATTATTGATACCTGCAGGTTTTGACAATCTTTGAAACAATAAAGTTCTTTATTAGTGATAGAAGCACTACACAAGAAAAAACATTTTCAAAGTTGGTATAACAAAATATGAATTATTATAGAGGCATCTGGGCAATGAAAATGAACTAAGTAGAAGGTTATTTATTTATAAATCCATTGAGCCTTGATGTATGTTTATTCACTGTTATCAGAGCTAAGGGCAACGACTCTAGAGTTATGAGCTGGCGCGGCTGAGTTTAAATCCCCGATCTTCGCACATATTTTACTAAAATTATGTTTGTGGTTACAAATAGCCTACAGAGTCATTCTGATTTATTTATACCTTATTTTCTTTTTAGACAAACTAGTACTCCCATCTTATATTGAATGGAATGGAATTGAGGATCCCTCGAGTTCTAAACGAACAGCAATCCCATAATATATCGTTGTATGCGATTTTGCATATCATTTTTCCATTTTAGAGTTATCAAAAAACGAATTATATTTTAGGAAACTATCTATTATAAATGAAGCGAAGTCAAATATGATCAGTGGTAGTAAAACATATGAGATACCATGCGTCAAATTATTTTGTTTACAGTTTCGCAATGGATGTTCGAATATCACGTCATCAAATCACTAAAAAACTTTTTCACAAAATAATTAACCAACTTCAAAAGCAAAACAGCAAATTCCACCAATTCGAACCAAGCGCTTCCAAACATCCTTTATAATGCGCACAGCGAATGAATGGAACTCACTACCTGCGTCTGTGTTTCCGAACGCATTCAAACCGAATCTCTTCAAAGTTAGAGTGAACAGGCTTCTTCTGGGTAAGGTCACTCCATCGTAGACTCTGTCTCTGTCACCTATGACCTAGACTAGAGTCAAGAGCAAACCCATTACAAATAAAAAAAATAAAAAACACTAAAATGTGCAAAATAACTTTTGTTTTGGAACCCGGTGTCTTTTTATCATTTTTTGACACCGACTTCCGAAACGAAAGTTATTTTGCACTTTTAAGTGTTTTGCTTTTGAAGTCGGTTAATTTTTATGTGAAAAAGGTATAATTTCTTTTTAGTTTTAGTACATTATCACTAATAATAACGGATCCATACGGAAGACGTCACGGGATATCCATTTGTTGTATACCAAAACCTTCTCCAGAATATACCAAATACTTTTCTGAAAATCGTATCAAAATCGGTTCAGCCAAACGCGAGAAAATCGCGAACAAACATACATACATACAAACATACAGGTCAAACTGAGAACCTCCTTTTTTAAGCCGGTTAAAAATAATAATCTATGCGCATATCACATTAATTGTCCAAACCCACAAACTTATTCCAAGACAAGAGAAATGTAAACAAATTGCTTAGCATCTCATCTTGACAAGACGTGCTAACTCATATCAAACGGCCTTTCTCTGTTAGCTAATATTCATTGGCTTGTAAGAAAGTAAACTTTCGTAATCTGTGAGTTTTGGCAGAGATAATAATTATATTCGTTCGTACTGCTCCTGTGCCACTATCTGACAAAATCATATTTTGAGTTATGGACGGAAAACAAAAAGCCGCGAAATAATCAAAATCAATGCTGTTTATCAACTGTAAATAATTTGCGTTTGCGGTGTAAAAAAATTTAACTGAGTCATTGCGCACTTTCGAATTGTTAGTTTAAATCAGTTACTTATAATAATCTTATCAAAAATAGGTTTGTAAACAAAGCAATTTGGATGTTTTTTTTTATCTATTGATAGTAGAACAATACTGCTTAGAAAGATCTATAGATCCTATCTATACATCTTTCATAATGCGCACAGCGAATGAGTGGAACTCACTACCTGAGACTGTGTTTCTGAACGCAATCGACGCGAATCTCTTCAAAGTTAGAGTGAACAGACTTATTATGGGTCAGCTCACTCCATTGTCGATTCTGTCTCTGTCACTTCTAACGTAGACTAGAGTGACATATAGAGTGATCCATAACAAATAGATAGATAGATTCGATTTCAACTAGGGTTATCGATTGTAGATTGTCAACTTAGCTACAGGTGCTGACACGACAATATAGATATTGTCGTGTATATCTTTTTTTTTTTTTTTTTTTTGCGTGGAGAAATGCTCATGCATACTGCACTACCACGGGGAGATAGTGCAGTTATGTGGGACTCTAACCCACTAAAACTCCACGGTGTCCTCCAGTGCCGCTTATGGCGGGAACACGGGCACGCGTTAGCACTCACCGCGAACCCGCCGCGGCTGTCCGTCACCGGACCCTCCTCGGGGGATTACCCCCCATCACTGGCGCACCAGAACACACTGTACGCCGTGACCACCCCAGGGACCAATTCAGCACATGGGTGCCAGACAACCCCGTGTATGGCACCCTTGGTCCCACTGTGACGGGTCGAGGTCAATGGCCCCGCCAACTACCATTTTGCGGCCGCAGGGGATAGGGAGAGCGGCTAACGCTATACCGACACTCCTCTTCCCCTGCGGCCCCACCGCGTCCGCCATCAGACGGTGGCGACCCCGTCTAGGCCGCGGAAGGTAGGGAGAGCGGCGCACCGCAATACCGGCACTCCTCTCCCGCCGCGGCCTCCGACCCTCAGCCGCGATGTCGTATGGGACCTGGGAATCTCCATAAGACATCGCAGCCCGCCTCAGTTGCGATGTCGCCTGTTACCAAGCGGCACCGCAACCTACTAGTTGGCCGCTACGTCGTCGGCTTAATCGGCAAAAGCCCTGACGAGCGGCCCCTCCTCGGGTTCCTCTTCGCTTCACCGTGGGTGACCAAGCCACGGTTACTGAGCCCCCCCGCCTCGACAAAGCGGGAACCCACCGGGGGGGTCGTGTATATCTACGTTGTGTATTGTTTGTGCGATGGGACGATGCGTTTTCAAAGAAATTATTCAACGGATAAAACTAATATCTGTGAAAAATTACGAGCCTGTCTTCGTTCCTTAACCCAATTTTGTAGAAAATTGTGTTTGACTTTTGTGTGTGAATTAAATGTGATTCTTATGATCTTTTACTTCGGATTCTGTGGTGTCCCCATTTTGATACATTGATACTTTCTTGTTCTCAAGAAATATTTAATAATATAGTATGTATGAGATCTGTCTCACTCTCGATGTTTTAAACGGTATCGAAAACCTATTCTTGTGCGTCACAATAAAGTCTTTCGAATCTTCATATTACTCCCCTTCATCATCAGCTTTATCATGTTCCCACCGCTGGGACACAGACATCGTCTGTGTGAGAGAGGTAATGGGACTTAATCCACCACGCGGGCCCAGAGCGGGATGGTGAATGACCTATTTCTTATTTTTTTTGGTTCTAGGATATGCCGGTTTCCTCACGATGTTTTCCTTCACCGTTGTAAGAGCAGTGGTGATGAAGTAATTTACACAAAGTACACAAAGAAAAGCGCCTGCGGAAGACGTTGCGTTGGAAGGTCTCCCACCAAGTGGACTGAAGACCTGGTGAAGGTTGCGGGGATTCGCTGGATGCGCGACGCACGGAACCGGGCAATGCGGGGTGCAATGACGCTTGGGGCAGGCCTATGTCCAGCAGTGGGCGACTTTCGTCTGATATGATGATGATGATGATGAAAGCGCCTGCCTGGGTTGGAACTCACGTCCTACGGCACGTAAGTCGGGGTCGTTACTACTGGGCCACCACTGCTCTCTAACTCCCTGTAAGGCAGCTTTTCCTTACCCAACCGGCTAACTCATGGGTAGCAAGTAGCTTGAGACAATTGCAGGGACTAACTCACATGAAGCTGACTGAAGTAAAACACATTTAAGTTTGGTCAACTAATTTAATTCTTCAAGCACACATTCCATCAATACATTATCTTGAGGTTAACAAAGTATGAACCACTCACTTTATGATAGATATGATTCCTCAAACAGCATCGTTCTCTGTGTAGCTGTCCGTGAGCTTGCTGGATACCAGATGATAACTATAATGCTCGGAACCTTTTGCAAGAGGAGACTGCTGTAGCTTGAACAGCTAGTTGACCATTAGCTTTATTATATATATATATGTAAAATTATACCTAAAGAGGCATTTGGAGCCCTGCCAAGGAAAAGAAAATTGCATGTTAAGATCAAGCGCACATGTGTCATGAAAATGGGCATTCAGACAAATTCAAACTAATACTCACAGCGCCTACATCATTGATTATGATGAGCTTTTCATCTTGACGCTAGCCAGCCTTGCCCCATATAACATCACGTATCTTTTTGGATCCTTGCCTTTGAGGTTATTTTTGGACACCGTCCTCTCAACGCAAGTTCACTCGTAGTAAAGGCTCAAGTCATCGCAACTACAAACCTTGAACACTTTACTTTTAAGCCATAGGCCTTTTACTAAATTATCATTTTTTTGTAACCAATGTGAAAAGACTTTACAATTAATTATTATATGTATTGAATTTGTGTGTTTGTTGTATTAAATGATTTCACACAAATAAGATATATATTTTATTATTAACATTTTAAATAGTGTCAAACATACATCAACGCCATCCACATCATCATCAACAAGATACGCAACTTGGGACACTTCAATATCGAACATGTGTCTGACGGATGACGCCAGATGTCGCTAACATATGCACTGGCAATTTTTAATCGCTGGTTTTTGGTCGCTGGCTGATGTGGTATTATTATTTATACTCTGATCATTATGGTAGATATGTTATGTTGTTTCTTAACCCATTATAAATACTGCAGGGAACGAGCAAATAAAGAGCATCGATCTTCTAACTTCATGCCTATCTTCTATTTAACTCACTTGAAACTTAAAAGCTTTAACCACTTTTCCGAACCCCTCACGTTTAGTGTTAAGTGTCACTCAAGATTAAGTACCCACAAATGTTCTACCTCGTGCATGTTTTCGATTGCTCATAGCTATGCTAAATATATATTCAATATTTATTGTCAATATTGGACAGTGAATCAGGTGCTAAACAGGTGTAAAAACTTCTATATGGATGTCAAGTATTCATAACTACACAAGTGTGAAATTGACACATTGATTGCCTTGGTAACTATCTTGACACATACATGCAATTGTTGAACGACTATTAAGTTCAAGTAGTTACTAGTCTATGAAAGTGACACGATAGTAATAATTCGACTACTGAATAAACATAATAATGAGGATAGTAGAATGCACTTAATTAACGTCCTCAATTAGCGATACTTAATCGTAGGTTTTAACTATTTTGTTGATCAACTGAACATTTTAACATGGACATAACATTGTCGGTGCGCGCTAATATGTTGGTACATAGGTTTGCGAGATGTACAGCACAGTTAAAATAACTTTGTTCAGAGCCTTTTACGCTATTTTGCTCAAAAAGTCAGCCTCACTAATTCGCCGAATTCGAGGGAGTGGCAATGGAATCCTAAGGATGATTGCAGACAGACCAAATTCGGCAGCTGTGGGAAGGCTCATCAAGATGCATGTTACTTGAGTATTTGTGTTTTCATTTAATAATTTAATTGAATATAATTTCCATTTTAGTTCATTTTAAATTATTAATTTCATTTTAATTTATTTATTTCAATTTCATTTTAATTTATTTATTTCAATTTCATTTTAATTTATTTTCAATCATTTTTCAATGCAATTTTAATTTATATTCAATAATAGTATTACCTAATTGTACCCTCGTGACTAACATAGTTTTAAGATAATGTATTACTAACAAAATATGGACATTTAAATAGTCTTAATTAAACGAATTTTATTTATTTTATAACCGCTGTTTTTTTCACAGCAATATGCAATTTACAACAATCTGCCACCTGTCTTTTCCCAACTATTTCTGGGTCGATTTCTGGTCTGACCGGATACATCTGAGTTGTAAGCAGTGTTTTACATGGAGCCTATCTGACTTCTGAGTAACTGGGTAACGCAGTACCTTTTTTTTTCTATAGTCTCGCGCTTGACCACTTTCTCACCTGATGGTAAGCGAACATGTGGTCGACGGTGAAACACGCTTGCCTTGAAATAACCTATTCACTCTTGACTTAAAGACCCTTAGATTGTAGCTATCGGGAAACACAGACGCCAGGGAATGCCACTCCTTAGCTGTACGCATAATAAAAGTATTCCCAAAACGTTTTGTGCATATGGGTGGGGTTGAACACACCATTGAACCGATCGATTGCGCACCGCCGTACGTCTTGTAGTCCGATGATGAAACGGGCTAGATAGAATTAGATCGTGCAATTCCATCGCACACTCCCCGAAATATAACCGATAAAAAACCGGCTAAATACGAGTCAGACTCGCGCACGAAGGGTTCTGTACTTGGTAAATTGCGGTTTACGAATTATGACCTATTAAAAAAATAACTACTTGCTAGATCTCGTTCAAACCAAATGTACATCATATATTTTTTTTAGTTTTATCATTCTCGTATTTTAGAAGTTACAGGGGGGGGACACATTTTACCATTTTGGAAGTCTCTCGCGCAAACTATTCAGTGTAGAAAAAATATATTTTAGATACCTCAATATAATTTTTGTAGACCTATCCATAGATACCCCAAACGTATGGGTTTGATGAAAAAAATATATTTTCAGTTCTAAGTATGGGGAACCCCCAAAATTTATTGTTTTTTTTCTACTTTGTTTTGTGTGAAAATCTTAATGCGGATCACAGAATACATCTACTTACCAAGTTTCAACAGCATAGTTCTTATAGTTTCGGAAAAAAAGTGGCTGTGACATACGGACGGACAGACAGACAGACATGACGAATCCATAAGGGTTCCATTTTTTGCCATTTGGCTACGGAACCCTAAAAACCGACAAGCTGGCAACTCGGTGACGATGTTCAAGGTTCTGGACCCTTGACTTGACCAGTGCCTCATTGCCGATGAGCCTCTTGGCCCGCTTTTCGATCGACTCTAGTGCATCAAGCTGGTATTTGGCAGATCCGTCCAAAGTTGAGAACAGTACTCCATGCACGATCGAACTAGCGCTTGATACAAGTTGAACATCTATTCCGGCGTGAAGTACCATCTCACCTTTGCAAGGATCCCCATATTTTTGGCAGCCAGCTGAGCTTTTGCCTCAATGTATGGGCCAAAATTGAGAGTCGATGTCAACGTAACGCCAAGAAGCTCAAGATGGTCCGTTATTGGTCACTTCTTGGAAAGTTAGAGCCGGGTGAAATTGGCTCTTTTAAGCGGCAAAAGACATGCATGGGTAGCAACATTAAATAGATAGAATATATTGGCATAGCCCCATTTGGAGACTGCCTGCAAGGACTAGTTCAAACGCTCCATCATGGCCGGAGAGACCGGATCTGCGGCCCGGTAGCCCGTGCATTGGACAAGTATCTCTCAGCAACAGTGCTGTCGTCTGCATACCTGGCCGGGATTTAACAGATCGACAAGTGTGATCTCAAAGGGCATCTGACTACTGTAACAGCTGTCTTCAAATGATAAACTGGATGACGCGCTTTCCGAGGCAAGGCTAGTCTAGTGGAAAAGTATGGTCTGGGACACAATAGCCGTCTATTAAGATGACGACAGTCGCCAACGACCTTGAGGAAACAAAACGCGCACTCGTTTCACAAAATTCTGTAGATTTTTGTTCTTTCCTTATTATTGTAATGACTTTAAAAAAAAACCGTAGATCAAAATGTAAATAACTAAATTGTCTTTGAGATGGTAAAAATTCCATTAAAATACGCCTGGTGGTTTTGGTGAGATAATCGTTTTTTCGTCCGTGTTAGACATAACTTTACAAATTAATTACACTATTGTTATACGTAATGAACACAAAATTTTCATTAATCCAATTATTAAGAAAATGGTGTAATGTAACATGTATTTCTTTTATTCAAAAAATTACTTTTTTCCCTTTAGACGGAATTCTCATTTTAAAATCAGCTACTGACTGGTATCAGCGCCTTAAACGCAAGAGATTGTAAACATAGTGTTCATCTGTTATCCGAATTGGTGCGCAGTTTTCTTAATCATCTCGCATTCTTTGGAATTTTATCATCTACCATGAACTTAGTTGACCCTTTGTTTGGAAAACTACCCATGAATGTGCAGTGTGCACATTTATTTAACACTATCAGTAGATGATTGTCCTGTGCTATTGGAATTTTACTAACTATTTTGTGATTTTTAATTTCGTAGACTAAACTGACTTTTTTATATAAAAATACGTTACCCCACACTAGAAATTTCTTCCTGTATCGTAGGTGCGTTTACAAACATGTAAAGTCACACACACAAACACCCAGAGCCAGAACAACTACCTGTAGGTCATACAAATATTTGTTCCGTGCGGGAATCGAACCCGCGACACGCAGCGCAGCAGTCAATCGCTCAACCACTGCGCCAACCGTGCGCCCAATTTGCGAATGATCTTATGTGTGCCAGTGATCTTATGCCAATAGTCTGACATAAATGAGTTGAAATTAAATAAGGGCCGCTAGTTTCTTAACTAATGTAATTTTTTGCCGTGCAATAGTTCAATTTTCGACCTACTTCGATTTTCGATCACTCAAGATACGACACTGTTTTTATGTACCTAACGATAAAGTGGCAACCCCCCAAAATTCAGTTTAGTCTAGGAAACAAAAATGTGAGATTAGCTTTGCCCATGGCAGTTTAGGCCGCGTGTAAATTCGAAAGTTATGCAACGGGAACGCATTAGCGTTACAAAAATAAGTTCAATAACTAAAACCCGACTACTGAAAAATCACGCTCTAAAAAGTATGATTCAATAAAATATTCTTATCTGAAATTGATATTTACAAACTACTCTGTAGAGGATAACCGTGGTCGTCCTACCGTAACAAAACATACATTCTGCAAAGTGATATTTTTTACTATATTAGTATTATTAAAGTATTTTGGGGTTTTTGCAGAGCCTCATCACATTTTTTTCTGTGTAGGTTTTGTTGTTTTACATGTATCTAGATAATGCATAAGTTACAAGAGTGGGCTTTGTGACGCCGTAGTCGGCAAAAAAATAGTTTTCATGACTTTGACTGGATATACCTCGCAAACGGTACGCTTGACAAAAATGTGATGTACCAAACCCCTACCTTCATTTTAAATTACCTGTTTAAAACTACACATGATAGGGTGGAGCGATTTTTTTGTTGTTGACTGCGTGCTCCCTAGAGGGCGCCATATTCAATTTAATGTGACGTCACCAGCAGACAAACAAGACGCTTCCAACGACACCTCATTTGTCAAATTATAATAAGTTGTTTAGAAGTTATAAGGGAACAGATGCACATACATACATACTTCACATCACACACATCACATCATCAGCCTATTAATGTTCCCACTGCTGGGACACAGGCCTCCTCTCTGTGAGAGGGAATGGGCCGTGATCCACCACGCGGGCCCAGTGCGGGTTGATGGATGACACATGTCTTCGAATTTTTGGTTCTAGGACATGCCGGTTTCCTCACGATGTTTGTCCTTCACCTTCACCGTTTTGAGAGCAGTGGTGATGAAATAATTAAAACAAAGTAAAGCGCCTGCCTAGGCTCGAACCCACGACCTACAACTTGTAAGTCGCGGCCGATACCACTGGGCCACCACTGCTCCTAAACATACATATATACACACATACCGGTCAAAAACATAACACTCCCTTTTGCTTCGCCGTAGTCGGATAAAATTAAAGCAGGATAGTAATAGGAAAAGCATCGGAAAGGATACCTAATAAGAAAACTAGATGTGTTCAATTCAATTGCCAAATTAGCTCTTATTGCTTGTGAAACGTTATCCAATTTCTGGAAAATCAAACAGGATAGTTCCAAACTCTATGTTACCCTCTCCTAAGAATAAGCGACTCTTCTGATGGCGCGACGCAATTTAAGCTGCGTCGATAGGCAATACCGGTAGGATATCAAGTAGGTACATGAGTTTTCTTAACAAAAACAAGTGCAAATCGGTCGAGTTGCATCGTATTTCCTCCATACGAACGTATTTGCATTTTGGTATCTTTCAATTTAGACGTTTGGTGTGGGACTGCTGCGGAACCGCAGCTATTTTTGTCTAAAGTAACCTAACATGAAGGAGGTAACGGGTGCTGAGTTCTCTTACTTCAGCTCCCGTTATCCGCTTCGAACCAAACCTATCCTTGTCGGGGTGCCCTAAGCTACCGAGCTCGCTTCGCTCGCTCTTGGACTAATTCATCGAACGGGTTAGAATTTTGGGTTAGGTTTAGAATAAATCTTTAAATCGCCTGTCAAGTATACAAATCGAAACGCGTTGAGACATCAGAAAAGATGGCTAACAGTGCATTATACCTGAGATTTAAACAATATGTACTTTGAAAACGTACAAACAATTAGATTATCATCGAGGTCATACAAAACTTCAAAAACAATATAATTGAGGTTTTATTAGTTTGACGTCAAATGTGTGGAAAATGCCTAAACACTTAATTAGATAATATCAAAATTAACTAAGGTAATGTACAAACATATTTAAAACACATAAAGTACATTAGAATCTATTATTTCTTCATAAACATCATTTTGGTGATGTTACATTGATGTTTGTGGTGTGTTAGCTAGGTTTGCTCCTGGAGTCTGCTCGTTTTTTTAAGCATTTTTGAAAAGAGTTCAATTCATGACCAATCTGGTCTGACAAGAGTGGCCCGAGCCACCTAATGAAAAGTATAAATAAACATCGACAAAAAATTTCAGCAGTGCCAAAATTTTTTCATTTGTTCCTACTTTTCATTCAAGTTATGTGTAGATTTTCATTATTTTCGTTAAGGTTGAAATGTTTTCTGAGGCTGCAATTTCAGTCACGAAACAAAAGCCATGCAAGACGTATTTCCACTTCAGAAAAATTCGCTGCGTTTTATGTCCTCGTATAATAATTTCGGAATATCGACAGAAGAACCGATTTCCTCAATATTAGAGAGAATTTTGTGGAAAAATCAATCAAATAAATTGCTTTTTAATGCACAAAACCTTAATAGTTCAGGTGTTTTAATTACCTGTTCTTATTTTATCGTAATTGGTATAAATATTGAACCTTATTCATATTAACGATTTCATTAGCATAATTTTATTAATTAGTTTCTTTACGTAAATTGATTGTATAGCCACACGATTGCAACATTAAAATTAGACAAGAATATAAACACATATGCAAGGATTGGACATACAAACCTAGAGCATATGATAACTAGTTTCTGCCCGCGGCACCGTTCGAAAAGTATTTCATTCCAAGGCAACGTACTACTGAAAGTTTGAAAGAAAAAGTATTCATTGTCATAAAACTGACATTCATGCCTATAAATTATTTATTTTATTTTATTGGCTAAATGAGGAGCTCGTGGCTAAATAATAACAGCCGCATGGGTCGATCATCAAGGTTAAGCAACGCTTGACGAGGTCGGTCCGTGGATGGGTGACCATTTCAACATACCGAGTTTCCTCCGTGCCTCGGAAAGCACGTTAAGCCGTTGGTCCCGGATGTCATTTGAAGATCGTTGGCAGTCGTTACGGGTAGTCAGAAGCTTGAGATCTGACACCAGTCTTGCCAAGAGGTATCGTGTTACCCAGTTACTGGGTTGTGGAGGTCAGATAGGCAGTCGCTCCATGTAAAACACTGGTACTTAGCTGAATCCGGTAAGACTGGAAGCCGACCCCAGTATAGTTGGGAAAAGGCTAGGCAGATGATGATTTTATTGGCTAAATACCTTGCCTATTGTGCTTGAGGTACATGGTTAGAATCCGGGCAAGTACCAATGTGACTTTTTCAAATTCATAATATGTTTATCTTGTTCATTGTCGTTTTGTTAAGTTTCATCGAAATCCTTTCAGCTGCTGAGTCGTTATTGATTAACAAACATGTATTTATTACAGGAAATATATATGTATGTTTATTTTGACTATATATGTATTCTTCAAATTTACTTCAATAACTATTTCTATTTTTTATGCACCTGCCATGTTATATCTCCACCACCCTTTGTTGACTGGTAGAGAATGGTTCGCCTATGTATCTGTATGTTGCATGAAGTTTTAATAATAAATAAATATACATACAGACTTTCACATTTATAATTTTAGTATGATTCTCCGTACTGGTTTGCAGTTAATTAGTTCGGTTTAGTTGGTTTCAGATTTGGTTAGAATTTCAATTACCAATTTTCAATTAATTAATGAACATGCTATTTTGGGTATTTGATTTAGTATTTCTATTTAAGTCAATAAATCTACTCAGCCTTTTTTCAACTATGTTAGAGTCGACTTCCAGTCTAAGCAGATGCAGCTGTATCCCAGAAAGAAGTTACTGCCTATCCTACCTTCAAAACCCTGTCTTCTTTCTTTCGTTTCGATGGTACATTTGAGTTCAGTAGGTGGCCACGCTTAATGCAGAGTTAGAGGCATTATACAGGTCATCCAAGGTGCAAGTGATTGGACAGTCGGGACACTCCAGCAAGTGGGGCATAGTCTGTACAGGAGCACCGCAATTGCACCAGCGTGAAATGGACTAAACCTAATAAAGACTAACTAATGAAACCCTGTACCTGGATAACAAAATATACCCTGGCACTACTGGTGTGTGACCAATGGCTTTACGTGCTTTTCTAGAAATTACAGCCGGGGCCAAAGACTACGTGCTTTCCGAGGAATAACAGTCGGGACCAATGGCTTTACATGCTTTGCGAGAAATTACAGACGGGACCAATGGCTTTACGTGTTTTCCGAGGTATTACAGCCGGAACCAATGGCTTTACGTGCTTTCCGAGAAATTACAGCTGGGACCAATGGCTTTACGTTGTTGCCGAGGAATAACAGCTGGGACCAATGGCTTTACTTGCTTTCCGAGGCACGCTACCCGAAACGACTGCCAAATAAAAATCTGCAAATAACAGCCGGGACCAACGGCTTTACATGCTTTCCGAGGAATAATAGCCTACGCGCTTTTCGAGACACACAACCCGAAACGACTGTCAATTAAAATCTGCAAATAACAGCCGGGACCAATGGCTTTACATGCTTGCCGAGGAATAACAGCCGGGGTCAATAACTTTACGTGCTTTTCGAGGAATAAAAGCCGGGACCAATGGCTTTACGTGCTTTCCGAGACACACCACCCGAAACGACTGTCAAATAAAATCTGCAAATAACTGCCAGGACTAATGGCTTTACGTGCTTACCGTGGAATAACAGCCGGGACCAATAGCTTTACGTGCTTTCCGAGGAATAACAACCGGGACCAATAGCTTTTCAGCAAGCTTTGCTTAACCTTGACCTTAACCCTTGTGACTGTTATTACTTAGCCAAGAGTTCCTCGATTTACTTTTAGTATTTGGGTAGTCTACAATAATCTACACTTAATAATAATATAATAAAGAGAAAAGATTTGGTTGTAAGTTTGTTGGTAATGGATAAACTCAAAAACTACTTGACCGATTTTGAAAGTTCTTTCACCAGTAGAAAGCTATATTATGCCTGAGTAACATAAGAAAGAAAGAAAGAAAACTAGTTTATTTGGCACACACAGATACACACAATGTAGGTACAAATAAAAGGGAGTTTAATTAATTAATTAACCTATTTTTATTACGAAAATGTGTCCAATGGGGTGCGCCACGAGATCGAAGCCGCGAGGAAAAGCTAATATCCACTATAATAGTAGATGGCATACCTCGGTAGACTAGTTTTATAACTTTTCAAAACACGCAAGTTTTTATTTCGAAATCATTATTTAACCAATTAGAAATCAAAATGGCTGACATCGCCGATTTGCCAAATTCTTTATGTTAAGAGAAATTTAATCAGAATAAACGATTAACCATTTAAGTACTCAGTTTTCATTAAGTATTTAATTCCGTTAACGTTATGAAATTCTTGGAAATAAGAATCCGGTACTCGTCTCTCAACTCTAATAAATTATGTTTCCATTTTCTGTGAAATTAAATCCATCAACAAGGGACAAGAACAAAATGTATATTGGAGAACAAAATACAAATGGGAGTCCTATTCTGTAAACATCTTACCGTCAAAATTTCATTGTCATTATCATCCGCAGCCTGACTTTGCCCACTGCTGAGCGCCACTTTTCTTGTGCCAATCCCCACGCTCCTTTTTTTACCCGGCTGCAAGGAAAGGGTTATGTTTTTCGCGCGTATCTTGTATGTTTGTCTGTATGTAATATTCTTTATTACCTCGTATCTTTGAAATCAATTGACGGATTTTTATAATTAAGACATCGTTAGATAGGTCTTGGCCGCCCAAGTGTTCTTAGATAAGTGCCTTTGAAAGAAAAGAAATATGGCGGCTTTTGGGCGCCATATTGTAGGGGATGCAATTTTTTTCTTCGAAACCCATCGAGTGGGGTATCAAAATGAAGGGTTTTTAGAGGTGATTACGAAAATATATACCATTTATATGTTTAAAGTCATTCGAAAAAAATGCTGTGCAGTCGGAGGATAGGTACATCTGGTTTTGGCCAGCCAGCTCGCGAATATGTATCCTCCGACTGCACAGCAAGATTTTCTTCTTGTTTACGTCTTTTTAGTTCGCTTTTGAAGCAGTCGGGTTTTTTGATTATATTAACTTTTTTTTTTCATTCAGCCAAGAAATTGCCTAACGCATATGGCACCGTCCGGGGACAAAGAAAGAAAGAAAATAATTAAACACATGTATTTGTCACAAGCCACTAGAGCACACAATATAAGATAGAAAAACGTTTAGTTTTAAATTTTCTTTTTGTTTTTCTGTTTGCACATTCCATTCCCATTTGTATTTTGTTCGCCAATATACATTTTGTTCTTGTCCCTTGTTGATGGATTTAATTACACAGAAAATGTAAACAATAACAAATTGAAAAAACAATATAAATATAAAATTGTGTGTCCCACGGCTGCACCAATTAGTACCAGTTCAGCAAAATGTCGCGCAACTAAGTGCCCGACGCTGGTTTTAACTGGACCTGTGACTGTGACGGGACGGACGTAAAGCAGTTAGACGGCAGGGTGACGACGTAGTTATGTGGGGCTTGCACCCACTAAAAACTCCGCCTGTGTACCTACTTGATGGGTAAGCTGCGACAACTGCTACGCATGACATTCGCGACCCAACCAGTGTGGCCCATCATTACTCCCACGCTCCTTCGCCAACCTCATCTACATTCTGCCCACGATGGCAACCAGACCAGACGATCAACATTTCTTCTGTCACTCTTCATCTCCATGTTGAGCTCACTTTACCTAACTTTTCTCGGTAAAGTGAGAGGTTTACAGATTAAAACCGGCCGGTCCCAAATCCATTAAACTTTGTAAGGCCGTGGTCGACATGATGCGGTGTTGTGGCTTACCGGTAAAGTTTGTTGGTGGCGGGTGGATCACTACTAGACCGTGGTTTTAAAATCGAATTCCGAACGCTTCAGCGCAGTTTCAATAAAACAATTACTTGATAACTCTGTGGTCTAACTCTAGACCTAGACCGACGACTCACCCGTATCACGGGGTCTCATTGCTAAGAAAGAAAATTTGGTTTAAATAAATCTCACTAGATGGCGCGACCTGTACATTCAATAGAATTTTGTGTAAAATTAACATTTTCTGGCATTGTACATAAAAATTAGTATATGTACTGCCGAAGCAAGTACATATACTAAAATCTGGAACGCTTCACGATTTTGCGTGTCATCCTTGCGCAGGGGCCATGCTAATCTTCTCTGTATCGTTCCAATTTTAGTATATGTACTGCCGATGTACAAAATTATGGAATATTGGGCTCTTAATTCACATTTCAAAGATTATTTGAACGAATCATTTAAAATTGATGCCAATAGATGGCGCATTTTTTAATTTCTGAGGCATTCCACTCGTTTGTTAAAATTTGCATTGGAACACATATTGGTGCAAAAAACTGTAAAAACTTGAAAAAAAATACTATCAATCGAACCTTCACTGTATTTAAAGAAAAAAATATTCACGAATCTAGTAAACCCTTTTACTTGCAAGTCGCTGCTAACACCATCTATTGCCGTGAAACGGGTTCGAACGCGATTGATGTACTTAAAAAAATAACAAGATTAATCAGATGAAAAAGGCTGGTTACGTCGGCACGGTTTTTTGTATGGGATGAGACATCTGTATGCTAGTAATAATCTGTGCCCGTATTAAGTTTTGTGGCACCTACGAGTTACGACCACTAACGTTGTCGTCTTCACTAAGCGGTAAAAGATTTAATTTTTGTTTTGTTTATATTTCCATCATTAAACATGCTATCAACATGAAAGTTTTACTGGCTAATAAAAAAAAAATACAAATTATTACTTAGTAGCTGATGTTATAAATCATCATCATATTCATCAGTATTTTAATATTCCAATGACCACCACGCCGGCCCAGTGCGAGTTGGTGGATGGATGTCACTTTTGGTTCTAGGACATGTCGAGTTACTCACGATATTTTCCTTCACCGTTTTGAGAGCAGTGGTGATGAAATAATTTACAAAAAGTAAAGCGCTTGTATGGGTTTTAACACGATCTACAACTTGTAAATCTCGGCCGATACCACTGGACAAACACTGCTCTCTGATGTTTTAAATATATTATATTAATGCTTCTTCGGTCAATGTGGCGAAACTTGGGGGAGGCCTGTGTCCAGCAGTGGACGTCTTTCGGCTGAAATGATGATGATAATGATGACGATTCTAAAAAAACAATTATTTACTTATGTTTAGGACCATTTATTACATAGATATAACGTTCACTAGTCATATCCGCAATAAGTAATAAACTTATTGCAGTAATCGTTAGTAAATCAACATTTATTGCACTTTTGACCAGTAATAATTAATGTGTGTTATAAGCATAAGTGCAATAAGTATCATACTTATTACGGCGTTTATTAGTAACTCATGCTAGTCGACAAATATCTATTACTTGTTTAAAAATTGTTAAAGTTAAATTTAATGCAAAAATTGTTAATCATCTCATATCTGCAATAACTATAATTTATTGCGCTTGTCACTAGTAATGAAGTTTTTAAAATATTGAAATTTAGAATTGATATAAATATATATATTATAGAAAAAATTGTGGTTATTGTTAGTAATGTTTCAAAGTACTTTAACAAAACTTTTCATAACTAAACTTGTGTCCATATTTTTAAATAAATAACAAACCATGGGCCAGATGTTGCACTTATGCTTAATTTAAGAACCGGATTGGTGATAAACACATAAAAAGTGTCTAAGAAGAAAATGTGCTACTCGTCTTGCTGATTACGAATATGTATGTAACTTTGTGAGGCCAAAAACTAGTTTTTGCACTTTTTTTAAGGACGGCAGAACGGCACCCAGTAGGTAAATTGAAAAAAAGGAACTTTGCTATTTTTTTTTTTTATTGTATTTAAATATGATATTATCGACTCTTCGCGGTGACTATTTGCCGATACCTCCTAACGAATAGGCCCTTATTAACAAGTCGACATAATAATTTATTTTAACTGCGACTTAAATTCTTTATTATTTATTAACTTACGTTTAAAAATAATTTTAATTGCCTAAACCTTAAAACAACATTTTAACCCTCAAATGACCTTCGCGAAGGTATGTTGTCAACCGGGCTCTATGTTGCCCATAACCATTAATCAATTTATGGTATAAATACACCGCTTTAAAAGGCTGTATAAAATTAAGATAATTATTTAAAACAGCCACCAGCCTGTACAAGGTATCAAAATAATAAACAACAAATTAATTACTTTCAACGGCTTTTTGGTAAATCCATCATAAATTAAGATAACTTAAATCCAAAATTATTTGATAGAATAATATTGATTCAAAAAAAGCGAGTTCTGGCTTTATTGTATATTGTATATATACGTTTAATTTAAAGGAAGAAACCCACGATTTATACATTGCAGGACATCAGCGGTGCTGGAGTAGAGATGTAAATTGAACAATCATGAAAAAAAACATGAAAAAAAACTTAGCACCGTCGTTTTTTTTTTTTACATTTGTTTTTTTTTTCAGAACAAGTGAAACATTAAATTTGGTTGCTTACTTTTAATTAAAGTCAAAAGAAAAAAAACTAAATGTTTTTTTTCACAATCTTGAAAAAAAAACATGAAAAAAACTTAGCACCGTCGTTTTTTTTCTACATTTGTTTTTTTGCAGAACAAGTAAAACACTAAATTTGGTTGTTTACTTTTAATTAAAGTCAAATTATTTTTAAATCAATAGGTACCTATTATTATGAACTTAGAAAATACTTAATTTGTTACAATCAGAATCATCTTTTCATTGTAATTAGGAAAATCTCCGTCCGTATATGGTAAATTTCTGTGGGGGTTGTTATTTTAAGAC
Source organism: Orthosia incerta (assembly GCA_948252205.1). Classification (NCBI taxonomy): domain Eukaryota; kingdom Metazoa; phylum Arthropoda; class Insecta; order Lepidoptera; family Noctuidae; genus Orthosia; species Orthosia incerta. Next base: position 8,231,190 of record OX411748.1, read on the forward strand.
ATTTATGTACTATTTAACAAAAAATCAAATGGTATTTTCTTATTAAACAAAAAAATATAATATCAACTCATATACGATAACCGCCTTACCATACCATATTTTTATCTTCGTAATCTTGAAAAAAAACCTACTCCAGACAGAAAACTACACTACTAAAAAAATCGTTTTTTTACAACTCTATGCTGGAGCGTCCCAATTTACTTACAATTTGGAACCTCTTAAAAAATTAGGGAACAAGTTTTAAGATCTTTTATTATATTGATAGGCTCGCTTTTGACTACATCTCACCTGTAACAGTGATCGACGATATGGCACGCTTGCCTAGAAGTAACCTATTCACTCTTGACTTAAAGACCCCTAGGTTGTAGCTATCAGAACACACAGACTGGCAGGGAATGCCACTCCTTAGGTGTTCGCACAAGTTCTACTTAGAACACCGATATTGCCAAAACACAGAATTGTTAGGCTAGCGGATGATGAACAATAACGAAATCAACATCTTAAATGCTGAAGGGCTAAACATCCTTTCCACTAATTGTTTGTGAATACTTCAGCGTTTACGCAATAGTATCAATTTGCCGAAGAAATCGTTTTCTTAAATCCAAACAAACAACAAGTTTCTGAGGTATATTTATGCTCAATCTTCAGCGATGCAGTTGTATCTGATCATTCACTGTGAGTGGAGGGTTGAGAAAATAGTTGTCTTGTTGAGCCTTTTTTGAGTGTGCTTGACTAGTGATACATTGCAAGTGTTTTAAACGGGTTCTGTAAGTTTTTTGTCATTAAATTATACTCAAAAAGCACCTTGTGAAAATATAAATGATTTGTTCTGAAGGTGTATATATTCCCCAATGTTAACGCAGTACTGGCCGTGCGCCCGCTAGAAGCCAGAATACCAATATTGAACCTCTTTTTTTAACGTCGTAGTGGCCCAGTGGCTAAGACTTCGCCTTCCGTGCTTGCAATGTGACATTGTACTTTCTAAGTTTAACTTGGACATCACAGGCAACGGTAAAGGAAAACATCGTGAAGAAACCTGGACTTATATAGTTAATGTAAGTCTGAAATGGCCAAGTCAGAAGCCTGTGGGGCTCCCAGAGGCGGCTCAATTAACTCTGACACCAGAGGTGGCCACACCTCACACGAAAAAGAAAGAAGACCTCTTTTTAGACAGTTTTGTTTAAAGAACATTCTTTGATTTGCTATTTCAGTTATGAAGAAATTCTAACCATAATTTTTTCTGTGTAAAAATAGTTTCAAACATCGAAGTCGTTTTGGAGGAGTATCCAAATGTAGCAAAAAAATTATGCCCTGTTAACTTTATTTTTTTAAAGCAAAACTATTAGTTACAAGAAAAAAACATGTTTCACAAATAATGCACATGAATCAATAAATTATTTTTCAAATCCATTAACATAGCCGTTACTAATGAGTATGCTTTAGAAAGTAAAAGTTACGAAAGTATTGGAAGGTCCTTAAGTGTCTCAGCTCTAAACAAACTTTTTTGCAAGCCATAACTTAAAGTCAAAGAGAAGACATTTTTCAACAATGGACAGACGATGGTCAGTATCACCTAATTAATTTTTGTCTCAGGGTAAAAACTGAACGAGTCCTTTTCTAGTTCAGTTTTACCCAGAAACAAAAAACTTTTGATAACAATCAGAAGAATATTCACTCATAGATAGTGTTTTTTTTATATCTCTTAAACGGGTCTCGACAATCATCTAAGATGTGAAAATTCTCACACTCTTGGAAGATTTTTACGTTCTTCCAAACACCAGTCACTCTGTTTCAAGAAGAGAAGAAAGAATCATGCAGCAAACTACACGGCACGACAAGTTTGGGCAGTGCTAGTCTGAGTACGACCTAATGGTGTTGTTTAATACAGGCCTTCGTATCAAAAAGCCAAGAAGCAGACACTGGGGCCCATAGCAATGCTGCGACTCCTGGACCCTATCAGGTCCATACCCGCGAAACTGCGACGCGCAGCAGCGGAAAGCTAGTGATTTGCTCTTTAGAGATACTGGTTCCTGTCTGACAGGTGGGAAGTGGGATCCTTACAACTATGCACTTACCCATGTTCCACGTGGTGGTCTTCTGGTTCTAATCCCGTGTTCGGGGTGTTGGATGGAAAATATGAGATAAGATAAGATAATAATTTATTTGTCAGAATATTGTTTTACAAGGTGTTACAAATTATAATATGATGTCCATAATATTCTGCTGTTTCCAGCGTACAAATATTGAAAATAATTTAAATGATAAGGATTAGAAGACAATGTCAAAATTAAACATTAACAAATAAACAAATCTCATGAAAATAAATTTGGAAGGGACAACAAACTTGTTCTGATCCGGGCTCCGGCTGCCAGCAGACACGTTCCCGACATGAAAATACCTCGCTGCGCACGAAATAAACACAAATACCAATGTCCGGGCGTAGCACAATACCACCCGCGGATGGAGAGGCAATTCCGGTGAACGATTGACTGGTTATTTATCAGTTTGCAAAAAAAACCAGCTCAAAGCCAAATCATCACGTCTTTCTCCGGCAAACACGTTTAAACAAGTCATGTCAACTGTCAACTCCAAGCTCAGTCAAGAACTGTCAATTCAAAATGACAGCGAGCTGACAAGTGTGGCAAGAAAATAACAAAGGAAGGAACGAAACATTTTCGTTTCGAACAGTTGTCTAGAATGGAACCAGCCTACTCTTAATACCATTAAGTCGTGTAGGGTAGCCCCTAAACGACTTCAATGGTTTTCTCAGGGTAAAAACTGAACTAGTTCGTTTCTAGTTCAGTTTTTTACCCTGAAACAAAAAACCTATGGTGATAATCAGAAGAAGATGCACACATATCTCCGTTTTTAAACAAAATTGTGTTTTTATTCCGTATATTTCTTAAACGGGTCTCGAATATCATCTAATTGGGTTATTACTTGTGAAAATTTTCACATGTTATTTATAACACTCTTGGAAGATTGTCACGTTCTTCCAAACACCAGTAGGTACTCTGTTTCAAGAAGAGAAGTAATAATCAAGAAGCAAACTCCACGGCACGAACTAATGTCTCAGCAAGAACGAATGGTATCCAGAATGGAACCATCATCATCATCATCAGCCTTTTCAATGTTCCCACTGCTGGGACACAGGCCTTCTCAGTGTGAGAGGGAATGGAATCAGCCAACTCTTGATACCATTAAGTCGTGTAGGAGCTTGTGTGACGGATGACATAGAAATACCATACTTGCCTACTTGTCAAGATTATGAAGAACAGCGACTTCATACAACACTCAAAGAGGATTGGCAAGTTCTTTCTAACACCAGTGACTGTTTTAGAAGGATTTAAGATGAAAAGAAAGATTTTAGAAGTAAAAGCCACGACATGACATGATTGGGAAGTTTTATTATTTATTTTTAAATTTTCTAACTGCTATTCCTTTATTTTAATGATCCTTTAAATTTTAATTACTTTTGAAATTTTCACTGTTATATTTTTTTATTTGACTTCTTTTCTTAAAGCTTATTTCTGTTTAGTTTTTTTTTCTTTTGTTTATATAAGTTACTCTCAGCTTCTATCGTGGGCAATTGGTAAAATTGTTCAACTGTGACGTGGATAACGTCGTGGTCTCGTGGGCTACACATAAGTTACTTTTAATTTTATATTACTTTCATGTAACTGTTTGTTTTTCTAATTAAATTAATACTTAGTCCAGTCCAGAGATCAGGCGGTCATGTTAAGCCCTTACATAACCTCCTTAAATTTAACTTGCAAGATTGTGAATTGCAGAGAGAAACTTGAAAAAAAAACAGAGACTATTCATCCTCTGAGAGCAGTTGTGGCCCAGTGGTAACGGCCGCGACTTAAAAGTTGTAGGTCGTTGGTTCGAACCCAGGCAGGCGCTTTACTTGTAAATTATTTCATCATCACTGCTCTCAAAACGGTGAAGGAAAACATCGAACACATGTCTATTTCTTTGAACCAAAAATTCGAAGTCATGTGACATCCACCAAAATGCACTGGGCCCGCGTGGTGGATTACGGCCCAGTCCCTATATCAGATAGAAGGCCTACACGCACAACGGACCAAATGCGAGTCTAAGTGCGGAAAAGGGGTCCAACTATCATAGGATAGATGGACCCCTTTTCCGCACTTAGACTCGCGTGATGTGTATATTTGGCAACCACACTCGCAACAAAATTCAGTTATTTAGCCGAGATATGTGGAAACAAAAAGTCGAAGACATGTGAAATCCACCAACCCGCACTGGGCCAGCTGGTGGATTAAGGCCAAGCAGTTGGAACATTACATGTTGATGAAATTGAAATAGTCATGGAGAAGAATCATTGAATAAGGAGGATGATAGGCTATGTGGATCAGTGTATGAAGAAGAGGATCCTCTTCTTCATACATAGGTCCACGCAGTCTAAACAACCAGGTGCAAATGCCAAGTGAATAGTTCATCACATAACACCAAGTTTCGAGCAAGCTTTATATTCCGATGAAAATTATTATTTCATTTATTTGGGGTTGGCAGCTTTGCGTATACCTACGTGTCTACGCAAAACTGCCAATACCAAGCAAAAGAAATAAAAAGCGCAGCAGTTTCAGGTCAATTTTTACATGTAAGTGAATGAATAAGGTGTAGGAAGACATAAGCATTGGTATCTTGATCGGTACGCACAACGTTGCGTTATGCGATGCTGGACACATAACTATTATATTTATACCGTCACTGTATGCGTCAGCGGTGAAGAGGATTATGTATCCGGCACGGCATACCGCTGCATTGTGCGTTGCGATCAACAAACAAACGTTCAGGGCAAATTTTATCAGTATTCAACAGTAATGATGAGTAACAATAGAATGCAGATTAAGTGTGCTCATCGCGTTCGGTTTCATTGGCGAAATTGGCCCTTATCCGTTGATTCTTACAATAAACTGAAACAATTTTTCTAACTGTGTCAGTAATTGAAAGATTTTGCAAATTTTTTTTCACAATTTAAATTTGTCAGGTGAGCATGGTAACGCGAAGTTAAACAGGTATTATGAAACGTTGTAAATATGTATTTAAATTATAATTTTATTAAATTTTTGGCTAATTTACTATTTATTCTTTAGATACGCAAATACGTTACTGCGAAGGTGTGATAATAATAAACCAATAAAACGGAGAGTTATTTACAGAAGAGCTAAGAATAGCTTTTATTATGTTATAAGATATCTATTAATACTTTTATGCGTAATTATATGAAGAAGTACACTGAGGATTAAGTATAGATTTTTTGTAAAGAGTCTACTCCTTCTAAGGTATTGAGTTTGCAAAAAGTGGTGACATTCAATCCTGTTGTTTTTTTTTCGATTGACGTTAACTTCAATGGAATTTTCCATTAGGTAGATACCTACTTCTAGCTAGATAGTTCCGTGAACGTACAATGACTTGCTAAAATATGTTTGAATATGCGAAATCTTAACGTTTGGTAAGATCAAAGATCATATTTTTGAAGTGAAGTAAAGAATTAGCCACTTTGAGCGATTTTTGGTGGGCCAAAACATATGTGACGTGTTGCGTCCTCAGACCAACAAAACACTTTTTCTTTTTGGTCTGAGGTTGCGCCAGAAAAAACTCAAACTTTGGAATAACTGGCCGCTAATAAAAAACAGCATGACGGTCTACTGTCGGCAGTTCCAATGACAAAAAAATAAATTATAGTCGTTATATATAAATTTACAGTCGTTTTTTTTGGGTCAAAAAAAACGACTGTAAATTTAATTTAAAATAAATTAGTTAAAATGTTTTAATTAGCTTTAATTAGTGTTATATGGTCATAACTCAATAGTGCCTTTAATTGACAGTAGTTGTACTGTGTTTTTTGTCGGAAAACTATTAAAAAAACAAGGAAACATAAGCCCAGCTGTCAACTCATCGTATCAACGGTGACGGATTTGAAAAAGGAAAATAAAACATCATTCCCGGGGAGTATTCTTGCCTTAATTAAGTGTATATACAGACTGCACAACATCCCAGAATACAGCTCAGTTATCTGAGCTACGTCCATCACACACTGGCACGGTTTATGTCTCCTTTTGCTTGACAATTTGTGGAAGCAAAATCGACGACAATAACATTAGCCCAGGCAATAAACACTACATAATTGACTACACACTATAATTCTTTAGATTTTATATTGAACTTTAACCTGGATAGTGTTAAAAATCTAGAAAATAAAGGTTAATTGTAGCCTATAATTTGGTAAACTCAAAGCAGTGTTTTCCATAGTTCTTTTACTCATTTAACTTTCCCATTAAAGTCTAATTAAACTTATCTATCTGTAACAGCTATATTTTCTTAACATAATTAACTTGGAAACTATTTCTTTAGTCTTTTTTAGTATTTATTAATTTTTCTCAACTACCTCCTATCTAATATTAGAAAACTACTGCTCTGGTATTTAATTTAAATTAAACACATTCCAGAAAATTAAGGAAAATGATGACCCGCAGCGCTACAATGAAGGAGCTCGAAGCAAAATTGAGAGCTTCACTGAATGAGCTGCAAGATTCCAAATCATTGAATAAGAAACTGCTCCAAGAAATTGCAGACAGTGAAGTGGAAGTTGAAAAGGTAGTTCATAAAAACACCTTCCTCAAGAATGAGCTAGCTGAGCTACACATTCAGCACCTCGACTTAGCCGAACAACACCGGGAACTTGAGCACCAAGCGGCAACATACCTGAAATGCAATGACACGTATGAACTAACTTTAAACCGTGTTTCTGAACTTGAACAAGCATTGTGTGATGCCCATAAGGCACTATCTTACGCAGAGTCTGTTAGAGTCAGTGAGCAGTTTAATAACACTAATAGTTTATTTAGTGAATTGGTTGGCAGCATTCAATCGGAATCAGTGTGTGAGCCAGATTTTATAATAGATTTGACTGGTGAAGACACTAGACCATTATGTCCCATTGTCATGAGTCACAATAAATTAAAAAAATATATTAAAATCAAAAAAATTATGAAACGTTCACGGAGGGCAACCAAAAAACAAAATCTCCTAAAATTAAATATTTCACTTAGAAAGGAACGTATTAACTTAACTAGTAAATTAAATACCTGTATGGGTGAGCTAGATAATTGTAGGGAAAAGTATGATAAAGATACACAGTGCCTCCAAAATGATTTATTATACAAGGAGTGTTTACTGAAGGATATTTTTGAGAAATATGAAAGTTCACAACAGCAATTGAGTGAGCGCTTGTTCGAGGCTGGGGAATTATTGGACCTGGTGAAACACAATGCGGAGAGGTATGAGTCTCTGACTAATTCCTCTTGCAGCTGTGCCAACTACCCACCACCTCCCCAGCTACAAAGTGACTTGTCTCCGCCAATGTTGGCTCTTCCTGAAAAGACATGTGTACACAATGTAAAGGAATGTAACACAACATTATTTAGTGATGAAATAGGTTCAGGCTTTGGAAAAATATTACAAAATTACCTTAGCCATAGTTTTACAAATCATTGTTACCATAATATAAGTTTAAAGCAAATGATCAATAGAATTATAAATTCAAATATAGATAATTGTTCTACAATGGTTTTGCTTTTGGGAAATAGTACTGGAATTACCAAAAAGGACATAATGGCTGGTATTGACACCTTGTTAGGATTAAATGTAGGAAAGCTCATGGTTTGTGCTTTTCCTTACTCGCATAACTTCTCAGAAGATGAGAACAAGCGGATTTTTAAATTAAATAACACTATACAAATGTTGACTTGTCATAGTGACAAATTATTGTTTTTTGACACTAATAAATTTATTAGTGGACTAAATGTAACTCAGAGAGCTTTCTCTCTGACACGTAGATGTAGACATAAGATTGCTATGTTGATAGCATATTCTATTAATGAAATGTATTTGCCACCTAGTTGTAGGAGACAAATTGCTAATCCTTTAGCATACAATATACACAGTGACACTGGTACTTGTAGTGTACCATCGACTACTGTTAGTAGTGGTACTAACACTACTATTGATACGCCTTGTAGTTTAAACTATTAGGTGCGACAACGGATAAGCCGCATATGTTCAATGTTGTACATCAAAATATGCAGGGTCTGTCCGGCAAAGAGCTAGAGTTAAGTTTATTTATGGAAAACTATGATGTTCAGGTGTTATGTTTAACTGAACACTGGTTGAAGGAACATGAAGTAGTGTTTATCAATGATGATAATTTTACTGTACAAAGTGCGTTTGTGAGAAAAAACATAGAGTCATATTATTGACATAATCGACTCACTACATTGTTTTTTATTTTTTTAATGAGTTGTATTGCAATATGTGGTTAGCTAGCGACCTCGACAGTGGATCATAATATATTATTCTTGCCTAACTGTTGATTTATTTTTTACTTCGATGGTCCTAGTTTATCATAATTATGTGACTTCGAGTTACAGCTGTATTAGCTATATGTAGGCGGGCACGCCCTTTATGCCTGGAGGCTTTATAATTCGGGTACTAAGTTCCGTTTACGTTTTTTTTATTAGTTTTTATTTTCGCTTGAGTTTAGATTTCGATGTTTTTGTTGGTATATTGGCGTGTGCTAGCTGTCATTATGGCAAATATATTTTATTTTAATTTTTTGTTTTGAGTAATGTAAATTATTTGCATACTTTTGTATAGAATCAAGTTTTTGTTTTTTTCTAACTGAACAGACAGCTGTGCTGCTGGGGAGTTTGTTGCGCCACTTCTTCTTCCCAGCAAAAGCACTAGGAAGTGGTGAAGGGCGGGCGTTTTTGGGGGACTGTCTTATGTAATTTTGACGTTCGGAAAGTGCTGATTCTCAGCCTAGTTTGAATAAATGACTTTTGATTTTGATTTTGATTTTTGATTTTTGACTGCCTATTTTAATTTCCACCAATTTTTTTCCCAATTAAATATTTTATTAGTTTTCACCACATCATCGCTTCTTAGGGTTCCGTAGCCAAATGGCAAAAAACGGAACCCTTATGTTATATGGATTCGTCATGTCTGTCTGTCTGTCTGTCCGTCCATATTATTATGTCACAGCCACTTTTTTTCGAAACTATCAGAACTATGCTGTTGAAACTTGGTAAGTAGATGTATTTTGTGAACCGCATTAAGATTTTCACGCAAAAATAGAAAAAGAAACAATAACTTTTGTGGGTTCCCCATACTTAGAACTGAAACAAAATTTTTTTTTTGATCATACCCTTATGTGTGTATCTATGGATAGGTCTTCGAAAATTATATTTTCGAAGACCTGAGGCTATTTTGCGCGAGACATACTTCCAAAGTTGTAAAATATGTGTCCCACCCCCTGTCCCAACTTCTAAAATAAGAGAATGATAAAAGCCAAGTGCGTGATTCCGACTCGCACTTGGCCGGTTTTTTTTATTTTTTGGGTGGGAAATCATCCAATGACTTCTCCCGCTCTGGGTGAAGCGGGAGGGCGTGCTAGACTTTTACTGACTAAAATCCAACCGTGTCCTTCAGTGGCTTGAGCCAGGGCCGCGGTACCTTTTATCCGCGACCCAGACAGGCACGGCCCTAGCGGACCCCGTCAATTTTGCGAACGTCTATTTGAGGCGCGCGTGAAACACTACGCGCCGTCGACTTGGGCCTGGTCCTTATCGGACGGCGAGCTACCGATTACTCGCCGTCCGCAGAGATCGCGCCTACGGTGGCCAGGAATCGGCTTGCGACTCCCGATGCCCAGGGCGTCTCCTGCTGTGGCTTGGGGCGTGAGGGATCATCGCTTAACATCAGGTGAGATAGTGGGCAAACGCGAGCCAAACAAAAAAACTCTCTTACCTAGATTATTACATTAGTACTATAATCTAGATTCTTCTTCTTCTTTTAAAAAACGTTGCCCCACACTAGGAATTTCTTCCTGTATCGTGGGTGCGTTTACAAACACAAACTCACATACACAAACACCCAGAGCCGAAACAACTATCTGTAGGTCATACAAATATATGCTCCGTGCGGGAATCGAACCCGCGACACGTAGCGCAGCAGTCAATCGCTCAACCACTGCGTCAACCGTGCGCCAAAAAGATTATTCTAGACTCGCAAAAAAAGCGGATTATGAGTACTTGTCGGATTACACCAGTGAAGCACAATCTTATAAAAAACTCATAAGTGCAGGTTTAGGCTTTAGGTTTAGATGCTCAGATGCTGATGATTTGCTTGTTTACTTAGCTTGCGACAGAGCTCCTGTTACATATAGGTGGCTTGTGGGTGTTTGGGTAAACTTCTGACTAACCTTAGGCCTAGTTCTTTAATCGGTAGTTAACTTAACCAATGGTTAAATATTATAAACAATGGTTGCAAATTTTAGTAAAACACCTATTTTTTCAGTTGTTAGCCTCACAAATGGTCAAACAAGTTGGAGAGTTAATTATTTGACAGTTTTTTATACTAACAATTGAAGAATAAACGCATTTAACCAAATTTTGAAACCATATTTAACCATTGGAACCATATTTAACCTTAGAGGAATACAGATTTGTATGTTTTCACAGTTACATCACGAATTCAATGTTTATATACACAACAATTATATACCCCGTAGCATGCGATGACGCCAGTATGTTTCCTTTACAATTAATGTTAAAATACGTAAACAAACAAACTTACCTACGTCAATTGCAATATATGGGTAATTCACCTGTTCAAAGATCAATGTTATAACCGTCGTAAACGGTTAAGCGATTAACATTGTTACTACCGGAGGCACAAGGTCGAATGCTCAGTGTATTTGTTTTATTAAACAGTCGTAAGTGGTGTGAACAATTTAAAGTTAATTTCTTGAAAATCATTACAATTGACGTATTTTTGGTTGGTTGGTATTCGGTACATTTGTATTTGTAACCTTGTTAGTTATTAATAGTAACAGCTTGGGCGATAATTATTATATTGTTACATTCTATATTACAATCCATAAAGGGTCCAATATTTCTGAAATAAATAATATTTTACACGAATTTATTTCATTTTATAAATATCAATCGTCTGCTACGACCCAGTTGGTTCAGTTAACTGCAATTTTAGTGTTGAGAATAACGTAAATAAGTTATCGACTACTTAAAAATTGCAAACACAAATAAATTAGAGGCTAACGACCCAAAAAAATAGGCCAATAGACAAAAAATCTGCAATTTAAAAACAAGTATTTTATCGTTCAATATCGTGAAAACGGTTAAGTTTGGGGTACGGTGTTTCATAGTCAAATCGGTCAGGAATGATGGCAACTGCAACCTCTTATAGAATCTAGGTTGACTTAACATGTAGCCCCATATAAAGCTGCCTACACATTACATACTGTGTCGTGGCATGGCGCGATATACACCAATCATACGAATTTGTTCAAGCCTACGTCATATCACAACGAGTCTTGTACCCAATCAAATGCGTCATAAGACGCCATGCCACGTAAGTATGTTTCCACTTTTACTAAGTTGTTATATCAGAAGTCACCCCCATTCTAGACAATTATTTTTTCACACAATCCACTCATCGTTCCTTTGGTTTCCCTCAACGCAACGCTTTGGTTAACCGTCCGTATTGAAACCCAAAACTTTCCTCACGACATTTTTTTATTTTTCTGCCTTTCATATGATTTCCTCACATCTTTTCAAATATCGGCCCCACTTTAAAAAAAAATCTGATAAAATATCAATATATATACCCTATTTTTCACACTGCTGACCATAGGCCTCCCTCCACACAATTCTGCATTCTGCCAATCCTTTTAGTAGGACTCGAGCTCGGCCCGCCACTTCGTCTTGGTCTGCCACGATATCGTCTAGCGTTAAATAGGACCCATTCAACGGTTATTTTGCACCATTTCTTATCTAAAATGCGGCAAAATTTATGCGAATAAAATATTGACTATTATTATTTAATCGGCAAACCTCTTAATAACATACATCATAACAAAACCTTCTCCTAAGCTGTTGTCCCCGGTGAATACGTGAGTGAACCGGTGGTACATTCCTAGTATTAACTAGATAACACATCACACAGAACTGCAATTATCTTGTAAATTACCAGTAACATTGTTGCCGTTCTAGACCTTTACGGAAATACACACAGCATAACAAATTGGTATGCAAGTTATTAGGTAACGAAATCAGACGTTGCTTTGCGGAAGATACAAAAGTTGCAATGCAAACATACAGGCAGGTGGCTACAATATTGCCTAATAATTCCTAACTCTTCTGTACACTATCCTGCACAATCATACTTCTCCTCATCAGTACAAAATCATTTAATTATAACTCCATTTTAAATTATTATAGTTTTTATTTATTGCATGAAATAATGGAATGCTTGTTTAGAAATCACATTTATGAAAGAATTAATTATTTATTTTACCAATTATTATTAATTATTGTTTTATTTTAATTCAAATTTAATACCATTTTATGTTGATTTTAATTTTAAATTGTGATGTCTGATACTAATTCAAACTTAAAACCGTTTTATTTTAATTTTAAATTATGATGTTTTATTTTAATTGAAATTTAATTCCATCTTATTTTAATTTTAAAATGTGATATTTTATATTAACTCAAATTGAGTTTCAATTTATTTTAATTTTGAATTGTGATTATCTCTTTGAACCTCCTAAATTGTTATATGTAAAATTTTAACCTTTTGGGGAATGGAACTGGCATCCTTAACACAGGTCATTTTGTAACCTAGCTGGATGTCAGTTGTGAATCTAAGATGAACTCAAAACCAAATTTACTGATCTTATTATTTTATATTGTAATCTGATTGTTGGTTTTTATTGTGTGTTTTACTAAATAGAGCATTATATCCTCAACACCTTCGCGAACGGTTTGAATACTGTGAGGACTCGCCAATTAAGAAGAAAACCCCACAAACCCCACAAAATGCCAGGCCATTGTAATTGGAAGCTCGCGCTTAATGGGTAGAGTGGCGGTAGGCTCTCTTCCACCGATCTTTTTCAATGGTTTCGCCATTCCCATTAGCCCTAGCGTGAAAGATCTCGGTTTGCACCTGGACTCGACACTTGGCTGGCAAAGTCAGGTATCTAGTGTCAGTCAGAGAGCCAATGGTAAGTTGCGATCCTTGTATCCTTTGAGGCGGTTTTTGCCTGTAAAAACGAAGACAATGCTTGTGCAGGCTTTAATTTTCCCAGTCATCGACTATGGGGACGAGTGCTACTTTGACTTGAACGCGGTCTTGCTGGACAAACTGGACAGGGTCTTGAACAACTGTATTCGATTCATATTTAATCTTCGGAAATATGGCCATGTATCGAGCGAGTTAAAATGGTTGCCCATTCGCCAGAGAAGAAGATTACGCGCTTTGACCACGCTTTTCTCTCTACTGAATTCGCCCACCCCTCCTTCCTATCTTATCTCCAGCTTTCAATATCTAAGTTCTTCACACGCTCGCAATCTGCGTTCTTCCAATAATCTCCTCTTTCTCTGTCCCTCTCATACTACTGATTTTGTTCACTCTTCTTTTCATATCCAGTCAATTCTTTTTTGGAATGCGCTTCCTTCCGAGATCAGGACGGCTACCAGTCGGTACGCATTTAAGCGGCAATTGCGGATTTATTTTCAACACAAATAAGCTGAGTCATCTCACTTTCTTTTTTTCTGTTACTTCATAAATATATAAAATATGTATGTTTATATAGATATATATTATATACAATATATATGTACGTGTATTTAACCCTTTTTTAGTATAATAACTTCTGGCTTTTTATTTTTAAACTATGCACCTGCCATGTAGTCTCTTCACCACCCTAGGTTGACTGGTAGAGAATACCTAAGGCATTAAGTCCGCCTTTGTACCTTTGTGCATGAAGTCTAAATAAATAAATAAACCTAATTGCCTATATTAAAACTGGCAACAGATAACTTCTGAAAGGTAATTGAATTTCGAACATAAAAATAGGTGAAGATGTTTTTTGCTAAGCTTGACTGTCACTTCTAGATTAGTCGCCTGAAGGCAGGCACATTATTACTTAAATATACCAGACAAAACTAATTTGTGTTTATTTCCCGTAGCCCATCTGACTACGTCCTCATATTTTGGTGGAGGCGCCGGGTAAAGTATCCCAGGAAATAATAAAAAAATTATAATGTATATTTCGCGTGTATACGGCGTACAGTATACATAGAAGTGAAAAGATAACGAAGAAATTGTTTGAAGAGTTATAGTTCGCGTGTGCATGGCGATACAGTACACGAAGCCCTATCGGCGTACATAAAGCGAGATAAGTGATAACAGAGAGTACTGTTACCTCTCAAAAATAAAGCTAAGTGGTTTTGTTATTTTATGTAATTGAGCGTAAAGCAAGCACGATGAATAATTATTATTCAGGCACGGACGGCTACTGCCTGAAGGAATTCCTAACCGAATTCAAGTCGGTGGCCGTAATAAATGAATGGAGAAAGAGCGACTACAGCCTGATTTTAGGAGGGTTTAAACACGGAGCCGCATATTATTACTAACGTACTATTTTTAAATATGATATGGACTTCGCAGTGTTGTGCGATTGCTTGAGGAGTGAATTTATAAAATTTCACGGCAGATGTCGTTATTGCGAACAGCGCAATAACGACATCTGCCGTGAAATAACAATCTCTGAAATAAAAGCTGAAGAAAAACAACTTAATGTATTGTGTGAGGATGTTAATGCACATTTTTTTCTAGTATCGTGATTAAGAACGAACAAACACAAAACAATATTCAGTGCAGTGAGAAAAGCGTTGACCACATTGACGGAGAGAGCTGCATGATCGAGTTCGAGGATGATGATGAAGAGACCAGCAGAGATGATAGCCCCGTCGATGTCAAGTTGGAGGTGGAGTCTGTGTTCCAAAGCGAGCGCGCGGACGGCCCAGCTGATGACGTGTTGGAGCCCCTACCCAGCAGCGTGTGTGCGGACGAGGGTATTGTAATGTATCGGTCCAGTCCACTTTACTCCGAAAATTCCATTTATCTTACAGAGAACCGTGTTCAGATTCCATCAGAGCAAGGAGTTGGGGTTCCATCTGAATGCCAAAGTTATGGTTTGGATGTTAACATGCAGAATCACATTGATTTCAACCATAACATTGGAAATAAAATTGAAACAATTCAATCTGACATAAAACCACTGAACTCTAACATCTCATCTAGTATAATAGAGGTCAGTGCAAAAAAACAGAATTTTATAAATGTCATTTTGAAAAGAAATTATTTGACAGCATTTAAGAAAAGTTCTCTACCGAAAGAGATTCGTAAGAAATTTAAAGGAGTCTTTAATAAGGTTTCTTATTGCGCCAACATATATTCAAAAAAGGCGATCATTAAAAAGGTTATGATCCGAATTAAATACAAAAGAATTTATAATGAAATTTCTTGGGGAGCAAGGTTTCGCAGAAAGAAGATTACTATGATTGTTGCAAAGAAAACTTCAGGTCAGGTCTGCCATAGGTGTAATTTAGCATTAGAATATTTGAATTATGATCACATTAAACAAATCGATCTCGTAAAATGCAAGTTTTGGAAATGTTATAGCCAGAAGATGTAAATAATTCATTATTGATGTGATTGTGTAAATAATTTGTTAGGCAACATGATGTAATTGTTGTGATGTGTCTTATATTTTGTGCTTTATTAACCAATGTTTTCTTTTCATGTCGTGCAAATGAATACGATCCAACCTAGAAGGAATTTGCGATGCGCGCTGGGCATCGAAAGTAACTTAATGCAATTAATAATTTTAATGATTTATCTGTATATTTTTTGATGAAATTAAATACTCTTCTGTCTTGTCTTTATTTACAAAATAGGATTGGCTTTTGAAATCGCAGACAAAGTCCAAATACAAATCCATAAGGACTTAGTCTGCAACAGTAAAATATTAATAATATAAGCCTATATGGCAAATAAATGTTATGAAAGCTTATTTGTCATTTTGAGAAATGTTTTGACACATAGTGCCGTGCCACAGATAACACAAAAAAGCACAGTGTCAAAACCTTGTCAAAAGTAAAGCTTAATGGTCATTACAAAATTGGTTCGACACATAGTGCTATAAACAACACAATAAAGCACAGTGTTCATCGTATTAGAATTAGATTTATTTATACTCTATACTCTTTGTGTCAGAGGAATGGTAACTGAAACCGACTTTGCTAACGGGGCATAGCCTTTGCAAAGGATGTCAAGTTGACATCAACGGTCCAGTTAGTGACTGTTGTTTCGTTAAAAAAGTAAGTGGTAATATAATGATAGTGGAGTTAATAGTAATATAATGATGGAGTATCTTGCCCGTTCTTCTCCATAGAGATCTACGCCTTGGAATGGGCATCTACGGTACTTTCACAGTTATGGTGCTCCCACACTGCTGTTCAAAAATGTTTACAAACATTTTCTAACACTACATTTACTGGACAAATGTTAGGAAAATGTCTGTCTAGAAAAAGTTTACTAATGTTTGTAAACATTTTTGAACAGCAGTGTGGGAGCACCATTATTATGTCTTGTGACTGGGACTGTAGCACCATAATTTTGTAATATTTTATTTTGTCTTTTGACAATTCAAAAGTGCCTGTAACTGGCCTACTTGAAATGAAGTGCTTTGACTTTGACTTTGATAAACCCTGGTGCAAGTTCTATGAGTAGAATTTAAATTCGATGCGATCCAGCCTTTCCTTCTCTGGCCTGATAAAAGCACGAGATCGAAAAATTGTATCATATCTGAATTTTTGGAAACTTAAACACCGACGGGTCGATGTGAGTTGACGCATCATTTTGTTAGTGTAGGGAGGACGCCTTGTTCCTTTTCCAGGGGTTTTGGACAAGGAGGTTCAAGCATGATGGCGTAGATTTTTTAGTGCGTATGCGCACGTCAGCCGAAGTTAAAAGCACATATCGGAGCATCCGATAAGTGTCATGACTTAAGCCTTCCCCTTTTAAGGGTCGTACCTCAATTGTTAATGTGATTCCCCTGTTAGGTAAATGTTCGGGTTAGGATAAGGTAGGATTGATGTTACCTTTCAAAAGATAGAATAGAAGCACTTCATATGATTCTGCGCGTCTATTCGTAGGGGCGTAGCTTATGTGAGGACTCGCCAATTAAGAAGGCAACCTACTTGCCTATATTAAGACTGGCAACAGATAACATCTGAAAGGTAATTGAATTTCGAACATAAAAATAGGTGAAGTTGTTTGCTAAGCTTGACTGTCACTTCTAGATTAGTCGCCTGAAGGCAGGCACATTATTACTTGAATATACCAGATAAAACTAATTTGTGTTTATTTCCCGTAGCCCATCTGACTACGACCTCACAGTACCTCGTCCCGAGGGGTAAAACTTGTCGCACGGCCACTTCACTTTTCCTTCGTAATCCGCGTCACACTTCTAACCGCTACGATGGCTCCTTCTCTGTTACTGCAGTGCATCTCTGGAACTTTCACCCACTCTCCCTACGCGATAGCCCATCTCTCGTTGTCTTCAAGAGGAAAATTAAGGAGCATTTCCTTTCAATGCAATTAATTATATATGTACTTGTCTTTATAAACGTAGGTAGGTATTTTAGATATTATTATGTAACTAGTTTCATCTTAATATATAGGTATATATATTGTACACTGGATTATTGCCTTCTATTATGATCTCTATCACTCAAAGATTTGCTGTTTGCTTTAGAAGAAAACTACATTTGTACATGAATGTTGTTATCAATTTGTTTAAATGTAATGTCCTGGGGTACAATAAAATAATAAAGAAAGGACTTATTTAATAAAATATGAAACAATCGCATGGGTATTAGTTAGGCTCTTAACTCATAAACGGCACAAATATATGGATATCTCTAACTATTCTCAATCTCATTTTTTTTCTCTTTTAATTAGACTTTTTACAATATTTTTCAATCATCATTATAGCCCTTTGCTAAGAATAGTTACAGCACTGATAACAGTATTTGTGCCACATGTTAAATTTAGTGTTGTGTTTTTTTTTTTTTTTAATTTGGTGTTTTTTTTTATCTTTGCATAGATTCTTTTACCAATTGTGAATGTGTGAACATTGTAGGCTTTCTAGATTTCTAGATGATTGTTAACATTTGTTAACTTTTTATTTCGTTTTACATTATTTTTTTTGTATGTTTTTTAATTTCGTACGACTTATTGTCGGGCCTACGTTGTCCCTCCATATCCAAGTATTAATGCTGTAACATGGAAATATTGTAAACACATTTTTTTTTAAAAGAGTATCCATGGAGTTTCTTGCCGGTTCTTCTCCATAGGAAACGACTAACTTGAAACCTTTTGTCGACGTTTTATAAGTGCCCATGTAGGCCTATGTAAAATAAAAAAAATTGATTTTGATTTTGATTTTTGCTGGCTAGAGAGTATTTACCGAGTAGGACCTTCCTTACACAATAGTGTACTCAAATGGATGCCCATTCGGCAGAGAAAAAATTTTCGCGCTTTGACTGCGCTTTGCTCTCTACTCAACTCTCCCACACCTCCTTCTTATCTCATTCCTCACTTTCAATACCTATGTACTTCACACGCTAGGAATCTGCGTTCATCTAATAATCTTCTCTTGCTCTGTCCTTCACATACTTCTGATTTTGTTCGTTCTTCCTTACATATTCAATGCATTCTTCTCTGGAATGCGCTTCCTCTCGATATCAGGACGGCCACCAGTCAGTATGCATTTAAGCGGAAGTTGTGGCATTATTTTCTAAACGAATAGCAGAGTCGTCTCAATACGCGCCTTTCTATTAATTTATATATATAAACATATTTAATATATAGTATTTATACCGTATATTTATACCGTATATGTATATATATATATATGTACCTATTTATGTATGTTTATTTTAACTACATACTTTTGTACTCATTTTGTGTTTATTATTTAATTTTTTATGCATCTGCCATGCTATCTCTTCACGGCCCATGGTTGACTGGTAGAGAATGCCTCAGATATTAAGTCCGCCTTTGTACTTTTATGTTGCATGAAGTTTTAATAAATAAATAGTGTATTAAAAGTTAGGTTGTATGTACTTAGTTAACTACATACTAATCTCTTTTCTTGAATGTACATTCCAGTAACATAATTGTTGCGTTAAGCAAATTATGGATCTCGCGGGACTTCCTGAGTTCACTGTTGAAGTGCTAAGTCATGTGCAGGATCTTCCCAGCTTTGCTAATTTTCATTTGATTATATTGTAAACAGAATTATCCCAGGTCTGGTTTCATTCATCATCTAATGTATTTTTTTAACCATGGAGTTTCTTGCCGGTTCTTCTCCATAGGAAACGACTAACCCGAACCGTGCATTTTTTGTCGACGTTTTATAAGTGTCCATGTAGGCCAATGTGAAATAAAAAAATAGATTTTGATTTTTTTTTTTTAACCCAAAGTTTGACTGGTAGAGAATACCTTGTTGCAGTCCGCTTATGTACCACTAATGTGCCTAGGAGTTGGTAAAGGAGATTGGATACTTTTAATCATTCTACCACGCGGGTGGGGGCTGAAATTAGTAGAATTTATAAAATGTACTTTTACCCGACTGCCAAATTAGGGTAATTCTTACGTCAATCTATTCGTCTTATCCTTACGAGTATCACTAAAGACATTACAGTAATCAAAGTTCACCAAAGCGACCACCAGACTCCATATAGTAAGGATAAAAAAAATCGGCAGACTATGTCAAGTGGGGTATTGTTGAATAGTTGCTTAAAAACAATCTTCAGGTTCCTTTCACCATTTTTCATTTATTTAATGGTCCAGGATATATATCGATTTAGAGATGGTTAACAACCATTCTCGCTAATTACCTCATAGCTTAATTTAAGTCTGCAATAGCCAATAATTAACTCTGACACCAAAGGTGGCCACAACCTAACACGAAAAAGAAGGAGATCTCATAACTTTCAAACCACTTGACGGATTTATATAATTAAGACATCGTTAGAGACTGTCAAGGTGTTCTTAGAAAAACAAGCATGGCGAGTTTTGGGCCCCATATTGCGTTGGTTCTAGTTTTTTCAATCCCATCGAGTGGGGTATCAAAATATTACGTTACTAGAAATAGGGACCAATTAGTTCAACCAGGTCTCAGACTGGCTAAAGTAGCCTCATCTTTCATGGGGTACTGTACAAAATGTTACAATAAAATTTCTCCCCACATTCTTGAACTGAATGAGACGAAATTTAAAACTTGTATAAAACGCACACTATGCAGGCTGGCATATTATAAGTTGGGGGATTACATCACTGATAAAAATGCTTAGCTAAATGCTAGTCCTGCTCCACATCCACTAGGGCGCAAAAACAAGTGATATGCAGAACATTATTGTTTTGAAGTATTGTTGGACCTTCTGAAGACTGTATGAATATATTTGTATTGTATAAACTCAATTTCATTCATCAAGGTATGTACTTATGTACCTAAATATTGTTTTTTTTTTTTTTTAAATAGTAAGTATGGAGTTTCTTGTGCATTCTTCTCCATTACAAGCTACTTTCCGAATGCACGGTAGAATCAACTATTATAACTTGTAAATTTTAATGTAACGTTCAAAAGTGCCGCTTGGTGGCCTACTTGAAATAAAATATTTTTGTCTTTTGTCTTACTTATATGTTTGTGTAAAGTTTTTCAGTTTATAAGTGTTATTATATGTGTAGTTTTGGCTTGCTGTACGCTTTGGTTGAAACTGTAAGTACAGCAAGTAATTGTTATAAATAAATAAAAAAAAGTAAATTTAAAAAATCAAAAACCCGAATGCTTAACTGCCCTTTTTAAATTTACTTTTTTTTGCAATAATCTAACAAATATATTACCTGGGATGGCGTAGTAAATGACTGGGGCTGCTACGTAGTTTTGCGGTTGCTAATAAATAGGTACCTAAAAAGCTTTAGTCACCAGAACCCAGTAACGGGGTAATACCAATATTAATAGGTTACAATTACAATGTCCCCTTGTTATCCTACGTGACATTGTTTATTTATTTATTTATTTATCCATTTATTGCAGACCAATTACATGTCCATAGTTGTTAGTAACAAAGGTCTTAAAACTATGTTAGTCAACTTATTGTAATAGTGTCATCTCGTCACGTGAAGCTGGATGACTCTCCCCAGCATCTCAGAGTCAGGCCTCTCAGAAAACATTCTTAGGATTCCGTTGTTGCTCCCCCGAATCCGACGCATCAGAGAAGCAGTTTTCTTGCGCATAATGGCATAAAAGTCATCGACTCTTGCGTCAGCAAACATGCCCGACGCACTGCAGAATCGGGGGAGCCTCACCAGAATCCTAAAGGCGTTATTGTATTGTACACGAAGATAGTACATTGTAAGTGGTTTTACTTATTATGACGTAGATGTTCGAATCATTTCCACATTCTGTTTATTTCAGGTTTATTGATCAGTAGTTGTGGCCCCGTGGTAACAGTCGCGACTTACAAGTTGTAGGTCGTGGGTTCGAACCCTGGCAGGCGCTTTACTTTAGGTAAATTATTTCATCACCACTGCTCTAAAAACGGTGAAGGAAAGCATCGTGAGGAAACCGTCATGTTCAAGAACCAAAAATTCCAAGACATGTGACATCCACCAACCCGCACTAGGCTCGTGTGGTGGATTAAGGCCCATTCCCTCTCTCACAGAGACGAGGAACATTAAAAGGCTGATGATGAGGAGACCTGATAATCAATCAAAAGTCATTTAAAGGGGCTGAAGGCAGTACACTTAGAAATTTTGATGACACACGTCTGGCGAAAAAAGATGAGGAGAGCCGGCTACAAAAACAGAAAAGAGAGTGTCAACTTTTGGTTGACTAATAGAGAATGTTAATGTCTGCATTTGTACTTTTTGTAATGCATGAATCCCAAATAAATAAACATCCTTATTTATTAAAATCCCAAAGCTGTTTAGCGACTGATTAACATGTTTAATTGGGCAGTTGACAAAAAAATATATATTTAGTCCGTCAGTTAAATAAGCTAAAAATATTGGACACGCATTGGTTCTTTTGCCACGTAAACAAAAAAATACTACGATACAGTGCGTTGAAATATTGTGTGACGTCACGGTTTGCTACACTTTATACTGACAAAGGGACGTCATAAGCCCCCACTCCTGAACTTTGATGCGCTTTATCTTTGTCAGCTTTATTTATTTGATAAAGCAATACTACTTAATAAATAGGATTATCATTGTTCTACCCAGGAAACATCCCTATTCACTTTTTCTAAAGCGAATATGAATTTAGAATCTGTTAATTAGTTGCTAAACAGTTTAGAGATTTTTGTATAAGGCTAATATTACAAAGTCCATAAACACGATAACATAAATAGATTAATGCAAACACAATATCAAAATAAGGTTTTCTAAGATCTATTAATTATTCACTACACCTGTTAATAAGGTTCTAAGAATAGAGGTGCAAAATACAGAAATCTTATTGCGCGTAATTTATAAGTCTTTGGGTATTTCCAACCGCGGACAAGTATTTTTGAATGGCTTTAAGATAAACTGTGTTTAACTACCTAATGTTAATGTGCGTTTTATTTACATCTAAGCAGATTTTTCAAGGAATTTAAGATGTAAAAGGACTTATTTATAAAACTTTTGACACTGTTTTGCAACTGATTTGGAGATTCTTAATTCAAATTTTATATTGGTATGCAATATGAATTTAGAACCTGGTACTTAATCAGTGACGAGATTTTTATAAATATGGGTGATTGGTTTACTGATTAACATTTCGACAGTACTCAATAGTAAATGTTAATCATGTTAGTATTTATATTAGAATTACTCAAAAATTGTAGTGAAAGAATTTGCAAGGTTCAGGTTTTCAGGTATGAAGTTTCTCTAAGAGTCTATAGACAAACATGTCGATGTTTGTAAACAGTTTTATTTTTTTATTTGTGATGGGTTTGCTCTTGACTCTAGTCTAGGTCAGAGGTGACAGAGACAGAGTCGACGATGGAGCGAGCTTACCCAGAAGAAGCCTGTTTACTCTAACTTTGAAGAGATTCGGGTTGAATACGTTCGTAAACACAGACGCAGGTAGTGAGTTCCATTCTTTCGCTGTGCGCATTATGAAGGATGTTTGGAAGCGCTTGGTGCTTGGTGGAATGGCAACAAGGTAAGGATGATAACTTGCAGTGCGTCTAGATATCCGATGGTAGAAGGTGGCTGGCGGGATGCGGAATATCAGCGATACGATGTCGAAAAGTCAAGATTGACATGAGCTGTCGAAATGTCAGTGGTTAAAGAGCAGTGGTGGTCGACAGTTCGTACCCAGGCAGCACTGGGCCCGCGTGGTGGATTACGGCCCATTTCCTCTCACAGAGAGGAGGCTTGCACGCACAGCGGACGAAATGGGAGTCAAAGTGCGGCAAATAGGGTCCATCTATTCTATCCTCTATCTATGTCATGTGGTTAATCCCAAATACCCGACCATTTTGGCATTTCGACAAACGCCGATAATATGTCATTTTGTCTAGAAGTATCTCATAGAAATGTTTTTATGTTAAATAAATAAATAAATAAATAAAGGCAAAAGAGCCTATTAAAATTTAGTAAAATGAAATTGGCTTCGTCCATTTAACTATTTAGCAACTAAATAATTAAATAGATGAACCCAATTTCAGCAGCAACATGATAAATACTATCTCACAGACGAGCTCCCACAAAAACCTTGATTTCCCATAGGAAAGGGAAGCCTAATGTTTAAATACTGAATGTTCCTTTCCATTCATTTAAAGAAGTGGTCTACCAGGGTAGCGGAACTACGTTGACTTGAGAAACAAATAAGTATTTTTTTATACTTACTTATTTGTTTGAAAACTTTTTGAGGCATAACGCTTTTTTCCTTACAGCTACAGATTTCTACCAGGCAACCCCTACAGCAAGCCTCGTTAGTGAATTTCGTTCTAAAAAGGATGTCGGAAGGATAAAACAAAAAAAAAAACTTTTTTACAATAAAATGGAACAATACTTTATTTTTATTCAGCCTAGTTTGTCCCACTGCTGGGCAAAGGCCTCCCCCACATCTTACCAGGCTACTTTGTCTCCTGCCTTCTCCGGCCAATCCGTTAGGAACGAGTCCAGATCGTCACGCCAGCGTTTTTTAGGCCGTTAACGGCGCGCGGCGTGATGTTATGCTATTAAATGGTGTAAACCGTGTTGGGAAATGTGGACCATATCGGAAACATTACTTCAAACAAAAAAAAAATCCTAATCAGTTCACAATTGACGTAGATATCGGTGAGCATATACGTAAATAAAAACAAAACATACAGTCGAACAACCTTCTTTTTGGAAAGTTGGTTAAAAAGGATGGTAAAACCCTGTAGATTGGATAGCAATAAAGGAGTGTAGGCCAGCTCATCACCTTTTTCAAAATCAAAATAAGACTTACAGAAAACAATTCAGGTCACAATCTTACTAATATTATAAGTGTAAAAGTTTAGATGTACTATGTGTGGATGTATGTTTGTTACTCAATCACGCCAGAACGGCTGAACGGATCTAAAGGAAATTTGGCACAGACATAGATTATAGTCTGGAATTGCACATAGGCTACTTTTCATCCCGGTATAATGTTCCCTTAGGTTGACAAAACACTTTTCACGCTGGTGAAGCAGCTGACAGAAGAAAGTAATTACATAAAAACAATTTAGTGAAGAATGTTATTGTGTCTGATGGGATTACTAACAGTAAAGACCAACGTCAATAGTTTTTGCAGACAAATCTTTGGGTCACATGTACAGTTCATTGGGTCAGTAATGACGTAGAGACACTGTTTTGTTTATTGTGCATTTAGAAAGCCTTTAGTCGCGTACCTACTTCCCAGGAGCACTAAATCCAATGGTTGTTTTTGATAGATTAAAATACCGTGATGCTTATTAAAATATTGTGAGTTTAGGCATTGATTTAGAAGCTTTAGTATTTGTAAACGTATAGTATACTAGCTGTTCCCCGCGGCTTCGCTCCCGTGGACCACCCCACAGGACCCGTTTTCGGGATTAAAAATAGCCTATGTCACTCAGGAATAATGTAGCTTTCTATTGGGGAAAGAATTTTTCAAATCGGTCCAGTAGTTTCGGAGCCTATTCGGTCCAAACAAACAAAAAAATCTTTCCTCTTTATAATATTATTATAGTATAGATTATTAAGTTATAGTATATGTATCAAATACGATGTTTGCTAATAGCTAAGTTGGTTTATGTATTACTGAATACAATTTCGTACCTACTTAAGATATACTCGTAGAAGCCTTTTTGGTCTCGCACGGTGTATTTTATATTTTATTATTGTTTGTGTTTTGCTTATCTCGTGTCTCCTGTGCGGTTCACAAATAAATATTTTTCTTTCTTTCTTTATATATTTATTTATATATACCTAGCTTCAACCCGCGGCATCGCCCGCGTTCAAAGTTAAAAAAATGCTCCGATCACCACCAAACTTTACAGGATTATCCGCTGGGTCAATCTAAAGTCTGAAAATTAGATTAAAATCGGTCCAGCCGTTTCAGATCATACATACATACTTTCTCTTTTCTATAGATAGATAGAAGATAGATTTATTGTACTCCAAGATAAAAATAATTCAAAAACAAACACAGCAGGCGGCCTTATTGCGTTCCGCGATCTCTTCCAGACAACCTAGAATGGAAAGAGACAGCCTGGACACAATATGGGGTTGAACTTGGTGCAAATTTTGCAAACAATAAATTACTCTATAGAGTAAGTAGGTACTAAATACAAAAAAGATACATACATACGACTAATATACAGATATACCTTGATCATCATTTTCATTATCAGCCTTTTAATGTTCCCACTGCTGAGAAACAGGCCCCATCTCTGTGAGAAAGGTAATCCACCACGTGGGCCCAGTGCGTGTTTCAGGATGACACATGTCTTTGAGTTTTTGGTGTCTTCGCCGTTTTCTGAGCAGTGGTGATATATACTTACTGCAATGTAAATTACCCCAGATTTCTGAATTATGAATATAAAGTTGAATATTTGTCATTAAAGTTGGATTTCAAGTTCTTAACCCTAATACCTGCTCATTTCAGAAACCAGCCCTAGGTCGCAGTTTAGACTATGCTTACTAGCACCACAAAACCCGGATCTCCAAATTCTTCAATGCCAATGTTTGCATTCCCAAAAATGGATAAGTAATATACACAAACAAACATGACGCGATAACACATCGATTTTTTATTAAATTAATGGCATTTTCTAATCGTGTTAATAAGAGTTAATCTTATTAATCACTGTCTAATTTTAGTGTGTATTTTATATTAATAAAATAAATATCAACTACTTTGCTATTCTAGGAATTGCATTCGAGTTAATATTTCCCCAAAATAATAATAACTTTTATATCACATCATCATCCTAGTAATGTTCCCACTGCTGGGACACAGGCCTCCTCTCTGTGAGAGGGAATGGGCCGTTATCCACCACGTTGGCCCAGTGCGGGTTGGTGGATGTCACATCTCTTCGAATTTTTGGTTCTAAGACATACCGGTTACTTTTATAGGTATGCTTGCAAAATTTCCATTTAATTAAGTTAAAATTATAGGTACAAACACACATAACATCACGCCAATATGCCCTGAAGGGTTTGGCAGGCAGAGGAGCACCTTCAGTAGGTAGGTACACCCTTATTCAGCCGTTATTTTTGAGACCCATGTAAAAGTCCAGACTTCAAGTTACTACTGAGAAATTCCAGATGGCAAAACCCAATAACTAAAAATGGTCATCTATTTAACATTATAAATATAAGTAATTGTGAAAAACGTAATCTACTTACTGTGCCAATAACACTCAAAATGGCTAACTATTTAAGATTATAATTATATGTAATTGTAAAAAAACTTAATCTACTTACCGTTCCAACAACACTCAAAATGGCCATCTATTTAACATTTTAAATATAGATCATTGTAAAAAACGTAATCTACTTACCGTTCCAACAACACTCAAAATGGCCATCTATTTAACATTTTAAATATAGATAATTGTAAAAAACGTAATCTACTTACTGTTCCAATAACACTCAAAATGGCCCTCTATTTAAGATTATAAATATAGATAATTGTAAAAAACGTAATCTACTTACTTTTCCAATAACACTCAAAATGGCCATCTATTTAAGATTATAATTATATGTAATTGTAAAAAAACGTAATCTACTTACTGTTCCAATAACACTCAAAATGGCCATCTATTTAAGATTATAATTATAATGTAATTGTAAAAAAACGTTATCTACTTACTGTTACAATAACACTCAAAATGGCCATCTTTTTAAGATTATAATTATATGTAATTGTAAAAAAACGTAATCTACTTACCGTTCCAATAACACTCAAAATGGCCATCTATTTAAGATTATAATTATATGTAATTGTAAAAAAACGTAATCTACTTACCGTTCCAATAACACTCAAAATGGCCATCTACTTAACATTATAAATATAGGTAATTGTAAAAAACGTAATCTTCTTACCGTTCCAACAACACTCAAAATGGCCATCTATTTAAGATTATAATTATATGTAATTGAAAAAAAACGTAATCTACTTACCGTTCCAATAACACTCAAAATGACCATCTATTTAACATTTTAAATATAGATAATTGTAAAAAACGTAATCTACTTACTGTTCCAATAACACTCAAAATGGCCATCTATTTAAGATTATAATTATATGTAATTGTCAAAAAACGTAATCTACTTACCGTTCCAATAACACTCAAAATGGCCATCTATTTAAGATTATAATTATATGTAATTGTATAAAAACGTTATCTACTTACTGTTACAATAACACTCAAAATGGCCATCTTTTTAAGATTATAATTATATGTAATTGTAAAAAAACGTAATCTACTTACCGTTCCAATAACACTCAAAATGGCCATCTATTTAATATTATAATTATATGTAATTGTAAAAAAACGTAATCTACTTACCGTTCCAATAACACTCAAAATGGCCATCTATTTAACAATATAAATATAGGTAATTGTAAAAAACGTAATCTACTTACCGTTCCAACAACACTCAAAATGGCCATCTATTTAAGATTATAATTATATGTAATTGAAAAAAAACGTAATCTACTTACCGTTCCAATAACACTCAAAATGACCATCTATTTAACATTTTAAATATAGATAATTGTAAAAAACGTAATCTACTTACTTTTCCAATAACACTCAAAATGGCCATCTATTTAAGATTATAATTATATGTAATTGTAAAAAAAACGTAATCTACTTACTGTTCCAATAACACTCAAAATGGCCATCTATTTAAGATTATAATTATATGTAATTGTAAAAAAACGTTATCTACTTACTGTTACAATAACACTCAAAATGGCCATCTTTTTAAGATTATAATTATATGTAATTGTAAAAAAACGTAATCTACTTACCGTTCCAATAACACTCAAAATGGCCATCTATTTAAGATTATAATTATATGTAATTGTAAAAAAACGTAATCTACTTACCGTTCCAATAACACTCAAAATGGCCATCTACTTAACATTATAAATATAGGTAATTGTAAAAAACAAAATCTACTTACCGTTCCAACAACACTCAAAATGGCCATCTATTTAAGATTATAATTATATGTAATTGAAAAAAAACGTAATCTACTTACCGTTCCAATAACACTCAAAATGACCATCTATTTAACATTTTAAATATAGATAATTGTAAAAAACGTAATCTACTTACTGTTCCAATAACACTCAAAATGGCCATCTATTTAAGATTATAATTATATGTAATTGTCAAAAAACGTAATCTACTTACCGTTCCAATAACACTCAAAATGGCCATCTATTTAAGATTATAATTAAATGTAATTGTAAAAAAACGTAATCTACTTACTGTTCCAATAACACTCAAAATGGCCATCTTTTTAAGATTATAATTATATGTAATTGTAAAAAAACGTAATCTACTTACCGTTCCAATAACACTCAAAATGGCCATCTATTTAATATTATAATTATATGTAATTGTAAAAAAACGTAATCTACTTACCGTTCCAATAACACTCAAAATGGCCATCTATTTAACAATATAAATATAGGTAATTGTAAAAAACGTAATCTACTTACCGTTCCAACAACACTCAAAATGGCCATCTATTTAACATTTTAAATATAGATAATTGTAAAAAACGTAATCTACTTACTGTTCCAATAACACTCAAAATGGCCATCTATTTAAGATTATAATTATATGTAATTGTAAAAAAACGTAATCTACTTACCGTTCCAATAACACTCAAAATGGCCATCTATTTAAGATTATAATTAAATGTAATTGTAAAAAAAAGTTATCTACTTACCGTTCCAATAACACTCAAAATGGCCATCTATTTAACATTATAAATATAGGCAATTGTAAAAAACGTAATCTACTTACTGTTCCAAACAAAAACATGGGAATTAAAGTGTGACCTAGAGACATAGTTTTATCCGTATGTGTAGTACCTACCTTTCTTACTAATATTATAAATGCGAACGTTTGGATGTGTGTATGTTTGTTAATCAATCACGCCTAGAACGGCTGAACAGATCTGGATTAAATTTGGCACAGAGATAGATTATAATCAGGAATAGTATACTCGTGCTTTTAATCCCGCGAATATATTCCTTCGGGATAATTGAGACCGTCATGCGGGCGAAGCCGCTGGCAGAAGCTAGTAGAGAATAAAGAGGTAGGTACTACCTATTAAGTGAAGCCAACCGCAACTTGGCAGTATAGAAGGTTAACTGTGCATTAAAAAAAACACGATCGTAGACAAGCGCGGGTTTCCCCAAGTCTTGTTGTTGTACATACAAGTCAATGGAAGATTTTCAAGATCATTGGCATTCTAACGCGAATAGTGTGCACCTTTGCATGTTATACTTAGCAGACAAATATAACATTTTTAAATTATTTTTCAACTTTATGAGTATAGTGTCCTTACTTAGTCTTTTTCTTATTGTCTTTAGCTCGACATAGATTCGAAATTTGTATCATATTAGCGGTTTCTGGGTTGTGGAGGTCAGGTAGGCAGTCGCTCAATGAAAAAATACTGGTATCCAGCTGCAACCATTTAGACTGGAAGCCGGGCCCAATTGTCATCGGTGTCAGCGTAGTTGTCACTTTGGCTGTAAGTGGAATTAAGTTGGCGACTCAACTCCACATCTACACCCTGTTGCCGTACCGTAGCAATAGCTCAATTTTGCGAGTTTGGAGTTAGGGCTTGTCCCTATCACCACGTCACGACATCGTTAAAATGGCATGGCGTGGTGTCGCGGCGCGGTGGTATGACGAGATATGCTAATACACGGTACGGCAACGTCACCGCGGAACGACGCGTCGCACGTTGTCGGAAGCGGTACGTGGCGATGCGCTCGCTCAGTTGATGTTTAAATGTCATAGCCATTAGTTCCAAATAAAGATGTCAGAAATGCTGTAACTGTCAGAAACTACAAGAAACGAAACTAAACGTTGTTTCGTTCTGTCAGAAATGCTGGAAAATGTACCGGCATTTCAAAAGGCGACACCGCACCGTTCCACGTTGACGACGTGGAACGTTGACGACAAATGTGGTGATGGGGACAAGCCCTTACGCCTTCCCACTTGGGTTCAGCGTCGGATCAGAGTCATCCCAGTGGGCCAAGGGAGTCACCCTGCGGGATAAAGCTCGCTTGGTGGAGAATAATCAGTGGGGGGAGGGCAAATCCTGCCACAGTTAGCAGCGGGCGACGGTGGGATAGTCAGAAGGTAATATTCTAACGGCCAGTCTAAAGTCTTGCTAGTAGATTAGTTATTCGTGTTCCAGTCGTACGTGTGAAGGTCCGATTGGCAATTGTTCATGTATAATACTGGTATTTGGAAGAGCAGTGGTGGCCCAGTGGTATCGGCCGCGACTTACAAGTTGTAGGTCGTGGGTTCGAGTCCAGGCAGGCGCTTTACTTTGTGTAAATTATTTCATCACCACTGCTCTCAAAACGGTGAAGGAAAACATCGTGAGGAAACCGGCATGTCCGAGAAAGAAAAAAAAATCGAAGACATGTGACATCCACCAACCCGCACTGGGCCAGCGTGGTGGATTAAGGCCCATTCCCTCTCATAGAGAGGAGGCCTGTGTCCCAGCAGTGGGAACATTAATAGGCTGATGATGTGTGAATACTGGTATTCTGCTTTTAGACTGGAAGTCGAACTAAACCCAACATACCTACTTGGCTGGGCAAAGTAGACCCGATAGTTTAATTTTAAAATGTTTCTGTTAGGATTAGATGGAATGTTCTAGAGTTGCAGGTTTAAAGTGTAAACGACCGGTGATTCTAAGGTTTTTTTTTGTAGTTGTTAATTATTATTGTTATGTCTATCTATTATGTAAGTGCGTGTTTGCGTATGATTTTTTTTCAGCTTCAAGGTCTTCATCTGTTGTTTGGCACTTAAACTTTTATAATATTTTAATTTGCGGTTTTGTGTAGATATAATTGCATAAAGTATGTAAGAAGACAAAATCTTTTGTATTTTTCAAAATTATATTTTTAAATGCAGGATGTACCTGGCCTAACATGACTGGACGATTGCCGTTGTGCCAAACTGTGAGAATTATAGTCTTAATAAAGTGCAAATTCTTATTTTTGTCGGTTTCATGGCATCAGGTCGTGTTTTGTTTCTGTCACAAAACTCGACCTCTGTTAATACTAAACTAGTAGGAAAATTGAGGTCGCCCAAGCAAAAAGGGTCTCATCATCATCATCATCATATCAGCCGAAAGACGTCCACCGCTGGACATAGGCCTCCCCCAAGCGTCGCCACATTGACCGGTCCCGTGCGTCCCGCAACCAGCGGATTCCTGCAACCTTCACCAGGTCATCGGTCCACCTGGTGGGAGGCCTTCCAACGCAACGTCTTCCGGTTCGCGGTCGCCACTCCAGAACCTTTCTGCCCCATCGGCCATCCGTTCTGCGAGCAATGTCCCTGCCCACTGCCACTTAAGTTTGGCAATTCTTCGGGCTATGTCGGTAACCATGGTTCTCTTACGGATCTCAACATTTCTGATTCGATCACGCAAGGAAACGCCGAGCATAGCCCTCTCCATTGCCCTTTGAGTGACTGTAAACTTTCTGATAAGGCCCATTGTTAGCGACCACGTCTCAGAGCCATATGTCATCACTGGCAACACACACTGGTCATAGACTTTTGTCTTGAGACACTGTGGTAAGTTGGACGAGAAGACACCGCGCAACTTCCCGAACGCTGCCCAGCCGAGTCGGTTTCGACGGTTGACCTCTTTCTCGAAGTTGGCCCTACCCAACTGGATCGTTTGTCCCAGGTAGACATAGTTGTCCACAACTTCGAGTGTAGAGTCTCCAACCTTGATAGGAATGGGTGTAACATGGGCATTCAACATCACCTTGGTTTTGTCCATGTTCATTTTCAGACCCACTCTTTCGGAAGCTCTACTGAGGTCATCGAGCATTGTACTGAGGCTCTCCATGGTCTCAGCCATGACCACTATGTCGTCGGCAAACCGAAGGTGAGTGATGTACTCGCCATTAACGTTGATGCCTAGGCCGCTCCAGTCCAGAACCTTGAATACATCCTCCAGTGCAGCAGTGAACAGTTTCGGTGAAATGACGTCTCCCTGTCTCACGCCACGCTGGAGAAGGACTGGTTCCGAGGTCTGATCCTGAAGACGGACTGACATGGTGGCGTTTCTGTACAGACACTTCAACACCTCAATGTACCGGTAGTCGATCTGGCACCGTTGTAGAGACTGCAGTACAGCCCAAGTCTCGATCGAATCGAAGGCTTTCTCGTAGTCCACAAACGCTAAACAGAGAGGCAGGTTGTACTCTTCGGTCTTCTGTATAACGTGCCGCAGCGTATGTATGTGATCTACGGTGCTAAAGCCTTTTCGGAATCCGGCTTGTTCGGGAGGCTGGAAGTCGTCAAACCTGCGCGCGGGACGATTCGTGATGACTCTTGAAAACAACTTGTAGACATGGCTAAGAAGTGAGATGGGCCTATAGTTCTTCAGCCGGGCAAAAAGGGTCTAGTAGTGGGGTATAGAGTTAAGATCTAATTCGGTATCTAAAATAATCAATTGATAATGAGAATTTAAAAATATTCATAAACTGGCACATTTTTTTTTATCAGACATTTGAAGTTGAATCTGTACCTACTTGTTTTTTTATGACGGCAACTTTACGAAAATGGCTATATCTCGGCTACTAAATGGCGAGAACTGCACCCTTTTTGCTTGGACGCCCACAATTGTATACCCAGTTTTACCAACACTGAGCCTTGGTAAGTAACTAATATCTCAACACCTATTATTAAGCTGGTGGATTAACCAACTGGGTGCTTTCATTTTGGCACTTGCTTTGTCCCGCGGTTTCACTCCCCATGACCATTGTCGCAGGTACCTTGCATTTGTTTATTTTCTTTTCTGAAATATAGGGTACTCCGCGAAAGTTTAGCGGTCTGTCAGTGAAAGAACTTTTACAAACTTAAACAAATAATCTTACCTCTTTATTATTTAAGTGAAGTTAAGATTAGTTTAGATTAGATTAAGGTGTTTCCTCGCCTGGCAAGTGATAATTAAAACGTTTATAAGAGTCAAAATTAGGAAGCACCTTATTTAACTTAATCCATACTAATATTATAAATGCGAAAGTAACTCTGTCTGTCTGTCTGTCTGTCTGTTACCTTATCACGCTTAAACCGCTGAACCGATTTAGATGAAAGTTGGTATGGAGATAGTTTGAGACCCGGGATAGAACATAGGCTACTTTTTTTTTCATAAAACACTAAGGGGGAAAAATGGGGGGTGGGGTAGTTTTGTATGAAATATCTTATTATACCTTAAACCACCGAACCGATTTAGATGATATTTGATATGGAGATAGTCTGAGACTCTGAGAAGGACATAGGTTACTTCTTTTTGCATAAAACACGAAGGGGGAGAAGTGGGGGAGGGTTAATTTTGTATGTAACTGTGTATCATGCAACTTCTTCCCATTGTGAACCGATTTAGATAAAATTAGGTATGGAGATAGTTTGAGACCCTAACAAGGACATAGGCTACTTGCATAAAACAAAACGGGGGAGAAATGGGGAATGGGGCGTTAGTTTTTTATGAAACTTTTTAATAGGGCTTAAACCGATGAACCGATTTAGACGGAATTTGGTATGGAGAATTTTTGATATATTGGGAAGTACATAGGCTACTTTTTTTTGCATAAAACACGAAAGGGGGAGAGGGATAATTTTGTGTTTAACTTCTTATAATGCAACTCCTTCTTATTATGAACCGATTTAGATGAAATTTAGTATGGAGAGAATTTAAGACCCTGAGATGGACATAGGCTACTTCTTTTTGCTTAAAACACGATGGGGGAGAAATGGGGGAGGGTTAATTTTGTTTGTAACTTTTTATTATGCAACTTCTTCTTATTATAAACCGATTAAGACTGAATTTGGTATGAAGATAGTTTGAGATATTGGAGAACACACAGGCTACTTCTTTGTGCATAAAAACCGAAGGGGGAGAAATGGGAGCGATTATTTTTGTATAAAACTTCTTATTATAGAGATCGATTCACTTCATACTTTGCCGTAATACTTCCGTAACAAATAATTAAAATGTATTTTGTTTTAACTGGTATTTTTTTTAACTAACTCTAAAAGAGGGTTGTGGATGTAAAGATAAAATTTACAAATATTCTTCATGAAGCTGAATTTCGGCAGGTGGTAGTTATAAAGACGGAAAACGTTAGTTAAGAAAGAATTTTTGTAAATTCGAATTTTAAGGGCGTAAATGGGGAAAGCTGAACTTTGTATGAAACTTTTTATTGCGCCTTCCGATTTG
The DNA here is from genome assembly GCA_948252205.1 of Orthosia incerta. Classification (NCBI taxonomy): domain Eukaryota; kingdom Metazoa; phylum Arthropoda; class Insecta; order Lepidoptera; family Noctuidae; genus Orthosia; species Orthosia incerta. The sequence goes on from OX411748.1 coordinate 8,266,152, forward strand.
TTTGAAACTTTGCAAGTATGTTTTTGATAACAAATTATTGAGATCTGCACATCAATTAAGATTATGTAATGGGATGAGGCTTCATTTTACACATAGGTGCCAATATATTAACAGGTATGAGAAAAGAGGAAAGCGTGTTTATACATCGCATCCCAATAATCGCCACTGACCTATCATTTAAATTCAATAGACTCCGGTTTCCAATCAAACTTAGTTTTGCTATTTCTGTCAACAAAGCTCAAGGATAGCAGGGGTGCATTTGGAAAAGCCGTACCCACGACCAGTTACATGTACCTGCTGATATTCGTGTGTCCAAGGCCCAGAATGTATATGTATTAGCATCAAATGAAAGGACATAAAACATAGGATATAGCAGCGTCATAAAATGTTGTGCCCATGATTAACGGAATAATTAAGTAATGTAAATTAACTGTAGATACAATTTTATTGAATTAAATAAGTTAATTGTTTTAACGTTAATGATTCCTGTACCTACACAGGCTGAGTTTTCCAAGAGTGCGTGGAGGGCAAAATCATCACTATGAAGAATAGCACAAAATAATCAAAGGAGTCACGGGGCCGATTTTGATTAAAACTAAAACTGCAACAATGGATTTTCTCCCCTGTATGTCGACAACCAGAATTGATTAACACAATTTATGTTAACGCGGGCGAAGCTGCGGGTAACAGCTAGTATTTCTATATTTATCTAAAAACTATTTACTTAAGTAAATAGTTAGCATTATCTCAGTATTCTTCCTATAGTGGAACTTCTTAGAATAACCGCCAGTAGATGTGTATAATAAAATAATTTTCCTTACAATTTTCTCAGATATGTGGAGACATCATGATGTTCCGGACTTTGTTCTTATTAAATAAAGATATTTACATAATTATACATATTTACAACGAAGGAGTTTTTAATGTGCGAACACTGAGGTCGTCATTAAATACCTAGATAGGTAAGTTTCCTTTGTCATCACATTATCTGAAATAATATTTTAAAGAGGTTAAATTTTACGTTGATATTTTTGTAAAGCGTGATTCAAATACGAAAATTAATCTTTCACGGAAAATATGCTACACTATCGCATTTCAGCCAAAAGACGTCCACAGTTGAACATAGGCATCGCCCACGTGTGGCCACATCCCGTGCTCCGTGCGTCTCGCATCCAGCTGATGCTCGCAGCCATACCAGGCCATCAGTCCACGTGGTGGAGGTCTTCCAAAGCTGCGTCTTCCGGTACGCGGTCTGGCGACCGCGAACTCTAGAACTTTTCGGCCTCATCAAACATCAATTTCTACGAACGCAATATTATTTTGAATAATGAACAGGCTGCATCAGCAGTTGTTTACTATACCGACCTTGTGGAAACTACAACAAACTTCCGTGCGTTCAAGCATTCATAGGGTTCCGTACCCAAAGGGTAAAAACGGGACCTTACAAAGACTCCGCGGTCCGTCTGTCTGTCTGTCACCAGGCTGTATATCATGAACCGTGATAGGTAGACAGTTGACATTTTCACAGATGATGTATTTCTGTTGCCGCTATAACAACAAATACTAAAAACAGAATAAAATAAATATTTAAGTGGGGCTCCCATACAACAAACGAGATTTTTTGCCGTTTCTTTGCGATAGTGGTACGGAACCCTTCGTGCGCGTGTCCGACTCGCACGTGGGCGGTTTTTTGCCATACCTATTATTGGAATCAAATATAACAGCTCACAATGTTAGGACCAGTTAATATTAATGATAATTTTTATCCGTGGTGCTAGGCAACTGGGCTTATCGCGGTTGTAAACGACCCTTTGTGCCTATTGGCCTTGTTGGTTCTGTCTCCTGCTTGATATGGAAGGAAGTGGAAATTTGTATTTTTTCCTACTCCTCCGTTATTCTTTTCTGATTAATTTCGTTGCGGGATCCAAGGCAGCTAAATTCATTCGCCGGGACTCCGTCGAGCTTCATTGCATCGGCGCTTTTCTGGAGTTGCTGTGGTTTGAGAATAGTGTGGTGGGATTGTCCCCAAAAAAAAAAACATTCTTCGAGTAATGTGCCCTGCCCACTAGTACTGCCACTTAAATTTGGCAATTTTTCGAGATATGTCGGCAACTTTGGTCCGCCTTCTTTGGTCTAATATGGTAACTAGAGTCATAGGCTACTCTTTATCCAGGAAAAATGCTCGTTTTCTGCGTGATGAGCCAAGTGAAGCCTCTGGAAAAAGCTAGTCAACACCTTCAACAAAGGAAGGTTTCATGTGAGAACCTTTGTCATCACATCATCCATGATAAATGTACTTTTAATATATTTTTTGTTCGAAATCTGACTCCGTTTCTTTGTATGTAGATTAATCGAGAGAATAATGAATGTTTTTTTTAATTAGATTTGCGAAATAAAAAACGATATTTCATTCGCGAAGAATAATTATCAAGAGGTAATTAATGATCAGCTCTTCTCAATTATGTTGACAATGAATGATCACACAATGGAATTAAAAAAGAAAAACTTTTTTGCAATCCAATAAAATACTACCGACTTCCAAAAAAAAAACTACAAAGTGAAAATAACTTTGGTTTTGGAAGTCGGTGTCTTTTGGAGGTACCATTTTTTTGCGATATGGACACCGACTTCCAAAAGTAAAGTTATTATTCACTTTGTAGTTTTTTACTTGGAAGTCGGTAGTATTTTTTTGCAAAAAAGGTTTTTTTTCCCTTCTTCGTTGTAACTACCTAATAGACAAGTTGTTTCGTAAGTACCTATAACGCCAGAATAGATCACCCGAATAACATGAAACTTGAACATAAACGGTGAAATGAGAGATCTGCGTACCCCTTTAGAGCGTACTGGTGTGATGTTATGTTATGAAATGGTATAAACAATAAACAGATATGACATTGCAGCAATCCCTAGAGATAAGCCGTTATTTATTGAAGAGTTCTATTGTATATCTCCGAAGTTCTTCATCAGATCTTCACCAAATTAAAATGGGACGAATTTCGGCATATAGTCTTTTAAACAAATAAAGAATTTTCAAAATCGGTCCACAATTGAGGAAAATATCGGTGAACATACATAAAAAAAATATTAAAAAAAAAACATAAATTCGAACATAGAACCTCCTCCTTTTTGGAAAGTCGGTTAAAAATACAGTTTACTAGTTACTTAACTATATTAAAATACAGTTTACTAGCTACTTAACTATATTGAAATACAGTTTACTAGCTACTTAACTATATCAAAATACAGTTTACTAGCTACTTAACTATATTAAAATACAGTTTACTAGCTACTTAACCATATTACAATGCAATAAAATTGGAAATACTTTAATTGAAGTGGCGATTTCCTTTCAATCCAGCCCATAATCAACCTGAAATTTTCCCACCGCTGGGACACAGGCCTCCGCTCTGTGAGAGGGAATGGCATGAAATCGTTAGACGTCACATGTCTTCGAATTTTGGGTTCTAAGACATGGCAGTTGCCTCACTATGTTTCCGTTCACCATTTTGAAAGAAGCGGTGATAAATAAATAAAACGACCTACAATTCATTAGTCAGGCTCTAGCAGCTAGCTCTCTCCAATCCACCCATTCCAGCGCAACAGCCAATCATTGACATTCCAGTGATTTTCGTTACTGCCTTCTTCATGAAATCGTGTTCCTGTTTACACTTCATCGACTTCTAAATGACTGGAATAATGTTGACGATACTATCCAGTCCATTGACTCACTGGATTACTGAACTGTAATAATATGAAACGACCATTACCTATGCTGATTTTTTTCTTGACACTCTAAACACGTTCATCCTTGATCTCATTGATAAACAACACGATATCCGTAAAGTGTACTGACACCGGAAAACAGGAAGCTGGCAACACCAATAGTATGTGTCATGTCAAAGTACTGCAAATTATCTTCAACCTAAACTTGCAAGTGTCAAGGTTGAAAATCAAATGGAAAGTTGGTATTTAATATTTTGCCGAAATAAGCCTTGTAAGACGAATGATATTTTGGTTTATTGAAGACGGAAAAGGTACCTAATGAATAAATCACATGAGAAGGAAGATTTACGAGATTCCATGTTGGTTATTTTTGCGCAAAGCGCTACCTTTTTTATATTGTAGCGCTGAAAAAGACTCTGTTTTTACTTGGACACATTGGTGTCAATGTCACCGGATAATTGCAGACATCTAAAAGTTTGTATAACATCTTGTGAGATGATATAGTATCTCAATATGTTGTTCTCAGATCATTTCGAATACTCGTAAAATAAATCCAATCCAAATTCGATAGTTTGCAATGAAGGTATCCGTGCCGTATTGAGAAAATAGAGTTTACAATCTCACGCGTTTTATTATAAACCAACGGTGTTTGCAATGATCTGGTGACATCAACATAATCTTATACCATTAAACGAGCAATTCTTGTATATATGTATGTATACCAATTTAGAATCTGAATCTCGGAAACGGCTCCAACGATTTTCATGAAATTTAGTACGCAGGGGGTTTCGGGGGCGATAAATCGATCTAGCTATGCTTATTTTTTAGAAAGTCAAGAACTATATCATTAGATAACCTAACATAGAAAAACTGGATAGGTACTGTGGAAGAACTAAATAATGTATCTTGATGAGATGAATTAAAACCTCAACACACACCGATACCTCTGCAAAATCTATAAGCATTAAGATAATATTTAATTTAAAACCACTCCAGTGTTTAGGAAGTGATAATATAAACTTATTACCATTGCAAAATATTCTTTTGGAGAATTAATTCACTGAATCATGTGCAAAGGAGGAAAATCTCACGCTTGTGTGGGCACACGAGGTCACACGCTGCATACGAGATACAATTATAGGAATAAGTATAAACAAGTAGCTATGTAGGTAGATACTATTTCTATATATTTTCATGGCTGACCGTGATCTGATCAGACTAAATCCTGGTTGAATGATACCTAAGTAGGTAATTCTATGTTGTGCCATTTTCTCTGTCAGTCACTTCTAACATATTGTCTATCATCTTGGGGAGGGACATCAAAAACAACTTTGAAGTCTGTCGAGGTCGCTCAGCGTGCAATACTGAAAGTCGCGTCGTTCAAGCCTATCCGTTTCTCTACAACCTCACTATACGAAAACTGGGCGGTCATGACCGTGATACTGGGCGTTGTCCTCCTACAACACAGTAAACTGAGCTTCAACCCACTACTCCTCCAAAAAAGAAGAATATGGTTTGCGAAGGAAATGGGCAATTTAAAACTAAATTTAGTCAACGCTTTGCCCACTCCATTGGTCCATTAATCTATAATAGGTTAAACAGAGTCCTTAAAATATACCCACTAACAAAAATGCAATGCAAAAAGAAACTTTCTGAATACCTGAAAAGTCTTACCTACGAACAGACTGAACTTCTTCTGTACATTGCATCCTAATTAAAAGCCTATGAATTACAGTATAACATACATTTCTCATAACATACACAAACGCACGCACGCTCTCTCACACCACAACACCACATACACCCTCTTACACATCAGTCACGTACATTCCCATCTCACACAAATAAGAGGTCCTGCATGCAAACACTACACAAATTTTCCTTTTTCTTTTATTAATACCTTAGTAAAGTATATACATTATTTTGATAAATAGATTATGTACATGATACAAATTAAATTATGTCAATGGCTACTATGTATGTATAAAACTCGAGGGGTTTGGCGCTGATAGCTGAAATACAGGCTCTGCCTAGTTCGGCTACAGATGACTACACCACTTAATGTCGACCTAAATCAGCCTGTTAAAATAGTTTGTAAATTATGTCTAAGTTTCTTTAAATAAATAAATAATAATAATTTGGGTTACGCCGTAGCAAAGCATGGCCCGTAGACGTGCTACGGCGTAGGCCGCGTAGCAATATTTTCAAAATAATATTGTACCACTAACTAATTTATTAATACAATTCAATATTACAATAAAGATATTTTGATGACATAAACTATTAATAGCCTATAGACTATGTTTGTACAAAAGAGGAAGTCTGGCGCATTTAATTTTGGTTTGCATAGTAATAAAAACAACTTTGTTAGTTAGGTATCGAAGTTTATCCTTTTCAGAATTTTACCTGTAGGTAGTTAGTTCGTATTTATTTATCTAAATCACAGGGAAATACCTTGATTTTGATGGATTAGATCCGATTTCGGTAATACGGAAGCATACAGTGACAGTCATTAATTTAAAATTAAATCAATTTTGAGAAAAGAAATATAGCTTTTTTTACTAACTACCTTCTCGAAACTCCATCTGTTATTTAATGACTAGTTGCCACCTGCAGCTCCGCTCGCGGTAATTAGGGTTCCGTACCCAAAGGGTAAAAACAGGAACATATTACTAAGACTCCGCAGACCGTCTGTCTGTCTGTCTATCACCAGGCCGTATCATCTCATAAACCGTGATAGCTAGACAGTTGAAATTTTCACAGATGATGTATTTCTGTTGCCACTATAACAACAAATACTAAAAACAAAATACAATAAATATTTAAGTGGGGCTCCCATACAACAAACGTGTTTTTTTTGCCGGTTTTTGCGATAATGGTACGGAACCCTTCGTGCGCGTGTCCGACTCGCACTTGGCCAGTTTTTTACGTTTAACTAAGGTTGGTATTTAATTTTAAATAAATCAGTGGTTAGCTACGAGTATCTACCCTGGTACTTAGTACTTAACTAGCTGTGCCCGCGGCTTCGCTCCCGTCATCTGTCTGCCAACCCTACCCTACTTACCTTCCTGCCTACCCTACTTACCTACCTACCAATTTTTTTGCTATAGTCATCATTCTTTCGCGGGGAATTTTAACATCGCCATTCAGAAAATGACTTCAAATGCACAACGCCATCTATCGAATATAGAGTTCAACTGTCCGAGTATCTGAATTGCGTGTGTTGTGATAATTTCACTTCTTGAACACTTTAAATTCATCTAACTTTTGATAGAGTGAACCGATTGCGATGAAACATAAACTAAGTAATTCTTTAAGTTACGCACAATTATAATGTATAAAAGTTATTTACATTGGTTTCGTACATTTCAAATGACTTGCAAAAATAAACAGACAATAAATAAACAAGACAAGGACAACAAAATCAAAAAATAGGTTCTGTTGGTTATCCTGTACCACCCTGGCTATTTTTTATGGAAATATTTTAGATTTTCAAAAATTACTTTTCTACAGATTTATTATATGTATTGATTGATGATTGGTGATGATGATGTGCTTATGTAAGTAAGTTTTATCATATTTGATTTATATCATAAGTATCGTGGGAGAACACCTTTTCAAATGCACATAGCAACAATACTTAATAACGTATTATGTAAATCTTTTGTATGCAAAATGAAGATGACTAAACACGTGATATAATTATCATAAAAAACATTTTAGGTTTCACACGTTAAAAGGTGAATTAGCACTGTTAAAACTGGTAAAAATAAAATGAAAGAGTCAGAGTATCTTCAAGCAGGGTCTAACTTTCTATGGTCCAGCTGGAAGCACATCAAAACCAAAGTAGGAAGGAGTAACTTCATCCTCGCAAAGGGGTGCTATATAAGGCAGGATATGGATGTATAGCTGAGTCGCAAACCATCGTCTATTATCCAGACTGCCTCAAGTTACATCTTCACTGGCCGCTGCCACCAATGATACAGTAGAAGCGACTATGTTTTAGGCCATCAAAATTTTATTAATAGTCGTGTTAAATTAAGAAGTCGGATTTGACAGCTATAAAATACTTAATAATTATTAAACTTGAAGCTTACGAATGATTTTCGTTGTTATAGTGTATGGGTAACATAATAATTAATTAGGATTAAAACTTTGATTTTGCAATTACTTAAATTACGTTCAAAGTTATCGCGACATGTAAAATGAGAAACGTCATCGGACTTCTTAAGTTCTTAGATAGCCACGATTATAATCGTGCCAGCGACACAAAGATGAAGAAAAATAATTCGAGTTTTTATAGATAGGTACTTATAGCTTCGACTGCTTCAAAAACCTAGCGGTTGCTAGTGCTGATGAGCGAGTTGTAAGGGGTTTGTATCCTGGGCCGGGCGAAATGTGTCGTCTAGCTTTTCCTTCAGGCAATCATACTGAATATCATGGTGGACATCCCACCCATACGCACAAAACGTTTTGGAAACACTTTTATTCTGCGTACAGCTACGGAGTGGAATTCCCTGCCGGAGTCTGTTTCCCGACAGCAACAATCTAGGAGTCTTTAAGTCAAGAGTGAATATGTTATTTCTAGACAAGCGTGTCACACCTTCGTCGGCCACATCATCGCTTACCAACAGGTGAGATAGTGGTCATGCGCAAACCTATTAATACAAAAAAATAATAAAAGGAATGATATTGAATGCTTACTGGCTAGTTTTCCATGTCGGCGTTTACGCACTACATCCGATCCGAGTCCGTGACGGTAGGATAGAGCCGATGCACACCATAAACAAAGAATGTTACATTAAAAATACTTTTTGAACTTGACCTTCCATATGTCATGCTTACAATTTAATTCATGATCTGTTTATCTACAACTACTTGGGTTTCGGCAATGATCTTGACACTTACCTACTTTTGCATACGGACGGAAGTAGCAGTAATATAATAGTGACCATTAAGTACAAAAAATAGTACCGATAAAAATGTAGTTAAGTTTTATTTCCTAACTGTAATAAAATATTAATTTCTAAAATATTATTGGCAAGGCAAACTACTTATCCTACTAATCAAAATAATTGTTTTTAAGTTCCTCTTATATCTAAAAATATAAATATGTAAATACACATTTTCTTTTTTTTTGCTTGGAGAATTGCTCATGCATACTGCACTACCACGGGGAGATAGTGCAGTTATGTGGGACTCTAACCCACTAAAACTCCACGGTGCCCTCCTGTGCCGCTTATGGCGGAAATACAGGCACGCGTTAGCACTCACCGTGAACTCGCCGCGGCTGTCCGTCACCGGACCCTCCTCGGGGGAGTACCCCCTACCTATCACCAACGCACCAGAACACATTGTACGCCGTGACCACCCCAGGGACCAAACCAGCACGTGGGTGCCAGACGACCCCGTGTATAGCACCCTTGGTCCACCTGTGACAGGTCAAGGTCAATGGCCCCGCCACCTACCAGTTTTCGGCCGCAGAGGATAGGGAGAGCGGCTAAAGCTATACCGACACTCCTCTTCCCCTGCGGCCCTACCGCGTCCGCCATCAGACGGTGGCGACCTCTTCCAGGCCGCGGAAGGTAGACAGAGCGGTGCACCGCAATACCGGCACTCCTCTCCCGCACCGGCCTCCAACCCCTTAGCCGCGACATCGTTGGGACGCACCACAAGACATCGCAGCCCGCCTCAGTTGCGATGTCGCCTGTTACCAAGCGGCACCGCAACCTACTAGTTGGCCGATACGACGTCGGCTTAATCGGCAAAAGCCCTGACGATCGGCCCCTCCTCGGGTTCCTCATTGCATCACCGTGGGTGACAAAGCCACGGCTACTGAGCTGCGCCGCCTCGACAATGCGGGAACCCACCGGGGGGATGTACCTACACTTAACGTGTATTTATGTATTGTAAAACAAGAGAATTTTATGCATCTCAAATCTCAATTATATGATCTCTTATTTCTGAAAATAGGACTTATAAAAACGTTCAAGTTAGATTTAGAAGTCCTAAGTGATTAGAAAAATTCCACCTCACTAAAACCAACATCAATAAGTTAATGGGCCTGACCTCTTCAAATACCACTTCGGAACCCGTCTGTGTACGCCTGTTATGAGGTGAATGTAAAGCGGTCTCCCCTGACCCTCGCTGTGCACAGCGCATTTTCACTGTGACACAAAAGTGCATGATGAATGACCAAAACAAATTAAGTAGGTAAGTCATTGTAGTAGATATTGGGATAAATTATTTAAACAGCAGACTTCAATTAATCACACTTTATTTCAAAAACACTTCTTAGAAAATTCTATTACTTCGCACTATTTTCCTTTTCTGATCGCTCTGACTAACCCGACCGCTCTTTATATAGCACGGAAGATGTTTCTAGAACGTTCCATTCTGTTCTAGATAATTCGTGAAACTAACAGAACAATTGACTTTGAAAGAAAGAAAGAAAGAAAGAAATCATTTATTTGCTGATAATGTAGGTATACATATAAGTTGGAATATTAATAAATTGTCCCAATACATTTTGCCTTACGGCATGCAAAATATAACATTTGAATTTAATAATATAGTTACAAACATCACAATTATTATTAACACCTTGAATTATTGAAATGTAAATCTCTCGCATATTTATTATCATGCAATGAAGAATATAAAATAAATGTCATAATGTCAAAAAGATGAATGTCAAAATGTTTATTGTCAAAATATTCTAGAACAACAACAATCACAAATAAACTACAGACTAAAGATAATGTCATAAGTGAAGGTAATGTCAATTACTGTAATGTCAAATTATGTTTGATGTCGAAAAAAATAAAATATTAATAGGCATAAAAATGTCATCATTGTAAATCATAATAAATCACAATAAAATCATAATAAGCTATAAACATTCGAAATTGCAACAACTTTTTACTGTAGAGTTTTATCATTTAAAAAGTCTTTAATTGTGTAATAACATTTCTCCTGCAATAGCTTTACTAATTGTTTTTTAAAGCAAATTATGGGTAGGCCTTTTAAATTTTCAGGTAATTTATTATATATAAGCGGTCCCATGGAAAGGATGTTATTTTTTAATAAGGCTGTTTTATGACCACCCGTGTACAATTGGTTTTTATATTGCGATCTTAATGGTACTGTGCGGTTTCTCACCTCAACCATTGAGGTAAATAAGTGTTTGTTTAATTTAACGAATAGGGCAACTTCTAGTATATACAAACAAGGTAATGTCAGAATTTTTAGGGATTTAAATACGGGTTGACAACTTTCAGTAGACTTAAGACCTGTCATTGATCTGAGGCATCGTTTTTGGGCCCTAAATATTCTTTCTCTCTCACTGCAGTTGCCCCAAAATATGACACCATATCTTAATAATGAAGCAACTAATCCATGATAGGCTATCACTAATGTATCAATGTTTACTTTATTTGAGAGATTATAGAGAACATATGAAGATTTACTTAATTTTTGGCACACACTTTCAGCATGAGATTTCCATGACAATTTGTTGTCAATATGCACTCCTAAGAATTTTGTCACTGAAGTTGTGTCTACGATTTGGCCATTATATTCAGTAACTACTTTTTTTGGCTGTAACCTCTGGTGAAAATGCATGACTTTAGTTTTTTGTAAATTTATAACTAGATTATTTTTATTAAGCCAATCTATTATCGTTTTAAGTGTACTGTTTATTTCTTCTTCGTAGTTCGACTCATTCTTACATTCGACTATAGCAGTGCTGTCGTCAGCAAATAATGTCATTGGTTGACGAATTTGACGGGGTAGGTCATTAATGTAAAGTAGAAATAGTAATGGACCGAGCACACTGCCCTGTGGAACTCCGAATTCTGTTACTCTACAACTGGATAGGTATTTCAGTTCACGCTTGGTTTTAGTACAGATTCTCGATATTTCTGTGTATTGTTTTCTATCCGTGAGATATGACTTAATTAGGTTTAGTACGTTACCTCGTATGCCGTAATCGCTAAGCTTATTTAAGAGAGTATCGTGTTTTACATAATCGAATGCCTTTGTCATGTCTGTGAATATTGCACATATAGGGTTTTTCTTATCCATATTATTCATTATTAGTTTTATAAGATCGAATATTGCCATGTTGATATTTTTATTTTTACGAAAGCCCTTTTGTTCTTCACATAAAATGCCATTTTTAGTTATAAAGGTGTAAATAGATTCGTATATAATTTTTTCAAATATTTTGGAGAACACTGAAATTAGAGCTACTGGTCTATAGTTTGAAATGTCTTCCTTGTCATTCTTTTTATGTAATGGTTTTATGATCACAGTCTTTAATTTATCAGGGAATATACCTGAGCTTATACACACATTCATTATATGGCTTAATGGTTTTGCGATAATATCAGAGACAAACTTAACTACAACGGTTGAAATGCCATCGAATCCGAAACATTTTTTATTTTTTAAGTTTTGTATCACCCGTGTGATATCTTGAGGGATTACTGGCTGCATAAATAAAGACTTTTGGATTTTGGTAATTGCAGCTGTATTTCCCGTACAAGTACTGGACACATCACGTATTTGGTCAACGAAAAAGTTATTAAATGATTCAGCAATCTGCCTAGGGTCTTTTGCTAGTTTGTTTCCTTCGTTAATATGCAAAATTGGTTCTTTTATAAAATTTTTACCATTATTTATTATTTGCCATGATGCTTTTGATTTATTTATAGAGCTATTTATTAAATAATTATTTTGGGCTTTTTGAGTTAGTTTTACAATCTTTTTAAGTTTCTGTGCATAGTTTTGAAATTTATTCTTGTTCTCACTTGTAGGTGTCTTTCTGTATTTCCATAGCATGCTCCGTTGTTTTCTGCTACAAATCCTAATTCCGCGTGATAGCCATTTAATATTTTTATTAGCTTTTAATGTTTTTAATTGAATTGGGAAGCATAAGTCATATAATAAACGAAAGAGATCAATAAACTTATTATATGCCTCATTTGGGTTATCTGTCTCAAGTACTTCTGAAAACGACAGGCATTGAAGGTGCTTTTTAAATAAAATTAAATTTTTGCTGGATAAGTTACGCTTTTGAATGCGCCAGGCATTTATTGTACATGTTTTATTTACCGGTATTTTTAAAATTTGAGCGGTATGGTCCGATAATCCAAAGTCGACTACTTCGCTCATACAATTTTGTTTAGAATTGTGGGCAAAGTTATCCAAACACGTGCCGCTTTTTGGTCTAGTTGGCTGATTAATCAATAACTTTAGATTATAGTTCAAAAGTAAATTTTCGAAGTCCAATGTAAAGCTATTTTTTTTCAATGTGTTGATGTTGAAGTCACCGCACAATACTATTTTTTTATTTGCCTTGGTACACAATTTCTTTACTCGAACTCATTGTTCCCGAAACGACTAGAAACTTCCGAAACGACTAGAATTTTCCAGAATGTTAAGTAGTAACATTGCCTCCCTCTTAGACATGCTTATCCCGAGCATTGTTAGACCCATGATAAAGGGCCATCCGATCCACATGAACAACCTTTGGTGTACCAAGGGGGGCCTTTTGGATTCGGTAGGTGACGTCATTAATCTTGGTAACTATACAATATGGTCCATCCCATTTTGCTTGCAATTTAGGCGATTTTCCTTTGCTGCGTACAGGGTTATGGAACCATACCAGAGATCCTTCGTCGAAGCTCTTATTGTTCGCCTTCCGATCGTAGCGAGTCTTCATCCTCTCAGACATCTGCTGACCTGTCTGTCTAATGTGCTCATATACATCATTCAACCTGTTTCGTAGTTCATTCGCATAATCTGTTACACTGCGTGGAGACTCAAGTGGGGTACCGGTAATTAGATCTGCAGGCAATCGTAGTTCTCTTCCGAAATTAGCAAATGCTGGTGTAACTGTTGTGCTTTCATGAACAGCACTGCGATATAACAGGAGAAATGATTGAATGTGTTTATCCCAATCCTTCTGTCTGCTTTCCACAACCTTTGCCAGATACCTCTCCAGCGATTGGTTGATTCACAGCCGCACAACTTGTGCATTTGCGGGACCATTCCTCAACGTCCTCTCGACAATGGTTCCAGTAAAATCGTTCTCGGATCTTGATTAAAGTCCTCTTAACTCCCACTCACCACTCCCTTGATCATGTCGTCCACTTCAAGTTCCCGTGCCACTGGAACACATCTTGGTCGCTGGCGGATTGGTACCTCATTTCCTGTATTTATTCTGTGTTGAACTAGCGCAGTCTTCCCTATCATTTGACGAGAAACTGTCGGCGAACTTGTTTAACATCTTATTAGCCTTGTTCTTTTCTTCTTCCGACAAGTTATTCAGGCTGTTCTTCAAAAGAGATGACACGTCGAGCTGCCTCCAATGTCAGCTTGCAAGGTGTTCTGTTAATTTCGCCGTCGATGGTCAGGCTGTTCCCTTTACAGGATTGTAAGACCCGAGATCCTTGGGGCTCTTCCATCACCAGCCAGCACCCGCCCCTTAGTCCTGGTGACTATTCGTTTCCCTGCTTCTGTTGCCCAGGAGGGACATCTGGTGGTTCTTTAACTGGCGGTGGCGGCTGCTTATTACCGTGGGATGGCCTTTGCTTCGGGCAGCTCAATCGGATGTGGCCTCTCTCTCTCCGCAGCCATAGCATCAGGGTGAAGTCGCAACCTCCCTGATTCGGTGATTTCGTTCGTCCCGCCGTATTTCCTCCACCTCCTAAGCGTGGGCTAGGGCGTCCTTTAGGTTCTTGAAATGCCCTAGCCTACGTGAACGCCTATACGAGGTTCCCGTCGATCAGCACAGGTGATGAATTCCGGACCAGCTTTTCCACCTCAAGAGCCCTGCTGAAGAGTTTCACCAACCGATTGCGATCGGTCTTTCAGCTGGGCCCGAAACACATGTTCCAGGTGAACGTCGCTGTATCTAGCTTCTAATGCCTCCAGAAGCTTCTCGAAAGAGACGTCTTGTCCCAGCGCCTCTAGGCCTGGTCGCGAAAACCCAAAGTTAGAGCAGTCAAAGCCTGTTCGTTGGTCCACCCATTCGATTTCATTACGGCATCAAACTGAATCTTGTAGGCGGACCGTGACGAAGAGCCATCGAATGGAGGCACTTTAAAACCAAGAGGCGAAGGCGTCATTACCGCAGCTGCCACGGAGACCATCCAAGATCTCCAGACTTGAGCCCACGTATTGTCTTCTCCATCTCGACGATGCGATGTTGCTGGACCTGGTCTTTAACCTCCTTTATCTCTTCTCTATGATAATAGGTATAAATATTGCATAGCAAGGAAACGTGTCTTCTGACACTATTTGGGACACAAACACTGACCTCTATCATACAAGTACGCTGGACTAAATATATTAGATGAAATGACAGTTGATTTTTGTGCCGAATCAAAGCGCCCCACTCGAGGTTCTCAGGAACTAAAATTGACACATTTAGAGATAGGTTAATACCGATATTTCTCAAGATTAGGTAATACTAATATATTCGCCTGGTAATATTATATTATTTTAACTAATACGAGTATATGAGTATTAGTAATATTTTTAAATTACACTAATATCAAAATAGTAGACTTGACAAGGCATATCACTCATCTACTGTATTGACTTCTCATAATATGTTGCAACTAAATATCTCATATTGGTATTAGTGATGAATGTTATATGAATGCCTAATAATCAGTAATAATATGTTAAAAAGCAATGTGTAATACTAAATTCTGGAATCATCATCATGATCATCCACAGTCCGACTTCGCCCACTGCTGAGCACAGGCCTCTCTCTTCTTGTATCAATCACCTTGTTCCTGTTTGGAATGAATTCTGGAATAATATCATGATAATTATAATTGTATTAACAAATGTTATTACCAGAGGTGGCCACACCTCACACGAAAGAAGAAAGAAGAAGATTATCATATGTTTTTAAGTCAAACAATTTATATCTGCATCTGAAACAGAGTTGAAAACTGATATAAGTCTTCACGTCGCTGGAATGCGATGTCACCCTTATTTGCACCTTAACACTACAGAGACAGGATCTCAGCGATGAGAGCGAGAAATATGTCCGATGTAAATTATTATCCATCTCATTCGTACGCAAATATTTGTATGAATGATGTTCCAACCGAGTGAATCCAAACTATTGTAAATGTAAGTATTAACTAACTAGTATACTTGAGCGAGCAGATACTTGCTCAAATATACTAGTTTTAAGGATAAGTTGTTAGCCTATCCCCATATTTAAATCTCACTGATCTGACAGTAATGCGATATAACTTTATTAGCACGCTATCCACTAGTTTATAGCTTGCAATCTGATTGAAAGTATTTTTCAGTTAACCTTTACAGCAAGTTTTCTATTCATCATTTCAGCCGAAAGACGTCCACTGCTGGACATAGGCCTCCCCCAGGCGTCGCCACATTGACCGATCCCGTGCGTCTCGCATCCAGCGCCTTCCCGCAACCTTAACCAGGTCATCGGTCCACCTAGTGGGAGGCCTTCCAACGTATCGTCTTCCGGTTCGCGGTCGCCATTCCAGAACTTTTCTGCCCCATCGGCCATCCGTTCTGCGAGCAATGTGCCCTGCCCACTGCCACTTTAGTTTGGCAATTCTTCGGGCTATGTCGGTAACCCTGGTTCTCTTGCGGATCTCCACATTTCTGATTCGATCACGCAAGGAAACTCCGAGCATAGCCCTCTCCATTGCCCTTTGAGTGACTGTAAGCTTCCTGATAAGGCCCATTGTAAGCGACCACGTCTCAGAGCCATATGTCATCACTGGCAACACACACTGGTCATAGACTTTCGTCTTGAGACACTGTGGTAAGTTGGACGAGAAGATACCGCGCAACTTCCCGAACGCTGCCCAGCCGAGTCGGATTCGACGGTTGACCTCTTTCTCGAAGTTGGCCCTACCCAATTGGATCGTTTGTCCCAGGTAGACATAGTCGCCCACAACTTCGAGTGTAGAGTCTCCGACCTTGATAGGAGTGGGTGTAACATGGGCATTCACCATGACCTTGGTTTTGTCCATGTTCATTTTAAGACCCACTCTTTCGGAAGCTCTACTGAGGTCATCGAGCATTTTACTGAGGCTCTCCATGGTCTCAGCCATGACCACTATGTCGTCGGCAAACCGAAGGTGAGTGATGTTCTCGCCATTAACGTTGATGCTAAGCCCTTTCCAATCCAGAACCTTGAAGACATCCTCCAGCGCAGCAGTGAACAGTTTCGGAGAAATGACGTCTCCCTGTCTCACGCCGCGCCGGAGAAGAATTGGTTTCGAGGTCTGATCCTGAAGACGGACTGACATAGTGGCGTTCTTGTACAAACACTTCAACACTTCAATGTACCGGTAGTCGATCTGGCACCGTTGGAGAGACTGCAGTACAGCCCAAGTCTCGATCGAATCGAAGGCTTTCTCGTTGTCCACAAACGCTAAACAGTGAGGCAGGTTATACTCTTCGGTCTTCTGTATAACCTGCCGCAGCGTATGTATGTGGTCTACGGTGCTAAAGCCTTTTCGGAATCCGGCTTGTTCGGGAGGCTGGAAATCGTCAAACCAGCGCGCGAGACGATTCGTGATGACTCTTGAAAACAACTTGTAGACATGGCTAAGAAGTGAGATGGGCCTATAGTTCTTCAGCCGGGCATTGTCACCCTTCTTGAAGAAGAGTACCACCACACCCCTGCACCATGTCTGTGGCGTTTTGCCCTCGAGTATGACGGAATCAAACAGCTTCTGAAGGGCCTTAAGGACCGGTTTTCCACCCGCCTTCAGGAGTTCAGCCGTGACTCCGTCATCACCCGGCACCTTGTTGTTTTTAAGCTGTTTCAGAGCCATCCTAATCTCGTACAGGCTGACGTCCGGAATATCTTCGGTATAGTGTCGGGTCAATCTAGCTCTTGGGTCGTTTGCTAGACTCGCAACGGGCTTGCTGATTGATGTGTACAACTGCCCATAGAATGTCTCGATCTGCCCCAGAAGCTCCGGTTTGGCGGATACGATCCTGCCATCGTCGGTCTTCAGTTACGTGAGCTGGCTCTGCCCAATAGCCAGATCCCTTGAAAAAACCTTGGAGCCTTTATTTTGCTCAATCGCGTCTTTAATACGATCGGTATTAAAGCGGCGGAGGTCTCTTTTCAAGGATTTAGAGATCTGTCTATTGAGCTGCCGGTATTTGCACGCCTCATCTGAAGACTGCAGGATCATCTCACGCCTCTCCTTCATAAGTTTGAGGGTATGATCAGAGACCTTTTTCTTTCTATCTGTACGACGGGTCTTGAAAAACTTAGACCCGACCGTATGGACAGCTTCCACGAACCCGTCGGCGTAGTCGTCCACGGAGCTCCCTAGGCACTCGAAACGATTCTGGAGTTCGAGCTGAAAGTTTTCGGGGTTTTGGACCTGGATCTGTGCTGGACGGAGCGTGGACTTCATCAGTCGAGACCTTTCAAGCTTAATATTAATGTTCAATGTGCCTCTTACCATGCGGTGATCGCTCCCGGTTTTTACCGAATTGATCACAGAGACATCATTGAACATTTGCTTCTTGGTTGACATGATGAAGTCGATCTCATTTTTTGTTGCACCATCGGGGCTCTGCCAGGTCCACTTCCTGTGTTCACGCTTTTTGAAGAAGGAGTTCATCATAAAGAGGCCCTCCTTCTCCATAAAACTGGCCAGTAGGTGACCCCGGTGGTTCCGTCGTCCAACTCCAAATTGCCCCACTTACAGCTCATCCTCGTCTCGTTTGCCCAGTTTCGCGTTGAAGTCCCCCATGACAACGGTGAAGTGAGTTTTGAAACCATGCATGGCTCTGGAGATATCCTCATACATGGTCTCTACCTCGTCGTCGGGGTGTGCCGAGGTTGGGGCGTAGACCTGTATGACCTTCAGCGAATATCTTGAGGATATTCTGAGTATAAGGCACGCCACCCTGGTCGACACACTCTCGATCTTCACCACGTTGTTCACAAGGGACTTGTGGACGATAAACCCGACACCACCCTCGGACTGCCGGTCACCCTCTCGGAAATAGAGCAGGTTACCGGATTTGAGGATTATCGAGTCCTGCCCCTCTCTTCGGACTTCCGATAACCCTATAATACTCCATCGCAACCTGCTCAATTCCTCTTCGAGTTCGGTGATCTTCTCGTCGGTCCGAAGTGTGCGCGTGTTGTACGTTGCCAGGTACAGTCGTCGGTAATTATTTGGGTAGCCGGATCTCGTCCGGAGATTCTTGGCACCCCTTGCCATGCCGTAACCTCGACCGCTACCGTAGTCGAGGGTAGGCAGGCTGCCGGGCACTAGGGGCCATTTTTTATTTGTGCTTTTCATGGGGGGGTTTTTGCCATAATCGCCACGCTTGGCAGGCGGGTTGGCGATCGCAGTATGGTTGTTGTAGAAGCACAGAGAACGCTGCTGCCCATTCTCTGGTTTGTCCCTTAGTCGCCTCTTACGACACCCACGGGAAGACATGGGATGGTGAAATTCTTTACGTCCGGCACCATACGGAACACAGTTTTCTATTACTTAGAAATTAATCTCAATTAAAATAATTGGGCTTTTCTTTTTGTCTTACGTATTAAATTATTCTCACGTATTTTTATGCCGAAGGCTATGTCCCATCTCTAATATTAGTTCCATGGAATCTCACGTTAAGTAACGTTGCTATCAGCACCAAAATGACGAAAATCAAATGTCTTAATTTTGTCATCGTTAATATGAAATCCAGCGTACTTGTTTATTTGAGGTCAGTGGACACAAAGCAGTATATTTTTATTATTTTTGTTGATAGGCTCGCGTTTGACCACTATCTCTCCTGATGGTAAGCGCTGATGTGGTCTACGGTGAAATAAGCTTGTCTAAAAATAACCTATTCACTCTTGATTTAAAGACCCCCAGGTTGTAGCTATTAGGAAACACAAACTTCGGCAGGGAATTCCACTCCTCATTTCGAAATTTGGGAAAATAAAACCAGGTTCATTATTAGTTAAAAACAATGTATTTTATTAACACTCATTTCTTCTTCTTTTTCTTATTCTTATTACCCTTAAACTTAAGTTTCTGCTTGATCTTCTCCTTGCGTATCCTTTCCTTCACGATCTGTTGTTTGTTCTTGAACTCCTTAGACTTCGCTTCTGTTGACTTCTTGGCGATACGTTCGTTGTGTTTCACCCAGTGAGGACGGAACTCCGATGCTGTGGGGGGAAAACGAAATTAATAATACTGTAATAAAAAAAACCTGCAAAGTGCGAGGCAGCCTCGCGCACGAAGGGTTCCGTACCATTGTCACAAAAAAACGGAAAAAAAAACACGTTTGTTGTATGAGAGCCCCACTTAAATATTTATTTTATTCTGTTTTTAGTATTTGTTGTTATAGCGGCAATAAAAACAAAAATGTGAATTTCGTGGTAGCGTGCATTCGTTGTTAAGTGTTTCGTATTAGTAAACTTACGGCGACGTGTTATTCGGTGTTACACTTTTCTAAGTCACGTAACACACCCCCTAAAAACATATCACGCTTTTATTTTCTAAAGTGGTTGGCAATATCGAAAAGTGCGTCCATAATATGTCAGTCAAAAGCCTCTTGTAATCCAATCCAGGAACTATAACCCTCCTTTTTGCCTTCGCCATTGTCAGGTAAAAATGAATTGTTGTCCATTTCAATCAATCTGCCTAGTATTTCCCAAATATGTTGGAGATGGTTTCCAGTCTAGCCGGATGAGGTTGAACACCAGCACTTTACATGGAGCGTGCTAGCCTAACTGACCTCCACAACCCAGTAACTGGAAAACACAGGTAAGACTGGTAGAGGAAATGCGGTCGCAGACATCCGACTGAATTTCCTAAGTAAAAGTCGTAATTCGAGGTTTGGCGCTCGCCTATTTCCTCCTCCAATATTGGACCAATTAAAAAGATATTCCATAAACTGAAAAATAAAGATATATACTGTGCCCCTATGTTTAGCACTTGTTTCAATTTGATTTGCACAGTCGTTTAGTAGTTTCGATGCAGTTGTTCAGAATTCAGATGTGTTAAGTGTGTCAACTGCACTGAAACTGCAATTTTGCAGTTTAAATGCCGCCTGTCTGTCTATACTCACATTTGGGATAACATTATACATTTAAATAAGCCGATTTTTCAGCAACCGATTTTGACTTCCATTGCGTTGGTGATATGACAAATAACAGCTGTATTTAACAGTTAGTTTAAGTAACAGTTTTGTGATTTTTATGCTATCCTTATATTTACGGGATAGAACTCAAAATCGGTTGAACGGAGTGTAAAAAATAGTTGTAAAAATTTATAATGTTATTTCGAATAGAGTATAGACTCTAACACTTGGAAAAGGTAACTTATGAACATGACGTTGACGTCAATTTAACTAATGTCAAAAAACATAAGCGCTTAGACAGGTGCCTTGACCAGTCTGACATTACTTCAGAAAACTCTCGTTATTACAGCTAAAAACCGATTATAAATAAATTTTCTTGAAGTGACTTACCAGATTTCTTCCTATTGCTATCGTGTGCCTGTTCATCATCAGAGCCTGCATCAGCCGCGTTCCTCTTCCTCCATTCGTCGTATCGTCCGCTGCGGTACGACGCAGGTACACGCCCGCCGCTCTCCGTGCGAATCATTTTACGGCCGCCGTCCTGAAGAAAGAAAATTAGTTTTTTGGAGAATTAGACAAAAGGTTAATCAAGCCCAGACTGTCCAAAGTGTGACTCTAAAATAATGTATAGAGGACATGGGTTTTCTTCAAATGGCAATACTATACTACTACAGCATAGGCAACATTTAACAAGGCAGGCGCACTCAACACGAAGAAACAAAATTTGGTTCAAATAAATTACACTAGATGGCGTGATAAGTTTCGATTTGTTATTGAGTTTTGTGAAATATTAAGATTTTCTAAAGACGATCATAACATCAAAATAATCTCTTCTAAGCACAAAATTAAGGAATATTGGGATCTTAATTCACATTTCAAATATTATTTTATTAATTCCAATAGGTTTTAAATTTCTGTGGCATCAACTCGATTTTTTTTTATTTGTTTTGTAACACATTTTGGTACAATGAAACTGTAAAAAACGTGCAAAAAAATCTATAAAATACAACGCCGCTTTATTTAAAAAAAAAAGTATTTACGAACCGAGTAAACCCTTTTACTTGCAAGTCGCTGCTAACACCATCTATATCCGTAGAACGGAATGCGATCGATTTTCTTAGAAAAATAATCAGTTTAATCAGACGAAAAACGCTATAATACGTCGGCACGGTTTTTTTGTATGGGATGGCCATCTGTATGCTAGTATTATATTATCTGTGCCCAAGGTCAGCGTTACAGTATAATAATACGATAGAAGAAACATTGAAAATGAACAAGTCCGACAAATTCCATTCAACGAAGGGTGTAAGAAATCCTTGATGTATTTGAAAATACTTTAGTTTACTTGAGCTATGAGAACGATAAATTACACACCCTAAAAACGTAACGTAGACTCTATGTCCACAGATAACTACAATCAACTTTCATCTTTAACATGCTCAACTTAAAGTTTAAATTGCAATACCTATCACCGTGATAACTACAATTTATAAACGATATCATCTTTAAGTTTCTCGACATATGTTTTAAATTGCATTAACCATGTCGAGCGACAACAACAAACAAATTACATCTTTAAGTTGTTTGACATAAGGTTCATATTGCAGTACCTTTTACCGCAAAAACTACAATAAATTTTCATCTTTAACACGCCTAGCATAAGATTCAAATTACAATATCACCTGCGAATACACACTATTCCACATCTCAAAGCCACACATACCGGATCAACGTGCACCATCTTCTTCCGCTTCCGGTCCCAGCGCTGCAGGGCGTGGCCGGCGCGCGCGGCGTCCCCGCTGTCAGCGCTGAGCTCCAGCTGAGCTTGCTCCGCGCCAGCTGCGAAGTTCACTGCCATACTAGAATCAAAAATACAGCATAATAAATTAATATCGTCAATTTTATGCACACTGAACAGTAGCGAAATCCTTCGGGGAATATAGGCAATGTTGTGAACTGCAGATGATATTGCACAGCGCGATTTATCTATACTAATATAATAAAGAGGTCAAGTTTACCAGTAGAAAGCTACATTATTCCTGAGTGCTATAATAATTAAAAAAAAAATAAAGATCCTTATGAAAATTGCAATACTGTAACCCAAAGAAGCAAAATGTTGCATATAAAATTCATTCTTTGGCGTGCGCTGAGAAAACTATTGATGATACATTAAAAATATGTACTACATGATTAGGTAGGGTAAGGGTACGGGGGGTAGGGTAGGTAAGGTAGGGTAGGTGTGTAGAGTAGGTATGGTAGGTAGGTAGCCAATTGACGGGAGCGAAGCCCCAGGGGTCAGCTAGTAATTTATAAATTACATAACGCCAAGCGTCTTTTTTTTTCCCGGTTGCTTGTGGAGGGTAATGACTGTGTTTATTAGTTTATGTATGTATGTATGTTTGTTTATTCCTATGTGACGTTATAGAGACCAAACGCGTTGGCCAATTTTGATGATTCTTACGTCAATTGATTCGTCTTAACCCTGCGAGTGTCACTGGCTACATTGAAATTGGAAAAGAAAAAAATGGCGGATTTTGGGCACCATTTGTGGGGGAAAAATATCTTTTTCATCCAAGCCAAGTGTGGGGTAACAAAATAAAGGGTTTTAAGAGGTGATTTCAAAAATATATAACATTATATGTTTAAATGTACCTAATTCTAAAAAAAAATTAACTAAAACGTTGTAAATAAAAAAAGTTAATTAAAAAAATCAAAAAACCCGACTGCTTAAGAGCCCCTACAAGTTGCACGAGCTACAAAAAGAAAACAGCTACTTTTTCAGTGTAAATTTCTCAATAACTACAAGATATATGATAAATCTTTTAATGCAATAGTTACATAGTAAATGTACATTACATATTTTTGATAACTGCTCAAATAAAATTTGAAAAATTAAATTCCCAACACACGTTTTTACGAAAACCCGAATTGTAAGCTGAAAAAAAACAATTGCTTTTTCAGCTTACTGGTGGCGAATAATAATCTGCAAAAATGGTATTATATAGTATAGTAGATATAGATATAGACTGAGTATATCAACTTCAACTTCAACTACCGTACGAAGCACATTATAATCTGACTGCTCATCAAAATTAAATCAAAAAAGTGTTCTAGAGCTAACTTTTAGTGAAATAAAGTTGTGAACCTTATTAAATAAAGTTTGCTAAATACAGTGAACATAGTGGAAGTGACCAGTGCCGCGAAATTAAACAACTATCACAAAAATAACATTACTATTTGTTACAATCACCGTCAAGCGCAGTGAATTTTGAAGCGTCTCGGCAAAACGCGTAAGCGCCTGTGATTACCCGGCGCATGCGACCTTTTTCTCGCTAATGCGTGGCGTGTCAAAGCAAACTTCGAATAAAAGTAGCCGCTCTCTGTTCAAGGAATCTCTGCATTAGTGATAGGAGGATAAGGATCATTTCTCTGTAAGCACAACAAGTACTTCTTAGAAATGGAGTTTGTTTGCTGTAAGTTAACTACTTCAAACGCTAATGGTGAACTAATTTGTTGTGATTGCAATAATTATTATCACTTTCACTGTGTTTTTATGGATAAAGAAGATGATTGGGTTCCCAGTAATGATCTAAAATCCTCGTGGCAGTGTTCTAAATGTATAAATCCACCGGAACCGAAGGACGGCACCTCAACGTCAGTTCGATCTAATATTAATGCCAAAGCTAGAGCTAAGAAGGCTGAATCATCGGGTACCGAGATCATCACAGCCAAGCCAATATCGCCGGTTAAAACTACCAAAACGCGCCAACCTGTACGCAAGAATGCTAAGAAGGAGGAACCTGACGTGTTGACCGCAGATAAGATACGCGGTATTATAAAAGAGGAATTTAAGGAGGCGATGTCGACTATTAATTTAACCTTGACGGATCTCAGGACTGAAGTGTTTAGCCTGAAAGAATCGGTAAAGTTTATTTCCGCAAAGTACGACGCTGTAGCATCACGTATTGATGATTTGGAAAACAAAAATAAATTAGTTACAGTGTTGGAATCGGATTTGAGTGAATTAAAATCTCAATTGGGTGCCATACAGTTTGATATTCAGAGACAGGAGCAATGGGGACGTCATTCGAATGTTGAGATTGTTGGATTGCCTGAGAAAACAGGGGAAAACCTGATTAATATCATATCTAAAATGGGTGAGTACGTCAACTGCCCTATTAATACGCAAACTGACATAGATTTTGTTACTCGAGTGGCCCACAAAAGCAAGGATGATAAAAAACCTAAACCGGTCGTCGTTCGCTTTCTCGCAAGACACAAAAAGGATAACTTCCTAGCACGACTGAGGGCAGTTAAGGTTTTGAATGCAAGTGATATCGGTTTTCCTAACAGCAAGTCTCGCATATTCTGTAATGAGCATTTGTCCATTTCCAATAAGATATTGTTAAATAAAACGAAGAAAATTGCTGGTGAGAAAAATTATAAATTTGTCTGGGTAAAAAACCAATCAATAATGGTGCGGAAAACAGAAACCAGTCAGGCTATACATATTTCATCTGAGAGTGATTTAAACAAGATTGTGTGAGAATTATTTTACATTTTTCGCTTCTTTTCATAATATGTTTCAGTTTAAATTGCCATTTCGTATTGTTTAGTTCGCTAGTAGTATTTTTTCTAAAGAAACATATTTTTATTGTGTCTAAAATTAATTTTAACTTTGTATTTTTCAGAGTAAGGTGAAAAAATTTGTCATAACGGTTTTGTTTTGGGAGAGATTTCTTGAGCTTCTTATTTATAATTTATTCAATGACCCTGAGAAACGTGCCATGAGCTGTACATCCAAAAGTTTATATTCCAGCTACACTTTTTGTCTAACTGGTTGTTTATTGAGTGTTCTGAGTTTTACATTGCACATTCAGTACTAATTTAAATATTTTCTATCAAAACGTGCGTGGATTGCGCACTAAAACTAATCTGTTTTATAATAACTTGTTGCTTTGCACGTATGATGTGATCTGCCTGAGTGAAACTTGGTTGCTGCCTGGAATTTTCAGTTCTGAATTATTTGACCTTAGGTACAATGTTTATAGGTGTGACCGCGACTATGATTCTAGATCGGACAAAATGGGGGGCGGAGTGCTCATTGCAATCAGGAAGGGCATTGCAGTAAGTGACATAAACATATCTTGCTCAAATAACCGATTATCGGCGGATATTATTTCTCTAACCATACGCCTTAAGAAAAAGTCTCAGCAATTACGACTCAGGTTATATACTTGCTATTTTCCACAGTGTACCTCTCATCAAAACGATCTGCTTGAGTTTTTGGATCAGGTGTCGCAGTGTATAACGAGTTATCCGAGCGATCACTTTCTGTTAACTGGTGACTTTAACGTTAGGAATGCTCAGTGGTCATCTGCTGGGCTGGGTGCTCGTGCCGCACTGGGTGTTAATTGTACTGATGGTCTGGTTAACGCTTTGTTGGGATTTTTATCTTTTAGTAACCTCGGACAATATAATGTAGTTTCAAATAAAAATGATAGGCAGTTGGACCTTGTGTTTAGCAGCTGTGACTGTATTGTAATTAACTCTAAGTTTCCTTTGGTGCCTGAGGATGACCACCACCCTGCCCTTGACATTTCTTTGGTAGACATATTTCCTGAAACCCTTCGTTCTCCGCGAAATACAACCTACTATTTCTTCCGGGGTGCGAATTATGATGACATTAATATTGCTTTGTCTCGGGTGGACTGGCATGGTATATTGGATATCGTTCATGATATTAACGAGTCCGTAACAAAGTTCCATAACATTATTGATAAAATAGTCAGAGAATTGGTACCTATAAAAAAAATTGTTGATCACAATAGGTACCCTATATGGTATTCCGCGGCACTGATAAAAGTCATCAAAGAGAAAACTAAGTATCATACAAAATGGAAGCGTTACGACAATTATAGTGATTACCGTAGCTTTGCCCTTCTAAGAGACAGAGCAAAAAGGGTCAGTCTGGAATGTTACGAATCATTTATTGCAAGGTCAGAAGACAGTATTAAAAACAATTGCAAATACTTTTGGACCTATGTAAAATCTAAAAAGTCGTCAAATACTTTGTCAGATAACTTGTTCTTAGGAAATGTATCCTCCTTCGATGGTAAAGAGATTAGTGACCTTTT
Source organism: Orthosia incerta (assembly GCA_948252205.1). Taxonomy (NCBI): domain Eukaryota; kingdom Metazoa; phylum Arthropoda; class Insecta; order Lepidoptera; family Noctuidae; genus Orthosia; species Orthosia incerta. Next base: position 8,293,139 of record OX411748.1, read on the forward strand.
TAATGTACATTTTCACTCAGTTTTTGAAAAACACAATGACGTGTCTATGACGTCATCTTCTTTGTCTGATTCTAATGCCTTAAATCTCAGCAATGTATATATTCCATTTAATACCATTGTAAAGTATATTAAATCTCTTGATGTAAACAAGGGCAGTGGTCCTGATGGAATTCCACCACTGTTTCTGCAGAGATGTTGCAAAACTATTGCGCTTCCCTTATATCTGCTATTTAACTCCTCATTGCGGTCTGGTACCATGCCTTTGGCTTGGAAACGTTCCTACATTGTACCTATATTTAAGAATGGCGACAAACATGACATAACAAATTACCGGCCAATTTCTAAGTTGAGTGTTATACCTAAGCTCTTTGAGCGAATCGTCTGTGACTTAATAACGCCCTCATTAAAGCCACTTATAATACCTGAGCAACATGGATTTGTTTCTAAAAAATCAACTGAAACAAACCTCTGCGAATATATTGACTACATAGCGACTGCCATGGATAATGGTCACCAGGTGGATGTCGTGTATACCGATTACTCAAAAGCATTTGATAAAATTTCTCATAATCTGTTAATTCAAAAACTTGAGTATATCGGTATACATGGCGATCTACTTCGATGGCTAGAATCTTATTTAAAGGAACGCAGTCAAGCAGTTACGGTAAAGGGGTATTGCTCATCCTTTATGCCTGTTACATCCGGCGTGCCCCAGGGCTCGCACCTCGGACCTCTTTTATTTAATTTATATATAAATGACGTATTCAATATATTTAAACATTCTAAATTTATTCTTTATGCAGATGATAAGAAAATTTATAAAACTATAACAAAACCAGAAGATTGCCAAGAACTACAAAATGATATTAACAACCTGTGTGATTACTGCAAAAAAAATTGTCTGTTCCTTAACGTAAAAAAGTGCAATATTATAACATTTTCTAGAAAGATGAACTCGATAAAATATAACTATATAATCAATAATGATAATATTAATAGAGTGACTGAGGTGCGGGACCTTGGAGTCCAACTTGACAGTAAACTTGTCTTTGATTCTCAAATTACCACTATGACCAACAAGGCATTTCGCATGTTGGGATTCGTACTAAGAGTTGGTAGGGATTTCAAACATAAGTCAACATTGATCCTTCTTTATAAGACACTTGTAAATTCAATTCTTGAATATGCTTCAGCGGTTTGGAATCCCCAGTATTCAGTTTATACTGAACAAATTCAAAAATTGCAAAATAAATTTAGTAAGCACTTGAGTTGGCGATTTAACTCTGGAACTGATCATACACCTAGGCTTCAGAAATTGGAGGAACGTCGTGCAGAGCGAGATCTAGTATATTTATATAAAATTATCAGAGGCCAATTGGACTCCCCTTATCTTCTCAGCAAAATAGGTTTTGGATGTCCACGCTTAAATGCACGCAGGAGAACTCTCTTCCAAATTGGTTTCTCCCGAACCAATTACGGCAAGAATATTTTTATTAAAAGAGCATGTCGTCTGTACAACGACATAATCTCAGTTAAAGAAAATCAAGATTTAGATATTTTTCACCTTTCTCTACCCAAATTTAGGTTTTCCATAAGAAATATATTGGCATATAAATTTAAATAATATAATGTTATACAATAATATAATATTAAATTGTGACTTCTTTGAACTGTGTGAACTTCTGGTTGTTGTTGCACTTAGGTTAATTTACTTGTATATTAATCTGTGGAAACTGTTTCTGGATTGTGTTGAACTAATTGTATGCTTATGTTTGTTATTGCATCTGTTTGTTTCCCAAATAAAATAAAATAAAATAAAATAAATAAATATAGTATACTAGTAGTCCACCAATTTTGTTTTAAAAAGTTTATTGTATTTGTACTTAAAAAAAATGTTGTCCACGCGGGAAAAAGGCAATTTTATCATTTGCGAAAGCGTCGTCTACGCGGTAGAATATGTTGAATATAAAAATAACTGTTAAATCATTTGCAATTTGAGGTGTTTAACCACAGAACAAAAAAAACGCCTACTACAATAGAAGTCGCAAGTGGGCGGGGCCCGCGTACCCCGAGCTTTGCACAGTTCTGCATGTCGGGTTTAGTCAATAGTACGGATGTCAAAACAAATCACAAGCAAGCCCCTAGCGGCAGTCAATAGCAACTACGCATTGGCGCGCTTTTATAAGCACTAGCGTGGTGCAGAATAGAGCAGTTGGGTCAGTTGAGTAATAACAGCCGTAGAGCTAAGACGTCGTAGAATCAGTGTCGATCCGCGATATTGGTAAGCAATAATGTAACTTGTGTCTATTTGAATAAACCCAGTGTATCGAATAACTTATGTGATTTCATTTGCACGATTGTACCCACCGACCTGCCCACACGCGATGTCTTAACCTAAGAGAATACATCCTGACTTCCCGATGGTTTACATCTATCGGCCAGCCTTGATGCGACATCAGAAGTGGGATTCAGTCGTGCTAATGAGATCACACGTAAAAACAATGCTAGTGATAACGGTTACATTCTTGCAAAAAAATATCGCGCTGTCAGTTGCGACTACCCTCGAAAACAAAATAATGAAAAACCAGTCCGTAACGGAGCAGCAAGGAGGCTTGCAACAACCGAGGAGCTGGACAGGTCAAGGAGGAGCGTGTGGACGAGTGGAAAGATCCATACACACGGATCTTTATGCCAATCTGGTGAGTCGTTTTCATTTTGTTATGACTATGGAAAAGTGTGTTCATTATTCAAAATTCTGATTTTGTGTACGGTATGGCGGTCAGTGGATCGTTGGGGAGGCCAGTGTCGGTTCATAATTTCACTTTAGTTACAATCAATAGTCAAGTTTTGGTGTTATTGAAGAGTTATTGTTCTACTGTCACTGACAATAACCCTTGGCTGGCCTTGGCTGACTATCATTGTTTAGAACGATATGGTGACAGTGACGTACCTACCTTACATTTCAGTCTGGAAATTATGATAATTCCAAATGAAATATTCTGATTACTTTTGTAGTGTGATAGTTTTATGTAGGTAGAATTAACTAAGAAAAAGCATGGTATTCTTCTTTTGTGGTCGTCGGAGGGCCAGACTGTTTAAAAGGTGGTAAACCCTGCCAGGCCTAGAAATTGCGACTTAAAATGCTATGGCATTCATTGGATTCTATAAAGCCCATATACCTACCCGGGCACATAGGACACCGTAATGTGTGGTTCATGTCCACAATAGCCCATTTAGCTGTGCCGGTTTAGTTTACTACACCGCTGCACCGGTTAATTTCCATCAAATCTAAGTATGGTTAAGATAACTGTGTGAACATATACTCTCGTAATGTTTTTCACGTTTCAGATACCATATTGCGTCGCAGTGGAGCCTCTGCTGCAGGCTAGCGGTTCAGATGGTGTATGCGAAGGCTGATGTGTCAACACCCGAGAGGATAAGAGGAACGGCAGGTTAGCAGTTCACAGGTGGTAGCCGAACATAACGACCACAGCTGTGAAGTCGGGCGCTCGCAAGTTTCGAATGGAATACTCGGTGAGTCGCTTCTATTTTATTTCGATAGTGAGGTCAAATATTCTCTAGTGAAGAGATGCTATTTCAAAATCTAAGAGTGTTCATGTTTGACCACTGAATTGGTCGTGATTACATCTAGCACTATCACTAGGTAATTAAGACACACTTGTAAGAAAGTAGTTAATGAGTTTCCTATTGGCGGTAGTTTCAACATTTGGTTCAGTACGAACTTTAGGATTTAATATCCCATAAGAAGATGAGCTCGTGGCTAAATAATAACAGCCGCACGGGTCGATCATCAAGGTTAAGCAACGCTTGACGAGGTCGGTCCGTGGATGGGTGACCATTTCAACATACCGAGTTTCCTCCGTGCCTCGGAAAGCATGTTAAGCCGTTGGTCCCGGCTGTCATTTGAAGATCTTTGGCGGTCGTTACGGGTGGTCGGAATCTTGGGATCTGACAGCAGTCTTGCCAGGGGGTACCGTGTTGCCCAGTTACTTGGTTGTGGAGGTCAGATAGGCGGTCGCTCCATGTGGAGCGCTGGCACTTGGCTGGATCCGGTAAGACTGGAAGCCGACCCCGATATGGTTGGGAAAGGGCTAGGCAGATGATGAAGAAGATGATCTATCCAAAGTGACTTAACAATTAGTCATCTTCAGTGGCAAAGCTAGTTAGTAAAGTCGTTGGGCGAAGGCAATTGTATCGAGTTAGTAACGGTACTGGTCATTTGCGTGTATTCGGAACAGATCTTATGTTGCGTAACGATTTAAAACCACCGTCTTTAGATCTGAATTCACGTGCTTATTTTCAAAGTAATATTATGATAGCAGTGGATCTCGCGATCGTTTTCATTACATAAAGACTGAGTTAGAGAACGATAGTAAAGGGTTACTGTTAATGATGAGATTTTAAGAATATTGATCCGAATTAATTCTTAAAGCTCCTTCACACGAGCTATTAAGACGCAAATAATATCGGGCTTAATTGATCCCCTTCATATTAAACGGTCGGTATGTTTCAAAATCTTTGGGTAAAAACCGCGAATCGTGTGGGAAGGATCCCCGATCACCAAGTTCCTTGAGAATTAGACGTCATAGTTGATGACAGTAGTAGTGAGACAAAAACTGATGGCACTTGTCATACTCAGAACTTTGGACCGCACCTCATGAGTAACATGTGGCGATGGGTCAACGAAGAAGTTTCATGAGTTGAGTGTGCATTGCCTTTGAATTATGGTAAACAGTAATAGAATTTTTACAATAACTTTGTTTTAGTTGTTGAACTTTTTGATCGTTGGACCTTTTTCTAATGAAGTAGAGAATCTCTGGTTCGAAAACTAAATAGGCCCTGTATTAGGTTCACGAAAGATGATTATGACAGGACGGTGATCGTTATACACCGAAAGCTTTAAATAGGTACGCTTAGAACCTACAAGTATGCACAAGGTAGGTTAGGGCAGATGCCAGCGGGTCATGTACCAGTCGATGTTGATGTCAAAAGGATTTGATAATGATGAGCAAGCTTAAGGTGTCGAGTAATTCAGTCTATCGAACGTATTATGTTTGACCGTACCAGTGGATTCTGGTGGAGGTCGGGGTCTAGAGAGAGACCGAGAGACCGTTGTGAGAGCAATATAATTGCTGGTCGGCTAGAGAGCCATGGCGTTGGAGGTTTTACTCGAGGGTTTCTGTAAGCTTGGCAGTTTTGTGCAGAAGAAGTCAGTTGTTTTTTTTGCTGCAGAAGAAGTATTAAAGTTTGTTTGGAACGACTAGTGGTACATGGCCCAGGGTAATGATTTAGTTAAAGAGTAGGGTTCTGAAATTTTCCTATTTTCACGAACCCAATAATCTAGTTTGGTCAGGAGTAGCCGAGCGTTGTGTGGCAACTGTGAGCCTGACTGGCAACTATGAGCCTGAGTGGCAACTGTTGGCCTTTATGGCAACGGTAGGCTTGTATGGCACCTGTAAGTCTGTGTGACACTATGGCTGGTGTGAAAATTCATGTTTGTGTTAGGAACCTTACAGAAAGTTCCTATTGAGTCATGAGGTTAAAGGAAAGTAAACTCGCAGTCACGCGTGTTAAGAGATCATGTTAACGTTGATGACGTTCGAATCGTCAAGCCCTCATTACGAAAATTGAAATAGTTTTTGTTATTCTCATTTTGATTACTATGCGTAGATCGTGTTGGTAAGACACACAAAACTCAAGTACCAATTGTGATTGTAGATGAAGTAGCAAGTACTAAATCTCTGTGTGAACAAGTTCAGAGTTCAGGGAGTCGAGTTGACTCGACATCGTGGAGATATGCGAGTAGAGCAATTGAGATAGCTAAGAGAGCTATGAGATAGCTAGTAGAGCTATGTGATGGTTAAAAATCGCGAATAAGAAACATGGTATATTGTTTCTTTTGTTTGATTTAATTTGAGATTTATGACTTATCAGTGTGGTACCTGAACTTTGTAATCACGAAAATTGGGTGCTTTTAGGTACCGATTCGATGATTAAATTGCTATTTTCTTTAAATTGGAAATAGATTTACTCGTTCCTTGCAATAGTGAACAGAGAGATTTAAATGATCATGTTTGATTGTTTCAAAATGTTTCCTCACTCTAGTGTATGAGTCAGGATTGGACGAGCAGATACTGTTTGAAAATTTTGTATTTTTCAGAAAAACATCCCTTGTATGATGGGAGATTGCCAGGATGGAGTGGACTAAGACGACGTGTGGTGCAACACGAGGTGACCATGAGATGGCATGGAGCAAGGACAAGATGATGAAGCCTGCGGGTGATAGATTTGGGGATCTGTCACCTGAGAGAGGCCCGAGAAGGCGACGTGTGTGTTCCACGTTCGCCTCTCAAGAGAAATTACGGCCTAGAGAACACCATGTGGTTTTAGTCAGTAAGAGTCTGACATACCCCTCAGCTTTCCCCAAGGGCTGAGGACATCCATTGAGGATTTCCACATGATTCGATACACTGTTAGAACCTGACAATGAGAAACAGACGAGGACGCCTGTCTCGCAGGATGGCCGTGTCGGGTTTAGTCAATAGTACGGATGTCAAAACAAATCACAAGCAAGCCCCTAGCGGCAGTCAATAGCAACTACGCATTGGCGCGCTTTTATAAGCACTAGCGTGGTGCAGAATAGAGCAGTTGGGTCAGTTGAGTAATAACAGCCGTAGAGCTAAGACGTCGTAGAATCAGTGTCGATCCGCGATATTGGTAAGCAATAATGTAACTTGTGTCTATTTGAATAAACCCAGTGTATCGAATAACTTATGTGATTTCATTTGCACGATTGTACCCACCGACCTGCCCACACGCGATGTCTTAACCTAAGAGAATACATCCTGACTTCCCGATGGTTTACATCTATCGGCCAGCCTTGATGCGACATGCATATGTTTCCTTCCGCGCACACACTACGCACATCAGTCTTGGTTCAACCGACACGGTGACAAAAACTTGAAAAAAAATACAAAAATGCCATATTGTGCTGTTTTAGAATGTAAACACGATAGCAGAACCATAAATGTATCAAATGTAGGTATATCTTACCATCGGCAAGTCTTAATTTATTTTATTTCGATAAAAATGTAAAAACAATATTTTATTTAAGAAGACAAGTAAAAGTTGATTTTATGATGTTAAATTTAAGGTCTACTTTCTTTAAAACTCAAACATTGTTCTCGAAGATTCCAACTATGCACATGTCACATTCAGCTACTCAATTAGAGATTACCAATATCGATAATGAGTTATCGATACTTTAAACTTACAATATTCGAAAAAATCTTCTTACGCGCGAAAAACATAACCCTTTCCTTGTAGCCGTGTAAAAATAAAGATTACGACGAATTGAGAACCTCCTCCTTTTTTTGAAGTCGGTTAAAAAGACAACAGCCTTCAAAATCAGCAAAGTGTAATAATAATAACACATGAACATAGAACCTCCTTCTTTTTTTAAGTCAGTTAAAAACTGGCTTATGTGTTAGTCTGAAATTTAAGATCTACTGGTGTATAGACCTAAATTTCATCAGTTCATTAAGGAAGTTAGTCAAGCTAATCATAATAAGAGTGTAGCCGCAGGCGAAAGCGTAAGCTTCCCATATCAGTAGGACGTATTGCATTTGTAGTGTAGTCTATCGCATCATCAATCATCAATACATATAATAAATCTGTAGAAAAGTATTTTTTGTACATCGAAAATATTGCCAAAAAAATAGCCAGTGTGTTAAAGAACCTATTTCCGGCATTATTGGAATTTTTGTCTATTTATTTGTGCACGCATCACGTGTACGAAACCAATGTAAATAACTTTTATACATAAACTTAGTTTTTGTGTCATCGCAATCGGTTCACTCTATCAAAAGTTAGATGAATTTAAAATGTTCAAGAAGTAAAATTATCACAACACACGCAATTCAGATACTCGATATTCGATAGATGGCGTTGTGAATTTGAAGTCATTTTCTGAATCACGGTGTTAAGATTCTTCGCGAAAGATTGATGATTATAGAAACAAATATGGTCGGTAGGTAAGTAGGGAAGGCAGGAAGGTAAGTAGAGTAGGGTTGGAAAACAGATGACGGGAGCGAAGCCGCGGTCACAGCTTGTAATTAATAATAGTACACCAAAGACTACGTATACGTACAGTACTGTCTTTCCTTTCATTTTTTAAATCCATGGAAAGGTTGTCTTGAAAAGATCGCTTTTAGCGATAAGGCCGCCCATTGTGCCACCCAGTGTAATGTTTTCTTCGTCTATACTTTCTGTAACTTACATGGTGTACATAATAAAGAGTATTGTATTCTATAATTCTATTGATATAACAAAAACACTAAGATACGCCCATCTTTGTATCAATAGAATTATTTTCAAAATCGGATCAGTAGTTTACCATAAAATATCACTTTCTATAAATCGTAAGTATTGGAATAAATTTATATAAAAACTTGATTACAAACATAGTAATATTTATCGACTCTAGTTATTGGGCGCACGGTTGGCGCAGTGGTTGAGCGATTGACTGCTGCGCTGCGTGTCGCGGGTTCGATTCCCGCACCGCAACAAATATTTGTATGATCTACAAATAGTTGTTCCGGCTCTGGGAGTTTGTGTATGTGAAATTATATGTTTGTAAACGCACCCACGATACAGGAGAAATTCCTAGTGTGGGGCAACGTTTTTTTTTAACTAAACTGTATTTTGTTTGAAAATAATACGGAATGTCGATAAATAAGTCAACGACCATGGTACATCACTACAGGAGGACGAGTAGTAATGACCTCATTTCGCAAATATAAATCTTATCGGTAACGAAATACGGCTTTAAATTAAATGAATTTATTATAGTGACATCTAGTGGCGGGTAGCGTAACTTGCTCATTAAACTATTACGTGTGCGCTTTAAACGAAAAAAGTAACAAATACTCAAAAAGAGTAGACAATAAACCAACTCTATTGTCATAAAGCTGTGGTTTATTTTCAAATAAGCGACGACTGACATATTTTCTACTTTCATCTAAAAATTAAACTACCAATCACACCAAAGATTTCTTAGTGTTATGAAATACAATTAATCCGTATATGTGTGAGTTTGGGTACGCTGGTTCCGATACTAATAAAGCTATATGCGATTTCTACTGTCTTCTCTGTTCTGTGTGTTTAACAATTGAATCCAATTTTTATGTTATATTTTTGAGTACTTATTTTATTGTAATAAATTGCCCAAATAATGCCTTATAAACCGTAGCGCTCGACGGACCAGTGTCGTTTTTATTGTTGTCATTATGTTTTTAATCATTATATCTTGTAGTTTTTGAGAAATTTTCGCTGGAAAACTAGCTGTTTTCTATTTTTGGCTCGTGAAACTTGTAGGGACTCTTAAAAAGCGAACTAAAAAGACGTAAACAAGAAGAAAATCATGCAGTCGGAGGATACATCTGGTTTTAGTCAGCCAGCTCGCGAATATGTATCCTCCGACTGCACAGCTTGATTTTCTTCTTGTTTACGTCTTTTTAGTTCGCTTCTTAAGCAGTCAGGTTTTGTTTAATAAAACAATGTTGGCCCACACTAGGAATCTCTTCCTGTATCGTGGGCTACTAGGAATCCCTTCCACCACTTAAATTGGTGGCTTGCCTAGCCACGGCTACATAAAAACTTCAAAACTCACCGCCCTGAACTAAGAACAGACCAGTTATTTTACCTCAGATTTGGCAGGTTACTGTAAGGCATATAATAACGCTACTTTTCTAATCTAAGTTGAGATATTACGACAGATAGAAACAAAAAGGTAGGTCTTCAATCTAGACTCACCCCAACTCAGTATGCTGATCGCTAGCGTAGTGTGAGATGTAGTTCTCATCTCGAACAATTTCCTTCTTCTTCTTCTTGGGCGGCTGGTTCGGAGGTCGGCTTGGTTTTATTTTGCTAGTGTCTTCTACCACAATGCATTCAGCCTAGAAACGCAAGTTTAAAAAATAAATACTTGAATTATTTTTGTTGCCTCGATAATAATCTCGCAGAAACTGAACTTAAAATTTTTTTATGGTAAGAAGTTATTATTAAAATAACTAACGCCAGTTTATTTTAGGGCCTACACACCAAGTTTTCTTCAAGCACCATTGACGCGCGTGAGCTGTGCTTCTAAACTTGAAAAATCTAATTTACTTGCGATTATATCACTGCAAACGTACAGGAAACGCCCTACAAAAGCGCGTGCGTAGTAAGACTTAACACGCATTAAGACTTAACGCGAATAAAAATCGCAGTGCGTGGTGCTAAGCCTAAAACGCACATACCACGCGCGAACGATAAACGCGCGTGTATTTACAGACTTCTAAAAAAAAGGAGGTTATCAATTCGACAAACATGTATGTAATATTGTTGGCATTGCACAATATTCACATATGTTACTCTATTAAGCTTCTAAACACGTGTGCCAAATTTCATATGTATGTGTGTTTGTAGGGAACAGTACGAGTTTCATCAAAATCGGTTCAGCAGTTTTCAAGGTATGGAACGTACAACCGAAATCCTTAACGATAAACAACACAAATGTTTAAATTGAGTTATTATGGGTATTTTTTTTTAATCCTTTAGGTACCTTACTATAAACACTTGCACTTACTCACATTTTAGTGATGGAGTACCAAAACTAAAAAGCAAATATAAAACTTTTTTCACAAAAAAATTACCGACTTCCAAAGCAAAACACTAAAAAGAGCAAAAATTCGGAAGTCGGTGTCGCAGAACGAAAAAAACAATAGGTAACAAAGACACCAATTTCCGAAACGAAAGTTATTTTTGTTCTTTTTAACCAACTTCAAAAAAGGAAGAGGTTTCTCAATTCAACCGTATATATTTTTTTTATGTGTTCGCGGATAACTTCGTCGTTTATGAACGGATTTTGATGATTCTTTTTTTTGTTGGAAAGAAGATATCCCAAGGGTGGTACCATGATAAGGAAACCAGGATCTGGTGATGGAAACCAGGATCTGGTGATGGGATCCTAGAGAAATCGAGGGAACTCCTCAAATATTATAGGCATACATAAATAGCGATTTAGGTATTTTTATCAATAATGCAATCATTTGCACTCAGAAAGTATCATTTCATGAAGTGGAACTGATGAAGAAGACCACAATGGCCACTGGAACTCCGAAATAAAACAATGTATCCTAGTCGTGTTTGGGCTTATAAGCCCAAACACGACTACACACATCTCATAACGATTCCTATAGGAATCGTTATGAGATGTACTTTGGCTATAAATGATTTTCATGTTAATTGGAGGTACCTACCAAAATTAAAACGAGGAAAATAAAAATCTTTTTAACAAAATATCAGACCGACTTCCAAAACAAAACACTACAAAGCGAAAAATTACTTTCTTTTCCGAAGTCGGTGTCGAATAACGGAAATCAATGGGTACAAAAGACACCGACTTCGGAAAAGAAAGTAATTTTTCGCTTTGTAGTGTTTTGTTTTGGAAGTCGGTTAATTTTTTGTGTTTTTTTTTTTATTTATCACTTGTATTTTTAAACAAGCAGAGGGCAGCGTAAGCCGCATTGTCTTGGCTGATGCCATCGTAATACTGCGTGCCAGTATCCGATCAAAACGTGCTGAACTCATTGTTCGCTGTGTTTGCACTTAATTAAAGGACTGATTAGATGAATGTTCTTACCGCCAGTTTCTTGATGTCCCGAACTTTCTGAACAGTCTTGCCATGTACTTGTTTCTTCCTCTTCATAGCTAAATACATCGGCGAATCGTTCTTAGCGGAGAGCTCTAGAATCGTCTGAAACAATAAGAAACACGTTAAAATATATCCCTATGAGCTGAAGATTTGAGATAAGAAATTAAATATTCATACACACGTTTCCTACAATCGTGGTGTGATAAAAACGAGCTCATATATAAAAACCAGCCAAATGCGAGTCGGACTCGCGCACGAAGGGTTCCGTACCATTACGGCAAAAAGGTCACGTTTGTTGTATGGGAGCCCCACTTAAATATTTATTTTCCTTTTTTAGTATTTGTTGTTATAGCGGCAACAGAAATACATCATCTGTGAAAATTTCAACTGCCTAGCTATCACGGTTCATGAGATACAGCCTGGTGACAGACGGACAGACAGACAGACGGATCGCGGCGTCTTAGTAATAGGGTCCCGTTTTTACCCTTTGGGTACGGAATCCTAAAAACCGCTAAGTGCGTGTCGCACATTTAGGGTTCCTTACCAAACCGCAAAATTATGTTGGCTGTTAGTTGTAATAGTAGAAATGAGGGAATTTTAAAGAAAATCTGATTTATCATTACATATTGATATATCATCATCATCTGCCTAGCCTTTTCCCAATTATATTGGGGTAGGCTTCCAGTCTTACCGGATTCAGCTAAGTACTTGTACAGTCTAAAACTGTACATATTTTGCTGACGCGGTGCCGTGCACCATACGTGCGTCATTCCAATAATATTATAAATACACATGAAACACTTTAAATTGATGAGTACGATAACTGCTACGCGGTGACTAACATTAGAGAAAGGAATCGTCAACAGTATTACGTGTAAACACAAAAATACGTAATAAATCTAACGAAAACTGAGTGATCTTTTCTCTTCGTGCTTCAACCTCAACAACAACAACTCTGCAAGTGTACGAACCGTACATTTTTTGGTCCTTCGAGCCGGATGTTTGGTGCCACTGTGTCTCTTTACGGTAGCGAATCGGTTTAGCTGGTCTCCCAGAAGCGGGTCGCCCCAGCTAGATTGAGAAGTCGCATAATATCGTGACAGAGGTGCAAGGGTGCTGAGTTCCACTGACCATTTCAAATCAAGTAAGTCAACGATTTCAAGATTTGAAACGGAGAAGACTACAAGCAACGCAGTAGCCTTCGCAATACAACGCAACGCTCTCCTGCCACAGTCAACGACGTGTCAGCAAGCATCAACATGGATATGCTAGAATTGCAGTCAACGTGCTTCGATAACATCAAAGCATTATGTGTCAACTATCGCAAGGATTCATCATCACGAAAATCTGTGGAATACCTGAAGAAACGCTTGTCGTCGCTAGAAAACCAATGGCAAGACTTCGAAGGCAGGCATGCCCAACTGTTGCTCGAACTAGAAGATAAGAACATAGCATATTTCAAGGACGACATCTACGGAAAAACTAAAGAAATGTTCTTATCAACTAAAACAGACATAACTAGCAAACTGACGACTTTGAGCAAACAAAACGTGAAGTTCGACCTAGGTGGGACTTCAGAAGATGACGACAGCAACATACAACTCTTGCTTAACAAGCAAGAATGCAATTTCAACGCGATTCACCGTGTCATCTCCAAGATTGACTTAATCACTATATCGGAAAGATGGGAACTGGAAGACCACTTCGCAACCTTGAAATCGAAATGGGAACCCATCGATAAACTTCATTGGGAAATAGACTTTCAACTGAAAGGATCCAACGAACATTACTACAAAATGTTCACGGACATTGAACAACAATATGATGAGCTAAAGAGGAACATCCATGCCAAAATCTGGTCCACCGTCCACTACCAGAAATCGACACCTAAGATCGAAATCCCTGAGTTCTCCGGCAACTACAGTCAGTGGATCTCCTTCAAAGACCTATTTCTGGAAGCTATTCACAAAAACCCTATGATCAACAACGCGCAGAAAATGCAACACTTAAAGACCAAGCTGCGAGGAGAAGCTGAACGCTTAGTGCAGCATCTGACCATTAGCACTGAAAACTATAACTCATGCTGGGATATATTAATTCAGCGCTACGACAATCGTCGCCTCCAGTTTACTTCATTTATGAACAACATGCTAAATCTGCCGATCATACAACATGCAGACTCATACAATTTGAAGAAGATGCATGACGTCATTACCGAATGCCTGAACGGCATCTCTAACATCGGTATTGATACTTCAACTTGGGACCCGATCATTGTGCACATCATGTCACAAAAACTGGACTCCAGTACTTTGAGTGACTACATGAAAGAACTTCAAGATCACAGAGAACTACAGAACCTCCACGACTTCCTGTATTTCCTCGAAACACAGTTCATGGCATACGAAACGATGAAATCAGCTAAAAGGGCGAATCCTACAGCCACAGAAAAATCATCCAACTGGAAAACATTCAACAAGCAAACCCAGATGAAGAAACATAACTATAACTTCAATCAAAATAAAACAAACAACTATCATGCTATTTACGGTAAATGCCCATTCTGCAACGGAAGTCACGTTCTGCGCCAATGTGACAAATTCCTACAAATGGACTTTGGCAAGCGAAATGACACCGTGTCGAAACTGCAGCTGTGCAAAAACTGTTTATTCAGCCACGGAAATGACGAGTGCAAATCCACGAAAATGTGCAAAGAATGTAACTTGAAACACAACACACTATTGCACAATCCGGACAACCAAACCATAACGTCAGCGACTAGAAAAAACAATGTTGAACAACGCCCTTCATCTCAACAACCAACATCTAACCATTTGTCTAAAGACAACATGGAAGTTCTACTGACTACGGTCCAGCTGAGAATAAAATCTGCAGATGGGATTTATGTAACACTACGTGCGTTGCTCGATCAAGGCTCACAGGTGAACTTGATAACAGAAAACGCTGCACAAATATTACGTCTTCCTCGGCGCGGGATCAACGCATCAGTATCGGGAATCGGCTCTGTTTCCAGAGAATGCAGGGGAAAACTGAAACTTACCTGTCAATCGATTCACTCCGATTATAACTTTGAAACTCAAGCACTTATTATGACGAAGCTAACAAACAACCTACCTATGAAAACGTTCGAGAAAGGTGCATGGAGTCACTTGAAAAACTTGAAACTTGCAGATCCTGACTTCAACGTATCTCGGCAAATCGACCTATTACTAGGAGCCGACGTATACTCCGAAATTATCCTAGGAGGTGTATTGAAGGGCAATAACAGCTCCCCAGTTGCACAACAAACGCAAATTGGGTGGATTTTATGCGGAAAGATGAAACAAACGTTTAACTGCCACGTTACTGTAGTCAACTTAGAGGATTTAACAAAATTTTGGGAGAATGAAGAAATTCAAAAAACTAAAGATATCCCCAAAGATGACCAGTGTGAACAATTTTATAACGAAACTGTAAGAAGATCATTTGACGGAAAGTACATCGTCAAAATGCCTCTAGTTCCAGACTACGAAGAGAAACTAGGCAAGTCTAGAACAATTGCGGTTTCGCAGTTTCTACAGTTGGAAAAACGGCTAGAAAAGAACGAAAGGCTTTCCTCCATGTACAAAAAATTCATGGAAGAGTACGCGGATCTGGGTCACATGAAATTAGCACCTCAGATACCTACTGACGTCTACTTCTTACCGCACCACGGGGTCTTGAGAGAAAACTCGACAACAACAAAGTTGAGGGTCGTATTTAACGCCTCTCAAAAAACTACGACTGGCGTCAGCCTGAACAACGTCATGAAAAAAGGCGCCAACTTACAAAAGGACATTCAGGCCCTTATACTGAAATGGCGAACGTATAAATACGCATTTACGGCTGACATTGAAAAGATGTACCGCTGCATTTGGATTTCAAAAGAACAACAACATCTACAGAGAATTGTATGGCGGGACTCACGAGATCAACATCTTCGCGATTACCAGCTCTGCACAGTAACCTACGGGACCAAATGCGCACCATGGCTAGCTATGCGAACATTGAAGCAACTAGCCATTGACGACGGTCACAAACATCCGGCAGCTGCCAAGACACTCATAGAAGAATGCTACGTAGATGACGTCATTAGCGGCCACAACAACCTCACAGAAGCGAAAAAACTGCAAAACTCCTTGATCCAACTGTTAAAAGGAGGAGGCATGAATTTACGGAAGTGGACAGCCAATGACCGCGCTATACTGGAAGACTTACGCAAGGATCAAATTTCAACTCAAACCATGTTTGATTTTAAAGGGGAAGAATCAAGCAAAACGTTAGGCCTCGGTTGGAATCCAAACAGCGACAACTTCCACTTTAACTGGCCTGTGGAAAACTCCAAACAACTAACAAAGAGATCTTTACTCTCAGCCATATCAAGATTTTACGACCCATTGGGTTGGCTCTCCCCAGTAACGGTCAAGGCCAAACTACTATTCCAGAAAGTCTGGATGAGTAAACTTAGCTGGGATGACATAGTGCCCAGCAACATTGAATCTGAGTGGCTGAACCTAAAAACAGAACTGCCGTTCATTAATAAAATAACGATAAATAGATGGATTGGAGACACACAACAATGTGTCGAATTGCTAGGCTTCTGCGACGCAAGTGTAAAGGCGTACGCTTGCGTTATTTACAGCAAGGTGTTCAACGAACATGGCCAACCCATCGTAACTCTACTTGCTGCTCGAACAAGGGTGGCTCCACTGACTCAGAAAACAACACTACCAAGACTGGAACTGTGTGGTGCTCAGCTACTAGCTGACTTGATGGAGAAAACCAAGGAAACATTCTGTGGATATAACATATCAATACGGGCTTGGTCGGATTCTCAAGTGGTCCTCGCGTGGATTCAAGGCGAAACATCAAGATGGGAAACTTACGTAGCCAACAGAGTTACAAAGATCAAAAACGTCATTCCTGCAGCTCAGTGGCATTATGTCAAATCAGAGCAAAATCCAGCAGACTGCGCCTCAAGAGGTCTTTTGCCAAGCAAACTAGTAAACTTCAACCTGTGGTGGCAAGGCCCAGAGTTCTTAACAAAACAAGATCCGCCGGCAGATATGCCTTGCACTTTCCAAACGAATTTTGGCGGCTTAAACCACGCTAAAATCACGCAAGAAAATATCGATCATAATATAATTATCAATTTATTGAGCAAATGCAGCTCATTGACACAAGCAAACAGGGTCATCGCATGGATATTACGCTTCATTACAAATGTGCGCAATAGGACGAAATCGGAAACTACGTACCTAACAACAAGTGAACTAAGCGCAGCGCGCATTAGTATCATAATCCAAGCGCAGCGATTGCAGTTCAATTCTGAATACAAACAAATCGTTAACAACGAAACAGTATCAAAGAAAAGCGCAATTTGCAAACTGAATCCTTATGTAAACAAAGCGGGCATCATCTGTGTCGGAGGTCGTCTTAAACACTCAAGATTAACTGGGGATATGAAGAATCCAATAATCGTACCACATAAAGGAAGATTTACACAACTTCTTATAGAACAAGCACATTCAGCCACATTACATGGAGGAGCTCGGCTAACGCTGACTTATATTAGACAGCGTTACTGGATCGTTGGCGGCAACCGGGCTGTCAAGAACCAACTTCGAAGATGTGTACGCTGCCATCGCTTCAACAAGACAGATAGCTATCAACTGATGGGTGACCTACCACCGCAAAGGATCACTCCGTGCCGCCCTTTCACGCACACAGGAGTAGACTTTACCGGTCATGTGGATGTTAAACACAACAAGGGTAGAGGCGTAAAAACTTCAAAGGGATACATAGCCATATTTATATGTATGGCGACGAAAGCTGTTCATATTGAACTCGTGTCAGACCTTAGCACAGAAACGTTTATGGCGGCCTTCCAAAGACTATGTGCGAGACGCGGCACCCCGAAACACATGTACTCTGACTGTGGTACAAACTTTATCGGCGCTGCAAAGGTGCTTCGTCAGGAATTCGAAGAGTTCAAACAACTACTGAAACCAGATGTTTTCAACGAACTGGCCAAATTGGAGGTGGAGTGGCATTTCAACGCCCCCGCCTGGCCAACTGCTGGCGGTCTGTGGGAAGCTGCCGTCAAGTCTATGAAGCACCATCTGCGACGAGTACTGGGGGACCAAAAACTAACGTACGAGGAGTTCATAACGATTTTAGCAAAAATAGAAGCCTGCATGAATTCAAGACCTCTGTGCCCGCTAACTGAAGATCCAGAAGAGTTCTACAACTGCCTAACTCCTGGACATTTCCTTACAGGAAGCCCAATATTGTCCATGCCACTCTCGGATTACAGTGACGTAAAAAACATTGATTTACGCCGTAGATGGCAGCTTACCGAGCATATGTTTCAACAATATTGGAAAAGCTGGTCAAACGATTACCTTACCACTCTACAAACACGTAGTAAGTGGAACAAGCCTTCTAGAAACGTTAAAGAAGGCGATTTAGTACTGGTGAAAGAAAACAATCTACCGCCGGGAAAATGGGCCCTAGGTCGGATTCTGGAAACACATCCAGGATCTGATGGATATGTTCGAGTAACTACTGTTAAAACTCAAGCAGGAATCATAAAGCGCCCAATAACAAAACTGTCGCCATTACCATTGAACTCTGAAACTGAGGAAACCAAAGAAAACGAAATGAAAAATAAGCCTCCACAGAAATCGAAAAACGAACGGCGGAAGAAGTCAAAGAATCTTATCTCAACGTTACTAATAACAATGTTATCATTGTTTACATTTGTAACGGGATCTTATACCGCCACCGATGGCACGCGCGGAGCGCCGGCGGCGACCACTCAGATTACAAGTCTGGAACGCGAGCGGCCCATATACTATGACACCGTCGGCAAAATGCAAGTAGTGCACGATGAATGGATACTAATGATGTACTACAACCTAACAAACTATTGGGATGGGACTCGTCGTACTCAAACTTACTTCGAGAATATTCACAACTTATGCCAAAAAACGAATCTACAACACTGCAGATCAACCATGGAACAATTAAATCATGAACTAGAGCTTCTAAACTACTACAACTCTATACTTATAAATCCCCACAAACACCTGAGCAACAGGAAGAAACGGGGTCTAGTCGACGGAGTCGGCTACATAGCTAACAGTCTGTTTGGGATATTGGACCAACAATTCGCTAAGAAATATCAAAACGATATTCAATCTCTGCAAACCAATGAGAACTACTTACTTGAGTTATTAAAAAATCAAACAACGATTGTGGAGCTTGAGAATCAAGTATTGAAACAAACTGAAGACAATATTCAGCGTCAATTCAACTCCATTGATAACTTTATCAATCAGACCAATAAAAATATAGCATCCATCGAAACGGAAATGGAAATACTTTCGGCTACTACCTACCTCAACTCTGCTTCGTTAACGACGTACCTATTGATCAACAGCTTGAGGACGTTCCAGGAGATGCTGTTTAATACTCTAACTAACGTCTACCAAGGCCATGTAGATGTCCATCTGATAAGTCCGGTTCGTCTGATTCAAAAATTAACGGAAATATCCGGAAGCCTTCCGAAATCTTTATCGCTACCAGTTGAGAACTACAAAGAAAACATTAAAGATATCTACAAGCTGATCAATGTGAAAGCACGAGTTACTGAAAATTACTTTCTTTTCGAAGCACATATTCCACTTGTAGCTAACGAAGATTTCGTAATATACCAAGCGATACCTTTACCGGTTAACAATGCTAAGGAAACTACATATGTGCAGTTATCAAACGAGTACATCGCTGTCAACTTCAAGAAGAACATTTACGTGTCTATGTCCAAAGATGACTTGAAACACTGCATGCAACAAAAATCGCAGAATTTCTTATGCAAGAAAAACCTGCCATCATTTGACCTACACAGCAAAAACGCTCCTTGTGAGGCAAAACTGCTATCGCATCAAAACAATGAACCTTGTGACGTCGAACGCGCGTCATGCAAAGACACTTGGATAGAGTTACAAACTCAAAACAGCTGGCTGGCGATTTGCTGCGAAACGTGTGCATTACGAATCATATGTAGCAACGACGTCACATCACAAACCATTGCATTATCGAGCATAGTGACATTATCTCAGGGATGCGTACTGCAATCCAACGACTTAACCATCTACGCTCAACGCCGATACAGCAGTCATATGAAGATGGATTATGAGTTTACAGCTCCAACATTTGATACATCTATTAACAAGATAGTGAACTTAACATATCGTTATGCTCCAAATATCCTTCAGTCAAAGGCTACGGATCAGGAAATTGTAACAATTGCTCAGAAAATTGCAACTCAACGGCAAAATGAAGCTTCACTACCAACACTAACAAGTCACGACATTCATCAATATGCCATAAGTTACTCTTTGCTGGCGATCGCCATCATAGTCGTACTTGCCGTGGTTGGGAGAAATCGTTGTCCACACTATTGCACACACAACGCTAAGAACAAAACTTCGAGTCAACCTGAAGATATTGAACTTCAAGTTTTCCGCAAAACAGAGTGCCAGCAGCATGAAACCGTCGCAGCACAAACAACAAAGGACTTGCGGCGGGAGCCTCAACCTGGGAACAGGAACATCGCCTTTCTATTTGATTGATTAATTACTTAACTAACTTTGTGATGACTTTTCCTTTCTCTTCTCGTTGGTTTCTTCTTGTTGGGTTGCCAAGATGTACAGTCTAAAACTGTACATATTTTGCTGACGCGGTGCCGTGCACCATACGTGCGTCATTCCAATAATATTATAAATACACATGAAACACTTTAAATTGATGAGTACGATAACTGCTACGCGGTGACTAACATTAGAGAAAGGAATCGTCAACAGTATTACGTGTAAACACAAAAATACGTAATAAATCTAACGAAAACTGAGTGATCTTTTCTCTTCGTGCTTCAACCTCAACAACAACAACTCTGCAAGTGTACGAACCGTACATTTTTCACATGGAGGTACTGCCTATCTGACCTCCACAACCCAGTAACTGGGTAACACGGTACCCCTTGGCAAGACCGGAGTCAGATCTCAAGGTTCTGACTACCCGTAACGACTGTCAAAGATCAAATAACAGCCGGGACCAACGGCTTAACGTGATTTCCGAGGCACGGAGGCAACTCGGTATGAGGAAATGGTCACCCATCCACGGACCGACCTCGTCAAGCGTTGCTTAACCTTGATGATCGACCCATGCGGCTGTTATTATTTAGCCACGAGCTCCTCTATAACATATTGATATAAAATTGTATTTCATTAAATTAGTTTAATTTTAATTGTATTCGTTAGTAAAACATTCGTAATAATAAACATTATCACCAAATTTCAAGGTCATAGGTCAATGGGAAGTTAAAAATTCTTCGGTACAAAATTTTGTAAAAAATACTGACTTTGGTGGCTTCTCATTCCTTTGTTTTCCAATATTTATTAAAACGAAAAATACAGTATTTATCTAATCAACGAGCACTAAACAATGATACTTTTTGACAATTTGTATGGCTTTGGGTCAAGAAGATGCTTATATCGGGCAGATTTGAAGACTATATAGCTCCAACCGTTTGGCCATAAAGCGCGTGTCACATAGGATGGACATATGGACACGTGAGTGACAGCAATAGGGCTCCGTTTGGACCCTCGGGTACGGTAACCTAAAAAATATATAAAAAAAGTACTTACTCCTTTCGGCGTATAGTTCTTGATCTGCTCTATCATGTCAACAGCCGCGCTATCGTTCTCGTCCACTAGGAAGGGATGCGTGAGTACGGGGAACGTGGTGGCTTTAGCGCGCTTGTTGGCCTCCGCTGAGGCGGGCTCGCGCCACTTTATGTACTGCTGCCAACCGCGACCGCAGACTCGGGCTGCGTCTTCCTGTAAACGAAGGAATGAAATGTTGTTACAAACTGCTTGCTCACATCATTAATTTTAATGCAGACTGCTTTTAATCTTCCATCTATCCCAATTTCAACAGCGGAAAATTTACAAATCTATGATTAGACCTGTCGTAATGTATGGATCAGAATGTTGGGCTGTGAAAAAAATGGATGAAACAACTTTCTCACAAAAAATAAACAGACTTCTAAAGCAAAACACTAAAAAGTGCAAAAATAACTTTGTTTTGGAAGTCGGTTTCTTTAGTGCCTCTTGTTTTTATCGTTTTTCAACAACAAAGGTAGGTATAGCTCCACTAGGGCTTGCAAGACCCCTCTCATTCTCTTGTACAGGTGATATAGAAAAGCGTCGAGGCAATGAAGAGGCGACGAAGGCCCGGAGAGTGAATTTAACTGTCTTGGATCCTGTAACGAAGTTAATCAGAAAAGAGTAACGGAGGAGTAGGAAAAAATACAAATTTCCACTACCCTCCATATCAAGCAGGATAAAGAGCAAACAAGTCCAATAGGCACAAAGGGTCGTTTACAAATGGCATGAACTCTCTCATTCTCTTGTACAGGTGATATCATCTAAGCTCCTATTAAAAATCAAAGAGAAACAGGTACTCACAATCTCAGCATAATTCTTCTCCCAAGCTCTAACACCCTGGTGCCTTAACGCCAGTGGCGAGGTAGATGTAGCTCCCCACACGCCCCTGGAGCATGCAAGGCTTCTCTCCTTCACTTGAGCAAGTGTATTCATCTCAATTCCAAGAGATAGGTAAGCCATTTTATTGAACAACAAATTATTCACAATCTCCTAATAATTCTTTTCCCAAGCTCTGACATTCTGGTGCCTAAGTTCAAACTGCGAGGTCCCCACAAGCCACTGGGGTATGCAACGCCCATCTCCATCACTTGAGCAGGTAACACCATCTCAATTCCGATGAATAGATTGGCCATTAAATGTACAGGGAATACTCACAATCTCCGAATAATTCTTCTCCCAAGCTCTGACGTCCTGGTGCCTCAGTTCCAACTGCGAGGTAGGTATAGCTCCCCACACTCCACTGGGGCATTCCAGGCCCCTCTCCTTCACTTGAGCTGGGGATATCATCTCGGCGCCGAGGAACAGTTGAAGATCCAGTAGATGGGCGACGTCTTCGGGAGCTATGAGGGAGAACGCACGACCGGCACGACCGGCTCGGGCACTACGCCCTGGAAGACAATGTTTTGTTAAAATTGCAATTTGTGGATGTGTGCAGTTGTGGTCTATGATACGATGTTTCTTGCTCATGTTATTTCTAAGTTACTAAGGTACCTAGGATTTTTTTTTCGACGTGGGCCTTTATAAGATAACCATGATTCTCAGTGTAAAAACTGTGTACTGTGTACTGTATGCATGTATGTTTGTTCCTATGTGGCGTTCTAGAGACCAAACGCGTTGGCCGATTTTGATGGTTCATAGGTCAATCGATTTGTTGGCTGCATTAAAATTGGAAAATAGAAAAAGATTTCGGCCGCCATATTGTGGGGGACAACATTTTTTTCTTCTTCCAAACCCATCGTGTGGGGTATCAAAATGAAGGGTTTTAAGAGGCGATTTCAAAAATATATAACCCTTATATGTTTAAATGTACCTAAATATTTAAAAAAAAATAACTAAAAAGTAATAATTAAAAAAATCAAAAAACCCGAATGCTTAAAAAGCGAACTAAAAAGAAGTAAACAAGAAGAAAATCATTTTGTGCAGTCGGGTAAAAAGGGTTCATGTTCATGCAGTAGTTTCATTTGGAGTACAACAAAAACTTGATGAAAAATATTTTTCCTAGAATATCACCATGGCACGGGCACCCAAGCCGAAAAAAGAAAAGTTGGTTCAAATAAATTGCACTAGATGGCGCGATAAGCTTAGATTTGTTATTGAGTTTTGTGAAATATTAATATTTTCTAGAGACAATCATAAAAAAATTATGTTCTTATTTAATTAACTCTCCTAAGCACAAAATTTAGGAATATTGGGCTCTTAATTCACATTTTAAAGATTATTTGAATGAATCATTTAAAATTGATTACAATAGATGGCGCGGTTTTAAATTTCTGAGGCCTCCACTGGTTTTTTTTTATTTGTTTTGTGGTACAATGAAACTGTAAAAACCTGCCAAAAAATACTATAAAACAAATCGTCGATGTATTAAAAAAAAAGGTTTCACGAACCGAGTAAACCCTTATATTTGCAAGTCGCTGCAAACACCATCTATATCGGTGGAACGGAACCTAACGCGATGTTCTTAGAAAAATAATCAGCTTAATCAGACGAAAAAAGCTAGTTACGTCGGCACAGCTTTTTTGTATGGGGTGAGGCATCTATATGCTAGTATTATATTATCTGTGATCATGGTCATCTTGTCTAATGACATTGATTGAAGTACTTTATTGTAAGTATGTATCATAAAATATAGATGTAGATAATAAACTATACATAATTATGTGATATGTGTGCCTGTTTTTTTAACACGTTTTTATTAGCTTGGTATGTATGTATCTATGTATCAATGTAGCGGAATCTTTGAACGTGATTTTCACCCCCTTCAAAACGTCGGATTGATTAGGAACTTTGCACACTTATCAAGGACCGATGACAATGCAATAATTTAAATAGTTTGTCCCATTATCCTTACCAGGATCTTCAGGATTAGCGACTTTTTAGTTCAATTTACCATTAAAGCGTGTTTTTAGAACTACAATTTTTATTTAATAGGTATTCAAATCATTAGAACTTACCAACTCTATGCACAAAAAGCTTCGGTTTGGCTGGGAAGTTGTAGTTGATAACGGTATCCAAAGCCGGCAGATCCAGCCCTCTGGCGGCGACGTCGGTAACAATGAGCACGGAACACTTCTTGTTCGTGAAGCGACCGAGCGCGATCTTACGGGCAGAGGCGTCTAGACCCGAGTACGCGTATGTTGATGATATGCCTGCTTGTTTTAAAACCTATAGAACAAAAAAAAACAGTGATACTGAAAAGCGAATAATAAAAAAAAGTTTATTGTCTTAGGCAAAGGTTCACTTTACTACTATTTGGATAAGTGACTTAAAAACTAAGTACAATACAATTGTCAGAGGGTTGTTCTGCAGCCGAACTAGGTGAGACCCTGTACTTCGGCCTGCTACTCCACCCCCAGGAGCATTGAAGTAATAAACTTAGTTATTACTAATTAAAACACGGAACAAAATACAAAATAAAAAAATTGAACTTAGTAAAAATAAGATGACAAAATCTTAATACTAAATCAATAAGAAATAATAAAAGCATTACTGATTTGTACAGACTTCACCCGATATCAGCACTATGTTGTACTAAGTAGGCTAATTTAATTAATTCAATTTATCTTCATTTTACCTCTGTATGAGGGTGGTTCATGTGACATTGTATAAATAAACGTAAAAAGAACATTAATTAAAAGATAATTACTTAAAAAAGAAGGGCTACTTGGCTGCACACCAAAAAATTATGCTGTGTACTTTTTCAATATTGTGCAATACTATAGTCAACTTTAAATCTGATTACTACTTGAAAACAAAAAGAAATTGTGATCACAAAAGTCCAATTTATGTCCAAATGAATTGACTTACCAAGTTTAAATACTCTACATGATGCTTAGTAGCCGCAAATACAACAGCTTGCGGAGTTTTTGAAGACAAAATACGATCCAACAATATCAATAAGGCTGCAGTCTTCAATTCTGCTCTCACTGAGATCCATCCCAGCCACAATGTTGAAGGCAACTTCCAATCAACATCCAATCTTACTAAAGTGGGGTCTGTGAGACCTGCCCTAGCGAATTCTACCAGCATTTTTGGTAATGTGGCAGAGAAAAGCAGTGTTTGACGGGTTGATGGTAGACGGGCGACGATTTCTCGGAGCTGTTCGCCAAAACCGAGTTCAAAGAGGCGATCGGCTTCGTCAAATACTATTAGTTCTGTAAAGATGAAGAAAGAAGTTTATCACTTTGTATTAATCACGATTTCATCGGCAATGCTGTTTTTCAAAGAACATATTTATTATATTCTTTATTTTACATGACAAAAATATAGATATTAGCCATATTGAGCTTTACTTAAGAATACAAAACCAAGATCAACATTTTCTCAAAATCATCATCATCAGCCTATTAATGTTCCCACTGCTGGGACACAGACCTCCTCTCTGTGAAAGGGAATGGGCCGTAATCCACCACGCGGGCCCAGTGCGGGTTGGTGGATGTCACATGTCTTCGAATTTTTGGTTCTAGGACATGCCGGTTTCCTCACGATGTTTTCCTTCACCGTTTTGAGAGCAGTGGTGATGAAATAATTTACACAACTTTTTTTAATGTTCAACATTTTCTCAAAATGTTGAACAGGAATTGCAACACAAAAGTATTTTAATACCAGGAAAGTACCAGTTTAATACAGTTAAAGTTGTTCTATCTCGCGATAACGAATGAATCGTAGCAAAATGAATCTTATTTCGGCGTCGTAAAAGTCACGTAACCCTTCTTCGTGAGATAGAACAACTATACCAACCTACCAACAGTAAATTATTTAACTAGAATTAGGAAAAATTTAAGACAATCAAAATTCATAAAAGACTTACTTATGTTATCCAGTTTCAAGCTCATTTCAATACATATGTGCAGGAATCGCCCAGGAGTGGCCACCACAATGTCAGGTGCTGTCCCTGACATCACACTGAACTGTTGATCTATTGACTCTCCACCCAGGATAGCTGCTGAGGTCAGGCCGGTAAACTTGCCCAGTTCTCGGGCAAATCTTAATGTCTGGAATGATTTTGTATACATGACATACATAAAATACTCCAATATTCAAATATGTATCTAGAAAAAGTTGATTGTATTTTTGATTGAAAAATCTAAAAAGTTCTATCTATATATATAAAAATGAATTGCTGTTCATTAGTCTCGCTAAAACTCGAGAACGGCTGAACCGATTTGAATATTTTTTTTTTTGTTTTGTTTGCCAGAATACAGGGAAGGTTTAAAAACAAAAAAAATGGGAAAAAGAAAAAAAATGGTAGGGTAGGGTAGGTAGGGTAGGGTAGCTAGGGTAGGGTAGGTAGTGTAGATAGGGTAGGTACGATAAAAATACAATTAATTCAAAAAAATAATGTTTGGTGTTTTTATGGCAAAACAACGTTTGCCGGGTCAGCTAGTTACTAATAGAAAGATAAAATATTGCAAATTGACAAAGGAAAAGAAACACAGACAAAGTGGAGACACCTTATGACATTTTTTTTTTCGGGACTTATGTCCTGGGATTCGGGACATTATTTAAGTACAACTAAAATTAATACAGTAAAACAAATTCATTTCCTGTGTCTGTTTTAAAAAAACAGCATGCACAATATTTATAGTTTTCAAAAAAATATCTCTTTAACTTTGTTTGAACGATGTAAGTAAGCACGAAAGTCAATGTGATTTACATACTTACCAGCTTTAATAATTAAAACTAACAAGGTTAAGGTAACAAATTAATATTATAGCTTTTCATACCATTTATTCTTACTGTACAATTATTGGAACTAAACATAAACAGAAATAAACATTTATTTTTTAAATCTTTTAAATATGAAAATGTTATTAAGTGAAGTCCCGAAACTCGGCACAAATAGCCTGTAAATAAAAATTGTCCTTAGGAAATCGCCACAGTTTTTGTCTCTGTTCTTTGTGCTTTAGGTATATTAGCTCACCTAATTCCGTTCACTGATGATAAGTTTCATCAACATTGGCCTACTGGATCTTGACACTGTTTGGCAACTGCTTACCAGATGTTTAATTAAAAATTTATATTTTATTTTTTTATTTTAATGTAATAAGTAACCACTATAGTATTCCCTCTTAAAGAGAGGAGGCCTGTGTCCCAGTAGTGGGAACATTAATAGGCTGATGATGTGATGTGATGTGAAGTAACCGCCAAACAATGACAAGATTTTTATAAATAAGGTTCAGTTAAGGTAAGACTTCAGTTACAAGAAAATAAAGCAGGAAAAAAAATATTTGGCATAAACCAGAGGCATGTAACAAATACAGGCTATTATGTATGTATTGTATGATACTACTACTGTACATAGGCCTCTTCTCAAAGTTAGTATCCAACAAGCAGGCATGCCACGATACAAACACATTTTTCCTTAGTAAAAGTTCTAAACACAAATATAAATTAAATTTACCTGTAGTGCCAACTCCCTAGTAGGTGACAGTACCAGAGCCCTAAAGTTCTTGCCAGGCATTGGTTTACTGTTAGGAGCCAGCAGTTTCTCCAGTATAGGGAGAACGAAACATGCTGTCTTACCCGAACCGGTACGAGCCATAGCAACCACATCTTTGCCTGTTAATGCTAGAGGGATTGTCTGAAAAAAAACAAAATAGGTTTATGATGAAAGGGGCCTTTATATTTAGCTAAGGTATTTAGTGACTTCCATAATTAACATTCAAAGTTAGCTTTTGAGCTTTAATTAACTTTGTGCATTAATTTGAGCAAAGTGCTGCAAGTTTTTTGAGGTTAGGTTAGAAATAAATCTTTGTGCCGCTTACCTTACGCTGAATAGGTGTGGGTTGCTTATATCCACGTTTCGTAATACCTTTAAGTATTGGAAAACTCAGTCCCATGGACTGGAACCCACCAGAATTCTTCTTTTTCTTCTTATTGCTTTGAGAATCATCTTGCGTGTCTTCTTCATCAGGGGCATCAAAACCCGGAAGATGATCTTCCAGATCTTTAGTTTTAGACATTTTCACTGCTTTTAATTATATAGATTTTTGTTTTATCACATAATAATTCATTTAGTTCAAACGCACGTGAACATGATTAACCAAGTGCGTGTTTTTATTTTGACAAAACTGTCAATTCAACAATGACATACCATTGACATTTGAAGTTTTTTTAAACGTTGACATTCACAGTCAGTGATTGCCATTTAAAAAAATATAAAATTTGGCCATAGCGAAAATGTTTTGGTAAAGGCCGTCGGAAGCCACTGGATACAATAACACACAACACGACCGATCGATGTTGGTTATGATGCTAATCAAAAGACGTCGCGACACGTCGACGTTTTTCAGTAGAAATGATGATAGAGAAATCTTACATGTGTCAACACTGATATAGTACGCTGAAAACTTGTTTGATACTTGAATTTGTGCAGAAAAAAATTCTTTTATCTACAGAAAATCAGATTTTTTAATTCGCCACTTTTTTCGTGGGACACGACTCACTTGGCAGTCTCTAAATTCATGATGCTTATCACCGTTAACCAAACCTTTTTTTAAGGGAACAGTAGGTACAGGCTAACGCACGAGCAGCAGTTTTTATTATACATTTCTGTTTGCATTACCTACTTACTTAGCTCACATATACCTGGGAATTAACAGAGGTCTTGAGTACATGAACTTATAGAAGATTCACGAAATTATAGAAATCCCCATCTTCTGCCCCAATGCCCAATCTTCTGTTTTCTTGATAAATACTGCGCCATTGATCGAAACGTGGAATTCAATACCCAATCAATACTACTTCACACGTATTTATAAATGAAGTAGTATACGAAAAACGAGGAAAACGAGGTGATCCGGCAGAGAACCAAAGCTGTCTACATAGCTCACAGAATAAGTAAGCTGAAGCAGGTACGTATCCAGACTTTTGGTTCGGGGGGGGGACAAACATTGAAACAACGATGTGAACTGTGTAAAATTCGCTGTAATCACTGAACTATAATTTTTAATAACTTAAAGAAGTACCATCCGACGTCCGTAGTTTAGTCACACACTTATAGTTATTTTATATTTATATATAAGTATTTTTCTGTTTCCACTGGCAGCCATTACGTCTAGTATCATATCAGATCATCTGGCGCCAAAGCGGAATGAATAGACAACAGAGCGAGACCAGTAGGCCTCTCGCTCTCGCCCGCCATTCTATTCCTTAAAAAGGATTTTATTCTCTTTAGGCATGAAAATGACCGCTCCACATATGCCGTTGAAACCGGAAGGGTGGCCAGAATATGTATTAGCCTGTTAATGGTAGGAAAGAAAATTTTGTCACACGTGTCTAAAATTTCCATAATTTCGACTGGTTTCTTATCTGTGTTTTTCCACTTGGCACACCAAATACTGTCATCATCATCATATCAGCCGAAACACGTCCACTGCTGGACATAGGCCTCCCCCAAGCGTCGCCACATTGACCGGTCTCGTGCGTCCCGCAACCAGCGGATCCCCGCAACCTTCACCAGGTCATCGGTCCACCTGGTGGGAGGCAAATATTCATTTCTTTCAAAATGTGATATCTCTAAAATGTTGTATCGTATATGAACAGTTTTTGTTTGATCTTTTCTTACGATAACACTTTGGTACCGTTTATAATCAAAATGCAAAAAAAAACAATAGGTATTTTTTACCTTTCAGCTAGAAATTATTTTTAAGCAGACTAGCAGACGTGGGTTCGATGTAGAAGTTAAGCATTTCGTTTGTAAAAATTGGTTGAGGCACAGATAATATAATACTAGCATAGTAGAGGTCTTAGGTAGGTACCTATTACCTATCTAAGACCTCTACCAATTTTCAGCTTTAAACGAATTAATGCAAACCTACTTGGCTATTTTGACCACTAGAACTGAGTGTTATAAAAATTATCACTATCCAGTATATAATAGTAATCTTTGATTATCATTTGGTTTCATACTAATAACGCCCGCCGTACTAAAACGCTTCTAAGGCTTAGCACGCACTGCGATTTTAATTCGCGCGAATTTTTTTCGCACATTCTGCGACCTATGGAATCGTATGAAGCAGCACGCATTGCGGAAAAAAAAATCGCGCGGAAATAATATCGCAAGAAATCCGTGCTTTGCCACAGAATCCACCGCACCGCAGCGCGGATTCAATTCGCACGAATATTTTGAACTCTATGAACAGGTAGAAGGAGACAAAAATCGCGCGAAATTTTATCCGCAGTGCGTGTTAGTTAAAGTCAGTACGCGGACAAAAATTCGCGCGAATTATAATCGCAGTGCGTGCTAAGCCTTAGGCTTAGGCGATTTTTATTCACGCGTTTTTTTTGCCGCCTTTTCTGTGACCTATGGAAATGTATGAAGCTGCACGCACTGCGGAAAAAAAGTCGCGCTCAAATAGTACTAAAAAATTCGCGTGAATCGCAGTGCGTGCTAAGCCTAACGCCTCAGACCACCCTCATTCATGCCCTCATTGCCTCAGACTAACGCTATCTCTTTCACACGTGCGTAATGAATGTCTTTAATGTAC
Organism: Orthosia incerta; assembly: GCA_948252205.1. NCBI lineage: Eukaryota > Metazoa > Arthropoda > Insecta > Lepidoptera > Noctuidae > Orthosia > Orthosia incerta. Next base: position 8,324,116 of record OX411748.1, read on the forward strand.
TCTGTGTGAATGTCACATACATCGGTCGGTCGTGTTCGTGTCGTCTTTCCAGAATGGTCTGGATGTTTCAGGGTTACCAACTCCTAAAAAAAAATACCCCTAAGATCAAGATGAAATACCCCTAAATGCAATATTCAAAAGCTCCAAAAAAAGACCCTGTATTGGGAACGTTTTCAAGGGTATTGATTAAATGAGTATCTAGTTTTACTAAGGTAAATAAAATATAACTTAGTTTTAATTACTTTTTATTAGAACATATTATAATGAATTCAAGATCGACATTCTCCATAATTATTTATAAATCGTTTGAGTGCCGATTTGGCGATTCATGTGAAGGTTCAGAATTCTTGAGTTGATTTCTTATGTTGATTAAAAAGAAATACTTTTTACTGAACTTATAAATTCGGTTTGTTTTTAAACTTAAGTGTCTTTTGCAAGCAGGCAGGAAGTTCTTGAATATGAGAAACCACTTAAAGTTTTATAATTGAACATGCAATCATACTGGACAAAAAAAATATTAGTCACAATATTATTATTATTTTCTATTTTAGTAAATTGTTAAAGATTAATAAAAAATCAAGGAAAATACTAACACCAAAATAAACAATTTTGCTAAGTAAATCCGTATTAAGTATCCTAACTTCTGTTCAAAATCTTCCCGTTTTATGGTAAAATTCCTAAAGCGACAACACTACTGAGACAGCAAATGTTTAGCTATCTCTTTCTCACAAACGCTCTGATTGGTCGAAAATCGTTGACCCTCTAGAAATTTTCTTCGATTCCGTTCTGTGGTTGGCCGCATCCAGTGAAGTCGAGCAAGAGGTAGAAATCTCTAGAATTTCATTTGTTGAATATATAAGCGGCGGCCGCTCGGCGCGAACTCAGTTTTATTTGAAACACGATACAAAGCAGATTAAGTATTCGGTGCAAACCAGAGAAGATTACTAGACTCGCAAGTTATATTCAACAGACAACGCGACGCACGCAACTACTTTACAACCAGTTTATTATTGTGAATTGTGACAAGTATTGCAAAAAGAAGAAAAAATGCCAGCTGTAGGAATTGATCTTGGTACGACATACTCGTGTGTCGGCGTGTGGCAGCACGGGAACGTAGAGATCATCGCCAACGACCAGGGCAACCGCACAACACCATCCTATGTAGCATTCACGGACACGGAGCGCCTTATCGGAGACGCAGCCAAGAACCAGGTCGCCCTCAACCCCAGCAACACAGTCTTCGACGCCAAGCGACTCATCGGGAGGAAGTTCGATGATCCCAAGATTCAGCAAGACATGAAACACTGGCCCTTCAAAGTGGTCAACGACTGCGGTAAACCTAATATTCAAGTGGAGTTCAAGGGCGAAGCTAAACGTTATGCGCCTGAGGAGATCAGCAGCATGGTACTGACGAAGATGAAAGAGACGGCGGAAGCGTACCTCGGAAGCAGTGTGCGCGATGCAGTCATCACAGTGCCAGCCTACTTCAATGACTCTCAGCGCCAGGCCACCAAGGACGCGGGAGCCATCGCTGGGCTCAACGTGCTAAGGATCATTAACGAGCCAACAGCCGCCGCGCTCGCGTACGGCCTCGACAAGAACCTCAAGGGCGAGAGGAACGTCCTCATCTTTGATCTCGGTGGTGGAACGTTCGATGTGTCGATCCTGACCATCGATGAAGGCTCGTTGTTCGAAGTGAGGGCGACGGCGGGCGACACACATCTCGGAGGCGAGGACTTTGACAACAGATTGGTGAACTATCTCGCGGACGAGTTCAAGCGCAAGTACAAGAAGGACATGCGCATGAATCCGCGCGCACTGCGTCGCCTCCGCACAGCCGCTGAGCGCGCTAAGCGCACGCTATCATCCAGCACTGAAGCCACCATCGAGATCGACGCGCTCTACGAGGGAATCGACTTCTACACTCGCGTGTCCCGCGCGCGCTTCGAAGAGCTGTGCGCAGATCTATTCAGAGGCACCCTCGAGCCCGTGGAGAAGGCGCTCAAAGATGCCAAGATGGACAAGAGTCAGATCCACGACGTTGTCCTCGTCGGAGGTTCCACCAGAATCCCTAAAGTGCAAAGTCTGCTGCAAAACTTCTTCTGCGGCAAGAAGCTTAACTTGTCCATCAACCCTGACGAAGCTGTGGCGTACGGCGCGGCCGTCCAGGCAGCTATTCTTAGCGGCGAGCAACACTCAAAGATCCAGGACGTGTTACTAGTGGACGTGGCCCCTCTGTCCCTCGGCATCGAGACTGCCGGCGGCGTGATGACGAAGATCATTGAGCGCAACTCTAAGATCCCGTGCAAGCAGTCGCAGACGTTCAGCACGTACTCAGACAACCAGCCGGCAGTCACTATCCAAGTGTACGAGGGCGAGCGAGCGATGACAAAGGACAACAACTTATTGGGCACGTTCGACTTGACCGGCATCCCGCCCGCGCCGCGCGGCGTTCCTAAGGTCGACGTCACCTTCGACCTGGACGCGAACGGCATCCTCAACGTGTCGGCTAAAGAGAACAGCACCGGCCGCAGCAAGAACATTGTCATCAAGAACGACAAGGGACGTCTGTCACAGGCGGAGATCGAGCGCATGCTTGCCGAGGCGGAGAGATACAAAGACGAGGATGAGAAGCAGAGGCAGCGCGTAGCGTCGAGGAACCAGCTCGAAGCGTACGTGTTTAGCGTGAAGCAGGCGCTGGACGACGCCGCAGACAAGCTCTCGGACCAGGACATGAGCGGTGCAAGGAGCGCGTGCGACGACGCGCTGCAGTGGCTCGACAACAACACCTTGGCTGAGCAGGAGGAGTACGAGCACAAACTGAAAGACGTGCAGCGCGTGTGCTCGCCAGTCATGAGCAAGCTGCACGGCGCGGGTGATGGTAGCCCCGAGGGCGTGCCTGGTGGAATTCCTGGAGGAATGTCTGGAGGAATGCCTGGAGGAATGCCCGGCGGTATGCCTGAAGGCTTTGGGGGAATGCCCGGAGGTATGCCTGGAGGCTTTGGGGGAATGCCCGGAGGTATGCCTGGAGGCTTTGGGGGAATGCCCGGCGGTATGCCTGGAGGGATGCCCGGCGGTTATGGACGCATGTCCGGCGGAATGCCTGGAGGAATGCCCGGCGGTTTTGGAGGCATCCCACGAGGAATGCCCGGTGGCTACGGAGGATACCAACAGAGCAGAGGCCCAACAGTGGAAGAAGTAGATTAAGTGAAAAATCATTATCTACTTTGCCTGAACAAATAACTTAAATATTAATTTTGAAGACTGATTAATTTATATTGTCAACATTAACGTAATTCAACAGAGGAAATGTGTGTCTATGTAACTTATATTAAGTTTGTAAATACGTAATTTAAATAGTAAATAAATTGATAAGTATTTTTTTATATTGTCGTTTTATTTCTTAGTCTAAAGCATCCTAGAAATATACGGTTTGAATTCATTTATTTCTAAAGGTTACAAATCACTTGTACAGAAATAAATACTAAACACTACTTGAATTATACATTTTTGTACAATCACAAAGAAATTACGACTTTCACACAAAAGTTCTGCGAATACTTAACACATACATACTTAGAATCACGCCTGTATACCCCGAAGGGTTATGCAAAGGTAAACATTTAATTACTACACCCATATTTTTTGTAATGTTTTCAAGTCCCATGTAATGGAAATATCCAACGATCACACAGAAAATCCCATGAAATACTCAACAAACAATACTTATTCTAATTTTTATGATGAGCAAGATATATTTATTATCAATACTGTTGCAGTGGTGGCCCAGTGGTATCGGCCGCGACTTACAAGTTGTAGGTCGTGGGTTCAAGCCCAGGCAGGCACTTTACTTTTTGTGTAAATTATTTCATCACCACTGCTCTCTGAAGGAAAACATCGTGAGGAAACCGGCATGTCCTAGAACCAAAAATTCGAAGACATGTGACATCCACCAACCCGCACTGGGCCCGCATGGTGGATAACGGCCCATTCCCTCTCACAGAACAGGGAACATTAATAGGCTGATGATGTGATGTGATGATGTGACTCGTAGTATCTCTAAGTAGTCTGTGATGTGACCAAAGAAAATTTTTACTCTCTTGGATGTGACTGTTGCTAAACGTGGCGTACTTTCAGAGGCTATAATTATGATTCGAAAATTAAATCTTTTGCATAGGCATCTTTCTGTCACGCGGTCGTGACTTTTGTTTACGAGCTCGATCATTATGAGTTTTAATTTTATAAGTAAATTTAAAAAAGTTTAGTATCAAGGAGTTTTCATACATAAATAAAATGGGATAGATTTTAAACAAGGAAAAATGAATGATTCCGTAAGTTTTAGCATAGAATTCTCAAAAGTCTTCTAAATGATTGTTTAATATATTTAATTAACAGTTTTTTTTTTAATATAATTTAAACAATATATACAACTGAATATTTCTAATCTTATTCCTAACTAGCTGTGCCCGCGGTTTCGCTCCCGTCATCTGCCTGCCAACCCTACCATACTTACCAGCCTGCCTGCCTACTCCACATACTCAAAAAAACTTTATACAAAAAAATACTACCGACTTCCAAATAAAAATACAAAGTGAAAAATAACTTTATTTTTGGAAGTCGGTGTCTTTCGTAGGTACCAATTTATTGCGTTATGGAAACCGACTTCCAAAAATAAAGTTATTTTTCACTTTGTAGTTTTATTTGGAAGTCGGTAGTATTTTTTTGTAAAAAGTTTATTTTTATTTTTCACTTTTTAGTTGTACCTACCTAATAGGCAAGTTGTTTAGTAAGTTACACACTCGTATAACGCCAGAATATATTACCCAAATATCATGAAACTTGAACATAACCGGTGAAATGAGAGATCTGCGTACCCCTTAAGAGTGTACTGGCGTGATGTTATGTTATGAAATGGTATAAACAACAAACAGACATGCGATTGCAGCAATCCCGAGAGATTTGCCGTTATTTATTGAAGAGTTCTGATGTATATCTTCGAATTGCTTCGTCAGTCCTACACCAAATTAAAATGGGACCAATTTCAGAACATACTCTTTCAAACAAAAAAAGATTTTTCGAAATCGGTCCACAATTGACGGAGATATCGGTGAACATAAATAAACAAAAAAAACATACATAATGTCGAACATAGGACCTCCTCCCTTCTGGGTAGTCGGTTAATACATACCAATTTTTTTTTTCTAGGGTCATTCTTTCGCGTAAAATCTTAACACCGCGATTCAGAAAATGACTTTAAATGCACAACGCCATCTATCGAATAGCGAGTTCAACTGTCCGAGTAACTGCTGAATTGCGTGAGCTGTGATAATTTTACTTCTTGAACACTTTAAATTCATCTAACTTTTGATAGAGTGAACCGATTGCGATGAAACAAAAACTAAGTAATTCTTCAAGATACGCACAATTTTTATGTAAAAAAGTTATCTACATTGGTTTCGTACATTTCACGTGATGCGTGCACAAATAAACAGACAAACAGACAAAAATTCCAAAAATGCTAAAAATGGGTTCTGTTGGTTATCCTTTAACACCCTGGCTATTTTTTTTGGATTTTTTTTCGATGTACAAAAAATATTTTTCTACAGATTTATTATATGTATTGATAACAAAACAAACTTACATACAAAGGGGAGAGGAAAAGGGGCTCATTGGGCATCAAAAAATTCATCCACATCGATGTCAATCGGAAACGTACCCAGAACGCTGGCAGCATTGCCACGTTGAATGGCAATGCTGATTATCTGGCTGAAGAAAAGGCCAGCCCTCTGGTCACGCGAACAATCGACTAACCGTTTACTAATGTCTCGAAACACTCGATGAGCACTCGGACCCCATGGACCTAATGTCTCAACCCCAAACGGCTCAAACATATAACTGCCAATAAGGTTGTTATATTTGCGCCGTTTGAAGTTTTCTGCACCAGCAGCAGCTGCCCCAGCACAGCCCGCCGTGCTAAGAAGATGGGATGGCGCAAGGGTATCGACACATGTTGCATCCCACACCAAAGGCCTACCCAACTTCCAAGGCATTATGGTCATCCCGTCCGGTCTCTTCCCATCGTCGCGTGCCAACCCATTGGGTTCTAAAACAGCTGGAACCCCGGCGGTGACAAGAGCTCGACGTATGATATCATTAATGCTGGCGTGACGTGCTATCCGACCAGCGCTCCTACTGCAGGATAGGCCATGGTGTCCGAGGCGGTCGACTGCTTCACCACATTGACAACGATGTGGAGCTCCGCTGGCAGTACCAAGGCGCAGACATGTAGCGATCCGGAAGGTAGTGTCACTCAACATTGTACCTATGTTGGGTGACGGTAATGCCTGTAGCCAGAGGCCCGACTCACACTCACCCACAGCCAGTAGGCGAGCACGCTCAGCAGTATTGGTGGACGTATTTATGAGTTTATTCCGTTCCAATCTGCAGAGCGGCTCATCCCACTGTCTTTGGGAAGATGGGTTTTCGGGCAACGCCGTATTCGGGCAAGCTACTTTCCAGGCGCACACTGCGTCGGTCGAACACGGCACTTCACTGTTAACCACTGACAGGGATAAAATATTAGTGGTTAACGTTTCAGTGCTGTGGACCGAAGACAGGAACGCCGGTAGGCTTATACTAGAAATTTTGCGGAGGCCGAGCCCACCGAAGCGAATGGGTAGCGTGGCTTGCGTCCAGGCTCAGTCATCTAAGGCCACATTTAAGATAGATGTCAGAGTGCATCGAATAATTTCGTCAATTTTTTCCAGGAGAGGTGGCTGCTTCCATAAAGGGGAAGAGCGGAGAAAATACATAAAATTTGGTCCAAAACAGCAATACCTAATAAGAGTAAAAGCCGAATGAAGGTTAATTTTGGAGAGTCTATCCGAAATATCATTAAAATGGTTAATTTTGCTATCAATGAATGATATTAATAAATAAGTTTTAATTTAATTATTTTCACATCAACATTTGTCGAAAATCGAATAGGCTGTATAGGCTGTTTTCGTTTTTAATAAAAATTGTCTAGTTCACTGACCTCTAATATACAAGGTAGAGGTCAGTGGTCTAGTTACAAAAACGCGCCATCATTTTATGTAAATTTAAAAAAGTTTTGTAGCTAGGAGTTTTCATACATAGAATAAAATAGGATAGATTTTATACGAGGAAAAATTAATGATTCCGTACGTTTTAGCATTGAATTCTCAAAAGTATTTTAAATGGTTGTTTTATATATTTAATTACCAGTTTTAATTTAATTATTTTCTCATCAACATTTGTCAAAAATCGAATAGGCTGTATAAGCTATTTTTTCAGTTTTTTTTTTGTATCACAATGTACTATTGTGTGATGCCCACGGTGCCTAGCCCAGCCGTGGAAATCAACAGGCCGATTTGATCCATTTAATTATTCCCAGAATACAGCAACACCAACGACACACAACGCCACACCCACCAACCAGAAACAGTAGTCTTAGCACGATTTTGATAGTATTCGCGCATTCGGTACTGCCGTTTCGCAGTACGCTTTTGTAGCACGGACTATTTATTTTTGAATGGCTAAACGTAGACCTTATACTAAACTTACATAATATATAATATGGTTTTAGCAATACAGTGTTTTATTTTAAGACTTACAATATGGTTTTAACAATACAGTCTTTTATTTAAGTCTTACGAAGCATCGATAACCTTACAGCCTAAAGCATATGTACAGGAGGATTGAACAAAACATGTGAATTCACTCTTCGTTCACGTAGAAAGCAGCAGCTGGTAGCTGGTGCTGGTTTTCCAGCATACTTTTGTTTGACGTCGTTATCGATAATCTTTTATACAAGAACAATTGTTTTTTTTTTGAAGTAAGAATATGACACTGTTGGAGAGTTGGCAGCGATCAGTCGGCAGTTATTTTACCTCTCATTATGCATCACAGTGATCTTATGGTCTCCACAAGGTTGCAAATAGGATGCTGTCTAAGATTTATTAGCTGCGATCGCACTGTATGTTTGTATACCAGAATAAGATGTTACAAGGAAGAATCAGCGGCCAGTTATACTTACTTGTACATGACATAGTAATTGTTGTGTGAGGGGAAATAAAAGTCACATAAAAAATCAAGATTATGTATATTTAAAAAATTAAGATAAACGATAGATGTTATAGTACCTACTTACAATTATCTGTACATGATGATAAATAACGAATTAATTTCGAGGAGAAAGTTTATCTTAGTTTCGGACATTTGCAATATTTTCTTAACAGAATAATTTAATATTGACCGTAAGCGAAAACGTTTATATACAGATATAATTATAAATTTCAACTTGAAACAAATATGAGACTATAATGAATATAATATTTAAAGGTACGTCAATTATATACTATTTAACTGTCCAATGCGACATTACAACAGACAAAAATTCATAAAATGCCGGCAATAGTTTCTGTTGGTTATCCTTTAACACCCTGGCTATTTTTTTAGGAAATATTTTCGATGTACAAAAATTACTTTTCTACAGATTTATTATATGTATTGAATGATTGATTGATGATATGTATCTGAGCTATGTCTGCCAGTATTTTTTTTTCTTACCAAGGAGTATGTCGTTCTCACTACTTTTTGATCCCTCCTAGTACAAACATAACTATGGTTGGTCACTGTGCATCTTGAAATTCTCTTATACCCCAAAAACACAGGTGATAATCTATACTATAATATAGTAGGGTAGGTAGGGTTCCCAAAGCATGCTTTGGAGACTACAGTCGTGCTACAGAGGTGCACACAGATATGCCGCAAGTTATGTTGAAGTCCCTTGTAGTTGTAATAGAGCGAACCTTTTGCGAAGGGTTCGGTCTGCTCTTAAAAACTTCCTCATGTAAAACCTAAAAACACGGTTTGGTTCAACCTGAGGATCGAACCCAGGACCCCGCTAAACAAATCCAATCCCTCTTTTTTAGGGTTCCGAACCCAAAGGGTAAAAACGGGACCCTATTACTAGGACTCCGCGATCCGTCTGTCTGTCTGTCTGTCTGTCCGTCTGTCACCAGGCTGTATCTCATAAACCGTGATAGCTAGACAGTTGAAATTTGCACAGATGATGTTTTTCTGTAAAAATACAGCGGCCTTTATTTAATTTCAACTCATTTATGTCAAACTTCATTCTATCGATTATCGATCACATTATTTTATTTTATTGTTGATTTCTTATTTATTACAATAAAAGTTTATGTACTGTGTGTTTTAACACTGTTATATTTAAATATCATCATATCAGCCGAAAGACGTCCACTGCTGGACATAGGCCTCCCCCAAGCGATCAATGTGGCGAACATTGATCGGTCCCGTGCGTCACGCATCTAGCGGATCCCCGCAACCCTCACCATGTCTTCGGTCCACCTGGTAGGAGGTCTTCCAACGCAAAGTCTTTCGGTTCGCGGTCGTCACTCCAGAACCTTTCTGCCCCATCGGCCATCCGTTCTGCGAGCATTGTGGCCTGCCCACTGCCACTTAAGTTTGGCGATTCTTCTGGCTACGTCGGTAACCCTGGTACTCTTGCGGATCCCTACATTTCTGAATCGATCACGCAAAGAAACGCCGAGCATAGCCCTCCCCATTGCCCTTTGGGTAACTGTTACTTAATATTTAAATATAATGATATATGGAGAAATGAGGTAATAAGACAACGTTGTGGTTTAAAAGAAGATGTAGTGACTAAAATTGAAAAGAGTATGTTAGGATGGTTTGGCCTTGTTGAGAGGATGAATGAAAGGCGAGAAAGAGAAAGGTATTTACAAGGCAGACGGAATGGAAACGCCGGGAGGGGACGCCCTAGAAAGACATACATAGACCTTATAGGATGTTCTACAGAAATGCCAGGTGCGCAGTACCTACTCATAACCGGCGTGTGTGTATGACTAGATGTATGAATGTAAGTGAAACAAAAGTAGTATGCAAGCATCGTAGCAGCCTAGACCAGGTAGCGATCTGTAGTTTCTGCCTATACCCGTGGGAAAAGGGCGTGAGTTTATGTATGTATGTATTACGTTTATATTAATAAAACATTTATTTACACCAATTAGTAAAATTTAATTGAGGAGTCATGTCACATCGATTCGATGAATCACTGAAGTTATGATTGAGCCTTACCCAGCACTATGCCCTGCGCTTGCAACATTTAAAAATACTGGCCAAGTGCGAGTCGGACTCGTGCACGAAGGGTTCCGCACCATTATCGCAAAAAATGGCAAAAAAAACACGTTTGTTGTATGGGAGCCCCCCTTAATTTATTTTATTTTAATTTAATAATTATTATTTTTTGAAGTCATTATACAACTAAATATTCTGTGAATATATCAAGCGTCTACCTGTTGCCGTTATTAATATCGAGCAAAAAACGGCAAAAAAATCACGTTTGTTGTATGGGAGCCCTCCATAAATATTAATGTTATTCTGTTTTTAGTATTTGTTGTTATAGCGGCAATAGAAATACATCATCTGTGAAAATTTCAACTGTCTAGCTATCACGGTTCATGAGATACAGCCTGGTGACAGATGGACAGACAGACAGACGGATCGCGGAGTCTCAGTAATAGGGTCCCGTTTTTACCCTTTGGGTACGGAACCCTAAAAAATAAGGTCATTCACAGCTGTCAGTTTAGTCTACGAAATAAAAAATCACAATATTGTTCAATATGGATGGTTTAAAGTTTACGGCCAGGGGTACGGTGGTTCTGCAGTGGACATAGGTATATCTCATGAATATTGATGAAAAACTACCTATGAGAACAGTTTTGTAGATAATTACATGATCTAAAGTAATTGTTTATTCTCTTCTTATGATAACACTTAAGACGACGACTAACGCCACCGACCTTGAGGGAACAAAACGCGCACTCGTTTCACACCCGCGCGACCCACTGTTGTACTTTCCTTATTAATCTATGACTTTAAAAAAAAGCCTCAGATCAAAATGTAGATAATGAAATTATCTTTGAGATGGTGTTGATTTCATTAAAATACACCCAGCGGTTTTGGTGTGACTGTCGTGTTTTTGTCCATTTTAGGCATAACTTTACAAATTAATTACACAATGTTATACAAATAAAACTCAACATTTGCTTATATCAAATTATTAAGAAAGTAGTCTTATATAACATATATTTATTTCAAAGAATTACGAACAGCCATTTAGCCGTGATTCTACTCAAGTGACTCGGCGCCCGCACTGACGCGTAGTGCGGTCTGACCTTTAACGTTTACGAGAAAAATGCAATAAAAACATTATTTTTTACCTTTCAACTTGAACATTTTATTTACCTGTGTAGTTGACCTAGGCAGACGTGGGATCGATGGTACCGATGACCTCTAATAATTTTCAGCTCCAAGCGAATTAATGCAAAACTACCCCTATTTTTTGGCTACTTGACTTGACCGGACCTATATTAAAAACCAATCAAGTGCGTGTCAGGCTACGCTCTGTAATAGGGTTCCGTAGTTGCATAATAATGCGGACTAAGAAGAGGGTTTTTTGTTGTTACATGAACATTAAAACGGTTTCAGCGGCTCACAACGTCTAAAACGGGCCCACATAGGACGATGGTAACTGAAGGAGGAGTTATAAAATCCAACTTCAGAAGTGAAGTTCGAAAAATTATTATCTATTTAAGTACGGCAAGCGTTTGTAATGAAGATTTATAACCAGCGTCACTTAATCATTTGAATAGGTACCTACTTACTGCAGTATTGCCGTTACGGAGATAGTCTTCATTTTACAATTTGGTCGACTATTACTCGTAAACTTGTAAAGTCTATAGCTGTGATAGTTTTCCATTTAATTTCGTTATATTTAGGTACTACTGTCGTGATTTTTTTTACATAATCAAAAGCAACCATTTCGCTGGCAGGAGGTGGGGGGGGGGACACTTGACTCTAATTTTCGTACATATTTTTTTTGTTTGTTTGTTTTTTTCAATTTCGTACGATTTATTGTCGGGCCTACGTTGTCCCCCCATATCCAAGTACTAATGCTGTAACATGGAAATATTGTAAACACAAAAAAAAATAAAAAAGTAACCATGGAGTTTCTTGCCGATTCTTCTCCATAGGAAACGACCAACCCGAACCGTGCACCTTTTGTCGACGTTTTATAAGTGCCCATGTAGGCCTATGTAAAATAAAAATATTTGATTTTGATTTTTAACAAAAATTTGCAATTTAAAGCTTATTGAGATCCGAAATCTGTATCGAAAACTGGTTTTAACAGACCCGTAATATTTTTGAATGGCTTATCCAACAATACCCCACACCACGGGATGGACATGAAAAAAAAAACAAACCCACTTCACGTCTTTATGTGGAACCCGAAAAACTTTTTTTTCTTCATTTCATTTTCCGACAAAGTGATAAAATACATATTATGTATATCCATGCCAAATTATAGTTTTCTAGCAAAGAGTACACACTATGCTTTCTAGTACTAAGATTCTCTGAGCTAAGCTGCGGACGGACAGACGGACATAGCGAAACTATAAGGGTTTCTTCTTGACTTCGGAAACCTAAAAAGTACTCTTTGACTAGTACGGAATGTAAGCAAAATTATCAATATGTTTCATACTGATAATAACGCCCGCCATAATACTAACGCTATCTCTTTCACACGTGCATAACGTCACATAGGCGCGTCGCATGTCTTTCCAGAATGGTCTGGATATTTCCTCCCATTGTTGCCAGCGTGCAAAGTATAATCTCCGAAATAATAAATTTTTGTTACCTCTTTAAACGACTTAAATTAATAATTGAAATTTTATTCTAAAATAATGAAACTATTTGAGTGTGTCTTTCAGTAATTTTATAAGAAATATGTTTTTGTTTATTAATAAGGATTTTTGTTTTGCTAAACGTATGAACTCCGTTTTTTTTTAACAAAAATACCTTTTACAAGTAGGCAGGAAGCTCCTGAGTTCTCCTGAGAAACACACTTTAAGTTTTATAATTGAATATTAACAAAAAAATACGAGAAAGATTGCAAATATTGGACAAAAAAATTGTTGTCTAATGACATCTTAGTATTTAAAAACTTTATAATACTTAACTAAATTGTTTTACATTATAAATCAAGGCAAATTACTATAGTAAACAATTTCACTAAATCAATCCGTATTATCCAAATGTTTGTTCAGTCTCCCCATATTATGGTAAAATTTCTAAAGTGTCAACCCTATTGAGACAGCAAATGTTCGCTATCTCTTTCTCAGAAACGCTCTGATTGGTCGAAAATCGTTGACCCTCTAGAAATTTTCTTCGATTCTGTTCTGTGGTTGGCCGCATCCAGTGACTTCGAGCAAGAGATAGAAATCTCTAGAATTTCATTTGTTGAATATATAAGCGGCGGCCGCTCGGCGCGAACTCAGTTTTATTTGAAACACGATACAAAGCAGATTAAGTATTCGGTGCAAACCAGAGAAGATTACTAGACTCGCAAGTTATATTCAACAGACAACGCGACGCACGCAACTACTTTACAACCAGTTTATTATTGTGAATTGTGAAAAGTATTGCAAAAAGAATAAAAAATGCCAGCTGTAGGAATTGATCTTGGTACGACATACTCGTGTGTCGGCGTGTGGCAGCACGGGAACGTAGAGATCATCGCCAACGACCAGGGCAACCGCACAACACCATCCTATGTAGCATTCACGGACACGGAGCGCCTCATCGGAGACGCAGCCAAGAACCAGGTCGCCCTCAACCCCAGCAACACAGTCTTCGACGCCAAGCGACTCATCGGGAGGAAGTTCGATGATCCCAAGATTCAGCAAGACATGAAACACTGGCCCTTCAAAGTGGTCAACGACTGCGGTAAACCTAATATTCAAGTGGAGTTCAAGGGCGAAGCTAAACGTTTTGCGCCTGAGGAGATCAGCAGCATGGTACTGACGAAGATGAAAGAGACGGCGGAAGCGTACCTCGGCAGCAGTGTGCGCGATGCAGTCATCACAGTGCCAGCCTACTTCAACGACTCTCAGCGCCAGGCCACCAAGGACGCGGGAGCCATCGCTGGGCTCAACGTGCTTAGGATCATTAACGAGCCAACAGCCGCCGCGCTCGCGTACGGCCTCGACCAGAACCTCAAGGGCGAGAGGAACGTCCTCATCTTTGATCTCGGCGGTGGAACGTTCGATGTGTCGATCCTGACCATCGATGAAGGCTCGTTGTTTGAAGTGAGGGCGACGGCGGGCGACACACATCTCGGAGGCGAGGACTTTGACAACAGATTGGTGAACTATCTCGCGGACGAGTTCAAGCGCAAGTACAAGAAGGACATGCGCATGAATCCGCGCGCACTGCGCCGCCTCCGCACAGCCGCTGAGCGCGCTAAGCGCACGCTATCATCCAGCACTGAAGCCACCATCGAGATCGACGCGCTCTACGAGGGAATCGACTTCTACACTCGCGTGTCCCGCGCGCGCTTCGAAGAGCTGTGCGCAGATCTATTCAGAGGCACCCTCGAGCCCGTGGAGAAGGCGCTCAAAGATGCCAAGATGGACAAGAGTCAGATCCACGACGTTGTCCTCGTCGGAGGTTCCACCAGAATCCCTAAAGTGCAAAGTCTGCTGCAAAACTTCTTCTGCGGCAAGAAGCTTAACTTGTCCATCAACCCTGACGAAGCTGTGGCGTACGGCGCGGCCGTCCAGGCAGCTATTCTTAGCGGCGATCAACACTCAAAGATCCAGGACGTGTTACTAGTGGACGTGGCCCCTCTGTCCCTCGGCATCGAGACTGCCGGCGGCGTGATGACGAAGATCATTGAGCGCAACTCTAAGATCCCGTGCAAGCAGTCGCAGACGTTCAGCACGTACTCAGACAACCAGCCGGCAGTCACTATCCAAGTGTACGAGGGCGAACGAGCGATGACAAAGGACAACAACTTATTGGGCACGTTCGACTTGACCGGCATCCCGCCCGCGCCGCGCGGCGTTCCTAAGATCGACGTCACCTTCGACCTGGACGCGAACGGCATCCTCAACGTGTCGGCTAAAGAGAACAGCACCGGCCGCAGCAAGAACATTGTCATCAAGAACGACAAGGGCCGTCTGTCACAGGCGGAGATCGAGCGCATGCTTGCCGAGGCGGAGAGATACAAAGACGAGGATGAGAAGCAGAGGCAGCGCGTAGCGTCGAGGAACCAGCTCGAAGCGTACGTGTTTAGCGTGAAGCAGGCGCTGGACGACGCCGCAGACAAGCTCTCGGACCAGGACAAGAGCGGTGCAAGGAGCGCGTGCGACGACGCGCTGCAGTGGCTCGACAACAACACCTTGGCTGAGCAGGAGGAGTACGAGCACAAACTGAAAGACGTGCAGCGCGTGTGCTCGCCAGTCATGAGCAAGCTGCACGGTGCGGGTGCTGGTAGCCCCGGGGGCGTGCCTGGTGGAATTCCTGGAGGAATGTCTGGAGGAATGCCTGGAGGAATGCCCGGCGGTATGCCTGAAGGCTTTGGGGGAATGCCCGGAGGTATGCCTGGAGGCTTTGGGGGAATGCCCGGAGGTATGCCTGGAGGCTTTGGGGGAATGCCCGGCGGTATGCCTGGAGGGATGCCCGGCGGTTTTGGAGGCATGTCCGGCGGAATGCCTGGAGGAATGCCCGGCGGTTTTGGAGGCATGCCACGAGGAATGCCCGGTGGCTACGGAGGATACCAACAGAGCAGAGGCCCAACAGTGGAAGAAGTAGATTAAGTGAAAAATCATTATCTACTTTGCCTGAACAAATAACTTAAATATTAATTTTGAAGACTGATTAATTTATATTGTCAACATTAACGTAATTCAACAGAGGAAATGTGTGTCTATGTAACTTATATTAAGTTTGTAAATACGTAATTTAAATAGTAAATAAATTGATAAGTATTTTTTTATATAGTCGTTTTATTTCTTAGTCTAAAGCAACCTAGAAATATACGGTTTGAATTCATTTATTTCTAAAGGTTACAAATCACTTGTACAGAAATAAATACTAAACACTACTTGAATTATACATTTTTGTACAATCACATAGAAATTACGACTTTCACACAAAAGTTCTGCGAATACTTAACACATACATACTTAGAATCACGCCTGTATACCCCGAAGGGTTATGCAAAGGTAAACATATAATTATTACACCCATATTTTTTGTAATGTTTTTATGTCCCATGTAATGGAAATATCCAACGATCACACAGAAAATCCCATGAAATACTCAACAAACAATACTTATTCTAATTTTTATGATGAGCAAGATATATTTATTATCAATACTGTTGCAGTGGTGGCCCAGTGGTATCGGCCGCGACTTACAAGTTGTAGGTCGTGGGTTCAAGCCCAGGCAGGCACTTTACTTTTTGTGTAAATTATTTCATCACCACTGCTCTCAAAACGGTGAAGGAAAACATCGTGAGGAAACCGGCATGTCCTAGAACCAAAAATTCGAAAACATGTGACATCCACCAACCCGCACTGGGCCCGCATGGTGGATAACGGCCCATTCCCTCTCACAGAACAGGGAACATTAATAGGCTGATGATGTGATGTGATGATGTGACTCGTAGTATCTCTAAGTAGTCTGTGATGTGACCAAAGAAAATTTTTACTCTCTTGGATGTGACTGTTGCTAAACGTGGCGTACTTTCAGAGGCTATAATTATGATTCGAAAATTAAATCTTTTGCATAGGCATCTTTCTGTTATGCGGTCGTGACTTTTGTTTACGAGCTCGATCATTATGAGTTTTAAATTTATAAGTCAACTAGTATTTGCTTGGTGCGCGAGCTGCAAGCAGCTCGCGTGTTGTTGTCCCTACACCTACCTTACACCCACCCTACACCTACCTTACACCTACCCTACACCTACCTTACACCTACCCTACACCTACCCTACACCTACCCTACACCTACCCTACACCTACCCTACACCTACCCTACACCTACCCTACACCTACCCTACACCTACCCTACACCTACCCTACACCTACCCTACACCTACCCTACACCTACCCTACACCTACCCTACACCTACCCTACACCTACCCTACACCTACCCTACACCTACCCTACACCTACCCTACACCTACCCTACACCTACCCTACACCTACCCTACACCTACCCTACACCTACCCTACACCTACCCTACACCTACCCTACACCTACCCTACACCTACCCTACACCTACCCTACACCTACCCTACACCTACCCTACGCCTAACCTACACCTACCCTACACCTACCCTACACCTACCCTACACCTACCCTACACCTATCCTACACCTACCCTACACCTACCCTACACCTACCCTACACCTACCCTACACCTACCCTACACCTACCCTACACCTACCCTATACCTACCCTACACCTACCCTACACCTACCCTACAGCTACCCTACACCTACCCTACACCTACCCTACACTTTGTTCCAAAAAACATAACCCTAATGTTTGCTTGCCGTCGCCAGGCACTGAGTTTCGCTTCACCCACTCAACCTTCGTTACGCTTCGGAGGTCGCCGGCTCGCTTCGCTCGCCACCTCCCCCCTGCGCTGCACTCGGTCTCGTAGGTTCGCTCCA
Source organism: Orthosia incerta (assembly GCA_948252205.1). Classification (NCBI taxonomy): domain Eukaryota; kingdom Metazoa; phylum Arthropoda; class Insecta; order Lepidoptera; family Noctuidae; genus Orthosia; species Orthosia incerta. The sequence goes on from OX411748.1 coordinate 8,341,711, forward strand.
CTCGGTATCCCTACGCTGAATCCGTGAAAAAAACAAAAAAAAAATTCGCCAAAACGGGGGGGGGGGGAGGGGGGAGATGGGGGGCAAGGGGGCAACTTTGAAAAATGGTTTGTTTGTGACTATAGCATTGCCCCTTTTATGAATCTGAAAAAAGAAATGTTCCAAGTCTCTCAACTTCCGAGATCCGCTTAAAGGGGGGGAGAAGGGGGGCGAGGGGGTCAACTTTGAAAAATGGTTTTTACTTTTCCGAGCCTCCTCTAAACGAATCCGTAAAAAAAACTGAAAAAAAAAGATTTGCCAAAACGGGAGGGGGGGGGGGAGAAGGGGGGCAAGGGGGTTAACTTTGAAAACTGGTTCGTTTGTGACTATAGCATTGCCCCTTTATATGAAACTGAAAAAAGAAATGTTCCAAGTCTCTCAACTTTCGAGATCCGCTTAAAGGGGGGGAGAAGGGGGGCGAGGGGGTCAACTTTGAAAAAAGGTTTTTACTTTTGCGAGCCTCCTCTAAACGAATCCGTAAACAACAAAAAATACGGGTACCTTAGTTTCCGAGATACGATAGAGGGGGGGAGGAGGGGGGGGGGGAAAAGGGGAGGTTTGGTACTTTTCCCATACTCACGGGAGTTACTTGTTTACGAATCTGTCAAAATATACCCACCTTCCCCTCCACCATCTGGGAGAACAATTATGTCAATGAGTGAGTCAGTGAGTCAGTGGTAATGCAGTTTTATATAATATAACTAGTATTTGCTTGTTGCGCGAGCTGCAAGCAGCTCGCGTGTTGTTGTCCCTACACCTACCCTACACCTACCCTACACCTACCCTACACCTACCCTACACCTACCCTACACCTACCCTACACCTACCCTACACCTACCCTACACCTACCCTACACCTACCCTACACCTACCCTACACCTACCCTACACCTACCCTACACCTACCCTACACCTACCCTACACCTACCCTACACCTACCCTACACCTACCCTACACCTACCCTACACCTACCCTACACCTACCCTACACCTACCCTTCACCTACCCTACACCTACCCTACACCTACCCTACACCTACCCTACACCTACCCTACACCTACCCTACACCTACCCTACACCTACCCTACACCTACCCTACACCTACCCTACACCTACCCTACACCTACCCTACACCTACCCTACACCTACCCTACACCTACCCTACACCTACCCTACACCTACCCTACACCTACCCTACACCTACCCTACACCTACCCTACACCTACCCTACACCTACCCTACACCTACCCTACACCTACCCTACACCTACCCTACACCTACCCTACACCTACCCTACACCTACCCTACACCTACCCTACACCTACCCTACACCTACCCTACACCTACCCTACACCTACCCTACACCTACCCTACACCTACCCTACACCTACCCTACACCTACCCTACACCTACCCTACACCTACCCTACACCTACCCTACACCTACCCTACACCTACCCTACACCTACCCTACACCTACCCTACACCTACCCTACACCTACCCTACACCTACCCTACACCTACCCTACACCTACCCTACACCTACCCTACACCTACCCTACACCTACCCTACACCTACCCTACACCTACCCTACACCTACCCTACACCTACCCTACACCTACCCTACACCTACCCTACACCTACCCTACACCTACCCTACACCTACCCTACACCTACCCTACACCTACCCTACACCTACCCTACACCTACCCTACACCTACCCTACACCTACCCTACACCTACCCTACACCTACCCTACACCTACCCTACACCTACCCTACACCTACCCTACACCTACCCTACACCTACCCTACACCTACCCTACACCTACCCTACACCTACCCTACACCTACCCTACACCTACCCTACACCTACCCTACACCTACCCTACACCTACCCTACACCTACCCTACACCTACCCTACACCTACCCTACACCTACCCTACACCTACCCTACACCTACCCTACACCTACCCTACACCTACCCTACACCTACCCTACACCTACCCTACACCTACCCTACACCTACCCTACACCTACCCTACACCTACCCTACACCTACCCTACACCTACCCTACACCTACCCTACACCTACCCTACACCTACCCTACACCTACCCTACACCTACCCTACACCTACCCTAAACTTTGTTCCAAAAAACATAACCCTAATGTTTGCTTGTCGTCGCCAGGCACTGAGTTTCGCTTCACCCACTCAACCTTCGTTACGCTACGGAGGTCGCCGGCTCGCTTCGCTCGCCACCTCCCCCCTGCGCTGCACTCGGTCTCGTAGGTTCGCTCCACTCGGGATCCCTACGCTGCCTGGTCCACTCCCACCGGACAGGTTTTGACGGTTGGGGAGAGGAGGGGTGAAGAGAGGGGTGAAGGGGGGGAGAGTGGGGAGTTTTGAAAAATGATTCCGACTCAAGCATCGCCCCTTTATATGAATCTGAAAAAAGAAATGTTCCAAGTCTCTCAACTTCCGAGATCCGCTTAAAGGGGGGGAGAAGGGGGGCGAGGGGGTCAACTTTGAAAAATGGTTTTTACTTTACCGAGCCTCCTCTAAACGATTCCGTAAAAAAAACAAAAAAAAAAGATTTGCCAAAACGGGGGGGGAGGGGGGAGAAGGGGGGCAAGGGGGGCAACTTTGAAAAATGGTTCGTTTGTGACTATAGCATTGCCCCTTTCTATGAATCTGAAAAAATAAATGTTCCAAATGTTCCAACTTTCGAGATCCGCTTAAAGGGGGGGAGAAGGGGGGCGAGGGGGTCAACTTTGAAAAATGCTTTTTACTTTTCCGAGCCTCCTCTAAACGAATCCGTAAAAAACAAAAAATACGGGTACCTTAGTTTCCGAGATACGATAGGGGGGGGGAGGAGGGGGGGGAAAAGGGGAGGTTTGGCACTTTTCCCATACTCACGGGAGTAACTTGTTTACGAATCTGTCAAAATATACCCACCTCCCCCTCCACCATCTGGGAGAACAATTATGTCAATGAGTGAGTGAGTGAGTCAGTGGTAATGCAGTTTTATATAATATAATTTTATATAGTATAACTAGTATTTGCTTGGTGCGCGAGCTGCAAGCAGCTCGCGTGTTGTTGTCCCTACACCCGCGTGTTGTTGTCCCTACACCTACCCTACACCTACCCTACACCTACCCTACACCTATCCTACACCTACCCTACACCTACCCTACACCTACCCTACACCTACCCTACACCTACCCTACACCTACCCTACACCTACCCTACACCTACCCTACACCTACACTACACCTACCCTAAACTTTGTTCCAAAAAACATAACCCTAATGTTTGATTGTCGTCGCCAGGCACTGAGTTTCGCTTCACCCACTCAACCTTCGTTACGCTACGGAGGTCGCCGGCTCGCTTCGCTCGCCACCTCCCCCCTGCGCTGCACTCGGTCGCGTAGGTTCGCTCCACTCGGGATCCCTACGCTGAATCCGTAAAAGAAAAAAAAAAAAAAATTCGCCAAAACGGGGGGGGGAGGGGGGAGAAGGGGGGCAAGGGGGTCAACTTTGAAAACTGGTTCGTTTGTGACTATAGCATTGCCCCTTTATATGAATCTGAAAAAAGAAATGTTCCAAGTCTCTCAACTTCCGAGATCCGCTTAAAGGGGGGGAGAAGGGGGGCGAAGGAGTCAAATTTGAAAAATGGTTTTTACTTTTCCGAGCCTCCTCTAAACGAATCCGTAAAAAAAAACAAAAAAAAAGATTCGCCAAAACGGGGGGGGGAGGGGGGAGAAGGGGGGCAAGGGGTCAACTTTGAAAACTGGTTCGTTTGTGACTATAGCATTGCCCCTTTATATGAATCTGAAAAAAGAAATGTTCCAAGTCTCTCAACTTTCGAGATCCGCTTAAAGGGGGGGAGAAGGGGGGCGAGGGGGTCAACTTTGAAAAATGCTTTTTACTTTTCCGAGCCTCCTCTAAACGAATCCGTAAAAAACAAAAAATACGGGTACCTTAGTTTCCGAGATACGATAGAGGGGGGGAGGAGGGGGGAGGAAAAGGGGAGGTTTGGGACTTTTCCCATACTCACGGGAGTTACTTGTTTACGAATCTGTCAAAATATACCCACCTCCCCCTTCACCATCTGGGAGAACAATTATGTCAATGAGTGAGTGAGTCAGTGAGTGAGTGGTAATGCAGTTTTATATAGTATAACTAGTATTTGCTTGGTGCGCGAGCTGCAAGCAGCTCGCGTGTTGTTGTCCCTACACTTACCCTGCACCTACTCTACACCTACCCTACACCTACCCTACACCTACCCTACACCTACCCTACACCTACCCTACACCTACCCTACACCTACCCTACACCTACCCTACACCTACCCTACACCTACCCTACACCTACCCTACACCTACCCTACACCTACCCTACACCTACCCTACACCTACCCTACACCTACCCTACACCTACCCTACACCTACCCTTCACCTACCCTACACCTACCCTACACCTACCCTACACCTACCCTACACCTACCCTACACCTACCCTACACCTACCCTACACCTACCCTACACCTACCCTACACCTACCCTACACCTACCCTACACCTACCCTACACCTACCCTACACCTACCCTACACCTACCCTACACCTACCCTACACCTACCCTACACCTACCCTACACCTACCCTACACCTACCCTACACCTACCCTACACCTACCCTACACCTACCCTACACCTACCCTACACCTACCCTACACCTACCCTACACCTACCCTACACCTACCCTACACCTACCCTACACCTACCCTACACCTACCCTACACCTACCCTACACCTACCCTACACCTATCCTACACCTACCCTACACCTACCCTACACCTACCCTACACCTACCCTTCACCTACCCTACACCTACCCTACACCTACCCTACACCTACCCTACACCTACCCTACACCTACCCTACACCTACCCTACACCTACCCTACACCTACCCTACACCTACCCTACACCTACCCTACACCTACCCTACACCTACCCTACACCTACCCTACACCTACCCTACACCTACCCTACACCTATCCTACACCTACCCTACACCTACCCTACACCTACCCTAAACTTTGTTCCAAAAAACATAACCCTAATGTTTGCTTGTCGTCGCCAGGCACTGAGTTTCGCTTCACCCACTCAACCTTCGTTACGCTACGGAGGTCGCCGGCTCGCTTCGCTCGCCACCTCCCCCCTGCGCTGCACTCGGTCTCGTAGGTTCGCTCCACTCGGGATCCCTACGCTGAATCCGTAAAAAAAACTGGAAAAAAAAGATTCGCCAAAACGGGGGGGGGGGGGGAGGGGGGAGAACTAAGGGTAAGGGGGTCAACTTTGAAAAATGGTTTGTTTGTGACTATAGCATTGCCCCTTTATATGAATCTGAAAAAAGAAATGTTCCAAGTCTCTCAACTTTCGAGATCCGCTTAAAGGGGGGGAGAAGGGGGGCGAGGGGGTAAACTTTGAAAAATGGTTTTTACTTTATCGAGCCTCCTCTAAACGAATCCGTAAAAAAAACAAAAAAAAAAGATTCGCCAAAACGGGGGGGGGGTGGGAGGGGGGAGAAGGGGGGCAAGGGGTTAACCTTGAAAAATGGTTTGTTTGTGACTATAGCATTGCCCCTTTATATGAATCTGAAAAACGAAATGTTCCAAGTCTCTCAACTTCCGAGATCCGCTTAGAGGGGGGGAGAAGGGGGGCGAGGGGGTCAACTTTGAAAAATGGTTTTTACTTTGCCGAGCCTCCTCTAAACGATTCCGTAAAAAAAAACAAAAAAAAAAGATTCGCCAAAACGGGAGGGGAGGGGGTAGAAGGGGGGCAAGGGGGTCAATTTGAAAACTGGTTCGTTTGTGACTAAAGCATTGCCCCTTTATATGAACCTGAAAAAATAAATGTTCCAAATGTTCCAACTTTCGAGATCCGCTTAAAGGGGGGGAGAAGGGGGGCGAGGGGGTCAACTTTGAAAAATGCTTTTTACTTTTCCGAGCCTCCTCTAAACGAATCCGTAAAAAAAACATTCTACGGGTACCTTAGTTTCCGAGATACGATAGAGGGGGGGAGGAGGGGGGAGGAAAAGGGGAGGTTTGGGACTTTTCCCATACTCACGGGAGTTACTTGTTTACGAATCTGTCAAAATATACCCACCTCCCCCTTCACCATCTGGGAGAACAATTATGTCAATGAGTGAGTCAGTCAGTCAGTGGTAATGCAGTTTTATATAATATAACTAGTATTTGCTTGGTGCGCGAGCTGCAAGCAGCTCGCGTGTTGTTGTCCCTACACCTACATTACACCTACCCTACACCTGCCCTACACCTGCCCTACATCTACCCTACACCTACCCTACACCTACCCTACACCTACCCTACAACTACCCTACACCTACCCTACACCTACCCTACAACTACCCTACACCTACCCTACACCTACCCTACACCTACCCTACACCTACCCTACACCTACCCTACACCTACCCTACACCTACCCTACACCTACCCTACACCTACCCTACACCTACCCTACACCTACCCTACACCTACCCTACACCTACCCTACACCTACCCTACACCTACCCTACACCTACCCTACACCTACCCTACACCTACCCTACACCTACCCTACACCTACCCTACACCTACCCTACACCTACCCTACACCTACCCTAATGTTTGCTTGTCGTCGCCAGGCACTGAGTTTCGCTTCACCCACTCAACCTTCGTTACGCTACGGAGGTCGCCGGCTCGCTTCGCTCGCCACCTCCCCCCTGCGCTGCACTCGGTCTCGTAGGTTCGCTCCACTCGGGATCCCTACGCTGAATCCGTAAAAAAACAAAAAAAAAATTCGCCAAAACGGGGGGGGAGGGGGGAGAAGGGGGCAAGGGGGTCAACTTTGAAAAATGGTTTGTTTGCGACTATAGGATTGCCCCTTTATATGAATCTGAATAAAGAAATGTTCCAAGTCTCTCAACTTTCGAGATCCGCTTAAGGGGGGGGAGAAGGGGGAAGAGAGGGTCAACTTTGAAAAATGGTTTTTACTTTTCCGAGCCTCCTCTAAACGAATCCGTAAAAAAAAACAAAAAAAAAAGATTCGCCAAAACGGGGGTGGAGGGGGAGAAGGGGGGCAAGGGGGTCAACTTTGAAAAATGGTTTGTTTGTGACTAAAGCATTGCCCCTTTATATGAATCTGAAAAAAGAAATGTTCCAAGTCTCTCAACTTTCGAGATCCGCTTAAAGGGGGGGAGAAGGGGGGCGAGGGGGTCAACTTTGAAAAATGGTTTTTACTTTTCCGAGCCTCCTCTAAACGAATCCGTAAAAAACAAAAAATACCGGTACCTTAGTTTCCGAGATACGATAGAGGGGGGGAGGAGGGGGGAGGAAAAGGGGAGGTTTGGGACTTTTCCTATACTCACGGGAGTTACTTGTTTACGAATCTGTCAAAATATACCCACCTCCCCCTCCACCATCTGGGAGAACAATTATGTCAATGAGTGAGTCAGTGAGTCAGTCAGTCAGTGGTAATGCAGTTTTATATAGTATAATAACTAGTATTTGCTTGGTGCGCGAGCTGCAAGCAGCTCGCGTGTTGTTGTCCCTACACCCGCGTGTTGTTGTCCCTACACCTACCCTACACCTACCCTACACCTACCCTACACCTACCCTACACCTACCCTACACCTACCCTACACCTACCCTACACCTATCCTACACCTACCCTACACCTACCCTACACCTACCCTACACCTACCCTACACCTAGCCTACACCTACCCTACACCTACCCTACACCTACCCTACACCTACCCTACACCTACCCTACACCTACCCTACACTTTGATCCAAAAAACATAAACCCTAATGTTTGCTTGTCGTCGCCAGGCACTGAGTTTCGCTTCACCCACTCAACCTTCGTTACGCTACGGAGGTCGCCGGCTCGCTTCGCTCGCCACCTCCCCCCTGCGCTGCACTCGGTCTCGTAGGTTCGCTCCACTCGGGATCCCTACGCTGAATCCGTAAAAAAAACAAATAAAAGATTCGCCAAAACGGGGCGGGGGGAGGGGGGAGATGGGCGGCAAGGGGGTCAACTTTGATTAATGGTTTGTTTGTGACTATAGCATTGCCCCTTTATATGAAACTGAAAAAAGAAATGTTCCAAGTCTCTCAACTTCCGAGATCCGCTTAAAGGGGGGAGAAGGGGGGCGAGGGGGTCAACTTTGAAAAATGGTTTTTACTTTACCGAGCCTCCTCTAAACGAATCCGTAAAAAACAAAAAATACGGGTACCTTAGTTTCCGAGATACGATAGAGGGGGGGGAGGAGGGGGGAGGAAAAGGGGAGGTTTGGGACTTTTCCCATACTCACGGGAGTTACTTGTTTACGAATCTGTCAAAATATACCCACCTCCCCCTTCACCATCTGGGAGAACAATTATGTCAATGAGTGAGTGAGTCAGTGAGTGAGTGGTAATGCAGTTTTATATAGTATAACTAGTATTTGCTTGGTGCGCGAGCTGCAAGCAGCTCGCGTGTTGTTGTCCCTACACCCGCGTGTTGTTGTCCCTACACCTACCCTACACCTACCCCACACCTACCCTACATCTACCCTACACCTACCCTACACCTACCCTACACCTACCCTACACCTACCCTACACCTACCCTACACCTACCCTACACCTACCCTACACCTACCCTACACCTACCCTACACCTACCCTACACCTACCCTACACCTACCCTACACCTACCCTACACCTACCCTACACCTACCCTACACCTACCCTACACCTACCCTACACCTACCCTACACCTACCCTACACCTACCCTACACCTACCCTACACCTACCCTACACCTACCCTACACCTACCCTACACCTACCCTACACCTACCCTACACCTACCCTACACCTACCCTACACCTACCCTACACCTACCCTACACCTACCCTACACCTACCCTACACCTACCCTACACCTACCCTACACCTACCCTACACCTACCCTACACCTACCCTACACCTACCCTACACCTACCCTACACCTACCCTACACCTACCCTACACCTACCCTACACCTACCCTACACCTACCCTACACCTACCCTACACCTACCCTACACCTACCCTACACCTACCCTACACCTACCCTACACCTACCCTACACCTACCCTACACCTACCCTACACCTACCCTACACCTACCCTACACCTACCCTACACCTACCCTACACCTACCCTACACCTACCCTACACCTACCCTACACCTACCCTACACCTACCCTACACCTACCCTACACCTACCCTACACCTACCCTACACCTACCCTACACCTACCCTACACCTACCCTACACCTACCCTACACCTACCCTACACCTACCCTACACCTACCCTACACCTACCCTACACCTACCCTACACCTACCCTACACCTACCCTACACCTACCCTACACCTACCCTACACCTACCCTACACCTACCCTACACCTACCCTACACCTACCCTACACCTACCCTACACCTACCCTACACCTACCCTACACCTACCCTACACCTACCCTACACCTACCCTACACCTACCCTACACCTACCCTACACCTACCCTACACCTACCCTACACCTACCCTACACCTACCCTACACCTACCCTACACCTACCCTACACCTACCCTACACCTACCCTACACCTACCCTACACCTACCCTACACCTACCCTACACCTACCCTAAACTTTGTTCCAAAAAACATAACCCTAATGTTTGCTTGTCGTCGCCAGGCACTGAGTTTCGCTTCACCCACTCAACCTTCGTTACGCTACGGAGGTCGCCGGCTCGCTTCGCTCGCCACCTCTCCCCTGCGCTGCACTCGGTCTCGTAGGTTCGCTCCATTCGGGATCCCTACGCTGAATCCGTAAAAAAAACAAAAAAAGATTCGCCAAAACGGGGGCGGGGAGGGGGGAGAAGGGGGTCAAGGGGGTCAACTTTGAAAACTGGTTCGTTTGTGACTATAGCATTGCCCCTTTATATGAATCTGAAAAAATAAATGTTCCAAGTCTCTCCACTTCCGAGATCCGCTTAAAGGGGAGGAGAAGGGGGGCGTGGGGGTTAACTTTGAAAAATGGTTTTTACTTTTCCAAGCCTCCTCTAAACGAATCCGTAAAAAAAACTGAAAAAAAAAAAGATTTGCCAAAACGGGGGGGGGGGAGAAGGGGGGCAAGGGGGTCAACTTTGAAAAATGGTTTGTTTGTGACTCAAGCATTGCCCCTTCATATGAATCTGAAAAAAGATATGTTCCAAGTCTCTCAACTTCCGAGATCCGCTTAAAGGGGGGGAGAAGGGGGGCGAGGGGGTCAACTTTGAAAAATCGTTTTTACTTTTCCGGGCCTCCTCTAAACGAATCCGTAAAAAAAAAAAAATACGGGTACCTTAGTTTCCGAGATACGATAGAGGGGGGGAGGAAAGGGGGGGAAAAGGGGAGGTTTGGCACTTTTCCCATACTCGCGGGAGTTACTTGTTTACGAATCTGTCAAAATATACCCACCTCCCCTTCCACCATCTGGGAGAACAATTATGTCAATGAGTCAGTCAGTCTCATTAACTACAACTAGTATTTGCTTGGTGCGCGAGCTGCAAGCAGCTCGCGTGTTGTTTTCCCTACACCTACCCTGCACCTACCCTACACCTACCCTACACCTACCCTACACCTACCCTACACCTACCCAACACCTACCCTACACCTACCCTACACCTACCCCACACCTACCCTACACCTACCCTAAACTTTGTTCCAAAAAACATAACCCTAATGTTTGCTTGTCGTCGCCAGGCACTGAGTTTCGCTTCACCCACTCAACCTTCGTTACGCTACGGAGGTCGCCGGCTCGCTTCGCTCGCCACCTCCCCCCTGCGCTGCACTCGGTCTCGTAGGTTCGCTCCACTCGGGATCCCTACGCTGAATCCGTAAAAAAAGCAAAAAACGCCAAAACGGGGGGGGGGAGGGGGGAGAAGGGGGCCAAGGGGGTCAACTTTGAAAACTGGTGCGTTTGTGACTATAGCATTGCCCCTTTATATGAAACTGAAAAAAGAAATGTTCCAAGTCTCTCAACTTCCGAGATCCGCTTAAAGGGGGGGAGAAGGGGGGCGAGGGGGTCAACTTTGAAAAATGGTTTTTACTTTTCCGAACCTCCTCTAAACGAATCCGTAAAAAAAACTGAAAAAAAAAAGATTCGCCAAAACGGGGGGGGGAGGGGGTGAAGGGGGGCAATGGGGTCAACTTTGAAATTTGGTTCGTTTGTGACTATAGCATTGCCCCTTTATATGAATCTGAAAAAAGAAATGTTCCAAGTCTCTCAACTTTCGAGATCCGCTTAAAGGGGGGGAAAAGGGGGGCGAGGGGGTCATTTTTGAAAAATGGTTTTTACTTTTCCGAGCCTCCTCTAAACGAATCCGTAAAAAGAAAAAAATACGGGTACCTTAGTTGCCGAGAAACGATAGAGGGGGGGAGGAGGGGGGGGGAAAAGGGGAGGTTTGGCACTTTTCCCATACTCACGGGAGTTACTTGTTTACGAATCTGTCAAAATATACCCACCTCCCCCTCCACCATCTGGGAGAACAATTATGTCAATGAGTGAGTGAGTCAGTCAGTCAGTCAGTCAGTGGTAATGCAGTTTTATATAATATAACTAGTATTTGCTTGGTGCGCGAGCTGCAAGCAGCTCGCGGTTTCGTCGTGTTTTGCTCGCGGTTTCGTCGTGTTTTTGAGAAGTATTCCTTAACCTACCCTACACCTACCCTACACCTACCCTACACCTACCCTACACCTACCCTACACCTACCCTACACCTACCCTACACCTACCCTACACCTACCCTACACCTACCCTACACCTACCCTACACCTACCCTACACCTACCCTACACCTACCCTACACCTACCCTACACCTACCCTACACCTACCCTACACCTACCCTACACCTACCCTACACCTACCCTACACCTACCCTACACCTACCCTACACCTACCCTACACCTACCCTACACCTACCCTACACCTACCCTACACCTACCCTACACCTACCCTACACCTACCCTACACCTACCCTACACCTACCCTACACCTACCCTACACCTACCCTACACCTACCCTACACCTACCCTACACCTACCCTACACCTACCCTACACCTACCCTACACCTACCCTACACCTACCCTACACCTACCCTACACCTACCCTACACCTACCCTACACCTACCCTACACCTACCCTACACCTACCCTACACCTACCCTACACCTACCCTACACCTACCCTACACCTACCCTACACCTACCCTACACCTACCCTACACCTACCCTACACCTACCCTACACCTACCCTACACCTACCCTACACCTACCCTACACCTACCCTACACCTACCCTACACCTACCCTACACCTACCCTACACCTACCCTACACCTACCCTACACCTACCCTACACCTACCCTACACCTACCCTACACCTACCCTACACCTACCCTACACCTACCCTACACCTACCCTACACCTACCCTACACCTACCCTACACCTACCCTACACCTACCCTACACCTACCCTACACCTACCCTACACCTACCCTACACCTACCCTACACCTACCCTACACCTACCCTACACCTACCCTACACTTTGTTCCAAAAAACATAACCCTAATGTTTGCTTGTCGTCGCCAGGCACTGAGTTTTGCTTCACCCACTCAACCTTCGTTACGCTACGGAGGTTGCCGGCTCGCTTCGCTCGCCACCTCCCCCCTGCGCTGCACTCGGTCTCGTAGGTTCGCCCCACTCGGGATCCCTACGCTGAATCCGTAAAAAAAACAAAAAAAAGATTCGCCAAAACGGGGGGGGAGGGGGGGGTGAAGGGGGGCAAGGGGGTCAACTTTGAAAAATTGTTTGTTTGTGACTATAGCATTGCCCCTTTATATGAATCTGAAAAAATAAATGTTCCAAGTCTCTCAACTTCCGAGATCGCTTAAAGGGGGGGAGAAGGGGGGCGAGGGGGTCATTTTTGAAAAATGGTTGTTACTTTTCCTAGCCTCCTCTAAACGATTCCGTAAAAAAAACAGAATACGGGTACCTTAGTTTCCGAGATACGATAGAGAGGGGGAGGAGGGGGGGTGAAAAGGTGAGGTTTGGCACTTTTCCCATACTCGCGAGAGTTACTTGTTTACGAATCTGTCAAAATATACCCACTGCCAAAAAAGATTCGCCAAAACGGGGGGGGGGGCGGGGGGAGATGGGGGGCAAGGGGGTCAACTTTGAAAAATGGTTTGTTTGTGACTATAGCATTGCCCCTTTATATGAATCTGAAAAAGAAATGTTCCAAGTCTCTCAACTTCCGAGATCCGCTTAAAGGGGGGGAGAAGGAGGGCGAGGGGGTCAACTTTGAAAAATGGTTTTTACTTTTCCGAGCCTCCTCTAAATGAATCCGTAAAAAAAACTGAAAAAAAAATGATTCGCCAAAACGGGGGGGGGGGGGGGGGAAAGGGGGGCAAAGGGGTCAACTTTGAAAAATGGTTTGTTTGTGACTAAAGCATTGCCCCTTTATATGAATCTGAAAAAAGAAATGTTCCAAGTCTCTCAACTTCCGAGATCTGCTTATAGGGGGGGAGAAGGGGGGGCGAGGGGGTCAACTTTGAAAAATGGTTTTTACTTTTCCGAGCCTCCTGTAAACGAATCCGTAAAAAAAACACGAAAAAAAGATTCGCCAAAACGGGGGGGGGGGGGGGGAGAAGGGGGGCAAGGGGGCAACTTTGAAAAATGGTTTGTTTGTGACTATAGCATTGCCCCTTTATATGAATCTGAAAAAAGAAATGTTCCAAGTCTCTCAACTTCCGAGATCTGCTTATAGGGGGGGAGAAGGGGGGGCGAGGGGGTCAACTTTGAAAAATGGTTTTTACTTTTCCGAGCCTCCTGTAAACGAATCCGTAAAAAAAACACGAAAAAAAGATTCGCCAAAACGGGGGGGGGGGGGGGGGGGGGAAAGAGGGGCAAGGGGGCAACTTTGAAAAATGGTTTGTTTGTGACTATAGCATTGCCCCTTTATATGAATCTGAAAAAAGAAATGTTCCAAGTCTCTCAACTTCCGAGATCCGCTTAAAGGGGGGGAGAAGGGGGGCGAGGGGGTCAAATTTGAAAAACGGTTTTTGTTTTTCCGAGCCTCCTCTAAACGAATCCGTAAAAAAAACATACTACGGGTACCTTAGTTTCCGAGATACGATAGAGGGGGGGAGGAGGGGGGAGGAAAAGGGGAGGTTTGGGACTTTTCCCAAACTCGCGAGAGTCACTTGTTTACGAATCTGCCAAAATATACCCACCTCCCCATCCACCATCTGGGAGAACAATTATGTCAGTCAGTGAGTGGTAATGCAGTTTTATATAGTATAACTAGTATTTGCTTGGTGCGCGAGCTGCAAGCAGCTCGCGTGTTGTTGTCCCTACACCCGCGTGTTGTTGTCCCTACACCTACCCTACACCTACCCTACACCTACCCTACACCTACCCTACACCTACCCTACACCTACCCTACACCTACCCTACACCTACCCTACACCTACCCTACACCTACCCTACACCTACCCTACACCTACCCTACACCTACCCTACACCTACCCTACACCTACCCTACACCTACCCTACACCTACCCTAAACTTTGTTCCAAAAAACATAACCCTAATGTTTGCTTGTCGTCGCCAGGCACTGAGTTTCGCTTCACCCACTCAACCTTCGTTACGCTACGGAGGTCGCCGGCTCGCTTCGCTCGCCACCTCCCCCCTGCGCTACACTCGGTGTCGTAGGTTCGCTCCACTCGGGATCCCTACGCTGAATCCGTAAAAAAAACTGAAAAAAAAAAGATTCACCAAAACGGGGGGGAGGGGGGAGAAGGGGGCAAAGGGGTCACTTTGAAAACTGGTTCGTTGTGTGACTATAGCATTGCCCCTTTATATGAATCTGAAAAAAGAAATGTTCCAAGTCTCTCAACTTCCGAGATCCGCTTAGAGGGGGGGAGAAGGGGGGCGAGGGGGTCAACTTTGAAAAATGGTTTTTACTTTTCCAAGCCTCCTCTAAACGAATCCGAAAAAAAAAACACCAGAAAAAGATTCGCCAAAACGGGGGGTGGGAGAGGGGGGAGAAGGGGGGCAAGGGGGGTCAACTTTGAAAACTGGTTCGTTTGTGACTATAGCATTGCCCCCTTTATATAAATCTGAAAAAAGAAATGTTCCAAGTCTCTCAACTTCCGAGATCCGCTTAAAGGGGGGGAGAAGGGGGGCGAGGGGGTCAACTTTGAAAAATGGTCTTTACTTTGCCGAGCCTCCTCTAAACGAATCCGTAAAAAACAAAAAATACGGGTATCTTAGTTTCCGAGAAACGATAGAGGGGGGGAGGAGGGGGGGGGGAAAAGGGAGGTTTGGCACTTTTCCCATACTCACGGGAGTTACTTGTTTACGAATCTGTCAAAATATACCCCACCTCCCCCCTCCACCATCTGGGAGAACAATTATGTCAATGAGTCAGTCAGTCAGTGGTAATGCAGTTTTATATAATATAACTAGTATTTGCTTGGTGCGCGAGCTGCAAGCAGCTCGCTGTGTTGTTGCCCCTTCACCTACCCTACACCTACCCTAAACTTTGTTCCAAAAAACATAACCATAATGTTTGATTGTCGTCGCCAGGCACTGAGTTTCGCTTCACCCACTCAACCTTCGTTACGCTACGGAGGTCGCCGGCTCGCTTCGCTCGCCACCAGCATTGCCCCTTTATATGAATCTGAAAAAAGAAATGTTCCAAGTCTCTCATCTTCCGAGATCCGCTTAAAGGGGGGGTGAAGGGGGGTGAGGGGGTCAACTTTGAAAAATGGTTTTTACTTTTCCGAGCCTCCTCTAAACGAATCCGTAAAAAAAAACAAAAAAAAAGATTTGCCAAAACGGGGGGGGGAGGGGGGAGAAGGGGGGCAAGGGGGTCAACTTTGAAAACTGGTTCGTTTGTGACTATAGCATTGCCCCTTTATATGAATCTGAAAAAAGAAATGTTCCAAGTCTCTCAAATTCCGAGATCCGCTTAAAGGGGGGGAGAAGGGGGGCGAGGGGGTCAACTTTGAAAAATGGTTTTTACTTTTCCGAGCCTCCTCTAAACGAATCCGTAAAAAAAACAGAATACGGGTACCTTAGTTTCCGAGATACGATAGAGGGGGGGAGGAGGGGGGGTGAAAAGGGGAGGTTTGGCACTTTTCCCATACTCGCGGGAGTTACTTGTTTACGAATCTGTCAAAATATACCCACCTCCCCCTCCACCATCTGGGAGAACAATTATGTCAATGAGTCAGTGAGTGAGTCAGTGAGTGAGTGGTAATCCAGCTTTATATATTATAACTAGTATTTGCTTGGTGCGCGAGCTGCAAGCAGCTCGCGGTTTCGTCGTGTTTTTGAGAAGTATTCCTTAACCTACCCTACACCTACCCTACACCTACCCTACACCTACCCTACACCTACCCTACACCTACCCTACACCTACCCTACACCTACCCTAAACCTACCCTACACCTACCCTACACCTACCCTACACCTATCCTACACCTACCCTACACCTACCCTACACCTACCCTACACCTACCCTACACCTACCCTACACCTACCCTACACCTACCCTACACCTACCCTACACCTACCCTACACCTACCCTACACCTACCCTACACCTACCCTACACCTACCCTACACCTACCCTACACCTACCCTACACCTACCCTACACCTACCCTACACCTACCCTACACCTACCCTACACCTACCCTACACCTACCCTACACCTACCCTACACCTACCCTACACCTACCCTACACCTACCCTACACCTACCCTACACCTACCCTACACCTACCCTACACCTACCCTACACCTACCCTACACCTACCCTACACCTACCCTACACCTACCCTACACCTACCCTACACCTACCCTACACCTACCCTACACCTACCCTACACCTACCCTACACCTACCCTACACCTACCCTACACCTACCCTACACCTACCCTACACCTACCCTACACCTACCCTACACCTACCCTACACCTACCCTACACCTACCCTACACCTACCCTACACCTACCCTACACCTACCCTACACCTACCCTACACCTACCCTACACCTACCCTACACCTACCCTACACCTACCCTACACCTACCCTACACCTACCCTACACCTACCCTACACCTGCCCTACACCTACCCTACACCTACCCTACACCTACCCTACACCTACCCTACACCTACCCTACACCTACCCTACACCTACCCTACACCTACCCTACACCTACCCTACACCTACCCTACACCTACCCTACACCTACCCTACACCTACCCTACACCTACCCTACACCTACCCTACACCTACCCTACACCTACCCTACACCTACCCTACACCTACCCTACACCTACCCTACACCTACCCTACACCTACCCTACACCTACCCTACACCTACCCTACACCTACCCTACACCTACCCTACACCTACCCTACACCTACCCTACACCTACCCTACACCTACCCTACACCTACCCTACACCTACCCTACACCTACCCTACACCTACCCTACACCTACCCTACACCTACCCTACACCTACCCTACACCTACCCTACACCTACCCTACACCTACCCTACACCTACCCTACACCTACCCTACACCTACCCTACACCTACCCTACACCTACCCTACACCGGGGGAGAAGGGGGGGCGAGGGGGTCAACTTTGAATACTGGTTTTTACTTTGCCGAGCCTCCTTGAAACGAATCCGTAAAAAAAACTGAAAAAAAAAATCGCCAAAACGGGGGGGGGGGAGGGGGGAGATGGGGGGCAAGGGGGAAACTTTGAAAAATGGTTTGTTTGTGACTATAGCATTGCCCCTTTATATGAATCTGAAAAAAGAAATGTTCCAAGTCTCTCAACTTCCGAGATCCGCTTAAAGGGGGGGAGAAGGGGGGCGAGGGGGCCAACTTTGAAAAATGGTTTTTACTTTTCCGAGCCTCCTCTAAACGAATCCGTAAAAAAAACGGAAAAAAAAGATTCGCCAAAACGGGGGGGGAGGGGGGAGAAGGGGGGCAAGGGGGTCAACTATGAAAAATGGTTTGTTTGTGACTATAGCATTGCCCCTTTATATGAACCTGAAAAAAGAAATGTTCCAAATGTTCCAACTTTCGAGATCCGCTTAAAGGGGGGGAGAAGGGGGGCGAGGG
This sequence comes from Orthosia incerta, assembly GCA_948252205.1. Taxonomy (NCBI): domain Eukaryota; kingdom Metazoa; phylum Arthropoda; class Insecta; order Lepidoptera; family Noctuidae; genus Orthosia; species Orthosia incerta. The sequence goes on from OX411748.1 coordinate 8,360,024, forward strand.
GGTCAACTTTGAAAAATGGTTTTTACTTTTGCGAGCCTCCTCTAAACGAATCCGTAAAAAAAACATTCTACGGGTACCTTAGTTTCCGAGATACGATAGAGGGGGGGAGGAGGGGGGAGGAAAAGGGGAGGTTTGGGACTTTTCCCAAACTCGCGAGAGTCACTTGTTTACGAATCTGTCAAAATATACCCACCTCCCCCTCCACCATCTGGGAGAACAATTATGTCAGTGAGTGAGTGGTAATCCAGCTTTATATAATATAATAACTAGTATTTGCTTGGTGCGCGAGCTGCAAGCAGCTCGCGGCTTTGTCGTGTTTTTGAGAAGTACCCTACACCTACCCTACACCTACCCTACACCTACCCTACACCTACCCTACACCTACCCTACACCTACCCTACACCTATACCCTACACCTACCCTACACCTACCCTACACCTACCCTACACCTACCCTACACCTACCCTACACCTACCCTACACCTACCCTACACCTACCCTACACCTACCCTACACCTACCCTACACCTACCCTACACCTACCCTACACCTACCCTACACCTACCCTACACCTACCCTACACCTACCCTACACCTACCCTACACCTACCCTACACCTACCCTACTCCTACCCTACACCTACCCTACACCTACCCTACACCTACCCTAAACCTACCTAACACCTACCCTACACCTACCCTACACCTACCCTACACCTACCCTACACCTACCCTACACCTACCCTACACCTACCCTACACCTACCCTACACCTACCCTACACCTACCCTACACCTACCCTACACCTACCCTACACCTACCCTATACCTACCCTACACCTACCCTACACCTACCCTACACCTACCCTACACCTACCCTACACCTACCCTACACCTACCCTACACCTACCCTACACTTACCCTACACCTACCCTACACCTACCCCTACCCTAGACCTACCCTAGACCTACCCTACACCTACCTTACATCTACCCTACACCTACCCTACACCTACACTACCACCTACCCTACACCTACCCTAAACTTTGTTCCAAAAAACATAACCCTAATGTTTGCTTGTCGTCGCCAGGCACTGAGTTTCGCTTCACCCACTCAACCTTCGTTACGCTACGGAGGTCGCCGGCTCGCTTCGCTCGCCACCTCCCCCCTGCGCTGCACTCGGTCTCGTAGGTTCGCTCCACTCGGGATCCCTACGCTGAATCTGTAAAAAAAACAAAAAAAAAAGATTCGCCAAAACGGGGGGGGAGGGGGGAGCAGGGGGGCAAGGGGGTCAACTCGGAAAAATGGTTTGTTTGTGACTATAGCATTGCCCCTTTATATGAATCTGAAAAAAGAAATGTTCCAAGTCTCTCAACTTCCGAGAGCCGCTTAAAGGGGGGGATAAGGGGGGCGAGGGGGTCAATTTTGAAAAATTGTTTTTACTTTTCCGAGCCTCCTCTAAACGAATCCGTAAAAAAAACCAAAAAAAAAGATTCGCCAAAACGGGGGGGAGGGGGGGGTGAAGGGGGGCTAGGGGGTCAACTTTGAAAAATGGTTTGTTTGTGACTATAGCATTGCCCCTTTATATGAATCTGAAAAAAGAAATGTTCCAAGTCTCTCAACTTTCGAGATCCGCTTAAAGGGGGGGAGAAGGGGGGCGAGGGGGTCAACTTTGAAAAATGGTTTTTACTTTTCCGAGCCTCCTCTAAACGAATCCGTAAAAAAAACACGAAAAAAATATTCGCCAAAACGGGGGGGGGGGGGGAGGGGGAGAAGGGGGGCAAGGGGGTCAACTTTGAAAATGGCTTGTTTGTGACTATAGCATTGCCCCTTTATATGAATCTGAAAAAAGAAATGTTCCAAGTCTCTCAACTTCCGAGATCCGCTTAAAGGGGGGGAGAAGGGGGGTGAGGGGGTCATTTTTGAAAAATGGTTTTTACTTTACCGAGCCTCCTCTAAACGAATCCGTAAAAAACAAAAAATACGGGTACCTTAGTTTCCGAGATACGATAGAGGGGGGGAGGAGAGGGGAGGAAAAGGGGAGGTTTGGGACTTTTCCCATACTCACGGGAGTTACTTGTTTACGAATCTGTCAAAATATACCCACCTCCCCCTTCACCATCTGGGAGAACAATTATGTCAATGAGTGAGTCAGTGAGTCAGTCAGTCAGTGGTAATGCAGTTTTATATATTATAATAACTAGTATTTGCTTGGTGCGCGAGCTGCAAGCAGCTCGCGTGTTGTTGTCCCTACACCTACTCTACACCTACCTTACACCTACCCTACACCTACCCTACACCTACCCTGCACCTACCCTGCACCTACCCTACACCTACCCTACACCTACCCTACACCTACCCTACACCTACCCTACACCTACCCTACACCTACCCTACACCTACCCTACACCTACCCTACACCTACCCTACACCTACCCTACACCTACCCTACACCTACCCTACACCTACCCTACACCTACCCTACACCTACCCTACACCTACCCTACACCTACCCTACACCTACCCTAAACTTTGTTCCTAAAAACATAACCCTAATGTTTGCTTGTCGTCGCCAGGCACTGAGTTTTGCTTCACCCACTCAACCTTCGTTACGCTACGGAGGTCGCCGGCTCGCTTCGCTCGCCACCTCCCCCCTGCGCTGCACTCGGTCTCGTAGGTTCGCTCCACTCGGGATCCCTACGCTGAATCCGTAAAAAAAAGATTCGCAAAAACGGGGGGGGGGAGGGGGAGAAGGGGGGCAAGGGGGCCAACTTTGAAAAATGGTTTGTTTGCGACTATAGCATTGCCCCTTTATATGAATCTGAAAAAAGAAATGTTCCAAGTCTCTCAACTTCCGAGATCCGCTTAAAGGGGGGGAGAAGGGGGGCGAGGGGGTCAACTTTGAAAAATGGTTTTTACTTTTCCGATCCTCCTCTAAACGAATCCGTAAAAAAAACACGAAAAAAAGATTCGCCAAAACGGGGGGGGGAGGGGGAGAAGGGGGGCAAGGGGGTCAACTTTGAAAAATGGTTTGTTTGTGACTATAGCTTTGCCCCTTTATATAAATCTGAAAAAAGAAATGTTCCAAATGTTCCAACTTTCGAGATCCGCTTAAAGGGGGGGAGAAGGGGGGCGAGGGGGTCAACTTTGAAAAATGCTTTTTACTTTTCCGAGCCTCCTCTAAACGAATCCGTAAAAAACAAAAAATACGGGTACCTTAATTTCCGAGAAACGATAGAGGGGGGGAGGAGGGGGGGGGGAAAAGGGGAGGTTTGGCACTTTTCCCATACTCACGGGAGTTACTTGTTTACGAATCTGTCAAAATATACCCACCTCCCCCTCCACCATCTGGGAGAACAATTATGTCAATCAGTCAGTGAGTGAGTGGTAATGCAGTTTTATATAATATAAAATAACTAGTATTTGCTTGGTGCGCGAGCTGCAAGCAGCTCGCGGCTTTGTCGTGTTTTTGAGAAGTATTCCTTAACCTACCCTACACCTACCCTACACCTACCCTACACCTACCCTACACCTACCCTACACCTACCCTACACCTACCCTACACCTACCCTACACCTACCCTACACCTACCCTACACCTACCCTACACCTACCCTACACCTACCCTACACCTACCCTACACCTACCCTACACCTACCCTAAAAACATAACCCTAATGTTTGCTTGTCGTCGCCAGGCACTGAGTTTCGCTTCACCCACTCAACCTTCGTTACGCTACGGAGGTCGCCGGCTCGCTTCGCTCGCCACCTCCCCCCTGCGCTGCACTCGGTCTCGTAGGTTTGCTCCACTCGGGATCCCTACGCTGAATCCGTAAAAAAAACAAAAAAAAAAGATTCGCCAAAACGGGGGGGAAAAGGGGGGCAAGGGGGTCAACTTTGAAAAATGGTTTGTTTGTGACTATAGCATTGCCCCTTTATATGAATCTGAAAAAAGAAATGTTCCAAGTCTCTAAACTTCCGAGATCCGCTTAAAGGGGGGGAGAAGGGGGGCGAGGGGTCAACTTTGAAAAATGGTTTTACTTTTCCGAGCCTCCTTTAAACGAATCCGTAAAAAAAACTGAAAAAAAAAATTCGCCAAAACGGGGGGGGGGGGGGGAAAGGGGGGCAAGGGGGTCAACTTTGAAAACTGGTTCGTTTGTGACTATAGCATTGCCCCTTTATATGAATCTGAAAAAAGAAATGTTCCAAGTCTCTCAACTTCCGAGATCCGCTTAAAGGGGGGGAGAAGGGGGGCGAGGGGGTCAACTTTGAAAAATGGTCTTTACTTTTCCGAGCCTCCTCTAAACGAATCCGTAAAAAAAAACACGAAAAAAAGATTCGCCAAAACGGGGGGGGAGGGGGGAGAAGGGGGGCAAGGGGGTCAACTTTGAAAACTGGTTCGTTTGTGACTATAGCATTGCCCCTTTATATGAATCTGAAAAAAGAAATGTTCCAAGTCTCTCAACTTTCGAGATCCGCTCAAAGGGGGGGAGAAGGGGGGCGAGGGGGTCAACTTTGAAAAATGGCTTTTACTTTTCCGAGCCTCCTCTAAACGAATCCGTAAAAAACAAAAAATACGGGTACCTTAGTTTCCGAGATACGATAGAGGGGGGGAGGAGGGGGGGGGAAAAGGGGAGGTTTGGCACTTTTCCCATACTCGCGGGAGTGACTTGTTAACGAATCTGTCAAAATATACCTACCTCCCCCTCCACCAACTGGGAGAACAATTATGTCAGTGAGTCAGTGAGTCAGTGAGTGAGTGGTAATGCAGTTTTATATAATATAACTAGTATTTGCTTGGTGCGCGAGCTGCAAGCAGCTCGCGTGTTGTTGTCCCTACACCTACCATACACCTACCCTACACCTACCCTACACCTACCCTACACCTACCCTACACCTACCCTACACCTACCCTACACCTACCCTACACCTACCCCACACCTACCCTACACCTACCCTACACCTACCCTACACCTACCCTACGCCTACCCTACACCTACCCTACACCTACCCTACACCTACCCTACACCTACCCTACACCTACCCTACACTTTGGTCCAAAAAACATAACCCTAATGTTTGCATTCGTCGCCAGGCACTGAGTTTCGCTTCACCCACTCAACCTTCGTTACGCTACGGAGGTCGCCGGCTCGCTTCGCTCGCCACCTCCCCCCTGCGCTGCACTCGGTCTCGTAGGTTCGCTCCATTCGGGGTCCCTACGCTGCCTGCTCCACTCCCACCGGACAGGTTTCGACGTCTGATATGAGGTAGTGGAGGTTGGGGAGAGGAGTGGTGAAGAGAGGGGTGAAGGGGGGGAAAGTGGGGAGTTTTGAAAAATGATTCCAACTAAAGCATTGCCCCTTTATATGAATCTGAAAAAAGAAATGTTCCAAGTCTCTCAACTTCCGAGATCCACTTAAAGAGGGGGAGAAGGGGGGCGAGGGGGTCAACTTTGAAAAATGGTTTTTACTTTTCCGAGCCTCCTCTAAACGAATCCGTAAAAAAAACAAAAAAAAAGATTCACCAAAACGGGGGGGGGGGTAGGGTGAGAAGGGGGGCAAGGGGGGCAAATTTGAAAAATGGTTTGTTTGTGACTATAGCATTGGCCCTTTATATGAATCTGAAAAAATTAATGTACCAAGTCTCTCAACTTCCGAGATCCACTTAAAGGGGGGGAGAAGGGGGGCGAAAGGGTCAACTTTGAAAAATGGTTTTTACTTTTCCGAGCCTCCTCTAAACGAATTCCTAAAAAAAACTGAAAAAAAAAGATTCGCCGAAACGGGGGGGGGGGGGGAGAAGGGGGGCAAGGGTGTCAACATTGAAAAATGGTTTGTTTGTGACTAAAGCATTGCCCCTTTATATGAATCTGAAAAAAGAAATGTTCAAGTCTCTCAACTTCCGAGATACACTTAAAGGGGGGGAGAAGGGGGGCGAGGGGGTCAACTTTGAAAAATGGTTTTTACTTTTCCGAGCCTCCTATAAACGAATCCGTAAAAAAAACATTCTACGGGTACCTTAGTTTCCGAGATACGATAGAGGGGGGGAGGAGGGGGGAGGAAAAGGGGAGGTTTGGGACTTTTCCCATACTCACGGGAGTTACTTGTTTACGAATCTGTCAAAATATACCCACCTCCCCATCCACCATCTGGGAGAACAATTATGTCAATGAGTGAGTCAGTCAGTCAGTGAGTCAGTGGTAATGCAGTTTTATATAGTATAATTTAAAAAAGTTTAGTTTCATGGAGTTTTCATACATAAAATAAAATGGGATAGATTTTAAACAAGGAAAATGAATGATTCTGTAAGTTTTAGCATAGAATTCTCAAAAGTCTTCTAAATGGTTGTTTAATATATTTAATTACCAGTTTTAATTTAATTATTTTCACATCAACATTTGTCGAAAATCGAATAGGCTGTATAGGCTGTTTTCGTTTTTAAAAAAAAAAATCTAGTTCACTGACCTCTAATATACAAGGTAGAGGTCAGTGGTCTAGTTGCAAAAACGCGCCATCATTTTATGTAAATTTAAAAAAGTTTAGTAGCTAGGAGTTTTCATACATATAATAAAATAAAAATTGTAGTTCTAAAAACTAAAAAACACGCTTTATTGGTAAGGATAATGGGACAAACTGTTTAAATTATTGCATTGTCATCGGTCCTAGATAAGTGTGCAAAGTTTCAAATCAATCCAACGTTTTGAAGTGGGTGAAAATTACGTTCAAAGATTCCGTTACATTGATACATTGATACATTGTTACATTGATACATAGATACATAGATACATACATACCAAGCTAATAAAAGCGTGTTAAAAAGCGTGTTAATAGGATAGATTTTATACGAGGAAAAATTAATGATTCCGTACGTTTTAGCATTGAATTCTCAAAAGTATTTTAAATGTTTGTTCAATATATTTAATTACCAGTTTGTGCTACTTCTACTTGCCACCCTTGTATCACAATGTACTATTGTGAGATGCCTATGGTGCCTAGCCCAGCCGTGCAAATCAACAGGCCGATTTGATCCATTTAATTATTCCCAGAATACAGCAACACCAACGACACGACACACAACGCCACACCCACGAACCAGAAACAGTCTTAGCACGATTTTGATAGCATTCGCGCATTCGGTACTGCCGTTTCGCAGTACGCTTTTGTAGCACGGACTTTTTATTTTTGAATGGCTAAACGTAGACTACAATATGTGCAGGAGGATTGAACAAAACATGTGAATTCACTCTTCGTTCACGTAGAAAGCAGCAGCTGGTAGCTGGTGCTGGTTTTCCAGCATACTTTTGTTTGACGTCGTTATCGATAATCTTTTATACAAGAACAATTGTTTTTTTTTTTTGAAGTAAGAATATGACACTGTTGGAGAGTTGGCAGCGATCAGTCGGCAGTTATTTTACCTCTCATTATGCATCACAGTGATCTTATGGTCTCCACAAGGTTGCAAATAGGATGCTGTCTAAGATTTATTAGCTGCGATCGCACTGTATGTTTGTATACCAGAACAAGATGTTACAAGGAAGAATCAGCCGCCAGTTATACTTACATGACATAGTAATTGTTGTGTGAGGAGAAATAAAAGTCACATAAAAAATCATGATTATGTATATTTAAAAAATTAAGATAAACCTACTTACAATTATCTGTACATGATGATAAATAACGAATTAATTTCGAGGAGAAAGTTTATCTTAGTTTCGGACATTTGCAATATTTTCTTAACAGAATAATTTAATATTGACCGTAAGCGAAAACGTTTATATCAGATATAATTATAAATTTCAACTTGAAAAAAATATGAGACTATAATGAATATAATATTTAAAGGTACGTCAATTATATACTATCTAACTGTCCAATGCGACATTACAACAGACAAACAGACAAAAATTCTAAAAATGCCGGCATTAGTTTCTGTTGGTTATCCTTTAACACCCTGGCTATTTTTTTTGGAAATATTTTCGATGTACAAAAATTACTTTTCTACAGATTTATTACATTATGTATTGATTGATGATGATTGATTGATTGATGATATGTATCTGAGCTATGTCTGCCAGTATTTTTTTTTCTTACCAAGGAGTATCTCGTTCTCACTACTTTTTGATCCCTCCTAGTACAAACATAACTATGGTTGGTCACTGTGCATCTTGAAATTCTCTTATACCCCAAAAACACAGGTGATAGTCTATACTATAATAATAGTAGGGTAGGTAGGGTTCCCAAAGCATGCTTTGGAGACTACAGTCGTGCTACAGAGATATGCCGCAAGTTATGTTGAAGTCCCTTGTAGTTGTAATAGAGCGAACCTTTTGCTAAGGGTTCGGTCTGCTCTTAAAAACTTCCTCATGTAAAACCTAAAAACACGGTTCAACCTGAGGATCGAACCCAGGACCCCGCTAAACAAATCCAATCTCTCTTTTTTAGGGTTCCGAACCCAAAGGGTAAAAACGGGACCGGTCCGTCTGTCACCAGACCCCCAATAAAATAAATATTTAAGTGGGGCTCCCATACAGCAAACGTGATTTTTTTGCAGTTTTTTGCGATAATGGTACGGAACCCTACGTGCGCGAGTCCGACTCGCACTTGGCCGGTTTTTTGTCATTTGGCTACGGAACCCTAAAAAGATTCTGCTGAATTGAGAACCTCCTCCTTTCTTTGTAGTCGGTTAAAAATAGTGTCGTATCATGACTCATGAGCATGACTGACTGATCGAAATTAAACCGAAAATCGAAGTAGATCGAAAATGCAACTATTGCACGGCAAAAAATACAGCGGCCTTTATTTATCTTCAACTCTTTTATGTCAGACTTCATTCTATCGATCACATTATTTTATTTTATTGTTGATTTCTTATTTATTACAATAAAAGTTTATGTACTGTGTGTTTTAACACTGTTACACATATTTAAAAATCATCATATCAGCCGAAAGACGTCCACTGCTGGACATTGGCCTGCCCCAAGCGATCAATGTGGCGAACATTGATCGGTCCCGTGCGTCACGCATCTAGCGGATCCCCGCAACCCTCACCATGTCTTCGGTCCACCTGGTAGGAGGTCTTCCAACGCAAAGTCTTTCGGTTCGCGGTCGTCACTCCAGAACCTTTCTGCCACATCGGCCATCCGTTCTGCGAGCATTGTGGCCTGCCCACTGCCACTTAAGTTTGGCGATTCTTCTGGCTACGTCGGTAACCCTGGTACTCTTGCGGATCCCTACATTTCTGAATCGATCACGCAAAGAAACGCCGAGCATAGCCCTCCCCATTGCCCTTTGGGTAACTGTTACTTAATATTTAAATATAATGATATATGGAGAAATGAGGTAATAAGACAACGTTGTGGTTTAAAAGAAGATGTAGTGACTAAAATTTAAAAGAGTATGTTAGGATGGTTTGGCCTTGTTGAGAGGATGAATGAAAGGCGACCAACGAAAGGTATTTACAAGGCAGACGGAATGGAAACGCCGGGAGGGGACGCCCTAGAAAGACATACATAGACCTTATAGGATGTTCTACAGAAATGCCAGGTGCGCAGTACCTACTCATAACCGGCGGCGTGTGTGTATGACTAGATGTGTGAATGTAAGTGAAGCAAAAGAAGTATGCAAGGATCGTAGTAGGTGGCGATCTGTTGTTTCTGCCTATACCCATGGGAAAAGGGCGTGAGTTTATGTATGTATGTATTACGTTTACATTCATAAAACATTTATTCACACCAATTAGTAAAATTTAATTGAGGAGTCATGTCACATCGCTTCGATGAATCACTGAAGTTATGATTGAGCCTTACCTAGCACTATGCCCTGCGCTTGCAACATTAAAAAAAAAAATAAGGGAAGTTTTTGGCGGGATTTTTTCGAGTGAAGTTCAGCGGCTGTTAATATTACTTGCAAATTGATTCCTAGTGGATATTGTGATATAAAATTGGTGTAGTTTTGTGTCTCAACTGTCTACGCAACTGGACAATATGTGAAATCATTGACAGAAGCGATCTCAGGATAGTGGAGCGGAGAATTTTATTGTAGTATTTACTACCTCCGCTAAGCTTACTGGGAAGGCTGACTCAATACAATTTGCTGCCAAATACTCCATAAAACATTAGAATCTGTTACATCCGTATTCTAATGCATACTAAAAAATGTTAAAATTGCACTAAAGACTAGGCAGCATGGTCTCAGACCTTAGCCTGTTCCGTCAGGAACAAATACAAAAAAAAAAAAAAAATAAGGTCATTCGCAGCTGTCAGTTTAGTCTACGAAATAAAAAATCACAATATTGTTCATTAAGGATGGTTTAAAGTTTACGGCCAAAAAAAGCGCGGGAAACCTCAAATTTGGCGGACGTGGTTTTTTCGATCGTTTCATAAATTAATTAATAATATTGGATTGGATTAAGTTTTTGTATATATTTTATCTTATTATTTAGTACTTTAGTTAGTTTTAGTGTTGTTATTATATTTGGTAAGTGTTTTTATTTCTATTTATAGTTGTTAGCCATGGATCCTCCGGACGACCCCGGAGGAACACCACCTTCAGAGATTGGTCATTATGTTACAATCTCTAATAATGACACTAGTGTTGATACTGATGGTTCAGTAAGTTTAACTAATAATTCCAAGCGTAAAAGGGTTTCTGCTCGGCCCACAATTTGCAAACATTGCAACAAAAAAAGGCGTAAAAGTGGCGGGAAACGCCATAATGATTGTGACTGTGGCGAGGTGGAAATGGAGACTGAAACCAAGGATCTTCCACTTACTTCTCCATTGAGGGTTGGAGTTGATGGGATGAACGTGTCATCGCATCAACCAGTTTCTAGACTTTTATATAATTCCTCGGATGCGGCTCCGTTTTTAGTCCATATTCAAAGAGAACAATCCGCTTCCAACGAAAATATATATTTAAATCCGATCTCTTTTGGGCGATTTTTAAAAAGGAATTCTTTTAATAATATTGTTAATGGTAGTCTTAAGAAAATAGGCCGTAACAGACTTGTAATATCTTTCTCTAAATATCAAGATGCCAACTCTTTTATTTCTAGCAAGTTTTTGGAAAAAGAGAAGTACAAAGCTTTTATTCCATCATTTTCCGTCACTCGCATGGGTGTCGTCAGAGGCGTACCCATGGAGTGGGCGGATGATGAAATCATGGATAACATCTCTGTCCCAATTGGTTGTGGGAGGATATTGAAGTTGAGGAGAATTAAAAGGAAAATTTTAGTAGAGGATAAGCCTCAGTTTAAAAATACTGAAACAGTAATTTTGACATTTGATGGGAAAATTCTTCCTAAGCGCGTCTATATGTGCTATACAGCACTTTCTGTGGACCTCTATATTTACCCAACAATCCAGTGCTTTAATTGTTGCAGATATGGCCATATGAAAAATCAGTGTAGGGCTAAACCTAGATGCTTTAGGTGTGGTCAAGATCACTCTGGGGATGGGTGTACTGTCTCTGGGGACAATTTATCTTGTTGTCTATGCAAAGGATTTCATGAGGCTACAAGTAAAAAATGTTTAGAGTATGAGAGGCAGAAGAACATTAAGGAATCAATGGCCAAATCTTGCATCTCATATGCTGAAGCTTCAAAGCTACATCCCACAATTTCAAAAATATCATATGCTGATGCCTTACTATCCTCACCCTCAATTTCAAGCCATATAAATGCTTCTGTTCCTCAGGATTACTCTCCTTCAAAACAAAATAAAACTTCATCACATAAAAAAACAGTTTTTATTAAACCTCGCTCCCCACCTCACTTTTCTAAAGGTTATGATCAGCAATTCCATCAGGAACTTGTCAAGGGCTTGCCTCAATCAAAAGATGGCTGTGCTCTCATCCCTAGAGATGACTTGTCTGCCGTATCTGTAAGTGAATTAATCATTGCTTTAATAAAATCACTAACTCAAACTCATCATCTTTCACCGTCCATCGCTGCCACTGTATTGAACGCAGTTAATGAATCTAATATTAATAATGGACAACAAAGCCAAAGTATTCCAATGGAATTGCCGAAGCGCAATTAGTAAAAAATCTGATATAATATATCTTGTAAATAAATATAAACCTTATGTTTTTGCTCTTCAAGAGACATGGCTTAAACCAGGGTCTTTGTTCAAGATCCCTGGTTATGCTTGTCTTAGAGAAGACCGCTCTGATGGGTATGGCGGCGTCGCTTTACTCATCAAACATCATCATTCATTTTCATTTTTCACAATTCCACCTCATAATAATGATTTTTCTGTTATTGCAGCAGTTGTAGATAATATTTGTTTTGTTTCTGTATATATACCCCGTCCATCTGCTGTAATTTTTAATGAAATTGTAAATATTTTTTCTATTCTTCCTAAGCCATTTATAGTTTTAGGAGATTTTAATTGCCAGCATGAAGTCTGGGGCAGTTCGTCAACAAATAACTATGGTAGCACTTTAATAGATATTGTAGATAACCTCAATCTTTGTATATTAAACACTGGGTCCCCAACTAGACGCACTTCTCCAAATGAAGGTGTTAGTGCACCTGACTTGTCATTATGCACGGATAAATTAGCTTCGCGTTTGAGTTGGGAAGTTATGCTTTCCACTTATGGTAGCGATCATTTCCCTATAGTCTTAACATTTCCTCACAGTCAAAAACCTTATTCCAATCGCCCTCCGCGGTTGAAGTACAAACTGGCGGACGTTAACTGGCATAATTATAGGGAACACTTAGATGAAATAGTTTCTGTTCTTCCTGAAATTAAATATGGTAATGAACAGTCCTGTGCCGATGCTTTATCCAAAGCCATGATAAAAACAGCCAATAAACTCTTTCCAATGAAATCGTTAAAAAATAAAATTCCTTCTCCACCATGGTGGGACAAAGATTGCACAGATGCAATATTACAAAGGAAGCAGTGTGAACTAAATTATCTTGAAAATTCTACCGAAGAAAATTTCAACATTTTGAGCGTAATAGTTTCAGAAACTAAAAAACTATTTAAAAAAAAGAAATTTGAAAGTTGGAGATCATTTTGCTTCTCTATTTCTCCAGATGTTCAACCATCTGTTGTTTGGCGCAATATCAGAAGGTTTAGATCAGCATTCACAGAACCATCGAGAGCATTTCTTCCATCTCAGTTAGTAAATAATTTTTTAGATAAGTTGGCTCCCGCATATGTCCCAGAAAATTTTACTACCTATTCCATTCCCCGTTCAATGGTGGATTCTCTTTGTGAATTAAATAATATATTTACCCTCGAAGAGCTTAAAGGTGTTTTATGTCATATTAATATTAAGGACTCTGCACCAGGTTCGGATGGAATTCCTTATTCCTTTTTGTCAAACATGAGTGATCTATCTCTTTTGTACTTCTTGGATTTAATAAATAAAATTATGTTAACCGGAAATATTCCCAATTCCTGGAAATCCCAAGACATTCTACCGATACTCAAACCTAACAAAAATCCATCTAGCAGCACATCCTACCGACCTATAGCTTTGTCTTCAGTAATGTTAAAAATCACAGAACATTTAGTTAAAAATAGGTTAGAATGGCATTTAGAAAACAGGAAACTACTTAGCGACAGTCAATTTGGTTTTAGGCGAGGTAAAAGTACTTTAGATAATTTGAGTATCTTTGTCACTGATATAAGGTTAGCATTCTCTTCGAATCATTCCGTAGTTTCTGCTTTTCTAGATATAACTTCTGCTTATGATAATGTGGAAATATCAAAATTAAAATATAAACTTCAGGAGCTAGATGTGCCTATTTTTCTCACAAACTTCATTTTAAATATTTTATCTGAGAGGTGTATAAATCTTACACTCGAGGATTCTAGGTGTGAATCTAGACTCGTGTGGAAAGGCCTCCCTCAAGGATCAGTTCTTAGTCCTTTATTATATGACATCTACACTTATGATCTTGAATCCTCTTTGAACAATCAAGTAAAAGTGCTTCAATACGCTGATGATCTTCTTTTATATTGCCCTCATAGCTCTATTGCAGCGGCTTGCAATACAATGACTTCGGCCCTTGGACTTTTAAAAAAATGGTTGGACATCAATGGTCTTGAGCTATCTACTTCCAAAAGTACAGTTGTGCTTTTTTCTAGAATGCGCTTTCCTCCTCCTGTTTTTGTATATTATGATAATGCTTCCATTCCTGTAAAAACTTCGGTAAAATTTTTAGGTGTGATTTTGGATAGTAAACTATCTGGGATTCCACACTGTGAGTATATAGCGGCAAGGTGTGAACAAAGATTAAATATATTAAGATGTTTATCAGGGGTTTGGTGGGGTGCCCATCCCTTTTCATTAAAATTAATCTATAATGCAATAGTTAGAAGTGTGCTTGATTATGGAACATTTTTATTAGAACCTGGTAATTCGGCCGCATTAAAGAAATTGGATAGTATCCAGTCCAAAGCATTACGAATAGTGACGGGAGCTATGAAATCAAGCCCAATAAATGCCCTACAGGTTGAAACTGTAGATCCTCCTCTTTCTCTTCGACGTCAGTATCTTTCCGACAAATTTCTATTCCGCTCGTTACAATTTTCCAACCATCCTTTACGTGCAAAACTTCAGTCACTTTTAGATGAAACCAATTCTTCTAACTATTGGTCTCACAAATCTCTTCCCTGTCTTGTTGTAAGTTATAAAAAGTTTATAGCTATGCAAGCTCCTATTTACCAGTCACTTACATATCCACTCTTTAATCATTCATATGAATCATTGGTGCTCACTCCGGATGTTATCTTGAATTTAGGTATTAATAAACACGATGATTTCGTAAAAGAGTTATTTAACTTTTCCAAAGACTTGCATTGGGAGAGTTGGCATCATATTTATACGGACGCCTCTAAGCACTCTTCTTTAGGAAATGTTGGAGTTGGAGTTTTTCACTCTCAATACAATATAGTGCAAAAAATTAAACTTCCTCCTGAGTCATCAGTGTTTACTGGCGAATGTTATGGTCTGTTCAAAGCCTTAGAATATATTTACATCATGAAATTGGGAAAAACAGTAATATTTACTGACGCTTTAAGTGCATTGCAAGCCATTAAAAGAAATCCTTTTAAATGTAAACCAATATTTCCTATAGTTATGTTCATTAGAAGCCTTTTGTATAAATGCGTAAAACTCGGTCTTCAAATTTCTTTCGCTTGGATACCTGGCCATAGTAATATCACGGGAAATGTTAAAGCCGATCGCCTGGCTAATGAAGCGGTAGACTGCGGTGATTTGTTTCCCTACATCAATTTTTGCCACGACTTGGCGAATCTGCCTATTAACTTTCTTTGGGAAGCTTGGAGCAAGTTTTGGGCGGATAGCAGCGTTACCAAAGGAAATTATTATTCACGTATTCAGACATGTATTCCCAAAAAACCATGGTTTTCGAAATTTAACTTCGGTAAGGCTGCTACCAGTTACCTTATTCGCATGAGGTTGGGTCATAACTGTTCCCGAGTCCACCTTGCACGATTGCAGATCGTTTCTAGCGACCTGTGCGATTGTGGAGAGGTGGGTGATTTAAACCACATTTTCTTTTCTTGTCCTCTACTTAACCATGATCCTTTTATATCATCTTTACTTTGTTATAGAATTCCTTTTCCTACGTCTATCTCTGTTTTACTTGCATCTAATGATTTTAAAATATACATGTATTTATCTTCATTTATCACTCTTAATAATATACGTATTTAATAGTTATTTTATTTATAATTTCGTTCTTAATAATCCTGTCCAATATCCATCCAAATTCCGTATCCTAAATTAAATTATATTTACTACCAAGTTTCCCCGTTTTTGTATGTGGCATTGCGCAAATAGCGACTTGCCAAAATTAAAAAAAAAAAAAAAAAAAAAAGTTTACGGCCAGGGAAACGGTGGGTCTGCAGTGGACATAGGTATATCTCAAGAATATTGATGAAAAACTACCTATAAGAACAGTTTTGTAGATAATTACATGATCTAAAGTAATTGTTTATTCTCTTCTTACGATAAGACGACGACTAACGCCACCGACCTTGAGGGAACAAAACGCGCACTCGTTTCACACCCGCGCGACCCAAAATTTAGTAGTTTGTTGTACTTTCCTTATTATTCTATGAATTAAAAAAAAAGCCTCAGATTAAAATGTAGATAATGAAATTATCTTTGAGATGGTGTTGATTTCATTTAAATACACCCAGCGGTTTTGGTGTGATTGTCGTGTTTTTGTCCGTTTTAGGCATAACTTTACATATTAATTACACAATGTTATACAAATAAAACTCAAAATTTGCTTAGATCAAATTATTAAGAAAGTAGTCTTATATAACATATATTTATTTCAAAGAATTACGAATAGCCATTTAGCCGTGATTCTACTCAAGGGAATCGGCGCCCGCACTAGGCGTAACTACGCGTCAGCGGAGGAGCGACGCCACAAAATATTCTAATGTGTCGCGTCGCGTAGTTCCGCTGCCGCGTAGTGCGGTCTGACCTTTAGGGTCGGTTCATATCTGACGGAACATGCGTCGCGTATTATCGGTCGCGTAACGCCAGAACAGACAAATGTATAGAAAAACACTCGACCGTTCACACTCAACCGATGATGCGTTAGCGCGTTTACTGTACTAACTGACTACGCTCGACGCATCTTCCGTCAGATGTGCACCGACCCTTAACGTTTACGAGAAAAATGCAATAAAAACATTATTTTTTACCTTTCAACTTGAACATTTTATTTACCTGTGTAGCTGACCTAGGCAGACGTGGGATCGATGGTACCGATGACCTCTAATAAGTTTCAGCTCTAAGCGAATTAATGCAAAACTACCCCTATTTTTTGGCTACTTGACTTGACCGGACCTATATTAAAAAAAACGGCAAAAAAATCACGTTTGTTGTATGGGAGCCCCCCTTAATTTATTTTATTTTAATTTAATAATTTTAATTTTTGAAGTGAATATACAACTATATTCTGTGAATATTTCAAGCGTCTACCTGTTGCCGTTATTAATATCGAGCAAAAAACGGTAAAAAAATCACGTTAGTTGTATGGGAGCCCCCCTTAAATATTAATTTTATTCTGCTTTTAGTATTTGTTGTTATAGCGGCAATAGAAATACATCATCTGAGAAAATTTCAACTGTCTAGCTATCACGGTTCATGAGATACAACCTGGTGACAGACGGACAGACAGACAGACGGATCGTGAAGTCTCAGTAATAGGGTCCCGTTTTTACCCTTTGGGTACGGAACCCTAAAAACCAATCAAGTGCGTGTCAGGCCACGCTCTGTAATAGGGTTCCGTAGTTGCATAATAATGCGGACTAAGAGGGTTTTTGTTGTTACATGAACATTAAAACGGTTTCAGCGGCTCACAACGTCTTAAACGGGCCCACATAGGACGATGGTAACTGAAGGAGGAGTTAAAAAATCCAACTTCAGAAGTGAAGTTCGAAAAATTATTATCTATTTAAGTACGGCAAGCGTTTGTAATGAAGATTTATAACCAGCGTCACTTAATAATTTGAACACTTACTGCAGTATTGCCGTTACGGAGATAGTCTTCATTTTATAATTTGGTCGACTATTAATTAGCTGTGATAGTTTTCCATTTAATTTGGTTATATTTAGGTACTACTGTCGTGAATTTTTTTACATAATCAAAAGCAACCATTTCGCTGGCAGGAGGGGGGGGACCCTTGACTCTAACAATACATTGCAATTTATAGCTGAGAGATATGAGATCCGAAATCTCTGTATCGAAAACTGGTTTTAACAGACCCGTAATATTTTTGAATGGCCTATCCAACAATACCCCACACCACGGGATGGACATGAAAAAAAAACAAACCAACTTCACGTCTATAGGTATGTGGTACCCGAAAAACTTTTTTTTTCTTCATTTTATTTTATCACTTAGTCGGAATTATTAATAATGTTAATAATTCCGACAAAGTGATAAAATACATATTATGTATATCCATGCCACTATGCTTTCAAGAGTCTCTGAGCTAAGCTGCGGACGGACGGACGGACATAGCGAAAAGGGTTTCTTCTTGACTTCGGAAACCTAAAAAGTACTCTTTGACTAGTACGGTATGTAAGCAAAATTATCAATATGTTTCATACTGATAATAACGCCCGCCTTAATACTATCGCTATCTCTTTCACACGTGCATAACGTCACATAGGCGCGTCGCATGTCTTTCCAGAATGGTCTGGATATTTCCTCCCATTGTTGCCAGCGTGCAAAGTATAATCTCCGAAATTTTTGTTACCTCTTTAAACGACTTAAATTAATAATTGAAATTTTATTTTAAAATAATGAAACTATTTGAGTGTCTTTCAGTAATTTTATAAGAAATATGTTTTTGTTTATTAATAAGGATTTTTGTTTTGCTAAACGTATAAATTCCGATTTTTTAGAACAAAAATACCTTTTACAAGTAGGCAGGAAGCTCCTGAGAAACACACTTTAAGTTTTATAATTGAATATTTTTAAAAAAATACGAGAAAGATTGCAAATATTAGACAAAAAAAATAGTTGTCAAATGACATCTTAATATTTAAAAACTTTATAATACTTAACTTAGTTGTTTTACATTATAAATCAAGGCAAATAAATATAGTCAACAATTTCACTAAATCAATCCGTATTTATTATCCAAATGTTTGTTCAAAGTCTCCCCATTTTGTGGTAAAATTTCTAAAGTGTCAACCCTATTGAGACAGCAAATGTTCGCTATCTCTTTCTCACAAACGCTCTGATTGGTCGAAAATCGTTGACCCTCTAGAAGTTTTCTTCGATTCTGTTCTGTGGTTGGCCGCATCCAGTGCCGTCGAGCAAGAGGTAGAAATCTCTAGAATTTCATTTGTTGAATATATAAGCGGCGCCCGCTCGGCGCGAACTCAGTTTTATTTGAAACACGATAAAACAAAGCAGATTAAGTATTCGGTGCAAACCAGAGAAGATTACTAGACTCGCAAGTTATATTCAACAGACAACGCGACGCACGCAACTACTTTACAACCAGTTTATTATTGTGAATTGTGACAAGTATTGCAAAAAGAAGACAAAATGCCAGCTGTAGGAATTGATCTTGGTACGACATACTCGTGTGTCGGCGTGTGGCAGCACGGGAACGTAGAGATCATCGCCAACGACCAGGGCAACCGCACAACACCATCCTATGTAGCATTCACGGACACGGAGCGCCTCATCGGAGACGCAGCCAAGAACCAGGTCGCCCTCAACCCCAGCAACACAGTCTTCGACGCCAAGCGACTCATCGGGAGGAAGTTCGATGATCCCAAGATTCAGCAAGACATGAAGCACTGGCCCTTCAAAGTGGTCAACGACTGCGGTAAACCTAATATTCAAGTGGAGTTCAAGGGCGAAGCTAAACGTTTTGCGCCTGAGGAGATCAGCAGCATGGTACTGACGAAGATGAAAGAGACGGCGGAAGCATACCTCGGCAGCAGTGTGCGCGATGCAGTCATCACAGTGCCAGCCTACTTCAACGACTCTCAGCGCCAGGCCACCAAGGACGCGGGAGCCATCGCTGGGCTCAACGTGCTTAGGATCATTAACGAGCCAACAGCCGCCGCGCTCGCGTACGGCCTCGACAAGAACCTCAAGGGCGAGAGGAACGTCCTCATCTTTGATCTCGGCGGTGGAACGTTCGATGTGTCGATCCTGACCATCGATGAAGGCTCGTTGTTCGAAGTGAGGGCGACGGCGGGCGACACACATCTCGGAGGCGAGGACTTTGACAACAGATTGGTGAACTATCTCGCGGACGAGTTCAAGCGCAAGTACAAGAAGGACATGCGCATGAATCCGCGCGCACTGCGCCGCCTCCGCACAGCCGCTGAGCGCGCTAAGCGCACGCTATCATCCAGCACTGAAGCCACCATCGAGATCGACGCGCTCTACGAGGGAATCGACTTCTACACTCGCGTGTCCCGCGCGCGCTTCGAAGAGCTGTGCGCAGATCTATTCAGAGGCACCCTCGAGCCCGTGGAGAAGGCGCTCAAAGATGCCAAGATGGACAAGAGTCAGATCCACGACGTTGTGCTCGTCGGAGGTTCCACCAGAATCCCTAAAGTGCAAAGTCTGCTGCAAAACTTCTTCTGCGGCAAGAAGCTTAACTTGTCCATCAACCCTGACGAAGCTGTGGCGTACGGCGCTGCCGTCCAGGCAGCTATTCTTAGCGGCGAGCAACACTCAAAGATCCAGGACGTGTTACTAGTGGACGTAGCCCCTCTGTCCCTCGGCATCGAGACTGCCGGCGGCGTGATGACGAAGATCATTGAGCGCAACTCTAAGATCCCGTGCAAGCAGTCGCAGACGTTCAGCACGTACTCAGACAACCAGCCGGCAGTCACTATCCAAGTGTACGAGGGCGAGCGAGCGATGACAAAGGACAACAACTTGTTGGGCACGTTCGACTTGACCGGCATCCCGCCCGCGCCGCGCGGCGTTCCTAAGATCGACGTCACCTTCGACCTGGACGCGAACGGCATCCTCAACGTGTCGGCTAAAGAGAACAGCACCGGCCGCAGCAAGAACATTGTCATCAAGAACGACAAGGGACGTCTGTCACAGGCGGAGATCGAGCGCATGCTTGCCGAGGCGGAGAGATACAAAGACGAGGACGAGAAGCAGAGGCAGCGCGTAGCGTCGAGGAACCAGCTCGAAACGTACGTGTTCAGCGTGAAGCAGGCGCTGGACGACGCCGCAGACAAGCTCTCGGACCAGGACAAGAGCGGTGCGAGGAGCGCGTGCGACGACGCGCTGCAGTGGCTCGACAACAACACCTTGGCTGAGCAGGAGGAGTACGAGCACAAACTAAAAGACGTGCAGCGCGTGTGCTCGCCAGTCATGAGCAAGCTGCACGGCGCTGGTGCTGGTAGCCCCGGGGGCGTGCCTGGTGGCATTCCTGGAGGAATGTCTGGAGGAATGCCCGGCGGTATGCCTGGAGGAATGCCCGGCGGTATGCCTGGAGGCTTTGGGGGAATGCCCGGAGGTATGCCTGGAGGAATGCCCGGCGGTATGCCTGGAGGCTTTGGGGGAATGCCCGGAGGTATGCCTGGAGGAATGCCCGGCGGTTTTGGAGGCATGTCCGGCGGAATGCCTGGAGGAATGCCCGGCGGTTTTGGAGGCATGCCACGAGGAATGCCCGGTGGCTACGGAGGATACCAACAGAGCAGAGGCCCAACAGTGGAAGAAGTAGATTAAGTGAAAAATCATTATCTACTTTGCCTGAACAAATAACTTAAATATTATTTTTGAAGACTGATTAATTTATATTGTCAATATTAACGTAATTCAACAGAGGAAATGTGTGTCTATGTAACTTATATTAAGTTTGTAAATACGTAATTTAAATAGTAAATAAAATGATAAGTATTTTTTTATTTATTCGTTTTATTTCTTAGTCTTTAAACCGTATATTTCTAGGATGAGAAATATACGGTTTACGGTTTGAATTCATTTATTTCTAAAGGTTACAAATCACTTGTACAGAAATAAATACTAAACACTACTTGAATTATACATTTTTGTACAATCACATAGAAATTACGACTTTCACACAAAAGTTCTGCGAATACTTAACACATACATACTTAGAATCACGCCTGTATACACCGAAGGGTTATGCAAAGGTAATAGTATATTATGCAACTAGTGAATAAAGGACGGTTTTAAAGCGAGGGCCATAGATGAACCATGAGCAAGTGAAGGATTTTAATAACTGAATCACGACCGTAGGGAGTGATTCATGATGATTGAATCACGAGCATAGCGAGTGATTCAATCATGTGAAACCCTGAGTTTTTGTTTGATATGATTATTTTGCCTTAGATGTTTAGGAGATCTGTGGAACACGCGTTGGTTGCATGTGGCAACACAGCGAGACTGGTAACTGCGCAGTAAAACATGTCGACTAAAATACAGAGTTTATATAATTAATAACTTGGTGTTTAACTTAAATAAATATTCCAGACAACCTTATATTGGTCAGAACATGGTGTCAGGTTAAAACTTGGTGATAATATGAATGATTAAAACCTTAGTGGAAGAGAAGAAAATAATAAAAAATGGAAGGAATAAAGCCGCCATGCGGTTTAGTTATGTCGGGCGAGGGAGCAAACTGGCCCAGATTCAAACAGCAGTTCCAGCTTTACCTGGAAGCAGTGGGACTGGCAGATGCCAAGGAAGAAAGGAAAATTGCAGTTTTTCTGAATGTCCCCACACCTGACAATGGATAAATATCATCAGTTTATTTACGGGCGTCATATTATTGTAGAAAGTGATCACAAACCTCTTGTATCAATTGTGAATAAAGACATTAATAAAATTTCTGCTAGATTGCAACGCATGGTTCTCAAATTATTAAAATATGATTTTGAAATAAGGTATGTACCAGGTTCAAAAATGTATATAGCAGATTATTTGTCAAGGCATTATGACACAAGCAATGCTCAGTTAGATCCAGTGCTAAAAGAGTTAGTACATAGTATAAATTCAGAAACTGTGTATGGTTTAGAAACTGATTTGCAAATTTCAAACAATAAATTACTGGAATTAAAAAAGGAAACAGCAAAAGATGGCAATCTTCAACAAATAATGTTGTGGTATAACTCAGAGTGGCCTAAAAATAATAAAAATATATATGGAATAGAACTGAAAAAATTGTATAAATTAAAAGATTGTCTAGTAGTGATAGACCACCTAGTATATTATAAAACTAAAATACTTATCCCTAAACATATGAGAAAAGAGATAATTTCAATAATTCATGCAGGGCATGCTGGAATTGTAAAATGTAAAAAACGTGCCAGAAAGATGTTATATTGGCCAGGTATGTCAAGAGACATAGAAGAGTTTGTGTCAAGATGTAAAGCTTGTGAAAAGTACAGACCATCAAATCCTAGACAACCCCTATTGTCTCATGAAATACCTGACTTGCCTTTTAATAAAGTCGGTATGGATGTTGCTCATTTTGCTGGCAGAGAATATTTAGTTCTGGTGGACTATTATTCCAAATGGATAGAAGTGGCGTCTTTAAGGAACAAAACAGCTGATTATATAATTAAAAAGTTAATGTCAATATTTAGTGTTCATGGTGTGCCTAGGTTCATAGTAAGTGACAATATGCCTTTTGGTAGTTTTGAATTTGTACAGTTTTCTCGAAAATTAGATATTGAGTTGATAAAGTCCAGCCCCCGATACCCCCAATCAAATGGGTTATCAGAAAAAGCAGTGGGCATAGTAAAGAGCATGTTAAAAAAATGTTTAGAGGATAATTCTGATTTTGAAACTGCCCTACTGCATTACAGAACAACCCCAGTAGCGGGGTTGGATTATAGCCCATCAGAATTATTGATGAGTAGGTTGTTAAGAACAAATTTACCTTGTACACAAGAATTGTTAAAACCTAAAGTACCACTAAATGTTAGAGAGCAATTGATGTCAAACAAGGAAAAATCTATGACCATATATAATAAAACTGCAAAGGCAAAGAAATCTTTTAGTTTGGGGGATAATGTAATAATACAAAATGCACCAAATAAAGATTGGTGTGCTGGTAAAATTATGGGTGAAGCTGATGGTCCTAGATCTTTCATTGTAAAAAATGAAAAAGGTAATTTGGTTAGGAGAAATGAGAGACATATTAGACCTAGTAAAAATAAGTTAATTATTAAGCATGACAGTGTACCTGATAAGTTGCTTGAAAGTCAAGGGGAGGATATTGGGCAAGGATCTCAAAATGTAATATTGGATAGTGTTAATGATAATGTAACAGATACTGCTCATGCAGAAGTCATTCCTGAAAGTAGAACGAGATCAGGTAGAGTCACTAAAATGCCATTGTATTTAAAAGAATATGAGTTGACTTAAATGCTAGATGTAAACTGTTTATCTTTACGGGGGATGTTTGATATGATTATTTTGCCTTAGATGTTTAGGAGATCTGTGGAACACGCGTTGGTTGCATGTGGCAACACAGCGAGACTGGTAACTGCGCAGTAAAACATGTCGACTAAAATACAGAGTTTATATAATTAATAACTTGGTGTTTAACTTAAATAAATATTCCAGACAACCTTATATTGGTCAGAACAGTTTTAACATTTTTTGTAAATTTTGAAGGTAATAAAACATTTATTTATTATTATTCCTTGTGCTTTTCGCTTAAATCTTTCTTTTTCTCGTAGTCATGGTATAAAATATAGTATGCAACTCTTGAATAAAACGGATTTATATCGAGGGCCATGAATCACTCGCGTCGCTCAGGATTCTAACACTTGAATCACTGGCTATGCTCGTGATTCATTTATGGCCCTCGCTTTAAAACCGTCCTTTATTCACTAGTTGCATAATATACTATTACACCCATATTTTTTGTAATGTTTTCAAGTCCCATGTAATGGAAATATCCAACGATCGCACAGAAAATCCCATGAAATACTCAACAAACAATACTTATTCAAATTTTTATGATGAGCAAGATATATTTATTTTCAATACTGTTGTTAAACATGGCGTACTTTCAGAGGCTATAATTATGATACGAAAATTAAATCTTTTGCATAGGCTTCTTTCTGTTTTGCGGTCGTGACTTTTTGTTTACGAGCTCGATCATTACTTTTGCAGTTGAGTTTTAAATTTATTAGTCAATTTAGAAAAGTTTAGTTTCAAGGAGTTTTCACACATTTTCAGTGCAGTGCGATCAGCCGTTGCAATCGGACGCGACTACACTGAACGCGAAAATTATTTAACTATTGCCAAGCGCGGCAAGTGCCGCTGCCACCATGCGTTCGGAAGAACTTGTGGCGAACGAGGTCCTGGCTTTCCTGCAGTATCAGCTGGATTTCATGGACGAGGTCAGTGTGATACAGATCTGCACGTCCAACTTCAATGAAGAGGAGATACGCATGGCAAAAACACTGCTGTACGAGTCGCTACATATGGCTGACTGAATACCGTCCCGTAGGAGAGATGAAAAAGGAGAGAGGAGTCTCCAGGACATTATTAAAGGTCACACGAGCCAGCTAACAACGAAAACACACGTCACGGCGCGTTCAATGCATCGCAGCTGAGTTTCGAGTCAGCAAAATTTGATTCGTCGCCGGCCGCCGTCACTGCAAGCGATGCAAAAGCGTGCACCGCACTCCCCGCGTCTAACATCGTTAGGGCGCCGATCAATAATAGCACGTCAACACCGGAACGTGCTTACTCGGTTGCCGTTATTGCTGCTCCTGCAAAAGATCAGCGGCAACCTAAGCAAGCAAGGGGTGTCCATGGGCCCTCTGATCAAGTTCGAAGCTCGTTGCCAGCGGTAACAAGACCAGGACAGACCGATGAAGAAGGCTTCGTTCGAGTGGTGAAGAAGAAGAAGAAGAAGTCTGCTTGTCGCACGGAGCACGAAACCAGTGGAGAGAGCGTCCCGGGATTACCGCGGGCGCCAAGCGTATGCAGTATCAATCACATGCGGCGAAATTTTAGTCAGTCGCAACATTCGTAGGTAGGACGTACGAACGTCACGCGCTTCCGTCTTTAAAACAAATAAACTGAAAAGTAATGCCTAGTTGTGCAATTAAATGGTATAGAAAGTGTTCTAATACTTCAAGTTACACAAAAGATAGGATAACATTTCACAGGTAAGTGTTTTTCTACTCCATTTAATCAATTTCATTAAGTAAAATCAAATATTTTTATTTCTGGATGGTTCCGCTGCTGTCTCTTTCTGGTACACTGATTCGCGCGTTAGTCGTTGTCTCTTTTTTTCTCGATAGTGCTGCATCGCATCACCACGACGATTATATCGATATGTTAGGCTCCAAGACGGAAAAAACTCGTCGAGCGAAAAAAATACTCAGAATGCATTGTTTATTATTTATTAAGTATTACACAATACTTTGTTGCCGAAATTAATAAGAACTGCAGCTGTGTACGTTCTTTTGTTTTTTATTGTCATGCCCGTATTTACCATATCATAAATCTAACCTTTAATCGAGCAATTCATGTATATAATGTATCTTTATATATATAATTCTACTGTACGTGTTATGTCACTGCACTCTTCCTAAACGACTGAAACGATTTGAATGAAGTTTTTTGTATGCGTTTGGGTGGCGCCCCGGATGTTTTAGATTCACAATAGGGTAGGGTAAGTAGGGTAGGTAGGGTATTTGGTGTTATTATGACAAAACAAAGTTTGTTGGGTCATTACGAAAAATAATACAAGTCCAAAAGATTACATAAGAAAAACATATTCAAAGCTAATTCATTTTACAAACCAGTAAATTCATATTTTTTTTTTAATTATACCTTTAATTTATTAAACACCTGTTTTATTTCAAAATCGAACCCGTAATCTCTGTATCCTAAAGAAATCCTTACACTATTAATAAGTTAAACAACTATCGATATCGATATTTTTTTAATTTCTTGTTTGGAATCCCTAAAGAATCAGCTGTCATTTGGTTGTCAATCTGTCGCCCAATCATAGCGGAGGAAGCTTACCTCTGCCCCCGCCGTTATTTGGTGACTTTGGTTTAGAACAAAAACGTGCCGATGCTCTCTCCACTGGTTTCGTGCTCCGTGGCTTGTCGCAATCAGTGCGGTTCCGCACAGACAGGGCCGAACATGTTGCTGCGTCCCGCTATTTCGTCGACGCAGCTGTACGTGTCACGTCTGCATCACTCCACGAAGGCAGAAGAGGTCGTGGAGTACATAAAGATCAAGACTAAATTCTCCCTGAGAGTCGAGCAGTTGGAGTCGCGTCACAAGATTAATTTCAAATCTTTTGTGGTGCGGGTTCCAACTCATCATTTAGAGACCTTTATGAAGCAAGAATTTTGGCCAAAGGGTGTCGTATATCGGCGTTTCCGCGGAAGGTTAAATGACACCACGACTCAGCGCAATACGTCGCCGACCCAACGTAGGTACTAAATAGATTTATGTTAACTTTGTTATTAATTATGTATTTTTTTATGTTTGCAGCGGACGAAACCGAGATGAGCTCTCTCTTCTTCAGGATGGAAAGATACAGTGGTGAAATGGGGCTTTCCATAAACCGGTCCAAGACGAAGATCATGGTGGTGGACCGCACGTCCAAACTAGGGCTCAGTGGTACACTTGACGTCGAAACAGTTAATCACTTTATTTACCTGGGCTCTAGTATAAGTAACAATGGATCGTGTGAAGATGAGATTCGCAGGCGCATTGGAATGGCAAAGACTGCCATGTCGCAACTCGAGAGAGTATGGAAGGACCGCAACATTTCGAACAAGACAAAACTCCCACTTGTCAGCTGCCTTGTTTTCTCCATATTCTTGTACGGAGCAGAGACGTGGACTTTAAAAGCCGCTGATCGCAAACGCATCGAGGCTTTTGAAATGTGGTGTTACAGGAAAATGCTGCGTATCTCGTGGACGGCGCACAGGACGAACATCTCGATATTGCAGGACCTCAAAATTGAAAAAAGGCCTAGATTGTCGAATGTGTGCCTCCGCAAGATATTTGACTTCTATGGCCATATTGCCCGTAAACCTGGTGACAACTTACTGAAGGTAATTGTCACTGGCAAAGTCGAGGGTAAACGGCCTAGAGGCAGAAGTCCTATACGCTGGTCAGACCAAATCCGAACCTCCCTGAACATCAAAGCCTCAGAAGCCGTGCACGTTGCTGAGAATAGGAGCAGATGGAGAAACATCATCAAAGAGAAGGTTTTGAAACCATGATGTGGTCACGACCCCCAGCATTGGGGAATCTACGCGAGGAGGAGGAGGTAGTTTATGTATAGAATAAAATAGGATAGATTTTATACGAGGAAAAATGAATGATTCCGTACGTTTTAGCATTGAATTCTCAAAAGTATTTTAAATGGTTGTTTAATATATTTAATTACCAGTTTTAATTTAATTATTTTCTCATCAACATTTGTCAAAAATCGAATAGGTAGGCTGTATAGGCTGTTTTTTATGAAAATTTTATTTTTTTGTGCTACTTTCCACCCTTGTATCACAATGTACTATTGTGTGAGATGCCCATGGTACCTAGCCCAGCCGTGGAAATCAACAGGCCGATTTGATCCATTTAATTATTCCCAGAATACAGCAACACCAACGACACACAACGCCACACCCACCAACCAGAAACAGTAGTCTTAGCACGATTTTGATAGCATTCGCGCATTCGGTACTGCCGTTTCGCAGTACGCTTTTGTAGCACGGACTATTTATTTTTGAATGGCTAAACGTAGACCACAATATGTGCAGGAGGATTGAACATAACATGTGAATTCACTCTTCGTTCACGTAGAAAGCAGCAGCTGGTAGCTGGTGCTGGTTTTCCAGCATACTTTTGTTTAACGTCGTTATCGATGATCTTTTATACAAGTGGCAATTGTTTTTTTTTTGAAGTAAGCATATGACACCGTTGGAGAGTCGGCAGCGATCAGTCGGCAGTTATTTTACCTTTGATTATGCATCACAGTGATCTTATGGTCACCACAAGGTTACAAATAGGATGCTGTCTAAGATTTATTAGCTGCGATCGCACTGTATGTTTGTATACCAGAACAAGATGTTACAAGGAAGAATCAGCCGCCAGTTATACTTACATGACATAGTAATTGTTGTGTGAGGAGAAATAAAAGTCACATAAAAAATCATGATTATGTATATTTAAAAAATTAAGATAAACGATAGATGTTATAGTACCTACTTACAATTATCTGTACATGATGATAAATAACGAATTAATTTCGAGGAGAAAGTTTATCGGACATTTGCAATATTTTCTTAACAGAATAATTTAATATTGACCGTAAGCGAAAACGTTTATATACAGATATAATTATAAATTTCAACTTGAAACAAATATGAGACTATAATGAATATAATATTTAAAGGTACGTCAATTATATACTATTTAACTGTCCAATGCGACATTACAATAGTTCACCCACACACAAATATAATGGTAATAAATATGGATTTTATTAAGGCTAGATTTTAAGCTGAGAGGCAATTTATACAAAACTATGAGTAGCGTCGTAATAGGCCAGTTTACATCGAAGGATCGTTCTAGAACACCTAGCGGAAGAGCCAAGTACAAAAAAAAGCGCAAAATAACCTAAATTATTCTAGAATAAGGCATATTATTGCTTGATTCATATACAGATCCCCTATCCACGGATGAGTAAGTGGAGAGTAGGCATTGGATAACACACGCATTCTATGAGATCCCAATCACCATAATGTTGGTGCTAAGGGGGAGGACATCATCTGTCTCGACCACCATTGGCATCCCACTCCATTGCCTTACTACTTCATATATATGTTCCACACTTGTATGCTTTTAACAAACATTTAAGTTTAATACTTACCGGCACACTGATTTCTAGCGTTTCAATGCAGAAAATTAAAGCAACGAGGTAAACTGGCCCTAATATAACTGTATGTGTCAACTAAAACTTGACACTGTATTCTAAATTATTATAATATATCAGAAATATAAAATATATGACGTCATAAAATAAAATGCACGGTTTATACATCCTTGCCTCGACAGACGTTTCTTGCCGTTTAAACCAGGCAATATATTTTGATATAAAGAGCATTATATCTGTGACTGACTTTCCTATCTCTACAGTAGCCTTCGAATAACCGGACTAGGAACCACTGGTCAACCACCTTCTCAATATCAACTGTAACATCTTTCTCACTTAGGTCCCAAATACTTCAGCTAATCAAGGCTCCACTGCATGTCTTTAGTTACGAGTATGTCATTTATATTTGAGGAGAAAAACGGAATATAAGAGAAGACATATTTAAAATATAAACATCTCGTCATTGCTATAGTTAAAAATTTGGCCACATTCTCACTCCCTTTACAAACCCTTTTAGATGTCGAAAGGTTAATGATACGAGGTATAATATTCTAATCAATGTTTACTCCATCATTTAATAGTACAATAATATTGGTTCCATTACCTAACTATTGGCAACACTGCCCACAACACAGAATAACAATAACCCCATATATCATACATACATTGATATAATTCATACAACGTCTATTTTGTTACAAGATCCACCTAATTTATTTTGGTGTCTCCGAGTCTATCTAGCGTTGGACATTTAACAATAAGATTTTCGATTTCCATATTATTCTAAAAGTATTTAACATCTAAAACAATGCCATTTTTACACGTTCCTTTGGCATAACGTTCGCATTCGCGTCAGTAACAGCAATTTTATTTATCATTCGTTTCGCATTCATGTCTTCCAATGTACATACAGGATAAAACTTAAATTTAATCGGCTAAGAAACCTAAATCTAAACCACTCTTCATGCCTGAACAATCAGTCTTCTCATTGCGAAAATTATCATAATTTACATATTTTTATTTTAGAATTTTTTAACATTCTATTTGCACAGTAACCTTTATACATGAAAAATATTTAATCTGTCAATCTGTTTATCATTACAAAGCACTATCGGGATCTACAGTGGACGGGTCAAACATATTCGTGAATGATCGAGAGTCAATGTTTGAGCAAATAAGACTAAGATTCAAAGGTACAGCGTGTGTCAGTGGGTTATGGCACTAAAGTTTACAAAATCTACGTGATGTAAGCTACAATTTATTATTTAGTTAATTAACATAGTTTGCGAATCTCAAATTTTCTAAACCAATATGTGTATTGAAGATTGTGAAGTCTACTCTCAGTGACACTCTGTATAATGAGAAAGGATGAGTTTCAGTTAGAGAGCGATAAACAATCAATTCAAATATTACTAAAGAATCTCTTTGTCTTTCAACTAAAGTGAGAACCAGATAACAAAAAAATTAAAGACGACTTGTACCAAAAGGTACTATTATGTAACTTGATAACATGATTCTTTGTTTATGGAGATATTTTGATAATATTGTTTTTAATTTGTCACAAATCCTTAGAAACATTTTATACGCTTAAATAATGTCATTCGATCCACGCGCTTATGAGATATTAACTCATTACCGAATGCCAAGTGAAACGGTCAAGGACGCCCCTTACCGCGATACGTTTGATTGATCGTGTTATCGACACTGCCTTTACATTTTTTCATATCGTTTTGAAATTTTGGAATACATTGGTAGACCGGTGTGAACGAATTTTATTTTTTAGTTATCTGGTTCTCACTTTAGTCATTTTCTAAAGTGCAGATGCTTAAAATTGTAAGCTATAGTAACGAAACTAAAGAATAAAGTACCCTTCAACGACAGTTGACGTCAATACATGCAATTGTCTAATTCGCCACATGACAAGGTCAGTCCAAAAATTACAATAATTCCTTAAATTGGACTGGCGTGGCGAAGTTTATATGTGCAGTTAGCCAACGTACCTCAACGAATGACTTCAATAACTTTATTGGATCGGTCCAGATAACGAACGAGATTCAGCATTAATTCCCACACATTCGTCGGCTCATTTAAGTCCATCAAAGGGTCAACAAGAGATAAAACACTACACAAAAAGCACGACAGAGGAATAAAAGAATAACTGAGTACGCTAACTCTAGGGCGACACTGTCGGGCATATGTGACAACAGCATTCACCACACAGTAAGCCTCAAACTTAATGGCGTAAATGTACGCTAATCACTGCACAGTACCTGCCTCTGAGCCCTGCTGTCACATGAATTACTTACTGCGCAGCGACTTGCTTCGTGTTCAGAGCCGCCATAAAGTTTGCAGCTGTATAACACGGTCAAAATAACTGTGCACCTGGCCCGTGACGTCACTCGACTCTCGCTTTTGGCGGGTGTACTCGCATGCCAGTGAGGTGCACAGTTATTTTGACCGTGTTGTAGTTCACCGAAGGCCGACACTCAAGACACGATTCGCCCGACACTGTGGCCCTAGCATGTCAATGAATGACGTCACAAGCCCACACTTACACTACAGTATGTCAATGAACGACGTCACACTACAGTATACCATTCGTGTAGTACTGGTAGTTGTCGTACAACCTCGTGGACAGCGAGTTGAGTGCGTCGCGCACCAGCTTGTCCACGAGCGCCTGCAGCTGCGGCTCCGTACGGCCCAGGTGGAAGCGGGCGCGGAATGAAGATACTGCACTGCTGCTGCGGAGACAGGCTAGTTGCCCTCCTGTACATACAAACATAACTGTGGTTAGTCACTGTACATCTTGAAATTCTCTTATACCCCAAAAACACAGGTGATAATCTATACTATAATAATAGTAGGGTAGGGTAGGGTAGGTAGGGTTCCCAAAGCATGCCTCTTAGGACTGGAGACTACAGTCGTGCTACAGAGATGCATAACACACATATTCCGTAAGTTGTTTAGTTCCCTTATAATAGGGCGAAAGGGCAAGCCTTTTGCCAAGGGTTCGGCCTGCTCTTCAAAAGTTTCTAATGTAAAACCTAAAAACACTGCTCAACCTGAGGATCGAAACGCACGCTAAACAAGTCACTATGATTCAAGCAGTCTATGTATATATGTTTGTATTTACGTATATTCCTCCGTAGTGTCTAAACTATTCATCCGATTTTGAAGAAAAAATAAATTGTAGTTCTAAAAACTAAAAAACACGCTTTATTGGTAAGGATAATGGGACAAACTGTTTAAATTATTGCATTGTCATCGGTCCTTGATAAGTGTGCAAAGTTTCAAATCAATCCAACGTTTTGAAGTGGGTGAAAATCACGTTCAAAGATTCCGTTACATTGATAAATTTGTAGAATAAACTGACATTCTAGGGGTTGCCACTTTATCGATACATAAAAATACTGTCGATACGACAATATTTTTGAGTGAGTGATCGAAAGTTGAACAAAAATCGGAGTAGATCGAAAATGGAACTATTGCACGGCAAAAAATTACATTTGTTAAGAAACTAGCGGCCCTTATTTAATTTCAACTCTAAATGAGTGACTTCATTTCATCCATCGCATATTTTTTTTTTTTGTTGATTTCTTATTTATTACAAAAAAAAATTATATACTGTGTGTATTAACACTGTTATATTTAAATATATTAATTTTAATATTCATAAACTATTTATTTACACCAATTAGTAAAATTAAATTGAGGGGTCATGTCACATCGATTCGATGAATCACTTGTGATTGAGCCTTACCTACAACACTATGCTCCGCGCTTGCAACATTTAAAAAATTCAAAAAACCCTACTGCTTTGCGAGCTGGCTGACCAAAACCAGATGCAACCTCCGACTGCACAGTATGATTTTCTTCTTGTTTACGTGTTTTTAGTTCGTTTTTTTAGCAGTCGGATTTTTTGAATTAACTTTTTTTGTTTATAGCTTGTCAATTAACATTTTTTTTTCGTATTTGTTACATTTTGTGTGAATTCATTTTTGAAATCACCTCTTAAAACCCTTTATTTTGCCCCACACACAACATGGGTTTGGAAGTAAAAAAAATTGGGCCCCCACAGTATAGCGCCCAAAATCCGTCATTTTTCTATTTTCCTATTTTAATGTAAGCAGTCGCAAGGTTGAGACGAATTGATTGACATAAGAATCATCAACATTTGGTCTTTAGAATGCCACATAGGAATAAAAAGTTTGGGCCGAGTCACCCACGTCCGTAGGAGTGTACCGTTTGACACGTGACGTGGTCCCCGGGTGGTGCAAGTCAGGTGACACAAACTGGTTTCGGCCGAAGGCTTGCGACCACCCACCGGACAAAGACGTACCGCCAAGGGTTACGATGCTCGGTGTAGCCAACTAGAAGAGTTCGGTCGAGATAGCTGTTCCACTGCTGGCAGACCAGCCTGACGCGCGCTGTTATGGACGTATCGGGAGACTAGTCGCGGAGGGTAGCGGGATCCGAGGCACGATACGCCGCTGGCCGACCGCAGGTAGTTGGAGGCCTAAGTAGTGTGCCAACCACTACTTGGGCCCCCAACCTGACTGCCCCGCCTACTGTCGAAAAATCACGGAGCTTCCTTCATTCGGTCTACCCGGTGGTATGTGTGATTGGATAGCAGACTGCTTGAGAGATCGGTCCATTCGAGTAGTTATCGATGGCTGCTCGTCAGAATAATTGGATATCAATGCCGGGGTCCCTCAGGGGTCGGTACTCTCAGCATCATTGTTGCACATTAACGTTCTGCTAAAAGGGCCGGGTCCTTTGGGTATGCAGACGACAGCACTGTAATTGCTGAGCGATACTTGTGCAACGCACGGGCTACCGGGCCGCCAGGGCTGCCAGATGTACGATTATAATCGTACTCCTACGTTTTATATACCTGGCAAACCTGACAAATCTGGCAACATTTCATAATGAAACGAACGTGCTCCACTGGAAGTCTCTTTGTAGAGTAATTTAAAGGTTGTATATGTTTGTATTTTTACGAAACTTATTATTTTTTCTTTCGGTAATAATTGCGACTTGTCAAAAAATTTTTTAAGCCTTGAATATCGTCGCCGAGTTGCCAGCTTGTCGGTTTTTATCGATTACGTTTCGGCGAGTGTGCAATGGAATTGCATGATCTAATTCCGTCTAGCCAGACTACCAGACGTACGGCGATGCGCCATCGGTACATGGTGGACATCCCACACATACGCACAAAACGTTTTGGGAACACTTTTATTGTGCGTACAGTTAAGGAGTGGAATTCCCTGCCGGCGTCTGTTTCCCGACAGCTACAATCTAGGTCTTCAAGTCAAGAGTGAATAGGTTTTTCCTAGGCAAGCGTGATTCACCGTCGAACACATCATCGCTTACCATCAGGTGAGATAGTGGTCAAGCGCGAACCAATCGCTTAAAAAAATAGGTCATTTTCAGCTGTCAGTTTAGTCTACAAAACTAAAAATCACAATATAGTTCAATAAGGCGGTCAAACCGACCGTGGCGTGGACCCCTTATTCAAAAACATTGAATCAGTAATATAGAAGCGTACATACCCATGCGCATAAGTTCGACGAGGTGTATGATCTGGTCGCAGTGCTTACGCGCCGCTATGAGTCCTCGCAGGATGAGGATCTTGAAGTACTGGAACATGTCCGAGTTCTCGCCGTCCATTACTTCTACGAACTCTTGGGTTAACTGGAAATGGATGGATTTTGTTTCATTTACATATATACACTAGCTTCTGCCATCGGCTTCGCCCGTGTGTAAGTTGAAAATTATACCGAGGGATCATATTTCCGTGATAAAAAGTATCTTATGAATTCCTAACTATAATCTATCTCTGTGCCAAATTTCATCTAGCTCCGTCCAGCCGATTGAGCGTGAAGAAGTAACAAACACACACACACACACGAACAAACTTTCGCCTTTATAATATTAGTGTGTTGTGATTAGATATATTTGGTGTCTTATTACAAGCTTTTATTTAACTTGCAATGTATGTATTTAACCACACCGATTATGATGAAATTTTATATACACGTTTGGTTTGGATGACAATGCATGGTTAGCTAAGTGATTTCATTCTAAATCCACTATGGCGGACTAGTTATTTTTTGTGCACTGCCATTATATGGGTATCAAATGAAAGGGTTTGCTGAGAAGAATACGAAAAAAGCTAAAAGATAACCTAGGTGTTCCTATATCCATTATGCAGAATTAAAAGACTATTTTTAATGTTTGCCAAAATATATGGAGATTAGAGTACAGATTAGAGGATTATATCCGTTAAAACTATAGTAAAATTTATAAATGAGTGTGTCAATTACCTTAAAAGGCGAGCTTTCAAATCCAAGATTTTTGGGTGATATTGAAAATATGAATCCAAAATCTATATGGATAATGTGACCTGTGCTGTCCAACAATATATTCCCATTATGCCTGAAACAAAAACATATTACGTGAGAAAATTTTACCATTATTGTAGGACTTTTTTATGAGTTTCATCTAACTGAAATGTTTTGCGAAATTGTAACAATGACGCAGATAAAAACTGTCGCTGGCCAGATAAATTATCTCCTAGATTTGTCGATACAAGCTTTATGAGAACGGCTCACACTGTGGTAAACATATAAACTGATTTGATATTGTCAGTAGTCGGATTGAAGGTCATGCAGGGAATGCCTGATATACTTGAATTCAGTCAGATAAGTGTCCAACAGTGGGATACTGATCCGTCTGACTCAGTTGACGATAGTGGGTCTCCCACTGCCGCTGACCGTTCTTCAAGGGGCAAGACGCGAAGCCTTTACTTTTCATCACCATCAGCCTTTTTAATGTTCCCGCTGCTGGGACTCAGGCCTCCTCTCTGTGAGAGGGAATGGACTTTAATTCACCACGCGGACCCAGTGCGGGTTGGTAGATGTCACAAGTCTTCGAAATTTTGGACATGCCGGTTTCTTCACAATGTTTTCCTTCACCGTTTTGAGAGCAGTGGTGATGAAATAATTTCCACAAAATAAAGCGCCTGCCTGAGAGTAGTGGTGGCCCAGTGGTATCAGCCGCGAATTACAAGTTAGTATGTCTACTGTACAAGTTAGTCTGTCTACTTACAAGTTAGTATATCATTTCATCACCACTGCTCTCAAAACGGTGAAGGAAAACATCGTGAGGAAACCAGCATGTCCTAGAACCAAAACTTCGAAGACATGTGACATCGACCAACCCGCACTGGGCCCGCGTGGTGGATTACGGCCCATACCCTCTCACAGAGAGGAGGCTTGTGTCCCAGCA
The DNA here is from genome assembly GCA_948252205.1 of Orthosia incerta. NCBI lineage: Eukaryota > Metazoa > Arthropoda > Insecta > Lepidoptera > Noctuidae > Orthosia > Orthosia incerta. The sequence continues at coordinate 8,396,698 of OX411748.1, forward strand.
GTGGGAACATTAATAGACTGATGATGTGACGATGTGAACGCGCCTACCTGAGTTCGAACCCATGATCACCACTGCTCTATTGTGGCAGTTACTGACCTATCTTTCAGCTGCAGCAGGTAGCTGGTCAGCGCATAGGCGGCGGCCGACTCCACAAAGTTGTTCTGCGCGCGCAGGAAGCCCTCGCTGTTAGAAGGTCCGTGCTCCAGTTCCAGCCAGGCGCGGAGGGTCTTGCCCGATTGCTTCTTTATTTGGTGCAGGGATACCGAGTTGAGTACCTGTAGGAAAATACTTTATTAGGTTATTCTATCTTATGGTTTTTATTCAGTTTTATGAGTTTACAATCTGTTGTTTATCGCCTGTGTATATGTTTAACAATATCATGAATGCGAAAGTAACACTGTCTGTATGTTTGTAAATAGAGGCGTACACGTCAAACATGAATTATAATCTGACCCATGTGATAAATTTGACGCTTAAGGTTACACTAGTCGACGGCACGAACTATTTTGTGCGCGGGGTTAAAATGTCTGCTACCTCATCCGACAACTCGTGCGAAAGAGATAGATGCTGTAATGAGCAGTAAGAAGCTAGTTCGCGTACGAATTAGCACTTTTGCAAGTTTGTAGCGAAATGGATGATGATTTATGACGAAAATTTTATAAACAGACCTTTGAGAGTCTAGATATCATGAAAAAACGACTAAATGTATATTTTCAAAATAAAATTATTTGCATTGTTGAACTACTAATCTATCCCTGTATGGTGGCCGTTTTGCAATTTTCCTTCTTCTTATGGTATTTATTGCCGCCCAAAGCTGCGTTAAAATTAAGCATCGTATTCATGGTAAACATTTGCTTAGTAACATGGTTGCATAAACATGTTGCCGAGTTGCTGTCAAGATATTGCGGGCAACACTTGTGTTGTGGAGTTGATCACGCCATGTTGCAGGAGTTGACGCCTAGCGAGCGAAAACATCAGTTTATCAACAAATGTTGACGTGTGTGGACGTGTTTGCAACTGTTTATAAACATGGCGGTAGTGTGGAGCAACGATAAAATTATGCAATTAATAGAATTATATACATCAAAATCGTTACTATGGGTTTCTTTTATCAAAGAATATAACGATAGAAACAACAAGATATTTATTAGAAATCTTACATCAGATACAGAGAACACAACAAAACTACTTCGTCGGGCAACATTTTAACGCAGACTGGCGTGTATGGACAACCCATATTGATTTAAACAAAGTTTCCAGCAGCATTCTCGCCGTTCATCAACAACGTTAAATAAATAAATAAATAAATAAATAAATAAACGTTGATCAACTGTTGCTAAACAAATGTTTACCATGAATATGAGGCTTTACTGTTGAAATATGGAACTTACGACGCTCATAACTTTCAAATATTTTTCTTTTTTACTTTTTTGTTTGCATACAGGGCTGGATAATGATGAGACAAATTGATATAATTTTTTATATTTAACGTACATCGTCAAACAGTGGAGTATTCCCTAGACTACGTTTGTATGGAAGAATTATCGACTAGTGTAACCTTAAGTACCGTTATTTTTTACTACTACCTGGGAGCCTTACATCAAAGTGTTTTCAATAAATTCTGATAAGACCCTAGCTTATTATACCTTGATAGATAGCTAATGAAACGTAGATATTTTAGCACATCTGCACATCTGTCAATCGTCTACTACAACCCAGTTGGTTCATTTGACTGCTTAATAAAGCAACACTATATACAAATATCGCAAACACAAATACATTAGAGGCATACAACCCAAAAAAATAAGCCAGAAGACAAAAAATACCGGCCAAGTGCGATTCGGACCCGCGCACGAAGGGTTCCGTACCATTATCGCAAAAAAACGGCAAAAAATTACGTTTGTTGTATGGGAGCCCCACTTAATTTATTTTATTCTGTTTTTAGTATTTGTTGTTATAGCGGCAACAGAAATACATCGTCTGTGAAAATATCAACTGTCTAGCTATCACGGTTCGTGAGATACAGCCTGGTGACAAACATACGGACCGCGGAGTCTCAGTCATAGTTCCCAATCCCGTTTTTACCCTTTGGGCACGGAACCCTAAAAACCGGCAATTTAAAAAAAATCTTTGGGGTACAGTGATTCATAGTCAAATCAGTCAAGAAATACGGAAACTAAAACCCCTTAAATTATCCAGGTCGACTTAGCCTGTAGCCCTGTATTTTTTATTATAGATAGGCTCACGCTTGACCACCATCTGACCTGATGACCTGACGGTTAGCGATGATGTGGTCGACGGTGTATCACGCTTGCCTAGAAGTAACCTATTCACTCTTGACATAAAGACCCCGAGGTTGAGAATAAGAAGTTTGAGTGCTCTAGTTCTCAATTACCTTAGGTTAGATAGGTATACTTACCAGGTCTTATCTATATCTTACGTTATCAAGATAAAGGGATTACATTAAAACTAAATTGACAAGTGCCTCACTACATAATTATTTAGTAATAAATGAATCACCGTTGTTATGAAAAAACTGACATAATACTAAAGTGAATCACCCCTGTGAATCAGTTGCATAAAATGTGGTATTTCCTTTCGTATTAAAAATAAAAACAAATGCAATGTGCTGTTAGTATATAAGACACTGATACTGACTGAGAGTGATAGGTAGGTAAGGCTCAGCCAGTATGAATGAAGGTTACACTAGTCGACGTCACGAACTATTTTTTTGCGCGGGGTTAAAAGTTAAAATGCATTTTATATCAACCGACGACACGTACGGAAGAGATACATGCTGTGATGAGCAGTAGGAAGCTAGTTCGCGTACGAATACACACTTTTGCAAATTTGTAGCGAAATGGATAATGATTTAGGACGAAACCGAGCGCGCGACATTTTATAATCAGACCTTTGGGAGTCTGGATATCATGAAAAAACGACTAAACGTATCTGTTTAAAATTAAAAAAAAAAATTGCATTGTTGAACTACTAATCTATCCCTGTATGGTGGCCGTTTATCAATTTACCGTCTTCTTATGGCATTTATTTGCGCCCAAAAATGCGTTAAAATTAGTGTCGAAATGTGGAACTTTCGACGCTCATAACTGCCAAATATTTTCTTTTATTACTTTTTTGCTTCCATACAGGGCTTTTGAACGTACATTGTCAAACAGTGGAATAATCCCTAGACTACGTTTGTATGGAAGAATTTTCGACTAGTGTACCCTTAATATATTGAAAAGTTATTTCAGTTCCCTCTTAAAAGAAGTAGGATTAAAAAGGACTTTTGAACATCAAATCTCTCCAGGTCATAATACGAGGGTTTAATATGGTACGCAAACAAAGTTAAGCGGAAATATGGGCAAAGAGCTCCGACTGAATTTCCTTAGTAAAAAGTCAGAAAGATATATACTATGCCTCTGTTTTCTTTTTACATTTATAGTTGTCAAATTTGTACACTAGGCCTCTGTTGACAGCGCAATTTTGAGCATTTTGTGAGGGTTCTAGTGCTTCTAAAGATAATGTATCATCAAAAAGGAAAACACAAATATACCATTTTTCAGTTTATGGAATATCTTTTAAATTGGTCCAATATTGGAGTAGGAAATAGACGAACGCCAAACCACGAATTACGGCTTTTTACTTAGGATATTCAGTCGGATTGCGACCACATTTCCTCTTAAGATCGTTCACTGCACTATAAGGCATGTACTCATTGGTTTTATAAGCTACCGAGGCGGTTTGCGGCCGTCTCAACTGCTAACCAGCTAAAACACTAAAAACCGGCCAAGTGCGAGTAGGCCTCGCACACGAAGGGTTCCGTACCATTATGGCAAAAAACGGAAAAAAAACACGTTTGTTGTATGAGAGCCCCCCTTGAATATTTATTTTAGTCCATTTTTAGTATTTGATGTTATATCGGCAACAGAAATACATCATCTGTGAAAATTTCAACAGCTATCACGGTCTAGCTATCACGGTTCATGAGATACAGCCTGGTGACAGACGGACAGCGAAGTCTTAGTAATAGGGTCCCGTTTTTACCCTTTGGGTACGGAACCCTAAAAAGTGGTGACGGGCAGGCGTTTTAGGGGACTAATTAAATTTTGTAGCCGACTCAACATCTGCGTTTCTAACTTCTCTCGGTAAAAGCCATCACCTATTCGAGCTATATTGTAGTTTGAACTCACCGGTTGTATAAGCCCGCACTCCTTATCCAGACACAGTATCTCATAAGGCCGCAGCTTCAAGGGCACTCTCTCAGCCACCCAGGCTGTCTGCAGCCGCCTCAACAGTTGCGCTGCTAACATCTCCTGCCGCAGATCGTCGCCCACTTTGACGATGCAGCCGAGAAGCCGCCAGCCGCTTAGGGCTCCGTATGGGGAGGATGATCGCATGCGGGCGTATTTGCTTTCCCATGATTCCTGGAATGAAAAATTACATTTATAATAATTATATTTTAAGTCTAGTCGGTTTCATGATAAGAAAAAGACCCAAGGGTCCAAAGTCCCAGAAGAAGATCAGACCAGATCTCTGAACAACTGGAGGTACCTAATGAGCATTGCATTCCACCAGGCGACCGACGACCGAAATCGATGGAGACAGATAGTTGACAGGATGAAAAGGAGCAGTCAAGGAACAATTAAGAAGTTTGGTTTCATTACACAACTCTTTGCAACCATAACAATAATTTCTATAATGTTTTATTATACCTTGATTTATATTTATAATATTTTAGTGATAGTTCACTATCGCGCAAAAACCTTGGCGTATTTTTCTGAAGGGCCAGCAACCCACAAAGGCCCCATAAACTAGTCTGCGCATATAACTAAAACGTTGATCGATCCGTATCGCCGACCGGCGTTCCACGGTCCATTGCCCTGGCTAATCAGAAATCTATGTAGTAGGACCAGCATGTTTCTTCCTAAATAGTTAGGGAAAAGATATGCTAGTCCGTATCGGTTATCCAGTCTAATAAGGAAGCGTGGCGGTCGCGTCAGCTAGCCTCCTTCTAACTTCTCTCGCAGTTACCTCTACCGACACGCGGGAGCCGCACGATGACATGGATAGTGCTGATACTGACTCTATGTTCAAACGGGTACTACATAATATTAACCTTAAGCGTCGTAGCCGAGGGATCAGCGGGATCATGTCTGAAGGCATTTGGAGGCGGCGCGGCGGTCGCGTCAGCTAGCCTCCTTCTGACTTCTCCCGCACCCACCGCTACTGACTCGCGAGACCCGCACGATGATGTGGATAGTGCTGATACTGCTGAGACCTGGGAACAAATATGAGAAGTTTAGAAAATAAATAACCAGCTTGTGTATATGACCAGATTTATGAAAGTAAACGAAGCAAATGAAGTAAGGGCGGTTACGCACTTCGTCCGATCCGAGTCCGTGATTTGAGTTCAGAGTTCTATCCAAATTGAAAATGTTCTTAAATCGAACGAAAATGTTCGGATGTATTGCGTAACCTCCCCCTACAAGAAGTACCTACAGCTACTTCGGAACGGAAATTTCTCTGATTCAGATCAGATGCGGTGCGTAACCACTCTAAGGATCGTAGTAGATGGCTACTGTATTTACCGCATTGGAATATGAAAAGGTGAGTTACGCGGCTGAAACAATTTCACACAGTGGTCCTTGGTGGCGTGGTTACGAGGTGTTAAAATGGTAGTTGCCTGCCACTTTTCTTTTCCAGGTGTTATACTATGAAGTAAAGGGTATGAGTTGTGGAAACTTCAAAAAGTGATAAGTTAACAAATATATTTGACATTGGGGTTTTTATACAACTCTATTAAACAAGTCGCTACAGCCATCTCTTTTAATAATTAAACACGGAAGTAGGTAAGTGCCTAGGGAAAACCGATTTGCAAAGGTTAATTTATTATTATAATTAAGATTGAGCATTACACGTGCATTATATTATGGTGTCCATTTCCGGTGCTAAATATAATAAAATGTGAGTGTTGAAATGCTGTTATGTATAATAATAAAATTTGCCAGTTAAAGCCAAAGAGCACTAAACGGCGTTATAAAACATGATACATATACAATAGAGTATTTACTATAGCATGGCAACATGAATAGCTTTAGCAGTTTTCTTCTAGTAATGAGCATGCCAGTCAAGTGAAAGGATGGTATGAACTGAGAACTATTTATTTATTTATCTACACTCACAACGTAATGTTCCAAATATGAATTAAAAAAATGTTTTATAAACACGTCCTTTATATTCGTGGATAGGTAAAATAAAAAAAAAAAACATTACAGTGCAAAATTTTCCTTCGATTTTCAAACAACTGCATCATAAAATAACTTTTTAATTTTTATAGCACACTTTAACTTTTTAATTTCTTGGCGCTTATAGGCTCATTGACTTAATCTAGAAAAGTAGTGTCATTGTCTATGGAGGCGCGCCCTCGAAAGACTCTACAACTCTCTAAATTGCCCGCCATACCACATATTTTTCCGTTTCCACTTTTGTTTTATTTCAACAGTATGAGTGAAGATAAAATAGTGTATGTAACGGCATATAATAAGGTATTAAAACACTCGCGTGTTAATATTATTACATTCAGCTTCGCCTCATGTGATAAACCCACGCTCGTGTTTTAATAACCCCTATTATATGACCATTGCATAAACTACTATTATTTTTAATACATCATGCACACAAACGTACAGAGGCGGACTTAATAACTTAGGAATTTTCTACCAGTCGACTTTTGGGTGATGCAGAGAAAAATAGTGGTAGTTGCAATATTTTGAGTTAAGCAGGTCGCGTTTATTTAAATTCATATATCTAAACTATAAATACAGCATATACTCAAAGAATAAACTAAATACACAAATATACTTAAAAAATTAGTAGTTCCTAGTAGTTAGTCAACTATGGGTAGATTCAAGCTTAATGAGGTCTGTGCAGTTCGTTTTTGCTGCACAGTGTCCCATACGTGCGCAGCGACTCGCGTGCGTTCCGAGCCGCCATTAGGTTTGATTCTTTTTGTAATTACAGCGAGTCATTGCCCTGTGTTACTATCTCGTAGTGAAATAGACTTTACCTTAGGTAATAGACAACGTGTTAATTAAAGGCTGTTGAAAATTTATTCAACCAATCACAGCAGATAACGCGTGCTTGACAATTTGTTACATTAATTCTGCGATAATTTTGAGCTGAGAAACTTGGGGATAGAGTACTACATCCACAATCATCCCGGCAGTAAGTTCCTTTGATATAATAATAACTTATCAAGTAGGCGAAGCAGAGCCTAGTTTTTATACGGGATATAAAATATACTCCTGGTTTATTTTTTTCGCCTCTCGTGCTTGATGTTGTGGGTTCAAATCTGGGCAAGTACCAATGTGACTTTTTCAATTTATATTTACTATCTGAGTTTTCTTGGGCATCGCTGACAACGGTGAAGGAAAACAACGTGATGATACCGAGATGTATTTGACTTGTATACATCTGTCACTTGAGGAGCTCGTGGCTAAATAATAACAGCCGCACGGGTCGATCATCAAGGTTAAGCAACGCTTGACGAGGTCGGTCAGTGGATGGGTGACCATTTCAACATACCGAGTTTCCTCCGTGCTTCGGAAAGCACGTTAAGCCATCAACGGCTGTCATTTGAAGATCTTTGACAGTCGTTACAGGTAGTCAGAAGCTTGAGATCTGACACCAGTCTTGCCAAGGGGTACCGTGTTACCCAGTTACTGGGTTGTGGAGGTCAGATAGGCAGTCGCTTCATGTAAAACACTGGCACTTAGCTGAATCCGGTAAGACTGGAAGCCGACCCCAATATAGTTGGGAAAAAGGCTAGGCGGATGATATGATGACATCTGTCACTTACTCGATCTCAAATTGATACCGCTCTAAGAGCATAAGGTCACCCCCCTGGACTTATTGTTGTTATTTGCATGTGTATGCTCCATTGGTGTGATTGCTGCAAGGCGTTCCAGTGAGAGGGTAAACAAATCTTATATATAAAAATGAATCGCAAAATGTGTTGGTAAGCGCATAACTCAACAACGCCTGGACCAATTCGGCCAATTCTTTTTTTTAAATGTTCGTTGAAGTTCAAAGATGGTTTTTACGTTTTTTTTTTTTCTTTTTTTGTTTTTTTTTTTTTTTTTTTTAAGTGTAGGGTAGGTGTAGGGTAGGTGTAGGGTAGGTGTAGGGTAGGTGTAGGGTAGGTGTAGGGTAGGTGTAGGGTAGGTGTAGGGTAGGTGTAGGGTAGGTGTAGGGTAGGTGTAGGGTAGGTGTAGGGTAGGTGTAGGGTAGGTGTAGGGTAGGTGTAGGGTAGGTGTAGGGTAGGTGTAGGGTAGGTGTAGGGTAGGTGTAGGGTAGGTGTAGGGTAGGTGTAGGGTAGGTGTAGGGTAGGTGTAGGGTAGGTGTAGGGTAGGTGTAGGGTAGGTGTAGGGTAGGTGTAGGGTAGGTGTAGGGTAGGTGTAGGGTAGGTGTAGGGTAGGTGTAGGGTAGGTGTAGGGTAGGGTAGGTGTAGGGTAGGTGTAGGGTAGGTGTAGGGTAGGTGTAGGGTAGGTGTAGGGTAGGTGTAGGGTAGGTGTAGGGTAGGTGTAGGGTAGGTGTAGGGTAGGTGTAGGGTAGGTGTAGGGTAGGTGTAGGGTAGGTGTAGGGTAGGTGTAGGGTAGGTGTAGGGTAGGTGTAGGGTAGGTGTAGGGTAGGTGTAGGGTAGGTGTAGGGTAGGTGTAGGGTAGGTGTAGGGTAGGTGTAGGGTAGGTGTAGGGTAGGTGTAGGGTAGGTGTAGGGTAGGTGTAGGGTAGGTGTAGGGTAGGTGTAGGGTAGGTGTAGGGTAGGTGTAGGGTAGGTGTAGGGTAGGTGTAGGGTAGGTGTAGGGTAGGTGTAGGGTAGGTGTAGGGTAGGTGTAGGGTAGGTGTAGGGTAGGTGTAGGGTAGGTGTAGGGTAGGTGTAGGGTAGGTGTAGGGTAGGTGTAGGGTAGGTGTAGGGTAGGTGTAGGGTAGGTGTAGGGTAGGTGTAGGGTAGGTGTAGGGTAGGTGTAGGGTAGGTGTATCTTGGTGTTTTTATGGCAAAACGAAGTTTGCCGGGAAAAGCTAGTAAATAATAAAATAAATAGGTCTCTTTAGCGGTATGAGGTCTGAGTGCGGGAAGGGACCGGGCCTCATCGGGGCGGCGGAAAGAGCGCGGGAGGCACGGTCTAGTCTCATCAGTCGCACTGTACCGAATAACTGTCAAAGTTTTAAAGGACAATTAAATGTATTAACGATTAGAAATAGAACATTACATCATTTTAAAATACGTTGAATGCCGCGAAATCAGAGATCGTACAATGTCAAAATTATATCATTAACTCCCACGCATCTCAAGCTGTGAATGGAATTCAATAGAGTAATAATATAATATTAGAGCTCCATTTACTGTTGAAAACGTACTTTAGTTGAATGCGAGATGATTGTAGATCTAATTTGGAAGACGTAGGCATCTACATATAACTTATTTATATAAATGTGATACCGGATCTTTCCACGGAAGAGGCCAATGATCCGTGATTAGTTATATTGTTTGTCATTAACTCCTAAACCTGAAATGATTCATAGCAAATATCATAAGCCCATATCAATATTATTAATGCGAAAGTAACTCTTTCTGTTACCTTTTCACGCTTAAACCGCTGAACCTATTTGGATGAAATTTAGTAGGGAGATAGTTTGAGACCCTGGGAAGGACATTGGATAGTTTTATCCCGGAAATTATCTTTAACGGGGTCGAAAGCGGTTTGGAAGTTTGTATGGTGAACTAATTATTTCTCGACTAAGGCAGCCCTACAATATTATTGCACGATATAAAAAAAATGTCTCTTCGAATTACCTACTAATGCAACAGCTTGTTAAATTATAAACATGAAAATGGTGACCAAAATTAACTTCTCTTGATACAAAACATGACGTATCAAAGTGACAAGAAAACTTAAATAAATTTACCTATAAAAATTACTTGCCGCAACAAACTCAAGAAAAACAAATATATCCATCAACCAGTTATTTAGATTATTATCACCCACCATGCAAAAACGTTTTAAAAATACATTCAAAAAATTAAAACTAAAGTTTGTCCTAAGCACTAACGTCATACAAATTAATGACTTTAAAAACCCCAAAAATGAAACAAAAAAAGCTAACTAGCGGTCATTGTCCACCATTGTGTTGTTGAAATTGTTTTGTCTAAATAGTTATTTTTTGGCAAGATTGTTGCACCTGCTAAATACGAGTACGCAATTACGAGATGTATAGCCATTCTTTCCAGTGTGTTCATTGTTAAATATCTATTAAGAGGACTATTAGAAGTGAATGGTCTTTTGACGGTTCAAAATGTGTTATGTATTGACTATTGAAGTCATTGTTAAAATAATACGAGCTGTTGCTTATTATAAGCAAGTAAAGGTATCGGTAAATCGAACCGAACGTGACAACAAGAAAGGACAACTTTTACTGTTTGCTACGACTGCTGTGCAGTCGGATGATACATCTGGTTTTGGTCAGCCAGCTCGCGAATATGTATCCTCCGACTAAACAGCATGATTCTTCTTGTTTTCGTCTCTTTAGTTCGCTTCTTAAGCAGTCGGTTTTTTCGATTTTTTTAATTAACTTCTTTTTTTTAACACACTTTTATTAGCTTGGTATGTATGTATCTATGTATCAATGTAACAGAATCTTTGAACGTGATTTTCACCCCCTTCAAAACGTCGGATTGATTTGAAACTTAGCACACTTATCAAGGACCGATGACAATGCAATAATTTAAATAGTTTGTCCCATTATCCTTACCAGGATCTTCAGGATTAGCGACTTTTAAGTTCAATTTACCATTAAAGCGTGTTTTTTTAGTTTTTAGAACTACAATTTATTTAACCTCTGTTTCATTAATATAGAAAGGGGTCGCGTCTGACCACCATCTCTCCTGATGGTAAGCAATGATGTGGTCGACGAGGAAGCACGCATGCCTAGAAAAACCTAATCATAAATGTACTGGAACTGGAACGGAAGCCTACCAACGATTCTATCAGAATATATTAATCCAGTTACCTTTGCTTAGGTTCTAAGAAAGCATTCACCTCGCCTCACGTGCCCTTTTAACACGCACGTGGAGCGTACTGGCTTCAGAACGATCATTTACCGATAAACTAGAACAACCGTACTAGACTAGATTTGTAACTTGAACCTAGACTCGAGTAGGGCCTAGTATTAAATTATTAAGGTATAATTTATAGAAGTACCTATTGGGAATGAGGATAATGTTAATGTAAGGAAAGTTTTGACTATAAAAGGGAATACTTTAAGAGTATTTGTAAACCAAATAAACAATAGCAGGACGGTGTAAACGTAGGTTATGTCGACAGGGAGTGACTACTCTGATAACGAATCACATTAATATTTTTAAGGCGAAACTGTGTGAGTGTGTTTGTATGTTACTCTTTCACGCAAAAACTACTAAACGGATCTGGATGAAATTTTGCACAGTAATAGATTATTGTCAGGAATAGCACATAGGATACTTTTCATCACGGGAATATGTTCCCTTGGGATAATTTTAGACATTCATGCGGGTGAAGCCGCTGGCAGAAGCTCGTAAAAATAAGTATAGAAAAATAAGTCCCAAATAAATTGGGTTGCTCTTAACACCGTAACTGCCGGACAATGAGACTCAAAAGAAAATGAATTGTTTGTCGTTCACAAGACAATGATGAATTTATTGAAACATTGCGTCTATTTTAGACGAGGACGCGGCAGACTGAATAGATGATGGCGGTATGCCTTGGATGGCTTCCTCGAGAATTGCTGAATGAAACACGACATAAATGGTGAAATGAAAGGAATGGGGGAGCAATAGGGACGTGTCCTGGGTAGAAAAATGATAATTCTATTTAGTCCTCCAGTGAGATTATCAAATAATATTAGACACGTATTTTTTGTTTTATCAAAAAAAAAAAAATGTTTTTTATTTTAATAAATTAAAATCAAAAAAGATAAAGCGCATCAAAGTTCAGAAGTGGGGGCTTGTGACGTCACTTTGTCAGTATAAAGTGTAGCACATCTTGACGTCACACAGTATTTCAACGCACAGTATCGTCGTAATTTCTTGTTTACATGGCAAAAGAAAAATACGTGTCCAATACTTTTTGGTTACAACTGACGGACTAAACAGATATTTTTTGTCAACTACCCTATTGTCCAGCAGTGGAGCAATTCATGCATGTTTTTTACCGATTTACGTATGTAGGTACTGAACTACAAACAAGAAAAGGTTTTTGAATGTTTATAACTGGCAACTCAAGCGCTGGGCACTTCAGTTCAGGCACGTGTAGGTAGTTCTATTGTTTATTTTAAGTACCTATTCATCTGCAAAGTAGGTGCTTACTTCAAAAGTAAATCAGAGCCAGATTCTACCGGTATCAACTAGTTTCACAGAGCAGCTTAGAATTATACGCGAATTATCGCGCACGAAGGGTTCCGTACCATTATCGCAAAAAACTGCAAAAATATCACGTTTGTTGTATGGAAGCCCCACTTAAATATTTATTTTATTCTGTTTTTAGTATTTGTTGTTATAGCGGCAACAGAAATACACCACCTGTGAAAATTTCAACTGTCTAGCTATCACGGTTCATGAGATACAGCCTGGTGACAGACAGACAGACGGATCGCCGAGTGTTAGAATTAGGGTCCCGTTTATACTCTTTGGGTACGAAACCCTAAAAATGCTTATTTATGCGAATTGACAATACACTGTTCAGTTTCATACACGTATATGTGTACTCATTTCGCCATATTCAAGGGTATATTCACACGACAGCCGGGAAACTGGAATTGTTTTGGGCCCATTATTGTTTGTCTTGTTTGTTAATGACCTCATCGATTTCATTCAAAATCTTTCACCTGACATTCAACTGGTAGTCTTTGCGGATGACACCAATGCTGTAGTAGCAGCTAACGACATCCAAGAGCTTACTGTTAAGGTGAATACAGTCCTGGCTGCCTTTCATTCTTGGTTTAGTGCAAATATGCTCAAAATAAATATCACTGAAACAAACGTAATGTTATTCAAAAAAACTGCGCGTAACGATGATAAAATGAATATTGAACTGGATCGAGTTAAAATTGAGCTTGTTAAGGAAGTTAAGTTTCTTGGCATTTATATAGATGAACTTTTAAATTGGAAAAGAGAACTAGCGGCACTGGATTCATCATTGTCATCTGCTTGCTATGCTTTAAGAATCCTAAGGGACGAGGTTAGCGTTACACATCTTAAGATGGTGTATTATGCCCTGATCGAGTCCAAATTAAGGTATAGCATACAGTTTTGGGGCAACAGCTATCTCTATAACTGTCAGAGAGCATTTGTCTTACAAAAAAGGGCGATTCGTACTATTGTCCGCATTCCTCAATGGAGGAGCTGTAGACCATTGTTTAAACAACTTGGCATTCTGACAGTCCCTAGCCTATACATATTAGTTCTATTAAACACCTTTAAAAAATACATATATAACTATGAAACAGACGAAAATAGGCAGATAAGGGAAAATACACGAAGGAAAGACTTTGGAAATAAAATAGTACCTCAATTTGGAATTGTTAAACATAGTCCACAATATCAGGCCGTTAAAGCGTTTAATAGATTACCTCATGACTTGAAAAGCATTTTGTACACAGGCTCTTTTTGGAAAAATGTTTATACTCAGTAGATGAATTATAGGTTTGTGTTGTTTTGTGATGTCAATTGCCAATTAATTAATTATAATCGTATTATTATTATACTTATGTTTGCATGTTATTTATTATGTTAATTTAATGTATTTAATTTAAGCTTAGTGTTTACTTTTAATGTTATGTTTTATGATGTAAAAATTTCGAACACAATGTATATTGTATCTGAATAAATTGAATTGAATTAGCATCATAACTCTAAAACTAAAAACACCGCCGAAACGATAAAATTTACCGTTTATGAGGAATTAAATCGCAAATTCATTGTAAATAACAGTACTTAGGTGTCATCAAACGATACTCGATATCTTTGTAATAAAAAAGCTATTATCATATCTTAAGTTAGTTATGCAATCTAATCAGTTTTCGGAAAGTCAATAAATTCTTCAATGGTATTGTTACTGGTAACACAAATTTAAAACCGTATTCTAGATCAAATTCAAACATCGTCATCCTGCTGTCCTTCAATCAATCTGCCTAAAGGTGCGAGTTCGTTCGAGTTCACCGCGCGACCGTCCGCGAATTATGTAAAACGTGAAGTCACAAAATATCGTTTTCAATAATATTGACCATTTTTTGATTGGCTGCCATATTATGGAAGTCAATCAAAAAAATGTTCGGGCATTTCGAGTGCGACGCGCGAAGCCAATTGTCCATGAGCGAGACCGGCTAGGCGGCTAGTGGTCTTATGTCCAGAGTTGCAATAGCGCGTCGCGGTCTTACACGCGATCTCACTCCCATACAAAGCGGTTTCGCGCGGGACAAGTGGTATTGCGCGTCTTCTGCCTCGGTCGCGTTAAACTCGCACCTTAACCCTTTCCCAACTATATACCGGAAGAAGCTGAGTACCAGTATTCAACATGGAGCGACTGCCTATCTTCTCATCCTCCTGTACTTATACCAATTTATTTAGGGTTAAAGGGTCAAGATTTCTTCATCCATAAATCTATATTCACCGTTCTCTCAATAGTCAAGATATATCATTACCGTGCCCAAGCGTAAATCTCAATTTATTATTGAGCATTGTTCTTGGATATTTGATTGTTTGTAACATGAAGACACTATTTTTCCACAGCTAAACAAAAGAATCTTCTAAATAGCAGATAATGTTCAAAGCATAAGTGTCCAATTTACAATGATGACTTTGTAAACATGCGTCAAACTGTGGGAGACAAAAAGTGCAAAAAGCGTGTATCTAATATGTCAATCAGATGCATGTTTGAAACACCAACTGGTTTCGAGTCGTTCCGGTTTGGATGTAGAATGGTATATGTGTGTCAATATTAACATAACATTTAAGAAAATTTACAAATGGAAGTTTGTTTTAATTTTAGGAGCGTAGCTACCGCGGTATCAGCCGTATCAATGATACGGAGCTCCCGAAATACAGGGACCCCGATGTGTCTTATGAAAAGTTCGTAAAATGGTCTATCAGGAATTATTTATCTTTCCTTTAAGGTTACACTAGTCGAAAATTCTTCCAAACAAACGTAGTTTAGGGTTTATTCCACTGTTTGACGATGTACGTTCAAAATAAAAAGTGATATCAATTTGTCTCATTATTATCTAGCCCTGTATGGAAGCGAAAAAGTAAAAAAAAGAAAATATTTGAAAGTTATGAGCGTCGAAAGTTCCACATTTCGACACTAATTTTAACGCATTTTTGGGCTCAAATAAATACCATAAGAAGACGGAAAATTGCAAAACGGCCTCCATACAGGGATAGATTAGTAGTTCAACAATGCAAATAATTTTATTTTGAACAGATAGATTTAGTCGTTTTTTCATGATATCTAGACTGCCAAAGGTCTGTTTATAAAATTTCGCGCGCTCGGTTTCGTCCTAAATCATTATCCATTTCGCTACAAATTTGGAAAAGTGTGTATTCGTACGCGAACTAGCTTCCTACTGCTCATCACAGCATCTATCTCTACCACACGTGTTGTCGGTTGACATAAAATGCATTTTAACCCCGCGCACAAAATAGTTCGTGCCGTCGACTAGTGTACCCTTTATAAATAAACTTATTTTTTATGATGACAGTTTATCCTATCCGGTTAAGGATAAAGTGGAGTGGAGTGCAGTGGAATTAAGGGTAAAGCCGATTTTTATAAATTGTAACGGTCGCTCTCACATTATCTTAGTAAGAAAACTTACCCTATCACAGTCTGTATTCTTCCATTTTATAGCTCGTTTATAACTTTAAGCATTTATGTCTTTGTTGCAGTTGGGTAAAAGGAGCCCAAAACAAATTTTTAAACAAACCACATAAAGGACTAGCTACGCCACTGGTTTGTACGTAAGCGTAGGCGATGTGGAACGCGACTTTAAAGACGTTCATTTATCAGTAGTATAATGTGGGCTGTGGTCGAGGTGAATGTGTCATAATGTAAAGACCTAAAGAGCCTCATCATCAATAATCTGTTGTGTGTGATTCACGTCTATTCATAGGACCCTTCCGGTTCAATAGGCTGCTGTGCTGTTAGTAATCACGGTTCAAACTAGTAGAACGATGTGAAAGATGACTTGTTTTGTACAGGGGCACGTTTATATCGCAAATCGATTTCGGCAAAAGTCACACAAATGAAACCGACATCAATAATTCTTAAACCTTGTTTGTACTTTTTTTTACTATTCTTCTCTGTTACTTTGTGATTGTTGTTGTTGTGTTGATTTTCTATTCTATTCTTTTTTTATTCTCCCGATGAAATTTTCGCGACTTGGTGTGACGCAGTACGGATGACACTTAAAACCTATTGTTTTTTTAATTTTAATAATATGGTCGCGTTTGACCACTATCTCACCTAATGGTAAGCGATAATGTGGTCGACGGTGAAATCTTTTCTGCCAGCGCCTTCGCCCGCGTGAAAGTCGAAAATTATCCAAACATTCCCGGGATAGATCTATCTCTGTGCTGTGCCAAATTTCATCCAGATCCTTTCAGGCGTGATTGAATAACAAACATGCACACATCCAAACTTTCGCATTTATAATACTAGCTTCAGCCAGCGGCTTCACCCGCGTGAAAGTCGGAAGCTGTCCCACGGGTACTATACATTTTACCAGGATATAAAGTAGCCTATGTATTAATCCAGATTGTCTACCTCTGTGCCAAATTTAATCCAGATCCTTTAAGCCGTTCTGGCGTGAATTTGTAACAAACATACATCCATCCAACCAAACTTTCACATTTATAATATAGAAAGAAGAAGATTAGTAAGATTTTACCGCATTAGGGGGCCACGTTAATAGCCAGCGACAGTGGCGTTTATTAAATCCTCAAAACTTTTTTATGAGTCAAAAGTTTCAACGGAACCAGAACAAAGGTCGTACTATCAATAGACGTGTGAACGCCATCATCATGATTCTGTTGTGTAAAAAAGATAGTGCTGCATATCCTGTATAGCGCCGGCCCTCTCTCACAGTGGAACCATAAAAGTTTTGGCACATTAGAGTAAGACCCCAGAGCAGTAACTCCAAAAACATAAACAATCACAAACCTGTGACAAACTATCCGGCGCCGGCGCTCTATGCGAGTAATGCGTACTGAGATCCTCATCATCATGACTCCAGCAATCTCCTGCATCGCCATCATCCAGTCCAGCATATAGTGACAATGCTGGCCACTCAGGAACGAGGTTCTCTTCGCTCTTCGTGTGTCTGATGGGGGGTGAGTGAGGCGCAGGTGGCGCGGGCGGTAGGAGGCGCGGGGGGAGAGGCTCGTGGCCGTCCGTTTCTAGGACTTCCACGTACATTATGTAAGGTGCCTGTGGACAAAGATGAAATTGTATCAATAAAAACATATAAAAATTGAAATATATTTATTTGTCACAAATATTATGTATAATTTTGTGGTACATGGTGTTGTTATACAAAGGTCGTATCACTAGGTATGTGTTGCCTTGCAAGGCGTACAAGTATTGTGCCCATGCACAATAGGTAATAAGATGGAAATTTAAGATAATTAAGAAGAAAATAAATAGGTTAATTATTATTACCTAGGTAGGTTTATTGCCAATAAATAAGGGCATGTTAAGCTCTTTTGTTCTTCTGCTAAAGCTTAAGGACACTTAGGACCAGTTTTTGATGCGTAGTTATCTTAACTTATATGCTAACCAATGGTAGCAAATTTAAGTAAAACACTATTTTTTAAATTGTTAGCCTCGCAAATGGTCAAATAAGTTGAAGAGTTAATTATTTGACAGTTTGTTACACTAACAATTGACGAATAAACGCGTTTTACCGAATTCTGAAACCATTAGTTAGCGTATTTAACCATTGGTTGAGTTAACTAGAGAAGAAGTTGTCCGCGAACACACATAAAAATATATAAATACGGTCGAATTGAGAAACTTCCTCGTTTTTGGGCAGTCGGTTAAAAAGTGAGCATCAACTTCCACTAGGCTGACCAATGAAGCTACAATGACAACTACAGTAGGTATTTCATGTATGTGGAGGCGATCAGCGGTGACGACCTCTTGCATCCGGCCCTGGTTCAGGCCATGGTACGGAACGAGAGGGCATGGGAAACTGTCACCTCCTGTAATGGCCGCGAAGGAGGAGGCGGAACGCGTGAGGGAGACGCAACAGAGACGCCCCTAGCCACCGCAGGAGACACCCTGGGCGTCGGAAGTCGCAAGCCGATTCCCGGTCACCGTAGGCGCGGGCTGCGGACGGCGAGTAATGGGTAGCTCGCCGTCCGATAAGACCAGGCCCGAGTCGACGGCGCGTTGTGTTCCACACGCGCCTCAAAGAGATGTCAGCAGAACTGACGGGGTCCGCAAGGGCCGATGCCTGTCTGGGTCGCGGATAAATTTGAAAGAGAGTTACCGCGGCCCTGGCACAAGCAACTGAAGGAACACGGGTGGGGATTAGTCAGTAAAACATGCCCTTCCGCTTGACCCAGAGCGGGAGAAGTCATTGGACGATTTCCCAACCAAAAAAAAAAAGGTATCTCATGTATGGTATACAATACATGATATCATATTCTGACTAATTGATCTTGATAACCTTATCTAATGCCTAATATCCAATTAGTAATCAACCGACAACTGTAGTATACATCATTGCTTCGCGGTTTTCCTCAAAATGCTACCATGTTTCGTAGAAAATTCAATTATTTGGGTTTACATAGCAATAGTAGTCAAATTCTTCAACACGATAAAATCAAACCCCTTTTAAATTGGTGCCAACTGCATTGCGAACGAAACGTAAACAATTATCTTGTGCCGTGGCAGCAGTGGTGCCCAATTTTTATTTGCTTGGACTACTTTGATTTCTTTGTTGTGAGCAGAGACCAGAAATTAATCCGGAAATAAATTTACTGTATGTAATCGTTAAATCAACTTAGCAAAAATTATTATTATTATATATATTAGTCACAGCGGATCTGTCAACTATTGCGCAAGAAACGGTTTAACTGCATAGAGTAAGCGAGATAAGATGATGCGACAAACGTAAGCGAGTGAAAGAGACATTTATACATTGCTATCTTCACTTTCAATATTGACACAAAAATTGCTACTGCGCAGGGTCTTGCAGCCAATTCAGAGACACAAAGATCTGTTGTGAATATTATACTTACCTGTTCTTGAAAATCAATATTAACGAGCGTTGTCATAGGAACCTCTGATAGAAACTTAAAATCAGTTTGCATCAGTGTGATTTTGTGTAGAAAAGTTTGAAATTTTAAACCTTTCCCGGACCATAGTAGTTCTTGCGGACCACCGGTTGGGAACCACTGTTCTAGAGCGAACGGTTTCCTAACAAATGGTGGTCTTAATTGACAATTACGAGTACCCCGGTACAAACAGCTGGCACATTCAATATTCTCCTTTTATTACCAATTTGATATTGAAACACATATATACCGTTTTATCTGAACTTATCAGTTAGATTGAATGGCAGTACGGCCTTATCAACATTGTTGAAGCATATTGTATGGTAATAGTTTCACCGAGTTATCACGTATTCTATTTCATTGTAGTCGTAATTTTTTGATAAACCACAAACCGGGTTTTCCTTTTAATAAAGGTTTATTGACTTTAAGTGCTCTTTCAGGATTAAGCCAAGCCAAATGACTCTTTGTGGTTTATAAACGACGTAGTTTTGCATTCATGTATTATCTGCCAGATAAACAGCTATACAAGATCGTAGCACGTAACTTAGCACATATCTTCCTCAACTATTTAAAAACTCAGCGAATGGAATTTTTTGGTTTGAATGGACAATTTTTGTAATCCCTTAAGGTTACATTAGTCGAAAATTCTTCCATACAAACGTAGTCTAGGGATTATTCCACTGTTTGATGGTGTACGAAAGTTCAAAATAAAAAGTGATATCAATTTGTCTCATCATTATCTAGCCCTGTATGGAAGCAAAAAAGGAAAAACAAAATATTTGAAAGTTATGAGCGTCAAAAGTTCCACATTTCGACACTAATTTTAACGCATTTTTGGGCGCGAATAAATACCATAAGAAGACGGAAAATTGCAAAACGGCCTCCATACAAGGATAGATTAGTAGTTCATCAATGCAAATCCACCAGATCGGCCGCGCTGCCCCCACCGGCCGCAATAGTCACTTTTGGGTAAAAGTACCCACAGTTATGTTTTATGTGATTATTATTTCCTTGTTCTTTATTTTTCTTTTCTGTTAAAATGTTATTTCAAACTGTAAAATAGTTCCATACTGCACTATAAAAGGACATTATACTTTGGTAAAGTGCATTGCCTGTAGTTGGCAAACATTGGTGGTATGCGTTAAAGTTAATGCTAAGACTTTTGTGCTGGTGAAACAGTGCCGTGTTTTTGCAAACATATTATGTACCTATTACATTAAAAGTGAACAGTAATCTCAGTGTCACATGTTTGTAAAGGTGAGTAAGCCTAAAAACTGTATACCTATATAGCTGTAAATAATTAGAATTAGATCTTTTTGTTTAAATGTGTAAATTATATAAATAAAGACTTTTAAAAATCAAAAAAAAAACAATCAATGCAAATAATTTTATTTTGATTTAGTCGTTTTCTCATGATATCTAGACTGCCAAAGGTCTATCTTTATATCACAGCATCTATCTCTTCCGCACGTGTTGTCGGTTGATATAAAATGCATTTTAACCCCGCGCACAAAATAGTTCGTGCCGTCGACTAGTGTACCCTTAAGTTAAATTAACAGTGACCAGAATATTATAGCAGAAACACGCCTCCAATATAACAATACGTAATTAAATGCGATAACAGTAAAATTTTCGTTAATTACCTTTTGTAACATACTTCAATGAAATAAAAACTAAAGTTAGAACATTTTATGAGCGAAGTATTACACAATTCGAGTTTAAATGTAACACTAACTAAACGGTGAAGGGAAATCCTATGAGGAAATCTACATGCAATGCCTTAAAGCTTGCCTTGGCTGTAATGAGGCCACCTTTTGGGCGTAAACCGTGGATTTTATGTGGGGATACTCCGTGCCAAGGTGATTTACTCGTTTTAGTTTACATAACTGGGCCAATTACCTGTTAAAATAAAACAACGTATTCAATTCATTAAGAATGCAGTGGTCACTGCATTTTGCGAGCGATGAATTTTATTTGAGAGCTCAATGGTAGGCAAGAGACAAAGTCAAAGACTAAAGTTTAGGGTTACAACTACAGATATCGACTAGTTTATTTGAAGTTTTTATTCTAACATAGACCGTCCGACCAGATGCGGCGTTTAGTAGTATGGTGTCGATATGGATCTTTGATGCGTTTAGCCTTGTGCGAAGTTTAGGAGTATGGTGTCGATATGGATCATTGATGGGTTCCAGTGACAGTGATCATTTAGACAGGAAGTGCATACTGGCCTAGGAACTGGTATTTTTCCTTTTAAGTTCAGAGTATTATATAGTACTGTAAGTTCAGAATATTATTTATCTTGGACATCGCAGACAACAGTGAAGGAAAACATCGTGAGGAAACCAGCAGCCGAATTGCGTAAGTATATTATCCAAAGCAAAAGAATCGATTCTTTCCCAAAACCGAATTTACGTAGTGCATATTGATACGAAAAGTCGTTTTTGGGAAGGAATCGATTCTTTTGCTTTGGATAATATAATTACGCAATTCGGCTGCTGGACTTATATATTTAACTAGCTGACCCGGCAAACTTTGTTTTGCCATAAAAACACCAAACATTCCCTACACCTACCCTACACCTACCCTACACCTACCCTACACCTACCCTACACCTACCCTACACCTACCCTACACCTACCCTACACCTACCCTACACCTACCCTACACCTACCCTACACCTACCCTACACCTACCCTACACCTACCCTACACCTACCCTACACCTACCCTACACCTACCCTACACCTACCCTACACCTACCCTACACCTACCCTACACCTACCCTACACCTACCCTACACCTACCCTACACCTACCCTACACCTACCCTACACCTACCCTACACCTACCCTACACCTACCCTACACCTACCCTACACCTACCCTACACCTACCCTACACCTACCCTACACCTACCCTACACCTACCCTACACCTACCCTACACCTACCCTACACCTACCCTACACCTACCCTACACCTACCCTACACCTACCCTACACCTACCCTACACCTACCCTACACCTACCCTACACCTACCCTACACCTACTCTACACCTACCCTACACCTACCCTACACCTACCCTACACCTACCCTACACCTACCCTACACCTACCCTACACATACCCTACACCTACCCTACACCTACCCTACACCTACCCTACACCTACCCTACACCTACCCTACACCTACCCTACACCTACCCTACACCTACCCTACACCTACCCTACACCTACCCTACACCTACTCTACACCTACCCTACACCTACCCTACACCTACCCTACACCTACCCTACACCTACCCTACACCTACCCTACACATACCCTACACCTACCCTACACCTACCCTACACCTACCCTACACCTACCCTACACCTACCCTACACCTACCCTACACCTACTCTACACCTACCCTACACCTACCCTACACCTACCCTACACCTACCCTACACCTACCCTACACCTACCCTACACATACCCTACACCTACCCTACACCTACCCTACACCTACCCTACACCTACCCTACACCTACCCTACACCTACCCTACACCTACCCTACACCTACCCTACACCTACCCTACACCTACCCTACACCTACCCTACCCTACTGTCGAGCGGAATAAATAGTATCCTATGTCCGTCTCCTGGCTCTAAGCTACCTCCTCACCTATTTTCAGCCATATCGGTAAAGCCGTTCTTGAGTTATAAATAGTGTAACTAACACGACTTTCTTTTATATATATAGATGTAAGTCTGAAATAGCGAAGTCAGAGGCCTGTTGAGTTTCCAGAGGCGGCTTAATTAACTTTGACACCAGAGGTGGCCACATCCTCACACGAAAAGAAGATGAGAGTATTACATAGTGATTACCTCTGTAACAAATAAACGGTATAGAAGTTAAAAGCCAAAATTGAAAATTTCCAAAATCCCCGGCAATTTTATTTTATTTCATACTTTTTAACCGACTTTCGAAAAAGGAGGAGGTTCTATGTTCGACTTCTTGTATGTTTTTTTTTTTTTTTTTTTTTTTTTTTTTTATGTATGTTCACCGATATCTCCGTCAATTGAAGACCGATTTTGAAAATTCTTTTTTTGTTTGAAAGAGTATGTTTCGAAATTGGTCCCATTTTAATTTGGTGAAGATCTGATAAAGAACTTCGAAGATATACAACAGAACTCTTCAATAAATAACGGCAAATCTCTCGGGACTGCTGCAATCGCATGTCTGTTCATTGTTTATATCATTTCATAACATAACATCACGCTAGTACGCTCTTAAGGGGTACGCAGATCTCTCATTTCACCGTTTATGTTCAAGTTTCATGGTATTTGTGTAATCTATTCTGGCGTTATAGGTTACTAAACAACTTGCCTATTAGGTAGGTACAACTAAAAAGTGAAAAATAAAAAACTTTTTTGCAAAAAAATACTACCGACTTCCAAATAAAAAACTACAAAGTGAAAAATAACTTTATTTTTGGAAGTCGGTGTCTATAACGCAACAAATTGGTACCTACGGAAGACACCGACTTCCAAAAATAAAGTTATTTTTCACTTTGTAGTTTTTTATTTGGAAGTCGGTAGTATTTTTTTGCAAAAAAGTTTTTTTAAACTACACTAGGTGTGATCACGACACGACCCTGTTCCTACATTATGATACCTGATTCAAAATAAGAAGTACATTACGTATTTATTAGGCATAAAAACACCAAACATTTATCTACCCTACCTACCGTACCCTACCTACATACCTACCCTACCTATGTAGGTAAGATACCAATTTTTTTTCTTAATTGTTTTTTTCATAAGAACCTTCTCCCAACAATAACAAACACAACAAAAAAAGAATTAGCGAAATCGGTCCAGCCGTGCACGCGTGATGCCGTGACCAAGAGAAATAGGGATTCATTTTTATATATATAGACTAGACGCAATCATTGACCAATTATAGCCGTCCGTGGGAAACTCCTTTGCAAATAAGTCTCAGCACTTTAATTAAACCACTCCTAATATACCATAACCGGGAAAGAGGCGAGTACTCAGTTTTCCAATCTTGTGAAAGCACGAGAACCCTCTTTATAAGTGACTTAGTATTTCCGTTACGAAAAATCGGCAAGCAACAGCAAATAAAATCCCTGAACTTGATAAATGTCAGTACCTACGTCACATGTTTTATCATCATGACCAAATACACAGTGGTTAAGTGCACAACTATACTGTCTGCCTGTGTAATCTCCGTTGGGGATTACCGGCATGACGGTCGCACTGTTATTACCTACTTATATCTCTTTATATCACAAGAGAGAAAATACAATGCCCCGTAACGTGACGAGAATATTATAAATTACAAGAGTCGTAAAGATAAATCAGATTAAATTATAGGCCGTAAACACTAGACTTTAGACGACATTCAACATTATCAATTTATTCGTTTAGAAAGGCTAAAGCGAGGCTTCAATTACAGGCTTAGAAACTTGATAAATGAATTGGAATTAAGATTAAATTGACACTTCTAGTATTGAAATTTCGGTTTAAATTAGATTCTAAACATAAAAAGACTCAATGAAATAGATTTGAAATAGGAGAAGGTGCTACAGAGTTCAATAGTCACGTAGGTACAAGAGAGACATTTACTCGAATTACAAAAATACGAATCAACACTTCATAATGGCAATATTGACCAACAATCAATTGATTGTTGGTCAATATTGCCATTGCCAAAACAATAAATTGTGCATTCAAAGCAATATTAGAGTTCAAACTAAACACTATTATTTATAAAATTTGATAGAAGAGTCAGTTCTAGTATTGACATTTTTATTTAAATTAAAGTCAAAATAATAAATTGTTAGATGAAATCACAGTACACTTGAAATAGGAGAAGGTACTTCTGATTTCAGTGGTCACGTAGACAAATGATAATTAACCGAATTACAAAAAAATAACGATTCAAGACATTACAGCCATTATTGACCAACACTAAATTCTCAAAAGTTAATAAAAGCAATACAATAAATTGTGCATTCAAAGCAAAATTTTAGTTCAAACTAAACGCAATTAGGTACGTAGATTATTGAAAGAAGAGTCACTTTTAGTATTGGCATTTCAATTAAAAAAAAATATAGATTGAATAACAAAAACGTAAATATAGGAGTAAGTGCGAGTCCATGGTACAGAGTTCAATAATCACGTAAACAAAAGAAATTTACCCAAATAATAAAAAAAACTATTCAACAACAAAGCCAATATTGACCAACACTGAATTCTCAAAAGTACATAAAAGCAAAACAATAAATTGTGCATTCAAAGCAATATTAGCAGAGTTCAAGCTAAACGCTATTACGTAGATTGTATATTGCTAATTCAAGCGGAGTGCGCAACCTTCTCATTAATAAAAGAATTCAATCGTTGTAATGGGTCTCGTGCATCATATCTAACACAATCGAAGGTAGCCGACCTTCGTTTTTAAATACAATAGTTAATCAAGATCTATGAACGAATTCAATTCTTCAGCGTTTTACTTTTTTTGTACTTAAATCACCAGCAACATTTAAGATCCGACTCTAAGATTAACCACTTATCTCAAAGCCTTTTGCCGGACAAGTAAAGGTGCTTAATTTAAGTCCTGATTTGGCACTTAACAAATTTTGCGCATGGCTTAATCGCTATCATCTTTCATTTTAATTGAGGAACTCGCTGCCAAGGCTGTGTGGTCTGCTAAGTATAGATCATCCTATCAACTCTTTGGTATCGTGATGTCTAGACGACGAATAGAAATCCTTACATCATCACATCAATCTAGCTAAAACACTAGGAAGTGGTGACAGGCGGGCGTTTTGGGATCCTTATGTAGATCTTTGACGTTCGAAAAGAGCTCGTTCTAAGTCTTTTGAATCACTAAGTTACTGTGGAAACAACATTTTTTTCAAGACACCTTTATATAGAACTCCGTTTCACAGTAGTATCGTTTATTTGTACATTGTGGTGTCTCTCTTAACTTGATTTAGCCAGCCTTCAATAGAAAATCTGGCTCTGGTCCAGGATTTAGACCAGACCCTTGATAAACTAACCCTGTCAGCTTCCTCAATTCAGGGCCTTGAAATCAATAGAGCTATTAGAAGGATAGTCTAGAAGGCAAGTCTTTGACAGGGCTATTGAAACAGTTTCTTTGTTTGTCTATTAGGATAAAACAAAAAAAGGATTGTCTCATCGCTGGGTAAAGGACTCCGACATAATTTTACAGCCTATGTCTTGTTTTCTCTGATCAACCTTCCCGGAACGAGATTTGATCGTCACCTCAGCATTTTTAATCACCGATATAGTACAAAATTAGGGACTTAGACCCAGTTTGGCCGGAGAATGCATCATACGAATACGAAGAAGAATGGAAGGAGGGAGAGGTTTTTGCCTATCAGTTGGACCATATAGGTTAAAAAAATATTGTAAAAAAATCTCACCTTATCCTTGCTATTAAGCACAGCAGCTGCATGCGGCGGTATCCTGAGCACATAATGCGGTCTCTGATGTAAAGGTAACCACACCCTCGCAGGCAGGTTGAGGTCTAGCGTCGCAAGCTCGGCCCTGAGACGGCCATTACGACGTTCCTTGTCCGCCACACTCGCCAGACGTCGGCCGATATTCGTCAGTGACGTCAGAAACTGAAATACGGAATGGTGGTGTTTATTTTACGTAACAGAAAATGTTTGAAGGACGTCGCGGTATTGTATGGTGAAAGAGCGCTGGTGACGTGACATTAGGTTTTTAACGTGATTGAATTTGTACGGGATATACGAAACCCGACCCGACCTGGATTCTACGGATTGGTCCTATCACATGGCACTTAAACATTACTGTTGAAAGGGTGTACTAAAAGTTCACCTCAGCCTAACAAAGAACTGTTCACTTTTGCCCAATTCATGTGCGGTGTTCATGATTTTGGCGTACCCATTCTAAATTAATAAAGAGTTCAGGTCAAAATAAGCCACTAAAACACAACTAAAATAAAACATTTGTTATTCGGATCTACGAAAAAAAAACAGTCTACCAACACTCAAAATTTATACGGCAATTTTCAATGATTTAGTTACAGCAATATTGTATACATTTACATGTTTTTCTCCTTGTCCGTAGACCTCTAAGCAATGGCATGGCAATGTGAATCAGCTGCGGCACGTGGCTTCGTAACGTGTGGAGCATACTGTACTGAATATTATTGACGATCGTGTTTGAGTACTGACGCAGGTCACACGAGCTTAGAGGGTTACAGAGTAGGTAAACTATGCCGGTGAAACGTTGCCTTCGGCACGTATTAAACGCTAATGATGTTTTCTAATTAGCTAGTGTATTTGCTCCTGGATTTTAGCAGTATGAATGTTTAACTTGTACTGTTTCGTATGGATTCTGTATCAAACATTTACAGAGTCGAACCCCGTACTTTACGGCTGTTTTTAAGACCGGCTCTACTAGACACCATAACTACACCCAAGTGTCTCCTTAAACATGTATCGATATCAGTGGTATTTACGAATGCTTCAACATACCAAAAAGATAGAGAGAATGCCTTAGCTAGACTGATCTCGATGGTTCATACACAAGATGTGTTCTGAGGTTGTTCTATTTGAAAGCAAAGTTAATGTACAGGAAACTCATCAAGTCTCGCCACCAACAACATTGATTGAGCCTTCACTTCTATTGACAAACAAGAAAATACAGGATACTGATACGTACATCATAAACACATATTACGTACAGAGTAATGACCTAAGAAAAATCTAGCACTTTCCCACAAGCTTTCACAACTACAACATTCTAAACACAAAACAGATTCATAATTATATTATTTGCCTATTACAATAGGCATTAGGCATAATACAGGACAAAAATAAATCAGAACAGATAGTGCACTAGTACTCAACCGACGAGGAAAAGTCCGGCGAAAAATATAACAGAGAACGTCCTTTACGGAGCATTTTCCCTGTACAGTCAATTAAATCTAAATATAGCTGAACACGGCAAGCTAATTTCATTAGATAAGCAGGGTTTCCACGACCTTTCTCGCCCTAGACATTAAACAGTTTCGTATGATTGTATTGATATTTGCTTGTATTGTTGCAGACTGGCCCTGACTCCTAAACTAGGTCAACCTGGATCGAACAGCTGTATACAAACGAGTACACTGTACTAAAAGCGGGATATTAGTCTGTCTGTGAACTAAAAGCAACTATGACGTGGGTTGAACGCTTTACCTTGTTTCCTCGTCATTTATCTTTCGAGCTACGGGATGCACAGGAAAATATCACACAAAATGGGGTACACAACTTTGAAAGTATGTTGTACACTACAGAAACATAATACATCTTAGAAACTTTATTAGAAACCACAACGTAGAAAATACATAGATTTAAAAGAAAACATGAGTGCTAGAGCCGGAATAATGTGACGTCAGGTTTCGCGCATTTGTGGGTAGCACGATTTGAGGACGACCAGAACCGATCTGTATTTATGTTACTCTTTCTACTAAATGCCTTTTCACACGCTCAAAGGAACTGTCAGTTTCCTGGTACTCGGTGGAGAATGAATGCGTGTGAAAACTTTCATACTGACCCATAACACTGCACCGGATACGACGTACCAACCAACAGGCAGCCCTCCATATGGAAAGGCACTACCTAACTGTTGATAAATGTTGCCCAAGCGTTATAATAATAGCTATAATGTTGTATGTTTATCATCATCACACACGAGTGAACAGGTGTGGTAAATGTCACAATATTGTACGTGTGCAGGACGTAGCGTGTTCATTGGCCCCGAGAAAAGAAGGGCGTAAACCTTCTGGCCATTGCCGCTGAACGCCCCATCCACATCAACGAAAATAAAGGTTCTTGGATGCCTGGCTGCAGCAGTGACGAAGGATTGCAAATCGACTCTAACGATTCAACGATGTGTTGGCTGTACTTGAGTTATTTCCAGATTCTGGGTTGCCTACTTCTGGATCAGCACTCCTGGTGTCCAGGTTCCGAGGTTCAGCTCGACAGGATCGAAAAGGGATGTCTTCATAAGGGTTGAAGTTGATGAATTAAATGAAACACTAAGTTATTCAGTACACGGCACGATTCTAGGGCTCTCAACAATTTCTGAGACGTGATTCTATATAAGAATTACTTCTTATTTACTAAGACAAGTACAAGCGACTAGCTTTGGATGACTACAAATTCTATTTGGGCCCGGGGGTTCTTTATACCCTCGCATCGTGCCATTATTGAGAGCCCCGCAAATTCTCGCCGAAAATAATTTTTAATTATGTAAAAAACCCTTATACATATTTGGTAAATAGGGTTACCGCACCCCTTCCATGGTGCCATCAATAGCTGGATTTCTTCGTACTGTAACACAGTAACGCCCCCTATCTATGTATCTAATCAATATACCTAATTTCCAGGTATTGATAGCTTCCCTAGACCATTTACATGAAATTAAAGGACAATTCCCTTTATTTCCCAGTTAAAACCTTAATAGCTTTTAACCTAGCCTAAGGATATCTATAGGTTGGGTTGACCTGCTGGTGCCAATAGCAGGCTGTCTGTTGACGTCTAGAAAAAGCTTATTTTCGGGAATCTTCTATGGGATATCATCCCCTATGTAATGAATCTATAAATTCCTAAGTCATTTCACCGACTTTAGGACCTCCTACTTAGGCTTACCAGACAATCACCGCCTATTATGGGGATTCTGGTAGCCAATAGACCACACTTTACATTTCCAGTGCTTATGTAAGTCTATCTAGGTCATATGCACATAAGGTGCCTCGCTATGTACAAATTTGGCAGCTGGTCACTTTCTTTGCGCCCAGCTACCAGAGAAACTAGGTATAATAACACTAATAAGATTGGGACGACACGATGGTGCATTTAACGGGCCATCGGGAGGTCCCCAAAAATTCCTTATTTTCGGAATTCCCAGGGGTGTATAGTCCCAGGGAATGCCAAAAACTGACTAAAAATTACATTTCCAGAAACCTATTTTCTGGAATTGTACTTAAACTACTTGAGCGATTTTCGCTCCAAAGTGATGGCTTGGTAGCTAGTCCAGCAAGCCATCCGAAAGTACTTACACCATGAGTACATCTATTCCCTTCATGGAGTTATTCCACCTGAAGGGTCTACAAATTTCAACGTTTTACGTTGTTTACATTTTTCACGGCTGCCTATCTCGTTGACTATCCAAGCGATTCTTCCCATCTAGAAACCGCCTGGAAGCCCTTTTAGCAAGCTTTCCAATGGTAGTACTTTTACCAGTACACCTATATGTTTCTAGGTACTTAGGGCACCTAAAACCGAAAGCGATTACCAAAACCAGACAAACAGCAGTTTTTCTATTATATACTGACTTGATATCTCAAGTAAATGGGCTTTATATAAAAGACTTCGCTAACTATGAGGTGTATATAGGCTTCCTGTCTCGGTCTAGGTCCCCCATATACCCTAAAATGACCTGAAACCATATATTTGGTGTTTGAGATATCAAGTCAATATTCTTATTTACATAGCAGAAACTATGTGGTCTTCACATAGTTTCATCATTATGTACTGATTACATGTCCAGTACATAGGATAAGCCCTTAAAAACGTGATTTTAATTACTATAATATTTTCAAAAAACTCCAAAACTATATATATCGTGGTGCTCCATCTGACGGGCCATTCGGAACTAATCCGTCGCCGAGCACAGACGTATCGTATGACAGAAATTTATGTTTTTTACTATGATAACTCTTATCAGTATGCTTTCTAATGATTTTACTCTGTTAAGGGTGAACTATTGAACCCTATGACATACTGACAAATACTAAAAACATTATACTACTATCTCAAAAAATGTAGGTAAAATTTTAGTATAAATATAGACGGGCCTCTAAAATTCATTTTAGTATCAGATGGCGCGCCGTGGTGAGCAGACATGTCTACACATACAAACTTTAACTTTTTATGAACCATTTAGTATGGTTGATGACGCTTCGTCGCGAACATATCTCCCGCCGTGCAGTGCTGTGTCGACTCGCTGTGTCGACTCGAAGTGTTGTCGGCGCGGCGCTGCATTCCTTCGGTGAGCGACGGACGGCATTTCTCGGCTGCCGGCCAGGCCCACCGAGAGGACGGTCGCCGCTCCGGCATCTCTGGTTACTGGGGCAGTGGGACGAGTTTCTTCACCGGACGCTTCAAGGTACCGCCAAGTGTGCGTACCTCAGCAGTCCGGATTTCTCCGTCGATTCCTGGATACACGGCCACAATGCGGCCTCGCGGCCACGTATTGCGGGGCAGCTGGCCGTCGGCTATCAGGACAGGGTCACCCACTTTAAATCTGGGCCCACTACTATGTGGCTCCCGCCGGTTTTGGAGCTCCGGCAGGTACTCTCTGACCCAGCGACTCCAGAACATATCAGCGAGGATCTGTGATCGTCGCCATATTTTCCTGCTGTCTATATCTTGCTCAGTGAACGTGCCAGGTGTAGGTAGTCTGGCTGACCCACCGAGCAAGAGGTGATTCGGTGTGATGGATTCGTCATCATCACCATCTACCGACACGTGTGTCAATGGTCGGCTATTTACAATGTACTCTGCCTCACAAATCAGTGTGGAC
This sequence comes from Orthosia incerta, assembly GCA_948252205.1. Classification (NCBI taxonomy): domain Eukaryota; kingdom Metazoa; phylum Arthropoda; class Insecta; order Lepidoptera; family Noctuidae; genus Orthosia; species Orthosia incerta. The sequence goes on from OX411748.1 coordinate 8,428,699, forward strand.
AACACCTCTTCGGTGGGGTGTTTCTCTGTAAGTACATTGCATAGTGTGTTTTTAACACAACGAACTAGGCGCTCCCAGGCGCCTCCCATGAATGGCGCTGATGGCGTTATGAAGCGCCATACGATGCCTCTGCGACTTGCCTCTGTTTTGAAGGCGTCTCGCAGCTCTCTGTCGGCGCCGTGCATGTTGGTGCCATTGTCTGAGTGTATCTCAGCTGGGCATCCTCTGCGCGCGGCGAATCGGCGCAGCGCCAATATGGCGGAGTCTGCGCTAAGGCTGGCGGCGATTTCAAGGTGCACCGCCCTTGATGTGAGACACGTAAATAGTGCTACGTATCTCTTCTGATGCTGCCGACCGACGGTGACGGATAGCGGGCCGAAATAGTCGAGCCCGGTATATGTAAACGGCCTCTTATGGTGAGCGAGGCGCGTTTTCGGGTGGTCGCCGGTCGCAGGTACTGGTGGCTGTGCCTTGCGTATACGGCAATGCAGGCATCTTGCTATCACCTTCTTCGCTGTTGGTCGCATCTTCACGACCCAGTAGTGCTGCCGTACCTCATTAATTGTGAGTTCGGTGCCACTATGTTGTAGACTGCGATGTGTCCAGTCTATGTACAACTGCGTTATGTGATGGTCGCCATGTAATATAGGCGGGCGCATCACTTCTTCAGCTACCTCTTGCGTAGCTGCTATGCGACTTCTTAGTCGCAGCACGCCGTCAACGACCTGAATTTGTAAAGGTCGCAGCGAGCTATTTTTATTTATTTCTTCAACGTTCGCTAACTCTGAAGCGAACGATTGTTGTTGTGCGACCTGGACAAGTATTTTCTCAGCTTCTTGGAGAAATTCTGCTTCTATAATTTGTCTGTTGACCTGGGTTGGTGCTCTGCATGCCTGCTTCTGCTTCTGTGCAGGTACAGCAGGCTTCTGGCGCCAGTCTGGGTCCTTTTCAGCGTTTTTTCTCGTCCGTTTATAGGACGTTATCTCTGTTCTATTTTTGCAAAGAGATATAAAACGCAGAACTGTGGCGGTCGCACGAAGCAGTCGCTCCCATCTGGAGAATCTGCCTGGCTCTGGAACGGCTTCTATGAAGCTCTTCTTGTCCCCTTCTGTGACAACGAAAGTTTTTTCTTCTCCCGTGTCGTCTATAGTCGGAGGTTTCTCTGTGGGCCATAATTCGGGCCCAAGAGACAAAAATCTCGGCCCGCAGTACCACTCGTGGTCCGAGTTGAACCGCAGTGGCACGTCACGGGTTGCTGCATCAGCGATGTTCATCTTGGTGGGTATCCACCGCCAATCTTCGACTTTGCTATTGTCTTCAATAGCAGCTATTCGGTGAGCAACGAAAGGTTTGTATACTCTCGCTCCTCTTCTAATCCAGGTCAGTACGGTCTTGCTATCTGACCAATACGTTACTGACGTGGGCTTGCAGTCGTGTTCACTCATCACTGCTGCGGCTACGCGGGTTCCCAATACCGCGGCCTGAAGTTCGAGTCTCGGTATCGAAAGCAGTTTCAGTGGGGCCACCCGCGCTTTCGCCATAACAAGGCTTATTAAGTGCTTGCCTTCCACGGTCGTGGCCCGCCAGTATACAGCGGTAGCATATGCCATCTCGCTTGCATCAGTGAACACATGCACCTGCATTTCTATAGCGTCGCTATATCCAGGATAGCATCTTGGTACGCTAACGTTTTTTAGTTGGCGTAAATGTTGTACCCAAATTTTCCATTGTAATGCTAGGTCAACATCTAGCCTCTGATCCCAGTCGACGCCTCGCCTCCATGCTTCTTGCAATATTTGCTTCGCCTTGATGGTTACTGGTGAGGCGAGTCCGAGTGGGTCGTATAGCGACGCTACTATTCTGAGCGCCTCTCGCTTGGTGGGCGCCTCTCGGTCCAAGATACCCTCAGGCAGACGCGCGAGTGTGAGGTTGAAACCCAGCGTGTCTTCGCCTGGCCTCCATATGAGGCCGAGTATCTTTTCCGACGTATCTATATCTCCAATGGATACCATCTCAGTTTGTATATGCGATGGGTCCATCTTTTCTAGGAGCTGCGAGCTATTTGAAACCCATTTCTTGAGTTCAAACCTCGCCTGTAGGTGTATTTTTCGCACCATACTAGCGACTTCTGCCGCCTTCTCGATAGTTCTATAACTATCTAGGTAGTCATCCATATAATGACTACGTAGTATAGCATTCACAGCTTCAGGGTGCTTTTCTATATATTTGTTTGCGTTCCAGTTCTTTGCAAAAATTGCTGTGCAAGGCGAACTGGCTGCGCCGAAAATGATGGACGTCATTCTATATTCTTCTGGCGCTCCTTCTCTGCGGTTTCCCCTCCACAGGTAGCGAAGCGCGTCTCGGTCTTGGCTCCGCACCTTCACTTGCATGAACATCTCCGCTATGTCACCGGTTATTGCAACGCAGTGACGGCGAAACCGCATCATTACGCCTGGCAGCGACTGTAATAGGTCGGGCCCAGTTAACAGGAAGTCATTCAGTGACATTCCTCTCGATTTGGCGGCAGCGTCATGTACGATGCGAAGTTTGTCTGGCTTCATTGGGTTGAAGACATCGAAGTGCGGGAGGTACCAAGTTTTGCCCGGCGTGCTAATTGCGGGTGCCCTTTCAGCGTACCCTTTCGCAATTAGCGAGTCCATCTGGTCTGAGTATCTTCTTCGAAGTTCCTGGTTCTTGTCCAGCTTCTTTTCTGTTGAGACGAGCCTCTTCAGAGCTGTCTCAAAGCTATCTGGCATCTCAGCATGCTCATTACGCCAAAGCATGGCGGTTTCGATGTGTCCATTCTCTAATTGGACAGTTGATCGATTCAAAATGTCCTCTGCCCTTCTTGCTGGGTCAGAGGCGGGTCGCTGTGGGTTTATGCACAACGATTCTATCGCGAAATGTTCGCGCAACTGATGATCCAAATTATCATCAGTTGTTATTCTATTGACATGATGTACTTGTTGTCGTAGTAAACTACTGTGCGCGCCATGTAGTGTCCAACCCATCGCTGTAAGTGACGCAATTGGTTGGTGTCTTGGACCTCTGCGAATCTCGCTGGCCAATAACAAATGCCAGTTGTCTTGGCCGACGAGTACTTTTGGCACGCCGTTGTTGTACATCAACTCTTTTCTCAAGTCGGTTAAATGCTTGCAGCGTGCGACAACCCTATCGCTCACTGTTTGTTTTGCCAAGCTGAGTTTAGGTATAGTACGTGCTTTGAACTGTACCCTTCTATCTTGCGGGCTAACCAGCGTCACCTTGACTCTTCTTGAGCATGGGGTGGTGAGCATGGTGTTGCCTATCGCACCGATCTTGAGCGGGTCCACAGGGCCCTCTGCCCCGACTTGCCTCGCGATGTCTTCATCCATCAGCGAAACGGTGGACCCATCGTCTAGGAGAGCATATGTTGCCACCTCTCCCGCCGGTCCGATTACCCGGACCGGCACTATCTTGAGGTACGCCTGGCTCGATGGTGACCCGAAACTGGCCACCGTTTCCTGAGGATCCTTCCGGGATTCAGGAACATCGGGCTTCTTGTTGGCTTCCCTCTGCTGTTGCTTCTTCCTATGAAGAAGCCGATGGTGCGTATCTCTGCACCCGTCTTGGCCACATTGTTTTTTCTTACAAGTGTGGTTGCCTTGTCGAAGTTGAAGGCAGCGATAACATAGATTGTGTTTTTTCGCTAGCTCCCATCGTTTCTCGACAGCTACGCCCCTGAATTGTGCACATCCAGTGGCGTAGTGATGTCCCACGTCGCAAACACGGCATTTTCCTACCGGTTGGTCCGTAGCTATATGCGTCCTTTGTGTGACGCGTCTGTTGGTGTTCGCCTCGGCCGAAGCGATGCCTTCGGGTGGGGCGAATGGACTACAGAAGTGTGCCTGTTCAGATATAAAATCACTGAACAATGAAATATCTGGCACCGATTGGTACTTCTCCGAATATGATCGGTACCATTGTGCTCGTAGCGAATTGGGTAACTTCTCTGTTAACAATCGCATAAGCTCCGCGTTCATAAGGTAATGACCCTTTTTTAACGCGCGGAGCGTGACTACAGCACCTCTTACGCGACTTGCAAACGCGCAGATGTCTCTTGGTGACTCACTGCAGCGCGGCAGTCCGCGTAATCTATCTGTTTCAGCTTGCGCTATGGAGTCTGGACGGCCGAACTGCAGCTCGAGTTCCTTCATGATGTCATCGGGCCTGGCATGTCCGATGAGTTCTGAGCTGACGGTTTCCATTGCACGTCCATGTAAGCTTCTCCTCAGCCTCGCTGTATTCTCGACGTCCGTAAAATACGCTCGAGTTGTCTCATATATGGCCCGAAATGATAGCCATTCAGTATGAGAACCATTGAAATTCGGCAATGTCATGACGAATTTCGACGCAGAGGGGTTCGGTTGGTCCCGCTGTTCTATTTTTCTGTCGGCTAGCGACGCTATAGCGGACGTCAACTCCGTCAGGAATGGACGGAGACTATCCCTCTGACCTCCTGTACACTCAGCTGACGCTGCAACTGGAGGTTTTCGCACTTCTTTTTCTTTAGGATGCTGACCTTCTATTTGCGATTTGGTGGCGGTCGCAGTCAGGGGTCTATGCATAGAATTTCTGGTTCCCCCTTCCACGACGTTATCCTCCTTCTCAGGCTGAGGTTCTGGTGCCTCTTCTAGCCATGAACGCACGTACTCGTCATTCGAGTTTCTGTCATCCAAGTATTCAGCTTCGGAACCCTCTTCCTCCGCTCTCTGAAGTGCAAGTTGTGCAAGCTCCAACTTAATTTTGAGTAAGTCTTCGCGAGCTTTATCTATATTTTTTCGTGACTGAGTCACTCTAGTTGACGGCGGACGGCTATGTTCGATACGGGCGTCACCCCGGGTAGTCATCGGCATCGCTGTACGTCTGTCTTCTTCGGAAATCTTCTCTTTCTGAGAAGGTTTCAATGTTGTGTCTGAAGCTCCTTCTAATCTGGTTAATCTGGTAGAAACCGCTTGATCAGTTTCTATTGGTTGATGCGTCGGAGTGCTTTCAGTTTGAGGCGCTAGATGGCGCTGCTCGTCCGCCGGCTCGGTCCCTTCGGTTGTGGAAGGTGAACACGGCGGCAGCTCATGTCTGATGCCAGCTGGCTGATCCAACTCCACGGTCCATGCCTCCGGCTTCTTGCCTTTGGTTCTGGTTATCGGCATTGTTGTTGAAATATTTTCTTTTGAAAACTCGAAGTTAGTTTTCAAAGATAAGTCCCAGTTCCGGGCTTCAGGGTTCAAACCGACGATCTCCAGAAGTTAACCTCCACTTCGATTGACTATAATTCAATCTTCAAATAAAAAATCACTAAAAACTTACGGTCAGTGATAAGTCTTCAGGAAACTTCAGGCATTTGCTATACAAGTTTATTTTTCCCATAAACGTGTATGTTCTATTTGATTGACTATGATTCAATCAAATTCTAAATCACCGAAAAGTCAAGGTTACTTTTCGGTGGTGATGCTTCATGAACTGCTTGTCCAAAGCATCAGAGCCGTGCATCAATCTTCAGAGCACGTATCTTGCTCGATTGAAGAAAATTCAATCTTCAAATAAATCACCGAAACGTCAAAGTTATTTTCAGTGATAGTGCTTCAGGAACCGCGTAGTCAGTACATCCGAAACGTATCTAAGTCTTCAGAGTACGTTTCTTCCATTCACTGACGAAAATTCAGTCTTCAAAATTTTCCTGAAAACCTAGGGGTTGTTTTCAGTCATAAGGCTTCAGGAATTATTCTTCAATCATCAAGGATGCACATCAGCCTTCTAAAACGCACGTCTTGTATTTTTCTGACGGGCGCTCGTTTTTTAAACAAATCGCTAAAAACATAAGGGTAGTTTTCAGCGATAAGTCTTCAGGAACTATTCTTGGGGCTTCAAGGATGCGCATCAGTCTTCATACAGCATTTTGCGGCTCACAGAAAATTTTTTCTATCTTCTTACAATTATTGAAAAAATAGGGTATTTTCAATAACTGTCTCCAGAATTTTACCTCTTGGATCCAGCGGCAAATAGGGCACGTAGGACTTGTTCCCTGCAGTGCACGTCGATTTTTGGTTTATTTGTGAAATTAATTTCTCCAAAATTCGAAAAATTAATTCCACCACTATTTCTTCCTGACGTCCTGGGGCGCTCCAGACTTCGAATTTCGGCTCAAACGGGTCAACGTTGTGTTGCACGTAGCCGACTTAATATGCAGGCACCCAGTTGTTTTTTCTGGATCTGCTGTTCCCGACGTCCTGGGGCTCTCCAGGCTCCAAAATTCGGCTCGCAAGGACCATTAAATGTGCAGGACGTAGCGTGTTCATTGGCCCCGAGAAAAGAAGGGCGTAAACCTTCTGGCCATTGCCGCTGAACGCCCCATCCACATCAACGAAAATAAAGGTTCTTGGATGCCTGGCTGCAGCAGTGACGAAGGATTGCAAATCGACTCTAACGATTCAACGATGTGTTGGCTGTACTTGAGTTATTTCCAGATTCTGGGTTGCCTACTTCTGGATCAGCACTCCTGGTGTCCAGGTTCCGAGGTTCAGCTCGACAGGATCGAAAAGGGATGTCTTCATAAGGGTTGAAGTTGATGAATTAAATGAAACACTAAGTTATTCAGTACACGGCACGATTCTAGGGCTCTCAACAATTTCTGAGACGTGATTCTATATAAGAATTACTTCTTATTTACTAAGACAAGTACAAGCGACTAGCTTTGGATGACTACAAATTCTATTTGGGCCCGGGGGTTCTTTATACCCTCGCATCGTGCCATTATTGAGAGCCCCGCAAATTCTCGCCGAAAATAATTTTTAATTATGTAAAAAACCCTTATACATATTTGGTAAATAGGGTTACCGCACCCCTTCCATGGTGCCATCAATAGCTGGATTTCTTCGTACTGTAACACAGTAACGCCCCCTATCTATGTATCTAATCAATATACCTAATTTCCAGGTATTGATAGCTTCCCTAGACCATTTACATGAAATTAAAGGACAATTCCCTTTATTTCCCAGTTAAAACCTTAATAGCTTTTAACCTAGCCTAAGGATATCTATAGGTTGGGTTGACCTGCTGGTGCCAATAGCAGGCTGTCTGTTGACGTCTAGAAAAAGCTTATTTTCGGGAATCTTCTATGGGATATCATCCCCTATGTAATGAATCTATAAATTCCTAAGTCATTTCACCGACTTTAGGACCTCCTACTTAGGCTTACCAGACAATCACCGCCTATTATGGGGATTCTGGTAGCCAATAGACCACACTTTACATTTCCAGTGCTTATGTAAGTCTATCTAGGTCATATGCACATAAGGTGCCTCGCTATGTACAAATTTGGCAGCTGGTCACTTTCTTTGCGCCCAGCTACCAGAGAAACTAGGTATAATAACACTAATAAGATTGGGACGACACGATGGTGCATTTAACGGGCCATCGGGAGGTCCCCAAAAATTCCTTATTTTCGGAATTCCCAGGGGTGTATAGTCCCAGGGAATGCCAAAAACTGACTAAAAATTACATTTCCAGAAACCTATTTTCTGGAATTGTACTTAAACTACTTGAGCGATTTTCGCTCCAAAGTGATGGCTTGGTAGCTAGTCCAGCAAGCCATCCGAAAGTACTTACACCATGAGTACATCTATTCCCTTCATGGAGTTATTCCACCTGAAGGGTCTACAAATTTCAACGTTTTACGTTGTTTACATTTTTCACGGCTGCCTATCTCGTTGACTATCCAAGCGATTCTTCCCATCTAGAAACCGCCTGGAAGCCCTTTTAGCAAGCTTTCCAATGGTAGTACTTTTACCAGTACACCTATATGTTTCTAGGTACTTAGGGCACCTAAAACCGAAAGCGATTACCAAAACCAGACAAACAGCAGTTTTTCTATTATATACTGACTTGATATCTCAAGTAAATGGGCTTTATATAAAAGACTTCGCTAACTATGAGGTGTATATAGGCTTCCTGTCTCGGTCTAGGTCCCCCATATACCCTAAAATGACCTGAAACCATATATTTGGTGTTTGAGATATCAAGTCAATATTCTTATTTACATAGCAGAAACTATGTGGTCTTCACATAGTTTCATCATTATGTACTGATTACATGTCCAGTACATAGGATAAGCCCTTAAAAACGTGATTTTAATTACTATAATATTTTCAAAAAACTCCAAAACTATATATATCGTGGTGCTCCATCTGACGGGCCATTCGGAACTAATCCGTCGCCGAGCACAGACGTATCGTATGACAGAAATTTATGTTTTTTACTATGATAACTCTTATCAGTATGCTTTCTAATGATTTTACTCTGTTAAGGGTGAACTATTGAACCCTATGACATACTGACAAATACTAAAAACATTATACTACTATCTCAAAAAATGTAGGTAAAATTTTAGTATAAATATAGACGGGCCTCTAAAATTCATTTTAGTATCAGATGGCGCGCCGTGGTGAGCAGACATGTCTACACATACAAACTTTAACTTTTTATGAACCATTTAGTATGGTTGATGACGCTTCGTCGCGAACAGTACGATTGTAATAACTTTTACACATTCCAACTCTTGTGAAGTGTTAAATTTAAATGGTCACGAAATACTTCCTGCCTTTACTTTTCCTACATATTTAACTAAAGAGATAAATGTTGGTCATGTTACGTAACTTGTCAAGTTATCACGATTTATTATACGGTTCCTCTATAAGTAATATAACATGTGTCTTTATTAATAGAGAGAAAAGCTGGGCTTAACGTGTCATAAAAAATATACCTGAACCCAAAATGACTGTGTGGACGACACATATATTTTTTTAATGAATATCTAATCTAATACCTTTAAACGAGCAATTCTTGTATATATGTAATCTGAATCTCGGAAACGGCTCCAAAGATTTTCATGAAATTTAGTGTGCAGGGCCTTTCAGGAGCGATAAATCGATCTAGCTAGGTTTCATATTTAGAAAACGTCGTAACAGAGCTCGGTCGCCCAAGTACTTACTAACTTATGAATGAAGCCAAGCGTTCAAGTGAATGAGCTCAGTACGGCAACCGAATTATGCTGTTTGTAGGGTTCCAAACGGAGCCCTATTGGTATCGCTCGCATGTCTGTTTGTCCGTCGTCTATCTCACGCGTTTTACAGCCAAACAGTTGGAGCTACAGGCTTAAAATTTTCGCAGTAAGCATCTTGTTGACCAAAAGCTATAAAAATTGTCAAAAAAATATTAAAATATTTTAAGGGCGATAATAATACAGCAAAAGTGGGACGAACAGGGCAAAAACAAGCTGAATGACTGAAAACCAATCTTTTCATTGTAGTTGGGGGACGGTTCCTTGGAACAGGGGTACCCCGACTTCGCTGAAAAGATTGTTTTTTTTAGTAATTTAGCTTGATTTTTATTTTTTAGTTCTAGTTTTTTATTCACTTTTTGACAAGGCAGGCGTGTTTTTTAATTATTTTTATTATTGATTCCTATTACAACCAACTTGATTTTGCAGTTTGATACAGAAACCCAATTGTGTGGAAACCCGAAGTCCGACACGCACTTGGCCGGTTTATTTATCAGTGATAGCATCAACATATCGAGCAAGCAATAACATATCCTCAGTAACCTATCGGTAATCGATAGCGGCATGCGTTTGTTATCTAATAAAGATTATATCAACAACAGTTTACAATAATCAACACAGTACACAACTGTTATGCAACTTTCTACCGTATTTTTGTAAACATAGAGCTGCCGTTGACTACTTGCTTGCTTGTCATTGTGATTGATCATACAACCATTTTTATTTACAGTAAATAAAATTCGGTATTTATAAATAAAGGTGCCACAACTAGCTTACTTTTTCATACAGAATAGCCATGCCATGAGTATTAGCGACTAATAAATGAAAATGAATAAAATTGCAGGTACAATTATTTATAGAAAGGGTTAAATCACCCATATTTCGCTAAGAGACGCTAATTACTAACCCAATGATGGCTACAGTGGTTTTGGCATAATCTTATCAACATCTTCCATACTGCCTTACTGCGCCATAAGGCCAAAGAGCAACTGTACCGAATAGGACACAACAGTCACCCTTGAGGGACACCAAAGTTTCAGCACATTACGGACCATAATCTAATACTGCTGTTGATTTTGTGGCAAAATAAAGCGACCCGTTACCCATTTATTAAACCCTGTTCCAACCAGAGGCACATAAACTGAGCATTAATTTCAAAATCGATCATCTAAACTTTGAAACGCCTACGAAACGTTAACTTTCTGGGAAATGACCCTTCCGGGTATTGGGCTTTCTGGGAAATGCCGTTTGGGACACTGAATAAAAGAACATTTTGGGAAATAGACACAAGCCATTTCAAATCAAACACAGGTACTGGGTTGTGGTCGTTGTGGAGGTCAGTATAGGCAATCGCTCGTCCCTTGTAAAAGAGTGGTATTCAGGTGCATACGTTTCGACTGGAAGCTGGTCCCAACATAGTTGGGAAATATTTTTTTGTTGTACAATAAAGAATTAAGAAGGGTAGACAAACTGAATAGGACAACAACGTACATAGTTAGGAAAAGGCTAAGCAAACTGAATACTATGAAGCTGCTGAACTAATAGAGAATTGTGCAGTCGACAATAATGACATGACGATTTACAGAGGCTGCAGACATTCATACAATGCTAATAGTGGACATTCACCAAATGTGGCTGCAAAGACGACCGCTAACGATATATGAAGGTAATTAGAAATGACACTAGAGCCGTCGGTGTAAAAGGCGTTAGTAATATTGATATAGCTAGAGTTAGTAGCTATAAAATTATTTGGTGAGCGGTCATTCTAGCACCAAGGTCGTACGTATTTAGATTTTCACTTATGAGTTTAGTATTGACTGAATTTTAAGATCTAATGGAGTATTGGTAAAGCTTATATACGAAGGTATAAACCTGGATAATGTCACGGATAATAAAATAAAATACCAAAAAAAAGGAAGAATACATTTTCCTTTATGGATTTAGGACGTCCTAATCCCTAAGCCATAAGGATGTCCTAAACTACATAAAAATACAATAACAGCAACAAAAGGTCTGCTTTTAGGTCACGCAGTAAAATACCATTAAATTTTATAGACACAAGTAAAAGAGATTTCACTTTACCCTCATGTTTCTATTTATTATATAAATATAATGTGGCCAAAACATAATAAAAGTTTCGTGAAGGTCTTCACCCAAAATAGAGGGGAATCACAGGCTGAATAGACAATGAATTGAAATTTTATCTGACGGGGGATTTTCAATCATGTGACTCAAATATAAATAATATTTGTTTATGAATGTGAAGTATTTTGGAGATGAGAGATGAGTTCGCATGGCCGAAATAGGAAAATATAACTGATTATATTTTTATTGTTTTATTAAAACCAGTGCGTGTCATAAATTATACAAGGTAAATATCGAAAAACTGTTTACATACAATACATTTTATTTTGATCTTTTGTATCCTGTAGTCTGTTTACAAGCTTATCACATTTAGTTTTTATTTTGATAAAGAATAAGCATTCAAATGCGATTTAATGCACATTGGTATCCGTTTTTAATTTAGTAATCATAGTGCTACTTAAAATATAGAGGCTGTTTAGTGTTTAATCCGTAATTTAATGTTTAAATGTCAGTTACATTTCAAGATCAATGCCCACACTATTTTTTTGCTCGATGGATAAAGTGAAGGTTACAAGTAAGACCTTGCTGAGCTTTGCAAAACAGCTGTAAGTACACTGATCACAGGCGAACTTATCACAGGCGTAATAGTAATTAAATCAACTAGAACAAACTTTATAGACGTGAAATAAATTTTCTAAAAAAATATTTCGGATCATGAATTTACGATGAGTTCTAGGAATGAGTACTTGAAAATTATATTAAGAAGTTTTTTCTTTGATGGTTCGTTGATCGAAGGTCTATGAAATTGATTCAGGGTAGTAGTACAAAATTCTGAAAGTCTTATTAAATTTTTAATCTAGAACGAGGACGACTGTTAATACAAAAATAATACACGCTTATTTTTCTGACCTCCATAATAGCCCAGAGCGATACTTACTTTATAATTACTGAGAGAAACATCAATATTAAATGCGAAAGTTGGACTGCCAGAATGTTTGTTCATCGATTAATAAGGGCATGAGCGCACTTGTACACTCCTTAAAACTACAAAAACATACGGCAAAACAGCCAATAGATCCTAGCCTGTCCGGGGTGGGGTGCTTAAATTATCGAGCTCGCTTCGCTCGCTCTTGCTCTCTTGTATAAATGGACAAATGATATCATATTCAAGGCAGGATGCTCATTTTACTCGCTCTCAACATTCCTTCATTTAATTCTAAAGATTTTCAGCATGATTTGATAAAGATAGTGTATACTTACATATTTCTGTGTGAATATTATCATAAAAAAATATTCTTTTTGTTGTAACGCTCAGAGCTCGCTACCTGAACCTCTGTTAACTGGTTAATAAGACTTAATATCGCAATAATATAAATGATTGTAGTCTCTTGCCTCTTTAGCCAAGGTTCTACGTAGGCTGGTGACTGGCTCACGACACGGATACACGCGTGTTACAGAATGTGAACGTGAATACCCAGCCCTAACTATTTTGCAAAACGTTTCGACACTAGTCGAGGAATTACTTGGTATCGTGGCAAAACTGCTCTTTAGTTATGAAATGTCCGTCATATCACGACATGGGAAGTCTGAATTACTTCGGTGAAGAAATATTTTGAAAACCGTGGACCATCTAACATGGTGCCAAATCATAAAGAGCCTATCATCATCAATTAAGGCATTTACTGGCTTTTAGCACAGCACACCTTTACAGAAGACCGGAATAAATTAGAATGACTACGTGACACGGAAAAGCATTGCATATCATAACAATCAGTAGGTACTTCATCTTTATCAGGCGCCTTATTATTATGTTTCGTCATAATCAATGTTAAGACACTTATAAATTATACAAATACACCAGTCATGAATGATGACTGCTTGTATAAAGAGAAAGAGTTGATTACGGAATATTTTTATGGTAAGAATTGTGTAATTACCTGTATTTGAGGTGCTAATCTCGGTGCTCCACACGAACACTGCTCTCCACAAAGGCATCCATTGTCGAACGCCCGTCCAGACGCTAGGTCTCCTAGGTGCCTCCCCGAGGGAGTCGCTAGCCTTAACGCAGACGCGTCAGACTGCGATCTATGATGCCCTCTCCTCGCCGCCGGCCTGATCTCCTCAGCCAATATAGAGTCCCTTAGTTTAGTTGCTCTCGACCTCTTAACGTCACCTCCGAAAGCAGTCAATAACCACGCGAGCCTAAGTGAAAATTCAGCACTTTGTTTACACCTGCACACCAAATACGGTTTCAACACGTCCGCCACATCGCTCATTTCTATATACATGGTCGCTAACTGTGGCATATAGAAATCCACGTCTTCGTATGGGAATGAGAATAGTTTGTTCGCCAGATAGGTTTGCACGCCCGGCTCTTTAGAGTTGAACAGATATGAGATCGCCATGCTCATGTCGAACAGTTTACTTTCGAATAACCGGAGCAGAAAGTCTTTGTTTTTAGATGTTTCAGCGGCACAAATATCGGATTTCACTGCTGAGTCAATTAACGTATCGGGAGGATCAGGCGGTTTGTCTGTGTCTTCTGGGTTGCCGGAGTCTAGGCTTTCGCGGGAGCGTGCAGCGGCAGGGGGTTGTGGTCGCTCCTCGTCGTTGCCGTCGGGAGGTGTGTGAATGCCGGAGTCGTCGGAGCCCGTGGGCACCTCCGGTGGAAGCGCTAATCTCGGAGTGGGCACTTCGATAGGGATTCGAAGTGGCGCCCCCTCCGGCGAAGTAGGTGTCATGTCTTCTGGTATCCTCTGAAGCACAGAGTCCAGGGATCTGTTCCTTTGGTGGCCGCATCCTGCTGGCGGCCCGCTCGCACCCGTCACATGTCTATAACAAAGGAAAAAGATATAAGGAAAACATGATTCCAGAATAACAATTTCCTTGAGGACATCACAAATCAGAAACCCTTACACAAAGTTTTAGTAACGTACTTATAAAACGGGTCCTCGTAATGCTGTATGCCGATGACAATAATCTTTCGAACCATTTGTTCGATTTACACTATAACGCACAGAAACTCAACACTGATTTAGAACACAGATCACGGTTATTCAATTAGCCTTCTCACATAAACATAGTGGTAGCGCTCAAGCACTGGCGTAGCGTTAAAACAATGCGAGCAGCCTTGCGATATATCATAGCGCGTAATTAAACAACACTGAACATTGTGCAAACGCAGCGCACACGTCCTACCTCGCGGACGCCGTATGGCAAACTGTTTTACGCAACAAATAGACGCGCCGCTCCGCATACCATTCGAATAAGGATCACCTCGATTACGCAGCCGAAACGCAACTAAACAACTTCGAAACAGTATAAACAAAGATCTTAGCAGGCCAAAGATTTCGCCGACCGAGTTTACGATGTAAAGTTTACGTTTTCACAGAAACGTGGAACTAATTTCTATATTTTGCTTAAATTTAACACAGACTTGACGAGACACTTGTGCAAACTGACGTAACTTAATCAGTGCTCGGGTCTACTAGATACCAGTAAAACTGATAGTTGAAAATTTTAGTGGTCAATGACTTATTATTCAGTAAGGCAAGCGATTTCACGCTGTATTATAAAAGGATGACATTAGAGTCTCATATTTTATATTCAAGGGGCGATTACTATAGCCAGTTCCATAAGAGACTGCGCGGCGTATTTGCTAATGTCGCAAGGAATATAAATGAAATGGTTACAGTTACAATCGTAAACAAATTATCTAGGACTTCAAATAGTCGTCTTCTCGTATTCAGCACATATTTGTTCTCTTTTTGCAACAACCAGTAGACACAGTGACATAACCGAGATTCAAGAACGCATACCAACTCACTAAGTAGGAGAAAGCGGCCGATGACCCCGAAAAGTTTATCACCGACTTCATCCGACTTGGCTATCATTCTCGGAAGATACATAAAACGCAGTGCAGTCTTAAGTGGCGATGGCGTTCTTAATGCGGCCGCGTATTCACACAAGAAAGTAGAGGAAGTGGAAGCGTGTATAGTGGCCACTCAATGAGTGAACATTCCATGCGGAGCGTGAGTGGTGAACGAATTATCGTTGGTTTATTTTTGGAACGTTATCGGGCACCGTGCATATGGTGCGTCCTGCTAACAGATGTGCCGTTCAACAGTGTTGGGCATCGATAGAGAGGAGCCATTCATCCAAACCTATTTTAGTGGCGTAAGATGCACTTGAATGTGGAGTACGGAACCGCCATTAACACATCAGTCGTTCAAGAGACTAATATTTATACTTTGATTGATCTATATATAGGAAATGATAATATTATCTACGTTATCATTTTAATGAGTGTGAGATTTAAGCTACAAAAACGTGCTTTCGAGTAAAGATTACTTTCAATGATATAAGATTTTTTTTCTGAAGTATGCACTAGAAATCAACGCTGTAGGTCCACTTGGTACTAGTTTTCTTCGTAAACATAATGCTATATTTATAGTAACGATCATAACATTAAATATTTACGATCAATTATCGTCCACATACGCCATTACAAATTTATGGAACGAAGCCAACCTAATATCCCACATAAGGATAGCCGCAACATTTTACATGATCTATAAAATTTTGAATATTAACAAATATCTATATAGACACAATTTTGCAAGCAACGGTGACTCTTTGAGGCAATTATCCCAGAAAAAGATACACGGTTTACCGTGTATCTTTTTCTGGGCTTTTTTCATCGCTTTCACTTTAGTGTAATCGATGAAAAAAGCAGTCTTGATGAAAAATCCTTCAACCTGATAGGTCAACATGTTATAAAATAGTATATGTATTTCCTTTTCCGGAAATGCTAAAATATCCGGTAGTGGTCTGTGGTCGGTTAATGATGATAATTTCTCCTTCAATCCAGTATATTACAATACAGACAACGTCAATAAATTCAGCAAGGTGAAAACATACATGCTGCATGTCGAAATCAGCTAATGGACAAACACTAAGGTGCGGTGTCTTGGTTGTCGTTCAAATCTTAACTGAAAACCTTTTCCGGTGTTATGCGGCAACTTGTTTACGTTATCACCCCAAGTAGGTCAACCCACTACGACCGATGGACTTTACAAATACCCGCTCTCCGACCTCGCGTGCCCGACAGGACAGGTAACAAACGAGCCGACAAATTCAATACGATTACTAACAACTCGATACCACGCATTTGAAAATCACGCCGAAACAATAAAACTTAATCTGCGAACGAATGTGACAATGCAAAAACATGACCATCGAAGTCAACAAACAAAACAATTACTGGATGTGAGACCTCTGACAATAGCGCCAATGAAAAATACTAAATGAATTGCCACACCACTTATGGCGACTCCTTTTATATTGATTTCAATTAGGACTATTACAGCTCCCAATGACGCCAGTTCGCATTTAAGTCTACCGCATTCCTAAAGAAATAAACGCTCATACTTTCTTAATAAGCTTTCGCAAATTGTAGTAAAAGCGACGCGTCCATCTGCCAGAAAATGACGGTACATTAGGAAAAGCTTTTAATCGCTTACTTAGATGATCATGTAATTTTTCTACGAGGCACGCAATCTTTGCAAGTAACAGGTGAATGTTTCCAAGCACTGGCGAGCGAGAAACTTGAAGGCCTCACTACTGGTGTGCACGTTATGGACACATTTCACGACGCGTATTGACGTCAACATCAAACAATATCGGATTGATTCGACTCGGCACCATACCGTGGTGTTATTGTATGAATATTGGTGAAAGCCAGTCGTGTCGGCTTCTGCAAAATGATTTCGTATACAATGGATCATTGTGAGTGTTTAATCTATCGACGCAAGCACCTGTTTCGATTCAAAATCCATTTCGAAACAATGTGTCGGTTTAATTCGGACTTAATATCTTATTCTTATACAGCGTTGGCAATCTCTAATAAACATTGCGGATCATCATTAAGTTTGGAAGATGGAGAAAGTTTTGTAGAAATGCTGCAATTTGAGCGAAAATAAAAGACATGAAAATAAAGATCGTGGCAACAGTTGTTAGAGTCGTTAGAGTATAATTGCTTTTATAAGCAATGATCACCAAGTGTCGACTGTCTACGGAACATGAAAATCGTGCGATGCGCTCTTGGTAAATCGAGGTAGCGAAAGTGAACGCCTCCTTCGACCTTGTGTTACCACTGTCAGCCATATGTTTCTAAATACAAAAAAAAACCTCCTATGAAACAAACAGAGTAATACTTCCGGACCAAGATACTTATTTAAAAACGGACAAAGAATTATCTCAAAGGAATATTCATTGTTTTAAAAGTACAAATGTTCTGGTAAACATGTCTTTGTGAAGATAATTTCAAATAACCATTATACCCAGTACAGTTAGTTCTACTCAAATTTACTGCGCTGTAGACAACGTATTTAACGTAGAAAACTAAACATTTGACGTTTATTTTCAACATGCCTTCGAAGTATTCAAACATTAAAATGGATGTGTTTGTTGGGTTTGGGCCTTTGAACATTGTTTTAGATTCGCTTGTATTTCAATCTTCAATATAATAATTGATGTACTATTAAAAAAACTATTCTTTTCTGCATGTCAATTAAGAATTTTATTAGCAGTTATTCATAAACTACATTATTACAATATATTACGAAAATTTAATTACTCTACTAAGTCGAAATATTACATTACTACAGAACAAAGTACCTTTCATTTACAACTAGTTGCTGGTAAAAACTATGTTATTTCATGCATACTGTACACCGGTACCCTGCTATATTCAAACAACTGTGTCTGTTGTTCGTGAGTTAGTTATAATTTCCAAGTAGGACGTATTTACATTATGTGGAATCTGTCTGGTATCTTGTTTAATAATCATAACTATAATATTTGTCAGTAACAGTAGTTTCTTAGTATTCACTATTCAGTGAAATCTACATTCAAATAGTGTGTTCAATACTATCTATGGAACTTCATATCAGTCCATCATCAGTCAAGCCGTAAGGCATTCATTCAACTCCCGAAAGATAGAAGAGTCGATGACGAATAAGCAAAAATGCTTTATCTTTTAAAAATGTGCATGATTAAGAAATATATAGTGCAGCAAGATAAGAGCTTCCGTAGGCTCTCGTCATCAGAAGTGGGATCTGTTTTGCATTGGACTATTGTTTGGATAGAATCACAATCCTGAGATAATATTGGCATACACATCCAGTTTCACAGAAGGAATTAGTCACCACATTACAATGGTATTAGCAAACATTTACTGCTGTTTGTCCTCCGGTCTCCGGATTTAATCCCCTGGTCGCTTAAATCTCCCTAAGGATACCTCCCATTATTACACACACGGCAACGGCCCTCTTGGTATTCTCGTCTCTAAGCCAAGCTAATAGCTATCACAGTTCCACTATGTCTTGTTCCAGACTAACATGTTATGTGCAAACAAATTAATCAATTACGACAGCAGAAAAATAAGGTCAATGTAAGGTAATATTAATATAATCTAATCAACTGAAAACATGCTAGTTTATGAATTTGCCACTGCTATATGGCACATAGATGTAATATACATCTAACCTTTGCCATGGTTGAGCTAAATATTCCGTTAGCGCGGCATTCACTGAACCAATCAAAGGTTTAATAAAGACTGATTCAACGTCAGTCTAAGGAATAAAATGTAAAGTAGAAGAAAATAGTGGCTTCGAAGCCCAGTTAGATTGGAAAATAGTTCACAGAAAAACTGTTTCCAATCTAGTGCGCCAATAAAACGGGATCATTGGAAAATTCCGCGTATTTATCAATCTAGATCCTTGCTATGCTTCCTTAGCTTAATAAGATGCATGGTCTAATTGCATAATGTTGATACTGTTGTAAGCATGCCATATATAAACGAAAAGTCGTAAACTAAAGGCGATTGGGCAACTGAATGTATTCTCAATGGCACCTGGACCGTAATATTGACGTTATGCAAGATACTGTGAGCGCTGTGTTGCGAATTTTTTATCTACAAGTTCTAATAAGTGAAGAGATAAGAAAGAGTGTTAGATAATTTCTGCATTAATAATCGTGTTATTCGTGTTCTTATAAAATTCAATCGCCGAAGTCTTCCTTGTTTGTAAGATTGGAAAAATGATTCTGATCTAATGACTTTGGTTGGGAATTCCGATAATTAATTTATTGATTGAGCTAACACGAATCATTGCATAAACAAGTTTTATTCAGGTCGTAGCATAACATCACCAGATATAGCTATAGGGACTGCATTAGATGAAGCTGCTGTTATACAGTCAAATAACCGTACAAACGTCAGTCCTCGACGCAAGTCTATCTATACCGCAAAGTGCTATTAAAACATCTGCCGTAACAACCACGTTTCAGAAGCGTCGATTGTTTGTTGTTCAGTTTATTTGTAAACCTGTGTGACTTTGAAAACGAGGATGTAAAGTCAATCTGATTGTGTATATCTTTTTTGTCTCATAAGAGCCGAGGATTGATGGGCCTATCGTTACGCAGTGGGTGCCTGAGGGCGGACGTCGTAACCGAGGCAGACCTAAGAAACGCTGGCGAACGGTGGAAGGTTTGGCCTCGTTCTGGCCGTATTGGCCCAAAAAGTTGAAAACGTTGGAAAACATGGGGGAAATCTTTGCCAAGTAGTGGGACAATACAGGTTAAAAAGGGGCAGGCTGAGTCACGCTAGCTCACGTGTGTCCCTTACAAAATCAATAAATAAATTAGCTTCTAACGCTCCCTGCGAATGTTTGCTACCACGTGATACTCAATTAACTTTGAATGAGGGTAGCAAGTAATCCAATAGACGACTCCAACCAACCAACGTATAATACACTTGAATCACTTGTAAGGATTCCTTGACACTGGTTTTACGCGATTTTATTAAATTTTCTAGTTTTATATAATGTTGGAGATGGAAAATCAGAGAATTTGATGTATGGAAACGTCAATGGAACATTATAAAAAGAGTATTTATAGCTTTAGTTTTGCCTATGCGCTGCCCCCCAACGATGCCGTGGAAGAGGTAAGTTTTGGACCAATAAAATCTGAATTACTGTCGTGCTAGCGAATTGAAAAAGAAGATAGCTGTAGAGAAAATAATCTTCAAAGAAATTGTGACAGTAAAATTCAATGATCCATGTGAAGGAGAGGAAAAGTATCGAGATACAAATCTAAACAAGTCAACAGGCTCCCGCGTAGGTGGACCGTTATAACGGTAAACAGAGTAAGGACGGTCCTGGGGGGATACCGCTTTACAAACGGATTGATAAATTTGAAGTAAGTTTTTTTTTTAGATCACAACTTAAATAACGTTATTGATACATTTATTATTGGCTAGATCTGCAAACTTTTTAGGTAGAACGAGTGCTAAGAATTTCCATTTTGGCGAAAAAGCAGTGTTTGCAATATTGAGACTATTCAAAAGTTTTGTATATTATAAGTTATATTCTCTCGTTCTATTTATAATGAGTAACATTTAATTTATATTGGCAAGATGATTTATCAAAGAATTTGATAAAACCTCTAGACTTCATGCTTTCCCTCATTCGTGCGCAGTAGAATGTTGATATTTGAAAGCCTCTATTTAGAATCGTCTGTTCATTTTACAGACAGCTAACCAAACACAATTCTAATTAAAACGACTAAACTATAAATACGTGAGAAGTAATTAAGGTAATTAAGTTTGTTTGCGCAGTAGTCATTTGATGTTAATATTGAAATATACAATTAGTTTTAGTTCTGAAGGTCGATTCGCATATACATGACTGAAATATAGAGAAACGTATATATAATGACGGCAAATTAACAGCACACATGTTGCCAAGCAAAAATGAAGAGCAAAATTTAGTATTTTGGAAGGACATAAAAAAAAATGATGCCGGACATCATCCCTCAGTCGCAAATGTTTGCAGGGTTGCATCTGCGGGTAGTGTACATCTGTCGAATTAAACGGTCCCGTATTGGCGGGAAATCGCAAGCCATCTGCCACTCGCTTCGATTTCATACAGATATAAGTGGATAACGACAGATGTAAAAATATTCGAAACAAAATAAATACAGGCAGGTTTTAAAGTCACATTGAGATTTCACGTTTAGGTACAGATAACATTATAGTAAGCAAATTATTTGCATTCTTCACAGAAATGATTTACTCAAAGACTTCGGACATTGATAAGAAATTATACTTTGAACTTACTATTTATAAACCAGTTAGTAATAGAGACTGTCCCAGATAGCTAAATGTTCCCATTCGGTTGAATAACCACACTACTGTACGAAATAAATCAAGCGGATGATGTGTAAACCGAGGAAGGAATGCCATTGTGGTACTAAAACGCATTAATGCATGCAATACAACCGAACACGTGCATGATAAGTATAAAACTGTTTAGTAGTACACGAAATTGATTAAACAAATATTGGTAGTATTTAAATATTTCGAAACGTCCGGACACGCCCTAGAAGAACAAACATTTTTTTGGTGGGTGATGTTCTACAGATTAGGCCAGGTGTTTCGTGCGTATACTCGTATCAGTAGATTTCCGAACGTAAACGAAGCAAAAGGAGCAGGTAAGGATGTAGCAGGTGGTGTCCTGTAGTTTCTACCTATCCCCAGGCCATGGAAAAAAGGCTTCAGTTTATGTATCTATGTATGGTAAACATCATCTTCCTGCCCTTGTCCCATGTTACTCGGGGTCGGCACAGCACGTTTTCCTCTTCCATACCGTCCTGTCTCCCGTCACGCTATAACTGACTCTCTTTTCTTTCATATCACTCCTCACACTGTCCATATTTTCTTTGGCCGTCCCCTCCCTCTCCATCCATCCACATTTATATTTATATCTCTTTTAGTAACATACGTTTCATCTCTTCACATCACATGACCATACCAGGACAATCGTTTTTCTGTCACTGGTGCTACTTTCAAACTTCCTCTAATATTATACAAATTTCTCACTTTATCCATTCTTGTCTGTCTATCTCTGCTACATGAAATCTCTTTTTATCTATCTTTTTCACAGTCCAACATTCTGATCCATACAATCTATGAATGTTATTTATGTAAAACAGTGTACTTAAAACTTGATATTGGTACAACGAGTGGCCTCGCCGAGTGCTCTTGTACTAAGCGTTCGAACCGCTGACGGTTCTTGCTTTGAAAGCCAGACGAATGTACCAAATAAAGTAGTGTGTCATCCATTACGTAAGTGAAGTTTGTGAAGCCAACAGCAGGTGTATTTATGTCGACGTGCATATCAATTAAAAGCAGTAGGCGCACTTTAATGAGACTTTCACTATTAATGTTCTCAAGGCCTTCTGGTATCATTGTTTTGGGTAGAAAGTTATAAGTTGGTAAAAGGTTTGTACCATTAATTGTGAAATCGAGATAATAACCAGAGCAATGACTCTTGTTCCTTTAATAATGCATTTATTCAACAGCTTTTGAGAAGAGAAACAGACCGTTTACGTAAAGTAAATAAAACAGTTAAGCATGTACCAATTTCTGAACAAAAAAGAACTTCACAAATTGACCCCCCCAGAGATTCCAGTCAACAACATATGTATTGTGGGAAAAAATTGAATCAAATATTCAACAGAGTAAATAGACCTTGAATGTTAACAAGGTCAGAAAGGACCGTAGGCGTGTCGATCCTATTGTGATGTAAAATTCAATAAATTGAATCGGGGATCCAATCGACCCGTATGATGTTTGTCGAAGGGTTAGCTCTTGACAACCACATTTATCATGACGTCACCCGTATAACTGAATTAATTAAGGGCAATTTCTCATGTTAACATCAGTTTTCATTTAGTAGTCCCCTTTTAGTAGTTAACGGGACATTTTCGTGTATAACGTAATTGATTAAATAAAAGCTATTTATTTCAAGTTCAATGTTGGCATGGTGGCGTTTTTGTACAAATACTTCAACACTTCGATATACCGGTAGTCAATTTGGCACCGTTGGAGAGACTGCAGCACAGCCCAAGTCTCGTTCGAATCGAAGGCTTTCTCGTAGTTCACAAACGCTAAACAGCGGCAGGTACTCTTCGGTCTTCTGTATAACCTGCCGCAGCGTTTGTATGTGGTCATCGAAGTGTTTAAGTTTTTGTACAAAAACGCCACCATGTCAGTTCAGGATCAGACCTCGGAACCAGTCCTTCTGCAGCGAGGTGTGAGACAGGGAGACGTCATATCTCCGAAGCTGTTTACTGCTGCACTGGAAGATGTCTACAAGGTTCTGGACTGGAGAGGGCTAGGCATCAACGTCAATGGTGAGTACATTACTCACCTTCGGTTTGCCGACGATATAGTGGTTATGGCTGAGACCATGGAGGAACTCAGTACAATGCTCGATGACCTCAGTAGTGCTTCCGAAAGAGTGGGTCTTAGAATGAACATGGACAAAACCAAGGTGATGTTGAATGCCCATGTTACACCCACTCCTATCAAGGTCGGAGACTACACTCGAAGTTGTGGGCGACTATGTCTACCTGGGACAAAAGATCCAGTTGGGTAGGACCAACTTCGAGAAAGAGGTCAACCGTCGAATCCGACTCGGCTGGGCAGCGTTCGGGAAGTTGCGCGGTATCTTCTCGTCCAACTTACCACAGTGTCTCAAAACGAAATTCTATGACCAGTGTGTGTTGCCAGTGATGACATATGGCTCTGAGACGTACAATGGGCCTCATCAGAAAGCTTACAGTCACCCAAAGGGCAATGGAGAGGGCTATGCTCGGAGTTTCCTTGCGTGATCGAATCAGAAATGTAGATATCCGCAAGAGAACCTGGGTTACCGACATAGCCCGAAGAATTGCCAAACTTAAGTGGCAGTGGGCAGGGCACATTGCTCGCAGAACGGATGGCCGATGGGGCAGAAAGGTTCTGGAGTGGCGACCGCGAACCGGAAGACGTTGCGTTTGAAGGCCTCCAACCAGGTGGACCGATGACCTGGTGAAGGTTGCGGGGATCCGCTGGTTGCGGGACGCACGGGACCAGTCAATGTTGCGGGACGCACGGGACCAGTCAATGTTGCGACGCTTGGGGGAGGCCTATGTCCAGCAGTGGACGTCTTTCGGTTGATATGATGATGATGATGAATGTTGGCATAAAGACATGTAAGTGGAAGTACATTAGATAATATAGATAAGCTTTATCGATACCTTTATGCTCAAAGGGCGTATCTACCAAAACACGACTATTTACGAGAGCCAAAAACAAAACAGTTTTCCGACATAACTTTTTAATTCTCGACGAAAAAAGAGGGGTGTTTTATAACACCCCTCTTTAGACTGGCCAAATAAAAATGACACAAAAACCTCTAAAAAGCAAAAAATAAGCCTCGTGCACGTATCGGGGAACCGCTAAGTAAATAAAATAAACTGCTGTAAACGTTGGCGAAAATGGTTGCTGAAATCATGTTCGAAATGGTGATATGAACTCATGACTTATGAATGAATCAGATCTCAGTCAGTCCCTATGGCCCTGTTCAATGACCTCGGTAAACACTTGAACATTCATTGATGTATCAAATATGAATGTGGCAGACGGTATGAATGATGTACCAATGGAAATGATCAATTTGAATTGGGTCCAATATTTCTTATTGAACAGCCAGACTTTTTAATGATGTTCGCGGTTCCGCTCATCTGGCAGTGTAAACCAGCATATAATACATAAATCACATGGCCAATGGGATACTATGCTACTCCACAGTTCACACAGTGAAAGTTACTTGGCCATACCCACAAACTTATGAGCCGCTACCTTTAAGGCCGTACCCTGACCAAGAAATCAGCATGAGATATGAGCATTCCTATTGGCCTAGCAGCACTGGTGACGCATGAATTACGGTATTGAATACGCCCAGAGTTTAGAATAAAATCTTTATAAAATCGAATATTGGTCTTTTGAAAAAAATAAAACTTACAAAATGTTCGTTATCAAATTGTCTATACATTAGTGTTAGCATAAAAAAATATTAATGAACACTTTACGAGGCGATGCATGCTATCAATAATTATTTCACATTTTTATGGTTTTGTTGAAAGGAGATTAGTGAAACATGGTATTTTTCTTTAAAAAAAAGTGTACTACCATTTTAGAATCAACATTATGTAGAAATTTAATGTATTTTTATTAATTGATATTTCTTTTTAAATAAAGAGTAGATAGCTCTTAAAAACTGCACAAAAACGACTAGCGCGGCGTTTTGCTCGGGGAGGCGCCTTAATAAAAGAAATCGTTATCGACACAATTTCTTTTACATTGTACGTAGACATTTGGCTCAACCTGCCAAATACTGCGAACACCTGTTTCTACATGCAACAAACTCTACATAAGTCTATATTGCGCATACGCACGCGGCTGTAGAATTATTGTTTGTTTTGCTAGTAGAACAACGTTTGTTTTCAAATATGAAGACTATATTGGTAAACTAGAAGTTGGAAATATACTCGGATTAGTCGTCAGGCGGGGAACAGAGCCAGATTATTAGGTCAAAAGGAAGGACGTAGCCCGATGATAGATGCACGGTAGAAATAGTCTGATCCGGTGGGGAATGGCCGGAAATTGCATTGGTCACTTTGTCTTGTCTGGCACTAAGGAAAATGTCTTGTTCGCTGTCTTTCTGCCACAAAATCATAAAGAAAATAAAGCATCGCGTAGCTGTTCTGATTTCATCCAGTTTTTTTGCTATTGGGTATTTCATGTTTGTTTAATTTGTAGTGCGATTTTTTGCCTGTTAGTTATTTCTCCAATAAAAGTTACACGAAATTGCGGAAGTCCTGGGTTATGCTAGTATTTATGATCTGTGCCTAGGTAAAGATGGCATGACGAACTCTGCTCCTTTTTTATCGGGGGAGAAAAGGCATCTGGATTTTTTGGGGCAAAACTCAACTCCTACCGTCAGAATTGACCCGCACAAGCAAAAAGAAACAAACCGACTTCCAAAAAAAAACACTACAAAGTGAAAAATAACTTTCTTGTCCGAAGTCGGTGTCGAAACACGGAAAACAAGAGGTACCAAAGACAGCATTTAGCATTAAGGATTGGCCATCTGTGGTCTTCTTCACCAGTTCCACTTCACCAAATGATGCTTTCTGAGTGCAAATGATTGCATTGTTGATGAAAATGCCAAAATCGCTATATATGTATGCCTATTGCATTTGAGGATTTCCCTCGATTTCGCCAAAATCCCATCATCAGATCCTGACCTGATGACTATGGGACCAAATGGGAATATACTTCCTTTCAAACAAAATAATTTTCCAAATCGGTCCAGGCGTCTATGAGAAATCGGTGTACATACATAAAAAAAAATACCAATCGAATTGAGAACCTCCTCCTTTTTGGGAAGTCGGTTAAAAAACAGAATTATGCGGAAAAGAGAGAGACTGGGTCACTGCCCTACCGTGGGCGATAAGTACCTTTGGCGAATAATATTTCGTATCTATGAAGAATCTTGTTTGCCTCAATTAACGCTGGCGTCTATTGCAGGCATACAAGTCTTGTAATTATGCATTGATAAGAATTTCGATGCTTATAATATATTTGTTTTCTTAATCTCTTCTGATTGAATTGGTCGTGGACTTCAAGACAATTACGTATCCATATCCACTATCCAGTCTTTAAATTTTGCTTGGCACGGACGAATTATACAAGTGCTTGAAAGAATTTAAGCTGATTCCATTCTATGTCCAATCCAAGCCGCAAACAAATCAACATGTCTTCTCAACAATTTTAAATTGTGGGAGGAGAATTCCATCCACCTCGAATGCATTACCCGAATACCCATCCCGCCAGGGCTCATTCCACTTCTTTAGCCAGGCAGCTAAGTTTTAATTGCATTACGAGTTGAGTTTCCGTAAAGGCTCTTCAGGACGCGTAGAAAGACCCAGCGGGAAACAAGCTGAGTATTCCTGCGTTTTATCATAGTTAGGTTTAAATTATTGCCGGTATAATTATTGCAAAGTTATTAACAAATTCTTCATGGATGTTTGATAGTATTTAGCTATTGCGTGGTAGATGCGAAGATTGCCATTCGTTCCCCTGAACGCATAAAATTGATGGTTTGTTTTCTAATAAAAGGTAAGGTATTGTGTTAGTGACACAGTGACCTATAAAGACCAAAAGACTCGACACGAAAGGAGGTTACTTCGGGCTATAACTCATCGCTATTTTCTAACCTTTGACCAAAAATGTCTGAGAGTCGGACAATAGCTGACATATTTTTTAATGAGTATATTCAATCAAGTATATTTTATGGTCAGATTGAAAGTCAAGCCCTTAGCAGATTATATTGACGATTTACTTACATACATTTCAAATCGTCGTTCTTACTTACATCACTACGCATAGGCGTATCGAGCATTTGGTTAGAGGTGGGGCAAAAGTAAGGTAACTCGAAAATTTGTAGAAATTTTACAGGAGGACTTAACCTGTCCGGGACCCTAGAACCGCAAAACCAACAAGGCCCTTCGAACCGGTGCGCATAAAAGCTAGAGAAAGACGTGAGCGAGCGAAGCGAGCTCGACATTTTTTACACCAATTTAGTAGATTTTTCTCTTGAACAGTATTTTTTTAATTACGATTTTGGGTAAATCTGCCCCACCGTGAATACGTATCACTACGTGAGAAACGTGACTCTCCTATTATTACACGTCGTAGTACAAAATTGTAGCTTTTGTACAGCTGCACAATTATTTCATTTTTCCCACAAATATCTCGTAACCCTCAAACGTACAACGCCCCAGGGAGTCATCGCTTTCGAGGAATACAATGTGGTTTCCTAAACACTCAAAAACGTTTTGCTTCCTTCTATTGCAAGGGCAATTATACCGCTTCCTCTAAACACAATAGAATGTAAAAGCCACTTGGCGTGACGAAGCAACAATTATTAAGTGAGGGTGACACAACTGGGTTCTACGACCAAATCTAAGTTCGACAGCAATCTTTAAAATGAAGCTCTGCCTGTTTTCACGTAATCAAGAGTTATAGCTTTAGAAGACCGTATCTTGAACTACTTGAACGAAAAACTTCTTATAATGTTAAATTGACAATATTGTATGACAAACTGTCAATTTAACCTCGTATTAAGTTTTTTGTGACAGTGGGCCTTAGCTGTTACCTCATTTATATTAACAAAAAAAACAGGTCTCTATTGAATATTTACAGGAGTTTGTTTTCTGAAACGATATCCGTCATTCAACATTCTCTTTCATATGGCAATATTTCTGATATCCATGTAGCATTTTATTTTTTTAAACAAACGCCAACTCATGCGCATATTATGTAGTCCGATACTGTTGAATATAAAATATCTTTATTTGATTAGTTCAAAATTCTTAATGACAGCGAAGAAGGAAATCCTGAATCAAATAGACCTGATGCAATCTCGAGTCGTTTCACCTTGGAATGCTTGCGATTTTTTTTCAATAGTGACGTTACAAGCTTTGTTTTAAACGTAAGTAAAAGCAAATGATAAAAGGATCGTAAAAACGTCACTTGAAAAATATTGATACTGGCAATCGAAATCTGAGTCATAAATCATCACAGACTTAAACCTGTGGTTTATCAAACAGAAGATAATAATTTCTTAGTGCAAAAGAGTTTTTTAAATAATAAATAGCAATCAAGTATTACGCATTAAAGAAAGACATTACGTAAAACAAAATTCAAATCAGTTTATCAATCAGTGACGTGAACAAAAGCAATGGTGTCTCATGCCATACAAAGAAACCGTGCCGACGTACTGTACTGATTATTTTTTGTACATCGATCGCGTTCGGTTCCGTTCCACGGCGATAGATAGATCATCATCATCCATCTATATCCGTGGAACGGAACCGAACGCGATCGATGTACAAAAAATTATCAGTATAATCAGTACAGTACGTCGGCATACGCTTGTATTATATTATCCGTGACGAAAGGAAGGAATTTACCGAAGAGGTGACGGAATAACTCCGGTCCTATAGGTGCATATGCAAAGTTGGCAGGCAAAGAATTTCTACCAACAGCAACAAATAGATAGGTACTATACATGCACAAACGGTCTATCAGCTATCTGGCGATGACATCATACTACGCTCACCAATGCGCATATAAAGCACAGGCCCATTTCTGTCAGGCCCATATTCAACAATCACCAGTTCTATCAGACAACGTACTGGCTGTTATGTAACAAAATGAATCAGATCCACGTCCAGATTAAACTCAGATACTGTCCTCGAAGTAGAAACAATAGTCTTTTAAAGATTCTTGTCGCAAAAGTTTAGTTAATCAGACCTTTGAAATTCGGTGAATGGTTCGAAAGAAACCCGGTCTAGTTAAGAATACAATAATCCATTAGGACGATGTTTCACGAGCTCGACGTCTCGCAGACACCCACATCAAGCAGTAATGTATTATTATAGCTACTCGTTTCTTAGTGGCCTCATTGTTATTTTATTGGCTACAGAAAGCCTGTCTTTTACCCGGTCGATGTAAGTAATCACAGAATGTACACTGTTACGTGCTGCTTCTGATCGTGGATAAAACACTGGTACTCCATTACCTAATCACAACAATAGATTATTTCTTGAATTGTGATTTCAGCAACGGATAAATTTTGTTTATTCGTTCCGCTCACTTCCCGTCATGCTGATAATATTAGCAATTACCACAATATTCGTTTCTATTTTAACGCCTGAACTTCAAACAAAAGATCAATAATCTACTCTAAACATTGTTGTGGAAGTTCATTGCATAACGGACCATTTGCTGAGCCACAGATAATATAATACTAGCATACAGATGCCTCATCCCATACAAAGAAACCGTGCCGACGTAACTAGCGTTTTTCATCTGACTATAAAAAATAAATTTTGTAAATCGATCGCCTTCGGTTCCGTTCCACGGCGATAGATAGATCACCATATATGTCGGTGGAACAGAATGGAACGGAACCGAACGCGATCGATGTACAAAAAATAATCAGAATAATCAGTATAGAATGTCGGCACGGTTTCTTTGTATGGTATGAGACACCACTGGCTGAGCTAACATTTAGTCAGTATTTATGAATTATGATCTATTACTGGGTACACCTATGTCACCTATCTCGTAAGAAACCACATGCGTACATTTAGGTCCAAGTATAACAATCATGCGGTTGGCGATTCTATTATCAGGCTCAGTTCTCAGAAGCAAGATCGATTTACTTTTAACACGTTTCATTATAGTTATTATAGCTAGTAATATTTCGAATAAAACCCACGCTCAAGTGGTCCGCTTAATTTTTACGATAGTATCGACCTTGTAGCGTGCAAGGCGAGTTGAACCTATGAATTGGCACTTCCGAACTGAGCGAACGAGGCCGACCGCCGAATTATCCGAACATGCTCCAATTGAAACCAGCGAGACACTAACAGTTGCAGTCATTAGTATTCATCCTACATATCATTATCAGGTTATTTAGTGCTAAAAAAGTTTATCCAAGGATTTCCCCGGCCAATGTTTTGGTTGTCGGTTACCAAAACAACCGTGACTAACTGTGGCATGGAAAAGCATCTGCCATTTTTTTGCAATTTGCAACTGTGACTGAACACTGGGATTTCTTCCAATTTTTGCATGAAGCATTCGAATGATTTCAGCTTTTCACTGAATTAAAGAGTGAGCGTGTGCTATTTGTGTAAATGATGATATCCAAAGACAAAATATATTTTTATAGAAGCTGAAACCGTAAAGAAATACTGCCAAAATAATCTTCACTTTATGGTCAACCAAAGAGTAGTAGCGTCTAACTTGTATTCGTTCGACCTTCGTACGTGGTTTCCTAATCTACATCCAGCAGACTAGATGACTAATTTATGTACATACCGTCTGAGTCCCTTGACCCGTGAGATTACGTAGATTAAATCATCATGCTTGAGACATACTAGAGGGGGCAGTTGCTGAGTTGCATTGGACTGTGGGCGACCATTACGCCAGTGTCCCTCTCGTGGGTGAGGGCCCCTGATTGATCATTTCCGTCCATTGTGTCACTCCCTTTTATACACCCCACAGGCCTATAATACTCGTTGCTCGTTTGACGCTCACCGTAACAAATGTCATCGAAATAGACTATCATCAACTGACGTAAGTTCCTTGTTACTATAAATATCTGACGTCTTATTAACGTTTGGAGAATTGTTTTTCTGTTAAAAATAAATGTAATTGGTTTCAGTATTAGACGATGATCAATTCAATTTAATTGTATACCAGCTGTATCATGGGAAGGCTAATTAAATTCAAATCAATACAAATGGTGTTACGACCTACACTGGTGGTGGTGGCATCGGCTTAGATATTATGTGGGGTGTGTTCAAATATCATGTGTATAATAACCTATTTCAGGGTTTCTGGGGCGTCCCCATTTTGCAGGGTCAACGTACAGTTCTTCCCATATATCATATTCAACATTATTTACCGCATCGTTTACTATAATCCGAACAAAGGAATTTGATGTAGACTTTCATTGTGGGGAAAGGGAAATTACGTCATGTTGTAAATTAAATCTCTTTCGTGTAATAAAATAGCATCAGCATTTCCCCGGACACTGAGCAATCGCAGACGAAATAAAAAGTAACTGACACAGACTAAGAGCTTGGGTGAGTCAACTTGCAAAATATAAAACGCGACGTAAGATAGAGACTAACAGGAAATTATACATCTAATATTTGGGTAGATTAGTTGACATAACCACTCATGTCTTAATAAATCTGTCTGATAATCGCAGAATTTGGGTAACGATGTTAATAAATTCGTAAAAGCTGCAAAGGATTGGTGAATTGCGGATACTGTTGCTGGCAAAAAACATCTTATAACCATATATTTTCTCAAACACAAGATGAGGTTGAGGTACGTGGTAAATTTTATTTAGTACTAAGCAGAGATTTATAATCTACACGACCGACATCTCTTCAATGCTGACAACGGTCGTTCTAAGAATTATTTTCTCCCTGACATAAAACAATCTGCCTGGCTACATTAAGCTGACTTGATTGCTTCCGAAGCTTTTTGCTACTCTCTATATCTAGCTGACCTCAACTTAGAAAAGGTCAAATAAATGCTGTATATTTTCAGCATTATTAGAGATGTCTCCTTCTCCCAATACTTTCGTCATAGGTCGTCGCCCCTGTACCATTAACTTTTATCCCCCTTTCTATATGGAAGAACATAATAACATTTTCGCGACGAATGATGTCACTCAGATATTCATATTCACAAGTCCTCAACTTTTAAGATGTCGTGTTGTAAATGGCGTCATCTGACTATAAGCAGATCAGACGACTGTATTTTTAATCATCACGGCTAATGGTAAGCTACTTGGTCTTTATATCAAGTTCGTGGGCGTATTAGTATTACAGCAGACTGTAGACCATCATTCGATATCGAATCATGATTGTAATATCAGTAGAATAATGTTGTGTAGCAGTAGATAGTTGTCTCGTATCGGGTCGTACGTAACGGTTAACTTGTAAACAATCGGGCCGATTCTCGGTGACAAATCAGCAAACAATGAAAGATTGAACGTGTATTGTTGGTCTGACACTAACCTACATGCACCGCCCATATTCTCGCTGAATTCAACATCATGTGAGTTCTGGTTATGCGATGACGCCACTAGTCTTGACAAATCAAAATCAATATACATATAATAAATCTGTAGAAAAATATTTTTTGTACATCGAAAAAAAATCCAAAAAAAATAGCCAGGGTGTTAAAGGATAACCAACAGAACCCATTTCTAGCATTTTTGGAATTTTTGTCTGTTTATTTGTGCACGCATCACGTGAAATGTACGAAACCAATGTAGATAACTTTTATACATAAAAATTGTGCGTATCTTGAAGAATTAATTAGTTTTTGTTTCATCGCAATGGGTTCACTCTATCAAAAGTTAGATGAATTTAAAGTGTTCAAAAAGTAAAATTATCACAGCTCACGCAATTCAGTTACTCGGACAGTTGAACTCGCTATTCGATAGATAGCGTTGTGCATTTAAAGTCATTTTCTGAATCGCGGTGTTAAGATTTTACGCGAAAGAATGACACTAGAAAAAAAAATTGGTAGGTAGTATGTAATATGTATATTTTTGAGTATGTGGAGTAGGCAGGCAGGCTGGTAAGTATGGTAGGGTTGGCAGGCTGATGACGGGAGCGAAGCCGCGGGCACAGCTAGTCATAAATAAAAGTATTAATAACTGATTCGACAGCTACGAACACTTTGAACCGATCGTGTGTTTCAGCCTTAGTCCGACTGTCCGACCTCGATATGAATCCGTGGGAAGACACATTATAGTCGCTCTTGTCTCACAATGGAGCCTGTGTTCTGTACATTGGGTCCGTTACACGTCCCATGAGACTGCTAATGCGACGCCATCCGTTATGATTGCCTCCAATAAACACTTGAGCTGTGAAGAGAGATTGGCTCAAGTTACTGTTTCAAGTTAAAATAAGACAAGGTGTAGACCTTCATCATAACAGAAGCCATCGAACTATTTGGCTTCTATATCTTTTTTTATGTTGTTTGAGCCTTCGAGGAATATTTAAACACAATACATGTTTTCATCCGATTTTTAACATAACTTCCTGTGTTTATAGTAAATCTATTCATTCGGCTGCCAGTATACAGAGTGAGTTTTTCAAGTGGGCGTGGATGGCCAAATCCGGTACTAAAAGGAATAGCGGCAACCACTCAAAGGAGTCACGAGGCCGATTATGATGAAAACTAAAACTGCATCAGTAGATTTTTGAAAAATGTACATATATCTTTCTAGCCAGGAATCGAATCCGCAGATTTTGAAAAAAAAAAAAACGCTTTCTGTATTATTACACCATTCGAAAGTGTCGCTAATTAGTATCTAATTCTGGGAAATATGACATACAGCAAATTTTAGGAAAGGGCTCAATATTAACTAAATACTTATTTTTACTACATTAAGTACCTCAATATTACACCTGAAATGATTACAATTATTTTCAACAAATAGCCGGATTCGATAACTCAAGCATTGTGCTTCATTCAGCATTACAATAATTTTGATTACGTTTAGAATATTCTCTAAAGATTTTTTCATGTCAACAATTGATACGAGTCTTCGTAGTTTGCCTAAAAAAAAAGCATTTTGTTAAAAATTAAGTTTTTCTCAAGTTCGGCAGTTTTCTCAAGTATAACATTACTTCCCAGAATTTGATCCTTATTAGCGACTCTATCGAATTTTTTAATAATACAGCCTGCGTTATATTTTTCAAAATTAGCGAGTTTGCTTCCTAGCTAGGATTTTTTTTTTTTTTAATCTGTAGGTGCAGTTTTAGTTTTCATCAAAATCGGCCTCGTGACACCTTTGAGTGTTTTTCGCTATTCCTTATAGTTTCGGATTTGGCCATCTTCGCACACTTAAGAAACTCACCCTGTATACTGTTAGAAAATATACAAGGAGTCGCTGTCTAGCGTAGTTATGGATTGTCTTATTCATACCTCGAGATTGGCTTCAATACTCCAACGATTACCGAGATTGGCTCTGGCTATAACTAGCCAGAGCCGTAGAACTACAGTATTGGTTTTGCTCTGGATCGCAAGTATAGTCGAGTAAAACCACAAGAATGTCTTCATTATTAAATTCAACACCATTATGAAGTGGTTACTGGTTTCCTTTTGCTTCTAACTTATTTGTTTTGATTTTCCTCTGCATATTGATAAATCAATTTTGCTTTGATTTTTCCTCTCAATATTAATTTGTTATTGTATTATTGTTATTACCTGTCCAATGCTAGTTATTGCATACCTATCTGTGGCGAATATTGCGTCAAATAAATAAAAATACTTTTGCAATGTAATTATTCTTCATTCAGGTTCACTGTCCAGGCTCCAGAGTGGGAATGCTCCATAAGTCCAGTTATGTCCTGCCTGTGATGATGTGTCCTGCCAAGTCCGCATTAAATACGAGACTTTCTCCTTACGTCCACAGTATCAGATGACTTAGAAATTGTACGGGCGAACATACCACATACGGTCTGTGGACTGATATGGAAGTCTCTCTACAGACCGTATGTGGTCTGTGGACAGTGAACCTGTTAAAACTTTATTCAAATAAAGTTGAGTAAATTCCTCGAAGTACAAAATTAATTTTCCTTTATTCCGGGAACTAATCAAAAATACTCCTCAGAATTTTCGGTGAGATGGCGTAACAGATCTATATTTAGCAGTGGTTCTCCAATCAGCTTGATAACGAAGAACTCATTAGTGGAACACTAGCCATTAACACGAGTGCGTAAACAAAGAAATGAATCATAAAATGTATGGAACTGGGTACCGCGTTCAACTTGGACTTTAGAACAGTGTAATAAAAGATTGTAAGCAGCCAGTGTCATATTAACGACATTCAGTGACGCTACGACATAATGTCATTTTTTTTTTAATATCTAACTCTAGGAAACGTAATACAAGAGGTTTAGTATACAATTTCAATTGTGCAGTCATATTAAATTTCTTTCGGGTTGATTTCACGGAACAATTGGGTTACTTACGAATTACACAAGCAATGTTGGAATTCAATTGTTTTTTTTTTAAATGTGATTTAAATATTTAACAAATTATGGATGCATAATCTGAACAATTACCCAGTTTTTACAGATAGAGTGGGATTTACAAACAAAAATAACCATCATTTTCCCAGAACTAGTTGAAAACAATAGCAAAATAAATTACCTTAATTAACCAAGCTTATCAGTAACAGGGAAAACCTCTGACCGGTGGAATTTCAAGTCAAATTAAATCTGTGTATTCTTCATTAACATAAATACCTAGAGATGTTCATAATTTTAATTATTATGAGATACACGAACTTCACGATAAAACATATAAAAAAATCATTAGGTATCAACATTGGAGCTCATGGGTCGCCACGTGATTGCGGCGAGGCGGCGACGTTCTTCGGTGCACGTGTACCGACTCAAGAGTACGAACTTATGAATTATCAGACAACCAAATTAGACATGTTTCGAGTTTGTTTTTATGTTAAATGACGCTGTCGCGATGACGCGGTGATACAATTCTGACTCAACGCCAAAAGGTACGTTGGATAAAAAATTAAGATCGTTCTATCGTAATTTTTAAGATGCTATTTGAGGGTGATACCAAAATCTTGAGTAAAAAGAACCCTCTCTTTTTTACCGACGAAAAAAAAGGATGTTATCAATTCGACACGTATGTTTGTAATATTGTTAGAATTGCCCAATATTCACATGTTATGTTATTATAATTGGGCTTCTCAACATATTGTGTCCTTAATTTCATAAGTGTATGTTTGTATGTATGTATGTTTGTCCACACATTTCTCCGAAAGTACTTATCGGACCGTGACTATTCTAAAACACTAAAACATGCAAAATAAGTATCGTTTCAGAAGACGGTATCGAAAAACGATAAGTACCAAAGACAGACCGGCTTCCGAAACGAAAGTTATTTTGGACTTTTTAGTGTTTTGCTTTTGAAGTCGTTTTATTTTTAGGGTTCCGTACCCAAAGGGTAAAAACTGGGCCCTATTACTAAAACTCCGCGGTCCGTCTGTCTATCACCAGGCTGTATCTCATGAAACGTGATAGCTAGACAGTTGATATTTTCACAGATGATGTATTTCTGTTGCCGCTATAACAACAAATACTAAAAACAGAATGCAATCAATATTTAAGTGGGGCTCCCAAACAACAAACGTGATTTTTTTGCCGTTTTTTTGCGATAATGGCACGGAACACTACGTGCACGAGTCCGACTCGCACTTGCCGGTTTTTTTTGTGAAAAAGTTTTTATCATTTACTGGAATGTGCTCTTGATGATAACATTATAATCATCTAAATATTTCATGTCACGTATAAAGAAGTCGCTAAAAGTAATTGTCACTCAAATATGGCTTGAAACGTAGACTAGTTAAATAAAACTCGCTTCACTATCTTATCTCTGCATTTCGCCAGCTCTATTTGCACAAGTTTAATGATATTCAAAGGCGTGTACAATTACATACGGATGAAAAATGCACGAAGCATACTGTTCTAATAATTAGTACTCATATCATATACCGACGAACGCAATCGTGTCAC
The DNA here is from genome assembly GCA_948252205.1 of Orthosia incerta. Lineage (NCBI taxonomy): Eukaryota > Metazoa > Arthropoda > Insecta > Lepidoptera > Noctuidae > Orthosia > Orthosia incerta. Next base: position 8,465,978 of record OX411748.1, read on the forward strand.
GGATTGACTACAAAAAATGCTTGTGATAAATCAGGACCATAATTTTATGAGCTCCTGGAAGACATCGCTGCCTTGGGACATTAAATCTTAGTGTGATAAGAAGAGTATGCATTTCAATACAATAAAGTTATGCTAGACGGGTCTAGTTAATTTGGACGATAACAATAAACCAGCTCGTTTAATAATCGCGGGCGTCTTGGCCAGTAGCGTGCCGCATTCCTGGAGTGCCGTTGATTGGCAACAATGAAGGGTCAACATAATTAGCGTGGTAATTGGCTAAGCAGTAGCAAACTCGCTTTCTGACTGGGCACTTCTAGATAACGAATCTAACGTGGGCGCCAAATGACTCATATTAAGGGACGAAGGTTGTTGATACCACAGACCATAATCACTTTAACCCAGACAATACTTTTTCTCATGCAGCGAGCAGATAGTAGCGTTAGAGCAAAAAGTTGCTCGCCTATAGAATAGTTTGCGCAACAAACTTTTGCTTTTATCTACTTTTTGCTCCAGCTTCAGTGCGCTAGCAAAAAGTTTGGCTAGCGATGTGTTAACTTCCGATTTCCGCTCTTGGCTGTTGGAGGTGAAGTTTTGATCCCTATTCAATTGCTTATCAGGGGTTTTTGTTGATAATTTCACTGGCTACAGCCTTGTTAAGCTTTTACGGACGGGTCGCGTGACCGTCTCCTTACACTTACTAATTGACTCAGCACACAAAACCAGTGCTACTGTTGGCTTCGAAGCGACAAAAACAAGGTTACATTCAACACATTCTGTATCACTATCAATTGTTCTAAATAAAATGATCGATTACGGACGAACAAAAAGCTTTTGTTTCAAGCGTAACATGAACAAAAAGCAATTAATCACTGGACCAGGCCGTTGATTAATCCTTTCAAAATCGTTAACAGAGTTTAGCTCTTCGTGAATATTTACGCTCCGAGAGAAACATGACGCTGGAGTTCTATTGTTCAATGAAACGTCTTGTTTAATTCTGCTAGCGTATTCCGTAGCACGGATGAGCAGCGCAGTTGAGGAGGTTTCGGAGAGGAAAAACAAAGTCAAGGCAATCATTAAAGCTTGACAAAAAGGTAAGGCTTCATTGCTGCACAAAAGGAATTTACATTATAAATTACGGATCGTGAAGATTTACGACAATTTGCCAACCTTGTGTTGTATTGGTTGCGAATGTCATCGAGATGACGAAAATAGCATGTACTTTATACCTACTTACATGGTTCCATGGCCTCGTTACTTGCAAAAACATTTTAAGTGATGTATTTTTCAGTCACTGACTAGATATTATACATATGGAATAGAGAATTACATGATTTTCACAAAAGTTTAATTTAAACGAACATTTCAATCCTCGATTCGCTGCAATACTTTTCGAATAAGCCATACATTATAATGCAAATGTATGGATTATTAGAGAGCTATGGTGGCCCAGTGGTAATGGCCGCGACTTACAAGTTGTAGGTCGTGATTTCGAACCCTGGCAGGCGCTTTACTTTGTGTACATTATTTCATCACCACTGCTCTCAAAACGGTGAAGGAAAACATCCTGAGAAACCAGGCATGTGTTAGAACCAAAAATTCGAAGACATGTGACAATCAACAACACGCAGTGGGCCCGTGTGGTGGATTATGGCCCATTCCCTCTCACAGAGAGGTGACCTGACCGGCGAGCACGGGCCCTCTTTTCCGCACTTAAAACTCCCATTTGGTCCGTTTTGCGTGCAGCCGGCGAGCACGGCCTACTGTGATAGGCCTGAGTCACATATTTTTATCACAGTTTGGGAACAAAAACCGTGATAAAATGCAAGGCTGGCAGGCAAGACTGGTGTCAGATCTCAAGCTTCTGACTACCCGTAACGACTGTCAAAGATCTTCAAATAACAGCCGGGACCAACGGCTTAACGTGCTTTCCGAGGCACGGAGAAAACTCGGTATGTTGAAATGGTCACCCATCCACGGACCGACCTCGTCAAGCGTTGCTTAACCTTGATGATCGACCCGTGCGGCTGTTATTATTTAGCCACGAGCTCTTCTAAGTTTAATTAAATTATATTATTTTATATTGTTTTATTATGATTTTAATTGATTTATGTATTTAGATTCTTATTTATGTAACCTACTCTGCAAATGATCTTGCATACCATACACAGGATCTTTTCTAAATGTTTAATTATAATATGAATGTGTTTATAAGACGTTGGTGTGCCTTATTAATAAATAAATCTTAGAATCATTAATGTTTTTCGTGAAGATTTCAAGTATGAAATCGGATAAGTTCTTGAATTAAATATTTCTCGGTAGAGGATAATCTACGAGCATGTTTTACGGTTTAATGTCGGTGTGTTTACCTTAATGTCAAGGGTTCTTAGTACATCCGAGAAAAAACATGGCGTGTTGAGGTGAGAACGTAGGAAATCGAGGTAGGTAGGTGGCCGCTTTCCGTAGACTCGAGACGCTGACCACTTTTACTTTCGCCTCCGTACATTCACCTGGGCCGAGAGCTGCGGTCAAAGACGCCCTACATACCGCTCTATGTTTACTGTATCTATAATAACCCTGGATTAATTAGAGGGAGAGCTGAACAAGCATATATGGGGTGAAAAGTTAATAGCTGAGTAAAGTGGCTTGCTGAAAGAGTGAAAGAACACCGAGAATATATCTGAAAGGTTTTAGATAGAAGGTTTGGCTTTGGTCAAGGGTCCACTTTCAGATTTCCAATATGAAAATATAACGTGCAGGGTGCAGAGTCATTCATTTTTAGGATTCCGTACCCAAAGAGTAAAAACGGGGCCCTATTACTAAGACTCCGCGGTCCGTCTGCCTGTCTGTCTGTCCGTCTGTCATCTGTATCTCATGAACCGTGATAACTAGACAGTTTAAATTTTCACAGATGATGTATTTCTGTTGCCGCTACAACAACAAATACTCAAAACTGAATAAAATAAATATTTAAGTGGAGCTCCCATACAACAAAAGGCGTTTTTTTGCAATAATGGTACGGAACCCTTCGTGCGCGAGTAGACTCGCACTTTGCCAGTTTTTTAATTGATCGGGTCCGGCTTGACGTCAAATGTCATTAATAAGCAATTCTGACCACGAAATTGTGGGCTTTCCCTAAACCTATAACTATTTTGAAAACATTTGGACAATTTTTAAAAGTCGTCAGATTTAGAATAAGCTTGCTCAAAACCCCTGCCAGCTTCCCCTCCGATAATGAAACTAGAACGCGAACTCGGGAACAACCCCGTTAATCGAGACTGAAGAAAGGGTGAAGAGTTATCTATACTAGCATTATAAATGCGAAAGTAACTCTGTCTGTTACCTTTTCACGCTTAAACCGCTGAACCGATTTAGATGAAATTTGGTATGGAGATAGTTTGAGACCCTGGAAGTACATAGGAGTTTTTATCCCGGAAATCATTTAGGGAGTGGACAGGGGGGTAGAAGTTTATATGGTGAACTAATAATTTCTCAAGTATGGCGGGGCCCACACACCTATAATATTATGGAGCGATATAAAAAAAATGGCTATTCAAAGTACCAATGCTACGCAGATGAAGTCGCGGGAAACAGCTAGTCTGATATATTAGTAGGTTTTGAATGCCAATTGTACCGGAAGTTAGGCTCTTAAAACGACCTGTTAAGGTTACACTAGTCGAAAATTATTCCATACAAACGTAGTCTAGGGATTATTCCACTGATTGACGATGTACGTTCAAAATAAAAAGTGATATCAATTTGTCTCATCATTATCTAGGCCTGTATGGAAGCGAAAAAGTGAAAAAATAAAATATTTGAAAGTTATGAGCGTCGAAAGTTCCACATTTCGACACTAATTTTAACGCAATTTGTGGGCGCAAACAAATACTATAAGAAGACGGAAAAAACGGCCTCCATACTGGGATAGATTAGTAGTTCAACAATGCATATAATTTTATTTAAAACAGATAGATTTAGTAGTGTTTTTCATGATTTCTAGACTGCTAAAGGTCTGTTTATAAAATTCCGCGCGCTCGGTTTCGTCCTAAATCATTATCCATTTCGCTACAAATTTGCAAAAGTGTGTATTCGTACGCGAACTAGCTTCCTACTGCTCATCACAGCATCTATTTCTTCTGCACGTGTTGTCGGTTGATATAAAATGCTTTTTAACCCTGCGCACAAAATAGTTCGTGCCGTCGTCGACTAGTGTACCCTTAACTGGTTAACTTATCACACCTCATTATAAGTATTTAATGAAACGCACAGTTAGCTTAGGTAATTACAATAAAATAGGTGATAAACAGAACGCATCACGTGTGACGAAATAAAGTTTTAATAATGTTCAATCAGTACATAGTCCGATCGAACTGTAAATAAATATCAGAGATCAGCATAACAAAATACCAGAAAACTGGTTATGAATATTATGGCAGATTTTGCAAATAAAGAAGTTATCTTGGGTGAGAAGAATGTAGTATAAAGTTGAGGATCATGCCCTTTTTACCCGACTGCCGAAGGAGGGTAATGTGTTTATCAGTCATCTATGTATGTATGTATGTTTGTTCCTATGTGGCGTTCCAGAGACCAAACGCGTTGGCCGATTTTGATGATCCTTACGTCAATCGATTCGTCTTAACCTTGCGAGTGTCACTGGCTATATTAAAATTGGAAAATAGAAAAATGGCGGCTTTTGGGCGCCATATTGAAGGGAGGCAATTTTCTTTCTTCTTCCAAATCCATCGTGTGGGGTATAAAAATAAAGGTTTTCAAGAGGTGATTTCAAAAATATATAACACTTTTATGTTTAAATGTACCTAATTTGAAAAAATCTTAACTAAAACATATTAAATAAAAAAAGTTAGTTAAAAAAATCAAAAAATCCCGACTGCTTAAAAAGCCAGGTTTTTTTTTTGTTTCTGTAAGGGCTGTAGCCTGTAAGTAGTTAATCGAAACAGAACAGGACTTAATATAAGTCGAGATTAAGGCAAACAGCTTCTGAGAGAAAAACTCGAACATATTGCTCCATGAAAACATATGTACCATTAATTGATGTTAATAATTAGGCTGGCATATTATAAGTTGGGGGATTACTTCACTGATAAAAATGCTTGGCTAAATGCTATTCCTGCTCCACATCCACTAGGGCGCAAAACCAAGTGATATGCAGAACATTATTGTTTTGCAGTGTTCTTGGAACTGCTGAAGACTGAATGAATATATTTGTATTGTATAAACTCAATTTCCTTACTATTGTATAACTGCAAAGCACGTGTGTGAGTACTATGTACCCAACTGTAAATCTGCCATTTACTGTACCTGTGTGTCGTTCGTTGACTTGGGTGTGCCCTGGCAGTTGAGTGTGTCATGCTCTCTCAAATGTCTCTCTGAGGGTGGCGCGTGTGTTGGATCATCCGGTTCCCTTCATGATGGTTGAGCTGGGTGGTGCCAATTCATGCGTCATGTTCGTGAACGGACGCCGTCAGCTGGGATTGGTCATTACTTAACTGCTTCAGATGTTAATGCTTTTTTTTTTTCTAGCTTCTATTATATAACTGCACAGTGCATGTGTGAGTATTTTTATTACTTTATGCCTGTACGTAGTATAGTGTGTAGTGCTGTTCTGGGTGCATTGTCCTCACATATATGAATTTATTAATGAATGTACTTATATGTAACTAAATATTGTAAAAAAAACTTTTCTTTTTTAAAAAGAGTAAGTATGGAGTTTCTTGTGCATTCTTCTCCATAACAAGCTACTTTCCGAATGCACGGTAGAATCAACTTTTATAACTTGTAAATTTTAATGTACCTAACGTTCAAAAGTGCCGCTTGGTGGCCTACTTGAAATAAAATATCTTTGTCTTTGTCTTTATTTAAATCCCACTTTAGATCATTGTTAGTACAGTTGAAAAGCTTAACATGAGCTGCAATTGCCACAGGAAATAAAAGTTTTAACAGGACACTGTCATCAAGCATACACCATTTATAATGCAAATTTAATTGCTTGCTGTGTAATCCAACAATTATTTCCACTGGCAACTATTTATTCATAGCCAGATACTATTAAAAATCAGTAACTGGTGTTCAACAAGTTACCAGAGCAGAACATACCTTATGTGTGAATAAAACTAGCGGCATACACTGGAATGCCAATAAAAAAGGAAACACTACACATTACTAATGAGCAAGATCCCAAGGCTGGTTCATTTTGTAATGTAATGCTTTAAATATTAACATACTAAACCTTAATTTTAACTAAGCCATTAAAAATTATTCCCCAGTTGTAAAATTTGCATATTTTGGAATATTATTATGTTTTCATAAGGTAAGACTGTATTATAGGCTATTTGAATTTAGAATGCAGATGAGAATGTGTTAAGGAAATTTTTAAATAAAAAGAAACCATAATAAATCACTTTTTAAATAAATAAAATATGGTTCCAGTTGACAAACCACACATCCATTCTCTTTACAAATTTGATGTGTTCAATTCTTCTTCTCAACATATCAATGATTCCAAATTGATTCCAAGGTTTGTTTTGTGGTAAAAATATCCAAGAGATTTATAATTTGTATGATTTGAATATACTAGCTACTAACATTTTGGTCTATTTATTAGTTTAATTTTTAAATTTATAAGCCGTAACCATACCAAAGAGTAATTGCAATTAATAAACCATAGGTATATTAATCCACCAGGACCCACACACACAACGGAACAAATGAGTCTAAGTGCGGAACAGAGTCCCTTATCTACCTAGAGGTAATTCCACACACAACGGACCAAATGCGAGTCTAAGTGCGGAATGGGGTCCGGAGTCCTTTATCTACCTAGAGGTAATTCCACACACAATGGACCAAAGAAGTGTGGAATGGAGTCCCTTACCTTCCTAGGTAATTCAGCAAGTTACTGCTACTATAATGATTAAACTAATAGATGGACAGCTAGTCCAATTTGTTTTGTGTAATTTCAAAGTAAATTACTAAGTGCAACATTATGATACAAATAATTATTTATTTCTTTTTCATAGCTTTGTACCACAATTGGTATTTGAAGTGCACTTCTAAAAGGTATTTTTACAATAAATGTGAATGATTAAATATTGCCTAAAATATCTTGTTATCTTCACAAATGTTACTATCTGGACATTTAAATGCATTATGTGACTCAGAAATAATTTGATAAGATATAAATTCATTAACTTCAGATAAGAACCATCTTTATTATTTTGAAAGTGACTAACTTTTTTATCATATCTTTTTTAATTCAGTAATGTAACATTTTGTTTAAAATTAAATTGTAAACATATGTTTTCATGCTTCAGTATATTGTGTGCAAGTTTGATAGATGATAATAATATTATATCTCTATGAAGTAGACAAAAACATAAAACAGGAGTGTATGTGAGCTACTCAATAAGCAATTTTAGCCGTCATAATTAATTACAGTGTTCCACAAATGTTTGTTTATAAAAAGTCAGGACTGGAAGTAAGGATAAAGCTATCTATTAGAACCATATGTAAGAGAAAATGCGGTCGCAGACATCCAACTGATGTCAAGATGTCTGCAACAAGATTTCCTCTTAAGAAGAAAAAATCAATTGTGGGATAGGCTCCAGGATCGAACCCACAAATACTAGTGTTTTCTATACTATAATAATATTATAAAGAGGAAAGTTTTGTTTGTTTGTACCGAATAGGCTCCAAAACTACTGGACCGATTTAAAAAATTCTTTCACCAATAGAAACATTATTCCTGAGTGACATAGGCTATTTTTTTATCCCGAAAACGGGTCCTGTGGGATGGTCCACAGGAGCGAAGCCACGCGGAACAGCTAGTAAAATATATTAGCTTATTAGAATAGACTCCCCCTTCACACAAATAGGTAGTTGTGTCAGTTTTATCAGAGATTTCTCTTTAAAGTTTTCTGCTCACAAAAGCAAAGCTGCATGAATATGCGAGATAATAGACTCAATAATTTGATGTACCATTTCATTAACATGTGCCCTGTACATTTTTCATATAACAACATATTGTGTAGTATTAAAAACATGTTTTATTGCATACGTTAGCCAAACCATATACACAGACCATTAAATCGGTCAATAAATTGCAATCTATATTGTTATGGGCCATAAAATAATAGATAGAAGACTTTAATTATGAAGTTATAGTTGAATATGCGATGTACACCCCATGTGTTTCACATTTATGTTATGGACCATCTTTATGTAGAACAATAAATTCAAAATTAGAAGCGTTGATTAAACATTGATGGCAGTTTAAATAAAGAAGCCATGTAATTAGGTAATCAAAGCTTGTTGATATGTGGTTTGTAACCTCAAGCAGAATTAATTATTTTGAAAAATACATTGCTGTTATCCTTAAAGCTTAACTTATGATAAGTTGCAAATATTCTAATATCGAAAACAAGTTTTAAGTACAATATCAAAGAAGAGTTTTATCATATTAGACTTCTATCTAGCGCAAGATATTATACAGTATCCAAATATGGTTTTAGATAGTGGTGAAAGGTATTTCCTAAGCCTGTAAGAGCTTAATTACCTTTGCCAAGGCAGGCAGGTAGCAGATGACTAATGAAGAAAGGTAAACAACACCCTACCTTACTGTTGAGTTTCTGTTTACTAATTTCTATGACACGAGCCAAAGAAACGTGGGGATATTAACGTTACGATAAAAACTTCCCTCAAAACACATTCATCTCTTGTTATCAAATAGTGAACGGAACTTGGAAATTAACATACCTGAAATCCAGACTGAGGTTTCTCTGATGAGTCGTGGCTTTGTTGGGGGATCGGACGTCGCTCCGACTTCCGTGGACGGGTACATCCTCTAACATTATCACACACGCGATGCAGCGGCACAACACAATAATATACCCATAGCACTACCTCCCCGTAGTAAAATCACAAAGTAAATAACAACATGGCGCCCGTCACGAATACTACAAACGCAGACAGTCACCACTTGATCTTTTTCTTTTATACCTATGCCCAACAAGACTATCTACTCACAGCCGTTGATATACCATAAATCTATGCACTGCAAAGCAATAGGTAATAAAACAAGCAAAGTTGGTAGGTACGTAAACCTTTGAATGCCCTACAAACTTTTTCAACACAACCCAGCGATTGGTGTAAAGAAAATAAAACAAACAACGAAAAACACTAAAACTATTTTGAAATAAAAATCAACGGTAGGCGTAGTAAAAGAAACAAATTCTTCAAAATTAAAGAAATCGATGACGCTCCAACCGAGACGACATCCTATTATTATTTTTCATTTTGTGAGTTTTTCTCGTAATCAGTCCCAGAAAAATATTTTTTAACACTTGCAACATTAATGATACATACAGATAAAATTAACTACAGAACTTCCAGTATATTTCTAAAGACGGCTATAATTATAGACCGAACTGACTCCTCAATGCTAGAATTCTAATCAATCTCAATTTTTGTTTCTAATTCTCTCGTTCGTTGCGTAACAGCCTGCTGTATTGAAAAGAGGAAACAGGAACGTGACAACCGTCACGTTGTAAGTTGGTATCCATGGGTGGTTGGTGTGTTGACCTGCGCGCTTAAGAGTCGTAAAAGTTTCCTAAGATTTAAATAAAGAAAGAAAGAAAACTAGTTTATTTGACACACACAGATACACACAACTACGATCGATCGATTGTGATTTACCATCTCTTCGGAGAACAGCGCGTCATATCAGAGGTGTAAACTATTGAGGAACAGACAACTCATTCTTCCACACTTCATCACTCCCGCAGAGCATCTTCTACCTGGGCACGAACTGCAGTGGCCAATCTGGAGATCTTTGAACCAATTGTTGGTCCAGGTTGGTCGCTGCAGAGATTACCTGGTAAAATGGGGTATCCTAGACCCATCCCAAACACAGTGCCAGTGTGTGGAGCCCCGTCACATGATATGCTAGGTGAATATCCTGTGGCGGGGCTCCACCACTTCTTTTCCTGCCCAGCATGCACAAACACCTGCACTTTTCAAGACTTGAACGAGGCCAACGACCACAGAACATTTTTACTTTAGCCAACGACAGAGTTATCCAGGTGGCCACATTTTGAGTCAAATCGCGACGCAAAGAAGAAAAATGTTATTTCTCATTTTTGAGATATACATATTCTGATTATAAGTAGGATTTCGTATTCGTGAATATTTAGCACCGTGGCGGTAAATATATACTCAAGCTTCAGTATTTTGAAGTTGTGATGTAAATGATTTTATTGTTGTGAGCAGCGTGCTTGTAAAAATCTGCATAAAATCTACTCTTCCGTCATCATAACAGCTGAAAGACGTCCACTGCTGGACATAGGCCTCCCCCAAGCGTCGCCACATTGACCAGTCCCGTGCGTCTCGCAACCAGCGGATCCCTGCAACCTTCACCAGGTCAACGCCATCGGTCCACCTGGTGGGAGGCCTTCCAACACAAGTTCCGGTTCGCGGTCGCCACTCCAGAACCTTTCTGCCACATCGGCCATCCGTTCCGCGAGCACTTAAGTTTGGCAATTCTTCAGGCTATGTCGGTAACCCTGGTTCTCTTACGGATCTCAACATTTCTGATTCGATCACGCAAGGAAACGCCGAGCATAACCCTCTCCATTGCCCTTTGAGTGACTGTAAGCTTTCTGATAAGGCCCATTGTTATAGTGCTATCACACGTTCGTATTTGGTCCGGCCGAATCACGGATTTGTGGGCGGGGTTAGTTCGGCCCGGACCATATCCGAGCGTGTGTAGAGTGGTCTGCTGGACATTATAATTATTAATTGAGTCCGTCTCGCTCCACACAAGCGTGTATAAGCGAGAAAGAATTTGTGGGCAAAGTTAGTCCGGCCGTACCAAATCCGAACGTGCCTACCCGCCTTCAGGAGTTCAGCCGTGATTCCGTCGTCACCCGGCGCCTTGTTGTTTATAAGCTGTTTTAGAGCCATCCTTATCTCGTACAGGCTGACGTCCGGGATACCTTCGGTTTACTGGTTGACATGTACAACTGCCCATAGAAAATCTATTCATAATAGAGCAAAATCCTAGAGCTGCCATACACACAAATTCACGTTTATTTTCACAACCTTGTGAATAGGACTTCACATGCGAGGTGGGAACCAGCTCTTAGACCATTATATTTACTAAGTAGCTGTCCCACGCGGCTTCGCTCCCGTCAACTGGCTACCTACCTACCCTGCATGTATGATTGTTGCGTAATTTAAACCGTTTACGCAGCGCACGCAACGGAAGCTCTTCGCGCTCTTCTTAGCGCGTTCAAACAAACTCTTCAGCTTTATAATATTAGTCAGTATAAATTATAGTGCGCGCGGAACTAGTTGGCCGCGCCTTAGGTGGCGATAGGGGTGAGGGGGCGGGTTAGGACAATGGACAATGACAATGTTAATGGGTCATCACACCCATTGTCAATGGGTCATCCCGGGTTTTACTGGCGCCCCCGCCTCTCTGTCCCACCGCTCAAATACCTAAGGCGCTGCCAACTAGTTCCGCACGCACTATAGTATAGATATTATGTAAATCATACATAAAAATCAGTGCTATAAGAAAACTGAGTAATATGTTTGTGTACCCTTATCACCAGCACCTGTAAATTGGCCGTCGGCACAAGCTAGCAAGTATGTATATGTTTTAAGTAAATGCTAACACTGTTATGCATTTTGTGCAGCGGTTCTGGGATTTTGGACTATAAACCAAATGGTGTATACAAAACCAAACTAATATTTTTCACTATCAAAATACTTGATTATTCAGTGAAAGCATTAAATAAATATAAAATCTTAACATAGTGCATTACAAGCTACAAATTAGTTAGAATAATATAATACAACAGTAATTAACCAAATTAATATTGGTTATTCTTATGTTTTTGGGGAAGATTCTTGAGATTGCCTTGTTGAAGGCTGCCTTTTATGAACATTTGGTTTCCTTAGCCTGTGGTAATTAGGCATGACTTTGCTCAAAAAGTCTAGCTGCAAAAGTTGTGACGGCTGCTTCTCTAGTGCTTCTCTGACATGATGATCAGATCCCCATATCACAGTGTTGTCGGCCAGAGTTTGTGGTGCTGTTAGACTACATGCTGCACCTAAAATAAAATGAAAATATATTAAGGGAGATATCTGTTGCTATTGAATGTGGAGGTTTGTATTTAGATTTGATTATAGTTCCCTTTTTCATACAATTCTATACAATAATGTAGGTTTCATAAGTTATGGAGAAGACCTGCAAAGTCTCAGTGAGGTATTCTTATAAAACTTTAATTCTCACCTTATTGAACACAAACCATTCTGCTTTCAAATGGTCATCTTAGAAAGAAGAAAGAAAAAGTGTTTATTCGCCACAAAAACGACATGGCACGGTATCCAATATTAGTAAGTATTTAAATTATGTTAGTAAAGAAAAGTAAGATTAAAATTAAATACCAAATTTGAGTACAGTACTAGGATGATGAGTAAGTACAAGCAGATGCATGTCGTGACTGTGACAAGAAGGCTTCCACTCAGCATATTGCTGTGCCGTGGGAGACCCACAGCACGGCGCTGATTTTCAGTGGTCGCCTAGGACGTGACGTACGGATCGTATCTTAGCAAAGCAGTGTTCAATACTTAAGGTGACTGGAAGAAAATATTTAAAGGCATTTTTTACATACTAGTTGTTGGCCTTTATAGTTTTTACTTGTCCATAAAGTTTTAATAAATTCAGGAATGTAATAATTAAGAATGAAAAGTTACCAATCACACAACCGCTTCCAATCTTGACGTCCACTCCTACGTAGGACCGGCACTCAAACACATTGCTTTCTCCAATATGGCCACACGGTGATTCCAACTTACAGCCCACCTCAAACACGTTGTGAGCTCCAATGAATAAGGGTTTAGGGGGATTCTCTTGTTTATCACTCTTTCTATAAAATAGTAATGTAATAAGTATATACATAGTAGTAACATTTAATATTATGTTTTTTTTTAGATATTTTAACATATAGACTAAAATGTTTGAATATTTAGTGCAAGATACATTTGTGATCACCCTTTTTTAAAGAGGCACCAGTATTAACTGTTTCGAAAAGCTTTTGGCTTTAAACACCTGCAGTATTAGCTCATAAAACATGCTTACTTGTGAATAATAGTAGAGTACTCTTCAATAATACAGTATTCGGCAATTATTATAGGTCCACCCTCAGCTATGATTGTCACTCTTGGGTGAATAACTGTCCCTCCGCCAATTGTTATGTCTCCTTCTAAAGTACAATCCTCACAAACAGTAGCACCGGGCAGAATTTTTATGCTGAAACGGATCGTACATTGAAAGTAATTTCTAAACAGGTAGAATATAAGCCAATACTGTATTCGCATCCGTTAGGCTACTTACTTATGAGACATTTTCAAAAGTTACGAAACTTCCCACGTTAGAATAACTATATAATTAAAATAATAAGCAGTAAATAAAACTAATAACGTAAAATATTTCGAGCTTTTTGGGAATTCTGTCGATTCGATTGAACTCGATTGACAATGACATGATGAGTCAATGACAATGACATTCCCATTCGTTTTCGCCCAATGAGGTAGGAAAACTATGGAGACTGCATATTCTACTATATGAAGAATAGTTATACAAATATCTTTAATATCGACACACGCATGTCAAAAAGCGTTTTGTCTCTTTTTAACTAACCAAGAGCTGCATATGAAAAGGTAGACATCTAAATGTTTGTCAAGGACTAAACTTGGTAACACTTTTGAGTGACGTCAATATCATGTCTATGCGTGACCGGTCGCCATGTTGATTGCCGAGTAAAATTGGTAGTTGTGTGCCGTTTACCGTTTGTACGTTTATCTGTGTAGTTGTGCTGTCAAACAGTTGCAAATGGCCTACTTCATTGGCCAATGGGCAGCCATCTTAATTGCCCGATGTATGTAGGTATGCACGCTAATTTCGTAGGTATGGCAAGTCCATAGGTTTATAAGTCAGTGTTTTCGCCAACCTGACATTGCATTGACAGCAGTAGTTTTTTTTTTTTATACGGACATTCTAAAAGGTTTACACAGAAAAATAAAATTACATTAGATTAATAAATTAAGCTACCTAAAGTACATAAAAAAGATATAAACACAGAAGACAAATAAATAAACTAACATATGATGACAATAGTCAACGGTTTTGCTTTTTACCCGACTGCCGAAGGAGGGTAATGTTTTTTATCAGTCTATGTATGTATGTTTGTTCCTACGTGGCGTTCTAGAGACAAACGCGATGGCCGATTTTGATGATTCTTAATTCTTACGTCAATCTATTCGTTTTAACCCTGCGAGTGTGAAAATAAAAATTTGGCGCTGGATTTCGGGCGACATATTGTGAGGCACCAAATTTCATTTTTCTTCCAAACCCATCGTGTGGTGTATCAAAGTAAAGGGTATTAAGAGGTGATTTCAAAAATATATAATACTTATATGTTTAAATGTACCTAATTCTAAAAAAGAAAACTAAAAAGTTTTAATCACGGCATTATTTTCTTCTTGGTTACGTCTTTTTGTTCGCTTTATAGCAGTCGGGTTTTTTGGTTTTTGTAATTAACTTTTTTTTTGATAATTAAAACAGATCATTTAAATATTTTGAAGTTGTAAATGATGAAGGGCACCGTAAATGATATAGCTCTGTAAATAACAGCCGTGCTTTCCAAGGCACAGAAAAATCACAGACCAGTCTCAGCAAACGTTGCTTATTCTTGAAGATTGGACCGTGAGGCGGCTGTTGATCTAACCTGGCTAAGTTAGACCAGCAGCCGCTTCACCGTTTTTTATCCTTCATAATGCGCACAGCGAATGAATGGAACCTGCGTCAGTTTTTCCGAACACATCCAACCCGAATCTCTTCAAAGTTAGAGGGAACAGGCTTCTTCTGGGTAAGCTCACTCCTTCGTCGGCTCTGTCTCTGTCACCTTTGACCGAGACTAGAGTCAAGAGCAAACCCATCACAAATAAAAAAAATTAAAATAAAAAAAACTTGTAATCGTATCTACGAATCATATAAAACTTATAGGCTTCAGTCACTGACTTATAAACCTATGGACTTGCCATACCTACGAAATTAGCGTGATACCTACATAAATCGGGCACTTAAGATGGCTGCCCATTGGCCAATGAGGTAGGCCATTTGCAACTGTTTGACAGCACAACTACACAGATAAACGTACATAAACAGCACACAACTACTAATTTTACTCGGTAATCAACATGGCGACCGGCCACGCATAGACATGATTTTGACGTCACACAAAAGTGTTACCAAGTTTAGTCCTTGACAAACATTTAGATGTCTCTCTTTTCATATGTAGTTCTTGGTTAGTTAAAAAGAGACAAAACGCTTTTTGACATGCGTGTGTCGATTTGATAGATATGTGTATAACTATTCTTCATATAGTAGAATAGGCCATCTCCATAGATTTTCCTTCCTAGAGATGGGTCGTACTAGGTGAATTTTGGACTAGGTGCACCTAGTCCAAGTCCGTACAAATACTCGATCCAAATACCTGTTCCACCTAGTCCATGAAATACGCATACTTTATAGATACTTAGTCTTTGCGTACCACCGATACGTGTAGATACGTACGTACGCAGTAATGAAATGTAATCTTCCCTTCATACTTTACACAGACTTGACTGTTATCGTAAAGATTTATCTACGTTAAAGATTGTTGGCGTAATTAAAAGATTTCTATCAATTTTTCAGAGTACTTAATTAGTTTTGTTATTGTTTTTTTATACACTAATTCCTTTGGTAACCATTATTTAAACAATAAACACATGAATTAATGTCGTAATAAAAAATAGATATAATTATGTTTTTAAATGATTTATCAAAATTTCGTTACGAAAACCGATCACACTAAATAAGTCCGATAGTACGTGTTTGCGACGACTAGTAGGTAACAATACGTCAAGCGAGATCACATCCGCATGAGTCCGTACTTGATACTAGACTGCATCATAAAGTCTTCATTCGCATCGAGTATCGTCAAAGTACCTATTCTATAAAGTCTGCCTAGTCCCGACTAATCTCGAGTATTGACAAAGTACCTATTCTACAAAGTCTGCCTAGTCCCGACTAGTCTCGAGTCTCGAGTATTGACAGACAAGGATGAAAGGATTGCGGAATAGTGTAGTTAAAAAAGGACAGAATATATTCTAGCACAACACAGTGCGCGTCGCGTGACTTTTATGCCATTGAAATATGGTTCAAATTAAAATGACTGACACACGTATGATTTTGGCAAACATGAATGAGCTATGACTATGCTGCTATCTCGCTTCGCCGCGTCGTCGGTACTTTGACTCGCGTTCGCGCGGGCCGCGGGTGCCGTGCACTGCGTAGGCACAGTGAGACTAGGTGGATCGAGTATTTTAAAAGTTAGAATAGGTGCAGCCTAGTCTCGCTAAATACCTAATCCCTGGATCTGTTCTAGTATATACGCTTCATCTCTATTCCTTCCTCATTGGCTTCAGTAGACGGACCAAAAAAAAAACTGTCAAGTGGTTTAAATGTCAAAATCACCTGTTGTGACGGATTGGGTGGCGCGAAATTAATTGCTACATAAAATTCTTGATTGTGATTCTTGTTGTTTTCTTTGTTGACTTTGTTGTTGTTCAAAACGGGGTTGTAACAGTATTGTTTTAGAAGTTGTGATTTACAAATAATTCGTGTATTTATCATAGTCTATTAGACTAAAATGGAGACAAAATTTCCTTTTCCTTTCAAACCATATGATATTCAAGAAAAGTTTATGAGAGAACTCTATTTAACTTTGGAAGAACACAAACTTGGAATATTTGAGAGCCCAACTGGAACCGTAAGTTATTTATCGTACAGTAAATTTATCGTGTTTAATTGAGACGTAAATCTGCTTTAACTCAGTTAATTAAAAAAGAAACATGTTTCTTTGAATTAACTGAGTTAAAGCAGATTAACGTTCAGGTAACCTACTGCCAAGAAAGTGCCAAGTTAGAAAATAGTAGTTATCACTAATCAGCATGTTTTACCTATTCTAATTCCCTGGCCAGTGGAAAATGAAGTGTAGCTTACTCCAAGCAATAGCATGACAACTCCACACTGACTCAGTACAGTACTATTTAATTACAAGTACTCATTATTCGCTTGCCATTGCCCAAATGTGTAAGAATATGTCTTATATAAACTGACACCATAACAAAACACAAAACTGTACCTAAAATCATGTCTACTATCTGGTGATGGTGACCATAGATAAGTATAGTGTGTTAGCTCATGGATGAGCAATAAGTGGTATGTATACTTTATGCGAATGGTCTATGGTCTATGTTAGGGGGGTTTGGTTTCCGCACTTAGTCCCTCAATGGACCTTTGTACATGGTATGCAAATGGTTTTAATGCCATTATGTTCGAAATACAAATTGTCCCGGGCATTAATTATAGATTTGGTTAGAGAGGTGTTGAATGTCCTAGTTGAGTCTGTGGAAGCCCCGTCGCCAAGCTGCGTACTCACACACTGAAGCCCTGTTAGTCACACAGATGTGTGTATTGTGGAGACGTACAATTCCTAACAAGTGTTAATATAAGAAAATGGTTTGTTATCAGTGGAATTTACAACAGCACCCCGCAGCAGCCTTACATGATAAACATTAAAATAATACAATATTCTGGAAACAGTTCTTTATTTTATTAATATTTTGTAACTTACTTTTAGGGTAAATCCCTAAGCATTTGTTGTGGAGCTCTGAAATGGTTAAGGGATTGTAATCAGAAAATATTTGAAGAGCTAGAAAAAGAAGTTTCTCAGCTAAAAGCAGAAATATCTAATAGCACAGGTAAAAAGGCTTTCTACATAAATGTGATGCATGATAATATCTGTAATTTCTTCAAGTATAATTTGTTTAAAATAAACCTTCCATTCCATTGTTACTATTAATTTATAGTGCTCGCCACACTTCTGGACCGCCCTGTAGTTGATGCGCAAGGCACGAAACGGTGCTGTTTTGTATGAGATTTACTACTGCACAGCCATTGTGGCCAACTTCAGGGCGGCCAAGAAGTTTGGCGAGAACTATACTGAAGTGGTACTTTTTATCAAAATCCAGAACTTGATCGAAAAGTTTGTGACAAAATCTTTCTATAAAAATCACATGCCCCAACTCCAAACTGTATTCTTCATTCCAGCATCAGATGATTGGCTAACAGAAGAATATGAAAATATCAAGAAAAAACAGACTCTAGTAACATTACAACTAAAACTAGATAAAATTAAAAAACAGAAAGATCTATTTGATCAAATGAAAGTTCGGGTTTCCAAACAGAAAACAAATTCAGCAAATAAGACTATTCAATTCTATTTCAATGAAAAAGATAAAACTGAGAAAGTAGAAAATGAGAAAGAGAATGTTCTAGAAGACAAAGTGGACATGGAAGAAGATAGGGATCTTATTCTAGAAGAGTGTGAGGAAAAGGAAAATGGAGATTCTGATGGTGAAGAAAATGTTGAAGATGACAATGATCAAATTACTAAAGTAAGATGGCTTTCTGAAAATTTAATTTATCTTTGAGTTAGATATTTGACAAAGGTTTAGTCAGTGGATTTGTTTGAATTGTCACCCAGACATTCCCTCTTTTCCCAATAAGTTGGCAATGTCTAATACCTTTAAACAAGCAATTCTTGTAAATATGTATATAATCTGAATCTCGGCAATGGTTCCAAAGATTTTCATGAAATTTAGTATGCAGAGCCTATCGGCGGCGATAGCTCGATCTAGCTAGGTTTTGTTTTTATAAAAAGTCGTTTTCTCTATTTTCACCCGAGCAGAGCTTGGTCGCCCAGGTGCTATAAATAATGTAGGCTTAAAAACGACAATAAATTATTTGGGTTTCTCTAAGAAGTGTACAGTATTTTTGCGACTATTAAAACAATTTTGTATTGTACAAGTTGAAAAAACATGCACATAAAAAAAAATGTCTTTCAGATTTATATAAGCAGTAGAACTCACAGTCAACTGTCTCAATTCATTGGTGAAATAAAAAGGACAGTGTTCAAAGAAGACACAAGAGTGGTCACACTGGCTTCCAGACAACATTACTGCATCAATTCTGAAGTCACCAGGCTGAAGAATGTTAATCTTATCAATGAAAGGTAAAGAGAAAGACTTTATTTTATAAATATACTTGAAAAGTGGTCCATTGTTTACTACATCTCTGAGGGGTAACAAACCACCAATACTTGAGATGTTTGGGGTGCATTTGTCCATAGGTGGTGTCATGTCATTGACCACAAACGATCAGATAAGGCACATTTATTGCCATTCAGGATACCTAAAAAGAAAAGCCCTGAATGGATGATTATTTCAATACAGTTTCAGCTCAGTAGGTCTAGACAAAAGTCTTTTCTGTAGAAGAGAAGTGTTTTACTCGAACGCGTAAGCGATGCGTATTACACGCCGCCGCCGCTCAGACCTTCTTTTCGCGAATTTCCAGTGATGCCGCTCATGTTCCGTTCCGTAGCATATGCATACAGTATTTTTTATCACATCTATTCAAAATGAGCTAGTTTATTTTTCGTAAACAGGGACTACAATAGCTCATTAATCCCTAGGGACTAAAACTGATTTGAATTTGGAATGTGGATATTGTTAGTAAATGTTCCAATCAGCAAAGAAATGAATCATAAACCATGCAGTCCAAAATAGAATTACATCGCTATAATCGATTACTACTAATGTATGAGGTCAATGGCTAATGAGAGATTTTAGTTCTATTTCGGACCGCACGGGAACATTGTATTGAACAAGTGACTGGCTGGAAAACCGCGTTCGAGACAAATGAAAATATAAATCTACAACTGTAACGGATATTTCTTATGGTTCCTAATTGAATGTCAATAAATAAACGTAACGTTCTTGCTCATAAGGTGCACTTTTTTATTTTCTCATAGAGGGTGATAAAAAGTAGATTTTTAACCTCGGAAGCAACACTATTTTAAGCTCGAGTGACGTACTTTGAATCCCTCGCTGCCCTCTGGACTAAAAAAAAACACACTCACCTTTAAAATAGTTGTTTGCTCCCTAGGTAAACAATCTACTATTGTCTAGACTCCATTAGGGGGTTTCTCACCCAGTGAAGAAAGGTTTTCAAAATGCAGCTATTTTATAAAGCAGATACATTCTACATGTCATGTTCTTCTACTATCATGTTTGGATTTTAAAGGCCAGAGGCTATCCAACTATCGTTCCACATATCTCTGTCGTTATTTAACTTGTTGTTTGGGTCAAATTTTGAAACTGAAGTTTAAAACAGTTATTCCCATCAAATTGAGCTGAAATTTTGCTTACACATTTGGTTTGGATGACAATGCACGGTAAGCTAAAAAGCTTGTTTGATTTTTTATTTACAGATGTCTAGACATGCAAAAATCTAAAACGAAATCCACCTCTGTAGGAGAAGAAGGTAAAGTTCTTAAGAAAACAAAGACAAGATCTTGTACCGCTTGTCCTTATTACAATCAGACGAATATCACTCGGTTGAAGGAACGGATGCTTGTGGACATCATGGATATGGAAGACCTAGTCAAGTGTGGTAAGGAGTTGAAGGCCTGTCCTTATTACGCGTCTAGAATGGCTATGGATGATGCTGAGGTAATTTAATCAGAACATTTGTTTGATTTTTTTATAACTTTGGGCAGGAATCATTAGGTACCTACATTTTTACTTGATATTGCAAGTTATGATTTCAATAAGTAAGCAACAGATATCTGCTTCCATAGTTTCTTCACCCATATAATCGCCATGTTCTTTTTCCTCACACACTTCTAAAATAAGATCTTTTTTTATTTTCTTATCTACTTTCTCACCTAGAACATTCTCTTTCTCATTAATAGAAGTGCCGAAGCAGAAAATTCTCATAATTTTAGTGTAACTGATTTATGCGGGATCCCACTGGAGCGGGAGATGGGACCACTTGATGTGGCGATGGACGTTTCTGGAATTAAATGATTAAGATGAATTGTTTTTTTACAATTAAGTAATGCTGCAGCTTACAAAATAGAAAATGCATCAAATAGAAGTAAAACCATCAGATTATATTCTATCTCATTCTCTCACGCTAAATCCGTGTAAAGATGTGTGTGTTTGTCTCTTTTTAATGGCGTTTTTCGTTTCATCGAGTTTCAAATCACAATAAGGCCTAAAGAAGTTTTCACTTCAACACATTTCCACTCTAGATTTAAATTCTCATTTCCAGGTAGTCCTAATAAGCCATGCAGGCATAGTAAGTGCCGGGGCTCGCTCCGGAATATCTCTAAAACTACAGAACAACATTCTAATACTGGATGAGGCTCACGGTTTGACCGCTGCCTTAGAAAACGCTCACTCAGCCCCAGTGACATTCAAGCAATTGAGCTCAGTAAGGACATTCTTGCAGTTTTATATCAATAAGTACAGAGCGAGACTGAGTAGTAAGAATTTGTTGACGTTGAACCAGATTAGTTTCGTCGTGGGGAAGCTTTTGGGTGAGTATTTCTATCTTAATACTATTTTACATATGAAAGGCTCAACGCACATTGTTGTAACATAGCCGAAGCGTCATTCCAAAAAAAACTATACATTTTGAACCCTATCTTCACGATGTAAGGTACACATTTCTGTAGACATAAAAAAGACCTGACGGTTGAATGCGATCGTCTTTTATATCTCGTCAATGTGCCACTCAACTCCAGTGACATTTACCAAGCGATCACTGAAGAAATTCTTAGGGTCAGCTCACACTCAGACGCATAAATTCGAATTTGAAACACGGAGGATATAATTGGCATTAAATAATAAAACTTATTTTCAGCGTCTTAAACAAAGATCTCAAGAGCCCGGTTGATTGTGCTGTTTGATGTCTGTAATGTTAATGTCCGCGCAACTTTGCACTTTGTATCCTTGAAATAGCGTTTGTTATACAATGTTATTAAAAAATAATCTGTGCTGTACGCCTTTTGAACTGTGCCTTACTTCGATTTTTTTGGATAGAGGACCATGTGATACTCTACATAAAGTCCATATTTACTTCCATACATTTCAGGCATGATCAAACCTAAACAACCAAACGAAAAGAAACAAGACGAAACAACAATATTCACCCTTGAGGACTTCGTAATAAAGGCTGAAATTGATCACATGAACTTAAGACCTTTAGTAGAATTCTGTAGGAACACACGACTAGCTCCTAAACTACATGGTTTCTCTATGAGGTACAGTCAGCAAGCATTGGAAGAAGAGATGAAGAAAAGTACTGTCACCAAAAAGAGTTCCTTTGAAACGTTTATGAGTACTATTGCTAAGAAAAAGGGTGGGGAGAAAGAAGTTGAACCTGAAGTGAAGGAAAGTGTGCCTGTTCAAGTTAATGTAGGTATATTTTATTTATGATTGTCTATCCACGTTTCTCGAAAACCTACTCAAAGCGGCAAAAAAAAAGGTTAATAGTTTTACCAAAATAATTGGAGTTTCATTTCTATCTGATTTTCAAAAGAAAAATGCCCTCTAGTTTTTCAGAATGTAGTTTATTCCACCACATTCATAATTATTATTATTATCTTGTATATGCAAGCTATGTTATTTAGGGCCCATCATTTTAAAAGGATAGTATTTAAACGAGCGAAAATACATTCAAATTAAAGGTGTAAAAAATACTGAATATGGCTTACTGAAATACTAAGTGGGCGACAAACAGTGGGCGAATACAAATGTTTAAAACAGCGACTTTACTTGACTAAATAAAAGTTTGTCGACCTTTTTCTGTCTGCAGGGTTTAAGGTTACACTAGTCGATAATTCTTCCATACAAACGTAGTCTACGGATTACTCCACTGTTTGACAATGTACGTTCAAAATAAAAAGTGATATCAATTTGTCTCATCATTATCTAGCCCTGTATGGAAGCAAAAAAGTAAAAAAAGAAAATATTTGAAAGTTATGAGCGTCGAAAGTTCCACATTTCGACACTGATTTTAACGCATTTTTGGGCGCGAATAAATACCATAAGAAGACGGAAAATTGCAAAACGGCCTCCATACAGGGATAGATTAGTAGTTCAACAATGTAAATAATTTTATTTTGAACAGATACGTTTAGTCGTTTTTTCATGATATCTAGACTGCCAAAGGTCTGTTTATAAAATTTCGTGCGCTCGGTTTCGTCCTAACTCATTATCCATTTAGCTACAAATTTGCAAAAGTGTGTATTCGTACGCGACATGGCTTCCTACTGCTCATCAAAGCATCTATCTCTTCCGCACGTGTTGTCGGTTGATATAAAATGCATTTTAACCCCGCGCAAAAAATAGTTCGTGCCGTTGATTAGTGTACCCTTAAAGTAACCTAACACGAAGAAGCTAAGTTCGCTAGCTTTGCTCGCTCACTTCAGCTCCGGTTATCCCCTTCTAACCTAACCTATCCGTATCGGGGTTCTCTAAGTTCTCGCCCGAGCTCGCTTCGCTCGCTCTTGGACTAATTCGTTGAGAACACGAATACACCTGAACTCCCGCGCTGCACAGCGAAATCGCCTCGTCGGTTGTTCTGCTATTTTCAAAAGAATAATATGCTAAAATAGATAAATAAAACCACAAATACAGTTAAATTATGTATCAATATTATTACCGCAGCCACAGATAATATAATACTAGCATCTTATCTTATCTTATGGAGGGGCCGAGAAATACCTCGGACACTTCGACCCATTGGGATCTTTTGTGGTCCCCTAGATAACTTACTCCTCCTCATTCTCGTTGAAAACCGTTTTCATGAGTTTTACAACGAGACTAGGAGATATGAGCCTATAATCTTCTGGTTTTGGGTATCCAACCCCTAGGAGACTCATTCGCTTACCAGCCAGTGCATCGCATGTGCACAGTAGGTGCTCCATGCGTTCCGTATGTTCCCCACACAACCTGCACATGGGTGTCGCGGCTAGACCCATCTTCATGAGCATGTCGTTGGTTCCAAAGTGCCCAGTAAAGGCCCCAAGCAGGTAGCGGATTTGCCCCCTGCTCATGTTCCAAATGCAATCCCGGGCTTTGAAAGTGGAGCCCAGGAATCTCTTGGAGTGTTGTAGACCGGTAGTAGACAGCCAACAAGTTCGTTGTCTGTGATCTGCAAACTCCCTAAATGCGGCTTTTACGAGACACGTCGAGATGCCTACACATGGTTCTGGACCCACAAAATCATTCGCTGAGCCCTCCCTTGCCAGTTCATCAGCCACTTCGTTGCCATGGAATCCTTTGTGCCCAGGGACCCACATCAGTCTTACCCTGTTGTGCTTCCCAAGCCTGTTTAGGGTTTGGATAGCATCCAGAATAAGTCCGGAGTCCACTTTGTAGGATGCCATGGCTTTGATTGCAGCCTGACTGTCACTAAGAATATATATGGATTTACCTTTGGTCCCTCTATCTATATTCTCTTGAGCACAGGTTATAATGGCATATGTTTCCGCTTGGAATACAGTTGCCATCTTCCCTAAGCTTTTGCTACATTTGTAGCCTTTTGCGTATATTCCCGCTCCTGTACCTGATTCCATTTTGGATCCATCAGTGTACCACACCAGACTATCTTGTTCTGGTGGATCAAGTCCCTTCGTCCAGTCCTCTATTGTAGGGATTTGGACCTTGAAAGACCTCTCAAACACAAACATAGTTTGCATTTTATCGGATAACATGCTTGTTACCCGATCCAGGTCTTCATTCTCATCGAACTTTGTATGGTTAGTCTTTGGCTTAGAGGCATCCCATAGTCCAGCGACAGCGAGACGATGTAATGTCTTCCTTGCCTCGAATTCAACCATCATATGCAGAGGAGGGATATTGAGGTATCTCTCAATCGCTGCCGTAGGTGTTGTCCTGAAAGCACCCGTGATGCCGAGACACACTGTTCTTTGTAACCTGGTGAGTGGCGCTTTGCACGAGGCAAGCTTTGTTCTTGGCCACCACACTATGCTGCCGTATGTGATAATAGGTATTGTCATTGTCCGGTACAGCCATCGTATCACTTTGGGCTTTAGCCCCCAAGTTTTACCGTAGGTAGAACGACACATGCCGAACACTCGTAAGGCCTTTGTCGTAATATTTTCCACATGAGTTTTCCACCTGAGTTCTTTATCAAGCGTTACACCCAGATATTTAACTTCGGTGGACCAGGGCAGTTTTATTCCATTGAGGGAGAGCTCTCCTAGGTTTCCTAGTTGTCTCTTCCTCGTGAAGGGAATAATGACTGCTTTGCTTGGGTTGATAGAGAGGTGGTTCACTGTACACCATTCCTCTGTCATCCTCAATGCCTGTTGTAATAATCCAGACACTATGTTCGGGAATTTACCATTGACCATTATAGCTATGTCATCCGCATAGCCTACTGTGTAGAATGGTCCGGTATTGAGTTTGGTTAGTAGCGAGTCTACTACCAAGCACCACAATAATGGTGACAGCACTCCGCCTTGCGGACAACCTCTTGTTGTTTTTGCACTAAGTCTGTCTCCCATTAGTTCCGATCTGACTGTTCTGCTTCTCAGCATATAGTCAATCCAGTTGCACGTGGTATCATTGATGCCATATTCCTTTGCAGCAGTGCGTATGGACTCAAATGTTGTCTTGTCAAAGGCTCCCTCTATGTCGAGGAAAGCCCCGACACATATTTCTTGTCCCTCTAGCGCAGCCTCGGCTCGACTCGCAACATAGTGCAATGCCGTTTCCGTAGATTTGCCGGGGCTGTAGGCGCATTGTAGTTTATGTAGAGGGAATACTTTCAGAGGACCCTCTCTTAAGTACCTGTCTACCATTTTCTCCAGAGTTTTCAAGAGAAAGGATGATAGACTAATGGGCCTGTAAGCTTTAGCTTCTTCATAAGTCGGTCTGCCCACCTTCGGTATAAAGGTGACTTTGACCTCCCTCCATGCTTTGGGTACGTACCCAAAGGCTATGCAGGCTCTGTAGAGCTTACTCAAATGGGGTATCAAAACAGATGCCCCTTCTTGCAATAGTATTGGGTAGATGCCATCAGGACCAGGGGATTTGAGTGGCTGGAAGCCCGCTATGGCCAGCTTCAATTTATTTTCATCTACCACTTTCTTTGCCGTGAGCCAGTTATTTTTGGACGTGTGCCTTGTAAGCTCGTCCCTTGTGACTGGTTCCTCTTCATCGCTATCGCGCAGTATACATTCTGGGAAGTGGGTCCTAAACATCACGCCCAGAGTGTCCTGTCTAGTTTCCGTGAGTTGCCCATTCTCATCCCTTACAGATGCTAGTGGGTTTGTCTTGGTCATGGACATTGCTTTGCACAACCTCATCCCATTTGGCAGAGTTTCGATGGAAGTGCAATGCTGCCGCCAATTAGTTCTTCTGGCCTTGCGTACCGCCGTGTTATACCTTGTTAGCATGCTATGATAGCCAGAAAAATCCTTCCTGGCTTTTGCATCATTAAAGGCCTGTCGTGTTTCCTGACGTATTTTGGCTATTTCAGGAGTCCACCATGGTACCTTTTTGCCAAAGGCCTTCTTCTCTGGGCAGTTATCTTCCCATGCACCGATGATGCCTGCCTTGATTCTGTCCGCTTCAAATTCTATATCCAGTATGGAATTGAGCTTACCTTTAGGGCTCCCTAAATTTACTTTGAGGTCCCTCCTGTATGAGTCCCAATTTGTATACCTTGGGTTTCTCCTTCGTCTAGTTTCGGCTTCTCCCGCCGTCCTAAACCTAAAGCATATATAATTATGGTCAGACAAAGAGATTTCGTCCGACACATTCCAATTTTCAATATGAGCGCTGGCCCTGTTTGAAGCCAGCGTAAGGTCAATAACTTCAGTCCTCGCAGAAGTCCTAAAAGTAGGTTTATTGCCTACGTTAAGGATTTGTAAAGAAGAGCTTACCACAAAGTCCAACAAATCCTCCCCTCGTTTGTTGACATCCGAGCTGCCCCAAACGACGTGGTGTGCGTTCGCATCGCAACCAAGTATCAGGTCAAGGTTTTTTTGGTTGCCGTAATCAACCAGTCTTCTGATTAGTGGTGTTACTGGTTCTTTTTGTTCATATGGGAGATAGGCAGAGGCAAGGATGATTCTCCTTTTCTCTGTTCCCGTCCCCACTTGGATCAAGGTTGTTGTGAGATCCCTGTAACAGAAAGTACGTAAGGGCATTGCCTCTATACCGCCCCTGATATAGATGCAAGTCCTCGCGTCATTAGTTGGACAGTCATAGAGCACCATGCCTCCTGTCCCACCTAAGCCTTTTATAGTCCCCTTATACAGATAAGGTTCCTGTATCAAGGCAACGTCGTATGTGTTGAGCTTCAGTTGCCGAGCCAGAAGGGCAGTAGCGGCTCTGCAATGATGCAAATTAATTTGTACACACCTTAGTCCCTCCATCTTGGATGATTTTGATGGGTCTGTGTTGATATGGGAGGGCCTTAGTCTTGAGGCCCCTCCTCCATCGCCTGGCTCTCCTCGAGAGCAGTCGGCGACTCGATTCCCAGGGTGTCGAAGTCCCCGAGGATGTCATCCTCGTGGTCTGTCTCCGACGCTCTGGTCCCAATCTCTGTTGCCTGCGCTGCGCCGTCAGCAGAGATTTCTTCAATGGCCTCCCCATGTTGTGGTGGTCCATCCTCGGAGGGCTCCACTTCTGCTTCCGCAGCAGGCGCCTCTCCCTTGTCTTCTTCCAGGAGCTTGAACGAGTATCGTTCAATCCCTCCTGGAAGAGAGTAGCCCGCGGCCTTGATGACCCCAGCGGACACCCCGTCCATGAGGACGATACGACGGATGCCGGTCTGCTCAGTGAGCGTATTCACGACCTTCCAGTCGTTCGTCCTCAAGGTAGGGTTGAGTCGCTGGAGCAATCGAATGGCCCGGGCAGAGTCTTGCAACGCCAAGTTGCGACTCTTCCATGCCATTTTGACTGGCTTTGGAAGGTACCTGGCGTCAACAACCTTGAGTTTCAGGGCACCAAGTTCCACATTGTGGATGGCACTCCGAAACCAGTTGGCTGCATCAGAGTCGTCGCAGGATACATGAATTGCACCTGCGACGACTCCGGGAGCAACCGTTAGGACAGGCAGAGGATCCGGCGCCACTTCCAGTTTCTCAATTATGAGCTCCTGGATCGGCACCAAGTCCTCCGCCTTCAAGTACTCCTCCGGGTACTTGACTGTCACGACAGCGAGTTTCACAGCCGCCACCGCATCCCTAAAGGATCCGGTTGAGGATGATTGCCCTTGGGTCTTCATCCTCTTGGCCGCCATGTCCCCGCTGTCCCCGCTGAGAGCAGCACGCGGTCTCTTTGATGGGCCCTCCGTAGGAGTCCCCTCCAGAGCCGCCTGCTGTCTCAGCTTTTGGCGCCTTTTTCTGCGCGCCCCAGATTGTCCAACCGGAAGCCAGCCTGATTCATGCTGGCCGCCGGGAGACGACGAGGTGCTGTCTTTGCCGGTCGCGTCCGGGGCCGCAAGGTCCGAGGTCATACGATCTCTAACGCAAGCGTCCCGTATCGCGCCAGCTTTGGCAGTACCCTTATTGTAGGATTTTGTGATTACTTTAGTAAAAGAAAGTTATTTGATAAAAGTTCTATAATATAGCACTTTTATCAAATAACTTTCTTTTACTAAAGTAATCACAAAATCCTACATGGTAGCAGAGCGTGGTTGCGCAAATAAGTGGTTGCTCGGATTAGTAAAGTGAAAAGCCCGAAAAGTTACTTGCAATAAATTTTACCGGCGAAGTGCCACCCTCAGTTAACATTTTGTGAAAAATGTCTGCAAATACGATGTTTAACATTGAAAAACTCGTTGGACGGGATAATTATGCAAATTGGAAATTTGCAACAAAGGCGTATTTGGAGCATGAAGATCTCTGGCAGTGCATAGAAGGAGAAAAGGTCGACAGCACGAAAGATATCAAAGCCAAGTCAAAGCTAATTTTGTTAGTGGATGCTATCAATTACGTTCATATTCAGGACGCAAAAACAGCTAAAGAAGTCTGGTTGAATCTGGAACGAGCATTTGACGACAATGGGTTGACACGAAAAGTGGCTTTGCTGAAAGATCTCATCACTACAACGCTGGAGTCCTCTAAGAATGTTGAGGATTATGTTAACAAAATTATGACATCAGCACATAAATTACGAAACATAGGATTTAGTGTCGATGACGAGTGGCTGGGCACTCTGATGCTGGCGGGTTTGCCGGACCTATACAAACCCATGATTATGGCTATAGAGAGTTCAGGGGTAAAAATCAGTGCAGATAATATTAAAACTAAACTACTACAAGAAGTTCAGAGTTCCGATACTACTGTTTTTTACTCAATCAAGAAGAAAACTTATGAAAAACAGAACTATGTGAAACCCAAAGGCCCAAGGTGTTTCAATTGTAACAAGTATGGCCATTTTGGTAAAAATTGTCGGACACAGAAGAAATCTTCAAGTAAAAGTGAAGATAAAGGCTATGTAGCAGCATTTACAGCTTCTTCTTTAACAACTGAAAGTGATAAATGGTATGTGGACTCCGGGGCTTCAATGCACATGACCAACCGCTGCGACTGGATGTATGATGTCAAAAGTTCACCAGTTTCAACCATCACTGTTGCTAACAATACTTCGCTACCTGTGAAAGGAATAGGAAAAATTAATCTGGTGTTACATGGTAATAATGAGAACAGAATTCAGGTAAGAGATGTCTTATATATACCTAAACTAGCTGGTAACTTACTTTCTGTTAGTGCGATGGTCAGTAAAGGTTACAAAGTAAACTTTAATAAAAACAATTGTGAAATATTTACCAGTGATGGAGTCTTTATATGTTCTGCATTATTAGAAAACAACTTGTACACACTTAATATTGACAGAGAAATAAATGCTAACCTTAGTATTTCTGATATTTCAAATGATGTTGTCCTGTGGCACCGACGCATGGGACACTTAAATTTTCCAGATGTGAACAGATTACCAGAATGTACAGAAAGAATGAACTTGACCGACAGAGTGAGACTACCAGTGACTTGCACCATCTGCCTAGAAGGAAAACAGACGAGACTGCCCTTCAACCATGAGGGATCCAGAGCGACAAAATTACTTGAGGTGATTCATTCGGATTTATGTGGTCCGATGGAGATGCTGTCCCTTGGAGGTATGAGATATTTCATTACTTTTGTGGATGATTACTCCAGATCAGTCTTTATATATTTCCTTAAAGACAAGCTCAGCATTCTAAATGCATTTAAAGATTTCCACAAGAAAGCAGAAAATGAATGTAATAAGAAAATTAAAATTATTCGCACGGATAATGGATTAGAATACTGTAACAAAGATTTTGAGTGTTACTTAAGTCAGTATGGCATAAAACATCAAACAAGCACACCATACACACCACAACAAAACGGTCTTGCTGAAAGAATGAATCGTACTCTTGTGGAGACGGCTAAGTGTATGTTGCTAGATGCAAAGTTACCTAAACCATTCTGGGCTGAGGCGACTGCTACTGCGGCTTACATCATCAACCGCTCGCCTACCACCTCTATAAAGAAAAGGACTCCCTACGAATTGTGGACAGGTAAGCTGCCGGATTTATCCAATATGAAAATCTTTGGTTCCGAAGTCATGATGCAAGTTCCCAAAGAGAAGCGAAAGAAATGGGACTCGAAATCACAAAGAATGATCTTTGTCGGTTATTGTGATAACACTAAAGGATATCGACTTGCTGAACCTAAAACAAACAGAATCATGAAAAGTAGAGATGTTGAATTTTTGGAAAATGTTAAAATGAATAATAATATATACCTACTTACCTGGTGAACTCAGTAGCTCTACTGATGTGTCACAATCAGCAACGTCACCAGCAGCAACAGCACCTGAAACTCAAACAGAAGAACAATTAATAGAGTTTACAAACACAGATATTAGTAAGACCTCTGAAGAATATGAAACTGATTCAGACAATGATGAAGAGTACATTCCACAAAAATCAACAAAAGACATACCTCATAGCACCGTCACCTTACGGCCAAGGAACAAGCTCGGAAAAATTGATTACAGTCCAAAACCCAGTTATTTTTGTCCTGTTAAAAACCTCAGAGATCCAGATTCAGTAAAGGAAGCCCTGTCCTCTGATAATGCTGATAATTGGAAAATTGCAATGGATGAAGAATTCCAATCATTGTTAAGTAATAATACTTGGATACTTACCGACTTACCTCCTGGAAAGAAAGCTCTTCCTTGCAAATGGATTTTTAAAACCAAAACTGATAATACTGGGGCTGTAAATAGACATAAAGCTAGATTGGTCATAAAGGGTTATGCTCAGAAAAGAGGAGTTGATTATGACGAAATATACTCACCAGTAGTAAGATATACATCTGTAAGATACCTCATTGCATTGGCCGCAAGATACAACTTGGATATAGACCAAATGGATGCCATAACAGCATTTTTTGCAGGGAGACTTGGAGAACGAAATCTATATGATGCAGCCGGAGTCGTATGAAGTAGGAACAAAAGTATGCTTGTTACAAAAATTTATGGTTTGAAGCAGGCCAGCAGGCAGTGGAATTTAAAGTTGGATAGTGTATTACAGAAAATTGGCCTTACTAGATCTAGAATAGATCCCTGTATTTATTATAACATAAAACAACACACTATGTTATTTGTAGCTGTATGGGTTGATGATCTTATTATTTTTACTAACAGTAATGATTTGAAGTCTGATATTAAAGAAAAATTGAAAAAAGAATTTCATATGAAAGATCTTGGAGAAGCAAAACAATTTATAGGAATAAATATCAATAGAAGTCGTAAGGAAGGAAATATAATGCTTGATCAAAGAAACTATGTTTTAGAAATATTGGATCGATTTGGGATGACAGAATCAAAACCAGTGAAAACACCAATAGAAGTAAATGTCAAATTTGAGGCAAATGACTCTGACCATGTTGAAAACATACCTTATAGACAAGCGATTGGATGTTTATTGTATCTAGCTCAAGCCACTAGACCAGACATTGGATTTGCAGTCAACAAGCTCAGCCAATATGTCAGTAATCCTGGTCAGCAGCATTGGCTTGGTGTCAAAAGAATAATGAGGATATCTCCAAGGCACCAAAGATTTAAAGTTGACATTTTCCAAAGATGTGTCAAATGAGATAAGAGGCTATTGTGATTCGGACTGGGCCAGCAGTCCAGAGGACCGAAGGTCCTGTACTGGCTATATTTTTCTTTTCCAGAATGGCGCGATTGTTTGGAACTCCTGTAAGCAATCTACTGTTGCTCTGTCCACAGCTGAGGCAGAGTATATGGCTATGGCTGCTGCTACACAAGAAGCACTTTGGCTCCGCCAGCTCCAGCTAGAACTTGGCCTGCAAGAAGATAGTCCTCTCCCTATTTATTGTGATAATCAAAGTGCGATACGTTTAGCTTTAACTGATTGTTATAAACCTAGAACAAAACATATAGACATCCGCTATCATTTTTTGAGAGACAATGTTAATAATAAATTTATAAATTTTGTGTATTCAAAGGGTTGTGAAATGGTCGCAGACATTTTAACAAAAGGTACTACACTAGAGAAACATTTGTATTGTTTGAAGAAAATGGGTTTGCATTCTAGAGGGGGTGTTAAATAGTGAACGCAACCATTTTGTTGCAACATTAAATATAGTCTGTGGTCACTACCATCTTTTTGTAACGCTTTCTGTTGTACTTGATTCGTGCTATATTATAGAACTTTTATCAAATAACTTTCTTTTACTAAAGTAATCACAAAATCCTACACTTATGCCCGGTGGGCTGGTTTGCAGTTCCGCCCTTCGGTGGTCCCGCAGCAGTGCCGGCCCTCGACAGTGCCGCGACAGTCCCATCATTTGACAGTCCCGCCACAGCCCCGCCTTGAGACGATCCCACTGCAGTATCACCTCTGGACGTTCCTGCGGAAGATGCAGTCCCGGCTTGCGCCGGTCCCGCCGTCTGGTGTGCAGTCCCAGCTTTCGCCGGTCCCGCCTTTTGGTGCGCAGTCCCAGCTTTCGCCGGTCCTTTCGCCTTGTGTTTTTTTTTAGATATATTATCCATTTAAATCCCGATTTTAAATTTCATCCCTCGACTATCCCCACCCGCCATGGAGTGCTCAAGTGGCGATGCTACGGTAGCACCAGGGATTAGTCGAGGGATATAGCCCCCCCCCATTAGTTGCCCACGAGACTGCACGACACCAACTCACACCGCTACCACTAGCGATGCGAGCGAGCGCCGCCGTCTGCAAGCCCCTAATGGGAGTGAACTCGCCTGGGGGCCGTCTGACCGGACCCCGCAGCCGATTGACCGTAGCTGGCTAGGCTACGGCCACCCGTGTGAGAAGAAATCCGGGCCAAAGTGGAGTGTTGCCTCAGAGACGTTAAACCGCCTACGCTCATCGGCTCAGCCACCAGGATCCCATCATCCTTCCGTACGGGTCCCTGCGCACGGCACAAACACGCAGGAGGTCATTACTATCCATCATCTGATTTTTTTTTTTTCCGATGGTGGACACCCAGGGGCATGACCTCGCCACCCCTGTGATAGGGCGCCCGGTGATTTCTGTTACGTCTATTTCATAGGGAATTAGACCAAAAACAGGGCGGCAACCACGAGAAGGAAAATCACCGAACTTGCCTTGAGGATCATCACGACCGTGCGCTCGACCTCAAGACCACGCCACCTTGCCGTCTCTGAAGGAGTCAGACAAGGTAGGACTGCATCGACAAAGCCAAACCCCATAGGGCTTGTCGCTGAGGGCTCAAAGCGCAAGTTTGTTAAAACAGCCCAGCCCGTAATACTAGCATACAGATGCCTCATCCCATACAAAGAAACCGTGCCGACGTAACTAGCGTTTTTCATCTGATTAATCTTGTTATTTTTGTAAGTACATCAATCGCGATCGATCCCGTTTCACGGCAATAGATGGTGTTAACAGCGACTTGCAAGTAAAAGGGTTTACTAGGTTCGTGAATATTTTTTTCTTTAAATACAGTGAAGGTTCGTGTTACAATGCAAATTTTAACAATTGAGTGGAATGCCACAGAAATTATAAAATGCGGCATCTATTGTCATCAATTTTAAATGACACGTTCAAATAATCTTTGAAATGTGATTTAAGGGTACACTAGTCGACGGCACGAACTCTTTGTGCGCGGGGTTAAAATGCATTTTATATCAACCGACAATACGTGCGGAAGATATAGATGCTGTGATGAGCAGTAGGAAGCTAGTTCGCGTACAAATACACACTTTTGCAAATTTGTAGCGAAATGGATAATGTTTTAGGATGAAACCGAGCGCGCGAAATTTTATAAATAGGTAGGCCTTTGGCAGTCTAGATATCATGAAAAAACGACTAAATCTATCTGTTCAAAGTAAAATTATTTGCATTGTTGAACTTCTAATTTATCCCTGTGTGAGGCTGTTCTGCAATTTTCCGTCTTCTTATGGTATTTATTTGCGTCCAAAAATGCGTTAAAATTTGTGTCGAAATGTGGAAGTTTCGACACTCATAACTTCCAAATATATTTTTTTTTTACTTTTTTGCTTCCATACAGGGCTAGATAATGATGAGACAAATTGATATCACTTTTTATTTTGAACGTACATCGTCAAACAGTGGAATAATCCCTAGACTACGTTTGTATGGAAGAATTTTCGACTAGTGTAACCTTAAGAGCCCAATATTCTATAATTTTGTACTTAGGAGAGTTGATTAAACAAGAGCATACAATTTTATGTTCAATTCCAGAAAATTTTAATTTTACATACAATGTCGCGCCATCTAGTGAGATTTATTTGAACCAAATTTTCTTTCTTAGCAATGATACCCCGTGCCACAGCTCACAACAACCTCCTAAAAGGACTACTCAAACCGGATAAATAGTTAATTACTTAGTATAATAGTCGCCCATTCTGTTTATTTTTCACCCGGTTAATAATTACCCATTTTAAAATAACATTATGGCTTCATAATTGCAGACACCGACAGAAACATCAGCGGGCAGTGGATTATACGCGGTACTAGATTTTCTAGAAATGCTCTGCGATCGCAGTGAAAATGGTCGAGTATTAGCGCAGAGAGACCAAACTGGTCTATTGAAGTATTTGTTACTAAACCCTGCTGAGCATTTTAGCGAGGTCGTGAAGCAGTGTCGATCGGTAAGTACTTTTTTTTTAACCCGGTTAGTGCCACTCCTGGTGCGAGCACGGCCTACTGTGACAGGCTTTAGTCACACTTTTTTATCACAGTTTGGGAGCAAAAACCGTGATAAAAAGCGTGACTCAAGTCTGTCACGGAGGCCGTGCTCGCCCGGCAGGTCATATATTATGTCCTCCATCCTCCTTGTTTGTGTTTTGTTTGCCTTCTCTGGCCAATTTGTCAATAACGAGTCCAAATCTTCAAGCTAGTGCTATGACGCCCGTCTTCAGGAACCCACTGTGTGATGATCCTGGGCTATTTGTCCACATGCGCCCAGTTCCACTTTAGCCTCGCAGATTTATCGCCCATATCGGCGTTGCCTGTCTTGAAGCGTGTTATGGTTTTGCAAATTCGGTCGGTGACTTTAGTTTGTTAAAATGCTACGCTCCACATTAACAAAAAATCTTATCTATACTAATATTATAAAGAGGTATAGTTTGTGAGGTTCTAGGTACGGGTTTTTTTTTGGGCAGTCATCCAATGACTTGACTGACCGCTCTGTGTTAAGTAGGAGGGAAGTGTCTGACTTTTACTGACTAAAACCTACCCGTGTTCCTTCAGTTGCTTGTGCCAGGGCCGCGGTAACTCTCTTTCAAATTTATCCGCGACCCGTAGGGGGTAATCTCTGGATCTACTAAACCGATTTAGATGAAATTTGGCATGGAGATAGTTTGAGACCCTGGGAAGGACATGTGATAGTTTTTATTCTCTTGGAATGATAAAACATTTTTACGCGGGCGAAGCCACGCACGGACCGAAGCTAGTATAGTTAATATAAGTTTGCGATCGCCAACCCGTCTTGAGCAAGCGTGGTGATCAATGCTCGCCTTAGCCCAGCAGTGGGAACAGCCCGTTGTGGAATGCTCATGCATACTGCACTACCACGGGGAGATAGTGCAGTTATGTGGGACTCTAACCCACTAAAACTCCACGGTGTCCTCCTGTGCCGCTTATGGCGGGCACAGGGGCACGCGTTAGCACTCACCGCGAACCCGCCGCGGCTGTCCCCCCATCACCGGCGCACCAGACCACACTGTAAGCCGTGACCACCCCAGGGAGCAAATCAGCACATGGGCGCCAGACGACCCCGTGTATGGCACCCTTGGTCCCCCTATGAATGGTCCCGCCAACTACCATATTTCAACCGCAGGGGATAGGGAGAGCGGCTAACGCAATACCGACACTCTTCCTCCCCTGCGGCCCCACCGCCTCCGCCATTATACGGTCGCGACCCCGTCCGTGCCGCGGTAGGTAGGGAGTGCGGCGCACCGCAATACCGGTACTCCTCTCCTGCCGCGGCCGCCAACCCTCAGCCGCGACATCGTATGGGACCTGGGATGCTCCATAAGACATCGCGGCCCACCTAATTTGCGACGTCGTCTGTTACCAAGTGGCACCGCAACCTACTAGTTGGCCGCTACGTCGTCGGCTTAATCGGCCCTGACGAGCGGCCACTCCTCGGGTTCCACATCGCTTCACCGTGGGTGACCAAGCCACGGTTACTGAGCCCCTCCGCCTCGACAATGCGGGAACCCACCGTGGGGGGGGGGGGAGCCCGTTTTAACCTAACCTTACCTAGTATTAACTTGCTTGCTTGGTTGGTTTAACTTGTTCATAACAAGATCCATTTATTTTTATTCCAGGTGATCGTAGCAGGTGGAACAATGGAACCTATAGCAGAATTTCAAGCTCTATTAACAAGCAACTCCACAAATAATGACACTGTAAATGTAGTGAGATGCGAACATGTGGTACCTTCAGAGAATGTGTTAGGAGTGTGTATATCGAGGGGACCTACCAGTGTTAGTCTGAACTTCTCGTATGAAAATCGGATGTCTAATGAGTTGGTAAGTATGAGCACAGATAATATAATACCAGTGTACAGATGCCTTATCTGGTATAACGAAACGTGACTGCCGTAACTGGCTTTTTGTACTGGCAATTCGCGTAATTGCCTAGTTCGAACGCGTTCGGTGCCGTCCCAAAGCGATAGATGGTGTTAGCAGTGACGGCTTGCAAGTACTAGGTACAAGTAAATATAGTAAGTATGTATCAAGTAACTCAACAAACAATGACAAAGTAAATGCAGTAAGATGCAAACATGTTGTGCCTTCAAATAGGAGTGTGTATATTGAGGGGACCAAACATTGTCAGTTTGAACTTTTCATATGAACATCGAATGTCTGATAATTTGCACTGCCAAACTAATGTCAACATTGTCTATATTGCAATAGAATTAAAAATAAGCAAACTACCATTAGTCCGAGAGTGCATCGCAAAGTGTTTTATATCATGATCAATTTACCAACAGTAGTCCACAGCTAGACATGAGTCTCTTTTAGATAAGGTTCTTAGAGATAGTAGAGTTAGAAATAAGGCCTCTAGCTGCTACCAAACGTAACCACAGGGTACCACAATAAAGCCCCTCTCACTGCGCCCATAGCTTTATTAAACTTTATTTCTTAAAACTTATGGTCCTAATTCGCTCGAAAAGTTCTATATCACGGTTCTCCAGTCCGTCTTGAGAGATACCTATTAGGTTTATTAAACTTTATTTTTATTTGTGATGGGTTTGCTCTTTACTCTAGTCTAGGTCATAACTTTATTGCCGTCTCATCATCAACCTTTTTAATGTTAAGTTAAGGCCTTCTCTCTTATGGGCCGTAATCCACCACGCGGGTCCAGTGCGGGTTAGGGGATGTCGCATGTCTTCGAATTTTTGGTTGTAGGACATACCGGTTTCCACAATGTTTTCCTTCACCGTTTGAGTGCAGTGGCGATGACATAATTTACACAAAGTAAAGCGCCTGCCTGGGTTTGAACAACACAGCGCTATTTCCGTCTATAAACACTATTATAAAGAAAACTAAACTCCTGTTTCAGCTAAGTGAAGTGGGCCGTATTCTAAGAAACATCTGCAGCATAGTACCCGGTGGAGTCGTGTGCTTTCTACCCTCATATTCGTACGAACAAACTGTATATGACCATTTGAAGAACAACAAAGTTATTGAGGCCATTACTAAGAAGAAAACCATATTCCGTGAGCCTAAATCTGCGTCTGATGTTGATCAAGTAAGTTGTTGTAATTTGAGTCTTATGCCTTGCAGAATAAAGTCTATTTTGTATAATGTTAAAACTGTTTTTAGGTGTTAAATAAATTTGCTTCTGCAGTTAAAAGTAAAGAAGGAGATAAAACAGGAGCTTTATTGTTGAGTGTTGTTGGTGGGAAACTTAGCGAAGGATTGAATTTCAGGTAAAATTGTTCTTAAATTACACTTGAAAGTTGGAAATTATTCCGAGGGAATGTAGTCCCAGTATAAAAGTATCCATCCTTTCCTTCTCCAAGAATCAATCTTTTCGATACCAAAATTAATCAAAATTGGTACAGCGGTTTGGGCGTAAAAACGTATCAAACAGATAGGTTTACTTTTCCATTTATAAGCTTTTGCCAGCGGCTTCGTCTGCGTTAAAGTCGAAAATTATCCTGACGGAACATAATCCCGGGATAAAAAATGTGTATCCTATGTGCTATTCCTGACTATAATCTATCTTTGTGCCAAATTTCATCCAGATTCGTTCAGCCATTCTGGCGTGATTGAGTAACAGACATACATCACACACATCATACACATCCAAACTTTCGCATTTATTAGTAAGACTAACTTCTGCCAGCGGCTTCGCCCGCGTGAATGTCGAAAATTATCCCGAGGGAACATATTTCCGAAATAAAAACCATAAAAATCTTTCAAGCCGTTTGAGCGTGAAGAAGTAACAAAAATTCAAACACACTCACACTCACAAACTTTCGCCTTCATAATATTAGTGTGAAGTGTGATTACTATGGTCACAGATAATATAATACTAGCATACAGATGCCTCATCCCGTACAAAGAAACCGTGCCGACGTAACTAGCGTTTTTCTTCTGATTAATCTTGTTATTTTTTTGTACATCGAACGCGTTCGGTTCTGTTTCACGGTGATATATAGATGGTGTTAGCAGCGACTTGAAAGTAAAAGGATTTATTAGGTTCGTGAATATTTTTTTCTTTAAATACAGTGAAGGTTCGTTTCATAGTATTTTTTTGCACGTTTTTACAGTTTTTTGCACCAAAATGTGTTACAATGCAAATTTTAACAATATAGTGTAATGCCTCAGAAATTTAAAAATGCGCCATCTATTGGCATCAATTTTAAGTGATCCGTTGAAATAATCTTTGAAATGTGAATTAAGAGCTCAATATTCCATAATTTTGTACTTAGGAGAGTTGATTAAACAAGAACATACAATTTTTATGTTATAATTCCAGAAAATGTTAATTTTACACACATTCAATAACAGACAGGTGCATATTGCGCCATCTAGTGAGATTTATTTGAACCACATTTTCTTTGTTAGCAATGAGTCCCCGTGCTATGGTAAAGGTTACAAAAAGATTAAAATAAAACTTTTAATCCTTCAGTGACGACCTTGGAAGATGTGTAATGGTGGTTGGCATGCCATACCCAAATGTGAAATCACCAGAGTTGCAAGAAAAGATGAACTATCTGAATAAAACCGCTGGCGGAAGCGCCGGCAACATTTATTACGAGAATCTCTGTATGAAAGCTGTGAACCAATGTATTGGTGAGTACCTAACATTAATTTCTTGGTATTATTTGCTGCGATTTGATGAACCATTCAATAATAAACCTTATTGTTAGTGTCCTAAAGTGCAAATGAGTTCCTACAAGTTGTTCAGGAGCCGGAGTTTTACGAGTGCGTCGAAGTTAGTACTTTATAAAACTTTGCAGATAGAATGGCATGAAAACCTTTTGTTTGCGCTCAACCATGGTGCACTATTGTTTCATTTGCTGAATTCTACTTCAGGAAACAATAGAGGACAAACTATTTTTATGATTCATCATCAGGTTTTTGAATGTTCCCACTGCTGGGACACAGGCCTCCTCTCTGTGAGAGGGAATGGGCCGTAACACACCACGCGGGCCCAGTGCGGGTTGGTGGATGTCATATGTCTTCGAATGTTTGTTTCTAAGAAATTTCTTTTCTGCACCGTTTTTAGAGCAGTGGTGATGAAATAATTTAAACAGAGTAAAGTGACTGCCTGGGTTCAAACCCACGACTTACAACTTGTAAGAATAATGAATGAATAATGTTTTATTTATTAGCTGTAAGGAGCACTTATGTACTAAAATAATAAATAATCATTCTATTAAAACGTTGTTACAGGCAGAGCAGTGAGACATGCTAACGATTACGCTTGCGTGTTATTGGTTGACGAAAGATACTCGAGACCTCAAACTATGGCCGCTTTGCCTTCATTTGTACAGGTATGTTAGCTGCATAGAGAATAGTATAATATTTTAACTATGAATATTGCTCTATCCAGTTAGGTAGGTCCAACTTCGAGAAAGAGGTCAACCGTCGAATCCGACTCGGCTGGGCAGCGTTCGGGAAGTTGCGCGTTATATTCTCATCCAACTTACCACAGTGTCTCAAGACGAAAGTCTATGACCAGTGTGTGTTGACAGTGATTACATACGGGACAGAGATGTGGTCGCTCACAATGGGCCTTATCAGAAAGCTTAAAGTCACCCAAAGGGCAATGGAGAGGGCTATGCTCGGAGTTTCCTTGCGTGATCGAATCAGAAATGAAGACATCCGCAAGATAAACAAGGTTACCGACATAGCCCGAAGAATTGCCAAACTTAAGTGGCAGTGGGCAGGGCACATTGCTCGCAGAACGGAAGGCCGTTGGGCCCGAAAAGTTCTAGAGTGCTAGAATGGCGACCGCGTACCGTATCGACGACGCAGCGTTGGAGGCCTCCCTTTAGGTGGAGCGAAGACCTGTTCAAGGCTGCGGGCGTCCGCTGGATGCGAAACGCACAGGACCGATCAGTGTGGCGACGCTTGGGGGAGGCCTATGTCCAGCAGTGGACGTCTTTCGGCTGAAATGATGATGATGAATATTGCTGCTCAGATTTATTAGTTCTATCCTATGATATAGTTCTCGCCAAACTTCTTGGCCGCCCTGAAGTTGGCTACAATGGCTGCGCAGTAGTAAATCTCATACAAAAACAGTACAGTTTCGTGCCTCGCGCATCCGGTAAACCAACTTCAGGGCGGCCCAGAACTTTGGCGAGGGCTATACAGTCAGGAGAGGCTCCCAAGTCCTTGCAATACTCTTTCCCACACCGTCTCGAACCAGCCCTCGTGATACGCGTCCAAGTCATCTCGCCACTTCTTTCTAGTTCGGCCTAGATATTATTAGGTTCAAATTTGTTTGGCAAGGCGACCGTGAACCCTACCGGAGGGAGCCGTTGCGGTAAGCGTCTACGTCGCTCAGGAAAATAATATAACCCGGTTCATTAAAGAAACAAATCTAAAATGGCGGTGCTTATCATGTTCTCTTGCTTGCACACTAGTGCCGTCTATTCTCACTCACGAGCGCGTACCGTAGGCAGAAAAAAATAAGTCTTGATTTGCTTTCACGCTGTCTTGTCGCGCTCAGTGATATTTTTTACGAATTCCTTGTTTATAATTCTCTGTTATTTTGCCGTTGCTACTTGTTTGTTATTGTTTTCGAGTTTTATTTTATATTCACAAACATGCTTGGAAATTATAGCATTATTTTGAGAACCTTCTTCGAGATAAATATAAATTACTGTACTGGCCAAATATGTCATGTCGCATTATTTATAATTAATTTTATTTTATTATTTTTATATAGTTGGGAAAAAAGGCTAGGCAGATTGATTTTAACTATACAAGCCTTGGCCACAACTAGGCATTGATGGACTTACGTATTTGGGCCTCGGGCCCACATTTACACGTTCGTCCATCAATGCCTCTTGCTGGCCGCTGCAGTAATGTACTGTATTACGACCCAGTCTTGTTTTTATTAGGGTTCCGTAACCAAAGGGTAAAAAAACGGGACCCTATTACTAAGACTCCGCGATCCGTCTGTCCGTCTGTCACCAGGCTGTATCTCATGAACCGTGATAGCTAGACAGTTTCACAGATGATGTATTTCTTGTGCCGCTATAACAACAAATACTAAAAACAGCATGAAATAAATATTTAAGTGGGGCTCCCATACAACAAACGTGATTTTTTTATGCTAAGTGTACTATCTGTCAACGCAAGTACATGTCGCTATTTTAGATTCGTTTCTATAATGCATCGGCTTATATCTGGAAGCATTTCGGGAGCTCTTTGCCCAGCATTAGAATAATACAGGCCAAATTAAAAAAAGTTTATTAACAATTGAATTCTTGTTACAGAAATCGCTGATATCAAATTGCAATTTCGGAATGACGATTGGAAACGCAGCTAAGTTTTTTGCGAGGCATAAAGAAAAATAATAGACAACCTCTAAAATAAAACTATTTATTGTTTAAAACAAATTGTGATTAATAAATTATTTTTTACATATTTACATTGCTTTTCTCTTACCTTCTAGTCCTGTATTCTTATTATTTATATCTACTGAGTGGTTGGGGGTTTTGTTATTATAAGGCCCTATTTTTCAATTATCAGAACTTTTTTATCAAAGAAACAAATCTGGCGGTTTGACATATTTTCTATACAAAAGCTGTCAAACCGCCGTTTTTATTTCTCTGGTACAAGCGAAAATACGACGAGGCTGAATGGTCTATAGATCGATGCCTGCCTTTTCTACGGGCGAATGAAAAAAAAAATATCTCTGGTATAAGATAAACAGACTTGAAAAAATTGGCCCTAAACTAATAAAATTATACTTAATGTAAACCATAAGTTGCCATACAAAATTCACTATCACAGACATTTTGTAAGGCTTTGACCACAATCAAATCTTTTTTTTAATAGCATCCCTAGGTAGAAAAAAGACAATTCTCTTTAGTCCGCCAGTTAGATTATCAATTAATATTGGACCCGTATTTTTTTTTTAATCAAATAAATAAAAACTGACAAAGATGAAGCGCATCAAAGTTCAGAAGTGGGAGCTTGTGACGTCAATTTGTCAGTGTAAACTGTAGCACACAGTGCCGTCACACGATATTTCAACGCGCTGTATCGTCCTAATTTATGGTTTAAAACACGTGTCCAATATTTTTAGGTTATCAACTGACGGAGTAAATAGATATTTTTGTCAACTACCCTATTATAGATAGGCTTGCGCTTCTTACAACAGTTCTAATCAGCCAAAGCTACTGGTAAAGTGCTACCACAAGGTCCTTCGAAATAAAAGTGGAAGTCCGATGTAGCAGGTGTAGGTTCAATGTTGAACTCCGCTACGATCGCCCCTCTTTCGGCCGCTTGGGGCGCAAACATGGCAGCAGGATACACGACCGACGATGTTCCCACTACTAGGCATACTTCACAGTTGTGCATTGCTGCTTCTGGAATGGAAAATTGCATTATTAACATAATTACATTAGGTTTTTGTGAACAATATCTTACTTTAGCCACTGTAGGGCAACTGAAACAAGCTTAAATATTAAAAAAAAAAAACCGGCCAAATGCGTGTCGGACTTCGCACATTTAGGGTTCCGTACCGAATTGCAACAAGTTGGTTTTAATAGAAAAACCGGCCAAGTGCGAGTCGCACTCGCGCACGAAGTGTTCCGTAAAGCAAAAAAAACACGTTTGATGTATGGGATGGGATCCCCCACTTAAATATTTGTTTTATTCTGTTTTAGTATTTGTTGTTATAGCGGCAACAGAAATGCATAA
This sequence comes from Orthosia incerta, assembly GCA_948252205.1. Classification (NCBI taxonomy): domain Eukaryota; kingdom Metazoa; phylum Arthropoda; class Insecta; order Lepidoptera; family Noctuidae; genus Orthosia; species Orthosia incerta. The sequence goes on from OX411748.1 coordinate 8,509,958, forward strand.
TCTGTGAAATTTTCGACTGTCTAGCTATCACGGTTCATGAGTTACAGCCTGGTGACGGACAGACGGACAGTGGAGTCTTTGTAATAGGGTCCCGTTTTTACCCTTTGGGTACGGAACCCTACAAAGTTGGAGATTTCAAAGAAAATCTGTTTTATCAATATATTGGTATTTGTTAGTAAAACATACGTAATAATAAACATTATCACCAAATTTGAAGTTCCATAGGTCAATAGGAAGTTAAAAATTACTATGAAATCAAATTTTGTAAAAAATGCTGACTTTGGTGGCTTCTCATTCCTTTGTTTTCCAATATTTTTTTAAAACAAAAAATACAGCATTTATCTACCCAACGCTCTAATCAACGATACTCCCACTCTATGGGGTAGGACAATTTCTTTTTTGCGCGCCCCCCTTTTGCTGTATTGTGACAGGTTCTGTTTGGACCCTTCGGTTACGGGACCCTGTTTTTTTTAAATATTTAAAAAAAAAATTGCATTGTCACGAGAACCAAACCTGTGTGCCAAATTCCAGCTCATCATCATCATCAACAGCCCAACTTCGCCCACTGCTGAGCATAGGCCTCTCTTTTCTTGTGCCAATCCCCACGCTTCTGCGCCAAGGCGCTAATCCAGGTTTGCCCCGCAGTGGCAACAATGTTGTCTGCCTACCACGTTTTTCAGTTTCAGCTCAATTGGGTCAAATTTAACTTGCATGATTTGATTACAGACATTGGAGCGAGCACAGCCTCCGTTATAGGCTTAAGTCACGCATTTTATCACGGTTTTTGCTCCCAAACTGTGATAAAAATGTGTGACTCAGGCCTGTCACAGTAGGCCGTGCTCGCCCGCCAGGATTGGTTTAACAAAATAATAGCTTGTAAAACGATTGACTTTCGTCTTTCCTGCTCCGTGTGTAAATATTGTTGTACGTGTCTCTAGAATTTACATTATAAGGGTACACTAACTTGAAGCCCTGAACAAAAATAAGCACTTTCTAGAACAAGATTGAGAAACAAGAACCCATCTTACAAGCAGTTTGGTTGTAGTGGTATCTGAACTTACGAGCTTTCTCTAACACAACAGGATCCAAATTCTCTCCAAACCAAACTATGTGAGGTCTTAGTAGACCACCACAGCCGGACTTCTTGCAGTGTGGCAGTGACTTCACAGGGATGTCAGAACCTCGCACATTTTCATCAGGAGCACCCTTGCCCGCTAAAGCCTGGAATATAAAATAAAAGAAAAAATAAAGGCCTAGTAAAAGATGTGATGTTTTTTTTTTTATGTTTTGGCTTTTTTTTTTGGGACAATCCCACCGCACTATTCCCAAACCACTGCAACTCCTGAAAGCCAGAATCAACAGTTGCGACCACCAGAAAAGCGCCGAGGCAATGAAGCTCGACGAAGTCCCGAAAAAAGAATTTAACTGTCTTAATGGATCCCGCAACGAAATTAATCAGAAAAGAATAACGGAGGAGTAGAAAAAGGAGTATGTTTTGGCATCGCACGGTTTGTGCATTTAACCAATGTCTCTTTTAGAATAGAAGTTCCAGTTTCTTTAGATTTTAGTCCAATGTCCTAGTTAGGCCCCAATAAAATGGCGGTAACTTTATTGGAAGCTTCTATGGAGTTTTGTCGACAACATGTACAAACTCATGTTCTATCGCTGTGTTTTACTTGCCCACACTCGTGCACAAGACAAGACAAGACAAAAACAAAGATATTTTATTTCAAGTCGGCCACCAAGCGGCACTTTTGAACGTTACATTAAAATTTACAAATAATAATAGTTGATTCTACCGTGCATTCGGAAAATAGCTTGTAATGGAGAAGAATGCACAAGAAACTCCATACTTACTCTTTTAAAAACAAAATATATTTTACAAAAACAAAACATAATTACATACATAAGAATGTGGGAAGGAATTTTATTGTAACATTTTGTACAGTACCCCATGAAAGATGAGGCTACTTTAGCCAGTCTGAAACCTGGTTGAACTAATTGGTCCCTATTTCTAGTAACGTAATTATGTCTGTCGCCGTTTTTACTAAAAAGATGTAAATTCTTTCTCACGTACATGCTGTTTTCATAAATATAACAAGGAACCGTCATGATGTTAATGTCCTTATACAGTTCCCTTAGAGAATCGCGCCGGCGAAGATTGTATATCGCCCTGATGGCTCGTTTTTGCAGAATAAAAATTAACTCAATGTCTGCAGCCCTTCCCCATAGCAAGATACCGTAAGACAGTATACTATGAAAATAACTAAAATAGACTAGTCTGGCGGTATCCACATCCGTTAACCGACGAATCTTTCCAACAGCATAAGCCGCCGAACTCAGCCGCCCCGCAAGGGATACCAAATGAGAACCCCATTGCAACCTTGAGTCTAGCGTGATCCCCAGGAAAACTGTTTTATCGACGAATTCTAGCTTCTCCTTGTTTAATATAATGTCACAATCAGTACTTTTGACATTCGGCAAGGAAAATTTTACGCACTTGGTTTTTTTACCATTTAAAACTAAATTATTGGCAGTGAACCAATCCTGAACCTGCCGTAGCGCGTTATTTACGTCGTCAACCTGACAAGTAAGTCTATTTATTTAAAAAATTAAAGATGTGTCATCAGCAAATAACACCATGTTTAGTTTGTTTTCCAATAAACGGGGTAAATCGTTTATGTATACTAAAAATAAGAAAGGACCTACAATTGAGCCCTGGGGTACCCCCATTTTAACGTTTAACCTGGACGAATTCACACCGTTTATTTGAAATAATTGTTGTCTATCATTCAAATAAGATTTAACCAAACTGCTGATTGACCTAGCCCGTAATGCTCAAGTTTCAGAAGTAATGTTTCATGATTAACGCAGTCAAACGCCTTCGACAGGTCGCGGAAGATACCTATGGCATCCTGCGACTCTGCCCACGCATCAAAGATGTGCACGTTCACTTATATTATCAGAATAAAATAAAAAACACCATTTTTACACTATTAATATTCAATTTAACATAATTTTAGGAAAATAAAACAGAGAAGCAACATAGACGCGATCACGATCCCGCCAAAAAACCGATGTTGCCTTTAAAAAATTAAAAAATCTGGTACAGTAGCCGGCACGTAACATGGCAAGAGTCGTTGGTGGTAGGTCTCTTTGGTTACCAAGCGGAACGCAGGGAACGAGATAGCACCGTTCCGAGCGCGTGATTGGTTGGTCAGTCCACCTAAGTATCGACTGACCAATCGCGTCGTGTCCACGTTCCGTTCGTTCCCGAATACATTTGAGTGCAATTAAATTGAATTGTAATGCCAGAATAAATACCGGGCCAACATTAATTTCATGCCATGGGTAACACTATTTCAAAACGATAGTAAAGACAACGGCATAACAATTATTAACGACAACTACAATTTTTTGAATAGTGTACAATGCAACATAAAAGAGTAGAAATTAAATGAGGGCGCCACAATCGCTCAGATAGCAACCCAGTTAGAACGACCCAGCTGATCTTGATACTTGAATAGTATCATTTATTTATTGGGTATAAAAAATGAGTAAATATATTAAATAAGTATATTTATTAAATATTTAATATGTAGTAGTAATAAAACAACAATTTCACAGAAAATAAGTACTTTTAATCATCAATTGCTTTCCATATAAACTCAGATATAAACTAAAATTAATAACATAAACTAATCTAATAAATCAAAATCTAAATACTCAACACCTTCCATGGGATCACTTAAGTTCGTGTAGTCTATTTTAAACTCTGGTATTGATTCGTCACTGATTTCTGAACCACTCTCATCGTCACTGCTGTCTGCACCATGGGACGACCCTTCATGTGTTTAGCTGGTGTTGAGAATTTCCCACCGTTTTCAATGCCGTGTTGCACGATTCTGCGCACTGTGCTTACAGAAACACCTAAAACAAGCAAATAAAAGAATCACTGTCAGTCCGACGAAAGAAGTTCCGCGGTAAATAAACGTGAATATATTTTAAAACTTTTTCTTTCCATTTAGTCGATTGCATCAACAAAAATGGCATAGGAAAAAAAAAAGTCGTATCCGCAATAAATTACATTAATTGTTTTTGCCTTACTATCAACGTTGTTAAGTCGCGCTATAACTACAACGGTATTTGTTTACCTTAGCATAACCTCAAAAATTATAGACAAATCATTTGTAAATGATATGTGGTTCGAAAATTTAGCTCCCTGAATGTATTAATCGTTTGTAATTAACGTTCAGCGTAACTTTCAATAGTTACTTACCAGTAAAATCTGTTGTACGATGGTAAACATCTTCTAAGTTGCATAGAAGCTTCCCAGCTTGGAATTCGGCTATACACCACATATAAACTTTGTAAACTATATCACGGACACCTCCACGAATTACCTTATTCATGATTTGCCACTGTTTTTCTGTACACACTCAGAAATATCATATCACACAAAAACCAAAATTCTTACGAAAATCGAATCCGATCGAGATAAATTGACAGCTTATGTACTCATTTTAGATGTTGCCAGAAAATGAAAACTATTAGTTCCCAAATATTTAATTTCTACTCTTTTATGTCGTACTATAGCGACACAGACGCCGCCACTAACGAACTAATGACATGAAGTCACACAAATCCTGCATCAGGAAAGCAGTTTTCGGCGCGATTTGAACACATACAACAGTCCGACAATCACCGTTGGGCAGTTGCCCGGACCGGACACAACACCCGTCTGGTCGGAGGATCCACCCTTTTCTATGGAGGTTTGTGGGACTTTACACCCTGTTCTGCATATCTCCAAAATAGTAAAATGAAGATAAGATATTTTATTTATTACACCTAATAAACTTCACGAATTCCTCTCCTTTCTTAAACTTTCTTCTAAACAGACATGCTCAGATCAAATAAAAAAAGGTAGATAGCGCACGGCCTATAGTTTAGGTGAAGCCAACAAAACCCAGCCGATTCAATAAACACACGCGCTCACGCACACACAAGCAATAAAACCACGCTGATTTTTGTTAGTATCTCACGGACCGTCGTGCAATAACATTGCCTAAAAAATGCCGTCCTGTGTTGTCAAGTGGTGCAAAAACAACACTATATTGAACAAAAAGTCTTTAGGAGTATCGTTTCCCACGTAATTACACACAAAACTATTTGTTTTTTGGTTTTCCAACATAATTTTGAGGTTATTCGGAACAGATAATGTTATTTTCCCGAAATTGACATATTGGGAGAGTGTTGCCAGTAATTCTTATTTCTAATTACCCAACATGTGGGTAATTAAATTGTAGGCAAAGTCAAAGAAAAGTAATTGAGTAGAGAGATGATCTAATTAATGTTTATTTTCTATTAAATCACATGATTTTATGTATGTTACATAAATCAAAGTCAAGGTAAACACTTAGTTCTTAACTAATTTATTTTTGTTTAAATTCATGAGTACCTTCTATTTTGCTATCAAATATTATGGTTTTAGGTTTCCACCGAAAACTTTAATAAGAAACGAATGGGTAAATGCTATAAGACTAAGCCGAAATGAACCATAATGGCAGCCATCGTCGTCTATTGTGGATAAAAAATAATAATTTTCATTATGTTAAGAATACACAAAAATTACAACCTATTTCTGACATCCGACTGCATGTCAGAAATAGGTCACCTTGTTTCAATCTTTTTTAGGGTTCCGTACCCAAAGGGTAAAAACGGGACCCTATTACTGAGACTCCGCGACCCGTCTGTCTGTCTGTCTGTCCGTCTGTCACCAAGCTGTATCTCATGAACCGTGATAGCTAGACAGTTGAAATTTTCACAGATGATGTATTTCTGTTGCCGCTATAACAACAAATACTAAAAACAGAATAAAATAAATATTTAAGGGGGGCTCCCATACAACAAACGTGATTTTTTGGCCTTTTTTTGCGATAATGGTGCGGAGATCACGGTATTCGATAAGGCCGCCCGTTGTATGTATTTTAGTTTTAAGTTTCCTTTTCTTTGTTTTAACTTGGTGTACCTACAATAAAGCATATATAAATAAATAACCCTTCGTGCGCGAGTCCGACCCGCACTTGGCCGGTTTTTAAAGTTCACTAAGTTTGTTAGCATCCTGTTATAAGTTAATGCTCTATTTTGTACTTACTTAAATACTTATACATTTCATCTGAAAAAGTATATTTTTAATTCCATGGAATGGTTGTATTTGTGATATTTTTGTAATAAACCTGTTTCACATAATCTTTGTTGTATGTTTAAGTAAAATAACTTTTTCTGAGCTGCTCGGTGCTCTTACACACGAGCGACACATGTCAACGACAGGGGCGAATGCACGCGTTTATTAAAAACAAAGAGACAGATTTCCTTTCACATTCGCATAATAAGTACTTACCCATAATTATGAAATTAATATTTAAACCCATTTAAATAAGTTGAGGGACTTTTTTTAAAAAGTGGCAACACCGCAGTGACTCACACATAGTTCAAAAAGTGGTTACATTTTTCTGTTCTAAGTGCGCTATCTACCTTTTTTTATTTGATCTGAGCAGACATGTTTAAAAATAAATTATGGCAATAACCAGAATAATGCCAAGAAATAAAAGTGACCTCTTTTTTGATGCATTAAGTGCACTATGCGCGAATTTACCCCCCACTACACCAAAGCCTTGCCAAGTTACGTGCCGGAGACCGTATGTAGATAAAACTAGCCAACTAAAATAGTCCTAAAATGAATCATCATTCTTTTGCCCTTATTCCATTTATTTTGTTGCAGTACAGTATTTTTTTTTAAGTCTTTATTTGGGTTGTCGGTTGGGTTAAACGCGAGACGTGGATGAGCTGCAAGTGGGGCAATTTGGAGTTGGACGTCGGAACTACCGGGGTCAGCTACTGGCCAGTTTTACGGAGAAGGAGGGCCTCTATATGATATACTCCTTCTTCAGAAAGCGTGAGCACAGGAAGTGGACCTGACAAAGCCCTGATGGTGCAACTAAAAACGAGATCGACTTCATCATGCCAACCAAGAAGCAAATGTTCAATGATGTCTCTGTGATCAATTCGGTGAAAACCGGAAGCGATCACCGCATGGTAAGAGGCACATTGAACATTAATATCAAGCTTGAAAGGTCTCGACTGATGAAGTCCACGCTCCGTCCAGCACAGATCAAGAACCAAAACCCCGAGAGGTTTCAGCTCGAACTCCAGAATCGTTTCGAGTGCCTAGGGAGGTCCGTGGACGAATACAGCGATGGGTTCGTGAAAGCTGTCCTGTTTTTCAAAACCCGCCGTAGAGATATCAACAAAAAGATCTCTAAACCTACTTTCAAACTCATGAAGGAGAGGCGTGACATGATCCTGCAGTCTTCAGACGATGCGTTGAAATACCGGCAGCTTAATAGAAGGATCTCAAAGTCCATGAAAAGCGACCTCCGCCGCTTTAATACAGAGCGTATTAAGACGCGATTAAGCGGAATAAGAGCTCCAAGATCTTTGCAAGAGATTTGACTATTGGGCAGAGCCAGCTCACAAAACTGAAGACCGACGATGGCAGGATCGTATCCGCCAAACCGGAGCTTCTGAAGGAGATCGAGAGATTCTATGGGCAGTTGTACACGTCAACTAGTAAATCTGTAGCGAATCTAGTAAAAGTCCCTGGGGCTAGATTGACCCGTCACTATACCGAAGACATTCCGGACGTCAGCCTGTATGAGATTAGGATGGCTTTTAAACAGCATAAGAACAACAAGGCACCGGGTGATGACGTAATTACGGCCGAACTCCTGAAGGCGGGTGGAAAACCAATACCTAAGGCCCTTCAGAAGTTGTTTGGTTCCGTCATACTCGAAGGAAAAACGCCACAGGCACGGTGCGGGCGTGTGGTGGTACTCTTCTCCAAGAAGGGTGACAATGCCCTACTGAAGAACTATAGGCCCATCTCACTTCTTAGCCATGTCTAAAAGCTGTTTTCAAGTTTCATCACGAATCCTCTCGCGCGCAGATTTGACGATTGCCAGCCTCCCGAACAAGCCGGATTCCGTAAAGGCTTCTCCAACGGTGCCAAATCGACTACCGGTACATAGAGGTGTTGAAGTGTTTGTATAAAAACGCCACCATGACAGTTCGACTTCAGGATCAGACCTCGAAACCTATTCTTCTGCAGCGAAGTGTGAGACAGGGAGACGTCATATTTTCGAAACTGTTCACCGCTGCACTGGAGGATGTCTTCAAGGTTCTGGACTGGAAAGGACTAGGCATCGACAGTAAATATAATGCTCGATGACCTCAGTAGAACTTCCGAAAGAGTGGGTCTTAAAATGAACATGGACAAAACCAAGGTGATGTTGAATGCCCATGTTACACCCTCTCCTATCAAGGTTGGAGACTCTACACTCGAAGTTGTGGACGACCATGTCTACCTGGGATAAACGATCCAGTTGGGTAAGGCCAACTTCGAGAAGGAGGTCAATCGTCGAATCCGACTCGGCTGGACAGCGTTCGGGAAGTTGCGCGGTATCTTCTCGTCCAACTTGCCAGTGTCTCAAGACGAAAGTCTATGACCAGTGTGTGTTGCCAGTGATGACCTATGGCTCTGAGACGTGGTCGCTCACAATGGGCCTCATCAGTAAGCTTACAGTCACCCAAAGGGCAATGGATAGGCTAAGCCCTCGGAGTACCCTTGCGTGATCGAATCAGAAATGTTGAGATCCGCAAGAGAATCAGGGTTACCGACATAGGCGGCAGAACTGCCAAACTTAAGTGGCAGTGGGCAGGGCACATTGCTCGCAGAATGGATGGCCGATGGGGCAGAAAAGTTCTGGAATGGCTACCACGCGACTGGGTGAACCGATAACCTGGTGAAGGTTGCAGGGATCCGCTGGATGCGGGACGCATGGGACCGGTCAATGTGGCGACGCTTGGGGGAGGCCTATGTCCAGCAGTGGACGTCTTTCGTCTGATATGATTGGGAAAATGCAGCACACTGAGACAGTTGAAGGGAATATAAATAATCTTATTAATACACCAAGAGCGCAGTGCGGCACCAGTGCTGCGCATGCATAACAGCAGGATGACAAGTGTGTGCATAAATTATATTGAAAAATTAATCAGTCATGCGCAGTATGACTTATGCACTTCTGCAATGCTGCAGCAGTCCCGCACCAAACATCTATGCTGCAATTTCTTAATATAATTATGAGCTGAGCATTTGACTGGTATAACTTACCTCACAGATAGGACTTTCATTGTTGACCAAGACTTCTTTACATTTAGTACACCTAGTTTTATACAAATTGCCATGGAGCTCCATCAAGTTCTTAGTGCCAGCCCTGACATGCAATCCATCCACATTCTGTGTGATCACAGTTATTTTTTTATCTACACCATGCTTGGCTTCATACTGAGCTATGGCTTTGTGACCCTGAAAACAAAGGCATTTTGGAGACTGAGGAAAAATAATACACTGGCATAATAGTTATCATTGGCTTCTGTTGCCAAAAAGTCAAAATGAAATTGTTTTTTAAGTTTTTAAAGCATTCTACTAATAATTGAGTTATTATCTTTAGCTAGTTTCAGTAAAAGAGTCAGACTTTCTTTTTTGAAGATTTTATTGCAGTGGTATTTGTTCAGGAGTGGAAATTGTAATTGATAATTATTATTTTAACTGAAAATGTACGTATCTTATAGAATAATAGAACTTACGGCATTAGGTTGTGCCTTTGCTGCAACTTCTCGCCTATAGTGATAGAACTCCCAAACCAAGCTCGGGCTGTCTTTAAAAGCTTCAGGAGTGGCTAGTGACGCTGCTTGGTACTTCCTCCAGTATCCTCCTGCACCCCGAAACGTTGGTATACCAGATTCTGCGCTGATACCGGCGCCAGATAAGATCACAATATCTTTGGCAGACTTTATGGCTTCCCTGAACTTGCCCATGTCACTTGACTGTCGCGAAGCCATGACTTTAGGAAAACTACAAACCACTATTGTTCTACGTATTGAGCCTATCAAACTAATGCACATAATTATTATGATAATACGAGGTTTTACGAGGATACGAAGTTCAAAATGTAATTATTCTGACAATACGCTGTCAATGTCAAATTGATGCCAGTGTCAACTGTCAAGTCAATTCGTAATTGACATTATGCGTTTCGTTTCAAAATTGGTTGGAAAAAAAAGAAAGAAAATCTGTACTGGCTGTATTGTCTTAAATAAATCAAAATATTTATCGTACAATTTCTAACAACACGTCATTCTTCAAACTTGCAATTATATTAACACACCACTACCACTAGTAACTGCAGTCTATGATTACAAGGCTTTCACAATAAAGTGAAAGCCTTAGTGTTTCACAAAACCATAATATACATTCAGCTTTAAAGATCTAGAGCCTCAGTTATTGTTTTGCTGCAGGGTCCATTAAATATGTAGTGGAAGTCAACTGTGTTACTTGAATCTGTGTTGAATTCTGCCACAATCGCCCCATTGTTAATAGCTTCAGAGGCATATATGGCACCAGGGAACAATAATGCAGCTGATCCAACTACTAGGCATACCTACTTCACAAGTTGATATTGCTTCCTCTGAAATGAAACCGAAAAGTTTTGTAATAAATAATACAATGTATGAAGAATCTGATGTTTTGTTATAATAAAAATTAATAGAACTTTTTTTTGTATTTGGAAAGGCAAATATGTGTGCAATTTTCTCCAGAATTAAAAATTGTTCTGGCCCTTAATATTATATAGTTAAGTATAGCTTTCTTTTCTTTGTTGTGTTTTCCCATTTCAACAAAACTTCTGGTACTTAGTTAATAATTATTTATTTACCTGCTTTTTTAACTACAGATGGCTCTAAGGATTCTCCATGCCAGACTATGTGTGGTCTGAGTAGACCACTACAGCTGGGTTTATTGCAGTGTGGTAGTAAGTTCTCGGGGATATCAGATTGACTATCTTGGACATCAGGAGAACCTTTGTTGGCTAAAGCCTGGAAATATATTTCACTTGTTAAACATGATGATTGTTACTTTTTAAATAGCCAACTATAGATGGGATAAAGCACTTCTTAAAGCCATGCAAAATGTAGATTTTCTTTAAGCTGGTGATTCAAAATAATTTCTTTACCTCACATATTGGGCGATCAATGTTTGCTAGAACATCATGACATTTGATGCACCTAGTTTTAAAAAGGCTGCCATGCAGTTCAATTAGTTTCTTGGTGCCAGCCCTAGAATGTAGCCCGTCAATACTCTGAGTGATTACTGTTATTGACTTGTCTGCTCCATGTTTCTCTTCAAATAGAGCTATAGCTTTGTGAGCCTGGAATTAAACCATTTAATAATAAGAAAAATAAATCATGTACCTACACCGGCTTCCCAAAGAAGTTGAAAGGCCATTTAGCTACCTGGTTGGTAACCTGGATTACAAAAATGCATTTGGAGCAAATACTTGGATAACCAAATGAGAAGATCAAATCTTTTCATTTCACCTAAATAGCACCACCATTGGGTTAGACCATTAGGCTTCTGAACTGATATTATGAAATATAAGAATGGCGCAAACAAATAGAATAAAACTAAAAGAAACATATATCCCCCTTACCTACCGCATTGGGATGTGCCTGAGCTGCTATTTCACGTCTATGGTGATAGAACTCCCAAACTAAACTGGGAAAGGTCAGGAAAGCTGCAGAAGATGCTAATGTTGATTCTCGGTACCTCCTCCAATATCCATTAGTGCCATAAGTCGGTAGACCTGATTCAGAGCTAATATCATCACCAGATATGATTACCACATTTTTTGCAGCATTCAAAGTCTCCTTGAAGGATGACAATTGGCTCGAATGCCTTTTAGTCGTCGTTTTAGGCACGCTACAAACTACTAAAGTCCTCCGAATGGTGTTTAAAAAGCGCATTTTTGTAAATTATTATAAAAATATGAAACCTGAGATAAATGCAAAGTTTTCAGTAAATAGTCGCTGTATCAACTGATTGTTTTGGCAAATAATGCCAAAACCGGCACGAAAATTATTTTAATTCTTGGCGAAAATGAAAATAAATCTGAGGTTAGAGTTATAAAATAAAAATCCTCCGATCCGTCAGATAAAAATCCACAGCTGTCAGCTGATGATGATGATTGATTGGTGATTTGACACTGACGTCTGACTGACACACACTGTCCATTGCGTACGTTCGGAATTTCAGTTTCAAAATCTAATAAAGATGCAAAAAGTTTAAAAATGTTAATAAGTTTATGTATAAAATTAAGGATAATTTCCTATTGTACCATTTTCACGACTTTTGCCCAGTGGACAGTGACAGCAACCTAATAAAAAAATCAGTTAAAAAAAAAAACAATGATCATCAACTGCCCAGCCCCTCATAAACATCACTTTTTCATGGTCGACTGCCAGTTTAATTGAGTGCACGTGCAGCGGAAAGTAGAGACAGAAAAAGCGCGGAGGATACATCTGGTTTTGGCCAGCAAGCTCGCGCATATGTATCCTTCGACTGCACAGCATGATTTTCTTCTTGTTTATGTCTTTTCAGTTCGCTTTTTTTTTAAATTTGACGCGCTTTTTCAGTCTCTACTTTCGTTTGCCAGACTCTATCAAGATTGGAGACTCTACACTTGAAGTTGTAGACGATTATATCTACCTGGGGCAAACGGTCTAATTAGGTAGGTCTAACTTCGAAAACGAGGGCAGCGTACGGGAAGTTGTGCGGTATTGTCTCGTCTAACATACCACAGTGTCTCACACACAAGATAAAAGTATAGACCAGTGTGTGTTGCCAGTAATGACATACACGAAACCAAACCGTGGCCGCTTACAATGGGCCTTATCCGAAGGCTTAAATTTTCCCAAAGGGCAATGGAGAACCTTTCTATTCTTTGTTGGAAACCACAACGTTAGGCACTGTTCTACCTTCCACGGCTTATACGGGGTCGCCACTGTCTGCTATCAGACGCAGTGGAGCTGCAGGTATACCGGGATACCGGTCCTTATCCCCTGCGGCCGAAAAGTTGTAGGTGGTGGAGTTACTGACCTGACCCGTCACAGGAGGACCAAGGGTGCCAAAAACAGGGTCGTCTGGTGCCCATGTGCTGGTTTGGTGGCTATTGCTGGGGCACAGGCTTCCTTTCTCTGAGATTGAGTGGGCTGTAATCCAATTCGCGGTCCCACTGCATATTGGTAGAAGAAACATGTCTTCAAATTTAGTTCTAAGACATGGCAGTTTCCTAACGAAGTTTTGCTTCACCAATTTGAGAGAAATGATGATGAAATAAATTGCACAAAGTAAAGCGCCTATCTGGGTTCAAACCTACGACCTTCAACTTGTTAATCAGGGCTATAACAACTGGGCTTACGAATGGAATGGATATTGTTATGGAACAGCGGTCAGCATCCATAACATAATACTTACAAATTACTGATAATCGTTAAGATAGTGTCGTTTCAGGTAGGTATAGTACCTACCGACCTAATCCATGTGATGACGTGTAAACCTATGTATCTATACCTCCTTATTAGGTAGAGGTACCTACTTTTGAATTATGAAGTGACACTGAATCTACTATCTAATTCCTGATTCCTTCCTTCTATGTCTTCCTATCAACAGTTAATCACCTGCAACTAAAGACATTAAAATAATAGAATATTCTTCATTGTACACTAAAATACACTCGCGAGCAATGGAAAAGTTCCAGTGACATAGCACCAAATTACTCCTAAACAGGAAAGGCTAGCTTAATGACGCCGTCTGCAATATTGAAGTACATTTAACAGCGCATCAGAATATTACCAACTAATAACGTAAATATTGTGTTAATTTTTTTTTTTTTTTAATTTTGCCATTTGGCAAATAAAACCAAATCTCTAAGTAGGGGTTTTATTACGTGTAAACGTAGGTTTTGATAACTCAGTACTTGGTGTTTTCTCCATGTGCTCTCAATACAGCTTCTACGCGTTTGGGCATGCTGAATACCAGATACCTCAGCATATGCTGAGGAATGTTCTCCCATTCTTCGATGAGCGCGTAATTCAAGTCACGAAGAGTAATTGGAGGTGGAACTCGTTTTCACACGTCTATCAAGCTCGTCCCAAGCATGCTCAATAGGATTCAAATCGGGGCTCCTTGCTGGCCACTCCATTTTGTGGATACCTATGTCCTGAAGATACTCATTTACAACTTGAGCAGTGTGGGCCCGTGCATTATCGTGCATGAACACTGCATTGTCGCCCATATTAGAGGTGGTCTGTAACAGGTAAAATTAGATACCTGTTACAACTGTTCCAGTTCCAGGGAAATAACAGTTCCAAAATCCTGTTACAAAATAACAGCCTGTTACATTGCAACAGCTACTAGTACCATCCATTCCACAGGACCAGTCCTATGTACGTTTAATTAAAAAATTAAATATTAGTTTCGAAAACTTCTTTGCATTGCTTTTAAATCTTAACGTCAACGGTCAATTCAAACGTCATAATCTCAAATTAAAGAAAGTAAATAAATAAAGCAGTGTCACCAGATTAATTTTTTGAAATCTCCACATAATTGATAAATTTTACACAAAATTATATTAGTTTCATTAAATGTTGCCTCATATTTTGAGGTGGCATTTTGTATTAAAAAAGCTTTTATTAAATAAATGAAGACAATGTGAGGTACACGTGTTTAAAATAAATATTTCACCATCATCTTTTTTTTATATTACATAAAATGTTACAAAAAAAATAAAATCATTATTACATTATAAAATCGATAGTTGACACATTTTTTTAATCAATGGTAAGTTCATAATTTGTGAGCATTCGAATGGGTAACAGTGACAGGCAGAGAACAGACGCCATCTCTTTCTATTAGTCAGAAGTCAGAAGAGAAAATAGCTTGTTCCAGTCCCAAACTGGTACAGGCGCAGGTCATTTTTGTTTGTATCTCTTTCTAACAACGTAAACATCCCTAAGCTAGACCAGAGAAGAGCTTGTTATGTTACACAGGTACACCTACACACACAGTTACGTTACGCCAATGGTCTGTTGTGACTTGTGACCACGCGGAACAGACTGTTACAGCCTGTTACTGTGACTGCGACTGTGACCGTTGTTGTGTGTCGTGGAACTTGTGGAACAGACGAAAGAAGCAGGAACTGTTTTTTCGATTTATGGATATCTGTTCCATGTTGCTATTTTTAAATACCTGTTTTTTTTAACTGTTTCGATAAATACGCCTCACTCCTAGCCCATATTGGCCAAAAACGGACCAGCATGTTCATTGAGAATCTCATTGATGTATCTCACAGCAGCTAGGTGCCCGTTCTCGATTGGAACTAACGCTTTTCGACCCTCAGCAGAGATACCAGCCCACACGTGAACGGTACCTCCGCCGTGTGACACTTTTTCTTCAAAACATGCTTGTGCAAAACGTTCTCCTGGTCGTCGGTATACACTTTTCCTCCCATCATGATGGTACAGCATAAATCTTGACTCATCAGAGAACATCACTCTGTCCCATTCGTCCTCACCCCATTCTGTATGCTCGCGGGCGTATCGCAATCGGGCAACTTTATGATGCCGTTCCAGTTTTGGGCCATTTGCTGGCCTGTAAGGCTTCAATCCTCTTTCGGCAAGACGTCTCCTGACTGTCAACTCGCTTATTGGCTCCCTTCGAACTTGCTGAAGTTGTTGTTGAACCGCAACTCCCGTCTGATGTCGATTTCTTAACATGGCTGCCGCAATGAAACGATCTTCTCGGACTGTTGTGCACCTTGGCTTGCCAGTACCTGGTCTTCTCAGGTTTAATCCAGTCTCCCTAAACCTTTGAATCACTCGTCGGACAGTAGTATGTGTCACGCCCATTATTCTGGCCGTATTTATTTGGCTGATCCCCAATTCCACCATAGTGATGATTCTCGTACAATCCTAGGGTGATAGAGGCATGATTTATGGGTACGAGAGCCGTAAGACTTTACAATTTAAGAATTCTTTCACAACGGCGAAAACAAGGATGAAATCAAAAGCAAAACAAAAAACGAAACAAATGTATTCCGAAATTTTCAAACCCCAAAATTTAGTTTTTCTACTTTTTTTATCCATGGCTTCAAAAATACCAGTATTTACAAATACTTACAATACTTATTTTCTGTGAAATTGTTGTTTTATTACTACTACGTATTAAATATTTAATAAATATACTTATTTAATATATTTACTCATTTTTTATACCCAATAAATAAATAATACTATTCGAGTATCAAGATCAGCTGGGTCGTTCTAACTGGGTTGCTATCTGAGCGATTGTGGCGCCCTCATTTAATTTCTACTCTTTTATGTCGTACTGTAAAAGAATTTAAGTTTGCATAATAAAATAGATTTCATTATACTTTTTAATTTATGAAGCTAGGTTCTATGTCTTAGGAGATATTGAGGTGTTTGTCGGCATTTTGTGGGTGGAACTTTTTCATTGCTCGGCAGTTTAGTTACACATCTCATCACTGACAGCGATAATCTACCAGACAAACTTTGGGTGGACTGAAATGAACACACAAATCTGAATTCTCTTAACGTGGTGGCAGATCATTAATTTATTGTCAATTTTAGTTTAATGAATTGTATATTTTATATTACTTTGATGAAGATTTTTTTTTTAAATTTGCATAGGCTCGCGCTTGACCACTATCTCTCTATCTATCTTATCTCATCTCAGATTTTATATTTACGTAACGACTAACTTAGTACACCTATGTAGGTAGGTAAGTGCTATTATAAATCACATTACACTAATATTATAAAGGCCAAAGTTTGTGAGTGTGTTTGTATATTTGTTACCTCTTCACGCTCAAACGGCTGAACAGATCTGGATGAAATATGGCACAGAGATAGATTATAGTCTAAATGCTTTATTTTCTATAAATTGGTTTGTACAAACACTTTTACATGTCGATCATATTTTTTTAAATTAGATGAGGTCGGCGTTTCCTATCTGACTACTCTGAGAGGAAAGGCCGAAACAAACTCAGAGGTCACAGTCTCTTTTAAAGTCCAGACAAAACTTGGTTAGATCATGTGAAGACCATGTAGACTGATGTCTGAAATGGTCTTTTGAGGAAAGAACTAGCCGGATTGAGTGGACCTGTCCAGTCATTGCACGCATTTGTCAATAACCGAGCAGCTCAACTCAGAATCTATGGAGCTTAACGATTCGACGATCAATACCAAAGAAAGGACATTCGGGTAGGCCGCATAAACTACTCAAACTGCCAGACCACGATTGAAAACTAAGCTAAATTAAAATTAAAAACAAAAATTAAAACGTCTACATAGTCTTCACATTCACAATAATTAAAACAAAATAATATAATACTTTAAAAAGTAAATATTCTTGCCATTGCAAGAAAACCGTAAAAAAAACAAAATTCAAATTGCAAAGCTTAAAAAAAAAAAAAGAGTTTTTGGCGGGATTTTTTCGAGTGAACTTCAGCGGCTGTTAATATTATTTGCAAATTGATTCCTAGTGGATATTGTGATATAAAAGTGGTGTAGTTTTGTGTCTCAACTGTCTACGCAACTGGACAATATGTGAAATCATTGACAGAAGCGATCTCGGGATAGTGGAGCGGAGAATTTTATTGTAGTATTGACTACCTCCGCAAAGCTTACTGGGAAGGCTGACTCGATACAATTTGCTTCCAAATACTCCAAAAACCATTAGAATATGTTACATCCGCATTCTAATGTTACTAATGAATTCAAGAAAAATACTGATGACTAGGCAGCATGGTCTCAGACCTTAGCCTGTTCCGTAAGGAACAAAAAAAAAAAAAAAAAAAAATTTGGAGTAGCTCACTCCCAAGTCTTTTTGTCCTCAACGTAATGCTTTATCTACAACCATGCTATAAATCTTCTATAAAAGTTCTTGAAACAGTTAGCTTATTGCCAACATTAAAACAGCCAGTGTCATAGTAACCATAATATCATCCAAGCGGATGCAATTCATAATGCAACTCCTTTTTTACTCATCGAACAGTCACATTCTCATGGCATCTTTATGAATTTCAAAAAAAGAACATTGACATGCACGCGCGTTTCACTACCACAGCGCCGTAATAAAAAAAAAAAAACGAATTTTTGAATTGACGTCGTATCCCGCCATTTTTGTTCAATAATAGTATTGAAAAAAAAAATTGTTGTTTGCAAAAATGAGTGATACAAGCTTTGATAACACACCACCAGATATTCCGAGTACATCAGGATCTGCCAACATTCAGCAAGGTGCAAATATTCAAATATATTTTAATAATTGTACGATCCAAAATGTAAATAATTATTACAATAAATAATTATATTATTACCTATACATAGTTTGTTTGTATTAGATACTCATTAATTAAACTTTCCATGAATTTACATAGAGTTCTTAAAACACTCAATACCCTATGGTTTCAGAACCTTTATAGAGGATTCATATCATGGGTGTAGATAAAGTCTTGTATGCATCTGTTATAATTAGGTATTAAAACACTCATGTGATACTATTACTACTATTATAAGGGGTATTAAAACCCACATTCGTGTTTTAATACCCCTTATTATACAACAGTTGCATAAATAACTATTCTGGCACAACTTACGTTTAATGAATGATTTAAATTTATTAAGACTTAGATCTTGTACGTGGCTTGGAAGCTTATTATAAAAGCGCACACATTGACATCTAAACGAGCCACCTATTTTCTTGAGCCTTGTTGTAGGTACTACAAATTTGTGTTTGTTCCTAGTATTTCTGTTATGGATATCACTGTATTTTTTAAACAAATTTATATTTTTATGGGCATATAAAAGATTTTCATAAATATACATATATCATAAAATATACATATAAATTTCTCTCTGAGAGAGTGTCTCGGGCTTAATTTATATTTTTTTTATAGGCTCGCGTTTGACCACTATAAATGATAAAAAAAAATGATCGAACAGCTCTTTTCTGCAAAACAAAGATAGCCTGGATGTCGTCGGCATTTCCCCACAACAGAATACCGTACGACATTACACTATGAAAATAGCTAAAGTACACTAAACGGGCTGTCCCTATGTCAGTTAAATTACGAATCTTTCTAACAGCATATGCTGCGGAGCTTAGCTTCTTTGACAATTTATCTATATGTGGGCCCCACTGAAGCTTAGCATCCAAAGTTAAGCCCAAGAATACTGTGGAGTACTGTGTCTGGAATAGCACATAGGATACTTTACGAATTTTTTTTACGATTTTTGTACCGGGAATATGTTCCCTGGGAAAATTGCCGACATTCACCCGGGCGAAGCCGCTGGCGGAAGCTAGTAATAAATAAACGCATATTGTGGATCATCATAATGAAGGTACAACCTTACAATTTCAACCTTATCACATAATTTTTACCCAATTACGTTAAATTAAAATTAAGATTTCACCCAATACGATAAATGCGATTATCTTAAGTTACTTCATATCTATAACTAATTGTGAACCTAATCCACAATTAACATTATCTTAACGAATTATATCTGTCAATAGAAGAATCCAAACTAATATCTAGTATAGGTAATTCCCAGGGAACTAAATCGAAACCTAGACCACACGTTTCACAGCGACCTTGGCTACCACTGAACCAATGTGATAAAATCTATCTTAGTATTAATTCTACAACTCTACTTTTACATTTAATACCTACAGGGCAGGTACTTAAATAAACACTCAGAAAGAAAATAATCATCACTCGAAACCTAAAGAAAATGTTTTACCTCTGCGTAGTATGTACGTAAGAACTTTACTAAAAAGGGGAGATATTGAGACGCGACGAGATTCTTGAACACTCGTATAATATACTCGAGAGCACGCCATGTAGATATTAGTACGGTAGATATTTGCTTTCTGCCTTCCTGCCTCAGTTTCTTGCAATACCTAGCCGCGCACGCTCGTGTCGCCTAAAACGATTTCCATCGCGTTCCGTGACGAAAATCCGAAACGCATTTTCCGATCATTTTCATTTTAATTCAACGGTAAAATAAAATATTCTTTATTCAAACTGTGAATTTCTATATCATTTAACTTGTAGCCAAGTAAAAAAAATATTCAAATAAAAAAACAATTAAAAAATATAGGTCGTATGCATATATCCAAGGTGGAAAGATATTTTGGTACCCGGGCGATACGCCAAACTGTGTTTGATATAATTCTGTGACGATCACTATGTGATTGGTAAACATTGATGTCATTGATATTTAATTTGAGACGGTATTTGATGAATTTTAAACTGGTGAAGAAAAGTTGAAACAATACAATTACCTTACTTAATTAAACAATGGACCGTAATTTAAGATAAAAATTTAATCGGATAGCGTTTTTTTTTTTGAAACAGTGTTCATATTTATATTATGTGCAAGTGAAAACGTAGAGAACTTATTTCTACATTAAATACTAGGCAATGACATTGCCATGAATGTGCCAACGATTAAAACGGATTCGGAGGTAGACCTTCAGACGCAGAGCACCTCTCGTCTGCAACCAAACAGGTCCGCTGGACCTCCCAAGAAGTCTACAGCCTCGAAACTATGGGACTTATTGCAACCTCTGGCCAGATTATGGGGACTCATCACTGCTGTTGGTTAGTAAGGGATCATATTATTTATCATCGTATTATTATTATACGACCTTATTTATGTATATTTTTAACCAAATACTTACTTTAAGTAATTCTCCATAGAAAATTTGAATTAAGAATCCGCTAAACAGTTTACTATTGATAATTTGAATTAAGAATATACAAGTCTGTATTTATGCTGTATTTTTGCATCATTTATCTGTTGATAGACCGGAAAATTGTCATACCTATCTACTTAAGTACCTATTCCTTTTTTTAGAACCAATAATTAACTTAATCTCACTTCTAAACGGCATTTTCCCAGCGCGACAGTAATAAGAAAATTAATTAAATCCATTCTAGATACAGCGACAGGAAAATTGGCTCAACAACGGGTTTCACTGCGTACACTCCAATGGAGAACATTTTAATAAAATCAAAACATCTGTTCGTGTCATTGAGTAATATCGAAGTCAAGTTTTGGAAGACTATCGAGTAAACAAGTGGCAAAAGTTGTTTGGAGATTCCCTCGCATGTCACAAGATAATTTTGTGAACATTTTGGTACCATCTGTGAATGGTTGTGAGAAATTTAAAGACGCAGAAGGCTCAGTAATAAAAGGATGTTTAACTATATATATCTAAATGCGTAATTGCGACCGACTGGAAGTTTAGTCTCCGCTAATATAACACGTCAGATGTTTCCCTATGTCTCAGACCAACAAAAAAAGATAGACGGCGCATCGCGAACATCATAAGTGAAGCCACAAAACTATGCTCCTCCATGTAAATATACACGCTCACGCACACACCTACACTAAAACTATGCTCATCGCTCTTAGTACGTCACGAGTCGTCGTCTAGTTAACATATATTTAAAAAAATAGAATTATGCCTTCCTGTGAAGTGAAAACTTGTAAAAACAATAGCAAAGCACATAAAAAGTCTCACGGAATCACTTTTCATTTACAAGTTCTTGAAATAACATCGTTTATTTATTAAAAAAACTATGAATTTTAGGTTACTTGGAACAAAAAACCTCAACGAACGGAAGCAGTGACATAAAGTGCGAGAGTTGCCATAATATGATTTAAAATTTCCCCATTCGATTAAACATATTTAAATATGATTTCTTACTTTGGGTTATTTTGAATTTAATAAATTTGATTGAAAATATAATTAGGTACCTATATTATTTCAAAACAATTTACATAATGACTCGTACCCATGACGATGTTATGATTTACGCTTCAGCAACCTTATAACCTATAATCGAATTTCTATGAGCATGGTTATAGGAAGAAGCTGTATTTCACTTCTTCCGATCCCAAGACACTGTGACAGGTAGGGCTAACTTACACCTAAACATATACCCCATAGTAGAACTAAATATGCTAATTTTAACTCATACACACTACACACCCTCACCCGTTAGCACACTCTCACCTATACTCCCACATATCACACAAATACGCGCATTTTTTTTCTCTGTATAACGCTCGTTCACGGGTTGGTGGACGACTTGCCCAAATTTACCGCCCCGCGAATCGGGTGAAATATCCACTTTTAAAAATATTCATTTTTCTGTGTCGATTCGCCCGAAGTTTATTTATACACGAATTATCGGCGGGCGAGTTGTCCACTCAAAATTATTTAGTAGGCGATTCGCCCGAATTGTGTTTTATGCAATACCGTTAAGATAAAGTACACTCAAGTACAGAAGTATTAAGCATTATATATTTTTATTGAAATGATATGAGACACAAATTAATCTAAAATGTCTTTATTAAAATAACTACTATATGATTTGAGCACCTATTCTACATTGGGCAACCACTTAAATGGAAACTGATTGAATTGGCACCTGAGGTATACCACATACGGCACCTATCGATATTCTTCTTTTTCACACTTATACTCCACAAAATTAAATGGCACCTACGGATCAGTAGGTGCTTACTAGTCTTGAGACGTTTATTTTTTAGAACGTCGAAATCAAAGATTCGATTAAATTCAGTACAGAGTTTAATGACATGATAAAAATATTAATTCATCTTTCGCTTTTTTAGGTAGATGTTGACATTATCAGCATTTATACCCAAACCACCAGAAGGCCAGAATCATGAAGAAGTATTTGCAGAGCTAGAATCATAAGCGGTAGAGACTAACGGAGTACTAGGACTTCAGAATCGAAAATCGCCCGGTACTCTTTTTACCGCTCATGATTCCAGCCTAGCTTCTTCATGATTATAATCTCCTGGTACTTAAGTTAGTCTTTACCGGTACCGGAATAACCTGATAGCGTATAGACCTTCTTTATTTTTTTGTAGCGAATATTGCTGTCTCCCTCTTATTGTTTTGTCACCTGTTTATCATATCTCAACGTTTTAAGTGGTAATTACTTATTTAATGCATTGCTTTCCTAGTTTCTAGTAAAATATCTATTAACTTCTATTAATTCTTCATATTTATTTCCGAGACTGGTGAGCACGACTGTACTTTTATATTTTTTTTTCTCTAAAATAAAATTCGAGCGAATCGCCTAGTAAATAATTTTGGAGTGGACAACTCGCCCGACGATAAATAAAATTCGGGCGAATCGACACAGAAAAATGAATATTTTTAATAGTGGACAATTCGCCCGATCCGGGCGAAATAAATTCGGGCGAGTCGTCCACTAATCCTCGTTCACCTGTAGTTTGCTTTTTCTATTATTTAAAACTTATATATTTATATTTGTATTTTTTATTTTTTTGCATTCAATTGCAAATTAATGGATCATATGGAATGCTAAACGGGAGAGTGAATTCTCCTAACACCAGCAAACCATGCATAAATGATGATCTCCAAATCATAAGTATGTACAGCCACTTTCTAATTGTTTTTTTTTAAATTGATTTTGCGATGTAACAAAAAATTGATTTTTTTTCGGAATAGAAGTTCTTCTAAACAATTGAGGTACAATACCATACTCAACAATATCTTACTTGAACAATATTATCCTACCCACACAATAATATTATTACCCATTTTATAGGGAAAAAAATTAACAAATGGCAACCCTTCCAAACACACATAGATAAAAATGTGGCTTCACTTTTGATGTTCGCGGCGCGCCGTCTTTCTTTTTTTGTTGGTCTGAGCCCTATGTGCTTGGTTTGGGTAAATAATGTTATTGTGTTTATAGAGATTAGGATATCCACGTACATTTCATATCTTCATAGAGTTTGCAGATAGTTGTTGTGTAAATATTACAGTGTCTACGGACAGACAGTGTTTCTCTTGTTATGTTTAGTTGTTCTACTTCTATCTTCCTCTTCACCATCATTATTATTTTCATGCCCTTATCCCAACTTATCTGACGTCGGAGCACCATGTCTTCTTATCAGCATATAATATCTGTATTTGCTGTCATCATAATTGTCGCCAATGGCTGTGAAAGACGATATGGCTAGTAGCTATATCATCTTTTACACAATTCATCCATCATTCCTTTGGTCTTTCTTTACTTTTATAATATAATCTTCCACATTCATAATCAAACTGTTTAAGGCGCAGATACCCTTGAGTAGCTGATTTTAAAATGAGAATCACGTCTAAACGGCTAGTCGTAATTCTTTGAAAAAAATATATGTTATATAAGATTATTTTCTTAATAATTTTATCTAAGCAAATTTTGAGTTTTATTTGTATAACATAGTGTAATTAATTTGTAAAGTTATGTCTAAAACGCACAAAAATACGACAATCACACCAAAACCGCTGGGCGTATTTTAATGAAACCAACACCATATCAAAGATAATTTAATTATCTACATTTTGATCTGAGGCTTTTTTTTTAAAGTCATAGAATAATAGGGAAAGTACAAAAAACTACTAAATTTTGGGTCGCGCGGGTGTGAAACGAGTGCGCGTTTTGTTCCTTCAAGGTCGTTGGCGTTAGTCGTCGTCTTAATGTTCTGCTTATATCTTCATTTTGAACTATACCTATGTTTACGTTTAAACTTATTTATAATCTAATTACACCATAAAGATATAGTGCCTGTAGGTAACATTAATTAATATTTAAGTATCTACTTTTATTAATCAATCAATTATTATTATCAGTTATCATATTACCGTCGCATAATGCCGTCTCTATCTTCTATCGAGGATCTTGATTATGTATTCAGACTCATATCTTTGATATTAACTATCTATGTCTAGTAAAGATTAACTTGTCTAGAATAGTCTGGACGAATGCGGAAAATTATTTTGATCAAGACCAGATTGCTTTCCGAAATTGTATAATTAGTTGGTAATATATATGTAGTTACACATTGAGGAGCTCGTGGCTAAATAATAACAGCCGCACTGATCGATCATCAAGGTTAAGCAACGCCATCCACGGACCGACCTCGTCGGTCGGTCCGTGGATGGGTGACCATTTCAACATACCGAGTTTCCTCCGTGCCTTGGAAAGCGCGTTAAGCCGTTGCTCCCGGCTGTCATTTAAAGATATTTGACAGTCGTTACCGGTAGTCAGAAGCTTGAGATCTGACACCAGTCATGCCAAGGGATACAGTGTTATCCAGTTACTGGGTTGTGGAGGTCAGATAGAAAGAAAGAAAATACATTTATTTGTCACAAGCCATTAGAGCACACAATATAAAAAATGAAAAACAAAAAACAAAACTTAAAAACAGTCAGGCAGTCGCTCCATGTAAAACACTGGTACTCAGCTGAATCCGGTAAGATAGGAAGCCGACCCCAAAATAGTTAGGAAAAGGCTAAGCAGATGATGCTATAGTCACTACATTGTATTGGCTAACAACGTAGGTATAGTAAGGAGATCACACATACGGGATAGGTACATTCTCAATTGCAGACTTAAGCCGCAGTCTAGATTTATACCCAGTTTAGTACCTAATGGTGTGGCAATGCTGATAAGTTCGCCGTCTATGACATGGGACTGAGATCATATTGCCCAAATGTGGGTTAATTGTAGACCTTTGCCCCTTTAAACCTCTTTGAGTAATTTAGACAAAGATTGATAGACAGGGCTCGCTTCTGAAATGAGTATTTGGAGTTAAGAACGTGACAAACCCTACTTTCATAAGAATAAAGTTTATTTTTTCATTGTTACAAAGTGAGTCTTAGAGCAACAACAACAACACAATTACAACAACTAAACACAACACAAACAATAACAATTTAATATTTAAACAATCAGATTTTATGGAGGGTTGTCCCCAAGATACAGGTTTTACCTAGTTTGGGTATAAAGTAGAATTTGACAAATACTCAACATCAAATTCAGAAAACGCAGGTAATACTTTTTTTTTTCAACACAGATAACAAGGCAAAACAAACGCCAATTTTCTAAACTTCAGGACACGGCTTACGTACAGAAGAGTAAAAAACGCCGGCTCATTATAATATTGACTCTTACGAAGTTATTACGAGGTGCCTACTTAAACATTTGTTACGTGAGTTCGAAGCACGACTTTTAAAATAATATTTGACTTTTTTGCGGAAGTATTTTTTGTTTGGAGTGAAAACGTCTTGTAACATTCGTCTTAGGCTACGCTCAGACGTGTGTCAAGAAACAAGCAAGATACTGTATTTAGTAAAACTATTGCTCTATGAAATGTGAATATTATAAAAACTATTGCTCTGTGTACTGTATGGATCAGAATGTTGGGCTGTGAAAAAGATGGATGAAAAGAGATTGCATGTAGCAGAGATGAGAATGTTGAGATGGATGTGCGGAGTGACGAGAATGGATTAAGTGAGAAATGAGTATATTAGAGGAAGTTTGAAAGTGGCGCCAGTGACAGAAAAGTTGAAAGGAAACCGTTTGTCCTGGTATGGTCATCTGATGAGGAGGGATGAAACGCATGTTACTAAAAGAGTTATGAATATAAATGTGGATGGATGGAGAGGGAGGGGACGGCCAAAGAAAAGATGGATGGACTGTGTGAGGAGTGATATGAAAGAAAAGGGAGTCAGTGATAGCGTGACGGGGGACAGGACGGTATGGAAGAAGAAAACGTGTTGCGCCGACCCCAAGTAACATGGGACAAGGGCAGGAAGATGATGATGATTGCTCTATGAAATGTTGGTGTGAACTTTCGAAATAAAACAGTCTCATAAGGTCATCGATATACGAGTATATATCATGGACCAAGTCATTAATCAGAGCACTATGTATAATGCCCGGGCATTATGAAACTAGTCAAGTCAAATCGGGCAATAAAATGAATACTGGGGGTTAACCATAAGCTCTTAGAGAGATATCAAATTGATATCGAGTAAGTGACAGATGTATACAAGTCAGATACATCTGTCCCTTATTCGATCTCAAATTGATACCGCTCTAAGAGCTTATGGTCACCCCCCTGATTTAAACTTCTATAATTATCACATTGTCTGGTCATTATGAATAATGCTACGTAACGGTTGCCCGGGCATTATGAGACTAGTCAAGTCAAATCGGGCAATATAATGAATACTGATTTAAACTTCTATATTTATCACATTGTGTGGTCATTATGAATATTGCTACGTAACGGTTGCCCGGGCATTATGAGACTAGTCAAGTCAAATCGGGCAATATAATGAATACTGATTTAAACTTCTATATTTATCACATTGTGTGGTCATTATGAATATTGCTACGTAACGGTTGCCCGGGCATTATGAGACTAGTCAAGTCAAATCGGGCAATATAATGAATACTGATTTAAACTTCTATATTTATCACATTGTGTGGTCATTATGAATATTGCTACGTAACGGTTGCCCGGGCATTATGAGACTAGTCAAGTCAAATCGGGCAATATAATGAATACTGATTTAAACTTCTATATTTATCACATTGTGTGGTCATTATGAATATTGCTACGTAACGGTTGCCCGGGCATTATGAGACTAGTCAAGTCAAATCGGGCAATATAATGAATACTGATTTAAACTTCTATATTTATCACATTGTGTGGTCATTATGAATATTGCTACGTAACGGTTGCCCGGGCATTATGAGACTAGTCAAGTCAAATCGGGCAATATAATGAATACTGATTTAAACTTCTATATTTATCACATTGTGTGGTCATTATGAATATTGCTACGTAACGGTTGCCCGGGCATTATGAAACTAGTCATGTCAAATCGGGCAATATAATGAATACTGATTTATACTTCTATAATTACTCGTATCACATTGTCTGGTCATTAAGTATGAATAATACGTAACGGCCCAACCGAATTCAATAATTATGGTCAATGAATTAGTCCAAGAGGTTACTTTAGACCCTGCAGAAATAGGATCTCCGTACAGCGGGGCTCCGACGGTTTTGTTGCTTAAATAGTAAACGTAGATTAAGTGCTCGCCAAACTTCTGGGCCGCCCTGAAGTAGAATTTCCGATGCGCAAGGCACGAAACGGTGCTGTTTTTGTATGAGATTTACTACTGCGGAGCGGAGCCATTGTAGTCAACTTTAGGGCGGCCAAGAAGTTTGGCGAGAACTATAGATAGATAAACCATTTATTCAGTGCACACAAAAGACACAACACAACACACAAAATCACAATTAATTTTTTTGACTTTAATTTACCTGTAGGTTTATGAATATGGAAACAAGTTGCCAACATACAAAAAAATAGAAAAAGGAAAACATTCATAATACAAATAAAAGTGACTCAAGTAACATACCTACTTCAATTGGTCGCAGTGGTCGAGCGATTGACTGCTGCGCTGCGTGTCGCGGGTTCGATTCCGCACGGAACAAATATTTGTATGATCTACAAATAGTTGTTCCGGCTCTGGGTGTTTGTGTATGTGAGTTTATATGTTTGTAAACGCACCCACGATACAGGAGAAATTCCTAGTGTGGGGCAACGTTTTTTTGAAAGAGAAGAGAAATTAGTTGGTAACGATTAAAACACAGTGCGATGTGCGTCTGGTTGGTCGCACCAAATGGGAGTCCAGCTCAGCACGTATCAGGCAAATGTACCTATCGCTGATATTCTGCTGGATCCCTGCAGTGACATACGGTCGCTGAGCAGTCGTGATATGTTGGTGTTGTGACAGTGTTATGCGAGGTATATAGAAACAATTGTTTTTCTATTGTATCTGCTAATAGAACTCAAGGGGTAAACATGTTTACAGTAAATAAATATACGTAAATAACATGTGTATATCAATTAGTAGGTATCCAACAAAAGATCCACAAGTTATTCAATTACCAAGTGCCTAGATCCCAATACATTTTGTTCACAGGTTTTGACCACGAGATACGGCAAATACTCGTAGACAAATCGACATATTGGCTTACGTACTTACGTATTCTATATTAAAACTAATGTCATCATTAAAATAATAAAAAGAAACTCATCTTTGTATTACCCAATTAGTGATAGGCATTATTCAGAAAGCCCGGTCAATGTAATTATTTCAATAGATTTTTGGGCATTTTTCAAATTGTCCGGGCATTATGAATAATGTCGTATTAATCACTTGGTCCATAACATATACTATGCATTACATTTGGCGATCCCAACACTCACTCTGTTCGACTGAACTGTACTGCAATCCGTACACCTTACCTTAAACTGTGTCGATCCGAGTACTCTATAAGCGATCTAACGCTGCATGTTTTAATAGTTTATTTAGACAACATAAATAATGTTTAGCGCTGCAGTGAACTTTAGTTCTAACTCACCAGCATTTTAACAAATGGTTTTCATGAATGTTCTTGTCTATTTATTTATTGATTGGCCTATCTATAATTGTTATACTAATAATAACCTTTATAAATTTAGTGTACAATATGAAGCGATAGACAAGCATGCAAAAACGAAATTATAACAGAAAGTTACAATAATAGTGCAGAAATAACACTCATAAACAGTGAGTCTTCAGAAATTAATACAGCAATAGTTATTTATGCTATGCCAGTGGTATTTTTATTCACGAGCGAGCGAAGCGAGTGAATGGACACGAGTCGGAAATGTGAAGTGGAAATGTGAAATGAAGTCACATGATTTCCGACACGAGTCGGAAATCTTCTTACGCACGTGTATCATACAACATTTTACTATGCATTGTGCGAGGAAATAAAAAAATATATCTGAACCAAGCAAGAAATTAATAAAATGGCGCTTACTCAAGGGCGCTCAGCATATCCACAGATTAACTAATAGTTCATAGTTCCTCGGGCATATCTACTGCGCATGTGCAAATAGCTGTCACGTCGTAACGCAAAAAGGCACGAGCAAAATATTCATTCTGCCAAACATATTTAATGAATATTTAAAATTAATTTATTGATAAAAATCTAAATCTATAGTAATTAAAAACGCCTTAAATGAAGTATTAGTTTTGTTTTACCTTTTATATGAATGATAATCTGTACTTAACTAATTTTTAAAACTTTTCTCAAATAATAAAAACTCTATGCGGCGGGCTGACGTTGGAGTTAAAATTAAAAAAGTACAGGAAAGTAAAAAGCACTAGTTAAATTGGGGCTTGCCGCACAGTTTGGCTGCTTGGAAAACGTTTCGAGGACATGCATTAGGTATAGGTCTATCGGTATAATGTATGTCAGTGCATGAGGTAGTAAAACTCCAGTGCCCCACTTCATTCAATCTGCCTAGCATTTCCCCAACTATTTTGGGCTCGGCCTCCAGTCAAACCGGATACAATTGAAAACCAGTTACTCCTTTAAGGAGTTACTCCATT
Source organism: Orthosia incerta (assembly GCA_948252205.1). Classification (NCBI taxonomy): domain Eukaryota; kingdom Metazoa; phylum Arthropoda; class Insecta; order Lepidoptera; family Noctuidae; genus Orthosia; species Orthosia incerta. Next base: position 8,540,299 of record OX411748.1, read on the forward strand.
TTTACATGGAGTAACTGGCTTTCTGATCTCCACAATCATATAAAGTTGCATCACTTGAAGCAGACAAAAATGTTCTGGCTCTAGTGACCTGCAGCCTAATTGCGTAAGTTAATTCGGTAAAGAACACGTATAGGTAAAGGTGACGACACCTTTGAAATAACGACTTTCGTATTGCGTAATCTACTCGAAAGGTCATGGTAAGGATATGTGAATTCAACTCATAGGGTTGAAGACGTACCCTTCCTAAATTATTTTCGTAATACCGAAAACATTGAAAGGAAATGTGTCTTACTCTTTCATGGAGTTGTTCCCTTTGCCCTGCCGCAATAAGACTGCTGGTTTGTTCGCTGCTTTAGTACTTATTAAGAAGTCCCAGTGCTCCACTCAGACCAGTTTGATTTGTTATCAAACTGAATGCATCACGAGTACCTTGATAAAATGCCTCCAATGACCACAATCTCCATTCAACATCCCATTGCCCTAGTCACTTTATATTAATGGTTCCCTAGTGAGACAATCCAAACGGCAAATGGAATTAAATAAATTACCAGGATCGGTTTCCAAGCGAATCTATATTCTGATGTCAAATGAGTTATTGAAAGGTTTCAGGACTGGTGGTATGACTGTAAAACTTTTCCTGAACAAAATACCTACTTGCTTTCTTTTTTATGAGGGACAGAGTGAGATAGTGTTGTTGGATTTCCATCTGGAATTTCTCAGTAGAAGGCCGCAGGCTGATTACGTACTCGCTTGTGCCAGCGGCTTCGCCCGCGTGAATAATTATCGCGAGGGAACATATTCCCGGGATGAAAAGTATTATATGTGCTATTCCTGACTATAATCTATCGCTGTGCCAAATTTCATCCAGATCCATCCAGCCATTCTGGCGTGAAGAAATAACAAACACACTCACAAACTTTCGCCTTTATAATATTAGCGTGATGTTGCAAGAGCAAAACGATAGCGATTTTTGCGCAATAATTACTCTTCAATACAGAAGTTATAAAGTTCTTGGCGGTTTTTTTTTATAAGTGCATTTGACAAACAGCGAGCGATTCGCAAAAGATTGTGTAGGGCCTGTACCTACACTGTAGTTAATTCCGCGCGATGACTGCTGATTGTTTTCTTATGTAATAAGCCTGCCGAAGTCTGGGTTTGTGCCTCCTAATACATGGGACTAACACATATCTGGCGTAATTTGGGTATACTATAGATTCACCTCTGCCTTCCGGGAATACATGGCGTAATGTTATAATATGTTATGAGTGACCGGAGAACTTACAGACCCCACGTGAATAGAATAGAAAACATTTATTCGACACAGACACAACACAACTGCAATAATTACAAAGTAACAGAGAAGAACAGTAAAACAGTACAAACAAGGTTGAAGAAGAGCTGCGCTGGGCGAGTCCACACCGAAAGGGTTACCAACTCTGCATTTGTTAGGCGTCAGACACCCAGCGCTTATTTTCAATTGGCACTCCGCTAGTGACACAAGTGCCTTCTTTGATCTCTGGGTCACATATTGCTGTCTATCCCTATGAGATTCAAAGTATCATGTATTGAACGGAAGGTACCTAGTTAATATGTATTGTAACTCATTTGACTTGTGAATCTCAAACACTGCGTCTCTATAAAGATGAAGTATTTGCGTACAGAAATAATATAGAATAATAAATTACGTTATGTAGATGTGCTCATAAACGTGGATATGTTTTATGAACACTTTCTGTCTACATATCTTTAACTAGACTGAGGAATGAGTCGTGAGGAAAGTTTTGAGTATAAAAATTGACGGTTCCCCCCACACTAGGATTTCTCCTGTATCGTGGGTGCGTTTACAAACATATCAATTCACATACAGATAAACCCAGAGCTGGAACAACTAGCTGTAGGTCACACAAATGTTTGTTCCGTGCGGGCATCGAGCCCGCGACACTCAGTGCAGCAGTCAATCGCTTATACACTGCGCCAACCGTGTGCCCAAGGTTATAGGAGTAGAAGAAGACAAAAGAAACGGTGTATGGCTTGCGTGACAGATGATATTATAGTGCTTAGAAAGAAGGTGACGGCGATTGAGATGACGGCGAATTAAAATGTTGTATTTTTGGGTTTTCCATCTGGATTTTTTAGTGGCAGCACGGACTTAGGATTTGTGGTCGGTTGACGGGAATAGGCTCACCCCTATTACATTTGATTTAAACATAACTGGAGAATAACAATCTGCCTAGCCTTTTTCCAATTATATTGGTGTCGGCTTCCAATCTTACCGGATTTAGTTAAGTACCAGTATTTTACATGGAGCGACTGCCTATTTGACCTCTACAACCCAGTAACTGGGTAACACGATACCCCTTGGCTAGACTGGTATCAGATCTCAAGCTTTTGACTACCCGTAACGACTGTCAAAGGTCTTCAAATGACAGCCGAGATCAACGGCTTAACGTGCTTTCCGAGCCACGGATGAAATTCGCTATGTAAAGATGGTCACCCATCCACGGACCGACCTCAGTTAGCGTTGCTTACATAACTGGAGAAGTGAGAGTGTAGATATTATAAGCGCACCACTGCCCAAACCTTTGGTGAATACATATGTGAAGTTATGTTATGTATGGAAGCAAATTACATGCTGCTTTGGGGTCACAAATGAATTGGGAAAAAGGGCAGAAGGATATAGTACATTACTGCAGAATCCAGTAAGTAAGCCTTCCTGGCCAAGTATGAGTTAACCGGACTGAACCGAAGGTGAGGTCCGGTTATATACGAGGCCAGGATGGCTTTCTTACTGGTTGAGGCTTGTATAATGCTTTTCTAACAACAAATTCGTTTAATTAATATTGAAGTTTAAATTCATATTAGGGCAATTACAAGATATTGTGACTGATTTACCGGGGGCATTTATATTTGTTTGTTGTAAATCTTGATTAACGGACTCAAAAATATATCTATCTCATAAAATTTCATACCAAAAAGAGAGATAGATATATATTTGGAGCCGCCCTCCTATTACCATGTTATAATGTCTAAACTCTAATCTGTGTTTGGTACTGTTTTTTTTCTAAGCAGATCTAAAGAGGATGACCTACTAGTACTGTCCAGTAGGAGATTCCAAATTTAAAATCTCGCTTCTTACTGGACAGTTGTGAATAAGTCTCCGATAGAGTTCACTTTCTGGATACTTTTTAGAGATGTTATGGCAATATTACATACCATTTTTGAGAAAATGATATTTATGACTATAATTGTGACAATCTAAGAAGTCGTACGTAAGAAAATGAAAAAACGAAATGCAATATCCTATTTAATTACTATGTTACCCATACACTATAACAACGAATATTATTCGTAAGCATCAAGTTTAATTATTATTAAGTATTTTTTATAGCTGTCAAATCCGACTTCTTACTTTGTCACGACTATAGTAGATAGGTGTGATGACAAATCTGTGTTTAGCGTAAAAGATTAATCTTTGTTTGTACTCAACGTGATTAAGGTTGTTGATTACAGATATTTAAGTGATGATGACACTTTTCCATCACGCTTCGTCTTCATTTATCACGTTATCTTTTAAACATAAAAATAATACAGTTTCGTGTCCGTGACCGACTTACAGACAAAGCTTAACCGAAACCACTGAAGAATCTGAAACATTAGTTAAAAGTATTTCGAAGATGTTCCTTTGAAGAAACATTGGTTTGAACAAACACTTTTACACATCAAGAAAATAATATTTTACAACTGGATGACGTCTGTGTTTCATATCCGAAGTTTCTACTTTGTGGAAAAACGCTGAAACAAGATCATAAGTCTCTTTAAAAGTTTAGACATTGTTTTGGTCAGATCGATTTTAGGCGGACTATATGGAAAATACTGTATGAAATGATAATGAAATAGTACTGTATGATGTCTTTTGAGGAAAAGATTTGAGTGAATTGAGGTAAAATAAGAAAATATTTCGAACTCTAAAACAAATGAGAGAGGTTTCTTATGGACACCCGGTTGTAACAGAGTTCGATTCATTCTGTAAGTCTTTCTGTTTCGTAAAATATGACGAAACTGAAAAAACAACACAGCTGATGCTCAGTGATAAACACACAATAGCGCCTGCTAGCGTAGGTGCTGTGTGTTTCAAGTCAGCGCGTACTCGTACGTCTTCGGTTTTCTTCGTGCGCATCCGGCTCACTCCTCAGCGTCTCCCTTTTGTGCGGATCTTCGCTTGTACTATCCTGCATGCAGCACGCTGAACCTCGCACAATTTGTCACGCAAAAATGATTATTTCTATTTATTTATATTAATACAAAGGGTATTTAAACTTTAAAATTATAAATATTTTTGCATATTCCTAAATTTGACGGCAAGCTGAATCGATTGAAAAAGTTTCAGTTTCCTAGGTGATCGGGAAGTGACTCAAAAATCACTGCAATTAGTTATCGATTTTTGGTGTCGTTTTTACATCGTTACACTTTTTCGCTTTCGTCTAGCCCCTCAGCCCGCAAACAAATCAGAACTATAATGTGTGATAAGAAACTCTGTTCCAATAAAAAAATCATGTAAATAAGATAATCACAACCTTATCACATTGCCTTCTTCGTAGAAAACTAAGAATTTCCTATAGTTCATTCGCGTTAAGAAAATAGTGAGTCATCGTTGTCAGCCGGCGTCTCGACCAATCGGGTCGCAAGAAATTAGAAAGCTTGCTACCCGATTGTTCCAGGCGTCAGCTGACAACGATGACTCATTATTATCTTAACGCGAATGAACTACTCGTATAATCATTATTTTAACTAATTTCATGTTTCAATGTTTTTTTATAAATAAGAACATTTCTCAGACTAAGCAGGCTAAAATGATTTGTTAAGTTAACACTTAACACTAACCTAAAAGGCATGCGAACGAAGTTTAATACCGACAGCCATTTTAATAGGAACGATCAATATAATTTAATTGAAACGCCTGAGAATTTATTGTTCTTAATCAGAAACGTTTCTCACACAATTCAATAAAACAGGTTATGCCTGCACTAAACAATGAACGGAAACTAATTTCTAAAGTTAGCTTAGTTTTGTTTGTTTCAATGGAATCTAACTGTTGGCCTGTTAGCGTTCAGGTTCGGTATTCGGTAACTATGCATCAACTTTGAACATAAAACCGTTGGAGAAACGGGCTGATAGACATAGATGAAGTGGAGGCAGAAGGTCCGAATGGCCGTACTGATTTTTTTCGGAAAATATCTTGTGCTAAATGATGTACATATGTACATTATTTTTTGAACTATCCTGAATTCTGAATAAACGTTTTAGAACATTTAGAAATTAAGAAACTGTCAAACTGTTCATGACAATCTGTCAATCTTTGGCATTAAAGAAGTTTAAAGCAGGGAACAAATTATCGGACGCCGCTGACGGACGCGACTTACAGCCGCGACTGATATGTGTGCACAGTCATTTAGGACGCGGCTTGCGGACGCGTCCGAGCGCTTATTCCATAGACAATATAGCTTATTCAACGAAGATTATGTTTACTTAGAAACATGTCGAGTAGTAAAAGTGACATGCCTGTAAGTGACTTACTTACACAGGATCTCTTCTGAATGTTATTTTGTGATATTAATTTGTAAATGAGTCGTTGGTGTGCCTTGTTCAATAAATAAATAATAAATAAAGCTTCTTCCATTTTTATTTATAACCTCGCACGCACGTACGAGATATCGCGTAGTCTGAGTTGTTCTGACGCTCGGACGCTGCCCGTACCCTGTGCACACCGTCCGCGGACATTTTCGGCTGACACAAACATCCAGCGGGTTTGTGTCAGCCGAAAATGTAATGTACATTTATTACACAGATACTCTATAAGCCGTGGCTGTCAGTCGCATCCGTCAGCTGCGTCCGATAATTTGTTCCCAGCTTAACACTTTCACGTCAAATTGCGTCAAATTCTCAAATTAAAAACCGGTTTTTACTTCTTTGCATGCACGTAAATACCTAATAACATAATGTAGAGTCTCCAAAAACAAAGATGGTCGATACTTTCAAATTAGATTTAAATTTGAAAGAAATAGAAAAATTGTTTATTGGCGTCAGGCATGTCGCATACCATTAAAAATAATAGAAAAAAATTAAAATTTATAGACAATGACATAGGGAAAGTATGCGTCACATCCGCGCATATATTTGGCGGCGAATATAAGTTTACCTACTTTCCTGACTAAATTTGCCGATGATAAAAAAAATCAGCTTATCTAACGCAACTCTATTATTATATTATCCATCAATTGAAAACATACACATTTAAATAAATGAAAAATTCATGAAACAAAGTTTATCGTAGCCTATCTTATCTGTCTGTTTATTTATCTCATCTCAAGGAAAACGGGTTTCCACGCGGTTTCACATCTGTAACCAAACACGTTTACGTTTAACCTGTAGCAATTACATTAATGATATATCTGTCTTTCTATTTGTACTGATGCTGTGAAATTATTATTATAATTAGGCTATCAATTGGCTGTAGAACGTGGATGATTTTATTAATAAGTTCCTACTCATTTTCACCCACGTCTGGTTTGATCGGAAGCTGATCCCCAACATAACAATATATATTAATGACTAGCTGCCTACCCTACTTACCTACCTACCATTTTTGTTTCTATAGTCTTTTTCGCGGAGAATCTTAACACCACCATTCAGAAAATGACTTCAAATGCACAACGCCATCTATCGAATATCGAGTTCAACTCTCCGAGTATCTGAATTGCGTGTGTTGTGATAATTTTACTTCTTGAACACTTTAAATTCATCTAACTTTTGATAGAGTGAACCGATTGCGATGAAACAAAAACTAAGTAATTCTTCAAGTTACGCACAATTTTTATGTATAACAGTTATTTACATTGGTTTCGTACATTTCATGTGATGCGTGCACAAATAAACAGACAAACAGACAAAAATTCCGGAAATTGGTTCTGTTGGTCATCCTTTAACACCCTGTTTATTTTTTTTGGAAATATTTTCGATGTACAAAAATTACTTTTCTACAGATTTATTATATGTATTGATGATGATGATGATGTGATCTAACATGGGTTAGTTCATAGCGCGGGAAATGGTCTTGCTCTGCCCTCTGCTGCAGCGCGCCTCATTCACCTGATATATTTATGTTATGTACTCAAAATTTGTTGATGAACAAATTGAATTAAATTGTTGTGAGAGTTTATACTCATGCTCTATCACGAACGTACATGTCAAATTGACATCGAATTCGTAGTGCAAGTTTTTACTCACGCTCAATCGCGTTAATGTAAACGTCAATTTGTATTGAAATTGGATAAGCGCCGTCTGGGGACGGTAAGGAGTAACCTTTTTTTAGTAACTGGCAAAAGTAGCTTCATCTTTCATGGGGTACTGTACAAAATGTTACAATAAAATTCCTCCCCACATTCTTGAGCTGAACGAGACGAAATTTAAAACTTGTATAAAACGCACACACGGCATATTATAAGTTGGGGGATTACATCACTGATAAAATTGCTTGGCTAAATGCTATTCCTGCTCAACATCCACTAGGGCGCAAAAACAAGTGATATGCAGAACATTATTGTTTTGAAGTATTGTTGGAACTGCTGTAGACTGAATGAATATATTTGTATTGTGTAAACTCAATTTCCTTAGTATTGTATAACTGCACGGCACGTGTGTGAGTACTATGTACCCAACTGTAAATCTAACATTTACTGTACCTGTGTGTCGTTCGTTGACTTGTGTGTGCCCTGGCAGTTGAGTGTGTCATGCTCTCTCAAATGTCTCTCTGATGGTGACGCGTGTGTTGGATCATCCGGTTCCCTTAATGATGGTTGAGCTGGGTGGTGCCATTCATGCGTCATTTTCGTGAACGGACGCCGTCAGTTGGGATTGGTCATAACTTAACTGCTTCGGATGTTAATGCTTTTCTAGCATCTATTATATAACTGCACAGTACATGTTTGAGTACTTTAATTACTTTATGCCTGTACGTAGTTTGTGTGTAGTGCTATTCTGGGTGCATTGTCCTCACATATATGAATTTATTAATGTATGTACTTATGTAACTAAATATTGTAAAAAACATTTTCTTTAAAAGAGTAAGTATGGAGTTTCTTGTGCATTCTTCTCCATAACAAGCTACTTTCCGAATGCACGGTAGAATCAACTTTTATAACTTGTAAATTTTAATGTACCTAACGTTCAAAAGGGCCGCTTGGTGGCCTACTTGAAATAAAATATCTTTGTCTTTGTCTTTGTCTTGTCTTTGTCTTTGTCTAACTCTTTTTATGTATTAACATTTTGTCATAAGAGATCGTTTACGTCATCACGAGTGAGTAAGTTAAAAACCTCGGAATAAGCACAAAGAGAACGTTTACGTTAACGCGACCGATTGCGTTAAAAAACTCGCACTAAAGCCCGACCATTAATAATGATTGTTTTGTTCGAAGTATGAAAACAAAAAAATCCTAACTATATTAAGTAAACGACGACGACGACGAAGACCTTGCCACAAATGTTTGTTATGACATTTTCCATGATATTTTTACGCATGATTAATTAACACTCAACTAAACGTTTGTTGTTTTTTTTATAAGATTGTGTGAACTGTACTTCCTATTCAGACTTGTGAAACAATAACGTCAATTTACGAACGAACAAACAACCTTAAAATCTTTTTTACAAAAAATACAACCGACTTCCAAATAAAAAAACTACAAAGTGAAAAATAATTTCAATTTCGGAAGTCGGTGTTCCTGTTTTTGTTTCTTCGTTTTTTGACACCGACTCACTTTGTATTGTTTTTATTTATTCCTTTCTTTTTCTTTCTATTAAAAAAAAATATCGTTGCCCCACGCTAGGAATTTCTTCCTGTATCGTATCGGAAGTCGGTTGTATATTTTTGTAGAAGGGATTTTTTTTCACTTTTTAGTAGTGGTACATAATGGGGAAGATCTGTAGTTAAAGTTATGCCAGAATAGATTACGCGAATAATATGAAACTTTAACATAACCGGTAAAATTAGAGTGTACCAAGTTGAACTGTACACATCTGCGTACCGCTTTAGAGTGTTCCGACGTGATTTTACGTTATGAAATGATATAAACAATAAACAGACATGCGATTGCAGCAATACCGAGACATTTGGCGTCATTTATTGAAGAGTTCTGTAGTATACCTCCAAAGTTCTTCATCAAACTTAAACGGAATGAATTCGGGAACATACTCTTTCAAACAAAAAAATAATTTTCACACAGGTCCACTATTAGGTGAACGTAAGACGAACATAGAACCTCCTTTTTGGAAAGTCATATAATTAATTAAATAAAAATAAGGTTTCCTAATGTTATCTTTTTACATTTTCATCAGCCTAGCCTTTTCACAATTTTACTTCAGGCTTCAGTCTTACCTCCAAAACCCAGTAACTGGGTAACACGGTACCCCGATACTCTTTGAGAGATGCAACTTTTAGGGAGCGCACCTGTATTTGCGCACATAATCGTGCACTAAAATGACTCCTGCGTCGTCGCCGACGTCTCCGAGATTAGCCGCCTTGGCCAAAATTATATCAGGAGAACTATAATTATCCATACGATACATAGGTACATACACTCACGCTTTTCTCCCTTGGGGGTAGACTACATAACGCCACATGTAATGATCCTTACATACTTAATACGACAACCCTTGGGAAGTCTGGATATCAAACATTTGGGCTTGCGACTACCAGTAACGAATGCCCATAATCCGTAAAAGATAGCCGGGACCAACGGCGAGGTACAAAAAAGTTTTCTCTCCAATAGAACCCTTCAAAATATACGGATTGACTTGAGATCTTCCTCTGCTTTTTTCGTCGGTTTAAAAGCTAGGCTAATAATGATCGTATTCATCAGTTGGGTGAGCTATCTATTGCATCGTCTAGGAAATCACACGGAGCTATAAATATCCCTCGAGGAAGCATCTAATGTGCTCCTATTTATACGAGAACGAGCAAGCGTGATAAATCTCTGCCCGAGATGTTTTCGGGATTCCTTTTCAATTTGCTTGAGTAACGAATTGCAACAAGTTAGCTTGGGCTATTGGAAAATAGGAATTGGTAGAGTGCAATTAATACAACGGATTTGTTTTGGTTCGTAATGAAAATATTATATTTTCTGTTCAGTATGGATTATGTCTTTCATCAAAGGCATTCTTTTATCATGTCTACAACAGGTGCTCAGAGGATTATTGTCATAATAAGCCCGCCCTCTTGAAAGGATTGTGAATTTGTTGTGATTCTCAGAAAGAGGACTTCCATATATATTTTGTAGTCGCCATTTACTACACTTATTATTTAAAAGGGAAGTTTCTTCTGGTCTTCTGCTATCGAAGCCAATAACTTTTTGATAACGCGCTATCGAAGTCATTCAATAATTAAGGACAGCTGTTCAGTTTAAACAAGTAACTGACCTTAATAAGAGTTAGAGATGGTCGTTGATATTTCAAAGCTGGGCGGCACTTCTGCGTCCATAACTCTTTGTCCGTCGTAACAACGTATGTCTGTATTGAAGTGACGATAGTTTCCAATTTGCTCGAGTAACGTATTGCACTTTACTTTGTATTGCTGGTACAACGGTGTCAACGGAATTTTCCATCGGCGTAAACAAAATAATATTCTCAACGATGCCATGGAGTTTCATTTATTGATTTGGTCATGAATAGTGGGTGTGTACGCAATGAACGCAAACCTAGTTGATATAAATCAATTTCTCAACACCCAATAGATTTGTTTGTGTTGCAAATAATTAGGTACCTACATACGCACTCACAGACGTCAATACACTTTAATTGCCCATTGAGTGACGAAAACCGGATGGGACCAGTATACCCATCTGAATCTGTTATACATTGTTTTTCTTTATTTGTTGTTATACATTCTTGATAAGTCATATTTTCATATGGTATTAGGTTTCCTGCGACTTCAAGCCCTTGGCCTATTCTACATGAACCGGGAACGTTTTACGGGATTAAAAGTTTATTTTCAGCCTGTATTGTCCCACTCCAGGGCAAAGGCCTCCCTTTCCTCTTTCAATTTCTCCCGGTTTTGGGCAAGTGTAGACCAGTCCTTTCTGTAGGTGTCAAGCTCGTTCCGCCATCTTCGCCTGGGTCTGCCGCGATGTCGCCGTACATTTGCCGGGACTCACACTGTGGAAGCTTTAGACCATGACTCGTTCGACATGCGGCTGCTTTTTGAGTGACGTCGGCGATTTGTATGTTTGAGCGGTCCACTGTATTCGTAGTACGGTCAGTTAGATTGACTCCAGGAATGCTGCGCTCCATAGCACGCTGGCAAACCTCGAGCTTGAACTTCTGCTGAATTGTCAAAGACCAGGTTTGAGCGCCGTATGTGAGGATAGGGAGAATGCACATATCCATTAATTTGCGTTTGTGGCAAATGGGAAGGTCTCCTTTCATCAGAGTCTTCATTGACCAATAGCTCTTCCAGGCGTTTTCGGTGCGTCTTGCAACTTCTTTTTCCTGTCTCGCCTGGAAAGTGACTATTTGGCCGAGGTTGATGTATTCTGGGTCGTATGCAATCCCCGCATCCGTCATGAGGTTCGTCTTTGTTGAATATGTTCATTCGAAGTCCAATTAGGTTTGCATTATTCAAGTCATTCAGCATTTCACCTAATTCAGTTACCAAAGTTGAAAATAGGATGATGTCGTAGGCGAAGTGCAGGTTGATTAACCTTTTTTAACAGACTTTCGAAAAAGGAGGAGGTTCTATGTTCGACTTCTTGTTTGTTTTTTTATGTATGTTCACCGATATCTCCGTCAATTGTGGACCGATTTTAAAATTTCTTTTTCTGTTTGAAAGAGTATGTTTCGAAATTGGTCCCATTTTAATTTGGTGAAGATCTGATGAAGAACTTCGAAGATATACAACAGAACTCTTCAATAAATAACGGCAAATCTCTTGGGACTGCTACAATCGCATGTCTGTTTATTGTTTATACCATTTCATAACATAACATCACGCCAGTACGCTCTTAAGGGGTAAGCAGATCTCTCATTTGATCGGTTTTGTTCAAGTTTCATGATATTCGGGTAATCTATTCTGGCGTTATAGGATACTTACTGAACAACTTGCCTATTGGGTAGATACAAGTAAAAAGTGAAAAATAAAAAAAACTTTTTTACATTTTTCACTTTTTTTGTAAAAGTACTCTATGATATTGAGCAATAATGTAGCTACACTTGCTGAATATCATAAATTCTTATTATCTAGATCATTAGTATATCAGTTTAGAATTAACATTTGGCAAAATAGTCGTCAAAACGATGCAATAGAGCTCTAAAATTAAAATGATTTGTAAATTGTCCATAAATTCCACTTCATACTTTACTTTGGGTTAGCATATCAAGAAATGTCTCTTCGTAACTGAAACTTTCTTCACCCTTCATTGAATCGTCGAAATTCAAAGTTGGTATATAATGTATTATGGTCACGTCTCCACATAATGTAGATGGTAATTCTCTTCATTCATCTCAAGGGCCGTAGGATAAGGGTGCGTAATTCTATTGTTGTGTATTTTATTTAGTTACCGAGCTAGTGGGTTTAGTGGGTATGGGTATTGTACCTATAAGTATATTGTAGATCGTTTTGCCGGGACCCGTCCAGCTTCATTGACTCGGCGGTTTTCTTATGGTCGCTTCTGTTGGCGACTCTATTTTATTTGGGACAAGCTACTCCCTTACTGCTGTAAGGGAGTAGCTTGTCCCAAATAAAATAGTGGTTTATGCAACAGTCATATAATAAGGGTTATTAAAACACGAGTGTGGGTTTTAATATTGTAACACCAGTGTTTTAATACTTAATTATATGCCGTTGCCGTTTTTTTTTAATTTATATTTGTAACATTACGTTGTGAGTGTATATAATAGTGTATTATGATACAAGTGAGCTAAGTTGCTCATTACACACGAGGCTGTGGGTTGCAGCCCGAGCCGTAATTCAACCGAGCGTGTAATGAGCAGAGCTTACGAGTTTCATACGACGTTTTTCAACACATTTGCGAGGATAAAACAAACATGTATTGCTTATATCGTTTAATTATTAAAACAATTGGTGAAAGTACAATTTTCAATGCGATATTGGATTGATTTGGATGGCAATTTCACAGTTTGTGTTACATTGGTGCTTGCCAATTCTTTAGTAGATACTTTCGTTTTTTTTCTTATGTAAATACCGGCGACAAAGGCAAATTATAGAACAGTAGGAACCAAATAACTCATTCTACGTTTATTAGCATTTATAATTTCGCGCACTCTTTTTCGTCCTAAATCATCATCCATTTCGCTACAAACTTGCAAAAGTGCTAATTCGTATACGAACTAGCTTCTTACTGCTCATTACATCATCTATCTCTTTCGCACGAGTTGTCGGATGAGATAGCAGGCATTTTAACCCCGCGCACAAAATAGTTCGAGCCGTCGACTAGTTTAACCTTAATTTATTACAGGGGTTGTTGCAGATTTTATTTGATTTTAGTTCTGCACATATTTTTCAAGTTAAAATGTATTTGACGTAAACTTTGATTGAATAGATAGAATTTTCAGATCTTCTTGAATAATAGGTTGTGTAAAAGTTACAAGTAAGGAAGAAATGAAACTTTTACTGAAAGTGGACCTGCCTCTGACGCTTTCAGTTTACCTTCAAAAGAGACGATTTTTCTTAATTTTCTGTTTGTGATATCTAAGTAGGTAACTACTTGAGACAGTTTTTGTCCTATGATACAAGTTAATGTTACGAAATGTGAAATGTCTAGATGTTTGTTAATCAATTACAGCTCAACGGCTGAACCGATTTGGATGAAACAATCTTACTAATATTATAAACATGAAATATTGGATGGATGTGTGTGGCAGTTTGAATGTATCTTTGTTACTCAATCACGCCAGAACGGCTGAACGGATCTGGATGAAATTTGGCACAGAGATAGATTATAGTCTGTTTTAATCCCGGTATAATGTTCCCTTGGGATAAGAAAACGTTTTTCACGCGGGCAAAGCCGCTGGCAGGTACTAGTAGTAAATATATCAATTGAATACACATTACAAGCAAAAGAGTCTGAAATTGGGCAGTTTATTAAAATAAAATTTAATAAACTTTGGATATATTTATCTATTTTATTGAATACCAAAATAATGTATTTCATGTAGAAAACCTACACTACACTCAGGCATTGGTTGATTGTATTTTGGTCAGCTGCACTGGCTCCTGCAATACAGTTTATAACTAGCTCAGGAGCCAGGGGATTTCATTTACATTTGTGTAACCAACATAAGCTAATACAAAAAGATATACCTACATAACTGCACGCCTGTATTGACCGAAAGGAAGAGCAGAGGTGCACCAACGGTACCTACAGCCATATTTCGCCAGTTATGTTTTAAGTCCCACGTAATAAGAAAAAGAAAGAAAAAGGACTAAAATAATTACGGAATGGTACCTGAGAGGAAGTAAAAGAAGTAGGGGCAGACAGACGATATAAAGAAAGTGGCAGATCTAGAGTGGTTACGGGTAGCGAAGGACAGAGTCGAGTGGAGAGCCTTGGAGGAAGCCTTTGTCGAAAGACCATCTGGTGCGAGGGAAAATAACCAGGTTGTGCCGAGTAAAATAAATAAATAGGAATACATTTAGTGAAAACATTAAGAACAAAGTAAGTATAGTATATTGTAAATAGTTTAAGTAAATAGAAATGAAGGCTTATTTTACTACCCGACTTCCGAAGGAGGGTAATATGTTTATCAGTCTATGTATGTATGTATGTTTCTTCCTTCCTAGAGACCAAACGCGCTGGCCGATTTTGATGATTTTTACGTCAATCGATTCCTCTTAAGGTTAAACTAGTCGACGGCACTATTTTGTGCGCGGGGCTAAAATGCCTGCAATGTCATCCGACAACTCGTGCGAAAAAGATAGATGATGTGATGAGCAGTAAGAAGCTAGTTCACGTACGAATTAGCAGTTTTGCAAGTTTGTAGCGTAATGGACGATGATTTAGGACGAAAAAGAACGCGCGATATTTTATAAAGAGACCTTTGGAAGTCTAGATATCATGAAAAAACGACTAAATGTATATTTTCAAAAAAAAAAAATTGCATTCATTTGTTGAACCACTATCTATCCCTGTATGGTGGCCGTTTTGCAATTATCCTTCTTCTTATGGTATATATTGCTACCCAAATATGCGTTAAAATTAGTGTTGAAATATGGAACTTTCGACGCTCATAACTTTCAAATATTATTATTTTTTACTTTTTTGTTTCCATTGAGACAAATTGATATCATTTTTTATTTTGAACGTACATCGTCAAACAGTGGAGTAATCCCTAGACTACGTTTGTAAGGAAGAATTATCGACTAGTGTAACCTTAATCTTGCGAGTGTCACTGGCTACATTAATATAGGAAAATAGAAAAATGGTGGTTTTTGGCGCCATAATGTGGGGGCCCAATCTTTGTTTTCTTCCAAACCAATCGTGTAGGGTATCTAAATAAAGGGTTTTAAGAGGTGATTTCAAAATTATTTATATTCGACAAAAAAATTAACTAAAATTTTATAAGTAAAAAAACATAATAAAAAATAAACAGAAACCCGACTGCTTAGAAAGGAAATTAAAAAGACGTAAACAAGAAGAAAGTCATGCTGTGCAGTCGGAGGATACATCTTATTTTGGTCAGTCAGCTCGCGAATAGGTATCCTCCGACTGCACAGCATGATTTTCTTCTTGTCGTTATTCTTCTTTCTTGTTACGTCTTTTTAGTTCGCTTGTTAGGCAGTCGGGATTTTTTATTTTATTTTCTATACTATAATAATATAATATTATAAAGAGGAAAGATTTTTTTGTTTGTTTGTTTGTACCGAATAGGCTCCGAAACTACTGGACCGATTTGAAAAATTATTTCAACAATAGAAAGCTTCATTATTCCTGAGTGACATAGGCTATTTTTTATCCCGAAAATGCGTCCTGTGAGGGTGGTAAACGGGAGCGAAGCCGCGGGAAACAGCTAGTATTTAATAAGAGCGATCCTATTGCCATCTGCCGGGCACAAATCCAGATGCCATAACAGAGAAATGCCGAATAGGAAAACCCAAAAACATCACCAGATTTTATACATAAACAAAGTAGGTATTATTTTGTTTATGTATAAAAGCAGGAGCATAAACAAGTCTTTATAGCACTAAATTGATATAAAGATAAAAGCTAAAATGTTGCCAAATATTAGGGAACAGCCAGAAGGTACTGTTAGTAGGTTGGTGCTAAATAATTAATGTTTCAATCTTGAGCGCGTTCGGTACAGAGTGTTGAACAAAGTTTGGGAGTCTGTTCAGCTCTGCTTCATTGATCATCACCTTGACTAATGGGGCTGAGTCTGTGACGGTATTGTGATAAGTAAGATGCGAAGTTACTAAACTATCTGCAAAATATAAGCCTTTACAATAAAATACTATGTGTCTTATAAGGGAGTGGAGGATTGCCTTCTTCTTGCCAATTTCACAATCAGAGACGGAAATCGATGATTTTTATAGTCTGCTGGAGGAAACTCTTAAAAGCTTCCGCAGAAGAGATATCACTCTTTTGATGGGAGACCTACAGGTCCCATCAAAAGCAATGTGCAATTAGGCTGCAGCCTAATTGCACAATTGAATTCGGTAAAGGGTTTGACCGACATCAATAGACCAATCACATAGACGGAAGTCCAGCCCAGTGATTGGTTGATTGATGGCAGTCAAACGTTTTGCCTAGCCGAAAAGTCGGATTCAAAACGCGTGAGGACCATCAAAGAGAAACAGGGAAACATGGTCTGGGGCATAGAAATGATAGAGGTGAGATGTGGCTTCAATTCTGCGCAGAAAAGTCATGAACACCTGTTTTCAAAACTATCTACGACGTCTTTACACTTGGGTTATGCCAGGTGATCTCTACAAGAACCAAATAGACTACATTGCGAACGGAGTCGCAAAACGATGTAGATTCTGCATTAGCTACACCACGACGTACCATGGGGTCGACTGCGGAAGTGAGCACATGCTTTTAGTGGCAGAAGTGACTATCAAGCTAAAGAGTAAGAACCACGGTCAAGCACCAGAACCGACCCTCCCAGCCAGCACTCGCCGAAAAATTTGAAGTGTAAAGCGGTTCTGACATGGACATAAACTGGACAAAAGTCAAACAGATGGGACTCCAATCACGGACAGAAGTCAAATATTGGTCGGACATTGACCGTCCAAAAAAGGCGTGGATTACTAACGAGACATGTTCGGCGATCAAGGAAATAAAACACCTACTGATAGCCAGAAAAGACTCAGACCGAGCTCAATGTCGCGCAAAGGCAGCAAAGGTTCAGCGTTTATGCCGCAGAGATTATAAACAAAATCTTAACTCAATATGTCAAGATATTGAAGAGCACGCGCGGTCTCTGCGTACGGGTGATCTGTTCTTGAAAGTGAAGACCAAGCCAAAACCAGGGCTATTGCAGGAGATTATAAGGTGCGCTTATTGACGGAAATAGACCACGTTACGGAGAAATGTTGTACTGTGAGAGCCTATATAAGACACGGGGAGATCTGATGAGCTGATAATCTGAAGTGGAAGGTGCGCTGACAAAGCTAAGATCAAATAAGTCAGCTGGAAGAGACAGCATTTTCGCCGAAGAACTGACCAGTCTTAGAGACAGAGATGTTAGGCTTTTGCGGGATCTATTTAACCAGCTTTGGAGAACAGGTAGATGGTCCAAGGACTGAAAGGAGTCTCTTTTGATACCGCTGCACAAGAAGGGACCAATTAAGAAATACGAGAACTACCGGACAGTTGCACTCGTATGCAGAATACTCAGGGAAATGGGAGTACCTTCACACTCATGCATTGCAGTCATGCATTGATCGCAAACTTAAATGAGGATGGAGAGTTGATGGTTCGGGTCAACAATGTGGTGTCGGGGACTTTTAAGCCAGAGAAAGGAGTACGCCAAGGAGGATTCAGTTTTCCCTTCTTTTCATCTATGGCGAATACGACATTAGAGGAGCCTTAAAAGAGAGGGTGGGAGGCAAAGCGGTAGGTGGCAATAAGATCAGCAATCTCCGATATGCAGATGGTGCAGATGACACAACATTGTTTGCGTCTTCAAAGCACGAACTTGCTGAGCTATTTATAAGAATAGAGCGTGACAGCGAGATGGTCGGACTATCGATCAATAAGTTGAAGACCAAAGTCATCGTCATCGACATAGTTGGATTAATCGCAAGCACGGGAGAACTTGTAGATCTAGAGTTCGTGAGTGAGTTTGTATACCTGGCTTCCATGATCAGCGATCAGGGGGGCTGTGATAGTGCAATTTGGAGGCGTAAATAGATGACCATAACTGGTATGAGCAAGATGACAAGGATATGGCAAGATAGGAACATCTATAATAACACCAAGAAGAGACTTGTTAGAACATTGGTTTTCTCAATATTTTTTATGGCGCCGAATCTTGGGCAATACTTTCAGTGGATCGAAGAAATATTGAGCCTTTTGAGATGTGGGTCTGAAAAAGAATGTTGCAAATTCAAATTCAAAAGTCATTTATTCAAACTAGGCTGAGAATCAGCACTTTCCGAACGTCAAAATTACATAAGACAGTCCCCCAAAAACGCCCCTTCACCACTTCCTAGTGCTTTGCGCATATCATGGATAGCAAAAAGCACAAATAAGTCCATTCTTGACCAGTTGAACATGAAAACTAGACTCTCCACAATCTACTACCATAGTCTTAATACTTTGGTCACATCGCTCGGAGACAACCGGATAATCTGGGGAAACTGGTTGTTCTCGATGCTCACCCACTCGATGGTCAGACCAGATTGGGGCGATTACAGAACTCACGGTGACCATCAATGCCTTGAGAAGAGCGGAAGTTGGAGTCATCGACGAATGGAAGCAGCTCGTCAACGACTCTGTCAAAGCTTTCCAAGACGGGCACGACCTTTAGTAATGAAGATTACGAATAAGAAGAGGAGGATCGCTTTAACTAATGTTATATGTACATAAATTATAAAATTTATTGTTCATTTACGGTCTTAAAAGTTAATCTCTGGGAGAACAGATCCGATTGATTAAATTTACGGATAGAAAGCCACACTACCGCTGAGTCTCATAGACTACATTTTATCACAAAAACACGAGCAAAATACACGGTTAGGGTAGGTAACGAGGCGTAGCCTCATAAAAAGGCTTGTATGTAAATAAAAGTAGAGTGGATAAAACAAATTTGTTAATTCACTAACGTGCTACCAACTTTAATGTTTGAGCGATATTACAGGAAAACCGGCCAAGTGCGAGTCGGACTCGCGCACGAAGTGTTCCGTACCATTATCGCAAAAAACGGCAAAAAATCACGTTTGTTGTATGGGACCCCACATTTATATAAATACATATATATTTATATAAATTTTTTTTTTCATTTACTTTTACACTTTTCTTTTTTTTTATATTTATTATATTCGGTTTTTAGTATTTGTTGTCATAGCGGCAACATAAATTCATCATCTATGAAAATTTCAACAGTCTGCTATCACGGTTCACGAGATACAGCCTGGTGACAGACAGACGGATCGCGGAGTCTTAGTAGTAGGGTCCCGTTTTTATCCTTTGGGTACGGAACCCTAAAAAACTATAAATTTTCTCACATCTACACGCAAGCAAAAATATTCTGGGATAGATATATCATAACGTTTTTGCCACGACGAGATTGAAATCTTGAGATTCTTCGGTACAGAGTGTTGAACAAAGTTCGAAAGTTTGGCTCACAGCTCATGGCTCTGCTTCAACCTTGACTAATGGGGCTGAATCTGTGAAGGAATTGTGTGTAAAATAAGTAAGATGCCAAATTACTGTGTACCTACTCGTTACAGAGGTTCCACAAAGACTATTGCTATGCTACGTGTTTTATAAAGTAGTGAAGAGTTGCTTTAACTTATATTTGGGGCATACATACTGTAAAAAATAATGGGATTGTTTCTATTTTTTATTATTTCGTTGTCTTAATAAAAAACTTAAAAAAAAACTGGTTTTGCTGCTAGTAAGAAAAAAATGTATTCTCCAATTACGTTTTTCTGTATATAAATAGATAAAATTGATTACTTATATATTTGTAAAATATAATCTCTGGACATAATTCGATTTAGTAAAATCACGGCGAAAAAGTCATTGGCTACAGTTTATCTCTGCAAAATGTACTCATATTTTATTCTTGACATCTAATACCTTTAAACGAGCAATTCTTGTATAGAATAGAATATACTTTATTGTACACCAGAAAATGAAGTTACACATCTCTTTTAATACAATAGTACTCTTCTTCTTCGTGTCGATGATACCTTCACAAATTTTTATTCGACCAGTATTCAGCCATGTCGATAGCCTTAGCGCTGGCCTCACAAGGGTCTTGCATGGTGCAGGTGTTTTTACATAAGAAGCAGGACAGAAGTTGGGGCATCGTCTGTGGGGTGGTTCCGCAGTCACACTGTGGCTGATTGGAGTACCCCCATCTGACTAAATATACTACTACACTATACTACTTATATATTATATCTATTATATATATAATCTGAATCTCGGCAACAGCTCCAATGATTTTCATGAAGTAAGCATGCATGCGGTTTCAGGGGCGATAAATCGATCTAGATAGGTTTAATTTTTAGAAAAAGTAGTTTTAGATTGTACTTGATCATTATGTTTGATCAAAATAACAGAAAAGACGATATTTTCACATCTACACAGAAGCAAATATATTCCGCGATAGATGTTGGCGTTACTATAATAACGACTTTTCCTCTAAACACGGAATAAGCCATACCATAGCGATACGCCGAGTCATTGCATTAATTGACGTCATAACATCAATCTGCAAACGTCTGCAGCCGAACACGGGCGCCTAATAGCTAGTTATGTTCCAACAACAAAACTAATCACTAAAACAAATCAAAAACAATGGAATGATTAAAAAGTTTGAGAGAACTATCTGATGACTGTAAATGCTTCTGCGAATAGGCGTGACGCGACAATGCGACAAAATTAGCATTGTTTTAATATAGTAATTTTTCTGAATATAATATTATCCGTAGATTAATGTCTATAATAAAACGGTTGTCGCGGTCGCGGATTCTTGCGTCGTACCTGTTTGTGAGAGCCTCATCATCATCATCATCTTAACAGCCGAAAGACGTCCACTGCTGGACATAGGCCTCCTCCATGCGTCGCTACATTGACCGGTCCCGTGCGTCTCGCATCCAGCTGACTCATCATCATGTATTTATTTTCTATCCACCTGTCTTATCTTATCTCATCGTAACTCTCCCAATGTAAATGGTTTTTATTTTGACAAACCACCAAAATCCATTTTCACAATGAGCAATGGATATTCTTGAAATACCAAAATACATACAATTGTCAATAGTATTGTGTTTCAATTTAACGGCTGTAAGCTATACGCCTATCATTGCACTGATTGCATTTCACTCTTTACCTCAACCGCACAAAAAGACGAAATTTGCACAAAAAGTCTTCCTATTTCAAAAGGCACCTTTCAAAAGAAGAACACAGTACAACGCTGCAGAGGCAACAGAAATAAGTATTGTCTTAGACTTCCCACGTATAGCTTTCAAAAGGAGTTTCGACACTTTCGACTAAGTTCAGTACTAAAAGCCGTCCAAAAGCTCTACGAATCTTCAAAATAATAACGTAGCTAGTTAGCCCAGTAATACTTAATGTAGTTTCAATAACATCCCCGGTATTGTTATGCGGAATATATGAAAGGTATACCCAGGAGGGTGGATTTGTTTACTCCCATAATAAACTATCAGACTGAAGGCTGGAATAACTGATAAACTGTCTGGAATTCTGAATACATTTAAAGTTTTTATTAAGTAAAAATACAACTGCCTATAACAATGCAAAATTGAATCAGTTACCTGTTTTATGAGGGTTTTTAAACATAAAAATATGTAATCGTACGTTTTATCAGCAGTTGTGGTTATGTATAAATAATATGACGAAATGAACGAGTGCATGGTATTAAATCTATGTTAAAACTCGAAAAGAATGTTAGGATTATACCGCCAGGTTTCTTGAAAGACATTATTACAAGTCAAGTGATGCGTCTGGATGTTGAAAAACATCTGACGCGCGTTTGACAATTCGTCACATTCGCCCTTATCCGTTTTATGGTACAATTTCACTGACACAATTATCTTTAGGTACAGCCCTTTTAGAGCGAACGATCTTAAATTGTTTCGTCCTTCCAGCCACCCTAAACGATTCGTAAACGACTCTCCCCCATCTTGTATTTATTCATCGTGTCCTTTGAAATACAATACCTAGTTTTTGACAATAAATTTGATTTAATGTGCCTTGAGAGCTCTTTCGCCTCGCTCTTGGAAACAGGCGTTAGCAACAAGAATATAAACCTTTGGATAAGCACCTAACGGAATTAATGTCTTCTGCAGAGAATAGTCTTTGTGGATGGAATCAAATTTACGAGGTGGCTAGTGCTCTGTGTGATAATACTTTGATGGGAATAAAATTTATTAGAATACTGCCTTGGTGTTAATATTTTTCTGTTGTATCACCATCACATAATTATATTAGCATTATTTGATGAGCTATTATGATAACTTAGGTACAATTTCCACTGCTGGACATAGGCCTCCCCCAAGCGTCGCCACATTGACCGGTCCCGTGCGTCTCGTAACCAGCGGATCCCCGCAACCTTCACCAGTTCATCAGTCCACTTGGTGGGAGGCCTTCCAACGCAACGTCTTCCGGTTCGCGGTCGCCACTCCAGAACCTTTCTGCCTCATCGGCCATCCGTTCTGCGAGCAATATGCCCTGCCCACTGCCACTTAAGTTTGGCAACTCTCCGAGCTATGTCGGTAACCCTGGTTCTCTTGCGGATCTCTGCATTTCTGATTCAATCACGCAAGAAAACTCCGAGCATAGCCCTCTCCATTACCCTTTGAGTGACTGTAAGCTTTCTGATAAGGCCCATTGTAAGCGACCACGTCTCAGAGCCATATGCCATCACTGGCAACACACACTGGTCATAGACTTTCGTCTTGAGACACTGTGGTAAGTTGGACGAGAAGATACCGCGTAACTTCCCGAACGCAGCCCAGCCGAGTCTGATTCGACGGTTGACCTCTTTCTCGAAGTTGGCCCTACCCAATTGGATCGTTGGTCCCAGGTTGACATAGTCGCCTATGTCTACCTGGACCTATGTCCAGCATTGGACGTCTTTCGGCTGATATGTTGTGGTACAATTTGTATAACAATCTGTCAAATAAATCCAGTTAATTTCACAACCGTTTGCTAGTCAAGATGTCGTATCTTGCAGTACGAGACCCACCTATAATTTTCTTTTATATTGTTTCAGTGATGAGCGGTGCCGGCGCAGAGCTGCTGGTTCTAGGATACGACATAGCTCCAGGTCTACTGTGAGTACATTTTTGTACTTTTTAAAGTATCTGATGGAAATAGAGGCGGTAACGATTCAGGGGTTTTGTTGTATCATCATCAGCCAAATTTTTCTGCAGTATGTTGGGATGAGCTTCCAACATAAAAGTTGGTGGAGCGGGGATATCGACATTTTATCGCTGATTTTCTGGAAATAAATAAGTTAAAACCTTTTCCAAAAGTTACACATTTCGTGGGCCTGAAATCAGTTGATTAAGTATTTATTGCCTTACAGGTGTTTATACGATCGGCAGTTCAATCACTTGCTCCGGAAGAGTAATCTATTGAATGTTTTTTGCCAAAAAATCACTGACATAGCCTGATTGAATTTGTATCAGATAAAATGTCGATATCCTCGCTCCGACACAAGCACAACTCGTCATTCTGTCATTGCGAACTTCCCGTTTGTGTTTTTGGAAGGAATCTCTCAACAATGTACTGTAATAACTTGCGAGGTTATCAACGAAGTAATACGCGTTACAATATACAGGATGCATATAATTATAATGGATAATACAGGATATGCGATCAATAAACAGGATTTATTCCTTTTCGTTTGACTTTTTAGGGTTCCGTACCCAAAGGGTAAAAATGGGACCCTATTACTAAGACCCCGCGGTTTGTCTGTCTGTCTGTCACCAGGCTGTATCTCATGAACCGTGATAGCTAGACTGTGTAAATTTTCATGATGATGTATTTCTGTTGCCGCTATAACAACAAATAACAGAATAAAATAAATATTTGAGTGGGGCTCCCATACAAAAAACGTGATTTTTTGCCGTTTTTTTGCGATAATGGTACGGAACCCTTCGTGCGCGAGTCCGACTCGCACTTGGCCGGTTTTTTTTTACATTATTTATCAAACCACACGCGTCTAGCACTCCGTGACACCCTGACAATTTGTGACAATCCAATCCAAGTTATTGAGAAATCTTTGCGCAGATAAAGTAGCTGTTTTCTGTTTTTGGCTCGTGAAACTTGTAGGGACTCTTAAATTTGGATAGACGGATGTATGTTTGTTACTCAATCAAGCAAGAACGGCTATTCTGGATACAATTTGGAGCAGAGACAGATTATAGTCTGGAATAGCACATAGGCATATTTTTAACACGCTTTTATTAGCTTGGTATGTATGTATCTATGTATCAATGTAACAATGTAACAATGTATCAATGTAACGGAATCTTTGAACGTGATTTTCACCCACTTCAAAACGATGGATTGATTTGAAACTTTGCACACTTATCAAGGACCGATGACAATGCAATAATTTAAACAGTTTGTCTCATTATCCTTACCATTAAAGCGTGTTTTTTAGTTTTTAGAACTACAATTTATTTATATTGGGAGTATATGTTCCCTTGGGATAATTTTGTACTTTAGTACGAACCCGCTGGCACAAGCAAGTTCTAAATACGAATGACTCTCTACTACTGTAGAGAGTCATTCGTATAATCAACCAGAAAAAAGGTACGAAACTCATGCAACCTCATTACAGTTCCTAGTTGAACAGAATTTCTGTGATCATTTTTAATACTGTTAATAACTTTGAAATAAAGAGCATCGTACCTTTATTTTGCTACCTTGTAACAGAGTCGAAGACTAAGTTCAGATTTATGACTTCTGCCGTAAGATCGGGGAACTGCTATAAATGTTTTTATACCTTTCAATTTTCTAAAAAGTTTCAGCAAAGCGAGGCTAGCAAAGGTTGCCCAGAAATTACTTATTTAGCGAAACCTTTTCGCTTTTTATTATAATTAAAATTAAACAATGTAACCCGTGCCCATGTGAGGTTTTATAAAACAAATTTATAATTATGGCGTATGGCGTAAAAAGGCTGGCGTCCCATTCCTTTGTAGATTGAAATTCCCGAAAGGGTGCCTGTTTGTTGCACTGTGTTCTCATCTCAAAAAGCCGGAGTGGTACCTACTCTTTATTTTAATATGAAATATGAAGTTTGTTTGATGTAAATCATTCATTCTATTGAAGGGAAATTCTGAAATAATCTGAAAAGCAATGATACTATGTGCAAATATTCTAGTGGCTTAATTTTGTCTACGCCTTAAGGCTAAAATAATGTTACTGCCTTTATTTTTGCACACCTTTACAGCTGATAACACTGCGATTTTCATAAAATCTGTTGGTAAAAAGAGCTAGAGCTTACAGAGGCAGCTTAAAAATAGCTGCGTAAAAGACACGCTAAACACGTTCAAGCACATTTTATTCTGAAGTAAATGTATCCCTATGAGCATGTTTTCCGGTGATGTATGTATAACGTCTGTTTCCAGTGTACGCCATATGAATCTTAATGCTCGTAAATGTCATTTGTACCCCGAATAGTTTCGTACTGGCTACTAATAAGTATATTAAGCTGTAGGTAGCTATATATCTTCTGTAGGTAATTAATTAGGTAACCTTTTTTAGGGGCTATATTTTTTTTATGGGTGACACGTAAAGATAATATTTGAATTTGGAATTATGCTGGTTTAGGGATCAGTCGATGTGGTGATTCTTGGGTTAGGCTTATATCCAGAAGTGCATAACTTTCGGCTGAAATGATGATGGTATCATACTTATATTATAAATGCGAAAGTTTATTAGTGTGTGTGTGTGTTTGCATGTTTGTTACTTCTTCACGCTCAAAACGGTTGGACGGATTTGGATGAAATTTGGCACAGAGATAGATTAAAGTCAGGAATAGCACATATGATACTCTTTATACCGGGAATATGTTCCCTCCGGGTAATTTTTGTCTTGCACGCGGCAGAAGCTTGTAATAATGTATAAGAAGAAGCATCACGTACAAATAATTCATGAAGTATTTAAAAACTTGGCTTATATATGTATATTAATTTCACAAAACTTGTAGAGAGTCTTTTAAGAACTCGACTATACTACGTCTACATGCATATTCATCTATACTAATATTATAAAGCTGAAGTTTGTATGTTTGTTTCTTTGAACGTACTAATCTCAGGATCTACTGGTTGGCATTGAAAAATTTTTTTTTGTGCTTGATAGTCCATTTATCGCGGAAGGTTATAGGCGAAATAACATCACGTTAGGACCAATAAGAGCGGAGCATAAATTAAAAATGTTGCAAAATTATTCCGTTTGAGAGCTTCCGTTACGTGCGCTACGTAAGCGGTTAATTTTACGCAATATTCATGTAGGTAGGTAGCCAGTTGACGGGAGCGAAGCCGCGTAGGACAGCTAGTTTCAAATAATTTCACCAAAATATTTTCTGTTGATAGAACACTGGAAAGATTTTCGTTAGAAGAATGATTTATTAGACAGATGTTACATTACTTTTGCCTAGAACAATAAAGTTTATATTTCTATACAGTGTGGGAGCAGCAATAATCCTGATCCTGGAGACGATGTGGGTAGCAGCTCTGTTCGTAGACCTGCTCTGCCGGCGAGGGGAGTACACGCTGTCTCTGCGCTGCTGGGACTTCTTCCGCTGGTCGTGTGGCCGCGCCCGAGCGGCTATGTATGCTTGTGGTGCGACTGCGCTGCTTTTTGCTCATCTGACACTGCTTGCTACTATTTCAGGTGGGTTTTTATATAGGAAGTAGCTTTGTAGAGTTCTGTACCCGTAGGGTCCAAATGGGACCCTATTGATGACACTCACATGTCCGTCTGTCTGTCCGTCGTCTGTCACAAAATTTTGTTTCGAAGAATTGATTAACTATCTATTGTCCTATGAACATGAAATGTAGTGATATTATTTATTATCACGTATATTTAACTAAAAAAAAACAAAATATTCTACACTTGATACGGAACCCTAAATTACGAAGTCCGACACGTATTTGGCCGCTTTCTTTGTGTGCGTGACTAGCGGGGTGTCATTTGAAAATCGGCGCTGGGTGTCTGACGACCAGCAAATGCTAAGTTGGTAACCCTTTCGGTATGGGCACGCCTGGCGCAATTCTTGAAACTCGTTTGTACTTATTAACTAATTGATGATTTGATAAGGTGATGTTCACACTGCATTTACAGTAGGTACCGTTTTAACAGATCCGTCGCTACTGGGAGTAATGTTCATACCAAACAACTTTCTACAAGGATGGACGTCCGATAAAAAGGATCAGTATTTTAATACTATTGTGTGTGAGAACTCGCTCATACAACTACCTACGCCATTGCTGAATAAAAAACATATACGATAAAGCTGACCTGTAAAACGGACTGCTGTATATTTTGTCAGATCGGTATTTTTTACTGGATTCGGAATACTTTCATGTGGAACTCGCTCATAAAACTACATACATACGTCAGCGCCTAATAAAAACGTATACGATTAAGCGAACCTGTAAAACGGACCTCTGCTGTGTGAACGAGCACTTACCTTGTGATTGTTGCTGTTTTGTCATGTTTGTGTCGAATAAATGTTTTCTATTCTATTCTTTCGTTTATTAACTCCCGTCGCCCACATAACCCTTTAATTATTCAGGTTAAAAAGTAGCCTGGGACACTTAGTGATAATGTAGCTTACTATCAGTGAAAGAACTTTCGAAGAATCGAATTAGCACTTCCAGAGAATACTGTCCTATTATAAACATAAAATTTTGCATAAATTTTGCTGGGAGGGGGACGCCTTAGAAAGACATCATCATCTCTGCTGGGACACAGGCCTCCTCTCAGTGAATGGGAATGGGCCCTAATCCACCATTCAGGCCCAAATCCACCACGCGGGCCCAGTGCGGGTTGGTGGTTGTCACAAGTCTTAGAATTTTTAGTTCTAGGACATGCCGATTTCCTCACGATGTTTTCCTTCACCGTTTTGAGAGCAGTGGTGATGAAATAATTTACACAAAGTAAACCCTGCCTGGGTTCGAACCCACGACCTACAACTTTTAAATCACGGCCTTTACCACTGGGCCACCACTGCTGCTAGATAGATATACATGTGCTTACCGGTAATGTTCTTCAGAAAGGTCAGGTACGCAGTACTCATAACGTGTGTCGGGCGTGTATGATTATATGTATGAACGTGAGTGAAGTAAAAGAAGTATGTATGGATTGTAGCAGGTGGCGTTCTGTAGTTTCTTCCCTACCCCCCTGGGAAAAAGATTTGAGTTTATGTATGTATGTATGCAATTTTACCTATTTATAATATTGGTTAAGATTAGTTTGCGGTTTGGGGTCTAGACAAAGACGTATTTTGTGAGCGCTATATAACCATTGTTAAAAGCCTAAAAATTATTTGGGATTGGCCACGGGCCATTTGGGTAGCACATGTCAATCCCACACCTTTAGCACTTTGTAATTTTTTTTCGCTGGAAGTATGTAACTTTTTCTTATTATTTTTTAAAGATGGCAGCTTATACCGAGGTCCTTATATAGTTGTTTTACTACGAATTTACATAACTGCAATATATTTTTTCTCGTTGTTGTGATGTTGTTGTTTAGTTGCTGTCAGGGGTATAATAACTGAGAAAGGATTGTAATAAGATTAGCCAGACTGTTCGGAACCCATAAAGGTATCGTTCTTTGATTTGGTTATTTTGTTGCAACACTGTGTCAGCTCGCTGTCATCGATTTGACAGCTTTTGGTTGAGTTAAAATTGACAGGACTTGCAAAAATGTGATTGACATCGCGAGACGTAACACTTTTGGTCTTGATCTGGTTTTGTTGAAATTTATTTCTAACCAGCCAATCGTTGTTCGAAATTGCATTCGCGACCCACGACTGGTATTGTGAGTCACCCGTGCATTTGTTTGTGTATATATTTCGCGCGCAGTGAAGTATTTTTGTCAGGAACGTGTATAGCTGTCTGTCCGGACCACGTCGGTTATCCCAAATTTATTATATATAATATATTTCCACCCTATAACCCTCGACCGGGCGCGGGATTGGACATGGGACCAGGAGACCACCACGGGAACAAATGTGAGTAGTAGTTGTAAGTTGTGCATGCTTGTATCACTTTCCACCTTTCTGACAGGAATCGATATCTCAAAGAACAAACTCCTAGTTTGCCACTGCCACGTATCGCGGTTTCGCGGGTATAGACCTTGTAGGATCCAAGAGTCGCAGCATTGCTAATGGGCCCCAATGTTCTCTCTTGGCTTTTTGATCCGCAGGCCTGTATTTGTTTTAGTTATTTTGGTAGAGAGATTGTTGCAGGTCTAGGGTACATTTGAGTAACCAAAATCTGGAAGCTGTATACAGGCACCGCAATATTTTTGTTCTGTTGTTAATTGTATAACAATAGTCTAGTATGTGAAAGTACCTGAATTCTAGAGTATTCATCATTTTCCAGCCCTTGCCCATGTTATTTGGGGTCTGTGCAACACGTTTTCTTCTTCCATACTTTTGCATACACTTTTAGTTTGAATGACAATGCACGGTAAGGTAAAAAGATTTTTTTTCCTTTCAAAAATTGATTTTTTATGTTTAACTGTTAATGGGACGGACTAAGCACTGCTAATCATGTATTTTAATCATTCATTAAATATTCATTCGCATACCTAATCACATTTGTATATTCCCTTTGCGACGCGCAAAGATAAACTCACTTACTCCAGAACTTGTTTTAGCTTTGTCAGTAACCGCGTGACCCGAATTTTGTTTGTGCAACCTAGGAGATGTTTACGCGCCATGTTTTTGTGCGAAGACGTAACTACTCTGTATTACGGGTAAACGGGACTTAAGAAAAGTATTTCCACTAACATTACTCTCTGTAGCCTCATTGCTCCACTAAGTAGGAGCCGGAACTTGGGTCTTGATGGTTACGGAATCTTGGTTTGTTGAAGAAGAATCGTTTGCATTTTTTTGTAGGGTAGGCTCACCCTTCGTTCGTGTTCGTACACATTTGTTTCAACCTACACCTTAACAGGATTTAACCCAATGCAATACATGCGCTTATTCTCGGTTATCCCACAAACTACAGTAAACCTATTCTACTTATACAATTATACTTATAACTGGAACTGTTTTTTTACTGGAAGCCAGCCCACATAGTTGGTAGTAGGCTAGGTAGATTTTTTTGGGCTCTTTTTATTACTAATCATCTAATTAGGCTTGCAAGTGACACTATATTTTTAACCGACTTCAAAAAGGAGGAGGTTCTCAATTCGAAAGTATTTTTTTAAGTTTGTTACCTCAGAACTTTTTACTAGGTGAACCGATTGTGAGATTGATGATTCTTTTTTTTATTTGAAAGCTGGTGCTTCTCATGTGGTCCCATTTAAATTATCAATTGATCAAGATCTGACGAGTAGTTTTTGAGTTATTCTTAATAATGCGTATATTCATGGTAATATAAGGTACCAAAACTCGGAGGAGCTCGAGCTAAATAATAACAGCCGCACGGGTCGATCATCAAGGTTAAGCAACGCTTGACGAGGTCGGTTCGTAGATGGGTGACCATTTCAACATACCGAGTTTCCTCCGTGCCTCGGAAAGTACGTTAAGCCATTGGTCCCGGCTGTCATTTGAAGATATTTGACAGTCGTTACAAGTAGTCAGAAGCTTGAGATCTGACACCAGTCTTGCAAAGTGGTACCGTGTTACCCAGTTACAAGGTTGTGGAGGTCAGATAGGCAGTCGCTCCATGTAAAACACTGGTACTCAGCTGAGTCCGGTTAGACTGGAAGCCGACCCCAATATAGTTGGCAAAGGCTAGGCAGATTGATAAGCTACCAAAACTAAAAAGGCAAAAAAACTAAAAAAAAAAAGACTTCCAAAACAAAACACTACAAAGCGAAAAATACTTTTCTTTTTGGAAGTCGGTGTCTTTGCTAACTATTGATTTTTCGTTATAGACACCGAATTCCGCTTTGTAGTGTTTTGTTTTAGAAGTCGGTTTATGTGTTTTTTTTTTAAGTTTTTCCCTTTTTAAGTATATACGAGTATCAGACGAAAAAAATGTCCCTGCTTATTCTCTCGCAACGATTTCTTTGTCGTCTTTAACGTCTCACTGGAGGAAGGAGATTTATACATTTCCGGGAACCGGGTTTGCCCTTTATCATAACCTAATACCGTCAGTCATTGACGAATTGCGGGTGTGAGACAATAAATCTTGTGTGACCCTTCAGCGGTTACAAACGTAACCGTTGCATAATGTAATGTATCTTGTTGGCAATGTATCTTTGTTGGGTAAAGATAAACGTCTATCTTCTCTTATGTTTCTGATCTTACGTTTAGGTGTTGACCTAGGAGTGGGATATTTTCTAGTCTTTTCGGTACGTGATGAATCTGCAGAAGAACTTATGTCGCGGAGTAGACACCCTCACCATGGTAAATAAAAAAATGATAAAAAAATAAAAGTAGAGTGAATAAAACAAATTTGTTAATTTACTAACGTGATAATAACTTTTATGTTTGAACGATATTCCAGAAAAACCGGCCAAGAGCGAGTCGGACTCGCGCACGAAGGGTTCCGTACCATTATCGCAAAAACGGCATAAATCACGTTTGTTGTATGGGAGCCCCACTTAAAGGCACTTAAGGCAACAGAAATACATCATCTGTGAAAATTTCAACTGTCTAGCTATCACGGTTCATGTGATACAGCCTGGTGACAGACGGACAGACAGACAGACGGATCGCGGAGTCTTAGTAATAGGGTCCTGTTTTTACCCTTTGTTTCCTGTTTTTAGGGTTCCGTAAACCCTAAAAACAGGAAGGCTTCTTTGAATTAAGTCTCTAAAGAATCATCCTTCAAATATTCCGATACATAAATAATTTCATTGTTCGCAGGCGGCATGCTTCTAGTCCTAGCAGCATTAAGAGCAGCGGTGCCGTTCTCTCCGTACGCGACACATGGTCCTCACTCTCCAAGAGCTGGCAGCTCACTGCTGAGCCAGCATGACTCGCCGCTGCCCGACGTGTTCTATAACGCGGGACAAACTGAAGAAGACAGGTACGGTTGCTTTGTGGACGCCTGGTACTTTCATCCTCATAGTTCAATGATGCATGGTCCACACTCTCCAAGAGCTAGCAGCTCAGCATAATTTGTCGCTGCTCGCTTGATTATGTGATTCTGGTAATTTGTCTCAAATACCAATCAAAACAGGTGCTAATTATGAGATGTTTTCTTTATGCTCTTCGTTCTATATTCGAGAAACTTATTCAAACTACAACATCTCTGAATATTCCAGTTGATTCCTGTCATAACTAAATCTATACTAATATTATAAAGAGAAAAGATTTTTTGTTTGTTTTTTGTACCGAATAGGCTCCGAAACTACTGGACCCATTTAAAAAAATCTTTCACCAATAGAAAACTACATTATTCATGATTGACATAGGCTATTTTTGTAATCCCGAAAACGGGTCCTATGTGGTGGTTCACGGGAGCGAACCCGCGGGGAACAGCTAGTCAATTACAATACAACAACTTGAAACTTTGGCAGGAGCCATAAATATAACTATTTGCGATTTTGCGCAGCACCCGGCAAGTGTTGCTTTGAGACGGAGAAATCTCAGAGCAACAATATTGTAGCTCTGCATTTCAACTTAAACTAAATACCAAATTCGTTTGTCTGTGCATTAAGCTTATCATTTCCAAACTACTTGATGAGTGTTGATGCGGTTTATAATTACTACTACTTTGTTGAGAAAGCTTTTACTCGGCTACGGCAAAGCCGAAGGGTTATTATTACTTCATTATTCAGTAGCTTCGCCTGCGTAAAAGTTGAAAATTATTCCGAGGAAACAAACTCCCGCGGTTAAACAAAATCCCCTGCCCGAATCCCAGAATATGAGCTACCCGTGTGCCAAGATTCATCTAAATCCGTTCAGCCGAAGATAACAAACAGACAAGAGTTACTTTCGCATTAATAATATTAACACCTGCTACGCTGGGGTGGATCGCTAGTTACATCTACAAAACCTCTTCGATTTCAACACGACTGGGATAATGTCAAGTAGGTCGGTTTCTCTGTCTAGTATTCGAGATAGTCCGATACCGGTGCCAATAGTAGGTATATCCACATACGTAATTTTCTATAGCACTTTGAATAGAGCGGTTCACGCGAAGTGCGAACTTATTAGCATAATGCTAAATGAGTTAGGCGTGTATGTGCACATTGCTTTGTCTTGTTTGATGGCTTCTGGTGAGAAATTAATGCCGATTTATATGGATAATTTCGAATTTAGAAGCAAATTAATGATTGTGGTATTATTAAATAAACGGATTGCTAAGAGTGAAGTGTCTTCTGTGCTTGCTCGCACCGTCGTAGACCTTTTCCATCCTAAACTTGAGGCAAGACAAGATCAAGGGCTAGAGCGGGCTCATCGGGAATAAAAAAAAACCTAGAGTTCCGTTCCACGCGTTGTTTTAATACTTCAATTTTCGTATTTCATACCTAATGTCTTTTTCTTTTACAGATCTGAAGAGATGACAGTTCTGGACATAAAGGCCACAGACAGATCGCGGTCAACAACCCCGAAGCCGCCACTACTGAACTTTGATTCGTGAAATTATGTTTGTACGACACAAGACTACTTTAGTAATAAAGTATCGCCTATGGCAATACCACTGCACTGTACTTACGACTTATGAACAACTTGATACTGTCATCAAATATTTAAATAAAATAGAACGAATTTGACATAAAAAAGAAAACTAGATATAGTTGTTGCGTTTTAGCATAGTAATATCGGTTATTGACCCACGAACATTTATTTATATTCTTAATTAAAACTGAGAACTAAGACGACCTCCGGCATCGACACCGAGATCCTCAACATTTTATACAAATGAAAACCGATACTTATAATGTAGTTTATTTTCAAGTTCTAACGAATATCAATCAGGCAAAGAGCGTTTTGCCATGTTACAACGAAACAATATATATTTTCGATTGTTGGTTTTCAAAGCGTAATTCGAAATTAGAATTTTGATCTGGTTGAATAATATGTGCTTTAATGTAAAAATGATGTAAGAAAAGACGAAATATTGTAAAATAGTACTATTATCTCATTTAATCTTGTGTGCAATTAGTTCAAAGTTGTTCAAGTATAAGTAGGTGTTAAAAGTTTAAAATTAGTACTACATCTAATTAAATTATTACTTTTATAATTTTTATACGTACGAAGAAACTGTGATAGTTTAGATAGTAGTTATGTGCGACAAAGTTCAGAGGTAAAATATTATAATAAAATAAAATTATTAAAAAAACAATTGTCTGTTATTTTTCATTCTGTTCTAGTTTGTCTCTTGTTTTTGGCTGAGAACAGCGTAATAGGAATAAGCTGCTTTCATGATCTGAAACAAACAAAGTAGTTGAATTATTAATTTTCATTAATATTTATCCAGTCGTCTCTTTGGCGTCCGTCCTCTATATAACTTTGCGTAACATCAGAGTTGAGTTTTACAAGCTAATAAGACGAAGTTTGAAGTCCCTAGTTTCAAATTTGGCAGTACTTAGTTTTTCCGGTGAAGTTTTTATTTTCAACTTCCTTGGTATCTGACTTCTCGGAATAAATTTTCGTTCTTGATAGTAAGACTATTGGAGTTTCTGATTGCATGATTCTAAAGACCTTCTAAAACCATCATCTAGCGTCAACCCAAAGTAAATCGGCAATAGCTCTAGACCAATTACAACAAACATGTCTGCTTCTTGCATACTTCTCTGTTTGTTGTCATCTTACTGTTCACCCTCTTTCTAGACATACCTATCATCCTTCAGACAGTCCGCATCGTTTCTTTGGTTTTCCCCTACTCTAAGCGGTTACGCACTACATCCTATGCGTCTCCGTGTAATTTCGGATCCGAAGTAGCCGTAGTACTTCTTGTAGGGAAGATTACATACTACATCCGAACTCTATCCGTCATAATTTGTTATATTTCAAAACATTTAAATTTGAACTTGGAAATCAAATCACGGAAACGGACACGGACGTGTAGTGCGTAACCATCCTAACAGCCTTCCACATTAATTCTATACTTTCCTCACAACATTTTCCTTATTTCTCTGCTGAACGTTTTTACCACCAACAGTACAGGCTGGTATTAGATTTACCTTCTGACTATTCGAATGTCAAATATCTAGAAATGATGGCCGGACCAACGGCTTAAAGTACTTATCGAGACAAGGAAGTCTCTGTATGTAATGGAAGTCACCCACCTAAAGACCGACCTTGGCATCATTGCTTTGCCTTGAAGATCGACCCATGCTGCTGCCATTATTTAGCCACAAGCTCCTCAGTATATGAATAAACAGAAATAATGTCTCGAACTCTACATATAACAACATCGAAGTACTGAGACTGCCAATGAGACAATTTATTGAATTAATCAATGCGAGTCGTAGTGGCTGATGACGTCACCAATGTTCAATTACTGGCTCGAGCTCGGAACTGTGTCTGTGATGAATGCACTCGATGGAAAGTGTGAGCACACAGTCGTAGTCTAATTAAACAGTCATGATGAAATGTGGGATTGATTTCTTGCTGCTTGAATGGTATCTACAACTGAGAGAAAGTATTAGAACAGAAATCTGACATACCGTTTTGTAAAAGATGAGTTTTTGGTATTAAATAAAAATAAAATTTTCAGGCGTCGAAGGGCCATAGCATGTTAGTAAAACTTGAACAACAATGTTATTAGTAACACTTTAGCACACATGAATACACAAAACAATCACAGCATCCAATAAGAGGAAGATTTATCAAGTCCCATGTCTGACATGTAGCTTGATAAACCTATCCATTGTAGGCCCTTCTACCCTGTCTGAAAAGTCTTCAGAACGCTATTGCTGCTTCCCCTCACTCTGCGCAACACTGATGCCACTTTTTTGCGCATGATCGCGAAATAATCGTCCGTGTGCGCGTCAGCGAACATCTCTGACGCACTACAGTAAGGTGGAAGCCTCAACATTAAACCAGAAAAATATGTTTTAAATTCATACTGATTTGCATGCACTTGTTCGTCAAAGGCAACCTTGGTCTCGACAGTTACTGATATTCTGTCAATGACAAACCAATAACTGTATTCAAACTTTTAACATTATAGTTATCAACAAACATCATCAAAATATGTCTTACTAGCTGTTGCCCGCGGCTTCGCTCCCGTGGACCACCCCACAGGAACCATTTTCGGGCTTAAAAAATAGCCTATGTCACTCAGGAATAATGTAGCTTTCTATTGGTGAAAGAATTTTTTAAATCGGTCTAGTAGCCTATTCGGTACAAACAAACAAACAAGCAAAAAATCTTTCCTCTTTATAATATTAGTATAGACTACTCTAGCAGATATTTGCTATTGCTTATAGAATAGATTAGAACTTCCTAAGCCTCTTTCTTTGAGGGTCCTAAGCCTCTTTCTTTGAATCCCATACAACATCGTTTTTATGGTATGCGTCCACCTGGTGCTAATGAATTCTTTTTCTTCTTTTAAGGGTTCCGTACCCAAAGGGTAAAAACGGGACCCTGTTACAAAGACTCCAGTGTCCCTCTGTCTGTCTGTCTGTCTGTCACCAGGCTGTATCTCATGAACCGTGATAGCTAGACAGTTGAAATTTTCACAGATGATGTATTTCTGTTGCCGCTATAACAAAAAATACTAAAACAGTATAAAATAAATATGTTTCGTACCATTGTACGGAACCCTTCGTGCGCGAGTCCGACTCTCACTTGGCCGGTTTTCTTTTTATTTCCTACTGCTAGAAATCGACTTGAAAAGTATCGTCGTTGTTCAACTTGTAAATGCAATGTTTACAAATTGAGTAACATCATAGTACTGTAGGTATCTAATACTTACAGCCAGAAAGCAAGCATTATCCATATACGTGAATCCAGCAGCAGTAAGCTTGAGAGGTTTCTGTGCCCTCATCATCATCATCAGCAGAGGTCGACGTTGACTCGCCGACATACGCTCCCACTTGCACTGCATCACTGCATCTGATATGTTCTCGGCCTGTAAAAAAAAACCATAATTGATATAAAGATGTCACTGAGTAGTACGGTATTATCATTTGAGATCTATATTCAACTTTAGATTGTATCTTCCAATATCACTGTCCCGAGCACTCATGTCTATTGAAAATTTACTACCCACCGAATATCATTCACGGTGGTCAATCTCAACAGAGATTAGAACAGAGAGGACAAGTGTGGGCTCATACACAGACGGACTCCCTCTTCTTCAATTACTCCCATAGCCCGATATGACGGCAATCCAAAACGACCAAGAGTTATCAGGTGTAGGAACAACGGTGTTACATGCTTTCCGTTGAACGGTGGTGACCCACGACCAACTTCTAAACACAGGGTTCATCATCATCATCATAACAGCCGAAAGACGTCCACTGCTGGACATAGGCCTCCCCCAAGCGTCGCCACTTTGACCGGTCCCGTGCGTCTCACAACCAGCGGATCTCCGCAACCTTCACCAGGTCATCGGTCCGCCTTCCAACACAACGTCTTCCGGTTCGCGATAGCCACTCCAGAACCTTTCTGCCCCATCGGCCATCCGTTATGTGAGCAATGTGCCCTACCCACTGCCACTTAAGTTTGGCAATTCTTCGGGCTATGTCGGTAACCCTGGTTCTCTTCCGGATCTCAACTTTTCTGATTCGATCACGCAAGTAAACTCCGAGCATAGCCCTCTCCATTGCACTTTGAGTGACTGTAAGCTTTCTGCTGAGGTCCATTGTAAGCGACCACGTCTCAGAGCCATATATGATCACAGGGTTACTACTAAGAAGTTCCTAATGGAATAACCCTGAATGAATTGGATAACATTCCTGGATAAAGAATCCGCAAATGCTGCTCTATTAAAATGGTATCCAAAAAAACTTACTTGTAACGTCAGCTCACTAGAAGTAAAGCACTGAATGCCGAGCTGAATAATCATGGCGAAGAAGAACGCCACGGACGTCATCAACTTCATCGACGCTAACCCTGACACGTCTTGCTGGAATGAAAGCCCGTCAATCAATTAATGCAGCCAGTGGGGTCCAATATAAGGATCTGTGCATAAGGAATCACGAAATCTTGTAAACGTTAAATTTAACTAACACATGATGTAAACAAGTATGGCGGCCAGTGCTTGATGATAATATCCGAGCTATGCCGAAACCGAACATTTCGAGAGGGGGCGGTTTTTCGTTACGTGACGATTCCTATCGCAGGCCACGTTAAGGAACTTAATTGGTTTTGTGTGTGTTGTTTTCAATCATGACTATTGTTGCTATAAATAATGGCTATAAATATAGGGTAATGTGTCCATAATAACAACCTTAGTCGACGGGGTCAAGCCATTATCACCAGTCATAACAGTTAGATTAGTAATAGCAGTTGTCATTAGCAGACAGAAAGGTGTTTGCAAACATCTTGACACAATTCCTTTATCACCTCTACAAAGAACCATTCCCGGGATCGGCACAAAAGCCGTGTAAGTAATTAATTTTAAGCACACAACATGAAGGAAGGTTTATTTGAAGTCTAACAAGAGGCTCGTTATTTTTGGCACGTTGCCAGGGAAAGACATCAAACTGTCATTTGTAGGACACCACTCACGTTCACGTAAGTTTCCGATTACTTCGGTTCCTGCTTATAGTCTTATTATCTTGAAAATTTTGCCATTTTGAGACTGAAGTTCGAGTAGTCTTCCTTTTGGTGTTAAAACTTGCGTTGTTAGATTAATTCTTGCTTACATGTTGATTAATTGGAAAATAGATAACTAATATATTATGAACTAGCGACCCGACCCGGCTTCGCACGGGTAGTTGAGCATGTTATGCTTACATGTTTATTCTTAAAATAAGTACCTATTTACAACACACAAAATAAAAATGCGAGTCCCGTCATCGGTGTGAGAACCGCGCTTAAATTTATTTTCACGCGCGTTTGTTTTCTTTTGCGATAATTCCTAATATAAGATATTCATGTAAAATATATGGTGTAAGTAAAGGGTTATCGTAATTTGCATGAATGCTAAAAGTAAATAACATATTTAAGTTGATAAGGATTAATACTGTGTCCATGTAAATAGATTTTCAATACCGTATTGTACGTGACCATTTTTTTAATATATGCCATTGCAGACTTTTCTGTAGACCTATAAAAATAAAAAACTTTTTTACAAAAAAATACTACCGACTTCCAAATAAGAAAACTACAAAGTGAAAAATAACTTTATTTTTGAAGTCGGTGTCTTTCGTAGGTACCATTTTTTTGCGTTACGGACACCGACTTCAAAAATAAAGTTATTTTTCACTTTGTAGTTTTCTTATTTGGAAGTCGGTAGTATTTTTTTGTAAAAAAGTTTTTTATTTTTCACTTTTGATTTGTACCTACCTAATAGGCAAGTTGTTTAGTAAGTTTCCTATAACGCCAGAATAGATTACCCGAATATCATGAAACTTGAACAAAACCGATCAAATGAGAGATCTGCTTACCCCTTAAGAGCGTACCGGCGTGATGTTATGTTATGAAATGGTATAAACAATAAACAGACATTGGATTGCAGCAGTCTCGAGAGATTTTCCGTTATTTATTGAAGAGTTCTGTTGTATATCTTCGAAGTTCTTCATCAGATCTTCACCAAATTAAAATGGGACCAATTTCGAAACATACTCTTTCAACAAAAAAAGAATTTTCAAAATCGGTCCACAATTGACGGAGATATCGGTGAACATACATAAAAAAAAACATACAAGAGGTCGAACATAGAACCTCCTCCTTTTTCTGAAGTCGGTTAAAAAGAGGAATATCCCACCATACATTGTTCTGTTATATTCCAAAGGGATTAGGTAGCGTTTTCAATTAAAGCTCCCAGGCGGCATGAATTTTTCCGACATTTTCAACAATTATCGTCATATTTCAATCAATTTACACAAAAACTTATCAAATTATACACTTAAATCTTCCTCATTAATCATTCTGTCTATTGGTGAAAGCCGCGTGAATATCCGTTCAGTAGTTTTTGAGTTCATCGCGAACAGACAGACAGACTTGGCTGGGGACTTTGTTTTATAATATGCACGTATAAAAAGGGAAGATGGAAAGAAGTCACTGGACATCAAAAATTCGTCCACATGGCGAAGTTGACGAAAAATTGTGGG
The DNA here is from genome assembly GCA_948252205.1 of Orthosia incerta. Classification (NCBI taxonomy): domain Eukaryota; kingdom Metazoa; phylum Arthropoda; class Insecta; order Lepidoptera; family Noctuidae; genus Orthosia; species Orthosia incerta. The sequence goes on from OX411748.1 coordinate 8,580,885, forward strand.
TCCGCGCCCATTTGACCCGCTTAGACTCGACCCGAAGAATAATACCTGGATATTTATGTTTTGACAGGCGTAACAAAGTCGATGTATAGTCAAGTCAAATAGAAAAGTGTCGATTTAACGTATTAAATAATGTTTGGCTAAATAAATCAATAATAAAATAAGTAAGTTCTTATCCTTTTTACCAGACTGTTGAAGGAGGGTAATGTGTTTTAATATAGTATACGTTTATAGTAAAAAAAAAAATACAAAAAAAGTATTGATTTGGCACCGACTGGATCCCATGGTAACATGGGGAGGGAAACTGTCGCAATAAAGCGCTGGGCACGCCACAATTGCGGCGATAAGGCCTCTTATTGAGGAGTGGCTTGAGAGGCGTCATTTTGTCATCACCTCCCGCCTGACGCAGGTCCTCGCCAGACACTGCTGTTTCGGGAGGTCCCTGTGCAGGATATGGCGAAAGGAAACGCCCGGGTGTCACCATTGTGTGGATGCCAGGAGGACTCGGTGGAGCATACGGTAGAGGTGTACCCCGCTTGGGTGGAGCACCGCCGTATAAGGACCAGTCCCGAGTCGACGGCGCGTAGTGTACCACGCGCGCCTCAAAGAGATGTCAGCAAAACTGACGGGGCCCGCTAGGGCCGATACCTGCCTGGGTCACGGATAAATCTGAAGGAAGTTACCGCGGTCCTGGCACAAGCAACTGAAGGAACACGGGTGGGTTTTAGTCAGTAAAAGTCTGACACGCCCTAGTTATTGGATGATATCCCAAATAAAAAAAAATGTAGTCACAACAAAATTAATAGAGTTAAGTTTTCAGCTGTACAAAATCAACAATTAAAAAATAAACAATTTTCTATAAATAATCCACATACACAACAACACACAAGTAAGAACAAAACTATTAAAATATTACTGTTTTCAGTACAAAACATTAAATATTATATGTAACTTAATAAGTTATTTAGAATTGAAATATCACTTTGCCTGACTTACAAATGGCACTGAATTGGTAGTAAAACATCTGGTATTATTCTTCGGGTCGAGTCTAAGCGGTTCAAGTGGGCGCGGATCCAAAATTGTCCAGAGTGCTGGCAGCATGGCAGCATTGCCACGTTGAATGATAATACTGATATTTTGGCCAAAGTATTGAAATATTTGAAAATTGTTTCGTAGATGTTAGAATCTTTGTAGAGATAGAGGAAGGTTTTGTAGTTTGATTTGGATTTCTTGAATGTTCGCGTCATTTTAGTCGAGCGCTTGAGTAGTTCCTTTGACTTCCAAAGTGAAGCCTATAAGGAATTTAGTTTATTCGGACTACAAAGAGTAACAGGTAACACGCTTAAACCTGAGTCTAGTTATTTGACAACAAAACTTCGAAGTAAAACCAGCTTTTGTAATAAAAATTGCATTGTTACGAGAAACAAACGTGTGTCGAAAATATCAGCTCACACCAACACCTCAAATTTAACTTGCAAGATTTTATTACAGACACCGGGAAAGGTAACAATAAATAAAAGCTTGTAATTATATCTAGATATGTCTTATTCAAGCCAGGATATAAATTGTTTTGGTAAGAACATTTATTGAAATAATAAAAAAAATAAACGCATAGATCTTACCGAAAGTTGAACCATAACTACGCAGATGGCTGCCGTACTGGAGAGTATTTGAGTCATGAAGCCTAACGAATACGTTTTAGCGAATTTCTCCACACAACTGAAAATAATGAATAAAAAAAATGAAAAGTTTATGGTACAAAACAGTAACACAAGGTTAATTGTACACTAAACATTTGTACAAAAGGTGGTCAGAATCAGGTTGAACAGCTGGCTCCTAAACTAAGTAAAATATACTTGTATCTCAGAAGACAAAGTTCCTCGTAACCATTGAATTAAATGTTAGCGACTCAGTAATTACCATAATGATATTGTATTTGTTAACATACAACAGATTGCTTTATTAAACAAATTGATTGCACGCACCTTGATATTTGCATAATTACAGGAATAGTCGCCCAGACCACTACTACCAAAATCAATGAGAAACACAATCTGCTCAATAATATTTATTGTTTTATGTATGTAATTCCGTCAATGAATGCCATTTGCAAAATCGATTATTGTATAGGTATCTATCATATTACTGAAAATATGCCAACCACACAGAACATACTCCGACCGATCACCCCCTGAGTACTTTTCTCAGGCACTCATGAGGTGACCGCAAGAATATCCTCCGCATCGCCGTAAGACAAATTCAGCAACCAATCTGTTAGCATTGCTTTCAGCGCAAACTTGGTCAACGTGTAAATATCAATTAACCGATGTATTTTATTATAAAGACGAGTGGTTAGGACTAAGTAATGGCGGCTAGCGAATGCGGAACGACATTGGACGGTGTCACAGATCAGACGACCTCGATGTCTTAGAAGGATGTTTGAGTCTAAAGGTAGGGTGGAGTGACGGCGTAAGACTACACGCAAAATGAAGAATTGTCGCTTAGTGAGGACTTGGGTTTCAGAGTACAGCAGGGTGGTTGTATTACTCGTTATTACTACACGTCAAATGAAATCAATGCATTTAGTGAAAATGTTACATTGATACTCACTTGATAATAACCTGATGCTGCCGAAAACAATTCCTGAAAGTAATTTGAAGTGCTGCGTTAATTTCTTCTCTTGGCATAAAAGCCTTAACAATCTCTTCATTATCAATTTCTTCATTCAATTGCGTAGAAGACTCTCGCTCTTGAGTACTATTTGCATCTGCATGTATACCTTCCCGTAGTGACGTCATCGTTCGATCATACGCTGTTGTTATAGCCTCGTTTAGTATTTCAAACTGACAGGTCATGTGCAGGATAACAGACGCAATAAATGTATCAATCACCAAAATGATGTGACCTGTCCACAACAGGCCTACATTTTCGAGCACAAAAGTAGGAATGTATATAGCATCCTTCTGATAATTCCAAGGTATATAAATCGGTTGCGGCAAAGTCCGAACTGGATGAAGGGAAGAGTCGTTCATACTTGCAACTAAAGATTTCCATTTGAAGTCTTGTACCGCCCCATATATATTACCGTTAAAAATGGTCATCCAACCAAAGAAAATAAAGGATCCAGTTATAATGTTAGATAACTTCACCGTCTTTCTATTCTTAGGCAAGTTTTGATAATAATCGTACATCTCTATCTCTAAAGTGCGCACTATATCCTGAATATCCAGGTTCTTAAAGAAGAATATGTACATCTTTAGAAGGGTGAGGTTGTGAGTGATGACAAAAGAGAGACTGAACATGAATCGGTCTTTATCTTTATCACCCACAAAAGGGTCAATAGTTTCCATGATAACGAAGCCGGCTACGATGACAGCTTGAGTGAAAATGGAGTAGTAAAGGTACCAGCCTGAGAAGTTAGACGTTTTGCCTTCATCGGGTTGATGCCACCAGCCCAGCCCCAGGAACCGTAGGATCCGATAGTGGTAGCGGAAATACTGACTGGGACGAGTATCCGTCATGGTGATGTTGAAGACACTGCAGTTTACTTTGTGAATTCTGAGTTTCTGACGTCGGAAGGCCATGGTCGAACTTGTGTAATACATGCTGTTCTGAATTTCACATTCATTATTATAGTAACATATTTTTCGCACAGCTTTCACTTATTTTTTATAATAACTGTTTATATAGACTTAGATTTACAGAAATTCAAATTTATGTATGAACAATATTAAATTGTGTTCGAAAGCATTCAACATTTAGGAGGCCGCATTAAAAATGCAATGAAACGAACACAATTGAAATTGTAATTACGCAAGTCTATAGAGTTAGAGATATTGATTTGTAGAAACAAGAACGTATATTTATTATTGGAGAAATTTACATGGTATCTACTAATGACATAGTAAATAAAAGTAAAGCGTTGCACATTTTGTTGCTTATCGTATCAAAAGCTTTTCTCAAATCACTATTATAGCTACACTCACATAACGTCTATATAACAATTTTAAAAGAAATTACTACTTATTTTTAGGTGTTTATAACTTTAGTTTTTTTTATTTTTTTATTATTCATGATGGGTTTGCTCTTGACTCTAGTCTAGATCAGAGGTGACAAAAACAGAGTCGACGATGGAGCGAGCTTACCCAGAAGAAGCCTGTATTGTATTGATTTGTAGCACTTAAGAAATTGTCATTTCCTGTGTTGCTTGCGAATATCAATACAATTGCGATTAAAAATTTCATAAACGAAATGAATGCAAAAGCGAACCTTAGTGAGTAAGCGTAACTATTCTGGCTTTTTGTTTACTTTCAAATATTTATATAAGGATGATGCAAATAGATAAAGGTATTGAACTAGCGATTTATGTGGGTACAACTTGATATTGAAAGAATCAGTGGGGTGACCATAAGCTCTTAGAGCGGTATCAATTTGAGATCGAGTAAGTGACAGATTTATACACGTCAGATACATCTGTCAGTTATTCGATCTCAAATTGATACCGCTCTAAGAGCTTATGGTCACACCCCTGGTTGTATATGGGTTGTATAATAGTAGCAGTATAATAGTAACCTTTCGACTACAATCATGTACTCGAGGATTCGTCAGTTTGATTATATAGAAGTATAGGTAACGTAATTACTGGTCTTCACTATGAACTGACGGCTTATTTAGTAGTAGTAGCAGTTAGCGGTACTGAATAAATGATAAATCGACGATCACGAGGTCTATTTGTTATTTTAACAATAAGCTCTTTATTATTGGTTTTTGGAAACGATTAAACTAAATTCATAACAGTATTTCATCGATAAGTTAGATTTATTTTTTGATCGAGAAAGCGGTACTCCTGGACACGGCTCGTATCGTTAGGAGGTTCCTCTCTCAGGAGCCCTGACCACCGGTAGCTTGGACCCTGTTCCCGATACCGGTGGGCTACGATTTTTGTATTTTAAATGTTTTTTTTATTTTATTTTTTATAGAATAATATTTAAAATGTAAAAATATGTAAATATAATGAATAAATGGAATAATAATAATATTTTAATCATATTTTTTTCGGTGATATAAAACATCTTCAAAACACAGACATCTCCGAGATAAAATTTTATTAGATTATAATAGAATTAATTAAGAAAAGACTTTTTCTTTGTGGGTAGACAAAGCATAAACATTTTTTTTGTGAGCTCAAAGTTAAATTAATATTTAAAATACACATTTCTAATATTTAATTAATTAAAACAGTTAATTAAACACTAAACCACCCTACACCCGTTATATATTGTTATCAAGTCTGTAGCACTGAGACATACCTGGTTACAGTCACAACTACTGTCACTACCACAACATGCTAGCTGTTCCCCGCGGTTTCGCTCCCGTGGACCACCACACAGGACCCGTTATCAGGATTGAAAAAATTGCCTATATCACTCAGGAATAATGTAGCTTTCTAAAGGTAAAAAAAAATTTAAATCAGTGTTTCGGGGCCTATTCGGTACAAACAAACATACAAAAAAATCTTTCTAATATTATAAGTATAGATATAAGAAGTTTCGCTTCTACCACATGTACGGTGCTGCACGGACAATTTTTATGTAATAAATATGTATTCTTTTTAACCGACTTTCAAAAAAGGAGGAGGTTCTATGTTCGACTTCACGACTTCAAGTATGTTTTTTTTTTTACGTTCACCGTTATCTCTGTCAATTGTGAACCGATTTTGAAAATGATTGAAAGAGTATGTTTCGAAATTGGTCCCATTTTAATTTAATGAAGATCTGATGAAGAACTTCGGAGATATACAACAGAACTCTTCAATAAATAACGGCAAATCTCTCGGAACTGCTGCAATCGCATGTCTGTTTATTGTTTATACCATTTCATAACATAACCTCACGCCAGTATGCTCTTAAGGGGTAAGCAGATCTCTCATTTGACCCGTTTTGTTCAAGTTTCATGATATTCGGGTAATCTATTCTGGCGTTATAGGAAACTTACTAAATAACTTGCCTATTAGGTAGGTACAACAAAAAATTGAAAAATAAAAAACTTTTTACAAAACAATACTACCGACTTCCAAATAAGAAAACTCATCATCATCATATCAGTCGAAAGACGTCCACTGCTGGAAATAGGCCTCCCCCAAGTGTCGCCACATTAACCCGTCCCGTGCGTCCCGCAACCAGCGGATCCCTGCAACCTTCACCAGGTCATCGGTCCACCTGGTGGGAGGCCTTTCAAGGCAACGTCTTCCGGTTCGCGGTCGCCACTCCAGAACCTTTCTGCCCCATCGGCCATCCGTTCTGCGAGCAATGTGCCCTGCCCACTGCCACTTAAGTTTGCCAATTCTTCGGGCTATGTCGGTAACCCTGGTTCTCTTACGGATCTCAACATTTCTGATGCGATCCCGCAAGGAAACGCCGAGCATAGCCCTCTCCATTGCCCTTTGAGTGACTGTAAGCTTTCTGCTGAGGTCCATTGTAAGCGACCACGTCTCAGAGCCATATATGATCACAGGGTTACTACTAAGAAGTTCCTAATGGAATAACCCTGAATGAATTGGATAACATTCCTGGATAAAGAATCCGCAAATGCTGCTCTATTGAAATGGTAACCAAAAAGACTTACTTGTAACGTCAGCTCACTAGAAGTAAAGCACTGCATGCCGAGCTGAATAATCATGGCGAAGAAGAACGCCACGGACGTCATCAACTTCATCGACGCTAAACCTGACACGTCTTGCTGGAATGAAAGCCCGTCAATCAATTAATGCAGCCAGTGGGGTCCTTCTTTTGTCGAACCGGAAGACGTTGCGCTGGAAGGCCTCCCACCAGGCGGACCGATGACCTGGTGAAGGTTGCGGGGCTCCGCTGGTTGCGAGACGCCCGGGACCGATCAAAGTGGCGACGCTTGGGGGAGGCCTATGTCCAGCAGTGGACGTCTTTCGGCTGATATGATGATTCATAATAAACTTAATACCAAATGGTTTTTGTTAATCTACTGTTTTTTTCTATGTTTACGGGGTATAATTGTCTATTTTGTGTTGTTTTCTATATTTTCTTGTACCTTTGAAATGTTTGAGTGAATTGCCTATTCAGTACCCGGATATTTTTTTACGCGGTTTCTGTTTATCCTTAATTTGGCCAAGTCGGGACGGTATAACGTGTGCAGGCGGTTGTACTCTACAATAGAGCTCTCTTGTGCCTTGATTTGACTTGGATCTATATTGAAAAGATGTACTCCATCTAAGGTTTTAACTATGGAAGGTCCAACGTAAGTCTGCCCTTTACTAAATATAGAGGAGCCTGTATCGAGAAGAGCACTGTCAAGGCTAAGGCCTTGTGATTTGTGGATCGTAATAGCATTATGCTAAACAAATAGGGAATTGTTCCCTGTTAATTAACATATACATTACTTAATACCTGAAACTCGTTCTAGAATTAAGAGTGGTATTCCACCCGTTATATATTCACGTGATGACCTTAAAATCCACATAAAGACCGGCTGTCATCAATTTTGATTGCTGATTCTTACATTAAAGGCACTTTAGGTAAGTGTTCCTAATAAAATCAATTTATTGAAAAATGATGATATAATTATAAAAAATTACTAGTTTCAGATTTATTCCTTTGTATTCACCCAATTACCTATCTGGATGCCAAATTTGAACTTTCTAGGTCATCTGGAACTGGGTTAGAGTTTTGATCTATAGGTCAGTCAGTGTTAAAAATTACGATTTTTGGACGTTAATATCTAAATAACCGTTAGAGCTTTATTTATGAAATTTTGGCTTATAGTCCATCTTAGCGATTTTTATACATAAACCAAATTTCATGTGTTTATGTTAAATAGATTTTGAGTTATTAAGATGACAAAAGCAGAAATATTACACACAGCAGCTACTTCGCCAGTTCCTTTTTTGCTTGAACTTGGCTTGACACGCTGCCGCGTGTCTAGATAGTCACCGTAAAAAAGGTATAAGTGTGAAGTCAGAAGGATGTTCTGTAGAATCAGAAGGAAGTTAGAAGGATGTTCTGTAGAATCTTACAAGGCATTTTTTATTATTGCAACGGTTAATAGTATGATAAACCTAATATCACTTCACCCTAGTCTCGTTCTTTTAAAACTAAACTGCTGTTTAAAAAGTGCCGATAATAAAGGCAGCAAATAAATTGAATCGAGTAAAAAAATAACTCCAACATTTTATGCAAAAATATTGACATGAAACAGATTCGCATATCTATTAAATCTTACCGAAACTTGAACCATTACAACGCAAATGGATGACATACTCGCGAGTAGTTGAATCATGAGGCCGTACGAATACGTTCTAGAGAATCACTCCACACAACTGAAATTAAAGGAAAAATAAAAATTTATACTTTGTGTATGACGACTTTTTCGTCACAATTCTGTAACAATCTCACCGAAATAACTTAAGTGATGTGCGCCTAGACTGCTTAAATCGATCAATCCCTAGCAGCAATTGGAATCATTGTTGCACTTCATGCTCACATCACCTAAGTTATTACAGTGAGTTCATATGTTTACAGCCGATCGTTTCTGTAACTAACTCACTCTGAAAACTCAGTCATGATGTGAGCTGTCATTCCAATTAGTGCTAGAGATTCATAGCACAGCTCACATTCCCACAGTTGAATTTTTCACAGTGAGATTGTTACAGAATAGCACTACAGAATCGGTCGGCAAATTACGTCGAGGAATATTATGTTCATTAATTGGCTAACGTACAGTTACGTGATATTGGGACCGCACAACTTTTTTTTTTGTAACCGTTGGTAATATTTTTTTAAATTTAATATAAATATAGTGAGATAGCAAACATCGTCTTTACTTACTTTATAAGATGTTGATGTTGTCGAAAGCTATGTTTGAATGTAGTTGCCAGTGCTGCGTCAATTTCATCTCTCGGTACAAAAGTCTGTACAATCCTTTCATTGATATCTTCTGGACTCAATATTAAAGAGTGTATGTTTTGAGTACTATTTGCAGCAGGATGTATGCGTTCTTGTAGTGACTTCATGGTTTTATCATACGCAGTCGTTATTGCCTCGTTTAGTATTTCAAACTGCGAGCTCATATGGAGGGTAACAGATGCGATAAATGTATCAATGGTCATTACGACATGACTAGTCCATATCAAACCAACGGTTTCGAATATAAAAAGAGGAGTATATAATTAATCTTTCTGATAATCCCAGGGTACATATATTGATTGTGGAAATGTCGGAAATGGATAAAGAGAAGTATCGTTTAATGTAGCAACTAAAGATTTCTATTTGTCTTGTGCCTATCCATACATGTCCATTACCAATGGTAACCCATCCAAAGAAGAAAAAGGCTGCGTTATTATTTTAGATAATTTTATAGTTTTTCGGTTCTTGGGTATGTTTTGATAATGATTGTACATCTCTGTCTACGAAGAACGAACTATCTCCTGAATGTCCAGGTTTTTAAGGAAAAATATGTACATTTTGAGAAGGGTGAATTATCGCTGATGATGAAAGCAAGAGAGAACATGAATCGTTCCTCAGTTTGTTGATTTACGAAAGGATCAATAGTTACCACGACAATGAAGCCAGCTACTATAAAAATTTGGGTGAAAATGGAGTAGTAAAGGTACCAGCCTGGGAAGTTGGTGGTGATGCCTTCCTCGGGTTGATGCCACCAACCCAGTCCCAGGAATCGTAGGATCCGATAGTGGTAGCGGAAGTACTGGGTAGGACGAGAATCATTCATGGTGACGTGGTAGGCACTGCAGATTAGTTTATGAAATTTTGTGATCTGCGACCTCGGTAGCCCTTTGTACATATTTTAATACTGCACCAAAATGAGTACAGGCTGTTTTAAATTTTACATGATTATTCTAGCGTATTTATCAAGCAGAATTGATACTGGAAATGTCGAGCAAAATATTAAAAAAAAACAAAGAATTGATTGCAGTATTGCTTTTCCACGCACAAACAAAAACGCACTCATTTCTTAGTGCGAACAATAGGAAAACGTAGATAGTTATCGAAGCGCGATAAGAGTTCACTACGCAACATTAGGAGTCAGCATTTAAAATTGCTATAAAGTGAACACAATAGAATTTCTAATTACGTAAATCACTTGTATCGCAGATTTAAAGAAAGTAGAACATAGTTTTATTATTAGCGAAACTTATACTGTAGAAAGCAATGAAAATTGTATTTCATTTATACGTTCTTACATCCTAGTACTAAGTGAACTCTTTTGTGTAATGACCATCGTAATTCTTGGGGTTGAGTCTTCGCTTTTGGCTAGAATTTTGATGTATATGATGATACAAATTCATGGGAATCAAAGAATATTACACTAGAGTAAAATGTTGTAAAACACATCGCAGATAGATATTTTTCTTAAGGCCAACGTAGACCAGGACGCGATGGCAAGGGATTTAAATTTTTACCAGGGACATTAAAACGTATCGATATAGAAATACGACATAAATTTCTATGCTTTAAAATGACGCCGTGGCATCGAAAGGAATTTCATTGCCCGGCATTGAAAAACGCGCCACGGGCTCCCGCGGCGGGATGCCGTGAGAATGACTTACTAACGGTCCCGTTTTTACCCTTTGGGTACGGAACCCTAAAAATGATGGCCGAAACAATGACGTAAAAGTCAGGTTGTATTATAGCAGCACCCTTTCTTTGAACTATATTTTCGTAAATTGAGGATCAGTTAATTTAATTATATGGGAGCCGGTAAAAGGATTACTGGTCTTCACTTCGGACTGATGATTTCGCCTGAATCAATTATAAATGGTCACTGATCACGAGTTTCATTTGTTATTTTAACAATTAATTCGTATTGCGGTCTTATTGGTTCCTCGAAACGATTACCTACATTAAATTCGTAACAGTATTTCATCGATAAACTTAGTTCAGGGTTTTAGGCCAGACCAGTGCGGTTGCAACCAGGACACGGCCCTGCACACTCTCGAGCAGTGCCCTGCCTGGAAGGCGCAGTGCCGTGTAATGGCGGCAGAAATTGGGCAAGACCTGTCACGGCGGCCCATTGTGTGGGCAATGGTTGGCAGTGAAGGGGCATGGGAGGTGTTTGCGTCTTTCTGCGAGGATGTTATCTCGCAGAAAGAAGCGGCGGAGAGGGTCAGGGAGGCAGACTCTCTCGCTGACCAGATTCGTCGCAGTAGGGCAGGACGGTGCAGGCGGCGAAACGTCGACCTGATGCCGCTATAACTGGGGTCAGCGGACGAGAGATCGGGACTCTATCGTTAGTGCTGCACGGCCCCTGGAGTTGTGGTGATTTCCCAGTGCATCCGGACATCGCCGAAGGAGAAGGGAACCTGGAGGCGGGCAAAGAAGAAAGAACCCAGAAGTGGGCCACGCTGGATGGGTCGCGAATGCCATGCGTAGCAGTTCTTGCGGTCCACCCATCAAGGCGAAAGTAGGTGCACAGGCGGAGTTTTTAGTGGGTGCAAGCCCCACATAATGACGTTGTCTCCCCGGACGGCGCGGTATGCGTTAGGCATTTTCTTCGACAGAAAAAAAAAAGGTTATTAGGCCAGTCTTTTCTTTTTGCTAAAGTAGGGAGGTTCCTTCAAAAGGAGCCTGGAATTAATTAGTGAGTGTGGTATCTCCCCAGCTCACGGATCGACGCCACGACTTTGGTCATCCCGAGCTCAGAAAGCTGGTCTCGTTAAAGGTGTCTCCGTCGGCCAACACCAGGGTATCATCTGCATAACAAACGATATTAACGCCAACGGGGAGTGCAACACGAAGGACCAGATCGTATGCGAGATCCCACACGAGAGGACATAAAACTGACCTTTGCGGAAAGTAGGTAAGCCCCGACGATGGACTACAGGTAGAGGGGTACTTTGTGATGTATTAGTGTGGCCATACAGTCCTACCGTCCTGTATGCAAAATCTAAAATAATGTATGAAAAAAGGAAAATTGAGAAATAAGAAACTTTGTTCAATAACAATCTCATTTAATTTTGGCATAATCATCGGCAATTGTACCAATATTGTTTTACTAGCTTCTGCCCGCAGCTTCGCCCGCGTAATTTTTTAGGGTCTTCCCAGGGTCTCAAGTTATTACCATGCCAAATTTTATCAAAATCGGTTGTAGATCCAGAGATTACCCCCTACAACCTCACAAACTTCGCCTGCGTGGACTACACGATTTTGGCTGTTTCGTTTTTTACAATTTTGGCGGGATATTGCAAATTATTATACAAACGTAGCTTTCCGCCCGCGTTTTTGTTCACGTAGACTACAAAATTTGCTCAACTTTATTATTTTATCGAATTATAAAATTGTATGTAAATTGATATAAAGTGAGCATAAACTGAACAGCCGTCGTGTTTTAATAGATAGAGCATTGGACATTCATTCTGGAGGTCTCGTGGGATCGATTTCCACGGGAAGATACAAATAGTGAAACACCACTTTGCTTTTAATTTCTGAATCCTACTACTGACACGATAGAAAATTAATACACGTTGGCGCAAAAGTTACCACGATGTCCTTGGCTGTATTTTTTTTTATGAATGACATACTTTGGTTCTGCTTTTGGATAATGTTTATTTGGTGTCTTAATTTATTTTCCCATTTAGTCGAGAAAATGATACGACTGCGCCGTCGCCAGAATTGATAAACATTCGGGCCCAATTTGTGGCATTTTCCATCACTCTTGCCAGAACTTCCGGCAGATATTATCTTTGAGGCCTTCAAGAGTCTGAGGTTTGTTGACATAGATTCGTGACTTAAAAAAACCCACTGAAAGAAGCCTGGAACAGTTAAATCAGGCGATCTTACCGGCTAGAGTAAGTCCGGATAGTGCAGCCCTCAGAATTTCGGTTGTGCCTCGTGCAGTAAGCGCCGTTGCACTATCCTGTTTGAACCACATGTTCTCCAGTTCCATTTTTTATGTTTAATTATTTATAGGCTCGCGTTAGACAGCTATCTCGCCTGATAATAAGATAGTGTCAATAATAATATATTTATTCCTTTTAAGGATAGAGAAAGACGTTGATCATGGCTCTGGAACCTCGTCGACCACAGTAGTCGCTTGGCGGCCCGATGACGCTTCCAGCGTAAACATCAAACCATTAGTTTTTTAGCCTGAGGTTATGCTCATGCATACTGGCGCTATCACGGGGAGATAGCGCAGTTATGTGGGACTCGAACCCACTTAAACTCCACGGTGTCCTCCTGTGCCACTATTGGCGGGGATACGGACACGCGTTAGCATTCATCCATGAAAAACAACACACCATGCAGTAACTTTGAGCGGGTGTAATGACTCTTCCTGGATTATACGCGGCTTTTCTGTGCCACAGAGATGATAGTTTTGCTTATTCACAGAGCTTGCTCATGATGATTTTCGTTGAAAGTTGTCTTCCTCGTGGTCGTGATTTAGAATGGCTTGACGTATCGTAGTGTACACGCGCTTGGCAGTTACCAGCTACATATTTTATCTGTTTACCTCACAAATATATCAAATATATCCTCGCAAATCTTCCGATAAAAGTGATGAGTTTTGTGCCATTCTGTACAGTCTAGATATGGGTATTCTTATTAGTTTACGCTAACAAAGACGTCGTCAGGAGGTTAGAATTTAATTATGCACTTATTTGTATACCACATAGGTGGTTTTTCTGTTTGGTGCCAAAATGACCAGGCTGCTAGTACTGACTCTGGAACAGGTAACGTAGAATTGCCCGTGTGAGATGCAATATTTACTTAAATCTATGCCTGCCACGCTTAATGACTGACCCTGAGATTTATTTTTGGTCATTGCAAAGCAGACCTTAAGGTTACACTAGTCGAAAATTTTGCCATACAAACGTAGTCTAGGGATTATTCCACTGCTTGATGATGTATGTTCAAAATAAAAAGTGATAACAATTTGTCTCAACTTTGTCTAGACCTGTATGGAAAAAAAATATTAAAAAAAGAAAATATTTGAAAGTTATGAGCGTCGAAAGTTCCACATTTCGACACAAATTTCAACGCATTTTTGGGCGCAAATAAATACCATAAGAAGACGGAAAATTGCAAAACGGCCTCCATACAGGGATAGATTGGTAGTTCAACAATGCATATAATTTTATTTTGAACAGATAGATTTAGTCGTTTTTTCATGATATCTAGACTGCCAAAGGTCTGTTTATAAAATTTCGCGCGCTCGGTTTCGTCTTAAATCATTATCCATTTCGCTACAAATTTGCAAAAGTGTGTATTCGTACGCGAACTAGCTTCCTACTGCTCATCACAGCATCTATCTCTTCCGCACGTGTTGTCGGTTGATATAAAATGCATTTTAACCCCGCACACAAAATAGTTCGTGCCGTTGACCAGTGTAACCTTAAGAGGGAATTGTAATCGATTAAACTCAAAGACATAGAGGGTCAGTCGTATTCGAGGTATGAAAACTGTTTCCCCCCGAGCACATCCAGTAGGTTATCATTCATAAAAACTTTAAGACCCTTTTTTTTCCTGTTTAAGGGATGAAATTCAAAAAATGCTTAAGTACGTTTTTCTTTAATTGTATTCAAGAGCAGAAGTACTAAGTTTCAAGTAATTTTGATGATTAACAATTTATTATTCGTACAAACTTTAACACCCCTTTAAGGGATGAAATTTAAAAAAGTCAGTCAGTTAGGACTTTTCTTTTTATTTATATAGATAAATATTGGTTTTTGATGAATGGAGAGGGAGAGGAACGCCGAACAAAAATGGATGGGCTGAAGGAGTTATTAAAAATTATTGTAGTTATAATTAATTTAATTTATTTTATGTTTAGGCAAGAAGAAACTGTGACAGTTTAGATTGGGTGTGAAGCGTTTGAAATAATAACAAAAGATCATATGACCTAATTTCATTTAATATACTTTTATTCATACAACGATCAAGTGATATAATGAATTATTGAATATTTATTTATTTATTTAATTTTAAAGAAGGCTTACAGACTAACAAACCAATGACATACAGAATGTAATATATAAAAATATGCTAATAACAAGCCTCCACATAAAGTAAATGAAAAAAAAAGCCGATAAAAAGAAAGTACATACAAGTTAGTATATTTAGAGTGGTAGATAATTTAACTATCCTTGAAAAATTACTCTGCCAATAGCCGTCTCAGGGTCGCCACACTGGTACAAAATAAGTCGACATTAAGGTCCCCAGGAAGCTTATTGAAACTAAGTGCACTTCTTTTTGAAAAAACATTCCGCCTATAATTAGTCATTGCGGTAGGTACACTTAATATTGGCCGCTGTCGTAATCCCATCAGGTTCGAGCATAATGACAGATTAGCAACGAATGCAGGACAGTCAATGTGGCCATTTGCTATACCAAAAAGTAGACTCATGTCCCCAATATAACGTGTCATCTCCAGAGGAAGGAAATGGTGCCGTTTGCAGCGGTGCTCGTAGTCAACTGAGTATTGCTGAGCCCTATAATCCAGATAACGTAGGAGTTTTCCTTGGACGCCTTCAATACGGGGCTTATAAGTCTCATACTGCGGGTTCCAAACCTGAGACGCGTATTCTAAATGGCTGCGCACGAAAGAACAATACAAGACCTTAACCGGTTTGAGAGATCGGAAACAGGCCGTGGAGCGTAGCATAAATTCCAGAGCTTTGGAAGCCTTTGCAACTATGCTATTTACATGTTGATCAAACAGAAGCTTGCTGTTTATGACTACCCCTAAATATCTTATGCTATTTATTCTGCCAATGAGCTGACCGTTCAAGGTGTAATTAAAGTTTATCAATGAAATACAACGTGAGAATGTTAGGAGGAAACATTTATAGACATTTAATTGGAGTTTGGTACGGATACAATATGTTTCAAACTTATTCAGGTCATCTTGCAATTGACATGCATCAGACATGTCTCGCATAATTTTATGAATCTTCATGTCATCAGCATAAAGTAAAATATACGAATAACGAAAGCATTATTTGATATCTGCAATGAACAACATAAATAACAGAGGACCCAAAATGGACCCTTGAGGTACGCCTGAAGGGACAGAACTCCAAACATAGGTGTAGCCCTGAAGCACGACAGCCTGTGTTCTGTTCTCTATATAGGAGGAGAACCACCGGTACAGGTCACCGTGTATTCCGGAGAGAAACAGCTTCTTCAGCAGCATACAAACACGAAACACTTACTATAGTCGGTATAAATCACGACAATCTGTCGCTGTGCCATGCCGCCCGTAATTAAATCTTGTGACAGAAGTAAGTTAGACGTGGTAGAGCGGTTCCCAACAAAACCGTGCTTTTCCTCACCAAGAAATTGATTTGAAGGCAACGTAGACATCGTTATCATCGTTAGTATTATATTATCTGTGACTATGCGTTCAAAAATATTAGAAATAAGGTAAATTTTTGATATGGGCCGATAGCTTTCAATATTAGCCTTATCGCCCATTTTCAGGGCGGGAGTGAAGAAAGCAGACTTCCAAATCTTCGGAACTTTAAACTCGGAAAGAGAGCGCTTGAATATAATATGTTTGAAAGATTACGTTCCATTTAAATTTGGTGAAGATCTGATGAAGAATTTTGGAGATATGCAACAGAACTCCTAAAAAAATAAGGCAGATCTCTCGGGATTGCTGGAATCGCATGTCTGTTTATTGTTAACACCATATTTTCATAACATTACATCACGCCGGTAAGCTCTAAAGGGGTACGCAGATGAATACAGTAAACCCTAGTACACTCTAATTTCATTCAAGCTATAGAACTTGCCCATTGTGTACACAACTAAAACGTGTAAAATAAAAACTTTTTTGCCAAAAAAAAAACCAACTTCCAAATCAAAACACTACAATATTATGTAAAATAAATTTAATTTCGCCAGTCAGTGACAAAAAACGAAGAATCTAAAACAGGAACACCGACTTCCGAAATTGAATTTATTTTAAATTTTTATTTGAAAATCGGTTGTATTTTTTTGTAAAAAAAAAATATCTATCAATATAAATCAAACATTCGATATGGGTATCGTGTAATGGGTTTTTGGGGATGCCGATTGCAAATCTGACATTGTTTTTAAAATCCAAGATGGCGGATGCAACTTTTTCGCAAACATTCGATATGGGTATTGTGTAATGGGTTTTTGGGGATGCCGATTACAAATCTGACATTATTTTTAAAATCCAAGATGGCGGATGCATCTTTTTCTCAAACATTCGATATGGGTATCGTGTAATGGGTTTTTGGGGATGCCGATTGCAAATCTGACATTATTTTTAAAATCCAAGATGGCGGATGCAACTTTTTCTCAAACATTCGATATGGGTATCGTGTAATGGGTTTTTGGGGATGCCGATTGCAAATCTGACATTATTTTTAAAATCCAAGATGGCGGATGCAACTTTTTCGCAAACATTCGATATGGGTATTGTGTAATGGGTTTTTGGGGATGCCGATTACAAATCTGACATTATTTTTAAAATCCAAGATGGCGGATGCATCTTTTTCTCAAACATTCGATATGGGTATCGTGTAATGGGTTTTTGGGGATGCCGATTGCAAATCTGACATTATTTTTAAAATCCAAGATGGTGGATGCATCTTTTTCTCAAACATTCGATATGGGTATCGTGTAATGGGTATTTGGGGGTGCCGATTACAAATCTGACATTATTTTTAAAATCGAAGATGGCGGATGCATCTTTTTCTCAAACATTCGATATGGGTATCGTGTAATGGGTTTTTTGGGATGCCGATTACAAATCTGACATTATTATTAAAATCCAAGATGGCGGATGCATCTTTTTCTCAAACATTCGATATGGGTATCGTGTAATGGGTTTTTGGGGATGCCGATTGCAAATCTGACATTATTTTTAAAATTCAAGATGGTGGATGCATCTTTTTCTCAAACATTCGATATGGGTATCGTGTAATGGGTATTTGGGGGTGCCGATTACAAATCTGACATTATTTTTAAAATCGAAGATGGCGGATGCATCTTTTTCTCAAACATTCGATATGGGTATCGTGTAATGGGTTTTTTGGGATGCCGATTGCAAATCTGACATTATTTTTAAAATCCAAGATGGCGGATGCAACTTTTTCGCAAACATTCGATATGGGTATCGTGTAATGGGTTTTTGGGGATGCCGATTACAAATCTGACATTATTTTTAAAATCCAAGATGGTGGATGCATCTTTTTCTCAAACATTCGATATGGGTATCGTGTAATGGGTATTGGGGGGTGCCGATTGCTATTCTGACATTCATTTTAGAATACACGATGGAAGATTTTTTTTTTCGCCACTGTCAGTTATGTCCAATATAAACTTGGAAAGTAAAAATTAATTTGAAAAAGACGCATTGCCTGGATTTGAACCCAGGACCTCAAGCACGAGAAGTGAGGCCAAGGGGTCACCACGAAATTTTAAATTCAATATACTTATTTTGTTGCTAGTGTTTGCTGGCAAGTCTTTTACATGGGGAAATGTTTATGTATTATGTATACTATATTTCTTTTAGTCTGTTCACAACATTTTAAGAGTTAAGTTGATAATACATCTGATAACTACGTCAATTTAATAATTTTATTAAATAATCATCAGCGGCGTTCCCACTGCTGGGACACAGGCCTCCTCTTTGTGAGAGGGAATGGGCCGTAATCCACCACGCGGGTCCAGTGCGGATTGGTGGATGTCACATGTCTTCGAATTTTTGGTTCTAGGACATGCCGGTTTCCTCACGATGTTTTCCTTCACCGTTTTGAGAGCAGTGGTGATGAAATAATTTACACAAAGTAAAGCGCCTGTCTTGGTTCGAACCCACGACCTACAACCTGTAAGTCGCGGCCGATACCACTGGGCCACCGCTGCTCTCAATTTTCTTAAATAACTTCCAATAACTATATTTTATTACGTTTTTTTGGAAATGCTGACCAATAAAGATCCTTGCCCATACGTTGGTGAAAAACCTTTAGTTAGTGATGATATTCCATTCAACAATCTCGATGTAAGTTAATTGTTCTTAGATACATTTTTAAATGTGCCTTAGTACTAGTTTCTGCCCGTGGCTTAGGGACTACTTACAATTATCTTATTTTATTTCAGGATTCTTCAAAACATACGGATTCATATTCAAACATTTTGGTAGAAGAAGAAACTAATGACAAAGCCGAGATCATAATAAATGGCAATAGAATAATGGATTTCGCATACCTCTATAAACAAATGCAATAATCGCATGAACACGTAACACGTTCTTCCATAATCTGTTCACCAGTGATTGAAAATAACAATCATGTTTTAAATGAGATTGATATTACCCTTCTTGTCCATTTTCCATTTCCATTAGTTTATAGGAAATGCCTTTGACTTCCCTGGAGATAGTTGTTCATTTACAGAATTAGAAGCAATTTTTAAAATATGACGTTTCTGTTACACTCTGTACAATAAATATACCACGTTTCCCTGGGTTTTGTGTATGATTTTGTAAAATGGGAAAAACACGCAAGGTATTACATTAGGTAAATAAAGTTTTTTTTTATTACAGACCGGTTTTACTATACAATACACCTACCCATCTAACTTACTTATCAACTCACCTAGCCTACCTACTTACCCAGTAAAATTCCCGGGCGTACAATCCACAACGCCAAAATTTCATCGCAATCGGATGAATAGTAACGGAACGGATAATGTATTACTATAGTACAAACAAACATTATTTTCTATATAATATAGATTATTAGATTTAATTATGGGCTTTATTTACCTACATAAACATCTAAATAATCAATATTCGCTTTTTCAAGTCACTCAACACAACGCCTCAAATTTTAAAAATCCTAAGTTACCAACTTTTGTCGTGCTGCTGCAAGCCGGACTCGAGCGAACTTGTGATTGTGTGTGTGACGACGCACACGACTAGCGCGCTGTAGAAAATACCTAATTGCCGCGCGCCTCGTTCGCTCTGCGCAGTCTTTATGTTTTTCTCTAATAATTTTAATTAGTGCTGAAGGAGAATAAGAGGACTGTTTTACTGATTTTATGGGTATTTGTTTATCCCTGAGCTCATATTATCCTTTCATTTTACCTAATTTTATATGGTATAATGAACATTTTATATAATGCACATTTGAAATAAAATTAATTATTCATTTAGAATAATATTCAAAATCGATAAGTAACGTTTAAAATAAAAGAAACGTCTCCTTTGTTTTGTATATTTTTGCAGAAACTGATTAGATTTTAAACGCCTGCCATTTTCGTGCTAGTTAAAACAAGCACCACATAAATATTGCTTATTTATATTTTTCTCACGGAATCTGTACCAAAACCAAATCGGGGCACCCCAACTTTACGTAGTCTTTTGGCCCCGCCCGCTGTAATAAAGCATAGGTGCCCGCACGAGCCGTAGCGGCTGAGGCTGGTCGCCGTAGGCGACCAGCAAGCCGAAGCTGCGCAGGTGGGTCTATCCTTTGTTACGTAATGGCAAAGGGGTTGCACTTCCCGCAGCGCCGGAGACGACGCAGAAGCAACTGTGTTTTGAGGTTAGGTTACAATAATTTGTTTTTCTCAAGAATGGTGCGTTACCTTACAAAATTAGTTAATATGAAAATTAGGTCAAATGAACGTTATATAAAAAGAGCATTATACAAATTGAAAATTATATGAAATGAACGTTATACTAAATGTTATTAGAGCAAATGAAAGTTATATAAAATATAACATTAGATCACATGAAATTAGGTTATTTATTTTTATTGCTAACTATTCTCAATCTCATTTTTTTTGCTCTTTTAATTAAACTTTTTACAATATTTTTCAATCATCATTATAGCCCTTTGCTAAGAATAGTTACAGCACTGATTACAGTATTTGTGCCACATGTTAAATTTAGTGTTGTTTTATTTTTATTTTATTTTACCTTTGTATAGATTCTTTTACCGATTGTTAATGTGTGAACATTGCAGGCTTTCTAGATTTCTAGATGATTGTTAACATTTGTTATATTTTTATTTCGTACATTTTTTTTTTGTTTGTTTTTTTCAATTTCGTACGACTTATTGTCGGGCCTACGTTGTCCCCCCATATCCAAGTACTAATGCTGTAACATGGAAATATTGTAAACACAAAAAAATTTAAAAGAGTAACCATGGAGTTTCTTGCCGGTTCTTCTCCATAGGAAACGAATAACCCGAACCGTGCACCTTTTGTCGACGTTTTATAAGTGCCCATGTAGGCCCATGTAATATAAAAATATTTGATTTTGATTTTGATTTTGATTGTATATGAAATTTATATCATGTGAACGTTATTTCAAGTAATATTATACTATATGTTATTATACACACCCGTTTAGATTGTATTTATGTCAACAAAGTTAAAAAATAAGATATGAAAATCAAATTAAAAAATATACGTTAAATATTTGGTTTTGTTGCAAATTATTCTTGTCTTTGGCTGAGAACGGCATAATAAGAATAAGCTGCTTTCATGATCTGAAACAGACAAAGTTATTGTTGAAATATTTAGAGTTGGAAGAAGAAATTAAGTCAGGGAAAACATCGTCCAGGACAATGTTTACTAGATAAGAGTGGAAAAACATGGAAGACATACTTTGTCAAAGTTGCGTTAACTTAGGCTCTATTTAAGTGTAGACACAATATAGCCAGACTGTCAAATGTTAAATTATGTCTAAATAACTGAGCTGTTCATACATACGGCAAGAAAACACGCGTTGTCCATATGGGTGAAGCCGGCAGCTGTAAGCCGGAGTGGTCGCTGTGCTCTCATCATCATAATTAGTAGAGGACGACGCTGGCTCGTCGGGATGCGCTCCCACTTGCACTGCATCACCGCGTCGGATATTCGCTCGGCCTGGAAATATCATCAACGATATGAGGTATACCGAGCCAGTCGATTGATCCGTAGAATGTACCAGTTGACGTCGATTGACAGAAATTTCTTCTAAAGCAAAGGCTTATTACACTAATCGTCAGACATCGATAAATATCACCGTTCGAAACAAAATTGTCAATATACATATTATAATACATCAGTTTCAGCAGTTTTGGTACTTTAATTATGTTGGCGAGTAAATTAATTTTATAATCTCTGCCTTTGATCAAACATACATCATCTTTGAAATGTTAGTACTTGTATACCATCAACAGTATATTTCAATAACCAGGATAATCTACATTTACATTTTTTCAAGTGTAAACTCTAATAGTTTATTAAATTTTATTTCATCAAAGGTAAACCAAAAATATCATTATTTTCTGGATTAAACCTAAAAAATGCCACTCAAAACAACCCAAAAAGAATAACAATATTATAAATTACAAAACATATTCGAACTTACCTGTAGCGTCAACTCATTTCCAGTGAAGCACTGCATACCGAGCTGAATGATCATGGCCACGAAGAACGCCACAGACGTTATCAATCTCACCGACTTGAAACTCGATGCGTCTTGCTGCAAGGAAAGTCTGTCTGTCAGTCACCTCAACCTTATACGGATCTGTACTTACCGCACTTCAGAAGCTTTTAAACGTATTGTTATAATTTGGAGTAAAATTACAAAAATAATTCTATATAGCTGACTGATTTATAGTGGTCACAGTGATTGTGTTAACCAGCCGGATCCGCGGGTTAATAGACAAAATTAACTTCGCTACATCCGTATCTAGTTCTTTTAACAAACTAACTGCTGTAAAGAATATCGAAATAGTCATGAAATAAATTGTATCGAGTAAAAAATATAACATAATTTTATGCAAAAATATGGAGATGAAATAAAGCCGCATATCTATGAATCTTACCGAAACTTGAACCATTACAACGCAAATGGCCGCCATACTGGAGAGGAGTTGAGTCATGAAGCCGTACGAATAAGTTCTAGAGAATCTCTCCACGCAACTGAAATTAAACGAAAAAAAAAAAATGTAATACTTGGAAAACTCGTCATAGTAGTATACGTAGTGAAAACTTTATTCTAATATCAGCGCAGAAAGGTGAATATAAAGCACAGATTATGTTGATTTAAGTGTGAAAAAAGGCAAACCAACAGACAATATTGAGGGTGTAATCCTGAGATATTGCAGTATGTCATATCTACGAGAACTCGGTCCCCTTATTGCTTTCGTATCGACTGTGAATTGACATTTTTTACGCAGTGGTATACCCGTCATTTTTCAGACCTGTCCCTTATTGACCCCGCAAATATCTGTGTTTGTAGTAGGCGGCACGTTTCCAATAACTACGGGGATGATTGCAATGTTCGCATTGTATTAAAATTGAAAATAGGAGATGGTATGACCAGATATGGGTATTCGGTATTATTGAGTCAAAATGTTTGTATATTATGTTTACATGCCTTGTTGGGATTAAGAAGTCGTGTTACAGTTTTATTTACCTACTGGCAGGGAACTTATCTAGTTTATTGTAAATAGCAGATTCGCGGAAATCCTCTTTGTTGTTATTCCTCTTCCCAGTATAAAGGCTTTCTACGTTAATTCGATTCATATGTATTTGGATGTAATTGGTCACAGTTTATAGGCTTATTTGCCGAAGTACGCCGAACTTTGGCTCGGGATGCCGCCGCCAAACCTTCCAGTTAATTCACATTGCACTTTATGGCAGTTTAGGACGTTCGGCGGGTCCAAGTCGGTCGGCTGCCAAAAACTTTACAGTTCTTAGTCTGGGATAGCAAATATGGCTAGTAATGGATATATAGCTGGGATTTTGTGCGTAGCATGTCTGTGCGTTGGAATACATTTTATGTAGCTTTTACAGCATAGGACTGGTTGATATGTTGGCATTTGGGGCAGGTCTATGTTGAGCAGTGGACGCCTTTCGGCTGAAATGATGATGATGAACTATAACAGCTAATATGATACATCGATAACATTTCAATAATATTGTGTCAAGATGGTTACAATAATAAATAATAGTAAAAAAATAAATAAAACACGCTTTAATAGAAAGCCAAACCAAAAAGTGGAAAACAATTTTCAATAAATTTAAATTAAGAATAGTGAGATTGTCTAAACACTCGACCGTTCTTAATATCGAATGGTTAATAAATCGAACATTCAATATATCGTACACTTAATACATCGAGTGTTCAAAATATCGAATGTTGGTTTGATCGAGCGTTCAACGCATCGCATATTAATTATATCGAAATATCATCATTTCAGCCGAAAGACGTCCACTGCTGGACATATGCCTCCCAAATATCAACATACTGAATACTTTTTATATAGAATACAAGAATAACTCAAAATTTAATAATACACATTTTAATTATTATCTTTTATAGGTACATTTTAAAATTGTGTGGAAATTGCAATTGCACGTAGAAACTAATAAATCCATGTTGTATTTATTATTTAATATTTTTTCGATCGTATTATCATCCCTTTTTCCTATTTTTTGTGGAGTTGGTCTTCCCAATCTTGCGTTTGCCTTTTCAATTGTTCTATTTGTTATAGCTTGCTCTGTAACAAAAAAATACATGGTAGCATAAAGACCCCGTTTGTGCTTATCAAGCAATGTGTTCCAACTTTTGTGCGACCCTTCAATGTTGTCTTGAGTTCTAGGAAAGCCCGGTGTATTATTTGAAACACAGACCACAGTGAAGGTGGAAACATAGGTGATGATCGTGCTGTATGTAATTTATAGTAATTCATTTTGACCTAAGTGTAATAAACAGCATTTTTGTTGCACATCAGGAAATTTTTGTGACCATCTCGAAAGCCGTCATTATTACTCGTGGGTTCAATTCGATATCATATTCTATATAGCGAATGCCTTATGGCTTGAAAAAAACCTAGCAACATTTTAGCGTATTATTCTTTAGAAAGGTTATTTCGTACCTTTAGGGTACGAAATAACGATCTGTACCAGCGTCCAACAAACCATGTATAGGAAATATTTTTGTCTGAAAATTATAGAACATGTTTCGAATGTATCATCAATCAACCAACGTTGTGATTTATTTAATAGTATTAAATTTTAATTAGTTGCAAATAACATAACATAGTTTTCAACAAACTTAACCTGACGCCATAAAAATCTTTCACCATCAACTTTCTGCTATCTATCGGGGACGTTTACATCATCCAAAGTAGGCGGTTCCTTTGGCATTAGGGATGTTGACAAAAAATAACAATTTATTCCGTCAGTTAGATAATCTAAAAATATTGGAGACGTATTTTTTATTTTGCCACTTAACAAAAAAATACGTCGATACAGTGCGTTGAAATATCATGTGACGGTAGTGAAGTGACGTCACAAGCCTCCATTCCTGGACTTTGATGCGCTTTATCTTTGTAAATTTTTATTTATTTGATAAAGCAAAAAATACAGTTCCAATATTATTTGATAATCTCATTGACGAGTTAAATAGAATTATCATTCTCAAAAAAAAATTTCATGGGTTGACCCAGGAATTTTTTTTTCTTGCTCGAATTATAGGAATTTGCGATGCTGGTTTATTTTGTTTGCAAGAGTACACGAAGATGATTTCGAAATTTTGGCCTCATTACAATGAAATTTTTGACTCGGGTCTATCAAGCGAGCCGGTAGCATCACTTGTTACGGAATTCCTTAAACGTAGCCCATCTACCTTACAAGGATTTGGTGTGTGATTATGCTGTGTTGTATAGCTTTCCAACAAATGCTGCTCACTTCCGTGCAATTTTGTTGTTGCAGTTCTATTACAATGGTATTTATATTTGTAGGAACAATGCCAGTAGAACTTGTTATTAATGTTTTTGTTTATTGCCATTACATAGCCATCAAAAACTTAGATTGACTTGCATTTTTATAAGGCTGCCTATACATTTGTGCGGAGTGGAGCCAACCAATCGAATTGCATAAAGACTCCGCTTGCGCGTCGGTGCGGAATTATTATAAAAAGGTATTTAAAATCTAATAAAAACAACAATAACATGGATTTATTAGTTTCTCCGTGCATTTGCAGTTCACACAAAATTTTAAAGTGTACGTATAAAAGATAATAATTAAAGATTAAAATTTGAATAAGTAATGAAAAAAAATATGAAAATGTGATGCGTTGAACAGTTTATCAAACAATCATTTGATATTTTGAACACTCAAGAATACATTCTGGAGTGTTCAAATTATGTGTTGAGTAAACGATATATTGAATGTTCGATTTATTAACCATTTGATATTAAGAACGTTCGAGTATTTAGACGTTCGATTTATAGTGGTTGATCAATTGATATTCGATTATTTGGCATTTGAATATGCATAAAATAGTACTCCTCTTTTGTTGCTTATTGTTGTGTGTATGTATTAATTAATACTAGGGACTAATATTCGATACTAGAAAATATTCATTTTTAAACGACTTTCCAAAAAGGGGCCAGTTTTATGTTCGACTGCATGTTTTTTTTCTGTGTATGTTCTCCGATTTGTCCGTCAATTGTGGACCGATTTTGTAAATTCTTTATGTGTTAAAGAGTACTTGCCCAAGGTGGTCCCACAGTAATATGGAGAAGATCTGATGAAATAACTTCGGAGTTAAACAATAGAACTCTTCAATACACGACGGCAAATCTCTCGGGATTGCTGCAATCGCATGCCTGATTACTGACTACACTAACCAGCTAAAAGTGTTGTTAGTTTTTTGACACCAACCTCTGCAGTTAAAGTTATTTTTCACTTTGGATTGTTTTTATTTGGTAGTCGCTTGTATTTATTTTGTAAATAATAATTTGAAGAAAAACAGCAGATTTTATAAAAAGTGTGGCGTGTATGACCTGAAATCATCAACAGCGAGAAAAAATGCAGAAGACTTCCTCTGTTAGAATTAAAAATTGACAAAGGTTCACAACTCTGTCCCATTTATCACTTGCTCCTTGAAACACTCTATCATTTTCAAACAAGTGTAAAACATGACTATTCTCAAGTAATCCACTGTAAAGCTGAGCAAACAGATTGAAAAGTCCGACTGGAATACAAAGTGACTGTGATTACCTAGGCTAACACAACGTTATATAGATATCCCCTTACTCTGCGAACGTTACTTGAATACAGGCAGCGATATTAAAACTTATATCTTTATTTACTTTTGACCTATCTTTCATATCCATATTTCATTCAAAGATACAGAAATATCTGTACGTATGTATCATGCCGTACTCTAAATAGGGAAATAGGTTCCGTAGTGGCAAAATTGTTTGAATTATATAAACTTTATAAAGTTATTCATGCAATTTTTTGGAAATTATTCGTTTGGAAACAACTGCATGAGTTGAAATAATAATTTCAAGCCACTGTTTTAAAAATCAGGTAGCGGTTAAAAAGGCTAACGATTTTCTTAACTGTTGTATGTCGTTTTTGTGGCAAATTAACACTTTTTCCTTCTTTCTTTCTAACTTACTCGTAGAACTATTAATTGCCTAGATTGTTTTCAGGTAAATAAAACGCTACGTTAGACAAATAGACAATACTGACACAACAAAAGATACAGATTCTGGGACAGACGTATGACGAAACTGTAAGAGGGTTCCTACGGATCCCTAAAACGGATGCAAGGAAAACGTCCCATGGATTATCTTGGGGAACCAATCAAGGATTAAATTTATTTCTTCACTTGATTTGTGTGCCCTTTGTCTTTGACATTTTATTACCTTTTTCCATGGCTGCTTATAATTTGAATAACAAAGTACAGAATATGTTTAAATCAATGAGCTGGAATAGTGCTTTGATATAAAATGCTATAGCATGTTAATTGATTTAGCCATTAAATTGCATATCGTATAGACACGTGATAATTGGGACCGTATAACTTTATTATAATAATTACTTACTTGATAAGAAGTTGATGTTGTCGAAAGCAATTCTTGAATGTAGTTTCCAGGGCTGCGTCAATTTCTTCTCTCGGTACAAAAGACTGAACAATCTTTTCATTGTTATCCTCTGGGCTCAATAATAAAGATTCTCGCTCTTGAGTAGCATTGGGATGTATGCCTTCCCGTAGTGACGTCATTGTTCTATCATACGCAGTCGTTATAGCCTCGTTTAATATTTCAAACTGTGCACCCATGTGCAGGATAACAGATGCAATAAAAGTATCAATGGTCATCACGATATGACCAGTCCACAGTAATCCTACAGTTTCAAGCACAAAGGTAGGAATATATGACGCATCTTTCTGGTAGTCCCAAGGTATATAAATCGGTTGTGGCAAAGTGCGAACTGGACGAAGAGAAGTATCGTTTAAAGTAGCAACTAAGGCTTTCCATTTGATATCTTGAATGGTCCCATAAACATTTCCATTACCGATAGTAAGCCATCCAAATAAAAGGAAGGCTCCAGTTATTATTTTAGATAGTTTTACCGTATGTCGGTTCTTGGGTATATTTTGATAGTAATCATAAAACTCTATTTCTAAGGAGCGAACTATTTCTTGAATGTCAACGTTTTTGAAGAAAAATATGTACAGTTTGATAAGGGTGAGATTATGGGTGATGACGAAAGAGAGACTGAACATGAATCGGTCCATTTCTTTTTCGCCAACGAAAGGGTCAATAGTTTCGAGACCGACGAAGCCAGCTACCCAGACAACTTGGGTGACAATGGAGTAGTAGAGGTACCATCCTGGAAAGTTTGCAGTTTTGCCTTCTTCGGGATGATGCCACCAGCCTAGGCCCAAGAATCGAAGGATACGGTAATGGAAACCGAAATAGTGCTTTGGACGAGAATCAGTCATTGTGACTTTTTAGGCCCAAAGTAGATTTGTAAATGACATAATGTGGTTTGTGACTTGGAAATCTGGCGGCACGGCCCATGACATGATCGAGACTTTATAAATACTACTTTACGTACCTGTGAGACACATACAGGCCGTTCTGAATTTAACATTTATTTATTTTAGAGTTACTTAACTGATCTTCGAAAGGCAATGCTTATTTTCTATGTATATAATTCAATGTGTAACAAAATTTAACATAACACTATCTGTGTATCAAAGTCTGTGGTATTATACAAAATGGTACTCAAGAAGTGTATACTTAAAAGGTAGAAACAATAGGAATGTAGATATGTAAGTAGTTATCGAATTCGCGATAAGAGTTCCTCACGCGACTTTTAGGTCCGTAAGTAATAAAAAAGTATGATTAAACGACAACAATAGAAATTGCAATTCAGTATACAGATAAGACTTATAAAATTAATGATCATAAGTTGGCAATAGATAATAAATTGTAGTTCTAAAAACTAAAAAACACGCTTTAATGGTAAATTGAACTAAAAAGTCGCTAATACTGAAGATCTTGGTAAGGCTAATGGGACAAACTGCGCATGGTAGAATCAACTTTCATTACTTGTAAATTTGAACCAAGTTGAATAAACATATTTGACTTTGACTTTGGCTTTGACTTTGGCTTTGACTTTGACTTTGGCTTTGACTTTGGCTTTGACTTTAACTTTGACTAAATTATTGCATTGTCATCGGTCCTTGATAAGTGTGCAAAGTTTCAAATAAATCCCACGTTTTGAAGGGGGTGAAAATCACGTTCAAAGATTCCGTTACATTGATACATACCAAGCTAATAAAAGCGTGTTAAAAATAGAGTGTGGTTTTATTATATTGAAGAAACTTTTATTACAGACACTGTGTCGAAAGCCTTTTTAAAATCTCTATAAAGACTTTGCAAAGAACTTTAATAAAAGAAATGACGTTATCCATTTACAGGTGTTTAAAACTGTAGATTCGCTTGAAGCACTTTGTGAAATTAACATTTTGTGTCTAGCATTCTCTTAGCTAGATGAAAAAGACAGGTATTCAGGTACTCTACAAATAAAGCGCAGTAATAGATAGTAAGAAGCGGCACTGTAGTGACTTAATGAGAAATTTCATTGCTAGCCTGGCTGCTGACTATCACAAGTAAAAATTTCCAAAACCGCCGTCAATATTTTTTTATTTCATAATTTTTAAACTACATAATTTATCTAGTTATCCAGTAGTAGACACGCTTCGATCAATAATCTATCGAACACGTAATTATGACCCGATATCTTACGAAAATACTCCGTTTCAAACAGAAAACAGCCCATAACTTTTAAGTCACCTTTCAAACAAAAAAAAAACTAAATAAAAATCGGTTCATCCGTTTAGGCGCTATGATGCCACAGACAGACACACAGATACACAGCAACACACGTCAAACTTATAACACCCCTCTGTTACCGTCGGGGGTTAAAAATATAATTTGTGCATGATGCAAACAGAAGCATTAGACCAGCGATTACTATGTTCTGTTTGAACTATAATTTCTGTTTGGACTATAAAAATATAATTTGTGCATGATGCAAACAGAAGCATTGGACCAGCGATTACTATGTTCTGGGGGGTGACCATAAGCTCTTAGAGCGGTATCAATTTGAGATAGAGTAAGTGACAGATGTATACACGTCAGATACATCTGTCCCTTATTCGATCTCAAATTGATACCGCTTTAAGAGCTTATGGTCACACCCCAGTTTGGACTATAATTTTGTGATTGTTTAAAGTAAATATGTGCTCTCTATTCAAGTAAGTAAATGTACGTATGTATGTATTGTTTAGTGTCTAATGCACACGTGAACACAACTTAGAATGGGACATAGGATAGAGGATTCCTTGGGATGACTTCCTCCTTCGTAGGGATGGGTCCGATATATCAAAACGTAACTTATATCGGATATGGGGTTCGATATCATATCATATCGATATCCATATCAAAATAACCGATATCACAAAGACTGTATGTATCGAATCAAAACTACTTGCGACGAACTAACAAGTTTCTCAAAACTTAAAACCGCAATAATGCAAAAACGAACAAAACGTAAACTTCACAAACGAAACATATAGCTGTACTACTGATATCGATATCTGAAAACCGTTTTCGATATCGATATGAAAACTGTATATCGGTTACATAACCGTTTGCGCAAAAAACCGAAAATGCCCATCTCTACTATTTCGATACTGGCTAAACAATTGGGTCAGGCAAGAGGCATTTTGCAATAATTGTGGTGGTTCTAGAAGAGACTGCAAAGATGAAGAAAATTAAAAAGAAAGTTACCTACAAGTAATTTTTTTCAACTGAAAATTCGAGTAGATATTTTCTTGGCGACAATTTCACGAAATCTTCGTGAATTTTACAGAAATATGAACTCATTTATTCATATTTTCATTAATATGAAACGGATTTTTTCAGGCTGTTGCCTGTTCCTGGCCTGAAAAAGTGGCCGTGCATGTAATTACCTATTTGGAGCCACCGTGTAAATTCTGGAGATGAGGTTGTTAAAAAACAATCTTGTTCGTTTACTTATTTATTTACTGTCGCTTGGTTATCTTTTTTATTGATTTAAACTTTTGGAAGTTCGGACACTGATTTAATACTTTGTTTCTTAACATTTCATCCAATAGGAGAACCAATTTAGGTCTTTTTAGGGTTACCCAAAGGGTAAAAACGGGACCCTATTACTAAGACTCCGCGATCCGTCTGTCTGTCTGTCTGTCTGTCCGTCTGTCACCAGGTTGTATCTCATGAACCGTGATAGCTAGACAGCTGAAATTTTCACAGATGATGTATTTACATAGAGCAGTGGTGGCCAAGTGGTATCGGCCGCGACTTACAAGTTGTAGGTCGTGGGTTCGAGCCCAGGCAGGCGCTTTACTTTGTGTAAATTATTTCATCACCACTGCTCTCAAAAACGGTGAAGGAAAACATCGTGTGGAAACCGGCATCTCCTAGAACCAAAAATTCTTAGACATGTGACATCCACCGTCCCGCACTGGGCCCGCGTGGTGGATTACGGCCCATTCCCTCTCACAGAGAGAAGGCCTGTGTCCCAGCAGTGGGAACATTAATAGGCTGATGATGTGATATGATGTGATGATGATGTACTTACATACATATAAATTCACGCCCTTTCCCATGGGGGTAGGCAGAAACTACGGAACGCCACCTGCTACAATCCTAACATATTAGAAATGGTATGTGTGTTTTGACTATTTATGTTCCAAGTTCCAACTGAAGGAATACACGATACTTAGCAGTCTTAGATGTTACAGTAATCTCGAATTCTGCTAGTGTAAGAGTATCAAGAATGTTTTTCCGGAAGCTAAGTAATAAACTACAGTTTTCCCAAAAGCTCTACTTACAACTTTCAAATTTTAATTACGAGAAGAATCTTTTTTTATTGATATTTTAATGCAGAGGTGTAACTGAATTTTATAAACTCACAAACTTTCACGTTTGATGACGAGAGGCGCTCTTTTACATCACAATCTCTTTTATTATACCTTACGTACATACCTACTACTTATATATTGTACAGGGGGGTGACCATAAGCTCTTAGATCGGTATCAATTTGAGATCAAATAAGGGACAGATGTATCTGACTTGTATACATCTGTCACTTACTCGATATCAAATTGATACCGCTCTAAGAGCTTATGGTCACCCCCCTGTTATGATTTCATCTTATACAATGTACATATTTAGTTCGTTTGCTCTCCTGTATAATGTTTTTTTGAATTTTGTCTTAATTGTTCTTTTACTAATTTTTACTTTTTCTCTTAAGGTTACACTAGTCAACGGCACGAACTATTTTGTGCGCGGGGTAAAATGCCTGCTATCTCATCCGACAACTCGTGCGAAAGAGATAGATGCTGTGATGAGCAGTAAGAAGCTAGTTCGCGTACGAATTAGCACTTTTGCAAGTTTGTAGCGAAATGGATGATGATTTAGGACGAAAATGAGCGCGCGAAATTTTATAAACAGACCTTTGGGAGTCTAGATATCATGAAAAAACGACTAAATGTATACTTTCAAAATTAAATTATTTCCATTGTTGAACTACTTATCTATCCCTGTATGGAGGCCGTTTTGCAATTTTCCTTCTTTTTATGGTATTTATTGCCGCCCAAAGATGCGTTAAAATTAGTGTTGAAATATGTAACTTTCGACGCTCATAACTTTCAAACATTTTTCTTTTTACTTTTTTGTTTCCATACAGGGCTAGATAATGATGAGACAAATTGATATAATTTTTTATTTTGAACGGACATCGTCAAACAGTGGAGTAATCCCTAGACTACGTTTGTATGGAAGAATTATCGGCTAGTGTAACCTTAATGAATCTATTTTGTTAAACACTTTAGGTACCAAATACTTAGATGTTCTCTTACCATAATAATTTGTGTCTGCTATGCTCCGATGGATTAACTAACAAACCGATATTGATGTAATTAGACTGGAAGATACTTAACTTGGTGAATATGTAGATTGTAGGTTAGGTATAATTATATTGACGCATCTGGTTTTATAGAAGAAATTCGTTCTTTGTAGATCATCGCCTCTCATCATCATTTAAGCAACGCTTGACGAGGTCGGTCAGTGGATGGGTGACCATTTCAACATACCGAGTTTCCTCCGTGCCTCGGAAAGCACGTTAAGCCGTTGGTCCCGGCTGTCATTTGAAGATCTTTGACAGTCGTTACAGGTAGTCAGAAGCTTGAGATCTGACACCAGTCTTGCCAAGGGGTACCGTGTTACCCAGTTACTGGGTTGTGGAGGTCAGATAGGCAGTCGCTCCATGTAAAACACTGGTACTTAGCTGAATCCGGTAAGACTGGAAGCCGACCCCAATATAGTTGGGAAAAAGGCTAGGCAGATGATTATGATGATGTAGATCATCGCCTCTATCCTTACTGTGTCTGTCTCTTTCGACGACACATTTTCAAAGAAATTGTTCTATGCAGGTGACAAACAGTTTCCATGAAAAACATCATTGCATTATTTTGAATTGCCTTTATGGCCGGCATATGTGCTTGTTATCTTTTGTTGACACGAACTGTATTGTTGGTCTTAACCTGTTAATAGCCTTCGTGGAAAATTAAAAAAACAGTTCTCTTTTTTTTTAATAGTGAGCTTTTATTTTATAAAACGCAAAGGTAAGTGAACACCGTTACGCAAAGATGGTAATGTAGGTACTTAGACACCCTCGAGACTGTAGGATGACGTGAGAGAGACCACTTAGCTGCTGAAATTTTATGTAGCTCTGGTACCTAATACTCAACGATGACATCGCTTTAAATAATTTACAGAATTTTCAGCGCTTGCTTTCCTACTTATCCTAATCCTAATAGTTCTTACTAATCTTACTTATACTAATCTTACTAATATTATACATACAAAAGTTTAGATGGATGTATGTTTGTTCCTGATTCACGCCAGAACGGCTGAACGGATCTGGATGAAACTTGGTACAAGGATAGATTATAGTCTGGAATACCACATAGCCTAGTTTTCATCCCGGTATAATGATCCTTTGGAATAAGAAAACACTTTTCACGCTGGCGAAGCCGCTGGTAGAAGCTAGTTATTACATTATAAATGCGAAATTTTGGATATATGTATGTTTGTTGCTCAATCACGCCATAACGTTTGAACGGATCTGGATGAAACTCGGCACATGGGTAGATTATAGTCTGGAATAGCACATAGGCTTTTCATCCCTGTATAATGGTCCCTTGGGATAAAAAAATACTTTTCGCGCCGGCAAAGCCGCTGGCAGAAGCTAGTATTTTTATAAAGGTTAAAATGAAGTAGATAATGTAGATAAAATCTGCTTAAAGTGCTGTAACAGTTTTGCGGTTTTAATTTTGTTTCAAATGGAAAACAGTATCGTTTGATGTTCTAATAAACATTTTCAGTAATTGTGTCGCTCATCCTGGTAAACTGCGATAGCAACTCCAATGACTTTAATACATTTTAGCTTTTGACCATGAAGTTGGTTACCTGTGGGCTTTACTGCACTTTGATATAATATCTAGTTTTTTAAATGGTCAATACTACAACTGGAAATCTAGCACATACCAAACAAAATAAGTGTTTTCTTTTTCTAAATGACGAACTACAATAGTTACTCACTACTAAATAAATGTTATTATTCTATAACAACAAACACAGAACCAAGAGAAAAATCTCGCTCTCTCTTTATACAAGTGTAATCGGTAAGCTCAGTGATAGGATGAGCCTGTCATGAGAGCCGGGTATTATCTACGAACGAAGGTAGGAAGGTAGTAACGTGACCAGAATAGGACTCGACATCCTTTTGATTGTGATCTTTGGTTCCGTACCCAAGGGGCAGGAGATTGTGAAATTTTAAATTGGTTATAGGTCTTTTAAAATAGTCAGGCATATTTTTAGAAGATTTTCTTGTATACTTCTTCTCAGTAAGGTATACCTTCTAATCAAAGCGATGTGGCTCTCAAAACGGTAAAGGAAAACATCGTGAGAAAAATGTCTTAGAACCAAAAGACATGTGACATCCACCAGCCTGCACTGGGCCCGCGTGGTAGCTTACGGCCCTTTCCCTCTCGCAGGGAGGAGGCCTGCACAGTGCACGCACAACGGACCAAATGGGAGTCTAAGAGCATAAAATGGGGTCCATCTATCCAAACTGACTCTCTGAGGTCCTTATCACCTTATTTTTATTTCGTTTTCCCCAATTAGAGAGGTTTTCTCCAGCCTTGCCAATTTGTCCCGGTAAGCAGATTAAGTTCCTTTAGGTAATTGCGAAGAACCAATACAATTAAAGAACGGCGACGCTAGGGTATTTGCTTGTAAATGTCAAATTACGCTTTGGTTGCTAGAAAGTGGGTTGGTATTTATTCACAGATCGGCAGTCATGGTCATGCTAACAAGAGTTAGGTTAATTGGCCCGATGCGGTTGAATCAAACATGAACCAACCCAATACGGGACTTTCAAAATTTGAAAACAAAACAGCTTCAATTGTTTTAGAAAAGGTAAAAAAAGAAAATGCAGATCGTGTTTTCAAAATTCGAAACAAAGGACTGGATCACTGGAGTCTAAACTTTTTATAAAACAAAGAAAACTCAGACTGAATCCGGAATTTAAAATCAGGCTGTATAATAGTAGTACCCTTTCATTGTGTTACGTTTTCACAAACCGAGGATTATTTGATTTTACTGTTGAAGTAGCTAACATAATTACTAGTCTTCACTTTGAACTGACATTAGAGGTGTTAATTTCACTTGAATAAATTATAAATGGACGCCGATCACGAAATCAAGTTATTATTTGATTAGTTACTTCGTAGTTGATTTCATGAAATTAATTAATAATAGGAGGCGCAGTGATGGCCCAGTGGTAACGCCCTCGACTTACGTGACCTCCACATATTCTAGAACCAAAAATTCGAAGGCTTGTGACATCCGCCAACTCGGACTGGGCTCGCGTGGTGGATTAAGGCCCATTCCTTCTCTCACGGAGGCCTGTGCCTCAGCAGTGGGAACATTAAAAAGCTGATGATGACGATGAATTAATAATAGTATATTGCCGATACTTTACGATTGATAGTCCGAATCATTTTCAACCCCACTCTTTTTCTACTTATTTATTTTTAAAGCGAACTTTTCGCCCGACTTTTTCCTGGGATTTTTATATAGGTCCAACCATAACAGTTAAGGTTGACCTAGTCGGCGGCATGAACTATTTTGTGGCCGGGGTTAAAATGCATGCTATCTCATCCGACAACACGTACGAAAGGGATAACCGCATTGATGAGCAGTTTGTTTGTTTGTACCGAATTACTGGACCGATTTGAAAAATTCTTTCACCAATAGAAAAATACATTATTCCTGAGTGACATAGGCTATTTTTTAATCCCGAAAATGGGTCCGGGTCGGGTCTGTGGGGTGGTCCACGGGAGCGAAGCCGCGGGCAACAGCTAGTCATGGTATAAACATAATAAATTGATGATGATTTAGAAAGAAAAAGAGCGCGCGAAATTTTATAAACAGACCTTCTTCTTCTTTCGTGTGAGGTGTGGCCACCTCTGGTGTCAGAGTTAATTAAGCCGCCTCTGGGAGCCCCACAGGCCTCTGACTTGGCTATTTCAGACTTACATTAACTATGTAAGTCCAGGTTTCCTCACGATGTTTTCCTTCACCGTTGCCTGTGATGTCCAAGATAAACTTAGAAAGTACATATGAATTTGAACCCACAACCTCAAGCACGAGAGGCGAGGTCTTAGCCACTGGGCCACCACGACATTAAACAGACCTTTGGGAGTATGAGTATCATGCACAAACTACTGAATGTATTGTTTAAAATAAAAATATTTGCATTTGTTTTTACTGCTAATTTATCCCTGTATGGTGACTGTTTTTCAATTTTCCTTCTTTTTATGGTATTTATTTCTGCCCAAAGATGCGTTGAAATTAGTGTTGAAATATGGAACTTTCGAAGCTCATAACTTTCAAATACACGTGTTTTTACTTTTTTGTTTCCATACAGGGCTAGATAATGATGAGGCAAATTGATATCATTTTTTATTTTGATAATACAGCGTCAAACAGTGGAGTAATCACCATACTATGTTTGTATGGAATAATGACTGACTAGGGCAACCTTAAGACTAACAAACGAGTGTTTGGTGTC
Source organism: Orthosia incerta (assembly GCA_948252205.1). Lineage (NCBI taxonomy): Eukaryota > Metazoa > Arthropoda > Insecta > Lepidoptera > Noctuidae > Orthosia > Orthosia incerta. The sequence continues at coordinate 8,618,397 of OX411748.1, forward strand.
TTTGGAACGCACTGTGTTTATTTTTAATTGAATCAATTGGTTGTTTAACATACACTTGAGGTAGAAAAAGGTTTTGGAGTCTGTAAAAAGATACCCTTTTTAGCAACTACTAAATGTTTTCACCTGTGTTTTCTGTAATTAGATTTTCTTAATGTAATCTTTTTGTTTTATCTCATGACTCGTAGGTCTACAGTAGGGTAGAAAAATGCTGAAGTTTACAGTATTTTTCGTTGTTAGAAGACCGTTGTCAAAAAATAGTATTTGAGGTGTCCTACTTGCCTTTGTTTGAAAGTCCAATTTCGTACCCATTAACACGATACATACGGTTCTCTTTTGGGACTCTGCGTTAGTATCGTGTGAATGCTCTAATTATTAATATTTAAGTTCTATTTAGCTAGGTAGCGTGAATTTTGCTTCCTGGTTATGAAGTTGGTAAATAGATACATACCCTACCTACTTACTTTAGTTTAGTAGTTTTTGATATAGCAGCTCATGAGTTGCCAAAAGCATGCCGTTTTTTATCAATAAAATAATAAAATGATTCTCCCTAAAGTATGAAAAACGAAAAGAAACGCAGGGCAACATAATTTATTTATTTATTTCACACCAATAAGTACAACATCTTACAGTATTCCAAGACGATGTGGTATCACAGAATAAATAATGTTATACACAATATTTACACATAAAAAATAAAATAAAAAAATGCTTAAATTTTTCTCTTGACACAAATTTCGGCAGGCTATGGAACACACCACCATATGAACCCCACGATCCCGCATTTGCGTGACACACGGCACCACTGTGCCGTCCATCTCATATAGATTTTGTAGCGGGACACGCGCGCGATTGTACGTCATCATGCAAAATTTGGTCACTTTGAAGACCAGTTTGTTTTCCTGGCTCCACTGTACCATCTTATCGAGATCTCGCTGAAGCAGCTCACCATCCGAGGCGCTTGCTATAGAGATAAACACTTTAAGATCATCTGGAAATAGCAAACACCTTGCACTGCTCACGACCTCAAGGTGATCATTACGAGGAAATATAGGCAGAGAGCGCCGACTGAATTTCCTTAGTAAAAAGTCATAATTCGAGGTTTGGCTCTCGTCTCTTTCCTCCTCCAATATTGGACCAATTTAAAAGATATTCCTTAAACTGGTAAAGTAAGATATATTCTATATCCCTATGTTTTCCTTTTTTCATTTATATTTGTCAATTTTGCACACTAAGCCTCTGTTGACAGCGCAATTTTGAGCATTTTTGAGGGCTCTAGTGCTTCTAAAAGGAAAACATAGAGACATAGTATATATCTTTAATTTCCAGTTTACGGAATACCTTTTAAATTGGTCCAATATTGGAGGAGAAAAGAGACGAGAGCCAAACCTCGAATTATTACTTTTTACTAAGGCAATTCAGTCGGCGCTCTCTGCCGCCGTTTCCTCGACCATAATAATGAATTCCAGTGGACCCAAATTAGTGCCCTGGCTAACCCCCGAAAATGTAAAAATGGTTTAGGTTTGTGCCCGGCGTTCTCAACGTACTGCCGGCGCTCACTAAGGTAACTTGCAAAGAATTTTAGCAAATGAGGTGTAAAACCGCAACCGTTAACGCAGCAAATTTAGCCAATAGAATATCATTATCTACCATATCAAAAGCCTTCCGAAAGTCGAAGCGCGACGTCCACCTGCTCTCCAGCGTCCTCATGAAGATACGAGTACTTTGAGACTGCAAAGTCCGACATAACACTTCATTCTATACAGACAATGTGTTACACTTACTCTTCTGTCTATTGCAAGAACTGAAACTGGGAACATTGTACTTACGGTCGAGTAAACTAGCGCCACCTCTTAGGTTTATTGTGAACTATTGGGCATGCTAGAAAACTTAGCACTTTAGTTCTGGTTTTAGTGTGGTGTTAGTGGTTCAACCAAGCTTACTAGCCTTAACTCGTTCTTAGTTTAAAATGATAGGTTAAGTTAATTTATCCTTTTAGTTTAGTACGAAGGCAGACCGAGATGTTTGATGAGTATGCTTAATTATTTTGATCATTGTTACATTATTATGGGATTAAACCCTAGAAACCATTTATTAAAAATAAAAAAATATCTCGTAAATTAATTTTATAATGATCAGTTTCGTCACATGCTCGCCATGCATATATACCTATTATATTTTACTAAGTATTATTAAAATATGTAGTTACGTTTATTAACTGAAAAAGTAATTAATTAAACATTGCACGGCATAATAATGGATGAATGAAATCTTGTGGAAATCTCTCTCTCGCCTACTGAAATACTTTTGGCCAACTCTGTTGTTTAGCGAAACGTTGCATGATTGAAAACATAGATGTCGTTAGTTGCTTCACCTAGAATCACAAACTGCAAAAAATAGTTTGTCTATGGAAGTAGGCACCAAAATAAAATATGATACAAACTAGTTTAATATATGCAATAGCAATAGGGCAATAGGTATGTTTTTATTAAAAGACGTGTTACAGTTTAAAGTCTTTGAACTTCCCCCTTGCTGTTAAAATGTGCGCGCGCATTTGTGAACACTGAAGCGCTGAAGCGCTTTTCTTTTGACACTGAAAAGCGGAAGTTATGCTTTTTAACCGAAAGTTGTTCGAGTTAAAAACTACTTTTGGTCACACTTTTTGTATTTTTAGTTGGTTCTAATAAAATATAGTGTTAGTAACCTTTCATAACATAATATCACGCCTGTATTCCCCAAAGGGTTAGCAGAGGTGTACTTATAATACACCAGCAGCTGTAATTGCTAATAATAGTGATACTGCAAACAAAACGCGAACGTCAGTTAGCGGATGTAATTGATTTTGACAGCGTTGTATTCAAGGTAAAACGTTTACAGACTTATCACACCATGATCGCGTTATGATGTCACGGTCGAGCCATACCTATTTATTTTGCTCTATGCTAAAGCGCTAGATTGGCTGGATTCCAACATGTACTGACATCGGACGATCGCAAAACATAACCTCACGCCACCGCTGACAGTTAACTCTATGCGAGCGCAAGAAGTGAACGACTTTACAATAATTTTATTCACTGTTCACTCATGACTCGAACTCACCAAATATTCATTTCGCAGGTGTTTCTGACACAAACGGATGCCACATGAGTGGTGACATTTATTTAATTTCGTATTTTTATTTATTAAAAAAACGTTACCGTGAAGTATTATTTAGAATCAAGGTTAAGTGATGTAAAAACTATGCAAGAAGAGTTTGTTACACAATTATGATGTGTTGATACGTTGTCTGTTGCTGAAAAAAGTCAGTACAAGTCAAGGAAAGTTCGATTTAGCAGCGGTTGCCAGAACAAAATTGTGAGTAACATTTAATTGAAAATTTTAAATTATTTATCAATTACATTTAAAAACCGCTTAAAGCGTTGCTAAAGCCGACAATTACATGCACTGTATTTATAACATGTATTTAAATTTTGAATGCATGAAATTTCGTCATTACAAAGTCCATGCGTATAGCATAAAATTGGTGTTTACATAGGTAATTATTTGCTGGCTTTTAATAAAAGCGGGAAAATTTAAATTGATTCGGGTGTAGTATCCGCAGAAGCTTACACTTTGGTTCAAAAAGTTGTCATCGAATTTTAATGCAAAATTAAAGGTATTCCTTTCAATAATTAAAAGAAGCTAATAAATTATAGGTAATAGCTTAGGGAGCTTAACAAAATATAATCACAAACAATTATAGCTAGATGAAGTCTATTATGTTTTGCACATGGGAAAATCCTATAACGAGGCAATATATAGGCACATACATAGTTTATCTCTAATCTCTCAATTGTATAAAGCAAATCACTGTCTGCCTTTTTCTGTTTTTCCGCTCACTTCATCTAAGGCTTAGCACGCTCTGCGATTTACCATCCATTCTTTTCTACCTGTGGAATTGTAAGAAGCTGCACGCATTGCGGTAAAAAAATCGCGCGAATAAAAATCGCAATGCAAGTTAAGCCTAAACCATGCAACGGTTTCTGATACGGTTTTCACAAATAGAAAGAGCGAAAAATTAGAAAGGTATGTGTGTATAATTTGTTCCGGACCGCTATTAGTAACTAAAATCATTTAAGTGAATTAAAGTCTAGAAGTTAACGATGATTTAACTTCTCGTTCCTTCGTTATATGATTGGTTCCTACTTCGATAGACAAACGACTTTTACAAATTCAATGTCATTAAAAAAAAAACATTCAAAGACTTATTTCCAGGGTATATCTTTATCATCATCATCATCTGCCTAGCCTTTTCCCAACTATATTGGGGTCGGCTTCCAGTCTTACCGGATTCAGCTAAGTACCAGTGTTTTACATGGAGCGACTGCCTATCTGACCTCCACAACCCAGTAACTGGGTAACACGGTATATCTTTATATTGTAAGAAATATCAATGCAACTTTGTGTCAATGAAAGTTTTGAACTTGACCACCTATACTTAATAAATTATGTGTAGAATCTTAATAAAGAGAGCTTCGTTGAATGGACTGAGATAAGTCGAGTTAATTACTTCATTCATTTGATAGACAATCTCTGTTTAGCAGATTGTGACGACAATAATCTGCATAAACTAAGCATTTGCGTAGGTCAGTATTGAAATATTGATGTTAGAATGGAGAAGTATTAAGTAGTTACAATAATAGATATCTATAAGATTAGACTAGCTAAACTAAGAAAACTGCCCGAATAACTTGGTAGAAGCCTTTCGCTCAACATTATTTTAACAATTTTTAAGGCCCATGTGAGCGAGCCTATTGCCATAAAAATGGCAGAGTTCCAGAATTCCGGTCAAAACTGAGAAATTCCCCAATCTCAAACCCAAATTAAGATCCAATAACACTTCCTGCGACCCGGGACAGGTTGGACGTTTCAAGTTCAACAGTAGCGCTTGTGACCTTCGATCAAAACTTGCGACAGACCAAGTAATAAAAAGAAAGCAAGCAAAATAAGGCAGAAACCGGTCACGAGACTTAATAATAGTGTATTGGAATAAATTGTGTGAATCCAAGACATTTGCACACGAACAGTAGATTCGGTGGAAAAATTACGAGGCCTTACCGTTAAGTGAAGTTTCGCGTCATTTTTCGTGCGCAAATGTCCTCGATTATCAAAGGCGACCACGGCGATCTACAAAAACCTTAGGAATGAAGATATTGCTTTGCCAAAATGTGCCTCAAATACTTTCTATATCTGCCTATCCATCCATACTAATATTACAAATGCGAAAATAACTCTGTTTGTCTGTTTGATACGTTTTCACACCCAAATCGCTGAACCAATGATGAATTCAGGCAGAGGATTGAATTTGAGAGAAGGACATAGGATAAATTTTATCTCGGGAGTACGTTTCCTTGGGATAATTGCCGATTTTCACGCGGGCGATGCCACTTAGAGAACCTAGTGCGGTTTAAAAATCAGTCTATTTTATGGATAGTGTTATGAATGCTATCGTTCTGAATTTTCTGGGTGTGAAAGCTGCCTCTTAAAATTCAACTGCTCCTGGATTCAAATCGAGCAAATTCTAAATTTAGAGTAATCTGATTTGATTCTACTTTTAAATAGCGATCTCATGTTCATAGTAAACAAGATATACTTAGGTACTTACTATAATTCGAACTAGGAAGTGTTTCTGCCTACTTGGAAGATATTTTTCATTATCTGTTTAGCTATACAGTTCAGGTAGTTCTTTAGTTTGGTAGATATCCTTGTTAGTTTTAGGATCAATGTTATCTTGGTAAAACAAAAACATTACGCGCTTTTAGAGTACGAAATATTTTGTTTCATGGTTTCAAATGAAGTAAATTACGGCGAAATGAACAAATGAAGTAGTAGGCCCACCTCTTCTTTCAAGCATATCTTTTTAACTACGACAAACACAGAATTGAACAGTACAATACGGCTACTCCTGTGGATGTTCGGGAAACCGTATAATAAATAGATCAAAAGCATGACCATTATTGACCTATCCATGAACCTTGTGGTTCTTGACTTCTTTTTGACAATATTAGACAGAATATGTTTTATTTTCCTACTTTTCTAATAAAGTTCTTTCTTTGTTACGTTCAAGACGCTTAAATCATTTCCATTTCGGAAACGGCAAGCGTCAGTCTCGATGTATTTTTGGGTTGACGATCGTATGATTCTGTCTCACCTGACGTTTAAGTCTAAAAATGAGCGAGCTTTCCATACCTAAATATTATTCTAATTCAAAGAAATCTGTAACAATACATTACACAGCAGGTTTACTGTAGAAATGATCTTCTATATATCAACATGTTTATAAATATGCGTCAAAATGCAATAGTAATAAAAATCCGTATCACGATCAAGTCGCATGGACAGTTGTAGGTACTGATGAAGACTCAATCAATTTTAATTGATTACTACAGCACTAGTCTTGTTTCAATTACTGGGCGTATTGCTGACCGCGTCAAACAGCGCTTTCATTTATTATTTGTGTCATCGTTTGTTTGTTTTATTGATTTTACGGGGCCTATCAGAAAATTGGCTTATGTAATTTTTGTGACATGATTATTACTATTTTAGATTTGTATTACCTAATTGAAGTTTACACGTGGATGGGTTGTAAAAGGCAGTCGAAAAACGTTTTCTCAAAAGTTGATATATAATTTTCCAAAATTAAACTTGCAAAAAAAGAACTGATATTTGCCGCATATATAAAATATCATCACTTGAGAACGGTGGCTTTTATTTTGTTGTATTCGTAATTGTTGGAAAAAGGTTTGAATGAAATTTTATTTTGGAAATTGCACCCGTGCGAAGACGGGCCACTAGTTTTAAATAACAATCTATTTTGTAGTAACTTTACACAAAAACAATCAACTTTGATCCATGACTGACGAATAGATATCGTATGCCACATTTGGCAATTAGTCGTTACCAGACGTATCATTACGAGACGTACGTACCAGAAAAGGGTTCATCGGATGAACAACAGCAACATGTCTACAAAATATATTAGGAGCTACTGTATTGAATGTCTATCTGTCGGTACATCTTAAACATAAACTTTCCGAGTGTTTTCATTTTTATCTCATTGACGTAGTTTAGTTTTCATTATCACTATTCAAGATTTATCTTTAACCTTACTTCTATTGTATGTCTGTTGTGTTTATGAATCAGCTATTACATTATTAACATCTATATCTGTAGCAGTTCCTGATAGTCGCTAAGGCAATAGGTCATTAGGTGACGACGTCAAATTATTTATTAAGTATTCAAGTATTGTTTTCAATCAATATGTTCTTTATATTTGTTTCGACTTTGCTTTCTTGGTGTATTCGAAATACTAGAATTTTCTTCGCTGTATCTCACATTATATTTTCCTTGGTTTATTACCAAGTGCATGCTAGACAACTTCCCCGTTAATTGCTTTATACTCGTGACCTATAACAAAATCAATTACATACCATTCCGGTTTATCCATTCCTACTTTATTGTAAATTGATGCTAGTTCTTTATCATTTTATGCAATTCTGGTTGAATTACAATTTTAACGAAGTCATCCATGATCACCGCCATTTTACGAACTCCTTAGCAACTTGATCCTTTTATGTGTTACATTATTGCACTTGCCAGTATGAACTTCCATCGAGATAAAGGTTTTATTGGACGATAACAGTAATCTTATGGTATCAGTAAGAATCGTATATAATATGCAATTATGCATACAATTTAGATGCAGCAAATATTACCTATGCAGCGTTTGTGTTAGTTAGGAAGCTCTAAGATTAGTCAACAGATAATGGAATTGCGAATATTTTTTGTATTGCGTTCAGACTTCCACTGCTGGACATAGGCCTCCCCCAAGCGTCGCCACGGAGAGTTTGAGTGGTCCCGTGGTATTGCGTTACTAGTTTATTTGTAAATTAGGCTTCTATTGTTGACATTGTGATAGTTATATAGAAGTGAGTAGTATTTCTTTTCACAATCTTGTAAAAATGCTCTTAATATTTTTTTTTGCGACAATTTCTCTGATAAATTGTTTGAGAAAAGTGAAGTGAAAATTTACTTTACATTCTTTATTGTACACAAAAACATAAAGACACAAATACAATAGGATATCTTATGTACACCCCATTACTTAATTATGACTTTAACCCATAATTAAGTTGGTAAAGTTTGTTGGTTATTTAAGATTTTTTTTATTGTTTCAGACAAAAATGGTGGAATCAGTCTTCGGGGCATGGGACTACGCCATTATGGCGGCCACAATGATCATTTCAATAGCAATCGGTCTATATTTCCGCTTCAGCGGTGGAAAACAGGCAACAAATGAGGTAACTACATTTTTACTGGGACTATCTCATTTTCGTAAACTTCGATTCATACTTGCCCCTTTCCATACCCGTCGCTATTACGTTCAAGTGAGGGTGAAGGAATTGACATACATATTTCCCCGTTTTGAATGTTAACACCAAATGGTGATATACAAGTTTCACCTTTTAATGCATGATCCCATTGTGCGTCAATTAGTAAACACAAGAGAAACAACAATAGCTTACGCACACATGGTGTGCGCGCGACGTTTGAGGAGTCGGCGGCGTCCTTTTAATTTTCTCTACAAGCGCGTTATTTATGTTTGCCAATACTCCTTATTTATTTTAACGTCCTTTGGGTTAACAAACCATACTAATAAATAAATTTTCTTTCAGGAATACCTACTAGCCGACCGCAACATGTCAATCTTCCCCGTAGCGGTCTCTCTGATGGCATCATTCATGTCTGCCATCACGCTGCTAGGGGTATCAGCAGAGAACTATTACTACGGCATGCAGTTTGTCGTCATCAATATATCATATGGCATAGCTACGCCTATTGCTAGCAAATTGTACTTACCAGTATTCTTCGGACTTCAGAAAACCAGTACTTATGAGTACTTAGAGATGCGCTTCGGTCCGCAGATCAGAATGCTGGCATCATTGACCTACACTTTACAAATGGTGTTATACAATGGTATAGTTTTATACGCTCCTGCGATTGTACTTGAGGCTGTGACAGGGTTAGATAGACTGATCTCTATATTAGTGGTAGGCTTAGTTTGTACGTTTTATTCTACTTTGGGAGGGATGAAGGCGGTGTTGTTTACTGATCTCCTGCAATCAGCTCTGATGTTTGGAGCTGTGTTCAGTGTTGTGATCTTTGCGTCGATACAAGTTGGAGGCTTCTCAGAAATATTCGTGATCGCGAAGGAAGGAGGGCGTCTTGATTTTTCAAAGTAAGTATATGGCAAGAAAATATCAGCTCTGTTCTTTTTTTAAATAAGATCGTATATTGACTGTCTGTTTCTTCAGTTTCAGCCCGGATCCTACGGAGAGGCACACGTGGTGGTCGTTAATCATCGGAGGACTGGTGACCTACCTGTCGTTATATGCAGTAAACCACACACAGGTAACTGTTCAAAATATATGAGACGTTCAAACCAATGTAGGTAATTCATAAGTGGTCAAGTTTTCTTGAGAAATCAAACAAAGATTTGTGAATTGTTTACAAACTCTAGTGAGAGTGAGCTACTACGGGGCATCTAATAATGTTGCATGCCTTGTTTTTATCGCCATAGTGTTCTTTGTACTTTACGTCTATTGCTTTTACTAGGACACGGATTTTCTATGGAAATATATGAATAAGAGGAAAACAGACATACAAACACGTGGTGTATTTAATTTTAAACTTTAAGGAAATCTATATTAAGAGCCCCTACAAGTTTCACGAGCCAAAAACAGAAAACAGCTACTTTTTCAGCGAAAATTTCTCAATAACTACAAGATATGTGATAAAAAATATAATGACAAAAATAAAAACGACACAGGTCCGTCGTCTACAAGCCCTTGAGCGAAACTGAATGAATACCACATACCACGCGCGAGCGCAACGGTTTATAAGACAATATTTAGACAATTTGGGCGCACGGTTGGCGCAGTGGTTGAGCGATTGACTGCTGCGCTGCGTGTCGCGGGTTCGATTCCCGCACGGAACAATTATTTGTATGATCTACAAATAGTTGTTCCGGCTCTGGGTGTTTGTGTATGTGAGTTTATATGTTTGTAAACGCACCCACGATACAGAAGAAAATCCTAGTGTGGGGCAACGTTTAAAAAAAAAAAAATAAAAAAAAAAAAAAAAAAAAAACTCAAAAATAAAATATAAAAATTGGATTCGATTGGTAAACACCTCTAATTTCAAATTATTTATCAGTTATTTTTATATTCAACATATTCTTACACGTAGGTGACGCTTTCGCACATGATAAAATTGCCTTTTTTCCGCGTGGACAATATTTTTTTTTAAGTGCAAATACAATAAACTTTAAAAAACTAAATTGGTGGCTCACTAGTATACTATATGCCCAGTCCACGCCATTTTTTGCAGATTGTTTTTTGCCACCAGTAAGCTGAAAAAGCAATTGAAAAACCTGGTGTTTCGTGATTACGTAAAAACGTGTGTTAGGAATTTATTTTGTCTAATTTAAATTGAGCAGTTATCAAAAATATGTAATGTACATTCCCTAGATAACTATGTGACGCAAAAAGTTGCATTAAAAGATTTATCACATATCTTGTTGTTATTGAGAAATTTGCCCTGAAAAAGTAGCTGTTTTCTGTTTTAGCTCGTGAAACTTGTAGGGACTCTTAAACCATTGATGAAACTTGGCACACGGGTACACCATGTCTTGGATTAGGACGTCGGACTTTTTATCCCAGAAGTATGTTCCCTCAGGATGCTTTCCAACTTTCATATATTTACGAAGACGCTGGAAAAAGTTAGTCTTTTTATAAATATTAGCAAAGATAAGAATATCTATTATAACTCTGAAGCTTTATCAAATAGTTTAATCCGCACACTTGGCGTTGCGTTTTCTTATCAATATTTGCAGTGAAGATGTTCACGTGAGGTTACAATGCTCTTAGTTATCTTCGAAGGTCGTTCATTTGTGTCTTTTGGTCTGGGAATAAGTGAAAAACGTTTGTAAGTTGATAAAATAAATAGGAAACATTGACCCTCTTTTTGGAAACATAGAGCGATAACGAGTGTGCGATCTTGCGGCAACAAATCCACGTATAAACTAAAAGAGAATAAGTACCAGTAAGAACCAAATATACCCTGACTTTATTTGTAAAAACACTCAATATCTAGGTCGTTTCTCAAGGGCAGACTTCCAGTCTAACCTAGTCTTACTTTAGATAAGAGGTCCACAAACTTTCTTCTCTCGTGCCATTGTTAGTCCCCCCTGTTTACCAAATCATGTTTTTATGAAAATTTATCAACTTCATATTTGTTTGTGACAGATTTTAATTTCTAACTTTTACACACATTTATTGAATAAATTCTTATTAAAAAAAATAAAATAATAACTGTAGTTGTTCAGTAGGAGGGATGAACCTGATGCTTAAATAAACAATCAACATTTGCATAAAACAATTTTTATTTTATTTGGATATGTTAAGATTTCATCGACCATCAATTATAGCATAACTGGTCTAGAATGTGACCAACCAAACAGGTGTTTAATCTGGTATTTATTGTTGCTGCTTATTATTTTACTGTAGGTACATCCAGATATAATGCCAATAAACTGCTAATCGCCGACGCTATATCCATAACATATATAACCCCAAACAGTATACAACGTTGTGTGATTAGGAGACTCAGCTACGATATCAATTGCATTGTTTGAAAATATCATATCATTCGATGACTTTTCTATCACTTGTCGAAAATTATCCCATGAGAACTTACTACTGGGATAAAAAAATCTTAAAAATTACTTGCGTATAAATTAATCGCCACGAACGTTCATCACTTTACCTATCGTAACCGAAGCGTTTAAAGATTTTAGCAGTGTCAATGACCTAAGTGCCTACCGTATGTGTAATGCGGTAAATCGACGGAACAGGTGTCCAATTTGAGGCTATATAACTTGACCAATCTTTACACAGTATCCCTCCATGCCTCGGAAGGCCGTTAAGCCTGAAACTTCCCGGTTGTCATTTGAAGATCTTTGGCAGTCGTTACGGTGGTTAGATGCCATGATATCTGACATCAGTCTTGCCAAGAGGTATCGTCTTATCAAGTTACTGGATTGCGGACGTAATTAGGCAGTTGCTCCATGTAAAATACTGGTACTCAGCTGAATTCAGTTAGACTGGAAGCCGCCCGGCACTAAGGTAAAGCTAGCTTATTTATTTGTTGACTAGCTTCTGCCAGTGGCTTCGCCCGTACATATGCCCGGGATAAAGTATCCTATATGCTATACCTGACTATAATCTATCTCTGTGCCAGATTTCATCCAGATCCGTCCAGCCGTTTGAGCGTGAAGAAGTAACAAAAATACAAACACACACACAAACTTTCGCCTTTATAATATTAGTAGGCTATATAGTAGGAAGTAGGATAGGTATAGTTGTTCTATATCACGATGTCGGATGAGTCGTAGCAAAATAAATCTTATTTCGGCGTCATAAAAGTCACGTAACCCGTCACCGTGAGATAGAACAACTATACCCAAAACAAAGCAAGAACAGGTTCTGTACAATAACTTACGGTATGTTGAGGTGATGAAATTTTTTTTGCACGCCTTTCGGCACGTGTTAAGTATTACGAATACTGGACTTAGTGCTGTGTCCACATTAACAATGTCCCTATCACAATAGTATGTCTCTTGTTAGATTTTATCATCATCATCGTCCTGTCCCCCGTCACGCTATCACTGACTTCCTTTTCTTTCATCCATCCATTTTTTCATTGGCCGTTGCCTCCCTCTCCACATTTATATTCTTAACTCTTTTAGTAACATGCGTTTCATCCCTCCTCATCACATGACCATACCAAGACAAACGGTTTCCTTTCAACTTTTCTGTCCTGTTACCTTTCATATACGAGTATAATCATACTCGTCTTTGTTCAAGTGGTACCACACAATTGATTGATAGATTAATCAATTTGATTGTATTAATCAAGCAGTCAACTCAGCCTGTTGCAATCAATTGTAGTTAAGTACACTGAGCTTAAGTTTCTCTCCAAATTATTCGTCGTATCTTCATAAATTTGATTTGGAGATAAGGTTTCAGAACAGCAGTGAACGAATCAGTCTGACAGTCTCTCAACAATAACGAAATACAATGGTATTCCTTGATTCGTTTTGGTAGAAATCAGCTGCTGTGTGGGCCGTCTGACCTCTGTCTAAATAAATGACTTTATTTATTAAAAACAGGTCGTTTCAACTCTGAAATAATCTCACGGACAAGATTTGTTTGTTATTTTCAACGTCCAGACTAATCTCGTGAGACAATGTATAGGTACGTCTGGCTTTTAGACAGGGATGTTTTGATAGATTCTAATGACTTAAAAACTTTTTAACAAAAAATCAAACCGACTTCCAAAACAAAAAACTGCAAAGCAAAAAATAACTTTCTTTGCCGAAGTCGGTGTCATTTGTACCCATGTTTTCCATTTTTCGACACCGACTTCGGAAAAGAAAGTTATTTTTAGATTTGTAGTTTTTTGATTTGGAATTCTTCTCTTTTTAGTTTTCGAAGGTGTCTCCAATTAACATGATAACCATTTATAGCCAAAGTACATATCATGACGATACCAATAAGCTCAAACACGACTAGGATACATTGTATTATATCAGAGTTCCAGTGCCTACCTTCCAGCTTCATCATCAGATCAGTTCGATGGTGCCATTTTCATCAGTACCATTTATTTATAAGTATTTGCTTCATAATAGTCGGTTAACTATACGAGATACCTAATACCCGTGACAACTTAGCATAGGAATTCCAGTGGCCATCTGTGGTCTTCTTCATCAGTTCTACTTCACCAAATGATACTTGCTGAGTGCAAATGATTGCATTGTTGAAATGAAAATACCAAAATCGCTATATGTATGCCTATAATATTTGAGGAGTTCCCTCGATTTCTCTAGGATCACATCATCAGATCGTGACCTGATGACTATGGGACCAACTAGAAAGTATACACTTCAAAACAAAAGAAGAATTTTTGAAATCGGTCCAGGCCTTTGAGTAATCGGGGAAAATACATTTAAAAAAAAGAAGATTCCGACGAATTGAGAACCTCCTCCTTTTTTTGAAGTCGGTTAAAAAGAAATAGAAATCGGACACTGTATTTGAACTTGAGAGTCAGTTTGATGAACACGTTTGTTGGCGATGCAGTCTTGGATATGATAAATTTGTAGCTCGTCGTAATAAAACGGTACTAAGGCAATTCTATTTAAATCAATAGATTGATTACTGCGTGTGCCTTTTCACGAACTTCTTGTGAAGGTAGCAACTGTGGTAAGATTCACTTGAAACTAACCGGGATCAAAGAAATGAAATCTAGTGGCTCTCTCCTAACATGTTTCATCAACGATAATTATGTAAAGGGTTTCCTCATACATGGATAATATGGCCTTTTTATTAATCCCCGCATTTAAACACTTGATCTCTTCCATAGGTCCAACGTCTCCAGACAGTGAACACACTGGATCGATCTCAATGGTGCTTATGGTGGAGCTGGCCAGTCCTCTCAGTGCTCAGTATTGTCACGTGCATCAGCGGGCTTGGCATCTACGCTGTCTATAAGAAATGTGATCCCTTCGTCAGCGGAAGTATTTCAGCGGTGAGTTAGAGCATCTTTAGACATACTGCTAGTCGGTATTTTTATCTCTCAGATAAAATTGACACATGCAAATATCAAAATACTTCTTTTAGGTCTTAATAGGACTTCTGAGGTATGATAAATATAACTCTTGTAATCTCAAATGCTGTAATAGGTCTAAAAGGAGGTATATTTATCATACCTCAGAAGGCCTATTAAGCCCTAAAAGGAGTAAAGAAAGTAATTAAAGAAGTAATTTGACTTTTGCAATTGTCAATTTTGTTTCAGAGATAAAAAAAACAGACAGTAGGAGAAGTCAATGCCAACATCTTCCAACGGCCTGAGACTCTAGATATAAAAAAAAATATTTTTCACTTTTTAGTTGTACCTACCTAATAACCGGTAAAATGAGAGATCTGCGTACCCCTTAACAGCGTACTGGCATGATGTTATGTTATGAAATGGTTTAAACAATAAACAGACATGCGATTGCAGCAATCCCGAGTGAATAATCACTCGGGATTGCTGCAATCGCATGTCTGTGATGAATCAATGATTGAAGAGTTCTGTTGTATATCTCCGAAATTCTTAAACAAATCTTCATCAAATTAAAATGGGACCAATTTCGGAACATACTCCCATAATATATGGATATTATGGGATTAATTTGTCATTTTTCGAATCGCTATCGCGACGCTTGCGTTGATAGAATATCACTTGTCTAGACAAGTTGATAAGTTGTATAGAGCCTCTGGGTAGTTTTGAATCTGCAGTTTGAATACAAAATTGACGATCACAATTCACGAACACCTTTTACAGTTGCAGTCAAACACTGCAGATTGCCCAACAGCTACCGCTTGAAGCAGTCCGCACTGACTACTTAATGGGACTTTATAAGGTGTTGCTGAAAGTTGAATTGTTGGGCTTTACGCGAATTGTAGTATTTTGTGTTGCTCAAGGTTTTCGTTAACGGTGCTAAAGCAATTTTTGTACATGTTAGCTTATCAGCCTTATCATAATCATCTTTTTGATTCAGACAAAATCTGTCTACCACCGTACATAGGCATCTACCAAGCATCACTAAAACGATTGGTTCTATATATTCTACATCGAACCAATCCGTTATGACAGCAAATTCTAAGCTAAGTAGTTCTTCCAAAATTTAGAGCATTTCCCAATTTTCTATTAGATGGTCACAGAATTGTTTTAAGTCTCAGGATTATATTGAACCTAATATGTTTTCTCTTCAACAGATAGACCAGTTGATGCCTTACTACGTGGTGGAGGCTATGAGGGGTGTCCCCGGATTGGCGGGTCTCTTTGTTGCTGGCATCTTCAGTGCCTCACTCTCCACCATATCTGCCTCTTGCAACGCTTTAGCCGCTGTAACGTTACATGATTACGTTGGCAGGTAAAATTTCTATATCTTCTGTAGTTTCTTCAAATATAATTTTGATTTTTTATTACCCTGAATTATTAATAAAGTACATGTGTCTTTTTTGTTATTTCACATCTTAACCAGACTTGGAATGTACAATGAAAGGTATGATAAGAGTTTGTTACTAGTTAGAATCACACATCAATAAAATAGCAAAAGATTAGAATAGTGTACCTATAACACATTTTGATGAAAATAAGTTAAAGTAGGATGTGTGTTCATTTAATTGTATTCGTTTAGTATGCGTTATATTAAACGAATACAGTTAAATGTAAGAAAAACCCCCACACATCCTACTTTATCCTTTTTCAGCTTCTTTTGTACTTATCGCCATAATTTCGTAACTATAAAATAAATCTATAATTCTAAAGATTTTAATACTGTCAGTATCTCCAATATTTCTAACTTCATATATTTCCAAAAGATGGTGCAAAGTTCCTCCGTCCTACGTGCCCTGGTTGACGAAGCTAGCCGCCTGTGCATACGGTCTAGTCTTCTTAGCGCTAGCCTTCATCGCTGAATATTTGGGAGGAGTACTCCAAGCTGCCTTGACAATATTCGGAGCTGTTGGAGGCCCATTACTGGGAGTATTCACTCTTGGAATGTTCACAACCTACGCAAATGAGAGGGTCAGTACATCAGAATAAACATCATTGTCTCCAATCGTGGGATTAATAACATTAGCTCCGTAATTGAATACCAGAAGTTCTTTTGTTTGGTGTTGCTGAAAATGTTTTATCATCAGTTGAAAGCGTGAGGAATCTAATTGTAATGTTTCATAATATAAGAATTTGTATGAGCTACGATATTTTTATTGTCTTTCCAGTTGATTATATGTATCTCTAGTAGATTATGTAGATATTCAATTTCCGTTTGATAGGGTAGCTTTTAGATAATTTGTAAAGACGTATAGCAAAATGTAGATATAAACGAACTCTCTATCCGTGCGTATTACTCTGAATTGTAAGTAGACTTTTCTGCTTATAACTTATATACGGCCATTTTTGTGCAGATCCTTCAGATTACTTATTTGTTTTTTTTTTCTATTTCTTCTTCCAGGCAGTTTCCGTGTCCCTCCTAACCGGTATGGCTATGACGCTCTGGATTAGTTTCGGTGGTCCTCGTCCTCCGGTTGCCAAGCTACCTCTGAGTGTGGAAGGCTGTGCCTTCAACGTGACGCAAGCGGTGGTCTCCACAACTGACCCCAGTGATTTCTTCTACCTCTATAGAGTTTCGTACATGTGGACTAGTCCGGTAAGTTAATGTTCAAATTCTTTCATTTGTTTATTCTTACTAATTTTAATAATACTTACATACGATTCCAATTTTTTCTTTGGTTCTGATTTAAATGATACATAATGTTGTAGTCGATCAGTGTCATCTGCTTGATGACTTGTTGGTCTACGTTCAATAGACCAAAAATATCTGCGAGATTACTCCCTGCACAAAAAAATCAACTTTTGAATTATGTACATTTACTAAGTCCTTTCCAACTAAGTGTTGTATAGTAATGACAAAGGCCAATCACAATCACACGTGGCTACCCAGACCGTCAAAGAACCATTAGGTACTTACAGCATAAATCTAATGCTGTAAGTAACTAATGTTTTGTAAATAATGTCCAATCTTACTTAGGTATAACTCAACGGACTTTTTACTTTGAATTTGCAGTCTTAATTATTCGTTCTTCATTCTCTTGAAATTATAGCATTTGATTCTCGGTAAAATAATCTGTCGCTGAGTTAAACAGAGATAATATATTTATTAGGCCGACGTAAAAAATTACATCACACAGAAACATTATTCAATTTCGTTGTTGAGTTTAACTTGAATCATTATCAGTGACTTGAATGAGCTCACGGTTATGCGGTCAAAAGGTTGACACGACAGTGATCATGTGTAGATGTATGATTATTG
The DNA here is from genome assembly GCA_948252205.1 of Orthosia incerta. Taxonomy (NCBI): domain Eukaryota; kingdom Metazoa; phylum Arthropoda; class Insecta; order Lepidoptera; family Noctuidae; genus Orthosia; species Orthosia incerta. The sequence goes on from OX411748.1 coordinate 8,636,413, forward strand.
TGTAATTGATAACACATCTGACGTTATCAATGTAATCATTGACGTTTATGTAAGCAGTGTAAGTTTTGAGCTATTTCCGGAAAACATCGGAGTACTAGATAACATACTGGGTCTCGTAAAAGATGTCGCAGGTATTATATCATAGGTTCTGGTAGAAATTCGCAGGTATTATATCATAAGTTAATGGCTAATAGAAACTTGTAAGCTAAAGGTGCTTAGTTTATGGCAATATTCGCACTATAGGTTGGTCGTAAGAACAGATAGAAGGGATACGATCTGTGGTAGACTTCGATACTTGATCGAAACTATAGAGAAAATATCAAATGTTATAATAGTGTCGAACCACGTGAATGTTTTCGTAGTAATGCTGGCAAAACCACATCAGTTACACAATCTTAATCAAGTCATTAAACTTTATTTATTTATTGAGGTGCAACGATAATGTTAATTTAATTTGTTTATTGCTTATTCTATTGTGTCTGTAGCTGGGTGATGATTATGCAAGTCAGATCAATGTCATCGGTATCATTACATTGTAAAGATTTTATTATATACTTATATATCTTAGTTCTGTCTGGCTTTTAACAATATCTGTACTTATACAAACTTTTTTAGGATTGTCTTCTTCCTTACAACTCTGTCAGCCACCGTCTCAATTTGCAACACCTTTTCTAGCCCCCCTCCACCACCCACCATCCACTTTTTATACTCACCCGCCATTGTTTCTTTGTATTTCTTTTATCTTATTATTCAACTTCTTTACACCTGATCTCCACAATGTTACAGATCGGCTTCATTTGGGTGATGTTCTGGGGCACAGTGATATCTCTTCTATGGCGGCAGCAGCAGCCTTGGGAAAAGGCTGGTCGTGCACACCCAGACCCTGAACTCTTCACCCCGCCTTTAGCCAAGATACTGAGGGCCAGGCAAGGAGACAAACCTGCTGTGCAGGTAACGAAAGAGTAGAGTAGTGCATGATGCCTTGCGGTGATAATCCTAGCAGTAAAGGCATGACTGCTTGTAGAAGTTGGCTTGATTTAAAAGATGTGTTTTGGAGTGACTTTGCGCTTTGTAGTAACCGGGGTGTTTCTTTTATGAGCGCAAGTGTAGATTGTATTTTAACTTCTGTAACATTTTATTAGACTGTTTGATTTCAATATCAACATTTTGTAAACAAAAATCATTCCTCATTTACGTCTATTGGTAGCCGCTTCATTTTTCCGAGTTCTAGTTATGCTAATTCTATAACTAACGGCAAATGTAACGGAGTGATACTCATGAATAGTAATTTTAGCATACAATGTTTTATTTAATTGTACTACGTAAATGATACCTCATTTCAATGATGTCTTCATTTGGTTACATTTGCCTATCTATCACATTTTATCTTCTTAACTAACAAAATAAAGTGTACATGTCACTGGATCTTGCAAACACCGTAAGTTTGTTATAACTTTCGGTATGTACAGGTGAGTTTTCCAAGTGGGTGTGGATGTCCAAATCCAAAACTATGCGGAATACCAAAAACACTTAAAGGAGTCACGAAGTCGATTTTGATGAAAACTAAAACTGCAACATTGGACTTTTGAAAAAATAATATTCCTAACCAGTAATTGAACTCATTGATTTTGAAAAAAAAACATATGCTGTATTATTACATCATTCGATAGAGACGCTAATAAGGATAAAATCCTGGGAAGCAATGTTATACAGCAAACTTGAGAAAATATCTCATTTTTAACAATAATACAAAATGTGTTTTTTTTTCAAAATCTATGGGTTAGGTTCCTGGCTAGGAATATTATTGATTTAAAAAAATCCAATGATGCAGTTTTAGTTTTCATCAAAATCGGCCTCGTGACTCTTTTGAGTGCTTTTTGATATTCGTCATAGTTTTGGATTTGGCCATCAACAAGCACTTGGAAAACTTACCATGTATATTGTGAATAGATCATTTCAAATACAATAAGCCCCATCTAACTTCGATATTTTGCAATATATCCGTTACTTTCTGAGAAAAAAGAGTATAAAATCTCACCCAATCTATACTAATATTATAAAGCTGAAGAGTTTGTTTGTTTGTTTGAACACGCTAATCTCAGGAACTACTGGTTGGAATTGAAAAATATTTTTGTGTTGGATAGTCCATTTATCGAGGCAGGTTATAGGCTATATAACATCACGCTACAACCAATAGGACCCGAGCATAAATGAAAAATGTTGCGAAAACGGGCAAAAATATTCCTTTTTGAGAGCTTTTGTTGCGTGCGCTGCGTAAACGGTTTAAGTTACGCAAATATAATGTATGGTGGAATTGTTCTTCTTTAAAAGTTCTAAAAAAAAGTCCGCGACAGCATATGTCTATCTTTTAAGATAGACTCACAATAGCAGCTTTTATGTTCTAAATTTTAATTAGATCGTATAGTACTAAGGGTAGGTAGGGTAGGGTAGGGTAGGTAGGGTAGGGTAGGTAGGGTAAGGTAGGGTAGGTGTAGGGTATGTGTAGGGTAGGTGTAGGGTAGGTGTAGGGTAGGTGTAGGGTAGGTGTAGGGTAGGTGTAGGGTAGGTGTAGGGTAGGTGTAGGGTAGGTGTAGGGTAGGTGTAGGGTAGGTGTAGGGTAGGTGTAGGGTAGGTGTAGGGTAGGTGTAGGGTAGGTGTAGGGTAGGTGTAGGGTAGGTGTAGGGTAGGTGTAGGGTAGGTGTAGGGTAGGTGTAGGGTAGGTGTAGGGTAGGTGTAGGGTAGGTGTAGGGTAGGTGTAGGGTAGGTGTAGGGTAGGTGTAGGGTAGGTAGGATAGGGTAGGTACGTAGCCAGTTGACGGGAGCGAAGCCACGTTGGACAGCTAGTTTATTATAAACTGACGGTGTTTGGGTGACATACATTTATATATTTTTAATAATGGTTATTACCAAAGACTTGAAAATTTTAGTGGCATACTAAAATAGAAGTGCTATTCTGTAACAATCGTGAAATGAGCTGTCAATGCCTGTCAATGCCTGTCAATTGAAACGACAGGACACTTCATGCTTACTTCACCTTTGTTTACACGGTCTGTAATTTTTCAGAATCGACCGACTAACCATACCTACAGGATTCATTAATAAATTAATTTCTTTATTGGATAGATTGAAAACTTCAATGTCTCAGTTGATAATATTAAAAGTAGTGTAGTTTCATGTGATCATTTTGAGTGGTAGTTTGTTTTCTAGATGACACCGCTTTGAAAGTGTTCTTCTTCCTAAGCGCACATCTGTGTGAGAACTATTCAAGGTTTGTACTTTTGATTACATTGTTATACCCGTTTTCACTTACACTAAGAAAATACATAAATTGTATTGCACTATTCGATTTACAACTCTCGGTACTCAGCCGAACGTTGAATAAGCAGTGCTTTAATTCGTCATTTACTGAGGTGTTGCATAGGGCCTTATTTATAAAAAACTAGACGATGTTTAGCACATGTTTAATTCTCTACACAAAATTTGAGCCTTATTTATAAAAAAAAATTACAGGAATTTACAATCCTTTAATCAATTGCTTAACATCGTCGAGATTATTATAAATAAGGGTGTTAGTGTTAATGAAAACGGGCACTGGATTACTTTCCTTATTTTTTATGGATGCTGCATGGTAGAAACTTAGTGGGGCTTTGCATGATTTTTGTTCTTTACCAGCCTAATTGTACAATAAATTCCTTAACAATATTTGGGTTTGTTTCACCACTTGCTTATTTATACACTTCTTTTTGCATCACCTTTTTTGACCTAAGGACACAACAAAAATTATCGCACTTGTATTACCTGAAGGGATAAGCAGACCCCAGAAATGTACACTGAAGTAATTAAGTTGAAAAAAGCAAGTGATGCAACGATTCCTTTATACTCGCAGCACTTTAAAAATGTAATTAGAAAGTGTTTTTTTCATAGTTTTATGTCCTTCTGATTATCATGGATGCATGATGGATTTTTATTTTGTGCCAGTAATTTATATATTTTATTGTAAGTTTGATTAATTGACCTATTTTTTCTTTTATTCTACAGTAGTATTATTTTTATGGTTTTAAACGGTTTTGGTGAATATTAAAAATTTTAAAGAGTATTTTTTTCCGTTTTAACCAAAATATGTTTTTTTTGGGATAAATTCAATCATAAGATAATTATTTTATCACTAACAGATAATAATAATTATGTAGTTTCACAAATAAAATATTTTTTTATGAATTTTTCAGTGTAAACTCTTGCAATCGAACGGCGTTGAAGATTAATTTTACTGTACTTATTAAGTAGAAAATTTTAGTTTAAGAACTATTTTTTAAGTTAAATATAAGTTACAAATAATAGTTGTGATTTCTGTTTTCTTGTGAATTTAGTGCTGTTGTTTATTACATTCCTAGTTTACGGACATTGTATAGATAAATAATATATTTCAGATGGATATTTTTGTAATCCACATACTATTTAAAAAGGGATGAAAAATGCCGTTATTACGGCCCCCAAGTATGAAAACTATTCAAAGCGTAAAAGATTCTGTAGTTATATGTTACTTACATAAATCTAGCTTTAAATCGGCATTAATAAATGAGCTTCAATACTTACGGGCTAAAAGTTGTCTAAAAAGCAGAATTAAAATTTTCGAATACTGTTTGTTGATTGACAGCAAAATTAGTATTAAATATTAATAAGCAAATATTTATAACAGTTATTTATTTAATAAAGTTATAAGTTGCAATTTATGGTTATCGAAAATGTGAAACTTTCGACAATACTTGGTTTAGGAGTTGCTTCATCGTATGTTTGTTTAAAAGCAGATGAAAATCAGAATACTATAAGTATTAACCATTAACAAAATGTGAATGTAACACGAATTAATTGACTTAAGGGGCAGCTATACTAAATCAAATGATTATCACGTCTAAACAGCTAGAAGTAATTTATTGACAAATATCAAGGATAATGCTTCTATTATTTTTTGTAGCTGTCCCGAAATTGGGTCAACTAAAATAGAATCGAATTGGGCAATACTTTGACTGGTTAGTGGACAACGACGACCTTGAGACATAGGAGGACCATTGGTATGATGTGAGTGTAAAACGTTACAATCATCTGCACCTACTCGGATGATAAGGAAAACGATGATGAAAATAGATATTATAATGTTGAGTATTGATAAGAGTGTAAACTGGCCTTAAAACTTTTTGCATTGGTAGGTTTGGTGTTTTGGAATTTGTGAATTGGCATGAACATCAACATTATATACCTATTGTATTTATTTATTGGTAGTGTAATAGAATGATAGATGACGCCAATTAGTGAATAAAAATTTGTTCCACGGCGACGGGGAAATTACGACACTCATTAACGAGGAAGACCCGAAGTGAGAGTAAAATACAATGATTGAACGTGAAAATGATTTGACTGACTTATAAGTCCTAATGAAATTACTTTGCTTAAAATGTAAAATAGACAGATCACACTATTCTAATATAATACATATCTATTATGTTGTGCGATAAAACCAATGACTTTTTAGTTCTTTTACACGTAAATGTAAAAATACTTAAATTTTTACGGTTCTTCAAATGGTACTTTCGTACTATTTTGTAGCTTTAACAGGGCACGCTTTTCCATTTAATTCAAAATGCTGGTATCCTGACTGTAAACCTATAACTTTAAAAAATCGTACTATAATATTGTACTTTATTCTTGTATTGAAGTGGTATATAAGACGCATATTTATACTTATGTATATCAGTGTATGTAAAATGATTGTATAATGGGTAATAGTACAGAAGTATGATGACAGTTGTCTTCCTTTTTTCGGTAAACCGAATATGTACTGTAAACTATGTATGGTGTATTGTTGATAGTTATTGCATTTTAGAAATGTATAGTTTAGTATTAGCATCGCTTCGTTATGTACACGATGCAGACCATTGACAAAGATTATTTTATTTACCGCCACTTTTCTTATTGTTCTTTTTTTAACATTTTGGTACAGGTACTTTGTTTTTTTATAAGTTTGCCTGGACCCACTGTTTGGACATGTTAGTTTAATAAACAGGCTGTGTTATAAATGTGTGTATGCACATAACTTATTTTCCACACTATTTCGTTTTCGAAATTGTTGCAAATGAATTTTAGGATTTTAAGACAGGCGTGGTTACAAAAATGTGCGTGTATTTGAAAGAAAATAAATGGACGGAAATAGTACATTGTTTTTATTCTTGAATGCACATAAGATAACTAAGGAGGATGTACATAAATAAAATTATATTATCAACTTATTCTAAACGGGTTACCTTTACATGGCTACAATATATTCCATTATCGCTAATGCGGCAACATTTCTTCATCATCATCGACATTTCAGACAAAAGATGTCCACTGCCCCGTGCGTTTTGCATCCAACGGACAATTAAATACAGAATAATGATTTATCATATTGCTGGCGGGTTATCGAAAAATGTCGTTTGCTCAAATGACCAAAATCTTAAAAACGTTAGCACGAAAGTACCTAGGTGCTTGAAGAGATCGAGAGTGAAGTATCAGGAGAGCGCATTTTGACGCTATGCATCAAAATCTCGTGAAAAACTCTGTTAGAAATATACTTGATTTTCTATTAGCATTTTAAAAACGACCCGTAAAAGAAGACCGCAAATACATTTTGTGGCGGTTATTATTATTAATTAATTTATTCCAGATATCAAATCCATACACGGTCAATACAAAACACAAAATAAAATAGAATTATGAATGACATTACTCTAACATTAAATTGAATTCATTGCAACTACATTAAAATTATTAAAATAACGTCAAAAGTAATTTTCAACATAATTCTTATTTTAGAATAAACAATTTTTTGTACTTATTGGATATTTTTTTTGTAGCTAATTTATATCTAATACAAATATTTTACAGTACTTCTTTTGACATACAACTACAAAAATACTATAAAAGAACATATCAATATATCATTAAAGATTTTGCTGTTTGTGCAAATGATATTCGAAGTAAACCAATGCTGGCAATCCATTTCTGCCTTATATTATATATCTCGTTCAGAAACACCTTAACAACTATAGGGCACATGACAAAAAATCTAAGCTGACATAAATCCACCTTTTGGTCTTGTTATCTCTTCCAATTGCCGATGTAAGTAGGCATTCTGAAAAATAAATGCAATATATAATGTAGATATTTAACTTCTATTTTCATAAACATTTTGTATAATTTCCGAATTAAATGGCGTAGTCAAATTCCATAATATCTAGTGTAAAGCTTGACTGCCATTGTGAAATTCACCAATCAGGAGTTATGGCCCGATGGCATAGATGCTCCTTGCACACACTTTTAATGCATGCTATAGACTAGTGACCTGTCGCCCTAAAAGTGTATGGGTAACTTAATTTTTATCTCGTACCTCTCTCAACAACTCATCCTCTCTTTCGGCAGCTATCTTGAGCATTTCTTTGGATCTTTCTAGCAGCAGATCTTTGTCATGTATAGTCCTTTTCAGATTTGCTACCTCTACGCGATGCGATTCCGATTGAGTACGACCCTGGAAGTAATTATTTCAATAGATTACGAAGTTAAACTAACGAAGATATACAAGACAAGCTGTTCCCCGCGGCTCCGCTCCCGTGGGTCACCCCACAGGACCCGTATTCGGGATTAAAAAATTGCCTATGTCACTCAGGAATAATGTAGCTTTCTATAGGTGAAATATTTTTTTAAATAGATCCAGTAGTTTCGGAGCCTATTCGGTACAAACAAACAAAAAAATCTTTCCTCATTATAATATTGTTATAGATTAGTTTTTGTTTACCCTAAACCTGAAAGCTAACTCATCATTGTAAACTAGTTTTATTACACGAACCATGAAGTCGAAAAATAATCAGGAACCCTATACTTTTTGATCGTCTAAGTAAGCACATAATAAGTTTAGGGTTAAAAAAGACGAATATCAAAAAAAAAGAAAGAAAGCATTATCATCTTATTCTTTAGTGCATTTATGGAGAAGTTGATATTTATATAGAGGCAATTGCGCTGGTTTTCAAATTTTTTAATACCTATCTGGAAATTTTGGGGTATTAAAGTTTTTTGTTTTATTGGGCATGCTGAATTCACTCGAGAAATCTTATAAATTATTTACCTTCTCCGTAGTAGTACTACGGTTGCTACGGCTGCTGTTTGGTCTTGAGTCGATCTTTTTGAGAACAGCCCCTGACTTCTGCTCCGCTTGCAACTTGTTGATCACACCTGAAATAATTTGTGAGAAACAACGTACAAAGTGCAACTAGGAAACATAATCGAAAAGTGTATCGTGTTGGGTGTCTAAAAATATATCTATTTATTTGATAAAAAAATGGAGACGTCGGGGTTGAGAAAAATTGTAGTTAAACTCAAATACAGACAAAATTTAAAATATAATACCATGCACAATGCATATTGCACATAGCTATTGGGATTTTTTATAAAGAAGGTTCCTCACAGAGGAGGAGCTGACAGCATTTTTGAGCAAGCTTGTCAAGGGTGAAAAGTTGATAGCTCAGCTCGATCGCAGTCATGTCATCGTAGTCATAGGACTCCTATCTTTAACTTTTCAGATATATTCCCGGTGTTCTCTCAGCAAGCCGCACCTACTCAGCTAAAATCTTTTCGTCCTGGATATGTTTGTTCAAATACCCTGCCAGCTTCCCCTCTATCACATTAAATTATGGGACAGGGCTTATGAAGTCACATCACAACATTAACTAGATAGTTAACAAAAATTATAACGCAGTGTCTTCACTACTATAATCCAAGATGGCAAGGTCATGCGCTATAGTGGATCTAGAAAAAACGTCATCATTATAATAATTAGTAATGATTGGACAAACCTCTAAGCGTTAGCACGGTTTGTTCAAGATCATTGACTCTGTGTTGATGTGCCGTGGTCGGGTACGTCTCAATGGAGTTGATCTTCTGAGTCAGCTGTACGTTCTCTTCTTTTAACATCTCACAATAGCTGATGGAGAAAATGAGCAAAATATTTTATATATTGCTGAAGAACATTATTTTGCTTATTGATATAGAACTAATCATATTGATAGAGATAGTAGACCGGAACAAAATAATGATTTTTTATGGGGAAAATTACGAATTTGAGATTGAGAGCCCAGTTCTTTTCTAATATGGGTAAACGAAGACCATTTAATTTAAATATGTAAATGGCAAAGCTGATTTTGATCTCTAAATGTTCCCATGCTAAAGGTTGGTTCATATTCATCGTCAAGCCTTTTACTCCGGTGTCAATACCACGAATATCAGAGCAATATTATTATAGTCTAACCTCTTCCAGTAGTTCAGTTCAGGTTGCGCGTCTCCGGCAGATTTGATCGGCGTGCGTATCTGTGACTCCAGTAACGTTGACTCCAACTTCAACACTTGACCTTTCAATGACGTGATTTCTGCTAGTGATCTTTCGTATTCGGATACCAGAAGCTCGTTGCCCTGAAATAAGTTTAACGTCGGGAAAATATTCTGATCTCTTTACCTGCAGTTAAAGTTAAACTATGTAGATGCCAGAAACAAAAATTTGGTAATATTTATAAAGTCGTATCTAAATCAAGAAAAAGATACAATCAGTGATTTAATTCGAGAATATATTCAAAAATACGTATCGTCCTTATTAAAATTGCTTCGGTTTTTGTGTACACTAGAGCTGGTAGGTATATGAAATTCCATGAAATATTTATAAGGATGAATGTATTTAGGGTGTTCACGTTTTTCTTTACCTACCTTTTATGTTTTGGTTGTCATCAGGCAGGCTTCTCCTGAGTTTCAGCTTCTTGCTTCTCTTTCGCCACTTGTTGGTTATAGATTATGATATATTTAACATTTCTTACCTTTTCAGCAATCTCCAATGCCACGATCCTCCTCTGCTGTGCTTGCACCCTATCTAACAGAGCTTGAGAGGACACCGGCAGAGCAGCCGCGTCCGAACACATGCAATCCTTGCAGACAGGCTTCTCCTGCGTTTCAACTTCTTGCTTTTCTACCGCCACTAGTTGGTTGTCATCTGTGATGAAATTTATGGCATTATAACTGAGTTCCTACAATTTTTTTTTTTTTTTTTTTTTTTTTAAAAAACGTTGCCCCACACTAGGAATTTCTCCTGTATCGTGGGTGCGTTTACAAACATATAAACTCACATACACAAACACCCAGAGCCGGAACAACTATTTGTAGATCATACAAATAATTGTTTCGTGCGGGAATCGAACCCGCGACACGCAGCGCAGCACTCAATCGCTCAACCACTGCGCCAACCGTGCGCCCGAAACTATGACACCTCTTTAAGCCAAAATAGTACTAGTGAGAGAGAGAGAGAAGGACAGAGCTATACAGGACGCATAGCACCATTAATTTTTGCACAATGGAATTATGATGGCATTAAGAGGTCAGTAAGGCTCCATAAAGGTATTTGTTAAAAGCTAAGCAGCTTTTTATCGTTTATTGTTTTTCTTTACTAAAAGGAGAGGCAAATTGAAACGACAATAACTGCGTAACTGTTTTACTAACCAACAGGAAATCGTATGATACGAGTGATTCTGCTCTCTAATCATTACAGATTCAAAACATTACACTCTTCTTTTATAAAGTTGATAAAATTGAATGATATTTACTTTTAAATTCATGAAGTTTTGAAAGAAGCATTCGTTTCTCCTTTTCCAATCTTGACATAGCCGATTTAGACAGACTTAGGGAAGACTCCAGCTTAGTGACTTCTTGGCATTTGTCTTCGTAGCGAGACTGCCAACGTTCTGCCGATTGTTGTGATCTGGGGAATAGAATTAGAAAAGCATTTGTATTTTTGAATCATCTTAGTGATCATCAACTTTACTTGAACTTGTGTTCCGTTAAAAAGGTTTTTTTTTTGTAAAAAGGGATAATGAAAAAATAACTTGAGGCTGATAGATAACTGATAAAGTTTATATCTATTATACAAGCACAGGAACGGTCAATGTAATGGAAGTCGGGGTAGGCATATAATGGCCGTGTGGCTGTCTTTCAGCTGAATAAATGACTATGATGGAGGTATAGGGAGAGGAACACCAAAGAAAAGATGAATGCATTGTCTGAGGAGTGATTTGACAGAAAATGAAATCAGTGATATCATAGCGGTTGACAGGAATGGAAGGAGAAAACACTAGCCTCATGAGGCAAAGGCAGGAAGATGATGATGATAAATGCGATGATATTAATGACGATGATAATAATGACCGTGATGATAATGATGATGTTGATGAATAATAACCATAATGATAATGCCGATGATGATATTGACGATGTTGATAAATAATGACGATGATGATAACGACGATGATGATAAATTATGCTAAAACAATGATAAATTATGGCGATAATAATTATGGTGTTACCTCTTCCACTTATCCCAGAGCGCAAGGCTGGAGTGAGTATCTCTCCGTGCACTCGTCAGTTGTGCCTGAAGCGAAGCGACTTTGTTGAGCAACGCCGCTGTTTCAGCCGTTGTGCATTTGCTTCCAGTCGTACTTCTAGTCATTTCATTACCGATTAAAATATTTTTACCAAACATTGAAAGATGACTCAATCAATCAATCTGCGTAACCGTTCTAACCAGACTAAGCTGAGAACAAGTATTTTAGATGGACCGACTGCTTATATGACTGCCACAACCCACTAACTGGGTAACACACACACGTTAACACACAACACAGTTGACATTTATGGGTAAATTTTGAGAGCAAATTAATACCACCTTATGTAGTAGACTGCCTTACAGGTTACACTAGTCAACGGCACGAACTATTTTGTGCGCGGGGTTAAAATGCATTTTATATCAACCGACAATACGTGCGGAAGAGATAGATGCTTTGATGAGCAGTAGGAAGCTAGTTCGCGTACGAATACACACTTTTGCAAATTTGAAGCGAAATGGATAATGATTTAGGACGAAACCGAGCGCGCGAAATTTTATAAACAGTCCTTTTGGAGTCTAGATATCATGAAAAAACGACTAAACGTATCTGTTCAAAATAAAATTATTTGCATTGTTGAACTACTAATCTATCTATGTATGGTGGCCGTTTTGCAATTTTCCGTCTTGTTATGGTATTTATTTGAGCCCAAAAATGCGTTAAAATTAGTGTCGAAATGTGGAACTTTCGACGCTCATCACTTTCAAATATTTACTTTTTGTTTCCATACAGGGCTGAATTGATATCACTTTTTATTTTGAACGTACATTGTCAAACAGTGGAATAATCCCTAGACTACGTTTGTATGGAAGAATTTTCGACTAGTGTAACCTTAAGTACACTTAACTTTAAAAGTTATCACTACGTATATGCTGTTTACAAAATGAACGTCAAATTTAATTTTCGCTAGCCTGTCATTCGGTAACTTTAATAACATCAAAAGTTCCTAACGGTAATACCTACATTCTAAAGACCTGATTCTTAAGGTTCTGAGCATCCAAGCGAGCGCGTCTCTCCCTCGAAGCTAACACTTTGATTTGTCGCCGAAGGATGGCGTTCTGTTTGGTAGCCTGCTGCTTCTCACGGCGAAGACGCTCTATGACGGGCTCTTGCCTGAAAGAGTAACTAGTCTTCAAACTACTCAAGAGTGAGACTTAGCATTATGTGTTTAGACAAACATAGTTGCAAGGAGGTTAGCTTACACAGTTAGAAAGTATAGGATCCAACTGGGATTGACAAGTAAAATCAAGATTGATTAAATAAGGGACATTAGAACAATAACGTTAGGGTGCAACTGAAATCAGACCAGAGGCAAATTGTGCCACACTTTGAAAGAAAATTCGTTTATTGGGAACAAAAGACGCATTAAAATATCTCTTTAGGGTATTATGTTATGTTCTTATGTTTGCATAACCCTTAATATATGAAATAATTTAGTCAATCGACGTAAGTCGCTGGTCGATTGCAGCCTTGTTGCATCTCTACAAATAAATTGTAGTTCTAAAAACTAAAAAACACGCTTTAATGGTATTTTGTGAACTAAAAGTCGCTAATCCTGAAGATATTGGTAAGGCTAATGGGACAAACTATTTAAACGCGCCCGGTAGAATCAACTTTCATTATTTGTAAATTTCAATTATATTTGACTTTGACTTTGGCTTTGACTAAATTATTGCGTTGTCATCGGTCCTTGATAAGTGTGCAAAGTTTCAAATCAATGTCACGTTTTGAAGGGGGTGAAAATCACGTTCAAAGATTCCGTTACATAGATACATACCAAGCTAATAAAAGCGTGTTGAAAACAGATACTCTTTTGGACACTTCGTGTAAAGACAGCCTTTTCTATCTACTCTTTTATTTTGTCTACATAATAAGTTAGCAACTCACCAAATAGTCGTAGAAGAAGCCGGTATCCTAGCCACGTCGTCATGCGAATCGTGCAAATCCATCGTGGATTCAAACTTCAACTCAAGTCTTTCTGATCCTTGCTGAGACAACACATCGCTTTCATCTACCTCGACTATAGCCGATAGATCGAAACTTGGGTCGTTTACCGATATCAGAGTTTGCATGTTCATTATTTGAGTCTGTAAATAACATTTTATCAAAATACAATTTAAGGAAAATTAGACTTTAAGATAATTTGCATAAAGTATTGCATGATAGCTTGATAGATGATATTTTAGAATATGCTATCCTGAGCGACCTTCCCGATGGCTCAACGCGATTCGATCTATATTTTACTGATAGGTGATTTTAATTGCAAATGCGTTCACATTGACGTAATACGACGCAATTCGACCGATTTGTACTTGAAATTTTCACACGATATCCGTCCGATATTGTCTATCAAGGCAATTTAAATTACGTCACGCGCAAGTCATAATAAAAATAAACAACAAACCCGTAAGTTATTGACGATAAGGCGGAGTTGCTCAATTTGTGCATCTTTATCCGACAACTGCTTTAGGTAAACAGTTTTCTGCTCAGTAAGCCTTGACCTTAAATCCATGTGTTCGCGCTGCATTTCGTTCAACTGGGACAGCCAGTGTTCATTCTCGTCCTTGTATGATTTCACCTATAAACGAAGCATCATTTTCATTTTTTTGAGAACATATTGCGAGTAAATCGATCGCGTTAACGTAAAAGTTTGCGTAGGTCAAATCGTATAGAATAACTACGTTTCGCTGTTGTGTCACTAGATGGCGTATCCACGTATCCATTTTCAAACTAAAATCACGATAACTCTTTGATAACATAGCGTTATTAATTTTATTTATAGTAAAAGTATCACCTCATAACAATGTCGTTCCTCAACTTGAGAATGCAGTTGCTCCATTTTTGTCAGTCTCTCCGCAGCTAATTCTTTCCACCTTGATGATTCAGTTTGGTACGTAGTCCTGAACAGTAAACCGATCATTAGTATAAATATCAGATTTTATTAGGCAATACTTCATGCAATCTTAATTGACTGTTTTATACTAACAGGTCCGATTTGCACTCGTCAAGTTCACTTTGCTGTTTAAAACACTTGTCTTCTAATTCCGAAATTTGTATTGAGTATTTTTTAACCACTTCTTTTAATGCTTCTCCGTTGGAAATACTAGACTCACTAGCTCGTCTGCAATATGTAAGTGATTAGTGGTATGTTTAACATCATACGTAGTTTACGTGTTATCAGCTAGTTGAAATTGATCGATTTGAAGGCGTACAAGCAAATATAAACATCCGCCTAAATTACCTATCTAACTTTGACTGCAGCTCCATTATTTTCACCTGCATTTCCTTCACAGATTTAGCGTATTCATCTCTTTCATTTCTTAATAATTCTTTGTATTCTACCATTATAGTGTTCTTATCATTTTCTAATTGCTTCAAAGCTAAGAGCAAAGTTTGGTTCTCTTCATTCTTCTTTTGGTTCGTTTCTGTAATCTGTTTCATTTGAATATCGTCAAGTCGTTTTGTTAAATCGTCTACAGTATATCGTAGTTTTTCGTTAATAACATCTTTTTGACTATTAGAAACCTTTAGGTTTCGAATTATGGAATCAAATGTTACTTTTTCATTGTTCAGAACTAGGATTTCTTCAGTACGTTTATGTGCTAATGTCATACATTCATGTAACTGTTTAGTCTTTTTGTCAATTTCCATTTTGAGCAGTTCAACTTGGCCATACATTTCATTTATTACATCGCTTTTTTCATCTGTTTGTACGGATTTGTAGCTTTTACTTATTTCAATGGGGATAGTTTGAACAAGTACATCAGATAATTGTATGGTTGGTTTTCTTGGAATAATCTTGACAGGTGAATCTTTATTTTCACTATCCGGGGAATCACTTGAAGTTTTTGACGGTTCTTTTAGTATTTGTGGTTTTGTCAAAGTTACAGTTTGACTTCCTAAAATCAAAGAAAAGGTATAATTAAAATTGGTGGTTTGGTTTGACTTTATATAAATAATCAAATGTATGTCTTACTTCTAGAACTTGACTCATCGTCAGACTGGACATCTTCCAATTCAATCGATAGATCTTTGTTTTCTACGCCATTACTTTGACGGCCATTCATAACGATCTTTTCAAAACCTTGATTCACTAGAACCAGCGTTTTCTCCATATTATTACAGTACTTTCTTAAATTTTCGTGAGACAACTCCATAGCTTTTAATTTTTTTATAATATGTTCTAGTTCCCGCGCGTTTACAGATTCCTGAATTGATAAAGTTTTAAGTTATTTATTTTATTGTGAACAAGGTGTTTATTGACAGCTTTTGTGTCAGACTTACCGCCATAATAAATTTTAGTTTATGTGGACAACTATCCTCATCTGAAAAACATTTATGTTTTGACACATCTAAGATTTGATCGAATACACTATGCTTTGAAATTAAATTAGCTCGCAGATCTTCTATTTCATAGAGCTTTGCATCCACATCTTGATTTTTACGTGAAAGTTCTTCTATTTTGTTCAAATAATTTTCGACTGACAGAAGCGGTAAACTTCCTTGGTATTGTTGTCGTAATGCCTGCATAACTTCGTAAATGTATCTAAAAGTTTCAATAAATAATTAAATTAAGCGAAACTAAATTAAGCATTGTACATTTTAAACATTATCATATATAAATATGTTGAATATAACCTGAATTTAGTTTCGTATCTCATGGCGTAAACATCAAAGATTTTCTGTCGTGCACTGAACATGTCTTCAGCTTCCATTCGTAATTCTCTTTCCTTATCGAGAGCTGCTTGAAGTCTTTCTATTCTATTGTGACTTTCAGAAGCTTGCAGATGGGCTACTAAGACTTCACCGCTAAGTCTGCAAATGATAGATTTATCGGGCTAAAATGTAAATGATCCAAACCCAGTCAAATCATCGAAGATCTAATTTCATTTGATTAATCCTACCTTGCTATGATTGCTTTACTGTCACTTGTAGATTGTAGATCTAAAACCTGATGCTGTAACATGTTGATTTCCATATCGTTGCTTAATTGTCTTACTTGACTGTTCTGTAGCTGAAATTATCAGTATAAATTATAATGTTTGAATTTCAAAAAAAATACGTACCAGCTTCGTAAGTATATCCGCTTTCTGTTCTCGTTTCCTAAACATATAAGTATAAAATAGTAAATACCTCGAGGACCGCGACGTCTAACTGACGGTTAATGTGTTTATATTGCTTTTGAAGTAATTGGTTATCCTCGGTTATCTTACACAGCTGTTCCTTCATCAGATTTACTTCTTGTTTTGTAACAGATGCCAAGCTTTCATCACTAAAATAGAAAAGAAAAATGTTTAGTGACAATCTATTTTAAATGTTTACTAATTTCGTTTAAATAAAACCAGAACTTACATATTCTTAGCATGAGTCTCTTGCAGTTCCGCGTTTTTACTTTCCAAACTTTCAATTTTTTTATTCTTCTCGCCTATCTCCAAACAAAGTTGCTCTACTTGTTTTTTTAACACCATCTGTTCTATATTTGATTCTATCTTTTGCGCTGTTTCTTGTTGTATGTTACCTAAAAATATTATGTTATCGATTAAATAGGAAAGTTTTAATTATTATGTTTGTTATTATGTTACCTATATTAATGTTTATTTTTGACAGCGACTTTTATTCTTATTCTTTATGGCACACAAAACAGTTTAATTTGGATAGATTATATACCGAATGCCAAACAAGACGACGACGCAAGTTTGGTCCCCGCCGCTGCCTATAGAAGACATCTGCAATACTAGAGGCGCATCACAGCTAAGTCCAGAAAAAACGCAAATAAATCTCATAATTGTGTGTATTTACACAACACTAAGATGATGAACTAAATAATATAATGAAAATAATAATAACCATACTGTTTATTAACTTCTAATCGAACAAAGTTAATTATATTGATTTTATCTTCATCAAGACGCTTAAACAAGCATAACGAATCATTCTGATTACTAAAACCATTTTCCACAAGCTTCCGGTATTTTGAAAGAACCTCGCTGAGAGCAAAGTTTTGTTTCCAAAAGAGTTCAAGTGATGTGGTGTATCGTAATTTATCAGTTAAATTAGTGACCGTCAGTATTAATTTCTGAATTTGTATTTCGTATTCTGATGCCGCCTCCGTTGCATCTCTTTTAGTTTCCAAAATCTCATTTTTCATATTTTCGTTCAAGGTTCTAACATATTTGTATGACTCTTGCAAGTAAGAACACTTTCTTTCCAAGCAATAAATATTAGGAATAGGAACAATTCCTGGTGAATGGTCGCTTTCATCTTCATAATCTTCTTGTATCGTCAATCGTCTTTTCAAATTTTCTATTTCTGCCTTGTAACGTTCTTCTTGTATTGCCCATTTGTTGAGATCGTCAGCAGCTCTAATGGCCATCGACGTTAGTTTATCATATAATTCTTTGAATTTCATGTGGAAGTATTCTAATCCTTTTTTGAGTTGTGATTCATAGAGCAAATTTCCCTTTTCTACTAGTCTGTCGATTTGTGATGTATCGTGAAAGTCAATATCATTTTGTTCTTTTTCTGACATCCATGATCCAAACTCACCAACATCTATTTTCTTTTCTTGTAAAAGTTTTTCTGCTGCCTCTTTTTCTTTATTCTTTACTTCTATTTCATTTAGCCTTTTTTCAAGTTCAGATGATTTTTTTGTTGCATCCGTTAATTGAGCCATTGCTTCAAACGTTTCTTTCCTGTGAACGATTATGATAGTTAGAAAGTGAAACCAAAACCACTAATGAATGTTATTACAAATTTGATGACTTGAGTACCTGGCTTCATGTAGAGCAGTTAAAAGGGCATCTTTGCCACCTAAGGCTGCTCGTAACTCCATCACTGTTGACATATGTGGCGCGAACCAACCGGCTGAATTTCGTGCTTCCATCGATACTAATATTGCTTCTAAACTCGGGCATTGTAATGTCAGTACACCAGAAGAAGTTTTGCCTAAGGGTTTTAAAACATTGGAGAAATAAAGTACAAGATGACTCAGATTGTATCATTAAGACAAAAGTAAAACAAACAGGTGAATACATACTGTTATCTTTTAGGAAATCCAGTATTTCTTGAAGGCCTTCACGAAGGCCTTTATTTTCTTCTATGAGTGCAAGCATTTCTTTTTCCTGATTTAGATTTTCTGAGACACTTTGATGATTATCAGATTCCTTGGCCAAGACTCTAAAATACATAACAAAACAATAATGTTATTGATCCAATGAGTTTAAATATGTCAAATAAATCATCATCTGCCTAGCCTTTTCCCAACTATATTGGGGTCGGCTTCCAGTCTTACCGGATTCAGCTAAGTTCCAGTGTTTTACATGGAGCGACTGCCTATCTGACCTCCACAACCCAGTAACTGGGTAACACGGTACCCCTTGGCAAGACTAGTGTCAGATCTCAAGCTTCTGACTACCAGTAACGACTGACAAAGATCTTCAAATGACAGCCGGGACCAACGGCTTAACGTGCTTTCCGAGGCACGGAGGAAATTCGGTATGTTGAAATGGTTACCCATCCACGGACTGACCTCGTCAAGCGTTGCTTAACCTTGATGATCGACCCGTGCGGCTGTTATTATTTAGCCACGAGCTATGTACGAGCTATATACGAGAATATGTCAAATAAATAGTAAATTAATTACCTAGTGGATTCCTGTTTTTCATCTTTAGGCGTGCTATCATCGCTTTCACTGTCCTCAATAATTTCATTAATTTTGTCTTTTGTATATCCGACTTTTTTAAGTAGATTTGTCATCTTATTTATTTTAGCATTCAAATTACGGTTATTTAATTCAAGTCCAATAAGTTTATTTTCAAGTCTCTTTAGTTCTTTACAAATTTCTGAATTTGTTTCTTTTAAATTTCGATAGTCCTTCATAATACCTTTGACAGGTATCTTTTCGTCAGCAGGTACGTTATATTTTTGTCTAAAAATAAAAAATAAAAAAAACTATCTGTAAATCCAATTCTGAATAGGAATAAAGTAAACCCTGGATTTGAAAAATATAAATACATCAGATGAGCTTTCTTAGTCTTACCTTAATGTTTCGTTTTCTAGCTGTAGGTCATTTATTAAATTGTTTAAAGTGTTTGCTTCTTGTACTAAACTTTTAATGCCCTCATCTTTAAACTTCAGCTGTCGCTTTTTATGTTTTAAGCCTTCAAGTAACGCATTTATTCCTTCATCTGATTGCAATTGTTGCAGTTGCAACGTAATTTCTGTCAACTTTGTTACATAAAGATATTGTAAGTAAGGAATATTATTAAACAATGGGTGTAAAATAAACGTGTATTTTAAAATATGTTACCTCTTTGTCTCTAACCCCAATCATTTCTTCAGCACCTTGCAGACTTACAGTTAATTTTTTTACTTTCTTTTTCAATTTGTTAATCATTGATCGTTCTTTGTTATCATCACTGATGTTTTTGGCTTCAGACACAGAATAATCTGGTACTTCTTCAATGACAACTTTAAGTTGTTTATTTTCTGCTCGGAGTAAATTAATAAGATTTGCAGTTTGATCAATTTCACTTGATGCCTCTAGTAACTTATCTTGTAATTCCTTTATTTTTCGTTTTTCTGCATCACTTTTCTGTAGTAATATTTAGAAAGTTCATATTATATGAAGCACACTTAGTATGTATCTTGATTAAGTATTTATGTGAAAAAGTATAAGTAGGTACTTAACTCACCTTTGGTGATGAATTAGTTTTCAAAGCTTCCTTTAAATCTTCTTTTAATTTCGAGTTTTCATTAGATATTGCTTCTAACTCGGCTTTTTTCGATCTTGCTATGTTCTTATATGGTTAAAACAATTAAATAATTTATTTAATTACTATTATAAGTAACAATAATTAATGTATGTAGATCAGTCGATCTGTAGCATGCCCAAAAGAGTGAAAGATCCTACCATTACCTTTGTAGTATCTAGATAGTATTGACTATTTGAATATTAAGTTCATACTTACTTTCCAATGTTGAACTTTAGATTTTATTTCGTCATATATGTTTTCCCTCCTTGAGTCCTTTTCGAAAAGTTCTTTCCTCAATCCTTCCATTTCAAATGATAGATTCGCTTTGGCTTGTTCCGATTTTCCTAAGATTTCTAAAATACAAACAAAGTATGTAAAGATATTGCATTATGGACAAGTCATCAAGCAGTGTCATTACATTGTTTGTTTGTCCCGCGATATACAGAAATGGTATCATAAAATGACTTGCAATTAAGCTCTGATATTACCTTTTAATTGACTACATTCGTTACTAATAGCCATAATTTGCTCTGTTAGATTATCGATCAGCTGAGTTGCTTCGGTTAACTTATCCTTAAGAACTGACACTTTTTCCTTTAGTTTAGTATTCTCTTCTTCTAAAATCTAAAAAGTAATAAAAATGAAATATGCTTTCTTTACTTCGTTAAATATGATCATTACCATTGAAGGATTGATATTTACTTTGACATCACTTAATAACTTCCTTATATGTTTATTCTTCATAGTTACTTGTTGTTCAAGTTCAGCAACTGCATTCATTTCAGACAGAACATCCCGACTGGAATCACTATCATCAAAGTTACTTCTACTTTCCTCCAATTTGCTCTTCCTTGACTCTAAATCAGCAATGTCAGCATACAGCTGTTCTAGTATCTCTTTGTTTGCTTTTATTATCTCTTCTTGATTTGTTATAGTTTCTAATGCACTGTCGTTACTTTGGGTTGGTGATACTGAATTGATAAAAATGCGTTAATTTATATATTATCGCGATAATCAAATATGAATAATTGGTATTCGGTCAGTCTGGCATAAGATCCTGGCCATAGATACCTACTAAATACAAGAACTAATTATTTTGCGCAATCTACTACAATACGTCCATATAGAACTGTTCTAGTGGCTATATACTGGTCGGACAACATTTGATTCAAATTGAAATGAAAAGAAGAACGAAAAGTGGCCTTTGGAAATATGAAATTGACCGTTTATTTACGCTAGTCAGCCTTTAGCCAATTTAACTCGTTTTGCAGAGAGAAAACTAGTACCCAAAATGGTTGCATCGTAATAAAGTGGTTAGGTTAAATGGGAAAGTCTTTTCACACCGTACCATGATGTCGTTGGCTGGTAATATTGCCGTAATGGCTAATAAAGAAAGTACTGTTTACCTGCGTATGTGCTCTCTACTTTCATTTTTCCGCTTTTCTTTTGAGTTGACTTAAGTTGGCCGACTAGGTTGTTTACCTGTAGTGACCAAATTCATGAAAATTTGAAATGCTAAAACATGGAATATGGCTCAGAAGGACAGAGGAATCATCGCAGTGGGAGCCAGAAGAAGGGCGTCGTCTTCGTTGCAGAGGGAGGCTTAGGAAACGCTGGCTTGACGACTTGGGGCAGTTACGGGAGTTTGGACGGAGAAGGCATCACGAGTGAAAGCCGGAGGACAACCTTGCCCACCAGTGGGACGGGGCTAGTTTACAAATATTCTGAGTCTGGATTGAGTGCCTTTGCCTTGTTTCACGGCAAAAGGTTGTTTGGCACCTTGCTGCTAAGTTTGAATCGCAGACAAGTCACGAATGAAAAAATAATTAAGTTTTCACAATTTTTTTATTTAGCTAGTATTTAATATCCCACTTAAACATCTTACCCCAAGTCTTTCTAGGTAGGTAGTACTTTTTCCCGCGCTGCGTCGTCTCAAAATCGCCCTTACTTTAAGCTTATAGGAGGCACATACAATATCTATCGTGTTAGTGAATATTTTCTACAATTAAAATTACCAAAAAACCTAGGCATAGCGGCTTCCACTAATTCGTATAAGGCGTTGTGGGTATTCATCAGTAAATAATCGCCTAAAAAACCTATTCTGTATTCTTTGCTATTCATACAAACATGGAAAGCTTTTGAAACTATACGATTAATATGTATGTGTGTTGTATGTATAAAATATTCACTCATGCGTAGACATGTGGGGTGGGTTAATCTTCAATCGACCGTGCTACAAAGTATCGAACAAAGTGTAGGTATGTGATTGTTTATATCATATAGCTGTATGCCATTCCAATTCATTATTGTTGAAGGGTTGTGGACGGAACAGCTAATAAGAAATAGTGAAAAGAATATTTCTGGCACTAAACAAAAACAAACTCTAAATCAATAAGAAATATTTGTAAAAGAAAACATACTGTAAGTCAATGATAAAACTCTAAAGATGTAACATGTATATTTTTTCCAAAAAATATTAAAGCCGTTAAGACGTGATTATCATTTAAAAATCAGCTGCTGAGGGGTATCTGCGTCTTTTTACTTAGATACATAAACAAAGTAGGTACTAAATATGTTTGATTTAGGTAGTAATATAGTTAAAATTATGTTACGAAACACAAAATTATACAAAAAAAACAGTACTTCACAGAATCTATATGTTGGTCCTATAGATTCTAGTCTAGATACCTTTCAAGTTAATTTTTGTGTCCGTATTTTTATGATCCTTGAGATGTTTAAATACAGAAATCTAGTTACCTGTTCGCTCTTCAACTTCAAAATATCTTGCGAAAGTCTAAACAGAGTTTTTAAGTCAGTAAAATTCAGCTCAATATCATCGGCTTCCATCCAGCACAAACTTTCACATAGTTTCTCCTTATCTGATTGTGTGAGCTCCTTCTGTGAGAAACTTAATATTTCTCGCCAATCTGTTTCCACCATTTTTGATTTTAAACTTTGTCTTTTTAAGTTTAGCTAATAACTTTGAAAACTGCAAAGCGATTGTGACTCACTGTCGCAAACCAATACAACCACAGACGACTTAGAGTTATGAATACAACCAATGTTTGTAATTTGCCCGTTGCCTAGCAACGCAAAAAACGCAGTTGTTGCCATAGTTAATAGAATAGCAAAGGAGTTTTTACATTTATTTAAGTACAAAATAATAAAAGCATTTGAAAGTTTCTAGTAGAACCAAGTGTCAAGTAGTTTTTTACAATTAATGTTGTCCAAAATAATTAAGATTAGAATGATGTTATACAATTTATTTTTACGAAAGTTAAAAGCATTGACAAACTGGCATGTATTGGTGAAAAAACTTTTCGTGCCATTAGCGAGATCAAAGAAGTAAAATAATTTTCATTTATTTCATTTTCTAA
Organism: Orthosia incerta; assembly: GCA_948252205.1. Classification (NCBI taxonomy): domain Eukaryota; kingdom Metazoa; phylum Arthropoda; class Insecta; order Lepidoptera; family Noctuidae; genus Orthosia; species Orthosia incerta. Next base: position 8,660,044 of record OX411748.1, read on the forward strand.
TGGCTGTTATTCTTTTTTTCACAACTGAATGGCCTGATACTCGTACTGCCTTTTGAATTCGTCACTAAATGAGGTTTTGATATAAACTTTTTATAGAATAAATACTTTTTCGTATTTTGTTTGTGAAGATTGTAATCTCTCTTCCCCAAAACGTAATGATTGCATTATTGAAACCCTGAAAGCTATTTCTTTATTATTTCATAAAAATGTTCAAAATTAGTATCGATAATAATTTTGATAGGATATCACAATGAAATAAAACTCGTTATAAATACAAAGATTATTTTATTAGGTGTGATGATATCGAACAATAGCAGTTAATGTTATATTGTATGTCGAGGTGTCAACAACAAAATAAAACATTTGTGCTTTAAAAATAAATTAACAAAAGTAAATACAACAATACAATAGGTTAAAAAATAGTGAAAAAAGAATTTGCATCTACACAAATGAAGTATTGACATAGGGCGAGGGAAATACTTTGGTTACACCTATGAGAGTACAAACACTTAGGCACATATAACACAAATTAATGTTTACTACCACCACTACTTGTACACATGAACGATATCAAGTAAACGTACAATGAAACGAGAAAACATTTGTTATACATTGTAAAAATATAGTTACAAAATCTGATCCATGACTAGACATTATTAAAAAACCGTAATACTTTTGATAGACAGTTATATAAAACGAATTAATAGATGCCTGAACATTTGACACCAGATTAATAAATAGCACGCGTACTTCTTAAGTCGATACAACTAATTTTAAATTAAGCATACAATATTGTCAACCGTTGCCAAATAATTACTCGCCCTATATATACTAACCATTGCATAGTTTTGAGTATTATTATGTAGGTATATGATTAATACGGTAACTGATACCCATACTTATAATTACTGTACGTTATGTATAGGTACAACTGTATCGCCAATTGCTCACAAAATGTCAAAACTTTGCTCTCGCCGGAATTTCTAAAAGTATTACTCCAAAGTTTGACTTTTGCAGATATGTAATTTTTATGTATTGATGTATATAAATCGGTTAGTATTTTAGAATTAGTAATCTAGCTTCGTTCTTTTAAAATATCACTTTTAAAAGACGAGCCCAAACAACTCACTCCTAAGTTATAAATAAATACTACACTAAACAATTTTACAAGTATATAAGTATTTTTATTATTTTTTTACAATTATACAACATCATAATTATCAGATAAACATACTCTTTGGGACGCATAAAACAACTTTGGATAGATTACATTGACGTGATGCGGTTAGATATTCTAGTTCACAGATGACAGAAGCGAAAATATAGGTACACCGATAAACATTGATAAACTCTACTGTTAGTATGTTAGATTGTCGAGTTAATGCCGTCGTATTGGTACACTTTGGTCAGCAAGTTCCACCGAAGGCCAATTTTTCCCGCTTAGCCTTATATCCTTTGTACAAAATATTACAAAAAGTCATGGCATAATTTTGGTATCATTTGATAGACTCTAAGGTACATAATTGGTTATATTTAACATAGAGCGGAGCTTATATAAGACCCTCACCACTATCATGTACTTATGGTACTACATTGGGTAATAAATACGTAGAAATCGTGGGCGCGGTATACGAACCTATTTATAGAAGGTAGATTGAGGGATTTTTGGGATAGCTTTAAATGAACTAATATTATATTTTGGTGACATTTTTTTGTTACACGCAAATGTTTATGTAGATTCACTGGCTGTTTGGTGTCACGGAGTAGTGAACGAATGGAGTGCTAAGTTTTCGAACTCGCACGTTACGCATTTTACTAAGCAACAAACAGCACATTAGCAGTACATTCGTTGACGCCCCCGTGGTGGGTAGTGTGTCTATCCAACGCGTATGGTCAGTGCCTACGTGTGGCATGTTACCACGTATGGTATGCTACCACGTATGGTATGTTACCACGTGTGGCATGTTACCACGTGTGGTATGCTACCACGTATGGTATGTTACCACGTGTGGCATGTTACCACGTGTGGTATGTTACCACGAGTGGTATGTTACCACGTGTGGCACGTTACCGCGGGCGGCGCGCGCACAGCGTGGCACGTCGCAGGCGCCGCAACAGCGACGACTCGCGCTATCAGATGCGCTCCACGTAGTTACCTGTACAGAAAGAAACGGATTATTCATTAGATACGAATGTAATCTTAGATGAATAAAGTGTTCTCTCTGTTTTATTTTAAAGTACAGTAGAAATAACTAAACTCGCAAAATAGGTGGTTATCACTTTTATTGACTTGAAACCCGTCTGAAAAAGGCGATACGCACTCTAATATTACTTTACTGCACATATATCAAATTAATGGACAATGCAAAATCGTCAATAAAACATTGCATAAAGTGGAACGGAGGATGCTGCATCGGCAAGGGACTTTGGATGTAAACGTCCTTGTCGAAAGACTCGTTGATAATTAGTTATTCCAGGATCATCAAAAAGGAATGCGCAGGTAAATACTTCTTTATAAGCACACTCCAATTGAAACAACAATTATCTCAAAACATTCTTAAAGATATAAAGACAATATCTAAGGACCAGCTGGTAGTGTGACTCACCCGGGAAGGTTCCGAAGCGTCCAGTGCGCTGACTGGAGCCAACGTACCAGCCGTCGTCGCACTTCTCTAGCACGTACACCGTGTCACCCTCGTTCAGTTCCAGCTCGTCGGGGTTCTGTGGTCGATACTTGTACATGGCGCGGTATCTGAAGAGACAAAGTTAAATTGAATTGTTATAAAAGTATGTTAGTGAAATGGGCAGATGAGATTGTTGCCATCGCTGGTAGACCCTGGAGGGTGGCGAAGGAGTATGAGGATTGGCACAAGAAAAGAGAGGTCTATGCCAAGCAGTGGGTGAAGTCAGGCGACGTATGATGATGATGATGTAGCTAAATAAAGTCTATGTGGCATTTTGCACATTTCAAATAGTAAACATATAAATAATTATTATGGTTTGAAATGCCTAGCTCAGGTTGTATGTTAGATGTTATCTTTGCACATTTCTCGCGTATCCAAAAAGCTATAAGCTTTGCGTGAGACATGTGTTTATATACACATTGAAAGTTTATTGTTTTCATAGCGTAATTAAACTAGTATGTTCAAATTTAAATTCAAAGCTGTTTTAATGTCTTCTTTTTCACACATCGCTGGCCAAAAATATTAATTAAACATGGTTAAACTAACGGTATGGCCTCCGCATTGGTGTCCACGTACAAGGGCTCAGTGTTATTGAGGTCGACGCCCGCGCCCGTCGGCGGCCCGTAGCCGCGCTCTGAAGGCGTCAGCGTCGCCTGCGCAGGCTTCGCGACGTAACCTGAGAAATGACGTCACAATTCAGAAATGAGAGGAACAAATTAAACAACGCAGGAGGTCCGTTATCCAGGTAATAGGAATGTTAGTACGCGCAAAGCTCGAAGCTGCTAAATTTAAGGATTGAGTTGCCTCGGTTTAGTGACGTAACCGGAGTAGTTGAGACATGACGTAGAATTAGAGGAACAAATTAAACAATGCAAGAGGACCGTTATCGTGTGTACGAATGCAAGTATGCCAATGCAAGCTGTTGCATAAAAATATCTGGCTGGGTCGGTTAAATTTCGTAACCTGATAAGTCGAGAAATGACATCACAGTTCAGAATCAGATGAACAAATGAAACAATGCAGGAGGTCCGTTATCCTGTGTAGGATTGGAATGTTGGTACGTAAAGCTGTAAAAGATAATGTTCTGGTTGCTAACTTGGTGACGTAACTTGAGACGGACGTTTGCGGGTGGCAGACACAATAAGAAGATGAGCCGTTATTATAATAAGGATAAGATTAAAGAATATTATGTCGTTTGGAATGCCTAACAGAAAAAAAGCTAAACATAACTATCACAATAATGAAGTCTACTACTAAACCACAACATACAATGCTAAGTAGGTCATCAGAGGCACTCATCCGCCGGTTTTGCTACGTAACTTGATATATACGTCACACATTGGAACAGGAACAATATGTTGGCCACTATCCTAACCACAATAACGACATACAAGTATCTTACTTATTCTAGATCAGAAGTATGTTGAAGTAGCCAGATTGTATTGCATGCATTTTTGCATGTCATTCTACATTCATCATCAACCTTGTAATGTTTTCATTGCTAGGACACAGGCCTCCTCACTGTGAGAGGGAATGGGCCATATTCCACCACGGGCCCAGTGCAGGTTGGTAGATGTCACAATGTCTTCGAATTTTTTGGTTCTAGGATACTCCGGTTTCCTCTAGAGCAGTGGTGGCCCAGTGGTAATGGCCGCGACTTACAAGTAGTACGTCGTGGGTTCGAACCCAGGCAGGTGCTTTACTTTGTGTAAATTATTTCATCACCACTGCTCTCAAAAACGGTGAAGGAAAACATCGTGAGGAAACCGTTATGTCTTAGAACCAAAAATTCGAAGACATGTGGCATCCATCAACATGCACTGGGCCCGCCGTCCGCGTGGTGGATTACGGCCCATTCCCTCTCACAAAGAGGAGGCCTGCACGTACAACCGACCAAATGCGAGTCTAAGTGCGGAAAAGTGGTCCATATTCTATTATATCCTATCCTACGCCGGTTTCCTCACGATGTTTTCCTTCACCGTTATGAAAGCAGTGGTGATGAAATAATTATTATTTACACAAAATAAAGCGCCTGCCTGTGTTCGAACACACAACCTACAACTTTTAAGTCGCGGCCGTTATCACTGGGCCACCACTGCACATTCAAAAAGAGAAAATTGGAAAATCATGATTAGTCCATATATTTTTTTCTATTTTATAGGGTCGCGTTTGACCACTATCTCACAAAACGACAGTGAGTTGGTATTTTCTGTTATCACTCCACATAACATAATATCAGGCCTGTGTGTTTGATGACCCAACGGGGAATCCGTTGGGTCATGAAATCAGAGGTACAACAACCACGTTTCGCTAGTTACTCCATTTTTAAAACATCTGTGTTAAAATCAATTACATCAATGTTATAAACCAACCTGGAAGAGGCTGCGTAGCGGGCGGTGCGTTAGACAGCGCAGGGCTATTCTGTTGAGGTGTATAGCTGTGGGAGCCCATGCTTCGTTTAGCAGAGCCATTGAGGAGACCGTGGGCAGCTGGCGACGCCACTGGCTTGTCATTGTTAAGTACTGGTTGAGGGTCTGGAAAAAGAAGAAACATTTGCGTTTAGTATTTTGTTGGATACAAACATGAAACAATTCATAAACGTAATCGAGTAGACATCTGAGTGGAATTTAAGTCAAATTCATCATTGTTTGAATGTGAAATATTTTGGGGTAAGGGCTAAGGAGACAATTCAAATCTGTAAAAGTATCTGAGCAACTACTAGAGCATAATGATTGCAAAAATAACGGTATAAGTACCACTTCCTTAAATATATCAGGATTCCAAAGGATTCCCACGATTACTCAATCAAAGGGCATTGTGGGACATTCCTTTCAATAATCACAATGAATCATAAGTTCGCGATAAGATAAAATTATGGAATGTTGCCCAACATTACAAAGCAGTTAGTCAGCCTCATTAGTAAAACGTTGTGTTTATTAACTTACGTAATTTGACGTATTAGCGCGAACATGCTATTATGGTCTTGACAGCTCAGAATTTATAAGATGGGTTGTTATGGCGTAATCATGATGTTTCTCTTCGAAATTGGGCGTATCGAATATATTAATTTGCATTTCCTGAGTTGGATGTTATGTGTTAGTGGCACAAAGAAAGATGTCTTGTTTTTGTTTTTAATTGCATAATCGTCATCTTTTGTTTTTGCGTTACCGTGAACTATACGAGTGTCCCCTATATCTAACAACTATAAACCGTTTAAAATAATAACGATACCCAAGTATGAACATTCATACCCTTTTCTCAAACGCGGAGTAAAGTTATGGGGTGGATCGAATGATGTGACTGAATCCCACCCGTACGCAAAATACGCGCTTGGTCGTGGAGTTGCGGAAACAGCCCGTCGAAACTAAACTAAAGTTATGACCAAACTAAATCGCAAAAAAATATCTGAGGGTCATATTGGTAGTCATCATTTCAGCCGACAGACTTCCAGAGCTGGACATAGAACACCCAAGCATCACCGTAGCAAACGATACTGTGCTTCTCGCATCTAGTGGATGGTAGTCCACTACCACCCACCCCCAGCCTCCCAGCCTCCCCATCCCCCGGCCTTTACCTGGTTATTGATCCACTTTGTGGGAGGCCTTCCTCCTTCTTTGTGGTTGTAACTTTACTCCGCGTTTATTGATAAGGGGTCAATATTTTACATGCCGCTCCAAAAGATACTCACCAGGTTTACTTGGACTAGGTTCCTGCAGGATAGTAACATAACTATCAGGGAAGATGCCCGTCTTGGTGCCGTTCCGTCCCTCCCACCAGTTCTGGTCGATGCGCCTCGTCAGCACCACCACCTCTCCCTTCTTCAGAGGCAGTTCCAGGTTCGTTTGAGCTGTGAAGTCGAACTTCGCTCGGGCCCGACCCTCGACGACCACGGGTTTCTTGGGTACCTGTACTACATCGCCTTTCTGGATCTGAAAATTAGGTTTTAGGTTGATATTTAGTTTTTTGAAGATTGAATTTGTTTTAATATAAGAAAGAGGTACAAAGTAACTGATGGATTGTTTGTAAGATAATTTATCTGAAAAGACGAAAGTAAAGACTTTTGAGATGACGGCAATTACAGATGTATGGAAGAAATACTGCTACAACCCCAAACAAATTGGAATAAGAGGAGGACGTAGTCCTCCAAACTCACGATAAAACACACAAACCGTTTCATTTTTTTTTCTATAGAAATGCGGTCGTTTATATCAATGACTAGCTGTCCCACGCGGCTTCGCTCCCGTCATCTGGCTCCCTACCTGCCCTACCTTCCCTACATACATGAATGTTGCGTAACTTTTACCGCTTACGCAGCGCACGCAACGGAAGCTCTCAAAAGGGAATAATTTAGCCAGTTTTTGCAACATTTTTCATTTATGCTCCGCTCCTATTGGTCGTAGCGTGATGTTATATAGCCTATAACCTTTCTCGATAAATGGACTATCCAACACAAAGAGAATTTTCAATTCCAACCAGTAGTTCCTGAGATTAGCACGTTCAAACAAAGAAACAAACAAACTCTTCAGCTTTATAATATTAATATATATTATATATAAAATATAAGTATAGATATGAAGGCGGCATGCTTTTATGTTTGACTATAAGAGAACTTGATATCTAGATTTAGAACTAATACATATTCAAAGAATACGTAAACTACAACGTAGCGCTAACTTCAACTCTGCTTAGAATACAGTTGTAAAAGAATTAATTTGCGATAGTTACCTCAACATAATTATAAGGGAACAGTCCTATCCTGCCATGCAGCTCTCCTTCATACCAGTTGTTATCAATCTGCCTCCTAACATGTATAATGTCTCCTTTCCTAAAGCTTAATTCTCTCGGAGTCTGTCCGTTAAATGTGTACAAGGCCTTAGCGAGTACTTTCTCAGCTTCATCGTATCTGTTCAGAGGCAGTATATTCTTCTGGGATGGCGTGAAGTTGTCTTGATGTCGTCGGTTCTGCATGTCTTGTAGCTCCTGTAATGTGAGAAGTATTATCGGCATGTTGTTCTGTTAAGTTTCTATATGAAGGCGTATATGATACAAAGCTTAAGAATTTGTATTCAATTTTGAATTTTGTTAACAAGATACGTCCGTTGCTATTGAGTCATTCTTCTCAATGCAAGGGGACAGTGAATTTAGAAATGAGTTAGGCCGAAAAATGTTATACAGCGCGTGTATGTTTTTGGTAATGAACGAGTAATAAACCCAAACAGTAGATTCAGTTAGAAAACTTCACACACTCTCTCAAACGTCACCTTCATTGACGCATCGAATGCTTCTATGTCCGCGGGTAGTATTTCGTTTTCCTGAAAATGTTTAATATTTAAGAGAATATTTTTACCTCCATAACATGGTGGAACTCTTGATTTTCCGATGTCGAATACATTTTTAACTTTACATTGTCCTATTTTCTTGTTATTTTAAAAACAGTTGCCTAGTTTGCTCATCTGACACTAACATCACTATACAGTAACAATCATTTCACAGAACTTATTTACGTAATTACACACTCATTGAACGTAATCGCTTTGGAAAATCATTTGCACGCATATCATGATCGTCTCTCGCGCACGTTTCGCTTACACTGGGGCGACCGGGCCAACCGTGCCGTGCTCATAACAATACATCTATATAACAAAAACATTAACATTTACATTTCTCTATAAAAACCAGCCTTATTAAAAGTCATTAAGGTCGAATATTAATAAGTGAGTTGGAGTCAAAAATACTTGTGGTCAATTTGGTCAACGGATTTTTCGTCGGTATGCGGAGACAAGGTCGTTTGGATTTTTTAATTATTTAATAAAACTGGTCGATATTAACATAATGGTTGGTATGAATGGTAAAACGCTCTAAGAGGGAAAAAAAATCGCTTTAAAGCGCTTTGATACATCTTTTTCCACAATTATTTCATTCTTTATCAAAGTAGTCGGATATGTATAGTAAAAGCGGTACTACTGGTAGGATTTTATTAAAAACTTGAATGGTCGGTGTTACGTGGTGGCAAAGTAAAGATTTCTCTTGAAGGGCTCGATCACCGCCTCGTCGATAATTTGCGGATATTCTCACCGCGAGTAATTCGAGTGAAATCAGTGAAATGATGGTGAAAATGTTTCTATCTGCACGACTCAAGTAGGTCGTATGCAAACTCTGCGCGCACGCATCCGGAGTAGCGGTGATGTTTGTTTGGGATGCGTAAAAGTGCATGCGATCATTCAGTTTACTAGGTACTTCACCTACTACTTACGCGTGAGTTACTTCGTTACGAGAGAGATTCTAACAGGTAAAACAGTTATTGTGTAAAATTGGAGGTTTATATAGAATTAGGTACTCGGAAATCCGACACTTGTATGCATTTTCTTAGTATCGGGAAATAGTTCATCATTTTAAAATTACAATTATTTATTTAATATTTTGTTTTTAGAGTGGTGAACAGCTAAATGTATGAAGATACCTAGATACCTAGTGTTGATAACGATGAACCATTTATAAGCCTCCAAAATTATCAATAAATAAATACATATACCTAATAGAATAGTCGAAGATTAGTTAAAACTATATAATATGGGCATCACAGCAATATTATTTGAAAATATTCTTCCATTCGGAACTAGATACTAGATACCTAGACTTTACGAACAATTTTATAATGCAAAACGCTATTTGACAGGTCATTAAACACGTAACTCGCATTTTTGTGCGAATCTACAAAACGTACGTGTTTCTAAGTACTACTAAGGCATGAAGATAAAAGAAAAATTATTATGTCAATACATAATATTCATCATGTAAATCAATACGTTATCTTGTGGAAACTCGGATGGAAATAAACAGAGAAACCGCAATGCCATCTGCGTGTGTTGTTTCAAGAAAATATTCTTGTTTTTATAGAAATCTTGAGTTATGTTTACCATGTGGATACCTATTTAATTAATAGAATTATGTTGTTAATATAGTAGTGAGAGTCATACTTTGTTTGTTAAAAGACACTAAGTTTATTTTGGATTTATAGATTTTAATCTATACAACTTTACAGCCTGTACCGGTAAAGGCAGACCGAGAATAAGATGGCGGAACGCTTAGGATGGTTTATTAAATAATTGGATATGAAGCACAAAACCGATAGAAATGGAAGGAAATCTGGCTAAATAAAAACCGGTAAATAATTATAAAGTCCAAAAACGTTATCATATCGGCTATGGCACATACTCGACAACTTTTTAACTGCATTTTATCTACAACGAACTATAAATAAGACTAATCAATCATCAGTACATAATATTCAATATAATAATATTAAAATAATATGTATATATATATATATAATATTCATATAATATGTATATATATAATATTTAATATAATATGTATATATATATAATATAATAAATCTGTAGAAAAGTCGTTTTGTACATTGAAAATATTTCCAAATTAAATAGGCAGTTTGTTACAGGATAACCAACAGAACCCATTTCCAGCATTTACTAGGTACTTCATTTTATAATTTTTTGATTCACACACATAAGACCGAAAAATACCGTAAACAGGATGGAGGGCCGGATTCTGAATTGAGTATTAAGAAAGTTTCAAATCTTACTTGAATACCAAAGATCGTCTAACAGTTACCCTGTTAGACGATCAGAGCTTGACAAATAATCAACTCCCAAATTTTAATCAAGAAACCGGGGTTACTGTTTTGTTATTTCATAATTATTTTGTGCTTTACCAACATTGATATATAAAATTTACCAATAAAGAACGAAATAATGTTCGATCATTGCCTGTCATTAGGCCTACATTAAACTCAAAGCAAGGCAATACACCGCCCTCTTAAGTAACTTGTCAGTAATGGCATGGATATTGCGTTATAGGAACCATTAGACGTGTTGGTATTGGTACTAGCGGTAATACATATAATAGCAGAGATATGGTTTATCTACGAATGGGCAATCAATAAATTGCGCAGAATACACGTATTCACCATTTTGTTGTTTTTTAGGGTTCCGTAGCCAAATGGCAAAAACGGAACCCTTATGGATTCGTCATGTCTGTCTGTCCGTCCGTATGTCACAGCCACTTTTTTCCGAAACTATAAGAACTATGCTGTTGAAACTTGGTAAGTAGATGTATTCTGTGAACCGCATTAAGATTTTCACACAAAAATAGAATAAAAACAATAAATTTTGGGGGTTCCCCATACTTAGAACTGAAATTCTTTTTTTTTTCATCAAACCCATACGTGTGAGAGTATCTATGGATATGTCTTCAAAAATTATAATGAGGTTTCTAGTATATTTTTTTCTAAACTGAATAGTTTTCACAATAGACACTTCCAAAGTGGTAAAATGTGTGTCCCTGTAACTTTCTAAAACAAGTGAATTATAAAACTAAAAAAAAAATGATGATGTACATGTAAACTTCTACCGAAAATTGGTTTGAAAGAGATCTAGTAATCATTTTTTTTTTAATACGTCATAAATCGTAAACCGCAATTTACTAAGTACGGAACCCTTCATGCGCGAGTCCGACTCGCACTTGGCCGGTTTTTCACCCTTAATTATTAAACAAAATATTTGACTGCAATATAATATTATTTTTGTAAGTGCAATATTCAGCGCAATACATCAATGTTTTAATGTACTAGAATACTTCCCATTCACCTTCCATTCCATTTGCCTTTTCATTTTCCATTATATTTCATTTATACTCAGTTACATTTACGTCTTTTTATTCTCGTGGAGGGTCGATCCGATGCATGAAACAGTAAAGTTTCAGTCTGTGTTGCAAAAGGATAGTGTATATATCAAAACAACACTTTAATTTTGTAGTTTGGACGAGAATATGTATCTATCTACGTACATAATGTATCTGTTTGTTCTTCTAAACAAGGCATAAGTATTAAAGTTGAACGGCTTGAAACAAATGCATCTGTACACGGCTTACATTACAAATCAGACCCAGGCAAAGATGATAAGACGAACTAGACTGCTGCATAAGATATACATAAGATATACATATATTACAACAGGAAATAGCCGTGAGATGTGAAAAGACTCGAGGGAGGCCTTTGCCCAGCTGTGGGACAGAATGGGTTTATATAATTATAGGAACAAACAAAATTTCAACAGTATCAGTTATCCTATTATAATTGCACATACTTTTAAAGTCTTTACAAACAATTACAGAGATAAATATACACGCAGACTATATTAGCGCATATTCTCAAGCCCCAAGTTCAATAAATTTGCGGATATTATGATATCGATCAAACTGCAGTCGCGTGCCAGCACCTAGTTTAACACGATTAATCGCTAATCGCAATCGCAACATTGACTGACGCGATAATCGTATTCCGATAAACCATTTAGCTCCGTTTTTGCGCACATCGATGCTTGGTTTAGAATCGATTGTCAAGATCGCATGAGACGTAATACAATGAGAAATTGTGATGGAAACCGGATTGAAAGTATTCAAGTAATGATTTTTTTCTTTGTTGCAATTGTGTTATTATGACCTACTTTATTTTTATTGTTTTTTGTATTGAGATTTAGTTGGGATTATTTAGTTTCGCAACTATAGTTTAAGTAGATTGTAATAACGACTATACAATAAGTCTAGTATAAATTTTATAGATAACAAAATCTGCATTGGGAATCTGAAAAGAATCAAAATCAGAGCATTATAATAGTACGAACTTTCTATTAGATTGCTATAATATCTTCTATTCTATCTTTACGCTCTCATTGTATGTTTTATTCTTGCATTGATACTGCTGTACCTAGTATGAACGATTTTTTTTAAAGAGGTTACTTAAGTCTAAAAGAAAAGCAAAGGTTTGTAATGGAAAATGAAAACGCTACACGCGAGCTTAGCTGGGGTTTTGAACTCGTCTAACAAAAGATAAAACATAAGATACATCAAAGTATACAGCGATAGAAAAACGATCTTTCAAAGAAACCGCAAATAGATTTGAACGTAAAAATGTCATAGTTTTTTTATCATAACTGATTCAGATCAGCTGTATCTCTATGATTGATCGATAAGTTGTTTGGAATATAAAAATAGACTTTATTTGTTTAAGAACTTTACTTACCAATTGATTTAGGACTTCGAGAATAATATTGATATGTTTCGAAGTCTGTATTGATAAAACAAAATAACAGAAAACTTCTGTATTGTTATGGCTTGGTACGATCCTGATCACAGAACAAAAATAACGCCTACTACAATAGAAGTCGCAAGTGGGCGGGGCCCGCGTACCCCGAGTTTTGCACAGTTCTGCATATGTTTCCTTCCGCGCACACACTACGCACATCAGTCTTGGTTCAACCGTCACGGTGACAAAAACTTGAAAAAAAATACAAAAATGCCATATTGTGCTGTTTTAGAATGTAAACACGATAGCAGAACCAAAAATGTATCAAATGTAGGTATATCTTACCATCGGCAAGTCTTAATTTATTTTATTTCGATAAAAATGTAAAAACAATATTTTATTAAACAAGACAAGTAAAAGTTGATTTTATGATGTTAAATTTAAGGTCTACTTTCTTTAAAACTCAAACATTGTTCTCGAAGATTCCAACTATGCACATGTCACATTCAGCTACTCAATTAGAGATTACCAATATCGATAATGAGTTATCGATACTTTAAACTTACAATATTCGAAAAAATCTTCTTACGCGCGAAAAACATAACCCTTTCCTTGCAGCCGTGTAAAAATAAAGATTACGCCGAATTGAGAACCTCCTCCTTTTTTTGAAGTCGGTTAAAAAGACAACAGCCTTCAAAATCAACAAAGTGTAATAATAATAACACATGAACATAGAACCTCCTTCTTTTTTTAAGTCAGTTAAAAAGTGGCTTATGTGTTAGTCTGAAATTTAAGATCTACTGGTGTATAGACCTAAATTTCATCAGTTCATTAAGGAAGTTAGTCAAGCTAATCATAATAAGAGTGTAGCCGCAGGCGAAAGCGTAAGCTTCCCATATCAGTAGGACGTATTGCATTTGTAGTATAGTCTATCGCATCATCATCATCAATACGTATAATAAATATGTAGAAAAGTATTTTTTGCACATCGAAAATATTTCCAAAAAAAATAGCCAGTGTGTTAAAGGATAACCAACAGAACCTATTTCCAGCATTTTTGTCTGTTTGTCTGTTTATTTGTGCACGCATCACGTGACATGTACGAAACCAATGTAAATAACTTTTATACATAAACATTGTGCGTAACTTGAAGAATTACTTAGTTTTTGTGTCATCGCAATCGGTTCACTCTATCAAAAGTTAGATGAATTTAAAGTGTTCAAGAAGTAAAATTATCACAACACACGCAATTCAGATACTCGGAGAGTTGAACTCGATATTCGATAGATGGCGTTGTGAATTTGAAGTCATTTTCTGAATCACGGTGTTAAGATTCTCCGCGAAAGATTGATTACTATAGAATCAAATATGGCCGGTAGGTAAGTAGGGTAGGCAGGAAGGTAAGTAGGGTAGGGTTGGCAAACAGATGACGGGAGCGAAGCCGCGGTCACAGCTTGTAATTAATAATAGTACACCAAAGACTACGTACAGTACTGTCTTTCCTTTCATTTTTTAAATCCATGGAAAGGTTGTCTTGAAAAGATCGCTTTTAGCGATAAGGCCGCCCATTGTGCCACCCAGTGTAATGTTTTCTTCGTCTATACTTTTTTTTGGGACAATCCCACCGCACTATTCCCAAACCACTGCAACTCCTGAAAGCCAGAATCAACAGTGGCGACCACCAGAAAAGCGCCGAGGCAATAAAGCTCGACGAAGTCCCGGAGAATGAATTTAACTGTCTTGGATCCCGCAACGAAATTAATCAGAAAATAATAACGGAGGAGTAGGAAAAAGTCGTCGTCGTAAGTCGTCTATACTTTCTGTAACTTATATGGTGTACATAATAAAGAGTATTGTATTCTATAATTCTATTGATAGAACAAAACACCACATACAAAGATACGCCCATCTTTGTATCAATAGAATCATTTTTAAAATCGGATCAGTAGTTTACCATGAAATATCTTAATAATACTTTCTATAAATCGTAAGTATTGGAATAAATTTATATAAAAACTTGATTACAAACATAATAATATTTATCGTCTCTAGTTATTGGGCGCACGGTTGGCGCAGTGGTTGAGCGATTGACTGCTGCGCTGCGTGTCGCGGGTTCGATTCCTGCACGAAACAAATATTTATATGATCTACAAATAGTTGTTCCGGCTCTGGGTGTTAGTGTATGTGAAATTATATGTTTGTAAACGCACCCACGATACAGGAGAAATTCCTATTGTGGGTGAACGTTTTTTTTTTAAAACTAAACTGTATTTTGTTTGAAAATAAAACGGAATGTCGATAAATAAGTCAACGACCGTGGTACATCACTACAGGAGGACGAGTAGTAATGACCTCATTACGCAAATATAAATCTTATCGGTAACAAAATACGGCTTTAAATTAAATGAATTTACTATAGTGACATCTAGCGGCGGGTAGCGTAACTTGCTCATTAAACTATTCCGTGTGCGCTTTAAACGAAAAAAGTAATAAATACTCAAAAAGAGTAGACAATAAACCAACTCTATTGTCATAAAGCTGTGGTTTATTTTCAAATAAGCGACGACTGACATATTTTCTACTTTCATCTAAAAATTAAACTACCAATCACACCAAAGATTTCTTAGTGTTATGAAATACAAATAAACTGTATATGTGTGAGTTTGGGTACGCTGGTTCCGATACTAATAAAGCTATATGCGATTTCTACTGTCTCCTCTGTTCTGTGATCCTGATGGTATAAAAAAGGCTAAGTAAAGCAAGTTAGTGTCTGTGGCAAAACATTTGGTGGCCGAAAGAACATTGTTCACGAAACAAGCAATCTTCCTTAGGAAAGTGCTCATCGTGGTATACCTGTAAAAGTGTAGAATAACAATGTAGTAATATCTATTATTATAGCTAAGCAACCTTGGTGAACACCTTAGCTTTGCAAGTGTCTATAACCACTTCACTTCTCTCCAGTTACGACGTCAACCTTTTTTCTGATATTTAAAGTACCTATGCCCCTCAATTTCAATTTATACAAGATATATACTCTATAAGACGATTGTTCTTCTCCGTCTATTTCGAAGGCACTGATGCTAAGCAAATTATTTACTAATAGCTGCCCGCCCCGGCTTCGCTCTGGTTAATATAGATTTTGTGACTTTCTGATTTTCTGGTAGTTCAAGACAAGATTCCATCCCCGGATATAACTTCTTTTCTTTATGTTTCTGTTCTCCTGGTAGTTTGAAAGCCACCACTCATGATTCGCATTGACTTTACTAGCTGCCGCCTATGGCTCTGCCTGCGTGGTATTATTACTTTTGCCAATATCTTTATAAATTATAGCCTACTAGCTACAGCCCGTGTTGAAAGTAAAAAAAATCCGCTGGATCAATCTCAAGATTTTCTGAAAATTTCATTAAAATCGGTCCAGCTGTGGTCCGGAGTCTATAAGGAACAATTAAATATACTTTCTCTTTTATACATATAGATGTATTGCCTATGTGTTATTCTGATGTATAAGATAAATTTCTACTATATTAAGCATATGTCATGTACAGCAACATGTTACACTACAAGCAGATGTTGTGGTGGCCCAGTGGCTAAGAACTCGCCTCTCGTGCTTGAGATCGTGGGTTCAAATCCGGTCAAGTACCAATATGACTTTTACAATTCATTTGTACTTTATATGAGTTTATCTTGGATATCACTGGCAACGGTGAAGGAAAACATGGTCAGGCGTCTGGACATAAGTCCATACCTGAAATTTTCAAATACTAACTATAAAGTAAGTATTTGAAAGTTTGTGCTCCATTGGTGTCATTGCTGCAAGGCGTTCCAGTGCGAGGGTAAACAAATAAAAAATAAAATTTCTGTAAAGTTTCATCAAAATCCGTTCGTTCCTTTCCGTTCAGATTTATAGGAAGGACACGCACATTTTTGTTGTAGGATTCCAAAAACATTCTGAGGCGGTCGGGTTAACAGAAAACCGGCGACGATTGGATGCAGAGTGCAGATAACTGGGTTTTGTGGCCCTACTTGCGATAGGCATGTTTGTGATTACTGATATGTTTGATTAATTGACTAACCTGTAGGTATTTGTTCCTTTTCTGCTCCCTGTAGAGCCTCTTCATGTGCTCTGCCTGCTGTCGCGCCAGCTCTCGCTCGGGCACCAGTGGCAGAGGGTCGTGGCGCACCGGGCATCGGTAGTGGATATTGACGTCGCTCTCCACGTAACGACGGGGGGATTCTATGGAGAAAATTGAAGATATAGTGATATATTGCATTTTCTTGTCAATTTCTTGTTCTTTTTTAACTTTTTAAAATTAGTTGCTGTACATCAAATTGAATTATATTCCTGTCGAAAAATTTTGAATGGCGAATAACAAAACCATTTATCGGCTTTAATAGTTTCTTAATTTTATATTTCTAGCTCTTCAGTGACAGCGTAGTATTTATTTTGTACGTTAATAGGTTTTATAATATCGTAGCTCCTAATTATACGACAACTTTTTCAATATCGAATCGATGAATCTAAAATCTTTTTCATGCCACACGTTAATAGGAAGACATTAAAATGGTAAACGGTAATAAACATCACGTAGAATTTTAGCTATTCCCGGACATTTTCCATACACGTAACATTCTAATGTAATTATACACTTTTCACGTAACTTGCAGCTGATTGAAAAAACATATTGCTTTTCAAAATCCTAACACGCAATGCGTAAGTCAATAAGTGGCCCTTGTGGAAAGGGCTTGGTTAGGAAATAACAGCATTTTCTATTTGTCGAACCTACACTTTAGTTGTTTGTAAAAGGAAAAGTTCTGTAAGTAGGTACTTGATTTGTAGAATTTTCTTTTAGAAGGTATACATTTTCTTTGATCATTTCTGTATCCTATCTTATTTGTACACAAATATGTACAGTTAAAGAAGTAATTGAAATATTGTTTTATGATTGTTTCGTACCTTGATGAGCTATTTATAATTTATATATCCTTCATACAAATAATTTTTATGACTGTTTCGTATCTTGATGACCTACTTATAATTTCTATATCATTCATACAAATTCTTACATAAGTATCACCGTTGATTACATAACAAACCATCTTATTCGATCCGAATTTAAAACTCACGTTTCGCGTAAAGAACACAATACTAACAAGAACAACTAAGTCAGCCCGCCAGGCGTAGCAAACCTTTTGTATAAAAATAAAAAGTAATCTTTTCTACCGAAAGAGAAAGTGTTCCAGCGTTATGTTATGTTATGGCGAGCCATCGATGTAATACCCTGTGATTGGCGATTTTCTTTAAGTGGTTATTATGCGATGACACGTAAGAACCGGTTAAGGCATTTTGTAATGTATCCGCGGAAGTAAGAGGTGGCGTGTCGTGTAAGGTTAGGTTCTATAAATAAATAATAACTCTGTCTAATCTACGATTTTATTTTATTTTTAATAATACTATTAATACCGTTGTTGAAAGGAACATGTAATATGAGCTTTAGTTTTGACATTGAGTATCAATGAATAAATTAGACAGTGGTATCTACATATAGGTATGTAGTAGTTATTATAATATTGACACTTCCCTGTTACTGATTTGCTGCAGTATGTAGCGGGCGGTCTTTTCCTAAAACATTGATTCCACTACCTTTGATTAGACTGGAAATCGACCCTATCAGTAGATGAAAAATAGGTAGGGAGGGGGGGGAGGAGGGTGTTATTATAGCATACAGTTTTTTTTAATAAAATTAAATTAATATAGTGGTAGCATCTAATTTCGTTTTCCAAAGGTGATCAAAAAATTTACTGACACTGTTTTTAGCAACAGTTATTAAATCATCAGATTAGAATTTTAGTAATGAAAACCAGAAATTTTGACCCAGTAGCGGTACATCACATTTTTATGATAAAAACACGTGTTATAATTATGCTGTTATGAGATTATGCTTATAAGGTAATTAACGTTCAGGTGGAGATTCCGGTCGGGCCGGACGTGTTTCTATTTTTTGTCCCAAAATGTGTATAAAAACATACAATCTGGACTATATTGGAGACGGACGTGTGGTGTATCTCGTAAACACATATCTAAATTTATTTGGTAACAGATGTTTACCAAAAGCTAGCATAAAATATTAGACACAAAAATTTACCTATATTACAAGATATTAAGTTATCTTAGCTTAGGTATTAGTTGCAACTCTAAAATGTAAAATAATATCTTTCAGCCTATTTTATTGTAAACCTGTTCTTTTATGTAAATTTTTGATGGTGCAAATAAATATTTTTATTTTATTAGACATAAAAATGAATCATTCAACGATGCCAATATGACAACTATTTACTCGTATCAGTCAAGGATATATATTTACAAACAGATTTCATAATTATAATTTAAAAATTTGTTAATAAGACAATACAAAATGAAACAACAATCTCATATTATATCCTACTGATATATTGATAATGTATCCAAATACTTGTCCCTATCATATACAGCAATTTTCACGTCGCACATATTTTTGCATACACAAAATGCCGATCCGCCATCAAATATGTCGAATTGGACACTCGACGGAATAACTTAACAATTGTCGACTTTCTACTACTACAGAATAAAGATAATCATGCTTGGCACGTACTTGCGACACTCCCAGAGTAACAATGATAAGATTACAATGCACAAATATGTATCCGTTGGATTCCGTACCTTATGCCATAGGGGAAAACTAAATTCGTAAAGCTATGCTCGTGAAGTAAAAGCAGCAAAATGTCGTTTGTTGTTGCGACTCGGGCATTTCATTTGCACAACATTTACCTACTAGTATTTTTTGCGTTTTTAGTACGGGTTTGAGAATCAGGTGTATTGGTGTCGCTAAGATTGGTAGTGTTGCAAATAGTTTGCCTAATCATCAGACCTAGATTAACCGACAGGTTTGAATCTTGCACAGCAAGTTGGCCACTAAATTGTAATGTAAACTGTATTTTGAGTTGATAACAAACCTTCAGGAGAAGCAATTGAAGAAGAAGTTGATATTATAACAACTTATTACTAGGGCACTAAGAATGCTATTAAAATATTTGTTTAGTTGGAGACGAACAATGAAAATTTAGAAGAAACAATAATCAGAGGTGTCTGTACTTAGTCTTTAAAATAGTTTAAAAATAGTATATTCTCTTATACTAAGTATCCAGATGATGATATAGACAGTAAAAAAAAACAACGCACAAAAAACAATGAAAGTGAACAGAATCAAAAATGTCGTAGATCCAGTTGTGATAACATGTTTACAAACAAACAGATGAATAAAGTACATTGTTTAGAAGAACAAGATGGATGCTACAAGTGTACAAATTAACGTTCCATAGAAAAACGTTACGTAGTAAAACTTCGTAGTAATTGAGTTTATTGTCATTGGGTAGTTATTTTCAAATGCCGCACAACGATTGACGTTTTTTAGTTCTATAATAGCATTATAATCACATTGTTTTGGTAAACTACAGCTGACATTGTTGATTGTAGGTTATTATCTGATGAGGTTTTAGCTATATTTTTTTATATACCTATTCATGGATGATTGTCAAACTGAATAACGTTAATATTACTGCAGGCATCTACAGTAAATACATTAGTTTCTACGGCCAGTCATATCTATCTAAGAGCAAATTCCACTTACATTTTTTCTGAAGTCCTAATGAGCTAATTGAGAAATTTTATCTCCTAGATAGAATTTCTCACATACCGGTATGTCGCTTCGAAGTTCATTATGTAGCATTAGAGCCAAGTCCTTGTATATCTACGCGACATTTTGCAACGAGCTCGCTTTTAATTACCGTTTCAAGTTACAATTAGGTAATTCAGTATCTTGATAGTACTCGACCTCCGAATATTTCATAATTCCTCATTGAAGCGGAACTTGGATTTCGTCTTTAATCTGAAATCCGAATACAATTCGGCTGATTTGTTGCGCAGGTGTCGTTTAAAATTGCACAAATCCCGACAAATAGATGCGTAATCATATTGATTGTTATTTTTTGTTTATTGTTTTTTTTAAGGTATGATCCTCGAAGATCGCACCGATCGGTATTCTGAATATCATGTCAACTAACATTAATATACTGCTTGGATATTTATTACTAAGAAGATCAACATGTCATCATCATCATCATCATCTGCCTAGCCTTTTCCCAACTATATTGGGGTCGGCTTCCAGTCTTACCGCATTCAGCTAAGTACCAGTGTTTTATATGGAAAGACTGCCTAACATGTAATTAATTATATATCAGACGTCAGAAGACACATTCATGTTTACATTCAATTAAAATTAATCACCTCGATATCACGTATCAAAGGTAAAATGACACAGATCAAATGCACACGAGATTAAGAAAGTAAACACTGATTAAATTATTATGCACATTTAGAGTGAACACGTATAAACACACTTAATACACATTTATTACTCGGTTAGTTGAACATGAACACTTTTATGGCGCAGATGAAAATAGTAAAGATAATGATGATGAACAAACCATGAGTGGTCATTTTCTTGATCTGCTTGAGTATGCCCATAGTACTCGATCGATCACAGTACACAAACACAACACAGCACGCACTGCCAGCGTCAGGGACGACGTCTGTCACCGACTGTCGGCAACGATAGATCAGATGCACTTTCGACTCGAATCGACGCCTTAACCTCATCTCCCGCCAAACCCGCTGACTTGGACTTTCGCTTTACACGTACGCGTTGTCAACATAGACATTATTTAATAGTTTTGGAAGCTGAAGCTAAAGCAGACGGTTATCTCATTTTTGGTAGTGTATGTTTTGGTTTTCTACTTATGACATGTTATTTGATCGTATTTCGAATATAACAGTTGTTTCAATTGTTTTTTGTATACCTAAACTTAAAAAAAATGAGTATAAATACATATTGTCAATGTGCGTTTCTTTTTAATCAACCATCCGTAGAAAATTAAAAAAAATATCTAGAGAGAAAGAAATTAGGGAGTAATTATTTGGCTCCACACCGAAACGTATTCATCTTTCTATACTCTACTCACTTTTTACAATAGCACATAAGATTCAAATCAAAACTGTGTTAATGACTTGGTGAATATTTTTAAGCTGTATCGCAAGTTAAAAGTTAAGGGTACACTAGTCGACGGCACGAACTATTTTGTGCGCGGGGTTAAAATGCATTTTATATCAACCGACAACACGTGCGGAAGATATAGATGCTGTGATGAGCAGTAGGAAGCTAGTTCGCGTACGGATACACACTTTTGCAAATTTGTAGTGAAATGGAAAATGATTTAGGACGAAACCGAGCGCGCGAAATTTTATAAACAGTCCTTGGCAGTTTAGATATGATGAAAAAACGACTAAATCTATATGTTCAAAATAAAATTATTTGCATTGTTGAGGGATAGATTAGTAAATCTATCCCTGTATGGAGGCAGTTTTGCAATTTTCCGTCTTCTTATGGTATTTATTCGCGCCCAAAAATGCGTTATAATTTGTGTCGAAATGTGGCACTTTCGACGCTCATAACATTCAAATATTTTATTTTTTTGCTTCCATACAGGGCTAGATAATGATGAGACAAATTATTATCACTTTTTATTTTGAACGCACAACGTCAAACAGTGGAATAATCCATAGACTACGTTTGTATGGAAGAATTTTCGACTAGTGTAATCTTAAGGTCAAGAATTCAATATTACGAATAAGGTCGGTCAGTTTTAAGTACTACTTTAAGTATGTCTCGTTAATAAAGTAAAGAAGTCACATTGCTCAGCGATGAGTCTGTGATGTTATAGATAACGTTATCTCTCCCAGTAAATGTGCACTTGTTTTGAAGACAAAATGGTTTATACTGACATTAATTAGAGAGTCGATTATACAGAAATCGATGAAAACCACAACACAATTTTTATATTTATGGTTTAATTCTATATGAATCAGTTTCCGGTTTTAATATTGAATAGGTAGATGTACTGTATATAGTAGCCTTGAAAACACAATAACAGTATTTGTAAATGTAGAGACACCCATAGAAAATTGGAACAAAAAAATAATAATCTGTGAATGAGTTTGTAGGTACTCACTGAACGGCAATGGAGCGTAAACATCCGGATATATATTTGTTCTGTTTCCCCAATTGGAAAACTCATGTAGAGTATGTCGATAGTCTTCTTTTTTTAAATTTGTCGGTTTGTGTCGGTATTTCACTTGATCTCCTATATTAGTTTCTACACCAGATTCTATAATATCTGTCAAATTGTGCATAGAAGCAGAGTTGTATTTCGGTTCATTTGGAATGTCAGTAGATACAGAAACAATTTCGGATATTGTTATACTTTGTGTGTCATCGTTATCTGAAACTGTATCATCATTATCAGAGCCATTGTATGATTTATCGTGCAACTGCATACACTTGTAGTCATCTGTTAATTGCGTGACACTTGTAGCATCGTATGTAATAGTCGCTGTAGTTTTTTTCAGTACAGATTTGTCTTCAACAGATTCATTGCTTTTTAAACTGTCGGAATCATATTTAATACGAGATTCATTAGGGCTGGTTTCTTTTGAAAAGTAGGCACTGTCGCTTTCATCCTCTTCAGTTTCGTCATAAAGTAAATTTTTCTTCACATATTTGTTTAGAGCCAGAAGTGATCTAGACATCGATCCTGACCCTGGAACGTCACTGAAAAATCCATCGTCTTCATAGTTTATTTCTTCACGTCTTCGAATATTGCAGTTCTGATTTTTTACAGAGTCACTTGCAATATTTACGCTCATTTTGGCGGTACACAGTTTAGTAATTATTTTATCATATTAGCACTGCACACACCTAGATGGTTTACGTTAAACTGAAGCCATGATAAGACAGATAAAAGTATTTTATCAGTAAGTATACTCGATAACACTTGTCGATACTTTTCGATATAGCCCGAGCCGATAGTTGCGTCAAAACAATTTTATATGTATTTATTAATTTTACGAACAACAAGCACACCGCGTGTGATCAAGCGGCTAGCCGAACTATTTACACTTGAAAAAACTCAACCGACAGGTTTTGGAAGTCCGAACCAATTGAATGACGTAAACCGCAAGAGGCTGACTGATAATCGCACGATATGAATGTTCTTTTTTTAAACTCGTTATGGCACTGATATCGTAAATTACTTTGTTATAGCATAAGCACTTCCAAAATATAAATCGAATAATATTTTCTTCGCGTCTGACTACGTGTGTTGACGGCGATGGTCAGGGGAATAAGTTAAGGCACCGATTGTTGTGAACAAAGGCTATTGTTTCTTTTTTATTCGCATATAATCTTAAGGAATATAAGCGTGTTGGCTCTCATGATGCTTACACTGAATGGTTTTCGGAAGTGAACTGCGCAGAAGTGTTACCTAATGTCCCAAAGTAGGTTAGATCATTTTTTAATTTGTTTTTGTTGGACGAACGTCTCGAGGTAGTGTTATTTACGAATAACTTCACAAATAGTTACAGTGTATGAGGTTGAGTATGTACTTGCCTGAGTATGAGAATTGAGTAGGTATGTACTTGCTTGTGTATGAGAATTAAGTATGTACTTGCCTGTGTCTGAGTAGCTCCCGTGCGAGGTTCTGCGAGGAGGCTCCGGTGCGTCGCCCTCTAATAGTGTAACAAAACATGGTAAGGGACCAAACAGAAAAACATGGTAAAATGAAAATTGTATGCTATAAAAGAAACATTGATAGTCGTTATGTGTTAACACTGGAAGCTCAGACGAAATATTTACAATTTATATATAGCAAGATTTCCTGATTATGTACAGTAAAATTCGCAAAAATAAATCAAGTGACATAATTGTTACATTCAATGCAGGATTGCAAACCGTCCTTGTTTGCGTTCAGTTATCACGCAAAGTAAACACGCATAGCAGAAACGCGATACAGCGGAACCCATAACGATGATCAATAAATCTTTTACGAGGGATGCAAACTTCTTCAAAGTTAAAATTTACTCCAAAATTAAACACGATTTAGTGTTTACTAAATTGAGTTGTAAGAAAACTTTAGAAATTAAAGAAATTAACCTTGGAATGTGACGGTATGTCGTGATGGCGTGATGTAGGACGAGAGCCTGTAGGGCCATGAAGCGGGCGGTGGCCGGGGTGGAGCGCGCGGTGGCTCATATCGGCTTGCTGGGCGATGAGCCGCAGCATTAAATTCTTGTTTCGCTAACGTGTCGCTTTTTAGGATGGAACTCAATTTAATGGATTCTTTTGGTGCCATTCGTTTTATTTCTTTTTTTACTGGCGATGTTCGTCCGCGAACCAAAACATTGGGATTTTCTATAGATCTATTGTTATCACTTCGTTTTGGGTAACGATGTGCAATCCACGAGCCTGCTAAGTACGGGGCCATGTCGTGCAACTCACTCACGTCAGGAACGGAAGCGTATATCTGTCCAAGTAATGACATGGTTTCGAATCTGCGTCGAATACGATCCACTTCTCCTTGGCGACATTCTAATGCTTCTTCGGCAGACCTAGATCGAGGAGACGTGCGTCTACGGAGAGCCGCTAATTTTGATATGATGTCAATGTGGGGCATATAACGATTTGTGGTTCGTAGAGGTACTCTCGCCACGGGGAGTACTGCTCTAGATTTGTCTCGGCGCGATGATAGTCTTTCAAAAGATGACCAGCTGCTGATGAATGCATTTCGTGCAAGTTCTGGGTCGCTGCGATACCGCCGCAGCACGGCGCCGGCCGCCGTGGGCGAATCGAAGCGCCGGGCAAGGCGGCGCACTTCGCCCGCTCGCGCCAGGTTGAGGTACGCGCGCCAGTACCTCTCCGGGTCGGGTGACGGGCTCCGACTGCGCCAGATTGTCTCGTCGCTTGAACAGCGTAGCGTGTCGGGCGTTCGTCTATCAGCGATGTATAATTCTGAATGAGGCGAAGCTGACCTAGAATGTAGATCGGGTTTTAGGGGAAGCGACAGAAACTTATTTTTTTCACTTTCCCCAAACAATTCCTTAAAATTTGTACAAGATTGGGATTGCACTATTTGATTTTTCTGCGGCTCGTTTTTCTTAGTTTCGTTTATAGTTGATATTATTTCTTTGATAGCTACTGCTGTATTAGAACTGCTTTGTTCTTGATTTTCTTTTTCATCAGAGCTTTCTCTGGCATGGTAAACAGTTTTTGATTGTTCAGCTGTATTTTTTACAGATTCAAAATATTGAACTTTCTTTAGCACTTCCTTACTAGGACCTTTGTAAATTACAGTTTTATTGGATACATCAGAACTAGCGGTCTCAGTTTCGCTAGCTGATGATTGACATGGCGTTTGAGGCTTTTCATTGGTATAAACGACGTGTCTCTTTTGATCAGTTTCAATACTATTAATACTTGCTTGCCTAACACTGTCCTCTGTAGGTTTCTGAGCTATAACGTCTTTGCGTTCAGTCATAAGTTGTTCTTTGATTTCAGAATTTTCAATTTCTTCTTTTAAAGAAAGGGGAGCCTGTGTCTGGTTATCAAATTTACTTATTCTATTTAAAATCTCTTTACTCAATGTTTGAGAAATCTTTCTTTTTTCGTTTTCACTGAGAGTCATTTGTATTTTATTAACATTATTTTTTAGTTCCTTTACAGACGTAATTGGACAAGAAATTGCAGCAATAGAGTCGGACTTCGTTAGTTTAGCTGGCTTTTCCCTTTCTGGGTTATAGGCTGAAGTAATCAGTGAATTACATCTCACATGTAATGATGGGTTTGCCTCTATTTTATCATTTTTAACATCAATAGTGTATTTCACATCTTCTTGCTCTTTATTGGATTTTGATACCAGTTCTTTGCTGTAAATAGCATTGAGCTGGTTTTTGAGAGCATTCACCTGCTCCATAGACAAACTGCTCCATAAGCGGCTGCCAAGACCAATCTTTTTACGAAGATCATTTAAAGAGGTCTCTTGTTGTAATGTTACAGTAGGCTTCACTGTAACACGCTGTTCCAGTCTATCATTATCATTCTTTTTGTTAATGTAAAAGGCAGTCTCTGCAACACTTGTACCACGCCATAAGGGTTTATAAGTGTCCCTGGATTGTGGTTGCTCTGACTCCAATGAATCATACTGGGGTATATGTTGAAAATGGTCTTTCAGATCTTCTACAGACCTTTCCTTTATTCGCAAACCTCTATCTGTGTCGTAATTCCAACGAAAATCTTTTAGGTCACGAGGATAAAATAAAACATCTTTTTCGGTTTGAGCTATTTTCAATTTACGATAAAGATGATTTAATTCCTCTTCAGCTCTTTCAATTGCTCTTATTTTCTTCCAACGATCAAAGTCAATTATTTCTTCATCTTTTCTTCTGTGGCGTAAATCACTCGTGGAAGTTGCTTTTTCCAATTCAGCCACTCTTTCCAAATATGTGTAATATCTGTTTAATTCCCTAAACCGTTCTGACCTCATTTTTGTGTTTTGCATGTCGCGTACATATTCGTCATAATCTGGGTCAGCAGCATGCAAATTAGAATCACTTTTCGTTTTCATCGGAAAGGTATCTAAGAGTATTTTCCTTTCAGCATCGCCGGCACTTCGGGTGCGAAATACACTTTTTGGTATAGTGTCCGCGTACTGCTTACCGTGTTGTAACCGAGCGCTATGTATGCGACGATAAGATGGGGATCGTATGGAAACGGGTGAAGTAGAACGACTTCTGCTGACACTTATCATAGTGCTTTTTCTGGGTACATTTGGGGATACTGGTCTCGAAGTTTGAGAAAAAAACATAGTTGATGGATATTTCTCACTATCAGATTTGGACTCCGTTGCTTCTAAACGAGGTGAACGTCTGGTTATTATTGGGGAAACTGGACGAACAGTCTCAGTAAATACAATTTTTGATGGCGATAATGATTTACGTTGAACTTGTGGAGGAGATGCGTCACGTTTTCGAATAACTTTGGGAGAAACAGGCCTTTTTGTTTGTGAGAAAATCAATCTTGAAGGCGATATCGGACTCCTCATTGGCGTTTCTTTTGGTTTGTCTTTTCTGTAAAATACTACCGTAGGTGACTTCGGACGAGACGTTTGCGAAAAATACATTTTATTGCATGGAGGCTCACTCTTACTTCTTACCGTCGCTAAGGAGGAAGTTGACCCAAAATCGTCACACTTAGATAAACTATCGAATTTCCGAATCTCATCATGCATCCTCCCGGGCCAAGATACGGATCGGGGGCTACGAGACCGAGAGGGACTCGAATATCTATCCCACATTTTGAAACGGGATAAAGAAACTGGCTTTCTATGTATTAAATAAGTATTCAATGATTTTGGTGAAGTACTATCTTGAGGGAGGGATTGGAACATTCTTGCTTTTTGAAGTACGGTTGTATTTTGTTCTAAAATCGGATATACCAAAGTTGGGGTAGGAACTCTTCCAAGAAACAGATGTTGGAAAAACATGTCGGACACAATCGCATCATGTGATTTCTTTATATCCTTAGAGTGGATTCGTCTAGCACCCAAGTTTTCAAAAGACCCAAAATTTGATGTCTCATTTGAAGTGTCTCCAAACTGACTGCCCGATTCGGATTCTTCACTAGGTTTCGCACTTGGCTTCTTGTTACTTTTAGCTTTTGGTGTTTTCTTTACATTTTTAGCACTGTCTTTAGCTTTTTTACTGCATGATTCATGACAGGGTACGCTTCGAGGTCTAATTACAACGCTCTCTAAAGATTTCTTCTTTTTTAAGTTGGTTACTAATGCTGTTTTCACTTGGTTTGGTTTCTTTAATCCAGATGAAATATTTAAAGAAGATTTTGAAATATTTGATGCTGATTGGAGTGAGCTGGGTTTTGCTACTTTTTGTTCACTTTTAGTTGATAAGCATGGATTCAATTTGGTGTGCTGTTTTGATATCTTAAGTTTTTGTACTCTTTCAGCAGTTCGGATCATATCTCTACTCCTGTGAGTGCTTGTTGGTGATATAGGCTTTGTACACGATGTTGTGCTTTGCCTGAGAATAATAGGTTTATTTGTATTGTCTTTAGACAAGGATTTAGCTCTTACTTTTGTTACATCAATACGTTCGTTTCTTTTTTCTGCACTCCACAATTTATCTAGTGACGTAACTTTGTCAAGGATATTCGTAATAGGTGTTTTTCTGCCAGCTCCTCCTTCTATCACCACGGAAGCGTGTGGTTCATACTTACTATGCATGGAGTTGGCATATTCTGTAGGCAACAGCATCCTACGCGAAGAGCCGAAACTACTTGTACCTCCGGTTTTAGACTCACTTCCCATAGCTTTCAATGGAGGTTTTAAATTAGTCGTTGAATTATATTTTCTATTAATAGCGGGTGGTGCTGATGTAGACATAATTCTTGATTTTGGCATTTTTTTATCAACTATAACACATCTCTTATCAGTCGAAGAGCCGCCTTTGTTAATTATTTGAGTATTCTGACGAGTAAGTTTATGATTTATTTTATCTTTCAGGAAATCCACATTCGATTGAGAATATGATGATGTTGTTCTTTTTGGTGATGTCGATACAGGTCTTGTTGATGTTACTAACTTGAGTGTTCGGCTATTTTTAGACGAAATCCTTCGAGGAGGAGCCGGTGGGTAGTCAGATATTTTACTCGGTACATCAATGCTTAGGAAAGATGGAGCAAGTCGTTTGAATTTAGTTTGCTCTCCAGTTTCTATGCTCGTTATTGGATAGCAGATGACTTCGTGTACCTTAGGTGTTTTCTTATGAACTCTTATCTTCGTGAGTGTCGAAGAAATCGGAATGTATTCGATTTCCGATTCGTCTGTAAAATGTAACCACTTTTCAGTGATGATATTCTTTCGTTTGCACTCGTTAGGTGTGATAAAAACGTGAACTCGTGCTTCTGGTCTAATTGTGTCTCTCGTAAGCAATATTTAAGTTTTCAAACCGTGAAACTACGTTTGTGCCGCAAGTAAAACTTGTAACGTGTTCAAAACACTATTTACGGTGCGAGTTTAATTTTGGAGTCAATTTGTGCTCATGCAAGTTGTTTACCTGGTAATACAGCAGCCTGAAGACCCAGCACCTTATTATATAGAGTAGATGAAATCATGCAAAGGCAAAAATCTCGACTTACCTCTCGTGTATAACAATATAGACTAGTATGTGCGCTATTGAAAAGCATAATTGTCATTACATGGCCTTGAGTTGGTACATCCGACTGTATGCATGTGTGTTCACTACCATGTGTAGATCTGCATTAGCCTTGACCGAGTTTATGGCAAATGCGATTTTCCATTCATTGTGAGATTGTAGTTTTTAGATTAAATATAAAGTATAAGAGCACCATAGAGCCGATCAATAAGTCAGAGAGGTTTTGTAAGCAATTAAAATGTATTGAAGTTAAGTTTTAAAAATTATTTACGCTGACACCGAAATACCCGAGTTAATTATAAAACCATGCTATTAGTTTTCCCATTTGTAGATTCGTTAGTACATTTTGTAAATAAGGTAGTTAGTATCTTATATTTAAAGTAGATAGTTTTCATCAGAAGAAGTTAAGTACTTTATTATAACGTTTAATAAATTAGGTTCTACTACTATTATATGTAGTTTATCAGTCTTAAATATTTTATTTAAATTAGTTTTATGTTTTTTTTAAAGATGGCTATAACAAATCATAAGTTATGTTCAATATAAATAAGAGCTGAAAAACTCTTTCTATTCATTACAGATAGTGACTATAACTAAGCTGACCTTGTCTTGGTGGTGCCGGAGATCGGAACCCTCTGAGAGGAGGTTCCCCGCCAGCTTGCAGATCCTTATATGCGGCACGTCTTTCTGCTGGCGATAGGGGCGCTTCAGTGTCCTCGCGACGACGGAACACTAGGGTCGAGTCGGATTCGTACCCGGATTCTTTCAGAGCCCTAAGATGAAAAAGAAAACATTATATAAAAAGTTAGCTTCATGCTGCGCCTGACATATGTACCTAATTATGTTTCAAACTAAGTCGGATACATGAAAGAAAGAAAACATTGTGAAATTTCATCATCATCAACATTATCCTGGTAGCTTTAAAAACTTACTGGAGTAGGCCGATAGCCAAAACGGTAATATCAATAAATGGGACAATCTTGGCCTAATTTAGCTAATTACCTTGCCATATTCGATTTCGACAGGATCGTCGACGTTAGATCCTTTTTATCTTTAGGCGATGATTGTGGCAGTGATGTCGTGCTTGATATGTTTTGCTGCAAGAGAATTATAATCTTTAAATATTTTGTACGAACAATAATGCTGAGACAAGACAAAATTGGTACAACTCACAGTATTTGGTGAGATTAATTTAAACATGCTACAAAGCATAAATATTTTAAAAATAAGTAATTATTCCATTATGTTTACAAAAGTATACCTGTAACATGCTCTCAAAATATAAAATGAAGCTCCACGGACGATTTCACACGAATATTATAAAGTTATAAAGGTATGCATGATTCTTCCTATTTAAATATTTGACGGCTTTTAAAACATGAATGCATAGTAGGTATCCAAAGATTTAAATATCACAACACACCAAAGACATGCAAATAAATATAACATGACAGACATGACAACCATCACCAATAGAAATGAAAATGAATCCAAAAAGTATAATTTGTATAGACCCAGTAAATATATCAATATACGCAGTAATATTGATATATTTTTCAATAAAACTGGTAAAAATAAAGATACAAAAGTAAATTATAGGCTATGCAATCGAAATAAGAATAAAAGTGGCAAAAAAGAAGATATGACTGAGATCACTTGCAAGAAAATGTAAAATATATTCCCTGACTAGAAAGAACCAATGCTAGATGACAAAAAAATCTGTTCTTATTTTGAAAGCATAATCCATAGGTCTCATCATAAATATCGTGCATGCAAACACAGAGGCTCACAATACACAGGCAGACATTCATGTTAAGGGCCTTACACTCTTCTGTATCGCGCGAGCTAGCAATGTGGTGTACGGGGGGAGGGGAGAGTTGTCATCTAGCCACTGTTAGTGCCACCACCACACGCACCAGACAGCGACGGAAAACATACGTTAGTGGATCATTACAATGTTTTAGAAGCATAAGACTTGGGGACATCAGTTGATATTTACATATAGTTTCATTTTAATATATCACAATTTGTTAGCTTAGCAAATTTCTCAATTCCAGTAGTATTTTTTTTGATAAACATTAAGTTTGATTTCGACACGATTGTTGAATAATGTTTAAATCATTTCGTTCCAAATAATATATATTCCTTATGATAAAAGTCACCCATATGAAATCAACATATGACCAATGTTACAAAATATGAATGGTTATAACAAATACACACATAGAAATAGTAAAAAACTCGTACCCCGTCAAAAATGTCCATGACCTCGTCCCACCACTAGAAAAAGAAAAAAAAAACACATCTTTTTGCTGATTTTCATGAATGTGGGATTCAGGCAGTTAGTCCAAATGGGGGTGATTACCAATGAAATCTCTCTAATCTCTATGTACTAGACGTGCTTTTATATTCATAAGGTTAACGTTGCCTAAACGGATTTTGTTTGGTTAACATTAAATATTATTGCCAAAAGAGCTAGTCCATTGGTGCGTTTACGTTAATTCTCTTTTTTCCTCTTTATTAAGGTTTATTCACTATTTTGCGACGGCGTTACCTTTTCACATCATTAATTATCTTTCTGAGATTTCGTAATCAATGCTTATTCATAATAGCTTGTCCAGTACGTAGAAAAAGAACCTACGTGATATAAAAGTCGTCACTAATACTAATGAAAATAAATGAAGCATTCGTGATAACACCATTTGAATGAATGATGAAGATGATATTTCGGCAGATAAACCCAATGTAATGCAATAAACTTTGAAAGAAGAGAACCTACCTGTTTGGCTTCTTTGTCAACAACAGAAGACTTTCCGGGCACATAGTTCTCTATTCTTCCAGGTTGATTTCTGTACATTTCTTGACTTGCCTTCGCTGATGCTAAGGTGCTGTACCTAAGAATTAAAGAAATGATACAGTTCTTCTTCTACGTTTGTTTCGTGATATTTTTTTCTCATGATTCATAATTCAGAACTAGTTTCTTTCTTCGAAATTGTACCCTTTATTTTTTATGACATATTTTTATGTGTAGTAATATATTTAATAATGTGACAATTGTTAAAAAATATTTTATGGACACACTGTTTCGCAGTGCAATGTTGACGGGTTTAAACTTACGATGAGTTTTAAATAGAAGCAGTATATACAAAATATTACAAAGTTTCACTTACTTATTGGTATTAGACATATACTGTGAGTTAGCTTCATGGAACCTTCTTTCTTCCTGTACCGAAGCCGTTCGTCTTCTAGGACCAGCAGTGACATCACTGTCATAAGCGTCACTCCATGTGCTGGCACCCAGTCTACTTAGACCTCCTTCTGGCTCGCTTAGGTAACCGGAGCGAGGGTCAAAGTAAGCGTACTGGGATTTGTTGCTGAGTACCCTTTCTGGAGGTTGACCTATAGATAAATGTTTGAGTAAATGATATGATATTTTAAGCTTGTTTTAGCTGGGTCACAAGAAATGATTTATATATTTTTTATTGTTATGACTTTTTTTCCAGTACTTAAAATAAAACCCTTGATTTAAATTTCAATTTTTAAAAGCCCTTCCCGTTTTTGTCCATGAACATATTTTATTTGATGATGATTTTACAGCCTGCCAGTATTTATATGGCAATACATAGCAAGTCAAGTCCGAGTGCAGATTTTGAGCAGGCGTTATCTTCTTCATTAAATCATTTTGCCAATTATTTATATTCTTCTTCTTCTTCTTCTTCTTCTTCTATCTAGCGTTTATCCCGGTTGCTCATCCCGCCCAGCGCGGGAGAAGATATATTATTTATATATATTTATATTATTTTGTGTTTAATAAATTAATATAAAATTTTAATTTGTTAATAATCCATGAGCATTTTAGTTGTTGTTATGGTATTACAATGATTAGTTAGAAAAAAATAATTAATAAAAAAATATTACGAATTATTGAAATATTATATTTGAATGTAATGCATTAATGAAATTATTAGTTTAAGCTTAAAAATAAGTACGTACAATTTGAAACGACACGATTGATAATTTACAAAATGTCTTTAAAAGCAATGACGTATTTACAAAATGGCGGATAAAGTTATGAAACAAAGCGTTTATAAACGGCACAAAATATGCGATGTGACAATGAACAGCCACCGATATAACAAAAAATTTGGAAAAAGAAAATGATGAATAATCACCTCGACGACTTTTGTACCGAATAGTCACATAATCGTCTGAAAAAGAAAAGTAAGAATGTGGGGATCGTATAAAAAAGGTACCTATAAAATAAAAAGGTAGAAAATAAATAAAAACCGAAGATATTTTTTGTACTTACCATCGTATTTGTTTTTGTGTATGGTGTCGTACATCTTTTTATACCACCTCGAGGGGTCTTTGACTTCCTGAAATAAAAGAATATAAAATATGATTTTTGAGAAACATCACCCTGTAGGTTTAGTGTTACGAAAGTAATTATTTAGTTCATCTAGTCTAAATTATTAGCTAATCTAGATAATTTTGTACAAACGGGTGAAAGTCTCTATTTTACGGGGAAAAACATCACAACATCATCCTTACATAGTATAAAACAAAGGGAAATTATTAACCGAGGGAAAAATATACTGAATGGGCGACTATTATACTAAGTAAGTAACTATTTATCCGATTTGAGTAATACCTTTTAGGAGATTTTTGTGAGCTGCGGTAATAATATTGTTACATACTTTAATTGTATTTGGGTTTCTATTTTTTCTATTTTAGAATATTATTATTTTGAAAAGAGCTGAACAACTATCGAGGCGACATCACTGTGCAGTGCGGGAGTTTGGGTTTATTCGTTTCCAAGAGCGAGCGAAGCGAGCTCGGGAACTTAGGGCACCCCGACACGGATAGGTTAGGTTCGAAGGGGATGACGGGAGCTGAAGTGAGCGAGCAAAGCGAGCGAACTTAGCTCCCGTCATCTCCTTCATGTTAGGTTACTTTAGACCCTGCAGACAGAAAAAGGAGCCCTGTCGACAAACTTATATTTTCAAGTCGCTGTTTTAAACATTTGTATTCGCCCACTGTTTGTCGCCCACTTAGTATTTCAGTAAGCCATATTCAGTATTTTTTACACCTTTAATTTGAATTTTTTTTCGCTCGTTTAAATACTAGCCTAAAACAAAGTCGCTGCCCGCTGTCTGTCTGTCCCTATGTATGCTTAGATCTTTAAAACTACGCAACGGACTTTGATGCAGTTTTTTTTAATAGATAGAGTGATTCAAGTGAACGGTTTATATGTATAATACACGCGGGCGAAGCCGCTGGCAGAAGCTAGTTGAGCATAAAAAAAAACATCTACATTGCTACTAATGTAGGAAAAGTGCTTAAAAACTCTGACAGCATTGCCAAAAATAATTCAAGATACAACATGGAACCAAAATATACAATTGAGTCTTCAACAGACCCTTAAGTTTGCCGTCCGAAAACTGTTGCTCCCGTACATCAATATACAAAATTTTACTTTTCCAAGTACATTTTATAAGTTGGTCGACTATTACTCGTAAACTTGTTAGCTGTGATAGTTTTCCTTTTAATTTCGATATATATACTAATGCCGTGATTTTTTTCACATATCCAAAAGCAACCATTTAGCTGCAAGGGGTGGGGAGGGCACTTGACTCTAACAAAAATTAGCAATTTTAAGCTTAATTTTACGCAAACGGATTCCTGAATCGAAAAATGGTTTTCATAGACCCGTAATATTTTAAATTACTTATCCCACGATACCCCACATAATGATATAGACGAGAAAAATAAAACATCTCCACTTTACTTGTACAGGTACCCTTTTTTATATTTTATGTAACAACTTTGTCGGCGTAATTAATATGTGTATCCATGCCAAAGTATAGTTTTAAAGAGCTAAGCTGAGGACGGGCAGTAGCAACCTTCATCCAACCATCAACTAGCACCAATCTTCAAATATTACTTACGCACTGTAAGAACTTAGCTGACGCTATGAAAATGAAGTACCGTTTTAACTTTGTCTAACTAACTAAACTTTTAATGATGTACCTCTAAGGAACGAAAAGGTTAGGCAACACGTTTGTAACCTATTCAAACTGTCACTTTCATTCGTAAAGTTAGCAATATTACATTTTTCCTAGAAGTGTTACCTTTTCTATTTGCGACTACACATATGTATTATAAACTTTATTAATAAAACAGTTTTATATGGTCTAACAGCTCCGAGTAACGATTTTCTCAAAGGCTAAAAAAATATTTTTGTAATGAGAGCCGTGCAGGGCTGATGCCTGATCGTGTTCGTGGTTATCAAAATAAGCAAGCTATGACTCTTCACTAAAATAATTTCTAGCCTTACAGGAAGACCGTTACTCGGAAGGTTTTGAAGTTTTTTTGTTTGTAACATATTGTAAATCAATATACAATTTGCTACAATAATTTAATTAATCTTCAAGTGATAATTTTACTGCAATTATGTTTCACCAATTCTTGGAAATATGTACCCAATATTCGACAAAATATTAATTGTTTGTGAAAAAAAGGAAAACAGAAGCTATCAATCTAATAAGATACTTACAGATCTAAGTGCGACAGGCATGCCGTCTTTGGTGATGGGTCCTATTCCTTCAACTTTTCTGTGGGCATCCGCCATCTTACGGACTCCACCGCGTTCGTAATCGCTTCTCTCGGCCTCGCCTTCGCTCGCGTATTCTTTACGAAGCGCATGAACTGGAATAGGAATAAAGGTCATATTAGTAAAATGGTACTAAAGTATTTTTCCTATCCTTTTCCTACATATTTGTAAAAGGTAATCTCTGGAACATGTGAAATTTACTCTATTGTTGAGTGCACTAGGTATATCCACAAAATGCATAGTTACCATAGGGTATGGGACCGAAACCGCGAAAAAAGCTAGTCTTTTTGTCGTAGTCGTGCCAGCTGAAACCGTGGCCACAGTCACAATTTTATAGCACTCTCGAGGGCCAACAGGGCTTAATCAAATGATGTTTGTGTATTCTATTTTAGCATATTGCCACGACTAATGTTTTTGTGTTGATCGTAAAAGCCAAAATTAGGTTTGCTATTAAAATTTCTACTCATATAATTGTTACAAGAACCTAAAATCACCACTCCTGCAAGCAAAAGCACTGCTTACACACACATTTCTGTAAAGGCCTTCTCCAATTCCTGCCATGCACTTTTATAATTCATATTATTTTCATCATTATCTCCCTGCCCTTGTTTTATGTTACTTTGGATCGGCATAATACATTTTCTTTTTCTATTCAGTTCATTCTTATCTTTTATAACATTCCTCACATAATTCACATCACAGACAATTTTTTTTTTGTTCATTTTCCAGATTATTATTGCTTTACCTGGATCGCCTCTAGGTGGAGATGGTCGGTCACGCGGAAGTCGTGCGGCGTCTCGTTCTTGTTGGATATAGTTGGAACCACGGGGAAGCTGGCCTTCTGGAATAGAAAGGAACACGGTGCCATCAATATGTGATTTAAAGCTTGAAATTTGAGGGGTTTCCTATAAAGGCCCATCAAAATGAAATTCATACAAATAATTAAGGCTTCATTTTCTTATTGGCGTAGAGCGTCTAAGACTATGTTTGGGAAAATATTAGTAGCAAATGAGTTTTTTTCAACAACAGTTAAAAAAACAGCTGGTCGCAATCCTATGGTAGTGCATAAGTTAAGTGCATCTATTACTTGCCATTGTTACCAACCAAAATATCACCTTGAATTTGCCAAGGCCTTTGAATATCGAAAGTTTACAATGCATTGGAAGAATATACAAGCCCGAATCCTATTGAAAACTACCACAATCAACCCGTTCACAAAAACTTTCACACACTCACATATCTCTTCCCAACCCATCCTTTATCGACCAACAAAATAATCAGCACTATTTTCCCTAGTTGTTACAGTAACAGTTGCAACCTTTATGTCATCCCCACGTGTACCAAAGTTTGTGACACGGCTCGACCCTCGTCACCAAATGTTATAGATGACATATCTTTTTTGAATTTATACATTGGCTTCGTATAAATAAGGATGTGTCATCTTTGGGACGGGTGAGCCAGGTATCTGATATGACACCGCGGATTTATCTGACGCAAGGTGGGAATATGATGTTTAAGTTTGAAGGATTCCTGATAGTTTGTTTAGGTTATTCTCAGATGGAGCCGCTGTTTTTTTAATTACATGTTTTTCTTTTGCCACGTCTGTAGCTACATAAGTCATACAACGGCCTGTTTTGATATTTTTGAAATCACTGGCTTCTGCCAGCGGCTTCGCCCGCGTGAATTGTTTTATTTGCCCAAGGGAACATTATACCGGGATAAAAAAGCCTTTGTGCTATTCCAGATCAAAATCTATCTCCGTGCCAAATTTCATCCAGATCCGTTCAGCCTTTCTGGAGTGATTGAGTGACAAACATCCATCCTCACACACGTACATCCAAACTTTCACATTTATAATATCAGTAAGATAGTGGAACCGGCATCATGCTTTTTGCCCCATATTAGATCTATTTATCTTATCATTAAGTGTGTCCTGTCTTTCTACATTTTTCCAAAGCCCAAGAAACAGCTCTTGGGTTTTCTCGTTATCTTTAGTATCCCTATTTCTTTTATCTAAGTATAAGGGCAACTGTTTTAAAGAAAATCTAAATTATTTATTTGTAAATTTACATCATACTATTTATAGGTAGATACTGCGTTTTGTCCTTCAACAACGCATCAAGCACTATCGATTTCGACGTCTATTTGTAGATACATTTTGATAACAGTTCGAGTACAATCATTAAAAAAGATTATATCATATAAATCATGATAATAATCAATTAATCAGTGTTATTTTGTAAAATATGTCGTTTAATAATAATTGCATGTATTGTTAATATTTGTATGAGGATAGTTGCAACCTTAAGGTACCTACAACCTTAATAATTATTCATCCCCTTAGTCCTGCAGTGAAAAAATATAGCCTTGTTACTTCGTATATAGCAGAAAACTGCTGGTCAAACCTCTCCCAAAGGCACGAAGCATAATTATGACTTTTTCAGCATTAAAAATTCGGGGTGTTGTCTATGCGTAAGCCATTTAATGAAAGTTTCGCGGCAATTAGCCCCGGTTCCCAGCACCCGCTCTCCGAATAAATTATAAACTCTATGGTACTTGATCCAGCTACCCAAGTACCCAGCTACCAGAGTGTACCCCGTTCTATCTCGTAAAGTATACCGCCGCGAAGGGAGTGTTATTGCAATTTGAATATATTTGTGTTTATCTAAATGTTTGAAGAAATTATGGCTGGGACGTTTGAGTTCAATTATGCTTGGAGAGAATTGAATTAGTTACTCAATATTTTCGAGGGACTGAATGCCAGTTTTGTTAAAAGGAACGATTGTTAAGGTCGATTTCTGGAACGAAATTTATCACAAAATTAATGTGAAATGTGCACTGGCTGCTGGGATTGGGTGAATAAATTTTCAGCAGCCAATCGTATCTCGTGATTTGCGATTAATTTGTGACGCTTCGATAATTTCTTTCTAGAATCCGTGTGAAGTGTCTACTACTCTTACCCGTAGATCAATACAATAATACCAACGCAAAAATATAAGCCCCTCTGAGAATAATAACACAATATCTAAAAACATAACAACACGTACTTAACCTAAAAATAACACTCAAAATACAATAACACGACGTAAATACCCTCGAAACTTGGTAAATGTTTCTGACATAAGAAAGATAAAGTTTCATTAAAAGTACTTAGAATTTTTGGATGATCAAAATTCTGCGATAAACAGTTCAGTAGGTCACTGGGTTACGAAAACTTCAGACTTTTTAATACATGCTTCTTGTAAAGAAGTCTGTAGTATACTTATGAAAGTTTTAAGCTAGACGGTACTAGTAAGTACGTTGTAACTATTAAAAGGGGAAAAAGTTGTCTTGTTACTAAGCGATAACGATACAGGCCATCATCATTCAAGAAGGTAGGTATTCAAATGTCATAAAATATTAAACGAAGCAAAACGAGTGTGTGAGGACTGTATAAAGTGGTGTTCTGTAGATTCTGCCCAAACCTATGTATGAATATATGTAATAGAGAACGTAGGCGAGATTGTTCAAACACTTGATATTAATTTTATCGTACCATTTAAGAGCCTGTCATCGAGGAAGAAGAAATGTGTAAAATAATACTCAGCCAGTGTTATAACGTACACTGTCGGGAAAGAATGCTAAAGTTTAAACCGCCTCTAACGTGAGTCTTATTTGCCTGCCATGGTAGCTAATGTTTAAGGTAAACTGATTGAAATAAGCTTCTTAGGGTCGGTTCACATCTGACGGAAGATGCGTCGAGCGTAGTCAGTTAGTACAGTAAACGCGCTAACGTATCATCGGTTGAGTGTGAACGGTCGAGTGTTTTTCTATACATTTGTCTGTTCTGGCGTTACGCGACCGATAATACGCGACGCATGTTCCGTCAGATATGAACCGACCCTTATGCTCAGCAGGGGACATGGCTACACTGTGGTATTATTGGCTGGATTGAAGAGCTCCAGTCAAGTTACAAACGTTTCGTATCGAATCTCTTTCTACAAACGTTAACACCTTCTATTTGTGCGGTCTGATTACGTGACTTAAGGTTACACTAGTCGAAAATTCTTTCATACAAAAGAAGTCTAGGGATTACTCCACTGTTTGACGATGTACGTTCAAAATAAAAAATGATAACAATTTGTCTCATCATTATCTAGCCCTGTATGGAGCCAAAAAATAAAAATAAAATATATATTTGAAAGTTATGAGCGTCAAAAGTTCCATATATGCAAAAGGGCCACCATACAGGGATAGATTATTAGTTCAACAATGCAAATAATTTTATTTTGAAGAGATACGTTTAGTCGTTTTTTCATGATATCCAGACTCCCAAAGGTCTGTTTATAAAATTTCGCGCGCTTGGTTTCGTCCTAAATCATTATCCATTTAGCTACAAATTTGCAAAAGTGTGTATTCGTACACGAACTAGCTTCCTACTGGTCATAACAGCATCTATCTCTTCCGCACGTGTTGTCGGTTGATATAAAGTGCATTTCAACCCCGCGCACGAAATAGTTCGTGCCGTCGACTAGTGTACCCTTAACGTTAAGATGTGTCATTCCCATACTTTGATTCGTTTTCTATTAGCGTTATCGATTGCAGATTGTCAACTTGGCTACAGGTGTATATGAAGTGAATAAGGGAGAAAATGATGAGAGAGAAAAAAGCGATCATGAGGCCAGTAGTTATGTTTTTACAGAATTCAAAGCGAAACAGTTATGCACATAGCCATTGAGAATGTAAAAGATAAATACTGGCCTCACAGGTCACTTGTAGTCCCTTACCACAGAGAGATCAACTTTATAAGGTTATTTTTATGTTTATGCTGTCAACCAAACTGATTTAAAATGAAAAGCCAGTGAATCCATCTTTTCGAATGCCACCTTTTAAAAATTACGTCTCCATTTACTTAACTAAAATTACTGTTCTTAACTAAAATTCTCCTAAGCTTAAAGCAGGATTTATTATATTCTTAAGACGCTTACATCACTACCTCTGGTAAGTATTAACAGCAAACTTTTGGGTGGAAAACGAGCAATATAATATATAATTTGGCAAGACCGACATAATCGCCAAGGACCCCCTTGGCGATTCATTAACACAACGTTACAGGCCGTTGGGAATTCAAATTCGGAATAGTTTTGAAAGTATTCCAATGTAATTTGATATGGAGCCTGTTTTTGTACATCACTTGTACGAGGAGTACTAAGCAAGTAGGTGCTTAGGTTTTTCCAAACACGTATGAAAAGTATGTTATATAGAGCATTGGGTATTGAAATGAACAAGAGCAGAGGTGTTGCTTGTGACCTACAAACTGCATCTGTATACTTATATGTACTTTATACCTAAAAGTTCTTTCATAGTTAAGTAAGTGGAAATATTTGGTTATGTAATGATGAGTAATGATAAGCATAAAATATATTGACATAATTTATATTGGCATAACGAAATTGAGCATGACGATCATTACACATAATTATTATTATAAGGCATTAATGTATTGCCATAATAAATACTGTTGGCATAATAATAATGAAGCATAATTGTAAAATAAGAAAGAGCGGGCGGAGAGGCTTGTAGCGCACCCGCGCCGCTTAAGGGAAGGAGGGCCTAGGTTTCCGGGGGCTCTTAACCCCCCCCCCACCCTTCAGCCTGGCTGTTCTTCGGTACTTCTTTGACGAATAAATATTATGCCTTAAAAATTTATGCAACTCCAAATTAGACCAAATGACAGTTGCTAACCTTTGCATTATGCAAAAGTATTATTATGCTAATAATAGTTTTGCGAAAACGTTATGCCAATCAATATTATGTCTTAAAATTTTATGCCAAGAGGGGAATGCCCGATATATTTACATAGCAACTGGTTTTAACACACTCGAAAACTGGCTTTTATTGCGTTTACTATTTACTGCAAAAAATATGTTTCTGAAATTGTATTCTTAAAAATTATCACATTTTTGCAGAAAATAAAGTTGACACGGTTTTGAATATCGAATAAAAACACACTTTTTCCAAAATGTCACGTTTTTCTAGCACTTTAGGTAACGTAAAATGTCCTCGAACGCCATGACAAAATTCGCTCACTTACCTATATCAAAATGTATTTTTCCGTAGTATCACTATTCTGGTGGAAAATCGGATTTCTTAACAAAACTTATACTTAGTTGAAAGTATTACTAGAGTCGTTTTGTGAGTTAAAGGCTTGTTTAGCTAAGCGGTTAAGAACTTTATCTGGATTCTGACGATCGTATTAAAAATATGATATTACGGCAAGTTTCACAGGAGAATCTGGATTTAAGTACTTGAAAAGATTTTTTTTGCTTTTATGAAAGATACATGTGAAAATTGCGTAGTAATTTGTTTACTGAGCTTTCAATAGTTATCCATGAAGCTCCTAATGCCTTCGCTACGATGTCAATCAAAGCCAGTCCAATGTGTATCCAATCTATCAATGTAACAGTCGAAGTAAAGACAAAACTGGGTCATTAATATGTTGCATAGAACGAGAAGAACTATAAACTCTGTTTAGAATATTTGCTTATAGCCTTCTAATCTAGAGAAGGGAAAGAAGACTTTTACCCTGCTGTGGAACACAAATGTCTTATAATTAACTAGCTGATCCCCGCGGATTCGCTCCCGTCACCTGGCTATCTACCTACCTACCTACCCTACCGATTAACCTACTTACCCTACCCTATCCTAAATACCTACCTAGCCTACCCTACCTACCTACTCACTTACCCTACCTATCTGCCTACCCACCCTTGGTTTTTTTGGGTGGCAAATCATCCAATGACTTCTCCCGCTCTGGGTGAAGCGAAAGGGCGTGTCAGACTTTTACTGACTAAAACCCACCCGTGTTCATATCCTACCTAACCTACCCTACCACCTACCAATTTGTTAAACTATTTATTTGAATAATAAGAATTAATACCATACTATAATACGATAGTAACCAGCCTTTGTTTCTACCGGCGCGCGGCGATCTAATTAAATTTTAGAACACAAAAGCTGCTATTGTGACATAACTATGATAGTGAGATATATTCTCTCACAGACTTTTTTGTAGGTAATAATGAGTACTTTAATCATGTAGTGCATATTTTTTATGTATCATCAATAATTTTCTCAGCGCACGCCAAATAATGAATTTGCAGAATTTTG
Source organism: Orthosia incerta (assembly GCA_948252205.1). Taxonomy (NCBI): domain Eukaryota; kingdom Metazoa; phylum Arthropoda; class Insecta; order Lepidoptera; family Noctuidae; genus Orthosia; species Orthosia incerta. The sequence goes on from OX411748.1 coordinate 8,703,747, forward strand.
CTACTTTGGGTAACATTATTGCAATTTTCATAAGGATCTACATTTAAAAAAAAAAATATAGCCTATGTTACTTGGGAATATTGTGGCTTTCCATACGTGAAAGAATTTATTTTTAGAATCGGTCCAGTAGTTTCGGAGCCTATTCGGTACAAACAAACAAATTAATCTTTCCTCTTTATAATATTGGTTTGCTACGAGTATAGATAACAAACTCTTCATCCAATTTGCAAAATTTAACTTTGCCTGCTTCAATCTGTCGTAGTTTTATCTGTACTACGTTCTGTCAGTAATTTTTCAAGCTAAATTATGAGTAAAGAATATTGGTGCCTTAAAGAAAAAGGAGTCAGTGATGGTTAAAACTTGACAGAAATTTAAGAAGAAAACGTGGTGCGCCGACCCCAAGTAGCGGCATCTATTCCACCACTTACGAACTACAAAAACTGAACTAATATCACGCTAATCCAACATCCTAAAAACAAATATACACACAACAGCCCGACAACATCCATTGGGCAGTTGCCCGGACCAGACACATCACCTGTCTGGTCAGAGGATCCTCCCATTTCAATGCAGGTTGCTGGACTTCACATCCTGTCCCGCATAGCTCTATAGTAAAATGGGGTTCTTACCTCGTGCCTTCTGCAGCAAAGTGACGGTAGGGTTCTGTGCCTTGGGCAAGCGGCTGCTAAGGTTGGACCCGCCCAAGGTACTCAGGCCGGTGACAGGCGCGCTGTGCGATGTCCTCAGACGACCCTCGCTCTCCGATCCACTAGTGCAACCATTCTGTTCTAAGTTCTGTGAAGGAAAGTTGAAAATGTATGTAATGTCTTTCGCTAAGGTCTTCGAGTTTATCATCATTATCATCCACAGTTCGACTTTGCCTTTACAGCAGTCTTATTCAGGTTCTATCCACGATGGCTAAAATGTCGTCTGCCCGAGGTCAGATGGCGTTTTGCCGATATTAAGGTAGATTTCATAGCAATGTAGGTGCTCTTATGGATGGCGAACTTTCCAAAAAATCTGATGTTTGAATCAAATTTCGAGCACCTGACAAAGCTGTATATAATAATATGCTCAATTTGTCATAGTTGAAGTCAAGTAGATCGTATTTTAAGAATGAAGGAGGGATGATGATGGTTTAAGAGTAGTCAAATAAGTACGTAGATCTAGTTCGATAGAATACTGTATTCACATCACAAAACACGCCTATTCACGAGTTACAGTGAGTCAGAACTTTAAATTGGATCATATAATTTGTCACTCAGATTAGTGAATATCCTATAAGTTTGCCTTTACATTTATGTCTTTATCAAAAAACATTTACTTAAGCAGATATAAAAACCTAATAATATATATAAGCGACTACTCGCTAGCTTTTAATATTGCCAAAATATGGTACCAAAGTTTTGCGGCTTTGATGTTACTTTCCTCGAAAAGTGCCAAAAAAATTAAACTTGTTAAATAAAAATGTTGCCTCGAATTCAATTATTTAACTTTCTACTGAGCAGTGGTTGAAAGTGCTTAAACAAATTCTAAGATTTTACGATTCCGTAATGAAATGGCAGGAAATATAAGCCATTTCTCTAATCAAACTTGTTATATTTAATTAAATATGGTTAAATGAACATTAAAGACTTGTAACTTTTGATGTTCATGGCGTATTAAAATTTTCATAACTACGCAGGTACCTAATAAACATAAAATGCTAAATCCAGCTAGTATCTATAACCTGTACGTTTTCTAGAACTTACCTAATTAACCAGTGACTGCTTTAATGATATTTTTTTAACAGTAGAAAAGCAAACAGATTTCAGTTTTAACTCATATAGACCAAAGTTGACATAAGTCTTCTTATGAAATATGATAGTATAATTTTCCTGGTTAAAATACAAACAGCTAAGTATATTGCATACACTAAAAACGAAATCTACTCTCACTGAAGCCTCAGGGTTTTATTCAAAGATTTATAGTTTGAGGAAAGCCTAAAGCAAATATATGAGTGAGGAGTTATTTACTCTGTGTCGGAATTCTTAGAAAAGAGTATAACCAAATAATATCGGCAGCTTCATCAAATATTAACTTTAGTAATATACATTTTTAGATAGAAATTGTGAATATTTGAGTGCTATTTGCGTTTTCTTACACAATGAAGCTTGTTAAGTTCAATGATTTCCCTAGATGTATTAGACAAGTAGGAATAATATTAAATTAAACAAACTTACTCGTATCTGTAGACGAATGGCGCAGTTAATGGGCCCTAAATATATTTTACGATTCACAAACACAGACGTATCTCCAGCCATCCTTGAAGGTTAAGTCTGAGATACATATATTACACGGTGACATCCACGGAGCGCCGATTACAGTAATGGTTCCCAAGAGATAGAGTCAGGATATATTAGACGTTTATTGTTGGGTGTCAACGAACCAAATTAAGGAACAGTATATCTATCACAAGTTGTCTGAAGAACGGGTTTAGTGGCAGTATATGGACATCTAAGTTATTTTGGCTTATTGTTGACTAAAAAGATTTTCAGTTAATTCGCTGGCCAGCACTGTGCTTATCTGCCGTGTCCTCATGGAGGCGATCGGCGGTGGCGACCTCTCGCGTCCGGCCATGGTCCAGGCCATGGTACGGAGCGAGAAGGCATGGGAAGCTGTCTCCTCCTTCTGCGAAGCAGTAATGCTCGCAAAGGAGGAGCCGGAACGCGTGAGGGAGACGCAAAGGAGACGCCCTCACGCCCCTAGGCACCGCAGGAGACGCCCCGGGCGTAGGGAGTCGCGAGCCGATTCCCGGCCACCGTAGGCGCGGGCTTGCGGACGCAGAGTAATGGGTAGCTCGCCGTCCTTTAAGGAGCAAGCCCGAGTTTACGGCGCGTAGTGTCCACGCGCGCCTCAAAGAGATGTCAGCAAAAGTGACGGGGTCCGATAGGGCCGATGCCTGTCTGGGTCGCGGATAAATTTGAAAGAGAGTTACCGCGGCCCTGGCACAAGCAACTGAAGGAACACGGGTGGGTTTTAGTCAGTAAAAGTCTGACATGCCCTCCCGCCTCACACAGAGCGGGAGAAGTCATTGGATAATTTCCCACACACAAAAAAAAAAACACTGTGCTTATCTACTATCAGAAAACTCTTGGGTTAATGAGACGTCAGCCGCTCTTTCGGTGTCCTACGAGGAGAAACCTACGATACTAAGAGAGAAGATTGTCATTTATGTACCAACCGACTGTTCGTCTAGGTAAGGACCAAAATAAATCTGTGAAGTTGCCAAGCTTTCTTACTTGGGGGGAGGGAGGCAGGATAAAGAAGAAGAATAGGAGTACTCCGTGTAGTTTCACTTTGGTTTATTCATGCTTCTACTTTTCCGATCAGGCTAGCGTTTTCCCGAAATATAAGCTTGCTTGCTTTCAATCAAACCAGAAGCAGCTGAGAATTGTATTTTACATGGAGCTACTGCCTTTCCTTCATAATTTAGTGACTGGGTTCCACGATACCACTTTGCAAGACTGGTGTCAGATTCCTGGCTCCTAACTATACCCAATAACTGGCAAAGACGAACAGCTTAATGTGCTTGCTGAATTAGGGAAGAAACTCAGTATGGAAAGATGGTCACCCATCTACGCAACACGGCAAAACTAACTTCTAACTTGACCCGTGCGTCTGCTACTATGTCTTTACCTACGGGCTCCTTCGCCTTGCTTTTTACAACTTTGTATATACATAAATCATACCGGGAATTTACGGCGGCTTGGTGGTGTCTCTTCGAAGTGCACTGGCCTGAAGGTCTTGCGCGGCGTCTGGGGCGAAGGGCCCGCGCTGCCCGGCGTCCACACGGGAGGTGGAGGTGGCGGGGGCGGAGCGCCCGGGCTCCGTGCGGCGTTGCCAGCTACCGAAGGCGGCGCGCCCGGCCTCCAAATGGCTGTAAGATTAGAGAATAGGTTAGGGAAGGTTCAGTAAATAGTCTCAATACAAATAGATCACTGATTGGCAATATACATTAATTCATGAATTTTGTTTTTTTTTCCTATTTGTGAGTGCCCGAGCAGTGTTTGTTAATCTATTAGTTGATTTGGTCGTTTTCTAATCGGCAAACGGTAATCGTAAGCATGAATGATAAACTGCCATTAGGTAGGTCATTGTAGAACAGGGGGGTGACCATAAGCTCTTAGAGCGGTATCAATTTGATATCGAGTAAGTGACAGATGTATACAAGTCAGATACATCTGTCCCTTATTCGATCTCAAATTGATACCGCTCTAAGAGCTTATGGTCACCCCCCAGATGTCAGTATTAGTAAAACTAATTAAAAACTTTTACAAACAATGCAATCGGCAATAAAGCAGAAAGTTTTAGTCAAATGTTGAAGGGCTATCCTACAGTCGGTACATAATATTATGTTGTTTCATTCCATAGTTAGATTTCATAGTCATCGCCGAGCCTCACGATAGGAACAAAAAATTTGTCCGGGTTGCAGTTACCAAATACGATGAAGAGAACTATTGTTATTATTATATCGTTGCATCAGACAACATAAATTCAAAACTGTTCCGTATTATAACATAGACTGTAGTGAGCGTCTGTATATAAATCCATTTCTATCGATCGGTCTTTATACCTTCTGTTACTCCTCATCGTTTGAATGCAATTTCGACTCAGGTGCAGTTGCTCAGTTGCTCTTAAATTAGGCATGACTCAAGACTCGCTTCGCTCAAAGAGTTTTAGTACGATCGATCGTGTAGATATGGTATATATCTAGCTTTTTCGTTTCATTTACAGTCTGGCCTTACATTTGATATGGACGTGGGAAGGTATAGTCTTGCTGGCCTGTTTAGGAAGCTGAAGTTATGATACGACCGGGACTATATCGTTTGTTTCAGTTTTTAGTTTTGTTACCATCTTATACGACTTTTGTGACATGAGTAGTCTTAGGTGAAATGGTACAGTAGTCATACTAATATGTATTACAAAATAATATGAGAGACAGAATCTTTGGATTGTAGTATATTTGGATTTTAATCAGTCACAGCTTACGACTGAACGGGTCTGAACTTGTGAGACACGCGTGGACCATGACTAGGAAAAATAGAATATTTCCTGTTTCGGTTAATTGCCGACTTTTACGCACCCATTCGATGCCGTTGGCAAAAGGTCGTTGTTTTCATAAAACTATAATTAAGTACCCACCTATGTTTTAAAACCAATGGAAGAGTGCCAGTAATAATAAACTATTCATTAAAGTAACAGGTATTAATAAAGACGAAGTAAAAGCTCTTTCGTGGCAAACATAAAATAGGGCTCATAAAATATTATAGCGCATTTCGCCTCGCCTAGCATTGCCAAGGTTCTCTGCCAACATGTCAATCCGAAGTCAAACTAAAACAATACAGGCACAATAAAACTAACAGGTACATACACGAAGGTTGGATGATGTACCTACTTAATTCTATTAAAGATAAAAGGTATTGAAAAGAAGGGCCTTAAGGAAACTTAATAAATTTCTTTCGGGCCTATAGTAAGCTTTGATTAAAAGAACATAAATTGTTCAACCTGTAAATGAAAGCTTATTGGAGAACATATATTTTGCGAGATCACCAAGATTTGCCATTGTAGGAAGACTGTCCAAAACAATACGAGCTCCATAAAATGTAGAACGAGCACCTTCATTTGAAGGCTGAATGATATACCCACTCCATTCAATTTGGACGTTTTTACACAGAGAGCTGCATTTTACGATCTTGCAATAAATCTCGGTGGGGCGTAGAATCGACGTGTGTTTACCCGGTCGTTTTCAACAAATTGGGTTAGTGGTACCGCGCCCTGCTGTCGACGTAATCGCTTAGCCTGTTAGGACTCTGATGTGATCACGCCCAACTCGAATCTTCACATATTTACCTTCACTCGCGCACTGATAGCTTTGCACACACGTTTGCTAATCAAAATTGAAATTGTTCCGGACCGAGCGTCAATGTCAATATGCCTATAATAACGTTTACTGAAATCCTATACTCATTTCATATTAACATTGCTTTCGACCGGATTGCTTCCCATAATTAGACGGATTAAAACATCACAACAATATGCTGCTGAAATCCAAATCACATGCCGCAGTCGCTGAGGATTAAATGGTATCCGATAATTGGTTATTTATCTAGCTGGGGACCGTGTGCCGACATCAAAGTGAGAAAGTGAACGCAAATAAAATTAAAAGTGCGCTGAAAACGAATCCAATTATGGCACAAGGGAGAAAAATTCAGTTTTTTCGTCGGTGTTGGTGTCGCCCGTCTATTGCAGTGTATAGGTGAAATGTGTGTGTTGGATTTGGAGCACGTGAGAGGCGGCTCTTAGTTTATTTGGGTGACGGTATCCGTGGCAGGGATAGGCTGCGCATTGTTTACAGTTTTACCAGTTTTTTGTTGATTGGGGTGATACAAATATGCGTATAAATTCGACGCCAGTGATTTTTTTCTAACGCTGATGAATGGTGGCGCCACTGTGACAAAAAGTTGAAAACAATCAGCGCGGCTACCCACTGTTCCGCTCTGCACAGTTGCACTGCTAATCACACAAAACCTAATACGACAGAGTGGTTGGTTAGTACATTTAGTCATGCACTTCTCTGATTAAGGAATAGCTGTAATTTTATCAAATACTCTGAAAGCTCGCCTAAAGTGTGACTGAGCTTTTTCGGGTTAAATCCTCATAATATTCCAAATAGAACGAGCAGATAAATCCGATGCTCACAAATTACCGCTGACATGTATTATGGCGATTGCATGCGAACACTGGCAAGCCAGGTAAGGACATGCACTGGGCAAATTTCCAACCCGGGCTTATAACTGAGAGCCGTCTAACAGTTCTAACAAACCCAATTACATGACCGGGACCAATGATACGTAGCTTAATCCGCTTGTATAAAAAAATAATGGCGAAAATTCTCATACGTCATGTTTCAGCGTCTCTCAGAGAGGCTTTATTTTTCCGTTTGACCATTAGGGATTCAAATCACAGCGGTGGTCGTGCCGCCGGCTAACTTACAGCCTTTACCTCTAATTGCATTATGAACTCCTGGTACCACGCTCGTATTTTGGACAACAGATTGTTGTTTATATGGGTCTCTTTTTTCTGTTGTTTTATTTTTGTTTTTGTTGTTTACGGGTATTATCTGCTAGGTTGAGAGCTTTATTTAGGTCAACTGGGAAACTATTCGTAATAGTCTTAGACAAAAGAAAATGGGAAGTATTTACACATTTCAAAAGTCAAAAAAGTCAACATTCTTTATTTCAATTAGACCATTATGATGCACTTTTGAAGTCAAAAATTAAAATTTACAAGTAATAATTATTGATTCTATCGTCCATAGAGTTCATTTTAACTGCCAATAAAAATATCCTGATTTACTCGTAACTAGAACTAGAAGACATCATCTTCGTTTTTATCGGTACAGCAGAAGTTACAAATAGTATTTCTTTTTCAAATGAAGGCGGTAACGTAAGCAAACTACAAAAACTTACGCAGATATCGTACAAAACTTTTCACTTCCTTAAAAAATACACAGGATTAAGACATGTGCAACAGAAAAGTATAGTAAGTTTTTACATTAAGGAATTAATTTACTGCGTGTTGAGAATGTTGTGATAACAATAACAGTTTAATTTGCAAGCAGTTCTATTGTTATTGTTATCTCAACAACGTGCTTTAAAACAATATTAATATAACATCTAGGAATCGGAATCGTTGTTCACTTCAATTATCAACGGTCAAACATGTAGTTTTTTCTCAAAAACAATAAAAATGTTGCAAGAGATACCCATTTCACCTACTCTATACTGGAAAATACTGAAAATAAGGTGCTTTCATTCGTTTCCCTAGTTTAAATCCGCAAGCCAAAACTAAAACACTGCAGTAAACTTTATTTTAAGACAAAATGCAGTAAAAAATACGGTGAACTACAACTAAACATAATACATTTCAAATGTAGCATCTAGCAGGAGTTCTTGAACTTTTCTCGTTAAGGGGTAGTCTGTTTACCGGACCATTCATAGCTGGCTAGGCACTACCGTATTTACGACTTTAACTTTGCGAATGAATAAATTAATATTAAAATATTGTTGAGTCTGTTATGGTGGCTAGAATATTAGTAGCATTAGAATTAAGTGTAAGTTTTATAATTTTTATCTACGCCATTCACATTTCCTAAACATTTAAAGAGTTATTATGAAGATTATTCGTAACTCAGCTGTGGCGCACAGCTGAGTTATATAAGGCTAGGCACTACCGTATTTACGACTTTAACTTTGCGAATGAATAAATTAATATTAAAATATTGTTGAGTCTGTTATGGTGGCTAGAATATTAGTAGCATTAGAATTAAGTGTAAGTTTTATAATTTTTATCTACGCCATTCACATTTCCTAAACATTTAAAGAGTTATTATGAAGATTATTCGTAACTCAGCTGTGGCGCACAGCTGAGTTATATAAGACCATCGGTCAAAATTACTAACTTCCATATAAAATTTCATCTCTTATTTAACTCCTTTAGGGGATGAATTTTCATAAATACTTCTTGGTATCTAACTTTCGTTATGCAAGAAACCAAGTTTCTAGCTAGGCCAGGTTTTAAGGCTGTGTGTTGTATTTCAGTGTATTAAATTTTTTAATATGATGCATTTTTAAATATTTAAGTTTTTTTAGAAGCACAATTGATAACAGCTCAGTTCGAGACCGTGAACAGTGCAGAAATAGGATAAGAGGGCCGACCTTATATATATGGGATAATTCGCGAAAGTCGAAGTAGTAGTTTTTTTTGCCATCTCTATTAGTGAATTTAAGATTGTAACTAAGTAGATTTTGATGATTTCCGTGACCCACTACGGAGCTTATTCTGGGTATACAACCTACGATATTAATAACATTCCTATCAAACAATATGTATTGCTCGTAACTATTTCCCTGTGAACTTTATAAGCCACTGTCACCACAACGAGTGGGTTTACGTCAATAGTGCAACGGGAAGGGTCCTTAACTAAGACCTTTCGCTCAATAGTCCGACGCTATACTCAAATATTAATTGCCTGGAGTTGGACTTATTTAATGTGGACAAATATCGAAGGTAGCTAGTCAGAATACCCATACTATTGGAGTATGAGTGTTATACTATTCGAAGGTACTAGGTATTATTGGTGGTTGGATCATCACGCCTGTATTCCCCAAAGGGATGAGCAGAAATGCACTTATATTACACCCACAGTTCATCAGTGGTGTTTAAGTCCTAGTACCTGAGCGACCGAGATCTACTCGGGTGAAATTAGTTTTTTTTTGTTTTTGAGAAATTAATTTTCTCAGATATGAGACCTAGGGTATATCGATTTTTCGCCCCCGAAAATCCCTACATTGCAAATTTTATCGAAATCGTTAGAGCCGTTTTCGAGAACGTGATTACAAATATTGCTCGTTAAATGCATTTTTTTAGTCGCATTTATTAGAGGCGAGCCTTCCTCCGTGAGCCGGGCACAAATACAGACTCCGAGCTGATTGCTGCATAATTTCAGATTGAAAAACCCAACGAAACTGTGCCCGACCCGGGCATTGAACCCAGGACCTCGTCCTTAGCGGTAGCGCTTTTGACTACTAGACCAACGAGGACAGTTACTCCGGAAAATTGATTTTCCAATTAATTTAAATAATTCTTTCTTCTTTGTACCGTGCTCGAGTTTGACCACTACATCGCCTGATGGTTAGCGATGATGTGCTCAACGGAGAAGCACGCTTGCCTAGAAGTAACCTATTCACTCTTGATTTAAAGACCCCTGGGTTATAGCTATCAGGAAACAAAGACTCCAAAGCTGTGCGCACAATGGAAGTATTCGCAAAACGCTTGTGCGTATGGGTGGGATGTCCACCATGTACCGATGGCGCATTGCCGTACGTCTTGTAGTTCGATGATGGAAAGGGCCAGGCGGAATCAAATTGTGCAGTTCCATCGCACACTCCCCGAAATGTAACCGATAAAAAACCGACAGGCTGACAACTCGGCGTCGATATTCTAGGCTCTGGAGACTTAATACTTTTAAAATAACCATGTCAAAAAGAGTTGACTATATATTCTTTCAGACAGCTATGAGACATCAATAGGGTATCCATAAAGGGCGCGGTATTTCACCACCCAAATGAGAATGGCATTATGGAAGCATGGCAAGTTTGTAGCTTGCTACGTTGCGCGGCATCCCTGCTATCCATTATTGTGCCAGACAATGGCAACATGACGTCACGGTGTAAGGCAAATCTTGTATAATGTGTGTGGGTATCATTAATGTTGATCTTGGCTTAGAAACGGCTACTGAAGTAAATTTTATGATTATTGGAACGGTTTCTCGGTTAGACATTGACATATTTTTAACGGCCAGCATACCGTTGAGTTTACATTTATAGTTTACTAGCTGTTCCCCGCGGCTTCGCTCCCGTGGACCACCCCACAAGATCCGTTTTCGGGATTAAAAACCAGCCTATGTTACTCAGGAATAATGTAGCTTTCTATTGGTGAAAGATTTTTTTAAATCGGTCCAGTAGTTTCGGAGCCTATTCTGTACAAACAAACACACAAACAAATCTTTCCTCTTTATCATATTACTAGCTGTCCCACGCGGCTTCGCTCCCGTCAACTGGCTACACACCTACCCTACACCTACCCTACACCTACCCTACACCTACCCTACACCTACCCTACACCTACCCTACACCTACCCTACACCTACCCTACACCTACCCTACACCTACCCTACACCTACCCTACACCTACCCTACACCTACCCTACACCTACCCTACACCTACCCTACACCTACCCTACACCTACCCTACACCTACCCTACACCTACCCTACACCTACCCTACACCTACCCTACACCTACCCTACACCTACCCTACACCTACCCTACACCTACCCTACACCTACCCTACACCTACCCTACACCTACCCTACACCTACCCTACACCTACCCTACACCTACCCTACACCTACCCTACACCTACCCTACACCTACCCTACACCTACCCTACACCTACCCTACACCTACCCTACACCTACCCTACACCTACCCTACACCTACCCTACACCTACCCTACACCTACCCTACACCTACCCTACACCTACCCTACACCTACCCTACACCTACCCTACACCTACCCTACACCTACCCTACACCTACCCTACACCTACCCTACACCTACCCTACACCTACCCTACACCTACCCTACACCTACCCTACACCTACCCTACACCTACCCTACACCTACCCTACACCTACCCTACACCTACCCTACACCTACCCTACACCTACCCTACACCTACCCTACACCTACCCTACACCTACCCTACACCTACCCTACACCTACCCTACACCTACCCTACACCTACCCTACACCTACCCTACACCTACCCTACACCTACCCTACACCTACCCTACACCTACCCTACACCTACCCTACACCTACCCTACACCTACCCCAGCGCATGCAACAAAAGCTCTCAAAAAGTTATATTTTTGCCCGTTTTTGCAACATTTTTCATTTATGCTCGGCTCCTATTGGTTGTAGCGTGATGTTATATAGCCTATAACCTTCCTCGATAAATGGACTATCCAACACAAAAAGAATTTTTCAATTCCAACCAGTAGTTCCTGAGATTAGCGCGTTCAAACAAACAAACAAACAAACAAACAAACAAACTCTTCAGCTTTATAATATTATAATATTATTATAATTATAATATATAAAACTGCATTACCACTGACTGACTCACTCACTGACTCACTCATTGACATAATTGTTCTCCCAGATGGTGGATGGGGAGGTGGGTATATTTTGACAGATTCGTAAACAAGTAACTCCCGTGAGTATGGGAAAAGTCCCAAACCTCCCCTTTTCCCCCCCCCTCCTCCCCCCCTCTATCGTATCTCGGAAACTAAGATACCCGTATTTTTTGTTTTTTACGGATTCGTTTAGAGGAGGCTCGCAAAAGTATAAACCATTTTTCAGAAATGACCCCCTCGCCCCCCTTCTCCCCCCCTTTAAGCGGATCTCGGAAGTTGAGAGACTTGGAACATTTATTTTTTCATATTCATATAAAGGGGCAATGCTATAGTCACAAACAAACCATTTTTCAAAGTTGACCCCCTCGCCCCCTTTCTCCCCCCTCCCCCCCCCGTTTTGGCGAATCTTTTTTTTTTGTTTTTTTTACGGATTCATTTAGAGGAGGCTCGGAAAAGTAAAGACCATTTTTCAAAGTTGACCCCCTCGCCCCCCTTCTCCCCCCCTTTAAGCGGATCTCGGAAGTTGAGAGACTTGGAACATTTCTTTTTTCAGATTCATATAAAGGGGCAATGCTTTAGTTGGAATTATTTTTCAAAGTAAACCCCCTTGCCCCCCTTCTCCCCCCCCCCCGTTTTGGCGAATCTTTTTTTTTTCAGATTCATATAAAGGGGCAATGCTTTAGTCGGAATCATTTTTCAAAACTCCCCACTCACCCTCCCTTCACCCCTCCTCTCCCCAACCTCCCCGAGTGGATCCCGAGTGGAGCGAACCTACTAGACCGAGTGCAGCGCAGGGGGGGAGGTGGCGAGCGAAGCGAGCCGGCGACCTCCGTAGCGTAACGAAGGTTGAGTGGGTGAAGCGAAACTCAGTGCCTGGCGACGACAAGCAAACATTAGGGTTATGTTTTTTGGAACAAAGTGTAGGGTAGGTGTAGGGTAGGTGTAGGGTAGGTGTAGGGTAGGTGTAGGGTAGGTGTAGGGTAGGTGTAGGGTAGGTGTAGGGTAGGTGTAGGGTAGGTGTAGGGTAGGTGTAGGGTAGGTGTAGGGTAGGTGTAGGGTAGGTGTAGGGTAGGTGTAGGGTAGGTGTAGGGTAGGTGTAGGGTAGGTGTAGGGTAGGTGTAGGGTAGGTGTAGGGTAGGTGTAGGGTAGGTGTAGGGTAGGTGTAGGGTAGGTGTAGGGTAGGTGTAGGGTAGGTGTAGGGTAGGTGTAGGGTAGGTGTAGGGTAGGTGTAGGGTAGGTGTAGGGTAGGTGTAGGGTAGGTGTAGGGTAGGTGTAGGGTAGGTGTAGGGTAGGTGTAGGGTAGGTGTAGGGTAGGTGTAGGGTAGGTGTAGGGTAGGTGTAGGGTAGGTGTAGGGTAGGTGTAGGGTAGGTGTAGGGTAGGTGTAGGGTAGGTGTAGGGTAGGTGTAGGGTAGGTGTAGGGTAGGTGTAGGGTAGGTGTAGGGTAGGTGTAGGGTAGGTGTAGGGTAGGTGTAGGGTAGGTGTAGGGTAGGTGTAGGGTAGGTGTAGGGTAGGTGTAGGGTAGGTGTAGGGTAGGTGTAGGGTAGGTGTAGGGTAGGTGTAGGGTAGGTGTAGGGTAGGTGTAGGGTAGGTGTAGGGTAGGTGTAGGGTAGGTGTAGGGTAGGTGTAGGGTAGGTGTAGGGTAGGTGTAGGGTAGGTGTAGGGTAGGTGTAGGGTAGGTGTAGGGTAGGTGTAGGGTAGGTGTAGGGTAGGTGTAGGGTAGGTGTAGGGTAGGTGTAGGGTAGGTGTAGGGTAGGTGTAGGGTAGGTGTAGGGTAGGTGTAGGGTAGGTGTAGGGTAGGTGTAGGGTAGGTGTAGGGTAGGTGTAGGGTAGGTGTAGGGTAGGTGTAGGGTAGGTGTAGGGTAGGTGTAGGGTAGGTGTAGGGTAGGTGTAGGGTAGGTGTAGGGTAGGTGTAGGGACAACAACACGCGGGTGTAGGGACAACAACACGCGAGCTGCTTGCAGCTCGCGCACCAAGCAAATACTAGTTATATTATATAAAACTGCATTACCACTCACTGACTGACTGACTGACTGACTCATTGACATAATTGTTCTCCCAGATGGTGGAGGGGGAGGTGGGTATATTTTGACAGATTCGTAAACAAGTAACTCCCGTGAGTATGGGAAAAGTCCCAAACCTCCCCTTTTCCCCCCCCCTCCTCCCCCCCTCTATCGTTTCTCGGAAACTAAGGTACCCGTATTTTTTGTTTTTTACGGATTCGTTTAGAGGAGGCTCGGAAAAGTAAAAACCACTTTTAAAAAATGACCCCCTCGCCCCCCTTCTCCCCCCCTTTAAGCGGATCTCGAAAGTTGAGAGACTTGGAACATTTCTTTTTTCAGATTCATATAAAGGGGCAATGCTATAGTCAAAAACAAACCATTTTTCAAAGTTGACCCCCTTGCCCCCCTTCTCCTCCCTCCCCCCCCGTTTTGGCTAATCTTTTTTTTTTGTTTTTTTTACGGAATCGTTTAGAGGAGGTTCGGAAAAGTAAAAACCATTTTTCAAAGTTGACCCCCTCGCCCCCCTTCTCCCCCCCTTTAAGCGGATCTCGAAAGTTGAGAGACTTGGAACATTTCTTTTTTCAGATTCATATAAAGGGGCAATGCTATAGTCACAAACAAACCATTTTTCAAAGTTGACCCCCTTGCCCCCTTCTCCCCCCTCCCCCCCCCCGTTTTGGCGAATCTTTTTTTTTTGTTTTTTTTTACAGATTCGTTTAGAGGAGGCTCGGCAAAGTAAAAACCATTTTTCAAAATTGACCCCTTGCCCCCCTTTTCCCCCCGTTTTGGCTAATCTTTTTTTTTTCAGATTCATATAAAGGGGCAATGCTTTAGTCGGAATCATTTTTCAAAACTCCCCACTCTCCCTCCCTTCATCCCTCCTGTCCCCAACCTCCCCTACCTAATATCGGTCGTCGAAACCTGTCCGGTGGAAGTGGACCAGGCAGCGTAGGGACCCCGAATGGAGCGAACCTACGAGACCGAGTGCAGCGCAGGGGGGAGGTGGCGAGCAAAGCGAGCCGGCGACCTCCGTAGCGTAACGAAGGTTGAGTGGGTGAAGCGAAACTCAGTGCCTGGCGACGAATGCAAACATAAGGGTTATGTTTTTTGGAACAAAGTGTAGGGTAGGTGTAGGGTAGGTGTAGGGTAGGTGTAGGGTAGGTGTAGGGTAGGTGTAGGGTAGGTGTAGGGTAGGTGTAGGGTAGGTGTAGGGTAGGTGTAGGGTAGGTGTAGGGTAGGTGTAGGGTAGGTGTAGGGTAGGTGTAGGGTAGGTGTAGGGTAGGTGTAGGGTAGGTGTAGGGTAGGTGTAGGGTAGGTGTAGGGTAGGTGTAGGGTAGGTGTAGGGTAGGTGTAGGGTAGGTGTAGGGTAGGTGTAGGGTAGGTGTAGGGTAGGTGTAGGGTAGGTGTAGGGTAGGTGTAGGGTAGGTGTAGGGTAGGTGTAGGGTAGGTGTAGGGTAGGTGTAGGGTAGGTGTAGGGTAGGTGTAGGGTAGGTGTAGGGTAGGTGTAGGGTAGGTGTAGGGTAGGTGTAGGGTAGGTGTAGGGTAGGTGTAGGGTAGGTGTAGGGTAGGTGTAGGGTAGGTGTAGGGTAGGTGTAGGGTAGGTGTAGGGTAGGTGTAGGGTAGGTGTAGGGTAGGTGTAGGGTAGGTGTAGGGTAGGTGTAGGGTAGGTGTAGGGTAGGTGTAGGGTAGGTGTAGGGTAGGTGTAGGGTAGGTGTAGGGTAGGTGTAGGGTAGGTGTAGGGTAGGTGTAGGGTAGGTGTAGGGTAGGTGTAGGGTAGGTGTAGGGTAGGTGTAGGGTAGGTGTAGGGTAGGTGTAGGGTAGGTGTAGGGTAGGTTAAGGAATACTTCTCAAAAACACGACAAAGCCGCGAGCTGCTTGCAGCTCGCGCACCAAGCAAATACTAGTTATATTATATAAAACTGCATTACCACTGACTCACTCACTCACTCACTCACTGACATAATTGTTCTCCCAGATGGTGGAGGGGGAGGTGGGTATATTTTGACAGATTCGTAAACAAGTAACTCTCGCGAGTATGGGAAAAGTGCCAAACCTCCCCTTTTCCCCCCCCCTCCTCCCCCCCCCTATCGTATCTCGGAAACCAAGGTACCCGTATTTTTTGTTTTTTACGGATTCGTTTAGAGGAGGCTCGGAAAAGTAAAAACCATTTTTCAAAGTTGACCCCCTTGCCCCCCTTCTCCCCCCCTTTAAGCGGATCTCGGAAGTTGAGAGACTTGGAACATTTCTTTTTTCAGATTCATATAAAGGGGCAATGCTATAGTCAAAAACAAACCATTTTTCAAAGTTGACCCTCTTGCCCCCTTTCTCCCCCCGTTTTGGCGAATCTTTTTTTTTCAGTTTTTTTTACGGATTCGTTTAGAGGAGGCTCGGAAAAGTAAAAAACATTTTTCAAAGTTGACCCCTCGCCCCCCTTCCCCCCCCTTTAAGCGGATCTCGGCAGTTGAGAGACTTGGAACATTTCTTTTTTCAGATTCATATAAAGGGGCAATGCTATAGTCACAAACAAACCATTTTTCAAAGATGACCCCCTTGCCCCCCTTCTCCCCCCCCCCCCGTTTTGGCGAATCTTTTTTTTTTCAGTTTCTTTACGGATTCGTTTAGAGGAGGCTCGGAAAAGTAAAAACCAATTTTCAAAGTTGACCCCCTTGCCCCCCTTTCCGCCCCCCCCCCCGTTTTGGCGAATCTTTTTTTTTCAGATTCATATAAAGGGGCAATGCTTTAGTCGGAATAATTTTTCAAAACTCCCCATTCTCCCTCCCTTCACCCCTCCTCTCCCCAACCTCCCCTACCTAATATCGGTCGTCGAAACCTGTCCGGTGGGAGTGGACCAGGCAGCGTAGGGACCCCGAATGGAGCGAACCTACGAGACCGAGTGCAGCGCAGGGGGGAGGTGGCGAGCGAAGCGAGCCGGCGACCTCCGTAGCGTAACGAAGGTTGAGTGGGTTAAGCGAAACTCAGTGCCTGGCGACGACAAGCAAACATTAGGGTAATGTTCATTGGAACAAAGTGTAGGGTAGGTGTAGGATAGGTGTAGGGTAGGTGTAGGGTAGGTGTAGGGTAGGTGTAGGGTAGGTGTAGGGTAGGTGTAGGGTAGGTGTAGGGTAGGTGCAGGGTAGGTGCAGGGTAGGTGTAGGGTAGGTGTAGGGTAGGTGTAGGGTAGGTGTAGGGTAGGTGTAGGGTAGGTGTAGGGTAGGTGTAGGGTAGGTGTAGGGTAAGTGTAGGGTAGGTGTAGGGACAAGAACACGCGGGTGTAGGGACAACAACACGCGAGCTGCTTGCAGCTCGCGCACCAAGCAAATACTAGTTATAATATATAAAACTGCATTACCACTGACTGACTCACTCACTGACTCACTCATTGACATAATTGTTCTCCCAGATGGTGGATGGGGAGGTGGGTATATTTTGACAGATTCGTAAACAAGTAACTCCCGTGAGTATGGGAAAAGTCCCAAACCTCCCCTTTTCCCCCCCCCTCCTCCCCCCCTCTATCGTATCTCGGAAACTAAGATACCCGTATTTTTTGTTTTTTACGGATTCGTTTAGAGGAGGCTCGCAAAAGTATAAACCATTTTTCAGAAATGACCCCCTCGCCCCCCTTCTCCCCCCCTTTAAGCGGATCTCGGAAGTTGAGAGACTTGGAACATTTATTTTTTCATATTCATATAAAGGGGCAATGCTATAGTCACAAACAAACCATTTTTCAAAGTTGACCCCCTCGCCCCCTTTCTCGCCCCTCCCCCCCCCGTTTTGGCGAATCTTTTTTTTTTGTTTTTTTTACGGATTCATTTAGAGGAGGCTCGGAAAAGTAAAGACCATTTTTCAAAGTTGACCCCCTCGCCCCCCTTCTCCCCCCCTTTAAGCGGATCTCGGAAGTTGAGAGACTTGGAACATTTCTTTTTTCAGATTCATATAAAGGGGCAATGCTTTAGTTGGAATTATTTTTCAAAGTAAACCCCCTTGCCCCCCTTCTCCCCCCCCCCCGTTTTGGCGAATCTTTTTTTTTTCAGATTCATATAAAGGGGCAATGCTTTAGTCGGAATCATTTTTCAAAACTCCCCACTCACCCTCCCTTCACCCCTCCTCTCCCCAACCTCCCCGAGTGGATCCCGAGTGGAGCGAACCTACTAGACCGAGTGCAGCGCAGGGGGGGAGGTGGCGAGCGAAGCGAGCCGGCGACCTCCGTAGCGTAACGAAGGTTGAGTGGGTGAAGCGAAACTCAGTGCCTGGCGACGACAAGCAAACATTAGGGTTATGTTTTTTGGAACAAAGTGTAGGGTAGGTGTAGGGTAGGTGTAGGGTAGGTGTAGGGTAGGTGTAGGGTAGGTGTAGGGTAGGTGTAGGGTAGGTGTAGGGTAGGTGTAGGGTAGGTGTAGGGTAGGTGTAGGGTAGGTGTAGGGTAGGTGTAGGGTAGGTGTAGGGTAGGTGTAGGGTAGGTGTAGGGTAGGTGTAGGGTAGGTGTAGGGTAGGTGTAGGGTAGGTGTAGGGTAGGTGTAGGGTAGGTGTAGGGTAGGTGTAGGGTAGGTGTAGGGTAGGTGTAGGGTAGGTGTAGGGTAGGTGTAGGGTAGGTGTAGGGTAGGTGTAGGGTAGGTGTAGGGTAGGTGTAGGGTAGGTGTAGGGTAGGTGTAGGGTAGGTGTAGGGTAGGTGTAGGGTAGGTGTAGGGTAGGTGTAGGGTAGGTGTAGGGTAGGTGTAGGGTAGGTGTAGGGTAGGTGTAGGGTAGGTGTAGGGTAGGTGTAGGGTAGGTGTAGGGTAGGTGTAGGGTAGGTGTAGGGTAGGTGTAGGGTAGGTGTAGGGTAGGTGTAGGGTAGGTGTAGGGTAGGTGTAGGGTAGGTGTAGGGTAGGTGTAGGGTAGGTGTAGGGTAGGTGTAGGGTAGGTGTAGGGTAGGTGTAGGGTAGGTGTAGGGTAGGTGTAGGGTAGGTGTAGGGTAGGTGTAGGGTAGGTGTAGGGTAGGTGTAGGGTAGGTGTAGGGTAGGTGTAGGGTAGGTGTAGGGTAGGTGTAGGGTAGGTGTAGGGTAGGTGTAGGGTAGGTGTAGGGTAGGTGTAGGGTAGGTGTAGGGTAGGTGTAGGGTAGGTGTAGGGTAGGTGTAGGGTAGGTGTAGGGTAGGTGTAGGGTAGGTGTAGGGTAGGTGTAGGGTAGGTGTAGGGTAGGTGTAGGGTAGGTGTAGGGTAGGTGTAGGGTAGGTGTAGGGTAGGTGTAGGGACAACAACACGCGGGTGTAGGGACAACAACACGCGAGCTGCTTGCAGCTCGCGCACCAAGCAAATACTAGTTATATTATATAAAACTGCATTACCACTCACTGACTGACTGACTGACTGACTCATTGACATAATTGTTCTCCCAGATGGTGGAGGGGGAGGTGGGTATATTTTGACAGATTCGTAAACAAGTAACTCCCGTGAGTATGGGAAAAGTCCCAAACCTCCCCTTTTCCCCCCCCCTCCTCCCCCCCTCTATCGTTTCTCGGAAACTAAGGTACCCGTATTTTTTGTTTTTTACGGATTCGTTTAGAGGAGGCTCGGAAAAGTAAAAACCACTTTTAAAAAATGACCCCCTCGCCCCCCTTCTCCCCCCCTTTAAGCGGATCTCGAAAGTTGAGAGACTTGGAACATTTCTTTTTTCAGATTCATATAAAGGGGCAATGCTATAGTCAAAAACAAACCATTTTTCAAAGTTGACCCCCTTGCCCCCCTTCTCCTCCCTCCCCCCCCGTTTTGGCTAATCTTTTTTTTTTGTTTTTTTACGGAATCGTTTAGAGGAGGTTCGGAAAAGTAAAAACCATTTTTCAAAGTTGACCCCCTCGCCCCCCTTCTCCCCCCCTTTAAGCGGATCTCGAAAGTTGAGAGACTTGGAACATTTCTTTTTTCAGATTCATATAAAGGGGCAATGCTATAGTCACAAACAAACCATTTTTCAAAGTTGACCCCCTTGCCCCCTTCTCCCCCCTCCCCCCCCCGTTTTGGCGAATCTTTTTTTTTTGTTTTTTTTTACAGATTCGTTTAGAGGAGGCTCGGCAAAGTAAAAACCATTTTTCAAAATTGACCCCTTGCCCCCCTTTTCCCCCCGTTTTGGCTAATCTTTTTTTTTTCAGATTCATATAAAGGGGCAATGCTTTAGTCGGAATCATTTTTCAAAACTCCCCACTCTCCCTCCCTTCATCCCTCCTGTCCCCAACCTCCCCTACCTAATATCGGTCGTCGAAACCTGTCCGGTGGAAGTGGACCAGGCAGCGTAGGGACCCCGAATGGAGCGAACCTACGAGACCGAGTGCAGCGCAGGGGGGAGGTGGCGAGCAAAGCGAGCCGGCGACCTCCGTAGCGTAACGAAGGTTGAGTGGGTGAAGCGAAACTCAGTGCCTGGCGACGAATGCAAACATAAGGGTTATGTTTTTTGGAACAAAGTGTAGGGTAGGTGTAGGGTAGGTGTAGGGTAGGTGTAGGGTAGGTGTAGGGTAGGTGTAGGGTAGGTGTAGGGTAGGTGTAGGGTAGGTGTAGGGTAGGTGTAGGGTAGGTGTAGGGTAGGTGTAGGGTAGGTGTAGGGTAGGTGTAGGGTAGGTGTAGGGTAGGTGTAGGGTAGGTGTAGGGTAGGTGTAGGGTAGGTGTAGGGTAGGTGTAGGGTAGGTGTAGGGTAGGTGTAGGGTAGGTGTAGGGTAGGTGTAGGGTAGGTGTAGGGTAGGTGTAGGGTAGGTGTAGGGTAGGTGTAGGGTAGGTGTAGGGTAGGTGTAGGGTAGGTGTAGGGTAGGTGTAGGGTAGGTGTAGGGACAACAACACGCGGGTGTAGGGACAACAACACGCGAGCTGCTTGCAGCTCGCGCACCAAGCAAATACTAGTTATTATATTATATAAAGCTGGATTACCACTCACTGACTGACTGACTCACTGACTCATTGACATAATTGTTCTCCCAGATGGTGGATGGGGAGGTGGGTATATTTTGACAGATTCGTAAACAAGTAACTCCCGTGAGTATGGGAAAAGTCCCAAACCTCCCCTTTTCCTCCCCCCTCCTCCCCCCCTCTATCGTATCTCGGAAACTAAGGTACCCGTATTTTTTGTTTTTTACGGATTCGTTTAGAGGAGGCTCGCAAAAGTAAAAACCATTTTTCAAAAATGACCCCCTCGCCCCCCTTCTCCCCCCCTTTAAGCGGATCTCGGAAGTTGAGAGACTTGGAACATTTTTTTTTTCAGATTCATATAAAGGGGCAATGCTATAGTCACAAACAAATCATTTTTCAAAGTTGACCCCCTTGCCCCCCGTCTCCCCCCTCCTTCCCCCCGTTTTGGCGAATCTTTTTTTGTTTTTTTTTACGGATTCAGCGTAGGGATCCCGAGTGGAGCGAACCTACGAGACCAAGTGCAGCGGAGGGGGGAGGTGGCGAGCGAAGCGAGCCGGCGACCTCCGTAGCGTAACGAAGGTTGAGTGGGTGAAGCAAAACTCAGTGCCTGGCGACGACAAGCAAACATTAGGGTTATGTTTTTTGGAACAAAGTGTAGGGTAGTTGTAGGGTAGTTGTAGGGTAGGTGTAGGGTAGGTGTAGGGTCGGTGTAGGGTAGGTGTAGGGTAGGTGTAGGGTAGGTGTAAGGTAGGTGTAGGGTAGGTGTAGGGTAGGTGTAGGGTAGGTGTAGGGTAGGTGAAGGGTAGGTGTAGGGTCGGTGTAGGGTAGGTGTAGGGTAGGTGTAAGGTAGGTGTAGGGTAGGTGTAGGGTAGGTGTAGGGTAGGTGTAGGGTAGGTGTAGGGTAGGTGTAGGGTAGGTGTAGGGTAGGTGTAGGGTAGGTGTAGAGTAGGTGTAGGGTAGGTGTAGGGTAGGTGTAGGGTAGGTGTAGGGTAGGTGTAGTGTAGGTGTAGGGTAGGTGTAGGGTAGGTGTAGGGTAGGTGTAGGGTAGGTGTAGGGTAGGTGTAGGGTAGGTGTAGGGTAGGTGTAGGGTAGGTGTAGGGTAGGTGTAGGGTAGGTGTAGGGTAGGTTAAGGAATACTTCTCAAAAACACGACAAAACCGCGAGCTGCTTGCAGCTCGCGCACCAAGCAAATACTAGTTATATTATATAAAACTGCATTACCACTCACTGACTGACTGACTGACTGACTCATTGACATAATTGTTCTCCCAGATGGTGGAGGGGGAGGTGGGTATATTTTGACAGATTCGTAAACAAGTAACTCCCGTGAGTATGGGAAAAGTCCCAAACCTCCCCTTTTCCCCCCCCCTCCTCCCCCCCTCTATCGTTTCTCGGAAACTAAGGTACCCGTATTTTTTGTTTTTTACGGATTCGTTTAGAGGAGGCTCGGAAAAGTAAAAACCACTTTTAAAAAATGACCCCCTCGCCCCCCTTCTCCCCCCCTTTAAGCGGATCTCGAAAGTTGAGAGACTTGGAACATTTCTTTTTTCAGATTCATATAAAGGGGCAATGCTATAGTCAAAAACAAACCATTTTTCAAAGTTGACCCCCTTGCCCCCCTTCTCCTCCCTCCCCCCCCGTTTTGGCTAATCTTTTTTTTTTGTTTTTTTTACGGAATCGTTTAGAGGAGGTTCGGAAAAGTAAAAACCATTTTTCAAAGTTGACCCCCTCGCCCCCCTTCTCCCCCCCTTTAAGCGGATCTCGAAAGTTGAGAGACTTGGAACATTTCTTTTTTCAGATTCATATAAAGGGGCAATGCTATAGTCACAAACAAACCATTTTTCAAAGTTGACCCCCTTGCCCCCTTCTCCCCCCTCCCCCCCCCCGTTTTGGCGAATCTTTTTTTTTTGTTTTTTTTTACAGATTCGTTTAGAGGAGGCTCGGCAAAGTAAAAACCATTTTTCAAAATTGACCCCTTGCCCCCCTTTTCCCCCCGTTTTGGCTAATCTTTTTTTTTTCAGATTCATATAAAGGGGCAATGCTTTAGTCGGAATCATTTTTCAAAACTCCCCACTCTCCCTCCCTTCATCCCTCCTGTCCCCAACCTCCCCTACCTAATATCGGTCGTCGAAACCTGTCCGGTGGAAGTGGACCAGGCAGCGTAGGGACCCCGAATGGAGCGAACCTACGAGACCGAGTGCAGCGCAGGGGGGAGGTGGCGAGCAAAGCGAGCCGGCGACCTCCGTAGCGTAACGAAGGTTGAGTGGGTGAAGCGAAACTCAGTGCCTGGCGACGAATGCAAACATAAGGGTTATGTTTTTTGGAACAAAGTGTAGGGTAGGTGTAGGGTAGGTGTAGGGTAGGTGTAGGGTAGGTGTAGGGTAGGTGTAGGGTAGGTGTAGGGTAGGTGTAGGGTAGGTGTAGGGTAGGTGTAGGGTAGGTGTAGGGTAGGTGTAGGGTAGGTGTAGGGTAGGTGTAGGGTAGGTGTAGGGTAGGTGTAGGGTAGGTGTAGGGTAGGTGTAGGGTAGGTGTAGGGTAGGTGTAGGGTAGGTGTAGGGTAGGTGTAGGGTAGGTGTAGGGTAGGTGTAGGGTAGGTGTAGGGTAGGTGTAGGGTAGGTGTAGGGTAGGTGTAGGGTAGGTGTAGGGTAGGTGTAGGGTAGGTGTAGGGTAGGTGTAGGGTAGGTGTAGGGTAGGTGTAGGGTAGGTGTAGGGTAGGTGTAGGGTAGGTGTAGGGTAGGTGTAGGGTAGGTGTAGGGTAGGTGTAGGGTAGGTGTAGGGTAGGTGTAGGGTAGGTGTAGGGTAGGTGTAGGGTAGGTGTAGGGTAGGTGTAGGGTAGGTGTAGGGTAGGTGTAGGGTAGGTGTAGGGTAGGTGTAGGGTAGGTGTAGGGTAGGTGTAGGGTAGGTGTAGGGTAGGTGTAGGGTAGGTGTAGGGTAGGTGTAGGGTAGGTGTAGGGTAGGTGTAGGGTAGGTGTAGGGTAGGTGTAGGGTAGGTGTAGGGTAGGTGTAGGGTAGGTGTAGGGTAGGTGTAGGGTAGGTGTAGGGTAGGTGTAGGGTAGGTGTAGGGTAGGTGTAGGGTAGGTGTAGGGTAGGTGTAGGGTAGGTGTAGGGTAGGTGTAGGGTAGGTGTAGGGTAGGTATAGGGTAGGTGTAGGGACAACAACACGCGAGCTGCTTGCAGCTCGCGCACCAAGCAAATACTAGTTATATTATATAAAACTGCATTACCACTGACTCACTGACTGATTGACATAATTGTTCTCCCAGATGGTGGATGGGGAGGTGGGTATATTTTGACAGATTCGTAAACAAGTAACTCCCGTGAGTATGGGAAAAGTCCCAAACCTCCCCTTTTCCTCCCCCCTCCTCCCCCCCTCTATCGTATCTCGGAAACTAAGGTACCCGTATTTTTTGTTTTTTACGGATTCGTTTAGAGGAGGCTGGGAAAAGTAAAAACCATTTTTCAAAAATGACCCCCGCGCCCCCCTTCTCCCCCCCTTTAAGCGGATCTCGGAAGTTGAGAGACTTGGAACATTTATTTTTTCAGATTCATATAAAGGGGCAATTATATAGTCACAAACAAACCATTTTTCAAAGTTGACCCCCTTGCCCCCCTTCTTCCCCCTCCCCCCCCCCGTTTTGGCGAATCTTTTTTTTTGTTATTTTTACGGATTCGTTTAGAGGAGGCTCGGAAAAGTAAAAACCATTTTTCAAAGTTGACCCCCTCGCCCCCCTTCTCCCCCCCTTTAAGCGGATCTCGGAAGTTGAGAGACTTGGAACATTTATTTTTTCAGATTCATATAAAGGGGCAATGCTATAGTCACAAACAAACCATTTTTCAAAGTTGACCCCCTTGCCCCCTTCTCCCCCCTCCCCCCCCCCCGTTTTGGCGAATCTTTTTTTTTTGTTTTTTTTTACAGATTCGTTTAGAGGAGGCTCGGCAAAGTAAAAACCATTTTTCAAAATTGACCCCTTGCCCCCCTTTTCCCCCCGTTTTGGCTAATCTTTTTTTTTTCAGATTCATATAAAGGGGCAATGCTTTAGTCGGAATCATTTTTCAAAACTCCCCACTCTCCCTCCCTTCATCCCTCCTGTCCCCAACCTCCCCTACCTAATATCGGTCGTCGAAACCTGTCCGGTGGAAGTGGACCAGGCAGCGTAGGGACCCCGAATGGAGCGAACCTACGAGACCGAGGGGAGGTGGCGAGCAAAGCGAGCCGGCGACCTCCGTAGCGTAACGAAGGTTGAGTGGGTGAAGCGAAACTCAGTGCCTGGCGACGAATGCAAACATAAGGGTTATGTTTTTTGGAACAAAGTGTAGGGTAGGTGTAGGGTAGGTGTAGGGTAGGTGTAGGGTAGGTGTAGGGTAGGTGTAGGGTAGGTGTAGGGTAGGTGTAGGGTAGGTGTAGGGTAGGTGTAGGGTAGGTGTAGGGTAGGTGTAGGGTAGGTGTAGGGTAGGTGTAGGGTAGGTGTAGGGTAGGTGTAGGGTAGGTGTAGGGTAGGTGTAGGGTAGGTGTAGGGTAGGTGTAGGGTAGGTGTAGGGTAGGTGTAGGGTAGGTGTAGGGTAGGTGTAGGGTAGGTGTAGGGTAGGTGTAGGGTAGGTGTAGGGTAGGTGTAGGGTAGGTGTAGGGTAGGTGTAGGGTAGGTGTAGGGTAGGTGTAGGGTAGGTGTAGGGTAGGTGTAGGGTAGGTGTAGGGTAGGTGTAGGGTAGGTGTAGGGTAGGTGTAGGGTAGGTGTAGGGTAGGTGTAGGGTAGGTGTAGGGTAGGTGTAGGGTAGGTGTAGGGTAGGTGTAGGGTAGGTGTAGGGTAGGTGTAGGGTAGGTGTAGGGTAGGTGTAGGGTAGGTGTAGGGTAGGTGTAGGGTAGGTGTAGGGTAGGTGTAGGGTAGGTGTAGGGTAGGTGTAGGGTAGGTGTAGGGTAGGTGTAGGGTAGGTGTAGGGTAGGTGTAGGGTAGGTGTAGGGTAGGTGTAGGGTAGGTGTAGGGTAGGTGTAGGGTAGGTGTAGGGTAGGTGTAGGGTAGGTGTAGGGTAGGTGTAGGGTAGGTGTAGGGTAGGTGTAGGGTAGGTGTAGGGTAGGTGTAGGGTAGGTGTAGGGTAGGTGTAGGGTAGGTGTAGGGTAGGTGTAGGGTAGGTGTAGGGTAGGTGTAGGGTAGGTGTAGGGTAGGTGTAGGGTAGGTGTAGGGTAGGTGTAGGGTAGGTGTAGGGTAGGTGTAGGGTAGGTGTAGGGTAGGTGTAGGGTAGGTATAGGGTAGGTGTAGGGACAACAACACGCGAGCTGCTTGCAGCTCGCGCACCAAGCAAATACTAGTTATATTATATAAAACTGCATTACCACTGACTCACTGACTGATTGACATAATTGTTCTCCCAGATGGTGGATGGGGAGGTGGGTATATTTTGACAGATTCGTAAACAAGTAACTCCCGTGAGTATGGGAAAAGTCCCAAACCTCCCCTTTTCCTCCCCCCTCCTCCCCCCCTCTATCGTATCTCGGAAACTAAGGTACCCGTATTTTTTGTTTTTTACGGATTCGTTTAGAGGAGGCTCGGAAAAGTAAAAAGCATTTTTCAAAGTGGACCCCCTCGCCCCCCTTCTCCCCCCCTTTAAGCGGATCTCGAAAGTTGGAACATTTGGAACATTTATTTTTTCAGATTCATAGAAAGGGGCAATGCTATAGTCACAAACGAACCATTTTTCAAAGTTGACCCCCTTGCCCCCCTTCTCCCCCCTCCCCCCCCGTTTTGGATAATCTTTTTTTTTTGTTTTTTTTACGGAATCGTTTAGAGGAGGCTCGGAAAAGTAAAAACCATTTTTCAAAGTTGACCCCCTCGCCCCCCTTCTCCCCCCCTATAAGCGGATCTCGGCAGTTGAGAGACTTGGAACATTTCTTTTTTCAGATTCATATAAAGGGGCAATGCTATAGTCACAAACAAACCATTTTTCATAGTTGACCCCCTTGCCCCCCTTCTCCCCCCTCCCCCCCCCCGTTTTGGCGAATCTTTTTTTTTCGTTTTTTTTACGGATTCGTTTAGAGGAGGCTCGGAAAAGTAAAAAACATTTTTCAAAGTTGGCCCCCTCGCCCCCCTTCTCCCCCCCTTTAAGCGGATCTCGGAAGTTGATAGACTTGGAACATTTCTTTTTTCAGATTCATATAAAGGGGCAATGCTATAGTCACAAACAAACCATTTTTAAAAGTTGACCCCCTTGCCCCCCTTCTCCCCCCTCCCCCCTCCCGTTTTGGCGAATCTTTTTTTTTGTTTTTTTTACTGATTCAGGGTAGGGATCCCGAGTGGAGCGAACCTACGAGACCGAGTGCAGCGCAGGGGGGAGGTGGCGAGCGAAGCGAGCCGGCGACCTCCGTAGCGTAACGAAGGTTGAGTGGGTGAAGCGAAACTCAGTGCCTGGCGACGACAAGCAAACATTAGGGTTATGTTTTTTGGAACAAAGTTTAGGGTAGGTGTAGGGTAGGTGTAGGGTAGGTGTAGGGTAGGTGTAGGGTAGGTGTAGGGTACGTGTAGGGTACGTGTAGGGTACGTGTAGGGTACGTGTAGGGTACGTGTAGGGTACGTGTAGGGTACGTGTAGGGTACGTGTAGGGTACGTGTAGGGTACGTGTAGGGTACGTGTAGGGTACGTGTAGGGTACGTGTAGGGTACGTGTAGGGTACGTGTAGGGTACGTGTAGGGTACGTGTAGGGTACGTGTAGGGTACGTGTAGGGTACGTGTAGGGTACGTGTAGGGTAGGTGTAGGGTAGGTGTAGGGTAGGTGTAGGGTAGGTGTAGGGTAGGTGTAGGGTAGGTGTAGGGTAGGTGTAGGGCAGGTGTAGGGCAGGTGTAGGGTAGGTGTAGAGTAGGTGTAGGGTAGGTGAAGGGTAAGTGTAGGGTAGGTGTAGGGTAGGTGTAGGGTAGGTGTAGGGTAGGTGTAGGGTAGGTGTAGGGTAGGTGTAGGGTAGGTGTAGGGTAGGTGTAGGGTTGGTGTAGGGTAGGTGTAGGGTAGGTGTAGGGTAGGTGTAGGGTAGGTGTAGGGTAGGTGTAGGGTAGGTGTAGGGTAGGTGTAGGGTAGGTGTAGGGTAGGTGTAGGGTAGGTGTAGGGTAGGTGTAGGGTAGGTGTAGGGTAGGTGTAGGGTAGGTGTAGGGTAGGTGTAGGGTAGGTGTAGGGTAGGTGTAGGGTAGGTGTAGGGACATCAACACGCGAGCTGCTTGCAGCTCGCGCACCAAGCGAATACTAGTATAATATATAAGTATAGATTAGTATTTTAGTATAGGCTAGCGGACTCCTAGCGATTTCACCCACGTAATTCCCGTTCCCGTGGGAATGCAGGCATATATAGCCTATGTCACCCGGGGATAGTGTAGCTTCCCAACGGTGAAAGAATTTTTGAAATCGGACCAGTAGTTTTTAAGTTTATTCGTTACATACAAATATTGCCTCTTTATATAATACGCGGCTTCGCTCCCGTGGACCACCCCACAGGAACCGTTTTTGGGATTAAAAAACAGCCTATGTCACTCAGGAATAATGTAGCTTTCTATTGGTGAAAGAATTTTTGAAATCGGTCTAGTAGTTTCGAAGCCTATTCGGTACAAACAAACAAGCATGCACACAAACAAAAAATCTTTCCTCTTTAGAATATTAGTATAGACTAGCTTCTGTCCGCGGCTTCGAGCGCGTTCAAAGTTAAAAAAATTGCTTAAAACTTTACAGGATTTTCCGCTGGGTCAATCTGAAGATTCTCTGAAAATTTCATTAAAATCGGTCCAGCCGTTTCGGAGTCTATAAGGAACATACATACATATTTTCTCTTTTATATATTAGAAGATAGATTGATCCGTTACACCACATTAAATGCTTGAGATGGCTCATTGGTAAGGCTTTGCCTCTGACGCTTGTGATCGTGTTTTCAAATTCGGTCAACTACCGAAATTACTTATAAATTTACTTGAAGGAAAACATCGTGGGCAAACCTAAACTTTTGTTGTTTAAATCTGATATCGCTAATCCCCTTTGAGCTAGTATTATACCACATAACATAATTCAAATCTACCACTGATCAAATCTAAACACAATCTTAGCTACCATTTATTGCCGGAAAATCAGGGTGTGCAAATAACAACTGTATCGAAAAATTGTGAACAAAAGTCTCCATAGTGTACAAAAAGGAAAGTAATTGTGACGCAATTACGTTTCCTTTGTGCCCGTATAGTTGTTGTTAATATGTGGAGCGCCCTGTAAATGTTATACTGGACAAAATATTTCGGTGCTTGATTTAGAAGAGAGAATACAAAAGTTTGGAGAGTTCTAGGGAATTCATAAGTTAGTATTGAAAGTGGTAATTTCTAAAGTTACGGTCGCAAAGTAAAATTAAGTTAACTTCAGATAAATAGTTTCGTTTCGAGCAAGATATTTTTGTAGGCATTAACATTTCGACCAATGAAAATGTCTTGAAATGAGTCTACTCCACCACAGAAAAATACAGTAGTGCTTTTTGTACAAAGATACTCTTAAAATAGTCTGGCGAAGACTTTGAAAAGTAATATTAACTTGAATGAATAATTCAGTTTCTAAAGGCGATTTTTATGGACGATGGAAAATGTGTTGAAAAGATACTCTGTTCTTCAATTTCTTTTTGATAATATGGTAGTACTACTTTTACATAAATACTCTAAGGTAGCTCAGAAAATACTATTTCAGTATAAGGATGATTTCAAAAACCCTAAGTTACGTAATAACATCTAATTTGATCCTCCAGTTTCATCCCGCGTTCCTTCCCGTTCCCCAACATTCAATCTCAACACTTTTCCGACAGAAGGCCGTCTTTTACTTCGCATTCTTGGACCCACATTATCCACTCAGTGATTTAATTACTCCGAGATAATCAAGGCACAATGCTTCGGCTAGAGATGGGAAAAATACCGGGAGTTTAAGGTTCCGTAGTGAGACAGAGGTGGATAAAGTGACGTTCTTTTAAACTTTCTTTTTCGTCCTTTTGCAGTTGACTGTTCTTATATTAAAACTTCATGCACACAAACGTACAGAAGCGGATTTGATCTATCAGTTGACCTTTGGGTGATGCAGATACAAATAGTGGTAGTTGCAATATTGAATGTAAATTACGACAAAGTTTATTCAAAAACAAAGTTATATATACTATAAATACATACAATATTATATTCAAACAAATAAACTAAAAACACGAATATACTTAACAGTAAGTGGTAGCAGATAAATGGAAATGATTTTAAATTTGACTTTCACTTTGAATGCTAATCGGTTTGTTGCCATCCTGATTTTTTGGGGGAGCGCATTCCACAGAGAGATACACTGAATAAAGGAAGAACATTCAATGAAGTCAGTGCTATGAGTGGGGCATTGAATAGAATAGAATAGAATGTAAATTTATTTCATTGGTCAAATAGATGTAACATGTCACTTATAAATAAAAGTGTATTTTTGTTGTGGCGCATTTTGTCCGAGGAGGGATCTTTTGCAGCCTATTGCTAACTCTTTTCATACACGGTATTCAATATATAAAGCAAGTGTGAGAAGTGTTGGATTTAAGATCCATCGGGTTTAGACCTGAAGTTACTTAAGATCTGGGAGTGACTTTATGAGTCAAAGCCTATGCTGACAGGGGAGAACATTGACATGGGACATTGAAGTAGACGGTTATGTGAAGAGCGAAGATTTTTGTTGCGTTTCTTCTACGTCACATTAAGTTATCTAAGAAAATCTAATGGAAATTAAAATTATCACGCGGTCAGCCACTAGCCACAGGCTTCTTTCATTCAATGGAAAGCAAAAGAGAGAAACATCTGGACGACACATTGATCAGATAGAATCTATGAGGAAAATTATGAAATTTGCTGTAACCGTCAAACGTTGATGTCGATTTGTTAACATTGACTAACATTATTAGAAACGGGTCAACTATTCTGGAAACGCTGTTTTTTAACTGGAATTGTCCGAAACAGTTTTGTTTCGATGAGCTTCGTTTCAATCAAAAACTTCTATTAGACTTGGATTCATACGGATTAGGTACAGAAATGTGGATTTAGCCAGTGCTAGATTCGGATACCTACAAAGTCGTGAGGTGAGGCAAGTCAGGGCAATTACCGGTTACGAGTACACTGAAACTTCAGTATGATTAAATCTAACTGACAGCGGTCAGATCTTTAGACCTTTATTAACGTGCAACAGATATTCAACCTAAAGATGATAAATAATAAATTTTCTTGACTGAACACTTTGCTTATGACGTCTTGCATAGTCTTCAAGAAAATATTCCATAATTGCTATTTTTCCATGGAACCCTAAACCGAGGAATAAGATTAAACACTGAGAAGTATCCGCCGCTCAACAATGTAATTGGGTTGCAATAATTACATTATTCACTAAAGCACGGCTGGGCTTAATTGGCTAGATACTGGTAAATGTTCCACTATAGAGATTTCGTTCAGCTGTTTGCAAAAATGTAGGCATTACTGTAGCAATGTTAACTAACTACTCCTTGATTGTTTGAAAAGCTACGTAATTATTTGAGTAAAATTCTGCTTTTTTATGTTCTATTTTTAATCAGTTAAATAATTTATGGAGTAATCAATTAGGGCTCTTTGTTTTGGAAATATGTTAATTAGCTGAAGTGTTGGGTCAAATAATCCCCATCGCCTATATTCCGTTGGTCTTATTTTTCGTGATTACAACATAAAACTTAAAAAAATTTTGGACGACATACGCAAACCCTCAACCGCTAAGTCTAGATACTTTATTATAAGAGTGTCTTCTATAATGGAAGTGCACTAAGGAAGGATTTATGAAAACTCATCCCCTAATAGGGTTAAAAGGGAAGGAAAGTTTGCATGGCAGTTACTCATTCTTGCGACGTGTTTTTACCGATGGGAAAGTTCATCGGATAAACAGCTTGTTACGTCATAATTTTTATGCTCACTTACTTTTTCTACTCTTTACCTGTACCATAACCAGCTAAGGAGTGGAATTTCCTACCAGAATATATATTTCCTGATAGCTATAACTTGAACAAAAGGCAGAGTGACTTAGAAGCAGCTTGTCAATGACTCAAAGCTTTGAAAGACGGGCACGACCTTCAGTAATGAAGACAACGAATAAAGAGACAAACTGGAAGTCTTTACGTCAAGAGTGAATAGGTTACTTCAAGGGAAGTGTGCCCCATCGTCGACCACATCATCGCTTACCATCAGGTGAGATAGTGCCCAAACGCGAGCCAATCAATAAAAAATCCATAGGTTCTTTTACCCCTAAGCAGAAAGATAGTATAGCATTATTCCTAAAAGCGTGTCCGCATCCAACCATATTACCGATCGTTTATCGAGAAAGGCTACACACAAAGCGTTTTATCCGGACAAGCTCCACGCGCGAATCAACGCGCATTAGAACACGCTTATGTGAGCTTCTGCACGTCAAAGAAAAGATGGGGAAGATAAAAAAGTTTATTGGGTGACAGGTTTTATGAATAGAGGTTAAGCTCCCTATCTGAGTTTTTTAACGTACTTACTGGTGATAACGTAAATGATCTCTTATGTCAAAATGAATACAAAAAAGAAGTTTCTCCTTACCATCACCAGGCGGCGCTTATCCAGTTCCAAAACAAATTGACGTTTACGTTAACGCGATTGAGCGTGAGTAAAAACGCTCACTGAGTCCTTTGGATGCTACTGCACATTATTATTTTAAAACCAATATCAGTCAGTACGTAGTGTTAAAATGTCACTGTGAAAACTTAAAGCCCACTTCAAGCTCACATTCCTTAAGTTGTCACGGTGAGATGTATACTTTGTTTACAGAATAACACTGCAGTTTTCTATAGTGATGGAATTTTTCGTGCTCAGAAGGTAATTGGCTCGACACTATTAGATGAGACTTAATATGGCGACGTAATGAGTGGGTGTACTATAAGATCACTCCTGCCTAAATCTTCGGCTAATACAGACGTGATGGATATGCCTTTTGCAAAACAGATGCTTTAAAACTAAATGAAACTAAATGTCACCAACAACCCAGATCGAAGACTACTCTAATTCCCAAGTAGGCTAGCTAAAGTAGTACTAAATATTTCTTACTGCCAAACATGTACCCAAAAGTGGAGCATAAGTGAGCCCAAAATCAACTTCCAATTCAGGGATCATTACCAGATGTTTGTCGAGAGCATATTGATATCATTATAGGAATTCAACCGAACACGATATTAAATCAGCTGGGGTCGGATGCCAGCATGTTTTTCGCCGCCAAATTCCGGCCCACCCATTTTCCGGCAGGGGTATTCATACGATAACAATCTAGTTATCGGACGGACGGCCGATATTAAAATCCGATGTAGCCTACATACCTAGGCATGTGTATTTTCGGAACTTAATTTAAATGAAATTTCTGTAGCGTTACCTACCTATAAGTTTTTTCATGTACAGTAACGAACATCGAAATTACTTTTGGCAAAATTTAAAAGCGATTTTTAGTGAAAATGTGACATTATGATGGCAACTTTGAGATGAGCCAATTTTATATCAGGTAAGGCAAAAAATTATGAGGCAGAAAATTTTGAGCACTAGTGAAACATTGTAAGTATAGCACAGTTAGATACTCGTGTCGTATGACAAACAAAAAACAAAACGTGAAAAACACGTGCCAAGAGTAAATTATGTATTGTCACCTACTTGAAGTAATTAATTAATTTGTTCGGTGACCATGGCAGTTTACTTAATGGTATTAGTTTTATTTTTGCTAACCGAATTTAGGGAATAAACTGAGCTGTTAACCCATATTTCACAAGGCACAAGTTGACGTGGTCCAGGCAGGCTGACGAGATGATGGCGAGACGTCTCAGATAGCTTCCTTGAAGTACACCACCGAGAGAATTAGAACGAAAGGCAGTAAGGAGTAGCTTTTATCCAGTAGTGAAACTAGAAGTGTGTAGCGGGCAGTAGAGTTAAGGGTGTAGAAGACTTTGTGGTCATTTAAACACCCGTCCAGTGCGGTCATTGCAGAAATTGGACACAGACCTCTCTTTATAGATGACACTAAGGGTCTTAAAATGGCAAGTGAAAGCTAGAAATGGTTCTCACTGCAAATCAACTATACAGGTTGACACACTGCAAAAGTGACAACAAAATAGAAAATTTTGGTAGTGTCTACATAGAAGATTTGAATTTTTTTTTTGTCTCATCAATTTTCGCCCTCAAATCACAAATTTTAATCGCCTTTATAATGGACAAGGAAAACAGAAAAAAATAAGACGTAAAATAAACGAGAAACAAATGAGAGTGTCAAGAATAATTCAAAGAAAAAAAGGAAGAAAGATGTCATCGCAAATCGTTTTGGCAAAGGACTAAGGAGATATAAAATTATTATTGTCTAAAGAATGCTAATAGGGTCATCACTTAAAAGAAAGAACAAAAACTGAGGGTAGACTAATGCTTTATTATGCGTCGAGAGATTTGCGACAGCTTTGCGTAGAGAATTTATTTTAATACCTGTGATTTTTTATTTAATCTTAATTTTATGTTTGTCGAAGACCCGTTTTCTGAATTAAGAATTTGAAGTTGTGAACCTGATAAACTGTATCTTTGCATGAGAATGTATGTATCAAACTTTAGCGTTAGACCTCCGATTTCTGAATTAAGAATTTGAAGTTGAGTACCTATCATTTTGTCACTTTCTTAAGAGGAAATGGGGACAGAGAGCGCCGACTGAATTTTCTTAGTATAAAGTCATAAATCGAGGTTTGGCTCTCGCCTATTTCCTCCTCCAATATTGGACCAATTTAAAAGATATTCCATAAACTGGTAAACTAAGATATATACTATTTCCCTATGTTTTCCTTTTTTCATTTATATTTGTTAAATTTTTAAACTAAGCCTCTGTTGACAGCGCAATTTTGAGCATTTTGTGAGGGTGCTTCTAAAGATAATGTATCATCAAAAATAAAAATAAACATAGAGACATAGTATGTATCTTTAATTTTCAGTTTACGCGCAGTCGGCGCTTTCTGCTCCCGTTTCCTCTTAAGGGTACACTAGTCGACGGCACGAACTATTTTGTGCGCGGGGTTAAAATGCATTTTATATCAACCAACAACAGCGGAAGAGATAGATGCTGTAATGAGCAGTAGGAAGCTAGTTCGCGTACGAATACACACTTTTGCAAATTTGTAGCGAAATGGATAATGATTTAGGACGAAACCGAGCGCCCGAAATTTTTATAAACAGACCTTTGGCAGTCTAGGTTTCATAAAAAAACTACTAAATCTATCTGTTCAAAATAAAATTATTTGCATTGTTGAACTACTAATCTATCCCTGTATGGAGGCCGTTTTGCAATTTTCCGTCTTCTTATGGTATTTATTCGCGCCCAAAAATGCGTTAAAATTAGTGTCGAAATGTGGAACTTTCGACGCTCATAACTTTCAAATATTTTCTTTTTTTACTTTTTTGATTCCATACAGGGCTAGATAATGATGAGAAAAATTGATATCACTTTTTATTTTGAACGTACATTGTCAAACAGTGGAATAATCCCTAGACTACGTTTGTATGGAAGAATTTTCAACTAGTGTACCCTTAAGTCCAAATACTCAATTGAGAAACCGGCCCAGATAAGGAAACCGGCGGTCGGTAGGTACTGCATTATGCTAATACAGTAAAAGCTGTCCTAATAAACCTAATTTAGCCGAACAAATGGCGTTTAATAGGTACAATACCTACTTAGGTAAATGTTGGTCTATTCTTTTTCCGTTTGCGAGGCAATGGCCTTTCATGAGTAGCCTAGATACATAAAAGGTCACTCTTAGGTGAGTTTTCACCCTAAGCCTACTACCCTAAGCTTACTATAAGTAAATTAATTATTAAAAGGGTAAGCTTTAATCTCTTTACTGTTTTTGTTAGGGGCTTTGGTGATATTTTACTTACGATATTTTAAAGTAACTTCCGACCGCGGCTTTGCCCCCGGGAAATTGGAGCGTCTTCTTCTTCTCAGTCGTACACTCCTGGCGTAGTGCGTGGTCATGGATCGTGTTGTATGATGGTTGCGGATTTTGCTATATTCCTCCATCTTTCTCTATTTGTGGGACTGCGTGTAATACGGGCATTGCAGTACTTTAATCTTTATAAATTATAGCCTATGTTATTTATACTAATATATACTTATACTTTATTTTATATTATAAAGCTGAAGAGTTTCTTTGTTTGTTTGAACGCGCTAATCTCAGGAACTACTGGTTGGAATTGAAAAATTATTTTTGTGTTGGACAGTCTATTTATCGAGGAAGGTTATAGGCTATATAACATCACGCTACGACCAATAGGAGCGGAGCATAAATAAAAAATGTTGCAAAAACGGGCAAAATTATTCCTTTTTGAGAGCTTCCGTTGCGTGCGCTGCGTAAACGGTTTAAGTTACGCATCAATCATGTATGTAGGGTAGTTGGGTAGGTAGTTGATGGGAGCGAAGCCGCGTGGGACAGCTAGTTGTGATATATAGGGTATATTAGTGAAAACTTTCATCAAAACTTTCACATTTTATGATATTAGTAGTAGGTATTGTAGGTTATCATTACTAGTAAGTAGTACTACTGTAAGTACAATTGCTGTTTGTTAGCCACATATAAAAAAGAAAAGCAAAATTCGATAATGATTGTGTTTAGTTACTTAAGAGAAGGCTGAGCTGCTGTCAAAGTCACCATTGTTACGGAATGTTAAAACTGTCGTCCTTGAACGCGCTTTAGATATGCTGTTCGCGTTCAGTTCCAATGACGAAATTGGCCCTAAAAGTTTGTGAATTTTAATTGCACTTTTGCATTGTAATATGAGATGCTACATTAATTCTAAAGCGCCATGCCACGAGGCACTTTGTAAAGTAAAAATAGAGCAGCTTTCTTATTTCCTCTAACAATCCACGTGTACGAAGAAATGGTTTTACTCAAGCTAAAGCTTTGATCTCTTGGTTGGAACGCAAAACGCTGCGATATGCGATGTCGGACACAGAATCGTATGACGCATATATTGGTAATTTGTTCCATCGTAGTATGCGTCAGTAGTGAGGAGGATTATTTGTGTACGGCACCGCATACCACAGCGTTGTGCGTTCTGATCAAGATACCAAAGTTTTAGCTTGAATTACTGAAAAGAATCCTATGTTAAATCAATAAAGGAATGAATCCTATGTTAATGTAAAGGTTCTTAAATCCTATTGCGAATTCATGTGCTATACAATGCTTTACCGCTTTAAGTGTCTTTTGCAGGCCCGAAGATCAAATGATTTTATATCAAAGACAATCTTGAATCCCCGCAGATGTCTGTACCAGCCTTCAGATCCCTACTAGGCTAAACTTTAACGATTAAACCGCTTGAAATAGTCGCCCAAAATCTAGAAATTAGACATGAATATTTCTTCCGAATATCTATATGGAATTATGTTGATTAAATTAATTATTTTTGTGGCATTTGAAACAGTATTTTTGAAATATCGTCGAATTATGTTTTAAAAAGTAATGTGAAACTGCTGTAAATTCTCTGGCGGGATTATGTGTTTTAAATTATAGGCCACTCCCTTTACAACAGCGGATGTTGTCGAGGCCAAACTGAAGGTTGGGAAAGATGGCACATAATAGGACAGCACTATCTTGCGCTCTTGTTTTACTAACAAAACTATGCTGCGGTTTGTCAGTCCATTTAGATTAGACTGTTGTGTGGATAATGAAATTATTAATTATTATCTTTCTACCATTGTCTATATTACTTAGGATCGCCGTGGTATCGTAAAACATTTCTTTCTTTGACTCTACTGAAGCTTTTGCGTTTGCGTACTAAAACACGCTTTGAACGCAAAAATTGGTTATATATGAATGCAATTGACATAGTGTAGCTCGAAATACAACACTTTTGATATTCCCACAACTTTTATTCCTCTGCTCCATATTCCAAAGTACTCGTCTACGGGACCGTTTTCTCAAAAAAAAATATTCCTCTTTTCGGTGGAAAAATAAACGAGGTATAGCGTTCGCATCACACGTTTCAAATTCCATATGCAAAGGTAAAGTTGTGATATTTTACTACGCCTGCCTGTTAGTATTCAAACCTACCAATTTTTAGATACATTTTTTGAAAAATCAATTACGTTGTGTATGTGGAAATCAACACCGGGACACACATCACTCCATCAATATTTTCAAATTTACATTTTTGGGTTAATTAATAAAACCCCTTGATCAACCAACATTTTACTTTATGAGTTTAGTAATCTGGTCCTGTTTTACTTTTGTGTCTACGAAAATTTAATTCGATTTTTGTGGCGAATAAACACTTTTTCTTTCTTTCTGAATGTTTATCAATCTTATACTCATTATTGCAAGGAAAGGGTTTGTTTTTCGCGCGTTTCTTGTATGTATGTAATAGTCTTTTTACCTCATATCTTTCAAATCACTAGACGGATTTATTTAATTAAGACATCGTTATTGGCGTCTTGAGAAGCCAGTACTAAAAAAGCCGGTGTTTTTTGGGCGCCACGCCATTTTGTGAGGGCCAACTTTATTTTCTTCAAAACCAGTTGAGTGCGGTATCAAAATTAAGGGTTTTAAGAGGTGGTTACTAAAATATATACCACTTATATTTTTCAAAGAAATTCGAAAAAAAAAATCTGTCCCAACTAAAAAGTTGTTAATAATAAAAGTGTATAACTTTTTTCTCCTACAATCGTTACTTTGTGTAGGCAGACCGTAAGAATTGTTTCTATTATCTGTTTCTTAAGAGCAATTATTAATAGAATATCCAATCAAACTGAGAAAAGCCCTTTACTCGACAACAGTACATTTTTTTTGACGAAATCCTTAAAAAAATATTGAATTATAAGGATATACAATTTCAATAGCGATACCAGAGCTTCAAAGACATTTTTTCTGTTGCTATGGAAATAATCTGACATTGGCCTTGGCTTTGCCTTTATACTTGTTGTTGTGAAAAGCCCCAACCTCTTCTAGAATTATGTTCAATTTGGAACTAAATTTGAGTACGGATTAGGTCTGAAATCTGACGGTTCAAATCGGGCTTCAATGCATGAGCATCGTTCTTTAAATGGACAGCAAATATTTTGCTACAAACCTCCTATTTTCTGACTTACATCGTATTTGACCTTTTACCTTCCCACTTCTCCAAACATTTATATTGTGTGGTAGTGCACTTACCTGAAACAAAAAAAACAAACAAGATGAATCATGTGCCGCCTGCTCATAGCTCGTAGGGATCGTTCGTATATTTGTGCTGAGGTTTATAATGGCTACTTAAATAGTCTGTGTTTCCTGTTTTCGCGGCTAACGCTCGTGGGTTATGCAACTTGTCACTCTGCCAAGTGTTCAGGTGTTCTGACCTCAGGAGTGACGCCTGTTTGTTGACACATGACGTGACTCATGTACCTACGTGATGCCACGATCGCGCACGGCTGATCTATTCCTTTTACGATTAAGGTTGCGCAGTCGTACTTGTCTTAGTTTTAATATCACCTCCGATTAAAAAAGGGTGTCAATAAATTATAATATTTTAAATGAAATCTCGTTTGTATCGAGATTTTTTTCAATTTGGCATCCAGCTTACGTTTATTATTTTTGTCGGCATCCGATAAGTGATCATATTTAAATCTTTGTGGGGTTCATAAAATATGGATACTTGATAAATTGATATCATTTATATGGCTCTCGTAAAGTTTCCTTTAACAATTGTGACAGGTTGAATTTATTGGTCGCATTAAGGGAATCGTTAATGGAAAAATAACTGGACAGATAATGAAGTGTAATAAAAGAGGCGCACATTATGGGCTCATTTGTGGGGAGCGGAGCTGTGCGATGCGGTGTTGAGCGATGCGGCGCGAAGCCATGCGGCCGATTACAAATATCGAATAATGTATTACCCGATATTGGTTGAATTGAAATGGACATGTTTTCGGAAAAGTAATTTGGCGTGTTTAACCATTCGCTAGAGTATTTACCGACCTGCGGTAGGAAAACCATTCTGAAAAGTGGTTTTATTGGAAAGTGATTTGTATTTTCTACGTAAAAATGTTTTTAGAGAGATGGGAATTACATACAGTGGCCTATATCAATAATGGAAACATAATACCTTTTATTTTTTGGCTCGCAGGGAGGATACAGGGTTATTTGTAAAATAACATCCGTAATGCGATATTTATACCCGAAGAAAATATGCGAAAAAGCTGATTTAATTTTTCGATTTCTCAGGGTAGGGTTCTTCATAAAAGTTGTTAATAATTGTAACGTTGTGTTTTACAATTACAAATAACCCTGCGTAGTAGATCGAACGTTCAACTTGAACATTTGAAATAATTGAGATAAGAATTGATAATTCAATGAACATTATAATGGTGATACATTAGAAGCAATTGAATTTAATTAAAATTATCTTGCCTATAAGTCTTCTGGCGACCTCATTAAACCTTTAGCGACAATTACTGACTAACTTGTGAATTTCAAAAGATTTCATCTTCTTTAATTACTTCTATTGTTAATGTTTTACAAATCTAGCAATTAACGAGTCTAACACAGTTATAATTTAATGATAACAAAAGAGAATCGAAAATATCGTCGTGAGATAAAATCTAAGAATTTGAAATGCTAAATTATTTAAAGTAATATTATTCAGTTAGGTATTTTTATTAACATATATACAATTGAATATTCTAAAAAAAATACAAACATTTATACAAATACAAAAGGGAGACGGAAAAGAGATCATTGTGCATCAAAAAATTCGTCCACATCAATTTCATTGGGAAACCTGCCCAGAACGCTGGCAGCATTGCCACGTTGGTTGGCAATGCTGATTCTCTGGCCAAAGAAAAGGTCAGCCCTCTGTTAGGTATTTTTGAATTCATTTCTCTAGTTATACTCACAAGTAATTATGTATAATTTTCGAAAACATAATTTCCGAGATAATGATTTAGGACGAAACCGAGTGCGCGAAATTTTATAAACAGACCTTTGGCAGTCTAGATATCATGAAAAAACGACTTAATCTATCTGTTCAAAATAAAATTATTTGCATTGTTGAACTACTAATCTATCCCTGTATGGAGGCCGTTTTGCAATTTTCCGTCTTCTTATGGTATTTATTTGCGCCCAAAAATGCGTTAAAATTAGTGTCGAAATGTGGAACTTTCGACGCTCATAACTTTCAAATGTTTTCTTTTTTTACTTTTTTGTTTCCAAACTGGCTAGATAATGATGAAACAAATTGATATCACTTTTTATTTTAAATGTACATCGTCAAACAGTGGAATAATCCCTAGACTACGTTTGTATGGAAGAATTTTCGACTAGTGTAACCTTAAGAGAATACCACATCGCCTTCTCTCAGTTGGTATCATAGTAGATATTCGTTTCGCTTGATAGTATAGAAATTGTAAGTGAATATTATCAGTAAGAATAATAGGCATAACTTCTAATGAATACTTTAGTTCAATTACCTACTTAATAAATTAATTGATAAGGCTTATCACAGGCCATTACTGGCGCTAACGTAATTTATTGAAATGGGTACAATTATCAATATAACAAAGTTATTGATAAAAGCTTTGTAATCTTATAGAAATGAGAAGTTTTTTTTTCAATTTCTGAAACAGACTTGACAATTTGGTCTTCAATTTTATCTTTGTAAGTACTTCTTAAGTTGTAGAAGAAAAATTTTAATGATAAAAATTTCTAGCAAAAAGTTTGCTATCAAGTATTTTTTATACATCCTTTATAAAGACTTACCTAAAAGTTTTTGTAGCGCTGAACTAAAGTCATTTAAAAAACAGTTTTAATATAATTATTAATATATAAGATCATCATTATGTTACCTAAAAATGTGTCAATTTTTTTTAGCTTTA
Organism: Orthosia incerta; assembly: GCA_948252205.1. NCBI lineage: Eukaryota > Metazoa > Arthropoda > Insecta > Lepidoptera > Noctuidae > Orthosia > Orthosia incerta. Next base: position 8,745,312 of record OX411748.1, read on the forward strand.
ATAAAAATTAATTGTAAACGAAATGATTTATTTTCTTTTTTTGTACACCTGTCACAAATTAGTCTTATTAACACAAAGTTTGACAGGTAAGTAAATTAGAGAATGCCTTGTATTTAATATATTATTATATATGATCATTATTATGTTACCAAAACATGTGTAATTTTTTTTTAACTGAATTAAAAAGTAATTGTAAACGAAATGATTTATTTTCTTTTTTTGTACATCTGTCACAAATTTGTCTTATTAACACAAAGTTTGACAGGTAAGTAAACTAGAGAATGCCTTGTATTTAATATATTAATATATATGATCAAGGTAAGTAAACTAGAGAATGCCTTGTATTTAATATATTAATATATATGATCAGTATTATGTTACCTAAAAATGTGTAATTATTTTTTAACTGTAATAAAAAATAATTGTAAACGAAATGATTTATTTTCTTATTTTGTACACCTGTCACAAATTTGTCTTATTAACACAAAATTTGACAGGTAAGTAAATTAGAGAATGCCTTGTAATGTTGTATGCGAAAAATAAATTGTATCGATAAAGGTTTTTATTTTTAAACAAAGTAACGTTTTTCCGTATGAGAACACCGAGCCCTTAATTTTCGTTATGAATAATATAGACGGTTAAAATAACACAGTGTTGACACACATCTGTGGCTCTCGAATAGACACGCTATTTCTGTCTGTCGGTCTCGTAATGATGGGACGATGCCTAAGCGATATACCTACAGTTATATATTTCATGTATTTATTATGTAACATGTTTGTTTGGGCATTCATAATTTTTGTATTATTGTTCTCGGTTCGTTTGTGGTGAAAAATATGATTGGTGTAATTATTGTTTGTTTGTTTTCTGGGTGAGTAATATTTGTCATTATTTTTAAGGACATCCTGTAAATTAATTTTGTTGCCACGGTTGTACAGGTCAATAAAAATTGAAAATACATCTGTCAGTATTATTTTGTTCTATATTACTTAGCCATTTTCATTTTATTAATTACTAGCTGCCCCCCTCAGTTCCAGCCGCGTGGTATTTGAAGTTTTATCAAAATCCGTTCAGTAGTTTTTGCGTGAAAGAGTAACAAACACCCATCCATCCATCCTCACAAACTTTCGCTTTTATAATAGTACTAGCCGACGCCTCGCGGTTTCACCCGCGTAATGCCCGTTCCCGTGGGAATACAGGGATAAAAAGTGTAGCTTCCCAACGGTGAAAGAATTTTTGAAATCGGTCCAGTAGTTTTTAAGTTTATTTGTTACATACAAAATTACAAATCTTGCCTATTTTAAATATTATTATGATAAAGTATATATAGTATAGATATTAGGATGTAAGAGAGATAGCCAAACATGGTTAGATTAATATTTTAGCTGTGATTGCCATCAGTTGGTTTGAAACCTGACGCTATTCACGTCTTTAAAAGTAATATTTTACTCATCACCCATTTGTGATTTCATCTGTTTCTACCTCTAAATATACCAACCGAAATCATATCTTTCCATCTTAAATTAGCCATATATGCATATTACGAAAGCAATATATCAGAATTGATTTGATTATCAAACAGGGCTAAAATGTGATTCACAAAATTTATAAATTAACGCCGATAAAACATAACATGTGCACATGAACACACAAGGAAATGCGCTCTTTACTTTCAAAAATAAGTGTGAAAATCGTGTGGAAGTGGTATGGTGTAAACACAACGTTGGTACACTGAGTTAAGAAAGAAAAATGTGATGAATGAACGTATAAATAATCATGTCGGCAGCGTACACTTTAATCATAGTTGTATTTTCAGTGATATACGGCAGGCTTTATACTTTTCCTCATAATTTCAGGCAGGAAAGCCTTCGTTGTTTCCTGTACCTATATAATTCATCATCAGAGGTTTTTGGCTTTTTGGGTTTGTTACCTTACTTGGCTACTTCCTCTTTGTCAGCCATCTGAGGCAAACTGTTCTGACCAAATTCTAGAAACTGCAGAATGATTGATTTATTATGTTTATTATTGACAGGCTCGCTTTTGTCCACTATCTCACCTGATGTTAAGCTTGATGGTGGCGGTGATAATTATTTTTATGTATTTTTTGGCTAGCCTAAATTGTGTTTCATTGTTTGACAAAGGCGGGAGGCCTTTATTTCTGCATTCAAACCTGTCTCGATCACTGAACAAGTTTGCCTCCGTCAACCTGATCAGATCGTAAACTTTCGCTGTTTGTTATAATATATATCATAATAAAATAAAAAAGCATATCACCCGAAAAATTACTATTTTATTTTCTTTTGTGCATCTAAGCTTAACGTACTATTAATTATTCCGTGGCTTAACTGTGGCTTAACATGTATGGTAGCCATTCAATTAAAATATTATAATACTTTTAGATTTTTTCCACATACAAATAGTTCAATTATAATTCATCCATTGATCTACATTGCTAAAAACCGTAGTGGCCATAAAACATCCTTTATTCTTAAATCCATAAGCATTTTCGGAAAACTACCAAAAAATTTGAATATTCAAAAGTCCGGAATAGCATTTTCATTGTCGGACGGATGAATAAAACCAAAATATTGCGCGCAAATGAACTCCATTCAATATTCTGCTCTGATGAATAATTAACTGGCTGACGGTCCACTACCAGTCACAGTTCTACTATAAACTATTTCAAAATAGTTTTAGAGCATAGAGGCTTTTAAGAACGATCTCTAAAGAGCTTCAACATCATATTGACTAATAAGAAGCTAAGAATTGTGTGTGCCTGTGTAGGAGGTAATCACTGGAAATGCTGATCTTTTTTTTTTTTTTTTTTTTTTTTTTTTTTAGGGTGGGAAATCATCCTATGACTTCTCCCGCTCTGGGTGAGGCGGGAGGGCGTGTCAGACTTTTACTGACTAAAACCCACCCGTGTTCCTTCAGTTGCTTGAGCCAGGGCCGCGGTAACTCTTTTTCAAATTTATCCGCGACCCAGACAGGCATCGGTCTTCGCGGACCCCGTCAGTTCTGCTGACATCTCTTTGAGGCGCGCGTGGAACACAACGCGCCGTCGACTCGGGCTTGGTCCTTATCGGACGGCGAGCTACCCATTACTCGCCGTCCGCAAGCCCGCGCCTACGGTGGCCGGGAATCGGCTTGCGACTCCCGACGCCCAGGGCGTCTCCTGCGGTGGCTAGGGGCGTGAGGACGTCTCCGTTGCGTCTCCCTCACGCGTTCCGCCTCCTCCTTCGCGAGCATTACTGCTTCGCAGAAGGCGGAGACAGCTTCCCATGCCCTCTCGCTCCGTAACATGGCCTGAACCAGGGCCGGACGCGAGAGGTTGCCACCGCCGATCGCCTCCACGAGGACACGGCGGTGCCCAGCCCAAGCAGGGCAGACCTCCACCGTATGCTCCACCGTGTCCTCCGGGCGATCCACACAATGGTGGCACCCGGGCGTTTCCTCCCGCCTAATCCTGAACAGGAACCTCCCGAAACAGCCGTGTCCGGTGAGGACCTGCGTCAGGCGGAAGGTGAGGACGCCGTGGCGCCTCTCAAGCCACTCCTCAAAGAGGGGCCTTATCGCCGCAATTGTGGCGTGCCCAGGAAATGCTGATCTGAGAACGGAATTTCTTTTATTGATAGAAAGCTACTCTACGGCAAATTTTATATGCAACTTTGTCCTATGTAAAATGCACGGTTCCCTTTCTATAAAGCGCAAGGCGACTGCAGCCACGGGAAAAAACTAAACATCAATAAGATCATCGTCATTACCACCTCTCTTAAGCCGTGTGACCCTTAAATAAAAAGTGTGTTTTAAAATTAAGTTCCCGTTTTATTTGTACGTACATTGTGTGTATCTGTGTGTGCCAAATAAACTAGTTTTCTTTCGTTCTTCTTTCAAATACGACATGATTTTTGAAGTCTTCAGGCTTGTTATTATAATCCTTAACAATTTTTAACCGACTTCCCAAAAAGGAGGAGGTTCTAAGTCTGACATTATGTATGTTTTGTGTATGTTCACCGATATCTCCGTCAATTGTGGACCGATCTCAAAAATATTTTTTTTTGTTTGAAAGAGTATGTTCCGAAATTGGTCCCATTTTAATTTGGTGAAGGACTAACAAATTCGAAGATATACAACAGAACTCTTCAATAAACAACGGCAAATCTCTCGGGATTGCTGCAATCGCATGTATGTTTGTTGTTTATACCATTTCATAACATAACATCACGCCAGTACGCTATTAAGTTTCATGATATTTTGGTACTATATTCTGGTGTTATACGAGTAGGTAACTTACTAAACAACTTGCCTATTAGGTAGGTACAACTAAAAAGTGAAAAATAAAAAAAACTTTGTACAAAAAAATACTACCGACTTCCAAATAAAACTACAAAGTGAAAAATAACTTTATTTTTGGAAGTCGGTGTCCATAACGCAATACATTGGTACCTACGAAAGACACCGACTTCCAAAAATAAAGTTATTTTTCCCTTTGTAGTTTTATTTGGAAGTCGGTAGTATTTTTTTGTAAAAAGTTTTTTTATTAGTAGTTTGTCTTGCGTATTATGATTTTGCTCAAATACTTAACTTTATTTGGTATCAATAGACTCCAATACTTGAACTAGTTTTATCAGATATACAAAAATCTCTATGTGTGTAGAAAGGTCACTAATCCTAGACCCCATCACCTGTAGTCAAGTTGACAATCTACAATCGATAACGCTAGTAGAAAACGAATCAATGTATGGGAATGACACAGCTGAACGTTTAGTCACGTGGTCAGACCATACAAATAGAAGGCGTTAAAGATTGCAGAAAGAGCTGTAACTTAGCCAGGGGGGCTGACCACAGTGTTCTCGCCACAAATCGATTAATTTACTTTGTATGGCATCCATCTAGCGACAATGGCTTCAAACACATTCTATTAGATTAGATGTCAGTCGTAATACTGATTCATATAATGAAACTTGCTTTTCTAATCAAATTTAATAAATATGTTTATTTGTTAGAATATGGTAAAATAGATGTTACAAAATTGGTTTCAGCATATCCTGCCCTAATATGGCGTACAAATATTTAAAAAAAAACATAGGTTATATTAGGAAGAAGAAAAGAACAGAAAGAAAAAGTGTAGTGTGTGTTTACTAACCTATCAATAATTATGAATTAGAGAATAAAATATAAATCTGTAATAGTTAATTAACATAGATACAAATTGTGTTGTAGTAATAATAAAGATTAATAATGAATTAAAAACTTTTGCCAGAGTTTCCTCCACGATTTAGTCGCAAATTATTCCAAAGGAACAACTTTCTGGGATATAAAGTATCCTATATCCTCATCCAAGCCATGGTCCATCGGTGTTCCAAATTGTATCCATATCCATTTAGCCGTTGAGGTGTGATCAACAAACATACATATATACATTCACACTTATAATATTAGTACGATTCAAAATACTCGATACTCCGCCAAAGACTAATATTACAGTAACGGTCCATCAATCGCAAATCACAGTTTGACATCAGTTTATAATTTCATATTAAAAACCGTTCAAGGCTGTCGCCGTCAGAAAGACAATGGAGGTTTTGTTCCAAATATTAATGTAGTGTGAAAAACGGGAAACACTGCCAATGTGTAGTGTGTGGTGCATATGTTGGTTATAAAACGGGCCGTGCCGCGAAGCGAGCGTAAGGTCACAGGGCATCTGGCGTAGAAGCGCATGTGCTCGCTATTTTTATCGCCACCATTCAACGCTCTGATATCGCTCACTAAATCGTATACGCCTCCAAAACATTGAAAGTACAATAAACAGACAATGTCAATGAAGCTGATATGATTTTGTATATTTATGTTGCTGTGAATATTTATATTTTTTCAAGGAATCTGCGAGTACTTGCCACACACGTGTAGGTAGTATTTTATGATATTTTATTAATGATTGTTTACCTTATCAGTTGCAGCTACTTAGGTGGCAGTAGGTACATGGAAACACAAAGGACGCATGGGAGATATTTCTTTGAGCTCCAGTTTCTGGGAAGGTCTCGAAAGTTTAAATAACACGTGGTAAACGCGAGCTATTAGCGTACCGTCGTCACAGAACCGAAAAGCCACAATGCCTGTCTTTGAAAACTTGTAATTCGAGGAACTGTTATTAATTTAAAATTAGTTATTGAATTTGATGTGGAAACATTAATCCATCATCATCTGACTCCGTTCGTGATCGTGACTTTGTTCCATACTTCTTGGAGTCGGTGCAATACTATTTATTCTTCCATTCGTCTTTACACCCTTACACCCAACTTATAAATATAGTTCTCCAGCATATGTTTAAGGTTTTCACAAAAGAATATTTGGTGCCAGCACTATTTATATATCTCCATGTCAATCTTATCATTACAGGAATGTATTGTAGATTATCTTGTTATTAGTTGTTGTAACTTCTACCTACTGCCTTTTATGATATTATTTGATTTATATTTTATGTGTTGTTAACCATATAATTTCATAGTCTATTTTAGTAAGTAAACTAAGTGTTTTGAAGAGTTTACTAAACTTAACAGGTTTAATACCTAATAAAAATAATGTGTTATGAGATCTGCTTATTGTAAGCACCTTAACTCATATCTTAATATTTGCATGCCAACTTATGGCGAAATGTGTCATTGTGCTAATAACTTATTTATACCATCTTTGTACCGCATTTAATGCAAATAAATGGCTTTGACTTTATATGTTGAAGACTTCGTAAATTAAAAACCTGTTCACACAATCGTTTTGATTTTCGCAATAAATAGTAGAAAAAGGGCAGCCCTTCGATTACCGTGCTTTTAGTGGGCTCGAGCCAAACAATGCTGGTACAATGGGGCTTTTAAGGTAAACTGAGTCTTTTGTCTGCGCTCCACGGGCGAGCGCCATAGACTTCGTATAAGTGCGTTATCGACTACGCCAACACATTTGTGAGCAAGAGGACGGATGCAAATAAAGAGAGAATTTTATTAGGAGGAAAATATTGTAACAAGTATTAATAGGGGTTTTGTAAGACTTTACTGATATGTGATGCGACTAGCTGGAGAAATAAGAGATGAAGAAATAATCTCTATTTTTATTGTTACATTAAGCATTTAATACAGCAAAACAACAAGGTTTACCTTGTAGGCTTGTACCTGAGTGCATGAATAAACGTATTTGATTTGATTTGACGTTTATCGACTTGTTGAATAACATGGTTCAACAAAGTATGAATTTAAGGTTGTATTAAGTCCACCTTTGTCAACTGATTTATTTATTTGGTACACCAAAATCATAACATTCATGGCAGCATCAGAGAAACAACATATAAAACGGGTGCTGGTATGTCTGCCCACTATAGGTGATTAGGTACACAACTATAAAAATTTATCCATGAATTTGGCAGCCTGTCATTACAATGTGCATAAAAAAATAATCAACTGTACCTCACCTCGTTTATGTCAAAAGTTTTTTCAGAATGTTTTTAAACTGTGTGAGTTCAATTCTGTGGAGAGTTCCATTTTTAATGAAAAATATAACCATTGTTATCGAAGCCAGATGGACTGACATTCGACGATAGACATGGAAAGTGACTTCGAAATGTCCTATGCTTGTCAGTGAAATATAATGAAACGTAAAGATAGCCCCGACAACCCTGACACTTGATAAAACCCGTACCTAATCGCACCAAATATAAGACAAGCACATCAAAAAAAAATGACAGTCCCCCATAATCATCGCTTACATCTCGTAACACGGCTAACTTTCATTGAGTTTCACTGAGCGCCTTTTGCGCGTCAAGCACATTTTTCCTGGTGTAAATCTGAGCAGCGTAATGGGAAAAGTTGTAACAAGTATTCCGAACATATTATGTGCCATTAATATTCTGACGAGTCTCCAACGTTGGCAACCCTATAAAAGTTCAATGAACGAACATGGCGGTAGCTTATAATTTTAATATTTACGTGTTATTGCGTTCTTGCTTATACAGGGGGATTTTTAATGTAAAATTGCAAAGTTGAAGTTCGCTTGTGTGAGAGATAACTCGTCAAAAGAATCTAGATCACTTTTTCCGAAACAGAGAAAGAATGGAATTTGCTGTTTTCAGAAGAAAAATATTTACACTGTGATTCGGAAAACTCAGCCTGTATAGTCGGAACTTTTATGTTGAAAGATGAACATTCGTGTAAAAGGATTTTTGTGTCGCTTTCACAAATCAATATGAAACTTTCAGCGCGTGTGACGAACGTGTTGAAGCTTTGACAGAAATGGTCGCCTGTGTCGGTCCACCGTTCCAGGAAAATTATGGCACTGTTTCGATTTTATATTAAACACCGATGCTTTTACAAAAAAATACGGACAATTTTTATCCTTAAAATCACATTTAATTATCCAATTATAAAATCAATTGGGCCATAAATAAACACAAGTTTTCCGAAGGTTCAATTTGCCGGTTATTCTCTATAAATTAAAGAATTATTATATTTACTCATTGAATATACCTTCTTAAAGCTGTAGGTAAATAATCCGAGACGAGACACGCAGACGGTGCCCAGCTGTATTCGAAAGAGGTTCAATTTTTCACCTTTTGTAGCAAAATGAATATAAAAAAAGGATTTCATACAAATGGAAACGTTCCTTTTTGAGCAGTCCATTGTTTGTACAAGCCGAGGAAATGTTTTCTGGGGGAAGCAAAAAACCTTTCCTGTTCACCACTTAGCTGTGAATGGCTAAAATTTATGATTTATTCGTTGTTTAAGAATTAAGCAACTATTGTGTTAATTTACATGTAGTCTACCAAAAAGCATGACGAGAGGTACGAAAAATAATAATTTTATTTGGTCCGTCATTTAGGTGATAAAAAATATTAGACCCCTATTATGCGATTGCAGCTATCCCGAGTGATTCGCCGTCATTTATTGAAGAGTTTAGATGTATATCGCCGAAGTTCTTCATCAGATTGTGATGAAATTTAAATGGTACCACATAACTAGCACCAGCTTTCAAATAAAAAAAAGAATCATCAAAATTGGTTTACCTAGTAAAAAGTTAACAAAGGTAACAAACATAAAAAAAATACAGTAGAATTGATGACCACCTCCTTTTTGGGGAAGTTCGTTAAAACGTAATAAAGCGTATTAAAGTTACCGATTAAAGAACGTCATAGCTTCAACTCATTGTATCGTCGTATTTTTTTGATTAAGTAAACAAAGAATAAAATCGTTATTATCATTCCTATTGTCATTGCAAGACAAATTTAATTAGACCCTCGTCATCACGAAGTGACTTAAACAATAAACATAATTCAATTTGCTTTGGTAGATACTCGTAATTACATCAATAATCATTAGTCAATAATTGACAACCCTGACATATTTATACAGAATGTGTAAAAAAGACGTCTGTCATTTCAGGATACAATTTAGTATCAATCAAGAAAATAATATAAATTATATTTTTATTTGTTTACATTTTAATTATTTATAAGACTATATAAATTACATTTTTATTTGTTTTCATTTTTAATATTTTAGGACTAATGTACACAGGGTGTGAAAAAAAGACGTCTGTCATTTCAGGATACAATTTAGTATTAATCAAGTAAATAATACAAATTATTTTTTTATTTGTTTTCATTTTAATTATTTATAAGACTATTGTACACAGAGATTTTCAAAAAGACTTCTATCATTTCAAGAAACAATTTAGTTTCAATCATGTAAATAACATTAAATGTAATTTTTTTAATTGTTTTCATTTTAAATATTTAAGCGTTTGACAACTTCGACAATTAAGCAGTAAATTTTAATAGCCTTTAATTCTTTAAATATTGCTTCGTAAATTGTGATGATGTAAGTGACAATTATCGAGTCGTGTCGAATTGTCGTCTGTCACAAGTGTGCTAACAATTATGACAACCTAACTACTGTTGTTGTTAACGTAAGATTTAAAATGCGGTACTTCAGCAAATATTTTTTATTAAGAACGTAGATTTTTATTGTTTGCAGATCTTAACAGCTTGACATTGCCAAGGATAAGCACTGAACTCAGGATATTACGATTGTCAGCTGTTTTACCGGTCAGACTGAAATGGTCGAAACAGAGTACTAATAAGCACATCACCTAAGTGTAAGGTGGAATCTCCTGACTTGAATAAACTATTCAATTAATAAACTAACAAAACAGTTTACACAGAAGATTTTGATTTGACTGAAATTTAAAAAAAAACAAAGACGAGGAGAGAACTTTTTATTTTATTCTTCTGATTGATTAGTTATGAACACTTTTTAAGAGTACCTCTAATTACCGTAACAGTCAGAGAATAATAAATTAAGAAAATGAAAATCTGGTCCGATTACCAGCCCTTCTAGTATCCAGTAAAAATCTCCATTTACAAGAAAAAATATTAAGAGCAACAGTAAACTTAAAACATCACGAATTCATTATTATAATCCTGTCCTCTCTCTCAGCTTTCCTTTTAATTAGACTTGTAAGGGTAACGATAGCATTTTCAATATATTAACACAGTGTACAGGGGTTGTAACAGGATATTTTACAATATATGAGCAATTAGATTTATGAGTTGTAAGGATACGTGGGTATCCTTCTTGGAACCTTTTACTTTACAAAAGGGAAAATATTTAAAAATCCTGGACATTTATAAGGTTTGAAAAGGGGAAATTGTAATTAAAACCTATCAGCAAATCAAAGAAGGTTACTAAAAACCTAAACAATTTCCAAGTATTATTTTATGCTTAGAAATGTACTAAAAATGAGGTATCTAGCAAAATTAAAAGTAACTCAACATCGGATTCTAACTCGGAATTTATGATTTAGCTACATGTCAACCATTTATTCGAAGCAAATTAGGCGCAAATGTTTGTTTAGTTCTTGAAATACGAATTAACTAATAAGTCTGCCACCAACACCCAGATTCGGATGAATTGTATTTGGGCCATTCTAAAAACCGCGAGTCGCGAACCAAAATTTCTAATCTAATGTGCCACATAGAATCATGAATAAATCCAATATAAGCCATTTATCTCGTGTTTTGCATAAATATGTAATTCTTATCCTCGATTATACAAAGTTCACGACAGTCGACAGCGAGCCTTCACCTTGAGAAGGAAATACCTAACTCAAAGGTTAATTGATTCGTCGTCATGAAGTGTCTCTCATTAACAGTGAATAATTTTACTTCACGTACAACAAAAGAACGAAGGGAAACATATACCCTCACAGAATCAAGCAGGTAATCATGGAAAAAAGAAGGCAGAGAAAAATGTGGCATCAAACTAGGTGTCCTGATGACAAACAAAAGCTAAACAGACTTACAAAAAAAGTAAGAAGATTAATCCAGGACTACAAAGACGACTCAACCAAAACCTACCTTCAGAAACTAAGTAACGACCAAGGGACAAACTACTCCCTTTGGAAGGCTACTAAAAATCTAAAGAGGCCGATAGCTCAAATCCCTCCCATCAGGTGTGAAAACGGGCAATGGGCACGTACTAATGAGCAAAAAGCTATGAGGTTTGCAGATCATCTAGAAAACATCTTTCAACCAAATGAGGGGGAAACCATTGAAGACCACACTCTGGTTAATATAGTGATGCCAGATCATGTTGATGCCATAAAACTAGTAACACCGAGAGAAGTTGCGCGAGAAATAAAGCAGAAGATTAACCCAAGGAAATCACCAGGTTACGATCTAATAACAGGAGAAATCCTTCATAATTTACCAAGAAAGGGTCTGGTTAAGTTAACAACCCTTATTAATGCCGCACTGAGGCTTAAATTTGTACCAGACTTATGGAAAGTTGCTGAAGTAATAATGATAGCAAAGCCTGGGAAACCGGCTCACGAAACAACATCATACAGACCCATTTCCCTGCTACCAATAATGTCAAAGCTGTTTGAAAAGCTGCTACTCAAACGCCTTAAACCAATCATAGATAACAGGAACATTATACCTGAGCACCAGTTTGGTTTTCGAGAAAAACACTCAACGATCGATCAAGTGCACAGAATTACAAACGTAATAGAAAACGCATTGGAAAACAAGAAAGTCTGTTCTACTGTTTTTCTAGACGTAGCCCAAGCATTTGACAAAGTTTGGCATGAAGGTCTCATTCATAAACTGAAGAGCTTGCTACCGAAACCGTTTGCAGACATATTAGAATCATATATTTTAAACAGAGTCTTTAGAATAAGACAAGAAGATACCTACTCAGAACTTAAACCAATAAAAGCTGGCGTACCGCAAGGAAGTGTGTTAGGTCCGGTCCTGTACCTACTATACACTTGTGATATTCCTGATCCTGAAAACAATACCATTGGGACCTTTGCTGATGATACAGCCATAATGGCTGTTGGAAACAGCCACGAAGAAGCAGTAGAAAAGGTTCAAATGGCTGTTAATCAAGTTTATGACTGGACCAAAAAATGGAGGATTAAATTAAATGAATCCAAATCCATACATATAGACTTTACCAACAAAAAGCAACAGTATTTTCCAGTTTATATTAATAACAACCAAATCCCTTATGAGAATACAGCCAAGTATCTCGGTATGACTCTTGATGCAAAGCTACGCTGGAAAGCTCACGTTAAGAAGAAAAAAGATGAACTCGACCTACGATTCAAAAGAATGTATTGGCTGCTTGGAAGAAACTCCGTGCTGTCCGTGCCGAACAAACTATTATTATACAGACAAGTCCTGATGCCAGTTTGGACTTATGGTATTCAGCTGTGGGGCTGCACCAAACAGACAAATGCATTAATCATCCAACGATTCCAGAACAAAGTACTGCGGGAAATTGTTAATGCACCCTGGTACGTAAGAAATGATGACCTCCATCGGGACCTAAACGTTGAGTGCATCGATAAAGTAATCCAAAAATCTGCAGAAGCTCATGACAAGAGACTTCATCAGCATGTGAACGTCGAGGCGATCCAGCTACTCGACCACACGGACATAGTGAGAAGACTAAAAAGAACAAAACCGTTCGAGTTAGTGTTTAGTGCTAGTGTTAGTGAATAGTGTAATGTAGCACAAGTGTTACCAAATAAACACAACAAAAAGTGTATTCGCCTTAATAGAGACAATAAGAAAAGTGCCAATGGACACATTCTTAGTACGTAAAGACAATTTTATAGTTTAAGTTAAAATAAAATTACTTATTAGTCTATATAAGGCTAGATTGTAATAAGATTAGGGTCCATCATTTCGATGAACACTAAGATAAGGCATAAAAAAAAAAAAAAAAAACGTACAACAAAACGGAAACTGTAATTTGAAATTTTATCGATCCAAATGTTTATTGGAACCTAAAAAAATACACCTTAAGGTATGTAATTCTTATCCTCGATTATACAAAGTTCACGACAGTCGACAGCGAGCCTTCACCTTGAGAAGGAAATACCTAACTCAAAGGTTAATTGATTCGTCGTCATGAAGTGTCTCTCATTAACAGTGAATAATTTTACTTCACGTAAAACAAAACGGAAACTGTAATTTGAAATTTTATCGATCCAAATGTTTATTGGAACCTAAAAAAATACACCTTAAGGTGCTCCCTCATCTGGAGTGTTCGCCTGTAATGTAACATTTTAGTTTCGATATTGAGCATTACTTTACAGTACTGCCTCCCTGAATTGATGAGCATTCACCTGTATTGTAACATTTCACATTTGATTTTGAGCCTATCATTACAATACTGCCTCCCTGACTGACGATCATTCGCCTGTAATGTAACATTAGATTCGATTTTGAGGATTTAGTTGATTCCACAATGTCAGACGAAGCGGTCGTTGTACTGAGTGCATTGATGTTACAAGTTGTATCAAAATATTGCACATTGTGTCATCAAGTTACGCACTGTAATGCTCGGTTCTCTTCCCTCACCAATGTAATGCTCGATTCTGTAATATTACAGATTGCGCACTGTAATGCTCGGTTCTCCTCCCTCACTGATGTAGTTCTCGACTCTCTAACATTACATTACAATGCTCCAAGTGAGGGAGCACCTTTAAAATTGATATGAGTTGGTACTGGTTTCAGTATTCATGTAAGTTATCTTTTTCAATGATACAGGTAATGGTAACACGCCACGGGATCTTTTTAAAATTGATTGAGGACCAAGTTTTTAATCGGGTTATATCATTTATCTGACAAATAAAACTGCGGTTTGACAGATATAGTACATGGAAAATATACTAAATCTTCCAATCTACAGTTAAGATAATAAACTATCTGTTTGACCTTCAGTAAAAGTTAACTGAATGTTGAAAAATCAGCCCTAAAGGCAACTAAATCGGTTACAATAGACGACATTTAACAGCGACTGCGAAGAATATATTACACTTCTTTTTGCTAAATTCTTAAAACCCTTCAACGATGTTCGGGTTAAATTCGACGTAAGTGAATTTACTGAGATTTATTCAGGAAACCTTCAAAAGGCTAATTACATTTTTAGGCCTTTAGCTGTAATACTTCCTACCGAATCTTCCGGTAGCAAAGTTCCAGGAAAATTATCTTCAAACATTTAAAGGATAAATTAAGGACATTGTAGTCAAGATAACCTCCTAAATGTGTCGTTAAATATACAGATCACGAACATAAGTCAGGTTAATGGTTACATTGATGATTTCATGTGAATAATTGTATGCCCGTCATCGTCACAATGTGGACATCGTAAAACTAACTATATGTTGGTACCAGGGTTACAGAATCTCAAGGAAGGCTATGAGTTCATGTTGTGTTAGACGTTATTTTCGTGACCAATTTTTTCGATAGTGTTTTTTCAATACAGTTGTTAATCATGGCGTACTTTCAGAGGCTATAATTATGATTCGAAAGTTAAATCTTTTGCATAGGCATCTTTCTTGACTTTTGTTTACGAGCTCGATCATTACTTTTGCAGTTGGGTTTTAAATTTATAAGTCAATTTAAAAAGGTTTAGTGGCAAGGAGTTTTCATACATAGAATAAAATGGTATAGATTTTATACGGGGAAAAATGAATGATTTCGTACGTTTTAGCATTGAATTCTCAAAAGTCTTTTAAATGATTGCTTAATATATTTAATTACCAGTTTTAATTGAATTATTTTTACATCAACATTTTTCAAAAATGGAGTAGGCTGTTGTCGTAGTAAAAAAAAATGTCCAGTTGCAAAAACGCGCTATTTTCTGTCTTTTTTTTTTTGTGAATAAACAAATCTAATTCTTTGATTTGTTTTTACTATTTCCCACAACTGTGTTGAAAAACGTCGTGCGGTGTGATACACGGGTGTGTAGGTTATTGCAATAACCTACATTCCACCCTTGTATCACAATGTACTATTTAAATTACTTTAAGGCCAAGTTCGTGAAGCAATTTTTGTCTAAAGTAAATTATAATAACATTAGGCCACAAACTATATTAGCTACTGTAAATTTTTTACAACCAACACATCACTTGATTTATTTTGCATTTAATTTATGAAGTGTTGCTAAGTTCTTTTCAGAAACCGGTAGATAGAGTACTCGTATCCAATTTACATGTAGGGCCTGTATTTTACAAGCTTTAATTTAACTTGAAATGTAGGTAGGTACTTGAAGGTATGTATATAAGTGTGTTCGGGTATCATGCAACTGAATTTTAAAGCAGTTATCCTCAACCAATTAAAATGAAATTTTGCAAACTCGTTTGGTTTGGATGACAATGCAGTCATCCAAATCAAACAAATGCAAAATTAACGGTAAGATAAAAATACAGATTAAAATAATAATTTTGAAATATTATTATAATATTCATCTATTTTCCACGTGCCGATTTTCGTATAATTTGTGTTGTTTACAAAAATACTTGCCTTCTTGACTTAGCATAATTACCCGACTACGGCGAAGCCAAAAGGAGGGCTATTTCACTTCTATTTTTAGTAGCAAAACACACTTGATAAAATACCCAAACAAGTAACTACGCGTGTATTAATATTTATATTCAAAGACGAGGGAGCCAGGAAGTGCACGGTTTTATCGTTATCACATCATGACGTAATATGTACACGATATAAGGCTGGGGCCACACACGGCGCGCGCGCAAACTTTAGATTACAGGACTGTCACGCTAATGTGACGATGTCGTAACAAGATTTTATATTCATAGGAAATGTTAACGCGACATCGCGAACACGTTTTTTACGTGACTTTCTGGAATATGCATAAAGTTTTTATTCAGTGAAAAGTTGGGCTTTCGCATGTAATGGTGGCGGCGTTCATAATTTTATGCTGGTTTGTTATGAAAATATTGGTTCTATAGGTACGTTCTATTTTTGTGAAAATCAACTAGCATACGCATACATAATTTTGAACAGAAAAATACGAACATGGGTTATTGGGTTACCTATCATATCTACGGACTTTAAAATTGTTTTAGGAAAAGGATTATATCTTATGCCGAAACTGTGGTAAGCAGTTATCTATTTTAAAAGTTAAAAAATAACAACAAAAATAATATAGATAGAGCAATTTTGTGATCACTTATCCGAATAGTAATATCATTTGAACGAAATATCGTAATCCAAAAATCTTATGCGCCAATAAACATGACTGGCATAAAAGACCCTACTACTTTAATAATAAGGATGACAACGTTATGCAAATCGTGGTCAGATATAACATTTCTATCCGGCTGTCCAGAAATCTGCGTCGTCAGCGGAACCATGAAGGGACTAATGCCCGTTTTACGGCTTTCCCCTCTTTTTATGGTTATTTCGGATATGATTGTCGACACTCGTAAAAGAACTTTTCTTATAAACGTTTTCATATGGATCAGCGTTTATGTTATCCTTTCAAGGACTTTTGTATATTCTTACGGTTCGGTTAACTTTTTTATACAATATTTTTTTATGAATTTTGAGACGAAGAGAAACACGACATACTAATCTCTAATAAGATGACAAGTGAAGTGATCATTGAGATTTAAAAAGACAACATTTATAAAGATAAATGTGGAGTGGTAGATAATGTACAAAATAAATTAAATAAAATACAACATCAAGAGGTTAATTTCAAAAGAACACATCAAACCCAAATATATTAAGTTAAGGCACACCGCACACGGCATTCCAACATCAAATTAGTATAACAAGGTTTAAGTACATTAATTACATTAAGAAAGTACAGTCGACTCTTATTGAATTTTTCGACATTGTCAACAAAGAAATTATAATGTATAATGTAAAATTGAGATCAAACTAAGTCAAATGAGGACCTCTTTTTCAATTGCCAAATTATAACATAAGTTTGATCGTAGAGAAGTACGAATAATATTCATCAACTTCACAATTTTACTTTGTTTACAATGTTATACTCAAAGAGAGAAACTGTATAAAGGAACACCAACATACTCTGTTAAAAAAACTAAAGATACAAAAAAACACTGTCAAACGTAATCCCGGTATATTTGGAAGCTTTCAGCTATCATCATAAACTAGGTAAGAAAAGTTTTTATAAAAACCCACTTTACCATGCTTATAACGTTTCTGTACTTTTTAAAGATTATTCTAATTTAATTTGTGTCAAAATTCATATGCTTTGATTTATTTCAAACTTTTTAATAATGTTCCTATTTCATATCCTCATAAAAGAAATATTCACAAATCTGTTTCTGGTTTTTTGTAAAAAAATATGTATTTAATAACATGAACATACCTTCAACAGAAATTGGAAAAAGCAATTTCCATACAAGCTTTGATTTCATAGAATCCAGTTTTCCAAGTATTATAAAAATGGTAATGCCGCGGCTGAGAACATTTTTGTATTTTATTTTGTTGTCAACAGTTTTATATTTTTCCGGATTTGTTTATTACGGGATAAGTCCGTATGACTGATGAAAAAATAAATGTTGTAAGCATTTATTGAATCAGGATCAGTTTCCTCAGCATAATTTTATATTAAGTTAAGCCAATTTTCATTTTTGTCTGTGAAATTGTTGCTTGCAAATGTGCTCTGGTCGCCGTCATTAATTTGGTCTATTCAATCTTAAGACAGTCTGTGAACAGCCTTATCGTCACGACATGTAGGTATAATTGGCACTAAACAGAATTAAGTCATTATTATATTTCAGTTTATCATTTGACAGATACAGAATGTCATTATAAGCATGCTAAGCTCTATTTCTATTCATTCATAAACTTTAGAAAACTGAATTGTTATTTAGCTATATAAATTAAGATTTTCCCATTCATTGATCCAACTATGAGTTCATAAACTCTAGGCTTAATAATCCAACTTCTTAGTGCTTAAGCTCAGAGCTATAGAGCTTATTTATATAGACAGACTCGATATTGCTAGAAACTTCGGGTATTTCGCAAAAGAAAAAGTTTTTGCACTATTAGTAGTCCGTAGTTTTCATGAAATTGCGCCTAATGGCAGCCATTAGGAACTTTTTTTTACTATTAATACTTTGCTATCTTCCTATTATAAATATTACTTGTATTTTAAATATTTCAACCCTTTTCTTTACCTTTACTGAGGGTTCGTAATAAATCTAGCAGGATGTTTCAAAGTATTAATATTTTTCACCGTGACTAGTAACTACTAGTCACTAATACTAATAATTAGTTACTGAAATCGGAAAACCTTTGTTTTATTCGAGTATCAGATATTGTCATCATATTCAAGTCTGTTGTGTGGTATGGTATGGTGAAATCTTATCAATTTAACAGCCGTTTAGAACTTATCGCGCCTTTCTAAAACTAGACAGTCAGGTTTAGGTCAGTTTTTTATGCTTTTCTTTGAATTTGTTTTGATGGTTTACTAACCAAACTTTAGTTAAGATATCGGCAAAAAAGTTGGGATCATTGCATTACTTACCACAAAGCCCTCATCTTATACTTATATCTCTTCTGACACATGCCTACTTCATTTAACTTTTAAGCACCCTCTGAGACTTCTACATCCACTAAGCTTATTTCCCTATTCACCATATAAAACAATCAAAGCATATGAACGACACCAGGGCATCATAAACTGGCAGGATCAGGTGAGTTAGTCGCCGGGGACTGTAGGTACCTGGGGAGGTCGAGCGCGCCTTGAAGGTCGGTGCAATCATGACAGTCTCTGGAAATCACAATCAAATATATCAAATAAATATTTATATTTTAAACTAGTGTCTACCTAAAATATAAAGAGTTTACGTAGATTAAGTTATTCGTTTTTAGAAACATATAAAATTGGCCCAAAAGAAAGTTGTTCTACCGATCATCATCATCATCAGCCTTTTTTAATGTACCCACTGCTGGGAAACAGGCCTCCTCTCTATGAGAGGGAATGGGCCGTATCCGACCACGCGGGCCCAATGCGTGTTGGTGGATGTCACATGTATTCGAATTTTTGTTTCTAGGATATTTTTTTTTTTTTTTTTTATTTGTGATGGGTTTGCTCTTGACTCTAGTCTAGGTCAAAGGTGACAGAGACAGAGTCGACGATGGAGCGAGCTTACCCAGAAGAAGCCTGTTCACTCTAACTTTGAAGAGATTCGGGTTGAATGCGTTCGGAAACACAGACGCAGGTAGTGAGTTCCACTCATTCGCTGTGCGCATTATGAAGGATGATTGGAAGCGCTTGGTGCGTATTGGTGGAATGGCAACAAGGTAAGGATGGTAACTTGCAGTGCGTCTAGATGTCCGATGGTAGAAGGGGGCTGGTGGGATGAGGTCGTGGAGTTCTTGAGCACACTCACCGAAGTACAGTCTGTAAAAGACCGACAAGCAGGCAACCCTGCGGCGATGAGCCAAGCTGTGTAGCTTGGCATCCGCCAGCTCAACGTCGCCAATGAGCCTCTTGGCTCTGCGTTCCACCGAGTCAAGCGCGGCAAGCTGATACTTAGCTGAGCCATCCCAAAGGTGGCTGCAATACTCCATGCAGGATCGGACTTGCGCTTTGTAAAGGGTTATGTAAAGGGATATGCCGGTTTCCTCACGATATTTTGCTTCACCGGTTACGATTCTACCAATAGATTTTTTTTTATGACGGCCAAACTGTCTGAACATTAAATGTCAGCAATGGCAATAGTAGAAATGCCAAAATGTAAGGGATTGATCACGTGACATTTCGGTAGCTGTAGGTTTGATATAATAATATTTCCAATCACAAAAATCAAAACATGTCACTTGTCTAGAGCCTCTTAAATCTAAAAAACCCTCGATTAATAATCGTTGTCGTATTGAGGCGTGGAGCCTGTTTTACGAAAGCTTTATATCAAAACACTCCTTGACAACATTTAACTTCATTTGAGGAAAATTACTTAAAACCTCAATTATGACAGTTTGACTATAAAGTATATTCGACAAAGAAAAAGGGTGTAAGTCTTCTTTTCAAAGAATGTCTATATTTAGTCTAATAACTGGGAAACCTCTTATCGTGACCAAGTTTGGCATATTATCGATCTGAAGTATTTTTGTTTACACCTACAGAGCTTGGAGGTAATATTGTTCACCGTTGTGTGAACAATATTATTTCTAGTCATTTAGCCAGGAAAGATCAATCACGGTTTCAACCATCGGGGGTTTGAACCAAGCTTACTGTCACCGAAATATAAAGATCTGATAGAATGTCTTAAGAGACTCGATTTCTAAAAGAATTTGAAGAGGTCAAACATCTCATTATTTTCATACACTCACGAAATGGCAATAAAACAACTAAGATTCTGGAATAAATCCGTAGAAATAAGTCAACATTTTTCCGTATGTTATAACAATCATGTACAACACAAACTATATTATACCTACAATAAGTGAATACCTAGTAGGTACTCGTACTTTATTATTTATTTTCCATTGTATTCTCTTCTAGTTCCAGCTGAATAAATACGCTGAATAAAATTGTACACATCAATACACGCTATTCTACGATACAAAACTACTAAAAAAATTAAAGGGAATAAAACCAGTGCAACACAAAGTATGGATGAAACCTATGGCACTACTTATATAACAAAATGTATAAGAAATGACATAACAAAAACAACATGGTGAATGGAGATGTTAAGAAAAAGGAATGATATTTTTATACATAGTTCTGAATGACAATAAACATTTGTGTAAAATAAATATACGAGTAGGTACGACTAACTTTTTATATAAAAACCAACTACATACCACTCATGCATAAGAATATATAAAAACAAAATAAAAAAACAGACATGGAGGAAAAATAAAAGAAAATGAAACTTAAATTTTGAAAGAAATGAAATAAAAATGTTGAAGTTTACTGAATTTATATGTTATAAAATATGTAGTGATGATTCATAAATAGTGAATATATGAGAGAAAAGTATTTTCAATCCCAAAGAAAATGGAGAATAAACGAGAGCATCACCTTAATTTAACATGACCTACAAGTGAAGGTGTAATAACTTTACAAGAAAAAGTATTTATATGCAAGCATGTAAACAAACTCAATTATATCATCGTTATCTACAAGACGCTTTTATCTTTACGAGTCCCGAGCAAGGCCATACGAGTTAGGAATTTGATTGTCCGTTATCACATATATTTAATTTGTTCGTTCAATTTAACAATGAGAGTATTTGTGAGGTTATCTACTCAATAAAATAAGTTGAATTTAAATTGTGGAAACGATTAAGGGCCATTCAAACGATCGACATTAAGTGGTCCGACAAAATCTGCTTGAAAAGATCGAACAAAAAATTTTGGCCGTTTATAATAATCACTAAAGAAAGAAAGATAACAGTTCTAAGTATTTTAATGAAAATAGAATTCTAAATAATTAACATATTGACAGACAAGGCTCAGCAACACAGATAGTAGTCAGTGCCTTACTTACTATACTTGTTCACGAAGTGGGGAGTTCAGAAGTGGGTTTCACATAACATTCTATTAGAAGCGAACGCTTTAGTGACTTTGCTGGAAGATGGTGTAGCAATGGTCAAAATCAGGAATACATGGAACATTCAATAAACTGGTGACCAACAAAAATCGGTCATCTACACACCCACCCTAACAATATCAGGGTATAAAAGGCTCAGGATGTGGGCCAAAGCGAGAATGGTGCTAAACAAATATTGAATTAACGCGCACAGAATAATTGCAGAGAAAGTGTACCGACCATTTATCAGCTGAGACGAGCAAGTGTTTAAAATCGAGTTCATTACCATCACTTTATGTATTTAGGACGCTTTAGGTAAACGCAACGGAACCTTGTAACTATCTGTATGCTTTTTGTGTTTGTCATAACGGCGAACTTTGATGTTACGTGTATTCTTGCCTTGTTGCTATGGTGGAAAAAGTTCTGGGAGTAAGGTAGTCAATTTCTTGTCTATAGGTAAAAGAAAAAAACTGATGAGCAGCTTCTGCCCTTATACCAAGTAGCATGTCTTCTTCCATACATGTCTATTCACCGTCATCTCAACAGTCACCTCCTTTCTAGGCATAATATCATCTTTAACTCTATCAATATTTTCTTAAGTCTTCCTCTACCCCTATAACCATCGACATCCATAGGTCTTCATCTTCTTTGTCTATTCGCCGTCATCTCAACAGTCACCTCCTTTCTAAGCATAATATCATCTTTCACACAATCTATCAATTGTTTCATAGGTCTGTCTTTACCCCTAGAACCATCCACATTCATAGGTTCTCAAAACTTTCTTCACGATAAGTTCATCATTCAGTGTTAAAAAAAATTGTTACAGTGTTAAAATTACTGTGATGAAGCAAATTTAAATACATTTTTCGAATGAAAATGGTACTATCGAACTGATCTGGTGATGAAGCCGGAAGGTAGGCACTAGAACTCCGTAATAAAAGAATGTATCCCAGTCGTGTTTAGGCTTGTTGGAATTGTAATGAGAAAGATCTATATGAGCTGTAAATGATTTTCATCAATAAAAAAATTACACCGGCTTCCAAAACAAAACACTACAAAGCGAAAAATAACTTTCTTTTCAGAAGTCGGTGTCAAAAACGGAAAAAATTGGTACCAAAGAAACCGACTGCCGAAAAGAAAGTTATTTTTCGCTTTGTAGTGTTTTGTTTTGGAAGTCGGTTTAATTTATTTGACAAAAAGTTTTTTTTTTTAATTGATGATTAAACCTTAAAATTGCCATCCATCACAGTTAAAGGGTTAAAAAGTAAATTTCACAGTTAAAGGGTTAATAATTTTACTATTACTTTTTCTCAATTTGTATTGGTTATTTAACCCTTTTCCTTTTCATTCCGGTTTAAAGAATCTATTACCCTCTTACACCTTCTATATACACGACGCACAATAACAGCTACATCACTACGTATAGGTCGCAGAGAAATCGAACGTGAATATAATTTATTTTAAGATACCGCTGAATAAAGAACCTTCTGTGGCCGAATACTTAAAATAGCTTAGCTTTGTGAAGTCGCCCCTAATGGTCAGCGACGACTCTAACAATTGACGTCACACTACGGATTTATAGAAATAGGGAAATAGCAAAAAACATAAACTAAATGGACTATAGCGAAGACAAACGTCGATGCCAATTTCGGATAGATATAACAAACTTTATAATGGAAAGTAGATTAAAACCTTAGAAAAACGGATTGTTTCAGATGGCTGATATAGCAAAAAAGGTAGTGAAGTATACTGAGATGACCAATGATGGAGATGTTTGATAGAACAAGACATTAACCGCAATCCCTTATAAATTGGGATAAGTGCAAGAAGATGATAATGACGATGTGTGATGTGTTTTTTTGTGATGAAATCTGTTAAAATCTTAAAAGCATGTACTTGTTGATGAATATACAATCGACAAGGCACACCTTAGTCGAGGGTAGTGCGACTGTGCGAGCAATATATGATTTGGAATGGTAAATCAGCCCACCAGTGTTGCTATTCACAGCGGTTGGTCCGTGAAATCGAATTGGCTCACTGTCAGATACGAAAATAAGCAGAATATAATATCTTGTTCGGTGAAACGAGAATCCGATACAAATTTGCAGGTGTGTCAATGAATCACACATGTTTAAATATTTTATTAATTATAATTACAAAAAGATGATACGCGGTTTGTTTTTGTAGTACGTAAAAACAAACCGAGCGATGCAAATTATTCTCGATTACATCACCTGTGCAATTGTATAAAGTTGATTAGAAATTACACGTGAAAATATTACTTTGATAATCTTAGCACGCCTCGCTTGGTATAATCAAAGCTACACGGGATTAGGCAGGTACATCTCTTATTTATAAAAAAAATTATGTATTTTATTTGTGGGCATTAGAATTTTACAATAACTTTTTTTGATGTAGAATTGTCAGGTATATTTAACCTACAGCTTATACGTCATCTGTATACCCCAAATTCACAATTCGATTTATCGTGTAAGGCCTATTCAAACCTGAGCGATATTCGCTGCCGCTGTGGGTAGAGGTACATACCGCGCGGGTTTCGCTCAGGTATTTAGTATCAAGTACCGCGGCTAGAGCGACCTGAGCGATATTCGCTGCCGCTGTGGGTAGAGGTACATACCGCACGGGTTTCGATCAGGTATTTAGTATCAAGTACCGCGGCTAGAGCAACCTGAGCGATATTCGCTGCCGCTGTGGGTAGAGGTACATACCGCGCGGGAGCAGCGGCATGCATCCCGCCCCTCACTCCGCAAGCGGGGTTAACATGACAACAGTTACGCACGATATTCCTTAGCGAAAGGACGCGTTTGCAACATGGCGTCATCGAAACGAACGAATAACGATTCATTTATTGAGATGGTGAAGTGCAATCCAGTTTTATATGATATGTCACTTACGGATTATAAAAATATATTTATGAAAAATAAAATATGGGATGAGATAGGAGAAAAATGTAACATAAGTGGTAAGTTTTTAATATATTATTATATTATCTTTCAATTGGGTACTAAATACGACTACCGCCATTAAAGAAGTTGACAAATTGTGTACGTACCCTATCGCCTGAAAGTTGCAAAGTTTCAAAATTTTGATATTCATTGTTCATTGCATTATTTTGTTGAGTAGTAAAATACATATTTTGCAAGTACGGGGTATTGCAATTTTTAGAGCGTAAATAATTATGGAGTACGCATGTTGCTTTTATCACTTTTTTAGCTGTAGACACTTTTAGGTGCATGGGTTTGAAATATATTCGCCATTTTTGAGCCAGTAATCCAAATGCATTTTCAACAACGCGTCTAGCTCGGCATAGGCGCTTATTGTATTTTTCCTTTCTTCTATCAACCCTAGAAACTCTTTGATTGAATGGTTTCATTACATGTGCTTGCAATCGGAATGCCTCATCTCCTATTAACACATGAGGTGTGACGTCATTAGTTCTCGGCAATAGTTTAGGCCTTGGAACATTCATAGTCCCATTATTAAACCTCCTTCCCATGACAGAGTTTTCGAAAATTCCACCGTCGCTATTTTTTCCAAAACCTCCAACATCGATACATAAAAAATTGTATTGTGGTCCTACTATTGCCATAAGGACGACAGAAAATT
Organism: Orthosia incerta; assembly: GCA_948252205.1. NCBI lineage: Eukaryota > Metazoa > Arthropoda > Insecta > Lepidoptera > Noctuidae > Orthosia > Orthosia incerta. The sequence continues at coordinate 8,770,823 of OX411748.1, forward strand.
TTTTGAGGTAGCAAAAATAATTGCTGCCTGAATTAGGCGGACAAACTATAGTGACATGTTTTCCATCAATACTGCCGAGGCAATTGGGGAATTGCCACATATTATAAAACTCTTCAGATGTTAAGTTCCACATTTCTTCTGTAGGAGGCTTCATGTATATGGGTTGTAATGTAGTCCAAATAACATCACAAACTTCATCAACAATTTCTGCGACAGTTGAGCAACCCACTCTATAACTGTTTGCAATACAGCGAAATGAATCTCCACTTGCTAAAAATCTGCAAAAAAAAAAATTAATAAGCTTTTTTACTCAAGGTCTAAGCCATTTTTACTATAAATTTGGTTTCTAAGATTCCTTAGTATTTATCACCTTACTTACCTTAACAAATTCAGGGTTTTAAACTAGTCTAAGTATAACTAATGAATAAAAGTAATTGAATAGATTATAAATAAAATATATTTTTTACAGGCGATGAAGCCAAAGTGAAATGGAAAAATCTACGTGACACTTATGGTAAATATTTAAAAACTACAAAAACCACTACAGGCCAAAGTGCGTTTAAATCTTACAGTCGTTACAGCAAATGGCAGTGGGCATCTTCAATGGAATTTTTAAAAGATCACATAGGATTTGCTCCAACTGATACTAATGTGGCAAGAGAAGAAGAAAGCGTATCTGATACCCAAAATATTACTGAACCCGAATCTAATAATGAAAATTCAACACAACGGTCAAGTTCAGTAGCATCATCCGAACGTTATACTTCACGTTCGGGTTCCAGAAAAAGGACTTCTGTTAACGAACATCCTGTCGATAAAGTGATTACGTACTTGAATACAAAAGCAGATAAATTATCGTCGATTGAACATGTTATGCTTGGATATGCAAAAACAATTGACAGTTTTTCGGAGCGACGTAAAATTATAACAAAAATGAAAATAGCTCAAGTTATGATGGAAGCGGAATTGGAAGAAGAGCAAGAACGTAGTCTACAACGAGAAACAACACTGCGATCTTACTACACCACCGAGCCTAACACAAGCCAAAATGATCGTTGTATGTCTCAACAATCATGTTATTCTCGTAGTGAGCCTAACACAAGCCAAAATGATCGTTGTATGTCTCAACAATCATGTTATTCTCGTAGTGAGCCTAACACAAGCCAAAATGATCGTTGTATGTCTCAACAATCATGTTATTCTCGTAGTCCCCAGTCTACTAATGATTCTGAACTGCAGTCTGCTCTGCGTTGTATTCAAGATAATGCTCTATCACCTCTAGCACCTTCACTGACTGGAGAAGGTCTCGATTACGAACACGAAATAGATTACGACCAACAGAAACACTCAGAAATCTAATAAGAAGGTTTAGGTTAAGATAAAAGTTGTGTTAGTATTGTAAAAGACCAAAGTTCCTTCCTAGTTATCTAAAATAAAGATTTTCGTCAATTAATATTCAAATTTGTTTTCCTTACCTCAACGTTATTGCTAAGCGTTCTTCAGGGCATATGGGTTCTCGATATTTAGTGAATGATTTGCTGATATTTTCCTTTATCATATTTAATATTTCATCGAAGTTCTCAGTCGTCATTCTGAATGCATTAAAAAACCGATCTTCATCCAATCTTAATCTTGGATATAAAGTGTGGAATTCCCCATGAATTCGGTGTTGTCTGTTGATGTCATGGATCCAAATTCTTTTCTTAACTGGTGAGTCAATTAAAGCTAATAAAAGTAAAACTTCCTCTTCATCACTATCCATCACTAAAATCAGATGCTCTGCAGAAATTACAAAGTGACTGACGTGTATATTCTTTGGCGACTCAGAAATGACTAACTAACGAAAATTTCTTACCTCTCTGAGCGAAACTCGACTACCGCGCGTTATTCTACCCACAAGGATAGCGAAATCCGTTTTGGTGTGAACAGTAATATTACCGCATACCCACTGGGTTTTCTCTGCCGCAGACGGTAGCGAATACCGCTTAGGTCTGAACAGTAATATTACCGCATACCCACTGGGTTTTCTCTGCCGCAGACGGTAGCGAATACCGCTTGCTAGAATCAAGGCCATAGGACTTATAAAATTAACATTATCAAGATCGTCCTTGATAAGCTAAGTCTCAGCCGTTGGATTACGAGCTAAGGGCTAAGTCCCAATTATTCAATATCCTTAGATTTAAGAAGGTTAAGACTAGAGCTATTAAATTTGCTCTGGTTAAAAAGACTTATTAAATCAGATCGAAAATTATGTAATCGTTTATCAGGACAATTTATGGTAGAATGTTAAACAGGTAGCATTTTTTTCACTGTGCTCGCAGGCTTGAATGTTTCTTGACGGTTTACTACATTGTAAAATAGTTTTTCTCAAAAATGGTATGTAATGTTGTCATAACATCTCTATAAAGTATCCAGAAAGTGAACTCTACCGGAGACTTATTCACAACTGTCCAGTAAGAAGCGAGATTTTAAATTTGAAATCTCCTAGTGTCCAGTAATTAAGTACTTACTGGACAGTAGTAGGGATTGGTCCAATCAAAACGTAACTTATATCGAATATGTGTTAGATATCATATCATATCGATATCTATATCAAAATAACCGATATTACAAAAACTGTATCTAATAAAAACCTTACTAGCGTGCGAGACCGAATATGTCAAAACTTAAAACCGTAACAATGCGGAAACGTACGAACTACGAACAAAACGCAAACTTCACAAACGGTAGGAACCATATGCGCTACCTCTCTTTCTAAGTATTATTTCGCGTTCGTTGTTAGTTTGCTCATCTAAATAACATTTTAACTTTTGCAAACTGTACTAAATGATATCGATATCTGAAAACCGTTTTCGATATCGATATGAAAACTGTATATCGGTTACATAGCCGTTTGTGCAAAAAACCGAAAGCACCCATCTCTAGACAGTAGGTTATTCTCTTCAGATCTGCTTAGAAAAAAAAACATATTACCAGCCAGACACAGATTAAGAGTTTAGCCATTATAACATAGTTATAGGAGGGAGGCTCCAAATATATATCTATCACTCTTTTTGGTATGAAATTTTATGAGATAGATATAGTTTTGAGTCCGTTAATCAAGACGTACAACAAACAAATATAAATGCCCCCGGTAAATCGGTCACAATATCTATCAGTAATTGCCCTAATATGAATGTAACCTTCAATGTTAATTAAACGAATTTGTTGTTAAACTTTCTTTCATTTTTGAGAAAAGCATTATACAAGCCTCAACCAGTAAGAAAGCCATCCTGGCCTCGTATATAACCGGACCTCACCTGCGGTTCGGTCCGGTTAACTCATACTTGGCCAGGAAGGCTTACTTACTGGATTCTGCAGTAATGTACTATTAAGTTTCATTTACATAAACTAACATACCCATATCTACGGAGTAAAATACAGCCTAGTCTACAAATAGACTTTTAGTATGCCAATGATAAAACACAACACAAATAAGGCACATCAGATGCTGCATCACAAAACTAATGATGACAAATCTCCTAACCACCCAAGCAGTAGAAACTTTATACTCCAAAAGAAATAATACCGGCGCCTCCACGATACGTTTACGTCATTGATACAGGAATTATTTTTATGAATCAGGGCGAGTCTTCACAGCCGAGTGGTCGCCGGCGCAGCTAATAGAGCCCAGATCCTGTGCAGTGTGTGAACCGACCGCACCCAGCACACACAATCAAACTACACATCCCACGTAGACTTTACTTCCTACATCGATCGTTGATCACGCACACACACATACTACACACGGATACGAACTTTAAAAGAGAAATAAGGGGGATTCAGAAGCAAGGTCCAATTTGAAGTTCGAATGTAAATGTGTGTGTTCTAGCAGCGAATGGTGGAAATTGAGAATCTGAATAGAATGTGATATGTGCCGCGCCTGTTGTTACTCACAATAAAACTGTCTGTTTTTTTTTTTTTTCTTTATTTAATTAGGGACTTTTATAAACGCCATGCGTATGACAGCCCCACTCAAACTGTCTGTGATGTGACTTGTGTTGCACGAATGAGTGTTTGATAGTCAATGATCATTTTGTATTGAGTCTGTAGATGTTACAGATTATATGAAATATCGTAGTACTTTTTAATCTATAACACAATTTTGTGTGTCAAAATGTTACTTTACTAATGTAACCAATGTCGACGAAAAATGTCCTCGCAAAATATTGAAGTACGGCCTTAGAAAACTGTATCAAAAGAAAAAGAGTAGGTACCCAAGTATCTTTTTCTATACAATTCGTCCTTTTTCCCGTGCACGTAAAAAAGCAACAAATCTCCCTAGGCAATTCAACGTAATCCATACAAGACAGCTGAATCCTGTTTAAATCCAAAGGAGATAGATGACCAATTTTATGATATCTAGGATAGCTATCGATTTACGTAGGTATCTACTTTCCGTCTGTGAATACCGAAAAATTATGCGAAAGGGTGTTTTATTAGAAAGGGTGAAGATGGACGTCTCATTTGTGAAATTGTTGTCACAAAATGAAGAGAAATATACGAAGTACAAGAAAATGACACAAAAATTGTAGCCATGGGTAAAATCAGCTATGTGAAAAGAAAACTCTTACAAAATCCATCATTGTTCTGAAGGACAAGGCTAAAATTATGGAAAATCACAGCCTTTATAAGGCTACTCTACTCCTGAAGCAATGTTCACATCACATCATCAGCCTATTAATGTTCCCACTGCTGGGACACAGGCCTCCTCTTTGTGAGGGGAGGGGGGTGTTTTATGTTTATTTCAATGTTCTATACTTGTATATTATATTTATTCTACTCTATCAGTATTCAGTACCAGACAATAGACTTTTGTATTGTCATCGATGTACGCCTAAAAGCTTTTTCTTGTATGGTGATATTTTAATTTCATATCTTTATGCATATTTCGGAACACATTTTCTTGCTACATAATAATATAGTATATTAACTATAATATCAGCTGTTCAGCTACCTTATTTTATTTTCTTATAAATATTAATAATTTATTGTAATTTCCAAGAACAATAGCTTTTTTTGTCTAGTTAGTACATTATGCAACTAGATTAATTGCTAGCAGATTTTTTTATATTTGTACTAAACGACTATGTTTGTTTCGATAACTACTATTAAGGTCGTTCTTTTAAGTATGTGTAGGTAAGGTATTAGGATTGTTAAATCAAACTACATAATCATAGTTGATATAAAGCAGATTGCCAAAGATATATAGGTATTATAAACAGTGTTTAACATTGTTTACTATCGATTGTCTTATTTCAATACCAATCCCATGATCTAGTATTCAATAGTAATCCAAATTTATCTTACTATATCAACTGTAGAACAGATCACCAAAGAAAATTTGCTATATATAGGACACACGTAAATTTCAGCTTTAAAAATACAAATATTACAACACAATTGAGTCACAACACTACGTCAGTCGACGTAATAATAGTCGGTCTAATGAATGAGTTGAATCATTACCACAAAGTGGGCTAAATTAAGGAAACAGAACAGGATGGAAAACTTTGCAGTAATGCAGGAACTTTACCAACCGCAGTTAAAACTGATCTCTAATTGATGCTTTATCAGTTTTATCTTGAGGTAACTGTGCAATTAATTCTCAGTCTGTTCTTATTCATTCTTGAAACATTATTAAATAGTTGTTCTGGCTAACAAATATTCTCTACCGTAGCTTATAATATTGCTAATTCTCTTATTACTCATGTGTTTCCTCCGAGGAAAATAAGGCTAGTTAGTAGGTAGCACAAACAGTAAGCATAGAAGTTTGAAATACAGCTTTTTTTTCTATGAAACTCACTGCAGAAAAGCTAAATTGAACGTAAATTGCTATGAGTGAAGTTTCTGAACAATCTGAACTTAATTTGGATGAATTTGAAGCAATAGGTTCAAATTTTTAGAACCTACTTCTAAATAAAAACACTAAAAGTGAAAATAACTTTAATTTTGGAAGTCAATGTTCCTGTTTTTGTTTCCTCGTTTTTTCATACCAACTGCCGAAATTGAAGTTATTTTTCACTTTTTAGTGTTTTTATTTGGAATATGGTTGAATTTCTTTGTAATAAAGATTTCACTTTTTAGTTGTGGTTATGCCAGAATAAATTACCCGAATAACATGGAACTGAACATAACCGGTAAAATGAGAGTGTACCAGGGTGAACGGTACACATCTGCGTAGAAACCCCTTTAGAGAGTACCGGCGTGATGTTGTACAATAAACAGACATGCATACCGTCATTTATTGAAGAGTTTTGTTGTATTTCTCCGAAGTTCTTCACCAAAGTTAAAAAGGACCATTCGGAAAAAAAAAAACTCATACAAACAAAAAAATAATTTTCAAAATCGGTCCAAAATTGACGGGGTAATCAGTGAACATACAGAAAAAAAACAAACATAAAGGCGAACATAGAACTTCCTCTTTAAAAAAAATTTATTACAGCATCTCTTTCATATAAAAAACCCGAATGGTAAGTTAAATCGACATTTTCTCCAATCTTGTATTCTGACAATAAGTGTAGGTCCCTACATTAAGTTGCTATCAACGGGTAATCGCAGGCATGGATAATTGTAAAAGCGATTGAAAGCTCTCAGCTGACCAAAAATGGCTGCTTTCGGTTCACGATTATCAGCTAGTTTAGCCAATCTAAATGAACATTTGTGTAGCTGTTACTAATAGCCGTAATTTATTAACATTGAGATAACCTTTATAAAGTATCCTTACGAGGTTATTTATAAGCTTATTAAAACAAAGAGGGATTAACTCAATATTCTTGTACATTCTTCACAATATTTTACTTCGTTAATTTGTGTTTGATCTACAATCCCAATTACTTTATTTTTTGTAAATTAAATAGCGTTTTCTTAATCACTTATACGATATGCTTCCGTTTCTTTAAACGAAAGTCTGACTCACCCATTACGGTTACTTAGTAACACAGAATTTCACAATTAGTATGAACATGTTGTTTAATCTAACACCTACGAACCTTAACTGTGTTAATGTTAGAAAATTACCACGAATTTGAATTCTATTTGTATGAATAATCGATATTGTAACAATTCTGTTTCATTGAGTTCAGGTTTGAAGAATTTATTTCTCGTAATTATTCGGTACGGGATTGTAAAATTATATGCGAACGTGATGTTTGAGTGTTGGGCCACTCCAGTTTTGTTGATCTTTCTTATATTTGCCGAGTATTTGCCTAACAATTATCGAGAATGGTGAACTAGTCTGAAGCGTATTGCTTTCAACGATTAGTGATCGGTAAATATAATCTGCATTAGTCTATTTACGTCAAAAGAGACGACTTTTAAATGATCACGTTCAGAAGCTGTTAGCTCAGGCTAGTTATAAATAAACTTTTTATTTTTTACTACATCTATTCGCCTTCAAACCATATATGTTTTGAACTGTACGTGCAACTCTATTATAATCGTAAAATAATAGTAGTTATACTTCAAAGTCCACTAGTACATTGGCAAAGCTTTTCGCTCAATTTCTCCCAATCATTTTTTAAGGCGTGCGTACATAATAATATTAGCTTAAGCATTCCACAGAAATTGAGAGTTATTACCAAATATGAATATTGACTTTACTGTACAGTCCCCTTTCACTTGGACCTATCATAACATCGTTAATGGCTGCCTAACCTTCGGCTAACCCTTCGATGTTCTACATTTCTATTTATACTTTAATTACACTAAAATATACAGTAACTGTCATTAATGAAAATTATTATAGTTTCTATGACCCCATTTATAATCATTTATATCCCTAGATATAGATGGTCATATTTTATGTTTAGATAATTACCCAGATTACTGTTGTGTAGTGCATTGGAGTAATTATTGGCTACATATTACTCATAACGACATTGTGACCATGTTTACTTACCATGATCGAATAGCAAAATTAAAACAGTAATACTAAGGACCTTACTGTTGATAAAAACAAACAAACATCAAAGCAAAAAAGCAACAAAATTATTCTAGTAATGAATAGAAAATACAATGAAAGAGAGGGCAACGCCAATTGTTCAGACAACAACATTGAAATAAGATTTTGAATAGTAACTAATTCCAAAAACGAAACATAGTTATTTTATAGAAATCTTAGATTGTAAGTATCTAGAGAGGAAGCTGCAAATAGTCATGTAAACGATATTTATGATAAATATTAATAATTTAGACATAAATTAAGAATTACTCACCACCAAGTAACACAAGGTAGAAAATCTAATATTACCATGGCTTGCGACACCCATATGTGCCAGTACAAGTTTCATATATTACTATATAGACTTATTCTATGACTAAAGCCTAGTCTTGAACACCGTAAAAGGATCCCTGTGGAGCCTTGTGAGGACATAGAATTTACTGCAACAAGCATGGAAATTGATTGGCCGGCCAATTTATGATGTAACGGCAGCTGGTCAAAGGCGCCGAGAAGATCAATCGCTTTTATTGCCGTGAAATAAGGGCTATTGTTTGTGCATTCACGGATAATAAGATTATAATGGAAGATTTTAGTCATGCTTTTGATCTATGAAGGGTTTGGCTATGCGATGTTGGTATATATGAGATTTTCGTTTCCATTTGGTTAAGCGTGTGGGCAATAACTTTGTCTGCTTTGAATATCGTCACTAATAGTAATAAAATAAATAGATACTGTTCATACTGATCCTAAAAGGTTTAATAAATAAGTCCTAAATAATGTGATACTTATACTCCAAGACGCCAATCAGATTCTCTACCAAAGTACCAAACTCAACAACAGCACGAAACTCAATCAATTTCTAATTTTTGAATCAATTAATTCTTTAGGAGCGATGGACCTTCATTAATAACCATAGATTAATACCCGTTCATATTCAATTAATGGGGAGTACAGCATACAATGTCCATAGTGATCAAGCGTAGACAGGGATTATAACCAAGTGTGCGGCCGTAATGGCTGGATGCGCGTAGTCCAAGTCTCCACGTGCTAAGTCCCTGACCCAAATACTTCGTGATGGTCTTGCCTGCAACGTGTGTTTACCAAACACACCGATAATATATTTATTTTCGTCCGTGGGCCGTGATACAGAACTTCAATCTCTTTAATGAATGGTCGATAAGTCGGGATTTCGAGTAGTTTCGTTTAGATTGGAATTTTGTTTAATGAAAATGTATTGATTTTGCGCTTGGAGGTGTAATTGTAGAATGCATAGGAATTTTGTATGAATATCGAAGCTATAAAAGTTGAGCTCGTAATTAAATATATTTTTTACGTATAAAAACGTTAAACCAAAGATACTTCCCTGTGGCAATATAAACTAAACTATTTTATATTTTACTTTTATCTTTCTCTTTCAAAATATGCTTATTTTAACTTTCTGTTTTCACTAATGGTTCTTCCGGATGATAAAATAATTCATGTCCTACATTTCCATTCGATTTCACAATAAGTTACTCTATAACTTTGTATGTATGTGTATTGCATTTCCCAAATGAACGCGAGTATGGCCACTATTTGTCCAACTAATTGTTTGTAAGGACTAATGAGTTGCTAGTGGTCATTTGTTATTTCATAAATGCACTTATGGTGCGTACTGAATAATTCCACAATGATTTTGGCAAATTAAGCTATAATTTTGTAAAATGTGGGGACATAATATTTTTATTTTACGATAGTATGCTACTTTCAAATGATTTACGATACGAGTATATTATGAAGGATCTTGTTGTCAGGTTAGAAAAATAATTTGCAAAGTCCCTTTGATATAGAAAAAGGGATTACCTAAAATTAAAATGTTTAATCATTGTTGTTATCTACATTTTCTTCCCAGTTTAATTAGCAAACAGCTTTGAAAGGCCAAGGCGTTGGTTTGAGGGCTATCAACTATGTAGACGTTCTAAAGACACACTAAGTAATTATTACTATACTTTAGCCAAAGAATTTAGAGTAAAACGATAAACTTAGTCATTGTCAGGCGAAATGTAATGTAATGCAGTTAGCTACGTCACTAAATTATGACATAAGAAATACGCATATAAATATCCTTTACACAGTAAACGTAAAGTTATGCGTATTACGAATGTATCTTAGGTTTTCCTTGCTAAGAGCAACTTGTGACACATGTTTGGTCTTAGTTAAACATGAGTCATTCGTAGACTTCATATAAAAATACTAGTAACACAACAAATATAAAAATTCTTTGGCATATTGTGATAATAGCAGGCGTTAGCAGAGTCACTGAGTTTTATAATAGATAGTATAATTTAATCGGTAGTACGAGTAGTTACTGGTAGTAATATGATTAAGTAAAACGCATCATCATTTTTAATGATACAATTACTAATAAAAATCTGATAGTATAATTGTATCGACTTAATCTAATAATCATATACCGCGTTTCAGGATGGAATGGCATACAGTATTACTCTATGTAAAATAACTTCAGTGACTAAATGGCTTATTATAATATTCTACTGCAAATAGGAACACTGGAAGCTATCCAAAATAAACAAATTTTAACAGACCAATGTTAATTAAAATTCACACAGGAAAGAAACTGATGATTGATACAATTCATATGAATGATTTAATAAATATTTGCGCCTTTAATCCCTCTTCAATATGATTAAGTTTTTATTAATAAATTAAAACCATCTACGGAAGAATCGATTTCATCAGCCTCCTTAGATCTTAAACGTCAAATTAATTCGGATGTCACAGTTGCAAATGACGCCCACTTTATCTCAGTTTTCATTGACGTGGGCTGCCAAGGTAGATAATATGAAAGATAGGCACAAAGCAGTTCTATATTCTTCTAGATGGTTGATAACACTCTGTTTACTAAGGATGGGCAAAAACTGTTTATATTTTCAGTAACTATTTTTATCATGTTTTAATATTTTTATTTTATGAAACTCATGCTTTTGTAGTAATATTGAAATTTTACATTAATCAAAATACGAAAAAAAAACATAGATTTTATTTTATAATGTTATGTGTGTTGCTTTTGAATGTTTTGTGTTTTATTTTGTTTTTGTGATTTTATTAAAATCAAGGTGATTTGAAACAACCAACCCTGCTGCTACCGAGTGCTTAACCCTGACCTGCCGGCTGTCATCATAGCGAATCATCGCCCACAACCTGCTAACTGGAGTCTGTCCAATGTATTTTCCTTTTTAGTATATAATAGATGCGTGATTGTGAGATAGGAATGTGGTATAAATATGTTGTTTTTCTTTGAATTTTGCGTGGTGCGTCATTTATAATATGTAATTTGTTAGGTTACGTCCCTATACATTGAGAAATATGTAGATGTTTTGGGTAAGTCCGTTTGTACATCTGGCTTTTTTTGTATTGTGGTAAACCAATATTACGATGACCTTGTGAAAGACACGCATTGGTATTTATTTTTATGAGTAATTTGTTTGTTTTGATTATTTTTCATCTACCTTTATGTCCCAATATTGGGCAAAACTTTCCCCGAATAATTGAATGAAAATACGAATTAAATATTTATGAAAAAATCATATTAGGATAGCATAATTTCCCTTATTGTGCATAAAAAGTTATATTTTCCTATGTTTTGTGAAGAGTGATGCCGAGAATCAGTTGGTATCTGGAATCAGACCATACACAATATATTGTATACGAGCTGTTGCCCTCGGCTTTGCTCCCGTGGACCACCCCACAGGACCCATTTTTGGGATTAAAAAACAGACTATGTTACTCAGGAATAATGTAGCTTTCTATTGGTGAAAGAATTTCTAAAATCCGTCCAGTAGTTTCGGAGCCTATTCGATACAAACAAACAAAAAAATCTTTCCTCTTTATAATATTATATATTATAGTATAGACTAGCTTCCGCCAGCGACTTCGCCCGAGTGGAAAGTGTTGTTTCATCCCAAGGGAACATTATACCGGGATGTAGCCTATGTACTATTCAAAACTATAATCTATATCTGTTCTAAATTTCATCCAGATCCATTCAGCCGTTCTGGTGTGATTGAGTAACAAACATACATTCAACCAAACTTTCGCATTTATGACATTTGTAAGATTTGAAAGGCAGATCAGTAAAATCGTTTGGATATATACTTTGTAAATCAATTTACTGAAACCACCCAGAGCACAATATAAGTATAGATGGGAAGTAGCTCGCCATGTATAAATGAAACTAAAGCCGATCATCTGTCAAAATAATGAGTCAGGACATCTGCTAGACCCATGAATGAAAACAGGCGTAACGATATGACTAACACACAACATGTTGATACAGATGTTTTACCTCACCGATAAATAAATAATAGTATATTTTAATTAATTCAATCTATCTAGGTTAATGCCAACACTAGAGTTTGATTTCAATCTATTTCCATTTTAATGAATTTATTATTTAAAGAGATTGTAATAAAATACAATTACATATAACGAATGCAATCGATATGCAGTTATGAGTTATAATTTATTCATAATTGTAGTGTCATTTGCATGAAAGCACGATAAACGTTGATATTGATATTAGAGTGCTTATTAGATACAAACTTGACCAAATAGACGTCACTGATATTATATTTATTGTTTTTTGATTAAAATCTACAATTTATTCTTAGATAGTACAACATCACCATATTCTCTATAAGGTAAAACAGAAGTATACCTGTAATAAACCCATATTTCACAACTCATAGATACATACATTTTATAATGTAATAAAAAATTATGATATTCTAAAATAAATTGTAGTTCTAAAAACTAAAAAACACGCTCTAATGGTAAATTGAACTAAAAAGTCGCTATTCCTGAAGATCTTGGTAAGGCTAATGGGACAAAATAATTAAACGCGCACGGTAGAATCAACTTATATTACTTGTAAATTTAGTTTTGTTTGACTTTCAAAAGTGCCGCTTATTGGCCTAGTTGAATATATATTTGACTTTGACTAAAAAAAAAAAAAAAAATTAATGCATTGTCATCGGTCCTTGATAGGTGTGCAAAGTTTCAAATCAATCCGACATTTTCAAGGGGGTGAAAATCACGTTCAAAGATTCCGTTACATTGATACATAGTTAGATAGATACATACCAAGCTAATAAAAGCGTGTTAAAAACATGAATTATTAACTACCCTGAGAAACAATAATTTAGAAACTACAATTGTATCGTATAGGGTACCGTACCTAATACAAAACATCATCATAATCACTGTAGGGTAAGACAGAAGTATACTTATAATAAACCCCTATTTTACAACTCATAGACACATATATTTTTAGTTATAATAACACACCTGTGAGATTCTAAAAAACACGAGATACTGTCCTGAGAAAAAATATTTTTGAAACCACAATAGTATAAATATCCTTGTCACCCATAATGACATTATTATTTTCCCTCACCGGGCTATCATAAAGAAATAATCATAAAATTGTCCACGTCTCTATCTATGCGTTCTTTACCAGGGTGACATTTAAAAAGGCGCGTGAAACGAAGAAATATTGTTGATATACGACCGAAAGTATACAATAAACCAAATATGCATACGCATTAAGGGGTAAAAGGGGCGTAGGGTGTGGGGGTGACCAATACGTAGGGAGGGTGACATATAAAAAGAGGACCCCACATTCTGCGAGGTTTATTAACCCTACGTATTGTTATAAAGTACGTATTTTTTTTCCTTTTAGTGTCAATTATTTTCAGGGTTTTTCGAACAATTTATTACGTGATTATAATAATAAATTTTGTGCCTCAATAACAGGAAATAAACAACCAAATACTGTCAAAGCAAACAACCTTCCTAAAATAATAAAAAGTCACGACAAACAGCATACAGATAGCGTCGGTACACAGCGATAAAAAGATAAACAAGTGAATCTGTGCGACCTTCGACACTCCGCCTCCTTATCACTAATCTTACACAATCGTGATCTATTGTAATTCATTAACAAATCCCTAAACGTACCTACTTACGTCAGTAAAAACAATATTATCCCTTGATTCAGTAATCCGATCACGTGCCACACACACGGGGCCGACACACATTAAGTTATCATTAACTCGATTAACTTATACGAATAAACACTGCTTGTTTATACACACCGTTAATTCGATATCAGGGTGACATATCCCGATGCGGCGAGATACGGCGAGGGGAGCGGGTGCGATACGTGCGACGATCGGTCGCCGCGCGGGAAACTCGGGAAACGGGAAAATAGCGGCGAGAGAGCGTGCGACGAGCGTGGCGGCCGCCGGCCAACTAAACCCACACACTGATAACGCGACAGTGCTCCACGGAAAATGGAAAACAATGGAAACGCGACGTGTTATGGTTATTTCGCGAGATAACGGTAATGAGATTATTCGCGGTTTGATTTAGTTGTAATATAATGTGATAGGAATTCCTTTCGCTGCTCCAGTTTGCATCGGATTAAGGGCAGTAGTTGGAAGGAGCTGTATAATGGAGTGGCCATGTTTAGCACTTGACGCGCTGTCTATAACGTATGAAGTGTTTGTTGTTCGTTCCATTCACTTCAGCTGCTATTTAGTGGTGTCTATTAAAAATTCAATTCGTTTTATGTGTAGCGTAGCTACTTTATGAATTTCAGTTTGATGTTAAGTATCTCATATACTTGCATATTTATATTCAACAATAATTTTCTATTGTATTGCAAAATTACTCGTAACTCGTAATTGCCATGTACCAGAACTTATTTCCAAAAATTTTAAGGTAAAAAAAGCCTTACCTACTTCTATTAAAAAAACAAAATGTGCTACCGATTATACACTTAGTAATGAATGATAATTTAATAATAGCAAATATTATAATTATTGTTCTTGTGTATATCAATTCGTTTACAAGAGTTTAGCCCTTAGATTCGCACGTCGTTGGTCGCGACAGGAAGGCCCCAAAATAAACTGGAACAAAATATCTGGAAATAAACTCGACCGAATCCACTAAGAGTAGCTTGAGACAGTTGGGAAAACCATAGACGAATCATGAATGAACGAGTGAGTGAGTTAATGGAAGTAAATAAATTATCTTTGAGCTGTTTAATTAAATTTCTATCAAACGCTGTCGATGTTTTGATGAAAAGTTTTGGCCGTCTAAATTGTTTCATGTTAAAATAATAATACATAAATAAAATTTAACAAAGTTTACTCATTAAGACGGTCCATTTAAGTCTTAAGGGTTGAAAAATGGGTAAATTTTAATTATACTCAAAGAAAGTTATTTGCAAAATTACGCAAACGTAACGAATGAGTATCGATAATATTAAATGATGGTAAAACAATAAAAATATACCTTCATCCCCGTAGTCAACTGTTATTATTAAATATAAGCTATTTAGTTTTTTTTTGGTTTTAGATATCACCAGATATACCAGTTTGTTAAACCAGTCTGCAGATTTTCGCTAACTAATTTAATTGCATTCGGTATATAAGTTAAATTTATTCACATAGATTCAGTCTCAATACTTTAGGGACAATATAAATTCTCGTACTTTATGTATACAGAAGACGTTACAATGGCATGTGCCTAATATCGATCGAGTATGAACTGCACTTCAGTTGTTAAACCGAGTCGAATTTATTCGAGTTCTCATGGTAGTAAAAATGGCTTTTCCCAATGGAAATAGGCGAAATTGGAGGATTGAAGTCGGGTACGGTTTAAAGTCATAACCTGAAGCTATCGTCATGTTAAATTATGAACTTTATATAAAGTTATGTATATTTCGTATTCTCGTATGTAATCGGTCACATTCTGCGATAAGCTTTCTGAAACTTTAAGAAGTAATCCGTCTCCAAATAAAAAACCCAATTTATACTATATAACGTGAAAATCTGGTTGTTTGTTAATCAATCACGACTCAACAGCTGACGGGATATGTATGAATGTTGACCACACCTGCATATTTTTTTATTTCAGGAGCATGTTTCCTTGGTATAATTTCCGACTTACATGCGGGCATAGCCGCTAGCAGGAACTAGTACCAATAATATAAATTTGAAGGGCCTACTAATTCAAGTGTATCAAAGGTAGGGTTCGTATCCTTTATTTCCTTTTGTAACAAAAAGAACAGAAAAGTATCCAATAACGTTACGTGGAACCTATGTGTAAAACGAGCTTTTATTAGCTCTCCCCTTTTAAAAGGAAGTGTCATAAAAGTTGTTTCTACGTAATATTACTTCAAAGGTAAAAGGCAAACAGAAAATGACTAATTTTTAGAGCCCCTTATCTTTTTGAATCTTTACGTTATAATTAAGCTTTTGCAAAATGCAATTCATTTCTTGCTGCTCTATAAACGACTGTCAAAACGACAACCAGGAAAATGAATAGCGAGCTAATTAGAATTGTACATTCATTAAATTCGTAACGCGTTCACAAAATGTACAGAAATGCAACAGAGGTTAAAATAAATTGGACTATTATTGCAGTTGGTGCGGCTAAATTAGCCACATCCTATATATCGATGTCAGAAACATGGCATCGCATTCGGTCACCAAATGAACTGCATTATTCATTTCGGATTCGTCTGATTTCACCAAATTGAGAGCGATTTGCTCTACACATGGTGACTTTTAATGTACTGCGTTCAGTTTTTAATCTGTGTGATTGCGAAAAGTGCATGCGTCATTTTAATTAACTGATAACTCATCAAAAATCAATTTATAATTCCTACTGATACATAATAAATGTGAATATCTGTTGATATTTTTTTGGATATTTAGATTATTTCAATCATATTTGGATTTAGATGGGACTACGACAAAACTTGGATCTTTTTATCCCGTTATGTTTACAGCGTTATTTTCTTTTAGATATCGCTGCACATGCTGAGATAGGAGACTTTTAGGTCTCGCACTGGTTTTATAATTTTATTATTGTTTATTTTTGTGTTTTTGCGTTTCTCGTGTCTCCTGTGCTTTAGATGGGACTACGACAAAACTTGGATTTTTTTATCCCGTTAGGTTTACAACGTTATTTTCTTTTAGATATCGCTGCATATGCTAAGATATGAGACTTTTTGGTCTCGCACTGGTTTTGTATTTTTATTATTGTTTTTTTTTTTGTGTTTTTGCGTTTCTCGTGTCTCCTGTGCGGGTCACAAATAAATATTTTTTCTTTCTTTCTTTCTTTACATCAGATCCGAGTCCGTGATTTGAATTACGAGTTCGATCCGAATTGAAAATGTACTGAATTATGACGGATAGAGTTCGATCCGAATTGAAAATGTACTGAATTATGACGGATAGAGTTCGATCCGAATTGAAAATGTACTGAATTATGACGGATAGAGTTCGATCCGAATTGAAAATGTACTGAATTATGACGGATAGAGTTCGATCCGAATTGAAAATGTACTGAATTATGACGGATAGAGTTCGATCCGAATTGAAAATGTACTGAATTATGACGGATAGAGTTCGATCCGAATTGAAAATGTACTGAATTATGACGGATAGAGTTCGGATGTAGTGCGTAAGCTTCCCTACAAGAAGTACTTTTTTGTGTTTTTGCGTATCTCGTGTCTCCTGTGCGGGTCACAAATAAATATTTTTCTTTCTTTCTTTCTTTACATCAGATCCGTGTCCGTGATTTGAATTACGAGTTCTATCCGAATTGAAAATGTTCCGAATTATGACGGATAGATTTCAGATGTAGTGCGTAAGCTTCCCTACAAGAAGTACTACTTCGCAACCGAAATTTCTCGGATTGGCATCGGATACAGTGCGTAATCGCTCTTAGTGTGTTCCGGTGCGATAATTACCAAATTTAACGTGGCAACGCTACTGGTAAAAGCTATTATTGATATATGTAAACCTATTATTGTTTATGGAAAAATAGGTAAAACATTATTTTTCCTCCCTACTTCGCTAGAATTTTTTTCCTGCGTAACCTTCTCCTGTCAATATTATAGAAAGCATCACGTCATCGAGTCACTATTTTAAAAGCTTTTTAGACATTCACTGTATATGGTTGAATGCAATCGAATCTTTTCTACGACCTATTTTATTGTTGCGTAAAAAGTATCGTTAATATAAAATACACGTTTTCGTAGAACATATATATTATCTATTTAATAAAAAGAGGGAAGCCAAACAAAAGATGGATGGATTTTGTGACGAGTGATTTGAAAGAAAAGGGAGACAGTGACAGGACGCAGCATGGTATTTGACAGGACGGAATGAGAGATTAAAACATGTTAAGACGACTCCACGTAACATGGGGACACAAGACCAGGAAGGTGATGATGATAATTATAAAAAGTTTTTGTCCTCTATCAAAAAAATACGTCACCATCTGAAATTGTATAATATTTCCGGTAACATAACACTCGTAATTCAACAGTAATATATTAACTAGTGTCAATTCTAATGACCTTGGGTCATTGCCATCTGCCGGTGGCGTGGTGAACTCATTCATAATCATTGAATGTTATAATGTAATTTGCATTCCAATGCGAGCCGTGTCGAGTGAGCTCTGATTCTATTATAGAAACTAGCTAGACTGTTCTTGCTAAGCAGCGGATAGGAAATTAAAGACGACATTTAATGCATTTTAAAACTTTTGTGAATCAACTGTATCAGAGAATTTAGAGATAGCTATCCAGGTAATCATTATCTGCCTAAAGTAGCCGCCAGATAATACAAAAAATTAAAGTTATTGATCCAACTAGTACCAAAAAGTAATTACGTAACTTGAAAACATGATTTTTTGTTTATGGACATATTTTGATAATTTTGATCTCAAATTAAAGTTATAGGCGTAGAACCATTTAATTTATGTAAATCGGTCCACGCGTTTATAAGATTTTAACTCATTACTGAAATGCTAAGTGAAAGAGTCAAAGACGCCCCTTACCGCGATACATTTGTTTGATCGTGTTAGCGACACTGCCTTTACATATGTTTCGTATCGTTTTGAAATATTGGAATACATTGGTAGACAGGTGATAACGACTTTTCTTTTTTTGTTATCTGACGGTGACTTTAGCCTTTTTTGCAACTATGTTGAGGTCGGCTTGTGAGTCGATCCGGATACTGCTGAATACCAATATTTAGCATAGAGCGTCCGGCTAATTGACCTCCACAAGCCAGTAGGCAACACTATACCCCTTAGAAATTCTGGTGTCGGCTTTCTGGCTATGACTAACCGAAAAGACTGTCAAACATCTACAAGACGATTTCCGGGTAGTGTTATTTTTATATTATTATTTTAGGGATCCGTACCCAAAGGGTAAAAACGGGACCCTATTACTAAGACTCCACTGTCCGTCTGTCTGTCTGTCACCAGGCTGTATATCATGAATCGTGATAGCTAGACAGTTGAAATTTTCACAGATGATGTATTTCTGTTGCCACTATAACAACTTACACTAAATAAAGATTTAAGTGAGGCTCCCATGCAACAAACGTGATTCTTTTGCCGATTTTGCGAGAATGCTGCGGAAACCTTCATGCGCGAGTCCAACTCGCACTTGACAGGTTTTTTATAACACTTCACAGGTATTTGCGAATGTTGTAATATCATAAAACTTGACATTTGCAAATCAATAAATTTATTTCATGTCCTTTTAATAAGTATGCCAATTTAGTAGACATAACATAATTTTATTGGCATTTATATATAACACGCTAATGTCAATATTACTTCTGTAAGATAATTCTTGATAGGCTGTCGAAGGCCGTTGAGCCTCTTCTGCGCGGGGAGCAGGCGGGTTTCCGTTCGAGCCGCTCATGCACGGACCAGATCAACACTCTTCGTATAATTCTGGAGCAGGCAGCAGAATGGCAAAGGGAAATATATCTTACTTTTGTCGACTTTGAAAAGGCCTTTGATACGTTGAAGTGGTCCAGTATCTGGTCCCGCCTGTTGGATATTGGAGTGCCGCCAAAAATTGTCCGCCTATTGGAGAGCATCTACAGGAAATATTCCTGCAAGGTGACTCACGAAGGCCTCATTTCGGAGGACATCGCAGTGCACGCTGGTGTCCGCCAGGGATGCCTTCTTTCGCCCCTCCTTTTTATAATCGTCCTCGACGGAATCATGCTGCGCATTCACGATAGCAGGCGTCGCGGGATAGAGTGGGGATTGACAAACGTCTTGGAGGACCTGGACTATGCAGATGATCTATGCCTGCTGAGTCATACACACGCTGACATGCAAGCGAAACTGAATGACCTGCGCCAGGAGGCGGCGAAAACAGGGCTCAAAATTAACATCCGGAAGACCCAGGAGATGCGTACAGGTGTGTGGAATTCTTCGCCGATATTAATCGGCACTGAGGTAGTGGAACGCGTCCACAAATTTACGTATCTCGGGAGCGTCGTGTCAGAGACTGGAGGAACTGAAGAGGATATCACTTCACGGATCGCCAAAGCGCGAGCTACCTTCGCACAGCTGAGACCTGTGTGGCAATCACGGAAACTGACCCGAAGGGTTAAACTAAAAATCTTCGGGTCCAATGTCAAATCCGTGCTGCTCTACGGGTGCGAAACGTGGAAGGTAACAAAGAACATCTCACGCCAAATCCAAGTCTTCGTCAACCGATGTCTTCGTCGCATCCTCGGAATTTACTGGCCCGAGATCATCTCTAATGTAGAGCTGTTGGAGAGATGCCACGAGACCCCGATCGACCGCCAGATCAAGCGGCGTAAATGGTGTTGGATTGGTCACACGCTCCGGAGGGATTCCAATCACATTCCTAAACAGGCCTTGGATTGGAATCCTCAAGGAAAAAGGAAGCGAGGCCGTCCCCGTCAAACATGGCGACGCACCGTTTTGGCTGAAGCGACGAGTATCGGAATGACGTGGAGCGAGGTGAAGCGCGAAGCTCAAGACCGGTCTCGATGGAAGACTACTGTGGAAGCCCTCTGCCCCAGCTAGGGGCCATAGGATCTTAAGTCAATGTCAATATTTACGAGTATTTTTAATTAATAAGTTTTTTATATAATTCCAAATGCAACCTGCATTAGGAAGTGTATGAAAATATGGTCAAATTTTAATGAAAAACTCGAATAAATTTAATCCACTTAAAGATCCGCATTCTACAAATAGCTTGACAAATTAAATTAGTGCATTCACACATGATTGCAATAACTCCACTGGGTTACCGAACGACTTGTGTTGATTGAACATTTCTGCCTGAAATGCTATCTCCTGTTTTAGCAATGTTCCCAACTCCGTCAGTATTATAGTGCCTAGTATCAGAAGCTACTACTACTCAGGATTCAGTCTAACTTTAGGATGACGTATACCAGTAGTCGAGTTGCGAAGATTAAATTGGTATCGCTCGAGATGGATATTATTAATCGTACCGGTGATAAGCCTAGAAACTGACCTAGCTAACTTTATCTATCTATATTCAACTGTTTTGTAGCCAACCGTGCGTCTGGTACAGCATATTTTTTGTTTTTTAAATACTCATAAAATTATTTTATGAAAGAAGTTCTACAAAGAAGGGAATAATTGAAACTCAGACTCAGACTGGCAGCCTAACTGCATATCATGGTCTTAATAGAAACCTTTCATTATGATAAGAGCAGTGGTGGCCCAGTGGTAGCGGCCGCGACTTACAAGTTGTAGGTCGTGAGTTCGAACCCAGGCAGGCACATTACTTTGTGTATTTATTATTTCGTCACACTGCTCTCAAAACGGTGAAGGAAAACATCGTGAGGAAACCGGCATATCCTAGAACCAACTCAAAGATATGTAACATCCACCAAGCCGCACTGGGCCCGTGTGGTGGATTACGGCCCATTCCTTTTTACAGAGAGGAGGCCTATGTCCCAGCAGTGGGAATATTAAAAGGCTGATGATGATAATTCAATAATATCCACTGCGAGTCCCAGCATCATGCTGAGCGATGGCCGTTTTGCGCGGATTTAACGCATACTTTCCGTATATTTAGGTTATATGTTTTGTTCAAAACAAACAACTATACATAACCAAATAAACAAAACAAACAACTTTATAGTAAATAAATATATGATTTGATTATAATCAAATAATATATTTTTGTTTGTTATAAAACAGTAAATATAAACAAAGCGTTTGTCATTACGATTTCATAACGCAATCAGGATGCAGTTTACCGTGAGGTTAACCGGTCGTGTGTCCGTAATTACCAAAACAATAGAAGAGCCAATTTGTCTCGCGTGGATCCACGTCTTACGTATAGTTAGTATACGTAAAGTTTGTGTGCAAACCAAGTCGCGGGCAACTAGCAGGAAAATTTGCTATTTGTAATACATGGAAAAATGGTACGACGGTGATGATGAATAAGTAATTCCTAATGAGAGAAAGTAATGCCCATTAGAGAACTGCCCATAGTGTTTGCACATCATTATTCAGTTCAAACCTTGTATTGAATGTTTAATGGACGTATGCTAAACTCACATAGATGATTGGATTCCGGGTCGGGAGAATTAGTTCAATTTGATTAGCAATTACGGTAAAATGCTGTGTTACTTGCTTTGCTTTACTTTTTTCCAGCCCTATACAATGATGTTATATAAATACTGAGATAGATATGTTATACCAACGTCTGCGCGGCAATACAAACACAAGCTGACCAGCTTGAGTGAACTCAGTCCGTCCTGCGTCTGGCCGCGACACGAACGTACGTTTTAGCAGTAGGTATGTTTATCTCTTTCTGACAACTTTCCTATTTATATCTCGGTGATCTTCTAACCTGCTCAGTGATAGAAATAAAGTTCCAAATTCAATAGGTCCTATGTAGGCAGCTATAGTAAAATATCGCCATGTTTTTTTCTTTACAATGAGTATGACGTTTCAGAAAACATTTTCATAATTCTTTTTAAGGAACGTTCGCATTCTAATCTCAATTTAGTTCTAGCCTCAATTTGTCAAAGCAACTTCTGTATTTCCTAAATTTTGACAAGTTTATAAAATAATTGTCGTTGAGATTTCGATTTAAAGAACGTTTTAAGGTTACACTAGTCTGAAATTCTTCCATACAAACGTAGTCTAGGGATTATTTCACTGTTTGACGATGTACGTTCATAATAAAAAAGTGATATCAATTTGTCTCATCATTATCTAGCCCTGTATGGAAGCAAAAGATTAAAAAAAGAAAATATTTGAAAGTTATGAGCGTCGAAAGTACCACATTTCGACACTAATTTTAACGTATTTTTGGGCGCGAATAAATACCATAAGAAGACGGAAAATTGCAAAACGGCTTCCATTCAGGGATAGATTAGTAGTTCAACAATGCAAATAATTTTATTTTGAACAGATAGATTTAGTCCTTTTTTCATGATATCTAGACTGCCAAAGGTCTGTTTATAAAATTTCGCGCGCTCGGTTTTGTCCTAAATCATTATCCATTTCGCTACAAATTTGCAAAAGTGTGTATTCGTATGCGAACTAGCTTTCTACTGCTCATCACAGCATCTATCTCTTCCGCTCGTGTTGTCGGTTGATATAAAATGCAATTTAACCCCGCGCACAAAATAGTTCGTGCCGTCGACTAGTGTACCCTAAATTGGCCTTCTGATGTTGTAAAAAAGTGATCATTGGCTTTGAAAACCTGAAAAGGCAGTACCTTCCTGCAAGACCAAATGACTATCTCCAATCAATCCGTTGAGCAGGTGATTATACCAACTTTACCTCCAGCAGTTTCTTGGAAGGCCTTCCTTTCAATCCCGGTTTACAGTAGATAATAACACTTACTTAATGACTACTGCACTCATTAACTAGATTGAAAGATTTCAATACAACATAGCTAGTGGTAACTAGAGGCAGATTAGCGGAGCCCCTCCGTCCGCTCAAATGATCCAATTTGCCAATTGACTCGGACAACCTACGTGGAAAGATGCAAGGCTAATTCACTATGCAGTTGCTACTGATGGTCGCAGAATGTATTGTTTAGAGTGTTTTGTAACGGGGTCGCCAGTTGGAGTTATATTGTTCTACTAGGTAACCTGACAATGATAACCTATCAAATATCAACTCAGTTTTTCCAGAATTTTACAATGTGCCCCGGCTTACCTATTTTTCTAACGTAGACTATAGCAAAAGTTTAAAAAAAAACCGAATCGGTCCAGGCATTCTCAGATTATTCTATGCAAAACTGAACTTAGACCACCGGTGAAGTTGCCAGTTATCTGCCCTTTAAGTAATGAACTCTGAGTAATAATCTCTTTTAAGTAATAAGCCACCGTGGTTGCGAAAGAATGGTGTACCTGTAGATAATCCGTGATGGATTTTTATAAATTAATGGTAGTTAAGTAGTCATTCTGTTGGACATAGGTGCAATTACACCTTCTCTAAATGCCGCCCAGCCTTTAACTTTACATTTGACAGCTAAACTTGTGTAATAAGCTATATACAATATTACTTTTTTCAATATTTAACCTTACTTAAAAATCTTATTGATAATTAGATTATTATGGTTTATGACAATTAAAATATTTTGTGTTACTGCTTTATTTACTGATACATAACTCGATTCATTTGTGAATTTAATTAATCGGTATATCGAGGCTAAAGAGCACGTCGCTTGATTATTGTAAGCGTCCATGAAGTATAGCATTTTATTGTCTATGGTTGCCTGTTAATAATTATAGAACTCCATAGGCGTTGTTTTGTCGAATGTAAAATTAAAGGCTGCATGAAATATAACTGGTATAATTCAACTGTCTTGTTTACACTCCTATGAGACAGCTCAAGCTGTGACAAAAAGATTGGCCAATCAGCAAGATTGGTAGTAGAAGACTGACCAGGGTGCGCCAGACGTACTAAAGCATCGTCACTCGTTGTTTTGTTACAAACCATTCGTTTTATGAAACCTAGATATAAAACCCAGGCCATATGGTCGTAATTCCTTTGTTTCATTTAGTATAGGTTATATATACAACGTGACAACTAACAGTGTCGGTCACTCAAAGTAATCTTCTAAGCACATGACTAGTTCTGCAACAGTTTCCATCACAACAAGCGAAAATAATCCCTTGGAATAATCCGCAAAGCACTTTCATGAACAATAATGCGATTTGATTAGCCATTGTATAGGGTAGTTCTGAAGGCCCGACGGGTGCGTGCTTGCCCTGTTATTAATTTAACCGCAACTCTAATTAATCTTGTCCGCTGCGGATTCCCGCCGCACTACGATGCGAAGTGGCCACATTTCAACCGAATTCCCACTGACATGACTTGTATTACATAAAGCCTGTCGGACGAAACTGTCAACCTAAATGAAATCGTGTAAATGTCATATTAAACAATATATAAGCTGGTCATACCCAGCATCAATTTTGTGTGGAATAAATGTTGCCAGTTTATGGAAAAGTCGTGGTTAATCGTCCGTGTACAAATGGCAAGTTAAACATTGATGGCCAAAGTGATGTTGTCGATTGTGTGTCTGCCCCAGTGACCTTTATTGTTATTTGAAAGACAAAAAGTTCACTGATTTTATTTTCAGAAGCTTTGTTCTGGCAAAATGTTTTTGTCACTCTAAGAACAATGTATAGGTATAATAGATTCACGGCTTTCTAAGGATGTGTTGTTTGATCTAGAAAATAAATTTAATTTTCAACTTTTGGGCAAATCTCAGACTATGTTTTATTGGGTTAAAACTTACCTAACCTTATCTCAAACTAAAGCACTATAAGCAAACATTCCTTTTCTACTGTAACGAACAATCAAATGTATCTCCACTGTAGATAGGACGTAGTAAACACTAGTCGCGTCCGTACACAGGTCTTATCCAACGTGACACCTCTCGGATGATCATCGATCGTTACTCTCAGGACATTGCACATGTTCGTCGGCTAAGTTTTGTTTACAATGTATTTTTCTTTGTTTTCTTTGCTTTATTTTGTTGCTGTTCTTAGGAAAATGATTGGAAATCTTTTACTACCCTATTAATAAATGCAGAGTGAGATTTACACAGTATACAATTTCAGAATACTCACAATAATTTTGTCAGGGGTTTATGTTTGGCATCACACAAGACGGAGGGGTTTGGAAGAAGGAAGGGGTTATATTTGCTTAAAAGTGGGACACAATTTTGGGTAGCAAAAATAGTACATTTCGTGTCGAGCATAAAAAGTCGAGATTTTAACACGAACTATGAATCCAATTTTAATAGTAGCTACATGCGAGTGTTAAAATAAAGATTTTTTATGCGAGACACGAACGTTTCTTTTTGCACTACCCGATGAGCTTACTTAATTAAATGCAAATAAGTTCCAACAACCATTTATTAGAAACGTTCAGACTAAAAACCACAGACTATATACACACAATCAACGCGCGCTTTTTCGGTTCAGTATCATTCTGCCAGTTACATAATGATCCATACAAGTCATTTCATAACTGTTATTATCTAATTTAGTTTTTTTTTATTATTTTGTGTCTAAATGTTCATATTTCGAAACGAATTTCTTAGGCAATGTGTTACATCAAGGTAGTGGAAAAAGATACATTTGGCATTTTGCTTTACTCTGGCTTACATACATAAATAAACTCACGCCTTTTCCCATTTTATGTTTATTTATTTATCGATAAGCTCCGCGTTTGACCACTATCTCGCCTGATGGCATTATCTGGAATTTACTAATAAAAGGGGCTAAAGATTAACTCTTCCCAATTTTGCTAGATTAGCGTACGTAGTAGTTTACCAGACTAAACTACGTACATTCATTGTTAGATAAAGCTATTTTATTTCCTATATGCACTTTTTATTTTTGGGAAAGTTTGACCTATTCGAAAACTACATCCCATGTTAGATAAAGTTAGTCTATTTCCTTTTTATATTATTGTGCACTCTTTACAACATATTTCAGGCCAGAATAAAATAAAATAAAACTGTTTGTAAAACTCATTCCTCCCGATTGCCAACTTCAATCCTGTATGAACTATGAGAGTTGCCGCAATATGAAAAATATGACGCTCACATCCACTTTGTAAGCTTTCACGGGACATTGTACGTTGATTGATCCAGTTGCTGAGCTGGATAATACGTGTGGGAGGAAGATCAAGTACCATCGGATACACTATTAATAACTTATTGAATATTCTGCACATGAATATAATTATGATCCAAAAAACGTAGGAATTTCACACCTTGAAGTATGTAGGTAGACTATACTACCATAATATTTTAGAATATCTTAAAAACATGTTTTTTAAGAGGCTGGGTGAGACTACGGGCCGATTTCACCGATGAAACTAATCGCGATTAGTTCAACTAAACTCAGTTTGAGCAAATACAGCGTTATGATTGGTTGACACCGCTGAGAAACTACCAATCAGAACTGCCCACTGTATTTGCATAAACTGCCCTAAGGCCCTAAGACCCTTTACTGATGGCGCGATGCAATTCGAATTATTTCACACCGATAAGCGATTTTTACTAAGTGAAATTGGAAGCGTGTTCACATGGACGCAATGCGATGCAATTCGACCAATACGCACTTGAATTTTTTATAGAAAATATCTGCGCCATATCGCCTATGAACGCAATTTAAATTGCGTCGCGCCATCAGAAAAGGGCCTTAGGATGTTTAAACTTCAGGAAAGAAGACCAGAGGTCAAGTCAGTAAAGACTAGGCAGATATCATGGAGTAGATCGAACCGTTTTTCAAAATAGTTACAAACATAATTCATGGAGTCTGGCGTATGATTATAGTTCATCGAGATCAAAGGGATTACAGGATAAAATAGGAAAAAAGTACGCTAACTACAAGTAAAATCTAAACCTGAATTGTCTTAAAATTCTACTAAAGAGAATACAAAGTAACTTTTAATTAATTGACAATATTTCAGGGCACATTCCATCACCAAAAAGGTCGACATACCGATTGTTGTGAAAATTTTCAATAATGTAAGGGGAAATGTCAGAGTCTAGAGCCTCTAGACTTTAATTCTATAACAAGTAGTCCATAGAATTAGTTAATTCTATTCTAGTATCGTATGTAGGGGAAACATACCTCCACCAGAAATCATGGCAGCTGATTTCCTTTGTCATCTGTGCGGTGTACTCGGAAGTGCTAACACCTAGTGCTAGGTAGATACACGACGCTGTATTAGGAAGCGGTTACATGCTTAATCTCAGAGATAATGTTGTGATACAGTTGCGTGAATAATTTACGTTAGTGACGAATAGCTTACAAACTGAAGCTACTGAAGACAGGAACAACAAAATCTTGATTATGGCAGATATTGATTAGAATGATTGTGACTGTAATTCTGTATATTTGGACAAGGAATACCAATACGTTGCCTTCTTATTTTACTACAAAATCACCACAGAATATTTTACAAACGTTTACGAACAGCGACCCCTGGAAATGTCATTCAAGCGCCAAAAGATCCTTGTAGCTGGTACTCTAGAGTCTCTAGAATAGCTGACAATAGTAATGATTTGTCGGACCGTTTGTTTGCAAACGAAATTAAAGGGCAAAACTCATTACGTAATATTATCAGTTTTCAAGTAGTATTCAATGAAACCTCTAAAAAAAATGCAGAACATACGATATAAATTTCCAACAGCAACTTACACAAAGCTCACTTCAGCGAGATGTTTATGGCGTGTGGAGGAGCAATATATTGCCTACAACCTTCTGACGGTGATTTATATATCCCGGTACTTGTGACAACAATTACGACGTTCGTTGTTGATTGTGATAGCAATGACATTACCTAGAAACTCTACTACATAACGTCTTGTATGAGGCTCTGTTTACATAGCTCCACTGTTAAGTAGGAAATCAATCTGCTTATAAGTTTTCACAACTATGTAGGAATCGGCTTCTAGTCTAAATGGATGACTGTATATACAAGTTAGATACATGATATGATATGTGTATACAAGTCAGATACATCTTTCCCTTATTGGATCTCAAATTGATACCGCTCTGAGAGCTTATAGTCACCTGATAGGCAGTCATCCATTTAGACTAGAAGCCGATTCCTAATCTCCACAACGCCCTGATCTCCACAACCCACTAATTAACAAGATACCCCTTGGCAAGACTGGTGTCAGATTATATGGCTTCTGACTAGGGACGTTACGGTGATTCGATGCCGATTCCGAAAAGTCGAAACTTCCGATTGTTTTTAAATCTCCGATTTCGATTTCGGTTCTGAAACATTAAAATCGGAGGTCGATGAAATGCGGTAGCACCGGCACGCGGTCGCAGACAACGCGTACAAACTTGTTTGTATAATAATGATTGCGATTTTAGATTTATTTTATTCACATTTTTTTTTTTTTATTATTATTACTAAGACATTCGATTAATTATTTTGATTTGTATTCTTTGTCAGTTATTGCCTGCCATTTTCCAAGGCAAACATGAAGATCTATTATTTTGTATCCTAACATCTCTTTTTATGTTGACAATTTGTTATGTACTCATGTTTGAGCAAATATAAATGATTTTGAAGAACCCTCTAACTCATGAGGGTTAGAAACTGGGGTTTGAATGAAAAAAGGTTTCAGTCTGTATTTGGGAGAGTGTGGATCACTGATGCCGACACTTTGACCCCCAGTCTGATTTATTCGTAAATGTAGTGATTATACCGTAGAATACAGGTTGGTTGTAGTAGTGGTTGTTTTAAAATTAAAATACTTAATCCTAGACATATATGTTATCGGCGGAAAATCTTAACAGCGAGATTCAGAAATGGATCTAAATTGGACAACGCCATCTAGTGACGAATATACGAACAAGTTTTCATAACAAAGTGGTATTTTCTGATATATTTGCTGTGCGGCTAGACAGATTTGATTTGATTCCTAGTTAGGTGTATTGTGTTTCGACCTGAAATTAAAAATGCTGATTAAGTGTATTTGTATGTACAGTGTATTAAACCTGCTTTCTCTTAACACCTCTTTCTTCGTGTAATAATTTCAATCAAAAAGTAAAAACTAAGTGCTTTATTGTTGTTTTGTTTTGATTTACGTGTCAAATATATAGAGCTATAAAAATAGCAGCTTGCCTCCCATTTTCAAAATTAATTAAATTATGTTAAAACAGTATTAACAACTCTATATACTTCCGAGTTGATTGAGAGCGTCCGGTCTGCACCAAGTGCATAGGGCAACTGATGGTATGGTAATCCGACGACTGACGAAACACCAAGTTTGCCGAGGGACATTAAGAAAATGTTTGTACTGTAATATATTTATGTTCACCCATCCACGAATCAAAAGTTGTTTAACTTTAAAGATCGAACCACTGCGTTATTTAGCGACCTGCTCCCCTACATTGTAGAAAGTATAATATGGCTATCATAAAAGGTAATATGGATCAGTACAGTGAATATCAGATATCTGAAAAGAACAAAGGGTGCGACGTTTGTCGATGAGGGTGAACATGGGTAACCATGGATAAAAGGTAAGGGTTGATTACCGGATTACCATAGGTACAAACAGATAGAATAGCAACTGTTCATTAGAACCTTACTAATATGAAAAATGTGAGGCAAATCACATCAATGGCTGAACTTGAACGGATTAGGAAGAATTTTGGAACACGGGTGGACGAGGCTATACTCGTTTGTTTTTTTAAGACAATTGTTACTTTTATCCTGATAATACATTCTGTATGTTAAGTTGGCTTACATGTGGACAAAGCCGCTGGCAAAATATATATTATAATTAGAAAAAATAAACATGTAATGTAACAACCGTTAGGATATGTAGTTACTTTTCTATTTATAGCAGACAATAGTGTGAGTTCTTGCCTGAACTCACACTATTGTGATTTAGCTTTATTATAATATTTATTAGTCTACTGTTTTAGAAATTATTTATGTATTTTATAAGTTAGATAGTTTATTAATATCCGCCTTAATTATTGCTCATATATATTTTATCCGTACCACTGTTGTGTCCTTTTTAACCCAAAGGTTGACTGGTAGAGAATGCCTTGCTGCATTAAGTCCGCCTATGTATCACCATTGTACATGAAGTTTAAATAAATAAATACCTATTGTACAAGCTTTTATTTAAGTTGCCTTGTAAGTTGATTAACACCACTGCATTTTAAAACAGCTATCCCCAAACGATTGAGTGGAAATTTTGCACAAACTTTTGATTGGATGACAATACTAGCTAAAATATTGTTTTAAAAACTTTTATGATAAATTATGAAATTCTTAATTCTTTATTGTACACCAAAACAATACATTTATACAAAGTGAAATCAATTTTCATGTACAAAGGCGAGCTTAACTCCAAAATGGAGTTTTCTTCCAGCAAACCTTTGAGAGATAGAGATAATTTTAATTCAGGGCTAATCCAGTGTACAATTTAACAGTAACATAACAATTAAATATATAATAATAATACATACATAGAAGAACTACGTTCATTAATACAAATATATATATATATAAATCTACTAATATTTTTTATTGTGTTGAAAGAAAATGCTCCTTAACTTTCCTCTTGAAGACATCGAGAGAAGGGCTATCGCGTAGGGAGTGTGGGAGAGAGTTCCAGAGATGCACTGCAGTAACAGAGAAGGAGCCATCATAGCGGCTGGAAGTGTGACGCGGAGTTCGAAGAAGAAGTGAAGTAGCTGTGCGACAAGGTTTACAAGGTTTACCCCTCGGGACGAAATCATTATGATTGAACTGGCAAAGCGTAAATAGTTACAAAAAAAAATGTTCTAAAACTAAACGCTGATGTATCCGTTACTGGAGACGTGTAAACGAGAATTTACGTCTACAGTCTGGTAATATTACTGGAAAAGTAGATGGAGTGCTGTTAACCTGATCGTATTATAATGATGACAGAATATGTTTGATTAATGTCGTACTTTATCACCGACGCAACCCGCAAAGGGTTCTGCAAAACTGTTACTATGTCTAGTATTTTAGGTGTCTAACAAATATATTGAATACTAACTATATGAAAAATCGTAGCAATATTTTTTAATTTATGAAGTTTATGACAGATAGTAAGATTCAATTTACAAGAACAACATTGAATCAAGAGCCTTTAAGAATGTAATAATAATTTAATTTGTTTATTGACACACACAGAAGTTACAACAAAGAAACATTTTGCACAACGAGATAATTATGATAAACTTGTTACAAAATTTAAGTGGCAATGGGCCCCAAACTGCTCCCTGTGTAATAATACAAGTAAAGATGAACGTCCGGCGCATCATGGACTGTCATCCTCGCTAATGGCCTAAGATTCAGTAAGGAGCGTCCTTCACCTATCCGTTTAATGGATGAAAAGCATTTTAACCTCAATGCTCGATGACCTCAGTAGAGCTTCCAAAAGAGTGGGTCTTAAAATGAAAATGGACAAAACCAAGGTTGGTGAATGCCAATGTAACACCCACTCCTATCAAGATCGGAGACTTTACACTCGAATTATGAATTATTGAAATTATTTATATCTGGGACAAACGGTCTAGTCAACCGTTGAAGCCGACTAGGCTGGGCGGCGTTCAGGAGTTGCGCAGTATCTTCTCGTCAAATTTAACGCAGGGTCTCAAGACAAAAGTCTATGACCAATGTGTGTTGCCGGTGATAGCCTATGGGACCGAGACGTGGTCGCACAAAATGGGCGTCATCAGAAAGCTTGAAGTCATCTTAAAGGCAATGGAGAGTTCTATGCTCGGAGTTTCCTTGCGTGATCGCATCAGAAATGATAGTATACACAGGAGAATCAAAGTTACCGACATAGCCCGAACAAGTGCGAAACTTAAGTGGCAGTGGGCAGGTCACATTGCTCGCAGAACAGATGGCCGATGGGGCCGAAAAGTTCTGGAATGGTGCCCGCAAACCGGAAGACGATGCGTTGGAAGGCCTCCCACTAGGTGGACCGATGAACTGGTTAACCTGGTGTTGGTGACACCTGCGGGAGGCCTATGTCCAGCAGTGGACTGAAATGATGATGATTATGATTACGTTGATACTTTCATACTTTACAGGTCAAGGCATTTCCTATCGATTACCGGTAAAGTGGGCAATCCACATTTTCCTTGCGTCGACCGTGCCTACAGAGATTTAACTAGTCAGAACTTTCTAAGTACAGAAAGTTTATGAGCTATTGAAAAGACGTGCTGAATTCTTACTAGACATACTTACCAGTATTATATTGACTAGCCCTTTGTACATACTTTTGTCGGGAGAAGAAAACAAGAGCAAAATTTTTAAAACTGAAGAAAGCTGGTGTTTAATATCATCTTTAATATTTCAGTATTTGATAAAAATGGACGAAGATGGCGGAATGAACCGGACTCCTTCTATAAGATCTTGATCTTAGTAAGAAGGCAATTGCCCTGCAGTAGAAAACCACAGAATATTAACAATAGTAATAGTTAAAAATGCCATTTTAATGATCTGCATTGCAACACTCCGTATCACAAGAAGAGATACCAAGAATTGACCATAAGGACAAACAAAAAAGGACCAAACCTCACAGTTGAAAACGTGGTCAAAGTTTACACAGTTCACCACAAGTTAGTTTCAAAGTCACGTAGGTCTTAAGAAACTAATTCTGCTTTACACCCCAATACTTACATCCCGTCACCGCGTTGTGGGTGCTGTTACAAATCACGGCCAGACTTTGATAAATTGGTAACTTATTCTGTAGACCGTACAAATATTTGACCCTGTTGGAATCGAATTTGTTAACCACATAAGGTATTAACAGACAGTCACCTACTGGGAACATTATAATGCCGGCTCTCAATAACACTATAGGGACAACTAAATGAAATCCATGTAATTAAAAATTAAATGCTGTTCATTGGTATGCTCGTAGTAACATTTACCTATTTAAAATATAAATGAGGTTCTTAGCGAAAGAAAAATTTAAAAGAAGTAAGGAAAATTGGAAAAAAAATATTAAAACTGAAAGTGTTTTTTTCTATAATGAAACTTATTTGGATAGCACAAGATCTGTCAGATCAGCTTATTTCTTAATCAAAACGCTATTTTCAACAATGTTGGTTAGTGAAAACGATAATTTTGTCAGTATGTAATTTATTTAGCTATAAATAGTCACTAATACATTAGAGATCAACATACCTAATCAAAATGTTAATGAAGCTTTCTAGCTCTCAATAAAATTACATAATAGGTTCCAGTTAATTCCAGTGCCCTTTATTGTATTAATGCATATAAACAACTCTGCATTTTGAAACTAATATCGATTTATGCGGCATATTCCAAATTTGCAGCATGATTGCGCTGTAGGGAGAATCCAATAAAATTAGCACTTAACATGATTAGAACATTCTAGCTCTGTTCATTGCAACCATTACATTGCAGAAATATCTGCTTTAAAATAATGTTAAAATCATAATCAATTGCCTTCAAAGTTAAAGTAAGCGAGCACATTGTATTGGCGGTAGTATCGTCACAGCGCTAATGTTTTTCAATTATTTATCTATTACAACTAATGTTTAAGTATATTTATGTATTTAGTTTATTCTTTTGAGTATATTATGGTATAACTATATTGCGTTTATAGTTTATATTTATGTTTAAATAATTCCGAGACGTTTAACTTTCAATATTGCACCTACCACTGTTTATCTCTATGTCACCCAAAGGTCGACTGGTAGAAAATGCCTAAGGCATTAAGTCCGACTCTGTACTTTTGTGAGCATGAAGTATTGAATAAATTAATAATTATTTTTATTAATTATTCAAGTAAAAGTATTTTATTTTATTTACATTAGATAAAAACAATAAACAGACGTGCGATTGCAGCAATTCCGAGAGATTTGCCGTTATTTATTGAAGAGTATATGTATATCTCCGAAGTTCTTCATCAGAATTTTACCAAATTTTAATGAGACCATTTCGGAATAAACTTCTTTCGAACAAAAAAAGAATTACGCCAATTTGTTTATGTATGACGGAGTTAGGCCCGAACATCTATCTATATAAATAAAAATGAATTGTTGTTCGTTAGTCTGATTAAAACTCGAGAACGGCTGGGCCGATTTGGATAATTCTTTTTTTGTTTTGTTCGACAGAATACAGGGAAAGTTTAAAAACAAAAAAAAATGGGGAAAAAAGGGTAGGGTAGGTGTAGGGTAGGTGTAGGGTAGGTGTAGGGTAGGTGTAGGGTAGGTGTAGGGTAGGTGTAGGGTAGGTGTAGGGTAGGTGTAGGGTAGGTGTAGGGTAGGTGTAGGGTAGGTGTAGGGTAGGTGTAGGGTAGGTGTAGGGTAGGTGTAGGGTAGGTGTAGGGTAGGTGTAGGGTAGGTGTAGGGTAGGTGTAGGGTAGGTGTAGGGTAGGTGTAGGGTAGGTGTAGGGTAGGTGTAGGGTAGGTGTAGGGTAGGTGTAGGGTAGGTGTAGGGTAGGTGTAGGGTAGGTGTAGGGTAGGTGTAGGGTAGGTGTAGGGTAGGTGTAGGGTAGGTGTAGGGTAGGTGTAGGGTAGGTGTAGGGTAGGTGTAGGGTAGGTGTAGGGTAGGGTAGGTGTAGGGTAGGTGTAGGGTAGGTGTAGGGTAGGTGTAGGGTAGGTGTAGGGTAGGTGTAGGGTAGGTGTAGGGTAGGTGTAGGGTAGGTGTAGGGTAGGTGTAGGGTAGGTGTGGGGTAGGTGTAGGGTAGGTGTGGGGTAGGTGTAGGGTAGGTGTAGGGTAGGTGTAGGGTAGGTGTAGGGTAGGTGTAGGGTAGGTGTAGGGTAGGTGTAGGGTAGGTGTAGGGTAGGTGTAGGGTAGGTGTAGGGTAGGTGTAGGGTAGGTGTAGGGTAGGTGTAGGGTAGGTGTAGGGTAGGTGTAGGGTAGGTGTAGGGTAGGTGTAGGGTAGGTGTAGGGTAGGTGTAGGGTAGGTGTAGGGTAGGTGTAGGGTAGGTGTAGGGTAGGTGTAGGGTAGGTGTAGGGTAGGTGTAGGGTAGGTGTAGGGTAGGTGTAGGGTAGGTGTAGGGTAGGTGTAGGGTAGGTGTAGGGTAGGTGTAGGGTAGGTGTAGGGTAGGTGTAGGGTAGGTGTAGGGTAGGTGTAGGGTAGGTGTAGGGTAGGTGTAGGGTAGGTGTAGGGTAGGTGTAGGGTAGGTGTAGGGTAGGTGTAGGGTAGGTGTAGGGTAGGTGTAGGGTAGGTGTAGGGTAGGTGTAGGGTAGGTGTAGGGTAGGTGTAGGGTAGGTGTAGGGTAGGTGTAGGGTAGGTGTAGGGTAGGTGTAGGGTAGGTGTAGGGTAGGTGTAGGGTAGGTGTAGGGTAGGTGTAGGGTAGGTGTAGGGTAGGTGTAGGGTAGGTGTAGGGTAGGTGTAGGGTAGGTGTAGGGTAGGTGTAGGGTAGGTGTAGGGTAGGTGTAGGGTAGGTGTAGGGTAGGTGTAGGGTAGGTGTAGGGTAGGTGTAGGGTAGGTGTAGGGTAGGTGTAGGGTAGGTGTAGGGTAGGTGTAGGGTAGGTGTAGGGTAGGTGTAGGGTAGGTGTAGGGTAGGTGTAGGGTAGGTGTAGGGTAGGTGTAGGGTAGGTGTAGGGTAGGTGTAGGGTAGGTGTAGGGTAGGTGTAGGGTAGGTGTAGGGTAGGTGTAGGGTAGGTGTAGGGTAGGTGTAGGGTAGGTGTAGGGTAGGTGTAGGGTAGGTGTAGGGTAGGTGTAGGGTAGGTGTAGGGTAGGTGTAGGGTAGGTGTAGGGTAGGTGTAGGGTAGGTGTAGGGTAGGTGTAGGGTAGGTGTAGGGTAGGTGTAGGGTAGGTGTAGCGTAGGTGTAGGGTAGGTGTAGGGTAGGTGTAGGGTAGGTGTAGGGTAGGTGTAGGGTAGGTGTAGGGTAGGTGTAGGGTAGGTGTAGGGTAGGTGTAGGGTAGGTGTAGGGTAGGTGTAGGGTAGGTGTAGGGTAGGTGTAGGGTAGGTGTAGGGTAGGTGTAGGGTAGGTGTAGGGTAGGTGTAGGGTAGGTGTAGGGTAGGTGTAGGGTAGGTGTAGGGTAGGTGTAGGGTAGGTGTAGGGTAGGTGTAGGGTAGGTGTAGGGTAGGTGTAGGGTAGGTGTAGGGTAGGTGTAGGGTAGGTGTAGGGTAGGTGTAGGGTAGGTGTAGGGTAGGTGTAGGGTAGGTGTAGGGTAGGTGTAGGGTAGGTGTAGGGTAGGTGTAGGGTAGGTGTAGGGTAGGTGTAGGGTAGGTGTAGGGTAGGTGTAGGGTAGGTGTAGGGTAGGTGAATGTTTGGTGTTTTTATGGCAAAACAAAGTTTGCCGGGTCAGCTAGTACATAATAAAAATATATATGTAAACATCCGAATTGAGAACCTCCTCCTTTTTGGGAAGTTGGTCATAAAGCTCACTGTGTGTCCAAACCATCTCAATTTACATACATTATAAAATCCAATTTGATACTGCAACAATCTCTTCAATTACTTACATTCCTTTGATCTTTAAATGAACGAAGTCTGATTGACTGTACCTACTTTCATCTACATATTGCACATACGCTCCGAGGACATTGACCCTTCAACCTTTCTCTCAGTCCTCACACAAAGGTGTCCTGGGAGACAAAGGACTAGAAACTAGATGCGCTATCATATCGCATAAATCTGACTGTTCATCTGATTCTAGTGTCACATATTGTACGAAGTGTGAAATTTATCCTGACAATTGAGTTGAGATTGTATTGCAACTATGTCGTAATTTAGATAACATATTCAAATCATGCTTGCATTCCCTGAAGTGTCAGCAGAGGTTACAGCTACATTTGGCTGTAGTTATGTTTTCGTCCTGTGTAGGTAATGGGGGGCGAGTCTCTAGCCCTGCACCGGGCTTAAGTCTACAATCCGGGCTCCTACTGAAAATTCCAGATGGAAAGCGCAATAATCAATCATCATCATCAATACATATAATAAATCTGTTAAAAAGTAATTTTTGCACATCAAAAATTCTTTCAAAAAAAATATAGCCAGGTTGCAACAGAACCTATTGCCGGCATTTTTGGAATTTTTGTCTGTTTATCTGTTTATTTGTGATGCGTGATCACGTGAAATGTACGAAACCAATGTAAATACTTATTTAGTTTTTGTTTCATCGCAATCGGTTCACTCTATCAAAAGTTAGATTAATTTAAAGTGACGCAATTCAGTTACTCGGACAGTTGAACTCGATATTCGATAGATGGCGTTGTGCATTTGAAGTCGTTTTCTGAATGGCGATGTTAAAATTCTTCGCGAAAGAATGATGACTTTAGGAAAAAAATTGGTAGTTAGGAAGGTAGGGTAGGCAGGAAGGTAAGTAGGGTAGGGTTGGCAGACAGATGACGGTTGCGAATCCGCGGGCACAGCTAGTACTACCTATGTACCGTATGCGACCCGGCACCCGAATCGAACCCAGTGCTTGCGATTATCATGTGGGTAAACAGTCTGCAGTCCACTGCTTAATCCACCCAAAAGATGAGTTTGACTTTGACCAACCAGAATTTAGGTTTTCCTAATTAACAAAGTTATTTAATTTTTACGTCTTTTCGGCATATTGGCTGTTTCACAGTTTAAAATGCTATCTATGCTTATTGTATAGATATATATCAAATTAATCCCAGCAAAATATTCGGTAGCGCTTTTCACAGTTTTAACTTTTACAAGGTAATTATTTTCTCGGCTCACAGCCTCGATACTTTGCTGCGAGCCGTAACTCATGAATACTCGTTTGATAGCCCGCGGGGTCTGAACCGTTTCGATAATAGTTGAATGTAGTCAGGCGATCCTCCCTATTACATTGTAATTAAAACTATAATCAACGATAGCTGTGTATCTGCTTATGATGTACAAAAACTTAAAGCTTGATAGAGTGTAATAACAGCTAAAAAGTTATTAGGGTTCCAAGCTTAGGTATTCGAAATCGGAACCCTTACCAGCTAGATTTTTGTTCACTTTTTGTACGTCTGCCACACACCTAAGTTGTTCCCAGGGTTTCTGCAACGAGGGAATTTGAATTATAACATAATGTAATATCTTGATGACGCGAGTTTTATTTATTTTTGAGGATCAGCTAAAACATAACGAAATACGTCTAAATAAAAATGTATCGTGTTAGGTATCATTTGAAAGGCTTCCTATCTAAGCTTTTGTCTATCAACCTTATCTAAGTTTTTGTATAGAAAATATGTCAAACCGCCATTTTTATTCTTCAGTTAAAAATTATCAGACTATTGAAAAGTCGGCGCTTAGGATCCTAAACGTATTTATTCACAGTATAATCTCCTAAAACTAAAAAAAGCCCTAAATTAAAATCTAGCATGACTTTTAAAACTGTGGATACAGACAAGATACAAATACCTAAACCTGAAGCCGCTGAAGTTCACTCGAAAAAATCCCGCCAAAAACCTCGCAACCATAGACAATGAAATGTTATACTCCATGGACGCTTACAATAGTGAAGCGAAGTGCTCTTTAGCCTCGAACAGTGAATTAATATAAAAAAAAAAATAATCAAATTATGTATCATGAAATAAAACAGTAAAAAAAAAATATTTTCACTTTATTATTATAATACATAATCTTATTATCAATAAGCTAGGTAACTAAGGTACTTGTTTAATATATATATATATATATATATATTGAAAAAAAAGTATTATCGGATGTAAGTCATCACTAAATGATTAGTTTATGAGCTGTCAAGTATAAAATTACAAGCTAGACGGAGAGTAGAAATACTTAACGTACAGGCAAATAAACAGGTAATCTAAACTTATTAAATTAAGAGCTTATTTTTTTTTTTTAATTTTTAAGTGTTAATCTCTAAAAGTACTTGTGTGACTACGGCAGTTCTTTCACTGATACGAGTAGATACATTATTTCTGAGCACAGTTCCTATGGGACGACATGGGAGCAAAGCCGCGTTAAGAAAGCTAGTATATATATTTAAGGAAAATGTGATTAGAAATATATTTGTAGCAATAATATTATTTAATTTTTTTATAGCTTGTTAATCAACTACGCAAATACCTTCGACTCTTGGGCATATGAACCGTAGGTCATTTGGATTTTAATTATTATTAGAATTTGTTCACTACTTTGTCCATTAAGTTATCGTCTCAGTTGCTTGTTTTTATCTTATCGGCGCCACACTATGAAACAAAAAAAAACAATAGTAGGCACGATTATAAAAATTGTTGGATCATTGTTAATGAGTTTATTTTGTAAACTTTAGTGTATTTATATTTATGTATAAAAATCCAAGGAAATGCGAATTCTATTAGAACGAAAACTGGAAAATTATTGTCACATCACAGAATAGTAAAAATAACTTGACCTGATTTCTATTCCAATAAACTTGAGTCATTATTGTATCTGAAAACGCCTGATACAAATCGGCACAGAATAGACATCTTACGGAGAAACATCGAACTTATTACTTTAGTTCCAGCGTCAAGGTATAGATGGCGCTGATACAAGAAAAGTTTTAAATGAAAAAGTTTCAGATGAACGGAAGGAAGCTTTCAGCATCAAGTCGTGACATAATATTTACGTAAAAAATATTTCAGCGCAAAGACTTTTGAGAAAAAAATTAGGTAGACAGTGAGTAACGGAAAGTTAATATGAGTTTACACTGAGTGTGCCAAATGTATCTTTTTCATCAGGTACATGTTTTTTTTAACTAGCAAGCTATGACAGCTTACTACCCGACAAGCTAGATAGGCCTGTAATATCCCACTGTTGGGTAGAGACTAGCCGATATATCTATCCATAGATAGACTGGCAAGCAATGTTTACTAATGCTTGTAACCCATCTCATTTAGAAAATGATTTATCAATACAGTTGTTAAACATGGCGTAAAGTTAAATCTTACACATAGGCATCTTTCTGTTACGCGGTCGTGACTTTTGTTTACGAGCTTATAAGTCAATTTAAAAAAGTTTAGTAGCAAGGAGTTTTCATACATAGAATAAAATGGGATAGATTTTCAACCAGGAAAAATAAATGATTCCGTACGTTTTAACATTGAATTCTCAAAAGTCTTTTAAATGGTTGTTTAATATATTTAATTACCAGTTTTAATTTAATTATTTTCACATCAACATTTGTCAAAAATCGAATAGGCTGTATAGGCTGTTTTCGTTGAAAAAAAAATATGTCCAGTTGCAAAAACGCGTCATTATTTATAAGTCAATTTAAAAAAGTTTAGTAGCAAGGAGTTTTCATACATAGAATAAAATGGGATAGTTTTTATACGAGGAAAAATGAATGACTCCGTACGTTTTAGCATTGAATTCTCAAAAGTTTTTAAATAGTTGTTTAATATATTTAATTACCAGTTTTAAGTTAATTATTTTCACATCAACGTTTGTCAAAAATCGAATAGGCTGTATAGGCTGTTTTCTTTGTAAAAAAATATGTCCAGTTGCAAAAATGCGCCATATTGAAAATTTTATTTTTTGTGAATAAACAAATCTAATTCTTTGATTTGTTTTTACTATTTCTCACAACTGTATTGAAAAACGTCGTGTGATACATGGGTGTGTAGGTTATTGCAATAACCTACTTTCCACCCTTGTATCACAATGTACTAATGTTTGTGGCTACACCAGGAGTGGATTCACGTTATTGATGTAACAAGAAGAGATCGAACTTACGACCTTTAATCTCCGTTGCACTATTGCCGATACAGTTCGCACCTTATAATATTACCACACATATTATTAGAAGACTCACTCACTTATTATAAGATTCCAATAGTGTGTTCTATTTAAATACAAGTTTTCTTACTACAGTCAATCTGCCTGGCTTTTTCCCAACATTGTTGGGGTCAGCTTCCAGTCTAAAAGTGCGAGTTCAGCGCGTGACCGCGACTCGAGACCGAGGCACCGTAACACGGTCGCACGTCGCGGTCTCGGGAGGTGAGTTTGCGCGCGACACCGAGACATGTGTCGCACATAATGTGTCCTCAATTTTAGTCGTTAAAATCACTAATAATGGTAAAAATATTATTCCACATTGCAATGGAAAGCCAAGTTATCAAAATAGGTATGGGGGTAGAAGAATACGACGATATATTATTATAAAAATAAACAAAAATTGGCTATCAACGAATTATGTACAACTAAAGGCCAAAAACAATATGGAAGTCAATCACCACGAGCGTAAGCGAGACCGGCTAGCGGTCTTTTGTCGCGCGTAGTACTCGGGCGTCTCGGTCTCGCGTGCGATCTCACTCCCCTACAAACAAAGCCTAAGGACTAGGACAAGTAGAGTCGCGCGCCTCCTGCCTCGGTTATGTGTCGTGGTCTCGCAGCGACTGCCTATCTGACCTCCAAAACTCAGTAACTGAATAACACGGTATCCCTTGGTGACTAGTGTCAGATTTTCAGGATTCTGACTAACCGTAACGAACGTCAAAAATCTACAAACGACGGAAAGAGTCTCGGTGTTTATTGAATGGTCTTGCATCCACATAGCAACCTCAACAAGAGTTATTTAGTAAGGTATTACCTTACTAAATAATTTCGAGAATGATTTTATTTTATTATTGGATTTTTTTTTAAATAAAAGACTTTGCCCCAAACTAGGATTTTTTTCCTGTATCGTGGGTGCGTTTACAAACATATAAACTCACATACACAAACACCCAGAGCCGGAACTGTTGGAGATTATCAAAAATAAATCAATACTATTCAACACTATATAGCCTGCTCTATCTAACCATAAATAACAAAGTTAATTATGTGAGCCCTTGTCAACACTCGAAGCTGAAATGCTAGCTGGCACTGTACTGTATACCGTCTACCTTAGTTAGAGCAACACGTGCTACGCACACCTTTCGATATATATAAAACAAAAGGGTCATTAAACTGTTATTATTCAAACCATTAAACCGTTCTTTTCTTTGGTGTCCACCTCATAAACCCCAACAGGAACAACTATCTGTTGGTCATACAAATATTTGTTTCTTGCGGGAATCGAACCCGCGACACGCAAACGCAGCAGTCAATCACTCAACCACTGCGCCAACCGTGCACCCGTCATACGAATTGATACACTAATAATAACCTTATAAAACAAACAATAATATAAACTAAGTTTACAATATGATGTGATAGACAGTGCACGCAAAAACAAAATTATAACAGTAGGTTACAATAATAGTGCAGAAATAACACTAATAAAGTCTATACAGTAGAATATATTTTATATCTATTGACACCAAACCAGCTGAGAATATCATAATTTCAAAAAGAATCAACCCTACGAAAAAGTCGATTTGTAAGTGGAACATGTGACATGCAATTTATCAACAAAATAATGACCTTCGACATTTATACGCAAACGAATCAAAAGTCAATGTCAATAAAAATAACTTGCATAAAGAGCACTATACAGGACGATTCGGAATTACTTCCAGGTGTCGTATTATACCGTTTTAATGCCATCATGATTTCAACGCAAGAGAGACGGCAATAATGATCGATAGCACCATCCCTCTTTACTTGAATCATGATTTTATTAATAGTTTAAAATACGGGGCCAGGTGCTTGTTTTTTTACGAAACTGTTATTTTTAACGCGGGTGCAGCTTTGAAACCGGAATAAACTTTTCTAGATAAATTGCTGGATCAAACTAAATGACACGTCAGCGTGACCGTTCGGAGAAAAATATTTTTTTGCCTTTTATCAGTTCTGTTGAGCATAAAAAGTACCACAGAGAAATAAATCCTCTTTGTCGTAGTTGTTTGTAAATGAGTGGACAGGCATATTTACATCAAAAGGACCTTCTGAATTATTTTGGGAAATTAGTTGCCAGATTTGTCTCTCTTTTGATTCAGATGCTCATTCGTTCGTTCAATTTCGTTAGTGTTATTTCAATCGTTGCCTCCTCAACGTCAACGCAGAATTTTCGTTTTACTTTTTAACATTTACAACTGGGTACCTACTATAAAGTTTTAAAACTATCATGGTACGAGTGTGAGAGAGAGTCGGAGCTATACAGGAGCTATACATGATGGCATTAAGGCATCATAAGTAAGGGCCCTGAAGGGCCTGAACAGA
This sequence comes from Orthosia incerta, assembly GCA_948252205.1. NCBI lineage: Eukaryota > Metazoa > Arthropoda > Insecta > Lepidoptera > Noctuidae > Orthosia > Orthosia incerta. The sequence continues at coordinate 8,814,768 of OX411748.1, forward strand.
TTATCAACTGCATAAAATATCAAAATTCTCAACCAACCTGTAAGTGAACGCATGTGTGTGCGTCGCGAGTCCCCCTATGACATCACTTCCGCAGTCAAATCGCTTCCGCCGCGCCTGCGGGAGCTTTGACGTTCTCTCTTTGTTAGTACCCCGCTCTCTTTTGTTAGTACCCTGACACGTGAAATTATCTCCTGGATGACTCGTATGATTAGCCACGTGGAAAATTTACCCATCGTCAAAACGGGAACTTAGTTGTAGTGGAGTTACGATTTGTGTGATCTACTTGGTAGTAAATAATTTTGGTATTTCGGTGCCCTGATAGCTGATATGATGTGTAATTAAGTTTAGGTTCAAGTTTAATAGTTCGTTATTTAAACATGTTACGTTTATTTGCAGTGCAAATGCTATTTGTTTAAACGAAACGTCGTCGCTCACAATGGACTTCATCAGAAAGTCACCCAAGGGCTAAGCTCGGAGTTTCCTTCCGTGATGGAATCAGAAATGAAGACTTACACCAGAGAACCCGGGTAGCCAACAAAACCAGAAGAATTGACAAACTAAGTAGCAGAGGGCAGGGCATATTACTCGCAGAACGTATGGTCGATGGGGCCGAAACCTTCTGGAGTGGCGACCGCGAACCAGAAGACGTTGCATTGGAAGACTTCCCACTGGAAGGATCGATGACCTGGTTAATGTTGCGAGAAGCCGCTGGTTGCGAGACGCACGGGGCTGGTCAATGTGGCGACACTTGGCGGAGGCCTATATTCAGCAGAAGACGTCTTTCGGCTGAAATGATTTTGGGATTTGAGAGTCAATGATTTGGTGAACAAATTATGAGCAAGTTTAGGTTCAAGGTTAATGGTTTGTTATTCAAAACATGTCATGTTTATAAGCGGTAATTTGAGTTATATTAGGTGGGTAGCTAATCATATGAGAATTATTGTTGTCTCAGTCTGTGAATTAGAAGATCCCCCGATTTCTCAATTAAGTATTTGTGGTTGAGTATTTGTCGAACTCTATTTTAGCCTCAAAACCTGTCAAAATTAGGCACTAAAGTAAGGTTTGCTCCAAATACTTAATTTAGAAATCAATAAAAAGGTCCTATATGACTATCTTTTTGCGATATTTATTAGATTGTCTTTTATGATCATGGCGGTACCTTTGTGTTTCGTTATAACATGGATATCTTAACCGCAAATACGGAGAAAAGAACATTGTACCTACATATTGTATTTACCAAAAATAGAATTGTTGTGATTGTGATTTATAAGAATTGAGCAAGAGTTCAAATGTCAAGCGGTACAAAAAAGAGTTAACCAAAAATAGCCACCGACCTACCTACGCACTTATTTTCCAACTTCAATAACAATGAAAATGTAAATGGTTTGATAGGAAATTCATTTGTCGATATTATTGTATAATTTATCGTGAAACTGAACGATACTCGTTGAGTCCATACTGATGTTATTAATGCGAAAGAAACTGTCTGTTTCTCACCTTTTCTCTTCTTGACGGCTGAACGTATTTGGATGAAACTAGGAACATGGGTAGATCATATCCTGGATTAAGACAGAATACTTTTTACCCTAAGATTACGTTTTTTGGGTTAATTACTTACTTTCACGCCGACGAAACCGCCAGCAGAAGCTGTTAGGAATATTATAAATGCGAATTTAAATCAGTCTGTTTATTAGCTTTTCACGTCTTAACGGCTGAACACGTAAGTATAAAACCAGCCACCCAAGTAGACCATGTCCTGGATACTTTTTACCCCGAGAGTTTGTCCTTCGACATTCCGGCTGGTAGAAGCTAGACGTAATAATGATCGAACAGACAACCGTATTTTTTTGTTCAGGATGAGTAAAAGTTTATTGTTGGATGATGAACAAGTTCACTTATCTAATAGTTCTCGATTACGTAAGATGTACAGCTTCAGACGTCATTCACGTTAAGATGGAGCGCATTTGTTAGTTTCCAGATATTTTCGGAAACTCATCGGAAAGCGATGCCGTGTTTATTGGTAGTTTACGTTGCTACTTTTATGATTGATTGGCAAACAAAGTTAACTAGTCGGTACAAGTACTAAGGGATTGGTAAAGCAATGTAATAATTAGTTGGGTAAAATGGTTGAAGGAACGACACAGATCCAAGATAGTGTTTTTTATCGGTTACATTTCGGGGAGTGTGCGACGGAACTGCACAATTTGATTCCGCCTAGCCCTTTTCATCATCGGACTACAAGACGTACGGCCATGCGCCATCGGTACATGGTAGACATCCCTCCCATACGCACAAAGTGTTTTGCTAATACTTTCATTGTGCGTACAGCTAAGGAGTGGAATTCCCTTCCGGGGTCTTTGTTCCCTGATAGCTACAACCTTGGGGTCTTTAAGTCAAGAGTGAATAGGTTTCTTCTAGGCAAGCGTGCTTCACCGTAGACCACGTCATCGCTTAACATCAGGCGAGATAGTGGTCAAACGCGAGCCTATAGAATATAAAAAAATAAATAATAATAAAATGAACAAACTAAAAACGAATCAACCTGTAGGTACCTGTTATTGTTGTGGACTGGGTTCTTGTTTTACTTGAATAACGTGATTTCTTGTAGAGTTTTAAGACCAATATGATATTCATTTTGTTCTTTCATGATGACCTACAGAAAATTTGGCAAACGACATTATATCCAGATGACCGAAAGTATTTTTAGAGCAGACTATGTCTAGGTTTAGCCTACTAACATAATAAATACGAAAGTTTGGATGCATGGATGTTTTTTACCAAATTACGCCAGAACGGCTGAACGGGCTTGGATGAAATTTGGCACAGAGATAGATTATAGTCTGGAAAAGCACATGGGTACGAACTACTGGGATAAAAATCCTAAGTAATTTGTGTCCCTGTAGTACGTTCCCATAGAATAATTCCTGATATGCACGCGGTCGAAGCCACTGGCTAGTTATAAAATATTTTACCAGAAAAACGTCAAAAGTGTAGGATGATATAAGTGAATGTTGAAAAAGCAAATAAAATACACAGACAGTCGGCTAGCAATATAAACAAAAAGTGATGTTTTTGACGTAAACGGATGCAGAATTATATGCGATTCGCTCACGTGTACTGTCTATGTTTTCACTGCAGCTTCACAGCGAAAAACATCACGAGTATTTCTGTCGGCCACGTCTTCGCAATTTTACTGAACTATCGTGTCGAATTCATAGCGACTGAAGTTTTATTTCAAAAGCAAAACACACGGCCATATTGTGACAAAAGTTATTTTAGCCCGAACCCTCAAACGTCACCATAAAAGAAAATTCCTTTGCCTCGACGCGAATCGATTACGGAAAACTAATCGAATCGATCGACAAACATGTTCTGGAATTGTAAACATCTTTCTCGTGCTCGAATAGTATCTACCTGAATGACTTCCACCAAAAAAGTACAAAATGATGAAATACTTACTAAAGATGTTGCGAAAATATTACAATTGGCGAAAAGAATTAATAAAATGGATGAAAAAAAAGAAGAACTTACATGCTTTTGAAATTTTATCAACTCAAAATATTGTTTGAACAGAATAGTGCCTAGTTACTATGACGTGTCTGTCTTGTGACGTCAAATGATAGTAGTGTCAGTTAAGCATAGACTTTAGAACACTTAGAGCTTCGCCAATTTCAGCATTATTGTAACAATGATTTTACGGTGTCTTAAGGCATTATGAATTGAATAAAAAAATCTATACAATACTTTAATATAATAACGTGAAGTCAGGATACAAACCGGGATAAGTCGATAACATTATTGGATAAATATAGCAGCGCGGGTGATGTTAATTGAAATGCCATCGTTATTGCCCTCTCACCCGCCAAGCGTCCGTGATTGGACAATTTAATTGACGCTGATTGATAATTTAGATAGAGATTATTACTGAACCCTTACTCTGAGGGTGACGTCGACCATCCATTATTTATTGAACATACTAAGCACTAAATTCCGCTAGCAGAATTGTCCCCCGTGAAAGTGGGAAATATTAACAACGGAACATAAGTACTGCCAGAATGAAAAGTACGGACACCTCGAATATTCAGCTACTATTCGGTATTCGGCCGAATATTGAGAACCATTCGGCTGAATACCGAATACTAAATCATGAGTAAAAAAAATATTTTGGCAAAAAGATCAGCATATTTTATACTTAAAATCTATCAGTGGCAAGTTATGATGAATGAAAATATTTTTTTCAGCAACATTTTTTAGTTGATAGCAAACGATTGCGCTTTTCCTCATTCTGATGATCAAATGATGCCTGCTTCTGAAGATAGCCGAAAATAGAAGATAAATAAATCTTAGTAAACTCTGCTATCCTGATATATCTCTGACCACCACTTTTTAATTGTAAGGTGCAGGTTGGAACATGTCACCCGCAAAATGTACTAAGTGTCGCCGAATGTTCGGTGCGTTGGCCGATGAATATTCAGTATTCGGTATTTGTCAAAATCACTATTCGAGGCATCCCTAATAAAAGTATGCTATGTCCTTATCCAGGAAATGGCCTACCCGTGGTTGTTTGGCAAACATACAGACGTTCAAATTTATATTACTATTGGTAGTATTACTTAGTAGGACTAGCGACCTGCCCTCTTTCTTGATTCGCATGCCATTTACGACTTGACAAAACACCGAGATTTCTATATGATAATAATATGTGAGTTTAATATTGTCTTAAAATACACTTTAATCTTTCGAAACAAAAACTGCTTCAAAATCTGTAACGTACTTTAGAAGAACAACGCAACCCAACCTATACACGAAAATAGTATTTATTGTATTGTATAGATTTACGTACCTATTTATTTTAATAGCTGACATCAACACAGTTGCTATGCAAAATATACCTACACACAGTAAAAACAATAGAATCATTTCAGTTGTACCTACAACAAAGAAAATGCGACTGTGTAGAAGAAAATAATTGTTAGTCGTAATTGCACTGCATTGCTGAATAAATTGAAGCTATAAAGTAGTTTAACAGTATTATACGATACTGCTAAGGGATTCAATTAAGCAGATAAGTTTAGCAGCAATACCATGGCGTGTGTGGAAATGTACACTGAGAGACTTAATACGTAAACGTGGATGTAATTAAAATCAATACACGAACTAGTTAAACAAGTATGTAGTCGTAAATCTATCTCAGATATATTTCTAACTCATTTTTCAGTTGATAATAATGTAGAAATTATGAAGACAGCCGTAACAAGGTTTAACATAAATTATTTTAGTCGTTTACGTGTTCTCTGAAAACTCTTTAATGGACTATTACATTCATATTTAAAGGCAGTGCAAATAACAAGGTATGCGTTAGCGACTTTGAGTCACCAAAGGCCATTTAGCACAGATTTAGACGATCCAAATATTTTCACGGACGACGCTCTTGCCTCACTCGGCAAGCAAATTATTCTCGTCTGATATAGCGAAATTTGTACGCGACACAGTTATTTGCTTACATGCAGATTAATTCTTTGGAATTATTCGTTACTGTTTTTTGTTTAAACAGTCTAACATTAGTCTCTGAATTTAGATTTTTAAGTTGAGATATTGTCAACATTACCATGTTGTATTGTGTACTATCAAATCAAAAATCAAAATCAAAATCAAAATCATGTTTATTTTTCTTCCACAAATAACACTTATAAATAAAAACTCAAAAACGGAAAAAATTATGTTAACGATATGCCACATTGTTATTTGCGGGAGACTGGTGCCTGGACTAAGCCTTAACCTGTATTTCAGGACACCAGAGACTCCCCCCTACAGGTTAAAAATAATATAATTATACATATCATCAACTATTTACAAAAGCCACATATCAAGCAAGAATTATTTTTAAGTGCAACCACTTAATTGGTGGGTTATGATTCTTTTTTATTTTCATTATGTAAAGTGTAGACAAGAGTGTGAGTTTGTGTTTGTGTGTGTGTGTTTGCGTGTGTGGTGTTGAGTGAGTGAGAAATTTTATGTGTGGGTTTATAAAGTAAGGTGTTGGTAGGATACATTATTTGATTCCCATTACGAATTTATAACGAGCAGCTCTTCTGTTTTTTTGTAGTCCAGTTTTAGTAGCCAGTTAGTTAATATTAGTTTACATTTAGATTTAATGTAATTAAAAATACCTAATTCTTTATTTAATTTATTATAGAGTTCGGGTCCTCGGAAAGTATAAAATTTTTGGGCAAATCCAGTTTTACATTTATTGGTACTACATACATCGTAGTGCCTCCTAGCAGTTAATTTAGAAAGAATAAAAGAGGGTGGATCTGAATGTTGTCGGAGAATAGTAAAAAGAATGTAAAGCTGTCTGACAGTTAAAACCTCAGCTTCCTCGTATAGTGTGGCAGTGGGGTAAAGTCGTGGTTTAGAAAGGCAAACTTTTAGAATCAGTCTTTGGGCTCTTTCTATTTCCAACATATTAGTTTTACCGGCACCTCCCCAAGTTGTTACACAATATATCAGGATAGATTGAACAAGGGCAATGTATAACATTTTGAGTGTTTTACCACTTGCTACATGTCTAAGCTGTTTAAAAATATAAATAAGTTTTCGTAGTCTTTTAGATAATTTGTGAATGTGTTCATTAAAGGACAATCTTTTATCTATGATTACACCCAAGTAACGAATACTTTGAGTTGGCTGTATAGTTGAGCAGCTACATTGATTCAAAGGAGGATATGAACATTGATGGACATAAATGGGCGGCATGTCTTGTAAGAGGGTTTCTGCGCTCCTGATTGCAAAAGGTATGTACTTTGTTTTATCTGCGTTAAGTGTGAGAGAGTTTGCAGCGAGCCAGTGGCAGACCATGTTCAGACCTTTTTGAGCTAGCGAATATACCTCTTCCCAAGAATTGCCCGTGAAAGTAAGAGTCGTGTCATCAGCATAAGATATTATTTTGCAGTTTTCAAGATTAAGTTGACATAGCTCATTTATATAGCATAGAAACAGAGTGGGGCCAAGAATACTACCCTGAGGAACTCCATACTCGATAGGAAGTTCATTACTCATGTGGCCACCGATCTTTACTTGCTGCGTACGATCCGATAAATAATCAGATATTAATAACAATTCGTTGCCCCGTATGCCCATATTATTTAGTTTACGAATTAGGGTGGGGATAAGACTGTGTCAAAAGCCTTGGCGAGGTCGAGAAAGATGGTCAGGGATGAGAATTTATCAAACTGTATCATGCTAAACTAGAGTTTGACAAGTTTCATTCTCAATTCAAAAAACTTTTTTATAAAATAATACAACCGACTGCCAAATAAAAAGTTTTTTATCTTTCTCTTTCTAGTTTAAGTTCTTTAGTAAGGTACCTATAATACCAGAATAGATTACCTGAATATCATGAAACTTGAACATAACCAGTGAAATGAGAGTGTACCAACGTGAACTGTAAACATTTGCGTACCCCTTTAGAGCATACTGGCGCGATGTTATTTTATGAAATGGTATAAACAATAAACAGTTACAAACAGTTTACTGGTACTTAGCTGAATCCGGTAAGACTGGAAGCCTACCCCAATATAGTTGGGAAAAGGTACAAATAAACAATAAACAGATATGCTATGGCAGCAATCCCGAAATATTTGCCTTCATTCATTGAAGAGTTCTGTTGTATATTGCCGAAGTTCTTCATCGGATCTTCACCAAATTAAAATGGAACCAATTTGGGAACATGTTCTTTCATACAAAAAAAAATTGGTTGTCTGTAAAGTCGGTTTACGGATGATAGTTTAACGTGACAACGTCATACATATCGATACAATTAACGTCATTGTAACGTTATGATTATAACGTTACATTGAGCGTAACGTTACATTGAGTCATCCTTTTTCGTACGTGCAGCCGGCGTTCATCGATTTATTAGACGTTGTCACGTCAAAAAGAATTGTCAAAATCGGGCCAGAATTGACGGAGAAATCGGTGAACATAAAAAAAACAACAAGTTCCAATTCTCAATTCGAAAACCGGGAGCGAATTAGAATCAAATTATCATATTCCAGTGTGTCCAAATCAATAAATAAACTGATAAAAACATCATGATCATTTGCAACAACATGTTTATCAAATAATTACGCACGACCGACATATTATTTGGTCTCGATCTAATTATCATGTTGGTGATTGTGTGCATTCGTGATAGCACTTATCTAATGACCGCAGTCCGCAGCGCACACTGACGAACACACAGCTGTCTGTCACCTGTTCTGCTTTTGTTAGTAAAACGTGAAATTGTAATAGCTATAGTAATTCTGACTACAATATTATAGCTATCTTACTTCTTACTAATATTTTAAACACGTAAGTTTGGTTGGATCGATGGATGTTTGTTTGTTACTCAATCATGCCAGAACGGCTGAAGGGATCTGGATGAAATTTGGGACAGTATAGTCTGGAATAGCACATATGCTACTTTTTTTTTCATCCAGATGTAATGCTCCCCTGGGATAAAAACTAACACTTTTCACCCGGGTGAAGCCGCTGGCAGAAGCTAGTTGTTTATATAACATATCCCGAGGGAACATTATACCGGGATGTATAATCTATCTCTGTGCCAAATTTCATCCAGATCCGTTCATCCGTTCTGGCGTAATTGAGTAACAAACACACACACAACTAAACATCCATCAAAACATTTAAATTTATAATTCTATTTTTTTTTATTGTTGATAGGCTTGCGCTTGACCACTACACCATCCATCCAAACTTTCTTATTTATAATATTAGTAAGATGTCATGGACGCTATGGCAGAGGAATAAAAGTTTACCAACACTAAATGCCTAGGCTTTCCCAATTATCTATAAAATCAGGTCGGCTTCCAGTCTATCCGGATTCCATTAGATACCAGTGTTTTACATGGAGCTCCCTATCTGACCTCCACATCCCAGTAACTGGGTAATACGATACCCTTTTGGCAACACTGGTGTCAGTTATCCTGGCTTCTGACTATCAGTAACTACTGTCAAAAATGTACAAATGACAGGCAGGACCAACGGCTTAACATGGTGGCATCTCGCTATGTAAGATGGCCCCATCCACGCACCGACCTCGGCAAGCGTTGCTTAACCTTGAAGATCAACCCGTGCAGCTGTTATTATTTAGCCACAAGCTTCTCGAATAAAATATTTGACATATTTCATAAAAAAACCCAGTAAACTTCACTCAGGTTGAAACTCTCAAATTGTCACGACAAAAATATTGACCTTTAAGCTTCATAAGGAAAAATAAAAGTTAAACTTGTTTTGACAACAATATCCAGTAAAATGAACTTGAAACTTAGACAAAAATTGACCTTTACGCTTGATGACATGCAAGTGACATTCAACATTCCGTTGATGAACAGTTAATTTCCCCGTCGAATTGTTTCTATACAGATGGACAATATGACTGCCTCGTTTGTCTAGTGGACCCAAGCGCTCCTGTCGGGCATTTGGTCCTGGGTTTAATTCCTGAGTCAGGTGAAGTGTTATTGGGTTTTTCGATCTGGAATTTCTCAGTAGTAGCCCGAGTCTGGATTTGTGCGGTTGATGACAATAGGCTCGTCGCCTATTAAATGGGACTTTAACATAACTGATGATATGCGGGCGTACTTTAGATGAATCTCTGCCTAACCTCTCGGAGAATACAGGCGTGATGCGATATGCAATCCATAATAAAAAGTAACCCTGTCTGTCTGTCTGTTCTTTTCACGCCTAAATCACTGAACGGCATTCGATGAAGTTTGGCATCCCGAAAGAAGGACATAGGATACTTTTAGGATGAAAAAAAGATAAAATTGTTGTAAGGTAGGTGGGGTAGAGTAGATAGGTATATGGGGTAGGGTAGGTAAGTAGGTAACCAGTTGACGGGAGCGAAGCCGCGGGGGACAGCCAGTAATGTATAATTTGTATCTGCGTCAGCCCAATACACCAGGCTAGTCATACCACGGCATTATTACAATCGTAAAACGAAAATACTGGAGTAATTTGAAACAGATCCAAAATGAAAATTCATTCATGCTCTCATTAAATTTTGATTTGGATTTGATCATTTTAACTGAATATATTGCGTGTTTGCTTATTAGAAATGAAATTACAAGGGTTTATATAGGTCACCTTCAATTTAATTTACTTTAAAATAAGTATAAAGAAGGATAATCTAACAAGAGATCTACAAAATGAACTACATAACTTATGATGGATGTGTGTTTTTTAATAAGTAGTAGTTTAAATTCATTGGATACATTTATAACACAATACGCATTGCGTTCATGAAATATTCTGACTCATTTCAAACATTTCCATTTAGCAAATGGAACGAATAATGATACTTAATCTAAAAAGTGTAGGGCGTTATTTTTGACGTGTAAAGCATAATCATAAATTATGTAAATAACTTACCTGTTTATTCTATATGCTGATGTAATATAATGTTGCTGAAGTTTCCAGTAACTAGATTAATGATAAGACTAAAATAAATAATTTGTTACAATTTTGGTTTAACATTTCATGCAATGCTACACACAACAATACACACTAAAGCATTCGAATTATTTAGGGCATCAGTCACAATGTACATGGTATGTTAGTCGTCATTTATTTCGTAACAATCGCAAAAAGTATTTGCCAACTGCGATCACAATTATTATCACTGCACACATTATCACAAGATGCGGGGATGCTGGTCCAGAGGTGGACTCACCGGAGCTGCTCCTGCTTTGCTCACTGTCTTTGGCCGTAAAGTGAACAAACTCCTGCAAGTGACTCGGCAACTTTTTAACGTCCTTCTCTTCACCACCTTCAATCACCTTAATTTTATGTTCTATCACTTTAGGTTCTTTGTACACATTGTTAGTAGATTCTCGTTCGTCTTCAGTTTCAGGATCTTTGATACCTAACTTGTCCCACCGTTCCCTAGCTTTCGATATGAATTCCTTTTCAATTCTATTGTTGACCTTCCCATCAAGTACGTCCAGTGTTGGCATACTTTTGGAAATAGTTATGTGGTTCGTTGACGCCGGAGTATTAGTAATTTTTATGACTTTGTGTTGCTTCCTTTCTTCACGTTCTGCCATTTGCGACACGTATTCCGAATACATTTTCTCGCGAAGTAATTCCTCCTGGCTACTGCTGAATGCTGATAACTTCGCTTTTCTAGTTTCGGATCCTTGTGAGCTCATTACCACATCTTTTTTGCGCGATATGGAATAATTGTTTGCATCTCTTATTCTTTCACTAATTACCTCTTTTTCTGAAACTAAAGGCGCTCTGGGTCCTTGTTTTTGCATTTGAGGTATGTTGCTTTTTAAAGCTTCAAGACGTTGAATTTCGGCTTCTACTTCCTTTTCTTTTTGACGGATGTATTCCATTTGTTGCTCACACAAATCTTTTGGAAGTGAAGGTCTTCTTGGACATTTGTAGTCATTTATCTCATCTCTGGTATCGGTAAAGTAGCGATGCATGTTTTGTATTGTAGAAATGTCACTCTCTATTTCTTTATTTAGGTTTCCAGTAGAATAATGGAAGAATTTTCTCTCACTTTTCATTGAACGCATAGAACTGTCAGTGAAATCAGAACTTTCATCACTTTCATAAAATGAAGATGAGTATTTCTTTGGTCTTGGTGGAGGAATCGGTTTGAATGAAAAATCTCGACTTGGGAACCGGTCATGGTTACTTTTCGCAAATGTTGTAATTGTGCGCTTCTTCTGTATATCATCTGAACTACTATGTATTCTTTGGTTCAAAGAATTAATAGTATTTGTTACAGTTGGATCACGAATCAAAGCAAGCAAACGACTTCCAGTCTGCGATTTAAACGGTATGATTGGAGTAGTATCGACTTCATTTTCTTCTCGCTCCTTTTCATTTTTATATTGTTCATTGTAGCCCCTGCGATCCACATATTTTCTATGCATGTCAACAAGGTGACTAGCGTCATCTTTTGTTATTACTGTGTTTGTTTTCTCCATCAGCATTTTTTGAGAAGGCGATAGACAAATGTACACAGGCTCGGATTTAGTTGGTATACCAGTCCAGTGCTCGTCCTCTTGAGATGATTTTCTCAAAGATGACCGTCGGGGTTTAATCGGTGGTGGTATTGGATCCTTAGCTTTTGTTGGTATAGTTATAGTTTCAATTGACGAAACATCAGGCAACCGATAATGAGGCATACCTGCAACGTTCCCTTGATTATTTTCGACTGTCTTTGAAGATGTGCCATAAAGTGCGATGTTTTGCAAACGTTCAGATACAGATGCTAATTCTTCAAGTATCTTCTTACCATATGGCAATGTTGCTATGTTTCTGACACATAAATCTCTCAATTTTAGGGGTTTTTTCGTGTCATCATCAGTTTTAGCCTTACTTTGGACTGTAGTTCCTGTAACACATTCAAAAACATCTTTGACATGGCTTGTAGTTGAAGACGATTGTTCTGAATTTATCTTAGTATTCACACTAGTATCATCATGCGTCATGTTAGATATGTCATTTAGGGATGAATAATTGGGATTATATTTTGCCGTGCACTGAGAGGAATCCACACTGCTTGAAGAGTCTTGGCGTGAAAATGTGTCTTTTAAACTTTCATTACTTTCTTCTGATTCAGAGGTTACTTCCTTTATCAAGTTATTTATTGCATCATTAAATTCACATTTAATTACTTTTGATTCTAAATCGTATTTGTTTTGTTTCGTTTGCGTTTTATCATCTTTAGGTGTAGATTCATCAATATCTTTGACATATAAATTAGTTTGAATGTTATCTGTCGATAAAACAACAATTTCATGAGAGTTTTGACTAGAAACCTTTTCTAAATTACTATTTTTGTCCTCGGATCTTTTTTCATGGTCGATATTTATAAGGTGCTCTTTTATCGTATCTTTAGTTTTTCCACTAGGAGGAAGCTTTTCTTTCACGTCTTGATCACATGTTATCATTACATGTTCGTCATTGCTGGTCTCATTGCAAACTAAAGTTTCAGATTTCTGTTTAGTTTGTGTGTTTTGAATTACTTGCACAATTTTTTCAGTATCAGCTGTTATAGGCACAGGTTTTCCAATATCATTATGCTGGTCATCTTTGAGTTCCACTTTGATAATATGTTCAGAATTAATATTTTTACTTTGTATTTCTTCGTGGCTTTTCTCACCTTTTTCACCGAATTGGTTGAATTTATTCTGTTTAGTTACTTGATTTTCAATTATTTTATTTTGTTTATTGTCCTCAGCATTTGAAATAAATGTTTTCTTGAGGAAATTTTCCGTGTCTGTAACTTCTATAGTTGGTGTTATCATGCGCACTGATACGTCAGTATCAACACCATCATCTTCGTCTTCAATCTCATGTAGAGAGCTGGTACTACTAGACGTATCTGTCAAGTAGACTACCTCTGCACCGGTCATTTTTTCAACGGTTTTCATAGTCCAATCTCCTCTAGCTTCGCTAACTTCAGGTTCTTTAATTTTTGCACCAACTAGAACACATTCTTGGGGCACCAACTGCCCATAGCTTTTTTTGTGGACAGCAATAGACATCATTTTCTTTTGCTTTGTTAATTTGTTCTTGTTGTCTTCAAACACATCGTCATCTAAGTCTTCAACATCACTTCTCTTGTCACTCAGATAAGATTGACGACGTGAAGTCATAGATGATCCACTTCCACTGCCTTCTTCATCAATAACGTCTAACATTCTTGGAGGTCCAATTCTATGTAAGAAAAAGTCATCTGCCGATGCTTTTTTACGTAACCTATGTTTAATTTCTTGGTTTATGATTTCTTCAATTTCCGTCTTCATTTCAATCGAGTTTAAGCCGTCCGGTTGTGTTGCTAAATTAAGAGTATTTAAATAAGTTCTTAGAGACTTTTCTTCATCAGGTGTCAATGACTTGGTTTGGTCACATTGTGCTACATTAAGTGGGATAGTAGTAACTGATAAAGTCCCAGTAGCAACTTCTTGCGATTTCGTTACGTCAATTTCGCCAAGGTCGGCAGCACTTTCCCACTCTACATCGGATTCAACATGAGTTACTACACAATTTTGACTATCTATTAAAGCCAGCGCATTTTCGTTTCCTGGTTCAACCACATCATCCTCAGTAATTTCAGTAATTTTCGTAGCGTCATCATCATCTAAACTTTTACTTTTTAATTTGCTTTTAAGCTTAGCTTTACTTTGATGAGATTGCTCAGGAGCTTCTACTACGTAAGCTTGAGTATCCACAGTATCAAGCACAGTATCTTGGCATTTTTCAACTGGTATGCTTAACAAATCGCAAACAATTTGACTGCTGTTATTATTTAAATCACCGTTCAAATTAACTACATTGCTAGATGTACTACTTGCCGTGTTTTCGTTATCAATTGAAGGTTGGACAATTTCAACTTTTATTTCCTTTGTTCCAGTAACCTCACTTTCAGTGCAATCCTCCTCGTTGTCATTTTGAGTGTTACACGATTCACCGTTGTCTAATTTTGTTTCGTCACTAATATTTTTATTCACATCAGGTCTATTGTTTTTATTTTTACGTTTGTTTTTATTATTTTTACGGCGCTTTGGTCTTTCAGGCATGGTTGAAGATCGCTACACTGTTATCACTAGCACAACGTAATCATATCACAAACACACACGGTCCATTCACTGGCGGCTCCACGCGTCTCGCGACACCGGTATATCTATTGCGTAGGAGTGACTATTCGTCGAGGTTCGTCTAAGCGTATTTTAGGGTTTTCGCGTCGTTTGTTGAACAAGGGCCGGGTGTACAGGGACGTGAGATTCGGGTTCGAGGTTATCGATTGTGATTTTCTTTTAGGCGAGCGGTCGCCGGCCGCGGCAGTCATGCACTCGCGCGGCGATTTACTGATAATTATAAATGGGTTGAAGTGCGAGAGCGCGGGCCGTGGACTTTATTTTTACGCGGAGACGTGTACGCCTGTGTTGCGCGCGCGCCGCTACACTACGAAGGGAGCCCGCGCGCCGCCCGCTACCAATACTGTCCGTCCGTATTATCATCGGGCGCACTTCAAATCGTATATTACTAATTAATATTGCACACACGCTTCCTAACCATTTTAGGGAGGAATAACGGGGAAGGAACTCTTAAACACAATGGCTACTATTACTTATTAGGATTTGGATAGGACGCAAACAAAATTCTAAGTTTAATTTGCAAAACAATAAAACTCTTAGGTAAGTAATGAAATAGTTGTTTGTGATGATTCAGTGTATTTCAACTGTACTGTGTTGTGGTAAAATTGCGTAATTATAAAGTGATAAATAGGGTTCTCTAAAGAAAATAATATTTGGTCACTTTTTCCAGTAATGTTATTTGAAACATGTGATGCTAGAGATTGTTCTTTTCGTTGAATATGCCAGCCAATCAGAAAGAATCACAGTGGCTCATATAAAAATCTGCATATAACAACAACTTTAAAAAACCTTTTATGCTAAAGAGGAAATCACGACCTTCGCTTGTGACGTTGCGTTCATTGTAACTGACTCCTGTATTTATATGTAAAATACGGTTTCCAATCTGATAAACCTAAATGTTTATGAAAAGTAATCGATAGTGGGACCAATTTTATCTTATTCACCTTGAGATTACAATCAAAATGTAGCAAGATTTTATTTCAATTTACAAGAATCGTTACTGTGTGAGTAATAAAATAATTTATAGTTCTCGTAAATATAATTAAAATTATTAATAAAATCAAGATATCCAGTCTCTGGATTGTGAAGGTCAGAGAGGCAACCACTCCATCAAAAATAAAATATTAGCTGCATTTGGTAGGAGTGGAAGCTGACCCTATCAAACATGAGAATAGACTAAGCAAGCAGATACGAGTAACTAGCTATGTACACGTGGTATTAGTACTTCTCCCAATCTTACTTCTTACTGAATATTATAAATGCGAAAGTTTGGATGGATGTATGTTTGTTTACTCAATCACGCCAGAACAGCTGAACGTTATACCGGGATAAAAAGAAGACTATAATCTATCTCTGTGTCAAATTGCATCCAGATCCGTTCAGTAGTTTTTGCGTGAAAGAGTAAAACATCCATCCATTCATGCGTAGTATGCATTTATAAGTAGTAGGCTTGTGTAGAATACTTAAGGTTACACTAGTCGAAAATTCTTCCATACAAATGTAGTCTAGGGATTATTCCACTGTTTTACAACCTACGTTCAAAGAAAAAGTAATTATATCAATTTGTCTCATCATTATCTAGCCCTGTATGGAAGCAAAAAAGTAAAAAAAGAAAATATTTGAAAGTTATGAGCGTCGAAAGTTCCACATTTCGACACTAATTTTAACACATTTTTGGGCGCGAATAAATACCATAAGAAGACGGAAAATTGCAAAACGGCCACCATACAGGGATAGATTAGTAGTTCAAAATTGCAAATAATTTTATTTTGAACAGATATGTTTAGTCGTTTTTTCATGATATACAGACTCCCAAAGGTCTGTTTATAAAGTTTAGCGCGCTCGGTTTCGTCCTAAATCATTATCCATTTCGCTACGAATTTGCAAAAATGTGTATTCGTACGCGATCTAGCTTCCTACTGGTCATCACAGCATCTATTTCTTCCGCACGTGTTGTCGGTTGATATAAAATGAATTTCAACCCCGCGCACAAAATAGTTCGTGCCGTCGACTAGTGTACCCCTAATTATATAATCAGAGTAAATACTTAGTAGGTTAAATAGTGAATTAGAGTCATACAGAACTTGTCGTTATCATTAAAGATAATTTATTTAGCAAACAATCTTATCACTTGTTCATTACGGAAATATGCCATAAAAATTGAAATTGTGCGTTATCTGAAATTCTTTTACCTAATTTCAGCGGCTTCGGTCATGTGCATTCCATAGAACCGATCATTTTCCTGATATTAAAGAAGCCTATGGAACTCAGCGATAGCTTTCTGTTAGTGAAACAATTTATTTACTAAACCATTAATTTACACACACATAATAAAGACACGCCTTATTTCAAAGAAATCTCTTCCAGCGACAGGAGAGTTGAAAAAAAAAGATATGTAGACACCGTGTGTAGATGGGAAATAAAAAGAAAAAATATCAAACAATTCACTATAAAATAGAATACAATATAACTAATTAATATATACCCTCTTATACATTATACATGCATATTAATAAATTAAATATTACAATACATAAAATGTTTGTCTCTGGTCCAGAAATAAACAAACAAACAAATAATTTTACTTCTTTATATTATTTTGTAGGTTTCAGATTTGAGTACAGTTTTGATGACATTGACCAGAGTCAATGGGTTGCAACAACGAGTCTTTACGGAACAGTTCCTGAGTTAAAATCTAGTTGAAGTAGAAAAAAAACAAATGACAAACGCAGTGAAGGGAAGCCAGACAAAGAGCTAATCTCTATAAAAAACTCTATAACCTATTAAAGAAACGATTTTTTAAAAACAATAGCGCTTAGTATAAGGTTTACTTTCTGAAATGGTTGACCTAGATTGGCACCTATTTGAGTTGAAGTAGGAATTTCAGTTGAATAGTTAAGGCGCCTCGCCGAGCAAAACGCCGCGCTAGTCGTTTTTGTGCAGTTTTTAAGAAACTCTTTATTTAAAAAGAAATATCAATTAATAAAAATACATTAAATTTCTACATAATGTTGATTCTAAAATTGTAGTACACTTTAGTTTTAAAGAGGTATATGTTACACTAATCTCCTTCCAACAAAACCATAAAAATGTGAAATAATTATTTATGCATCTCTTCGTAAAGTGTTCATTAATTATTTTTTATACTAACACTAATGGATAGACAATTTGATAACGAACATTTTGTAAGTTTTATTTTTTTCAAAAGACCAATATTCGATTTTATAAATATTTTATTCTAAAATCTGGGCGTATTCACTACCGTAATTCATGCGCCAACAGTGCCGCTTGGCCAATAGGAATGCTCATATCTCATGCTGATTTTTTGGTCACGGTACTGCCTTAAGATCGCCCCGCCAGTGTACTCACAGAATTATCAATATTGTAAAAGAGTTGATAATATTTTAGTGTAAAATAAAGTATTTTCTATCTTTCCCTTTTTCTGAATACTTTTCAGTCTCAATTTTGATGCCTAAACCATAATATTACTAATAACAGCCTCTTGTTAACAGGAAGTGGCAGCACCTCAAACTATAAACCAACACATAACTAATAACAATCTCAAGACACTGGACACTATCAAAGTTTCCAGCCAGCACCATATACGTAGATAAAATTAGTTCAACATATTACCAATGTATAGCACCAAGTTTCCGAACACAACACTTACCATATTGCATCCTATTACGTACTACCCACGTCAGCAAAAAGGCGACCCGATTTAATTTCCTTTAAAAATCTGTGTACGAAGTACAGTCACAGTGGAAACACGTTCGTCACCTTAAGTTATGTTTTTGTTTGCTACGTTCCTGAAGATCTGCTTTACTGACTCAGAATTGTTACAATTTCAATGTCACAGAACGAAATTCAGGTGTAGCTGACAATTAAATAAAACAGATTTGATTTGCATATTCTATGAAATGGTCAGTCCGGACGGACGGGACGGATGGGACGGATCTGCCGAATATCAACTTGAAGTCGATTGACAAACGGGTCAAGAAGCTTATCGGCCACGATGCACTGGTCGCCTCAAAGCTCCAGAGCCTTGAACATCGACGCCAAGTGGCCAATCTGTCGGTTTTTTATCGGTTACATTTCGGGGAGTGTGCGATGGAACTGCAAAATTTGATTCCGCCTAGCCCTTTCCATCACCGGACAACAAGACGTACGGCAATGCGTCACCGGTAGATGGTAGACATCCCACCCATACGTTCAAAGCGTTTTGCAAATACTTTCATTGTACACACAGCTAAGGAGTGGAATTCCCTGCCGGAGTCTTTGTTTCCTGATAGCTACAACCTGGGGGTCTTTAAGTCAAGAGTGAATAGGTTACTTCTAGGCAAGCGTGCTTCACCGTCGACCACATCATCGCTTGCCATCAGGCGAGATAGTGGTCAAACGCGAGCCTATCGATAAATAAAAAAAACCAAAAAGTCCTCTTAAATCATTCGTCGTTATCAAGCGATTCAATTTAGTTTTTTTATGAAGTATTCTGCTATGCTATTAGCTGCATCCTTACTTAATATAATATTACAACTGAGAATGTACTCTGTCTGTCTGTTAGCTTTTCACGCTTAAAACGGTGAACCGATTTTTTTATGAAATTTGGTATGGAGATGGTTTGGCAACCTGTGGGTATATAATATTTTAACCTAGAAATCGTCTTTAAGGAAAGGGGTGTGGCAGTTTGTATGGTGAACTAATAATTTCTCAAATAAGGCGCCCACACACTTAAAATATGATTGCGTGATATTAAAAATAGGCTATTCGAAGTACTAATGCTACGCAAACGAAGTTGCGAGCAACAGCTAGTACACAATATGTGTCTTCTGACTTGATAAAAGAAATAAATAAAAACTGACGAAGATATAAACCACTAGACTGTACATTAATAAGTCAAGACGGGATATTACGCGTTAGGTAATAGGTTAGGTAGCCTAGCCTGGATCTAGTCTATCTAGAATCTAGACTTGCGGGTCATGTGGACTGATTGACCACTTCCACTGGCGCAACGTTGTTACAACCAATAAGTAACCAGCTACTGGTACCTTACATTTACATTGGGTTTTTCATTGAGCTAATATAAATTCCAATGTGAGTATCGATGTTCAATTTGTATTTTTAGACAGGTTTTGTCGTAAATCTAAACGTCTTTTAGTAGCCCGGACCTCGGTCCAAATTACTGAAAGATTTTTATATTCGGAAATCGATCCTAACTAGCTTATTTTGTTGTTGTACTGCATGAAATAAACCTCCATCTCACTTTTACCTCAATTATATTATTAGAATAATATTTAATTCAATTATAATATTATTATTTTCAATCAATTATATCTTCTGCTAGGCACTTATCCCACCACCGCCGACGAGTAAGCGATTAGCTATCGACTATTATCTCGCTGAAGAAACATGCAAAAGATGTAAGATCCCGTGTCAATAAAAGAGACACATACTCGTAATAGTAGTAGTTGATCGCCGGCTGTTGAAACTGCCGGCGAGTGCTCTCTCACCACTAGTTTGTCGCAGCGACAAGCGCTATTAAGGGTACACTAGTCGAAAATTCTTCCATACAAACGTAGTCTAGGGATTATTCCACTGTTTGACAATGTACGTTCAAAATAAAAAGTGATATCAATTTGTCTCATCATTATCTAGCCCTGTATGGGAGCAAAAAAGTAAGAAAAGAAAATATTTGAAAGTTCCACATTTCGACACTAATTTTAACGCATTTTTGGGCGTAAATAAATGCCATAAGAAGAAGGAAAATTGCAAAACGGCCACCATACAGGGATAGATTAGTAGTTCAATAATACAAATAATTTTATTTTGAACAGATACGTTTAGTCGTTTTTTCATGACATCCAGACTCCCAAAGGTCTGTTTATAAAATTTCGCTCGCTCGGTTTCGTCCTAAATCATTATCCATTTCGCTACAAATTTGCAAAAGTGTGTATTCGTACGCGAACTAGCTTCCTACTGCTCATCACAGCATCTATCTCTTCCGCACGTGTTGTCGGTTGATATGAAATGCATTTTAACCCCGCGCACAAAATAGTTCGTGCCGTCGACTAGTGTAACCTTAAAGATTATACTCTCTCAGTGATAGTCGCTCACCGATGCTCGCTTGGCGGCTAGAACTCACGCCGAGACACTAACCAGTAACCGGTTGCCCCGTGCGAGTGGTGCGAGTAATTTCCCATCGCACAAGAATACTTGCTTATAGCCAAGCGACAAAAATATCTGAACTAACACACTCGCTTCTCACTGCTCGCCAAATCAGATCCAATTTCTAGCTCTGCTCGCTTCTGCCTGATCATCGCCAATGGCACAAGTGCCCTAGAATGGACTTCGGGTCACTTCTTTCAATAGGAATCGAGCTCATCATGCCATCTTCGCTTTTGATCATACCTATTTAGAAAAAAATACTCAATACAATTTATTAACTTTATAATATTATCGAATGATAATAGAAAACTATTTCAAAACATAAGTTACTCTCTAAAATTTTACATCAAAATACAAATCTAACACTTAAAAGAATACCTCGGAACAGGTAGCGTTTCAGTTTAAATTCCCGGAAAAGCTGTACCTGTAGCTGTACACTTTGACTTTCAATGCAAGATATAACGTTTACTCTTGCGGCAAACTTGCTGCGGTTTGAAAGACTCGTAGAAAATGCAATGGTTTGCAAAGATAAAGAATAAAACATGTAATAAAGAAAACCATAGTATAGAATACAAACGTGTTGATAGCGAGCTGCACATACAAAGTACAAATAATACTGTACATAAGAACTGAGCAAATAATACGTAGATATTTACTTTATACGATGACTTTTGTAGGATTCAAAGATAAGACTTAAAACGTTTTCTTGGATCAAGTAGTTTCGAGATCGCTGCTGTGTTTGTTTTGCTCTTAGAGTCATGTAACACTTGGCTGTAATCTTATTGTGATTTTATCATTAGTCTAGCGTCGAGTATCTACCTATTTTAAATATCCATCGTAGAATCACAATCTTGTGTATACATAACCATTTCCTTTTTTTTTTAAGTCACAGGGAAGGAACATACACCTAGTTTAGGAGCCTTCGATCGAAATTCAAACCTTTGTTATTTAATCTTTTAAGTTTTTAGCCAAAATAACTTTGTGAAATCAGGCTTTTATATAAATAATTAATGTATGTATAAAGTACTTTAGTATAGATAGTCCAAGAAGCTGAATAAAGAGGTATAAAAAGCAATTATTGAATAGAGGTACAATTCATTTCATAATACTGTTGCTGTTTCATACTTAGTAATGTTCTAAATGAGAATCGATCTACGTCATCCTACTATGAGTATGATTTACGCAGTACATAATTAATTGATCATGCTTGCAATTTCTGCGTAGTCCGATTGTTTTTCTCATGTTTCATTCCTAATGAGCTAAATAAACATAAAGACTAGCTCTTTGAGTTCCTATGTTATCAACTCTATTTTTTTTTTATTAAAAAGCCTGATTGGCCTGGCCATAAGTCGTTAGTGTTTTATATTCCCTTGGCTTTTAAAATACTTTCTTTAAAAGTCGGTAATAATGTTCCAAATTGAAGGTTGTCGACTTATTTCGAATAGTGGCGAGTGTATAGTGACTGTCTGATTGTATGTCAGTCATTTATGATAGACAACCAACGCAAAACCCAAACAACGAGAGATTGAAACAATATACAGTATGGCAGCTATTATGTATGTTCCTTAGAATTCATAGAGGTGCACCAAGAAAAAGTTTTTTCGAAACACAATCTCTGACGTCGCCAAACAGTACGTTATAGATTGTAAGCAAATAAATTCAGGAGCAACGTAGTATATAATATTTCACTAATAAATTACATATTGCATAATAGTAAATCTTTAACCTAGGTAATTTTCCCAAAATAGCGGCCCAAGTGTGCCACTGAGCTGTATCTTTCGATGCCGAATCTCCTAACGCCCGAGGTGAGGTAACACTATATAATAGCTTTTAATAATACATAGTTACAGACTATTATACCTACAAACTATCTGGAACAAATATCCACATTCTGACGATGACATAAGTACCTACATCATTCTGAAAAACGAAAATTCTTACGTGATAGAATTTACGCAGTGTGTCATCAACTGTTTGAAATAGAGGGTAATTTTAATAAAATTTAAAGTAGTTTGGGTTTTAAAAGTATTTTTGTGTTGAACAATATATTGAGTATGAAGCTAAGATTTGAGATCCAAACAGTTGGATAGCATTGTTCTAGAAAGAACGTGCAATTTTTCCGCGTTGAATTGATTTTAAGATTTTACGAAGTCACGTACAGATGTAATTATGAAATTTTCTCGTTAATATAGTATGTGGAAATAATGGCAGAAACCTCATACTTTGTAATTTGTGTTAAACTATAAGTCAAAAGGAATCCATAATTAATGCGGTTTCTAAGAAAAGAGAGACCACTCGCTACAAAGACTTAATAAAGAATTTCAAAATTGTAATAATATAAATAATGTTACAACTCAAATATATTTAAACATCATATTACACGAAGCCGAACGTCATAAAGAAAAACACATCCGTGCAAATAGGTCAACACGTTCACTCTTGTATTAAACGTGTTTAAATCGGGATTTCAATCTCATTCAAAATACTCAGTTATTTTCAGAGCACAATCTAGACCAGCTGACGTGTTCAAGTTTAGCTGTCTCAGACCAAATCAATCAATACAGATTATTGGAGCAGGGCCGGATGTTGGTGTTGCAAAAACAGAGTCTGTCCTTACATTTATGTGGATCGCATCGTATCTCCTGTCTGCCTGATGTTGCGTTTAAAATTTGAGAGCCGCTTATCAAATTTTCAGGGACTTTTCATGCATTTCATGTTTCTTGTAATGAAAGATACCTACTCTGATTGGGTGGATAAAATTTGAAGTAGAGAAGAGTGAGATGGGTTATGGCAGTTTTAGGCACTAAACGTGAAGCAACGGGAACAGCTAGTAATAGTATTAATTGGTGATCCCACGACCTGCCTTACAAAAGTCAGCGCAAGAACAAATCAAGAGAAACCAAACACGCCACACCGGCATTTCTAGAATGCAATAATAAACATCGTTCGTGGGTGAGACAAATATTCAAAGTGCAATTGGCAACAAAACGGGGATGCAACGACCTTCCAAGTTCCAGAAATATAACTAAGCGTCCTCTGCTTTCTCCACGAAAGCTCCATTCCGATATTTGTTTGCGAGAACGAAATAACAAACTGTTCGGATCACGATGTATGAAGCATGACATAATCGCCGCGTAGATCCGTGCCAGTGTGCCAAAACACCGCGGCCACTAACTGCGGCGCCGCTTTTTTGGCTCCAAGTCAAAGGGTTATAAGGTGAATGTGTCGAGACTTCGAGACCCAACGTGTTTTATTGTTACATTTAAAAATACATTTAGACTCGTCTTCGCTAACTGTTTCTAATTAGGCCGGTAAACGAGCGAGGAACTCGTGCAAACTGAACTGAGTCGGTTCTGTAATAAGGTTAAATTATGTTTGTGCAGTATGTTCTCGCTTGTGTATTGTAAAAACAGTTGGGATATGCACCTTGTCTCTCATTGCTGCGTATTTACAGCCTATTGCCAAAGTGTACAGTGCAACTGTATGTGTTTATTAGCGTTTGATCGGCTCATCCATAACTGTTGCGAATTACTGGCTTTGGCGCTGAACAGCCGTGTTCAATCTACGGACTTTATGGATCTTTGAGTTATTAAACATGCTCTGGTACTGAATTTATCAGCGCCTATTATGGAAATCTACGTTACTGCAAATATATTGGAAATTGATTTCTGAATTATAGTAAAATTATCTTCATTATCATTCTCCTGCTGTTTCCTCAATTTATTTGGGGTCGGTGCAGCAAAGCTTATTCTTCTAGATATCTCTATCTGTCATCACCTCTTATCTACCATATCATCATTCACACAATCCATCCATCATTTATTTGGTCTTCTTTTACCCTATATATATAATTTACTATTGTGTTATTTACTTGTAACTATCATTACAGAAACAACGTTACTGTTGACGTTTCTGAAACTTTACCACACCTACTTTAAAATCGAGAATTTTCCAGGTCCATGTTTGTTTGTAACAATAACATTCAGAATTTGAGGGACGCATGCATCTCAAACAGGGGCAAGTAAGTTAGGTCAGCGTATGACAATCGTGCCATTTTACTTGCTAATAACACCGACCAGCGCATAATGTATCCTGTTATCTTGTACCTCGCCATGTTTGTGGTCTCTCGATAAAACCTGCTCCTGAACAATGTACTATTACATTCGTACCTAATGTGGTTGAGATAGCCTTGCAGATAATTTTGTTGGTATCGATAAATAAAATTATTGTTTTTCTAGGTGAAAAAATGCAGGTTATGTCACCTCACTGCAGACCCACCGTACCTCTGGTGGTACGGTGGGTATTTCAAAGTTAAACGATACCACTGTATGAAGTGACAGTAGTGCTGTGCTGTATGAGTTATCTGCATATTATATTTATTTTTAAGTATAATAAATTTATTAAAATAAAGGCGTGAAGCACTTTCTTCAGAACGCTAGGAAGAAATCTGCAAAAGTTTCTAAAACTGTATCCCACGATTTGATAGACATAGGAGATCCAGTCTAGTATCATAATTTCGTTTTGGCAGATTATTACTGTGACGACTCAGACAAGCAAAATCAAAACTACTAAAGCGAAGCCCTTAATTCGCCCTTATGTCTGACCAAAAACAAAAGAGTTACATTATTTTTAAACAAAATAATTTAACTTTTTCTTTTCGGTCCGACAACAGCGAGGTGTGAGACAGGGAGACGTCATATCTCCGAAGCTGTTTACCGCTGCATTGGAAGATGTATTTAAGGTTCTGGACTGGAGAGGGCTAGGCATCAACGTCAATGGCGAGTACATCAATCACCTTCGGTTTGCCGACGACATAGATTGTAAGCAAAGGTTATAGCTGAGACCATGGAGGACCTCAGTACAATGCTCGATGACCTCAGTAGAGCTGCCGAAAGAGTGGGTCTTAGGATGAACATGGACAAAACCAAGGTGATGTTGAATGCCCATGTTACATCCACTCCTATCAAGGTCGGAGACTCTACACTCGAATTTGTGGGCGACTATGTCTACCTGGGACAAACGATCCAGTTGGGTAGGGCCAACTTCGAGAAAGAGGTCAACCGTCGAATCCGAGCCCAGCCGAGTGCTGGGCAGCGTTCGGGAAGTTGCGGGGTATCTTCTCGTCAAACTTACCACAGTGTCTCAAGACGAAAGTCTTATGACCTGTGTGTGTTACCAGTGATGACATATGGCTCTGAGACGTAGTCGCTTACAATGGGCCTTATCAAAAAGCTTACAGTCCCACAAAGGGCAATGGAGAGTGCTATGCTCGGCGTTTCCTTGCGTGATCGAATCAGAAATGTAGAGATCCGCAAGAGAACCAGGGTTACCTACATAGCCCGTAAAATTGCCAAACTTAAGTGGCAGTGGGCAGGGCACACTGCTCGCAGAACGGCACACTGCTCGCAGAACGGAAGGCCTCCCACCAGGTGGACCAATGACCTATGTCCAGCAGTGGACATCTTTCGGCTGATATGATGATGCGATTACTCAAAGTATTTGAGCATATTCATACATTGGAGATGATTCCAAAAAAAAAGAAGAAAGGATCAAATCATCAATGATGACTTCATTACTGACGTACAGATACAAATTGTAATTTAAGGAATTTCAATTTGTGACGCATTAGAACCTACTAAAATAAATTGTCGTTCTCGAAAGTGGTTTTAACTTTACAACACTATTAACTGGTGGTATCGTTTAACTTTAAAATACCCACCGTACCACCAGGGGTATGGCCAGGGGTACGGTGGGTCTGCAGTGATGTCACCTGATGGTAATTGGTTAACACCGCATACCTACAAAAATTTGGTTTTCCAGAAGCATAGATGCGTTGATATCACGGAGACAAAGCTGCAGTGCTTCCTTTTAAGACGCATACATCTAAAATTCTACTTCTGGTGGCAGAAGTGGGTAAGAAAGTAGCCATAAAGTCCCCAATTTATTAAAGACGAAAAAGGGAGGTAATACCTCAAGGGAGAAGAAACCGAAGGCCTTTGCCCTGCATTGGGACAACCCTTGCTAAAAATAAATAAAATAAGACCAAACATTCCTGTATCATTGGATCCTCGAAATCACTGATAGCTTCATGGAGGGGTTCCACATCAGAGGTCATAAATACTGCAAGACATACCAGCAGTGAACTGGCTAATGAAGATGATGTGGTAGGTAAAGAAGTACTAAATTTTAAAAATAAATTCAATAATGTTGAAATAGTAGTGATGATCTGCTGTGAAATTGTAATGCGGAACGATCTCCGAGATTGATAACCGATAAGATATTGCAATTGTATGTTGTGTAAGGTCAACAGTTGCGTCAGTGAATATAATATATGGACAGCAATGATTAGTGATATCTTTAAAACGGATGTTTTAGATAATATTTAAATTGAAGTTATCTTCAATACCTACATCTTCATAATACAAAACATTACGTCTGTATTCCCCAAAAGTTACGGCGAGTTGAAGAATAGGTACACACCCACATTTTACGAGTTTTGTTCTAATCGCATAGAATTGGTGGCTAGCCTATTGCCTTCGACCAGGGTTCGAGCTGCTACTCAGAAAAACCCAATAACACTTTGCCCAAACCTACGAAGAATAGACAAGTTATTATAAATAATGTTACATCTTTACTATCTCAAATATCCATTTTTTTTTTTGCCTGGTCTGTTTTTTTGTGAGTGTACCTTTTTGCCATGTTCACGAGTGTAGGTGTAAGCTTCACACTTTTTGCGTTTCAAAACAAAATAACTCAATGTTTAGGTCGTGTGTTGTTTCAAAGTTTCAGGTTACGTAAAAACAATAGGATTTTTTGTTGAAAACAACGGGCCATTTAGTACAAAAAGGTTTTTACTCACGTTTCGGTGACGGGCTCGGTGCTGTTGGAGTATTCGGTGACTTCACAACCTGGTTCGGGACCACCTCGGCCGCTTTCGTCTCCGCTACAAAAAAAACGTCGCATTACAAAAATGATTTTCTTCCTAAATCATACTTTCAGTTTTAATGAGGTTTCGTTAGTTTTACTTGTCTATAAAGAGTTCGCTTTCTTTATTCAAACAAAGTGAGTCTATTAATATTGCAATTAATCTATTTTAAAATGTAGAATACAATCATTAATGATGTGTTCTAAATATGACAATAGATTCATTGTTGCGTCGCTGCCAATGACTAATTAATAACCTATCATCTTACATGATAGCGTTAAAATATCTCAAAAGTAGGTGTACTTTGTGCACCCACTAACTTTCCTGGAGTTTCATGCAAGTCAGAGCAGAAATAAAAAACAAATCTCTTGTTTGTAAAATCAAAATAACCTTGAAAGTACAAAGTACCTACGCTAAAATATCTGAGATTATATCCCAACAAGACATCAAAAGAGTTTAGTCATGTTTATTTAAGCAGGAAAGCATCAGTGGGCAAACTCGTAATCGTACAAAGTGTTTGAATAAACGTTGTCACAAAGGACGGCACTATAACATAAGATGGAGAAGGAAAAATAAAAGCAAATATGAAGAAACGAACGATAAATTATTCGGAAGAAGAAGGCTGTGTTCACTTTGTTTATATTTGCGTGAGAACCCTAATACTTGTACCAATATTACGCGTACTATTTGAGTTACAAAGGATTTTACTGGCAAATTTTGTATTAACATTAAAGATGCAAAGGGGTGAATCATATTTCCTGATGACTATTCCAAGAAACAGTCCTAATATTTGTGTAAAGAGACCAAAGGGACATTCCTTCCTTTGTGAATTAATGGACGAACATCAACCAACTAGACAAAAAAGGAGATGCATCGTGTGAGTTGTCATATAAATGAAAAATTAAAAGTCACTTTAGTATGCATGGAAGCTCCAGAAACTATTTCCATACCGTAAAACAAAGAAGGTGGTTGTTTTGAATTGATAGAGATCATTTAGGATATTGATTTATATCGAATGCCACATATGTCTCTAAGAAACAGTCACTATTATTAGCCACGAAGAAACGAAACGACAAGAAAGCCCAATTAATCACACAACCGAAAATACTAATCCCGTAAATACATACATTATGCTTTAAATGAATCATAATGAATTGCACAGCCAACTCGTTAACGTAAATAGCCACCCACGTGTTGCCAGAAACAGTAGTTCACTTACCATAATATCAAATGAGGTAAAACGATACGGTTAGGAAATGTCATTCGAACAATGAAACAGTAGCTGTCGAAGATTATACTGGCGTAGAATTGGTTCGCGATACATGTAATGAGCACAGCTGGATTAATTTTCGGTACGGTTCCGATAAGTCTAAAATTAGGCACAGTTCACTGTTATTTATAAGGGGTGTTGTTGTAATGAAACCACAGCACTTCCCGGCAGTGTGTTGCGATTAGCTGACCACTAACTACAGAGTTAAAACTAAATGCGATGCAAGTCGCCTCTGTTTAGAATCTGAACCAGGAAATGCATGTGATCGGGGCATTTGGCACGGAACAGTGTCCCGACAACCTATTGAAGCGATACTGTAAATAAATCAGTTATTTCGATTACAGTTGTATCCTATTAAGAGGAAACCTAAAATCTTACATAAAAAAATTCATATCATATTTTTTTTATTATATTTAGAATGTTTATACAAATAAAATATAATTGTGAATCCTCTAATAAACGTTTCGTGAAGTTGATATGGGAAGCCCACAAAATAAGAATTCATTTTTATTGATGGAAAACATTATATTTACGGTAGCGCCGTTTGCGTCTTTGGACGTTTATTTTCTTTGGACAAATTATTTAAACACATTTTCAGTAATTGAATTGTGAGACCATGTAAATACGATGAATATTTATGTAGTTACAATATCTAATTTACTTGAATCCATTTCTTAGGAACATATAAGGAAAACGCGAAAGCTATTAATAAAACTAAAAACATATGATGATAAAAATCACATCACATCACATCATCAGCCTATTAATGTTCCCACTGCTGGGACACAGGCCTCCTATCTGTGAGAGGGAATGGGCCGTAATCCACCACGCGGGCCTAGTGCGGATTGGTGGATGTCACATGTCTTCGGATTTTGGTTCTAGGACATGCCGGTTTCCTCACGATGTTTTCCTTCACCGTTTTTGAGAGCAGTGGTGATGAAATAATTTACACAAAGTAAAGTACCTGCCTGGGTTCGAACTCACAAAAATATAAAAATAAAAATCAATGATAAAAATTATTCTGATATATTTTTCAAATTCGAAAATAAAATCAGAATATTAACATTTTTCTGCTGTTACAAAATTTGGGCAAGACTTAATAGGTGGGCGCTTAGTTCCACAAAATACTTTATCTTCCTTCAAATACTCGTAAAATCCTATTTACCCTAACAAAAAGATATTTAAGTAGTTAAATGAATTTTCTATGGAAATCTATCATTTAAGTAAGTTTGAATTGAATGGTGCTACATTTTTGAGTTTAAGATAAAATACTAAATTGATTGAGATTGACCTGTTAGATTATAATGATGGAAATAAATCAAACCCTTAAAAACTGCTGAAATCAATAAATTATGTAAATCGGTATTTATCAAATAGGGCATGTAAGCGACTACCAGGTGGTAACATAGCCTGCCTATTAAAAATAACATGAATGAATGAATAATACATAACGTTCTTCTGATATGAAACCCAATGGCATGAAAAAGAATCCATACTAATATTATAAATGTGAAAGTAACTCTGTCTGTCTGTCCGTCTGTCTGTCTGTCTGTTACCATAACACGCTTAAACCGCTGAACCGATTTAGATGAAAGTTGGTATGGAGATAGCTTAAGACCCGGGAAATGACATAGGCTACCTTTTTTATAATACACTAAGGGGGAGAAATGGGGGGTGGTGTAGTTTTGTTTGAAATATCTTGTTATGGCTTAAACCGCTGACCCGATTTAGATGAAATTTGATATGGAGATAGTTTGAGACCCTGAGAAGGACATAGGTTACTTTTTTTTTCATAAAACTCGAAGGGGGAGAAATGGGGGAGGGTTAACTTTGTATGTAACTTCCTATCATGCAACTTCTTCCTATTATGAACCGATTTAGATAAAATTTGAGAAGGACATAGACTACGTCTTTGTTTGATATCGATTCACTTCAAACTTTGCGGAAATACTTCCGTAACAAATAATTAAAATGTTTTTTTAACTACTTCTAAAAGGGGGTTGTGGATGTAAAGATAAAATGTACAAATATTCTTCATGAAGCTGAATTTTGGCAGGTGGTAGTATAAAGTCAGTAAACGTTAGTTAAGAAAAGATTTGTGTAAATTCAAATTTTAAGGGGGTGAATGGGGAAAGCTGAACTTTGTATGAAACTATTTATTGCGGCTTCCGATTTGGTTGAAACTTTGCAGGCATGTTTTTGATAACAAATAATTGAGATCTGCATATTAATTTAGATTTTGTAATGGGATGAGGCTTCGTATTACAAATAAGTGGCAATATATTAATAGGTATGAGAAAAGGGGAAAGCGTGTTTATACGTCGAATCC
Source organism: Orthosia incerta (assembly GCA_948252205.1). Classification (NCBI taxonomy): domain Eukaryota; kingdom Metazoa; phylum Arthropoda; class Insecta; order Lepidoptera; family Noctuidae; genus Orthosia; species Orthosia incerta. The sequence goes on from OX411748.1 coordinate 8,846,141, forward strand.
CAATAATCGCCACTGACCTATCACTTCAATTCAAAAGACTCCAGTTTCCAATCACACTTAGTTTTGCTATTACTATTAACAAAGGTCAAGGATAGCAGGGGTGCATTTGGTAAAGCTATGCTTTACCCACGACCAGCTACATGTAGCTGCTGATATTCGCGTATGTCCAAGGCCCAGAACGTGTATGTATTAGCATCAAATGAAAGGACATAGATCAAGCAGCGTCATAAAATGTTGTACCCTTGATTAACGGAATAATTAATGTAAATTACCTGTAGATACAATTTTATTCAATTAAATAAGTTAATCGTTTTTACGTTAATGCTTCCTGTACCTATACAGGCTGAGTTTTCCAAGTGTGCGTGGATGGCCAAATCATCACTATGATGAATAGCACAAAACAATCAAAGGATTCACGGGGCCGATTTTGAATAAAACTAACTAACTGTATGTCGACAACCAGAATTGATTGACAAAACTTATGTTAACGCGGGCGAAGCTGCGGGTAACAGCTAGTTTGATTATAAATTTTCATGATCGAGCAGTTAAAATTAAAGTGTAAAGGAAACATAATATTAATGTCATTTTTGAGTATGAATGTGAATTGTTTAAATGTGTTAAAGAAGACTAAAGAAACGATTTATGGATTATGTGAAAAATAATGGCTAGAAAGAAGGTGATTATTGAGATGACGATACATTTAGATACATGGAAGAAGAAAAAATGCTGCGTTGATTGCAATAAAATTGGTATAAAAGCAGGAGGATGATGAACATGAACATTGAAATAAACATCAGCTTGTTTGTACATCCAGTATAATATCTGGCGGCTCAGAAAAAGATAGACTGTCAAAATGGATTCAACAAAGTTAAAGTACCAACACTTTATCCCAACAGATCATCTTTGAACGATGCTTAGGCCGCAATCAATTCGGATTGTGTGTTGAGAAAGATCTCACCCAATTAAAGAAATCCCAACTCAGTCATTGTTTGTAACCAGTAAATATTAAATGATTATCTTCAACTGATTTAACAATGTTCGTTTTTGGTTCTATTTATAGACTGAAGGTTTTTCAGTGATGTCTTGTCAAAGAAACATTTTCATTCAAATCCTTAGATCTGTTTTTATAGGCAATCAAATAGATCTCATTAAAATCTCGTTAGTGAATTCTTAACTTGGGATGATGAAACTGACCTAATTAGAGCTAAAATATAATGTAGGTATCTTTTACTCAACAGCCAATTAAACCCAGAATATATTTATTATATGTACAGATATTAATTTTATCTCATCGTGATTATGAAACTGATGTATCTAGTTACACCTATTTCATAAACTGTACTTTAGCTTCCCACAGCTGCCATTACGCGTAAAACCGCAAAAGCTTTTAATTACAACAACAAATTATAAACAAAACTTACGTATACAAACGTCCAATCACATGTATTTGAACGTCACTTGCGAAAACATGCGCGAAAATGAATCACAACACTGGATAGATGGGTGATTGACTATGGCACACGGAGACTTTTGTGTCCAAATTAACGAGGGTCCAAATAGACCTAATTCGACAGGCGGTCTAATAGACCACGCTGGCCTACGGAGGCCAGAGGGCAACTGTGACAGGGCGCGCACTCACAATGGACACTTTCTGTATGTAAATCACAATAAAATACCAGCTTTGTGCTCTGATTGCGACACGCTAAACTAAACACCGAACGTCATCTATGGTACAGTTGATTTTTATAAGCGAATATTGACTCTATTTGGTGCATGATACGGTCACACGTTTGTGTTGATGGCAGGAATATGGGGGAATCAAAAGCTGAACGACAGAGAGATTGACGGAATTGAAAATGAAGCATTGGACGGACGTAAAGTGACAACATTGGGAATTGCAACAGGTCACTGGTTGACAAAGTACATGAGATATAGCGTGAATGATAATATAGTTATCTAGAAAGGAGTAGAGTAAGTGACTACGGAGAAGACGAAAAAAAGAGAAAAATGGAAAGAACACACGTGTACCTACCGACCTCAAGTACATATATTGGAAAAAGGGCTGATGAATGATGAAGAGAGAAAGCTTACCTTGTAAACTATTCTGGATATAAAACATGGTTAACAAAACAAACAACAAAGATTTAAATATTATAAAACCAAAACTGATGATGATTACTCAGAAGTACTTACCATACCAAACAGAATATCGCAAAAGCTAAACATAACACGACAAAACAGGAAAACCAAGCACAGCTTTGTCACCTATTTCCAATATCAATGAACAATACACCAGGGAGATATAGATCAGGTTCTGCGCATAATCGCAGCTTACAGAATGTAACCGATACTTAACAAAAGCGATAGCATCGGATCCAAGACCGTAGGAGCTACACTACACGAACGACTAACAGAAGAGCCCTTTTATAATTTATAAGATACGACATGGTACAACTGCACACGATAACAAAACATTAAAGGACGACTCTTGAATACTTGGCAAAACTTGATAGTGATTTATCTGTCTGGAAAGAATGAAAGAAGAAAACGGCCGACCCTAAATAACATGAGAACTGAGAAGGCAGAAAATGTCGATTTACGTTTTCGCGTTCGATTTCCGAATACGAAATACAGACTCAGAATTCCGTGAACCTAGCGCAGACACTAGTTTTTCCTGTTAGGAATTTTCACGAACGCGTGGGCTGGCATTCGATACGTACGTACGGAAAGTGTACCGTTCGAACAAAAACGGACGTGTGCGGCAGTCAATGTATTTTATTAGTGCACCTTGCATTCGGGTTTCCGAATACGGAAAACGAATTCGGAAATCGAACGCGGAAAACGTACGTATGCGGCCCGCTAGTCTTAGGATGAACAATTGGGTGTTATTTTCATCCAAGTCACCAATGTCAATTAAATATAGAAAACGAATAGTGTTTAATAAAAAAATACAATTATTAGTTATAACATGGCTCTTGTGTATTACTGATACAGATAACGTTCTTGTGGGTCAAGATAGGGTACTTTTATGAGTAGATTCTGCAGCATCCCATTATCAGCCAATGGCAACGGCAATAATTCCAAATTGGTAATCACAATACGAAATTATTGCACTTAGTTACCAAACGTGATCATTGCAAAGATCATGATTAACGTTTACAGGGAGCATACGACTATAATAACAATAGTCATAATTACATAGCCATCGTCGCGTCGTATCGTTATCGTCTCGTATCACATAAAGTCCGTCGTCCACAAACCGAATGCACAATTCCGTGCGTGTTCGCAGTGATTGACATACAATATATTGTCCGATGGCAAGGTGTGGTGGATTGTCAGCCTAATTGTGCGAGACCAAAGTTTAGTTAGGACCATCCATCATTTTGATACATGCCATGGCCTATTCAACGCCAACCAAAAACTGGGACACGGAAACGCGGAATAATTTGTCATTGTATACTTGTTTATTAATTGTTTGTGGTCTGTGGTCGTCTACGATTATGTCAGTTTGATTGATATAAACATAGGCCTCAAGTCCTTTAACTTTTTAAGAGCAGATATTTTTTTCGCTTGTATTCATCTTCATGGCTACTAATAGATTTTTTTACGAGGTTCTATTCGGAATTTGATTAAATTCCCAAGTGAACTATTTGAATATTTTTGAACCAAACAAAAGCATAAATTAATCAGCCTATTATGTTCCCACTGTTAGGACACAGGGCTCTCTTTCCTCCCTGGAAAAGGGAGTGGACCTTAATTCACCACTGGGCGAGGGCGAGTTGGTGGATGTCACATGTATTCGAATTTTCAGTTCTATGACTTGTCTGAACCATACGGCAAATGAAAAAAGGGTTATGAAAAGTTTTGCTATCTTTGTGACTGAAGAAGAAATACAATGAGTACTTTTTTAAATCTAATCGTAGTTCCTGCAAGTGGCGCCACAAGCACACCTTGTTATTAACACTGAACAATTTTATGTAACGTACAAATAAATAAATCGTGTTATTATCCTCAACGAAGGCAAGCACCTCATCGGTTCTCGTTTACCCCTAATAAATACTCTGAACGCCCTAATAAAATCATACTGCGACCACTAATCCGCGGTGGTTATGGCAACACTCCCTTGAGGGCATTTGTTATGAGTTTAGGGTAGTGTAGGAGCCAACATAGTCGTATATTATGCGTTAAATAATTGTTGGATGTATAGCTGAAAACTGAAATGTCGATGGAAAGTTATCGGCTTTATTATTTTTGTAACCATCGTCGAAGCTACTTATAGAGCTGTCCAGGTAGACAATTACCTACTGTTCGGACAAAATTTGAGTTAGCAGGTACCTACTCAATCGACACAAAAAAAATAAAAACGCTTTATAAAACAATATCTACAATCAACTTTCAAATAAAAACTCTAAGTAACTATAAACTCTAAGTAAGTAACTATGGAGTTTCTTGTGCGTTCTTCTCCTTAACAAGCTACTTTTCCTTTAATTCTATTTTTTTAATTTTTAACGTTCAAAAGTGCCGCTTAATGGCCTAGTTGAAATATATACATTTGACTTTGACTTTGACTTCTACAAAGTGAAGCTTTTATTTAGTTTCAAATGTCTCGGTGTCTGTGCGTATGCAATCAAAGATTACTAGTTTTGCACGTTTGTTTTTCGTAACAACGAATTCAATTTTTAAATAAAAAAATTTTTTTTCATTGAAAGAAGAACTAGAAAATATCTAATAGTTTTTAGTTTTGAAAGCCAGTTTATACCTCCTTTTAAGGGTTCCTTACACAAAGGGTGAAAACGGGACCCTAACTAAGACTCCGCGATCCGTCTGTCTGTCTGTCTCATGAACCGTGATAGCTATAAAGTTGAAATTTTCACAGATGATGTATTTCTGTTGCCGCTATAACAACAAATACTAAAAACAGAATAAAACTAATATTTAATTGGGGCTCTCATACAACAAACGTATTTTTTTGCCGTTTCTTGCGATAATGGTACGGAACCATTCGTGAGCGAGTCCGGCTCGCATTTGGTCGGTTATTTTTCTATTCATCATAGTTTCGATTTTCACCCAAAAGTCTCATCAACATCTTAAAATTTAACCCCGTTTATCTGCATATTAATAGAGCTGCTTTATCATCTCGTTATTATCTTCCGTACGTTTCTGCTGCAAATGTTCCACCGGAGAGCTGCTTTATCATCTCGTTATTATCTTCCGTACGTTTCTGCTGCAAATGTTCCACCGGAAGGCATACGTCGCCACAGGTGTAATGTCATTATTTTTATTACCTTATTACCCCGGTAAAGATATAATACTAGCGCCGCCACCGACGGTATATTCTGATGTCAGCTTTTAAAAGATCTCCTAATAATTTGATTATTGGATCCAGCAAAGGCGTCCATTACCATTGCCGTGTATTAGGATCGGATAGGATACATGGACCCCTTTTCCGCACTTAGACTCGCATTTGGTCCGTTGTGCGTCCAGGCCTCCTCTCTGTGAGAGGGAATGGGCCGTAGTCCACCACACGGGCCCAGTGCATTTCGGTGGATGTCACATGTCTTCGAATTTTTGGTTCTAAGACATGCCGGTTTTCTCACGATGTTTTCCTTCCTCACCGTTTTTGAGAGCAGTGGTGATGTAATATTTTACACAAAGTAAAGCGCCTGCCTGGGTTCGAACCTACGACCTACAACTTGTAAGTCGCGGCCATTACCCCTGGGCCACCACTGCTCTCATTGCCGTGTATTGCCATGTATCTATTAGCGAGATATGTGTTATGGAATATGTGTGAGCTGGTTCTTGAACTTATTTTTTTTGTCTTTTGATTAATCAGTAGTTTTCGTTCTACAACATATGTATACAGACTGATTTTTAATTAATAGACATCTTTCAGGAGAAAAAATACTTTTAACATAAAAAAAAGCTTTTACTATTCACGTCTAAAATATGAAAAAACACCGTTATTCAATACATTTAATCTTCTATATATAGGTATAAAAGAGAAAGTATGTATTTATGATCCTTATAGACTCCGAAACGGCTGGACCGATTTTAATGAAATTTTAAGAAAATCTTTAGATTGACCCAGCGGATAATCCTGTTGTGTGTGTGTAGTTTGGTAGCGATCGGAGCATTTTTTTTTACTTTGAACGCGCGGAGTCGCGGGTTTTAAATAAAAATTAAAACTTTTCAAAATGTTTGGAACAGCTAATTTATCTTGGCTTTTTCAGATTTGGTCCCAAAGTTAATTGTTCATATTCATGTGTACAACTTTCAAGCCCTGAAAATTTTTCAATGAATTAAAAGCCAACCTGTATTTTTTGCTGCGTGTCTATTCGTATTTTGTAGGACAATATGCAAATCTTTAATTAAGTAAATCGACGTAATCGATTAATTAGTACAAATTAAGAAAAACGGGTTTGTCCTTGCTAAAAAAAAAACACGTGACGTCATCGTACCTTTGTATAAAGCGCGTTATTCGGTCCAGACTCTATTTTAATTAAACTGTTTTGTTTATATAAGATTCGTTCTTTTTCAAGAAAAACTTTTTCATATCTAGAAACTCTTTTAAACATCATGTAGCTTGTACTATCTCTATCGTTTGCTTAGGTATTGCAGTAATAAAAATACAATAAAATTTAATGTGTTTCCAATGCTTTTGTTGTCTTCACCTTGTAACGTTATTGATACTAAAGTATATCTAACAACCAACAAATGTGGCCAATTTTTCTTAATGTGGCCTTGGACGACCGTGCGTGGTTGCAAGCCACCCTACGACTTCGTTTTGGTGGCCTTGGCGTCCGCAAAATTTCTAGTGTAAGCTTACCAGCGTTCCTGTTTTCTGTCCACAGCACTGAAAAGCTAACCAGAAAAATTTTAGCTCTTTCCCTGGTTGACTCGGAAGTGCCGTGCTTGACAGACGCAGAGAACGCCTGGAAAGTGGCTTGCCCGGATACGGATCGGCCTGAGAACCCATTTTCCCAGAGACAGTGGGATGAGCCGCTCTGCAGGTTGGTACGGAATAACCTTATTAATACGTCTACCAATACTGCTGAGCGTGCCCGCTTGCTGGCTGTGGGTGAGTGGGAGTCGGGCCTCTGGCTTTAGGCACTACCGTCGCCTAACATAGGCACTATGCTAGGTGACACAACCTTCCGACTCACTACATGCCTGCGATTGGGCGCTCCTTGTGGGGCTCCACATCGCTGTCAATGCGGTGAAGCAGTCGACTGCCTCGGACACCATGGCCTTTCTTGTATTAAGAGTGCAGGTCGGATTGCGCGGCACGCTAGCATTAATGATCTCATCCGTCGTGCTCTTGCCACCACCGGAGTGCCAGCTGTCTTAGAACCCAATGGCCTGGCACGCGTTGATGGGAAGAGACCAGATGGTATGACCATAATGCCTTGGAAGTTGGGTAGGTCTTTGGTGTGGGATGCAACTTGTGTCGACACCCTTGCTCCATCCCATCTTCCTAGCACGGTGGGCTGCGCTGGGGCGGCTGCTGCAGGTGCTGAAAACCTCAAACGGCGCAAATACAACAACTTAATTGGTAATTATGTGTTTGAGCCGTTTGGGGTTGAAACACTAGGGCCGTGGGGTCCGAGTGCACACCTATTATTTCGGAATATCGCCAAGCGGTTGGTCGACTCTTCACGAGACCAGAGGGCTGGCCTTTTCTTTGGCCAAAGAATCAGCATTGCCATCCAACGTGGCAATGCTGCCAGCCTTCTAGGCACTTTTCCTGTTGACAGCGATGTGGACGAATTTTTTGACGCTCCGTAATTGTACATATGTTTATTCTTATTTTAGTTCTAATATTAGTTTGTAAATAATAATGTACATATGTAAATAAATACATCTATACAACCAACATGGCAAGCCACCATATGGATGAGACAGGGGCCAGAAGGCTTAAGTACAAAATACCTCAAGACTTCATCAGACAAACATAGCTACATTATTATGCTGCATTAGTAAATAGGTTGTGTCATAGGACACATACCGACCAAGACATCTAAACACGTCAAAAAATTTACTTAATGTCCAATAGTACTGAGACAGATTGTAAAGAAAGAAGAGATAAAAAAAAAAAAAAAAAAAAAAAAAAAAAATACAACCAACATAACTTAGCAGGCTCTCTAAATTATTATGATCATCTCTTCTCTACCTGAGTTCTTCTTCTTTTCGTTTGAGGTGTGGCCACCTCTGGTGTCAGAGTTAATTAAGCCGCCTCTGGAAACCACACAGGCCTGCTTGGGTGTACCTGTGTTGTAAGATCTATTTGGGGTCAGTGCAAATTTCTTCTTCTTCCGTACCTACTTCCCAATTCATCGTCAATTCACAAGTCAGAGAAGTTTTCAAGAGATATTATTATCATGTTTCACACAGTTTATTACATTGAGAGCAGTGGTGGCCCAGTGGTATCGGCCGCGACTTACAAGCTGCAGGTCGTGGGTTCGAGCCCAAGTAGGGGCTTTACTTTGTGTTCGCGACGAAGCGTCATCAACCATACTAAATGGTTCATAGAAATTGAAGTTTGTATGTGTAGACATGTCTGCTTACCACGGCGCGCCACCTGATACTAAAATGAATTTTAGAGGCACGTTTATATTTATACTAAAATTTTACCTACATTTTTTGAGATAGTAGTATAATGTTTTTAGTGTTTGTCAGTATGTTATAGGGTTCAATAGTTCACCCTTAACAGAGTAAAATCATTAGAAAGCATACTGATAAGAGTTATCATAGTAAAAAACATAAATTTCTGTCATACGATACGTCTGTGCTCGGCGACGGATTAGTTCCGAATGAACCGTGAGAGGGAACCACACGTTATTTATAGTTTTGGTGGTTTTTGAAAATATTATAGTAATTAAAATCATGTTTTTAAGGGCTTATCCTATGTACTGGACATGAAATCAGTACATAATGATGAAACTATGTGAAGACCACATAGTTTCTGCTATGTAAATAGGAATATTGACTTGATATCTCAAACACCAAATATATGGTTTTAGGTCATTTTAGGGTATATGGGGGACCTAGACCGAGACAGGAAGCCTATATACACCTCATAGTTAGCGTAGTCTTTTATATAAAGCCCATTTACTTGAGATATCAAGTCAGTATATAATAGAAAAACTGCTGTTTATCTGGTTTTTGGCAATCGCTTACGGTTTTAGGTGCCCTAAGTACCTAGAAACATATAGGTGTACTGGTAAAAGTACTACCATTGGAAAGCCTGCTAAAAGGGCTTCCAGGCGGTTTCTAGATGGGAAGAATCGCTTGGATAGTCAACGAGATAAGCAGTCGTGAAAAATGTAAACAACGTAAAACGTTGAAATTTGTATACCCTTCAGGTGGAATAACTCCATGAAGGGAATAGATGTACTCATGGTGTAAGTACTTTCGGATGGCTTGCTGGACTAGCTACCAAGCCATCACTTTGGAGCGAAAATCGCTCAAGTAGTTTAAGTACAATTCCAGAAAATAGGTTTCTGGAAATGTAATTTTTAGTCAGTTTTTGGCACTCCCCGGGACTATACACCCCTGAGAATTCCGAAAATAAGGAATTTTTGGGGACCTCCCGATGGCCCGTTAAACGCACCATCGTGTTGTCCCAATCTTATTAGTGTTTTTATATCTAATTTCTCTGATAGCTGGGCGCAAAGAAAGTGACCAGCTATCAAATTTGTACATATCAAGGCACCTTATGTGCATATGACCTAGATAGACTTACATAAACACTAGAAATGTAAAGTGTGGTCTATTGGCTACCAGAATCCCCATAATAGGCGGTGATTGTCTGGTTAGCCTAAGTAGGAAGTCCTAAAGTCGGTGAAATGACTTAGGAATTTATAGATTCGTTACATAAGGGATGATATCCCATAGAAGATTCCCGAAAATAAGCTTTTTCTAGACGTCAACAGACAGCCTGCTATTGGCACCAGCAGGTCAACCCAACCTATAGATATCCTTAGACTAGGTTAAAAGCTATTAAGGTTTTAACTGGGAAATAAAGGGAATTGTCCTTTCATTTCATGGAAATAGTCTAGGGAAGCTATCAATACCTGGAAATTAGGTATATTGATTAGATACATAGATAGGGGGCGTTACTGTGTTACAGTACGAAGGAATCCAGCTATTGATAGCACCATGGAAGGGGTGCGGTAACCCTATTTACCAAATATGTATAAGGGTTTTTTTACATAAATAAAAATTATTTTCGGCGAGAATTTGCGGGGCTCTCAATAATGGCACGATGCGAGGGTATAAAGAACCCCCGGGCCCAAAATAGAATTTGTAGTCATCCAAAGCTAGTCGCTTGTACTTGTCTTAGTAAATAAGAAGTAATTCTTATATAGAATCACGTCTCAGAAATTGTTGAGAGCCCTAGAATCGTGCCGTGTACTGAATAACTTAGTGTTTCATTTAATTCATCGACTTCAACCCTTATGAAGACATCCCTTTTCGATCCTGTCGAGCTGAACCTCGGAACCTGGACACCAGGAGTGCTGATCCAGAAGTAGGCAACCCGGAATCTGGAAATAACTCAAGTACAGCCAACACATCGTTGAATCGTTAGAGTCGATTTGCAACCCTACGTCACTGCTGCAGCTAGGCATCCAAGAACCTTTGTTTTCGTTGATGTGGATGGGGCGTTCAGCGGCAATGGCCAGAAGGTTTACGCCCTTCTTTTCTCGGGGCCAATGAACACGCTACGTCCTGCACATTTAATGGTCCTATCGAGCCGAATTTTGGAGCCTGGAGAGCCCCAGGACGTCGGGAACAGTAGATCCAGAAAAAACAACTGGGTGCCTGCATATTAAGTCGGCTACGTGCAACACAACGTTGACCCGTTCGAGCCGAAATTCGAAGTCTGGAGCGCCCCAGGACGTCAGGAAGAAACAGTGGTGGAATTAATTTTTCGAATTTTGGAGAAATTAATTTCACAAATAAACCAAAAATCGACGTGCACTGCAGGGAACAAGTCCTACGTGCCCTATTTGCCGCTGGATCCAAGAGGTAAAATTCTGGAGACAGTTATTGAAAATACCCTATTTTTTCAATAATTGTAAGAAAATAGAAGAAATTTTCTGTGAGCCGCAAAATGCTGTATGAAGACAGATGCGCATCCTTGAAGCCCCAAGAATAGTTCCTGAAGACTTATCGCTGAAAACTACCCTATGTTATCAGTGATTTGTTCTAGAACTGAACGCTTGTTTATTCAACCAAGAATACTCGTTCAGAAGATTGGATTACGTCTTTGACGCGGAAGAATAGTTCCTGAAGACTTATCGCTGAAAACTACCCTTATGTTTTTAGCGATTTGTTTAAAAAACGAGCGCCCGTCAGAAAAATACAAGACGTGCGTTTAGAAGGCTGATGTGCATCCTTGATGATTGAAGAATAATTCCTGAAGCCTTATGACTGAAAACAACCCCTATGTTTTCAGGAAAATTTTGAAGACTGAATTTTCGTCAGTGAATGGAAGAAACGTACTCTGAAGACTTAGATACGGTTCGGATGTACTGACTATGCGGTTCCTGAAGCACTATCACTGAAAATAAATTTGAAGATTGAATTTTCTTCAATCAAGCAAGATACGTGCTCGGAAGATTGATGCACGGCTCTGATGCTTTGGACAAGCAGTTCATGAAGCATCACCACCGAAAAGTAACCTTGACTTTTCGGTGATTTAGAATTTGATTGAATTATAGTCAATCAAATAGAACATACACGTTTATGGGAAAAATAAACTTGTATAGCAAATGCCTGAAGTTTCCTGAAGACTTATCACTGACCGTAAGTTTTTAGTGATTTTTTATTTGAAGATTGAATTATAGTCAATCGAAGTGGAGGTTAACTTCTGGAGATCGTCGGTTTGAACGCTGAAGCCCGGAACTGGGACTTATCTTTGAAAACTAACTTCGAGTTTTCAAAAGAAAATATTTCAACAACAATGCCGATAACCAGATCCAAAGGCAAGACGCCGGAGGCATGGACCGTGGAGTTGGATCAGCCAGCTGGCATCAGACATGAGCTGCCGCCGTGTTCACCTTCCACAACCGAAGGGACCGAGCCGTCGGACGAGCAGCGCCATCTAGCGCCTCAAACTGAAAGCACTCCGACGCATCAACCAATAGAAACTGATCAAGCGGTTTCTACCAGAGTAACCAGATTAGAAGGAGCTTCAGACACAACATTGAAACCTTCTCAGAAAGAGAAGATTTCCGAAGAAGACAGACGTACAGCGATGCCGATGACTACCCGGGGTGACGCCCGTATCGAACATAGCCGTCCGCCGTCAACTAGAGTGACTCGGTCACGAAAAAACATAGACAAAGCTCGCGAAGACTTACTCAAAATTAAGTTGGAGCTTGCACAACTGGCACTTCAGAGAGCGGAGGAAGAGGGTTCCGAAGCTGAATACCTGGATGACAGAAACTCGAATGACGAGTACGTGCGTTCATGGCTAGAAGAGGCACCAGAACCTCAGCCTGAGAAGGAGGATAACGTCGTTGAAGGGGGAACCAGAAATTCTATGCATAGACCCCTGACTGCGGCCGCCACCAAATCGCAAATAGAAGGTCAGCATCCTAAGGAGAGAGAAGTGCGAAAGCCTCCAGTTGCAGCGTCAGCTGAGTGTACAGGAGGTCAGAGGGATAGTCTCCGTCCATTCTTGACGGAGTTGACGTCCGCTATAGCGTCGCTAGCCGACAGAAAAATAGAACAGCGGGACCAACCGAACCCCTCTGCGTCGAAATTCGTCATGACATTGCCGAATTTCAATGGTTCTCATACTGAATGGCTATCATTTCGGGCCATATATGAGACAACTCGAGCGTACTTTACGGACATCGAGAATACAGCGAGGCTGAGGAGAAGCTTACATGGACGTGCAATGGAAACCGTCAGCTCAGAACTCATCGGACATGCCAGGCCCGATGACATCATGAAGGAACTCGAGCTGCAGTTCGGCCGTCCAGACTCCATAGCGCAAGCTGAAACAGATAGATTACGCGGACTGCCGCGCTGCAGTGAGTCACCAAGAGACATCTGCGCGTTTGCAAGTCGCGTAAGAGGTGCTGTAGTCACGCTCCGCGCGTTAAAAAAGGGTCATTACCTTATGAACGCGGAGCTTATGCGATTGTTAACAGAGAAGTTACCCAATTCGCTACGAGCACAATGGTACCGATCATATTCGGAGAAGTACCAATCGGTGCCAGATATTTCATTGTTCAGTAATTTCATATCTGAACAGGCACACTTCTGTAGTCCATTCGCCCCACCCGAAGGCATCGCTTCGGCCGAGGCGAACACCAACAGACGCGTCACACAAAGGACGCATATAGCTACGGACCAACCGGTAGGAAAATGCCGTGTTTGCGACGTGGGACATCACTACGCCACTGGATGTGCACAATTCAGGGGCGTAGCTGTCGAGAAAAGATGGGAGCTAGCGAAAAAACACAATCTATGTTATCGCTGCCTTCAACATCGACGAGGCAACCACACTTGTAAGAGAAAACAGTGTGGCCAAGACGGGTGCAGAGATACGCACCACCGGCTTCTTCATAGGAAGAAGCAACAGCAGAGGGAAGCCAACAAGAAGCCCGATGTTCCTGAATCCCGCAAGGATCCTCAGGAAACGGTGGCCAGTTTCGGGTCACCATCGAGCCAGGCGTACCTCAAGATAGTGCCGGTCCGGGTAATCGGACCGGCGGGAGAGGTAGCAACATACGCTCTCCTAGACGATGGGTCCACCGTTTCGCTGATGGATGAAGACATCGCGAGGCAAGTCGGGGCAGAGGGCCCTGTGGACCCGCTCAAGATCGGTGCGATAGGCAACACCATGCTCACCACCCCATGCTCAAGAAGAGTCAAGGTGACGCTGGTTAGCCCGCAAGAGAGAAGGGTACAATTTAAAGCACGTACTATACCTAAACTCAGCTTGGCAAAACAAACAGTGAGCGATAGGGTTGTCGCACGCTGCAAGCATTTAACCGACTTGAGAAAAGAGTTGATGTACAACAATGGCGTGCCAAAAATACTCGTCGGCCAAGACAACTGGCATTTGTTATTGGCCAGCGAGATTCGCAGAGGTCCAAGACACCAACCAATTGCGTCACTTACAGCGATGGGTTGGACACTACATGGCGCGCACAGTAGTTTACTACGACAACAAGTACATCATGTCAATAGAATAACAACTGATGACAATTTGGATCATCAGTGGCGCGAACATTTCGCCATAGAATCGTTGTGCATAAACCCACAGCGACCCGCCTCTGACCCAGCAAGAAGGGCAGAGGACATTTTGAATCGATCAACTGTCCAATTAGAGAATGGACACATCGAAACCGCCATGCTTTGGCGTAATGAGCATGCTGAGATGCCAGATAGCTTTGAGACAGCTCTGAAGAGGCTCGTCTCAACAGAAAAGAAGCTGGACAAGAACCAGGAACTTCTAAGAAGATACTCAGACCAGATGGACTCGCTAATTGCGAAAGGGTACGCTGAAAGGGCACCCGCAATTAGCACGCCGGGCAAAACTTGGTACCTCCCACACTTCGATGTCTTCAACCCAATGAAGCCAGACAAACTTCGCATCGTACATGACGCTGCCGCCAAATCGAGAGGAATGTCACTGAATGACTTCCTGTTAACTGGGCCCGACCTATTACAGTCGCTGCCAGGCGTAATGATGCGGTTTCGCCGCCACTGCGTCGCAATAACCGGTGACATAGCGGAGATGTTCATGCAAGTGAAGGTGCGGAGCCAAGACCGAGACGCGCTTCGCTACCTGTGGAGGGGAAACCGCAGAGAAGGAGCGCCAGAAGAATATAGAATGACGTCCATCATTTTCGGCGCAGCCAGTTCGCCTTGCACAGCAATTTTTGCAAAGAACTGGAACGCAAACAAATATATAGAGAAGCACCCTGAAGCTGTGGATGCTATACTACGTAGTCATTATATGGATGACTACCTAGATAGTTATAGAACTATCGAGAAGGCGGCAGAAGTCGCTAGTATGGTGCGAAAAATACACCTACAGGCGAGGTTTGAACTCAAGAAATGGGTTTCAAATAGCTCGCAGCTCCTAGAAAAAATGGACCCATCGCATATACAAACTGAGATGGTATCCATTGGAGATATAGATACGTCGGAAAAGATACTCGGCCTCATATGGAGGCCAGGCGAAGACACGCTGGGTTTCAACCTCACACTCGCGCGTCTGCCTGAGGGTATCTTGGACCGAGAGGCGCCCACCAAGCGAGAGGCGCTCAAAATAGTCGCGTCGCTATACGACCCACTCGGACTCGCCTCACCAGTAACCATCAAGGCGAAGCAAATATTGCAAGAAGCATGGAGGCGAGGCGTCGACTGGGATCAGAGGCTAGATGTTGACCTGGCATTACAACCCGGGTACAACATTTACGCCTACTTAAAGACGATAGCGTACCAAGATGCTATCCTGAAGATAGATACGCTATTGAAGAAATAGATAAGAATAGCTCGCTGCGACCTTTACAAATTCAGGTCGGCGACAGCGTGCTGCGACTAAGAAGTCGCATAGCAGCTACGCAAAACGTAGCTGAAGCAGAGGCTACATGTTGACCTGGCATTACAACCCGGGTACAACATTTACGCCAATTTAAAGAGTTAGCGAATGTTGAAAAAAAAAAAAAAAATATCGACAGTGTGCTGCGACTAAGAAGTCGCATAGCAGCTACGCAAGAGGTAGCTGAAGAAGTGATGCGCCCGCCTATATTACATGGCGACCATCACATAACGCAGTTGTACATAGACTGGACACATCGCAGTCTACAACATAGTGGCACCGAACTCACAATTAATGAGGTACGGCAGCACTACTGGGTCGTGAAGATGCGACCAACAGCGAAGAAGGTGATAGCAAGATGCCTGCATTGCCGTATACGCAAGGCACAGCCACCAGTACCTGCGACCGGCGACCACCCGAAAACGCGCCTCGCTCACCATAAGAGGCCGTTTACACATACCGGGCTCGACTATTTCGGCCCGCTATCCGTCACCGTCGGTCGGCAGCATCAGAAGAGATACGTAGCACTATTTACGTGTCTCACATCAAGGGCGGTGCACCTTGAAATCGCCGCCAGCCTTAGCGCAGACTCCGCCATATTGGCGCTGCGCCGATTCGCCGCACGCAGAGGATGCCCAGCTGAGATACACTCAGACAATGGCACCAACATGCACGGCGCCGACAGAGAGCTGCGAGACGCCTTCAAAACAGAGGCAAGTCGTAGAGGCATCGTATGGCGCTTCATAACGCCATCAGCGCCATTCATGGGAGGCGCCTGGGAGCGCCTAGTTCGTTGTGTAAAAAACACACTATACAATGTACTTACAGAAAAACACCCCACCGAAGAGGTGTTGTCCACACTGATTTGTGAGGCAGAGTACATTGTAAATAGCCGACCATTGACACACGTGTCGGTAGATGGTGATGATGATGAATCCATCACACCGAATCACCTCTTGCTCGGTGGGTCAGCCAGACTACCTACACCTGGCACGTTCACCGAGCAAGATATAGACAGCAGGAAAATATGGCGACGATCACAGATCCTCGCTGATATGTTCTGGAGTCGCTGGGTCAGAGAGTACCTGCCGGAGCTCCAAAACCGGCGGGAGCCACATAGTAGTGGGCCCAGATTTAAAGTGGGTGACCCTGTCCTGATAGCCGACGGCCAGCTGCCCCGCAATACGTGGCCGCGAGGCCGCATTGTGGCCGTGTATCCAGGAATCGACGGAGAAATCCGGACCGCTGAGGTACGCACGCTTGGCGGTACCTTGAAGCGTCCGGTGAAGAAACTCGTCCCACTGCCCCAGTAACCAGAGATGCCGGAGCGGCGACCGTCCTCTCGGTGGGCCTGGCCGGCAGCCGAGAAATGCCGTCCGTCGCTCACCGAAGGAATGCAGCGCCGCGCCGACAACACTTCGAGTCGACACAGCAAGTCGACACAGCACTGCACGGCGGGAGATATGTTCGCGACGAAGCGTCATCAACCATACTAAATGGTTCATAGAAATTGAAGTTTGTATGTGTAGACATGTCTGCTTACCACGGCGCGCCACCTGATACTAAAATGAATTTTAGAGGCACGTTTATATTTATACTAAAATTTTACCTACATTTTTTGAGATAGTAGTATAATGTTTTTAGTGTTTGTCAGTATGTTATAGGGTTCAATAGTTCACCCTTAACAGAGTAAAATCATTAGAAAGCATACTGATAAGAGTTATCATAGTAAAAAACATAAATTTCTGTCATACGATACGTCTGTGCTCGGCGACGGATTAGTTCCGAATGAACCGTGAGAGGGAACCACACGTTATTTATAGTTTTGGTGGTTTTTGAAAATATTATAGTAATTAAAATCATGTTTTTAAGGGCTTATCCTATGTACTGGACATGAAATCAGTACATAATGATGAAACTATGTGAAGACCACATAGTTTCTGCTATGTAAATAGGAATATTGACTTGATATCTCAAACACCAAATATATGGTTTTAGGTCATTTTAGGGTATATGGGGGACCTAGACCGAGACAGGAAGCCTATATACACCTCATAGTTAGCGTAGTCTTTTATATAAAGCCCATTTACTTGAGATATCAAGTCAGTATATAATAGAAAAACTGCTGTTTATCTGGTTTTTGGCAATCGCTTACGGTTTTAGGTGCCCTAAGTACCTAGAAACATATAGGTGTACTGGTAAAAGTACTACCATTGGAAAGCCTGCTAAAAGGGCTTCCAGGCGGTTTCTAGATGGGAAGAATCGCTTGGATAGTCAACGAGATAAGCAGTCGTGAAAAATGTAAACAACGTAAAACGTTGAAATTTGTATACCCTTCAGGTGGAATAACTCCATGAAGGGAATAGATGTACTCATGGTGTAAGTACTTTCGGATGGCTTGCTGGACTAGCTACCAAGCCATCACTTTGGAGCGAAAATCGCTCAAGTAGTTTAAGTACAATTCCAGAAAATAGGTTTCTGGAAATGTAATTTTTAGTCAGTTTTTGGCACTCCCCGGGACTATACACCCCTGGGAATTCCGAAAATAAGGAATTTTTGGGGACCTCCCGATGGCCCGTTAAACGCACCATCGTGTTGTCCCAATCTTATTAGTGTTTTTATATCTAATTTCTCTGATAGCTGGGCGCAAAGAAAGTGACCAGCTATCAAATTTGTACATATCAAGGCACCTTATGTGCATATGACCTAGATAGACTTACATAAACACTAGAAATGTAAAGTGTGGTCTATTGGCTACCAGAATCCCCATAATAGGCGGTGATTGTCTGGTTAGCCTAAGTAGGAAGTCCTAAAGTCGGTGAAATGACTTAGGAATTTATAGATTCGTTACATAAGGGATGATATCCCATAGAAGATTCCCGAAAATAAGCTTTTTCTAGACGTCAACAGACAGCCTGCTATTGGCACCAGCAGGTCAACCCAACCTATAGATATCCTTAGACTAGGTTAAAAGCTATTAAGGTTTTAACTGGGAAATAAAGGGAATTGTCCTTTCATTTCATGGAAATAGTCTAGGGAAGCTATCAATACCTGGAAATTAGGTATATTGATTAGATACATAGATAGGGGGCGTTACTGTGTTACAGTACGAAGGAATCCAGCTATTGATAGCACCATGGAAGGGGTGCGGTAACCCTATTTACCAAATATGTATAAGGGTTTTTTTACATAAATAAAAATTATTTTCGGCGAGAATTTGCGGGGCTCTCAATAATGGCACGATGCGAGGGTATAAAGAACCCCCGGGCCCAAAATAGAATTTGTAGTCATCCAAAGCTAGTCGCTTGTACTTGTCTTAGTAAATAAGAAGTAATTCTTATATAGAATCACGTCTCAGAAATTGTTGAGAGCCCTAGAATCGTGCCGTGTACTGAATAACTTAGTGTTTCATTTAATTCATCGACTTCAACCCTTATGAAGACATCCCTTTTCGATCCTGTCGAGCTGAACCTCGGAACCTGGACACCAGGAGTGCTGATCCAGAAGTAGGCAACCCGGAATCTGGAAATAACTCAAGTACAGCCAACACATCGTTGAATCGTTAGAGTCGATTTGCAACCCTACGTCACTGCTGCAGCTAGGCATCCAAGAACCTTTGTTTTCGTTGATGTGGATGGGGCGTTCAGCGGCAATGGCCAGAAGGTTTACGCCCTTCTTTTCTCGGGGCCAATGAACACGCTACGTCCTGCACACTTTGTGTAAATTATTTCATCACCACTGCTCTCAAAACAGTGAAGGAAAACATGGTGAGGAAACCGGCATGTCCTAGAACCAAAAATTCGAAGACATGTGACATCCACCAACCCGCACTGGGCCCGCGTGGTGGATTACAGCCCATTCCCTCTCACAGAGAGGAGGCTCGTGTCCCAGCAGTGGGAACATTAATAGGCTGTGACATTACATCGTTGTCTTGGCCTTCCCTTGTTCTTTTAGCCATCTTAACTCGAGTTTTTCTGTTTTTTTTTTCAGCTGCTCGTAAGTATTTAGGGCACCAAATACCTACACATTTTAATCTCTAAGATGATAGGTTCACTCCAATATTCCACGATCTGGTTTTATAACTAAACAAGACAACAAAGACCTGATACACCCTATTTATTTACAAACAAGTTAAATTCAAATGAAGTAAAATTACTCCACTCTATACTCCATAGTTTGCAAACCGTCCATAGACTTATAAATCATTTAACAAAGCCAACTGGGGCGCAATAAAATAGAATATATTATTACAGATTGTAAACATTCAACTACATTCTAGTCCCAATTACATCACAGCGATTCATTTGCGTGGGAAGGCGCGTCCGTAACGTCCTTTCGATAGCTTTCATCCAGTTTGAAACACCAATTTAACATGAGCTGCAAAAAACAACCGCAGAAATCGATCCACTAGTTCTACGAAGGTCTAAATAAGCTGGTTGAGTTTATTTGCGCGGGAAAAATCTTCAATAGCATACTTATGCAAGCGTTGTAAATAAATGTACAGTTTCATTGGACCATGACGAGTCGACCGTTTGGCCAATCAAAAGGACGGAACTATGGGTATCACGGTAACGCAATGCGTGGGCGCACCCTTATGTGAGGATGGACGAAAAAGTATTGTACTCCATCCGGTGGTTACATGAAGTTTACGGGTATTAACTAATATAGTTGTATATCAACTGATGAAATGTTGTGTTGTGTAAAGGCAATGGGCCAGAAACCTGTCACTGCGCACATTGGAGAGAATTTAGAACTCAATTCGTTAGTGTTTGTGCTTTCAAGTGTTATAAATCCCGAAGAATTCAGCGCTGATATATATATTAGGAAATTGTCACACTAGTTCCTACTTCTAATCGTCTATGTAGCGTCTATGTATCAATATATGAAACCCGGAACAAAAATATCAAGTCTCATTCAAGAATTAAGATAATTTATCAGAAATGATTTCACCACAGTAAATACAAAAGTAAACACAGTAAATAAGAGCAATCAGTATTTCCACTTATCTTTATAACCTTGACCTACCGCGATAAGAAACGGCTAGATACAATATTTCCTAGGAAATTGTTAGTCTAGTCTAGGAAAGATAAGCTAGTATTCACCATCTAAGACAACGTGTCAAAGTAATATAGTGAGAATGAGGTAATCATATGACCTCGGGAAGAAGTTCCCCGCCACTTCGCGGGTGTCGTGCAATTGATGGTCCTCTATGGGGCCCCTGTCTGGTCAAACAGACTATCAGGCGTACGACGCTGCAGGACTAAAATTAATATCCTGCAGTAGTAAATGGCCATTCGTATCGCACGAGGTTACCGAACGGTGTCTTTTGAGGCGGCAACTCTCCTGGCACGGTTTCCTCCGCTGGACATTCTGGCGGACATGGAAGTCAGGGTTCATAACCGAACTTGCGCCATCTGCCAGAATGGTGAAAGCGTACCAGGAATAGCTTAAGTAATGCTGAGGCGGAAGGAACGGCGATATGCGCTAGAGCAATGGCGCGAGCGGCTACAGCAGCCGCAATTTTCGTGCAAACGCGTTGTCGAAACCGTCCTGACGCACTTTGAAGCTTGGCTGAAAAAAGAGGAACGCATCTCCTACAGGCTCACTTTCGGTGAGTACCTGAAAAGGATTGGGCGAGAGAACACGGCAAGTTGCCACCACTGCGGAGGCGACCTTGACTCTACACATCACACGCTCGAGGAGTGCCCTGCGTGGACTTCTGAGCGGCAGATCTGTATCGCTAGGATCGGGCGAGACCTGTCTTTGCCAGTAGTTGTGAGGGCCATGCTGGCAGAGACAGAAAACTGAAGTTAAATGGGCTCCTTCTGTGAGACCGTGATGGTCCAGAAGGAGGCAGCCGAGCGGGATCGTAAGAGAGCCGATCCCGCTCGAAGAAGAAGGCGTCGAGGAAGCAACCGCTCCGATGCTTAAAACGCCAAAACGCCTGAATTATAGGCAGGTGGGACTCCCAGGCGTTCAGATTGGAGACTCTATCCGCCCATCAAGTGACTCCAGGAAAGACAGTGATCACGTGATGCCGTGCACAACGAGGCTCAGGGGAGGCGCTTTTTCAGTCTCCCCAGGGATGTGCCCTACTAGGGATGTGCCTCACTAACCCTTTCAGGTTTTGCACAGAGGGTGGTCCGAGGTAGTCTGTTGAGTGGTCATGGGGCTACTTCTACGTGCTAATGGTTATCGCCTGGATGATTTTAGTGAGATAAAAGTCCCACACTTCTTTTACCCAAAAGTCCAGGCGCCTTTTGAAGGCTCGTAAACAAAAAAATATATAAAATTGGACCGTAACCGAATAAACGAATCTGTAGAAAGAGACAAAGCCGATGAAGAAAGACCTGTAGACCAATAGTGAAGATGGTGACATTATTATCACTTGTGACGCGTACCAATAACAGAATTCTAGAAAAGTTAAGAACTGGCCGCACAACAGCTTTATCTCTCACACAGTTTTACGGCCGTTTTTACTTGATAGCCAGCCGAAACGCTCACTCCATCACCCTAATTGTGTAATACACTAAATCACAACCGAATCCGTGCCTCATCGTCGGCCACATCATCGCTTACCATCAGCTGAGATAGTGATCAAACAGTAGTAGGGCGCACGGTTGGCGCAGTGGTTGAGCGATTGACTGCTGCACTGCGTGTCGCGGGTTCGATTCCCGCACGGAACAAATATTTGTATGATCTACAAATAGTTGTTCCGGCTCTGGGTGTTTGTGTATGTGAGTTTATATGTTTGTAAACGCACCCACGATACAGGAGTAAATAGGAATTATGTATGTAAGGCGCAAAGTATAAAAAAAAAAAAAAAAACGCAAGCCTATCTACAATAAAAAAAGAAAGAAGTTCCCAAGCTATTGCTCATGTGTAAAAATCCGCCTACTCGATAGCATAAAATGAAATGAATATTGTTGAATTGACAAAATGAAAGTGAATGCGCTCGATTTCATGAATTTACATGTTCTTAGTAGGATGCAATTATACCACTGTTCTATAAGTCTACGAGTGTGATAATGCAAGCGTATGCGCAAGCAGATGTTGTCGAGTCAATAGGAAATAAGCCATCATGGCGCGACAGGATAGTCATAACTATTTAATTATTCCCGGCGACTACGATTTTATATTCATTGCGAGCGTGTGTAAGAGTAGAGACGATTTTATATCGATGTATGTATGTGCAATGACCGCTAGCGTTCTTATAGTATACGTATCTATACCAATATTATAAAGAGGAAAGATTTTTGTGTTTGTTTGTAACGAAAAGGCTCGACCAACACAACCACCAACATCCACCAACCCGCACTGGGCCCGCGTGGTGGATTACGGCCC
Source organism: Orthosia incerta (assembly GCA_948252205.1). Lineage (NCBI taxonomy): Eukaryota > Metazoa > Arthropoda > Insecta > Lepidoptera > Noctuidae > Orthosia > Orthosia incerta. The sequence continues at coordinate 8,869,053 of OX411748.1, forward strand.
ATTCCCTCTCATAGAGAGGAGGCCTGTGTCCCAGCAGTGGGAACATTAATAGGCTGATGATGTGATGTGATGTGAAAAGGCTCGAAACTACTACTGGACCGATTTGAAAAATTCTTTCACCAATAGAAAGCTACATTATTCCTGAGTGACATGAATATTTTTTAATCCCGAAAATGGGTCCTGTAGGGTGGTCCACGGTAGCGAAGCCGCGGGCAACAGCTAGTAGTATATATATATCTTTCTTTGATATTTATTTCCTCTGCCTGCTTTAAAAAAAAACATGCTTTCTATTAATATCAAGCCGAAAAGAAAACTAAGTACATAAAGATTCTTTCAGGTTTGTATAACGGTATCATCGCAGGAAAAATGATGATGACAGACATACATAACATCACGATTGTTCCTATACCCTGAGGGTAGGGCAGAGATTTATCTACATCTACAGTAAACTCATATTCCACCAGTTATGTCAGTTTATGTTACTTATTATACGGGACAAATAATAAATACCTCCGTCGTCAAATTCAAACTCAGATGAGAAATTATGGATGGAGAAACAAAGTAACTCTTTTCCCGACCCACGAAGCGAACGAGGATCTCACGCTCAGTAGTAAGACCATGCAACGACTAAACCAACGAGGCAGTCAAAAGTTTACTGTCGTTTTTTTTTTGGTACAATCCCACCGCACTATTCCCAAACCATTGCAACTCCTGAAAGCCAGAATTAGCAGTGGCGACAACCAGAAAAGCGATGAAACTCGACTAAGTCCCGGAGAATGAATTTAAAAGTCTTGGATCCCGCAACGAAATTAATCAGAAAAGATAGAGTCAAAGAGAAAATATAGATTGCATCTTGTTCGGCTTCCTAGGCTAACAAAATTATGATCTCTATATACTCGCATATCCTAAGCCACAACCAACAAAACAGAAATAGGTAGTAGATATGTATTCACAGCTAATATAAGCCACATGGTGCCATACCGCGCGATGTTAACAGAGAAATTTGTTTTGAATTATATGGGCCACTGAAACAAACTTCCTGTACAGCGTTCATTAAGGTCTGTTCTACAGGAATGTTATGTTTTGTGAATCATATAACATTAACTACGTAGGCAGGGGTATAATATGGAATTATGGAACTTCAACCTTTTTGAAATCAAGTCGTAGTTTTGTGTTCATAATGGTAAAGTTTAGAATATTTGAGGTTTTATTTTATGCCAATGACTAGCAGTATAGGCCCTCTACTAGTAAGTGGCAACAGCCGCCCATAATTGGACATCTGCAAAATGAACACAGTGTACAGTGTTCATTTTGCAGATGTCCAATAAACAGTGTGCAACAAAATACAGTGTGCTTATGCCGAGTTTTTTAACGTATTCACTCGTGATAACGTAAACGATCTCTTATGTCAAACGAGTGAGTACGTTAAAAAACTCGCACTAAGCACACAGTTCACTCCACGCTCACTACACCTACATTTTAACACCGACTGATTTCTGTAAGTGAGTTTAACTGTGTAAACACGCACCCACGATACAGGAAGAAATTCCTAACGTGGGGCAAAGTTAAAAAGAAAACAAAACAAAAACAAACATAATTGACAGGCAGGTATCAGATGGGAAGGGTTTATCCGGATTCTAAATTTTTTATTCTGTCAAAGAGCTTGACATTTTAAATCTATAGTGATGTCCGATTTTAGCAAAATTATCGTCTTAAATTTGATTGTGGAATTAAATGGACTTAAGACTGTGTTTGGCATAGCTACAAAATGTAACTATGCGTTGCCTATTTCGGGCTAGCGCACATACTTACAGGCACAGCCGTAACGGGTCAAATGGCCCCGGAATGGCCGCCAATGGCCGCCAATGGCCGAGAATGGCTGGGACTGGCCGGGAATGTCCGAAGCAAAGCATGTGCATTTCTGTGCAACATAGTGAGAGTGCGTTGACCCAATACAAATAAATAGCGTTTCGTATTACCAATGCGTGTTTCCGATTATTCACGGAAACATTAAATTGTATATCCTTGGTCATATTATTACTAATAAAGTGATTGGAGTCACTGCCGGGAATTATAGCTGTGAACCTAATTGTAATTAAATATGTATTTATAGTTATTTGGCGATAAGACAAATGGTTATTGTATGTACAAGTTTGTGATTTGAAAGTCTGTAAACCCTGATGCTTGAAGTCAAGAAACCTAATAAAAACTTGCCTTTTCTGAACACAGGGCAAGTAAAGTAGTAGCAAAATAATATAGTACTTGCTGCCGCCCGCGTGCGATGGTAGTAGTTCTTCGCCCAATCTTACTAACATAACTGTGAAAGTTTGGATGGATGTGTGTGTGAATGTATGTTTGTTACCCAGTCACGCTAAAACGGCTGAACGGATCAGGATGTAATTTGGCTCAGAGATAGATTATATAGTCTGGAATAGCAGATGGACTTTTCATCCCGGTATAATGTTCCTTTGGGATTATAAAACAAAAAACACAACACCATACTTATCTTTATAAATTACTAGCTTCTGGTAGCGGCTTCGCCCGCGTGAATGTCTAAAATCTTAAGTGCTATTCCAGACTATAATCTATCTCTGTGCCAAATTTCATCCAGATTCGTCCAGCCGTTTTAGCGTTAATAAGTAACAAACATACACACACAAACTTTCGCCTTATTAGTGTGATAAGATGTCATCCGAGTGCCTGCGCAGAGTTTTAGAATACTTTGGCCACATTGCAAGGAAAGACGGTGAAAATCTCGAGAGGCTCATCGTGACCGGCAAAGTAGATGGGAAAAGCCCTCGTGGACGTAGCCCAATACGTTGCTCTGACCAGATCCGCACCGCTCTTGATTCTACAGTTTACAACGCCCTCCACACCGTCAGAGACAGAAACAGATGGAGAAAGACCATTCGAGAGAAGGTGATGCAGAAGGGAGGTCACGACCCTCAATACTGAGGAACACGACGCAAGGAGGAAGTGATAAGATAACCTACGTGTTATTCTGATGTGTAATCTATATTTCTGTAAAGTTTCATCAAAATCCGTGCAGCAGTTTTTGCGTGAAAGAGTAACAAACATGCATCTATCCTTACAAACTTTCATGTTTATAAAAGTTGTAAATTTACAGTACCAACTAAAATTATTCACACAAACAAGATCTTTCTGCAACATCTTCAACTGAAATCTTTACAAACAAACATTGGCACTTGAAAATCAAGGGTAGAGTTAATTCAAGGAGCACGCGAACTCTCGAGGCTTTTCAATTAAAAGAGGGTAGGTATTAGGCCTTTCTGGATCAAAAATATTCACTGCCTCTTCCTTTTTATATGAATTTAACCCTGTCACTGGTTGTTGCAAAAATTTTCAAGTAACACCCGAATAAAACTCAGTGACCCGATTGCGTTTCCCTATCTTAGGGCCGGCGCTCACTGACGACACAACACGGCAAAGGATTTTTTCGTGGAATTATTTTCGACCTTGCCGCGGCACGGCTCGGCACTTTTCAGCATACCAAATCATTCTAAAATCAAAATCAAATATTTTTATTTTACATAGGCCTACATGGGCACTTATAAAACGTCGACAAAAGGTGCACGGTTCGGGTTCGTCGTTTCCTATGGAGAAGAACCGGCAAGAAACTCCATGGTTACTCTTATATTTTTTTTTGTGTTTACAATATTTCCATGTTACAGCATTAGTACTTGGATATGGGGGGACAACGTAGGCCCGACAATAAGTCGTACGAAATTAAAAAAAACAAACAAAAAAAATAATGTTAAACGAAATAAAAAGTTAACAAATATTAACAATCATCTAGAAATCTAGAAAGCCTACAATGTTCACACATTCGCAATCGGTGAAATAATCTATACAAAGGTAAAAAAAAAAAAAAACAACACTAAATTTAACATGTGGCACAAATACTGTAATCAGTGCTGTAACTATTCTTAGCAAAGGGCTATAATGATGATTGAAAAATATTGTAAAAAGTCTAATTAAAAGAGAAAAAAAATGAGATTGAGAATAGTTAGAGATATCCATATATTTGTGCCGTTTATGAGTTACCAGGGAAGCCGTGCCGCTGCATGCCGCGGCATGCATTTATAAAGGAATTTTAGCGCTGATGTAATAGAAATAAGATCGAAAATCAATTTGTCTACGATAAAATCCTTTACGTGCCATGCCGTCAGTGAGCGCTAGCCCTTACAAGGAAAGGTACCCAACTGTCCGGGGCTCGATTTGATTTATTTTGATATATATTAGAGAGGTTCTAAAATAACAGACACATATTCTTTTTAGCTGTCCAATAGAAATAAGGTCGAAAATCATTTGTCTACGAAAACATCCTTTACCGTGCCATGCCGTCTGTGAGCGCTGGCCCTTACAAGGAAAGGTACCCAACTGTTCGGGGCTCCGATTTGATTTATTTTGATATATTTAAGAGAGTAGTCTAAAATAACAGACACGTATTCTTTTTAGCTGCCCAATATCAACAAATTGGAAGAAACTTCTGTAGAGAGTTTTATAATATCACTGGTAGCTGGGCACTGTCGCCATCTCGTCGAAATTACGAGAAAGAAAAACGACGATAACAACAACAAAATCGATGCCAACTGAAGAGGCCCAAGACACGACGCTGATGGCGGCAGCAAATGGGCCCACACAACGTGTAGATGCTGCCTCCTCCTCAGGGCGGAGGAAAAAGAAGAGTGGGGAAAGGGCAGGAAGCCCCATCACCCCCCTGTGACCCAGGCAATTTTTTTATAAGTTTGAGAAAATAAAAAAATAATGAGCACGGGTTTTGTTATATCGGTTCAAATTTATATTTTCTAAACGACGAGAAATAAAAAAAATTGATGGATTATTTTTTAGTAAAATTGGAATTTGAGCCGATATAACAAAACCCGTACTCATTATTTTTCATGTTCTCAATCATATAATCAAACCAGTAATTAACTAGCAATTTGCTTGAACAAAACTCTCTACAGAACTTACAAGGTTTAGCCACTTTTCAGTCAGGACAATTTCTCCCAATAGGTTGAGAGTGGGCACTTAAAAAAACATATCTGTTTGTTATTTTAGACTATTCTCTAACAGATAATATCAAAGTAAATCAAACCTCAGCCGAACCATTGGCTGAATTTCCTTGTTAGTATTATACTCGTATTACGGCAAGAAAATCTAAAAATTCATTCATACTTATTCTGTTGTAAATAATAATAAAAATATATGGAACTAATATTATACACAGGTAAATCTATAAGTTTGTAGAACGTCTCTAGAATAAGACATACTGAGCGAAGGAACAAGCAAGTTAAAGATATGACTCACTTCAATATATACGATTCAATTTTGTACGCTCATTCAAATTGCAAGGAATTGGTGAAGTTGAGGAGCTCGTGGCTAAATAATAACTGCCGCACTGGTCGATCATCAAGGTTAAGCAATGCTTGACGAGGTCGGTCCGTGGATGGGTGACCATTTCAACATACCGAGTTTCCTCCGTGCCTCGGCAAGCACGTTAAGCCGTTGGTCCCGGCTATCATTCGAAGATCTTTGACAGACGTTACGGGTAGTCAGAAGCTTGAGATCTGGCATCAGTCTTGCCAAGGGGTAACGTGTTAACCAGTTGTGGAGGTCAGATAGGTAGTCGCTCCATGTAAAACACTGGTACTTAGCTGAATCCGGTAAGACTGGAAGCCGACCCCAATACAGTCACATATGGAGTGAGGCCATCGAGAGGCATGGGGAAGCGCTTGCCGTCTCCCTCGACATCTCGAAGGCTTTCGATAGGGTCTGGCACGAAAGCCTTATTGGTAAGCTTCCTTCATTCGGGTTGCCCGGTGGTCTGTGTGATTGGATTGCAGACTTCCTGAGAGATCGGTCCATTCGAGTGGTTATCGATGGCTGCTCGTCGGACCAATTGGATATTAATGCCGGGGTCCCTCAGGGGTCCGTACTCTCAGCAACATTGTTCTTGTTGCACATTAACGATCTGCTGAAGCCCGGCACCTTTGGGTATGCAGACGACAGCACTGTTGCTGAGAGATACTTGTCCAACGCGCGTGCTACCGGGCCTCAGGTCCGGTCTCTCCGGGAGGCCATGGTGGAGCGCTTGAACTTGTCCTTGCAGGCAGTTTCCGAATGGGGCGATGCCAATCTGGTCAGGTTTAATGCTGCTAAAACCCAGGCGTGTCTTTTTTCCGCTAAAAGGAGCCAATTCCACCCGGCTCCTACTTTCCGTGATGTAACCGTGCCAATAACGAACCATCTTGAGCTTCTTGGCGTTACGTTGACATCGACTCTCAATTTTGGGCCATACATTGAGGCAAAGGCTCAGCTGGCTGCCAAAAAGTTGGGGATCCTTGCGAAGGTGAGAAGGTACTTCACGCCGGAACAGCTGCTCAACTTGTATCAAGCGCAAGTTCGATCGTGCATGGAGTACTGTTCTCATCTCTGGGATGGATCTGCCAAATACCAGCTTGATGCACTAGAGTCGATCGAAAAGCGGGCCAAGAAACTCATCGGTAATGAGGCACTGGTCAAGTCAAAGCTCCAGAGCCTTGAACATCGTCGCCGAGTTGCCAGTTTGTCGGTATTTTATCGGTTACATTTCGGGGAGTGTGCGATGGAATTACATGATTTAATTCCGCCCAGCCCGTTCCATCATCGGACTACCAGACGTACGGCGATGCGTCATCGGTACATGGTGGACATCCCACCCATACGCACAAAACGTTTTGGGGACACTTTTATTATGCGTACAGCTAAAGAGTGGAATTCCCTGCCGGAATCTGTGTTTCCCGATAGCTACAATCTAGGGGTCTTTAAGTCAAGAGTGAATAGGTTTCTTCTAGGCAAGCGTGCTCTATCGTCGACCACATCATCGCTTACCATCAGGTGAGATAGTGGTCAAGCGCAAGCCTATAGATAAATAAAAAAAAAAAAAAAAAAAGTTGGGAAAAGGCTAGGCAGATGATGATGATTCAAATTGCAAGGAATTGGTGAACCGTGTATTTAATTTGCCATAATCTCAAGCCAATTTACGACGAAAGGGCAGATGAAATGACATATTTACCAGATTTAGCATACTAATAATAACAGTTTTTATATAACTAAACAAGCTTTTATACTCAAAACTGCATTTTCACGAGAAAATGACGTGTGTGCATAATTTCATTTGATCAACGGGAAATGCGTCAAATTTGCAAGCTTTGATTACATACAAACACTTGCAAACAATGCTTCTTCTTCGAACTCCGCATCACACATCCAGCCGCTATGATGGCTTCTTCTCTGTTACTGCAGTGCATCTCTGGTACTCACTCCCACACTCCCTATATAGCCCTTCTCTCGATGTCTTCAAGAGAGGTAAAGGAGCATTTTCTTACAACGCAATAAATAATATTAGCAGATATATATATATTTGTATTTATGAACGTAGTTCTTTTATATTATAATATATAAAACTGCATTATATATTTGTAATGTTTATAAATTGTACACTGGATTCCTGCCCTCAATTATTATGATCTCTATCAGTCTAAGGTTTGCTGGAAGAAAATCAATTTTGCAGTTAAGTTCGCCTTTTTACATGAATATTGATTTCACTTTGTGTAAAAGTATTGTCTTGGTGTACAATAAAATAATTGAGAATTAAGAAACGGACACCTCGACAGGTGAAACTAAAAAACGGCAAAAAAATCACGTTTGTTGTATGGGAGCCCCACTTAAATATTTATTTTATTTTGTTTTATGCAACAGAAATACATCATCTGTGAAAATTTCAACTGTCTATCTATCACAGTTCATGAGATACAGCCTGGTGACAGATAGACAGACAGACAAACGGACCGCGGAGTCCCGTTTTTATTATCCTTTGGGTACGGAACCCTAAAAAAACTACAAAATCCACAATATGTTTTAGAAGCACACAAGAATACATTCCAGACAGTAAATTGATTCCATCTGTACTTGATATTTTCGCCAAATTGCTAGAAGAATCTGAGCCAAAATAAATCGTATCTTTGCCAAAATCAGCCGTTAGACCGGAACCTGGGTATTTAACAACGGCTTCATATGAACACAGATCTAGGTCATGCTACGTGCGCTATTTCTGTAAATTATGAAGATTTACTACTAATGTCAATGTTTTCAGGATTTTAGGTCTGCATAAGTCATTGAAGATGAGAAGCTTACAGTATAGTTCACGCCAAAATTCTTGGCCGCTCTGAAGTTGGCTCTCCGATGCGCAAGGCACTGCGCAGTGCTGTTTTTGTATAAGATTTAACTGCGCAGCCATTGTAGCCAACTTCAGAGTGGCCAAGAAGTTTGGCGAGTACTGTACCTATAGACAGTAGAGTTGTTCCTCTATCTGTATTCTGTTTTCTATTTAACGGAGACTGCTCTACAAAGAAAACATGAAATCAATCGTTTGGAAACATTCACGAGTGAGTTGGAGAGTGGTGGAGACACGAGTACTGCAGAGATGTTGCACCACGCAAAAGACAAAGAGAAATATTTGGGGTTGACGGTCAACCTTCCTGAACTGAAAGAAGAAGGATTATCAACACCAGTGAACAAGTATGGTGATCAAACTATACTGCTCTGCATGAGAAATAGCCTTTTCCCTGCAGTAGAAATTTACAGGCAGTAGTTTTATTTAAAGCATCTCCTGATCAAAGACCTAACTAGTTTACTAAGACCTATTACTGCTACCCTCCCACTTCATAGATTCTTAGTGTTATCCAAGTGTATTACAGCTCTACTTCAGAACATAATATAATCGTTAAACCCCGAAACTTGTACCAAATACTGCGTTACACACAGTTTCCTGAACCCTCTCATTAAACTCGATTGTTTAGAACAAACTCTTGACGTGGTTTATGATTACCACTGTATTATGCCGTATCCGCTTGTAATTGTAACATTTAAACGGGAAACGTTTACTAGACGAAAACACACTTACGTGTCGTGGCCTGGCGTGGCGCTTTCTGACGCAGTTGATTGGATACAAAACTCGTTTTGTTACGACCGCGACGTAGGCTGGCACTGAGTCGTTAGTTGGTGAATCCCGCCACGACACGTAAGTGTGTTTCCGTCTTAAAGGAGTAGATAGTCGACAGAGACTCAGCTCTATATGGCTATTAACTTCTATCTGAGATTGCACCAATAAGAAGTGTTGTTATTATCAGAAGGGATAAAAGTACTCTATGGTTTTTCCGAATTCCAATCTATCTCTATGTCTAAATTCATCAAAATTAGTGCAGCGGTTTAGGCGTTAAGCGTAGGCAAACACACAGGTAACTTGCGCATTAATAATACTATTTGGAGTGTGGTGTTACACAGTTTCCTAAACCCTCTCATTAAACTCAGTTGTTTAGAACAAACTCTTCGCGTACTTTATGATCACCGCTGTATGCCGTATCCGCTTGTAATTGTAACGACTAAACGGGAAACATTTAGTGGGTACTTGTACAAGAGTATGTATAATCGACAGAGACTCAGCTTTAGGTGTACGCATGGTGTACGTAATAGGTGCTGTGGCTACGTATGTAGGACGTTTCACTAATGCTTCTGAGACATTAAGTGAAAGTCTTGTCAATGGCAGTGATGCGAATAACATAAAATCTAATAGATATATACGGACATATGCCAAAGCCATTTGGCTTTGGCATATGTCGGAAGGCGTACGAGGGATAGAAGCCAACGCGCACAGGCCGAGGCAGTTAGAAACTTTAATGAAATGAAATATCAACCGTCGAAAAAAACCGGCCAAGTGCGAGTCGGACTCGCGCACGAAGGTTTCCGTACCATTATCGCAAAAAACGGCAAAAAATCACGTTTTTAGTATTTGTTGTTATAGCGGCAACAGAAATACATCAACTGTGAAAATTTCAACTGTCTAGCTATCACGGTTCGTGAGATACAGCCTGGTGACAGATAGACAAGACAGATGCCTAACATAGGAAGATACGCCTCTTTTTAAAGTTCCGTACCCAAAGGGTAAAAACGGGACCCTATTACTAAGACTCCGCGGTCCGTCTGTCTGTCTGGCTATCTGTCACCAGGCTGTATATCATGAACCGGCTCTAACAATTATCAAAATACAGCAGTACAATTTTATGAAGCTTGGTCTCTGTCGAATATCATCTCGTGTTACTCGTAAAAACAATTATTTGCCACTAAAGCCCTATCGAGCTCGTCTAAATAATGCCATCACACTAAAGTTCCATGTGAAGGAATTTGAGCTTTGTAACGCGACCGTTCAAGTACTAAAGTCGATTGAAACAATAAAGCTGATTGGCTGGGGTGTCATGTATCGTTTGATTAGTATTACAGTTTAATCAGCGAGTCAATAAGGTATTTGACCTCTGGGAAAATTGACACCGACGTTGTTTGTTCGAAAAAGGTGAAAAATGTTAAGTGTTTGCAAAGGTTTGTTAAGTACTTTCGAGAGGTATTTGTCGAACCGTTTTAGAACTTTTGTTTACTTTTTCGCGTGGTTTAAAAGAAATGTCTGTCCATGAATATACCTAACTTAATGAGCTCCTCTAAATATGCTTGAGGATTTGTAAGACAATAGTAGATGGTTATAAAGAATTTCTTACCATTTTTGCCCGACTGCGGAAAGGTAATGTTTTTCGAGCGTATGTAGTATGTATGTCCATTTCTATAGCACGCTCTACAGCCCAAACGGCTTGACAAATTATGACATATGAGGTATCGTTGGATTCTTCTCAATTGTGGGAGTGACATAGGCTATATCATTTTTAAAAATCATACAATTTTTTTTTTCGTTATCCTAACTATATGGTTATCAAATGAAAGCTATCCAAAAGCCATTCCAAAAGTATATATATAGTACCACTTTTATGTTCCTATTCTGGCAAAATTTCAAGATAAGCGTAACTTTGATAGCAAAAAATCATTTACCACATAATTTATTTGGAGACCTCGTTCATTACTAAAACTAAGAAGTCTGAAATAAATCAAATTATTATAAAAACAAAAAACCCGACAGCTAAAAATTTATTGAGTAAAACAAGTCTAGACTAAGAGTCAAGAGCAAACCCACCACGAATAAAAAAAAAAAAAAAAAAATACTAGGTAGTATCTGTATAGTACGTATTTGTAAATTAATAACTTTCCTTTGTAAATAAGGTCAAATACCGATATATGGTCATGGCGAATTTTTTGGTGCACAATACAGTAAATTCTATTATATTCTTGTGCAGTTTAGAATTGGCCCAGTGGCTAAGACCTTGCTCGTTGATGTCGAGGGTTGAACCCACGACCGGGTAAGTACCAATGTGAATTTTTCAATTCGAACCAATAATTAGAAGACATGTGACATCTACCAACCCGCACTGGGCCCGCGTGGTGGATTAAGGCCCATGCCTTTTCTCAGGAGTGGGAACATTAATAGGCTGATGATGACTTATACATAGTAAATTATATTAGTTAGAAATCGCCAACCCACATTGAGCAAGCATGGTGGTGATTAATGCTCGTCCCTTCTCCATATGAGAAGAGGTTCTTGCCCTGCAGTGGGACTGTAACGAGCTGGTATTATTATTTCGTTTATTCAATTATGTACACATTTTAAATTTACATTTTTAAATATTTCTTTATAAAAACAAATCATAAAAAAAACCATTTAAAAATATAAAAAATAATGGTTGTCCGCCAGTATCGGGAACAGGGTCCAAGCTACCGGTGGTTAGGGCTCCAGAGACAGGAACCTCCTCACAATGCGAGCCGTATCGAGGAGTACTGCCTTCTGTATCAGACCCTTGATCCAACCGCCCAATGACAGCCTCGACAGATGGTCGTCGAGGCTCTTGGCCATCAGGCCGTTGGCCGTAACGACAATCGGCACAATGATCGCCGAGTCCACATTCCACATGTCGACAACCTCGTGTGCTAAGTCAAGATACTTGATTTGTTTCTCTTTCTCAGCTTTCACGAGGTTCTCGTCATGCGGGATGGTGACATCGATTATCATTGTGCGGCGCGCTAATCGGTCTATCACCACTATATCTGGCTTATTGGCAACAATAGTCCTATCAGTGATGATAGACCGATCCCAGTACAACGTGACATGGTCATTTTCGAGAACTGGGTCGGGCAAATACTTGGAATACGGTACCTCCGATTCCACTAGATTGTACTTCAAAGCAAGTTGCTGGTGAACAATCCTGGCCACTTGGTATTATTATTATAAAGAAAATAAACGTCAATAAAGCCATGGCATAACAGGTCACGACTTCGCAAAAAAATCCTATTCGAATCTACCTACGAAAATGCACACTGCATTTATTTTCACCGGAGGCAAAAATATAACCCTCTTAGTTATGAAAAATGGAAACCCTAAACCATGATAGCAGAGCCGGCAGTGTTTTAAGGAGCGCCAATTATTTATAGGAAGTAGGTCACAATAAACCCTGTATAGCAGCTAAGTTGTTTAAAAATGTACCTAATTTGTATTACTTTTCAGTAAGGCAAGATGATGAATAGAGTTCCTGGAAGGTAATTTATTTTGCAGACTGAAAAAGTACCTATAATAATCTTAAATGGTTATGGTTATGTATAAAAGACGGTAATAAACGACGAAATTTCGACAAAAGTGATCTTAAGAACTAGCGTAAAAATAATTCTCCTCATTGAACCCTTATGAGCACACTGTTGACTTTTGTAAATATAGGAAAATTGCATAGGAATCCGGTATTGTAAAAATGCATAATATGGACAAGTCAGTTAGTTCTAGACAAAAAGGTGATACGGCTACATGAAATATCATGATAATTTGAAATCTAAGTAACCTGGATTGGTGGATGTGTGAATAAGATAATGTACAAACCCGTGACCACCGGTGGTATTGGCACAGCAACTTTTTTCGGCTTCTTATTAATCTTAATATTACAAGTCAGCTTCTCAATAGCTTTCAGTATCTTAATGCTGACTTTGTTAATCGTTCTTAACTTCGGATCGGTGTACTTCGTTCGTGCACCATCGCCGACAGTTTTCTCTCTCCCTGAGTCCACAGTATCCTCCGATTCAGTCGCCGAAGTGTCCGATACGGGGTGAAATATATACGGGCTTCCCGTAAAGCAGGGCGAGTTCATTTTGGCTCGAAATTCACTGGCTTTAGAATCAGCGACACACGAGGGGACTAAGCAATCTAAGCATGTTAGATTTTTAATAAGCTGCTTCGAAACGACTATTCACTGTGATGTCTAGAAGAACGTTGTACAAAGTCGGCGACGGAACTGTTTGAAGTTTATGATGATCTATCCAGGAGGGCTGCAGACCGTGACGCCGCTCCTTAGGGCAAGCCTCTGGGACCTTGGCCCGACTTATTACGACGTTGTAATTAATCTGAATTAGGCCCCGTATGACTGTTCAATGGCAAATAGCTTGGAAACGTCTCGTAATCAGAGTGAGACTGAAGTAATCGACTATAAACGGCTGAATTGAGTTTACTTGCGATAAGTTTTGGTTTTTGTTGCGTTGTTTCGTTTTATTTATCGTTTTATTTTATTAAACTAGCTCTAGCCGACGTACTTAGTTATTACCGCCGGTAGCTTAGACCCTGTTCCCGATACCGGTGGGCCTCTATTTTCTATATGCGTTTATTTTGTTTTATTTTGTATGTTTTATAAAAATGTTAAAACATGTAGACAATAAGGAAAGAAATTAAGTAAAGGAGATCATTAAGGCGCCTCCCCGAGCAAAATGCCGCGCTAGTCGTTTTTGTGCAGTTTTTAAGAGCTATAATATCTACTCTTTATTTAAAAAGAAACATCAATTAATAAAAATACATTAAATTTCTACATAATATTGATTCCAAAATGTATATTTAAATGTATATACTTTTTTTTTTAAGAGGTATATGTTCCACTAATCTCCTTCCAACAAAACCATAAAAATGAGAAATAATTATTGATAGCATGCATTTTCTCGTAAAGTGTTAATTAATTATTTTTTTATTTATAACACTAATGGATAGACAATTTGATAACGAACATTTTGAAAGTTTATTTTTTCAAAAGACCATTAATCGATTTTATGAAGATTTTATTCTAAAATCTGGGCGTATTCACTACTGTTATTCACACGCCACCAGTGCCGCTAGGGCAATAGGAATGCTCATATATCATGCTGATTTTTTGGTCAGGGTACGGCTTTAAATAAAACTGAATAATAAAGCTATGCCTAGCCACTATCAAATCGAGAGTAACAAACACTCTTTAACTGAAAATAAATTATCATTCAATCAAAACATTTAGCTAAATTATAAATAGCAGAATTACATTTATCAACTTATAAGACTATTAAAAATCTACTTAGCTACATAGCAAGATCAAAGTTGTTTTTCTCCAAGCGTGCTATTAAGTTTCCTGGTAGAACGGAACCCCAATTTCCGTTACAATGGAGAAGCTTGTAAAAAAACTACAACTGCTAAGGCAACTAAGAGATAATCGTTCGAATGTCAAAAAATGGGTCAAATGTCTATTTCCGTCAGACCGCTCAAGAACTTGTATACAAATGATGCGTCTTTAAAAATAGAGAATTCTGAGCGCCTACTCAAATATTGATAGCTACGCGAATGAGTCGCTGTGGGAATACACGTTGCTATTACATTTCTCTAAGGATAAATCGAATTCGAAATGTTTATAGTCATTATTCAGTACTAGCTGACCCGGCCATAAAAACACCAAACATTCATCTACCCTACCTACCCTATGTTGGTGAGGTACTATTTTTTTAATAAGAACCTTCTCCTAACAATAACAAACACAACAAAAAAAGAATTAGCGAAATCGGTCCAGCCATTCACGCGTGATGTCGTGACCAAGTGAAATAGGGATTCATTTTTAACCGACTTTCGAAAAAGGAGGAGGTTCTATGTTCGACTTCTTGTATGTTTTTTTTTTAATGTATGTTCACCGATATCTCCGTCAATTGTGGACCGATTTTAAAAATTAAATAAAATTAATTTTTTGTTTGAAAGGGTATGTTCCGAAATTGGTCCCATTTTAATTTGGTGAAGATCTGATGAAGAACTTCGATGATATACAACAGAACTCTTCAATAAATAACGGGAAATCTTTAGGGACTGCTGCAATTGCATGTCTGTTTATTGTTTATACCATTTCTTAACTTAACATCACGCCAGTACGATCTTAAGGGGTAAGCAGATCTCTCATTTGATCGGTTTTTTTCAAGTTTCGTAATATTCGGGTAATCTATTCTGGCTTTACGAGTGTATGATATTTACTAAACAACTTGCCTATTAGGTAGGTACAACTAAAAAGTGAAAAATATATTTTTTTTTTGTAAAAAAGTTTTTTATATATATATAGATTTATATTACAACCATACCCATGGTATTTAAATATTGGCATTTGTTTTTCCAATTTTTTCTTTGCATTAGGAACTTAAACCCAAGAACGTGATCGGAATTTAGAAAGATTTTTAATTAGGCAAGTGGCTACTTACCTACTTACTTAATAAATATTCTTCGCTTAATTAATACCAGTTTTAAGTTTCCTTGACCGTGCTTATGAAATGATCAAGAAAATATTATATTACTCTGTGACTTAGCTCTGTAGAATTTAACAAGAAGACATGAAAAAGTCGAAGATGCATGAAAAATGAAAACGATAAAAAAAAATGAATACCTAATGAGTGATGCAACTTAGATCACTTTACACATCTTTGTAAATCAGAAGTAGCAGCAGTCTAATATCATATCACGCCTGAAATCCACGAAGGGTTAACCAGATATCAAGAACTGTATGTATACTTGCAGCACATAGGGAGGTCCAAAAGTTTGCGGAAATTTTGCCTTAAAATACATCTTTTTCAAGGTAAATATTCCGCGAACCGTTGGCACTCGGTATAAATAGGCTAGTACGATATATCCGAGAGGAGGGCAGAAATTTGAGTCTGTTTTGGCTCAGAGTACACGTGTGGGCACTCCTGGAACGAGAGAACAGACGAGAAGGCAAAAAAAGCAGCTTTAACCAAGAAAACGGCCCTTGACTACAACAAGGTATCGATTTTATTCATCAAGAAGCGGATTCGTGAAGAAACCGTAAAGAAATGGCAGAAGCACTACGAATCTTCCAGTACTGGTTTGGTCACCAAAGTGTTTTTCCCCAACGTTCAGGTTGCAAGGAAGATCCACAAAGACATGGCACTATCACCTTTCTATGCCCAAATCATGACCGGTCACGGAGGATTCGGGGCCTATTGCCATCATTCCTACCTTAAAGATAGTCCCTCATGCGTCTGCGAACTGCGACATCTACATTTCACCCGTTATAGCAACACCTACCAACCGGGAACAAAACTAGAATCCGGGCTGCTATTAAGATCTTCCAGGTAGAAGAATCATGATACAGCCCAACCCGAGAAGACGACGACTAACGCCAACGACCTTGAGGGAACAAAACGCGCACTCGTTTCACACCCGCGCGACCCAAAATTTAGTAGTTTTTTTTTACTTTCCTTATTATTCTATGACTTAAAAAAAAAGCCTCAGATCAAAATGTAGATAATTAAATTATGTTTAAGATGGTGTTGATTTTATTAAAATACGCCCAGCGGTTTTGGTGTGATTGTCGTGTTTTAGTCCGTTTTAGACATAACTTTACAAATTAATTACACTATGTTATACAAATAAAACTCAAAATTTGCTTAGATCAAATTATTAAGAAAATAGTCTAATATAATATTTTTTTTTTTTCAAAGAATTACGACAAGCCATTTAGACGTGATTCTCATTTTAAAATCAGCTACTCAAGGGAATCGGCGCCAGAATCGCACCAAGGATTTCATGCTTAAGGCGCAGATATGTCACATTAGACTATTTTCTTAATAATTTGATCTGAGAACATTTTGAGTTTTATTCGTATAACATAGTGTAGTTAATTTGTAAAGTTATGTCTAAAACGGACAAAAACACGACAATCGCATCAAAACCGCTGGGCGTATTTGAATGAAATCGATACCATCTCAAAGACAATTTAATTATCTACATTTTGATCTGAGGCTTTTTTTTTTAAAGTCATAGAATAATAAGGAAAGTACAAAAAACTACATCACTTTGGGTCGCGCGGGTGTGAAACGAGTGCGTGTTTTGTTCCCTCAAGATCGTTGGCGGTAGTCGTCATCTTAAGGGTACACTAGTCGACGGCACGAACTATTTTGTGCGCGGGGTTAAAATGCATTTTATATCAAACGACAACACGTGCGGAAGATATAGATGCTGTGATGAGCAGTAGGTAGCTAGTTTGCGTACGAATACACACTTTTGCAAATTTGAAGCGAAATGGATAATGATTTAGGACGAAACCGCTCGCGCGAAATTTTATAAACAGATCTTTGGCAGTCTAGATATCATGAAAAAACGACTAAATCTATCTGTTCAAAATAAAATTATATGCACTGTTGAACTATCTATCCCTGTATGGAGGCCGTTTTGCAATTTGCCGTCTTCTTATGGTATTTATTTGCGCCCAAAAATGCGTTAAAATTAGTGTCGAAATGTGGAACTTTCGACGCTCATAACTTTAATTTTTTTTATTTTTTTACTTTTTCGCTTCCATACAGGGCTAGATAATGATGAGAAATATTGATATCGCTTTTTATTTTGAACGAACATCGTCAAACAGTGGAATAATCCCTAGACTACGTTTGTATAGAAAATTTTTCGACTAGTGTAACCTAAGAGGAAATGCGGACGCAGACATCCGACTAAATATCCTTACTGAAAATCATAATTCGAGGTTTGTCTCTCGCCTATTCCCTTCTCCAATATTGGATATAAAATTTCAAATAATTCCATAATCTGGAGATAAAAATATACTGTGTCTGTGAGGTTTATATGTAATTTAATATGTCAATAATTAATTATAAATGCGATCATGCTAGTAATAAATAGTTATAATATCAATTAGTTATTGTTATCAGAAAAGTTTAAAAGTGATATTGTCCACAGAATTGCATAGTCATCATTATTCATATTTATTCATGGGGCATGCTATTCGTATACAAATATTATTATGTCAAAGAACTGTCATCAAAATAGTCACTGAGACAACAGTAACATTTCTGTATTAATATATTACGCAATTTATGCTTAAAATTGACTAAATTGAGACTTTTAATTGAGCAGGTATACTTTACAAATGTGTGTGTGTGTGGTGTATTTATGAATAAAGAGTATAAGATTAATATCAATCCTAAGTGTTTTTAGACATTCCTACACAAAAGTATAGCCAAAATAAAACAAAAAGCATTTTATATTACAAAACATTTATTTATTCATGAACAATATCATACATGAGTTACAACTTAACCTAAATTAGAATCACTCACATCTTATTACATACAAAGAATCGTTACCCAGTCACTAAGTTATGGAGGTCAGAAAGGCACTTGCTCCATGTATAGCACTGGTATTCAGCTGCTGCGTTAGAAAAGCTCTGGGTAGATTGATGGATTACTCTTCTTCGATAACCCGCAAGTTATTTCCTCGTGATGGCCGACATCTGTACTCTCCATACTTCGCATATATTGCGAATTTGACATATGCTGCTTGTACAAAGTCAAAGCTGAAAACAGCCGACTTAATCAAATGTTTTAGTACGTCATCGTTACTTTCTTTCTCCGTGATATAATCAACCAAACCTTGAACACGTTCCGCATCGAGCGAATGCGAAAGATGTATGTCTGTTGTTTGCAGGTGTTTATACTTGGTCAACTCTTTGTCCAAATTCTTTAAAACTTTCTTGAGTTTGATGATCTTGTTGTTCAGTTTCGTTTCGTATTTTTTCCAATTCTTCTCAGATATCAGGTCGTTCCAGTGCTGGTATTCTTTTTCCCAATAGTTTCTTTTTTTCTTGAGTATCCGAATATAATTAGGAATATATCTTAGTGCAACTTCTTCGTGTTCAGCTTCTGTTATTTCCGCTTCGAGTTTATCTATCATTTTTCTCTCATGCTCGTTGTCAGTTTCGCCTTTAAAAGGTATCAATTCGTCTGGTATACTCACATTTTCTTCTGGTGGAAATAGCATTTTGATAAGGTTATTTAAATTTTTCCGGTATTGCTTGAATTTTTTTTCGACCTCCAAATCGGATATATCGGCTATTGAAGACTCCATAATCGTCAAAAACTTAAGCGTATTACGATAACTTTGCTGCTCAAACCGACGAGAACACACACACACACAATAACTGTTCGTAAATACTATGATAACTTTTCTGCTTAGCAAACTGATGTGAACAGTGTGAACACTGTCGAGGTTAATATACGAATACAGAAAATACTCGTAGCAAATAAGTCGTGACATTAGAAACAGAGAGGGGACGTATTACGAAAAGGGGATGGCACTATACGTAATCTATAGCTCCATCTCTTTTCGTAATGATACAATGACATTGACGACGTCCCTACGTTCGCAGGTAAAAATACTGGTTGTTAGTAACAATACAAGCTTGTACTGTGATGTGAGTACAACTAATAAAGCTTAGTGAAAGATAAGAATCCATTGTAATGTTATTAGGAAGAGTTGTGTTTTATTATCGAATAGGTAGAAAGAACAATAGTATTCATTTGTCTGTAAGTAGTACAGTGTTGTAAATGGTCTACGTAAAATCTTTCTATTGTGAGTTAAGCTCGCCTCTGTATATGAATTTTATTTTTTATTACTTTGTTTTCTTATCTTGGTGAACAATAAATAATTAAGAATAAGGAAAGAATGGTATTTAACTAATCCGTAACAGGGATGTTTCTTGAACTTTCCTGAGTAGATAAATGATAATACTATTTAGTCCGTCAGTCAGATTATCAAATAATATTGGACACTTTACGTGTCACAATCAATAAAAATTGGCAAAGATAAAGCGCATCAAAGTTCAGGAGTGTGAGCTTGTGACGTCACTATGTAAGTATAAATTGTACTTACGGCGTGAGGTCACAAAATATTTGTACCTTTAGTGAATGCCACTCTTTTTTTGTACTGCGCGTTTAGTTTGTGCAGAATAAACAATTTTTCTTTCTTTTTTTTTTCTTTCTATTTCAGTCACTTTACGTTTACGTGTCAAAAGATAAATACGTTTCCGAATTTTTTTATTAACCTCTTGTATGCCGGAACGTATATATAAGCCAGACACAATGGCTTTTTCATTGTGTCTCGAATGCATACAAGAGGTTAATCTACCTGAAGGACAAAAACTAATTTACAGTTAACATCCCTAATAAGGACAGGTAAGTAATTTTAAAAGGTTCGTTCGCACCTTCCGGCAATGTTCTAAATAAATTTGGTCAATAGGTACTGATAATGCCCTATGTCTATCTCCTCTCGTCCAGTCCATCCAAAGGTTGTCTGTAAGAGATTGCCCTGTGCGATAAGACCGCCCATTGTACACTTATCTTTATAAATGTTTTTTGTCCTGTAATTATTTAAGTGGTGTACAATAAAGTATATAATAAATAAATAAATAAATAAATAATGTTACAAAGAATGTCTAAAACTGCATTGTCAATACATCTGTAAAGTTCTTTGCTTACCTTACAATTCGAAAGCGAACTCGATTTGTTTTGAGATTAAATTGCAGCTAAAACCCAATACTTTATATTTTGCCCTTTCCAGGAAACGAACCAACGAGGTAGTTCGAATTAGGTACTAAATGTACGTCAAATATATATTTTCTAGTAATTGTTACGTGATGCATTTATAATAAACTAGGGACCTGCCCCGGCTTCGCCCGTGACAAAAAAACAAACCGACTTCCAAAAAAAAATATTTTTCGCTTTACAGTGTTTTTTTGGAAGTCGGAAATCATCATGTATAGTTGTCAAATTTGTTCACTAGGTCTCTGTTGACAGCGAAATTTTGACCATTTTTTGAGGGTTCATCAAAAAAGAAAACATAGGGGCACAGTATAATTCTTTATTTTTCAGTTTATGGAATATCTTTTATATTGGTCCAATATTGGAGGAGGAAATAGGCGAGAGCCAAACCTCGAATTATGACATTTTACAAAGGCAATTCAGTCGGAGCTCTCTGCAAGTATTTACTCTTAACTGTTACACATGAGACCACTAGACCGAAGAAGGAGTCACAGGCAACGAACAGCCATCTCTATTTATTATCCCTTCTAAAATCAAAGTAAATCGGAAGCTATCGCCCCGTGGACGTAACTCCAGTTGACATTCTAAATCTATGTTTACTGTCTCTGTAAAACAGTACAGTGGAAGAGCTTAACGTGTTCGCCGAAGCACTAGTCGTATACCGACTTAAAACAAAACAAACACACTCCAGAAAGACTTCACTAATGAAGAATGTACCTATTGATTTTAGCAGTTTTTATTACCAAAAACAATGTAGTTGGAAGAAGCAACAAGCCGACCCCAATATAGTTGGGAAAAAGGGTAGGTAGATGATGATTACCCAAACACAAGTATGTAATAAGTAGACATCGGAATTTATGCACAAAAAATGCCGAATAATCAAAATACTTTTATTAATTGAAATTCGTGTTTACTGTCACAATATAATTATTTAATTAGGTATCATTTGTAATTACTGTGACAACAAACAAAAAAATATTTTTCTAGATTTACTAGAGCAAACACGTTTGTTACTTTATATTAATTTGTTTTCGATTCTACATCCATTGAAGTTATTAGAAAGAACATGTAAATTTCACCTAAGAATGTTCGCAACATTATGAATGTTAAGTTATTTAACGGTACGTTTAGAACGAGAAAAGATAAGATTCGACAGCGAGCGAGCTTGCAAATTTGAGCACCACACCACGAATAAGTTAGGTTTTCGAAAAGGGCTGTTGGTTCAGTTTGGCTGCCCCTCATTTATGCCGCTCTGGGCATTTGCCCGACTTGCCCCCCCATAGATCCGACCCTGAGTATAAATGTTGAGGTAGTTACATAAATTAACTAATTTAAAAAATAGGTAAAAGCGTTTTTTTTGTTTGTTTATAGGAAATAAGAAATCTCTTGCAGCACTCGCGAATGTTTGTCGTTGCCATACTATTATCGTTAAGAGCCATTGGTAGGCTACTATAAATCCCCAAAATACACGGTTTCTGTGAAAAATGTCAATAACGCGTAGCGGCTTTCAACTACTATACTTCAACTATAGGTAAGAAAATTATATCAATATTTTTAAAGCCTTTTTGTGTTAACTTTTTCAAGACTGTATGTATTGCTTGCATTTGTCTAGAATTGCTAAGAAAAGTATTTAATAGGTAAAATTTATGTCGTAACACGAAGAAATCTGACGAAAATGCACTACAATAGCTATGAATTGTTCAAGAATCCTTTAAGAGCCTTATTGTCGAAACGGCTTGCATCGACTCGATTCGAGGTCAGAATAAGACCTCGCATTTCTAGACCTCATTTAGGTACCGTTCAGTCCCAGAGATTATTCTTCAAACATAACGATAGCCCTTTCAATAAAACTAAGGTTCATACGTAGGTACTAACCCCGAGTTTCTCAGCTCAAAATTATCGCAGAATTAATGTGAAAAATTGTCAAGCACGCGTTATCTGCTGTGATTGGTTAAATGAATTTTCAACAGCCAATCACAGCAGAAAACGCGTGCTTAACTAAAATGAAATAATTCAGCGATCATTTTGAGCTGAGAAACTCGGGGTTAGTACCTACCTATGAACCTTAGTTTGAAACTAAGGTAAATAAAAAATGTTGCCCGACAATTTCTTTAACAAGGTAGAGTTTAGAACTTAGAGAATTTAATCAACAGTGGGTGAATGACCTGCAGGAAGAAGTTGATTGTATAATGTATTAATACAACAACCAATGTCCTGTTTTTGAGAGGCTATCATTTTAATTTTTTAATCTGTTGGTAAGTGATCTGATTGGTCAAAGAATTCATATTAAAAGTGGTTAAACTAGTAGTAGCTAATTTGAAGTTGAACCGACTCGATGTTTTTATACCTAGATTATTTACCCAAGTTACTGCAGTGGTGTTCCAGTGCAGTAACTTGGTAACAGCCGCAACTCACAAGTTGTTGGTCGTGGGTTCGAACCCAGGCAGGCGCTTTACTGTAAATTATTTCATCACCAGTCCACTGCTCTCAAAACGGTGAAGGAAAACATCGTGAGGAAACCGGCATGTCCTAGAACCAAAAAGTTCTGAAGACATGTGACATCCACCAACCAGCACTGGGCCCGCGTGTTGGATTACGGCCCATTCTCTCTCACAGATAGGGCCTTTGTCCCAGCAGTGGGAACATTAAAAGGCTGATGATGACTATAACTTAATGTTAGTTACTGAATAAATAACCTCCAAAATCAGAAATAAAAATTTGAAGTATTGTCAAACTCTTCTTCAGAATCAAAAACCAGGGGAGTGACCATAAGCTCTTAGAGCGGTATCAATTTGAGATCGAGTAAGTGACAGATGTATACACGTCAGATACATCTGTCCCTTATTCGATCTCAAATTGATATCGCTCTAAGATCTTATGGTCACCCCCCTGTTATGTGATGTTATACTTTGGCATATAAGTAGAGTTACACTTCTTAACGCCAAATATTCAATTTAGAAACCGGTCCTAAGTACAGTACCTTATAAGTACCTACCTAAATTATAACTACTGACTAATGATCTGCCAAATTGAAACGAATCCTACGAATGCCAAATTACGTTCATGCTGATTGTGTCGACTGACTTCTATGGAAGTATTGTACTTTATCTCTCTCTCTCTCTCTTTAAAAAAAAAGTGTTGCCCCACACTAGGAATTTCTTTCTGTATCGTGGGTGCGTTTACATACATATAAACTAACATACACAACACCCAGAGCCGAACCAACTGTCTGTAGGTCATACAAATATTTGTCCCGTGTGGGAATCGAACCCGCGACACGCAGCGCCAATCATTGAAACAATCGACACCACACCAGCGCGAGCGGAGGCAGGTGGCGATCTGCCCTGCTTGGGCGGTTCACCGCCGTGTCCTCATGGTGGCGATCGGTGGTGGCGACCTCTCGCTTCCGGCCCTGGTCCAGGCCATGGTACGGAGCGAGAGGGCATGGGAAGCTGTCTCCTCCTTCTGCGATGCAGAAATCCTCGCAAAGGAGGAGGCGGAACGCGTGAGGGAGACGCCCTCACGCCCCTAGGCACCGCAGGAGACGCCCCGGGCGTCAGGTCACGAGCCGATTCCCGGCCACCGTAGGCGCGGGCTTGCGGACGGAGAGTAATGGGTAGCTCGCCGTCCGACAAGGACCAAGCCCGAGTTTACGGCGCGAAGTGTTCCACGCGCGGCTCAAAGAGATGTCAGCAAAAGTGACGGGGTCCGATAGGGCCGATGCCTGTCTGGGTCGCGGATAATTTTGAAAGAGAGTTACCGCGGCCCTGGCACAAGCAACTGAAGGAACACGGTTGGGTTTACGTCAGTAAAAGTCTGACATGCCCTCCCGCCTCACCTAGAGCGGGAGAAGTCATTGAATGATTTGAAAAAAAAAAAAAAAAAAAAAAAAAAAGCAGCCGATTTTTTCAACTGGACAGCTCTTGAAAGATAAATACCTATGTCAAAAGTCATATTTATTATTTTGATGAATACTATCTGACCGTTGAAGAATTAATCTTTAGCTATAATTTCTTACTGCTCGCAGTAGACGGTATATGAATTTGTAGCAGCATTTTCCTATCACCAGCTCACTGATAGGAAATAAAGACGATAATTTTACGAACAACGTAGGCAAGTTGATAATAAAGA
Organism: Orthosia incerta; assembly: GCA_948252205.1. Classification (NCBI taxonomy): domain Eukaryota; kingdom Metazoa; phylum Arthropoda; class Insecta; order Lepidoptera; family Noctuidae; genus Orthosia; species Orthosia incerta. The sequence continues at coordinate 8,893,833 of OX411748.1, forward strand.
TCAAAAAGTCCTTTCATGTTTTAAGAACTGAAGCATGTTGAACTACACCCTTGACAATTCTAGGTCAACCAGAAGTACCCTATAGGTTTTGGGTCGAAAACCTATATGGTAGTTTCCGTTGACCTAGAATCACGATATTTGGTGGAAAAATACCAAACGATAAAAAGTTGAAAATTAAAGGGTGTCCATACATACATAGTTGACGCCACCCTGGGTACGGAACCCTTCGTGCGCGAGTCCGACTCGCACTTGGCCGGTTTTTTATATTTCTATGACTGTAGTATTATCATTATCTGTGCCCGGATCAACGGTTTAACGTGTCATCCACGAACTGACCTCGGCAATCATTGCTTAATCCCGTATATTTTTGAACCGTGCAAATCCCAAAATCAACGTCAACTTTCCGAGTGACGACAAAAAAATACTTATTTTGTGAAATCACAAAATCAACGTCAAATTTCCGAGTGACGACAAAAAAATACTTATTTTGTGCAAATCTCAAAATCAACGTCAACTTTCCTAGTGACGACAAAAAAATACTTATTTTGTGCAAATCACAAAACCAACGTCAACTTTCCTTCCTTTTAATGTTAAAATTTATAATTTTTCCGTTTAATAACGTGAGTTCAGGACATGGTTTTGTCACTCAAATTATGCTTATTTTCAGAATATATGAGCCTGCCTGGAAATACCCGTAAACCTTTATTACCTACGCTAGGGATGAACAAAAACAATTTTGTCGGCCTAGCTACGTTTAATTTATTCTGCCTAGTGATTTTACATAAAATATTTGTTTAACGCTTATTTTCCTGAAGGGTATAGCAGAGGTGAACGTACTGTACTACTGTAGCATGCCTATAAATCGCGTCTTTAATACGCTCGGTATTAAAGCGGCGGAGGTCTCTTTTCAAGGATTTAGAGATCTGTCTATTGAGCTGCCGGTATTTGCAAGTCTCATCTGAAGACTGCAGGATCATCTCACACCTCTCCTTCATAAGCTTGAGGGTAGGATCAAAGAGCTTTTTGTTTCTATCTGTACGACTGTCGGAGACAAAAGCGGCACCGCCCGCCGCTGCGACTACGGGAGGGCGACGGCGGCGAGAGGGGAGCGCGGGACGAGACACCAACCGCCGCGGCGCCGCGCGCCGCAGACCTGCACCGCCACTTACTCAAATAGCGCGGACCAGATAACGCGCGTTCTTACGTCCAATATACGGAACCATTCCTTTTATAATTACAGTCCGCTATTTTATTTCTACCACCTCGAAGAATCCCCAACAAATGGTCCTCTCACCGTGAAAAAGGACACTAAGGACGTCTTGAAACTTATTTGGAGACCGTATCAAGAAACCTAGACGAGTCGTACGCGCCGGCCATTCCGCGACGACTTTCGAAGAGGTCAAGGAAAGGGCACTTGAAGGACGAACAAACCGTTTTGTCACTGGATAAAGGATAAGACATCTTGTGAGTTCGTTCCTGTTTATTCCTCTTATTCCCTCTTCTCTTAGCTAATCAAATTCATATTTCCATATTCTTTATTCTAAATCATTTTTCCCTTCTAAATATATACGTATCATATACATTTTGCTAAAACTTGAGTCGGTGCTTTGTGCATTCTTCATACGTTACAACTCATAGAATAATACATATATTGCTAACTATAACATTTAACTCGAGCGTTGAACGCCTATCGCATGAATCATCTTGTTTACTTCAAATCGAAACGCACAGTCATTGAGCTCGGCTACCTGGTTTTAATTTATTATTGCTAAAATTTCTTTATTACGCTTACCGTGCCTCAAGCTTATTATTTTAGGTAAGCAGTTGCCTTTATTGCGATTTGTGGTTCGTTTTGTGATCATGTCAGAACTAAAAACTTTAATTAAAAAACGCTCAGCAATAAAATCAAAGCTAACTATTTTTGGCAATCATATTAAATTAATAGAAACTTCTAAATCATTAACGGAATTACAAAACATAGATTTAGAGTGTCGCTTACGAAAATTTGAGCCCTTATGCGAGGAATTTGACGCGTTACAGACTGAAATCGAGATCCTATCTGATGAGCCACCAACCGATGAAGTTTCAGTGGAGCGTGTGCAGTTTGACAACGACTATTACCCGCTGGTGGCCAAAGCCAAGCACCTGCTTGCTGCCGGAGGAAAGGGCAGCGGGTCTGTGATGGACTTCAGCGATGCAGAATCAGGTGGGCGAGTGAGAAATTTGGTTAGGCTACCGAAAATTGACTTACCACATTTCAGTGGTGGCTATCAAGACTGGCTTGAATTTAAAGACACATTCCTTTCTCTTATACATAACAGTGAATGCATAGATAACATCAATAAATTCCACTATTTACGGGCTTCTCTTAAAGGAAGTGCCGCTCTGATTATTAAAAACATCGATTTTAAAAGTGACAACTATAAAATTGCGTGGGAATTATTGTGCGAGCGATTTGATAACAGTCGCTTACTGATTAATAACCACTTACAAGCTTTGTTTAGCATAGATCCTATTCGATTAGAATCATGTAAGTCGATTCAATATCTTATTGATGTAACTAACAAAAACATCAGGGCTCTCGCATCATTGAAAGAACCCACCCAGTACTGGGACACGCTTGTAATTTATATGATGTCAACTAAACTTGACAGTGTGACGGGTCGAGAGTGGGAAGAACATCGGAATACGTTGACTTCATCCCCAACCCTATCACAGTTCATAACATTTTTAAATAACAGAGCGGACTTATTAGAAACCTTAGAGGAAAACAATAAAAATAATAAAACAAAATCAGAATCCATAAAAGCGAAAAGTTTAGTAATAAATAATAGCACAAATAGCAAAAATAAAAATTTCAAACGTAAATCATGTCCATTATGCGACGATGAGTCACATCAGCTGTTCAATTGCGAATCTTTTAGAAGTCTACCACAAGAAACTCGGCTTTCTAAAGTAAAGGAGTTCAAGGTGTGTTTCAACTGTTTACGTTTCGGTCATGGAGCAAAGAAATGTTTTTTGTCACACTGCAAATATTGCAAAGAAAAGCATAACACACTTTTGCACGTAGAAAAACCTGAGGAATCAGTTTCTCGTGATTCGTCTAATTCGTCTTCAAAGGATATTGTATTGACAACTGATGTTCTACCGGTTACTACTCCGATGCGTGTTTTCCTTTCCACAGCGTTGGTGAGAGTGGTTGACGACAGGGGTAACAAACACACCGCCAGAGCGATCTTGGACAACGGTAGCGGAATAAATATCGTTTCCGAAGCTTTCTGCAGTAAGCTGGGTTTGCCGAGGCGGAACGTGAGCTCCATGGTATCAGGTTTTAATAATCATGTATCCAATAGTACACGGTCTTGCAATCTCACAATTGAGTCATTGAATTCTAGCTATAGGACCAACATTGATTGTCACGTGTTTACCAACGTCACCACAGCAGTACCAATTACATATATTAACACACAACACATTCAATTCCCAGCAGGCTTATGTCTATCTGACCCCTCTTATAACATTCCTTCTAAGGTCGATCTTCTTATCGGGGCAGACGTATTCTGGGATATTCTAGGTTGCAAAAAGATTAGCCTAGGCAAGAATCTACCTATGTTACGTAGTTCAGAGTTCGGATGGATAGTCACTGGTCACATCACGAGTCCGAAAAGTACATTCAGTCAATGTTTTTTTACTCAAGGTCAACTTGATATTGATCTCACTCGTTTTTGGGAAGTAGATAGTGTTTCTCTTGAGCATTCTCAATCCGCAGAGGAACGTGCATGTGAAAATAGTTTTACCGTCAACACAACTCGTAATGACGATGGTCGCTTTGACCATTTGTTGGGGATTCTTCGAGGTGGTAGAAATAAAATAGCGGACTGTAATTATAAAAGAAATGGTTCCGTATATTGGACGTAAGAACGCGCGTTATCTGGTCCGCGCTATTTGAGTAAGTGGCGGTGCAGGTCTTCGACGCTTCTGCCGTTACCACTTCAGGAATTTCTTACAATGAAATTCAGATGGTCGGTCCTACTGTCCAAGACGATCTCTTATCGATTCTCCTCAGATTCCGCCAGCATAAATTTGTAGTATCGGCAGACATTGAAAAAATGTTTAGATCAATTGACATAGTACCCCATCAACGACCGTTACAACAAATTGTATATAGGTATGATTCCTCTCATCGCTTAAGAACCTATACACTTAACACAGTTTGTCAGGGGACTGCATCAGCGCCATATCTCGCTACAAAATGTTTAAGTAGTCTGGCATCCTCAGTTAACGATAATAGCGTCAAATACAGTATATCGCACGACTTTTACTGTGATGATTTATTAAGTGGATCCTGTACTGAAAGCGAAGCTATAAAGTTATGTAAGGGAATTACTGCCGCCTTAAATGCAGCAAAATTCAATATTCGCAAATGGAAATCAAATAACTCGTTAATTCTTAACGAGCTGATCTCAGGTAAAATTATAGATTCAAACACATTTTTAGATCTATCAGATAATAACATAACTTCAAAAACATTAGGTTTATATTGGCTTTGTCAGCAGGATACCTTATCTTTCTCAATTAACATTGAACTTCATGAGAAGGTTACTAAACGCCACATACTTTCTGTTATAAGCCAAATATTCGACCCATTAGGGCTTGTAGGTCCATGCGTCGTCGAAGCTAAATTGATTATGCAGAAATTATGGGTCAATAAAAGCTCTTGGGACGAAGAAGTTTCGTCAGACATTTTACATCTCTGGTCTTCATTTGCTAACACATTACCCTGTCTTAATAAGTTACAAATTTCTCGATGGGTTCTTAGTGATCTTTGCGTAAAGATTGAAATCCATGTATTCACAGATGCTTCTCAAAGTGCGTATGGCGCATGCGTCTACATTCGGTCTGTGTGTAACTCGGGGATTGTGCGTGTTCAGCTCTTAATTTCGAAAAACAAGGTTGCACCGATCAAACCCACAACTATCCCACGTCTTGAGTTGTGTGGGGCCTTATTAGGTGCAAGACTGTGTACTAAGGTACAAAATTCATTAACGTTAAACATTGACATGTGTCGGTTTTGGTGCGATTCCACGATCGTATTAGGGTGGTTGTCCACCCCTTCAAATCAACTTAATCAATTTGTACGTAACCGTGTTAATGAGATCAAGGAAAGCACCAGCGGTCACACGTGGAGCTACGTGCCGTCCAAGGAGAACCCGGCAGATCTAGTTTCTCGCGGGGTGAAGGCTGATATTATCAGCGACGCCTCGTTGTGGTGGTCAGGCCCGTCGTATTTGCTCGAGTCAGAGCAATGTTGGCCAAAAATGCCTAATGAATCCCAGAAACAGGACCTACCGGATCTCCAACCTTGTCTTGTTATAAATAATAACGTTAGCAAGAACGATGACGATAAACTATTTACAAAACTTATACCTAAATATTCACAATTTACACGTTTACAAAGAGTTATAGCCTATATACACAGATTTATTTATAACTGTAAAAACAAAACAAAGAGATTCTGTGATCATCTTTCTTGTGAGGAATTGCAAAAATCCTTTAATTTTATCATGCATACTGCACAGTTAGAAATGTTCCCAAATGAATATCTTATCTTAAAATCAGGTCACGCGTTACCAAAGAAAAATAGATTAATATCATTGACCCCATTTCTAGATTCAAATGATATCTTGAGAGTAGGCGGCAGACTTGACAATTCACCTTATAGCTATGACACAAAGCATCCTATATTATTATGTGGCAAACATCATTTAACAAAAATCATATTTCATATGCATCACTTAAAGCTTTTACATGCTGGACCTCAGCTATTGTTGTCCAATATTCGTCAAACTTTTTGGCCTTTAGGAGGAAGGAATCTGTCTAAATCCATAACGAAAAGTTGCATTAAATGTTTCAGATTTAAAGCCAGCAATGTTCAGCCCATAATGGGACAGTTACCTGAATCCAGGACTGCACTGGAATTCCCTTTTTTACACTGTTCAGTGGATTATGCAGGCCCAGTTAAGATAGCCAACCGTAAGGGTCGAGGTTGCCAACTGATTAAATCTTACTTGTCCATTTTTGTCTGCTTAGCTACAAAAGCCGTGCATTTAGAGCTCGTTACAGATCTGACCAAAGAGGGATATATGGCCGCTCTAAATCGGTTTGTGGCTCGTCGAGGGAAGCCTCAAAGTATAACCTCCGACAATGGGACTAATTTTGTAGGTACATGTAACGAGTTACATCGTTTCTTACAGGACTCAAGTTCCGAAATTAGTTCCGAAGTCGCCCAAGAGGGTATAGACTTCCTCTTCATTCCGAGCTACACCCCCCATTTCAATGGTATGGCTGAATCTGCTGTCCGTTCCACTAAATATCATCTTCGTAGGCTTCTCCAACTTACGCATTTCACATATGAAGAAATGCACACTTGTCTGACTCAAGTGGAAGCCATCCTTAATTCACGTCCTATCACCGCCTTAAATTCTGATCCTACAGACTTCACACCTTTAACACCCGCTCACTTCCTAATAGGACGATCACTTGTGTCAGTTCCACATCCACAGCTGACGGAAAGAATAACAAGCCTTGAGCGATATAAACGAATCGAGTTTGTCAAACAACATTTCTGGAAACGATTCTCCAACGAGTACGTCACTACTCTGCAGCAAAAGACGAAGTGGCCTACTGCGTCGAGCGAACTCAAATTGGGTTCCTTAGTCCTTATAAAGGACAAGGCGCTGCCTCCGTTACGTTGGGCCCTGGGTCGTTGTGTGGCCGTTTTCCCAGGAGCTCAGGATCAAGTTGCTCGAGTCGCCGATATAAGGACCAAGGGAGGAACCATTATTCGAAGGGCGTTTAATAACATTTGTCCCCTTCCAGAACCTGCTTGTTGAATCAGCTGCCTACGTACCTACTTCAACCCGGGGAGTATGTCGGAGACAAAAGCGGCACCGCCCGCCGCTGCGACTACGGGAGGGCGACGGCGGCGAGAGGGGAGCGCGGGACGAGACACCAACCGCCGCGGCGCCGCGCGCCGCAGACCTGCACCGCCACTTACTCAAATAGCGCGGACCAGATAACGCGCGTTCTTACGTCCAATATACGGAACCATTCCTTTTATAATTACAGTCCGCTATTTTATTTCTACCACCTCGAAGAATCCCCAACAACGACGGGTCTTGAAAAACTTAGACCCGACCGTATGGACAGCTTCCACAAACCCGTCGCTGTATTCGTCCACGGAGCTCCCTAGGCACTCGAAACGATTCTGGAATTCGAGCTGAAAGCTCTCGGGGTTTTGGAGCTGGATCTGTGCTGGACGGAGCGTAGACTTCATCAGTCGAGACCTTTCAAGCTTAATATTAATGTTCAATGTGCCTCTTACCATGAGGTGATCGCTCCCGGTTTTTACCGAATTGATCATAAAGATATCATTGAACATTTGCTTCCTGGTTGACATGATGAAGTCGATCTCATTTTTTGTTGCACCATCGGGGCTCTGCCAGGTCCACTTCCTGTGTTCACGCTTTTTTAAGAAGGAGTTCATCATATAGAGGCCCTCCTTCTTCATAAAACTGGCCAGTAGGTGACCCCGGTGGTTCCGTCGTCCAACTCCAAATTGCCCCACTTGCAGCTCATCCTCGTCTCGTTTGCCCAGTTTCGCGTTGAAGTCCTCCATGACAACGGTGAAGTGAGTTTTGAAACCATGCATGACTCTGGAGATATTCTCGTACATGGTCTCTACCTCGCCGTCGGGGTGTGCCGAGGTTGGGGCGTAGACCTGTATGACCTTCAGCGAATATCTTGAGGATATTCTGAGTATAAGGCACTCCACCCTGGTCGACACACTCTCGATCTACATCACGTTGTTCACAAGGGACTTGTGGACGATAAACCCGACACCACCCTGGGACTGCTGGTCACCCGGATTTGAGGATTATCGAGTCCTCCCCCTCTCTTCAGACTTCAGATAACCCATAACCCTATAATACTCCATCGCAACCTGCTCAATTCCTCTTCGAGTTCGATGATCTTCTCGTCGGTCCGAAGTGTGCGCGTGTTGTACGTTGCCAGGTCCAGTCGTCGGTGCTTGTTTGGGTAGCCGGAACTCGCCCGGAGATTCTTGGCACCCCTTGCCATGCCGTAACCTCGATCGCTACCGTAGTCAAGGGTAGGCAGGCTGCCGGGCACTAGGTGCCATTTTTTATTTATGCTTATATTATAATTATTGATAGCATGCATCTCCTCGTAAAGAGTTCATTAATTATTTTTTATACTAACACTAATGGATACACAATTTGATAACAAACATTTTGTAAGTTTAATTTTTTTCGAAAGACCAATATTCGATTTTATAAAGATTTTATTCAAAAATCTGGTCGTATTCGCTACCGTAATTCATGCGCAACACGCAACCAGTGCCGCTAGGCCAATAGGAATGCTCATATCTCATGCTGATTTTTTGGTCAGGGTACGGCCTTAAGAGGTTCCTCTCTCTAGAGCCTTGCAGCCGTATTGCGTAAGTGAATACGGCAACGCAAATGGTTTGACCGCTATCCAATCGTTACCAAATCGACCAATAACATGACTGAGCGAAATGAATGACGCGATGTTGATTTTCGTCCGTGTGATTGGTAGATTGGATAGCGGCCAAACCATTTGCGTTGCCGTATTCACCTACGCAATACGGCTGCTGACCGCCAGTAGCTTGGTCTCTGTTCCCGATACCGGTGGTGGGCCTCTATTTTTATATTTTAACGTGTTTTATAAAAATATAGCAGATAATAAGAAAGATAATGTGTAAAGGACATAATAATACCAGCCTATAACAGTCCCAATGTGTCCTGCATACACAAAGGCCTCTTCTCATACAGAGAAGACACGAGATAAACATCACACAAATGAAACCCCATTTCTACAACCAAAATACGTATTTTGGTAACAAATAATACTTGTTACACACTGAAGTTTGCATACGGGAACGTACGTTTGAAACTCATCTCCAGAAACTTGTGTTCGAATCGAAATAAGCTGCTTTAACGATCCGAGCTTTGACTTGTATTTACGTAAGACTGAGAATTTAGTATGCTCCATGGTTTACAATAGCTAGTTCCACACAGAGTTACCTCTTTATTCACCAAAAAGGTAAGCAAAGGTCTCTAATACCTTCGAAAATTTAGTGTAAGTAAATGTATGTAGATGCCTACTGACATTATTTACTATTTTTAACCCCCGACTGGTGTTATAAATTTGAAGCGTGTATCTGTGTATTTGGGTGTTTGTGTATTTGTGTATCTGCCTGCGGCATCATAGCTCGTAAACGGATGAACCGATTTTATTTTAAAGTTTTTTTATTCGAAAGGTTACTTTGTCGACAGTGTTCTTAGCTATGTTTGATGAAAATAGGTACAGCCGTTCAAAAGTTCGTATGCGTATTTTATTCTTTGAATCGCGGTATTTTTTCGCAAGATATCTTGTTATTTTACGTGTTTCGATCAACAATCGATAGTGTAGTTTAAAAAGCATTGGTTAATAAGTCTCGAGGGTTTTTTTTAATTTTTATCTACACTCACAACGTAATGTTCCAAATAATAATTCAAAAAATATTGTTTAAACATGTACTTTATATTCGTGGATAGGTAAAATTAAAAAAAAAACCATAACAGTGCAACATTTTCCTTCGATTTTCAAACAACTGTATCATAAAATAACTTTTTAATTATAATAGCACACTTTTACTTTTTTAATTTATTGGCGTTTATGGGCCCCTTGACTTACTGTCGAAAAGTAGTGTCATATCTACGGAGGCGCGTGGCTGTCATGCGCAATGAGAATCTAAATTGCCCGCCATACCACATATTTTTTCCGTTTCAACTTTTGTTTTATTTCAAATTTAAGAGTGAAGATAAAGAAGTGTATGCAACGGCATATAATTAGGTATCAAAACACTCGCGTGTTAATATTATCACCTCAACCACCATAAACCCACGCTCGTGTTTTAATAAGCCCTATTATATGACCATTGCATAAACTATTATTATTCAATTTATTTTGTTGATTCTTATACAGGGTTTTAATAAACAGGGTATGTTAATCATGTTGCTTTAAATTACAAGGTTTAAATTTAGTAATATTATGAATAGGAAATTTTGTAGGGTTCCGCAGGCAACAAGGAACTCTTATAGTTTCGCCATGTCCGTCTGTCCGTCCGTCCGCAGCTTAGCTCAGACAGTCTTAGTACTAGAAAGCTATAATTTGGCAAGGTTATACATATTGATCACGCCGACAAAGTGGTAAATAAAAAAAAAAACAGATTCCTTCCTGTACACGGAGATGTTTGTTTTTCTCGTTTGTCCCATCGTGTGGAGTATTATTAAATAGGCCATTCAAACATATTACGGTTCTGTGAAAACCATTTTTCGATTCAGGGATCCGTTTGCGTAAAATTAAATTTTGGTAATGCTTATTTTTGTTATATTACATATGTTATTAGTGTCACCCCCCCCCCTGCCAGCTAAATGGATGCTTTTGGATATGTGAAAATAATCACAGCAGTAGTATATATCATCTGCCTAGCCTTTTCCCAACTATATTGGGGTCGGCTTCCAGTCTTACCAGATTCAGCTAAGTACCAGTGTTTTACATGGAGCGACTGCCTATCTGACCTCCACAACCCAGTAACTGGGTAACACGGTACCCCTTGGCAAGACTGGTGTCAGATCTCAAGCTTCTGACTACCCGTAACAACTGTCAAAGATCTTCAAATAACAGCCGGGACCAACGGCTTAACGTGCTTTCCGAGGCACGGAGGAAACTCGGTATGTTGGAATGGTCACCCATCCACGGACCGACCTCGTCAAGCGTTGCATAACCTTGATGATCGACCCGAGCGGCTGTTATTATTTAGCCACGAGCTCCTCCAGTAGTAGTATATATAAATAACGAAATTAAAAGGAAAATGATCGCAGCTGAGTAGGCTTTACAAGTTTACGAGTAATAGTCGACCAACTTAAAAAAATTACTTGGAAAAGTAAAAAATAAATATGTTTTTGGACAAGAGTTTTCGAACGGCAAAGATAATTTTGTTCCTTCGTTAGAGCAATGTTCGGTGCTTTCATTGTTTATGATAGTTAATAATGTTACCTATTTATTTTGGTAAAAGTAGCTGTTTATACGGAACCCTTTGTGCGCGAGTCAGACTCGCACTTGGCCGGTTTTTTTTTTTTGTACGTATGAGATAGTTTCTGACAGTACGGAGAATACGGTACTTCTTTCACCGATAGAAAGTTACGCTATCGTTGAGTACCCTACTGGCTTCTTTTTATACCGGAAAATGCATCCTGTCTGATTTGACACGGGAGTGTTCAATATTTGTATATGCTTATATTCTATAGCACTTACCTGATCTGTTTGCTTCGTAAACTGACTCATACGCTCTAGTTGTGGAACTGCAGTCCCTTTCATCTTGATTGAATGTACTGTAATAGTCATTGCGTTTCTGTACCGGAGTGGCTCGCGCACGTTCGTTCCTCAGTGATTGATGAGACAATAAATTAATGTTCTTTGCATGTGTGCGAGGGGCCTCAGAACCGTTCGTACCAAGCGTGTTCGGTGATCGTGGTTCACTTTTAAAACTACGCTCCCCACTATCTACTGCATCGTCACATCCATTCAGCATTATCTTCTTTATAGTCTTCACTTCTTCGACTTCGCTTATCTTGTGCTCAGAGATCGTCGAACGTTTTGTAATTTCCTCTTTCGAATGGAAATTACTGTCGCTGATGGAGTTCGACATAGTCTTACTTTCATATTCACATTTGCCATTCGACTTGCTATCTGGTCGCAAATATTTTTCAAAAGGATCACTATTTCTTTTCGTTTCAAAAGGATTCTTAGTGTTACTTTGTGCGTTGTTTGGAAGACTTTGATTTTGAAACTGATCTGCATTATTTCTATGAGAGAAGTCAGCTTTTTCGTTGGCAGTGGTTGTCGGTGTATAAGTATGATATCCATTGGTATTTTCGTTGTGATAAGAATATGGAAGACTGCTAGGCCCAGAGTCGTATGTTTGCGTAAAAAATGTGGGAGATTTCAAGTCTGGGCTGTAGTCAATATTTGACGAACTATCTTTGAATTTGTTTCTATCTAAGCTGGAGAGCGACGCTCTACCGTTTGGTACGGGTAGTTTTGACGCACTTGAATAATTCGAAGGTAAAGTCGTAAAAAATGGATTCGTTGGATGGAATCTAAGCGGTTCTTCGCTCTGTGCCACTGACTTAACGAGTTGGGTAGAGTTCAGCGCCGCTGGTAGAGAGTTCAAGGAAGCTCGAATAGACGACGGTGAAGGCCGATTCTGCGGTGATTGAGAGGGTCGAATAGTGGCGTACACGGGAGCCTGGGGAGTTGCTCTGCCTCCTTGCACATCAGCCATAATTTGCGAGGGCCCTGAAAGACCAATAAAACAGGTTACACTACGACAAGTAAATAAAACTTACAGTCTAACCACAAAACTAAAAACGAACATCGCGGCGTAAAGTTCAGCCTGTCAATACATTTAAACGAAGTTGTGTCACTCGACATTGAACTTTAGCGACGCAAACATAAAGTTGGGTTAGTGATGTAGTGCCTTTCAACATTTCCTGGCAAACTGAGGAGCGATAAAGTCCCCGCTTCGCAATGGTGCTCTGCATATGCAGACGTGCGATAAAGTAATACATGTCTACTACACAAAAGGAATATTCCAGACTGGGAGAAGTATTCCACCTTCCTTGATTTATACGGAAGCTCATATTTTGTCTACTAAACAAGTTATATTGCTTTAGTTTTGCGGGCATGTAGATTTGGCGTATCTTTTCTTCAATGTGTGAGGATAGTCTGATTATCATATTATGGTTAATGGGGTTACTGTGAGATATTTGTTTAGTTTTAGTACCTTAGGTCGCGCAATTTCTCGCTGTATGAAATTTGAATATGCGGAAACACGTGCAACCACTTTGGCAAACCGTTATGAATGGGAATGAGTGAAAATAGGCAAGCGGAAGTTTTGACAAACGTTCAATTTGGTGCTGCTTGCCATGCCTTCGAATAAATGAGAATATGACATATTTTATGGGACCATTGGGACTGTTACGCAAAAAACACACAATTTTGTATATTATATTTGTCATTTTAGACAATATCGAGTTAAACTTTCGGTGAATAGTTACAAGCGTGATTTTATGTTGTTGTTGTTGTAGAGCAATGTTAGGTGCTTATATACAACAATAAAAAACTCTGTAACCCAAATATCAAATAAAGACCAAACTCTTAAACAGTTACCACTCTTGCTTATGCCAAACACATTTGCGCAGTAAATAATGAAACCGCTATGAATACATAAACAAAATGAGCTTTAAATACAAATCGATAGTGTGCCGAGGATGAACGTTGAAATACACAAATATGGCAGAGTTTTCCCATTAAGCTTGCCATGTCGTCGGCTAATCCAGTCCGACGAACGGAGGTTTGAGATAAGTAGGTATAAGATCCTTGTAGCACAAGGATTTTTTGGTCCTTGAGAAATATTGCCATGGGAGTGTTCTTTTTCTTCAACGTATTGATGATTCTTAATGTTAAGAGTTTCGATCAGAATTTAGCCACGTCGGCAGCGTTGCTTCGCAAAGGCCTTCAAAGTATGCATTTTGAAAGACCTTTGCGAGGCGTGTTGTATTAATTGTCAATAATATCATCAAATAATGCATTTTGAAAGAACTTTGCGAGACGTGTAGTATTAATTGTCAATAATATCACCAAATTATGCATTTTGAAAGACTTTTGCGAGGCGTGCTGTATTAATTAATGCTGTACCGATAGTATGTAGTTTGCTTTTAGCGATTTTTATATATAGCACATACTTTTACAAATTGATAGACTCATGATAGCACAAGTTTAAACCTTAGTGGTTTTTGGTTGCTATTTAATACGATTTAATCCTGTACTGTTTTGTAAAATTGATAAATAAAATAAATAAAAAAAAAAAAAAAAAATTGTGTTGTTATATCTAGCTTATTTTTTTAACCTTTCCCCACAATAACAATGTCTTCCTGTATCGTGAGTGCGTTTACAAACATTTAAACTCACATCCACTAGACACTCATATCCGGAACAACTATCCTGTAGGTCATACAAATATTTGTTCCGTGCGGGAATCGACCCGCGACACGCAGCGCAGGAGCCGATCACTCAACCACTACGCCAACCGTGTCGACGAAGAAATAGTAATAAGAAATAGACTGTCGAACAGATATGAGTAACAGTTTGGGCCCTGTATATACCAGAGGGCTTTTTTCAAGTCTCCTATTTATAAGCCACTTCAACTACTTATTCAAGAGATTATACACTAGCATAATCAGTACTGACCTTGACCTTGTGAATATGAAAATACAAAGATAAAAAGACATATTATTACAGGATATCGTCATTTAATTCACAATACAAAAATGAGCTACTAAAGGCTGTTTACTCAAAGGATTTTGATACGGTTTTATCTAATAGACAGAGCGATAAACGAGGCAGGTTTTGCATATAAAGGGATCATTAGATCTCTTGTATTTTGAAAAAGATAAAATAAAGATATTACTAATTAAACTGCTGCCAAATATATAACTCAACACCTACTACCTATCTGTAAATAGCAGTGACCTTCGGTTGTCACCCCTGTTATAAGTTTGACGTGTGTATGTCGAATACACATAAAATAACTGACTAGATAGGGTCTTGAACAACTGTATTAGATTCATATGTAATCTTCGGCAATATGACCATGTATCGATCTACAGGTCCGAGTTAAAATGGTGGCCCGTTCGCCAGAGAAGAAGCTTACGTGCTTTGACCACGCTTTTCTCTCTACTCAATTCGACCACGCCTCCTTCATATCTTATCTCTGGCTTTCAATATCTAAGTTCTTCACACGCACGCAATCTACGTTCTTCCAATAATCTCCTCTTACTCTGTCCTTCTCATACTACTGATTTCGTTCACTCATCTTTTCATATCCAGTCCATTCTTTTTTGGAATGTGCTTCCTTCCGAGATCAGGACGGCCACCAGTCGGTATGCATTTAAGCGGCAATTGCGGATTTATTTTCAAAACAATTAAGCAGTCATCTCACTTTTTTCTTTTCTATTACTTCATACATGTATATATTTATATAGGTATATATCATATTCAATATATATGTACTTGTATTTTACCTATTTTAGTATAATAACCACTAGCTTCTTATTATTAATCTATGCACCTGCCATGTTGACTCTTCACCACCCTTGGTTGACTGGTAGAGAATGCCTAAGGCATTAAGTCCGCCTTTGTACCTTTGTGCGTGAAGTCTAAATAAATTAATAAATAAATATATATGTATTTCTTTATGTGTATCTTTATGTCTGCCTGTGGCATTATAGCTCACAAACGGATGAGACGATTATTATTTACTTTTTTTTTGTTTGGAAAGAAGACTTTGTAGAGAGTGTTCTTAGCGTCGTTTAATGAAATTCAGTTTAGCCGTTATAACACTTTTAATCAGGGTTTTTTGGAAGTTGTTTTGCGTAGTTTCGTGTTTCGGTTATTGCCGATTATAACGTCTACTCCTAGGTATATAGTTTGAAAAGTATGAAATTAAAAATTTATTAAAAAAAAATCTCTGTCACAAATATATCTACAAAAGTATAATTGGCCCTATAATTGGCGTCGTACTCGCGTGTGGGAATGCCAAAGTTAATAGCAGTTAAGTATTTATTATTCAAATACACTTGTTATTTTGGTTTTTATTTTATTTATTACTTAGCAAATTTATTTAATTACTTTTACGAGACGCACAGGATCGATCAATTTGGCGACGCTTGGGGTAGGCCTATCTATGTCCAGCAGTGGATGTCAGTGAACGTCTTTTGGCTGAAATGATGATGATGATGTATCTTTCTAATTAGCACAAAGCATGAAGCTGCTGCACTCTCTTGACCAATCTTAATACGTACAGAACATAACCCCTTGCCTTTTTCCTATTGGGGTAGGCAGAAACTACAGAATGCCACTTCTGCGATTTTTACACTTTTGCTGCAACAAATCTCAGAAAATTAATGACAACTAGTTTTTGCTCTAGCAGTCCCGCAGGCTTATTACGTATCTTTTGCAAGAGCAAAACGATAGCGAGTTTTGCGCAATAATTGCTCTTCAATACAGAATTTTTTGAGTTTTTGGCGTGAATAAAATTTTCTTTGATATAAGTGCATTTGACAAACAGCGAGCGATTAGCAAACTATTGTGTAGGACCTACCAAACCTATACTGCAGGTAATTCCGACTTTAATGACATAAAGCGTTTGATCGCTATCGTTTTGCTCTTGCAAAAGATACGTAAAAAGCCTGCCGGATTGTCAATAAAGACAATGTAAGTAGGCAACTATCTAGGGACCTCAAGAATCCTAGGGGTCTGTTTTCACCAGTCTTCTCATCTTGAGAAGTATTTTGAAAAAAATTCAAGCAAGGTCATAATAATGTTATATTCTTCCAGTCTCAAGATATTTAAAATATAAACGAAGGGTGCCAACAATTTTTGAGTTCGCTTCGCTCTCTTGCATCCTAAATTATTTTTGTTCTCAAACTTTTTCCATAAGCAGATGAAGTAGGTAACAGCTATTTCTGTATAAAAGGTCAATAATCTAACCTTTCCGTAAAGGGCGATATTCATGATTGCTTCACTATCTTCAATTATTTAAGGTTTTTGATTTTTTCTTACGTAACCTTCCCTGAAAAAGATAACAACATAACATAGTACAAACATATCGTTTTATGATTGTTCAAAAGCAAACAAAACCTATCAGAGACCGGTTACACAAATTTACGAGCCTCCCCGCTCATTCTTGCATTCTAGTCTTTATGCATATGCAGAGGTCAAAAAAGTTTCTATACAGAGTGTATCCGACACCGACGCTAAAAGGAGTACCATGGATTGTAAACCTTGGAACTTTGGAATTTTTCGTTGGCTATTTCTGACATCTTGCAGAAAAATGTTTTTTTTTTAACTTATTCTAAGCTAAACCTGGGTTGACTGGTAGAGAATGCCTAAGGCATTAAGTCCGCCTTTGTACCTTTGTGCATGAAGTCTAAATAAATAAATAAACCAATGAAATAAAATTTGTAAAAAATCATTAAATCCCTTATTTCACAAAAAAAAAAACAGCAAAGGAAATAAAACTCGAGTATCATGAGATCTCATCTCATCTGGGGATGACTCTTATTTGAATGAATTTCACGATAAATCTAATCATAGGTTTATGCACGAGTACTAATGGGAACATAATTATCTATAATATGCATAAGTATATTTCTGTGAATCTCCGAAATTGGTGATCGTATAAGTCCACCAGTGAATGCGTTTCAATGATGTAAGTTCAAAATTGCTATAATCTCCAACCAAACTAAATTGATGAACCAGTGAATATTAGCGTAATTCCGAGGTTATTCTGTGAATCGGATTAAGCGTTTTACGCTATGATTTTACGAAAAATGTAAATAATAAATCGTTTATTTTGGATCAAACTAAGAATCATTTTTTTTCTATTTTTTTTGTTTAGTTTGGCTAAGGAGTGGAATTCCCTTCCGGGTCTTTGTTCCCTGATAGCTACAACCTTAGGGTCTTTAAGTCAAGAGTGAATAGGTTTCTTCTAGGCAAGCGTGCTTCACCGTAGACCACGTCATCGCTTAACAACAGGCGAGATAGTGGTCAAACGCGAGCCTATAGATTATAAAAAAAAAAACAATTTTACACATTTAAACGCGGGACACCTATTTTTGCCTGGAGGTTATATGAACCTAACACGAATGGGATGACGGGGCATAGTATTCACCAGTAAAATATAGAAATCGTCATGACAAGATTTTTTCAACACATTTGCTCATAAAGTGGCTCTAATTTCACCGCAATTAGGCACATAATGACACCTGTAATCAAACTGTGACTTTTTCATTGCTATTATTCACAAGTGAGTTATAGAGTTTTTTTTATTGGTTGAGTTGCTTTGTTCTTAAAAAAGTTTCGATACAAAAAAGATCTTGTTCAAAAGTACAAATAAATTAATGGAACTATTGCTTGCTCATTTCATGCAACTTCGTATTTAAATAGATAATTTCAACTGGTACGTGTTTAATAAATAAAACTTTCACTCAAATATAACTTTTGTTTTCTATGTAGGTAATAAAGAAAACTTGAACTGCCCCATTTTGTACGTGGTTGAAACGCTATCCGCGAAAAGTAAAAAAAAAGAAACCTCATTATTTTAGTCTATGGCCGATCGCCATTGTTAGATGCGCGCATAGGAAAACTGATGAATTTTGTACCGCCATTGCGAAGAAATTTTCACGACTCGTTTTTACTGTTGAAATTACAGTTATTTTAGTATTATTTTCTTCACAAGTGTGTTGAAAAACGTCGTATAATACACGTGTGTATTGGTGATTACCGTCCTTGGCTCTCTTAAGCCCCTTACCTAACGGCTCGGGTGTCAATGGCGCCTCAGCGGTAATCACCAACATTACACACTTGTACCATAATGTATTATTACACGAATATTCACTATTTAGTTTGGTGATTATAACATACTTCTGTGTATAAGAACATAATGTATTATTACACGAATATTCACTATTTAGTTTGGTGATTATAACATACATCTGTGTATAAGAATCACCACAATTCGGAGATTCATAGTAACATAGAGATAAGATAAAATAGAGAAAGCTAGACTTACATTTTTTTGACAATATTTTGCGTAACCTGTCTCAGTTTCTCTACCCGCGCTACACGAGTTGCCTATGGGATTTGAAGAAACAAAAGCACTTTAATTGAAAGTTCATTAAACCACTTAACTGTTTCTATTGTAGATATTCGAAAGAATTCTCCTTCTGAAACTCGTCTTAAGAGGAAATATGGGCAGAGAGCACCAACTGAATTTCCTTAGTAAAAAGACATAATTCGAGGTTTGGCCCTCGTCTCTTTCCTCCTCCAATATTGGACCAATTTAAAAGATATTCCAAAAACTGGTAAAGTAAGATATATACTGAAGGGGATTCAGGCGCAGGGTGGATAGGTACTGTGAGTTTTAAACGAAAATACACTGTTTATCGAATCATTGTTTTATTCAACACCTTTACATTATTTACACTGATAGTTATACAGAATTACACGGTTATTAGACTTTTACAATAACTTTGGTACACTTGATTGAACTTAAACTGGTATAAACTTTATAAAAACGAGACTAATTGGCCAATAATTGCAGCGGCGCGACTAGAGCTACCCAACGCAAGCGCGTACGTTGTTGCTCGAAAGGGTTTTTGATGAAGACTGATGGTCGCATCGCCCGCGGCCATATTTATAGGCGCCTTTTGCACGCACGTTAGCGCCGGGCCCCACTCTCTTGTTCTTTCACTCTCTGCCAATCGCTACGGCCAAGAGTGAGGGGCGCGGGGCTAGGGGCGAGGCGGAAACAGTTCCAAGGGGAACGGGAGGGGTACGTCCTTATGTATTTAGAATGTTCTTTTGTTCTTCCCTAAAATCGTACATCCCCCTTATATATCTATAATATTTTTCTTTTACTTTGTAGATTGGTACCTAACTAACGGTTCTACATTTATTAAATCTTTAATTTGATATGGGAAGCATATAAACAAGCGCAACAAAAATACACACTTACTGAAAAACTAACTTAAGCGCTATTATTTGCCTTTATACAATCTCAGGCTTACTTCCTGGGTTGCTGTGCTTCTCAACATATACTATGCCCCTATGTTTTACTTTTTTCATTTATATTTGTCAAATTTGTACACGTTCTGTTGACAGCGCAATTTTGAGCATTTTGTGAGGGCCCTAGTGCTTCTAATGTATATAGAAAAAAAGAAAACATAAGGACATAGTATATATCTTTAATTTTCAGTTTACGGAACATCTTTTAAATTAGTTCAATATTGGAGGAGGAAAGAGACGAGAGCCAAACATCGAATTATGACTTTTTACTAAGGAAATTCAGTCGGCGATCTCTGCACCCGTTTCCTCTCCCGCCACTAAGACGTGTTCAGAAAATCTCAATGGGATCCATTAAATGAATAATGGTGCTCCCACACCGCTGTTCAAAAATGTTTACAAACATTAGTAAACTTTTTCTAGACAGACATTTTCGTAACATTTGTCAGTAAATGTAGTGTTAGAAAATGTTTGTAAACATTTTTGAACAGCGGTGTGGGAGCACCATAAGGCTCATGTTACACGAAAAACACAAAAAACAATCAACGACGATCACAACGCCAGTCAATATTTTTTTAAATCAGTGTGTAAGCATTAGCTAAATCCATGGACTACGGGATATTTACTAAATCGATGGGCTATAGGAGATATTTAACAAACTGTTGGATTGGCTTGTGATACTTATACTGAGTTTATAACTCATTACCACTCACTAATCGGGACTACTTTCAGATTTTATATTTCCATTTTTTTTTTAGCATGGCCTTAAAAAATATCTAGCCATGGGTTTGTTTTCCAGTTAAAAGGATTAACTGAAATAACAAGCGCATGGCTAGATATATTTCTGAAAATGTTTGCTTTAGCTTCTCTAAGCAATTTAATCTCGATCTCTATAGCTGGGACACAGTCAGGGCAGGCTTATTATGAGACGAATTTGTTCACGCCAACCCGCAGTGACGGCGAATACCTGTACGGAAACCATGTTGTTAGAGCAAAATACGCTCTATTTATTTGGCATCTACGGTTTTAAATCAAAAGAACAAAGAAACAAGAACTTCAATGTGTAATAATTATTCGTTTGTCTAATTAGAAAAAGTTATAATTGCATATTATCTCTAGAAAATACTTTTTCATGAGTTTGGTAATTCTTGAACCTTTACTTTTTCTTGGCTTGGTAAGTTACCCCTGCCTATAAAAATAGAATACAATATTTTTATTCATCGATTAAGAACTTGCAAAGACTGGACAAGATCCTATGACCCCTAGCTGGCGAGAGGGCGTCCTCAGTAGTCCTCCATCGCGCCCAGTCTTGAGCTTCACCCTTCACCTCGCTCCACGTCATTTCGATGCTCGTCGCTTCAGCCAATAAGGTGCGTCGCCAGGTTTGACGGGGACGGCAAGGCTTCCTTGTTCCTTGAGGATTCCAATCCATGGCCTGTTCCGGAATGTGATCGGAATTCCTCCGGAGCATGTGACCAATCCATCTCCATTTACGACGCTTGATCTGGCTGTTCATCGGGCACTCGGCATGTCTCCAACAGCTCTACGCTAGAAATGGTCCCTGGTTCGTATATTCCGAGGATGCCACGTAGATATCGGTGGACGTTGATCCGGATTTGGTGTGAGATATCCTTTGTTACCGTAGAGCAGCACGGATTTAACATTAGACTCGAAAATCTTGAGTTTAACCCTTCGAGTCAATTTCCGTGATTGCCAAATGGGTCTTAGCTGCGCGAAGATAGCTCGTGCTTTGGCGATCCGTGAAGTGATACTCTTCAGTTCCTCCAGTATCTGACACGACGCTCCCGAGGTACGTAAATTGGTGGACGCGTTCGACCATCTCTGTGCCGATTGGCATCAGTGTAGAATTTATAACCTCCGTACGCATCGCCTGAGTCGGACAATGTTATCTGCATAGTCCAAGTCTTCTAAGACGTTGGACAATCCCCACCCTATGGGGCGGCGCGGCGCCTGCTAGCGTTTATGCGATGCATGCTTCCATCGAGAACGATTATAAACAGGGAGGGAAAGAAGACAGCCCTGGCGGACACCTGCGTGCACTACGATGTTTTCCGAAATGAGGCCGTCGTGAGTTCACTTGCAAGAATATTTCTTGTAGATGCTCTACAGTAGGCGGTTATTTTCGGCGGCACCCCAATGTCCAACAGGTGGGACCAGATGCTGGACCACTGCAACGTATCAAAGACCTTTTCGAAGTCAACAATGGTAAGATAAATGTCCCTTTGCCATTCTGCTGCCTGCTCGAGTATGATACAAAAACTGTTGGTCTGGTCCATGCATGCGTCCATGCTCCTTGTACAGTAGAGGTTTCCCGGCCTTCGACAGTCTATCTAGGATTACCTTAATGAAGACTTTGGAGCGAATCAACAGCAATGTAATGTCTCTCCCACTATCGCAGCTACTGTTTCCGCTTTTCTTGGGCACGGTTACTAAAAGTCCCATGTTCCAGTAGTCTGGGAGCTCTTCAGCAGTCCATATTTTTTCAATTAAAGGCGTCAGCACGTCGACGGCGGAGGCTAATTAGGTTTTTAATATTTCCGCCGTTATCAGGTCGAGATTTGGTGCTTTACCTGCCTTCAAAGAGAGAATCGCTTCAGCCAGTGAGGAACCGACCTGTATCGCGTCAGGCGTCAATGATGCTGGCAATCGGAGGACCTCCTCAAAGTGTTGGGGCCAGCGTAGTAGCTGCCCTTTTAACGTCACTATGAGCTGCCCCTCTTTAGATTTAAGCGGCTTCTTTTTGAGCCTTCTGTCCCCTGCCAAGGTCTTCGTGGCTTTATAAAATGATTTCAGGTTGCCGGTGTTGGCAGCTTGTTGAGCACGATAAGCAATATCATCCGCCCACCACCTTCTGTCTGCATGCGTACTACGACACTACTCTTCGTCCACCGACTTTGCGGACTCCTTCAGTCCAGAAAAACGATTGCGTAGCTCAAGCTGAAACGCTTTACGGGTGTCAAGAAGTTTGCCCACATTTTACCTTCTCCCCACTTTGCCGGGTCCTCCAATTGCAAGGGCCACCGTTACCCTGAGCCGAACTTCAGCAACTAACAAATTATGGTCACAGAGAGGAGGCCTGTGTCCCAGCAGTGGGAACATTAAAAGGCTGATGATGATGATCTATATCGGTGCCCCTACGGTTGCGGACATCGAGCAGTGTAGAATGCCATTTGGATCTTATAGTAATATGGTCGATCTAGTTCTCGGTGACTCCGTCAGGTGAATGTTCCAGGTGTACATGTGGTGGTCGCCATTAATAAACAATGTTCCTCCGATGGTCAGGCCTTGGTTCTGACAAAACTCGATGTAACGATCCCCAATGACATTGCATACCCCAGGACCATATATACCCAAATGTCGTTTTCGATTCGTGTTAACACTAAACTTTTTTTTTTAACCCAACCTTTGCATTCAGGGGACAGTGACGATGTATTTCTTCTGTATGCTCCTAAGTGGTGTTGAAGGCGTTGCAGAAGTCGTTTTAGGTATCCTCAGGTGATGCATTGGTTGGGGCGTAGTACTATACAATGGAGATCCTTCCCTTCGGGCTCTTGAGTTACAAAATAAAATTACAAATTTAAAAAACCCCCGATTTTAATTTTTATTTCATGCTTTTTAAACTACATATAACAATACCTAGTAGCAGCCACGCTTCAATCGACAACCTATCGAAACACGTAATAATGACACGATATCTTGCGAAAAAATCCAGATTCAAAGAGTAAAATGCGAATAACTTTTGAAAGGCTAAACCGGTTTTATTCAAACAAAGTAAAAAACATTCTCGACAAAGTCACCTTTAAAACAAAAAAAAAAACTAAATCAAAATCGGTTCATCCGTTTAGGCGCTATGCATACACAGCAACACACGTCAAACTTAGAACACCCCTATTTTTCCGTCAGGGGTTAAAAACAGGCATACATGATCCGGTCTGAGACCGGTTTCCAGTCCTCAAGGTCTTTCTTAGCTGTATTAGAAAGAAGGAATCCCACGCCATACTCGCGTATAATGCCTTACTCTCTTTACCAGAATACAGCAAAGGCATGCCCCCGAATGTTCTCAGTTCACCAAATCCGTTTCTTCTCACCTCGCTTAAACCCAGGATCTGCAGCTTGTAGCTAAGCATCACTGCTTCTGCCTGGCCCAGTCTACTGTCCTCGTTCTTCGTTCGTACATTCCAAAATGCAATTCGTGTCCATAATTTAAAGCCGAAAGTCGCCGGTTAAAGATCGGTCCAGTTTCTTATTACTGCTTCAGTGTGAGCGAGTGATTATCCCAATGTGCCTTAATTCAATAGCAGGGCTGCCGTTTTTGAGTCTTCGAATGTGCTCGGTTTTGTTGCGGGTACCCTTCCTTGTGAGATGATGTTTTAGGACGCAAAATATTCACCCTTCGCTCTGAATCCGTTAGCTCAGCTGCAACTCGGGGCAGAGGACGCGCGGCGGCGTGGTTGCATGCCCAGGAAAAACGACGGGGATGTGAGTGACTCGTATGACTCGGCTCTACGGACCAACAGCGATTCCTACCAAGACCATACCCTTGCTTCTCCCCCCCCCCCCTCCCCAAAAAACTCGCATGGTAACCTCAACTATTTGACTTGCGCCAATACTAGTGCAGTTTTCCCTAGTGCGAATTTTTAACCGTGCGAAGAAAAATTAAGAAAATCGTTTTCGGGGAGAAACTTTCAAAAGGCACCTGGGCATTTGGGGATATGACCAGGGATGGTGGGATTATTACCTCACTAAAATCACCCTGGAGATCAACATCAGCACAAGGAGGGGCCCCATGACCTCTTAAAAAGATAAAAGTACCCCAGAACCCCTCTGCGCAACGCCTGTTAGGGCACATCCCTGGGGAGACTGCTGTGCACGGCAGCACTTCCCTGCATCCCTGTGCTACCTGGTATTTCCTGGAGCTACTTGGTGGGCGGTCAGAGTCCACAATATTAGCGCCCGTTCCTGCTGCCTCAGCCTTACTACAGCAATTGCGTGCACGCTATTACCATTTTGACTGCTTGACCAAACAGGTGTCCCATAAAGGACCATCGATTGCACGATAACTGCGTAGATGCTGCAAACTTCTTCTCGGGGTCCTCCAAGGCTGGGCAGCAGTCTATGCAAATCACCCACTGCCTTTTCTACGCTGGGGAGCAGACGCTCGAAGTGCTCTTCAAAGCCCCACCGACCGGATAGTGTTAGACCAAGATAATTTATGTATCGACCCTACCCAGACTACCGCATCTCCAATTATCTCTGGCTGGATGTCTGCTCCTTAACAGTTTATGGAACCAAACGCCTGAGGTTTATGAGAGGCTATCTCTAATGGATTTAGCTCGCGGATCAACGCCACGACTCATACCACACGGAGCTCGGCAAGCTAGGTGGTCTCATCGAAGGTGCATCCGCCGGCTAACAAAAGGGGCGTCGTCTGCGTAGCAAACGATATTAACACCAACGGTGTGGTCAACACACAGGGCCGTATTGAATGCGAAATCCCTCAAGAGAGGAACTAAAACCGACATAAACCTCTGCGGAACCCCAAACGTAATCTGCCTCTTATGTATGCTGCCTCTTGTGTTTGCTCTCGATTTTCAGAAACTGTTTATTTTGTTAAAGTTCTACA
Organism: Orthosia incerta; assembly: GCA_948252205.1. Lineage (NCBI taxonomy): Eukaryota > Metazoa > Arthropoda > Insecta > Lepidoptera > Noctuidae > Orthosia > Orthosia incerta. The sequence goes on from OX411748.1 coordinate 8,919,250, forward strand.
AATTCAGCCGCTCATTATGCAGCTCTTGTAACCTAGTAAACAGAATCCACATTCTCCAGTAATATGTCAACCGCGCGGACGCTGTTGGTCAGTTGATTGTAATCTCGATACGTGAAAAGATTAAAAACAGACTATGACTCAAACTTACAACATTTTTAGCAGCTCCTCCTGCTACATCCTGAAATTCTACTCCGGTCTGTGCTGCATACTGGATTAAAGAAATAGTGGTTTATTAGTATTATAAAAAATAGTAGATGTTTGTGGTGTTGTCATGAACATTTCGTTGCCAGCGAGCAGTGAGAGTATTCAAGATTTCTTATCGTACGGAAATGAAAACTAATAATTAATAGTTTAACTAAGTTAGAAACATGGTTCCCTAGAGTACTAATATTACTAGGTAGTATAGTGTTCGTGTTGATGTCGGTGATAAATAATTGCTAACAAATCCATGGTACTGCCAGTCCAACCACTAAAGAATTAATGGCAATTACATATTTTGTTAAGGGCCTACATACGCTTTAGTGCCGTAAAACGGTAACTTTCTAAAGCATACTCCTTAGTAACGGCTAGGTTAAAAGGCTTGAAAAAAATGTATATTTATTATTGATTCATGTACATAATTTTGAACACAAGGTTTTTTCGTGTAACTAATAGTATTGCTTTAAAAAAATAATTAACGACACTATATTTTTTCGCAACTTTTGGAAACTCCTCCAAAATGACTTGGATGGTTAAAAATATTTCTACACAGAAAAATTGATGGCTAGAATTTCTTCATAACTAACATAGCATATGTAAATCAAATAATATTTTGCTGATCAAAAGAAGGTTCAATATTGATATTTTAGCATCGAGCGGGCGCACGGCCAGTACTGCGCCGCTGTATATTGCGCCTTAATTATTAAGTTAGGTTTGCAATGCTTCGTCTGAAGGATGATTTTATCCTTTATATATGGCTAAATTGCACTCAGCTAGTCAGGTATTTTTAAAAGTAAAAATATAGATTTTTACTTACGACTTTTCTAATGAGTTGGGCTATTTGATTCCCAAGCACCACAATACTTCGTATTATCGTCCCCAAAAAATCATCGATTTGATCAAGTGGAACAATGTTGGCTCGAAACTTAAAGATACCCGAAACCGAATACCTCCTCTTCATGTTTAAGACTTAGACGTTGCAGTGTTAAATTGTTCTGGAACGGATAATAAATGTTTGCTTTACCATCAAAGTTAACGTAAAACACGTAATAGTAAAGCTTTTTGTTATTTTGTGTACCAGATTACTTGTAAATCCTTTACATTTCAGGGTAGCTGATTATGATGGTTGACCCACGTTAAAAGTAGTTCGAAAAATTCAAATGATACATATTATTTAATCCCTTGTGCCTAAAGGGTATGCCGGAACGCAGATCTAAGCGAGACACAATGGCTTTTTCATTGTGTCTCGAATACAGGGGTTAATCCAGGTTAAAATCAATTTGCCTCGTTTTTTCCAACTACATAATTATGTTGGGTTCAGTTTGCAGTCTAATCAGATGCAGTTATATAGCACAATTTTACTTGGAGCGACCGTCAATCTGAACTCCACAACTCAGTAACTGAGTAATAAGATACTCTTTGTCAAGATTGCTGTCAAATATTTTGGTTCGTAACGACTAACAAACATTTCGTATCGTAGCACTGGCAGGGATAGAGTGGACCAGAACGGCCCAGAATAGATTTAGATGAAAAAAGATCGAGGAGGCCTTCATTCGGGGTTAAATAAAAATTAAAAAAAAATATTGTAATTAACTGGGAATAGGAAAATTATTCTTATGGGGAAGTAAAGGCTTTTTTTATTTTTAGGGTTTCGTACCCAAAGGGTAAAAACGGGACCCTATTATTAAGACTCCGCGGTCCGTCTGTCTGTTTGTCTGTCCGTCTGTCACCAGGCTCTATCTCATGAACCGTGATAGCTAGGCAGTTGAAATTTTCACAGATAATGTATTTCTATTGCCGCTATAACAACAAATACTAAAAACAGAGGAAAATTAATATTTAAGTGGGGCTCCACACAAACGTGTTTTTTGCCGTTTTTTGCGATAATGGTACGGAACCCTTCGTGCGCGAGGCCGACTCGCACTTGGCCGGTTTATTTATTTATCAACCATTTACAAATGACATCCGGAATCAACTGCTACGTGCTTTCCGAGGCACGGAGGACCGCAATGAATGGTAACCCCCCATTCCTCGACCTCGGCAAGTGTTTGCTTAACCTTGATGATCGAGCCGTGCAGCAGTAGTAAATATTTAGCCACGAGCTCCTTATTCAACTACTGCTTAATTCAAACATTATTTTGGTTTATTCAATAATATTACCTGTACCTAAACTGAGGGTTTTTATTGAAATCCTCAACCTCGGTATGTTTCTGTAGCGTACCTTCCTACTGTTAAGTCGATGTTTTTTCCAGATGTTTACTGTTTCTTTGCTTCGATTTCGTTTCCTTTTTAGATGTGGGCTATTTCTTTTATACATCAATAATTTAAAAATTTGTATGGCGATGGCGAAGCAAACAGAGATATTATACTTCTGTCTTAATCATAACAGTAACATATTTTTTTTGGTAGGAATCACTTCATAATTTTTTGTTGTTGTGTTAATTCGTTTTATTTTACACAAATTTTATCATTTTAAATGATCTACGTCTTTGACGTAGAACCAAAGAGTAAAATAATAACGTAGAACTTTTGTGTAGAAATTTTTCCTCTATGCATTATTTTTTTTTTTTTATTGGCTTCGCACGGTTTGTGCATTTAGCCAGTGTCACGTTTAGAATAGAATTCTAGTTTCATTATATTTTAGTAGACAAAATGGCGGTAGCTTTATTGGTAAAATGGCGGTAGCTTTATTGGAAGCTTCTACGGAGTTTTGTCGACAACATGTACAAACTCATGTTCTACCGCTGTGTTTTACTTGCCCACACTCGTGCACGTTCACTTATATTATTAGAATAAAAAACCACCTTTTTTACACTATTAATAATCAATTTAACACAATTTTAGGAAAATAAAACAGAGAAGCAACATAGACGCCATTACGTTCCCGCCAAAACTCCCTCTATGCATTAGTCACAGATATTAAGTTTCTTTTATCTCTTTATATGCTCAATTTTAGGTGGCCAGTGATAGTACACGTTATCGACCTTTTTACTTACTTTTTGCTGACTTTGCCATATTTATGATTTAAAGTAACAAAACCCAAGTACAAAACGAGTAACAAGGTGTAACTTCAACCTTACAAAGGGCTACCTTGACGGAACACGAGCAGTGTAAGGATTTTTAGCCGAGTTCCAACAGTATGCTCCACAGTGCCACTTATTTTGCTGTTAGAGCCAAAATTATCTACACGCTGACGACGATGTAGTTGTGGTAGTAGCGACGTTCTGGGCTAAAAATCGTATATAATGTACTAGCAGATGCCTCGCGGTTTCACCCACGTAGTTCCCGTTTTCGTGAGAAAACAGTGATAAAAAGTAGTCTATGCACCCGGGGATAGTGTCATTTGCATTTTTGTATGTTTTTATTTTTATTTATTTTTATTGTCTATAGGCTTGCGCTTGACCACTATCTCACCTGATGGTAAGCGATGATGTGGTCGACGATGGAGCACGCTTGCCTAGAAGAAACCGATTCACTCTTGACTTAAAGACCCCTAGTTTGTATGTAACAAATAAACTTAAAAACTACTAGACCGATTTCAAAAATTCTTTCACCCTTGGAGCTTTGGTCTAGTAGTTTTTTACATAGAAAAATGCAAATCTTTCCTCTTTATAATATTATTATAGATTATTTAAAATTTTAAAACTTCGACACAAAATCCTCTGAAAATTAAAAAATAAGCCTCTTACTCGTGTCGGGGGACTGCTAAGTAGAATAAAATTAAATTGAAAATAAATACTTAACTGTTTTTAACTTTGGCGTTCTTTTTATTTCATGCTTTTTTTATTAGGGTGCCGTACCCAAAGGGTAAAAACGGGACCCTATTACTAAGACTCCGCGGTCCGTCTGTCTGTCTGTCTGTCCGTCTGTCACCAGGCTGTATCTCTTGAACTGTGATAGCTAGTTGCAATTTTCACAGATGATTTCTGTTGCCACTATAACAACAAATACTAAAACCAGGATAAATTGAATATTTTTTTATTTTGGGCTCCCGTACAAGAAACGTGATTTTTTTGCCGTTTTTTGCGATAATGGTACGGAACCCTTCGTGCGCGAGTCCGACTCGCACTTGGCCGGTTTTTAGACTAAATATACTCCGTAAAATTTTGGTCGTTACAATCCCGTGGAGGGTCTATCCGGTACATGAATCAGTATCGATTTGTAAAGATAAAATTAAAAAATAATAAATAAAAATCACAAAAAATAAACTGACCAAAGCAAAACTAAAAAATGCAAAAATAATTTTCGTTGGAAGTCGGTTTTGCGAAATGATATAACAAGAGGTAGCAAAGACAGAAGTGTCTTTGGTAGGTACCTCTTGTTATATCATGTGTTGTGTTTCGATAGATTGTCGATCGAAGGATCGACAATCTATCGAAACACGTAAATTATGACACGATATCTTGCGAATAAACTCCAATTCAAAGAATAAAATGCGCAACTAGTTTTTGTAAACGTTTGTCCTGTACGTATTTTGTGTTGTATAATCAAGTATTTATTTAATAACAATAAATAACTTTTGGACAGCTGAACCGATATTCATCAAACATAGCTAAGAACACTCTCGATACAGCTTCAAAAAAAAACTAAATCAAAGTCGGTTCATCCGTTTATGAGCTATGATGCACAGTTACACCCGTCAAACTTAAACACCCCTCTTTATTCTTCGGGGGTCAAAAATAAAGCACAACATTTCAGAAAACCCTCATTGTAATGTAGGTACTATAGTGTTTGTTTGTTTTCTTTTAAACCTGCTGGATTCCGGCAGGGTTATTTGTTTTTAGCCGCCCGGCCCGGAATAACATCTCAAAATGATGGTGCAACCACATCATTATCCGTTGCGTAGTTTAAAAGACTACAGCGGCCTCACATATAGATATGAAATACAACTTAACTTTATACACTAGCGATTCGCCCCGGCTTTGCACGGGACAAAATATAAACAAATATCATTCCCGTTTATCGTTGTTTCTGCGTGGTTTAGAAGAAGTTAGCGGAGAAACAGAAATGACGTCGACAGACGCGGACTGCGATTTTGTTTTATACTATTTAGAGATGGTATAGTTATTTTATATTCAATGCAAGCTGTAGGTTATTGATAAACATACATTCGCTCTTCAAACGAAGATTATAGAATGTAGCGAACGGTCCGAGGACAGTGTACCTTTGATATTGTTTCACCATCCATTAAAAGCTTATATTTCTAGTCCCTTTACTTTTGTTCCTCGTAGCACTTATGTGGAGCACAGCGCTATTTGCTCTTAACTCGATTCTAGGTCAGAAGTGACAGTCGACGATGGAGTGATCTTACCCAGAAGGAGCCAGTTCACTCTAACTTTGAAATTCGGGTTGAATGCGTTTGGAAACACAGACGCAGGTAGTGAGTTCCACTCCTTCGCCGTGCGCATTATGAAGGATGTTTGGAAGCGCTTGATGCGAATTGGTGGAATGGCAACCAGGTAAGCATGGTAACTTGCTGTGCGTCTAGATTTCTGATGGAAGAAGGGGACCGGTAAAGTTCGTGAGCACACTCACCGAAGTACAGTTCAAATTATATCTGAAATCAGAATCTGATGATGGAATCCCATGGAAATCGAGGGAACACCCCAAATATTATAGGCAGACAAATGCGGTTTTGGTATTTTTAATAACATGGTAAGCATTGGAACTCGGAAAGTATCATTTAGTGAAGCGTAACTGATAAAGAAGACCACAGATGGCCACTGAAACTCCTTATAAACAGGTATGTCAATTAATTACTTGTAGGGTAGTCACTTTAATTTAAGTAATATAGGCACATATAATTTCTCCATGGCACAGTATCGATTTAATTTGCTATCGAACAGATCCTTATTGTTGACGTGCACCCTAAAGTGGTGTCTGACACGTAGAATATAATACAGAATTTTGAATGAATGAAAAATAAATCAGTTGTTCAATACATATCAGATGTATATAATTTGACAATATGGGTAACAACTGTTTTTTTCACGATTTCTTGCTTGGTCCGTCGTTGGTCCGACAGTAAAATTACCAATTAATGAATAGTTACCCTGTATAGTTACCACGTAATTAGCTGCAAATACGTAAGTACCTAGTCATGTATATAGTGAAAACTTACTTTTCAACTCGGAGCCTTTTCCAATTGATCTTCTTCTTGGTGACACCTCCCTGTCCCTGGCGACAAGGAAACTTAGATTAAAACTCGCGAATAAGGTAAAAACTTGGAAAAATAATGTAACTTAGTAATACTTTTTAGGTTTCCTAGAAATGCTGTGTCAAGGAATAGGAAACACAACCAACGTCTTGCATTAATCTCTGTTTTGCGTAAAGCAAGACGCGAACGTGAAAAGTTTTGCAACTTTGGGATGTAAATTATCCACTACACATTTTTCTTGTAGCTTTTTTGGGATTTTGTTCAGTCGTGAATACCAATAGTAATTACCAATACAGATTGGGTAGTGAAACTGAGACGTGAAGGATATCGATTTCTAATTAAAATAAAACATTATTTAATAAGTGAAATAAATTTACAAGCCTTGGCTTAAGAAAACTTTTTTGCAAAAAAAATCTACCGACTTCCAAATAAAAAACTATAAAGTGAAAAATAACTTTATTTTTGGAAGTCGGTGTCTTTCCAAGGTACAATTTTTTTTCGTTATGGACACCGACTTCCAAAAATAAAGTTATTTTTCACTTTGTAGTTTTTTATTTGGAAGTCGGTCGGTTTTATTTTTAAATTTTTAGGTGTACCTACCCTAATAGGCAAGTTGTTTAGTACTCGTAACCTATAACGGCAGAATAGATTAACCGAATATCATGAAACTTGAACATGACCGGTGAAATAAGAGATCTGCGTACCCCTTAAGAGCGTACTGGCGTGATGTTATGTTATGAAATGGTATAAACAATGAACAGTCATGCGATTGCAGCAATCACGAGAGGTTAGCCGTTATTTCATGAAGAGTTCTGTTGTATATCTCCGAAGTTCTTCATCAAATCTTCACCCAATTAAAATGGGACCAATTTCGGAACAAACACTCTCAAACAAAAAAAGAATTTTCAAAATCGGTCCACAATTGACGGAGATATCGGTGAACATAAATAAAATAAAATAAATTGTAGTTCTAAAAACTAAAAAACACGCTTTATTGGTAAGGATAATGGGACAAACTGTTTAAATGATTGCATTGTCATCGGTCCTTGATAAGTGTGCAAAGTTTCAAACCAATCCAACGTTTTGAAGTGGGTGAAAATTACGTTCAAAGATTCCGTTACATTGATACATAGATACATACATACCAAGCTAATAAAAGCGTGTTAAAAATAAAACAAAAAACATACATAATGTCGAACATAGAACCTCCTCCTTTTTAGTAAGTCGGTTAAAAAGTCCTAAAGACATTCCAAAATCAAAGATTGGTAATTATACCCCAAAAACATTATCTCTCATTACTTTCCCTCTACGACTAAGTATACCAAAACTAAACAATCGCAATATGCTTTCAAGTAACCAACAAGAGATTAAGTTTGTTCTATAGCAGACAGTCTACCTACAGCAATGCACATACAAAACTAAACCTATCAATGCCCTCAGAGATTAGAACTTCCGACTTCTGACGTATCGGCTCCGAGTCCATTTTGCGAGTCTGAGAACCGTAAGTGGTCCAATTTATGTCATGACTAATCTACAGGCGGGCCAGTGTTCGATTCTCGTGTGAAACGCCGAAGAGTGATCGGATTAAAATCGGAGTGCAGAATCGGAACCAACGCGTCTGAGAATGGGAGATGCTGGCGGAAATTTGAGTGGAGCACGTTAGTAGTGGCTGCTCCGATATTTGGGAATGTTTGTTTTCTTTTATAGCAATTTGGAGGAGCAAAAGTTAAGCCACAAACTGGAATTTACTGGATTTATTACCGCTAGCTTTATGTGTCTACTTTTTAACTGACTTTCCAAAAAGGAGGAGGTTCTATTTTCGACTTCATGTATGTTCTTATTTTTTTTTGAAACATAGTTATTTGCTTGTTCGATAACCTCCTCTATTCCTAATTCCAGCGTAAGCTACATTTGTGTTATTGTTCGTGGTGTTTTATTGTCCTGAAACTGCGAATATGTAAAATTTATATTTTCGTCATAATTTCTAATATGTTATTGAATGATGACCAAATTTGGTCATGGATGCTGATTTCAGCGGTGACTAGCCACCGACGCGAGCGATGTTATAATATAAGGCACAAGGGTGTGTATCAGTTGTTTTTATGCAATCTCTATCTTCACTTACTTAATTAAAAAACCTACAAAAAAGGTATATAAATTTTGGTCCTTACTCGTTCAATCCAAGCCTCAGCACCGGCCCAGCTGATCGCAGCATGGCGTGCGCATCAGCATTGCTCATACTCTTGGTGGGCCGGCCATTGATGGAGGATATCACATCGCCCTCCCTGATGCCGCTCAGAGAAGCCTTGCGACCAGGATTCACCTGTAAAGAGAGAAAGTAATGTTTGAGGCACTGTGTTATAAGACTAGTATTTGAGACGCACAGAACAAGCATGGAACAAGGCTGTCTATGATGATGACTGTGTATTAATGCCTAAATTTGTTGCCTAAATTGCCTAATGCCCAAATAGAAACGGACATGGAATATGGGTCTTATATTCCATATCCGTTTCAAGGACCTCCACTTGAATCAGTCGCCAACGGACAAAAACCCTTTGATTAATGTCAATAAATTACAAACTATAAATATCTTATTAATTATTTCAGGTGGAGTTGAGTTAGAGACATGTTTAGTATTTGGGCCTGTTCTTGGAACGGCGTATGATACACGTGTGTATTGATGATTACCGTCTTCGGCTCTCTTAAGCCCGAGCCGTAGGTGAGGGACCTACGGCTCGGGCCTCAATGGCGCCTCAGCGGTAATCACCAACATTACACACTTGTACTGTACTATTATACGTCTAATATGTAGGAAATAAATATTCTTGAAAATTAAAGATATATCTATGTTTCCAATACTAAATACTTTGAGGAAAACACTGATACAAACTCAGAAGACAGTCTCTTTTTAACCGACTTTCGAAAAAGGAGGAGGTTCTATGTTCGACTTCTTGTGTTTTTTTTTATGTATGTTCACCGATATCTCCGTCAATTGTTAACCGATTTTAAATTCTTTTTTGTTTGAAAGAGTATGTTCCGAAATTGGTCCCATTTTAATTTGGTGAATATCTGATGAAGAACTTCGAAGATATACAACAGAACTCTTCAATAAATAACGGCAAATCTCTCGGGACTGCTGCAATCGCATGTATGTTTATTGTTTATACCATTTCATAAAATAACATCACGCCAGTACGCTCTTAAGGGGTAATCAGATCTCTCATTTGATCGGTTTTGTTCGGGTAATCTATTCTGGCGTTATAGGAAACTTAATAAACTACTTGCCTATTAGGTAGGTACAACTAATAGGCAACTTTCTTATTTGGAAGTCGGTAGTATTTTATTGTAAAAACTTTTTTTTCAAAGTCTAATCATTGCTTTGATCAAAACATAGTGAAGATTATGCTGATTAGCGGAGATGGTCCTCTGGCTTTCCCCAGACCACACATATTACCCAGATATATACACCAGAAATAAGGACAAATTACGAGCTCCCTTTCATCGACTTCATAAGGTGCATAGTTCATTCGTTGGGGTTGGTATAACTTTTTACAACAAGTTACCGTCTTCTTTTCTAGATTTGCCATTTAACGCATTTAAAGCAAAGGTAAAAGCTAATCTCTGTTCTAAGGCATACTATTCTATTAATGATTATTTAGATGATAAGCATAGTTGGTCGCTGTGTTGAACTCAAGACAATGTTCGTGTTCTTTTACCAAAATTAGCTTGCTGTCAGGTTAAATATTATTATTTTTTAATTTCGTTTTTATGTGTATTTTTTAAATTTTATTTTTTGGTAAGACTGTCGTAGGTATCGTTTACTGTTATTGTCGGAGCTGATGAAGATTGCTACTATCTTTGCATTATATAGAGTTAATCTTTCTAGTATTATATAGCAGCATAGCCAGCATTGTGTGAGTACCATGTACTTCAGAGCTATCATTGTCTAGATACCTACGTCTTCTATTGACTTGAATGACTCCGGTGGTTGAGAGTATGTCATGCCCACTCAAATGTCTCGCCGATGGTGGCGCGTGTGTCGGATCATTTAGCTCCCTTCAAAATGGTTGAGCTGAATGGTGCTGATGCATGTGTCATGTTCGTGAACGGGCGCTGTCGGTTGGGACTGGTCATCTCTTAGCTGCCATGGTTTATTTTAATTGATTCTAATTTTATTTCTGAATTGTCTTTTTTATATTTACTATGGACACTTTTAACTTGCTACATCGTTCTCACATAATGTGTAATCTCAACATGAATGATGTAACAAATGATTTGTAATAATTACCTAATTGAAAAAGAGTGTCCATGGAGTTTCTTGCCCGTTCTTCTCCATAGAGATCTACGCCTTGGAATGGGCATCTACGGTACTTTCACAGTTATTATGTCTTGTGACTGGGACTGTAGCACCATAATTTTGTAATGTTTTATTTTGTCTTTTGACAATTCAAAAGTGCCTGTAACTGGCCTACTTGAAATAAAGTGCTTTGACTTTGACTTTGACTTTATTTGTGTGAGTCTGTCCGGTCAGTGCACGCATTTGTCAGTAATCGTGTTGCTCAACCCAGAACTTAGAAGCTCAACAAACTTTAGAATATTATTAGATGCTATACAATTAATATATAGGAACGGTAACCATTTCATTGGCGCAAATGCCTTGTGGCTACCGAGATTATAAGCAATTACATCAAATATCATTTATTTTTTAAATGTATCTGTTAAATACAACGTAGACTTAGCAGTGGCTACCAGAATATAAATAGCAATTTTTATTGGTTATTTTTCAGTGGTTTTTCTTCACATCTAAATCTGTTCAACCGTTAAGGCGTCTCTGGTGATTAATAAACATCCAAACAGACTTTTACACGAGGTTATATTATTAGCATAAACTTGAAAACTCTATAGAACTAATATATTCGCTAATAAAAGTCTGGGCGCAAAGAGCTTATGGCTACCTAGTCTATAAGCACTAATATACAATATTATTTCTAATGCAAATACATATATCAGTTACTCATAGAAGAGCCTGCCAGAATCAGGCAGCTATTTTTTATTGGTTATTTTTTTTACTTGTTTTAGGGTTCCGTACCCAAAGGGTAAAAACGGGACCCTATCACTAAGACTCCGCGGTCCGTCTGTCTGTCTGTCTATCCGTCTGTCACCAGGCTGTATATCATGAACCGTGATAGCTAGACCGTTGAAATTTTCACAGATGATGTATTTCTGTTGCCGCTATAACAACAAATACTAAAAAACGAATAAAATGAATATTTAAGTAGGGCTCCCATACAAGAAACGTGACTTTTTGCCGTTTTTTGCGGTAATGGTACGGAGCCCTTCGTGCGCGAGTCCGACTCGCACTTGGCCGGTTTTTTACTAATTCTTTTCGTATCGATTAACTCAAATTTAGACTCGACTTATCTAAAATGTTGTCTAACCAATACGTAGCCACCTCTTCAGCTTTTTCATTTGCGATGTTCAGAACCTGAAAGGTGGAGGTGACTGGGCACGAAGGGCAGACAAGAAGGTGGAGCAGTTACTAATTGAAAACGTTATAACGGGGTATGGTCCACAACCCAATCCATTCAGCTGTTGAGGCGTGATTGATCAACAAATATGAAAAATCGACTTTTACACAAGGTAATATTATTAGGATAAACTTTAGAACACTATGGAACTAATACAATACGCTAACAATTGGGTTGGTACAAAGGGCTTTTGGCTACGGAGACTATGGGCACTAACATCAAATATAATCTGTTGTTCAAATGTATGTAGAAGTGTTACTCGTAAGAGCGCCTGCCTGAATCGAAATAGCAATGTTGACATACTGTTATGTTGGTCATTTTAATTGGTTTTTACTAATTGAAAAACACTATTATTTATCATGTATTCAAAGTAGAAACTAGCTTATGTTATAGCCTATTATAAAAAGTAAAAGGATTTTGCTTATATGTAGAATTGCAGTAGCATAACTTTTTTTACAATAGCAGATATACTAACACAAGTTTAGTTACGTGTTGTTAAATGAAATATTTTGACACAGTAAATAAAGGACACATTTGTAGTAAATAAAAGTTATGTATATTACTCAAAATTACTCATGTAAGTATGTCAAACATTAAATTGAACACGGGTAAAGACCGCTAAACATCAATACAAACTCATACCTAAACAACACAATCTAAAGTGCGAGAGAGATAGAGAAAGAGCTAGTAAACAAAACCTTTCCATATTTGATTTTACGTAACCTCAACATAATTCTATTGATAAGTACTGAGCAAGGTAAAGTTACCAACCGCATTGGGCTCTCTCCGCCTTGCCGCCGGTGAACAAAACTTCAACATTTCCTGGGGGGACCTACCCTTCACACACACAACAAGCCCGGGGTCACAAAAACACTTAATACACCAACACACGCGACTTTACGTTGAGAAAGGTCATTGTTACGAAGTTATCCTGCGACACGACCTTACAAAAACAATCACTAATTGAAATTACTAGATTAATAAAAATATTACAGAAACTTAACCACACTTAACTAGCTCAATTTTTAGCGGCACACAAAATAAGGTCGCCACGAAAATCGAAACATGCCCGAAGAAAGCCGTGATAGATACTAAGGCCAAGAAGGTAGCACGCGAACTAACCAATTCTATAGGAACATTATATGGGCATTATAGAAAATGCATGCGCGGTGGTCACACACCCATTGTTATGTTGCCCATCACCCGCTTCGAATATTAATCTTGTGGAAGCCGCGACGAAGGCGTAACACTGCCTTAAGTCATGCGATCGTGCTAAAGGATTCTGATTCCCGATAGGGCAATGAACTGTGGACTTACATTGTATGGAAATAATATGAGATTAGGATACAGGCGAATATTTTGAATTACTGTTTTAATGATCTTACGGTAAGGATTGTCTTTGGGAATTCTTACGAATATTTAAAGTATGATAAAGTGCACTTGTCTTTATCAACCAAAGTCTAAAAGTAACTTGAAAACCACTCATCAACCGTCTGTATATACACTAAATTATAAATGCTAAACTTTGTTTGTTTGTTCGACGCTTATGCCGCTCAACCGATCATAATGAAATTCAACATAGACCTAGAGAAGGAAATAGGATACTTTTTATCAACATACCACGCATTCGATTCGATGAAATATAAAACATTTTAGAAACTGAACGCTTTTGCGTCAAACAACACTCGTGGGTGTGAAACTTCGCACGTATTTCATACTCATTTACCTACACCAGCAGCAATATTCTCCAGTGCGCTACTAACAACAAACTGCGATCACCAATTCAATTTCGTTACCGAATTATGGCAATATGTCCACACGCTCGCTAATTGTCGCGGTCTATTAGTTCACCCGGTCCACTGGCTGGTAATGACATTTCTGTATTAATGACCCCAAAAGCCCTTGGTCCCTATATATTCTGTGCTATTCTATACCTTTATTGTCATATCGCAGAGCAAAGGCCACTCGGGATGAGTGGCCTTGCTCTTTGCCCGGTGTACTACGATCGCGGACCGATTCTTTAATCTGGAGGAGTCTAGTTCATCCCACCATCTCATTCTATTTGTGATCCACTGAGTGGTGATTTTCACGCAATGCTGCTCCGACCAGTTCAATTCTACTTTAATCCAGCAGCTACTATCTATAGAATAATCCAAACAAAACTACAAACAAAACAAATACAAATGAAAGAAATATAACAAAGACGATATATAGCCATAAGAAGGCAGAACAGTTGCAGTCAACCGATGAATATGGAAAAGAAAAGGCGGTTGCTCGTGTAAGGGAAATTCAAATTGCAAGTGCAAGCCATTGTTTCAAGCCCATGTAAGTCGACGAGCAAAGAGCTTAACCATGTAGCAAACGTCCCAGCTTAGTTACGGATTAATGGCATTTCTTCGAAACGGTAAGAGTTCCCTCAATGTATGGAAATTGCAGATCGTGGTGTCAATAATCTTATTTACGGTGGAAGTTCGTTATGTATGTTGGAAGTTTGATGTCGATGCATGTTTTCTGAAGTTAATATAGATAGGGAGCTTTGTGAATTAGATATTGTATTGAGAAAGAGTTAATATTATCTTTTGTTGATGATTTCTTGAATAAGTATTTTAAGTATTTTTATATCATGATCACCGCCAGCAGAAAGTTTGGACTTACTTATTTGATCTACAATATCGCCACAGAGAACTTTAGCGCTAAGTAAAATGCTAGAGAACTAAGTGAATTTAATGTTCTTACGTTATCAGTTCTTATAGCGTTTTGCAAATAGCTATAAGGCCACAAATTAAAGTTACGAGGGCAAATCGTTCTTCACATCTATCTTATCAACTGTGAGACTACTAGCTAATTGCTTTAAGCGAACCTATTTCAGCCTTGATTCCTATATTCCTCTTAACTAAAACATGAATGCTTCGTAACTAAATGTTTCCCAAAACTGCGTGGAACAGTGGTGAACACAGAATATGTTGGAGGCAAAACTCCTCATAGAAGCGTCTCGTCTTCCAGATTGTTATAATTAAATGCACAACTTGCGAACGGTCTCTTGTTAGTGCAATTAAATCAAGAGTCGCACTCGCTGCTGCAACTTTATTCGTTTTAAACTTAGATTTGCGTGGAATATTTATGTGGAATTGAGTTAGTGTGGATAGGAATGCATTTCATGCATGCAGCGGGCATTTTGTAGGCAGGTATTTTATAGTTATCAATGGTTCCTGATAATTAAGTAATTCTCAAGTAGAGTGTAAGTTTTTCCTTGAACGATGTAATAGTTCGTTGTTTTCAGCGATCAACAAAAAGCGATGGGTCTTATCTAAGATTGTCTGTTGTAAGGATTAGTGGTTCCCATGACATCAATAAGTGTACTAACTCTCACACACCAATCAGTCGTTCACTTCAACAAACAAACGAACAACAATAAAACAAATTATTTCTAAAAACAATACAATTTAGCCGAATCAGCAAAAACAATACGCACAATGTAAAGGATATGCTGCAAGCTCAGAGTACAAGAATAAAAGACTACGACCAATTCAATTGAACCTCAATCTCCAACTAACCCAGTAGTGATGTCCACAAAAAACGAATAGCAGGCGACACTATGAGGGTCTACCGTTATTGGGCAGTTACTTAAGTCTGAAGCCGAATGCAAGTCACGTGTCCGTCATGACTCCACAACGCACGTGCGTGGCTTCACGATCACACACTCAACATACAACTCGAATCCTAAGCCCAATTTATCCTACTTATTTCGGTACATTCTGTGCACTTTTATCATGTTTTTACCTTTGTATTCGACGGAAAAACGCTACCGGTATAAATCAATAGAATCTAATGGATTCCCGGTAAATGGAATGCTTCCCGTCTTTCAGGAACGAAATGCCAGACGGAGTTTTTCTTCGAATTTCTGATAGTTTCGCTTTATATTTTTTTGAAATAATAAAACGTTTCACAGTTTGGTGCATACATTTTAAACATCTTCGTGTCTCTACTTTATCAATTCAGCAAAATATAGTATGCCCGTTTAATATGCGACATAAATAGTAAACGTCATGTACCCCCAGTATATTTACCCTTCCCACCGTATTTACAGCTCAACAATGCATGTAATGACTAATTTATATTTGCACTGTTGCGCTGTGTAAAAAACGGTGCCCTTTTATTTATTCATTACATTTAGGCTTACTTTAATATGACCTGTATCCATATAATTATGTACTTCCTGAAATTGAACAACAATGTTAACAACTAAGTATATACAGATTACACAACTTAATAATTAATTTCAGTCTCCAAAAGCACGTTAAACAACCCTCACCTCTCCGTTTTACGCCTCACACGATAAAGGGGGTAAACGTAAAAGTTACATCGACATGAAGACTTTCTAAATGAGAACGTTTAATTGTTGCGCGTAAGTATAATTTACGCGCGAACAAACGACAAAGCGTCGTGAGCGTCGCAATCTCTGCGTAATGACTCTTACCCCTTTGACTTTAAACGTCATAGCGTCACCCGGGTGAACAATGACTTTTAGCGTCATAGCGTCCCGGGTTAACTGAGAATCAAGGGTGGCTGGAAACTACAGGTATTTAGTGATAGGTGGGTCCTGTGCTGACAAGAGTGAGGCGTATTTCTTTTGATGAGGAATCAAGCGTGATGAATGCTGTGTGCATGAAAGATGTGGATGTGCTTTGAACTTGATCAAGTAATGTTGAAGTATTATTTCGGACTATTCATTATGATTGTTTTAGTTTAGGTTAGTTCTCTTAGGAAACATTTGTTTCATGATGGTGCCTACTTGATGGTTCATCCAAGCAATTTTTACTTTTATTAATGTTCTAGCTGTCCCACGCGGCTTCGCTCCCATCAACTGGCTACATACATGAATGTTGCGTAACTTTAACCGTTTACGCAGCGCACGCAACGGAAGCTGTCAAAAAGGAATAATGTTTCTCGTTTTTGCAACATTTTTCATTTATCCTCGGCTCCTATTGGTCGTAGCGTGATGTTTTATAGCCTATAACCTTCCTCGATAAATGGAATATGTAACACAAAAATAATTTTTCAATTCCAATCAGTAGTTCCTGTGATTAGCGCGTTCAAAGAAATTCTTCAGCTTTATAATATAAGTATAGATAGAAGATTAACTTTGTCCAACTACCACCGTAAAATAATAAATAAAAACTACCATAACACTTGAACAAACAATTGGGGTTTTAAAACTATTCGCTAACTAACTAGGTATTTTGGCATTATAAAAGTTGACTACAACTAACTCTAGAGTCTGAACTTAATCCGTGCATCGTTAGACGTTTGTGAGGTTTTTATCCCTATCCTGTCGTCGACTTTTGCTCGCTTTTCATCCATCTCAATTTAATATTTCAAAGAGGTAACAGTGCTTGTTTATAGAAGTCTAGCATTTGCACGCAACTTCATCTGCTACATTAGTATCTAAGGATTACTATATTATTGGCTAATCTTTGAGAGTTTTGATTTTTTTACGAAAGAAGAAAGAAAAGAAGAATGAAAGAAAGCTATAATATCGCTGAGCGACATAGACTACGTTTTAACCGACTGCCCAAAAAGGAGGAGGTTATCAATTCGACTGTATTTTTTTTTTTAAGTTTGATTTTGATGATTCTTTTTTTATTTGAAAGCTGGTACTTGTCGTCTGGTCCCATTTAATTTTCTTCAGGATCTGGTGAAGAACTTCGGTGATATTCATCAGAACTCTTCAAAAAATTACGGAAAATCACTCTGGATAGCTGCAATAGCAATTCTGTTTATAGTTTACACCACTTCATAACATAACATCACACTGGTACGCTCTAAAGAGGTACTCAGGTGTGAACAGTTCACCCTGGTATACTCTCATTCCATGGGTTTTGTTTAAGTTTCATGTTATTGGGTTAATCTATTTTGTCTTCACTTTGGGAATTATAGGTACCTAGCCTATAGAACTGGTATATTATGAACCACAACTAAAAAGTGAAAAATAAAAAACTTTTTTTACAAAAAATACAACCGACTTCAAAATAAAAACACTACAAAGTGAAAAATAACTTAAATTTCGGCAGTCGGTGTCAAAAAAAAACGAAGATACAAAAGCAGGAACACAGACTTCCGTAATTTAAGTTAAGTTAAGTTTCTTTAGCCTGGAACGATCCACTGTTCGCTATACTATAAGCATCATTTCCTTTTTCCACTACCTTGTCTATTATGTAACACATTGCCTAATAATTATTCCTTTCGAAATATAAACATTTAGCCACAAGATTATAAAATAAAAATCAAAATTACATAATAACATTTACGAAATGACTTTTGTATGGAGTTTTGATATCATTATGTAACTGGCAGAATGATACTGAACCTGTTACCTATCGAAAAATCGCGCGACGATTGTGTTTATATAGTCTGTGGTTTTTAGTCTGAACGTTTCTAATAAATTGATGTTGGAACTTATTTGCATTTAATTAAGTAAGCTCATTAGGTATTAGAAAAATATCGTTCGTGTCGCGCATAAAAAGGCTTTATTTTAACACTCGCATGTAGTAAGCCGTTCGGCTTCGGCTCTCGTCGAAATTGGCTACATCGCTCGTGTTAAAATCTCGACTTTGTTACATAAAACAAAATGTACTATTTTGTTATGCTTCCCAGTTCTGTGAGTCTCTCATCCAGGTATTCTGCAACATTGGTAATATCATTAGGCTTCGTTTTAGCTCAAAAAATGCCTAGTTCTTGTGGAGAGGCCATTATAAGTTACTAGCTGTTCCCCGCAGCTTCGCTCCCGTGGACCACCCCTCAGGACCAAATTTCGGGATTGAAAAATAGCTTATGCCACTCAGGAATAATGTAGCTTTCTATTGGTGAAAGAATTTTTCAAATGGGGCCCGTAGTTTCGGAGACTATTCGGTACAAACAAACAAAAAAATCTTTCCTCTTTATAATATTAGTATATAGATAACATAACAACTACGTTCCTGTTATGACTGTGAACCTATTTCATGACTCTTATGATGATGTTCTTAGACTTGTAGGATAGACAAAGGCAGAAAAGCCGCTTGTTCATTAAGGCCTACTTGCACGAAAAACTTAACTCGGAATTAGTTGTCACATGTTAAATTGACAGTTTGTTATACAATATTGTATCAAGAGTTGTTTACTATACGGACCTTGTGGAAACTAAAAAAAATATCCGTGCGTTCAAGCGTTTTTGCCATACCTATTATTGGAAACAAATATAGCAGCTCACAATGTTAGGACCCATTATTATTTATGCTAATTTTTATCCGTGGTGCTAGGCAACTGGGCTTATCCCAGTAAACGACCCTTTGTGCCTATTGGCCTTGTTTGTTATGTCTCCTGCTTGATATTGAGGGAAGTGGCAATTTGTATTTTTTTTCTTTTCCTCCGTTATACTTTTCGGATTAATATCGTTGCGGGATCCAAGACCGTTAAATTCATTCGCCGTCAACTCTGTCTCTGTCACCTATGACATATACTAGAGTCAAGAGCAAACCCATTACAAATAAAAATAAAAAAACGTTGCTTTCAATTTGACCTCGTGTTAGCAACTGCTGCTGCTGCTGGATGGTGTACAAAAAAGTATATTCTATTCTATTCTAACTCTGTGTTAAGTTATTCGTGCAAGCGGGCCTAATATAACAACTATATTTTTACAGCCTTACTATGACGTCTTAAAATCATCTTAGTACCTGCACGAGACAGTGACGAAGCTGTACAGGACGAATAACACTATCCGTTTTACAATCATCGTACTACAATCTCTGTCATGCAAGTTTTGTATCTATGCTATGCAGAATTGCAGATAATACCCCGGCTATGTTAATGCAATGTGTATCCAGTCAGATGTCATCACTGACTGGAATTAACTGGAGCTTTGATCGATGCATTGTCTCGAATCGCATTGAGGTGTGATGATGTGGATAATACTACTGACCAACAGCTACCTTATCTACCAATAACACAATACAGCGTAGGTACATAACAGGAAAATGAAAATTTGGAATAATTTTGAAAAAGCACTTTTTAATTAGGCGTATAAAAAACATACATACACATATACATAAACTCACGCCTTTTTTCCATGGAGGTAGGCAGAAACAACAGAACGTCACCTGCTACGATCCTTACATACTTCTTTTGCTTCACTCAGATTTAAAAAAAAAAACATAAAATGATGCAAGACATCTAAGATTTTATTTTAAGTACACATATAATATTAACAATACCTGGGCGACCGAGCTCGGTTCGGGTGAAAATAGAGAAAACAATTGTATCTAGAAAACGATTTTCCCAGATGCAAGACCTAGCTAGATCGATTTTGAGCCCTCGAAATCTGTATATTGCAAATTTTGTCGAAAATGTTAGAGCATTTTCCGAGAATGTGATTATACATATACATAATATATAGATAATATAAAAAACATATCGACGCAACGAACAACGCAACAAGCAATATTTATGTCATCATCATCATTTCAGCCGAAACACATCCACTGCTGGACATTAGCCTTCCCCAGGCGTCGCCACATTGATAATGTGATCTATACTAATATTATTATAATTGGTTATGTACCAGTCGATGTTGATGTCAAAAGATTTTGATAACGATGAACAAGCTTAAGGTGTCGAGTAATTCAGTCTTTTGAACGTATTATGTTTGACCGTACCAGTGGATTCTGGCGGAGGTTGGGGTCTAGAGAGAGACCGTTGTGAGAGCAATATAATTGCTTTTCGGCTAGAGAGCCGTGGCATTGGAGGTTTTACTCGAGGGTTTCTGTAAGCTTGGCAGTTGTTGCTGTAGTAGAGTTTTAAAGTTTCTTTGGAGCAACTAGTGGTACATGGCCCAGGGTAATGATTTAGTTAAGTTATTTTATTTAGTTCTCAAATTTCCCTATTTTCACGAAACCAATAATCTAGTTTGGTCAGGAGTAGCCGAGCGTTTTGTGGCAACTGAGAACCTGAGTGGAAACTATGAGCCTGAGTGGCAACTGTTGGCCTGAGTGGCAACTGTTGGCCTGAGTGGCAACTGTTGGCCTGAGTGGCAACTGTTGGCCTGTGTGGCAACTGTTGGCCTTTATGGCAACGGTAGGCCTGTATGGCACCTGTAAGTCTGTGTGACACTGTCTGGTGTGAAAATTCATGTTTGTGTTAGGAACCTTAAAGAAAGTTCCTATTGAGTCATAAGGTTAAAAGAAAGTAAACTCGCAGTCACGCGTGTGGTGAGTTCACCATATTAATGTTGATGACGTTCGAATCGTCAAGCCCTCATTACGTAAATTGAAATAATTTTGGTTTTCTAATTTTGATAACTATGCGTAGATCGTGTTGGTAACACACACAGCTCAAGTACCAATTGAGATTGTAGATGAAGTAGCAAGTACTAAATCTCTGACATCGTGGAGATGTGCGAGTAGAGCAATTAAGATAGCTAAGAGAGCTATGAGATAGCTAGTAGAGCTATGTGATGTCTAAAGATCGTGAATAAGAAACCTGGTGTATTGTTTCTTTTGTTTGATTTAATGTGAGAGTAATGACTATCAGTGGTACTTGGACTTTGTAATCACGAAGATTGGGTGATTTTAGGTACCAAATCGATGAGATTGCTATTATCTTTAAATTGGAAATAGAATTACTCGTTCCTTGCAATAGTGAACAGAGCGATTTGAATGATCATGTTTGATTGTCTCAAAATGTTTCCTCACTCTAGAATATGAGTCAGGATTGGACGAGCAAATACTGTTTGAAAATTTTGTATTTTTCAAAAACAGGATGAAGTGGACTAAAACGACGTGTGGTGTAACACGAGGTGACCATGAGATGGCATGGAGCAAGGACAAGAAGATGATGCCTGCGGGTGATAGATTTGGGGATCTGTCACCTGAGAGAGGCCCGAGAAGGCGACGTGTGTGTTCCACGTTCGCCTCTCAAGAGGAATTACGGCCTAGAGAACACCATGTAGTTTTAGTCAGTAGGAGTCTGACAGACCCCTCAGCTTTCCCCAAGGGCTGAGGACATCCATTGAGGATTTCCACATGATTCGATACACTGTTAAACCTGACAATTAGGAACAGACGAGGACGCCTATCTCGCAGGATGGCCGTGTCGGGTTTAGTCAATAGTACGGAAATCAAAACAAATCATAAGCACGCCCCTAGCGGCAATAAAGAGCAAATACGCATTGGCGCGCTTTTATAAGCACTTGCGTGGTCCGAAATAGGGCGGTTGAGTACTGACAGCCGTAGAGCTAAGACGTCGTAGAATCAGTGTCGATCCGTAATATTAGTAAGCAGGAGTGTAACTTGTGTCTATTTGAATATACTCAGTGTATCGAATAATTTGTGTGATTTCATTTTCACGATTCACCTACCGACCTGCCCACACACGATGTCTTAACCTAAGGGAATATTTCCTGACTGCCCGATGGTTTGCATCTATTGGCCAGCCTTGATGCGACAAACAAATATGCAAGTGACGTGCGCGGCCAGTGTTTCGGCTCGCCTGGGCATAAAAACTGTCGTAAAGTGTCTCATTTGGACTCCGTCCCTAACCGAAATTATCCGATACTTTTATATCGGTATCAGTTACGTACAGATTTAATTCGGATATCCGATAGTTTCGGTTACATCCCTGCCTTAAAAACAACCATCTACTCCAGTTGACTTTCCGCGTCTGTTAATTTTAATATGTAAACTTTCGGGAAAACTTCTGAATTCCGAGAGTTTCAAATAATTCAGAACCATTTGAACCCGGTTCATTTACAACTTTTCATTCTACTTTTATGTTTTATTGCGTAAATGATGCTTTCGTTAAAAAGGCAAAAAAAATGGGTAAGAGTTAAATATTCCATCATTTATTCCAAGAATTTCATGATTAATTATGTTACCGGTGGTTTATTTATGATTGAATTTTGATTTTATTTCAGTAACGCTAATGGCATTTAGTGATGGTATAGAAGTTTGATATCAGCGTCACAAAATATAATCAGTAGTTTTGCTGGATGCTTAAACTAACTAGCTCTGCGAAATTCGAGTTTTCTTATTTCATACATTACGAAACATATCCATGTCGTCAATTTTGAATTTTTAATTATAATCTTATGTGCGGAAGCAGCAATCTTGTGCACAATATCTTAGAGACGACACGTCCTCAGTCTGTGTGTTCAATTTTGTTAGGAAAATGACGAAAAATTACGCAAATTTTTAGTCATACTAAAAATTATGCTTATTTTTGGTCTTGTTCTGTGCAATGGATGACTTTTTTCTGTAACTCTGCTTCATCAAGCCTAGCATGAAAATTACCTCGTTTACTAAATGCTTTTTCTTAAACTTAGGTACCTAGTGTAAAGTCGAACACTCTTCTGTAGAGTAACTAAGTAACCAGTATAAGGCCTTGGATTTTATTAACGCTCCGTACTACGCTAGGCCAGCTCAAGGTCTTAATTTTACCACTAACATGCTATGAACTGGTACCATTTTGTAAAAAAATCTGCATATGGACATTTCAGTTTCTGGGACCGAATTGTCAAAAGATTCAAGTAATGTTTCAGAGTTGGAGCATAAATTTGAGGATAAAGGTCACGAAACCGAGATTCCGTGGCTTTTATGCCTTTACTCAATATCTGACTAAACGCACACATTGTTAAGCTGTATAACCATACCTGTACTTGTAGGTGCTTTGTTTAATGAATATTATCGTGAACCCAAATAAGTATATAGTTCCGTATGGTGCCGGACGTAAAGAATTTCACCATCCCATGTCTTCCCGTGGGTGTCGTAAGAGGCGACTAAGGGACAAACCAGAGAATGGGCAGCAGCGTTCTCTATGCTTCTACAACAACCATACTGCGATCGCCAACCCGCCTGCCAAGCGTGGCGATTATGGCAAAAACCCCCCATGAATAGCACAAATAAAAAATGGCCCCTAGTGCCCGGCAGCCTGCCTACCCTCGACTACGGTAGCGGTCGAGGTTACGGCATGGCAAGGGGTGCCAAGAATCTCCGGACGGGATCCGGCTACCCAAAAAATCACCGACGACTGTACCTGGCTACGTACAACACGCGTACACTTCGGACCGACGAGAAGATCACCGAACTCGAAGAGGAATTGAGCAGGTTGCGATGGAGTATTATAGGGTTATCTGAAGTCCGAAGAGAGGGGGAGGACTCGATAATCCTCAAATCCGGTAACCTGCTCTATTTCCGAGAGGGTGACCGGCAGTCCCAGGGTGGTGTCGGGTTTATCGTCCACAGGTCCCTTGTGAACAGCGTGGTGAAGATCGAGAGTGTGTCGACCAGGGTGGCGTGCCTTATACTCAGAATATCCTCAAGATATTCGCTGAAGGTCATACAGGTCTACGCCCCAACCTCGGCACACCCCGAGGACGAGGTAGAGACCATGTATGAGGATATCTCCAGAGCCATGCATGGTTTCAAAACTCACTTCACCGTTGTCATGGGGGACTTCAACGCAAAACTGGGCAAACGAGACGAGGATGAGCTGCAAGTGGGGCAATTTGGAGTTGGACGACGGAACCACCGGGGTCACCTACTGGCCAGTTTTATGGAGAAGGAGGGCCTCTTTATGATGAACTCCTTCTTCAAAAAGCGTGAACACAGGAAGTGGACCTGGCAGAGCCCCGATGGTGCAACAAAAAATGAGATCGACTTCATCATGTCGACCAAGAAGCAAATGTTCAATGATGTCTCTGTGATCAATTCGGTGAAAACCGGGAGCGATCACCGCATGGTAAGAGGCACATTGAACATTAATATTAAGCTTGAAAGGTCTCGACTGATGAAGTCCACGCTCCGTCCAGCACGGATCCAGCTCCAAAACCCCGGGAGCTTTCAGCTCGAACTCCAAAATCGTTTCGAGTGCCTAGGGAGCTCCGTGGACGACTACGCCGACGGGTTCGTGGAAGCTGTCCATACGGTCGGGTCTAAGTTTTTCAAGACCCGTCGTACAGATAGAACCAAAAAGCTCTCTGATTCTACCCTCAAGCTTATGAAGGAGAGGCGTGAGTTGATCCTGCAGTCTTCAGATGAGGCGTGCAAATACCGGCAGCTCAATAGACAGATCTCTAAATCCTTGAAAAGAGACCTCCGCCGCTTTAATACCGAGCGTATTAAAGAGGCGATTGAGCGAAATAAAGGCTCCAAGGTTTTTTCAAGGGATCTGGCTATTGGGCAAAGCCAGCTCACGAAACTGAAGACCGATGATGGCAGGATCGTATCCGCCAAACCAGAGCTTCTGAGGGAGATCGAGAGATTCTATGGGCAGTTGTACACATCAATCAGCAAGCCCGTTGCGAATCTAGCAAAGGACCCAAGAGCTAGATTGACCCGACACTATACCGAAGATATTCCGGACGTCAGCCTGTACGAGATTAGGATGGCTCTGAAACAGCTTAAAAACAACAAGGCGCCGGGTGATGACGGAATCACGGCTGAACTCCTGAAGGCGGGTGGAAAACCGGTCCTTAAGGCCCTTCAGAAGCTGTTTGATTCCGTCATACTCGAGGGCAAAACGCCACAGGCATGGTGCAGGGGTGTGGTGGTACTCTTCTTCAAGAAGGGCGACAATGCCCGGCTGAAGAACTATAGGCCCATCTCACTTCTTAGCCATGTCTACAAGTTGTTTTCAAGAGTCATCACGAATCGTCTCGCGCGCAGGTTTGACGATTTACAGCCTCCCGAACAAGCCGGATTCCGAAAAGGCTTTAGCACCGTAGACCACATACATACGCTGCGGCAGGTTATACAGAAGACCGAAGAGTATAACCTGCCTCTCTGTTTAGCGTTTGTGGACTACGAGAAAGCCTTCGATTCGATCGAGACTTGGTCTGTACTGCAGTCTCTCCAACGGTGCCAGATCGACTACCGGTACATTGAAGTGTTGAAGTGTTTGTACAAGAACGCCACTATGTCAGTCCGTCTTCAGGATCAGATCTCGAAACCAATTCTTCTCCGGCGCGGCGTGAGACAGGGAGACGTCATTTCTCCGAAACTGTTCACTGCTGCGCTGGAGGATGTCTTCAAGGTTCTGGATTGGAGAGGGCTTGGCATCAACGTTAATGGCGAGTACATCACTCACCTTCGGTTTGCCGACGATATAGTGGTCATGGCTGAGACCATGGAGGACCTCAGTGCGATGCTCGATGACCTCAGTAGAGCTTCCGAAAGAGTGGGTCTTAAGATGAACATGGAAAAAACCAAGGTGATGTTGAATGGCCATGTTGCACCCACTCCTATCAAGGTCGGGGACTCTACACTCGAAGTTGTGGACGATTATGTCTACCTGGGCCAAACGATCCAGTTGGGTAGGGCCAATTTCGAGAAAGAGGTCAACCGTCGAATCCGACTCGGCTGGGCAGCGTTCGGGAAGTTGCGCGGTATCTTCTCGTCCAACTTACCACAGCGTCTCAAGATGAAAGTCTATGACCAGTGTGTGTTGCCAGTGATGACATATGGCTCTGAGACGTGGTCGCTTACAATGGGCCTTATCAGGAAGCTTGCAGTCACTCAAAGGGCAATGGACAGGGCTATGCTCGGAGTTTCCTTGCGTGATCGAATCAGAAATGTGGAGATCCGCAAGAGAACCAGGGTTACCGACATAGCCCGAAGAATTGCCAAACTAAAGTGGCAGTGGGCAGGGCACATTGCTCGAAGAACGGATGGCCGATGGGGTCGAATAGTTCTGGAATGGCGACCGCGAACCGGAAGACGATACGTTGGAAGGCCTCCCACTAGGTGGACCGATGACCTGGTTAAGGTTGCGGGAAGGCGCTGGATGCGAAACGCACGGGATCGGTCAATGTGGCGACGCCTGGGGGAGGCCTATGTCCAGCAGTGGACGTCTTTCGGCTGAAATGATGATGATGATGATGAATGATGAATAGGTATGTATATGATACGTTTTGGATTTAATATGCGGCAATTCAGTTACGCTGGTTCAATGTATGATGATAATAATTAATTTATCGGCTCTTTAATGTTAAAAGTAAGTATTAATAGAATAAAACACCAAACTAATTTCCTAGAACTTAATGACAAAAGGTAGGTATGACGCAGAACAAATTATTCCTCTCAAGTTATTTTTCATGTTTATTGTTTTTTGGTCATGAATTCGATTCCCAGATCGGGAAATGTGTTATTCGATTTTTCTCTTTGGAATTTCTCAGTAGTAGGTCAGAATCTTGGGCCTGGTTGATGACAGGCTCAATCGATTTAAACAATCCGGTCTTAAATTTAAATATATTTAAATCGAGTACCTATACATATAATAATTATATTTCTATAGTAGTTACTCTAAATTTAAATATATATAATATACTACTGAGAAATTCCAAAGAGAAAAATCGAATAACACATTTCCCGATCTGGGAATCGAATTCAGGACCAAAAAACAATTTTAAATTTAAATATATTTATAATTTAGAGTAACTACTATAGGTAAACCCATAGAAATATAATTATTATAAGTATGGGTACACCTATGCGTCACCCTTTGGGAATACCCTTTATAGGTAAACCTAAATATATACGTCTTAAGTTTAAGCTTTAATATTATAAAAGTCGACAAATTGCAAAAATCCGAAATTTCTCTTTTCCCCTTGTTTGCGAGTTTTCAGAAAACATTGGACATACACTTTACTCCTGAACAATCCACTCAAGTTCCGCACAGTATAGTTTGCATATAAACTGGACGGCTGGAATGGGTACCATAGACATTAAAAAAGATTAACGACGTCACTGGCCTGCTAACGAGCCGGGTTAACCGATAAGTTTGTCTCTGGATCGCGAATATGTCAACGAAACGGCTCGTTGATTAACTGCTACGTTATATTTAATTAGTATGTGAATTTGCTTTACTAAAAGTGGGAAGTCTACATAATATAGCTTCCACCCTCGGCTTTTCCCGTGAAAAGTGTTTTTATTATAATAAGGGGTTATTATTAAGGGATAAAAACCCTACATATATGCTAATACAGACTTTAATTTTATATCTGCGTCAAATTTTATCCAAATCCGTTCAGCCATTCTGGCGTGATTGAGTAACAAACATACATCCATCCATCCAAACTTTCGCTTCACACTAATATTATAAAGGCGAAAGTTTGTGAGTGTGTGTGTTTGTATGTTTGTTACTTCTTCACGCCAGAACGGCCGAACGGATCTGGATGAAATTTGGCACAGAGACAGATTATGGTCAGGAATAGCACATATGATAGCAACTTTTTATCACACTAATATTATAAAAGCGAAAGTTTGTGAGTGTGTGTTTGTGCTTATTACTTCTTCACGCCAGAACGGCTGAACAGATCTGGATGAAATTTGGCACAGAGACAGATTATTGTCAGGAATTGCACATAGAATACTTTTCATCCCGGGAATATAGCGGCAAAGCCGCTGGCAGAAGCTAGTTTATAATATTGGTAAGATGTTTTCTGATATTTTCATCATTTATTACAAGCAATCAAACAGCCAAGCCTTTTCCCAAGTATATTGCGGTCAACTTCCAGTCTAACCGCATGCAGCTGAGTACCAGTTTTATACATGGAGCGACTGCCAATCTGACCTTTAAAACCCAGTTACTGTGTAACCCGATACCTCTTGGCAAGACTGGTGTCAGACATCTTGCTTCTGACTACCCGTAACGACTGTCAAAGATCTTCAAATGACAGCCGACCAACAGCTTTACGTGCTTTAAATATCGCTATGTATAGACGGTCACCCATCCACGGAAAAACCTCAGCAAGCGTTCCTTAACTTTAAAGATGTTATTATTTAGCCACGAATACCTCATCATTAACCGACTTCCCAAAAATGAGGAGGCTATCAATTAGACTGTATTTTTTTTGTATGTTTGTTACCTCGGAACTAATTACTTTGAGAACCAATTTGAGAAAGCTGGTGGTTGTCATGTGGTCACATTAAAATTTCATCAAGATCTGATGAAGAACTTCGGAGATATACATCAGAACTCTTCAATAAATGACGGCAAATCACTCGGGATAGCTGCAATCGCATGTCTATTTATTGTTTACACCATTCCATAACATAACATCACACTGGTACGCTCTAAAGGGGTACGCAGGTTTGAACAGTTCGTTATTGAGTTAATCTATTCTGGCACCACGTTGGGCATCACCTAGTCTAGATAGAGCTGGTCCATTATGTGCCACAACCAAAAAGTGAAAAATAAAAAACTTTTTACAAGAAATTACAACCAACTTTCAAATAAAACACTACAAAGTGAAAAATAACTTCAATTTCGTAAGTCAAAAAATTAAGAAACGAAAACAGGAACACAGTCGGTGTTCCTGTTTTCGTTTCTCAATTTTTTGACGTTCAACACTAAGTTTAACAAACCAATTCTATTTCCCACACACAGCCATAAGTAAACAAAACCATATCGTATCTTTTACACACAATAACATTGGTTAGAAGAAAAGGTCCTTAATTTGGGTTCTATCTTCTCATCGGGCCATCAAACAATAATCTTCGGCTATACAAAGGGATTACGGTATCTTGTCCATTAAGTGGGGGATTTGCGCTACTGTCAGCGACATCTATTGATATTCGGGCAAAACTCCGTGGTTAGAAGAAAAAATATTGTTGCTTTTTCTGAATTTTGCCAACATTAGGTTTCAATGATGGGCATACAGATCGATAGTTAGATAATATCTTTTTTAACCGACTTCCCAAAAAAGAGGTTCTCAATTCGGATATTTATATTTTTTTTTGATCGATCTTAACTCCGTCATAAAAAACGGATTTGAAAAATATTTTTTTTGTTCGAAAGAAGTTTATTCCACCATGGTCTCATTTAAATTTGGTATAGATCTGATGAAGAACTTCAGAGATATATAACAGGTCTCTTCAATAAATGCCGGCAAATCTCTCGGGATTGCTGCATGTCTGTTTATTTTTTACACCATTTCATAACATACGATCACGCCAGTATTCTCTAAACGGGTACGCAGATGTGTACAGTTTAGCCTAGGACACTCTCATTCTGGTTATGTTCAAGTTACATGTTATTCGTGTAATCTATTCTGCCATCACTGTGCGCATTATTTAAGAACTTGTCCACTATGTACAACTAAAAAGAAAAAAATGAAAAGCTTTTTATACAAAAAAAATACAACCGACTTCCAAATGAAAACACTACAAAGTCAAAAATAAATAAAATTTCTGATAAATTTATTTCAGCTTTTCATTTTTCTCTTTTTAGTGGTACTACTTTTACTTTGCAAATTAATACGTAATTAAAACTTTTACATGATCAAAAACTGACTCACCCAACTAAATAAATACGGGAAATTGCCCATTCATTTCATTATTCCATCACTTTTCCTATAAACGGACTATGATCTAAGAACCTACCTTAGCAACTAAGCATCTCCTCAATTTCTAGTATAAATTGACCTTTTGCTGTACGGGAAGCCTATACAGTACCCGTCTTATTAATAAACGAGGACTAAGGTAAGATTAACTTTATTCCAAGCATTAGGTTGGTACTAACAAATTTCCGTATTAATAAACACGGAATAAGGAGAGATTATACTAATCGGACTCTAGTCTTGGACTAAAAGTTATTCCATGGTGCTAGCTAGTTTAAGGTCGGAGTAAGGTTGCATTAAGAGTGTATCCATGGTGACTACATTTATTATTTTTGATTGACATTTTGTTCGTTGTGATTTGATGATGAAAATGTTTAGTTTAATATAAATATATTGTACTAGACAGGAAACACTATTTCAGGAATTGGCATGAAGATGTGTTTAATACTTAGGTATTTTACTAACATTAGTATGAGAGATACACTCGTCATCAGATGTATCAAACCACTGCGAATATTAAATACTAGCTGTTGCCCGTGACTTTGTTTGTGTAGCATTAGTACTCCTAATAGTCTATTTTTAATGTCGCACTAATTATATTGTGAAGGCCGCCTTACTTGAGAAATTATTAGTTCACCATACAAATTTGTACCTTCCTTGCCACCATCACACTGGATAAAAACTAACGTATGTCCTTCCCAGGATCCCAAACTAACTCGATTGAGGTAATTATGTAATACTATCTACTAATATCTCAATGACTAACTCCATCCAAAATCAGTTCAGCGGTTTAAGCGTGAAATGGTAATAGACAGACAGACAGAGTTCCTTTCGCATTCACAATATTTTATTATATGCGATTTAAGTATGACAGATGTCACTTTGTCAGCTATTTTTCATTCTTTTTCTACTTTATGTCATCAAATTTCTTGGTTTCATACACTGGTTCACTCTTTTTTCTTTTAAATTGAACTGGGTTGCCATAGCTTACGCGTAAATCCAAGAGTAACAAATGAATAGTTAGTCCGAGGTTATTCCATGTTTATTAATAACATTGCTAAGCCTATGTTAATCCTTACTTATTCCGGGATTAGCTAGTCCAAGAGTAACTTCGGAGTAAGCTAAGCTAAGTAATACGTCATTTTTATTAATAAGACTGTACGAGATCAACTTAGGCAATTTATATGTCCTTAAAGCTAAAGTTGTTTCGTTTTGCAATGGCAAAAGTCGTCATTAATAGTTCATAGTGCTATTGGAGAAAATTTTACTATAGAAAAACCATAAATAATACATTATGCAACAATATAAAAAACTAAATTTTGAATGGAATAAATAATATTGTGTGGTTTGGAAAAATACTTTTTTTCTATTACGATACAGGAAAAATCCAAGAAGTTAATCACTAAGGAGTTTCCATCAATATTTTTTTTGTAATGCCATTTTAGTACCTATTATAAAAATATTTGATTCCAATTGTCTGTGACAATGCCCGCATTAGGCTTAGCACGCACTGCGATTTTTATTCGCGCGAATTTTGTCTCTTTCTACCTGTTCAAAGAGCTCAAAATATTCGCGCGAATTAAATTTGTCCCGCGATGCGGTGGATTCTGTTGCAAAACACGGCTTTCATGCGGTATTATTTCCGCACGATTTTTTTACCGCATTGCGAGCAGCTTCATACAATTCCATAGGTCGTAGAATGGGCGGAAAAAATTCTCGCGAATAAATATCGCAGTGCGTTTGCTAAGCCTTAGCGCATGCGTAGATGTGCTGGGTTTTGGCGCCATTCATACGTTTTGTTTTGCAGGTTTCGCTGTACTGAATTTCATGAGTTTTTTTTAATTCTTGCTTAAAATGTCTGATATTAGTGAATGTGACGAAAATTTGACGACGCCAAATATTTTATATGCGGCGAAGGAAATTACTCATAATCTCTAACCAGCAAAGTCGAGATTATTATATGATGCATGTATGAAATAACATAAATTGTAGTTCTAAAAACTAAAAAACACGCTTTATTGGTAAGGATAATGGGACAAACTGTTTAAATTATTGCATTGTCATCGGTCCTTGATAAGTGTGCAAAGTTTCAAATCAATCCAACGTTTTGAAGTGGGTGAAAATCACGTTCAAAGATTCCGTTACATTGATACATATAGATACATAAATACCAAGCTAATAAAAGCGTGTTAAAAAATCATCAGATTCAGGCGTACCACGGGATGGCGTAAATACTGTGGGAACATTGAATCTTGCCAACAAGCAAACAGGGTAAGGAAAATACTGGCACAACAGAGTACACCTGAGCCGCCACGCTCCGCAAACCTGACAACACACTCACCACGTCGCCTGAAGAAACGAGACGCTTCCTAGTAGAAACACCAAAGAGTAAAATAATAAATATAGAATCACACTTCCCAGGCAGCGTCTTCGTCCTGGTGGCAAGATACAGCTATCCAACTACCAACAATCAATGATTGGCTCTATGCACGAAGGATGATCACGCTGGCGAAACTCTAATGGACCATCCAAAGCTTCCATCCTTTCAAGGCGCCCGGTCCAGACGGGGTGTTCCCCGCGCATTTAATTACTTTTCTCATTGTAGTAGTACAATGAGAAAAGTAATTAAATTATTTTTTTTTATTTTTTTATTTGGCTTTATATTATTGTTTTATTATAAAGAGGTATAAAAAATATGACGTCACTTATGTTGAATTGATACAATAGTTATTTTACAATGCATGTCCTCGAAAAAAGCGTTTTCCAAGCAGCCAAACTGTGCGGAAAGTGTCACTTTTTTTTTACTAGTGCTTTTTACTTTCCTGTACTTTTTTTAAATTTTAACTCCAACGTCAGCCCGCCGCATAGAGTTTTTATTATTTGAGAAAAGTTTTAAAAATTTGTTAAGTACAGATTATCATTCATATAATAAAAACAAAACTAATACTTCATTTAAAGCGTTTTTTTTAACACCCTTGCTCGTAAAGCTGATGTAATTCCACCGGTTTTAAATATGTAAAGCGGGTCATAAAAAACGCGTGTGTTACCAAAGCAAATAGTTAAGTTATAGTCCATACAAATTCCATAACAGTATTATTTGCCATTTCAAATATGGAACTGATCGCCGCCGCACGACTCCAGCTAGTCAGCAGTGCGCTGTTGCTATTCAAATTTCGAACTAATCGCCGCGCGGCGCCAGTCAGTAGGCAGCGCTAGCGCGCTGTTAAAATGACGGGAAAGCAACAGTGTGCATTTACAGATTGAGTTTATTTAAAATAAAAAAAAACAGTTTATTCGGTAATTTAAAAACTTGGCTGCATGCTCTAGCGTCTTTGCCAACATTTTCACGCCGCCACGGCAGAAAATAATCCTCGCGCCATTTTTCTCAAATTTTCTTTTCTTTGTACTTGTTTTGTGAATATCTAAAAATGACAACTTTCAATAATGAAGATGAGCAATATATTACTTCAACTCCACCGGATATCAGAAGCGCGAACCGCATGCGACAGCTTGCTGCCGTCAATATCCAAGGACAGATACATAACCACGTATGAAAATTTCTTGAAGTGGAAAAACATGAAAAATGCCAAGTCATTTTCCGAAAATATAGTTTTGGCGTATTTTAATGAACTAGCTAGTAAATATAAGCCTAGCTCATTGTGGACAACATATTCTATGCTGAAAAGTACCCTCAAGATGAAAAATGGTGTCGATATTAATTTATATACAAATCTAATTGCATTTTTAAAGAGACGCTCTGATGGTTTTATAAAGAAATAATCTAAGGTACTGTCATCAAATGACGTCGAAAAGTTTCTAAAAGATGCTCCAGATAGCCAGTACCTGGCAACAAAGGTCAGTTTGCCTCCTTATTTTATGTATTGATCTACCTACTGTACATACATACTCTTTTACATATTTTTTAACGACCGTCTGTAAGCTAAGTACCTATACCTTATCTAACACATTTTTATTTCTTTTCAGGTTGCGTTAATATTTGGTATTCATGGTGCATGTAGACGGCAAGAGCTTCACAATATTACCACAAAAGACAATGCAAATCAAGGCAAAATGCTTTTATTTAAAATCCCAAACACTAAAAACAAAATACCCCGATCTTTTATTATCGACGGCCCATTTTATGACGTGGTCAAAAAATATGAAGCTCTGCGTACGACTAAGACAAAAAATAATCATTTCTTTCAGAATTACCAAAAAGGTAAATGTACTGCGCAACCTATTGGCATAAATAAATTCGGTGCCATGCCAAAGGAAGTCGCCAAGTTTATATATATGAAGTGCCATTTGAAGTGCCTTATGAAGTGACATTTGCTAAAATATATATACAATATAAGGATCAGACGCAATGCGACGTTTACTCAATGAAAATTAAATGTGTACCTTTTGTGTTTTAATTAAAGTTGTAATTATATCATGTCGTTTCTTGGACGCAGCAAAGTATCTCGGTATGAATTGACTTTAAAGGATTGATCCTATCTCTCTTAACTTTTTTACTCTATTTCCAAACTAGTGAACTATTTAATTGCTATATCTGTCTAACGTTATATTATACTTTTTGAACTACATAATTATAACTACTAGTTATTGTATAGTGACATAGCCTGCATTCTTTCAAGAGGGCACGGATCCTTCGGTGGGTACCTAAATAGGATTGGGCGAGAGACCACGGCCAATTGCCACCACTGCGGAGGTGACTCTACACAGCACACGTTCGAGGAGTGCCTTGCGTGGGTCTCTGAGCGGCAGTCTTGGTCGCTAGGATCGGGTGAGACCTGTCTCTGCCAGTGGTTGTGAGGGCAATGCTGGCAAAACAGAAAACTGGAGAGAAATTGCCTCCTTCTGTAAGACCATGATGGTCAGAAGAAGGCTGCTGAACGGGATCATTAGAAGGCCTATCCCACTCGGCGAAGAAGCCATCGTCGAGACAACCGCCTCGATGCCTGATATACTGCCAGTTATTATTATCACTTCAAAAAAATAGATTGTTTGTTTGCGACGTGAAGTGTGCCTATATTAACTTAGAACAAACTTCACGCCGGGATGTAGTGTAGGGTGAGCAGTATTATTGTATGAGAAAATCGCGTGTTAACTGTTGCGATTTAATAAAGCGTCAAGTCCGGGAGGTGGATGGGGTTGCAGTGTAAACAACTAGGTCTCTAGGGAGGCGCTTTCTATTATAATTGTGCGGGCGCGCGTGCCATGGTTCGATATCCTTGATATGGAGTCAGGCAGTAGCGTCGGCCCGCGCCGAATAGATTTGTGGCGAGTCATCCAACAAACTCGTCCAGGCTCCCTATACCTGTATCCCGCAGGATATCATCGTTCCTCACGTAGCGAGGGGCGTCCATGATGCGCCGCAGCACTAGGCTCTGCTGGGCGCGCAGTTTCTTTTTGTTCCCCTCGCTAGTAAGGACGAACCAATTTCGGGCTGAGTATGTAAGGATGGATCTTAATTATATTTTGTAGAGTATTCCCGCCCAGCTTGGTGTGGGCGGGAAGGCGGGATGATGAGCGCTGGATAGAGCAGGTTTCGGGCGACCCTGCACTGCGCCACCACCCTGGTGACATGCAACCCCATCGTGAGCCGACGGTTGATGTTCACGCCGAGATACTTGGCCTGGGGCGTCCACTCGATGTCGGCTCCTTGTAGTGAGTCGCCCACCACGTCTCTCAGACGGGGTGGGAGAGGAGAGAGTCCTGTAACAAGAGCCTGCGTCTTACCCACGTTAACCGATAGCCACTTGAGAATGAGGTCGAGGGCGCGTTGCTTCTTCTTTGCTGCGTGCTTTGCGTTCATGGAAGTGGTAATGTAAGCGGTATCGTCAGCGTACAGCGCTAGCGTTGCCTCTGGAGTAGTGGGGATATCGTCGGTGTAACGTGATTACGTGAGTAACACACAGGCGATAAGACGGCGCCCTACGGCACGCCCGCCAGTGTCGGGCGGGGGGCGGACAGTTCGCCCTCCACCACCACTCTGAAACACCTGTGGGACAGAAAACATTGTATTACTCGTACAACACGACGGGGCGCGCTGGATGTGGCCAGTTTGTGGACGAGTCCATCGTGCCACACGCAGTCGAATGCCTTTTCCATGTCGAGGAATACTGCACCCGCGTATTCCTTCCTGTTCATCGTAGATGACAGCACCAAACTATTCTTCACGTGGTGAGTTATGAGGTGTGTGATGTCGCAGCAGGAGGGACTCGAACACCTTCGAGATAGTGGGCAGGAGAGTGATCGGCGGATAGCTCTCCGGCTTTAGGACATTCTTGACCGCCTTGGGCAGCATGATGATGCGCCCCTCTTTCCACGAGGCCGGGAAGGAGCCCGTGTGGAGAATCCCAGTGAACTGGCGCGCCAAAGCCGTGACCATACGTTGGGGCAGGTGGCGCAGCGCTGTGTTTGAGATGCGGTCGGCACCTGGGGCCTTACGGGGCTTCGTTCTCAAGATGGCGCGTCTGACTGCGCCAGGCGAGAAATGGATGGCATCTTTATCGGGAGCTATCAGCGTACCGGAGTAGTCTCCAATGTGTTTCTCGACTGCTGTGACATGTACATGTTGAGTAGTCGGTTGCGGTTGGCACTGACGCTCCAGGTGCTCGGCAAAGACCTCTGCTCGGTCTCCCACGACGTACTCACGGGCGCAAACCCCGTCAGTGCCCTTTAATGGACGCATCGGAGCTGGGGTATTCTTCAACTGGCGGCACAGTCTGTGTATGGAAGGCAAGTCGCCCTCCGCGGCGTCAATATGTTCCTCCCAGCTCGCGGCTCTCAGCAGCACAGCACTCAGCTCAGCTCGGCCTTCACCTTTTCCGCGAGATTGTTGAGTGCCGTCTGCACTGCTTGCGTAGTCGCCTCTTCTCGGTAATAAGTCGTCAGACGCGCGCTGGCAGGGCCGGCTGAAGCACTCTTCCCTGCGGCTACGTCATGGTTGCTGTTTCTAGACCTTGTTGTACGCAAGCAGTTATGTCGTCGAGCCCAGCTCTCAGGCAAGTGCATGCCCCCCATTCTTACATTTGCAGGCTATGACGCTCAGAAAGTGTGGTGGGGTTGACTCGTTGTTAGTTGCTAGTGGGATGAGGCCGCAAGGGCTCATTTCTCATCCCCGCTCGGTGGGCTTCTTCTCTACCCCAGACACTTTTGCACTTGGTGCTAGATGTGCGAAACGCATGAAAATCTTCAAAGGCTTGGTCCCTATAGTGTTTATAGAGCTGCGGTTTGGCTTAAATTGTTGCAAATCTTATGAACTTCGTTTGCCGAAAAAGGCATAGTTTATCACTTTTAGAGCATAAAGTGAAAAATGACCCAAAATTTCGCCGTTTTTTGCGTATTGTAAAATTATAATGCTCTGAAAGTTAATTAAGCTAAGTTGAGGGTACACTAGTCGAGGGCACGAACTATTTTGTGCGCGGGGTTAAAATATAAGAATAATTTATTGTAAAGAAATTACATTCAAATGCGTTGCTTCCTGGACTCACACTAGGATTCCCTGTGTTGTGAGATCCAGGCTCCTTCATTCCGTTTACATTTATTGCTGTTCAACAATATTACGTTACAATAAATTCTTAATTAAATCTAATCTACGTGTAATTTGCAAGAAAAGGAATATAAAATAAAAAGCTAACTCTAATAGAAAAACAGTATATAACCAAGAATGTATAGTTATGCATGCACCTTTGTTGTGTGTGATTGTGATGGTGTGTATGTTGCGTGATGGTGTGTGATAGTGTGTGATAGTGTGTCTGATTGTTATACCTACCTGAGAATGTATGTGATTATGTGGAAGTTTGTGATATAGAATAATGAATATATAAATAGAGATATGTATTAGTACCTAAGAAACAAATTATTATTAATTTTTTATTTTTATTTTCTTAGGTTATTAAGTTTTCGGTCATATCATAGTTCAAAGTAAGAAGCCAATTGGTAACCGTAATTTTGCATTTCATTTGAGTAAGTTGTAGAATTTTGAGTTTGTTATTAAGTTTTTCGTAAATGTGTGGTCCCATAAAACCGTACGATCTTCTACCGATTGTTTTACGGCATTGAACCTTTTCCCATTGTACCCTTCTTCTTGACAGAATACAAGTGCACATGGAGGTTTTGTGAAATCTTTGAGAGACAGATAGGATGTAAAGCTGTCTGACTCGAAGAACTCCCACTTCCTTGTAGAGTGTGTTAGTGGGGTGCCGGAATGGTTTCCCGTAGGCAACTTTAAGCAGAGCTCTTTGAGCTCTTTCAACCCTTATTAACGATGTTTTACCAGCCGCACCCCATGCTATTATGCAGTAGTTAAGGACTGACTGACAGAGAGAGAAGTATATCATCTTTAGAACTGAGTTATCTGCAATTTTACCCAGTTGCTTAAAGGTACGGAGCATCTTTCGAACCCTACCCCTTAAAGCAGTCAGATGTGTTGACCATGACAAACGGTTATCTATAAAGACTCCCAGATATTTAATCGAGTCTGTTTGTTCGATGTATGGGCAAGTACAATTATCTGGGCTAGAACAGGAGTGCAGCTGTAAACAAGTTACCGAGTAAGGGGCGAAACGTTTCGAGATCGCAAAGTTGATTGCCTTTGTTTTCTCTATATTTAAGGTCAAAAGATTATGTTTCAGCCAGTTCGAAATAGCTTTAACCCCGCTTTCAACCGAGAACTTAACGTCATCCAAAGTTTTCCCATGAAATTCGATTGCGGTGTCGTCAGCATATGTAAAAATTTTTGCTTGAGGGATTTTCATGGCGCATAGTCCATTTATGTATATGATAAATAGGGTAGGTCCCAGCACGCTTCCCTGGGGCACACCAAATTGCACTGAGTTTGGGTCACTAGAGTATTCCCCTAGCACTACTTTTTGCGTTCTATCATTGAGATATGAGGTAAACCAGTCCAGGGCAGTGCCACGAACACCCAGAAGCGACATTTTTTTATTAAGATTTTCCTAGATATTGTGTCAAATGCCTTGGCGAGGTCCAGGAAGATGCCAGTACATGCCCGTCCCTGACCTAGATTGAGGGTTATGAAATCGGCTAAGTTGGTTACTGCATCCTCCGTAGACCTACCAACCCGAAAACCGTATTGATTATCCGACAATAATCTGTTTTGCTCTAGGTATGCAAGAAGTCGTTTGTTTACAACTTTCTCAAGGATTTTTGAGAGAGCTGTCAGCAGGGAAATCGGACGATAGTTTGAAGGGATTTTTGGATCTCCATTTTTCAATATCGGGCATATATTGGCAATCTTTATGCAATCAGGCACTCTGCCTGTACTTAGGCTTAAGTTGCACAGAAAAGCAATCGGTCCGACCAGAGCATGTGAACACTGTTTTAAAAAGGTGTTGCTAATGCCATCATAACCTGACGCCGACGCCGTTTTAAGATGGGAGATAATTGAAGATATTTCTTTTCCATCAGTCGGAGTAAGGAAAAAAAAGTTTGGGCTAGTGTTAACAGTACTGTATTGTTCGTTGTTACGGGCCAAGTCAGTTTCAGTTAAGCCTAATAGACTGAGTGTTTATGCTGCAAGGTTTTTGCCAACAGTTGAGAAATAGTCGTTCACCTTATTTAATGTGGGAACGGGGTTCTTGCTGTCGGTCACAAGCTCAGATTTGCCGGTTTTTTTACTTTTAATGTTGCAAATCTTCTTGATTTCATACCACAGCTTCTTACAGTCGCCCTTTGTTTCCATTAGAAGTTTGCGGTCATGGTCTTGTTTTAGATTTGATAATATATTGTTACAGTAGTTTCGATACTTCTTATATTCATGTTGGATGACAAGATTGTCGCGATTTTCTTGTTTCTTTGCGTTAATGTGCATTAAGTCACGGCGTCTTATGCACTTCAGGTTTTTTGTTATCCATGGCTTGATAATATCCTTTGAGCCACGACAGACACGGTTAGTGGTGTGTTCTTTAATCTTACCAGAAAGTGTCTCGACAAATTTTTGAAATGCAATAGTAACATCGGTCTGTTCAAGAAGCCAGTCCCAAGACTCATTTTCAATGTCTTTTTTTAACTTTATATGGTCAATTCGTGTGTGTCGTTTTTCAACCCTGGCCCCAGCTGATTCTCTTTGAATGCCTAGGATAACCGTCTCGTGATCTGTTATGCCCGTGTGACACACAATTGCAGTAGCTGACTTCTGAGTTTTAAGCATAACATGATCCAAACAGTTGTCACCTCGTGTAGGCAGAGTGTGTCCCGGAAAGTACCCATAGTGGCCGGTTAAGTCAAGGTACTCAGAAGCGCGTCTGTCAGTGCAGTCAGGTTTGATGTCAATGTTCACATCCCCTACGATAGCACATGTGGTGGCCTTACACGACTCCATCAGCGTTGTTAAAGATTCGCAGAAGTTATTTATATTATAGAATGATGGAGACCTGTATATGGCAATCAGTGAAAGTTCGTCCCTGACATTGATAACCAGACAGTTCGAGTCTTTGCAGGGTGGTTCCACGACAGAGGCTTGCAGAGACGTTTTGGTATATACGACTATGCCATCGTTTTGGTTCAGGTAGTTTTTGGAACAATGATAATCGTAGTTATCAATTTCGAAACAGGTACACGTGCCGTCAAGCCAACATTCTGTCAAAATAACTATGTCAGGCGAGAAATGCAATCGGCTCAAAAGAACAAAGAAATTATCAAAATTCTTGTTGATACTGCGTATATTTTGGACCACAACCGAGTATTGACCTCCTATGTCGCCCAAGTGCAGCCTACAGTCATCTATAGAATGGAGTTGTAGGCTAGTTGTAAAGGCCGTGTGGTCGATGTCATCAATAACCTGTGCAACATTAGACATTAGAAAACTTTGCTTGGTTTATAAGTATATGACGCAGTGAGTTGTGCTGACGGTAATTAGTGAAAACTAGGTGAATTAGGTACTGGTTTTTGATTACGGTATAAAATGAGTAGTAAGTGTGTAAAAAAGTTTCTGTATTTGTATATACTGGGTACTGAGGTATATTTAGTGTAAAAAGATGCGAGTGTAATTTTAGTTGAACATTTCTGAGTCTTGTGAGGTGAATAGTTATAAAGCATATTATGATAGGGATGTATACTTTGCATAAAAATGCAACTAAAAGGTACTTATTTATACAAATTGTAAAGAATTTTAAGCACTTACGTTTGGATAGGTGAGTATTAATAACATTCAAGAAATTATATAAGTGATTAGTTGATAAGTGAAGTAAGTTATAATATAGTCATTGGTTTATATCCAATTGTAGATTTCGTAGAGTTTCCTCAGATCTGACAAGAACTTGTTTCGCTCCTTCAATTTTCCGCAAGAAAATGTTGCCATTTGCCGTCCAGCAAAACTTGTATCCTTTTTGCTTCGCAAATTCTCTTGCCTCATAGAATAGTTTTCTGGAGCTAGCGGGAAGATATTCAGCAACATATATTGGGCGTCGATCTCCGGGTAAACCAATGCATTTGGTATTCAGTCGACCCTCATTGGGGTGGGTTTTGTTGAAGTCACGCACACTTGTGATGAATTTGTTTTTAAGCTGAACATTCATGAACTCCGCAATGATAGGTCTAACGGTGCCTGGTTTCCCGGGTAAACGATATGCATCCCGAAACTCGGTGTTGTAGATGGTCATGTCCACTGCTGCACCGACTTTGCTGAAGATCTGACGCTGACTCGTTCTCCACGGCAGGCAAGTTGCGTATCTCGACGCAGGATGACCGGGAAAGCTGTTGTATATCCTGAATCTTTATTTCCAAATTAACTATGTTGTCTTTCTGTTTTTGGGTTTCTTTTTGCAGGACATCAATTTTGTTAATCATATCATCGTACTGTTCAGTGATAAACGTAATAGATTTCTCAATCTCACCGTTTGATTTTTGAATCGCAAGATTCTGTAACTTTAGTTCAGCTATTTCGGAGACCAATTTAGAGAGGCAGGTGTTTTGATCGTGCGAGAATTTTGTAAGGCGTTCCTCTTGTTCTTTTTTCCAGGTCGACAACATTTGTAGTATTTCTCGTTTTAGGTCTTGAAGTTCATTACCAGGCGAGAATTCTGGACAAGGACGTTTGAACCGCGACGCGGTGTTTACACTACCTACCTAAAATACATTTTATATCAACTGACAACACGTGCGGAAGAGATAGATGCTTTGATGAGCAGTAGGAAGCTAGTTCGCGTACGAATACACACTTTTGCAAATTTGTAGCGAAATGGATAATGATTTAGGACGAAACTGAGCGCGCGAAATTTTATAAACAGACCTTTGGCAGTCTAGATATCATGAAAAAACTACTAAATCTATCTGTTCAAAATAACATTATTTGCACTGTTGAACTACTAATCTATCCCGGTATGGAGGCTGTTTTGCAATTTTCTGTCTTCTTGTGGTATTTATTTGCGCCCAAAAATGTGTTAAAATTAGTGTCGAAATGTGGAACTTTCGACGCTCATGACTTTCAAATATTTTATTTTTTTACTTTTTTGCTTCCATACAAGGCTAGATAATGATATAACAAATTGATATCACTTTTTATTTTGATACATCGTCAAACAGTGGAATAATCCCTAGACTACGTCTGTATGGAAGAATTTTCGACTAGTGTAACCTTAAGTTCAGAAAGGCAACAACGGCCTTAACGTTTTATTAGTACAAGTCCGCTTTTTTTTTAAACATCCCTTTTGTGCACTATCTACAGATTGCGAGTTTTGCAAAAAATTATAGGTTTATATGAATTTAGTTAAAGGTACCCGATAGATAAGACCTGTCGTACTGTATGGATCAGAATGTTGGACTGTGAAAAAGATGGATGAAAAGAGATTGCATGTAGCAGAGATGAGAATGATGGATGTGCGGAGTGACGAGAATGGATAAAGTGAGACCTTTTGGCCTGGTATGGTCATCTGATGAGGAGGGATGAAACGCATGTTACTAAAAGAGTTATGAATATAAATGTGGATGGATGGAGAGGGAGGGGACGGCCAAAGAAAATATGGATGGACTGTGTGAGGAGTGATATGAAATAAAAGGGAGTCAGTGATAGCGTGACGGGGGACAGGACGGTATGAATTAAAAAAACGTGTTTAACATGGGACAAGGGCAGGAAGATGATGTACCCGATAGATATCAATACCTACTCCTAAAAAATGTACCATTCCATGTATACTGACAGTTGTAACGTTTAAAACATAGCAAAAGCGAACGTTGCTGTTTTCATAATATATCTTGTTCTACAAAGCGCTATTTGGAAAAGGACACCGCACACTAAGGCAAATATATAGTCATAATCGCTCACATTCGCGATTGCCGCGTTCATTTGTACGGCAAAGTAGATCGCATCGTCCCGTCGCGCCGATAGAGGGCGCCTTCCGGCAGGATTATTACGCATCTTTTGCAAGAGCAAAACGATGGCGATTTTGGTGCAAAAGTTGCTCTTCAATACAGAAGATTTAGAGTTTTTGACGGTATTTTTTTTGAAATAAGTGCGTTTGACAAA
The DNA here is from genome assembly GCA_948252205.1 of Orthosia incerta. Taxonomy (NCBI): domain Eukaryota; kingdom Metazoa; phylum Arthropoda; class Insecta; order Lepidoptera; family Noctuidae; genus Orthosia; species Orthosia incerta. Next base: position 8,962,992 of record OX411748.1, read on the forward strand.
CAGCGAGCGATTAGCAAAAAATTATGTAGGACCTACCATAGACATACACTACACTACATTATAGGTATTTCCGACTTTTATGACATAAAGCGTTCGATCGCGCGATGATTGCTGATTGCTGTTTTTACGTAACAAGCCTGCGGTTTTAAGCGTGAAGATCGCTTTTTGTTGGGACGTAATCTTAGGGTCAGTTCATACCGAGACGTGGTGCGACGTTCTCTCAATGAAAGTGTGTTGTGTTGTAAATAAAGTTGAATATAGTAGACATTGCTATACTAAAAACTGCTTGCAGCATTGCTCCTCGGTATTTACTGATCTTAAATATCTAGATACTAAAAGAGTATGTAATAGGAAACTAGGACTACGATAAAACTCACCATTAAAAATGAACAAAGAAAATACGAATAAAATCAACGCAATGTTGAACGCCTTCATTTTGTAAATAACAATGAATGAACTTGTATGTATAGTATAATGGAAAATACATTGTAAGCACTATTATATCTATCAGTTACCTTCTCACATTAAATATATTATATATTGAATATGAAGTATTTATATTCAACTAATATGAGATATAATAGTAGTTTATGATACTGTTGCATAATAAGGGGTATTAAAACATGAGTGTATGTTTAAAAACCGAGCCGTAGGCGAGGTTTTTAATAGTATTCACACGAATGTTTTAATACCTAGTTATGTGCAGTTTCATACACTACTTTATCTACACTCATACATTTTGGGATTGAACCTACTAAATACCTTTTTTTTAACACGCTTTTATTAGCTTGGTATGTATGTATCTATGTATCTATGTATCAATGTATCAATGTAACAATGTATCAATGTAACGGAATCATTTTTTTTTTTTTTTTTTTTTTTATCTTTATTTTAAGGGACTTTTGAACACAGTTCACGTCAGTCCCATCATAAACTAATCTTAAGTTAACTAACAAAATTAAATAAACTAAATAAAACAGTGCTTTAAATACTGACTAATGAATAAATCATTTTAGCCTCACGGGACAGAGGCCGAGCCAGAAAATAACAAAATATGCCCAAGTCTAACCTATTTATATTGAGTTCCTTGATAATTATATTTCTCTCAGATTCATTCCTGACGCACATGCAGGATTATAATAAAAGATATCGCTCAAACATGTTTGCCACATACTGCGGCGTGCAAATCTTGAATTATTTAATACAATATCTAATAATAATTTAATAAACGAAATTATGAATGAATACAAATAATAAATGAAATGAATCTAAAAGCAATTATCACAATGAATGTACCTAAACAAAACAAAGCAAAACAGTGATAATTCAATGACAAAAATGTAAAATAACAATAAAAATTATATAACAATACGCAAATGTCAAATAACAATAATTTATGCCAAATTTGTATAAAAAATATCATTTAGCGTCAACCAAAATTAATTTATGTATATTCAAACTTTGTAAAAATAATGTCGAACATAGAACATGCTCCTTTTTTGTAAGTCGGTTAAAAAGAAATAATAAATCAATCAACAACAATTGTAGGTATGTCAAATCAATCAAACAAATGTCACAATAATGCAAGTAAAATCCATAAAAAATTAGTAGCATAAAAAATTCTAAATCTATGGTAAAATCAATACAAAATTTCAATCTAATGTGAAATCAAGTTTACAATGCATGTCCTCGAAAAGAGCGTTTTCCAAGCAGCCAAACTGTGCGGGAAGTGTCACTTTTTTTACTAGTGCTCTTTACTTTCCTGTACTTTTTATTTTTTAATAGAGATTTTATTATTTGAGAAAAGTTTTAAAAATTAGTTAAGTACAGATTATCATTCATACAAAAGGTAAAACAAAACTAATACTTCATTTAAGGCGTTTTTAATTACTCTAGATTTAGATTTTGATCAATAAATTAATTTTAAATATTCATTAAATATGTTTGGCAGAATGAATATTTTGCTCGTGCCTTTTTGCGTTACGACGTGACAGCTATTTGCACATGCGCAGTAGATACATTTTTTTATTTCCTCGCACAATGCATAGTAAAATGTTGTATGATACACGTGCGTAAGATGATTTCCGATGAGTGGTATTTTTATTCAGCATATCCACAGATTAACTAATAGTTCAAAATCACCTTCTTGCCGCACTTGTAGCATATAGTTATTTATGTGAATCAAGCAAGAAATTAATAAAATGGCGCTTATTCAAGTGCGGTCAGCATATCCACAGATTAACTAATAGTTCATAGTTCCTCGGGCATATCGACTGCGCATGTGCAAATAGCTGTCACGTCGTAACGCAAAAATGCACGAGCAAAATATTCATTCTGCCAAACATATTTAATGAATATTTAAAATTAATTTATTGATCAAAATCTAAATCTAGAGTAATTAATAGTACATTACGATATTAGTGCGTTAAGATGGTTATAACATGAGAGGCGGAATTTCAGCCCGAGCCGAAGGCGAGGGCGTAATTGAGCCGAGCATGTTATAACCAATACGCACGTATATCGTACGACGTTTTTTAACACATTTGCGAGGAAACAGAAAAAAAAAATATTTTGTTCATTTTTAATTATTGAAACAGTTAGTGAAGTTACAATTATTAAAATGATACGTAGTTGTAGTTGGTTTTTTAATTATGTTATTATTATTATTACTATTCATGTCATTGTTTTGTGTTAGGGTAAATGTTGGAGACGACGAAACTTCTATAATCATCGCCGACCGGCCGACAGGCGTTTGGAACGCGCACTGACAGGTCCGAAGCAAAAAAAAATCATCAAGGAGCGAGGATCGGTGTTGCCGGTGATTTGAATGCATCTATGTCATCCTTGTCTATGGCCACGCCGCGGAAAGACACTCCCATGTGACGAGAATACCACCCCACAGAAAATAACCGTCAAAACTGAAGCGCGGGAAGGTAGTCTCATTCAGACCTCGCCACAGATAGGGGTCAGCGACCCCGAGTCTCTTTAAGAGCGAGCCACAATGCAGTGGTTATTAAGGAAAGAGCAACACGTTTTAAACTCAACAACTGTCTGGATATATTTATATGGGTAAATTTTGTATAATCAATAAAAATATTTTATGAACAATTCACAGGAATGATATTGGTAACGTTCGTGTATGAACAACTTTTACAGTACCTAATTAAATATTTTTTAGATGTGTTTTTCCCATAATGTGCTGTGTATTTTGCGAATCTACCACATACATTTACTTTCCAGTTGCTGACCAGAGTTATATAAGTATGCCATGTCGCACATATCAGAACAGATACTATTATCAAGAAATCAGGCAAATTCTGCATAAGCCACGGCCAACTAAAGCCGATCAGAAAGCTCTAAAAGATTACGAGAAAAAAATGAATAGATGCCAACCATGGTAAAATTAGCTAATTTGTGTAGTTTGCTCTCTGTGATAGAGAGATGATTATATATCACCAACATCCACACAAGAGCCAATATCATCAATTCCCGTCCTACTAATAGTAGGCCAGCAATACCATTCAGTTCATTTCTCAAACACTTTTATAATATCGAAATCAACAAAATTCTGCGAAATCCACACACAACGAAATCCGACCGAGAAGCTCTAAAACAATGTAAGGGAAAAATAAGAAGCTGTTAAACGTACTTTTATTAGAGTATAATGTTCCTCTGCTGGTGGAGCACTGGCCTCCACTCCATGATAGGAAAGATGCTTCTAAATTACCAACATCACAAAAGTGCCAGTATTTTTATTTTTTTGTTTTTTATTATCTATAGGCTTGCGCTTGACCACTATCTCACCTGATGGTAAGCGATGATGTGGTCGACGATAGAGCACGCTTGCCTAGAAGAAACCTATTCACTCTTGACTTAAAGACCCCTAGATTGTAGCTATCGGGAAACACAGATTCCGGCAGGGAATTCCACTCTTTAGCTGTACGCATAATAAAATTGTCCCCAAAACGTTTTGTGCGTATGGGTGGGATGTCCACCATGTACCGATGACGCATCGCCGTACGTCTGGTAGTCCGATGATGGAACGGGCTGGGCGGAATTAAATCATGTAATTCCATCGCACACTCCCCGAAATGTAACCGATAAAATACCGACAAACTGGCAACTCGGCGACGATGTTCAAGGCTCTGGAGCTTTGACTTGACCAGTGCCTCATTACCGATGAGTTTCTTGGCCCGCTTTTCGATCGACTCTAGTGCATCAAGCTGGTATTTGGCAGATCCGTCCCAGAGATGAGAACACGCACGCATGCACGATCGAACTTGCGCTTGATACCAGTTCTCCTTCTCACCTTCGCAAGGATCCCCAACTTTTTGGCAGCAAGCTGAGCCTTTGCCTCAATGTATGGCCCAAAATTGAGAGTCGATGTCAACGTAACGCCAAGAAGCTCAAGATGGTCCGTTATTGGCACGGTTACATCACGGAAAGTTGGAGCCGGGTGAAATTGGCTCTTTTTAGCGGAGAAAAGACACGCCTGGGTTTTAGCAGCATTAAACTTGACCAGATTGGCATCGCCCCATTCGGAGACTGCTTGCAAGGATAAGTTCAAACGCTCCACCATGGCCCCACGAAGAGACCGGATCTGCGGCCCGGTAGCCCGTGCGTTGGACAAGTATCTCTCAGCAACAGTGCTGTCGTCTGCATACCCAAAGGTACCGGGCTTCAGCAGATCGTTAATGTGCAACAAGAACAATGCTGCTGAGAGTACGGACCCCTGAGGGACCCCGGCATTAATATCCAATTGGTCCGACGAGCAGCCATCAATAACCACTCGAATGGACCGATCTCTCAGGAAGTCTGCAATCCAATCACACAGACCACCGGGCAAACCGAATGAAGGAAGCTTACCAATAAGGCTTTCGTGCCAGACCCTATCGAAAGCCTTCGAGATGTCGAGGGAGACGGCAAGCGCTTCCCCATGCCTCTCGATGGCCTCTCTCCATATTTGAATGGCATGCGCTAGAAGATCCCCAGTAGACCGATTTCAGCGAAAGCCGTATTGGCGGTCGCTCAGGATATCGTTAGTTTCTAGGTATGCCAGGAGCTTAGTGTTAAGTACACGCTCCATACTCTTACAGAGTATGGATGTTACAGAGATGGGTCTGTAGTTGGCCGGGTCAGCTCGACTGCCCTTCTTGGGTACGGGCTGTACGTTGGCTTGCTTCCAAGCATTCGGCACTGTTCCAGTCTCATATGAAAGGCGGAATAGGCGTGTCAAGATCGGAGACAGTTCAGGCGCACAGGTTCTAAGAACTATAGCTGGTATGCCGTCAGGGCCGCTAGCCTTGTTCACGTCGAGGTTGCGCAGCACCCTACGGACGTCCTTTTGATGGATGCGAATGTCCGACATACTCGTCTCGCACCTATCAGGAGAAGGAGGGGGCCGCGAATCACCAGGATTCAGACGCGAAGATTCCGCAAAAAGAGAGGCAAACAAATTTGCCTTCTCCTCAGCGGTGTGAGCCAGTGACCCATCGGGTTTCAGCAGTGGTGGTAGTGAGGGACGGCAGAAGTTCGACTCGACCGACTTAGCCAGGGACCAGAACGCTTTACTACCTGCTGGGTAAGAAGCAAATTTGGCCCCTATTCGGCCAATGTGGTCGAATCGAGCCCCACGCAACACCTTCTTGCAGGACTTGGCAGCCCTGTTGTAGGCTTTCTTCTTCTGACCCACGTCACTCGCTTTACGCGATCGAGCGTCGACCCATGCCAGGTACGCCTCATGTTTAAGCGCGTCGGCGCGATGACAGTCGGCGCCAAACCATGGCCGGTCAACGCTGGAAATCGTTATGTCAGAGAACGGAATGTAGTACTCCATTCCCTGACGCAACACATCAGTAACGGCGTCCGCGCACGACGAAGGATCAGCCGAAGAAAAGCAAGTATTATCATCTCTCATCTGCTGTCACGCATACCAAACCAAGACACTTACCATACGTATTGAAATTATTTAGCTCTATAGTATTATCTTGGTAGTTTGTTATAATTTCCTTGTATTACCTGTTTTAAATATGAATACCTAATTTAATGAATGTTTTAAAATTAAGGATCAAACGTTTCCAAGATACAAATAACCATGTAAACATATTACCTATCACATAAATATTGTCATTAAGATTTTTTGAAACATTAGTCTTCTTCATTAGTCCATCCAAAGGTTGTCTGTAAGAGATTGCCCTGTGCGATAAGACCGCCCATTGTACACATATCTTTATAATTGTTTTGTCCTGTAATTATTTAAGTGGTGTACAATAAAGTATATAATAGATAATAAATTGTCTTTTAAAAAAAAAAATGTTATGAACAATTTTTTTTTTTTATTTCACCTAACTTTGTAAGCCAAAGTATGTTAAAAGATAGGTACTGTCTAAGCCCTAAACAACTATACGCATTGTCTTTTACTATGCGTAAGTATCAGTACTTACGCATAGTAAAGGAATAGTCATACTGGTGCTGACACCAGTCTTCCTGTGGTTTGGTTGGGAGGAAAACAATATTTTAAAGGTATTGAAAAATGTATTGTTGAAGTACCAACTTACCTTTTTCAAGGGCCATACAGGGAATTAACTCCCAAAATCTTTATTAGAAATTAAAAGGTTCAATATGGAATCATTGGATTACAGATGAAGGGCTATTATACTTGTTCTTTGATCTTATTTTAAATTAATTCAAGGAGGTACCCGAAAATTAAAAAGAGGTGCCATCAAAGGTAATTTTTTGCTAGCACTAAACGGGCTGTCACTAAAAGATTTTTTGCACACAGAGTGCTATATATTAACAATGTTAGTACCTAATCATTTTTTCAAAAAGTACTTAGATGAATTTTAGGACTTAATGACACTTCTTAGGGTCGACCTTAAGATGAAAGGTAACCTTTATTCGATCACTTTTTATCTGATAGTCACAGTTCTTTTTTTAACTTATAATAATAAAGTGCTAGGTAGAGGTGCACCTAAGTCAGGCAGTTAGTCGGGGGTCTTAAACAAAAATGGTGAAATGTGGGAACAATTCACCAGTTATGTTTAAGAACCCTGGATTAGGAGAGGATCATATGATAGTTATTCAGATTAAATAATAATATTAGAGTAATTCAGATTAAATTCCATATACAGATTTATTAGTACCATAACATCATCCGGACTAAGTCCAGTATCCCAACAAAAAAAACAAAAAACAAAACCAACTCATTATTCAATTGAAAATCTCATTCAAACTCTAGCAATTACATGGTTAGAAATCTAAGTTAATAAAAAGCAAGACAAATGAGGAAAATGACACGGATTCCCTTATCGTTGGTTAGGAAACAAAAACAAATTTTATTAAAGAAGATATCGGTCTCGTAACAGGGAATGATTGATTACTGTTTGGTGAACAAACGATTTGGCACAATCTTACTTACGTCAAGGCAGCGTTCGAGAGTATCGCTGTACCGCTGGAAAAATACAAAAGAATAAGAAAAATGAAGAAGAACAAGTTATTAAGTATGACATAGATTTGGTGATTCTATCTTTAAGAGATGTTATTATGATTGATTTGGAATTTCCTGATAACTAAGTTGGTGATAGAGATCTCAAGGTCTACTAACCCCCTGCCGAAAATGAAATAAATAATTATACTTGTAATTTTTACAATTCCATAGATTATTATAAACAACAATAAACAATAAACAATATTTATCAATCCATTAGAAACTGATCATTATATCATCACCAGCTTCTTAATCACATCACACATCACATCATCAGCCTTTTAATGTGCCCGCTGCTAAGACACAGGCCGCCTCTATAAAGTTACACTAGTCGAAAATTCTTCCATACAAACGTAGTCTAGGGATTATTTCACTGTTTGACGATGTACGTTCAAAATAAATAGTGATATCAATTTGTCTCATCATTATCTAGTCCTGTATGGAAGCAAAAAAGTAAAAAAAGAAAGCATTTGAAAGTTATGAGCGTCAAAAGTTCCACATTTCGACACTAATTTTAACGCATTTTTGGGCGCAAATAAATACCATAAGAAGACGGAAAATTGCAAAACGGCCTCCATACAGGAATAGATTAGTAGTTCAACAATGCAAATAATTTTATTTTGAACAGATAGATGTAGACGTTTTTTCATGATATCTAGACTACCAAAGGTCAGTTTATAAAATCTAGCGCACTCGGTTTCGTCCTAAATCATTATCCAATTTGCTACAAATTTGCAAAAGTGTGTATTCGTACGCAAACTAGCTTCCTAATGCTCATCACAGCATCTATCTCTTCCGCACGTGTTGTCGGTTGATATAAAATGCATTTTAACCCTGCGCACAAAATAGTTCGTGCCATCGACTAGTGTACCCTTATTCCACCACGCGGGCCCAGTGCGGGTTAATGGATGTCACAATGTCTTCGAATTTTTGATTCTTGTACATGCCGGTTTCCTCACGATACTTTCCTTCACCGCTTTTAGATCAGTGGTGATAGAAACTGATACTTATAATTAATGAATAGAGTACTCAAACTTGATAAAAAAAAAACGAATTTTTGATTGATTAAATCATTTTTCTTTTACAATATTTTCGTGGATCTGAAATTAAGTTTATATATACGAACAAAAACAAAGCTAAAGGATTGTGTAAAGATCGTAGTAGGTGACTCACTGTAGTTTCTGTTTCTTCCGACCCTTATGGGAAAAAATGCGTGAGTATATGTACGTATAACTTTCAAGATAGTTATTCAGTTTTTAAGGCTCGGCGCAAACGGGCCACCGACCACTACCAGCGGTGGCCAGCTGCAGCGACTTAACACACTTCTCCATAGATTTTGTATAGACACACCGCACACGTGTGGTGGCGGCGGCCACTCGCTACAGCAGTGTCCACGACTCGCCACTTGTGGTCGCTGCGGGCCCACAAGACACCGAGACGCACCACTGTCGTGCTGCTCCACCCCCGCCCACGTATTTAGGCGTTAGGCATCCTACGCATCGCACGCGTCACCAATAGAGAACGACGACGCCTCAATGGATATCGATAATTTTATATCGTAAATCCAATTACGTTCCGCTATTTGGGATTCACATTCTGATCTATACAGCAATAGAAAAATGGCGGCTGCCATTACTGTGCACTGTTATAAATGTGGCAGTAGCGCGCGACAGCCACCGGTGGCTATGGTTGGTGGCCCGTTTGCGCCGAGACAGATTATATTCTTTTGCACATATATCTACTATAATGAATGATACAGAGAACTATGTTCTTAGAAGAAATTATCGGAAAATAATTAAGAAGTGTAATCCATTACGATATTTCATACATATTCACACAAAAGAAAAACTTCCATAGTTACAAAACAAAAACTCCACAGGTGGAGAACCGTTCCGAACATTAAATCAGTTATAACAAATTATTATTTTCTCAAAGGAAAGAACTAAATAACCAGATAGTGCTGCTATTCCCGGCAAACCGGGTAATATAACAAGTACTCGTAGTTCCCTTTCAGTAGTACAATTCTCTTGATAAATTGTACCGAGTTCCCACAAACAAAGTGCTTTCGACGAGAACGAGCTGTTTCACCATTTACAATTAACTTTAATTGCGTAATCTGATCCTGTGAGGAGTTTGAAGAAACACTCGCTCCTCTTATTACAAACTCGGTTCGTATTGCAATCTGCTTTATTATTGAAGACTTATTTCGCACCAATTGATTTCGTTTAGCTGTAGCGTTGGTAGGTGTGATGATGTAATCCGATTTATAGGAAAAGGGTTCAGCGGATGTTGTAAAAACTATATGGAACAGTCAGCACTGAATTTAGACACAATTTATGAAACTGGAGCCGTGTGTGCTAAAGTGGAAACCGCAGCGACGTTTAATATTTTGCGAGCACTGATTGTGGCGTTGCGCTCGTTCGCGTGAAAATATGTTCAGTATAACGTAGAAAGCGTTTGAACGTACCCTTGAGATCCTGAGTGGTTGGTTCTGATCGGTGCCGCCGTGCATGCGGAAGCCCCACGGCGCGCCGCCTGCCAACTCCACCTCCCTCGCTGTCATCGCCTTCTTTTCACTCCATTGCCTCACAAATTCACAATACACAACTTCACTTCCAACCTAACTGTCAATGGATTCTCTTCATGTCGTACAAAATATTAAAGCGTAAAGTGGAAGCCCGTAGTCATTTTTATATCACAATTTCGTTATATTCAGTCAATTTTGCGCTGGAAGCTTGAGCGTTGGGATTTGAGCCTGCAACAAATAATATTAAATGAGTAACAATATTATGTGATATGGCTTGACTTAATAATACGGGAGTACATGTTGACTGACAAGACTAATTACGGGAAGCAGTTTAGTAGTTTGAAAGTGAGTAATTACGATGTTCGGTTCGGCGGCCGCAGTTGCGGGCTTCCGATATTGGAATAATGGAATAAGATACATCTATCGAACGGTTCGGTTACTTAATCACGTCTAACAAGTTGGATGGTTTAAATTTAGTTTTATGAACAGTCTTCGGGAACTTTTAAATACCCCATAAATAAGTACATAAAATAATCTATACTTAGTCGACAGATGCTGTTGAAAGGAACTCGATTTGAACGAAAATCAATTAACCTATTTAGGGATGGATGCTTTGTAGTGTCGAGTAGAATTATCGGCTTAATTAAATCAAAGTAATGAAACATTCGATTTCCTATGTTTTGTTGTAGCTATCATAATATACCGTTCGACGTAAAATGGGTTGATGATTCTGATATTGAGGCTTCGCTAAATTGTATCTTTGTATATTTGCTGATATTCTTCTGTAGAACTACAAATAAACACGGGATCCAAAATTCTCTGTACAACATTCAAACATAACTAGGTAAAGAGCAGTGTCGTAAACGAAAAGTATAATTTTATTTAAAGCGAGGTCAGTGTGTTACAGCCGAATTATTTTCAGACCATGATGCACTCCATAGAGTATGAAGGTCGAATGTTGTTGCTCATGAATCATTTTTCAATTTACTCTTAACGAATTGTGTAATAACTGGTTACTGCCCTATTGGGAGGAAACGGGGCGGCTTGAGGCACTTAATTTTGATCTAAGGGGACAAAGTAATTGGATTTTTAGGTGAACATGGTTGGTGGCAAACGGAATTTTTGGTGTGGTTTATTGTGACGGTGATATTGATGCGTAATCTTTTCGTTGTTTTAAACTTTTGAATTGGCGTTTGTCTAACAATTAACTTCGGAAAGGGATAGGAACGAAACACATCAGACTTTACGCCAAATAGGTAAATTTGATTCATTTATAATCTTGTTTCAATAAAACATTTACGATTGAGCTCGTCTGATTTAGGCAAGAACAGAAAAACTTACTTACTTAATACTTAGTAACCGTTTTTATGAACACTAACATTTGCTAAGCTTTGGCTCGAGTAGGATCCGTATAAGAATCCCAATATCAAAACAATAGGCCACCCTATTGATTTGATGATCGAATGAAAATTCGATTTATGTCCGTCAGGTAAATTAATAAAAAATATTGGACACGTATTTTCTTTTGTCACGTACGACGATACAGTGCGTTAAAATATCGTGTGATGTCACAGTGTGCTACACTTTATACTAACATAGTGACGTTATAAGCCCTCACTCCTGAACTTTGATGAGCTTTATCTTTGTCAATTTTTATTTATTTGATAAAACAAAAAATCATCATCTACTTAGCCTTTTCCCAACTATATTGGGGTCGGCTTCCAGTCTTACCGGATTCAGCTGAGTACCAGTGTTTTACATGGAGTGACTGCCTATCTGACCTACACAACCCAGTAACTGGGTAACACGGTACCTCTTGGCAAGACTGGTGTCAGATCTCAAGCTTCTGACTACCCGTAACGACTGTCAAAGATCATCAAATAACAGCCGGGATCTACGGCTTAAGGGTACACTAGTCAACGGCACGAACTATTTTGTGCGCGGGGTTAAAATGCATTTTATATCAAACGACAACACGTGCGGAAGAGATAGATGCTTTGATGAGCAGTAGGAAGCTAGTTTGCGCTACAAATTTGCAAAAGTGTGTATCCGTACAATACACACATTTGCAAATTTGTAGCGAAATGGATAATGATTTAGGACGAAACCGAGCGCGCGAAATTTTATAAACAGACCTTTGGCAGTCTAGATATCATGAAAAAACGACTAAATCTATCTGATCAAAATAAAATTATATGCATTGTTGAACTACTAATCTATCCCTGTATGGCGGCCGTTTTGCCATTTTCCGTCTTCTTATGGTATTTATTTGCGCCCAAAAATGTGTTAAAATTAGTGTCAAAATGTGGAACTTTCGACGCTCATAACTTTCAAATATTTTCTTTTTTTTACTTTTTCGCTTCCATAATGATGAGACAAATTGATATCACTTTTTATTTTGAACGTACATCGTCAAACAGTGGAATAATCCCTAGACTACGTTTGTATGGAAAAAAAATCGACTAGTGTAACCTTAACGTGCTTTCCGAGGCACGGAGAAAACTCGGTATGTTGGAATGGTCACCCATCCACGGACCGACCTCGTCAAGCGTTGCTTAACCTTGATGATCGACTCGTGCGGCTGTTATTATTTAGCCACGAGCTCCTCTACCTGATAAAACAAAAAATACTGGTCCAATATTATTTGATAATCTCACTGACGGTGTAAATAGAATCTACATTTTCTACCCAAAAAACATCCCTTTTGTATTTGTTCTACTGCCTTAGTGCGAGTTTTATCATTTTATGCTCAGTTGATCGCGTTAACGTAAACGATTTTTAAAACCCCTTTTTAGGGTTCCGTAGCCAAATGGCAAAAAACGGAACCCTTATGGATTCGTCATGTCTGTCTGTCTGTCCGTCCATATGTCACAGCCACTTTTGTCCGAAACTATATGAACTATGCTGTTGAAACTTGGTAAGTAGATGTTTTCTGTGAACCGCATTAAGATTTTCACACAAAAATAGAAAAAAAAACAATAAATTTTGGGGGTCGCCATACTTAGAACTGAAATTCAAATTTTTTTTTTCATCAAACCCATACGTGTGGGATATCTATGGATAGGTCTTCAAAAATGATATTGAGGTTTCTCATATATTTTTTTTCTTATCTGAATAGTTTGCGCGAGAGACACTTCCAAAGTGGTAAAATGTGTGTAACTTCTAAAATAAGAGAATGATAAAACCAAAAAATATATATGATGTAAACTTCCACCGAAAATTGGTTTGAATGAGATCTACTAAGTAGTTTTTTTTTAATACGTCATAAATCGTAAACCACAATTTACCAAGTACGGAACCCTTCGTGCGCGAGTCCGACTCGCACTTGGCCGGTTTTCCCATACAAAAACACATGCACTAGGCCCAACGGCAAAGTTTGCGAGCACAAAATTTTCTGTCATCTCTTACCAATCCAATTAAAATTTCCTATTATCTAGGTGCAATTTCAATTTATATAACAAAAACAACAATTAATTTATCAATAATATCCCCGCAGTTCAAATTCCCTCAGCAAACGCAGCACTAACGCAGTTAACCGCACATATGACAGTGACCGCACTGTTTCCAACGGGATCTAACTGAAACGTTGCGGTCTGTCCGTCTGTCTGTCCTGCTAGAACAGCGAACAGTTTGACAAATGCGTTAACATGGAACATGTTATGAGACACAATGATGGTTTCAGTGGTATTCTTCGGGATTAAATTGTGATTGATACTGAGCTGAGTTGTCGTGGTGGATTGTCGCGGGTAACCTACCTATTATAAACGTAAAATTATTTTGAGGATGGATATTTGTTACTGTTTCACTCAAAAAGTACTGAACGGATTTTGATGAACCTTACAGTAAGTCATAAGAATAACAATTATTCTTTAATGGGGGTGAAGTGGGGGAGTATTTATTTCACGCGAGCGGCAGTTAGTAATAGTTATATAATATAATAGTTGCATTTTAAATGTCCAAAGAATGTTAGAGTAGTTTTGGATTCGATGGTGTTAGTACAAATCTGGAGGCGTTAGGTCTTCAAGAGGTTTCTTCTTGTTACTGAAAACCTGATCAATTTCTCTGACCGAGTCTGACCAATAAACAGGGGAATTTAGGTTTACAATGCAAAAGCTTAGGCCAGTTTTCGTCACAACTAGTAACAAGCCAGTTTCCTCACGAATGTTTCCCAAGCCAGAGACAAAAGCATGTGTTCTTCGTTACAGACCGAACTTCGTCCGATGACTGATGGATTTATTGCCTGATGATGAATTAACCAATCAACTTTTAATCTCTCAATTGGTTGAAGACTTATTCGGTACTTTTCAACAAGGAAGTACCTATAAAATGGATCATATTTTACACAAAATAACTTCACGCTTGTTTTGCCCTCACGGGTAAGGCAGAGGTGGGCAGAGGTGAGGATTTAGTGTATATTAAACCCACATTGTGCCAGTTCCCGGTAAAAGGCTTTTGTCATAAACCGGGCACATATCCAAACCAAGACCTTATGCTGAGCCTTATTTGCGATCACTACACCAACGAGAACGAAATGGTTCATATTTACTGAGGCGTAACTGCTGACCTACCTAGGTACCAAAACTAGTACAGCTATCATCTACATTCCTGTCGGTGATGTAAGCTGCTAAAGGTTATCGATTTGATGGGCAAGGGCGACCATCTGTGCAATAATAAATGACATAGTAACTATGATAATTTTAATGGATGTAATCTGAACGATAGTGTTTTGTTTACGGTAGTTAGAATGGTATTTGCTCCCAATGTTTCCTTTAATTTAGTTACGCTAATAATATATTGCCTGTGGTTTACTTGTAATATAGAAAGTACATATCATCATCTTCCTGCCCTTGTCCCATGTTACTTGGGGTCGGCGCAACACGTTTTCTTCTTCCATACCGTCCTGTCCCCCGTCACGCTATCACTGACTCCCTTTTCTTTCATATCACTCCTCACACAGTCCATCCATCTTTTCTTTGGCCGTCTTCTCCCTCTCCATCCATCCACATTTATATTCATAACTCTTCTAGTAACATGCGTTTCATCCCTCCTCATCAGATCACCATACCAGGACAAAAGGTTTCCTTTCAACTTTTCTGTCACTGGCGCCACTTTCAAACTTCCTCTAATATACTCATTTCTCACTTTATCCATTCTCGTCACTCCGCACATCCATCTCAACATTCTCATCTCTGCTACATGCAATCTCTTTTCATCCATCTTTTTCACAGCCCAACATTCTGATCCATACAGTACGACAGGTCTTATCACGGACTTGTAAATATAGAAAGTACATAGATACTGCTTAATTCATCTTCTTTCAGCAGACCTGTGACGAGCCAAGAGTCAATGTCCACCTGTGAGCTTATCAGCTTAGCCAAATTCTTTAAACCAGTAAAGCGTGATTTAGTAACAAACATCGATACTATCACAAACGCGTGACACTCGGAACTCATTCCAAAGGAACGTATTTCTGTGATAAAAATGGATGTTACTTGTATCAAACATTCTGACTTCATATTTCAATTATTGTTATAGTGTGTCATGTACAAAATTTTTAAGCAAAGCCAAAGTTTTTTTTAGAAATTTAGTGGCTGAATGAAAAAGTTACTAAATATACAACCCTACATACACACTTGTATTCACACTACACATAGCTACTTAAGGAACAGAAGACAGATATCGAGAACAGGCTCAATATCTGTCGGAAGTGTGAGTGACGCCTGAATAGCCTGCCAACCACACGTCACAAGCCCCAGTATCATACATCTACCATTTCCGAAATTATTGCGTAGCCGTATTGATACGGCTGGCGGTCGAATTCTGCATATAGGATCTGTACGAAGGATATGTACTTTTTAAGTCTTTTTTGGCCGTCACTGACAACGGTGAAGGAAAACATCGTGAAGAAACCTGGACTTATATGTAGTTAGTAATGAGTTTGTGCTCCATTGGTGTGATTGCTGTAAGGCGTTCCAGTGCGAGGATAAGCTAATAAATAAATGAAATGCCACATTTCTTGAAAGGAAAAGAAAGGCCAAAAGTTTAATATCTTTTATCATATTCAACCTGAGGAAATATGACCATGTGTCTAGTTGCAGATCTGAACTCAAATGGATGCCCATTAGGCAGAGGCGAAATTTGCGCGCTTTGACCACGCTTTTCTCCCTACTCAACTCTCCCAACCCTTCGTATCTCACACCTCACTTTCAATATTTATGTACTTCACACGCTAGGAATCTGCGTTCATCTATCAATCTTCTCTTGTTTTGTCTTTCTCATACTTCTGATTTTATTTATTCTTCCTTTCATATTCAGTCCATTCTTCTCTGGAATGCGCTACCTCTCGATATCAGGACGGCCACCAGTCAAAGCACGGAAGCACGGAAGTTACGGCATTACTTTCTACACCAATAGCAGAGTTGTCTCAATAAAAAAAATAAAAAAACAAATAATGTATTTATATCTATTATTTTACCTATATATATATATATTCTTCAATTTTTACTTTAATAATTATTTCTTTATTTTATGCACCTCCACCATCCTTGGTTGACTGGTAGAGAATGCCTCAAGCATTAAGTCCGCCTATGTAGGTACCTGTATGTTGCATGAAGTTTTAATAAATAAATCAATATAGGATTCGAATCAGCAATTCTTGAAGTATTCGAGTCTATTGTACGCCCGCCCGTCACCACTTCCTAAGACTTAAGGTTACACTAGCCGATTTTTTTTCCATACAAACGTAGTCTAGGGATTATTCCACTGTTTAATGATGTACGCTCAAAATAAAAAGTGATATCAATTTGTCTCATCATTATCTAGCCCTGTATGGAAGCAAATAAACACCATAAGGAGACGGAAAATTGCAAAACGGCCTCCATACAAGGATAGATTAGTAGTTCAACAATGCATATAATTTTATTTTGAACAGATAGATTTAGTCGTTTTTTCATGATATCTAGACTGCCAAAGGTCTGTTTATAAAATTTCGCGCGCTCGATTTCGTCATACATCATTATCCATTTCGCTACAAATTTGCAAAAGTGTGTATTCGTACGCGAACTAGCTTCCTACTGCTCATCAGCATCTATCTCTTCCGCACGTGTTGTCGGTTGATATAAAATGCATTTTAACCCCGCGCACAAAATAGTTCGTGCCGTCGACTAGTGTACCCTTAAGCGGGGTTACGCAATAAATACCCCTGTAACACAGCTGTATGATTTTCTGCCAGGTTTAAGTCCCGTGATGAAGATGAAACCTATGTTCGCAATTGACCATTTACCAAAGGGATGTTGTTCTGATGAGGTGACACAAATCATTAAGAAAGTCCCTCTATATAACAGAATCTAAGATGAAACATTTAGAGCTGTCTGCTGACGGTGTAAGTAACTAAGTGCAAAAGTATCTGATCGTCTCCTAAAGGTATTATAAAATATTTAACATTGTATATAACCTATAATAAGTGTTTCTAAGAAAAAAACTACTTTATTAGGAGTAGTAAACGTTTCGTTTTGCATTATTTATGAATATTTAATTGATTTCTCGTAGTGAAGTATCTACGGATAAACTGTAGATCCCATAATATTTATCAAATATTTGAGTTAAAAGGTTCAATAGGACGTCAGGGCTGTGGCTGACGTAGAAGTAAAGCTGTCCGATGCAGACCTATCATCACTAGAATAACGATGTTTTGTCATTATATAACTCTATTGAATTAAAAACTTCATAAACGTTCAAAAAAATATTTTTGTAGTTCGTATTTTCAACGATTTATAGACTGCTGTCCAGTAATACCACTGTGTTTAAATAAGATACAATAGATTTTTCGCCCGGGTTCTCTTGCGTGTCTCACAGGAATCGTGTTTTTTCCGGGATAAAAATAAGATCGGTAGCGATACCTAAGGCAGTCCGCCTCTGTACATTTTTGTACATAGTATAAAATAAATACTGCAGATTTTTATCAGATAAAAAAACAAAATCGTATCGGTAACTACTCCCACTTATTACCTCCTAATAACAAATAACTTTAATTTAAGACGACGACTAACGCCAACGACCTTGAGGGAACAAAACGCGCACTCGTTTCACACCCGCGCGACCCAAAATTTTGTGGTGTTTGGTACTTTCCTTATTATTCTATGACTTTAAAAAAAAAGACTCGGATCGAAATGTAGATAATTAAATTGTCTTTGAGATGGTGTCGATTTCATTAAAAGACGCTCGGCGAAGCGATTTTGGTGCGACTGTTGTGTTTTTGTCCGTTTTAGACATAACTTTACAAATTAACTACACTATGTTATACGAATAAAACTCAAAATGTTCTCAGATCAAATTATTAAGAAAATGGTCTAATGTAACTTAAATTTATTCCAAAAAATGACGACTAGCCGTTTAGACGTGATTCTCGTTTTAAAATCAGCTACTCAAGGGAATCGGCGCCTTAAGGCCATCTCAAAGACAATTTAGTTATCTACATGTTGATCCGAAGCTTTTTTTTTATTAAAGTCATAGAATAATAAGAAAAGTACAAAAAACTACAAAATTTT
Organism: Orthosia incerta; assembly: GCA_948252205.1. Lineage (NCBI taxonomy): Eukaryota > Metazoa > Arthropoda > Insecta > Lepidoptera > Noctuidae > Orthosia > Orthosia incerta. The sequence continues at coordinate 8,981,551 of OX411748.1, forward strand.
GGGTCGCGCGGGTGTGAAACGAGTGCGCGTTTTGTTCCCTCAAGGTCGTTGGCGTTAGTCGTCATCTTAAACAACAAGTAGAACATTACTTTACAAAATCTCTCATCACTGTTGTAGCATGACCATTACTCTTTTCAGAACGTCAATTACACCAATAACCAATCGACGAACGTCAAAACAAGTCTTTACCATCAACCATTAATTTCTAAAATCACCCATCTACACTCTTCATCTTCTCCATACAAAATTAGATCTCCTTCAATCAATAATCGACACATAGGACATTATTGACGCAAATAGATCCCGTCAGTACAAAGACGTGTCTCAGAATAGACCAGCGTCTGACTCATCCTGCATTTGGTTAATCGAAGGTTAAATATAACGTTAATATTATGTAATGTTTATCAGTTGTCTGCGTAGATGCTGATGTAAGTTTTAATTTTAAAAATGTTTGGCTACCCACTTTTGACCATGGTTGTGGTTGCCACTGTGATCGGGTGTTTTGCTGTTTAAACTATCTGTTACATTACGTACAGTACAGAAGATGTATCCCATACTCAGCATATAGTTAGACTGCAAGACGACCCAAACATTGTTGAGAAAAAGGCTAGGCAGATAATGATGCTTCTAAAGCTTATGAGACTTCAAATATTTCCATCATAAAGGTTAGGAAAGGCTAAAACTACTAATGGTCCTATAAATGAGACATAGATAATTAAAACCATAAAAAGAGATGCTCATAGCAGTGGGTAATTCTGTACGATAAAATATATTTTCGACAAAACCATGTCCATCAAACACCCGATGTCAGTGCGAGTGTAGTACCCCTGTACAGGCTATGTCCTACCTGCTGGAGTATCCCAACTATCCATTCACTTGGATCCTAGAGATCTATATTCCATTTGAAGTAGCAATAGGCATGTTTCCAAATCTTTTTACAGTCCGTTCAACCGATTTTGAGTTCTATTCCGTAAACATAAGGAGGACATAAAAAACATAAACCTGTTACAAAAACCAACTGTTTACTACAGCTACCATATGTTGTATCACCAACGCAATAGAAGTCAAAATCGGCTGAACGGGCTGTAAAATGAGCTAATTTAAACGTCTAATGTTATCGCAAATGGAGTTTAGAATTAGATGACATGTACAGCGCTTTTGACGCTGCAGTAAACGAGACCACCTTCTGAGCCCAACCAATTAAATTAAATTTACGATTGAAAATAAAAGAAGAAGCAATGGGTGAAGTCGAACTATAGATAATGATCTTGTATCAGAAGAAGCTAAATTGCAGCTTATTAAAATTAGAACAAAAGAGGAAACTCTGGCTACAATTTATGATACTCAAAAAGAGAGGTATGTTCCCTATTCTAAGGTAAAAACTACTCTGCATCATAAACATGTTAGCAGACTATATCTATGCAAAACTTTATGGAGATCGTTTTAACAGGCGACCCGTGAAAGTGGAATGAACAAACTCATTTTCGTATTTTTAATAGTGGTCAGGATTAATTAAGATTAAGGTCGGCAAAAATGTAAATTACAGCCTGAGATTACTTTAGCCACGTTTAATAGGTAGAAAATGTATTAAGAACATTTTATCTAATTAGTTATGGACCTAAATTTTGTAAACTTGAATCTAAAAACACCCAAACATTTCTTAGGAAAATTAGGTGCTCAGCAACTCTTGCAGGCAAACTAATCAACTAGGCAAGTGTTTTGATGAAGTAGTCCGTAATAACGTAACTACAAAAATAGCTGTACTTGACGATCTAACCTCGAATACAAAAGCAAAAAAACAATAACAAATAATCGTAGAAAGTAAAATTATAGCAGCGGGTAACAAAGGTTTAATAGGGCGCATGTCGTGGTTTCTGTAATTAATTAAATTGACCCTTACCCTTGGACCACAGAAAGCACCCATCGTCCAGCACGCAATCCAATTTGAACTTTAAATCTGTACGATACAATTTCTTTTCAATATTTCCGTGTCAGAATAAGGAGTGTCCAGGAATGGCGTATTTTATTAGTTCGAATGGCTCACCTAGTGATTCCTAAAGGGTCTGCTATTAAGGGAGTGGGTTTATCCCTCTTCTCGACTGTGGCAACGTGTTTATATTTAGTGTTATTAGATAAACATTTCGTATTTCAGCGTTAATTTTACGATTCCCACAAATCCAAGGTCTCGTACCTAAAGTTTGAAAGCCATTTCATAAATTATTAGGTGAGTCATTTGGGTTTGTTATGTGAAGTTTGAGCTCGTGGGAAGCTTGTGAAACGTTGGCTGGATGTTGTGGAAGCGAAAGAGTCAACAATGTGACCAATGAAATCACACCATCGTGAACAAAGCTAATGGAATGTGGAAGATATTGGCAATTTGCTATAGTTTTTTAGAACCTATCCACTTAATCAGAGCAATTGAATCTTGAGTATATTGAACATACAGCAGAATTCTGAACAGTTTCCGAATCATCGATTATTTTTTTGTGTTCTTATAAGACAGAGTATTGAGTACTTTCATGCATCATTTTAGAGTTCCGTACCCAAGGGTTAAAAACGGGACCCTATTACTAAGACTCCGCGGCCCGTCTGTCTGTCTGTCCGTCTGTCACCAGGCTGTATCTCATGAACCGTGATAGCTAGGCAGTTGATATTTTCACAGATGATGTATTTCTGTGCCGCTATAACAACAAATACTAAAAACAGAATAAAGTAAATATTTAAGTGTGGCTTCCATACAACAATGTGATATTTATGCCGTTTTTTGCGATAATGGTACGGAACCCTTCGTGCGCGAGTCCGACTCGTACTTGACCGGTTGTATGATTCCCAATTATATTGAACGCGGAACGAAGGCCATCAGAATCTGTCTTCCAGATGAGTTTGCTTGTTTTAAAGCCATGCACCGCAGAATATTAATTAATGTATGTATGTGGTAATTTGGACATGTTTGATTTACGATAAGTTTGTTAACATCTGGACTTCAAAACAATCGTTAAAAAAATTAATAGAATCATGTCATTTTATACAAAACAAGAGTCCTTTTTTAATCCATAGGAATTGCTATCAATGCTTAATTTTAAAACCTTAACTTAAGTATTTCACTATCCTGAATCCTTTCCAGTTTAATCACAGCAACTTAATATACACCTCCATCCAACACAGTGAGGACAGAAGAGGCTGCGGCGAGGCAGTCTTAGGGACCTTGATTTATTCGAGGCTCCTTATTCGATCCTACTTTATTATTCCCTCGATACAATACCATGTTTATACATGATACACAATATCGTAACAGTCCTACTTGAAAATATATGTTAACGTGTCCGACACCTGTGTTTTAGTCGGTGTTTCATTATCATTTGTTTTGGGGTCGACTGTTCTTGATAAATTCATCGGTTTTGAAGGTCAGATTAGGAGTTACGAGAAATATTATGCGGTTCGGCAAGTGAGTTAATCTAATAAACTCTGGTCTTTTAATTTCTTACTCTTTCTAAAAGACTAAGTGACAAAAATATTTTAGAATCTTCTTTATGTCATTCCTTGATAAATCCATTAGTTTGAAGGTTAAGTTAGGAGAAATATTATATGTTTATGAAAGTGAGTTAATCTATTGAACTCTGGTCTTTTAATTTCTTACTCTTTCTAAAAGACTAAGTGACAAAAATATCTTAGAATCTTCTTTATGTCCATCCTTGATACATCCATTAGTTTGAAGGTTAAGTTAGGAGAAATATTATGTGTTTCTAAAAGTGAGTTAATCTGTTGAACCCTGTTCCTTTAATATCTCATTCTTTCCAAAATACTAAGTGACATTAGTTTAATCTTCTCCACGGTTCTGTTTATTTCTTTTGATACAGTACAAATTTACATTGTATAAAATATTTCATTAACAATAAATACCCATATGTACACTTAAATAAAAAAAGGACTCAAGCAGAAACACATCATTGACATTTCTATTTTTTGGCCTTCTGCAAGGGTGTTTCATTATCATTTGTTTTAGAATCTTCTTCTTGTCTATCCTTAATATAGCTATTAGTTTTGACGGTCAAATTATGAGAAATATTATACGTGTTTTGTAAATGGAGTTTAATCTAATGAACCTTGGTCCCTTAATTTCTCCCCTATTCCAAAATACTGAGTGACAAAAGTTACAGATTATCTTTTCGAAGGTTGCCCCGTCAATGTTTCTTTACATCGAAAATCTCTAGTTTGCGTGGCAGGCAATTAGCTAAAGCCACTCAAATTAATTAGCTGTTCCGTGTCTTGGAACTTCAATTATGTAACTAAAGCACGAAGTACATGAGCATTGCACATTATTTACTTAGTGTTCATTCACAGCACGTTCACGAGTCTCTTCCAATATCTTCTCAATGAACAATATCTATTTCGTAGCACGTATGTCGAACATCATTTTCAGCTCTACTAATTTCGCTAATGGCTCCAGTTGTAAAATGTTCAACATTATATCGTTCAATCGGGATTCTCGATTGATATGTTAGTACAGATGTTTCCGAACTTTTTAGAAGTTGTTTTATAATTTACGTTTAAACCCACACCATGTGGCTGGACTATAATGTTGGTAAAGATCTAGGTCAATGATTGTACGAGTTACCAGAGTTCGTAAATATCTGACGTGGATACCATAACTTTGTGCCGGCCTGCTAGAAAATATAATATCATTACGTCATAGAGTTGTTCCCGATGAGTTTAAGTACGCTACTTTACGAGAGGTCAGCATGTTCCCAACTAAACGTTCCTACATCGGATCTTCACATGAGAACGTTCTGTTCATTTCAGTGTCTAAAAATAAACTCTACACATTTAAGAGCCGGACACGCAATCAACCCATTTAAATAGTCTTTACTCTGTTGATGAATAAGTGCATTACCTATGAGACATTTCTATTGATAAAGTTGGCTACTTCTCAACGGCTAAACAACAAAGCCGCTGATTATTTCAAGATGGATTGAATCATCGTGTGACCGTTGCAATTTAGAGTCAGCAATTTAGTATAATTACGTAATAGGTAGGAAATAATGAGACCTGAGGGTCGTTACGGAGATCAGGTAATTACCGTACAAACAAGATGTCGTTAAGAGAGTTACAGACCTTTATTTGACAATGTAACTGTGGAACTTGTAACTGTTATAAAAGAAAGTTACTCTGAAGAAACTGTTGTTTTGGTTGTATTGCTCCTCATTATGGGTTCTTTGATAGTGCCTTAAGTCTTTACAAAATTTATAGACGTGAGCCTAACTTGAACCAATATACAATAACTGAACCCTGTTTTGATTACTGTTTCCTTTATTTTTTACATTCTTATTGAATACATTTTAAATATTTAAAAAAGAAAATTTAAAAAACTTTTTAAAATATAAAAAAAAAGAGGCCAACCGGTATCGGGAACAGGGTCCAAGCTACCGGTGGTTAGGGCTCCAGAGACAAGAACCTCCTCACAATGCGAGCCGTATCAAGGAGTACTGCCTTCTGTATCAGGCCCTTGATCCAACCGCGTAATGACAGCCTCGACAGATGGTTGTTGAGGCTTTTGGCCATCATGCCGTTGGCCGTAACGACAACCGGCACAATGATCGCCGAATCCACATTCCACATGTCGACAACCTCGTGTGCTAAGTCGAGATACTTGATTTGTTTCTCTTTCTCAGCTTTCACGAGGTTCTCGTCATGTGGGATGGTGAAATCGATTATCATATTGATTATTGTTTCCTTTATTCAATTTATGTACATATTTTTAATTTTTTTAATATTAGCTTATAAAACTTTTTGATTATTGTCCCCTTTATTCAATTTCTTTTCTTATTGTTTACATTTTTAAATATTTTATAAATTAAATTACAAAACAAAAACATTTAAAAATATAAAAAATAGAGGCGGTATCGGGAACAGGGCCCAAGCTACCGGCGGTCAGGGCTCCAGAGAGAGGAACCTCCTAACAATGCCAGCCGAGTCCAGCAGTACTGCTTTCTGGATCAGGCCCTTGACCCAGCCGCCTAACGAGCCTCCTAAGGTGTTGGTCGAGGCTCGTGGCTATTAAGCCATTGGCTGACACGACTATCGGTACAATGATCGCTGTGCCCACATCCCACATGTCGACAACCTCGCGAGCCAAGTCAAGATACTTGATTTGCTTATCTTTCTCGGCTTTCACGTTCCTCGATTCGGTCCACCACCACTATATCAGGCTTATTGGCTATAATAGTCCTGTCAGTGATGATGGACCGATCCAAGTACAATGTGATATTGCCATATTGATTATTGTTATTATTATGTTGTTATTATCAGCTTACGTATTAGTCATGCCTAAAATAATAATTGTTTTCAGAGTGTTGGGCTATACGTCCATCTAAAGTGTTTGGTAATCTAATAATGCTAATCGGAAATGCGCTAATGTCGGTCACTGTATCTGGAACGATATTGCATAACGGTGGAAACTAAATTCTATTATAAATAGTGCGCACACATTGTTCATGATTGAACATATACACCAACATTTTGTCGAAACGTAGGTACTTACTTTTTTTTTTTAATATATCTTTAACTTTATTCATAACATACATTACTTAGGTTGCAACCACGAAGACACGGAAGAGTAAAGGACTTTTTCCTAGTTATTCACATAGGAATGAGTTTTTAATTAATTTGTAACAAAAGGGCGTCAAAACTTGAGCCCAAACTAAAAATTTCGAAGTCCCCGAAAATACTACACCATTCCAGAAGATTAGCAAGAAATAATATTAGAGTACTTATATAGATTAAGCACAAGATTTCTCTCAGTTTAATTAATGAATAATCATGAAATTTAAATAAAATACTGCTTGGTTTTGAAAACATTTTGATTTATCGGTAAGATTCTTTGTCAAAATAGTGAAATTTTAAATTTGAATCGCCTTACGTAAACAAATAAATAAAAGTTACTTTGTAGCGTTGTCGGCTGATAAGTTTTAAAATAATATTGAAAAGTTTGGCTGCAAATAATCTACTTATATTTTAAGCCCTGTCGTGAAAAGCACGGGAGGTTTTCCAGGTTTTTTGTTTGCCGTTTCGAAGCTTAATATATTAAGCTTCCGCTATTGTTGTATGTAGATTACTTTATTCGAATGCTTTGCTCTCAACAGTCTCTATAGTCTACGATAAAATCTTAAAAAATAAAAATTACTAGGCAAAATACCTAACCTGCCAATTGCAACCAACAAAAATAGTATAAATAAATCTAATCTGAGTTAGAAGAGATAGCTTTCCTAATATTACGTAATTTTAATTGATAACATACAAAATCATTAGGTTCTAAATACTGGTCTAAATAAAGAAACTTTTAAAGCAAGTGCTAACGTTTTATGTGCAGCTAGATAATTAGTAGTTTCATGTTCACTAGTCAACATTACAGATAAGTGCAAAAATAACGACTCTACAAAAACTACTTTTTCAAGCCTTTCATATCATTTCCCCAGTACATATCTCGCGAACTCGCGCGACCCAGTAACAAAGGCCCACAAAATGTTGCGGCAACGGATGCTCGTTCATTCGCTGCCCCTGAATTTATGGCTGTCGGCCCACTAAATGCATATTCTACTCAAATCGCTAACATACTTTATTGCACGGCTTTCCACTGGAAATATAAAATGCGACACTTTTCATTTGCCCGGATTTACAACGCGGGAAATGCTTGATATATTTTTGGGCACGTATGTGTATGTTGTTACGTTGACTAAGTGGGAATAAGAGTGTATTATTTTCAGGAGATGAGTTTTTTTAGGAACACAGATATTTACATTGTAATAAGATAAAGGGAAACATTTTTACGTGATAAGCCTGCTCGATCTCGTCTGATGAAAAGAAATGGATGAGAGCTACAAAGGAACGAGCGAGCACAGAAGATTTCGCTGTTTCACTCTTGCTTTCAATTCTAGCATGTACTCGTAACACAGATGCTAGCAGAAAGTACCATTCTATGATTAGTCAAGATGTCACCAGGTTGATGATTTGAGATGGCTGTGTTTCTGTTACTGATTTTCATATAGGTAAGACTAGAAGCTTGCTCCAATGAGTTGGGAGTGCGGTTAGCCTTCGACTAGAGAGCAAGGCATAATTGCGGTGAGCAAGCATAATATCTACCAATTGCATCAATCATAAATGCAAGATAGAGCAATTCTATTGGTGTATTCTTGCTTCCCTCACCGGTTCCTCGCACATCTCTGGTTGAAAGCTAGCCATAAACTGGTGTATGATACCTATGCACACAATATGAAATTTGCATAGATACATATTTCCATAGCTTAGTTCCAATAACCCTTTATCTATTGAACTTAGCCATAATTACGTGGATCGCTTGGTAAACGTAGACCTAAAACTAATACCAAGTTCTGGAACGCTGCCTATAGGAAGTTTAGGGCCTTATTTGTACTGTCTATATTGTGGGCTTCAAGCTCAGTCAAATTATTCAATAATATGATATGGTTACATCGATCAAACCACTGTAACTCGTAGACGGATGAGAGTGGCTGAAGACCAAATGCTGTAGCCGAATTGGAGACAACTATATACAGAAGTGGACTAGCTGCTATAGGATGATGACGATTCATATACAGATATTGCATTCTTTCGCTTAAGCAAAACCTTAATAAAATAAAAATAAAATCTTGTTTTCTTTCAACAAAACTATATTACAACACGTGTTAGAAACTCCTTTGCGAGGAACTAGTCCGTACTAGCGAAATCCATGTGTTGCGGATAATCAGCACAGGAGGTTCCTACTGCTGGAACATAGGCTGTGGACGGGTTTAAGAGTAGAGAAAAACCAAAGAAACGATGTATTGAACTGTATGAAAGATACTATTATGTAGAATGGAGTCGACTACTATGAAGATGTCAAATAGTGGAAGGAAGGAAGACGAATGATGTGCCTACCCTGTAAGTGATTTATAAAGGGCATGGATGTTGACGATACTGAGACACACGTCTCTTCACCTTTCATCTTGGTTTGTGCCATAATGAAGCCTTATGACGTTGAGTGTATTGCCCAAGACATGCCTGATCGTGACCATATTGTTAACCAGTAGGTATTGTTAAACATGCTATATCTAGAAATGTGTTTAAAAAAGCTCCCTGTGTGTATCGGGTCCCACGTCAATTTGCATAGAAATGAGCAGCCAATAAATATTATAATGTTGACATTATTATTAACATACTTATTGAGTCTTTTCTCTGTTTACAGTCTCCTTTTGAGATTCAATACAAATTGTATTAAAGGTTTATTAGAAAAGGGTTGTTTGAATAACTGTTATTTTATTCTAAACCAAGCTTCAACAAGATCCCAATTTATTGTATTATTATTAATTTACAAACACAACTTAAATGGGATAGCTTCCAATATCTAGTAGATACCTTTTGTGATCGCTTGTATTTCTATTTTCTTTCCTATGTTATTTCTTACAATTTGTTTGTGATTCTTTGTTTACAAGAATATCTAATAATGTCCTTTGTCGGGGTTAGACCATTTCCATCTACACCAGTTAGTATATTTCTTCTAATAGTAGTATTACTAGGAGAGAGTGCGAATTGTGTGAGTTTGTTGTGTTTTTGGAGGTGAGTAGAGTAATCTCCGGAAACACAGCACCTATTTGAAATATAATTCTTTCACTTTTTGAATGAATCTACATAATTTCAAGATATATTGCCCTATATATTTTGTATACAGTAGTTTTTTATATATAGTTTTTTGTCAGGCCTCTAAAAGTTTCCCAACAAGATGAATAATCTTTCCAGATTACTTTATGTGTGTCTAAGAATTATAAAAGGCCACCTAAGTACAAAACTTAACAAAATATACCAAAGCTATAACTTATTTATAACTTACATAAAACGCCTTCTAAGAACACAGTAGAACATCTCATGCAATAATGAGTAACAGTAGCATGTCTATGCGCTTTTGTGGTATTAACTGCAGTCAGCCGCTCCATCTCAAAGAGCACTTTGTTAGTTCAAGATAATATTAGTAAACGTATACTTACCTCACTTTGTATATGTGTCTAAGCACTGAGCGTTACAATGGTTCTCTGTATTGAGCTTACAATGAGAATAAAATGAGAAAATGAGCAGTGCATTTTGAAGTGTGAATAAGTAAGTGCTAGTTTATCGGGTAGTGTTATTTGGTTTTTGAACTTGTCGTTAAGAGGAAATATGGGCAGAGAGCGCTGCTGAATTTCCTTAGTAAAAAGTCATAATTCGAGGTTTGACTCTCGTCTCATTTCTTTCCTCCTCCAATATTGGACCAATTTAAAAGATATTCCATAAACTGGTAAAGTAAGATATATACTATGTCCCTATGTTTTCTTAAGATCTTGAATTGATCGATACAAATCGCCAAAATTTTTAATTAATGCCTTTAGGACTAGTGAGGAGATCGTTAGTAAAATTAATCATTAAAAATCTTTTTTTAAACAAGCTTTTTTCGTATTCTATCAGAAAACCCTTTAATTTGATACCCATATTATATACTATCATAATATCATGGCAGTGCACAAAAAATAACTAGTCCGCCATCTTGGGCCGTCCGCCATATTGGACTTAGAATAACGTCACTTAACTAACCATGCATTGTCATCCAAACTAAACGTGTTGGCAAAATTTCACACACATACATACATTGCAAGTTAAAGTAACTGGTAAAATTGCTTGTTTTTAGAACTTGTAGCATGTGAAGATTTTTAACAAACTACGGTGCATAGTTATTCAGTCGTTTATTGTTAGTCTTATTTCCAATCATGCTGGTTGGCTTATCACTTCGCCATAAAAAGACAAGAGAAAAAATTTGGTATTTCGAGTAGCTCACAAGTTTACACTATAAAGTCACTATATCCTTTTGCCAGCTTTCACTGATATGCCTGAAAACATTATCAGGCAATTAGGTAAAGCCTTTTTACCTTTGTACTGAAGCACCTGATTTTTTAACGTTGTTACGTAATGTTGCTCAGATATAAGTTTATTGGTTGCCTGGCCATTTGACCAGGATATTGGTGACGTTACAGGCGCATATTTTAAAGCAGCTGAGTTTTATTTCCATTGGAATTCTGCCAACTCTTCATTTGCTCATGTTGACAAATATCCTTTAAACTATATATGATCGTTTTATCATCAAAAACCATAAATGTTTGGTTTGATAAATTCAGTAAAACTTTGAAATAAATAACATCGGAAAATTCCTATGGCAAACAAAAATTATTTCCGAAAATAATAATAAAATGATAATAATAATAATATAATGATAATAATAATATAATGTATTGGGTTGACGGCAGCAAAGAACAAAAAAAGACATTTGTATTTTTGCGATTTTCACTTTTTACATAGTTGAATTCAGAAATATATACTGTTTATTTTATAGTAATATATTTTGTTTTCATTTACTTTATATACCTATTAGTATTTTGTCGCCTATGTAAACATAACTACACCCTATTTTGACGATGTAACGAATTACAAACGCACATCTACAGTAGTTGTCCGTGTGTGATTAGGTATACCTAAGTTGTAAGAGCAGTCTTGAAAACAAAACTGAACAGGCACCTGCCGGGCTCACTCGTTCTATCGTAGACCTCATAAATCGCTTTTCATCAAGAAAGATGAATGTCACAGACTGACTTATGTGGCTAATAAAAAGGCTTCTTTCCCACCCTTTATGCCACTAAAAGCCAGTAAACTACCTACAGTACAGCCATAATAATACATTTCGCTACTCGAACAGCTATGACACTCGCAGATAAAGAAAAGGTCAGATCCGTGGAGGCAATACAATCGTGGGCAGATGACAATCATTGCTATCTAGAATTTCCGTCCATCAGACGCGGATGTTAGGTCCCCTTTCTTACGAGATAAACCTGGCACTAAAACTAAAGGGAAGCTAAGCTGTATAATAAAAACACGTCAACAATGTCTAACTCTTTTGGTCTGATTTTCTTCTTACTGAAGTCCCACAAATTATAATGAAATAAAAGCGTTTACATTGAAAAGAGTGTAAATGACCTAGCCTTTAAGATCTTGGGAATATATAAGTAGGTTTGCATAGAGTAGTTTTTTATTTTTATTTTTTTATTTTATTTTATTTATTAGGGAAAACAAACAGTTGCACAATTAACGACATTTTCCACAGAATACAGAAAAAAAAAATACAAATATTTGATAGTTTGGTAGAGTTATGTAAAAAGTAAGATTTACTGTAGTATCTGTAATGAGTAGCTGTTGGGTTTATTGAACTCGACGCAAAAGACACATAGGAACATTGTTTCAGCACAAGTCCCAAGACAAAATTCTAAATTCGATTCGCTGACAAGTTTCAGAAATTCAACAACACTGTTTCAAATACGTGTGAAGCGTGGACAAAGATGATTAACACGCACACACATAATTACTCACAAGTCCACAACCGTTAACGCTTTTGAAGCTGAAAACACTCCGCTGTTTTTATATTCACGTGAAAAAGCCGCAAAAATAAATGGATTTTTGTGGTACGACCCTATTCACTAGAAGTGGAGCGGAGCTTCAAAAATATTTTTAATTCTTGCAAAAAGTACCGAAACTTCTGTACGGAAGATTCTTTGATACAGCATTAAACAAACAAACGGTACTATATAGTACAGAAAGGAGGAGAAAAAATAGGGAAAATGTACGGTATCTTAACGGTAAAACTTCGTAAACAATTTTTGTTAAAATGCTTGAACTGCATTGCCTTTAAAAAGAAAAGTCCGCCTTGGAAGTTGCAATAAGACAGAGAAACGTAAGGTAATATTGTTACTTGCTCGAATGCCACTTTTTATAAAGCATCTGGGAAGGCTAAGGAAGTTAAAAACATTACGTTAAATAACATTGTAACAAAGACTTTAGTAGGTTACCCCAAACTAGAGATAGTTTGAAAGGGCCTGGCCCAAATCCTAATCTAAACTTCATCATAATATAGAATAGCGCAGCCTATATTCAGCGCAGGTCTATTGTTAGAATCATCATTGTATTCGTATTTTGGTATCTTGAATTTTGAGATCATTTTCATCCCCTCAAAAGATCAGGTTGATCAAACAGTTTCATACAAATTCTGTTTCATCTATTAATTTCTTTATTCAGTAATGGATAAACAGATTCGGTAAAAAAGGGTTCGTATTGTAATTACGAATTTTTAACCTTTGAAAACCGGTCCGTGCCCACTCAACCCGATTAGACTCAACCCGAAGAATAATACCTGCATATTTCTATTTTGATAGGCGTAAAAATTTCGATGTATAGTCAGGCAGAAAATTGTTGATTTAACGCTTGCATCACAGAGAGTGTAAAATTTAAATAATGTTTGGATAAATTAATCAATAATTAAACCAGTAAGTACTTATCCTTTTTAATATAGTATACGCTTTGAACTTTGTAGTAAAAATCACAGATTATTGTTAATTATCATTACAATCTTATAGCTAGTGGCACGGTGGTATTTATTGGATCAGTCTTTATACGTGATTATAATTATTAGGTTAACTATTAGGTATACTAACTTCCAAAGTTAAGTTATCTAAAAATAAATATCACTTTATACGAATAAAACTTTTGGTATTATTCTTCGGGTCGAGTCTAATCGGATTGAGTGGGCACGGACCCTGAAAACCTAACAGCGAACTAAGGCAGCATTTAATATTTATTTAAAGGCACGTACTCTAACCTAATATAATCTTAATTTTATATAATTTATTCCCAAACCATGCATAAGTCTGCAATAAATTCAAGGATAAGGCGAGGGAACTCAGAGCCGCAATAAAAAAAGTAAATCCGTCGATAACAAACCGGGACCGTATCGTAAGGGCGAGGGCAGAGGGTTGGACGGTCAGACGATAACTGGAGACGCATCTGTCAACAGATTTACGAAGGGTTACCGACTAATAGAAGGATAGTTTGAAAATAAAACTAGTTGATAATATTGTGTTGTGCAGCGTCGTAAAGATGCAAACGACTGCTATAAAAGGTATTGTAAATTCTCCAGATTCATGCGATTGGTGCTTTGTTTTGGGATCTCAAGAATTGATTAGGAGAAACCACGTCTTGATCAGAAAGATGTGCCACAAAGAATGAAAGGCAATTTCATACACCTGAGATGAGAATTCTATGAAAATGTTACGCGAATGGGTAGAATAAGAAATGATTATGTGTCTGAAAATGCATTGCTGACTGAAAAGTTATGTGGAAATCCATCATCATGTAATAGGCATGTGATGCGGAGGAATGTGGAAAAGTATTGAGTGAAAATGTGGATGGCAGTACGAAGACGCGAAAACCAAAGAAACGATGGATTGAGTGTGTTAAGGAAAATCTGGCTAGAAAGAACGCGGCTACTAATTCAAAATATAGAATATTTCCTTCGGTCTCATTATAATGTTTATATGCTAGTGCATTTCAATATTATTTTCTGGGAATTATTACGTAGTTATGGCAGGAACTCTCTTAAAGTGCCACTGGTTATCTTAGTTCGAAACGAAAACGTTTCGTTCCTTCCTTTGTTATTGTTTTGCAACACTTGTCAGCTCGCTGTCAGTTTGAATTGACAGTTCTCGACTGAGCTTGGAGTTGACAGTTGGCAGGACTGGTAAAATCATATTTACCGGAGAAAGACGTGATGGTTTGGCTTTGGGCTGGTTTTGTTTGAAAACTGATAAATAACCAGTCAAGCGATCACCGGAATTGTGTCTCCATCCGCGGGTGCTATTGTGCTTCACCCGGGCATTGGTATTTGTGTATATTTCGCGCTTAAGGAGGTATTTTCGTGTCGGGAACACGTGTCTGCTGGCAGCCGGAGCCCGGCTCAGAACACGTTTGTTGTCCCTTCCACATTTATTATATACATTTTCCCCCCAACACAGAAGACCACCACGAGGAACAAGGGTAAGTGCATAGTTGTAAGGATCCCACTTCCCACCTGTCAGACAGGGACCAGTATCTCTAAAGAGCAAACCCCTAACTTTCCACTGCTGCACATCGCAGTTTCGCGGGTATGGACCTGTTAGGGTCCAGGAGTCGCAGCACTGCTATGGGCCCCAGTGTCTGACTCTTGGCTTTGTGATCCAAGGCCTGTATTAAACACTTAGCCTACGTTGCTTAACTTGAAAAAACCTGAATAAAAGCCCTTGCAGCAGGTAAATAGTAGGTCCGCCGTTTAGAGTTTTAATACATCCTTAAATTTTAGTCGTTTAAAGCCCGTGGAGGGTCGATCTGGTACATGCAACTGTATCGATTTGTAAAGATAAAATACAAAAAAAAAAAACGACTTCCAAAGCAAAACACAAAAAAAGCAAACATAACTTTCGCTTCGGAAGTCGTTGTTGCAAAATGATAATTTTACACTCTTTGGTGTTTTTTTTGGAAGTCCGTTTATTCTTTTTGTTATAATTTTGTTTTCATGTTTTGATCGATACTGTTTCATGCACCCGATCGACCCTCAACCAAAATTTAACGGTGTAGATCTGAAAATCGAACTCGGTAAGATAAGACAGTAAGTAGTTTTAACCATAGATTTAGATTTTTTTTGGTTTTAGCTGAAACAGTTTTGAAAATAAAGGAAGAACATTAAAGTGGAAGCCGATTGATAACATTTTTAGGGTTCCGTACCCAAAGGGAAAAACGGGACCCTATTACTAAGACTCCGCGATCCGTCTGTCTGTCTGTCTGTCCGTCTGTCACCAGACTGTATCTCATGACCAGTGATAGCTAGACAGCTGAAATTTTCACAGGTGATGTATTTCTAGTGCCGCTATAACACCAAATACTAAAAACAGAATAAAATAAATATTTAAGTGGGGCTCCCATACAACAAAGGTGATTTGTATGCCATTTTTTGCGATAATGGTACGGAACCCTTCGTGCGCGAGTCCGACTCTCACTTAGCCGGTTTTATTTTATTTTGTCTGTGCTGTCCCACGGCTGAGCAAAAGCCTTCACCATTAATATTTATGGATGAATGAAATTATCACCCTATGAAACGAATTACTTGAAATATGAACTTAATTGCATCATTGCATCCGACCAATTTAATTTGGGGTGTGGTAGCAATACCGAACCACAAGCTCAGTTATTAACCTATTTTATAGATCCATTTGATAATAAAAATGTCGACAATAATGTGGACATTAATTCTAAACAAATATTACCTCATAAACAGGAAAAATTGGTAGTATGTTTTGTTAGTAGGAGGTAATCTCTCACGGTGTCTAAATAATAGGCAGCCTTAGGAAAAAGCTAGATGGATTGAAAATGTAGGCATAGTTAATAAACTTGTAACTTTTAAAACAAGATCTCATGGAACTTGATGGGGAGCATAATTATAAAACACAGACAGTAACAATTAAAATTTAAAATACGCTCGACGCAAATATCGTTTTAAACTACATAATTTATCTAGTAGTAATCACGCTTCGATCGACAATCCATCGAAACACAACACATAACACGATATCTTGCGGAAATACCCTGATTCAAAGAGTAAAAATCGGTTCTTCCGTTTAAAAACTTATGGCCTATAACTTTTTAAACGGCTGAACCGATTTTATCAAACATAGCTAAGAACATTCTCGATAAAGTCACCTTTCAAACAAAAAGAAACTAAATCAAAATCGTTTCATCCGTTTAGGAGCTATGATGCCACAGACAGATAAACAAATACACAGGTACACACGTCAAACTTATAACACCCCTCCGTCGGAGGTGAAAAATGAAAAGTTTTCTAAATTAAACAAAAAAACACCTTTTGCGCCGAATGGAATATTAGGCGAAATTATAGACTGATGATCATTGTTACATTCATAGGTTACATTGTTATGTTAGGTGCATAAGTTGTGTAAGAAAACTTACATTTTATTTTTACAGATTGTTATAATTTTCTTTTGTAACAGACGTCGACTTTCGCTTCCAAAAGAGTATTTCACCTAATTAGGTAAGTTTGTTCAAAGTTGCACAAGTTTGAGTCTGAGTCCTCTGCGAGACACTAGGGGTGACGAGTAGTTATTCTATGTTGTTGTTTATTTGACCAGTTTTTTTTTGCTTTATTGTAAGTGCCGAGCCCCAAACGGAAGGAAACGACAAAGCAACAGGCACAGAGATACTGGGTTGGGCTGCAGCTTTATTACGTAAGTGAATTCGCCAAGGCAAAGTGTTTGATCCTATGAAATAGTATGAACAATCGACTAATCACATAGATGGAAATCCACATCGCGTCTTGCATCTCGTATGTGATGTGGGGTCAAAACCTTTGCCTTTTTGTATTTTTTATTTATCGATAGGCTCGTGTTTGACCACTATCTCGCTTGATGGTAAGCGATGATGTGGTCGACGGTGAAGAACGCTTGCCTAGACGTAACCTATTCACTCTTTCGACTTGAAAACCCCAAGGTTGTAGCTATCAGGAAACAAAGATTCCAGCAGGGAATTCCACTCCTTAGCTGTGCGTACAATGAAAGTATTCGCAAAACGCTTTGTACGTATGGGTGGGATGTCCACCATGTACCGGTGGCGCATTGCCGTACGTCTTGTTGTCCGGTGATGGAAAGGGCTAGGCGGAATCAAATTGTGCAGTTCCATCGCACACTCCCAGAAATGTAACCGACAAAAAACCGACAGACTGGCCACTTGGCATCGATCTTCAAGGATCTGGAGCTTTGAGGCGACCAGTAAAAGCGTGCCTTACCGAATTCACTTACGCAATTAGACTGTTGGATTCCTTCTCGAAGAAGTAGTTCAACCATAGAGCAGCAAAATTGGAAAGAGGGAAAGAGGCCTTTGCCCTACTGTGGGAATGTACAGGCTCATAATAAAAATATAACCGAGTAGTGTGGAACGTGTGAACTTTACTAAAAAGGACCACCAGGGAAACGACACCTAAATTATTGTTTTTAATTGTCCTATACTATAGATTGTTGGGTAATAATTCATATCTACAATATTAGCTGATCAAGCTTAACACAGTTAACTCTACCGAACATTCAAATTAGAAACAGAGTGTTTCATCTTACCCCAACACCTACACGTCATTATGACTAAAAAGTACCAATAAAATTTTAATTCAGACAATAATATCCAAAACTACGTCATCCCAGCTTAATTGGGACTCGTAAAATGATTATGACCTATTAAATTGTCTAGAATTCGGTGTTGTTCTCTACATTTACATATCATGAAACATTTAGAAGGTCATTGTAATTGAGATGGTAATTTTAATGGGATAATGTTAATGACCTTGGAATTAATGGGGGTTATGTGAGCATTTTTGGGAAGTATTGTCTCGCTTCCGGGGACTGCGATGTTTACCTTTGTATAAAATTGTTGAGCATTGTGGAGAAGAAAGTTAACTCCGTAAAATACTCTCTGTAATGTATTTTTTTAACTAAATAAAATTTTCACTCACCAATGACTGAAACTTTAAACTAACCATTTGTAAATCGTACCACCTACACCTGTGCCAATCGATTCAGAAGTCTTTTACCACTCATGTCTTTTTCGACCAAAAGCGAAATATTCTCGAATTTTCGCAACTGTCGTCAAGTACGTACCTTCGCACTTAAGTACATACGTGCTCCACGACTTCATGAGGGCATCAACGTAAGGAGATAGGCATAGAATGCTCAGAGTGGCAGTGAAAAGGGTTGGGTCAGCGATAGATAAGGACGGACGCGCTGGACAGTTGGCTGTGTCATTGTCAGCCCATAAAGCCCGAAAGACCCAGCATTATCAAGATCTTTTAGAAAATTTCAATTTGAAGAGATATTTTATTTAAGATTTTCCGTGTCAATCATCAGGGCGGACGGATATTGGAAAGAAAAACTGTTAAAAGATCGCGACGTCGACACAGCTTCCGCAATTTGTGGAACGCATTTTATTTGATTTGCTTGGTACGACGTATTTTTTCCTTCGCTTTATTTTAGAGTCGAGAAAATTTCCTTTGAAGTGTAAACCAACTACAGAAGCAGTACCTACACAGAAAAGGCCATCCCAATAAATTAAACTCTTTAATTATAGTAATGTACCAGTGTATCTAGAACGTTTCCTGGAAGCAAATAGGTTATTCCCACACAAGATCATGTGCAAATACAAACCAGAAATACTAATTAGCGAGAGTCAAACGATCTACAAGATAAAACTCTCTAACAGTGCTGCATTCAAATTAACAAATTACCATCTGTTAAATATCGCATTACATGAATCTCTTAAGGACATCCCAGAATGATAATGTTCGGTCCCATTACGTGATTCGCTGCAGTGCCCCGAGGAATGTCTGTCTGTATGGTAATTTGTGTAATTATATGTATCTTAGGGTGCATACGTAAGTGCGAATGTGCGGTGAATGTGCAAGCTTTGGATAAGCAGCTGTCTTTTATATCCTGGATAAGACCAAAGGGAATGTCTATTGTGCAAGTCACACTAGGACCTACCTCAATATGTGGCAGATCATTACAATGCTAGCCAGTAACGAAAAAAAAACAGATTTCATATATTGGTTTAAGCGTAAAAAAATGTAGGTGAAGAGTTGAAAACTTTTGAGTGTAAATGCCCTAAGATCGACTGGTAGAAAATGCCTAAGGCATTAAGCCACCTTTGTACTTGTGCATAAAGTTTTAAATAAATAATAAATAAATGTGGATATATATATAAGAATAGAAGGGAAAACAACATAAACAAGGGATGGATTAGGTAAAAAATGATAAGGTTAGGAAGGGATTTAATACTGCTATAACGACTGAATAAAAGGCGTTGTGCACCGATCCCAAATCAATTTCAATAAGATCAAGAGGGAGAACAAAATTAGAATCAGTAAGTTACAATAGAAATCTGGAATATGTAAGGAATCATATGATTTAGAAAAAGAAGTCAGTGATAGCGCGAAAATTAAAAGATGGAATTGAAGAAGAAAACGTGTTGCACTAACCCGAAATAATATGAGACAAGAGAAATATGATGGTGATGATGAAGTAACAATAGAAATTAGAACTCTTTTAAAAGCAATTACTCATGATTATTATATCCCACGCCTTTTAAAAACGATACAGAAAGCGTTTAGTCGCGCTCATTCAACAGTGACCCTTATTTGACTGCTATAACGTGCGTGGGAGTACCGCGGTAGAAATGCCCTATTATTTTATCATTTATTATTTAAACTCTGACCTTTGTCAATATAAAGAGTAATTTTTATTTTATCTTTTACAATAGGGCAACATAAATAAATAGGTAAGTAGGCAGATAGGTATTGTTTTATAATAATAATAAAATAAAAATATTTTATTGTCAGGCATCAAGGCCCATAGGGTATTAGTATTAATAAATATAATGATTGATGAATTTATCTAACACTAAAAGATCCGTCGGTTTGGTAACTGAAGCCGTTCCTTCAGGAAAGTCTGTTTTTTTAGTCAAAGTATATTCTCGATTTAAAACTAGATTTGCAAGGAGATTTTGCAGAGAGCATTAAATCCGACCTTTTCTTCCAAGATACGTGCTCGAAATGACTCTAGACTAAAAATATGGGTTTTGGAATACTTACTTTGGAAGGAGCACTTATTGTGGCTTACTATATCAAATTCATTTCCTAGATCTCACTGTCGACTTTTATACCGCGGTTTTACCCATAAAATTAATAATATATTCAAAAACGAATAAAAAAAGCATATTTTACTTGTCTGTCTATTCTGCTACAGGCAGGGTATTATTAAAACACCATTAGAAAATAATACAAAATGTATTTCAAATGATACTTTAATTTCAGGTCGCAATATTTCAGAATATGAAATCTAGACCGCTATAAATTACACCCACAAATTACATATATAGTAAGACCTCCATTTGATTAACTATGGCGGAACAGATCGCTTAAATTAGCAATGACTTTGCAATAAGCTTTATGGAGTGTGAGGTAACAATGATTGAATGGCTAGCGGAATGCGAATGGAGAACTAATAAGCTACGAAGAAACACTATTTTGGGATCTATTTTCGAATGTTCGCAGCAGCAGATTCTAAATTCGAATTTTATGCTGCGAATTTGAATTTAGAATCTGCTAATCAGTTTTTAGACCAAACATATGTCCAGTTATGAAGTTTTTTATCTGTGACTCTACATTAAAACATACTATTCGCAAAACAACCTATGCGAAGAACGTCATATTCTCAAAATTAAGTATTATGAAATCGTCGTTTTAGCAGAATGTTGTATCTACTGTCAAAGTCATATCGTTGTTTTTGAGTTTTTAGTTGATAATAGTTATTTGTGGAAGAAAAATAAACAGGTTTTTGATTTTGAAAGTACAGTTATACTGAAAACAGAATAATTTAAAAGTAAAATTTAAACAAAAAGAAAAATCAAAGCATCATTGCATTATAGTGAGTCAACCATCTGATGATTGGGCGTCGATGGAACAGATTTTTTTTAATGCGGGCTCACTCTCGAGGGTGGAGACAAACTCGAGAGGAACTTCGACCTTTTACGGCCATAGAGGGTGACAGGGTCCGCATCAAATCATGCGGGCCAATACCTGGACGAGAAAGTGTTATGAATTTCGCAAGCACTCCAATGCCCAGGTCTTAGGTATGAGTCTGAAAGATCCTTCCACGCGCTCCGGGGCGAAAACATTTACAAGAATTTCTACACTTAGACCGATTTATAATAAACTGAAAATGATCTCTTACGAACTGAACACAAAAAAAGCACATGATTAATATCATTTGGCATGTATTTAACAGTTAACAGTCCCAAGAATAAAATTATTCAATAAAAGAGCTTTCTGTGAAATTTGTAACGTAACTACGGGATTGGCATAAGAGGCTTTTAAGAATGAAAGAAAGGTTATGAGGAAGGAAAACATTTTGAAAGAACGCAACAATCAAGGGGGTTCCCATCCGATCACTTCAGTTAAGCATAATAAAAATAACCAAATGTAAGCTCAGGAAATAATACAATTTCACCTTTTATAGAAGAGGTGATATAAATAGATATGTTATGAAGACCTGTCTCCTGTCTCGTAAGTATTGTTGGACTGTACCACAGATGTCGAATTATTATTCAGATATCGAATTTGGTATTTAATATAATATTTATTAGTCTATTTTTTTAGAAATTATTTTAGATGTCATTTTATCAGTTATGTATTATCGTTAAGTATATATATTAATATCCGACTTTAACTATTGTTCACATTTATTTTTGTACTCCTACCACTGTTGTGTTCTTTTTAATCCAAAGGTTGACTGGTAGAGAATGCCTTGCTGCATTAATTCCGCCTATTTATCACCATTGTTAGTACATGAAGTTTAAATAAATAAGTATCTAAACACGTTGCAGTAACAGAGTCGCTATGAACTGCCCCGTCAATTTCACATTAATAATAGAAACTGTCATTTCTCTTTACGAAAATCATAATTGAAAACTCAATCTTCAGAGAACGTGTTAATACTAATATTACTAATGCTCTACTTGGCACGTCTACACACATTTTACGAAAGATTAATTATAATTACGTCAAGAAGCAAAGTTACTGCAGACGCAAACGTAAACGTTCTGTATATAGTTCATAGTTTACCTCACAGAAATAACTATGACAGTTGTATGGAAATACAGTTTGTTTACGTCTGTTATCTAAAGACTATCAAACTACGCGGCCCACGGTTACTGCCAACAACAACGACGCGTTATTATGGAGATTTCAGATAGGATCAAAATAGAACTGCATAGTGGGATGAGAACGATTGTGTATTCCATAGGGTTTGGTGGAGTTTTGTTTTCGCAATATAGCTCCTTACTTGGGTCCTTGTGAACGGTTCTATGAAAAGAAGTGCGTTATATTAAGTCTGGTGCGACAGGTGTCATGTTTGACAGATCGTTCATTGTAAGAAATCAGCCAGGCCCATCTAACTCGTCTGATAATATTATTATACTATATAAAACTGCATTACCACTGACTGACTGACTCACTGACTCACTCATTGACATAATTGTTCTCCCAGATGGTGGATGGGGAGGTGGGTATATTTTGACAGATTCGTAAACAAGTAACTCCCGTGAGTATGGGAAAAGTCCCAAACCTCCCCTTTTCCTCCCCCTTCCTCCCCCCCTCTATCGTATCTCGGAAACTAAGGTACCCGTAGAATGTTTTTTTTACGGATTCGTTTAGAGGAGGCTCGGAAAAGTAAAAAGCATTTTTCAAAGTTGACCCCCTCGCCCCCCTTCTCCCCCCCTTTAAGCGGATCTCGAAAGTTGGAACAATTGGAACATTTCTTTTTTCAGATTCATATAAAGGGGCAATGCTATAGTCACAAACGAACCAGTTTTCAAAGTTGACCCCCTTGCCCCCCTTCTCCCCCTTCCCCCCTCGTTTTGGCTAATCTTTTTTGTTGGTTTTTTTTACGGATTCGTTTAGAGGAGGCTCGGAAAAGTAAAAACCATTTTTCAAAGTTGACCCCCTCGCCCCCCCTTCTCCCCCCCTTTAAGCGGATCTCGAAAGTTGGAACATTTGGAACATTTCTTTTTTCAGATTCATATAAAGGGTCAATGCTATAGTCACAAACGAACCAGTTTTCAAAGCTGACCCCCTTGCCCCCCTTCTACCCCCTCCCCCCCGTTTTGGCTAATCTTTTTTTTTTGTTTTTTTTTAAGGATTCGTTTAGAGGAGGCTCGGAAAAGTAAAGACCATTTTTCAAAGTTGACCCCCTCGCCCCCCTTCTCCCCCCCTTGAAGCGGATCTCGAAAGTTGAGAGACTTGGAACATTTCTTTTTTCAGATTCATATAAAGGGGCAATGCTATAGTCACAAACGAACCAGTTTTCAAAGTTGACCCCCTTGCCCCCCTACTCCCCCCTCCCCCTCCGTTTTGGCGAATTTTTTTTTTCAGTTTTTTTTACGGATTCGTTTAGAGGAGGCTCGGAAAAGTAAAAACCATTTTTCAAAGTTGACCCCCTGGCCCCCCTTTTCCCCCCCTTTAAGCGGATCTCGGAAGTTGAGAGACTTGGAACATTTCTTTTTTCAGATTCATATAAAGGGGCAATGCTATAGTCACAAACAAACCATTTTTCAAATTTGATCCCCTCGCCCCCCTTCTCTCCCCTCCTCCCCCGTTTTGGCGAATCTTTTTTTTTTGTTTTTTTTTACGGATTCGTTTAGAGGAGGCTCGGATAAGTAAAAACCATTATTCAAAGTTGACCCCCTCGCCCCCCTTCTCCCCCCCCCTTTAAGCAGATCTCGGAAGTTGAGAGACTTGGAACATTTCTTTTTTCAGATTCATATAATGGGGCAATGCTATAGTCACAAACAAACCATTTTTCACAGTTGACCCCCTTGCCCCCCATCTCCCCCTTTCCCCCCCCCCCCCCCCGTTTTGGCGAATCTTTTTTTTCGTTTTTTTTACGGATTCAGCGTAGGGATCCCGAGTGGAGCGAACCTACGAGACCGAGTGCAGCGCAGGGGGGAGGTGGCGAGCGAAGCTAGCCGGCGACCTCCGTAGCGTAACGAAGGTTGAGTGGGTGAAGCGAAACTCAGTCCCTGGCGACGACAAGCAAACATTAGGGTTATGTTTTATGGAACAAAGTTTAGGGTAGGTGTAGGGTAGGTGTAGGGTAGGTGTAGAGTAGGTGTAGGGTAGGTGTAGGGTAGGTGTAGGGTAGGTGTAGGGTAGGTGTAGGGTAGGTGTAGGGTAGGTGTAGGGTAGGTGTAGGGTAGGTGTAGGGTAGGTGTAGGGTAGGTGTAGGGTAGGTGTAGGGTAGGTGTAGGGTAGGTGTAGGGTAGGTGTAGGGTAGGTGTAGGGTAGGTGTAGGGTAGGTGTAGGGTAGGTGTAGGGTAGGTGTAGGGTAGGTGTAGGGTAGGTGTAGGGTAGGTGTAGGGTAGGTGTAGGGTAGGTGTAGGGTAGGTGTAGGGTAGGTGTAGGGTAGGTGTAGGGTAGGTGTAGGGTAGGTGTAGGGTAGGTGTAGGGTAGGTGTAGGGTAGGTGTAGGGTAGGTGTAGGGTAGGTGTAGGGTAGGTGTAGGGTAGGTGTAGGGTAGGTGTAGGGTAGGTGTAGGGTAGGTGTAGGGTAGGTGTAGGGTAGGTGTAGGGTAGGTGTAGGGTAGGTGTAGGGTAGGTGTAGGGTAGGTGTAGGGTAGGTGTAGGGTAGGTGTAGGGTAGGTGTAGGGTAGGTGTAGGGTAGGTGTAGGGTAGGTGTAGGGTAGGTGTAGGGTAGGTGTAGGGTAGGTGTAGGGTAGGTGTAGGGTAGGTGTAGGGTAGGTGTAGGGTAGGTGTAGGGTAGGTGTAGGGTAGGTGTAGGGTAGGTGTAGGGTAGGTGTAGGGTAGGTGTAGGGTAGGTGTAGGGTAGGTGTAGGGTAGGTGTAGGGTAGGTGTAGGGTAGGTGTAGGGTAGGTGTAGGGTAGGTGTAGGGTAGGTGTAGGGTAGGTGTAGGGTAGGTGTAGGGTAGGTGTAGGGTAGGTGTAGGGTAGGTGTAGGGTAGGTGTAGGGTAGGTGTAGGGTAGGTGTAGGGTAGGTGTAGGGTAGGTGTAGGGTAGGTGTAGGGTAGGTGTAGGGTAGGTGTAGGGTAGGTGTAGGGTAGGTGTAGGGTAGGTGTAGGGTAGGTGTAGGGTAGGTGTAGGGTAGGTGTAGGGTAGGTGTAGGGTAGGTGTAGGGTAGGTGTAGGGTAGGTGTAGGGTAGGTGTAGGGTAGGAGTAGGGTAGGTTTAGGGTAGGTGTAGGGTAGGTGTAGGTTAAGGAATACTTCTCAAAAACACGACAAAGCCGCGAGCTGCTTGCAGCTCGCGCACCAAGCAAATACTAGTTATATTATATAAAACTGCATTACCACTGACTGACTCACTGACTGACTCATTGACATAATTGTTCTCCCAGATGGTGGATGGGGAGGTGGGTATATTTTGACAGATTCGTAAACAAGTAACTCCCGTGAGTATGGGAAAAGTCCCAAACCTCCCCTTTTCCTCCCCCCTCCTCCCCCCCTCTATCGTATCTCGGAAACTAAGGTACCCGTAGAATGTTTTTTTTACGGATTCGTTTAGAGGAGGCTCGGAAAAGTAAAAAGCATTTTTCAAAGTTGACCCCCTCGCCCCCCTTCTCGCCCCCTTTAAGCGGATCTCGAAAGTTGGAACAATTGGAACATTTCTTTTTTCAGATTCATATAAAGGGGCAATGCTATAGTCACAAACGAACCAGTTTTCAAAGTTGACCCCCTTGCCCCCCTTCTCCCCCCTCCCCCCCCCGTTTCGGCGAATCTTTTTTTGTTGTTTTTTTTACCGTATCGTTTAGAGGAGGCTCGGAAAAGTAAAAACCATTTTTCAAAGTTGACCCCCTCGCCCCCCCTTCTCCCCCCCTTTAAGCGGATCTCGAAAGTTGGAACAATTGGAACATTTCTTTTTTCAGATTCATATAAAGGGGCAATGCTATAGTCACAAACAAACCATTTTTCATAGTTGACCCCTTGCCCCCCTTCTCCCCCTCCCCCCCCCCCTTTCGGCGAATCTTTTTTTCGTGTTTTTTTTACGGATTCGTTTAGAGGAGGCTCGGAAAAGTAAAAACCATTTTTCAAAGTTGACCCCCTCGCCCCCCTTCTCCCCCCCTTTAAGCGGATCTCGGAAGTTGAGAGGCTTGGAACATTTCTTTTTTCAGATTCATATAAAGGGGCAATGCTTATAGTCATAAACAAATCATTTTTCAAAGTTGCCCCCTTGCCCCCCATCTCCCCCCTCCCCCCCCCCGTATTGGCGAATTTTTTTTTTTGTTTTTTTTTTACGGATTCAGCGTAGGGATCCCGAGTGGAGCGAACCTACGAGACCGAGTGCAGCGCAGGGGGGAGGTGGCGAGCGAAGCGAGCCGGCGACCTCCGTAGCGTAACGAAGGTTGAGTGGGTGAATCGAAACTCAGTGCCCGGCGACGACAAGCAAACATTAGAGTTATGTTTTTTGGAACAAAGTTTAGGGTAGGTGTAGGGTAGGTGTAGGGTAGGTGTAGGGTAGGTGTAGGGTAGGTGTAGGGTAGGTGTAGGGTAGGTGTAGGGTAGGTGTAGGGTAGGTGTAGGGTAGGTGTAGGGTAGGTGTAGGGTAGGTGTAGGGTAGGTGTAGGGTAGGTGTAGGGTAGGTGTAGGGTAGGTGTAGGGTAGGTGTAGGGTAGGTGTAGGGTAGGTGTAGGGTAGGTGTAGGGTAGGTGTAGGGTAGGTGTAGGGTAGGTGTAGGGTAGGTGTAGGGTAGGTGTAGGGTAGGTGTAGGGTAGGTGTAGGGTAGGTGTAGGGTAGGTGTAGGGTAGGTGTAGGGTAGGTGTAGGGTAGGTGTAGGGTAGGTGTAGGGTAGGTGTAGGGTAGGTTAAGGAATACTTCTCAAAAACACGACAAAGCCGCGAGCTGCTTGCAGCTCGCGCACCAAGCAAATACTAGTTATATTATATAAAGCTGGATTACCACTCACTCACTGACTGACTGACTGACTCATTGACATAATTGTTCTCCCAGATGGTGGAGGGGGAGGTGGGTATATTTTGACAGATTCGTAAACAAGTAACTCTCGCGAGTATGGGAAAAGTGCCAAACCTCCCCTTTCCCCCCCCCCTCCTCCCCCGCTCTTTCGTATCTCGGAAACTAAGGTACCCGTAGAATGTTTTTTTTACGGATTCGTTTAGAGGAGGCTCGCAAAAGTAAAAACCATTTTTCAAAGTTGACCCCCTCGCCCCCCTTCTCCCCCCCTTTAAGCGGATCTCGAAAGTTGGAACATTTGGAACATTTATTTTTTCAGGTTCATATAAAGGGGCAATGCTGTAGTCACAAACAAACCATTTTTCATAGTTGACCCCCTTGCCCCCCTTTTCCCCCCTCCCCCCACGTTTTGGCGAATCTTTTTTTTTCGTTTTTTTTACGGATTCGTTTAGAGGAGGCTCGGAAAAGTAAAAAACATTTTTCAAAGTTGGCCCCCTCGCCCCCCTTCACCCCCCCTTTAAGCGGATCTCGGAAGTTGAGAGACTTGGAACATTTCTTTTTTCAGATTCATATAAAGGGGCAATGCTATAGTCACAAACAAACCATTTTTCAAAGTTGAACCCCTTGCCCCCCATCTACCCCTCCCCCCCCCGTTTTGGCGAATCTTTTTTTTCGTTTTTTTTACGGATTCAGCGTAGGGATCCCGAGTGGAGCGAACGTACGAGACCGAGTGCAGCGCAGGGGGGAGGTGGCGAGCGAAGCGAGCCGGCGACCTCCGTAGCGTAACGAAGGTTGAGTGGGTGAAGCGAAACTCAGTTCCTGGCGTCGACAAGCAAACATTAGGGTTATGTTTTTTGGAACAAAGTTTAGGGTAGGTGTAGGGTAGGTGTAGGGTAGGTGTAGGGTAGGTGTAGGGTAGGTGTAGGGTAGGTGTAGGGTAGGTGTAGGGCAGGTGGAGGGTAGGTGTAGGGTAGGTGTAGGGTAGGTGTAGGGTAGGTGTAGGGTAGGTGTAGGGTAGGTGTAGGGTAGGTGTAGGGTAGGTGTAGGGTAGGTTAAGGAATACTTCACAAAAACACGACAAAGCCGCGAGCTGCTTGCAGCTCGCGCACCAAGCAAATACTAGTTATATTATATAAAACTGCATTACCACTCACTGACTCACTCATTGACATAATTGTTCTCCCAGATGGTGGATGGGGAGGTGGGTATATTTTGACAGATTCGTAAACAAGTAACTCCCGTGAGTATGGGAAAAGTGCCAAACCTCCCCTTTTCCTCCCCCCTCCTCCCCCCCTCTATCGTATCTCGGAAACTAAGATACCCGTATTTTTTGTTTTTTACGGATTCGTTTAGAGAAGGCTCGGAAAAGTAAAAACCTTTTTTCAAAGTTGACCCCCTCGCCCCCCTTCACCCCCCCTTAAAGCGGATCTCGAAAGTTGAGAGACTTGGATCATTTCTTTTTTCAGATTTATATAAAGGGGCAATGCTATAGTCACAAACGAACCAGTTTTCAAAGTTGACCCCCTTGCCCCCTTTCGCCCCCCCCCCCCCCGTTTTGGCGAATTTTTTTTTTTAGTTTTTTTTACGGATTCGTTTAGAGGAGGCTCGGAAAAGTAAAAGCCATTTTTCAAAGTTGACCCCCTCGCCCCCCGTCTCCCCCCCTTTAAGCGGATGTCGGAAGTTGAGAGACTTGGAACATTTCTTTTTTCAGATTCATATAAAGGGGCAATGCTATAGTCACAAACAAACCATTTTTCAAAGTTGACCCCCTTGCCCCCCTTCTCCCCCCTCCCCCCCCGTTTTGGCGAATCTTTTTTTTTTGTTTTTTTTACGAAATCTTTTAGAGGAGGCTCGGAAAAGTAAAGAACATTTTTCAAAGTTGACCCCCTCGCCCCTCTTCTCCCCCTCCTTTAAGCGGATCTCGGAAGTTGAGAGACTTGGAACATTTCTTTTTTCAGATTCATATAAAGGGGCAACGCTATAGTCACAAACAAACCATTTTTCTTAGTTTACCCCCTCCCCCCCGTTTTGGCGAATCTTTTTTTTTGTTTTTTTTACGGATTCAGCGTAGGGATCCCGAGTGGAGCGAACCTACGAGACCGAGTGCAGCGCAGGGGGGAGGTGGCGAGCGAAGCGAGCCGGCGACCTCCGTAGCGTAACGAAGGTTGAGTGAGTGAAGCGAAACTCAGTGCCTGGCGACGACAAGCAAACATTAGGGTTATGTTTTTTGGAACAAAGTGTAGGGTAGGTGTAGGGTAGGTGTAGGGTAGGTGTAGGGTAGGTGTAGGGTAGGTGTAGGGTAGGTGTAGGGTAGGTGTAGGGTAGGTGTAGGGTAGGTGTAGGGTAGGTGTAGGGTAGGTGTAGGGTAGGTGTAGGGTAGGTGTAGGGTAGGTGTAGAGTAGGTGTAGGGTAGGTGTAGGGTAGGTGTAGGGTAGGTGTAGGGTAGGTGTAGGGTAGGTGTAGGGTAGGTGTAGGGTAGGTGTAGGGTAGGTGTAGGGTAGGTGTAGGGTAGGTGTAGGGTAGGTGTAGGGTAGGTGTAGGGTAGGTGTAGGGTAGGTGTAGGGTAGGTGTAGGGTAGGTGTAGGGTAGGTGTAGGGTAGGTGTAGGGTAGGCGTAGGGTAGGCGTAGGGTAGGTGTAGGGTAGGTGTAGGGTAGGTGTAGGGTAGGTGTAGGGTAGGTGTAGGGTAGGTGTAGGGTAGGTGTAGGGTAGGTGTAGGGTAGGTGTAGGGTAGGTGTAGGGTAGGTGTAGGGTAGGTGTAGGGTAGGTGTAGGGTAGGTGTAGGGTAGGTGTAGGGTAGGTGTAGGGTAGGTGTAGGGTAGGTGTAGGGTAGGTGTAGGGTAGGTGTAGGGTAGGTGTAGGGTAGGTGTAGGGTAGGTGTAGGGTAGGTGTAGGGTAGGTGTAGGGTAGGTGTAGGGTAGGTGTAGGGTAGGTGTAGGGTAGGTGTAGGGTAGGTGTAGGGTAGGTGTAGGGTAGGTGTAGGGTAGGTGTAGGGTAGGTGTAGGGTAGGTGTAGGGTAGGTGTAGGGTAGGTGTAGGGTAGGTGTAGGGTAGGTGTAGGGTAGTTGTAGGGTAGGTGTAGGGTAGGTGTAGGGTAGGTGTAGGGTAGGTGTAGGGTAGGTGTAGGGTAGGTGTAGGGACGAAAACACGCGAGCTGCTTGCAGCTCGCGCACCAAGCAAATACTAGTTATATTATATAAAGCTGGATTACCACTCACTCACTGACTGACTCACTCATTGACATAATTGTTCTCCCAGATGGTGGAGGGGAAGGTGGGTATATTTTGACAGATTCGTAAACAAGTAACTCCCGTGAGTATGGGAAAAGTCCCAAACCTCCCCTTTTCCTCCCCCCTCCTCCCCCCCTCTATCGTATCTCGGAAACTAAGGTACCCGTAGAATGTTTTTTTTACGGATTCGTTTAGAGGAGGCTCGGAAAAGTAAAAAGCATTTTTCAAAGTTGACCCCCTCACCCCCCTTCTCCCCCCCTTTAAGCGGATCTCGAAAGTTGGAACAATTGGAACATTTCTTTTTTCAGATTCATATAAAGGGGCAATGCTATAGTCACAAACGAACCAGTTTTCAAAGTTGACCCCCTTGCCCCCCTTCTCCCCCCTCCCCCCTCGTTTTGGCTAATCTTCTTTGTTGGTTTTTTTTACGGATTCGTTTAGAGAAGGCTCGCAAAAGTAAAAACCATTTTTCAAAGTTGACCCCCTCGCCCCCCTTCTCCCCCCCTTTAAGCGGATCTCGAAAGTTGAGAGACTTGAAACATTTCTTTTTCCAGATTCATATAAAGGGGCAATGCTATAGTCACAAACGAACCAGTTTTCAAAGTTAACCCCCTTGCCCCCCTTCTCCCCCCTCCCCCCCCCCGTTTTGGCGAATCTTTTTTTTTTTTTTTTTACGGATTCGTTTAGAGGAGGCTCGGAAAAGTAAAAACCATTTTTCAAAATTGTCCCCCTCGCCCCCCTTCTCCCCCCCTTTAAGCGGATCTCGGAATTTGAGAGACTTGGAACATTTCTTTTTTCAGATTCATATAAAGGGGCAATGCTATAGTCACAAACAAACCATTTTACAAAGTTGACCCCCTTGCCCCCCATCTCCCCCCTCTCCCCCCCCGTTTTGGCAAATCTTTTTTTTGTTTTTTTTACGGATTCAGCGTAGGGATCCAGAGTGGAGCGAACCTACGAG
The DNA here is from genome assembly GCA_948252205.1 of Orthosia incerta. Taxonomy (NCBI): domain Eukaryota; kingdom Metazoa; phylum Arthropoda; class Insecta; order Lepidoptera; family Noctuidae; genus Orthosia; species Orthosia incerta. The sequence goes on from OX411748.1 coordinate 9,013,191, forward strand.
ACCGAGTGCAGCGCAGGGGGAGGTGGCGAGCGAAGCGAGCCGGCGACTTCCGTAGCGTAACGAAGGTTGAGTGGGTGAAGCGAAACTCAGTGCCTGGCGACGACAAGCAAACATTAGGGTTATGTTTTTGGAACAAAGTGTAGGGTAGGTGTAGGGTAGGTGTAGGGTAGGTGTAGGGTAGGTGTAGGGTAGGTGTAGGGTAGGTGTAGGGTAGGTGTAGGGTAGGTGTAGGGTAGGTGTAGGGTAGGTGTAGGGTAGGTGTAGGGTAGGTGTAGGGTAGGTGTAGGGTAGGTGTAGGGTAGGTGTAGGGTAGGTGTAGGGTAGGTGTAGGGTAGGTGTAGGGTAGGTGTAGGGTAGGTGTAGGGTAGGTGTAGGGTAGGTGTAGGGTAGGTGTAGGGTAGGTGTAGGGTAGGTGTAGGGTAGGTGTAGGGTAGGTGTAGGGTAGGTGTAGGGTAGGTGTAGGGTAGGTTAAGGAATACTTCTCAAAAAGACGACGAAACCGCGAGCTGCTTGCAGCTCGCGCACCAAGCAAATACTAGTTATACTATATAAAACTGCATTACCACTCACTGACTGACTCACTCACTCATTGACATAATTGTTCTCCCAGATGGTGGATGGGGAGGTGGGTATATTTTGACAGATTCGTAAACAAGTAACTCCCGTGAGTATGGGAAAAGTCCCAAACCTCCCCTTTTCCTCCCCCCTCCTCCCCCCCTCTATCGTATCTCTGAAACTAAGGTACCCGTAGTATGTTTTTTTTACGGATTCGTTTAGAGGAGGCTCGGAAAAGTAAGGACCATTTTTCAAAGTTGACCCCCTCGCCCCCCTTCTCCCCCCCTTTAAGCGGATCTCGAAAGTTGAAACATTTGGAACATTTCTTTTTTCAGATTCATATAAAGGGGCAATGCTATAGTCACAAACAAAACATTTTTCATAGTTGACCCCCTTGCCCCCCTTCTCCCCTTCCCCCCCCCCCCTTTCGGCGAATCTTTTTTTCGTGTTTTTTTTACGGATTCGTTTAGAGGAGGCTCGGAAAAGTCAAAATCATTTTTCAAAGATGACCCCCTCGCCCCCCTTCTCCTCCCCTTTAAGCGGATCTCGAAAGTTGGAACATTTGGAACATTTCTTTTTTCAGATTCATATAAAGGGGCAATGCTATAGTCACAAACAAACCATTTTTCATAGTTGACCCCCTTGCCCCCCTTCTCCCCCTCCCCCCCCCTTTCGGCGAATCTTTTTTTCGTGTTTTTTTTTACGGATTCGTTTAGAGGAGGCTCGGAAAAGTAAAAACCATTTTTCAAAGTTGACTCCTTCGCCCCCCTTCGCCCCCCCTTTAAGCGGATCTCGGAAGTCGAGAAACTTGGAACATTTCTTTTTTCAGATTCATATAAAGGGGCAATGCTATAGTCACAAACAAACCATTTTTTCAGAGTAGGGTAGGTGTAGGGTAGGTGTAGGGTAAGTGTAGGGTAGGTGTAGGGTAGGTGTAGGGAAGGTGTAGGGTAGGTGTAGGGTAGGTGTAGGGTAGGTGTAGGGCAGGTGTAGGGCAGGTGTAGGGAAGGTGTAGGGTAGGTGTAGGGTAGGTGTAGGGTAGGTGTAGGGTAGGTGTAGGGAAGGTGTAGGGTAGGTGTAGGGAAGGTGTAGGGTAGGTGTAGGGTAGGTGTAGGGTAGGTGTAGGGTAGGTGTAGGGTAGGTGTAGGGTAGGTGTAGGGTAGGTGTAGGGTAGGTGTAGGGTAGGTGTAGGGTAGGTGTAGGGTAGGTGTAGGGTAGGTGTAGGGTAGGTGTAGGGTAGGTGTAGGGTAGGTGTAGGGTAGGTGTAGGGTAGGTGTAGGGTAGGTGTAGGGTAGGTGTAGGGTAGGTGTAGGGTAGGTGTAGGGTAGGTGTAGGGTAGGTGTAGGGTAGGTGTAGGGTAGGTGTAGGGTAGGTGTAGGGTAGGTGTAGGGTAGGTGTAGGGTAGGTGTAGGGTAGGTGTAGGGTAGGTGTAGGGTAGGTGTAGGGTAGGTGTAGGGTAGGTGTAGGGTAGGTGTAGGGTAGGTGTAGGGTAGGTGTAGGGTAGGTGTAGGGTAGGTGTAGGTTAGATATAGGGTAGGTGTAGGGACAACAACACGCGAGCTGCTTGCAGCTCGCGCACCAAGCGAATACTAGTTATATTATATAAAACTGCATTACCACTGACTCACTGACTGACTCATTGACATAATTGTTCTCCCAGATGGTGAAGGGGGAGGTGGGTATATTTTGACAGATTCGTAAACAAGTAACTCTCGCGAGTATGGGAAAAGTCCCAAACCTCCCCTTTTCCTCCCCCCTCCTCACCCCCTCTATCGTATCTCGGAAACTAAGGTACCCGTATTTTTTGTTTTTTACGGATTCGTTTAGAGGAGGCTCGGAAAAGTAAAGACCATTTTTCAAAGTTGACCCCCTCGCCCCCCTTCCTCCCCCCCTTTAAGCGCATCTCGAAAGTTGAGAGACTTGGAACATTTATTTTTTCAGATTCATATAAAGGGGCAATGCTATAGTCACAAACAAACCATTTTTCAAAGTTGACCCCCTTGCCCCTCTTCTCCTCCCCCCCCCCCCCCGTTTTGGCGAATCTTTTTTTTTCAGTTTTTTTTACGCATTCGTTTAGAGGAGGCTCGGCAAAGTAAAAACCATTTTTCAAAGTTGACCCCCACGCCCCCCTTCTCCCCCCTCCCCCCCCGTTTTGGCGAATCTTTTTTTTTTGTTTTTTTTTACGGATTCAGCGTAGGGATCCCGAGTGGAGCGAACCTACGAGACCGAGTGCAGGGTGTAGGGTAGGTGTAGGGTAGGTGTAGGGTAGGTGTAGGGTAGGTGTAGGGTAGGTGTAGGGTAGGTGTAGGGTAGGTGTAGGGTAGGTGTAGGGTAGGTGTAGGGTAGGTGTAGGGTAGGTGTAGGGTAGGTGTAGGGTAGGTGTAGGGTAGGTGTAGGGTAGGTGTAGGGTAGGTGTAGGGTAGGTGTAGGGTAGGTGTAGGGTAGGTGTAGGGTAGGTGTAGGGTAGGTGTAGGGTAGGTGTAGGGTAGGTGTAGGGTAGGTGTAGGGTAGGTGTAGGGTAGGTGTAGGGTAGGTGTAGGGTAGGTGTAGGGTAGGTGTAGGGTAGGTGTAGGGTAGGTGTAGGGTAGGTGTAGGGTAGGTGTAGGGTAGGTTTAGGGTAGGTGTAGGGTAGGTGTAGGGTAGGTGTAGGGTAGGTGTAGGGTAGGTGTAGGGTAGGTGTAGGGTAGGTGTAGGGTAGGTGTAGGGTAGGTGTAGGGTAGGTGTAGGGTAGGTGTAGGGTAGGTGTAGGGTAGGTGTAGGGTAGGTGTAGGGTAGGTGTAGGGTAGGTTTAGGGTAGGTGTAGGGTAGGTGTAGGGTAGGTGTAGGGTAGGTGTAGGGTAGGTGTAGGGTAGGTGTAGGGTAGGTGTAGGGTAGGTGTAGGGTAGGTGTAGGGTAGGTGTAGGGTAGGTGTAGGGTAGGTGTAGGGTAGGTGTAGGGTAGGTGTAGGGTAGGTGTAGGGTAGGTGTAGGGTAGGTGTAGGGTAGGTGTAGGGTAGGTGTAGGGTAGGTGTAGGGTAGGTGTAGGGTAGGTGTAGGGTAGGTGTAGGGTAGGTGTAGGGTAGGTGTAGGGTAGGTGTAGGGTAGGTGTAGGTAGGAGCTGCTTGCAGCTCGCGCACCAAGCAAATACTAGTTATATTATATAAAGCTGGATTACCACTCACTCACTGACTGACTCATTGACATAATTGTTCTCCCAGATGGTGGAGGGGGAGGTGGGTATATTTTGACAGATTCGTAAACAAGTAACTCCCGTGAGTATGGGAAAAGTCCCAAACCTCCCCTTTTCCTCCCCCCTCCTCCCCCCCTCTATCGTATCTCGGAAACTAAGATACCCGTATTTTTTGTTTTTTACGGATTCGTTTAGAGGAGGCTCGGAAAAGTAAAAAGCATTTTTCAAAGTTGACCCCCTCGCCCCCCTTTTCCCCCCCTTTAAGCGGATCTCGAAAGTTGGAACATTTGGAACATTTATTTTTTCAGATTCATAGAAAGGGGCAATGCTATAGTCACAAACGAACCATTTTTCAAAGTTGAACCCCTTGCCCCCCTTCTCCCCCCTCCCCCCCCGTTTTGGCTAATATTTTCTTTTTGTTTTTTTTTACGGAATCGTTTAGAGGAGGCTCGGAAAAGTAAAAACCATTTTTCAAAGTTGACCCCCTCGCCCCCCTTCTCCCCCCCTTTAAGCGGATCTCGGAAGTTGAGAGACTTGGAACATTTCTTTTTTCAGATTCATAGAAAGGGGCAATGCTATAGTCACAAACGAACCATTTTTCAAAGTTGACCCCCTTGCCCCCCTTCTCCCCCCTCCCCCCCCGTTTTGGCTAATCTTTTTTTTTGTTTTTTTTTTTACGGAATCGTTTAGAGGAGGCTCGGAAAAGTAAAAACCATTTTTCAAAGTTGACCCCCTCGCCCCCCTTTCCCCCCCCGTTTTGGCGAATCTTTTTTTTTTGTTTTTTTTACGGATTCAGCGTAGGGATCCCGAGTGGAGCGAACCTACGAGACCGAGTGCAGCGCAGGGGGGAGGTGGCGAGCGAAGCGAGCCGGCGACCTCCGTAGCGTAACGAAGGTTGAGTGGGTGAAGCGAAACTCAGTGCCTGGCGACGACAAGCAAACATTAGGGTTATGTTTTTTGGAACAAAGTTTAGGGTAGGTGTAGGGTAGGTGTAGGGTAGGTGTAGGGTAGGTGTAGGGTAGGTGTAGGGTAGGTGTAGGGTAGGTGTAGGGTAGGTGTAGGGTAGGTGTAGGGTAGGTGTAGGGTAGGTGTAGGGTAGGTGTAGGGTAGGTGTAGGGTAGGTGTAGGGTAGGTGTAGGGTAGGTGTAGGGTAGGTGTAGGGTAGGTGTAGGGTAGGTGTAAGGTAGGTGTAGGGTAGGTGTAGGGTAGGTGTAGGGTAGGTTAAGGAATACTTCTCAAAAACACGACAAAGCCGCGAGCTGCTTGCAGCTCGCGCACCAAGCAAATACTAGTTCAGATATAAATTTGCCCAACAAAACTTAACCTTACGTTTAATAATTGCTCAAGTATAACTTTTAATTTCAATAATTAAACTTCTATTTTAACTGTTTGATATGAGTTTCTTTTATCTACTATTCCTATAGGTAATAGTTGAAAGAAAAGCAGATTATGCACCTCGCCTTAAGTAATTTATATTGCCCTCGTGCCTGTTAGATTAGAGCTAAATCAGGCACTCGGTGCAATAATAAATTACTTTGTGCTCGATGCAATAATCTACTATTCTAACGTACATGATGTTTTCGTAAATATATTGACAAGCTACCGTCATGATGTTAATGTCCATAAACAGTTCCCTTAGAGAATCGCGCCGGCGAAGATTTGTATATATATTTTTGTTTGTTTCAGTCCCGTACTAACCCAACAAGTGTCAACTGTATTAAGCGAAGAAGAAATACATTAAATTTTTCTCTAATTCCCGTTTTTTAAATTACTTAGTAATATAACATCTTTGCTCTTCAATTTAACTTTAGACATTCAATTGATGATTTGATTTATTTCTCGTCTATACTAACTAAATTTAAGTACTACTAATACTATTGTTAAGGGTTTAGCATAAGCGTGTTATTATATTGTATGTTGTTTTGTGCCAATTAAACACATTTTCTTTCTTTCTTTTACATTGGCAGTATGGGCAGAATAGTCGACACCGGCTTTGCTTGCCATATAAAAGAAAATAAAGAACAGAATAATGATCCCTTTTTTTCTCATTAAACCGACTATGAAGCAACATGCATTATTTTATTTAACAAAAACATCAAGAAGAATAAAGACAAGTAAAAATTAAAAAAATCTAAATCCGCCGACATTTTTTTATATTTTATTCTTAATAAACTACATAACACGCTTCGATCGACAATCTATATTGAACACGTAATTATGACACGATATCTTGCGGAAACCACTTTTTCCGTCGGTAGTTAAAAATAGGGATAGGTACATTATTTGTGAGATATGAGCACAAAGATGAGTGTTGCAAAGTTTTTCAGGCAAAAAAGCCAAGAAGATGGTAAGATGCAAAATTCTCAACTGAGTTCAGCTGTAAACTTTTATGGATAGATAAACCTTTAACATTTTAGTAGCTGTGAAGAAGGTAGAAAATACAGAAGAACATCTTCAAAACCTTGAAAACCGTATTCGGAATCCGGATTTACGAACACAAGATCAACGAAGCTAAAAATTACGTTGCCAGGTACAACTAAAAACAGAATAACATAAGCATCATTCAAAGCAACGTATTACACAACCAGTCAATCAAACTTTGACGTCAAACCGTTTTGAACTCCATCAAAATTCTCCTCCCTTCATATCTTCACATACTTGTTCGAAACCCGAAAATATAGTCATGAATCACGTCCACGTGAATGTTATAAATTATTCGGTTTTCGCAAGGAATGTAAACAGTCAATATTTCAATCAGCCATCGCTTCATTGGCCTAGATTCCGTTGGTAAGCTCAGCTGGATCCTGAACTATGCCTATCTGTCCTCGGTTGTTGGCGTGTGCGCGGTCCTGTTTTAATATACCCAAACGGGCGCATATCACACCGTACCTGAATGATAAGCGAATATTAAAAATGGTTGGACGAAGGGAATTGCACTTAGCGTGTCTAGTGCAAAAACTAATAAAAACGAGAAGGCCAGGATACCTTTCTGACAAAATAACATTTGATCAGCGAAACCGACCCACTCGTAGTCATTTGTTAAACAGGTTGGTTGTCTGTCAGCACAAAACGTCCTCTTATAGAGGTAGTTTCAAGTACAGTGCAGCTAAAATTTGGAACGATCTGCCTCCGCCTCTCAGACAGAACATGTCTCAGCCCGTATTCAAGGCAAGAGTTAAAAGGTTATTGTTTCTCAAACAGAAATGTAATGAGTAATGTTGTACTACCACTACCTCTATGTATACAAACTAGGCATTATGATTGAATGCATTTGGTGGGTTTTTAATTGTTATTTAATCAAAATATGTATAGTTATTACGAGTATTTTGGTGTATTTAAATTTTGGGGCATCCATATGTATAATTAGTATTAAGATTAGTTATATTTTAATGTTTATATTTTTGTGTTAAGTGATAAGAGAAAGGGGGCAGGCTGTAAATCAGCGTTGACCAGCGTTGTGGCTATGCTGCACACTGATCAGCATTTGCTGAGCCCGCTCCTTTCACCACACTGAATGTGCTCATATTGCCACATCTGTGTTTGACACTATTTAGTATTAAGATCGTACACATATAGTGTTTGGTAATAAATGTTTTCTTTCTTTCTTTTCTTTCTTGGAAAATTATGAAGAGGAATTTATTGTAGGGCTCCGCAGTTTGTAAAAATTTTTGCCAGCATTTTTTTAATGTTTCAGTCCTTAACCCGGATGCCATAAACAAGAGACGTTCTACACAAAAAGACAAGAAATTGAATGCCAAGCGGTGTCAAAATGTCACAGTGCTATCGAGGACCACTCGGTAATCATTGATTTAGCTACACTTTTCGTTGGAGACAATGGTCATTATTGTCAGTGAATTTTTGTTATCTGCTACTAATCCTTTCAGGTGGCTTTCAGAGACTCCTTGACACGGAATCGTGGGTATCATATAGCAGTAATTGCCCTCACTAGAACATAGTACCTGGGCGACCGAACTCTGCTCGGGTGAAAATAGAGAAAACGATGTTTTCTAAAAATTAAACCTAGTTAGATCGATTTATCACCCCCGAAACTGCTTACTAAATTTCATGAAAATGGTTGGAGCCGTTTCTGAGATTCAGGTTATATATATACATACATATATACAACCATTTCTCGTTTAATAGTACATTGTTATCCTAGGGGTGAAAGTAACTTATTTAGTCCCGAGACGGGGTTTGGCGCCCGGAACGAAGTGAGGGCGCCAATAGTTCGAGGGACTAAATAAGTCTTTAACCACTGTGCTTTTCATTACAAATACAAGGAAAGTAAAAATAAAAACATGAATCAGCTAAAGAAAAAATGAGTAAATTTTATTTTACATTTAACAACAACTTTATTGAGATAATTTTATTTAAAGTTTATGGTAAAATTAGAACAATTGGTTACAGTTAGTGACAGGTTTTTTCCGGGTATTTTGATATTTGATATTTTCTGGGAAACTTGTGTTTCTACATTATCCAGAGATTCTTGGGTGAATGTTGGGGACATTGATATTTGTCTATTTTCTTCAGCTGTTACAGAAATAATTTTGGATTGCACCGGATAATCTTTTGAAGTGCTCGGTTGTGTAGAGTCAGTGGAATGGAGATTTATCATTTCTGTTACTCTGTGTGATATCTTCGTTTTATTTTCCACTGACTCTTCTATGTAGCCTTCAGCTACTTTACTCGACTTCCAACCTCCATGCCTTTTAATGAGAGTTAAATCGGCACCAGAATCGGCTAGCAAAGTAGCCGATGTTCTTCTAAAGCAGTGACCCGAATATAGATTTGAGTTTGGCAAATTAAGGTAGGTGGCTATCTCTTTAGGAATACTAGAAATCTTGTTTTTGCCAATTACTTGCCGCAGACACTTCCCTTTATGATAATTTATGAAAAAACGGTTCGTTTCTATACCACTTGGTCGTAATTTTCGGTATTTTTCTATTATATTTACAAATTATTTTTTAATAACGAAGGTTCGGTCAACTTTAGTTTTAGTGCCACGTAACTTCACCAGTAATATATCACCTTGTTTCTCAATGTCATCAACCGTCATATTTACTAGTTCGATACTTCTGCAAGCGCCACTTATTGCCAATATCAACACTACCTGAAAAGTAGATAATTATATCTCTTTAATTGGTGTATAAAATATAGAAAGTTTCAATTTGATACAAATTTCGTATAAATAAGCGAATAACAATAAAAAGATTAGCTTACCTTCATTACTAGGTATATTTCATCAGGCGTTTGGTTTAAGAAGGTTTCTACCTCTTGAGAAGTGAAAACTTTGGACTTTTTCGATTTAAATCCATCAGATTGCCTTTTGAGAAACGATGTTAGCCTCTCGAAATCCTTTAAATGTACATTGTGTTTAGTAATTAATGTTGTCTTTAACATAGAATACACGCTCCATAAGGTTGAAGGTTTGTAAGTCTTTGATAATTCGTTGAAATATATTAGCAACACATTTTTGGGGGCTGAGTCACCCGCGTCCGTAGGAGAGTTACCCCTATTTTTGTTACCCTACACGTGGTCCCCGGGTGGTGCTAATCAGGTGACACTAACTGGTGGTAGGCTTCGGCCGAAGGCTTGTGACCACCCACCGGACAAAGACGTACCGCCAAGCGGCCTAGCCGTGTTCCGGTACGATGCTCGGTGCAGCCAACTAGAGGAGTTGGGTCGAGATAGCTGTTCCACTGCAGGCAGACCGGCCTGATGCGCGCTGTTAGGGATGTATCGGGAGACTGGTCGCGGAGGGTAGCGGGATCCGAGGCACGGTGCGCCGCTGGCCGACCGCAGGTAGTTGGGGGCCCAAGTAGTGTGCCAGCCACACACGAAAGGCTGCCCCGCCAACTGACGAAAAATCCCGGAATGCGCCATCGTGCTGGTTGGCGACCAGAAGACAGTGCCCGATGGACATTTCCGGGGGGGCTCGGGCGTCCCCGCAGTCTCCAGACCAGTCCCCCAATGATGGCGTCCTGCCGGCGCGTGTCTGTGGGATGCCAGCGTGGAACCTCATCTCACTTCCTTCTCCTCTCCTATCCTCTCAACTATGACAATTAGGAACAAAAGAAAAAAAGCTGTACAGCGGCAGCACTCACTGTCTCATAAGGTTCACCTCTGTAACATCAGAGGTATACACTCTAACCTTGATGCAGTCCACTATCATCTGGAGACTGATAAACCAGCGCTTTTGTTCCTTTCGGAGACGCAGATCGGATGTCCGTCAGACGTGGCGTATCTTTCTTACCCAGGGTTTACCCTGGAGCACAGGTTCAAGCCACGCGCGGGTGTATGCATGTACGCCCGTGACGACATCTGTTATCGGCGTCTCCGAAACCTTGAAGATTCCCGATACTCAGTGCTTTGGGTCCTGGTGGACACAGGTCTGGATAAAATTATCTATGCCTGTGTCTACAGGTCGCACAGCGGAGATCTGGAGACAACCGGGCTTACACAATACCTTAGTGAGGCGGCTGACGAGGCTCAGCAGCGGTACCCGTCCGCCCAACTGGTGATACTGGGGGACTTTAACGCCCACCACCAGGAGTGGCTCTTCCCGTACCAGTACACTGCCCGGCGAGAGACGCGAAAGCTTGCGCTAGCGTTAAATCTCACTCAGCTGGTCCAGGGGGCAACGAGGGTGCCGGATGTTGATTCGCATACGGCTAATTGCTTGGACCTTCTGCTGACCACAGATCCAGACCGTTACTCGGTGTCGGTATCTCCACCTTTGGGTAGTTCCGACCACTGTCTGGTGAAGTCTGTATCCGTCTACTCCCCTCCCGATCCCAGCCCAAGAGGCACCCGGCGGGTATGGCGGTACAAGTCAGCAGATTGGGATGGGATGCGATCTTTCTTCGCATCCTATCCTTGGCAGCCTACTTGCTTTTCTTCATCAGATCCTACGTCGTGCGCGGACGCCGTGACGGATTTGTTGCGTCGGGGAATGGAGTACTACATTCCGTTCTCTGACGTAACAATGTCTAGCCAAGACCGACCTTGGTTTGGCGCCGAGTGTAACCGCGCCGATGCGCGTAAACATGAAGCGTACCATGCCTGGGTCGACGCTCGAACGCGCAAGGCGAGTGACGTTGGTCAGAGGAAGAAAGCCTACAACAGGGCTGCCAAGTCCTGCAAGAAAGTGTTGCGAAGGGCTCGGTTCGACCACATTAGCCGGATAGGGATAAAACTTGCTTCCTACCCAGCAGGTAGTAAGGCGTTCTGGTCCCTGGCTAAATCGGTTGAATCGAACTTCTGCCGTCCCTCACTACCACCACTGCTGAAACCCGATGGGTCGCTGGCCCACTCCGCTGAGGAGAAAGCAAACTTGTTTGCCTCTCTTTTTGCGGAATCTTCGCGACTGAATCCTGGTGGCGCACGCCCCCCTCCTTCTCCTGATGGATGCGGAACGAGTATGTCGGACATTCGCATCCATCAAAAGGACGTACGTAGGGTGCTGCGCAACCTCGATGTGAATAAGGCTAGCGGACCCGACGGTATACCAGCAATTGTTCTCAGAACCTGTGCGCCTGAATTGTCTCCGATCTTGACACGCCTGTTTCGCCTTTCTTATCAGACTGGAAAAGTGCCGAATGCATGGAAGCAAGCCAACGTACAGCCCGTGCCCAAAAAGGGCAGTCGTGCTGACCCGGCCAACTACAGACCCATCTCTGTAACGTCCATACTCTGTAAGAGTATGGAACGCGTACTTAATAGTAAGCTCCTGGCATACCTAGAAGCCAACGACATCCTTAGCGACCGCCAATACGGCTTCCGCCGAAATCGGTCCACTGGGGATCTTCTAGCGTATGCCATTCACATCTGGAGTGAGGCCATCGAGAGACATGGGGAAGCGCTTGCCGTCTCCCTCGACATCTCGAAGGCTTTTGATAGGGTCTGGCACGAAAGCCTTATTGGTAAGCTTCCTTCATTCGGTCTGCCCGGTGGTCTATGTGACTGGATTGCAGACTTTCTGAGGGGTCGGTCCATTCGAGTAGTTATCGATGGCTGCTCTTCGGACCTATTGGATATTAATGCCGGGGTCCCTCAGGGGTCGGTACTCTCCGCGACATTGTTCTTGCTGCACATAAATGATCTGCTAAAACCCGGCACCTTTGGGTATGCAGATGACAGCACTGTTGCTGAGAGATACTTGTCCAACGCACGAGCCACTGGGCCTCAGGTCCGGTCTCTCCGTGAGGCCATGGTGGAGCGCTTGAGCTTGTCCTTGGAAGCAGTCTCCGAATGGGGCGATGCCAATCTGGTCAAGTTCAATGCCGCAAAAACACAGGCGTGTCTCTTCTCCGCGAAAAAGAGCCAATTTCACCCGGCTCCATCTTTCCGAGGTGTAACCGTACCGATAACGGACCATCTTGAGCTTCTTGGCGTAACGTTGACATCGACACTCAATTTTGGCCCATACATTGAGGCAAAGGCTCAACTGGCTGCCAAAAAGTTGGGGATCCTTACGAAGGTGGGACGGTACTTCACGCCAGAGCAGCTGCTTAAGTTGTATCAAGCGCAAGTTCGATCTTGCGTGGAATACTGTTCTCATCTCTGGGACGGATCTGCCAAATACCAGCTTGATGCACTAGAGTCGATCGAAAAACGGGCCAAGAGGCTCATCGGCAATGAGGCATTAGTCGAGTCAAAGCTCCAAAGCCTTGAACATCGTCGTCGAGTTGCCAGCTTGTCGGTTTTTTATCGGTTGCATTTCGGGGAGTGTGCGATGGAATTGCATGATCTAATTCCGCCTAGCCCGTTTCATCATCGAACTACAAGACGTACGGCGATGCGCCATCGGTACATGGTGGACATCCCACCCATACGCACTAAACGTTTTGGAAATACTTTCATTATGCGTACAGCTAAGGAGTGGAATTCCCTGCCGGAGTCTGTGTTTCCAGATAGCTACAACCTCGGGGTCTTTAAGTCAAGAGTGAATAGGTTACTTCTAGGCAAGCGTGTTACACCGTCGACCACATCATCGCTTACCATCAGGTGAGATAGTGGTCAAGCGCGAGCCTATCTAAAATAAAAAAATAAAAAAAAAAAAAAAACGATTTCACTTTTTACTAAGCGCGCCATTTCATAAAATCGTCATACGATTTTAGGTATCTTTGTTTTGATTTGGGTGGTAAAAGGTTTTCCACTACCGCTTTAGCCTCTTCTCTTATAAAATCAGGCGTTAAATTCATATCAGAATCAGATGAACTCATTTTATAGGTACAAATATCTGCTATACGTATATAAACAAAAGTCTTCAAATCGAAAAAATAAATGAAGATCGAATTGCCGCTTTCCCGCCTATTTTGTTTGATTTTTTTTTTCTGTGGCCGGCCAGCTATTCAGGCATTATTTTTTATTTTCATCATTGAAAAAATGGTAAATATTTTGCCCAAATCTAAGTTATTTTAAAGAAATTGTTGAAACTAAATTATAATATAGTTATTTAAAAAAAATATATTCTTTAATCAATACTTAACTTTAAGTTATTTCAATTTTACATCGTGGCTGTATAGAAAGTAGGAACATGGTTCAATAGATATGTGAAAAAGAACTAGTTTTTTTAAATAATTTGACAGCTGTCAGTTGAAAACGATTCTCCCTAGGGCTGAAAAGTATTACTTTCAACCCGCTCCTCAAGCAACTTCAGACCTACTTTCCGAGTATGAGTAATGAAAAGGTATTAAATACCATCAATCACAAAAGTCAGTCAATTAGACAATGGGCTCACGAATATCGCAGTAAACCCACTTATCTCATTTTTTTCTGGCAGTATAAAGAGTTTTTTATGAATAAAATTTGTAAGTGCTACGAAGGGAATTGCTAAGAAAAAAAACAAACGAGGAAGATTTTTAGTTTACCTACTCTCGTAAACCCTTTTTCGGAGCACAGGTCGAGTGGCTTTCAGTTTAAAGTAGGAATGTTCAAAACATTTCCATTAAACTCCACGATTGTTCCTAGCTTGTTTTGGCAACAACGCCGCGTGTAAATTAACGAGTTATTAAGATTAATTAAAACTAATTGCCTGTAATAGAACATGAGGATCTACTTTCAAACTCCCACCCTACATTAATGCTTTAAGCATCATAATCAAGGATATGATGTGGCATAAGGAAGCATTAACTGTTAAAGTACCTTTTAAATGGAGACGAAGAATGGTGTGTGAATTTGGAACTTCCTACCTACTATGAAAACTCTAAGTTTAGAACTTGCAATTGCTATTACACTTTTTGTTAGCAGGAGTTCTTCCTTGTGCGATAGGTTGGGTACCTATATATCCAATACGACAACACTACATGATTCCAAGGAATTCAATTTAGATATCGAATCAACCCTACACTTTACACAAACAATGACCCTAGGAAAAAATATATCCTCCTCCGTTATTCTTTTCTGATTAATTTCGTTGCGGGATCCAAGACGTTAAATTAATTCTCCGGGACTTCGTCGAGTTTCATTGTCTCAGTGCTTTTTTGGTGGTCGCCATTGTTGATTCTGGCTTTCAGGAGTTGCAGTGGTTTGGGAATAGTGAGGTGCGATTGACCCAAAAAAAAAAATGGTCCTTTAACTATAGAAAGAACAAGAGAGTAGCTCTACAGATTTCATAATTAACCTGCCCTTGTCTCATGTTACTTGGGATCGGCGCAATACGTTTTCTTCTTCGACTCCCCCAGTCAACCGCCACGTTATCATTGACTTTCTTTTGTTTCATATCATTCTTCGGACATTCCATCTATCAGCAGCTCTACAGATTTAAAGTAATTTTATAACTGACTAGCTGCGCCCGCGGCTTCGCTCCCGTTAACTGCCTGCCTACCCTACCCTACTTACCATTTATATTTAAATTTTTTATTTCTTTCGCTGAGAATCTTAACACCGCCATTCATAAAATGACTTCAAATGCACAACGCCATCTTTCGAATATAGAGTTCAACTGTCCGAGTATCTGAATTGCGTGTGTTGTGATAATTTTACTTCTTGAACACTTTAAATTCATATAAATTTTGGTAGTAGTGCGAATTGCGATGAAACAAAAACTAACTAACGTAAGTTTCGTAAATTTTACGTGATGCATGCACAAATAAACAGACAAAAAATCCAAATATGCTGGTAATGGGTTCTGTTGGTTATCTTTTAACACCCAGGCATCTTTTTTTGGAAATATTTTCGATGTACAAAACGACTTTTCTACAGATTTATTATATGTATTGATGATGATAGGCTCGAATTTGATCACTATTTCACTTGATGGTTAACACGCTTGCCTCGAAGTTTAAATTGAACGTCAGCTTTGATAACGTGGAATTCTAGCATTTCTTGAAACAACAGCTGGGCTTGCTCTGTTTAGATAAACTTCTCCGTATCTAATGTGATTCCATTATAAAAGTTAAAACCAGTGCCTTCTCCCTCCCGAGATTAAACCCTGAATTTTTAATATTAGTTTACGGTAGTGAGAATGTTGTCCGGGTTCTGATTGCGAACTCGTTTAGTGGGACAAATGGTAACCACATAGAGATCAGTTTTCACAATGCTATCAACTTCGAAGTACCAGGAGTTCAATTCCCTGCCGGAGTCTGTGTTTCCTGATAGCTATAACTGCCTGATAGCTATTCCGTGCGTTCAAGCGTTTTTGCCATACCTATTATTGGAATCAAATAAAACAGGTCACAATGTTAGGACCCATTAATATTAATCCTAATTTTTATCCGTGGTGCTAGGCATCTGAGTTTATCCCAGTTGTAAACAAACCTTTGTGCCTATTGGCATTGTTTGTTCTGTCTCATGCTTGATATGGAGGGAAGTGGTTTTTTTTTCCTACTCCTCCGTTATTCTTTTCTGATTAATTTCGTTGCGGGATCCAAGACAGTTAAGGCGCCGATTCCCTTGAGTAGCTGATTTTAAAATGAGAATCACGTCTAAATGGCTAGTCGTAATTTTTTGAAAAAAATATATGTTTTGAGATAAAATTTTGAGTTTTCTTCGTATAACATAGTGTAATTAATTTGTAAAGTTATGTCTAAAACGGACAAAAACACGACAATCACACCAAAACCGCTGGGCGTATTTTAATGAAATTGACACCATATCAAAGACAATTTAATTATCTACATTTTGATCTGAGCTTTTTTTTTTAAAGTCATAGAATAATAAGGAAAGTACAAAAAACTACTAAATTTCGGGTCGCGCGGGTGTGAAACGAGTGCGCGTTTTGTTCCCTCAAGGTCGTTGGCGTTAGTCGTCGTCTTAAATTCATTATCCGGGACTTCGTCGAAATTCATTGCTTTGGCGCTTTTCTGGTGGTCACCACTGTTTATTCTGGTTTTCAGGAGCTGCATTGGTTTGTGAATAGTGTGGTGGGATTGTTCCAATAAAAGCTATAACTGACGAGTATGTCAATTTGTATACAACAAAGCGGTTCTGCCTTACTATCACCTGACAGCGCTAATCAAGTTTCAATACATCAACGCAATCGAGCATGGGTTAAAACTCGCAGTAAGCCCACTGAGGTCTTTAAATCAGGAGTGAATATTAGGTTACATCTAGGCAAGCGTGCTCCATCGCCGACCACATCACCACTTAGGTACCATCAAATGAGATAGGTAGATAGTGGTCAAACGCGAACCTATCAATTATGAAAAAAAAACCTGACTTGAGGAATTTTTTTTTTTAGGATACCGTACTAAAATGGTAAAAATAACCCTTGTAGTCAGACTTCATCTTGGTTACACTAGTCGAAAATTCATCCATACAAACGTAGTCTAGGGATTATTCCACTGTTTGACAATGTACGTGCAAAATAAAAAGTGATATCAATTTGTCTTAACATTATCTAGCCCTGTATGGAAACAAAAAAATTAAAAAGCAAATAATTGAAAGTTATGAGCGTCGGAAGTTCCACATTTCAACACAAATTTTAACGTATTTTTGGTCGCGAATAAATACCATAAGAAGACGGAAAATTGCAAAACGGCCTCCATACAGGGATAGATTATTAGTTCAAAAATGCAAATAATTGTATTTTGAATAGATACGTTAAGTCGTTTTGTATGATATCCAGACTCCCAAAGGTTTGTTTATAAAATCGGTTTCGTCCTAAATCATTATCCATTTCGCTACAAATTTGCAAATAATAGTGTATTCGTACGCGAACTAGCTTCCTACTGCTCATAACAGCATCAATCTCTTTCACACGTGTAAAATGCATTTTAACCCCGCGCACAAAATAGTTCGTGCCGTTGACTAGTGTAACCTTAAATGCTACCTTGGCAGATTCTACAATCTTCAACATTATTTTATCAAGCCCTTATCTTTATGTTCCAAGTCAATGCTTTGCTATAGAAACTTACGACTGAAATGATCACTACAGTCCTTTTCAAGGATAAGGTTAGGACATCATTAGTCACTACGCTATCAGCAGGCATTAAACATTCAAGGGTGGTTTGAACCCTCATGAATCCATAAACGCTCATTGCCGTAGCAACGCAGCCCGCCCGTAGGCCTTGCACGGATGCATCGATGTAGGTAGCATATAGGTTACCTAGGAAGCTAACGGTAGGTACCTAGGCAACACTAGCCTATATAGATAGGGCATATACCTACAAACACAGCAAAACAAAAGAACACCTATTAAATAAAAAATAAAAAAATACAGGGAAATGCGTGTCTCTCATAGCACTGAACAAAAAACCAATCCATAAAATTCGAAATAGGAATGTAAATAACAAACACGTGTTCCTGAATACAATTACTGAAAAAAAATTGCCGTTAATTTACTGTTCCTACGGTTTATGGTTTCTAATAGGAATCTATTAGGGGTATGAAGAAATTGTGATTGGTTCACGACATTCCATCTTTATCCTGAATAGAGCAAAATTATATATCATGTAATTTTTAATTGGGCTGTATATTCTAATTATTGTCACGTGTAAGTATTTATTTACCTACCAAGAACTACTTACAAGGAAAATAGTGACGTTTTCTTAAATAATACCGCAGATAACTCACGCAAATAAATAATTATTTTACACACGTAACTTTAAAAATTATAATTAGGTAACTTACCCTTATAAGATCCTTATTATCACTCCTTAAAATTTAAATTCGTTGTTTTCGTATTATTCTCAATATCGTAGTCGAATCGTTTACAGTTCGATAGTACAAAATGTCAACACTTCACTGAAACCACGCGGATATTGTGTTATTCACTCGCCGTACTAGCATGCGGCTGTTTCACTAGTTCATGTTTCGATTCCCGTTTCAGGCGCCTTCATTGATAACTCGCGTCTTACTGAAAACACACGCTGCTTGCCTGCTTCGAATTACGGAGCGGAGAAGCCGGCTGCACCAATCTGTTGTCTTCCAACTCATAAACAAACTGGCAAACGGAATGAAGCTAGCCGCGGATCAAACGGTACTACACACAGTACACTCTCGTTTTGAAAGAAGAACGCGTGTTCCAAATACGAAAACTTGAAGACACAAAAGATAGAGAACGAAAAATGAAGAAAGGTTTAATTTATTAGCAAATTATAGATCACATTTTGGTTTAGTATCGTAGAAACAACGAAAACAACGCTAAGTGGGAGCGAGATTAGCGCTAGTGCGACGTAGTAGTAAGCTTCCGCGTCTGCGTGATGGGGTCGCGTCCTTCAGAGAGGCCAATTTCGACACTATGTCCTTGTAACAAAGTCCATGTGGAGAGGCATTGTCATTGTGTATTGCAGCTTATCAATATCAGCCACGCAATTTTTGTCTCTATCTCCGTAAGTTCCGGTTCAGTTTTGCGTGGCTAGGGGATAAAATACTGCAGGCAGACGGATCACGTGCGTGCAAGGGGGCCAGATGATCGCTGTTTGGTGAACTCACCAACGACCCCTCGGTACCTACGGTTTCAAGCTAAATACTATTTGAAAATAAACTTTGATTTGGTTGGTTTGATTTCAATAGTATTGTTTGATTATATGTCAAATATTGCTTAACTATAAGTTCAAAGATTTTTATGGGTTGGTAGTTGTATTATTGTAGGTAGATGTATCTTTATTGAGACTGACAGCCGATTCTGTAGAATTGCGTAACGATAGGCAAAGAGTGTGAAAAATCGACTAACGACATGCGAGACAAAAGACGTCGCGATGTGGATTTCCATCTATCACCAATCACAGGTCGATTTTTCATATTCTTTGCCCTTTGCCTTGGCAAATTTATTACGCAATAAGGCTGCTGTTCTTATTTTACTTACTTTTGACGTTTTACGTCACCTGATGGTAAGCGATGATGTGGTCGACGGTGTAACACGCTTGCCTAGAAGTAACCTATTCACTCTTGACTTAAAGACTCCCGAGGTTGTAGCTATCTGGAAACACAGACTCCAGCAGGGAATTTCACTCCTTAGCTGTACGCATAATGAAAGTTTTTCCAAAACAATTAGTGCGTATGGGTGGAATGTTCACTATGTACCAATGGTGCATCGCCGTACGTCCTATAGTTCGATGATGAAACGGGCAACATGACATTGTATAACGTGTAATAACGAAATAAACATTTTTGATTTGATTTTTTGGTCCTCTGAGAACACTCCTGCACCCGTACCAGTACCTGTTTTGGATCCGTTTGTGAATATCCGCAACTCATCGGGGCGTAGCCCCTCGCAGCGGTTATCCTCCTGTAATTAGATTTTGTATTTTTTATTTTAAAAAAAAATTGTTTGGGTATCAGGTCGTTAAAGGCTCTAAAAGAGTTCGTGGTGGAGACCCTCGAGCATAGCGGTGTGTTGTGTATTTCTCTTACCCCACAGGTCCACAGGTAAGCGACGATGGCAGCTGTACGTCTAAAGACACTTAGACGTACAGCTGCCATCGTCGCTTCCTGCTGTATAAACAAATGCAGAGGGGGGAGTCCAAGCATGGCCTCAAGCACTGTGGTCGAGATAGTTTTGCAGCCCGTTGTCGCCATGCAGGCTAGTCTCTGCAATCGCTGTAGCTTGTTCATGGCTGTAGTTAGTTTAGTGCGAGGTCACCAAATCACAGCCGGCCATAGGTGATCATGGGTCGAATCACCGAGCTGTACAGCCAGAGTATAATTTTGGGTGATAGGCCCCACATCTTACCTATCATTTTCCTGCATTGCCAGAAGGTGATGGAGGCCCTGTCTATCTTATTGACTAAATGACATCACCCGTTCAACTTACTGTCAAGGATGCTTGACCGTAATACTTGACCTCGTTGGAAAGCTAGAGCTCTGTATTGAACAGCTTAGGCAGGTGGAAGAGGCCTGGTGCCCTTTTCTGGGTGAACATGACCAATTCAGTTTTAGTAGGGTTTACAGATGTTTTTTTTTCTCCCTGCACCATCGTTCCACTATACGTTGCGCTTGCTGAGTAAGGTTGCAAATTGATCCAGTCACCTCCACAGGTACGCGGATTACGAGGTCGTCTGCATAACCTATTGCATAGTAACGGTGTTCGTTGAGTCTGGCGATGAGGTCGTTAATTACTGGGAAGGGGGGAAAGCAAGGGGTGCTTTGGGGGCAGTCCTTGGCTATCAAAGCCTGCTGCTGCTCTCCCTCTAGACGAACCACTCATTTGCTTAGCATGTTAGTGATCAAGTCAATCAGCACCTGCTCTACGCCATGTTCGGAGAGGGCAGCACCGATGATGGTGAAATTTGTCTTGTCGAAAGCCCCTTCGATATCTATAAAAGTGCCCAGGCAGGTACCTTTCTGGTGAATTGGTTCCTCTTATTTGGCTTACCACCAAGAGAAGAGCGGACTCATTAGAGTAACCAAAGCTGTAAGCATGTTGGTTACCATGTAGAGGTACCTCATGTTATTAGAGCGGCGCCGTCTCGGAGCTCCCTTTTGCACAGTCTTTCTATGGTTTTAAGCAAGAACGAGGTCAAGCTGAGGCTGGGCTGGGCCTCTAGGACTTGGCGTTTGTATAATCACTCTTACCTGGCTTTGGGATGTATAGTGCTTTCACTTCCCTCCATCTTTTAGGGACGTGTCTAAAGACCAGGCACGCTCTCAACTCAACAGTGGCACCAGTCTTTCTACTACGGACATATCTCAGATTCAGATTCAGATATATTTATTTGCATATACATGGGTATACATACATACACCAACTATTAATAAATGCATGCAGGATTATAATAAAAGATATCGCTCAAACATGTTTGCCACATACTGCGGCGTGCAAATCTTGAATTAATTAATACAATAATAATAATAAACGAAATTATGAATGAACACAAATAATAAATGAAATTAATCTAAAAGCAATCATCACAATTAATTTACCTAAACAAAACAAAGTAAAACAGTGATAATTCAATGACAAAAATGTAAAATAGCAATAAAAATAATATAACAAAACGCAAATGTCAAATAACAATAATTTTTGCCAAATTTGTATAAAAAATATCAATTAGCGTCAACCAAAATTAATTTATGTATACTCAAACCTTGTAAAAATAATGTCGAACATAGAACCTGCTCCTTTTTTGTAAGTCGGTTAAAAAGAAATAATAAATCAATCAACAACAATTGTAGGTATGTCAAATCAATCAAATGTCACAATAATGAAAGTAAAATCCATTAAAAATTAGTAGCAAAAAAAATTCTAAATCTATGGTAAAATAAATACAAAATTTCAATCAAATGTGAAATCAAGTTTACAATGCAAGTACTCGAAAAGAGCGTTTTCCAAGCAGCCAAACTGTGCGGAAAGTGTCACTTTTTTCTACTAGTGCTTTTTACTTTCCTGTACTTTTTTAAATTTTAACTCCAACTTCAGCCCGCCGCATAGAGTTTTTATTACCTATTTGAGAAAAGTTTTAAAAATTTGTTAAGTACAGATTATCATTCATATAATAAAAACAAAACTAATACTTCATTAAAAGCGTTTTTAATTACTCTAGATTTAGATTTTGATCAATAAATTAATTTTAAATATTCATTAAATATGTTTGGCAGAATGAATATTTTGCTCGTGCCTTTTTGCGTTACGACGTGACAGCTATTTGCACAAGCGCAGTACCGTACAGTTAGTCAACTCCTCGCATATTGGCGAAAGCTTGGAGGCGAGGGTGCGTGTGTAGACAGCACTGTATGTGTTGCGCGGATTACGCCGAGGTGTTGTAGGTGCTACGCAGACCCGAATGTCGTAGCGTAATGTGGTCCGAGCAAGAGGCTTCACTGGAGACCTGCCACCCAGTAATGATTTCCACTGATCCTTCTGTCGCCAAGTTCAGGTCTATAATTGTCCGATTGCGTCTGGTTACAAACATCGGTTCCTTGTATGGTATTCTACTAATGCCTTACCCCTTTCGTTTTTTGTGCCCATTCCCCACAACGGGTGATGTGCGTTTGCTTCGTTCCCGATGATGACCTCTTCTCCGCTGATTTCACAATGAGTTACAAGGCAGATAAGGTCATTCGAGGGCGATGCCTCCGCCTCAGGCATGTAAACCGAGGCAAACACACTCGGCATCATCGTGGCACCACGCTGTATAGTCAGCCTAGCTGCAGAGATATTTCTGCAACAGAAATCAATTAATAGCTGTGCTTCTAAGGTTACCTGTGACATATATATATATGATCATGGTGATCATGAGTTGAAGTAACAACGATCTTACCGCCTATATTGGACAGTCCTTGTGTTTGGCCGCCTCCTGGATCACGGCAATGACTGTGTGTTGAACCTCCAGCCACTTGCGTAACTGGGCCATCGCTGTCTGGCTGTTGTGGAGTTTCGCCTGCACAACTTTACGGGCTTACGAAGGGATCGCCATCGCAGATAGGGCCCTCCTCGTATCCCTCAAGCTGTAGTCCGGCGAAAACGTCGCCCACCTCGTCATCCTCCTTCGTTACGTAAGCCGGCGACGGTGGTGGGGGCGTCCGGCTCAGCAGCTGTAGCTGTGGGTGTAGGCGCTTCTGGGTTGAAAGTCGGGGGATCACTCTCCCCTGTATCGTTGAGCTGCTTCGTAACCGGGTCCCATCCTCGAGGGTCATACCCGAAACGACTGTCGATATCATCACCTTTGGGTAGTTCCGACCACTGTGTGGGCAAGTCTACTCCCCACCCGATCCCAGTCCGAGAGGCACCCGGTGGGTTTGTTTGGCGTACAGGTCAGAAGATTGGGATGGGATGCGATCTTTCTTCGCATGCTATCCTTGGCGGCCCACTTGCTTCTCTTCGAAAGATCCATCGTCATCTCTGACGCCGTGACTGATGTGTTGCGCCAGGGGATGGAGTACTACATTCCATTCTCTGACGTAGCGCTGTCCGGCGTTGACTGAACATGGTTTAGTGCCGAGTGCAACCGCGCAAATGAGGTTAAACACAAGGCTTACCTGGCATGGGTCGACGCTCGAGTTCACAAAGCGAATGACGTAACCCAGGAGAAGAGAGCCTTCAACAGGGCTGCCAATTTCTGCAAAAAGTCTATGCGAAGGGCACGTTTTGACCATATTAGCAGAATTGGGAACAAACTAGCTTTATAACCTGCTGGTAGCAAAGCGTTTTGGTCCCTGGCTAAGTCGGTTGAATCAAACTTCTGTCGCCCGCGCCCCTCACTACCACCACTGCTGAGACCCGACGGGTCACTGGCCCACTCCGCCGAGGACAAGGCAAACATGTTTGCCTCCCTCGTTGCGGCATCTTCGCGTCTGAACTCTGATGGCGCGCGGCCCCCTCCGTCTCCTGTTGGATGTGGGACGAGTATGTCGGATATTCGCATTCTTCAGAGGGAGGTCTGTAGGGTATTGCGTAACCTTGACGTGAACAAAGCTAGTGGCCCCGATGGGATACCGGCAATTGTACTAAAAACTTGTGCGCCTGAATTGTCTCCGATCCTGACACGCCTATATCGCCTTTCGATAGTGACTGGAAAGGTGCCGAAGGCTTGGCAGCAAGCTAACGTTCAGCCCGAGCCCAAAAAGGGTAGTCGGGCTGACCCGGCCAACTTCAAACCCATCTCGGTAACGTCCATCCTCTGTAAGAGTATGGAACTTGTGCTGAACAATAAGCTCCTGGCATACCTAGAAGACAACGACATCCTCAGTGACCGCCAATACGGCTTCCGCCGAAATCGGTCAACTGGGGATCTTCTAGCGTATGCCATTCACGTCTGGAGTGAGGCCATCGAGGAGCACGGGAAAGCGCTTGCTGTCTCCCTTGACATCTCGAAGGCTTTCGACAGGGTCTGGCATGAGAGCCTTATTGGTAAGCTTCCTTCCTTCGGTCTGCATAGTGGTCTGTATGACTGGATTGCTGACTTCTGAGGGATCGGTCTATCCGAGTGGTTATCGATGGCTGCTCATCCGGTCAGTTAGGTATTAACGCCGGAGTCCCTCAGGGGTTGGTGCTCTCGGCTACGCTGTTTTTGCTGTACATTAATGACCTGCTAAAACTCGGAACCTTTGGGTACGCAGACGACAGTACGGTTGCTGAGAGATACGTGTCCGGCGCACGGGCTACTGGGCCTAAGATCCGGTCTCTCCGGGAGGCCATGGTTGCGCGGTCGGTGTTTGTTTGTCTTTGGAGGCAGTCTCCGAATGGGGCGATGCCTATCTAGTCAGTTTCAATGCTACTAAGACCCAGGCGTGTCTTTTCCTTCTTGGTGTTACGATAACATCAACCCTCAATTTTTGTCGATTCATTGAGGCAAAGGCTCAGCAGTCGGCTGCAAAAAAGTTGGGGATCCTTGTAAAGGTGAGACGGTACTTCACGGCCTGAACAGCTGCTCAAATTGTATAACGCGCAAGTTCGGACATGCATGGAGTACTGCTCTCGCCTCTGGGATAGATCTGCCAAATATCAACTTGATGCACTTGAGTCGATTGACAAACGGGCCAAGAAACTTATCGGCAACGATGCACTGGTCGCCTCAAAGCTCCAGAGCCTTGAACATCGACGCCAAGTGGCCAGTCTGTCGGTTTTTCATCGGTTACATTTCGAATCAAATTGTGCAGTTCCATCGCATCACACTACCCAGTGTGATGCGATGGAACTGCACAATTTGATTCCGCCTAGCCCTTTCCATCACCGGACAACAAGACGTACGGCAATGCGCCACCGGTACATGGTGGACATTCCACCCATACGTACAAAGCGTTTTGCGAATGCTTTCATTGTACGCACAGCTAAGGAGTGGAATTCCCTGCTGGAGTCTTTGTTTCCTGATAGCTACAACCTTGGGGTCTAGGCAAGCGTGCTTCACCGTCGACCACATCATCACTTACCATCAGGCGAGATAGTGGTCAAACGCGAGCCTATCGATAAATAAAAAATAAAAAAAACCTGGTTTGACACCTCTTGGCTGATAATCCCCGTGCGGGAACAGGTTACCGCGACGCACACGTGGGCACTGGCAACTAGGACATAGCTCATCGCATCAGTCCGCTTGGACTGATCAAGCCGCAGTCGCTTGTGCTCAACTCGAGGCGACATGGTCTCGTTGAGAGCCCGCTTGTCCACAGCATGACCCTTCCAAGCGGCCTGCTGTGACGTGCCGGCCGTATGTGGTGGTTACCCCGCCGCTGACTGGCTGCCATCGGCCGCAGTCTGCGACCGCTTCTCTTTCGAGAAGTTAAGTTTTGCGGTCTCAGCAGCCTTTTTTTATTCTAGAAATGCTCATGTATTCTGCACCACCACGGGGAGATAGTGCAGTTATGTGGGACTCTAACCCACTAAAACTCCACGGTGTCCTCCTGTGCCGCTTATGGCGGGAACACGGGTACGCGTTGGTCTTAGCAGCCTGCCCCAACTGAGAGACTTTAAAAATCCATTAGGTGAAAAGAAATACATTTTTATCTCTCCGGCTCCCACCCTTCATCGAGCCCGCATCTGGGAATGTCCCACTAATTAAAGTGAGACGTTAGGACTACCTTCACGATATAGGTGCGCAAGGCTGGCTTACAGTGCAACATAGGGTGCTCGTTCGGGTTGGCTTGAACAGATCTACCCTCCCTCCCTTACACCGTCAGCGTGACCTTCACCAAAGCTTCAGCCGTCGAAGGATAGCCTCGGTGGACTCCTTCATCCCTGCTTACGGCGCGGAACTGCGCAGGTCCTAGCGCAGATAATTATTATTTTCTCCTACTCGTCGTCAGCAGACTTTAGTGACAGCCGAGCCCGCGACCACTCAGTCACAGGAGGATCGCGGTTAGGAGTGGATATTGGGGTGGGTGGGAGAGAGGATGAGGTGGGGATGTGTGTGTGGGGGTGTTAGGAAGATGTTGGTTGTCAGCATTAAGGGTTTCTGTTCGTCTATTTCTTAGGGAATTATATCAATAACGGGGTGGCAACCACAAGAAGGTACAAGCACCGGACTTGCCTTGAGAGACCATTCCCCCATTTACCAATGGCTATCCTATTACCCAGTATCTGGGTTTTGGAGATCAGATATTTACATACATTTAAAATAGTGGTATCCACTTGCATCGTGTTTGACTGGAAGTCGACCTTGGGGTCGACTAACCAAGGTTGATGGGAAAATTGTTGGGCTAAAATAGTATTGATTGGCGAAACCAGTCGTGATACTACTTCAGTGATACGAGGAGGCGAAGATGCGGGGTGAGAGACTGGTGCAGCGACATCACTATGGCGATCGACACTACGTCAGGTCATAGAGGCGGAATGCCCGGTGAACCTTGGGCATCCTGTCCATCCTGACACCAGCCTCGGGGCGATCCGGCCGGTGCTCGACCGCTGGCTCGGGAGGAAGCACGGCTCCCTAACGTTTCGGGTGCCTCAGGTGCTCTCGGGGCACGGCTGTTTCGGGAAATACCTGTGTTACAGTAAAAATATACAAACAGTATGGAAACTACTTACAAACGCTCGAAACGGCACACTCACACAAACATACGCACCGACGAGACCATTAAGGCACTTCTACAGTGCTGTCAGTAGTGCGAGCCGCTTAGGGGTCTCGTTGATCCGCATGCTTGTGTGAGTGTGCCATTTCGAGCGTTTGTAGGTAGTTTCCATACTGTTTTTATATTTATTCTGTGCCTGTGTCAAATAAACAGTTGCTACTTGTTACATTAATTAGCCGGAAGAAACAACAGCAGCGCGGCAATCAGCAGACGCTGGCCGAGTGTGACACATGGGAAGAGCCGCACCGTGCCCTCGTTTCGGAAGTGGGAAGTGACCTGTCACTGCCGACCGTATTTCGTTCAACGGTCAGCAGTACAATCTCGGGACGCGTTGATCTCCGTCTGAGAGAAAGGCATTTCGCAGAAGGATGCTGCAGAAAAGGAAAAAGAAGAAAGAACATATCACTACCAAAGACGGGACGAAGCTTGCGGAAAGCGGGCCGGCACTAGTCCTGGGTAGTGGAACAAACGCACCCGCAGCTTCCAACGCAAGTGTGCGATGGAACACACGGGTGGTTTAAGTCAATAAGATTCTGACAGATCTTTCTACCTACGCCATGGCGGAGGTCATCAATGAAGATTTTCAATACGGAAAAAAGGATATAAAAGGATTTAGCACCCACAAATGACTGGAATACAAATAAGGTAACTAACCTCGAGTATTTGCAGATCTCTTCCACTACATATTTATCCTTGACTTCCATCAGAGTAAGTCAGCTGCGTCAGATTAGGAAGTAGGTATATAGCGGGTGTAACATCTAAAATATCGACGTTTGGGTCAAAAAGAATTGATCCTTGTAATAATTTAGAATGGGGTAAACATAAACCTATAACCACACTACATTTTCTGTTTGAAAATAAATGAAGTTGGTTATAAAATCAATGGTAAACGGCATCTCCCAGAACCAAAAATTCAACGACGTAATATCCACCAAACCGCACTTGGCTCGCGTGGTGGATTAAGGCCCATGTCCTTTCACAGAGAGGTGCCTGTCTGTGTCCCAGAAGTGGGAAGGCTGATTATGATAAATAGTTTACCGTGTGTTTTTTTATTGGCAACTCTATTAAGTGTTTTTAGGTAGAAATTAAACATCTTATAATCAATATATTTTAATTTAATGACACAGAAAACATCAAATAGATAATAATTGTACACAAAATTGACACTTTATAATAGGTATGTATATAAATCGCAATTTGGTCAAGGGTAAATCTCAATATTTTTTTATTAATACATTATAAAATATTATTATTTAATAAATATTTAAGCCGATCACAATTATACAAATCGTTCGAAGATTATGCGCTTTTTTAAGTTTGCGCTTCAACTAATTTGATTAAGTAATGACTAGAATTGATTATGATTAACTTAATGATTATGGCAAGACTTTTAATTAAATGTAGATTTAAAACTATATTTAAAAAAAAACAGTTGGGACCATCAAGCTTTTCACTCGTTATTTTTGGTTGTTATGATGGAAACTACTTATATTTTAATTGAATAGTTTTTTTTTTCAAATTGTGGTATCTGTCCTCTTTGGTTTTCACTACGACTTAACTTTTAAAAGGATGCTTTTGACTAAATTTTTCTATAAATTGCACGGATTCTTTGGGTACGAATATTTCTAGGAGAATGTAGCCTCGGTGGGGTCAATATTTCATTATACATTCTTAAAAGTACACAAACACATTAGTGATCAATTATACTTATAACACAAATCATAAGGTGTATTTAGACGGTACGAAGAACCGTGAGTCTCTGACAAAGGTCGGGGTCAAACACAGCACCGAGAGGCGTCAACAACTACGGCTAGAGAGGACACTGTCAAAACTTTCCATAAAGACCGAATTTGTCAGTGAGTTTACTCATAGAAATAGATACACCGTGACAATTCCAAATAAGTTTTCAGCATACATTGCGCGGGCACGAATATTTTTAATAATTCCATGCCACAGATATAAATCTAACTAGATAACGCAAGTCCCTCCATCTGTATAAAAACCAAGCGTGCCACTTTTTTACAAACAATTTAGAAACAAATTTACTTACCAATGAAAGAAAACATTTCCAATGCCTCGGCCAACTTTTTCTATACATTATTTACAGCTCAATATGGTATAAAAATACATTTTTCTAGATTTCGGTGGATTTCCGGTGCCGATAATGCTAAATGAAAAGCTCAGATTACGATCATTTATCGTAACTTTAATCCGTTTTTTGGCACGCGAAGAACATAGCGTCGTCTAGTTAGATTTATATCTGTGTTCCATGCTCTGTGGGTCGATGATAGGAGCTCTTTAAAAGGTACCTACAGAGGTAAGTATGCGGAACAGGGTGGAAGGTTCCGCATCTTCCATTGAGAAGAGAGGATCGTCCGACCAGAGAGGCGTTGTCTGGTCCGGGCAACTTCACGATGGTTGTTGCCGGGCCGTTGTACAATTATGTTGCCTGTATATTTAGTATGTATGTATTTATGAACCTATTAAAAATCTTATGTATCTGCGTAGGTATTTCTTTTACTACAGTATTTTTAACGCGTATATTGTCATATCCAATGACAGCCAGCAGTCCAGGCAATTACTGTCCATACCAGGTTGCCTGGAACTGATCGCGTACCGTGATAAGGCTGCCCAATGGATGTATATATTAGTTTTAAGTTTCCTTTAAAAATGTAACTTATGGTGTAGATAGGTACAAAAAAGTACCTATATAATAATTAAATAAATACGCGATGTAGTAATTGGGTTGAGTCAGATCATATCTTCGTAGTTCGTCAGTATGGTATAGATGGCGCTACATACCCGGTCTTTGTTCGTTCGGTCTAAACACACCATTACGATAATTTTCACTTACAATCTAAACATTATTCAAATGTAAAAGTGTATAACAATTCATACAGATTATGTTTACCTCAATAGACTAGGGTTAATTCATGAATATCATATATCATAAGATTTTCCCAAAAACATCAGAACGTTTAAATCAGTAGGTATACTTTGTATAATTATTTTTGTGCTACTAAAATATCACACTTGTGCAACACATTTAACAACAGAAACAAGCTAATAACAATAGGCTTCTTGTACACAATGACTCATGTGCATGTATGTACATCTGAATTATCGATTCGTCAAAAGTTTAGTAGAACCGAAAATCTATTTCATAATTATCGCATGTATATCATGTAATCCAACAAAACAAAAACAGTAATCAGTAACATATTCGCGAGCTGGCTGACCAAAACCAGATGTATCATCCAGTCGGGTATTTTGATTTTTTTAATTAATTATTTTTATTTATAACTTTTTAGTTAACCTTTTTTATTTTTGAATTAGGTACATTTAAACATGTTTTATATTTTTTAAATCACCTCTTGAAACCCTTTTTTTGTATACCCCACACGATGGGTTTAGAAAAAAAAATGGGTCCCCAGAATATGGCACCGTATTTTTTCTATTTTCCAATTTGAATGTAGCCAGTGACACTCGCAGGGTTAAGAATAATCGATTGACGTAAGAATCATCAAAATCGACCAACGCGTTTGGTCTCTAGAATGACACATATGGACAAACATACATAGACTGATAAACACATTACCCTCTTTCGGCAGTCGGGTAAAAGTTGGTTTAATTTGGGTTACATCAAATTAACAATCATTACGTTAATTGTTGTCAGTCATGTTAAGGTTTAAGTAAGACAAATCTCGATTAACATTAACATTAAAAGCGGGATATTTACCATGTTTACTGTTTGTTGCGAGTTCCCGATATTTCGGTGCTGTTGCGAGCACCATGATCACGGATAAACTGAAAGTCATTGCGGGTGGGTGTTTATGAGGAGACAAAACGGTCTACCCTCTTTCTTGTAAATAGCCCGCTTTTAATGTTAATGTTAGTGTGACCATGATAGTTTAAAAACTTAAATCTCGATTAAGGTAACAGAAAGCTTGAAGCTTGAGCCGCCAAGGCGGTTAAACCGCCATACACATGTAAATATTTGCAAACCATGTCATCATTGTGTACTAGTTAACAATAACTAATATTAACATTAAACTCCCCTCAACTTGCATGTGACTAGGATTATGTACCCTGCACTTATCATAAGGTATAAAGTAGATAATGAGGACTAAAGGTTCGATATTTGGTAATAGTGATTGTCACAATACAAAGGCTACAATTTTGAGCATAAAGACATATTTAGAATTATGAAATTGTAAAACCATCGACTTGACTTCTACCTAAGGGCTCATTCGGCTGCAAACTGAGTCGTTAGACTAGTTTATTCGCGTTAAGGTTACACTAGTCGAAAATTCATCCATACAAACGTAGTCTAGGGATTATTCCACTGTTTGACGATGTACGTTCAAAATAAAAAGTGATATCAATTTGTCTCATCATTATCTAGCCCTGCATGGAAGCAAAAAAGTATAAAAAGAAAATATTTGAAAGTTATGAGCGTCGAAAGTTCCACATTTCGACACTAATTTTAACGCATTTTTGGGCGCAAATAAATTCCATAAGAAGACGGAAAATTGTAAAACGGCCTATGGATACAGGGATAGATTAGTAGTTCAACAATGCAAATAATTTTATTTTGAACTGATAGATTTAGTCGTTTTTTCATGATATCTAGACTGCCTGCATCACAGCATCTATCTCTTCCGCACGTGATGTCGGTTGATAAAAAATGCATTTTAACCCCGCGCACAAAATATTTCGTGCCGTCGACTAGTGTACCCTTAAGAAAATAGTGAGTCATCTTTGTCAGCCGGCACTTCGACCAATCGGGTCGCAAGCTTTCTAATTTGTGCCAACGATGACTCACTATTTTCTTAACGCGAATGAACTATAGGCGGTTACATTGAATCGTTGGATGATTTGGGAATCTTGCCGAAAACGTCCTGTCGACGAAGTGAGCAGATGTTTGTCTAACGATATATCAAACATTAGTAAATATATTCGGCAGAACCCGTCCCAACTAGATCATCTCTAAATATATCCACGTTTTCATCATATGTTCCAAATCGTTTAAATTGTTAAAAGCTAAAAATACTATAGAGATCAGATCAAAAATACAGTACATATTAAAAAGAAGACAAGATAGAAAAAAAACAGAAAAATGCATCATAATAACTATTTCAAGTAGGTAAGTACATTAGGATGGAATGTAAAAAGAAATAGTTCCATGAACTAGAAAAATAAAATCAGTCTCATTAACTATAGACCCTTTTGGAATAAATAATTTAGGTTCCAAGCTATATTAAGTAATAAATATAAAACTTTTATGACGTTTTTAAAATATTTAAAAAAAGTGTATAGTAAATACTCTTAGTTTCAAGGTAAGACAGTAGAGTATACGTATAAGACTATAGACATGGAGAATGGACTGAGCAATACTGTCACAATATTGACTAGTCTGTAAAAAGGGACAAATCAACTGTGCAGCCAATACTTGTCGCTTTTGTGAAGATAGTAATGACGAAGGTGACACTGCAAGACTGTCACATGGACCAATCAGAATTCTAGAAAAATTACGCACGGTTGCTTTGACGCTCTTACATTTTCCGCACCGTATTCACATCTCAGCTGAGTAAGGAACGGTCAGTCCATTCTTCTATATCTATGTATAAGATAGTATAAAATCACAGACTATAAAAACTTAGCATGAACAAAACTTCTTGTCTTTATTCGCCTGTAGTTTCTGGAGAGATTGACGGCGGCGTCCTGATGCACACAGCATCGCATACTCCACTGATGACTCCATCCTGCAAGGACACAGTTTACTTATTAATACAGGTATTGTTGTAGGCATTTATGACAATACATGTGGTATGTCTGTAGACCATGTGCCTGACATGGGGACATTAAACAGAAGAATCCATTTGTAATTGTAATATTCGTATTTAAATTTATACCATAAATGCAGGGCCCTGCAAAACTATGACTTGAACAGTTTGCATAGATTATAGGTAGTATAAGAACACCACAAAAACAAGCAAACTGAAGCAAATGTGTACCATTGCTTGGCAAAGGCCCCTTAAAAAAATATTTTCCCACTTCCACCTGTCCGTCCTGCGCGATATATTCTGCCGACTATTACTTCTATTCGGCCGACTAGCCGATTGGTCGGTTTAATTAGGCCAACTAGTCGGCCAAGCCAATCACGGTTTCGGGGGTATTCGGCAATTTCCATGACGCTTCGTTTACAGGTGATTCGCGCGCAAGTCCCAACCGCCGCCTACGAGTGTGTCGTGTGAACATGTTTTGTCTACTTCGCATTATTTTTTATTTTTGCTTTTGCACAGGTCAGAGCGGTGTTTTTGTGTTAAAAAATAAAGACTACTGTTATTGTTCATTAAATTTAATCATGTTCAATAGAAAGTCTCGTGTATCTTCCTTCTATATACATTTTATTGAGAAATACCTACATACAAAGTAAGAAGCCGGATAGTCGGCGCACTTTGCCGAATATTCGCCGACTACGAAATTGGCCGGCTAATCGGCTTTACCGAATAGTCGCCGACTTGTTGGAACATCCCTAATGATTATGTCATCTTAATAATGTCTTACCTATTCATGATGCGGTCAAGTAAAATCTCGATAGCCCGGTCAATGTTCTGTCCCGATTTGGCACTGGTCTCTAGATATGGAAGGTTGTAGTTTTTGGCAAATTCACGGGCACGGTTCTGGTTAACCAATCTCTTCTCCTGCAAGTCACATTTGTGACCACATAGCACTATGTCAGGGTCCTCAGACAGGCTGTGAGTCTGAAATAAAAAGGGTTATTTTATCGTATAATGACCTTATCCAGATAGAGATGGCGGGTCTTCCTGGGCTAATTAACAATCACTGGATCTTGGCAGTTTTGGACCATGGCAGTTTTATTCACCTGTCTCTGTAGTGCTGTATTTTTTTAATCCCTTCGCCCAGCAGAGGGATACAAAAAATACAGCATGTCGACAGTGCAAGTTATTCAATATAAAAATGAGGATACCATTGAAAGATTGAAAACTAGATCAAAGCTTAGCAAATTAATTAACAACATCTTCATAAATAAAAAACTACCTTTAGTTGCTCAATCCAATTCCTGACTTCAAGGAAAGAAGCCTCATTGGTGAGATCAAAAAGTAACAGAAATCCCATAGCATCTCGGTAGAAAGCCGTAGTCAGGCTACGGAATCTGAAAAACCAGATTTAATAAATGTATGTGTGTGACAATGAAACAATAGATGGGCTGCATGCAACATTAAATGCCTAGTTAGGTGGTGACATGGTGATGATCCTAGAGAAGCATTGTAGAAGACATTTGTTACACCACCCCATTTAATTTGGTATAAAATTATGTTAAAATAATGATTTCAATTATTTATTATATTTACATATTTTTACATTTTTAAATATTATTCTATAAAAAATAAAATAAAAAAACATTTAAAAATACAAAAATAGTAGCCAACCGGTATTGGGAACAGGCTCCTGAGAGAGGAACCTCCTAACGGTACGAGCCGTGTCCGGGAGTACCGCTTTCTGGATCAAGCCCTTGACCCAGCTGCTCAACGAGAGCCTCCTCAGATGTTCGTCGAGGCTCTTGGCTATTATACCATTGGCTGTCACGACTATAGGCACAATGACTGCTGTATTCACATCCCACATGTCGACAACCTCGCGAGCCACATCAAGATACTTACTTTTCTTATCTCTCTCCGCCTTCACGAGGTCCTCGTCATGGGGGACCGCTGTATCAACAATCATTGCACAACGCTCTAGTCGGTCTATCACCACTATGTCAGGCTTATTAACAACAACAGTCCTGTCAGTGATGATAGACCGATCCCAATACATGTGACATTGCCATTTTCGAGAACTGGGTCGGGCACATAGTTATAGTAAGGCACTTCCGATTCTACAAGATTGTATTGAGCAAGTTACTGGTGGATAATCCTGGCTACAAGGTTGTGTCTATGCAAATAGTCTCCGTTAGCCAGACTAGAACAACTGGAAATAATGTGTCTGATTGATTCCCCCGGCCGGTGACATGCCCAACAAATGTCAACCGTGCCATCCTTCACAATATATTTCCGGTAGTTGTTTGTCATCATAACTTCGTCCATAATCGCAAAGACAAAACCTTCGGTTTCCCCGAAAAGGTCACCAAATCGCAGCCAGGCCACGGATGCTAAAAGATCTACATCGGGCCCATTTAGGACCCGGTAAAAGCGTCCGTGAAGCTCCTTGCTCTGCCATAATGATTATTATTGTCATTATTATTTCAATGTTATTTACCGTTCTTGTCCAGCTGTGTCCCATAGTTGCAGGTGAACACGATGTTGCCTCCCATTTTGTTGGTAAAGCTGCATGATTAAAAATAATCAATTTAAACAAATAAATACACTCCCTTTATGCAGAAAGTAACTAATCATTTCAAGCACTCAATTAAAGCACACTTCAAACCCATCGTTAATTAATTTTATCTGTATCAATCAATTGAGATAAAGTAGGTATATGAATGTGATAAAATATTAAATGTTTGATTAGGAACTTACGATGCTTTTCTCCCTGAAGTCTATGCCAACTGTCGAAATGAACTGTGTGTGAAACACCCCATCAGTATATTTGTATAGGAAGCTCGTTTTTCCTACGCCAGAGTCTCCCACACAGAGAAGCTTAATGAGATAATCGTAGTCCATATTGATAATGGGACTGCAGCAATGAAATTCCAGGAAAATTGCATTAGTGTACCACCTCCTACAAGCAGGCTAGCGGTAAATCTGGATTTATTTACACAAAATGCTGTTTAATTAATAATACTGATCCATCGCGTTTAATTGGACACAACATAAATAAGAAATAGAAAAACATCAACAATCGATCGCACGATTGCTTTGCTTTCATTAAATAAATGTCACTGTCAATTTGATAATGACAAATTGACATCTGTTCTGCCCATAGACTTCTATTATATGCCCTGTGCTCTGCCCGTAAAGAGCGGGTAGCAGAAAATTATGATTTATTGATTTTACAAATATTCCTTTTGATTTTATAGGGTTTCGTACCCAGCGAGTAAAAACGGGACGTCTTTCTGTGTCACCAGGCTGTATCTCTTGAACCGCGATAGCCACCGCACTGTGGTGCGCGAAACCGCCCGAAAGGCTTACCTTAAATAGACAGTTGAATTTTTTACATAATTATGATGTATTTCTGTTGTCGCAAATACTAAAAACAGAATAAAATAAATATTTAAGTGGGGCTCCTATACAACAAACGTAATTTTTTTATCATTTTTTTGCGATTATGGCACTAAAAGACACACTAGGCTACTATTAATTTAACAAATTAATGATTTCTTAAAATAATTTGTACGATGTGGAACCAAACGTAACACCAAATAGAGATTTTAATGGTAACATTATGCAATCAGCTGTTCTATGTTTACCACACTACGTTTATTTACCGCCATCAATGTCAAATGTCAAAGTAATTTTTTGGAAAAATTTAAATTGGATTTCGGAGTTTATTTGTAAGGAAATTATGAAAGAGAAACACTAAAAAAAATGGCCAGCAATGAAACTGTGAAGGTGAATAATCCAGTAGTCAAGGTGGAATACTGGTACGTAAATAACCCTTGAAGCTTTGAACCTTTTCATGTTGTGTTGCACTTTTTCCATGCGCGTTTTTAAAAGTCAAAAAATAAAATAGTAACCTCGTTTCCTCATAGATATTGCTAATAATGTAGCTTTTAGATACTACCAATTTTATTTATGTCTGGTCTCTGGTATCCACAATTTTTTATCATAAACTGACCTTACTATACTTACATACCTACATGCTTACAAACACAATTCAATTTTCCATTGAGGTAGGCAAAAACTACATACCGCCCATTGAAATAATATGTACTAAGTACATTATTACCTCAATGATACTGCCACAAAATAACAGATTCTATAAAATCGTCACTTTTAGATTGTGTAATAAACTAATGATTTTATTTATATTTTTGTCAGTGGTGTATGTGATTACGGTGGTCACTGC
The DNA here is from genome assembly GCA_948252205.1 of Orthosia incerta. Lineage (NCBI taxonomy): Eukaryota > Metazoa > Arthropoda > Insecta > Lepidoptera > Noctuidae > Orthosia > Orthosia incerta. Next base: position 9,049,833 of record OX411748.1, read on the forward strand.
TTAGCACTTGGACAAACTATTAGGAAGATTACTCCTAATGCAACTGTGAACTGTGCTCGGGGAAGGCAAGGTAATTAATATGTTACTATAATAACTAAAAGATAGCTTGATCTTTGTGACATTTTTCAAACTGACGTATACATTATCGTTAGCCTGTCAAGCGCTATTGTTACTGTATTAATACTGACAGCTGTCGCAAAGATCAAGCTATCTTATAAGAAGTCACCGGCTGTCACCGGCTAATTAGCAGACGCAATAGAAATTACCATTGTCTTTCGCTGCTACGGTTATTGTGACAGATAAGGGGATAATCAACATCATCATCATTGTCATGTTTCATTTTTGTCAACTACCTACTTAATTAATATTCAGCACCAAATTAATATTAACTAGGTACCTACTGGATGAAAGGAGATTAACAAAAGGTATATACAAGGCAGACATGAATTGAAATGCTAGGAGGGGTCGCCTTAGAAAGGCATACATAGACTTAAAGGTGATGTTCTTCAGAAAGGCCAGGTCCGCAGTACTTGTAACAGGCGTGCGTGTAGGACTAGATGTATGAATGTGAGTGCAGGAAAAGAAGTATGTAAGGATCGTAGCAGGTGGCGTTCTGTAGTTTCTGCCTATCCCCATGGGAAAAAGGCGTGAGTTTATGTACTTTTTATAGTAGGAGGTATTATATTAAATTTTGTGTTGAGTCTATGATTTTGCCTTAACATCTTCATGTGTCAGTTCAGCTAAGCAGTTTAATTTGTCATGCTGATGCTAAGCTTTATGTTATCTTAAATTCTTGTTGAATTTGCTAGTGATGTGCATGATGCTGTATTCTGTTACTGCAAATTAGCTATTATCACCTTGCTATGGTAAAAGATTGCCTATCATTAGAAGCATATTTTGGTATAATATACTATATATCAAAAGACAAATGTTAGTGAATAGCGATTTCAGCAATAACCAACTTTTTTATATAGGTTTAGTGAATAGGTGGAGTGAAATAAGTAGTTATTCTTTCTCTTACAGGTGCATTTGAGGTTGAAGTAAATGATAAATTAGTATATTCAAAGTTAAAAACAATGGCACTGCCAGATTTCAATGAGGTAGCGGAGGTAGTCAACAATGTGTCACTAGGGGAGGAGCCTCGGCTAATAAAAGGAGAACAACCAATAAACTGTGCAATAACATAAAATATATTAAATCACAAACAACTGTTATTTAAACTAGTCACAGAATAATAAATTTAAGTAGGAAACAATTATTCTATGTATGTTGTAAAGAAAATAAATACATAATTTATTTTTGAAAATTATATATCTGATTGTTTTAGTTTAACAATTTTAACCCTTCATTTAAATGGTTCTAGTAGGGTTACAATTTTTTTGACTAAAACTAATTTACATTATTTTTGTTATTTTATAACAAATAAAATTTTGGGTTTAAATTGTTATAATAGAGATCTATTTATCCTTGGAACTTTCTATCACTTATCACATTTATATAAAACTAATGGAATGTTCATGGCATAATATTTTCTAAAATATAAATAATATAATAAGTACCTAACTATTATAAAATAGTTTTTCAGAGCTCTCAATGTGGCAATAATGGTTGTGTAATCTTTCAGTCTCTTAACTAAACATATGATTATTTAAAACCAAATATGAAGTCACCCTCAAAATAATAGAGGAGATATAGTCCTTTTGTAAATTCTCTACATAATTTCTCAATATTTAAATAAATGTAAAGCACAAGAATCGGCAATTCATTATACTATAGGTAAGGTACTAAAAATACTTTTTATTCAGCTGCGTTACATATATGTTTGAAATGACTTCATTAGTAATTAGTAAAATAAACACGATCACTCTTAGCTCAACATTTTGAAAAGGTACATATTATTTTAAAAATAATATTAAAATATCAGACAACCCTGTTTTGGTCACGCACATAATTTTCATTAAAACAGTTAGTTACTGTTTTACTATAAATCCAATTTATATTTCTTATTTTTGTATTTTATTCAAAATAAAAAAAAACGACATCACAGCCATAAATCCCAGCACTCATTATACATTTGTATTACAGGTAAGGATATAAACTTTATACAATATATTAATGTGGGTAAATAGAATTTATATAAATTATACAGATAATATTAATAATTGTATTAATGTAAATAAAATTAAGGACAGGTCCATATCTCATAAAGGTGTTATTACAATAATATTATTCTCAATGTGCAACAAATATTTGCATTGCTTTTGTATGTACGATATTAAAATATAATTTAAGGCATAGACATGTAGTGAATTAGTTTTAATTTGAATATATTAAGTCACCTTACATATTTATAATTCGAATATTTTTAAGTTTACTTTACTCTTAGGTTAGGTACGTACCTACATATATTTACTATCTATATCCTATTAAATACAAAATTACTTTAAATAAATTTGTGAATCAGAAGTACGTAGGTGATAGTTCAATTTTCAACTATTGCCAAGAGCCATAGGGTAAAAATTATAGTCGAACGGGAACTTTTGCGTTTGTAGTTGTAGAATTGCTACTTGTCTCAATACAGTTTTCAAAATTATAAGGGGGTATAAATTAGGAACGCGCGAACGGTGTTGATATTGATAAAAACAAAAATCTGGCCGAGAGACTAGATCTATTAAAAAATATATAATATCAACATGCAGATTGACTTGCACAATAGAATCATTATGTATTATTTTTCCACTACCTTGCCTATTATGTAACACAAGATTATAAAATAAAAAATAAACAAAACTAAATTACATAATAACAGTTACCAAATGACTTATGTATAGAGCTTTGATATCATTATGTAACTGGCAGAATGATACTGAACCTGTTACCTCTCGAAAAAGCGCGCGTTGATTGTGTGTTATATTATATAGTCTGTGGTTTTTAGTCTGAACGTTTCTAATAAATTGTAGTTGGAAACTTATTTGCATTTAAATAAGTAAGCTCATCAGGTAGTGGAAAAAGAATCGTTCGTGTCTCGCATAAAAAGGCTTAATTTTAACACTCGCATGTAGTAAGTCGTTCTCCTTCGGCTCACGTCAAAATTGGCTACATCGCTCGTGTTAAAATCTCGACTTTTTATGCTCGACACGAAATGTACTATTGTCTGGCACTGACAAGTTATTTCAGCTTTACGTAGGAGTACAATATTGGTAAGGTAGTTTCCAGCGGTCTCAACCAATCAAAACGCTGTATTTGCATAAACTGAGTTTAGTTGTACAAATCGCGATTAGTTTCTTTGGTGAAATCGGCCCTAAGTATGGAATGATCTTTATATGGTTAAAGGGACACTAAATATTAGTTCATCGCATGATATTATAATGACTACTTTATGAGATACAGATCATATCCCCAGAAAGCAAAACAAGGGGTACTTATAACAGTGTATTATATCACTTTATTACTCGTATATTTTTATAGCAAGCCTGTACTGGTCTTCTGCTAGGCAAACGTTTCCCCCTCCATTCGCCATGTACCAATATTTCTTAAAAAAGTCTTTCAAGTCGTCCTGTCATTTCCTTCGTGATCCAGCGCGTCTCTGTCTTCTGGTTTCAGACACCAAATCTTGTGCTTTCCGAGCCGACTTCTCATATTGCTTGTTGCAGACATGTTCAATAGAGTGCTACTTAAGCTGGGCAGCCTTCTGAGCCACGTGAATGTTTTGAAGCGCGATATCTATGGTGTTAATTAACACCATATTAATTTAATAATATAATAACACTGTTATTAGTGTCTCCGTTTTCGCAGCATCTAAACTTAAATGATTAATCCCAATTAGCTATAGGTATCCCATCACCCACTTTTACCCCTAATAAGAAAATATATTTTCTTTAAAAAAAAATGTTGTATCCAACCACACATTTATCTAAATATATTTCATCTACTGATATCATCATCATTTATTATAGGTTTTACTGATGAAAATATTTTGAGGTGACGGTCTTTGGATCCGTCAGCCGAGCCTACATAACTTAAATAAATACCAAACCGTAGTTTGCCTGCAAACTGTTCGGATATAGTTCTCAAGGGCTCCACGGTTTTTTCGCCAGTTTGTTGATCAATGCACACCATTTGGCACCTAGGGCATAGTCCTTCGACCTGGAAAGAAAATATGAAACCTTTAAAACCCTGCACAATTATATCCTAGCATCGGTCTACACTTAACCCCTTGAAGTGCCTAATACGTGGATCCACGCGAGGTACAATGGCCTTTTTAGGGTTCCGTACCTGAAGGGTCCAAACGGAGCCCTATTACTGTCACTCGAGATCACGTGTCCGTATGTCTGTCCGTCTTCTTTCACACAGGTTTTACAGCCAAACGGTTGGAGCTACAGTCTTCAATGGTCACAGTATAAGCATCTTGTTGATCCAAAACCATAAAAAATAACAAAAACTTCCCATACAGCTAGAAAATTAGAATCATTTCCGTCTAGCCCCCTTTCGCAACGCGCGACTTCGTTCCAATATTTTTTGACCTAACCCATCGATCGAGGTATCGTTGTTTAGAGCTCGTTGAGAAGATAAATACTGAAGTATTTGTTTAAAAAAATAATTGAAAACAAAGGAATGAGAAGCCACCAAAGTCAGGTTTTTTTAATTTTTTAATTTCCCATTGACCTATGAACTTCAAAATTTGGTGATAAAGTTTAGTATTACTTATATTTTACTAAAGAATACCAATATTAAAAAAAAAAACATTTTCCCTATTACAACCAACTTGTTTTTTCATTTTGGTACGGAACCCTAAATGACCGGTTAATAGTACGCCATACAGCACCCCACTTGATGGACCGGACCGAAAAAGATCTACCAAGTTTAAATTGAGTAGGTGTAGGTTATTTATTTATATGATGATGATCCTACATTAAATGTCCATGTTACACACACTCCTATCAAGGTCGGTGAATCTACACTCGAAGTTGCGGACGACTATGTCTACCTGGGACAAACGATCCAGTTGGGTAGGGCCAACTTCGAGAAATAAGTCAACCGTCGAATCCGACTCGGCTAGGCAGCGTTATCGCTGTGGAGAATCTTGCGCGGTATCTTCTCGTCCAACTTACCACAGTGTCTCAGGACGAAAGCCAGTTATGACTTATGGTTCTGAGACGTGGTCGTTCACAGTGGGCCTCATCAGAAAGCTAACAGTCACCCAAAGAGCAATGGAGAGGGCCATGCTCGGAGTATCCTTGCGTGATCGAATCAGAAATGTAGAGATCCGCAAGAGAACCAGGGTTACCAAGAATTGCCAAACTTAAGTGGCAGTGGGCAGGGCACATTGCTCGCAGAATGGATGGCCGATGGGGCAGAAAAGTTCTGGAGTGGCGACCGTGAACCGGAAGACGTTGCGTTGGAATGCCTTCCACCAGGTGGACCGATGACCTGGTGAAGGGTGCGGAGATCCGCTGGATGCGGGACGCACAGGACCGGTCAATGTGGCGACGCTTGGGGGAGGCCTATGCCCAGCAGTGGACGTCTTTCGGCTGATATGATGATGATGATCATCCTATCCTCCGTCTCACTTCTGAACAAAAGCGACCCCCAAATCTATTTAAGTAAATAGTCGAAACACTTGTGTACCTTGAACTCTTGATTTCCAATGATAACTCTGTGCCAATCTCTTTCGGCAAGCTCCTCATCCATTTCGATTATAAGGTTTCCTCTGAAACGATCTGTTAAGCCATCTTCATCGTCCGTAAATAGGGGATCATGAATCTTCGCTCTCAACCATCTCACTGTAGCTTTGTTGATCAAAAGGAATTGAGCCTGATTGCTTAGTGAAAGTAGTTTCTTCTCTCCATCGTGTTTCTTCTTCTGAGTTCTAGTGTCGTCGCTTGATTGCCTGATAAGTCTCAGGTAAGAAACTTCTAACGCTTCGGAAATCCAGTCAGCTACTTCGTCACCACAGTCGTAACCCTGTACTGTGTCTGTGCAAATTTTGCTGCGACAGAGTGATGAGTTTTTGAGTTTGCTGTCTGACATAAAATCCAAAGGGACCGATATTGGGTGTTTACCTGTATAAGAAAAATTAAAAATTATAAACTCTATGTTTTATGGACACTTACCTACTCATTCAAAACACTCCATACCTTCAAAATATAATGTCATTCTCCGTTTGTGCAGATCTATTTTTGGTTTTATCATACACATTCTTGTGTTTTGTTTTTGTGTTAAACATACACCATTATCCTTAATAATCATCCAATCCCTGTCATATTCGAAGCCTTTCGGTCCAATTTTCCAGGTGGAGGTAACTTTAAAAGCCCCACATGATTTAATAGGAAATATAGCTGCTTCTTTTAATACAATAGGAGAATCCATGTGTGGTGTAATATCTTCAATTTCGGGCGTAAGGAACTCTTGTGGTTCTTCTATTTTTTGTGCATTTGTCAGGCCGTTATACAGTTTGCTAGATCTTATTGTATCTATAATTTGTGAAAGTATTCGTTTTCTTGGTTTCCTCTTCGTTTTAACGAAGCATCGGCATATCATATTTACTAATTTATCGACATCTTCGAATGTGTTAAAATAGCCGAATGAGGCTCTTATAGCTCCAGTTGGCTTCCCATCAATAAGATCTATTTCGTCGCCACACACATGTCCAGACTTGTGAATTTCTTTTAACTCTTTATTCGTCGCCACTAGATGTCGCTGGCAGGAGCCGGTATTACAAAAGCATCCTGTTCGGACACTTATGTTGAATAGCTCGGCCATGTGTTGAAACTGAAATGTAGAATGTTACTTCTTACAAGACCTATTAACTATTGACACAATTCTATCAATATAATTCCTAACGAAATATTCTATACAGATACCAAATTACTTTCTGGATCAAATCTCTATTGATCCAACTGCCAAACAAGAGCCACTTCAGGTGTCGATCGAGGTTCTTGGCTATTATGCTGTTAGCTCACGGTTATTGGTACAATGACTGCTGTATTATCCCACATGTCGACAACCTCGCGAGCCAGGTCGAGATACTTAGTTTGTTTATATTTCTCTGCTTTCATGAGGTTATTTACGATATATTTAATTATTTGATACAGTCGGTCGGCACCGTCAGCACAATTGAGAATATCATAAATGTGATTGTGAACTGAGATGATGGAGATAGCTATAGAGTCTAAAACAAGAAATGTGGCTATATACAAACATAAAATCGAAGTGACATGGCTACAGATATGATGGCTGATAGAGACGTATAGAAGATTGCTGCGACAATTAAAAATAAAATAGGTCAAGGGCGGGATCAGAGATATGTGAATGGCGCAGACCACACGAATAGTTCAAAAGATAGCATTTTATAAACAAAAACTACTTTAAACATAATAATAAAACTAAAATAAAATGTAACTGCAAAACGTAAGAAGTATCCAAACAAAACAAACACATGCTTGTAAACGACAGTAGGTACACTAAAGGCACACTACGTCACCATCGAAATGATAAGGTTGGTCACTAGACAATATTTCGTCATCTTGTTTGCGAAACTCAATAGATCATATTAAAAGATGTATTGCAGTATGATATAAATTGTTTTGTACTGTATGCGACGTTTAAATAACAATTGAAATGTAATCTTGTTGTGTAACAGCTTTCTACCAGCGTGCATGTTTCAAGGTCACTGCATCACAGTTCTAACTGTTCATTGTTAAGGCGCTGATACCCCAGAGTAGCTGATTTTAAAATGAGAATCACGCCTTAACGGCTAGACGTAATTTTTTGGGTAAAATATAATATTACATTAGACAGATTACATTTTCTTTGACCTAAGAAAATTTTGAGATCTATTCGTATAACATAGTGTAATTAATTTGTAAAGTTATGTCTAAAACAGACAAAAACACGACAATCGCACCAAAACCGCTGGGCGTATTTAAATGAAATCGACACCATCTCAAGGACAATTTAATTATCTACATTTTGATCTGAGGCTTTAAGTCATAGAATAATAAGGAAAGTACAAAAAACTATTCAATTTTGGGTCGCGCGGGTGTGAAACGAGGGGGCGTTTTGTTCCCTCGAAGTCGTTGGCGACAGTCGTGGTCTGAAGCATCCCCGAGACCGTTAAACAATACCTATCTACTCATAAAACAGTAACTTCTTGCTTACTTATCCTATATAGGTATATGCGCCACTTGCATTTTACGTAAATGTTTTGGGAATCATTTTTCATTGTGCGTACAGCTAAGGAGCGACATTCCCTGCCGAAGTCTGTGTTCCCCGATAGCTACGAGGGCTGCACTAAAAGTATCGGGAATGGAATATTTCCACTGTTTCTGTCATATTAAAATCTTTTTAATTGAAAAGTCCTTGGTTTTAAAAATCGAATACCATTTATTTATTTAAAAAAAAAAATGGTACTCGGTCTTGTCACAAGGTTTTGTCAAACTTGTTTGGTCGTTGAGAAAATGGAATTGACTCGAGAAAATTCAAGAGCGATGATTTATTATGACTTTCGAAGTGGTTTAACACAAAAACAGTGTGTTGACCGGATGATTTCTGCATTTGGTGATGAAGCCCCATCCAAAACCACAATTTATCGCTGGTTTGCTGAATTTCAACGTGGACGTGTCAAGCTCAGTGATGATCCCCGTCAAGGTCGTCCAAAAACTGCAGTATCCCAAGAAAACGTTTATGCTGTGCGTAAGCCGATTGAGGAAGATCGACATGTGACATACCGCGAAATTCAGGCAACTTTAGACATTGGCATGAGTCAAATACAAATAATCTTGCATGAACAATTAGGTGTAAAAAAGTTGTTTTCCCAATGGATACCGCATTCGCTCTGTGAAGAGCAAAAAGCGGCTCGCGTTACTTGGTGCGTCAGAACTCTCGAAAGATTCCACGCAGGATCCTCAAATGCTGTATACAACATCGTACCTGGTGACGAATCCTGGATATACACGTACGAACCCGAAACAAAAAACCATTCACGAGTTTGGGTGTTCGAAAATGAGTTAAAGCCAACAAAAATTGTTCGTTCACGGAGTGTCGCAAAAAAAATGGTGGCCACGTTTGTCTCCAAAACCGGCCATGTTGCGACTATTTCTCTTGAGGGACAAAGAACGGTTAATGCAGAATGGTATGCTAGCATTTGTTTGCCACAGGTCGTTTCTGAACACCGTAAAGAGAACTGCAACCGCCGCATCATCCTCCATCATGACAATGCGAGTTCTCACACCGCGCACAGAACAAAAGAGATTTTAGAGCAAGAAAGCGTAGAATTATTAGACCATCGGCCGTACAGCCCCGACCTAAGCCCTAATGCTTTCTATACTTTCTCTAAAATAAAGAATAAATTGCGTGGTCAGAGATTTTCATCACCTGAAGAAACTGTGGACGCCTACAAAACAGCCATTTTGGAGACCCCAACTTCCGAATGGAATGGTTGCTTCAATGATTGGTTTTATCGTATGGAAAAATGTGTCAAATTTCGCGGAGAATACTTCGAAAAGCAATAAATACATTTTTCACTGTCGCACTTCCTTGATTTCCGAAATTTTCAGTGCCGCCCTTGTAGCTACAACTTAGGGGTCAGTAAGTCAACGAGTGAATAGGTTACTTCTAGGCAAGCGTGCTTCACCGTCAACCACATCATCGCTTACCATCAGGTGAGATAGTGGGCAAGAGCGAGCATATAAAAAAAAAACGCATCCAAATAGTCCGAACTGTTTGGGCTGTAGGTACTGCCAGTCGAAATTACTGAATCTTAACCTAAAGTAGGTACGGCTACAACGACCGGCGATGATTATGTGCCTGATGTTACACCGGCACCAAAAGTGGTATTATTTTCAAGGACGAACTCCATTATAAAGAGCTCTATAACTACTTCTTCGTCCACGTTAGTGGCCACAACATAATAATATGGTTTTGTCATTTGATCATGTTACGGTCATGATTTCGATCGTTTCTCTGTCACACACACACATCAGCCTATTAATGTTCCCACTGCTGGGACACAGGCCTCCTCTCTGCGAGAGGGAATGGGCCGTAATCCACCACGCGGGCCCAGTGCGGGTTGGTGGATGTCACATGTCTTCGAATTTTTGGTTCTAGGACATGCCGGTTTCCTCACGATGTTTTCCTTCACCGTTTTGAGAGCAGTGGTGATGAAATAATTTACACAAAGTAAAGCGCCTACCTGGGCTCGAACCCACGACCTACAACTTGTAAGTCGCGGCCGATACCACTGGGCCACCACTGCTCTGTCAGGTTTCTCTGTCAGGTCAGAGAAAAACAATCACGAATAATGACGACTCTATTAATTTGCTTTTGGCGCCCTTAATTTGGGAATAATGTCGGGGATTCGGAGAGTGTGGTATTCCTACCTCACAAAAAGCATACACATGACAGGTGAATGAATCTCCTTTGTGAGACTGAATGAGGGTAGGGGTCTCGTTAAGCACGGCAGCATATGACCACTGCGCTGCCGCTGTGACACTAAAATTCTTTAAATAATCCAGGCGAGGTTTCGACGTCCAGTGCCCTAAATTACTTTCGGACTCGAGTTTTTAAGGATAACGTTTTATCAGGGTTAGCGTTCGTACGAATTATTTAGGGATAGCGTCATTCAGAAATGTTACTTTTGGGGTTTGGCTTTCATAGATGAAGTTTAAGGGTCTTAGCGACAAATTTGCGAGATGTTTTGAATTCGAAACTATTGAAGGAAACCCACTTCGATTAAATTAGATGGGGTTAGGGCGCGCTGTTGGATTTTTAACACTCTGCTCTGCGCCGAAAGTTGAAAACCCAACAGCGCGCTATTATTCGCTAGCTTCTGCAAGCGGCTTCGCCCGTGTGAAAAGTGATTTGCCAACCCAAAGGAACATTATACCGGGATAAAATCCTATGTGCTATTCCTGACTATAATCTATCTCTGAGCCAAATTTCACCCCGATCCGTCCAGTTTTTTGAGCGTGAAGAAGTTACCAACATACAAACACACACACACACTCACAAACTTTCGCCTTAATAATATTAGTGTGATTAGTAAGAAGTAAAATTAATTGGTTTATTTGTCATCTAGTATTAGACTATGTAACTACTCCAATAACATTTATTTCAATGTGTAGAAGTTTTTTAAAGTCTATTTTGTAGTAGGTACCTAACTATTTAAATAAACAGTTCAGTCTTACCTCAACAAAGCCAATAAATGATCCATCTGATCTTAGAAGATTAAATGTAACGATTCCACCTTGCTTCTTAATATCACTAAAGTTGGAATCCATGTACGTTATTGCAGCCCTGTTGCCATTTGCATGCTTCAGTTCATGTAGCTGATTGTAAAGGTCCCTGGCTAAATAAAATGTATGGTAGGAAATGGTGTCTATCCAATCATCATAGATTGTTCGAGGTATCAATCTTTGCATTGTGTCAAAACAATGCTTCAAAGCAATTACTGACAAAAATGGTATAGTTCCGTCCTCCATCCTGTAATTAAAAAAAACATGATAATTAGGTACCTACCTACTATTTCTGTAATTAAAAGAATTTATGGGAAATAAAGTAGTTATTATTCAAATTTTCAAACAACTGATCAAACACTGCCATAATAGATATTGTTCCAAATACGCTACATCATGCTGAATGCTTATTAGTCCTATATAGTTCTACATTTTAATTAAATAATTTTTGTTTATTCAGTTGGAAATCAAGAACAGCAATTATCAGAGTGCTAGTGTTTTATAAAAAAATTGAAATATCCTTCCACAAGCAGTTAACGGGTTGATAAAAATATAATAAAAATAGATGATTTTTCATTTATACCTTTCATACAAATCTCTCCTTTTCACATGAACATCTTCTGTACTTAACACGAAATCGACAGTACCTCCTCCAAAATACTTCTTTTGGCAAAGCGTGTGACTGCTACTATTTTTTACTAAAATTGCCCCTAATCCACTTGGGTATCCAAATATCTTGTAGAACGACAAGCACACAAAGTCCGGTTTAGTCTCAGATAAATCTAATTTACTGGTTGATACAAACGAAGCTGCATCAAGCAGAACGTACCAGCTACTGTTTATTTTACATAATTGCTTTTTTAAATGATTATTTAGGCATCCGTCTTTAATACGGTTTATGCAGTCAATGGGGTACTTATAGCCATTAAAGTTGCTCTGTGCCGGGTATGCCAGCAATGTGTTGGCATCATTTTGGTTTGAAAATGTTACCTTCCGCAGTGCATTCGGTTTCTCATAATTTTGCTTTAATGCATGTAAGAAATCATCATGAGATATGTGTATGATATCAGCATCTTTTTCAGCTGCTATTTCTCTTAGGCCAAGCACTGATGTGTGATTGTCTCTCAAATATACAAATGATCCACTGGTACTTTGCTGATCGTCAACTTCATCAGGAGAAAATTGAAATGACTCAACTACTAGTTTTAATGCAGATGTTGTTCCCGCTGTAAATATGACTGTGTAGTTGGATGGGTCTGTATTGAAATGCTTTAGTATGTCACTTCGAATCTGCTCTATACAGTTTTTTGTATATTTGTCAGAATGAGGGTTCATGTAGACATTATCCATGAGGTCTTGATGTACAACGGAAAGTAAACATTGGGGATATAATGTGGCTCCAGCATTTTCCAAGTAACATTTTTCTGTAATGATAGAAAATTAAAATTAATTTATGTAAAAACTTTTTAAAATATTCACAAAGTATGTGTTCAGCTAAATATACTAAACTATATAAGTAGCCTTTATTCATGTAAACATGAAGCAAGGATGTAGTTTGTGAAGGATAGAGAAATCATATAATGTATAATTAATATTGAATCATCGCTAACTACTTTGTAAAGAATTGCTATAAATACATACAAAAAAACTATTTCTTGGTTTAATGTTAATTTTAGAATTTGGATTTTTTATAGTGCTGTTTTTAAAAGTAGGATCTGGGCTACATAATTATAATATTATTTTATATTTCTTATTAGATTTTTTGTCATATTAATATATTTATAAAAACAAGCAGCAAGGACAGACAATTTAATCAAAAGTTGTCAGGATGCTTTAATATTGTCAGAAAAAAATATAGCAACATCATAATCCTGATAAAAAAAGAAATGGGAAAGTGCACCTTATGTTGTTGCACAAAAAAATAGTATTTACTTTCTCCTTTCAATCCAGTTTATAATAAGTGGCCTACATTTGATGTGAGAAATAAGTAAAAAAAAATGAAAGTACCTGATGAGTACGTCATAAAAGTAATAAGAAACTAATTAGAAACCACTTACCTCCTAACCTTGTGAAATTCGATGTAATATTGTTCATATGCTCCTTATCAATTACTTGACTCAATGTGTTCATCTCGGGGTGATCTTCATAGGAACCTGACATAGTGAAACCAGCGGATAAACAGGCTTTATTGTAATACTAAAAAGTTTATGAACTCACGATTCCCGCCTAGTGAAATAAAAATAAAAACTGAATGAACACACGTTGTCTGTAACGATGAACCTTAATTATAAGCCACAACTCGTTTGTATAACCTTGTACTGTAACAAGTGTTCGTAATAATAAACTATTATCGCTAAATAATAAGCGCAAAAACACACCCGAGTATATAGGATCAACTTATGATGATCGACTGACGGGCTGACCACTGACGTTTATTAAAGTGCAGCACTGACAGCAGACAGCTGTCCAAATGACAGCAGTTTGTTTTGACATTTTACCACATCAATCATTTATTGTTTAGAGTTACCAGAAAATTATTTCAAATTACCCATGGCAGTTTACAAAATACTTTGCGTGAGAAATTGCAAGCAGCTTTTGACTGCCGTGTTTCGACCTGAATAATGATTAAAACTTACGGTCACTAGCTTCGTGCAGATGGTGCTGTAAAATTAAGTTTGTTTGTAAACCACCCCTTACATAGCTATACGGCGTTGTCATTGAATAATAATATAATGAGTGACTTTTTGACATACATTGACATGAGTGTAAGGTTTTCACAAAATAGTTTAATGTCTTACTCTTTTCCTACCTTCAAAGTATTACTTTTCCCACTATAGATATGGCAACACTATACGCCAAATTATTGGCGGGAAATTTTGATTTCCTTCCACTCTTCGTGATTACAAAATATCGTTTGCTTTGTAACTGCTACTTTATTTACTTAGATAATTTATTAATCAGTTATATGATATCTTGGTATATTGATAACCTCAACAAGTGAGCATTTCCAAATAATTTTACCTGTAGTCAGTTTAGGGCACTTGGGATGAAATATGATAGGCACGTAGATACAAGATAGGGAGATAGGTAATTATTGTGCACTTATCATTAACCTTGTTTATATAAGCGGTTGTCTTTGTCAATTATTTATTTATTGACAAAGGTTTCCTTGGGCCTATGTAAGAGTAGCTGCTGCTTTTTCTTTTTTAAATAAACTCTATATTAATATACCCTAACAACAGCAGTGACTATCTATGTAATAACCAATGAGAGATTTTAACTCAATTACCATTCGCCAGGCCGCGGGTCGCCAAGGTTCATTCGACTTACAAAAGATGGCGTTAGCTGTCTATAAAACACCTAAAACGGCCATCGTTCGGTTTCCCACTCCTTATCTCTGAATATGTTTGAAAACATAAAACTTATTGTTTTCCTAAGTACACTAAACGGCTAGTTACAGTAGTTACTATAATTAAATTATTAAATATAACACGCAAAGTTATATTTAAAGAAAAAACAAATTATTATATTTTTTTTTTTTTTTATTATTATCTATAGGCTTGCGCTTGACCACTATCTCACCTGATGGTAAGCGATGATGTGGTCGACGATAGAGCACGCTTGCCTAGAAGAAACCTATTCACTCTTGACTTAAAGACCCCTAGATTGTAGCTATCGGGAAACACAGATTCCGGCAGGGAATTCCACTCTTTAGCTGTACGCATAATAAAAGTGTCCCCAAAACGTTTTGTGCGTATGGGTGGGATGTCCACCATGTATCGATGACGCATCGCCGTACGTCTGGTAGTCCGATGATGGAACGGGCTGGGCGGAATTAAATCATGTAATTCCATCGCACACTCCCCGAAATGTAACCGATAAAATACCGACAAACTGGCAACTCGGCGACGATGTTCAAGGCTCTGGAGCTTTGACTTGACCAGTGCCTCATTACCGATGAGTTTCTTGGCCCGCTTTTCGATCGACTCTAGTGCATCAAGCTGGTATTTGGCAGATCCATCCCAGAGATGAGAACAGTACTCCATGCACGATCGAACTTGCGCTTGATACAAGTTGAGCAGCTGTTCCGGCGTGAAGTACCTTCTCACCTTCGCAAGGATCCCCAACTTTTTGGCAGCCAGCTGAGCCTTTGCCTCAATGTATGGCCCAAAGTTGAGAGTCGATGTCAACGTAACGCCAAGAAGCTCAAGATGGTTCGTTATTGGCACGGTTACATCACGGAAAGTAGGAGCCGGGTGGAATTGGCTCCTTTTAGCGGAAAAAAGACACGCCTGGGTTTTAGCAGCATTAAACCTGACCAGATTGGCATCGCCCCATTCGGAAACTGCCTGCAAGGACAAGTTCAAGCGCTCCACCATGGCCTCCCGGAGAGACCGGACCTGAGGCCCGGTAGCACGCGCGTTGGACAAGTATCTCTCAGCAACAGTGCTGTCGTCTGCATACCCAAAGGTGCCGGGCTTCAGCAGATCGTTAATGTGCAACAAGAACAATGTTGCTGAGAGCACGGACCCCTGAGGGACCCCGGCATTAATATCCAATTGGTCCGACGAGCAGCCATCGATAACCACTCGAATGGACCGATCTCTCAGGAAGTCTGCAATCCAATCACACAGACCACCGGGCAAACCGAATGAAGGAAGCTTACCAATAAGGCTTTCGTGCCAGACCCTATCGAAAGCCTTCGAGATGTCGAGGGAGACGGCAAGCGCTTCCCCATGCCTCTCGATGGCCTCACTCCATATGTGAATGGCATACGCTAGAAGATCCCCAGTAGACCGATTTCGGCGAAAGCCGTATTGGCGGTCGCTAAGGATATCGTTAGTTTCTAGGTATGCCAGGAGCTTAGTGTTAAGTACACGCTCCATACTCTTACAGAGTATGGATGTTACAGAGATGGGTCTGTAGTTGGCCGGGTCAGCTCTACTGCCCTTCTTGGGCACGGGCTGTACGTTGGCTTGCTTCCAAGCATTCGGCACTGTTCCAGTCTCATATGAAAGGCGGAATAGGCGTGTCAAGATCGGAGACAGTTCAGGCGCACAGGTTCTAAGAACTATAGCTGGTATGCCGTCAGGGCCGCTAGCCTTGTTCACGTCGAGGTTGCGCAGCACCCTACGGACGTCCTTTTGATGGATGCGAATGTCCGACATACTCGTCTCGCACCCATCAGGAGAAGTAGGGGGCCGCGAATCACCAGGATTCAGACGCGAAGATTCCGCAAAAAGAGAGGCAAACAAATTTGCCTTCTCCTCAGCGGTGTGAGCCAGTGACCCATCGGGTTTCAGCAGTGGTGGTAGTGAGGGACGGCAGAAGTTCGACTCGACCGACTTAGCCAGGGACCAGAACGCTTTACTACCTGCTGGGTAAGAAGCAAGTTTGGCCCCCATTCGACCAATGTGGTCGAATCGAGCCCCACGCAACACCTTCTTGCAGGACTTGGCAGCCCTGTTGTAGGCTTTCTTCTTCTGACCCAAGTCACTCGCTTTACGCGATCGAGCGTCGACCCATGCCAGGTACGCCTCATGTTTAAGCGCGTCGGCGCGACGACATTCGGCGCCAAACCATGGCCGGTCAACGCTGGAGATCGCTATGTCAGAGAACGGAATGTAGTACTCCATTCCCTGACGCAACACATCAGTAACGGCGTCCGCGCACGACGAAGGATCAGCCGAAGAAAAGCAAGTAGGCTGCCAAGGATAGCAAGCGAAGAAAGAACGCATGCCATCCCAATCTGCTGACCTGTACCGCCAAACCCGCCGGGTGCCTCTTGGGCTGGGATCGGGCGGGGAATAGACGGACACAGACTTCACCAGACAGTGGTCGGAACTACCCAGGGGTGAACTTATCGACACAGAGTATCTGTCTGGATCTGTTGTCAGCAGAAGGTCCAAGCAATTCGCTGTGTGCGAATCAACATCCGGTACCCTCGTTGCCCCCTGGACCAGCTGGGTGAGGTTCAGCGTTAGCGAAAGCTTACGCATCTCCCGTCCAGCATGGTCAGTGCACTGGTATGGGAAGAGCCACTCCTGATGGTGGGCGTTAAAGTCCCCCAGTAACACTAATTGGGCGGAAGGGTACCGTTGCTGTGCCGCATCAGCCGCCTCACTGAGGTACTCTGCGAGCCTGGATGTCTCCTGATCTCCGCTGTGCGAGCGGTAGACACAGGCGTAGATAATTTTATCCAGACCTGTGTCCACTAGAGCCCACAGCGTTGAAAATTTTGAGTCCTCAAGGTTACGGAGACGCCGATAGCAAGTGTCATCACGGGCGTACATACACACACCCGCGCGCGGTTTATAATTGTGCTCCAGGGTAAACCCTGGGTAAGAAAGGTACGACGCGTCCGACGGACTCGCTATCTGCGTCTCCGTAAGAAATAACAGCGCTGGTTTCTCAGTCTCCAGGTGGTAGTGGACTGCAGAGAGATTTGAGTGCAGACCTCGAATGTTGGTGAGGTGCACTTTGAGGGGGAGGAGTGCAGCCGCTGTTCAAATTTATTATTTCTTTTCCTTGGCATAACGAAAATATAAGAGTGAATGGAGGAGAGGAGTTGGAAGTGAGACGAGGTTCCACGCTGCTAACCTTCAGACCCGCACTGAAAGGACAGCATCATTGGGGCACTAGTCCGGAGACTGCGGGGACGCCCGAGCCCCCCCGGAATGTCCATCGGGCCCTCCCCATCTGGTCGCCAACCAGCACGATGGCGCATCCCGGGATTTTTCGACAGTTGGCGGGGCAGCCTTTCATGTGTGGCTGGCACACTACTTGGGCCCCCAACTACCTGCGGTCGGCCAGCGGCGCACCGTGCCTCGGATCCCGCTACCCTCCGCGACCAGTCTCCCGATACGTCCATACCAGCGCGTGTCAGGCTGGTCAGTCTGCAGTGGAACAGCTATCTCGACCCAACTCCTCTTGTGGCTACACCGAGCATCGTACCGGAACACGGCTAAGCCGCTTGGCGGTACGTCTTTGCCCGGTGGGTGGTCGCAAGCCTTCGGCCGAAGCCTCCCACCAGTGCATATGAGTGATGCATATGAGAGCGAGAGAGATGTCCAGAGCGGTGACAAACGAAATTTTGGTAGGTTTTTCTTTAATTTTTGTTTGTCTCCGCCTGCAACACCTCATATAATATTTAATGTATAAATGATACCTAGTAGGTACTTGTTTTTCTCTTTCAGTTAATTATTTTTTAGCAGATGGGTTTTTTGTTTTTCTAATAATTTGTATTATTTCAGACATAATAGTTTTATTAATGAACGAGTTCTCCATAAATAAGTTATGTGGTAAAAGATGATTTATTTTGCTATCAAAGTTACGCTTACCTTGAATTTTTGCCAAAATAGTAACATAAATGCTTTACGATATATATATTTTAGGAATGGTCTATTTAGTAGCTTTCATTTGATACACATATTGTTAGGACAAAGAAAAAAAAATTGTGTCACCCCCTTTTTTGAGGGCGGGGAGGGGTATTAAAAATTATATAGGTAGGCTATGTCACTCCCACAATTGAGACGAATCCTACAACACCTCATAATTATATGTCATAATCCGTCTAGCCGTTTGAACCGTAGAGCATGCTATAGAAATGGACATACCTACATATCTACATCCTACATACTTACATATATGCGCTCGAAAAACATTACCCTCCCGCACTCGGGTAATAAAAATAACACCTTATAAGGTGCACTTAAATTAAACTAACTTTTTACTGAAATTTGAATCTACTCAACCGAAGAGGGACTTATAAAGAAAAAAAAAACATAATAGATGGGGCACAGGCACTAATAGTTTAAGTCTATTCCACAAAAGAGGTTCGCATACATAGGTAGCTTCACCTTCGGCAGCATCGCCTTACTAAATTGTGTTACAGCAATTTAATTATTGCTTTTATGGAGGGCTTTTAGTAGCTTTTAGTATCAAGCGGGGCATGATCGACTTCCCCTAAGTGAATTGACGTCCATGACAGAGGACATTCGCTTTACTGTTTTACTCTTTTCTAGAGGACGGACGTTCTGACAAGCGACGAGTTTAGTGGTGAAGAAGTTTCAGAATTAGGCTCCGAGAAATGGCGGGAAAGTGCTCTTTTAAAAGTTTAACTAGCAGATGAGGAATTAGGTAAAACGTGTTTTTGGTTTACATTTTGTCCATGAAGAACGGTTTAGGACCTACAACACCTAAACTTACAATTTTCAGATTCAACGTGATTTGAGGTAAGTGCACATCTTTTTTTATGTAAAGGAAAGTAAATTAAACGTTTATTTGCATAAATTGTAGGTACAGTAAATACGATGTGACAGTACCTATGTAGGTATTTGAATTAGGAACCTACATTACAATTTTTTTTTTCTTGCTGTATGAAATACCTAATTCTTCCTATTTTTATTAAACTTTCTCATATAATTTATCGTATCATTGGTACCTACCTTTATTTTTAGGTACCAACTAGATAAGTAGATATTTTTATGAAAACAACTTTTGATTTTTCATTCTTTCAACTTTTTCTCTCTAGGTACGTTTCTCTTTGGTTCTCCTGCTTTTAATTTTTTGCGTACCTAGATATTTATCTTAGAGAACAAACGAGTTAGTATTCAAGATACCTACTTGAAATACCTAATCTGCAAACTGAACTATGCCTTGGTGAGAATAATACGGCCTTAATAAAACAATTAATAGCTGAAAACTGAAAAACTCATAACAAAAAACTACCTAAATGGCAAAAGAAATATCACCTCACTAACCTTTAACTTTGACACCTGATTGATCTCATTTTCCTTGCGTGACAAATGAGTTCAGACACTGCAATCACTTCCTATTATACCCTCCTTTGAGAAGATACTATTGTTTTTCACAATTCTTTAAGGACCACTGACAATAGGAAGAACAGTCCTACTCGGGGGCGCTCTCAGAATAAAAGTGTTTGTTCTGACACGGCAATCCTGAACCCCATATTTACAAATATGACGAAATTATTAGTCAATAATATTATGGTATAATAGCTAGCCCATTCCATTATGAACGCTGGGTACTGTTAATCATCTTATTATGATGACATAATATCAATAAAATGTTTTTGTTGTTCTTGACTCTTGTACCTGCTCTTGATTACCTACGACATCGTTAGTCATTTAATACATACATTTATTACATCTGGTTTGATTATCTTCCTAGAGTTTTCCCTAACTTGGTTGGTATCTAGGTATACATAGGCTACACGGAGTGACTTTTTGACTGGTCAGACTTTTTTGCTGCCGACAATCCGGATCAAATGCCCAATTTTTTACAAGCGGGTGACTGGATGGTCATTCTCGATCTAACCCACGCCTATTACCATTTGCGAAAATCTCAAAAACACCATTGTTTTCTTCGCATGAGCTACGAAGGTCGACTGCTACACATGACATGTCTTCCTTTTATTCTGGCCGCGGCGCCAAAAATGTTTTGCATCAGCCACGAATTGGACTGCCGAAGTGTTACGCAGCAAAGGTCTTCGCCTGGTCCTTTATTTAGACGATTATTTGATAGTCCACCAAAGCAAGAAGACTTTAAAAGATCATGTCCAGTTAGCATTAGAATTCCTCACGACCCTAGGTTGGAATATCAATATGGAAAAGTCTATACTGATTCTGGGAATTGTCGTCAACATCGTGAGAAAACCGGCATGTCCTAGAGCCAAAAATTCGAAAAAATTTAACATTCACCAACCCGCACTGGGCCCGCGTGGTGGATTACGGCCCATTCCCTCTCACAGAGAGGAGGCCTGTGTCCTAGCAGTGGGAACATTAATAGGCTGATGATGTGATGTGATGTGACACAATCCAACTTCAAGAGTCTGCCGCCAGACAAAGTTTCCAAAATCCGTCAGTGCCTATTGACTCGCTTAGCAACCAGTGGTTAGACCCTCAAGCAGAAGCAACACCTCTTAGAGTATCTCAACTTTGCGACCTTCATTACCCCCCGGGGGGTTGCATTGCTGTACGTTGCAGCGCCAGAGTAATCGTCTTCAACAAAGTTCGAGCCATCGGCTCTGTTCAGAGACGAGGTACGACTGGAACTACATTGATGGGTAGAAAATGTCAGCCAGAAATCTTGCATTCATCCCAAAAGCTCACTTCTGAATTACCTGGTCACAGACGCCTCAGATAAGAGAGAAAATCTCCTCAGATAACGTTCTAGAAAATTTAGCCGTGGTCTTACAAAGCGACAACAGAACTGTTGTGTCGTACGTAAAAAACCAGGGTGGAACGAAGTCACAAAATCTCTTAAATTTGACAAAACAGTTGCTGACACTGATGGATAGCCTCAATGTTGTACTATTCCCTCACCACCTTCTGGGACAGTACAACGTGGAAGCCGATTGTCTCTCTCGAGAACGAGCCGGTTCCTAAAGGCATCTGCTGAGCGACCATCAAAATATTCGCCAAATGGGGAACACCAACCATAGACCTGTTCGCCTCACAAGGCGCTCGAGTAGTGAGCAATTATGTTACTCTAGACTTATCAGACTCGAGCACTTGCTTTCACGACGCTTTCAGCAGATACTGGAGTTACGACCTCGCATGGATCTTCCCTCCACCAGCCCTGCTTCCACGGGTGTTATGCCACCTCAACTCTGCAAAAGGAAGTTATATAATAGTAGCACTCAGGTGGTAAACCCTTTTGGCGTCCAGATCTGAAGAACCACGCCCTAGCTCGTCCTATGAAAATCAGGGACCTTAAAACGTCACTGGTGGACACGATGACCGGGCATGCCCCAGCTTAAGTTCACAACCTAAAGCTGTTGCCTGCAAGCCTGGCTCATTTCGGCAGGGACTCTCTAACACAAAGTTGGTCTAGGGAAGAACAGCAACTTTTGTCAACATGTTGGGGAGCTTCAACACTCAAGACTTATACGCCTATATGGAGCAAATGGATAATGTGGTGCAATCAAAATAACCTAAATTGTCGCTGTCCGAAACCCACCGATGTAGCTCGATATTTAACTAAACTTTTTCTGGAGGATTGATTAGCTTATCGTACTATTCTTGTTCACAAATCAGCTATAGCATCAGTTTGTGAAACGCTCTCTGATATTAAGAGTACATCAAATCATTTGGTTAAACACATTTTAAAAACTGTATCTTTATACCTAGATAAATGCCACCAAAATTGCCAATATGGGATGCAAGGATAGTAATTCAATAGTTATAAACACTAACGTATTTTTTTTAAGTTTATTTGATGTTTCTAGGCGTGCTGCCACTTTATTGTTATTGACCTCGGGTCGTACAGTTCACGATTTGACTCTTACATTTTGATTCAAACATTTTAAGGATAATGTGGATTCAATAACCTTACAGCCGGTATTTGGCTCAAAAACTGATTCGGCGTCATACCAACAATCAAATTCGACGTTGTTAGATTCACCGGAGAGAAATACAAATGCTCTATTTTTGTTACGAAAATTAATAGAATTTAAAAAAAATACAGAAGTTCTCTGACAAATTTATTTATCATCACAAAGGAGCTTCGTAAACCAGCTAGTTCTGTAATTATCCGTTAATGGATAAAACGTGTTCTTTCGGAACCCGGAATAGACGCTTCTCCATATAGTTGTAGGCCAGCTGTTTCATTTCTTGAAAAGAACCCAATTGATGATATTCTCAAGCTAAACAACATGGCGCCAGTTACAAAGGTCAGCTGTTTCATCTCTTAACAGCTTAGAAAAGTACCCAATTGATGATATTCTCCAGCTAAACAACATGGCGCCAGTTACAAATAAAAAAAATTACGATGCGACGGAAGTAATATCACCTTACGATTTGGCGGGGAAAAAGACGATGTACTCTCATAAATCGGACGTCTTAGGAAACATAATACAAATTTTATTTTACGGTATTTTTTTATTTTCTATCTATCTAGCTCATCATGGTCATCTCAAGTTTAAGTAGGTATGTTCGTTGCCATCAAGTTGAGTGACATTGAATAATAAAATTTAAAGTTCAATACTCTGAATCGAATTAAACGACACTTAGCTTACATATTTTGTTTGCATATTTTAGTATACGTGATATTACCTACCCGAATGTCGGTTTTTCCAAATTGCTTCTAATCTATATGCTTCCTGTTTTCCTTGAAATTTTAAATTGCACCAGAAGTTCTTTCTTTCTTTTTTTCTTCTTTTTTTAAAAAACTCGTTTCCCCGCACTTGGAATTTCACCCGTATCGTGGATGACTTATTAAAACAGAAAGACATTTTTACTTTTATTAGTTTTGTGGGTCACTTCACTGGGGTGCTTAATCAAAGAATATTATAACTCTCCAATTGCATTTGGGCTATTCACTTAAGCTATTATTTTAAAAGGCGATGGTTTCGGTAATACCAAACGTCGACAACTGTTGAACTCTAACATCTCTGTAAATCATTAGGTGCCGAATAGAATGAGTACGTATTGAAAAAATATGGTTCAAATAAGAATGGCCTATTGTCCCCCAAATGATTCAATTCCTAAATGTTTATTGATTTTATAAGCCTCGTTTCTGTTATTAACTTAATTATAAATAGGTATTTACGATTCGATCAGGTCTTTAATTCTATTAATTCAAGCGGAAACTTTACGTTTAGTGCACGTAATAAATTACATTTGGATCACCGGTGATAAAGGTGAGACAATAGAAGATTCCAAGATTGATTTCTAAAAACTTCGTAGTGAAAACAACTCGGTCTTTGCTGTCGCGTACCTTATAGTCGGGTTAAAAGGAACTCATTTTGGTGCCCAAATAGAGGCAAAGGTGACCAAAGAAAACGACTATAGATTTTGTTCCAGAAGATCTTATGAAAAGGGTGTGAATGATAACATGACAGCTAACGATAAGAATATCAGAGAAAACATGAGACAAGGGCAAGCAGAAGAAGAGAGTCGTGCTAAATGTTCTGTAAAGTCTGCTGCTAATCATAACTTTGCGGAGGTTATTAAGGCTATAGATACTAAGATGACGCCAATTACTTAGAGAAATATTGAAGAAGAAATGATATGTTGCATCGACTCGATATCGACTTAGGCAAGATAATGATGATGATTATTTACCGAAACAATAAAAAGCCATTGTGTCTCGTGTGGATCCACGTTTCAGGCACTCAAAGGGCTGTAATGCTCTCCTTTCTGACGTACAGTAAGGTGTCCACAGACTGACTTCAGTGAATGCAACTTAGCCTTGCAGTAAGTACAATAAGATCCGCAAAGATGATATTTTTTGCAGAGCATCCAAATATTTTCGTCCCGTTTTTATTTGTTTACATTATAAATTAGTACCTGGAAGCCGATCCCAATATAGTTGGGAAAAAGGCAAGGCAGATGATGATAATAAATTAGTACCTGGGCGACCGAGCTTTGCTCGGATGAAAATAGAGAAAACGACGTTTCCTAAAAATAAAACAAAGCTAGATCGATTTATCGTCCCCGAAACCCCCCGCATACTAACTTTCATAAAAATCGTTGGAGCCGTTTCCGAGATTTAGATTATATATACAAGAATTGCTCGTTTAAAGGTATTAGATTAGATAGATTAGATTTCGGTTATCTTCGGTAGCTAGTGGACTAGTGTTACAAGGTGCTACAAGTTTGTGACCTCGACCTTTGTGAAACTTCCGACAATACTCTTCATCAGTAATTTGTGAGAGGATATTGCAACATATCACTTAATAGTGCGATTATGGCAATTATGGTATCTACCTATGCATGTTTAAGGACAAAAGTATTTACGTTATGATGTGAGTACACAATCTGTTCATCGATAGCGAAAGGTTGTGTGGAATTAAATAACCTTGTTTAATAAATTTTTGGGACGTAGTTATACGGAAGATCTTTTTCTTTCCGCATGACTACAATTCGATACGTCCTGTTTTATATAAAACAGTGTTTGTTGAAATAATCGTCAGTATCGTTCTATTTAACTTTACTAAGGGATCGTGTTCTACGGTTCATGTTTATTCGACGAATTGAATGCCAACCACCAACTTATACAATGTGTTTTGATTTTTGATATCCCATAACTCTAGGGTTGTATTCTATAAGTAAGATATTACAAAAAGCCCGAAATATGTGGTCCAAAAATGCATAGTTTCGAGGATATCATAAATCAAAATTAATTTATTTAAAAAATTGGTTGCGTCTTTTCGGATGCCGTCATTATTTCCAACATTTTACATGAAACATTAAATATATATATATACGAGTATATAATTGAAAAATAATTCATATACCAGTTGATTCTTTAATATTGGCCTCATTCATTCTTTCTCTTCAATCCCCAGAGTTACGGGATATCAAAAAAACACCTAGTTTATAGCAACTTCTGGAATTTAGGTCAGTCATAGTTGTTTTCCATAGAAACAAGTTAGATACTTACATAATGATAAATAACAAATTCCTTAAACTGTTGACATTGCACTGTAACGTGCAACTGGTTTAGTTTGTTTTTTAATCATTCTTGTGTTCTTTAAGGTGTTTATAATAGTAGTTTAAACTAGTTTATCAAGTTAGTGGTATCAAACTGTTTGCTTCCGATCGGCGCGTCACAAACTTGACTGTAGGTCGTTGTCTGAGGTTAAAGCTACCTGATCCTAGGAGCAACTTGTCCGCAGCATGGCATTGACTGACAATAAACGAGTAAATAACGCCGTCGTGTGTGCTCAACTACAGATGAATTTTTGTTTTTGCGACCGCGAGACGTTTCGCAATCACGATGAATTTCGGTGACGCGAATATATTTCGATGTGTTATCTTCGTGTTTTGTTTCGGATACGTACATAACAGACGTAAAATAAAAGTTAGTAGTGACACAGACTTTCGGGACCGGAACTCAGACATTTATTTAAACTCTTTGCAGCTGATAGCTAAGTACGGTCATCGGCCTGAAATTCATACAGTGATAACGAGAGATGGTTATACAGTGAAATCTTACAGAATTCCGAACAGTGGACCTCCAGTGTTGTTAGTTCATGGAATTGGTGACAGTTCTGATTCGTGGTTGGTCCTGGGACCAGCAAAGTCTGTGGCGTTTCAGTTAGCCGAAAAAGGATACGATGTTTGGTTATATAATGCCAGAGGGAATAAATACAGTAAAGGACACATCAAAAACCTCCCTGAAAAAGAATATTGGAATTTCAGCTATGAAGAGATGGGAACACAAGATTTGCCTGCGGTGATTGATTATATACTCCAAACAACGTCTCGACGTAACCTGTCCTATATTGGGTTTTCTCAAGGAACGGCCATTTTTTTCGTGATGTGTAGCATGAAGCCTGAGTATAACGAGAAGATCAAGCAAGCGATATTATTAGCTCCGATAGCGTGGATAACGAACACGCAGTACCCGTTTATGGACATTTTAGCTCAGAATCTGGACGTTTTGGCATCGTTTTTTAATAGCATCGGAGTGTACGACTTGTTCGCTGATAATGCATTGAGTAATCTGTATCATGCTAAAGTTTGTCGGGTCGGTGTGCCTGAAAATATTTTGTGTAAGTTAGAGTATTTTATAAGTTATGGATTAAGGAATATTACTAATCTTTATACAGAAAGGCTTCCAGTGCTTGCTAGTCATATACCGTCTGGAGTGTCAACGAAAACATTTGTTCATTATTTTCAAAGTTACGTGAGTAAACGGTTCCAAAGATTTGATTATGGTCCGAGAATGAATCAGGAGGCTTATTCTTCTATGCAACCTCCTTCTTTCGACCTCTCAATGATAACTGCTCCGATTTATATGTTCAGTAGTGAGTCTGACTGGTTCAGTACTCCTGTAGATGTCGAAAGACTTAAAGTTGAACTCCCTAATGTTATTAGACATGTTAAGTTGAATCAATCCGTAGATTTCACTCATTTAGAGTTTGTTTATGGTTCTCGAGTAAATGAAATAGTTAATGATGATATTAAAAGAATACTTAGCGGACAGTTATACACATTTTAGATATTTTATTCTAGTTTCTGTGATAACAAAAGCTTCATGCCCAAGTCTATTGGAAAAAGGCGTGAGTTAATGTATGTACTCGTATGTAACAATTTTACATGATAGCACAAAAATCCTTAATTTATTCTAAGAGTAGATGTATTAATGTTATAACCTATACTATTCCAACTCTAGGTTTCTTGGTAGTTGTTAGGTCTGTTTATGTAGTTTTCATAAACATTCCTAGTAGGTATTATGATTTATTTACTATTATTGCTAGGCATCTATTATATTACAGATAGAATTCCGAGCGTATTGTCTAGTATCTATAGATACATGTCGTGTTTGGATCATAAATAAATACACGGAACCGGCCAAGTGCGAATCAGAAACATGTTCAATCGGTTTCGTACCATCGGTAAAGTTTATGATTATGTAATGTTAAAAATGATTCAAATTACAAAGGTCATAGACCACCTTTCTGCGAAAATTTCAACTGGCTAGGAAACTATTACAACGTCCAAAAATATACAGGCCTAAGACGGTGCTGGTGTAACCTTAGCAGGCTGATAATGTTATTGCTGTTGAAACTCTTTGAATACTAAAGCCTAAAAATAAAATATTTATGAGAATCCGTAAATCAATAGAGTATCTATCGATTTAAATAAAGGAAAGGGAAAAAGGGTTAGAAAATGTGCCGTTTTCAAAATTGTAAAATAAAATAAACACACGTTTGGTTTCTGTGTGGGACCAAAGGGTACATTGATAGGGGTAAAATTGCTTAGGGGACGAAAAAGGGGGCCCAACCGGTTTGCAATCATTGCGCTATTATTGAAGATTTGGAGAATATGGTTATTTTTGGTCAAAACGTTATAAGTTTTTACGTTTTTAGGGTTCCGTACGCAAAGGGTAAAAACGGGACCCTATTACTGAGACTCCGCGATCCGTCTGTCTGTCTGGCTATCCGTCTGTCACCAGGCTGTATCTCATGGACCGTGATAGCTAGACAGTTGACATTTTCACAGATGATGTATTTCTGTTGCCGCTATTACAACAAATACTAAAAACAGAATAAAACAAATATTTAAGGGGGGCTCCCATACAACAAACGTGATTTTGTGGCCGTTTTTTGTGATAATGGTAAGGAACTCTTCGCGCGAGTCCGACTCGTACTTGGCCGGTTTTTTATAGTATCCATTTTTGACAGGCTCGCGTTTGATTACTATCTCATTTGATTGCAAATGATGATATGGTTGACGATGGAGCACGCTTACTTAGACGTAACCTATTCGGTCTTTAAATAATGATCACTAAGATAGTACTTATTAGTGATACATTTTGTGATAAATAACACAAACACACAAGATTAAAACAATTGCCTATCAATGAATGAAGTTTCCTAATTATTTCCAATATATAGTTTGTGAATCATATTTTTAGATCAATTGCTATGTTTTGTGTTATTGCTCGGATTTGAGATGTTCATTTATTTTTATAATGCCTTTGTTCAACTGTAAATTGTGGGAAGATAAGGATGTTATTATTTTTATTGCTAAAATACTCTGCCAGAGTTTAAAGACAAACTGGTGTACCTAAGTAATTAAATTTAATTTGTTTTTAAGTTTATCAATGAGGACCCACCATTTTAGTTAAGTAGGTATAGGCCCGTTTTTAGGGTTCCGAAGTCAACAAGGACACCGCTTAGCTAAGAGAATCTAAGAACTAGAAAGCTATAATTTGGCATGGATATACATCAATAATTCCGACAAAGTGGTAAAATAAAATCAGGTATTTTTTTTTGTAATTTTAAGTAAATGTCATCTTAATCAATGTCCAAATAATATTATTGCACACAAAACATAACTCACTTTTATTTAGGCGTAGTTAGGCTTTGCCAAGATTTTGTGAAAACAGACTATAATAATTAATCACCGTTCACACTATCCAGTGTGAATTCACTGGTGTTTTTTTTATACTGGAATCGTTCATATAAGTTAAGGGTGTAAATATACCATGGGTATGGGCAGTTACGCCCGGGGCAGAACTTTCGACCGGACGGTTTAATTTGCCTCCGATCAACTGTGTATGCAGACCATACCAGCCGGGTTATTGGACATAAACTTTATGAGATATACTGCCTGATTTTTGCTATCACTGTCCAATATTTTTCCAGACATTAGGTATACGGAAATATTTTACACAGTCTTAAAAAAATGAGATAAACTTTCTTTAAATAATTGTCACGTTAAACATGCATTTTTAATGATAGACAGCGAAATAATAAAATAATGTGTTTTTTTTTCTGGTTTATGTACCTACTATTTTTTGTTTGCACAAAATATAGAAATGTTGAGAATATTGTACTTACGAGTTAAATCCAAATATATTTAAAACATTATTATCTTTGGTAATAATTCATATGTTTAATAAGTAAATCCTATATTTAATGTATGAATTTAAAAAACCGGCCAAGTGCGAGTCGGACTCGCGCACGAAGGGTTCCGTACCATTATCGCAAAAAACCGGCAAATAAATCACGTTTGTTGTATGGGAGCCCCACTTAAATATTTATTTTATTCTGTTTTTAGTATTATTTGTTATAGCGGCAGCAGAAATACATCATCTGTGAAAATTTCAACTGTCTAGCTATCACGGTGCACGAGACGACAGACGGACCGCGGAGTCTTAGTAATAGGGTCCCGTTTGTACCCTTTGGGTACGGAACCCTAAAAACTAACCCATTGTGTTGTAACTAAACCATGCTAGTTAGTGTAAATTTATTATTAGTAAATGAATCATGTTTAATGTTTTATTATGTTTGTAACGTAACAAAGTGACATGTGAAAATTCGCACCCGAAATTGTAACGCAAACTGGTTTTGTGTGAAACAGTGCTTTAAAATTATGCTGAAATGTTTGTCATGCGACCGAAGTGCTACATGCTAATCAAATATTAACAAGTAGGAAGCCTGTTAGTATAATTTTCACATCCTACCTGCGTAGTTTATTTTTAACACTGTATTATAAATAGAATTATAATTATGTTGACTTCCGATATATTCATTCATGTTTACTTTAGAAATAATGACTGACGGTTTGTGATTTAGCAAAAAAATCTAGTATTGATTTAAATCATGTTACACTTGCCAAAATAGAGTTTTGTGAATAAAAATGTATTTACGTATTTTAGCTATATTTTGTAACCAGTTTGTTTTAATACTTTTTTTAATGCATCTGTCATGTTGTCTCTCCACCACCCTTGGTTGACTGGTAGAGAATGCCTCAGGTATTAAGTCCGCCTATGTACCTTTTTCTTGCATAACGTTTTAATAAGTAAATAATAAACATAAAAAAAACATAATTTCAGCAATTGGCGCTGCCCTCATCTCTGTGAGGGTGAGTCGTGCTGGATCAAATTATGTAATGGCGTTGGTAATTGACTCATGTTTTTCCCGCTGCTGGGACACAGGTCTCCTCGATCACTGTGAGTCGTAGGCTACCACAGTGTGTGTTAGTTGATGTTACGTGACACATTAGATGTACTATTACAAGTTCAGTGGTAAGTTTTAATCCTTCCGTGTACAATAAAATGATACACACTTAAAAAGGGTCCACAACTGCAACTGCACTGCACTAATACAGCAGTCGTAAATATCTTATTTTATTAAGTGTGACTTTTTATAAGTGTCTTAAGTAAAAAATATTAGTTACAAACCTTAATTTATATGCTTATAGGAAACATGTAGAAAGTGACGTATTGTGAAAGAGACCTATATAGCGAGATAGCTAGTGTGACGAGTTGTCAAAGAACGATTTTCATCGATGAAATGGTTGTGCATTTCATCGATGAAAATCGTTCTTTTTAATTTTTGGTAGATAAAAATGTATTCTTTTTATATAGCTTTCAGTGCAATATATCGGATGCGGAGTTGAATAGCTCGATGACACTTATGGTGCTATTCCTATTCACCCTCGAAAAATATTTGGCAAATCGCATAATTATCTTAGTTTGACTGTGAGTGTGGAAGACTCTACTACTTATATGAACAATCACTGCATTTTATAAGTACAAATACAGAATTTCTTTTTAGAGCTGTGTTTCCTTTTTACCTACTGTATCCTCTTCTGTCTTACCTACATCTCTCTATTAGCCATAATTTATCACAGAATTCATGCCCTTTCTTTTGTATACTTTCAGCCAGTTTCAAGGATCAACTAGGGATGGCGAACCTATGGCACGCGTGACTGTGGTGGCACACGGCAAATATTTTGGGCACGCTAACATGAGGCTATTAAGCATCTAGGTGTTTTGCAACAGCAGAAATGACTCCAACTCCTTCTTTTATTTAAATACAACATAAAACTGTAAATAAATATTAGGATTGCTGTAAGAATTTCTAGGTGAATAAAGAATTTGTTTTATTTTTTGTCAATTAAGACAGCGACAAAATTCTTTGGTGGCACTTCATTGTCACATAAATATATATATAACTTAAATGCTCGTTTTCTATTAAAGGTTCGCCATCCCTGAACTACATCATAATGACGCTTGGTAAACCACAATGCTGATCCAATTAGATGACAGAGAATGGCTGTTACCTACTACCCGCATAACGAGCTCAACTTTTTCATTTGTATATTGAACTCAACGACATTTTCTCAACAACATTTTTAATAAAAATGTGTCCATCGACAATCATTTGTTTTGAACATGTGCGTCAAATATTGAATAGGTTTCGTCGAAAAAATATTTTATAAATATTGGCGAGTCCGCGGACATAATTGAAAAGTCGCACACAACGCACCTGTATCGTTCAAAGCTAACGCAAACTGAAACATAACTTCGTGTATAGTTTGTATGAATGTATGGTTAGGCTGTTAATAAAAATATGGTTTCCTTTCTGTCTATGTGTAATTAAATACCGCAGGGATTTGATTTTGATCTGCATGGTTGAAAAACTTGGTGGTTTATTATTAGTGCTTGCAGTTTAAGTAGGTATTCAATATAGGTAAGTAATTAAAAAAACCGGCCAAGTGCGAATCGGACTCGCGAAGGGTTCCGTACTATTATCGCAAAAAAACGGCAAAAAAATCACGTATTTTTAGTATCTGTTGTTATAGCGGCAACAGAAATACATCATCTGTGAAAATTTCAACTGCCTAGCTATCACGGTTCATGAGATACAGCCTGGTGACAGACGGACAGCCAGACAGACGTATCGCGGAGTCTTAGTAATAGGGTCCCGTTTTTACCCTTTGGGTACGGAACCCTAAAAAGGAGAAACCCCCCTAAACCGGGAAGATTGGAGGGAAGAAAGGGAGGCCTTTAATTGAAGAGATTAATAAGCAACCACTGCTTTATTTTTGAATGCCAGATACAGCATCCACATAATTATATTTTTTCATAATATTTATCAACAAAGACACTGCAGATGCAGATTATAAACAGAAAAACCTCGCAGCGCTAACCCCGAGCTACGTAGGTATAATCTGGAGAGCGGAGAGACGAAAAATTAAAAAACTCAGTCTGACCGAAACGCTGGTGTCACGAACAGGCGCCCTGTTCAAATTGCCTCTCTACGGTCAATTTAATCGTGAAAAACACTCGGCATTGTCTAGGTAATGAACACGGCTACCTGGGACATTCAACGAGCTCTTCATTTGCGAATCATGATTAACGCAAATACTGGACCAATGAGCACTTTGGTACTTTTGTTGTACAACAAAATGTGCTAACACTAGAATGGAGAGGGTTTGTAAAGGATTTTGGGTATTAAATGTCTGTAGACACGAATAATACTCATTTGTTTTAGCATTAACCCCGAGTTTATCACCTCTTAACCATCTACCGGTTAAATGAATTTTTAACAGCCAATCAGCAGATAACGCGTGCTTGACAATTTGTCACATTAATTCTGCGATAATTTAAAGGTTTTTATTTTAGCGCAAAAAAATTCCTTGCCGACTCGTAGTCACACCAGTATGACAAACAGGATTGTTTTTCTCATTTGTCACACCACTGATTTTTCCACACCATTTATTCCTAATTAGTGCTGTTCTAGTTATAGTTACTACTTAGTTCAATTAAAAACCTTCAAATTACGTTTTTATCGCAATGTTTCAAGGAAATGTCCCAATTATACTGAAATGTTATTGCACCTTGTGTTCCTAAAATATATATTTTTTTTATATCCTGCAAAATATATTTACAACTTAATAACCTTTTTAAAAATCGTAATAACCTCGAGATATTTATTATTAGCCTTTGACACAAAATATTTAAGAAAAAACCAAGTTCGTTCACTTTTACTGGTATTTATTCATTAATTTCTGCGTTATAAGAAATATAGATAACTTCGATATAAATGGACATTCAAATACTAGAATATATTACTTCCTGTTCCGCAAATACATATTACGCAGATATTATATGAATACGAAATGCGGATTTTATCGACTTGTTACCCTTGGCTGGACCTTGAATCAAGATCTTAATTTAACTTGCAAAACAAGATATTATATAATTTTGTTTGTATTAATTAATAACAAATATCTAAACTAGACTTGATTCTTGCTAGTGTGCGTGATCGTGTTTGACCCGTAAGCGAACCGTAGACATGAAGGATGGAGAAGGTACGTGTATTTATTTTGCGTTGCTAAGGAGTATGTTTCGAAAATCTAAGGTAAAGCAGTTAACTCATTCAACTAATGATTGTTAGACTGCTTTACACAAAAGAAATCCAAAATTTTCATAAGTACATTAATTTGATGAACTTCAAGTTGTAATCAATAATCTCTTCAAAGTTAGAGTGAACACGATTCTTCTGGGTAAGCTCGCTCCATCGTCGATTCTGTCTCTGTCACCTCTGACCTAGACTAGAGTCAAGAGCAAACCCACCACAAATAAAAAAATAAAAAACTTGCGTGTTCCAAAAGATGATTTTGTAAAGACTCTTCTATAAAAATTGTCAATTAAACAGTACCTATTTAATATTTATATAAAATTAAATAAAAATAATAAAAAATCTCTCAGCTGAAATGATGATGATTATTTATTTTAAACGGAGTAACGAGCTAACAACCCCAAAGTTTCCATAGAAACACTCTGTAAACAAAGCCCAGCAATATTCGGTCACATTAATTACAGATACTACCCACATACACAATATACTGTACACCCCGAATGCTGCCATTCATCCGTGGACACATCATAAGGTAAAGCTTCCAGAAGAGCGATAACGTGTTGAGGGGAGGATGGATGAATTGGCACGACAACGCGCCACGTGCCAAAGAGGACAAGGGGAATGAGGGGTCAGTTTGTTACGAGATGCACTGGTAATTATTTTTTTGGAAAAATATTTTTTGTGGGTAGGTTTTTCTTAAAGGTGATGGGTAATGAGGATAAGCTATGAGTACAGTAAAAATTTAGTTGTTTTTACCCGGGCGGCGGCAAGGAAAGGGTTATGTTTTTCGCGCGTATCTTGTATGTATGTATGTAATATTCTTTTTTACCTCGTATCTTTCAAACCACTTGACGGAATTTTATAATTAAGACATCGTTAGATTGGTCTTGGCCGCCCAATTGTGCTTAGACAAGTGCCGTTAAAAAAAAGAACCATGGTGGTTTTTGGGCGCCATATTGTAGGGTGGGGTATCAAAATGAAGGGTTTTTAGAGGTGATTACAAAAATATATACCACTTATGTGTTTAACAGTAATTCAAAAAAAAAGATAAAAAAGTCAATAAAATCAGAAAACCCGATTATTAACTTTTTTAAATTTAACTTAACAACACGTTCATTCGAATGTTGGACATACGTTCGCGTTTCCTGCAGATCACCGTGCTCTTGTAAATTTTCATTTTCGTTTTGAAATTCTCAAGAATTACAATTATCTGGTCAGTTTAACCTACCAGGACCTCTTGTAAACTTGTAACACAACTCACATGTTATCCTCAACGTAAATATTTGTTTCTCAAAGTCACATCAAGATTTATTTAACTTTTTAAAACGGTTATTTTTAATGGGGTAGGTACCTACTTTAAATTATAATCTTCAGTATCACAAACACAACACGATGTGGTAGTGTAGTTGAAATGGAAACCAGACATGGAAGGTGCACGGAGATTATTAAAAGTAGAATAATATGGGCGATGGATATTTACAATAACGTAAAATCGTATCGTATATCATAAATTGGATAAAAAATTACGTTCTAGTTGTTCGAGTCGTTTTGTCTCGTCTTCTCTTTTCAAATTTCGAACGGTGGTAGTCCAGTGTCCAGTCAAGTGGCTATTACTAAATATCGTGTTGTGTTGTGTATTAAAAACTTATTTGAGTAGCCTACAATCCATACCATAATGTAATTTATTTACGTACCTACTATAATTCAAAACACAGCCACACCGTACAGACTAACAATACTTTCACAACGGAAAATTAATGCAAGAATACTAAAGTAATCTAAAAGAGCTCGTATTTATTTCAAACAAAAACCTGAACTCTGTAAAATATGTAGATGTTACTTGTGTTACACGAAATTGATAAGATTTTCAATTAAACGAACTAACTTTTCCAACGGTTTCGCTTTTGTTATAATTTAATTTTCTAAAATATCTTATCTTATGATTTAAGGTATCGCTAAGTTGATATCTAGTCTTATGCTATCATCATCATTAGCCTATAGCAGCCCACTGTTGGGCGTAGGCTTCTCCAATGACATGCCATTTGTCTCGATGTTCGGCAGCTCTCAGCCAGCTACCCTGCGAAGATCATCGCTCTACCTAAGCCTGTGGGCGTCTTTCGTTTACCCGTTCGTGTATGAAGAATGCTTTACTTTACTACCTACTCCTAAATCTGTAATAAAGTAAACATACGTAGCAAAAATTGTGGAATATGATTAAATCACCGTTATTTGATGCGGCCATTGAAAAAAATCTATTATTGAATTTTACATCAAAGTAATCAAAGCCCATCCAGCAGCGTTATTTAATAACACGATGTCAGTTTTAGAAACACCCAATATGTTTTTAAATGAACGAACAAAATACTAGTTAGCCTTTTAATTTCAAACAATTTTGTTGAACGGTACTTGTTTTGCCAGCAAAATGATGAACGGGTTCTATGAAATAGCAGTTAAGTTTAAACAAACAAACGTTCCAACTGAATGCTACATACATATTTGTTATGTTAGGTAGGTACAACATTGCACAGTGTTTCAATGTGCTAAAACAAATTTGAACCATTATTTTGTTAAGTTAATAAATATTAAAAACAATTACTGGTAAAGGAGGTTATCTCAGTTTTTGTAGGTCGGTTTTCGGTCTCTTTACGCCATCACCCTGCACATAAACGTAATATACTAATATTCCACGGTTGTAAACATCTCTTCAGTTTCCTACTTCATTATTTCAGCTGAAAGACGTCCACTGCTCGACATAGGCCTCCCCCAGGCGTCGCCACATTGATCGATCCCGTGCGTCTCGCATCCAGCACCTTCCCGCAACCTTAACCAGGTCATCGGTCCACCTAGTGGGAGACCTTCCAACGTATCGTCTTCCGGTTCGCGGTCGCCATTCCAGAACTTTTCGGCCCCATGGGCCATCCTTTCTGCAAGCAATGTGCCCTGCCAACTGCCACGTAAGTTTGGCAATTCTTCGGGCTATGTCTGTAACTTTGGTTCTCCTGCAGATATCCTCATAGTTTCCTACTTACATTTTTGTTTTGATTGCGAGATCACCTTTCTCTTTATCACGAAAAGTATACTTACAAGACCAAATTCTTAGAAAAGGAAGTTTTGAAAAAGCATAGCTGTTTTCCTAGAAACCTGAGTAAACCCTGGACTGGAAGAAAGGAAGTAATAAGCTAATATGAAGGTAAAACCAGCTTTAGCGTCCCATTTTAATAAACGTATATTAAACTGTACCAACGGCGAGGCGTCAATGAATTTCATAAGCGAAGTGTTCACAGCGAGGATAGTATTATATTTTTTACAATAGTTCATTATAAACCTGGTATGGGGCAAGATTATAAAATGAAAGAGAGAAGCAATACTAAAGACGCGAGCGCAGATAAACCATTGAGCTATCCAAGGATGATTGAATCAAGCCATTTCATGTAAAAAGAGACCGAAGCTTCTAAAGTGCAAAACTCTATAGAGGGAAGGTATTAAGAAGATTCACATAAAGCTGGATTGACTATGAAATGAGTTCCTACTATATTATTATGCGTGTGACTCAGTGTAATCATAGGTACCTTACCATCTAAATTCATTGCTGACCTTAATGTCGGATCAACCGTTGCAAATTCGTGCTGCTCATCAAGCCCTTTATGATATAAAGTTACCCAATTCCTATATTAGAAATGGTTAAGAAGGCGGTATGTAGGCTATTTCACGACCTTTTTGGCAAGCTATTACCTTCTCTGTCGTTTTAAGGCTATCTAGCCAAAGATTATCTTAATAATATTTATCAACATCAAGATGAAGATACATCATGTATCTTCATATTCTATCTGATGTGTTTCATTCTATTCTTGAAGTGTACTTTTAATGGCGTCGCCAATAAAAACGTTGACCTTCTGAGTATTATAACTTTCGTGTTAATACCCAGAAATGGAGAATCCAGAGTTTTCAGAGTAATACAATTTCGTCAGCTAGGGCTGTGTGACGGTACACTCCACCGCGATGCGGCTGCCGTGTCGATTTGTCGGCAAGCTTTATTTCCGCCCGTCGCGTGGAAATACGATAGCGGTTATATTTTATTTCCAATATTTCGGTAATCGAAATAGAAACATGGCGCCTGCGTTTGTGAAACGTGTCCGAATACGGCGGTGGGTTGCCGGTGATATTTTTTTGGATTCATTATCGATTTTGCTTCGCTTTTGTTCGATGGATTTAAGTCGTCTCGTATTGTTGCTGCAATTTGTAATGTTTGTATTTTGTTTTACATGGAGTGTTAATATATATGGACTGAATTTAAAATTGAAGATGTATGGACTGAATTTAAAGTTAGCTGGTGTTAATAAAGAGGATAGCGCACAAAACCCGCAACATCAGGTATAAAACCGTAAAAAGCTCTTGTCGCGGGTTTTTCACGATAACTTATTCAGAAGATAATAAACCTAATAAAGTAACAGCTCACACTCCTACTTTTACGAGCCGTCTTTGTGTTAACGTCTATTCCTTCCTTCACCTACGGTTTAACGGTAATACAACCTTCCTCTCAAAAATTGAACTGTCAAATTCGGCTGCGAACAAAAGAACGAACTGGGTAAATAGAAAACGTTAAAAAAGCGAACGTCTGTTACACACCACACTTTTTAATTGAATTTTATTCAAAATTTTCATGGAAACATTTTTTTCATATCATATTTGCTTCGTTTCGTATTTGAAGTTCGTCTTTTGTTTGAGACTTTTCGTTTTGCGTCTATGATTGTTATAGATAAACACTTTTGAAAATATTCTCTCTGTATTAATCTTTATTAAAAACATTCCTTTTACCTGTACTTCATTTACTCTCAGATTTATACTCTTGAATGCTTACCTTTTTAGACTAGATATCTTCTCGTAACAATAATTTATTTTCAATGAACTGAATTGAAACCTCGACTGCGCTTCGCTGCGCTAATTCTAAAAATAAGCAAGAAGCTGCATAAAAGATAACCCTTCATCCAGGTTTTCTTATGAAACATGACACCTGTACGAAGTTACAGGGCAGGAGAGATTTCACCTCCAATAAACGACTTCCGAGAATAACATAGAAATGAAAAATATGATTTTAATAGAATTATATAAGTGGGAGAGGGACTAAGTGAACGCATGATTGACTTTTCTCGAGTGCCTGCAATAATGGGAATATTGTATTACTTGTGCAAGCAATAAGTATATGAGTACCTTCCTACTTTCATATAACGCAATTTACATGCGGTCGCTTTTAAGTGCTCTCTATTCAATTCCGATATATGGATCTACATTTATGATGGTTAAGTGAACTTGTAGGTAGATTTTAACATTGCAATTTCAGATAATAAAATGAACTTTTCATATACCTATATAGTTGTATTAATATTAATAGATGTAATAATAAAAATCACAGTTTACGACTACTAAATTGCACCCTACCCTCATCTTCTTAATTATTTATTGTACCCAAAATGATATACAACATAGTGTAAAATGAATAAAATAAATCATATACACACATAGTTATGAGAGTATATGAGATCTGACACCAGTCTTGCCAAGGGGTACCGTGTTACCCAGTTACTAGGTTGTGGAGGTCAGATAGGCGGTCGCTCCATGTAAAACACTGGTACTAAGCTGAATCCGGTAAGATTGGAAGCTGACCCCAATATAGTTGGGTAAAGGCTAGGCAGATTGATTGATATAACTATGTGTATGTGTCTATGTGTGTATGTGTGTGTTGGCATAACTATGTGTGTACCTATGTGTTTGTTGTGAGTAACTTACCTTCTTCTGGTTTGTTTATTTTGTACTTGTTATGCTAAAACGATGTATGTTAAGTCGAAGTATATATTAATGTTAGTTTTAAGATGCATGCTTGTTTTTATCTACGCTTTCTGGCAGATAACCTAATCCTATTATGTTTTCTCTATAAGTGAATTTGTTAATTCTTTTGAGAAATAAATATCTTTAATCTTAGATGTAACAAAACGTTTGGATATAATGCTGAGGTCTCTTTTCACGGATAAGCTGTAAACAAAGAAAAATAAAGGTTTGTTTTCCTAAATTAATTTTATCTGCCAGATTACAATATAAGAAGTGCTGAAACAGTTCATAATCCCTAAGCTAATATTATGATACCTACAATGTATTCCAGCCAGGTGCAATATCACTATGTTCTTTGTAAAGACACTCATTCGTTCTTTTTTTCATTAGGTACTGCATCAAGCTGAAAATGCACAGTTACATCCGTAATTAACAAAATTTAGCTTCAGTCAAGCTGCCTTTGCAAGGCTGCCTATAAACCTCCTGTCAACTTAGTTAAAGCGTTTAAAAAAGAAGTGGCTGGCTTCCAAGTTCGAATGAGTGTATTTTTGTTCAGTAGGATATTCTATTAGGTTCTAAAAGCATTTAGTGGTTTGCTTTCCGTCATTCATTTAAAGTGGGCAATGTTGGATGGCCATTTGTATTTTGTGTGTTAGAAAATGTTTAATGTTTTATAATAAAGCTGTTAA
This sequence comes from Orthosia incerta, assembly GCA_948252205.1. Classification (NCBI taxonomy): domain Eukaryota; kingdom Metazoa; phylum Arthropoda; class Insecta; order Lepidoptera; family Noctuidae; genus Orthosia; species Orthosia incerta. The sequence goes on from OX411748.1 coordinate 9,090,212, forward strand.
GTACTTTAGAAACTTTTGTAAATTAATGAGATGCAGGCATGAGGCAGATTTTTGCCTCCGACAGAGGCTTGATTGACTAGTGTATGAATTCATTTCTATGTAGTAAAATTATTTTATGTAATGGAAAACTTATGCGGGGCGCGCTATTTTTATAGTACCTACCTATTATAAAAAAAAATATTCCAATTTTTACTTGTCTGTGGCAACGCCCGCTTTAGCGCATGCGCGGCAAATGCGATGATGTGCTGGGTTATGGCGCCATTCATACGTTTTGCTGTACTGAATTTTTCGTAATCTTTTGACTTTTTCTTTTATTTAGTAGGTTCAATCCCAATGTGTTAGTGTAGATAAAGTAGTGTATGCAACTGCACATAACTAGCATTCGTGTGACACTCACTCATGTTTTAATACCCCTTATTATGCAACAGTTTCATAAACTACTACATTATCGCTAATACGTGGCCACAATCTGCCGAAATACTGCCGAAAACTATAGCTCGAAGGTAACTCGGCGAATATAAAACAAACCAATCAACATTATAACTATAACACTGTTCATGACTTTAGGCTATTAACTACAACAATATTGTATTACTGTTACAGTAAAACGTACTATGTTTATCACTTTAGAATAATTAAAACACTTTAATTGGTCTAGCGTATGATTTTATGCCTTATGGTACATGTAGCTATTATGAAGTTGGTTGATTGATCTTGGGTGTTACCACACCAATCGAGCGATCGTCGATCGATGCCATCGATCGATGGTAGAATGGATTAGTCGAAGTTGATCGATAGTTTCTACCACACCAATCGATCGATAGCCGATAGATGCCATCGATCGATGATAGAATGGATTGGTCAACGTCGATCGATAGTTTCTACTAGACCAATCGCTAGATTAAAGCTACCACACCAATCGATCAACGTCGACCGATGTCGATCGATGCCACCGACCGGCAATCGATCGATTGGTTAGTCGACCGGTATCCGTCGATCAATTAAAGCTACCACACCAATCGATCTACGTCGACCGATGTCGATCGATGGCATCGATCGACTATCGATCGATTGGTGTGGTAACACCCTAATAATTGTGCACTCCTTCAACGTGTACCTACTTGCAATAGAGTTATGCATGACGAACGCTAGAATGAATGTGCTGAATGATCTGAACGAAATTAAAAAAAACAAGTAATATTTAAAACTACCCTGAAACATTTTTAATTCATGCTTTTTAAACTGCTAATTCTAAATTTATCTAGTAGTAGACACGCTTCGATCGATAATCTATCGAACACGTAATTTTATTATGACACGATATCTTGCGAAAATACCCCAAACCAAACAGTAAAACGCCCTTTTGAACGGCTGAAATGATTTTCATCAAACTCAGTTAAGAACAGTCTCGATAAAGTCTCCTTTCAAACACAAAAAATCGAAATTGGTTCATCCGTTTAGGATCTATGAGGCCACAGACAGATACACAAACACACAGATACACACGTTAAACTTATAACATCTCTCTTTTTCCGTCGGGGTTTAAAAAAAACAATCGTCGCAATATTGCAATATATTTATCATATTTGTCTATAGGTCGTCTCAGATAACAAAGCAACAAGAAGAGAATAGAATATTCTTCATTGTACACCAAAATAGTTACACACCTCTGCTGTGCTATTAAAACATATTGTGTCATCAGTCAACAGTTCAACACTATCAGTTTAAACTAATACATTATTCCACAGATCCATGATTACATGCATGGAATCACATCAAATGCTAATGTGCTAACACCGTTTACCTACTCTCCAAACCAATATGTTGTTATTGATCAACCTTGCTACTATGTAACCAAATTTACAAAAAGCTACATTATCGAACTACACCTTTACACTAAAGGTTACAACATGAAAAGGGTGCAGCATTGTTATATTTGTCAGGTTATATATGGGTTCTTTGCTCAATAATACGTTCTAATTTGTCTAACATGATCATTCAGTCCGCAGGCCGTGAGAATCTTTCACTTAATTAACCCTTTCAGGGGACTGGTTAACTTCAAAGTGATGAGCATAAATAAAATTCACCGGGGCGGTGCTGTGAGCTAATGTGTTAAGTGGAGTAAATCATTTAGGTTAATATGTTTCAAAACTGCGGTTTATCTATTGCCGGAATGAACTCAAGTGTTATGTTTAGGAGTAGGTAGGTAACAACCTATTTTGAATACACCTGCTCATGGGTTTTGCTCAGTGGCTGCGAAGGCTGAGTGTGTTATAGCAATTTGAACGAATAGGTAGATTAGATTGGGAGTAAATTAGGATATCTAAGTGGAGGTAATAAACACCAACTGAGCGTTTAATTCTATGTATATCTATACTAATATACTAATACTAATATATATATATATATTATATTATATACATATATATTTTTAATATTATAAAGAGGTAAAATTTGTAAGTTTGTATGTAGAGGGTAATCTCTGGAACTAATGATCCAATTCTAAATATTTTTTCACTGGTAGAAAGCTACATTATGCCTGAGTGCTATAGGCTATATAACATCACGCTACGACCAATAGGAGCTGAGCATAAATGAAAAATGTTGCAAAAACGGGAAATAATATTACTTGCGTTGCGTAAACGGTTTCAGTTATGCAATCATGTATGTAGTGTGGGGTAGGTGTAGGGTAGGTGTAGCGTAGGTGTAGGGTAGGTGTAGGGTAGGTGTAGGGTAGGTGTAGGGTAGGCGTAGGGTAGGCGTAGGGTAGGCGTAGGGTGGGACTGCTAGTTAGGTATAAATTACAATATGCACATACACATATGCAGTATAGAATTTTAGATAAAGGAAGACCTCTTTTGGTATTTTTTAAAGGATTTATTATTAAGGGCTCAATATACATCCATTAACCATATAATCCAGAAAAATAAGACATTTGCTGCGAAAAATACCTAGTTAATTACTTTCACCTGAATTATTGCATTTGTAAGGACTTTTCAGGCAGCATTACTACTTCCATAATGAACATTATTCCGGTGAAAATACTTAACTAGGATATTTTTTGCAGATTGGCCTCTAATTACAGTTATTTTCCTGGGCTAATATTTCGATTATTTGTCATTGTTTCACCAGTCAAAATATTAATCACAACGATGCCACTCTTGACAGGCCATAAGTGGTGATTATGATTCGGGTCGAAACTCTCAAAGTCATAGGCAAATCTTTAATTTCAATTAGTCCATTAAGTAGCACTTTTGAATTTTAAAAATTTAAAGTTGAAAAACAATATTAATTGATTCTTTTGGCCAGTCGCAAAGGTAGACTGTTATGGAGAAGAACCGACACGAAACGCCCAATAACCCAAATAGAATTAGATCCAAAACTAAGCTCTCTACATTAAAATGACTTCATATTATGCACAATATACCTCGTATATTAATAGCGGACCTATACGTTTATGATTGATACTTCACTGTAATTCCGCGTAAATTATATTGAGTGCTTTGGAGCCCGAACAACACAACTAATTGTTTTAAAAGCTTTCACCTGCCGGATAACCGCTTCGTATACATCCAACGTATGATAAAAACGTCGCGGTACAGTAAAGGTTGATGTATTTTATTATATGGATAATGGATTTATTACCACTTCGCTTCTGTCGGTGGTTTCACCCGCGTGGTTGAAAACGTCAATTTTATGGGTTCGACGTTGTCGAAATCTATGAAGAAAATACAAATATATGTTGATAAAGTAACAGTCTGGCTTTCGCATTTGTTATGTATGGAATTATGGATGTAAACGTATCGTGGTCCAAAAGAAGCGATGGATATATAAAAAGCCTTAGCCTTTTATTATTTTTCTTAGTTTTAGCGGACTATAGTTGATGTAGGATGGTAATTGATACAATTTGCTTGTTTTATTAATATTTTACTGTAACTCACATAAAACGTGTCAATATAGGTCAGAATAGCTATATGTCGACAGGATATAGAGAAGAGAGCGGTGACAGTTGCTTACACAGATAAAATATAGTCATAGACTAACAAACTTTGTGTTGCTATCAACAGCATAGACTGTGAGAAAGATGTTACGGATGAAAAGCGCGTGACGAAAGATGCGTGAGAAAGCGCTGACCCTAAATAAATGTTGAAAAGGGCAAGAGAGTATGAGGGAAAAATATTTTAATGTTTAAATATACCTACGAAGCAAGCTCCTGTATTCGAGAAGGTAGCCCTTCAAAAATATTATTACCCGAAAATTCGTCATCATGTTCAGTCTCTACTTCTCTAGCTAAAACTGTTCTAGCATTCTTCGTTGGATCGCTATCAGATCCTTCTAGTCGCAGCCATATTCCTTTCTACAAATCCTCGAAACTGTGAAGTTTGTGCACACTGAAGGAAACTTCTGTGCGGGCCTTGGCTTGCTTTGTTTGACATGACTCAACGTACAAGGGACCAAATGGGAATGTAAATGCGGATAGTGAAGGCATCATACTTACATGATAAATCATTAGCCTTATATACCCTATAAGTCTGCATGTAACATTATACATAATCAGTCTTGCCATATAAGTCTGATAGATCGTTTGGTATATTACATCGATTGATCTCTCATCTAAAAATTACACGCTCGTCTATCTTAATAAGTGTTTGTATTCGATTTTTATTTACCCAATTGTAGTCAAAGTTTCAATGCTAAAGACAAACAAATTAGCTTACAGATCACGGCATTGGTAAACAACAGTTGCCTAATCTTGTGTTTAAAACTGTTGTGACATTATGTATTAGTCGACTCCTATGAATTCTTAATGACGACCTTGAGCCTTACTAAGTGACAAGTCACCAAGTAGGTATATATATTCGACGTCGAAACCGGAATAGGGAAATAATATAAACAAATTCGTGGGAAATAGCTAACTAGTAGGGATTGGCTGACTTGAGCATCGAATAGTCAATTAACTATTATTTTTTATTTATTTATAAAGACAAGTTCTTATCCTTAGACCTTAACAAAGCACACTTTTAGGGGGTATTCCTGGAAGTGCACTAGCTTTGAAATGAAACAGAGAAGAGCATGAAGGATTCGTAATAAATAAAATCGATATACGTTTTTAAATTCAACTGTCCTAATTGTTTATTTATTAAAAGTACCAGGAAAGCAGAAATTAACTGGAACTAGGTGCTTAAGCGAATTACTACTTAGCTCAAAAAAGTTGAAAGTCATCGTGTGTAATTTTTGTATAAGGGTGTTTTGCCTGCAATAAACGATTATTATTATTATTATTAATGTCAGTGTAAAGTTTGTTGAATTTTAAGACTTCTATCGATATAATGTCGAATACTTTATATTCCTTTTTGAGTTTAATCGTTACGTTGGTGCATAACTTAGTGAGACAGTTAAGGCTCCTATTTTCTATTCATTTCTGTTACCCTGGTAGTTTTTAACCGACTTTTCAAAAAGGAAGAGGTTCTATATTCGACTTTATGTGTGTATTATTTTTTAGTATTTTCACCTATTTCTCGGTAAATTGTGGGCCGATTTTGAAAATTCTTTTTAGGACAGTTGAATTTGAAAATTTAAATTTGGTGAAAATCTGATGAAGAACTCATCAGAAAGTTAAAGTTTTTTTTCAAAACCTAAATTTTACCATTATTGAGCTAAGTAGTAATTCGATTAAGCATCCAGTTCCAGTTAATTTCTGCTTTCCTGGTAGTTTTAATAAATAAACAATTAGGACAGTTGAATTTGAAAATGTCTATCGATATCATTTATTAGGTATCCCTCATGATCTTCTCTATATTACATGCCATGGTCTGGAATTTACTCAACGCGCTATTAACAAAATTAAGGTAAAATCGAGTGTAGTATTCTTTGTGCTTGTGTTTTAAATTTTTCTGTTCATTGAGCCATTTCTAAAGGTATTTGGTTTAGTAAATTATGTATTGTGAAATATGCGGTACGTTTACCAATTCGGTGCTCAAATTACTGATTAGTTGTCTTTCATGAACTAATCGGAGACTTGTCGGTGAATTTTTGTGGAGTTTCTTGTCCGTTCTTCTCCATAATATAACAATCTACCTTTGCAAATGGATAGTAAAATCTTTTTTTATATATTTTAGTTTTTGACATTCAAAAGCGCCGCTTCGTGGCCTAATTAAAAAAAGCGATAAGACTTTGAATTTCTACAAAAAAAACAAATAAAAACATTTTTATTTGCTCAAACATGAGTACCATACATACATAATAAATTAAATTAATATCTTAATATCTCTCATAATTAATTTTCAGCATGAAGTGATGTTAGAATACAAAATAATAGAATGTCATGTTTGCCTTGGAATATGCCATGCATATATTTAAAAAAAGAATGCCTAAACATCAAAATAATGTTGTGCAAATTTCAATAAAATAAATCAATTCAAAATAATCATTCTAGAACGTCAAAACAAAATTTAAGAAAAATGTCAAGATATTAAAATATTGAATGTGTAAAATGCAAATGTCGTGCAAATCGTGAAAATTTCAATCAAACAATACAAGTCAAGGTTGTGATTCTAGGATATCAGAGTAAAATAATAAAAAAAAAACAAATATATAAGTAGTTGTTAAATCCTCGTAGTTTACATCACAGTCGACCACTTGTCAACGGAAACACTTTGGTCTTGAGCTAGCCTAGCTTAGAATAGAATTTCAATAGAATATGAGGCCATCTTATACTGGTTTTGTTAACACGGTCGTACAGTCAAATATATTAAAAATCAGATCAGAATAAACAGGAATTATGCCCATAAAAAAGTGCCAAAAAATTACCCTTATTGACCCTCAAACAGAGCCCATAAAATCTGACCATCCCACTTTCAAAATCTCCATCCGTCCAAGAATTAAAGGAGAATTTCCCGTGAACTTCACATAAAGGGTGTGCACCGATCGCCAGGTTAAGTGTGGCGTGACGAGAGCACGCTAAGCATGTTCATGAATTATTAACGCGCTACGCCGATGAGTCTGCATCCACCTTTATTACTGACGCCGCTTTGAAAACCTTTCGAGTGGATGGCTGAATTCTGAAACATTTTTTGTCACCCTACATGAAATAGGGAGTGATTCCTGGGTCAAAAAAAACCGGTCAAGTGCGAGTCGGACTCGCGCACCGAGGGTTCCGTACAAACAGCTACATTCACCAACATAATTAGGTAAGTGGGCAGTGATGTCAGCAAAATTGACGGGGTCCGCTAGGGCCGATGCCTGTCTGGGTCGCGGATAAATTTGAAAGAGAGTTACCGCGGCCGTGGCACAAGCAACTGAAGGAACACGGGCGGGTTTTAGTCAGTAAAAGTCTGACTTCTCCCGCAAAAAATGTCAACGGGAACTACCATTATAGGTTTTCGACCCAATACCTATAGGGTACTTCCGGTTGACCTAGAATTGTCAAGATCTAAATTGACGTCACTTATAAGTAAAAAGTGTAGGTACTAAAACGAGATGTCACGCGAAATTTCAACGCACTGTATCGTCGTTATTTTTTTGTTTACGTCATAGAAGAATAAAAATGTGTCCAATATTTATTATTAAGGTTACACTAGTCGATAATCCTTCCATACAAACGTAGTCTAGGGATTACTCCACTGTTTGACGATGTACGTTCAAAATAAAAAAATATATCAATATGTCTCATCATTATCTAGCCCTGTATGGAGCCAAAAAAATTAAAAAAAATATATATATTTGAAAGTTATGAGCGTCGAAAGTTCCACATTTCGCCACTAATTTTAACGCATTTTTGGGCGCCAATAAATACCATGAGAAGACGGAAAATTGCAAAACGGCCACCATACAGGGATAGATTATTAGTTCAACAATGCAAGTAATTTTATTTTGAACAGATACGTTTAGTCTTCTTATCATGATATCCAGACTCCCAAAGGTCTGTTTATAAAATTTCGCGCACTCGGTTTCGTCCTAAATCATTATCCATTTCGCTACAAATTTGTAAAAGTGTGTATTTGTACGCGAACTAGCTTCCTTCTGGTCATCACAGTATCTATCTCTTCCGCACGTGTTGTCGGTTGATATAAAATGCATTTCAACCCCGCGCGCAAAATAGTTCGAGCCGTCGCCGTCGACTAGTGTACCCTTAAGATTACACTTGTCGACGGCACGAACTATTTTGTGCGCGGGGTTAAAATGCCTGCTATCTCATCCGACAACTCGTGAAAAAGAGATAGATGCTGTGATGAGCACTAAGAAGCTAGTTCGCGTACGAATAAGCACTTTTGCAAGTTTCTAGCGAAATGTATGATGATTTAGGACGAAAACGAGCGAGCGAAATTTTATAAACATACCTTTGGGAGTCCAGATATCATGAAAAAACGACTAAATGTATGTATTCAAAATAAAATTATTTGCATTGTTGAACTACTAATCTATCCCTGTATGTTGGCGTTGTGCAATTTTCCTTCTTCTCATGGTATTTATTGCCGCCCAGAGATGCGTTAAAATTAGTGTTGAAATATGGAACTTTCGACGCTCATAACTTTCAAATATTTTTCTTTTTACTTTTTTTTTTCCATACAGGGCTAGATAATGATGAGACAAATTTATATCATTTTTGAATGTACATCTTCAAACAGTGGAGTAATTATCGACTAGAGTAACCTTAATCTACCTTTTTTAATCTACTTTTTTTAGTCATCATCCCTATTCTGAATCTTTTTTCGTCACCCCACAGGAAATTGTATACAAAATGATTGAGAAGATATCGAATCGTTGGGGGAATTACGGAAATTAAAATGTGGAAAACTCATGCCAAGTCATATCAAAAGTTATTTCAATCAGAATGTGGCCAAGGGGTTCCCGGCATATCTGTGTCTCTTTTATCAATACAAAATCGTAATGATGCATTCCAGTAACTTTTGTATAAGCTACACCCAGCCTAATTAAATCAGATTTTGATGATAATGAAGACAAATATATTATAACGAGATTTTCTCACACAAATCTCTGAAATCGCGTGAGAAGAATACATTGATGCATTCCTTTTATTACGATAAAAAATACTTCAAACATTATATATGTAGGTATTCGGAAAATAAATTATTTTTACATTTTTAATCGAACGTTTGTCCATTATCTCACCTTATATTGTACAATAATCCAACACGATGTTCCTATTATTGTTTTTAAACCACTTTATTTAAGGCAAAGATCTTAAACGTGATTGCTAACGTCTTTTATAACCTTAAAACCTTTGCACGGCGACAGTTGATCGTTTTGTACGTCTCTTCGTGTGTTCCTATGGGTAGGTTCGGGCAATGCAGGGTTAGTTAACCTTTTGATTTTTACGTAGGTAAATACGTTTTATGAAAAGAATTTTTAAATTAAGATCGTAATTAGACACTTTATAGACAATTTAATAACCATTGAAGAGGGTTTCCTCTTTTTATCGAACATAAATAATCGAATCATTCGGTATCATCCGTGTTGAAGTAAAATCTTTCGGTCCTTTTTTTATTTTCTCTGGATCCAATTTTCAATAAAATCACACACATACGGAACTATGTTGATAGGTGCTGTACACACTATAGCGAGGGTCATTCTGCAGTACTTTATTGCTGTTAATGTAAACAAAGGTTTTATTGAGCCGGCAAGTGTCGGGCATTTTCGGCATAATTGAAATCTCCTTTATGCGTCCGTTGCACAGGAGACACACAGGTCATGGAGCAGAATGTTGCTTGTGCGAAATTGATGGAAAAAGTTTTTACATATCGGTGTAAATTGAAAGTTTTTTTATTTATGCCTACACAGTTAGGTGATTCAGAATACTATACATTTTTTTTTAGAAAAGTTGATAATTAATAAATTTCACAAAAAAAATAAAATATATGATCGGTTTAGATGTGGTGAACGCGCCCAGTTTCATTGGTAAAATTCGCACATGAAATTTAAATGTCTGCGACACAGGGTATCCTAGTGCAGGATCCAGTATCACAGCTTAATATAGATTCTTTAAGAAGCAGTCAACTTATTAATTAAAAGAAAACTACGTATGTAGGTACTTATAACTCAAGCAAAACTGCCTACAGCTTGCACCAAACACAACACCTTTATATAATTGATATTGTAGTCTACATAGCCTTAGGTTTGCAATTTCTCCTTATTCGTGCCTCCTTATTGGACAATTTCCAGGACTACCAAAGCTGTGTTACCCCTGTCAGAGTAGGTAGCTCCCTCAGTGCGCTGGTTAGTCAACAGTCTGTGAAGTCGTTCTCCACAAACGTTAACCTGCTTCCGCAATAACAGTTCCTTACTTACGAGTTCTTCCTAGGGACCTGAAAGTTATGGCCTTCGCTTTACGTCCGCAAGCGACCTTATAATTTGAATTATAAATGGTTCTGGGGTTGTAAATGTTTCGTTAAATGCGAGTAAAAACGATTGATTTGGTGTCGGGGGAAGGTTCATAAAATTCTGCCAACTGTCAATTTATTTTGCTGTAGATACTTTTGTATTTTTGCTCGGGTATTCGAAGTAAAAATCAATTATTAGCACAGTCCAAAAAAGCTGTAAATAAAGACCAATTTCAGCCAGATTTCAAAATTCGATGATAAACAGGAAACCTATTTATGTAACAATAGCAACACTATTCGTTGTAATTTCCACTTTAAAGAGAGAATACTTTGTCACAGCTCAGACGCGCCAGACGTGTTTATTTTTAACTGGACGAAGGTAGTTCGGATGCCTCACCTCGGTTTAACTAAAGCCGGCGCGACGCCAACGTTTGCCCTTTCAGGTAAATTGGATAAATTCACTTTTGGCCTTTCGTTATTCTCGAAATATTCCTTAACATGTAAATAGTTCCATGGGTTTAAGTGAGAATAGAAAAGTGTGCCAGAGACTTTGAAAATTTTACTTGTGACTTTACAAACAATTTAGTCAGCGTCCGATGACAAAAGGGAATATTGAACAAAAATGTATTGGGAAATTGAATTAAGAAGAGTTTTTAAAAACAAAAACTTTACTGCTGTCGCCGACTGATGAAGCTCAACCCATAAAATTTAAGATAAAAAAAATAGAGGAGGTCCACCTAAAATTTTTTTTTTTTTCGTTAAGTGATGCAAACAGCAATAATCCTTCGGTCCGCGAGTTGCGTACTCCAACGAGTATCAGTGGGAATATTTTCTTTTAAGGAGAATACACCTAAAACCCACCCTAGCTTTATAAACAACCAAGTAGACCCCCATCAAGCTTATCAACCCAGATGACATGTTACGAGTAATACAAGTTGAAATGCAAAAACAATGACGTTTATGTAGTATGTAAAGTAGGACGGTAGTTCCGGCAACGGTCAATAGAATAGCTAGCCACGTGGCTATTACACGGAGAGCGCTAGTGTGCCGAGGAAATAAGATGTCACTCAAAACTCGGCAGTGGTGACTAGCGGACGTGTCACGCGTGTTACTGTCGTACCCGTTATTTTGAATTGTTGATATTTTAAAGGAATAAAGTGGCATTTATGGAACGGACAAACTTGATGTGTGGACGGAATTAGAAATGGCGGTTGGGGACGTTAATAATAATATTTGTGTGCGACGTTGAATTATTATGGGCTGAAATTATTTACTTAGTACAAAATAAATGTTAAAATTAGAGTAAAACTATTTTTAAACATTTAAAGAAATTGATTAAGTTAAGAATAGTAAATTTCGTTATTTAATATCTAATTAAAATAATATGAAAAAAACTGTGTATTTATCTGGCAAAAAATAATACTCGATCTATCAAAAGCATATTAATAACTACCAATTGGACTGGATTATTACCATTTAACTCATTATAAAAATTCAAATAGAATCAAAATTAGCCAAAAACAACCCATTGAGAGATATAAAGGCCAATTATAATTTTAATATCTATTAACATTATTATTTTAATGTATTATGTTTATATAAAAGCTGGGCATCCTAAATAGAGTGAAGCGATACTTTACGCCTGGACAGCTTTTAACCCTTTACAAAGCGCAAGTCCGATCCTGCATGGAGTATTGCAGCCACCTTTGGGATGGCTCAGCTAAGTATCAGCTTGCCGCGCTTGACTCGGTGGAACGCAGAGCCAAGAGGCTCATTGGCGACGTTGAGCTGGCGGATGCCAAGCTACACAGCTTGGCTCATCGCCGCAAGGTTGCCTGCTTGTCGGTCTTTTACAGACTGTACTTCGGTGAGTGTGCTCAAGAACTCCACGACCTCATCCCACCAGCCCCCTTCTACCATCGGACATCTAGACGCACTGCAAGTTACCATCCTTACCTTGTTGCCATTCCACCAATACGCACCAAGCGCTTCCAATCATCCTTCATAATGCGCACAGCGAATGAGTGGAACTCACTACCTGCGTCTGTGTTTCCGAACGCATTCAACCCGAATCTCTTCAAAGTTAGAGTGAACAGGCTTCTTCTGGGTAAGCTCGCTCCATCGTCGACTCTGTCTCTGTCACCTTTGACCTAGACTAGAGTCAAGAGCAAACCCATCACAAATAAAAAAAAAAAAAAAAAAAAAATATTTATAAACCATGTATTTACACCAATGAGTAAAGTTAAATTGAGGAATCATGTCACTACGATTCGATGAATCACATAACAGATAATGTTATGTTAAGCGAGGACGGAGTCTATCTCAGCTGAAATTTTAATTCACGAAATAAAAAACTGGCCAAGTGCGAGTCGGACTCGCGCACGAAGGGTTCCGTACCATTATTGCAAAAAACCGGCCTAGTGCATGTCAGGCCACGCGCATTAATAGGGTTCCGAAGTTGCATAATAATGCGGACTGAGAAGAGGGTTTTGTTGTTGTTACATAAACAGCGGCACACAACGTCTAAAAACGGTCCCGCATCACATCATCACATCACTTCATCAGCCTATTAATGTTCCCACTGCTGGGACACAGGCCTCCTCTTTAGAGAGGGAATGGGCCGTAATCCACCACGTCCCACATAGGAAGATGTTTTTTTAATCTCGCGTTTGATCACTATCTCGCCTGATGTTAAGGCGCCTCCCCGAGCAAAACGCCGCGCTAGTCGTTTTTGTGCAGTTTTTAAGAGCTATCTACGCTTTATTTATAAAGAAATATCAATAAATAAAAATACATTAAATTTCTACCTCATAAAGCGATAATAGCCGCTCGAGCGGCGTATTAAATAGGGGCCCGAATCACCCCCCACAGATAAGAGCTTTTCGCGGTTTCGCGCGCCACAGTGCAGTGGTTATTGTTGATTCTAAAATTGTAGTACTTTTTTTTTAAAGAGGTATATGTTTCACTAATCTCCTTCCAACAAAACCATAAAATTGTGAAATAATTATTGATAGCATGCATCTCCTCGTTAAGTGTTCATAAATTATTTTTTATACTAACACAAGATAGACAATTTGATAACTAACATTTTGTAAGTTTAATTTTTTTCAAAAGATCAATATTCGATTTTATAAAGATATTATTCTAAAATCTGGGCGTATTCACTACCGAAATTCATGCGCCAACAGTGCCGCTAGGCCAATAGGAATGCTCATATCTCATGCTGATTTTTTGGTCAGGGTACGGCCTTAGGAGTAACCTATTCACTCTTAATTTAAACTAAAGAAGGACTAACTGGTAACAGAAGAAGGAGTTATAAAATCCAACTTCGCAACTGAAGTTAGAAAAATATTACCTATTACCACCGCAAGTAACATCGCGGGTGCGAATTGCGAAAGGAGCCATTACGAGCCCGCGTTAGAGCCACAGGGAATGGTATGGTTCGCTACTGGATACCTGCGCGCACGCTCCTTGTTTATTTCTCTTTCGGAATTTGAAAATGTTCGTATGTATTCACTATTTCGTTTTGGAAAGTTTTTCGCTACTGAATTAGTGATGTAGTCGGTCGAATATTGACCTTATAAATGGATATCGACATAAGAAAATAAGTAATTTGCTTGACAATCGAATCTAATTTGACTTTAGATTACAAAACGTCGAAAATACTTCTGCACTAACACAAAATAGACTCCCCCGTGCGCATGCGCCGTATGGACTACGGACCGGTACTGCCAATGACTCCGGCCAATCCAATGCGTTATTCGAGCTTAAACATTATTAATTTAGAAATCATTATTATTACGGATGTTATGATTTTATTTGTGTCTATTTTTACATGGTTCATAAGCATATATTTACTATCTGTTTTACACAGCTAACAACGTTATTTAAGTAATTTTTAATAGCATTTGTACAAAAACTTTACTGTATTAATTTAATGCTTAATTTTGCGCAAACGGATCTCTGAATCAAAAAATGGTTTTAACAAACCCATAATATTTTTGAATGGCATATCCAACGACAAGACGGAAGGGAGGCCTTTCAAATCAAATCAAATCAAATCAATCTTTATTTGTGAACATAAGTACAAAAAGGTGTTATTTATACATTTTGGCTGATCTGTATGTTCGGCCAATAATCGGCATACAAATATAATATTAAAAGCAGGTTATTTTTACTATCATAATTATTAAACATTAGGATAAAAGAAATGAAGCAATTGAAAAATGTCATGAGCCGCATATAATAAAGTAATTGAATTATATTATTAATTATTAAGAATGTCAAAGAAAATTTAATTTAGTCACAATTTGTCATTTAAAAAGTCTTCAATCGAGTAATACGTCTTTTCAACTAGAAACAGGAACAACTTTTTTTTAAAATGGCTGACATTTTCCTCACTTCTGATACACTTTGGCAATTTATTGTATAATTTTGGAGCCATTACGAAAATACTGTTCTTGTATAAAGCAGTTTTAGATCCAACAGTTTGTAGCCGATCCGCTCGACGCTGACTACCTACTCGGTCAAATTTATACAAATTATTTTTGACGAACATAGAAGTCTGGTATATGTACAATGAGGGCACTGTTAAAATTTTCATACTTTTAAAATATTGTTTACAGCTGTCAGTGGTTTGCAGGTTACAGATCGCTCTAATACACCTTTTCTGACACTTAAACACCATATCTTTACCAGAGGCGTTTCCCCAAAACATAATGCCATATCTTAATGTCGAGGCTACTAGACCATGATATGCAGTTAGTACGGTGTTTCGATTGGCCGTTTTACTTAGCATACGCAGCGCATGAGAAAATTGGTTTACTTTACTACATACTTTGTCAATCTGGGTATTCCATTTTAATGTGCTTTCAATATTTAATCCCAGAAATTTTGTCACATTCGTCTCATCAATCCTTTTATCATTATATCTTATATCTAAATTTAAATTCTGATTTACTGTTTGTTGAAATTTCATTATTACTGTCTTGTCTAAATTTATTACCAAATTATTATTCTCTAGCCAATTTATAACTGATTTTATATTAGAGTTAATGTCTGATTCTAATGTATCTAATTGGTCACTGTTGAAGAGTAGAGTGCTGTCATCTGCAAACATTGTCATGGGATAGGTCGATGCTTTTGGGAAGTCATTTACATATATAATAAATAGGAGAGGTCCAAGTATGCTACCTTGTGGAACTCCATACATCACTGTTCTCGGGCTAGATTTAAATGTTGTTTCATGTTTTTTACATGTTCTATTAATAACTGTTATTTGCTGTCTATCTTGTAGGTATGATTTAATTAAATTTGATATGTTACCTCTAATCCCGTATGCGTCAAGTTTATTAATTAATATTCTATGGTCTACGCGGTCAAAGGCTTTCGACATGTCCATATATAGAGCCAGAGCCGGTTTTCTTTTATCTACTCTGTTGCTAACGAGTTTTAAAAAATCATAGATTGCCATGTCAATGGACTTATTTTTCCGGAAGCCCTTTTGGCAATCGACAAATAATTTATTTTTCTCGAAATATGAATTGATTTGATTGTATATTACTCTTTCAAATATTTTTGACAAAATAGGTATCAGTGCTATAGGTCTATAGGAAGACATGTTGTCTTTATTATCTTTTTTGAAAAGCGGTTTTATGATACAAATTTTTAATTCCTTTGGAAAAACACCATGCAAGACGCACATATTGATCAGGTGACTAAGGACAGGTGCAATTATTGTAGATACTGTTTTAATAATTTTTGTGCTAATACCATCATATCCAGTGCTGGGAGTATTCTTTAAAGACATAATAATTTTATGAATATCTTGTGGTATTGTTGGTTTCATAAACATGGACGAATTTGGAGTATTTATTGGTAATTTATTATTATTATTATTTGAACAATTAATTGATTTGACTTGATCCGCAAAATAATTGTTAAAAGCCTCTGCTATATCAAGAGGGTTGGTAAGTATTTTATCATTTGATTTAATTCTCATTGTGGCTTGATTTGTTAAATTATGTTTGTTTTTATTTATGACTTTCCACGTTGCCTTACATCGATTCTTAGCCGAGTGAATGTAACGGTTATTGTGGGCTCTCTGCGTGAGATTGACAATTCTTTTAAGTCGGTTAGACAATGTTTTGAAGTTTGTTTTATTATGTTCAGTCGGTGATAACCTGTATTTCCATAACAAATCTCTTTTTTTCTTGCTACATAATCTAATACCGCGACTAATCCAGTTTGGTTTTACTTTCGTCGATATTTTTATTTTAATGTTAGGAAAACATAAGTCATATAGCAATTTAAACCATAACAATTTGAATGCTTTTTCAGGGTCTGTTTCCTCATAAACATCAGAAAATGACAATTGTTTCAAATAGTTTGCGAATTTTTCTATATTTTCTTTTGAGTAGTCCCGTTTTGTACAGTGCCAGTAGTCTAAAAGGCACGTTTGTTTAACTGGACATCGTAAAAATTGTGCTGTGTGATCGGATACTGCTAGTTCCAAAACTTCTCCTTTAACTCCTCGCACATTGTGGATTATATTATCAATGCAGGTCCCACTGCTTAATCTAGTTGGAACGTTTACGGCAAATTTAAGATTATAACCCATTATTAAGTGCTTGAATTGCTGCGAACTTGTGGTATCTTTTAGCAAATCAATATTGAAGTCACCGCACAGAAGCACTTTTTTATTTGAGTGAATGGATAAAGAATTTAACAGACTGTCTAATTTATTAAAAAATATTTCATATTTGCTTTTTACTTCGGTACTATGTGGACTCCTATATAAACATATTATAACAATATTGTGGTCGGTGAGTTCCACTGCATAGCATTCAAAAATATTGGATACACCATATTTCGCAACAGACTCCAAAGTTCTATATTTAATACCGTTTCTTATCATTATACATGTGCCTCCATGTCTGGATTCTCTAGTGAAATGTGTGGCTAAAGTAAAATTAGGTATATGTAATAGGTTTACATCCGACAGTATCATATTGTGCTCAGAAAAGCATAATACATCCACTATTTTCCCTGAATTATGTAGTTCCTCTAGCAGTACAGTAAATACATTGGATTTATTTAAAAGGCCATTTATATTCTGATGCATAATATTGAGATTTTTATACACGAAAAAAACTATCCTCATCACAGTGCTTTGTGTCATTTACAACAGAAATATCATTTTGTGTTATGATTTTACCCGTGCTGAGATTTGGTATACAATCAATATCTTGGTAGGTAGTATTCAGTGCGTTTAGGTTTAAAATAAAGCTCTCTAGGTCCGTTACAATAATATTTAGAGCTTTGTTATTTATACTGCCGGACCGTTGGTTATATGAGTCGTATGAATACGGCAGATTGAGGTTTGAGTCTAGAATATACGCATATTTGTGCGTCTCGGCGTCCATGTAAATCAAATTATTAAAAATATCTATTCTACTATTAAACATTAAATTAGCATTGTTCTCCATATATTTAAATGTTGGAAGACTTATAATAAAATTAGTATGGTTTAATGGGAGTAGTGTTTCCCGGATATATGAAACAAGTTCCATATAGTTATTAGTTTGTCTGAAATCTTCTTCGCCAATAACTATAACACAGTAGTCAAATAAAGTGAAATTACGAACTTTTTCATGAATATTACGTAAGACATGTTTTAAACCACATCGTGGAGTGCGATAATGACACCTATTATAGCTAGCGAGCTGACTTCTTTCACTCATTTTATAAATCCTGTCAGATGTTTCACTGCTCACAATGCAGATTTTATGTCTCATAGGAAGTAGTTGGATCTTCGGCTGTTTGATATCTTGAGGAGTGATTTTTGTCTTGTCTTCTTGTGTAGATAGTTTAAATGTAGGGTATTCTGTAGTTTGTGTTTGTTTTGTTTTCATGCTGCTGTTAATAGTGTTCTTCAACGGTGTTTTTACTTTTTTCTTGATTGGGCTACTTGCAATGTTCTTGAATAAATCATTTTTCTTCATTAATTCATTGTTTATCTGTTTTAGGTCTCTGTTTTGCAGCGATAGCAACTCAATCTCGTTATGTGCACTTTGTAATTGGGATTGAAGTTTTTTGATTTCATCTTTATAGGCGATTAGTTGAACGTCCTCTTCGTCCTCAGATAACTCAGGCATGCTATTTGTTGTACTGTCCAAATTTTTTGATTTGCCCTGCAGTGGGACGTAACGGGCTCATAATAATAATAATATCCAACGATACCCCACACCATGGGAAAGACGAGAAAAAAAAATGACCACTTAACGTCTATAGGAGGAACCCCAAAAAAAGGTTTTTCATGATTTTATTTCACTAATTAGTCGGAATTATTAATATGTATATCCATGCCAAATTATAGCTTTCTAGTATTTAGATTCTCTGAGCTAAGCTGCGGACGGACAGACGGACAGGGCGAAACTATAAGGGTTCCTTATTGACTTCGGAACCCTAAAATACGGCAAAAACATCACGTTTGTAGCCTCACTTAAATATTTATTTAAATCTGTTTTTAGCTATAGCGGCAACAGAAATACATCATCTGTGAAAATACATCAACTGTCTAGCTATCACGGTTCATGAGATACAGCCTGGTGACAGACGGACAGACAGACAGATGGATCGTGGAGTCTTAGTATTAGGGGCCCGTTTTTACCCTTTGGGTACGGAGCCCTAAAAATCAGAGTTTAATTAACTTACAATACCTGAAACTACCAGGCACAACCACATACTCTTACGATCAGAAGCATATTTACCCAACGATTATAATAAATTTTACCCTTAAACTCATATTGTAATTAAAGCAATATATTCGATATGCAAAAACAGCCCATCGAGATATAAAAGAACAAACAAATTAATTTCAAAATCCCGAAACAAAATGTTAAAATCACGTTCAAAAAGCCAATCAAAACCCGAAAGTGATCTATCAACGTACATACATGCAGAACGCCCCATCATTGGCCATTATCGGATCCATAAGACAATGTTAAAAGGGTTTTTAATTGCTACTGCACATACAGCGAAAAGCTTTTACGTTAAGCTAAATTCAGGCTTGCACAACAGGGTATAAATAGAATGTGAATGTGGAAGTTCAGCCTCCAGGTCGCGGTGACGTTTGTCAGGTATTATAGTCTACCTATTTTCAGTTTCGAAATAGTCGATAGAAGTTAAATTTTTGATGAAACATTTTTGTAGATAGAAATTTTACTGAAAATGGAAAATTGATGTTGCAATGTTAGATGTGTCTGCTTGATGTTTTATATCTTCGTTAAGATTGTCTATTTCACTTTTTTTCTAAAGCTACTAATTCATCAGAACTTTTTTAGCACAATAGCTTGGTAGTGGAGATTACAAAAATCACACGCGTTTCATTTCATCATCAAGTAAAGATTATAAAGTATCAACAATTTTCTGGTCCTTAGGACCTGCCTGTAGTTTGGACCATATATTTATACAAAATCATAAGGAGATTTTGATAACGTGCAGTGCGGCAAGTTTTCTTTGCTAGTTTATGTCAAACACAACTTTGAATCTGAGTCTTTGGAACAAAAGTTAATCTCTAAAATTAATGACCTAAGTTGAAATAGCACTCCATTGTGTTCCATGTGTTTCTTTAATTTTATTTTATTTTTACACACTTGTTTTTTACGTCGTTTATCCTGATCTTGGAATTAGACCCGAAAAATAAAATTTTTAGACGCTTTCAGCTTGATGGAACTTTCAGCCGAGACGATATTGGACAAACCTTAAAAAAACATTGTACAAGGAAAACTCTCAAAGAAAGAAATGAAAGAACTGAAAAAGATAAAACCCAATTATTTACAAATCAACAATATTTTTCACACATTACAACCTATAATCGATAAACCCTAAACCTCCAAACATAGACACGCATATAAGCAGAAAATTCGTCCGCTTTTAATCGGATCGCTCGGCGGCGGGATTTGCGTCCGAATTCGTTAAGTGAGCTCGTTGCGTGCTGACACCCGGTGGATTGGTGACGTCACCAATAACTACGATATGACGTCATTAAACTGTGATTGGTATAAAGAACGGTATACACGGGTTTGGTGCGTATTAAAATAAATAAATATGTTTACGGTATCGGCCGCGACTTACAAGTTGCAGGTCGTGGGTTCGAGCCCAGGTAGGTGCTTTACTTTGTGTAAATTATTTCACCAACACTGCTCTCAAAACGGTGAAGGAAAACATCGTGAGGAAACCGGCATGTCCTAGAACCAAAAATTTGAAGACATGTGACATCCACCAACCCGCACTGGGCCCGCGTGGTGGATTAGGGCCCATTCTCTCTCACAGAGAGGAGTCCTGTGTCGCAGCAGTGGGGACATTAATAGGCTGATGATGTGATGTGTTGGTCATTATTAGTTTTTTTTTTTCTATTAAGAATTTATCATTGGCAGGCTTGAATAACAAAGTTGAAATAATCCACGTTTAGCCGTTGGTCCTGCGTGTAATCTTCCTACGGTCAAGTTGAATTGTCTTTTGGAACTATGGGACTATAAGAGTGAGGTGTTGATTGAAGTGAGAACAGATAGTGCACCTTTGTTTGGGTACACACTTGTGCACTATTATATCTCCGATGCCGATGGCAAGTCTCTGCTGAGATTAACCGCCGTGACTAGTTCGGCCTGGAGAACTATTACGACCATGGCGAAATAAAAATAGATGTTTAGGAAATAGTCGTCGAAAGTCATATATAAAATTATAACAAAGATATGTTGTGTTTGCTTAGTAGATAAACTTTTCAAACAATGGAGTGCTATTTTAACTTAGGTCATTAATTTTAGAGATTAACTTTTGTTCCAAAGACTCAGATTCAAAGTTGTGTGTGACATAAACCAGCAAAGAAAACTTGCCGCACTACACGTTACCAGAATGTCCTAATGATTTTGATAGCTTTAATGTCCATTTAATCTTAATTCATTAATTTCTTTTAGATATATACTACATACCCGACACAGAACAGTCATTCCCTTTCCCTTTTTTTATCGTTGATATGCTTGCGCTTGACCACTATCTCACCTAATGATAAGCGATGATGTGGTCGAAGGTGTAGCCTATAAGTAACCTATTCACTCTTGACTTAAAGACCTCTAGATTTTAGCTATGGGGAAAAACAGACTCCGGCAGGGAATTCCACTCCTTAGCTGTACGCATTATGAAAGTATTTCCAAAACGTTTAGTGTATGGGTGGGGTGTTCCCTTTCAAAAGCCCGAAATTGTATTATATTGCATTAATTATATATGATCCGCATTACTAATTTGTATATTTTATAGTTAATGTAATGGGCGAATAGATGACCCCTGTAACACAGGCATTTCCTACCATGATCGACTTTTTACAATTGGTACCTAACCAATTGTATCCTAAGTTAAGTGTCACCTGTAATTCTGTACTTTTTGCCTAATAAATTGTTACTACTATTACTTATCGGCGTAATGAGTTCGAGACCATGCGGCGCGGATACGGAGAGTACATACCGCGAAGGATTTTGGGCTGGCCTTTGCCCAGAATTGGGACAGGAACTCCTAATTTACTTTTTATTATTATTTGGTAGGCTCGCATTTAACCTCTAAGTATCTCACCTGATGGTTATCGATGATACGGTCGACGATGGTGCACACTAGTCTAGAAATAGCCTGTACATTTAACCAGCCCTAGTTTATAGCTCTTATAACAGGAGACTAAGGGTCGATTTTTCAATAGTCTGATAACTTTTAACTGAGGAATCAAAATGGCGGTTTGACAGATTTTGTATAGAAAATATGTCAAACCGCCATTTTTATTCGTCAGTTAATAGTTATCAGACTATTGAAAAATCGGGCCTAAATCCGTCAGGGAATTTCACTCCCCTCCACTTAACAGCTAATGTTAATTGCCCTTGGCTAAGCGAAAAGATACAGTCGTATATTTATTTTGCTAAGCAATCTATCCTTACCTGCACTACCTTAATACGAAATGCCCCAAATATTCGACCACAGCTGGTAAAATCATTACAGACCAGAAATTATGATGAAGTTTTCCTTTGAAAGAGAATATAATGTGATTATAATGTATCAAGAACGGGCTTAAAGGATATCGTAATTGACATGTCATGACCAGCAGCGGTCACAAAGGGATAGAGATTGTAGAAATTTGCCGAGCCGATAATGTCGGTTGGCAAATAGGTTCAGCGAAGATCGACGAATGGGGGATACGACAAGGAGAACTTGAATTGGTTTTTGTATGGTCAAAATTGGTTTTGTGGTGCTGTTAAGTGTTGTTTCGATTGCACATAGGTCACAACTCAACTTGATTAACTATAAGTTGAGTTTTATTTAGGCTAACCGCAGTCGTATTCAACTGCTTTTTAAATCTTCTATTGAGAGGAGGCCGATATATTTAAAAAAGTATATAAAATTAACGAAATAAATGACTTACAATCGACAAACTGCAGTAACAGAAAACGTAAAAAATATTTCTGAGATTTTCCCGGAAACCTTTACACGTCCAATGGCAAGTAAAAGCTTCACTACACAACTGCCTTTTTAACCGACTGCCCAACAAGAAGGAGGTTCTCAATTCGGATGTTTGGGCATATCTCCGTCATATATAGACGGATAGAATACAATATCTTAGAATGGAATAGAATATACTTTATTGATTTGCAAAATTATTTGTTTGTTTGAAAGAGTCTCAAGGAGATCCCACCAAATCAGAATCTGATGATGGAATCCCATGGAAATTGAGGGAACACCTTAAATATTATAGGCAGACATATAGCGATTCTGGTATTTTCAATAACATGACAAGCATTTGCACTCAGAAAGTATCATTTGGTGAAGTGGAACAGACTGAGTAGACGAAAAATTACGATTGGAATGACTTAATGAGTATGTCATGGGTATAAGATATCTTAAATAGTTAAGCGACTATAATAAAATAATAAAATTCGTTTAATTCAAACTATTTAAATGTCCATATTTTGATAGTATTACATTATCTTAAAACTATGTTAGTCATGTGGGTACAAGTTGGTAATACAAATGATTGAATATAAATTAAAATTGTATTGAAATAAATGATTGAAAATAAATTAAAATGAAATTGAAATACATAATTTAAAAAGAAACAAAATGGAAATAAATTATGAAATATAAAACATGAAAAGTCAAGTGACATGCAGCCTGACTATGATGAACATATATATAAATGGTACTAATCAAAATTATACAATCGAACTAATCTGATGGTCAAGCCGGAAGATAGACACTGGAACTGCGTAATAAAACAAGATATCCTAGTCGTATTTTGTCTTATTGGAATTGAAATGAGATGTACTCTGGCAATAAATGATTTTCATGGTAATATGAGGTACCAAAACTAAAAAGAGTAAAAAAAATGTTTACAGACTTCTAAAGAACAACAATACAAAGCGAAAAATAACTTTGTTTTCCGTAGTCGGTGTCGAAAAATGAAAGATAACAACTTCGGAAAACAAAGTATTTTTCGCTTTGTAGTGTTTTTCTTTAGAGGACCTCGTGGCTAAATAATAACAGCCGCACGGGTCGATCATCAAGGTTAAGCAACGCTTGACGAGGTCGGTCAGTGGATGGGTGACCGTTTCAATATACCGAGTTTTCTCCGTGCCTTGGTAAGCACGTTAAGCCGTTGGTCCCGGCTGTCATTAGAAAATCTTTGCCAGTCGTTACGGGTAGTCAGAAGCTTGAGATCTGACACCAGTCTTGCCAAGGGGTACCGTGTTACCCAGTTACTGGGTTGTGGAGGTCAGATGGGCAGTCGCTCCATGTAAAACACTGGTACTTAGCTGAGTCCGGTAAGGCTGTAAGCCGACCCCAATATATTTGAGAAAAAGTCTAGGTAGATGATGAGTGTTTTTCTTTAGAAGTCGGTTAAATATTTTTGTCATGATCAATGATTTTATTCATTCTCTTTCATTCATTCATGAATCATTCTTTCTACAAGTAAAACTCAATGAAAATGTATTATGCTAATAATATAATGGTCGGCTCATGTGTTTCTATGATCCGTGTTCCAACTGACCACGGAGTGCGGTCGACAACTCGTGAATGCAGATGTAACTGAACATTTTGTAATACTCTTTATCTCAAAGGCGCCAGAAAGGAGGACCACCTTTTTGGGGTTTATTCATAAAATGGTTAATATCTCAAATGACATTCAATTTTAAGCTGGTTGAATCAAAATAATGATTTGAAAATTTAAAAAAAAATTACAACAATGTGTGAAGAATTAATTTATTTGTTTTAGCAATTTGTTGTAGGTTAGTATTTATGTACATATTTAAAAGGTTGTTGTCCTAAATCGCAAACTCCTTAACGAGTCAATAAAGTTAAATATTTAAAGAAAAACTAAAACCGGCCAAGTGCGAATCGGACTCGCGCACGAAGGGTTCCGTACCATTATCGCTAAAAACGGCAAAAAAATCACGTTTTTTGTATGGGAGCCCCACTTAAATATTTATTTTATTCTGTTTTTAGTGTTTGTTGTTATAGCGGCAACAAGAATACATCATCTGTGATTTCAACTGTCTAGCTATCACGGTTCATTAGATACAGCCTGGTGACAGACGGACAGACAGACGGATAGCGGAGTCTTAGTAATACGTTCCCGTTTTTACCCGTTGGGTTCGGAACCCTAAAAAGAAGCTATTTGAAAAATTACATTCCCGATAAAAGTGACACAACAATGAATTTAAATTATCAGGTAATCGAACTCACAGTTGTAGACAAACTAGATTCTATAAAGGTATGGTTCCGTTACATATTTTACCATCAGAAACGTTTTTGCAAGGAACTTCATAGTAACTGGCGTAAATTGATAACAAGTGGGCCACGGACTCGTTTAGCGTCTTCACTCAACCGTAAAATCGACTAAATTGAACGCAAAAACTTTGTCTAAACGACACTGCCAAACAGGTCAATAATTATGCAAAAAATATTCATACTATTGATCTATTATTTTTATTTAATAAAATAGGCCTATGATACATTTATCATAAAAAAGTATAAAATTATGGTGATTAGATCGACGTGGTTCTAGGTATGCATTACCTTCATGAAAATATACTTGACACATTACTGCTTTAATTTAATTGTATCGCTCTGATGAGAAAACTAAATAATGGAGTTTATTTTGTCCATAAAATGTCGGTAATTTCTATATCGTGTCGCTGGCGTAACATATTATCTTGTTGTCCCAAAACTCCGGTTTTCAGTAGGTACTTTGATTTGTTCTTTTAGACTGCAAAGGACCAAGTTCTGCATCTAGTTTGTTCTCCATTGGTGTAATTTCTGCAAGGCGTTCCAGTACGAATATAAATAAATAAATCCGGTGAGGAGAGTAGAAGAACTAGGAGCTACGTCTTGTTCATAAGTCTATTAACCTAATCCAAAATCACAATAGTACAAGCAATATAAGTTAATTATAAAAAATCGTTTTTACGTAACAAAAGTTAACGCGTGTTTTGAACTGGGTTGAGTACATAGCACGGCCATACATGACTGACGCGAGTTCGGCTTGCACCGCTGGAGCGCGGAAACAATCAAATATTGGCAACACCCTACACCCTACCGGACTCCATTCAGATTTTTATTTTGTTTTTTTCCGTAGTGAACCTCGGTTTTCAGAATAGTGATTGTTTACGTGTTGTGGTTTGGATCCCAAAGAAGTAGCCTATTGTTTGGTTCGCAAGTGGGATGATATTGGTGGGAAAAATAATGATGACTGCTGGGTAGGTAAATGTTGCCACTACTAAATTTTCCAAATGTGATTTTACTTGATCATCATCATTTCAGCCGAAAGATGTGCATTGCTGGACATAGGCATCCCCCAGGCGTCTCCACATTGGCCTTCCCAACCTTAACCAGGTTTTATTTTACTTGATGTCTATACTCTATACTAATATATACCTAATATTATAAAGAGGAAAGATTTTTTTGTTTGTTTGTTTGTACTGAATAGGCTCCGAAACTACTGGACCAATTTGAAAAATTCTTTCACCAATAGAAAGCTACATTATTCCTGAGAGACATAGGATATTTTTTAATCCCGAAAATGGGTCCTGTGGGGTGGTCCACGGGAGCGAAGCCGCGGGCAGCAGCTAGTATAATAATATTATAAAGAGGAAAGATTTTTTTGTTTGTTTGTTTGTACCGAATAGGCTCCGAAACTACTGGACCGATTTGGAAAATTCTTTCACCAGTAGAAAGCTACATTATTCCTGAGTAACATAGGCTATTTTTTAATCCCGAAAACGGGCCCTGTGCAACAGCTAGTTATAAATAAAATAAGAGAGCGGTTGATAAATATCAAAATCTAAAATTTAACAGCACCAATCTAGTTCTACCAGCATCAACATTAAAGAGACAAGGAGAATAGGCAAAAAAATTACAAAACTCGCAAAAACATGATAAACACGTATTAACATTCACACCCTCAGACAGCACACGAGTGGCAGTAGACGCATTCGTACAATGGATGAACTTAAAAGCCGCTGTTAATTGAATCGGCTTCAGATTGCAGGACGCTGTCGGCTGCAGTGGTAATTGCGTTAGCTACAAACATGTCCAGCCCTCTAACTGTGCTCATTCGATGTTACCATTTTTTACATATACGTACAACGAGCTAGATGGGAATTTTATTGTTAATGGATCCGACGTAGGAGTGAATTGAATCTAGGAATACAGCTCGCAGAAATATGAAATAATGTCGTGGTGGCCCAGTGGATATGACCTCGCCTGTCGTGCTTGACTTTCAATTCATATGTAGGTACTTTCTAAGTTTATCTTGGACACCGCTGATAACGGTGAAAGAAAACATCGTGAGGAAACCTGGACTTATTTCAAGTTTGTACTCCATTGGTGTAATAGCTGTGAGGCGTTCCAGTGCGAGAATGAACGAATAATGAAGATGACAATTGAAGTTTAACCAGCAACGCCCGGCGTCTAAAAGCCTGTCAACATGACCAAGTAAGCCTGCCGAGTTATCTCCTTGACCAAAATAACAAACACAAGTGACATGAGATTTGCCAACAAACTAAATTGATTAAGCTTTCAGAAATCGGGGGTAAGTGTTGTTTGAAAGTTCGTAATCAAGTTTTAGGGCTCTCAGAAAATCTTCTGGACCTCAGTCTCCAATTTCTGTTATGTAAATGTAAGATGTTGTAATCTGAGTGGGTATTGTGTTTGTAATGTTGTGAAAACCTCTTCTTCAGACGTTTACTTCTGGTATTGTTTACAGCCCCACGTACATCAGGTCAAGTACTCTAAACCAAACGGATATCGAAATAACGCCACGTTGCACACGTCGCCGTCGTGATTTCAGTATCTTAACATTGAAAACGGTAGATTACTGATGCCTGCTTCCCTGTGCTATAATATCACCGTCACCTGCTCAATTTTCCGGTTGTTCTACACCCCAATTTAAGTCAGCAACCAATTTTTTTTACAGAATATGCCCCTTTCTAAATAGAAAATCGTATGAACCCACCAATTGTTTAGTTAATCTCTGTTATGACTACGATAAATTACAAATTGCGCAAAACTGCGTTCACCACAGATAAAGAATTAAAAAAGGGGGAAAAAAGAAATTGCTGCCTTTATCTAAGAACTTAAGAGGTGCTTGAAATGACTCCGGGTTTTTCTCTTAGTCACTCGAATAGCGAGAACCAATTATAACTTGTAAGTAATCCGCTTATCTGAAACTCTGCGAGTCGACGCTCGCCGTTTGGAATATAATTCACTTTATCCATATTCAATATCAGATCGTGCGACGGCGAGCAAATAGAGCGTTTCAAGTGAGAATTATTATTGGATAAAGCTCGCCTCTTTCCTTCTTGTCTATTTTCAGTGTTCGGTGGAGTGTAATAATTTACGTGTTGTATTGGATATTGCTCTGTGAAAGTGTATAGTGTCTGTAAGACTTTATGAGCGTTTAATTTCGAATAGTGATAGTCATTAAGTGATCTTTGTGTTCTTTCGGTTTATTTTGATCATTTTTTTTTGCAGCTACTACTAGTATAATATAAACAAACTTACGTAGGTACCCATTCTATCGTTTCATATGTAACCTGCTAAAATATTTTCAAAATCACCTAAACTCTACAAATTCTTGTAACGTTACCAAATGTAACATCACTGGAACCTGGTTTTAAAATAGCACGAAACAACTAAACAAGTAAATAATAAGATTAGCAGGTAACACCAATGTGTTTGTTTGGCCCGCGTTGGGCGCCACTTTTACGTGACACGAATTTCAACGTTTGCGAATTCACTCGAACAAAATGGCCCGTTCAGGAAGTTTAAATAGGAAACAAGTTGGATAATAAAACAAATAACGAAAGTAGGTACTACCTTTTTATTATATTTCTAGTTCTGTGCAACTTATTGGATTAATTAAGACAACGCTGGTCAAGCTAATTGCTAGTTGTAGGATTGTAAATTAATTCATTTCAATTCTTGCAATCCTATTACAGATTTGTTCGCCTCAGCATATTGAAGAGCGAATAAGCATTTGTCATTTTCTAGAACAATGAAGAATACGTTAAAGTTTCACTAAAGGTTATTTCTTAGAACCTTATAAGATCTTTGACTTACTTTGGAAAATGTTTCAATAGAAAGGTCTTCAAAGCCCGAAGCTTGGAGCAGCAAAAGTCGCAGCGTGCGCTGCATTATAAGGATCATGTAAGGACGTATCACGGAGCAAGCATTCCAGAAAGTAATGCTTCAACATGCGTCACATACAGAACGTACCTAAAAGCGTAAATTGAGGGTAGATAAAAATTTATATTTGTAAGAGAAATATGGATCAATTTTTATTAAAGTAAAATGATGTAATTCTGTTTTATATATCGTACCTTGAAGGCAAGAAAGGTGCATACAAAACTTGGTATGAAATGCAACACGATGGTAGATGGTGTAACATTACAAGTATAACATGAAACTCAACTTAGTCGAATTTCTTAAAGAGGTTTTATATAAGTTTAGTGTAAACTGCATACAGGTATTTAATTTGAGCTATAACAATTATGTCAGTGATAGGAGTCTCAGCAGGTTACAAAGGAGATGGCGGGTGGATAAACTGGCGCGGGCTCGCGAAGAATAGGGGTAATGCCTTTAGCTAGGCAGAGGCTAAGAAATAAATAGTTGATAGCAAATGATAGTATAAGTACCTCTACAATACAATAGACAGTCAACCAAACCACAGGATCACAACATGTTTGCTCGAACAACAATAATTTCTTGGTAACAACTAATCTTTCAAATCAAATTATTTATTTAAATAAAAACGGAGATTGTAGTTCAATAAGTACAAGTTTATACCATAACAATTATAATCATGTGGGTGAAGTTCTGCTTTCCTAGCTAGGTTACAAAATAACCTATATTAAGGAATAACAGTCCCTGTCCCTTACAAAATGTTGAAATTAAACTAGTCCAAGAAAATCTAATACTACAGTAGGTAATTTAGAAATTATATAATACTACAACAATGTTTATTTTTAAGTGCATGCATGTGCGTTTTTATATAAGTGTGTGTATTATGTGCGACTGTTTGTGTGTGTGAGTGTTTGTAAATGTGTGTGATTGTATGTATGTGTGTGTGTGTTCATGTTTAGTTTGATTGTTAGGTCTTGCGAGTTGTTCCTCAACCTGTCACTGTTTCATCATAGGTTTTGTTTTAAAGAAATTGACGTAATTTTTTTTACAGTTAAAGTGAGAGAAAGAAATAAACAGATCTTTTACATAATATTTTACAGTTGGTTACACAAATACTTAAAATGATGCTATGCTGTTCGAAGTTTCTCCTAGATTAATGTGATAATAAGCTCTGAAAATCCTTGTTCTATAACTAGCCAGAAGCAGTTACCATAAGTCTTAGGTAGCTAACATAATATTCGAATTCCAGTAATAACTTCGAGAAAGCAATAATCAATTGGTCCATACCATGAGTGCCCGTAAATGTCCACTGAACATGACCTAATTAGTGGTTCGAGGGCATTAATTGAATCAGCGGCCACATTTCTAGGTATAGTGGTGTGTCCAAGCATGTTTGTTCCATAAACAAATTCATAGACAAATGGAATTGCACAAGAGCTGGCGAACTATTTAATTTAGTTGGTTCTAGGTAGCCAAGATTGGTGGAATAGCTCTACTATGGCGCATTGGCGTCTTATTAAAATGAGTAAACCCCCTCAATATTAATTCTACGGATTAAAAGCTAATATAGAAAATCAAGCGAATTAATGCCTTGTATTAAATTATCTGTTTTCCTGAATATCGCATTATTCAAAATGTATCACATAAGTTGTTCACAACATGTGAGCCTCGTTATTCATTAGGCAACGGTTAATTACATTGTCTGTCTTATAATTATGCCTTACACGTTTTACTTACGTTCTCGTGATAAACATGACGAGAAGAGAAAATATTTAGTAGTCATCATCATCATCATCATCATATTAGCCGAAAGACGTCCATAGCTGGACATAGGCCTCCTCCAAGCGTCGCCACATGGACCGGTCCCGTGCGTCTCGCAAACAGCGGATCCCCGCAACCTTCTCCAGGTCATCGGTCCACCTGGTAGGAGGCTTTCCAACGCAACGCCTTCCGGTTCGCAATCGCCACTCCAGAACCTTTCTGCCCCATCAGCCATCCGTTCTGCGAGCAATGCACCCTGCCCACTGCCACTTAAGTTTGGCAATTCTTCGGGCTATGTCGGTAACCCTGGTTCTCATGCGTATCTCCTCATTTCTGATTCGATCACGCAAGGAAACTTCGAGCATAGCCCTCTCCATTGTCCTTTAAGTGACTGTAAGCTTTCTGATAAGGCCCATTGTAAGCGACCACGTCTCAGAGCCATATGTCATCACTGGCAACACACACTGGTCATAGACTTTCGTCTTGAGATACTGTGGTAAGTTGGACGAGAAGATACCGCGCAACTTCCCGAACGCTGCCCAGCCGAGTCGGATTCGACGGTTGACCTCTTTCTCGAAGTTGGCCCTACCCAATTGGATCGTTTGCCCCAGGTAGACATAATCGCCCACAACTTCGAGTGTAGAGTCTCCGACCTTGATAGGAGTGGGTGTAACATGGGCATTCAACATCACCTTGGTTTTGTCCATGTTCATCCTAAGACCCACTCTTTCGGAAGCTCTTCTTAGATCATCGAGCATTATACTGAAGTCCTCCATGGTCTCAGCCATAATCACTATATCGTCGGCAAACCGAAGGTGAGTGATGTACTCGCCATTGACGTTGATGCCTAGCCCTCTCCAGTCCAGAACCTTGAAGACATCCTCCAGTGCAGCGGTGAACAGTTTCGGAGATATGACGTCTCCCTGTCTCACACCTTGCTGCAGAAGGAGGGGTTCCGAGGTCTGATCCTGAAGTCGAACTGACATGGTGGCGTTTTTGTATAAACACTTCAACACTTCGATGTACCGGTAGTCAATTTGGCACCGTTGGAGAGACTGCAGTACAGCCCAAGTCTCGATCGAATCGAAGGCTTTCTCGTAGTCCACAAACGCTAAACAGAGAGGCAGGTACTCTTCGGTCTTCTGTATAACCTGCCGCAGCGCATGTATGTGGTCTACGGTCTATTTAGTAGTAGATCTACCTAAACATAGAACGATTTCTCTCATTCGTCCCTCAATCAAATAAGAGATATGAACCTTATTCTAGAATTTTAGCGGGATGTATGCCCACCAGAAGGTCTTGGATACTCCATACTACAATATCCATTTCCGAAGTTATCTGTATAAACCATACTATTAGTTTACCTACAAAGTAAAAACGAGTTAAGAAAACTCAAAATCACAGATGTAAGTGTAGGCGTAACGCACGACACAAATGTTAGCATACATAAGTGACAAATCATAAATCGGTGATTTTCCAAAGTCAGTGCTAAAAAAGCAAAATGGTAACAAAAGTGGTCTATTCCCTCCAACATCGGTATCATAAGTGGCTAGGATGTAGAAGAGCAATAGAAAAGGAATTGTGACTATCCCAACTGCAGTGCTAAAAGTGAATGCATATTCAGTTTTAGCATTCTTGGGATGGTGACTAAACAGATCTTCCAAGTTTTTAGTTGATTCTTAAAATATGGTGCTCTGAAATATAAAGGTCGATTCCGCAAATACAAAAAAAAACAAGTCTGATAAAAATCTGACCCATTGACAAAAACAAACATTCAATACAAAATGCGTGGGAAAAAGTTGTGATATTGCGGCAAATTCCTACTTGTACATGAAAATATGAGCAACCCATAGACCAGTACACTGGCACATGGGCCAGCTTCAGTAGTAATAAGTGGTATGTAGAAAGTCTCCGTCGAAAGCTGATGATGTTTGCTCTTTCTTTTATCTGCAATTATGACTGCAGTATTGCAGTATTGGCTTTTTATCTGTTTTGCTAATTGGTAAGCCACATGAACACTAAATCATTCATCATATGACTCAGGTTATTGTTTTTCATGAGACAATATTTCTGATGAACCTTTGATTTTATAGGTCCTGGAATTTTGCTCGGCCCGGTTACAATCGTATCACATTTTTTTTTTCATATTACTGCGAATTCTTAGTAACATTGAATCCTTAACCATGGTGACATGATGAATGTTTCAGACAATTCTTGGCATTTGTGGGATTACGAACAAAGGTGTTCTCTCTTATTATGTAGCTTTTTGGCAACGTTCTATCCAGTAATTTTGAGAACCAACTTACTCCGTACTTTTTCAATATAACGCCTGAGGCAATTTTATTGGTTAAGTGGTTCTGCATGGTATACCTGTTTGGTCTCTATACGCAAACAAGTTACTGAACGCGGCTTTGTCCTCGTTCCTAATATTTGGATTGAATGTCTCTGTATTGTGTCGGTTGTGTGTATCACGTTCACTGGTGTCACCTTGCTAAAGTAGTTTTTTTTATAAAATATTTATTTGTATAAAATTCTTTAAAAAATATTTACTGGTAATTCCACTGTAATAGGAAGAAATATTGCTCAATCGACTATTCTAAATCAGCACGCGGAGTTTGATTGTTCACTCGCTCTTGAAGAGATCCCGCTCCCAAACCCAAGCAAGCCTTGTATTGGAATCCCCAAGGGAAAGCATGGTCGTCTACGTCAAACGAGGCGTCACACCTTGTTGGCAGAAACTACAAACTTTGGCATGACGTAGAGCGAGGTGAAGCGTACAGCTCAAGCCCGTTCGAGAAAGAAAACGATAATGGACGCTCTCAGCCTCATCTGGGGGACGTACACCATTAAGTTAAGACACTCGTAAACATTAAGCATTAAAAAAGTGTTTTGCGTAAATACGTTAATTACATTATTTGAAATGCAGAAAACATTAAAGTTGTTTACAATACGGGTGTCTTGTTTTCTATTAACCGTTAATTTAACGAACTGCCGGTTTATTCTATAAAAATTTCACCGTGGAAACAGGAGAGGTGAAAATAAAGTGACCTGTCAATCCAATCTAGATGGAATAGCACCGCCTCACACAATCACTACATGACAGTTCACTTGCAAAGCTCACTCCATCTAAATTTTCACGGTGGTGACGGAGATGTTTACAGAATAGACCAGCTGGACTTCTTCACTGGTTTCTGTATTATGCACGGGATGGTAGCATGGAACAAGGGGAGAAATATCATGATGATTTCTAGTAATTACCTAATCTATTATTTTTGAAAAATTTACGTATTAGGTACATTTAATAACATTAGGGCTCCGTGGCGTCACTTACACCACTTGGCCTCGTGGCAATGGAAGTTCTTAACAAGTGTTAAGTCAGTTGATCGAGCTCTTAATCTGGGCGGCATTCTCATAAGTATTAACAAACAGTCTGTATTAATATCAGTTAGATTACAGAAAGCGCGTCGAAAGCGATTGGAAAAAAAAATAACTACTGACTTTCTAATAAAAAAATACTAAAAGAAAGCTATTTCAGTTAAGTCCTAAAAGGTGCAGGTGGTCCGGCAGGAGTGGCACACCAGAAGGTGCGTGTCTCGGGAAGCTCTTACGATATTTCAGGAACGCAAGTTGGAGTTGATGCTCATATAGGGAGTGCCGATCATCTTGCTCCGGTTTTCCCTTCTCGATGCGGCTGGCTACTTCGTGGCAAACATGTGGTGGAGCTATACCCGCCAGCGGGTAGTTGGGTTGGGTTTAAAGCATAAAGTAATGATGAGGCATGTATCATTTAGCCCATCGCATTATCTGTAGATTTATGCCACACTGGGCATGCGAACACACCAGCAGAAATAAACAGATATAGGCCAGACGTGCGAAGAATTTGGACGGTTCTCCCCAGCAAGTAGATGTTAGGCGACTAAGGACGTTACTCTTAGTCCCGACTAATTGCTTTGTTTTTGGGCAGTGAAATTGAAATTTCAGAGATCCATCTAAAGTCACGCCCAGGTGTTGTGGTTGAGAGACTCTATGACACTGCCTTGCCACGAGATATTGGGAGGCACTGAAATAGACGTACTGAAGGATGCACATTCTTTTGAAATTCTCATTCACCTTTTACGTTAGCGAAAAGAGAGAGAAGATCCACAATCAGAATATAAATTAATAAACCAGATTAGAAATTTAGGTATCCTCCCAACAGCAAAGCTTGCTCCAACTACAGTTATCCAAATCTTAGGATCCCAAGGGAGTGAAAAAAGCTCAAGTATTTAACAGGTACTCACTTAACGCACTTGTTGCAAAGTATCAGGGATAAATAAGTTCTAAATCCAATATTGTTTTGGATAAGAAATGGCAACAGTTGGCAAAATGAATACTGGCAATAAATTTATATTGTAATTTGTTGGTATGAATCGAATCGAACAATAACATAATGATTACATTACAATTACTTTCTTGGTAACACACACACACACACATGTGCTCGTTGTTTTGAAATAGCATGAAGCAACTGACAAGCTAAATAATAATAAATGATTAGCAGGTAACATCAGTGTCTTTGTGCGGTCCCAGGATAGGCACCAATATACGTGACACCAATTTCAAGGATCGCAAAGTGGCTCGCTGAAAATGGCCAGTTCAAGGAATAAAGTCACATAATACACAAATAACGAACATACAGTATTTTATTATTATAAATTACGTAATAATTAGTTGATTGGTGATGCTTGGTGTAATTGAACATTTTTATATCGGTAATGTAATAAGAGAAAGGTGCAAAATAACTATTACATTTTGAAATATTGTTCGAAGCTTCCTAAAGATTAGTTTGCCGCAGCATATTGAAGAGCGTATACGCAGAAGTCATTTTCTGAAACAAAAACAACATACTTTTAGGTCGGTGTTTCTGATAAAATATGCTTATACAATTTTTTCATAACTTACTTGGGCAAAGGTCTCTATAGAAACTTCTTGAAAACCAGGAGCTTTAAGTGGCAAAGGCCGTAACGACCGCTGCATTATAAGGACCAGGTAAGGACGTATCACGGGGCTTGCATTCCAAAAAGGAATGCTCCAACACGCATCGCAAATAGATTTTACCTGAAAATATAAATTAATGGTAAATGTAAATTAATTATTAGTAATATTTAGAGTTTTTTTGTCTGAATTATTTTTTGTCATAAGTTATCTTACAATATTGATCTAAACTATTATAAATCCATACCATAACTGAGAGATAACTGCACATCAAACTTGGTACGAAATATATCACGATGGCAGCAACACAAATAAATAGAAGTATGGCTTGAAACTTGACCTCATCGAATTTCTAAAAAAATAGACACATGACATACCTAATACATATAAAATAATACATACGATACTTTACAGTAAAACTAGTTTATTTTTCAGAAAAAAAATCTTAAGGGTCCATACATGTTCTACAGGTGTGCCAAGTTTCATCTAAAACCGAGCAGCCCGCATATGGTATCAAACAGTGAGTTTCTTTCACAAGTTTTTAACCGACTTTCCAAAAAGTAGGAGGTTCTATGTTCGACTGTAGGTTTCTTTTTTGTTTGTTTACCGATATCTCCATCAATAGTGGACCCATTTTGGCTATTCTTTTTGTGTTTGAAAAAGTACTTTCCCGTTGTTTTAATTTTTGTTGTTTTAATTTTTTAATTTGTTGTTTTAATTTGGAAGTGGGTTGTTTTTTTTTGCAAGAGCGTGTTTTTTTTGTATAAAGCTTTTCTATTCTATTCGTAAATTATATTTTAAGTAGGTGGTATTTGCTATATTTTTTCTACTATTATAGTAGTTCAGTAATATAATATCTACATAAATAAATTAGAATATATTAGTATAGTACGAATTACTATGGATATACAATATGCAGTCTCAGCCTCTGCGGTACAATATGCAGTCAAACAAACCACAGGACCAGCAACCGATTGTTCAAACAACAGTAATTTCTTGTAGACAATAGCATAATCTTCCAATAGGCTGAAACAAAATAAAGGAAATCAAATACTCAAATAAACATCAATAAAGTAGTTTGGCTTATAGTTAAATAGATTTAATTGTATTTCTTGTAGCATAGCATAGCAATAGCGTAGTCAGCCTATGACGTTTCCACTGCTGGGACTCAGGCCTCCTCTCTGTGCGCCGTAATCCACCACGCAGGCCTATTTTTTTTTTTGACAGTTGTGGCAAAATCCTCTTTGGATGCCCCAAACTGCCCCACCCAGAGCGGGCTAGCTTGGTCAGTGTCGGATTCACAACTGTGCCTACCGACTAAAAAGCCACCACTGCCTCTAAGATGTTATTACCGATTTTTAATTCGGCATTTATTTCTGTACTTTTAACTTTGGTTGGACCACATTGCATGGAGGACCCGACTCGTTTTGTCATCACATTTTGACAGACCATTGCGGGTTGGTGGATATCACACGGTTTCGAATTTTTAGTTCTAGGGCATGCCGGTTCCTCACGACGTTTTCCTTCGCCATTTTGAAGGCAGTGGTGATGGCAATTTACACAAGGTAAATCGCCTGCCTAGGATCGAACCCCTACCTTCAACTTGTAAGTCACGGCTGTTACCACTGGGTCACCATTTTTGTCGTAAAAGATTGAAAATAAAAATTTACAGATTAACTTTATCTTCTAACTTTCAAGGCATTTGATATATTTTACCTGTACATAGATTGATGGTGAATAACGATATCTTTAATTCTGGCTTTAATCAAATGAGAGAAAAATTCACTTTCCTCCTTATTTGTTGTTGAATGGACGTCCACCAGAAGATCTTGAATACTCCATGTTACAATATCTACTCTCGATGTTATCTGTCTGATCCATACGACTTGTGTTTGAATCAAAACTGAAATATAACAGTTATTAAAATATGAGACGAAAATTATAATAATAAAAAGGTAAAATTAATTATGACTGTGTAAGGTAAATGAAACACTACTCACATGCGTAACTGTAGCTGTATATCATGATATTAATATTAGCAATCATGAAAGCTATCTCATAAACCGATGATTTACTAAAATCAACGTCGCCCATCCAATATGGAAATAAAAGAGGTCTGGTAGCTTCGGTACCGGCAAGAAGTAGAAGAGCGAAAGAATGGCAAATATAAACATTCCTGTTGGCATGAATATAGAGTAGAATAGAATATACTTTATTGTACACCATAAAAATTACACATCTATTTTATAAGAAATCTTAATTATACGGGTACAAAGACGGTCATATCGCTGACAGCGATATCTACCAGACAACCTTTGGATGGACTGCGAGAACTTAGAATCAAAAAAGGGGGTATACGTAATATCTTCCAAATTTTAAGTTGATTCTTAAAATACTGCTTTCTGAATTCATTATAGTAAAAATCAATCTTACCCCAGAGGCTGAAGACAAGTGAAATTCTATGCTGAAAGCGTCGCTATCAAAATTATATATATATATCGGTATCAAAATTTCGCGTGATCAATCCCTTATATTTTGGCAGTTCGACCATCACCATCACTCATTTCGGCGCTGTCCTAATACTGCGCGATCCAATGCGTAGTTGCTCTTGATTGCCGCCTGGGGCGTGCTTGTTATTTGTTTTGACGTCCATTCTATTGACTAAACCTGACATATACATATATAATTTCTCGGCATCATCGTTAATGGGTAGAACATCACTCACCTTCGGTTTGCCGACGACATAGTAGTCATGGCTGAGACCATGGAGAGCCTCAGTACAATGCTTGATGACCTCAGTAGAGCTTCCAAATTTTTGCCGGTTGTCCACTACAACCGGCAAAAATATTTTACCTTTTTATATTCCAAGACAATAGACCCGATAGACCCGACACCTTAAAGTTGCAGTAGCCCGTGCGGCTGGAGGACCTGGCAAGATTGGAAGAAGGTTCGAAGTGAGAAAACTGCACGACTCAGACACGCGTAAAAGTTTTCAGTTGGCATTGCGCAATCGCTTTTCTGTACTCGATGCTGCTACGGACTCATTAGATGAGGAGTGGAACCGCATCAAAGTGGCCTATACAGATACCAGCTCCGTCGTTCTAGGGCACAAATCAACTCACTCTCGGAAGGACTGGATGTCACAACGCACGTGGAACCTGATCGAAGATAGAAGGAATCTAAATCTGAGACTGCTTGAGACCCATAACGACGTCATACGAGCAGACCTTAACACGCAGTACCATCAGAAACGCAAAGAAATCTATCGCAGTACCCGCAAAGATAGGAGACGGTGGGCTGATGGTATTGCTGATCGTGCTCAACAAGCTGCAAACTCCGGCAACTTGAAAGAGTTGTACAATGCTACCAAAACCTTGGCAGGTAACAGCAAGTCGAAGAAGAAGCCGCTAAAGTCCAAAGATGGTCAGCTCATTGTAACATCAGAAGGGCAGCTACTTCACTGGCGTGATCACTTTGAAGAGGTCTTCCATTTGTCAGCTACATCGACGCCTGAAGCGCTGCAAGTCAGTTCCCCACCATCCCAGCTCCTCAACATTAACACGGAACCACCGTTAGCCTCTGAAGTTGCGGAGGCAGTCTGCTCTTTGAAGACAGGCAAAGCACCAGGATTCGACCTGATAACTGCGGAAATGCTACAAGCCGACTTACCCACCGTTGTCAACGTCCTGACACCGCTCATTACAAAAAAATTTGTATCACCGAAGAACTCCCGGACGAATGGAACAAAGGTCTTCTTATAACTGTTCCTAAGAAAGGTGATCTTAGCCAGTGCGATAACTGGAGAGGTATAACGTTGCTCTCGATTCCCTCTAAGGTTTTTTGCAAGATCATCCTCGATAGATTGTCGAAGGCCGTGGATCCTCTTCTACGCAACCGCTCCTGTACGGACCAGATCAACACTCACCGTATCATACTGGAACAGGCATCAGAATGGCAGAGGGAGATTTATCTAACCTTTGTAGACTTCGAAAAGGCCTTTGATACGCTGAAGTGGTCTAGTATCTGGTCCCGCCTACTGGACATTGGGGTGCCGCCGAAAATAGTCCGTCTGTTGCAGAGTATTTACAAGAAATACTCCTGTAAGGTTACTCATAACGGCCTCATATCGGATGACATAACAGTGCATGCGGGTGTCCGCCAAGGCTGCCTCCTGTCGCCGCTCCTCTTCCTAGTCGTTCTTGATGGAATTATGCTTTGCATCAAATTTTTGTATTTTTATTTTAAATTTATATTCACATAATGGTAAGTAACTTACCAACGTCTTGGAAGACTTGGATAAATAAACATCCGGAAGACCCAAGAAATGAGATCTGGTGTGAAGAACCACTCACCGTTGCTGATTGGCACAGAGGCAGTGGAACGCGTCCACAAATTTACTTACCTTGGGAGTGTCGTGTCAGAGACTGGGGGTAGTGAAGAGGACATCGCTTCACGGATCGCTAAAGCCCGAGCAACCTTCGCGCAGCTGAGACCTGTTTGGCAATCGCGGAAACTGACCCGAAGGATTAAACTCAAAATCTTCGGGTCCAATGTCAAATCCGTGCTGCTCTACGGGTGCGAAACGTGGAAGGTCACAAAGGACATCTCACGCCAAATACAAGTCTTCGTCAACCGCTGTCTTCGTCGCATTCTCGGCATTTACTGGCCCGAGACCATCTCCAATGTAGAGCTGTTGGAGAAATGCCACGAGAGCCCGATCGACCGCCAGATCAAGCGTTGCAAGTGGAGATGGATTGGCCACACGCTCCGTAGGGGTCCCGACCACAGACCCAATCAAGCTTTGGACTGGAATCCTCAAGGGAAAAGAAAGCTTGGCCGTCCCCGTCAAACCTGGCGTCGCACCGTGTTGGCAGAAGCGACGAGCATCGGAATGACATGGAGGGAGGTGAAGCGTAAAGCTCAAGACCGATCGCGTTGGAGGACATCTGTGGACACCCACTGCCCCATCTAGGGGTTATAGGACATTAAGTAAGTAAGTACCCGACACTTTCTTCTTCGAGCGGGATCGGCCCTCTCACGATCCCGCTCGGTGGCCTCCTTCTGGGTCATCA
Source organism: Orthosia incerta (assembly GCA_948252205.1). Taxonomy (NCBI): domain Eukaryota; kingdom Metazoa; phylum Arthropoda; class Insecta; order Lepidoptera; family Noctuidae; genus Orthosia; species Orthosia incerta. The sequence goes on from OX411748.1 coordinate 9,131,076, forward strand.
CAGTCTCACAGAAGGAGGCTATTTCCCTCCAATTTTCTGTCTCTGCCAGCATGGCCCTCACAGCTGCTGGCAAAGACAGGTCTCGCCTGATCCTGGCGACCAAGACCTGCCACTCATAGGCCCAAGCCGAGCACTCCTTGAGCGTGTGCTGTGCAGAATCAAGGTCGCCTCTTTGCCTTTTTAAGGTAAGTAAATGAAATACTACTCACATCACATGCGTAACTGTAGCTGTATATCATGATATTAATATGAGCAAATATGAAAGCTACCTCATAAACCGGTGATTTGCTAAAATCAACGTCACTCATCCAATATGGAAATAAAAGAGGTCTGGTAGCTTCGGTACCGGCATCATGAGTAGCCAAGAAGTAGAAGAGCGAAAGAAAGGCAAATGTAAACATTCCTGTTGGCATGGTAACACTGAATGTACACATGAGTATATACATCTTCCAAGTTTGAAGTTGATTCTTAAAATACTGCTTTCTAAAATATTAAGCACGATTACAGCTTCATTATAGTAAAAATCAATCTTGCCCCAGAGGCTGAAGACAAGTGAAATTCTACACTAAAAGCGTCGCCATTAAAAATTATATATATATATGTCGAGTTTAGTCAATAGTACAGACGTCAAAACAAATCACAAGCACGCCCCAGGCGGCAATCAAGAGCAACTACGCATTGGCGCGCTTTTATAAGCACTTGCACGGTGGGGAATAGGGCAGTTGAGTACTGATCGCCGTAGAGCTAAGACGTCGTAGAATCAGTGTCGATCCGTAATATTAGTAAGCAAGAATGTAACTTGTGTCTTGTTGAATATACTCAGTGTATCGAATAACTTGTGTGATTTCATTTTCACGATTGACCCACCTACCTGCCCACACACGATGTCTTAACCTAAGGGAATACATCCTGACTTCCCGATGGCTTGCATCTATCGGCCATCCTTGATGCGACATCAGAATTGGGATTCGATCATGCTAATGAGATCACACGAAAAAACAATAATAATGAAAATGACGGTTACATTCTTGCAAAAAAAACTACGAACCCTTGACTGGCCTTGGCCAACTATTATTGGAGGTTAGAACGATATGGTGACAGTTACGTACCTACCTTATACTTCAGGCTGGAAATGATGATAATTCCAAATGAAATATGCACAGCAAAATGGGTGATTGTGGATACCGAATGCGAGTGCAGAGCCCCTGTCCAAAACATGAACCACACATTACTGTCGCAAGAGCCCAGGTAGGTATATGGGCATTAGATAATCCAATGAATGCCATAGCATTTTATGTTGCAATTAACGAGGCCTGGTAGGGTTTACCACCTTTTTGCTAGTTTGGCCCTTCGACAACAAAAGAAGATGGTATATGCTTCTTCTCAAATTTAGTTAACTCACTACATAAATCAATCACACTACAAAACTAATCAAAATATTTTATTTGGAATTATCATCATTTCCAGCCTCATTTCCAGCCCATTATCCAGTATAAGGTAGGTACGAAACTGTCACCATATCGTTCTAACCTCCAATAATAGTTGGCCAAGGCCAGTCAAGGGTTCGTAGTTTTTTTTTGCAAAAATGTAACCGTCATTTTCATTATCATTGTTTTTTCGTGTGATCTCCTTAGCACGATCGAATCCCAATTCTGATGTCGTATCAACGGTGGCCGATAGATGCAAGCCATCGGGAAGTCAGGATGTATTCCCTTAGGTTAAGACATCGTGTGTGGGCAGGTAGGTGGGTTAATCGTGAAAATGAAATCACACAAGTTATTCCATACACTGAGTATATTCAACAAGACACAAGTTACATTCTTGCTTACTAATATTACGGATCGACACTGATTCTACGACGGCTTAGCTCTACGGCGGTCAGTACTCAACTGCCCTATTCCCCACCGTGCAAGTGCTTATAAAAGCGCGCCAATGCGTAGTTGCTCTTGATTGCCACCTGAGGCGTGCTTGTGATTTGTTTTGACGTCTGTACAATTGACTAAACTCGACATATATATATATATATATAATTTTTAATGGCGACGCTTTTAGTGTAGAATTTCACTTGTCTTCAGCCTCTGGGGCAAGATTGATTTTTACTATAATGAAGAGCAGCTGTCATCTTGTGCTTTATATTTCAGAAAGCAGTATTTTAAGAATCAACTTCAAACTTGGAAGATGTATATACTCATGTGTACATTCAGTGTTACCATGCCAACAGGAATGTTTACATTTGCCTTTCTTTCGCTCTTCTACTTCTTGGCTACTCATGATGCCGGTACCGAAGCTACCAGACCTCTTTTATTTCCATATTGGATGAGCGACGTTGATTTTAGCAAATCACCGGTTTATGAGGTAGCTTTCATATTTGCTCATATTAATATCATGATATACAGCTACAGTTACGCATGTGATGTAAGTAGTGTTTCATTTACTTACCTTAAAAGGCAAAGAGGCGACCTTGAATCTGCACAGCACACGCTCAAGAAGTGCTCGGCTTGGGCCTACGAGTGGCAGGTCTTGGTCGCCACGATCGGGCGAGACCTGTCTTTGCCAGCAGCTGTGAGGGCCATGCTGGCAGAGATAGAATTGGAGGGAAATGGCCTCCTTCTGTGAGACTGTGATGACCCAGAAGGAGGCCACCGAGCGGGATAGTGAGAGGGCCGATCCCGCTCGAAGAAGAAAGTGTCGGGTACTTACTTACTTAATGTCCTATAACCCCTAGATGGGGCAGAGGGTGTCCACAGATGTCCTCCAACGCGATCGGTCTTGAGCTTTACGCTTCACCTCGCTCCATGTCATTCCGATGCTCGTCGCTTCTGCCAACACGGTGCGACGCCAGGTTTGACGGGGACGGCCACGCTTTCTTTTCCCTTGGGGATTCCAGTCCAAAGCTTGAATGGGTCTGTGGTCGGGACCCCTACGGAGCGTGTGGCCAATCCATCTCCACTTGCGACGCTTGATCTGGCGGTCGATCGGGCTCTCGTGGCATTTCTCCAACAGCTCTACATTCGAGATGGTCTCGGGCCAGTAAATTCCGAGAATGCGCTGAAGACAGCGGTTGACGAAGACTTGTATTTGGCGTGAGATGTCCTTTGTGACCTTCCACGTTTCGCACCCGTAGAGCAGCACGGATTTGACATTGGACCCGAAGATTTTGAGTTTAATCCTTCGGGTCAGTTTCCGCGATTGCCAAACAGGTCTCAGCTGCGCGAAGGTTGCTCGGGCTTTAGCGATCCGTGAAGCGATGTCCTCTTCACTACCCCCAGTCTCTGACACGACACTCCCAAGGTAAGTAAATTTGTGGACGCGTTCCACTGCCTCTGTGCCAATCAGCAACGGTGAGAGGTTCTTCACACCAGATCTCATTTCTTGGGTCTCCCGGATGTTTATTTATCCAAGTCTTCCAAGACGTTGGATAATCTCCACTCTATGCCGCGGCGCCTGTTATCATAGGTTTAAGGTTCCTATAAATATATTAAGATGTGTATACATGTCATTAGTGGATTCTATTATGAGTTATGCTCTTGACAGCTATGGATTAACATTCAAAACCAACTTGGATAATTGAGAAGCTCTTCAAATTCGATTCTTGAAACTACTTGTAACTCAAAAAACTAAAAACAGCTGTAAAGGAGATTATAGGAAACTATTCAAAATATGTAAAATTCTACCGATCAGTTACAAACATAAGTATATTTTAGCAGTTAACCACCATGGTACCCAAGAGCATAACTTAACTTATGTAATCAACAACCATAACACACGATCTATGGCTGCTGGCAGATTCAATGTACCCAGAGTCACTAATTACTTTGGTGACAGAACCCTAAAAAAACGAATACCATATCTTTTGTACAGTCTGCCGGCAGATATAAGGAGTGAAACTAATAAAAACAGCTTTAAAATCGTTTAAAAAAATATTATTTAAAAATGTGTCTTTAAGTAATAATTTGCTTTAAGTATGAAATTTAATAATTAGTGTATAGAGACTCACCGATCCCACAGTCAAACCATTACTACGGTTTTGTGGGGCTTAGTTTATAAGTTACTTACCATTATGTGAATATAAATTTAAAATAAAAAAAATAGATGCGAAGCATAATTCCATCAAGAACGACTAGGTAAATCTCCTAACGTGTTTAAAAAAGCTATTATTCATCCGATCTACAAGAGTGGGGGCAGGAGCCGTGTTGATAACTACAGACCTATATCTGTGCTAACTGCCTTTTCCAAAATACTGGAACGGGTAATGAACAGCAGACTTGTAAGCTACTTGGAAAACAATAAGATTATCGCACCAGCGCAATTTGGGTTTCGCTCAGGAAATTCCACCTGAGTTAACAGACGATGTGGTCACAAACATGGATAGTGGGGATAAAGTTATGGCCATATTTCTGCATCTTGCTAAGGCTTTCGACACGGTTTCTGTCCTAATTCTTGTTCGTAAGATGGAAAGCTTGGGAATCAGAGGACTTCCACTGGACCCCTTTAAAGACTATCTGAGTGAGCGTACCCAAAGAGCAAAGATAGATGAATTCATCAGTGAGGAACAAATAATTAACTACGGCACGCCTCAAGGTAGTGTCCTCGGAACTTCATTATTCCTCATTTATATCAACGATCTGGGTACACTCACTATCCCCAATGGCAAAATCATTAGCTTTTCTGATGACACTGCTCTTTTGTTCAGCGCAAGCTCTTGTGAAGATGTCTATGAGCGTGCACAACTGGGCTTTAATATGGTATCCAACTGGTTACGCGACTATTGGTTGACCCTTAATACAAGCAAAACCAAAAAAATCCTGCCGAGTATACCTTCAGCGGCGCAAGATAAGTGTTCAAAAATGTGAAACTTTTGTCGAAAAGTCACATTATTAATTAAAATATCTAAATAAATATATCCCATAGATTCTAAATTACCACTTATTCCTTTAATAATTATCTTATCTAGTTTTACTGAATTCAATAAATTCCTATGTCGCGACAACCATTCATACTCAAGCACACATAAGCTTGCTCCACTATCAATCATTATACTATTTTTAAATTGACAATTTATACGCTACCGTAGTCGAGGGTATGCCTACCCTGCCGGCTGCCGGGCACTAGGGGTAATTTTTTATTTGTGCTATTCATGGTTTTGCCATAATCGCCACGCTTGGCAGGTGGGTTGGCGATCGTAGTGTGGTTGTTATAGATGCACAGAGAACGCTGCTGCCCATACTCTGATTTATCCCTTAGTCGCCTCTTACGACATCCGCGGGAAGACATGGGATTGTGAAATTCTTTACGTCCGGTACCATACGGAATGTTCCTAATAGAATCAATTAATTGAAAAATTATAATACAATGATAAAAACATCCAACTATCTACCTGGATGCCAAATTTGAACTTTTTAGGTCATCTGGAACTGGGTTGGAGTTTTGGTCTATAGGTCAGTCAGTGATAAAATTTCGATTTTTGGACCTTAATATCAAAATAATCTTTTGAGCTATATTTATGAAATTTGGGTTTATAGTTCATTTTAGGGATAAATAAACCAAATTCCATGTGTTTATGTTAAATTGATTTTGAGTAATTAAGATGACAAATGTGGCTCCAAATAGTTCGTGTAATATTTATTACGCACAGCTGCTGCGTCGCGATTTCCTTTTTTGCTTGAACTTGGCTTGACACGCTGCCGCATGTATAGATTCCATATCCCAAAAAACATTGTCGTTTTCATAAAATCTTAAGTTTTATCAGTATCTTGGTAAAACGTACTTTTGAATTTATTTATTTATTTATTTATTGTAGCCTCTGTTGCCAATAGTCTCTGTGTGAGTGTCCGCGTGTCAGCGTGACACGAAGGCCTCTGCCAGCATTTTCCACTCTTCTCTAATTACCATGACACAAATATCGAGCAATTTTCTTTTCTCCTCCCTATACCCAAACCACTGCAACTCCTGAAAGCCAGAATCAACAGTCGCGACCACCAGAAAAGCGCCGAGGCAATGACGCTCGACGAAGTCCCGGAGAATAAATTTAACCGTCTTGGATCCCGCAACGAAATTAATCAGAAAAAAATAACGGAGGAATGGAAAATTACAAATTTCCATTTCCCTCTACTCCAAGCAGGAGACAGAACAAACAAGGCCAATAGGCACAAAGGGTCATCAAATGACGAGCTAAATAATGTGTGTGATTCCCGGTGGGCGCCAATTTACGTGACACTATTTTCAAGGGATATGAACTGACTCGATCAATATAGCCCGTTAAAGACGTGATAGGAAATAAGTTGGACAAGTAACGATTATAGAATTGATTTAATTATACATATTACATAATAATTAATTTCTTGCTGTGTGCTACAAATGAAACATGTAGTGAACAGATTAGAGACTAGACTAGTCCAAAATGCCTTAGCCATTCAATCCACCTTTGTAAGTAGGTACTTGTGCATAAAGTTTTAACAAATAAACAAACAGATGCAAAGTAATTATATTATTTTTGAATATTATTCAAAGCTCCTTAAAGGTTAGTTTGCCGCAGCATATTGAAGAGTGAATAGGCAGAACTCATTTTCTGAAAAAAAAAGCAAATTATTTTTAAGTTGATATTTCTGGGACAATAATTACAAAACATTTCTTAACTTACTTACTCTCTTTTCTTTGTGCCTGGTTGATGGCAATAGCCTTGTATTAGATGAGACTTAAGTATAACCAGGGTAGACCCTGGACAATGGGCATAGGAGCTTGGAGATTCGCACAAGATTAAATTAAAATAAAAAAAAAACCCCTGGATACAACAACATATCGCCAACGTTTACAGAAGTTTATTTTATTTACTTAGCGGTTTCCCGAAGCGAGTACGAGGCTTATTTTTTGCTTTTTAGACGTTTTGTGTTGGGGTTTTTTTTACATTTCATTTTTATTTCATGCTTTTTAAACTATATATAATATACCTTGTACCTAGTAGACACGCTTTAATCGACAATCTATGGAAAACATAATTATGACACAATATATTGCGAAAAAAACTCCTATTCAAAGATTTAAATGCGCATAACCTTTGAATGGCTGAACCGATTTTAATCAACCATAGTTCAGAACACTCTCGATAAAGGTAAATAGTATGAAGGTATCTTCTGGCAATCCATTTAGTGATACAAAGCTGAGGGGAGAGCAATTCTCTTTAAAATTATTAAATCAGAACACTCAAGGGTGCTCTTCCAAATTATTAGAAACTAGCTTTCCGCCCGCAGCTTCGCCTGCGTGGACTACACGATATTGGCGGGTTCGTTTTTTTTCAGTTCTGGTGGGATATTGCAAATTATTATCCAAACATAGTGCTCAACATTATTATTTTATCGAATTATAAATATTAGGTGTAAATTGATATAAAATGAGCATAAACTGCACTGCCTTCCTGTTCTAATAGCTATAGCTATTTTATACTTTTATTCTGGAGGTCTCGTAGGATCAATTTCCACAGGGAGATACAAATATTGGAAGACCGCTTTCAATTTCTGAATCCGACTTCTGACACAACGGTGTCAGAAGTCGGATTCAGAAATTGAACGGCTGTTACTTTTTTTAATTAATTAAAAACTTTTTCTCTGCTTTTGAATAATATTTATTTGGTGTCTTAATTTATTTTCCATTTAGTCGAGAAAATGATACGGCTAAGAGGCCGTCACTTCGCCAGAATTGATAACATTTGGGCCCGTGTATGAATCTTGCCAGAACTTCCAGCGGATATTATCTTCGAGGGCTTCAAGAGTCTGAGGCTTGTTGACTTAGACTCGTGACTTAAAAAAACCTACAGAAAGAAGTCTGGAACAGTTACATCAGGTGATCTTACTGGCAAGTGCAAGTCCGGGTAATGCCACCCTCAAAATTTTGGTTGCGGCTCGTGCAGTAAGCGCCATTGCATTATCCTGTTGGAACCATTATGTACTCTAGTTCAAATTTAGGGCTTTTAAGGTTAGTGAAATATGTTGATCATGACTCTGTGACCTCGTCGACCACAGTAGTAGTTTGGTGGCCCGATTACGCCTTCTGCGTAAAATATACACCATTCAGTAACTTTGAGCGGGTGTAATGACTCTCGTCTGGATTATACGCGGATTTTCGATGCCACAGAGGTGATAATTTTGCTTATTTACATATTCAGGGATTTTCAAACACGGAACCAAAAAAGAAAAATGTTACACCCGCTTGGAGGTTACCAGCTGCATCTGTTTACTTCACAAATATCGAAGCAGATTTGATATTTTCCGGCATTTGCAAAAATTAAGGCATCTTCCGATAGAGTGATGAGTTTTGCGCCATCCTGTACATTCTAGATATGGGTACTCCAATTAGCTTATACTAACAAAGTCGTCATCAAGAAGTTTGAATTTAAGTAATCTCTTCTTTGTATATCACATTGGTATTATTTCGATGTTAAAATGTCCATGCTGCTAGTGCTGACTCTGGGACAGGCAACGTAAAGTACCTTTGTGCTCTTCAATCTGTATAATTTATTTTCTCTGTAAAGTGTTTTTTGTGTGTACATAAATAAATAAATAAATAAGTAAAATTGCCCGTGTCGGAAGCAATATTTCCTTAAATCTATGCCTGCCACCCTTAATGACTGACCTTGTGATTTATTTATGGTCATTGCAAATCAGACCTTAAGAGGAATTGTAATCTTTTAAACTCAATGACATAGTCAGAGGGTATCAGTGGTACTCGAGTTATGAAAACGGTTTCCCCCCGAGCACATCCAGTAATCAATATCAAAGGGATAAAATTCAAATAATCCTTAAATTATTGTGTGTTTGATTGTATTAAAGAGCATAAATACTAAAATCCAAGTAATTTTGATAATAAACAATTTAGTTTTCATACAAATTTTAACATCCCTTTTTATTCCACTAGGGGATAAAATCCAAAATTAGCTTGAAGAAGTATTTTATTATTTTATATTTAGAGGCTAGATACCATATTTTATTCATTTCTAATTAAAAATGACAGAGTTTCATACAAACTTTTATCCCCTATTTCACCTCTTTAGAGGATGAATTTCCAAAAATCCTTTCTTAAATGACGCCTACAGAATAAAATCAACATCCTCTAAAAAATTAAAACTTGTATCGTTAGTGGTTTAGGCTGGACATTGCCTTTTATATATATAGATAGATGCCTGTACGTAGTATAGTGTGTAGTGCTATTTTTGGGTGCATCGTCCTCACTTATATGAATTTATCAATGTATGTACTTATGAAAATATTGTAAAACACCTATTTTTTAAAAGAGTAAGTATGAAGTTTCTTGTGCGTTCTTCGAATCTTCATAACAAGCTACTTTTTCGAATACACGGTAGAATCAATTTTTATTACTTGTAAATTTTAATTCATATATGTATGACGTCCAAAAGTGCCGCTTTTTTTATTTAACACTTTTTAGTTAACATTTTTTTCGAATTAGATACATTTAAACATATAAGTGTTATATATTTTTCAAATCGCCTCTTAAAACCCTTTATTTTGATACACCACACGATGGGATTGGAAGAGAAAAAAAATTGGGTTCCCCACAATATGGCAACCAAAAGCCGCTATTTTTCTATTTTTCAATTTTAATGTAGCCAGTGGCACTCGCAGGGTAATCGGTCAACGCGTTTGGTCTCTGACACGCCACATAGGAACAAACATACATATATACATACTTACATACATACACAGACTGATAAACACATTACCTTCCTTCGGCAATCGGGTGAAAAACAAAATCGGTTCATCTGTTTAGGAGCTATGGTGCCACAGACAGGTATACAAGTCAATCTTATAACTTAAACCCCTCTTTTTCCGTCAGGGGTTAAAAACTTTTCTTAACTTCTAAGTAAGTACTCTCTTATCATTGTGCCTGCGTGATGGCAATAAGCTTACCATATATTAGATGGGACTTAAAAATAACCAGGATAGAACCTGGACAATGGGCAAAGGAGCTTGGAGATTGGCACAAGAAAAGAGAGGCGTACCCAGCAGTGGGCGATGATGATAATCATAAATAGCGAATTATGGGCGTACGACATGTGCATCTCTGCCTTAATTTTGCCTGGTCTTAACTTACTTTGGAGAATGTTTCAACAGAAACGTCTTCAAAGCCGGGAGCTTGAAGCGGCAAAGGTCGCAGCGAGCGCTGCATTATAAGAACCATGTAAGGACGTATCACGGGGCCTGCGTTCCAGAAAGGAATGCTCCAACACGCGTCGCAAACAGATTTTACCTAAAAATAAAAATTAAATTATTCTGGCCTTTCTTTGTCTTCTGCAATCTTTCTATATTGATCTAAACTATTTGTAAACCTTACCTTAGCTGAGAGATAGGTGCACATCAAACTTGGTATGAAAGTTAGTATGAATGTAGCAACACCAAGCAACAGAAGTATAGCTTGAAACTCACCCTCATCGAATTTCTAGAAACATTTACATATATTGAAAAAGTAGTGTCTTGTTTATTGAAAATAACGATAATAATATTATGTAATTGTATATAAACCTCCGCGAGACTGTAGGCAGACAAACAAACCACGGGACCACAAATCGTTTGCTCAAACATTAATAATTTCTTGTATACAATAGCATAATCTTCCATTAGGCTGAAACAAAATAAAGAAAAATCAAGCATTCAAACAAACAGCAACAAACAGCAACAAACTAGTTTGGAGTTCATTCAGATGAATAGAATTATAATTTTCGTAAGACTGTGTCTTTCATTTCTTTTTAAGCACGTGATATCTGTTTAGGGGCTGGTCTGTATTTGTGCTTTAATGGTTGCAAAACAACTTGCTTGGCTAAGTGCTTTGCTTTGTTATTATAGATGCAGGCCTACCTGGTCTTGAGGGAGAGCGCTACGGTCGTGTAGATCCTCACTTTTTCCTTCACGTGGTTGCCGCCCTGTTATTGGTCTAATTCCCTAAGAAATAGACGTAACCGAAACTGCCATTCGACCTATCGCAGGGGAGGAGAGCCCCTGGGTGTCCACTATCGAACAAGACCAGATGTTGGATAGCAATGACCTCCCGCGTGTATGTGCCGTGCGCGGGGACCCGTACGGGGGTATGAAGGAATCCTGTGATTGAGTGGAGCAGGTCTGCACACAACACATCACTTTGGTTTGGATTTCCTCTCACACGGGAGGTCGTGGTGTAGCTACCCACGATCAATCGGCTGTGGCATCAATAAAGATCAACCGAACAGCATAACAACAGATGGTCACAGGCCATAGACTGTAGACAGTCAATAACGGCTTTGCCGAATGTAAACCCGCGCTTAACCAAAAAATTCTTAGCCTAAGTAGAAATAAACTCAGAATAATCATAGGGACAATTACGGGTCATAGCCCTCTTAACAAACATCTCTTTAACATGGGCGCCACGGACAGCCCACTTTGCAGGGGCTGTTTTAACGCCGAGGAATCAGCTGTCCACGTCATCCTGGACTGCGAGGTCGTGGTTTCCCAACGTGAAAAAATCCGAAGCCTGTGAAGCCCTCACGAAGCTTCTGTGCTTTTGGACAGAGTTAGGCTGGCTACTTTAGCCAGAAACCCCACGCATTACGGACCAAATGGGAGTCTAAGTGCGGAAAAGGGAGTCCCTCTTCTATCTATCTATCTGTATGTGGTGTCAGGTAAGTGTGCGGAGTTGAAATACTAATCTCAAACTTGATATATTTATTTTATTTTTATTTTTACACGTATTACTTTTGATGATAACAAGGTACAAGTTAGACGTTCTGACGACGCTCGCGATTTTTTTTATGAGTCCTTTCGCAGTTTCAATCAAAGTGAATGGTTACTGCTTAACCGAACTATCCTGTTGAACCTAAACTAAGCAGCACTGACGACGCTTGCGACGCGTTCGCGGGCCTTATATATCCTCAGCCCGTGGAGTAGGGACACCAGCCAGCCCCCGCGCACCCTGCGGGTGGAGGGTGTTAACAATATCTATTACCTGTACATAGATTGATGGTGACTAACAATATCTTTCATTCGAGTCTTAATCAAGTTATTGAAATATTCACTTTCCTTCTTATTTGTGGTTGGATATATGTCCACCAGAAGATCTTGAATACTCCATATTACAATATCTACTCTCGATGTTATCTGTCTGATCCATACGATTTGGGTTTGAAGCATAACTGAAATACAACAGTTGTAAATATACGAGATGAAAATTATAAAAATGAAACAGTACATAATAATTTTGCTTAAGTTAGGTAACCGAATAAAACTTTACTTACATGTGAAATTGTAGGCATATTGTAGGACGCAAATATTAGCAAACATTAAAGCTAACTCATAAACTGGCGATTTGCTAAAATCAACGTTACGGAGCCAAAATGGAAATAAGAGAGGTCTGCTAGCTTCGGTATCAGCATCATGGGTAGCTAAGAAGTAGAAGAGCGAAAGAAAGGCGAATATGTTCATCCCTATGGGTATACTGGCATTGAATACACACAAGAGTAAACAGATCTTCCAAGTCTGCAGTTGTTTCTCAAAATACCGTGCCCTGAAATATAAAGCACAAAAACATTAAATTATAGCTTAATCACAAAAAAATCTGGTGGAAGGTGTAACTTCAACCACACAATGTTGAACCACCTCTGAGGAACAGCAGCTCCACCACCTATCCTGCCCTCTGTGCCTCAAAACAAGAAGCCAATGCGACCAATGCTTTGCCTCCGACGACGGCGACGATGACGTGGAAGTGGCAAAATATTGGGCCAAATAAAAATGATTTTTTGACGGCACAAAGAAAAAGGTAGACTAAAAAATCAATCTTGCATCAGATCAACATTATATATTACATTACATTTTATTATATACATACATTTTGTAGTTTGAAAACCATATACAAAAACTGACCGGAATTTTTCTCCCACCGTACAAATATAATGAAAATCTTCTTTCAGAGATCGCAACAAGTTGTGATACTGCGGTATATTCGTTCTTGTACAGTAGAGTATTAGCATTTCATAGCTTAATACAATAGCGTAAGTGCCAGCTTCTGTCATATGTGGTACGTCGATGGTTTCCAAACCATGATAAAAGGAAGCGGATAATAATACTGTTGCTATGAGCCCAATTAGGAAGAGGATCGCATTTTGATTGAAGTACCTGAAATTGAACATAAAATAATGTTATGGCCATATAAATTATAATTATTGTAAGCATTCGTGATTATTTAACTCTATTTTGTAAAACTTATCGAATAGATACGCTGGAGATGTGGTTCTGAAGAAATATGATGAAAATCCCTTGGACTGCCTTTCGTACCAATGACTCTATCCACCGCGAATTGAACATAAAGACTAGACTGATCACGATCTGCTTTCGTAGGATATTGGAGTTCTTTGGTCACATTGCCAGAAAGGATGGTCACAACCTAGACCAACTAAACCAGCTGTTGTGTATTAGCAAGATTGAAGAGAAACGTCCTAGAGGTCGCAGTTCAATAGAAATGGTCAGACCAAGTCCGCACATCAATAACCACTAAATTGCTGGATATTCTCCACGACGCAAAAGACGCATAGATGGTGCAAATTAGTGAAGGAAAAGTTTTTTCCACGTCTACGGGGGCATCATGACCTTCAAAAATGAGGAACGCGACGCGAGAAGGAGGAGGATATAAAACTTTATATTGTACGTTTAAACTTACGATGGTGGGTTCTCATTCTTGAGATCCGCAACTTTAAAATTGACCAACACTTGGTAGAAGGTCTGATGAAACTCAAATGGATCGACATAGCCTTGAGAGAAATCTGAATTCTCTTTGTTGTAGAATGACTTAAGTTTTTCCAACATGGCTTCCTTCTGTTTGGTGGTAAGGCACTCGAAAGAATGACGTCGCTCAAATTGCAATCTCATTATATATAAGTGCCTTATTCTGTTAAGCTGAATTAAAGATATAGTTGTTATTGCTATGGAATTATGAAATGCTATCAGTTTTTGAGGATAGTTTTATTTTTTTACTACCGATTTTCAATCAAATCAAAATCCTGGATTATTTTAAAGGTTAAGTGTCGGGTGCCAACCTGGTGACAGACGGACAGACAGACAGACATACAGACCACGGAGTCTTAGTAATAGGGTCCCGTTTTTACCCTTTGGGTACGGAACCCTAAACAGGTATTTACATGGCACACGTAAGTGGAAGCGCCGGGGACTACCTGGAAAGTGGTAGTTTTTTTATTTTTTTATTCGTGATTATTTCAGAAAATTCAGGAGCACATTATTCATAACAGGCGTGCGTGTATGTCTATTTTTTTGGGACAATCCCACCGTACTATTCCCAAACCACTGCAATACCTGAAAGCCAGAATCAACAGTGACGACCACCAGAAAAGCGCCGAGACAATGAAGTTCGACGAAGTCCCGGAGAATTAATTTAACTGTCTTGGATCCTGCGTGTATGACTAGATGTATGAACGTAAATGAAGCAAAAGGAGTGTGTAAGGATAGTAGCAGATGTTTCTGTCGGTCGTGCTGTAGTTTTTGCCTACCCCCATGGTAAAAGGCGTGAGTTTATGTATGTATGTACTTGAAGTTCCTCGTGAAATTTTACTCAGAAAGCGGTTCAAAAGCTTTTATTACTGCTATTTCTTATTAATTTATAATCCCTGTCATCGTAGGTACTACTAATTTGAAGAATAAAATTATCTTCCCTTTTATTATCTTGCTTTGTGATATTTTCTGACCAGTATATAATTTTGAGAGCCATATAACCCTGTACTTTTTCTATAATTTAAATTAAGCCTGAGGCAATGGCATTGGATAAGTAGTTCTGAATATTTTTCTCTTTAGGAAAACTAGTTACTGATCGCTGCTTTGTCCTCGTAATATTTGAATTGAATGTTGTGATCGTAGCATTGTGTAAGTTTTGTGTGTATCGCGTCGACAGGTGTCGTCTTCCATTTAAATTACCCTTTTATTCTGAAACTCCTCTCTTGTACTAATTTTATTTTGTTATTTTCTATCCTGATTCCTTCCTTGATTGTATATCTCCGAGTCTAGGTTGCCTCCTCTAATGATTTTCATTGCTTTCGGTTCTTTGCCACTCTTCTTCACTTTTGTACCTGCTCTGATTTTAAGTTCGTCCTACCATCTTTTGCGTTGTTGACCTCTATTTCGTTTACCACACCAGGATACCATTCTTACAAGGTTTTGCACCAGTTGTCCTTTTGGCTTTTATTTTCAGAAAACCCAAACAAGTTACATACTAGAGACACTCAATGTGGAAAGTAAAAAAAGTGGGTCATGAGGTGAACCAGAGTAAAACTTAAATTATGACAAACAGTACAGTGACAACCATTATGTTTAACTCTACCCCCTTGAATGGGTAAGCGAATATGTTTATCTGGGAACTTAATCTCTACCAAAGACTGTAAAGAGCTGGAAATTGACAGAAAAATAAAGAACACATGGAGTGGGTACTGGTCTTTAAAATAAATTTTCATGAACACTCTCGCTAGCAGACTAAAGCTATGGAGATCTGCTTGATGGCGTGTCTAACATACGCCTGCCAAACATGATCTTTAACAAAAAAGTCACTGCAAAAGCTAAGAGTTGGCCAAAGGGCGATAGAAATTAGTTTTATGGGCCATACATTAAGAGACAGAGACAAAAACAGCTCAATATGAGAACAAACCAAGGCAAAAGATGTAATCAAACAAACACTAACACTTAAATGGAGATGGGCTGGACGTGTACAAAGATTAAGAGATAAAAGATGGACAACAGAAGTTACAAATTGGTATCCCATAAACAGAAAGCGAAGACACGGTAGATTCAGCAAGAGACGGAGAGACGACATAATTATCAGGCTTAATAGGAAAAACATGGAGGAGATTAGCTAGAGATAGACTAAGATGGAGACAGAAGGAGGAGGCTTTTACAGCACTAGGCGGTCTATAAAAGAATATGAAAAACAATTATGTACATACTTAATCATTTTACTGGCTATTTTAGGATGATTTAGGAAATAGAATTATAATATTACGGTTCATATCAAAGTATCGGATATGGATCAGAATATTGGTCTGTGAAAAAGATGGATCAAAAGAGATTTCACATAGCACAGATGAGAATATTGAGATGGATTTGCGAAGTAACGAGAATGGTAAAGTGAGAAATAAGTATATTAGAGGCAGTTTAAAAGTGGCGCCAGTGATAGAAAAGTTGAAAGGAAACTTTGTCCTGGTATAGTCATGACGTGATTAAGAGTGATGAAACGTATGTTACTAAAAGAGTTATGAATATAAATGTGGATGGATGGAGAGGGAGAGGTAGGCCAAGAAAAGATGGATGGACTGTGTGAGGAGTGATATGAAAGAAAAGTAAATAGATAGCGTGACAGAGCGGTATGGAAGAAGAAAACGTGTAGCGCCGACTCCAAGTAAGATCGGATATGGGAAGGAAGATAACTTGCACTTTAGTTTAATGGAATTGATTATGACATTTATATACTTGGAAGGATAATGTATTATAATTTTATTGTAAACGTTATTTTAATGGAATTATATATTGTTGTGATTTAAATTTATTGAGGTTGTAATTATAATGGATGGATGAACTTTTACGGTAAATGTTATTTTAATTGAATAAAGATCTTTTAAATTTTATTGTAAGTGATATTTTAATGAAATGATAATTATTATTATTTTAAGAAATTGTTATTTTAATTATGTATAAAATTCAGATTTCTCAAAGGATTTTAAATGATTGTGATAAAAGTACTAAGTTGTTAAAAATGTTGTACATTTTACAAACAGTTGTAAATATAAGCTTTTTATTTTTGTCCTTCCGGCTCCATAACATTGGACCCGCCATCACCATTTTATTTCGTATATACCCTACATGCTGCATTCCATCTGTGAGAATGATATTACGCTACAAATCCTTAATCTTAATTCTTACAAATATTATAAATGAGAAAGTCTTAATGTGGAAGTCTGTCATTACTGTCCCAGTTCTTATAGATGTGTTCCTTTCTTTCTAGTTTCTTGATATGCTTCTTGATATGCTCTTTGACAGTGTTCTAGCATATTCCTAAAATTTTTGAGAGGAGAATGCCGAGGTTTCACAGAATTCTTCAAAAAATGAAGGTAATTTTTTCGGAATTGCTGCAATAACACGTCTGTTTATTGTTTACACCATTTAAATTTGTTCACGAAGGCAACAGACCTCCATACGCTTTATTGAGTCAGTATGGGCATTATAGGTAAGTACCTGACTAAGTAGAACTTGCCCACTAGGTGCCATAACTATGTGAAAAAAAACTTAAATTTCAGAAGTCGGTGTCTAAAAACTATGAAACGAAAATAAACACTTTCTACCGAAATTGAAGTAATTTCGGCAGAAAGTCCGTTGTTTTTTTTATTATAAAAAGTTTTTGTAAAAGTGTTTATTTTTCACTTTATTTCTAAGATCTTTATATTTACATACATACATAAATAAACCCACGCCTTTTTTCCACGGGGGTAGGCCAAAATGTCGTATGTCGCGTTGTCGCCTGCCGTGCTTGAGGTCGTGGGTTCAAATCCAGGCAAGTACAAATGTGACTTTTTCAAATTCATATGTACTTTCCAAGTTTATCTTGGACATCGCAAGCAACGGTGAAGGAAAACATCGTGAGGAAACCTGGACTTATACAGTTAATGTAAGTCTGAAATAGCCAAGTCAGAGGCCTGTGGGGTTTTGCAGAGGCGGCTATATTAACTCTGACACCAGAAAAAAAGAAAATGACCATTACCTCATTAAGTATTGTGGTGGCAGCATAAATAAGTTTATCATAAACTATAAAATACTAGCTGTTCCCCACGGCTTCGCTCCCGTGGACCACCAAAACAAACAAAAAAATCTTTCCTCTTTATAATATTAGTATAGACAAGAAAACGTAAAAGTGATTTAAAACATGTGAGTCCTGCTTTCAGTAACAGTAAATTTAATGAAGGCTTCCTCACAGTGCTTTATTATTAAACACTGGACTTCTGATAAACAAGTGAAAACGTGTTGCACCGATCCCAAGTAACATGGGACAAGAGGGAGGAACATGATGATGATTTTTGCTACCTAATCAATCTGTTTCTATTTAACAGGAACATATAACAGGAAAAATATTAGGGGTAAATAAGTACTTAACCTGATACTTATTGTTTTAGATGTGAAATGGGAAACGATTGGAAAAATATACACTGATGGTTATTTATTTATTTATGTACAGAGAAAAGAAAGAATACAGATAGAAGAGCACAAAGGTACTGCTTATTTCAATAGAAATTTCTTCCAGCTGACCTGCGACAGGACAGTTGGATGATAGACGAAGACACAGTGTGTAGAAAGGAATAAGGAAACTTTAAATAGACTAAAATAACTTAACTAATTATGTATAAATTACACATATACCTTAACTAAATATGAGTACATACATATAATATACAAAATTACAATATGGTAGAGAGATAATGTTCTTTGACTTGTTTTTTGAACAGAGATACATTTTGAGAGTCACGGATTTTAGGTGGAAGTGAGTTCCGCAAGAAGGTTAATTTAATTTTAAAAATGGTTTATACTGAAATAACTTGGTCCTCAAATTTGCCATATAATATCTAATAATTACAAAAAATCGGTGCTTTTATTCGTTTCTTGGTAACTACACCTTTCCATCATGATTAGCAGGTATAGTTGTTCTATCTCACGATGACGGATGAATCGTAGCAAAATGAATCTTATTTCGGCGTCATAAAAGTCACGTAACCCGTCATCGTGAGATAGAACAACTATACCATCGGTTTGTTTGTTTGGCCCCACGGTGGACGCCAATCTTCGTGAGATAGTGGTCAAGCGCGAGCCTATCTAAAAAAAATAAAAATAAAAAAATAAAAAAAAAAAAAAAACATTTTGAAGGGTTGTGAATTCATTTACTCAGAATATAATGTTTGAGATTTTCAGCGCTATTGAAATGTCACGTAATCAATCCTTCTTATATTAGCATTTTGTACATCACTATCGCTGGCATCACTTTGTATAGAGCCCGTACCTTGACGTGTCAAAACTATTACAGTTCGACTGAACGGGATGTATACAAGTCATATACATCTGTCTCTAACGCAAAATTAATATAACCTTGCTCTAAGAGCTTATGGTCAACCTCCTGTTCTCTATTAAAAATATTGGACTATATCAGAAATTGCGATTATACACTTCTCATCAGAAAAATTGAAACAGCTCTGACTGATGTTGGTTGTGTATGAGTTTTATGTATTTTATTTGGAAGTCGGATGTATTTTTGTTTAACTTTTTATTATTTAAATGCCGCCCAAATAGTACTTGCAGTACTGTTTGTTTTTTTCATGAGAAGTGCATTCCATATCCCAAAAATCATTGTCGTTTTCAAAGTCTTGAGTTTTATCAGTATCTTGGTAAAAATGTACTTTTGAATTGTCATGACACAAATGAAGAGCTAAATAATGATCCATGTGTGGTTTCCATCGGGCGCCACTTTACATGACATTATTTGAAAGGAATATGAACTGACTTGCTCAATATAGCCCGTTAAAGACGTGATAGAAAATAAGATGGACAAGTAACGATCATAGAATCAATTTATTAATACATATTACATAATAATTAGTAACGATCATAGAATCAATTTATTAATACATATTAATTAGTAACGATCATAGAATCAATTTATTAATACATATTACATAATAATTAGTAAATTGCTGTGGGCTACAAATTAAACATCTAGAATATTGCAATAAGTGAACAGATCAGAGACTAGTCTAATAGAAAATGCCTTAGACCACCTTTGTAGGTACTTGTGCATAAAATTTAAGAATATAAACAAATATATGCAAAGTAATTATATTATTTTTGAATATTGTTCAAAGCTCCTTAAAGGTTTGTTTGCCGCAGCATATTGAAGAGCGAATAGGCAGAACTCATTTTCTGAAAAATAAAAGTTAATTATTTTCAGGTTGATATTTCTGACGGGTGGCCGACGGGGCCGAAAAGTTTTGGAATAGCGACCGCGAACCGGAAGACGATGCGTCGGAAGGCTTCCCACTAGGTGGACCGATGACCTGGTTAAGGTTGCGGGAAGGCGCTGGATGCGAGACGCACGGGATCGGTCAATGTGGCGACGCCTGGGAGAGGCCTATGTCCAGCAGGGGACGTCTTTCGGCTGAAATGATGATGATGATATTTCTGGGATAATATTTACAAAACATTTATTAATTTACTTACTCTCTGGTCAGGTTGATGGTAAAAGGTTTGCCCTGTATTAGATGGGACCTAAATAAATAAATAAAATCTTTACTTATACAAAAACCTTCAACAATGCTAACATACTAGGTCGCATGAATTACAGTGAATAAAGGTCTTACAGATAGAGTAAACCCTGACACCTAAACTAGGAGATCCTGTGACTTAGGAGTCAGTGTTCTGCTGTCACTATGATATCAAAAACCTTTTACAAAGAGTGTGTTATGTCGGTACACAAAATCATGGCAAAGAACAGGTTTGAAATTATTTCCAGAAAATTAAACTAAGAGTAAGGGAATTTATTAAACGGAGTTGTGATGTGAGTGTGCAAAATATGATAATTATGTGTGTGGCGTGGATGTGTGTATGAGGGGGTATAAGTGTATGTAAGAGTGTGTTTGTATATATTCACATGTATATCTATTATAGTGTTAGTATTTTTATGTATCTTGCTGAAATTATTGAGACCAAGATTGATAATAATTGGTAGAAGAAGTTTTGTACGGCTACTGTTGGAGGAGGAGTAGTTCTTCTGTTCGAACGTAGTCCTGATCCTGAAGACAACTTTGTACCTTAGCCCTGACTTCATGGTGATTTAGCCCAGTTAGTTTTAAATATAACGAGGGTAGAACCTGAACAATAGGCAAAGGAGCTTAGAGATTGGCACAAGAAAAGAGAGGCGTATACCCAACAGTGGGCAAAGTCAGGCTATCTACGATGATGATAATCATAACTGCGAACTTTGGGCGTACTAGAGATGCACCTCTGCTTAATTATAACTTACTTTGGAGAATGTTTCAACAGAAACTTCTTCAAAGCCGGGAGCTTGAAGCGGCAAAGGTCGCAGCGAGCGCTGCATTATAAGAACCATGTAAGGACGTATCACGGGGCCTGCGTTCCAGAAAGGAATGCTCCAACACGCATCGCAAACAGATTTTACCTGAAAATGTAAATTGAATTATTCTGGCCTTTCTTTGTCGTCTGGAATATTTCTATATTGATCTACATTATTTCAAAACCGTACCTTAGCTGAGAGATAGGTGCACATCAAACTTGGTATGAAAGTTAGTATGATAGTACCAACACAAAGCAACAGAAGTATAGCTTGAAACTCGCCCTCATCGAATTTCTGAAAATATTTTTCATATATTTAAAAAAGTAGTGTCTTGTTAATTAAAAACTAAGTGTCCCCCGCGGCTTCGCTCCCATCAACTGGCTACCCACCCTACCCTAATCTACCTACCTACCCTACCCTACCCTACCTACCTACCTACTCTACCCTACATACATTATTGTACGCAACGCACGCAACGGAAGATCTCAAAAAGGAATAATTTTGCCCGTTTTTGCAACATTTCATTTATGCTCCGCTCCTATTGGTCGTAGCGTGATGTTATATAGCCTATAGTCTTCCTTGATAAATGAGCTTGCCAACCCAATAAGATTTTTTCAATTCCAACCAGTAGTTCCTGAGATTAGCGCGTTCAAACAAACAAACAAACTCTTCAGCTTTATAATATTAAAAAAAATATATATAAAATATATATATATAATAGAAGATATATATATATATATATATAATATATATTATTGTATAGATAACGATAATAATATGTAGTTGAATATGAACCTCCGCAAGACTGTAGGCAGTCAAACAAACCACAGGACCACACAACGATTGCTCAAACAATAATAATTTCTTGTAGACAATAGCATAATCTTCCATTAGGCTGAAACAAAATAAAGTTAAATCAAGTATTCAAACAAACAGGAATGGAATGGTTTGGAGTTTATTCAGATAAATATAGAATTATAATTTTCGTAAGAGATTGAAAATAAAAAAATACGAAATGACTTTGTCTTTCATAGCTTTTTAGGCACTTGATATCTACAAGTATTACCTGTACATAGATTGATGGTGACTAACAATATCTTTCATTCGAGTCTTAATCAAGTTAGAGAAATATTCACTTTCTTCCTCATTTGTGGTTGGATATATGTCCACCAGAAGATCTTGAATACTCCATATTACAATATATATTCTCGATGTTATCTGTCTGATCCATACGATTTGGGTTTGAAGCATAACTGAAATACAACAGATGCAAAAATATGATATGAAAATTATAATAATGAAACAGTACATAAAAATTTTGCTTATGTTAAGTAACTGAATAAAACACTACTTACATGTGAAATTGTAGGCATATTGAAGAACGCAAATATTAGTAAACATGAGAGCTACCTCATAAACTGGTGATTTGCCAAAATCAACGTTAGGAAGCCACAATGGAAATAAGAGAGGTCTGCTAGCTTCGGTATCAGCATCATGGGTAGCTAAGAAGTAGAAGAGCGAAAGAAAGGCAAATATGATCATCCCTATGGGTAAACTAGCATTGAATACACACAAGAGTAAACAGATCTTCCAAGTTTGCAGTTGTTTCTCAAAATACCGTGCCCTGAAATATAAAGCACAAAAAAGATTAAATTATAGCTCCAACCTCGCAATGTGGGGCTGTCTCTGCGGAACAGCAGCTCCATTACCTATACTGCCCTCTGTGGCCCAAAATAAGGAGCCAAAGCGACCTATGCGTTGCCCCTGGCGGTGGTGTGGATGTGGCGAAAATTTTGACAAATAATTAAGTTTTTGACGGCACAAAGAAAAAGGAAGACTAAAAAATCAATCTTGCACCAGATCAACATTATATAATATACATTTTGTAGTTTGAAAACCATATACAAAAACTTACCGGAATTTTTCTCCCACCGTACAAATATAATGAAAATCTTCTTTCAGAGATCGCAACAAGTTGTGATACTGCGGTATATTCGTTCGTGTACAGTAGAGTATTAGCATTTCATAGCTAATTACAAGAGAGTAAGTGCCAGCTTCTGTCATATGTGGTACGTCGAAGGTTTCCAAACCGTGATAAAAGGAAGCGGATAATAATACTGTTCCTATGAGCCCAATTAGGAAGAGGATCGCATTTTGATTGAAGTACCTGAAATAGAACATAACATAGTAGTTCGTAGGATATTGGAGTTCTTTGGTCACATTGCCAGAAAGGATGGTCACAACATAGAACGGCTGATGGTTACTGGCAAGATTGAAGGGAAACGTCCTAGAGGTCGCAATTCAATAAGATAGTCAGACCCAGTGCGCACTTCCATGAACTACACGATACACTCCACGACGCAAAAGACAGGCGTAGATGGTGCAAATTAGTGAACGAAAAGTTGTTTCCACATCTACTGGGGAATCACGACCCTCAAAAAAGAGGAACGCGACGCGAGAAGGAGGAGGATATTAAACTTTATTTTGTGCGTTTATACTTACGATGGTGGGTTCTCATTCTTGAGATCCGCAACTTTAAAATTGACCAACACTTGGTAGAAGGTCTGATGAAACTCAAATGGATCGACATAGCCTTGAGAGAAATCTGAATTCTCTTTGTTGTAGAATGACTTTAGTTTTTCCAACATGGCTACCTTCTGTTTGGCAGTAAGGCAGTAGAAAGAATGACGTCGTTCAAATTGCAATCTCATCAAATATGAGTGCCTTATTCTGTTAAGCTGAATTAGAGATACAGTTTTTATTGCTATCGCATTATGAAATGCTATCAAACCTATGTAGGGTTTAATCAAATAAATAAATTCTGGTGTTTTGGTTTGTTTGAAAAGGACACTTTATTAAATAGGTGAACTTAATTGTACCATATAGTGCAAGTTACTCCTGTTCTCTAGAAAGGCATGGTTCTTTTGATTAACTCAATGAAAACATCAAGATTAATTAAATTAATTAATTGTTTAAAGATCTTTCCAAACGCCTAGTCGCGTGACCCGAGGGCTGGCTTTTATCTTGGTCAGAGGATAAGCATTGCCATACAACGTGGAAATGCTGTCAGTCTTTTGGGCACATTACCAATGGACTACGATGTGGAGACGTTTTTCGACGACATATTTTAGAATAGTATATTTTTAGGATTAGTTAGTTAGTAGTTTTAAGTTTGTTTGTAGTTTTAGTTAATTAAGTAGGTATTTTATACACTGTATATTTTTATCTATGCAAATAAAATGTTTTGCGATATAATTAAAAATTAACTAGAACTTTCTAGATAATTTCTATCACCTTTCTTCGCCATAGAATTTAGAACACGACACGAATACAACACATCCGATGATGGTTCAATTGAATAGAAAAAGTCTTGTCTTTTATTAAGTCCTCGATATTTTCTGACCAGTAATTCCGCGAGCCAAATAACCACGTATTTGCTGTATTATCGCTCCGGGCAATGTCGTTGGCTAAGTGATTGTGAAAAAGGCCATTTTGTACCGTTTTATGGCGAGATAATTAAAATCTGGATACGTTTACGAAAATGATAAGCCATTATGAAAAGATAACATTTAATATTAATGAAAAGTATTAAGTACACACTTGTAAAAAATAATTATGATGAGATTTGAAGTAAGGCAAAGTGAAAAAGCGTTTCTTAATTTGAAGGTATTTAACCTTGAGGCTAAGAGCAGTGGTGGCCCCGACTTATGTATCCTAGAACCAAAAATTCGGAAACATGTGACATCCACCAACCCGCACTGGGCCCGCGTGGTGGATTATGGCCCATTCTCTTTTCACAGAGAGGAGGCCTGTTTCACAGCAGTGGGAACATAGTGTTAGATAAGTAAGAAAGAAAACTAGTTTATTTGGCACACACAGATACACTTTAACACTACACTTTAACCACAGAACAGAAGGCGTTTTTTTGTTCTGTGACTTTAACTGAAGTGGTTGCCAATTCGCCTTCGCCGGAATGCTCATATTCTTTCCCTCCTGTATAATATACTATTTCTCCCATCATCCCTCTTTACCTCAAATATCGATTTCAGTTTTTATGTGACTCGCACACTAAAGTTCTTAGGTCATCGGATAACATGAAACTTAAAATGCCAATGCATTCCACTATCTTCTTGGACAATTTCCTTACTGTTCAGACCGCTCGTCTATGGAATGCATTACCTGTAACAAAAACAAAAATACAAAAAATATCAACCATACTTATCTTCGAAGTTTTCCAGAAACTTTTTTTCCAACAGTTTACCGATTAACTTTTGACTGAATAATGCAACATTTTAAAGGAAATGAGTACTCGCTTGATAAAAGTATTTCAAGCAGTTTTACTTTGTATTTTTGTTGAGCTTTTACCTAGAAACGAAATCAGAGTTTAATTAAAACTAAAACATAGTCGTAACTTTGTTTTTCACGAATGATTTTCATCAACATTTTTAGTTTTACACTATTAAAAATAGTGAGCTGTTGGCTGTTGTAGTTATTTGCAGGAACAAAGCGCGGCCGCTCGTTCCTATAGGTATTGAAATAGCGAAATGGTTCCACTTTTAAATGAAAATACCAAGTACATACAATCATGTAGTTGGTATTTTTAGTTATTGTAGGTTGTACTTACTGAAAGTAAATTACATTAAATTAATTATATTCGTGAGGCGAATCATCACAACCCGGAGTCTCACTGCCACCAGATGTCCACGGCCGCTCTGGCAAGAGTTTTCCGACGATGAAGAGTATTTATGTGAAAAATAAAACTAAGCATCGGGCCAATGAGCGGAATGCCAATCAATGGAAAATAATATTAGTAGCAGATTATGCAACAAGGTAATAAAGCAGTGTCTTAGTGAAGCGAGGGGTTCAAGTTGCCCAAGACGAAGACAGGCTTTATCCCAGAGGAGCATACTCTACATTTCATTCCTTCTTCGAGCCAATAAAAAGCCAGGGCTCCATAAATTAAGTTTTATTTTGTAATTAATATAAATCATAAGTTAATATTGATGTTGGGCACAAGCCCAGTTATGTAGGGATAGAGCAACATTTTTTTTCGGTACCTTTATGGAAGTTGGGTGGATTTAATTTCACTACCTACTCAACGGTGTAGAAACTTGTCTTTGGGTGTCATTTTGGATTGTGAACGTTGGTGAGAAGTAAAAGATGTAAAAACTCTCTTTTGTCAACAAGAATATCGCAATAAAATTCACTGAAAACCACAGCACCAAACACCATCTTTCATTTCACATTTTTTTAAATCACGCCTTGTTTCCTTATTTTATTTGAAAACTGCTTGTGGTGGCCAGTTCGATTTTCGAACAAACCTCTTTACAATGCCATATAAGTTTTTTTACGAGTTTCCACACAAATTTGACGTTCCTAATTCAAATCTTCTGGATATCATAAACAAGAAAATGAATATAGTTTGCCTAAAATGGGAAATTGAAGCAGCGATCAGGCTAGGGAAAACTAAAGACAAAATAAGACCCTTCGTAGTCACAATCACGACGATAAGTAGAAAACTACAACTTTTAAAAAAGAAGAAAGCTTTATAAAATACTGGCATTTATATAAAAGGAGATTATTCACCAGCTGTTCTACAAAAACGCAGTTAGCTCCATGATGAGCTCCAAAGAAAACGTTCACCAGGAGAAAAGGTAATGCTTCGCTATAACAAAATAATCGAGATCAAATCTAAAGAACAACAAAACGATTTACCCAGAAAAACTCCATCAAGTAAAATATTTCTATTGGAGTCTCCCGAAGCTAAACAAAGATAAAACGTCAAATAAAGAGCGTCAAACCGATGTACCCAAAGAGACCACGTCTGGTAAAATATTTCTATCGGAGTCTCCCGAAGCCAAAAGCAACGAAAAACCGATATACAATGTAGAGAAAACGAAGCAAGTACCCAAGAGAAATAAATCGCAAAATATAACGAGCTTCTTGCGTTCTTCACAGCTGACTCTCGCGTCTAAATCCTCTACAATTCAAGAATATGAAGAAACTCCAAAAAAATAAGCTTTACCCCTCTGTCTCCACCTCTCTCCCAACACGGCTGGTCCCCGTGGGAGACGTAGACTGAATCCCTCTAGAGAAAATAAATACAGGTAGCAATTTTTAGACAAACCACCTTTATGTGGCAACATATAATGTTAAAACGCTATCATCTTACTCTTACCTTTTGGAACTAAAGGAAGCACTGAAAAATATATAGTACGACGTCATAGGTTTAGCTGAAACTAGACGACTTGGTAACTCTATAGAAGAACATGAAAACTTCATACTGTATTACATGGGACAAACACCGGGATTATATGGAATAGGATTCATTGTGAATAAGCTCCTTAAGATGAAAATTGTATCTTTTATAGGATTATCAGAACGGGTGGCTCTACTCGAGCTAAATATCGATAACATTCAAATAACCATAATACAATGTTACGCTCCAACAGCAACAGCAAGCGATGAAAATATTGAACTGTTTTATACCACAGTAAATAATGCATTAAAAAATTCTAGAACAAAATATAATGGTCATCGGCGAGTATATGGAAATAGAAACAATAAAGGCAGTAGACTTATACACTTTGCACGTGAAAACAAGTTTTAAATTATAAACACATTTTTTAAAAAGAATACCAGTAAAAGATGGACCTGGGAATCACCAGATGGCAAGGTAAAAATGAAGTGGATTACGTACTAAAAAATCTCCAAAAATACGCTCACAATATAGAAGTAATCAACGTACAATATCCCAGCGACCAGCTACAACATTTGAAGAAGAATATAAAATCTTACGAAAACAACACAAAGAGTACCTTAAAAAACGAAGCAGAAGTAAAAATATACATAGAATCAGTTCACAAAAATTTAGAAAACCAGTTCAACCTGGCAACAAAGTCACACAGCGCAAGAACTTTACGTTAAAATCGTTGTTGCAATAGAAAATGGTCTCAAAAAGGCACATAACTCTTCAAAACACACAAACATGCCTGTTTTATCAGACAATACAAAAAAAATGTCAAGACTGCAACTTCTCCAAAAAACAAAACCAAAAACTAGAAGTATGAAAAACGAGCTTAAAGCTCTGTACAAACTCATAAGTAAATACATCCGGCATGACTACAACATCCATCGTAAGGAGACCATTGAATAATATGTACTACAGTTGGACGTTTAAGGATAGCCAATAATGAACTTAGTCTCCATAAATTTTGGAGAGAAGGACTTAAAGCTTCAAATAAAACTACATGTAATAGAAATGAAATACTTCAAGTTGCAACAAAATTCTACAAAACTCTTTACAGGGTTGAATACAGTGGAGAGCCAGCTTCAGCTTCAACTCTATCAAAAGAAACATCGTCCGATATTCTAGACATAGAGGAGGCTGAAGTGTTGAAGGGACTTATTCCCTGAGTTAGTCCTTGAGTAAATTGAAATCTGAAAAAAGCCCAGGACCTGATAAAATATCCAACGAAGCCCTGAAGCTAGGAGCTCCCTATTTTTTGAGCCCTCTAACATTGCTCTTTAACCTCGTGCTGAAAACGGCAACTACACCAAAACAATGGAATAAGCCGGACATCATTTTATTGTATAAAAAAGGCGACCCAAATGATATAAACAACTACCTTTTTAAAGATTATCGTAAAGCTTTTGATACTTTGGATCATCGATCAATATGGGAGTCTCTAGAAACGCAAAATATTGAAACAAGATACTTGAAAGTAATACAATATTTATATGAAAACTGTAGCAGTAGAATTAGACTGGATACGACTGGACCTTCAATACCCATAAGAAGAGGAGTAAGATCCCATATCTCCCACTATATTAATAGCAGTGTTACAACGAGTCATTGGACAACTACAATGGAAAAGGGTCGTTCTAAATATAAGAAATAAATATATAAGTCATTTGAGATTTGCCAACGACATCGTGTTGCTGTCTGAGAGCAAAATGGAGCTACAGTCGATGTTAAACTTCACGCCGCAGGTAGGACAAGAAATTAACCGCAGTAAAACAAATATTATGACAAACTATTTGAAGTCCCCTGTATTCATAAACAATGAAGCGCTGGAGTACGTCTACGCCTATGTGTACTTGGGTAAACAATTATCGTTTGAGAAGCAAAGAAATGAACTAGAAATAGAAAGGAGAGTTTCGAATGCTTGGAAAAGATTTTGGAGATTAAAAGAAACTATGAAAATTGACATGCCGATCAAAATTAAGAAAAAATTTCTGGATACCTGCATACTGCCATCATACATGCATCAAGCGAAAGCAAAAATCAGGAAGTGTCAAAGAGGAATGTAAAGGAGTATGTAAAAAATCAAAGAATTTAAAAAATACTCCATAGTATGAAAGAAGACAAAAGTTACCGACGCTCTGATTCAATGCAAAAAGCTCAAGTGGAGGTAGACCAGCTACCCGGTGGACTGACTATATTATACAAGCGGCTGGCAAACAGTGGATGGAGACAGCGAAGAACAGGGATACTTGGAAATCTCTAGAGGAGGTCTACACCTTCGAGAACGAGGGGTTCTTACATAAATAGTAATATATATATACATATATCTATAAATATAAGGTATAAGTTTAAACATACTCGTGGAAGATAATTAGAAATAAGTTAATTTTTGTAGTTTTAGTAAGTAATAAAAGGATTTTTTATTTTATTTTATTTATTTATTATGATTCAAATCACTTAACTCCGTTGGGAGTTTCATACAACTTTACCTCCCTTATGAGGTAATGCTTTACTATAAGTTGAGTTTGCTTGATATGTAATTGGACGCTGTCAAACAGGTGGTGTGTTTTTTTATACCGAACATGGGCTTTATATCACCCACTTTATAACGGCCCGCACGATGTTAACATTCATTCAAAACTCGTTTTATATTTCGTCTACATAAATTAGGTCATTCTCTAAGACCTAAAATGTTTGTGTGACAGTAAAAATGACTGGAAACGTTTTCTTTTATAGCCTGACATTTTCTGGGCTATCATTTCGATGACCTATTATGGCCAAGCATTTAGCTGCACCGCTTCAAGAAGCTACGTAGTACCTAGTAAAAAGCGTCCTTGGCTACGATAAAATGGGCTATCAAATGGGAGGTCGCTAGTGTCTGAAGAATTCTGGTTATATTGGAGGGAATTAAATGATGAAATATTATTATAATGGAGGAGATAAAACTCAGTGTTTTATCAATTCAATTATTTTCTGCATTTTTCAGTATTATGCTGTAGAGTCTACCAGCTTATTTGAATAGATAAGAAGTTAATGATATAATATTATGAAGACGAAAAAAATTGGTGGAACCTGCTGGCTGACAGAATTTGTTTATATTGTTAAAGTAATCTATATATTATAACCCCTCACACAGAGAGGAGGCCTGTGTCCCAGCAGTGGAAACATTAATAGGCTGATGATGATGTGATGTGAATCTATCTATATATATAAAACAAGAAACTGACTGACTGAATGAGTGACTGGCTGATCGATCAACGCACAGCCAAAACCGCTAGGCCTAGAAGCATGAAATTTGGCAGAAAGGTTCTTCAAGTGACGCAAGTGAGCACTAAGAAAGGATTTTTGGCAATTCCACCCCAAAGGGGGTAAAAAGGAAGTTGA
The DNA here is from genome assembly GCA_948252205.1 of Orthosia incerta. NCBI lineage: Eukaryota > Metazoa > Arthropoda > Insecta > Lepidoptera > Noctuidae > Orthosia > Orthosia incerta. The sequence goes on from OX411748.1 coordinate 9,161,839, forward strand.
AAGTTTGTATTTAACTTTTATTTACCACCTATATGATGCAATAAATTTAATTTGTATTTGAATTTGAAATAGGTGTTGAAACTTTAAATGAAATTTATTCGGTTTAGAAGGTATATTATATTATTGATATTTATTTATTTGTTTGAGTGTAAAATGTTTACGCTTTTGATTAATAAAAAAAAACAATGAGGTTAATTATTTCCGGAAATGCCACCCCTAAGGAGGTAAAAAGGGGGTTGAAAGTTTGTATGTAATTTCTACAGTTTGTAAGTTGGACACTCGAAATTTTAGATTTACGCTCAGGGTTGATAAAAAGAATTCTTATATTTATTGGTTTTGATAATTCTACCCTTAAGGGGATAAAATAGGGGTTGAAACATTATATTCAATTTCTTCGGTTTGGAAAGTAAAACATCTGAAATCGTAGGTTGTTCTCTTGATTAACAAAAATACCATGAGTTTATTGATTGCCGGAAATTCTACACCTAAGAGGGTAATTTGTTGGGTTTATATATTTGAAGCTCGGCATAAATACTAACAGCAAATAGTAAAGGTTGTCATTACAAGTTTATCAAAAGTACTCCTAAAATACGATTTCTCGTTCGTCGATTTCGGTTTTACTCACAAAATCGTATTTTAGGAGTACTTTTGATAAAGAAGCCTCTTTTTATGATGTAGGGGAGCAAACGAGAGATATTTGTTTGTTCGGATGTTAATGCTTTTCTAGCATCTATTATATAACTGCACAGTACATGTGTACTTTCATTACTTTATATGCCTGTACGTAGTATAGTGTGTAGTGCTATTCTGGGTGCATTGTGCTCACATGAATTTATTAATGTATGTACTTATGTAACTAAATATTGTAAAAAAACATTTTTTTTAAAAGAGCAAGTATGGAGTTTCTTGTGCATTCTTCTCCATAACAAGCTACTTTCCGAATGCACGGTACGAGTAGAATCAACTTTTGTAACTTGTAAATTTTAATGTACCTAATGTTCAAAAGTGCCGCTTGGTGGCCTACTTGAAATAAAATATCTTTGTTTTTGTCTTTGTCTTTGTAGTTATTCAGAATTATCCCCAGAAGATGATTCGGTTTTTTGAAGAATCTTAAGGCTCTAAGACGACCTATACCTCGATTTGGAACTACCAAACTGGAACGTTTAGAATAACGTTTAGAGTAGTTGTTGACGGCTGCTCCTCTGACCTTAAGGCTATTAATGCCGGTGTTCCTGTTCGTCTGTTCTCTCTGCAACTCTTTTCCTGCTGCACATCAATGACCTACTTCTGCCTGGTATTGTTGGGCACGCAGATGACAGTACTGTTTCAGAGAGATACTTGTACAGCGCAAAAACCGGCGGGGACGAAGTTCGTTCCTTGAGAGAGGCTATGGTGGAGCGTACTGATTTGACCTTTAGTCTTGTCTCCCGTTGGTGTAATGACAATCTGGTCTCTTTGGACGCCACCAAAACACAGGCATGTCTTTTTACCGCAAAGAGGACTCATTTCATCCAAACGGCTTCTTTTCGGGGTGCATCTGTTCCTGTAACTGATCGGCTCGAGCTCCTTGGCATGGAGTTGACATCCAGTCTCAATTTCGGCGCCACCATCGAGTACAAAGCCAAAATTGCGGCAAAGAAACTGAGCGTCCTAAACATAGTGAAGCGATACTTTATGCCTGGACAGCTATTAACTCTTTACAAAGCGCAAGTCCGATCCTGCATGGAGTATTGCAGCCACCTCTGGGATGGCTCAGCTAAATATCAGCTTGCCGCGCTTGGCGCGGTGGAACACAGAGCCAAGAGACTAACTGGCGACGTCAAACTGGTGGATGCCAAGCTTCACAGCTTAGCTCATCGCCGTAAAGTTGCCTGCTTGTCGGTCTTCTACAGACTGTATTTTGGCGAGTGTGCTCATGAACTCCACGACCTCATCCCACCGGCCCCCTTCTACCATCGGACATCTAGACGCACTGCAAGTTACCATCCTCACCTAGTTGCTATTCCACCAATTCGCACCAAGCGCTTCCAAACATCCTTCATAATGCGCACAGCAAAGGAGTGGAACTCACTGCCTGCGTCTGTGTTTCCGAACGCATACAACCCGAATCTCTTCAAAGTTAGAGTGAACAGGCTTCTTCTGGGTAAGCTCACTCCATCGTCGACTTTGTCTCTGTCACCTCTGACCTAGACTAGAGTCAAGAGTAAACCAACCTCGCATAAAAAAAAGAACGTTTGTCTCAGGCCAAACCAACAAATACAAAATACAACAAACAGTGTAAGGCCAAACTAACGTAGGTTTAGTGTCGCGTAATTTACGCAGCATTCATTTTCATATTAAAGTAATAATTGCTCCACCCCACCCGAGCGACCAGACTGGTCGCGATTTTTGAGTCCCATAATTTCTAATGCGACTCAAAAATCGCGGCCAGTCTTCTGCTCTTCGGATTCAGCAGACATGCGGTCCTCGCCAGGACATCAGTCCAACTTGTGCGAGACCTTGTAATGTTGCATTTTCCAGTAACGACTTCACCACTCCAGAACCTTTCAGTTCCATAGGCCATAAGTTCAGTAAACAATCTGGTCTGCTTAATGCAAAAAAAGTTTGGTCATTCTTGGGGCTAAGTCGGTTACCTCAGTTTTCCTATCCGTGTTTCCGAGTCGGATTCGATGAATACCTTCTGTAAAGTCGCCGATTTTCATGAGAATGGGTGCTACTTGGGTATTTAAAATTACCATAGTTTTATCCATATTTGTCGTAAGACTCGTGCGAAAGCTCCACTGCACTGTCTTTTTCATAGTATTAGATGGTGAGTGGTGTACTCGCTATGGATCTTATTGTAAAGCCTCATGACTGAGGTTTTGATCGAATGACCGGTGTGACTGTTATTTACCCACGAGCCCTTTATTTAGCTAAAACTTATCGGACACGTCATTAAAGTTTCGTAAATCCTAACTTAAACCGTAGATAACTACGATACCCCATTTATTATTGATTTAACAATAGCTTGTTTTTGGTCGCCTTCACTAATTGGTCATAATAAAGTCATCTGTACTTAATTGAATATAAAAATATTTTTGCAAATAAAAAACCTTTTTTGCATAAAAATACTACCGACTTCCAAATAAAAAACTAAAAAGTGAAAAATAACTTTATTTTTGGAAGTCGGTGTCTATCGTAGGTACCAATTTTTTGCGATATAGACACCGACTTCCAAAAATAAAGTTATTTTTCACTTAGTAGTTTTTTAATAGGAAGTCGGTAGTATTTTTTTGCAAACAAAATTTTTTATTTTACCCTTTTTAGTTGTACCTATCTAATAGGCAAGTTGTTTAGTAAGTACCTATAAGGCCAGAATAGATTACCCGAATAACATGAAACTTGAACATAATCGGTGAAATGAGAGATCTGCGTACCCCTTTCGAGCGTACTGGCGTGATGTTATGTAATGAAGTGGTATAAACAATAAACAGACAAGCAATTGCAGCAGTCTCGAGAGATTTGCCGTTTTTTTTTTTAAGAGTTCTGTTGTATATCTCCGAAGTTCTTCATTAGATCTTCATCAAATTAAAATGGAACCAATTTCGGAATATGTTCTTTAAAACAAAAATAAGAATATTTTAAATCGGTCCACAATTGACGGAGATATCGGTGAAAATACAAAAAAACATACATGAATTCGAACATAGAACCTCCTCATTTTTGGTAAGTCGGTTAAAAATACGAAATCATGCGAACGAAGTCGTGGGCGGAGTGCTAGTTATTTACATAATATTTCACGTAAGACGAAAGTGAAATTGGTTAATTCCCTAGTGTTCTCAATCTTCAGTTACGGGGCCGAAACGTGGACTCTAAAGAAAGCTGACCGTGAGCGCATAGATGCGTTTGAGATGTGGTGCTGGAGAAAGATGATGCAAATCCCTTGGACCGCCTTTCGCACCAACGACTCCATCCTCCGCGAACTGAATATCAAGATCAGACTGTCCACGATCTGTCTTCGTAGAATATTGGAGTTCTTTGGTCACATCGCCAGAAAGGATGGACACAACCTAGAAGATCTGATGGTTACTGGTAAGATTGACGGGAAACGCCCTAGAGGTCGCAGTCCAATAAGATGGTCAGAACAAGTCCGCACATCGTTGAACACCAAACTGCACGATGTGAAGGAAAAGTTGTTTCCACGACGACAGGAGAATCACGAGCCTCAGTAATGAGGAACATGACGCGAGGAGGAGGAGGAATTATTTACATATTATGTATAAATAAACACCTGTTCTAGCGCTACGCAGCTTCTACGCATATTAAAAAGATTCGATCTCTTAAATTCAAACCTGCCTCACAGTGTGTAGTCATTCCGGGTACTCGTATTCAGCAGCCCAAAAATCTTACTATCAGACATATCAAGGGTTACTGTGGCGTGGCACCTTGTTCTCTAGGGAGGTAGTGAAAGTCAGATTGTCAGTCGCTATGGGTAATTTAAAGGTACTAGTGTTGCAAATGGAAGCCGATTCCTACATATTAGAGAACTAGCTGTGCCCTCGGCTTCGCTCTCGTCAACTGCTTACCCTACCCTACTTACCTTCGTAGGGTAGGTACGAAGGTACCTCCTACCTATATTTTTTAGGGTCATTCTTTCGTGGCGAATCTTAATACCGCCATCACCATCTATCGAATATGGAGTTCAACTGTCCGAGTATCTGAATTGCGAGTGTTGTGATATTTAACATCATGAACACTCTAAATTCTTCTAACTTTTGATAGTGAACCGATTGCGATGAAACAAAAACTAAGTAAAAGAAGTTCAAAAAGAAATACCCAAAATTTAAAGTTTTCGATATCAATGTTATAGTCTCCCCTCTAAATTACTCAATACAAGGAAAACCGTATCAGCTGTTGGTTGTGATTGTCAACAAGGTGACCCTCATGGGCCAGGAGAGACATGAAGTGATGTAGATACAGTCTTGAACGATTAAACTTTTTTGAATGATAAATTTAGCTCTATTCTCTTCACCTCCTGGGTTCTCTTATTTTTGATGAATTTTCAAATTTCATTGAACAGAAAATACAAAATTTTAACGATGTCTTGGAAAGACTTTTCAAAATTAACATTCATTCGGCCTACACACTTATCCGATATTGTTGCTTTGGACCAAAATTTACTTATAGCTTTCGCTCCTCTCATTTATGGAAACACCCACAACATTTATAAAAAGTAGACCAAATTATAAAGAACACACTTTTATCTATCCTAAATGTGGCCTTGGACGACCGAGCATGGCAACAAGCCACGCTTTCCATTCGCTTGGGTGGCCTCGGCGTCCGCAACATTTCGAGTATAAGTTTACCAGCCTTCCTCTCCTCGGTCTACGGTACTGATAAATTAACCAGGAACATCTTATCTTCCTCACTGGTTGATTTTGAGGTACCGTGTTTGACCGATGCGTCGAACGCTTGGAAAATGACTTGTTCCAATACGGATCTGCGCGACAACCTGTCCTCCCAGAGACGATGGGATGTGCCGCTCTGCAGGATTATACAGAATAACCTTATAAATACATCGTCTAGTACTTCTGAGTGTGCGCGTCTGCTGGCTGTGGGGGAATGGGAGTCGGGTTTGTGGCTTCAAGGATGACTCTTCATTTCAGCTCGCAACCTGTCTACGCTTAGGTGCACCTAGTGTTGCTCCACATCGGTGCCAACGTAGTGAAGCTATCGGCAGCCTTGGGCACCATGGCCTGTCTAGTTGCAAGAGCGCAGGACGCATAGTACGGCACGCCAGCATCAATGACATTATTCATCGAGCCGTTGTCACCGCCAGCGTACCAGCTGTATTAGAACCTAGCGGGTTGGTACGTGACGATAGATAGAGACCAGATGGCATGACATTGGTGCCGTGGAAGGTGGGTAGTTTTGGGACGCAACCTGTGTCGACACCCTTGCGCCATCTCATGTTCCTAGTTCGGCGGGCTGTGCCGGCGCTGCTGCTGCGGCCTATTTGATTAATGCTGCCTTCCTAATTGATAATTACAGTTTTGAGCTGTTTGCGGCCGAAACGCTTAGGTCATGGGGCCCGAGTGCACGTCTCTTTTTTAAGGAAATCTCCCGCCGATTGATCGACATTGTGCGTTCGTTCTATGCGCAATGAATCAGTATTTCCATTCAACGTGACAATGCTGCCAGTCTTCTGGGCATGTTCCCGGTTTACAGCGATGTGGAGGAGTACTTCGACGCCTTGTATATAGTGTAAGTATTTAGGTTTAGTATAATTTTGTATAGTTTACTTTTGTTTAGTGTTTAAGTATTTACATATTGTTACATATTCAAATTGAATTGCATTCGACCCATACATACTAGTAATACTTTAAGTTACGCACATTTTTTTTATGTATAAAAGTTATCTACATTGATTTCGTACATTTTACTTGATGAGTGGACAACTAAACGGACAAACCGACAAACTTTTTTTTTTAAATATTTTCGATGTACAGTCAAGGGTCAAAAGTGCAGTCATACGCTCCCAAAACTCAAATGGCTAGTTTTTGTAGAAGAAGTTAAATTATCCACAACTGATTTAATATTTTGTGTAGAAATTAAAGTATAGATTATTCCTACTAATCGGGAAAAGTTGAAATTCTGCTACCTACAAAAAAATTGCCTTTTCTGTTTTGGTAGAGTGTTACTGCACTTTTGACCCTTGAAGTACAATAATAACTTTTCTACAGATTTATTATATTAAGAAAATAAATTCTATATTATTACATGCTTGATCAATTCGTTGCGGGCGGCGGCTATCAGTTGTCAGATTAATTCATATTCAGTTATTCACCACGTTCGACATTTTTGTTGACGAACACAGTGTGTTGTAACTTGTCACTAGATAAAAGAAGAATGTCGATGCCCTTGACCTTGACAAAGCCCCCAACTGACCTTTTAACACCTTAGTGGGTGTATCGAGGCCAGAGACATAATTTATGATTTTCAATAAAACTTACCATCTTATCATGGTACCGTGACCTTACTGGGGAGTTATTTGCGCCACCTCTTCTTCCCAGCTAAAACATAAGGCAGTGTTTACGAGCGAGCTTTTTTGGGGTGTCTATATTTGGTAGAATTTTGACGTTCTAAAAGTACTGGGTCTGATCCTATTTTGCGTAAATGACTTTATGATCTTAAATTTTACGACAGTGCTAACACTTGAATTTTTAGCTGGTCTAGCATAGTTCAGAGTTTCAATACAATGTGAGACCAGCTTATACTACTCGTAGTTTATTAACTACTGTCTTGAGACTTACAGGTACCTATATTTTATCGATATTAAATCATATTTTATTAGGAAATGTCATAATACCATAAAGATTAGGTAAAGTTCCTGTTTCTTAGTGTGTAATTCGCTTCCACGCTTCCGGAGCTTTTAGAATATAATATTTTCTTCAATTCTAAGACAAGCACTGATATTAAATAAGGTTGTTAATTCAGTTATGACGAAGGAACTTTTTATTTTCACCCGTTAAGAACTTAGTGTAAGAGATATCTACCTAACTAAACTTTTAAGTAGTTTTTTATGTAATCACTAAATGGTAACAAACTGCTTTTATAACACATTTACTCGTAAAGGGTCTCTTATTTCATCAATTTCAATATCGTCATGTTCCTATCTATTATTGTAATGTAAAACGCACGGTTTATAAAGATGCTCCGTCTGAAACGAACGGTACTTTTTTAAATCGTAGCAAAGAGTTTTTTTGTAAGAAAAGTGGTCAACATTTTACGAATAAAATTAACTTTGGGAGATAAAATATATTAAATAAACATTTAATTCTTTAATTTTGACCATATTTTACAACCATTTATCAGTAACAAAACACAAAAATATAATTTACTTTATTAGTAATACTGGCTGTTTTTGTGACTTTGCCTTAAAAAAAGCGCTGATGCGCGCGCATCGCTTATTTGTGAACAAGTAAAAATGATTCTGCGTGCTTTTACTTTTCGCTGTATTGTTTTTATTTACAAATGTCGTCAAGTAATGATGAATTTATTAATTCGACATCGCCAGAAGTCTCAGAGGCAGCGAAAAAGACTACTCTAAGCCTCTTGCCGAAAAATCGACCGATAGATACTTACAAGCGTATCAAAATTTCATCTTATGGAAAACAAGCAAAGATGCAAATACATTTTCAGAAAGTGTGTTTTTAGCCAATTTCATGGCACTTTCTCAAAAATATAAGTCAAGCTTATTGTGTTGCTACTATTCAATGCTAAAAAACACTGTGAAAACAAAACATAGTATTGATATCAAAACATATATCAATTATACAAATTGTTCAAATTTATCTAACTGCTGTAACAAGTGATTAAAGATTTATTCGTTTAAGAAAGTCCAAGTTTTATTTATTTTCTCACAAATATGCTATAAAACGTCGTATGACATACGTGCGCTTTGATAATTACAGCCTCTGCTTTCTTTTAGCAATATCGCCTCGGCTGTAATTTTCAATTAACCGCACTTATATCATAATGTACTATTACATGACTGGTTAAGTGTTAAGCTAAAACTTTTCCAATGTTGGTGAATAGCAAAAGTGACCAATGACCAACCTTGTCGATGAGTAGACCTATTCTGTTAAATTATCTCCGTGAAAACTGAGTTGAACTGAACATGAAGCGATCAATCCAAGCCAGGTGGAATGATACTTGCCCCGAAGCTCACTCCACCAAAATGTTCACAGTAAAATGTTTACAGAATAGACCGGCTGCTCGTTTCACGCTGTCAATGTTAACTGGGGATGCTATTCAAAATCATTTATTCGCAAATATGGGTAGATCTTCTTTTATATATATATATAAATTTATACAATCTTTTAATAATGGTATGTTACAGTTTTGTTTATGATTTACATTTCAGCATAGAATATTGTCAATATAGAAACAATATTATTGGTCATCATTTTGATTTAAGGCCGAACCCTGACCAAAAAATCAGTATGAGATATGAGCATTGCCATTGGCCTAGCGGCACTGGTGGCGCATGAATTACGGTATTGAATACGCCCAGATTTTAGAATAAATTGAAAACAAAAAATCGAATAAATGAACACTTTACGAGGAGATGCATGCTATCAACAATTATTTCACATTTTTATGGTTTTGTTGGAAGGAGATTAGTGAAACATATACCTCTTTAAAATAAAAAGTGTACTACCATTTTAGAATCAACATTATTTAGAAATTTAATGTATTTTTATTAATTGATATTTATTTTTAAATAAAGAGTACATAGCTCTTAAAAACTGCACAAAAACGCTTAGCGCGGTGTTTTGCTCGGAGAGGCGCCTTAATCCGTGAGTCCACTTTTATTACTACACCTAAGTAAGGCATTGGGCTCGAGGCGTAGTTAATGTGGCAAACTTTCATCTATCAGAACCCGATGGGGAGAGATCGTGAAGCTAGCTACGATTGCACCAGTAATTGGACAAATGCATCGTTATCACGACTGCGAGTGAGAGTTAAGAAGTACACTAAGAAGAGAAGAGGAGAGAGTGAGTATAAGTAGTAGATAGTAAAGTCTAGTATATAAAAATGAATCACCGAAATGTTTGTAAGCGCATCCCTTCAGAATGGCTGCATTTGGCTCAGTCTTTTTTGTTTGATTCGCCAGAATACAGGGAAGTTATAAAAAAAATCTACCCCGGTCACCAGGGAGAGTGGAACCGGCGAGAGATGTCGTGCGGTGTCCCACAGGGATCGGTCTTGGGGCCGCATCTGTGGGACATCGGGTACGATTGGGTGCTGTTCGCCGACCTCCCTAGCGGCGTCAGCGTAATTTGCTACGCTGATGACACGCTAGTCCTGGCGCAGGGGAGGTCGCACCAGGCGGCGGCTCAATTAGCGACACGCGGGGTTGCGACAGTCGTTGAGAGGATACGGCAATTGGGACTCGAGGTGGCCCTGCACAAGTCCGAGGCCATGTGTTTTCATGGTCCTCGGAGCGCGCCACCGCCGGGTTCCCAAATAACGGTAGGAGGGGTTCACATCGGCGTCGGGTCGACGATGAAGTACCTGGGACTCGTCCTCGACAGCCGGTGGAATTTCGTGGAGCACTTCCGACGTTTGACTCCCAGACTGGAGCGAGCCGGAGCTGCCCTCAAGCGGCTCCTGCCTAATATAAGGGGTCCAAACGCCTCCTGCCGGAGGCTCTACGCGGGAATCGTGCGGTCCATGGCCCTTTATGGGGCACCGGTGTGGGCGCGTTCCCTGAGACGGCGACCAGTCCGCCGGTTGAACGCGTCCCAAAAGGTCATGGCCATCCGGCTAGTCCGGGGGTACCGCACGGTCTCTGGCTAGGCGGCGAGCCTCCTTGCCGGATTGCCGCCATAGGATCTGGAGGCAAAAGTCGAGGCGAAACGCCGGGGCGAAACGCCGTGGCCGCGACAAATCGCGGCTCGGCAGACAGAGCTCCGGCAGGATCTCATGGCGACATGGAAAGAGCGACTGTCGCAACCCAGCGCTGGGCACGCCACAATTGCGGCGATAAGGCCCCTCTTTGAGGAGTGGCTAGAGAGGCGCCACGGCGTCCTCACGTTCCGCCTGACGCAGGTCCTCACCGGACACGGCTGTTTCGGGAGGTTCCTGTTCAGGATTAGGCGGGAGGAAACGCCCGGGTGTCACCATTGTGTGGATCGCCCGGAGGACACGGTGGAGCATACGGTGGAGATCTGCCCCGCTTGGGCTGGGCACCGCCGTGTCCTCGTGGAGGCGATCGGCGGTGGCAACCTCTCGCGTCCGGCCCTGGTTCAGGCCATGTTACGGAACGAGAGGGTATGGGAATCTGTCTCCTCCTTCTGCGAAGCAGTAATGCTCGCGAAGGAGCAGGTGGAACGAAGACGCCCTCACGCCCCTAGGGCCCCGTCGGGAGTCGCGAGCAGATGCCCGGCCACCGTAGGCGCGGGCTTGCGGACGGCGGGTAATGGGTAGCTCGCCGTCCGGTAAGGACCAGGCCCGAGTCGACGGCGCGTTGTGTTCCACGCGCGCCTCAAAGAGATGTCAGCAGAACTGACGGGGTCCGCGAGGACCAATGCCTGTCTGGGTCGCGGATAAATTTGAAAAAGAGTTACCGCGGCCCTGGCTCAAGCAACTGAAGGAACACGGGTGGGTTTTAGTCAGTAAAAGTCTGACACGCCCTTCCGCCTCACCCAGAGCGGGAGAAGTCATTGGATGAATTCCCATAAAAAAAAAAAAAAAAAATATGGCAGCCAGGGTAGGCAGGGTAGGCAGTGTAAGCAGGGTAGGCGGGGTAACCATGGTAGGCAGCGTAGACAGGGAAGGCAGCGTAGGCAGGGTAGGTTGAAATGAGCGAAACCACAGGGGACAACTACTAATCTCATCCCAAAATCTACTCTCTCTCTCCAAACAAAATTAGCCATTGATTATCTCTCAATCCTTTAATACAAAGTCCGTTAAAACAAATTGTCTTTAGAACAACACTTGAACGATATGCCGAACGTTTACAACTCCCGAGACACAGCTGGTTGCAGTTAAACCGTAGCTTTATGTTACCGGGGCTTCTATTACGACTAATTATTACTGTTACCTACAATTTGTAACAATTTAACCTCGTACTATCTGCAATATGGAGTATTTCACAGTCTTTGAGTCCGAGTTATTCGTTTGAAATGAATGCATATGTATGTGTATGGCGAGTGTTCGGTTTCATATTTTTGATGCGTCTGATGTTATGGGGTTAGTTCGTTTAATTAACTGACAGCTTAATTATTTTTAACCGACTTAAAAAAAAGGGTGGAGGTTATCAATTCGTCGGAATTTTAAATTTTGTTTGTTCCCGATTACTCAATGACGCCAGACCCGATTTGAACAATTCTTGTTTTGTTTGAAAGGGAAAATTTCACAGGTGGTCCTATGGTTACCAGGTCGCTACCGAGATCACCAGTACTATTTTGCATCAAAACATATAAACAGTTTGCACTAACTCATCACGAATCTGTCGGACAAAAATTCAAGTACTGTATAATATGGTCTATTTACCAAGAAGTAATTTATATTTTTCTTAAAAAGTTTAATGTTTTCAATTTCTCTTATTTGCTTAGGAAGCTTATTATATATTCTTGAAGACATTCCGAAGAAACTTTTAAAGTAGGGCGTTATAATATATGCTAGATTGTCGGCATGTCGACGGGAGTGCAGGTTAGCAAACTACAATATTTATCAACTCAACGAGCTCTAAACAAGGATGGGTATCCTTGTTTAGAGCTCGTTGAGTACGTGTGTAGGCACAGACCCACTCGATGGGATAGGTCAAATTTTTCGCGCTCCCGCTTAGCTGTACGGGCACCCTTCTTAAAAAAATATAAATGTTTTTTCGACAATTTGCATGGCTGACAAGATGCTTATACTGTGAAAATTTTAAGACTGTAGCTGCAACCATTTGGCCGTGAAACCCGTGTGACAGACGAAGGACAGACGGACACGTGAGTGACAACAATAGGGCTCCGTTTGGACCTTTTAGGTACGGAACCCTAAAAAATGAAATAGAAATATGAATTATTAGTATCAAGGCGTTGGAAGGCCTCCGTCTAGGTAGACCGATGACCTCATTAAGACTGCGGCAATCCGGCGGATACGAGACGTATGAGACTGATCAGTGTGACAACGCATTGAGGGGGTCTATGCCCAGCAGTGGACTGAAATATTTATTTATTTATGTACACACAAAACAATTTACAAAGAAAAGAAAGAATACAGATAGAAGAGCACAATGGTAAATAATGATAATGATGATTTAAACAAATGAAAATTCCCCATTTTTGTTAATGTTTTTTGAAAAACCCGGTAAAGCAATTGAATCAGACTCGCGCACGAAGGGTTCCATGCCATTATTGCAAAAAACTACATAAAAAGCACGTTTTATTTGTAATAATATTTGTTGTTATAGTGGCAATAGAAATACATCATCTGTGAAAATTTCAAATCGTCTAGCTATCATGGTTCATGAGATACAGCCTGGTGACAGACGGACAGACAGACAGACAGACCGACTGCGGAGTCTTTGTAATAGGGTGCCGTTGTTACCCTTTGGGTACGGAACCCTAAAAACAAGTCAACACAGTAATACCTATTCATCGTAAAGCAGCTCTGAATTTCAATACGCGTAATAGTATTGGCTGATTAGTAATCCAGTAAGCTGTGATTGGCTATTGATTTGCAATTACATTCCGTTGATCCATAACGCGAGCTAGTTACGCTGTAGGTAATTACTTTTGTTACTGGTATGTGAGTATTTTTCCTGGCTCTAGTTTTTTTCCTTTTAGACTCCAGCATTATTTATTTTTGCTACCAAGTTATTAATTGACTTTCTTCTTGACTATTCGCTAGAGTAAAAATAAAATGTAAACAAAGCTTAAAAAAAAAATAGAGTACATATCTTCCTTGCTGTCGATAAACTCGAAAATAAAAATATCATGAGATGTTTATTTCATACAACAACCAAATACACACATGCACAAATATGTCAAACAAAAGGTCTGTTTATAAAATTTCGCGCGCTCGGTTTCGTCCTAAATCATTATCCATTTCGCTACAAATTTGCAAAAGTGTGTATTCGTACGCGAACTAGCTTCCTACTGCTCATCACAGCATCTATCTCTTCCGCACGTGTTGTCGGTTGATATAAAATGCATTTTAACCCCGCGCACAAAATAGTTCGTGCCGTTGACTAGTGTAACCTTAAAAAAAAACACTAGAATAAGTACAAACTCGGTTTATTCACTGTTAAATTATTGAGCAGTTTTTCAATTTTGTTTATTAAAAACAATGTTTAGTAAATGTGCACCCTCCACTTCTTGACACTCAATTATCCTGCTACCTGAATCTTCAATCCCACGCAAAAAAGTGAGAGACCGACAATTCCTTGACGTGATATGGCAGTCCAAATAAACCAGATTAAACGCCTGCTGATGTTCTCCTATGGTAGCCCGGTTTGTAAAGTTTACAAACCATTGCCACCCAACTTGAATGTTTAAAAGCAAGCAAAGACTAACAGACGAAATAAATAATGAAAATTTTAGTTCCAGGCTAAATAAGTGACAGGAAGTGGACGGTGCGAATTTACTAAATTTTGTTTTTACAAATAAAATTGAAAAACTGCTCATTTATTCAACAGTAAATAAAGCGAGTTTTAACTAATTCTAGTGTCTTTTTTTTAAGTATCAGAAGTGAAAAACAGTCTGAGACACCCTTTATTATGATACCTATTAAACAAAAGTAACCATTTTGCGTCGTAAGGTTGTACAGTAAAGAATCAATCTAAAAAAAAACAAAACATCATGAAACACAAAACACATGTCGTTTTCATTATAATTGCTAGTAAAACGGGCCGGCGATCGGTCTCTGCCACCGGACCGGCGTTCCGGTCCTGACCCCATTACGGACACATATTAATTTTTCGCATCCGGTACCGGTAGATACGGTCCTAATTGAGCTCTTTCACCTCCACTCAACATTGACGATGATTAGTTGAAACCGGATTATGACCGGAATGCATGTGTTACCTTATTTTTACATAGTATTCTGCAGGTTTTGGACTGTGCACGGATTTTCGACTGACGTTGGACTCAAACAGAGCCTCCTTTTTATGAACTAACCATGCACAAGTTCGCATTTCTTGAAACACGAGAAAAATCTAGTTACATTTGTAGCTTCAACCAACTGAGAAATGGTACTATTTGCTATCTAAAATGTTTTAAGTTAGCAAGCTTCTAGCACCTCTTGAAGACCACAATAGAACAGAATAGACCAGAATAGAACAGAACAGAATAGAACGGAATAGAACAGAATAGAACATAATAGAACATAATAGAACATAATAGAACAATATAGAACAGAATAGAACAGAATAGAACAGAATAGAACAGAATAGAACAGAATAGAACAGAATAGAACAGAATTCATTTGTTCCTCGATACTAACAACCTTAACTATGGCATGGAAACAGTTTATGCTATAAAAATAAAGACTCATTTAATTTTTTTTTTTTTTTTTTTTCGTCGACCACATCATCGCTTACCATCAGGTGAGATAGTGGTCAAGCGCAAGCCTATTGATAAAAAAAAAAAAAAAAAAAATAATCGAATATTGATTCGATTAATTTTTTTTTTTTTTTTTTTTTTTATCAATAGGCTTGCACAAGACACGTTTACTATGTCAAGATGAAATTCAGTAAATAATTTTAAATATAATACATCATGTTAAGTTTAATAAAATGGAATTATAAATTCGTCAAATTTAAGGCAGTACAGTTAAATTAAAATATAAAATGAAATGTATGTGTGTGTGTATAATGGATAATAGATGCACAGAAAAACCTCAGCAAGCGTTGCTTAACCATGAAGCTCTTCCAACTGTGTGTGTTTTTAAGTAAAGCCGTTTATTTTGATGATTACAGCGACCGCCGCCCGAGTGCCTGTCGACAGACCACTAAAACAATGACGGTGCATTAGAACAAAATCTGTTTTGTCTGTTACTAATGTCCTAAACAAATTTATGTAGAGGTATTTCACTGTCCTAGCATTAATTAGGCTATAGGATTATTTTATCCCAGAAGTTGGTATCTTGGGTAAATTTTCGGCTTTTACGCGGGCGAAGCCACTGGTAGAAGCTAGTGGTAAAATCACATCAACTATTACGTTCATGTTATAACTATAAGCATTAAGCTCCTGCTTGATATGGAGGGAAGTGGAAATTATGTTCTTTTTAGGGTTCCGTACCCAAAGGGTAAAAACGGGTCCCTATTACTGAGACTCCGCGATCCGTCTGTCTGTCTGTCTGTTCGTCTGTCACCAGGCTGTATCTCATGAACCGTGATAGCTAGACAGTTGGAATTTTCATAGATGATGTATTTCTGTTGCAGCTATAACAACAAGTACTAAAAACAGAAAAACATAAATATTTAAGTGGGCCTCCCATACAACAAACGTGATTTTTTGGCCGTTTTTTGCGATAATGGTACGGAACCCTTCGAGTGCGACTCGCACTTGGCCGGTTTTTTTATCTACTCCTCCGTTTCGTTGCAGGATCCAAGACATTTAAAATTCATTCTCCGGGACTTCATCGAGCTTCATTACCTCGCCGCTTTTCTTGTGGTGGCCACTGTTGATTCTGGCTTTCAGGAGTTGCAGTGGTTTTGGAATAGTTCGGTGGGATTGTCCCAATAAAAAAAAAGCGTTAAACTGTAAGTATGTAGACATGCTTATGATTTAGCATTAGACATTTGGTATTACGCCAATTAAGTGGATCTATTGTAATAATCTTTCCGTCTAAGCCAAGAGTTTAAATTCTACAGCAGTATTATATATCATGTGGTTTCAAGCTATGCTAATGCACTTGTGACATGAGCTCTACTTTCTCCGGGGAAGAATAAAAGGAGTATAAATAAAGGAAAGCCTTCTTTACAGTCCCTTAGGATTCTTGTGTCTTGGTTAATATAAAACAAACGTGCAGACTCAGAGGAGTAAAAATAAATGAGCTTTACAGTTTCTAGATGTGGCTATCTTAAGACGACGACAGTCGCCAATGAACAAAACGCGCACTCGTTTAAGACCCAGGCGAACCAAAATTCTGTAGGTTTTTGTACTTTCCTTATTATTCTATGACTTTAACAAAAAGGCCTTGAATTAAATTTAGATAGTTAAATTGTATTTGAAAAGGTGCGCAATTTTGCGAAAAGGTGCGCAATTTTGTGCGTTTGTCGTTTTTTTTTGTCCGTGTTAGACACAACTTTACAAATTATGACTAAGACTGATCGTTCATAGATCGAAGATTAAGAAAATGGTCTTTTGTAATGTATATATTCAAAAAAAATTACAAGTAGCCGTTTAGACGTGATTCAAAATTAGCTTCTGGGAGCATCTGCGCCTCATACTTAACAAAACAAGAATACATACTAGGCAAATCAATAATCAGTTGCGGATATTTTGTAAAAAGTTAAATCTAGTTTGTTGTAGTCTTGCAACCGATATTATTGTGTTTACTTATACAAGCGACCCGGTTTCATACAAAATCTTTGTATAGACATTGCTGACTTTTCCAGTGTATTTTCCAAAAATAATCTTTCATACACCCCTTATCCTGACAATTGCAAACACAAAAAAATTATGCCAAATCAGTCGAGCCGTTTTCAAAGAGATAATGTAAAAAAAACTAGTGTCTTTCATTGCATAAAATTGTAACAAGAACGACTCTTTGTGCCGATATTAGACGATAATCTTTCACTCGTGGGCATTTGATTTTTGTTTATTAAGAAGATAAATAAATAAATATTGCCGACTACAAGTCAAAATATTAAATAAATAAGAAAGCCATAAGCTCTAAGTTTTACAATGTTGGTTAAAAAGTAAATTCAATTTGATTAATTTTTGTTTGAGAACCCCTGTCAAAATATGACAACAAACTAATTATCTTGGGCACAGATTATCGACGTCGAAACCAGAATAAGTGATCAATTCAAGGTTTTAATAACCAGCTGATTCTTAAATTAATCCATTCAAATCAAATCCCCAATAAGATTATTATCCATACGTCATTCAGACGCTAAAGACTCAAGTAGCATATTGCCTACGTCTATACGACGTATGTTGGTTAATTCAAAGTTAGTGTAATGAAAACGTGACTTATCTGCAAGGAGCAGGCTGACACGGTGAGGGGTAAGCCCTGAATGCTTGCACGTTTCCAGCCGTTGAACGATCACGTAAGGCATCGAGTTCTAAGCATAATGATCATCCGTGTGTCACTTTGACGTGGATCGGTTTACGTTATTAAGATGTATGGTTTATTAACTGAAAAATATGTCTTTTAACGTTTTTATACCGGCAGGCTTATTACGTATCTTTTGCAAAAGCAAAACGATAGCAAATTTTGCGCAATAATTGCTCTTCAATACAGAAGTTTCAGAGTTGTTGGCAGTTTTTTTTTTAAATAAGTCCATTTGACAAACACTGAGCCATTAGCAAACGATTGTGTAAGACCTACCATACCTACACTGCAGGTAATTCCGACTTTTATGACATAAAGCGTTTGATCGCTAACGTTCTGCTCTTGCAAAAGATACGTAATAAGCCTGCCGGTTGCCTTTTGTAAAATGGCTTCGTTTATGTGTGTAGTAATACCTACATCTAACTTTACGATTAGTTACATTAATTACTTAATTTTGTAACTTAATTCTTTATTGTACACCAAAAACAACATTACATACAGTATGATAAATATGATAATAAAGTACATGTACAAAGGCGAGCTTATCTCAATGTTGAGTTCTCTTACAGAAAACCCTAGGGTGACAGAGAATGATGACATTATAGAGGGCAGAATCAATTTTAAAGTAACTTTGTATTTAGTAGAATTATAACACTTTTGTGTAGTTTATTGTTAATTTATTTATTTATTTACAAACACTGAACATTGTGTCGAATGTATGTAAGTATATAATATCAAAAATTGTAGTGAAATTAACACTTGAAGACTAATTAAAATATTGTAGATAAGTTATTAATGTTTAGGCAAGATATTGTCTCATACATTTGTGCAGCTGGTACATAAGTACGTAGTGAAATATTATAATGCTAACAATTAGATTACTTACTCTTATTTCATACATTGTCTTGTTCTTTATTACAAACGTAAACATCTTTGTTGTTTTATTATCACAGCTTCCAAATTTTATGTGCAGTCAAATGCATTACGAATCAAGTGGACCAAATGTCCACCCTAACATTGTCTTAATGAAATGATCGCTGTAAAGGTCAGGGATATAAATTGTGTACATCTAAATACAATTGAAACATAAATTAAGGTTGGAGTGAAACTATACACCGTGAAATTTAAGTGGTTGTTTGCCCGCGGCAGAACGACTTGCCTTAAGGAGTAATTTCGAAGCATAGAGTTAAAGTAAAAAAATAACGATATTTTTGTTTTAAAATAATTAAAAAAAAAAACATAAACTCGAAAAAGTGAGTAACAATAGTAACTTGTAGGTACTACGGTGAATAATACGGTGGTGACGCGAGTAGTACCTAGTACCTACAAGTTACTATTGTTACTCACGTTTTCGAGTTGATGAATATTTTTTAAATTATTTTAAAATAAAAACATCGTTATTTTTTTAGTTTAACTCTATGCTTCGAAAGTACTCCTAAAGGCAAGTCGTTCTGCCGCGGGAAAACAACCACTTAAATTTCACGGTGTATAACTGCTAACTATATAAATATGTATTTATGTATGTCGCATCAAGGCTGGCCGATAGATGCAAACCATCGGGAAGTCAGGATGTATTTCCTTATGTTAAGACATTGTGTGTGGGCAGGTGCTTGTGATTTGACTTTACGTCCGTACTATTGACTAAACCCGA
Organism: Orthosia incerta; assembly: GCA_948252205.1. NCBI lineage: Eukaryota > Metazoa > Arthropoda > Insecta > Lepidoptera > Noctuidae > Orthosia > Orthosia incerta. The sequence continues at coordinate 9,181,253 of OX411748.1, forward strand.
CATGTATATATTACATAGCATATGTATTTATCTGTGTATCTATTGTAATATACTTTTCTTCCAACTATGCTTTAATTTCATCACAATCACACTAAAAACTCAGTACAAAGCGAGTCTTTAATGCTCTAGAGCAATAAAAATGTATGAAATTTCATTATTGCACTGTTTTTTTTTAATCGCACCAAAAGTTGCCAATCTCAATGGATTAGCTCTATTCAGCCATCCGATATCAATACTTTTTTTTTACGTACGTATTATTCATTTCTATCCTACTTGTTCCAAATTTAAAAAATGATTGCTGCTAACTCTGATTTCAAAATGAAAGAAATTTAAAAAAGTGATTTATCTACTATTCCTATAGGTAATAGTTGAAAGAAAAGCAGATTATGCACCTCGCCTTAAGTAATTTATATTGCCCTCGTGCCTGTTAGATTAGAGCCCTCGCTAGCGCTCGGGCTCTAAATCAGGCACTCGGTGCAATAGTAAATTACTTTGTGCTCGATGCAATAATCTAATATTACGTCCAGACAATTACTGTCCATACCAGGTTGCCTGAAAGAGATCGCGGAATGCGATAAGGCCGCCCATTGTATGTGTATTAATTTTAAGTTTCTCTTTAAGGTGAACAATAAAGCTTATAATAAATACATAAATATAACTATAACGTAGACAAATATACTTGCCTCCATTCTGAATTAAGAATTTGAATTTGAGTATTCGTCAAACTCTATTTTAATGTAAAAATGTGTCACACTTTGCAATTAAAGCTCACACTAAATTCTCAATTTAGAAACAAGTCCCTTCTTTTTAACGGAGAGCAAATGAGATTCAACTATGACATAATCAATTAATTTATTCTACTGTACCTACCTACAATAATCCATACAAATAACTGAAAGATGTCATTTAAGTAAGCTTCTCGTTTTATTTTATGTTATCTAAAATACCGAAAGAACTGCCATGCTTTAGTTTAATAGATTTGAAATGACGAATCACTGCAGTACCAACAGCTAACAACCAAGATAAGACCCAACTGATTAGTCACGCAAAATTCAGCTTAAAATTCCATGATTTCAATACAAACGGTGCTCAAAATACCCAGCTTATTCACATTATAGCCACACAGTGATATGATAATGCGTGCTAGTGTTCTAATAACAGACACTGTTAACTAGTTATCCTAGACCAACAAGCCGTAAAATAAACAATAACACTTTTGGGTTCGTGTTGCCCACATTGTTGGAGTAATTCCTCGGATTTTCCTCTTAATTACCTATAGCTAGTTTGTAAGGTAAGTAAAGTTAAGGTTTATGTAAAAAACCGGCGAAGTGCGAGTCGGACTCGCGCACGAAGGGTTCCGTACCATTATCGCAAAAAACGTCATAAAAAACACGTTTGTTGTATGGGAGCCCCCCTCAATTTATTTTATTTTAATTTAATAATTATTATTTATTGAAGTGAATATACAACTAAATATGCCGTGAATATTTCAAGCGTATACCTGTTGCCGTTATTAATATCGAGCAAAAAACGGCAAAAAAATCACGTTTGTTGTATGGGAGCCCCCCTTAAATATGTATTTTCTTCTGTTTTTAGTATTTGTTGTTATAGCGGCAACAGAAATACATCATCTGTGAAAATTTCAACTGTCTAGCTATCACGGTTCACGAGATACAGCCTGGTGACAGACAGACAGACAGAGAGACGGATCGCGGAGTCTTAGTAATAGGGTCCCGTTTTTACCCTATGGGTACGGAACCCTAAAAATGACAAATATCGATGAGTTTTCTCTATGAAAGAAAAACAATGCTTATCGGAAAATATTCATATCACATGATTAGGACAGCATCTATAGTTACCTATGTCAATTTGTAGGGTAAAAAGTTGTAGCAGCGTGAAATGGCTGTGCCACAAAGTATCTATTCGCAAAATAAAACATTAAAAATTAAAGGCAAAATTGAACATGATATCAAGATGATATCATGTGATTGGAGAGGTCTATGTCCCACAGTGTACAGCGCTGATTATGATGGTGTCAGAAAGATCATAGAGACATATCCTATCTTCTATACTAATATTATAAAGAGGAAGGATTTTTTTGTTTGTTTGTACCGAATAGACTCCGAAACTACTGCACCGATTTGAAAAATTATTTCACCAATAGAAAGCTAAATTGTTCCTGAGTGACATACCTAAGCAATTTTTAAATCCCGAAAATGGGTCCTGTGGGGTGGTCCACGGGAGCGAAGCCGCGGGCAACAGCTAGTAAAGAAAAAAGGCTGTAAGTAGCGTATTTTTTTACCTTGATTCTATAATATAAAAACTATTATAAACCAAAGAAAATCTGAATAAAACTTAGTTATATTTATGAAAGCTTGTTCTCGTTATAAGACATGTATCTACATTACCCTAAACCAGCTATTAGCGAGCAAAATATCCCGAATAAAACATCTAAAGCGGAAAAAACAAGACCATTATCTTTTCCACGGGCACATTTTCAGTTATCCGATATACTTCCTCCGTCTTCTTATTCCCTAGTACCTAATACGCCATCGTTTATCCCATTGGGGAGTAATTGCGTGATTAAATATCTAATTTTGGATAGTTTTATGGTTTCCGATGACTCGCTGATGGAGAAAATTAGGGAAAAATTGGTCAGGAAATCCGGGCAAATGCGTGTTTCAGGAATAATATGTTATTTAGCTGATAGTCCTAATTGTTCGCTTTAGGATAATTTTGCTCGAAAAATGACAGAAAATTGTTTATAGTTTCAGGACGATTTGCGATAATTCTTTTGCCGACTTTAAAACCTGAATTTTCAGCAAATTAAAAAATTTCTTGAATTCAAAATATCAGACATTTACTTAAGGAATTGGTCTCTTAAATTTTTCTTTTAGCTATGGGTATTTTTCTTTCAGCTATTGGTATTTGTTTTAATTATAACTTCTTAGATTACATTAGTACTTTACCTACCTAGTTAGAAGTTAAACCAAGAGCTTGAACAAAATTATGAATCATAATAATTTTGTTACTTCATAAAGTGTAATTTTATTTTATTAACACGCTTTTATTAGTTTGGTATGTAACTATGTATATATGTATCAATGTAACGGAATCTTTGAAAGTGATTTTCACCCACTTCAAAACGTCGGATTGATTTGAAACTTTGCACACCTATCAAGGACCGATGACAATGCAATAATTTAGTCAAAGTCAAAGTACTTTTGAAAGTCAAACAAAAATTAAAATTTACAAGTAATAAAAGTTGATTCTACCGTGCGCGTTTAAGGGTATACTAGTCGACGGCACGAACTATTTTGTGCGCGGGGTTAAAATGCATTTTATATCAACCGACAACACGTGCGGAAGAGATAGATGCTGTGATGAGCAGTAGGAAGCTAGTTCGCGTAGGAATACACACTTTTGCAAATTTGTAGCGAAATGGATAATGATTTAGGACGAAACCGAGCGCGCGAAATTTTATAAACAGACCTTTGGCAGTCTAGATATCATGAAAAAACGACTAAATCTATCTGTTCAAAATAAAATTATTTGCATTGTTGAACTACTAATCTATCCCTGTATGGAGGCCGTTTTGCAATTTTCCGACTTCTTATGGTATTCATTCACGCCCAAAAATGCGTTTGTATGGAAGAATTTTCGACTAGTGTAACCTTAAATAGTTTGTTCCATTAGCCTTACCAAGATCTTCAGGATTAGCGACTTTTTAGTTCAATTTACCATTAAAGCGTGTTTTTTAGTTTTTAGAACTACAATTTATTTATTGTATGTTTTCTACATCTATGTTTACTCCAAATATGCACCAAAAGTAACGTTATGTGTAACACAAACTAGTCTCATTCAGAGATGCCATCAGTGCCAGACGTATTCCTCTTGAAAACGTTAACTTTTAACGATATGAACTTTGTTGTCAAGGTTAAGTTCCAAGCGAGTTGCACTGCGATTACCTTGTTCAAGTTTTGGACAAACAGATACTCTAGTTTTGTTTGCTTACATATTAGGTAACGTATGAATTCTGTGTATGTTGACGGTGAAAGTTTAATTGAAATTTACGGTGACATTAAATTAAATTATAATATTTCAGGGGTTGACTTCTTGTTAGAGAGTTGAGATCAAATCTGTAATATCAAATTATGAATCAAATGTTCCGTACATTTTATGTAAAAGTGCGAATTTGAATATACTGAACAGTAAGTTTTTAAAGACCAAACTAAAAAAAAAAACTTTTATACAAAAAAATACTACCGACTTCCAAATAAGAAAACTACAAAGTGAAAAATAACTTTATTTTTAGAAATCGGTGTCCATAACGCAAAAAAATGGTACCTACCAATGACACTGACTGCCAAAAATAAAGTTATTTTTCACTTTGTAGTTTTCTTATTGGGAAGCCGGTAGTATTTTTTTTCAAAAAAGATTTTTTTTTAATCCCGAAAATGGGTCCTTTGGGTGGTTCACGGGAGCGAAGCCGCGGCCAACAGTTAGTATTTAATCATTTAGAACTACGTCTCGTGAAAATCTCTTCAGTATAAAGACAGCAACTAGTTATTACGAAAATTCAAGTTCTATGGTGTTTTCCATAATTATTATTTATCTCGATAGTTTTAGCACCAAAGAAATCAATATCTTTGACCATGGTTTTTCAAGGCACCTAAGAGACAGAAGATACAAAATTGTATCGATTAGCAAAGTAACGGTTAATCTTTTGCTTTTTTTACCCGACTGCCAAAGGAGAGTAATGTGTTTTTCAGTCTATGTATGTATGTAAATATGTATGTATGTTTGTTCCTATGTGGCGTTCTAGAGACCAAACGCGTAGGCCGATTTTGATGATTCATACGTCAATCGATTTGACTTAACCCTGTGAGTGTCACTGGCTATATTAGAATTGGCAAATAGAAAATTGGCGGATTTTGGGCGACATATTGTGGGTGAGTTTTTTTTTTAAAGTTATGCATAAAAAAAAAACAAAGAATCAAAAAACCCGACTACTTAAAAAGTGAACTAAAAAGACGTAAACAAGAAGAAAATAATGCTGTGCAGTCGGAGGATACATTTGGTTTTGGTCAGCCAGCTACGTATCCTCCGACTGCACAGCATGATTTTCTTCTTGTTTACGTCTTTTTAGTTCGCTTTTTTAAAAACAAACTTTCAATTTTGTTTCACTATATCTACAATCAATCTATTAAGATTTATTCCTAAACAATGTGTGTGTACAAAAACAAAACGTACTCTACAAGGACAATCCTCTAAACAAATATGATAAATAATTCACGTACTTTTCCGCACACTTTAACCCTATCAATGTCCCGTTGAACCCGACTTGTGTCTTCAAAATCTGTTCTGTATTCCTCGGTATTGCGGTCACGTATGCCGGGGATCTAACCGTCTCCTGTTAGTCAACAAATTGATATTTTTCAAATACATACAAACTCCTTCGAAGGTACGAGTAGATAAGTATTGTAGGGTTGGATCGAAGATTACGTTTTCTGATGTTTCTTGGGAATCGTTTTGTTTGGGTTGTGATATTACGTTAGGCAAATGTTTAGATCGATAGATAGATTTGAATAAATAAACATTTTTACAAAAAAATACTACCGACTTCCAAATAAGAAAACTACAAAGTGAAAAATAACTTTATTTTTGGAAGTCGTTGTCTTTCGTAGGTACCATTTTTTGCGTTATGGACACTGACTTCCAAAAATAAAGTTATTTTTCACTTTTTAGTTGTACCTACCTAATAGGTAAGTTGTTAAGTAAGTTTCCTATAACGCCAGAATAGATTTATCCGATATATCATGAAACTTGAACAAAACTGATCAAATGATAGATCTGCTTACCCCTTAAGAGCGTACTGTATGTCGTTATATTATAATATGAAATGATATAAACAATAAACAGGCATGCGATTTCAGCAATCCCGAGAGATTTGCCGTTAGTTATTGAAGAGTTCTGTTGTATATCTCCGAAGTTCTTCATCAGATCTTCACCAAATTAAAATAGGTCCAATTTCGGAACATACTCTTTCAAACAAAAAAATATATTTTTAAAATCGGTCCACAATTGACGAAAATATCGGTGAAAATATAAAAAAAAAAAAAAGTACGTACATGAAGTCGAACATAGAACCGGTCGGTATCGATGCATCCGATTGTGATAAAGATTTGCAGTGGATATTTAGACCACAAATCTGATTTATCACAAACTACGAGTAAGTTTATTTGAGATTTTATCTTTGTCATTATCGATTAAAGGGTTCTGGACCAAGGTTTCGCGATCGTGTAAGAACCAGGTGGGAACCGCAGGAATCTACTGGATGCGAGAAGCACAGGACCAGTCCATGAGGCGGTGGCGACACTTGCGGAAGGTGAAAATGCAAAAGGCACTGGTTGAGTCAAAGCTTGAACATCGTCACCGAGTTGTGCTTGTCAGTTTTTATCCATTGCATTTCGGGGAGTGTGCGATGGAGTTGCATGATCTAATTCCGCCTAGCCCGTTTCATCATCGGAATACAAGACGTACGACGATGCGCCATCGGTACAATCGTGACATCCCACTCATACGGACTAAACGTTTTGGAAATACTTTTATTATGCGTACAGCTAAGGAGTGTTATTTGTTGTCGGAGTCTGTGTTTCCCGATAGGTACAACCTCGGGGTCTTTAAGGTCTAGTCGATTTTTTTCCATACAAACGTAGTCTAGGGATTATTCCACTGTTTGACGATGTACGTTCAACATAAAAAGTGATATCAATTTGTCTCATCATTATCTAGCCCTGTATGGAAGCGAAAAAGTAATAAAAGAAAATATTTGAAAGTTATGAGCGTCGAAAGTTCCACATTTCTACACTAATTTTAACGCATTTTTGGGCGCATATAAATACCATAAGAAGATCGAAAATTGCAAAACGGCCTCCAAACAGGGATAGATTCAACAATGCATATAATTTTATTTTGAACGGATAGATTTAGTCATTTTTTCATGATATCTAGACTGCCAAAGGTCTGTTTATAAAATTTCGCGCGCTCGGTTTCGTCCTAAATCAATATCGATTTCGCTACAAATTTGCAAAAGTGTGTATTCGTACGCGAACTAGCTTCCTACTGTTGATCACAGCATCTATCTCTTCCGCACGTGTTGTCAGTTGATATAAAACGCATTTTAACTCCGCGCACAAAATAGTTCGTGCCGTCGACTAGTGTACCCTTAAGTCAAGAGAGGTTTCAATTTGAGCAGGTTACTTCTAGGCAAGCGTGCTACAGCGTCGTCTGTATCATCGCTTACCATCGGGTGAGATAGTGGTCAAGCGCGAGCCTATCAATAAAAAAAAATATCCGGCCTATAGTGAATAGGTTGACTTTTGTTTAGTTGGCATCACGAAATTCGCCTTGTGGAGTATTACGACAAAAAAAAAAAACTTTATTTTGTAGGTTGAAAGCATAAATATAAATCTATTATGAAGTTGTAAACATTAATCCAATAAACTTACAACAAACTATTGTACCAAACAATAAAATTTAATGGCCAAAAACTTAAAATTTACGCTTTATTCTGTTCCGTGGCATTATTAAAAGTATACAATGTATCTTATAGTTGGGGAACACGTGCATTGTATTAAGTTATGTGCAAACTTAGTCCTGGAGCTAGTGGTCCACGGCGAGTATCATGCACAAAATCACTTCTAAAGACGTGTTATAACATTCTGGCGGGATCAAAGGAGTTCGTATTTTTTTAAGGTAAAAAGTGTTTGAGTGATTTTTTATGAATATTTTTGGATAATTTGAATGGCAATTAGGTAGTATTATAGTAAGGCTGAGTTTCTCACCTCTTAATTAACGCAGAATTAATGTGACAAATTTTCAAGCACGCGTTATCTGCTGCGATTCACATCACACATCATCACACTCAGGCCTCTTCTCTATGATGAGAGGGGATGGGCCATCCACCACGCGGGCCCAGTGCGGGTTGGTGGATGTCACATGACTTCGAATTTTTGGTCCTAGGACATACCGGTTTCCTCACGATGTTTTCCTTCACAGTTTTTGAGAGCAGTGGTGATGAAATAATTTACACAAAGTAAAGCGCCTGCCTGGGTTCGATCCCACGATCTACAGCTTGTAAGTCGCGGCCGATACTACTGCACGGTGTTTTATAGACCCAAAAAAAGTGACATCGGCTTTTTATTGGCTATTTCTACTGAATAGTTCATTACAAATGCACAAGTAGAACTCCCATGTGCCAATTTTGAATACTTGATTTTTTTTTAAATCGTAAAGTTTTCGTAACCTTGAAGCCGGAAAGACCAAAAAAAATTCGTAAAAAAAAAACTGTTCATAATTGAGCTTTATTCGTATTGCGTGAAATTAGACGTCTACTACTTACCAAATAAATACACAGGAGTCCCCGCGATTACCTTCTACTTAACCTCTCTGAGTTATTATGGGTGTTATTGTTTACGATTCAATAGACTATATCTGCATCATGCACTATGATCGATGTCATAAATACTTTTAAACTAAATTATAATTAATTTTAGTTGATTATAAAAAGCCAATAATAATTGACCTTTGTGACACCCATAAATTTGGAATTTTGACCTCGGTACATAAAAATCATTTTCTTGAAACCCAGGCCCAAATTGAAAGTAATATTTTTATGGGTGATAAACCTTATTAAAAGCAATCTATTTGTACCAGACAGAGGTTCGACTTCGAGCTAGAAAAAAAGTAAAAAAATAAATACTGATTTCGGTAAAACATTTTTTTTCGAGGGTTCTATTATCGTTTTTAATAACAAAAATACGGGATATTTTCTCCTTAAATTGCTTCATAAACCTGCAATACGAATAAAGCTCAATTATGAACAGTTTTTTTACGAATTTTTTTTGGTCTTTCCGGCTTCAAGGTTACGAAAACTTTACGATTTAAAAAAAAAACAAGTATTCAAAATTGGCACATGGGAGTTCTACTCGTGCATTTGTAATGAACTATTAGGTAGAAATAGCCAATAAAATGCCGATGTCACTTTTTTTGGGTCTATAAAACACTGTGCACTGGGCTACCACTGCTCTACCTCTCTGCTGTCATTGGCTGTTGAAAATTCATTCAACCAATCACAGCAGATAACGCGTGCTTGACAATTTGTTACATTAATTCTGCGATCATTTAGAGGTAAGAAACTCGGCCTTACTCTCATTCTTATAATCTAAGTAATTTCCTTCACTCGACATAACATAGACTCAGCCTCCCTCAATGAAATTGATAGTTATTACTTGTTATTTATTGAGATTCATCGAGTGTTTTTTTCAGTTGTGATGGTGACTGAGTTGACTTTCTACAACTTTCTTTCAAAAGTACTTGAAATATTGGTGTCAATCAACTCGGATCTTAAGCACATCATAGCTTACCGTCACTTACCTGTAGACAATTTAAGAGCCTTCGGATCAAATAACTCATCTTGGCTTGTGTTTATTCCTAAGGCATCTAAGAAATGTAGAGATCCGCAGAAGAACCAGGGTTACCGACATAGCCAGAAGAATTGCCAAACTTATGTAGCAGTGGTGGCCCAGTGGTATCAGCCGCGACTTACAAGTTGTAGGTCGTGGGTTCGATCCCAGGCAGGCGCTTTACTTTGTGGACATTATTTCATCACCACTGCTCCCAAAACGGTGAAGGAAAACATCGTGAGGAAACCGGCATGTCCTAGAACCAGAGATTCAAAGACATGTGGCATCCACCAACCCGCACTGGGCCCGCGTGGTGGACTACGGCCCATTCCCTCTCACAGAGAGGAGGCCTGTGTCCCAGCAGTGGAAACATTAATAGGCTGATGATGATGATGTGGCAGTGGGCAAGGCACATTGCTCTCAGAACGGTTGGTCGTTGGGGCTGAAAAGTTCTAGAGTGGCGACTGCGAACCGAAAGACGCTGTGTTGGAAGGCCTTCCACCAGGTGGACAGATGACCTGGTGAGAGTGGCGGGAATCCGCTGGATGCGAGACAGTGTGGAGACTCTTGGGGGAGGCCTATCTCCAGCAATGGACGTCTTTCGGCTAGTATGATGATGATTTAAAAAAGCTGTAGTATAAGGTACTCAAATAATAAATTACGGATTACATTCGCGATGTTGTATTTATATTTTAAATAATAAGACTAATTATCTAATAACAGTAACTGGAGATCTTTTAACAGGTACTCTATGTACATTTTAATGTCGACATCTTGTAGTTGACATTTAATTCATAATGTATCTCTGTCTGAACGTTGACTGATGTATGCTCGCCGTCGTTTCCTGGGTAAATTGATCACGTACAATTAAAGTTCAGTTAAATCCGTCACGGTAGTAAGATTACCTACATAGGCTGCTTGGCTTCATGTTGAGTTAATTGTGTCTTTGATTTGTTTTGTCTGTGTTTTAGATTAGGTATTATTGTTAAGCGAGATAATCAAAATGAAGTATGGTTGGGGTGGTTGGTTTTGGAATAATGGTTTTGGTAAGTAATGTTTATCTTTTTAGGGTTCCGTACCCAAAGGGTAAAAACGGGACCCTATTACTAAGACTCCGCGGTCCGTCTGTCTGTCTGTCTGTCCGTCTGTCTCCAGGCTGTATCTCGTGAACCGTGATAGCTAGGCAGTAGAAATTTTGACAGATGATGTATTTCTGTTGCCGCTATAACAAAAAATACTAAAAACAGAATAAATTTAATATATAAGTGGGGCAAACGTGATTTTTTGCCGTTTTTGCGATAATGGTACGGAACCCTTCGTGCGCGAGTCCGACTTGCACTTGGCCGGTTTTTTTGTTATCATGGAAATCATGTTTTGTTGCATAAGTTAAGTAGGTAATGCCGTATCTAGAGACGCTTGGATAGCCCAGAAAAATAACTGTAATTACAGGCCAACCTGCGAAAAAAATACCCTGAGCACAAATTGTTGTAAAATCTAGAGAGAAATAAGCATAAAACTTATTTTTAGGCTTTTGACAGCCTATATTATTTTTTGCCGTGATGGGATTGTTATTGATTTTAACACGCTTTTATTAGCTTGGTATGTATGTATCAATGTAACGGAATATTTGAACGTGATTTTCACCCCTTTCAAAACGTGAGATTGATTTGAAACTTTGCACACTTATCAAGGACCGATGACAATGCAATAATTTAGTCAAAGTCAAAGTCAAATATATTTATTCAACTAGACCAATAAGCGGCACTTTTGAACGTCAAACAAAAATTAAAATTTACAAGTAATAAAAGTTGATTCAACCGCGCGCGTTTAAAAAGTTTGTTCCATTAGCCTTACGAAGATATTTAGGATTAGCGACTTTTCAGTTCAATTTACCATTAAAGCGTGTTTTTAGTTTTTAGTACTACAATTTATTGCAGGCAACATTACCATAATGAACATAATTCCGATGAAATTACTTAACTAGGATTTTTTTGAAGCAAATGTCTTAGTTCCTGAGCTATTGAGATTTGAGAGCTAATGCTATTATAATTATGTTCAGTAAAACAAAAATGAAGAAATGTATTTGTTTATTTGTTTAAAAGGTAATCTCGGGCATCACTGATCCGATTAAGATTTATTTTTCAGTAATAGATAGTTTACTATCTTATAGGTATCGCATAGGAATAGATTATACCCGAAAAAATTCAGTAAATGAAGCATAGGTCACTGATATGTACCAGTGGGAAAAACCGTCGACCACATCATCGCTTACCATCAGGTGAAATAGTGGTCAAGCGCGAGCCTATAGAAGCTAATAAGTATGTTATGTAAGAGCTTATCATAATCAGCATTGTTATAGACTAGTTTCTGCACGCGGCATCACCCGCGTGAAAATCGAAGTTTATCCCGAGGGAACATATTCCCGGGATAAAAAGTATCCTATGTGCTATTCCTGACTATAATCTATCTCTGTGCCAAATTTCATCCAGTTCCGTTCAGCCGTTTGAGCATGAAGAAGTAACAAACATACAAACACACAGTCACAAACTTTCGCCTTTATATTACTAGCTTCTGCCAGCGGCTTCGCCCGCGTGAACGTCGAAAATTATCCCGAGGGAACATTACTGGGATAAAAGTATCCTATGTGCTATTCCTGACTATAATCTATCTCTGTGCCAAATTTCATCCAGTTCCGTTCAGCCGTTTGAGCATGAAGAAGTAACAAACATACAAACACAAACTTTCGCCTTTATATTACTAGCTTCTGCCAGCGGCTTCGCCCGCGTGAACGTCGAAAATTATCCCGAGGGAACATTCCTGGGATAAAAAGTATTCTATGCTATTCCTGACTATAATCTATCTCTGTGCCAAATTTCATCCAGTTCCGTTCAGCCGTTTGAGCATGAAGAAGTAACAAACACACACTCACAAACTTTCGCCTTTATATTACTAGCTTCTGCCAGCGGCTTCGCCCGCGTGAACGTCGAAAATTATCCCGAGGGAACATTCCTGGGATAAAAAGTGTCCTATGTGCTATTACTGACTATAATCTATCTCTGTGTCACATGTTAAATTTAGTGTTGTTATACATTATTTTTTGTTTTTTTTATTTTGTTTTTTTTTTAGCTTAGTATAGATTCTTTTACCGATTGTTTTGTGAATTGGTGAACATTGTAGGCCTTCTAGATTTCTAGATGCTTGTTAACATTTGTTAACTTTTTATCTCGTTTTACTTTATTTTTAAATTTCTTACGACTTATTGTTGGGCCAACTTTGTCCCTCCATATCTAAGTAGTAATGCTGTAACATGGAAATATTTTGTAAAACCAAACCATTTTTTAAAAGAGTAACCTTGGAGTTTCTTGCCGGTTCTTCTCCTTTGGAAACCACACACAAACTTTCACCTTTATAATCACATCACATCATCAGCCTATTAATGTTCCCCCTGCTGGGACACAGGCCTCCTGTCTATGAGTGGGAATGGGCCGTTATCCACCACGCGGGCCCAGTGCGGGTTGGTGGATGTCACATGTCTTCGAATTTTTGGTTTTAGGACATGCCGGTTGCCTCACGGTGTTTTCCTTCACCGTTTTGAGAGCAGTGGTGATGAAATAATTTACACAAAGTAAAGCGCCTGCCTGGGCTCGAACCCACGACCTATAACTTGTAAGTCGCGGCCGATACCACTGGGCCACCACTGCTAATATTAGTGTGATATATACATATAGTGTGATGATGTGGTAGTTTAAGTCATCTATGCGCGCGGCGCTATGTGTGTGTGGGTAAGGATTTGTGTATGGTTGTTTGCTCGGACGAGACGACCGACTGCCGCGTAACTGCCACACAAATGCGTAATGTATTTTGGGGGCATGTGGAATAGGGTGTAAAGTCCCACGAACCTCCATAGAAAAGGGAGGATCCTCCGACCAGACGGGTGTTGTGTCTGGTCCGGGCAACTGCCCAACGGTTGTTGTCGGACTGTTGTATGTGTTCTAATCGCGCCGAAAACTTTACTTGCGCGATGCAGGATTTGTGTGACGTCATGTCATTAGTTCGTAAGTGGCGGCGCTGGTGCCGCTACAGTATAATCACAAGTGCACGCACACATGGCGTCGTGCGCACATGTGAGTTGAACAATCTGTAACATAAACCTGCATCTTGTAATAGCTATAATGTACTCGTATTTAGTTTTGTACCATAAATTGTAACTAGCTAACGTACCTAAGTACTATACGAAGAAAAGACCACGTAGCAAACTTTTAACAAAGTTAGACGAGTACGTTTACTCTAGAGATATTGTTATGAGACTGAGGTTACCTAGATTCAAAGGTATTACTAATTTGGGTAAATAGTTCTTTATTTTATCTGGTTTTATGTAATATACCACGAGTTTCTGAAAGCAAATTATCGCAAAATTCATGTGATAAATTGTCAAGCACGCGTTATTCTCTTCTTAATACTACTTACTCTTTCTACTTACTTATTCTTCTTTCTACGCGTTTTTGTTTCTTTAATTATATAGAAGAGCAGAAGAAATACTAAATTTCAAGTAAATTTGAAAGTAAACAATTTAGTTTTCACACAAACTTGAACACCCCTTTAAGGGAATGTTGAAATGTGAATCGTACTGGCTGCATTATGTTCTTTATTTAATTTTATGTTTTTTACCTTATGACTGTACTTGTCACAATTGATTGTCACTCTTAATAAAAATTATTACAACAATCGGTTATGGGCCGACAAAAATAAATTGTAATAATTTATTTTGTACGTAAACATATTTAAAATAGCGTAAAATATTTTTTTGCGTAATTAACTATGTCAGTTGGTGATAATATGGCTTCTGCTCCCTCTACATACGCCGGTTCCGGAGCATCATTAATGTCCATTAAAAGTTTACATGGAAAGGATGGTTACGCTCAATGGAAATTTAAGATGCGCATGTATCTACTGCATGAGGACTTGTGGTCAGCAGTTGAGGGTTATAGTGCTGAAGATACTACATCGGTTACCCTGAGGAAGACTAGAGATTTGAAGGCGTTAACCAAGATTTGTCTTACATTGGAAAGCGGAGCAATCACTCACATACGTGCCTGTAAAACTGCTATGGAGGTATGGGATACTCTAGCTAATGCGTACGAAGACAAAGGTATGGGTAGACAGTTGGCGTTAGAACGAAAGCTTTATAGATACGAGTTGCAGAATTTTCCTTCCATCGAAGAGTATATTAATGCTGTTACTGGCACTGCACAAGATTTGGCAGATATAGGCCGAAAAATAGACGATTTATCCATAGGCGCAATTTTACTCGGTGGTCTTCCAAAAGAATTTGATCCCCTTGTGATGGCCTTAGAAAATGCTAATATAGAAGTTTCGTCAGAATTAGTTAAAAGGAAGTTACTCAATGAAAGCGCTAAACGTGAGTCTAAAGAGTCGGCTCTTGCTGCAAATAATGTAAAAGGCAGGAACATTATTTGTTATAATTGTCAGGAGCCAGGACACAAAAGTCCTAAATGTCCACACAAAAGGAAAGTGAAAAAGGTCAAACAGAAAAAACTTCAAAATGTCGTAGAGTCTACACTAATATCAGCCTATGGTGTTGGAGGAAATTTAAGTCCTACGGAATGGTACGTAGACTCTGGCGCTTCCACACATATGACATGTCAGAAAGAATGGCTTACCAATTTTAACCCTACGGTTGACAGCAAAGAAATAACTTTAGCAAATAACAAGAAGGTTATTTCGTCTGGCATTGGTGAAGTGTTGCTTTTAAAAGACAATAAGTTAAAATTAAATGGGATTAAAGACGTTCTATATGTTCCCGAGTTAAGTACCAATTTAATTTCTGTTAACAAGGCTGTTGAAAAGGGTATAACTGTTATTTTTAATGGGGAAGGTTGTTCGATGTACAAACATAACGATGTTAAAATAATTGGCAAAACGATAGGCCACGCTTCATGCAACGTTGGTGGGTTGTATAGATTGGATCATGTTCCCATTTATCCAGAAAGCGCGATGGCTACTGAAGCTTTAGCTAGTTCTTCGGACCTGTGGCATCGCAGGCTAGGCCATCTGTGCCGCGCTGCTTTGGAACATCTGCGACGTGGTCAAGCTAAAGGTATTGAATTTTCTTCTTTAGATAAAAACCCTTGCGTAGCCTGTATTGAAGGAAAACAGAGTAGAAAACCCTTCAAAACTATTGATTACAAGAAAGGCAGCAGAATGTTGGAAGTTATACATTCTGATGTGTGTGGTCCTTTTGATGTTGTTTCTTTAGAATCGAATAGATACTTACTTATTTTTGTTGACGATTTTTCTAGGATGGTTTTTTCTTATTTTATTCGCTGTAAGGCGGATGTAAAGAAAACATTTTTAGAATTTGAAGCTCTTGTTGAGAATGTGACCTCTCTTAGAATAAAGAACTTGCGTACCGACAACGGGGGTGAGTACGTCAATGCTGAATTCGAGGCTTATCTAGCTTCCAGAGAAATTAGGCATCAGACTACTGTACCATATTGCCCGGAGTCAAATGGAATTGCCGAAAGAACAAATAGGTCTTTAGTAGAGAAAGCTAGGTGTATGTTGCAAGACAGTGGCCTACCTAAAACTTTCTGGCAAGAAGCGGTTCGTACAGCTACTTATCTTAAAAATAGAAGTCCACACAGAGCTCTAGAAAATCGTACCCCTTATGAGTTATGGTATAACAGAAAACCTGACATTGCTCATTTACGTGTTTTTGGTTGTCGTGCATACGTACATGTACCCGCTTGTGATCGCCAAAAATTAGACCCAAAAGCAAAACAGTACATATTCGTTGGTTATTGTGATGACAACAAGTCGTACAGGTTCAGAGATCCTACAAATATTAGGAAATCCATTAAAGGACGGGATGTAATATTTTTAGAGAATTGTTTTTCTAATCCCAAGATGAAGGATGAGTCACCCCGTCACGATATTATTTTCTCTTCTGATACGAATAATTTACAGGTGCAAAGCAGCTCAGCCTTGAATAACGATCCTGTAGCAAATACAAGTAGTGCTGCTGCCGTACCTGCAATACCACCTCTCCTTATTGCCGATCGTCTTCCCGCAACTTCAATAGTTCCTGTCGAGGAAGAAGAGGAGCATGTGGAATCTGGTAGAAGGTACCATTTGAGGGATAGAAAACCTGTAAATTATCGCTGTTCTGTCTGTTGTTCGACGATGCAAAGTGGTGAGTTAACCGATGAACCTTATTCTTATTCTGATGTTTTTTTACGTCCTGACAAAGCTAAGTGGATAGCTGCTATGGAAGACGAATATAACTCTTTGATGACCAACGGTACTTGGACCTTAGTAGAGAACAAAGGTCAGAAAATCATACCGTGTAAATGGGTCTTTAAATTAAAACGTGACTCTGAAGGTAACATCAGTAGATACAAAGCACGTTTGGTAGCAAAAGGTTTTCATCAGAGTTACGGAATTGACTATGAAGAAACCTTTTCGCCGGTAGTTCGTTATTCGTCGCTAAGAGTTTTAATTGCGCTAGCAGTTGAACAGAATTTGAAAATGCATCATTTAGACATAGACACAGCTTTTCTGTATGGGAAATTAGAAGAGAAGGTGTTCATGACACAACCTGAAGGCTTTATAGCTGAAGATGAGGAGAAGAAAGTGTGTCAATTGAATAAATCACTTTATGGTCTCAAACAAGCCGCTAGAGCCTGGAATAAATGACTAGATCAGGTACTTCTTGACTTAGGCTATAACAGATTACAGTCTGAGCCCTGTATTTATTTGAAAAGAAGTTCTGTTAGTATTGCTATTCTAGCAATTTATGTTGACGATTTAATATTTATTTACGACAAAGAAATCGAGTTATCTTATTTGAAGGACGGTCTGACCAAATATTTTGGTGTCAAGGATTTAGGTGAACTTAGTTATTGCCTTGGTCTGCATGTCGTTAGGCAAAATGAAACTAACGATGTGAAGGTAGATCAAAAGCGATATATATTAGAGACGTTGAATCGTTTTAATATGTCGGAGTGCAAAACTGTCCCTACTCCTATGGACGTTAGTGTTGACCTGCGTTCTCAGTCGGAACCAGCTGTCAATGTTCCCTACCAAAACTTAATCGGTTGCCTTATATTTCTAGCAATTAACACTAGGCCTGATATTTTGTTCGCCGTTACTTTTCTGAGTCAATTTAACAAGAACCCTATGCAGGCGCATTGGACTGCAGCTAAACGTGTCTTGCAGTATTTAAAAGGTACGTTAGATTACGGTCTTACATTTAAAAAGATTGGAGAACCTTTATGTGGTTTTGTCGATGCTGACTGGGCCAATGGTAATGACAGGAGGTCGTACACAGGTTATATTTTTAAATTAGCTAATACACCAGTGTCATGGGAATGTAAAAAACAGCCCACAGTTGCCCTGTCATCCACAGAGGCCGAGTACATGGCTTTAACTAGTGCTTCTAAGGAAGCTGTGTATTTACAGCGCTTAATTGGTGAGATTACAGGTGAGTCTTTTGTGGTTACTCTTTGTAATGATAATCAAAGTGCACAAAAGTTGGCACAGAACCCAGTTCATCATAATCGGACAAAACATATTGACGTCCGGTATCACTTTATTCGAGAACTTGTCGAAAGTAACAAAATTAAGCTGTCGTATTTGCCTACTGATAGGATGTTAGCGGATATTTTGACCAAAGGGTTGAATCGTTGCAAACATCAACGTTGCGTGTCTGATATAGGTTTGATGATATCTTAAGATGTTTTTTTTGTACTAAATTGTTTACTAGTGATATGCTCTCGTGTTTTTCCTATGAAATGATTGTAAAGTACAGTCAGGTCGATTGATATGTGACCCTGTTAGTACAGTCAACCAAATAATTTTGTGGCCATCTCGATTAAAGGGAGGATGTTGAAATGTGAATCGTACTGGCTGCATTATGTTCTTTATTTAATTTTATGTTTTTTACCTTATGACTGTACTTGTCACAATTGATTGTCACTCTTAATAAAAATTATTACAACAGGGAAGACATTCAGAAAATTCTTAAATTCATGTTTCTTTAATTGTATTGAAGAGCATAAATACTGCATTCCAAGTAATTTTGATTATAAACAATTTAGTTTTCACACAAACTTTAACACCCCGTTATACCCCTTTAAGGGAAGAAATTCAGAAAATCCTTAAATTCATGTTTCTTTAATTGTGTTGAAGAGCAGAATGACAAAATTTCTATTAATTTTGATAATGAACAATTATTTTTTCATTCAAACTATAACATCCCTTTTTACCCCTTTAAGTGATGAAATTCAAAAAATCCTCAAATACTTGTTTCTTTGATTGTATTGAAGAGCATAAATACTGAATTCCAAGTTATTTTGATAATTAACAATTTAGTTTTCACACAAACTTTAACATCCCTTTTTATCCCATTAGGGGATGAAATCCAAAATTAGCTTGAAGACATATTTTATTATTTAGAGGCTAAATACCAAATTTCATTCATTTCTAATAAAAAATGACAGAGTTTCATACAAACGTTCATCCCCTATTTCACCCCTTTAGAGGATGAATTTCAAAAAATCCTTTCTTAAATGACGCCTACAGTATAAAATCAACATCCTCTAAAAACTAACATTAACATTAAAAGCGGGATATTACAGCACCGAAATATCGGGCACTCACAACAAACATGGTAAATATCCCGCTTTTAATGTTAATGTTAGTGTTAGTGACCATGATCAGTTTAAAAACTTATATCCTCTAAAAATTTCACTCTTCTATCGTTAGTGGTTTAGGCTGGGCGTTGATATGTCAGTCGGGACATTGCCTTTTATATAAACACATCAACACGGTCTAGGGATATTTCATACTCAATTAAATAACTCAAAAAGTACTGGCCGCATTGGAATCTTTTATACACCGATTTGTTTGTAATTTATCTCAGACTAATTCCAAATTCAAATTTTTGAAAATTCTTTTGATTCGGTGGCATAAAAATGTCTTGATGTGTAGGAGAGGGAATTTTCATTTGTGCGAAATTTAGAAAACAATACGAATTACGTTTAGTTACAGTTTTTTTTCATTTTTAAACGAAAGATAAAGTTAAAATTGAGGTATTGTAGCCATGCAACGCCAGCATTTGACGAGGGCGGAGATGTTACGAGCTGTGGGAATGCTGGAAGCTGGGTCTTTTCAGCGTAATGTTGCTGAGGCCATAGGGACCCACCAAAATGTAATTTCAAGATTGTGGACACGCTATCGTGCCACAGGTGAAGTAGCGGAGAGGCACCGAGGGCCGAGTCGCATCACTACCCCCAGACAAGACCGATTTTTGTAAATTACTGCGCAAGCTCGACCAAATGCAACGGCGACTCAATTGGTCCAAAGGCTGCGAGTGGAACACCAAGTGCTTGTGAGTGACCAAACTGTAAGAAGGCGACTGCATGAAAGCAATCTACGCTCTCGTAGACCACTCCGGGTCCCACCTTTACGGAGAGGCAATCGTGGACGGCGATTAGAATGGGTTCGGAACCACGTGGACTGGGGCCGTGAGCAATGGTCCAATGTGCTGTTCACGGATGAATCCAGGTTCGGCTTCCATCCAGATTCACGAAGAACGCGTGTTTGGCGAGTTCCTGGACGATGGAGCCGTCTTCAGAACCCTCAGGAAGTTCACCCATACCAAGGAGGAACAATTATGGTTTGGGCAGGAATCCGTCTTGGAGGACGGACGGATCTCGTTTGGGTGCGGGGCAATATGACGGCAGAACGATACGTCCAACAGGTGCTGGGGCCCGTAATCTTGCCCCACAGAACACAAATGGGGCATGATTGCCTGCTCATGCACGTCAATGCCCGGGCACACACGGCGAGAACGGTAGCAGCTTGGTTACATACACACAATGTTAGGGCCTTAGACTGGCCTGCTCAATCGCCAGATCTAAATCCCATTGAGCATGCGTGGGATATGCTGCAAAGAAGAGCTCTGAAGGAAGTTCCTGAAAATCTGACTACAGAAGATCAACTTTTTGCGCACCTCAGAAGGACATGGGACAATATTCCGCAGCAAGACATTGACAACCTTGTTCTGAGCATGCCGAATCGTTGCCGATGTGTTATGAACATCATGGGCGCTTTCTCAGACAACTAACTTCAAGTTTATAAACACAAATTAAATGACTTTTCTATTTTTTTTCAGTTTTACTCATAAATTAAAAGTTAATTCATATACGGTTTCCGTCTATGCTTAATTTTTTTCCCATAAAATCCTGAAATTTTAATCGAAGTACCTAGTTTAAGTAAGTAGTAAGTTTATATTAAATAACGTATCTTTTAAATATATACATGTCACATAAATAATTAACACATTGATAGTAATTCGCTTTTTTAAAAATATCCCTAGACCGTGTTGATTTGTGTATATAGATGTACAAATTTTTTGGTTCAGAATAAAAGATTTACTTATTTTATATTGAATTTTATGTAAAGGATAAAGAAGAACAACAAAAATCCTATTCTTTTCCATCCATTATTTTTTACGCTGGTTACATTTCGCGTTTAGTGCTTTTAAACTCGGGAAACACTGAAAGCTAAGTGATTTGCTTGCTTTTTATTTTTAAATTTACATATCTCAGAAGATAAAGAATAATATATTTTTGGTATAACTCCAAAGTGACCCCTGAAATAAACTTCTAGAAATGAAAACGAAATTCACGTTTTAACGTTAATTAGGTAAGGCTCACTTGCGCCAAAACTTAACTCAGACTCACATGCTAACATCATCATCTTCCTGCTTACATATCCCATGTTACTTGGGGTCGGCGAAACACGTTTTCTTCTTCCATACCGTACTGTCCCCTGTCACGCTATTACTGACTCCCATTTCTTTCATATAACTCCTCACACAGTCCATCCATTATTTGGCCGTCTTCTCCCTCTCCATCCATCCACATTTATATTCATAACTCTCTTAGTAACATGCGTTTCATCCCTCTTCATCACATGACCATACCAGGACAAACGGTTTCCCTTCAACTTTTCTGCCACTGGCGCCACTTTCAAACTGCCTCTAATATACTCATTTCTCACTTTATCCAATCACTTGCTAACACGAGGTTAATTTATAATATATCATAAGTATATAATTGGACCGTTTTAATAAGATAACTCAGGTTGGCGCAAGCGGAACTAAGTCCGTATCCTGAATACTACAAAAGAAACAAACTATTTGTAAGGGATGAAACAATTTTGATAAAGCATCCTTTAATAACGTTTCGACGCAAAAATCAACGTTTATACAGAAATTTTACAGAAACGTTATCTTGTTATACACCTGAATGTTCAGAGACCCTACTATAGATTAGCGTTCGAGTAAGTATCATCGATAGGACACGAAATACGAGTACTTAAGCTAGACTTAAGAAAGTCCTTTCGAAATGTCTCATATCACCTGACGTGACACACTTCGAACATCCTTTCTTATTCTCTGAAGACAACTTTGTCTTCAGAGAAAAAGAAAGAAAGAAAAAACAATAGGCGCATGGTTGGCGCAGTAGTTGAGCGATTGACTGCTGCGCTGCGTGTCGCGGGTTCGATGCCCGCACGGAACAAATATTTGTATGACCTACAAATAGTTGTTCCGGCCCAGGTTGTTTGTGTATGTGAGGTTATATGTTTGTAAACGCACCCACGATACAGGCGAAATTCCTAGTGTGGGGCAAAGTTTAAAAAAAAAGACATTGTTTGGCACACACAGATACACACAATGAAGGTACAAATAAAAGGGAACTTAATTTTAAAACAATTACGTAGTGTACCCCGCGGCTGCGCCAAATATCTCCAATTCAGCAAAATGCCAGACAACTGGTAGTTGCCTGACGCTGGTTTTCAGAGGACAATCTCTGAAGACTAATTTACGTACCAGTTTTATTGGCTAATGTTTTCTTTTAAAAATAGATGGATTACCTTATAATAGATCTGTCTTCAGTATCAGAGGCGCGTGCATGCTGGTTTGTTATTATAATGTATTGGTAATCTGTCAAGGAATGAAAGTATTTATGAATGTGCACTATTTTAACCATGTGACCCTGAAATTGTGAAAAAAATATCAGCAGCTCCCCGTAGTCGAGCTATGCAAACATAAAAAGTAAATCCTGGATAACTGTTTGGTTTTTTATACACCAGAGTTAATCCCATACTGCCGTGGTATAACTAAAATGCCGTTATCCGACATCTGGTTGATGTTTTACTTTTGATGCTATATTAAAAAGGAAAAAATATCTATCAATCTGTTTTTGTTAATTTTCAAGACCTTGAACAAAACTATTCAAAGTATTGAAAATTTTTGCTCATTAATATAGCATAAAACCAGATGTTGGTTAACGGCATTTTAGTTATACCACGGCAGCATAGTAAAAGTTATAATCTTGAGATAGATAGATCTTCATCCCATGAAATATTGCCAATTATTTAAAAAGTCACCCTGTATTAGTAAACAAGGCACCCTTCAAACCCGAACACATCAAAGGCAGCAGCAATAGCTTAGTTAGCAGTACCTTCACAAGGAGTGCTAATACTCTGGCATAACATATTCAGTGCCATGGTAGTGGCCCATGTTTACATTTGAGCGCGGCTCAATCACGCGTATGCTTCGCCACGTCACAGTAAGATAGCACCGCCATTGTCATGTATTTTGTTCATATTGAACGCCTATTATTTCGAGCGCCTTCCGTGAACTGACAGCGTTGTATATATCGTGGTTAGATACGAAATCATAGTTAGATAGCACAACAATAAATTGTGCCTTTGATGTCGGGAATAGATGAAGGGTAACTAACCTACTACGTGATGTGACACACTTGGTCAATGGTTGTAATGCTTCACAATACCTACAGGTTGTGTGAAGACCTTTTGCGAGTACTTAAGGTATATTTTAATATTACTATGAAGGCTATAAAAAAATAGCCATCAAGGGGAAACATAGCCATAAACGTGCTTACTTTAGTGATTAGCGAGCAAAGCGCACACAAGATAAGCGAGTGGAATAACCCCACACCATCAACACTAGTGAGCGAAGCGAGCCCACCTACTCCACGCGGGAGCCAAGCGCTCTTTCATAATACGAGAAGAACGAGCAAAGTGAGCCACTTCCACAGGGCAAGCGAGTGGCATAAGCCTAAACTATTAAGATGAGCAAGCGAAGCGCCCTTAATCTGAGTTAGCTGGGTCTAGAATTCGCTTTTCTTATGTAAGGCTTGCTTTGCTCGCCCATAGTGAAAGTTAAATCTTCCGGGCTTGCTTTGCTCGCTTCACGAAGCTAAGCTCACCTGACTCGCTTTTTTTTGGAAGAGTTCCAGATTGGTGTAGAAGACACACTGCACCGTTCCCAATAACGTTGTGGGAATAAATAAAAATACATTAGTTCTTATCATTCCAAACTCACTAAACTGCGTAAATAAAATATGGACTAAGTTGCTGTTTCCAATGTATGAGTCGTTTCATCTTTAACAATACTCGCAGGAAATGGTAAGATAATTCTATGCCGGCAACCACAAGGTTATTGGTTGCTAGTTATGTATTATCTTATATCTGTATGACCGCAGGTGGCTATACTAGTGCAATAGGTAATGGCGAACGCAAATGGGCTTTTAGCCTGATAGAGCAGCGTAGATACTCTAAAATTACTAGTTGTGTTACAATGTAGGTAACATTCTTCTAATAAAAAGCTCAAGTTTTTATGTTTACCCTTTAGCTTGTGTAGTAAAAATAAAATTACTGTGAATTCTATCTACCTTATAAGAAAGGATTCATGAGTTTCAAGACACAAATTAGGTTTTCTTCTGCGAAAGAACAACCAGTTCCATTAATTCCATTTTTTTAATTCCCCATCAATGTGTTATTCATTGATCTCGAATACGTCAAAATCACAACATTAATAATAAAACAATATTCTGTCAATCTTCCACCAGTTGTTTGTTTGAAGTTCAAACCCTAATCTTTTATAAACATTGAAGTCACATACTGGCACGTACTGGCCAGCTGCAATATTTTCGTTCCCAAACAAACGCAGTGCAAATGTACAAATAAGTAAGACTGGCCACCGTCCGGTCAGATCCGGCGTCCCATGAATTTAGATTGCAAGTTTATTCCAAGTTCAAAATTCATCCAATACGCTACGGCATAGTATAATTTGATGTGGGAAATATATTCTAGGACATGTATCATGTCTTCAGCCTATAAACTGAACCGAGAATTTTGGAGATGGAATTTATATTTTAGGTTACCAATAATTTTAGAGTCCTGCAAAAAAAATACTATTTTTATTTCTAAATAAAGTACTCACCCCAGGACTATGTTCATTTTCAGTTTTGGGTCATTTAGTGTATAAATAAACAAACAAAACAATGTTATAGTAACACACTTCTGCGTTTGCACTTTGTGGATTATTAACCGCAAATGACCTAACGACAATAAGAAACAACAAGAACAAGAACTTTTGAAAGACATCGTGAAGTTTCAGACACAAAAATAACAATATCATTTCATAAATAAAAATGGTAATTTAACCCAACAAATTCTTCAGCTTCATGACATCGTAATGTTTGTGTAGCTGCCTATCCCTTCGTCTGTTATCAGGGGTACACACGCGTTTGAGTCAAAGACGGTTGCCTGACATGACGGGTCGAACGCTACCCTGAGTTACGCTATACTACAGTTAAATGGGTCTATGAGTATGAATTTGAGGAGGTGTCAAGTTTGGCAATTTTGGTTTTGAGAGCAACCATAGTAAAAAATCTATGGTACCTTACAGAAAACGCGGTGCAATTTAAATTGCGTTGACCGGCGCTATCAGGCACATATTTACCCAGAAATTCAAGTGCAAATATTTCAAATTGCATCTCATTGCGTCCATTATGAACGTACCTACTTGCAATTTCGCTAAGCATAGATCGCTTATCAGTTTGATATAAATCAAATCACGTGGAATCATCAGACAGGCGGCCTTCTTGATGGATGGAAGACCACTTTTAGGAAGAAACCCGTGAAAATTTTAGTATCAAATTGACTATTTATTTATTCGTTTATTCTTGCAGCAATTACACCAATGGAGCACAAACCTATATTAACTGTAATTCCAGGTTACATCTCGATGTTTTTCTTCACCGTTGTTAGCGAACATGTACACCGAAAACATGTGTAGTCTGATCGCTGGCTGTTAAGTGTTTATTAAAAATCATTTTTCTGTCTTTTTTACACATTGTTTTCCGTTATTCAACACCGACTTCGGAAAAGAAAGTTATTTTTCGCTTTGGAGTGTTTTGTTTTGGAAGTCGGTTTGATTTTTTGTAAAATTTGAATTTTATTTTCCCCTTTTTAGTTTTGGTAGGTACCTTTAATTAACATGAAAATCATTTATAGTCAAAGTACATCTTATGAAGATTCCAATAAGCCCAAACACGACTAGGATACATTGTTTTATTTCGAAGTTCCAGTGGCCATTGTGGTCTTCTTAATCAGTTCCACTTCACCAAATGATACTTTTTGAGTGCAAATGATTGCATCATTGATGGAAATACCAAAATCGCTATATGTATGCCTATAATATTTGAGGATTTCCCTCGATTTCTCTAGCATCCCATCATCAGATCCTGGTTTCCTTATCATGGTACCACCGTTGGAATTCATTTTTAGAAAACGTCGTTTTCTCTATTTTCACCCGAACAGAGCTCGGTCACCTAGGTACTACATATTTAAACTTGCTCAAATGTCGTAAAACAAAAAAGTAAAGCGGTGGCTGAACAGGCCCTAAGTAGTACCTAAATCTACAATTATTACATTCAATCATAATACCTATCCACCTAACATGTTTATAACAGGCGCTCTACACCCCATCTACATTCAAAGTGCACAACTGTGTGGAGTTACTTCAGTTTAACGCGATCTAATAGAGCATCTCAAACGCCGACTCATAGATATTCAATGTATGCTTTGACTTCTAAATCTAATAACAGATTCTCAGAGCGCCGCGTTTATTGTAATAGGGAGCTTGAATCTATTCCGCTGTCGACGAAATAAATCACCGACTTATTTTACTTTGTGGAATTGTGAGGGATGTTTCGTACTTCGTAGTATAAAAACCAATTTTATTTGGTTAGAGGATTGTTCTTGGAATCTTATTAAAAGGGCTGATTTTTCGGGTTCCGTATAGAAATCCTTATAGGACCGCTCGTGTGTTTTTCTGTCCGTCTCAGCCAATTTGCTCTGAACTGGCTGTAAGAGACGGACCAATGACTTTTTTTTAATACTTAAATCATTGCCCCACACCAGGAATTTGCAAATGATTACATTGTTAATGAAAATACAAAAATCACTATATGTGGCATACATTGTCATTTGCAAATCTTTGGCAGTCGTTACGGGTAGTCAGAAGCTTGAGATCTGACACCAGTCTTGCCAACAGGTACCGTGTTACTGGTTTGTGGAGGTCAGATAGGCAGTCGCTCCATGTAAAACACTGGTACTTAGCTGATTCCGGTAAGACTGGAAGCCGACCCCAATATAGTTGGGAAAAGGCTAGGCCGATGATGATGACTATATGTGGCATACAATATTTGAGAAGTTCCCTCGATTTCTCCAGGATCCTATTATCAGATCCTGACCTGATGACCGTGGGATCAACTGGGAAGTATACCCCTTCAAACTAAAGAACATTGTTTCCAAATCGGTCCAGGCGTCTGAGTAATCGGGTAACATACATAAAAAATAAAAGCTTCCGACGAATTGATTCCGTTTTTTGAAGTTGGTTAGTAAAAAGTGTGAAATTATACTACAGATTGACTTTTGTGACTCAATATATAAATACCGTTGTGTGTTAGTTGAATACTTATTTTTTTAGATTAACATAAAATGTATTCTTCTATGAGACCTCGGTCCAAATTTATGGTTAATAGGCTATATAGGTATCTGACACCAGTCTTGCCAAGGGGTACCGTGTTACCCAGTTACTGGGTTATGGAGGTCAGATAGGCAGTCGTTCCATGTAAAACATTGGCACATAGCTGAATCCAGTAAGACTGGAAGCCGACCCCAATATAGTTGGGAAAAGGCTAGGCAGATGATTAGGCTATATAGGTATCGAAGTAAGTCAGATACTCAATTTGCTCTATCTTTGACGGTGATGTGGGGCGTTTTTATTGATAAAATTTGGTGTATTTCAAGGCTTAAAAATTGTATTACTACAAGTCTGGACATATTTTATATATTCTAACAGTAGTCCATATATCAGTACCAAGCCCATACAGTATTATTTTATTACAAACTTTATTTTCTATAATATCTGCGATTTAAGTTCAAAATAGGGTCCGAAAGTATCTCAAGAGTAGATAAAAGTTGACTATTGCCCCGTTTTCTTTTCTATAAATATGATAATTATGCAAAAAAATATGATTCGTTTGGAACCCTAAACGCTTGAGTCCAACTCGCACTTGGCCGGTTTCTTTTTTTAGAATATTTTTCTTAACATACTTATATCTTGCTTCAAGGGCCGTAATTTTAATTTCAAATGAACGAACTAAGTAAAAGACTAAACCATATTAAAGCTAAATTGGGACTCCTTCCAATTTAGCTTTTAGGAGAGGAGGGGCGGGGGGGCAGTCAAGTTTTTCAAAGGAATGTAATCGGTGGAGCAGATAAGTACTACAGTGCAGATCGCGTATCGGTAAGCGTAACTAGATGGACTTAACAATCCTAAAATGGTGACTAGGGCAAAGCTCCTAGACTGTGGAAAGTATTGTATCTTTTTTTTTTTTTTTGTTAAATAACTATTTCGTAGTCCTAATCTGTGAGTGCTGTGCACTCCTATAACTGACCTGTTTGCCAGGAATATCTATTAAATTTCAGTATATAAAATGTAATTGCAAATAGGTTGTTGGCATGCCTTATTCAAATAAATAAATTAAAGCGGAAGACTGGGTATAGAGGCGCAGCTGTGAAGAGACATATGTCCAGCAGTGGACAGTGACAGTCTGAGTTGATTGAGCCACGAACCACCACGAAGGAGATGGCGGGACGTCGGAAATGGAAATAAGTGACAGAGAACTGGGAATATTAGAAATAATGCATAGAGACCTTTGTTTAGCAGATAGGCAGTACATGCTAGCTATAATAATAATTTGTTGAGTTCTACTTCTTCTTTCGTGTCTATAGACGCAAAAATATTTTAACTTTTGTTTTGGTTTATTCACCATTGGAAGCGGTTCCGAAAGGGATTTGGAGCTCATGTTTATACTTCAAAAAACTTTTTTACAAAAAAATACTACCGACTTCCAGAAAACTACAAAGTGAAAAATAATTTTATTTTTGGAAGTCGGTGTCTTTCGTAGGTACCATTTTTTGCGTTATGGACACCGACTTCCAAAAATAAAATTATTTATTGTCTTCTCAGCCAATATCCGTGTTCCAAGTACCAGGCGCTCACGAGCGGTGGAGTCAGAAACAGTACGGTGCGCGTTACAAACACTTGTATTTAGACACCTCTACGAGTCTTATGCACTCCTATTTTTCTTAGTGATTTAAAATTTTACTATTAATTATTTTTTAAAGATAAATGAAATACGGAGCCAAATACACGTTAGCACCTTGCGGCGGTCCGGGGGAAGAAATGGTAATGGATGATGGATGAAATGGTATAAACAACAAACAGACATGCGATTGCAGCAATCCCGAGAGATTTGCCGTTGTTTATTGAAGAGTTCTGTTGTATATCTTCGAAGTTCTTCACCAGATCTTCACCAAATTAAAATGGGACCAATACCAGAACATACTCTTTCAAACAAAAAAAGAATTTTCAAAATCGGTCCACAATTGACGGAGATATCGGTGAACATACATAAAAAAAAACATACAAGAAGTCGAACATAGAACCGCCTCCTTTTTCGGAAGTCGGTTAGTAAAAGATAGCTTGATCGCTGCGACATATGTCAAATTGACGCATACGTTATTGTTAGCCTGTCAAGCGCTATTGTTACTGTATTTATACTGACAGCTGTCGCAGAGATCAAGCTATCTTTTATGAATTATAGGCAACACACATTGGAACCACTCTATACAAAATAGAAAATAACGTATTTAAATATCATTGGCATCAATCTATCTATAGAAAATATATCCCATAAGCATATCAACGGGTTAATTAGATGCGACAGCGTCACAAACTAATCAATTGCTGTAATTATCAGTCGTGGCGTTGATATGACGTATTCCACCAGTTTAATGACAAGTTTTACATAAACTAGACGTGAATTGGACTATTTTTTATTTATTTATTACTAGGCTTTTCAACACTGAGTACACTGTTACTTTATACATTTTTACATTTCAAACTTAAGTCTAAGCGCCTCATCACTTATAAAAAAGACAGCATGCACTAAATTATGCAGAGATAAATACAGAATTTATTAATTAAAAACAATTAAAAAAAATCGGAAAAAAACTACCTATATGTATTGCTTTTACTAAGCCTAAACAGTGTATAATTTTACTTCCCACTGCTGGGACACAGGCCTCATTTCTGGGAGAGGATGTGGGCTGTAGGTAAGTCCAATGCGGGTTGGTGGATGTCACATGTATTGCCAACGAATTTTTAGTTCTAGAACATGCCGTTTTCCTCATCACGATGTTTTTCTGCACCGTTTTGAAAGCAGTGGCAATAAAATAAATTCTACAAAGTAAAGCATCTGCTTTGCTATTACTATGTAGCTTTAAAAAAATATTGAGTTGCTGTCGTTACCAAATTGTTCATAAAAATAAATAAATAATAAAAAATTATTTTCTCATCACAAATGTTGAAGGTACAGAAAATACTTAAACTAATACAAAAAAATGAAAACATTTGTGAGAGACTGGTGCCCGAAGAAGGTATTGAATACCTGTGTTACGGGTCACCAGGC
This sequence comes from Orthosia incerta, assembly GCA_948252205.1. Lineage (NCBI taxonomy): Eukaryota > Metazoa > Arthropoda > Insecta > Lepidoptera > Noctuidae > Orthosia > Orthosia incerta. The sequence continues at coordinate 9,211,665 of OX411748.1, forward strand.
TCCCCAATGCTAACAGTTAGACCTTGTATATAATAGATCAAGCATGAACTAGGTATGTGATGATGTTAAGGTATACAATGCATAATTTATGACATTAACAAAAATGCTGATTCTAGAATGGATATAATATATATATACATATACACATTTACAGGTGCTTGTGAGTAAGTGAATGTATGTAGGTGTATGTGTGCAGGTGTATGTGAGTGAGTGCTTGTAAGTAGGTGAATTGGAGTGGGTGTTTGTGAGTATGTGAGAGTATGTTCGCTCATTAGATTATCTACATCCTCTAGGGGATTAAGTGTTCAGTAGGTAATCTTTTCATAATGAATCTTGTATACCTCATGCTACTACTGTACTAATATATTCATAGGTTGACATTTTGTGTTGTCAATCCGTCATTTAACTGCTTTTCATCCGACTTTAAAAAAGGAAAGGAGGAGGTTCTCAATTCGACTGTATGTTTTTGTATGTTTGATACGCCATTACTCCGCCAATTATGAACCGATTTTGATGATTCTTTTTATAATTAAAAGCTGGTGATTCTCTTGTTCTTCTCTTTTTAGTATTGCCATTTACATTTGATCATGATCTGAATTATGTCGGTTTATTTTTGTTATAAAGTTTTTTTAACTCAAAAGTTGACGTGTAGAAAATACCTTGTATAATCAAGTTTATCAATAATTCGAACAAAGTGCCTTTAATAAGAGCCCACATTGATTTTGCTTTACTAATAGAATCAATGTGACCATATTATCGACAGAATTAACTTTCTATACAAAACATTTCGCTTGCAAATTTTCACCGGCGCCGCCAGAAACAAAGGAAATGCGATTACACCGGAACCGGAAGTTAGTTTAAGTTGAGCGCGGGCAACATCCGCATTTTATAGACAACACAGAATAGGCAGGCAATGGAAAGGTGATGTGTAAATATATTTTTTATACAGTCACTCGAGCACTTACTCGAAAGCTTTTGGTGGTAACTTCAATTTGTAGAAGTTGCTGATTAAAAGTAATATAATTTGTAGAAGTTGCTGATTAGAAGTAATATAATTTGTAGAAGTTGCTGATTAGAAGTAATATAATTTGTTGAAGTTGCTGATTGGAAGTAATATAATTTGCATAAGTTGCTGATTAGAAGTAATATTATTTGTAAAAGTTGCTGATTAGAAGTAATATAATTTGTAGAAGTTGCTGATTAGAAGTAATATACTTGTAGAAGTTGCTGATTAGAAGTAATATAATTGGTTGTAAATAAGTGTGTTTTATGAATGCTCGGTGGATTAAAAATCGAATGTTCAGTAATAAACTAGTAGTAACGCGGCACAAACCATCTAGTCTTAGCGAAAACGCGGCGGGCATAAAGGGCTCTAAGATTTGGACTGAGGACCTAATTCTTTTTTTTTAAACGCTGCTCCAGACTAGGAATTTGCCCTGTATCGCAATAGCCGATAGTTGAACCACTGCACCAACCGTGTCGTCTGGATATGTTCTATTGCCACGAAATAACCACTTTAACGGTGATAATTTAAGCATTGGTTAAATCCTTATATTTCAACTATTTTTGACTTTGAAATACTTGTTAAATAAGTACGAAAAGAACTGTCTGGCATAACAATAATTGAAAATATTTAGAGGTACTGCTCATATAGATCCTTCCATTGTCTCCCTACTCCATGACATCCAGGCGATAGTATATTATTATTACCTACTTAGATACAGCTTAGTCATGGTCGTTGGTTATTGGGTTTCAGTGCAGAATGTCTAGATAGTACAGATTATAGTTAGACTAATATTACTGGCAATTTGCGGTCTGTACTGTTCGCAGTGGGTATGGCCATGTGATTATTAGGCGTTGTGTTGTGTGATCAATGTATATTTTGATAAGGTTATGTTGTACGTATTGGATCGTCTTTGGTAGATGGTGATATAAAGAAAAAAACGTTTATTTGCGCCAGACACAACGCATCCCATAAAAAAAAAAAGTTAACTTAAATACAGAGTATGCGTCACAACCACGCAAAACGGTAATCGCTCAGCATAATGCTGGGACTCGCGTGCAAGACAGAGCCACAGCGCTGGTTTTCAGCGATAGCCGGTGTCGACTGGGTGACGCCGAAACAATGAAACCTTAAGGGCAAGTGACGGAGCGAACATGAAATGGAAATCGATCTTGATTGACCGAGAAAAAGTGCTAACATGATTTGGGTTTCAGTAGGCGTGAAGTTTAGTGCACTACCTTAAGGGAAAAAGTTTGCTAAATGCAACACATTACGGCTGAATTGTACGAAGAATTGTACCCTTATTTCGCCAGCTATATTCAAGTCCCATTTAACATGGAACTGGGCAAGCCTATTGTCGCCACCCAGCACAGATTCAGACACCGGGCCATTATCTTCTGTAATTTAGGAAGGCAAAAACCAATAACAATTTTCTCGTCTCCGAAATTAAACCCAGGACCTCTTTTATTTATTTATTTGATTAGGTTCACCAACAATTGTTTACGCTTAATTATAACAAAAATACGTGCTTAAACTAATCTACATCTCGTTAATCTCATCTCATCTCGTGCTTAATCTATCTACTGTAAGATTAGTTTAAATAGTAAAACAATTACTCAAAGGCAAACACCGCATTCTCAATTTTGAAGTATTTAAAAGCTAACTTACATAGTAATAAGCGCTCTTGGTCAGCAGTTACGCTAATAATCGCTCAAATTCATACTATACAGATAAAACAAGCAGTTAATCTCGTGACCACAGACATAAATCTGACTAGATGACGCGGTTGTATGTACATTGGGTGCCAAAAAACGGAGTAAAGTTACGATCAATGAGCTTTTCATTTAGCATTAGATATTGGCACCAGAAATACAACGAAATCTAGAAAATCGCCTTTGTAGAGAATGTATAGAAGCTGTAAAGAATGTATAGAAAAAGTTGGCCGAAAAATTGTAAAAAAAATATTTCATTGGTAAAGGTGAATGCCCATTTTGTAAGGGAACTTGGGCCCCTTTGAAAAAATGGTGGTATCTTGATGAATTTGGTTGTATATTGTAGAAAAAACACGTTATATTCATAATTAGAAAACATTTTTTATTTATTTTGCGGGGTTCACGAGAAATAACGATGTTTCTGTTCTTGAAATGAACCCTTATTACAATGCAATAAGGTGCATACTAATGTCCAAGTGAAGAAACCTGATCTGTACATAAAAAGTAAAGGACACGGATGGAAAAAAACACAAAATATAAATGTTATTTATGGATAATATTGAAATCGCAGACACGATACCTCATAAGGGGCCTGTGTATGGGCAATCTCCTTTGTTATTAAATTGTTTGTAAAAAAGTGGCACGCTAGGTTTTCATACAGATGGGGGGACTTGCGTTATGTAGTTTGGTTTATGTCTGTGGTCATAACAACGTAAAAAGTCAGATTTGACAGCTATAAAATCCATACCTAAATATCCATACTTAATATTATAAATTCGAAAGTTACTCTGTCTATCTATTACCTCTTCACGCTTAAACCGCTGAACTGATTTAGGTGAAGTTTGGTATGGAGATAGTTTCGAGACCCTGGAAAGGACATAGGATAGTTTTCTATCCCGGAAATCATCTTTAACGGGGTGTAAAACGGGGTGGAAGTTTGTATGGAAAAATATTATTGCCCGATATAAAAAAAATAGGCTATTAAAAGTACCTACAAGCATTAGTAGCAGACGAAGTCGCGGGCAACAACTAGTACGTTATACAAGTTAAACTTGATGCTTACGAATGATATTTATTGTTACTGTGTTAGCATAGTAATTAATTAGGACTATGAATTTGATTTTTCGTAGACGTTCATACAAATTCATCGAACTTCTTAGATTGTAACGATTATAGTTATGAAGTTTTTTCATTATTTATATTACATAAATGCAGCAAAAATGGATTCCATTTGAACTTGATATATATACTTGAATTTGCAAAGTTATGAATGACATCCAAAAATTATCTAACACTTATTATTATGCACATAAATAAACATGTTACATCACTATAATAAAGTCATTATCTTCTTGGTCGCGTTCTTCATTACTGAAGGTTGTGTCCCTGAAAGGCCCTCGTGGCTTTATGCACGATGTTCTTTCACTTCAATCGGTTCTCAGCTTCTCTCAGGGCGGTTGTAACAGAGAGTCCAGTGAGGGCGGTTACCTGGTCTGACCAGCAGTTAAGTGACCGGCCGCGAGGTCTTTTCCTATCCACCTTGCCCATTACCACCAACCTCTCTAGATTGTCTGGTTCCCGATTGGTAATGTGACCAAAGTAACTGAGAATCCTTTGGTAGCAGAGCGTGGTTAGTTAAAGTCATTATAATATAATATTCATATGAATAAAAACTTTTTAGATTTGTATTCGATACGCCATTGGAAAATTAAATGCTCAGCTTCAGTATTCAAATTCAATACCAAATCAATGCCCTTTATCTAATTGCAATTAAAATGACATTACGGTTACCATTAACCGCGAATCAAATATCGAATACAGTGTGAATACCTCAATTTTATGCAGGTAACATTGAAATAGAGTCGTTTTATCAATCACATATTTTGTGTATGAATTATTATAAATTGGGATATTATAAATTGCATATCAAATAAAATAATCGTCTATCAATACATACTCATCATTTATATTCTTTTTTACATCAAATAATTACTAAATGTTTAGCAAAACTCAAACTGCAGATAATTCGACATTATACATCAATATGACATTACTTTTTTCCTCATAATGCAATACAGTTAAATTTATTTTTGTACAAAAATACTACATACATAGCAGAAATACTAACTGCACAGCAAATTTTCCATATTTCGTAGCAAAATAACTATCTCAGTCGCATATTAACCAGTAAGTACAACAAAACCTGTTCATCACATTTGTCCTAATTTTCAAGAAGTCATTAGTCCAAGAGCGAGCGAAGCGAGCTCGGGAACTTAGGGCACCCCGACACGGACAGGTTAGGTTCGAAAAGATGACGGCAGCTGAAGTGAGCGAGCAAAGCGAGCGAACTCAGCTCCCGTCATCTTCTTCGTGTTAGGTTACTTTAGACCCTTTAGACAGAAATAGGAGCCCCACACAGCGGGGCTCCGTCGACATTGTCGTTAAATAGTAATTGTAAAAACTTTAACCATGGATTTAAAAGAAAAAGAGTTAACATGTATGATGTGCATTAAGATTATTAGCTGTGCATTAATAAAAAAGCTTTTGCTTTAGGAAAAATCGCTGTACGCTGCGAAAATAAATTGTAGTGTGTTTAGTGATATTTTGCGTTGAATATTTTGCTGCGCAATCAGTAATGTGGATGAGAATTCGGAATTTTATTGCATAGAAAAAGGATATTTTTTGATTTGCGTTTAAATACTACCCTTATAAATTTCAATTATAAATACCCACCTTTTTTACAAGTGTGTACAAATCTAACGTGTCTGCTGAATTTGAGCTCAATTGGTGGAGATAATTGTTTTAACAAGATTTGTATAATAATATTAAAAAGTTTAATGCCATTCATAAAACTCTCAGATTTTACAAAAGTGTGAAAAATATTGTCTTATTATTTCACCGATAAAATTACTGGGCAAAGAGAAATAATTCAACGATCGTATAAAAAAATACATATATTTCCAGCGTTTTTTGGAAAACTTAAAAAAAAAATAGGTGCTAAAGTGTTTGCAAGTGCAGTTTTTATCAAGACATTTGAGACATGGGAACCCCAAACTCAAGTAAAAATGGCGAAGCGAGTAATGGTTTTGAAGTATAGCAGGTAGTAAATAGATTTACTAAATGAAACTTAATACCATCACCAATAAGTGTACCTATTAAAAATAGTACCTAAGTGCTGTAATCCCTCGAGGAAATACAGTACACCGAAACAAAAATTAATTCCGTCCACACTTAGTTTATGAACTTAACAGGAAAAACTACGTATAAACAGGGAATTGGGTAAATGAAACGTAATCCATCCATCAAAGGGGTGACAAACCGTATCAGGATCGATTTGTTGCCCCTCCTTCATATCTTATGTCTAAATTTCAATATCTATGTTCTTCACATGCTCGGAATCTGCGTTCTTCCAATAATCTCCTCTTGCTTTGTCCTTCTCATACTACTGATTTTGTTCACTCTTCCTTCAATATTCAGTCCATTCTTCTTTGGAACGCGCTTCCTCTCGAGATCAGGACGGCTACAAGTCGGTTTGCATTCAAGCGGAAATTGCGGATTTATTTTCAGCACAACTAAGAAGAGTCATCTCACTTTATTCTTCTCTGTTACTTCATAAATATATATTTTATATAAGTATATATTATATTATATTATATTTTGTACGTGAATTTTACTAATTTAAGTATGTTAATAACAACTATTTTCTTTATTAATTGTTTAAACAATGCACCTGCCATGTTATCTCTTCACCACCCTTGGTTGACTGGTAGAGAATGCCTAAGGCATTAAGACCGCCTATGTACCTTTTGTGCATGAAGTCTAAATAAATAAATAAATAAATTTGTGGCACATTGCTGGGAGACATATTGGGCTGTATCATGCAAAGTCACGTACATAGCTCGCGTATTGTTGTAAGTCTTTGATGCAACGAGAGCGTTGAAAAACAAGACAAGGTAAATGGAAGAAATTCTAGAACGAAAATTTATAAGAAGTCCTATTTTTTTTTCGCAGACTTATCTTGTCAGAGCCGTAATCTTAAAAAACTGATCCTAAATTGCAAAAGACTGGGGCAAGTGGAAGGGAAGGACTCTTTATAATAATCAGTGACTTGGTTTGTGTCAAGTCAAAGGCGACGTATTGTTGTAAGACTGTGATGCAACGAAAGCGTTGAATAAAACAAATGATGTTAAATAGTAATAAATTCTAGATAAGTTTTATGAGAAAATAAAAAGTGATATATAAAACCGTGTCAGGACCAATTTGTGGCACATAGCTGGGACACATATTGGGTTGTGTCATGCAAAGTCACGTGCGGTAACATAGCGCGTATTGTTGTAAAGCCGTAGTTGCAGTGAAAGTGTTGGTAAATAGAGGCAATTCTAGAACGAAAATTTAAAAACCCTGTGATTTTTGTTAATCATAATTTCTTTTATTAGGAGCTCGTGGCTAAATAATAACAGCCGTACGGGTCGTTCATAAAGGTTAAGCAACGCTTGACGAGGTCGGTCCGTGGATGGGTGACCATTTCAACATACCGAGTTTCCTCCGTGCTTCGGAAAGCACGTCAAGCCGTTGGTCCCGGCTGTCATTTGAAGATCTTTGACAGTCGTTACGGGTTGTCAGAAGCTTGAGATCTGACACCAGTCTTGCCAAGGGGTACCGTGTTACCCAGTCACTGGGTTGTGGAGGTCAGATAGGCAGTCGCTCCATGTAAAGCACTGGTACTCAGCTGAATCCAGTAAGACTGGAAGCCGACCTCAATATAGTTGGGAAAAGGCTAGGCAGATGATGATGATAATTTCTTTTTTTTGTGCTTTTTACGGGTGGCCAAGAAAAAGATGACGGGATGAGAAAAATGAAATACTATGGTTTTCATTTGTTATTTATTTTGGGAGACCCAGGCATAGATAAAGGGATGAGCTGGCATCGCAGAAGACCGAAGAAATTAGAAGGGGGCAAGGGATACTTTTGCGTTGCTGTGGGACAATACGGGCTGCTAATTATATACTTATGATTTACTAGAATATCAGCGCAGTGTTATTTTCTTTTTAATATCGTTGCACATGCTGAGATACTCGTAGGAACCTTTTTGGTCTCGCACGGGGTCATTATTTTTATTTTTTATTATTGTTTGTGTTTTTCTTATTTCGTGTCTCCTGTGCGGGTCACAAATAAATGTTTTTTCTTTCTTTCTTTTATTTATCTACTATTGGAACTGTGTATCTAGTAGGCAATTGACTCTATATAAGTATCATTGAAGGGCTGTTTAATAGACATGTTGGTATGTTTACGTGCCATATTATTGTAAGTTTGTGGATGTAGCGAGAGCAGTAGACAATTATTCTTTTCGTCGTATCGATGATTCCACAATTACATACGTTTTGACCAGAATTCTGCCACGGCAAAAGCGTTTTCATTTACCTCACAAAGGTCCTTCAGGGTGCAGGTGTTCTTGCACAGAGAGCACGATAGGAGGTGAGGCATTGTTTGAGACGTAGCTCCGCAATCGCACTGCGGGTCATTGGAGTACCCCCATCTAACTAAGTTGTGCCTGCAGCGACCCACTTGGCTTCGGAGTCGGTTAAAAGATTTCCAGATGGGCCATGGAAGTTCGTGAGAATAACAAGTGTTGACAAATGGAGAGGTTTCTAAAACAGAAATTAAAAAGCCTTATAATTACCTACTTTGCAACTATGTAAAGTTGTTGTGACTGGCTCTCGTACCAAACGAGAGTCAGAAAAAGTCTGTTTAGTTTGGGGCAATCACAGAAAAAAAAACCAACGTGCCTGAAAATATATTTTTTTAATGGATTCTTGATTTCTATGTGAAATTATATCCAATAAATATTAATAAACCTAAATAAAACCGGCCAAGTGCGAATCGGACTATCGGACTCGCGCACGAAGGGTTCCGTACCATTATCGCAAAAAACGACAAAAAATCACGTTTGTTGTATCGGAGCCCCACTAAAATATTTATTTTATTCTGTTTTTAGTATTTTTTGTTATAGCGGCAACAAAATCAAACATTATTAGCTTGGTATGTATGTATCTATGTAACGGAATATTTGAACGTGATTTTCACCCCTTTCAAAACGTGGGATTGATTTGAAGCTTTGCACACTTATCAAGGACCGATGACAATGCAATAATTTAGTCAAAGTCAAATATATTTATTCAACTAGGCCAATAAGCGGCACTTTTGAACGTCAAGCAAAAATTAAAATTTACAAGTAATAAAAGTTGATTCAACCGCGCGCGTTTAAATAGTTTGTTCCATTAGCCCTACCAAGATATTTAGGATTAGCGACTTTTTTAGTTCAATTTACCATTAAAGCGTGTTTTTAGTTTTTAGAACTACAATTTATTGCAGGCAACATTACCATAATGAACATAATTCCGATAAAATTACTTAAGGCGCCGATTCCCTTTGGTAGCTGATTTTAAAATGAGAATCACGTCTAAATGGCTAGTGGTATTTTTTTGAAAAAAATATATGTTATATTTGACTATTTTCTTAATAATTTGATCTGAGCAAATTTTGAGTTTTATTCGTATAACATAGTGTAATTAATTTGTAAAGTTATGTCTAAAACGGACAAAAACACGACAATCACACCAAAACCGCTGGGCGTATTTTAATGAAATCAACACCAACTCAAAGACAATTTAATTATCTTCATTTTGATCTGAGGCTTTTTTTAAAGTCAGTCTTTTCTACTCAAGGGAATCGGCGTCTTAACTAGGATTGTTTTGTAGCAAATGTCTTAGTTCCTGGGCTGAGTGCTAATGCCATTTTAATTCTATTCAATCTAAACAAAAATTAAGAAATGAATATGTTTGTTTGTTTAAAATGTAATCTTGGGAATCACTGATCCGATTAAGATTTACTTTTCAGTAATAGATATAGTTAATTTACTATCACTGTATGCCATAGGAATGGATTATACCCGAAAAAAATCAGTGAATGAAGCATAGGTCACTGATGTGTACCAGTGGGAAAAACCGTCGACCACATCATCGCTTACCATCAGGTGAAATAGTGGTCAAGCGCGAGCCTATAGAAGCTAATAAGTATGTGATGTAAGAGCTTATCTTAATCAGCATTATTATAGACTAGCTTCTGCATGCGGCTTCGCCCGCGTGAAAATCGAAGATTATCCCGAGGGAACACGAGGAACATATTTCCGGGATAAAAAGTATCATATGTGCTATTCCTGACGATAAGCTATGTCTGTGCCAAATTTCATCCAGTTCGGTTCAGCCGTTTGAGCGTGAAGAAGTAACAATCATACGAATACACACACACACACAAACATTCGCGTTTTTTTTTGTTTTTCTATTATTGATAGGCTTGCGTTTGACCACTATCTCACCCGATGGTAAGCGACGATGTGGTCGACGATGAAGCACGCTTGCCTAGAAGAAACCTATTCACTCTTGACTTAAAGACTCCCAGGTTGTAGCCAACAGGAAATACATACCATAGTGTAATATGTATATAGTGTGATGATGAGATAGTTTAAGTCATCTTTGCGCGCGGCGCTATGTGTGTGTAGGTAAGCATGTGTGGGTGATTGTTTGCTCGGACGAGACGACCGACTACCGCGTCACTGCCACACAAATGCGTAATGTATAATCACAAGCGCACGCACACATGTGAGTTGATCAATCTATAACATAAACCTGCATCTTGTAATAGCTATAATGTACTCGTATTTCGTTTGTAACATAAATTGTAACTAGCTAACGTACCTAAGTACTATACGAAGAAAAGACCACGTAGCAAACTTTTAACAAAGTTAGACGAGTACGTTGACTCTAGAGATATCGTTATGACACTGAGGTTACATAGACTCAAAGGTATTACTACTTTGGGTAAATAGTACTTTATTTTATCTGGTTTTATGTAACATACCACGAGTTTCTGAAAGCAAAATTATCGCAAAATTTATGTGAAAAATTGTCAAGCACGCGTTATATGCTGTGATTGGTTGAATGTATTTTCAACAGCCAATGACAGCAGATAACGCTTGCTTGACAATTTGTCATATTAATTTTGCTTTCAGAAACTCGTGGTTAGAGAGCTAATCAATATTCAACATAACATCACGCCTGTTTTAACAGCACGGATCACAATCTTTCCCTTTCATTTTGGTAACTCAACAATATTCATTGCGTGTTTTACGCTGTCGAGTAGACCGATTTTTTAACATATGAAGCAATGAATGCAAGGGAAGCAATCCATACCCTACTTTTCAACTTACACAAAGGGCGCTGGACCTTTTATAATCGTGACAATCTAAGAAGTCCGGTGACATTTCTCAGTTTACATGCCGTGATAACTTTGTAAGAAGTTGATAAATCAAATTCATAATCCTAATTAATTATGTATTTATTATAATTCTTTTTCTTTTTTTTTTTCTTTTAAAAAAACGTGTCCCACACTAGGAATTTCTCCTGTATCGTGGGTGCGTTTACAAACATATAAACTCACATACACAAACACCCAGAGCCGGAACAACTGTTTGTAGATCATACAAATAATTGTTCCGTGCGGGAATCGAACCCGCGCCACGCAGCGCAGCAGTCAATCGCTCAACCACTGCGCCAACCGTGCGCCCAATAGGTATTAGGTTTATGATATATGTACAAATTTTTTGGTTCAGAATAAAATATTTATTTATTTTATATTGAATTTTATGTAAAGGATAAAGAAGAACAACAAAAATCCTAATCTTTTCCATCCATTATTTTTTACGCTGGTCACATTTCGAGTTTAGTGCTTTTAAACACGGGAAACACTGAAAGCTAAGTGATTTGCTTGCTTTTTATTTTTTAACTTTACATATCTCAGAAGATAAAGAATAATATATTTTTGGTATAACACCAAAGTGACCCCTGAAATAAACTTCTAGAAATGAAAACGAAATGCACGTTTTAACGAAAATTAGGTAAGGCTCACTTGCGCCAAAACTTAACTCAGACTCACATGCTAACATCATCATCTTCCTGCTTGCATATCCCATGTTACTTGGGGTCGGCGAAACACACGTTTTCTTCTTCCATACCGTTCCATTGTCACGCTATTACTGACTCCCTTTCCTTTCATATAACTCCTCACACAGTCCATCCATTATTTGGCCGTCTTCTCCCTCTCCATCCATCCACATTTATATTCATAACTCTTTCAGTAACATGCGTTTCATCCCTCTTCATCACACGACCATACCAGGACAAACGGTTTCCCTTCAACTTTTCTGCCACTGGCGCCACTTTCAAACTGCCTCTAATATACTCATTTCTCACTTTATCCAATCACTTGCTAACACGAGGTTAATTTATAATATATCATAAGTATATAATTGGACCGTTTTAATAAGATAACTCAGGTTGGCGCAAGCGGAACTAAGTCCGTATCCTGAATACTACAAAAGAAACAAACTATTTGTAAGGGATGAAACAATTTTGATAAAGCATCCTTTAATACCGTTTCGACGCAAAAATCTACGTTTATACAGAAATTTTACAGAAACGTTATCTTGTTATACACCTGAATGTTCAGAGACCCTACTATAGATTAGCGTTCGAGTAAGTATCATCGATAGGACACGAAATACGAGTACTTAAGCTAGACTTAAGAAAGTCCTTTCGAAATGTATCATATCACCTGACGTGACACACTTCGAACATCCTTTCTTATTCTCTGAAGACAACTTTGTCTTCAGAGAAAAAGAAAGAAAGAAAAAACAATAGGCGCATGGTTGGCGCAGTAGTTGAGCGATTGACTGCTGCGCTGCGTGTCGCGGGTTCGATGCCCGCACGGAACAAATATTTGTATAACCTACAAATAGTTGTTCCGGCCCTGGTTGTTTGTGTATGTGAGGTTATATGTTTGTACGCACCCACGATACAGGCGAAATTCCTAGTGTGGGGCAAAGTTTAAAAAAAAAAGACATTGTTTGGCACACACAGATAGACACAATGAAGGTACAAATAAAAGGGAACTTAATTTTAAAACAATTACGTAGTGTACCCCGCGGCTGCGCCAAATATCTCCAATTCAGCAAAATACCAGACAACTGGTATTTGCCTGACGCTGGTTTTCAGAGGACAATCTCTGAAGACTAATTTACGTACCAGTTTTATTGGCTAATGTTTTCTTTTAAAAATAGATGGATTACCTGATAATAGATCTGTCTTCAGTATCAGAGGCGCGTGCATGTTGGTTTGTTATTATAATTTATTGGAATCTGTCAAGGAATGAAAGTATTTATGAATGTGCACTATTTTAACCATGTGACCCTGAAATTGTGAATAAAATTTCAGCAGCTCCCCGTGGTCGAGCTATGCAAACATAAAAAGAAAATCCTGGATAACTGTTTGGTTTTTTATACACCAGAGTTAATCCCATACTGCCGTGGTATAACTAAAATGCCGTTATCCGACACCTGGTTGATGTTTTACTTTTGATGCTATATTAAAAAGGAAAAAATATCTATCAATCTGTTTTTGCTAATTTTCAAGACCTTGAACAAAACTATTAAAAGTATTGAAAATTCGCAAACACAGATCTTTAGTTTTTTTTTGCTCATTAATATAGCATCAAAACCAGATGTTGGTTAACGGCATTTTAGTTATACCACGCTGCCGTAGTAAAAGTTATAATCTTGAGATAGATAGATCTTCATCCTCTGAAATATTGCCAATTATTTAAAAAGTCACCCTGTATTAGTATACAAGGCACCCTTCAAACCCGAACACCTCAAAGGCAGCAGCAATAGCTTAGTTAACAGTACCTTCACAAGGAGTGCTAATACTCTGGCATAACATATTCAGTGCCATGGTAGTGGCCCATGTTTACATTTGAGCGCGGCTCAATCACTATGCTTCGCCACGTCAGAGTAAGATAGCACCGCCATTGTCATGTATTTTGTTCATATTGAACGCCTATTATTTCGAGCGCCTTCCGTGAACTGACAGCGTTGTATATATCGTGGTTAGATACGAAATCATAGTGAGATAGCACAACAATAAATTGTGCCTTTGATGTCGGGAATAGATGAAGGGTAACTAACCTACTACGTGATGTGACACACTTGGTCAATGGTTGTAATGCTTCACAATACCTACAGGTTGTGTGAAGACCTTTTGCGAGTACTTAAGGTATATTTTAATATTACGATGAAGGCTATAAAAAAATAGCCATCAAGGGGAAACATAGCCATAAACGTGCTTACTTTAGTGATTAGCGAGCAAAGCGCACACAAGATAAGCGAGTGGAATAACCCCACACCATCAACACTAGTGAGCGAAGCGAGCCCACCTACTCCACGCGGGAGCCAAGCGCTCTTTCATAATACGAGAAGAACGAGCAAAGTGAGCCACTTCCACAGGGCAAGCGAGTGGCATAAGCCTAAACTATTAAGATGAGCAAGCGAAGCGCCCTTAATCTGAGTTAGCTGGGTCTAGAATTCGCTTTTCTTATGTAAGGCTTGCTTTGCTCGCCCATAGTGAAAGTTAAATCTTCCGGGCTTGCTTTGCTCGCTTCACGAAGCTAAGCTCACCCGACTCGCTTTTTTTGGAAGAGTTCCAAATTGGTGTAGAAGACACACTGCACCGTTCCCAATAACGTTGTGGGAATAAATAAAAATACATTAGTTCTTATAATTCCAAACTCACTAAACTGCGTAAATAAAATATAGACTAAGTTGCTGTTTCCAACGTATGAGTCGTTTCATCTTTAACAATACTCGCAGGAAATGGTAAGATAATTCTATGCCGGCAACCACAAGGTTATTGGTTGCTAGTTATGTATTATCTTATATCTGTTTGACCGCAGGTGGCTATACTAGTGCAATAGGTAATGGCGAACGCAAATGGGCTTTTAGCCTGATAGAGCAGCGATACTCTAAAATTACTAGTTGTGTTACAATGTAGGTAACATTCTTCTAATAAAAAGCTCAAGTTTTTATGTTTACCCTTTAGCTTGTGTAGTAAAAATAAAATTACTGTGAATTCTATCTACCTTATAAGAAAGGATTCATGAGTTTCAAGACACAAATTAGGTTTTCTTCTGCGAAAGAACAACCAGTTCCATTAATTCCATTTTTTTAATTCCCCATCAATGTGTTATTCATTGATCTCGAATACGTCAAAATCACAACATTAATAATAAAACAATATTCTGTCAATCTTCCACCAGTTGTTTGTTTGAAGTTCAAACCCTAATCTTTTATAAACATTGAAGTCACATACTGGCACGTACTGGCCAGCTGCAATATTTTCGTTCCCAAACAAACGCAGTGCAAATGTACAAATAAGTAAGACTGGCCACCGTCCGGTCAGATCCGGCGTCCCATGAATTTAGATTGCAAGTTTATTCCAAGTTCAAAATTCATCCAATACGCTACGGCATAGTATAATTTGATGTGGGAAATATATTCTAGGACATGTATCATGTCTTCAGCCTATAAACTGAACCGAGAATTTTGGAGATGGAATTTATATTTTAGGTTACCAATAATTTTAGAGTCCTGCAAAAAAAATACTATTTTTATTTCTAAATAAAGTACTCACCCCAGGACTATGTTCATTTTCAGTTTTGGGTCATTTAGTGTATAAATAAACAAACAAAATAATGTTATAGTAACACACTTCTGCGTTTGCACTTTGAGGATTATTAACCGCAAATGACCTAACGACAATAAGAAACAACAAGAACAAGAACTTTTGAAAGACATCGTGAAGTTTCAGACACAAAAATAACAATATCATTTCATAAATAAAAATGGTAATTTAACCCAACAAATTCTTCAGCTTCATGACATCGTAATGTTTGTGTAGCTGCCTATCCCTTCGTCTGTTATCAGGGGTACACACGCGTTTGAGTCAAAGACGGTTGCCTGACATGACGGGTCAAACGCTACCCTGAGTTACGCTATACTACAGTTAAATGGGTCTATGAGTATGAATTTGAGGAGGTGTCAAGTTTGGAAATTTTGGTTTTGAGAGCACCCATAGAAAAAAATCTAAGGTACCTTACAGAAAACGCGGTGCAATTTAAATAGTTGACCGGCGCTATCAGGCACATATTTACCCAGAAATTCAAGTGCAAATATTTCAAATTGCATGAGATGCAATTTGAAATATTTGCACTTGAATTGCGTCTATTATGAACGTACTTGCAATTTCGCTAAGTAAAAATCGCTTATCAGTTTGATATAAATCAAATCGCGTGGAATCATCAGACAGGCGGCCTTCTTGATGGATGGAAGACCACTTTTAGGAAGAAACCCGTGAAAATTTTACTATCAAATTGACTATTTATTTATTCGTTTATTCTTGCAGCAATTACACCAATGGAGCACAAACCTATATTAACTGTAATGCCAGGTTTCTTCTCGATGTTTTTCTTCACCGTTGTTAGCGAACATGTACACCGATAACATGTGTAGTCTGATCGCTGGCTGTTAAGTGTTTATTAAAAATCATTTTTCTGTCTTTTTTACACATTGTTTTCCATTATTCAACACCGACTTCGGAAAAGAAAGTTATTTTTCGGTTTGAAGTGTTTTGTTTTGGAAGTCGGTTTGATTTTTTGTAAAATTTGATTTTTATTTTCCTCTTTTTAGTTTTGGTAGGTACCTTTAATTAACATGAACATCATTTATAGCCAAAGTAAATCTTATGAAGATTCCAATAAGCCCAAACATGACTAGGATACATTGTTTTATTTCGAAGTTCCAGTGGCCATTGTGGTCTTCTTAATCAGTTCCACTTCACCAAATGATACTTTTTGAGTGCAAATGATTGCATCATTGATGGAAATACCAAAATCGCTATATGTATGCCTATAATATTTGAGGATTTCCCTCGATTTCTCTAGCATCCCATCATCAGATCCTGGTTTCCTTATCATGGTACCACCGTTGGCATTCATTTTTAGAAAACGTCTTTTTCTCTATTTTCACCCGAACAGAGCTCGGTCACCTAGGTACTACATATTTAAACTTGCTCAAATGTCGTAAAACAAAAAAGTAAAGCGGTGGCTGAACAGGCCCTAAGTAGTACCTAAATCTACAATTATTACATTCAATCATAATACCTATCCACCTAACATGTTTATAACAGGCGCTCTACACCCCATCTACATTCAAAGTGCACAACTGTGTGGAGTTACTTCAGTTTAACGCGATCTAATAGAGCATCTCAAACGCCGACTCATAGATATTCAATGTATGCTTTGACTTCTAAATCTAATAACAGATTCTGGAGAGCGCCGCGTTTATTGTAATAGGGAGCTTGAATCTATTCCGCTTTCGACGAAATAAATCACCGACTTATTTTACTTTGTGGAATTGTGAGGGATGTTTCGTACTTCGTAGTATAAAAACCAATTTTATTTGGTTAGAGGATTGTTCTTGGAATCTTATTAAAAGGGCTGATTTTTCGGGTTCCGTATAGAAATCCTTATAGGACCGCTCGTGTGTTTTTCTGTCCGTCTCAGCCAATTTGCTCTGAACTGGCTGTAAGAGACGGACCAATGACTTTTTTTTAATACTTAAATCATTGCCCCACACCAGGAATTTGCAAATGATTACATTGTTAATGAAAATACAAAAATCACTATATGTGGCATACATTGTCATTTGAAAATCTTTGGCAGTCGTTACGGGTAGTCAGAAGCTTGAGATCTGACACCAGTCTTGCCTAGAGGTACCGTGTTACTGGTTTGTGGAGGTCAGATAGGCAGTCGCTCCATGTAAAACACTGGTACTTAGCTGAATCCGGTAAGACTGGAAGCCGACCCCAATATAGTTGGGAAAAGGCTAGGCAGATGATGAGGCTACATAGGTATCGAAGTAAGTCAGATACTCAATTTGCTCTATCTTTGACGGTGATGTGGGGCGTTTTTATTGATAAAATTTGGTGTATTTCAAGACCCTAAAATTGTATTACTACAAGTCTGGACATATTTTATATATTCTAACAGTAGTCCATATATCAGTACCAAGCCCATACAGTATTATTTTATTACAAACTTTATTTTCTATAATATCTGCGAAAGCTTTGATCTCAAGAGTAGATAAAAGTTGACTATTCCCCCGTTTTCTTTTCTTTATATATGATAATTATGCAAAAAATATGATTCGTTTGGAACCCTAAACGCTTGAGTCCAACTCGCACTTGGCCGGTTCCTTTTTTTAGAATATTTTTCATATCATACTTATATCTTGCTTCAAGGGCCGTAATTTTAATTTCAAATGAACGAACTAAGTAAAAGACTAAACCATATTAAAGCTAAATTGGGACTCCTTCAAATTTAGCTTTTAGGAGAGGAGGGGGGGGGCAGTCAAGTTTTTCAAAGGACTGTAATCGGTGGAGCAGATAAGTGCTACAGTGCAGATTGCGTATCGGTAAGCCTAACGAGATGGACTTAACAATCCTAAAAAGGTGACTAGGGCAAAGATCCTAGACTGGATGTGGAAAGTATTATATCTTATTTTTTGTTAAATAACTATTTCGTAGTCCTAATCTGTGAGTGCTGTGCATTCCTATAACTGACCTGTTTGCACAGGAATATCTATTAAATTTCAGTATATAAAATGCAATTGCAAATAGGTTGTTGGCATGCCTTATTAAAATAAATAAATTAAAGCGGAAGACTGGGTTTAGAGGCGCAGCTGTGAAGAGACATATGTCCAGCAGTGGACAGTGACAGTCTGAGTTGATTGAGCCACGAACCACCACGAAGGAGATGGCGGGACGTCGGAATTGGAAATAAGTGACAGAGAACTGGGCATATTGGAAATAATGCATAGAGGCCTTTGTTTAGCAGATAGACAGTATATGCTAGCTATAATAATATTTTTTTGAGTTCTACTTCTTCTTTCGTATCTATAGACGCAAAAATCTTTTTAACTTTTGGTTTGGTTTACGAGTATACACCATTGGAAGCGGTACCGAAAGAAATAGAAGTTAGAGTGAATAGGCTTCTTCTGGGTAAGCTCACTCCATCGTAGACTCTGCCTCTGTCACCTATGACCTAGACTAGAGTCAAGAGCAAACCCATTACAAATAAAAAAAATAAAAAAAAATTGGAGCAATCATGTCTATATTTCATAAAAGATAGCTTGATCTCTGCGACATGTGTCAAACTGACGTATACGTTTGTTGCATTGATACTGACAGCTGTCGCAGAGATCAAGCTATCTTTTATGAAGTATAGGGAACACACATTGGAACCACTCTATACAAAATAGAAAACAATGTATGTAAATATCATTGGCATCAGTCTATCTATAGAAAATATATCCCGTAAGCATATCAACGGTTTAATTAGATGCGACAGCGTCACAAACTAATCAATTACTGTAATTATCAGTCGTGGCATTGAAATGACGTATTCCACCAGTTTAATGACAAGTTTTACATAAGCTAGACGTGAATTGGACTATTTTTTATTTATTTATTACTAGGCTTTTCAACACTGAGTACACTGTTACTTTATACATTTTTACATTTCAAACTGAGGTCTAAGCGCCTCATCACTTATAAAAAAGACAGCATGCACTAAATTATGCAGAGATAAATACAGAATTTATTAATTAAAAACAATTAAAAAAAATCGGAAAAAAACTACCTATATGTATTGCTTTTACTAAGCCTCAACAGTGTATAATTTTACTTCCCACTGCTGGGACACAGGCCTCATTTCTGGGAGAGGATGTGGGCTGTAGGTAAGTCCAATGCGGGTTGGTGGATGTCACATGTATTGCCAACGAATTTTTAGTTCGAGAACATGCCGTTTTCCTTATCACGATGTTTTTCTGCACCGTTATGAAAGCAGTGGCAATAAAATAAATTCTACAAAGTAAAGCATCTGCTTTGCTATTACTATGTAGCTTTAAAAAAATATTGAGTTGCTGTCGTTACCAAATTGTTCATGTTCGCTCATTAGAGGATCTACATCCTCTTGGGGATTAAGTGTTCAGTAGGTAATCTTTTCATAGTGAATCTTGTATACCTCATGCTACTACTGTCCTAATATATTCAGAGGTTGACATTTTGTGTTGTCAATCCGTCATTTAACTGCTTTTCATCCGACTTAAAAAAAGGAAAGGAGGAGGTTCTCAATTCGACTGTATGTTTTTGTATGTTTGATACGCCATTACTCCGCCAATTATGAACCGATTTTGATGATTCTGTTTTAATTAAAAGCTGGTGATGCTCATGTTCTTCTCTTTTTAGTATTGCCATTTACATTTGATCAAGATCTGAATTATGTCGGTTTGTTTTTGTTTTAAAGTTTTTTTAACTAAAAAGTTGACGAGTAGAAAATACCTTGTATAATCAAGTTTATGAATAATTCGAACAAAGTGCCTTTAATAAGACCCCATTTAGATTTTGCTTCAATAATAGAATCAATGTGACCATATTATCGACAGAATTAACTTTCTATACAAAACATTTCGCTTGCAAATTTTCACCGGCGCCGCCAGGAACAAAGGAAATGCGATTACACCGGAACCGGAAGTTAGTTTAAGTTGAGCGCGGGAAACATCCGCATTATATAGACAACACAGAATAGGCAGGCAATGGAAAGGTGATGTGTAAATATATTTTTTATACAGTCACTCGAGCATTTATTCGAAAGGTTTTGGTGGTAACTTCAATTTGTAGAAGTTGCTGATTAGAAGTAATATAATTTGTAGAAGTTGCTGATTGGAAGTAATATAATTATAAGAAGTTGCTGATTAGAAGTAATATAATTTGTAGAAGTTGCTGATTGGAAGTAATATAATTTGTAGATGTTGCTGATTAGAAGTAATATAATTTGTAGAAGTTGCTGATTAGAAGTAATATAATTTGTAAAACTTGCTGATTTGAAGTAATATAATTTGTAGAAGTTGCTGATTAGAAGTAATATAATTTGTAGAAGTTGCTAATTAGGAGTAATATAATTGGTTGAAATTAAGTGAGTTTTATGAATGCTCGGTGGATTAAAAATCGAATGTTCAGTAATGAACTAGTAGTAACGCGGCACAAACCATCTAGTCTTAGCGAAAACGCGGCGGGCGTAAAGGGCTCTATGATTTGGACTGAGGACCTAATTCTTTTTTTTTAAACGCTGCTCCAGACTAGGAATTTGCCCTGTATCGCAATAGCCGATAGTTGAACCACTGCGTCAACCGTGTCGTCTGGATATGTTCCATTTCCACGAAATAAGCGCTTTAACGGTGATAATTTAAGCATTGGTTAAATCCTTATATTTCAACTATTTTTGACTTTGAAATACTTGTGAAATAAGTACGAAAAGAACTGTCTGGCATAACAATAATTGAAAATATTTAGAGGAACTGCTCATATAGATCCTTCCATTGTCTCCCTACTCCATGACATCCAGACGATAGTATATTATTATTACCTACTTAGATACAGTTTAGTCATGGTCGTTGGTTATTGGGTTTCAGTGCAGAATGTCTAGATAGTACAGTACAGATTATAGTTAGACTAATATTACTGGCAATTTGCGGTCTGTACTGTTCGCAGCGGGTATGTCCATGTGATTATTAGGCCTCGTGTTGTGTGATCTGTATATTTTGATAAGGTTATGTTATACGTATTGGATCGTCTTTGGTAGATGGTGATATAAAGAAAAAAACGTTTATTTGCGCCAGACACAACGCATCCCATTAAAAAAAAAACTAAAGTAAACTTAAATACAAATACAGAGTACGCGTCACAACCACGCAAAACGGTCATCGCTCAGCATAATGCTGGGACTCGCGTGCAAGACAGAGCCACAGCGCTGGTTTTCAGCGATAGCCGGTGTCGAC
Organism: Orthosia incerta; assembly: GCA_948252205.1. NCBI lineage: Eukaryota > Metazoa > Arthropoda > Insecta > Lepidoptera > Noctuidae > Orthosia > Orthosia incerta. Next base: position 9,233,221 of record OX411748.1, read on the forward strand.
TGGGTGACGCCGAAACAATGAAACCTTAAGGGCAAGTGACGGAGCGAACATGAAATGGAAATCGGTCTTGATTGACCAAAAAAAGTGCGTACATGATTTGGGTTTCAGTAGGCGTGAAGTTTACTGCACTACCTTAGGGAAAAAGTTTGCTAAACGCAACACTTTACGGCTGAATTGTACAAAGAATTGTACCCTTATTTCGCCAGCTATATTCAAATCCCATTTAACATGGAACTGGGCAAGCCTATTGTCGGCAACCAAGCACAGATCCAGACTCCGGGCCACTATCTTCTGGAAATTAGGATGGCAAAAACCAATAACAATTTTCGTCTCCGGAATTAAACCCAGGACCTCTTTTATTTATTTATTTGATTAGGTTCACCAATAATTGTTTACGCTTAATTATAACAAAAATACGTGCTTAAACTAATCTACATCTCGTTAATCTCATCTTATCTCGTGCTTAATCTATCTACTGTAAGATTAGTTTAAATAGTAAAACAATTACTCAAAGGCAAACGCCGCATTCTCCATTTTGAAGTATCTAAAAGTTAACTTACATAGTAATAAGCGCTCTTGGTCAGCAGTTACGCTAATAATCGCTCAAATTCATACTATACAGATAAAACAAGCAGTTAATCTCGTGACCACAGACATAAATCTGACTAGATGACGTGATTGTATGTACATTGGGTGCCAAAAACGGAGTAAAGTTACGATAAATGAGCTTTTCATTTAGCATTAGATATTGGCATCGGAAATACACCGTAATCTAGAAAAACGCCTTTGTATAACATATTGAGCTGTAAAGAATGTATAGAAAAAGTTGGCCGAAAAATTGGAAAAAAAATATTTCATTGGTAAATTTGTTATTAAATTGCTTGTGAAAAAGTGGCACGTTTGGTTTACATACAGATGGAGGGACTTGCGTTATGTAGTTAGGTTTATGTCTGTGGTCGTAACAATGTAAAAAGTCAGATTTGACAGCTATAAAATCCATACCTAAATATCCATACTTAATATTATAAATTCGAAAGTTACTGTCTTTTATTTATTTTTTTATTTTTTTTTTATTTGTGATGGGTTTGCTCTTTACTCTAGTCTAGGTCAAAGGTGACAGAGACAGAGTCTACGATGGAGTGAGCTTACCCAGAAGAAGCCATACACTACTACCATACACATACACTACCACCATACGCCACTGCCATATACTATTACCTCTTCACGCTTAAACTGCTGAACTGATTTAGGTGAAGTTTGGTATGGAGATAGTTTCGAGACCCTGGAAAGGACATAGGATAGTTTTCCATCCCGGAAATTATCTTTAACGGGGTGGAAAAGGGGATGGAAGTTTGTATGGAAAACCTACAATATTATTGCCCGGTATAAATAAAATAGGCTATTAAAAGTACCTACTAGCATTAGTAGCAGACGAAGTCGCGGGCAACAACTAGTACGTTATACAAGTTAAACTTGATGCTTACGAATGATATTTATTGTTACTGTGTTAGCATAGTAATTAATTAGGACTATGAATTTGATTTTTCGTAGACGTTCATACAAATTCATCGAACTTCTTAGATTGTAACGATTATAGTTATGAAGTTTTTTCATTATTTATATTACATAAATGCAGCAAAAATGGATTCCATTTGAACTTGATATATATACTTGAATTTGCAAAGTTATGAATGACATCCAAAAATTATCTAACACTTATTATTATGCACATAAATAAACATGTTACATCACTATAATAAAGTCATTATCTTCTTGGTCGCGTTCTTCATTACTGAAGGTTGTGTCCCTGAAAGGCCCTCGTGGCTTTATGCACGATGTTCTTTCACTTCAATCGGTTCTCAGCTTCTCTCAGGGTGGTTGTAACAGAGAGTCCAGTGAGGGCGGTTACCTGGTCTGACCAGCAGTTAGGTGACCAGCCGCGAGGTCTTTTCCTATCCACCTTGCCCATTACCACACACTTCTCTAGATTGTCTGGTTCCCGATTGGTAATGTGACCAAAGTAACTGAGTATCCTTTGGTAGCAGAGCGTGGTTAGTTAAAGTCATTATAATATTATATTCATATGAATAAAACTTTTTAGATTTGTATTCGATACGCCATTGGAAAATTAAATGCTCAGCGTCAGTATTCAAATTCAATACCAAATTAATGCCCTTTATCAAATTGCAATTAAAATGACATTACGGTTACCATTAACCGCGAATCAAATATCGAATACAGTGTGAATACCTCAATTTTATGCAGGTAACATTGAAATAGAGTCGTTTTATCAATGCCATATTTTGTTTATGGAATTATTATAAATTTCAATTAAATATACATACCTTTTTTACAAGTGTGTGCAAAGCTAACGTGTCTGCTGAATTTGAGCTCAATTGGTTGAGATAATTGTTTTAACAAGATTTGTAATATTAAAAAGTTTAATGCCATTCATAAAACCCTCATATTTTACAAAAGTGTGAAAAATATTGTCTTATTATTTTACCGATAAACCAATACCAGACATAAGTGTAATTACTGGGCAAAGAGTAATATTGCAACGATCGTATAAAAAATTACCCTTCCAGCGTTTTTTGGTAAAACATTTTTTTTAAGTAAAGGATGTAGTACATAGATTTACTAAATTAAACTTAATACCATCACCAATAAGTCACTTCACTTCACTTCGCTCTCACTTTTTTAAAACACACAAGGAATTTCTTCCTGTATCGTGGGTGCGTTTACAAACATATAAACTCACATACACAAACACCCAGAGCCGGAATAACTATCTGTAGGTCATACAAATATTTGTTCCAATTGTTGTGTTTTGTTTGTATATGCGTTTAATAAGTGTACCTATTAAAAATAGTACTTAATTGCCGCAATCTCTCGAGGACATACACTACACCGAAACAAAAATCCATTCCGTCCACACTTAGTTTATGAACTTAACAGGAAAAACTACGTATAAACAGGGAATTGGGTAAATGAATCGCAATCCATCCATCAAAGGGGTGACAAACCGTATCAGGATCGATTTGTGGCACATTGCTGGGAGACATATTGGGCTGTATCATGCAAAGTCACGTACATAGCTCGCGTATTGTTGTAAGTCTTTGATGCAACGAGAGCGTTGAAAAACAAGACAAGGTAAATGGAAGAAATTCTAGAACGAAAATTTATAAGAAGTCCTATTTTTTTTTTGGCAGACTTATCTTGTCAGAGCCGTAATCTTAAAAAACTGACCCTAAATTGCAAAAGACTGGGGCAAGTGGAAGGGAAGGACTCTTTATAATAATCAGTGACTTGGTTTGTGTCAAGTCAAAGGCGACGTATTGTTGTAAGACTGTGATGCAACGAAAGCGTTGAATAAAACAAATGATGTTAAATAGTAATAAATTCTAGATAAGTTTTATGAGAAAATAAAAAGTGATATATAAAACCGTATCAGGACCAATTTGTGGCACATAGCTGGGACACATATTGGGTTGTGTCATGCAAAGTCACGTGCGGTAACATAGCGCGTATTGTTGTAAAGCCGTAGTTGCAGTGAAAGTGTTGGTAAATAGAGGAAATTCTAGAATGAATATTTAAAAAGCCTGTGATTTTTGTTAATCATAATATCTTCTTTTTTGCTTTTTATAGGTGGCCAAGAAAAACATGACGAGATGAGAAAAATGAAATACTATGGTTTTCATTTGTTATTTATTTTGGAGATCCAGGCAAAGATAAAGGGATGAGCTGGCATCCTTCTCAAAAGGATGGCTCAAGGGAGAGGCTTTTGCGTTGCTGTGGGATAATACGAGCTGCTAATTATATACTAATGATTTATCTACTATTTGGAACTGTGTATCTAGTAGGCAATTGAATCTATATAAGTATCATTGAGGGGCTGTTTAATAGACATGTTGGTATGTTTACGTGCCGTATTATTGTAAGTTTGTGGATGTAGCGAGAGCAGTGGACAATTATTCTTCTTCGTCGTATCGATGATTCCACAATTATATACGTTTTGACCAGAATTCTGCCACGGCAACAGCGTTTTCATTTGCCTTCACAAAGGTCCTTCAGGGTGCAGGTGTTCTTGCACAGAGAGCACGATAGGAGGTGAGGCATTGTTTGAGACGTAGCTCCGCAATCGCACTGCGGGTCATTGGAGTACTCCAATCTAACTAAGTTGTGCCTGCAGCGACCCACTTGGCTTCGGAGTCGGTTAAAAGATTTCCAGTTGGGCCATGGAAGTTCGTGAGAATAACAAGTGTTGACAAATGGAGAGGTTTCTAAAACAAAAATTAAAAAGCCTTATAATTACCTACTTTGCAACTATGTAAAGTTGTTGTGACTGGCTCTCGTACCAACTGAGAGTCAGAAAAAGTCTGTTTAGTTTGGGGCAATCACAGAAAAAAAAACAGACGTGCCTGAAAATATATTTTTTTAATGGATTCTTGATTTCTATGTGAAATTATATCCAATAAATATTAATAAACCTAAATAAAACCGGCCAAGTGCGAATCGGACTATCGGACTCGCGCACGAAGGGTTCCGTACCATTATCGCAAAAAACGACAAAAAAATCACGCTTGTTGTATCGGAGCCCCACTAAAATATTTATTTTATTCTGTTTTTAGTATTTTTTGTTATAGCGGCAACAAAAACAAACATCATCTGTGAAAATGTCAACTGTCTAGCTATCACGATTCATGAGATACAGCCTGGTGACAGACAGACAGACAGACAGACAGACGGACCGCGGAGTTTTAGTAATTGGTTCCCGTTTTTACCGTTTGGGTACGGAACCCTAAAATGGCACTTGCAAATCACTGTGGAAATGTCATAACATTTAACTCGCACGAATTGTAATATTGTAATTATTGAATGTTATAAATGTTTCAGTGGCTGATTCAAGTGCTCGAGATTCAGACGCTTACAAAGGACAATATTTCCTTGCTAACAAATTTTCTTTAGTATTGTCACATGATCCATTATTTTTCGCCTATTTACCACTAACTTTAGAAAATGTTTAAATAAATAACATACATAGACACACTGATGTAATAGCTAGAATCGATACGAACGATACATGCTACGATCCTGAAAAAAAAAGGTAATCTTTTTGATTTGTTTGGGTTCTGAATATTTTTGTTCATCTATACCAATATTGTAAAGAGAAAATACTATTTGTTTGTTTGTACCGATTAGGCTCCGAAACTACTGGACCGATTTAAAAAAATATTTCACCAATAGAAAGCTACATTATTGAAATTGATTATTTACATAGGCTATTTTTTATCCCGAAAACGGGTCCTGTGGGGTGGCCCACGGAAGCGAAGCCGCGTAGAACAGCTAGTCACTAATAAGGTAAGTTTCGAATACTTGGTATAATTAATTTACCAAAACATTTACATCTTCGACACCGACACACAAACATTTACCATTCAATCCATCAACCTTCGGTAGCAAACACGACTTTTCAACTTTCTACCGTAAGCCCGTAATTGGGTTTTTCTATTACAAAAGGAAATCCCAGTTATAGAGGTTTGGAACGTTCCCAATGAATAGGCCGGACCCCTATCCCGGAGGAGCTCAATACATCGGCAAACTGCGGGTATTCGATAATATACCTCTGGGTACCCCACAGGGAATTGTAACCGTGAAGATTATTATGACATAATTTGTTTCGATACTTTTTTCATGTCGGATCTTCGTCGATTCGGAGGGTTTAATAAAAATACTGGAATACTTTTTACTTATTTATTGAAAGGAATTGAAGGTATTTTTTGGAGAGCAGTGGTGGCCCAGTGGTACCGGCCGCGACTTACAAGTTGTAGGTCGTCGGTTCGAACCCAGGCAGGCGCTTTACTTTGTGTAAATTATTTCATCACCACTGCTCTCAAAAACGGTGAAGGAAAACATCGTGAGGAAACCGGCATGTCCAAGAACCAAAAATTCGAATACATGTGACATCCACCAACCCGCACTGGGCCCGCGTGGTGGATTACGGCCCATCCCCTCTCACAGAGAGGAGGCCTGTGTCCCAGCGGTGGCAACATTAATAGGCTGATGATGTGATGTGATGTGAAAGGAAAACTTACAGATTAGAATTAAATCATCTCGATTGTTGTTATTTATTCCTGTTACTTTATAAAAGTAATATCTCAAAACGGTGAACAAAGGAAAATTCGAAGACGTGTCATCTGTGTGAAGATATGTGGGCCCGCGTGGTGTATTAGATACTGCCCATTCCCTCTCACAGAGATGAGGCCTGTGTCCCAGCAGTGGGAACATTAAAAGGATGAAGATGATAAAAGTAATTGTTATGATTGCCAAGTAGTGTAAGACGTAAAACAGATTTGAAACAAATATTTTCAGCTTGCAAAACGATACCATAGCAAAATGATAAAAGCTTCAGCAAAGCGTCGATCGCTGCGTTATCGCGATCGTGTGAAAAGCTCCAACTTTTCCCTCCAATCGTGTATCGACTAGCGTTGCGTTGAAAAACGCATGTGGTTACGTATTTATTTAGTTTATTTAATTAATGATTAAAATAATAAGTAGGTAATTTTAGGTTTTTGTGTGTGCAACTCTTACTCTTACTTCTTACTTCACACTATAATAGTATAAAGGTGAACGTTAGTGAATGTGTAAGTGTGTTTTTATGTTTGTTACTCTGTCACGCAAAAACTACTGAACGGATCTGGATGAAATTTGACACAAAGGTAGATTATCGTCTGGAATAGCACATAATTTGATACTTTTTATTCCGGGCATCTGTTCCCTTGCGATAATTTACGACATTCACGCGAGTGAAGCCGCTGGCAGAAGCTAGCAATGTTATAAATGCGAAAGTTTCGATGTTTGTTACTCAATCACACCAGAACGGCTGAACGGATCTGGATGAAATTAAGCACAGAGATAGATTACAGTCTGAAACAACAGCACATAGGCTTTTTCGCCCGACAAAATGTACAGTATCCGTGGGTAAATTTCCGACATCCACGCAGGCGAAGCTTCTGGCAGAAGTTAGTTATAAATAAAGATAATTGATTGTTACTAATGTATTTGTTAAAGGTACCTAATCTTTAGAAGTACCTACTGGGGGCCTAACATGAACTCCTATAGCAGGTCAATTTTAGACGGAAAATTACCTTTCGTGCTAGTTTGTACCAATATAAAAGTTTGTTTGTAAAAATAGCAGGCCAGCCAACGATCACGTGATCTAAACCGGTTCAGCATTCTAACCTGCAACATATCCATACCATCAAGTCTTTTTTTGACATTTATACACTCAACAATCGTCAGTATTTAATAATTTGTGCTGCTAGCTTACTGACCAGAGACTATGTAGCAGGTCAAAAGTTGACATGATGCAGTTCAGCGGGAAATGGTCATGGTACAAACACAAAACCTGTCAGGTTTAAATGCTAAGTTGAACTGCCCTGCACTTGGCAAGTATTTTAAAAGTTTATGGTGGGTACCCTGATCGGATCTGAAAACACTATCACCGACAGACATTTACACTATATCACTCAATAACAAAGGCAATTTTTTAAACCGACAAAATCCTCAGTTCCTATGCGGAGCGAACCCCCGGCAAACAACTAGTACTACACCAAAACAAAACCCTGTTTAGCAATAACTATGCTTATAATGTCGAGCACAGCAAATATCCACGTCCATTGAAATAAAAATTGGCAAAATGCTTGAAAATGTTTGGGTGAAGCTCGCATGTTTACTCGGCCCGCTGTCGGTAAGTTCCGGCCATCGTTCGCTTAAGCATTTCTCTTTTAAACGTTGACATCATAGATGCTCAAAGTTTTTGGTCCTGTTACTCTTAGCCAATATTTTTGATTTACAAAGTATTTTCAAGTTACTTCATCGTTATTAAATGTTTTCTATCTCATATACAAGGTGGGCCAAAATCGTGGATCAAACGAAACAGGGTGATATATGGGGCTATTTGCAGTAGTTCAAAAAGCCCCAATTTTCTATTTTACTACTTGGAACCCCAACTTTCATTTTTTCTACGATTTTTTTGCACCCTGTATATATCTACCTGCGTAACCTTTCCTAGCTATGTTGGATATGGCTTAGAGTCTAACTGGATGCAGCTCAGCCGCAGATACCAGTAATTTAAGTGGAATTACTGTCTTTCTTAATGCTACAACCCAGTAACTAGTTAACACAAACCCCCTTGGCAAGACTGATGTCAGATTTAATGGCGTCTGACTACCATGATCAAAGATCAAAGTCCTTCAAAGATCTTCAACTGGCTGGTCAGCCATTCGCGGGCCTTCCTCAGCTAGCGTTTTTTAACCTCAAAGATCATCACATCACATCATCAGCCTATTAATGTTCCCACTGCTGGGACACAGGCCTCCTCTCTGTGAGAGGAAATGGGTCACGTGTCTTCGAATTTTTGATTCTAGGACATGCCGGTTTCCTCACGATGTTTTCCTTTACCGTTTTGAGAGCAGTGGTGATGAAATAATTTACACAAATTAAAGCGCCTGCCTGGGCTCGAACCCACGACCTACAACTTGTAAGTCGCGGCCGATACCACTGGGCCACCACTGCTCATGATCATAAAAGATCATGTGCAGCTGTTATTACTTAACTACTCGGGCATTTAATTATTTCTCACCCCGATGTTATTTTTCAAGATCATAGTTCCCTCGTGGTAAAGGTGGATTTCACTTTGAGAATAACTGATCTACATCATACGAATGGTGGGAAATGTAACAAAAATAACATCATAAAGACTATCGGATGTTTTCAAATGCAAATACCTTAACTTGTTTGCGATTTTTCCTCAGAGCAATTACTTTTATGATTTCACGCGGAAGTTCAAGCTGAAAGCGAGAGATTTTTGAAATAGGAATGTGATGAGTATTCGTTTAAAAAGTCGGTTCTGTTTTCAATGCGTTTATGTATGTGTGGCCTGAAGCCTTTGAACAGTATTAAATCTCTTGTGATTGATTGACCAGAATAGAACAATGGATTTGATAACGGATAATAACCACAATTGTTATTTGACAGTAACAGTAATATCATTGTTTTGTGAACTTTTTTGCCTCCTTATGTCAAAACTTTATCATCTGCACGTCACTTTCTGAGGGGTTTTAAACGCACATAGGCTATCAAGACTTTCCTTTTTTATTTGTGTGAAAAACTAAAACACAGTTTTACCTAATTTTTATTTCCTCAACACAACATTGGTTTTAACCAAGTTTCCGAATTCACGTTTTGGACACCTGCCTAGTTTTCTTAATTTATTATGGCCAGCAAGAGCTTCCATTTTCAATTTAAATGCTTCATAAATAGTTTAGTCAGGCATCTAAAACGTTCCAGTTATTCTTTAATTACTTCGACCAAACAAGAGGTAACATTATGGAGGTAAATTGTTTGCATGTTTATAAAGGAAATCTCTGGACATACTGATCCGACAATGCAAATGGTTGATAGCAATAGGCTCGTATCCTGAGACTTTAACATAACTGGAGTCTGGAGTGGCGACCACGAACCGAAAGACGATACGTTGGACGGCCTCCCTCTAGGTATACCCTGGTTAAGGCTACGGGAGTCCGGTGCATGTGAAACGCACAGGACCGACCAGTGTGGCGACGCTTGGGGAAGGGTTATGTCCAGTAGTGGACGTCTTTCGGCTGAAATGATGATTCATCATCATCATCATATCAGCCGAAAGACGTCCACTGCTGGACATAGGCCTCCCCCAAGCGTCGCCACATTGACCGGTCTCGTGCGTCCCGCAACCAGCGGATCCCCGCAACCTTCACCAGGTCATCGGTCCACCTGGTGGGAGGCCTTCCAACGCAACGTCTTCCGGTTCGCGGTCGTAACTCCAGAACCTTTCTGCCCCATCGGCCATCCATTCTGCGAGCAATGTGCCCTGCCCACTGCCACTTAAGCTTGGCAATTCTTCGGGCTATGTCGGTAACCCTGGTTCTCTTACGGATCTCTTAATTTCTGATTCGATCACGCAAGGAAACTCCGAGCATAACCCTATAGAAATAATGATTATGATGATGAAACATAACTACCTTAACTTATATGGAATTTTTCTTAAATCCCGACGGAAAAAGAAGGTATAAGTTTCACGTGTATACCTGTGTATATGTGAATTTGTGTATCTGTCTGTGGCATCATAGCTCTTAAACGGATGAACCGATTTTGAAGTCGTGTTTGTTTGACAGGTGACTTTATCGAGAGTGTTCTTAGCTATGTTTGATGAAAATCGGGTCAGCTGTTCTAAAGTTATGGGCGTATTACTTTTTGAATTGGAGTATTTTCGCATGACATCGTGTCGTAATTACGTGTTCAATAGATAACCGATCGAAGCGTGTCTACTACTAGATACATTATGTAGCATGAAATAAAATTTTGTCGGGGCTACTTTAATTTTTTAAATTTTAATTGTTATCCTGGGAAGATGCATCTCTCTTGCAGTTTAGATAGAGGGAGCGAAGCCGCAAGAAAGGCGATTTTATTAACATTTTCTTTTATGATAAAAACCAGGATAGGTTTTTTCAGAATATCACACACACACATCATCAGCCGATTAATGTTCCCACTGCTGCGACACAGGCCTCCTCTCTGTGAGAGGGGATGGGCCGTAATCCACCACGCGGGCACTCACGATGTTTTCCTTCACCGTTTTTGAGAGCAGTGGTGATGAAATAATTTACACAAAATAAAGCGCCTGCCTGGGTTCGAACCTACGAATTACAACTTGTAAGTCGCGGCCGTTATCACTGGGCCACCACTGCTCTCATAAATCAGAATATGGTTTTATTCAATCTTGTTTTATTACCTACTTACCATGTTTGTTGGAGTAGCTTTTAATGGAGTCGATTTTATTTTTATGACTTTTTCGTTAAATAATGTGTTGCTGTAACTGGCTGGTATTAATCAGCCTGTAACTGGACCATTGCAGGGCAAAGGCCTCTTCTCATAAAGAGAAGGCACGAGCATTGATCACCACGCTTGCTCCAGGCGGGTTGCGATTTCAAACTTGTATTAACTATTGTCCTGAATTCCTCACGATGTTTTTCTTCACAATTGTCAGCGATGTCCAAGATAAAGTAGAAAGTATATATGAATTGTAAAATCACATTGGCAATGTTAATCAATATACATATAATAAATCTGTGGAAAAGTCGTTTTTGAACATTAAAAATATTTCCAAAAAATATAGCCAGGGTGCTAATGGATAACCAACAGAACCTATTGCCAGCATTTTTGGTTTATTTGTCTGTTTATCTGTTTAGTTGTGCACGCACCACGTAAAATGTACGAAACCAATATATATATTTTTCGTTTTTAAACTTTGCCCCACACTAGGAATTTCTCCTGTATTGTGGGTGCATTTACAAACATATAAACTCACATACACAAACACCCAGAGCCGGAACAACTATCTGTAAATGCAATGTATCCAACTTTTATACATAAAAATTGTGCGTAAGTATTACTTAGTTTTTCACTCTATCAAAAGTTAGATGAATTTAAAGTTTTCAAGAAGTAAAATTATCACAACACACGCAATTCAGATACTTGGACAGTTGAACTCGATATTCGATAGATGGCGTTGTGCATTTGAAGTCATTTTCTGAATGGCGGTGCTAAAATTCTCCGCGAAAGAATGATGACTATAGAAAAAAAAATGTTAAGTAGGTAAGTAGGGTAGGCAGGCAGGCAAGTAGTAATAAATAATTTTCTTCATTAAGTATTTTATGTGTACATGAATAAATTATTACCTATGGAAAGATGAAAGGAAGGTCTGAGCTCTGCAGTAGGAAAAATAGATCTAAACAATATATATATCAGGTTTTTTATAAATCTGAAATCACTCACTCACTTCTGAATCACTTTTCCAACCTAAAAAGTTGCAAAGATCTGTCACTGTTTCTAGAAATGACAAACTTGAAATAATAATAATATTATTCGGAGCAAAACTTGCCTTTTCCACGGAAACTCTGCGAAAACAAATACCTTAACATTAGAAGCTTATGTTCAATAAATAAGAAGAGTTAACCTTTCCTAATTGATTGATGGATCGCTGTTGTGTTGCGTTCTTCGTAAACGCACACCAAACAAGGAACAAGCTCCGGGAACGCGTTTTTCCATAATTTAATCATCTTAACAGAAAAGTTTAGGACTTTAGGGAGATATCGTACAAGTCATAGAGGTAAAGTTTCATTGAGGGTTTTTTGAAATGATGTGCAATTGGTGCAGCACTAAAACGTCAGGTGCAGGTACCTGTCAAGGCGCTAAAGTTGTCCGACATTTGTTACGACAGCTTAATATTAACGACATAAGTTACTTCTTCCAGAGCAGTGGCGGCCCAGTATCGGCAGCGACTTACAAGAAGTAGGTGGTGGGTTCGAACCCAGGCAAGCGCTTTACTTTGTGTAAATTATTTCATCACCACTGCTCTCAAAAACGGTGAAGGAAAACATCGTGAGGAAACCGGCATGTCCTAGAACCAAAAATTCGAATACATGTGACATGAACAAACCCGCACTGGGCCCGCGTGGTGGATTACGGCCTATCCCCTCTCACAGAGAGGAGGCCTGTGTACCAGCAGTGAGAACATTAATAGGCTGATGATGTGTGAAGTTACTTCTTAAAAAACTTTTTTTACAAAAAAATATGACTTTCAAAAAAACTACAATGTGATAAAAGTTTTTTTCTCTCTTTTTAGTTGTACCTATCTAAAGGCAAGTTGTTTAGTAAGCTACCTATAACGCCAGTATAGATTACCCGAATATCATGAAACTTGAATATAACCGGTGAAATGAGAGATCTGCGTACCCCTTAAGAGCGTATTGGCGTGATGTTATGTTATGAAATGGTATAAACAATAAACAGGCATGCGATTGCAGCAATCCTTAGAAATTTACCTTTATTTATTGAAGAGTTCCGGTGTATATCTTCGAAGTTCTTCATCAGATCTTCACCAAATTAAAATGGGACCAATTTCGGAAAATATTTTTTCTAACAAAAAATAATTTTCAAAATCGGTCCACAATTGAAGGAGATATCGGTGAAAATACACAAAAAAAAAACAAACAAAGTCGAAAATAGAACCTTTTTGGAAAGTCGGTTAAAAAGGAAAAGACGTTTTGCTAAAATTGGTGCTAACTGGTGGCATGAATTTTCGTGAAAGTTCATTGCTACGAGTACTTGATGTAAAAATTTAACAATTTGTAAGATTTCTTAAATAAGTGGTTTATTTTAAACATTCCAGAAGTTACCATCTTAAAAGAAAGTTCAAATTCAGTTCGCAATTACTTCTCAAAAACAAATAATAAAGGGAAATTCAGAGGTATTTTTGACAGATTGTGAATGCAATACGAATGCGAATGTTGACTAAAAATACGGGAATTATCCCTCTGATACCAAATCATATCATAGGAAAGCAGTTCTAATTGGTACAGGATGCAAAACTTAGAAAAACCTTTTTCACACTTAATACAAAGCAATAATTCCCCGTATCCTACAAAGCATCTGAGCTGTATAAAAGCTCGTCCTTATAATACAAGACGTAACGTTGCATAATATGGCGCGTGTTCAGCCAAAGTATTCGTTATGGTATTTGCTACACCTAGCCAACGGGGGCATACGTTTTTCGATATGACGCCGAACGTCAGGTGTTCATCTCGTGACCTAGTTATCAAATTCTATTTTAAAACAACAGCTTTAAGTTTCAAACAGGAGTGTGTTGGTGGTTGTCACTTGTGGCATTTTGGCTGTGAGAGGCTGGGAGCCCTCCCTCTAGGAGAGAGCGTTGCCAGCGGCGGAGAGCACTTGAGACTCTGGCGAGGTGATCCGAGTGGCGATATTCGCGAGTTGGGGGGCTCGTTCGCTGCATCCCTCTTGCTCACGCCGGCCGGGCGGCGAGAGGCAGCCGCACAACCCAGCGTCACTCACATCGTTTCGGTCTCCCCGATCGTGTGTCCGATCCTCTCCTACCCGCGACGTACGATCTCTCCGATATCTACCGGTACTAAATTGAGCGTGCCGCGTCTGGCGCGACGTTTATTATAAACATATTCCTTATTTCGTGAATTACCCTCCACGGTCCCATCACCAGCTCTCCGCACTACGGTCAGTAAAGTTTTAATTAATTTATTAAGTTTTGTTTTGGACTTTTCATAGTGAAATAAAGGACCGTTATTTTTAAGACTTTACACGTGGTTAGTTGGGTAAGTAGAATTCTGTTGGTCGGTGCAAATAAAGGATTGTTTGGATTGTGGTAAAGGAAAAGCGTCTGTATAGAAAAGCGGCCGGCCCCGCGCCGCCCGGTCTCATTTCCATCCGTCAAGCACTAGGTGAGTACCTGCTGCGTCTGCTTTTTAAAATCCTTCTGGTTTTTTAAGTGCTCTTGTAGAGATCTTTCTTGGATAGCTTTAATCTTGACACAGCGTGATTGCTTAACAAACGGAGGGTAGTTACTTTAATTATTTTGTCATCGTTCTAATTATCTCGCGTTGGGCAATCTGTGTAATTAAAATTTTATATAAATCTGCACCTGTCTGGAATTCTTTGTTTAAACGTGGATCTTTAATTTTGTGCTGGTATTTTAAAGATCTACTAATTACTTGCGTGATTTATGTTTGTCTATAATGGTAACTATTTTCGTCTTTGTCGCCGACTTGGTTATTTTTTTTCATGACTCATTTTCAATAATGTATTTCGGAATAATTCGTGGCTGAAGTTTTTATAGTACTCTGAACTGTACCCCTGAAACGGCAATGTAATTATATTTGTTGGAAAAATTCTGGCATAACTTTCCTGGAGTTTTTCTCTCTACATACATAATTTCGTATCGAGTAATTCACGTACCTATTTCAACATGAAACTTTAGGTGCCAATGTGTTAAGGGTACCTTCAAAACGCTATAAATTTCGTAAAAGCGCGCGAAAGGGATAAGATTATTGCGGAAGTTGGAAACTTTCCTCTAATTTGGGTACAAACTAGTCTGAGCAACTATTAATTAAACGGTCATAAATAACGTTCGAACACCGCTTTGTAACAATTTCATTTAGATTCGACGTCGATTTTAATAAGAAAAAGTTTTGTTGAATTTGGCTGGATTTTAATTTACTTATTTCTTTGTTTAAGGCGTATTTACTTACGTATTATTGTACCCAGTAAATACTGGGTACAATAATAAGTAGTACTGGGTACAAAAGTAAGTATATTACTGGGTATTTGGTTCTAAAACAAAGATAATATTTGTCATTCAATCCGTATATTTGTGGCTAAGATATTGGATTGCGGAAGAGGTTTCCTATAAGACAGAGAGTCACTATTCCCGTGTGGTTGCATGGCTCGAATGGCTCGGATGGCTCAAACATGTATGAACGTAAACCTGATCTCTTCCATATTGGTATTAAGGCGGGTCAGTGAACACCGTATGTGTCACCCTTGTAAATTCCTCGGGCTTCCGATTTCATGGTGTATATTTTGATTATTCGATATTTTTTTGTGTGTAAATCTTTGTCATTGTTCCGTTGATACATTACTGAACGGGATTTATTGAATAACTGACATTTTATATAACCTACGAGTAAAAAAAAACCTTGAAACTTTTGTAACACACAAACAGGATTATTTATGAAAAATTGCTAACCATATGATTTGATTATTTATCATAATTATTCTAAATTTAAATTGAATTAATAATCTGCTAATCTGTGTTTAGTCAAATCATAATGGTTAGAAAGTTTTCATGAATATGGCGTCACGTTTAAAAAAAAGTATTTTGTTAAGAAATACCACTTAAGAGACTGCTACAGTAGGTAACAGTTCTTTTGTACCAAAACCTCAGCTGAAAAGCTTTTCACCTATGTTCCTTTGTGTTGCATACAGTTTTAATAAATACAATTAGATGAAAAACACCTGGAGCCTCACACAATAAATTGTCAAGGGTATTATGATAAACTCATTGAGAAAAAACTTTATACCATTGAGTTGGTTTCATTTTGCCGGCACGTCATTATTGTAATGGAGCTTAATGAAAATTGATGACACTTTGATTCAATTACTTTCTGCGATTTTATGAAAGCTCTTGTTTTTGTTGTCATATCTAATTTATATTTTTTTTTGAGGTGAATTTTAAATTGAATTTAAAATTTGCTGCAACAGAGATTTTGTTTTTCGATTTGCCGAGAGCAAAATAATATGTCCCAATTATTTTTTCATAAAAATTTCCGTTGAACTAAACTCTGTCAGCATACATAAAACTTCAAATATTACATCAAAACCATTCTTTGTCACTTTATCTCCTTTTAAAAAACTCGACCTAAACACGTTTCACAAATTGATTTAACATCACCTATAAATACAAACTGCACTAGAAAAAACAACAAAAACGTACCACAAACGTCAACAAAGTTATTTATTTCTGCAAATAAAATAAATACATCGCTAACTTTCCCGTTTTCGGCTCTTTAAAGGTTAAATTATATACGCTTGGGGTGCAAAAATGGAGACGTATGCCACTGTAGGGACCCGAGAGTTATAGTAGGTGACCTACATGGCTAGAAGGAGCTACTCTATTCATATTTTATATTCTATTACATGAGACTGTGGGTTATTGAATAGATGGTTCTGGCCGCAATTTTTACGGAACATTCTCCGGGTCTGCGGCTGCGATACAATGTATTGGGGCTCGGGAGAAAAATTACAAGCACATGACATAGGTTTTTCTTGGACGGGGAAATGGTCCAAGGTGGAGGCAGTGATGTATAAGTAACAATATACTTAATGGTACTTACGTTAACGGGTATTTTCAGGACTTGTGAGCAGTGTTTGTGGATTGCCTTTAGTGATGAGTTTATGGGCTCTTAATGTATTATTTCCGCAGTTTTTTAGTGGGAGGATTTAATTGATAAGAAATATAAACATGAGTCTCCCACAGCTTGGTGCTACACTGCTTTGTGACAACGATGCGATCACCAGTTTTATAAAAAAACTAGCTTCTGTTAGGGCTTCGCCCGCGTGTATTATACATATAAACTTTCCTCTTTAATTACTATTAAAAAAAAACCGCATCAAAATCCGTTGCGTAGTTTTAAAGATCTAAGCATACATAGGGACAGACAGACAGCGGTAAGCGACTTTGTTTTTATACTACGTAAGGATGTTAACTGTTTATATACATTTTAATCATGAAGCCGCATCATAACTTGTCTGAAAACAATTAACTTAATTATATTCGTATCAGCCATTTCGAGGAGCTCGTGGCTAAATAATAACAGCTGCACGGGTCGATCATCAAGGTTAAGCAACGTTTGACGAGGTTGGTCCTTGGATGGGTGACCATTTCAACATACCGAGTTTCCTCCGTGCCTCGGAAAGCACGTTAAGCCGTTGGTGTCGGCTGTTATTTGAAGATCTTTGACAGTCGTTACGGGTAGTCAGAAACTTGAGATCTGACACCAGTCTTGCCAAGGGGTACCGTGTTACCCAGTTACTGGGTTGTGGAGGTCAGATAGGCAGTCGCTCTATGTAAAACACTGGCACTTAGCTAAATCCGGTAAGACTGGAAGCCGACCCCAATATAGTTGGGAAAAGGCTAGGCAGATGATGATGATTATTCGTATCAGCCATTACACAAACACACATCCTTAAGTGGGCATGGCTAGCTACTCGTATTGTAGTAGCTATCCAATCTAAACATCATTTTAATTGCTTCAGTAATTTTGAACACGTCAGAGACATAGAGCTTAACGTCCCCTAAATAGAAAGCCCCGAACTCATGCATACAAAATACTGTTATCATAAGAAATGAAATACTAATTCTACAAAAACATTACTTTAACACAATATTATACCGTAAATAATAATTTATTGTGACATATTTTATATTACATAATTACAGAAGCTACCTTAACTTTTAAGTAAGATAATACCCTGTCTAAAATAATGGCCTCAAAGGCTCTTTGAGACGATGTCACTTTAATTTTGTTTCCCTTGGCAATAAGCAAACCAGTGAGTCATCTAAAGACATAAAATGTTGCAAATAGAAAATATTTGTACAACAAAAAGTATTTTATGATTAAACATGCAAAGAGCAAGACGATTTGCCGAAAATAAACTGAAAACGGTCAGTAAGAAAAACAAAGGATACGAAAGTTCATCCTTCAAGGCATACCAAAGGAAAGGACAAAACAATCTCATGCAATTGGACTACACAAATACCGAATATCTTTTGATTTCACACAAAACACACTCATATACATACAAACACACACACACCCATAAACACACCCACTCACATTCTTTACATTCTTTATTAATTAATTATTAGGTAGCACGCAATGTTTTAGGTTATAAAATAACGAAATTGTCTGCTGAGTTCTATCTTCTGAGATACAGGCCTCGCCTTGTTCAGAAGATAGAGTCTATACCAGTAAACCTCTCTTTACCACCACAAATGCTGCTGCATTATTATTGTATAATGTGCATGATATAAGTACTTACCTAGTATAATAGTAGATTATTGCATCGAGCACAAAGTAATTTATTATTGCACCGAGTGCCTGATTTAGAGCCCGAGCGCTAGCGAGGGCTCTAATCTAACAGGCACGAGGGCAATATAAATTACTTAAGGCGAGGTGCATAATCTGCTTTTCTTTCAACTATTACCTATAGGAATAGTAGATAAATCACTTTTTTTAATTTCTTTCATTTTGAAATCAGAGTTAGCAGCAATCAATTTTTAAATTTGGAACAAGTAGGATAGAAATGAATAATACGTACGTAAAAAAAAAGTATTTATATCGGCTGGCTGAATAGAGCTAATCCATTGAGATTGGCAAATTTTGGTGCGATTAAAAAAAAACAGTGCAATAATGAAATTTCATACATTTTTATTGCTCTAGAGCATTAAAGACTCGCTTTGTACTGAGTTTTTAGTGTGATTGTGATGCAATTAAAGCATAGTTGGAAGAAAATACTTTTACTATGTAATTCCTTGTTGCTATGCTGGTGAGAAATAAACCATTTTATTTTATTTTTTTATTTTTATTCAAACCTGCCCTAGGTTCATATTGGGCACCATACCAAAGATTATAAGATACTTGGCAATAATATTTCTATACTAATATTATAAAGATGTAAAGTTTGTGAGTTTGTGTGGTTGTAAATCTCTGGATCTACTGAACCGATTTTGAAAATTCTTTTACCAATAGCACAGATAATATAATAGTAGCATACAGATGCCTCATCCCATACAAAGAAACCGTGCCGACGTAACTAGCGTTTTTCATCTGATTAATTTTGTTATTTTTGTAAGTACCTCAATCGCGTTCGATTACGTTTCACGGCAATAGATGGTGTTAGCAGCGACTTGCAAGTAAAAGGGTTTACTAGGTTCGTGAATATTTTTTCTTTAAATACAGTGAAGGTTCGTTTTATAGTATTTCTTTGCACGTTTTTACAGTTTTTTTTTGTGTTACAATGCAATATTTAACAATCAAGTGGAAAGCCTCAGAAATGTAAAAATGAGCCATCTATTGGCATCAGTTTTAAATGAACCGTTCAAATAATCTTTGAAATGTGAATTAAAAGCCCAATATTCCATAATTTTGTACTTAGGAGAGTTGATTAAACAAGAACATGCAATTTTTATGTTCAATTCCAGAAAACGTTAATTTTACACATAATTCTATTGAATTGTGTGTACATGTCGCGCTATCTAGTGAAATTTATTTGAACCAAATTTTCTTTCTTAGCAATGAGACCCCGTGCCAATAGAAAGGCTATTTTTTACGACACCGCGGGGAACAGCTAGTCTACAAATAAAGCGAATAAAAATAGTGAAATCGCCAATTAGTCTCTTAGCTCTGCGTTCCACCGAGTCAAGCGCGGCAAACTGATATTTAGCTGAGCCATACCAGAGGTGGCTGCAATACTCCATGCAGGATCGGACTTGCGCTTTGTAAAGAGTTAATAGCTGTCCACGCATAAAGTATCACTCTGACTCTGCCTAAAGTGTACTTAATTTACGAGGTAAAGTTAGTATCATTATCATCTGCCTAATCTTTGCCTAACTATGTCGGGGGTCGGCTTCTTTATGGTGGAAGTGGATACAGCTGAACACCAATATTTTGCATGGAGCGATGGCTCTACAATGCAGAAAGGCAAAAATGTGGAAAGTCCGCTATATTGGATCACGCATAAACCGCTGAACCAGATTTATATAACAGTAAGCACACAGGTAGATAGAAGCGTTTATTGGAGATTGGCTGGAGAAGCCAAAACACCATGAAAAGTGGAAGGCTATGGGGAGACTTTTTACCAACAGTGGGACAATATAGCTTGAATAAACAAAGCACACAGATAGATCATGCCCTAGATCAAAACACCAAATACTTTTTATCCGACTACAAGACATAGTATCTCTAGGAAGCTATTGAAACCGCAGGGAAAAGCTAGTAAAATAAATAAAACTGGCGCTTTAAGGGGCAATGTCTAGCTTCAGGCTATGTAAGTATATGATGACGACATGAAACGAATTGCTCAAATAATAATGGAGGAACTTTTAGTAAAGGAATTATCTTCATCCCTTTGTTATTGATATAAGCTCGTGCTTGTTTTCTCTCTGATCTTTGAGCAGAAGAAAAACACAAAGTGTACCCGGTGCTTTATTCTCACGCTGTGCTCAACCAATGGAAAGGGCTTGGCTAATATTTGTTGATGACGGTTTGATCCAGTGAATCAGCTAAGTAATGTAACAGATCAGTGATTTATTGGCGATGCAATATCTACATTATATAAAAATATTAAACGGAGGTGAAGTTTGTGAGGTTGTAGGGGGTAATCTCTGAATCTACTGAACCGATTTTGAAAATTCTTTCACCAGTAAAAAGCTACATTATTCCTGAGTAACATAAGCTATAATAATTGTCAAAAAAATTAGAGATCCTTATGAAATTTGCAATAATGTAACCCAAAGTCGCAGATTTTTAAATATAAATATAATAAAATTCATTAAATGGCGTGCGCTGAGAAAACTGTTGATGATACATAAAAAATATGTACTACGTGATTAAAGTACTCATTATTACCTTCAAAAATGACTGCAAGAGAATATATCTAACTATCATAGTTAAGTCACAATAGCAGCTTTTATGTTCTAAATTTTAATTAGATCGCCGGTAGAAACAAAAGTTGGATACATTCGTATTGTAGTATTAATTCTTATTTAAATAAATAGTTTAAAAAAATGGTAGGTAGGGTAGGCCATGTAGAGTAGCGTACGTAGGGAAAGTAGGGTAGGTGGGTAGGGTAGGCAGGGTAGGCAGGTGGCAGGTAGGTAGGCAGCCGGTTGACGGGAGCGAAGCCGCGGGGGTCAGCTAGCTCAAAAGATAAAATCAAAGATATTCTTTCTATTACATGAAGAGCAAACCATGGAAATGTATTATATTATTTTATTACAAAGGAATGTCGTGGTCGCAATCATTACTGCTGTGCATAAATTCCAGCGTTCGATTCCCGGATCGGGCAAAGTGTTGGTTGATTTATAAATCCTGAATTTCTCAGTAACATCCCGTAGTCTGGCTTTTCATCCGGTCGATGGCGATAGCTGTGCCCCCTGTTACACGAGTCTTAAATATAATAGGCAAAATGTCCGCCATTGTACCTTTGTGCATCAAGTTTTAAATAAACATAATGTGGCTGAACTAGGTAGACTAGGTATCCGGGAAAACAGGAGATATGTTATTTCTTGGTATGTACCTACAAACGAGAAGACCTTGGCAGCCAAACTCGACGGAGAATGAAAAATACAGGCGACATGACATGTAAAATAGTTTTTATAGATAAAGACTATTTTACATTTGAAATATATCTCTAAGTTTTCTTATAAAGGTCAGTTTAATATACTTGCCGTAATGTCAGGGCCTAAGATACCGGTGTGGCGAGTAGCAAGTACAGTGCGCCAGTGAAACTCACTACCGCGAAACGAAAGCCGCAATGGATGCTTAGATTAGTTTTTATGTCGCTAAGCACTCGTAGCGACAGCAAAAACACAAGAAAAATAAAAAAAGTTTTCTCTATCATATTATATTGTATCATTAAACGTAAATCAAAGAATGTTTTTTTGAAAAATCTGTTTATAAATTGGTTTCATTAAAGTGATTTTTATATTTAAAAAAGGTTATTTATAAACGGTTCAGAGAAAAATAAGCTACAAAGTAAAAAATACTGTACAAAGGTGGTCATTTTTTTTATTTTTTTTTATTATTGTTAGGCTTGCGTTTGACCACTATCTCAGCTGACGGTAAGCGACGATGTGGTCGACGATGAAGCACGCTTGCCTAGAAGAAACCTATAAAATGCCTTATGCAAAATAAAACACTGTAAAATAAAATTTACTCCATATTCAGAGCGTTTAGAATAGCCTGATTATCCATGTTTGGCTTAATCATCAAATAAAACAGATAAAAAAATCAGTTTAAATGTTAACTTCCTTAAAACTGAAACTTTGAATTATAATACGATTATAAAATATGTTTTTCTCCTCAACATCTATGAAAAGATCGCTTTTTTATAAAAACATTGAAACAGGGGTGGCAAATATGATATATTTATTTTTTAAATCCCGAAAAGCCGCATATGAAAAATAGCATAAAGTGATACGATATTATGGATTCTGAAACCCCAACCTAAGCGTAAAATAATTGGGGGTATAATAGAATATCGCCGTCCACTCAAAAAAATGGGATAAAAAAATGTTATCCTAAATCTGAACCATTTGAAAAGCTCGTGATAGATTTCAAGATATATTGATACGTTTTTAATTATCATCGTCACGTCAAAAAACATTGATATAAACTATTAACAGTTTATATCGATGTTTTTTTTTACGTTTTAACAAACCTATTTACCTAATGGAACACATTAGAACAGAAAAGCACGCCATAAAATAGGAATTTCCATTCGATCCGAGTTCAAAGCGAGTTGTAAAATCGATTTTATTGCTTTCACGTCATAAAATCGGGAACGCATTTTTACATCGATAGTACCTAGATAAGTACCCACTTCCTTCGATATAGTACTTATAAAATACTCTGAGCAAGTTTCGTTGTTATCATCAATACCACCCCATGTTTTATGGGCATTTTATGCCATTAAACCGACCGCAGCTTCAGCATGATTTTTTATTATTTATTTTAATATGAGTAGGTACGAAAACGGCGCCAGTGACAGAAAAGTTGAAAGGCAACTGTTTGTCCTGGTATGGTCATCTGATGAGGAGGGATGAAACGCATGTTACTAGAAGAGTTATGAATATAAATATGGATGGATGGAGAGGGAGGGGACGGCCAAAGAAAAGAAGGGTGGACTGTGTGAGGAGTGATATGAAAGAAAAGGGAGTCAGTGATAGCGTGACGGGGGACAGGACGGTATGGAAGAAGAAAACGTGTTGCGCCGACCCCAAGTAACATGGGACAAGGGCAGGAAGATGATGATGAGTAGATACGAAAAAAAGGTGCAGTGGTGGCCCAGTGGTATCGGCCGCGACTTATAAGTTGAAGGTCGTGGGTTCGATCCCAGGCGGGCGTTTTACTTTGTGTAATTATTTCATAATCCCTGCATGGGCATGTCCTAGAACCAAAAATTCTAAGACATGTGACATCCACCAACCCGCACTGAGCCCGCATGGTGGATAACGGCCCATTCCGTCTCACAGAGAGGAGGCCTGTGTCCCAGCAGTGGGAACATTAATAGGCTGATGATATATATATAAATACGAAAAAAGAACAGAAAACTTGCTAGGTATTTCTGGCTCTTTTGAAATTTATTGGTATTTTCAGATTTTAAGCAACAGTGAAAAAATAACATATTAAATAAAGCAGATACTGACCTTCTTTACCAAACAATAATCTAATAAGTCGGGCATCAGACTAGACTAACAAGGAAAGATTGCAAAGCGACCCTTTTGCAATCCACTCTAATCATAACCAAAATCGAATTTAGTTGTAGAGCAAGCCGAAATACACAATACTGCAGAAAAAAAAACTATTTGATAAATGGTTTCTGTTCGATTGTTTATGCCATCCGTACGTAACTGCACTCGCGACTAACGTAGGTACGCGATAGTGTCAACAACCTGACAGGTCTTAGCGCAGTCTTCCTGAACAGGTTTCCCAGGACCAGTAGTAATCCTTGTGCCTATGACGTGTCAATGCTATAATGAACCCGTTGTAAAAAAAGGATGGCGCTATACTTTCCATATAGCTGTTTCTCTCGCAGCTGGAGCTTATATCATAAGGGCTTATGTCATATAACGTCATGCTCATAATACACTTAACTATTTATTAGCTCCGGATTCCTACGTGCTGGCATTCGGTAATTATGTTCGGGTATTCACATTGCAGGGGCGTTGTGCGTAATATGAAGATAGTAGGTAGCTATATACAGGCCAACAGGAATTCGGTGGATAAAAAAAACCGGCCAAGTGCGAGTCGGACTCGTGCACGAAGGGTTCCGTACCATTAACGCAAAAAATGGCAAAAAAACACGTTTGTTGTATGGGAGCCCCACTTAAGTATTTATTTTATTCTGTTTTTAGTATTTGTAGTTATAGCGGCAACAGAAATACATCATCTGTGAATTTCAACTGTCTAGCTATCACCGTTCATGAGATACAGCCTGGTAACAGACGGACAGACAGACAGACGGATCGCGGCGTCTTAGTAATAGGGTCCAGTTTTTACCCTTTGGGTACGGAACTCTAAAAAGCGTTCATAAATTACGTTTTGCAAAAGAGTATACTTGATTTTCATATTCATCCATCCAGTTGTAAACGACCCTTTTTCCTTACTGGCCTTGTTTGTTCTGTCTCCTGCTTGATATGGAGGGAAGTGAAAATTTGTATTTTTCCCTACTGCTCCGTTATTATTTTCTGATTAATTTCGTTGCGGGATCCAAAACAGTTAAATTCATTCTCCGGGATTTCGTCGAGCTTCATTAACTCGGCGCTTTTCTGGTGTTCGCCACTGTTGTTTCTGGCTTTCAGGAGTTGCAGTGGGTTCATGATGAACGGATTTTTCTATAAGCAAGTTATTATTTGGGCCTGAAAATTAATAAGGTCTATGTTCGTTTCATCGGATGATTAAACCATGCTTAGATATAATAATTAATTCAAGTCAATGATACTATCGCTTGCAAAGTTCTCTCAAGGCCCTAGCTAGACAAAGTGGCATGCACTACCAAAATGACACGTAATCATTCGTAAAATTTTCGTCTTTTGACCAGACCAGCGATATCGTTGACTTTGTTGTGTTTGTCTAGACCCAAAACAAACTGTGAACCTAATCCAGCTACAAATTGTAGTCAATACGGAATGGGAACAACTATTATTACTTTGTATCAATAGAAACCCAATATTCACATTCAAGTTTACAGACTAATACAATCCCACTATAAAACAGACATGACAAATAGCAACGTTGACGATAACACAATTAGCAACGTTGACGGCTCAATGTCTGAGCTTAGATACATACCAATGGGTCTACCAATGAAATAGATATGAGGTTGTAGATAGGTAGCCACCAGGTACCTAATACCTTACCGCAAGTCGCAACCTTAGCCAAGACCGCAGATCACGACTGTATCAACTGAGTATAAAAAATGTAGTTTAACTGTTCTTGACGCCATTTGCGGTTGTTCTTGAGGTGAAGATAAATATTGTTTTCTGAATGTCATTGAAGTTGTAAGTCAATGAAAATATTTTTATTTGCTACATTCTAATCTTTTGATGCATTGATGCAATAAGGAAGGTCAATAATAATCTTGACTGGTTTCTTGAAGCCACATTGAGTAATTCTAATTAAAAGAGTAAGTAGAAAGACAGACGATATATATGAGGAATTATATGAAAGAAAGACAGTGAATGCCACTATCTCGGTTCGTGACAATTTTCAACAAAAATGGCAGGAGAAAAATAATATTTGTTTCGGGATATTTACCATGTATTGAGTATTAAGA
The DNA here is from genome assembly GCA_948252205.1 of Orthosia incerta. Taxonomy (NCBI): domain Eukaryota; kingdom Metazoa; phylum Arthropoda; class Insecta; order Lepidoptera; family Noctuidae; genus Orthosia; species Orthosia incerta. The sequence goes on from OX411748.1 coordinate 9,259,252, forward strand.
GCTCTCAACAAAAATCTAAATATACATAGTAAATATCCCGAAACAAATATTAATTCTAATGTTTGTGACCATGTCAGCATAAAAACTTATATGGCAGAAGAAAATGTTTTGAACCGTCCCCAAGTAACATGGGTCAAGGGAAAGAATATGATCTTTTTTTGAGTATGTAGACTTACGTTGAACTTAAATCGGTAACATTTAGAACAAGCAATCGTGAGATTAATAAGAGCCCCACCTAGACAATAATGTGGATGAGGCCGACGAACCAAGAAAATGTCGATTGCAATATTTCGCGATGGATAAATGAGCTTGTTTTATAAGATAATTAATCAATAATTTGACACTACTGTATTTACATATTATTTTGTATTGTAATTTCTTGGTATTTAAAAACAACTTTTTAACAAAAGATCAAAACGACTTCCAGAACAAAACAACTACAAAGCAAAAAATAACTTTCTTTTCCGAAGTTGGTGTCGAAAAACAGAAAACAATGGGAACAAAAGACACCGACTTCGGAATAGAAAGTTATTTTTTGCTTTTTAGTTTTTGATCGGAAGTCGGTTTGATCTTTTGTTAAAAAGTTTTTTTATTTTCCTCTGTTTAGTTTTCGTAGGTATCTCCAATTAACATGATAATCATTTATAGCCAAAGTACATCTCATGACGTTTCCAATAAGCCCAAACACGACTAGTATACATTGTTTTATATCAGAGTTCCAGTTCCTACCTTCCGGCTTCATTATCAGATCAGTTCGATGGTGTCATTTTCATCAGTACCATTTATTTATAAGTATTTGCTTCATCACAGTCGATTAACTATTCGAGATTTCTTATACCCGTGACATACTTAGCATTCAGGAGTTCCAGTGGCCATCTATGGTCTTCTTCATCAGTTCCACTTCACTAAATGATACTTTATGAGTGCAAATGATTGCATTGTTGATAAAAATACCAAAATCGCTATATGTGTGCCTATAATATTTGGGCAGTTTCCTCGATTTCTCTAGGATCCCATTATCAGATCCTGACCTGGTGACTATGGGACCAACTAGGAAGTATACCCTTCAAAACAAAAGAATATTTTTTCGGTCCAGGCGTCTATGAGTAATCGGGGAACATACATAAAAAAAAGATTCCGGCGAATTGAGGTTCGCCTCCTTTTTTGAAGTCGGTTAAAAATAAAAACCTTCGTTCTAATACCAAAGCATGAATAGCGTGAGATTAACGTACGATCCTATTCTGTATCACAAGGAAATGCTGTGCATTGAGATATTGACAAACTAATAATTTATACAGTGACAGACAATATTATTGTGTAATACCAACACAGATAATTTAATTTGCTTGCACAGAAAGCATACGCTTCTAGTACTGAAGTGTAGATTCTCTGTACGAGTGTGTTTATGTAACTAATTTAATTACTGATGTATAACATCGCTATCGTAATTGGATTATATATTATGTATTTGTATTCCAGTTGTTCAAACGTACATATGTCATAATCCGAATAGCAACTGTCGAGAGACGGAATGTCTTGTGATGTTTTTTAATATAAATGTTAGGGATGCAGATATTACATCGATGCCGCGTGGGCCACGCGCGAGTGTGCCAAGTGCAGACGGCGCGCGCTGGCCGCGAGTGTTAGGTTCAAATCCCAACAATTTCCGATATTAGATTAATGCACACTAATTTTTATATTACGTCTACATACAGATACACTTCTAGATGGAATATCCAATTATGCATTAAGAAACACACAGTCCCTATCTGTACCTTAATAAGGTTCATAGTGCAATTTATTAGGCATCATTCCAAAACATGAATTAACTACATTACATCACCTATGCCATTTTCCAACCCAAGGTTATCCAGACCTTTTACTTGATACTAAACCAAGGTGTCATAGAATATACTTGGGTCATAAACGAGGGCGAGCGTGACAAACAAGCGTTACAGTAACAGAGGGAATAAATTAGGTAAGTATCCTTCCACGGGCTGAAAAAGTGATACATTTGTATGAGTGGCCGTTTATATTCATTATGTACTACTTAGAAGATAGTAGTGGATGTTCTAGTGTAATCATTTTATTATACAAACTATCTTTTTTCCTGCAGCTTCGCCCCCCATGGCCTATCCCTCAAAAATCGTCCATATTTTCTGCGCTGAAAAGTAGCTTTTCGTACGCTGCGTGTGCTTTCTGCGAGCGTAAGAATTTTTACAAACTTTAAAAGTAAATAAAGAAAATATATTTATTTGTGATCAGCACATGAGAGATGAAATAAAAACAATAATATTAAAAAGTAAAGTGACAAGTGTAATTATTTGTTTTAGATAGATATGTAAATTATATTTTTTCATGGTTGATAACAATTTAATTTTATCTTCAATTATTTCCAAAATGGTGGTTTACATTTACTAGTTTGAATGTTTTTTAATCCACTCTAATTAAACAAAACAAATTTAATACTTAATAGGTTTATTGATTGCACAATATTGGTCAGTAATTAACTAATTACTAAATCAACATATAATGAAATATTGTTTGTTATTTGCTCTAGGCAATAGTAAATTATTCAGTAAATTTTGTACATTAATCATAATAATTACAAATAATTAAATTATATAACACCTAGCCTATTCATTATTAGGTAAAGCCAGGAAAAATTACCGTTTTAATTTTTTTGACGATAATCTAGACTTCTATACTAATATTATAAAGCTGGAGAGTTTGTTTGTTTGAACGCGCTAATCTCAGAACTATTGGTTGGCATAAAAAACATATGTTTGTGTTGGATAGTCCATTTATCGAGGAAGGTAGGCTATATTATATCACGCTACGATCAATAGGAGCGGAGCATAAATTAAAAATGTTGCAAAAACGAGAAAAAAAAATCCTATTTAAGAGCTTCCGTTGCGTGCGCTGCGTAAGCGGTTAAACTTACGCAACATTCATGTATGTAGGGTAGGTAGGGTAGGGTAGGTAGGTAGCCAGTTGACGGGAGCGAAGCCACGTGGGCAGCTAGTTCCGTATAAATTGAAGCGTAACTAAGATTGACATTACCTGTCATACTAATTCACCTTGGGTACCACATGATCACATGAATCAGGAGAAATAACCTTAGAATAATCTTAGGAACAATTACGGGCCACAGACAAACTTACAGGGCTTAACAAACATCTTTTTAATGTAGGGCCACAGACGTCCCGCTTTGCAGGGGCTGCCTTGACGCTGAGGAATCAGCCATCCACGTCATCCTGGAATGCGAGGCCGTGGTTTCTCAACGTGAAGAAATCCTCGGAACGAAGCCTGTGAAGCTCCCAGGAAGCTTCTGTGCTTTTGTGAGGAGCTAGGCTGGGTTTGTTAGCCAGAACCCCCACGCACAATAGACCGAATGAGAATCTAAGTGCGGAAAAGGGAGTCCCCAGCATTCGCATCGTCATCATCATACCTTGGGTACTAACTAGTCAAATTGAAAGACTGTCAGCGTAATCGATAAACAACTGGCCGCTTTCTGAATTGAGTATTTCGAGTTAAGAACGTGTCAAACCCTACCTTAATGTCAAAGTTTGACAAGTGTTCAAGCTAAAGTAGAATTTAAGAAACACTCAACTTCAAATTCTTAATTCAAATGGGGAAAAGTTCAAAACGTTTTCTTTTTTTTTTGCAAATGAGAATGTCACGTTATTATTCCTGGCGGGTGAGCACGGCCTACTGTGAGAGGCTTGAGTCACACATTTTTATCACAGTTTGGGAGCAAAACGGTGGTAAAAATGCGTGACTCAAGCCTATCACAGAGGCCGTACTCGCCCGGCTGATATAAAGTCGCTATATCATGACTACGGAACAGAAAAATAGGCTGGACAAGTGGGATTCGATGTCAGCGAAGGCGATAGTCGAAACATCAGAATGTAAGGGATTGATCACGTGATTTTTCTTTTTTTTCTTTCCTTTTTGACAATCTCTATCGCCACGCTTCCGAATATAGAATATCACTTGTTTAGGGACTCAGGTTCTTTCTTTTCCGTAATCTACCGCTTATGACGTGCAAGTGACATTTCATCTAAAACAAACATTTAATTTCCTTGACAACAAAATTGTACAAAAGCATGAATAGAAGCAGGGGTGGCCAACCTACTCCCCGCTGTGCATCTGTGTTGCCCGACTCTTTATGTCGCGCCTGAAACATAAAGAATAATATTTGTAATTTTACTTACAATACGCCGAGAGCGACTTTAGCATGATTTTGCTTTAGTATCTGACATAGTCATGAAAATGTTGAACGTCCTGCATGCTCTTGAATATGAAGTATTTAGAACTTCCTGAAACTCAGGATCAGTCATTAGAACTGACTCGTTGGCTTTTAGGCTTCCGTACCTAAAGGGTAAAAACGAGACCCTATAACTAAGACTCCGCGGTCCGTCTGTCTGTCTGTCACCAGGCTGTATCTACTACTGTAGTACAGATGATGTATTTCCGTTGCCGCTATAACAACAAATAATAAAAACATAATAAAATAAATATTTAAGTGGGGCTCGCATACAACAAACATGATTTGATTGTTGTTTTTTTTGGCGATAATGGTACGTAACCCTTCGTGCGCGAGTCAGACTCGCACTTGGCCGGTTTTGACTAAGATCAATAATTATAGTCAACAAAATGTTGAGGACTCCTGAATATGGTTATACCTAGTATTTAGAAAGAAATCAATCCTTAGAAATGACTCATTTGTTTTGATTAAGATCAGTTTTCCTTAGAAAAGTGGAAACTAGTCAAATATACGAGTTTTTGAAGAAATTCTGAAAACTGCTAAACTTATAGTGAAATATAAAATGGTTTACAACTAATTCAGGCACCTCACAGAATAAAAAGTTAAACTAAAGCTATAGGTTGTTCATAACATAAGAATTTAAATAGTTATCTACTTTACATACAATCTATTGCACGACAATTTTAATATAACATGAATAAACTGGACTTGTATTCCATAGAAACTCCGCACTAGACCATCTCAAGTTAAAATTGTAGCACAGATTGAATAAAATTTAAAATCTTGCATACAACAGCATACAATCCTAAACAACGAAGTCTCAGCAATTTAAATGAACAATTTCATTGAATCGAATTTCACCTACAACTCAATATGCAGTGAGAAATAGGTCACCTTTGTGTGAGGAAAAACTATTAGGATATTTCTATTGAAAATTGCAAGCAAGAGTTTTAAGGCCTCCTACAATAGGTATAACACCAACTACAGGGCGTACCATGACGTGTCAATACTATATCATGGTGCTACAGTGAAAAATATTTATATTTTAGTTCTCATTTATGCTTAGACTCAACCGTTTTAAATATATAAAAAAAATATCGAATTGTGATCACGATATTCAAACATACATTTCTAAGTTTACAACAAAAATCTCAAAAAAAGAAACTTGACAACCTCCTTCTTTAAAAAAATCAGAAAATAAAAATCCTGGCTGAAAATAATGTCAATACCAAAACTCCTTTACGTTCCAAATTCAAAATACAAACGCCAACGCTTTTAACCAACCATCCTTCAAAAAGGAAGATACACAACGTCACAGCATTTGCGCGAGATTTGTACAGGCCACCTATGACCCGTGTGAAGGAAAGCCATCATTTGTAAGGCTCAGGGCAACAACCGCGTGCTTCCGGTTCCGAGTGTTGACAAGACTAACCTCATGCAGGAAAACATGCCATTATTGTGTGGGATAGAGATTTGATTTGAGAATGGAACACTTCAAGTGGGTTTATGGTTTTTGTTTTTTTTTAATTTTATTTAGGAAACGAACTTTATGATAACTTGTGTAGAAATAGGTTGTATGATGCTGAGGAATGAGGAAACTTTTGAGTATGAATAAAAAAAAATACCAAAGAAATAAAGGTTGTCTGGTAGACATAGAAAAATACCAAAGAAAACAATGTTCTGTCTTGCCAGCGATATGACATGTGTTACCTTTTTTTGGTATACAATGTAGTATATTCGATTAACACGCTTTTATTAGCTTGGTATGTATGTATCTATGTATCAATGTAACGGAATCTTTGAACGTGATTTTCACCCACTTCAAAACGTTGGATTGATTTGAAACTTTGCACAATTATCAAGGACCGATGACAATGCAATAATTTAAACAGTTTGTCCCATTATCCTTACCATTAAAGCGTGTTTTTTTAGTTTTTAGAACTACAATTTTTTTTTTTATTCTAATAATGAATGGGTTTAAAATATCTTGACTTAACTGATGATTAAAAGAAAAGTGCGGAATAAAAAACAAAATCTCAGATACCAAATAAATTAAGATAAGGACCAGAGAATTTTTAGCTTTATAAAAAGTCACACTGCATGATATCGTACAGTACAAAGATTTACGAAAATCTTTATCCATGTGTCGTTATGTGATAATGAACTGACGGCGATATCATCGACTATCCAAAATATGACGTGGCTGATGAGCTTGCTAGGCTAGACGAGGATCAACACGGTGCGGCGGTCTGTGGACCCGACCCTGTCGTACCCATCCCCTTCAACCTAATACGCAGGTGGCAACAGGAATTCACTCAGACACAGGCGGAGAACGGCTGGACCTCGACACCGAGCTGCAGGCAGTCCAAAGAAGCTATGCCATCCTTGGATAGTAGGCTAACCAGGCGTTTATTATAAAAAAAAGACGGACACTACGGTGGTGACGGGGACCTTCACGGAACACTGCTCGCTAAACCAACACAAACACACAATAGGCATAACGGACAGTCCTCTGTGCAGGGCGTGCATGGAGGAATATCCAGATTAGAAAACAAACTTTCGGGCCACCCAGATCTTACACAAATGTTCTGGAGGGAGGAACCACCAAAAGGCCGCCAATGCCCACGCATAATGGTCCACCTGAAGGGCTATGTGCGGAAACCAAAGTCAAAGTCAAATATATGTATTTCAATTAGGCCAGTAAGCGGCACTTTCGAACGTAATAAAATATATGAATTAAAATTTACATGTAGTAAAAGTTGATTCTACCAAACCCTATAAAATAGACCAAAATACTGTAATCTGCTAGCAGTAGCCTGCAGCTTTAAATGTGGAATAGGTTACTACTAGGCAAGCGAGCTCCATCGTCGAACACGTCATCGCGTACCCTCAAATAAGATGGTGGTCAAACGCGAACCTTTAGAAAAAAACGGGTTACGCAAATTTAGCTTATATGGAGTAAAATTTATGCCAAAATGTAAAAGCTAATAATTACTTCGACATCAAGCAAAATTTGATCGGGTCTCCTGTTGAAATAATATCAATTATTAATTTAGAGAGAGCCTATTTTCAAAACAAATGTATCATTAAATTTTAATCCGACTCTCTCTCTATGATATTTGGTAGTCATTGATACGAAAGTAATAATAATATTCAGACATCGATGACTATGTATTATTGGTGTTGAATTGAGTATAAGTTCACACAAGAACAAGATCCGCCAAGGGTGTCTTAATATTTACAACCAGCACCCAGCTAAATACCTATCTCTTCCTCATATTCTTTTCATAAATAATTGATAACGTCCCATTCCTCAATGCTGAGTATAGGCTAGCTTCCTTATGTATCATGCTCCCCTGGTAATTCCGCATCTCAATCACACTATGTACAGTCAATATTTTAAAAGGTGCCACCGCAGCAGTCCAAAAAATAAACCACAAAAAGATTCAACAAAAATGCAACCAAATATTTATAATTTAATAGATATTCAAAATGATTAAAAAGCCATCGAAATCAATGTACCGAATATTTCCACAAAAACGCGATTGAAAATAACCGTGTTTCCGCATGGGCAAGGCGAATATTGCATTTTCGCTCGAATGAAGTGTCAACTGCATTTTAAATAACTTAGTGGGCCAGGCTCAGCAGCGTATTGATTTGTCGTATTTTGGGCTACTATTTTTGGATGCATCGGTGAGAAAAGGCATTAAAATTTATTCAGAATCTGAGTCGTTTCTTTTAAACTGAAAGAGATAACTTTTCGAATTGCTTAAAATAGACAACGAATTTGATATCCCATTGTTTTCGTTGAATTCTGTTTGTTGTCCGGGCTTTTGTTGTTCGGAGGCGAGTGTAGGTGAATAAATAACTTGATTTCAAACTAAATACCTACTTAAGTATTCTTTCTTTTCAGCATATTATTATTATGTCAGTATTCTAATATGTGCATTCAATAAACGTCTATGTAGTTTGCGAATCACGGCGTCCGGCATCATAAACAGTGTGACTATATTACGAGTACTATTTTGTGGCCACATTGGGTGTCATTACCATGAATTTTTCAAACACTACATTTGGAGACTTGAGTGCCAAGCGTAATGGCTTGTAATATTGTAAATTTTGTAAGCTGTATGAGACTGTATGAAATATGAACTCTACTCTGAGAAAGGTCTTGTCCAAAGCTAAAGCACGTATACTGACATAAGACTGTGTACAGATGCTCCATTAATTGATAATACTAGGTTAGTCACCACACATAAATAATTTAGCTTATGCCTAAAAATAAGTTTTTCTAAACGCTACCAAAGCAGGATTACATTCGCTGGCCTGATCTGCACCTAGTTTTAAATCGAAAATTGTATTGAACATCGATAAAAAAATGTTCTTGAACTGATACACTCTTTCGTTCTCGTCCCAAGTCTCAATTTAAAGTTTCCACGACCAATCAAAGGCTTTTGCATCAATTGTCAAATTCAAATTGGATTTCTGAACGGTCAAGTCACGTTTTATTGAGATCGCTCCATTCGGAATCACTGGTTTTAGTTATTGGACTGTTTGCAATGGCTCTAGTCTGTCTATTGAACTGAAGGGCGTGCTCCCGACTCAAGACGATGACACCGGACTACTGGCTTTATTTATTTTTTGAAATTTGATGCACAAGTAAAAATACAGTTGGTAGAAAAGCGTCAAGCATTTCTTTAACACTTTCTACTTCTAATTGTTAACCAAGACATATATCTAGTATTATGTTATCTGTGCCTATATGTACCTACCTACAAGAGAAATTACATATACCTTTAAGCACCTACTTTTCAATCTTTCTCCTTTTACCTTTGTCTTCAAAATCATTGTCACAGGGCTTATTGCAATGATCACAACAGCTAGACATAATAATATATTTAGTCGCCCGTCGCTCGCTCTCAGTGTTTCGTTAAATATTCGAAACGGATTCAAAGAACATCAAAATAAATTTGTTGTACAGACTGAAGGGATTTTTATTATTTCTTTTTACAACCGACGCTGCAGGAAAGTGCGCACTTCTTTGACACGATTTAATTTTGCTCTAGCGACATAAATGTTGTTAGTATATTTTCTTTTGCCTTCCAAGGTTTGTTATTCAGGTTTTAACCTTTGATGACAATACACATGGTGCTCGGATAATAATATGATTTGTAAACGCTGGACAATATGTGATGTCTTCTACGTTATGTGACTTTCACAAATTTGAGTTACTTTTTGCTCAAAGGATTCACACAAACTGTATTTTGCCTTTATGTTATAATTTTTTAGACGTCATAATTAGAGAATAGACTGTGGCTGAAAAGAAGTTAAGGAAGAACAAAAAACTTAATTAAAACAGTGCATGAAATATTTTCGGAGACAACTATAACGAAATAATGAGAATAAGGCCGCTTTTCGACTGACCTTACCAAACAAATAATTGTATGTACCAGCAACTCAGTGCAAAAATATTTCAGTCAAGTTCATTTCCCTTGTTCCACATAATCGGAATTTTTCGCGAGTTCCCGTCAATGTGTCCCTCGCTTGCTGCCGGTATTTTTCGTCAGTTGTCAATCTGGTACGCGTGACTGACTACACGTTTTTCTGATGTGCCTCGGGATCAAATTCGTTCGATGCGGAAGCAATGTAGCTCGAACACAACCTTTACGAAAGTATGATCGTTTCATAACATATTTATTTAAGATTCCTTTTTCTTTGGAATTTTTTTCGCTGTTTGCATGATGATATTATTTTTTATTCAGTCATTATTATCAGCATTAAGGTAAAATTCTGTGAATATAATTAACGCGATCAGTAAGTTCGCGTTCAAGGGTTATCGATTTCAATATTCCATAGCAAAGATGACATAGACAGCTCTTCTTGAACTCGGTTTGATGCTGATCGGGTTTAGTTTCATTAGTGAAATTTAGCCTTAGTGTTAAACGGTCAGACAAGGTTCTTCTGATTATATCATTGTAATAAACGATACTAAAGGTGCATGTTTAAAAAAAAATGCTTTCAGTTCTTTATTTACATATGGACCTACAAGTTTCGCAAGCCAAAAACAGAAAGCAGCTACTTTTTCAGGACAAATTTCTCAATAACTCCCAAATGTATGGTAAATCTTTTAATGCAACTTTTTGCGTCATATAATTATCTAGTAAATTTACATTAAAAATGTTTGACAACTGCTCAATTAAAATTAGAAATAATAAATTCCTAACACACGTTTTTACGTAATCCCGAAACACCAGGTTTTTCAATTGCTTTTTCAGCTTACTGGTGGCGAATAACAATCTGCAAAAAATGGTGTGGACTAGGCATATAGTATACTAGTAATCCACCAATTTTGTTTTTTAAAGTTTACTGTATTTGTACTTAAAAAAAATATTGTCCACGCGGAAAAAAGGCAATTTTATCATGTGCGAAAGCGTCGCCTACGTGTAAGAATATGTTGAATATAAAAATAACTGGTAAATAATTTTAATTTGAGGTATTTATCAATCGAATCCAATTTTTATATTTTATTTTTGAGTACTTATTTTATTTTAATATATTGTCTAAATATTGCCTTATAAACCGTAGCGCTCGCGGTCGCGCGAGATATTCAGATTTCAGTTTCAGTCAAGGGCTTGTAGACGAACGGACCTGTGTCGTTTTTTTTGTCATTATATTTTTATCATATATCTTGTAGTTATTGAGAAATTTTTGCTGAAAAAGTAGCTGTTTTCTGTTTTTGGCTCGTGAAACTTGTAGGGGCTCTTAATATGAAAGAAAGGCTTCTTGATTCCCAGCCTTTTCATTGAAATATCCCGTTGCTTAAAAACGTCGGAAACCCCACAATATCATAGTACAATTTCACAAGCAAGTGGGAGGAACTAGGAAGGTATGCAGAGGAAGACATAGTGTAGATAACTATGTGTTTGCTTATGAATTAACATCCTGTGCTACTCGTGCAATGTCTAAGGGGAAATTGGAGATTGCTTATAGTAGAATGTTACTATAAGCACAAACAGTGTTGTTTTATTTATACGCGGTGCTTGAATGAAGAACAACATATCCTTTGGAAACTTCCTCCACTCACTCGATTCAAAATCGCCTTGACAAACGAAAAAATTGTATCGAGGTTGAGTCGAGTATTATCTATACCAATATTATAAAGAGGAAAGATTTTTTTGTTTGTACCAAATAGGCTCCGAAACTACTGGACCGATTTTAAAAATTCTTTCACCAATAGAAAGCTACATTATTCCAGAGTGACATAGGCTATTTTTTAAAACAGAAAACGGGTCCTGTGGGGTGGTCCACGGGAGCGAAGCCGCGGGGTACAGCTAGTAACTTATATTAATTTAGACAGTAGGTGTCGAGAAGACAGTTCTTTATGTGTTAATATGACTATGCCAAAGCCAGTTAAAGTGAAAACTTGTAAAGGCACCACGACCCAAGGTCTTGCACGGGTAGACAACTCAAATATTGGTCATAAATTAACAACCATTTTTGGTAAGAGGTTAATATCACGAGATGGTCATTATGATCACTTACGAAAACAGTTCATTCATACCAAACCTCTTGCCACATACAACTCTTAATGAACACATTTCTTGTGCGAACTCCCATAGGTAGAGAGAGATAGCTATGATAAATTACTAATGCATATTTTATCATTCTGTTATCTGGTTCACGTGAACGCACAATGCAGCAGCCACGAGGGACTTTTTATTAACTGTTAAACCAACTGTTATGGCTTTTAGTTGAAGCGCATGGGATGCTTTAGCCGCGATCGGCGCTTTCACGATGGGAATGATACTGCGGTTTTATTAATCCCTGCATTTGACAGGTTATTTAATGGGTAGGTATTTAATTAGTCTGCCATATTAGTCTGGATTAATTGAGCAACCTTAGAAGAGTGGGAGAGAGGCATAGCAGTAGGTGGCAATAAGATTAGAAATCTCCGATATGCAGATGACACCACATTGTATGCATTTTCGGAGCGCGAACTTGCTGAGCTATTTATGAGGATGGAGCGTGTAAGTGAGATGGTCGGACTGTCGATCAACAAGTCGAAGACCAAAGTCGTGATCATCGACAGCACGCACGGGCTAACTTGAAGATATAGAGTTCGTCAGTGAGTTCGTGTACCTGGGCTCCATGATCAGCGATCAGGGGGGCTGCTGTAGTGAAATTCGGAGATGTACGAAGATGGCCAAAGCTGCTATGAGCGAGATGTCATGGATATGGCAAGATAGGAACATCTCTAATAACACCAAGAAGAGACTCGTTAGAACCCTTATATTCTCAAGTTTCCATTACGGCTCCGAATCTTGGGCAATTCACTCGGTGGAACGAAGAAGGATTGATGCTTTCGAGATGTGGTGCTGGACACGTCACGTCCATGATATGCGCAACATACTCCATGTTGCGCATATCATGGACGGCAAAACGCACAAATAAGTCCATTCTCAACCAGTTGAACATCATAACCAGACTCTCCACGATCTGCTTCAAAAGAGTCCTAAATTAAAGTAATTTCACATCGCCCGGAGACAGCCAGATAACTTGGAAAAACTGGTTGTTGTAGGAAAAGTGGATGGAAGTGGAAGCAGTGGATGAGAAAAGTGGATGGGAAAAGGCCACGCGGACGCTCACCTACTCGGTAGTCAGACCAAATCAGGGCGATTACGGGACTCACGGTGACCACTGCCCTGAGAAAAGCCGAAGAAGCACTGCTACTTCCAAGCCTTTCGTGGCTTGGAAGTAGCCCGTCAATGATGCCGTGAAAGCTTTCCAAGACGGGCACGATCTTCAGTAATGAAGACAACGAATAAGAAGAGAGAATCGAGCTATAGGTATGACTAGGTTGTAGCATTGATGATATTCTGGCATTTCCTGCACCTGTAGCTATGTTGAAAATCTACAATCGATAAAGCTAGTAGAAAACGAATCAATGTAAGGGCATGACACATCTGAACGCTAAGTTACGTGGTCAGACCATACAAATAGAAGTCGTTACCGATTGTAGAAAGAGATTTGATACGAAACGTTTGTAACTATATAGGTTATGATAGGTGGCCCAGTGGTATCGGCCGCGACTTACAAGTTGTAGGTCGTGGGTTCGAGCCCAGGCAGGCGCTTTACTTTGTGTAAATTATTTCATCACCACTGCTCTCAAAACGATGAAGGAAAACATCGTGAGGAAACAGGCATGTCCTAGAAAGGAAAATTCGAGACATGTGACATCCACCAACACGCACCGGGCCCGCGTGGTGGATCACGGCCCATTCCCCCTCACAGAGAGGAGGCCTGTGTCCCAGCAGTGGGAACATTAATAGGCTGATGATGTGATGTGATGTTTGTAACTTGGCTAGAGGGGCTGGTAATGTCTCACCCTCTATACCCTTAAGCATAATTGGCACAATATGAATGTATTATTTTTATACCTCTGCCTGTCTATTCTGGGCATTAAGCCGTGATTTTATTTCTGTTTCATCAGGTAACATTTTCAAAATTGCCCTGCTAATTTCATCATGCCCTTTTCATTTGTAGTTACTACATCTTTTGTAATCGTCATTTCGATATGCACGACCGTTCTAGCCATATCATCTGCCACAATATTTCAAAGTACATTGTTTCCTGGATCTTCATTTCGTCAACTAATAATTAGCGATAAAGTTGTATTAAGCTTCAACACTTACAAGTTGGTTAGGCTGACGTTATATATAACACGACGTAACTGAGTTTATTACTTTACAAGTTCAAAGTTTTCCGGCTACTCCATTGACGCTTCACAGAAGCATAATCGCACGATTGATAGGTACTGAATTCAAATGTGGAAATTAGTGGCAGGAACTTAAAACTATCTTCAAACAAGTAAAATTTAAAAAGCCCCAGACACATTTTTATTTCATGCTACATAATTTATCTAGTTGTATACACGTTTCGATCTAAAATCTATTGAACACGTAATTATGACACGATATCTTGCGAAAACACCCAATTCAAACAGTAAAACGCCCATAACTTTAGAACGGCTGTGTCGATTTTCATCAAACATAACAAAGAACCTTATCGATAAAGTCACCTAAACAAAAAAAAACGGTTCATTGATTTAGGAGTTATGATGCCACAGACAGATACACAAACACATAGGTACACACGTCAAACTTAAAATACTCCACTTTTTCCGTCGGGGTAAATTACATTTTATCGCTTTTTTGAGTTGCTATTGAGTTATATCTATCTCAGTTGACAATAGCAAAAACTTACGCCTTAGCCTAATAGCTAATATATCACCAGCATTTAGACATAGGAAACTGGTGATATGTAACACGAGGGACATAGTACTCATGAATACAAACACTATGAAACCAACCCTGAAATCATGACAAAAGCCTGCTATTGTAAAAAGTACCATCGTGCATCGTTATCAAAATTAAGAAAAACCAGCCAAGTGCGAGTAGGACTCGCGCACGAAGGGTTTCGTACCATTATCGCAAACAAACGCCAAAAAATCACGTTTGTTATATGGGAGCCCCACTTAAATATTTATTTTATTATGCTTTTAGTATTTGTTGTTATAGCGGCAATCGAAATACATCATCTGTGTTATTTCAAATGTCTTGTTATAACGGTTCATGAGATACAGCCTGGAGACAGACAGACAGACAGGCTGAAGGACCGCGGAGTCTTAGTAATAGGGTCCCGTTTTTACCCTTCGGGTACGGAACCTTAAAAACCACGAACGCAACAGTATTCTTGATAAATGCATTAACCAATTTAATATCATTGGTCTGTCGAGGAGGCTTTTATTCAGATTAATATGTATATCTGAAAAGGTATAAGCTGAACAGTATTAAGTTTAATTATTTTATTCCACTGATCATTATGCAATCGAGCCATTAAGACTTAAGTCCTTTGGCGAATTTAATTTTAATAATTCCATAAGTGTATCACGAGCTTTTGAGCCCAAAGTCCAGAATGAACCATCATTGATATTTTTGGGGACCATGAAAACGCATTTGTATGCTCTTCGGTATGACTTACTAGGAAGGTGTAGAACGTAGCCTTAGACCTAAGATAAAGATCAAAAACCGGCCAAGTGCGAGTCGGACTCGCGCACGAATGGTTCCGTACCATTATCGCTAAAAACGACAAAAAAAACACGTTTATTGTATGGGAGCCCCACTTAAATATATATTTTATTCCGTTTCTAGTATTTGTTGTTATAGCGGCAATAGAAATACACCATCTGTAAAAAATTCAACTGCCTAGCTATCACGGTTCATGAGATACAGCCTGGTGAGAGACGGACAGACAGACAGACTGACAGACGGATCGCGGAGTCTTAGTAATGGGGTCCCGTTTTTACCCTTTGGGTACGGAACCCTAAAAAGCGAAGTCCGATAAATTGGTACGACAACGTATTAGCAAAGGCTTGGAGATGAGCCTTAAGTTTGAGGAACTACCAAACATGCTGTTTAGTTTAGTCTTCTCGTACTGTCAATGTAAGCATAAATTATTTTAGCCCAGTAAGTGGCCACACTGGTCAAAATATAAATGGCTTGGTTGAAGTTCTTAGTAGTACAGATTTGGCGTTGAAAAGAGTGAAAAACATGTCTAGTAAACCATTTATTTACATAGCCAATCAGTGATTTCAGCAAATATTTATTCATCCCAATTTCGATAGTAATCGATAAAGAAACTTTAGCATAGATCACTATTTACCTCACTCAAATCAGACGCTAAAAATAAACCATTCTATCTACTAAAATAATTTGAGAGACGTTCACAGAATTATTACGTGAAAACATTTCGGTTTCTTTGATACAAAAATTGATATTTGAATATAGAAGCGAAGCGAGAAAAACGCTACTTACATGTCCTTTACGATTTGAGGTGAAAGATCAAAAGGAGCGTAAATTTTACGACGAATTCATACAAAATGAACTCACCTGCCATACCTATTGATATTAACACGGGGAAAATTCAGAAGATTTTACGATAAACTTCCACTTCGATGATGGCGATAAGACGATTAATTTTCCTGAATTTTTATGTCATCATCATCATTATTTCAGCCGAAAGACGTCCACTGCTGGACATAGGCCTTCCCCAAGCGTCGCCACACTGATCGGTCCTGTGCGTCCATCCACCGGACGCCCGCAGCCTTGACCAGGTCGCCGCTCCACCTAGAGGGAGGCCTTCCAACGCTGAGTCTCCCGATACGCGGTCGCCACTCTAGAACTTTTCGGCCCCAACGGCCATCCGTTCTGCTAGCAATATGCTCTGCCCACTGCCACTTAAGTTTGGCAATTCTTCGGGCTATATCGGTAACCCTGGTTCTCTTGCGGATGTCTTCATTTCTGATTCTTCCTTTATTTTCACAATAAAGTAGACATAATTATGCAGTTGATGATAAATGATATTTATTCTCCAAATAGATTACACGAGAACACACACACACACACAAGAGAATGAAGACATGAGAAACTTCATGAGAATGGAATATTACACCCACATTTTGCCAATTTTAATATAATTTCTACGTGAAAGGGGCCTCGATCCTGTAAATAAAACTGCTACAGAACGGGCATAATTGTAAACTGCGGCTGTGATACTGAGAGTTTGGAATAGAACTTGGTAGAATTAAATACAGCTTGGGTTCTTGCCACACATCATTCTGATACCAAGAACGACATATTGCATACGCCTTTGAACCCGTATAATTAAGATTTCTTATAAAATAGATGTGTAATTTTTATGGTGTACAATAATATATTCTATTCTATTCTATTTCTTTTCACACCAAATAAAACTATCTTAACATACGTAGCATGCATTCTATCTTAATTATGTCTAACACGTGAAGTTCGTACTTACAGTTCAAATGAAGAAACTTTGTTTATGAACCTGCGACTTCCAATTAAACACAGTACAAGTTGTTAGCAATAGTATTAACAATGTTTATATTGTTTAGGTTGGTATTAGTTTCTGCGTTAATATGTTGGCTACATTGTAAGCATAGGAGACCTGAGACAGGAATAGAGCACCTTCGATTGTTGCCTGGGAGAAATGTTCGTTCGATGAATTCAAATGCGATATCTGGTTCTGAAAAATATGATTGAAGAAGCCTAGAACGATTGATAACCTGGCAAGGCCGAAATGGTTATGTCGCCACACTTAGGAGACATATTTCGGCTAAAATTATGATATTATGAACATTTACAAGTGTGACAAGGAACAGACTAATATCTCTCTTTGTCTAGTTGAAATGGTTCGCAGATGAATGCGATAGGATCTGCACAAAATGAAATTTTATCAGCGACAACGATTAACAAAAGTTTAAAATATTTGGGATTAATCACGAGACTTTTTTTTTACGCGACTGTGGGAGTGTAAAGTGTAAAACTGTGTCTCAAGCGTAGGTATGTATGTATGACCATTTCTATAGCACGCTTTACAGCCCGAACGGCTTGACGGATTATGAAATATGAGGTGTCGTTGGATTCGTCCCAATTGTGGCAGTGACATAGGCCATATAATTATTAATTGTGGTGGCCCCCACAAATAAGAGAGTGATACAATTGTTTTTCGCTGTCGTAACAGTTTATGGGTATCAAATAAAAGCTACATAATAGACCAGGCTGACCGTTTAGGAAAGTTGAATATTTTTGAGAGAAGAGAAAAATATATTGGAACTAATTTTGTAGAATTATTGCCTAAAGATAAAAATAAATGGGATATTATAAATTGCATATCAAATAAAATAATCGTCTATCAATACATACTCATCATTTATATTCTTTTTTACATCAAATAACTTACTTCACTACAAATAAACTAAATGTTTAGCAAAACTCAAACTGCAGATAATTCGAAATTATACATCAATATGACATTACTTTTTTCCTCATAATGCAATACAGTTAAATTTATTTTTGTACAAAAATACTACATACATAGCAGAAATACTAACTGCACAGCAAATTTTCCATATTTAGAGATATATAGAGCACCCACTTTCCATGTGGTCTTTATGAATTAGTCCAAGAGCGAGCGAAGCGAGCTCGGGAACTTAGGGCACCCCGACACGGACAGGTTAGGTTCGAAAAGATGACGGCAGCCGAAGTGAGCGAGCAAAGCGAGCGAACTCAGCTCCCGTCATCTTCTTCGTGTTAGGTTACTTTAGACCCTTTAGACAGAAATAGGAGCCCCGCGCAGCGGGGCTCCGTCTACATTGTCGTTAAATAGTAATTGTAAAAACTTTAACCATGGATATCGCCATAACCATGGGGCTCCGAGTTGTGGGGATGGTACAGGGGGGTTTCCGCCCCTCCCCCCCTACTGTGACTAATAAAATGCTGTTTTATTTAGAAAAACTGCTGTAAATAATATAAAAATAGAAGCTATATTTAAAAGAAAAAGAGTTAACATGTATGATGTGCATTAAGATTATTAGCTGTGCATTAATAAAAAAGCTTTTGCTTTAGGAAAAATCGCTGTACGCTGCGAAAATAAATTGTAGTGTGTTTAGTGATATTTTGCGTTGAATATTTTGCTGCGCAATCAGTAATTTTGAGGAGAATTCGGAATTTTATTGCATAGAAAAAGGATATTTTTTGATTTGCGTTTAAATACTACCCAAAATAAACGTTAGAAGTTTGGAAATAATATTTTGATGAAAGATCTCAGGAAAAAGGCATTGGGTATAGGTCTATAGTTACGGAGCCTCCTCATCTATCATGGTTTATTAACACTAGGTTTAGTAGAAAACTTACCAGACTGAGATCTGAACTTTGCAAGTTTAATGAATTAAAATAATGCCCCGAATTTTGAGGAGTGTGGCACACTAGAAGATGTTATACACCTATTGACGAAATGTGTGCGTCTACAAGAGAGGATTTACTAAGAGAGCTGGAGCCAAATTATGTACGATGTTGGTATTTCATCATATATAATAACACACGTTTAATTAAGTTTGTGTACGTTTTACTTTATAAAGTCCGATGGGACTGGCATATACATTTCTATAAAAGTCCCTAATTTAAAAAAAAAAAGAAATATATACAGAATGGGCAAAAAATCGTGGATCAAACGAAACGGCGATAGTTGGGGATATTAAGAGTAAAAAAAAAAAATTGCCATATTGCTCCTAATATCGCCCTGTTTCGTTTGATCCACGATTAACATTAACATTAAAAGCGGGATATTTACCATGTTTACTGTTTGTTGCGAGTTCCCGATATTTCGGTGCTGTTGCAAGCACCATGATCACGGATAAACTGAAAGTCATTGCGGGTGGGTGTTTATGAGGAGACAAAACGGTCTACCCTCTTTCTTGTTCGTTTTTTGCACTCAGTACCGCTACCATTTTCACTCACAACTCGATTCTGTTCCCGACACACGAAACTCACTGTGTCCGATCGCGAACTTTTTTCGGCACTTTTTCGGGTTTTACACAGCTGAACGACTGGATTCCAAGCTCTCGACAGTTGAAACCCATCCTCCCGGTTGAAATTTTTATATTTTGTAATTTCGATGGCTTCCCTCACCAGTCTAGGGATATAGTGGCGTTCTGTCGAAATGACCTGAGGGTTATGTAACTCAATCCAGTGGTTCAATCCTGATTCCAAAAGATGTTGAGCTATGGCCGATTTTTGGGTGTCGTTGTTTTTTACCGCCCTGATATGCCTGAAAGAGGGTAGACCGTTTTGTCTCCTCATAAACACCCACCCGCAATGACTTTCAGTTTATCCGTGATCATGGTGCTTGCAACAGCACCGAAATATCGGGAACTCGCAACAAACAGTAAACATGGTAAATATCCCGCTTTTAATGTTAATGTTAGTGTTAGTGATCCACGATTGTTTGCCCACCCTGTATATCGTAACACTTTTATGTTACTACAAGATAACCGTTACTTTCGTAGCAAAATAAATAATCTTTTACCACATAACACTTATTTGGAGAACTCGTTCATTTGTAAAACTAAAAAGTTTGAAATATTAAAAAAAAATATTATAAAAACAAAAAAACTGACTTCAAAAAATAATTAACTGAAAAGGGCACCTCATAATATTTAATGTACGTGTAAATAACTTCTCTTTTTTGTGGTGGGTAGTTATCCAACGACTTCTCCCGCTCAGGTTTAAGCGAGAGGGCGTGTCAGACTTTACTGACTAAAACCCACCCGTGTTCCTTCAATTGCTTAAGCCAGGTCCTCGGTAACTCTGTTACAAATTTATCCGCGACCCAGAATGACCACAAAAGATCCCAATGGGTCAAAGTGTCCGAGTTATTTCTCGGCCCCTCCACAAGATAACATCCGCGACCCAGACAGGCTTCGGCCCTAGCGGACTCAGTTACTTTAATATACCTAAAACTTGTTTTTTTCCTTTCTGTTTATTATTTTTTTGCAGTCAGCTTTTTGTTTTTATAAAAAACTAGCTGTTGTCTGCGGCTTCGCTCCCGTGCGTGGACCACCCCACAGGACCCATTTTCGGGATAAAAATAGCCTGTCACTCAGAAATAATTTAGCTTTCTATTAATGAAAGAATTTTTCAAATCGGTCCAGTAGTTTCGGAGCCTATTCGGTACAAACAAACAGACAAACAAAAAAATCTTTCCTCTTTATAATATTAGTATATATTGTTTTTGGCAATCGTGGCTCGCAAAATGTCACTTTGCCTACAGCGATCACAAGAATAAGATAATGGGAGGGTACATAGTAATTTTGCAGTCAGTAGAAAACTTCTGCTATAGGCCAGCGAAATTCTTAAATTGTTGGTTAAATAAAAAAATCATTGTCAAACACAGATAAGCTTTGTTCCTTTTTATTTATTAGTGCTATAACAACTAAACAGATTTACTTAGGTACTGAAATAAGCGCCTGAAATAATATTTTGTGCACAAATATATTTCTCACGTAAATTATTAGAATAGAAGTTTAGCTTACACTGTTTTGTTAATCTGTATATATTAACTTCGTGGTTTACTTATTCTTTGGCAGAGAGTATAAGCAATTGGGTTATTTATTTCATAGAGACGAGACGAGAGAGTTTAGTTTTTAATTATAAATTTATTAATCTTAGATAATCACACTAATATTATATAAGCGAAAGTTTGTGAGTGTGTGTGTTTGTATGTTTTTTACATCTTCACGCTTAATCGGCTGGACGGATCTGGATGAAATTTGGCAGTGTTAGATTATAGGGATAGCACATAGGATACTTTTTATCCCGGGTATATATTCCCACGGGATCATTTTCGACACTTACGCGGGCCGCTGCCGCTGGTATAAGCTAGTTATTTATAATCAAAATAAATAGAATAGGAAATAATACAGAATAGGCTGAAAATAAAGAATAAGAATAATAAGACCCTGAGATATAAAACCCAGAGACGTGGTCGCTTACAAAGGGCCTTATCAGAAAGCTTACAGTCACTCAAAGGGCAATGGCGTGATCGAATAAGAAATGTAGAGATCCGCAAGAGAACCAGGGTTACCGACATAGCGCTAAGAATTGCCAGACTTAAGTGGCAGTGGGCAGTGCTCGCAGAATGGATGGCCGATGGGGCAGAAAAGTTCTGGAGTGGCGACCGCGAACCAGCGGGAATCCGCTGGTTGCGAGACGCACGGGACCGGTCAATATGGTGACGCTTGGGGGAGGCCTATGTCCAGCAGTGGACGTCTTTCGGCTGATATGATGATGATGATGAATAAGACCCTCCCTCTCATAGAGAGGAGGCCTGTGTCCCAGCAGTGAGAACATTAAAAGACTGATGATGATAAATTTTAGATAATACGTAAGTTTAACGATCGGTCTGTATATAAAATACATTGCCCTAAGTCTATATATCTCGTTGGGTAACGTGTAAAGGGGGTGAAACATTTGCCATTAAAAAATATTATAGGTAGAAGATACCAATTTTTTCGGATCAGGCTATCGAACCTAATGCCCGGCAGATCACAAGCGATGGCGAGCGATCACTAGGATAAAGAGGCAGTCCTTTTTTTAGCTTGCTATTGGGAATCACAGACTCCGTCAGGGAATTCCATTCCTTAGCTGTACGCACAATGAAAGTATTCCCAAAACGCTTTGTGCGTATGGGTGGGAGGTCCACCATATACCGATGGCGCATTGCCGAACCGTAATTAAAACGTACCAAAGAACTTTTACCCGCAATAACTTATCTTTTGGTACTTACCTTTCCCCAATAAAATTTGTTCTAAGATGCTCCTTCTCCGCACATTGAAAGTCATATAAAAGTTTTCGCCATTCAATGCGATTCCGCGGATCACATTATTATCGGTTCGAGGTGCACTTCGTGTCAATATGAGATCCGAATGTTCGTCTCAATATCTGAGAGCACCATATATGTGTGTGTGAGTATGTCATTGTGGGGTGTATTCAGGGATGCCAAACTGTAGTTTTAAATGTAGAATTACGGTTTCTTGGAATCTTCCCAGTTTTTAGTATAATATTATGCCCCGAATAGACAGGTTTTTATTTTAGATCACCATTTATTTGATTGAAAATAAGATTTTAGCTGGAGATACGTAAAAAATACTTTTATTTATTATAAATTATACCAAATTTCATTAATTTTTTTTTTAGCAAATATTTTGTTTTTTGATTCCTTGTTTTTTCTTTATCTGCAAATATGTTGTTTAAAATAAAATTGCTCTATCCTAGGGTAGGTTTTCCTAGGATAGGGTTGGCAACACTGGTTTCGTCATCTAGGAGTGTGTGTGTGAGTGACGTATTGTCGCCGCTTCGGGACGTTAACGTCTCGACTTCGAGTGGATTTCATTGTTATTCAAACTGGTGAGGTTGTGTCATGCCGGTGTCTTCTAGAATTGGGCTTGCTATTAGGGTGCATCATTGATGTCTAGCTAGATGCAGCTGCATGTACGGTAGAATCAATTGTTATTGACTTAAAATTTACATTTTTGACTTTTAAAAGTGCTGCTTGTTGAAATAAAGGATTTTTGGTTTTTGTAAGAAAAAGTTTTTCTGTTTCCTAGACATATGAAGGAACAGTTTTCAGTGTTCTAAATGGCAGCAAGAATCATTATTCCATGTAGAAAAAAGCCGGCCGAGTGCGAGTCGGACTCGCGCACGAACGGTTCCGTACCATTATAGCAAAAACGGCAAAAAATCACATTTATTGTATGGGAGCCCCACTTCAATATTTATTTTATTCTGTTTTTAGTGTTTTATGATATAGCGGCAACATAAATACATCATCTGTGCAAATTTCAACTGTCTAGCTATCGCGGTGCATGAGATACAGCCTGGTGACAGACAGACGAACAGTGGAGTAGTTCAGTTTTTACCCTTTGGGTACGGAACCCTAAAAATGTCTATGCTTTGTACCACTGCTGGATAGACACTTTCGTTTGTCTTCCAAACTTTTATTTTATCTTTGCCAGTTAGCCCTGTAAACGAAGTGAATAAGAGTGTGTTTTGATGCTTATCAAATGTAAGACAGCGCGTCTGGAGTTCGTGACCTCAAATAGATTTCATTGTCTCTAACAGCATTTACCTACAAAAAGGGTAACAGTTTTATGTGCCTGCCAACAAATTAGGGCTACTTACTCATTCGGATTTTTTGTGAGTATTTTATGTAGAAGGTTGCTCATCGTTGTTTACAAATTTGAGCTACAATCTTAATGTGAGTGATTTAGATAGTGTACCCTAATGCTAAAGATTTTGAGAAAGGAAAGAATTGTTTAACTTCGCCATCTAGTAGATTGTGAGGAGTAACAGAATATACGAACAAATGGACTTTAAACTAACGTTTACAGGTACTTATTAAACCGGAAAACACCATCTTACTTGTTTTTAGAACAGCAAAGAAAAATTGTGTAAATGACTCAAGCGACTGTAAAGAAATACAAACAAATTAAAAAAAGAAAACTAACAAGTTCGAGTCGGACTCTCGCACGAAAGGCTCCGTACCATTATCGCAAAAACAGCAAAAAAACACGTTTTTTGTATGGGAGCCACTTAAATAAGTATTTTATTCTGTTTTTAGTATTTGTTGTTATACAGTTGGTATTATTATTATTAATACATTTATTTCAGGCGACAGGGCCCATATAAAATAACTTAAATCTAAACATACATAATAATGGTTTTAGTAACAATACAAACTTAAACCTATATTAGTAGCACAATAACAAAATATACAATCTGATCAACATTTAATAATTCACAAATATTCAATGATCATTGCTTCAGCATTCCAGCTGAAATACTGGAGCAACGATTCATGTGAACACAGTCCAGCCTGTCAGCAATCATGGCCAGAATGCCGTTGGAGCTGGCCCGCACCCTGCGCACCAAGGATGCACATCTTTTACGCATCAGTGTATAAAAGCAATCGACACGCATTTCCGCAAACATCCCTGATGCGCTACAGAAGCGAGGCAGCCCCATCAGCACCCTGAAGGCATTGTTATACTGAACGCGAAGGGCGCTGTACGATTTTTGCGTGAAATGAACCCACAGGCTACAGGCGTAAAACGAGGTACAGAAGGCCCTAAACAGAGTCTTCTTAACCCCCGCAGAAGCACGTGAAAACCTGCGGGCAATCATATTCGCTCTGACCGACAGCGCCCTCCGCTCTCTCTCAATGTCGTCATCGTCCTTGAGGCTAGTGGTCAATACTTGTTATAGCGTGGTTATAGCGGCAACAGAAATACATCATCGGTGAAAATTTCAACTGTCTAGCTATCACGGTTCATGAGAAACATCCTGGTGACAGACAGACAGACGGACCGCGGAGTCTTAGTAATAGGGCCCCGTTTTTACCCTTTGGGTACGGAACCCTAAAAAACAAACAGCGCCGACAAAATTGCCTATATCGCATCTAAAACCTTTTACAACATAGGTATGTTCTAGTTAATCAAACGATTCGATTCCAATGACAAGTGACCGGGCCGGTTCCGATTCGAGTGTTTGGAACTGGTATAAATCGACTACTTCAATGTCGGCGCTCCCAGATTGAGTGCTGTGTTGAAATACGGGATACAACGGAAGTTAGCGAAGTATTTGGCGCTTGGAACGTGTAATTTTCTCTTGTTAGCTGTCACTTTGCGAGCTTTGCATGGTTGGTTACCTGTGTTTGAAAAGGGGGAAGTTCTTGGGAGTGCGTGATTAAGATAGTGCTTAGATAAAAAAAAAGTTATAGATACAAAAAAACCGGCCAATTGCGAGTCGGGCTCGCGCACAAAGGGTTCCGTACCATTATAGAAAAACAAAAAACAACAAAAAATCACTTTTGTTGTATGGCAGCCCCACTTAAAAAAATATTTTATTCTGTTTTTCAGACAGACGGATCGTGAAGTCTTACTAATAGGGTCCCATTTTTACCCTTTGGGTACGGAACCCTTAAAATAAGTAAAAATTTAACAGTATTTAAAAATAAAACCGCATCCCCCTCCGCCCTAGAAAGACATAAATAGACCTTATAGGTGATGTTCTTCAGAAAGGCTAGATGTGTGAATGTGAGTGAATCAAAAGAAGTATGTAAGGATCGTAGCAGGTGGCGATCTGTAGTTTCTGCCTACCCCCATGGGAAAAAGGCGTGAATTGTTTATGTATGTATTTTTTTAAAGATTTTTACTTGACAGTAGGAATTACTATTAGTAATCTGATGAAACCTAACAAATTGTATAAAATTATTTCACCTTTGAAACAAACAACTTTTGTTAGTCCTTTAATAATTTAAATAACTCAACGATCCTCGAGAAAAATCTAGTGAAGCAGCAAAATAAAGATGAAAGATAACGTAAATACAGTTTCTACAAACGTAGTGACAAAAGAAGCTGACATCCGACGCTGTATGTTTTGTTTATAAAGAAAATATGAGTGCTAAGTCGAGTAAATGTTTTTTTTTTGCTCGAGAGATAGATTTTGTGTCGTCTTGTTATACAAAGAGGTCCATGCTTGAGCAACCCCCTCTTTGATTTATTTTGATATGTAAAGAGGACTGACGTCGATTCATGATTTTTGAAGAGGAGGGCGAGGGGAACCTCGTTCAATTACTACGTATAACAGTGCTCAAGAGATTTTAATTTAATATTATGTTGTTATAATCCATGATAAGGTACAAAATCGTACTTACCGGTACTAAATGTCCAGACAATTACTGTCCATACCGGGATGCCTGGAAGTAATCGCAGAATGGTTTACTTGTAATTTTCTTTTTGAATGTATCTTAAGGTTACACTAGTCGACGGCACGAACTATTTTGAGCGCGGGGTTAATATGCATTTTATATCAACCGACAACACGTGCGGAAGAGATAGATGCTGTGATGAGCAGTAGGAAGCTAGTTCGCGTACAAATACACACTTTTGCAAATTTGTAGCGAAATGGATAATGATTTAGGACGAAACCGAGCACGCGAAATTTTATAAACAGACCTTTGGGAGTCTGGATGTCATGAAAAAATTACTTAACGTATCTATTCAAAATAAAATTACTTGCATTGCTGAACTACTGATCTGGAGGCCGTTTTGCAATTTTCCGTATTCTTATGCATTTATTTGCGCCCAAAAATTCGTTAAAATTAGGGTCGAAGTTTCGACGCTCACAACTTTCAAATATTTTCTTTTTTTACTATTTTGCTTCCATACTGGCTAGATAATGATGAGACAAATTGATATCACTTTTTATTGTGAACGTACATCGTCAAACAGTGGAATAATCCCTAGACCACGTTTGTATGGAAGAATTTTCGACTAGTGTACCCTTAAGGGATATTTATGTAAGTAGGTATCTTATACAGTAGACATTAAGATTCAGTAAAATACTCGTATAATAAAAGCCCAGATTAATTTTCCCTATAAAAACACCACTCAAATATTTTTAATTAAATCAAACGCTTTCAAAGATTTTCTCCTAAAGCTCGACTATTTCACCGTAACTATAACTGTAAGGTCCCAAATTGTAATTTAATAACTAAATCTAATAGAATCAACAGTTAAGAGATGACGGAATATAATTGTTAAATCATATTAATTCTGATTTAATTCTGCAGGTCGTTTTGATGGGCGACACTAATAAGTCCCGACATAATAACTCCAAAGGCCTCATTACAATTTAGGATGTTCCTTTACGAAATAATTGCCGAAGGCTCTCTTCGTACGACTAATGGTAATAATTCATACTTAGACCAGTCGTGGAGATCAGATAGGCAGTCGCTCTATGACTGTATGTCTTAGCAAACTTTAATATATTCAGATGCACCTGGTAGACTGGAAGCCAAAGCTAACATGGTTGGGGCAAAGCTAGACCGGTGATGATGTGAACACGTTTGTATAAATACTATTGAACTTTTGAGGTGCAAGTTCACTGCGCGACACGAGACCGAAACGCGCGACCGCGGCACCGTGCCTCGGTCGCGGTGTTCAGGGGCAAGTGCGAGACATGTGTCGCTCACAAACTCTTAGCGATATTAATCGTTAAAATCAGTTATATTGTTGAAAATTATCATTCCATATTGCAATGGAAAGCCAAGTTATCAAGTTACTATTGGAGGAAGGAGAATACGTATTGATATTGAGAATACGTATTGATATACGCATAAATATTGGCTATCAACGAATTATATACAACTAGAGCCCAAAAAATATCGTTTTCAATATGGAAGTCAATCAATAAATGTTCTTTGATTGTTAAATGACAAAATGTTTGGGCATTTCGAGCGCGACGCTCGACACCACTCGTCCGTGAGTGAGACCGGCTAGCGGTCTTCAGTCGTGCGTCGCGGTCGGGCGCCGTGGTCTCACGCACGAACTCATTTCCATACAAAGGCTAAGGACAAGTAGTGTCGCGCGTCTCCTGCACCGGTTGCGCGTCGCGGTCTCACGTTGCAGTCGCGCGGTGAACTCTCACCTTTAGAGATCCTTATCATCATCCTCCTCCACTTATCCCAATATTGTTCGTGTTAGCACTGAAGGTGGTGGTTAACCCTAAGCTCCTTTTAAATATTTCGGCTCCTACACAAACGCAATACATCTATATTTTTTCCTCGATAAATGGACTATCCAACACAAAAAGACATTTTCAATGCCAACCAGTAGTTTCTGAGATTAGCGCGTTCAAACAAACAAACAAACTCTTCAGCTTTATAATATAATAAAATACATATATATATATAATATAAATATATATATATATATATAGAAGTATAGATATGCTTCATAGGTAATAACGTCTGTTCTTACCTTATACCTAACTTTTTCCAATATATTTTTTTAACACTTAAATATAGCGCTCTAAGCCCAATTTAAACACACCAGAACCTACTTCTTATAACGTTACAGCCTATAACGCTATTGATGTTTGTTTGCCAACCGTCGATGTAAACAGCCTTTTTATTGAACATACATGGAGCTACGATTTGCTAAGGGGAGTACCTACGAATAAGGCCTCGTCCAGAGAACGCACGGCGGGTGCGAACGTGGTGGCGGCCGCGTTTATGTGGTCATGGTGCATGGAGCAGTGGTGGCCCAGTGGTATCGGCCGCGACTTACAAGTTGTAGGTCGTGGGTTCGAGCCTAGCAGACGCTTTACTTTGTGTAAATTATTTTATCACCACTGCTCTCAAAATGGTGAAGGAAAATGTCGTGAAACGCGTGGAAACCGGCATATCCTAGAACCAAAAATTCGAAGACATGTGACATCCACCAACCCGCACTGGGCCCGCGTCGTGGATTACGGCCCCTTCCCTCTCACAGAGAGGAGGCCTGTGTCCCAGCAGTGTGAACATTAATAGGCTGATGATGTGATGTGATGTGGTGCATCGCGTGTTGTTGTAGCAAGCAGTGGAGTCTAGATGTTTTTCCTCAGGATAAAAAAAATATACAATCGCTCGCTAGTGAGGCCGCTCCGTCAATTATTTGTGGCAGGCGCCCTAAAGTAACTTCACCTTAGGTATATCGCGCCCGCCGTCGCCACCGCGCAATCTCATCACCCTGTTCGAGGTGTTAAAGGGGGAGGAGGGAGGAAGTTTCGATGTTCACGCACTGTTGGGTCTCCTAGAAATCTCACAAGAGACCCTTATTCGTTATTGGGAAAATATTAAAAAATCACGGTCTAGTGATTTGTATTTTAAAATAAATCATAGCAGAGATGTGACAAATTATAGACAAGATTGTTATTTTTAAGTCTAGCTTTTATTAATTAAATATTAAGATGTTTTCTGTGTTGAAAAATAAGTAGATAATATTTTTGGCTCAGTTTGTGTCTCTACTAATTGAACGTCTTGTGTCTGTTACAGGTAAACTTCTAATTTATCACCGATACATAAATCAAGAACAACAGCAAATCTTCAACATCAACGTAAGTTACAATACATAAAACCGTAACTCATTTATTACCAACACATAACAATAACTCATAATTTTGCGCATAAAATAGCCAGCGCACGCATCATAAGCCCATATATGTACCAGGCGACTAGGAAATGATACACGACTATCCAGTTACCTGACGAACGACACTCTCTAGGCGGGGGACAGTTCCTGGCTTCGCAGTACATATGAAGCCTTTTTATAGGTCGTCAACCTGTCAGTACAAAGCCTAAGATATACCGCTACTGGAAGAGCTAAGGCGGCTTTTTTGCTGTGAGCTGAGGCAAAGGTATTTTGCTGTGGCTTAGGATTTGTTTTTATTGAAAGATCTACTGTTAGGTTATTTAATTTGTTGTGTCTGTTGAGTTTTTCAATTGAATGTACATCTGTGTTTTTAAATAGAAGAAAAGTCTTTCGAGTTGCGTTTGGCAGAATACTTGTCAAGGTTGTATAATCTTTTTAATGAACAATTAACCTTGCAAATGATTATTATTTTGTGGAACTAATTGTAAAGCAAATATAACTTTACAGACGACTGTAATTTAGAATTATAAACAGCTTAAATTCGTTCGAATTGCTTTTCCAATAGTTATGATTTCGAAACGATTCTCTTTAATTTTCATCGGATTTATTGTAGTTTTTATTAAATGAATATACAATATAGTATATTTTGAGCATTAGATGTATTTTCCGATACTATACAAAATCATTCCTTGCGCTTCATAAAACTTAACTCTTTTATTCGGACCAGTGAGTATATCTAGCAAATCAATGAGCAAGCACCGCTAATGACCTGCTCTCGTAGAAAGCGCACCTCCACTCAATGCTAACTTCCTAGTATTTCTAGTTAAAAACATATCACTCAATTAAATGTGAAAACATTAATTAATTGAAATAACAGTTATTTAATTCTCCATCTGAACTTGATATCTACCAAATAATGAGGAATCTTAATGAGGATGGCGAAATGGTTTCATTAAATACTGTTATTTTTTGTCTGTCAAGTACTCACTACATTAGTAGGTACCTATGATATTGATTAAAGACGTGTTCATATAACTGTATGATTGGTTCAATCTGTTATTGGATTTGTGTCCGTTTGATATGCTTACTGTTATTAAATAGGACCTAAGCAGGAAACTCCTTCTTGGCATAAAATTTTAAGGCATAATATTGTTTGGCATAACATTTTCATATTTAACTTTAATGAGCATAATAATACTGTGTCATAATAATACTTTGGCATTATGCAAAGGTTAGCATAACTGTCAATTGGTCTATTAAGTTTTGGCATAATTTGGAGTTGCATGGCATAATATTTTTAAATCTGAAAAATAAGAATAAGTTAATTAAAAAAATCAAATAAAAGACTTCTTAAGAAGCGAGCTAAAAAGACGTAAACCAGAAGAAAATTATGTTGTGCAGTCGTAGGATACATCTGGTTTTGGTCAGCCAGCTCGCAAATATGTATCCTCCCACTGCAGTCGGGTTTTAGAGTTCAGTAGTCAACAAGGAACCCTTATAGTTTCGCCATGTCCGTCTGTCTGTCCGTCCGCAGCTTAGCTCAGAGATTCTTAGTACTAGAAAGCTATAATTTGGCATGGATATTCATATTAATCGGTTGTACGTTGTTTTACAGAGAAAAGTTTAATAGAATTTTGTTTCACAATTTTTTTTTCCGATATTTTCATTTCATAGATTAATCAGTACGCAGAATACTTACTTTGCATAAATTTAAATCATTGATTTTTGTTTCAGAGAAAGTTTAGTGTTTAAATATTCATATCATAAAATAACAAATCAAATATTCTTTATCCTCATATTGTTTAGTTAATATAAACCTTATGACTATGATAAACTTTTCATCGAGTGACAGTTTCTAAACGTTTCAATTCATTTCTCAAAACACTGTAAAGTTGTCACGCATCGTCTTCGCCCTTACGTTACAAACCATAGGCACCCATGTTCACCTCCGTAGCTTCGGCATGCTCAAGGGGGTTGCTCTCCTTTCGCGCCTTCGGTTTTTATATACACTCTAGGGGCAGCAGCCAAAAGACTACGCGAAGTCGGGGTGCCCCGATTAGGTTTTGGAACAGAATCGACCTACGTTAACCATGTAACTACAAGAGGAACGCAATAAAATCATATGAGGTCACCGACCCACAAAATGGCGGCAAATATTCCGTTTCACTGTCGTACAAATAATAATTATAAATACACCGCTCAAACAATATTCGTTTAAATATAATTCAACTTTTTGAAAAGTTACAAAAAAATGTGATAAAAATATTCATTGAATTGTGTTTCTGTGAAATATGATTAATTCAAGTAAATACTCGTAGTATAACAATAATATTCGAAACAAAAATACTAGGCCCAAATATTATATGAAACATTTTCTGCGAAACGAAATTATACAGGGGACACCATATTAATCACACCGACAAAGTGGTAAAATATAAACAAATTTTCTTTTTTTTGTCGTTTACACCTTAAGTGGGGATGTTTCGTTTTCTCGCCTATTCCATGGTGTGAGGTAGCGTTAGATAGATAAAAATATTAGGGGTGTGTGGAAGCCATTTGGAATTCTGGTGTGATGTTATACAAATCAACCGATGATAAAAGCCACGTTTTCCAATAGTTGTCTATTATGTAACACATTGCCTAAGAAATTCATTTCGAATATGAACATTTAGAAACAAGATTCGAAAATTTTAAAAAAAAGCAAAATTACATAATAACAATTACGAAATGACTTTGTTTGATGTACTAGTTTTCATATCATTATTTAACTGGCGGAATGATACTCAACCTGTTACCTCTCGAAAAATCGCGCGTTGATTGTGTGTATGGAGAGACCATAGAGTTACTTGCCGGTTCTTCTCCATAGGAAACGACTAACCCGAACCGTGCACCTTTTGTCGACGTTTTATAAGTGCCCATGTAGGCCTATGTAAAATAAAAATAAAATATTTTGATTTTGTATAATTATAGTCTGTGGTTTTTAGTCTGAATGTTTCTAATAAATTGATTTTCGAACTTATTTGCATTTAATTAAGTAAGCTCATCAGGTATTGGAAAAAGAATCGTTCGTGTCTCGCATAAAAAGGCTTTATTTTAATACTCGCATGTAGCTTTCGACGAAATTAACTACATCGCTCGTGTTAAAATCTCGACTTTTTATGCTCGACATGAAATGTACTATTCAGAAGAATAATTAGGCTTTGATCACGAAAGCATTCTTAATTTAAATACAAGTTCAGCCGTAAAACAACCATGTGAATGTGTTTATTACTACGTTCATATGAAATAAACCAAACACCGAAAAGATTTAACTATTCTGAACTGTAATAACCTGTGAAGTGTCATCATAAATCATAATTAAAATATTTATTATGAATTAACAGATGACCCTTGAAAATAGAATACATTAAAAATTAAATTACATTTAAAGTGCTTTTGCAGATCTGCATAAAATTACGCAGTTTCAAACATCGTGAGGAAACCGGCATGTCCTAGAACAAAAAAAAAAGAAATTCGAAGACATGTGACATTCACCAACCCGCACCGGCCCCGCGTGGTGGATTAAGGCCCATTACCTCTCTCACAGAGAGGATGCCTGTGTCCCAGCAGTGGGAACATTATAAGGCTGATGATGATGACGCAGTTACTGGGTTGTGGAGGAAAGAATGGCAGTCGCTATATGTAAGATACTGGAACTTAGCTTAATTCCTTTAGACTGGATTGGACCCGAACAAAATTGAGTTAAGCAATATTATTACAATATTATATTTAAAAAAATAGGTCTCAAAATAAAAATAAAACGTCATTTAATTTAGAATAACAGGTCTCAAGTAACAGTGAAGAAAATATCATCACTAATTCCAAACGAAAAAAGCTTCCAGGTCATACTTGTCTTCTAAGAACTTTTTCTTTTAGGCCCCTTTATGGAAGGTTGACTTGTTGCCCTAGCTTTCCTGAAATGAGAAATTTCTGAGTAGGTATAAGCCATTTCTGTCAACTCCCCAATAACAATATTTTATTGAGTAAGTATTCCATTCAATAAATCAAACATTTCAGTTTTTCTCATATATCCTTATTTATTTGTATTCATAAACTAAACACGAGCTTATTTCAAGAGAAATTACTCGCAGCAGACCTGTTTCTACTCTACTTCATTCATTCTTCTTTTGTCATATTTTTTTAATAAGAATTTGAAGAACACTTACTACCTTATCCGTCAATCACAGAGTCACAAAAATGCGCCGGCGACGACGCTAATACCAATCATTTCAGGTCACCAACCAGGTCAATACATACATGTATGTAGTACTAAAGTATGTACTATAGGTACGCTCGCTCACACAATCCGTACCCTAACTGCTAACAACATTTGCAATATTAATTATGCGAGCCGCCAGCTTGATGTTCCGGGTTAATAACAGACCATTCGGGATGGCATCGGGATTAAACAATATGTATGCCATAACTATTTAATGAGGCACACATTGGCCTCAAAAATGTTTCGTGATACGTGTCACCCAGATTTTAAAATAAAGAGCGTATAACCGAAAACATCGTGAGGAAAACCGCGGAAGTAAAATTGTATATTGCTTTAAGTAGGCGTATCGTTTTGAGAGTCTGAACGGACCCAAGCCGCAACGCAATCTTGGACGGAAGAGGCAAGTACGCCACCAAAACTACACCATTATAAAAAATCACAAGTAAGTTATCACCCAATGTTCGCAGCTACCAAAAAATCAAGGCACACTTCATCAATTTGTTGATGCCGAGTAAATTACTTACTTTGTGTGGAGACACATTAATCAATAAAGGATGATTAATGAAAGCCGGCACACGATCCCGATCGCTTGATGGATTAGCGCCCATATGGTTCTGCATAATTTGCTGAGTGCTGCCACCTGTGCCCTTGTTGTTTTATCTCCCTCCCACCAAAGTTAGCCGCCCGAAAAAAAACACTCCGTACTTTGTTAGTAAGCATTATTTTTCTTGTTTAGATTACGAAATAAAAGTCGGGAGGAAAACGAGCCGAATTAAATTTTCGTTTCCGTGGCCCTATTTAAATTTGGAGCGGTTGAGTGTAAATCTAAGATTCTGTAAATGATTGTACCTCAAAGTGGGTAACAGAATAAGTACTGGGAAAATTCACCTGTCGCATTTATTGTCTAAATAAGATAGGGGAATATTTTTTGTGTTTTCTTGTTAGAAAGTTCTTTCGGGAATCTGTTAACAAGGAATAAGAGGACATTTTTATCCGGTCGAAATGTTCGGTTGCCTCTAGCGGTTGCGGCACAGATTGGCAGCCGACAAATCCGTACAAATCCTGTGTGGCAAGCAAAGCTTTCGTCGGCTCGAAAAAAACGCGATTGATTCAAAACACTGCTAGAGTAAAATGACGTCGACCTAAATAAATCTACTTCTCAATTTTGGATGTTCTAATCTTCTTCTTGGTTTTGCGTTTAAGTATAATTTAATATAATGTATTAGTCATTTAGTGATTCGAATAACTAACCAATATCGAATACCTAAAAGTCTATTACGTGGAACATAATATCGCCATCCGGAAACCCTGTTCGCAAGCGTTTGCACAGTTCTAAACATCTACATAAATAGCTTTCAATCTAAATCAGGATGTCATACAATGTTGCTACGCGATTGGCGTACGGCATAATTCTATAACTACTCAATCCGTATATGCAGACGACGGCTGGCATCCATCTCCTGTCGATGCCATCGGAAAACAATAGAACGCAGTCCATGTCGAAGCCTGCGATGTAAAAACACAAAACAACATTTTTGCCAACTTCATTATTTTTTTTCGATGCGTTATTTTTTTGTAAATTTTTGTAACGGATCGTGTCGACATAGAAGGATATATACTTCCTTTGGTGAGAGATTGGTTAAAAGGCTTTATATTATTGCCTAAGATAACTACCAAATTTGGGGTAGACTCATGTGGTGATCGTAATGTTTAGCATCATCCCCAATAAAATTCAATTCTTTCAACTTCGTTGTCTGCCACGAAAAGTGTTTGAATTGAAAATGTTTTTCTTTACCCTACATTGCCTTCCTTCAATGGTTCTCGTTCAATTTCCTTCAAAGTCTCATAGCCGGTACCAGGAACAGTGTCCAAGCTACCAGGACACCAGAGCACACAAAGAGTAACCATTCGTATAAAACCAACGATGTACAATGACCCAACAATATTTTCAAGCTTTGACTACAAAAGATTGCGTCAGTTGCCTTTGTAAGATGCTTCGCAGACAATATGGACAGCTCATGCCAATTATTTTTCAAGTACTTTAGTTAGTTTCAGTGGATGCAAGAGTTTTTCAAGCGTGCGGTCTGTTAGTCGAATTATTTTTATATTTAGTTGAAAACTATGCCTAATATCTTTGAATATTGCAAGATGCAACTTTGCCCACAGAGCAGCTATTAATCGGATGAATCTATGTTTCTATTCGAATATAGCTTCTTCAACAGAAATGTAAGTATAACTAGACATAATTCGAATCATACTCGAGAAAACCAGAAAATCTTTACCCCAAAAAGAAAAGTTAACCCACAAAAGATAGAAAGAATCAAAGCTTGTAAAACTTTCGGAATCCATGTAGCGCACGTACTTATTTAATAACATTTTGTAGTCGGCTTTACGGTTTGTTTATGTAATTTTTATTGGGTGGCTAGGTGCTAAAAGCTGGCTTGCCCGTTGTAATTGTGCATATGCGGCGTCCCGAGTAACCGCTTGTTTAATTTTGCAAATGTTATTAGTACCTAGGTAGTGCTGGGACGTTTGGCGCGTGGCACTGTGTCGCTTGTGTGTCACGCTTGGGTACGAACACGCCACAAACGTGGCTAATTAAGAGACTACTATACTGCCAGCATTTACCATATATGGTATACGTTAAGCTTGTGTTGCGATTGGTTTATCAACTGCATGCGTGTTATGAAGCTTACTGGATTCTCTTTCGTTTTATAAAACCTTAACCGTTGCAGTACCTTAACTGTTATTTTCTGGTCCTGACGCTTCCTTCTCATAATAGATTATCTTTCTTCACACGAAACGTTGAGACTTATTTTTTCTGATCGTCTTCTAAGCCTTAAAGGATAAGTGCCGCGAGAACAGGATAGAGTTTTGGCGAAAGATATAAGAAGCGCAGGGAGGCATTTGCTCGAGTGTGGGAGAGAGCAGGTTAGATTGAAAAGCCTTACTAACCTTAGTTTATGATCATTCATTCATATCATTCTATAATTAACGATAGAATGTTTTTCTTGTTCGCAAAATTACAGAAAATGTTAGCGGGCAAGGTATTCGACATTAGCAGATTAAACAAGACTTCCGAAAATGTAATACTGAGGGCGGGTTTCAGAGATTGAAAAATAGAGAATCCATGTGCTAATCCAGGATAGACACTACCACGAATTTAATTAAAATTTGTTTCACCTTTCTAGCGCGTTTGTCGCGGTTTGCGCTCACCGCACCGCTTACCTACTGCCGCGGCAGTGTTTCTTTTGTCATACAGTACCGATTCCTTTATGTTTTATTACTGCTATGAAACAGTAACACGGTAGAGTTGATTCTATGAATACGTGGCAGCAAAAATGTTTTTCATAAATAAACATATTTTTTTCTTTTTTTTATTGTTGTCTATAGTCTCTATATTATCGACTATAGAGAATAATAAAAAAGTGAGATAGTGGTATCTCACCTGATGGTAAGCAATGATGTGGTCGAAGGTGAAGCATGCTTGCCTAAAGGAAACCTATTTATTCTTAACTTCTTCTTCGTCGTATCGATGATTCAAAAATTAAATATATTTTGACCAGAACTCAGACGCGCCCACAGCGTTGTCATTTGCCTCACAAAGGTCTTTTAAGGTGCAGGTGTTTTTGCACAGAGAGCAAGACGTGGCTCCGCAATCGCACTGTGGGTCATTGGAGTACCCCCCCATCTAACTAGGTTGTGCCTGCAGCGACCCACCTGGCTTCGTAGTCGGTTTAGAGATTTCCAGGTGGGCCAAGGCAGTTGGTGGCCCGCAGGGAGCTTTTCTGCAGGCTCAATATATTAAAGAACTTAACTTAAAGAATCCTAGATTGTAGCAATCGGGAAACACAGACTCCGGCAGGGAATTCCACTCCTTAACTGGACGCATTTAAAAGTATGCCCAAAACATTAAGTGCGTATGGGTGGGATGGCCACCATATACCGATGGCGCATCGCCAATACGTCTGGTAGTCCGAAAATTTATAGCATCAAACAAAATTATTAACTCTCGCTATCATGATTTGGTGAATATGATGATAGTTCTCAACATGAGTTCCTGAACATAGGTAGATCAACCAAATTTTTGTGCGAATTCTCTTACAACATAAATAGTCCTAGCTTTTTCCCAAATATGTTAGGTTCAACGTCCAGTCTAATCTCCTTAACATCGGTTTTCAAATAAACAATTCAACAAACACGAGAGCCTATATCCACTCGTCTTTATAAACAGCCATCACCGCCTCTAAAACAATAAATTGCCATCAAAAACATCACTGACATCCAGCCAATACAGCTCAATAGGGCGTGTAGACACGAGATGCTATAGACATGCTAATAAGTTGGAGCTAGTTAGAGATGCACGACTCACTGGGCGCACAGAAGGTGCGATATTAAAGTCCGTTGAACAGTCTACACCCTGCCTTAGAACTAGGGATGTAATGGATTTAACGGAGGCGGAAAAAAATAGAATTGAAATAATTTATATTTATCTACCTGTCTTGGTATTTATTCAACATCAAGGGGCAAAATATATTTTCCAATAAACAGTTATTCGGTTTTGTCATCTTCTACTAAGCAATATATAAGTGGTTCCTACAGTGGAACTGGACCTGGTTACCTCCAGAAGTGCCAGTGAAAACTTGGATACTCATGTCTTCAAATATAACTAGGTTTGAAGTTTCAAGTAAGCGAAGACCCATGAAACTGATGGAGTAGAAAGGTATTCATTTAGTTTAACTCCATTCATATTCCCCTAGGAACTAGCGGCGCAACTTTGGCAGCGCTAGATGCGGAAGCGGAGATATAATTTATTGTTGAAGTTCCGCACTTGCGGAGGTAGAGGCGATCATGTCCCGTTACAGCCCTAATAAGAACCCGAACCATCTCGAAGACGCGACCTCAAGATAACTTCGGAATTAGTTTCAAACAATCTCTTATTGTCGACTTATTACAATTGTTAGTTGGAATAAATGGACAACTATTAATTTTGAACGAGGGATATGCTAAATTCACGGAAGTTATTTGGGATTAAGTGAGCTTGGGGAACTATTGGAACTTTCTGTTTGGTTGATCACCTATGGTTATTTATGTTGAATTTCTATAAGTTATGGACCATTTTGGTATCTCCTATTTCGTCTAATCACGCAGTAGGTTTATAGTGTGCTATTCTGTAGAATAACGGAAAGCTGGAGGTCAGATTTTAAAAACTGCTTCTGCCAATGCAAACTAACAACTTTCTCCAAAAAATTAATATCAAAAAAATATTGTGTCTCCTGTTTAAATTTTGGTCAGCTGATGACAACAGTTTCCATTACACCATATTTTCGTAACACAATGTATGGTTGAGTAACTAATGGAAATGGCCTGTAAAGAGTATGTTTACAAACCTTTATCTGCGTTAAAATTAGCCTAAATTACAGAAGCAGGGTTGGACCATTACTTGTTTTCACCAACTCCGATTGCTAATATATAAATCTTCTTGAGTGCTAATTAGCAGACACAATAGTAAAACAATGGCGTCAAGTGCCAAATGTCCCTTTTAGCGCCCAACGGAGTATAATTTAGAAAAGTCTAAGATAACAATATCAGTATCTATTACGAGAAAAAGCTAATATAGATTATTCAAAACACTTCTTCAAAGGTAAATTGTTACATAAAACCCTGTATTGAAAGTTTCATCTGCAGTTTGTGAGACACGTCTCAGTCAATATTTAACCCGACACCGCTTCAAAGTTTATGTTACACCAATTCAATAAGTTTTCCTACTAGGTTCAATAAAACAGAAATGTCTTACTTGCTTTTGACTGCATTCGAGTTCTTTGTGTGAAAACTTTTGATTAGTTTCGATACCAACCTAGAGTTTGTTTATGGCTTCGGCGGACTGTTTCACGGACTTTGGGCGTGCTTTACTGTTGGACAGTGTGTGTTGGTGTTTTGTATGGAGTTATTGGAGGAAAATGTGTAGCACAATACATTTTTTACTTAAGGCAATTTAACGAATTATACTGGACAAATCAAATCAAATCAAAATGTATATATTCATTATTAAGCCATTAAGCGGCACTTTTGAACGTCAGAAATTACAAGTAAAAATAATTTATTCTACCGTCCATTCGGAAATGTAGCTTTTTATGGAGAAGAATGGACAAGAAACTCCACACTTACTCTTTTAAAATAAAAAGTCATTTACAAGTATATGGTTACATGATTTCTTGTTGGAAAAATACATATATGTGAGAACGATGTAAAAAGACGTGCACGTAAAAGCGTCTAGAGTAAAAGAAACAGTTAAAAAATAACAATACATAGGTAAAAACAGGCCGAGGCAGCTAAGTTATGACCAATCCCAACTGATGGCGCCCGTTCACGAAAATGACACAAAGATCGGCACCACTCAGCTCAACCATCAACAGATATAATGCGAAATTGTCTAATCCTAAGTAAGTTCTGTAACACGTATTGCGATCATCAACACAACAGTTATATAGATAACATGAATGATCATATTATGGCTATAGAGCAATAAGAACGTAAATAAACTTGAAAATAAAAGAAGATCATTCTTAGGTTTATTGTGATTTTGTTACCAACGCTCCTGAAAATATATTTAGTCATATTTTTATCCTTTCTTAAATTATCTGTATATTTTTTCCTGAGAACCTCACAGCTTAATAAACACTATCCATAAACAACTTGACGTCTTTTTTCAAGTTTTCATGTCATCTTTTTAAGCATCGTCATTTCCATAAAGTTACATCAAATTGCCTTTGCTGACTGCTACCTAATAAATATACCATAACCAAAATTTCTTAATTTATATTATTAGTGAGATAAGTAAGAGCTTTCTCTGAAACATGTTTGAAGAACACCTTTGAGAATACATAAATGAAAATTAAATTTTATAATCTCTCAGCTCTCAAACGCTAAGCAAATTAGAGATTAGAATTCACATTTCTAATTCTCTTTATGGCTTATTTTTAAATAAGGAAAATTATTAATCGTCTGTCTGTCTCATGAGCTTGTATTTCAGTAGATTTTCAAATTAATCTTGCTTTTATAGTTTATTTAAGATGATCACCTATGATCTATTCGATATTTACAGGCCGAATAATAGGTCAGTCTGCTGAAATGTCAACGATTTTGTTAGGACTACTATCAATTGCAATGATGATGAAGATTTTATTTTATAGGACTAATTTTATAACACTGGTAATCTATATTCATGAAATACCAAAGAAGTCTGAAGTAGCTTTTTGTTGTTAAAAAAATCTGGCCACCGATAACCGTCCACGTTCTTACCGTAATAAATTACCTACATTTGAATAGCAATAACTATTCATACAGTACTCGATGCTATTAGAATACGGTTCAAACTATTTATACTCGGTTGTAGCGGTGACTAATTTGTTCTTACTAGATATATTCGGCGCGTACTAAATTTACTGTCACTTAGTCGAGACTAACTCTTATCGTTGGAAGCACATTGTAAATTTTTAATACGTTGTCGTATTCTCAAATATTGCGTTTTACAGTATAGAACGGGTTAACTTACCTGTGAATTTTTTTAGTTATAGATATGCGCCTATAGCTATTAACAAAATAATATTGTTATGTTTCTTAATGACTACTAGCGCCATCTAGTATATGGTGAACGGATTATAATGCTAAATAAAAGTTAGTCGTTAGTCTTGTTTTAAGAGTAAACGGGGGCAGAGAGCGCCGACTGAATTTCCTTAGTAAAAGTCATAATTCGAGGTTTGGCTCTCGTCTCTTTCCTCCACCAATATTGGACCAATTTAAAAGATATTCCGTAAACTAAAAATTAAAGATATATACTATGTCCCTATGTTTTCGTTTTTGATGATACATTATCTTTAGAAGCACTAGAGCCCTCAAAAATTCTCAAAATTGCGTTGTCAACAGAGGCTTAGTGTACAAATTTCACAAATATAAATGAAAAAAAGAAAACATAGGGACATAGTATATATCTTACTTTACCAGTTTATGGAATATCTAATAAATTTTCCCCGTTTCCTCTTAATACGTTATGGGCCCAGTACTGCCCTTTATAAGATGTGGACTGGCAGGCAACCAAAAGTCAGTAATTTAGGTTACGAGTTGTGAATCAACTAGACACTAGATTGAAGACAATAATTTAAAGTGATACGATTTAGAAACACTAATACAATGGCAATTGGAATAGAGTATATGGAGTTAAGAACAGGTGAAACTCAAGACAGGTTATCAGGCTACAGTGAAGTTTGACAAATATTCAACTTAAAATTAATTTAGAAATCATACACTCAGCAGTGAACTGCTGTAAACCGAATATGATGATGATGCAATTTTCAAACATAATATAGAAACAGGGAAACATAATTGTTTCCATTTTTCCTGTAGGTTGTTCGAAAATTGAAACCTCGTATCAGAATTCCAGTTACCATTATTGTTTATTTTACCTTTTTATAAACATGGTAAAACTATTTCTAGTTTTTATATACAAATATTGCGCAGATTTCAACGAGCAAAATACAAGTACTTTTGAGACACAATTTCACTGTTATTTGACCAATATATAATAATGTTAAATCCCGCAATTTTCCGGTTGCTGCGTGTATTATGATTTTGCATAAAATTCACGATTCTGTTTGCATAAGTAATTGAATGGGAAATATTTTTAGATGGCTTGGTTTTACAGTTCAATGCTCGCGTTGCCGTTTCATTTCATTGTTTACAATGACTAATAATGCGATTTAAATACGTTTTATAATATTTAAATAATTATTATTTTCGTTAGAGGGCAAAATTCAAAACGGGCAAAGTTGGAATGCCCAGATAATATCAACTTTGCCAATGTCAGCAATAAACGATTATTACTCAGGTTTATTGTCGTTAAAACTGTACTAAACATTACATTTTAGGAACCTAAAAAGTTTCCTAATCCCGGTCTTTGGCTAGAAGCTCTAAGCAAAACTGAACAAAGCTCTATTTGGCCAAAACATCGTCACGAAGTTAGGAAAAGTTCGTAGCTTCGGGCATATTGAGATTGTATTACAAAACGGATTGTTTCAAGAAGGGTCGTATTCGCAGTAAATAGTTCATTACTTCAAACACAATTAATATGAACGGGGTGCTGTTTCAATAGTTGTTCCTAACTGTATATTTGGTAGCTAGACTGAGACGAAATTGTTTGATCTGTAACTTGTAATATCGAGGCAGGTATTAATTTTCTTTAGCCTATAGCTTAGGCAATATTATTTCAGCCTTATAAATTGTTGTTTCTAACAGCCAGTGAACAAGAATTATTATTGACAAATATTCTGGATCAAAACAGTATAATATTGGATGATTTCTTACCCATATTAAGTCCGTCAGTGAGTTTATCAAATAATATTTGACACGTATTTTTTGCTTTACTAAATCAATAAAAAAGCGCTTCATAGTCAGGACTTGTGACGTCACTATGTCAGTATAAAGTGTACTAACGCTGTGACGTCACACGATATTTCAAGGCATCATATCGTCGCCAAAAGAAAAATGCGTGTCCAATATTTAAAAAAAAAAACTAATATTTAGTCGACTACCCTATTATAGGTACTTACCATAGACACGAACATAAAAAGAGTTATTTTCAATATCAGAGTTACAAAAGAAAGGTCCTGAAACTGAAGTTTTCTTCTCCATTTCATAGAGCTGAAAACAGTGCAATAAGCTACTAAGCTTAATCCTAGATAATATTATCTTGAATTAATTATATACAATTTGTCTTACTAATGTACAAGAAGTACATACAATGTTACTGTTACAAAGCCCGATTATGATGAGCCTGAGGTGATAACGCATCCTTATTTTATGTCTCAGCCCAGTGCAACAAGCAACCCAGTTATCATCTTCATCAGCCTTTTAATTTTCTCACTGCTGGGACACAGGCCTCCTTTCTATGAGAGAGGGATTGGGCCTTAATCCATAACACGGGCTCAATGCGGATTAGTATATGTCACATGTCTTCGAATTTTTGGTTCTAGGATATGCCGGTTTCCTCACGATGTATTCCTTCACCGTTTTGAGAGCAGTGGCGATTAAATAATTGACACAAAGTAAAGCGCCTGCCTGGGCTCGAACCCACGACCTATGTACGATACACGTACGTTGGGGTCGTTACCACTACTCCCCAGTTATATGAACTATACAATATCTCTACCTCCTCAAGACTACTCCTAACTGTTAGAACACATTATTATTTCACAACATTCCATTATAAAGATAATAGAATTAAAACTCAAAAAACAACAAGACAACAATAATTTGAAGAACAAGGTAGGAACTTCAACAGAACGCGACATGTTGTCATAAACAACTTGTTTGGAGTCCTACTTCAGTTCTAGCTTTAAGGCACTGAACACCCCAACTTGCGATTTTCCGATCCGATTTTCTCGTTAACCGGTGAAGTTGATGATGCTTAATGTATTGAATATACTGTACCTTGTGGTTGTCTTTGAATTTTAGATTTCCATTTTTTAAAGGACAGGAGATCATAATAGTACATTATGGTACAAGTGTGCAATGTTGGTGATTACCGCTGAGGCGCCATTGAGACCCGAGCCGTAGGTGAGGGTCTTAAGAGAGCCGAGGACGGTAATCATCAATACACACGTGTATCATACGACGTTTTTCAACACACTTGTGAAGAAAATAATACAAAAAAATCATTTTCAACAGTAAAACGAGTTGTGAAATTTTTCGCAATGGCGGGCAAAATTAATCAGTTTTCCTATGCGCGCGCATTTAACAATGGCGATCGGCCATAGACTAAAAGAATGAGGTTTCTTTTTTTTGGCTTTTCGTGGATAGTTTTTAAGCCACGTCAAAATATGGAATTTCAATTTTACTTAATTACAGAGCAAATAAAA
The DNA here is from genome assembly GCA_948252205.1 of Orthosia incerta. Taxonomy (NCBI): domain Eukaryota; kingdom Metazoa; phylum Arthropoda; class Insecta; order Lepidoptera; family Noctuidae; genus Orthosia; species Orthosia incerta. The sequence goes on from OX411748.1 coordinate 9,304,083, forward strand.
TTTATATTTGAGTGAAAATTTTATTTATTAAGCACGTACAAGTTGAAATGATCTATTTAAATACGAAGTTGCATGAAATGAGCAAGCAATAGGTACATTAATTTATTTGTACTATTGAGAACGATCTTTTTTGTATCGAAACTTTTTAAGAACTCAACCAATATATTAAAAAAAAACTCTATAACTCACTTGTGAATAATAGCAATGAAAAAGTCACAGTTTGATAACAGGTATCATTATGTGTCTAATTGCGGTGAAATTAGAGCCACTTTATGAGCAAGTGTTTTGAAAAAAAGTATTTAAATTATCTACATAATATCGCGAAATATACAGTGGTTTCTTCTTCACTTCACTTCATCAGCCTATTAATGTTCCCACTGCTGGGACACAGGCCTCCTCTCTGTGAGAGGGAATGGGCCATTATCCACCACGTGGGCCCAGTGCGGGTTGGTGGATGTCACATGTCTTCGAATTTTTGGTTCTAGGACATGCCGGTTTCCTCACGATGTTTTCCTTCACCGTTTTGAGAGCAGTGGTGATGAAATAATTTACACAAAGTAAAGCGCCTGCCTGGGCTCGAACCCACGACCTACAACTTGTAAGTCGCGGCCGATACCACTGGGCCACCACTGCCCTACAGTGGATAAGTAAGTTTTTTTTTCTTTTTCGGAAAGATTTTTTATGTATTTCCATTTTTAGCTCAGAAATTCCGTCCAAAATACGTCAGTCACCCGTCCTTTTTGCTCGTCACGTTATCTAGCGCCTTTAGGGTGCCCTAGTCGGTGGCTCGAAGTATTTTGTGGGCGGGGTTAAAATGCATGCTATCTCATCCGACAACACGTGCGAAATGGATTGACGCTGTGATGAGCAGTAAGAAGCTAGTGCGCGTACGAATATACACTTTTACAAATTTGCAGCGAAATGGATGATGATTTAGAACGAAAACGAGCACGAAAATTTTATAAACAAACCTTTGGGAATAAGGATATCATGAAAAAACTACTGAAATTATCTGTTCGAAACAAAATTATTTGCATTTTTGAACTGCCTAGATATGCTCTGTATAATAACTGTTTTGCAATTTTCATTCATCTTATGGTATTTAGTGTTGAAATATGGAATTTTACACGCTCATAACTTTCAAATGTATGTTTTTTTTTTACTTTTTGTTTTCATGCAGGGGTAGATAATGATGAGAAAAGTTGATATAATTTTTTTATTTTGAACGTACACCGTCAAACAGTTGAGTAATCGCCATACTACATTTGTATGGAAGAATGACCGACTAGGGCACCCTTAAAGCCAAGCACTGTTTCCCTATGTTCTGTCATGTTGCACTGCGATCACACTGATTGCACTAAAGTTCACTAAACCGTTTGAATCGCACGTGCGTCACTAGTTTGATCCATGTTGTTTCGTTTCTCCTTTTCGTGAATGGGAAGTAGAGAAATAGCGATTCGTGTTTATCAAAGTGGTAGATTGGCTGTCAAAGTTTCAATAGACCTATTTATTTTAATTGAAATATAACATTTCGGTACTGGTGTTTAGTTTTTTAGGGCTCCGTACCCAAAGGGTAAAAACGGGACCCTATTACTAAGACTCCACGGTCCGTCTGTCCGTCTGTCTGTCTGTCTATCTGTCCGTCTGTCACCAGGCTGTATCTCATGAACCGTGATAGCAAGACAGTTGAAATTTTCACAGATGATTTACTTCTGTTGCCGCTATAACAACAAATACTAAAAACAGAATAAATAAATATTTAAAGAGGGATCCCATACAACAAACGTGATTTTTTGCCGTTTTTTTGCGATAACGGTACGGAACCCTTCGTGGTCCGACTCGCACTTGGCCGGTTTAATTTTTTATATAAAAAAGTTCTCGAGACCTGTACAAAATCCATAAATGTTTCTTAGACACTAGACAGAAAATAAACATTAACTTTCATCATCAGAGTTATCTAGCTCGTAAACATCCACCTCAGAGCCCACAATCGTTACACGCAATGAACACAGTCGTATACAGAAGTAATTGATACCAGAAAAAGCCTAGATTAAAACTACTTTTCTAGGAAAGTAACCTAATTAACCTTCTCCCTTTCCTGATACTAATAGCCGAACAAAGTAAGTTAATTCCCCATCCTTTTCCACACGCCGAAATACTTGTTTAATATTATGATAGAATGGTTTTGTGTACAGTTTCATCCATAAACACGGGTCTCAAGTTGCCCAAAAGTCGGGGGCTCATTCTATTATCCTGCCTACCTAATCGGAGTACGCCCGTGTTGTTTTGCGTAGCGTAAACTCCCTTTGTGCGAAGTTCGGGCGTCATCCATTGGTTTGGCCAGGTAACAAACAACCGTCAAATACAAACAAAAATCCATATCCAGGTACTTTTTAGTCAGTCAAAGTTTTTGAAAATCCATTCTGTTTAAACACATATCAAGTTTAGTCGTTGCTTACAAGGTTTAAACTGGCTTGTATCACAAATCACTTAATATGTTTAGACCCACTTATGCTAAATTCTTAAAGTTTTTTTCTTTTTTTTTTTATTATCTATAGGCTTGCGCTTGACCACTATCTCACCTGATGGTAAGCGATGATGTGGTCGACGATAGAGCACGCTTGCCTAGAAGAAACCTATTCACTCTTGACTTAAAGACTCCTAGATTGTAGCTATCGGGAAACACAGATTCCGGCAGGGAATTCCACTCTTTAGCTGTACGCATAATAAAAGTGTCCCCAAAACGTTTTGTGCGTATGGGTGGGATGTCCACCATGTACCGATGACGCATCGCCGTACGTCTGGTAGTCCGATGATGGAACGGGCTGGGCGGAATTAAATCATGTAATTCCATCGCACACTCCCCGAAATGTAACCGATAAAAGTTAGTTAGTTGCTAACACAACTTTAAATAACAAATATGTCATAATTAGCCGGGTAAGCTCAGCATTAGTTAGATAGTCCAGGATGGCACAATCAGGCCTCAGCGGAAAAACATTGTGTCTCTGTCATCCTCAAGAGATTTAAAGACACAGAACGATGTTTTAAATATAGTTTATATTTTGTATATTGGCATTCGGGATGGAAGGGACCACCCTTCCAAAATGGGCAAAGAGTTGATCATTTCTTCAGTATCAGGGAGAGAATGAAAGACGCTTATTGGCATCTTGATTTCTTGCGAATAGTGGGGTGACCCTACTCAACTGTGATTACCCTGTAAAGGGTTTATTGGCATGTGCAGCATTTGACATCTAACAACATACTAAGATCAGCAATCTTCTAAATAAACGAAGTAATATTCATTAGACAAGGTCTTTAAATTATCTATCTATCTGCCTAGCCTTTTTCCCAACTATATTGGGGTCGGCTTCCAGTCTTACCGGATTCAGCTAAGTACCAGTGTTTACATGAAGCGACTGCCTATCTGACCCCCACAACCCAGTAACTGTACCCAGTTACTGGGTTGTGGTAAAACGGTACCCCTTGGCAAGTCCGGTGTCAGATCTCAAGCTTCTGACTACCCGTAACGACTGGCAAAGATCTTCAAATGACAGCCGGGACCAACGGCTTAACGGAAACTCGGTATGTTGAAATGGTCACCCATCCACGAACCGACCTCGTCAAGCGTTGCTTAACCTTGAATATAGACCCGTGCGGCTGTTATTATTTAGCCACGAGCTCCTTCCTACCTTACATATTATCTAAGGAAAAAATATTTATAATGGGTCGAATTAAATTACTTAGCGAAACTCCACCGACCTGGTTTTTACTGTCATCTATCTTTAGAGATCATATGAAGAAAGAAAGAAAAAAGAAAAAGTGTTTAATTGGCACAAAACGACATACAATATAAACGACATACACATAAGCGTGTTAGGTAAACCCTTAACAATAGTATTAGTAGTACTTAAATTAAGGCGCCGATTCCCTTGAGTAGCTGATTTTAAAATGAGAATCACGTCAAAATGGCTAGTCGTAATTTTTTTGGAAAAAATATATCTTATATTACACTATTTTCTTAATAATTTGATCTGAGCAAATTTTGAATTTTATTCGTATAACATAGTGTAATTTGTGAAGTTATGTCTAAAACGGAAAAAACACGACAATCACACTAAAACCGCTGGGCTTATTGTAATGAAATCAACACCATCTCAAAGACAATTTAATTATCTACATTTTGATCCGAGGCTTTTTTTTTAAAGTCGTAGAATAATAAGAAAAGTACAAAAAACTACAAAATTTTGGGTCGCGCGGGTGTGAAACGAGTGCGCGTTTTGTTCCCTCAAGGTCGTTGGCGTTAGTCGTCGTCTTAAGTTAGTAAAGACGAGAAATAAATCAAACAATAATAACATATACTACCTACATTTTGTTTATAACAGAAAGGAAATAGGGTGAAAAAGATACCAGGCAGATGTATGTCGTGATTGTGGCAAGAAGGCTTCCACTCAGCATAATGCTGTGCCGTGGAGGACACACAGCACGGCGCTGATTTTCAGTGGTCGCCATTTTCACCACAAATGTTCGCCCTATTTTGTAAAAAAGAGGAAACATATTAAAACAAACTAAAATCCAGTTACAGAAAAATGTACGAAATATTTTTTCCGTAGCCGGGTTTTGTTTTTAAATTTTACGCTACTTCAGCTTGTGGAATTGGTTTTAGGAATACTTAACTAACAACAAAAATGGCTAAACTCCATTTGCGATAACATTAGGCGTTTAAATTAGCCCATTTTACTGCCCTTTCAACCGATTTTGTCTTCTATTGCGTTGATGATACGACAAATGATGGCTGTAGTTAACAGTTGGTTTTGGTAACAGGTTTATGCTTTTTATGTCATCCTTATGCTTGCAGAATAGAACTCAAAATCGGTTGAAAGGACTGTAAAAAGATTTGGAAACGTGTCTAATGTTATTTCAAATGGGGTATAGACGAGCTTTCGATGCAATGCACTGGTATATAAACGAGGTAGTATTAGTATCCCGAGTAGTGGTAAAGACAGGAATATCGATGCCCAACTTAGATACCTATTACTAATTTAACTTGTCCCAGTAATTTTACCTTCGCCATTCACAGTGTCACAGATAATATAATACTAGCATACAGATGCCTCATCCCATACAAAAAAACCGTGCCGACGTAACTAGCGTTTTTCATCTGATCATACCGATTATTTTTTGTAAATCGATCGCATTCGGTTCCGTTCCACGGCGATAGATAGTTCACTATCTATATCCGTGGCCCGTGCCGGTTCTTCTCGATAGGAAACGACTAACCCGAACCGTGCACCTGTATGTAAAATAAAAATAAAATATTGATTTGATTTGATTTGATTTGAACGGAACCGAACGCGATCGTTGTACAAAAAATAATCAGTATAATCAGTACAGTGTTAAATTACCTACAAGACCCATAGTCAGATACCTACATTCAAAAGTTGAAATAATGACGTCACCAAGAAAGATTACTATTTAGACCGATTTTTATACACACATCAATAGCGATAGAAAAAATCTGGTCGATGGTTTCATCTTGAGAGTGTATTAGAGGAGGACCGCCCAAACAAATATAGAACTAACGGATTATGATCACATTTCCCTCAACCTTCCAAAGCTTTATCCGTACCACGTATACTACTAAGACGGAGTGGAAAAAAAGCCTTTTCACATTCATTTTTTAGCGAAAGGGACCGTACAGTGAGTAGGGACCCGTACATATGTCGTTACAATGACAAGTCAGTAAATATTTTATTATTCAGATTGGGACTGCATTTTGGGATTAAAATGGCCGCTTTCTGGCTTTTATTTTGTATCTGTAGATTATTTGGTTATCCCTTTTCTTAACCCTCGCGCTGTTTTTATTATGGATAGGTGGGTCACTTTTATTTTTTAGGTCTTTTGTTTGGCGATGGAGCTCAATTTCTGGCTAATTATAACGTGGTTATTTCATATGGAATCGGTGTATATCAATACATATAATAAATCTGTAGAAAAATATTTTTTGTACAGCGAGAAAATTTCCAAAAAAAATAGCCAGGGTTTTAAAGGATAACCACAGACAGACCCCATTTCCAGCATTTTTGGATTTTTTGTGTGTTTATTTGTGCACGCAACACGTGAAATGTACGAAACCAATGTATGTGCGTAACTTGAAGAATTACTTAGTTTTTGTTTCATCGCAATCGGTTCACTCTATCAAAAGTTAGATGAATTTAAAGTGTTCTTGAAGTGAAATTATCACAGCACACGCAATTTAGTTACTCGGACAGTTGAACTCGATATTCGATAGATGGCGTTGTGCATTTGAAGTAATTTTCTGAATGGCGGTGTTAAGATTATACGTGAAAGAATGACCCTAGAAAAAAAATTAGGTATGTAGGGTAGGCAGGAAGGTAAGTAGGGTAGGGTTGGCTTGGCAGGCAGATGACGGGAGCGAAGCCGTGGGCACAGCTAGTTTATAATAAGTCCCTTGGTAAATCGCGGCTACTGTAATATTAAACACAGTAAAAAAAGATTTGTTGAAAGTTATTTTAGGTAATTCGTAAATACACGATTACTCGAATAAAATTGACAATTATCAGCATAAATATTATGTATTTTATTCCTACAAAGAGCTATAGTGAATAATAAACAATAAAGTAGATAACCTACCCAATATTGTCACAATCTTGATTATTTTTGTTTGTAAAGATCTCCTTGCACGTCATACAAGGCATATCCTTAGTATTCAATAACTCAAGCTTCTTGAACTGTAACCATATTTCAGCCAATCCAGAATGTTTATACTTTATCAAATTTAATGGTAATAGAATTACCTGGTACCAAGTAGGTACTTACTATCAAATTCAAAAAGTAATTTATTGAAAGTCAAAATTCTTCATAGAGACAGTCCCTCAAACGGCGCGCTTGTCACTACTTCTTAGTACAGCCAATCTAGTGGTCGCACGCGCAACCATCGAGCATGGGTTCCGTCATGGTCCCAAATTTGGGCAGCGTTATCTCATATTTTATCGGACCTAACAAACAGTATTCGTTGCTATTACGGTAGAATCAATTATTATTACTTGTAAATTTAAATTATTAACGTTCAAAAGTGCCGCTTAGTGGCCTTATTTAAGTATATAATTTGACTTTGGCTTTGACTATTAAATGAGACTTAAACCTAACTGACAAAGCTCTAATTGAATTAGGTACGTGTCGTGCACTTCTAGCAAGGTTTATTTTCGGGCATTACAATTGTGATGATCTTACTTCTTCACTACATAGTATAAAACAAAGTCTCTTCCTGCTGTCTGTCTGTCCCTATGTATGCTTAGATCTTTGAGGGTATGTGGAACAGGGTGTTAAGTCCCACAAACCTCCATATAAAAGGGAGGATCCTCCGACCAGACGGGTGTTGTGTCTGGTCCGGGCAACTGCCCAACGGTTGTTGTCGGACTGTTGTACGTCTTCTAATCGCGCCGAAAACATGTCATAAAGTTCGTAAGTGGCGGCGCTGGTGCCGCTACAGATCTTTAAAACTACGCAACCGATTTTGATGCGGTTTTTTTTTAATAGAAAGAGTTATTCAAGAGTAAGGTTATGTATAATACAAGCGGACGAAGCCGCTGGCAGAAGCTAGTATCTTATAAATGTGATAGTTTTGATGGATGTGTGTGACTCAATAACGCCAAAACGGCTGAATGGATTTGGATGAAATTTGGCACAGAGATAGATTGCGTATGGATTCGCACATAGGCTTATCCCGGTGCAATGTTCCCTTGGGATGATAAAACACTTTTCACGCACGCGAATATATTATATACAGACAATATTTCACAGAAGGGATGTACAGTTCTGCAAATATACGGACAATAACTGACTGAAATCGAGATTTCAAGATTGAATCGACACAGCATTAACAGTAACATTACGTCCACTCGATGTCTCGAGGAATTTCGTCATTATGTCACAGGCTTTTCTACCAACATTTACTAAGCAGAGATTCCCAGAAAATTTTCGGACGTTCAATAGAGCAGGCCTAATCTGCTAACATCTAAACTCAATGATTCAAAGTAGAACGAGAAAACCAATTTGTCAGATAACTTTACCGAAAATGAAGGCTCATTAAAGACTTATCAAAAGAAGAGCAGCTTTTGTCCGCGATTTTGTTTACGTAGTATACTTGAGTAAAATATTGTTTCAACAATCTAGTGGTCTTTAAGTCAAGAGTGAATGGGTTTTTTCTAGGCAAGCGTGCTTCACCGTCGACCACATCATCGCTTACCATCAGGTGAGATAGAGGTCAAGCGCAAGCCTATTGAAAATAAAATAAAAAAATTAAAACATAAAAAAACGATTCCACCACCCCAAACACGGATTTAGGGATAAAAAGTATCCTATGTCCTGCCCAGGGTCTCACACTATCTCCATACCACAGATAATATAATACTAGCATATCCATACCATATTTCATCTAAATCGGTTCCGCAGTTTAAGCGTGAAAAGGTAACAGGCAGACATACAGAGTGTTTATAATATGAGTATGGTTTGCGTTCGTTCGCAATAAATATCTCGTCGAGACATAGTCCCAGTAGGCACATGTACCTAGAGATGTCAGCAAAAGTGACGGGGCCCGCCAGAGCCGATGTCTGTCTGGGTCGCGGATAAAATTGTAAATTATTTACCGCGGCCCCAGCACAAGCAACTGAAGGAACACGGGTGGGTTTTAGTCAGTAAAAGTCTGACACGCCCTCCCGCTTTACCCAGCGCGGGAGAAGTCATTGGATGATTTCCAAAAAAAAAGAAGGCTCATGTACCTACTTAAAGCACTTACACTTTGACACAAGAATCATAAATTACAGAGACAACCTTTTAGTCTATTAAAAATTGTAACTCAGCGAAGTCTGTTTTGAAGACATTTAAGAAAATTGTATGCGGGTTTTCTTTATATCAGCAATAGATGCCAAAATTTATATTTTTGTTTGTCTGTCACGGAGGATGTTTGTACGCGATTGACGCAAAAATTACTGCACGAAATTGGATGCGGTTTTCACAGTTGTATTATTGCTGGTCTTACATAAAATATGCACCATACAATACGTACCTACGTGCGCGAAGCCGCGGGCAAAGTTAGTCTCAAATAAATAATAACAAAGAAAGAGAGAATACAAGCTTTTCTATTGCGTAACAATGAAAGTTGGAGATGATAACATCAAAGATTTTGAACTGAACTGCCTGTACATCCGCGGCCATTTAAGGATGAATTAAAAAGATGAGCAAGGAGCAAGTTACTTCTGTGCTTAGTTTGTTTTGCATGATATCAAAGATATATAAAGTAGGGGTTTGAGTCATTCTAGAAGGCGTACTTAAGTGTAGTCGATTTAACAAATAGTTTTTCTTATCATCTTTGCTTTTGGATTCTGTCACACTTCCTCCAAACTTAACTTATTTTGACTTCTGTTAAATCAGATTTTCATGTTTGTTTTTGGTAAGTTTGGCTTTGCAAATGCAACTGTTTAGTTACCGAGTATGTAGCTATCTTGTTTTGATAACGCTAGTTTTTTTTTTATATATATTGTCTTAGCCATATATTTTATTTCTCAGTCATTTTCTCAAAGTTGATATTTATAACAAGCTATAATTAAAAAAATATTGATATTAAGCGGGGGATTTTCTATTGTAATGGGGACTAAAGCCCAGTTTTTTGATCTATAATAAATTCAATCAATGATTAAATATGCTAACCAATGGTTGCAAATTTCGATAAAACGCGTTTATTTGTCAATTGTTAGTTTACCAGTTGGTCAAATAATTATCCATCCAACCTATTTGACCTTTTGTGTTGCTAACAACTGAAGAAAATACCGTTTTCATTAGGATGTAGAATACAGACTTAAGCTTAAACATCCACACAACTTAAAATATCCACCATTGTACCTTTGTATACGAAGTTTCAAATAAATAAATTATGCCATAATAACGACAAATCCAGTTCCCATTATTCAAAATATGCTTTTCAAATTCACTCCCGAGCCCGTCAATACCTGTAACTTGTAACCCAGTAAGTCAATATATTAACTAAACACGAATCCGTCCGTACGATAATATTACCTTTCGGTGTACACAAACGCATATTGTTTGTCAGCTTGCGGTCTGCGGCGTGGGCGGCGACCACAGACTATCGGCAATACGACGCCTACCCGCATTTGTAGGGCAAACAAGGCTTTGGAATCAATTCCCTATAGGAGGTTCCTTTCCATTCTGTTGTAATAATTGAATATTATGTTGTTACTTTTTGTTTTTAGTCAGTGTCGGATGAGTATATAGTGGACGAACGTGGTTCATAAAATTACGAGACTAAATAGTTTGTAGCAATAGTTTATTTTAAATTATTTAATGTTTTATACCTTTGGTTTTTTTTTTTAGTCGGCAAAGGATGTGTATGAAGTGGACATACTATAGTTCCCATAAAGGAAGTCTTTAAATTGGGAAAAAAGGAAAACAGTGAGACGTTTGTTACTATTTCAGTCAAAAATACTTAAGACACGTTCTGACTTAAAACAGACCGTCTATCCGCACTAACACCGAGACAAAAACGTCTCATTAGAAGTGCAAATTCTTTAATCATCATGTTGAACACGTGGCGTGCGAACCGGTGATCAGCGTGTATATCATTAAAGTACAGATGAGCGCTACTGCCCATTCAACTGGCATAATCCCTTTCTCACCCCTAACGACGCCTAGGGGAACCGAGGGGAGTCGAGGGGAGTCCCTTTGCAGAGACCGGGACCGCACAACGCAAAACAGAACCAGTTTCTAAATAAACCCTTATATTTGGAACCTTCAAAATAGCGTCACTCAAACGTTGTCTGTCAAAAAGCCTTCCCGAATTGGATTTCAAATAAATTAGAACCTTTAGAATTTCATCATTTAGTGAGCACTGTTATTGGATTTCATGAACCAAATCGTAAATTCAAAATTAAATTTGGTTGAAAGGAATTCGATAACACTTCATTTAGTGGGTTGGTCCGCTAACATTTACATCTGAAGCTTTGTGCCGCCGACTCGTCCTTATCAGACTAGTTTATATTTCATGTAAATAACGCTTGGCACACATTCACACATGGCATACAACGTAGTTAAAATGAACTAACATTTTCACCCTCCTTCACAAATGTTTGCAAGTCGCACGGTTTTGCATTAGCATAGATTCTCAAATAACTAAAGACAGACTAGATGGATTTACTCGTTCGTGCCAGTCTGAGACCAAACGGAGGTCAATTATCAGCCGATAGCAGTAACTAGTGTTGGGAAATACGCATCGATATCACCGTTTTGCGACCAGAAATTGGTATTTCACGATGCTTTATGGGGCCCAACACTCGCTCTGCATACGGGCCCCAAAAAAGTGATTCTAACATTTTCCAAAGCTGTTTTTTGCGACGGACGACGGCTAAGTCGCGTAGTTTCGCCGGTGTAAATTCCACCTAAGTCGGGGGTTGTTTTTATAAAGTCTGACGTCAGTCCCTCAACCCGTGTGAGTAAAGCATTTCAGGGGATCAGTTTTCAAAGAAAATACGCTTTGCGGATCCGGTTTACTAGTGTGATGTGGGCAAGCCTTCAAGCTCGTCGAGAGGACAAAGATTATAGCCGGCTTTTGTTCACGATTTTTTTCCCTTCATGTACCTATATTTGTTTAACTGAAGAAAACCGTAAGCTCGGGTCCGTACAGAATTTATTTACGCATTCATCCCGTTACTTATGTAAAGTCGGTAAAGGACTCTTTTTGGGTCAGCACGGTCTAAAGTGTTGAAAAATTACGTCTATATTTTGCTACAAAAAAAAAGGAAATATGATATTTTTAGGAAGGTATTACAGAGTTTTGTCTAAGGAATTTGGTAAATTGAAAATGACAACAATAGTCTAGAACTTCCGTGATTTTAGTGTGTAAAATTAGCTTTGCTAATTACAAGCTGAAATGTTACCTATAAATTATTAATGAACAACAAAGTTAGCAAGTAAAATCACTACAGAAAATGCGTCAAAACCCGCGCCACTTGTACCCAATATACTTTACGACTACACCAAATGACCACTCTTCACTAAAAACGTCTATAAACTACAAATCCAGCCCACAGAGGTCGTATATAACCAAAGTGACGTCATCACTCCACAGTATTCGCCACTGGATTATTTTTTTAAATCTTACACAGCACACGTATTAAGGGAATTAATTTTACAGCGAACCGCGTTAGCCCTGTAAATTTAATCACCTTGCAAACAAATGACGAAGGTGGGACCTCAACATTACCATGGGAGCCTCCACAGTTAATATGAAAATGCGGGTAACCAACGTGAAAATATGACGGCATTAATATAAATTGCACTTAGCGTCGCGTCGGTGGGAAAAACAACTATTACGGAGGAATAATGAGAGCAGTAAGCTAAGCAAAATGTTAGCTCATTGCTGGGAGTACCTGTAGGACATCATGATTGTTGGCTCATTGGCAGTGTCAAGTTCAGAGTACTTGCCTACATTTTTGTTTGATGATAGTTTGAAAGTTATGAATATAAATGTGGATGGATGGAAAGAGAGGAAGGACAAAGAAAAGATGGATGGACTGTGTGAGGAGTGATATGAAGGAAAATGGAGTCAGTCAGTGATAGCGTGACAGGGGACAGGACGGTATGGAAGAAGAAAACGTGTTGCGCCGACCCCAAGTAACATGGGACAAGGGCAGGAAGATGGTGTTACTAGAATTAGATATACTTCATTGTACACTACAAAAATACATACAGGACAAACAATTACAAAAACAAGTGTAAAATAGTTGATCATCATCATCTGCCTAGCCTTTTCCCAGCTATATTGGGGTCGGCTTCCAGTCTTACCGGACTCAGCTAAGTACCCAGTGTTTTACTTGGAGCGACTGCCTATCTGACCTCCACAACCCAGTAACTGGGTAACACGGTACCCCTTGGCAAGACTGGTGTCAGATCTCAAGCTTCTGACTACCCGTAACGACTGTCAAAGTTCTCCAAATGACAGCCGGGACAAACGGCTTAACGTGCTTTCCGAGGCACGGAGGAAACTCGGTATGTTGAAATGGTTACCCATCCACGGACCGACCTCGTCAAGCGTTGCTTAACCTTGATGATCGACCCGTGCGGCTGTTATTATTTAGCCACAAGCTCCAAGTGTAAAATAGGTGGTATAGATGTATAAACGTAAATTAAACTAATGAAGTACTCGTGTGTAAGGATCATAGTAGGTGACGATCTGTAGCTTCTGCTTACTAAGAAAGGCGTGAGCTTTTTTATTTTTTTTATAATCTTTAGGTTCGCGCTTGACCAATATCTCACCTGATGGTAAACGATTCTGTGGTCGACGGTGAAGCACGCTTGCCTAGAAAAACCCATTCACTCTTGACTTAAAGACCCCTAGATTGTAGTTATCGGAAAACACAGACTGCAGCAGGGAATTCCACTCCTTACCTGTACGCATAATGTGTCCCCAAAACGTTTTGTGCGTATGGGTGGGATGTCCACCATGTACCGATGACGCATCGCCGTACTTCTGGTAGTCCGATGATGGAACGGGCTGGGCGGAATTAAATCATGCAATTCCATCGCACACTCCCTGAAATGTAACCGATAAAAAACCGACAAGCTGGCAACTCGGCGACGATGTTCAAGGCTCTGGAGCTTTGACTTGACCAGTGCCTCATTGCCGATGAATTTTTTGGCCCGCTTTTCGATCGACTCGAGTGCATCAAGCTGGTATTTGGCAGATCCGTCCCAGAGATGAAACGTTTATATGTAATGTGTTTGTGATGTGTACAAAATACAGTTCTCACTCCTATTGTTTCAGAGGTATCAAAAATAAGGTGGCTATTAGATAAAACATTCTCTCCACCCCCACATCAGTCTAATCTACATGTGGCATTAAAGTCTATATTTAGCTTCAAATTGCCAATAAAAAGCTGTCATTGGATACAAATTGAATTGTATTCATCAATCAGCCTACACAACCCTAGAGACTCATACAGGGCTCCCATTTCCACAATATAATATCTACATAAACAATGAGTATACAAAAGCATGAAATTTTTAAACATTCACAGTTTACTGAATCTTCATAGCCGCGCCGTCCGGAATTTGATATTATAAATGCCAACGTAAACATGTTGATTGTTTCCCCATCATGTGAGCTTTCCTCTGGTCTATTAATATTCCATTCTTATGGCAACCAAACCTTTGTTCTATCCCGCTAATTCGAAATAACATGAACGAATACCCTTTTGTTATTTTATTGTGTTAGACTATATACTCTCGTTTATTGTTCTTGAGAAACTAATTAATTGGCCTTTTTTGTCGTATATAATTTATGCGAAACGGTTCAAGGGATGTGTAATGTTTTTTTTCGGAATGTTGGAATATCGGTTTTTTTAACATTTTCAATAGGTTTATTTATTTTAACCTTTGTTTAATTTTCATCTTTGATCTTGTTTATGATACAGTGACTGAGCGATAAGATGATGCGCTGCGTGTCGCGGGTTTGATTCCCGCACAAAACAAATATATCCGCAGTGCTATTCTGTAAACATGACACCGTGAAAACTTAAGAGATGTGAGCTTCACCTAAAGGTGCTCCCTCACTTTGAGCATTAGCTTGTAATGTAACATTACAGAATTGAGCATTACACCAGTGAAGGAGGAGAACCAAGTATTATATCAGTGTGGGAGGAGAACCGAGCAATTCAGTGCGCAACTTTATAATACAATGTGTAATATTTTGATACAAACTGTAACATCAACGACCGCTTCGTCTGAGAGAAATCAACTAAATGCTCAAAATCGAATCTAACGTTACATTACAGGTGAATGCTCGTCAGTCAGGGTGGCAGTATTGTAATGTTATCATCATCATCATTTCAGCCGAAAGACGTCCACTGCTGGACTTATATAGGCCTCCCCCAGGCGTCGCCACATTGACCGATCCCGTGCGTCTCGCATCCAGCGCCTGTAATGTTATGCTCAAACCGAATCTGAAATGTTACATTACAGGCGAACGCTCCAGGTGAGGGAGCATCTTTCTTTAAATTTCACTCCATAGCTTTAAATTGAATGAAGTTCACTTCACACTCACATCACCTAAGTTTGTCAATAAATAGACCAGCTGTTTATCCATACACAATACATTCCATTTAACCATTTCGTTCAAAATCTCGATCTGCAAGAATCGAAAACGTTATTAATTTTGAGGGAAGCAGGTAGGTTAGTGGAGGTATTCATTGAGCATTTATTGAAAAGCCGAGTGCACAGCTTTTGAAAAGGCGCGCCTGAATAGCCGGGTGGCGTTAGGCGACTCGACTATAGTTTAATGCCTTTTCATGCGTTGAATTTGTCGTTTGGTTCTCAAATAATACTGACATTTATGAGGTCTCACGAGGAAAAGTTCAAGTTGACTGGCTGAATATGGTCAAATGGACTAGAAAGCGTAGGTACTTACCGTTTTTAAATAAAGTATCCATTGGTAGAAACCTCTCGTGACTTAGAGCTTGACTTTGACTTTAGCACAAGAACGTCATGTTGGATGGCAATATACTGGCAGTCCATTGTACACAGTCAAGCCAAAAAATCAATCAATATCATCAATACATATAATAAATCTATCGAAAATAATACCAAAAAAAAATAGCCAGGGTGTTAAAGGATAACCAAAAGAACCTATTTCCAGCATTTTTTGAATTTTTGTTTGTTTGTCTGTTTTTTGTGCACGCATCACGTGAAATTTACGAAACTAATGTAGATAACTTTTATACATACAAATTGTGCGTAACTTGAAGAATTACTTAGTCTTTGTTTCATCGCAATCGGTTCACGCTATCAAAAGTTAGATGCATTTAAAATGTTCAAGAAGTAAAATTATCACAACACACGCAATACAGACACTCGGAGAGTCGAACTCGATATTCAATACACTCGGAGAGGCGTTGTGCATTTGAAGTCATTTTCTGAATTGCGGTTTTAAAATTGGTAGGTTGGTAAGTAGGGTGGACGGGAGCGAAGCCGCGGGCACAGTTAGTATAAACAATAATAATTTTATGAATAAGTTAACAATCATCTAGAAGGCCTACAATGTTCACACATTCACAATCGGTAAAAGAATCTATACAAAGGTAAAAAAAAAAAACAATTAATAAAAAAAAGATATTTTT
Organism: Orthosia incerta; assembly: GCA_948252205.1. NCBI lineage: Eukaryota > Metazoa > Arthropoda > Insecta > Lepidoptera > Noctuidae > Orthosia > Orthosia incerta. The sequence goes on from OX411748.1 coordinate 9,320,285, forward strand.
TCTTTCTTCTTAATTTAAAACTCCACTGCAAATTTAAGTACACCTGATCACACACTCCTCCGTGCGCGCAATATACTTAGAAAGGACTAAAAAGATTCTTAACATTTGTTAACTTTTTATTACGTTTTAATTTTTTTTTTGTGTTTTTAATTTCTTGCGACTTATTGTCGGGCCTACGTTGTCCCCCCATATCCAAGTAGTAATGCTGTAACATGGAAATATTGTAAAACCAACCATTTTTAAAAGAGTAACCATGGAGTTTCTTACCGGTTCTTCTCCATAGGAAACGAATAGCCCGAACCGTGCACCTTTTGTCGACGTTTTATAAGTGCCCATGTAGGACTACGTAAAATAAAATAAAATATTTTTGATTTTTTGATGAACAAAAGAAGGGAAGACACAAAAAGTTAAACATAAAAAAATTGTTTACAACGTATAACAATTTCCAGTAGGCACACAAGAACTCTAGAAGGAATAATACGTCCCCATAAAACTCTATAATGAATCGTCTTTGTCCACTTGCATACAATACAATGATCCCTCTTCACTCGAGGGCTTTCTTTCTGCTCTCTCCTGAGAAAACTTAACCTTGGCCTGAAATTCATTTTATCTGCCTCCCCCTATGTAACAATAAAGCCGCGTTTTTTGAACTGAAAAGTATTTGAATTATTTGAATGAGTGCTTTAGATTCATACAGTAATTTTAGGATGTAGGTTAAAGTGACTTTTTTTTCAGCGGATCTTTTTGTATTTTTGCTATCCTATTTTGGACAAATCCTTTTACTTAGTCCATTAACTCAACTAGGCATAAAAGACAGACCACGCTCTGCTACCGAAGGATTCTCAGCTACTTTGGTCACATTGCCCGTCGGGATCCAGACAATCTAGAGAAGTTGGTGGTAATAGGCAAGGCGGATGGGAAAAGACCTCGCGGCCGGTCACCTAACCGCTGGTCAGACCAGGAAACCGCCCTCACTGGACTCTCTGTTACAACCGCCCTGAGAGAAGCTGAGAACCGACTGAAGTACGGAATTTTACGGCATATCTTTTAAATTGGTCCAATATTGGACGAGGAAAGAGACGAGAGCCAAACCTCGAATTATAACTTTTTACTAAGGAAATTCAGTCAGCGCTCTCTGACCCCGTTTCCTCTTAAGCCGTTGGTCCCGGCTGTCATTTAAAGTACTTTGACAGTCGTTACGGGTAGTCAGAGGCCTGAGATCTGTCACTAGTCTATCCAAGCGGTACCGTGATACCCATGTTACTGGCTTGTGGAGATCAGATAAAGTTACTGGTACGCTGCAGAATCCGGTAAGAGTGAGAGCCGACCCCACCATAATTGGGAAAAGGCTAGGCAGATATGGGCTTAATTACAAGCAAAAAAAAAAAAAACAAACTATAAACAGACGCAGCATCCCCAAACATATTAGAACAGCATCCCTAGTCTTCGGAATTCGGCTAAAACATTATTTATGTTAAGAATACGTTATACGAAATAATCCGTGAAATTCTGGAGCTGCGGCAGGCAGGGAACCTCGCTATTTGTTACTCGTAATATTTCGGTATGTACTAGCGATGCATAATTTTCGACGATGCATCTTGACGTAGCGCGTCGGAGCACTTTGCCCTGTGTAAATGGAATTTTCTGGGTTGCCCTCGCGTTTATAAATGTTGGTTATTTTTTAAGTGATGTAAGCATTTTTGACGGGTATTTTTGTAGCAGGTGGAGTGTGATTTGTTATGAGAATAACATTTAACGTAGACGTGGAATATTGTTTTGGTTATAGTGGATTATTACGTTTTTTTTAATTACGTATCGAAGGCCAAGCGTGAAGTGTTGTCAGGCCAAAGATCTGGTGAAGGTTGTGTGGATCCTCGGGATGCATGACTCCTACAAGTGTCTCCACATCGACCGGACTGGTCGATGGGGAGACACTTGGAGGTTGACTATGTCCAGCAGTGAGCGTCTTTTGGGTAAAATGTAAATGATGTTGAAAGAAAGAAAGAAAGAAAAAATATTTATTTGTGACCCGCACAGGGGACACGAGATAAGCAAAACACAAACAATAATAAAATATAAAAATAAATTACCCCGTGCGAGACCAAAAAGGCTCCTATCTCAGCATGACATATTGAAGTAACCTGTGCCAAACATTGGACTGACCAATTAAAAAAAGTTCTTTAATTTGGTCCATGGTTCCTCTCTTATAAAGTTTTTGCCATCATACCTACAGTGATCTGCCTATACCATTAAACCCTATTAACCAGAAACAACACACCAAAATTAAAAACAACAATTCCTTCACTGAAATAACGCCTAAACCCTGCCAAGTAACTCGCCACCCATTAAAATGCAAGTCACAAAGTTTCCGGCGGTTGCAGGAACGCTACATAATCATGTTTATTAACCATTACGGCCCTCTTACACGCTCATTCAGCCAAGTTAATGTCCCAACCCTTAACTCAAAACAGGCTAATTTTATGACAAGTAAAATTCATTAAATTAATACCCCGAGGTATTAATAAAAAGGATTTGACGCGATTATAAAGAATGGAATGCTGTTAGGAAACAAAAGGTTGGCAGGACCTTTCGTACCTTTCATATAATTTTCATTATCAACATGTCATCCCTTTAGCGTTCATCTTCTGAAATGAGGAGAGCTTTTAATTTTTTAAACCTTGGTCCTCATAAGGCCTTTAATTTAATATAATATGCAGAAACACTCGGTGCCAAAAAATGTGGGTCATTTATCGCAATGTACGTATATGTATTTATCTGATTCATTGTTATGTAGATTAGGGTTTCGTTCAAGCTGCATTATGTAGTTAAACCATGAGTTAGAAGTATTAAGGTAATATATACTAATAATAATAATTATTATAAAGAGTAAAGATTTTTTTGTTTGTTTGTACCGAATAGGCTCCGAAACTACTGGACCGATTTAAAAAATTCTTTCACCAATAGAAAGCTACATTATTCCTGAGTGACATAGGTTATTTTTTTATCCCGAAAACGGTTCCTATGGGGTGGTCCACGGGAGCAAAGCTCGACCTCTTCTAAATATTATTCCATGTTTTGTAAAAGCGGAATGTCCAATATTTTTCAGAAACACTAAAAATTGTATCTTTCTTCAGGTGCAAAAGCCGAATAAATAGGTATAAAAACATTCACAATCTGTTAGTTTGTAGGTAACGTGGCAGCATATCTGCCATTTAATGGTAAACAGGCAATTTATTATGACATAACGTTTGGCGGAGGTACGCCAGAAATGTAGAGATACACAGTGCCGTTTTATGTGCTCGCATGCTAGATAATTTTTGATTTATGTTACTGTTAACACATATCAATGGATGTTTGTAGTTCAGATGTTTTATAGCAATATTGGTGAAAGTTAGTGGATTTATTGTACGGTTTAGTACTTTTTAATTATTAATGGTTAGTTTTCGTGTCCGTAAGTGTATAGATTTATACGGAAAAGTACGAATAAAAATGATAATAGTAGGTTACTTCATTTTAAGTTTCGATTGCATCTGTTTCCTTTTTAATGAAATTAGTCATGACGATTTTATTTTTGTAAAACAATTTAAAACTGACAAGCAATAAAAAAGTTATACAAAAATTGACCCACAATAACATCGCAAATATGCCAAGAAACAAATGTATTGCTTTTATTTTCAATATGCTATTTTCCTTGTCACATAACACAATATTCTCAAGAGGTGCTAGAGATATATTTTGATCAGCGATGTATGAAAGAATATATCATACAAAATTCATGTTTAACGTAATGTAGGTAATATAATCGTGTTCGATAGACTGCCTCGGTTTAGACGTGAAGATATATTTATCGGCTGTTAACCCCGGAGGCTCAAATGTCGGCAAATCCTCAATTAACAGGCCCTACAATAATGTTGTATTGTAAAATGTATCCCATGTTGTCATCGTAGCTTAGTTAGTCGCCTTAACTGTTTCTATTATAATCTGGGGTATTAGAATTAGGATGAGATATAATAAGGAAGTTATTGAATAAAGTGTCCTGTGACTGTGAATTAATTTAAGGTTAGTATGATGCCTGTGAAATTAATTAAAGTCAAATTATTGATTACAATCAGACCAATAAAAAGCTTATGATATACAATTTACAAGAAAAAAAGATTGTAGTTGTCCATTCCAAAAAGCTGTTTTGTGCAGAGAAGCATGGACAGCAGAGATGCAACTCTGTAGAATGGACAATTGAGGAACACCTATATAAATCAGAGCTGAGAGCAGTGGTAACGGCCGCGACTTACAAGTTTTAGATCGTGGGTTTGAACCCAGGCAGGCGCTTTACTTTGTGTAAATTATTACATCAACACTGCTCTCAAAAACGGTGAAGGAAAACATCGTGAGGAAACCGGCATGTCCTAGAACCAAAAATTCGAAGACATGTGACATCCACCAACATGCATTGGGCCTACGTGGTCGGGCCCATTCCCTCTCACAGAGAGGAGTCCTGCACGTACAACGGACCAAATGCGAGTCTATGTGCGGCAATGGGGTCCATCTATCCTATCTGATCAAAGCTGAAACAGTTTATATTTAAAACATCGAGCCACAAAACAAACTAAACGATACTGACCAAAATATAAATATTTTCATAGTTTTTAAAAGATTCGCTGCCACTATTACGTCGGGCCGCGTCCGTCCTCGCAGTCCATTAGCGGCAAACAGCGGGCAGTACCGCAATACTAACGTACTCATTTGCTGCACTGCTAGCTAACAGAGATTATTTTATATTATTTCATACCGAAGGACATATTTAATATTTAAAACCCGTTTTTGTAGTTTGTAAATAGTGGAAGCTGTAACACATGCACACACAACTAATTTCACATCATCATCATCAGCATATTAATATTCCCACTGCTGGGACACAGACCTCCTCTCTGTGAGAGGGAATGGGCCGTAATCCACCACGCGGGCCCAGTGCGGTTTGGTGGATGTCACATCGAATTTTTGGTTCTAGGACATGCCGTTTCCTCACGATGTTTTCCTTCACCGTTTTGAGAGCAGTGGTGATGAAATAATTTATACAGAGTAAATCGCCTACCTGGGCTCGAACCCACGACCTACAACTTGTAAGTCGCGGCCGATACCTCTGGGCCACCACTGCTGCACAACGAACTCATTGAAAAGAAATATCGTAAATATAAAAAAAAAAATATAAATATATATTATATATTTTTATATTATATATATCGTAAATATCTCCCAACGTTAATTTTCTATAAGAAAACAATGTTTTCATAGGCTATCTAGGACATATTCTTTAAATTTTTGCTTGACAAACTTTCCAGTGAGATAGCGCCATTTTTAAGGTTCCGTAGTCAACAAGGAACCCTTATAGTTTCGCCATATCCGTCTGTCCGTCCGCCCGTCCATCCGCAGCTTATCGCAGACACTCTTAGTACTAGAAAGCTTTAATTTGCCATGGATATACATAATAATCATACCGACCAAGTGATAAAATAAAATAATGTTTTGTTTTAAAGAATATAAATGAAAAATGTGGAGATATATTTTTTTCTCGTCTATCCCATGTTGTGGGGTATCGTTGGATAGGCCATTCAAAAATATAACGGGTCTGTTAAATTGCTATTTTTTTTTTTGTTAGAGTCAAGTGTCCGGGAGGGAAACCCTGCCAGCTAAATGGCTGGGTATGTGAAAAAAATCAACGCAGTAGTATAAATATAACCAAATTAAAAAGAAAACTATCACAGCTAAGTAGGCTTTACAAGTTTATGAGTAATAGTCGACCAGCTTACAAAATGTACTTGGAAAAGTAAAAAAAAATGTACATTGATATATGTATAGGGACAACAGTTTTAGAACGGCAAAGTTAATTTTGTCTCTCCGTTGGAGCAATGTTCGGTGCTTTCATTGTTTATAAACATTATTAATGTTACCTATTTATTTTGATGAATGTAGCTGTTTATACGGAACCCTCTTTGCGCGAGTCAGACTCACACTTAGCCGGTGTTTTTTTTAAACTCACTTTACGGTCCAAAATCATGAGCATGGTGATCAATGCTCGTACCTTCTCTGTGTGGCAAGAAACCATGAGATTGGCAGACTACAGACTGGACACCAAAGGACCATGGTACATAGTCCACGTTGTTACCCATTAGCTCGTGCAAGAGGCAACTAATACCTCTATCGATTTGTAGACCAGACTGAGGCTCTAGATATTAGGCAAAATTGTTCTGCCTTTGACAACCGACACCTTTGTGCCAGGCGTTCTTCTCTAAGTATATTACTTAGAAATCGTCGTTGCTTGACATGTCACTCTTACATCCAACCAAGGAATATATCCTATCCAAACGAATTACTATCGGTCCGAATAGAGAATCCTGAAAAATCGGCACAAATTATTATTTATTTACCTACGAAATATTTTATCTCTAATAGAAAACGCTTTATTGGTATCCACGTGTAACCTCATATTGTAGTCAACGTATATTGGAAAATAAATGATCTCAGGTAAACTGTTTAATGTTTATATATGTAAATATTAAACATAGGTATATGCTATAGTTATTTCGTTTTAGTACGGCAATAACGGTCACTGACCTAACTATATTTAACGAGTTTATTAATTTAAAAAAAAACGGAACAACGAAATAAAGCCGCTCGGAATAGATATCTGAAGCAAAATTGATTTTGATAGTTGTTTTTTTTTTGTATTTCTGATAGGTTATTTTGTTTATATTCTGATTCATTCCTGGTAACGAATAGTCACTTTAGTACGATGCAGTGTGGATTTGATACAGTTTTAATACTGTGAGTGACCTTTTTCTTAGTGTGTGATTACTGCAAAACCAGAAAGTTTGTGGATTTCCTTCATAATGTTGTAATTTGACACGATCTTGTCGTAAACAACATGAACAAGCGTATGAGTATTCGAAATAATGTTCTTAGTTAAATACTCTATTACGCTAAAATCACAAGGCAAAATATCAAAATCATGAGCTCGACGTACACGTCAACGTTGCGATATCTTGTAAACATTGTCGTTTTTGGCTAAAAACGAAATCGTGCTGTTCCTTCACATCTTGGAATTTAAATAAAATGTAATGTAATAACTCCTGCAATCCACTCCTAATAGGTTTAACCATTTTTCTAATTAGATTTGTGAAAAACAATGTACAGCGTAAGCAATCTGACAGCTCAAATACCTCAAAAGTGACAGTTGTAAAAGCATCACACAAAACTTTTTAGGGATACCAATAATGAGTTCTGCATATTTATAATAGCCAGAATCTATCTCATTTTATTTTTATTTTATAGAGAGGCGGCAAATCCGAAGAAAACTCAAACTAAATTAAAAATAACACTTAATAATGTACTTACTCAAAATTTGCAAACACCCGTTTTAAGGGTAATGACCGCTATTACCTTGCTAAAACGAAACAACTATAGTTACGGAATATATTTATTATTTACCTTAAATTATAGTTCGCAGACGACTGAACACAAGAGAGGAATATTAAATAAGACGTCGGTAACCATGAAACTCTGCCTCCGCTCGGAATTGAATCAGATTATTGAATGAGTGTGTTGCGACATACGATGTCTTTGCTTGGACGCAGATGTAAATTTGCTCTGAATATGGCAAGGGATGTCGGCTCAAATTGGACGTAGTACACAGCTTGGAAATGGTTTATCATTCAATTACGAACAATATAGTTAATCGTCCACTGAATTTACAATTTCGAGTAATAGTATAGTCTATTTAATGGTTTATTTATTGTCATTAGATTGTTCCTAAGGTTACTAAATAAAAAAAAAAAAAAAAAAGTTTTTCTTTAAAATGGAGGTGCTTATCATGTTCTCTCGCTTGCACACTATAGACAGCCTTATACCTGTCCCTCAGTGCTATAGACAGCTTTTTATTTTGGACCCCAGCGAAAAGCACGGTTTCTGAGGGATGGGCCAAAATAGACAATCCGAGGGAAAAAGAAAATACCTAATTAAATAATCTTTGTTTTCTAACACTTATGCGTTGTTTTTCTTCATCATCATCATCATCATCATATCAGCCGAAAGACGTCCACTGCTGGACATAGGCCTCCCCCAAGCGTCGCCACATTGACCGGTCCCGTGCGTCCCGCAACCAGCGGATTCCTGCAACCTTCACCAGGTCATCGGTCCACCTGGTGGGAGGCCTTCCAACGCAACGTCTTCCGGTTCGCGGTCGCCACTCCAGAACCTTTCTGCCCCATCGGCCATCCGTTCTGCGAGCAATGTGCCCTGCCCACTGCCACTTAAGTTTGGCAATTCTTCGGGCTATGTCGGTAACCCTGGTTCTCTTACGGATCTCAACATTTCTGATTCGATCACGCAAGGAAACGCCGAGCATAGCCCTCTCCATTGCCCTTTGAGTGACTGTAAGCTTTCTGATAAGGCCCATTGTTAAAGGCCGTTTGTTTTTCTTGAAAGCAGGAAATACTCGACTGCAATTAAAAAACACTACACAGTGTAAACTACAATAAAAATATACTCGTACCAACAAGGTGCAGAGAATTCAAAGTAAAACTCACCTGTTTTCCTTTGTCGTGTCTCATCCAGAGAGTCGTATCACGGAACTCTCCAGATAATCAAGTTAGGGTCAGGTCAGTTTGCTGGACGAGAGGGTAGTTTCATGCTGGACGTATTCCTAACGTTTGAATATCTCATTTGAAAGCAGAACTGATATCTGCTCTCAAGCGAGTCTTACTTAACGTCTTTTAGGGAGAGATTGTGAATTTAAGCTGGTTTTAGTAGTTGAGGTATTTAGGTTGTTTTATTTCTGAGTAAAAGATCGTTATTGATTACCTGTTTGTTTTTGTCTTTACCTTAACTTATTTATTTATCTTTAACAGCTTTCTTTACTTACCAGACTAAAAACATAAATAATATAATTTATGCAAGCGAATACAAATAATTAACAATTAAGAACAAGCAAGATTAAAAAAGATAAAAAATTTCGTCTTTTATTTTAACTTATTATTATTGACTTCTTATCTTCCGCAACTTTAATTTATTGATGCAATACATGGTGATATTGGTGATGATCAGTATTATATTTCTTGTTTGGAGATGCTTCTCATAATAAGTATAAGTTTAAGATGCAAATAATTTCTGCATCTGCGATCTTAAATAGTAGATTATGAAATGGTCATATAATAGGGGTTATTAAAACACGAGTGTGGGCTTATTATTTATCATTAGGCATTTAAACACTCGTGTGATGCTATTATCACACGATGTGATAATAGTATCACACGAATGTTTTAATACTTAATTATATGCCATTACATAAACTATTTTATCTTCACTCATGCAGTTGAAATAAAACAAAAGTGGAAACTAAAAAATATGTGGTATGGCGGGCAATTTAGATTCTCATCGCGCATGACTGTACAGCGCGCTCATCCATAGACAATGAAACTCTTTTTCTACATTAAGTCAATGAGCAAATACGCGCCAAAAATTAAAAAGTTATTTTATGATGCAGTTGTTTGAAAATCGAAGGAAAATGTTGCACTGTTATAGTTCTTTTTTTAGTTTTATCTATCCACGATAAAAGAGTACGTGTTTATAAAATATTTTTAAAATTCATATTTGGAAAATTACGTTGTGAGTGTACATAAAATACTATACCTATTGTATTGGTACAAACAATTCCTATTTCCCTGGTTAAAAACAAGGCCAATGTACCTTCTTGTAATATCTACCATTTCTTATGTATTTTAATATAATATCTACATTAAAGCAAGTCAGAATCACAAATTACAAACATAACAACCACCAATTTATTAACAGCGTGTATATTATATATAAACTTTCAAAATAAGTACAAACATGATCCTTTGTTCCCTATGTCCAGTTTGTAACATAATTCTGCCACGTCATGCAACATACCTCGAACCGACCCTAACTATGTGCTTATAAATGGGTACAAACTTTGAATTCACGCTTAGCTCATTATGTTCTGAAGTAGTTAGTTGAATTAGTTAGCGAATTGTAAGTAACTGTTTTAAACAATGAATGTATTAGGGCTTTGTCTGGACAGAATTAATTAAGTGTGCTATTGGACATTTTAAACGTAACCAGAGGCGGTTGACAAGTGACATACTTTAAAAGAAAGTGTCGCCATAGAAAAACAAAAAAAAAATGGAAAAAGTAAATAAATTGTAAATTTAAAAAATCTCTGAGACTTATTAACGCGTACTTTTTAACCCCCGACGGAAAAAGAGGGTCGTTATAAGTTTGAAAGAAAGAAAGGAAAGGAAAGAAAAGGAAGAAAAGAAAGAAAAGAAAGAAAAGAAAGAAAAGAAAGAAAAGAAAGAAAAGAAAGAAAAGAAAGAAAAGAAAGAAAAGAAAGAAAAGAAAGAAAAGAAAGAAAAGAAAGAAAAGAAAGAAAAGAAAGAATAGAAAGGAAATACATTTATTTAGCACAGACTAAAAGACACGCAACATTATATTATACCTACATCAGATATAATACAAATAAAATAAAAATAAAATAAAGTCTGACGTAAGAAATTAGCAGGAAAGTGTGCCTCACGACTGCGCAAAAAAGGCCCAGTTCAGCAAAAATGCCAGACAACTAGTGCCTGACGCTGGTTTTCAACAGGACCTGATGTTTGACGTGACGGACGTAAATCAGTTTTATACTGCAAAGTGACGTTTGAAGTGTGTGCCTGTGTGTTTGTGTATCTGTCTGTGGCATCATAGCTCCTAAACATATGAACCGATTTTGATTTAGTTTTTTTTTTGCAAGTAATTATAAATCGATATCTTGCGAAAATACCACTCTTCAAAGAGTAAAATGCGCATAACTTTTGAACGACTGAACTGATTTTGTCAAACATAGCTAAGAACACTCTAGATCATGTCACCTTACAAACAAAAAACAACGAAATAAAAATCGCTACATCCATCTAGAATCTACGATGCCACAGACATACACACAAATACACAGAAACACACGTTAAACTAATAACACCCAGACCCGCATCGAACCCAGGAACTGTGCTTAGGGTTCAGCAAGCAACCACTAGGCAGTTTTACATTTTAAATCTTCATTAATAAATCTCATCACACTAATATTATAAAGGAGGAAATTTGTGTGCGTTTGTATGTTTGTTACTTCTTCACGCTCAAACGGCTGGACGGATCTACATGAATTTTGGCACAGAGATAGATTATGGTCAGGAATAGCACATAGGATACTTTTTATCATTTTATCATAGGACAATTTTTGACTTTCACGCGGGCGAAGCCGTTGGCAGAAGCTAGTCTTTATATGAAAAGTAAGCCGCGGTAATCACTTTGAATAAAACTATCCGTTTGAAGCAATACCTACTTTTTGCGAATATGATTATTTAATTATCGAAAAATCTTTTCGGCCAGTATAAACGGTATACTTCGTGATTAATGTTTTACTAATAATTTTACGGTAATTCTCAGGTTTACAAACGTTTCGATTTTTTTTTGCCGTCTGAAATGTCTCATACATATTGAAATTTGTTAACCCGGAATATCAAAAGTAAACAAAAGGTCCGAGCTACTCGTACAAGTACACTCGCTTCAAGCTTACAATAAAGAAAAAACTGGTAGTTATTAATATACAAAGCTTTTCTTTTATTTTAAAACTCACATTACCCTCCATAATTTGTATATTTATAAAAAAAAGGTTCCTTACTTCCTATACTAACCTTTACATAGAAAACTCCATGAGTAACGAGAAATAAGTTTTCAGAACTCGATAGAACTGCCAACTAGTATAAAATAAAATGGCTTTTCAAGCAGCTACGAGTTTTACAAAGGTTATAAAGTGCAAATATTTCACTTGTGGAACAAATATTTTAGTTTATTTTTGAACGAGGTAGAGTACCTTCTAGTGAATTAGTTATAACTACTTTTTATTAAATAAGGAACATGTAAAAAAGTATGCTTTAGCTTAATCGGCCTATAGGTTACAACTCCTGGGATACAAGGCGCCTTTCTATTTTTATTTTTTTATTTAAAATAGGCTCGCGTTTGACCACTATCTCACCTGATGGTAAGCCATGATGTGGGCGACGGTGAAGCACGCTTGCCTAGAAGTAACCTATTCACTCTTGACTTAAAGACCCGTAGATTTTAGCTATCGGGAAACACAGACTCCGGCAGGGAATTCCTCTACTTAGCTGTACGCATAATAAGAGAGCGGGGCTGGGCTGTAAGCCATCACGCAGGTCCTGTGCAGCTTGGTAGATGTCACTTGTCTTAAAATGTTTAATTTCACAACCCTTGGTTGAATGGTAGGAATGCAGGCATTAAGTCCGCCATTGTAGGTTTGTACATGAAGTTTAAATAAATAAATGCCTTGGTATAGATGTTGAGGACATGCCGGTTTCCTGCTGCAGCTATTCCCCGCGGTTTCGCTCCCATGGGCCACCCCACAGGACCCGTTTCCGGGAATAAAAATAGCCTATGTCACTCAGGAATAATGTAGCTTTCTATTGGTGAAAGATTTTTTTAAATCAATCCAGTCGTTTCGGAGCCTATTCGGAACAAACAAACAAACAAAAAATCTTTTCTCTTTATACTCGTAATATTATTATCTCGTTTATTCATCTTATTTCTTATTATACTACATTTTTAAATATTTCTTAAAAACATAAAAAAAAACATTAAAAATATAAAAAAATAGAGGCCCACCGGTAACGGGAACAGGGTTCAAGCTACCGGCGGCGGTCAGGGTTCCAGAGAGAGGAACCTCCTAACAATACGAGCCGTGTCCAGCAATACTGCTTTCTGGATCAGGCCCTTGACCCAGCCGCCTAACGAGAACCTCCCAAGGTGTTGGTCGAGGCTCGTGGGTATTAAGCCATTGGCTGACACGACATATATCGGCAACCTCGCGAGCCAAGTCAAGATACTTGATTTGCTAATCTATAGCAGGGTTTCATACACTTTCTTTGTCATGTCATATTACATCACTGTGTCTAAATAAATGTCAAAACAAAAAATAACTACCCAGCACGAACATATTCTAATTTCTTATTAATTAAATCCCTCCCGTGAGAGAACTTAATCCATTTTGTAGCTTACTAATACGTGAGCAAAGACGACCCACATCTCCGTTTTGACGTAGGTACGCATCTCCTAGCCAAACGTGAATTTATTTGCATATAATTATTAACATTGCTACGGCCCCTTAATTTACGTGGATATAATATGCATTGAACATTAATTATTTAGGCTTTTGAGTGTTTAATTGAAAGCTTTCATGTTTTCTTTGCGCAGTTTTTAAAACACTTATTTTTTGCTTAGGAACTAGTGGAACTTATTTATCTCAGGAACTAGTGGTTAGAATTGAAAAATTATTTTAGCGATCCTCCTCCTCCTCGCGTCGTGTCCCTCATTACTGAGGGTCGTGATTCCCCCGACAGGAGATCAACTTTTCCCTGACGATAATTCTCCACCTGTGTCTGTCCTTGGCGACGTGGAGTGCATCGTGCAGCTTGGTGTTCAGCGTTGCACGTATTTGGTCAGACCATCTGATCGGGCTTCGGCCCCTCGGCCTCTTGCCTTCGACCTTGCCTGTGATCATCAGCTGTTCGAGGTTATGACCATCCTTACGGGCAATGTGACCAAAGAACTCCAGGATTCTTCGCAGGCAGGTGGTGGAGAGCCTAGCCTTGACGTTCAGTTGTCGAAGGATAGACTCGTTTGTGCGGAACGCAGTCCATGGAATTTGGAGCATCCTTCGCCAATACCACATCTCGAAAGCGTCAATGTGATCACGATCAGCCTTCCTTAGCGTCCACGTCTCCGAGCCGTTACTAAAGATGGAGAACACAAGAGAGTTTACCAGCTGCATCTTTGTCTTACGAGATATGTTACTGTCTCTCCAGATTCGCTGCAGTTGGGACATTGCGCTTTTGGCCATACCGATTCGTCTCCTGATTTCCTTCTCGCAAGACCCTGTGTTACTGATGGTAGCGCCCAGGTAAACAAACTCATCTACTTTTTCGAGGGACAGGGCACCTGTGAAATGGAGTGAGTTGGTTGGTGGGCACCTGTGAAATGGAGTATTTTAGTGATAGATAGTCCATTTATTGAGGAAGGTTATAGACTACATAACATCACGCTACGACCAATAGGAGCGGAGCATAAATGAAAAATGTTGCATAAACGGGTAAAATATTCCTTTTTGAGAGCTTCCGTTGCGTGCGCTGCATCAGCGGTTAAAGTTACGCAACATTCAAGTATGTAGCGTAGGTAGGGTAGGGTAGGTAGGTAGCCAGTTGACGGGAGCGAAGCCGCGTGGTTCATATTATAATAAACCTAGTCTGATAAAGTATAGTATTTTTTGGCTTATGTTTAACTTACCACCAGATATAGTAACATATAACAGACAAAAATAGTAAATGATCACCAAAATTAAACCCGCATCTTATTGTAAAATTATAACCAAAGTTTTAACATCTCGCTATCCTGTTTAGGCAAAATGACTCCAAATAAATCATTGTTAACCCAAAAGTAGTAAATGATCACCAAAAGTAGTAAATGATCACCAAAATTAAACCAATGACCAAAAAGATTATAAAATTTCTGGGAGCAACTTGGAAGTAGCGCTCGCCGGCCGCTGCCGCGGCACCGCTCGCTTTGCTCGCTCGGCTCGCGCGCGGTTGGTCACAGTTCTAACCTAACCTAACCTATTTTACAACATTAAATAGCGCAATAATTTGCTATTAAAATTTGGTGATCAATTTACTAAATTTGGTGATCAATTTACTAAATTTGGGTTTCATAGTACAATTTTAGGTAATAGAGGTTATGGTCACAAAGTAATTTTAGGTGGTCATTATATTTATCCCCGTATTTTTTTAACAAAAAGAAAATGCAGTTCTTAAGTGCCTTAAATCGATGCTCTTTTTTTATTAATAATAGGCTTGCGCTCGACCACTATCTCACCTGATGGTAAGCGATGATGTGGTCGACGATGAAGCATGCTTGCCTAGAAGAAACCTATACGCTCTTGACTTAAATTCTCCCAGGTGGAGCTATCGGGGAATACAGACTCCGGCAGCGAACTATACTCGTACGAACATCGATTCAAGGCTGGAAGCCACATCTAAGAAACTTGCAGGTCTGTAAAGTGAAATAAAAGCGTAATGTTTCTATAGAAAAGCTATTTACGTGACTCTACAGGAACTAAAGTTATATGTAGTAAAGGAAACTTACACTGCCTTCAGCTTCACCAATGCGTGTGAAACTTTTAATTTGCAAGTTCGCTAAAATGAAATTAAATATGTATAATTGACACAGGGGTTCTTGTTCCTTCTTGAAGTTCAAAAGAACCTTTCCTTTTATCAAAATCCGTTCTTTGCTTTATTCATAAAGTCTTACACAGACAGTGAGACTCTTACTTTCGTGTTCATAATATTAGTATAAATAAGTGAGTAAAAAATATTTTTAAAACAAGGTTTTTGAACTGATAGGTACTGTACTAAGTGTAATATCACTTGTCAATACATAGCCCAAACGTGATGGTACTTACTATATTACCTGATTGAGAAGATGCTATGACCACCTTCCAGCTCCGTCATGACTTTATGAGACCAGCCGGGCAAGCACGGCCTAGTGTGACAGGCTCAAAAACAGCATGCATGGCAGTGGCAGGTCAAACATTTTTAAATCAAAAACCGTGATAAAATGTGTGCCTATCACAGAGACCGTGTTCGCCCGACAGCTTCATAAAACCATATGTTATCAATGTTTTCAAAGTTACTCATGTGCACTAAGTTCCAGCTTAATCGAATGCCAGGAACTGATTTAAAACTGGATTACTAGTTGCCAGAAAACATACGAAACCAAGGTATAAATATGAAGCTTGTAATAACAAAAACCATTGTTTTCATGTAGCAATTTTGGTCTACCAACAGGCATGATACGTCATTTGTTTTAAAAATCATTTTTTCGTACAATATACGATAATATAGTTTCAAATCCTTGTCCAAAATACTCGTATCTAAAAAATATTGCCAATATACAACAAAAACAATTCTAACACGTATGTAGCTGTAACATATTTCAAAAAAATACCATTCCCCATATTGTCGCGGACGTACGTATCAATATTGGAACACGGTATGGCTGATAACAGCCCGTTCGTGTGACAGTGTTCAATTCCCTGAAGTAATAAGTCGTAAATTTATATTACGCCGCTGAACAAGTTTAAACACATTAGCTATGTTTGTGTGTGAGTTTGTATGCGTATTTGAAGTATGCTGTAATATTTAGGGCCATAGTTTTGGTGAGATCCTTGAGCAGCTAGAGAGCTTACAATATTTCCTTCCAGTTTTTTCCTCCTACTTTCACTACCTTTGCTGCATATCATGCACAATCCACCAACTAAGGTTACCGACATAGACCGATGAATTTCTAAACTTAAGTGGCAGTAAGCAGGGAGCATTGCTCGCAGAACAAATGGCCGTTGGGGCTGAAAAGTTCTGGAGTACCGCGTACAGGAAGATTCAGCGTTGGGTCTCCCTCTAGCTAGGTCAATTTGGGTCCATTCATTGAGGCAAAGGCTCAGTTGGCTGCAAAAAAGTTGGGGATCCTTGCAAAGGTGAGACGATACTTCACGCCTGAACAGCTGCTCAAATTTTATAGAGCGCAAGTTCGGTCATGCACGGGCCAAATATCAACTTGATGCACTTGAGTCGATTGACAAACGGGCCAAGAGGATTATCGGCCACGATGCACTGGTCGCCTCAAAGCTCCAGAGCCTTGAACATCGACAACAAGTGGCCAGTCTGTCGGTTTTTTATCGGTTACATTTCGGGGAGTGTGCGATGGAACTGCTAAATTGGATTCCGCCTAGCCCTTTCCACCACCGGACAACAAGACGTACGGTAATGCGCCACCGGTACATGGTGGACATCCCACCCATACGTACAAAGCGTTTTGCGAATAATGGCATTGTACGCACAGCTAAGGAGTCGAATTCCCTGCCGGAGTCTTTGTTTCCTGATAGCTACAACCTTGGGGTCTTCAAGTCAAGAGTGAATAGGTTACTTCTAGGCAAGCGTGCTTCACCGTCGACCACATCATCGCTTACCATCAGGCGATCAGCCTATCGATAAATAAAAATAAAAAGGTGGAGGAATGACCTGGTCAAGGCTGCGGGAGTCCCGGTGGATGCAAAACGCACAGGTCCGATCAGTGTGGCTACGCTTGGGGGAGGGCATATGTCTAGCAGTGGACGTCTATCGTCTAAAATGATGATAATGATGCACCAATCACCTGCACCTTCCAGAATTTAAACGAAACGAATTGCAGACATGATCAGAGGGCTAAACACGGGTCGAATCAAATTGATTCAGTAGTCTGTCAACACAAAAGGAAGAAGAAGGTGCTTTTTCGCCCGGCTTAGTTCCCGAGGCTGTCCAGTAGGAGCCGTGGATATTTATTAAGAATTTTCAAAATCGTATTAGTGCATCCAAAGATTCCTATTTACAAGCATTTAAAGGAACATTTTTACCTTTCCCAAATATAAGTCTAAGGTTAGACTACAGAGCAGGCAATCCTTTTCTACTCATCAACAAAGCAATTCTGTAAAAGCCCAACCTTTGAACTTGCTTCTGTATCCGCACTGTCACTTGTCAATGTCAGAATCAAAACTTTTCGCGTTCAATGTACTCGTACAAAAGAGAATTCAATACGTCAGTACTTTGTACGGAATAACCCTGACTGCATTGTGGAGCGAAACATTCTAACTGAATATTATATATAGACCCTATTTGTCATACATATTGCAATTTTTCAGCATTTTTTGAGGTCAGGTAAGCAGTCGATCCATGTTAACCTATAACAATACAGTTGCAAAAGCCTATCACAATACAGTTGGAATAAAAACAGGTGATGATGATGATATTTTTTTTACAATAAATTTTTATGCCTTTTTTTATTTGAATAAAAGCGGCATAAAAATTCAAATACTTAGGATAGGATAAAAGGTGGACCCCCTTTTCCGCACTTAGTCTCCCTTTGAGCCCGAAGTGCGTGCAGGCCTCCTCTCTGTGTGAGAGGAAGCACGCGGTCCCATTGCGGGTTGGTGGATGTCACATGTCTTCCAATTTTTGGTTCTAAGACATGCCAGTTTCCTCACGATGTTTTCCTTTACCGGTTTGAGAGCAGTGGTGATGAAATAATTTACACAAAGTAAAGAGCCTGCCTGGGTTCGAACCCACGACCTACAACTTGTAAGTCGCGGCCGTTACCACTGGGCCACCAATGCTGTCTATAAAAAAATACTTTTTCAACTACTAAAGTTTTCAACAGCTATCGAATTTTAAAGCGACTAGTCAAGCATGATATAAGGACTATAAACTTCTCGAAGTGAACTTGTGACGTGGTAAGAACATCTCAATAGGGTTGTGTGCACACTACCCGTGTTACAAACTTCAACGTAAATCATGTTTACAGACGTCACCTGCATACGACTCCTTGCTAAGAACGTTTGAGTTGGCTTATAGACTAGATTGCTTGATACAGTTGAATGTCAGATTATGAAGGGTTTTGTTATGAGTAATTTACTACAAGTTATCTAATTGCCATCTGTCTGATATTAATACCTCATTGTTGTTTTAAATTATGAAATAAGAGCAGTATTCAGAGTACCTTAGTACAGAACAATGTATTTTTCGAGTCTCAAAAATATATAGACACCGAAATTGTGACAGCTTTTCTACAAAATTGCTGTAAATAATAATGATCGATACATAATGTTGCATTAATTATTTTTAACCTGGATTGTCCCAGTGTAAGGCAAAGGCTTTTTTTCATTCCATTTCTTCCTATTTTGGACAACTATAGACCAGTTCAGTCTGCTAGATTAGGTTGTATCAAGTTCGTACCGTCCGTCGTCTTCGCCGGGTTAATAAAATCTTAAAAAATGACTAGGCCGCAGGCGTAGCACTGCCTACGCAAGCTACGCCGTAGCAACTTTCGTAGCACGACAAGGTGTGCAAACGCAACCATACTGAGTTTGTGGTGTGATTTTATTTGTAACACAAACAGTTTCAAAAACGGTTCTAACTATCTTTAGGATTTTATTTTTCAATCCGTACTGGGCCAGCGTGGTGGATTAAGGCCCATTCCCTCTTACAAAGAGAGGAGGCCTGTGTCTCAGCAGTGGAAACATTAAAAGGCTGATGATAATGATGATGATATTACTTATCCCAATCTTATTAGTGTTATCCATTGGTAGGTAGCGAATATATTTTTTATTCCGTGATGCCCCAATTACTAATTGATTAGGTACCTGTCTAGGTTTTCTTCAGTTTGTTAGTAACTAAAAACAGTTGTTATCTACAGGTTGATTGACCTCTTCAATAACCAATTAGGCTCGACCCAATGTTTCAAGATGTACGTAAACAAAATTTACTAGCACTTAAATTGGCCATTATCTGTAATCCTCGTTTGCAAGCGAACATTACACAGTTTGTAACTACGAACTGCCATTTTTCATTTCTCAATCTGTGTTAGATAAAGTTTGTTTTATTATGCGACTAGACATCTTGAAAATCACTTTATATTTTAGTAAAAATAAAGGATTTTGAACAGGAGGTTGGCTACAATTCTAAGTAAAATTATTATTATTTCTATAAATTAAATAGAGTTAATGGGCCCTTATATAAAAATCTCGACGGTGTTTAGCAATTGCTATTTCATTATCATCCTTTTAATGTGCCACTGCTGGGACACAGGCCTCCTCTTATTTATTTATTTATATATTCCTTATTGTAGGTACACCAAGTTAAAATATATAAAAGGAAACTTAAATAATATAGGAAGTGAGCTATAATCCACCATGCGGGTCCAGTGCAGACTGGTAGATGTCACATGTCTTTGAATTTTTGGTACTAGGATATGCTGATATTTTCCTTCACCGTTTTGAGAGCAGTGGTGATGAAATAATTTACACAAAGTAAAGCGCCTGCTCGGGTTTGAACCCACGACCTACAACTCGTAAGCCGGGGCCTTTACCACTGGGCCACCACTGCTCTCGTTGCTACTTAACAGATGTAGTTAAATTCAAAATTTATAAAAAATATATTTAGATTCCTTAAAAAGAGTCGACATCCACATACACCAAAAAGCGATCAACGTCGATCAAAAATAAAAAAAATAACGGCTGAGACAGGTTGTCGACATGTGGGATGTGGACTCAGCGATCATTGTACCGATAATTGTGTCAGCCAATGGCTTAATAGCCACAAGCCTCGACCTACACCTTAGGAGGCTCTCGTTAGGCGGCTAGATCAAGGTCTTGATTCAGAAAGCAGTAATTTTGGATACGGCTCGTATTGTTCGGAGGTTCCTCTCTCTGGAACCCTGACCGCCGGTAACTTGGACCCAGTTCGGGATACCGGTGGGCCTCTATTTTTTATATTTTTAAATGTTTTTATTTAATTTATTTTATAAAATATTCTTCTTCTTCATCGTGTCGATGATTCCATTTTTTTTAGTTTTATTTTAATGTTGTGCTTCGACCAGAACTCAGCCACGTCCACAGCCCTAGCGTTGGCCTCGCACAGGTCACGGTAAAATATTTAAAAATGAAATTTAATGAATAAAGTACATTATAATTTAATTGATTTTGATTAATCTTATATAGTATCCCACTGGAAATGACCTTTCGAAATGTCGCATTCTTATTATTTGTATTTGCAGTGGCAATTTTTTTTAGGCAGCAAAATTTCAATTTTTCACGGTTAGTAGGTATAATCTATACTTTAATTTCTATACAACATATTAAATCAGTTGTGGATAATTTAACTTCTACTACAAAAACTTGCCATTTAAGTTTTGGGAGAGTAAGACTGCACTATTGATCCATGACTGTACTTCGCAAGTCTTACTTCTACCAAAAATATTAAAATACTCAGCTGCACTTTATTGACCGTGCACATGCACCAACAACGCGCGTTTTACGGTCAGCAGTCACCGGACACGTGCCCCATAACGATATACCATCAATATTAGATGACCCGTCTCTGGAGGCACGTGCACGCTCAAATGGACTTCATTATTATTATGTTTACACTTTTATTCGGGTGTTGTTTCTCTGATACTGAGTTAAGAAGACTTTGTGATGTTGAGAAAAGTGTTCTCTATAGAAATATTTTGAGTCACCGTCGTCTTCCTGTCCTTGTCCCATGGTTCTTATCATTGTCTTGGTTCGATCAACACATTTTCTTCTTCCATTCTTTAATTCTTCCCCGATAAAAGTTCCATATCATTCCTCACACTATCTTATCTTCTCCATCTCTCACGATTTGCTATCTCTCTTCATCAGTAAATATTTTATTTTTCAAAATGTTCCATATTAAAACATTTTTAAAAGGTCACATTTTTAAAAAAATACCCAGTTTTCTGATGTCAACTCATTTTTTTTGTTTTTTTTTTTTTTTTTTTTATTTGGGAAACAAACAGATGCAATAACAAACATAAGCATACAATTAGTTCAACACAATTCAGAAACAGTCTCCACAGATTAATATACAAATAAATTAACCTAAGTGCAACAACAATTCACAATTTAATATTTGTTTTGGAGTTATGTTGTATATAGAGGCTTTAAATATTTAAATACAAAGCCATACAAATAATGTATGAAAAGATTAGCACTTATCATAATATCTAGCCAGAAGTAGGATGAAACTGGGACATAATAATCAACCTACATAAAACAAAGCAACATAAAAAAGCTTGTTAACAGCCAGTTACACGCAATTGGTAACTCTAGACACTAAATATTCGCAGCGTCAACACCGGTGACAATGTTTTTAGTTTAACAATAATTTTTCGATAACTACTAGAATGCTTGTTGTGTCACGAACGTGTCATGTTTTCTCTGTATAACATGTGAACAACGCATAAAATTCAAAAGCGTGTCAGTTTATTATTTTTATTTGTTAGTACAGCAAAATAGCCGTGCTTCGCAAAGCAAGTTGAACTTTTAGTCCCAGCTTTTGTTTGTATATCTTTGATAGTCTTGCCAAGGGTTATGGTATTACCCAGTTACTGGGTTGTGGAGGTCAGACTGGCAGTCGCTCCATGTACAATACTGATACTCAGCTGCATCTGTTAGACTACAAGTCGACATAATATAGGTAGAAAAAGGCTAGGCAGGTTGATTTTTAGTACAGCAAAATATCATCAGATAGTTTTTTGTAGAGCATTTTTGGGTTGAAATTAATTTGGATTGGGTCAACTAGGTCAGGTTGAGCATAATCGGGTTTGGAGGGAGGTATGTGCCTAATGATTGGTTATAGGATCTGTCCCGATCAAATTAGATCCAATATCGTCTTCGTCGCTGAAAAACACTGGTATTTAGCTGAATCCGGTAAGACTGGAAGCCGACCCCAATATAGTTGGGAAAAGGCTAGGCAGATGATGATGATCGTCTTCGTCGCTGAATGTGATTGCCTGCATGGTTGTCGATGTAGAATCTAATTTGGTAATGTTACAACAGCCTATTTTGTTAGGTCCTTTTCTCCAGCTTCGTTGGTATATTGTGATCGCTTGGGCTATTACTTGCTGTGGTATAGATATTTTATTCCCGGTCGGGCAAAATAGTATAAGAAATTTCTCAAAAGCACCCTGAAATTGGCTCGCCCAATGAAGAATGTTGAATGCGAAAAGCACAAGACCGATGATTGTTAGACAAACGTCAACAACTTGAGGAATCCTTTTTCCAACAGTTAACGTCTTACGGCTGAAATGATAATAAAGATAAAATATTGCCGACATTTTCGTGCTTTGTCTAAGCTTTCATCTAAAACAGGTGTGGTGTAACAATATATTGGTAATATTCCGTTCATTAGTGAACGTGTTTTTCCGCATAAAACACTCAACGGCATAAAATATGAAAGGGTGTACAGCACGACGCAGTGATGCGTCAGTTCTCGATGCAAAAGGCCGCGTGGCTGGAAACTGACTGCCGCTAGAATTTCCCTATACATGTCTGATCAGATTTACTCGACAACACTTACGGCGTCCACAAACTCCCGCCAAGGTGCTTTATATATCGAAAAATTCTCTTTGGCAGCCATATTCAGTGGAGTCGAAGATTTGATGCTATGGTAGTAAATATTTGCTGGATATTGTACTCATTTTGTAGAGTGCTTGTTGGCGTTGAGTTCTTTAGAGAGGTTTATTGGGTTACATTCTTTTATTACAATTGTTTTAAGACTTTTAATTTTTAGTTATTGGTGGTTGGTGTTATAAGAAATCCTCACAAGACTTGCTACTGTCCTGGTCCCATAAAATATGCTTATTAAAGAAATATTCGCAAAGTCTCTTTCCAACGCTTGATGAAATACCATAACACTTAACATCACGCCTGTCTTCCCCGAAGGCTTGGCACTTAAATACTGGCACTCTTGATTAGCCTCAAATAATAAAAAAAAACTAGAAAAGTAAAAAGCTTTTTTTTTTTAATATTTAGTATAAATATTTTTTTCTTTTCTTAATGCCGCAAATTAATGAGAAACCTTCTTCATAACTGCTCTAGAATAGCTGCATCGCTATATACATTTCTGGCAGTTTAAATGTGTGTGTGTGTGTTGTGTGTGTGTGTGTGTGTCTAGCTTGATTTTGTGGACGCAATAATGCTTCTGTTATAAAAAATAATACCAGTCTGTTGGACAGGCCACTGCAGGGCAAAGGCCTCTTCTCGTGCAGAGAAGGCACGAGCTTAATCATGAATCAAAAAGGTTAGCCCTCACCACGCTTGCTCAAGGTGGTTTGGCGATTCCAGACTTTTATTCTAGCTTCTGTTTTTCACACTATTCTACTTAATCACACTATATATATTATATTATCACACTAATATTATAAAGGCGAAAGTTTGTGAGTGTGTTTGTATGTTTGTTACTCTTTCACGCAAAAAATGCTATAGTTTATAGTCTGGAATAGCACATAGGTACTTTTTATCCCGGGAATATGTTGCCTTGGGATAATTATCGACATTCACGCGGGCGAAGCCGCTTGCAGGAGCTAGTATTTTAATAGTATGAATACACTTCATTAAGTCACTCCCCCGTTTACTTCCTCTTTATCGACCAATTTATAAACAGACTTATCAAAACTGCATTATTCATAGCGATTGTGAACTGTTAAATCTGTTGGGTACAGCAATAAGCCAAGCACTAACTTTGTGTAACTTTACAACTTGATTCCTACTCCTAGATCCGAAGTCACTGGTTTATACTCTGTTACGAAGTTTCATAAATTCATCTAATATTCTAGCTAACGTTGTGTGCTTTTGATTTCATTGTATTTCCGTCTAGTTCTTAAGTAATAGGGTAGTTTTCAGAAAAAAAATATTTTGGGCGTTAGTTATGTTACAAAAAAATATCTTTATCTCGAAAACAAAAAATGGCGACGATACATTGCGTTATTTCGCGTGCCATCACGCTATGGCACACTATATACCTGCAAGTGACGTCACAAGCCCACACTTCAGAAATTTGACGCTTTATCATTGTAATTGTATATTGATTTCATAAAGCAAAATTGTGTCCATTTTTGTTTTTAAACTGACGGACCAAATAGAATACCAAATATTATGTTTTTATCTAGTGAGCATCTCTATTGACTGCATTAGCAACAAATCTTTATAAAAATATTCCTTTAATCATCAGATTGAAAGTATGGGTAGATGATATACTGTGCCTTAATGATTTCATTCTCCATTCACCTATTAATGGTAAACTAGTCGACGGCACGAACGATTTTGTGCGCGGGGTTAAATGTATTTTATATCTACCGACAACACGTGCGGAAGAGATAGATGCTGTGATGAGCAGTAGGAAGCTGGTTCGCGTACGAATACACAATTTTGCAAATTTGTAGCGAAATGGATAATGATTTAGGACGAAACCGAGCGCGCGAAATTTTATAAACAGACCTTTGGCAGTCTAGATATCATGAAAAAACTACGAAATATATCTGTTCAAAATAAAATTATTTGTATTGTTGAACTACTAATCTATCCCTGTATGGAGGCCGTTTTACGTTTTTCCGTCTTCTTATGGTATTAATTTGCGCCCAAAAATGCGTTAAAATTTGTGTCGAAATGTGGAACTTTCGACGCTCATAACTTTAAAATATTTTCTTTTTTTACTTTTGTGCATCCATACAGGGCTCGATAATGATGAGACAAATTGATATCACTTTTTATTTTGAACGTACATCGTCAAATACTGGAATAATCCCAAGACTACGTTTGTATGGAAGAATTTTTGACTAGTGTAACCCTAAGTTATGCGTCTCTATGATGACTACATTTATAATCACGCTTTTAGCTGCTTTTGGTTTTGATTGAGGTTCATGTTAAAGGGAGAGAATTCAAGAACTGATAAATAGTGTACACACCCTTCTCTTTGGTGATTCTTTTCAAAGGTAGCCAAATAAAAACCCAAGCTTTACGTTCAACAGTAAACAAACTTTCAACAAAAAGGATCATTATTAAATCATTCATTGTCCTTTTCAACACATAAAAATGTTTTCCCCAATTAACCTCCCTGTTTAATTTCATCAAAACATTTCACAAAATGCCGCCGAGAGTAATTTCTTCAACGCGATTTGTACTAATTAAGCTTGTTTTCTCTTCTAATTATCTCCTGAATATTCACCGGACGAAATCACTTGACCCCAAAATTGTTAGAGATATTGTTTGTTTACTCTCCAGAGGGAACAATGAATACTTTTTTTTTGTAAGCAAACGGCGATGGGGCCAGGTAATGAATATGCTGAAACAAAGAGCCCAATGCGAGGGCTCATTAGGCATTCAGGCGTTGTGCCAGCCTTAAAAATCATTTACCAAAGTCTTGATGAATTTTAGTCCTGTTTATTTTGTTTAACATTTTTATTATTGTAAGTAATATTTTTCCTTTTCGTCACTTCCGTGCTTGTCTGTTTTTTATTATTATTAATAAGCTCACGTTTAACCTCCATTTCAACTGATGATGTGGTGGACGGTGAAGCACGCTTGCCTAGAAGTAATTCCTAATTCTTTATTGTACACCAAAAAAAAACTAAATATATATATCTATATATATATATTAATCCCTATTTCTCTCGGTCACGCCATAACTTAAGAACGGCTTTATCGATTTGAATCATCTTATTTTAAGATTTCCTATACTTTGTAGAAGACAAAAAAAAAAAAAAATTGGGTGTGCAGGTAGGGTAGATAGGGTAGGCAGTTGACGGGAGCGAAGCCGCGGTCACAGCTTCTATTGAATACAATGTGATTATAAAGTGACCTATTCTCTCCTGGTTTATAGACCCTCAGGTTGTAGTTAACAGGCAATACACTCTGGCAGGAAATTCCACTCCTTAGCTGTACGCACAATGAAAGAATTTCCGAAACGTTTAGTCCGTATGAGTGGGATGTCCACCATGTACCGAAAGCGCATCAAAGTACGTTTTTTACTCCGTTGATGAGGAGGAATGATGCAAATTATTGCAAAGCCAACGTTTCCCAACATTTATTAAAGTTGTGACATATAACGTTTAGCAACATTTTAATGAATTTCATAACGAATTTCCAACTTAGATTTGATGACAGCTAGCTGTCTGGGAAATAAGGTAAATAACTGTTATGAGTTGTGGAAGACAGATAATAACGTAGTCTATGGCTTTGTTACGTTAGGTAAATATATTTTGTGGTTCATTATATTGTTAAAGCTAATACAAAACTAACTTGTGCGTGTGGTAATGGTATGTGGCCTTATGTTGCCGTTTTACATTATTAGACCAGGGTAGAAGCCTTTAAAAATAATAAAAAGTGAAAAAAAATTATAGTAGTATGAAACCCATTAGAAAAGGAGGGGAATATTATAAAAATGAAAGGAAAAATAATTTACGGGCGATCTGAGGTCGGGAAGGGGATGGGGTGAGTTTTTAAGGGTAAAAAACGGTTTTTCTCGATTGCCGGCAAAACTAAAAGACCTATCGAAAAAAAAAAAGTTATTCATAAGATTTTTTTCTACGTTTCGTCAAACGCGGGTTAGTTTAGTGAGAAAAGCACCACCTACCTAATACACAGGTACCGTGCACATTTAACAAAATTAAAAATGAGGAGGTTCCCAATTCGACTGTATGTTTTTGTATGTTTGTTATGCGATTACTCTGCCAATAATTATTAACCGATTATGATGATATTTTTTTTTTGAAACCTTGTGCTTCTTATTTGGTCCCATTTATATTTGATCAGGATCTGAAGATTAGTTTTTAAGTAATCCTTAATAATGCGTATTTTCATGGTAATATAAGGTACCGAAACTAAAAAGAGAATAATAAAAACTTGGTCGGTGGGTCGCCTTAGTTTAACAATAAAATTTGACCGACTTCCAAAATAAAACACTACAAAGTGAAAAATAAATTTCTTTTCGGAAGTCGGTGTCAAAAACGAAAAGAAAATATGGTACCAATAAAGACACCGACTGCCGAAAAGAAAGTTATTTTGGCTTTGTAGTGTTCTGCCGGGATTAAAGTTTCCATGACACTCGGCGTAGTATAGTGTAGCGTAGTTTTCAACCGGTGAAAGAGATTTCGTTATTGGAGCTGTACTTCTAGAAATTACCTCCTACTAACAAACATGCAAACAATTAACTTCACTACTTTATAATATTAGTGTAGAATTTCGTTGCGGGATCCAAGACAGTTAAATTCATTCTCCGGGACTTCGTCGAGCTTGATTGTCTCGGCGCTTTTCTGGCGGGCGCCACTGTTGATTCTGGCTTTCAGGAGTTGCAGTGTTTTGGGAATAGTGCGGTGGGATTGTCCGAAAAATAAAATTGGTTAGATTCATTTCCTACTTATATTATTTTCACCTTCTTCTTCTTGCCCTTATCCCTTGCTTCTTTTGGTCGGCGCAACACGTTTTCTTCTTCCATACCGTCCTATTCCTAGTCATGATCACTCCTTTTTCTTTTACGTTACGTTACTCTTCACACAGTCCATCTATATTTTCTTTGCCCTTCCCCTCCATCTCCATCCATCCGTATTTATATTCATAACTCTAGTAACATGCGTTTCATCCCTCCCCATCACATGACCATACCAGGAAAAACGGTTTCCTTTCAACATTTCTGTTTCTGGCGCCACTTTCAAACTTCTTCTAATAATACTCATTTCTCACTTTTTACATTCTCGTCACTCCGCACATCCATCTCAATATTCTCATCTCTGTTACATGCAATCTCTTTTCATCCATCTATTTTCACAGCCCAACATTCTGATCAGTGCGACAGATCTAATCACGCACCTCATCATCATCATCTGCCTAGCCTTTTTCCCAACTATATTGGGGTCGGCTTCCAGTCTTACCGGATTCAGCTAAGTACCAGTGTTTTACATGGAGCGACTGCCTATCTGACCTCCACAACCCAGTAACTGGGTAACACGGTATCCCTTGGCAAGACTGGTGTCAGATCTCAAGCTTCTGACTACCTGTAACGACTGCACAAAGATCTTCAAATGACAGCCAGGACCAACGGCTTAACGTGCTTTCCGAGGCACGGAGGAAACTCGGTATGTTGAAATGGTCACCCATCCACTGACCGACCTCGTCAAGCGTTGCTTAACCTTGATGATCGACCCGTGCGGCTGTTATTATGAAGCCACGAGCTCCACGATCTAATCACGCACCTAAAAGAAAAAATAACCCCACGTGAAAACAATAACTATGACAAATCCCAGCTATTTCCTAACCAAAAGTTTAAACTGTCCCTGGATTTAAAGGGCCAAAACCGATTAAGTGACAAAATTCAATTTGGTCGAGTTACCTTTTACCAAAACACTGAATTACGGACTTACTAAAAGATATTGAAAGCTTTCAGTGAAGTTTGCGGTATAATTACCTTAAAATATGTAAATCGATGTAAACAGTATACCTCGGTTTCCTTAGGTAAAACATAATAATACAGGCTCCATTGATGTTGAGGTTATGAGACGAAGAGAACAAAGGTATTCTTATAAACTTTAACGTCTTGTGCTCCGACAATGTCAGTTGCATACTTTTTATTGGCTTTTCTTTAGATTATTAATTTGTTGTCATAGGAAGGAAGGATTTTTTATTATTTAGCTATTGTTTTCCAACGGCTGAGCAAAGACCTCCACGTACTCGTCCCCCATGTCATCTTAAAGCAGCGCTCATGATACACATCCATTAATACATCACGTCTTTCAGGGCTGGCCTCGAAAGCGTCTCGCATCTTCAGAAACTTTGAAATTCATCATCTTTTTCTGATCGCCCCGAAAAAAGAAAGAAACACATAAAAAACTTTTAAAGCATTGTTTTTCTCAAGGGACTTTAATTAAAGATCGATATATACATACCTGCAGCACGGTAATACCAACATGCAAACAAAGTACAGTATAACCTCCAGGAAAGACTAAATTGCATCGTTAAACCCCCGGGGGTTCAAGTTTGACTGCCGCACTGCGTTTAGTGATTGCAAAATTTAACTTTCAATTGAAAACTGAGCTTTTCCGCTTGTGTATACTAATATAATTTAAAGCAGAGGTGAAACTTTGTATGGGGGAGGAATACTGAAAATATGACACACTCTATGTATTGCAGAGACTTAAATATTCGTGTATATTGTCCGGGGTTTAAGTCGTGACAAGATTTGCAATGTTTTGGAGGAGAAGTACACTTCAGACTTACCATATTTGTTTTATATCATTTCATAAGTTGAACATTTTTTTATTCGTTATGTTATACACAGGACAGTTGCAAATTAACAATCTTAGTTTACCACGAGTTTCTGGAAGAAAAATTGTCTCAAAATTAATGTGACGAATTGTCAAGCACGCGTTATCTGCTGTGATTGGTTTAATGTACTTACAATAGCCAATCACAGCAGACAACACGTGCTTGAGAAATTGTCTCATTAATTTGGCTGCCAAAAACTCGGCGTTTTTTCTTTTAAAAAAGAAATGACAGCTCCAAACTGATTGATAAACAGTTCGACTCCCGCTCTTAAACCAATCAAGTCTTATTTCCAGTTTATCTCTGACTGTTTATCTCTGATCTTTGCCAGCTTAAGACGATGACTAACACCAACGACCTTGAGGGAACAAAACGCGCACTCGTTTCATACCCGCGCGACCCAAAATTTAGTAGTTTTTTGTACTTTCCTTATTATTCTATAACTTAAAAAAAAAGCCGCAGATCAAAATGTAGATAATTAAATTGTCTATGAGATGGTGTCGATTTCATTAATATACGGCCAGCGGTTTTGGTGTGATTGTCGTGTTTATGTGCGTTTTAGACATAACTTTACAAATTAATTACACTATGTTATACAAATAAAACTGAAAATTTTCTTAGATCAAATTATTAAGAAAATGGTCTAAGTCTAGTGCAACATGTATTTTTTCCCAAAAACTGCAACTAGCCGTATAGACGTGATTCTCATTTTAAAATCAGCTACTCAAGGGAATCTGCGCCTTAAGCCAAAATATTTACGGCAAAAAACGTTAAATATAATATAAAAGTGGTTATTGAATAAAATATTTTCGGTCTCATTACGCACGCCACATGTCGCCGATATCCATATTTTAAGGTAATCACGTGCAACTTGTATCGTAGGTGTAATACCTAATATAATACATAATATTATTATCTGTCACCGGATTATTGCAAACATCGTAAATTTGTCATCAATCTCGCAAGATTATAAACGCTCGATAGATTATGAACATAGGTATTCTTTTACAATTATAACCCCTAACGTATCAAATTGGATAATTCATCTGTACGCTTCTTGAGAATTTGTGATATAGCAAGTAACAAAACGTAATTATTATTATTGCAAATAGTTTGGATTCATGTCACTGTTGGTGAAAATTTTCTGTTCACAATTTATCGATAGTTTACAACCTCGTGGAACTAACGGTGCTTACAATAAGCTAGTGACTCAGTGCACATAATCTTTGTGCCTTCTCATGAGTCTCATTCAAGCTTCATTCATGCTAAGGCCGATACTGTGAACATCGTACTGTTAGGTATTAGTACTGTTCTTGACGTAGTGTGTAGAATATCGGTCAGGCATCACCAATACTTGCTACCCAATATCGGTACCACGTATTACAGTTATGAAATTGAATTGCTTTTATTTCAGACAACAATTACTTCTCACACCGATGTTCGGGCAAATTTTCGGGTCTATTTCAACTAGCAAATGTCTTTAGAATAATAACCGTGCAATCATTATGGGGTATATATATACGATATTCAAAAATATGATGCCTGAATTTAAGGCAGGCTCATATTTTTATGAATTAAAAAATGAAGAAAATTATCACAAAAAGCGTGTTGAGCCAAATTAATTCAGAAGGAACTGTAATGTTTTCTTCTGCTACTTAATTCATTTGTATTGTTAATGCGAATACGATATCTCGTAAATTAGCATGCTACTAAAAATTCTGTTTGCGCAAATTCACTTCCTAAAGTTACCAACTTTACTGAATGAGACGACGCGACGTAAGAAGTACAAACTCAACTTCTGAATGCAATCAACTGAAAAATTTCACGGTACTTTAGCTACTCAGGAATTCTACATCCAAAAAGCTCGACAAAAAAGTTAAATAATAAATTATTAAACAAGATTTTACATAATAGCAGGTTCCTTTACAAATCAGAAAGATTCGCCGGAAAGTAATTCGGCACTGTCTATTCGATTGTACCTTTTTCAAAGTGTGAAATTAATTCGAATTAATTATCATTCAAACAAGGATTATTGTTCTTTGAAACGCGTTTAGAATTTCTTAAAAATAAAACTCAAATACAATTTGGCGCGTTTATTAAGTTAATTAACTTTTCAATGTCCTTTGTTTTGTATTATTATTAGACCGCTGTAAATGGGACAGTGGCTCGATCATTTTCGTCTTCCTTTTATGGGGAACGGGACTTCTTTCAGCTTACCTTATAGAAAGATGTTAAATATGGTCGACAATGGCGATGCGTGGTCGACCTTTAAAAGATTTTTTGTGTCTGAAACTTTTACATACTCCCTAAATTTTTTAAAGACCCAGTTAGGTACAATATGATGTTAACCCTCGCCTAAAAAGCCATTCCTGCTACTTATAAAACACTGTCAAAAGTTAATAGACCTCACAGCCAACATGAAAAATATTTACGTTCCAAACATACCTAGATCATATAGGCGTACTTTTGATCGTAAAAACGGAGGGTAAGCGAGAAAGGTCGCTTGTATGCGCGGCCATATGCAAATGTAACGATAACACGCCTTAAGGGTCAATAAACTGTTACCTCCTCAGTTTTATGACATGATAAGTGTATTGCTTGTATACTCTGTTCTCT
The DNA here is from genome assembly GCA_948252205.1 of Orthosia incerta. Lineage (NCBI taxonomy): Eukaryota > Metazoa > Arthropoda > Insecta > Lepidoptera > Noctuidae > Orthosia > Orthosia incerta. The sequence continues at coordinate 9,352,716 of OX411748.1, forward strand.
TATGGCGCGGTTACACGGGCAACAGTTGCTGATGGTTATAGAGCAATTAGTTTCCTAGTCGATTCTGTACTTTAGATGACATTGGTATCTTTAGCAAAAATACTATATTATAATGTTGCGTATTTTAAAGAATTCGTACAGTAAATAATAAAACCGTCCAAGTGCGAGTCGGACTCGCGCACGAAGGGTTCCGTACCATTATCGCAAACAAACGCAAAAAAAACACGTTTGTTTCATGGGAGCCCCACTTAAATATTTATTTTATCCTGTTTTTAGTATTTATTGTTATAGCGGCATAGAAATACATCATCTGTGAAAATTTGAACTGCCTAGCTACACGGTTTATGAGATACAGCCTGGTGACAGACGGACAGAGAGACAGACAGACGGATCGCGGAGTATTAGTAATAGGGTCCCGTTTTTACCCTTTGGGTACGGAACCCTATTAAAACATCGCAAATTTGGTTTCTGACGCTGACACCGTCTATCCAGGAAATCTGACTCCAGTCTTGCCATTGGGTATCGTGTTAGGCAGTCGTAAAATACTATAACTCAGCTGCATTAGACTGGTAGCCGACCCCAAATTAGTTGGAAAAAGGCTAGGCAGACGATTGATCTCCAGCAACTGTTGCCGAGGAATAACAATATCTTAGAAAGTTGCCCGTGTAACCGCACTTTTATACAGATCTCCGCCATTAGTTTTTGGGTCACGTTGCCTCTTACTGACGTTATGTATTGTTTTTGTTACAGATTGGACGACGACGACGGGATTTAGTGTGAGGTAAGGATTTTTTGGCTGAATGCTATTCAGAGGAGGGTACAGATTAAATCAAAATATTGTTACTTTAAAACGGCTTTTGGGGACGTTATTATTACTCATGGTGTTCCTAAAAAATACATTTTAAATAACAATCTTCAATGCCATGACTCAAGCGAGCAGTGTTATTTGAAGAAACCAGTTCTTTTTTTCAATTATAACAAAAAGTTTGTTATTTTCCGTGGCTTATGCCACAAGGCAGGATGTTTCTGCCCGTATGAAAAGTGTTTTTGGTTTATAATATTGCAGCTTTCAGTAATGATTTCAGTATTCTGATCAATAGGTAGTTGCAGATCCAAAAAAACAAACAAAAATTTGGACTTTCCATAATAAATAAAATAAAATAAGACTTTATTACTAAGTTTACAATTATTTTTAAGTATTTCATCACGGATCGGTACTTTTTTTCCCAGCTTATCTTGATTTCCACTTATCTCTGTCCCTTGCAATTCTCATCCACTCTGGTCCAGCAGTTCTCTTTAGGTCGTCTTCCCAGCGTTTTGATTGTCGCCCTTTGTTCCTTTTCCCATCTCTGGGGTACCATTCTAATATTGTTCTTGTCCATTTCCCATTCTTCTCTCTTAACTTATGACCTGTCCATTGCCATTTTAATGTTTAACATATTCTTCCTGCATCTTTAAATGTAGATAATTAAAAAAAAAACAAGTAACATTGAAAAATACATTGAGAAAAGCGGTGGAATCAATAATGCTTTAAAAAAGAATTGAACGTTAAAAAGGACTTTTCCTACCTACAAACAAATTGGTCGAAACCTTACCAAAATTTTTGTGGGCGACACAACTGATTATTTTTGAATATTGACTATGAATTTCTTGTAGAAAGTTGTTTATTTACATGGGCCGAAGCAGTTTTCAAAATATTATCATACCTTTCCGTTACACCATGTATAATGAGACAAAACCTTTTCAATATTCAAATTAAAAAATACCTCAACAGGTTAAGCTTATTAAAATGTGCAAGTTAAATTCAGATGTTGCCGTTGTGAAATCGAAACAAAACATGGCATCACGTTACAAATGAATGAGAAAATGAATGTTAAATAATGAAGGTAGCTTTTGTTTAATTACCATTGACAACAGGCTACTTATCATACGACAAGTTACTGGAAAAAGCTGTAAATTGTAATTACAGCATTTTTTACTTTAAAAGGTCTTTACGAGTTCTTAGAAACCTTAGACAACATTTTAAAATAAATGTTTTATTTAATCGTTGTTTATTTAAACCTGTTTTGTGCTTATAAATATATTGTAGTTCTATAATCTATAACTAAAAAACACGCTTTAATAGTAAATTGAACTAAAAAGACTCCTGAAGATCTTGGTAAGGCTAACAAACTATTTAAACGCGCACGGTAGTATCTTACTAGTACAGTAACTTTTATTATTAGTAAATTTTAATTTTTGTTTGACGTTCAAAAGTGCCACTTATTGGCTTAATTAAATAAATATATTTGACTTTGACTAAATTATTGCATTGTCATCGGTCGTTGATAAGTTTGTAAAGTTTCAAATCAATCCTACGTTTTGAAGGGGGTGAAAATCAAGTTCAAAGATTCCGTTACATTGATAAATAATAAATGATTTTATTTCTGTAAGTTGGTTTGTACAAACACTTTTACATGTCGATCATATTTTTAAAACTAGATGAGGTCGGCGTTTCCTATCTGACTACTCTGAGAAGAAAGGCCGAAACAAACTCAGAGGTCACAGTCTCTTTTAAAGTCCAGACAAAAATCTATACATAGATACATACATACCAAGCTAATAAAATCGTGTTAAAAATAGCAAACGGCAATCAATTTTATAAATAAAGAATTTATTTTTATTCAAAACAATTCAAAATCATATAACAAACTTAAGTTTTCAAAACGAGCCTAAATTTGTAACGAGAAAACTGAATTCATAAATGTTCTATTGTTTAACTATGTATTAGAATGCAAACAAACCAACAAACACATAGTTATACCACACAGCTGCTAACAGCTATTCAATACGCTTGCTGGGTCGAGATGTGATCGAGCCGTGTGCCACAATTAGGTGGAAATACCGTATTATAACCCCTGGGCCACAATCTCCACACTCACGCGACAAACGTCTAGCGAAGGTGACTGTGGAGAAAAATATTAAAGAAGTTGTTTAGAGTGTGCCAGGACTGGCTGTCGAAACTGACTGACTGTCGCGGATAAATTTGAAAAAGAGTTATCGCGGCTCTGGCTCAAGCAACTGAAGGAACACGGGTGGGTTTTAGTCAGTAAAAGTCTGACACGCCCTCCCGTCTCACCCAGAGCGGGAGAAGTCATTTGGATGATTTCCCAAACAAAAAAAAAAAAAAGGACTGGCCGTGACTGCACTCGCGTAGCGTCCGTTTTTTTAAACGACTTTCCATAAAGGAGGAAGTTCTATTTTCGATTTTATTTTTGTTTTTTTTTGCAGTTCACCAATTTGTCCGTCTTTAGAAAATTATTTTCTTGTTTGACAGAGTATGTTCCCAAAATTGGTCCCATTTTAATTTGGTGAAGATCTGATGAAGAACTTCGATGATATACAACAGAACTCTTCAATAAATGACGGTAAATCTCTTGGGATTGCTGCAATCGCATGTCTGTTTATTGTTTATACAATTTCATAACATAAAATCACGCCAGTACGCTCTAAAGGGGTACGCAGATGTGTAAAGTTCACCTTGGTACACTTTCATGTAACCGGTTATGTTCAAGTTTCATGATAGTCACGTAATCTATTCTAGCATTATAGGTACCTTACTAAAGAACTTGCCTGCTAGGTACAAATAAAAAGCGAAAAATAAAAAAAAATACTTTTGTACGAAAAATTACAACCGACTTCCAAATAAAAACACTACAAAGGGAAAAAATATTTTCTTTTTGGAAGTCGGTGTCTTTGGTAGGTACCAATTGCAAAAAAGCTTGTTTTATTATTATTTTTGAAAGGCTCGCTTTTACCACCGACGGAGTTATGATTAGGTGAAGCACGCCTTGCTAGAAGTAACCTATATTCACGCTTGACCTTATGGCCCCTAGCTTGAAGCTACCATTACCTGTAGCCAAGTTGACAATCTACAATCGATAAAACGAATCAATGTATGGGAATGACACAACTGAACGTTAAGTCACGTGGTTAAACCAAACAAATAGATGGCGTTAACGATCGTAGAAAGAGATTCGATACGAAACGTTTGTAACTTGGCTATGATGATGACAGCTGGAAACACAGACTCCAGAAGGAAATTCCACTCCTTAGCTGTACTCACATCATCATCTGCCTAGCCTTTTCCCAACTATATTGGGGTCGGCTGCCAGTCTTACCGGATTTAGCTAAGTGCCAGTGTTTTACATGGAGCGACTGCCTATCTGACCTCCACAACCCAGTAACTGGGTAACACGTAGTTTTTAACCTACGAAAAAAAAGGAGCAGATTCTTTTTTTATTATTATCAATAGGCTTGCGCTTGACCACTATCTCACCTGAGGGTAAGCGACGATATGGTTGGATTCTGTTGAAACTAAGTAAACTGAAAAGCGAAAAAAAAAACTTTTTAACAAAAATTTAACCGACGAAATAAGGAACAGAAACGCAAAAAATCTTTTATTCTAGCATATTGAGGCGGCGCCAAACAAGCCATCAACGAAGATCAACCTTTATTTTTGAGTGGGAAATCAACCAATGACTGCTCCCACTCTGGGTGAAGCGGGATTTTCAGAACTGACTAAAACCCACCAGTTTCTTGAGCCAGGGCCGCGGTCACTCTTTTTCAAATTTATCCGCGACCAACGAAGATCGACATAGCTACAATCATTCTACGGAGACTAATTTGTACGTATGTTTGCAAAACTGATTTTTTTAATAACATCTTCTTCAAAGTTTACTCATGTATACAAAACCTCGTCAAAACTAATAAAAGAAAGAACACAATTATAAAAATATTGCAATATAAATTTAAACAAAATGTCATGTGCCTAACCATTAAAACTATCTAAAATTTATAAAGGTTTAATATCATATTAATATCACAACACATAGCCCATGTTAGGTAATGGTATGAACGCATTAGTTGATCTATTGTAGTTTGATAGAGCCATAAGCACGCCTGGACGTCAATAGATGTTCGATGACGTTTGATGTTTAATTACATCTCTCACCGCCTACGAAGCCACACTAGTGAAGACACTATAGTTCAAAACGTTTATCAACAATTAATCTTAATCATGGACCCGTTTGTCATTTGATCGTGTATATAATACACCATTAAATAATGTCTATTGGGTTTATTATGATAGGTAGGTTGAAACCTTATGATACAATAGCTACTATATTTGTGACAGCAATTGAATAGCTATTTGTCAATTTGGTTAAAGCATTGAAATACAGGGTTATTTTGTTAAATACTAACAACTTTTGGCGAAAGTGCTCATGATTAGAAACAATTCTAACAATGAGACCAACCCTGAAAAAAACGGCTGTTTCATACTAAAATATTAAAAAGCTGATATTTTTTGTGAGTACTTAAAAACCACATGAAAAGCTCTTAGTGTTTTACAAATAATTATGTGTATGTATGTACCATTCGCACCACGCCGAAATACCGTGATGGCTTTCTGCTACACAGGGAAGACCCGGATGAGAGGTCTGACGAGTTATTCATCGTTCTGTTTACCATAAAGATTTAGGTAGCTTAATTCCTTTGAGATTAAACAATGAATATAAACAACTCGAACTATGGGACCAACCCTAAAAAAATTGGCTGTTTCATACATAATGCAATATAAATAAACCCAGTGAGTGCTTAAAAACCCCCTGAAAAGCTCTTAGTGTTTTACAAATAATCATATGAATTCATCCTTCTATTTATCATAAAGATTTAGTTGTGTTTGTTGTCAAGAACAAAAATAATCTACAATTTTATTTCATTCCCTCAATTCTTAATTATATCGCTTGACGCCGTAATGTCTCCAATAAAGTCGTTGTTCGACGAAATAATTATTTACACTGTGGACTCCACTCAAGGAAATTGTGTAATCCGTCTTATCGAAATCCATAGAGTAGAGAACATCACAGAGACAGATCCGATATTGCGAATTACGCTTGACTGAAGTCTTTTAATTAAGCCGGGGTACGTCAGTGCACGCCGTTTGGAACACCCCATCAATTTCTGCTTGACTTCTGATTGTTTGAGCCAAGCTCGTTAGTAAACGACGCACGGCCAACCCTAGTGACACAGTGCAGCCCTAGCGAGACAAGGTGCAACCCTAGACGACCGATAACACGCACTGGGCCCGATATTGAGCCGCTTTTGCGACCCAGTTCATTGTTTATGCTTGACGTGACGAAAGTAATTACGTATTTGATACCTACTGTTCTGCTACTGAACTAATTTCACCTTTATTGGCATCGGATAAGGAAGAATAGATTACGAGATCGGTTTTCAAATTGTTTATTTTGTTGACGAGCTTCAAAATGGATACTAAATTATTTCTCTCAAGGTCTCTTATATATTTTATGGATTATATCCGAAGACAGATAGTGAGTTATTGATACGAAACATTATAAATAGGCAATTGGCCCAAGCACAGATAAATAATACTATGAGTTGAAGTCAATTTACTACAAAAGCTTTTATAGATCTATGTTTTAAAGCGGTATTTCAGACAATATTTTTATGTTTTTACAAAAATATAGCAAAATGTAAAGGTCAGGCTTCATCGTAGGACTTCGTTCAATATAATATTCACGCCATTAAAATTCTCTCACAGGCCCTTAGAGCCCTTGTCAACATCTAAACTAAACCATGTACCTACAATTTTTGTTCGCACAGCAACACAATAACGGGCTGTCAAAGTCAGCATTTTTGGTAACTCAAAGTGGTGTTTTTATTGCTTTCCAGAAACGACTATTATTATTATTATAGTAAGCTTTTTTCGCGTCTGACCACAATCTCACCTGATGGAACACGCATGTCTTTATAGGTTACATCTAGAACACCCCTAGCTAATACCTATCAGGAAGCACAAATTCTGGCAGGGCATTCCACATCTTAGCTGTACGCATGGTGAAAGTATTCCCAAAGATTTATAGGTGTCATATACCAGGTTAATTTTCAATAACCAGCCAATTTTAAGCCAGGAATTAGGTATCAATCAAAGAACGGTTTATGCAAAAAACGACTACGAAAAAAGAAAAAAAGAATCAGTTCTGTACATTTTGCTGAGTCAATGCGGGTAAACCGTTAATTTATTTATTAAAACTTCATTCAACATACAAGTATATGTACTTTTCTGTTGCGTGAAGGACTTAATGCCTGTGGCATTCTCTACCAGTCAACAAAGGGCGGTGCATAAAGAATGAAATAATATTATAAACGTAAAATGAGTACTAAAGTATATAATTAAAATAAACATACTTAAATATTTACTACGATAAATACTATAAAACAATATATACCTGTATAAAAAACTAGCTGTTTCCCGCGACTTCGCTCCCGTGGACCACCCCACAGGACCCTTTTTCTGGGTTGAAAATAGCTTATGTCACTCAGGAATAATGTAGCTTTCTATTGTTAAAAGATTTTTTTAAATCGATCCAGTAGTTTCGGAGCCTATTCGGTACAAATAACCAAACAAAAAAATCATTCCTCTTTATAATATTAGTATAGAAGCATAGATAATAGAAAGGCGCATATTGAGACGACTCTGCTATTCGTATAAAATTAAAATTATTAAAATTATTCTGCGACTTTCGCTTAAATGCATACTGACTGGTGGCCGTCTGGATATCGAGAGGACCGTTCTTTGACATCATTCCTGGAATTTTTTTTACTGGTCATTGAAAATTAACCTATTAGATGAAGCTATCAGAAAACAGATTTCGGTACCTTTGAGTACTTATATTGTCCATAGCTTCTTAATGGCAACATCATCATCATCAGCCTTTTAATGTTCCCTCTGCTGGGACACAGGCCTCCTCTCTGTGAGAGGGAATGGGCTATAAATCCACCACGCGGGACCAGTTCAGATTTGTAAATGTCACATGTGTTTGAATTTTTGGCTCTAGGACATGCCGGTTTCCTCACGATGTTTTCCTTCATCGTTTTGAGAACAGTGGTGATGAAATAATTTACACAAAGTAAAGCGCCTACCTCGGTTCGAATCCACGACCTACAAGTCGCGGTCGTTTCCACTGGGCCACTTTGCACTTGGAAAATGGCAACATGATGCCAAAATGCAAATACAAAATAACATTACAACAAAATACGCCTCTATTCACGATATTGGATCTCAGATACCCGCGGCAGCGATCAAATATTAAAACAGAGTAGCTACTCATTTATTAAATTACTTCGACAAAGCATTGCTCTTACAAAAGTTATAACTAAATTATATCGGGGCCGTGATGCCTTTCTAAGAGACTAGCTAATCTGACCTCATGAAAATTGCATTCCTACTCCACGTCGAGACGAGTTTTGTTCAACTTTTCGGAAAGTCGTTGGTTATTTTATTTGTTATATCCAAGTATTGGTAAGAAGCCATTAGGTTCATTTCCAAGTATTTTCGTACTTCGGAAACTATGCGGATGTGTGCACCTATATAATAAGGAGTACTTGTGGTTCAGGTTCAGCAACGCTTGACGGATTTTTTTGCGCGGTGACCATGACCAGTTACTTACTGAGTTACTCCTCCGTGCCTCGAAAAGCTCGTTAAAAACGAACTGCCCGGGTGAAAATAGAGCCGTTTCTGAGATTCAGAACATACATATATACAAGAATTGCTCGTTTAAAGGTATTAAATTCGATATTTGATTTGATTCCTATGCTTGCAAAACGGTGAAGGAAAAAATCGTGAGGAAACCATCATGTCCTAGAACCTAAAATTCGAAGACATGTGACATCCAACAATTCGCACTGGGCCCAGGTGTTGGATTACGGCTCATTCCCTCTCACAGAAAGGAAGCCTGTATCCCAGCAGTGGGAACATTAATAGGCTGATGATGTGATGTGATGCTTATCCAAAACCCATTAGTAGTACTTAAATTAAATTAGTAAAGACGAGAAATAAATAAAACAAAAATAACATATACTACCGGAAAGTACGTAACGCTGTTGGTCCCGGCTGTCGTTACTGTAGTCAGAAGCTATGGAATATGTCACCAGTCTAGCCAAGGGTCATCGTGTTACCCAGTCACTGGTTGTGTAGATCAGATAGACGGTCACTCCATGTAAAATTCTTGTACTCAGCTCAATCCGTTTTGACTGGAAGCCAAGCCCAGCATATTTGGGCAAAAGCCGGTCAAGTGCGAGTCTGAATCGCGCACAGAAGGTTCCGTATAAACAGCTACATTTACCAAATAAATAGGTAAAATTACTAACGTTCAAAAACAATGAAAGCACCGAACATTGCTCTAAGGACAATATTAACTTAGCCGTTCGAAAACTGTTGTCCCTTACATCAATATACATATTTTTTTACTTTTACAAGTACATTTTATAAGATGGTCAACTACTATTCGTAAACATGTAAGGCTTACTTAGCTGTGATAGTTTTCATTTTAATTTTGTTACTATTGCCGTGATTTTTTCACATATCCAAAAGCAACCATTTACCTGGCAGGGGGGGGGGGAGGAGACACTTGACTCTAACAAAAATTTGCCTTACACAAACGGATCCCTGAATTGAATCGAAAATGGTTTGCATAGGCCCATAATATTTTGGTATGGCCTATCCAACGATACCTCACACTATGGGAGAGACGACAAAAAAACATCTCCACTTTACGTGAACACGATGTTTATTTTTATGGATTTATTTTACCACTTTGTCAGCGTGATATATTAATCACGCTGACAAAGTGGTAAAGTATACCCATGCCAAATTATAGCTTTCTAGTACTAAGAGTCTCTGAGCTAAGCTGCGGACGGACAGACGGTCTGATAAAACTATAAGGGTTCCTTGTTGACTACGGAACCCTAAAAAGGCTAGGCAGATTGACCTACCTTTTAAGTAAATTGAAAAGAATGTGTTTCACACCTTCGTGTAAGTCATTTGCAGACAAAGACGTTGCTCTCAAAATTTAAGAGGTTGCTCATTGAATATTTTACTAACGTGCAGTGATAAGAATACTTTAGCGACCCCTTCAGCCCTACTGACACCCTTTTAAGCTTATAAATCAGCTGAAATGCTGATGGAACTACTTTCTTTTACTGAAATTAAATGTTGGGAACGGGTTTTTAGAGCAGTAATAATAAAATAATAATAACAGCCTGCATTGGCAGCTTCTCATACAGAGAAGTCATGAGCATTTATCACCATTCTTGCTAAATGCTCGTTGGTTCTTTCAAACTTATGTTAACTATAAATCCAGCAGCCTAATTGTGTATGTGAGTTCGGAAGAGCAAAGGGTATGACTTCTTGGAAGAGCTTGCCAAATTCCCTTTAAATTTTTTCGGTATTGCTAAAAATTATTGGACGCTTCCATTGGTGAAGATACTCTTTTCGAAAGAGTCCAATAAGTTTTGAGAGAGAGTATGCTCTTTCATGGAGTTATACCCTTTGCCCTGCCGAACTCACGCAATAAGGCTGCTAGTTCCCTCATGACGTTTTCCTTCACCGTTGCCAGCAATGTCCAAGATAAGCTTAGAAAGTACATATGAATTGAAAAAGTCACAATGGTACACCCGGCATGAGAAGCGAGGTCTTATCCACGACATTATTTTCCTTTCATTTACTGAAAATTTACACGGGTTTTTAGAACAGTGTGCTCAACAAAACAATTCTGGGATATTTTCACAAAGTAACATATTTCAACATTGTACTTATTTTAAACAAGACGTTATTTTTGGGAAATCCGAATCGTGCTTATTTTCTCTTTTATCCAATTACCGAAATTGTTTTACAAGCACACAAAGCTGTCCTTATTCGGGTTTCAACGTATTTCATATTCATACTTAGATATGTTATAACATAAGTATTAGAATACATTTTATAGCAGTCTCTTTGTAAGCGTATTTACTTTCGTATAACCCTTAATTGGGACAGTTCTGTTGAACGGTTTGTACGAGTATATCTTGGTTAATTATTCGCAAACGTATGCAGCAAAGAGAGATTCAGTTTAAATATGAACGAGTGTCTGCATCGGAGTGTTATGAACGTGTGGGTAAACAGTGAGTTGTGAACCCAGTCACATCTGGAAGGTCAAGAGACCTTTTGGCCAGGCGCCACTAAATCGTCTGTGAATTTCGAGGCCCGGTACGTAAGGGTTATCCCCTGATTACTGTAAGCTCTGCCAGATCGATAGCGTACATTGTTTACCTTTGATATAATTTGCATTTAGTGCGCTTGAATTAACGTGATTGTTGATAGTAGAATAGAATAGAATAGAATACTCTTTATTATGTACACCATATAAGTTACAGAAAGTATAGACGAAGAAAACATTACACTGGGTGACGCAATGGGCGGCCTTATCGCTAAAAGCGATCTCGATAGTATTTTTTGTTCTATGGGCTAACAACGGTAGGTTTAACATATTGTTGAAATACATCTATGTTGTTGCTATGGTGTTGTTTAGGTATATATCCTGGGCAACCGAGCTCTGCTCGGGTAAAAATAGAGAAAACGACGTTTTCTAAAAATGAAACCTAGCTAGATCGATTTATCGCCCCCGATAGGCCCTGCATACTAAATACGGTGAGGGTATAATATTTCTACAAAGTTAAAAGAAGTTTTTAACATAATTAAGAGAAATGAAAACAAAAAGTTTAGCTCTTTGTCGTGGTAAGATGAAGTTACTTTTTAATTGTGTTAAGTAAAGCTACAGAAAACTTTACCTCGAACATAACTGAAACCAACAATAAATTATGTGTTGCAAACTACTTTAATGAGATCTACAAGGCACTCCGCAAAGATCTTCAAAACTGAAAAACTTAAATTCATTACAAAACATGACGCCTGTTCTCCATAGTTATAGGCAGTGATGATAGTCACTCACCACTAAAAACGTTCAAGTTACAGATATTTATATATCAGATACCGGAATGTAACTGATAAATTCCTGAATAATAAATTGTAGTTCTAAAAACTAAAAAACAAGCTTTAATGGTAAATTGAACTAATCCTGAAGATCTTGGTAAGGCAAAACAAACAATTTAAACGCGCCCGGTAGAATCAACTTTCATTATTTGTAAATTTGAATTTTTGTTTGACGTTCAAAAGTGCCGCTTATTGGCCTAGTTGAATAAACATATTTGACTTTGACTTTGGCTTTGACTTTGACTAAATTATTGCATTGTCATCGGTACTTGATAAGTGTGCAAAGTTTAAATCAATCCCACGTTTTGAAGGGGGTGAAAATCACGTTCAAAGATTCCGTTACATTGATACATAGATACATACTTAGCTAATAAAAGCGTGTTAAAAATCCAGTAACAATTAGCCCGTCAATCTCAAATCAAATCAAATCAATTTTTTTTTTGTTACATAGACTTACATAGGCACTTATAAAACGTCGACAAAAGGTGCACGGTTCGGGTTAGTCGTTTCCTCTGGAGAAGAACCGGCAAGAAACGCCATGGTTACTCTTTTAAAAAAATGGTTTGTTTTTACAATATTTCCTTGTTACAGCATTAGTACTTGGATATGGTGGGACAACGTAGGCCCGACAATAAGTCGCAAGAAATAAAATAAAAAAAGTAGAACGAGACGAAAAGTTAAAAAATGTTAACAAGCATCTAGAAATCTAGAAGGCCTACAATGTTAACACATTCACAAAACAATCGGTAAAATAATCTATACAAAGGTAAAAAAAAACAAATAAAAAATAATGTCCAACAACACAAAATATAACATGTGGCACAAATATAACTATTTAATATTCTATCACAATTTAAGAACACTATCTTCACAACTAATAGGTAAATCTCAGATGAAATAACTAAATAAACAAACCCGGGGTCCTAAGTTATTATCACACAACAGTAAATACAGTACAGACAAAGAGCCACCACACTCGCACGAAGGTTGCGGTTTCTACAGCAAACTTAAAAAAATAACGGCGAATCAGGTGGGGTACGGGGTAAGTGCAAATTTCCAATGTGTTCCGGACCATTAAGCTACTTACTCCTCGGTGCTCGAGGTATCTCACGCACCGGGGGTCTACCTTTGAATCTTGATCACGAATTGCCTTTCCTATTAGTGTAATTCAAATAAACGGATTTTGAATTTGAATATAACGTATTTTATGAAAAGGTATGAATTTAAATGAATAAATGTTAGGGTACTGAAAATGTATTTATTAATGTATTTATTGTGAAAATACGCCAAAAATTAAGAAATTGTTACCAGGCGACAGTGCTCAATTTCGGGGATATTTTTTGACAGATAGATACCTAAATTAATGCCGTATTAGGATTAGTAGAACTTAGGGGCCCAAGAAAGCGACTACAGATTGAAAGGTCTTCAGAAATAGATGAACCCTTAGTTTTTTAATTTATCTATATTAATATTATAAAGAAGAAAGATTTTTTTGTTTGTTTGTTTGTACCGATTAGGCTCCGAAACTACTGGACCGATTTGAAAATTCTTTCACCAATAGAAAGCTACATTATTCCTGAGTGACATAGGCTATTTTTTAATCCCGAAAACGGGTCCTGTGGGGTGGTCCACGGGAGCGAAGCCGCGGGCAACAGCTAGTTTTACATATAAGTAAATCATAGCGTGACCGTTGACAGGGAAAAATGGAAGAAAATGACCCCAAGTAAATAAACGCCACAAGGACAGGAAAATTGATGATCATGATACTTACTAATATTTATCAAAATCATCATCATCATCAAATCAACCGAAAGACGTCCACTGCTGGACATAGGCCTCCCCCAAGCGTCGCCACATTGACCGGTCCAGCGGATCCCCGCAACTTTCACCAGGTCATCGGTCCACCTGGTGGGAGGCCTTCCAACGCAACGTCATCCGTTTCGCGGTCTGCGAGCAATGTGCCCTGCCCACTGCTACTTAAGTTTGGCAATTCTTCGGGCCATGTCGGTAATCCTGGTTCTCTTGCGGATCTCTTCCTTTTTTGAATCGATCACGCAAGGACATTCAGAGCATGGCCCCCTCCATTGCCCTTTGGGTGAATGTAAGCTTTCTGATGAGGCACATTGTGAGCGACCACGTCTCAGAGCCTTAGGCCATAACTAGCAACACACTTTTGTCAAAATGCCTAGCCAGAATAAAAGCAAATCTGACATAACTTTTGCCTATAAACAATGCATTTATTCAGGTGTAGATTTTCCGGCTAGCTATAATACCATCTGGCTATTATAAAATGAAGTAAGTATAAAGAACAAATCGAAAAAGAGAATAATCGTTGAGTACAATAAAACAAAACGATTAAGCACCCAGTATGTAGCTGTTAAGTGGTGTAACACGGTCGAGCTACTGGATACTAGTGATGCTCCATTTAATACTAAAGAAATAAATAATCTTTTTTATGCAATATAGGTAAATAAGACATTATCTGAGTAACTATAATCTAGTAATTTAGTTTTATGTTTATAGTGTTTAAGTAAAATATGAGGATTAAGTTTCAAAGTTACATAATTTTGGCGATATTTTCAAGACTTCTTTTGTTAAATATTATTCAAAAAATGTTGACCTACGAATAGCATATTCTTAGAATTCCTACACCTAGTACAGGCATTTAATGACAAGTACCTACTTTAGTTATTTTAGATTAAAGTTCAGTTTCAGTATTTTACCTTTTCTGATTTTATTTTATTAGTATAAATATTTTGACAAAAGCAGGCTTTAAGTGTCAAAATTACTGCTTCGTTTTGAGGAGTCCCATGGGACTTCAAACCCCTGCAACCCATCGTTAGTTCCCCTAGTATTGCAGATTGTGTCTTCAGGTAACATCAACCATTATCCCATAACTTAAAATAATATTAAATAATCCGCAGTTAGACTAATATTAATAACACAACACGAAAACAAATATAGGTTACAAACATCTTATGCCAACAAACAAGAGCGTATAACTTGTGTGAAGATGGAGTTACCCGTCTCGTATTATTTCGTACCGCGCTCGTGCTCGTGTCGACGACACTAGATAACAAATACTGTCGTACTCGAGTACTAGCGCGAGCAGCTCTCCCGTTCGAATATACACTAATACCGAGAAATGTTGTGCTAATCGGCTCTGCACTAATGGGCATTCTCCATTTTCTTTTTAAAATGTTTTATTCTATTCAAGGATCAGGGAAATATAAACTGTATGAGAAATATACTTCTTGTTAATATTACATCTTGTGATTGAAATTCTTCTTTTTAAGGGGAAAATTAAACTTTGCCATTAATCTTGTGATAAAAAAATCCTTTTAATTTTCTTTTAGGTATTGTTATAACATGAAATATTTCTTATGTACAATATTGTCTCTGAAACTCACAATATGTATTTATTTTAATGTAAGTAGCTAAAACTTTTCCTTGTACTAGTACTCCTAACTCAAATATACGCTTCAGTAATTCTGTAATGTACTTACTTATTCGGAGTTCTCGCAAAAACGTTTAACATGTGTTTGTAGGTTTCAGTGTTTCATTACCACACTAAAACTTTTGAGTAAGAGAATGACGTGTATGAATTATGTTAGGGGCTAAAATTAATTTGAATATGAGTAAAAAACTGGCCAAGTGCGAGTCAGACTCGCGCACGAAAGTTTCCGTACCATTATCGCAAAAAAACGGCAAAAAAGTCACGTTTGTTGTATGGGAGCTCCCCTTAATTTATTTTATTTTAATTTAATAATAATTATTATTTGAAGTGAATATACAACTAAATATTCTGTGAATATTTCAAGCGTCTACCTGTTGCCGTTGTTAATATCGAGCAAAAAACGGCAAACAAACACGTTTGTTGTATGGGAGCCCCCCTTAAATATTAATTTTATTCTGTTTTTAGTAAATACAGTACAGACAAAGAGCCACCACACTCGCACGAAGGTTGCGGTTTCTACAGCAAACTTAAAAAAATAACGGCGAATCAGGTGGGGTACGGGGTAAGTGCAAATTTCCAATGTGTTCCGGACCATTAAGCTACTTACTCCTCGGTGCTCGAGGTATCTCACGCACCGGGGGTCTACCTTTGAATCTTGATCACGAATTGCCTTTCCTATTAGTGTAATTCAAATAAACGGATTTTGAATTTGAATATAACGTATTTTATGAAAAGGTATGAATTTAAATGAATAAATGTTAGGGTACTGAAAATGTATTTATTAATGTATTTATTGTGAAAATACGCCAAAAATTAAGAAATTGTTACCAGGCGACAGTGCTCAATTTCGGGGATATTTTTTGACAGATAGATACCTAAATTAATGCCGTATTAGGATTAGTAGAACTTAGGGGCCCAAGAAAGCGACTACAGATTGAAAGGTCTTCAGAAATAGATGAACCCTTAGTTTTTTAATTTATCTATATTAATATTATAAAGAAGAAAGATTTTTTTGTTTGTTTGTTTGTACCGATTAGGCTCCGAAACTACTGGACCGATTTGAAAATTCTTTCACCAATAGAAAGCTACATTATTCCTGAGTGACATAGGCTATTTTTTAATCCCGAAAACGGGTCCTGTGGGGTGGTCCACGGGAGCGAAGCCGCGGGCAACAGCTAGTTTTACATATAAGTAAATCATAGCGTGACCGTTGACAGGGAAAAATGGAAGAAAATGACCCCAAGTAAATAAACGCCACAAGGACAGGAAAATTGATGATCATGATACTTACTAATATTTATCAAAATCATCATCATCATCAAATCAACCGAAAGACGTCCACTGCTGGACATAGGCCTCCCCCAAGCGTCGCCACATTGACCGGTCCAGCGGATCCCCGCAACTTTCACCAGGTCATCGGTCCACCTGGTGGGAGGCCTTCCAACGCAACGTCATCCGTTTCGCGGTCTGCGAGCAATGTGCCCTGCCCACTGCTACTTAAGTTTGGCAATTCTTCGGGCCATGTCGGTAATCCTGGTTCTCTTGCGGATCTCTTCCTTTTTTGAATCGATCACGCAAGGACATTCAGAGCATGGCCCCCTCCATTGCCCTTTGGGTGAATGTAAGCTTTCTGATGAGGCACATTGTGAGCGACCACGTCTCAGAGCCTTAGGCCATAACTAGCAACACACTTTTGTCAAAATGCCTAGCCAGAATAAAAGCAAATCTGACATAACTTTTGCCTATAAACAATGCATTTATTCAGGTGTAGATTTTCCGGCTAGCTATAATACCATCTGGCTATTATAAAATGAAGTAAGTATAAAGAACAAATCGAAAAAGAGAATAATCGTTGAGTACAATAAAACAAAACGATTAAGCACCCAGTATGTAGCTGTTAAGTGGTGTAACACGGTCGAGCTACTGGATACTAGTGATGCTCCATTTAATACTAAAGAAATAAATAATCTTTTTTATGCAATATAGGTAAATAAGACATTATCTGAGTAACTATAATCTAGTAATTTAGTTTTATGTTTATAGTGTTTAAGTAAAATATGAGGATTAAGTTTCAAAGTTACATAATTTTGGCGATATTTTCAAGACTTCTTTTGTTAAATATTATTCAAAAAATGTTGACCTACGAATAGCATATTCTTAGAATTCCTACACCTAGTACAGGCATTTAATGACAAGTACCTACTTTAGTTATTTTAGATTAAAGTTCAGTTTCAGTATTTTACCTTTTCTGATTTTATTTTATTAGTATAAATATTTTGACAAAAGCAGGCTTTAAGTGTCAAAATTACTGCTTCGTTTTGAGGAGTCCCATGGGACT
This sequence comes from Orthosia incerta, assembly GCA_948252205.1. NCBI lineage: Eukaryota > Metazoa > Arthropoda > Insecta > Lepidoptera > Noctuidae > Orthosia > Orthosia incerta. Next base: position 9,370,383 of record OX411748.1, read on the forward strand.
TCAAACCCCTGCAACCCATCGTTAGTTCCCCCAGTATTGCAGATTGTGTCTTCAGGTAACATCAACCATTATCCCATAACTTAAAATAATATTAAATAATCCGCAGTTAGACTAATATTAATAACACAACACGAAAACAAATATAGGTTACAAACATCTTATGCCAACAAACAAGAGCGTATAACTTGTGTGAAGATGGAGTTACCCGTCTCGTATTATTTCGTACCGCGCTCGTGCTCGTGTCGACGACACTAGATAACAAATACTGTCGTACTCGAGTACTAGCGCGAGCAGCTCTCCCGTTCGAATATACACTAATACCGAGAAATGTTGTGCTAATCGGCTCTGCACTAATGGGCATTCTCCATTTTCTTTTTAAAATGTTTTATTCTATTCAAGGATCAGGGAAATATAAACTGTATGAGAAATATACTTCTTGTTAATATTACATCTTGTGATTGAAATTCTTCTTTTTAAGGGGAAAATTAAACTTTGCCATTAATCTTGTGATAAAAAAATCCTTTTAATTTTCTTTTAGGTATTGTTATAACATGAAATATTTCTTATGTACAATATTGTCTCTGAAACTCACAATATGTATTTATTTTAATGTAAGTAGCTAAAACTTTTCCTTGTACTAGTACTCCTAACTCAAATATACGCTTCAGTAATTCTGTAATGTACTTACTTATTCGGAGTTCTCGCAAAAACGTTTAACATGTGTTTGTAGGTTTCAGTGTTTCATTACCACACTAAAACTTTTGAGTAAGAGAATGACGTGTATGAATTATGTTAGGGGCTAAAATTAATTTGAATATGAGTAAAAAACTGGCCAAGTGCGAGTCAGACTCGCGCACGAAAGTTTCCGTACCATTATCGCAAAAAAACGGCAAAAAAGTCACGTTTGTTGTATGGGAGCTCCCCTTAATTTATTTTATTTTAATTTAATAATAATTATTATTTGAAGTGAATATACAACTAAATATTCTGTGAATATTTCAAGCGTCTACCTGTTGCCGTTGTTAATATCGAGCAAAAAACGGCAAACAAACACGTTTGTTGTATGGGAGCCCCCCTTAAATATTAATTTTATTCTGTTTTTAGTATTTGTTGTTATAGCGGCAATAGAAATACATCATCTGTGAAAATTTCAACTGTCTAGCTATCACAGTTCATGAAATACAGCCTGGTGACAGATGGACATACAGACAGACAGACAGACGGATCGTGAAGTCTTAGTAATAGGGTCCAGTTTTTACCCTTTGGGTACGGAACCCTAAAAACAATCACCACTAAGGTCCGTCCGGTTAGGTACCAACTCGCAATTGACTATCAGTTCCAGGCATGTGTAATTAAAATTCCAATTATTTTCCTAGTCGACGCACGGCTTACAGATAATAACAAAATATGTCCCGAGAGAGTAAAAAGAGTAATTTGTTTTGTAATATTCGAACAAAAAGTGGAACATTGAAGAAGAATAATATGAAACAAATTATTGTTTAAGACTTCGGTGGCTGACGAGCCGAGCGTTTTCATTTAGATAATGGTCTGTAATTCAGACATTTGCCGCAAGTAATTAAAATTGATAGAGTCCTACCATTGATATTTAGTTGCTTTCAAGGGAACTAACGAACTTTGAGTTCAGTTTCATCCCTGAGTTTGAACTTTGCTACAACTTGCCAACTTCACCGTTTTTGAGTTGTTATTCGAAATAGGGTTGAATTTTACAATGACAAGAGCGAAGTGATATGACTTTGTGAAAGCTGAGAGTTATCAAGGTATCTTTTGACGAGGGTTTTGTTAACAAGTAAAATTTAAAAAGCCCCCGACAATTTTTTTATTTTGCTACATAATTTATCTATTAGTAGACACGTTTCGATCGAAAATCTATTAAACAATTAATTAAGACACTATATCTTCACACCCCGATACAAACAGTAAAACGCCCATAACTTAAAAACTACTAGCTAAAAATACTCTAGATAAAGTCACCTTTCAAACAAAAAAAAAACGAAATCAGAATCGGTTCATCCGTTTAGGAGCTATGATGACACAGACATATACACAAACACACAGATACACACGTCAAACTTATAACGCCCCACTTTTTCCGTCGGTGGATAAAAAGGAACACATAGAGGACTGCCTCGTTTGTGGTCGCAAGGGCTGCTGAGCATGAGGACCTGTGTTCGATTCTCAGGTCGGGCAGTGTTATTGGATTTTTCTATCTGCAACTTCTCAGTAGCAGTCTGGCTTTGGGCCCAGTTGATGCCAAAGAGTTTGCCGCCAATTTTTTTTTGACGTGACAACGTCTAATAAATCGATGAACGCCGGCTGCACGCACGAAAAAGGATGTCTCAATATAACGTTACGCTCATTGTAACGTTATAATCGTAACGTTACAATGACGTTAATTGTAATGTTATGTATGTGACGTTGTCAAGTTAAACTATCGTCCGTAAACCGACTTTACAGACAACCAATTTTTTTTTTACTGACATAATAATTTATTTGCTGTAACAGTGAGAAATACATACATTAGTGTTTGAAGTGTCCCTTTAGGCAAATTATTGTCTATGTTACGACACTTCGCTCTTCCGAAGTATGTTTTTACATTAATTTTGTTGCAGTCACTATTTCAAGAACAGTAATTTAAAATAAATGAAAGTTACAGTTAAAAGAGACTATTTCATGAGACTTGGTGACTCATGTAGTCTGATACCCTACGATCATCATCATCATCAGCCTATTAATGTTCCCACTGCTGGGACACAGGCCTCCTCTCTATGAGAGGGGATGGTTCTTAATCCACCACGCGGGCCCAGTGCGGGTTGATGGCACATGTCTTCGAATTTGTCACATGTCTTCCCTAAACGATGGGAAGACGAAATAAAAAGAGTAGCTGCTCCAGAATGGACAACAATTGTGAAAGCACAGATAATATAATACTAGCATACAGATGCTGAGATGCCTCATCCCATACAACGAAACCATGCCGAGTTGCCGACATAACTAGCGGTTTTAGTCTGAATATTTTTTTAAGTACTTCGATGCGTTCGGTCCCGTTCCAAGGCTATGGGGTGGTGTTAGCAGCGACTTACAAGTAAAAGGGTTTTCTCGGTTCATGACATTTTTTTTCTTTAAATACCGTGCCGATTTATTTTATAGTATTTTTTTCACGTTTTTACAGTTTCGTTATACCAAAATGTGAAACAATACAAATTTAAAAAAATCGACTGGTATGTCTCAGAAATTTAAAATCGCGCCATCTATTGGAATCAATTTTAAATGATCCGTTCAAATAATCTTTGAAATGTGAATTAAGAGCCCAATATGACATAATTGTGTGCTTAGGAGAGTTGATTAAACAAGAACATATAATTTTTATCATCAATTCTCGAAAATATTAATTTTACACACAATTCAATAACGAATCGGTGCATATTGTGCCATCTAGTGACATTTATCTGAACCTGTAACCCCGTGGTAAACGATAGAGTTGAATGGACAGCTTTACCTTTGCCGAAAGACAAGCTATTATCAACCAGTTGCCGATTAATTTAAAAAAATTGTAAATTATTTATTTTAATTTATTTAGTTTTAAGGCATGCAACAAACATTGTAAATATTTATGACTAGATGTTGCCCGCGGCTTCGCTCCCGTGGACCACCCCACAGGACCTGTTTTTAGGATAAAAAAATAGCCTATGTCACTCAGGAATAATGTCGCTTTCTATTGGTGAAAGAATTTTTTAAATCGGTCCAGTAGTTTAGGATCCTATTCGGTACAAACAAACATAAAAGTCTTTCCACTTTATAATATTATATTTCGTTTACTTAATTATGTACACATTTTAAATTTACATTTTTAAATATTTCTTTATAAAAACAAACCATAAAAAAAAACATTTAAAAATATAAAAAATAATGGTTGTCCGCCGGTATCGGGAACAGGGTCCAAGCTACCGGTGGTTAGGGCTCCAGAGACAGGAACCTCCTCACAATGAGAGCCGTATCGAGGAGTACTGCCTTCTGTATCAGACCCTTGATCCAACCGCCCAATGACAGCCTCGACAGATGGTCGTCGAGGCTCTTGGCCATCAGGCCGTTGGCCGTAACGACAATCGGCACAATGATCGCCGAGTCCACATTCCACATTTCGACAACCTCGTGTGCTAAGTCAAGATACTTGATTTGTTTCTCTTTCTCAGCTTTCACGAGGTTCTCGACATGCGGGATGGTGACATCGATTATCATTGTGCGGCGCGCTAATCGGTCTATCACCACTATATCTGGCTTATTGGCAACAATAGTCCTATCAGTGATGATAGACCGATCCCAGTACAACGTGACATGGTCATTTTCGAGAACTGGGTCGGGCACATACTTGTAATACGGTACCTCCGATTCCACTAGATTGTACTTCAAAGCAAGTTGCTGGTGAACAATCCTGGCCACTTGGTTATGCCTGTGTAAGTACTCGCCGTTAGCCAGACGAGAACAACCAGAGATAATATGTCTGATGGATTCACCCGGACGGTGGCATGCCCGACACATGTCAACCGTCCCGTCCTTCATTATATGTCTCCGGTAGTTATTCGTCAGGATAACTTCGTCCATAATTGCACAGACAAAACCTTCAGTTTTCCCGAAAAGGTCGCCGAAACGTAGCCAGGATACGGACGCTGGGAAATCTACATCGGGCCCATGGAGAGCCCGATAGAAGTGCCCGTGTAGCTCCTTGCCTTGCCATACCTCTTTGCGTTCATCAGTCGATAGTATTACAGGCTTGCGCCAGTTCTCTTTAGCCATGGACAACGGGGTGAGTCCCTTGTCCACTGCGACCACATCCCGGTGCATACCCACTTCAGCTTTTAAAAAGTATTCTCTGAGACTGTACACCTCGCGGTTGTGAAGAGTCTTGGCGTTTAAAAAGCCTCGACCCCCACACATCCGCGGGATGTACAGTCTCATCACCGATGATCGTGGGTGATGCATCCGGTTTGCAGTCAGCAGTGTCCGGACCCTCCTATCGAGGGCGTCGAGCTCGGTCTGAGTCCATTTGAGTATGCCGAAAGAGTACATCAAAACCGGCATGACCCAACTGTTAAAGGCGCGCACCTTATTGCCGCCCGACAAAAGGCTATTTAATACCTTTTTCAGGCGGCCAAAGAACCGCTCCTTCAGCAGTTGCTTCATGTCAGTACTGTTGATGCCCAGCGCTTCCGACATACCCAAATACTTGTAAGTTTCGGTCGAGGAGAGGTGTCTAAGGTGTATGGAATCAGAGAGTTGAATGCCCTCGGATTCCATAATCTCCCCTTGCTTTACATGCATGACTGCACATTTTTCCACACCAAATTCCATCCTGATGGAGTTACTGAAGGATTCAGTTACCTTCAGTAGCTCCGTCATTTGGAATTTATTGGGGGTAAAGAGTTTCAGATCATCCATGTAAAGGAGGTGAGATATGACCTGACCACCTCTTCTCAACCGATAGCCCAGTCCTGAATCCTCCAGCAGTGTACTTAGAGGATTCAGGGCTAAGCAGAACCAAAGTGGGCTCAAATTGTCGCCCTGAAATATCCCCCGCTTAATCCATACAGGCTCATCTTAGGTATCGGGAACAGGGTTCAAGCTACCGGCGGTCAGGGCTCCAGAGAGAGGAACCTCCTAACAATACGAGCCGTTATTATTATATAGTATAGAAAAGCAATGAAAGTTATTTTTATTTTACATGAGACTCAAAACTGACGAAATGCTGGTGTTACTAAAGGCGTACCGCTTCTTAACCATTCGAGGAATTCAGGCGTGAATGTTATGTTGTTGAGGAATCTGCATTAATTTCATTAGGTGGGGTCTGTGAGACGTGGTTCTCGTCAAGTCTCGCGGTTAATGTATCAAGTCAGTAACGATTTTGCTAATGTCTAAGAGTAGGGTTTGTTCGCTTCGGAATTGGTCACTTACCTTCTCCCAAAAGGTTTTGACGCAGATTAATGGTTTTGCGTTGTTGGTTAATATGACGTCTAACAAACACCACGTCTGTTTTGGAGGGTGTTAGTCAGGTTTTGTATGACTCTACAAAAAGTGTGGGTTTCAAAATAAGTGGATAGGTAAATAGATTCTGAGTGCATACATAAATAGGGTTGTATTTTAAATGGACTTGAAGTTCTGTTGTTATTTTGTTGTGTTTGGCTTTCGTAATAGTTCTGTGTTTGAAACAGTAACTTCTTGAAATTCTACTAATTACAAGAAAAGATTCATTCACCCAGATCTTTGCAATTACTAAAAACATAAATCAAGTTATTATTTTTTTAAAACGTTGTCCCACGCTAGGAATTCTTCTTCATATATCGTGGTTGCGTTTCCAAACATATAAACTCACATACACAAACACGCAGAGCCGGAACAACTATCTGTAAGTCATAAAATCAAAAGATCAAAATCATTTAATTTAATTTTACATAGGCCTACATGGGCACTTATAAAACGTCGACAAAAGGTGCACGATTCGGGTTAGTCGTTTCCTATGGAGAAGAACCGGCAAGAAACTCCACGGTTACTCTTTTAAAAAAATGGTTTGATTTTACAATATTTCCATGTTACAGCATTAGTACTTGGATATGGGGGGACAACGTAGGCCCGACAATAAGTCGTAAGAAATAAAATAAAAAAGTAAAACGAGATAAAAAGTTATCAAATGTTAACAAGCATCTAGAAATCTAGAAGGTCTACAATGTTCACACATTCACAAAACAATCGGTAAAAGAATCACAAAGTTAAAAAAAAAAACATAAAAAATAATGTCTAACAACACAAAATTTAACATGTGACACAAATGTTGTTATCAGTGCTGTAACTATTCTTAGCAAACGGCTATAAAGATGATTGAAAACCATTGTAAAATGTCTAATTAAAAGAGAAAATATTTGATTGAGAATAGTCAGAGACATCCACAAATATTTGTTCCGTGCGGGAATCGAACCCGCGACACGCAGGCGCAGCGCAGCAGTCAATCGCTCAACCACTGCGCCAATCGTGCGCCCGTTATTTAGTATTCGTAAGGGTACCTTACTCATAGATACTTAATTAAATAAAATTCATAACACGGTAAGCCAAACTTAACCTAAACTAAGAAACACTTCTTGTTCGGGATTAAAAATGAAAATTACGATTACAATATTTTGCTTTAATTAATAAATCTTTAAGTCCAAGCTTTTCAAACCATATTTTTTTAGTAGTTTAATACAAACAAATAAGACCGTCGAAAACATAAAATTTCATCAACCATCCGACCACAACATGCGTTTAAAAAACTCAGTGAAAAAAGTTCGCTGCAAAACGTTCGTCCATTTGATAAGAGGGCTTGGTGACATGTTCAATTTACACTGATTGACTTGACGGCAGACTCGACACTCGATACTTCGTGATTGAAATCCCGATTCCAACGATAAAACTCGATTTGGTGTTTGATCGCATCTGTAACTAAAAACGGGGCGAATTAGGCTCGGACGTCAGAATCAGCCTTTAAATCGATTAAATTTATTTTTAATTTTGTTTGAATTTCGAATTCGATTTTTTCTGAAGATTCTGTAGTTTACTCAATATGTTTTGATACTTGTTTTAGCAGGTTTTTGTTGAAACATTATTGTTGTTCTGTATAATTAAATGATATACAATAGATCATGACGAGTTTCAGTATTTTACTCTGCATGTTTTTTATTAATTCAAAAAATATAATAAATCATGGTGAAATGCTTTTTCCAGAAGATCAATTTCGATTACGAACAAACATAGCAATGATTGCTCTTCAATTCCGTTAATGTAAGTCGTGGTAAACGCCGTTTGCCCACTCATCTGTGCAAGCAGTGTTTGCCAATACCTGTTAATGTCAATAGCTTTACGTCACATATTGGAGATTTTCTCCATCTCTCCCTATATTTTTGTACACGTAACGAGCTCATTTTCGTCCAGAGCGCAAGCGTCATGTTCCCGCTAACAAGATTTGAGCAAACAAGTCTCAAATCAGTATGGCAATGAAGCCGTATGTTCTACATAAATGAATATTTGATTTTGTTTGTGATGCTTAAAAGTTGTGCTACCAAAGGAAATTCTCAGATAAGTAATTTCGTCTTTAATATGGCTCCGTTTTCGAGAAACTCATTCTGTCAGATGTATTTATATTTAGGTCTACTTTTCGTATTGTATAGAAAATGTGCGAAGCTAAAGAATATTGCGAAAACAAGTTCAAGTATCAAGTAGAGTCGGCAATAAAATTAAATGAGATAGTAAAGGATAATGTAATATTTCATAAACGGATAACCGCAAAGAGAAGCTTCAGTCGCAGCAGAAACGATATTAATTTTTCTTCCAGAACTAGTAGTAAAACTCAATCCTTCTAATTACGGGCAAACGCTCTTTATTTTATCTGCAATAATAATTAAGACTTAATTTCTGCAAAGTGCGACTTGATTCGATTCGTATTAACATAGAGATGAAATTAATTCAAATCTCAGATAAGATTGGTTTGATTGATTCCAATCTTATCTGAGCAAATAAGGACTGATCTGACTAAATAAGGACTAACAATCAAGAAACATTGGAAAAAGTTTTTGTTTCGTGTATATAACCCAAAAGTTACTCTAAAATATTGTGTTGTTGTAACATATTTTTTTATATTTATTTATTTGTTTAGGTTAGCCAACAATTGTTTACACAAAACGTTTAAAATTATACTTGCATAGTAGTACGTTTATAAGTGCAACAATTAATTACAGGCTGAAAAAACGGTGAAGAAAACATCGTGAGGAAACCGGTATGTCCAAAACCAAAAATTCGAAGACGTGTGACATTGTCAACCCGCATTAGGACCCGCGTGGTGGGTTAAGAGCCCATGCCGTCTCTCCCACAGAGTTGAGGCCGATGGTGAACTTATAGGGGCTATAAGCATAAACACAACATGCATCAATTATTGTTATATTTTATTACAAAGCCTAGAAATTGTAAGGATACTTACAATTTAAAGTTATTCAATTTTTTTTTGGTAATTTACAAAAAATAACAAAAAAAAAACTATTAATTTAAAACCAGTTTTATAGCATTAACAATAATACATCTGATCAATATAATATTTTATGATGATGATATATTAATAAACCTTGTAGAAGTGCGATATCACTCAATAATTATATTTGTATTGTATTAACTCAATTTCTTATGGTATTATATAACTACTGTAAATACAATAAATAAATAAACTATGTAGCAACTGTAAATCCACCACTTACTGTACCTCTATGTCATTCGTTGATTTGTGTGTGCCCTGGCAGTTGAGTGTGTTATTCTCTCTCAAATGTCTCTCTGATGGTGGTGCATGAGTTGGATCCCTTCATGATGGTTGAGCTTACTGGTGCCAATCCATACGTCATGTTCGTGAACGGGCGCCATCAATTGGGATTTTTACATCGTTCTCACTTATATGTAATTTTCCAACAAGAATGATGTAACCAAATACCTATAATTAAAATTCTTGATGGAAAAGAGTGTCCGTGGAGTTTCTTACACATTCGTCTCCATATAGACCTACTGACGCTTGCAAATGTGCAACTAGAACTAGATTCATCTTTTTTTTTTGTTTGACAATTCAAAACCTTGAACTTGAGACCTATTAGGTTTTTCTGAAATACACTATTTCGATTTTGTTTTTGATTCAATTCCTCGAGCAAATATTACTACCGTATAGTAAGCACAAAGTATAAGGACGCACGTGCATGCCTAATTACCTTTTTAATTAATAAATAGGTACTTATTGTTTGACATAACAGTAAAGAGCCCAGAAAACTTGTCCAAAGTAAAACATTACAACCAAGAATAATTTATTTTATGATCAAAGTAACGCCAAGAACAACATCCTGTCACTAACATCACATTTAAAAACTATTGTTATAGACCAGAAAAACAAAATTGAAAAATAAAAACTCAAACCAGACACCTCTTAAACGCTCTCAAACGGGAAGTCTTTCAGAAACAACTAAAAAATTCTAAACTTGTCGCGATCTCTTCTCACTTCGTAAAATTGAATAAAAAAGTGTTTGTGCACAAAGTGAGCCGATAATCGATTCTCCTGAATATTTCAAACACTGGGGAACGTGATTGAAATAAAATATACAAAAATATACACCGATTTATATATGTACCTATATTTTTGTATAATGTCCGCAGGCCGCGGTTTCTCACCTCTGCCGTCTATTGTCGTGCATTTTAAGACCAGCTCAAGTTTGTTTTGGTAACAATGCTAAACAATGCTAATGGGTTTCAAAATAGCGCCCTATTTTAAACATTTTGTAAAAAGGGATGCTTTTCTTCTGCTATTTGTAAGGGGAATTATTTATGTTTTATGAAGGTATGTTTTTTTATCTTTACAGTTTTGCCTGACTAAGCGTATTTGTAGCTTCTATATTTGATTAAAGTCAATTTTTTTTTTAATAAAAAGTGTTTTCTACATTTTGAATTCTTAATTGTATTGTACACCAAACGTAACGTAGTATACTAACAATGATTTGATTGTTAGTGTACAAAGGCGAGCTTAACTCAATGTTGAGTTTTGTTTACGTTCGAAACATGGCAATGGTAGGTAAGTAAAAAGGCACAGGTAACATGAATTACAAAGCCTATTCAACCTGATTTTCCAATTTACTTAATTATACCTGATGTAAAGATGTCCCTTTCACTTTCATACTGAAAGCTCAAAAGCATTATTTACGTGAATTCAATAGACAAAAACCAATTCAATTAATATCATTCCATATCCACATGTCCAAAGCTATGAGCCGATAAACCGCAAATAACATTTCGTTCGTTGAGCGGAGGTGTCACATTTATCTGTACCTATCCTTATCTGTTCTACTATTGAATATCAATGACTAAATTATTGTACCTACTGAGATTTTGAATTTCGAATGTCGAAATCAATAATGCTAACAAATAATATTGATCGTTATTTAATTTAGTAACTCGAAATTCGATTTGCATAATTAATATTTTTTAAGTTGTATCGACCATTTTGAGTATTTGGCTTGTTGGCTTTTAGCACGATGAATATAAGTAGGAATTGCTAACGCGATAGAAAAAATTGGCAGCCAATTTAACAAAAAGACAGTAAGGCAAGGTTTATAAAAATAATGACTGAATACCGCTGCGAGCTTTAGGTCGCTCCAAGATTTGGTATATTTTCCACCGCATAGAGAATTTTCGCTGCGATTTCCCGCTACAAAACTTTGACTTTGACCTCTATTTTCTCATACAGAATTTCCACCAGGTAATAAGAACGCACTCAGAGATTTATGTTACTACCTCGCTCTCTATTAATGCTTTTACGTTCACATTTTCCTTATGAACGTGTTTTTTAAATTCTATTAAGGAAATGTACATAGAAAAATAGAAAAGTAAGTACTATAAGTTTTTAAGCTGACATGGTCACAATCACTAGAATTCATATTTGTTTCGGGATATTTCATGTATATTTAGAAAAATCGGCCATAGCAGAACATCTTCTCGAATCAGGGCTAAACCACTGGATCGATTTACATGACCCACAGGTTATCTCGACTATACGCCATTACATACCTAGAATGATTCGGGAATTAATTGAAATAACCTAGTGCAAAAATTTCAATACGGGACGGGTTTCAATTGTCGAGAGCCTGGAATTCAGTGGTTCAACTATGTAAAGGTCGTAAAAATACTGAACGAGTGTCAAAAGTGGATACAGTGAGCATCTGTCGTCAGTCTGTCGTGAAAAGTGTCGAGTAACTAGTGAGAAAAGTTCTGGTAGTAGCGGCATCGTGCGTGAAAAACGAGTGAGGAAGAGGATAGACACATATGTCAGCTCGTAAACAACACCTACCCGCAAAGACTTTAGTTCTCGTGATCATGGCGCTTGTAACGGTGCCGAAATATCGAGCTATCAACCAAAATCTAAATGTACATAGTAAATATCCCGAAACAAATATTAATTCTAATAAACGTAAGTACTGTGCTTCTAAAGACATTACTGCTTTATTCCAACATTTTATTTGAATGTGAAACTCAATTATTCCAGTAAACATCATATCCTACTAGCTTCCGTCCGCGGGTTCGCCGGCTTGAAAAGTGTTTTATTATTCCAAGGGATCATTATACCGAATTTATCGCGAAAGTGTATCAGTCGGTCTATCCGTCTGCTAGTTTAATATATTGTGTACAAATTTCTGCAGCATCCAAATGTTAATGTAAATGTTTTCTAACATAATTATTTTAAAAAAAAACTTAAAGTATCTACAATTATCTGTATTTTTGGGCAATGAAGATATTTATATTTTATATTTACATTCCATATGGTTTGGATGAAACTTGGCACACGGGTAGACAGACACAGGATATTTTTTTAGGATATTTTTTATTTTTTTTTAATGTAAATGTTTTCTACCATAATTATTTAAAAAAAATGTAAACTTAAAGTACCTATAATTATGTGTATTTTTGGGAAATAAAGATATTTATTATTTATATTTTAAATTTACATTTCATCTGGTTTAGATGAAACTTGGCACACGGGTAGACAGAGACAGGATATTTTTTTATCCCGGGGTAAGTCCCCTTGGGATAATAAACACCTTCACAAGGATGAAGCCGCTGGCTGCAGCTAATAGTAAGTGAACCATCATTACCGAGTTTATTACGTCCATTTAGTGACAGAGTAACACAAATCGTTACACGTTTAGAGGTTTATTAATATCACGTACCAAACTACCAACTCGCTTACGTCGTCATTCCACGACTGGCATCCGTGGCGTATAATTTCTAAACAGAACGCGCCAGCCTCCCCGTCAAAATATCGTCTGAGCACCGTTGTGTGACGTAAACACACAAATGTACCTAAGTGTGTGTGTGTGTGTGTGGGTTATTGATTCATGCCGCTAGAATTTATGCCTGCTCCCTTGCTCTTAATCAAAACTACGTCAGTGTAAAAGGGAAGGCCTACCAGGTGGAAAACTAGCCACGTGGCTAAAATACCTTTGCAGGTAGGAGTTCTGCTGTTATCTTGGCTCTGCAGTGGGAAGCATTTATTAATATGCAGTTTCTTTTAAAGTAATATACTGATTAGTAAATATTTACATATGACACTTACCCGGACAGTCACGTACTTAAACATAACCGGCGAAATTCGGGCGTACTATAAGGTGAATATAAATAATAGGTGGTAATAATAGGTGCTCCTCTGTTAATCCTTCGGGGAATATAAGCGTGATGTTATGTTAAATATACTAGTATTTTGTTTAAAAATCACTCTTGAATAAATATTGAATTTTATGTATGTATAATAAATATTAAACACCAGCTGAAATCTGAGCTGATGATTGCAATACATTGGGGATGTTAACAGTACTGGCCGTGCGCCCGCTCGATGCCAAAATATCAATGTTGAACCTCCTTTTGAACAGTTTTGTTTGCTAAATATTATTTGATTGACATATGCTATGTTAGTGCGCCATCAATTTTTCTTTGTAAAAATATTTTTCTTCCAACTATGCTTTAATTTCATCACAATCACACTAAAAACTCAGTACAAAGCGAGTCTTTAATGCTCTAGAGCAATAAAAATGTATGAAATCTCATTATTGCACAGTTTTTTTTTAGTAGCACCAAAAGGTGCCAATCTCAATGGATTAGCTCTATTCAGCCAGCCGATATCAATACTATTTTTTTACGTACGTATTATTCGTTTCAATCCTACTTGTTCTAAATTTAAAAAATGATTGCTGCTAACTCTGATTTAAAAATGAAAGAAATTTAAAAAAGTGATTTGGCGGGAACTTTGTTAATTTTGCTTGACAATATTTTTAATTGAAAGAAAAGCAGATTATGCACCTCGCCTTAAGTAATTTATATTGCCCTTGTGCCTGTTAGATTAGAGCCCTCGCTAACGCTCGGGCTCTAAATCAGGCACTCGGTGCATTAATAAATTACTTTGTGCTCGATGCAATAATCTACTATTAAACATCCAAGTCGTTTTGGAGGATCGGTCGAGGATAACTGCTTTTAAATTCAGTTGTAAGATTTGACCCGAACGAACATACTCGTACATAATACATTGCATATTAACAAAAAACTTGTAAAAACCGAGGAAAATTCTCGAAATTTGTTATGATATCATCATTGTAAGGTGTAAATACATAGTTTTTAACTAAGATCTAATACTAACACCCTATGGGCCTTGATGCCTGTCAATAAAATATATTTATTAAATTTATAATTATGATAATATTAAATTATAAATGGTTGTACATCCTAAAATATAAATACAGTAAAGAATTAATAGCCTGCCATGTTCTTAACAGAATAACATATTTGGGTCTTGTTAGGGCTGCTCCATGTTCCTCAGTGCCCGGAGGCGACAAAGCAATCACGCTTTTAAAACAAATAGTGTAAACGACTAATTAGTTTGTTCTATCGTTCGAGGGTGCGCGAGTGTAACACCCCTGCCTTCGGTACCTTAGCTACCAATAGCTGTTACTCAAATAGTGCAAACAAACAGACATTGTCTTTAATTAATTTATTGAATTGTATTGCTTCCAATGTGATTGGTTTTAAGTATATGCAAGCTTTCAAGGGCTGATGTGATCCAATTTTAATAGTATGTATTCTTGGGTCGATTCACATCACATCACATCATCAGCCTAATAATGTTCCCACTGCTGGGACACAGGCCGCCTCTCTGTGAGAGGGAATGGGCCGTACACCAACACGCGGGCCCAGTGCGGGTTGGTGGATGTCACATGTCTTCGAATTTTTGGTTCTAGAACATACCGGTTTCCTCACGATGTTTTCTTTCACCATTTTGAGAGCAGTGGTGATGAAATAATTAACACAAAGTAATGTCCCTGCCTGGGCTCGAACCCACGACCTACAACTTGTAAGTCGCGGCCGATACCACTGGGCCACCACTGCTACTTGGGTCGTTTACCAGATCCTAATTAAATAATAATAACAATAAATCCATTTATTTGCAAACAAATTTCACTGTTACATAAAAGCTCTGCCTCCTGAACTAGGTAGTTAACCTGTATCTTAGGAGACAGTTCCCTTCCAAATATTATAATATTTGGAAGGGAACTGTCTCCTTACCGTTTGTTTAGGTACAATGCTATCTATACTATGAACTATATATTTTTTTGTTTATTTGTACCGAATAGGCTCCGAAACTACTGGACCGATTTAAAAAATTCTTTCACCATTAGAAAGCTACATTATTCCTGAGTGACATAGGATATTTTTTATCCCGAAAACGGGGAAGCGAAGCCGCGGGGAACAGCTAGTTTAAAATAAAATAAATGTTAATCTATGAAACGTATGATTAAAAAACTAAACCAAGTAAAAAATAGATAAAATATGATTGCCCGTGTGGTGTGGTGTGTTGTTCATGATGGTGTGTTTTTACCCTACTGCCGAAGGAGGGTAATGTGTTTATCAGTCTATGTATGTATGTATGTTTGTTCCTATGTGGCGTTCCAGAGAGCAAAGGCGTTGGTCGATTTTTATGATTTATACGTCAATCGATTTGTCTTAACCTTGCGAGTGTTACTAGATACATTAAAATTGGAAAATAGAAAATGGCGGCTTTGAGGCGCCATATTGTGGGGGGGCTATTTTCTTTTTTTTTCAAAACCCTCCGTGTGGGGTATCAAATTAAAGGATTTCAAGAGGTGATTTCAGAAATACCTATATAACACTTATATGTTTAAATGTGCCTAATTCTAAAAAATGTTAACTAAAAAGTTATAAATAAAAAAGTTTATTCAAAAATCAAAAACCCGCTTAAAAAGCGAACTAAAAAGACTTAAGCAAGAAGAAAATCATGCTGTATAGTCGGAGGATACATTTGGTTTTGGTCAGCCAGCTCGCGAATATGCTCGCTTTTTAAGCAGTCGGGGTTTTTGATTTTTTGATTTAACTTTTTTATTTGTATGTAAGTATTCGGAAAAAAATAAACGCACTTTTAAGAATAATTAAAGCGACCAACGTTTGTTTTTATGCAAATCACAATTACAATAATACTGTATATTAAATCACTAATTGGAAATTCAATAATTACAAATAGAATCAATGCCGAAAATTATTATGCTATGACTTTGTTAACAAATTCTACAAATTAATTTGAAATTTTAATATCCGAGTTCGTTTTACTAATCGAGAATTAATATGAATACCCATTCAACCTGAAAATGCAAAACAGGATTAATTTACCCTTTTACAACCCTATACGTAGCAACTAACAATAAATGATTAATGTTTGTACGTAAACGTAACTTCTTACGTTATAATAGAACAATGAATTGAGCCTTTTTGCAAGTCCAATGGATTTGATTATCTTTTATTTTAAAGCTATTCTTGGATACAGAATGCTCAAAAAAACTGGCCAAGTGCGAGTCGGACTCGCGCACGAAGGGTTCCGTACCATCATCGCAAAAAACGGCAAAAAAATCACGTTTGTTGTATGGGAGCCCCCCTTAATTTATTTTATTTTAATTTAATAATTATTATTTTTTGAAGTGAATATACAACTAAATATTCTGTGAATATTTCAAGCGTCTACCTGTTGCCGTTATTAATATCGAGCAAAAAACTTCAAAAAAATCACGTTTGTTGTATGGGAGCCCCCCTTAAATATTAACTTTATTCTGTTTTTAGTATTTGTTGTTATAGCGGCAACAGAAATACATCATCTGTAAAAATTTCAACTGTCTAGCTATCACGGTTCATGAGATACAGCCTGGTGAAAGTCGGACAGACAGACAGACAGACAGACAGACGGATCGTGAAGTCTTAGTAATAGGGTCCCGTTTTTACCCTTTGGGTACGAAACCCTAAAAAGGACCATTACGACATTCGAAAGGGATACGAAGTCACCCAAGACTAATTTGAAATAACAAAATGATCATCGATATCGAACATAACTAATGATAATGCAAAGAACAACAAAATAATAATGGTACTTCATCATCTGCCTATAGCCTTTTTACCAATTATTGTTGAGGTCGGCTTCCAGTCTTAACGAATTCAGCTGAGTACCAGTGTTTTACATGGAGCGACTGCCTATCTGACCTCCACAACCTAGTAACTGGGTAACACGACACCCCTTGGCAAGACTGGTGTCAGATCTCAGGCTTCTGACTACCCGTAACGACTGTCAAAGATCTTCAAATGACAGCCGGGACCAACGGCTTAACGTGCTTTCCGAGGCACGGAGGAAACTCGGTATGTTGAAACGGTCACTTACCTTGTACAAATATAAACGTTCGTACCTGCGAATCTATCTAAACTTATAACTACACAAATATAACCCCTTAAGGTTACACTAGTCGAAAATTCTTCCAAAACACACAGTCGTAGTCACAAACGTAGTCTAGGGAGTATTCCATTGTTTGGCGATGTACGTTCAAAATAAAAAGTGATGTCATATTGTGTTATCATTATCTAGCCCTGTATGGAAGCAGAAAAGTAAAAAAAGAAAGTATTTGAAAGTTATGAGCGTTAAAAGTTCCACATTTCGACACAAATTTTAACGCCTTTTTGGGCGCGAATAAATACCATAAGAAGACGGAAAATTGCAAAACGGCTTCCATACAGGGATATATTAATAGTTCAACAATGCAAATAATTTTATTTTGATAGATTTAGTCGTTTTTTCATGATATCTAGACTGCCAAAGGTCTGTTTATAAAATTTCGCGCGCTCGGTTTCGTCCTAAATCATTATCCATTTCGCTACAAATTTGCAAAATTGTGTATTCGTACGCGAACTAGCTTCCTACTGCTCATCGCAGCATCTATCTCTTCCGCACGCGTTGTCGGTTGATTTAAAATGCATTTTAACCCCGCGCACAAATAGTTCGTGCTGTCGACTAATGTACCCTTAACTCGGTGAAGCCGATATCGTAGAGCTGCACCAATTTTCAGAATTTCAGAATACTCCACCCAAAATTCATAGGAAAACGGCTTAACGTGCTCTTTGAAGCGAGAAGTCATAAACCAACGTTTGACCTCAGCGTCGCTGTAGCAAGATTGATCTGCATAGTCATTCACCCCGGGGCTTCGTTAAGAAATGATCAAAGAAAATTACAAAGCTTTACGTACCTACAGGTAAAAGGCCCCTAAGTTAGCGCTTCAAACCGATCAAGTGGAGCTTAAGCGTGACATCATCGGCGACTCCGGCCTGATGGCCCTCATTAAAAATTCGCAACAAATTAGCTATGCTCAGTGTTGGCTTCATTTCTCAAATTCCTCATTCTCATAAGTTCGCAAGAGCATTAAATTTTCACGAAATTGCTTTCAAACTTTTCCTCTCTCAATAAGCTCCAAACTCAATTTCCGAAGGCATAGTTTTGATCACATAGTTTGTTGTTGTATATTAATTTACCTGGTTACGTTGTTTAATTAGGTTCAGTTAATTAGTTGCGTTATTATTTCAAAATGTGCGAGCTCTCAACGGCGTGCTTAAGGTTACACTAGTCAACGGCACGAACTATTTTGTGCGCGGGTTTAAAATGCATTTTATATCAACCGACAACACGTGCGGAAGACATAGATGCTTTGATGAGCAGAAGGAAGCTAGTTCGCGTACGAATACACACTTTTGCTAATTTGTAGCGAAATGGATAATGATTTAGGACGAAACCGAGCGCGCGAAATTTTATAAACAGACCTTTGGGAGTCTGGATATCATGAAAAACGACTAAACGTATCTGTTCAAAATAAAATTATTTGCATTGTTGAACTACTAATCTATCCCTGTATGGTGGCCGTTTTGCAATTTTCTGTCTTCTTACGGTATTTATTCGCGCCCAATAATGCGTAAAAATTAGTGTCGAAATGTGGAACTTTAGACGCTCATAACTTTCAAACATTTACTTTTTTGTTTTCATACAGGGCTAGATAATGACGAGATAAATTGATATCACTTTTTATTTTGAACGTACATTGTCAAACAGTAGAATAATCCCTAGACTACGTTTGTATGGAAGAATTTTCGACTAGTGTAACCTTAAAACCTCAAACATTCAATCGTTTAAAAGGTTTTTTTTAATGTATAAATTGCCTACTGCGGCTTATATTAATTCAGCGACCACTTTATCCGGGTGTCAGAATTGAAAATGAGCCGGGTTCCGTTTATGGAGCACTACATACGTAGGTATAGAGCCAGACGTTGACTGCCGCCCGCGCCAGTACGGATATAGAGGCAGCCGGAGTTGCCTTAATAATTCAACAGTGCAATGCTTTTACAAAACCTGTCGGCGTCAATCCTAATTTAGCGCCACCGATCGACTCGCTTGCGGAAAGTGTCGCTAGACAAACGTAATGGAACTCTGGTGTTCTAGCAGAGCAGCTCATTTCGGCGCTGAGCGAATCGCTTGCCCGGTTTTGGATAAATTATTTCGTATTCAGCACATTGTAAAAGGTTTGACTCCATTTTTATTTGATTTATGTTTGCTATTTCTGTTGTTTCGGTTTGATTACGGCGAGTAAAACAAATTATAGTTTTCTTTATTATATTTCCTTGCAATATTTATCCTTGTAATGGCAACACGACCTTATGAATGATATTAAAAAAGAACGCCATGACAAAATAACTTGACTCTGGCAAATGCACAAGATGTGCGAAGCCAAACTCCTCCGTAGAGGATAAAAAAAAAAAAACGCCATGACAGGGAAAAAAACTTTTCGCGCGTATTTTGACGTACGAACGTTTGAAATATTGATAAAATATGACGTAAGTAGACATGTATCAAATATTTGGGGGCTCGTTCCGATGCGGGGACGAAGGTAAGAGGTAAAATATATTAGGATCAGCTGGTTATTATTCCGCTCAATTGATAAGAGCCATCGGGGAGGAATTGGATCCGGTAGTAGGTAATGAGCTACTTTATGTCGAGGTATTATTGCGGACGTAGACCGAATAGGACCTTTTAAGTATTCAATTATAAATGTCGCTACAAAAGTATAGATTTTTACTGTTTAATAAAGGAATATTGAAATTCGTAAATAAAAGAATTGGCTTTTTTTAAACTGATGGCTCTGTGTGCTGTAAACCTCGCGAGTCTGTCTTTCTGATTGTTTTGTTGATTTAGTTTGCTATATAATTATCGAACTTACTCACAAAATTTACAGAGCATCGGTTGAGAAATGCGACCTACCCCCGTACCCTGACGTGTCAAAACTATCATAGTTCGAATGTAAAAACCGGCCAAGTGCGAGTCGGACTCGCGCACGAAGGGTTCCGTACCATTATCGCAAAAACGGCAAAAAAAACACGTTTGTTGTATGGGCACCCCACTTAAATATGTATTTTATTCTGTTTTTAGTATTTTTTGTTATAGCGGCAACAGAAATACATCATCTCTGAAAATTTCAGCCGTCTAGCTATCACGGTTCATGAGATACAGCCTGGTGACAGACGGAGAGACAGATAGACAGACAGACAGACGGATCGCGGCGTCTTAGTAATAGGGTCCCGTTTTTACCGTTTGGGTACGGAACCCTAGAAAGGACAGATGTATACAAGTTATAATTATACATCCGTCCCTTACGCACACTTTAAATAACCTTGCTCTAAGAGCTTATAGTCACCCCCTTGTTGAGGAGAACAGCCGGACATACGAAAACATTTTTTGCCCAAGCTGAAACGGAGACGCTTCCCTCGTGCTTTGCGCTCGCTCGCTCAAGTATCTATTTAATTATGAATCAGCTTATTCCCTATACGATTAATTGGAAATACTCTAGGCTTCAGGAATGTTCAATAGTTTGACATTATGAATTTCGAATAAAATTACACAATTATTTCAAGGACAGATACTAAGGTCGACAGGTACAAAATACCCAAGATTTTGCTTTTATACAGTAATTTTTACTTTAGCATATTAAACGAATTCATAAATGTCATAGAATTAAAAATCAATGATATATTTTTTATCAATGATTATGATTACAAACACATTTTTTCCCTCCAAACTTGTCCTACACAAAGGCAGCACCATCATTTTAAAACCAACACACAAAGTTGATAAATGCACCACAAACGACACCCTTTGAAGACACAAATCTAGTTTGGCGGCGTGAGATTGCTTCAAGTTCGCCAAGTCGCACCTGCAGTTACTGCCGACTTCATTTGCATTAACTTGTGGCGTGTTACTTGAGAACTTATTGTGGATTTAGTCGCACTGATGACGTTAAGTGAACAGCTTAGAGCATTTTTTTGTGAAAGTAATTGGGTGTACAATCAGGGAAATTAGTTATTGGGCAGATTGAGTGTAAACTTTAATCTAATACCTTTAAACAAGCAATTCTTGTATATATGTATATATATAATCTGAATCTCGGAAATGGTTCCAAATGCAGGAGGTTTCGGGGGCGATTAATCGATATAACTAGGTTTAATTTTTAGAAAACGTCGTTTTCTCTATTTTCTCCCTAGCAGAGCTTGGTCGCCCATGTAATTAACTTTAGGTGCAGGCCACACAGAAATGGCGTCGGGCGCGGACATGGCATGGGCGCCTTCCTATTCCATTCAAATTTCATACAAAATGCATGGAAATAAAGCGCAATTTAGGACACACGGTATATCGTTGCTCGGATGCGGTTATGACGTGCCATTTCGGCGCCCGCGCCTGATCAAATTGCGCTTTATTTCCATGCATTTTGTTTGAAATTTGAATGGAATAGGAAGCCGCCCGTGCCATGTCCGCGCCCGACGCCATTTCTATGTGGCCTGCGCCCTATGGGCCTGCGCCTTATACGTCATCATCTGCCTAGCCTTTTTTCCAACTATATTGGGGTCGGCTTCAAGTCTTACCGGATTCAGCTAAGTACCAGTGTTTTATATGGAGTGACTGCCTATCTGACCTCCACAACACAGTTACTGGGTAACACGGTACCCCTTGGTAAGACTGGTGTCAGATCTCAAGCTTCTGACTACCCGTAACGACTGTCAAAGATCTTCAAATGACAGCCGGGACCAACGGCTTAACGTGCTTTCCGAGGCACGGAAGAAATTCGGTATGTTGAAACTGTCACCTACCTTGTACAAATATAAACGTTCGTACCTGCGAATCTATATAAAGTTATAACTACACAAATATAACCCCTTAAGGTTACACTAGTCGAAAATTCTTCCATACAAACGTAGTCTAGGGAGTATTCCACTGTTTGGCGATGTATGTTCAAAATTAAAAAGTGATATCATATTGTGTTTTCATTATCTAGCCCTGTATGGAAGCAGAAAAGTAAAAAAAGCCCCCACCCATCCACGGACCGACCTCGTCAAGCGTTGCTTAACCTTGATGATCGACCCGTGCGGCTGTTATTATTTAGCCACGAGCTCCTCAATGTCTCAACGCCCTATGTGGCCTGCGCCTTAAACGTGACATTCATAAATCAAACTTAGCTTAAACACAAAAAAAAACAAACACAAATTCAAACCAAAAAAAAAACAACATATTTATGTTGAGGTTTTACTACAAAGTCTGTATAAAAACCTATTATAACTAGACAATGAAATAAGATAAACACAAAACATGTTTTTAATGAGGTATTCATTTCATAAGTTGTTATACCGGCTAAAACTCCCAAATATTAACTTTTCGGATTTAATAAGAGCCTTACTTTCAGGAGACACAAATTTGAATAAAATTACAAAGAAAATTATCAGTCTCCAAACATCTATGTAATTGCTCGGATTGCTCCCTTTGTTCGAGAAGTACTCCAATAACAGAGTGATCAAGATAATCACAGTGATTCGCCCATTGTCCTAATATTACCTAAATAGCGCTAATTATCTGTAATTTATGAACGTTATACAAACATTTTAATTAATATAATTACAAATGACTGTACAATTATTGAGATAGCTATTGATGAGGGTGCGAACTCTTGAATGTAAACATTAAGTTCGTCAAAAGGGACAGTCAAAAGGTCCCTTAGTTGGCCTTGTAACAAGGCAACTCTAATTAATTGAAATGTTTATGATCTCAACCTCGGAGGCTATCTGTCTGCAAGCCAATTCGTAGATATAAAATTAACAAGCGAAGTAAGTTCAAAAGGTCTGAAGAGCCTTCAAGGCCATCTATTGATTTGGGAAGAACTAAATAGTATGAATTCGAAACTTGAATCTTAACAGTAAGTTCTATCAAACAGTCTAACTCAATACCAACAGAGGTAGTTTCGTAAACAGTATTATTTTGCAGCGTTTATAGTGTAAATATTTACCGTTAAACAATGGGTTTCTAAAGCTAACTTCAGTTATTTATGTGTAATTTTAGCGTCGGAAATATTCAGAAGGGTGGGTCTGATAACGTTAGGCGTTAATTGATACACAGTGATAATTCACGGAATCCAAGAAAGATTTTAATTGGTTTTTTACACTACATACTCGAAAATGTCGAATTACATATCATGCAAACTCAACGTAAAGGTCGGCATAGTTGTATAAAACTCCCAAGGGAGTAAAGTGATTTTAATTTGGAACTTCAAATTCGTGTAGAAACTAGCGGAAAACTATAAGTAAAAATATGCCCATATGGCATTGTAAAGCGGTTAGATCGAAAATCGAAGTGGCCACCATAAGCAGACTCAAAAAAAAGCCGCGATTTCAAAGAATGTGAAACAAAATAAGATGTTTGGTGGTGTGATTTTCAGTTAATTGTATTGCAATATTCGTGTTGACAAAAAAAGTCGAGCGATAGTGATTCTATTCCAGAGTTTATCAAACAGGCGCTTTAGAGATTATTAATAAATCTACTACCGGCAAAAATGAAAACACAGATACGAAAACGCCTATGACGATTTTGTTCATTGGAGAACAACAAAATTAGGAGTCAAGACTGTGTCGGAATCCTTCCTTTTAGTTTATTGCCAATATTTAGTAGAAACTCGAAAGTAAAGCGGCCTATGGTGCAATGTGCATTTATTCAATGCTCAGATCCACAATAAGCATCAAACACAATCTTCAAATCAATACATACAGCAGCTTTATATTGTCTCGCAGAAAGTGTAAAAAGTAGAGTATGCTCCTCTGAGATAAAGTTTGTCTTCGTCTTGGGCAGCTTGAACCCTTCGTATTACTATGGACTCTATATAACTCCCTCGTTACGCTCAGGATTCAATATGCCGGCCGTGACGTCAGACACTGCTTTATCCCCTTGGTGCATAATCCACTATAACAGTATTATTAGTATCACATTTGAATATGAAATATTCCATACTATCTCCGATATATTAAACTGACAGAATAATACTGACTGAGCTGTTATTAAATCTTAAAGCTGATTTTCAGTAGATTTTAAAATAAAAGTCGTTAACACCGTCTACCAATGTATTCCAATATTTCAAAACGATACGAAAAAAATGTACAGGCAGTGTCGCTAACACGATCAAACGTATAGCGTTGTTGACCCTTTCACTTGACATTCAGTAATGAGTTAATATCTCATAAACACGTGGAACGATGTATATGGTTTAAACAGATAAAATCGTTATTAGAGACCTTTCATTTGAGACCAAATTTATTAAAATATAAACAATAAATCACGTTTTAAGTTACGTAATTATACTTATAGATACAAGTCGAATCAGTGATTTTTATTTTATTATTATCGTGCGGAGACTTTATTGAGATAACAACAAATATAGACGTATGGATGAAGATATTCTGTGTCAAACCCAAAAGTATTGGGATAGCACCAGATATAATTTATGACTAGCTGTGCCCGCGGCTTCGCTCCCGTCATCTGTCTGCCAACCCTACCCTACTAACCCTCCTGCCCACCCTACTTACCAACCTAATTTTTTTTTTCTATTGTCATCTCTCTTTCGCGGAGAATCTTAACACCGCCATTCAGAAAATGACTTCAAATGCACAACGCCATCTATCGAACATCGAGTTCAACTACCCGTGTATCTGAATTGCGTGTGATGTTATAATTTTACTTCTTGAACACTTTAAATTCATCTAACTTTTGATAGAGTGAATCGATTCCGATGAAACAAAAACTAAGTAATTCTTCAAGTTACGCGCATTTTTTATGTATAAGTTATCTACATTGGTTTCGTACATTTCACGTGGTGAGTGCACAAATAAACAGACAAAAATTCCGAAACTGCTGGAAATAGGTTCTGTTGGTTCTCCTTTAACACCCTGGCTATTTTATAAGAAATATTTTCTATGTACAAAAATTACTTTTCTACAGATTTATTATATGTATTGATTATGAGCTGATCTTCGTGCTAGAGTGGTACCCACTTACCTTTAGACGCATTGTTGAAAGGCCTCCCACAAGATGGACCGGTAACCTTGTGAGGGTCGCGCAAGTCCGCTGGATACAAGAAGTTAATGACCAGTCTATGTGGTGACGCTCGAACGTGGTCTAAATCTGCCTCAAGACGTCTTTCAGCTGAAATGATGATGAAGAAATCCGATTTTAATATTTTAAGTGAAAGTTTAAATGTTTCATTGGCTACTCAATCACGGCAATGATATGATTGCTCAACAAATTTGTACAGAAGCCGAATGGATTAGCAAACAAGGTACTTTTCATCTTAGAAAATTCCGAAGAAATTTGAGTGAGCGATTTTTTTTTGATGGTAGGCATGAATTGTCTTGCTTTTGAAGAAATAAATAATTGGGTTCTTTCTCAATCTTTTCAAGTGAGAATGAAGCATTCAAGATACCAAAACATCACGCCCACGTTACCCAAAGTGTATGGTAGAGGTGCCTAGCGCAAGTTCGATCATGCATTGAGTACTGTTCTCATCTCTGGGACGGATCTGCCAAATACCAGCTTGATGCACTAGAGTCGATCGAAAAGCGGGCCAAGAAGCTCATCGGCGATAAGGCTCTGGTTAAGTCAAAGCTCCAGAGCCTTGAACATCGTCGCCAAGTTGCCAGCTTGTCGGTTTTTTATCGATTACATTTCGGGGAGTGTGCGATGGAATTGCATGATCTAATTCCGCCGAGCCCGTTTCATCATCGGACTACCAGACGTACGGCGATGCGCCACCGGTACATGGTGGACATCCCACCCATACGCACTAAACGTTTTGAGAATACTGTTTTCCGATAGCTACAATCTAGGAGTCTTTAAGTCAAGAGTGAATAGGTTACTTCTAGGCAAGCGTGCTCCATCATCGACCACATCATCACTTACCATCAGGTGAGATAGTGGTCAAGCGCGAGTCTATATCAGATAAAAAATATATATATAGTGTACCCAAATATCGATAGCAATGTTTAAATCCAATGCAATACGAGCAAGCCAAATGCGGAAAAGAAATTGAAGTAGATAGCTACATAAATATATTCATCCATGTGTAGTTCACATCATGATAAACGCTCGAAAAGCTGTAAAATACTCATTTCTAAGTTCATAAATATTAGAACAAGTTAAGTACCATATCCGTTTGATGTATATTTTCCATACATTTAATTCAATCAAAAGGCAAGGTGGGCTATAAACATGGTATATAATCCCCTGGAGCCACATTGCAGGGGTTGTGCTTATAAATTCTGTATTAAAATAGTTCCGGATTTCCTTGACATTGGGTAAGCTTAATGTTACGAATAAGGGCGATATCCCCGAATAAATGTGGAAGCCTGTAGGTAGTATTTGAAATAAATGTTGTTATGTCGTTGGTAGTCATATCTTAATTCCCAAGTTTGATAAAATACTTGAATTCGCAATCAAATAGATGCACCTGCCTCACCTACTCCCTAGCTATATCAGTGTGCTTATTCCGAGTTTTTAACGTACTCACTAGTGATAACGTAAACGATCTCTTATGTCAGTGTGCTTAGTGCGAGTTTTTTAACGTACTCACTCGTGATATCGTAAACGATCTCATTATGTCAAAATGTATACAAAAAAAAGAGGTTTTGCCTTGCCGTCACCAGACGGTGCTTATCGCAGTTTCAATACAAATTGTAGTTTACGTTAACGCGATTGAGCGTGAATAAAAACTCGCACTAAGGCCTCTGAATGTAACCAAAAAAAGAGGTTTCGCCTTACCGTCACCAGATTGCGCTTATCCAGTTTCAATACAAATTGATGTATACGTTAACGCGATTGAGCGTGAGTAAAAACTCGCACAAGGCCTCAAGGTGCTTATTCCGAGTTTTTAATGTCCTCATTCATGATAACATAAACGATCTCGTGTATCAAAATGAATACAAAAAAAGAGGTTTTTCTTACCGTTAACAGACGGCGCTTATCCAGTTTCAATACAAATTTACGCTTACGTTAACGATTGAGCGTGAATAAAAACTCGCACTAAGCACTCTGATCAGGGCGATTACTCACGGTGATCACTGCCCTGAGAAGATCTGAAGACAATATAAGTTTATGGAAGCAGGTCGTCAGTGACTCCGTCAAATATTTCCAAGACGGGCACAACCTTCAGCAGTGAAGACAACGAATAAGATGAGAGGAGACCTATAATCCAGCTTCTAGTTTTTAGGGTTCCGTACCTAAAGGGTAAAAACTGGACCCTATTACTAAGACTCCGCGATCCATCTGTCTGTCTGTCTATCTGTCTGTCTGTCTGTCTATCTGTCCGTCTGTCACCAGGCTATATCTCGTGAACCGTGATAGCTAGACAGATGAAATTTTCAGAGATGATGTATTTCTGTTGCCGTTATAACAACAAATACTAAAAACAGAAGAAAATACATATTTAAGGGGGGCTCCCATACAACAAACGTGATATTTTTGCCTTTTTTTGCTCGATATTAATAACGGCATCAGGTAGACGCTTAAAATATTCACGGAATATTTAGTTGTATGTTCACTTCAAAAAATAGTAATGATTAAATTAAAATTAAATGAATTAAGGGGGGCTCCCATACAACAAACGTGATTTTTTTGCCGTTTTTTGCGATAATGGTACGGAACCATTCGTGCGCGAGTCCGACTCGCACTTGGCCGGATTTTTTATTCAATTTTATATTTATATAAACAAAATAAATAGGCAGATTTTTGTTTACTCAGACAACACCAACCTATATTGAAAAACAAATTAATGGCATTTTTCCGAATGATGCAAAATATTTTCTGATGAGTGAAATTCATGAAATCATTTCTACTTCCAATTTTGAACACTTTGCACTTTAAGAAATCAACATAAAATAAAATCTGTAGGTATTACAGCCCCATTTCTTTCATCTTTCAATGTAACGCCAGGTAAAATCATATTTTATGCCCCTTGAAGGGAGTTTCCTTCCTTAGGTACGTGTCGGTTTTTTGTAAATAAGGACCATTATCCCTTGACGGTTCCCTTTGAGGTGTTTAATGTAGTGCCGAACTGCCCTTTGCCCTTGTGTCATTAATAATACGATCGCGCAAACGAGATTAAGCACCCAAATTAAAAATCAATAACATTCGTAAGTGATGAAAGTTCTCGAGAATTGTTTCGAATTCTGCTTTAGTAATAATTTGTTAATGATCTTGTATGTAATTATAACTGTTTTCTGTATAAAATACGTTATTTACAAATAAATATACGCAGATTATTTCATGTAGCTTTCACAGGTTCACAAAGGTATTAAAAATATTTTACAACCTGCTGAAAAACTGAAATATCGCGTGCTCCAGCGACCGATGCTGCCAATCGGTCTAAATCCTTCATTCCAGTATTTATTATGAATAAAAATCTCTTTCCTGTTCGCAGTTCTGATATACGTGTTATACATTATAATGGTGAAAGATTCCTGTTTAAAAATAGCAAACAAGAAAGAAAGAAATAAAGAAAAAATAAAAAATGTTATCAGACAGCCCTTCCGATGACGTACAAAGGATGGGATCAAACAGATCAGTATTTTCTTTGGCAATGTTTAATTTTATACATTCCTGTACATTCAGGTATTTAAAGTAGGTAGGTACCCACTTCGGGAATCTTTGAAGCTTTTTTTTTGCCTTTTCATATTTACCTTTCATTAGATGCTGCATGCCTTTCTCTAAATCTAAATCTGTGATAAAACTGTATCCTTTTCACTGTTTCTTTGAGATTGTATCAAATAAAGAATTTTGGTTTCGAAAGTAAATTCAATTTGTAAAAGCATTTTTATCATTCGCAGTGTCTGAGCTCGTGATTAAATAACACAAATACAAAACATGACCTCAATCAAACTTTTAATCCGGCAACAATATTTGATTTGAACATGGTGTAAACTATGAAGAGAACATTATAAACCGAGATTCTTTCAAACTGATAAAAGTTTAGTTTAGTTTTCGCTCGAGAAAATAATGAGTAAATGTATCAGCGGGATATTTTTTTAAAATATAATTCGTATCCGTTAACACTAAAGTAGGGATTGTTGAACAAATAGCCAAACATCAAACAATCTAAACATACAGACTTTCACATTTATAATATTAGTAGAAGTAGGACTAAGAAGATATAATAGGAAATAAGATAGTACTGATAACTAAGGGTGAATAGAATATAATAGAATTTGATTTTATAAATATGGGTAATACACAATAGTTGTTATGATTTCAAAGCTCAACCATATTTTACCATTCGGTATGCAAATATTTACATTTGTTATGAAACATGAACTTACATTTTAAAACCAGAAATAAAATACTTGTAAAAAAAACCTTATTTTTTGACGTCCACTGCTGGACATAGGCCTCCCCCAAGCGTCGCCACATTGACCGGTCCTGTGCGTCTCGCAACCAGCGGATCCACGCAACCTTCACCAGGTCATCGGTCCACCTGCTGGGAGGCCTTCCAACGCAACGTCTTCCGGTTCGCGGTCGCCACTTCAGAATTTTTTGCCCCATCAGCCATCCGTTCTGCGAGCAATGTGCCCTGCCCACTGCCACTTAAGTTTGGCAATTCTTCGGGCTATATCGGTAACCCTGGTTCTCTTGCGGATCTCTACATTTCTGATTCGATCACGCAAGGCAACTCCGAGCATAGCCCTCTCCATTGCCCTTTGAGTGACTGTAAGCTTTCTAATATGGCCCATTGTAATCGACCACGTCTCAGAGCCATATGTCATCACTGGCAACACACACTGGTCATAGACTTTCGTCTTTTAGACACTGTGGTAAGTTGGACGAGAAGATACCGCGCAACTTCCCGAACGCTGCCCAGCCGAGTCGGATTCGACGGTTGACCATATATAGTACTTTTTGTTGCAACTGTGCAAAAAATACCGTAAAGTGATTTAAACAAAGACAAAGACATTTTATTTCAAGTAGGCCACCAAGGGGCACTTTTGAACGTTACATTAAAGTTACAAATAATAATAGTTGATTCTACCGTGAAAAAAAAATGTAGTCCTTTATAAACTCAGTCTGGTTACGTACAACTTTGTCATTGTTTTATATTGTTCCTCTACAATATGAATTACAAACGGCCTGTTTTATAAATCTAAGTAGATAACTACAATTTTGATCTTTCCATTGTGTTTCACTGTTCCTCTACAACAGTTTCCCATCTTTTTGGGTGTCATACTAATACGATAACCTACTCTTTTTGTTCGTGCCAAAATTTTACACGGCTTTCCGTCTAACGTGTGCTGTGCAGTTTCCTATGCGATATCAATCTGCAATCTGAAAGGCATATCAATCGGAAATATGAGAGTGTTCCGTGAAGCCTTGTCACAAAGCAAGCAAATAAAGTCTCTAACGTTTCGGAAAACTTACTTTGTGCATGCTGACTTTTGGAAAAATCTCGAACAGAACTGAATTTTGGTTGTGCGGCTTACGGAAAAATATGGCAATGTCTCTTACCGTTTAACAAGCGAATGAAAGGGCTATGACAAAAGACAACTATATTTTCAATGCAGGTAATTATTTCAAAGCCCGTTGGAGATTTTGCGCAAAATATTATTCGTGTATCTCGCACAGGATTTCTAGAAGCAGCCCGACGCTACGTTCATGTAATAACAGCGTTCGAAGCTCAATCCGATATCTCAACGGCGAGCCAATATGGTTTTTCAACCACGAGTACAGTCAGCGAGTCAGCCAGAAATTTTCAGCTAATATCTACTACGTACAAAAAAGCTGTCTTGACTTGAATCTTGACATTTTACTCGATAGCTTTATAAATCTAGAGGTCGTAAGTGCTTCCATTGAGCATGAGGTATTGGGTTTGATTTACAGGTCGTGTTATGCCGCCTCCACACGATTACTGTTTGCCACAAACAGCAAACACATACTGAACACTGACCACAAACGCCCAATACAAACACGGCATCCACACGCTTGGCGAACATGCTAGTCTATGATTGGCAAACATGGCGGACGACGAGCTTGTTGTGGCAGCGATAACTTTCGGGTTAAACTCCTGATTTTTCCTTACAATTTAGCTTAATACATAAAATGTCACGATTCGTAAATTTGACCACCACTATTAACTCCGTCTGCCGCCCGCAAGCTCGCGCTACTACTAAACTGAACAAGCGTGTGGATACATCGCAAACACGTTTGTCAAACACCCTTTGATTTGTGCATAAAACCGACACCAATGCCGAACACGGGCAAACAAAAACAGGCGAACACAATCAAACACCCATTAGTGTTTGTTGTTTGCTGTTCGCCATTGTTCGCCAAGCGTGTGGGCATTACGGGTTGTTAAGTTTTATCATCTAGAATTTCTTAATAAGCAGCTCGGGGTCTGAATTTGGGCCTGGTTGATGGTGATTACCTACATGGCAAAAACAATTAACAATAAACTAAACTGATTCCAAAACAAAACTATAAATCGGTGTCTTTGGTACCTATTTTTGTTCGTTTTTGACACCGAATTCCGAAAACAAAGTTCTTTTTCGCTTTGTAGTGTTTTGTTTTGGAAGTCGGTTTAGCTTTTTTGTTAAAAAGTTTTTATTTTTGTTTTGGTACCTTGTATTACTATGAAAATAGAGAGAGAGAGGGGCTTCTCATAACAATTCTAACAAGCCTAAACACGACTGGGATACATTGTTTCATTACGGAGTTCCGGTGCCTGCCTTCCGGCTTCATCACCAGAGCAGTTCGATGGTACTTAGCATTTTCATTAGATCCATTTATTAAAATGTGCTTCATCAAAGTCATTTAACTATTCGGGATATCTTATACCCAAAACATACTTAACATTGATTAGTTCCAATGCCCATCTGTGGCCTTCTTCATCAGTTCCACTTTCCACTTCACCAAATGATACTTTCTGAATGCGAATGCTTGTCATGTTGATGAAAATACCAAAAAAAATGAGGAAGTCCTTCGATATCCATGGGATACCTTCAACAAATCCTGACATGATGACAATGGGACCACTTCGAGAGTAAAGCCTTCAAAAAAAAAAAAATTGAAATCGGTCCAAAATATACGGAGTAATCGGTGGACATACACAAAAAATAACCGGTCAAGAGCGAGTCGGACTCGCGCAGGAAGGGTTCTGTACCATTATCGCAAAAATCGGGAAACAATAGTATATTATGCAACTAGTGAATAAAGGACGGTTTTAAAGCGAGGGCCATAGATGAATCACGAACAAGTGAAGGAATCTAACAACTGAATCACGACCGTAGGGAGTGATTCAAGTGTTAGAATCTTGAGCGACGCGAGTGATTCATGGCCCTCGATATAAATCCGATTTATTCAGGAGTTGCATACTATATTTTATACCATGACTACGAGAAAAAGAAAGATTTAAGTGGTAAGCACAAGGAATAATAATAAATAAATGGTTTATTACCTTGAAAATTTACAAAAAATGTGGAACCTCAGGGTTTAAATTTTGAAGCTGAGTTAGGTAGGTACTGGCACCTGTGTTTTAGGGGCCAGTGACCACCTCTGTTACGTTACATAATTATAATTAATTAAATACCAATGCATTTAATATTAGGATTACAATCCAAATAAGTATTCAGTAAACATCCTAGACTAAAATCAAAATTAAAATCCTAAATATAAACAAACTCAAAATTAAATCGATGAAGGAGATTGAAAATCGAATATTCTTTTCACAAGATGTTTCTTGGAGTTTGTATCGAGTATTTTATGCGCAAGGAGGTTGTATAGCATTGAGATGGAGGAATGTATATTAGTGTGTTCTAAATTCAAACACCAAAACAGTGAGTAAAAGTGCTTTTTATTCACTGTTTTCAGTGAATAAAATAAGCTTTTTAGAGGGGGAATGGTATAAATCACGTTTGTTGAATGGGAGCCCCAATTAAATATTTATTTTATTCTGTCTTAAGTATTTGTTGTTATAACGGCAATATAAATACATCATCTGTGAAAATTTCAACTGTCTAGCTATCACTGTCCATGATACAGCCTGGTGACAGACAGACAGACAGACGGACAGTGGAGTCTTAGTAATAGGGTCCCGTTTTTACCCTTTGGGTACGGAACCCTAAAAACATACATACAGCCGAATATAGAAACTCCTCCTTTTTGGAAAGTCGGTTAAAAATGTAGGTGTTCATTATGTACTATATGTGATGAAATGTGTAATGGGTTCGATATCTATATTATATTCATAGATCTTTACTTTATCAATTTAGGTATCTTTAATAGCTCCGAAAAATAGATGATGATTGAAATTTCTAGATTGAAATTCAGTATGTAACAGGTTTTATAAAGTGATTACGGAACTCATTCCACTCCATGCAT
The DNA here is from genome assembly GCA_948252205.1 of Orthosia incerta. NCBI lineage: Eukaryota > Metazoa > Arthropoda > Insecta > Lepidoptera > Noctuidae > Orthosia > Orthosia incerta. The sequence continues at coordinate 9,404,074 of OX411748.1, forward strand.
GTAAGTCTAGAAACTTTGCATTCTCATTATATGTGGGGGAACATGGAAATATGCTAACTTCAGTTCAACTTATTATCTGATTAAGCTTTTATGGAACACGTTTTATGAAGTTACAAGTCTTAAGTGAATATGTCGGATCGGTCATTTGCAAACGATTCTAGGTTGAAGTTGCTACCAGATTGAATTACAACTTTTTGTCAGGTTTCGGTCTTGTTCTGACTGTCTTATTTTTAGGGTAAGTAATCAACAAGGAACCCTTATAGTTTCGCCATGTCCGTCTGTCCGTCCTTCCGTCTGCAGCTTAACTCAGAGACTTTTAGTACTTCTTCTTTTCTTTTCTCTGGTGTCAGAGTTAATTAATCCGCCTCTGGGAACCACACACACACAGGCCTCTCTCACAGAACCCGACTTGGCTTTTTCAGACTTACATTAACTATATAAGTCCATATTTCATCACGATGCTTTCCTTCACCGTTGCCTGTGATGACCAAGCTAAACTTAGAAAGTACAAACGAATTTAGAAAGTCACAATGACACACAGTACTTGCCCGGATTTGAACCAACGACCTTAATCATGAGAGGTGACGTCTTAGCCACTGGGCCACCACGACATATACGTACTAGAAAGTACTACTACTCTTAGTACTAGAAAGCTATAATTTGGTATGGATACATATTAATCACGCCGACAAAGTGGTAAAATAAAATCATGAAAAAAAAATGTTTTTTAAGGTGGCTACTTTATGGCCTGGACTCGTAAAGTGGGGATGTATTATTTTTCTCGTATGTCCCATGGTGTGGGGTATCCTTGGATAGGCCATTCAAAAATATTACGGGTCTGTGAAAATCATTTTTCGATTCAGGGATCCATCTGCGAAAAATTAAGCTTTAAATGGCTAATTTTTGTTAGAGTCAAGTGTCCCCCCCTGCCAGCTAAATGGTTGCTTTTTGATATGTGAAAAATTCACGGCAGTAGTATATATTTCATGGACCAAGTGATTAGTCAGGACACTATGTATAATGCATTATTTATTTATCTTTATTTTTTATTTATTTATAGTTTATTTATAACATAACGCATCATCATCTGCCTAGCCTTTTCCCAACTATATTGGGGTCGGCTTCCAGTCTTACCAGATTCAGCTAAGTACCAGTGTTTTACATGGAGCGACTGCCTATCTGACCTCCATAACCCAGTTACTGGGTAACACGATACCTCTTGGCTAGACTGGTGTCAGATCTCAAGCTTCTGACTACCCGTAACGACTGTCAAAGATCTTCAAATGACAGCCGGGACCAACGGCTTAACGTGCTTTCCGAGGCACGGAGGAAACTCGGTATGTTGAAATGGTCACCCATCCACGGACCGACCTAGTCAAGTGTTGCTTAACCTTGATGATCGACCCGTGCGGCTGTTATTATTTAGCCACGAGCTCCTCTTTATAACATAACGCACATTTTACAATAAAAATATCTTAAAAATATAAAAGACGACAGTTGCTTATTTGCCTGAATTAGGTTGAACCGGTGTTTCAGACTAAAAAGTGCTTAAAATTAATAATAATAATAAATTAATTAATTATGAATCTAATCAAGTCAAATCGGGCAATATAATGAATACTGATTTAAACTGCTATCACATTGTCAGGTCATTATGAATATTGCTACGTAACTGTTGGGCAATTTGATAATTATGGTAAAAGAATTAGTCCAAGAGCGAGCGAAGCGAGCTCGGGAGCTCAGGGCACCCCGGCACGGATAAGGACTTCTAACCTAACCCAGGTTCGAAGACAGCTGAAGGGTCTAAATAACCTAACATGAAGCTGCAGTGAGGCACCGTCGGCTTTGTTGCTTAAATTGTAATCGTACTTGCCTATTCTATAATAGAACCAATGTCAACATTAAAATAATTTGGACTCCACCCGCGTCGCCTAAGAGGGGCGCGCGTGGAACACTATGCGCCACCACCTCAGGTCCTGATGTGTGTGAGGGGGTGGCGACCAACCCCAACATATATATAATTGAGAAAAGGCTACATCAATTGACTTATTGGTTGACAGGTGTTTTGTTTAATCTAGTGCATTGAGATCCAGAAAATACCGATAATATGATCATGACAATGATCTGCAGATTTTTGCTAATTAAACCACACATTCTTACACAGTAAAACAACGTAACTCACAAATCCTACATTTCACTTCAACCCAAATCAAGCGACTACCTTTGAGTGAAATCCTGTGGTTACTTACCAGTTATACAAAGGGTAAGACGAAGATGTAGGCGCAAATTGCCCTTAGCAGTGGTGATGTACTGGTAAACGCATTAAACGTCCTGATGGAGCAATCAGCCCGACACTCTAACTTTAATGGAGTAGATTAAAAATCGATGCCGTAAGTGATGCGATATGGCAAGGTTTCGGCAAGTTGCTTATGGAATTTCTTAAGTTTACTTAGTAGGATTTTGAGAAAAAGCGAAGGCAACATTGATACTTATATTATCTTCTATACTAATATTATAAAGAGGTAAAGTTTGTGAGTTTGTGACGTTGTAAGGGGTAATCTCTGGATCTACTGAAACGATTTTGAAAATGCCTTCACTAGTAGAAAGCTACATTATTCCTGAGTGTCATAGGCTACAATATATTTTCAAAAAAAATTGAGATCCTTATAAAAATTGCAATAATGTAACCCAAGGTAGCAAAATGTTGCCTATAAAGTTCATTCTTTGGCGTGCGCTGAGAAAACTCTTGATGATAGATAAAATTATTAGGTAGGTAGGTAGGGTTGGGTATGTAGGGTAGGCAGGGTAGGCAGGATAGGCAGTGTAGGCAGGATAGGCAGGGAAGACAGTTGACGGGAGCGAAGCCCCGGGAGTCAGCTAGTCAATCTATATTTTAGTAATTCAGTTTTCACACTTTTGAAACTTTAGTATTACCAATTTCTGACAAAGCGTCGAACATTCTTTTAATTAATTTTTTTTCTAAACAATTTTATAAAATACTAGTATCTGCCCGCGGCTTCGCCCGCGTTCAAAGTTCCAAAAAAAAATGCTCCGATCGCCACCAAACTTTACAGGATTATCCGCTGGGTCAAACTAAAGATTCTCTGAAAATTTCAATAATATCGGTCCAGCCGTTTCGGTGTCTTTAAGGAACATAAATACATACTTTCTCTTTTATATATATAGATGATTTATGTACTTAAAAAAAATATTTTTAAGTGTTGTCCTGATGGAGCAAGAGACCGACACTCTTAACTTTAATGGACTATATTAAAAATCGATAGTGATGCGAGGTTGATGCAAGGTTTAGTTTAGTTACGTTTACTCAGTTGAAATTTCAATCAAGTTGTACAACCTAGATACTTTTTCATATGATTTGAGGCACCTACCTATATTTTGAATGTATTAAAAGAAAACGTAATTATTCAATGAAATTTTCACTCTGTTGAAAAGTTAGATACATGCTTTCCGATTTCTGAGAAATCGTCGAATATTTTATTTTTGTTAATATAAAATTGTAAAACTAAAAGTTTACATGCCAGTTAAAAGACTTTAATTTAATAGGCCTTTACAAAATTTTCCAATCAATGAATATACCTTTATAGAATTTTCTTATGAAAAAATCTATTTTGTCTATAAATTTCCTATAAACCATCTTAACTATATTTTCGAAGAAATATCGTTCACTTAGAAACAGTATTTTATTCGTGGCGGGCAAAGACTTTTCCGTAGATTTTGGTGTAAGGAAATGGGAGAACTTCACTTTCCACTGAGAAATGCTGGGCAAGTTGACATCGCGATCTAACGATGTTACCTATCCACATTCGTATTTTTTAATAAGGCCTTATTTAAAAGTAGAATAACGAAGTCAAGCAACTCTGAGACTCAAAATATTTTGATCGTGTACACAGCTAGTTTGAAAGGTTTGTCAAACAAAATTGAGATTTTGGCGGGATTTTTTCGAGTGAAGTTCAGCGGCTGTTAATATTATTTGCAAATTGATTCCTAGTGGATATTGTGATATAAAATTGGTGTAGTTTTGTGTCTAAACTGTCTACGCAACTGGACAATATGTGAAATCATTGACAGAAGCGATCTCAGGATAGTGCAGCGGAGAATTTTATTGTAGTATTGACTACCTCCGCTAAGCTTACTGGGAAGGCTGACTCAATACAATTTGCTGACAAATACTCCAAAAAACATTAGAATCTGTTACATCCGTATTCTAATGCATACTACATAATGTTAAAATAATAAAATAAGACTTGACTTAAAGGTCCATGTGACCAGGTCACAAAAATACAAAAAAAAAAACGAACAAAATTGGTTTGATTCAAACCAAAATCTACGTGTTTCGGGGACGCTTTAGACAATTTTCAGCAGACATTTGCTACCTATGTGGAAACTTTATAAAATTGATGACTTTCTTTTGTTTTATTTTAAACTAGCTAAGCCCGAGCCTACGCTCCCGTGAACTGCCTACCCTAGCCAACCTACCTACCAACTAATTTTTGTTCTAGGGTCATTCTTTCGCGGATAATCTTAACATCGCCATTCAGAAAATGACGTCAAATGCACAACGCCATCTATCCAATATGGAGTTCGACTGTCCGAGTATTTGAATTGCGTGTTTTTTTGTTTTTTTTTTTTCTATGTGGTGTCTCGTAGTTCGGTCAAAGTGACTGACAACTACTTAACCGGGTTTCCCTGTGGAGACTAAGCTATATAGCCTCCAGCCAGGCACAAATTTCTAATCCTAAGCGACAACGCTGAGGGCTACCCCCTGTGGGGTCGAACCTCGGCTCTGGGCGTCGCTGGGGGGACAACTATGGCTGGATCTTAATAAAGTGATTCTACCATCCGTTCGGAATAAGCCTACGTGGAGAAGAACGGACAAATAATTGCGTGTGTTGTGATAAGTTACTTCTTGAATACTTTAAATCCATAAATATGTTTTGATAGAGTGAACTGATTGCGATAAAACTAAGTAAAACTTTAAGATACGCACAATTTTATGTTAAGTTATCTACATTGGTTTCGTACTACGTTTACGTGATGCGTGCACAACTAAACAGACAAATAGACAAAATTTCTAAAAATGCTGGCGTTGTGTTTTGTTGGTTATCCTTTAACACCCTGGCAATTTTTTTTTAATGTGAATCAAAAAACGTTTGACACTCGCTATTGGATCACGAGGCGAACGCGGGGCGTCGCGCGCGCACCAGCGAAAGAAGTCGTTTTACATTTCGGGTGCACAGTTATCTTGACGGTGCTGTACTTCTTTTTCTCAAAACATTGTATTTTTTTGTGAAGATACATCTTTCGTTGGAGGTTTTAAATAAATAAATCAACAATTGCACTTATTGTTGCTAAAAGTGTACTGTACTACTTGCTTGTAATGAGGAATTATTACAGATTTTATTTTATATATTAAAAAAAACACTATATTTTCTGACTACAAATAATAGTCAAGTGGTCTGGGGGGTGACCATAAGCTCTTAGAGCGGTATCAATTTGATATCGAATAAGGAACAGATGTATATGACTTGTATACGTCACATATGTGTCACTTACTCGATCTCAAATTGATACCGCTCTAAGAGCTTATGGTCATCCCCCTGAACCCTATCAGATTTTTTCAGTTCTCAACTGTTAATCTCACGTTTATTAAACCATGATTTAGTCAATTAAACCAAAATAATCTTACTTGAGTTGCTTAGAGAGGGTGTACCGCAAAGCAAATAAAACTGTAAACAATAACAAACATCTTACAAGCGAGCCTTCTGCGAGTAACATAACATCGTTACCCATAGGTACTTACGTATCTAGCATACAGTTACCGTGTTTCAGCACAGAGGATGTTCCGTGGAGTGGCGCCGCGAGCGACGTCTCTGTACATTTGTGTAGTGAACCCTCTCAGTCTCGGCGTTTCACCTACATCCATCGTGCTATACTTGACATACAGTCAAATATGTACATCGACATAGGACAGTATACCTTCGGAAAGTCAGTGTTCTATAGATCTTGGTTTTGATAGATGAACATCTTTAGTAGCTTAGTTAGGTAGTATATTAAACAACACTTATTTAATATTATCTTTTGTGTATGTTTCACCTACATCCATCGTACCATCGTGCTACCGTAGCTATACTTGACATACAGTAAAATTTTTAGGATATATCATATCTAGGGTTTGATGGATGGACATGTTAAGGTTATACTAGTCAACGGCACGAACTATTTTGTGCGTGGGGTTAAAATGCATTTTATATCAACCGACAACACGTGCGGAAGAGATAGATGCTTCGATGAGCAGTAGGAAGCTAGTTCGCGTACGAATACACACTTTTGCAAATTTGTAGAGAAATGGATAATGATTTAGGACGAAACCGAGCGCGCGAAATTGTATAAACAGACTTTTGGGTTCTGGATATCTTGAAAAAACGAGTAAACGTATCTGTTCAAAATAATATTATTTGCATTGTTGAACTACTAATCAATCCCTGTAAGGTGGCCGTTTTGCAATTTTCCGTCTTCTTATGGTATTTATTTGCGCCCAAAAATGCGTTAAAATTAGTGTCGAAATGTGGAACTTTCTACGCTCATAAGTTTCAAACATTTACTTTTTTGTTTCCATACAGGGCTAGATAATGACGAGATAAATTGTTATCACTTTTTATTTTGAACGTACATCGTCAAACAGTGGAATAATCCCTCGACTACATTCGACTAGTGTAACCTTAAATAGCTATGCGCGTAGAATTTTAAACTAAAACCTCCTTAAAATATTGGTAAACCAACTCGCATTCAGCTTTGCTGCCGTGGTCAATACTGCGGATATCGTGCAAATTTGACGAATGAAAAGTAGCGTATGAGTCTCAGTGCCAGTGGTGGTTTTTTGTTTTGTCCTTCTTCGAGCTTGACCACTATCTCACCTGATGGTAAGCAATGATGTGATCGACGATGAAACACGCTCGTCTAGAAGAAACCTATTCATTCACTCTTGACTTAAAGATCCCTAGATTTTAGCTATCGGGAAAAAAGACTCCGGCAGGGAATTTCACTCCTTAGCTGTACGTATAATAAAAGAATTCTCAAAAAGTTTAGTGTATATGAGTCCATCATGCTTCCTATCAGTGATAAAATTTTGTAATCGGACTTCCTACCTTCTATAATTAAACAATTATTCCTCTTTATATAATTCGTTAAGAATAATTTATAATTATGTATGCTTTGTATAAGTCTAAAATCGCCAGTCCACCTAAGGCAAACGTGGTGATCAATTCAATGCTCATGCCGTTGGAGCAGTCGCTGCAGCCGGTTCAAACCCACAGGCAGGTGTTTACTTTGTGTAAATTATTTCATCACCACTGCTCTTAAAACGGTGAAGGAAAACATCGTTGTGTTATGTCACATGTCTTAGAAAAAAAAATTCGAAGACATATGACATCCACCAACCCGCAATGAGCCCGCGTGTTGGATTACGGCCCATTCCCTCTCACAGTGAGGAGGCCTGCGTGCACAACGGAACAAATGGGCGTCTAAGTGCGGGAAAGGGGTTCCATCTATCCTATCCTGCTCATGCCGTTGCCGTATAAGAACGGGCTGTATCCTTTGATGTACAAGTAAATATACCATTACCTATTAACATGCATTCCTATTAAGATAATCTACCATTAACTATAACAGTTGGCAACAATTTTTCCGTTTAGCACAAAATTCCAACACGACAAAATTGTAATTGATATACAAAATTCCTTTAAAAGTTACATAAATTAGGCCTTTGAAGTAAAGGCTGTCCGAAACAGAGTCGTAACTAAAACCGAGCACAAAAAGAATCTGAAACATTTTTACTTTTAATCTGTAATACTCTGTAATGTCGAGAGCACGGTTACTGTCTTGTTTTGATGTTTGACAGTTATAATATCCGCCGTTGTCTGAAATGTCTCATCCTCTGAGAGTGGCTGCCAGTCTGCCACTTCAGAGAGACAAAATGGTGGATTGACGAAAATCACTTGCTTTACTTAGCTTGATACTGTTGTGAAAGTTTTTTTTAATACCATTTACCTACTGAATGTTTTATCTTTAAAATGTTTATCGTAATTTAAGTTTAGATGTAATTTTCTTATTGTTTTTGTTTCAGGTAAGACTCGTTTTCCAGCTAACGATGATACTAATTGAAAAGGTATTGTTAATTTTAAGGATTACTAAGAATTATAAGTTAAAAAAAGTTGCTTCTGCGTTACTTACATTTACAGTATACGTAGTACAACGGCTGAAGAAGATCAAATAGATATTAGGGTTACAAAGAGATAATGTATAAAGAATATTGAAATGTGAAACATTATGAGGGCAATTAGCTTTCAATACCAAAACATAATCGTTAGTGCAAAAAAAAACCATAATAACAACTCTGTTAGGAAATTCTCCGAATGAGCTTTTCATCGCATATTAAATAAAGCTTTAGTAAATGTCCAAATTAATTCAAAACATAACGTCAATTAGTGAATTTAACCGCATATAATGTCACATAAATATTCTTAGAAACTGGAAAATATTTGTAATGTTTGTGTTCTATTAAATGGACTCATAAACTATTTGTGTCTTAGATGACTACCATAAGAATGGAAAACACGCTTTTAGGAAAAAGATTATTAGTTTATGACTTCACCAGTCATAAACTAATAATCTTTTTCCTAAAACCGTTAGCCTTTCATCCATATTGCCAATGATGTTATATATATACTGAGATAGATACGTTTTACCGACGTCTGCGTGGTACAAACACAAGCTGACCAGCTTGAGTGAACTCAGTCCGCCCTGTGTCTGGCCGTGACACGAACGTGCGTTTGAACAGTATGTTTATCTCTTTCTAATAGCGGGGTCCTATTTATATCTCTGTGATCTTTTAACCTACTCAGCGATAGAAATAAAGTTCCCTATAGGTTTTAAGTATTCTATAGATTCTATGTAGGTAGCTAAAGTAAAATATCGCCATGGTTTTATTTCTGTATAATGAGTATGACGCCTCTATTGGTAAAATCTCATTGCATATTCCAAGTTATTTTAAAATAAACATTCTCCAATTCACTATAATCAGCCACCATGACAACGAAAAGAATAACTCGAATCATAGAGTCATCAATAAAATATAACAAGCTAATAATTGTCAATTTAATTAAAATATTGATTCGACTGGAGGAGCATGCTTAGTATATGAATGTTAAATTTAAAAACTAGCAAATTTAAAAACATTACCGTCCTTCTGGCACAGAATAAATAATACTACAACTTCTGTGGCAGTCGGGTAAACAGTATTAAATACTTTTTTATCTAACAAAGAGTTCGCAAAGGCATTATAAAGGGTGACGCGCCCAGCATCCTTCTTGTATTAAAATATCCGCGTTCAAAACTTCTGAAATTAAAAATGAGGTTTTCCTTCAAAACCAAAGAATTTTATAATGAAATCTCTTTGGATAAGACCTTTTTGAACGCTTTTCAACTTCCGATCTCCGAATGACGAAGTAAAGGTTCGCAGTTCTCTTAAAATTTAACAAAGATTTCAATTATAAACGTCTTTTTGAATTTAAAAATGATATTTCTTAACGTAGATCTTGTCTTTATCTAAATCAAAGACAGATGGCAGGCTTTTTACCCTATTTTTAACGGGCAAAAGTGTGAAAGAAATTCTAAAGAGAGGAATCGGATAAACAGGAGTTGAAACGAAGCAGAAGGGACAACTACTTTATTCCTAATCTGTTAACGATACTGATTTGTTTTTACGGCCGAATCCAACATCGAATCTGTCAAAAGCTTTGTTTATGACGGAAAAAGAGGGGTGTTATAATTTTGACGTGCCTGTTCAACCTGTTCAACCTGTACGTGTTTTTTTTGTTGTGTAACCTGTGTGTTTGTGTATCGATCTGTGGCATCAGCTCCTAAACGGATGAACCGATTTTGATATCGTTTTTTTTTTGTTTGAAAGGTGTTTATACCGAAAGTTTTCTTAGCCATGTTTGATGATAATCGGTTCAGCCGTTTTAAATTTATAGGCGTTTTACTGTTTGAATCGGGGTGTTTTCGCAAGATATCTTGTCATATTTACGTGTTCTATAGATTTTCGATTGTTGTCGAAGCGTGTCTACTGCGTGATAAATTATGTAGCATAAAAATAAAAATGTGTCGGGGGTTTTTGATATTTATAAATTTTACTTTTTTGATGTAATTTTGACATGAAAGTAAATACCCTCAGTATTTTGAGTGAGATTCGAGAGAGTGTCGAAATCTACTTGACATTTTGGTAGCGCACATCTGGATCCCATACATTTTAAACTCATTGACAATTATAATCGCTATCGCTTATAGAGAGGTAATACTTTGTCTATAAGCCACTATCAAAGTAAATGTACTGACAGATTTTATTATTGCTATTCTCGCGTTTAACCACCGTCTCACTTGATGGTGTTCGACGATGGAGCTCGTTTGCCTAGAAGTAACATCTTAAGACGACGACTAACGCCAACGACCTTGAGGGAACAAAACGCGCACTCGTTTCACACCCGCGCGACCCAAAATTTAATAGTTTTTTGTACTTTTCTTATTATTCTATGACTTCAAAAAAAGCTTCAGATCAAAATGTAGATAATTAAATTGTCTTTGAAATGGTGTCAATTTCATTACAATACGCTCAGCGGTTTTTGTGTGATTGTCGTGTTTTTGTCTGTTTTAGACATAACTTTACAAGTTAATTACACTATGTTATACAAATAAAACTCAAAATTTGCTCAGATCAAATTATTAAGAATATAGTCTAATATAACATATATTTTTTTCAAAGAATTACGACGAGCCATTTAGACGTGATTCTCATTTTAAAATCAGCTACTCAAGGGAATCGGCGCCTTAACTGTACAAATCATCATCATTTCAGCCGAAAGACGTCCACTGCTGGACATAGGCCTCCCCCAGGCGTCGCCACATTGACCGATCCCGTGCGTCTCGCATCCTGCGCTTTCCCGCAACCTTAACCAGGTCATCAGTCCACCTAGTGGGAACTGTACAAATATTTATATATACTCGTAATTGACCGAGCGAGCGCTAATCGCGTGCGATGCGTCTCCGTTTGAGGTTGGGCAAAATATATCTCTTATGTCCGGATTTCCGGCCATTCTCCTCTACAAGTGGCATTTCAGAACAGAATCTCGTGAAATTTTTTGAGAAGTTTCGATAATTATATGGCATTTTTTGTCGATTCAAAGTGGCCGGCCATTTTTAAATTTTCAAAAAAACTGAATCAAAAACTCGCGAGGTCTACCAGCTCACAGAGCCACTAGATTTAAAACGCCGAAACGTGGCAATACCAGTCGTGAAGCGCGGGCGTATTGTTACAACGCACGTCTTATCATATAGTTTGGATGCTAAACTTCGCTAACACTTCCTGACGGCAGCTTTAGCACGCACGCGCTCACATTGACAAGTTATGTGTCACGGATTTTGTCGTATTTTGTATACGAAGCGTGTATAAATAAGTTCTAAGACTAGTTTATTTGGAAACTATAGGCAGGCTTTGAGTTTTGCTTTCTCGTTTATTTTAGACCAATTAAAATATTATTATGGTTTTAAGATTCACTTCAAAATAAGATTACTCATAACGAAAGCGAATTGTCTTAGGTATTTGTCAAGCTACTACCAAAACCATGTATTTTACAAAATTTTATTTAACTTGCAATGTATGGTTAAAGTATGAAATTGCCGATTTGTACTGAAACATTGAAATTAGTATTTAATCAAAATAATTACCATTATTATTTATACATTGCTGCCATCTAATAGGAAGGTCATTTATGTCTTTGCGATAGAACTCTGGTGATCTAGATTCGACAAACTGTGTGAATTTTGTACTGCCTCCTGAGAAGAAAACTTTTTATCACGTAGAAAATTGTCACAATTCGATCCAATATTCCTTTATTTCTGTATCGATTGAACAAGGCAACACAAGTTTCAACACGCTTATCTTTCTGCAGATCAGTCAAATCATGAGGCAAACACTTTTTACATTTTTTCATTTTATTGATTTGACGCAAATGAATCAATATTGTTGGTAAGGTAACGTTAAACCACGCCGCTAATTCCTGGGTAGTTAGGCTCGGATCGGCTTCCAACGTCTCTTTCAATTCAATGTCATTCACCTGTGTGGGCGTGCGGTCTTCCACGTGGTTCGTTCTTCAAATCAAAGTTTCCATCACGAAAGCGTTTAAACCAAAATCGCACGGTGCGTTCAATTAGCAGTCCCCTCTCCAAACGCAACATAAATATTGCAAGCTTTTTCTGCCGCGTTAGTTCCGCGTCCGAACTCGTACACAAAAATCACTCAAATTCTCGAAGTATCCATCTTTCTTGTCTAAGCTGAATAGAAAAAACAACTGAAAGTCGATAATCGAATGTCGCACATTTTTTAAAAGAAGAAGTTCATAGGTAGCATGTGAAAAAAGTTTCACTCAAAAATCTCAAACCATGAAGGTTCTATGTCAATTCGAAGTACCTATTACAATAAAACGGCAATTACATACTTTAACCCCTATTGTGTTCGGGTCAAATCTTGCAACTGAATTTTAAAGCTGTTATCCTCCACCGATTTATATGAAATTTTGCCAAACCAAACCATGCATTGCCATCCAAACTAAACGGTTATCGTTTAGTTTGGATGGCAAAGCATGGTTTGGTAAGTGACGTCATTCTTAATCCAATATGGCGGACGGCCCAAGATGGCGGACTAGTTATTTTGTGTGCACTGCCATGATAAGGGTAACAAAATTAAATGAAAGGGTTTGCTGAGCAGAATACGAAAAAAGATTGTTGTAAAAAAAGTTTTTTCAATGAATATTTTTATTATTACGAGTATTAACACCATACTAGCCTTTTCCGAAATGTGTTAGGACTTGGGATCAGCTTGCAGTATTAATGGATGCAGTGAACTATCATTCTATATTATAATTATAATCTCTCAAGCTGAACAACAACAAAAATCATTCATTTACGCCTTCTTCAATTATCCATTAAACCAAAAAAATAACTTCATCTGCTAATAAAAATGTTCAAACTATTTCTCAATCGAATATCGATATCTCAAAAATATTCCAACATATACCCGTATAAGCGTAGGTACTTTAGCTATGGGCACGCTAACACGCTTACCCGCTAAACGTCACGCAGCGTGCCGGCGTCACAGTCGGAAGCGTATTGTTTACGACGCACCTCTTATCTGTCACGCTGAACGACCAAAACATAACTCCACTTCAAATTTATGAACTCGCACGATATTCGCTTATAGAGAGAATGCGAGTGACATTGGTAGGGAGTATTTTATGAGATTATTAAAGTTGTTTTTAATAGCATTGATTCATTATCTACTTAAAATTAATTGCGTTTAGTTGGTATGTGAATCGTTTGACAACGGCAGGCTTCATATTTTTGGCTTTTTTTTATAACCCACATAAGGTTTTTTACGAAAAATAATGAAAATACTGGCCGGAAAATATTTTTTTACAAATTTTTTTTTTCTTTCTTTGTGAATTTTTGAAAGGACAACTTTGTCGGGTCAGCAAGTCTCCCAAGTTTTATGAGGTCTAGAAGGTGTAGGAATTAAATTTTACGAGTATATGTCAAATGATTCATAGAAAAATACGGAACTTAGAAAACAGAATATTTACATTTTGTTAACAGAACCTACAAAATCAAGCAATAGATACCCTGAAACCACAAAGTGTTGTTAAATTTCCCTAATTAATCATTTTCCCCACGAACAACACCAAAGAACAACGCAACTAGAAGTTAAGTCATTTGCAAACACAAAAGCAATGTTCTAAATACGAAAGTATCCGTTCAATAATAGACTATGAATTTCTAATCCTATTTCTGTAGATCGTCGTTGCCAGCTGAGAGGGGTTCGCAGGGCGGGGGGAGTAATGTCTGAAAGCATAATATGATATTATTGCCAAAATAATAACGGGAGTAGACAACACCGCATCCTCCCCTGTTAGGGCTGAGCTGCGTACGTCAGTTCATTTTGTAATACAGATATATTTTGTATACGTAGGAGTTTGCTTGCCGTTACTTGAGACGTTAGTCTTGTTTTGTTTGTATGTTTGAAATTTTTTATAAGTATCCAAAATTGACAGTGGCGTGTCAACTTTTTTTTTTATGACACCAAAAGAAATTCATTCGACAAATTTTCCTTTAAAGTTACCTTAATGCCAGTTTAATTAAAATTGTACACAGCTATGCCATCCATGAAGATTGACTTCAAAATTAAATGTCGTAGATTATAGAGGACGGCACGATACGGTAGAGTTTAATCGTCAAACAGGTGCGTGTGACGTGACCGGTCGGTACTATCGGATTCTATTTATTACCCTCAGCCACAGTTAGAGGCGTCGCCACTAAGTATCCGTCACGAACAATCAATTTAGCATTTATGGTGGTATAACCTTTTCAGTTTATTGTTTCTGGGACAGTGATAATATTCTTTATATTCCAAGTCAAGTCCTCCAACTCGACTCTACCAATTTATTGACATTAGTTAAGGGTTTTTCCATTGTAAAGACGACTGAGTCGAGTGGAGTCCTTCAAACAAACTTAGATATATCTTGACAATTGACAATCCATAATCTCAGTGCGTAAAATATGAAAACGCTGATTCGAATTCCGAATATCGTTTGAATTTTTAAAAAGAAATGAATTTATTATTATGTTCGAAACACGAAACTTTAAAAAAGTTCTTCCAAGAAGGCTTCTCTCAAGGAGTAACAAAATCCGAAAGCCTGTCACTCTTCGATCCTTCTAAATTTAAACATTTAAACAGGCGACGTCATAACAGAGTTGACGCGTCTCATTCCGCGACTTCCCGGCTTGTCAGACACAAAATGGAGCGGAGGCAGGGCCTTTTGTACTTGTAGGCTTTGTGTGCAAAGTAAGCTTCCTACCGAAGCATCTGTACGATGATGAAACTTGCCAGACAACGCTTTTAAGCACGCTTTATGTCTCGAATTAAAACTTTAAAGGAGGAAATTAAACGTCCGAAAAATTGTGCATGTTACACTCACGGGCTGTTTGTTGTTTGGTCTTGGAAGGGGTTGAGTTGTACCAACTTTTTGTCACAGTCGCGTTCCAGAATACCTGCTCACTTTGTTCGAGTAGGAGACATAATGAAGTATATTATGCGTGGAGACGTGTATCCTCCTGAAAGGAAAATAGTTCTTTAGATGATGTTTAGTGAAGGCTCATCGTAAAATTACTTCAGAAATCAGAAAAAAACCAGCTCGTTCCTCTGATTTTTTTCTACTTCGTACAAAAAATGCCGAAATTTTTCTACCTAGTATCAACAAAGATGCTTTAACAAGCTCGTAAACTGTCACAATAACCCAAAACACGAACTAAACAACTGAAGCTTAATCAAAGAACCACATTCACAGCGGCAAAATTATCATCACCGAGATGTATATTTCCACCCTCTCTTATAGAACAAATTCCACTTGTCAAAATGTTCACGCTATGTACACGGGAATCACAAAGCGAAACGCTTACAAAGAACGGGCCCTAACAAATGGTTCCGTCAAGCCGGTGTTTGTGCTATACGCGGTTGGACGGCACACACTATCAACAGTGATATTACACCATGTTTATTTTCATCACGTAAACTGCGGTTAAAGGAGTGTTAATTTGGGTACTACTAACACTATTCAGGTAATTGGGTGGCTGCTTTTAGTTGGTTGTTTTGAAAGTTGCCTAAATATTTTGGGTAGACACCCAAGATTAACCAAGGTCACAAGCTTTCCTTGTTAGAATTATAATATAAGGTGACTAAAGGAGTATAACATTGGCATAAGACAAGAGAGGATTATACTCAGCTTTGGGCGAAGTCAAGATGATGGAAGGAATATATACAACAAAAGGATGACCAGAAAGATGATAATCTTACCTAATGAAATGCTAACGTGGCATCACATCATCATCGTCATCAGCCTATTAATATTCCCACTGCTGGGACACAGGCCTCCTCTCTATGAGAGGGAACGTGAATGGAAATTCTAACATGGCATCACAGGACCATCGTAAACGATTAAGATTACTTCATTAAGACTTTATGCAAATTAGCACGACAGCTTGACAAGCATTTCACACACCGAGAAGTCAGTAAACGGACTAATCAACAGGCCTATTGGGCTCATGTAGAAGGCGAAACCTCAAAAACCGATAATATACGAACAGTGCCGTGAGTTCTGATCTAAATAACCAAAAAGTACCAACGTAGACAACGTTACATGTATTTGGACAATCGGAGAGATGAACTGGATATTATGGTTCGTTCGTGTACTTATCAGCGAAGCGCTGAAAGTTTCTTCATTAGAATTGTTTAACCTACTCGAATAGCTTCCACGAAATGCAAATTTATTTTCGCAGTTGTCTAACTAAATATAATGGATGCGTCAGTTGCTAACTACTTTCTAAAGGTTGTTTTGAACTTCAATAAATATCCTGCAGTTTTCATTCAGAATGATAAAAGAAAAAAAACAAACACTCCTCATTTCACTGAACGAATGCATCAAAAGCGTTCTACAAAGGTATTTTAATATACGTAGAAGAAGTATAAAAAAAAAGTGAAATTTTCTTATTACCCGAGCGCTTTCTATCTTGTGTCACATTTTCCACAACGTGAAGATTAAACGTATTGTTCTGTCACTCAGAGAATCGCGTTACTGACAACTTTTTCTCCATGTAACAAGAACTGAACTGTGTAACCAGAACGGTGTTCGTACCTTACCTATTTATAATACGGTTTAGCCCATTTCCACACTGACAGTAAGTGGATCCTGATGTACTTACCTACATAATGTGATACCTTGATATTAGACCGCTACAAATTTGTCTCGCATGTTTCATACAAGTTAGGGAGCGAGCTATTATAATATGAATAAGATACGGTACAAATCTTAGCGAGTTGTTGGCGGGATGCCAAAATGTGACAGAGTTTCGGACCACCGCGCGGTTGACCTGTGCCATTACCAGCTTTCTCCGTTTAACTATTTCGTGTTTATATCTTTAATAGTATCAGGTATTTGTAACCTATTTCAGACTGAAAGAAGGTATTTTGAAAGCTCTTATTACGGGTGAAACATCTGGCACCCAACCAAGAAAGTTGTGGTTGTAAAAGACGTTTATGACTATGAATACAGAGGCTAGACAGCATTGTATCCTTCTGCTATGTCCAATTTGTTTGGCTACCGTGTCAGATCACTATTCTTGATGCTTTTTGCTGGCTTAAATACTTATGATAAATATAATATAATATAATATAATATAATATAATATAATATAATATAATATAATATAATATAATATAATATAATATAATATAATATAATATAATATAATATAATATAATATAATATAATATAATATAATATAATATAATATAATATAATATAATATAATATAATATAATATAATATAATATAATATAATATAATATAATATAATATAATATAATATAATATAATATAATATAATATAATATAATATAATATAATATAATATTAATAGATTTTTATATTTTTTTTATTGTACACCAAAACAGCCACCATTCTTCGTGAGAAATAAATGAGCATCGGAACTGCACTGAAGCTAGTAGATTCTTTGTTCCTAATAAGATAATAATATTATCTGTAAACTCAGGTGATCTTTCCAATCTGATATTACAAACCGTCTAGACTAGGATAAACCTAGCCAGGTAAATTGCATTTCTTGACTAAAATTAGCTGACCTGGAAAATACACAGTTATTTATCCATACCATAGCAAAACATTTCAAATGCGATAGTAACTCTCTTTGTTCGTTTTAACGGCTGATCAGATTTGGATGAAACGTGTCACACAGGTAGACCAAGTCCTGGTATAGGCCGCTGACAGAAGCTAGCATAGTAAGAGGTCCTTCGCTTATTTATTAGATACGAACTTTATTTAGGGTACAGAGAGGGTAATCAGAAACGAACAATACTTGCTAAGATCCTTAAATACTCCTTTTGCTTCAATATTGATCTAAAATCAAGATACCGTGTAGAGACTTTATCGAACTAAAGTTCACATCCGCTATGTAAAGGTTAACTCCTAATAACTGTGATAGCCTGGTAGCAAGTTGTCGATGCACTAAATAGTTTAACCCACGGTATTTTGTTAGCTAATATAGTTGATGGTCGATAGTAAAGTTGGTGGGAGCAGCTCGGCGACACTGTGCCGACAAGATCGAAATGCTGAACAAAGCTACGATGTATGACTTTGGAGGTATTTATAATTATAGGCATCAGGACACTACTCATAGTTCTTAGGTAAATTGGAAAGAAAGAAGGCAACCAAATCTAAGCAAGCGTGGTTAGTTAAATCATGGTTACACATAGGAACTAAATGTCATTCAGCCTTCTTTTTTGCCAAGACAACATCGTGAAGAGACTGTGAAGTCTCTGAAAGGAACTAAATGACAGTCAGCTTTTTCTTTTTGTCAAGACAACATCGTGAAGAGACTGTGAAGTCTCTGAAAGGAACTAAATGACAGTCAGCTTTTTCTTTTTGTCAAGACAACATCGTGAAGAGACTGTGAAGTATCTGAAAGGAACTAAATGACACTCAGATCTCTTTTTTGCCAAGACAACATCGTGATGAGACTGCGAAGTCTCTGAAAGGAACTAAATGACACTCAGCTTTCTTTTTGCCAAGACAACATCGTGAAGAGACTGTGAAGTATCTGAAAGGAACTAAATGACACTCAGATCTCTTTTTTGCCAAGGCAACATCGTGATGAGACTGCGAAGTCTCTGAAAGGAACTAAATGACACTCAGCTTTCTTTTTGCCAAGACAACATCGTGAAGAGACTGTGAAGTCTCTGAAAGGAACTAAATGACACTCAGCTTTCTTTTTGCCAAGACAACATCGTGAAGAGACTGCGAAGTCTCTGAAAGGAACTAAATGACACTCAGCTTTATTTTTGCCAAGACAACATCGTGAAGAGACTGTGAAGTCTCTGAAAGGAACTAAATGACACTCAGGTCTCTTTTTTGCCAAGACAACATCGTGAAGAGACTGCGAAGTCTCTGAAATCGCCAACCCACCTTGAGCAAACGTGCAGATTTGTGCTTGTGCCTTCTATTTTATTTATTATTTATTTTATTTATTTATTTATTTGGTTCACCAACAATTGCATACACTGGTATAGACAAGTTAACAGAAGCCAAAAATCAGAATAAAGTGTAACAATCACTTACAGGTAAACTCTGCATGCACACAAAACGTTGTTGTAACTTACAAGATAATATAAATAAGAGATTACACCATCCAAGTTGCGCTAAATTAAACTTAATAACTAAATTAAACTAAATAAAAACCAATTAAACTAAGTAAAACCAGGTACTACAAAAAAAAAAAAAAAAAAAAAATTTTTTTTTTTTTTTTTTATTATAGATAGGCTCGCGCTTGACCACAATCTCACCTGATGGTAAGCGATGATGTGGTCGACGGTGTTACACGCCGCGGCGGGTTGCGGTGTTAAAATCATATATAATATATAGGTAATATGGTTGCCACACCCAGTGAGACAATGCAGGGCTAGGAAACTCAATATTCAGGAAGATACTTATGAAAACTGGCTTTCAATTTGCCCAAACCGTCAAAATGGAGGTCGATCCGATCACTGCAACCGTTCACAATCCTGCAAAACCTCGCGTAGGGAGAATTAGCACCTAGAACCGTTCTTCTCTGCGGAGGGCAGAGTGGCGTTATTGGACTGCGAGGAATTCTTGAGGGGGCGCGGAAATCAAAATTATTTAATATTTGCGGGCAGTCAATTTTATGGGCTATAACTTTGCACACAAACATCGCGTCATTCAGACGTCGACGTTTGTCCAGAGAAACCATATTAAAATGCTTGAGCCTATCACTATATGAGCGCATTTTCTTGGTCAAACCGCTAGCATAGGCCAGGTGCCCCAGAAAACGTTTTTGTACACGTTCAAGACGCAATGAGTGAGTAGCATATTGAGGCCGCCAAACCACGCTACAATACTCTAACATGCTTCGAATTAAACAGTTATAAAGGATAATTTTTGTTCTGCAGCTTTTGAATTGTTTTGTGCTCCTGATAACAAACCCCAACATTTTGGAAGACTTTTTCACTACATTATCTATTTGAGGAATAAACGTTAGTTTCCGATCAAACACAACACCAAGGTCTTTTATTGTGTCCAATTCCTTTATTTTTTCTCCGTCAATATAATAATTATGGTCAATAAGATGATGTTTCCTGGTAAATTTTATATGGTAACATTTGCTAGGATTAAGAAGCATCTGATTAATTTGGCACCATTTTACCAATTCATCCAAATCACTTTGTAATTCACAGGCGTCATGCTGAGATTTAACTATTTTGACGAATTTTAAGTCATCGGCAAACATAAAAATTTGACAGTGGCGAAAGCATTTTGGAATATCATTAATAAAAAAGTTAAATAAAACCGGCCCCAAATGAGACCCTTGTGGCACGCCCGAGGATATGTGTCTGACGGTTGATCGAAAGCCGTTGACTACTACAAAGAAAATTCTATTCTCAAGATACGAACTCAACCATGAGAGTAAAGTGCCAGCGATACCATATGTTCTTAATTTGTCAATGAGAATTTGATGCGAGACCCGATCGAACGCTTTGCTGAAATCTGTATATATGACATTAGCCTGATGGCCAGAATCTATTGATGCAGTCAACAACTCAGTAAAAAGCGTCAGATTAGTATTTGTGGATCGAGACTCCACGAAGCCATGTTGATCCTCACTTAAGTAAATTTTAAGATGATTTTGAATGTAAGGACAGATCATAGACTCAAAGATTTTACCTAGGGTTGGTAAAATTGAGATGGGTCTATAGTTCGAAACTAAGTCCTCGTTGTCGGATTTATGGATGGGGACGACCTTCGCTTCCTTCCACTTTGAAGGGAAGACTCCACTAGCTAAAGATTTATTAAAAATAAGCAACAGAGGCGTAACCAGCTCATTCGCACACTCATAAATGAATATTGGTGGTATGCCATCTGGACCAGCACCTTTGTTGCAGTCTAAACTTTTTAGCTTTTTGTATAGGGTTTCACTGTCAATAACTGGGTCGTATACAAATAATATGCTACTTTCTTGAATATTATTAATATTTGTTGTTTTATGGGTACTGCAATCGTTCTCAGCAGGGCTGTATACAGAAGAAAAGTAAGAAGCAAAAAGCTCACATATCTCCGTTCCATCTGACGATGTAGCTGTACCATCCGTCATAGATAAAGGATACGAGCTGGATCCGCCCCGCCTAGTTTTAACATAGGTCCAAAATGATTTAGGGTTATCGGTTAGAGTGTGTTCAAGATTTTTTAAATAATTATTATAGCAAATCGTAGCAAGTGCATCACAGCGTTTACTGATTATTTTTAACTCAATTTTGTCCAACGGGTTGTGGTAATTATTGTAACGTTTCCTAATCTTATTTTTTGTGTTTAATATTTTTATTAGAGTTTTGTTAAACCACGGGGGATACTTACTATTTTTGGTTATTTTAATAGGAATAAATTTTTGAATAGCACCAGTGACAATGTCATAAAAAACCTGTACCATATCATTAAAGTCATGAGTTCCCTCAAATAATTCCTCCCAGTCCTGTTCTTTTAGGTATTTTTTAATCTGCATATAGCTTGCTTTACGAAAGTTACGTATCTCATTTGTAATATTATATGGAAGTTTGGAGTCTTTTTTAAGACAAATATGTATATCTAAGGGTGGATGATACTGATCGATATTACATAAGGAGCCAGTACTTTGACTTACATTACATAGTGGGTTATCAGTTAACACAAGATCCAGTATGCGAGAGGAGGCATTGTATACATTATTACATTGATTAAGCTTATTAACATATGTGAAATCCAACAAAGCTTCACAGGTATTAGGCAATTTGAGGCTTTTATTCAGATTACTGTAAAGTTTCCAGTCTATGCACCCTAAATTGAAATCACCTATGATACATGTACATGATTCATTAAGTTGTTCGAAAACAGCGTTTCAATTATCCAAGAAAATTTCCAAGTGAGAGAGGCGCACCGGCGGCGGTAAGTACACAGCGCAGAAAGCAAGTTGGCGAAAACATTTATTGGAAGGAAGATCCAAAGTAACCCAGAGATCCTCACATCCACTCTCAAAATGTGCCGCACGTTTAGGATTGAACTTCTTTCTTCTTTCTATGTGAGGGAAGGATCCCTTCTCTCGAAAGAGACCCTTGTCTTGCAGTAGGACCCTTCCCTTACATGTGCCGAAACTAATATGAATAATCAAGGAGTATAGGGACTTTAACATTGCACTTCTCATGTCTGCAGCTCAAGTAATAGTGAAAAGATAAGCCAACATAGTTGCCAACAGTTTAGTGCCTACCACAAATGCACCGGACAACGGTACTTAAGTGCCCATTCGTTACTCGTGGGCACAATAAACCCCACATACAAACTCATTAATCACACATTATTAGTAGATACTTAGATACATAACAATATTATCATATTATGTCATGCAGGTCATACTACAATTAAACAACATAATGCTACTCGTGTATTCATTTACAAGCAGACATTATATTCGTGTTGTGGCAAATTAAATTTACCGAAACGGAAATTTATGTGATGAAATGATTAAAGAATTAATTTTATTTGCCGATTCCGATAAATCAACTGAAACATAATAATACTTATAAGTTTTCGTTTTATTTAAATACGAATTATTTCGTTACAAGTTTCAGGAAAAGCCACATTTTGCCAAATATGTTTTCGATCATTTTATAAATTGGTGCACACAAATACGATAATAAAGCTACCTATATCTTCATAACCAACATTTGACGTTTGGACATTAAAAAAACATTTATTTATATAGAAATATGTATGAATAGATTTGGTTTTAAATAAGAAACAACTACGCAAATTTCAGATATCATCAGCAAAATTTCTCCGCTCCCTCACAAAAAGTGGCAAAGGCAAGTCGAAACGGATTTCACTAGACAGTGGTCAGACGTTCCCAGCGGGGCTGAGACCGACACCGAATGACTGCCCGGATCAGTTGTCAGCAGAAGGTCCAAACAATTGGGTGTATGGCCGTCTACATCCGGTACCCGCGTTGCCACATTCACCAGCTGGGTAAGATCTAGCGTTAAAGCAAACTTGCGCGCCTCCAACCCGGCATGGTCGGTTTTCTGGTACGGGAACAGCCACTCCTTATGATGGGCGTTGAAGTCCCCCAGAAAAACAAGCTTCGCTGTTGGGTATCGTTGCTGGGCTACATCAGTCGACTCTACAAGGCTATTAAAGAGCGCTGTTGACTCCTGGTCACCGCTATGGGATCGGTATACGCCGACGTAGATAGACTTCTCCACGCCTGTGTCCACAAGCAGCCATATGGCAGAAAAACCCGATTTCTCAAAGCAACGGAGACGACGACAACAGATGTCATCGCGGACGTACACACAGACCCCAGCTTGCTTCTTGAACTTGTGTTCAAGAGAGTAACCCGGGTAGTTGAGGTACGCCACGTCCGACGGAGTTGTTATCTTCGTCTCCGTTAGGAAGAACAGGTGCGGCTTCTCGGTCTCTAGGTGGTGGTGGACCGGATCAAGGTTGGAGTGCAACCCCCTGATGTTAATGAGGTGCACTTTAATGAGAGATGAGAGCCCTAGAGGCACGAGGCGAGTATGGCGATACGAGTCAGCAGACTGGGACGAGATGCGGCACTTTTTTGCGTCTTATCCTTGGCGGCATATGTGTTTCTCCTCGGGTGACCCCTCGAGCTGTGCGGACGCGGTTGCGGATGTGATTCGGCAGGGAATGGAATATTTCATTCCATTCTCCGACATTCCGCTCGGTCCCAAATCCCGACCTTGGTATAATGCTGAATGCGCCCTCGCTGAGGCCCGAAAAGAGTTTGCCTACCAAGCCTGGGTCGGGGCCCGCGACCGCAAAGTTAGAGCGCGTAGGGTTCGCGCGAAAAAAAGAGCCTTTAATTCTGCCGCCAAGTTCTGCAAGCGGGTTTTGCGTCGGGCACGTTTTGACCATATTGGACGTATTGGGGCCAAGCTAGCATCGCACCCTCCGGGTAGTAAACAGTTTTGGTCCCTGTCTAAAGCGGTCGAAACGAATTTCTGTCGGTCCACTTTACCTCCGATGCTGAAACCTGATGGGTCGCTGGCTCACTCTGCGAGAGACAAAGCAAATTTATTTGCATCCCTTTTTGCTGGCAATTCACGTCTGGACGCTGGCTCCAAGCAACCACCTACTGTACCTCACTGTGACTCTTCCATGCCGGAGATCGCTGTGCACGCTAAAGAGGTCCGGAGAGTATTGTGCAGTCTAGACGTGAACAAAGCCAGCGGGCCTGACGGCATCCCAGCGAGAGTGCTGAGGCAGTGTGCGCCAGAACTGTCTCCTGTGTTGACTCGTTTGTTCCGCCTCTCTCTTGTAAAAAGAACGGTACCGAAATCCTGGAAGCTTGCAAATGTGCAACCAGTGCCCAAAAAAGGCAACCGTGCAGACCCTGCCAATTACCGTCCGATCGCCATTACCTCCATTTTGTCCAAAGTTATGGAAAGGGTACTGAACAGTAAGTTGCTGACCTACCTTGAAGACAACAATCTCCTCAGTGACCGTCAATATGGCTTTCGCCGGGGACGGTCAACTGGCGATCTTCTTGTGTATGTCACGCACTGCTGGGGCGAAGCCATCGAGAGACACGGCGAAGCACTTGCTGTTTCGCTTGATATCTCGAAGGCCTTTGATAGGGTCTGGCACGCGAGTCTACTCAGTAAGCTTCCTGCTTATGGCATCCCCGCTGGTTTTTGTAGCTGGATATCAGACTTCCTCAATGAACGGTCGATCCGAGTGGTCATTGACGGCTGCTCCTCTGACTTCATGGCTATTGATGCCGGAGTACCTCAGGGGTCTGTTCTCTCTGCAACTCTTTTCCTGCTACACATCAATGACCTACTTCAGCCTGGTATTATTGGGTACGCAGATGACAGTACTGTTGCAGAGAGATACTTGTCCAGCGCAAGAACCAGCGTGGATGAAGTTCGTTCCTTGAGAGAGGCTATGGTGGAAAGGACAGATTTGACCTTAAGCCTTGTCTCCCAGTGGGGTGATGACAATCTGGTCTCCTTTAACGCCACCAAAACACAGGCGTGTCTTTTTACCGCAAAAAGGAGTATCTTCGATCAAACTCCTACTTTTCGGGGTGCGTCTGTTCCTGTGACTGATCGGCTCGAGCTCTTGGGCATGGAGTTGACATCCAGCCTCAGCTTCGGCGCCTCCATTGAGTACAAAGCTCAAATTGCGGCCAAAAAGCTGGGCATCCTAAATAGAGTGAAGCGATACTTTACGCCTGGACAGCTTTTAACCCTTTACAAAGCGCAAGTCCGATCCTGCATGGAGTATTGCAGCCACCTTTGGGATGGCTCAGCTAAGTATCAGCTTGCCGCGCTTGACTCGGTGGAACGCAGAGCCAAGAGGCTCATTGGCGACGTTGAGCTGGCGGATGCCAAGCTACACAGCTTGGCTCATCGCCGCAGGGTTGCCTGCTTGTCGGTCTTTTACAGACTGTACTTAGGTGAGTGTGCTCAAGAACTCCACGACCTCATCCCACCAGCCCCCTTCTACCATCGGACATCTAGACGCACTGCAAGTTACCATCCTTACCTTGTTGCCATTCCACCAATACGCACCAAGCGCTTCCAATCATCCTTCATAATGCGCACAGCGAATGAGTGGAACTCACTACCTGCGTCTGTGTTTCCGAACGCATTCAACCCGAATCTCTTCAAAGTTAGAGTGAACAGGCTTCTTCTGGGTAAGCTCGCCCCATCGTCGACTCTGTCTCTGTCACCTTTGACCTAGACTAGAGTCAAGAGCAAACCCATCACAAATAAAAAATAAATAAAAAAAAAAAAAAAAAAAAGTGGTCTCCCATTTACAGACACATTTGCTCCATCGTATCAATTTCGGCGCTTACCGCAAAACAAACTTGGACGATCGTGGCAAATTATGATGAATGGACTACGCACTACCCAGACCCGTGTCATCATAATATATTGACATGATAGCTTCTTTAGTAACGCCACATGCTGCTCTAGTAACTACTTTTTGTTATTTACTCTTCAACTTGATGTATGTTTGAAGAAGTTATTGGTGGGCTTATGAATTGGGATAAGAAAGTTATGTTGCTAAGTTTAAGCCAGATTCTGGATATGGGATTGAAGTTTAACTTCTAAACTGTAGGACATTATAAGAACTTTGCACATTTTGTGTTCCTTATGAAATGTTTGATTTTAATAGGAAGAATGATGGAATTTCAAAGAAATTATTTTATTTATATATTTGTACTAGCTTCATGAATGTCGAAAATTATCCCAAGGGAACATACTCCCGGGATAAAAAGTATCCTATGTGCTATTCCAGACTATAATCTATCTCTGTGCCAAATTTCATCCAGATGTGTCCAGCCGTTTGAGCGTGAAGAAGTAACAAACATACAAAACGCCGGTTGAAACTACGCCTTGCTTTATACATACACAATTACACGCACATACGTACAACGAAACTAATAGCTCTCAGATCAAATAAAAAGCTCGACTGACAAACATAATATTAAACAATATCACCAAATTTCAAGTTCATAGGTCAATGTATTATTAAAAAATTCTTAAAAATTTCTGTCACATATATAGATCATATTCTGGAATAGCACTTAAGCTACTTTTCATCCCCGAATAATGTTCGCTTGGGATAAGAAAACTCTTTTCACGCGGTTGAAGCCGCTTCTTTTTTCATAAAACACTCCTTCCCCTTACCAAAACAGTTTCATAATCCTTCGTTCACAGTTTACCTCTAATTTATCTACGAACTAAAGCTACCGAATGCCCAGTTCCCGCTAGAGACCGCATACAGCCATAATTAAGTTTTAAAGCACAATGCTGGCTTACTAATAGTGCAATAAGACGCGCAGGTTACTGCTGTAGTCACATACCTGATGCAGTATCCTTTAGGCAGTAAAGGAAATCTGATTGTGGATCAAAATGGAAGTACTGACTTATGGATATGGCTGCAGGGTGGAAGCTAGACTCATTGCTCAAGTTATACGATACTCATTAAATAAGTGCTTAAAAATTAACACACGATTTACAAAAATCTCGATGGGGACAGTTAAGCAATTGCTTAACTGATTCTAAATTCAAATTCTGTATAAAAAATCGAATTAAGAATCTGCTAGTTAAGCTGGAAATAAATTATCGGACGCGTCGGATGGACGTGACTGACAGCCACGACTCATAGAGTATCTGTGTAATTAATGTACATTACATTGTGCAAACTATCGGACGTAAGTCGCGGACGTGGTCTTGGGCGTTCGGACGTCCGATAGAGATCTGGCCCGCTGGATGTTTGTGTCAGCCGAAAACGTCCGCGGACGTTGTGCACAGCTAGGGTACGGGCCGCGTCCGAGCGTCAAAACAACTCAGACTACGCGATATCTCGCACGTGCGAGGTAATAAATAAAAATGGAAGAAAATTTTATCGAGTGTGTGTCACTTTTACTACTCGACATGTTTCTAAGTAAACATAATCGCCGTTGAATAAGCTACATTGTCTATGGATTAAGCGCTCAGACGCGTCCGCAAGCCGCGGCCCAAACGACTGTGCACACATATCAGTCGCGGCTGTAAGTCGCGTCCGTCAGCCGCGTCCGATTATCTGTTCCCAGCTTTATATGTACATCAATTGCATCAAAACAAAGATTTTTATAAAAAGGCTCTAAATGAATAAATATTTACTAATTCCTAATATCATACCTACAACTAAAAATGTAAGCTTAACGTTTAGTAGACCAGATACAGTAGGGAACGAAACCGTTAAAAAAAAAACAATTGCGATTAGGAACCACATGTGAGTAGGAACCCCCAAAAATAAAGCAAGGAATAGAAGAAGTACTTACCTCCAAATGCGATAGACGATACGCAAAACACAAACTTTTGTGCTGCACTAAGTTTTCAAACAGCCATTCAGAAAACAAAAAAACTTGATCTCTTTGTGAAATCTGAGCAGCCAATGTCAATAAAACACTTTTTCTTTTTTCGAATCATCCTCTTTTAAAGGCTTTGTTGTCATTTCGATATCGGTTTATTCCATTGGCTATTAACTGATCTTGCGACCATAGTTCACCAATCACAGTAATCCGTGCTCGAGTAAAACCGAGGCCGTGAAAGAAAGGACAGATTGGAAGGCCCAATCAATTACAAACGGATTTGAAGCAGCTGCCGGACAGTCCGCTGTCGAATAATGCACCTGACTGAAATTGGACTTTGAATTTAAGGTATTAATATTGTATTGGGATTTCAAGAAGATTATTAGTTCGAATACCAGCTTGCGCAATATCGCAATATCTTAAATAAGCGTGGTGAGTACGGAGACTGGCAATGTTCCTTGGCTTTATCAGATATTGGTGAATTTTGTGGTCTGAGAACTTCCGGAGAAAGCAAAGAGGTTTTAGGTTTGTATAGAAATGTAACTTCTGTTTACTTAAGCTTAATGGTTGTCAAAACAGCTCTGCTACAACACTTCCAGTAGAATGTCCTTATGGCCTTTCTGTGCTAATTCTTTCACACATCCTTGAAGCAAATTCGTGAGTCCAACAAACTCAAAGTGCAAAGGAGCATGATACAATTAGAGACATATTCCCCAGTGTCTCTTGAAACCTTATGTCTCCTTTGCAGAGAGTATAGAATAACTGAGAGTATAAAATCCAAACATTTCCAAAAGCCTGCATGCCTGTAGTTCATCCATACAATGGCATATTAACATCACAGAAAGAATATGACTTCCTGCATGAGGTGTAGTAACAAACGATTATATTCCAATATAAAGCTCCGTCTACATATTTGATACTCGTACGTGCTCGTTACCCACCAAATGTAATAAAGTAAATGGGGCCGAAAATTATCTCATGCCCTCTGAAATTCAGCGACGCTACACGAACATTTTTATCATGATTCTGTTGTCTATTACGAATGTTGGAAAACCTTTGTGGGATTTAACGAGTGATTCCGTCTGCGTTCGGAATAGGACCCCGTTTAGTAGTTCTGTGTTTTGATATATTTATGGATGGTTTCGATGCACTTATTGTGGGGTTAGTGTCAATTTTAAGAATTCTTTTTATGACTTATTTGTATGCTTACCGGAAAAGTTTAGAACTATCTTCTACCAGGTACTGCGACCGCGTGAAAATTATACCAAGGTAACATAAATCGGTATAAAAAGTATCCTTTGTCCAGGACATTATATACCCGTACCAAGCATGCAAGTTTCATCCAAATCCGTACAGCCGACGTGAAAAAGTACCAAACACAGAGTTACTTTTGCATGTATAATTTTATTTAGTACGAATTTTCGAGCTAGGTGGAAACATTTATAATTTATTTTTAAAAAGTAAATGATAGATTTGTGCTGCTCTCACAACAAGACGTTAAATCATGTTGAAAAAATACTTTTCTCACCATTCGAATGAATTTAAAATAATTGTTTTCTTTACAAAATATGAAAGTCCGTGATATATTGGAGACGAGGGGCTAGATGTTATCACAGCATCCCTCTCGAGAATCAATCATTTTCAATAACTAAACGTCGCATAAAATGACAAAAATGAAATGGGTTCGCTTTTTCAATCTTTCCTTTTCTGCTTCAAATTCAATAATTGCCGTAGTTAATTAAGGAAAAAAATGAAAGAATGAATAAAAAGGAAAAATTGTAGTGAATTGTGGCGAAGTAGTCAAATTATCCTACTTTCTTATACTATTGCGAGTATAAAGGCTTAAATTTCTGAGTATGAGGTGGATGGATGTTTGTTAGTCAATCACGCAAAAACTGCTGAACAGGTTATGAGGAAACTTCACAGTTTTATAGCTTATACATCCGAACAACACAGAGATTATTTATTTAGGTTAGCCAACAATTGTTTGCCCAAAACACTTAAAATTATACTTGCATAACAATTTGCGTTATAATTTATAAAGATAATTATTAAATACTAATTGCCTGGAATGGTCATGTGATGAGGAGGGATGAAACGCATGTTACTAAAAAAGTTATGAATATAAATGTGGATGGATGGAGAGGGAGGGGACGGCCAAAGAAAATATGGATGGACTGTGTGAGGAGTGATATGAAAGAAAAGGGAGTCAATGATAGCGTGACGGGGGACAGGACGGTATGGTAGAAGAAAACGTGTTGCGCCGACCCCAAGTAACATGAGACAAGGGCAGGAAGATGATGATTAAATACTAATTTCACGCAGGCAGAGCTTCGGGCTGCAGCTAGTTAAGGATATAAATTAAAGAACAAGAATAAAGGAGAGATGTTGAAGTGGTATAATAATAATCAGATGAAATGTTAAGAGGAAGGAAAAACGGAAGGAAAATAATGTCGGCGGTAAAAAGTGGTCGGTTGCAAATAGTATTAGACCGAAGCTAAGTGATTTGTTGTGTTGCGGTCAATCGCACTTTGCGTTGGTTTCTTATAGTTCCCAACAACAGAGTGACTTTGGAACTTTGACCACTAGACTGTCGCCCTCTTAGGAAATAGCTCTTGCTTGATCTTTATTGTGATTAAACACTTTTGTTTCGTTCTTTCCATTGAAGTTGGCAAATGTGACTATCAGAAAATCATCCCTCATCATCATCGTGATCTCAGTATTAGTAGGCAGTTAGTTTTTAGGGTTCCGTAGCCAAATGGTGTCCGTCCGTATGTCACAACCACTTTTTTCCGAAACTATAAGAAGTATGCTGTAGAAACTTGGTAAGTTGATGTATTCTGTGAATCGCATTAAGATTTTCACTCAAAAATAGAAAAAATACAATAAATTTTGGTGGTGCCCCCCCATATTTAGAACTGAAACTCAATTTTTTTTATTTCATCGAACCCATACGTGTGGGGTATTTATGGATAGATCTTCAAAAATTATATGAGGTAGTATATTATTATTGAGGTTTCTAATATAATTTATTTCTTAAGTGAATAGTTTGCGCGAGAGACACTTCCAAAGTGGTTAAATGTGTGTCCCCCTGTAACTTCTAAAATAAGAGAAAGATAAAACAAAAAAAAATATATATGATGTACATTACCATGTAAACTTCCACCGAAAATTGGTTTGAACGAGATCTAGTAAGTAGTTTTTTTTTAATACGTCATTCATCGTAAACCGCAATTTACCAAGTACGGAACCCTTCGTACGCGAGTCCGACTCGCACTTGGCCGGTTTTTTTTCTTCCATGCAATTATCACCTAATTTCTCTGTGTGTTTTTCAAAAAATATAACTCAAAATTAAAATACTTTTGGCCCAAGTAATTAAACAAAACATAGCGTCCTTCCTACTTGGATTTTGGTATGAAAATAAAACCTGGACCTTTATTTGAATTAGCAAAAAACTTTTACCCCCAGAGAACTTAAATAAAACACATCAACAATGCCATATAATAATCATTTTCTTAATTGAATTGTTTTTTTAAGGTTCCGTAGCCAAATGGTAAAAACGGAACCCTTATGGATTCGTCATATCTGTCTGTCTGTCCGTCCGTATGTCACAGCCACTTTTTTTCCGAAACTATAAGAAGTATGCTGTTGAAACTTAGTAAGTAGATGTATTCTGTGAACCGCATTAAGATTTCCACACAAAAATAGAAAAAAAAACAAAAAAATTTGGGGGTTCTCCATACTTAGAACTGAAACTCAAAATTTTTTGTTCATCAAACCCATATGTGTGGTGGGGTATCTATGTCCTATACATAGATACCCCACCACACCATTCTTCAAAGATGATATTGAGGTTACTTATGTCATTTTTTTATAAACTGTATCATTTGCGCGAGAGACACTTCCAAAGTGGTAAAATGTGTCCTCCCCTCCCTGTAACTTCTAAAATAAGAGAATGATAAAACTAAAAAAAAATATGTGATGTACATTACCATGTAAACTTCCACCGAAAATTAGTTTGAACGAGATCTAGTAAGTCGTTTTTTTTAATACGTCATAAATCGTAAACTTACCAAGTACGGAACCCTTCTTGCGCGAGTCCGACTCGCACATGGCCGGTTTTTTTAAACTAAGGCTAATGAACCTAGTGGGGTAACTCAAAATGACTGACGTATTTTCGGTCATAAAAAAATCGCGGGAAAACCATTTAATGAACTTAGACAAATTTAGACAAATCAACAACACTCGTGATTTGAAATAGCTGGCCCATTTTCAGCCAATAATGAACGCGTAAAATAATTAAATAAAAAGATAATTCTTGACAGGGAAATAGGCCAAATAGAAATAGGTCAACCGGACAACCTATCCACCCCAAGATCAATTAAACAGACAATGATTTCCTCACGTTAATTTCGTCGAGCCTAGGACACAACAGTGAACTATTCGCCATTGCAGTGTACCAACACAGGCCCAACGCCCGCGAACAAAGAAAACGGATAATTAAAGCCAAGCTACGAGGAAAGAGATTTTAATGAGCCCGACGTTTGCCACGTAATAAGACTTTATTATAACCGTAAAAAATCCAGTAATTAAATAATAAAGATGAGGAAGAAATGCTTTGGTACACATTTTGACATAAATATTTTGTGATTCGCCGGGGAAATTGTTTTCGATAAACAAGTGGGTGGGTGATATTAAAATGAAAAGGAATTATTCTCGTTTTCTATAAATTGATGTTTTGGTTAATGAAGATACCATAAATTTTGATAGCAAAATAATTTGAGAAGATTTCTATTCGATTACTTTCATGGGTAACAATGATTCTTTTGAAAAGATGGCTGAATCAAGAACTTTCTTGAAACTAACCTAAAAAGCCAAGATCTTAACAGATCTTAATTGAAAACACTGTCTAATCTACTACACTATCACAGTTGTAGGAAACTGATAGAATTTTTGGCGCCAAGGGCGTCATCGTTTCTCAAAGGCAGCCTGTTCGCATATAAATTGACGAATTTGCCTCCATTTACACCTTGCTGTCATGCAGGCCGCCCGTCTGAACCCCAGCTCGTTAATAATTTATAATCGTTTCAGATTATACACATGAATGCTTCCTAGCTAATTTCACAGGCTACCGACGTAAAATAGACCCTCATCATGAAAAGCATACATTAGCGTTCAATACAACGCTGAAAACCTACTCCGTTTTATAATAAAACAACTTCCCCGAACAAAACAGAAAGCTAAATAATAATCAAACCATAGAAACGCAAATAATTAAGTTGGTAAAGAATTTAACCTCGTACAAACAAAACACTTCAAACATAGACCTCCAAATTTTACGCAAGAATTATTATCGTGTGTTCTTAATAGGACCCTTATTTGGCTGCCAAGTACAGAAATTAATGATCTGATCTTATAATTAGTACGTTTTTCTTCGAGGGATCAATAAAGCTTCATGGTGCTTAGCTGTGACCCGGACGCATGTTTAGCGGCAAAAGGCGAAATTAAACGAATGGTGGTATAAAGGACTCTCCAGATTGTGGCAAGCAGACGTGTTCAAGTATCAGGTCGTGCAGGCTCATAATAAGAGGGTTCATCAGGGAAGCTTCGGAACACGCTGCGACCCTCGCACCTTATCTTCTAATCATAAAATCTTCACCTTTACTATTTTCAGCCGACTTCTAAAAGGTGGTTCTGAATACAATGCGTGGATATACAACATACAACGTAGATAAAGTCAGCAAAAACTGTTGAAGTTTATTCATTCTTTTTTCGTCGTTGCTAAAAATGTATTTGCATTTTATTTGTTGATAGAGAGTTTAAAGACATATAATTTAATTCTTCTTATGTTTTTTATTAATTTGTGCACTGGAACCTGGCCTCCATACTTTCATCTTTGTGAACACAACATTGAGTTAAGCTCGGCTTTGTTCATGTACTTTATTATCATACTGTATGTAATGTTGTCTTTGATGTAAAATATAGAATTAAGAAAGATAAAGATTTTCGTTGTACACTATTTAGTAGACTGCGATTGAGTGTTGAGGAAGACCGAAGAAGGATGACTTACAATGGACATGTTGGTCTTATATTTAAATCTAAACACAGTCATGAACAGACACTATCAATAAGCCCTCAACATTAACAGATGCGAACTATTCTTTGAAGTGATCAAGTCAAAATGGGTGGATAATTAAAATTCTGTTTTTAGAAATTCCATTCAATATTTCGATTAACCGATAGAGATTTCAATTTCCTTTAGTCACGTGCGCCGGGATATCCGATCCAGCGGTTGGCTCCGCCAGTAATGAGCAAGCGGATGGCAATTTCGCTAGATGGGCTTTAGGTTACGGGAGCCTGTTTTTATGTCAATGTGCTTTTAATATGTCTACCTCACTTGTGTCGAGACTTAAGATACTACGTATTTTATCGACTACCACGCTGTTTTTTCCACTTCACTTTTTATTTTACGCTTTCACCGCTGTGAAACAGAAGTGGCCGACAGCAGTAAATTTTTATTGGGTCCACAGAACCTAAATAAAACAGAAAGTTTCCAAAACTTACCGAATCTTACCACAGTAATAGAGATTTAAATTCTTAATGAAATCAGGCGGTCTATATCAAAATACCATTTTTCTTGAATATTTCAAACGGTTTACACGTCGGGAAACTAACTTAGGAAATCCCATAGGATACTTTCAAGCAGATACGACGGACCCGAAACGGTGGGTAGCTACTAAATTGAGTTGGTCATGAAAAATGCAAATGATAAAACGTAGGGGTCTGAGGCAAAAAGAATATTTTCCCTTCAGGGATGTACGTATGGTATTTTTTGAAAAATTGGGTCAAACAAAATGTCCGGAGCCCCAGTTTGATTTGGGCGAAGATTTCTGATGAAAGTTTAATATTAATTAGAATGGGTAATTATGTTATATCAGTTTGGGGTTTGGGTTTGGTTCACTTAACAATTATGTAGGGATAATTGAAGTTTATGCTCAGCTTAACGTTGGCGGGAGGCAATCCGCTCGCGTGGCGTGTGTGCGTCGGATAACTGAGCAGCCTGCCATCCGTCAGGTTTGTTAATACACGTTTTAGTTGGCTGGTTGTCTGTCATCAGGGTGCACCATGTTTCGCAGATGCTTGGCTGTTTAATAGTTCCGCTTGTAATATGTAGGTAAAGGGTTAAGTAGTTAGCTTGCTATGACCGATTAAAGACTTTATGAGTTTAAGTGGAGATTGTTGATGGACTACCTACTCAGTAGGTCAGCATCACGAAATGATGAAAGGATTCCTATGGGTAAGCGGTTAACTTGAAATTATTAAATTGTACCCCATCGCTAATTGGTTAGTAACACTGAATGGTTTAATATTCATTGTTAATCTACCAAATACTCACAGTCAAGAGTGAATTTTATTAAAACTTACACATTTACCTGTTTTCTAGAAGCCGTGAGTAAAAGCTGTCGATGTTTAAACAGCAACAATTTCCACGTTAACATTATGATGTCTATATTAATGAACACAAGTCTATGAACATAGTGTAATTATTTTGAAGATAAACCTATTGTTAAAGGGTTTTCATAATAGTAACACAAGACTCATTAAAATCTACGCATTAGTTTTGTAAAAGTAAATGAACGAACGAAGTAAATGAGTATTATTGAATTTAATTTCACCTCTAATTGCAGTCAGGGGTTAAATTTTTCCAATTTGCAGTTGATGTACCCTTGAACGAGGGGTAAAAGCGAATATCATCACAAATTGACCGAAGGGTTAGTTAGGGGTTAACCCATAAACATGGAGAATGGACGGAATAATGCCTTCTCAAAATTGACCACTCTGCAGAAAGAGATACAGCTACTGTATGACTATTACCTGCCTCTTTACTATAGGACGTAGTGACATTTTTCGACTATAGGACTTATAAACTTTGCAAGTTCAGAGTTACATCTTCATACATAGGTTCTGAGGCAGTTCAGGGCCTTCCAGTGGACTCTGCGCGAAGACTGCTCACAGCCTTCGACATGGCTCTCATCGCTTTATCTCTCTCACCCTTTTCTGACATCATTTCATTTTACCTGGATAGAGCTCAGTCCATTTTCTTTATGTAGGAGTCAACCCCGCATTTGACCTACGTCTGTGGGTACAGTGATGTAGGGGTTAATCAAAGGAAAATATGTTTGTGTCTAGGATTTGTGAAAATAAAGCAAAGGATATTGTTAATAAATAAGCACTTGACTAATAGTAGTGAGTTGGGTCTTGTCTAATACACACACACACGAAAAATGATGGTGAAAATTATAACACAGCTAGGTTATTATTGATTTATTGATAGGCTCACGATTAACCATTATTTTATTCTGATGGTAAGCGATGGTGTAGTCGACTTAGAAGTAACCTATTCAATCTTGACTTAATAGTTTATAGCTACAAGTAAACACTAACTCCGGGGCCTACGTGGATTAACAAAGTTGAATAGATATTTTTGCTAGAAAAAGCCGCATCAACACTTAAACACGTAACTTCACCTTACCTAACAAAAATGTAAAAAATCACTGACAGACAATGCACAACGTAAACCACTGGGTCTATAAAAAACATTGAATTAAGCTCAAACGTTTCATGTAAAACGAAGGTGAGCTCAAAGGGATTTCCTTAGAAAGACCTTTGATAAACGTCATTCCCTAAAGTTCTTCATTTTAGACTCTGGAAAATCCCAAAGCTTGTCACAATATCACACTAATATTAAAAAAGGCGATTGTTTGAGTGTGTATGTTTGTTACCTCTTCACGCCAGAACGGCTGAACGGATCTGGATGAAATTTGGCACAGAGATATACTAAAGTCATGCATATTATATAGGATACTTTTTATTCCGATAATATGTTCCCTCGGGTTGATTTTCGATTTTCACGTAGGCAAAGCCACTGGGTTATTCAGGTGAAAGTTTGTGAGTGCGTGTGGGTTTGTTACTTCTTCACGTTAAAACGGCTGGAAGGGTCTGAATGAAATTTGACACAGAGATAGATTATAGTCAGGAATGCTCACATAGGATGCTTTTTAATCCGGGCATATGTTCCCTTCACATAATTTTCGATATTCCCGCGACAAAAGCTAGTAAAAAAACTTTTTAAGAAAAAATTAAGCCGACTCCCAAAACAAAACACTTCATAATCAAAATGACTTTCTTTTCCGAAGCCGGTGTCGAAAACAATGGGTACAAAAGACACCGACTTCGGAAAAGAAAGTTTACGTTTTGATTTTTTATTTTCCTCTTTTTAGTTTTGGTAGGTACCTCCAATTAACATGAAAAACATTTAAAGTAAATCTCACGACGATTCCAATAAGCCCATACACGACTAGGATACATTGTTTTTATTTCGGAGTTCCAGTGGCCATTGTGGTCTTCCTCATCAGTTCCACTTCACCAAATGATAATTTCTGAGTGCAAATGATTGTATTATTGATGAAAATACCGAAAGTTATTTGCGATCACACATAAAATAGTACATTATGGTACAAGTGTGTAATGTTAGTGATTACCGCTGAGGCGCCATTGAGACCCGAGCCGTTAGGTGAGGTTCTTAAGAGAGCCGAGGACGGTAATCATCCATACACACGTGTATCATACGACGTTTTTCAACACACTTGTGAAGAAAATATTACTAAAATAACTGTAATTTCAACAGTGAAAACGAGTTGTGAAAAATTTTTCACAATGGCGCGCAAAATTAATCAGTTTTCCTATGCGCGCGCATCTAACAATGGCGATCGGCCATAGACTAAAATAATAAGGTTTCTTTTATTTGGCTTTTCGCGGATAGCGTTTTAGCCACGTACAAAGTGAGGAATTTCAAGGTTTTCATTAGTACAGAGAAAACAAAAGTTTGAGTTAAAGTTTTATTTATTAAACACAAGTTAAGTACGTTAAGTACAAGTTGAAATTATCTTTAGTTGCATGAAATGAGCAAGCAATAGGTACATTAATTTATTTTTACTCTTGAGCACGATCTTTTTGTATCGAAACTTTTTTAAGAACAAAGCACTCAACCAATAAAATAAAAATCTATAACTCACTTGTGAATAATATCAACGAAAAAGTCACAGTTTGATTACAGGTGTCATTATGTGCCTAATGGCGGTGAAATTAGAGCCACTTTATGAGCAAGTGTGTTGAAAGAAAAATATATATACCTCCTCCTTTTTGGGAAGTCGGTTAAAAACATAAATCCTTCCAAAATTACAATTATCTACTACCTACTAAACTCTCAACCATTTATCCCGTCTACTCAACATAACATGGCCCGATTTACATCGCCCCCGTCTTCATAAGATGGAGCTAACTTAACTCACTTAAACATTCATGCCGGACATTACTTTGCTAGAACAAGGAACACTAAAGCTATTACTCAAGTAAGAATACACCTGCAGAACATTAAACAAAGTAGAAGAACAGGTCGCGGAGGAATTGAATTTGAAAAATTTTCAAGACGTAAACCGTTCTAGACTTTTCTTGGCGAGGCGAATGTTTTATGTGTTGGTACTGATATTGGGACAAAGGGTTGCTGAGTTTTTAACCGACTTCCCACCCAAAAAGGAGGAGGTTCTCAATTCGGCAAATGTTTAATTTTTTGATTTGCAAAATTATTTTTTGGTTCGAAAGAAGTTTATTCCGAAAAGGTCCCATGTTCATTTGGTAAAGATCTGGGGGGTGACCATAAGCTCTTAGAGCGGTATCAATTTGATATCGAGTAAATGACAGATGTATACAAGTCAGATACATCTGTCCCTTATTCGATCTCAAATTAATACCGTTCTAAGAGCTTATGGTCCCCCCCCAGATGAATAATTTCGGAGGTATGCAAGAGAACTCTTCAATAAATGACGGTTTATTTTTTATTTTTGTGTGAATAAACAAATCTAATTCTTTGATTTGTTTTTACTATTTCCCACAACTGTATTGAAAAACGTCGTGTGATACACGGGTGTGTAGGTTATTGCAAACTCGTGTCACTAAAAACCTCGCCTTCGGCTCGGGCTTGTTAATGACAGCTCGTTTGTACTACCTAGTTGTCACCCTTTTATCACAATGTGCTATTAACACTTAAACTGAAAAATTACTTCAATTTCGGAAGTCGATGTCAAAAAACGAAGAAACGAAAACAGGCACTTCCTTTCCTTACATAGTATAAAACAAAGTCGCTTCCCGCCGTCTGTCCCTATGTATGCTTAGATCTTTAAAACTACGCAACGGATTTTGATGCGGTTTCTTATAATAGATAGAGTGATTCAAGAGGAAGGTTCATATGTATAACAAACGCGGGCGAAGCCGCTGGCAGAAGCAAGTATAATAATTTACGCGAATTTAAATTGTTAGTTAGATTGATTGAATTTCATTAGTCACCATTCTCTACTAGTTCTTACAAATAGCCTTAAAAAGACATCTTAGTGTACCCAACATACCACGCTCTAATAAACCACCAAATAACATCACACTTGGCAAAAGTGAGGCATTGCCACGTTCTATATATTTATTTGCCTTTATACATACAAATTAACTTGCGTAGGCGCCTGAGGCTCCTCATTTATCGAAGCAAGTCATAATTACTCAAAGAAATAATGTCATTAATTGGTGTTCGCTTTACGTGTACAAGCAACAAACAAATAGGTAAGTATTAATTAATTATTCGCTTCTCAATAACTTCACTTTGTTTTGGTGCCTAATTGGATACTCAAACATAATAGTGTTTACGCTGAATTATTCTCTTCTTAATTTTGGCAAATCATTAAAATAAATTAGTATAAAACAATCGACACCTTTGCCATTTTCAAAAATATTTTAA
Organism: Orthosia incerta; assembly: GCA_948252205.1. Taxonomy (NCBI): domain Eukaryota; kingdom Metazoa; phylum Arthropoda; class Insecta; order Lepidoptera; family Noctuidae; genus Orthosia; species Orthosia incerta. The sequence continues at coordinate 9,444,038 of OX411748.1, forward strand.
GTTCGAAAACAACGATGCAAGGCAATTAGTTGCCTGCTACTTTTGAAAACAATTTCCATTAGATAAATCATTGAAAATTTACTATCGTTGAAACTATCTAACTGCACGTAGACAAATAGACCTTAAGACGACGACTAACGCCAACGACCTTGAGGGAACAAAACGTGCACTCGTTTCACACCCGCGCGACCCAAAATTTTGTAGGTTTTTGAACTTTCCTTACTATTCTAAGACTTTAAAAAAAAAGCCTCAAATTAAAATGTAGATAATTAAACTGTCTTTGAGATAGTGTAAATTTCATTAAAATACGCCCAGCGGTTTAGGTGTTATTGTCGTGTTTTTGTCCGTTTTAGACATAACTTTACATATTATTTACACTATGTTATATGAATAAAACTCAATTTTTTCTCAGATCAAATTATTAAGAAAAAGGTCTAATGTAACATATATTTTTTCCAAAAAATTACGACAAGCCGTTTAGACGTGATTCTCATTTGAAAATCAGCTACTCAAGGGTATCTGCGCCTTAAGGTAAAAAAAACATATTAAAAAAAAAAAAAAAAAAAACGGAAGTCGGTGACTTTGGTACCTACCATTTTTTTTTGGTTTTTGACACCGACTTTCGAAAACAAAGTCATTATTAGCTTTGTAGTAGAAACAGTTTTTTTTAAATAGCTTTTTATTCTTCTCTTTATAGTCATGGTACCGTAACTTACCATGAAAATACGCATTATTCAAAAACTACATGTCAGATCTTGATCAAATTTAAATGGGACAAATGAGAAGCACCAGCTTTCAAATAAAAATAAAACCATAAAATTCGGTTCAGCTAGTAAAACACGCATAAAAAATACAGTCGAATTGAGAACCTCCTCAATTTTGAAGTCGGTTAAAAGGTATATCTGTCTATTTTAGATTCGAGGTGGAGTCTATCACTTGTGTTGTTTGTGTGTCTTGTTCTTGTGTTCATACCTACACATCTCTCGTCTATTACATACGATATGTGAGCATCGTATTTCGTGAAATGCGAGCAAGGTTCTGCTTTCGAGAGAGAAATTCATATGCCAACGTAATAAATAAATGAAAAACAAGCTTTTTTATATTAATGTTTATTTTAACTTCTTTCTATCCTTCTCCAGCGTGGCGTGAGACACTGCTGCGCTGGAGGATGTCTTCAAGGTTCTGGACTGGAGGGGACTCGGCATCAACGTTAATGGCGAGTATATCACTAACCTTCGGTTCGCCGACGACATAGTGGTCATGGCTGAGACCATGGAGAGCCTCAGTAAAATGCTCGATGACCTCAGTAGAGCTTCCGAAAGAGTGGGTCTTAAAATGAACATGGAAAAAACCAAGGTCATGGTGAATGTCTATGTAATACCCACTCCTATCAAGGTCGGATACTCTACACTCGAAGTTGTAGACGAATATGTCTATCTGGGACAAACGGTCCAGTTGGGTAGGTCTAACTTCGAGAAAGAGGTCAACCGTCGAATCCGACTCGGCTGGGCGGCGTTCGGGAAGTTGCGTGGTATCTTCTCGTCTAATTTACCGCAGTGTTTCAAGACAAAAGTCTATGACCAGTTTGTGTTGCCAGTGATCACCTATGGGACCGAGACGTGGTCGCTCACAATGAGCCTTATCAGAAATCTTAAAGTCACCCAAAGTGCAATGGAGAGGGCTATGCTCGGAGTTTCCTTGTGTGATCATGTCAGAAATGAGGATATCCGCAGGAGAACCAAAGTTACCGACATAGCCCGAAGAATTTCCAAACTTAAGTGGCAGTGGGCAGGGTACATTACTCGCAGAACGGACGCCGATGGGGCCGAAAAGGTCTGGAATTGCGACCGCAAACCGAAAGACGATACGTTGGAAGGCCTCCCACTAGGTGGACCGATGACCTGGTTAAGGTTGCGGGAAGGCGCTGGATGCGAGACGCACGGGATCGGTCAATGTGGCGAGGCCTGGGGGAGGCCTATGTCCAGCAGTGGACGTCTTGCGGCTGAAATGATGATGATTTATTTTAACAAGCTTTGATATAAATAATTTCATTTCATTGTCACGAGTAATAAACGTCTGTGCAAAATTACCTACAGGTCAATCGAACACCGGAATGCTCTGATTTCATACACACATACACCGGAACAGGTTGGTTTAACTAAATATAAAATTCTAATAACTTCAAGCAATAAATTCATATCTTCATAACAAACACGCCAAATTCCTGATTTATTAATCACCATATTTGTCAAACTCCTAATCTTTTGATGTCACTTAATCCAACTGAATAAATTTAACGGTTTTCCGTAATGCCTTATGGAAATAATTGGTGAATAAAGCCCGCAGAAGCCGATAAAAGCCTACCATTCTCACATTTATTTACATTATCTGATTTCATAACCTCCAATCCGCGGCTTATCGTAAACGTTTACAAGTTGGCCAGTAAATTTCCAATTAAATGATGATTAAAAGTCTTATTGTGGTAAATAATTAAACACATTAACTTGTTCTCAGAGACAGATTGTTGAATGTTAACTGATTTATACCCTTACGTCTGATCTCTTTATTTCATTCGAGTCGCTTATCATCCTGTTGGATTACCTCATTATTATGAACAGTCGCACTTCGGGTTTAAACGAAAATGGAAGTGGCATTTTAAATGTGTCTTACTAGAGTCTGGCAAACGAAAGTAGAGACTGAAAAAGCGCGGCAAATTTAAAAATATCTGTATAGCAACCCCAAAAACTAGTCTGCAATACCTGGCATAACCTAATTTGATACTTTAGAATTATTTATATTACTTCGTCTGAATAAAATTACTATAGGTACATTTAGGTAGGTAATACTTTAGATATATCAATCTGAATAAAAAAACAACAGTATTCTATAATAATTTTGGTTTATTTACTATCAATCAAAATCTAAATCTAAGACTTCCATGTGAAATCACAGGAATAATTGTTTTCTACATTAATAATGAAACTTTTTTAAATATTATTTAGAGAAAATGTTTTTACAAAAAGATAAATAGTGGTTACGAATTAAAACAAAGTATCAACTTAGTAGCGTCATACGGAAAATTGGGGTTGACATTAGTATAGCATTGCCATATAAAAAGTTTGCAAATAATTCGAGTGTCTACTTTCGTTTGCCAGACTCTAGGTCACAATGCACAGAAAAGCTCCATGTATTTCTTTCCTAAGTGTTAGTTACATTTCTCAGCAGTTCTCAAGATTTATTTTCTCTTTTAGCAAGTTCGACCTAATAGTTTAAACTTCCACAGTGTTTAAAAACTTAAGAGCTCAAGCTCTAAAGTTGTTTTCATTAGTGCAATCTCTTTTAATCTTGAATCAACGCGCTCTCTGCGATCGTCCGGCGTTAAAGGGCCAGAGGCCCACTTGATGGTAATTCCGTTAATAGATTCCTTGCTCAAATGAAGCAGTGGTTCCAAACCTCATCCCACTAAACTGTTATACCGGAAACTCATTACGGCTTAAACCAGCTAAGAAATCTTATAATCTTTTCCTTGAAAATTGAAAATCTTGAATAATTGAATATTAAAATTATTTGGAGCAAGAGCTTTTTCGTCTTCCTCGTTCTTTCTTCAAGTTTTCTTTCACAGCTATTCTATTAAATACGTTATTGTAAGGAGCTTGCATTTGATTATTGTACCTTTATAAATCATTCCTGGGGGGTGACCATAAGCTCTTAGAGGCTAAATAATAACAGCCGCACGGATCAAGGTTAAGCAACGCTTGACGAGGTCGTTCCGTGGATGGGTGACCATTTCAACATACCGAGAAAAGCACGTTAAGCCGTTGGTCCCGGCTGTCATTTGAAGATCTTTGGCAGTCGTTACGGGTAGTCAGAAGCTTGAGATCTGACACCAGTCTTGCCAAGGGGTACCGTGTTACCCAGATACTGGGTTGTGGAGGTCAGATAGGCAGTCGTTCCATGTAAAACACTGGTACTTAAAAGAATCCGGTAAGACTGGGAGCCGACCCCAATATAGTTGGGAAAAGGCTAGGCAGATGATGAGAGCGGTATCACTTTGAGATCGAATAAGGGACAGATGTATATGACTTGTATACATCTGTCACTTACTCAATATAAAATTGATACCGCTTTAAGAGCTTATGGTCGGGGTGACCTGATCCAATTTAAAGTGTCATTCGTATCTAGAATGTTCTGATTGTCATCTTGGCCAGAGAATCGCCGAGCGCATAGTCGCGTCTTTTGATAAGTAATGTGAAAATATATACAATTATTGCGAATAAACACTAATTATAAATCAAATATAACGTGTATTTGTATTTAAGTTTTTAAGGGTACGACAATATCATGGTGAAGTAGGAAATAAACAGAGTATAAAGGAGGAAAATTATAATTAGAATTTGAATATCAATTTAGAGGAAAACATGTTTGTTAATGATGTTGCATGAATCTAAATTGCGTTAATTAAATGTTGCGATCCGTAACAGAATTACGACTGTAAATAAAACATAAATACGAAGTCCATTTTCCTCAAATTGAATGTAAAATATATTGCTCCGGTGTAGATACCGCTCGTTGGACAGTTTCCAGTGGCACATTTTTGCCTTACGTTACGACTGCTCAGAGCAAAAGGAAATAAGACGTCATTTTATTATACCTGACTTTCGGAGTGCTGGAGATGGAAATGTCATAAATTACTGAAAATTGCATTAAGTCTGACCGTATTTTTAGCACGAAGTAGATTTTACGACAAAGAAGACATAGGCTGTTAACGTCTCCTAATATTAAAAGGGAAATAATTAACCGAGCGAAAAATATACTGAATGGGCGACTATTATACTTAGTAAGCGACTATTTATCCGATTTGAGTAATACCTTTTAGGAGATTTTTGTGAGCTGCGGTAATAATATTGTTACATACTTTAGTTGTATTTGGGTTTCTATTTTTTCTATTTTAGAATATTATTATTTTGAAAATAGCTGAACAAATATCGAGGCGACATCACTGTGCAGTGCGGGAGTTCGGGTTTATTCGTGTCCAAGAGCGAGCGAAGCGAGCTCGGGAACTTAGGGCACCCCGACACGGATAGGTTAGGTTCGAAGGGGATGACGGGCGCTGAAGTGAGCGAGCAAAGCGAGCGAACTTAGCTCCCGTCATCTCCTTCATGTTAGGTTACTTTAGACCCTGCAGACAGAAAAAGGAGCCCTGTCGACAAACTTATATTTTCAAGTCGCTGTTTTAAACATTTGTATTCGCCCACTGTTTGTCGCCCACTTAGTATTTCAGTAAGCCATATTCAGTATTTTTTACACCTTTAATTTGATTTTCTTTTCGCTCGTCTAAATACTAGCCATATTAAAAACACTTTCCGTCATAAAAATGTTTTACACAAGCATACTTCAACACCTGATTCCATATTGCAGGCTATTAAATATCCAACATTTCTCATTAGTTAGCCGTTCGCCCTCGCTTAACCCGCTTCCCCCGACCATTACCTAAAAATGGCCATTCGTGCTAATATCGGGCAGCAGGGAAGATTTGTGCGGACTATTATTAAAGGCATTCGTTGCGAATAACCGCAAATAAAATCAGGCAGTTGAATGCGGTGCAAAAATATCGCGTAAATCAGTCTGACCAAAGTTAAGCGTATACCTTGGTCTATTGTCTCTTCATGATTAAAATTTACCCGAGGTGAGGGTAGGGAGTTTTAAAATGAGACCCGAAACTTGTGCGAGGTAGTTCCCAGGTTCGAAGGCACGAAACAAACAGAGCCGGGACGTTGGTACGGCTAATGTAAAAAGTTTCAGGAGGTGGTAACGCTGTTGTTTGCGCACACAACACCGACCTGCGCGACGATCATCTAAATATTTTCACGGCACCCGGAAATTGAATGGGGCGTTTGATTTTTGACTTTGATGTTCTGGGATAAAGTCGAAACTCTTTTGTTTATAGACAGCATTTAATTGGAACGGAACCCTTATGGATTCGTCATGTCTGTCTGTCTGTCCGTCCGAATATCACAGCCACTTTTTTCCGCAACTATAAGAACAATGCTGTTGAAACTTGGCAAGAAATAGAAAAAAAAACAATAAATTTTGGGGGTTCCCTATACTTAGAACTGAAACTCAAAAATTGTTTTTGATCAATCCCTTACGTGTGGGGTGTTTATGGATAGGTCTTCAAAAATGATATTTAGGGTTTTCATATCATTTTTTTCTAAACTGAATAGTTTGCGCGAGAGACACTTCCAAAGTGGTAAAATGTGTGTAACTTCAAAAATAAGAGAAAGATTAAACTAAAAAAAAATATATGATGTATATTACCATGTAAACTTAGACCGAAAATTGGTTAGGTTAAGTAGTTTTTTTTTAATACGTCATAAATCGTAAACCGCAATTTACCAAGTACGGAACCCTTCGTGCGCGAGTCCGACTCGCACTAGGCCGGTTTTTGTTTCCGTCTTCAGTACTATAATAATTTTCATGGCTCTTTTACTAACAAGGCTGTGTGACTACTCTTTGTGCGCTGTAAGTATTTATTCCTTCAAAATGAATATACAAGAAGACCGTAGGTATTGTCTTTTGGAGTCCAGCCAAGTTCGCGAGTTGGTAATATTTTTTAAATTCAATTTCGGTGAAGCCACAGTGCTGTATCCAGTCGGCTTAATGTACACCTGCTGAACATTTAAATGAGATACTATGCCGGCTATTTACTCATTTATTCGAGATTTTATTACAGAGCATATATTCACGGAGGTTACATTGTTGGTAGTTTTTGTAAAAAATTGTTGAGCTCTTTTTTCCTGAAAACAGAGGTAGGTTAATTAGGTACAAGGTATAATTGTACGGTAATATCTCTTAGTATTTATACCTATATAATTGATACACATTTTTTAAGTTATATCCACTAAGTTTTCATCAAGTTATATAATATGAAAAACTAATAAGTCATGAGAACAAGTAAGATAGAGTGATTTAATAGTATCATCGTCGACTCTGTCTCTCTCACCTTTGACCTAGACTAGAGTCAAGAGCAAACCCATCACAAATAAAAAAAAATATATATATATATATATTGCCTTTTAAAGTTCTGGTATAAAAACTGCTAGCTTAAAATAAAATCACTACTTTAACCCAAACATTATTACTGAAGTGTTTACCAGCCACACACGAATAAATACACACTGAGAAATCTTGAAAAAACACATTCATATTTGTAGAAGCGACCTCTGAAAAAAAACCTCGGCTGGCATTAAAATGAAGTTAATAAAACACACTATTCATGGCGGATAAAAGGCTGTGAGTGATCCCTTAATAACGTGCGGGCGCATCCTGGCTTCATTAGAGCGAGTTACCCTCTCCCACCTGCCCGCCAGCTGCGGTAAACTTTATGAAAAACCGGCCAAGTGCGAGTCGGACTCGCGCACGAAGGGTTCCGTACCATTATCGCAAAAAACGGCAAAAAAATCACGTTTGTTGTATGGGAGCCCCCCTCAATTTATTTTATTTTAATTTAATTATTATTATTTTTTTAAGTGAATATACAACTTAATATACCGTGAATATTTCAAGCGTCTACCTGTTGCCGTTATAATATCGAGCAAAAACGGCAAAAAAATCACGTTTGTTGTATGGGAGCCCCCCTTAAATATGTATTTTCTTATGTTTTTAGTATTTGTTGTTAAAGCGGCTACAGAAATACATCATCTCTGAAAATTTCAACTGTCTAGCTATCACGGTTCACGAGATACACCCTGGTGACAGACGGACAGACAGACAGACAGACGGATCGCGGAGTCTTAGTAATAGGGTCCCGTTTTTACCCTTTGGGTACGAAACCCTAAAAATCGCATAATTTTCTCCACATACACGTAACCCCGCTCTTAACCTACAATTTATCACCCTTATTCTCTAAAGATCGCTATAAGTGCTATAACTCCTCATTTAAAAAGTTTGCACCAATCTGCGACACAACCCCGTGTTACAGCTAATCCGATTTGATAAAACTTACAAACTTAGAAGCTGTGTAGTTGCCAGATAATCTCCCGCTAACAAACTTTGTACCCAAATTCCAATACAAGTTCATATTACAAGTGTTTCCTATCAAACTTTGGAACCACTAACACAACGAGGTTTAGGAAACGTGTAATTTAAAAAGTAGGGCTTTTTTTATTTGCGTAACAATGCAACTAGCATTGTATTCTTGTCGTGACAATCCTATGAGAGCCACTGTTGGCTGGGGTCGAGCTGAAAGCCACGTTAATTACGACTTTTCACGGCGCACTGCTGCGGCTAGTTGAAAAAATAAGCTATCCCTAACTCGGAAACTTCTATGGCGTAGTTGAATATATTTTAACTCCTCTCGGGCAAACAAAGTTGGCAGAAATCCCGTTGTTGGGCACGTTAGGTGGCGCACCCTACTGAATTCTGAGCGGTAAGCCAGCCGATATCAAATTTACCTGTACCTGGAAAATACTAACGCGTTTCCAGATAAACCCTGAACTGGGTAGCAAATAAACTTTATTTATTATTAAACATGGTACAGTTCAGTTGATAATTTAATTCATTCGTTCATTTCAAGTCGTTGTATTTGCGCCAAGTTCTCGCGATGCCATGTTTTAACTTCATACGCCATTTTATTACAAAGTTTCTGTTTATGTTTTACTCGAGCAATTTGAGCCAGTTCGTCTTAAGAAGGTTTACTTACAATTTCGCGAAAAAAGAATCCCGCGCCCGCAGCGAGGAGCGAAAATAAATATCTAAAGTTATTGAATGAAAACTAAGTTCTTTAATACGATGCAGAAAGTGGGGTTTTAAATGAAAAGAAAATAAGGTAGAGGTTTCTATTTGTAATTGTTTTATCATTTTATCTGGAAACGGTGGATTATTTTTATTTAGTTCTGAATATTATAATGCTTCCTGCTTTTACTACATATACAAGGTGGGCCAAAAATCGTGTATCAAATGAAAATGGGAGATATTTGGGGCTATTTGAAGTAGGTAATATGTTTTTCCTTTACGACCTACTTAAAAAAGCCTCTTTATTTCATGCTAATCTTATAAAATTATTGATTTTCAAATTGTAAAAAAACATGCACGTGATACTAAAAAATTATAATATTTAGTAAGTGTTACATTTTAAAAATAAAACGTGCGCTGCAAAAAAAAATTTGTCTACTGCATTTTTCTTTAAATGTGATAAAATTAATTAAGTTATGGCTACTCACAAAATGTCCTCTTTTTCATTGGATACCTAGTTCATAATTGCATTATCTTTAGTTAGGTTAGGTTACAAAATTCATTTCAATTTTGTAAAACCTTTTAATTATATTGTAGAAATATAATTTATAAAATAAAATAACAGTAACAGCAGGGCGCACGGTTGGCGCAGTGGTTGAGCGATTGACTGCTGCGCTGCGTGTCGCGGGTTCGATTCCCGCACGGAACAATTATTTGTATGATCTACAAATAGTTGTTCCGGCTCTGGGTGTTTGTGTATGTGAGTTTATATGTTTGTAAACGCACCCACGATACAGGAGAAATTCCTAGTGTGGGGCAACGTTTTTTTAAAAAGAAAGAAGAAAGAAGAAAGTTATAAAAGTTATGAAGAAATCATTAAAATTCATATCAGTTAAAATAAATTAATTAATTCGTAGTACCCAATTAAAATCATTCTAAATTAATCTAACAATAAACAATGCAAACTAAATAATTAAAAATAATTAATGTTTGAATATATAGTAATTTAATATAATTAGATTGCATGAACCACTTTGAGAAGAGCAGTGGTGGCCCAGTGGTATCGGCCGCGACTTACAAGTTGTAGGTCGTGGGTTCGAGCCCAGGCAGGCGCTTTACTTTGTGTAAATTATTTCATCACCACTGCTCTCAAAACGGTGAAGGAAAACATCGTGAGGAAACCGACATGTCCTAGAACCAATAATTCGAAGACATGTGACATCCACCAACCCGCACTGGGCCCGCGTGGCCATAACGGCCCATTCCCTCTCACAGAGAGGAAGCCTGTGTCCCAGTAGTGGGAACATTAATAGGCTGATGATGTGATGTGAACTTCTTTGTGGTTAAAGGCCTCCTCCAGAGCCTTCCATTCGACACTTGCTCCTGTAAACTTCCAGTTTAGTTCTATTATTTCATCTGTAGTGGAGTCGGTGCATGTGCATTATTTATAATGCTCTGGAGGGATATAGTTGCAAATCGCCGCGGTGACAAGCCGTACTGGGGATTATTTATTTATCAAAACCTAATTCCGTCTTCATCTAAAAGGCTTTCCAGTGAAAATATTTTGAGATACCTGATTACTAATTCTATAACTCCTATTTTCTTATACTCTTGGCAAATTACATGACAGATTCATCAATCATTTTTAATTAGACGCTTAGTAGAATAAATATTCAATTACGTTACAAATGTTTGCTCTACCGTTTTAACAGCGCCTTTCCAGAATCTAAAATTAAGCCGAAAAGCCTTCGTTTCAATCAGGGTCTTAGGTCCTTTATTAAAAGATCTAAATAGATATCTTCTTCAGCTCGGATTCTCCTAAAAATCTTTAAAAGGAGATTCAATGTTTTTATATAATCTGTAGTTCTTTGTTTTATTGACAAATATCCTTCTTTTTTGGCTTTAAGGAAACCAAGGTAATCTGCCAATATTGCTTTTCTTGGGCATTTTCATTTCAATGGTGTTCTTTTTTAATCATTATTAAGTATTTGGTGTTTAACTTAACTTATCTTTGATTAGACTTTTAGGGACCTTTACATATTTAAGAAAGGTGGGAACTACTTCATCATAATTCTCGTGGTGATTTTATAAATACTGTCGACAATGTTAATTCATGACCCACATTCTAATACAATTAGGTCGAATTTTGTTTAAATGTAATTATTTCCTTAGCAAATACTTTCTATAGATTTAATAGGACGTGCGCGCAAGATAAGTCTGCGCGCGATGGGTGGCAGCATTAAGCATAATTGATCTTATTTCCTTCATTTAATCAATAGTCATTTTTCATAACTCTAAACTTAAAGTAATTTAAGTAAAGCATAATTAATTACTACTACTTGCATAGAATTTGATGAAAAAAGCTTCATGAAATTATTGTAAATCTTTTATTGAATACTTAGTAGTACCTATACTGTTAAATTTGGTCTAAAAATGGTCCTGCAGTGGCTAATACCGTCCATTTCAATTTCAATTATTTTTAATTCGTCCCGCTGGTATACTTGTGTACCACCCAAAAACCAATAGGTACTGCAGGCACCGGTAGTACGAAAATTGAGGGAAATTGTAGTATAATGGTATCCCTAAATGTTACCTGTCAAATAAGCAACGCGGGCTCTATCTTTGTAAAACGGTACCGTAGGCCCGTTATTGTCTTGTTCACTCCAAGAAAACATCCCTGCCAGCACTTTAAATTACTTTTGGAATAATGATGGCGATTATTTACTTCGGAAACGAATAAAAACACGGAATACAACACACTCTCTTGACACCTGACATAAATGACAAAAGATTAGTTTAAATTTTGGCCGCGCGCAGACTTATCTTGCGCGCACTCGTCATTTCAATGACATGCCACCATTTACATATCTTAGCACTTTTCTTTTAATTTAAAAATAAGCTTCTGTTATCGAAATAGTTCGTATATGTTTTTGAACTAGAATATTGTTCTATACTTCTTTCTTTTTCCATACAATGCTGGTCGACAGTTAATTCCAAATTCAAAACATAATTTCTATTTTATCAAAACTCACTTAACATCATATCACTCACTAAACATACTTTTTAATTCAATTATAAATCTATCGCAATGAGCAAAAAGCTCAAAATTACTCGACCCTATGTCCGTATTGACACAGTTTTATAAATTAAATAAAACGTCATAAGTGCACCATGAGTGTTATTTAACAAGAAAACTTTAATGCTTTGAAGGTGTCAAACGAATTCTAATCAACTTGCTTGAATTTACATAAGACTAAATTATTTCAGACCACGAAAATTCACTTTCAAGTAACTACTTGAGAGTACGGAGAAACATCTAGGGCCTAGAAATTGATAAAAGAAGATAATTCAGGCATTAAACATATTGTACGATCTGAACTTGAAAATTTTCGCTATAGTAAAAAAATTTGAGGGGGCCACAGTTTTTTTTTTTTTTTTTTGTATTGTCTGATCGAATTTCTATTCAGTGGAACCATTCCAAACTCTCTTTCAGGCATCTTCTATACGCATCAATTAACTGTCACTAATAATAACGTACTAAGAACAAAATCAAAGTCAGAGTTTCTCATCCGCATCATTTCCTACTCGGGTTGACAGTAAAACAGCTTACCGAGTTAGGTGTTAATACAATTTACTTTTATTAAAGCTGTTCCATTGTTTGCTTGCAGTTGCCCCAAGCGGTCGAGACGAGATATTAGTGTCAGACACGAATATAATAATACGAATTATTAGACTTACCCGCGCAATTTTAAAAGATGGCGGTTTCTTCTGTTCTGTTGGAACAGTAATGTAATGTCTTGCAAAGTGTTGGAACGGAAGAGGTTTCTTTTATTTAGTTGATGGGGGATTTATTGTATTTGCTGCGGATAAATTGTTTTTAGGGTTCCGTACATCAAAAGTTAAAAAGGGACCCTTATAAGATCATTCTCATGTCCGTCTGTCTGTCCGTGTGCCACCACCGAATTTCTCAGGAACAGGTGGACCTAGCAAGTTGAAATTTATATCAGATACTGAGGTTTATTAGGTCTCTATTGAGTGTATAAAAAATCAAATTGACAATTCTAGGTCAACCGGAAGTACCCTATAGGTTTTGGGTCGAAAACCTATATGGTAGTTCCCGTTGACCTCATTGTCATCGTTGGACATAGGCCTCCCCCAGGCGTCGCCACATCGACTGAGCCCGTGCGTCTCGCATCCAGCGCCTTCTCGCAACCTTAACCAGGTCATCGGTCCACCTAGTGGAAGGCCTTCCAACGTATCGTCTTCCGGTTCGCGGTCGCCATTCCAGAACTTTTCGGCCCCATCGGCCATCCGTTCTGCGAGCAATGTGCCCTGCCCACTGCCACTTAAGTTTGGCAATTCTTCGGGCTATGTCGGTAACCCTGGTTCTCTTGCGGATCTCCACATTTCTGATTCGATCACGCAAGGAAACTCCGAGCATAAACCTCTCCATTGCCCTTTGAGTGACTGTAAGCTGCCTGATAAGGCACACTGTAAGCGACCACGTCTCAGAGCCATATGTCATAACTGGCCCGTTGACCTAGAATCACGAAATTTGGCAAAAAGTAAGGTCTTACAGCACAAAAATAAAGAAAATAAAAAATGCTGGAAATAAAGGTTGACCCCATACATACATAGTTGACGCCACCCTGGGTACGGAACCGTTCGTGCGCGAGTCTGACTACCACTACCACGACTAGTACCATTATCGCAAAAAACGGCAAAAAATTACCGTTTGTTGTATGGGAGCCCCACTTAAATATTTTTTTTATTCTGTTTTTAGTATTTGTTGTTATAGCGGCAACAGAAATACATCATCTGTGAAAATTTCAACTGTCTAGCTATTACGGTTCATGAGATACAGCCTGGTGACAGACGGACAGACAGACGGATCGTGGAGTCTTAATAATAGGCTCCCGTTTTTGCCCTTTGGGTACGGGACCCTAAAAACAACTGTCTTGAAACTCTTATAAAGTGAAATTATGATTCTTTAAATTCGTATGTAAGTGGTGCCTTAAAGTGTCATTTAATAGATTTTTCCAGCAACTTCTTTCCCGTGAAATTCGAATATCATCCCGTGAGATAATATTATAACAATGAAGGATATCTTATGTCATAATCCAGGTCAAAGTTTACCCGTGTCTTTAAAATCCGTCCGAATATAGGCCATGGTTTACCAGTGAGCCGAGTTCATTCAAATCCGTTTAGCCGTTGAGGCGTAATTGATTTAACAAACATCAAAAAATACAGACCTCTGCAATTATAATGTTACTAGCTTCTGCTAGCGGCTTTGCCCGCGTGAATGTCGAAAATTATCCCAAGATGCTAGTATTATATATCTGTGCCCAAGGGAACATATTCCCGGGACTAAAAGTATCCTATGTGCTATTCCAGACTATAATCTATCTCTGTGCCAAATTTTATCCAGATCCGTTCAGCCGTTTGAGCGTGAAGAAGTAACAAACACACACACACACTCACTCACAAACTTTCGCCTTTATTATTTAAGTGTGATTAGTGTGATGTGATTATTAAGTATGATTGCATTTGTATTATCGTCCAACCTGCTTCCAATCCTACCCTAATTCCGGCAGCCAGAAATGTTTTACGGTACACTCACTGACAGCCCGTCGATGACGGTATTGGGCCCCATGAGATTGAGGGCTAGCCTTACGCTATTTACCAGCGCAATTGCACCTCCAAGCTGACAGTAACCCCCAATGCCACTTTGCATGCCCTAGGGATCGAACCCAATACCAAAGGCACAGTAGATGCTGTCTAAATCAGTCTGTTATTGTTGGAACAAAAGCAGGGTAAATGCTTTTTGTAGAAAAGGGACTACAGCATTGATTTTCATGTTTGGTCCTTAGGCCCTGAAGAAAATCCATGATTTCTTTATTGTATGTCAGTGGAAGTCCTATATTTTTTTTTTTGTTTGGCCTCTCGCCTTTTAATCAGAGTGGAATTAGGGTAGGGTTGGAAGCAGGTCGGACGTTAATACAGCAATATTACTTAATATTATAACTGTGGAAGTCTGTATTTTTGGATATAAATGGCTAAATGGATAATAATGGCTTTTTTTTTTTTTGTTATACGCTCGCGTTTGACCACTATCTCGCCTGATGTTAAGTGATTTGAGACAAACTCGGCACTCGGGTAGCTTATGGCCTATATTCGAATGGATTTGAAAGACACTGGCAAACTATGGGCTTGACTAGGAAAACGGATGCCTTTTATTTGGATAATACGTTCCCACGGGATGATATGAAGTTGCCGGAAAAATCTATTAAGTGACACTTTAAGGGTACACTAGTCGATGGCACGAACTATTTTGTTCGCGGGGTTAAACTGCATTTTATATCAACCGACAACACGTGCGGAAGAGATAGATGCTGTGATTAGCAGTAAGAAGCTAGTTCGCGTTAAAATACACACTTTTGCAAATTTGTAGCGAAATGGATAATGATTTAGGACGAAACCGAGCGCGCGAAATTTTACAAGCAGACCTTTGGCAGTCTAGATATCATGAAAAAACGACTAAATCTCTCTGTTCAAAAAAAAATTATTTGCATTGTTGAACTACTAATCTATCCCTGTATCGAGACAGTTTTGCAATTTTCCGTCTACTTATGGTATTTATTCACTCCCAAAAATACGTTAAAATTAGTGTCGAAATGTGGAACTTTCGACGCTCATAACTTTGAAATATTTTCTTTTTTTACTTTTTTGCTTCCATACAGGGCTAGATAATGATGAGAAAAATTGATATCACTTTTTATTTTGAACGTACATCGTCAAACAGTGGAATAATCCCTAGACTACGTTTGTATGGAAGAATATTCGAACAGTGTAACCTTAAGGCACCACTTACATATGCCGTTCAAGAAAATGTTTATATTCCTTAACCGAGCGATCCTATGGAGACTAATCTTGTTAAATAGAGCCTTCAGCCAGGGCATCAAAAGCTGAACCTAAGCGACCACGCTGAAGACTACCCTCTGTGGGGTACAAATCAGGACGTCGCTAAGGTGACAGCAAGGGGACTGGCTGGATCATGACTATTAATATTTCTGGCAGTAAAGAAGGCTTATAAACGCAATCTACGCTACTATGATTAACTATCTACAATTCAAGTTTGGTTGTAGTAAGACAATTAGTACCATTGTTGCAAGTATAAATTAAACTCCATTAATAAAATCAGAACGGAGCGAAGTTAGAAGAATAAAGCGCCTGAAAATAAAAGCGTGAAATGGCGCGGAATGTGACAGTTGTTTCCATTACATTACAATTTTCCGACTGAGAAGGTATCCACTCAGGTATTCGATATTGAATAAACTATAAAAGATCAATATTTTCCCAGAGGTTCGACATCCCAAACGTCCTCAATACAACAATGCTTCTAGTTCGGATACTGCACAAGTTTGCGTACGACGTGGACTCATTCACTTCCATCAATCCCTTGCTCCCATTATTTGTTTACGTAACTAACAACGAAACGTCACATCTTCTCAGATTATCCAATACAATTTTCACCTTAATCTCTAGCACTTAAGACCCACGTTTAACTCGTTCAAAACGATCTAAGGAATGCTCAGATTTTCGGATACTCGAGGTCGTTCGTTTCGCAAAGCCGTGGAAAAGACTTTCAATTTTACAAAGGGGTGAGCGACAAATAAAATTTGTTTTAGAATATTACTCTACTAAGTCAAACTGGAGTAATTAAACGTACTACCGGTTCGCTAAACAAGTGATATTGTATTCGGTAATGATGTCGACCACATTTTTAAGCCTGTGCTTTAAAACGTCGAGATCAATGAGCCCGCCATGTGCAACAGTGCTTAATCAAAACTTCAATTAAATTTTCGTAATACCTTTCGTCGAGCGCCCTCGCCCGGGAGAGCACACAAATTAATACCTACGTCCCGGAATATGTTTTAATTTCAATATATCATGATAGTACCTGATGAGTTTCGCTTAAATTAAAACATACTGTCGGAGGCCTCATTGTGGACGTTTACGTCGCTTCAACACATTCTATTTACTCAGTAAATAAGTCAACAAAGTTGTTCAACATTAAAACTGTAAATAAAGACTAGTCGCGAGGAATGAAGGCGGTACCTATAGTTCTCAATTAAAACATAATTCAGTCGAGGTCGAGTTATTTTTTCATTCGTATAAATGATCTCGGCAGCAAAGTTTGTTGTTTGTTAGTTAATACTAATAAACGGCTCGGCAGAGACGCCAACTCTTCGCGCCTCGCACCATTTGTCTCGGGAGGTAACGAGGACCGACTAATGGGGTCCCGGCCGAACCTAAGTAATTTAGAAAAACGATTGTTAAGATAGACGACTTCCCGTTTTATTTACTCGTGAAAATGTGGAGAACTCGAACTCGTGTGTGTGTATGTGTGGTTTGTGGTCTTACCAACTCGTAACGTGTTTTAGATTTACACTGATCAAGAAAGCTTTGCGCCATTTCTCGAATTAAGCTGGTTTTAAATAAAGGAATTGCTCGCTTGAAACCCAGCCATGTTACTAATCTAAGGCATAGCACGCACTGTGATTTTTATTCGCGCGATTTTTTTGCCGCCCATTCTGTGACCTATGGAAAATGTATGAAGCTTTTGAAGGCAATGCGTGCTGCCGAAAAAAAAATCGCGCTTTAATAGTACTAAAAAATTCGCGCTAATTTTTATTCGCGCGAATAAATATCGTGCGTGTTAAGGCGCCTCCCCGAGCAAAACGCCGCGCTAGTCGTTTTTGTGCAGTTTTTAAAAGCTATCTACTCTTAAATATCAATTAATAAAAACATATTAAATTTCTACATAATGTTGATTCTAAAACACACACACACACACACTTTACACACACACTACACACACACACACACTACACTTTTTTTTAAAAAGAGGTATATGTTTCACTAATCTCCTTCCAACAAAACCATAAAAATGAGAAATAATTATTGATAGCATGCATCTCCTCGTAAAGTGGTCATTATTTATTGATTATACTAACACTAATGGATAGACAATTTGATAACGAACATTGTGTAAGCTTTTTTTTTTCGACAGACCAATATTCGACTTTATAAAGATTTTATTCTAAAATCTGGACGTATTCACTACCGTAATTCATGCGCCACCAGTGCCGCTAGGCCAATAGGAATGCTCATATCTCATGCTGATTTTTTGGTCAGGGTACGGCCTTAAGCCTAAGTCTAAACACATCTGTTTTGAATTTATGATAGTAACTAAAGATATAATACTACAGTTTCATCAGTTTTTTCTACAATTTATAACTTAGTTTCAAAGATTTATTCCTACCGTATACCTTCTGAATTTTGGATGTTTACCAAAGATTTAGAGAACACAAGGTTAGCAAACAGAATGCATTTCCCCTACAAAATATGTTCACGGAAGCTGGAGCCCGGAGCACAAGATGCCATAACTTCTCCCTGGAACCGAGGACCATATCAGGTGGATTGTAGTTATTTCCTCCCGAGGTGTTCGTAATTTTGAAATGACTGTCAGTCAGTGGTACAACAAACATCTGGTTGATAATATCAAACTTAAAACTGCAGCTCATTACTGGCCTTTTTTTATAATAGTACATTGTTACCCTAGGGGTGAAAGTAACTTATTTTGTCCCGAGACGGGGTTTGGCGCCCGGAACGAAGTGAGGGCGCCAATAGTTTAAGAGACTAAATAAGTCTTTAACCCGAGGTAAACACTGTGCTTTTCATTACAAATACAAGGAAAGTAAAACTAAAAACATGAATTAGCTAAAGAAAAAATGAGTAAATTTTATTTTACATTTAACAACAACTTTGATGAGATAATTTTATTTAAAGTTTATGGTATTAGCCTCTTCTCTTATAAAATCAGGCGTTAAATTCATATCAGAATCAGATGAACTCATTTTATAGGTACAAATCTCTGCTATACGTATAAACAAAAGTCTTCAAATCGAAAAAATAAATGAAGATTGAATTGCCGCTTTCCCGCCTATTTTGTTTGTTTTTTTTTTCTGTGGCCGGCCAGCTATTCAGCCATTATTTTTTATTTTCATCATTGAAAAAATGGTAAATATTTTGCCCAAATCTAAGTTATTTTAAAGAAATTGTTGAAACTAAATTATAATAAAGTTATTTAAAAAATATATATTCTTTAATCAATACTTTACTTTAAGTTATTTCAATTTTACATCGTATAGAAAGTTGGAACATGGTTCAATAGATATGTGAAAAAGAACTAGTTTTTTTTTTAATAATTTGACAGCTGTCAGTTGAAAGTGATTCTCCCTAGGGATGAAAAGTATTACTTTCATCCCGCTCCTCAGGCAACTTCAGACCTACTTTCAGAGTATGAGTAATGAAAAAAACTTTTTAACCATATTATTATGAGTTTAAACTCTGATTAGTAGATTCTTAATTCAAATTTAATGTTTGAGTGTCATCTTTCTATTCCATAACCCAATTTATTTGGGGTTGGCCCAAAATGTCTTCCTTAAAGTTACACTAGTCGACGGCTCGAACTATTTTGTGTTAAAATGATACATGATAATGATATGATGAACTCGTGCGAAAAAGATAGATGCTGTGATGAGCAGTAAAAAGCTAGTTCGCGTACGAATTAGCACTTTTGCAAGTTTGTAGCGAAATGGATGATGATTTAGGACGAAAACAAGCGCGCGAAATTTTATAAACAGACCTTTGGGAGTCTAGATATCATGAAAAAACGACTAAATGTATATTTTCAAAATAAAATTATTTGCATTGTTTAACTACTAATCTATCCCTGTATGGAGGCCGTTTTGCAATTTTCCTTCTTCTTATGGTATTTATTGCTACCCAAAAATGCGTTAAAATTAGTGTTGAAATGTGGAACTTTCGACGCTCATAACTTTCAAATATTTTTCCTATTTACTTTTTTGGTTCCATACAGGGCTAGATAATGATGAGACAAATTGATATCATTTTTTATTTTGAACGTATATCGTCAAACAGTGGAGTAATCCCTACACTACGTTTGTATGGAAGAATTATCGACTAGTGTAACCTTAACTTGCCGTATACTTCTAATGAGTCACATTAGAAGCTTATAATCATTACAGTAGCCGTTTAGAGTCCGTAAATTTAATATTAATCCCATTAATATTAAAGCTAAATTTTATCCGTGGTGCTAGGCAATTGGGCTTATCCAAGTTGGAAACGACCCCTTTGTGCCTATTGGCCTTGTTTGCTCTGTCTCCTGCTTGATATGGAGGGAAGTGGAAATAGTTTTTTTTTTTCCTACTCTTCCGTTATTCTTTTCTGATTAATTTCGTTGCAGTTAAATTCATTCTCCGGGACTTCGTCGAGCTTCATTGCCTCGGCGCTTTTCTGGTGGTCGCCACTGTTGATTCCGGCTTTCAGGAGTTTTAAGGAGTTGCAGGGAATAGTGCGGTGGGATTGTCCCAAAAAAAAAGTCCCCAAATTTGTTAAGTGTAGAAATATTAATAAGTCGAGAAATACGATACCTAAGTAAATCAATAAGCGAATATTTCTAAGTGGGTCTCAAAGGACTGGTTCGCCATTTCTACATCAGCGCCCTCTCCCAAATCCAGTCGTGTGAAACCTTCGGTGATTATGCCAATACCTCGCGCGCCCGTTCTTCGCAACTATGACGGAGAATCACGTCCAGCAGTGGACATTTACGACCTGTTGAGATTGATTGATTGATCCCAACGACTACGCTACGTGCCTGGAATAAGCACAGAAACGTTATTTTATACAATTTTGTGTTTTACTAGAATATAATGACGGAGCCACAAAGTTGTTTGTCTAAAATGTTCTTTTTTTAAAGTTATGTAAGATAACTTTTTTTTAAAGTAACCTTTGTAAAGGTAATAAGCTTTTGTGAAAGACCTTTCTACCCATTATTTTATTTTTCTATTAAATAAAGTTACGTAGGAACACAGTTTTTTTTTATGTTTGTTCTTAGTTATTAACCTTATACGAAGGTTTAGCTTTAGGTTCAGCAAAACCACTTTTAAAATTGCCTCTAGTACAGGATACTGTACTGCACTACTGGCAATTTTAAGACTACCGTCAATTTAAAAAAAAAGTTTAGGCTGGCCTCGCATTATATTTAAAACTTCTTACTTGGCGAGCCCGAATCTGCCCAAAATGTGACCACTGACGTACTTTTTAGGGTTCCGTACCCAAAGTGTAAAAACGGGACCCTATTACTAAGACTTCGCGGTCCGTCTGTCTGTCTGTCTCCAGACTGTATCTCATGAACCGTGATAGCTAGACAGTTAAAATTTGCACAGATGATGTATTTCTATTGCCACTAAAACAACAAATACTAAAAATAGAATAAATAGTACATTATTGCAAAGGCCGGGAAATAGACAATTGCAGGTCGAGTATGAGTTTGAAGGCCGAGCCGTAGGCGAGGACTTCACTAATACGAGACAGGCAATTGCCATTTCCGCCGAGGCATATACAATGCTTTTCTCAAAAGAATGCAGGGAAATAAAAAAGTAGTTAAATTTCCTTAATTTTTAAAGTTAATGCCATTTTTAACATGAACTGTAAATTTCAGCATGGCATAAATTGCCCATAATGTAGATGGCTTTTTAGTTTTAGAAATCTCATTAAAATACGCCAAAAATACTGTTTCGGCGAAAATGTTCATTTTTCCAAATCATAAAATGTTCATAAAGGTACTTTCATGTATTTTTCTTTTGACTTCGCTGGAAGCAGGTTTTCCATTGCCAATTTCACAGAAAAAAAATATTGGGACTTGCGAACTTTTTTCTTACTAGCAACAAAATTATTTTGTAATAGCTAAATTTTTTCTTATTATTTGCTAATTAACATGTAGTTTTTTACTAACCGAATAAAAATGTATTTAAATTTAAACAAACATTAGCTATTAGGAAATAAACTTTAATAAAATAATACAAAACTAGTTTTGTTGCTAGTAAAAAAAAAGTACGCTAATCCCAATTTTTTTTTCAGTGTTGGCTTCTGGTCTTAAATCTGGTGGACCGTGAACCGTTGGAACTGATTTTAATTATTAAATTTATACTTATTAAATAAATATTTAAATAACAAATCAAGACGAATTTTCAGCTTTGCCGCCGATTTTCTATTTATCATCTGTGCCGAAACTGCCGAAAGGCAAACGCATTTATGGCTATACAGCCACGTGAACGCAATTTGTACTAAGCAAAGAGACTTACTTTGGTATGCCAAGAATGATAAAAGAGATCCAATCAAAGAGTATCTAATAACCCCAGCACGCCGTTTCATACAACATTGCTGGAGCGTTGAAATGTTCCAAATTCAAAAAATGCTCCAGCAATGGATTTGATTTTCATTGTCCGTAAATTCGGTACTTCGCGTGTTCTTTTTTCTAAAATAATGACAATATTTCCATGCATGTTTGAGAAAATAAATATTTAAGTGGGGCTCCCATACAAAAAACGTGATTTTTTTGCCGGTTTTTGCGATAATGGTACGAAACCTGGCCGGTTTTTTATTTATTTAACGATATGCTAGCGCTTGACCACTATTTCGCCTGATGGTAAGCGATGATGTGGTCGACGGTGAAGCACGCTTGCCTAGAAGTAACCTATGCACTCTCGACTTAAAGACCCCTAGGTTGTAGCTATCAGGAAACAAAGACTCCAGCAGTCCTTCCTTAGCTGTTCAATTCCTCTCCTTAGCTGTGCGCACAAAGAAAGTATTCGCAAAACGCTTTGTACGTATGGGTGGGATGTCCACCATGTACCGGTGGTGCATTGCCGCAGTGGTGTCTCATCCTATACAAAGAAACCGTGCCGACGTTTTATACTGTTTACTCTGATTATTTTTTGTACACCGATCCCGTTCGGTTCCGTTCCTTTCCGTTCCACGCAAATAGATGGTGATCTATCTATCGCCAATCAATTTACAAAAAATAATCGGTATAATCAGATGAAAAACGCTAGTTACGTCGGCACGGTTTCTTTGTGTGGGATGAGGCATCTGTATGCTAGTATTTCATTATCTGTGATTGCCGTACGTCCTATCTGTACCTACTTAAATCTAGAGTAACTCATTACTCAATTGATACTGTGTGCGCTGGTCGAAGTCCTACACCACCGAATTAAGATCTCTAATTCGCCCGGTCTCTGAATGCCTGATTTAGTCTGCTGTCAGATCTCATGTCCAGTGATTCGATAAGTTGTAGCTATTTTGGCCGACCATTAATAAATCATAAAAGTTAGCTACAGCTTTAGATTTGACAGGTGATATACAGAAATATACTCAATATTACTCTGCAGGCTTTAAATAATTGAAAATCTTTGAGGGGATTAAGTGCTCACGATTATGAACGACTTTTAGCATCTTTGGCTTCGCTCCCGTGGACAACCCCATAAGACCCATTTTTGGGATTAAGATGTAGCTTTCTATTAGTGAAAGAATTTTTCAAATCGGTCCAGTAGTTTCGGAGCCTATTCGGTACAAACAAACAAAAAAATCTAATTTATAATATTAAGTATAGATAAACAGTTGTCAGTTAATTTATGTTCTCAAAGGTAACTCGACTGAAATTGTAGGTCACAGCTATTCACACACACACACACAGCTGTTTGCCCGATAACACGATTTGCTCAGTAGCAGTTGGTTATATTCAGCCACCACTGCTCTCAAAACGGTGAAGAAAAACATCGTGAGGAAACCGGCATGTCCTAGAACCAAAAATTCGAAGACATGTGACATTCACTAACCCGCACTGGACCATTTTTTTTTTTTGTGTTGGAAATCATCCAATGACTTCTCCCGCTCTGGGTGAAGCGGGAGGGCGTGTCAGACTATTACTGACTAAAACCCACCCGTGTTCCTTCAGTTGCTTGCTTGTGCCAGGACCGCGGTAACTCTTTTTCAAATGTATCCGCGACCCAGAAAGGCATCGGCCCTAGCGAACCCCGTCAACTTTTTCCCTCTCACAGAGATGAGGCCGTTTTCTCAGCAGTTGACACATTAAAAACGCTGAAGATAATATTCATCCATCAGTATTCTTACTCCTTTAAAGATTAATGGAGAATTAAAAGCCACTCTGTATATAAACAACTTCAAACCCACCTACGCAATTTACTATTTTAGCTGGTAGCAAATACGCCCGAGCCAGAACATCCTCAAAACCAATAAAACAATTTAAACATTAATTAAGACATCACCAACACTACGTTTGCAAAAAGAACTCTCGACCGTTATTGGCTGAGCGTAAACATAATTCTACACAAGACGTTTGCTTAGGACTGTCGATACAAACCAATAGACAGCTAGATTAACCACTTAACTACCGTGTTCCAGCTCAATGGATGCGTGTCGTGTTTCAGATCTACTTGTAGCGATGTTCTTTAAATTTTATTTGCTTATCTCGTGTACTTTTAAAGCTCCCTCAGACCGGCATGGGACGACAATACGACAACTATTATAGAAGAAATGTTTATATCTTTTTTATGATTTTGCGTTGTCGCATCCATGTCGCATTGTCGCTTCGTAACTGCCTGCGGGAGCCATAACAATGAAACTGTATTTGAAAGATTAGACATTTAAATAAATAATTATCCTGATAAACATCTTAACACTGTTTTTTTTTGTTTCGGTGTTTCTTTCTTTTTGCTAAGGACTGTCGATACAAACCAATATACAGATAGATTAACAACTTATGTATCGTGTTCCAGCCTAATGGGCGCGTCGCGAAATAGATTTACTTGTAGCGATTTTGTTTGAAAGTTTTTTTGGATTTTATGCCAGTATCGAATTTTTGAAAGGGCTTTTGAAAGGTTAGAGGTTTTAATTAAGATCGTTTTAAAAATTG
This sequence comes from Orthosia incerta, assembly GCA_948252205.1. NCBI lineage: Eukaryota > Metazoa > Arthropoda > Insecta > Lepidoptera > Noctuidae > Orthosia > Orthosia incerta. Next base: position 9,468,633 of record OX411748.1, read on the forward strand.
GTACATTTTTAATAAATCTAGACTAATATATTAATATATATACTAATATTGTTTGTTTGTTTTACGGAATAGGCTCCGAAACTACTGTACCGATTTGAAAAATTCTTTCACCAATTGAAAGCTACATTATTCCTGAGTGACATAGGCTATTTTATTCCGAAAATAGGTCCTGTGGGGTGGTCCACACGGGAGCGAAGCCGCGGACAAAAGCTAGTAATATATACAATTGAATATTTCTCGTCTTATGACTAATAACAAAACAAACTTACATACAAAGGGGAGAGGGAAAGGCTCATAGCGCATCAAAATATTCGTCCACATCGATGTCAATGGGAAACGTGCCCAGAACGATGGCAAAAAGAAAATGTTTCCTATTTAAATTTTAAATGATTATCATTACTTACTTTTATTTTATGCCAAGAATTGTATTCTAAAACATTTCTACTGTATCTAGGTTGGCTTGGGAAACCGCCTGGTGATGAGTGGGGTTGAACACGATCGCGATCGAGACCAAACGGGGTGAGAAATTCCGAAAAATTCACTCATGATACTGATGTTGGCAGATAGTGTCAGCTGGCGAATAAATCTTCAATAACGTTGCCATTTGTCAAGATGTTTGCATAAGACTGTCATACAAACCAATATACAGCTAGATTAACCACTTAACTATCGTGATCCAGCTCAGTGCGTGCGTGCGTGTCGTGTTTTAGATTTACTTGTAGCGATGAGTTATTTAAAAGTTTTTATTTAGTTTTATTTAGTTTTGAGTCTTTATCTGGAGTTATTTAACGAGGGAAAAGCCTTTGAAATGTTATATAGCTTGTAATTTTGCTGCATTAATATATTGTTTAAAATTTGTTTACGGTTTATAACGTGCATTTAACAGAATAGCTAAAATAGGTTTTGCTTGTAAAACCGCTGAGTTCATGATTGAGTGCGGTTGAGGCTGAAACTGGGTGGAAAATTCTCGAAAATACACGGCTTTTACAGAATGATGGGTTAACAGGCGAATCATCATCATCATCATCATTTCAGCCGATAGACGACCACTGCTGGACATAGGCATCCCCCAGGCGTCGCCACATTGACCGATCCCGTGCGTCTCGCATCCAGCGCCTTCCCGCAACCTTAACCAGGTCATCGGTCCTGCCAACGTATCGTCTTCCGGTTCGCGGTCGCCATTCCAGAACTTTTCGGCCCCACAGGCGAATACTTAGTCAATAATGTAGACAAATATACCTATTAAAAAAGTAAAGAGTGGATACAATACTTTATTGTGCATTTGCAATGTAAAGAAATTAATTAAAATGTCGACTTAAGATATTCTCGATGTGTCTAAATAATATGTGCTGCTCATAAGTTTATTACTAGGCAAATAATCAAATAATAGTTACAATAAATCTACATAATTAGAGTATCAAATGAGCAAAGCACTAAGCGACACGGAATTGCTTAGTTTAGCAGCAAAATAAGGTAAATTCAAAACATATTCCGTACCGACTTCATAATATTATCCTAATTGCTCCTTTCTCATGTTACTGAGCAACATTAAGTTCCCGAGAGTAAGACGTATCTCAGGGAACACTTAACGTAGAACATTACCTACATTTGTTCTCCATACAAAATTTTGTTTAGAACATAACAAATATTAGGTCCTTACTTTGGATGTTTGCGTTTTTTGAAACGGGTCACTTTGAAACTTTGAGAGCTACGGTTTAAAATGGAATTCAAATAAACTTTATGTTAAATGCATGTTATTTCTTTTTAAAGAAGAGTAAGTATGGAGTTTCTTGTGCATTCTTCTCCATAACAAGCTGCTTTGCCGAATGCACGGTAGAATCAACTTTTATTACTTGAAAATTTTAATTTTTGTTTGAAGTTCAAAAGTGCCGCTTATTGGCCTAGTTGAATAAATATATTTGACTATTTGACTTTGACTTTAACAATTTTTTATGCATTTGTTTCTCAGGGTAATTTTTTTCAGAAATTTCGCCATATTTTATACTGTGATCTCGAAGAAAATTTGCGTTTATTTGAAAATCTGTTGTTTATACTCTTTTACAAAAAGATTTTCTGGGGAGGTAATCTCGGGAATGATTCGATATCGGAATTCTTTTTTTATCATTATCGTCGAGTTCCATGCGTTACTATTCAGGATTTAAAAAAACAACACATTTTAAATAATTATATTAAATTTTTATTTATTATAAATTATATTCACTGAAACTTCTTAAGACAAAAGCTTTGTATGGACAAGCAGCAAGCTTCCACCTCCTTAATGGTAAAAAGCAATTCCATGCCCTTGTACAAAACAAGGCCAAATTGCCCACTTTAGGGCAGACTAATTGTTAATAACTACGCTTCACTACATCCTTGTGTCTCTAAAGGATTCTAAATAATTCCTACGTTTCTTGTTACAGATACACTGACTACAGCTCATCCCGCATTCAATACGGTCCACGCAATCTAATTAGGTAAGTACCTTTCACCCAATTAATGATCAAATTACGTGTTCGTTATTTATCGTTTCATGTTACGAAACTAAATAGACATATTTTTGTTTCTTTGAGTATATCTGTATCGATATATATCCAACAAAGTACCAAGATGACTCAGCGGGCACTGCGAGCGTATCAGTGAATGCCAATTTATAATCATAGAACTTTATGGCCTGAGACAATTCTGGCTACGGCTACCCAACTAGCATAATTATCCTGGAACGCGTACTTTCTAAGCCTATTTTGTTATGGCATCAATATAAGCTACTGCACTTTTAACAACATAAATAAATGCTGTTTTAACTTAATTACATTAACTACTATAACTTTTACCTTGTAACCGTTTACAAAAACATATTTCCTGGCCATTATAAACCCAAGACTTATAAAAGCATGCACGAATACTAATTGTACTTAGGAGTAATCCATCCAGTTACTTAGGCTTATAAGCGCTTATAAGAGAACATCCGCTTGCCGATTATAATCTGATGACTCCTATAAGAGCCAATACCAGGAGTATATAAACTGAGGAGTAATTACTCCGGTTACTAAGACTTATTAGCACTTATATGTCCCTTTTCACACGCTCCGGTTGCCGGGTAGCCGGTGCCGGATACCCGGCGGCGAATGTATGACCACTTACGCCGGTAAGTGTGAAAGCTTACATGGCTTAACACTTCGCCGACGGTTACCCGGTAGCGGCTACCCGGCAACCGGAGCGTGTAAAAAGGGACTCTGAGAACATCTGTGGGCCAGTATAATCTTATGACTCCTATAAGAGCCAATATCAGGAGTATTGCTGAACATTTAATTTGGTAAGAACATGGTAGTTCTTTGGTTTTAACACATGGCGTTATAAAACCAAGTGTCCCTATTATAGCACTATAACGCACTTCAAAATGCCAACTGCCAAAATGGCAGCTGCCTTGTATAATTTGCTAAACAAATAGCTAAATATTAATATGTAAATATTCCAATTTCAAGAGGTGCGTAATAAAATTAACCAAACATTGAATGATTCTTTGCTTCGTTACTATGAGGTACTGGAGGTACAGTTAACTTATTATCATTAGCGCTTTTTCTCGGGAGTTCGTTCCTTGTCATATACCACAGAAACCGTACACGTTTGCCGGGCTAAAAAGAAGCTTGTGACACTGAATAGAAGTGTATATTTCTATCAGTGAAAGAAACATACAAAACAATTCTACCTATAAACCAAAGATTTGATTTTTTTCAATATCCCGTCTGTCACTGCCAAGTGCCAACCAACGGGACCCAACCGTCCAGTACCAACACGATGCAATTTGGTTGAGTCAACCAAATCGAAATGCAATCGCGTATCATTGCCTTAAAGAAATAGAGGTGTCCCCGTGTGACCGTGTCCCCGAATACGGCTGGCAATTGTTTATATTATGGTGTCTGACAGCCGGCGAGTTGCCGGATTAAACTGTCTGCGGTGACATCACAGGAGTTTCGTATGACAATGAGATAAGTCGTCCGAAGCGCGACAACATTATTATAGAGGGGAGGATTAGCTGAGCGAGTGTTTTACAGAACATTTATGAAGTCATCATGCATAGGTGTCGGTTCACTTGTTGGAGGGATAGACGTTGAAATTGGATCTTGATATATTGGGTCACTCAATAGTTGAAATTCGACCATAATTCAATACATTTTTAAGGTTTAAATTGGTAAAATAGATTTTAACTTACTAAAATCCTTCTCTTGCAAAGTTTAGGTACAAAAATTTCTCTTCATACTTATATATTTTTTTTTACATTATGTAAATTACACGATTTAACTAAACCAAAGAAAGGGTGAGAGCAGTGGTGGCCCAGTGGTATCGGCCGCGACTTACATGTTGTAGGTCGTCAGTTCGAGCCCAGGTAGGCGCTTTACTTTGTGTAAATTAATTCATCACCACTGCTCTCAAAACGGCGAAGGAAAACATCGTGAGGAAACCGGCATGTCCTAGAACCAAAAATTCGAAGACATGTGACATTCACCAACCCGCACTGGGCCCGCGTGGTGGATTACGGCCCATTCCCTCTCATAAAGAGGAGGCCTGTGTCCCAGCAGTGGGAACATTAATAGGCTGATGATGTGATGTGATGAAAGAAAGGGTCTAACTACAAAATATTTTAGCAACATAACAGCTATTCTCTGTTCCCAACTAAGAGTTCAGCAACACAAAACCTAATCTTGCATCGCCTCTAAATAAATAACACCAAACTGACCGCATCAAAGTTCCTCAAACAAGATTTCAATCCAATGCAATCATTTATTATGCAGCTACCTACGAACGTCCGTAAATAACGGCTGCATTGGGAGTAAGGATGCTTTTCCACTAAAAGCGAAAAGAGCTAGGTAGTGTGTTAAAATCCTACAAACGAATCACTTTATTTTTATAATATGGCTTAGCGCAGCACTGGTGAAAGACCGGCCAAGTGTGAGTCGGACTCGCGCACGGAGGGTTCCGTGCCATTATCGCAAAAATGGAAATAAAATCACGTTTGTTGTATGGGAGCCCCACTTAAACATTAATTTTATTCTGTTTTTAGTATTTGTTAGAAAGAAAAGAAAGAAAAAGTGTTACAAAAACGATTTTTTTTCCATAAATAAAACCATTAACTATAGTATTAGTAAGTACATAAATTATCTTAGTAAAGAAATGTAAGATTAAAATAAAATACTAAATTTAAGTAACTAGTAGCGGCAATAGAAATACATCATTTGTGAAAATTTCAACTGCCTAGCTATCAACGTTCATGAGATACAGCCTGGTGACAGACATATAGACAACCGCGGAGTCTTAGTAATACGGTCAAGTTTTTACGGAACCCTAAAAAGGGCTATCGAAGCTGGATATTTATACAGTCAAGGGCCAAAAACACAGTCGTACTATCCCATTTTGACTCTTGACTGTATATACAAAAATATGAAAGTTGTATGAGAGAAATGTGTGTGAGGACTGCGCGCTGAAAAACAGCTGAAAAGAGACCGCTTCACGTCCCCGTTCCACTTAGCTACACACTGTTTCACGGTTACGCTACGCATCCTCGTACCGCACAACCTACTCGCACAGCTTTGGTGGAAACTGTCACACATTTTCACAGGGCCGCTACACTACTTCGCACCGCTTAGCTACCTCGCATATCTTAAGTCTAAAATCACCCTAAGACGGTCAAACCATTACAATATTCAGCCCTACGGACCGTTTCACCTGAAGTCTGTCAGAAATCTGAACGCCTGGTATCTGGTAGATACATTTCGGTACGGTTGAGAAGATATCAATTATTTGGAAGCCGATGCAAGGCAGTCGGCTGAGGCACGGTGCTATCGAATTGCTGGAAGTCAACTTGCTTTGAATTTGTAAGATGCTTACTACCAGAAACAAATTACGGGTGCAGTTGCAAAGGTAAACGGAGGGAAACGGAGAGCTGTGTTAAATAGAGGGGAACTACTCTAGTTCGCCATATTGGTCAAGGAGTTATTTCTTTGTGTACCAATATCAAATATCGCCCTAAATATTGCAGGTACTGTAGTATCAAAGAGAAACGTCTTTCAACCATCATACCAGTAATATTTACAGTGTGACTATCAGTATTTGTATGAAATTAGTAGTGTGACTAACAGCTGATTTATTCGCTTGAATACCTCCCATTCTAAAGATTAAAGTCAAAGTTAATTATAGTTATATTTACGAGAACTGTCACCCTCTGGAAGATTGCCTCAGATATATGACTTCTCATTTGTTTTCCTACCGCACTATGTTACATCTATAAAACCGCAAATTCAAAGTTGTCCGTAAAATCAACAATATAGTAAAACTTACGATTCGATGAACCATAACCATTATTGCAGTTAGTACCGTAAGCAAAATAGTTCCTGTAATAATTCTGATTTCACAATCAATCAGTAAGTACCGTTAGCGAAATTGTTTCTGTAATATAATTCTGATTGCACAATCAAACTATGAGTAAATATTCAGTACTAACATGAAATTACTCCAAAAATTTGCGAGTAGTTAGAAGCTCTACAAGGCTCTTATTTCGTTAGACACGGCAGGAACAATTACCAAATACACCAGAAGTTATTAATTCCCCTAATTACTCCACTTTTAAAGGGTGGAGAGGGGGAATATTACGGGGTTTGTAATTCTAGCTCGTTCTAGCTCAATTAGTACGGGTTTGGGTTCTAAACTAGTGTTTGTTTGAGAGCTAAGTCTAGTTGTTTGTTTTCCTGGTGTTAAGGTGATGTGTTGGGACTAGTTATAAATAATTAAATTCGTGAATTGTCGCTTGCTTTTTGTATTATAATTTTATAATTTAGGGTAAAATCGGATTAAACTTTTCACGTTAACAAAATATGTTACCTTTTTTTTTTGTTTTTTTTTTTTTGACGCTGTCTCTGTTACCTTTGACCTAGACTAGAGTCTAGGTCAAAGGTGACAGAGACAGCGTCGACGATGGAGTGAGCTTACCCAGAAGAAGCCTGTTCACTCTAACTTTGAAGAGATTCGGGTTGAATGCGTTCGGAAACACAGACGCAGATCAACTCTAAACAAATCAATTAATTAAGACGAAACTTTGATTTTGCACTTTTTCATATATTAATAATAGCTTATCGGCTACTGCTAGGTAATTACTTCATTCACTCATCAATGGTAAATTTTACAATATTTAAAAAAGCTTTTGGCACCTATTTATAAAGTTAATATTTAACATATTTCTCTCAATTTTTACACGAAGCTTCAAGCAAACCTCTCAAAGTTAAGCACATAACGACAACACGATACTCAAGCGGGCCGCCAGTGTATAAAGCACGAGTACAAAGTTACGCTACGGTCAAACTTACGCAAGGATGCACAGTGCGACACTAAAACCCACTTTACCTTGTGTAAGTTTGCCGCTAAAACAGCTTAAACGCCCACTGGAGCAAGCATTTATTATTTTAACTTGATATTACGGTGAAATTTTGAATAAGTTATATTTTAAAATCGTGTTTTAATATAAATATTTACGTAATTTTTCTTTTTCACATTTATTTCTGTTTTCATCGCGATTGGAGTGGAGTTGAGGGAGTTTCCTTCAAAAAGATTTAAAATATAGACCCTAATCTTCTCTCAATTTAGTGGTATTTTTTGTTTTTAACTTAAGTTAGTCACAGGCAGAACAGGTCTGCAGAACAGCAGACAGAATAGAATAAAAAGAATAGAATATAAAACATTTGTTCGACATAGACACAACACGCAACAACAACAATCACAAATTAACAGAGAAGAAAGTAAAAAATAAAGTACAAACAAGGTTTAAGAATTTTGGGGGAATTCTGGGCGTGCCCATACCGAAAGGGTTACCAACTCAGCATTATTTTGCTGGGCGTCAGACACCCAGCGCTGATTTTCAGTTGGCACCCCGCTAGTGACACACGGACGTGTGTCATTTGCTGGGCGTCAGACACCCAGCGCTGATTTTCAGTTGGCACCCCGCTAGTGACACACGGACGTGGGTAAATAAATAAAATGATACTTAAAAATGTTATAATGTAAATATGTTGGTGCTTAACATATAAAATGAAAAAAATATATTTGTAAAATAGATAATATAAAGTCATAGAAAAAATATACAATGTAAACTAATATAAATTGCTACAATAAGATGATTAAAGTTATCTCAAAAAACAAATGACTGTGTGGCATAGACGGCATCAAGACAACTAGAAAAATCAAGAAAAGGGGAGTGACCATAAGCTCTTAGAGTGGTATCAATTTGAGATCGAGTAAGTGACAGATGTATACAAGTCATATACATCTGTCCCTTATTCGATCTCAAATTGATACCGCTCTAAAAGCTTATGGTCACTCCCAAGGTCACACACAAGAACACAGGTAGAGTAGAGAATGCCTTGATGCATTAAGTCCACTTATGTATCACTACTGTACATAAAGTTAAAAATTAATATAAAATCATTGTAAAACCAGCCAACGAGGTTTTCATTGCTTTATAAAACACCTCATACCGTATTCATTTTGAAAGACTTATCAATTTTTCACTGACACAAACAAAAACAGTTGAGCATCAGACTTTTTAAAGTAGAAAATGATTGAGGAATGATTAATCAAAAAACCTTTTTGGACTAACATTCTGAATGGAAATTTTAACTCAATTTCGTACTACACAAATAAACCGCATCAGGGTTAATTGGCGTAAAAATAACGATGTAATTGAAATTTACATTACACGTTGTTGAGAGTAGGCTAGGTAATATTTTAAATACATGGCTGGTGTACTTGTGATGTGATAATGAGACCATGATACAGTATTTTTATTTATTACAATCAGGGAAAATGGTTTTTGGGCAAGTAAAAAAGTCAAATCTTTTTGGAGGTGGACAAGAATGGGAAAAAATTAAGGTCTAAAAATGGAAACAAGACCATGCATTATAGACCAGTAATCATACCACAGCAGGCCTTTTCTGATACAGAGAATGCTCGAGCATTATAGTCACCACACGTCATGCTCGGGGCGTTGGTGATTTCTGACTTATATGTTTTCCTGTATCGATGTCAGTCTTTATCTTTTCGAGTCTATTTAAATAATTTGGCCCTCAATTTGGGCCTAGTAGGTGGTCACGTTAATTGCAGTGTCAGTGGCGTTTATTATAGTGCGCGCGGAACTAGTTGGCCGCTCCTTAGGTATGTGAGCGGTGGGACGGCGAGTAAAACCCGGAATGACCCATTGACAATGGGTGTGATGTCCCATTGACCCATTGACATTGTCATTGTCCATTGTCTTAACCCGCCCCCTCACCCCTGTCGCCACCTAAGGAGCGGCCAACTAGTTCCGCGCGCACTCTAAGTAAGTGTTGGTATATGTCACTTGGGGCACTCTAGCATATGTCATATTCTGCACAGGGGTACCGCACTGACATTGGTTAATAGAACATTCTATAAAATCCCATTTTTTTAACTTCACAACACCTCTTAATGCGACACTTCAGACATTCACAAGAAAATGTATAATGAGAAGCTAGAGTTAAAACTTCAGAATTTGTTCACTAAAGATATTAAAGTACCTAAATCACTTTTCCCTTTACTTTAGTGCCTACTCGATAAAGATGATTAACCCTCGAAAATAACGAGGCGGCCATTTTGTTCTAAGTAGAACAGACAATGTTTCTCAAGTTGCTGTAAAATTACTTTTGTTATGCTTTAAAAGTGAAACTGTTTAAAACGGCTGCTTTGTTTCTGATTTATTAGTTAAAAAGAAAATAATCGAGAAGGAAATCTGTCAATTGTTAGAGTATGGCTTTTGTTCTACTTTCATTGGTAAAGATAAATAAGAAACACATTTAAAACTAAAAGGTTGAAAAGGTTCTGCAGTGTCGAGTGCGTATTCGGTACAAGCAGCGTTGTTCTCCTGAAGACCAATAAATGTAAAAAGCATAGGCGACATTTAGAGGAGGCCTATTGTCTAGAGGTGGACTTCTTTCGGCTGAAATTATGATGATCCAAGGAACGATAACTACACGAATTTTGCTTTTAATATTTGCTTCATTCATAAGTTTTGGAGCAATGATACGAAAACAAAAGAAACTCTAGTTTTAGGCACTTTTCCCACCGCCGGCAACGAAGCGGTTAGCTATCGACTATTTTTTCGCTGAAGAAACGAAAACGATACAGATCCCGTGTCAATAAAAGAGACGCATATATTAATAGTTTATGGCTGGCTGTTCAAACTACTGGCGAGTACTCTCTAACCACAAGTTTGTCGCAGCGACAAGAGCTATTAAAGATAATACTCGTTCGTCGATACTCGCTCGGCAATGCTCGCTTGGCGGTCAGAACTCATGCCGAGAGACCAACTAACAAACGCCTGCAGAACTGACCGCCCGAGCGAGTGGTGCGAGTAATCGCCCGTTGCACAAAAACCACTCGCTCTTAGCAGAGCGGTATAACTATTGGCAGTACACACTCGCTGCTCGCCAACTCGTATCTAGGTTCTAGCTCTACTCGCTACACAACTGGGACAAGTGCAATATTCTGTGTTCTTTAATCAGTTCAATGATTAAATAAATATTGAAACAGTAACACAGAATCTTGCTGGAAAAATAGATATTTCGATACCAGAAGTATCAATTAACGTAAGGGACATTTTGGTGAAAATGAGATATATATATCATTGGATTCAGAATTTTCTGCTCTATCGATTGGTATTATTAAAAAAATTCTATCGTTAAAAAAAATTCCCTTACGTTAAAAATTTTTGGCCTGCGTAAAACGATTTATGACAAAAAAAATGATGTAACAGACGTTTACATTTTTTTTTCTCTGAAAAATAAAGTAAGTCATAGTGTTAAATAATTTACACCCTTACCTTAAACCTCAAATCAGTTGATTTAAATAACATGTCCCTTACTTTAATTCATGATTAGAGTTTTTTAAGAATTATTCTCTTACATTATTATCTCACAAAACTATCTTTATTTTAAGCTCCTTACTGTAATATGCCTATTACGTAACAACTAGAAATCAAATTCTTATTTGCTTTACTTTATTTGTTTAAAAGATCGTTGCTAAAATACGATACCAGAAGTATCAATTAATGTAAGGGACAAAACACGGTTTTTCAGGAGAGCCAAAAAACGATTTTATTTTTATAAATCTGTCTATAACTTTTTACTGTCTGCTCCAATTTTAATTGTGTCTAGAGCAAAGTTTCTTAGAATTTCCTCTTCTTTCATGATATAAACGAAAGATTTTGGAATACCCAGTGGTTTAAAATATAGCATGTCCCTTACATTAAAAAAATATGTTTAGTTGTGCCTTACCTTGCTAATATTTTATGTGTAAACCGTCAAGCATAGTGTAAGCAGCAAGAGAAATAGAAAATTATACGTAATTCTATTGTAAAGGACTTTTACAGTGTTGCAATTTGATGTAACTATAGATTATCTACTAAAATTATGGTAATTTAACACCATGGAAATAGGTTCTTTGCATGATTAATGTTAGTTTCAGCTTAGCTATCACAGATTTAAATGAAATTTAGGGATACAAAAATAAAACGATTTATTGTTAATATTTTTTTTTTATTTTCGACTTTTATGTCTGCGTAATTATTATAAATTCAACACACTAATCAGTCTATAAAACTTTTTGTTAAGCTTAAAAAAAAGTAACAGTGTTCTAATTAACAGTTTTACACACCTAGGTATCAATGTAAAAATAATTATGATTGTATTATTGACTCCACGATCTCTTTTAATTAACAGTCCTACAAACTCTGTACTTTTAATAATTACGTTTAATTGGATTTATAATTATAATCACCAAATTAATAAAAAAAATATGTTTTCTCAGACTTAATCGACAGTCTTATTTGTTAAGTAATTGAATGAATGTACTGAAACGAAAGACAGATGAAAAAATATGAATTGTCTGAAAGATGAATGAATAAATAATACATATAAATGATATGAATATTAATATAAGAAATATATATTATTACAAGAATAAATAATTAGGAATGTTAATGGTGAAATTGAAATGGTTGGAATAACTTTTTCTATTTGGTACTTTATCTAGTTATCATCATCAGCTGTCATCACATCTTCATCGTCATCGGTTTCATTGAGGGTATCTTTAACTGGCGATTTATTCGGAAGGTTCAAATATTCACGATGAAATCTTTTTGGTATTATACCGGTGTCGCACAATTTTTTGAGGTCATTGTATTTTGGAATGGAAATTGGGAGCCTCTCTTTATATAGAGATGGCAAATTGTCTGTGTTCCTTTGACTTATGTCATTACTAGTACTTTCAGCTGCAGATTCATTTTTTTTGTCTATATTTTTTGTAATTTTACCTCTAACAACACTTCTTTTCCCAATCCCTTTACCCTTTCCTCTTGCGTTAAAATTCTTTGGAGGTAATTCTTTGGAGAGTTCTATGTCGTAAGTATCACCAGTCTCTAACATTGTATATTTAATCTCAATTTTCGTCAAAGCATTTTTTTTAAATGTGCACACTCTTATGTTTTTCATACGCAGATCTTTATTTTTAAGAGTAGCTTGAGTGAATACAGAATCCGCCAGATTCTGGAAGTTAATGAAATCTGTATGCTCTAAGACACTCACATTATATGGTTGAGGCCTTTTTCTAGCACTCTCTATGAAACTTGGCCATTGCGAAGGTGCCCAAACAATTAGTTTTCTTACTTCCCTCTCAATAACAGCATGCATGCTGTCAACTGGCATATAAGTGTGTCCCGCTAGAAGGTAATTATAAATAAATAATTATAAATCCAATTAAACGTAATTATTAAAAGTACAGAGTTTGTAGGACTGTTAATTAAAAGAGATCGTGGAGTCAATAATACAATCATAATTATTTTTACATTGATACCTAGGTGTGTAAAACTGTTAATTAGAACACTGTTACTTTTTTTTAAGCTTAACAAAAAGTTTTATAGACTGATTAGTGTGTTGAATTTATAATAATTACGCAGACATAAAAGTCGAAAATAAAAAAAAAATATTAACAATAAATCGTTTTATTTTTGTATCCCTAAATTTCATTTAAATCTGTGATAGCTAAGCTGAAACTAACATTAATCATGCAAAGAACCTATTTCCATGGTGTTAAATTACCATAATTTTAGTAGATAATCTATAGTTACATCAAATTGCAACACTGTAAAAGTCCTTTACAATAGAATTACGTATAATTTTCTATTTCTCTTGCTGCTTACACTATGCTTGACGGTTTACACATAAAATATTAGCAAGGTAAGGCACAACTAAACATATTTTTTTAATGTAAGGGACATGCTATATTTTAAACCACTGGGTATTCCAAAATCTTTCGTTTATATCATGAAAGAAGAGGAAATTCTAAGAAACTTTGCTCTAGACACAATTAAAATTGGAGCAGACAGTAAAAAGTTATAGACAGATTTATAAAAATAAAATCGTTTTTTGGCTCTCCTGAAAAACCGTGTTTTGTCCCTTACATTAATTGATACTTCTGGTATCGATTTGTCAAAGATATCGATCCTTTTACCATCAACCATGAAGGTATGCTTTAAAAATGAGTGCACTATGCTTGAAAGGCAATTTCGCCATATATAGAAGAATAGCCTATATAAAACTGTACCGCAAGATATTGAATAGTAAAACTTCCCGAGAGCGTTCATATAAATGAGAATATTAGTAGAAATATTGTATGTGGCCATTGTTGGAGGGAACTTAAGCAAGATTTCCTCGGAGACCACAGTTTATAATCAGCACCATGTCTCATTAATCTGCAGTACTTTCTCGATAATGCACGCGAGTTTGTTAACGATGTGGAGAAGTTAGAAAAATGAGTTGCGGTATCGAAAATATAAAAAGACTCCATTTTTACCCACGACGGAACGGAGACGGTTTATGCGTTTGGGGTGAGAGGATGTTTGTTTGTTGCAATTTTTTCCAAAACAAAACAAGTCCGATTTTGATGCAGTTTTCAGTTATGGGTTCGGGTTTGATTGCTGCATGTTCTTAGATAGGTTTTACGGTGTCAACTCACCAGGGAGCGCTGCAGCAAACATTGTTTGTGCAAATCCATGTGGCCATTTTTCTCCAAAACTACTAGTCCGATTTTGATGCTGTTTTCAGGTATGGGTTCGGGTTTGATTGGTCTATGTTCTTAGATGTGTTACGCTGTTCTTAGAGGTATTACGGTGACAACTCACCAAGTGGCACTGCAGCTTACATTGTTCTCTAAAAAGTTTAAAATAAAAATAAAAAAATTGGATTATAGCAGCTAACCTAAAATTGTATCTTTCTAATATTTTAATACTATTTTTTTCGATGCTTAGATGTTGACTGCTTAGACGTTTGCATCCTTGTTTATGAATCACGGCTCAAAAGCTGAACTTATTTGAATGAAACTAGATACACGCGTAAATCATGGGCAGGACATTTATGATACATTTTTTTTATCCAAGTAGCACGTTTCCAAGTGACTTTCTTTTTGACGTTTGCGTGGACCAAGCTGCTGGGAAATGCTAAATTTATCATAAAGCAACTTTTGTACATTTTTAAATATTATTCGATTCCCGCACGGAACAATTATTTGTATGATCTACAAATAGTTGTTCCGGCTCTGGGTGTTTGTGTATGTGAGTTTATATGCTTGTAAATGCACCCACGATACAGGAGAAATTCCTAGTGTGGGGCAACGTTTTTTAAAAAACAAAACAAAACAAAAATTCAAGCCATGATGAACACTTGCAACGGATAATGACAAAAGAGCATAAATATATTTAAACAAGATGTTGCTATTCATAGATGTTGTAGTTTGTTTGAAGCACATGCATCGAGGTGTGACTTAACATTCTCTTAAATGTGCATTTTAACTCTTTAAAAGGCAGTAATAACTGTATTTCCAAGTCAGTTGGAAGGATATCCACTCGACTCAGTTGCCAGGACAAAGGAAAAAACCATCATCAATAAGTAACAAACTATATATATTTGGAGGACAAGACTTGGATGAGGCATAGTCTTGATCAGGGATGTTAAGGAGTTCCGTCACTGCAATCCGTCGCCACATTGACCGAATTAAACTATCGGATATCCGAAATTAAAATCGATCCGGAACCGTAACCAAATCGGGTGTAAAAGTTGCGGGTGATTTCGGATAGGGGCGGAGTCTAAATGAGACACGATAAGACCTGCTTTCTGCCCGGCCGAGCCGACACAGCCGCGCGCGTAACTGGCATTTTTGTTCATTAATTATGCTAGTCATACCTAGTCTTTGTGTTAACAATTTTAACTTTTACAATGTCTAATAAAGCTAATATAAGCTATCCGAAACTAACGAATAATTCGAAATGTTTTCATATCCGTAACCGTATCCGCAACTGGTATAATATTTTTTCTATATCCGTATCTGAAATTTGATATCCATAACATCCCTGGTCTCAAATAAACAGCCTCAATTATAAAAATATCTACTTACACTGTTTCACATCACATCACATCATCAGCCTATTAATGTTCCCACTGCTAGGACACAGGCCTCCTCTCTGTGAGAGGGAATGGGCCGTAATCCATCACGCGGGCCCAGTGCGGGTTGGTGGATGTCACATGTCTTCGAATGTTTGGTTCTAGGACATGCCGGTTTCCTCACGATGTTTTCCTTCACCGTTTTGAGAGCAGTGGTGATGAATTAATTTACACAAAGTAAAGCGCCTGCCTGGGCTCGAACCCACGACCTACAACTTGTAAGTCGCGGCCGATACCACTGGGCCACCACTGCTCTTGCTGTGCTGTGCTCACACTGTTTAGCACATTCTATCTTCAAACTTTCTGTAGAGAAGTTGAATAAATAATCTCCTAATAAGATTCTAAACAGCTCAGTGATTTTGTATAATGTATTGTTTTGGAACTATAATTTAAAACAAAGAAAGAAAGAAAAATAGTTTTTCAAAAAACAACGCCGTTTAAAACAAAATGTTTGACAACCAGAAATAAATGTTTAATGTTGAAACAAACCTCTAACAACATATTTAGCGGTCTATAGAACCAGTGCTTTAGCAGTTGGTTAAATATTTATGACCCAAACCTTTTCTCTGGGCTTTTTTATACGCGTATAATGTGAAGAATTTACTGCTCCGATCCTTTTATATAATTGAATTTAGAAAATCGATGCGAATCTAAACATATTTCAGTAAGCGGTCGGTTCTTAAACGATTTTTTTATAAAGTTTGACCTATATTTCGGACTAACTATTGCCCGGTTTTATTATCCCAGGGGATCACTATACCGGATAATAACTATCCTTTGTGTTAATCCAGGTTATAAACTATCGGTGTGCAAAATTTCATCCAAATCCTTGCAGCCGTTTTTGTCTGGTTGAAATACAAACATACAACCGTTCACATTTATAATATTAGAATGATTTCTTTATTTAGGACTAGCTGTTCCCCGCGGCTTCGCTCCCGTGGACCACACCACAGGACCCGTTTTCAGGATTCAAAAATAGCCTATGTTACTCGGGAATAATGTAGATTTCCATAGGTATTTTTGGTCTTTAAGTCGAGAGTGAATGGGTTTTTTCTAGGCAAGCGTGCTTCACCATCGACCACATCATCGCTTACCATCAGGTGAGATAGTGGTCAAGCGCAAGCCTAAAGATAAAAAAAAAACGGTAGAGTAGTTTCGGAGCCTATTCGGTACAAACAAACAAACAAAAAAATCTTTCCTCTTTATAATATTAGTATAGATCATAGCAGGCGGCTCCTGTAGTTTCTACCTACCTCCATATAATAAAGGCATGAGTTTATGTATGTGTATATATGGATATATAATATATACCAGAAACAGACGTGGTTTACGCGGTTTTTAATTGGTGTCGTAATGTGTTTCGTTTCTATTTATTTAAACGAATGTTTGAATTTCGATCCAATGAAATATGGATTTCGTTGATTAACATTTAATTAATCGTTTTACCAAAATCAGTTGGAATTCGTTTGTTGGAACATTGGTAACGAATGTTTTATTACAAACCAGAATATCTGTAAATAACTCATTCATTTTTTGTTTGTGAAACATGGAAAGGAAATTAAGCTGTATAATCCTAAGCTTATTTTAACGATCGAACAACTATTATTAAAGCAAGCCACAGACGAAGCAAAATCCGTAAAGCAAATTCAAAATCCGAATTTCGCCCAAACATTTGCGGAAACCGACCAGAAAACCGAGAGCGAAAAACCGAAATTCGCAGACGAGGTTGCATAGTTACCTGCGTGGAGCAACCGGCGTCCGTAACCAAACTATCACTAATTAGTTAGGTATTTTCGCGTGAAAACTTCAATTAATTCCGTCAAAGCCACCACTGGCGCCACTGGCGTGGCGGTCCGCTAGCCTTTTTGTTGGCGAGAAAAGTCAAAGAAGCGCGAAAATCGGAATGAAGTTCTTAATGAAATTTCTATTGGTGAGCCGTTTAGAAATCCCACGGTTTCTTTCCTCCCTTTGATTCCTTTCATGGTTAATCTGGACAGATTAAGTTTACATTCGTGATTTGTTTTTGTTTCGGTTTTTTAAGCTCGTCAATTATGTAGGATTAATTTGGTGTTTTGTGAGTCGTACAGTCTAAATAAAATGTTTGAATACAGACTGCAATCAAAACAAAATATACATACAGAGTTGCCTGCATGAGTATCACTTAGAGAGAGCGGAAAAAATAAAATTGATTTTCACACAAAATATCAATTGCATACATTTTACACACGAGTGTACATTTTTATTATATCTGCTACATTTCTGTAAAGCTATAAAAATGGCGGTACAGCAAGGCGCGAACTCATCGACGCGTCGCGTCGCCCCGTCTACGGACGTCGGGATAATCTCATTGAAAGATTTGATTTTCCGCTAAATTACATAAAAGTAATGAAATACTTTCCCGGGATCCCGGGAACCCGGAGACATTGAAAGAACTTTACACTGATCTCATTAAATGTTCACACGTTTTTGTTTTGTATCTTCATAAAAGTTGCAATGTATATTTTTGTGACCATTTTGAAGCTATTCTAACATATTATAAACATTTGTGAAAAAACCGGCCAAGTGCGAGTCGGACTCGCGCATGAAGGGTTCCGTACCATTATAGCAATAACGGCAAAAATCACGTTTGTTGTATGGGAGCCCCACTTAAATATTTATTTTATTCTGTTTTTAGTATTTGTTGTTATAGCGGCAACAGAAATACATTATCTGTGAAAATTTCAACTGTCTTGCTATCACGGTTCATGAGATACAGCCTGGTGACAGACGGACAGACAGACAGACGGATCGCGGAGTCTTAGTAATAGGGTCCCGTTTTTACTCTTTGGGTACGGAATCCTAAAAATAGGTACATTTTTAATAAATAATATATAAGTTACCGCTAATTTGCGTAAATCAGTTAGAGTGCCTAGCTATCACGGTTCATGAGATACAGCCTGGTGACAGACGGACAGACAGACGGTCAGACGGATCGCGGACTCTTAGTAATAGGCTCCCGTTTATACCCTTTGGTTACGGAACCCTAAAAAAGGAAATGCATTGACTACAAGTGTATTCAATTAACTCCTACAATAACCCCTTAAAATGAAAGACCGTCGCCAAACCAGCAATAAGTCCCCAGAACACCCGAATGCAAATCCATGCGTCTCAATAATCCAGTCGAGTACAATTTTGACGTTACACTAGTTCCAAACTTTAACATTTCATTAGTAGAGCAATAGCTTATAAGTGGGATGTTTCACAGTTTAAGCGGGATATCGTCCTCCCTCCCGCAACCCGCACCCACTCTCGCGGGGGTATATTCCGTGCCTCTTATTCAATTTGTGAGCGAATCAGTTCCGCCAACCCGATTATCTTCCACGTCGAGATTTATATGCTCACAAGAGAGCTTTTTCAGAGGTTTTGCTCCAAGAATGTTGCAAAAAATTTCATATTTGAAGCTTGTGAATGTCGACATTTATTTGTGAACTATTATGTTTTGTGAGCTTTATTTCTTATGTTTGTTTTACTCGCGTGAGTTCTTTCTCAAATAGGGTTGTTTTATTTATGTAAGCGTGTTATTTTGAGACTCTAAAAGACGGTCTGTAACTAAAATAAAGTCAAAGAGAGTTTATTCAGAAACGTAAATACCCCATTAACTATTAGTGTCGCTACATTGGCTCATTGTGCTCACAGCGAGTCCGTGAGAAAGCAACTATAGTACTTTTCTATAATGGGATAGCACTTGGCACATGTACAGAGCACAGAGCAAGAGGCCACTCGGCTTCGTAAACATTTGCCCAATAATTGCGAGTCCTCAGTTACGCTGCAGGAATATTCGCCTTCCCTGCGGAGAACGTCGCACATTCCTTTAATTCAAAGCATTTCTTTATTGGAGAAAAAGTCATGGAGCTTATTGTTTTATTAACGAATAACTTCGAGGAAAGCCTCTGGTTTGTTTGTATACTTGCCCCAATAGAAATCAAATTATCTGTTTTGTTTATGAGATGAGATATTAAATATTTCGTGATGTAAAGCTGTAGTAATGTGATTACTTATTAAACTCGTGTAACTAAGTTACATTTGATGCATGGCTAGCAGATTACTTTATTATTAAATAAAGCACTCTAATAATCTTTTCAAAATTGTTAAAACATGAATTATGAATTTGCGTACTTGACAATGAAGCCTTCTGCGAAACAATGTAAGGATAATTGGAGAATATTGAATGTCAGAATCCAGACAAAGGTTGAAAAATTACTCTTTATTAGCTTTATTTTGTCTGGTGAATAAGATTCTTTATTTTATTAGGATATTGAATATAAACTGGGGCCGATGGATGGCTCGATTGAACGGCCATAGCTACGATTGTGTCCATTAGGGCGGTAATTCAGTAGCCGAGCAAATCGTCTGCGGCGATTTACATCACTGGAGACTGGGTCTTTCCAGTCGTTGTCCCCACTTTACGCGATACTTTACAATTTTTATCTGTTGCTTATTGTACGACTTTTATTAAGGTTTTTTGCTTGAATATGACAATGGTCTCTTCGACATAAATTGCTGTACTAAGGTTTTTTGGGAAGGCACCTACTTACCTATTGTGAGAATTCGGAGTGAATTTTTATTTAGATTAAGCTGAGAGGTTTAGAGTGATGATCGATATTAAGAAAATATCGTTGTCGACATTGATGTTGACATCGATCTAAAAGTATCTATGTATGACAAATATCGAAAGGAAAACATCGATGTCCGCAAAACGTTAGGGTTTTAGAGTTTTAGGTGGATTAATAAACCGTCTATTATTTTATTTATAAAAAATAAACAATCCCAGTATTTTTTCGGTACACTCTACAAAAAAAGCAACTTTATAAGCAGCCCTTGTATTCTATTTCTTTTTTGATGCAGATGTCGACCAGCTTTTGAAAATAGTATTTCCTAAGCCGTCGATATTTTGTATTAAATCTCGAGATGTTTTCGAAGACTCATCGATGTTTATCTATCATCGATGAATATCGATCATCCCACTAGAGTGAACTGGACTTGAACTGCCGTTCTATTCTGGATACATTTCACCGTCAAAACGTATGTGAAGTAAGCTTGAACTGAACTGTCATTCCTCCATTTTTCTCCTTCACCCTTCTCGGGCAGGCTAAGGTCTTGGACCATACCGCCTCGTCTTCAGTGCATAATATCCTTCTGACTAAAAGTAAGGCCAAAGCCTCGTCTTCAGTTTGTCATTCCTCCATGATTGGTTAGTTTCATAGTTCACTTCACTAAATTGTCACGGTGATTATTTAACAGAATAGCACTCGGACTATATATATAAAAAATCAAAAAACCCGACTGCAAGGAGGATACATAATCGCGAGCTGGCTGACCAAAAATGTAAATATCCGCCGACTGCACAGCATAATTTTTTTCTTGTTTACATCTTTGCAATCGGGTTTTTATTAACAACTTTTTTGTTACACTTTTTTTCCAATGTCTTTTAAACATACTAGCTGTTCCCCGCGGCTTTGCTCCCGTGGGCCACCCCACAGGACCCGTTTACGGGATTAAAAAATAGCCTATGTCACACAGGAATAATGTAGCTTTCTATTGGTGAAAGATTTTTTTAAATCGGTGCATTACTTTCTGAGCCTATTCGGTACAAACAAACAAACAAAAAAATTTTTCCTATTTATAATATTAGTAAAGATAAACATATAAGTGGTGTATATTTTTGTAAACACCTCTAAATCTCGATGGGAATCGAAGAAAAATATATGGCATCCCTCACAATATGGCGCCCAATTTTTTTTTTCGACGGCACTTATCTAAGAACACTTGGGCGGCCAAGACCTATCTAACGATGTATTAATTATAAAAATCCGTCAAGTGGTTTGAAAGATACGAGGTACTAAAGAATATTACACACATACAAACATACTTACATACAAGATACGCGCAAAAAACATCTCCCTTTTCTTGCAGCCGGGTAAAAATAGGTCTCGTGGTCGCAAGCGTTGCTGAGTGAGTTCGATTTCCAGGTCGGGCTATCTGATTAATAGGATATCTCATTAGGAATTTCTCAGCAGCAGGCGTTGGTTCGCCTGATCTCTTCCCGGTCGTGCCGAATTCCGGTACCATGGCCTATTGGACTAAAGGAACTGAGTACTGTACTTGCTCGCATGCTTATGAGCTATAATATCTCATAGGTACTTGGCTAATCTTCGTTGACCGTGACCAAGATTCGATCACGAAGATTATTTTGAATAGTTAAGTGATATTATGGCCTTTCCAATTACATCTTTGTAATTAAATATTACGTATGTATTATGATTATGACAGAGCAGGGGTGGCCCAGTGGTATCGGCCGTGACTTGCAAGTTGTAGGTCGTGGGTTCGAGCCCAGGCAGGCGCTTTACTTTGTGTAAATTATTTCATCACCACTGCTCTCAAAACGGTGAAGGAAAACATCGTGAGGAAACCGGCATGTCCTAGAACCAAAAATTCGAAGACATGTGACATCCACCAACCCGCACTGGGTCCGCGTGGTGGATTACGGCCCATTCCCTCTCACAGAGAGGAGGCCTGTGTCCCAGCAGTGGGAACATTAATAGGCTCATGATGTGATGATGTATGTATTATGTACCTAAATAGATCGGCCAATAGCTCAGCAAAACTGAATTAGTAATACGATATTATGTGACTATGTTTAGCTCCTAATTGCGTCAACAGCTTAAAATAATACATTCAATACTAAGATCTAATAATAAATTCATTACATAAGTGCGTCACACCAGTATTGTAATACCTAAGGAGTACACTCAAACGCATGTCAATGGTAACAATCTGTCCGTCTGTCCGTCGTCTGTCACACGGGTTTTAGGGCCAAAAGGTTGGAGCTACAGTCTTCAAATTTTCTCAGTATAAGCATCTTGTTGACCCAAAGCCATGCAAATTGTCAAAAAATATTCTTTTTATATTTTTAAGGGCTCCCATATAGCTAAAGGGGGAGGGAAAAATATTTTACCTACCCTATCAAGTGGGGTATCGTTGTTTAGATCTCTTTGAGTAGATATAGACTGTGTTTTTTGTTTTAAAAAATATTGTCAAACAAAGGAATGAGAAGCCTCAAAAGTCAGCTTTTTTACAAAATTTTGTTCTGATGAATTTTTTAACTGCCCATTGACTTATGAACTCGAAATTTGGTTATAATATTTTTATTATTACCTACGTATATTTTACTAATAATTACCAATCAATTTTTTTCTTTGAAATTCCTTAAATTTTCCTATTACAACCAACTTAATTTTGCGGTTTGGTACGGAACCCTAAATGTGGGCAGTTTGACACGGCCGGTTTTTATTTATTTATTAACACTTCATGCAACATAAAGGTACAAAGGCGGACTTAATACCTCAGGCATTCTCTACCAGTCAACCAAGGGTGGTGGAGCTGGAGAGATAACATGGCAGTTGCACAAAAAAAAACGATATTGAAGTAAGTAAGTTTTATGTCGAAGCAATAAGGGTAGGTTTCGTATAACAAAATGTTACCGTTAACTGTACAACCAATTAGAAAGCGTTAATTATTTGCAATGTTAATCTGATTTAGCTTTGAGAAAACGCTATAATTGCTGTGAATAAACAAATGTTTGTTTATCGTTCGAGGAGGAGCTCGTAGCTAAATTATAACAGCCGCACGGGTCGATCTATGAGGTTAAGCAATGCTTGCTGAAGTTGGTCTGTAGATGAGTACCTAACCACTCATTTTAGACCACGTTAAGCCTTTGATCCGGGCTGTCATTTGAACATCTTTGACAGTCGTCAGAAGTCAGTATATCAGCGTAGCGTTATTTCTTTTTCGGATATCGCATATGCTGAGATAGGAGCCTTTTTGGTCTCGCACGGGGTTTTTATTTTTATTATTGTTTAATTTTAAGCTTTTTCTCGTGTCTCCTGTGCGGGTCACAAATAAATATTTTTTCTTTCTTTCTTTCTTTCAAGTCAGAAAATATGACACCATTCCTGCCAAGGTATATCGAGTTAGTACGGTTTCGCACTAATTCGTTCCGAGTCCGATTTTTTTTTCTGAGTTCTATCCGAATTAGAAATGTTCTGTATTATGACAAATAGAGTTCGGATCTAGTGCGCAACCTCTCCTACAAGTATTACTACGACTACTTCGGACCGGAATTTCTCGGTTTCGGATCGGGTCGGTTCCGAATTCGAGATCCAAGTTCCATCCGAATTAGAAATGTTATGATTTCAGCCGAACGGAGTTCGGATCTAGTGCGCAACCTCTCCTACAAGTATTACTACGACTACTTCGGACCGGAATTTCTGGGTTTCGGAACGGGTCGGTTCCGAATTCGAGGTCAAATTCCATCCGAATTAGAAATATAATGATTTCAGACGGACGGAGTTCGGATCTAGTGCGCAACCTCTCCTACAAGTAGTAATACGACTATACTTCGGACCGACATTTCTCGGAATCGGATCCGATGCAGTGCGGAACCGCTCTTACTCAGTAGCTGGGTTGTGGAGGTCAGATAGGCAGTCGATCCATGTAAAATTCTGTTACTCAACTGTGTCAGATTAGACTGGAAGCTGGCCCCAATATAGTTGGGCAAGGCTAGAGAGATTGATTGTTTGTGGTTCAAATCTCTGGAGAATATTCTGGAGTGTTTCTTGATGGAGTGGTTCTCGTGTTAGTCTGTCATGTATATGTCAGGAATAAGGCAGGGACTATGCGAGATTAAGGTAGGTAACGTTTTTGTAAAAGATTAACGACAGGTTAACGATATTACAGTTCGTGTGAATAAATTATGAATAGAAGACAAGTTATTCCCCAGTGAAATATAGATAGTAATACTCAATACTCAATATTCGTATAAATAAAACCGGCCAAGTGCGAGTCAGACTCGCGCACGAAGGGTTCCGTACCATTATCGCTAAAACGGCAAAAAAAGCACGTTTGTTGTATGGGAGCGCCCTACTTAAATATTTATTTTATTCTGTTTTTAGTATTTGTTGTTATAGCGGAAAGACAACAGAAATACATCATCTGTAAAAAATTCAACTGTCTAGCTATCACGGTCCAACAGATACAGCCTGGTGACAGACAGACAGACGGACCGCGGAGTCTTAGTAATAGGGTCCCGTTTTTACCCTTTGGGTACGGAACCCTAAAAACGAAATCGAACGGAACAGAGTTATAAAAGCTTTTGTTGGTTAACGCCGTAACTGCTAAAAGGATTTGTTTTTCCCATAAGTAGCCCGTGAAACACGTAAGCATGTCCTTTAGGGGCAGTTTTCATTGCAGAAAACTTTTCACGCCAAATAAAAATAAGTTATACACATCTACCTAGGTACGTACTTAGCGAAATCACATATCCACTACAGAAAGTCAACCTTCTAAAGCGGCAACCATGTTTTAAAAAGCGAGTCAAACACTTCAGACAACTTCTACTTAAAATCTACAGGAAATTACGTCACACGTCGATTATGATTAATTGACGTGTGTCGTAGGTTCCATTTTTTTTTTTTTGTATTTTTATGACCTGGTCACATGGACCTTTAAGTCAAGTCTTATTTTATTATTTTAACATTCTGTAGTATGCATTAGAATACGGATGTAACAGATTCTAATGTTTTTGGAGTATTTGGCAGCAAATTGTATTGAGTCAGCCTTCCCAATAAGCTTAGCGGAGGTAGTCAATACTACAATAAAATTCTCCGCTGCACTATCCTGAGATCGCTTCTGTCAATGATTTCACATATTGTCCAGTTGCGTAGACAGTTGAGACACAAAACTACACCAATTTTATATCACAATATCCACAAGGAATCAATTTGCAAATAACCGCTGAACTTCACTCGAAAAAAGCCCGCCAAAAACTCGACGTAGGTTCCACTATAATTGTGAACTTTACTTACTCTGTGTCCGAAGCCATAAATGTAGAATACCAGATTTATAAAAAAAAAAATATAAAAACTACCTTTGCAGCTTTGGCAGAATAAATTAGGTACTTATGCATGTAAATCATTCAAAACCAGACAGGTATTTCAATTTAGTTAGCAAAAAGAACTAAACTATATTCTATTACAAATAGACTTGGCTTAGAAATTGATCGTTCTAAGCCAAATTTATTCGAAATAGAAAACTAGTTTTCTTACTTTTAAAATGACAGAATATTTTTTATAAGCTTATGTTACAAAATATTAGATCACATCACATCACATCATCAGTCTATTAATGTTCCCACTGCTGGGACACAGGCCTCCTCTCTATGAGAGGGGATGGGCCGTAATCCACCACGCGGGCCCAGTGCGGGTTGGTGGATGTCACATGTCTTCGAATTGTTGGTTCTAGGACATGCCGGTTTCCTCACGATGTTTTCCTTCACCCTTTTTGAGAGCAGTGGTGATGAAATAATTTACACAAAGTAATGCGCCTGCCTGGCTTCGAGCCCACGACCTACAACTTGTAAGTCGCGGCCGATACCACTGGGCCACCACTGCCGAAGACATAGACCTTTGCACCAAAGATTAGAACATGTCTTTTATTATATATATATATTATAATAAGGGACTTTTTCAGCATAATTTTAAGTTTATTTAAAAATAAACTTACACTCACGTAACTCAGTAAATCAAAATCAATTTCCAATATTTTAAACAACTGTAACTCCGTGGATTTAAAATCCATTTATAAATAAAATATGAACCATAATGTTCTGAAACAATACCAACATTTAGAAAAAAAAAACTGTTTACGAATTCAAATATTCGAAATTCAAATTTACGTAAGTGAGACAATTTATAACTTAAAATAAGGGCAAATCGACAGCCCTTGAGTTTATAAAAGAGGAAATTCACAGAAAATTTCCGTGTTTCTGCTCCGTAGATCTTCAAAATTAAATTAGCATTTAGTGGATATCAGATCAAATTGGTTTCCCGTGGGTTCAATCGGCTTCATGTTTATTTATTAGACCCTAAAAGGATGCGGTAATAATATGCCGAGCTCAAAGAATTTGCATAACTAATTTGGTGCTTATGAGAGAGTATAGTTAAATATTTAACTGGTGAACTGTTTGACGTTAACTTCGTATTTGATTGTTGTTGGTGATTCTGTAACTCAGATAATACCTACATAGAAGGCGATTTTTATTTCATTGGAAATGTTTCAGCGAGTGAATTACTTACAGATACAATTCATTTTTACTATGGAGCCAATCCAAAATATGAAAAAGAAAATCTGCCGTTCAGTTCACAAAACTCGACAAAATAAAGGAAAGAGCTGATTCTTGTTGATGGTTATAATAAAATCAAATTAAAATGCGTGAGTAAATTTTTCTCTATGTAACTGAATACTGCCAAGTCATCATCATCATAGCCTAGCCTTTTCCCAACTATATTGGGGTCGGCTTCCAGTCTTACCGGATTCAGCTAAGTGCCAGTGTTTTACATGGAGCGACTGCCTATCTGACCTCCACAACCCAGTAACTGGGTAAACACGGTACCCCTTGGAAAGACTGGTGTCAGATCTCAAGCTTCTGACTACCAGTAACGACTGTCAAAGATCTTCAAATAACAGCCGGGACCAACAGCTTAACGTGCTTGCCGAGGCACGAAGGAAACACGGTATGTTGAAATGGTCACCCATCCACGGACCGACCTCGTCAAGCGTTGCTTAACCTTGATGATCGACCCGTGCGGCTGTTATTATTTAGCCACGAGCTCCTCTTAAATTTTTATAAAAGGAGACAAAAGTAACTGGATACCTAGAGAACATCCGTAGGCTTATTACGTATCTTTTGCAAGAGCAAAACGATAGCGATCAAACGCTTTATGTCATAAAATTCAGAATTACCTGCAGTGTAGGTATGGTAGGTCCTACACAATTGTTTGCTAATAGCTCGCTGTTTGTCAAATGCACGTATTAAAAAAAAACCGCCAATAACTCTAAAACTTTTGTATTGAAGAGAAATTATTGCGCAATAATCGCTATCGTTTTGCTCTTGCAAAAGATACGTAATAAGCCTGCGGGTATTGTTCATTGCCTCTTACCAATAAACACAGAATAAAGTTATACCAAGTATAATCCAATTTAAATGTATAGAGTTACTGTTTAAACTGGAGTAGTTTTTCTCGTGCTGTTAAGGGGTTATTTGGCTAGTAAATTCATATTATTATTCAATCATTCTAGTGGTCATCTTGTAACCTACGTTTATAATGTCAACCTTGCTTCATAAAGTTTTTGCAGAATATTGGCACTCTGCCTTATTTGACCGGATTAAGAAGCGCAATTGACTCGTAGTTACATAATTATGTACTAATATAGAAGGTGGACCGATGACCTGGTGAAGGCTGTGGGGAATCCGCTCGATGCGAGACCGATAGGTCCGATCAAAGTGGTGACATTTGGGGCAGGCGTGATTCAAAAGCATGCAGTTTCAACCGCATAGGCCTCGATCGGGTGTGTCGGGTTGCAAGGATCTTGTGTCCTAACCTAGGATATGATCTACCAAAGTCCCATATCTCATTCAGATTTGTTCAGCCGTCTAGGCGTGCAACTAATAAACAAAAAAATAAATAAACAGACACACTGTCGTACATATAACGTCATGATATTAATTAGGACAGGTGAACTAAGCTTTGCTAAATATAACTCACGGACCACACAACCTCATTATTCACACTCAAACTCATACTTACGCACTCACTTACACTCACTCGTGACACACATACCACACGTAAATGCGCGATCCGGCCTTTTTCTTCTACGCTTATCGCTCATTCATTTGCAGAGCTGTTTCTATAATTTTAAGTTACCCTTTTATTTTTAGCCTTGCATGTTTTCATTGTCTACATTTCAATTGCATAAAATAATGATAAGTGGAGGTGCGGAGTCTCCTAATACAAGCAATTCCTTGCTTAATAGGTGATCCCCAATAATTATGTAGTATCGAAATGCCCTTTTTAATTAAAATCATTTAAAGTCATATATTGATAAACACACAAATATTAAATATTGATAAACATTTGAAAAAAGGGGGCAGAGAGCGCCGACTGAATTTCCTTAGTGAAAAGTCATAATTCGAGGTTTGGCTCTCGTCTCTTTTCTCCTCCAATATTGGACCAATTTTAAAGATTTTCCGTAAACTGAAAATTAAAGATATATACTACGTCCCTATGTTTTCTTTTTTGATGATACATTATCTTACGAAGCACTAAAGCCCTCAAAAAATGCTCAAAATTGCGCTGTCAACAGAGGCTTAGTGTGCAAATTTTACAAATATAAATGAAAAAAGGAAAACATAGGGACATAGTATATATCTTACTTTACCAGTTTATGGAATATCTTTTAAATTGGTCCAATATTGGAGGAGAAAAGAGACGAGAGCCAAACCTCGAATTGTGACTTTTACAAAGGAAATTCAGTCGGCGCTCTCTGCTCATATTTCCTCTTAAGCTAAATAATCCATGTAATAACGAAAATTGTCATTAGGATGGGTCTATGTATAGTATACGTCATATGAATGTGTATATTTGGCAACAACACAAACACATCGCTCAAACAGGCAACTTCTCTTTTTTATCGTCTTACAAGAATAAAGTGTATTACCAGCACTCCATTAACACTACAATAAATAACACATTTTCCTTATGTGACTGTAACGAATTATACGAGGTTAGAAAGCATCTTGTATATTGCTTTATGGTCCACTAAGAAATAAGAATGGGCCTCCCCATAGCGTCCCGTGAGGATCGCTGGAGCCTTCGTGAAATATACCTTTACAAGAAACTCAATAGATCTGAGTTCCTACGTGCGAAGATACTCGTAGGTTTTATTCGCAGAACCGAAACAAACCTTAAAAAAAACCGGCCAAGTTCGAGTTGGACTCGCGTACGAAGGGTTACGTACCATAATCGCAAAAAAACGGCAAAAAAATCGCGTTTGTTGTATGGGAGCCCCACTTAAATATTGTTTTTATTCTTTTTTTAGTATTTGTCGTTATAGCGGCAACAGAAATATATAATCTGTGAAAATTTCAACTGTCTTGCTATCACGGTTCATGAGATAGAGCCTGGTGACAGACAGACAGACGGACCGCGGAGTCTTAATAATAAGGTCTCGTTTTTACCCTTTGGGTACGGCACCCAAAAAAAGCAATGGACAAGAAACGAAAATTGAAATTGTTAAAGATTGAAGAGAGATTTTTTCTGTTGCCACAAACTCCATTTCTCATAATTAATTTAACAAATCATTTCATGCAATCTCTTTTTTGCTATCGTCAGTGTCACCAACAGATTTCTTTTTGCTTATTTAAATTAAATCTTTTTTTTTTTTATAAATTTAAAAACTTAATTGGTCGAAAAATCACCCTGAATGTGGAATGATATCGATTTATTACAAGATTTCTTTGAGACAATAGAATATTGCTTTGTATCTAGAAATAATAGTATGCTGTTCTAACTCTATTTAATTTTCTAAAATACATTTAGACACAAGACAATACAATAAAGGACGTACACATAAGTGTACGTTCCCAGTTTGTAACCCCTGACGGAAAAAGAGGGGTGATAAAAGTTTGACGTGTGTTGCTGTGTATCTGTGTGTCTGTCTGTGGCATCATAGCGCCTAAACGGATGAACCGATTTTGATTTATTTTTTTGTTTGAAAGGTGACTTTGTCGAGAGTATTTTTAGCTAAGTTTGGTGAAAATCGGTTTAGCCGTTCAAAAGTTATGGGCTGTTTTCTGTTTGAAACGGAGTATTTTCGCAAGATTTCGTGTTATAATGACGTGTTCGATAGATTGTTGGTCGAAGCGTGTTTACTACTAGATAAATTATGTAGTTTAAAAAGTATTTAATTTAAAAAAAATTGCGGAGGTTTTGGAAATTTTAAATTTTTACTTGTTACTTTTACACCTACAAACTTCCCTAATATCAGAACAAACGCGCTACAAAAGCCGACATCACGAGCATGCGCCCCGAACCTTCGTCACCGAACTATGACAGAACAGACCACAGAATATCACACACATGTCAATAACACGTTCCCATTTTAAAGTTTGTCAGGCAACCCAAGCAAAGATGGCCGCCGCGTCTATAAGCTGTCAACGTAATATCTGGAGCAGTAAGGTATAATACACATTTATCAGAACAGCCTGTGTTGCGATAGTGACAAGTGTTTCCGTGAGTGGCGACCGTTATGCCTAACAATAGCCACCTCTACCCTACATCTCTTCTCGCACTATCGCTAGTCTATTTCTCTATGATTTCTAAAGGGTTCCGTTCCGCTATCAATGTTCTGTATCTTCTTGACGTTTGACGAATCAATGAACTTTAGTTTGTCAATCTATTTGGGCTTTGTAAACGCTATTTGATTTATCCTTGTCCTATATCAAATGTTATTGCTCGAGTTGGACGATAAACTGAAATTGTTTTGGGCTTAATTGAATATCAGTGATTGTATTTTCGAATATAGTTTTTCGCAGTTCTATACTTCAAAATGAAGATTTTTATAGTAGCATTTATTCAATGAAAACTTTATCGTATAAATATGAAAATAATATTCAGAGACAAACGAAATACAGGATGCCGAAAAAGATTTTCTTTTTATGTTAAAAAAGAACTTCAAAGTAAGCAAAAAGAACGGCTATTCAAACATTTTAACTTTTGTGCGAATTTTCCACTAAATTAGCAGGAGTAGCCTGTTAGTCATTTTAGCGAAACGATATAATTTTTACACCAAAATTGTTTTGACGCTTTTCAGGAAAAAGGTTTATTTTCCATCAGACATTATAAATTTTGCGAAACACTGTCGCATGTTAATAATAAAGTGTGACAAATAATTTTGAAGTTGAAAGAGACAAAGTTTTCTCATTGCAGCAAAGGAGGAAGTTCATAATTATTTGTTAGCCTCAACGAACTACTGCGCAATTTTAATTGAAACAAAACAACCGAAATACGAGACGCTTGACCTGCCATTGTGAAGTTAATTTAGTATTGTATAGCTGTATTTGAATTCAGAACATTTTTATCTTTGCTTTGTTCTATGATAACGAGACCAGTTCCACGTTTTCCGATTCAATAAATCGGAATCAAACTTTGCATACTCGCGTCAAATATTCGGATAAAATGAAATTGAATAGTAAATACAGTGTTTCAGTTCGTTTCAGGATCTTTCATGAACTATGTTAGTTGTTCCCAGTGCTGTGGAAACTTAAATTACTTTTTCGTATGTATTTTTATTTGACCTGAAACTTTAGTATTGGTATTCAAAGGCTAGGTTTCAGAATACATTGAAATACACCTGTAATTTCAAAGTTCAGAGCATTTATTGGAGAAGATACTACTATTGACATTTAGGTCTACTTAGGTCTAGGTACTTAGGTCTACTTAGGTATCGTATAAGGGGAACGCAAGGATAACATTTTTATAAATGTAGAATAGACAGATGGCCCCTTTCAAAAATAGTGGTTTCTCTAAACATTTCGTTTTAAACTTTTCTTTCAGTTACCTTTTGTACCTTAAAGCTACTTAAAAGAAGGTTGCTTTAAGACGACGACTAACGCCATCGACCTTGAGAGAACAAAACGCGCACTCGTTTCACACATGCGCGACCCAAAATTTAGTAGTTTTTTGTAGTTTCCTTATTATTAAATAACTTAAAAAAAAAGCCTCAGTTGATTTCATTAAAATACGCCCAGCGGTTTTGGTGCGATTCTCGTGTTTTAATCCGTTTTAGACATAACTTTACAAAATAATTACACTATGTTATACGAATAAAACTCAAAATTTGCTCAGATCAAATCATTAAGAAAATGGTCTAATGTAACATATATTTTTCCAAAAAAAATACGACTAGCCGTTTAGACGTGATTTTCATTGTAAAATCGGCAACTCAAGGGTATCTGCGCCTTAATAACACTTGTCATATTTGAACAGACATGCTACATTATTATTTAAACCTTTCCATTATCTTTATCAACATTTCTAGTAATTTGATAGGTTTAGAGCAAAACAGTTTGAATTCTGATAATACTGCGCGTAGTTAGGTGAATGTGACGAGTAATTTCGTACTACATGAAAATTTTAAGCGATTTCAAAATTAAAACGAGAAATAACTACACACGGGTACGTTGGCAACAAACAAGCCCAAAATATTCCAATTCAAACATGTCTGAAACAGGAGCAAAAGTTAGGTTATTACAAAACTGTCGCGCAACCTAAATTCTATCGAGCAGGTTCAATTAAAAAGTGCCGATACTAATTTAAGTACAGTTTGCTGGTCGATGTCACGAAGTTACCTGGTCCGCAGTTACGGCTGACTCAGTCAAACCGAAAATTAGTTTCCAAATTTTGGATGAAAACTTTAATTGATTCCTCAAAGCCAATATGTGGGGGAGTTCGTTCAATCGAAAATTCTATGAAGCCACTCGACATGTTAGAGTGTAACTTTTGTAATGGTTATTTGACATGTGAAGTCAATAGACTGATGACCCATTTAGCGACCGAGTAGGTAGGTTATAGATACGTATAGTTGTATTTTGGTTTAGTCCCATCTCGACAGTTCGGTACCTTCCCATCTCGGCACCCTGTGTGACAGGCACACATCATGTAAGGTTCACATTAGAAACACAGTATTCTAGTGACTAAATCAGCTTTATTTAACTTTTTAATAGTCAATACATATAATAAAACATAGAAAAATATTTTTTGTACATCGAAAAAAAATCCAAAAAAAAATAGCCAGGGTGTTAAAGGATAACCAACAGAACACATTTCCAGCATTATTGGATTTTTTGTCTGTTTGTCTGTTTATTTGTGCACAAATCACGTGAAATGTACGAAACCAATGTAGATAATTTTTATACATAAAAATTGTGCGTAACTTGAAGAATTACTTAGTTTTTGTTTCATCGCAATCGGTTCACTCTATCAAAAGTTAGATGAATTTAAAGTGTTCAAGAAGTAAAATTATCACAGCTCACGCAATTCAGTTACTCGGACAGTTGAAGTCGCTATTCGATAGATGACGTTGTGCATTTAAAGTCATTTTCTGAATCGCGGTGTTAAGATTCTACGCGACAGAATCACACTAAAAAAATAATGGTATGTAGTATGTATATATATATGTATGTAGGGTAGGCAGGAAGCCAAGTATTGTAGGGTTGGCAGACAGATGACGGGAGCGAAGCCGCGGGCACAGCTAGTTTGTAATATTTTTAACTATTATTCATTTTTAAATTTAAATATTTAGTAGGTAAACACTATTAATAATAGTGTTTACCAACTAATTACTACTAACAGTTCTATTCTTTTGGTTATTATTTTATTTTAGGATCTATCTTGTTATGTTTTCTCGAAATATCACAGAAGATGAACCTAAAAATAAAGGAGAAATATAATATGTAAATATTATTATAATATTCAATTCATCATCATCATCATCATTTCAGCCGAAAGACGTCCACTGCTGGACATAGGCCTCCCCCAGGCGTCGCCACATTGACCGATCCCGTGCGTCTCGCATCCAGCGCCTTCCCGCAATCTTAACCAGGTCATCGGTCCACCTAGTGGAAGGCCTTCCAACGTATCGTCTTCCGATTCGCGGTCGCCATTCCAGAACTTTTCTGCCCCATCGGTCATCCGTTCTGCGAGCAATGTGCCCTGCCCACTGCCACTTTAGTTTGGCAATTCTTCGGGCTATGTCGGCAACCCTGGTTCTCTTGCGGATCTCCACATTTCTGATTCGATCACGCAAGGAAACTCCGAGCATAGCCCTCTCCATTGCTCTTTGAGTGACTGTAAGCTTCCTGATAAGGCCCATTGTAAGCGACCACGTCTCAGAGCCATATGTCATCACTGGCAACACACACTGGTCATAGACTTTCGTCTTGAGACACTGTGGTAAGTTGGATGAGAAGATAATATTCAATTAGCTAATAAAAATGGTAATAGCACATAGTAGCAACTGTAACTAACACAGATGTTAAGCTAAGACATGTCACGTCATTATATTATTTATAAAGCAGTCTGATTCTAATGAATTTGTAACTTTTTGGCTTAGTTAGCTAATATTAGCTATATTCTGGTTCAAACAAACAATGGAAAAGAAAAACCATTTTAAATACATAGATACATTCCTCCGGGTTCACAATCCACGATTAAAGATACTTCAAACACTTAAAACTTGACACTACTTTTTATTAAAACCTTGATTTTACACTTTGTATTAAAATTACAAATAAAACATGCGTTAAAAATATAATACAAACTGAAATTGGATTAAAGAAATCCTTAAGATTCGAAAAATAAAGTCGTGTGACTGTTATGGCCAACTTCACAATTTGAGTTTTGTCCGCGAATATGGGCAAATTCGCCTGTGTGCACCGTATCAAATGTATTGCAAAAAAAATCTTATCGAATAAAAAAAAATATCGTATCGGTCGTATGCCACTTTGCAGAATGTATTGTTTTGTTACGGTTGGTGGCATACGACCACGGTTATCTTCTACGGAATAGTTTGTACATAACAATTTCAGATGAGAATATTTTCTTGTTTCATACTTTTTAGAGCGTGATTTTTCAATAGTCGGGAAGTAGCGGCGTTATTAAGCGTAAAATCTTTATGTTGGCAACACTTTAATGGAGCGCAGTATTCAATCTGTTCGATCGGAGCACTGCATGCAGTTCATTTTACCGGGAATCCCCAATCATAGAGAAACACATTGTCTAAAAAAGAGTTAGCGTTATTTTTAGCGAAGCGGAACAAACTCAGCGGTTATTATTTATAACTAGCTGTTTCCCACGGCTTTTCGGGTTTAAAAAATAGCCTATGTCATTCAGGAATAATTTTGCTTACTATTGGTGAAAGAATTTTTTTAAATCGGTCCACTAGTTTCGGAGCCTATTCGGTACAAACAAACAATAAAATCTTTCCTCTTTATAATATTATATATTAGTATAGATAAATAATTATTTCTTTTAAAAAATGGTTATTTCATTATATCATTTCCCTTTTTAGGGTTCCGTACCCAAATGGTAAAAGCGGGACCCTATTACTAAGACCCCGCGGTCCGTCTGTCTATCTGTCTGTCTGTCACCAGGCTGTATCTCATGAACCGTGATAGCTAGACAGTTGAAATTTTGATACATGATGTATTTCTATTGCCGCTATAACAACAAAACTAAAAACAGAATAAAATAAATATTTAAGTGGGGCTCCCATACAACAAACATGATTTTTTTGCCGTTTTATGCGATAATGGTACGGAACCCTTCGCACTTGGCCGTTTTTTTTTTGTATGGGTTTGAATTG
The DNA here is from genome assembly GCA_948252205.1 of Orthosia incerta. Taxonomy (NCBI): domain Eukaryota; kingdom Metazoa; phylum Arthropoda; class Insecta; order Lepidoptera; family Noctuidae; genus Orthosia; species Orthosia incerta. The sequence goes on from OX411748.1 coordinate 9,504,479, forward strand.
CAGTTGGAGGGTGCCGTAGAAATCTCGCCCAGGGCGCTGGTAGTGTTAAAACCGGCACTGTAGTCGGGTTTTAGTTTTTGAACTTATTTTTCCTATTACAACCAACTTGTTTTTGCGGTTTGGTACGCCAAGTGCAAAATCTGACACGCACTTGGCCGGTTTTTATATAATTAGCATTCAATATTACCATGCTGATATGATAACCTATTTATCGACCGAGTACATTGTAGGTACCTATCAACGTATATGTATATATTTATGGTTTTCCCAAATGCTTGTATTAAATTTCTTATCTATTAAATAAGCAGAATTTTGTTATTCGTGATGCAACTTATCTGATGAGTTTACATTTAATTAGTGCTAAATATCTTCATCAATCTATACATATAATAAATCTGTAGAAAAGTCGTTTTTGTACGTTGAAACTAAAAAATTGTCAGGGTGCTAAAGGATAACCAACAGAACCCATTTCCAGCATTTGAATTTTTGCCTGTTTGTCTGTTTATTTGTGCACGCATCACGTAAAATTTACGAAACCAATGTAGGTAACTTTTATACATAAAAATTGTACGTAACTTGAAGTATTACTTAGTTTTTGTTTCATCGCAATCGGTCCATTCTATTACATGAATTTAAAGTGTTCAAGAAGTAAAATTATCACAACATACGCAATTCAGATACTCTGACAGTTGAACTCGATATTCGATATATGGCGTTGTGCATTTGAATTTATTTTCTGAATGGCGGTGTTATGATTCTCCGCGAAAGAATCATGACCCTTGAAAAAATATTCGGAGGTATGTAAGTAGGATAGGCAGGAAGTTAACGGAAGCGAAGCCGCGGGCACAGCTAGTTTTTAAATATACCTACTTGATAATACACATTTAACGACCAAGTAAGTAGGTTTCTACAAACTTATACAGTTGGTTAGGCTTGACCCGGCTTTGTTTTCTTAATTTTTATCTCTATACTAGTATATATATACTCGTTGTAAAAAAATAAGAAATCAAAAAGAATAACCTCTTTTTTCTCTCTTTTGTTGTTGACCGCCTACTTTAAACAAGGATTGATTGAACTATTCGTCATTAGCAACATAGATACTTACTTTTTAGGGTTCCGTACCCAAAGGGTAAAAACGGGACCCTATTACTAAAGACAAAGACAAAGATATTTTATTTCAAGTAGGCCACCAAGCGGCACTTTTGAACGTTACATTTTACAAATAATAATAGTTGATTCTACCGTGCATTCGGAAAGTAGCTTGTAATGGAGAAGAATGCACAAGAAACTCCATAACTAAGACTCCGCGGTCCGTCTGTCAGACTGTCTGTCTGTCCGTCTGTCACCAGGCTCTATCTCATGAACCGTGATAGCTAGACAGTTGAAATTTTCACAAATAATGTCGTTCTGTACAGAATAAAATAAATATTTTAATGGGGCTCCCATACAACAAACGTGTTTTTTTTGTCGTTTTTTGCGATATTGGTACGGAACCCTTCGTGCGCGAGTCCAACTCGCACTTGGCCGGATTTCATTTACTCATCTTGTCCAACAAAATATGGCCTTGATGATGGTATTAACTTACGACTCTATGAAATAAGATTTATTTTGCATTGTGGGCGTTTCAATTGTGTTGACACATGTTTCTGATTATTTGGATAGTTTGTAAGCCATTGTTCTTCTTCCACAAAAGCCTCTTCTTAAACAAAGCAGCTATTTCTCCCTTACCTATGTTTTGAATGATTACCTACTTTAAAGTAGGTACTACCCCCATTTTTGTTTTTTTTTTTTGGAACGAAGTTCCCTATCGCGCGTTGCTAAACGGAAAAAATTAAGACGAAAAGTTGTAACGACACTTTTTGCTATAGCTGTAAGTCGTGCGGCGTGCGCGTGTTTCGTGCGTGTTCTAACCTATACGCTGTTGTGTTTACGAAGTCGAGAGTATATATACATACATATATATGCATATGTATATATATACTTCCTTAGTTTTTTTTTTTTATTCTATGTTCTCTCAGTCCATCCAAAGGTTGTCTGGTAGATATCGCTGTCAGCGATAAGACCGCCTTTGTACCCGTATAATTAAGTTTTTCTTATAAAATAGATGTGTAATTTTTATGGTGTACAATAAAGTAGAAAGTATTCTATTCTATTCTATCAACTACCAAAAAGAGGAAATCAGAATCAAGAGTAATTTATCATATACGTCACCCAGTGTTTTAGATAAGAAGAAGAAGTGGCCAACAAACTACAGCCACATACTACTAAATTAAATGTAGGTATTTGCCACGACGTGACAACTAGCACACACTAACATCTATGAATACAAGGAAAAAAACATTTTTAATTTATAAGGAAATTCCTAACTACAATCAATATTTGCGAACATGCGTATCATACTCGTATACCTACTTAAGGTTACACTAGTCAACGGCACGAAATATTTTGTGCGCGGGGTTAAAATGCATTTTATATCAACCGACAACATGTGCGGAAGATATTGATGCTGTGATGAGCAGTAGGAAGCTAGTTCACGTACGAATACACACTTTTGCAAATTTGTAGCGAAATGGATAATGATTTAGGACGAAACCGAGCGCGCGAAATTTTATAAACAGACCTTTGGGATTTTGGATATCATGAAAAAACGACTAAACGTATCTGTTCAAAATAAAATTATTTTCATTTTTGAACTACTATTATCTATCCGTGTATGGTGGCTGTTTTGCAATTATCCGTCTTCTTATGGTATTCATTCGCGCCCAAAAAATGCGTTAAAATTAGTGTCGAAATGTGGAACTTTCGACGCTCATTACTTTCAAATATTTACTTTTTTTACTTTTTTGTTTCCATACAGGGCTAGATAATGATGAGACAAATTGATATCACTTTTTATTTTGAACGTACATTGGCAAACAGTGGAATAATCCCTAGACTACGTTTGTATGGAAGAATTTTCGACCAAGCTTTTGTTAGTTGCTATGTGCTAGCACCATCGTCAAAGTATTTATTTTTTATTTTTATTTAAGGCACATCAACAACACAAACATGGACATATTACATTTTTCGAGGTCTTATTCTAGTGTCTATTTCAATTACAGACGTGCACAGCATTTTCTAAAATCAAAGCACATAAAATTATTTCAAATCTAATTTAACAGAAAAAAAAAACAAATATTAAATGAGCAATATTACAATATAAACTACACATTGAATATAATTATAAAAAAACTTAAAAAAAAAAATACTACCGACTTCCCAATAATAAAACTACAAAGTGAAAAATAACTTTATTTTTGGTTGTCGGTGTCTTTCGTAGGTACCATTTTTTTGCGTTATGGACACCGACTTCCAAATATAAAGTTATTTTTCACTTTGTAGTCTTATTATTTGGCAGTCGGTATCGGTCCGTATTATCAATAGTGAGTCCCAAATAAACGTCAAGAAGTTATGTCACATGTCAAGAAATTATCTCACGAGGGAGGAAATGTGCGCAACGCACCTCTTTTTTATGTTTTACCTTTTTATAGTTTTTATATTTTTCTTTGTTTTGTTTTAAGTTTGATTTTTTATTGTCTTGTCAAAGTATTCGTGAAATTATACTCACCATATCTTGAAACAGCAGTTTCTTTTAATTAATTACTAACATATTGTCGTGACATTTATTCTAAGACATGACATACGTAATATTTCTTGTCACAAACGTCTTGTGTACGCCCATGCTCGCCCCGCTGGACGGCTATAACAGTAGGGGAAGTCCAATGAAATGTTTGGATGGATTGTATTAAACATGGTCAAACTTTTGAGTACCTATGATTCTGGACTGCTATAACAGCAGGGGAAGTCCTAAGAAACGATGGATGTAACATGGACTGTATGAAAGAAAGAAAGAAAGAAAGAAAAATATTTATTTGTGACCCGCACAGGAGACACGAGATAAGAAAAACACAAACAATAATAAAAAATAAAAATATATTACCCCGTGCGAGACCAAAAAGGCTCCTATCTCAGCATGTGCAACGATATCAAAAAGAAAATAACGCTGCGCTGATATTCTGATACGGCCCACTGTTGATGCCACGGACACATTTACGGAAACGGATCATATTATCATATTTAAGAAATAAAAAATAGAACAAGATATATAATATCAAAATAGTATAATGTTTGGATGGATTGTATTAAACATGGTCAAACTTTTGAGTACCTATGATTCTGGACTGCTATAACAGCAGGGGAAGTCCCAAGAAACGATGGATGTAACATGGACTGTATGAAACATGGTATGACTTTTACGTACCTATAGTTCTGGACCGCTATAACAGCAGGGGAAGTCCCAAAAAACGATGGATGTAACATGGACTGTATGAAACATGGTATGACTTTTACGTACCTATAGTTCTGGACCGCGATAACACCAGGGGAAGTCCCAAGAAACGATGGATGTAACATGGACTGTATGAAACATGGTATGACTTGCACGTACCTATAGTTCTGGACCGCTATAACAGCAGGGGAAGTCCCAAAAAACGATGGATGTAACATGGACTGTATGAAACATGGTATGACTTTTACGTACCTATAGTTCTGGACCGCGATAACACCAGGGGAAGTCCCAAGAAACGATGGATGTAACATGGACTGTATGAAACATGGTATGACTTGCACGTACCTATAGTTCTGGACCGCTATAGCAGTAGGGGAAGTCCAATGAAATGTTTGGATGGATTGTATTAAACATGGTCAAACTTTTGCGTACTGATAATTTTGGACTGCTATAACAGCAGGGGAAGTCCCAAAAAACGATGGATGTAACATGGACTGTATGAAACATGGTATGACTTGCACGTACCTATAGTTCTGGACCGCTATAGCAGTAGGGGAAGTCCAATGAAATGTTTGGATGGATTGTATTAAACATGGTCAAACTTTTGCGTACTGATAATTTTGGACTGCTATAACAGCAGGGGAAGTCCCAAAAAACGATGGATGTAACATGGACTGTATGAAACATGGTATGACTTGCACGTACCTATAGTTCTGGACCGCTATAACACCAGGGGAAGTCCCAAGAAACGATGGATGTAACATGGACTGTATGAAACATGGTATGACTTTTACGTACCTATAGTTCTGGACCGCGATAACAGTAGAGGAAGTCCAATTAAATGTTTGGATGGATTGTACGAAACATGGTGTGACTTTTGAATACATAAGGTTCTGGATGGCTAAAAACTCAACTACACTTGTCTTTACCCAACCAGAGAATCGAAGTGATATTTTTTCTGTAATTAACATTTTATTGTTTTCTAGAACACTACATAACAATACAGGTAGATACTTTTGGTTGTAAATTCTCGATGTGATTACTTTATTGTTTTGAAATCACTTGCGCAAACGGTGTAAAGCATGACTAAAAGGAAACATGAATATTCAGGTGAAGTCATAATAATTACTCACGGGCTCACGGCCCAAACAATGCCTCGCCTCTAATCATGTTCTCTGTGCAACAACATCCGATACGTACTCTAAAAGACCTGTACAACGTGGCTGAGTTTTGGTCAAAACAAATATAAATTAAGTTTTTATAATTTAAGTTTTTTTTTTTTTTACCGATATCTCCGTTAATTGTGGACCGATTTTGAAAATTCCTTTTTTTTTTGAAAGAATATATTCCGAAATTGGTCCCATTTTAATTTGTTGAAGATCTGATGAAGAACTTCGGAGATATACAACAGAACTCGTCAATAAATAACGGCAAATCTTTCGGGATTACTGCAATCGCATGTCTGTTTGTTGTTTATACCATTGTATAATATAACATCACGCCAGTACGCTCTAAAGAGGTACGCAGATGTGTACAGTTCACCTTAGTACACTCTTTTTTCATCGGTTATATTCAAATTTCATGATATTCAGGTAATCTATTCTGGCATTATTGGTAACTTACTAAAAAACTTGCCTATTAGGTAGGTACAACAAAAAAGTGGAAATAAAAAAACTTAAAAAAAAACTACAGTCTTCCAAATAAAAAAACTACAAAGTGAAAAACGCAAAAAATAACAACCTACCAAAGACACCGACTTCCAAAAAGAAAGTACTCTTTCACTTTGTAGTTTTTTTATTTGGAAGTCAGTAGTATTTTTTTGAAAAAGTTTTTTTTGTCTGTATTCTGACGGGAAATATTAGAAAAGTTGAAAGTAAAGCGTTTGTCTTGTTTTGCATATGACGAGGAGGGATGAAAATGGACGGAGAGGAAGGCCAAAATGAATGCAGAATAGCGTGACAGTTGGTAGTTGGGAATAGAAGCGCATTGCGCCGATCCCAAGTAACATACGACAAGAATAGAAAGATGATGCTGATGACCAGCCAATTTTAACCAAGTTCAAACAACGTAATATGTTGGTTAAAAAACTTTTTAACAAAAAAAACAAACCGACTTCCAAAAAAAAATCACTACAAAGTGTTAAAAAGTTTATTTATTTATCTCTTTTTAGTTTTGATAGGTACCTTTTTCACCAGTACTATTTATTTATAAGTATTTGCTTCATCATAGTAGTTTAACTGTTCGAGATATCGTAGACCCGTGACATACTTAGCATTAAGGAGTTCCATTGGCCATCTGTGGCCTTCTTCATCAGTTCTACTTCACCAAATGATACTTTCTGAGTGCAAATGATTGCATTGTTGAATAAAATTCCAAAATCGCTATATGTATGCCTAAAATATTTGAGGAGCTCCTTCAATTTCTCCAAGATCCCATCATCAGATCCTGACCTGATGACTATGGGACCAAATGGGAAGTATACCATTTCAAACAAAAGAAGAATTTTAGAAATCGGTCTTTGAGTAATCGGTGTAATGAATTTACACCAATTACTCAAAGACCGATTTAAAAATACCAATCGAATTGGGAACCTCCTCCTTTTTGCGAAATCGGTTAAAAAGGCATAAAAATCTATTTGTTTATGTAAAATAATCACCTGTAGGAAACTTGTAGAAAGATAGTGAATCTGTGGAAGTTGTCAAAATAAAATAACAATACAGTAGGCTTTAGAAGTAGTAATTAATTTATTGATACATTCATATTTATTTTGTACAAAAAGCTTTGTTCAACAGTACAGTGCCTAAATAGTTTTTTAAAAACATTACATCCGAATCAGTATCCAAAAGCTTTCTAATATGAGCTACAGTCAAAATTATCAACGAAATTATTCCACTGCCTGTGATACTCTCGTATAGCCCGTGCCTTATGCTCCGGTTCCAATGCACTGTATTTCAAAGAATTAAGAGCTAAAGTTCTTAACAACTTCAAGTCTGAAAGTCTACTTGCAACCCCCACAAAAGCAACATAAAAGTCATCAGACAGAGCATCAGCCTCCCAAGCACCAGGGTCGTCACTTGACAATACTACAGGTAAATTCAAACTCAAAAAAATATTCAGAGGATGATTCCGGACATCCCTGACTAAAGACAACACAGCGTTAGATAGAACATTCACTTCCAAACCTATGTCTTTGTCAATCACTTCTCGTATAAGCAATGGATGTTTAGCAAGTGCGTACGCATGGCCGATTCGTTTAGCTCCCAACAATACAGCATCCACCAAGTTTTCATCCGTAAGTGTTCCAAACCAATTTGTTTCACCTGCGTGGAAGAAGAAATTGAGATCTCTTGCTTGAAGTAACTGGGGTACGAATTCTATTAGTGGATTTCCTGAATCTTCTTGGCCGACTAAATCAAACCCAGCGAAGAGTTCGGGCATATCTCTTTTAATCTGTCTCGCTGTTTGTATGTATTGGTCTAATACATTTCTGTCCACTTTCCTCGACGGAGCAAATATAAGTTTAGCTCCAATAAAATCTGGATGATCTTTTACAAATCTGTTTATGGTCTTCCTGTAAGCTCTTGCTGTTATCATTCTATCATACACGGTGCCGTCTAACTCATAAAGCTGAGGCAGTATACTCCTGACTTCCACATACATGACATTGTCATTTCTGAAGAACGTGAGGGCGTCGTAGAAATACTGTTCCCAGTTTGGCCTGTAAGTCAGCAGACCGTACGCCGAGCTGAAGTATTGCATAAATCTGCCCCATGTTTCTTCAATGGAAGGGTATTCCACATCAGGGTCATCACAAACCAGAGTGAAATGTTTTCGGAGATCTGCGTTGAACTTGGTTACATTTGGAGCTGCGCTCCTAGCTTCACTCATGAGCTGCCACTGGCCTGTACACGTAGCGTTAGGAAGATTATTTGAAAACAGAAACCTGACCGGTTTCCCAAAACACACGTAAAGATGTTCCATGTAGGTGATGTTCAGAAGATAATCCGCTCCGATGATCGCCATGTCGTGGATGTGAAGTACGGCTCCTTTGGGCATGTCCTTAATGATCTTGAAAACTTTGGACTTCTGAATTTGGTTCTTATAAGTGAAGAAGTGATGCGAGAAGTTGAATTGATTCGGGTGTTCAAATCCATAGTCGACCTCGTTGAACTTATGCTGCATCAAACAACTGTTCACTGCATTTTCTTTATCGTTGAGTGTCTCATTACCTCCGAGAGCTGAGCGTAATTCACGCTCAACTAACTGCTTTCGTTTGTCGTTGTAACTATCGTCACATTTTGCGTAAACAAATAATAAAGTAAATATTATATGCCACATATTGAATCACACGTTCGCCTCGACTCGGCGACAAATAGCTACTGACAACTGATCTGTAGTACCGAGCAGTATATAATTATTAATCTTTACTACTCAGGAGCGTCGAGCCGTCGACCTATGACCTTACGTTTTACGATAAGTCAAGCACGTTTATGGTAACAATAGCGTAATAATTAGTATCAATTTATTGTATTGTACTACATATACCTACGTGAGAACAAGAATGTTATTGTTGCGAGTTAAGGTGATAAACGTTCGGTTGGATAGAATTTAGTCGTGTTATCAATAACAACATAGGTTGTCGTAAAATTAGTCATTTCATAAAGTAGTCGGCCATGCCGTGATTTGAGGCATTTCTTTACATATGAAACTGTTAGTTCATCATACTAGAGTGTTAGTATTATGAAATGTCTTACTAAAATCAAGGAATAGAGATCGTTTGATTTAATAACTAAACATACCATAATACAAATATTGTATGATCATTATGGCTCTTGCTGTTTGTTTAGCTTTATTCACCGCTAATAGCATGATATTGAAATGTCGTAAATACGATGTATCATGCTTCTCAAATACCCTGGCAAATGTCCCTATAAGTGAATAAAAACATTTTTATTGAAAAAAGGCGGTTTAATGGCTAAGGTAATAGAATAGAGTTAGTACATTTCGTGTCGAGCATAAATGGTCGAGATAATAAGACGAGCGATGTAGCCAAAGTCGAAAGCTACATGCGAGTTTTTCTGATAATTTTTCCACTACCTGATGAGCTTACTTAATGAAATGCAAATAAGTTCCAACATCAATTTACTAGAAACGTTTTGACTAAAAACCACAGACTATGTTTTCATCATTATGCCAGTTGCATAATGATCCATACAAACGTCATTTCGTAACTGTTATTAGTTTTATCAGCTCGGCAAGCGGAAACGAAATGACAGAGCTTAAAGGTCTATCCACACATATCAGGGCCGTGCCCGGGACGTGACAGGGCCAGGCCCAGGCATTGAAGCTCCGTCACTGGCCCGTGCACGGACGTGTGTGAACGAGTTCATATAAAATGTACACACCGATATTTTTTGAGCCCCTGACGGGGCACGGTCCGTCCACGTCCCCGGCACGGCCCTGATATGTGTGGATAGACCTTTAGCGTCTCTGGAAAAACAGTGATGTACCGCGTTTTTAGTGATGTGGCTAGGAACCGTATAAACTTACTAATAGTGAAATTTTAGCATCACTCGACTATTTTCAGATGAGATCCCCACAACGCTACACCTGATAGGTACAACTTTGGTTACTTCTAGACAAGCGTGCTTCACCGTAGACCACATCATTGCTTACCATCAGGCAAGATAGTGGTGAAACGCGAGACGACAGCCAAAATAAAAAAAAATATGTTTAAATTATTTTGAATTATTTAATTTGTTGCTCATTTTTTTTTCCTTGAATAAGCAAATTTTGAACCTTCTAATCCAGTCCTCGAAATACTAAAATGTCTCATAAAAGCAAAAGCAGTATTTCGTGTTTCCTTTTCAGAATTTTAGAGTTGACTTCCATGTTCTGCTTAGGTTTAATCAGAAGCTTAACTTTTGACCTTTAGGTATGAAGCTCGCCAGTTCATTACGTATCTAACTTTGCTTTTAATTTTACTTGGCACAACATAACGGTTGTGTTCCCTGAAGAGACAAGCGGCGCTGCTGGTGTCACTACTCGTACATTGTTAGTGACACCAGCAGCTCTTAAGTTAGTTATTTAGTCTCTCTGAGTCAGCTCTTCGTTATTTTTAGGGTCATGCCTTTTGCAATCATCTGGGCAAAAATCGAGGGTCTAGGTTGCAACCACAGACATAAAACTAACTAGATAACACAAGTCCCTCCATCTGTATGAAACCAAGCGTGCCACTTTTTCACACACAATTTAAAAACAAATTTACTTTCCAATGAAAGAAAACATTTGCAATGCCTTGGCCAACTTTTTCTATACAGTCTTTACAGTTCAATATGGCATAAAAAGGTATTATCTAGATTTCCGTGGATTTCCGGTGTCGATAATGCTAAACGAGAAGCTCAAATTGCGATCATTGATCGTACTTTTACTCTGTTTTTTGACCCGCGCCATCTAGTTAGATTTATATCTGTGGTTCATCATCATCATCATCAGCCTATTAATGTTCCCACTGCTGGGACACAGGCCTCCTCTCTGTGAGAGGGAATAGGCCGTAATCCACCACGCGGGCCCAGTGCGGGTTTATATCTGTGGTTGCAACTGACAAAATTCTTAATGGTAGAACCCAATAGCGCAAACTGAACATGAATAAATTATAATAATTATATTGCGAATCACTACTCCGTATATAATGCCCAGTATTCCCATATTCGGCACATTATTCTAGGTCCGTTTATTTTCATACTTTTCTCAAAACGATGATTGAAATTCATCGTGAGGAAACTATCATGTCTACTCGCACTGGGCCTTCGTGGTGGCATACAGCACACTCCTTTTCACAGAGAGGGGGCCTGTGTCTCAGCAATGGGATACAATGTTCCCATTGCTGAGACACAGGCTTTAAAATCATCATCATCATCAGCCTTTTAATGTTTCCACTGCTGGGACACATGCCTCCTCTCTGTGAGAGAAGGAATGGGCCTTAACACACCACGCGCACCCAGTACGGATTGGTAGATGTCACATGACTTTGAATTTTTGGTTTTAAGACATTCCGGTTTCCTCACGATGTTTTCCTTCACCGTTTTTAGAGCAGTGGTGATGAAATAATTTACACAAAGTCAAGCGCCTTACGCGAGTATACACATAAGTCGGGGCCGTTACCACTGGGCACTGCTTTAAGAATACGAATATGAAACCTACATTTTGGTAGTTTCCCCACAAATATAAGTAGGTAATATAGGTACGTACACATAGCTAGGTATAAATATACAACATCAGAAGGGGCGAGTGAGGTCGTATTATTGTTTAGCGAGCCATTCTTTTGAGCGTCTAGTCTCGGAATCTGATTAATAGCAGTAATATTTGGCGGCTGTATGAATGAACCACAAGAATTGTTCTACGGCCCGACTGGAGTTTGGGTAGTTATAAGAACGTGCCTGAGTAGATATCCTTAAGAGAAGTTGTTGTTTTTATGATGATTAGGTGTGTGAAAAGTTTTTGTAGCTTTGGTGATACGAGCACATTCGTAAGAAACTTTTTCAAGGTTTTTGTATTAATGTATGACACTCAAAATGCGGATAATTTCAAAAATAAAAGAAGGCTATACTGACTGGGCAATTTTGTTATTTAAAATCCAGATCTAACAACATAATGAAATTTGATAAATTGATAGATAAAATTCACTATTTGAGAGGTCAGAGATAAAAGGGCCTAAACTTGATACGACAAATCTGTGACTTTATTAGGTACTTACTTGGTCCCACAACTTTTGGCGACTATAGTAAACAACTTATTTACTTGTAATGTTTAAGGTACCTTTCAATATTCTATGCTATTGTTATTAAAACATAGGTAGTTAAGTAATTATAAAAGAATAATTAAATAAAAATACAGAAAACACCATTTTAAAATAACTAAATCTAAAGCCAACCATATTAATCTAACCGCATTTATATTCCCGCGCTTCAAAAAAAAAAATCCAAAATGGCCGACACGCTTAGCTAAAAGTATCCTTATTCCTAAACCGTCTGTGTAATAACGAGCATATTTTTAAACTTCCCAAGATGCCCGGCGAATGTTATCTTTCAATCTGAAAATTTGTGAGTAATTTTATAAAGGGAAAAGCCCCAATTTTGTACATTGTTTATGTTGCGGTACATAACCTATATACCTTCACAATTATAGCTTATTCATCCATTTGCATTGTTAATTTCCCCCGTAATTGCTTGATCAATAACATCAATGTTGGAATAGAATTCCGTTAATGTTCATAATATTGATAATCTGAATCGATTTGTATTTGTATGTCAATCATATTCACATCATCGTTAAGAATTATCTCAATTTTAGGATAATTATTATGCAACATTTTATTGTATTTATCGTGCTGGCATTATGCTGAGCGGGGACTGTTTTGGGCGGTTGTGACGCATAGGTACTTTCCCTATCTGTATTTAAGTTTTTTTATTTGTTTATTTTATTATTATAGTACCTATGCGTCATTCTTTTCTTTTTTAGGGTTCCATACCCAAAGGGTAAAAACGGGACCCTATTACTAAGACTTCGATTTCCGTCTGTCTGTCTGTCTGTCTGTCACCAGGCTGTATCTCATGAACCGTGATAGCTAGACAGATGAAATTTTCACAGATGATGTATTTCCGTTGCCCCTATAACAAAAAATACACAAAACAGAAATAAAAAAATATTTAAGTGGGGCTCCCATACAACAAATGTGACTTTTTTGCGATAATGGTACGGACCCTTCGTGCGCGAGTCTGGCTCGCACTTGGCCGGTTTTATTTATATCTATTACATTTCGATAATATTTTTTATTCTCGCAATATTTCTATCGACCAACAACTATTGGGTTTGCAACGGCTAGCTAAAATTCACGTTCGAAGTAACAATACAATATGTACGTACGTTTCTCCTTTTAGCAAGGCTTAACGGACATTATTCGCCACAAACAATACGTCCTGTCTGAGATGTTTCTCTCGAAAACTGATTCAGTGAGCCTCTCGCACCTTGCTCCAGAGAAGGCATTCTAAAATCTTAGGCTTACAACAACAGTTCACTGGAACTAAATTTGTTTGCAGATATTGAAAACCGTGGGCATATTGCCTTCCCTTTGCGGAGAGCATTGAGGTATTAATGTACAATTATTTCAATGGCGGAGAGTACTTTATTCAAGCATAACTCAAAAATATGACTACAAAACGATGACCAATGTATTGCATTGTTTATTATTACTATTTTCACCTACTGGGTATACAATTTTAGATGAATCATGCAGAATTATTCTCAAAAACATAATTCTACTTCATCACCAAATTGCTTGTACCTAGAATTAGCAACAGACTCGTCCGGAATTCCACCAAGGGTACCAAAAAGTATCGCGTGATCCCACACACTTTGCCCCACCGACGCAATCCAACACTACAGGCCACAATCCTACATTAGGCCTCCAACATTAGTTGGCCGGGATCACCAATGTTTGCGGCAGCTATTGAAAGCGATCGGCATGTTAAGAGGGTACCTATTTGTTTAGCAGTCTCCCGGGATGAACAGAGTTGCGGCCAACGATAGCTTATTTGCCAATTTGCATCATTAATGTGGAACGCTTAATTGATTTAATATGTAAATGTTGCGATAAAATGTTGTTGGCTGTTAACATCTATTATTTTGTGTAGTGATTTTAGAGTGGAGGGGAAAATTAAGGACGTGTATAGTGCTGTAAACATGACGCTGAGTGAGGCCTTAAAATTACCTCTAAAATGAACGTTCACGCTGAATTTTGCGACCATCGCCATGCCTGGCATGCATATTAGCGATAAAGAGTAAAATAGAATAGAAAACATTTACTTGATTAAGATAACAACACAAAGTAAAATTTAAATTAAAAAAACCCCCGATTTAAAAACCTCTAAAAAGCGAAAAATAAGCCTCGTACTCCCCTTAAGCGTCGGGGATCCGCCAACGTTTACAGCAGTTTATTTTGTTTACTTAGCGGTACCCGAGTACGAGGCCTATTTATCGCTTTTTATAGTTTTTTAAATCGGGGTTTTTTTTAATTTAATTTTTATTTCGTGCTTTTTAAACAACATATAATATACCTAGTAGTAGACACGCTTCAATCGACAATCTATCGAAGCACGTAATTATGTCATGATATCTTGCAAAAAAACCCAGATTCAAAGAGTAAAATTTTAATTCCTTTTAAACGGTTGAGCCGATTTCAATCAAACATAGCTAAGAACACTCTCGACAAAGTCACCTTTTAAACAAAAAAAAAACAAAATCAGTTCATCCGTTTAGGAGCTATGATGCCACAGACAGACACACATGTACACAGATACACAGCAACACACGGCAAACTTATAACACCCCTCTTTTTCCGTCGGTGGTTAAAAAGAGAAGATTAATTGCATCAATATTTTTGACCTTTGTGCTTGTGCCCGTCTTATTGACGATGCATGTCTGTGAAAGCCCGCTAGTGCTAGAACTTTTTAAATTTTCGAAAGGACTAAGTATTTGTTCAACCTGAGGCCAAGAAAAGTGACAAGTAGACAAGTGATATTTACTCTCGAAAGCGTGGCGAAAGCAATTGTCAAAAAGACAAAATTGTTTGGGATTGACAAGCAATATCGAAAAATCACGTGATCAATACTACACTATCGCCTTCGCTGACATCGAATGCCACTTCTCTAGAGCCTCTGGGCAAAGTATTTCACCTCTGACAGATCGAAGTTACTGACTACTACATCATCATATCAGCCGAAAGACGTCCACTGCTGGACATAGGCCTCCCCCAAGCGTCGCCACATTGACCGGTCCCGCGCGTCCCGCAACCAGCGGATTCCTGCAACCTTCACCAGGACATCGGTCCACCTGGTGGGAGGCCTTCCAACGCAACGTCTTCCGGTTCGCGGTCGCCACTCCAGAACCTTTCTGTCCCATCGGCCTTCCGTTCTGCGAGCAATGTGCCCTGCCCTGCCCACTGCCACTTAAGTTTGGCAATTCTTCGTCGGGCTATGTCGGTAACCCTGGTCTCTTACGGATCTCAACATTTCTGATTCGATCACGCAAGGAAACGCCGAGCATAGCCCTCTGCATTGCCCTTTGAGTGACTGTAAACTTTCTGATGAGGCCCATTGTAAGCGACCACGTCTCAGAGCCATATGTCATCACTGGCAGCACACACTGGTCATAGACTTTTGTCTTGAGACACTGTGGTAAGTTGGACGAGAAGACACCACGCAACTTCTCAACTACTAACATAGTTAAAAATGCTATTGACTAGCATTTTTAACTATGTTCAAACACTGGGTAAGCTTTTTACTGTCTAAAACCGTTGACAGATTAGAATAGAAATAGTTCGAGCATTTTTCGTTAGAATTTAGCTGCTGAAAAAGCTTTTCACGTACGGCCCGATGTTAAGCAACGTAGCCCAACATGGCCCATATGCCAGGCCAGTAAATACACCAGCTGACCTATATGTCAGAGACTGTATATTGTACCGGTATATGACGTCATTGCCTTATCCCAGCTGTTAACATACCCGCTGACACGTTATGCCGTCTCAAATTCTACTTAGATTTTAATCAGTTACTTAGCTGGTGTTGAATATGTATGAATGTTTCTTGAAGGGTGCAAAGGGGTAACTTTCGTTGAAGCCCATGTCATGTCGTTTTCAATTACATTTAAACTAGTAGGCTGACATTTTTGTTATTTACCATCCACTAAAATTAATAGTACGTAATTGCGTATACAAGATCCTTAAACTGCTGTTTTATTCTTTGCAAGAGAGTAATCAAATCTCAGAACCTCTCAACAAATATTACCTGAAAATCTGCCAATCCCGACAAATAGATAGAAAAGCTGAAAATTTAAACTTTGAATAACAGACTGTACACAGTGACCTACGAAATTCATGAAAAGTCAATATTGAACGAACAAACTGCATTAACAAAAAGAGAGCACGCATTTCTAGATTAACTTCAAGTTACCAGGACTTCATAAATGCTTGGAGCACTTCGAATTCTTACACAAGAGAGCAGCACGTTGATGTCTGCAAACAGCTCGTCAGTTTGCGCGCCAATGTTAATTGTCTTGCCTGGCAGCCTGATATTGTAATACGGTAGAATTTAAACAATGCCGCTTTTACTTCTTCGGAGGTTTTATTTTTAAATACCGCATGATAGACCACCGAGGAATGAATAGCTTTAAATTACAGGTAATGGAAGATTTTTATCCAAAAGCGTGTGTTTACAGAAATATCTAAAGAGATACTCTCGTTATTGTCTAGGATTTCGTGAGTTATGCTTTAAATTCTAAACAAAGATTATTCGCGTTATGTTTTTCAATCGAGAATATTTGAAAAATCACAAAATTTGGGTCAACATACTTTTAGATCAGCACAGTATTAAAACTTAAGCGAGATGTGCCAAGATGGAAACTATAAGCTGCAAGCTTTCTTAAATATTTGCACAAGAAGGCTTTTCGCCGCCTCTTGCAGCGAATTTTTCTGTTTGTTACAAAAGTTGGGATAGAATTAGCATTTATCGTCTATAGACAAGATTAAACAGATCTCCATGTTGCATTTTTGTACAGAAAATCTGCAAACACAGGAACAAAGTTTCACAGTCGATGCTCTCAGTTTTAGTAATGTTAAAACAACGTTAGTGGTGGGTATGTAAAAACAATTCAATTTGAAAATAGTTTTAGTGGCTCACTATCAAATCCACACGCACAGAATGAATATATGTACCTCTCTCGGAAAGCTTTGAATGAGAGTAGAATCGGACCAATATTCAATCTGTTCGACTAATATAAACACATACTATTTATTTAGACTTCATGCACAAAAGGTACAAAGGCGCACTTAATGCCTTAGGCATTCTCTACCAGTCAACCAAGGGTGGTGAAGAGATAACATGGTAGGTGCATTGTTTAAACAATTTAAAAATAAAGTTGTTATTAACATTCTAAGATAGGTAAAATAAACGTACTTGCATATTGAATATAATATATACTTATATAAATATATATATTTATGAAGTAACAGAAAAGGAGAAGGTGAGATGACTCTCTCAACTCTTAGTTGTTTTGAAAATAAATCTGCAATTCCCGCTTGAATGCAAACCGACTTGTAGCTGCCCTGATCTCGAGAGGAAGCGCGTTCCAAAGCAGAATGGACTGAATATTGAAGGAAGAGTGAACAAAATCAGTAGTATGAGAAGGACAACGTCTTCTCTGACGTATCGGCAACCATTGTAGCTCAAACCTGTAGTTCGACACATGGTCATACTTTCTGAGGTTAAATATGAATCTAATACAGTTGTTCAAGACCCTATCTAGTTTATCCAGTAAGACCGATACTATATCTTCGTTTGTCAAAAAAATAATGAAAATACAAATCAACACAAAGGGCAAGATTCACCTATGGACAGGCAATACGTAGATAGTACATGTACTGAAACTCCAATAAACTAACAGAATCCAAAAAGCGAAACAAAATGTCTACAAAAAATAACCCTTTGAATACAACGCCACTTTTCCGAAGGGGAGCGAATGACGAAATTTGATTCGACAGGCATTTCGTTTCGGCTAATAAAAGGGGATGTTTCGTTTGATCCGGTTTCAAACAATATAGATTAGCACTTCACAACAAACTACGGGAACCTGGAAGGTATTATTAATATTGCAGAGCAGATAAAATGTTTCGCGACCAGCTTAGTTCTCTGAGATGAAATTACTTGTCTTTTCGGAACCAATAGAGCTTACGTCGGAACCAATTTCTTTAGGACTATTATCTAGATTAGAAACCTTATTGATCTTGTTTGTATTGATTAGAAAACTGTAGTTGTTTGTACAGATTCAAAAGATATTAGATATAGATTATTCATTAAGTTGTCATTACATTTTATATAATTACTTGGTTGCTGCCTCCGAGATAAATGGGACGACCGCCTGTGCCTGTAGACAATTCCTCTGCTTTTTCATGCTCGATGAAGACTCAAGAAGGTTTTACTTGTGACACTGTTGAACCTGATTTATTATGGTTATCTTTTAAATATCCTTATTAAAATACGTGACACTCACAATATACTTACTCTTATGATTCTATAAATTACATCATAATTCGATCTCCGCTTTTGTCTTTATTGCGCGCTCCCCATGTCCCCGGGTAGAGTTTCCCAACAAAAGAATAATATACATAAAAAATTGTAACAGAATGTTTCCTTTAAGGTGATCCCCTAATTTCGCGGTAATTTAATACGAACATTAGAAGATAAAAGCTTCTGTGTAACTGATCCGGTAACACTTGCCAATAATAAACAAATTTTAATGTGTATCTTACAGCACGCACGATTCTCAAACATGTAAATAATGGCTCATTTACAAAAGGGTATGTAAATATAAACCGACATGTTCGGCACTGTAAAAGCTTTTTGCTGAAACTCCGTATATCCACTTTTCGCATTTCTTCTTATCAAAAAATCACAATGCAATCACGAGACGTTCCAGATTGTATAAATATTTTTATTCGGGTTACATCTGCTTTTTCTCATACCCTTGTCTTAACGTTTACCTTCTCCGATATTCTATCTTTGTTATATTTTGTTACAAATATCCATGCAAGAACATTATATTGAAACTTTTCGATACGAAATTGAAAAAATTCTGTTCAGATGAGTCGGTATATTGTAGAAATGTAGGCTTCTATTAGGGCTCACTTGGACGCTGCAATGAATGTACTACAAAATCTCATGATGTTGAAATTTGAAACTTCTAAGAATTAAATCAGATAGTTTTTTACACCGTGTGACTGTACCTATTTGAAACAATAGATATGTGTTTTATACCTATATTAAGTGATTACTATTTATAAAAGACATAATGCATCGACCCCAAATAAATTAGGATTAGGGCAACCGGTTGACGTTCATTTTTAATTATATAGTCGACCATTAAAAAACATTTAAATAGCACAGAAAAGTAATTATGTTAAATGGCTATTAGATATGTTTTGAGGTTTGTAGAGCAGAGCACTATGCTTCCATAATTGGATACTTGACTACGTTTAAATCGTTATTTATTTTTATTTTTCCTGATACTAAATCGCATCGCGGCAAATAAAAAAAGTAAGAGATCCTTTCATTTTTATTGAACATTAAATCTTCGTTCATTTTCCTTGCATTTATCGGGCGAATTGAATTTGTGTAGGAGGCAAATAAAATTGCAAGTATTTTACTGGGTCATTTTAATGAAGTGGAAATACAATGACTATTGAAAAATATTGTTTTATTTTTCAATAGTCAGTTAGCTACAGTAGCAATTAGTGCCTGTTCAGACACAGCGGAACAGCGCGATTATCACATAGTTATATCTGAACGAATATGAATAAAAATAAAATAAAATAAGCCTTTATTGCTGTTTTATCATAATTTACAATACAATTATATTTATTCCTGACGATCGGTTTTCCATCAACAGCTTGTCCTTCGACAAAGGCCTCCTCCAAAGACTTCTACCTATCTCTATCTCTCGCAATTCTGATCCATTCTAGACCGGCAACTCTTTGAGGTCATCTTCCCAACGTTTCATTTTAATAAGAACCGCGCGGCTCCCGTCGTGTCTGAATGCACATTTTAGCAAATTAACTTCTGCCTAGCCTTTTTCCAACTAGTCGTAGTTGGGGCCGGCTACCAGTTGAACCTAACGAATGCAGCTGACATGCGTACCTGCCCGGTCCGCCAAATTTTATAATGCCACTGTTATTATTGATGATGGTGGCGACTGAGGGCTTACTTTTATCATCATCATCATTTAAGTCAAAAGACATTCACAGCTGGACTTCCACAACAGTCGCCACATCATCCGGTCCTGTTCTTTTCTCAACCAGCGGACTTCGGCACTCACCGCTACCAGGTCATCGATCTACTATGAGCTTCAACGTAGTGTTGGATACCATCCTCGTACACTACGTCTTCTGGCGTAAGAGATCGCCACTTCAGGGGGGTGACCATAAGCTCTTAGAGCGGTATCAATTTGAGATCGAGTAAGTGACAGATGTATACACGTCAGATACATCTGTCCCTTATTCGATCTCAAATTGATACCGCTCTAAGAGCTTATGGTCACCCCCCTGAACATTTCGTCGGCTCCGTGTCGGCCATCCGTTCTGCTAGTTTACTTTTATTATATCTAGTCATTTAAATAACAATATAGGTATCACCTACATTGTTTTTTTTTGAGATTCTCGGGACCCTAGGATCCCTTACCTTTGAAAGGCGTACCGAGGGCCGAAACCAACTCACAGAGGGCTTGTTAGATATGTATTATGAAATGTGACATCAACCAGCGATTATCCCTGTATGCAATAGTCACTACGCTAGAGAATCCAAGGACTATCCCCGGTTGGTGCAGAACTATTGCAGAATATGGAGACCAAACACATTGGGCCATGGGTTTGGGAGGTTTCGTGGATCGATTACTTAAAACTATAAAAGTACTATTGGTCCCTGCCTGACCACTGTTGATCTACATGGCTATAAAATGGCAGGGGATGACTTGCATACTCAATTAATTCCCCTCCGCCCCATAAACAGCCGCTAGCACTTTAGTGACGTAGCGCCAAGGGGGCAACATATACGGAGGTGCTTGAGGAGTGGAGAGGTATGCTACGGCTATCAGGACAATCCCGGCAGTACGGTCAAGATCCCTACCAGTATATTACTGGGCTAACTTCCTTCCTCCGAGCACGTTTGCTCTTGCGAATCACCAATCAAGCCAGCCAATTAAGCCAAGAGAGAGGTGGGAGCTCTGTTCCCCATCAGAGTTCACACCGACCGGCCAATAAAGGCAAGCCCGAGACGAGAGAAAACACTTCTCCCTGGAGATCAGGTCCGTGGGGTCACCACTGCCCACCAGCTGAGCACAAAGCTGCCCTGCGGATTGTATAACTCTTTGTCTGGCCCCTCACCCTAGGCATGTTGCGGCAAAGTAGAATCTACCGGCACCAACATAGGGTTCATTGAAGTACGCAAGCCACGACGTCAATGTAGGTATACTGCGGTGGGGTCACCTATATTGGAATTATTATGTTATTATTGAGGCCTATGTCCAGCAGTGGACCTCTTTCGGCTGAAATTATGATGATGATGACAGGTATCTCATGAATACACTTATTAATAGCCTTCCAATCCATTCATTTCACTTAGACAAACCTCTAGCTTTACTTCGATATGCTAATCATCTCGTGTATTCGGTTCATGTTTATTTATTCACAACTCTGAATTGACATTAACGTCAGCCGGAAATGGAGCTAGTCAATTATTTGACAATGTCCGAGTGTGATCTGCTTTTAGCTATCCGGACGTTTGTGAGCATTATCATTCAAATCAATTTCTATATTAGCTTTAACGTCCGCTTTCGTAGTGGACAGCCATTCAATAGCCCGTCACATAGTGACCGTGATAAATTAGTTTTTATTTCTGTTGGTGCTTCACTTATACTGGTACTCACAATGAGTGCTCTTGGATTGTTTTATACTATGTAGATTGCAACCGTATTTTGATGTTCTCTTTCAAAATAAATATTGAATAGCATACCACCAAACTTGACAAACTGTTAGTGCATTTCCTGACGGTGCGATTGGCGATATCGGTCGGCCTTTAGAAAAATTGCAAGTGGTTCCTGATGCAGTCGCATGATCGACTCAATATCGAGAATGGGAACAGTGAAACAAGTTGGGAATAGTGTTGCGGATTTGTCATAAAAGCACCAAGCGCAAGAATTAAACACAGCTTAAAATGCTCTTTCAATTAACATCATCAACAAAGAAAATAAAAAGTGCCAAATGTTACCACAAATAATTTACACCCACTTCTGACTCAAATAACCAACAGCAATCTCAACAATCAGTAATTCAGCCAATCCTCTCTCACTTAACACAAAACTTTCCTATTTGGCTATTTCTTTTATTCTACGGACATCTGTCCACTTCCCGACGCTTGGACGCTCGGACACTCGGACCCTTTTGTACCCTCGTCGTTTGGTACTATTTACCTGTCAATGTCTTTATAGTTTCGTGTCAATATTTCCGTTTTTCAATGTTTGATTTTTGTTTTGTATGTGTTTGAAGAAATATTATTTATTTTATCATATAAAAAGCAATGTCCCGACTGATATATCAAAGCCCAGCCTAAACCACTAATGATAAAAGTTTGAGTTTTTAATTTCATACTGTGGGTGTCCTTCAAGAAAGGATTTCTTGAAATTTATCTCCCTAAAGGGGTAAAATAGGGGATGAAACTTTGTATGGACATTTTTATTTACTCAAACACCGTCTGGAAGCTTAGTTAGATTTTCCACAACTGACCAGTAGACCAGAATCCTGAAGTAAAAAAATCAGAGCTGGAATCATGAGTGACTCTCAAACTACCAGGAGAACAGAAACGTATAAAAGTCGAACTACCAGGAAATCAGAATCGTGAAGAAGTAGAAAATCACAAAATCTATATTAATCAGAGCGAAGCCGGCGGGCTTATTACGTATCTTTTGCAAGAACAAAACGATAGCGATCAAACGCTTTTTGTCATAAAATTCGGAATTACCTGCAGTGTAGGTCCTACACAATCGTTTGCTAATCGCTCGCTGTTTGTCAAATGCACTTATTTAAAAAAAATCCGCTAACAACTCTAAAACTTCTGTACGGAAGAGCAATTATTGCGCAGAAATCGCTATCGTTTTGCTCTTGCAAAAGATACGTAATAAGCCTGCGGGGCGGGCAGCTAGTTTAAAAATATAAATGTGGATAGCATTGAAAATTGTGTAATTTTTTTTAAACTTCATAAAGTTCTATAGTACGTCAACAGATATCTTAGTACTGGTTTGGTATGACCAAGCGACAGTTTTTGAGGTTGTGATTGATACAAAACAATGTAAATATTATTTAGCTCATGTATCATCATCATCATCATCATTTCAGCCGAAAGACGTCCACTGCTGGACATAGGCCTCCCCCAGGCGTCGCCACATTGAACGATCCCGTGCGTCTCGCATCCAGCGCCTTCCCGCAACCTTAACCAGGTCATCGGTCCACCTAGTGGGAGACCTTCCAACGTATCGTCTTCCGGTTCGCGGTTGCCATTCCGGAACTTTTCGGCCCCATCGGCCATCCGTTCTGCGAGCAATGTGCCCTGCCCACTGCCACTTAAGTTTGGCAATTCTTCGGGCTATGTCGGTAACCCTGGTTCTCTTGCGGATCTCCACATTTCTGATTCGATCACGCAAGGAAATTCCGAGCATAGCCCTCTCCATTGCCCTTTGAGTGACTGTAAGCTCATGTATCCGTAGGAAAGTAATAATATTTTGGTATAAAATACATCACAAAATTCATAAATCTGAAATGGCGAGCTTAAGTATATAAAAAAGTAAAGATTAGCCTTCAGATAAAAATTTTGTATCCCAAAAATAAACTGAAGATTCTCAACTTCACCATAGTACAATGTAGCCACAAACAAAACAAGAAAACAGTAAATATTTCCTTTGATACTTTGTTTATTTAATCCCAACATCAAGTTTGTACAAAAAAATAATATTTGGGCCACGGACGCTTATTATCGGAGGAGGCACCTGAAAGAGGTTCTTAGCAAAATTTTGGTGTAACACAAAAGACATTTTGCTTCGTGAACCCACTCGGAGACGTCAAGTGTAGCCAGGGATTAAAGCCACTAGGGTAGCTTCGCGAATTCTTGGATGTACTTATGAAATATAGAAATAGGCTTATAAATGTAGGTATGTTTTTTGTTGAGATAAAAGGTATTGTAATGTTGTAATATATCTACTACAAAGAATTGTGAAAAGCTACAAAAAAAGATATTGATGAGTTAGTTGAACAGAGGAAATTTCTTCAATCTTTTTTTAGATTAGATGATAACTTTAGATGTTATTAAGACTTTAGAAGCATTTTTGGCAGAGCGGCTGGCGAAGGCAAAACACCGGGAAGAGAGGAAGGCTATGAACACTTTTTTCCAGCTGTGGGACAATACATAGATGTCTTAAAAAAAAAAAAAAACGATTGAGTTAGATTTCTATGTCACCAAACCCATTACTTGGCCCTTGTTTGCCTCTAACTCTGTATTTAACATCCTCCCCGAAAAATAAAGTCAAAAAGTGTTGTACCATAGATAAACGTCTCCACCACTCAGTGACCAAGCAGCCACTCAGTGACATCAATAAATGCACACTCACATACAGATACAAATATTTTCCGCTCTGACGGTTGGTTACCCCTGCGTTAACCGCGGCGAGGCTCTCAGGCCGTGATGCGGCGCCCCTGGGGACCGAAAGGTAACATCACATTACCTTACGGAAACCCAGTGCCGGAAAACTCTTACACAAACTTAATAAACGCGTTTTTGACAAACATATATCGATATTTCGAGGGGAAAATAATATTTCTTACATGTATATTCACTTTTAGGTTGTAAGTAGTTATTTCTGCTTAAAGAACTATGTTTATTTAATTTTACTTTTGTACTTTTTGATTTTTCTTATTTTACTTCTTTTTTTATTTTTTACTTTCGCCTGGACAGCTTTTAACCCTATACAAAGCGCAAGTCCGATCCTGCATGGAGTTATGCAGCCACCTTTGGGATGGCTCAGCTAAGTATCAGCTTGCCGCGCTTGACTCGGTGGAACGCAGAGCCAAGAGGCTCATTGGCGACGTTGAACTGGCGGATGCCAAGCTTCACAGCTTGGCTCATCGCCGCAAGGTTGCCTGCTTGTTGGTCTTCTACAGACTGTACTTCGGTGAGTGTGCGGAAGAACTCCACAACCTCATCCCACTAGCCGCTAGCCCCCTTCTACCATCGGACGACGCACTGCAAGTTATCATCCTTACCTTGTGGCCATTCCACCAATTCGCACCAAGCGCTTCCAAAAATCCTTCATAATGCGCACAGCGAATGAATGGAACTCACTACCTGCCTCTGTTTCCGAACGCATTCAACCCGAATCTCTTCAAAGTTAGAGTGAACAGGCTTCTTCTGGATAAGCTCACTCCATCGTCGGCTCTGTCTCTGTCCAACTTGACCTAGACTAGAGTCAAGAGCAAACCCATCACAAATAAAAAAAAAATAGGGTTTTGAACTGTGTGCCTAAAATTAAATGTAAGATTATCATAAGAAGTACCTAATACCAGAAAACTCTCATGCAAAATTTATAAACGCATTTGTGACAACCATATATTATATCAATATGTCGAGGGTAGAATCATATTTTTTCAAAGATATTTAGGTTTTGTAGTTATTTCAGCTTGAAGAGATCTGTTTTATGTAACTAGGGCTTTCATTCGGGTCTGTCTGCCTAAAATTACAACGCATATATTACCTTTCGGAAAACCCTGCACCGGAAAATTCTCATATAAATTTAATAAACGTTTTTTTACAAATATATGTTAATATTTCGAGGGTAAAATAATATTTTTCAAACATATTTAGGGTGTGGATATTTCTGCTTGACGAGTTTTGTTTAAGTAATTAGGGATTTCATTCGGGTCTGTCTGTCTAAAATTACAACGTAAAAAATACCTTTCGGAAAATCCAGTACCGAAAAATTCTCATACAAACTTAATAAACGCGTTTTTCTCAACCATATATCAATATATCGAGGGTTCAAATATATTAAGGTAGTACTTATGTAGGTATTTCTGCTTGAAAAAATCTGTTTGTCTAATGAATCTACCTATTTAGGTCTATCTGCCTAAAAAGACAACTTATAAATTTTATTTGGCAACCCTAAAATACGGTTAACGTTACAGAGATATATCATGTTTTTTTTATTCAGTAGCCCTGGGATTTAGAAGGTAAACATAAATATACAATTAAAGCGATGTAAGACCGTAACATCTAGGACATGGTTTGGCCTGGGGCACTTTGGACTAAATATTTCATAGAATAGATACAAGGCCCTTTTATACAGGGTAGCCTTATAAAAAGCCGTAACAAAAGAAAAAATATTTGACCTAGTATTTTTTTTTTGTGTAACAAATAACGGGATTTCCATTTGTAAAAGAGCTTCGTGACTGATTGACTGACAAGCATGAAATTCGGAAGATGTGTAAGGGGTTGTCGAGGGGGAGTAAAGATTTTTCGAAACATCACCCTGAACGAGTCAGAGGTTTTGTTCATAATAACAATGTTATTCAAAAAATCTCTGAACGGTTTAGATAAATTTGAATCTGCTTAAAAGGAGCGTAACAGTTTGGGGATTTTAATAAATAATGGCTAGTTTCTGAATTACAAATTATAAGTTTAGTATTTGACAAACTCTAATTTAGTCTGAACGCCTGTCTGGCATATTAACAGGGTTTGGAAAGTTCCAAACTCCAACAAAGACTGTACAGTCTACAGTTTTATAAACAAACAGTATTACCGGTACAAATAGTCTTTTACCAAAAAATAATATGAATCTACTCTAGGGCAATTCAATAAAAAGCCAACAAGACAACGCAACAAAACATGAAATCATAAACACAGTTGTAGTTAGTTCCGAACATAAACCATACACCTTAATGGCGTTAGTTAACACCTAACTAGACGTTTTAATTAAATTTTACTCTACATTGTAACAATTTAACGCCGGCCATGTTATAAAAAGTAATGTTAATAAGATCCGGCGCCTGTTTTACGCAGGTTGTAAATCAGGCCTCTTTTCATTTTGGCAGAGGTGTCTGATCATTTCTTTTCCGCTTAGGGAGGAATTAAACTTGTCTATGGGCAATTGTGAGCTTCCTCCGCGCTTTAAAAATTAAAAGAGTCGACGCCTGCCTTGTGACGTAATTAGAAAGTATCACGTAGGGCGGGTTTGTTTTATGAGTGACGTAATAATATTGTGACAAGCATGTTGGCTTTTATTAAAGTTTGTTATGGAACTTTGGGCAAGTTTGTTTTTAATTAGTTAACTTCAGTTGATTGGATGTCTTAGGTCTTCTAAACAAGCATTGGCATTATTGTAGATATAGAATATTTTATAAGCAGGCCGGTTTCTCAATTGTAATTATTCTTCTTAAATCTTATATATTAATCCCAAAAAAGGTTTTATTTATTATTTGTTTTGTTTTGTTTGTTTTTTAAAAAAACGTTGCCCACCCTAGGAATTTCTTCCTATATCGTGGGTGCGTTTACAAACGGTAAACGGTAGGTCATAGAAATAAGTTTGTATGACCTACAGATAGTTATACGTTGTACACCTTAAAATACAAATATAAAGAGAAACTTAAAATTAATACAAATACAATGGGCGGCGTAGAGTAAGAGGAGCTTGTGGCTCAATAATAACAGTCGCACGGGTCGATCATCAAGGTTAAGCAACGCTTGACAAAGTCGGTCCGTGGATGGGTGACCATTTCAAAATACCGAGTTTCCTCCGTGCCTCGGCAAGCACGTTAAGCCGTTGGTCAGATAGGCAGTCGCCCCATGTAAAACACTGGTACTTAGCTGAAGCCGGTAAGACTGGAAGCCGACCCCAATATAGTTGGGAAAAGGCTAGGCAGATGATGATGACAATGGGCAGCGTTATCGCATACCGCGATCTCTTCCAGGCAACCTGGTATGGACAGTAATTGTCTGGACTCGAAGTCGGGTTGTCATTTGTGTGACATTAACATTGATAAAATACAATATTATAATAAATACACAGATAAATACATTTGCTATATATGGTTTTCAGGTTAAATTAGAGTTAGATATTGTCTAACTAAAACGTTTTTAGTTGTGGATTTGCTAAATGGGCAAATACTCAACTTAAAAATCTTAATTCAAAAAATTAAGGGTCAGTGTTAAGCTCAAACTACATTTTGTAAAGGCTAATAAATGCGAAAGTTTTAATGGATATATGTATGTTTGTTACTCAATCACGCTAAAACGGCTGAACGGATCTGGATGACATATAAGCTACTTTTCATCTCGGTAAAATGTTCGCTTGGAATAAGAAAATACTTCTCACGCGTGCGAAGCCGCTGGCAGAATCTAGTTTGTCAATATTTCTGAATTGTAAATTCTTCATTCATATCACACACATCATCAGCCTATTACTGTTCCCACTGCTGGGACACAGGCCTCCTCTCTGTGAGGGGAATGGGCCATAATCCACCACGCAGGTCCAGTGCGGGTTGGTGGATGTCACATGTATTCGAATTTTTGGTTTTAGGACATGCCGGTTTCCTCACGATGTTTTTCTTCACCGTTTTGAGAGCAGTGGTGATGAAATAATTTACACAAAGTAAAGCGCCTGCCTGGTCTCGAACCCACGACCTACAACTTGTAAGTCACGGCCGATACCACTGGGCCACCACTACTCTCTTCTTCATTCATATCAACACTATTATTTTAAATATTATCCCTTCTAAAAGGCTGACGCACACTCAGTGTTTCACTTTCACAGTACTTCGTTTCAAATGTAACTGCACCTTTATCTTACCTATCATCTAAGTTAGGGCCACAACTCAGTTTTATAGTGGCAATCGTTTACCGACACCCTAATCTTTAACTTTCCAAGTTGATCATATATATTTGCTTGGATAAATGTTTTCAATTGAAACTCTTAAAGTTATGGCTTTGAAATTGAGGTAGCCCTAACTGTGCAGATTTGAGATTTGATTCTTGATTTATGTGAAGTTTCTTTTGGGATTCGTTTTTATTTTTCCAACTAGCATCTGCCAGCGGCGACACCCGTGTGAATGTTGAAAATTATCCCAAGTGAACATATTTCCGGGATAAAAAGTATCCTATGTGCCATTCTAGACTATATTTTATCTCTGTGCCAAATTTCATCCCGATCCGTCTAGCCGTTTGAGCGTGAAGAAGTAACAAACATACAAACACACTCACATAGTTTCGTCTATATAATATTAGTGTGACAAGCTTCTGCCAGCGGCTTCACCAGCGTGAATGTCGAAAATTAATCCAAGGGAACATATTCCCGGGAAGAAAAGTATACTATGTTGTATTCCAGACTATAATCTATCTCTGTGCCAAATTTCATTCAGATCCGTCCAGCCGTTTGAGCGTGAAGAAGTAACAAACACACATACTCCCACACTCAAAAACTGCCGCCTTTATTAGTGTGATGTGATTCTTGACGAAGCTTAAAAACCTGTTGCCACATGCCAAAGGTTTTTAATATTATTATATAGTCCAAGTATTCTAGATTATTAGCATTTCAGTTAACAACATCAACTAAACTATGCGCTTATACAAGTTTTCGAACCATAAATCATGTTTTTCAATTCAATTTGTATCAATTACTTAAATGGTACTTTGTCAAAATGTTATTTCTACAAAGATCTGATAAATGACTTGTCGTTCAGACAACGACCACTCTTCTTAATAGAAAATTACCAAAACACTAATCAAAATCGAGACCATTATCAAAAAGCCTATACCAACACCGGCTCACAATTATTAAAATGATTGATGCATCAAAACGGTTATTTCGCCCCTCTCAAACATCGCCCCGTTCTACCCAGCATTTCGCACCGTTCAGTCATAGGCAAATGAAAACGGATTAGTGTTGTGCCTAGTGGCAATGAGCTAGCAAACAACCGCTAAATATGCGAGGTACGACCTTTAACAGCTCGCCACTAAACCTGGCTTTGTGTGAAACGAGCGGAATTAATGCTGATGGCGCTACGAGTTTTTGCCACTTAATAAGCGAGAATGAGCGAAAGATGTAATAAATAAATCATCTTTATTATTTGCTACACAAAAAGAAACGCTGGTAAGATGCTCGCAGTTATTTTCGTTATATTTCGGTTTTTTCGCGTTATATTAATCTCATAAAATAATATTTACTGAATAGTTTTATGTGTACTGTGAGAGGAGTAGCTCAGGGAGCTAGTAAAATACTTAGAGATTACTTTTATATCATATATTCAATCAACAGCATGCCTGCCTTTAGACGGCTTCTCTAGAATTGACAATCAAAACTTAAGGTTACACTAGTCGAAATTTTTGCCATACAAACGTAGTCTAGGGATTATTCCACTGTTTGACCATGTACGTTCAAAATAAACAGTGATATCAATTTGTCTCATCATTATCTAGCCCTGTATGGAAGCGAAAAAGTAAAAAAAGATAATATTTGAAAGTTATGAGCGTCGAAAGTTCCACATTTCGACACTAATTTTAACGCATTTTTGGGTGCAAATAAATACCATGAGAAGGCGGAAAATTGCAAAACGGCCTCCATACAGGGATAGATTAGTAGTTCAACAATGCTTATAATTTTATTTTAAACAGATAGATTTAGTAGTTTTTTCATGATATCCAGACTCCCAAAGGTCTGTTTATAAAATTTCGCGCGCTCGGTTTCGTCCTAAATCATTATCCATTTCGCTACAAATTTGCAAAAGTGTGTATTCGTACGCGAACTAGCTTCCTACTGCTCATCACAGCATCAATCTCTTCCGCATGTGTTGTCTGTTGATATAAAATGCATTTTAACCCCGCGCTATTGTTTGTTGTAAATGTAGCAAAAGGAAAGTAAGTAGTTTCTGCCTACCCTCCTGAGAAAAGGCGTGAGTTTATGTACCTACAAGTTTATTGTTTTCACGTTTGTAGTATTTTTTGTGCCCTAGACTTTAGCAAGAATCTATCGGTTGATTTGCAAATGTCAAGAAATTCTTTTAACACCTGCCGGGCGAGCACGGCCTACTGTGTCAAGCTTGAGTCACACATTTTTATCACAGTTTGGGCCGAAAAGCCGTGATAAAATGCGTGACTCAAGCCTATCACAGAGGCCTTGCTCGCCCAGCTGTACCTATCACATATTTTAATTAAACTTCTAAAAACTGACATAGAAATAAAATAAATTTAATTAAACGTGCGTAAAACAGAAATTGATTTAAGTCTTGACAGCTGTTTACGACAGGCGTCTAAAAGTACCGACTTCAGATGAAAGGATGCGAGGCGGTAATGTAAAATGAAATAAATAAACCCCTAATTTACCCGCGTCTTACGCAAATTAACTTTTTGACTGAATAATTAGACCTGTCACCTATGACCCCTTAGAAATCCCCCTTAATTACATAGAGGAAAAATAAATAAGAAAAATAAAAGGTACTTATTTTCTGCATTTAAAATAATCAATAAAAAAATTATGTAGTGCGTTTACCAGCATTTTAAATTTACTTTAGCTTCATATTAAAAATGCGTTCTAATTGTCATAAAATAAATATACCTAGGATAAATCTTTTAAAATCTGTGATCGAAATTCTGAACAAAGCAAAATCTAATAAAATAACGCCAGTTCTACAAACTCGTGTGTACGCAGCTCAGATATTTGTTCAAACCGTATCATATGCATGCCTTGATGTTCTTGAACTAAAATTAAATTCCCTCGATTTTCAAAGTTCTATAAACAAGGATTCTGCCGAAACAAGAACCCTGTACTCGTACCACTCGTACTACACAAGCAAGAGAGAGAGAGTGATGTTATGGAGCTCCGTAACCGTAACCGAAACTATCGGATACCTATCCGAAATACATATAATAAATCTATAGAAAAGTCATTTTTGTACATCAATAATATTTCCCAAAAAATAGCCAGGGTGTTAAAAGATAACCAACAGAACCCATTTCCAGCATGTTTGTATTTTTTCTGTTTATCTGTTTATTTGTGCAAGCATCACGTGAAAAGTACGAGACCAATGTAGATAACTTTTATACATAAAAATTGTGCGTAACTTGAAGTATTACTGAGTTTTTGTTTCATCGCAATCGGTTCACTCTATCAAAAGTTGAATGAATGATATTGTGAAAGATAAAATGAATTTAAAGTGTTCAAGAAGTAAAATTTTCACAACACACGCAATTCGGATACTCGGACAGTTGAACTCGATATTCGATAGATGGCGTTATGCATTTGAAGTCATTTTCTGAATGGCAGTGTTAAGATTCTCCGCGAAAGAATGATAAAACTAGAAAAAAAATTGGTAGGTAGGTAAGTAGGGTAGGCAGGAAGGTAAGTAGGGTAGAGTTGGCAGACAGATGATGGGAGCGAAGCCGCAGGCACAGCTAGTCCAAAATAAGAATCTACCGTAACCGTAACCGAACGAACCCGATATAAAAGTTTCGGATAATTTCAGACAGGGGTGGTGTATGAATCAGATACGTTTTGACAGGTTTTGCTGCCCAGTTGAGCCATCACACTAGCCGTGCGCCTCACTTTCAAGTTTGTCTATACTAATATTATAAAGAGGAAAGATGTTTTTGTTTCAAAGTCAAAGTCAAAGTCAAAGCCATTTATTTGCATTAAATGCGGTACAAAGATGGTATAAATAAGTTATTAGCACAATGACACATTTCACCATAAGTTGGCATGCAAATATTAAGATATGAGTTAAGGTGCTTACAATAAGCAGATCTCATAACACATTATTTTTATTAGGTATTTAACCTGTTAAGTTTAGTAAACTCTTCAAAACACTTAGTTTACTTACTTAAGTAGACTATGAAATTATATGGTTAACAACACATAAAATATAAATCAAATAATATCATAAAAGGCAGTAGGTAGAAATTACAACAACTAATAACAAAATAATCTACAATACATTCCTGTAATGATAAGATTGACATGGAGTTTTTTTTAGAAATTCGTTTATAGAATAAAAGCTGTGAGAAATGAGCCACTTTTTTAAAACTATACAGAATTTTCTGTAAGGGAGATCGGTTATAAAGGAGGGTATAGAATTATAAATAAGAGGCGCCATGTAAACACAACTACGCCTAAATAATTCGATTCTGGGTACAGGCAATTCTAATACATACTGTGTAACTTTTCGTTTATTATTGTTATTTTTAGTATTAAATAGTGAATAATTAGTTTTTACAAATTTAGCGATTTCATATATATACAAGGAACGGTGAGGAGATTGTGTGCTTTATATACTGGTCTGCAGGAATCAGTCCAGTCCATATTAAAAATGGTGCGGATGCATTTTTTTTGTGCCAACAGAACTCTACAAAGTTCAGAGGAGTTTCCCCAGACAATGATGCCGTAACGGATGACGGAGCAAACATAGGCATGATACACCATTAGCGCAGTTGGTTTGGATGTCTCATCTTTAACTTTTTTTAGAGCAAAAACAAACCTATTAATCTTCATGCATATTTCATTGATATACTCCCTCCAGGTGAAATGTTCATCGAGTGTTATACCCAGAAATTTTGTTGTTTTTATCTGTTCTACTATTTGATCCCTATGTTTTATTTTAAGATGAATATTTTTACTCTTTTGTGTTTTAAAATGTAATATTTTAGTTTTATCAACGTTCACTTTTAAAGCATTTATATCTAACCATGTAACTATTTTATTCAAACTGGTATTTATATTAGTCTCATGTGTTTCATGATTTTTACCATCTAGGATAACTGTTGTGTCATCTGCAAATAAAACACACTCTTGTTCTATTTTTTGAGGAAGATCATTGATATATACAAGGAATAATGGAGGGCCCAAGATGCTCCCCTGCGGAACTCCAAAGTAATTTTGCCGAGGCTGAGAGTTGAAGTTGATGAGACTGTTAACTTTGTCATCAAATTTTGTAATTTAGGTAGTCTGAGTTCTATTGGATAAATACGATTTAAACCATTCCAGTGCTGTCTGTTTGTTTGTTTGTATGTACCAAATAGGCTCCGAAACTACTGGACCGATTTAAAAAATCGCAGCCGCGCGAAACATCTAGTTTACTATAAAAATCTAATATCCGTAACCGTAACTATCCAAAATTAACGGATAATCCGAAATAATATCCGTAAGCATATCCGAAACTGGTATAATATTATTTCTATATACGTATCCGTATCCAGATCCGAAATTTCATATCCAAAACATCTCTGCGCAAGAGTGAGAGGATAGATATAAAGCTGTTGCTGAAAATTTGTCAAATACCACGCGACTGTTGTGAACAGAATGGAAATTCCTGTGTAGGAAACTCCAGTGAGCAGAGGTAACCACATTCCTCACCCAAATCACAATAAAAATTACTCTTTAAGATGCCTATAAATTTTGACTCCGTTAAATACAGACTTCAGACCAAGAAAGCAAATTAAACGAAGCTGCGCACCATAGGTGACTATAAACTTTTAATACATTATCCGATCAGGTCCAGACAATTCATTTTATTTCATAGCTAATAATTTCTACTGGGCCATCATTTTTATATTCTTCCACACAACCGTTTTCTCCGCAAACGTGAAAAACAAGCAAAGGCGTTTATGGTCACGTCACAGAGAAGTTACCAAGGCTAGATAAACAAGCAAAAGCGTTTATGGTCAGGTCATATAGCAGTTGCCGAGGCTAGACAAACAAGCATAAACGTTAATGGTCAGGTCACAGAGAAGTTACCGAGGCTAGACAAACAAGTGAAGGCGTTTATGGTCAGGTCACAAAGAAGTTACCGAGGCTAGACAAACAAGCAAAAGCGTTTATGGTCAGGTCACAGAGCATGTCAGAGAGGCTAGACAAACAAGCAAATGCGTTTATGGTCAGATCACAGAGAAGTTATCGAGGCAAGACAAACAAGCAAAGGCATTTATGGTCAGGTTGCAGAGAAGTTACCGAGGCCAGACAAGTGGCATTCTGTCAATAAAAGCGTTGCGTTAGCGATTGTAAAAATGACAAAAATTTATGGGATTTCCAAGCGCTATCGAAAAATCACGTCGGTAATCAATGTATGGGATTTCCAAGCGCTATCGAAAAATCACGTCGGTAATCAATGTATGGGATTTCCAAGCGCTATCGAAAAATCACGTCGGTAATCAATGTATGGGATTTCCAAGCGCTATCGAAAAATCACGTCGGTAATCAATGTATGGGATTTCCGAGCGCTATCGAAAAATCACGTCGGTAATCAATGTATGGGATTTCCAAGCGCTATCGAAAAATCACGTCGGTAATCAATGTATGGGATTTCCAAGCGCTATCGAAAAATCACGTCGGTAATCAATGTATGGGATTTCCAAGCGCTATCGAAAAATCACGTCGGTAATCAATGTATGGGATTTCCAAGCGCTATCGAAAAATCACGTCGGTAATCAATGTATGGGATTTCCAAACGATCAACAGGGTTTGAAGAGCATAACCTTAAGTAAAGATCGCTGCACCCGCTCAAGTTCAAAAAAAAAAAAAAATATGTCCCATCCCAGCATGGCAAACAGTACGAAAGAATCGATTGGGCCAGTAATACGTAGACTTTCAGTAAAAGATTATTTGGAGCAATGTGTCGCAATGTTTTAATAACCATATTAATTTCTTAACCCTTTTCATAATCAGTTCAGTATGCATGTGCCAGGACAGGCGCTGGTCTATCATGATGCCCCGGGTATTAAGTATACTGTAACCTGTAATTTTTTGTACAAGAGCAGTCAGGAATTAGAAGATTGGCACAACAGTGGATCTTCAGTAGAAATTCGAGTGGTGTTTGAGTGTGTACATACTTGGTGAAGCTTATGTAGTTGGACTTGGAGGCGTTTAGTGCGAGGAAGTTACGATTCAGCCAATCTGCAATCTTTGTCAGGCCGGATTTGGCTAACCTTCTAACTTTTGCCCAAGTCTTATCAGCAAAGACTATGGCGGTATTATCCGCGTAAGAGAAAATGTGAGCCCCGTCAATACTCATATTGCATAGGTTATTATTAATATAAATAAGGAACAATGTTGGACTAAGGACACTCTCCTGCACGACGCCATACGAAATAGTTTCTTCTGAGCTAGCAAACTCACCCATTTTTACTGTTTGTTTGCGTTTATTCAGTTAGAAATTGAATAGCTCGAGAGGGGGCGACATTATTCCGATGCATTCAAGCCTGTGCAGAAGTATGGGAACAGACACTATGTTGATAGCCTTTTTGAGGTCATAAGAAAACCTGCCAGGCATTTGCTACCCTTATCCACTTTCTCAACTATAGTAGATGTTAATGACAAGACCGCATCCTCAGTAGACCTTCCTTGCCCGAGCTCAAACTGAAATGGAGATAAGATGTTGTATTTAATTAAGCGTGAGTTTAAGAATCTTTCTAGGATTTTCGAGATAGAAGGCAGAACTGAAATTGACCTATAGTTTGATGGGTCTGAGCTGTCACCCCACTTGAACACAGGCGTTAATAGGGCTACTATCAAGGTATCCGGGAAAAGTCTCTACTAAAAGCATAGGTTTGTCAAATAACTTAAGATAGGGACAATTTGATCGTGTGCAGCTTTAAGGAATTTAGCTGGAATGTTGTCCCAACCAGTGTCTAGTTTTAAGCCCATTAGTGGAGCACGAACTTTGCAAGGGTCTGTGTCGAGTAGAACAAAAGATGAGGTCGATGTATATGATAAGTAAAGATCATTATTATTTGCTGTAGAAGACAGAGGTGGTGTGATTTTATCCCATAATTAAAAACATTTTAACAGCAGTGTGGGAGCACCTTAAGCCAAACCGATCGTCTCGAAGTGAGTGCAGGCATTCTCTTTCAAACAGATCACTCTCCCAACATGTTAAGGCGGCCTCAACAGCGAGTACCAACAAGATACCCGCATAATCGGATTACTTCACTCCGGAATATTAGAGTACTACACGAGGGAAATATGTCTAAACTCTAGAGTTGGGATGACTATATAGACTTGGTAGACTAGTCGGCGATCAAACTGCCGACTAGTCACCGACTATATATGGCCGAATAATCGGCTTAAGTGGCCAATCGGCATCTGGTACCTTTAGTTGTTTTTAGTTTCATTGACAAAATCACTGATTATTTGTATTGCTAGTAACTACGCACTGTTCTTATTAGACTGATTTTATTATTAAAAATTTTAAACGTAAAGAAAGTTTAACTGTATCTCATAGAATCCCAAGGTTGTAACTATCAGGAAACACACACTCCGACAGGGAATGCCACTCCTACAACAACAATGCAATGAAAGTATACCAAAAAAAAATAGTGCGTAATGGTGAGATATTCACCATGTCAAGGTGGCGTACCGCCACCTGTTCGATGATAAAACGGGTTAGGTAGGCGGAATTAAATTGTGCAATTTCAAAGCACTCTCCTCAAAATGAAACCGATAAAAAACCGATAGGACCATTGCCACTTAGCATCATTTATCGCCGACTATGAATGCGGCTATATAACTAGAAAGCCGACTAGTCAGTCCATCCCTTCTTAACAATATACAATCTGGTGCAACCTTCTCGTTTCGTATGACAGAGGGTTTATAAATTCAACCACAAATTCTAAACCCCTATTGAAACTTGTCATAACTTTGCTATTATTGTTTGTTCCGTGTTGCGCTGCGATAACTATTTAATTAGCTTCGAATTTTGCTTTTGAAAGGAAACTACTGCAAATACTATAAATAAAATAAAATTATTTTAACGAGCTTTTTCCAAAAGCTTTGTCTGCCGTGGCCTCCTACTAGAAGAATCGTGCATTTTTCGGGAAAAAAAGTGCACGGTTCTTCGCGTGTTTTGTTTATGCCACATACAGGGTATGGCACTCAGCAATGTTAAAGCTTTTCATGAGTGAAAGAATTTTCGTAATCCGATAAGCACCTCTAAGGATTATCTTTTTTAAAAGAGCAGTGGTAGCCCAGTGGTAACAGCCGCTACTTACAAGTTGTCACCCGTGGTTTCGAACCCAAGCAGGCGCTGTAGATTGTGTAAATTATTTTCATCACCACAGCTCTCAAAACGGTGAGGAAAAACATCGTGAAACCGGCATGTCTTAGAACCAAAAATTCGAAGACATGTGATATCCACCAAACCGCACTGGGCCCGCATGGAGGATTGCGCCCCATTCCCTGTCACAGGAGGCCTGCACTTACAACGGACCAAATGGGAGTCTAAGTGCGGAAAAGGGGGTCCATCTATCCTATTCTATCCTACCTTTAAAAAAATATAAACTCACAATCTAACCTTCTTAAAATATTAGTTGATGAACGAAACTAAAGGATCATTTTGTTCAAATAGTAGTTAAATTAGAATTTCTAAATGGCTCGAGAAATCTGGCTGGGAATAAAAAAGAAAGTATTACTCTTTTAAATGAAAAAACAAACACGCGTACACACAAACACACACACAAGCACATATTATTATGCATGCACAAAACACACACCTACGCACATACAAATACATGCACTCCTCACACATCGAAAGCCACCTATTTAATTATTATCAAAAAAAAAAAAAAAAAAACGTTTGTTCTATTCATTAGCTTCATTAATTTCATTGTTAAGATACCACTTAAAGTAAGAGTAAGATAGCTCCGACACAAGTACCTACTATTGTAACTTACTGAGGATGAAATAAACATTTTTGTATTGTATTTTAATGAAATATCTACTAACTACACTGTTCCCTTGGCACATGATGAACAAGGCACAATGCACTCTCAGATCAGCGTTGACGTCATCAATCAATTACAGTCGAATGTGAGCTGACAGGTTTCCAGATGGATGATAGAGGAATGCACAGGTAAGCAAATATCATCGGTAGAATTAAAGTTAAATTTACCTATAAAGTAGGATTATCTTGGATAGGTATTTTTATATATTTATATTTTATTATATTGCATTACTAAGAACTAGAAAAATATATACTGCTACAATACTGACGTATTTTGTCAGCTGCTGTTTTTTTGAAAAGCGTTGAACGTATCTATGTTTATTTTTATCCGACTACAGCGGAGAAAAAAGGAAATTAATGTTTTGAATTGTTGTTTAACATAATAAAAACTGGCCAAGTGCGAGTCGGACTCGAGCACGAAGGGTTCCGTACCATTATCGCAAAAACGGCAAAAAATCACATTTGTTGTATGGGAGCCCCACTTAAATATTTATTTTATTCTGTTTTTAGTATTTTTTGTTATAGCGGAAACAGAAATACATCATCTGTGAAAATTTCAACTGTCTAGCTATCTCGGTTCAGGAGATACAGCCTGGTGACAGACAGACGGACCGCGGAGTCTTAGTAATAGTGTCCCGTTTTTACCCTTTGGGTACGGAAACCTAAAAATGCGGGAGTATTCCTAGTAGTAGCGAATTATAGAATTCCCGGATCAGACGAAATATAGGTACACTGTTAATCATTCAACGACACTCCTACACTCCACAGCTATTCTATTAGCGCTGCGCTTCTGAAAATCACGAAACGTGCGTCTATATTTCCCGTTACAAATATAGTT
The DNA here is from genome assembly GCA_948252205.1 of Orthosia incerta. NCBI lineage: Eukaryota > Metazoa > Arthropoda > Insecta > Lepidoptera > Noctuidae > Orthosia > Orthosia incerta. Next base: position 9,544,043 of record OX411748.1, read on the forward strand.
TAATAACATAACAGCCTTTGGCAAGGGTGGGTATCGTGGAAGCAAGCCTCGCCGCCATTTACTAAATACAATTTATAACATCATCATTTATCAACTCGCTCATTTATAGAGGTTTGGCAAATGGAATCTTGTTTGATGAATGTTTTGTTTCAGTTAACGAATATGCATCTTCTTGAAACAAAACAATACCTAAAGATCTACTTTTGAAAAACTGGCCAAGTGCGAGTCGGACTCGCGCACGAAGGGTTCCGTACCACTATCGCAAAAACGGAAAAAACAACTTATTGAAAAGGTAGGCCATCATTTAATTTCGAGTCAGCCAGTGCGCCACTTTGTGAATAAAACTTGTATGATAATTCATAAACATCCCTTTTAAAGATCTCATTGACTTAAAATGTTCGTGCGAGTCGGACTCGCGCACGAAGGGTTCCGTACCATTATCGCAAAAAAACGGCCGAAAAATCACGTTTGTTCTATGGGAGCCCCACTTAAATATTTATTTTATTCTGTTTTTCGTATTTATTGTTATAGCGGCAACAGAAATGCATCATTTGTGAAAGTTTTAATTGTCTGGCTATCACGGCTCATGAGACAGACGGACAGACAGACAGACAGACAGACCGACTGATGATGATACAAGGGGTATATTCGTTTTCTATCTAGCACCAGAGCCAAATTGATAACTCTAAAATCGATAACGCTAGTAGAAAACGAATCAATGTATGGGAATGACATCTGAACGATAAGTCACGTGGTCAGACCATACAAATAGAAGGCGTTAACGATTGTAGAAAGAGATTCGAAACGAAACGTTTGTAACTTGGCTAGAATACTTGAAAAATACAACCCTGAGTTTCCCAATGTAGGAAGGTTTATAATTCCAAATTTCTTACGACGAAAGTTCTTTTTATCTATCCTGCTCATGTTTCTCACAAAACACAAAAGGCGTACCTATTGTACTAAAGGAACCTACCCATTGTTAGGTCCATTTGAGAAAACCATTAGTTTTCCAAGTGTATATATACCAAGAAGTTTGTAATTCAGAGTTCCTTAAATTGAGTTCTCAATTCTCTCTCACTCATATTTATCACCAAACCACAAAAAAAATCAACCCTTAAACAAAGACGACGTATTGTACTAAAATATTCTATTTAAAACGCTTCCCCATGCATGTCAAGGTATGCCGATTGAAAGGCGGACGTCAGCTTCGTTGTGAATTTTTGCAAGGCAAGGCAACATAAACCTTGCGTAGCATCTCTTTTACAAGCGTATAGGGTTACCATGTTAAAAATTTAAAAGTGCTGACAAAAAGCCGGATTTTTAAAAAGGTCTGGTCATGCACACAAGTTACAAGTTATAAATAATAAGTTCGTGAATCCTCCTGACAAGTACTACTCGAATGGAATTAGGATGTCTTCTACCCTTATAAATTAATGCCTATGTGTTATTCTGATGTATAAGCGGTAAAAATATCATTTATTATCGCAATTAAAATTTACATATTATAAAATACTTAATTAACAATAACTATCTATATATACATTTAAATAAAAGTAAAATAAAACTACGGACGTAGGGCAAATTCGTCCACGTCGCTGTCAACGTGAAAAGTGCCCAAAACGCTGGCAGCATTGCCACGCTGGATGGCAATGCTGATTCTCTGATCAAGGAAAAGCCCAGCCCTCTGGTCACGTGATGAGTCGACTAAGCGTTAAACAAGATGTATAAGATGTATAAGCTATATTACTGTAAATTTTTATGAATATCCTTTCAGTAGTTTTTGCGTGAAAGAGTATCAAACATCCATCCATCCTCACAAACTTTCGCATTGATATTAGTAGTAGGATTCCGTCTTTTTAATTTTTATATTATTTACTTTTGTCTAATATTTAATGCTCTCAAAACGGTGAAAGATAACATCGTGAGGAAACCGGCATGTCCTAGAACCAAAAATTCAAATAAAAAATTAGACAAGTGACATCCACCAACACGCACTGGGCCCGCGTGGTGGTTTACGGCCCATTCCCTCACACAGTGAGGAGGCCTGTGTCCCAGCAGTGGAAACATTAATAGGCTGATGATGATGATGATTATGAATATTTTTTAATAAAAACTAATCACAAAAAAAGAACATTTAAAAATATATAAAAATGGTTGTCTACCGGTGTCGGGAGCAGGGTCCTAGCATCGGTGGTTAGGTCTCCAGTGACAGGCCCGCGTGGTGGTTTACGGCCTTCCCTCACACAGTGAGGAGGCCTGTGTCCCAAAAGTGGGCACATTAATAGGCTGATGATGATGATGATGAATATTTCTTAATAAAAACTAATCACAAAAAAGAACATTTAAAAATATATGAAAATAGTTGTCTACCGGTGTCGGGAGCAGGGTCCTAGCATCGGTAGTTAGGGCTCCAGTGACAGGTACCTCCTCACAATGCGAACCACTCTCGCGTAAATAAAGTCAAACAAATACCATACAAGTGAAAGATGCCAAATGTCCGGAAATGAGGACAAAGCTGGTAACCCTAAGCGTAGGTAAGTTCTTTTATGAAACGTTGCAGACACCGTGAATGGTGACGCGACTCGCGAAGCAATTAAAACTTGCTTGCACGTGTGTACAAACGTAATTAGTGTAGTTGCTACTGTCTTATGGTGTTTTGATAAAGAGATTTTTGGTGGGTGATTGATGGAATAAGTTAAATAATAGATACATGTTAAACAAGATGACAAAAAATATGCTTCAGGATTAAACTAAAGGCAGTTTAATCCTGAATGTTATTTTTGTCATCTTGTTCATTCTCTTTTTCAGAAGAAAAGTTCAATTCTCTGAAGTAAAAATTTACTGAAACGTCACAGACGTGGCAGATATCGATTTATAATCTATACTATATTATATATAATATTATAAAGCTGAAGAGTTTGTTTGTTTGTTTGAACGCGCTAAACTCAGGAACTACTGCTTGGAATTGAAAAATTATTTTTGTGTTGGATAGTTCATTTATCGAGGAAGGTTATAGGCTATATAACATCACGCTACAACCAATAGGAGCCGAGCATAAATGAAAAATATTGCAAAAACGGGCAAAAATATTCCTTACTGAGAGCTTTTGTTGCGTGCGCTGAGTAAACGGTTTAAGTTACGCAAATATAATGTATGATGGAATTGTTTTTCTTTAAAAGTTCTAAAAAAAAGTCCGCAGCAGCATATGTCCATCTTTTAAGATAGACTCACAATAGCAGCTTTTATGTTCAAAATTTTAATTAGATCGCCGCCGCCGGTAGAAACAGAAGTTTACAGGTTACATTCGTATAGTAGTAAGGGAAGGTAGGGTAGGTAGGTAGGTTGGTAGGTAGCCAGTTGACGGGAGCGAAGCCGCGGGGGTCAGCTAGTCATAAAATAAAAACAAATGAAAAAATAAAAAACAAATGAAAAAGCTTAATGTATCTATGGTGTTATTGCTTTGATTGATTAAGTAGTTGATTCAGCCGCATAAATGAAGAATCTGAAAGCTTTTGTTTCGGCCGGCACCAAAAGTAGTTCAAACAAAGTCATATTTTATTCAAAGGCCCAAATTATTTAAAAAAAAATAAACCTAATCACGTTAAAAACATTATTGTACAAAATAAAAGTAAGTAAGTTTGAAGGGATTTAGTCCGAAGCTAAGAGGTTTAGCCGCCCACGACTTTACTTCATAAATACAATGTCCAAACATGAAATTTTCAGGTTAGTCGATCTCCACTTAAGAAGGGCATTGACCTCGTGTGTGAGTACATTACAACACGTGTAGGTTCTTGAGTAGTACGATTAAAGTACTGTTAGTATACAATGTAATGCTATTTTTATTGAAGATTATAATTATTTGGTAATTGTTTTCTTTCTTTTCATTTTCTTTTTTTTTAAACATTGCCCCACGCTATGAATGACTCCGGTATCGTGGGAGCATTAACAAATTTTTAAACTCAGCCACAGATAATATAATATTAGCTAGCATACAGATGCCTCATCCCGTATAAAGAAACCGTGCTGACGCAACCAGCGTTTTTCATCTGATTATACCGATTATTTTTTGTAAATCGATCGCGTTCGGTTCCGTTCCACCGGCGATAGATAGATCACCATCTATATCCGTGGAATTAAACCGAACGCGATCGATGTACAAAAAATAATCAGTATAATCAGTAAAGTACGTCGGCACGGTTTCTTTGTATGGGATGAGACACCACTGACTCAGCTAACACCTGATAACATCTGGTGTAGCTCGGTTTTAACTGGATATAAATATTCTCCATAGCCTACGTAGGTAGGGAAGTAGGTAAATTGGTTATTTATGTACCCATGTGACCCACATGTGACCCGTAGTATTTCTGCTGTCGATCAACCTATATCTTTTGGTAGTCTGTAGGTACTATCAATTTATTTAAAACTAGCTGTTGCCCGCGGCTTTGCACCCGTGGATCACCCCAAAGGACCCGTTTTCGGGATCAAAAAATAGCATATGTCACTCAGAAATAATGTAGCTTTCTATTGGTGAAAGATTTTTTAAATCGGACCAGTAGTATCGGAGCCTATTCGGTACAAACAAACAAACAAACAAATCTTTCCTCTTTATAATATTGGTATAGACTTCATGCACAAAGGTACAATGGCGGACTTATTTCGATTCTTAGCTAACTGGTTAGAAATTAAAAATTATGTAGTCAATAGCTTTTCATAGTGAGATTCTGTAAGATACAATTTGATGTAAAAGAGTCGCTTTTACGTTAAATCGTTTTCGAGCAAATGTTTAGAAAAAAAAACTACAGTAAAGCATTGCAGTCGAGCTGGGGACCACTAAATCGATGAGGAGTTTCTAAGTTCTATTTCTAGGTCGAATAAGCTTTCATTGGCTGAACAGTCTCGGCAATCTTTCAGCCCCTAAGGGTTTACATTTCGCTGCCATACTTTTACAACGTTTTTACCTTAGTATTGCATTTGTACAGGTAAACCTAGGGGTCTTCAAGTCAAGAGTGATTAGTTCTAGGCAAGCGTGCTTCACCTTCGAACACATCATCACTTAACATCAGGCGAGATAGTGGTCAAACGCAAACAAAAAATATTAGGTAACAAGCAGCTCCCGATCGTGTATTGTTCGCCTTACCTTCAGGCAAGACAATATGCTGCCTAATAGATATGTTACAATACCAAGTGTCGGCCTCAGAAGCGTTACTAATCCGTCCCCTGCAGTCGATTCACATAGTGGTTACATATTCCATTCTGTTTCTCTGTAATCCCAATCCAACCCAATCCAAAGCGGCTTCCTTCAACCGCCCACCCAGTTAGGACAACGCTACATTATTAACAGCGCTAGTCCTTAAGCTCCGTCATCATTGCTGGTCTTGTATGCAATTAACCATGGTCTTCTCACACAAACCCGGAGGTGAACAGTAATCATTCGTGTAGCTCAAAAAGATCGTAATATCGGGTATTCGGACCGTATTCGAATTGGCTCGGGTCCGAAAACGAAACAGAGAGGTGTACACTGTATACCGGCTGTCGAAAGGTAAACACTAACAAACTATTCCAATATTGTTGAACGTTGCTCTACAGCGGCTTTGCGCGTTATGGTCCAACGGGCTTGCAATAAATAATATACTCGTACGTACTTTCTCTACGGAATAATTGGTTTCACACTGTACATGTGTTCTGAGCCGTGAATACACCAAAACGTGAATAACCCATCCCGTGTTAGACGTATATTTTATTCGTATTTGTTTTCCAGCGCTATATTGCTGGCCTGTATAAATAAGTTCACAAGTTGTAGACTCTTGCCATGGTTTTCATTTCGCGGACGCTAGAAAATGTAAACAGAAAAGCAAATAGATCTTACGTTCTGAGAATATGTCTTAACACAAAAGGTTGAAACCATGAAAAACAGTATGTCGAACAATACATACTCTTAAGCTCAACATGATACTTCCGCAAGGATTTCTTCGTTAATATAGGCTAGCTTACAAATAATTACGTGGTATGGACTACACAAACTCATTGTATCTTACCGTGTCTGAACCAGTAAGAAAATTATATCCTACACCAACACATACTACATTATATAAATACCTTGGTATACTGTGATACTTTTCCATTTAACTTTGGTACAGCTCATCCATCCATCGCTGAATTTAACTATTTGCTATTCAACAATAACTTCGTTCGTATTGTTTTACATAGATTCTTATTTTTGTATAAATAAGGTGAAAGAATAGATCTATTAGGCAGATTTGATTACAATGCGTACATATGTAAACACTCAGCTGTTTAAATAAATGAAAATGGAATATTGTTCAGAGAAAATGATAAACTAAAGCTTTGTACTCAATTTTAAATAGAAGGCGCTTAAAAAACAAAACAGCAAAACCATTTGGGTTAGGTGCTTAAAATGAAATCTATAATATCAATAATATTTAAAACAAAACAGAGTAACAAATACATTAGATGCATCATTATTTGTCAACTAAATAGTTCTTATCATTAGCGTATAATCTTACTTACAATGACATATAATAATACTATGCATATCTTAGGCCCAGTTTTATTATCGGTAGTTAACTCAACCAATAGTTAAATACGCTAGCCAATGATTAAAATTTTCGGTAAAACACGTTTTCCCATCAATTTTTGACATCACAAATAGTCATATAAGAGTTATATATTTGTCTTTTCTCGTTAGGCTAAAAGATGATGCAAAAGGGCGTTTTACCGAAATTTTAAAACATTGGTTAGCATTAATTATTTTTATTTACCTTACTTGGAAACATATATAATTACGATATTGGAGAGTGTAATTCCATTCTGGCTTGCCCTTTATCGGATCAAGCCAGAATCCTGTACAAAATGGCATTTTTTGTTTTAAAATAGATAACTTTAACTGTAGGTAGTTAGTAAGTGATTATGTTGATGTTACAGGGCGACATTATCGCTTAGCGATAAAGCCCTTAAAATAAAGGGAAAAAAACCATTGGTTGAGTTAACTAGGGATCAAAAAGTGGGCCTAAGTTAAGTATAGTATACAAAATACTCAATGATAACACCCGCACGGAACAGAATCAATCGCTAGAGAATGCCAGATATCAATTGGTATATACCGGTATAACGCACATAATAATAATATCACTACGCTGATTGGCAGAATTGCTCACACGAATTCCTGCGGCATAAGACGGCACAACTAATCGGAGCCAAGGTGGATCAAATGTGGGTTCAATGTGCATTTGTGTTTGAGTTATGTTTAGTGCTTGATAGTAATATTAACACGTTCAAGGATAAAGATCTTCTCCAGTGGCGTAGCTAGTCCCAAAGGGGTCTGTATAATTTTTTTAAGGGCCTTTATAGCAAAACTCGAAATTAAAGTTTTATTTGCAAACAAAATAAAAAACACCAAGGAAGCATAAGCTATCCAAGTCAGGATTTTTGAATCGGGAAGCATGATTTTGTTTTATATCAAGAAAATCATTCAAAACTATCAGTGGTCTTCAATCCATACTTCGATTAACAAGTTGATCGAAGAATACATATAAAACTGTTCACTAAACAATGTGGAAGTACCCACCTACAAAATTTTTTTTTTTTTTTTTTTTTTTTTTTTTTTTTTTTTTTTTTTTTAAATAAAAACGTTGCCCCACACTAGGAATTTCTCCTGTATCGTGGGTGCGTTTACAAACATATAAACTCACATACACAAACACCCAGAGCCGGAACAACTATTTGTAGATCATACAAATAATTGTTTCGTGCGGGAATCGAACCCGCGACACGCAGCGCAGCAGTCAATCGCTCAACCACTGCGCCAACCGTGCGCCCTACTAAAATAAAGTCCTACCGTCCCATTCCGTGGGTAGAAGAGACATAATAAATAATGGTTAGGGCTGTAATCCTCGACAGGTTAGGAAAAGTTGAACTGTCATACGGCTGAAGTTTTCCGACGAAAATATTACGTCCCTTGTGATGGGGACGAGTTGTTGCTGGTCTTAGTAGAAACCCTTTACTGTAATTGAGAATTATAATATTGGAAAGACATAGCTTCTGTCGGAATTTTTATGACTCTAGTTTTAGTCCAAAATCCGCAGGGTGCGAGACGCACAGGGCCGATAAATGTGGCGATACTTGGGGTATGTCTATGTTCAGCAGTGGACGTCTTTCAGATGAAATGATGATGGTGATGAGGTATAGGGCTTAACTTATACTTCATAGAAGATAGCTTGATCTTTGCGACATATGTCAAACTGACGTATACGTTATTGTTAAGATATTGCTAGCCTGTCAAGCGCTATTGTTATTGTATTGATACTGACAGCTGTCGCAGAGATCAAGCTATCTTATGAAGTGTAGTCTTGAGATTGACAGGCTTCATTCAGGCTTCTCTGAAAAACAAACTTTTGCCTTTTGTCTACTGTGCTCTAGCACTGCAAATATCTTCTGCTTATATATTTAATCAGGCGATAAATTAATTGTTCTATCAAGCATAACTCTTTATTACATTCTTAGTACCTACATCTTAAAAAAGTTATTTATCATTTTATTTAGGACTGATTTCTCAATTGTCAGATAAATTTATGTGAATCACAAAATAAGTCAGTTCGACATATTTTCTATTCAGACGATTCTTCATGCCACCTCCACACGCTTGCTGTTTGCCACAAACAGCGGCGAACAGCAAACTCGTGCCGAACACTGACCACAATCACCCAACGCAAACACGGCATCCACATGCTTGGCGAACGTGCTTGTATATTCCGGATTGGCAAACGTGGCAGACGACGAACTTGTTGAGCAGCGATTACTTTCGGGTTAAACTCCTAATTTTTCCTTAGTAGGATACACAACTTGTTCCTTTTCCTTAGCTAGGATACACAAAATGTCACGATTCGTAAATTTGACCACCACTATTAACCCCGTCCGCCGCCCGCAAGCTCGCGCGTACTATTGAACTGAACAAGTGTCTGAATACATCGAAAGCACGTTTGTCGAACACCCTTTGATTTGTGCATAAAAACTGATGCCGAACACGGGCGAACACAAGCAAAAACAGGCAAACACAAATCAACACCCATCCACACGTTCGTGTTTGTTGTTTGCTGTTTGCCATTCGCCAAGCGTATGGAGGTGGCTTCAGATAAAAGTTATCTGTCTATTGAATAATCAGCCCTTAGTATACATACAGTGTTATATCCAAACCCACTTCACGTAATATATAAGTCTACGAAAACCAACGTAACCCCATTTCAGTTTATTAACCGTTCTTGTTATTCTGTTAAGTGAAGTACCTACAGATAATAATCTCTCGTTGCTCTGGGCGGTAAGGGGTCTCCATCATCAATTACCCTTGCCGACTCAATCTATTTATTTACTGTCAATTTACGAGAACCCACTTTCTCCATAACAAAGTTAGTAGGTGAAAATGCAAGAAAATGGCGACGATCTGCAAAGTATAAGTTTTCGACAATCTTTAATTAGCTACCCGAAAAGTATTTCTTGCGAGAGGGAATGTCAACTGAGATAAAGAAGCGGAATCTGAAAGTTCGCTTAAAAACCGATTGTTTTATATTAGAGGATTATTAACTTTAATTGGTTTCCGACCGTGGGTTGAAATGACGTTCGGTAAGCTTCGCAAACTGTATAATTCACGAGCCTATCAGAATACTTTAATTAAAATAATAAAGTTACAAAGTTGACCAAGTTTTAAGTAGATATTTTTTGTATAAAGCCAGCATTTTCGCATAAATACCTTTAATTAGTCAGTCATTAATTTAAAGAGATTCTAGAGGAAGGAGGGGTTTCAAGTCGAAGCAAACTGATTGCTTCGCATAATTGATGGGAAAAGGAGATTATGTGTACAGTACAATAATATTATTAAATTTAATGAAGCACTCCGTTTGTGTAACTGTAAACTGAAATAAGATTTATTCAATATTTGCATGCAATATAATGATAACGTCTGTTCTGCGTTGCAAGAATTATACAATTAAATTAATATGGGTTTATTCGAAAGAACAATTTTCTTTTTCGAATAATAGAGTCGCTGTTGTGCTGTTTTTAATTATCTTTTGACAGCAGTTTCGTTCGGCTGGATGTGAAATGATTTTTGATATGAGTAACACAAGGGTCGAAACGGAAATCTTTTGTTGTCAGCCCTACGCATGGCCGTTTGTCCATCTGTCCAGCAGGCTGGCTTTTGAAATACGACATAAATAAAATAAACCGGCCAAGTGGGTGTCGGACTTCGCACATTTAGGGTTCCAAATCAGAATGCAAAATTAAGTTTATTGTAATAGGAAAAAATAAGGGGATTTCAAATAAAAATTAGATTTTTTAATATATTGGTATTTGTCAGCAAAATATTGAATTTCAGGGCAATGCGAAGTTAGAAAATAATTCGGAACAAAATTTTGTAAAAAATGCTGACTGGTGGCTTCATGAGAAGCCACCAAAGTCAGCTTTTTTTACAATTTTTTTTTTTTAATAATATTCGCAGTGTTTATCTACTTAACAAGTTCTAAACAATGATACCCCATTTAATGGGGTAGGTCAACATTTTTTTTCGCACCTCCTTTACTTTTAACGAAGAAACATTTAAAAATATTTTTGGAAAATGTGTATGGCTTTGGCTTAACAAGATACATAAACTGAGAAATTTTGAAGACTGTAGCTCCAATCGTTTGGCTGTAAAATCCGTGTGACAGACGACGGACAGGCAGACAGACGGACACGTGAGTGACAGCAATAGGGCTCCGTTTGACTCTTCGGGTACGGAATCCTTATAACATATTACAGGTACTCCCAAATAATAATATGTAACGAGGTCATTGCTATTTATATTCTGGGTTCGATACGGTTTGGATACGATTAAGTTTCCCAAACACCGTACGGTGTTTGGGTTTGTAAACCTTAACCTAATTCCTACCTAATCGCATTTTGAATGAAATCTGAGTTTGATACGTATTATTTATTCAATCCCCTCGAGAATATTTAATTTTCTGTTTACGTTTTTGTTTGTTGATCAATTTACGCACCTACACCTACATAGTTTTCAATGGTCTGTACTTAGGTAACTATGAATATATATACCTTAGCAATGTAACGAACGTAACGGTATCTTTATTTTCCTAGAATTAAGTTTTTAAACTAACATGGTCACTAACACTAACATTAACATTAAAAGCGGGATATTTACCATGTTTACTGTTTGTTGCGAGTTCCCGATATTTCGGTGCTGTTGCAAGCACCATGATCACGGATAAACTGAAAGTCATTGCGGGTGGATGTTTATGAGGAGACAAAACGGTCTACCCTCTTTCTTGTTCGTTTTTTGCACTCAGTACCGCTACCATTGTCAATCACAACTCGATTCTGTTCCCGACACACGAAACTCACTGTGTCCGATCGCGAACTTTTTCGGCACTTTTTCGGGTTTTACACAGCTGAACGACTGGATTCCAAGCTCTCGACAGTTGAAACCCATCCTCCCAGTTGAAACAAACAGTAAACATGGTAAATAGCCCGCTTTTAATGTTAATGTTAGTTTCCTAGAATTGTTTTATTATTCCCCGAACAAAACGCCGCGCTAGCCGTTTTTGTGCAGTTTTTAGGAGCTATCTACTCGTTATTTAAAAAGAAATATCAACTAATAAAAACACATTAAATTTCTAAATAATATTGATTCTAAAATGGTACATTACTTAATTTTTTTAAAGACGTATATGTTTCATTAATCTGAGGAGCTCGTGGCTAAATAATAACAGCCGCACGGGTCGATCATCAAGGTTAAGCAACGCTTGACGAGATCGGTCAGTGGATGGGTGACCATTTCAACATACCGAGTTTCCTCCGTGCCTCGGAAAGCACGTTAAGCCGTTGGTCTCGGCTGTCATTTGAAGATCTTTGACAGTCGTTACAGGTAGTCAGAAGCTTGAGATCTGACACCAGTCTTGCCAAGGGGTTCCGTGTTACCCAGTTACTGGGTTGTGGAGGTCAGATAGGCAGTCGCTCCATGTAAAACACTGGTACTTAGCTGAATCCGGTAAGACTGGAAGCCGACCCCAATATAGTTGGAAAAAGGCTAGGCAGATGATGATGATGTTTCATTAATCTCCTTCCAACAAAACCATAAAAATTAGATATAATGATCATGCAGTTCCTCGTAAAGTGTTCATTGTTTTATTTTCCTACTAACACTAATGGATTGGCAATTTAATAACGAACATTTTGTAACAAATATTTTTTTAAAGAACAAAATTAGATTTTATAAAGATTTTATTCTAAAATCTGGGCGTATTCACTAATGTAACTGATGGGTGCGGCAAAGATGGAAGGAATGCTCAAGGTTTTTTGGTCAGGGTACGGCCTTAAGACGACGACTAACGCCAACGACCTTGAGGGAACAAAACGCGCACTCGTTTCACACCCACGCGACCCAAAATTTAGTAGTTTTTTGTACTTTTCTTATTACTCTATGACTTTAAAAAAAAAGCTTCAGATCAAAATGTAGATAATTAAATTGTCTTTGAGATGGTGTCAATTTCATTACAATACGCTCAGCGGTTTTGGTGTGATTGTCGTGTTTTTGTCTGTTTTAGACATAACTTTACAAATTAATTACACTATGTTATACAAATAACACTCAAAATTTGCTTAGATCAAATTATTAAGAAAATAGTCTAATGTAACATATATTTTTTTCAAAGAATTACGACGAGCCATTTAGACGTGATTCTCATTTTAAAATCAGCTACTCAAGGGAATCGGCGCCTTAATGTTTGGTCCCAAAATACAAATTTGTTCATAATCGTTAGTACCTAGGTACTGCCACCGCCTGAAAGACTACCAATGAATTAAAAGTTACCCTGTATAGACCCAACATAGCCTTACCTCGCAATTTATTCATCAATGAAAATCCTAAAAACAAATTAATCGCCTATACAAAACAGGACCAATTTCCTAATACTTAGCAATAAATGATTGAATAACGTAAGAGCCCCTAAACGGTTCAATTAGGCGTTTTTAGAAGGGACCCTTCAAGAACATGGCTTCCTAATTGGTCCTGAAACTCTGTGAATAGCTAAACAAATTACTAACACAATTATTTACTAAGCAAAATGTATATAAATCAAGGCAAAGTATTTGCCCTTATGTGCTGAATTAACGAATATTGGTTGGAGGTACAGTCGGCAAGAATAGTCGGCTTTTAATCCGAAAAGACGACCGATTACAATCATATTCTTATTTTTTTTTAAATATTGTGTCTTCAATCAAAGATTATATTCCCCCTAATCTTAATCAGCTTTTGTTTTCTGAAACTTGACTTTTTTACTAAATTAACCGACTTTAGACCGACTTTCTTGCTAACTGTACTTCCTTGTGATGGTGATGTAATTATTAATGTGCCTCTTTTTCATTACAGATTGATTTGCGAAGATAACAACATCGGAAAAGCGACCTTATTAACATGTAAGTACAAACTTCAGAAGGTTTTCATTATGTATTAGATACCTAGCTAGTTAAAACTGCGAAGCAAGTAATTGAGCATAAACATCCTTATTATTGCGACTGCCTACGGCTATACCATCTCCTTTAGATATAGCTTTTAGATGAGAAAAGAGTTTCCCACAAAAGGCGAACAAATTGATAAAAAAAATTGCAGGAAACAAGTCGGTCTTCGATCTAAAATCAAATAGATTTAGATAGAACCCTTTTCTCGTATGATGCTTAGTCAATCATAATTGATGGCTCGTTTGCCGTATTTTTATTCGAATTTTATCATGAACCGAACACGATATTCGAATTAATTTGCATAAAACGAATGGACACGTGAATAATCCCCCATCTATGTCTCTTTATGCGTTGTAATGGGTCTCTTTAAACAATTCAAGGGATGAATTTGTGAATTTTGAATGAAATACAACGCTGTCTCGTCATGTCACACAGAAATATTAATGTAACCCGCAACTAGGATTAAAACGGTCCGAAGCGAAGCGGTATTTCACTCGCGGGGCGAAATGTTACTCGTAAACTTTTCAATATCAAGTTGGTAGGTAAATAAGGCTACCGAACGACATTTAAAGTTTATACCTTTGAAGCAATCGTTTCTTTAAAAAAAAAATGTGGTAGCTTGACCTAAAGACCTGCAGCCATGTTGTCCAATCGACCAATCACATGCGAGATGAATGACGCGATGAAGATTTCCGTCTGTATGATTGGTCAATTTGGTCAATTGGATAGCGGTCAAACTTTTCTTTCTTTTTTTTTCTTTTAAAGAAAAAACGTTGCCCCACACTAGGAATTTCTTCCTGTAGCGTGGGTGCGTTTACAAACATATAAACTCACATACACAAACAACCAGGGTCGGAACAACTATTTGTAGGCCATACAAATATTTGTTCCGTGCGGGAATCGAACCCGCGACACGCAGCGCAGCAGTCAATCGCTAAACCACTGCGCCAACCGTGCGCCCAGAACTCATTGCGTGTGCGCACAAAACTCTTTGCGTTGCCGTATTCACTTACGCAATACGGCTGCTGGTTTAGGTGGAGACAATTTACGGGATGTTTCTTATTACTGGTAGCTGATACAGTTTATTTATACAGAAATAGGAACACCTCAATCAATGTTTTTTTTTTGGTTTCCATCGATTTTTCGAAAGCAGCTAACTAAACAAAATTCCTTCTTAGCTATTGTTTGATGGCAACAACCTTCGAATCCGATGGATCCGAGAACTGACAACACAATTAAGGATCTAATTCAATTCTCTTTCAGTCTCCCTTATACATAGATGCTGGTGAAACTCAGAAAAAGATAAACAAAAATCCGTAAACATCACCAAACAATGACAGTTCAATTCTAAACGCCCATCTCTCGTCACTTGTACCAAAATATTTACTTATTAGGTATAGTGCGATAATTACCTCAACTGCGCAACTTACCTACGTACGTATCTACAACTGGCGGATACCTAATCACAAGACGAACGACAATGGAGCCCACTTAAGCTGATCCGTCCACGCGAGATTATCTGCTCAGTTGTTGTTGCTATACAACTTGTATTGGATAATCCTTATCATTATGTGGATGGAGACCTTATTTCTGGAAATGTAATGGACAATGGTAGATTAGTTGAGATCTAATTGTTTTGTTTTTTGGAGAAATGTTTTATTTAATTATGTAGGTATTTTATTGTTCCGTTCCCAAAGGGTAAAAACGGGACCATAATACTAAGACTCCACTTTTGAAATTTGACTACAGTTGAAATTTTCACCGATGATGTATTTCTGTTGCCGCTATAACAACAAATACTAAAAAGTAGGTACTAAAAACAGAATAAAATAAATATTTAAGTGGGGCTCCCATAGAACAAATGTGATTTTTTGCCTTTTTTTTCGCGATAATGGTACGGAACCCTTTGTGCGCGAGTCCGACTCGCACTTGGCTGGTTTTTTTAACAAGCGAGCATACCTATGCAACATGTTTTATCAGAGATTTTATAAATGATATATATAACATCATCACGTAGGTATATGTATCTCTCGAAGGGGTGTAAAGAGTCTTGCTGATAGTGAGAAATCGACATGTACCAGACCCAAAACCTCATACCTACCCAAATATCGGTAATATTTACATTAATAGCAGGTAATACAGCATAGATATTAATATTTTTTATCGAAATCCGTCGCGCATTCACTTCGAACAATCTGTAGGTACATTCTGCATCCGTAAAAGCGTCAACGTTTATTTCAATACACCCCACCGTTCCAATACGAAAATATCGAAAAACAAACTCGAAATACGAAAATATATAGATCCCAGGGATATACAACCCAAAATCATCATTAAAATTAAACGCCGGGTCGGGAGGGCGACTCGGCTCGTCGGCGTTCGGCCCTCGGATTTCGGCTTTCAACGTCAGAACGGTGTCATGTGAGAATAACGTTGTAAATAAATTGTTGGCCACCGCAGTGACCGTTGTCATGAGATTATGTGCCCCTGTAACATGTGATCCATTACTTTTCATATTTCATGCGTACGTACCTGTGATCTATCAGTTAGTTGCGTTATTTGAAACGACTAATAGGTACTTGGATGACGGATGTGACAGCACATGTACCTACTTATTTATTTATTTATTTTGGGAATACAAACAGTTACACAAAACAATACAAAGACAAAAAAGTAACATGTGTAGCCCACGACGTTATCCAGAACTTAATAAAATAATGTTACCAATGCCCACAACTGAGGCTGAGAATAACACAAATAAACAAAGTTATAAGATTAAAATTCAAAAACATAAATACATTAAAAAATAAAATAAATAATAATAATAATACAGAGATGAAATCTAAAAAAATAATTAATCAAATTTCAAAGTAAATTATAAATCAGCAAATAATTAAAATTCATAAAGTATCAAAAGTAATTAAATTCATAAATTTCAAAAATTACTAAAATGACAAAAGTAATTAAAATTCAAAAATGATTTAAATGTAAATAATAAAATAAAATTAGCATGCAATTTTATTTTATTTAGTTATTGATTGTGAAGACCAACACGCCAACACAGTCCAAAAAGAGGCGGAGATAATTATAGTCAACAACAAAAGCCACTTAACAGTGTCACTTTCACCTCCACATTAAAAAATACACAGTATTGAAAATTTGATGCTTGGCTCATCAAGGTACCTAATAAAGTAAATACCTAACGTTATTTTTATATACTTCTGTAAAAAGTAAATATTTTGCTCAATGATTAGATACTTAAATTAAAAACAAATGTGTTATTCGTGTTAATCTACTTTTGGTGCTGACTGTACCTACCTACCCGCCTTTTAGGGTTGATTCTAGTACGTATTAGTGAATGCTTGCCAGTGTGTACCAGGTTCCTACCCAATAAGCACAGGTAGGGCATTCGACTAGTTATAACCAGAAAGGACAAAATACATGCTTTGCTTTAATTAAAATACAAATTACAAAATATTTGTAAGTCGTGTATTTGAAATATAAAATACAAAAATCTATAAATTTTTATTTAAAACTAGCTGTTCCCCGCGGCTTCCCACAGGACCCGTTTTCGGGATTAAAACATAGCCTATGTCACTCAGGAATAATGTAGCTTTCTATTGGTGAAAGATTTTTATAAATCAGTCCAGTAGATTCGGAGCGTATTCGGTACAAACAAACAAACAAAAAAATATTTCCTCTTTATAATATTAGTATTAGTATATGTATAGATACAAATTAAAAAATACAGTCAATCATCCATCGTGACATTCGTACTAATAAACTTAATTAATACATAGAAGTTTCGTGATAATAAACCTTAGAAATAAAAATGACAGTTGGCAATATACCTAGTTGTGACAATTTGACGTACGCAATCGCCGTTTTGCATTAAGAGAGCTATCGAGCGTCAATTGTATTTTGAAGCCATAAGTAATTGAAATACTAACTATAAAATACCTCAGCGTCAGGTATTCTTCTTCTTCTTCGTCGTACCGATCTTTCCAAAAATTAATTATATTTTGACCAGAATTCAGCCACGTCATTTGCCTCACAAGGTATTTTATGGTGCACGATGATTCCTCACGGTCAGGTATTTGAAATACCAATTACAAATTATATATTCAAGAAGTAATTGAATTACAAATGCCAAATACTTCCTATTTTTTTTAGGTTCAGATTTGTGACAATAGATGTGCTATTTTATTATGACTTGATTGTATCATGTAATTCAAAGTGTCAAATAATATTTTAATTAATTAATATTTGTACTACAATTAAGTATAGTAATTAAAAGTTGCTACCGTATTCAAATACTGTCCAACCCTGGTTATAACTTTGTACTGCCAAACTAAGCTGATTGTTCAAATTAAACTGGATATCTGCTCATCACAGCATCTATCTCTTCCGCAAGTAACTGCAACTATTTTGTGCGCGGGGTTAAAATGCATTTTATATCAACCGACAACACGTGCGGAAGAGATAGATGCTGTGATGAGCAGCAGGAAGCTAGTTCGCGTACGAATACACACTTTTGCAAATTTGTAGCGAAATGGATAATGATTTAGGAAGAAACCGACCGCGCGAAATTTTATAAACAGATCTTTGGCAGTCTAGATATCATGAAAAGACGACTAAATCTATCTGTTCAAAATAAAATTATTTGCATTGTTGAACTACTAATCTATCCCTGTATGAAGGCCGTTTTGCAATTTTCCGTCTTCTTATGGTATTTATTCGCGCCCAAAAATGCGTTAAAATTAGTGTCGAAATGTGGAATTTTCGACGCTCATAACTTTCAAATATTTTATTTTTTTACTTTTTTGCTTCCATACAGGGCTAGATAATGATGAGACAAATTGATATCACTTTTTATTTTGAACGTACATCGTCAGACAGTGGAATAATCCCTAAACTACGTTTGTATGGAAGAATTTTCGACTAGTGTAACCTTATCTATAGTCCTATTATTGTATATATTGAGTCAATTATTATGACTTTGACGCTTTAAATACATTATTTCTATGTACATAACAATACGCTTACTAATAGGTCCCTATTTGTTAGTACTGTAATAAACAAATTTAATAGTACATTATGGTACAAGTGTGCAATGTTGGTGATTACCGCTGAGGCGCCATTGAGACCCGAGCCGTTAGGTGAGGGTCTTAAGAGAGCCGAGGACGGTAATCATCAATACACATGTGTATCATACGAGGTTTTTCAACACACTTGTGAATAAAATAATACTAAAAATTAATTTTCAGCAGTAAAAACGAGTTGTAAAATTTTTTTCACAATGTCGGGCTTTTTTTTTGGCTTTTCATGGATAGTGTCTTAGCCACGTACAAAATAGGGAATTTAAATTTTTATTACAGAGCAAATAAAATTTATATTTGAGTGAAAGTTTTATTTATTAAGCACGTACAAGTTGAAATTATCTATTTAAATACGAAGTTGCGTGAAATGAGCAAGCAATAGGTACATTAATTTATTTGTATTATTGAGCACGATCTTTTTTGTATCGAAACTTTTTTAAGAACAAAGCAACTCAACCAATAAAATTTAAAAAAAAACTCTATAACTCACTTGTGAATAATAGCAATGAAAAAGTCACAGTTTGATAACAGGTATCATTATGTGCCTAATTGCGGTTAAATTAGAGCCACTTTATGAGCAAGTGTGTTGAAATAGTAGATTATTGCATCGAGCACAAAGTAATTTATTATTGCACCGAGTGCCTGATTTAGAGCCCGAGCGTTAGCGAGGGCTCTAATCTAACAGACACGAGGGCAATATAAATTACTTAAGGCGAGGTGCATAATCTGCTTTTCTTTCAACCTATAGGAATAGTAGATAAATCACTTTTTTTAATTTCTTTCATTTTGAAATCAGAGTTAGCAGCAATCATTTTTTAAATTTGGAACAAGTAGGATAGAAATGAATAATACGTACGTAATAAAAAATGTATTGATATCGGCTGGCTGAATAGAGCTAATCCATTGAGATTGGCAACTTTTGGTGCGATTAAAAAAAAACAGTGCTATAATGAAATTTCATACATTTTTATTGCTCTAGAGCATTAAAGACTCGCTTTGTACTGAGTTTTTAGTGTGATTGTGATGCAATTAAAGCATAGTTGGAAGAAAATATTATTATCTTCTAGGTAACCAATATTGCTAAAAATAGAACTCTTGATCGATAACTTAACAAAACAAAGATAAAACTTGGTTCATATTATAATGAGTCACACTCCCAAACGGCTTTGCCTCCATTTATCACGAAGAGAAAGAAGAGAACGTAAAGAAGTCTTATAAAATTTCTTTTTTCATCGCGTCAAGACAGTCGAGCTTAGTTACTGCACAAGCACAAACATTCGGTTGAACTTGGTTTGAACCCTGCCTAGCGGAGTGCAGCGAGGAGACGCGGGCGAAACGAAGCATTCGTTAGGTGCCGCACCACGGTTGTCATCCAACAGTGTACTAACAAGGGATAAAGCAGTCCATTAGTGCTAGGAATCTTCGTAAGAACGCTCTTTACATATTTTTCCGTTCTAAATCTTTATTCTGCGAGAAATAATGAGTAACAAAGAAAGAACTATTAATAGGGGAAACAGAATTAGGTAAATAAATATTTCGATAACATTTTACAAAATTCATCGTAGCCGCCGCCGCCGTAGGTCCCGTAAAGTCTCGAGCTATCCGTTGCCGTATACAATTTACTTACCAGTTTCTGTACTAACCAATATTTACGTCAATACGAAAAATAACATACAACTTAAAAGCAGTAAATAAAAAAAAAAGTTGGTAGCTAAAAACAAACATTCGAAAATTAAATAGAAAACATAGTGCAAATGAAAAACCTCCGATTGTACCTACAATTTATAATGTATTTTATTTACCTACTCACCTTTACCTAGGTCAAACGGTTGTGTGGGAAATCATCCAATGACTTCTCCCGCTCTGGGTGAGACGGGAGGGCGTGTCAGACTTTTACTGACTAAAACCCACCCGTGTTCCTTCAGTTGCTTGTGCCAGGGCCGCGGTAACTCTTTTTCAAATTTATCCGCGACCCAGACAGGCATCGGCCCTCGTGGATCCCGTCAGTTCTGCTGACCCCGTCAGTTCTGCTGCTTTGAGGCGCGTGTGGGACACAACGCGCCGTCGACTCGGGCCTGGTCCTTATCGGACGGCGAGCTACCCATTACTCGCCGTCCGCAAGCCAGCGCCTACGGTGGCCGGGAATCGGCTTGCGACTCCCGACGCCCAGGGCGTCTCCTGCGGAGGCTAGGGGCTCGAGGGCGTCTCCGTTGCGTCTCCTCGTTTGCGAGCATTACTGATTCGCAGAAGGAGGAGACAGCTTCCCATTACCTCTCGCTCCGTAACATGGCCTGAACCAGGGCCGGACGCGAGAGATTAATAGCCACCGCCGATCGCCTCCACGAGGAAACGGCGGTGCCGAGCTCAAGCGCGGCAGATCTCCAACGTACCGTGCCCTCCGGGCGATCCACACATTGGTGACACCCGGGCGTTTACTCCCGCCTAATCCTGAACAGGAACCGCCCGAAACAGCTGTGTCCGGTGAGGACCTGTGTCAGGCGAAAGGAGAGGACACCGTGGCGCCTCTCAAGCCACTCCTCAAAACGGGGCCTTATCGCCGCAATTGTGGCGTGCCCAAAACGGTAACAATACCTACCTACAACATTCAACATTGTATGCAAAAGTAACACAGTTTTCTTTTATTGCAATACAAGCTGGTAATTTAATTTGTACATTCTTTTTTGCCAAATTGCATTTTTGTTCACTTCGAAAATAGAAATTCAGAATTCAAATGGAATAATTACACACTGGCAACTATTTTTCTATCAGGTTGGCTCAATTCCGTGATTAAAAACAAATCTTTCCTCACATGGATTTCGCGAGCAATCAACGAATCGTTAGTCATTACCTATAGCTAATCGTGGTTCTGGGAGAAGAGTTAAATAACCTGGAATAAAACGTAAATTACGTGTCATTACTAGACTTTTGGAGAACGGTTTTTACCGTCACTATTTTAAACGTGAATAAAATCTTTTTGTTGCCAATACCAAAATCTGATAGCTCTTTGTCTAAGTTAGCTTGTTGAATAGGTTGGTAGGTACCTACTCAATTATTCGGCTAGTCCCGGTTAAAAATAAAGGTTCTTTTTTTTCTGACAAAATATTAAGAAACTCTAGCTAGACATTAGCCGAATACAAAATGGTGTGTTACTTCAGTAAGTAGGGTAGGTACTTTTACAAAGCAAAGAGTTTTCATGACCCTGGGCGATTTTCAATTAAAAGCTTTTCAATTTTACTCTTTTATGGCTCACGGAAACTTGTGAGCGTTTGCCCAGTTCTATAATCGAAGATTGTTTGTTCACTTTTAGTCTCCTTAAAGTTTTTCATCCTGCGTTTCAAGAGTTTGTCAGGGTCTGCTTACTTTACCTAAAGCTTTTGTCAATCTCTGAAGTCTCCCAACGCTGAAGAAAGTATCACAGGTTTAGAAAGCTTTCAGACAAAAATATTTTTTTATCTAACCGTTCGTAATAGAAACGGAGGCCTTGGATGATTACGTGAGCACAATCTCAGATTAGCACGAAATTAAAAATCAAAATCTTTTTTTTTATTTTACTTATTCCTACATGGGCACTTATAAAACGTCGACAAAAGGTGCACGGTTCGGGTTAGTCGTTTCCTATGGAGAAGAACCGGCAAGAAACTCCACTTTTAAAAAAATGGTTTGGTTTTTCAATATTTCCATGTTACAGCTTTAGTACTTCGATATGGGAGGACAACGTAGGCCCGACAATAAGTCGTAAGAAATTAAAAAAAAGAGTTAAACGAGATAAAATGTTAACAAGCATCTAGAAATCTTCCTACAATGTTCACACGTTCACAAAACAATCGGTAAAATAATCTGTTCAGCACCCTAAATCCGTAGGTAAAACACAAAATTTGTTCCCATCACAACCGAAAGGAGTTCCTTATACATTACTACTTCATAATTATGTTTAAAAATCCTACTAGGTACTCGACAGCGTGAAACAGTACCTACCTACCGTTTAATTCTCATTATAAAAGAATTTGCGAACTAGGTATCTATGCCATGAATTTATGTGACACGAAATTAGGCTGCTTCTTTACGTCTGACCAAAACCCCTAGTTACGTTATTGCTCCTTAGTTAAACAATCAAAATACCTGTAGACCTTATAGCTGTCAAAATAGCATAGAGTTAGATAGATCTAGCTATGTGCAGTTTACCTCAGGAGATATCCCGTCAACCGACAATAAACGGCGAACGAATTTGCATGGGACAAAGCATTCAGCTTCAATATTGGCGTGCGGGGACCAACGGGCTTTTTTTGTTCAGCTCTTCGTATAAAAACCTCTATAGAATTTTATTCAGTGTTTTTAAAATCTTGTGAGGTTTAAGAGTAGCTGTAGATGCTAGAATAGGTGTAGTTGTGCCTATTGTTTCTGTTTTTGGTCGTGATGACAAAGCTGTCTCGTCACTATCTCTAATAGGTCTCTTTCACTAATACGTCACTTTGTACATGTAGTCAGTTTCCCAACACGTCTCAAGCCGTATTTCGTCTCTTTCCCAACTCTTCCGACGCACATGTACAATTTAGCACAAAATATGTAAGTAAAATATTTTGGAAAATTCGGAGGCTGCCTTGAAGGACAGGTTGAAGAGCTCAACCATAGCCTCCCGGAGGGACCGGATCTGAGGCCCAGTAGCCCGTGTGTCGGACACGTATCTCTTAACTACAGTGCTGTCGTCTGTATACCCAAAGGGTATTAGCAGAACGTTTATGTGGAGCAAGAACAATGTTGCTGAGAGTACCGACCCCTGCAGGACCCCGGCATCAATATCCAGTTGATCTGACCTCGTAGTGCACTACCCTTATGCATAGGGGACCTATTCACTTTGTAATTTTAAACGTTACTGTACATTGAACATATGCGTCGGACGAGTTGGGAAAGAGACAAAATACGGCTTGAGGTGAGTTGGGCCTCAAGTACAAAGTGACGTATTAGTGAAAGAGACCTATTAGAGATAGCGGCGAGATAGCTAGTGTGACGAGTTGTCATCACAACCCTGTTTTTATAGCAGAAAATGCCTTTAAAAACATTTTTGTTTTGATTACCTTGCCGATATCTAAGTGTGTTTCTATCGGTTGATCTATTCTGAGGCAAACTTTCTGTGCTCTTTTAGAGGTAGGTTTTAACCTACCTACCTAATTCCAGCAGCCGAATTGCGTAAGTATATTATCCAAAGCAAAAGAATCGATTCTTTCGCAAAACCGACTTTACGTATTGCATATTGATACGTAAAGTAGTTTTTGGGAAGGAATCGATTCTTTTGCTTTGGATAATATACTTACGCAATTCGGCTGCAGTACCTACCTACTTTGAAAGTCAAGTAAGGAACAGGACACACTTCAGGTCTGGTGAAAATCAACTACAGTGAGTAAATGTTCGGTAGGTACCTACCTAAGTATTTAAACCTAGTTATTTAAACGTACAAAAGTTTCATTCCTTCTTACCTTCTCTATACCAACTGACCTACCACAAAAACAAAATATTTTAAATCATTAGGTAAGTAGGTAGGCTTGGCCGCCAGCCGTGGTGGCATTTCAGCGTCTGCCAAACAGAGTCAACGATCGTAGTAGCAATCTCAGGGTGAGACTATGTTTATTATGAGACAAATTAGTAACTACATTATTGTAAACAATAATAAATTATACCACTACCAGCCTATCACTGTCCCACTGCATGGCGAAGGTCTCTTCTCATACAGAGAAGGCACAAGCATTAATCACCACGCTTGCCCAATGCGAGTTGGCGATTCTGAGCTTATGACGTAATTTTTGTTAACAAAAATGCCAGATTTCCTCACGATGTTTTACATTTCTTACTTTACATTTCCCGTTGCATTTTATAAAATAAAAAAGAATAGGAAGTTTAGGTATCATCATTAAATTATCCTCCTTAGGCAGTCGGGAAAAAGCAGACAAAAATATTTTCGCCCTATCTAGTCACAAGCTTGTCAGCAGATGATGAACCTGAGTTTCATTCTTAAGGGTACACTAGTCGACGGCACGAACTATTTTGTGCGCGGGGTTAAAATGCATTTTATATCAACCGACAACACGTGCGGAAGAGATAGATGCTGTGAAGAGCAGTAGGAAGCTAGTTCGCGTACGAATTCGAATACACACTTTTGCAAATTTGCAGCGAAATTGATAATGATTTAGGACGAAAAATTTTATAAACAGACCTTTGGCAGTCTAGATATCATGAAAAACGACTAAATGTATCTGTTCAAAATAAAATTATTTGCATTGTTGAACTACTAATCTATACCTGTATGGAGGCCGTTTTGCAATTTTCCGTCAACTTATGGTATTTATTTCTTATGGTATTATCGACTAGTGTAAGTCACTAGTAGATAATTCTTCCATACAAACGTAGTCTAGGGATTACTCCACTGTTTGACGATGTAGGTACGTTCAAAATAAAAAAAAGATATCAATTTGTCTCATCATTATCTAGCCCTGTATGGAAACACAAAAGTAAAAAAGAACAACATTTGAAAGTTATGAGCGTCGAAACTTCCATATTTCAACACTAATTTTAACGCATCTTTGGGCGGCAATAAATAACATAAGAAGAAGGAAAATTGCAAAACGGCCACCATACAAGGATAGATTAGTAGATCAACAATGCAAATATACATTTAGTCGTTTTTCCATGATATGTAGACTCCCAAAGGTCTGTTTATAAAATTTCGCGCGCTCGTTTTCGTCCTAAATCATCATCCATTTCGCTACTAACTTGCATAAGTGCTAATTCGTACGCGAACTAGCTTCTTACTGCTCATCACAGCATCTATCTCTTTCGCACGAGTTGTCGGGTGAGATAGCAGGCATTTTAACCCCGCGCACAAAATAGTTCGTGCCGTCGACTAGTGTAACCTTAATAAGAATACGCTGGGAGTTATTCACACAGTGTGGGTTGGGTTCCAGACCAAATAATATTTTTGGTCTGAACGGGTGGGTATCCGTTTCGGACTATAAGTCCACACTAGGACAAAAGTGCAAAATATTCAGAACTTGTATGATAGCTACGTATGACGATGAACGCGTCTTTATAAATAACTAATACTATGTGAGACGCAAGCTGGGAACAAAGTATCGGACGCGGCTAACAGTCGCGACTGATATGTGTGCTCAGACAAACACATCCAGCGGGCCACATGTTTATCGGACGTCCGAACGCCCAAGGTTACGGCCACGACTTATGTCCGATATTTTGCATAATTTGTACATTCAATACCCAGATACTCTATAAGTCGCGTCCATCAGCCGCATCGATAGTTTGTGCCGACCGTTATATGGTTTACGTACCGTTATGCGGATTATGAATGCACGTTCCCACAGATACACAACCGTCTTTAAGTTTATTTCATTCTACCCACATCTCTCTTTTAGATAGAAATCGAATACAAAATCTGTACTTACCTAACCAGAAAGTATGTGTAGTAGGTAACGAATCGGTTCCGTAAAGTTAAATTCTGGGTTCGATTGCCAGGTCGAGGTGGGGTGCTATTGGGTTTGGGTTCTCTTCGAAAACTCACAATAATTGGTAAGTAGCAGCAAAGTGTTGGAATTGTGCCAAATAAACAGCAAAAGGCTTGCCCTAATTACGTGGGACATGCAACAGTAGTGACATTAACTAACTCTGCCTATTCCTTCAGAAAATACAGACGTGATGAGGTAAGAAACCTGCAAACACAGTGGAATAATGAAATTAGAAATGACCAATATTTAAAACTTCGCGCCAGGTCTAATATTATAACTTTATTTACAAACATCAACAACCTCTAAGTAAACCGTCTATGCGGGCTCTAAAAGGCTAAAAGCTACTGTTTTACCGACCAAAATGTCATCTGTCAAAATTCGCTCCTAGCTGCCACCAGGGGCGCTGTAGTCAGCTTTTCCCTCTATCCTCTATTGTTTATGACAATTACAAGCTTCACACTTCACACCGACGCGTCACCGTCGGGTTTTATTTTAATTTTATAATTATACGTGACAAAGAAAATTGTGATAAGTGTGATTTTTATACACATCTTGGTGATAATATTAGTGTTAAGATTTGTTAAGTTATTGTTGCAACGTGGAAAACAAACGAGGTAAGAAAGTTGCTGAAACTCGACTGTCGGGAGAATTGTTTGGGATTACTGGGATCGATAACCTGGTCGGCTAGCCATGAGGCGCGACGCTGAGGTTATGTCGCGAGCCGCGAACAGGTATCGAAGTTCAAGTAACGGTCCCTCCGTCCGGAGCGGGCCGCCTCGCGTTACAGCCGCAGAATCCGGTCGTACCTAAGACCAGTTAGTTCATAATAGCGTCTAGATCCTCATTTGCCGTCCCCATTCCGTTACGCTTGCCATCGACCGACACTGTAAATAAATATGCGTTAATCGGCTTCGCTTTTAAAAATCGCCGAGTGCCCATACACCCCGTACCTTTAGTTCGCTCGAGACCTCTGGACGTTCCTTTTGAGATGTGCGCCTGTTTTCCAGCTTACCCTGCCTGCAGTGCGTGCCACGAGCCCCAGAGTCCCAGCCATTAGATTGAGTGGAGTGTCCCCTGTGCCCACACGTAGCCCTGTACGCAGCCAAAATTCCGCGAGACAGTACGGACACCTCCTCCAGCATGGAACTGGAGAAATCCCCTACTCTCCACGAGGAAGACTCCAAAGTTACCCTCACAATCAGACTGATTATGCAGGGGAAGGTAAGAGAATTAACACTTGATTATTTTTCAAAATTGGCACTGTTTTCAAAATATCTTGAATTCTTTTTAAATCGTGAAAGTGTACACTTTACCTTCTTCTAAATTCCACTTACTGTGGTATTTTTGACTAATTAATGTAGTTTTTAATGTGCATGTTTCCCAATATCAGTAAGTAGGTAGTTGTAGTAATTAGTTCCTGTATTAGAAATTTAATTTTAGCTTGCAATAAAACTAATTAAGCATCAATTTGGTATTATAACAAAGCAGCCTTACATGTGGTATTTTTTTTAATGTTTCTCTAAGAACCCTAGACAGTAAAAGTTTTCTGTCAGTTTTATAAAGTTAGATGAATTATTAATATCATAAATATTATAAAAGTTTCATATTTTTATATTTAAAGTATATTATTAAAAGCTTTTGCTATGCAATTTAATCCCAAGAGCAGGCAAAGTCTTAAGGCAACTAATTAATAAAAAGAAAAATATTTTTTTTTTACCATACTCTGCAAAAAATACATTGTTTTGGTTTCAATGTCAGATATATAATGATCTCAATCCTAGGGTCATACACTATAATAACTGTTGAATGTAAGCAGTTGCTTTATTTAATTATCACTTGAATTATTACACAAATAAAACTATATAGTAGTTAAATAAACAAAAGCAGTTTAATGGTATTTTAAATAATTAATTTGTCTACTATCATACCCTGGCCAAATTTGCTTAGCTACTAACTGTTGACAGATTATAGAAGATATACAGATGACAGATATTAAACAAGAATGTTGACTGTACGCACTAAGTAAATTATGCACTTATCAACTCTGGATATCAGTCTATACCCCAAATAAGGCCAACCCTCTTCTGTAACATATAGGATATCTGAAAATTGATTTAAGGTAAAATAATATCACCACTAATTACCTGATTAATTTTGTGGACTTTTATAGTTTACAAGCCGTGCCCGTGGCTTTGCTCCCGTCAACTGACTACCTACCCTACCCTACTCTACCTACCTACCCTACACTAACCTACCTACCTACCCTACCCTACACTAACCTACCTACCTACCTAACCATCCTACCTACCTACCTACATATGTTTTTGTTACATATAAGGTATTCTGGCGAACAAAACAAAAAAAAAATTATTCAAATTGGTCCAGCCATTTTTGAGTTGTAGTGAGACTAATGAATAGCAATTGATTTTTATTTAAATAGATTACCTGATTGAGATAAAAAATAAGCAAATTATCTATTTAATTTTACTTCAAACACACACCCAGCGTTTAAACAAGTTAGTCTGCAAGACTGTCTGATAGATAATTCAAACCTAAAATAATTTTAGTAACTAAAAGGTAACAACAAACCTTTAAATTGTTGTTTTTGCTAACTCTAAATGTATGGCCTAAAACTTGTAATTTTTGTATATAAGTAGTAGGCACGCAGTTTTTGTACAACAATACATTTAAATAAATATAGATACATATGTGAAAGAGTTGTATGTATTTGTTAAAACATTTATGGTAATCTAATATGACTTTGGTATTTCAATCTTGTTAGGGAACACACACTTGTAAGGCTGCCCAACGCAATATCCTGTTTGTTAACCATGTAGGCTTGCTTAACGACTAACTAGGCTTTCATTTTATTATTACTAACCAACCCTTACTACTTGAGCCAACTTAAATAGAACATGCATGTTTTTGATATAACAGTTTATTGCATGATATAATTCACATCACATCGTAACTGTTTTATTTAAGCTCCCATTACACAACAGCAACACTAATTTAGCACACCTAGATGTTGCTAGATTGCACTGACATGTGAGTTGTATTGATGTTAACATACACCCATGACTACTTTTACATTTAGGTACTTTTAATTGGCTATAATCCAATACAAAGTACATTTGGCAACCGGCCAGCTATTGGCACTCGCCCTCTTCATCAAACTTCGATTTGTACCTTTTTCTAATTGGAGTAATGTGTGATATTTAATGTTGTCATTGTGTTTGCCTCTGCTCACTTCCTTAAACACAGTCTGAGATCGGTATATTTTTGGGTCACTAAATAGCGCCCGCATTGTGTTAAATAGTAAATTAGTTAGTTTAATGTTATGACATATGTTTCACAATTTATTTTATCTTTGTAAAATAACAAAAGTCCCAAGTATCTTCACGAATTCCAGGTTCACGCGAGAGTAAGCTACTTACTTTTCACCGACTTCTCTTTTCACGGTACAATTCGTCAATAAACGTAAAAGTGAAACGTAAATTCCCAGCATGTAATCAATTATTTACGATCTTAGTAAATAATTCATAGAATAATCTGCAGTGAAATTGGTCACTGTCAATCGTCGCTATAGATGTTTGAGCTGGCGGCTTTCTTAGGCTATGTTCGCTATTTGTGTCGTGTAAGCCGCGGCGTTGAGCAATAGCATTGTTCACATACTGTAGAAGTCATGATGCCCAGTTGCCAGCACCGATCTGATATAACAAGTCTCTAAAACCGTCTCATTGCAACCCCGATGCGTCTGACTGCAGTAAAGAATCTCTATGCAGTGACTATTATTGGCGAGCAGACAGGAAATCTTTTCTACTATAAATCTCTGCGCGACTCCATTAATTACAAGTGCGTGCGCCCGTTGCACAATACTTGCCAATGTACCTTGTCTATCCTTTAGGTTATTTTGGACGACCATTTTAATTAAATCGAATGTAACACTTATTCTAAGTATAACATAGTTTATGTTTGTTTGCAGGAAGTTGGCAGTATTATTGGCAAAAAAGGAGAGATTGTTAAAAGGTTCAGAGAAGAGGTAAGTTTATCGATGATGACGATGTCGTAATCTAAAACTAACATAGTATTTCACAATATCTTATTCAACAAAAACTTTAGTCATGAAAATCAACCTTGCAAAGAATTGTTCAGCTTATCAGCAGAATACGACGCTCGATTAATATTCATTTTGTATTGTTTTCAGTCTGGAGCAAAAATCAACATATCCGATGGATCGTGCCCAGAACGTATCGTCACTGTTACTGGCAACACAAGTGCTATATTCAAAGCATTCACACTTATATGCAAAAAATTTGAAGAGGTATGTATACTAAGTATGTAATAATAATAATACCAGCCATCCCACGGCAAGATATATCACCACACTTGCTCAAGATGGGTTGGCGATTTCAGACTTCAACGAACGACCGAACGATGTCCAACATAAACTTAGAACTGACATATGAATTTGAAAAAATCATGTTGGTGCTTGGTTGCCCGTTTTTAAACCAACAAACAACCCCATCATACAATTTTGTATGCTTGTTTACTCATATTGATTGATATGAAAGTATTTATAATATTATGAAGCAATTGTTTTCTTACCTTGTATTGCCAAAAAGGGAGAATCATGCGCCAATGTCACATGGCTCCCAAACTTCAATATCCTCAGTATTATTGAAATATTTTTATGACAACATGAGATGATAACTACTTACTGGATCTCAAGTTGTACTGTTGTTTTAAAATCTGTCATCTCTTCACTGAATAATAGAATGCCTACCTATGACCACTAATTACCTATCTTTTGGGAAACCATACTATTCTGTCTCAGCTCAGTTTAGCTCACTCATTCCGTAGACAATCGTTAAAGATCTGGGCTCCAATCACCCTATTCAGTGCGAGAGTAAACACACACATCACACACATCATCAGCCTATCAATGTTCCCACTGCTGGGACACAGGCCTCCTCTCTGTGAGAGGGAATGGGCCGTAATCCACGAGAGTAAACAAATAAATAAAATCAATGTGTGTTTGTAGCAATATTTTATTCTAGGTGACAGCAAATTATCGAATTAATTGATTTCATCTTGCAAATGAGAGGCAATAAATGATCCCGCGAATTAAAATCCCAATCTTGAAGTTATTTACACGAAAAGCCATATTATAGCCCAGAGATTCAATCAAATTGCCTAATCTTTCAACTACTGTGTTGGGATTATCATTTAGTGTAACGGCAGTGGTGTCTCATCCCATACAAAAAACCGTGCCGACGTACTGTACTGATTATACTGATATTTTTTTTTACATCGATCGCGTTCGGTTCCGTTCCACGGATATAGAAAGGATCTGTCTATCGCAATGGAACGGAACCGAACACGATCGATTTACAAAAAGTAATCGGTATAAATCGCTAGTTACTTCGGCACGGTTTCTTTGTATGGGATGAGGCATCTGTATGCTAATATTATATTATCTGTGGTAACGGTATGCCACTGAACACCAGTTTTTCACATGGAGCGATTGTGAACTGGTAAAGAATGCATTATTGTATTAAGTCCGCTACTGTACATGAAACATAAACAAACTTATTAGACAATCTGCGCCAGCGCTCTGAGGGCTCTGTCCTGTGTGCTTAGTGCGAGTTTCTTAACGTACTCACTCGTGATAACGTTAACGATCTCCTATGTCAAAATGTATACAAAAAAGAGGTTTCTCCTTACCGTCCCCAGACGGCGCTTATCCAATTTCAATACAAATTAACGTTTACGTTAACGCGATTGAGCGTGAGTAAAAACTTGCACTAAGGCCTCTGCACGTTAGTCTCAGCATTGTGCTGAGTGATGGCCGTTTTTGCGCGGTTGTAACGCATAGTTTCCCTATTTGTATTTAAGTTTTTCGTTTTTTTTTATGGTATGCGTCATACATGGCACAAATAAAAACTTATTCTTTCTGCATGCCGAAATACAGGCTCTCCAGACGATCCCTCTGACAATTGTACTGTATTTAGTTTTTAACCCCCGACGGAACACACGTCAAACTTATTACCCTAATCTGTGTGTCTGACTGTGACATCATAGCTCCTAAACGGATGAACCGATTTTGATTTTTGTTTGAAAGGTGACTTTGTCGAGAGTGTTCTTAGCTATGTTTGGTGAAAATCGGTTTAGCCGTTCAAAAATTATGGGCGGTTTTCTGTTTGAAACGGAGTATTTTCGCAAGATATCGTGTCATAATTACGTGTTCGATAGATTGATCAAAGCGTGTCTACTACTAGATAAATTATGTAGTTTAAAAAGTAAGAAATGACGGGGGCTTTGGAAATTTTTAATTTTGACTTGCCTTTGCGTAATTCAAAAAATGTTAATTTTATGGTTATTATCTTTCTTTATCCGTCTTCATCCACACCTGTAACATTCCAGTGGTGCTCGCAGTTCAACGAGGGCGGCGGCGGCGGCTCGCGCGCGCCCATCACGCTGCGGCTCATCGTGCCCGCCTCGCAGTGCGGCTCGCTCATCGGCAAGGGCGGCTCCAAGATCAAGGAGATCCGGGATGTCACCGGTGCTAACATCCAGGTAAGACACCTCACCAGAAGAGAAACACAGTTCACCAAAACTGCTCTAAGCCGGCGTGATGGAAAACACTCCTACAGAACAAGTTCAAAGAGTCGATTTCTGGCCGACTCTGTTGTGTTCCGAGGAACGCCATGGTACAGATCCTTCGGTCGGTGTACGGCTGTAATTCGTTTATATCTGCTTAGCCCTTTATACAAAAATATTCGGGTCATTTAGGATCTGTCGAGGCGTCGATATGTCAATGAATATTTTACATGGTGCGACCGTTATCGGCTCTGATTTAATTTCTGGGTAGTATCAATAATTCCAAAGATATTGTTTTCATTTTTGATAGAGATAAACCTGCCGGTGGAATTATAATTACTATATTTCATTAGTCCATTATTACCTACAGTGTAAGATAAATCATCAATATACCTATTTTTTTTCTATGAAAACTGCATTGGTGATAAACAAGGTTTAGCTAACCAGTTTGCCCTAATCCGCTTTTCATTTATGATAGCCACACAATCTAAGACCTTAGCCTTCTACGCCGCAAACCACAGCATTTAAATGTATTACGGTTAACAGTTTCTAAATAAGAGCATTACAAGTTCATGACCATTAAAGCCTGAGGCTGCGCGGGCGCAGGTCCGCCCACTTCCTCTGACCACAAGTTTAGTACTACCGCATTCTTTATAGAGAGATGTTGAGATGTTATATGTGTCTACACCGTTATAAGAATTCGATGGGACAGTGTTAAGGTGCAGAATTAAAAAAAAGTCACAGCTTACCCAAGTACTTATTACGAATCTCTAAGACACCCATGTCCTACAATCTATATTAATAATATTATAAAAAGGTAAACTTTGTGACGTTGTAAGGGGTAATCTCTGGATCTACTGAACCGATTTTGAAAATTCTTTCACCAGTAGAAAGCTACATTATTCCTGAATGTCATAGAGTACAATATGTTTAAAAAAAAAATAGAGATTCTTATGAAAATTGCAATAATGTAACCCAAGGTAGCAAAATGTTGCCTATAAAATTCATTCTTTGGCGTGCAGGGTGGGTAGGTGGTTAGGTAGTGTTAGCAGTGTAGGATAGGTAGGTAGGTAGCCAGTTGACGGGAGCGAAGCTGCGGGGGTCAGCTAGTATTTAGTAAAACGGTGCCAGAAATGACTATGTAAACGAAGTTAAATGAAATATGTAAGGATCGTACCTGGTGGCGTTCTGTATTTCTGCCTACCTTCATGTGATAAAACCTGAGTTTATGTATTTGTGTAGGTAGAAAATTTTATAGCTTGCAAAATAGCGTATCTAATGGGCGACAAACCATAAAATAAACGCCATAACCGACTCTAACACGCGAAAAGAAAACTTCATCAAATTATAAGGTGAAATCTATAAGCGTGTTACAAAACTGATTCATTTTACAGAAACTTATTTTATACTGAAACTGGCTTGCAGCTTAGAATTTTATAGCATTGCACTGTCAAAGCCTTTTAATTTAACATTTTCATATGATTTCATTTCATGTTATAGTTAAAAAAAAAAAAAAAACAAACTATTTATTTCCACATGCATTCATAAAATTTTTACATAGTAAATAACGCTCAATCTTTTTGAGGCAAGATTATGTTGTAAGGCTACTTCCTTAGGTAATTACGATTTTTACGATTATTATTATGATTTGGGGGTTTAGCTCGTGGCTAAATAATAACAGTCGCACGGGTCGATCATCAAGGTTAAGCAACGATTGACGAGGTCGGTCCGTGGATGGGTGACCATTTCAACATACCGAGTTTCCTCCGTGCCTCGGAAACCACGTTAAGCCGCTGGTCCCGGCTGTCATTTGAAGATCTTTGACAGTCGTTACGGGTAGTCAGAAGCTTGAGATCTGACACCAGTCTTGCCAAGAGATACTGTGTTACCCAGTTACTGGGTTGTGGAGGTCAGATAGGCAGTCGCTCCATGTTAAACACTGGTACTAAGCTGTATCCTGGAAGCCGACCCCAATATTGTTGGGAAAAGGCTAGGCAGATGATGTTAAGATTTGGAGTTCAGGGACAAATTATTTAAACAGCAGAATTTTATTAATCACACTTACTAAAGAAACACTTCTTAATAAAAGCCATTGCTTTGCAGTGTTTACTTTTTGTTCGCACTGTATCGCTTCCAAATCGAAACTGTCCGACGACAAACCCGACTGCCCTTTATATAGCACAGAAGATGTTTCTGGAATGTTCCATACTGTTCTAGATACCTTTCAGCATAACGGCTGAGACAGACATTCCCTCTCGAATGTCAGACAGACATTTCTCGAACTTTCGAGAAAATTAATGCCGCTATTCGATACTAGATGGAGCTACTAGCTACTACTAGTTCTGCCTCTCGTCACTAGATGGCATTGCCTTATCTTGTAACATTATGATTGTTTCCAGGTGGCGAGTGAAATGCTACCAAACTCCACAGAGCGAGCCGTGACGATCAGTGGGACCTGCGACGCTATCACACAGTGCATTTATCACATCTGCTGTGTCATGCTAGAGGTAAGCTTACAATATTATATAATTATTATTTATAAGTGGTCAGAAAACATGAATTGTTTTTGGCAGACTTGACTAATAGATTCTAATAGATTGGCTTTATGCACACAGTTAAACTAAACTAAAACAAAGATATGTAGTTATAAAATAAGTAATTTCAGTACATTTTTTTTTGTTTGTTATTGAACGCACAAACTGCAATGTCATTCTCGATGGCGACTATGTAGTTTTGCTTGTGTATTTAGTTCGATAGCCGCGAACCATCATTTCTCTATCACAATGAAACAGCAATACCAATGTAATTGGTAGTCTACAAGAGAGCAGTGGTAACGGCCGCGACTTACAAGTTGTAGGTCGTGGGTTTGGACCCAGGCAGGCGCTCTACTTTGCGTAAATTATGTCATCATCACTGCTCTCAAATCGGTGAAGGAAACCGTCATGTCTTAGAACCAAAAATTCCAAGATATGTGACATCCACCAACATGCACTGGGCCCGCGTGGTGGGTTACAGGCCGTTCACTCTCACAGAGAAAAGGCCTGCACGCACAACGGGGTCCATCTATCCTATCCTATCCTAGTAGTCTACAAAATTTCCATTGTTTCAGAGCCCACCAAAAGGCGCCACAATTCCCTACAGACCAAAGCCAAATGTCGCTGGTCCAGTCATACTAGCCGGCGGACAAGCATACACAATCCAAGGCAACTACGCAGTGCCCGCGCAAGATGTAAGTTTTAAAATATTCTAATTTGTTATCTTGATTAATACTTAAACTTAATAAACTGCTAATCAAATAATTGGCTTTTAATTTTTTGTGATATAAATTGGCATAATTTTTACAGGCTAAATTACTAAGGAAATTTTATTTTAAGTTGATAATCAAAATTTTTATGTTTTAATATTATTTACAAGCTTTATAAAACCTAAAATTTAACTTTTTAATAAAATTTGCCAATAACTGGCAACATTACTTATATTTATTTTAACTGGCAATACCATTTGTTTGTGTCATTTGTGTACGTCATCTTACAGCTTAACGCATTTTTAACAACTTGAATGAAGGTGGGGTTTCGATCAGATGTTAGGTATTGTTAGAAAATTTACAAATGTAACAATAATAATAAAAGAAAACTTTGCTAAAAAAGCTGCGATGTCGGGCAATATAATTCTTTCAAGCACACTGATTTAGTAATCATGGCACTTACACAACCGATGCATAGACCTGAGTTGTTTGTCTCAAAGTTTAGACGTCTGGGAAACTAGTGACTGAGACAGCATCTTACGACGCCGATGTATAAATTGGTTCGCGTGAGGATATTACAGCGATCAACTTAACCAGCGAATTGTCTTCATTATTAAATCTGCGCTAAACTTTTTGGCCGGTCTTGAAGTACTCACTAGATCAAAAGAAATGTACACACTTGTGTTAGTCGCGCTAAAGTTCTAAGACACCATGTAAAAATGCCAGCAAGATACTCGTATTCTGTACCATTAGTTAGTTGATGTCTGTCAACTCAAAATGATCTTTATTAACACGCAATAAGATCAAAATAGTTTCAATTTGACTTCGGAAAGCCATCGAATAAAAATGAAGCATCACTAGCGCTACCTACTTGATTTTTCGGCGCAATGAAAGTGCCTTGTGTACAAATCTGGTCAAAAAGTTTAGTGCATTCATCACCTGCGTTGTCGAGCTCCGCCTTTGGATGCATTCACGTAGTAAGCAGGCCGCTAGCGTCGGATTGCCAGCTCTAGCAAGCGCCGATCTACGTATATTGTCAATGGTGGTTTTGTTCAAATTTTTTGTACGAAACAATAAGACAACAATGAACCGATAAGCACTTACAAACGCCAAAAAGCTCGATAATATTGGTCGGCAACGGTTCGCGTTGATAAACCAGCGCCGGCCGCCTGCTTTCTTTGCGAACGCACCCTACATCCGCGAGCTATACGTTGACACGCAATAACAGATAGTACGGAACTCAATGCCATGTCAGTGGGGCGGTACCGGCGGTGCGGTGTGCGCGCCGGTGTTCCCCCTGCTGGAGGTGAAGCCGCCGCTCGTGGGCGCGCTGCCGCCGCACCACCTACTGCCGCCGCTGCACGAACACCACCTCGTGAGTCCACGTACCACCGACCTCATAGAGAGCCAGAGGCAGACTGACTGCAGTACTGCAGTGTCGCGGTCCCGGCTGGGCGGCACTAGATGACCAAGGAGGCGTAAACAAATGAAGTGCTTATCTGACCATAGTGTAACACACCAGCCAGAGTTAATGTACGGAAATACGGTGTACAACGCGTCAAGCCGAAATTTCGTCGCGGTTAAGCTGCTTCTCCACTAAAAAAATGATGATTACTCAAGATAGTCAAGGTCGATCGACATTGGTCGAGAAGCAGCTTTAGACGAAAGCGTAAAAATCTGTTGCAAAAAATCTATTAAAAAAGCCTTCTTTGCATTTTTAAAGGATTTACGATGCGTAGGTACTTGTCATAGCAATCGAATCGTAGAGAAAACGACGACTTCTATAGCTGGGAACAAATTATCGGACGCGGCTGACGAACGCATCTTACAGCCGCGACTGATACGTGTGCACAGTCGTTTGGGACACGGCTTGCGGACGCGTCCGAGCGCTTATTCCATAGACAATATAGCTTATTCAACGAAGATTATGTTTACTTATAAATATGTCGAGTAGTAAAAGTGAGGACGCAGTTCTCTTCTGCGAACACACTCGATAAATTGTACTTCCATTTTTATTTATAACCTCGCACGCACGTGCGAGATATCGCGTAGTCAGAGTTGTTCTAACGCTCGGACTCGTCCCGTACCCCGTGCACACCGTCCGCGGACGTTTTCGGCTGACACAAACATCCAGCGGGCCAGATCTCTATCGGACGTCCAAACGTCCAAGGTCACGTCCGCGACTTACGTCTGATAGTTTGCACAATGTGTACATTCATTATAGTCCTCGCCAAACTTCTTGGTCGCCCTGAAGTTGGTTTATCGGGGCACGAAACGGTGCTGTTTTTGTATGAGATTTTCTATTGCGCAGCTATTGTAGCCAACTTCAGGGCGGCCAAGAAGTTTGGCGAGAACTATACCCAGATACTATTTAAGTCGCGGCTGTCAGTCGCGTCCGATAATTTGTTCCCGGCTTATGACATTATCTTCGGTTGGTGTGTCGCTCCGCCAAGGCGTGTCCCGCGCTGCAAATAAAAATCTCGCGTTAAAAACCTACACACATTGGCGCTTCATATATGCAGGCCAATCTGGTGGGAGGCGTACTGGCAATTCATTTTTTTACCAATCTCCATGTACGAAATAAGTCTGCATGTAGGATAAACAACAGAAATCCAAGACACTGCCTGCCTAGCTGGGACCAAACGCTAGGGCCTTCCGTATGATCTTCACCCCGTCGTAACGAATGTTGAACCGATAATCTTTGAATCAAACACTATTCTGCTAAACCCGCCCCGTAGACTTGACAATACCAGAATGTTCTACTTTGCCTGTTAGTACATACGAAGATCTTCTAGTTACCTATGACGAGAATCCATTGATTATTGAAGTATTTATTAACTCTTCTCTATGAGGTTGTGTGGACTGAGTGACGTAATGTGATTGGTGCTGCCCCAGAATCCCCTCGAATTGGATATGTGGTGTCGATCCCCGTAGCGGCCATGAATTAACCCTGTACTATAATAGTTTTAGACCCCCGGTGATGTGGCGTTTAGGAATGATATCCATATTATTTTGCGCTGCTCTCTTGCACCTTACGCTTGAAACTCATCGATATATTCTTTCTTGTTTGCACGTATACCCCTACCATCTGTATCATTCTTGTTCCAATATGTTTTCCATTTATCGATCCGTAGTATAGCATTTAATCTTAGCACATTTGAATGTAATTACTATAGTCGTGTAGTGATAAACATTCACATTCAAAGCTTTATCTGTTTGTTTTCTGGCATTGCCGAGATACGAGCATATGTACTTCAACCAGCTCGCGCACCTATCAGTGATGTTCAAATTCTTACAAACGTTCCTCTACTTGCACCTCTCCTTATTTTGCCTCTGCCTTGCCTAATCCATCGTTTTTTTTTATTTTCCTCACGAAAATTTATTATGGTGATCAACCATGGTCGCGCATGGCTTAACTTGAATCAAAATTTATATTTTAGACTACAGTAATATTTGCCTTTTTGTTATTTAAATGGTGCATTTTTATGGGCAGCACCATTCAAGAACTCACGACGTGGATTTAATTTTTTCTGAGATCGCTATGAAAATTCGCAAATCCTTATACCTTTCGTCCAATCTAATTCCACAGACTACACTGGTCCAGTATGTTTGATTCAGATATTTGGTTTTTCTCAAAAATATTTGCCCAATCTGAATTAATCATACGTCATGTCAAAATTGAAGTGAACATTGCGAATTTTCCTAGACTTTAATATTTACTTTGTAAAATCTAGTTTTTACCCAGGTAACCCTATTATCCAGCGATCCCATCCCGGCTATGTCAGAGAAGAAAAACAAGCAGCTGGAGCTCATAAATATATATAAAATTAATCTTAGCATACTGTTATGAATTTTGTTTAGATAAAACATTTTCAGAGAATGAAGTATCACACTGTGTAGTATGATTTCTTCTTCCTTTGTATGAAACTTGTATTGTCTTGTAAAAAATACTATTTCCGTAGTAAAGATAATACTTTTCCAAATTGTACATTAATTTACATGTATTTTAGTAAAAGCCTTTACTAAAATATTTGTATGGAACGCAATATGAAATTGTAGATCTGAGGTTTGGATTGGGAAACTTTTAATAATAATTTTAAAAGTCAAGCAAGGAGGAAAATGCTGATTGTGTATCTTTGGTGGTTTGTTTTTGTTGTGACTCACATTTCATGCGCGGGCGCAAAGGTCACAAATGTCAGATATTTCAAGAAAAACTTGTTGCTTAGACGTGTTTTAAATCAAGCAACGAAAATAATAAATTGTTCTAGTTTCCTGTTGCTTAGATGAATTTCAAATCAAGTTATGTGCATATAAACAAAAATAGAACTAGTTTTCATATACACAATCACTTTTCTATCCAGCTTGGTAACAAAACACACTAAAAAAAACTACTAAATGTCCACATTCTTTTCTAGATGGGAGGTTTGGCTAAATCACCTCTGGCCGGCTTAGCCGCGCTCGGTCTTGGCGGCCTAGGTCCAGCCAATGCTAGCGGACTTAACCCTGCAGGTAAACAGAGCCTAAGTATGTATTATTATTTTTAATACCACACTAACAACTTTATTTTTATTTAAACGCTTTTGTAAATATATAAGAGTTTTATCGCGCTGTAGAAAAATGTATAATACTTGAAGGTAAAACTGCCGCTCATAGTAAACTAAAAAATAATAATATTTAGCCAAAAGCCCTGTATTCAAAACTGACTCTAATATCTTTGCTAGTACTCTTTAATTTTGGGGATTATGATGCGCGCAGTTTTGTTTGTATCTAATGTATTATTTATTTTTTTATAGAAGTTTTGTATTGCGCTTCATCCAAAAAGAGTGAATTCGATCCGTATCTTGCTTTTAATAAGCTACAAAGGCACATTTTCTTTCAAGCATAAGTGTTGCCACATGCAACAATTGGATACTACCGTAGATGGATCCCGAAAGCTTTTATAAACAGTCGTGGACGACTCGCTTTTCTGTATTGTGCTTTAGTAGTGTTAGATAACACAAATAACAGTTTGCAGTTAGCATAAAAGATCACAGAGTTCTCACTACTCAGATAGTGAGAACTCTAGAAGTGTAAAATCTGTTCTAGAAGTTGACCTCTCACTAATTCATATCCTACAATAATCACTATCCCACTAGCTTGTCTTTCGCTTATCTATATCATAACCCTTATACTTAATAGCGGTTATTATTAATCGATTTTATTTGTTCTTTTCAGCACTGGCAGCTCTAGCCGGATCACAGCTGCGCACGACAAACCAGTCGCGCAACCAGCCCGCTACGAACCAACAGTCGCATGAAATGACTGTGCCCAACGAACTGATAGGGTGCATCATTGGCAAGGTAATACATATAGATAGTACAATTTACCTGTGACTCTTATGTCATTGTGATAAGATGTCATTTGGAATGATTGATGCGTGTTTTGCAACATCTGTACTTTTCATTTGATATTTTGTGAGATAGATTCTTCGTGATCATCTTTTGACATAGTCCCAACTGGCTTAAGACTCTAGTGTTCTGAGATGATGATGTCCGGACAATTTGAACCTTATGGCAGTTTATAAATTTGGGCTGTTTCCTGGGTAGAAAATGACAATGTACACGTTTTTTGCTTTATATATTATATTCATATCAATAAAAATTTACAAAGATGACGTCACTTTGTTAACTAGTATAAAGTGTAGCACCATGTGACGTCATGCGATATTTCAACACACTGTATAGTCGTATTTTTTTGTTTATGTGGCAAAAGAAAAAAAACATGTCCAATATTTTTAGGTTATGTAAGTGAATAGTGTTTTTTTTGCAACATCCCTCAAAAAAAACAACCCTTTCCTTGCAGCCGGGTAAAAAAGCTATTCGTCACTTCAAGAACTCTACGCAATGGGAATAGAATGCCGTTTCTCTATTATATTTTGAGACAGTAGACTGTTTCGAAATTTTATCTTTTCTGTCTACTTTCAAATTTACGTTTTTAATTAACAGTTGTCTTATACCACAAATGAAGTTTTTAATGTATTTCTATTTAACTAAAATGATATCACCAGGGCGGCACCAAAATCGCTGAAATCCGACAAATCTCCGGCGCAATGATCCGAATATCGAACTGTGAGGAGCGCGAAGGTGGCAGCACTGACAGGACTATCACCATCTCTGGCAACCCTGACTCCGTGGCACTGGCCCAGTATCTCATCAACATGAGGTAAGACCATACTTATTAACAAATAACCATTCAATTCTTTTCCTACATCCATCCGACTCCTCAGGAGTATTATTTTGCCCGTGAACTCTTGCCTAGTCCACCCTTAAGGTCGATTTTTTTTATGATCCCTCAATATTCCTCTGATTTATCTCACCTTATGGGCCGTTTCGAAATCGTTTTCGTATTAATTGTAAAAATGGTTTAAACAAAAAAGGCGTCTGACCCGAGTAATAATAGGATTGTTATTTTTGTTTACTTTACTGATTTTATTCATGATTTTCGATGCAAACCTTTGTTATTTAACCGATTAAAGAATTTGCAGTTACTTTTGGTGAAATTCTGTTTTTATTTTAACTCACAAACGCTCGGCAAGCCCTTTTCTTTACTTTGATTAGATACTACTATAAATTTTTATTTTGAAAATGTTTTTTTTTTGGTTCGGCTCTTTTTCGACGATATTTGGAAAATTCCTACCTGATATGAAAACCTTTTGGACAAAATCCTGATCCTATACCATTTTTCATATCCTGCTTTTGAATAAGCTGCATAATTTACTTTCTAAATATAAGTTGTTCTTATCTCTTAAGGTTACACTAGTCGATAATTCTTCCATACAAAAGTAGTCTAGGGATTACTCCCCTGTTTGACGATGTACGTTCAAAATAAAAAAATGATATCAATTTGTCTTATCATCTAGCCCTGTATGGAAACAAAAAAGTAAAAAGAAAATATTTGAAAGTTATGAGCGTGGAAAGTACCATATATCAACACTAATTTTAACTCATCTTTGGGTGGCAATAAATACCATAAGAAGGAAAATTGCAAAACGGCGACTATACAGGGATAGATTAGTAGTTCAACAAAGCAAATAATTTTACTTTGAAAATATACATTTAGTAGTTTTTCCATGATATCCATACTCCCAAAGGTATCTAGACTGCCAAAGGTCTGTTTATGAAATTTCGCGCGCTCGTTTTCGTCCCAAATCATCATCCATTTCGCTACAAACTTGCAAAAGTGCTAATTCGTACGCGAACTAGATTCTTACTGCTCATCATCTACTGCGCATCTATCTCTTTCGCACGAGTATTCGCATCTTTGGATGAGATAGCAGGCATTTTAACACCGCGTACGAAATAGTTCGTGCCGTCGACTAGTGTAACCTTAAAAGGACATTGCTGTCATTGCAAATTTTTAACCAACTTCAAAAAGGTGGAAGTCAGATTTGTCTGTAAATATATTTTAAGACTCTAAGACT
This sequence comes from Orthosia incerta, assembly GCA_948252205.1. Taxonomy (NCBI): domain Eukaryota; kingdom Metazoa; phylum Arthropoda; class Insecta; order Lepidoptera; family Noctuidae; genus Orthosia; species Orthosia incerta. Next base: position 9,587,477 of record OX411748.1, read on the forward strand.
ATCTCATGTTTATGTTGAGGTCTGTATATTAATATTAATTGTTACAAATAATACGGCTTCAAAAAAAGGTGGTTACGCACTCGGCGAGTTTTTTCTGAAGTATATTTAGACAGGAATCAATGGTTTATTCAGAAGTTTAGTTTTGGTTTTGTATGGCATAACTCTTCCGAGCGTTTGTAAGTTAAACAGATATTAATTAATCACTGCAATATCTTAGTTTAAGGAATAAAGACCAAACGAGATTGAGGTTAGAATTTTGAAACAAGCAAAAATGTTGTAATTTAGGAATCAAAAAAGCAGAGTTACGAATAAACAGTGTACAAAATAATTTAATTATAAAACGTAGTATATTCTGTGACATTCGCTGGAACACATAAATATTTAATTAAAGTAGCCTAGATATCTGTTACTGTTACCGACCCCAAAATAGTTAGGAAAGGTTAAGCTTCACCAAATCTTTCGGGGTTGGTTTGTAGTCGAACTGGAGGCAGTTGAATACCAGTAGAGACACACATAAATCGTCTGCCTAACTCACCTTCACAACCCTTAGAGTAATACGATACTCGTAACGACTAAGGCTCGGCGTAAACGGGCCACTAACCACAGCCACCGGTGGCTGGCGCGCACTACCGCAACATTTGTAACAGTGGCAGTACGCGACCGGTGTTTGGAAGCCGCCACGTTTCTATTGCTGTTTAGATCAGAATGTGAATCCCAAATAGCGGCACGTAATTTGATTTCCGATATGAAAGCATCGATATCCATTGAGGCGTCGTCGTGCTCCATGGTGATGCGTGCGATGCGTAGGACGCCTAATGGCGAAATGCGCGGCGGTGGAGCAGCCCGACAGTGGCGGCTGTCGCTGACATGTGTGGCCCGCAGCAACCACAAGTGGCGAGTCGCGGACACTGCTGTAGCGAGTGGTTGTCACCATCTACACGTGTGCGGTGCGTCTATAGAAAAGTGTGTTAATTTGCTGTCGCTGGCCACCGGTGGCAGTGATCGGTGGCCCGTTTGCGCCGAGTCTTAAAGACCTACGTATAACAGACAGGACCAACGAACTGTCGGAACATAGATCTCTGCAAATGGCGTCATATCGATCGGTCTTGTGCGTATTGCATGCAGCGGATTCCCACAGCCTTGACTATAGTTTGACCGAAACCGCTGTACTGCTCATTAAGCGCCCTGTAAACGATCAAATTTGCTTGACAAATTTGTTGGTCTTCAAGTTTTCATCAAACAATAGCTTAAACCATCAAACCAAAGATTGCCCGTACATTTGGTTTGACAAACATCTGGATCTGGAGATCTTGTTTGACAAACACCGACGTTAACGTTCAAACTTGTTTGTCAAACATGTCATCAAATAAGATTTTCGTCAAACACGACTAAAACGTAGACTGTTTGACAAACGCGTCAAACACAGCTGTACACTATCAATTAATTTGACAAACACGTAAAATTTGTCAAATAATTTGATCGTTTCCAGGGCGCTTTAGGTTTGTGCGCGGTGAGACGGGGGGGCAACGCAGGCCGCTCCGCTGTCATTGCGCCGTCAAGTCAACGCTCAGGGAGTTAGCTAGTATCCTTTGTACCGAATTGTCTATGTCAGACACACTTGACATAAATATCCAGAGATGGGTCGTGCGTTATCTCGTGATGTCAAGACCGTCAATTTGAAAGTACCCGAAATATTTCAAGAAAAGAAAAGCAGACAAAATAATTATACGATTTAATTTGTTTAATTTTGGTTCTGATAGTAGCTAATAATATGAATAAAAAAAAAAAAAAAAATTTAATAAAACGTACCTAGTTACTTTTTCACTTACCATTATAGTAGTATAATATATCCTAATATTTATACAAAGCTATAACTCTAGCTTTAAAATATCTACCGTAAACTGATATCGTAAGATCTGTCCGACAATATCGATCTCATGTGAACTCGTGCTCTTCCCGCCTCGCCGCGGTACAGCGGTTACGGTCAAACATAGGTTATCGGTCCACCTAATGGGAGGCCTTCCAACGCTGCGTCTTACGATACATAGTCGCCTTTTGAACTGTTTGGCCCCATCGACAATCCGTCTACGAAAAAAGTGCCCTGCTTCTGCCAAAAAAATTATAATATATAAAAGTTGGTTGTAAAACTCGGGCCAGAGCCGCTAAATCGCGTTCGCGTCGCGTGCTCTCGAATAGGCCCAGAGGTCGCCTGTACCTGTACAACGTTCCTCTCGCGCTCCGGCAGTGTGGAGCTTCAGAAGGCGAATCTGGAGGGTAGCTCGACAAGTGCCACCACCAGCTCGTCCACGGCTATCCCGCTTGCGCAGCTACTCAGCAAGACCGGTGTACTGACAGCCAAACCGATCTCGTTTTAGTTTAAAATGGCATCTGACCCGAGTAATAAATAGGTTATTATTTTATTATTATTTTTTGTTTCTTTTACTGCTATCGTTTTGCTATTGTATCGTAGTTACTGGTTATCAGCTCAAAAACGCGGTTTTGTGGCATACTTGTTAACGGGCTATTAGTCAAATAACACACAAAAAACGTTCAAAAACGCCAAGTCTTCTCGTCGCCTATACAGCGGTACAGGAGCCGCTTGTATTTGCAAACTAAGGTCTTGAATCAAAGAATTTTGCCTCTCATGGATACGCGGTGGCAAAATGTTGATAGTCGAACCTGAGTGTCCACAAATTCTGGAGTTTCTTTGAAGGATAAGATCCAGAATTAAAGTATCGGCAAACGATCTGGAGTTACCGACATAGCTTGCAGGGTTTGCAAGCTGAAGTGGCAGTGGGCTGACCATGTCTGTCGCAAGATTTTTGCACCACGAAAGTTAAGTGTTGAGATCGCGTAACACGAAGCGTTGCCGCGTTGTGTAGGACGACCCTCAGTTACTTGGACTGAACGACTTTTAAAAAGGCAGGATGCGTAAGAAGTATTCAACATCCGGGTAATGCGCAACTTGCGATCTATGCCTACATAGGCATAGATCGCAAGTCAAAGTCAAGTCAACAGTAAAATGCTATTGGCTGACCTTTATGTTTTTCTTAAACGACATTTGACTAAGATTAGTAATGACATAGCAAGTTTAGATCAGGCGTGCGAGCATGGCCTACTGCGACAGGCTTGAGTCACGCATTTTTATCACAGTTTGGGAGCAACAACCGAGATAAAATGCGTGACTCAAGCCTATCACAGAGACCTTGCTCGCGAATTTTCTTTCCTTTTTTTTTTAAATAACGATTCATAAAGGATGAGTTCCGAAGTTCGTCTGTGAAATAAACCAAATTGAATAATCTTAAAAAGCTTATAGTAAACTGTCTAATGTTTATTTTGAGTTTTTTTTACCAATTATACTTTTAGATATTTAGATCGCAGTTGCAAGTTCTAATCGAAAATAAATAACTTTGGATTGTATCGTAAGCCTTTTTTACTGAGAGTTTGTTAGTAAAAAATCTTTATTTAAGTTTTTTTGCGGTTACCTCGTTGATGGTTCGAACCGTTTCAAGAAAGCAAAAGTCTTGTTATTATTAAGATTTATTAAATTGACAAAAACTGTTAGTTTTAACACAATGAATAAATAAATCATGAAAAATTTCGCTACTAAACCGGAGTAAGACTCGGGCCAACGCCGTTTATCCGCGTCGCGTGCACTCGAATAGGCCCAGAGGTCACCTGACCCTGTACAACATTCCTGTCCCGCTCCGGCAGTGTGGAGCTTCAGAAGGCGAATCTGGAGGGTAGCCCGACGAGCGGTGGCACGGCCCCCTCGACCCCGCCCAGCCCTCTGGCCTCCGCCATCCCGCTCGCGCAGCTGCTCAGCAAGACCGGCGCTCTGGGCGCGCTGAGCTCGCTGTCAGCGCTGGGCGGGCTCACGGACCTGCTGAGTGGGAGCGGCCAGCCCGTGCAGACCACGGGCGTGCACCGCAGCCACAAGCCCTTCAATCGCCGCCAGGATGACGAGGCGCCCGCCAAGTCTTCCAAGGACAGGAAGTACAATCCGTACTAGCCGCGCAGACGCTCTACGATCTAGCCCAGCTACGAATGCGCTCGTCACGGACTGTTTTCGTGGTGCATCGCGATTGTGACTTGAAAGGAGATGGTATTATTGACACAGTAATCGATTCTAACAAAATGTGCGCCAGTATACTCTCCAGATATCTTAAGTTCCTTATGATAAAAGAAGTGATCCATACACATGTTTGCTAAGTCTTTTTTCACCAGTCAATTAATTTGAAACTTGGCACGATCCAAACTCGATTAAACTAATAGACATCTCAAAGAAACTTTTAGGGTTTTGAAGTTTCTATTAAATATTTTTACATGCTCATCATGAATGTACTCAAACGTAAACATGCAGAGGTGTAGTTAGTAGCCTTAGGCATTTTCTACCAGTCAATCTATCATCCAAATAAAAATCATGCATGGTAGGTTTAATATTGAGTACGAATATTAAATATTCATTCATTAATTTCGTGTGAGGTTGTGGCCACCTCTGGTGTCAGAGTTAATTTAGCCGCCTCTGGGAACCCCACAGGCCTCTGACTTGGCTATTTCAGACTTACATTAACTATATAAGTCCAAGTTTCCTCTCGATGTTTTCCTTCACCCTTGGTTGTGATGTCCAAGATAAACTTAGAAAGTACATATGAATTTGAAAAAGTCGCATTGGTTTGCCCAGAAAAACAATAAAGATTTTACATGTCTAAGTTTTTGAAAATCAATCCTCATCTAAATAGGGTTATTTCTTTCATCATAAGGAATTTTATTTTCACAGTTTGTTCGTATCGATTATATTACTGGGTTCTTGGTCCATATGCGGGTTGGATCTTTTCCTTTATTACTTTGAAATCATGTAACTAGAATTGTCATCGTAAGATTTTATTGATTGTGTAAGAGTGAAGTTAATGCTAAGTGTTGTCACTGTGGGGGATGCTCGGTTTCACGTGACTCGATGTAGCTCGTGTGTCTCACAAAAATGCTATCTATCACTCCTTACACTGCGTTCTCTAAGGCACAGTCTTTTTCATCATTTTGTTATTATTTTTAAGAGTAAATAAAAGCAATTATTTTTTATTTTGAGAAATCTCTTTTCTACTTTGACAGATCTTTAAAAGCACTTTTGTTACTAAATACTTAATCGTTTAATGGGTTCTTTGTTTAACACTACTATCTTTTTTTTTACTATTTAGAAGTACTCATTATAATGTTCTAGGTTCAAAATATATGAACCACTTTTAATATAAATGCATATTGTGTGAACAAGTATGATTGATTATTGATTCCTATTTAAAATTAAATCATACTGAATTTTCTGTGTCTGATCATAAGTATAAACAAGCTAGAGACAGCCTTTGGAATTATGAAAGAATTAAAATAAACTTACCATAAAAAGACCACGATTTTTTTATAAATATTAATATAAGATTAAAATATTCGGGGACTAAAATAATCATCATTAAAAATTAAGCGACTAAAATGAAATAAAATCGCGATGGTAATACTTAGTACATAATAGTTGTATGAAGTTACATGATGGACTAAACGGTGGAAAATTAAAATTAATACGACTAATTACAACTAGGGATTTTGACAATAGTAGAAATACGTAGAAGCTAACGGCTGTAGAATATACAGAGTGCTTTGCGTTCAGATGTAATAAAATGTCTATTTGGAATCAAAATACAGGGTGACGCAATCAGAAGAGTACATCAAACGATACTTCAATCTCGAAATATTCTTGAAAATTAATGTTCTAGTGATTTTGTATTTCATCTTATTTGTACACATTCATTTCAACATAATGAAGAAGTATTGTTTGATGCCAGTACCTCTGTATACACATTTTAAATGGAAGATCAAATTAGATTTTTGACAGAACTATTGATATAACAAATCACGTTTTGATTAAATTACAATTACGACCTTATCTCTTACTTTGCTAAATTGATATTCCTTTAAAATTTTTGACACAGTTTAGGGCCAATTTCACCAATGAAACGAATCGCGATTAGTTCAACTAAACTCAGTTTATGCAAATACACCGTTCTGATTGGTTGAGATCGCTGAGAAAATACCTATCAGATCGCTGTATTTGCATATTAAACTGAGTTTAGTTGAACTAATCAATCATTGGTGAAATCGGCCCTTAGAAATCAATGAACTATGCTTTGTAAAACTATAAATTAAAAAGAAAATTGTCTATTGTGATTGGTATTTTACTTTTAATATTATAGTTTATAGTTTTATAACGCTGCCCGATCGTCTGTCTGTGTATGAGTTTTATTTTAGTAAACATCAGGAAAATATTTGTTTGTAGTTGGTATGAGTCGTTCTATTTACGCCAAATATATTCCAACAGGAATGGGAATGTTGGATGTTTTTTATTTATTATACATTTATAGCTACTTATGATTATTTCTCTGATTATTGTAAGTAGTTTGGACTGTTTTATATTTAGGAGACCTTATTAAGTATAAGGCAGATGGCACCATTGCGTTAGACATAGCGAAGCTATTGCAGATTAGGTAGGCGATGGCGTTGTTCTGTCACTACATTATTTTATTAATTAGTGCGAATTTAAAATTGAGGTCCAATTCGTATGTTTCTAAATGTAGTTCCGTAGGGAATGCAGATTATTTAGCTGTCATTATAATTTTTTATTTGTAACAAAAATCATGTTAATTTTAAGGTAGTGAACGTTTTCGTATTCATTTCAGGTTTATATTACTCGCTAGAATCGTTAAGCAAAAGTGTATTGTTTTCAAGTACATACTTAATAAAAATAATAATAGTACGCGTGTGTTTTTCATTGATGTATTTTTTGTCTGGCTGAGCGCCGCTTAGTGCAGGTAACTTTGTCTAATAAATGTTCCGAAACACAAAGCTTCCTTGAAGAACCCACGCCACCTCCTGCCCACCCACGGCACCAAACATTCCCGTGATACCTGACATGCTGAACTTTGCTCCACGTGTACTATCCTACTGCTCATGGATCATCCAATGTCCTGGTAAGAATTTTCCTTAAATTTAATTTAAATCCTAGTGTTTCCATTTTAATCTTACTTGTTTCTGTGGACGGGTTCGCTACCAGAACCTGTTGCTGCTTTATCCTTTGAACTCCATTTCCATCCAAGCTGTTATTTGAATTTGATATTTTAAAACCCAACACGAAAATTTAACTCGTTTGTGTCCCAATGAATGGGGTTATACAGATTGTTATGACGATTGTTTGAACAGATGTGACTTTTGTTGTGGTGTGACTGCAGTGAATGAACGTGTTTGTAATGTGTTCCAGGATCACGATGGAGACTGCTGGGCTCCCGCTGCCGGGCTACCACTACATCGCTCCGAACCACATCGTGAAGGCTCCGATCCATTGAATGGGGCTCCGCGGCCAGAATTCCGGCGTTGCGTACAAATTGTACAACCCTGAACGCACCATTCTGAGGCAGCCGCAATACGGAACTCTGGCTCCGATATATTTCTTCAAATGAACGTGACCAAAACAATCTCTCTAAAACGAGGTGACGCTATTGGCAAGACATTAGATCCACGCTGAATGTATGTTTACATTTGTTACGAGTTTATAAGTATTTTAGATATTCTTATATTTATTCTCCACTGTATTTGATTGATTGGAGCAGAACATGTCAGTGATTTATATATCAGTAAGACCTGGGGAAGGGGGTTTGAAAAATGGGGGTATAAAAAAAAACTTACGACTGACATTTTAAAATTTTTGCTAATCCGTGAACAGTGAACGTGTAATGTAACATAACTTCGCAAAATACTTATTTTAAATAGTTAAATATTTATAATAATTTGTCTGGTTCACTGCTCACGGCTTATGAATTTATAACAAAGTGTGCAACAGGAGTTAGCTAAGCTGATCGAATTTACTATGGATTTAAGCGGTTGAGAGTATCAATTGTCTATTGGATTTATTTTCCATTATGATCAGTACCGACCACAAGTAATAATGTTCAAAGTAAGTTAAATCGAGTGTCGGCGTACATAGATAGGTGTAGCTGCGTTACAATCGACCTCGGACCCGCTGACGTAGCGTAGAGTAGAGTAGAGAACAGAGCGAGAGGGTTTAAAGACAATATTTGTAAATAAAATAATCGTAATTACCTGAGAATTAGGTGTTACAGTAACAGTTGCGGCGCTCGGATGTGGCGCGGCGATACGAAACCGATGGGATCAAATCCTTTAAGAAAACTTACTTTAAAAACGAAGACAGAGGAGAAGATAACATTTCAGTATATCATTTAAAATCGTCTAATATCACAAAAAAAAGACGTTAGGTATAAAAATAGTGTTGCTAAATGTGATAGTCTTCTAATTTATTTTACATTTGAACTATTAAGATCTCTAACGTATACACAATGTGTAGGATACATCGGCTACTGGAAAATTTAAGTCGAATAATTAATATTGGTCTAGGGATCAAAGCCAAAGATTGTTAAAGTTTGTTTAACATTAATAATGTTGTGGATTTATGCAAAATTATTCTGAGAGTAGTTAATGTTTAGTAATGTAATTTAGAACGGTTAATTTGAATTATTTTATCACCCTCTCCAGACTGCTCATTGTATTTAGTCTTAGATCAAATATAGTCCTGTGGTAATCAAATATTTCCAAAAAAGTAAAAAAAAAATACACTTAGGTTAACGTAGGGTTAAGATAACTATAGGACCACTGTATTAAAAACCTTTTCAGTGAAATATCTTTCTATTTGCAAATAAATAGTGCCAAGTCACGACGAATATCGAGTGCCAAAATATCTGAATTTCAACTCGTAACTAAGGCATAGGTGTGAACTATGCGTGTATTTTAAACATGGTAAATGATAAAATAACAATAAAGTATCAAGTTAATAGCTGTATTATCCACTACTTATTAATTTTGCACCCTAGTTATAAGATTACTTACGCGATTAGACTTATCTAATATTCTCGAAACATATCCCAATAACATATTTTCCAAGTCTTCCCCTGCAGTATTTCAGTAATTAATGATTGTGCCAAAGTTGTGTCTAAAATTTATTTATATATCTAATTATGTGTATTTTAATGTGACGTCGATAGTATTGAAAATTAGTTCGTATTTCGTTTAAATCGTCGGTCGATATGCTAGTCAAATTGTTCTGAAAGTAGAAAAAAAGTTAAGAAATTTTATAATGCTAGTCAAAATTTGTTTTTCTATCGGTGTATTTGCGTTATGTACAAATAATAAAAAGTTTATTTTATTTTTGTTTGCATCTTTCTCAAAGTTTTAACTATTTTTGTGTGCTTGAAGTAAATTAATGTAGCAATAAAATTTTTGATAAAATCAATTATTTATAGTCTATTAAATTGCAATTAAGACAATGTATAGAGCTTGGTAAAGTAAGTACCACACAGGTTTACATAGAATTACTCTATAGATATAAATTTGTGAAAAGATAATTTTGAAAAAAAAAAATAGTAATTTACTAAAGAGAAGAGATTTCATAGCTGTGATTAACGTTTGGGTTCGCACTTTTGTGCGAGAGCTACGTCAGGAAGTCGTGTATCGCGTTAACGGATAGAGGCAGGTAGTAGTAATAGAGCACGCTTGTAGTTCGGAGAGTGGACAGTGACACTTGACACATGTCACAGGGGACTGTGACACTGACACATGTCACGGGACAAGTTTTATATAATAAATTGACAGGTTATTGTAACGCAAATACTTTCTGCTATGGAAGTATTCAATTCATCGGTGTTGTCAATAATATTAATAAAATTTAGATCAATGCAATTTTAAATTATTAGTGAATAAATAATAACTAGCGATAATTTTTCATTATATATCCTTGTATTATTACTTGTTACGTTCAGTTGTAATTAATAGTAATCACAGCAATCGATGTAATCTTTATTATACTCATTATATAATTATACTTAGCAATATTATTATGATTCGTATTGTTATTTTCATTTGCTCAATTTTGTCAATGTTGATGTAAGCTAGGACGCGAAATGAAGTTTAGTTTGTTTTCTGTTGTTCGATAAGCAATATTTTAATTTAGTGTGCTATGCACATCGTACTAGTTCGTGCGACGTAAGTATACTTTATAGTACGTACATAACGGAGCATCTTTATTAAATTACTTACTTTTAGTCGCACCAAATATGCTATAGGCAAGATACGTGACTCGTTATGTTGTTGTTGTATAAATAATCCCTACTTGACTATAGTATATGTTGTTACTCATCGGTCAATTGCTCGACATTTCTTTTGTTGCTCTGTCTAATGCGTATCGTGCCCTATAACATATTTAATAATTAATTTTAACATACAGTTATAATATGTCGATGATTTTATTGGATTGGGGGTTTTAAAATACAGGAATGGTTATTTAGGTAATGTTGAGAATAACACTGTGCCATCAAAAGTATAAGGTTTTGAGTAAGAGCTAGAGATCTTGCATACACGGTTGAAAATGAAACTGTCTCAAATATTCACGATAAAGACGTAGTTAGTCCATGATCCCGTATGTCATATTATGAGATTTAAATTAAATAAATTATTTACTGTATAAACAGATATCAGTTTTATTATCCTCGTTGTTTGTATGTTTCAAATGTTCGTAATATATTTAAGTCACTAAACTAAAAGTTAGTGCCTTTTGTTCTTAGATTTTCTTCAAATTATTTTAAACTGTAAGTTGTACGATTGTGGACTTCTTTTGGATCGTGTTATAAATTATATAGCCTTTATTGACAGGGTCAGACAGCGCTGTATAGTGTAATTACATTCAATCTTAGCAAATATTTATAAATGTAATAGTGAATTTCTTTACAATTTTCGTGTTAGCACATGTATTTGAAGTTCTTATTGCACCGTTTTCGAGAATCCCTTGAATTTTATATTAAAATTTGACATTACTACATTCTATAATTAAATATTTTGGATAAATACCTACGATGCAATCAACTTCGTTCGCATGTTTAATGGTGGCATTAAATTGCTATTATAACATTCATAATACATAATATTTTGCAATGTCCTAATTAATATTTAACTATCATTATCTATATACAGGTTCAACACGATTGGGTAAAAAGGTTGTGTAATTTATTATCCATATTATACGATATCCAATAATATTACATTCGATTCACCCCTTTCTAAGTACACTACGATTATATTAGACAAAATATTCATCTTTTAAATACTACGCTTTTATAGTGAACAGGGTAACTTGATACAGAGGATTTCATCATATCTTCACCTTATCTACACAGCTTATATAGTTCAATTGTATGTATTCCGAGTATTATGATAGAACATATTTTTATCCATTGATTTTAAAATCTTCAATTTTAAATAAACAGAATAATTAATAATGAGCTATGATGGTACGACAGATCGTACTATATGAAGTGAAATGCATGGTATTAATAACATTCGTAAGACGGAAGTATACGAACACACAACTACTGTGTGTTTACAAAATTATCAAAGTAGATCTGCTACCTTATTTTCTGTCATATTGTGTATGTGCGTAGGCTATTAATTTCACATTTTCGACACCTGTTTAGTATTAAAGTTAATAGTAATTATTGACTGAGTATAGTTAAGAATTGTAATATCAAAAACAACAAAAATATCTGATGTTTTTGTTTCACTGCTGTTACTTCAATAAGCATTTAATTTTTTGTTTTCTCATTGTATCATTAGTAAACATTATAAAAGTCTATTGTTCTACAAATGTTATTTGGATAAATAGACTTTATTGGTTATTATCAATGACATAAATATACTGACATTTAAGTTCAGGAAAGTATGGTTAAGATGATTGAAAATGTGTGTTTTGTGATCTCTAACGCGGCTATTTGTCTAGTCAATCTAATGTAATATTATCGATACTGCTGCGTCTGCGGCAGATCCTTCAATGTTGATATATTTATGGCGCTGACTGCCACCAACATCTTAATATGCCATGCAATATACCCGGTACCTAATAAAAAGTTAGATGTAGGTAACTAGAAACAATTGATGATTCGATTCGCAAGCGTCGGGCGACATTGCGGTACTCTTCTGATGAAGTGGGCTGGCGTGTGGACGACACAGCTTCCTGTAGAAATCAATTTTATTGATTGGATTTTACAGGCCTTCAATAACATTGATGTGAGCAGCTGACCGTTGGAGGCAGGCTGTAGGTAGCTCGGTGGTCGAGGACTGTTTTAACGTGTTGTTGAGTGAGCTTATCATAGTAATAAATTGGTTGTGCGGATAATACACGTAGCGTTTGCCCGGATGTCGCCGAGAATAGATAGTAAATGTGCATAGTATAATAATAAAGAATAACTTGCACATATTTTTATCAATATCAGATAAATGGTTTATTCTTTACTGCTTCTCGAAGATGTCGTGTAATCTACATTATGTTCTCACAAGTCTAGATGTTCACATAACATATCTTTCGAATATCACTGTAATTACCTACATATCTAATCGTTTTGTGTATTTAATTGATTAAATGTTATGAATATAAATGTTGTACTCACGGTTACAGTATACTGTCATGAGGTTCATTTCAATATGATATTAATGTTTTTTTTTCATTATGTTAATTCAATAAAGTGTGTAAATAAATTTTGTCTTTCATTGATTGGACAACCTCGCTTTAGAATAGATTTCGAGAGAGCTCCCGTACCCATTTCAATAGGCACTATTAATGCCTGTCAAGTAGGTACCTACTTCAAACCAAATAAACAAGAGGTCTCACACACATCAAAACAACTGCAGAAGACATTTAGAAGGCTCTGTCTTGAGCTTAACTGTGTTTAGTTCGTTCAATCCACGAAGACGCGCCCCACCAATTATATGATGTCTATTCTTCTTCTTTATATTATTATAATGATTAGTCTATTCATTGTATTGTAGTTCGGGCTCGTACTACTATTTATTGAACAAAAGCTTTTACCTACTAGGACGACTGCTACGATGAATGTAATCTTTTCGCAGCAGTTCAAGACTTAGAAATGTTGACCCACTAGGAACTGCTTCTTGAAATGGAATTAGGTACTAGGTATGAAGAAATTCCAGTTACACAACAGACAAGGCATTTTGAGTGGTAGGTATGTGGATCTGGGTGGAAAGTCCCGCAAACTTTATTTCTTTTTTTTTTCATAGATGGGCTTGCGCTTTACCACTATCTCACCTGATGGTAAGCGATGATGTGGTCGAAGGTGTAGCACGTTTGCCTAGAAGTAACCTATTCACCTTGATTGAAAAGGGAGGATCTTCCGGCCACACGGGTGTCGTGTCTGGTCCGGGCAACTGCCCGACAATGTTGTTGGACTGTTGTAAGTATGTGTTTTAAAACTGCTTCCACGACGCTTGATTTCGTGTGACGTTAGGTCATTAGTTCGGATGTGGCGATTACATGACACTACATAGTTACCAAGCTATTCGGAGTGGAGAAGACATCCGTAGGTAACCCAAAGTCAAATCATCTATTTCTAGACGGCACTTTTGAATGTCAAAGTCACCAAGACTGTTCTAAGAAATAGGTATGATCTATCACCTCAAATTAGACTAACATTTCTCTTCCTGCTTAGGTTTGCTAAGTAGGAAATGATACGTTTATTTATACGCTAGTTTACTGGTCCCAATTTAGATTTATACATACACTAGCTGACGCAGTCTTCCGGTTCGCGGTCGCCAGTGTCGCCACTTCACAACTTTTCTGCCCCATCGGCCATCCGTTCTGCGAGCAATGTGCCCTGCCCACTGCCACTTAAGTTTGGCAATTCTTCGGGCTATGTCGGTAACCCTGGTTCTCTTGCGGATCTCTACATTTCTGATTCAATCACGCAAGGACACTCCTACGATGGACCTCTCCATTGGCCTTTGGGTGACTGTAAGCTTTCTGATGAGGCCCATTGTGTGCGACCACGTCTCAGAGCCTAGGTCATAGCTGGCAACAAACACTGGTCATAGACTTTCGTCTTGAACATTTGTGTGATTTGTGCCTAGTTGATGGCAATAGCGCAATGACATGAGTGGAACCAAAACAATGGAGAAACATGAGTAAACTATCTAAGTATAAGCGGGTATATTTAGGACACAGCAGTTCTCGCAGCGGACGAACTTGACAAGGAAATCGGAAGTAGGTAAGTACCGGTAGCGGCGGGGCCATTGCGTAATACACTATCAATGGAAATGCCTTTCATTGCGTTATTTATTCTTTCGAGCAGACGAACTATTCAAACAGGTACTTACCTTTTTTTTTGGGTTGGAAATCATCCTATGACTTCTCCCGCTCTAGGGTGAGGCGGGAGGGCGTGTCAGAGTCTTACTGACTAAAACCCACCCGTGTTCCTTCAGTTGCTTGAGCCAGGGCCGCTGTAACTCTTTTTCAAATTTATCCACGAACCAGACAGGCATCGGCCCTCGGGGACCCCGTCAGTTCTGCTGACATCTCTTTGAGGCGCGCGTGGAACACAACGCGCCGTCGACTCGGGCCTGGTCCTTATCGGACGGCGAGCTACCCATTACTCGCCGTCCGCAAGCCCGCGCCTACGGTGGCCGGGAATCGGCTTACGACTCCCGACGCCAAGGGCGTCTCCTGCGGTGGCTAGGGGCGTGAGGACGTCTCCGTTGCGTCTCCCTCTCGCCTAATCCTGAACAGGAACCTCCCGAAGCAGCCGTGTCCGGTAAGGACCTGCGTCAGGCGGAAGGTGAGGACGCCGTGGCGCCTCTCAAGCCACTCCTCAAAGAGGGGCCTTATCGCCGCAATTGTGGCGTGCCCAGCGCTGGGTTGCGACAGTCGCTCTCTCCATGTCACCATGAGATCTTGAGATAGGTAGGTACTTACCTAGATAGTTGTAAGGAAACATCGAAGTAGGAATTACCAGGGCATATGAAAGAAAAAAAATATGTTATTAGGTCAGTTAGATAAAAATACTAAAATTGGAAATAAGTAGGTACTAATAGTGAAAACAGAATCAAAATTGTTAAAAAAACGAACGAGATAATATAGGTATCAATTTGTAGAATTATATCTGACCCTCTCTTCGAAAACGCCGGTTTTTATGGCAAATGTATTGTGTCGTGCTTTCTGACCTCAGATGGCACCTCTGACTATATAGTATATAGTTATCTGTGGATGGCACGTAGAACTTCTCTTTCTAATTCTTAACTTAAACGCTTTACAACTTCGTCTCTGAATAAGATATTTTAGAAAACATTTCAAATTTGTTTAGGTAACTAGAGCTACTATAGTTAAGGGTACACTAGTCGACAGCACGAACTATTTTGTGCCCGAAGTTAAAATGCATTTTATATCAACCGACAACACGTGCGGAAGAGATAGATGCTGTGATGAGCAGTAGGAAGCTAGTTCGCGTACGAATACACATTTTTGCAGATTTGTAGCGAAATGGATAATGATTTAGGACATAACCGAGCGCGCGAAATTTTAAAAACAGACCTTTAGCAGTCTAGATATCATGAAAAAACTAATCACTCTATCTGTTCAAAATAAAATTATTTGCATTGTTGAACTACTAATCTATACCTGTATGGAAGCCGTTTTGCAATTTTCCGTCTTCTTATGGTATTTATTCGCACCCAAAAATGCGTTCAAATTAGTGTCGAAATGTGGAACTTGCGACGCTCATAACTTTCAAATATTTTCTTTTTTTTACTTTTTTGCTTCTATACAGGGCTAGATAATGATGAGACAAATTGATATCACTTTTTATTTTGAACGTACATCGTCAAACAGTGGAATAATCCCTAAACTACGTTTGTATGAAAGAATTTTCGACTAGTGTAACCTTAATAAGTATTTAAATAAGCAAATTAAAAAAAATGCCATAATCCCTATTGTGATAGAAAGTTTGTTACGCAATCGGGGTGCTGAACCCATTGTGCAACTACCTCTTAAGAACTTTGGTTAAACCTACCATTACGAAGGGTTGGCCCTCATATCTGGCCATGCGTCATTTATCACATCTATAACATAGGAATCACAGACAACCCACTGTGCGGAGCCTGCTAGGAGAAAGAAGAAACATCAGCTCGTGTTTCTTTACAACCCACAGGTCACTAAATGTTTCAGTCTACTTACTCGGCAAGGTAACTACCTAGTAGGTACTAGAAATTCGGTAAGTAAACCAGAAGCCTTATTGCCTTGAGATTTCCAATAGATAGGCATCATTTGACGTGGTGGCCCTCTGGCTTAGACTTCTCTCGTCCTTGAGGTCGTAAGGCAAATCCGGGCAAGTAGGTAGGTAGCAATGTGACTTTTTCAAATTCATATTATATGTACTTTCTAAATTTCTAACATCACACATAACGGTGAAAGAAAAATCGTGAGGAAACATGGACTTATCATCATCAATCAATATACATATTCGTATAATAAATCTGTAGTAAAATTATTTTTGTACATTGAAAAAAATATAGCCAGGGTGTTAAAGGGAAAAAAAACCCAAAGAACCCATTTCCAGCATTTTTGGCATTTTTGTCTGTTTATTTGTGCTCGCATCACGTGAAATGTACGAAACCAATGTAGATAACTTTTATACATAAAAATTGTGCGTAACATGAAGAATTCCTATTACAATTATTATTACACATGTTTGAACAAATAAATTTATCTTTATCTACTTAGTTTTTGTTTCATTGCAATCGGTTCACTCTCTCAAAAGTTAGATGAATTTAAAGTGTTCAAGAAGTAAAATTATCACAACACGCAATTGAGTTACTCTGACAGTTGAACTCGATATTCGATAGATGGCGTTGTGCATTTGAAGTAATTTTCTGAATGGCGGTGTTAAGATTCTCCGCGAAAGAATGAAAGGAAGAACCTTAGAAAAAAATAGTTGGTAGGTATGTAGGGTAATGACGGGAGCGAAGCCGCGGGCACAGCTAGTAGTTAAAATAAATTGGTAATCGCCAACCCGCATTGAGCAAGCGTGGTGATCAATGCTCGTGCCTTCTCTGTATGAGAAGAGGCCTTTGCCCTGCAGTGGTACAATTACAAGCTGTTATCTTAAGGTCTCCTAGGCGTCCTCAAACATTTATGGAGTAGTAGCTTCTGCCAGACGCATCGCCCGCGAGAATGTAGAAACTTATCCCAAGGGACAGATAATATAATACTAGCATACAGATGCCTCATCCCACACAAAGAAACCGTGCCGACGTAACTAGCGTTTTTCTTCTAATTACACCGATTATTTTTTGTAAATTGATCGCGTTCGGATTGGTTCCACGGCGATAGATAGATCACCATCTATATCCGTGGAAAGGAACGGAACGGAACCGAATGCGATCGATGTACCTACAAAAAATAATCAGTATAGAACGTCGGCACGGTTTTTTTGTATGGGATGAGACACCAATGCCCAAGGGAACATATTCCCGGGATAAAAAGTATTCTATGTGGTATTCCAGACTGTAATCTACTATCTCTGTGCCAATTTCATCCAGATTCGTCCAGCCGTTTGAGCGTGAAGAAGTAACAAACATACAAACACACTCACAGACTTTCGCCTTTATAATATCAGTGGCATTAGTGTGATAAATGTTTAATCCGATAAGACTGGAAGCCGACCCCAATATAGTTGGGAAAAGACTAGGCAGATGATGATGAGTGTGATAAATGTTTGAAAACGCCAGGACGTTTGTAACCCTAATATGATAAAAAAAAGTTTAAATAAATGAGTTCTCTCAACTTTAAAGAATTTTCTGAGTTAAATAAGATTCAGAAAAGTTGATGTTTAAAGTTTAATAAAGTTGTGTTCTAAACTGGAGCTTAATGAGGGTGCCAGGACTGCTGCCAGTTGCTAAGGGACAACTCAGGGTTGCGGAGAGTAAAGAAAGTTGCTGAATGACCTTCTTAAGAGAATTGCGGGCAGAGCAACTTAATTTCCTTAGTAGAATGTTAAAAAAAAACAAACCCTTTGCCTTGTCGAATTCACTTACGCAATTAGGCTGTTGTGTTATACAATTAGTTCATAGTGATGCTAAGTTAGCAATATCGCTAGTGGTTGAAAGTACCACTGCTGAGCTTGAGGTTCTGGGTTCGTTGCCCGGCAGCCTAATTGCGTAAATGAATTCAACAAGACCAAGCGTTTGACCGCCTTCAATCGACCAATCACATGCGAGATGAAAGACGCGATTTGGATTTCTGTCTTTGTGATTGTTCGATTGATGGCGGTCAAATCTTTTGCCTTGCCGAATTCACTTACGCGATTAGGCTGCGGGTTTGAACTGGAATTTCGTAGTGACAGGCCGGAGTCTGGCTTTGTGCCCTATTGATGGCAATAGCCTTGCCCACCATTACTTAGGACTTAAACCTGGTGTGATGTGGGTGTATCTCTAACTCTTCAGAAAATACAGGTGTTCTGTGAGATGTTATGTAAAGCTATAACAGATGAAATATATAACACATATATGTTTCATCATCATCAGCCATTTAATGTTCCCACTGCTGTTATACAGGCCTCCTCTCTGTGAGAGGGAATTAACCGTACCTAATCCACCAAGCGGGCCCAGTGCGGTTTGGTGGACTTTTGGTTCTAAGACATCCCGGTTTCCTCACGATGTTTTCCTTCACCGTTTTGAGAGCAGTGGTGATGAAATAATTTACACAAAGTTAAACGCCTGCCTGGGTTCGAACTCACGACCTATGGCACGTAAGTCGCGGCTTTTACCACTGGGCCACCACTGCTCCCTTATATGTTTAAATGTACCTAATTAGGAAAAAAAAAAATTTACTAAAAAGTTATAAGTAAATAAAAAAAGTAAATTCTAAAAATCAAAAAGCCCGACTTACCTAAGAAGAAAATTATGCTGTGCTTTCGGAGGATACCTCTGGTTTTGGTCAGCCAGCTCGCGAATATGTAGGTATCCGCCGACTGCACAGCATGATTTTCTTCTTGCTTTAAAGGAAAATGTGATACCTACCTAAGCTGATACATAAGTACAATAGTAAGTAATTACCTATGTTAGGAATTAATTAGTAGAGTAGATGTCGTGGTGGCCCATTGGCTACGACCGCCCCTCGTGCCTGAGGTCGTGGGTTCAAATCCGGCCAAGTACCAATGTGACTTTTTCAAATTCATATGTACTTTCTAAGTTTATCTTGGGCATCCCAGGCAACGGTGAAGGAAAACATCGTGAGGAAACCTGGACTTATATAGTTAACTAGCTGTTGCCCGCGGCTTCGCTCCCGTGGAACAGCCCACAGGACCCGTTTACGGGATTAAAAAATAGCCTATGTCACTCAGGAATAATGTAGCTTTCTATTGGTGAAAGAATTTTTCAAATAGGTCCAGTAGTTTCGGAGCCTATTCGATACAAACAAACAAAAAATCTGTCCTCTTTATAATATTAATATTAGTTGGTATAGATGTAACTCTAGACACCACTGGAAATAAAGAAATAAATCTTAGTAGGTAACCTCGATCGAAGGTACCGGTACCTACGTAAAAGTTCAATTGAAATGTAGCTTTTTGGATTACCTAAGTTCGGTACCTACTGTCTTAATAACAGTACCTACCTAACCTTTTTCGATTAAGTACCTACTTAAGACGCTTACCGCTGTCAGAAGGTTAAATTGAAGCACTGAATCGAGCTGATTAATCCTTTGAAGCTACCTACTTAGGTTACCTAGACCCTTAGCTACTTTTAGCTTCAGCTGAAGTAGCAATTTATATTGAACAGCTAGTGATTACTAATTACGTGATTACTGACTATCTTCTCAATGAGGTAATTTGGTAGCATTAGTATCCTCAGAAGGTAGGGTTGCCATCTCTAAAATCTGCCAACCAGGACAAGGAGCGTGAAAACCCCGGCTTTTGGAGTTTACAAACCGGACATTTAAACAGATTCATAATTATTTTTACAATGCATGTCCTCGAAAAGAGCGTTTTCCAAGCAGCCAAACTGTGCGGAAAGTGTCACTTTTTTTTACTAGTGCTTTTTACTTTCCTGTACTTTTTTAATTTTTAACTCCAACGTCAGCCCGCCGCATAGAGTTTTTATTATTTGAGAAAAGTTTTAAAATTAGTTAAGTACAGATTATCATTCATATAAAAAGTAAAACAAAACTAATACGTCATTTAAGGCGTTTTTAATTACTCTAGATTTAGATTTTGATCAATAAATTAATTTTAATTATTCATTAAATATGTTTGGCAGAATTAATATTTTGCTCGTGCCTTTTTGCGTTATGACGTGACAGCTATTGCACATGCGCAGTAGAACTATGAACTATTAGTTAATCTGTGGATATGCTGAGCGCCCTTGAATAAGCGCCATTTTATTAATTTCTTGCTTGGTTCAGATATATTTTTTTATTTCCTCGCACAATGCATAGTAAAATGTTGTATGATACACGTGCGTAAGATGATTTCCGACTCGTGTCGATTTATCCACTCACTCGCTTCGCTCGCTCGTGAATAAAAATGCCACTCATCGGAAATCACCTACTTCCCGCACTTGTAGCATAAATAACTATTTCAACACACTTGCTCATAAAGTGGCTCTAATTTCACCGCAATTAGGCACATAATGATACCTGTTATCAAACTGTGACTTTTTCATTGATATTATTCACGAGTGAGTTATAGAGTTTTTTTTTTAATTTATTGGTTGAGTTGCTTTGTTCTTAAAAAATATTCGATACAAAAAAGATCGTGCTCAATAGCACAAATAAATTAATGTACCTATTGCTTGCTCATTTCATGCAACTTCGTATTTAAATAGATAATTTCAACTTGTACGTGCTTAATAACTAAAACTTTCACTCAAATGTAAATTTTATTTGCTCTGTAATTAAGAAAAATTTAAATTCCCTTTTTTGTACGTGGCTAAAACACTATCCACGAAAAGCCAGAAAAAAAGAAACCTCATTATTTTAGTATATAGCCGATCGCCATTGTTAAATGCGCGCTCATAGAAAAACTGATTAATTTTGCCCGCCATTGTGAAAAATTTTCACAAGTCGTTTTTACTGTTGAAAATGATTTTTAGTATTATTTCCTTCACAAGTGTGTTGAAAAACGTCGTATGATACACGTTTGTATTGATGATTACCGTCCTCGGCTCTCTTAATGGCGCCTCAGCGGAAATCACCAACATTGCACACTATTGTACCATAATGTACTATAAACCAATTATAATTTTAGCATATTTTTTATATGTTAAAATTTAAATTTTTTGGTGTGGCACCTAGTTAGTAGTCAATTCCTATAGTAATCTTACTTCTTACTAATTTTATAAACGCGCAAGCTTGGATGTATGTTTGTTACTCAATCACTCCAGAACGGCTAATCGGATCTAGATGAAATTTGGCAGACAGATGGATTATAGTCAGGCACTTTTTGTCCCAGTATAATGTTCCCTTGGGATGATAATAAAATTTTGACGCGGGCCAAGCCGCTGGCAGAAGCTAGTGTACAATAAACAGACATGCAATCCTGGGAGATTTGTCGTAATTTTTGAAGAGTTCCGTTGAAAATCCGAAGTTCTTCACCAAATTTATATGAGACAAATTCGGGTTCATAAACTTCCATGCAAAAAAGAATTTTCAAAATCGGTCTACAATTGACGGAGATATCGGTGAAAACTTGCTGTTGGCTATTTGAAGACTAATACCTGGACTACAAATAAAACCCCGCCCGGACGCTCCCCGGACGCCTTCCAAACTAGGACAAATCCGGGGAAACTCGGACGGATGGCAACCCTATCATAACGTCATATCGTCGTAACTACGGTTCGTATCTACCGAACTAAAAAGAAACTGTAGAACTTTAATTAAGATTAGCTTAATAAGTACCTAAACGTTAACTTCTTAACTTTATCTTCAAGAAGATTGCGGAGATTTTTAACCTCCAACGGAAAAAGAGGAGTAACGTGTTATAAGTTTGACACGTGTACCTGTGTATTTGTGTATCTGTCTGTGGCATCATAGCTCCTAAACGTTAACTCTATCTTCAAGACGATTGCAGAGATTTTAACCTCCGACGGAAAAAGAGGAGTACCTAACGTGTTATAAGTTTGACACGTGTACGTGTACCTTTTGTTTGAAAGGTGATGTCTTTATCGAGGGTATTCAATTATTAAAGTTATGGGCGTTTTACTGTTTAAATCGGGGTGTTTACGCAAGATATCGTGTCATAATTACGTGTTCAATGGATTGTCGATCGAAGCGTGTCTACTACTAGATACATTATGAAGCATAAAATAAAAATGTGCCAAGGGATTTCTAAAT
The DNA here is from genome assembly GCA_948252205.1 of Orthosia incerta. Classification (NCBI taxonomy): domain Eukaryota; kingdom Metazoa; phylum Arthropoda; class Insecta; order Lepidoptera; family Noctuidae; genus Orthosia; species Orthosia incerta. The sequence continues at coordinate 9,609,747 of OX411748.1, forward strand.
TTTGAAATTTTACTTGTTATACCTACTTGTTAAACGGTGAAGGCAAACATCGTGAGGAAACCGGCATGTCCTAGAAACAAAAAAACCAAGACAATCGAAAAGCGGGCCAAGAGGCTCATCGGCGATGAAGCACTGGTCAAGACAAGGCTCCAGAGCCTTGAATATCGTCACCGAGTTGTTGAATAGCTTGTCGGTTTTTTATCGGTTACACATCGGCGAGTGTGCGATGGAATTGCATGATCTAATTCCACCTAGCCCGTTTCATCATCGGACTACCAGACTTACTTGATTTGATTTGATTTGATTTTACAATTTAGGGGTATTTAAGTCAAGAGTGAATAGGTTTTTTCTAGGCAAGCGTGATTCACCGTCGACCACATCATCGCTTACCATCAGGTGAGATAGTGGTCAAGCGCGAGCCTATAGTGTATAAAAAAAGGCTGCAATTTCTTGGCTCTTTACTAAGTAACCTACTTAACAAATTAATAAACAGAAGACAGAGTACATAGATGTTCTGAATACGCGAAGTTTGAAGCGACAAGTACTTAGTGGTAGAGACAATGTAAGCACCCGTCTAACAGCAGCATTTATGCTAAGTAGCAGTGCTACATATTCTGGATATTAGGCGGAAATTCCCGGTAATTGATACATGGTGTATGCTGCTCCAGATGTGACGGCTAATTGTTTTACATAAGGGCTCACGTCAGACGGGTCCGGTCAACGAGCTGCGACTTTTTGTTTTGGCATTAGAAAATTTTCGTGGTGGCTCAGCAGCCTAACAGATATGTACACTTGTACAAGTTGTACAGTTCACCTTGGTATACTCTCATTTCACCGGTGATGATCAAGTTTCATGATATTCAGGTAATCTACTCTGACGTCATAGGTACCTTACAAAGTATAGAACTTGCCTATTAGGTACCACGACTAAAGAGTGAAAAATAAAAATCATTTTTACAAAAAAAAATACAACCGACTTCTAAATAAAAACACCACAAAGGGAAAAATACCTACACTAGAACCAAGACCAAACCCATTACAAATAAAAAAAAATAACTTCTTTTTCGGAAGTCGGTGAAAAAAACCGAAGAAAAGAAGACAGAAACACCGACTGCCGAAAAAGAACTTATTTTTCAGTTGAAGGAAAGGCCAGCCCTCTGGTCACGTCGTGCTCCGTGGGTCACGTGAAGAGTCGACGAGCATTGTGCTTATTTCTCGAAAGAGTCGATGCGCACTCGGACCCCATGGACCTAATGTTTCAACCCCAAACGGCTGAAACTGTGGCAATGCTGCCAGCGTTCTGGGCACTTTTCCCGTTGACGTCGATGTGGACGAATTTTTTATGCACAATGAGCTCTTTTCCGTCTCCCTTTTGTATTTGTATATAGGTTTTTTTTTTAGAATAATTTTTCAGTTTGTTTTTATTTGGAAGTCGGTTGTATTTTTTGTAAAAATATTTTTTATTATGTTTATCTTAGACATCGCTGGCTTCGGTGAAAGAATCGCCAACCTACCTTGCATGCGTGGTGATTAATCCTCGTACCTTCTCTGCATGAGAAGAGGACTTTGCCCTCAGTGTGTCAGCCAGTATAACAGGCTGGTATTCGGTATAATAGAAGATGTTGCAACAAATAGATTATTTGAAAAACATAGGTTTCTGTTCTTAAAGATCTCGCCAAACTTCTTAGTCGCCCTGAAATTGTCTACAATGGCTGCGCAGTAGTAAATCTCATACAAAAACAGCACCTTGGCGAGCATTATAGGGTGAGGTTACGTAACCAAGCTAGCTAGGATTCCAGAATGTCGCCATATTCATAGACGAATGTCCAAGACGTGTGTGCCTAATAGCTATCATAGGTCACGCACGGTTAGCCCTTTAAATCAAAACACCATTTAGGTCTGGCCATAAATTAAGAAAAGGAAAAGGCCGGGATAAAATTTACAGCAGTAGGTAGGTACAGGCGCATGTCGCGTCGCGACTCGCGCATGACTGCGGGAGCCTTAAGGCGCCTCCCCGAGCAAAACGCCGCGCTAGTCGTTTTTGTGCAGTTTTTAAGAGCTATCTACTCTTTATTTAAAAAGAAATATCAATTAATAAAAATACATTAAATTTCTACATAATGTTGATTCTAAAATTGTAGTAACCTTTTTTTTTTAAAGAGTCATATGTTCCACTAATCTCCTTCCAACAAAACCATAAAAATCTGAAATAATTATTGATAGCATGCATCTCCTCGTAAAGTGTTCATTAATTATTTTTTATACTAACACTAATGGATAGACAATTTGATAACGAACATTTTGTAAGTTTTTTTTTTAAGACCAATATTCGATTTTATAAAAAATTTATTCTAAAATCTGGGATTATTCACTACCGTAATTCATGCGCCACCAGTGCCGCTAGGCCAATAGGAATGCTCATATCTCATGCTGATTTATTGGTCAGGGTACGGCCTTAAAGAAAACGCGTCTTGTTGTGTAATAACATTACTTTATTACCTCTTAGCCAAAAAAGAGAAATTATTGCTTTCGCTTTCAGTCTAGGTGCCAATGCAATTTTGAACACTTCAAAATATTTCCTGAAACTAAGGTACCATAGTTTTCTGTGTAATGCGTGCATTTCACTATCAAATGCTGCAGATTTATTTATTTTGTAACAAACAACTCTCTCGTTTTAGCCTCACTGCAAAAATAAAAACAAAAGTCAAATCTTTATCATAAGGAGATTGCCCATACACAGGCCCCTTATGAGGTATCGAGTCTGCGATTTCAATATTATCCAAAAATAAGATTTATATTTTGTTTTTTTTTCCATCCGTGTCCTTTACTTTTTATGTACCTACAGACAACAACAGATCAGGTTTCTTCACTTGGACATTTGTATGCACCTTATTGCATTGTTATAAGGGTATATCAAGAACAGAAACATCGTTATTTCTCGTGAACCCCGCAAAATACATAAAAAATGTTTTCTAATTATGAATATAACGTGTCACGAGGAGCTCGTGGCTAAATAATAACAGCCGCACGGGTCGATTTTCAAGCAACGATTGACGAGGTCGGTCCGTGGATAGGTGACCATTTCAACATACCGAGTTTCCTCCGTGTCTCGGAAAGCACGTTAAGCCGTTGGTCCCGGCTGTCATTTGAAGATCTTTGGCAGTCGTTACGGGTAGTCAGAAGCTTGAGATCTGACACCAGTCTTACCAAGAGGTACCGTGTTACCCAGTTACTGGGTTGTGGAGGTCAGATAGGCAGTCGCTCCATGTAAAACAATGGTACTCAGCTGAATCCGGTAAGACTGGAAGCCGACTCCAATATAGTTGGGAAAAGGCTAGGTAGATGATGAATATAACGTGTTTTTTCTACAATATAGGTACAACCAAATTCATCAAGATACAACCACTTTTTCAAAAGGTCCCAAGTTCCCTTACAAAATGGGCATTCCCCTTTGTTGGCCCCTTCGTTTAATGAAAGTAATAAATAGGTAACTAATTGAATTGAAAATGAAAGGGCCCCCAATAAATTTTGATACAGAGATCCTCTTTCGGATTAACTACGTCATTGCACCACAGGATCACAGCCGGGCGATAGTCAACCGCTTTACGTCTATCTGAAGAAGGCCTAATTGCGTCTCACTCGTTACGCTACAAGTGTGCACACGGCTCATAATCAGACTTCTGATAATATTGTATGCACAGCATTGGGTCTAAGAAGATAGCAATATAGTTATCTACTATTAATAGCTTTAAGCGTGCTTTTTTATAATTTTGGGCGTCGCTGCAGTTGAGTAAAAAGGCACAAAGAACTTTTATTACTACACGCCCCTTTAGGACAAGCTACGCCACTGCACCACAACCGTTTGTCTGAACATAACCTACTTGCATCTCGCTCGTTACTCCACAGGTGTACACACTGCTCATAATCACGGATACTGATAATAATATTGTATGCACAGCACTCGTTCTAAGAAGATAGCAATATAGGTACTACTATTCATAGCTTTAAGCGTGCTGTTTTATAATTTTGGGCGTCGCTGCAGGAGGGTAAAAAGGCACAAAGAACTTTTATTACTACAGGCCCTTTTAGGACACGCAACGCCACTGCACCACAGCCGTTTGTCTGAACATAGCCTAATTGCATCTCGCTCGTTACACCACAGGTGTGCACACTGCTCATAATCACGGCTCCTGATAATATTGTATGCACAGCACTGGTTCTAAGAAGATGGCAATTAACGTCTGCCTCACAAGTTTTAACCACTCTATGTCAGTGCGGGAGAGATACAATTTCTGCAACAATTTCTGCCAAAACTATTATCATAATGAGAAAGTTAGTAGGTAAAGCTAATTCAGTTGTGAATTTATTTCTTTACTAACGGTTTCCCGTGACTTAAATTCGTCTGCGTAGCATTATTACTTCGAATAGCATTCTTATTCTTACTTGAGAAATTAATTATTGGTTGACCATACAAACTTTATACCCCTTTCCACCTCCTTAAGGATGATTTTCGGGATACTAACTACACCATGTCCTTTCCAGAGCCTCAAACTAAATTTCATCTAAATCGGTTCAGCGGTTTACGCGTGAAAAGGAAACTGACAGACAGAGTTACTTTCGCATTTATAATATTATTAGTATAAATATTCAAACTCTTTTAATATAATAATAATATTACATTTATTTTCAGACCAGAATCCAAAACACAACAAACAAACTGCAAATTAAATTCACACATAGATGTACGCGAGTTGATAAGCTAATTGCACATATTCAAATGACGCTTGATGAGACGTCATGCAGTGCCAAATCATTGAGCTGTCAATTGACCCAAAAATAAAAAAAAATAACGACGGAAGGGAAGAGTCTGCCCCTCATTGCAGTTCAAAACTTCACTCCCTCAGAAATTCTTTTGCTTCCTTGGTCAATTTTTTTACAACAAATTAAATATTACACTTAATCTATATCCCAAAACCATCTCTAATTGTCACAAATCACTAAAACATTTCTTAAAACCCTTGACTACCAAAAAAATGAGAATCTTTTGACGGTTCTCAAATAGATTCCTTCTTTCCTTTCTCCCGTGGCTGTGGCTGATTTTCACCTCATACTCGCTCTCGAACACTAACATACATTCATATACTCCAACATACATTCTAACACTCCAACATACCTTCAAACACTCTAACATACATGCAAACAGGACACTACAAATAACCAGTTTCGTATTATATAGTTGTCAATTTATTTTTTAATATTTTAATTTTAAGTTTTTAATTTTGTCATTATAACTTTTGATATTATTTTTAACTTTCAACAGACTATCGATTAGTCTTCTTGGTAGGTATTATTAATGATGTTCACATCGTCTTTAATTTTTTACTTTATTGTTTTGCTATGGGCTCGGGTGACCTGTAACAAAGGCTTTTTCAAAAACCTATTTCAGGCACCAGTCTCTTACAATGGTGGAATATAGCATTAGCTAAAAACATTGTTAATTTTAAGGTAACCTATTATTGTAAAGAGAGAACAAATAAATGAATTGAATTGAATTTTGTTAGCCACAACAGCACCCAGGCTGTTGGATCTATCGCGCATTCGCTGCAACTTATTAAAAAAAACTTTGACAAAGGATCGTATCCCTCTATCTTCCCGTCTATGCCTGAGTTAAAATCATGATTGTTTGCCATTTTTTTATGAAGTGGCGTTGGTACTTATATACTTACTTCTTTTTACGACATATTTTCACCCGCCCACTGCTGAAAATAAGGCTCCTTGGGAAACGAATTAACTATATCGCAATGTGTAGTGTCTAGTACCCTTCTCAAAGGTTTAGTACTTTAGGTACTCTATTTTATCTTTAGGTCTTTAATGGCTACGGGAAGATATAGACGACTCGCCTATCAATAGACAAGACAATCAAAAATTCACGTATCTACCTAAGCAGGTGAAAAGGTTGGGTCAGAACTTTTTAGGCCGGTTTCGACATCGACTGAAGTAATTTTCAGGTATTTCCACTCGGTCGCGTGTCTATCACAGTCGGCAGATACCTTTTCCTTATTTAGATGTTCTTCCAATGTCTAGTGGAACGGTGAATATTCTATGAGCTGTCGTAGGTAAATGACAAACGAAAGTGTTGCGTAACTCTGTCAGGTTAAACCATGGCTTTTTACACAAAGCTTGTTCAATCCCGAACAATTTAACCAAATACGTATTTATTTTCTCACGGCACTTAAGCGGTATTCGCAGTATTTGGTTAGCTACATTACCTGCCTCTCCAGATCGGAGATAGCGCTCGCGTTCCGTCCTGCCATTATCGCGGCTTCACGCGATTCTTGGCGCCATGACCTCTGTTTTGTTATTGACTTTCCTCTGATACTAAGTCACAAAGTGGGTCAGGATGTATGAGGAAGGTTGATGAATTCCGTTTGATTACTCAGCGATACTCGGTAGAGTAGCTGGATGTGTGTTAAAGGCATGCGCTGGGGAGTAGTATGGTCTTTATACTTACTAATTAGGCCAGTCGCTCGTATCAGTTGAAAGGAGCTGCTACTGTTAGTGCGAGTTGTGAGGAGTGAAAAGATAGGCGAGGACTCGGTGGAACGTGCGGCTGACGAGCGTAGAGCACTCGGGGCGACAGTCGCGGCGCGGCAGTGCGCATGCCCGCCACTGCGCCACAGCGCGCGCTCCCCCTGGCGGCGCGGCGTCGCAGTGAGTTGCGTAACAAAAGCACACTCGGCTCCCGACGCTACGCTGAAAACTTTCGGCCGCACGGCCCGCGCCTTCGTGATGGAGAAACGTAAATTCATATAAAACTTTTCCGCGGAACGCGCCGTTTCGTTCGCTGAAATTCTTCTCATTTAATTGGATAGTCTTGGTCGCGGTCGGATCGTCGCTTCTGCTTATTTTTAAGTTGTTGAAGTTATCTCTTGAAGTTGACTGTGGCGAAAAGTGAACTGTTGCGGTTTTCGCCGGCCGCTTTTATAATAGTGTGGACTTTCTGAGTGTTGTGTTCACTTGCTTTGTTTTTATTTGCTCGAGTGGTGGGCTGGTGGTCTGCGTGCTGGTGGGAATCGATACTGCGGTGGGAGCGGCGAAGGTATTTTATTTTTACTACCTTTTGCATTAAATTATAGCGCTGTAGCTTTTAGTAGAGACGTGCCCGTAACTCTATATTTTACCGCGCGGTGATGCTGAAAATATGCGGGTAGTGCTGTAAATTTTCACTTTAACTACTTATTCTGTAAAGTATGTTTTAAGTAAATAACTTTTATATGTGTTGATATTAATTTACTTTAAGTGAAACGTAACATTTGGGTAACTACACACGTTTCAATTTAAGGGTAGTAAAACTGAATTAATCTTTTTGAGTACCTACAAAAGTATAAAGAAAAGCCTGAAAAAGACTAATGTTCGTCTCTATATACTATATGCAAAGCATATAACATATTCCATAACTTTTATTACAAAGAAAAAGTACGTATAAAAAACGTTCTATTTGTATTGTGTAATGTAGCATGTAGTTCAAAACCGTTTGTCCCGACAGCTTGGCTGCCGGCGACGATCACCGATACTTACACGTTCTCCGACTAAATTTTATGCCCAAATTTGGGATACAGCCAACCAATGACGTAGATATCTTTAACAAACTAGGTCATATAATATAGGTCTGGAGTTAAACCACTTTTACGAGCATGTGTAAAATGTTACCGAGTATCAATAATGCTGTGGTATTAATTAGATGAATTTATCTATCTATTTTTAATGTGTATTTGAAATAGTTGGCGCGTGCAACTTCCTTTGTCATTTCATTGCACCTCTGTGTACGTTACTCACTTTTGAATTATATACTACAGCGTACATAGCTACGAAGTCACGCTACTAACTAGAAAGTACGAATTTATTTCCTACATAGCTTTGCTGACGTAACGTTACAAGGTGTCGGTACAGCTTTCCTTTGTTCAAGCTGTACATTACTTTAGTATTCCAATGTTGTGTATTATTTACACAAAAATGTTCATTAAAATACCCCCGGTTTCAGCTGTAAAAATATGAATAAAACAAATTACAATCGCCGGTCAGCGACGTGTTTTGTGTGCACACGATACCTTTTTAAAGGTTAGGGGTGCGAACAAATTCGTGTTAATTTATTTGTTTAATTTTAGGCAAAGGGTTGGGTAGAATTTAATTTATTTTCCGGTGAGGGATCGGGGTGTAATTATAGCGAATACTGATAAAAGAAATCTTGGCTATTATGGATATTCTGTTTCTTTGCCAGCTTTTATCTTTTATTGTCTTTGTCAGTTTCGAACCTCGGAACTTCTAAACAGCTTTAATTATTATAACAGGAACACGCCCACATTCATTGCTCGGTTTTCTCTACCACAGTTAGTAGGATCGTGATATTCATAGAATAAACCGTATTTCGTATTTAATCGTATTTCATTAAAGCCTTCACGATGTCTCTATAGTCATCGAACGAAAGTATTTATTCAGCTTACCTGATGATACGAGGATTCCTTTGACAGTCGTCTCATCCCATAAAAAACCGTGCCAACGATGTACTATAGATTATGTTTTGATTTACAAAAAATAATCGGTATAATCAGATGAAAAACGCTAGTTACGTCGGCACGGTTTCTTTGTATGGGATGAGGCATCTGTATGCTAGTATTATATTATCTGTGCCTTTGATCAGAACAAACTATCGGGGATAACTTATCCTGTCACGTGAAAAGTTTTACATAACATATCATTACGCCTGTTTTTGCCGAAAGGGTTAGGCAGAGGGGGACCTTTAAGATTTATTTATTTAAATACGATGGAATAGATATCAATAACCAATCAATCTGCCTAGCCTTTTCCCAACTATATTGGGGTCGGCTTCCAGTCTTACCGGTTTCAACTGAGTACTAGTGTTTTACATGAAGCGACTGCCTATCTGACCTCCACAACCCAGTAACTGGGTAACACGGTACCCCTTGGCAAGACTGGTGTGAGATCTCAGGCTTCTGACTACTCGTAACGACCGTCAAAGATCTTCAAATGACAGCCGGGACCAACGGGTTAACGTGCTTTCCGAGGCACGGAGGAAACTCGGTATGTTGAAATGGTCACCCATCCACGGACCGACCTCGTCAAGCGTTGCTTAACCTTGATGATCGACGAGTGCGGCTGTTATTATTTAGCCACGAGCTCCTAGAATAGATATCAGTTATTGATACAAGTCAGGAAAAGTTGGTAGTAGACCATAGTGCTCCATGACTACTAGGCAAAATTCTACAAAAAAATATCACCTTGGTATTTCTTGTAAGCGTGTTTAACCCTAATAGTCTCATGATGAGTTACATAAAGAAAATAAAACTGGCCAAGTGCGAGTCGGACAAAAAACGGCAAAAAATCACGTTTGTTGTATGGGAGCCCTACTTAAATATATATTTTATTCTGTTTTTAGTATTTGTTGTTATAGCGGCAACAGAAATACATCATCTGTGAAAATTTCAACTGTCTAGCTATCACGGCTCATGAGATACAGCCTGGTGACAGACGGACAGACACACAGACTTATCGTGGAGTATTAGTAATAGGGTATCGTTTTTACCCTTTGGGTACGGAACCCTAATATTATCGTAAACTTGAGCTCTTCATTTCGAACCTTAAAAGTGAGGTGTCTTTTAATCTTACCCCAGATGATAATGATAACATCTAAACTCAACTGTCCCTTATAACAGAATGCCGGGGTCTTGTGTCGTATTACAGAAATAACACCTCTTGTTTGGCGCCGTTTCTCCCTGAATCAGTTTGATGAACGACCTCGTAAAATTGTTAATGACCTGTTTGAACCGCGTGTGACACTCGGTGAGATTACAACAGGCCACTATATCCAAGTTTATGTTGATTAAAACATCTATGTTAGACCGGCTAATCATGACATAACGCTCAACCGACCCGTGGCATAGCCGAAAGAAAATTATCTAAATAACTGTGCCTATACCAGAGACAAAGTAAAGTCCTTTTCTTGCAAGAGCGGCAAATAAGACAACTAATGAAAGATTAAAATAAAAAAATTGGCCTCTACCGAACATTGGATTCTTCATCAATCCATTGTACTGAACAAACACAATTTTAAAGTAAACGACATGGTAGGCTTAAATATTATTTTCAAACATAGTGTTACATCCTTGTTCTACAAATGTGTTTTAAGGTTACACAAGTCGACGGCACGAACTATTTTGTGCGCGGGGTTAAAATGCATTTTATATCAACCGACAACACGTGCGGAAGAGATAGATGCTGTGATGAGCAGTAGGAAGCTAGTTCGCGTACGAATACACACTTTTGCAAATTTGTAGCGAAATGGATAATGATTTAGGACGAATCCGAGCGCGCCAAATTTTATAATCAGACCTTTGGGAGTCTGTATATCATGAAAAAACGACTAAACATATCTGTTCAAAATTAAATTATTTGCCTTGTTGAAATACTAATCTATCCCTGTTTTTCAATTTTCCGTCTTCTTATGGCATTTATTTGCGCCCAAAAATGCGTTAAAATTAGTGTCGAAATGTGAAACTTTCGATGCTCATAACTTTAAAATATTTTCTTTCTTTTACTTTTTTGCTTCCATACATGGCTAGATAATGATGAGACAAATTGATATCGATTTTTTACTTTGAACGTACATCGTCAAACAGTGGAATAATCCCTAGACTACGTTTGTATGGAAGAATTTTCGACTAGTGTACGAATCTCGATTAAAAACTGTCAGATATTGCTTGTAATCTCGACGCAAATCTACTTTTTAAATCAAGATTTATGATATACTGCTTATCCTTTCTGATACCATGTCCCATTCAAATGCGTACCGTATACCTCTATTAAATTCCTGCGTATAACTTCAGCATAGGTTCAGGCTAGGGTTGTTAACCGTACTCTAATATCGAGTAAGAGTATTGTACTCTATTTCGCTTAGGCGTTCTTTATAATCAACGTACGCTAAAATACTATATTTATATTGACTCTGGTTTTGAATTAAACTGACTGAAATATTGCCATGCAACGTTTCCCTGAAGGAGTTTTTTGTCTTTTCGGTCATAATTATCGGTTGGTTGGTTTATTATTGGTTATTATTACTAATTTAAGAAAGCCGCTTCATTGAAATCGTTTAGTAGTCGTTAAAATGTTTTTATTTCGTAAAAACCGGCCAAGTGCGAGTCGGACTCGCACACGAAGGGTACCATTATCGTAGAAAAACAGTAAAAAATCACGTTTGTTGTATGAGAGCCCTACTTAAATATGAATTTTATTCTGTTTTTAGTATTTGTTGTTATAGCGGCAACAGAAATACATTATCTGTGAAAATTTCAGCTATCTACCTATCACGGTTCATGAGATACAGCCTGGTGACAGACGGACAGACAGACGGATCGCGGAGTCTTAGTAATAGGGTCCCGTTTTTACCCTTTGGGTACGGAACCCTAAAAAGTAAACCCGAAAAGGGTAGGTACTTTTTTATAAGCCTGTACAAAACCTAGCTTTATAAACCATTTTCCAATTCTTTGTAGATATTATACACTAATTCTTTTACAAAATGTTGTCAACCCTGGCTTCCGACTAAAACCTTCGTAGCAATTTGTCTTCCAAAGGATCGCCTCTCGCGTCACGTTTTAAAATCGCCGGAGCTCCGGCACGTACCCAGACATTTATTGGATAAGGACCCTAAGGAAACCCTCTCGGAGGAAGAGAGGAATTATCTTACAAACACCCAATTTGTTCCGTACATTATCGCACTTCCCATCGCAACTTACGTTCCTGTTTGTTTCACAAAAGAGAGAGTAGAGGTGTTTTTTTCGAACAAGGTAAACAGATAGATTTAGTCGCAGGTAAAGCTCCTTTGTAAATTAATCCTGAGAAGCATTGCATGCTGTTTTCCAGTTTGAAGGAAAACGAAGGTGCCGCTGCAAAATCACAGCTTCATGAAACTCTTTAGTTTTATACGAAGGCATCATTTCTGTGTCTTACTGAAGTTGTAATACCTAATTATTACTTTCACTACGGTTCTAGTGTCATTATTTTTATTAACGTAGGTATTCTATGTATTCTAGGCCCATAATGATCTTCCAACATTACACAGGATTAAAATAACTGTATCAAATTGATGTAGCGGATCAACATTGTTGTATTGTTTTTTTTTTATTTATATTAAAGTCTACTCTAAAGGCCCATAATAATCTTCCAACATTAAACATGATTAAAACAACTGTATCTTTCTTTGTTTTAAAAAAACGTTGCCCCACACTAGGAATTTCTCCTGTATCGTGGGTGCGTTTACAAACATATAAACTCACATACACAAACACCCAGAGCCGGAACAACTATTTGTAGATCATACAAATATTTGTTCCGTGCGGGAATCGAACCCGCGACACGCAGCGCAGCAGTCAATCGCTCAACCACTGCGCCAACCGTGCGCCAAAATAACTGTATGAAGGCTCAGATAGTTCCGTTTATCTACTCATGTACAGATAGTATCTGCGCCTACGACTGCGGGTACTCAGGGGTGAGTAGCTGATTTCAAAATGAGAATCACGTCTAAACGGCTTGTCGTAATATTTTGGAAAAAATATATGTTACATTAGACCATTTTCTTTAGAATTTTATATAAGAAAATTATGAGTTTTATTCGTATAATATAGTGTAATTAATTTGTAAAGTTATGTCTAAAACGGATAAAAACACGACAATCGTACAAAAACCGCTGGGCGTATTTTAATGAAATCGACACCACCTCAAAAACAATTTAATTATCTACATTTTGAACTTAAGCTTTTTTTAAAAGTCATAGAATAATAAGGAAAGTACAAAAAACTACAAAAATATGGGTCGCGCGGGTGTGAAACGAGTGCGCGTTTTGTTCCCTCAAGGTCGATGGCGTTAGTTGTAGCGGGATCAACATTGTTGTATTGAATTTGTTTTGTTTATCGATCCAAGAAAGATAGGTACTCCTAGGCCGAAAACAAAAGAAAGCTCGTAGAAAATAAACCTCAATGTAGATATTGTATGAAATATCATTATGAAGATAAAATACTTGGACTATTGCCAATATATGCCGCGAAAACCTCCTGACCTTCTCTTCAGATCATAAAACGAAATCGAGACTTGAACGAACTAGGTTATTTGTCTAGCTAGGTTAAATACTTGAGAATTCATATAGGAGTATTTGGAATAGGAATGTTTAAAGGCTATCTCATTTGTAGTACAATTTGTTAATAGGATTAGGTGGAATTTTTTCTGGGTTAGTAGCGTAAGCAACGTCGTTTACTATATTAGGGAAACGGTCGGAATAGCGGCTCTTATATTCATCTTAGATTATTTAGTTGCAAACTGCAGATGCTTTAGGCGCAGATACCCTTGAGTAGCTGATTTTTAAATGAGAATCACGTCTAAACGGCTAGTCGTAATTTTCTTAATAATTTGATCTGAGAAAATTTAGAGTTTTATTCGTATGACATAGTGTAATCATTTTGTAAAGTTATGTCTAAAACGAAAACACGATTATCGCACCAAAACCGCTGTGCGTATTTTAATGAAATTGACACCATCTCAAAGACAATTTAATTATCTACATTTTGATCTGAGGCTTTTTTTTTAAGTCAAGGTCGTTGGCGTTAGTCGTCGTCTTAAATAAAAAGATAGTTCAGCACCAATATAATATTTAGGTACAGTTTCTTGTAACCAAATTATCAATATTGAAAACTAGCTTGTTCTCGCAACCTCGCTGCTGTGAGCTAACCCTCGGGAATCGTGCATTATTCCGAAATAAAAAATACTTTTACATGTAAGTGGCACTACAGTGTAAGTTACTGGCCGAGATAGAATTTTCTACGCAATATGTATTTTCTGCAAACAATTCTGCATCTTTATAATTCCTCATTGTATACCTGCAATATTATGAGAATTAATACGTAGATTTAATTAATTCATTTATATATTGAAATTGAAATAAAACGGCCGGAGCCAATTACACTTTTGCAACATTTTACAAATACAATATGTACAATTGATAATAATAATTAATGCAACAATAGACACAACCTTGTAGCCAGGATTATCCACCAGCAACTTGCTCTTAAATACAATCTTGTGGAATCGGAAGTGCCTTACTATAAGTATGTGCCCGACCCAGTTCTCGAAAATGGCAATGTCACGTTGTATTGGGATCGGTCTATCATCACTGACAGGACTGTTGTTGCTAATAAGCCTGACATAGTGGTGATAGACCGACTAGAGCGTCGCGCAATGATTGTTGATATTGCGGTCCCCCATGACGAGAACCTCGTGAAGGCCGAGAGAGATAAGAAAAGTAAGTATCTTGATCTGGCTCGCGAGGTTGTCGACATGTGGGATGTGAATACAGTAGTCATTGTGCCGATAGTCGTGACGACCAATGGTATAATAGCCAAGAGCCTCGACGAACATCTTAGGAGGCTCTCGTTGGGCAGCTGGATCAAGGGCTTGATCCAGAAAGCGGTACTCCTGGACACGGCTCGTATTGTTAGGAGGTTCCTTTCTCAGGAGCCCTGACCACCGGTAGCTTGGACCCTGTTCCCGATACCGGTGGGCTACTATTTTTGTATTTTTAAATGTTTTTTTATTTTATTTTTTTAGAATGATATTTAAAAATGTAAAAATATGTAAATATAATAAATAAATGACATATTAATGCAAAATAAAATACAATTAACAAACAATCAAAAATAAATAGCTTAAGTAAAACAAGAAATAAAATAAAAATTATTACCATAAATATTATATTTTCAAATAATTTGACTAAAAAAGACGAAATTAATTTAAGAAATCTCAAAAAAAAAAATCAAATGTCAAAAAAGGCGGAAAATCTAATTAAAACCAAATACCTACTGTAAATTTAAAATAATTTAGATTAAAAACAAAGGTTAAAAAAATTACAAAATGAATTCATGACAAATGTAAAAAAAAACAAATGTCATTAAAAGGATAAACAAAACAAAACTTTAAAATTAAATGTCAACAAGTACAAATCAAAAAAGAAAAGGGGCCTGGGACTTTTACACACACAGTCACACACTCATCTCACAAAACTTCATACACTCGGACAGTATCGTCATGAGTTTGTCGTACAACTAAACAAAAAAATGCCGACCTTTCAGGTGTAAATACACGTTGCCAGAAATGTTTCTCCTTTCACTATCCACACGTTGGTGTCTGTCAAAATCGTGATAAAATTAGATCGTGTAGCGTGACGGTGCCACCTTGCTCTTGGCAAAAATAAATATGAATTTTCAATAGTACCTACCAATGTCAGGTATTGTTTCTGTTTACTTCTTTCTTCTTTCAGATTGATCAACACAATGATTAATATATTGAAGAGAGAATATTTACAAAAATATTATTATTATTTATTTATTAAAGTACAAGTTTATACAATCTTTATAGGACTTATAGCTCTATTTAATGGTTTTCCAAGTTATGTTCTTAGTATCAAATCCAGTATTTTCCTTATTATTATTTATTTATATGACTTTGACAGTCAAGGGACCCTGGGGTCCCTTTCTTTGAAAGGCATGCGAGGACTTGTTAGGCTTGTATCAGGAAATGTGACACCAACCGACGAGTATCCCTGTATGCACTGCGCATGTGCATCCAAGGGCAATCCCCGGTTGGTGCAGGACTATTGCAAAATCATCATCATCTGCCTAGCCTTTTTTCCAACTATATTGGGGTCGGCTTCCAGTCTTACCGGATTCAGCTAAGTACCAGTGTTTTACATGGAGCGACTGCCTATCTGACCTCCACAACCCAGTAACTAGGTAATACGGTACCCCTTGGCAAGACCGGTGTCAAGCTTCTGACTACCCGTAACGACTCTCAAAGATCTTCAAATGACAGTCGGGACCAACGGCTTAACGTGCTTTCCGAGGCACGGAGGAAACTCGGTATGTTGAAATGGTCACCCATCCACTGACCGACCTCGTCAAGCGTTGCTTAACCGTGTTGATCGACCCGTGCGGCTGTTATTATTTAGCCACGAGCTCCTACCTCCACGAAGACTATTGCAAAATATAGCGTAAAAATGTAATGTATATAATAATAATCATTTATTTATTTTTAGGCAACTAAGGTCCATAGCAATAGACACACATAGCAAGCATAGGCATAGGCTTATATGGCAAGCTAAAAGGTTTCACCCTGTTACGACATTTCTTTCCGTTGCGTGCGTGTCAATCTTTTTTAGATCTTCCCGACAAAATTAATTACTTGCTAATTTCGTCCTTGTTTACCTTACTCGCTTTTTATATTACTAATTATACTGCTGGAAATAGACAATGTTATCCAATCTCGAAGTTCCAGCAACAGGGGGGTGACCATAAGCTCTTAGAGCGGTATCAATTTGATATCGAATAAGGGACAGATGTATTTGACTAGTATACATCTGTCACTTACTCGATCTCAAATTGATACTGCTCTAAAAGCTTATGGTCACCCCCCAGTAATGAATGTACAAAAAAAAACACACCCGGTATTAACACATCAAAAACTGCTAATCTCGGCGTATTACAAACTTTTCGCACATAACGAAAAGCTGCCACAATGTTACTTCTTTGTGTTAAGTATTATATCACTTGTATAACTGTACTACAAAGGCAAGAAAGAAAGAAAGAATCGATTACTTCAGCTGTTTCCAGCATTTCAGTTTAAGTTTCCCCACAATGTTTTGATTCCCCCCTTTATAAAATATTCAGACACTTATTTTTTTCACGCAATTTACCCTAGTAAGCTAGGGTAAATCGCAACTCACAGATATTTTACACTTTTTGAGATAAAAAGTAGCTTATGGCACTAACCGATAATGTAGCTTACTAACCGTCAGAATTTTCGTGAAATCAATCAGCACTTCCAGATGATACCTCCTGCAAGCAAACAATCAATCCTTTATAATACTAGATTACTTTTGAATCAGTTTTGCACCTCGTATCACGAAAGACTTACGAGTAAGAGCCTTATAACATTAACGCAGCTATTCTCCCAAGTCCTGAAGAGTGATAACAGCAGAGGGATCGTAAACACACAGCCTCCTAAATCCCGCCGACTTCTAGCAATTGTTCGCCGATGCTGGCACTTTGCGTACAAGCGACAATGATGTTTTCATACGCAGTATTCCTTCTATGACAGCTATAAAAATGTTGTAAAGATACGGTGGACATGTCAGTTTATGTATGGTTATTTTTCTGATGGAATAGTATGAAGAGGGTTACTAATTCCTTTAAAAGGCTAGTTAGTCGACTCTTCACGTGACCAGAGGGCTGGGCTCTTCTTTGGCCAGAGAATCAGCACTGCCACCCAACGTGGCAATGCTGCCAGCGTTCTGGGCACTTTTCACGTTGACAGCGATGTGGACAAATTTTTTGACGACCAATGACCCCTGCCCTTTTTATACGCGTTCGTAGTTTTTTATTTATTTAAGTGTAGGTATATAGGTAGGTATTTTATACTATGTAAATTTATATATATGTAAATAAAGAACATTATATTCTCTTCTCTTAATCTTATCCTGTCTATCAATACATAATAAAATAACCATATATAATTTACTAATGCCAATTTGGACGTATGGTATCCAACTTTGGGGCTGTACTAAACAAAGCAACGTCAAACTAATCCAACAATTCCAAAATAAAGTGCTCAGGGATGCTGTAAATGCACCCTGGTACATAAGGAATGACGATCTTCACCGTGACCTTAAAACGGAATTCGTCACCACCATCATCCAAAAATTTGCTGAAGCCCACGAACACAGACTTCATCGACACGTGAATGTTGAGGCTATCCAGCTGCTAGACAATACTGACTTAGTGCGTAGGCTAAAAAGAACTAAACCTTTTGAATAAGTGTCGTGTAAAGTGAATGAATAATAGTGACAATACTGTGCTATACATATAACACATGAACATAGTGTTTTTAAATTATATCAGACTCTTAGAAAGTGCTGCGGACTTGTGTAAAAGTGCAAATGGACACTATTCTTAGTTTTTAACATAATCTATCACGTAACATATGAAGTTAGAGTTAAATTGCTATTAGTCTTTTAGGCTAGATCGTAATTAATTATTAAGAATTTTGTTCTTACTAATTAAGTATAAAAATAAAAATATTCTCTTCTCTGTCGTTTCGCTCTTGGTAGAGCGGTCGTGGTCACGTCGAGGCGTCCACTTCGGTGGTAGATGCAGACACAGCTCTCCTCACAATCTTCCGCCATCTCTCCCTGTTGGCGGACTGTTTGGCGTAGTCAGATATGCGGCCTCCTACTGCGGATTTCACTTGGTCAGTCCAGCGCATAGGTGACCTGCCGCGCGATCTGGTTCTCTCCACTTTTCCCTGTACGACCAGCCGCTCTTTGGAGTCGCCATCCCGCCTAGAGACGTGTCCAAAGTATCCATTATAATAAAAACTTTTTAACAAAAAATCAAACCAACTTCCAAAACAAAATACTAAAAAGCAAAAAAATAACTTTCTTTTATTTTTCTCTTTTTAGTTTTGGTAGGTACCTCCAATTAACATGATAATCATTTATGGCCAAAGTAAATTTCATGACGATTCCAATAAGCCCAAACACGACAAGGATACATTGTTTTATTTTGAAGTTCCAGTACCTACCTTCCGACTTCATCATCAGATCAGTTCGATGGTGACATTTTCATCAGTACCATTTATTTATAAGTATTTGCTCCATATTAGTCGATTAACTATTCGAGATATCTTATACCCGTAACATACTTAGCATTAAGGAGTTCCAGTGGCCATCTGTGGCCTTCTTCATCAGTTCCACTTCACCAAATGATACTTTCTGAATGCAAATGCTTGCATTATTGATGAAAATACCAAAATCGCTATATGTATGCCTATAATATTTGAGGAGTTCCCTCGATTTCTCTAGGATTCCATCATCAGATCCTGACCTGATGACCATGGGACCACCTGTGACCCCTTCCAAACAAAAGAAGAATTTTCCAAATCGGTCCAGGCGTCTTAGAGTAATCGGGGAACATACATAAAAAAATAAAGAACCTCCTCCTTTTTTTGAAGTTGGTTTAAAATGCCGAAAATATCCTTTGTTCCCACTAGTACCACCGAACTGTACCACCGGTGGTACTAGCCTAGCGGGAAATTTCGTTCTCTATAGTACTGCTGAGCGGATTTCAATGCTTCTTGCATTTTTAGCTGATGATATAAGTAATACCTCTCCTCTCCTCTCAAACTGAAAGCAGGTCTGGGAATGAAACGCCCAGCAAATGCTGAGTTGGTAACCCTTTTTGTCTGTGCAGAATAAACACTTTTTCATTCTTTCTCTCCTTCGTGCGAATTATTTAAAAGATTTTTTCTACTCTTTTTAGGGTTCCGTACCCAAAGGGTAAAAGCGGGACCCTATTACTAAGACTCCACGATCCGTCTGTCTGTCTGTCACCAGGCTGTATCTCATAAACGGTGATAACTAGACAGTAGAAATTTTCACAGATGATGTATTTCTATTGCCGCTATAACAACAAATACTAAAAACAGAATAAAAGAATAAAATAAATATTTAAGTGGGGCTCCCATACAACAAACGTGATTTTTTTGCCGTTTTTTGCGATAATGGTACGGAACATTTCGTGCGCGAGTCCGACTCGCACTTGGCCGTTTTTCTTTAACTGTGTGATTGTATCTGTTGTCAATGTGTCATGTCGAACAAATGTTTTCTTATGTTTATTTACTTTCTTTTTAATAAAGAAATTTATATATTCATATTTGGTTCAGTGACTACGGAAAGTTGTGGACAATAGTGAGCTATGTTATAAAACTAAATATTGATCGAAATGTTTTGCTTTCTATAAATTAAACATTCGTATATATAGCTTCCCTGTCTACGATAACCTAGTTCTCAGCTTCGATTGCACGGATCTGTGAAAAGTCCACTATTTCTTAGAACTTTCTTCGATGCGGGTACGTAATGTCTTTTTCAAGGAACTGATTACGGGTTAATAGTACTTTCAGGTATATAATTGAATCAATCAATCAATGACTGATTGCTAACTTCAGCGATGTTTAGGAATTAATGGGGTTAGAACCACTTACACTTCAGGGTTGACCCTGTTCAGTAAGTTCGTAATGTCAAGATGTTTTACAAGAAAATTAAATATAACTAGTGGTGGCCCAGTGGTATCGGCCGCGACTTACAAGTTGTAGGTCGTGGGTTCGAGCCCAGGCAGGCGCTTTACTTTGTGTAAATTATTTCATCACCACTGCTCACAAAACGGTGAAGGAAAACATCGTGAGGAAACCGGCATGTCCAAGAACCAAAAATTCGATGACATGTGACATCCACCAACCCGCACTGGGCCCGCGTGTTGAAATACGGCCCATTCCCTCTCACAGACAGGAGGCCTGTGTCCCAGCAGTGGGAACATTAATAAGCTGATGATGATGGTGAACTAGATACGCTTGACAAGTTAGGATTTTTTTTACCAACAGAACCGTTTTTGTTTCTTATTGATAGGTTCGCGTCTGATCAGTATTATCTCACCTGGTGGCAAGCATTGATGTGTTTGACGATGGAGCACGTTTGCCAAGTAGTAACGTATTTGTAAATTAGATTTTAATAGCTTTTGCCAGCGACTTCGCCCGTGTTAAAGTGTTTTCTTATGCCAAGGGCATAGCCTATTTGCTATTTCAGATGATAATCTATCTCTGTGCCAAATTTCATACAAATCCGTTCAGCGGTTTTGGCGTGATTGAGTAACAAATCATACATCCAAATTTTCGTATTTATAATAATAGCACAGATTACCTAATATCTAGTTACTACGTGTAGTAAGATTGACATTCTTCCAACTCATTTTTATCCAATTAGTTTTCAATTAAAAAGGGCATGCTTTGAAAGGAAAATCTATAACCAGTAAAGCTCATTAGTGTCGCCACGTCACTAAACTGTCTCGTACGACGACAGTCAATAACCTTGCGTGTGACATATTCTATAGTCAAGGCTGTCCAACCCTACGCCCGCGGGCCACAGGGTGACCCATCATCGCATTGATGTTTGCCCGTCATCGCATTGCTGTTTGCCCGTCATCGCATTGGTGTTTGCCCGTCATCTCATTGGGGTTTGCCGGTCATTGCATTGATGTTTGCCCGTCATCTCATTGGGGTTTGCCGGTCATTGCATTGATGTTTGCCCGTCATCGCATAGGTGTTTGCCCGTCATCTCATTGGGGTTTGCCGGTCATTGCATTGATGTTTGCCCGTCATCGCATTGGTGTTTGCCCGTCATCTCATTGGGGTTTGCCGGTCATTGCATTGATGTTTGCCCGTCATCGCGTTGGTGTTTGCCCGTTATCGCATTGGTGTTTGCCCGTCATCGCCTTGGTGTTTACCCGCCAACGTGTCAGCAGCTAGCGATAGTCTTTTGAAAGGAACATATTTCAGGACCTTCTCTAAATAGTATAAAACAAAGTTGCTGTTAGCCTTTTTCAGTTTTTCCGCTTGCTTCTTCTACTACTGAACAACGCAACGGGCTTTTATTTGTACTAATGTCACTAATAGACAGAGCTGCTACGAAGAAAATTTGTCCCGACCGGGTTCGGGGCGGGTCACTAATTTAAAATATTTTGCTCTTTGTAAACCCAATCTCAAATATATTATTTATAATTTGTCTGCACAACTTCCTTTTTAAAGATCTCACTGACTTAGAATGCTGTCTAATATTAAAAAGGAATTAAGTAATGTTTATGAATTATCATGCAAGTTTTATTCACAAAGTGGCCCACTGGCTGACTCGAAATGAAATGAAGGCCTACCTTTTCAATAAGTTGGGCTTCCTTGCTCTATAGTCTATAGCTATCGTCATAGTACGCTACCATTATATACTAATATTTATTCACGAAGCTAACTATGTTTAATAGTACATTATGGTACAAGTGTGCAATGTTGGTGATTACCGCTGAGGCGCCATTGAGACCCGAGCCGTAGGTGAGGGTCTTAAGAGAGCCGAGGACGGTAATCATCAATACACTTGTGAAGAAAATAATACAAAAAAAATATTTTCAACAGTAAAAACGAGTTGTGATTTTTTTTTAACAATGGCGGGCAAAATAAATCAGTTTTCCTATGCGCGCGCATTTAACAATGGCGATCGGCCATAGACAAAAGAATGAGGTTTCTTGTTTTTGGCTTTACGTAGATAGTGTTTTAGCCACGTACGGAATTTAAATTTTTCTTAATTACATAGTAAATAAAATTTATATTTGAGTGAAAGTTTTATTTATTAAGCACGTACAAGTTGAAATTATCTACGAAGTTGCATGAAATCAGCAAGCAATAGGTACATTAATTTTTTTGTACCTACTATTGAGCACCATCGTTTTTGTATCGAACCTTTTTTAAGAACAAAGCAACTCAACCAATAAATTTAAAAAAAAAAACTCTATAACTCACTTGTGAATAATAGCAATGAAAAAGTCACAGTTTGATAACAGGTATCATTATGTGCCTAATTGCGGTGAAATTAGAGCCACTTTATGAGCAAGTGTGTTGAAAAATACATTACCACGCATCTACCCATAGTGTTCGAGAGTTCGGGACGACACGCGACGGACGCAGGAAACTAGTTAAAACTGGATTACTCATTAACGTTTGTTCCATGGCGAAATAAATTAGTACGCAATTGCATTGCTTTGTGTTGTAACGTAGATTGTTGTTTGTGGACTTGTCTTTATGAGCTAACAGCCGTGAGTCTACGGTGAGTCTGATATTTTCCACCGGCTTTTCCAAATGGAAGGCAATTTTCTACAAGATAAAGTGGAATTAATTTAATAGAGAGATAAAAGCTTGACATACCATAATAAAGTTGTATTTTATTGAATAATCTAGTTAAAATTGATCCTGTAACGTGAGTTAGGAGTCCAACATTTTCCACTGGTTTTCCCAATCTGAACAATTATAAAGTGGAAATTATTAAGCCTGACATAATTGAGTGGCATTGTATGTAATTGAATTTTGTAGTAATAGTTTATGATATGTGACACTGCCGTGCATTTTAACAATTTATGAGCTAATTGATAAGGTCAAATTTTCGAAGCTCTTGTAAAAATATTATCCAAAGCCTTTATTTTTTTATGACAGCTAACGGGGTATTAGCACATAGCTCAAACGCGAACATAGGTTTTTTTTGTAGCCATAAAAAAACATCAACGTTGCCTGAAAGCATTTGTAGCAGAAACCTATCTAGAACCATTAATTAATTTCTGAATTGTACATTTAAAGTTTAGAACTTGTAAAACTCTACTAAAATTATACATTTATAATTTTTCTCATACTCAAGTAGAATTAGACAAGTTCGAATTCAAATTCTTGATTCTGAAGCCGGGTGTATGTTGTCATGCCAGTACAGTTTGCATCTTGTAGATACAAAATTATATGGAAAGTAGTGCATTGGTGACAGCCCTGAACGGTACCCAGTCCAGATGAATGGACAACAAAGGCTATTCATAAATGACAATCAAGTTGTTGTTTGTTACACCAGAATTTCACAGTTAATGCATCACATTGTGCAAATGGAAGGAAAATTGCACAGATGATGCATCACGTTGTGCAAATGGAAGGAAAATTGCACAGTTGATGCATCACGTTGTGCAAATGGAAGAAAAATTGCACAGCGGATGCATTATGTTGTGCAAATGGAAGGAAAATTGCACAGTTGATGAATCACTTTTTGCAAATAGAAGGAAATTGATCAAACGTTTAATCAGTAAAAACAACAGCATTGACAAATAGGAAACTGCTCGGTTATTTTGCGGCCAAACTGGATGGCAGTTTGTTAGTCGTTATTGATACCAATTTTAATTTTTTTCCAGTTTAATGCACTGAAGAAAGAGTAAAATTGGGAGCTGTATAAAAAACCATGTTTTACCAATATTGTTATTCAATATCAAAAAGAGATTCACTTATTTGAATCAACGATTCGGTGGCACCACTATCGTTTCTGGGTTTCAGTAGTTGCAGTAGTTGAAAAAAGTGTGGTGATATTGTCCAAAAGGAATACTTAAAATTATCTCCATTAAAATTAAGGAACATAAATTTAGAACTCGTGTCTTCTACACCTTATAAAGACATCCTTTAGCTTTACTTACCTACTCTAATCAAGACATTTTTATCACGTTTAGTTTTCCTTCAAACGACACACAAATCGATACTGCCCGTTTCATAATACAGCGGGTAATAAACGGTAAACCGATTATTGATCAACAATTACTATTAAAGTCTGTTCTGAGGTTGGTCACACTCCTGCTGACATAGTGCCAGGCTTGCTTGCTACTCGTAGCCTGGCTTTTAATAAAACATGCGACACAAACGCTATCGATTCCATTTGAATACGACCGATACAAACGTTTGATCACGTTGGGTCGGCTTTTTTTATCTTTTTGTTCCTACCTACATATTATATAAGTACGTTCTTTGATCAAAGTGGGAAATGTAGAATTTTGATAGTTAGGTGTCAATGGTACCGTGTGAGTTTTGGCTAAGTGAAAACCCCCTTGGTAGCATTCTCTCTTAACATGAATGGGAACAATAGGGAACATTTTTTTTTTAATTTTGGAATTTACCTTTTGGCGCATACTATAGAGTAGGTAGACGATTATTGCTGTCAAATTAATGTGGAAAGAAATTATGCAATTGGCAGGGTAGGCTGGGTAGGAAGGGTAGGCAGGGTAGGCAGGGTAGACAGGGTAGGCAGGGTAGGCAGGGTAGGCAGGGTAGGCAGGGTAGGCAGGGAAGGCAGGGTAGGCAGGGTAGGCATGGTAGGTAGGGTAGGCAAGGTAGGAAGGGTAGGCAGAGTAGGCAGGTTAGGCATGGTAGGCAGGGTAGGCAAGGTAGGAAGGGTAGGCAGGGTAGGCAGAGTAGGCAGGGTAGGTAGGTAGCCAGATGACGGGAGCGAAGCCGCGGTGTTCAGCTAGTACCCAATAAATTAAGGCCACCAAATTAATCTCCAATTTGAGTATTTGAAGTAAGGATTGACGTAAGAACGCGTCAAACCATACCTTAATAGCAAAGTTTGACAGGATTTCAGTCCATAGGAGAGTTTGACAAATACTCAACTTTAAATTCTTAATTCAAAGTTGAATATTTGTAAGTGAATAACAAAACATGCACCCTTAATTATTCTAATTATTAAATCCATAAAACTTTTAAGTATTTTATAATGACCTCTACAACATTTCACTCATATGCCCGCATAAATCCCTGTCAGAATATTAAAATAAGTTATAACTTACATTTACACTATAATTCCGCCCACCCACATGATTGAGCCAAGGACATGAATGCGGCATTTCGCCCAGGCCTCTATTATTAATTTCGCCTATTACTCACAGTACTAGTGTACTCGCCTTAAGGGTACACTAGTCGACGGCACGAACTATTTTGTGCGCGGGGGTCAAATGCATTTTATATCAACCGACAACACGTGCGGAGGAGATAGATGCTGTGATGAGCAGTAGGAAGCTAGTTCGCGTACGAATACACACTTTTGCAAATTTTTAGCGAAATGGATAATGATTTAGGACGAAACCGAGCGCGCGAATTTTTATAAACAGACCTTTGGCAGTCTAGATATCATGAAAAAACGACTAAATCTATCTGTTCAAAATAAAATTATTTGCATTGTTGAACTACTAATCTATCCCTGGATGGAGGCCGTTTTGCAATTTTCCGGCTTCTTATGGTATTTATTCGCGCCCAAAAATGCGTTAAAATTAGTGTCGAAATGTGGAACTTTCGACGCTCATATCTTTCAAATATTTTCTTTTTTTACTTTTTTGCTTCCATACAGGGCTAGATAATGATGAGAAAAATTGATATCATTTTTATTTTGAACGTAAATCGTCAAACAGTGGATTAATCCCTAGACTACGTTTGTATGGAAGAATTTTCGACTAGTGTAACCTTAAGAACTTAACTAACTAACTGTACTGGCCGATCGATACAAATGGTATATATAACTAGTTACAACGTTTGTTTAACGACATAATTATGAAAGCTTATGTAACTGGTGACTCTGTAGTGCAGAAGTTTTTTTCTTATTCTTTATGGCTGCTTTTATAATACAATTGGGTCAGGTTGTAGAACTGTAGAAGTGTATTTTAATAAAATTATCTTTGTTGCGATTAGCAGTTCGTTGCCAATTTGTTTTAATGAACTGTTTTGGAAATGGTTACTTATGTTATACAGGTTGTAACGCAAAGATGTGATCATATTTTAAAAGAACTGGCCAAGTGCGAGTCGGCCTCGCGCACGAAGGGTTCCGTACCACTATAGCAAAAACGGCAAAAAAATCACGTTTGATGTATGGGAGCCCCACTTAAATGTTTATTTAATTCTGTTATAGTATTTGTTGTTATAGCGGCAACAGAAATACATCATCATCATCATTTCAGCCGAAACACGTCCACTGCTGGACATAGGCCTCCCCCAGGCGTCGCCACTTTGACTGATATCGTGCGTCTCGCATCCAGCGCCTTCCCGCAACTTTAACCAGGTCATCAGAAATACATAATTTGTGGAAATTTCAACGGTCTAGCTATCACGGTTCATGAGATACAGCCTGGTGACAGACGCACAGACAGACGGATCTTGGAGTCTTAGAGTCCCGTTTTTACCCTTTGGGTACGGAACCCTAAAAATGCTTCTGCCCTTGTGAATGAACAACTTTCTCCAAGGAAGTAATAATCAATTCGTAAAAAAATGTTACCACCTTTTTGAAACACCATGTAGTTTAACATTAACATTAAAAACGGGATATTTACCATGTTTACTGTTTGTTGCGAGTTCCCGATATTTCGGTGCTGTTGCAAGCACCATGATCACGGATAAACTATTACGGTTAGTGTTAGTGACCATGACAGTTTAAAAACTTATACCATGTAGTTTAGTTCAGCAGGGTAGTCTTAGAAAGAGAGTAGGTAATTGAGAGTAAGTATTTTACCTTGATTAAGTTTCACTTAGTATTTGTTTTGAATCCAAAGTCTTTTCTAGGCCCAACTCTCCCTTGTATTCCTACACCCAACTCCAAAGCCCCTGATCGAATTTTATTATCTACGACTTATGTCCATACAGATATCAAATCGAATTTCTTCATTTCGTTTAAAAAAAAAAGAAAAGCGAGAAGACAAAGCGAGAAGTCTGTCGACTTTACAGAATTAACTTTTGGTTACGCTCGACTCGAAAACTGCAATTTCGTCCGTTCCACCATTTCTTTTCTACCGTTTCGAATTTAAAAAGTCACTCAGTAGCAATTTAACTGTACTGAAAAATGCTTTTTACAATGTAACATGAATGCTACAAATTTTTGCTTGTATTTTACATGCAGCATTCCCACCAAAAAATATTTACATTTCAAACGGTTAGTCGACTCTTTACGTGACCAGAGGGCTGGGCTTTTCCTTGGCCGGAGAATCATCATTGCCATCCGACGTGGCAATGCTGCCAGCGTTCTGGGCACTTTTCACGTTGACAGCGATGTGGACGAATTTTTTGACGCCCTATGACCCCTGCCCTTTTATACGCGTTCGTAGATTTATTTTATTTTTATTTAAGTGTTTATATAGGTAGTTATTGTTAATTAAGGTTACACAAGTCGAAAATGCATCCATACAAACGTAGTCTAGGGATTATTCCACTGTTTGACGATGTACGTTCAAAATAAAAAAGTGATATCAATTTGTCTCATCATTATCCAGTATGTGATGTGTTGTATGGAAGCAAAAAAGTAAAAAAAAAAAATATTTAAAAGTTATGAGCTTCGAAAGTTCCACATTTCGACACTAATTTAACGCATTTTTGGGCGCGAATAAGTACCATAAGAAGACGGAAAATTGCAAAACGGCCTCCATACAGAGATATATTAGTAGTTCAACAATGCAAATAATTTTATTTTGAACAGATAGATTTAGTAGTTTTTTCATGATATCTAGACTGCCAAAGGTCTGTTTATAAAATTTTGCGTGCTCGGTGTCGTCCTAAATCATTATCCATTTCGCTACAAATTTGAAAAAGTGTGTTGAACGCGAACTAGCTTCTTACTGCTCATCAAAGCATCTATCTCATCCGCACGTGTTGTCGGTTGATATAAAATGCATTTTAACCCCGCGCACAAAATAGTTCGTGCCGTCGACTAGTGTACCCTTAAGTATTTTATACCATGTAGATTTTAATTGAGATAATTGATAAATTATTTAAAAATATTTGTAAACTACGCTGGTAGGCGTTTTTTTTTGGTGGGAAATCATCCAATGACTTCTCCCGCTCTGGGTGAGACGGGAGGGCGTGTCAGACTTTTACTGACGTAAACCCACCCGTGTTCCTTCAGTTGCTTGTGCCAGGGCCGCGGTAACTCTTTTTCAAATTTATCCGCGACCCTGACCTACATAGCTTTCGTTGAAAAACTAAAATTAAGGTAGAGTTTACTATAGTACACAAAGCAAAGGAATCTATTAACTTTTTAATTTTATAAGATTCACGTATATAAAGTCTGTCTTGAACAAATAACAATAATACTTATGATTGCCATTGGCCCATTTGGTACCCAAGTCCATTTTCGGTAGTGTGTTTATAGGATTAGGTACAGCCTTACACGACAGAAATACGATTAAAAGTCTTCTTAAGAGCTCCCCGCAAACTACAGAATTTTCATCAGAATAATTTTTTATCACATTACAACGATTCGGTAATGTATGTAATTTTCAATCCGACCAAACTCATCATCATCTGCCTAGCCTTTTCCCAACTATATTGGGGTCGGTTTCCAGTCTTACCGGATTCAGCTGAGTACCAGTGTTTTACATGGAGCGACTTCCTATCTTTTACAACACAGCACAATACAGCAGCGTTCAGAGGCAGCTTTCGTTATGCGGCTTCCAAAGTTTGGAATAACATTCCACCACCGATCAGAACAACCAACACAATACACACATTTAGAAAACGTTTACGGCAGTATCTGGTGGAAGCGCAGCGTAAACTGGATATGGCCGCACTGAATGCCTCAATAATATGACGCATTAGCCTACCTACCCTCACTCACCTCATTTCTTGTCACACTCACCTTATTTATTCATATGTGGTGTATCTGTTATTTTATATTGTAATTAATACATCTTTTTTATCTTTTATATAAGTACGTACTTGTTTTACATACACATTGTGTCACTATAAAACTGCTTTACGTCCGTCACGTCACAGTCACAGGTCCAGTCGAAAACCAGCGTCGGGCACTAGTTGCGCGACATTTTGCTGAACTGGTCCTATTTGGCGCAGCCGTGAGACACACAATGTCATACTTATATTGTTTTTCTCTTTTTTTTATGTATAGTTTAATGGCTTGTGACAAATAAATGTATTTTCTTTCTTTCTTTCTTTTTTTTTTTTTTTTTTAACTGGGTAACACGGTACACCTTGGCAAGACTGGTGTCAGATCTCAAGCTTCTGATTGTCCGTAACGACGGTCAAAGATATTTAAATGACAGCTGGGACCAACGGCTTAACGTGCTCTCCGAGGCACGGAGGAAACTCGGTATGATGAATTGGTCACCCATCCACGGACCGACCTCGTCAAGCGTTGCTTAACCTTGATGATCGACCCGTGCGGCTGTTATTATTTAGCCACGAGCTCCTCTTCGAACCGACCAAACTATTACCCGATAAAAAGTCTATTATTTGCGGGGGCTCTAAGTTTACAGCACAACTTCAACATGGTTCTATGGTTCTATGAAACCTTACACCCAAGTATTTAGTGTCAACAAAACCACAGTCAATTTCCAGCGGTTTCAGGCGAACACCCGTAAGTAAAGTAACATCGAGTATTCAGTGACTAATCACCGATTCGAACGGATAATTTGCTTTTCCCGGATAATCCGGATTAACCGGTTTGAGCTCACCATCAAACATTAACTGCTTTCGGTTAGCCGGTTTCGGATGAATACCACGGATTAGGTTAAACTAACTGAACTGAAATTGTTTCCTGAAATTATTTTGCAATATTATCGGAAAATTTTCTTGATCCTGAATACCTTGTAGATGTGCCTGATCTTCAAGTAAAAGGCTTTGGAAGATGTTCTTATAGGAAAATTTCTTAAATTTAATTGACTCTATTCAGCTACTTGAAACTGAAATACTTATGAATGATGAGAAGTTTCTGAGTAAAGGTCAAACCGCACTACGCGTCATGACCAAATATACTAAGTATGATATTGTATGAGATTAGCTGTTCCCCGCGGCTTCGCTCCCGCGGACCATCCCAGAGGACCCGTTTAAAGGCTTTTAAAATAGCCTATGTTACTCGGGCATAATATAGCTTTCGACAGGTACAAGATTTTTTTGAATCGGTCTAGTAGTTTTGGAGCCTATTCGGTACAAACAAACAAAAAAATCTTTCCTCTTTATAATATATGACTAGTATTTGCTTGGTGCGCGAGCTGCAAGCAGCTCGCGTGTTGTTGTCTCTACACCTACCCTACACCTACCCTACACCTACCCTACACCTACCCTACACCTACCCTACACCTACCCTACACCTACCCTACACCTACCCTACACCTACCCTACACCTACCCTACACCTACCCTACACCTACCCTACATCTACCTTACACCTACCCTACACTTTGTTTCAAAAAACATAACCCTAATGTTTGCATTCGTCGCCAGGCACTGAGTTTCGCTTCACCCACTCAACCTTCGTTACGCTACGGAGGTCGCCGGCTCGCTACGCTCGCCACCTCCCCCCTGCGCTCCACTCAGGATCCCTACGCTGAATCCGTAAAAAATACAGGGGGGGGGGGAGGGGGGAGATGGGGGGCAAGGGGGTCAACTTTGGAAAATGGTTTGTTTGTGACCATAGCATTGCCAATTTATATGAATCTGAAAAAGAAATGTTACAAGTCTCTCAACTTCCGAGATCCGCTTAAAGGGGGGGAGAAGGGTGGCGAGGGGGTCAACTTTGAAAAATGGTTTTTACTTTTCCGAGCCTCCTCTAAACGAATCCGTAAAAAAAACTGAAAAAAAAAGATTCGCCAAAACGGGGGGGGAGGGGAGAAGGGGGGCAAGGGGGTGAACTTTGAAAACTGGTTCGTTTGTGACTATAGCATTGCCCCTTTATATAAATCTGAAAAAAGAAATGTTCCAAGTCTCTCAACTTTCGAGATCCGCTTAAAGGGGGGGAGAAGGGGGGCGAGGTGGTCAACTTTGAATAATGGTTTTTACTTTACCGAGCCTCCTCTAAACGAATCCGTAAAAAAAACAAGAAAAAAAGATTCGCCGAAATGGGGGGGGAGGGGGGAGAAGGGGGGCAAGGGGGTCAACTTTGAAAAATGGTTCGTTTGTGACTAAAGCATTGCCCCTTTCTATGAATCTGAAAAAATAAATGTTCCAAATGTTCCAACTTTCGAGATCCGCTTAAAGGGGGGGAGAAGGGGGGCGAGGGGGTCAACTTTGAAAAATGCTTTTTACTTTTCCGAGCCTCCTCTAAACGATTCCGTAAGAAACAAAAAATACGGGTACCTTAGTTTCCGAGATACGATAGAGGGGGGGAGGAGGGGGGGGGGAAAAGGGGGGGTTTGGCACTTTTCCCATACTCGCGAGAGTTCCTTGTTTACGAATCTGTCAAAATATACCCACCTCCCCATCCACCATCTAGGAGAACAATTATGTCAGTGAGTGAGTGAGTGAGTCAGTGGTAATGCAGTTTTATATAATATAATGATGATGATATGATATTGTATGAGATGAACCGCACTACCCGGCAGCGGCACTACGCGACGCGACACTTTATCTCATACAATATATTTTGTCGCGTCGCTCCGCTGACGCGCAATTACGCCTAGTGCGGTCTGACCTTTATCCTCTTCCAAACATAGGTACATACAAAAACAATAGTAATATTTCTTAAGTATAAAATGATAATTCTATTTAATCAGTGAGATTAGCAAATAATAATAGACCCATATATTTTGCTTTATCAAAAAAATACAACTTTACAAAGATAATGCGCACCAAAGTTCAGGAATGGGGGCTTGTGACGTCACTATGGCAGTATAAAGTGTAGCACACCGTGACGTCACACGATATTTCAACATTTTTTTTTATTATCATCGTCGTATTTTTTTGTTTACGTGGCAAAAGAAAAATACGTGTCCAATATTTTTAGGTTATCTAACTGGTTTCAGCTATCTGAATCTGTAAAGATTATTTGAATCTGTTCAGTTGTTCCCGAGTTATCCTCATCGAAACTGACAAACAAAATAAAGTTGAAACTCTTTCACTAATTGACGTTTATGACATAGCAATCATAAAACATTTAAATATTACTAGGAAATATTCGTCTTGACGTTGGCTCAGTAATTCCGGAGATTAGTCTGAACACACAATGATGTAATCCGGCATTAAGTCTAATTGATTCGCTTGTCACATTGTCAACATTCAATGTTACACTTACAATAGTCGAAATGTTAATTATTTGATCAAGTCATTCCTTGCTTGAGTTACTGAAAATTAGAGCAGTGGATTATTGTAGATACCGTAAGTTTGTAATTAACATTGATAAATAATAAATTCTCGATATATGTGAACAGATAATTCTAAATACGATAAATCCCATCCAAATTCTAGAGGTACCCTCCACGTTCTATTCAAACTTAGTGCCTTTTCACACGCTCCGGTTGCCGGGTAACCGGCGGCGAAGTGTATAGCCATGTATGTAAGCTATACATGTCACTTACGGTGTTTGCAGTAATACGGTGACATAACTACACTATGAGTCTTGTAGCTTTATGTTTAGTTTTGTAGTTATCTTTCAATGGCTGTAAGGAAGAAGTCTATTAGTATGAACAGCCTTTACTATGGTACATCTTGAAATCGAAAAAAAACCGACCAAGTGCGTATCTGACTTCGCACATTTAGGGTTCCGTAAAGTTCA
Organism: Orthosia incerta; assembly: GCA_948252205.1. Classification (NCBI taxonomy): domain Eukaryota; kingdom Metazoa; phylum Arthropoda; class Insecta; order Lepidoptera; family Noctuidae; genus Orthosia; species Orthosia incerta. The sequence goes on from OX411748.1 coordinate 9,642,780, forward strand.
CATCACATCACATCATCAGCCTATTAATGTTCCCACTGCTGGGACACAGGCCTCCTCTCTGTGAGAGGGAACGGCCGTAATCCACCACGTGGGCCCAGTGCGGGTTGGTGGATGTCACATGTCTTCGAATTTTTAGAATACCGTAAAGTTCCGTAGGGCAAAAATCTGATTTATCATTATCACACTAATATTACAAAGGCGAAAGTCTGTGAGTGTGTATGTTTGTTACTTCATCACGCTCAAACGGCTGGATGATTTTGGATGATTGATTTGTGATGGATTATAGTCAGGAATAGCACATAGGATACTTTTCATTCCGGGCATATGTTCCCTCGGGATAATTTTCGACTTTCACGCGGGTGAAGCCGCTGGCAGAAGCTAGTATTGGTATATGCTAGTAAACTATACGTAATAATAAACATTATCACCAAATTTAAAGTTCATAGGTCAATTGGCAGTAAAAAACCCTTCGGAGCAAAATTGTGACAGACAGACAGACGGTCTAATAGATACGTGAGTGACAGCAATAGGGCTGCGTTTGGACCCTTCTGGTACGGAACTCTAAAAATCAGCTCTTCTCTACACTTTGCCAAGTTATACGAACATAAATGTACCGAACAGCCAATTTGTTTTTTTTAGGGTTCCGTAACCAAAGGTTAAAAACGGGACCCAATTACTAAGACTCACGGTCCGTCTGTCTGTCTGTCCGTCTGTCACCATGCTGTATCTCATGAACCGTGATAGCTAGGCAGTTGAAATTTTCACAGATGATTTATTTCTGTTGCTGCTATAACAACAAATACTAAAAACATAATAAAATATGTATTTAAGTGGGGCTCCCATACAACAAACGTGATTGTTTTGCCGTTTTTTGCGATAACGGTACGGAACCCTTTGTGCGCGAGTCCAATTCGCACTTGGCCGGTTTTTCAAGTTGATCCCATAGTAACGTGGGCTACGGGAGCGTAGCCGCAAGAGGCAGATAGATGCTTACTTAGAACCTCTCCCTGAAGTGGACCACATCATTAATATTTCATTCTCAAACACATGTTTATTTACAAATTCAAGGATACATACCATATCAGCATTTATATAAGTCTTATTAGAGCATTAATGTAGGACAAACATAGTTTAAATTTTATTTTAATTAATTCAGATACAGAGCAAGAACAGAGATAGAATTAGAGCATAAATTATGAAGCTCGGAATGTTAGATCATTATCATATTAACTATGAATACAAACAGCATAGCGAACTCTTGTTCTCTCCTATGTTGTGGACTTAATTAATGCGGCTAGTTATGTAAATTATTATGTACTATAGCTTCTGTTAGCTGCTTAGCTCGCGTGAACATTACGGACGTAGATACTGCGTCGATAAAAAAGTATACTGTATCCTAATTCGGACCACGGTCTACCTATGGGGCAAGTTCTGTCCAAATGCGATCATCTGATGACGCGTGATTGATTTCATCATTATCAAAATCATCATATCAGCCGAAAGACGTCCACTGCTAGACATAGGCCACACCAAGCGTCGTCACATTGACCGGTCCCGTGCGTCCCGCATCCAGCGGATCCCCGCAACCTTCACCAGGTCATCAGTCCACCTGGTGGGAGGCCTTCCAATGCAACGTCTTCCGGTTCGCGGTTGCGACTCCAGAACTTTTCTGCCCCATCGGCCATCTGTTCTGCGAGCAATATGCCCTGCCCACTGCCACTTAAATTTGGCAATTCTTCGGGCGATGTCGGTGACTCTGGTTCTCTTGCGGATCTCTACATTTCTGATTCGATCACGCAAGGACACTCCGAGTATGGCCCTCTCCATTGCCCTCTGGGTGACTGTAAGCTTTCTGATAAGGCCCATTGTGATATTAATTAATTTACAAACATCTAAATATGCAAAGGAGACGGATACGCTTTCATACAATTTTGGGCCTGGATGTAAAAAATATGAAATTGGTGTCAATTGATAGCTACTGTATTATCAAACATTCACTGAAAATTTTGCAGATTTTGGCAATCTGAGAGCCGAGATAAAAAAGATTAATGAAAAGTGAGGTTACGTAACAATCTATACATAACAGCCGATTTTTGACCTGTCTATTATAGACCGAATTCGAAAATTCATATTTTTTTCGAAAAAGTATGTTCCGAAATTGGTCCCATTTTAATTTGATGAAGATCTGATGAAGAACTTCGGAGATATACAACAGAACTCTTCAATAAATAACGGCAATCTCTCAAGATTGCTGCAATCGCATGGCGTGATGTTATGTTATGAAATGGTATAAACGTTAAACAGAACGTTTATACCATTTCATAACATAACATCACGCCAGTACGCTCGAAAGGTGTACGCAGATCTCTCATTTCACCGGGTATGTTCAAGATCAAAGGCGTTATAGTTACATACTAAACAACTTGCCTATTATGTAGGTACAACTAAAAAGGGGAAAATAAAAAACTTTTTTGCATTGGTACCTACGAAAGACACCGAATAAAGTTACTTTTCACTTTGTAGTTTTTTATTTGGCAGTCGGTAGTATTTTTTGTAAAAACGTTTTTTTATTACAGCGACTAGTCGCTATGCCACAAGTTACACAACGATCCATGGCGTCAATATCCAATCGGTAGGCCGTTCGTAGAATCCAAAATAACAAATCCAAGTTCAACGTTAAAGCGGGGTTCTCAGTGTCCGGTAGCAAGGCAAGGGTCGTACAAGAAGGTAGATCAGAAGTCCGTAGAATGAAAGCAGGGGTCGAGAAAAATATCAATAAAGCTATGGGGGGCAATACACTCAAAATGCACACACACTAGACGATACGCAACGAGTAAGCAAAGAGTAAAATAATAAATATCGAGTAAGTATCAGCATAGACCAGTGTTTTTCAACCTGTGGGTCGCGAAACCCTGGGGGGTCGCAAGAGGTCGTGAAAACTACCTCAATAAAAAAACAATAAGGTTTAAAAATATAAAACATCTCATGAAAATTCCAATAAGGGCAAACACGACTAGGATACATTGTTTTATTTCGTCATTCCAGTGCCTACCTTCCCGCATTTTCATCTGGGGGGTGACCATAAGCTCTTAGAGCGGTATCAATTTGATATCGAGTAAGTGACAGATGTATACAAGCCATATACATCTGTCCCTTTTTCGATCTCAAATTGATATCGCTCTAAGAGCTTATGGTCACCCCCCTGATCAGTTCAATGGTACCATTATCATCATTACCATTTATTTATGAGTAGGAATATGCTTCATCATAGTCGGTTATTCGATATATCTTATACTCGTGACGTGATAAGCGTTTATCATTAAGAAGTTCCAGTGGCCATCTGTGGTCTTCTTCATCAGTTCCACTTCACAAAATGATTAATTCTGAGTGCAAAATGATTGTATTGTTGATGAAAAATATATAATATCAATAATATCAATGCTGTATGTATACCTATAACATTTGAGGAGTTCTCTTGATATCCATGGGATCCCATCAGATTCTGACTTATTGTCAATGGGACAACTTCGGGAGTGCAAAAGATCCCAATGGGTCGAAGTGTCCGAGGTATTTCTCGGCCCCTCCATAAGATCAAGATACCCTTTCAAACCCTAAAAGATTTTTCAAAATCGTTCCATAATCGGCAGAGTAATTGTGGAACAAACATACAAAAAATAAAAAATACATACAGTCGAATTGAGAACCTCATCATTTTTGAAGTCGGTTGAAAAAAACCAAGTGTCGGAGTTCGTGAAATATTTTTTTCATATTATGGGGGTCGTGGCATCAAAAAAAAGGTTGAAAAACACTGCACACGGCATAGACTATACTGAGTGTCATGTCATACATGTCAACGTCAAGTCAGAATTAGCACAGACTAAAAATACAATAATCGATTAGTAAACGTGACTCGATTTATCTTAATTATATACATATTTCATTGGTTTAAACTGTTTAATACGTTAATTCTAATGGATTTAATTATTTTAATTAAATTAATCATCTGGTGAAAGCATTTTCTTAAATAGAATGAACTCTGTCACGTTAATCGATTATAATTTTGTTGATATTCGATTTACTTCGTAACCTTAACTTAATTTTTGGATTTCTCATTTTCCAGATTGTGAATTAAGCTGATTTTTCACATTTTGAATTAGAAAAAATATAACCCTTTTTTTAAACCATACCTCAACTTATTACATTCAGGCCCAGAAATCCCCGTCTCCTTTTAAACATCCATACATCTTAAAATACAACTTTTCACGTTTAGATAAACGTGAAAGATTGTAATTAATTATTATATTAAAACTGTTGAATTTAAAAATAATTTAATTTAATCTTGAACTATTCTGAACAATTCATGTTCTTACTTCGTTTCGTAAACATTAGTGTACCTACTTCTTCAAGTACCAAGTAGAAAATCACTTTGTTTAATAGATCAATAATGATCTTATATTTTATTACAAGTTCTATCTGTATCCATGTACAAGAGAGATTAACAAGCAAACAATCACTTTAACCATTCGTGAAACTGAAATAACAGCGTTCAGTAATTATTAAGGAGGTTAAGACAACGCGAACTGTAGTAAATTGTTACCTTTGATAAACAATTTGTTTGTGCTGCAAAGAGAACCCTTTCAGTGCTCATTACGGAATAATGTCCTCGGAATGACAACGCAGTTCCTGAGTTATTTACATAATTATTTTGTAACATTGTTTTACACGTGACAAACTCAAACTAATATCATTTATTTCAACTAAACCATTTAAATAAGATATAGCTAGTTGGACATTCACAAGCGTTGGTAGATCTCTCTGGAAAACAACATGCAAGTAGCTTCATGTATACTCTTACCAATAAGTAAATAATTATTATATTCTTCTTGTTGATAATTTACATAAATGTAATAACGATTTAAAAAAAACCGGCTAAGTGCGAGTCGGACTCGCGCACGAAGGGTTCCGTACCATTATCACAAAAAAACGGCAAAAAAATCACGTGTGTTGTATGGGAGCCCTACTTAAATATTTAGTTTATTCTGTTTTGAGTATTTGTTGTTTTAGCGGCAACAGAAATACATCATCTGTAAAAATTTCAACTGTCTTGCTATCACGGTTCATGAGATACAGCCTGGTGACAGACAGACAGACAGACGGACCGCGGAGTCTTAGTAATAGGGTCCCGTTTTAACCCTTTGGGTACGGAACCCTAAAAAAACATGAACACGGAACACGAGTTTGGACCACTAAGCTGGACCATCATTAAGGGAACCGAATGATTCAACACATGCACCACTATCAGAGAGGCATTTGAGTGATCATGACACACTCAACTGCCAGGGCACATTCAAGTCAAAGATGTGTTCGTGAACAATCTTAAAGATCTCCTAAAGCCTGTCATAGGTACCTTCTGCAAGAGAGCTTCCCCATCTGAAGTTACATCATTTTATACAAGATTCAATACCCCAAAAATAGTCGCACGAATCGATTGAAGGTTATGCAACAAATAACGAGACCCCTCCGTGCCTCTGAAAGCACGTAAAAGCTTTGGGGGCTTCAAAAAAAACTCTCGGAATGCAATCCAACATTCGGAAGATTCCTAGCGACCGAATCTATGCTATGTTTCCATCTAAACAGTTGTTTAGCAATTGTTTATCAGTCGCGGCAATGTTTTATTTGTATACTTAGACGTACTAACAAATTGTTGGCAATCTCCCATGGTTTGAGTCTTTGTGATGAATGAAACACTTAGTAAGGGCCTTCCTAAATGCTATCCATCACCTAATTTAATAACACTATGTCCGCAGGGCGGCTCGCTTTGTGTCCCTAATGCCAACGTTGCGTTGCGTGAACAAATAAACACAATTAGGGTTTCTTTCATACTTTTACCACAAGTTCGTGAAGACCGCAACGCGTCACTGTTATGTCAAATATTGTTATAACAAGTACTGTTGTAGATATATATACGGCATTCTTGTAATGTAACAAAGTTGAAGTTGCCTACAATTCTTTTTGTGTATTCTTGTTGTTTTTGAAAGATGTTCTTTTTTATTTTCGGTCGTTATGTACTTTTGCTTGCCTGCGTCTTTGTATTAATTCGAGTATACAATACTTAACCTGCCGTGTTAAAATGAAAAGACCGTCAACAAGGTAGGTAGAGATACTGTAGTATTATATTATCTGTGGTAGAGAGGAACATCTTCATTTGTGGTTTTCAAATTAATATTTGGCAAAGAACGTGTACAATTTTAGCAGCTGAATAATAAAAAAAAAAATGGCCAAGTGCTTGTCGGACATCGCAAGTATAAGGGTTCGTACCAATTTATCAATATACTGGTATTTGTTAGTAAAATATATTTAATAATAAACATTATCGCCACATTTCAAGTTCATAGATCAATGAGAGGTTAAAAAGTTATTCGTATGACAGACGACAGACAGACGGATACGTGAGACAGCAATAGGGCTCCCTTCGGGTACGGAACCCTAAAAATCAACAGTTACATTTTCTTCAAAAAATATACACTCAAGTAATATACGGTACAGAATCAAGAGAAGATAATATTCTGTCTACCTTTTTATAATAAGTAACAATAAACATTTTAAAATTGCCATAAAATTCATGAATCTGTAAACCCAACATCGAATTCCACTCCAGAGAGTTACGACCAACTGTAAATAAAGCCATCTATAAAATATAAATAAAATAAAATACAATACAGGAATACCGGATGACAGCTTGATATCTGCATACGGCTCGCAGAATATCTGAACACAGCTACTTAACAATGCACAAAGGCAAGGAATGTTATTTGTCTTTACCGTGCCGACCGACTAGAGATTTACTCGCTTTGATCATAACTGGTACAAGAGCTTCCTTTCAGTTATTGAAGATGGCTCTATATTTCAATAATTCAGCCAACAAATAAATAACAAATGATTAATTTATAAAGATTTTTGTAGAGGCCGATTTATAACCCCCGACGGCAAAATCTGTGTATCTGGTGTGTCTGTCTGTGGCATCATAGCGCCTAAACGGATGAACCGATTTTTTGTTTGAAAGGTGACATTGTCGAAAGTGGTTTTAGCTATGTTTGGTGAAAATCGGTTTAGCCGTTCAAAAGTTATGGGCTGTTTTCTGTTTGAAACGGAGTATTTTCGCAACATATCGTGTCATAATTACGTGTTCGATAGATTGTTGATCGAAGCGTGTCTACTATAAATAGATACTAGATAAATTATGTAGTTTAAAAAGAAAGAAAAAAAAAATTGCCGGGTGTTCGGTTTTTTTTTTTGTTTTTTGTTAAAAAGTCTGATAACTTCTAACTGAGGTATAATAAAAATGGCGGCTTGACAACTTTTGTTTAAACAATTTTTAAAACGGTCATATTTCATTCATTAGATAAAACGTATCTGGCTATTGAAAAACACATAGACACACATACACACAGACAGTGTTATTACAGACAATTCATTTGCTGTTTTTTGTGTAAGGTGTTATAAATTTATTTTACTTTATATTTGTTTTCCGTTTTTTTTGCAGTAGTCCACTTGTGACGGCTAAATATATCATTTACAAAAATAGTTAAATCAATCTACCGAAAGGTTGTCTAAATTATCAGACAAGGAAGACAACTTCGTTCAGACATAATTATGCAAAAACTTTTGAAAGGTGTCAGTAAAACTTTGACGATTCCGATTTCCAGTGGGAAGTGATATCTCACAATTTGTTTGAATAAATTATGTTTAAATGGTTGGTGGTTGAGATTGTAACCGTTTAGGTAAATTACAAAAATAATATTAAAATGTTTTGATAGGGGAAAACCACAAGAACGCTCTTCTAGCGTCAGTTATATCATCTTTATATATCTTACTTAACTCTTTCATTATATTCTTGTCTTGTACGCATTTTCAATTTTCCAACAGTTCATAAAGTCCATTTAGGTCTTCCTAAATTATATCCATCTAAATTCAAACTCAAAATTTGTTCCACTTTCCTTTATCCCTATTTGTTTCGGGTCGGGGCGAACTATCTTCTCCTTCTATAAGCAGTATTCGAATTACTTGTAAGTAAAATACGCAATCGAAATACAAATACAAATTTTGTATTTGTTATTCCGCTACTTCTTAAAAATTTAATTTGTAATTGGTATTTCAAATACCTGACGCTGAGGTATTTAGTATTTCAAATACATTTGAAAATAAATACATTTAGCAATCTTAATAATAGACCGTGCGTTCTGCAGAAAATAGCGTTCGGTAGCTTTGGTAAGCAAAATGGCGACCGCTAAATATGTCAATCATTAAATTTGGCAACACTGCACCTGTACTGTACGTCAAATTTTCAAGTATCTTGTCATAACCTGAAACCTAACTGTATTTTGTAAATTATTTTTTGTATTTTTAATAAAAATTGTTAAAATACTGTATTTTGTATTTATATTTCAAATACACGAAATGAAATATTTTTATTTGCTATTTTAAATACATGCGAGATACTATTTTGTAATTTGTATTTTAATAAAAGCAGAACATGTATTTTGCCCAGCTCTGTAAGTCTCTATTAGTCGTCTCGTGGGCAACCCTTTCTGCCAAATCATCTTTCACATAAATATTGTGTTCATGCATCGTTTCTTTGGCCTTTCCCTCCTGTAACAACCTGTAATACTGGAAACATTCTTCACGAATAATAATACGAACCTGTTACTGTCACTCAGCAGGGCAAATCAGAGAGAAGGCACGAGCTTTAATCTTCACGAATACAGAAGATCTATCAATATTAATAAAACAAATTAAAGCAATAAACTAACAAAGTATTGTGCTCCAGATAGCAGCAATCTAGACCGATTGAATAGTTTCAAGCTCAGTTCAGAGAGAGAGGTAATGAAATACCAGCGTGATTTACTTGCACCTAACTGCAGCCACTGAGCGACCGGAATGCAATCAATTGCTTGGCTTATCTTCGGTATAGATATTATAGGTAAAGGAGTTCTGTATACGTAATTAACTTATTAGGTAGGTACTGTCTTGGAATAGTAAGCAGTCTTAACTGCTGAAGAAGGGATGTGACAATTGGATGATGAAGATGGGACTACGTATAAGAATACCTATACTTAAGATGATGGAATGGATGGAAAGGAAGATATTTAAAAGTTGTTAAGATGCAAAAATTCTTATTTTTCTTAGTGCTTCGATGACAAATACAAAGATTGTTAAGTAAGTTCAAATATGATTGCTTTAAAATTCAGTCATGCCAATCCCGCTCCTAGACACAGTCATAACATTCTCAAGTGTATAGATAGGTAACAGTAATGGAAAGTAGACTACAGTCTGCGGACGTTTGTACACTTAAAAGAGACATTCTGAAACACATGTAGACCAAAGATAACACAAACGAGGCTTTATATCACGAATAGTACTTAAGCGTTTGTACGAGCCACTCATCCTCATAATGAATTCACAAGTAAGGCCGTCCCAACACGTTACGGTAATCAAGTCTCGCGAAATCCCACGTAATAATATTATCATTGCAAGGATTATCTTGGGCATGCGAGGAACGCCGACACTGTTCCCATCGTTAGCAGTAAATTTTTGGCGAACATGGTCGGGTCCTTAATCTATTTTATGAGTCTTTCCTTGAGGACTGGCGTGTATGTATGACATTCGAATTCGTTTCAATTATCCGTTCTGGTCTGCGGTTCGGAGATAAGGGTGGTTTGGGTTAAGTGAGTGTCCTAATGTTTCCGCCTTTCTGGTGGACAAAGACCGGATCATAAATTTCTAATACAGCAGTATCATAAACTTAAACTTCCGAGGAATTTCAAGCCAGTATATACAAATTAGAAAACCGGCCAAGTAAGAGTCGGACTCGCGCACGAGCGGTTCCTTACCATTATCGCAAAAAAAAGGCAAAAAAATCACGTTTGTTGTATGGTAGCCCCACTTAAATATTTATTTTATTATGTTAGCGGCAACAGAAATACATCATCTGTGAAAGACAGACAGACGGATCGCGGAGTCTTAGTAATAGGGCCCCGTTTTTACCCTTTGAAAAAAAATGGTACAAGAGAAGGCATCAACCATCTCTTTTAACAATAACAGGCTCTACACAAACATTACGCGCTGTAGAGTAGATGCTAGGGACAGACTAGAACATTGGGCATTTTAGATCCTACGCATATACTTATTATTATAGGCGACACACCTACGCTACCCAGGGTAGGTGCTACACAAACGCAGAATCAACACCTACGCACCTTTGGACATGCTAATTCTAAGTGCACTCCAAATCCTATTTCAGTGGTCCTGCGCCCTAGCGGAACCTGAATGATACAATTGGGCGCACCGCTGCGCTGCGTGTCACAGGACACAATTACCGCACGAAACAAATATTTGTATGACCTATAGATATCTGTTCCGGCTCTGGGTGTTTGGTTATCTGAGTTTATATGTTTGTAAACGCACCCATGATACAGGAGAAATTCATGGCGCAACGAATTATAACAAAACATCAATGTTTGCTCTATGTTTAGAATTAAATAAACACATTAAGGCTCTAGACAGACTGAGTGCAGTTGAAATGCAGTCCGTCTAGAGCCTATGTGATATTAATCGTTTATTTTAATACTGTATTGGTCTTAAACAGATAACACAACATAAATCAAAATGAAGTCCCCTTTTAAATTAGGAACTCGTAACTATGCTAGTATTATATTATTATTATCTGTGTCATACGTAATACAGTTTCATCTATTTGACTTTAAAATCACACTATATAATGTGCTACGTGCCACTCCTGTGGCGTTTTATAAAATTATATGTACCCTCTTTTGATTTATAACCGGTGCTAAATAGCGGTCAGCCCCGCTATGCTCGACTCGAAAAATACCCACTAAAAAGTGCCGCTATGCAAGAAATTCTTCGATAAACAATGGAAGGTACAGTTGGAAAGAAAATTGTTTGAATTCAATTAAGCAGGACGCTGAAAAATATTGAAATTAAACTAAAACATCGAAAAATTTGTTCGAATTCAAAATATTTTTAGGTTAAGTTTCTCTTTTACGGAAAGACGTTTCGTTTTCTACAGTTCTATGGAATGGGTGGACAATTTATTTTTAAAATGAAGGACGCGATATGTTGAGTGGCGGCCAGGAGAGTATGCTTAGTATGAATAAACGGAACGTTTATTAACTATTTTCGCGAAAGTAGCGAATTTTACATACTAGGTTTTCTTAATTTATTTTTTTAATAGTTAAATAAAATATTACAATGTAAAACTTTTCTTCATCACTGCCCGCGAATGTGATTTCGTGCATAGCGGAACTTTTTAGTTGGTATTTTTCGGGTCGAGCATAGCGGGACTAACCGCTAAATAACACTGACATCGTAAAAATCTAAATTAAAACAACATGTTTTGTTGGGTAGATGATTATTGTTATCCACGCGACCACTACAGTTTTAAACCTGTGTTTTTGCAGAAACCAACACAGCTCAAGTTAAGTGCACCATCACCAATCAATCTTGAACACAATAAATCTCGTAGAGCTGTAAATCGCGGCACATGAACAGGTTGAGTAAAGTTTGCAATCGATTCCTCGATACCTTCGGCTTACCTTCAACTTGTATCCGACCATAAATTCTGATATTTCCGATTGCTCCGCTATTCTCCGACTGGTAAAGTGGGAATTATGCAAAGCAATATTGTTCCGATTTCATCTCTCTTCTAGGCGTAAAAAGATTAAGGTGTGAATTTGAAATGTGTTTACCGCGTTAGGTTATTTTGGCACGAGAATTTACGACTTAAAGAATCAGATGTATAAACTTTAACAAAGCAAAAGGAGTATGAAGGTATTGTTGCATGGCTCAATAGTTTTTGCCTACCCTCAAGGTAAAAAGGCTTGAGACTATGTATGTAGGTAAGTGTACTTAAAACTTAAAGAAAATGTAGGTTTTAGGTACAGAACACTTAAGGTTACACTAGTCGAAAATTCTTCGATACAAACGTGGTCTAGGGATTATTTCACTGTTTGACGAAGTACGTTCAAAATAAAAAGTGATATAAATTTTTTAGTAAGTGGTAATTCCAAAGTTATGAGCTTCGAAAGTTCCACATTTCGACACTAATTTTAACGCATTTTTGGGCGCGAATAAATACCATAAGAAGACGGAAAATTGCAAAACGGCCTCTATACAGGGATAGTTTATTAGTTCAACAATGCAAATAATTTTATTTTGAACAGATAGATTTAGTCGTTTTTCATGATATCTAGACTGCCAAAGGTCTGTTTATAAAATTTCGTGCGCTCGGTTTCGTCCTAAATTATTATCCATTTCGCTACAAATTTGCAAAAGTGTGTATTCGTACGCGAACTAGCTTCCTACTGCTCATCACAGCATCTAACTCTTCCGCACTTGTTGCCAGTTGATATAAAATGCATTTTAACCCCGCGCACAAAATAGTTCGTACCGTCTACTAGTGTACCTTTAAGGCTTTGTCAAGGCCAATTAATTTCTAGTTTATTTTTAGCCTAATGTAAGTTCTTAATTAATTATATTTTTTGTTTAAATTACTTTTCTGATAGTCACCGAGCTACGCCTAAATTTGCTTAGTGTGTACGTATATACATTTTTAGGTAGATAATGTTTCAAAAATTGCTTCATAAACATGTCGTTTATAATTTACTGCACAAAGAGAAATATTTGAATGCTTCATCAAATACGAAAAGCTTTAAAAAGATTCAAACCAAAAACACATCTGTTTTTGTCTGACTTTAATTCCACATTCACGTAAACAAATCCTCAAGATGACACACAGCCAGATTACACCAAAGTTTTGTTTCTGAAACCGTAAGATTTTGAATGTCTTACTTATGTATTTTACCCTAGAACTTTCCCTGCCCAGGGCGGCCTTTTATTAAAATATACACAAGCAGAATCTTGAATAAGACATAACGAGTTGACTCGAGCCTGTAATGAAAGGTCGCTGCGACAACGACCTAATGAATAATAATTGTCGGTGGAAAAGCAATGTCACAATGTCACCAGAGACAATCTGTGAGGCAGAAAATGATACGCTCCGTAGAATCGTAGATGTTGAAGTGTTACAGACTTGACGCTTTCTGTTAATGTCTAAATGCTGTGAACAAGATACGGAAAGGCTTTTAGGTCAGACTATTTGGGTACGTAAACTATATTTTCGGCAATGGAGAGGGCTATGCTCGGAGTTTCCTTGCGTGATCGAATCAGAAATGTGGAGATCCGCAAGAGAACCAGGGTTACCGACATAGTCCGAAGAATTGCCAAACTTAAGTGGCAGTGGGCAGGGCACATTGCTCGCAGAACGGATGGCCGATGGAACCGAAAGTTCTGGAGTAGCGACCGCGAACCGGAAGACGATACGTTGGAAGGCCTCGCACTAGGTGGACTGATGACCTGCAGCCGAATTGCGTAAGTATATTATCCAAAGCAAAAGAATCGATTCCTTCCCAAAAACGACTTTTCGTATCAATATGTACTACGTAAAGTCGGTTTTGGGAAAGAATCGATTCTTTTGCTTTGGATAATATACTTACGCAATTCCGCTGCTGGTTAAGGTTGCGGGAAGGCGCTGGATGTGAGACGCAAGGGATCGGTCAATGTGGCGACGCCTGGGGGAGGCCTATGTCCAGCAGCGGACGACTTTCGGCTACAATGATGATGATTTTTGGCAAATTATTTTAAGGTTTGTACCGTTATTAAACTATAATACTAAGTTTATGAATAAATTTATTATTTATTTTTAATACTGTTATCTAGCTTCCAAGATATATTTAGTTCAGAGTAGAAATTACCTTATTTTAAGGCACTTTTGCATTCGTATCGTAGTCGCAAACTATCAAAAACACCTCTAATTACACTAAATTTTATTATTGATTGTCACCGAAATGATATTATGACTTGAATGTGAAATGCTTTTAAGTTGATACGGCCTTCTGCAGACATCGAACTAACTTATCGCTACAGATAAAAATATGTCCAGCAGACAAAATCGATGGCCAGTACTATTTTAAAAGCTCCCAGTTTATACAGTTCAAAATTCTATCTCCGAATTTAGACAAGCACCACTTTGTATTCTGTGGAGATCGCAGACACAAACATAAAAATGTTAGATGCCACCCAGCATATGTACCAATGTACTCTGGTAAATACAGATGTAAGTAATGATATAAACATTTTGCTATAAAAACCAGGTTAACGTGCGTAATAACGAGTTCTGTTCATATTTATTTAGTTTTAAACATTTCTAACGCTTTTAACTGTTAATACGAATTCTGTTTCAAAACAGTTTTGGGTTTCTTTAACTGAAGACACGTATTTTTTTGCTTTTATTTGGGTTCTGAAAACTGCGACTGATGATTTCATATTCCGATATGTCCAAATCTAAGAAATAACAGAATATTTTAGCTCTAAACTTAAGTAACGAAGCAAAAGGAGTACTTATGGAAGGATGGAACTCCATTTGGAGTTAAGCTCGCCTTGTACTTGAATATTCTTTTCACTTTGTGTAAATGTTTAATAATTAAGAAGGATCGTAGCACATAATTGTGGCGTTTTGTGCCGACTCGCATGGGAATAAGTGTGAGTTATGTATTCAAACTAATAATTTATAGCCAATATACGGAGGGACCAAAATCACAACTTTTATCTCCACACAACTAATTTTGTAACCAAACAGCAACCTCGCTTTCAAACTCCGAAAATTTCAGAACACGAACGTACTCGAACTTACAAACTACAAGATAGTTACCAGTTTCCAACATCTTTATTAGTATTACTAGGTACACCGAACTCTGAGAAACAAGGTTTATATTCATATCAAACCGCATTGTGCCCCACCCCGGGGGTGTTTTGTAAAATGATCGTCGCATTGGATATTCATAGGGAGACTGCAGTGAAAGGGGTGAAATCCCGACGGTATGCAGGTAACTACAGGTGATGATGAAACGAAAACTTGTTTCTGCAGGATTATGTACAGTACCTGGGCGACCGAACTCTTCTCGGATGAAAGCAGAGAAAACGACATTTTCTTAAAATTAAACCTAGCTAGATCGGTTTATCGCCCTCGAAAACCCCCGCATACTAAATTTCATGAAAATCGTTGGAGCCGTTTCCGAGATTCAGATTATATATATACATATAGCTCGTTTAAAGGTATTAGATAAATAGAAAGATTAGATAAGGCTGCGAGTTACAAGTTGTAGGTCGTGAGTTCGAACCCAGGCAGGTGCTTTACTTTGTGTAAATTATTTCATCAGCTCTGCTCACAAAAACGGTGAAGGAAAACATCGTGAGGAAACCGGCATGTCCTAGAACCAAAATTCGAAGACATGTGACATCCACCAATCCGCACTGGGCCCGCGTGGTGGATTACGGCCCATCCCCTCTCACAGAGAGGAGGCCTGTGTCCCAGCAGTGGAAACATTAATAGGCTGATGATGTGATGTGATGATAGATAGATAAATTAGATAGATATATATATTAGATAGATGACATCTCAGCTGAGTTAGAGGTGTTCAACACAATGACTTTGGAAATTACGTTAAGTTCTACGTATGAGTCGAGTCTATTGCCAGTAACCGGGTGCTGATTTATATTTCGGGCTGCTACTTCTTCATCTTCTTCATGTAGATGATTTCACACCAATACCAATATTTTGCTTCGTCGACAGCTTCAGCGTTAGTTTTTATTGCACAAAGAGCAGGATAAGAGGCGAGGAATCGTTTTTGGCGTGGCTCTATAGTCGTATTTTGGCTAATTTTGGTATTGAGAAACTCCTGAAGGAAAAAAATCAATAGTCTATTATCAGCGGTTCAGCGGGGGGCCGGCAGCCTAATTGCGTAAGTGAATTCTGCAAAACAAACAAGTTGATTCCTTTCCAAAAACGACTTTACGTATTAATATGCAATACGTAAAGTCGTTTTTGGGAAGGAATCGACTTGATTGCTTTGCAGAATTCACTTACGCAATTAGGCTGCGGGTCATCTCGATAACTTATCTTCATTATTTTATTAAATATATTTATTTATATAGGTATGTATTATACAAAATATGTATGTATCGCATTACAAGCAATGTATTACTCCATTTATTCATTTTATATACTACAAACTTCCATCCCCTTTTCCACCTCGTTAAGGATGATTTACAGTATAAAATCTATCCTATGTCCCTCCTAGGGCCTCAAATTATCTCCATACCAAATTTCACCTAAATCTGTATGAAAAGGTAACACACAAACAGACAGAGTTTATTTCGCATTTATAATATTAGTATGGATTTTATTTCAATTTATTATTGTTATATTTGTTAATTTTTTTGTGAGACGAGCCGAGACTTGGTCGCTCACAATGGGCCTCATCAAAAAGCTTAAAGTCACCCAAAGGGCATTGGAGAGAGGGCTTTGCTCAGCGTTTCCTTGCCGGATCGCAACAGAAATAAGGAAGACGATGCGTTGGAAGGCCTCCCTCCCGATGAGTCGATGACCTGGTTAAGGTTGCGGGAATGCGCTGAATACGATACGCACGGTATCCGTTAATGTGGCGACGACTGCGGGAGGTTTATATCAAGCTGTGGACGTCTTTCGGCTGAAACGATGATGATGAAATTTTTTGTTGCCACGTTTTAAACAATGCACCTGCCATGTTGTCTCTACACACCCTCGGTTGACTGGTAGCGAATGCCTTAGGCATTAAGTACGCCATTGTACCTTTGTGCAAGTTTAAATAAATAGTACTTAGGCCATATTTCATAACTCAAGACTCCGATCCGTTCATTCAGCAGTTGCACTTGCTGCCATATAAGACCAATGAGGCGGTCTGCCAAATCTAAAATGAAAAAGTTTCATACCACCTGAGCACATGTGAAACTACACAATTCTCTTCAAAAATGAAAATTTTACTCGGTACAACTCTAAAATTCAATTTTAGAGACGATTTGTGGAAACGTACCGCTATAATAATGATTGTAAATGATAGATGAGCATGTGTTGCTGTCGAGTGTTGTTTGCACGATTGCAATCGATAAATCATGGCTATCACAATCAGCTGCTGCGTCCATAATATGCATGTTGAACTTGAAGTGATAGAGCTGGGAAAATTATTTGCAAATAGTCTTTTTTTGTGGGTGTAGTGTTTGATTGATTAGTGACCTTCAAAGTGTGGAAATAAAAGGTTTTATATCGGCGTTCTGAATAGTTTTTTACAAGCTTTTACTTAACTTGCAATGTATGTATGTAAGTGTGTTCGGGTCAAATCTTGCAACTGAATTTTAAAGCAGTTTATCCTCCACCGATAAAGATGAAATTTTGAATAGATCTTTTGTTTGGATGACAATGCATGGTTAGCTAAGTCACGTCATTCTAAATCCAATATGGCGGACAGCCCAAGATGGCGGACTAGTTACTTTTTGTGCACTGTCATGGTATGGTTATCTAATGAAAGGGTTTGCTGTAAAGAATACGAAAAAAGCTTGTTTTAAAAAACGATTTTTATTAATAGTTTTATTTTAGGTCCAAATTTGCATTTATTGTTTTAGCGTTGCATCTTATGTTCTTTAAAGATCTATCTAAAGACTGGATCTTTGCAGTTACCTATTAATATTTGTCATATAAAGTTTGGTACATTATTATATATTTTTTTTAAATTCAGTGGTACACAGAAATATACGTCTCGTACGTTTGCGTTTTTCTACTCAAATCTGATGGTATAATGCCCATTGTCCAACATAAAAATACAGGTAGGTAATCAATAGATAATCACCTTGTATATTGTAGCGTGATCGCTACAAGACGCTTTGCTTTAGCCTTTTTTTAATTTGTCAAAGCAGGCTAGTTATAATTTTTCAAATTTTCATATTTCGTTTGTCAAGAAAACAGAAGACGATTTTTTTCTAAGATTGTCACAAAGAATTTTGGATGAAAATGTTTTGGCTCTGTTATCCACTACTAAATTTATTATTGGTATTTTTTTTAAAGTAACTGTTTAATAGTTTGTTTTAAATTGCCAGCGACAATATGACCATAGCTATGTCCATTCTTGTACGGAAATGGCAGGAAACCATTCCTTGTCGTTAGGCCAAGGGTACGTGATATTCGGGTCCACGGGCGCGCCGGAGCTTGCGGACCGCATGTTTCTGTAATTGAGCTCTGTCAGAGACACCAACTATCGTTTCGCTACCAGGGCATGCCTCATAGTTGCCGTTCGACAGACTGAAGAATAGGGCAGATCAGCCAAGACAATGATGACAAGCTTATCATAAATATAACCATGTCGCTGACAAGAGTTTATGCATCATGAATCAAAACGGGTATGTAATGACTATTCTTACTAATTGTTCTTTTGAATGTCGATTTCTTCTGGTATTTCAGACCCTTTTGGTTCCATAATTTTGATGGTCAATTTCCTTGTCTGTAGATATCAGTTGAGCCGACTTTCGGCTCTTTACCCCGGGACAGAACGAACTACCTCAGGAGTACCTGCAGTCTTCGGGGTTCCGAACATCTTTCAACGGGTTCCGTACATATTCTATTAAAGAAATCGTGAATGGTTGAAGAGGTTCTACGGAAGACGGTTTGGTTCATCCAATAACAATTGTCTGCTTTCATATTTCTTTGAAATTTTTGTTTATATTTATGTAGCTTACATTTTAAGTTAGCGTACTTAAAAACTTTTATTACCTTACTTGTGTCATGTTACGGTATCGTACTTTAATTGAATGCTTAAGCCATCATTGGACTGGTTGCAACTATGTCTGAAGATTAGGCACGTGATTTCCGCTTTATTCTTTTATGCCTTGCCATAATTTCACTCATGTTTATTTTACTAAATACTAAAAATAATTTAAACGATATTGACTATTGCTTCATTCTTTTTTTAAAATAACATGTTTACTTTTTTACTATTTTCATGTTTTCGGTGTTTGTGTGTTTAATTCAAAATTATACGTTATCGTTGCGTTAAAAAAGTTTTATTTATTTTTATTTAATAACGCTACAATATGTACTCGTATAATTAGTATTGTTTGAATTAGTAATAAGCCTGCGTATTATTTCATATTTGTTGATGTGTGTAGTGTGTTAT
Source organism: Orthosia incerta (assembly GCA_948252205.1). NCBI lineage: Eukaryota > Metazoa > Arthropoda > Insecta > Lepidoptera > Noctuidae > Orthosia > Orthosia incerta. The sequence goes on from OX411748.1 coordinate 9,661,895, forward strand.
TATTTGTAAGTTCTTTTTGTAGAATTAAAACAAGAGAGAAGATAATAATAATATGTTCTTATTGCCCTATTAAATAAATTCTTCTTCGATGGCTCAACTGTATTCAGCTCACATTGTAATGAATTCTTACGCTTTTGATTTATTAGATGCATGACCGTGCCACAATTTACAGTGTTAGCTGATGAATTTCCTGTAAGAAAAATGCTTGTTTCAATGCTTCATATGTTTAAAAAAATGTCACACTGAGAAAATAATTTGTTTTTTTCTTAATAGCAACAAAACAAGTTTAAGCAGGAAATAGGAACATTATTTCCGATTCAAAATCAAAATCAATATTTTTTATTTTACATGACCTACATGGGCACTTATAAAACGTCGACAAAAGGTGCACGGTTCGGGTTAGTCGTTTCCTATGGAGAAGAACCGGCAAGAAACGCCATGGTTACTCTTTTAAAAATTTGTTCGTGTTTACAATATTTCTATGTTACAGCATTAGTACTTGGATATGGGGGGACAACGTAGGCCCGACAATAAGTCGTACGAAATTAAAAAAAACAAGCAAAAAAATAATGTTTTTTTTTTTTTTTTTAATGTGAAACGAAATAAAAAGTTAACAAATGTTAACAATCATCTAGAAATCTAGAAAGCCTACAATATTCACACATTCACAAAATAATCGGTAAAAGAATCTATAGAAAGGTGAAAAACAAAAAAAAAAAAAACAAAAAAAAAAAACACAAAATATGTTGTACTATATACTTTATACATACTTACACTAAACAAAACTAAACTGTCCTTACTAATACTAAACCTAACTAACTTACATATAAACAAGGTTTGTATTATTTTATAGAAGTTTGTTTTCTGATAGGAACTAAAGTTTTCTACAAAACTTTAATTTTGCAGATTTATACAAAACCGTAATTCGTGTGCAGCGTGCAGCTCGTCATCGTAAGATACGCAATGAATGTTGCTCTGAATTACGAAAATACAATAGAATACAATAAGTTTATTGATTAAAAAATAACAAGAATACAACAACAATACTCTGTCACTTAAAATAGGATTCCCTGTGACATAAGTGACAGTAGGGATCGCAGTTGGCCTAAATTACATTTATAGTTTTTCAGTCCGTATTTATGTAATTAAAATGTAGATGAAAAAGAAAATTATAATATTAAAATTGGAGGAAACAATTTGAAGTTACTTATTTAACATGCTTGATTAACTATGTAACTATGTAGGAGCTCGTGGCTAAATAATAACAGCCGCACGGGTCGATCATCGAGGTTAAGCAATGCTTGACGTGGTCGGTCTGTGGATGGGTGACCATTTCAACATATCGAGTTTCCTCCGTGCCTCGGAAAGCACGTTAAGCCGTTGGTCCCGGCTGTCATTTGAAGATCTTTGACAGTCGTTACGGGTAGTCAGAAGCTTGAGATCTGACACCAGTCTTGCCAAGGGGTACCGTGTTACCCAGTTACTGGGTTGTGGAGGTCAGATAGGCAGTCGCTCCATGTAAAACACTGGTACTTAGCTGAATCCGGTAAGACTGGCAGCCGACCCGAATATAGTTGGGAAAAGGCTAGGCAGATGATGATGATTAACTATGTACCCTGTGTGTGTGTGAATAAAGAAGGCTTTGTTATTGATTGTGTGTTTCGTTTCAGAGGGAGGACCCAAACATAAGTAGACAGTAGATAATGTATCTTTTTGTTTAATCTACCAGAGTTTCTGTTCCAACTACTTTATTACACCGCACTACTAATCGAGCTCGCTTCCAGAGCAAAAAAAGGGTTCCTTGATTGAACTCTGTTTTATATCCTTCCCGGATCCATTAGTGGTTTGTGCATGTAAGGATGAGTTTCTAGTTAACCAAATATATAGGTTCAATATTCACATAATGGACTACTTCCTTCGTTAGAACATAACCTACCTTATTGTGTTTTAAGTTTATTTTCTGTCATGGTTCACCTAACATATTTTGTTTCACATCACATCATCAGCCTATTAATGTTTCCACTGCTGGGACACAGCATCCTCTCTGTGAGAGGGAATGGGCCGTAATTCAACACGCGGGCCCAGTGCGGGTTGGTGGATGTCATATGTCTTCGAATTTTTGGTTCTAGGACATGCCAGTTTCCTCACGATGTTTTCCTTCACCGTTTTGAGAGCAGTGGTGATGAAATAATTTACACAAAGTAAAGCGCCTGCCTGGGCTCGAACCCACGACCTACAACTTGTAAGTCGCGGCTGATACCACTGGACTACCACTGCTCTCTTATTTTGTTTCATCACTAGTTATGTCAGGCTCTAAGTCTGCCTTTATACGATTTTTTCACCTGTGCATAGTGTTTTCATACATTAATTAATTTTTAAACCACAAAAAAAAAGACCACAAAAAATTAGAAATGTCCTCCCTGATTGATTCATCTCGCTGACGTCATTTCACTTTGAATTCATTTTACAGCAAGAATTTCTCCTGTTTGTCTCTCTATGTAAACTCTACCCTAAAGCATCTATAGCTTTTCACACATACCTACATTATAACCTTCCTAAATTCGTCGAAGACCCGAAATAAACCGAAAATTGATCCTCCACCATTAGGTGCGATACCTCCTCCACAGGTATCTACAATATCTTTGGAACCTTCACGTACCTACCTAATGCGTTGCCTTTCAAAGGACACCCGTAACAAGGCAGGTCTCCTAACGAGACCCGTTTGATAAAGGTTCGTTGCCATTACAGCGTCGATCGTTGATCGTCTTAGCTATCGCGGCAATCATCGACGAAGCTTCGACCTTCACATCGACGATATTGCTGCAGATGTTTAATGTTTTTATCTTATACGGTATTTTGCGGGGTTCTTGTAATGTGTTGTGTTGGAAAAAGATAATGATATGGCAGTATGGTTGTGACTGTGGTAGAATATTTTAGTAATGCCTTAACACTTAGATATTCGAAGTCCTTTTACGGAAATTTCCTTTACTCAACTCGACCCATTCTCCATGACAGCGCAAAAATAACCCTAGACCAGGGTAGGGTAGTATTTGAATTACTTATAATTAAAATACATAATTGAAATACAAGTACATATTTGGTGTTTGTGTTTAAATTACTTATTAAAAATGTTTATGGTAATGTAATTTGTAATTGGTATTTCAAATACTTATGGCTTCAAAATACAGAGAACATAAATACATTAAGCGATCTTATTTATGGGTGCGTTCTGCAGAAAATTGCGCTGTCGAGCGCTGTTTAGCTTTCGTAAACACAATGGTAACCCCCAAGATTGACATATTTAGGCCAATCCTTAAAGTAGGCAACACTACACCAAGGGGGTTACCATAACCTCTTATAGTAAGGTTATTTTGAGCGTGCGTAATGTATACAAGTCATATCCCTTAGCATTCATATCCATAGTTCCTTAAACACACTCAAAATAACCTTGCTCTTAAGAGATTATGGTCACCCCCCTGTACTGTATGTAAGTTGACTGTGTTTTATATTTTAAATAATAATAGTTAAAATACTGTAATTTTATTTTATATTTAAAATACACTGACATTAGAGACTGCCAAACTCTTTCATAGTTGCCTAATTATGTTTTTTTATATATATAGGTATTAGTATTTATTGTTTTTATATTTATTTTATAAAATATGTTTGTATATATTTATTATGACAGTATATTTAATTTGTAATCGGTATTGTTCATTAGTAATTACTTAGTTATTAATCGTTTTGTGTTTATTATTTTTCAACTCTACACACAATGTCAACATCTCTTTTTTTTTCATCTTTCCTTTCGCAGGTATGCTGGAAGAGATTTCTATAGAAATAAGCATTACCTATGTTCCTATATTTATTCTTCTTCTTGTCTGTACATTATGTGTGTGTGCATAAATGGTTAAATAAATAAATAAAATACAAATTTAAAAATATTTTGTATTTGATATTTTAAATACATGCGAGATAGTATTTTATAATTTGTATTTTAATTAAAGAAAAGCATGTATTTTGCCCAGCTGTGTCCTCGACTAATGTCAAGAAATAAAAAGCAATAGTAATATGATTAAGGGAGGCTTAATCAAGGTTGAGTCGAGTGGGAGAAAATCTTAGAATATTGGGATTAAACTGAGAAACTGAAGCTGTAACTGAAAAAAAAATCTAATTTTAAAGGTTAGGATTAAATTGCTAAGGTAAGTATTTGATTAGGTTTACATCACATCACATCATCAGCCTATTAATGTTCCCACTGCTGGGACACAGGCCTCCTCTCTGTGAGAGGGGATGGGCCGTAATCCACCACGCGGGCTCAGTGCGGGTTGGTGGATGTCACATGTATTAGAATTTTTGGTTCTAGGACATGCCGCTTTCCTCATATTTTCCTTCTCTGTTTTTGAGAGCAGTGGTGATGAAATAATTTACAAAAAGTAAAGCGCCTGCCTAAGTTCGAACCCACGACCTACAACTTTGTTATGTATTGTAGCAATTTCAGGAGAGCTCAATAGATACATAGACATTTCTGTTGCTGGTGAAACCTTACAAAAAGCTAGGTAAGTTTTCCGCAGATATTTTGCCATATTCTGCTACACCTCATCCTCATGAGTGAAATATTTTTCAGGCCTTGTCACACAGACCATTCAGAATTCAAATGAATCGTTAGTCCATTAAAACGGGAAAAATCTGGCTTTACAGTTATTTAATTAAAAAAGGTCGGTTAGGGTCCAGAATGAGTCGGCTTTTAATTTAACAAATACACCTTCTATTTGAGCAGTTGCGGAGTGTCACAGATTTTTATTTGACTTTAGAACAAAGAAGGACCGAAATGGGATCAAATATTTGTACTGGGAAGGACGTCGATTTATTAATAGAAACGGGATAATTAAATTCATTGAACCGATAACCTTTGAGTTTAAATGAATGTGTGTGTTCGTCTCTCAGTATGTACCGGCTTGGCAGTGACAGTTTTAGTTTGGTATTTAGTGACATTCAACGCGGCTTTTGTTCGGATATCTTGGTAACAGTCGATTGGAGGAATTTACCTTCAAAAGGACTTAGAATATAGCCCTAAGCTTACTAATTTTATAGACTAGGAGCCAATTTATAAAAATCCTTGAGGTATTTAGCAAGTGCTTAGTGTATAAGTGTGCTCATATTCTTTCCTTCCTGTATAATATACTATTTTCCCGTCTACCCCTGTTTACCTTAAAAATCGATTTCAATTTTTATGTGACTCGCACACGAAAGTTCTTAGGTCATCGGATAACATGAAACTTCAAACTTTTTTCCACTATCATTCTGGACAAATCTTTTACTGTCCAGGCCGCTCGTCTATGGAATGCATTGCCTGTAACAATAAAACGCGCGCAATCACTACCGATCTATAAAAGACTGGTAAAGGAGCACTACCTGTCACTGTGATCTTATTCTTGTTGGATCTGTATTGTTTTCTTGCCTGTATATTTATATTTATGTATGTATTTATGTATCTATTTTAGTGTTTTATATTTAGTGCTTAATATGTTTGTAACATATTTTTTTATTTGAATTTGCACCATGTGCAACCCCATGTCGTGTCCAGGCTATCTCTCTCCATACTGGGATGCCTTGAAGAGATCGCAGAACGCGACAAGGCCGCCTTTTGTATGTTTGTTTTTATTTGAAGGTTTCCGTATGTATTATAGTTTTTATCTTGGTGTATAATAAAGTATATATAAATAAATAAATATTATTATATATTCAAGCACTAGGTAATTATAATAATAATAATAATAAGCCCTTTATTCTGAACTACGCATACAAAATCATAATAACAAGTTGGTTTGGTCTAAATAATGTCCCGCAGTTCAGCGTGCCTTTTGGCATAGGCCTCCTCTAACAACTTCCACTGGCTTCTGTCTCGCGCCACCCTTCTCCAGTGGCGACCAGCCGTCAGCTTCAGATCATCCTCCCATCTTGCATGCTGGCGTCCTCTGTTGCGGTGTCCGTCTCGGGGGTACCAATCAGAGACAGTTTTGCTCCATTTATCTTGGGTCTCTCGGATCATGTGGCCGGCCCATCTCCACTTCTGCATGTCTATTCGGCTGATTATGTCTGTTACCTTAGTTTTCTGTCTTATTTCGCAACTTCTTACTTTATCTTGCTTCCTTATTCCTGTCATGCTTCTCTCCATGGCTCTCTGGCATCGCTCCAACTTTTCTCTGTGGTGTTTAGTGAGGGACCACTAGGTAATTAAGATGTCCTATTTTTTTTGTAAAGTAAGTAGTACTTACATATAGTACTTATTAGATAGTTATAAGTTCTCTTTAACTCTATCGTTCTAGCTTCATCGTTAAACTGCGATGTGAATATAGAACAAAACCTTTCTGCAAGCATTTTTATTATACTTCTACACTAGTATATACATTAACCCTCCGCTAGTGAGGTCAGGGCGAATGTATAGAACGTGGATATATGTACCTATACATATAAGTATATTGAACCCTGAAGCCATTCAGTGGCGGCCAGATTGCCTTGCCGTCTTCGTTGTTTCATCCATACTAAAGCACTCAACTAATAAAATATTTAAATTTTAACCAACCTACTACGTTATATCTTCTGAAATATCTTGACTTTCTCCCTTGCGTAACGAGAGCTAGGGTATAAAATGAACTTCAGTTCTTGAAACAAAAAAAAAAGCGTGAATTTTTGTTTTTGTTATTTTGTCACCAGGCTGTATCTCATGAACCGTAATAGTTAGACAGTTGAAATTTTTACAGATGATGTATTTCTGTTGCCGCTATAACAACAAATACTAAAAACAGAATAAAATAAATATTTAAGTGGGGCTTCCATACAACAAACGTGTTTTTTTTGCCGTTTTTTTGAGGTAATGGTAGTCTTACTCATACTTAGCCGGTTTTTATTTTGATTATTTGCGCGTTTGAAGGAATTTTATGAAAACACAGTGATTGTTTTGTTTTTAACTAATCACTGTAGACCTTGAATTCGTAGGGCAATAATAAAAATCTTTTTCACTTCTCATGCTCTGAAATTGCTTATTTGTGTTTTTTGCTTGTTTGTGTGTGTTTATAGGCTGCACAAAATCGATTTTTGTGCACAAGTGCATAAGCGTATCTACTTATAAATGTATCTATATTAAGGCAAAGAAAATTGAGCCATACAGCCAAACACAATAAAAAGTTCACAGATAGAATTTGTTATTTTATAATATTTACTTTAATTTATTTGCCTTTTATGTGTTTTTTAAGACATAAAAGATATTTAAATTAAACTACGTTAGGTTATTTAATTAATTAAAAAAATGTATATATTAAAAAAATAACTTAATAGTAGGCTGTATAGGTCTGCAGCCCAAGCCTAATATCAATGACGTAAGATTAAAAAAAAAGCGGCTGGAAACAGGTCTTGTTTTTTCGTGCGTTTATTAATTTCTTCAAATTTGCTAAAACTAATTTTACTTTGAATATTAATTAAAGAAATGTTATGTTATACTACTGTTTTATTTCCTCGCAATCGAAATGAAAAGCAGAGTTTATAACTCGTCCACAAAACCATTTTATCCTCGACATTACTATCAGCCCTCGCCTTCGGCTCGGGCTGCTAATAGTCTCGAATGTAAATGTTTCGTTTTGTGCACTCGTTGTAAAATCTACTATTTTAATTCAACTATTCTGCAATTGTTTATGTAATGGCCTAGATTACAACAAACGTAGGCTTCTAACCAGCCGGTATAAATACGCTGTCAAAGTACATAACACAGCCTATTATTAAAACTGGGTCAATCTTTTCAATAGAAAACCACTCCCAACTTCGGTTGGCACAGAATAGTGGCCCGTCCATGATAAGTTATTCCAAAAATATTCGCAGATTCATAAATAGAGCAAATAAATAAATAAATTTGTCGAACGACTTATTGAGGCGAATATTAATGACTGGCGATATAATAGTCAAGACCAATCAATCAGGGGCCTTTCTGATGGCGCGACACGATTTAAATTGCGTGGATAGACGATGTCGCGTACGTATTTTCAAAGAAAATTTCAAGTTCAAGTAGGTCGAATTGCGTATAGCCCTCGTCAAACTTCTGGGCCGCCCTGAAGTTGGTTTACCGGATGCGCAAGGCACGAAACGGTGCTATTTTTGTATGAGATTTCCTACTGCGCAGCCATTGTAGCCAACTTCAGGGCGGCAAAGAAGTTTGGCGAGAACGTACTAACGGCGAGACAGAAGACCTTAATGTTGTCTATACAAATAAATAAAATTGATGTGTCTGTATGTAATATCAAAATAACAACATTTTATTGAATGCATGTGAAAGTAAATGTAATACTAATAACAAAAAATACGCAATTTTTACGATTTTTGTCTGTCTGTTTGTCTGTCAATTTGTTCCGGCTAATCTCCGAAACGGCTCGACTGATTTAGACAGGATTGTCACTGGTAGATAGCTGATGTTATAAGGAGCAACATAGACTTCTTTATATACTGGAAAAAATCACAGATCCTGCGGGAAAACTAAAAAAATCAACATATATTTTACGAGTTTGACGCGGATGAAGTTGCCGGCAATACCTAGCTAGTTTATAAATAACAGTTTTCGGTGTGATATAAATCAAGGACCATCAGGAAGGTCACTTAGTTTTATCGATTGTTTGTTTAAAAATAGCGCTAATTAATGCTTAATATAGCAAAAACTTGTTCGTAATACGATGACCTAATTCGTTTGGCCACTCTATTGTGGTGAATTGGGAATTACAGCCGGCTTACGTGCCCACTCGACTGGGGTTATGCAGCGGACAGAGGGTTTATTAGACAAGTGCATAATTTACAAATGAACGAGTTTTCTCATTTGTACTTGAAGTTGTTGGAAGACGTTTAGCTACATGAAAGAAAGATGTGTGAGATGTGTGTGTGTGTGTGTGTTTTTCTTTCTTTTTAAAGATAAAGATAAAGATAATTTATTTGTCCAAACATGAGTTCACATACAGTAGGCATGCAGGATGTTCTATTTTTAACTATTTTTTGTACTGACATGTTTCGCCTAGTAGGCGTACAAATATATTCTACAATATTTATAAATTAAAGCACAAAATGGTTAAAAAAACAAAAAAAAAAACCAAATTAAAATAAAAATACAATTTAGCAAAAAAAGCACAATGGATCATAAAAAAAAAAACCAGATTCATATATTAAAATAATGTCAAAACGTACGAAAAATAAGTCAGGAATCATAAAATGTCAGGTAAATAAAAAAAAAATTTCAGATATAAAACATAAATCATAAAATATCATACCAAATTAATAAAATAAACCAATGTCAAACGAAAAACCGAAAAAATAAAAAACAATACACATGGCTTTAAAAAAAAAAAAAAATACAATTTCATATTTTAAAAGAATGCCAACAACGTAAAAATAATGTCAATATAAATTTAATCATAAAATGTCAGAAAAATGTCTTTCTTTCTTTACATGCATAATATATCTATATTATTTATCTATACTTATATATAATCTATACTTAATATTATAAAGCTGAAGAGTTTGTTTGTTTGTTTGAACGCGCTAATCTCAGGAACTACTGGTTGGAATTGAAAAATTCTTTTTGTGTTGGATAGTCCATTTATCGAGGAAGGCTATAGGCTATATAACATCACGCTACAACCAATAGGAACCGAGCATAAATGAAAAATGTTGCAAAATCGGGCAAAAATATTCCTTTTTGAGAGCTTTTGTTGCGTGCGCTGCGTAAGCGGTTTAAGTTACGCAAATATAATGTATAACGGAATTGTTCTTCTTTAAAAGTTCTAAAAAAAAGTCTGCGACAGCATATGTCTATCTTTTAATATTGACTCACAATAGCAGCTTTTATGGTCTAAATTTTAATTAGATCGCCGCCGCCGGTACATTCGTATAGTAGTAAGGGTAGGTAGGGTAGGGTAGGGTAGGGTAGGGTAGGGTAGGGTAGGTGTAGGGTAGGTGTAGGGTAGGTGTAGGGTAGGTGTAGGGTAGGTGTAGGGTAGGTGTAGGGTAGGTGTAGGGTAGGTGTAGGGTAGTTGTAGGGTAGGTGTAGGGTAGGTGTAGGGTAGGTGTAGGGTAGGTGTAGGGTAGGTGTAGGGTAGGTGTGGGGTAGGTGTAGGGTAGGTGTGGGGTAGGTGTAGGGTAGGTGTAGGGTAGGTGTAGGGTAGGTGTAGGGTAGGTGTAGGGTAGGTGTAGGGTAGGTGTAGGGTAGGTGTAGGGTAGGTGTAGGGTAGGTGTAGGGTAGGTGTAGGGTAGGTGTAGGGTAGGTGTAGGGTAGGTGTCGGGTAGGTGTAGGGTAGGTGTGGGGTAGGTGTAGGGTAGGTGTAGGGTAGGTGTAGGGTAGGTGTGGGGTAGGTGTAGGGTAGGTGTAGGGTAGGTGTAGGGTAGGTGTAGGGTAGGTGTAGGGTAGGTGTAGGGTAGGTGTAGGGTAGGTGTAGGGTAGGTGTAGGGTAGGTGTAGGGTAGGTGTAGGGTAGGTGTAGGGTAGGTGTAGGGTAGGTGTAGGGTAGGTGTAGGGTAGGTGTAGGGTAGGTGTAGGGTAGGTGTAGGGTAGGTGTAGGGTAGGTGTAGGGTAGGTGTAGGGTAGGTGTAGGGTAGGTGTAGGGTAGGTGTAGGGTAGGTGTAGGGTAGGTGTAGGGTAGGTGTAGGGTAGGTGTAGGGTAGGTGTAGGGTAGGTGTAGGGTAGGTGTAGGGTAGGTGTAGGGTAGGTGTAGGGTAGGTGTAGGGTAGGTGTAGGGTAGGTGTAGGGTAGGTGTAGGGTAGGTGTAGGGTAGGTGTAGGGTAGGTGTAGGGTAGGTGTAGGGTAGGTGTAGGGTAGGTGTAGGGTAGGTGTAGGGTAGGTGTAGGGTAGGTGTAGGGTAGGTGTAGGGTAGGTGTAGGGTAGGTGTAGGGTAGGTGTAGGGTAGGTGTAGGGTAGGTGTAGGGTAGGTGTAGGGTAGGTGTAGGGTAGGTGTAGGGTAGGTGTAGGGTAGGTGTAGGGTAGGTGTAGGGTAGGTGTAGGGTAGGTGTAGGGTAGGTGTAGGGTAGGTGTAGGGTAGGTGTAGGGTAGGTGTAGGGTAGGTGTAGGGTAGGTGTAGGGTAGGTGTCGGGTAGGTGTAGGGTAGGTGTAGGGTAGGTGTAGGGTAGGTGTAGGGTAGGTGTAGGGTAGGTGTAGGGTAGGTTTAGGGTAGGTGTAGGGTAGGTGTAGGGTAGGTGTAGGGTAGGTGTGGGGTAGGTGTAGGGTAGGTGTGGGGTAGGTGTAGGGTAGGTGTAGGGTAGGTGTAGGGTAGGTGTAGGGTAGGTGTAGGGTAGGTGTAGGGTAGGTGTAGGGTAGGTGTAGGGTAGGTGTAGGGTAGGTGTAGGGTAGGTGTAGGGTAGGTGTAGGGTAGGTGTAGGGTAGGTGTAGAATAGGGTAGGTAGGATAGGGTAGGTGTAGAATAGGGTAGGTAGGATAGGGTAGATACGTAGCCAGTTGACGGGAGCGAAGCCGCGTGGGACAGCTAGTAATATTATAAAGCTGAAGAGTTTGCTTGTTTGTTTGAACGCGCTAATCTCAGGAACTACTGATTGGAATTGAAAAAATATTTTTGTGTTGGATAGTCCATTTATCGAGGAATGTTATAGGCTATATAACATCACGCTCCGACCAATAGGAGCGGAGCATAAATGAAAAATGTTGCAAAAACGTGAACAAAAATATTCCTTTTTGAGAGCTTCCGTTGCGTGCGCTGCGTAAACGGTTATATTTACGTAACCAGATGACGGGAGTGAAGCCGCGGGGGACAGCTAGTATTTAATAAACTGACGACTTTTTCCCATAGGGTGGCGGTTTGTAGGTTGGGAAAACTACAAATCACCACCAGCTACAATCCCTGAATACTCCTTTTGCTTCATTCCGCCTGTTTGTTTTAAGGTTTGTTTTTGTATTGTTTTATGTTGGTTAAAAATAAAGCATATATAAATATTAATAAATAAACTGGCACACCTATTGTGAGTCGGTATCTACCATAGAAAAATATCAGGAAAGTATTAGTGTTTGTGTATTTGTGTCCATTTGTCTATGTATTATAAGTCAGTAACCCAAAAATTGCCATTGCATTTAAGACGACGACTAACGCCAATGACCTTGAGGGAACAAAACGCGCACTCGTTTCACACCAGCGCGATCCAAAATTTAGTAGTTTTTTGTACTTTACTTACTATTATATGACTTTAATAAAAAAAACTCAGATCAAAATGTAGGTAATTAAATTGTCTTTGAGATGGTGTCAATTTCATTAAAATACGCCCAGCGGTTTTGGTGCGATCGTCGTGTTTTTGTCCTTTTTAGACATAACTTTACAAATTATTACACCATGTTATACGACTAAAACTCAAAAGTTTCTTAGATCAAATTTTTAAGAAAATGGTCTAATATATTTTTTCCAAAAAAATACCACTAGCCGTTTAGACGTGATTCTCATTTTAAAATCAGCTACTCAGGGGTATCTGCGCCACGTCATAGTGAAGTTTAGTCCATAGTTTTATGGTTCGTGATACTGATAAATAACAGTATAATTTAGATCTTCTGATATTTTTAAAATAGTTCAGCACTATACACCGTAAAATTTTGGTTGTTTAAATCCCGTGGAGCGTCGATCCGGTACATCAAACAGTAACGACTTGTAAAAATTAAAATAATAACTGGTTTCTACCAACACTGACTAAAACCTAAATGGACGGCTCAATCAAAGTGCGCTTTTCGATTTTGAACACACGATCAACGCTGAAGTTGAAAATTCTAAGGTGTCATCTATTGTTAGTAAAAATATGCATAACTGTAAGTTACAACTATTGAATATCCTCCACAAAAAAATACAATTTCAGCTTCAATATTTATGCAACACCTACATCTAAACCTATACTTACAAGAGTGGATTCTGCGTGACGTCTTGCTTTATTTACCGCGACACCCACGTGAAGACGTGAGAGTCTATTCTTAGAAACAACAGACAAAAAATATCCCGTTCTTTTTTAAAATATTTGAATTATGTAACAGATAAAATAGAGCTGTGTAACAAGACCTTTATTTTCGGGAAACTTTTCACTTTTATTGCCTTGTTTACTTCTCTGTTTATTGTGACGTGTTACGTAAGTAGACAAACAAATTAAATAGAGCTGTATAGGTTGGTTTTTCCGATGTCCGCCAGACAAAATGGTTGTCGTCTGGTATCATAATCCCTGTCACTCAGACGGATTTATGAGCCATCTTTTTTTATTGCGTTGCGATTTATTGGGATAACAATTAAGGATAGTTCAGTGACCGAGTGGGAAAATAATGGGACGGTTATTGTTATATAGTTAAGCTCATTTGAAATTAGACACACATCACATCATCAGCCTATTAATGTTCCCACTGCTGGGACACAGGCCTCCTCTCTGTTAGAGGGAATGGGCCGTAATCCACCACGCGGGCCCAGTGCGGGTTGGCGGATGTCACATGTCTTCGAATTTTTGGGTCTCGGACATGCCGGTTTTCTCACGATGTTTTCCTTCACCGTTTTGAGAGCAGTGGTGATGAAATAATTTACACAAAGTAAAGCGCCTGCCTGGGTTCGAACCCACGACCTACAACTTGTAAGTCGCGGCCGATACCACTGGGCCACCACTGCTTAGACATAGACTAGAATTAGACACAGGCACTGTTTTTTTTTCTTAAAACAAGCTTTAATATAAAAAGTTGCATTGTCACAAGAAGCAAAAGTATGTGCAAAAAATATAATACACACCGACCCCGTGTGTATGTAATTCCGGTTAAATTGATTTTTTCAGGTTTTCAATTTGTACAGGTGAAACTAAATAAAAGGTTATAAAAAACCGCAAAATGGCCGGTTTTTTGACTTCGCAGATTTAGGGTGCCGGTACCATTTGAACAATATATTATTATTTGTAAGTAAAATATACGTAATAATAAACATTATCCAACCAAATTTCAAGTTCGTAGGTCAATGGGAATTTAAAAAAAATCTTCGGAACAATATGTCTGAGAGACGGACAGACAGACAGCCATGTGAGTGACGGCAATAGGGCTCCGTTTGGATCCTTCTTGTACGGAACCCAAAAAATATAGTTTACCCATTTGACCTCTTATGCTAGCCCCAGATTAATTCCTAAATTAAGTTAGTAAAAATTTTTGCTAGCTTTTCCCTTCCAACCGTTAACCCAGAACACTTCATCAACGTTGATACTCCGTTATACGCCATGTGACCTAAAAACATTAAGCTTAGTCTTGCCCTCTTCCCAATTACGCGTTGGGCCTAAATGTCAGTAGTCAGGAAGCGTCGTCTAGGCCAAGGGATCGTAACAAGGCTATCGGCTACAGATCGATATAATTAAACAGTCACCGGTTGCCAAGTTGGCCAGACTGCCCGTGGCCGACTTGTCTTGGGAGATAGACAATTCTCTTTTTGCTTTTTATGCGGTCACGAGTTGCTTTTACTAAACATACATTTTTTTTTTTGTGTGGGAAATCATCCAATGACTTCTCCCGCTCTGGGTGAAGCGGGAGGGCGTGTCAGACTTTTACTGACTAAAACCCACCCGTGTTCCTTCAGTTGCTTGTGCCAGGGCCGCGGTAACTCTCTTTCTACTAAACATACCTAAGATTCAACACAAACTATCTACCGAAGACCGTGATTGTCGAAATACAATACTATTGTCGATCGACCATGTTACATTCCGGTAGCGCTTTTAAATGGATAGTATTTAAACGAGCGAAAAAAAATCAAATTAAAGGTGTAAAAAATACTGAATATGGCTTACTGAAATACTAAGTGGGCGACAAACAGTGGGCGAATACAAATGTTTAAAACAGCGACTTGAAAATATAAGTTTGTCGACAGGGCTCCTTTTTCTGTCTGCAGGGTCTAAAGTAACCTAACATGAAGGAGATGACGGGAGCTAAGTTCGCTCGCTTTGCTCGCTCACTTCAGCTCTCGTCATGCCCTTCGAACCTAACCTATCCGTGTCGGGGTGCGCTAAGTTCCCGAGCTCGCTTCGCTCGCTCTTGGACACGAATAAACCCGACCTCCCGCACTGCACAGTGATGTCGCCTCGATAGTTGTTCAGCTATTTTCAAAAGAATAATATGCTAAAATAGAAAAAATAGAACCCCAAATACAATTAAAGTATGTAACAATATTATTACTGCAGCTCACAAAAATCTCCTAAAAGGTATTACTCAAACCGGATAAATAGTTACTTAGTATAATAGTCGCCCATTCAGTATATTTTTCCCTCGGTTAATAATTTCCCCTTTTAAATCCGAAACATTTAGGACTTTTCGGCAATCGTTATTGCCGATAGAATTTTACTTTGTATTAATGCTCCGGCAGGCCATAACTTTATGACTCGAATCCCGTCACAAATGAAAAAGTAACTTTCCAAAATCGTTTAAAAGTTAAGACCAAATGACCTATCTTTAGATCTAATATTATTAGACTTGTAATAATGGCCCACAGACGGATAAAACTGCCACTAAAGTGTAATCTAACGACAAGATTGATTAATAATAATAGTTAGTGCCTATTAATCGTGATATTTGTGGTGAATGCGAACGACTTGCTCTATTGACACTAAAATTGGCGCAAGATTGGCGCGAATAACCACCGAGAATTCAACAATGCGCATTCTTTTACACAGTGCGTATAGCGTTAGTCATTTGTTTTGGTCTAAATGTTTTCTGCTTTGTAATCAATTACTTGATTATTAGTTTCATTACACTTACCCTCGATTTCTAAATAAATAATTAGAAGTACTAAGACAAACCCTAATATAATGTAAAATTTTGACAGGTTTTCAGGCTAAAGTAAATTTTGACAAATACCTACTTAACTTGAAATGTTTAATTTAGAAATCGGGGCTTATTGAAAGAACTGCCGAATACTTTGAGTAAAATCTATTGATTGTTATGAGATTTCTCAAATAAAATAATCATAAAACAAAACCGGCCAAGTGCGAGTCGGACTCTCGCACGAAGGGTTCCGTACTTGGTAAATTGCGGTTTACGATTTATTACGTATTAAAAAAAACTACTTACTAGATCTCGTTCAAAACAATTTTCGGTGGAAGTTTACATGGTAATGTACATCATACATTTTTTTTAGTTTTATCATACTCTTATTTTAGAAGTTACAGGGGAAGAGAAGTTACACACATTTTACCACTATGGAAGTGTCTCTCGCGCAAACTATTCACTTTAGAAAAAAATTATATTAGAAACCTTAATATCATTTGTGAAGACCTATCCATAAATACCCCACACGTATGGGTTTTAGGGAAAAAAAAATGAGTTTCAGTTCTAAGTATGGGGAACCCCCAAAATTTATTGTTTTTTTTTCTATTTCAGTGTGAAAATCTTAATGCGGTTCACAGAATACATCTACTTACCAAGTTCCAACAGCATAGTTCTTTTAGTTTCGGAAAAAGTGGCTGTGACATACGGACGGACAGACAGACAGATAGACACGACGAATCCATAAGGGTTCAGTTTTTTGCTATTTGGCTACGGAACCCTAAAAATGAAAACACTGAACACAAAAACAACCAAATCAAATCTCAACTTTTCACGAAAACGATAGCTACCCAAAAAATATACACTTTAATCAACATCACTCCCACAAAAACTTTCACAAGCCTTAATCTTATTGGACATAACAATAGTTCGGGTCGTACCTACGTCAAACGTGAGAGATGACCATCATAAGCTCCCAGCCACACAATTAAAGGTATGTTGGGAGGGCGCCATGCATACCAACAATCGGCTTACGGGTATTGAAGCTGCATTGAAGGTGAGAACTCGGAATCAATGTGTTTACTGTACCAAGGACTTTGCTTGTGAATAGTTTGCTAACTAGAGGACTTTGTGAGCGTGTAACATTGTTGTATTGTTCTATGCTTCTGTAGTGTAACATAGGCATGTAATCAAGTCAAACGTTTAATGTTTGATGGTTCTTGTCTAGAAGACAAACGTTAAACGTTTGTATTTGGTCGCCAGACATGTCTAAAACAAACTTTTAAGAGTCACAATGTGTTCGGTAGGACTGTCCTCTTTTTGACGTTTTGTTATTCGAGAATCGATATTATTTAACCCAAAAATCAAATTTTTGACGTGTCCAAGTATCTAAGAATTTGTATAGCATGGCGTGCGGTCTTAAATATATTTTCTGAAATGCAGAACAATTAAACATGTAAAAAGATCTTTTTAGGGTTCCACACCCAAAGGGTAAAAACGGGACCCTATTACTAATCCACGATCCGTCTGTCTGTCTGTCTGTCCGTCTGTCACCAGGCTGTATCTCATGAACCGTGATAGCTAGACAGTTGAAATTTCTTTTTCTGTTGCCGCTATAACAACAAATAATAAGAACAGAATAAAATAAATATTTAATACAACAAACGTAATATTTTTGCCGTTTTTTGTGATAGTGGTACCCTTCGTGCGCGAGTCCGAATCGCACTTGGCCAGTTCTTTTTTATCAATTATAAGCTCGCGTTTGACCATTATCTCACCTGATGACAAGTCATCATCTTCTAAAATCCAATCACCCAGCTAAACTATTCGATTAAAGATTTATACTGTAAATTAAAGAATTACAGCCAATTTCTTTTATGACATCACTAAGGAACCAAGATAAGAATAGAGTAATCTATTCAGATCACAAACGAACCTTAGGAAAAGGAAATATTACCAGTCGAATAGGTTTCCATTTCGGTAGGCACAAATCCAATCAAGATACATATTAAATAGAGGTTAATAAAGTAAAATTGCATCGCAAAGCAATAGTTTCTTTACGTCACTTGAGAAGGAAATGGAGATACATACATACCATAACGGCTATTTGCCCCGAAGGGTTAGGCTGGAGGAGGACCTGCAGCACACCCACATTTCGGCAGCTATGGTTACGTCCCATGTAATAGGGGGCGAGCCTATTGCCATCACCGGGCACAAATCTAAACTCGGGGATACTATTAAAAAATACCAGATGGTAAAACCCAAGAACACTTTGCCCAACCCAGGAATCGAACTCAGGACCTCATAGTCAGCAGTAGCACTTGCGACGACTACACCAAAGAGGCTGTTTAGTTGGGAGGTAGAGAAAATGAAAAACTCGTGTGATATTTTGATCAGAATCTGTAAAACATGTGGGAGTATCTCATAATAATATCGCCTGTAACCTACCTAAATCAAGTGTTATCTGTATGAGGTATTGCAAACTAATTCCGCAGGGAGAAGTGAGCTTATGTTACGTAAAATTGACACAATCTCACCCGCTCTAGCTGATTTACATTAAAATGAACCTTTAGAAGTATAGTTGTTACTAACGAAGAGTATCTAGGTATTAAAAACACCATTTTTAAACAAAAATAATTGGTTTGCAAATGAGCAAATTCATAATTTAGTTCTTTCCCCGAATACTTAAGCACAATTTGCTACAAAATACGCCAAACTCACATAAAATCCCTATAAGCAACACCATACGAAACTTTTCTCATTCCATGACACAGCTGATTGCCGCCATCATTACTTTTCCATAGACATCTACCATCTACCTTCCTTCGCATCTAAACCCTTTAGTTCCGAGCCCCCACACATTCGTATTTGAGTGTCCATATTTGCCGCTCACACAATCTTTGAGAGTCATATTGCCCCAACCACTGTTAGTTCCGGGGCATCAACTTTAATGTAAGACTCGTAAAGTCGGGTGAAAGCTGGACCCTTTCTCACTTAGTTATCGAGAGCATTTGGTATTTTCTCGCCGGTTTGTATTCGTAAACATGGGAGTAAGCAAAGGCTTAAGGTTACACTAGTCAACGGCACGAACTATTTTGTGCGCGGGGTTAAAATGCATTTTATATCAACCGACAACACGTGCGGAAGAGATTGATGCTGTAATGAGCAGTAGGAAGCTAGTTCGCGTACGAATACACACTTTCGCAAATTTGTAGCGAAATGGATAATGAATTAGGACGAAACCGAACGCGCGAAATTTTATAAACAGACATTTGGGTGTCTGGATATCATGAAAAAACGACTAAACGTATCTGTTCAAAATAAAATTAATTGCATTTTTGAACTACTAATCTATCCCTGTATGGAGGCCGTTTTGCAATTTTTTTTTCTTATGGTATTTATTCGCGCCCAAAAATGCGTTAAAATTAGTATCGAAATGTGGAACTTTCGACGCTCATAACTTTCAAACATTTACTTTTTTCACTTTTTTGTTTCCATACAGATAATGATGGGACAAATTGATTTTTATTTTGAACGTACATTGTCAAACAGTTGAATAATCCCTAGACTACGTTTGTATGGAAGAATTTTCGACTAGTGTAACCTTAAGATTGGTGAAGGTGGGTGGTATGTTGTTTCTTACTTACTGTTTGGGTGACAGGACTTAGCCCCGAAGCCATAGCTAGGTTTTTGTTCTGTTTTGTATTAAAAACAAATTTGACAGATTAGAATGCGAATGCGATGATTTACTCCTCAGTTTTCAGCTCAAAAACTGTTAGGTATTTAATAAATTGTTGTTTGTAAAACACTAACAACCTTTCAGGGATTGAGAGTACTCATCCTATCCCAAACTATTAATATTACCTATAAGTGCGAAAGTTTGAATGGATGGTGTTTGTTACTGGCGTGCAGAACGGCTGAACGGATCTCGATGAAATTTGGCACAGATATAGATTTCGGTCTGGAATAGCACATAGCAGGCTACTTTTCATCCCGGGATCATGTTTCCTAGGAATCAATTTTTAAGGAAACAATTTTTCTGCAGGCAAAGCTAGTGATTAAATACAAATATTTACAAATAACCCTGTTTAGTTAACAATACAGTACCGTATCGTACTACTATTGTAAAAACAAACAGCTGAAGAAGGCACAAATTGTAGGTACCTAACAGTGCCTAGTGAAAAACGCTTAGTGACATTGTAATCGTTTTAGGTTAAGAGCTGTGCTGTGAGTGCCTGTAATGCTGATTGACAGAAATCCCTATCTTTGAGCTGTAAATAGCTCTCCGCACTAGGTATCTCACACGAATGGAACTGCTTTCCTTTTTCCTGCCCTTTTCTATTTTTACCCGACTGTCGACCGGTCAGTGAGTGGAATACAAATTGGACCGATTTATTTCCTTTCCAGTTAGGTTTCCCGTTGATTATTTTGTTTACCGATAAATAACTTTGACAATTAAGTGATTTGACACACAGAGCGTCAGTGGCCGTTACTGAATATGACATTACGAACCAAGCGTGTCATTGATATAACTAGATAACGCAAGCCCCTCAAGCGTTATGAAAACCAAGCGTGCCACTTTGTCACAAACAATTTAAAAACAATTTTACTTACCTATGAAAGAAAACATTTCCAATGCCTCGGCCAACTTTTTCTATACAATCTTTACAGCTCAATATGGCATTTTTCTAGATTTCGGTGGATTTCCGGTGCCGATAATGCTAAATGAAAAGCTCAGATTACGATCATTGATCGTAACTTTACTCCGTTTTTTGGCACGCGAAGTACATACAATCGGGTCATCTAGTTAGATTTATATCTGTGTCATTGAGTGTCACCGATTACTCATAAATCTTCACGATACACGGCACCCCGTATGTATTCGCCGCTAGAGGCGCTGTTGTAGCATAAGGTCTCCGATATATCAAACTCCACTGTTTGTGTTGTTAGTGGTCAGATTTTTTCCTATTTATATAATTGTTGTGAATATTTTGCGATTCCTCAAATTAGTTATGGCAAATATGGGTTACGGATCAATGAATGTCAGTGCTTTAAGGTCCTTTCACCGCATTAGTGAAGTAAAACAGTTACTTTCTAAAGCATACTCCTTACTAACGGCTAGGTAAAAAGGTTTGAAAAAAAAAATGTATTATGGATCATGTACATTGTTTGTGCAACATAGTTTTATCGTCTAACTAATAGTTTCGCTTTAAAAAAATAATTAACAACACGATATTTTTTTGCTACTTTTGGATACTCCTCTAAAACGACTTGGATGTTTAAAAATATTTTTACACAGAAAATTGATGGCTGGAGTTTCATCATAACTAAGATAGCATATGTAAGTCAAAGAATATTTTGCAAACCAATCTGTCCAAAATGAGGTTCAATATTGATATTCTAGTACTGCGTTAACATAGGTAAGTACGATTTAAATGTAAACTTTTTTTTAACGCCCGTAGTAGGTACGTAACAAACTTTGATACCGTTCCAAGTTTAAACTAACGTTAATAATTTCATCCTCATTCGTACTATTGCACTCAGCGCTTTTTGCGTGGAGTAGTGTGTCTAGTCGGTACTGAAAATTCAATATCCTTCAATCAGTCACTTCACCATCTTACACACAAACATCTATGTAGGTACGTATAGGCACATAGAATGTCAACGCCCATGAGTTTCTCAGGGAATACACAGCACATAACTCCATTACATACGCATATTTACAGTCCTGTACATACACATTTACGTACATATGAACTAACGAGGTAAGTGGCAGTGTCTCGGATAATTTACCCCAGAGGAACGAGTGCGGGTCGACGATTTATATTTACTTTATCGCTTAGTTGCCACAGAGCGGCCAGCGGTTTTAAAAAAGTTACACGGAAAAATATGTTGGAAGGTAAATTTATTTCGGATTTACGGTAATAAGGAGTCAAATGTACGGGTCAATAGATTGGACAAACTCATCATCATCATCTGCCTAGCCTTTTCCCAACTATATTGGGGTCGGCTTCCAGTCTTACCGGATTCAGCTAAGTTCCAGTGTTTTACATGGAGCGACTGCCTATCTGACCTCCACAACCCAGTAACTGGGTAACACGGTACCCCTTGGCAAGACTGGTGTCAGATCTCAAGCTTCTGACTATCCGTAACGACTGTCAAAGATCTTCAAATAACAGCCGGGACCAACGGCTTATCATGCTTTCCGAGGCACGGAGGAAACTCGGTATGTTGAAATGGTCACCCATCCACGGACCGACCACGTCAAGCGTTGCTTAACCTTGATGATCGACCCGTGCGGCTGTAATTATTTAGCCACTCACTCCACACTTCACTTCACTTCTTTTATACTGTTTTAAGCACAACGTTATTCTTTTAAGAATAGGCTTTTTGTGTCTCTAAACGGATATTTGTGTCTCTGAAATTGGCTCTGCCAAACATTGCGCAAGAAACAGTTTATCGTCGAAGTATACTGCATAGAGTAAGCCAGATAGGATGATGCGACAAACGTAAGCGACTGAAAGAGACAGTTATACAATGTTATCTTCACCTTAAACATTGACACAAATATAGCTACTGCGCAGGGTCTTGCAGCCATTTCAAAGACACAAAGATCTGTTGTGAGTATTATACTTATATACTTCGTTTTAATGCTTCCGCAAACATGCACTTTGCGACAACAACGATGCGACGACCATTTTTATAGAAATCGTTCTACAGGCAGAACTAGAAGCTATTTTATCTGTAGAACGGTTTTTATTAATTAAAATGTGAATTAAGAAGCATTTTAAATCATGGTTAGAAAAAATCACATCCAAAAACACGGATCGTTTCGTTCATACTATTTATACTTAGGTACAGTTCGATAATTAGTAACGTACTGCCTGCTTTAATTAACTAATAGAATAAAAGTTATCTCCACAATGGAAGAAATCAGCGCAATCACACGAACGTGACCAGTATTTCAATGGAGGGAAGTTTTCGCAACTATGGACCACAGATAATACAACACTACCGAACCAGAGAAAAAAGTTACGCCCGTGTCACTGTGCTTATTACGAATGGATGTGCCATTTCGCATTCGTGTCTTTGGTATATTGAAGAGTTTTCACAAATGAGGTCTAATAAAGAATGGCAATATTTTTTCTGATCTAAAGAAGTCTCACAAGCATAAGTCCGGTCAACTGTGAGTCGGAATCGTGTTTATAGGTGACAACGTACCATCAAAAGTAATTGTTATTTACTATTCATGGCTAACTATTATTGGCTAACTATAACTGCTCTAAACATCTCAGCGTCAGACTGACGGTGTAGGCTTCAACAAAGTCTCGTTGACACCCTTTGGGTGTGGAATTCGAAGCGAAAATGTCTCAAAATAAGGCCAAGTTTATTATCATTCTTAATTAATTTTACAAATTATTCATGTTATTAAGATCTTGAAAGGGTGTTTCCCTTTCTTCCATGGCTGCATATTAAATTCTGAAATCCCTTTTGAAATGATTGTCTCTTCTTCCCATTATAACCCATAATAAATCGTTGTCTATTGTAGAACCTGCTGCCACTTGACAAATGAGATTTCTCTCGATTCATCTCGGTCGTGAGAAAATAAGTGAAGATGATCATCGGTTATTTTCATAGGTGGATCGCTTTTCAATTTTCTTGTGGTTGTTTACGATTAATCAATCGTATTACTAGTAACAAATTGTAACTTAACGTAGTTCAGGGTTACTGTGTTTAGATTTTCTGCAATATGTAAATTAAATACAGATAAAAAAACGACTGAAGAAAAGTTGTAGTTAATCCCATTGAGCTTCTAATTATAGACACAATAGAAAAACAATGGCTTACGCACACATGGTGTGCAAACGACGCGTTATAAAATAAATGATTAAAAGCCGGCCAAGTGCGAGTCAGACTCGCGTACCAAGGGTTCCGTGTCATTATCGCAAAAACGGCAAAAAATCACGTATGTTGTATGGGAGCCGCACTTAAATATACGGTTGGCGCAGTGGTTGAGCGATTGTAAAACGCACCCACGATACAGACAGAAATGCCTAGTTAGGAGCAACGTGAATTAAAAAAAAAGAAATGTCGCACAAAACGGCAAAACCACGTTTGTTGTATGGGCAACTTAAATATTTATTTTATTCTGTTTTTAGTATTTGTTGTTATAGCGGCAACAGAAATACATCATCTGTGATATTTTCAACTGTCTAGCTATCACGGTTAATGAGCCTGGTGACAGACAGACAGACGGACCGCGGAGTCTTAGTAATAGGGTCCCGTTTTTACCCTTTGGGTACGGAACCCTAAAAAGCTTTTATGAATATAATAAACATAGATACAACATAGTCACGTCGTGTTAATTTATAAAGAACATCATGTTTCAACATCAGTCTGGTACGTTTTAACCAATATCTGGTTTATAACTGAGTTTTGTTAAAATATAGGTAGGTGACCAGAAAAGTATATTCTGATAAAAGCTCTGATTAATTCCCTGTATTACTTTCAGTAAAAAAAACTCTTAGAACCTATGTTCACTGAAGTTAAAATCGAAACGTTTTGATTTTTCCAGTAAGCGCAAAATAGGTACCACACCGCTGAAAACCTTGCCGGCCGCTATAGTTATCGACCGCTTTCGTATTTTAAAATAGGTACCACACCGCTGAAAATCTTAACGGCCGCTATAGTTATCGACCGCTTTCGTATTTTAAAATAGGTACCACACCGCTGAAAATCTTGCCGGCCGCTATAGTTATCGACCGCTTTCGTATTTTAAAATAGGTACCACACCGCTGAAAACCTTGCCGGCCGCTATAGTTATCGACCGCTTTCGTATTTTAAAATAGGTACCACACCGCTGAAAATCTTGCCGGCCGCTATAGTTATCGACCGCTTTCGTATTTTAAAATAGGTACCACACCGCTGAAAACCTTGCCGGCCGCTATAGTTATCGACCGCTTTCGTATTTTAAAATAGGTACCACACCGCTGAAAACCTTGCCGGCCGCTATAGTTATCGACCGCTTTCGTATTTTAAAATAGGTACCACACCGCTGAAAACCTTGCCGGCCGCTATAGTTATCGACCGCTTTCGTATTTTAAAATAGGTACCACACCGCTGAAAACCTTGCCGGCCGCTATAGTTATCGACTGCTTTCGTATTTTAAAACATTTATTAATGCAGTTGGTCGGTTGGTACAAACTTTGAAGGTTCCTTGGTTTTAATGCAAAAAAATTAGAAACTACTTGTATAAAGGGAGGGACTACTGAAATTATTAATAAACTAGTTTCTGCCAGCGGCTTCGCCCGCGTGAAAGTCGAAAATTATCCCAAGGGCACATAATATTCCCGGAATAAAAAGTATCCTATGTGCTATTCCAGACTATAGTCTATCTCCGTGCCAAATTTCATCCAGATGCGTCCAGCCATTTGAACGTGAAGAATTAACAAACATACAAACACACACACTCACCAGCTTTCGCCTTAATATTAGCGGGGTCTCATTGCTAACAAAGAAAATGTGGTTCAAATAAATCTCACTAGATGGCGCAATATGCACCTGTCTGTTATTGAATGTGTGTAAAATTAACATTTTCTGGAATTACAACATAAAAATTGTATGATCTTGTTTAATCAACTCTCCTAAGTACAAAATTATGGAATATTGAGCTCTTTCTTCACATTTCAAAGATTATTTCAACGGATCACTTAAAATTGATGCCAATAGATGGCGCATTTTTAAATTTCTGAGGCATTACACTAGATTGTTAAAATTTGCATTGTAACACATTTTGGTGCAAAAAA
Organism: Orthosia incerta; assembly: GCA_948252205.1. Classification (NCBI taxonomy): domain Eukaryota; kingdom Metazoa; phylum Arthropoda; class Insecta; order Lepidoptera; family Noctuidae; genus Orthosia; species Orthosia incerta. The sequence goes on from OX411748.1 coordinate 9,687,478, forward strand.
CTGTAAAAACGTGCAAAAAAATACTATGAAACGAACCTTCACTGTATTTATAGAAAAAAATATTCACGAACCTGATAAATCCTTTTACTTTCAAGTCGCTGCTATATAACACCATCTATCTATCACCGTGAAACAGAACCGAACGCGTTCGATGTACAAAAAAATAACAAGATTAATCAGATGAAAAACGCTAGTTACGTCGGCACGGTTTCTTTGTACGGGATGAGGCATCTGTATGCTAGTATTATATTATCTGTGATATTAGTGTGATAATAGTGTGATTGGAATAAGGTCAAAAAAATATAATATGGCAAATGATAGTCGGCTGCGACTTACAACTTGTAGGTCGTGGGTTCGAACCCAGGCAGACGCTTTACTTTGTATTAATTGTGTCACCAACACTGCCCTCATCACGGTGAAGGAAACCATCGTGAGAAAACCAGCATATGTCCTAGAACCAAAAAATCGAAGACCTGTAACATCCACCAACCCGCACTGGGCCCGGCGGTTGGTAAATTACGGCCCATTTCCTCTCACAGAGATGAGGCCTGTGTCAAATGTATCAGGCTAATGATGATAATGATGATGAAATCATAGTCAAATATTGTAGTACTTAATCATCTTCTTATTTTTTTTAATAACGCAGGTTCTTAACTACCTATTAAAATTTCGCAGTCAAGCAGTGATCCATCTTTGCTGTTATGCTGATAGCGCATCATCTGTTATTCAAAAATATTACAGCAATATACGTATAATGAGATATTCAAAGGAGCCCAAATTCCCTCAATCTGCACTTTCCTTTATTGTGACTGCTATACCTACCTATACTGTAACATATATATATACTATGCTCACATTCAACACCCCAAAATAGAGGAAATTACTTTCTAAGGCTTGGGTTCAAATCGTTCCAACATACAATGGGCGTAGGTACAGTTAGCAATAAATTATATAACGTAGCAAAAAGACGGGAGATTTTCTTTTCTAAGAAAACATTCAGATGTGGTAGAAACATTTTTTTTTGCACTTTGCATTCATTAACTTTGTATGATTGGATCAACTTTTTTTTTATATTGTTTTTTGGAGTCGTTCTCGTGGTCTTTTCCGCAGAAGCCGTGCGGCATTTTCGGGATAAAAAGTCTAAAGCATTGAACTATAGTGTAGCTTTATATACTTATGTGATAGAATTTTCTTAATCACATGAGTGTTTTCAGAAATTACCTTTTACAAGCGTATAAACAAACAAGTTTACCAGCCCCTCTAACAGCCAAGTTACAAACGTTTCGTATCGAATCTCTTTCAACAATCGTTAACGCCTCCTATTTGTTTGTTTTGACCACGTGACTTAGGCTCAGACCTCACGGAGCGATTTTGTACCGTGCCCGCCGCGGTGGTGGAACTGCGGTTTTATTTCTAAACTCACGGGGACGATGATCGCAAGTCGGATGGTTGCAAGACGGGCAGTTAACGATCAGTTGAGGTCGCCCGCCAACCGATCGCAAAGCGCGCGGGCGCAACCCGCCGAGGCTGCGGGCGACCGCGGCCCGCACGATTCTACTAGTTGCCCGCCGATGCAGCGGGACCCGCAAACAACCACGCACTCCGCGGGATTAAACCACGCCGTGAAATTTGCTACCTAGATTGCCATGTACTTCTTGTTCGTAAAAGTGTTGCGGGCCCGTCACTGATGCGGGTGTGGGTGAAAATCGCTCCGTGAGTTCCTAGCCTTAACGTTCAGATGTGTCATTTCCATACCTTGATTAGTTTTCTACTGGCGTTATCGATTGTAGATTGTCAACTTGGCTACAGATGCAGGAGCCTAATTGCCCAATTAGGCTGCTGTTTTTTTTAAATTCTAATTAGCTATTTAGATTTGAGATATGTACAATTAGCAAATTAACTTTTTTTTTTGTACAACTGACCTCACATATTCGTTTCAATAATACGTCCCAAATCAGTTACGGACCTGAATGTAGCCTAAATTTAACACTAACTTATCAAGTTGTTAATCAAGCGAACAATTAGTCCATCGTGTCACCGTGTCGTTAATCGGACGTAATTATATGTTCAACTACACAATGTGTACATAATTGATACATAATATACACATAATTGCACGCGTCACACGTGTACCTCACCTCACTAATGAACGAGGAACAGCAATAAAGGGAATACGCGGAACTAATACTATAAATTCTAAGAAATGGCACGCTCGGGTCCATTCAAACTGAATTACCTAGCTCTATCTAGTTCTCTCTTATTGCTGAAGAATCTGTGATCTCGCTCTGGCTAGGATATTTGAAGAATTTCCTATTGCAGTCTATGAAGACCACTGACCAATTCCGTGCTGCACTGTACGGCTGTACCTACTAAAGTAAGGCAGATCAAATAAAGTCTCAAACTATGCAGTTACATGCCATCGGAATAAAGTAGTTCTATATAAAGTTTGCCCACCACTATCATAGACTATATAGTCGTCTTAACAGCCCCTATAGCAAGAAAGTTTATGAAATTTCAGAGGAGAGCCAGAATTATAGGAAAAATGCATTTTGTGTTGAAACTTTTAATCATATAAAAACATTACAGCATTACACACTTGCACTTATGTTAAAAATTACAATTTAACTTTTATTCGAAGGCCCAGCCATGGTAGGCGTGTGAGACATATGAAATTGCCTTTGATTTGCCATAATATTTTCGAATGCAGGGTCGAGCTGTGACGAAGTAACTTTCAGCAGCGCGAAAAAGTGTTCATCAGTAAGTCGGTTTCTGATTGAGTGTCATGTCATCATGTCGAAGGACCGTCGGCGGGCCGGAGCTGGCCCGCGAGCCATACTTTGCCCATAACTGGTCTATGACATAGACAATTTGGTGCTATCAGCAGTTTTACGTTTTTAAATAGCATATACTTTATGCTGATGAAACATGTAGAACTGCTGGTAGTTAACAATTGATTGGTTTCATCAAAGCAGCGTTTACATTTTCAGCATTCCTGTTTACTCTGTTTGGGAATTTTTGCGCTGGAGTTGTAGTTTTATGTACGCAGAGATAGTAAGGGTAGCCAATTAACAAAGCAGATGAGTAAAAATGTTACGACGCGTCATAATATACCTAGTTCTACTAGAACTATTACTGTCATGTTGTGTTCCATTCCAAGTTCTGTAATTTTCGCGTTTTGCTACCGTGATTTTCGGCCTCAAGCCCAAAATAACTTTGCACTTTTTTGTCTCGAATATTATTATAACCTTCAGATTCTCAACTGAGAAAACCACATGACCAACACTTATAAAGAAAAAAAGTACAAAAGATCAAACTCACGTGATCCCAAGTACATTGAACTACAAAAATGTAATTACAAAATTCTTGCTGCACTGATTGCTTATTTTTAATCGGACAGTATTGTATGGTTGCGACCGCGTGAGTTTTAAGGACACCTATATATCACGTGAATGCATGACTCTACTTACGTGATTTCATGGCACTAATTTTAAATTATTGTTACAACGTATAAATACAGGCACATTGTAATTTGGCTAGTATTATTACATTGTAAGTTATTTGAAAGTTTCTTAATGTAAAGTGACAATTAATCAGTCAGTTACGCCACATTACTCATATGGTTACGCTTACCACAAAACGTGAGTAGGTGTATAACGCTTCTTAAGATCTCTCCAGGGATGTGCCCTAACAGGTGTTGCAGAATTTCCGGGATGGTATTTTAAGAGGTCATGAGGCCTTCCACGTTTCGAGATCATCCGTGTAGTTTTAGTTGGCTCATGTGGCTTCACTCCCACATTAACCGTGCGTTTGCGAGATAAAAGTGTCCTATTATGAGGAACTGTGCATTTTCCGTTATAAAACCGGCCAAGTGCGAGTCTTCCGCACGAAGGGTTCCGTACCATTATCGCAAAAACGGCGAAAAAAAACAATAAAATAAATCGTTTGTTGTATGGGAGCCCCACTTAAAATATTTATTTAATTCTGTTTTTAGTATTTGTTGTTATAGTGGCAACAGAAATACATCATCTGTGAAAATTTCAACTGTCCAGCTATCACGGTTCATGAGATACAGCCTGGTGACAGACGGACAGACAGACAGACGGACCGCGGAGTCTTAGTAATAGGGTCCCGTTTTTTCCCTTTGGGTACGGAACCTTAAAAAGTATTCATAGGATAGACGAATGATAGTGTACAATTCTAACAGTGAAAATTTCCTATTTCTTTTTGGGACGTCATCCAATGACTTCTCCCGCTCTGGTTGCAGTGGGAGTGACAGACTTTTACTGACTAAAACCCACCCGTGTTCCTTCATTAGCTTGTGCCAGGATCGCGGTAACTCTCTTTCAAATTTATTCGCAACCCAGATAGGCATCGGCCTTAGCGGGCCCCGCCAGCTTTGCTGACATCTCTATGAGGCGCGCACGGAATACTACGCGCCGTAAATTCGAGTCTGGTCCGTATCGGACGGCGAGCTACCCATTACTTGCCTGCGGTGGCCGGGAATAGGCTTGCGACTCCCAACGCCCGGGGCGTCTCCTGCAGTGGCTAGGGGCGTGAGGGCGTCTCCTTTGCGTCTTCCTCACGCGTTCCGCCTCCTCCTTTGCGAGCATTACTGCTTCGCAGAAGTAGCAGACAGCTTCCCATGCCCTCTCACCACCTCTTACATCCAAACTTTAGCTCTTTATAACATTACTGAAGATTCATTTTTGTGTGTATAATTAATTTTGTGGAGCTTTTGGCAACGCTAATAACTATTTCCAAAGTGTTAATTTCTTAGGTGTTTCCGGATGTTTGTAGAAGTTATAAATAGAGAATATGACCGGTATGACTTTGTTTATTTACACACAATCTACAAATTGAATGTTGAAACATTGAAGCTTTACCAAATAATGATAATGGTATTATGAGTCTTTAACAAAATTCATCCATGAGCAACAGATTTTATATATTTACTGTAAATACAGACAAGAAGCCTACCTATACCTGACACTCAATTAATCAGAGTAACATCGTAGATTTAAGATCAAATCACTTAGCTACAAGGGACCTTCTATTTCTTTTCGTTTGAGGATGTGGCCACCTCTGGTGTCAGAGTTAATTAAGCCGCCTCAAACCCACAAGCCTCAGAATTGGCTCTTACATTCACAATATAAGTCCAGGTTTCCTCACGATGTTTTTCTTCACCGTTGCCTGTGATGTCCAAGATAAACTTATAAAATAGGTAGATATGAACTAAACAAGGGATAAATAGCCAGAAATAATTTAATTATTAAGTTATAGAAGTTTTTCACAAAGTTTGGCACCTATCCTGGACTTACCCTTATACATAGTTCATAGTGTATAGAATAATAGCTTCTGCACGCGGCTTCGCCCGCATTCAAAGTTGAAATAAAAATGCTCCGATTGCTACCAAACTTTACAGATTATCCGCTGGGTCAATCAAAAGATTTTCTGAAAATTTCATATAAATCGGTCCAGACGTTTCGGAGTCTATAGGAACATACATACATACTTTCTCTTTTAGATATAAGTTATTATATAATACCTATCAGCTAAATCAATTTATTGACAAAAGGCCAATATGTTTGCGAAACGTGACATATCGGTAACGCATTTTGTTTTTTTTGACAATCTTAATCACTTTGTTTAGATTCTAAGGATAATAATTAATCTGAAACAGAAAAGCTTTACTCCAAAAACCATTTTTTTATTATCGATATGGTCGCGCTTGACCACTATCTCGCGTGATGGTGAGCCATGATGTGGTCTACGGTGAAGCACGCTTGCCTAGAAGTAACCTATTCACTCTTGACTTAAAAGACCCCAATCTTGCAATTTTTTTAGAATATCTTTTTTTTACGGATGAAACCGGATCCGGAGTCTCTCTAAGGGATCGAATCAGAAACCAGGTGATCCGGCAGAGAACCAAAGTAGTTGACATAGCTCACAGAATAAGTAAGCTGAAGTGGCAATGGGCCGGCCATATAAGTCGTAGAACCGATGACCGTTGGGGTAAACGTGTTCTTGAGTGGAGGCCGCGAACTGGAAAACGTAATGTAGGACGCCCTCAGGCTAGGTGGAGCGACGACCTTCGCAGGGTGGCTGGTAGCAGATGGATGACAGTTGCCGAAAATCGAAGCAAATGGCGTGCAATTGGAGAAGACCAGAAGCAAGTCTTAAAAGAGCACCCCGGAACCCCCTCTGTGCAACGCCTGTTAAGGCACATCCCTGGGGAGACTAAGAAGCATCTCTCCTGAGCCTCGCTGTGCACGGCAGCATGTGATCGCTGTGCCACCGTCTTTTGTGGAGTCACTTGGCGGGCGGATGGAATCCCCAATCTAACCGCCCGTGACCTTTGAGTCCCACCTGCCTATGATGCATGCGGTATTTCAGCGTTTTAGGCATCGAAGCGGTTGCCTGTACGACGCAACTCATTGTTCTCCGAGCGAGATCGGCCCTCTCACGATCTTGCTCGGCGGCCTCCTTCTGGACCATCACGGTCTCCCAGAAAGAAGTAATTTCTCTCTAGTTTTCTGTCGGTGCCAGCATGGCCCTTACAACTGCTGGCAGAGACAGGTACCGCCCGATTCTGGTGACCAAGAGTACGGGTTTAAATACCAGTAGACTAATTATTACAAGCAAAACAATACAAAACTTCTAACAAAGCCCGTATAATATCTGCGTATTGTATCACAAAGAAATAGTATCGATTAGAACCGCGAATGCGCCCGTGGTCTGTGAAATGAACTGGCTAACTCAGTGAGCTGTGACAGAGGTTTAACGGTGGTTAGTTGGTCCATTGTTATTAACTGAGGCATTGACCCACCATCGATCGCACTGAAATTAAACATGGAACCTTTATAGGTACCTACACATTCATCTTACTTCTTACTTATATTTAAATGCGAAAGTTTGGATGTGTGTATGTTTGTAACTCAATCACGCCAGAACGGCTGAACAGGTCTGAATGAAAACAGGATGAAATTTGGCACAGAGATAGATTATAGTCAGGAATAGCACATAGAATATACTTTTTATCCCGGAAATATGTTTCCTCGAGATAATTTTCGACTTTCACGGGGGCGAAGCCGCTGGCAGAAGTTAGTAGATTTATAAGACAGGGTGTAATCTAAAATAAAATTATTTAAAGAGGTGAAATGAGTAATTTGTTCTTAGGAGGTAATCTCTGGATGTATTGATCCTATTACGAAAATTATTTCAATAGTAAAAGCTAACACAGCTAACTAAACTACACTATACGAAAGCTACACTATTTATTTCCTCAGTAACGAACCGGGTTGCAGTCCATATTATGAATTCGTGTAAGTAGGTACTAATTATTTGCATTCTGTTGTTTGATTGTGCATCCTATTTCTATAAAAAAAGATAGTAAGCCAACGTCCCTGGAATAAACATGACAGTATTTAGAAAGAATTTAAATTTTCATATTACTATGCTTATTCCCACTTATTAATAGTACATTATGGTACAAGTGTGCAATGTTGGTGATTACCGCTGAGGCGCCATTGAGACCCGAGCCGTAGGTGAGGGTCTAAAGAGAGCCGAAGACGGTAATCATCAATACACACGTGTATCATACGACGTTTTTCAACACACTTGTGAAGAAAATAATACAAAAAAAAACATTTTCAACAGTAAAAACGAGTTGTGAAAATTTATCACAATGGCGGGCAAAATTAATTATTTTTCTTATGCGCGCGCATGCGATCGGCCATAGACTAAAAGAATGAGGTTTCTTTTTTTTTATTTATTCGTGGATAGTGTTTTAGCCACGTACAAAATAGGGTTTTTATTTTTTTCTTAATTACAGAGCAAATAAAATTTATATTTGAGTGAAAGTTTTATTTATTAAGCACGTACAAGTTGAAATTATCTATTTAAATACGAAGTTGCATGAAATGAGCAAGCAATAGGTACATTAATTTATTTGTACTATTGAGCACGACCTTTTTTGTATCGAGACTTTTTTAAGAACAAAGCAACTCAACCAATAAATAAAAAATAAAAACTATAACTCACTTGTGAATAATTCACAAGTGAGTTATAGCAATGAAAAAGTCACAGTTTGATAACAGGTATCATTATGTGCTTAATTGCCGTGAAATTACAGCCACTTTATGAGCAAGTGTGTTGAAAAGAATATTATGTAGGTACCTGTAGGTATTTAGTGTTATACATATTGCGTATTATAACATCCATTTTGAACGATCAATTGCGACTTCAAAGTTTGTGATCTAGCGTCACACTCGACTGCATTTGGCTCGTAATCAAATGCGAAAACCCTTGCCACTTTTCCACAGCAACCGAAAAAAAATAAAAAAGTACATTTTATTTTTATACTTATTTCGGGGACACTCAGTGCCCATACACCGCGGTAGCTGACACTTTAGTTTTCCACCAGTTTTTAATTAAACGTCGAACTTTTTATATTCGTGATAAAAGTTATGATATAACAGCATCAGGTAACAAATAAAATGTCTGTTGCTACAAAAATAACCGTATATCAAGGACGGAGTCACGTTCTAACGTAATCGGCCATATATAAAATTCGTACGAAAGTAAACGACATTTTCCGGCGCTTTAGGCCTAAGCTCGTGTTTGTTCAGTGTTCTGCGAAAATTGAAAGATCTTTATTTAGGCGGCCATGTTACATGTTATTCTTGATTAGTTAATTTTGAATATCTATCTGGCTATCTTACAAGTATGCTCACAAGCAAACTTAGGGCCGATATTTCAATAGTCTGTTAAATTTTAACTGAGGAATAAAAATGGCGGTTTGACAGCTTTTGTATAGAAAAAATGTCAAACGGCCATTTTTATTCCTCAGTTAAAAGTTTTCAGACTATTGAAAAATCGGCCCTTAGACTGTTGTGTTACATACATTCGTAGCATAAAATTCGTAAAATACGCGCTTGGTCGAGGAGTTGCGGATAACAGCCCGTTTTAACCTAACCTAACCTAGATAAATCTCTCTCTATTTCAGTAATTGATTGAAATCACAAATTCTAATACATATTTACTTATATCATTATAAAGTTGATATTTTACAAAAGAAAAAAACGTCCGTTTTTACTAACTTTCTGACAACACATTTAAAATCTTCTCGCATCGTCATCCGTCTAGAATGTAATAGTATACTGAATGAAGCTTTGTAGTAAATGAGTTATTTACGTAGTCCAACTAAAAATAAGATTTTTTACCGCATTGCGCTTGCTTTGTGACTATTTTATGTGGTTCCAATTTCAAAATAGTGATCATTCCATTTTTAATAGCTTGCTTTTTAAACCTATCTACTATATGGCTTCATTTTGGTCGGCCAGAATGACGAATGGATGCGTTCTTTATTTAAATGTCACTCACTGCGCAAAACTAAATGCCGTGGAAATCTGGTAATTCTTTTTGAAACACGCCTCATTCAAGGAAAAGCTTCGAGGTTGCTAGATATTAGTAGATATAAACATTTGAGTAAATAATAAAAATACTAGAGTTTTACAACTGCCACGTACTTTTGTATCATAATATTCACAATCATTATTATTACTAGAAAAGTCGTGTAGAAGGAGAGGTAGTGGTCAAGCGCAAGCCTATAGACAATAATAAAAAATAAAAAAAAATAATGATGCAGGTGCTGGCGTTTTGGTTAAAATTACGTAAAATAATTACGTTACATATTTTTTTTAATAACAGCATATCCACATGACCAGTTTAATCCAATTTTGCGTAGTAAGTCGTTCTGTCTAATTGAGTCGCTTGAAAAATGTACACATATTCCCCGGAGGTCGCACGATACGACCGGTGCGACGTAGGTATAATAGGTAAATGGGTGAGGGAAAGGCCGCTCATCAAGCAAGCACGAACCGCGCTCAAAGTGTTGCCAGTTAAATTATTCAGCACATCTGTTCACACACATTCTCTAGGGAGTATCTACCTTTGCTTCTTGGAATCCTTTTTGGCATGGAGATTTTGTAGGTTTACTTTTGAAAGGAGGTAGGTGGAGATGTGAGCGTGTTTTCAGTGTCTTATTGCAGAGGTATTCGAGAAATTAAATCTACTTTATTATAACTTTACTACTTTTCCTATTTATATAGTATTGGTACTTAATGATAAAAATAGACTTAAGGCAAAATTTCTTCCGATTCGAATTTCAAGGCACTTCTTCGAGTTTCTTTCGTGTACTCATATGATATGCAAACGTACCTACTTATTTAAGTTTTTAAAATACTTCCAGATATCAATTCACCTATCCGCAAATACAAACTTCTCTTGGCATTTAAACAGTCGCATTTTAATAAGAAAAGCTCCAAGGTAAAGCACTTGGCCTCATTACTTTTGTGAGTAAATAATCTTCAAAGTTGCAACGCCTGCTTATTTTACCTTTGAGTGCTGAATTCACAGAAATAATTTATTATTACCTTTGCTTTCAGTAAAGCAAATACCTTTGTGAAAGCATTTCAATACATCTGATAAATCTGTAGAAAAGTCGTTTTTGTACATCGAAAATATTTCCAATAAAAAATGCCAGGGTGTTAAAGGATAACCAGCAGAACCCATATCCAGAATTTTTGGTTTTTTTGTCTGTTTAGTTGTGCACGCATCACGTAAAATGCACGAAACCAATGTAGTTAACTTTTGTGCATAAAATTGTGCGTCTCTTGAAGTATTACCACAAAGTACGTAAGCGGTGGTGGTATTACATACTTTTTGTTTTATCGTAATAGGTTCACTCTATCAAAAGTTAGATGAATAATAAAGTGTTCAAGAAGTAAAATATTATAAAACACGCAATTCAGATACTCGGACAGTTGAACTCCATATTCGATAGATGGCGTTGTGCATTTGACGTAATTTTCAACATTTTCTGAATGATAGTTTTAAGAATCTCCGCGGAAGAATGACCCTAGAAAAAAAAATGTTAGGTAGGTAGGAAGATAAGTGGGGTAGGTAAGGTAAGTCACCTTATCCGGTGAGTATAAGTTGACGGGAGCGAAGCCGCGGGCACAGCCAGTAGTCAATAAATCCTTTTAAAACAGAGCTTTATGATCTGACCACTCAATCACTGACGGATGAATTGCATTTTTCCAACGCAATGGCGGCAGTTTAAAAAAACTTACAATGCTTTATGATTTTACGCCCTTTGCCTGGCTCAACGTAATATTTTTATGGATGGCCGTGTTTTGCACTGTTATATAATTCGTTTTTTTAATTATTTCATAAGCCCCTACGGTTTTCTTAACTTTATAACTGAGTAAATTGTAGGTCTATTTAGGTACAAATTTATCCTAAGAATATACTTTCTCAAGGTTTCTTCACCCATTTTCCGGTACAAGGAAAACTAATTTGCTATTAATCTCTTGAAAAGCTAAAAACACATAAAATATTTTGCAATGCTTTATAATCATAACTATATTATATTTACTTATGAAAAATGTATCCCTTTTAGCCATTCGAATTTTAAGGCTTCTGCAGGTAAGTGTGACGGGACAATGCGAGAACGATGCGACTACACGTTTTTTCTATAAATAAGCACCATTTCTTTGAGAAACCGTTGTTACATTGTCGCGATGCACCGTTCTGATCCTACCTTTAGTTTCTAAAGCAGAAAGCAATTTCATTGTAAGCTAAGCGATGAATCTCATAACACCAGAGAATGTCGCCGCTTAACAGGAGCGGAGGCTGTGCAATTCAATCAAAATTAATTAATTGCCAAAGATACTTGAGAGTGAGACTGCGAAATAATTAATTTATCGTTTAAATCATCAAATGCTTTTTATAAAGAAAAGCTATTCTTTAAAAAAACAGCCTCTAATGTTTTGTATTCTTAATAATTTCAAAAAAAAATAGCCTTTTTAGCATGCTTTTAGCCATTCAAGTTAAGGTTACACTAGTCGAAAATTCTTCCATACAAACGTTGTCTAGGGATTTTGCCACTATTTGACGATGTACGTTCAAAATAAAAAGTGATATCAATTTGTATCATCATAATCTAGCCCTGTATGGAAGCAAAAAAGTAAAAAAAGAAAATATTTGAAAGTTATGAGCGTCGAAAGTTCCACATTTCGACACAAATTTTTTCGCATTTTTGGGCGCGTATAAATACCATAAGGAGACGGAAAATTGCAAAACGGCCTCCATACAGGGATAGATTAGTAGTTCAACAATGCAAATAATTTAATTTTGAACAGATAGATTTAGTCGTTTTTTCATGATATCTAGACTGCCAAAGGCCTGTTTATTAAATTTCGCGCGCTCGGTTTCGTCCTAAATCATTATCCATTTCGCTAAAAATTTTCAAAAGTGTGTATTCGTACGCGAACTAGCTTCCTACTGCTGATCACAGCATCTATCTCTTCCGCACGTGTTGTCGGTTGATATAAAATGCATGTTAACCCCGCGCACAAAATAGTTCGTGCCGTCGACTAGTGTACCCTTAAGACTCCCGCAGACAACAAGAGGTGCAATGCGACGTTACTACAACACTTTTTCATAAAAAAATGCTCTACCAATAAGCTGAATTAAAAAAAAAAGCGTTGTCGTATTGTCGCGCCTGTCAATTCTCACCTTTACTTTCTACCAAAATTGCATTCATGAAGATCTCACAATGAAAGCGATGAGCCTCATAACACCAGAGAGACTCGCCGCTAAACACGAGCGGTGACTGTGCAACCCAATCAATATTAATTGATGCCCAATGAGACTTGAGACGAGCGAGCTAATTAATTTATCGGTTATCGCACAGAATCAAACAGCTTTTGGGATATCATCTTAAAGTTTGTACGACTAATTTCGTTGTTTGACATCGTTTGTTGGGTGTTAAGATAATACCCGTTTTCAATAGAACTGTTTAATCTATCTAATTCATCTGTTTTCGGATGATGCAATTGGGTTTAAACCTATTACTGTTCGCGGATTTAATCCCTTGTTTATTCCGGACTCTTTTTAGTAAAAAACATTTATTTTTTTAACTATACTTAGGTTCGCGCTTGACCACTATCTCACCTGATGGTAAGCGATGATGTGGTCGACGGTGTTACACACTTGCTTAGAAGTTGACTTGACATAAAGATCCCGAGGTTGTAGCTATCTGGAAACACAGACTCCGGCAGGGAATTCCACTCCTTAGCTGTACGCATAATGAAGGTATTGCCAAAACGTTTAGTGCGTATGGGTGGGATGTCCACCATGTACCGATACGTCTACGTCTTGTAGTCCGATGATGACATCACAAATCACATCATCAGCCTATTAATGTTCCCTCTGCTGGGAGACAGGCCTCCTCTCTGAGAGGGGAATGGGCCATAATCCACCACGCGGGCCCAGTGCGGGTTGGTGGATGTCACATGTCTTCGAATTTTTGGTTCTAGGATATGCCGGTTTCCTCACGATGTTTTCCTTCACCGTTTTGAGAGCAGTGGTGATGAAATAATTTACACAAAGTAAAGCGCCTGCCTGGGCTCGAACCCACGACCTACAACTTGTAAGTCGCGGCCGATACCACTGGGCCACCACTGCTCTCACCGATGATGAAACGAAAAATAATTCACATGAAAAAGAGTTATCGCGTTGTCGCCTCACGCCTGTCTGTCGGAGTATTTACTTTCTCCTAAAATTGCAGTCATAACAATTTATAAATGATAGCTGTCCCACGCGGCTTCGCTCCCGTCAACTGGCTACGTACCTACCCTATTCTACCTACCCTACCCTACACCTACCGTACCCCTACCCTATACCTACCCTACAGCTACCCTACAGCTACCCTACACCCACCCTACACCTACCCTACCCGGCACCTACCCTACACCAACGCTACACCTACCTTACACCTACCCTACATACATGATTGCATAACTGAAACCGTTTACGAAGCGCACGCAACGGAAGCCCTCAAAAAGTATTATTCTTTCCCGTTTTTGCAACATTTTTCATTTATGCTCCGCTCCTATTGGTCGTAGCGTGATGTTATATAGCCTATAGCACTCAGGAATAGTGTAGCTTTCTACCAGTGAAAAAATTTTTAGAATTGGATCATTAGTTCCAGAGATTACCCCCTACATACAAACTTACAAACATACAAACTTACAAATTTTACCTCTTTATAATATTAGTATAGATAGTATAGATGATTGCATAACTGAAACCGTTTACGAAGCGCACGCAACGGAAGACCTCAAAATGTATTATTCTTTCCCGTTTTTGCAACATTTTTCATTTATGCTCCGCTCCTATTGGTCGTAGCGTGATGTTATATAGCCTATAGCACTCAGGAATAATGTAGCTTTCTACCAGTGAAAAAATTTTTAGAATTGGATCATTAGTTCCAGAGATTACCCCCTACATACAAACTTACAAATTTTACCTCTTTATAATATTCGTATAGATGATTGCATAACTGAAACCGTTTACGAAGCGCACGCAACGGAAGCCCTCAAAAAGTATTATTCTTTCCCGTTTTTGCAACATTTTTCATTTATGCTCCGCTCCTATTGGTCGTAGCGTGATGTTATATAGCCTATAGCACTCAGGAATAATGTAGCTTTCTACCAGTGAAAAAATTTTTGGAATTGGATCATTAGTTCCAGAGATTACCCCCTACATACAAACTTACAAACATACAAACTTACAAATTTTACCTCTTTATAATATTAGTATAGAAGTATAGATAGCACTCAGGAATAATGTAGCTTTCTACCAGTGAAAAAATTTTTAGAATTGGATCATTAGTTCCAGAGATTACCCCCTACATACAAACTTACAAACATACAAACTTACAAATTTTACCTCTTTATAATATTAGTATAGATGATTGCATAACTGAAACCGTTTACGAAGCGCACGCAACGGAAGCCCTCAAAAAGTATTATTCTTTCCCGTTTTTGCAACATTTTTCATTTATGCTCCGCTCCTATTGGTCGTAGCGTGATGTTATATAGCCTATAGCACTCAGGAATAATGTAGCTTTCTACCAGTGAAAAAATTTTTAGAATTGGATCATTAGTTCCAGAGATTACCCCCTACATACAAACTTACAAACATACAAACTTACAAATTTTACCTCTTTATAATATTAGTATAGATGATTGCATAACTGAAACCGTTTACGAAGCGCACGCAACGGAAGCCCTCAAAAAGTATTATTCTTTCCCGTTTTTGCAACATTTTTCATTTATGCTCCGCTCCTATTGGTCGTAGCGTGATGTTATATATCCTATAGCACTCAGGAATAATGTAGCTTTCTACCAGTGAAAAAATTTTTGGAATTGGATCATTAGTTCCAGAGATTACCCCCTACATACAAACTTACAAACATACAAACTTACAAATTTTACCTCTTTATAATATTAGTATAGAAGTATAGATAGCACTCAGGAATAATGTAGCTTTCTACCAGTGAAAAAATTTTTTGAATTGGATCATTAGTTCCAGAGATTACCCCCTACATACAAACTTACAAACATACAAACTTACAAATTTTACCTCTTTATAATATTAGTATAGATAGTATAGATGATTGCATAACTGAAACCGTTTACGAAGCGCACGCAACGGAAGCCCTCAAAAAGTATTATTCTTTCCCGTTTTTGCAACATTTTTCATTTATGCTCCGCTCCTATTGGTCGTAGCGTGATGTTATATAGCCTATAGCACTCAGGAATAATGTAGCTTTCTACCAGTGAAAATTTTTTTTGAATTGGATCATTAGTTCCAGAGATTACCCCCTACATACAAACTTACAAACATACAAACTTACAAATTTTACCTCTTTATAATATTAGTATAGATAGTATAGATGATTGCATAACTGAAACCGTTTACGAAGCGCACGCAACGGAAGCCCTCAAAATGTATTATTCTTTCCCGTTTTTGCAACATTTTTCATTTATGCTCCGCTCCTATTGGTCGTAGCGTGATGTTATATAGCCTATAGCACTCAGGAATAATGTAGCTTTCTACCAGTGAAAAAATTTTTAGAATTGGATCATTAGTTCCAGAGATTACCCCCTACATACAAACTTACAAATTTTACCTCTTTATAATATTCGTATAGATGATTGCATAACTGAAACCGTTTACGAAGCGCACGCAACGGAAGCCCTCAAAAAGTATTATTCTTTCCCGTTTTTGCAACATTTTTCATTTATGCTCCGCTCCTATTGGTCGTAGCGTGATGTTATATAGCCTATAGCACTCAGGAATAATGTAGCTTTCTACCAGTGAAAAAATTTTTGGAATTGGATCATTAGTTCCAGAGATTACCCCCTACATACAAACTTACAAACATACAAACTTACAAATTTTACCTCTTTATAATATTAGTATAGAAGTATAGATAGCACTCAGGAATAATGTAGCTTTCTACCAGTGAAAAAAATTTTTGAATTGGATCATTAGTTCCAGAGATTACCCCCTACATACAAACTTACAAACATACAAACTTACAAATTTTACCTCTTTATAATATTAGTATAGATGATTGCATAAATGAAACCGTTTACGAAGCGCACGCAACGGAAGCCCTCAAAAAGTATTATTCTTTCCCGTTTTTGCAACATTTTTCATTTATGCTCCGCTCCTATTGGTCGTAGCGTGATGTTATATAGCCTATAGCACTCAGGAATAATGTAGCTTTCTACCAGTGAAAAAATTTTTAGAATTGGATCATTAGTTCCAGAGATTACCCCCTACATACAAACTTACAAACATACAAACTTACAAATTTTACCTCTTTATAATATTAGTATAGATTATAATTTACAATTGATGCCAAATGAGATTTGAGACTGCTGAACTAATGAATTCATCGGTTATCACACAGAATCAAACAGCTTTTGGGACATCATCTAATTTCGTTGATTGGATGTCAAGATACTTTAGCATCGAACTGCTTAAATTTTAACCGGATTCGTCTTCTTTTAGGAAGCTTGTTTATAATTGTGTTGCGGTGTAGTTTTCTTGTGAATTTTGGGATCATCGATGTAAGGGACTCAATTTGCCAGCTAAGAATAGCTAATGAAGTTTTTTTTTTTCTAATTAATCTTTTGTCAAACCCTGCAGTCTTATCGATAGGTTCTATAAAATTCCAAAGAGCCTTACTTTTTCGTGGACCACCTACTTTAGATCAGTCAACCACAATATCTTTGAACTAGTCACCTAGGTGTCCTCAATTGCATCTAGGTAGCAACAGACTGTATTATGTAGGTTTACAGCACCGTGGTGAAGCACAATTTTATTGCTGTAGTCTGTAGTCATGCACTTCAGCCAATTGAACCCTACATAGATTAAACTTGCGTGTTTACAGCTCTATATAATTAATCAATCATAGACAGGGGATCTTTTACAGTACCTATTCAATTAGTTACAAAAATAAACTTTTATTACCTTCAGGCCACCATAAAATCAACGTATCAATGTCGGCAATTAATTCTGAAGTTACAACATAAAGGGACGAATTTGTATAACAATATACACGATTTTAAACACCCCTTATACAGTGGAGCGGAGCTGCATGACCTTATCGAGTTGACTGCTACTAAATGACTAATCGATTCCGGCTGGCACGAAATATTAGGGTGTCTCCACACTGATCGACGGAGAAACGTCCGATTCCAAAAACCTCAATGTTGTGGATATAGCAAGTTATCAGGCAATCTTCGTACCCCACAAGCGCGAAACACGCATCTTCGCCAGTTACAGTTGCAATGAAGGTAATCGGTGTAAAATGATCGATGTTGTGTTAATAGACAGTTGCAATAAACTTACTGCGAACAGCCTGAGTAGAGTATTGTTATAATTTTTTAATCTATTCTAGAACATGGTGCATGTCGGTCAGTGTGGAAACACCCTTACTCGTCGTTGTACTGCTTTTATAACAAAAGTTACCAGAAACTGATTAAGCAATTTTATTTAAAATGTTTTAATTTATTAGGTCAGTTGAGTTAAATTGTTGGCTGGCAACTTTGATTGAGTTAAATTATTGCAGAGAGTTAACCAACTACGCTACAAAGGACGACACCAAGGCCAACTTTAGTTAGTATCCAAAAATAATTAGCCAAATCGTTCAATAGCGAACATAGCTCTAATCCAGCTTTTGAACGCCAAATAATAGTCGACATATTATAAAAAGTCGAGCAACTCCAACAGTTGCTAAGCTACTCTACACAAAAGCTTCATTTCGCTCTGCAAACTGCGCCAAACTAACACAAACCAACTGTGATTACCGCGAACACCAAACTAAAACTCTTTAATTAACGCATAAAAAGACGAATTCCCATTCAAATTGCAAACTATAATAATAACCGTGGACTTTCATAAATTGTGCGGAACTTAAAACATAAAACTGTTTTATCCTGATGAATACAAATGAGAGAGTGTGGGTGGTGGTAAGTCGTGAGCTAGGGTTGCTAACTCCTTAAACCGGAAAACCGAATAGACCAGCAACTTACCAGGCTTTTGGGTACGATAAGGCTGGACACTTGATATGAAATAGCAATAAAATTTAATTAATTTAAAAATCCTTATTTCAGAATTTATAACTTTATTAGTGAGTATATCTCCAAGTCTACTTAAGCTTGGAAACCTTTGGCGTTAAAGTAGGATACACACGTTCTTAATTCAAAATTCCCAATTCAAAAACCAGTCATAAGACTTCTTTACAGAAAGTGCAATACTCAGTAAAAATCAAAGTCATCATCATCTGCCTAGCCTTTTCCCTACTATATTGGGGTCGGCTTCCAGTCTTACCGGATTCAGCTAAGTACCAGTGTTTTACATGGAGCGACTGCCTATCTGACCTCCACAACCCAGTAACTGGGTAACACGGTACCCCTTGGCAAGACTGGTGTCAGATCTCAAGCTTCTGACTACCCGTAACGACTGTCAAAGATCTTCAAATAACAGCCGGGACCAACGGCTTAACGTGCTTTCCGAGGCACGGAGGAAACTCGGTATGTTGGAATGGTCACCCATCCACGGACCGAACTCGTCAAGCATTGCTTAACCTTGATGATCGACCCGTGGGGCTGTTATTATTTAGCCACGAGCTCCTCTCTCAGTAAAAATCCAAGTGGCTGATAAAATTTAAAAGGCAAACAAAAACCCTAACGGACAGGCCGGATGCCGCCTAATTTTGACAGGCACGCATCCAAAAAGCCTTACTATGATCGGCAATATCCGTACGCCTGGCAACCATAAGTCGCGAGTCGCGGCCGCTTGCTACCCACGACCAGCGCCATGCCTTGCTTCAGCCACTAATGCGTGTTACAAACGACCTTGACATATATTTACTTGTCTTACCTTCCTTGGATTTACGTTACGATGTTTTGGAACGTTTGGAACGACCGTCGATGGCATGGAGTCACAAACAAAGCAGGAAATGGTCAGAAAAACGTGAGAAAGGTGAATTTTATTATAACAATTTCAGGGTTCTATAAGGACCTAAATAACCTTTAACTTATTGGTATAAAGGCAATGACCATAAGGAGCAAATTTCCGCAGCAACTGTTCTAATCGAAAATCAATGTGAGGTTTTTGCAACATGCTAACAATAAAGGGACAGGACAGTTAAGCGGGAACAGATAACCAAAGGGATGACTTGCAGTCCTTATACGAAATTAGTTGTATAACAAAGTCTACGTTGTGAGGGAAGACCAATATAGGTAAAGGAACACACACTATACATGTACCGACCGACGAATCTTGAAATCTATAACTACTTAAAGCTGGTTTATCACCAGTCACGCTTAAATCACGAACCAAATTTGACCAGTAAATAGACGTACTCATTGAATGATTTTAGCAGCCAGTGAGCTGGTTAAACATCGACTGAACAACCAACACGACGCGATGTTGGCCAAACGTTCGCCGCCAAACCTTCGCCGCCAAACGTTGGTCGCACGCGTTGTAGCGTGAACACTACCAATGAACACGGGTTACCAACAGTGAAACGTTTACCGGGTAATGGGAAATGTGTCAGCATAATGTTTATAAACGGAACTCAATGACAGTCGCAATATTGCTGTGAATTGGCGGTTACATGATCATAGATTATAGGTAATTCGAAATTCAAATGAAGAGCCTGTTCATATGAGCGTTAGGGTTGCGATTCCAATATACCTACCCTTTTTTAGGAAAATGGGTGTAAGCGTTTATCGAGCGTTAACGTTAACGACCTTCTGAATAGGCTCTAAGTTTTAAGTAACTTTTACGGCTAACGTAAATGTTACTTTTAGAAGCCTTCTGTAAAAAAGTGACGTTAAATACCAGTTTAACATCACTGTACTATAATAATAAATGAACTCAGTATGAAATAGAAATAAGATGTAGAAATCGTTTATTGTCCAGATGGTACAACTGAAGAATAACTCATACACAGTTATTAAAAAGCTGTTTTTTTTATAGTAACTTAAACACACACACAGCACTTTATACAGCTAGATTACATGGGTAAGTCATTGAGCCCTAACTAGCCCTAAGGAGCAAGGCTACTTTTATCAAGCCTCTGAAATCGCGCTACAACAATCGGTTCACCCCCAAAGTCAAAGTCAAAGACAAATGTATTTATTTCAATTAGACCATAATATAGCGGCACTTTTGAACGTTAAAAATTAAAATTTACAAGTAATAAAAAAATATTCTACCATGCATTCGGAAAATTAGCTTGTTATGGAGAAGAATGCCCAGTGGTGGCCCAGTGGTATCAGCCGCGACTTACAAGTTGTAGGTCGTGGGTTCAAGCCCAGGCAGGCGCTTTACTTTGTGTAAATTATTTCATCACCACTGCTCTCAAAACGGTGAAGGAAAACATCGTGAGGAAACCGGCATGTCCTTGAACCAATAATTCGAAGACATGTGACATCCACCAACCCGCACTGGGCCCGCGTGGTGGATAACGACCCATTCCCTCTCACAGAGGGGAGGCCTGTGTCCCAGCAGTGGGAACATTAATAGGCTGATGATGTGATGTGATGGAGAAGAATGCACAAGAAACTCCAAACTTACTCTTTTTTTTTTTTCAATACTAACAGGTAAATTCCTTCACTTGATAAATAGGAACATGGTTCTCACATACTTACAAATATTGCAAACATAGGTAAATTACCTAATTCAACAACAACGGAACAGTGTGAGTCAATCTTTTTAACAAAAAGAGAAGATAACAAATAAAAATAAAGCGTATAGTAACGTATAGTAATTATGAACATACCTAATACAAATTAACCAGTTTGATTTTGTCTACACTAAAGATTGCCCAATGGAACAGGACCAGCATGTTTCCAAGCATTCTTATCTTGAATATAATCATCTAATTTGTAATATGCTTGTTTACAAAGTGTGCTTTTAATTATTTATAACATATATAAGTATTAACATATTATATTCCGTCTACACAGGTTCGATTGGACTGCAATTAAAACAAACAGTTTTCCACAACGCCCTAATCACACAACGCTATCGGCATTTACTTACTAGTACCTACAGCCATGATGGATAGTTTCCAGTGGATCAACTTTGTAAATAACAAATGCATTTCCCTACGTTGACCTTGCAACTGAATCACAAAATAAAATTCATGAAAAGGTCAAGGTACTTCATAAACACGCGATTACAATCTCACGCATACACGACTCTAAACGAAACATGGACGAGAATGAGGGCGACTAATCACGGCGGCCGTCCTAAAAATACATTTAGTATTCTTACTATTCATTGGGATCTACTTACGCGTGGAATGTAGAATTCTGATATTACACACAAAACTAAACAATTAATACAGAAGAACTTCTTAAAACATTAAGATAAAGTTAAACTATTAAACACACCAAACACAAGCACAAGACACTCACTACACAAGCACACCACACACAACACTCACTCAAACACTCTCAACAAAACACTCACTCTGTCTGTTGTAAAATTTTATTTTGCTTTAAAGTTTTATCATATTACTAGCTTCTGCCCGCGGCATCACACGCGTTCAAAGTTAAAAAAAAGGTTCCGATCGCCACCAAACAATAAAGGATTACCCGCTGGGTCAATCTAAAGATTGTCTGAAAATTTCATTAAAATCGGTCCAGCCGTCTCGGAGTCTATAAGGATCATAGATACATAATTTGTCTTTTTTATATATAAATAGAAGATGGATTATGTAAACGTAATCACTGTTGTACTGTTTATATTGTCTGGAAAGTGAAATGCGTCCTGAAATACAGGGTCGGCCTGGCTCAGGCCCATTTGCTCTTTTTTATTTTTGTGCATAATATTTTAATCATAATGTTCAAATTGTATAATTTTATAGAGAAATAAATATAATTTAATTTAATAAAACGCTACAAACTTTACTTTTATTCTGCATTCACATTCCATCATATCGTGCGATCCTATAAATAATAATTATACCAGCCAGTTACCGCCCCACTGCAGGGCAAAGGCCTCTTCTCACACAGAGAAGCCACGAGCGAACATTTATCACCACGCTTGCTCAAGGCGCGTTGCCGACTTCAAACATATAATAACTGTACGTCCACGTGGCTCACGATGTTTTCCTTCTGCGATATCTGCGATGTTCAAAATAAACTTAGAAATTACATAAAATGAATTTAAAAAAATACTCCGAAACAACAATTTTTTTTTTTTAAATCTAGGTATAGCCTAGATTTCAAAAAAATAAAAATTGTTTGCTTAAAATATAAAACGACTTCAAGCGAAAAATAACTTTCTTTTCGGAACTCGGTGTCTTTGGTACCTATTTTTTTTTGTTTTTGACTTTGTAGTGTTAAGTTTTGGAAGTCGGTTTAATTTTGGTGTTAAACAGTTATTTATATTTCTCATTTTAGTTTTGGTACCTTATTTATTACCACGAAAACACGCATTATTAAGGATAACTCAAAAACTACTCGTCAGATCTTGATCAAATTTAATTGAGGCCACATGACAATAAGCATCAGCTTTCAAATAAAAAAAAGAATAATCAAAATCGGTTCACCTAGTAAAAAGTTTTGAGGTAACACACATAAAATAAAACAAACAGTCGAATTGAGAACCATCTCCTTTTTGAAGTTGATTAAAAATATACTGAACCTACTAAGTGTTCGTGTGAAATAAAAATCCTCTTTCTACGCAATTAATTTCGCTAAAACATTCACGCTTTGTCTCTTCACATTCTGTGGTTGCACAGAGTACCGCTGTTTTCTTTTATTCAATTTTTAATTCATAAAACAGCACGCTAGAGAGTCCATCTGCCCGTGCAATTTTATCCCGTCTCGAGGAACTTTATACCAGAATAAGATAAAAAAATGGAGCAGCTAGATAAATGGCTCCTGAAGTTGGAAGGAAAGTAAGTAAAGATTTATATGCTGCTGAGTACTTACGAACGCAATATGTTGGAAATGTTAAGGCTAATGGACCTTTCTGTTATGTCGTAAAATATAAAGAAAGTACATAATAAATCCGTCACATAATCACAGTTCATAACAAAACTAATGTCTTAAGCTTTTTTAAACACAACCAATGAAAAGTTGCTAGGAGTCAATGAAAATATTTAAACTTAGCATGCCTTTGGTTTAACCAATTTTTTTTAAACACTAGCTTACCCGGTGAACTTCGTATTTTTTGGGTTGGGAAATCATCCAATGACTTCTCTCGCTCGGTGTGAAGCGGGCCTCAGACATCAGACTTTTACTGACTAAAACCCATCCGTGTTCCTTCAGTTAGCTTGTGCCAGGGCCGCGGTAAATCACTTTCAAAATCCGCGACCCATACAGACATCTGCCCTAGTCAGTTTTTGTTGACATCTCTTTGAGGCGCTCGTGGAATACTACGCGCCGTCGACTCGGGCCTGGTCCTTATCGGACGGCGAGCTACCCATTACTCGCCGCCCGCAAGCCCGTGCCTTCGGTGGCGGGGAATCGGCTTGCGACTCCAACTTGGGGTGCTGCTTTTTATGATCATAATGTAGCAAATCAATCTACTTACAATAATTGTTTTAAATCAACCTACGAATTTTCAGTTATGTCGATGGAACTCATAGCAATTTTAGAAGCACTTTTGTATTCTCGATCAATTCAACAGAATAAAGTTTTAATTTGTTCCGATAGTAGAAGCGCTTTATATCATATAGCTCGATGCGCCTCTGGTGGCAGAGGCACATCGATAGCTTATGACATTCTCTCTGAAATTTATGAGAATAACTTAAAGGACATTCAGTTGAAGTTGCAGTGGGTTCCATCACATATTGGCATCAGAGGTAACGAGGAGGCTGACATGTTGGCGAGAAAAGCAGCAGTAGATGGAATAGAGGTACTACTTTTGCCAAATTACACTGAGTTGTTGCCTAAATACAAAAAGCACTGTCACAATAACTGGACGGAATACTTTAATGAGAGATCTTTGGAAAAAGGTATTTGGTACAAAACGATTCAATGTGAGCCTCCTCGAATACCATGGCTCAGTAATGTGAGTTTGAGTAAATCTTTGATTTCACGTTCCACTGAACAAGTTCGCACACATGATGAGGAAATGAGATTCTCCAAACTGTGACGTGTGCGGTGTAATTGAAGACGTTCATCACCTGTTGGTGGAATATGTCCGTTACGAAACGGATCGAGAGCTCTTTATAAGAACTTTTTTCTTGAGAAAAAATAATGTGGGTATGTTCCACGAAATATTGTCCTCTCCTTTGTCGGAAGCCGCTAAAGCGATGTTTATGTTATTTAGTCGTAAGCCATAATTTAATAAGTAGATGTATTTTAGGTTAATTTAGGGTACGATGGAATTGACATGTACTTAATGTATAAAAATTCCTTAAATAAATAGAAAAAAAAAAAGACTCCAACTTCATACTAAACATAATTTTTTTTGTTTTCTTTCATACAAACCTTTCAACAAAAAAAAAAGAATTGGTAGATAAATAGGTGCAGCCGATCGCGTTCTGAAGAAACGTGCTTATTTACATTCGGCAATTGATCATCGTAAACATCATCTTAATAAACTCATAATAAGTATCTTAGAAAAAGTAAGTGGACAAGAAAAACAAAACTACAAACTTTCATTGTACTATAACATAAATTAAAAAGTCCAAGTTTCCCACAATTCTTTTTAGGTCACCATTTCAAAAGTCCACAACCCACTATAAAAAATATACGCTAAAAACTTTATTTAGCCATTGTTTTTACAAAGAGGTCAGTGTTTATGTTTGAACTTACTGATGCTCGTGGCTCCTCTGGCGTGGAAATAGTACTTCCTACAATATCTTTATATATTATAGCATGTATGTTATTCTGATGTACAATCTATATTACTGTAAGTTTTATTAAAAGCCGATAGTTAGTTTTTTCGTGCATCCATCCATCCATACTCATAAACTTTTGCGTTTATACACGAATACACTTAAAACTTTATTTGGTATTTTTTTTTCCAAAGAGGTCAATGTTTTTGTTTGAAAGTGTACACTGCCAGTATCTGGGTAAATCGCAGACGATCCAAACCCATCTCAGCTAAAAGGCTTTCCCAACGCGCACAACTTTTTAGAATAACAAATGAAAACAGGAACGTGATGTATGGAAATGCAGAAGTATCATTTTGTCTCACTTTGGTGTGAAAGAGACATACGTATGTCAACTAGTCGTTTTTGTGATGCAACCTTTATAGTAACTATTCAAACTCTCATAACTTATTAGAATAACAAATGAAAACTAGAGAGACATACAGAAGGACACAGCGGTCTCAATCTTACGATGCACTCAAGAACTGTCAATCATGAGTGAAACAGACAGACGGTAAGGATTCTAGTTGCTTTTGTGTTGCCTTGCAACATATTAGATCTTCACCAATGAAATTGCCGTTTTATGACACTGGCACCTTGAACTGTGAGTAGCCACAGTTGACATGTAATTCTAAATTCAAATAAACTATACATTAAGGCATCCTGTTTCAAAATTAGTTTTTTCAACCAACTTCAAAAAAAAAGAGGTTCTTAATTCGACTATATGTTTGTTACGCGATTACTCTGCCAATTTTGAACCGACTATAATGATTCTTAGACAGCTGGTGCTTTTTTTAAGGTCCTATTAAAATTTGATCAAGATCTTATAAGTAGTTTTTAAGTTATCCTTAACAATGCGTATATGCATTGTAATATAAGGTACTAAAACTAAAACGACTTCGGAAAATAAAGTTATTTTTCACGTTGTAGTGTTTTGCTTTGAAAGTCGGTTTAATTTTTTTGTTAAAAAGTTTTTTCCAGTTAGGCTACTGGGTCCAACGTATTTTTCTTTTATAAATTTTTATTGGACTTCTGCATCTACTTTGTGTGGTTACATTCCACTCACTTTTCATCGCATTTTAACATCGTACTCCGAATAATACCGGTGCTGTAGATATTACAATGTACCTCTGAACCAACTTAATTATTCGAAGAAGGGTTGTATTTAAGAGCCGTTCTAATTAATAAATGACGGGATACTTGTTAATTTTGCCGATAAAACAAATTATTTATTAATAAGGTCATTGTCATTACTGTGTAAGTTTTTTCATTATGAATTGAAAACGTTTTTTTTTTTGTTTGACCTAAATACCTGTTTCTATAATACGTAGAAAAGCACTAAAACAAATTGGAAATGAACAACATTATCATGGAAATCGATAATTTTAATCTATTTTCGAACGTCCAAACGCGTCGCTACGAAACACTTGGTATGCTACGCGATGTGCTACGGCGTAGCAAGCATTATACTGTACTATATTCGATAGAGCAAAAAATTAATAAAAAAAAAAAAAAAAATACAAGCTTTTTTCGTATTCTTCTCAGCAAACTCTTTCATTTGATACCCATATCATGGCAGTGCACAAAAAATAACTAGTCCGCCATCTTGGGCCGTCCGCCATATTAGATTTAGAATGACGTCACTTTGCTAACCATGCGTTGTCATCCAAACTTAACGTGTATGCAAAATCTCATCTTAATCGGTGGAGGATAACTGCTTTAAAATTCAGTCGCAAGATATGACCCGAACACACTTACATACATACATACATTACAAGTTAAATAAAAGCTTGTAATAAAAGGCAAACAAACTAACGTCAAACGGTTTTAATCCGATCAATTTTAAAAATACAACCTCACAACGCAAAATACCAACTTACACAACTTTTGCACTAGCACTCTTTAATTTATGAACTTCATTCTTTTTGAAAGAAAGAAAAAAAATATATTAAAATGTAAAATAAAAAAATTGAGATTCTTTTTAATGTTGGCTATTGGTTTTGGTTTTAATAATACCAATTGTTTTGTTTATATATTATATAAAAAAAATATTGTTGTAAAATACAGTGAAGAAAATAGTAATTGAAATGTTTTACATATTTGTGAATGTGTGAATGTATGTATTTGGTTGTTGTATGAAATAAACATCTCCGCATTACATTTTGATTTTAGTGACAGTAAAGAAGACACTGTAAAAACCTTTTTACAGTGTCTTCTTTACTGTCAACTTACTGTCTTTACCGGCAACCCGAAGTCTCACTGCAACATGATGACCACGACCGCTCTGCCAAGAGTGTACCGACGAAGAAGAAGATAAGAGATCTAGCGCTGCTTATTTTAATAGTTTGATGTCTAATCAAACTATTAAAACAAGCAGCGCTAGATCATAAATGTAAACACAACATAAATATTTTAGCGCTGCAGCGAACTTTAGTTCTAACTCACCAGTATTTGAAAAAAACTTCCATGAATTTTCTTGTCTATCGGAATGTCAATGTTTGGAAATGAAAACTGAAAACTGAAAACTTACTGGAACGTTTGGCACTGAACCAAGAATGGTCCCGCAACATCACCACCAAAAGTGTCAGACGTTTAATCATGTCAGTTGGATCAAGCTCATTGAAAACACCAGACTCACATGATTTCCCCAGGGTTACTTACTGTCCATATGGCAGGTAAGCCGGTAAAACTGGCGTAAATTGAACTGCTCTTGTTCATAAACTGAATCAGGAAGTAAAATGTGACTACATTAGAATACCCAAAAGTACGTTAATATTCATTTAAAATTGGTTCTCAATTTAAATATTGCACAATCTTTATTGGTATGCCATGCATATGAATATGTTCATTTTAAATTGTATGAAATTGTTAAAAACATGCTGCCAATTAAAACCATTTTAAACGAAAAATTATTCAGCAAGACATATCAATAAATCATTACCAGTATTCTCATTAAGTAACCGTGTTAAATTAAACATTTAAGTATTAAAATGCCGATTGTTTAAATCCGAATTACGTTACAAAATGGTTTGGTATTTTACCTCATAACAATGTTGTACACTCAAGCACAATATACCTAGTAAAGATTTTTCTTGCGTACGGTAAGCTCTAAGCAATCTGCTTGATGTATCCGCCGTCCTGAGTGCCGATACAAAGGAGGTTCAATAGAGTGGCGCTCGAGTTCGTGCGTGACACGATGTTTGTATGGCTGTATACTCAGTACATGACTAGATAAGTTTAAAATTCCAATTTAATGGCATGATGGCAATGGAATGTATGTGAAATTTTAAAGAAAGTTTTGAATGAAAGTGGAAAGTTTTGAAAATATCAGAGAAATAGGAAATATTTTTAATAGGGGATGCGGTAAGCGGTAAGCAGTATGCAAGCTGCCTGATGTATCCACCGTCCTGAGTTCCGATACAATGGATGTTCAATAGAGAAGCGCTATGAGTTCGAGACACGATGGCACCGTACCCAAAGGGTAAAAACGGGACCCTATAACTAAGACTCTGCGGTCTGTCTGTCTGTCTGTATCAGGCTGTATCTCATGAACCGTGATAGCTAGACAGTTGAAATTTTCACAAATGATGTATTTCTGTTGCCGTTATAACAAAAAATTCTATAAACCGAATAAAATAAATATTTAAGTGGGGCTCCCATACAACAAATGTGATTTTTTTGCGATAATGTCGCAGAACCCTTCGTGCGCGAGTCCGACTCGCACTTGACCGGTTTTTTATTTTTTTTGTTATTATTTTTAAATATTATATTACACAAATCCTTAAAATTTATTAACACCTTATATATCTACCTATGTTCTATAGCATCTACGTAAACATAGTGATGAATAAAGCCGTTTTTGATCGATGGGCCTTTTTACAAGGCACTGCGGAAGTAGTTAGGGTGGATAGCGGAAAGATCGCAACCTTTCGTGATTAATGTACCTCGGCGCGAAAATGAAGACTTGCACACTATTCCTGGAGGGGAAACGGTCTGATTTCATTTTATATGATGAGGGGTTTTCATAACTCCTTGATTTATAGTTATTTTTATCACATTAATAACAAATACATATTATAAAGGGTTTCATTGTTTGTTAGCACGTTTAAATAAATCTCTGGAAGTACTGCAGCCTAATAGCGTAAGTGAATTCGGCAAAGAACACGTGTAGGTAAGAGATTTTTTTTTCTTTTTCTTAAGACGACGACTTTGAGGGAACAAAACGCGCACTCGTTTCACACCCGTGCGACCCAAAATTTAGTAGTTTTTCCTACCTACATGCAAATAGCAAAATTATAATACTACCAAATAATTTGCAAAAATGTTAAGCTAATATTATTGTTGTTTAAATTATAAGTTCAAATAAGTTCAAAATGAACATGTTAAATAAACTTTGAAAGGCGAATGTTTTGTAGCCTGTTAAAGTGTTCTGTTATATGTGTTAATGTGTCTTTTAGGGTAAGTGCATATTTTTGTTACAATTTTTATGATAAATAAAGATCTGAGAAAATGAAAAAAAAGTAGTTTTTTGTACTTTCCGTATTATTCTATGACTTTAAAAAAAAAGCTTCAGATCAAAATGAAGATAATTAAATTATCTTTGAGATGGTGTTGATTTTATTAAAATACGCCCACGGGTTTTGGTGTGATTGTCGTGTTTTTGTCCGTTTTAGACATAACTTTACAAAATAATTACACTATGTTATACAAATAAAACTCAAAATTTGCTTAGATCAAATTATTAAGTAAATAGTCTAATATAACACATATTTTTTTTTCAAAGAATTACGACTAGCCATTTAGACGTGATTCTCATTTTAAAATCAGTTACTCAAGGGAATCGGCGCCTTAAGGTTACACTAGTCGAAAATTCTTCCATACAAACGTAGTCTAGGGATTATTCCACTGTTTGACGATGTACGTTCAAAATAAAAAGTGATATCAATTTGTCTCATCATTATCTAGCCCTGTATGGAAGCGAAAAAGTAAAAAAATAAAATAATTGAAAGTTATGAGCGTCAAAAGTTCCACATTTCGACACTAATATTAACGCATTTTTGGGCGACAATAAATACCATAAGAAAAAGGAAAACTGTAAAACGGCCGTATGGAGGCCGTTTTACAGTTTTCCTTTTTCTTAAAGGGGTAGATTAGTAGTTCAACAATGCAAATAATTTTATTTTGAACAGATAGATTTAGTAGTTTTTTCATGATATCTAGACTGCCAAAGGTCTGTTTATATAATTTCGCGCGCTCGGTTTCGTCCTAAATCATTATCCATTTCGCTACAAATTTGCAAAAGTGTGTATTCGTACGCGAACTAGCTGCCTACTGCTCATAACAGCATCTATCTCTTCCGCACGTGTTATCGGTTGATATAAAATGCATTTTAACCCCGCGCACAAAATAGTTCGTGCCGTCGACTAGTGTACCCTTAACACTAATCCCGCCACAAAATTTGGCGCCTATCTGTGCTCAACCTCTATCATTCCGTTCAATCTTTTATGCCTCTCGCACTTTCATTCTTCATACTGTTTCTTTCTTACATTTTTCATCTTGCATTCTGTGGGTGGGATGCCCACTTTATTTAATCTTAACTATGAGCATACTTTATTTATTTATCATAATTCAGGAAAATAAAATATAGTGCTAATTTTCTTACAATTATACAGAGGTGCAAAAATGCTTCTCACAGATAGTTATTACAAAAGTTTGTATAATAAGACATATAATCGGTACAGTTATCACAATAAATTATCTCAACATTTGGGATAAAACATAAAAGGTGCGATTTCACAATAAAATAAAATATTAGGGATAAAAACATAATAAAGGTGCAGTAATCACAGTTGATTGTATTAAAATTCGGGAAAGTAATTGTATTAATATTGTAGATAAGGGTTACAAAACCTTTAAAATAACGACTTTCGTAATGAAATATAGATAGGTCATGGAAAGGATATGTGAATTCAACAAGAAATGAGGAAATTCCAAATAAAAATCTGATTTATCAATGTTTTGGTATTTGTTAGTAAAAAAAACGTAATAATAAACATTACAGCAAATTTCAAGTTCATAGGTCAATGAAAAGTAAAAATTCTTCGAAACAAAATTTTGTAAATAAAAGCTGACTTTGTTGGCTTCTCATTCATTTGGTTTTCAATATTTTGAAACAATAAATACGGTAGGTATTTATCTACTCAAACAGTTCTAAAAGAACAGAATTATTTTTTTCGCCACCTCCGTTAGCTCTATGACCCAAAACATTTAAAATATTTCTCGACAATTTGTATGGTTTTGGGTCAACAAGATGCTAATACTGTGAAATTTTTTAGACACAGGTTTTACAGCCAATGGAGCTACTCCAACCGTTTGGCCGTAGGACCTGTGTGACAGACGACGGACAGACAGACAGACACGTGAGTGATAACAATAGGGCTCCGGTTGGACCCTTCGGGTACGCAACCCTAAAAACCGACCAAGTGCGTGTGATTTATCAATATATTAGTATTTTTTAGTAAAATATACGTATTAATCATTATCACCAAATTTCAAGTTCATAGGCCAATAGGAAGTTAAAAAATTCTTCGAACCAAAATTGTGTGATAGACGACGGACAGACGGACACGTGAGTGAGAGCAGTGTGGATCCTTCGGGTACGGAACCCTGTTTTGCTTGTGTTTTGTTTAATTGTAGTAGAATGTGGTGTTTAATGACTGAGATGTGTAGGAGTTGCATGGATCAATATGTGTGTGATATGCTGATATAATACCTACAAAAGTATTTTTAAAATACAGCTAACAATTTTCCGAACAAACTTTGAAACATTGTATTAAATATTTATTAGGGTTAAAACCAAAAAGGGTACCCAAAGGGTAAAAACGGGACTCCGCGGTCCGTCTGTCTGTCTGTCCGTCTGTCACCAGGCTGTATCTCAGGAACCGTGATAGCTAGACAGTTGAAATTTTCACAAATTATGTATTTCTGTTGCCGCTATAACAACAAATAAAAATGTAATAAAATAAATATTTAAGTGGGGCTCCCATACAACAAACGTGATTTTTTGACGTTTTTTGCGATAATGGTACCGAACCATTCGTGCTCGAGTCCGACTCACACTTGGCCGGTTTTTTATAACCCTGTATAGATCCACATTATTTCCATACATTTATGTTTAAGACGGCATGGCAGTGAAGTAAATAAACCCCAGTAAATATAATTATCTACCGATTTATAAGCCGCCAAATATACAACCCAACTCATTGAATACACAAATGTACTCCAACAAACTTTTGTTTAATTTCATTACAGGCAGGTGAGCCTCTTCCCTGGGGCGTCGTAAGATTCTAAGGGATTCCATCAAGTGGAAAACCACGGCTATCGTGAGCAGAGACATGTAGTATACTGCGGGAATCAGGCGTCCCTGAGGAAACTAAGGTGAAACCAGAAACGTACAAACATGTTCGTAAAAAGAATACTAGAAACAAAGATATTCTATACAGATATGTTATGAGCGTGTTAGAATCATGAATGGAACTCTATATAAAAGTATTGATATCTACCAAGATAGCAAGCTTTGAATGTCAAGATGGTTATTGATTATTTACTGTGTATCAGGGTTCCAATGTATGCGGTGTGTAAGGCAAGGGTTTTATGAATAAAATCACAGAAAGACAAGACTAGGTATTTATTTAAATAAGGCTTGTCAATTAATCTATATTTAGAAGGCTCATCGAGCTTACTGCCCATTCGCTAGACCTAGTTCTCGTGTGGAAGAAGGGCAAGAAACCCCACGGAAGCTCTTTCATAGAATTTATCGATATCTTTTACAACAGCAAAGTATTTACAATATTATATAAACAAAATAACAAGGACAACTCAAAGGACATAGACTAGCCCTTAAATCATTATAACATATTAGGAATAAAGGCCGTAATATGATATAAATATAGTTTCAACACAACCATTAGCAATAATAAAGTTATAATATCAAATAACTTACGTTATCCTTGTGTAGTCGATCTTACACCAATTATTGATAATATAGGAAATATAATAATATATCTGGCCTGTACTGGCTTGTAGTTCACAGAAAAGTAAGTCAGCTTGTCCATTACACAATATTTTATAATCTCGGGTCTATCAGTGTCTCAATACGTCCAATATGAGAAAATGGCGCGGTATCCCGCCATTTTCTATATTGCTTTAAATAATCTCACAATTAGATGAAAAATAATAAATTATCATGTAATGAATCCATTTTAAAACGTAACAAGACAATTAAGGTATTTAATAACATCTCTTTAGTCATTCTTAATCAATATTCGAAAGAATATTGATACTAACAGACAGTATTGTACCAATTGTTTCAAAGGACTTATAATATTATTATAGCAATATAAAATCCAGGATACATCACAATAATCATTACAAATTACGTAATAATTTATAGTAATATCATCAATGTGGATTAATACAAGTTTAAGAGTTATTTCCTGTACACAACAATATTTACTTAGGTGGGTACTCTTTTTCATTTGTAGGTAGTTGACAACACAATAATAATTTAGGTCGGTACTTAAACATTTGTCGGTAGGCGCTTGATAAATATGACAGGTATGTATTATATAGCAATCCATTGTCACTTGAGAAATGAAAAATTATGATTTAATGACGTCACACATACTTCAAATTCTAACACGGCCATACTGACAAATACTTCGTCCACGAAGTACATATGTACAATTTTATATAGCTTATTTGACAATAGCATATTCATGAAAACAACAGTTAATGTCATGTACAATTTTATATAGCTTATTTGACAATAGCATATTCATGAAAACAACAGTTAATGTCATAAGACTTTTAAATTTACTTTGGAGCTTGGATCACAATAGTGACAAGATAGAATAAGTGTTTTAAGATTATTATACCAAATCTTACTAATCACATCATTTTTACTTTTGTCACATTTATTAATAATGAAATGTTTAACCAATTACATTCAGGTAAACAAACAATGCTACTCTTAAGACATCGTGGTCCCTTTCAGTCGTACTGAGATACACCATCAAAATTATTTACCAGATACTTTGACATGTCAATCACATTCACCATCTGCTGGTGAGATATCAGATACCAAATTCAAGATTTATTAACGAATGGTTGAGCCAAATAAATAGACACGCCAAACGCTTTCACCCGCTACCGGTGAGATTAAATGGCGGCAAGTATAAGGCCTAGTAGCGGATATTGAGCCAAATAAATAGACACGCCAAACGCTTTCACCCGCTACCAGTGAGATTGAATGGCGCCAAATATAAGGCCTAGTAACGGATACTTGAGCCAAATAAATAGACATGCCAAAAGCTTTCACCCGCTGCTGGCGAGATCAATTGACGCAAATTGTAAGGCTTAGCAGCGATTAAGTTGTAGCATAAACATGCTGATTACATTTATCGAATTGCTGTAAAGTCTTTTATTACTTTACCGATTTGCGGTAACAACTTTTATTTCGTTTACCGAATTGCGGCAAGATCTTTTATTACATTTACCGAATTGCGGCAAGATCTTTTATTACATTTACCGGATTGCGGTAAGATCTTTATTCATTACATTTACCGAATTGCAGTAAGATCTTTATTTATTACATTTACCGAATTGCAGTAAGGTCTTTATTTATTACATTTACCGAATTGCGGTAAGATATTTTGTTATATTTTTATAAAATATAACTCGGCAAGATCTTTTATTATATTTTTATAAAATATAGCTCGGTGGTATCAATGTCAAAATAAATGGGAAATCAATAATTCAATATTATTTCACCAACCAACACAATACATCGCTCGGTCAACCTGACAATATTGTTGCAAATTGTACTGACTGTACATATTTTCTTCTGACCAGTAATAGTTTTACGGATTTTGTCAAGGGCACTCTGACCAGTACTTGACTTTTCATCGTAATAACATTAGCTATTTGACTAAGACCACAGAATAAGCACTTTCACGGTAAAAGAAATGCAAAGAAAAGATAATTACTACAGAATTTTCACCTGAAATCTGCACTAACATTGGACCAATAACAGACCAATGGTGACAAATTTTTTCATAATTCTCTTGCTGTCTACCATTAGATCACGATTTGTTTATATTCAAATCTGAATCTAATAGCCCTAAAACTTATTAAATTCATTTTCAGATCGATCAAAATGCATGGTCATGAAAATATTAATTGCATTGTTACTTTTAATATTTCTGAAGATTAAAACATTAATTTCAGTAATTAACACGGATTGTAGGAAAATAATTTCGCTACAGCTTTTGCTGTAATTACTATTCCTTTTCAATTTTACCCAAAAGACAGCCAAGAGAAAAACTGAACAGATAACATTTTCTTGTAAACGTGAGAATATTGTTAAAACTACTATTCCCTAATAACGATTCTTTGCAAGTCCTTTGTACCTCATAAGTGTGAATGTGGTCACTAACTGTTTTATTACCAAGTTGGGTACACTTTTGTAAAAATACCCTCTGGTAATCAAAATATTCATTCTGGTAATTAAAAATTCTTTAAATTCTCATACATTTAACTCGATTTTGAGATCTTGAGTTATGGCGAGACCAAAATGTTACGATTTTATTAAGTAATAATTACCAATTTTTTGGTATATAAATTGAAAACCTTAGAAAATATTGTTTTACGCTTATTCAAACATATCTTTATAATACATAAGATATTCAAAATGTACATATATTCAATAGTAAAACAAATAAAACCAAATTCTCACCACCTTTAGCTGCTTCGTGCTGCAGCTGTCAGATTGATTTCCATAGTCTGACTTCGATGCTCTGACAATAGTTTGCAGACTCGCAGATCCACTGTTCGTAAGGTAGCATGAAGAACCGTAGTTCCAATGGTCGTACAGCTTCTAGATCCGCAAGCTATGCAGCTCGCAGTGCCGTCGTCTGGGGTGGCATTGCGAAGTCATCGTCTTGGTGCGAGTGGAGTTGGCGACTCGTCGACGCGTTGTTTATGAAAATGACAAAATAGAATTCATTAGAAATCTGTGTGAGCTAGAGCTGAATCCCACTTCTGATGTTAGAATCATGAATGGAACTCTATATAAAAGTATTGATATCTACCAAGATAGCAAGCTTTGAATGTCAAGATGGTTATTGATTATTTACTGTGTATCAGGGTTCCAATGTATGCGGTGTGTAAGGCAAGGGTTTTATGAATAAAATCACAGAAAGACAAGACTAGGTATTTATTTAAATAAGGCTTGTCAATTAATCTATATTTAGAAGGCTCATCGAGCTTACTGCCCATTCGTTAGACCTAGTTCTCGTGTGGAAGAAGGGCAAGAAACCCCACGGAAGCTCTTTCATAGAATTTATCGATATCTTTTACAACAGCAAAGTATTTACAATATTATATAAACAAAATAACAAGGACAACTCAAAGGACATAGACTAGCCCTTAAATCATTATAACATATTAGGAATAAAGGCCGTAATATGATATAAATATAGTTTCAACACAACCATTAGCAATAATAAAGTTATAATATCAAATAACTTACGTTATCCTTGTGTAGTCGATCTTACACCAATTATTGATAATATAGGAAATATAATAATATATCTGGCCTGTACTGGCTTGTAGTTCACAGAAAAGTAAGTCAGCTTGTCCATTACACAATATTTTATAATCTCGGGTCTATCAGTGTCTCAATACGTCCAATATGAGAAAATGGCGCGGTATCCCGCCATTTTCTATATTGCTTTAAATAATCTCACAATTAGATGAAAAATAATAAATTATCATGTAATGAATCCATTTTAAAACGTAACAAGACAATTAAGGTATTTAATAACATCTCTTTAGTCATTCTTAATCAATATTCGAAAGAATATTGATACTAACAGACAGTATTGTACCAATTGTTTCAAAGGACTTATAATATTATTATAGCAATATAAAATCCAGGATACATCACAATAATCATTACAAATTACGTAATAATTTATAGTAATATCATCAATGTGGATTAATACAAGTTTAAGAGTTATTTCCTGTACACAACAATATTTACTTAGGTGGGTACTCTTTTTCATTTGTAGGTAGTTGACAACACAATAATAATTTAGGTCGGTACTTAAACATTTGTCGGTAGGCGCTTGATAAATATGACAGGTATGTATTATATAGCAATCCATTGTCACTTGAGAAATGAAAAATTATGATTTAATGACGTCACACATACTTCAAATTCTAACAAGCGCGTGCATTGTGAAGACTCGAGTAGGTCCTAATTGGGGTCTTTAGACTATGTCACCCATGGCGAAGAGCGATAGGCTTCGTTGAAACAATAAAAAAATTTAAAAAATGCCATCGTGTGTATTTAGAAAGTGTGCCAATTATGATACCAAAGTACATAAAACAGAAGGTATCTCATACCAAAAGTGTGTAGGTATCTGTGCTGCCGCTGCTTTGCGGAACACTTTTTTTGGTTGTTTTCTGAGTGTATAACGTATCTGTTTATTGGAATATCATTGACTAGAAATAATAAGGCATGTTATACGGTTTTTTTTTAGTTTGTGAGAAGTGTGATTTCTCATGCTTTTGTTTCTCACTTGTTAAAGAAATAACACCTATGAAATTGCCGTTCTGCAGTACTGGCCATTTCAAATCAAAATATTATTTGTTTGGCTAAGAATTCTAATTTCAAATTAATTTTATTTTAACGACATGGCATTCTTTTTCAAAATTTGTAATTTGTTTATTGATTAGCGTTATGTTTTCATCGCATTCGAATCTTTTTCGACATCATGGATACGTTAAAAGTTCGAGTAATTATGGAAAATGAGTACCGTCGTGGCAGAAACGCGGCACAAGCGGCACGCAACATCAACAACGTTTACGGAGCGAACACTACAAACGAACGCACCACCGGTTTATTGGTTTGCCCGCTTCCTTTCTGGAAAATTTTAACCTGAAAAATGTAATATAATTTATAATCATTTTCCACTAAATAAACTTCTTCTACTAAACATTTCACGGGGTAAATAATTATGATGGACACTCAAAATAATATAGCTGCTACTGACACTGTGTGTTTAGGGTTCCGACCACAGATATAAAAATATTTCTATGGTTCCGACCTTAAAAGGAAAATGGGTCCTTCACAATATATTTGTATGTTATTATCCGTATGACACTGCGAATTTCCGACGTTAGATAGCCAACGAAGGAGTTTCAATTTTGTTTTGAAAACAAGCAGTCATTGCTACCCAATCTTCTTTCTACATTAGTTGCTAAGTCACCAATAACGAAATACCCACGTTAAAAAGGTCCTCACTCATTTAAACGCTTTTGTTCTAAAAATAGAGCAGAGTTTTACATAGCTATGTCTATTTTTCTGAATATTCAAGCCTTCGTTTGTGATATCGGCTTGTGTTTGGCTGACCACTAGCTTCTGCAATACCTGTTTTTTTTTTTTGAAATTTCGTTGTCCCACACTAGGAGTTTCTTCCTATATCATGGGTGCGTTAAGAAACATATAAACTCACATACACAACACCCAGAGCCGGAACAACTATCTGTAGGTCATACAAATATTTGTTCCGTGCGGGAATCGAACCCGCGACACGCGGCGCAGCAGTCAATCGCCCAACCACTGCGCCCAAGCAATAATGCCCGGGCATTATGAATCTAGTCAAGTCAAATCGGACAATGTAATGAATTATGATTTAAACTTCTATATTTATCACATTTTCTGGTCATTATTATTATAATATCAATGAATTAGTCCAAGAGCGAGCGAAGCGAGCTCGGGAGCTTAGGGCACACCGACACGGATAGGTTAGCTTCGAAGGAGACGACGGCAGCGGGGCTCCGTCGACTTTGTTGCTTAAATAGTAATCGTACCTACCTTCAAAAATAACATAATTAAAAAAACACTAAACATATTTTTACTACCCGGTCCAATAAGTGATCGGCATTATTCAGAAAGCTCAGTCAATTTAATTGTTTCAATCGTTTTTATCATATTTCCTACACATATTAAGCATTTTTCAAATAGCCCGGGCATTATGAATAATGCCGTATTAATCACTTAGTCCTAACATATACGTCAGCGTCAGCGTATATACGTCAGCTGTAGCTCCATTTTAAAGCAATATTTATTTCTCTAACGCTAGAAACTTTTCAGAAATGTATTAAAGAAACCCCATTTGGAACTATTAGCGAGTTGGAGCTATATTAGGACGAACACAACCAGTGCTCATTAGTGAGTTTACTAGATAACTCGTTAATGAGACCTGCAGCCGTATTGCGTAAGTGCGTAATAGAGTTTAAACTCTTTGCGCACTTACGCAATACGGCTGCCCGTCAGTAAGTACTCGCAGACAAGAAATGAACTCACAATTATAAAATAAAACAAGACTAACAAGAGGGGACACATTTAGGTTTCCACAGGAACATTATCCGTGGTTTCCTGTACAGAGTACGGAACGACTCGGCGGGCGGCCGGTGTAGACGGCAATGCCAATACTTTCCATACAAACCAAACGTGTCTGATTTTCTGGATTTAAAAAATATTCTATTTAGTCCGTTAGTTAGATTGTGTAAGAAACCCGCCAAGGAAAGAAGAATTCGCACATTTAGGGTAAAAAAAATTGAAAATTTAAAAGAAAAATCTGATTTATCAATATACTGGTATTTTTTAGTAAGATACTAGCTGTGCCCGCGGCTTCGCTCCCGTCATCTGTCTGCCAACCCTACCCACCTTCCTGCCTACCCTACAAGCCCTATATACCTACCTACTACGTTACATACCACTTTTTTTTCTAGTGTCATTCTTTCGCGTAGAATCTTAACACTGCGATTCAGAAAATGACTTTAAATGCACAACGCCATCTATCGAATAGCGAGTTCAACTCCGAGTAACTCAATTGCGTGAGCTGTGATAATTTTACTTCTTGAACACTTTAAATTCATCTAACTTTTTATAGAGTGAACCGATTGCGATGAAACAAAAACTAAGTAATTCTTCAAGTTACGCACAATTTTTATGTATAATGTTATCTACATTAGTTCCGTACATTTCACGTGATGCGTGCACAAATAAACAGACAAAAATTCCAAAACTGCTGGAAATGGGTTCTGTTGGTTATCCTTTAACACCCTGGCTATTTTTTTTGGAAATGTTTTCGATGTACAAAAATATTTTTTCTACAGATTTATTATATGTATTGATGATGATAGACTCTTTTAGCTATATAGACCCCTTAAAAATCTTGAAAAATATTTTTCCACAATGTGTATCACTTTGGGTCAACGTGATACCTTTAAATATTTGAAGACTATAGCTCCAACCATTTGGCTATAAAACCTGTGTGGCAGACGACAGTCAGTCATACAGACGGACAGACAGACATACGGACACGTGAGGGACAGCAATAGGGCTCTGTTTGGACTCTTCGGGTACGGAACGCTAAAAATGGACAAAGATAAAGCGTTTCAAAGTTCAGGACTGGGGCCTTGTGACGTCATTACTACTTAAAAAGTACACCGTGAGGTCACGCGAAATTTCAGTGGCACTGTATCGTCGTCATTTTTTTATTAAGTGACAAAAGAAAAAATACGTGTTCTGTGTCATGTTATAGTTTTTTGGTATTCTAGCTTACAGACTATAGTACATTGTGATACAAGGGTGGAAAGTAGGTTATTGCAAACGAGCTGTCATTAACAAGCCCGAGCCGAAGGCGAGGGTTTTTAATGACACGAGTTTGCAATAACCTACACACCCGTGTGTCACACTACGTTTTTCAATACAGTTGTGAGAAATAGTAAAAACAAATCAAAGAATTAGATTTGTTTATTCACAAAAAGTAAAATTTTCAATATGGCGCGTTTTTGCAACTGGACATATTTTTTTACAAAGAAAACAGCCTATACAGCCTATTAAATTTTTGACAAACGTTGATGTGAAAATAATTAACTTAAAACTGGTAATTAAATATACATAACTGGTAATTACATAAACAACTATTTAAAAACTTTTGAGAATTCAATGCTAAAACGTACGGAATCATTAATTTTTCCTCGTATAAAATCTATCCCATTTTATTCTATGTATGAAAACTCCTTGCTACTAAACTTTTTTAAATTGACTTATAACAATGGCGCGTTTTTGCAACTGGACATTTTTTTTTTCAACGAAAACAGCCTATACAACCTATTCGATTTTTGACAAATGTTGATGTGAAAATAATTAAATTAAAACTGGTGATTAAATATAATAAACAACCATTTAAAAGACTTTTGAGAATTCAATGCTAAAACGTACGGAATCATTCATTTTTCCTCGTAGAAAATCTATCCCATTTTATTCTATGTATGAAAACTCCTTGCTACTAAACTTTTTTAAATTGACTTATAAATTTAAAACTAAACTGCAAACATAATGATCGAGCTCGTAAACAAAAGTCACGACCGCGTAACAGAAAGATGCCTATGCGTAAGATTTAACTTTCGAATCATAATTATAGCCTCTGAAACTACGTCATGTTTAACAACTGCATTGAAAAATATATTTTTCAGGCATCTAATTATTCCTTGCTCTGTGGTTTCCTTCTACCCTCCCTTTTAAGGGCGGGGTAACATCGTAACGTCGGTCTTCGCAGACAGGTTTCGCTTTTACGGACAGATTTTTTTGTAAATACGTCACGAACCAGACTTAGACGTTTAGTAAAAGAAATGGTTGCCTCGGTCTAATTTTATCGCTAAACTAGCTGTTCCCCGCGGCTTCGCTCCCGTGGACCACCACACAGGACCGGTTTTCAGGATTAAAAAAAAATTGCCTATGTTACTCGGGAATAATGTAGCTTTCCATAGGAAAAAGATTTTTTTAAATCGGTCCAGTAGTTTCGGAGCCTATTCGGTACAAACAAAAAAATCTTTCCTCTTTATAATCTAACTAGCTGTCCCACGCGGCTTCGCTTCCGTCAACTGGCTACCTATCTACCCTACCTACCCTACATGCATGATTGTTG
The DNA here is from genome assembly GCA_948252205.1 of Orthosia incerta. Classification (NCBI taxonomy): domain Eukaryota; kingdom Metazoa; phylum Arthropoda; class Insecta; order Lepidoptera; family Noctuidae; genus Orthosia; species Orthosia incerta. Next base: position 9,729,817 of record OX411748.1, read on the forward strand.
CGTAACTTAAACCGTTTACGCAGCGCACGCAACAAAAGCTCTCAAAAAGGAATATTTTTGCCCGTTTTTGCAACATTTTTCATTTATGCTCGGCTCCTATTGGTTGTAGCGTGATGTTATATAGCCTATTACCTTCCTCGATAAATGGACTATCTAACACAAAAAGAATTTTTCAATTCCAACCAGTAGTTCCTGAGATTAGCGCGTTCAAACCAACAAACTATCAAACTCTTCAGCTTTATCATATTAATATATATATAGTGTAGTTCATAGATCGTATGACTTTACGGATACTTCGGGGTTATTGTATTAAACGATACGGTGTACACACTGCAATTTTAATTGTTGTTTTCCCGCAAAAAAATGATTTCGTCTTGGTAATACAATCAATTTATCTTACTACTTATTTAATATCATAAATGCGAAAGTTGGGATGGATGTATGTTTGTTACTCAATCACGCCAGAACGGCTGCACGGATCTGGATGAAGCTGCTGGCAGAAGCTTGTGATTATATACAACTAGGTTTTACAAATAAAGGTCCGTTTATATCTACAGACACTGAGCGTGCCAGACACGTGCCGTGGCAGACAAATACATATTCTTTTATACAGTGAGTCTGTTGGTGTCTGCGCGGCCGTGTAACGATAGATATAAATACGTTAATAGATACTGTATAAAAGAATATTATTTTGTCTGCCACGGCACGTGTCTGGCACGCTCTGTGTCTGTAGATATAAACGGACCTTAACTCTGTAATGTGACTATTTTAAAACCAAACAGCTGACATCATCTGCCTAGCCTTTTTCCCAACTATATTGGGGTCGCCTTCCAGTCTTACCGGATTCAGCTAAGTACCAATGTTTTATATGGAGCGACTGCCTATCTGACCACCACAACCCAGTAACTGGGTAACACGGTACCCCTTGGCAAGACTGGTGTCAGATCTCAAGCTTCTGACTACCCGTAACGACTGTCAAAGATCTTCAAATGACAGCCGGGACCAACGGCTTAACGTGCTTTCCGAGGCACGAAGTAAACTCGGTATGTTGAAATGGTCACCCATCCACGGACCGACCTCGTCAAGCGTTGCTTAACCTTGATGATCGACCCGTGCGGCTGTTATTATTTAGCCACGAGCTCCCCAAAACCAAACAGCTGACGAAGGCACAAATTGAAGGTAGTTTTTTTATCCCGGTATAATGTTCCCTTGGGATGATAAAACAGTTTTCATGCGGGCGAAGCCGCTGGCAGGAGCTAGTAATAAAATAAATAAACATTAGAATCAAGAAATGGCAGATTAACAATTGTGAAAAACAAAACTCGAAACCGACGTCAAACCAATTGTAGCCCGCGACACCAATAGAAGCGTGAAGACGGACCGCGCGGCCATTTACGTCTAGGGAATTACTATTGATTCTCACGGTTTCGAGTTGATGAATATTTCGAGTTTAGCTAATGAGTTGTTGTTTGTTGTATGTTTTTGTGGTGTACAATAAAGTATTTAATATATATATATATATATATATATATTATTTTAAATTATTATACACAAAAACATTTTTATTAGTTAAGTCTAACTCTATGCTTCGATAGTACTACTGATGGCATATATGCCATCAGTAGTACGATATATCGTTCTGCCGCGGGAAAATTACCATTCAAATTTTAGCCTGTATATGATGACATAGATATTGGTACATAAGCCTATAGAAACAAGTATAATTTTAGAAACCCCCCCGACACATTTTTATTTCATGCTACATAATTTATCTAGTAGTAGACACGCTTCGATCGACTATCTATTGAACACGCAATTATGACACGATATCTTGTGAAAACATCCCGATTCAAACAATATAACGCCCAGAACTTTGAACGGCTGAACCGATTTTCATCAAACATAGCTAAGAACACTCTCGATAAAGTCACCTTCCGACCGAAAAAGAACGAATTCAAAATTGGTTCACAAATAAATAGGTAGGTGTGTACCTGTGTATTGTATAAAATGAGATTGTACTTATGGAGGGGGTTCAAATGAGATTGTCTCATTTGAACCCCCTCCGGACCCCCGATGTCCATGAAACACTATGGGCATATATTTTCGAACCCACTACGCTTTTTCTAGTCAGCATCATCTGCTTAGCTTTATCCCAACTCGTCCCAAGTAGGGGTCAGGTTTCAGTCCATGATGCAGCTAAATACCAGTAGAATAGAATGTACTTTATTGTACACCAAAAAAGTTACACATCTCTTTTTCAAACAGGACAAATAATTTTTTTATAAAACCCCTGACACCTCTAAAAATTTAATTTAATGCTGTAATTAATTTATTTACATAGATAAAAGTATATACAGTGTATAAAATCAATACATATAATAAATCTGTAGAAAAGTAATTTTTGTACATCGAAAATATTTAAAAAAAAAATAGCCAGGGTGTTAAAGGATAACAGAGCCTATTGCCGGAATTTTTGGAATTTTTGTCTATAGGTCTGTTTGTCTGTTTATCTGTTTGTCTGTTTATTTGTGCATGCATCACGTGAAATGTACGAAACCAATGTAAATAACTTTTACACATCAAAATTGTGCGTAACTTGTAGAATTACTTAGTTTTTGTTTCATCGCAATCGGTTCACTCTATCAAAAGTTAGATGAATTTAAAGTGTGCCCGGCAATGGAGAGGGCTATGCTCGCAGTTTTCTTGCGTGATCGAATCAGAAATGTGGAGATCCACAAGAGAACCAGGGTTACCGACATAGCCCGAAGAATTGCCAAAATTAAGTGGCAGTGGGCAGGGCACATTGCTCGCAGAAAGGATGGCCGATGGGGCCGAAAAGTTCTGGAATGGCGACCGCGAACAGGAAGACAATACGTTGGAAGGCCTCCCACTAGGTGGACCGATGACCTCGTTAAGGTTGCGGGAAGTCGCTGGATGCGAGACGCACGGAATCGGTCAATGTGGCGACGCCTGGGGGAGGCCTATGTCCAGCAGTGGACGTCTTTCGGCTGAAATGATGATGATGAAAGTGTTCAAGAAGTAAAATTATCACAATACATACATGCAATTCAGATACTCGGACAGTTGAACTCGATATTCAATAGATGTCGTTGTGCATTTGAAGTCATTTTCTGAATGGCGATGTTAAAATTCGCCGCGAAAGAACTATAGAAAAAAAATTGGTAGGTAGGTAAGTAGGGTAGGCAGGAAGGTAAATAGGGTAGGGTTGGCAGACAGATGACGAGAGCGAAGCCGCGGGCACAGCTAGTACTTAATAAACTAAGACTACAAAAATATACACTTAAACCAAAAACTACTCACTAACTAAACCTATAAATATACTAAACTAAAATATGGTGTCGAAAAACTCCTCCACATCGTTGTCTACTGGTAATGTGCCCAAAAGACTGGCAGAAACTGGCAGAATTGCCACGTTGTATGGCAATGCTTATTCTCTGACCAAGGTAAACGCCAGCCCTTGGGTCACGCGAAGTGTCAACTAGGCGTTAAAATATTTATAAAAAAATTATTTCATGTATACTATATAATATAATATGTATTATTTTTTTGTTTGTTTGTACCGAATAGGCTCCGAAACTACTGGACCGATTTAAAAAATCTTTCACCAATAGAAAGCTACATTATTCCTGAGTGACAGTCTATTTTTTAATCCCGAAAACGGGTCCTGTGGGGTGGTCCACGGGAGCGAAGCCGCTGTGAACAGCTAGTGCATTAAAAATCTATACGAGTAGTATCTGCACGCGCTTCGATCGACAATATATCGAAACACATAATTATTACACGATATCTTGCGAAAATACCCCGATTCAAATAATAAAATGCGCATAACTTTTGAACGGGTGAACTGATTGTTATCAAACTTAGCTTAGAACACTCCTTAAAAAGGTAAAACTCTTTAAAGTCATCAATCAAAGAAAAAAGACTAAATCAAAATTGGTTCATCTGTTTAAGAGCTATGATGCCACAAACAGATAGACAAACACACAGGTACACAGAACAAACTTATAACACCCCCCTTTTCCGTCAAGGTTTAAAAACAAGCTCTAATAACGCAAAAATAGTTTGTAAAACATCAGTCTTACATGAAACCTGTAATTATCTTAGATGTACGAGTATTTCAAACAAAGAAACGGTTCTATATAACTATGTGTATTGTATGTAATTGAGGCCAAGTGGCCGTGAATTTTAATAATTCACAATAATAACTAAGAACTGAGACCGGCTATTATTATTTTCTTACAATAATAGGGTGGGTCGTGTCGCGCCGAGCCGGATTTAAATGAATTATAAACAGCTGTTCAGTGAGGTACTGTTCTTAATAATATACATCTCAATTACGAGTACGTAAATATAAGTACATAAGAATGGCTAAACTTGAACAATTCGAAACTATTGTTTGATAAAAAAATTGGTTGTCTGTAAAGTCGGTTTACGAACGATAGTTTAACGTGACAACGTCATAACGAAACATTGATGAAATGATTGCATACTTAACGATACAATTAACGTCATTGTAACGTTACGATTATAACGTTATGAGCCTAACGTTACATTGAGCGTAACGTTACATTGAGTCATCTTATTTCGTGCGTGCAGTCGGCGTTCATCGATTTATTAGACGTTGTCACGTCAAAACTTTTTACAAAAATATACAACCGACTTCCAAACAAAAACACTACAAAGTGAAAAATAACTTCAATTTCGGCAGTCGATGTTTCTGGTTTCGTTTCTACATTAAAAAAAATCATACATACAGACGAACATAGAACCTCCTCCTTTTTACAAAATCGGTTAAAAACATATTGCATTAATGATAAGAAGGTACTTTAAATTCGGTAAGTCTTTTAAACTTTATCATTTTAGAGAAAACATAATCATTAGAAAAACACAAACTGCTGTACTTATATTCCATTTGAAATAATTTTAGACGTGTTTCCAAATCTTTTTACAGCCCGTTCAACCGATTTTGAGTTCTATCCCGTAAACATAAGGATGACATAAAAAGCATAAACCTGTTACCAAAACCAACTGAGCAGCAGCTACAAATACTACAGCTACCATTTGTCGTATCACCAACGCAATAGAAGTCAAAATCGGTTGAACGGGCTGTAAAATGGGCTAATTTAAACGTCTAATGTAATCGCACGGCACGAACTATTTTGTGCGCGGGGTTAAAATGCATTTTATATCAACCGACAACACGTGCGGAGGAGAGATAGATTCTGTGATAAGCAGTAGGAAACTAGTTCGCGTATGAATACACACTTTTGAAAATTTGTAGCGAAATAGATAATGATTTAGGACGAAACCGAGCGCGCGAAATTTTATAAAAAGACCTTTGGCAGTCTAGATATCATGAAAAAACGACTAAATCTATCTGTTCAAAATAAAATGATATGCATTGTTGAACTACTAATCTATCCCTGTATGGAGGCCGTTTTGCAATTTTCCGTCTTCTTATGGCATTTATTTGCGCCCAAAAATGCGTTAAAATTAGTGTCGAAATGTGGAACTTTCGACGCTCATAACTTTCAAATATTTTCTTTTTTTACTTTTTTGCTTCCATACAGGGCTAGATAATGATGAGACAAGTTGATATCACTTTTCATTTTGAACCTACATCGTCAAACAGTGGAATAATCCCTAGACTACGTTTGTATGGAAGAATTTTCGACTAGTGTAACCTTAATGGGCCACCATCTCAAGACCATACCATGAAAAGACTTTATATCATCAATATAATAGTAGTTTATGATACTGTTGCATAATAAGCGGTATTAAAACATGAGTGTGTGTTTAAAAACCGAGCCGTAGGCGAGGTTTTTAATAGTATTCACACAAATGTTTTAATACCTAGTTATGTGCAGTTTCATACACTACTTTATCTACACTCATACATTTTGGGATTGAACCTACTTAATCTTCTTTTTTGCATTTTCCATGCCATAAAATCGTGATAAATGCATCATATAATAATCTCGACTTTGCTGGTAAGAGATTATGAGTAATTTCCTTCGCCGCATATAAATATTTGGCGGCGTCAATTTTTCTTCACATTCACTAATATCAGACATTTTAAGCAAGAATTTTAAAAAGTCATGAAATTCAGTACAACGAAACCTGCAAAACGTATGAATGGCGCCAAAACCCAGCACATCACCGCATAAATTGCGGTAAAAAAATCGTGCGGCAATAATACCGCATGAAATCCGTGTTTTGCAACAGAATCCACCGCATCGCAGCGCGTATACAATTCGCGCGAATATTTTGAGCTCTATGAACAGTTGGAAAGAGGCAAAAGTTCGCGCAAATAAAAATGGCAGTGCGTAATAAGCCTAAAGCGGGCATTGTTACAGACAAGTTAAAATTGGAACCAATTTTTTTTTATCAGGTACTATAAAAATGGCATTTCAAAAAATATAAATAATTGATGGAATCTCCTTAGTGATTAACTTCTTGGATTTGTCCTGTATCATAATAGAAAAAAAGTTATTTTATGATGCAGTTGTTTGAAAATCGAAGGAAAATGTTGAACTATAGTGGCTTTTTTTTTTAATTTTTCCTATCCACGAATATAAAGTACGTGTTTATGCAATATTTTTTGAATTCATAATTGGAACATTACGTTGTGAGTGTAGATAAAGAATCAAAATATTATTATCTTCTTGTTCTCTTTTTACTACATAAATACGACCCGTTTACAGTAACGTTTACTGTTTCAATTAAACAATATATTCTCATATTCCAGTAATAAAATATTCCATAATTATGAGCGTGCATCCATCCAGTGAGACTTGCTAGATACCGCCCCGTCATATTTGATCTCGTAAAGCCGCTGAAGCGTGCAAAATATATTGCTACCCGCGTTTGTTCACGAGAGACTGAAATTCATATGTAACATGTACGTGGGATATAACGTTACATAAGGAAAGTTACTTGTAAATAGTAGACGTTTTTGAGCAACGGAATCATAATAAAAATCTGTGGAAAGTATTTTATCCTTTTGAAACATTTAGCGTCCTAGTTTGAGGTTTACTAAAGAACACAAGGCGTTTGTTTTTGTTATCTATTCTGAGTTTGAATCAGTTTTAGGGTTTCGTACCCAAAGGGTAAAAATGGGACCCTATTACTAAGACTCCGCGGTCCGTCTGTCTGTCTGTCCTTCTGTCACCAGGGTGTATCTCATGAACCGTGATAGCTAGACAGTTGAAATTTTCACAGATGATGTATTTCTGTTGCCGCTATAACAACAAATACAAAAAATAGAATAAAATAAATATTTAAGTGGGGCTCCCATACAACAAACGTGTTTTTTTTTGCTGTTTTTTGCCTTTCGTGCGCGAGTCTGACTCGCACTTGGCCGGTTTTTTGACGTGACAACGTCTAATAAATCGATGAACGCCGGCTGCACGTACGAAAAAGGATGACTCTATGTAACGTTACGCTCAATTGTAACGTTATAATCGTAACGTTACAATGACGTTAATTGTATCGTTATGTATGTTACGTTGTCACGTTAAACTATCGTCCGTAAACCGACTTTACAGACAACCAATTTTTTTCTTCTAAATTGTGTTGTATTAAAAACAGCTAGCAATGAGGCAAACTATTATTTATCTGTTACCACAGCGTGCTTAAAAAATAGTATACCTATTATGCAATTATTGAATAAAGGACGGATTTAAAGCGAGGGCCATAGATAAATCTCAACAAGTTAAGGATTCTAAAGACTGAGTCACGACCGTAGGGAATTTATTATTTATTTATTTATTTAAACTTCATGTACAATAGTGGTACATAGGCGGACTTAATGCCACAAGGCATTCTCTACCAGTCAACCTTTGGGTTAAAAATGACAACATTATGAATGGGTACAAAATAATATTTAAAATAACAACTAGTATACGAAAATGTATATACTTACATATATAATAATAATACACATATACAAATAAAATAGACTAATAAATACCAATAATAAAAGAGAAACCTATTAATAATTATTACGACTAGACTTCTGTCTCTAGATGAGAGCATTGAGAGCTATTTAGTCTGACTAAAATAATGGTCACGAACTTTTCTTTTAAAAGTGAGTTTGCTTTCAGCCTTTTTAATGCTAAAGGGTAGCGCGTAATTGTGGTTTAAGTGTTAGAATCGTAAGCGACGCGAGCGATTCATGACTCTCGATGTGAATCAAGAGTTCCATACTATATACTTTATACCATGACTACGAGAAAAAGAAAGATTTATGCGAAAAGAGACATTTAATGAAAAAAAAGTAAGGTCAAATTAATTAAAATACACATTAAAATTGTGCGCAAGGAGCATTGAGATGGAGGTCGAATATATTGCTGTGTTTTAAACTCAAACAGCAAAATAGTGATTCAAAGTGCATTCATGATATTGCAAAATTGGTTCCATAGTAAAAAATAGAAATAAAAAGAACCTTAGCATATTTATTAACTGTGGTCGCACGATAGCCCGACAACCCAGCTCTATCAAACATTTCACACAAGTCACAAACGGTTATGAATATCAAAAACCTAGCCCAACTCAATTATTTTTGTCCACAATTGTGACTGTCACAAAATACTTTTATGAGAGAATCTCATAATAACCATGTTGATGCAAACAACGTGTATTTACGTGAACGTGAACAATATAATAATGTGCGCGTCAACATGGGTGACAAACGACGTAACTTCATGAATTTATAACGGCCTGTCAAGTCCGCTCGTTTCACAAAAACAACAATAATTTTAATAAACATTGTCTATGGAAAAAGTTTTCCTTGGTTGACTGTAGAAAATGCCTAAAGCATTAAGGCCGCGCATGTACCTTTGCGGGAATGCGCTGTATGCGAGACGCACGGGATCAGTCAATGTGGCGACGTCTGGGGTAGGCCTATGTCCAGCAGTGGACGTCTTTCGGCTGAAATGATGATGATGAACCTTTATGTTGCATGAAGTTTTAATCATCAACATCTTTCTTGTTCCACACGTCAGCGCCACACGTTGGCGTTGGGTTGGCGCTACACGTTTCCTTCTTCCATGCCTCATTCCATCCATCTTTTCTTTGGCCTTCCCCTCCGTCTACATGAAGATTTAATAAATAAATAAAACTACGTTGTTAACTATACGGACCTTGTGGAAACTAGAACAAATTTCCGTGCGTCCAAGCGTTTTTGCCATACCTATTATTGGAATCAAATATAACAGCTCACAATGTTAGGACCCATTTATATTAATGCAAATTTTTAGACGTGGTGCTAGGCAACTGGGCTTATCCCAGTTGTAAACGACCCTTTGTGCCTATTGGCCTTGTTTGTTCTGTCTCCTGCTTGATATGGAGGGAAGTGAAAATTTGTATTTTTTTTTCTACTCCTGCATTATTCTATTCTGATTAATTTCGTTGCGGGATCCAAGACAGTTAAATTCATTCTCCGGGACTTCGCCGAGCTTCATTACCTCGGTGCTTTTCTGGTGGTCACCACTGTTGATTCTGGCTCTCAGGAGTTCCAGTGGTTTAAGGAATAGTGCGGATGGGATTGTAAATAAATAAAACTATTATTTTACATTTAAACACATCTATTAAGCATATTCTTATTCTCTACACGGAATATTGTATTCAGTTGCTTTTATGGTGCTTATTAGTTTACGTTTAAAGATATAAAATATTCAAAAAAGCAAACACTAATTTTACATTACTACATCTTCACCTGCTCTTATCCCAATATTAACACGCTTTTATTAGCTTGGTATGTATGTATCTATGTATCAATGTAACGGAATCTTTGAACGTGATTTTCACCCACTTCAAAACGTTGGATTGATTTGAAACTTTGCACACTTATCAAGGACCGATGACAATGCAATAATTTAAACAGTTTGTCCCATTATCCTTACCATTAAAGCGTGTTTTTTAGTTTTTAGAACTACAATTTATTATTTAAAGATACGTCAGCCATCATTCCAAGATCCTTTATCTTTTCATTTCGTCACAGATAATATAATACTAGCATACAGATGCCTCATCCCATACAAAGAAACCGTGCCGACCTAACTAGCGTTTTTCGTCTGATTATTTTTCTAAGAACATCGGTCGCGTTCGGTCCCGTTTCACGGACATAGATGGTGTTAACAGCGACTTGCAAGTAAAAGGGTTTAGGTACTCGGTTCGTGAATACTTTTTTTGTATTTTTTGCATATTTTTACAGTTTCATTGTACCAAAATGTGTTGAAAAACTAATTTAATAAATCGAGTGGATGCTTAGATATTTAAAACGGGTCTGTCCCAATAGTCCCATTGGCCCAGTCCCATGGTGGGACAAGTGGGATAATATGTTCCACTTGTCCCATGGGACAACTGATACTAACATATTTTTAAAATTATGTCCCAATAGTCCCATGGGACAACTGATACTAATATATGTTGTAAATTATGTCCCATTAGTTCCATGAAACACAAGAAAAGAAACAGAGGAAAACATAGGGACATAGTATATATCTTGCTTTACCAGTTTTTGGAATATATTTTATCGCGTCATCTATTAGAATCAATTTTAAAAGATCCATTCAAATTATCTTTGAAATGTGAATAAAGAGCCCAATATTCCTTATTTTTATGCTTAGGAGAGTTAATTAAATATAAGAACATACATTTTTTATGATCGTCTCTAGAAAATCTTAATATTTCACAAAACTCAATAACAAATCGAAGCTTATCACGCCATCTAGTGCAATTTATATGAACTAAATTTTCTTTCTTCGCGTTGGGCGCCCGTGATTTCGTATTAAAAAAAACAGGAGAAACTTATAACAGAACAACCTGCATATTTTGCACTTGCCCAGAGTATATATAGTATACATTCACATTCTGAATTACTAACCATAAACATGCTCCTACCAAGGGGATAATTGACATTGCCATAATGTTAAATGATTTAAAAATAGAATAAATAATGCTTGAATGTACTACATTTGTAAGCATTATACGCTCACTGACCGTAAAATGGTATTGATAAATCAGTAACTGCCATGGCATTAATGACTTTCTAATGATGGGAAAATGGTCAATCAGAGAAGGTTATACAGTTGAAAATCAGCACTCTGAGTGATAGTACAAAATCATTCATACTTTATACGAAAAAATGAGATTCATTCTCGGTTTAATTACAGTCTTACAACTCCAATCAATTTTATTTTGTGTAAAGTACAAAATGATATACCAAGGCCTTGAATACTGCCCCCATCCGGATCCACCCTACGACGAACATAGAAAGGTTGATGTCAACATCGAGGCAATCAACAATAGTGATGCATTTTACTATAACGCTAACTTCAGTGTAAACGAAGACTTATCCGGATATTCTTGGCGATTCAAAAATGGATACGAAAAATCTGGCAAAATCATCTATGAAAATGACTTCAAAGGATTGTCCTGTAAGAGTTTTCTTCCTAAATTAATCTATAGAATTTCGTCAATTAAATATGATAAAAAGACATGCGATATTTTCAAAGGGAATTATTCTTTTCATAAATTGGAAGTGACGAAATTGGATCGAGCTGCTAATCTGTTGCCAACAAGACGGATTGGTGTAAATGTCTTCTTTTTAAGTTACTACAAACCTAAGGCAACGTGTTTTTGTATGGAATCTCGCGTTTTATTTATTAAAATGTAAAAGCAGATTTAAACAATTTTACACGACTTTTATTTTAGTGAACTGAGTGTACTTTGATAGTAGTTAGGCGTTGTATTGTTAAAATATCATCAATCAAGATATATAATAAATCTGTAGAAAGGTCGTCTTTGTACATCGAAAATATTTCCAAAAAAGTAGCCAGGGTGTTAAAGGATAACCAGCAGGACCCATTTCCAGCATTTTTGGATTTTTTCTGTTAATTTTTTGTCTTTTTAGTTGTGCAAAACTACTTAAAAATACTAATTACTTACTTACTTATTATTTTACTTCAAAATTGTGCTTAATTTGAAGTATTTTTATGTTTCATCGCAATCGGTTCACTCTATCAAAAGATGTATGAATTTAAAGTGTTGAAGAAGTAAAATATCACAACACACGCAATTCAGATACCAAGACAGTTGAACTCCATATTCGAAAGATGGCGTTGTGCATTTGACCTTATTTTCTGAATATGAATATGTGTTAAGATTCACCGCGGAAGAATGACCCTAGAAAAAATATTGGTTCGGAAGGTAGGTAGAAAGACAAGTAGGGTGGGTAACCAGTTGACGGGGGCGAAGCCGCGGGCACAGCTACTATAAAATAAATAAAACAAACAAAATTAGAATGTATATGTATAGTAAAATAAAATACTTTTTGTTTGATTACATTATTATAGAGATAAATGTCATCCTAGTGACAAGGTCATAAAAACTAAAAATAAATGTGCAGTTATTCAATAAGCACTATACAGCGGGTGTCGCATTCAGCCTGGAGTGGCTGCCGGTACTAACACCTCATTATACAGGGCGAGGTCATCACAAAACATTAAAGAGAGAGAGGCTTGACTCCGTGGAACGAATGGGACTTCACTTGTGCTGTCCCTGACATGTGCTAAATAGGGGCATGTATATATGTAGTATTTTATTTTGAGGCACTAACTTTAAGTCTTCTTTATTAACAAAGGATTAAGAGATTACTGGTCGCCTGTTAATTTGCATCATTCCACTCTTGGGCGAAGGTTTCCATTAAGATTTCGCAGTTTTTCGATCCAGGGTTAAATTGGATCAGTATTTACAATGTCCAGCTTGTCCCACCATCTTATACGGGGTCTACCGCGATGCCTTCTGGCTGTAACAGGATTACAGACGTATTGGTCAAACGATTATTAAACCAGATTTGCTTAGTCTTCGAATCCTCACCCTAAGTAGAGCATCTTGAATCTAGCCATCTTGCGCACCTCAAAGTTACAAAGGTGAACGGCAGATTCTGTACCGCATACATTTTTTGCTGTTCGGGATAGAATTTGTACCACTTACTAAGGCAACTAAGCCATTTATTTTCATGTTAGTTTACTATTTTTAGAACTTCGGATTAATTAATAACATCAATAAAAAGATTTTAATTTTTTTTTTTTTTTTTTTTTTATTGATGTTATTAACACTAAACGCAGTTATGTTTGTAGAAGTAACACTAAACGCAGTTATGTTTTTAGAAGTTGCATTATGTGAAATAACACAAATATTGAAATGATTATTAATTATTTAGAAATAGAAATAACATCAAATATAATCAAACTCATCATTATCAAACTGTTGCAGTCCGCTGCTGGACATAGGTATCTCCTAATGCCCAGAGTAGGTACGATCCTCATCTCAATCTACCTACTTAATGGTAAGTAAAACACTACAAAGATAGCAACAAACAATTTACTTTACACAATATGTAACATTTAACTATATGTAACAATCTATATTGGTACACTAGTACATAACCTTAAAAAATAAAACAGGTTATAACTTTTATGTCCCAATTTTTAAAAATCTAAGAATTTAAAAAGGGATTATCTATCATATTAACTACCAATTAAAACAAAAAAAATCCCAAAACACGAAAATTTTATTAGCGGTACGAAAGTCCCATACAAGCCTGCCATTCTCCTTTGAAGCAAACCAAACTTCAAATCACAAGAAGGTTTACCTAATAATAGTAAATGTGCCTTTGGCACTACAAGCGATAGAATGATATTTTTGATTCACACATAAATATGTAGTAACCAAGAAGAGAACCTTGTCGTAACATATCCTTTTACCGTGCTTACGGTGTGATCCAGGTTGGGATGAAGCCCTCAAGGTATCAACGGATTTACAGGTCGGTCAACAAACGTATTTACAAACACACACAAAAAGAATATATGTGTAAAAAATACTACGTGAAATTCAACGTCGACAAAATATTGTTTTATTTACCAACACATACAAGGAGGTAGTAAAAGTCGTATTTTTATATATCTCTTTGAAATATTTATTTAAATTCGTCTACACAACACCCACGCATTTTTTTTCGTCCAGCATTGTGTTACATAATTTATATAAACAAACAAGTACTTTACTAGTACTAGTACTTTCTGCTTTTGTTTCCTGACTTTTTATTTTAGCACTAACAGTTTTATAGTCACGCACATAAAAAGTCAACAAACATATTATACTAATTTTCACAAACACGTGCTAGTTTTCAACGACAGTCTATTTTGAGCTCTGAACGTTAACAAAAGTTTCGAGTTGAGGGCTCTTTGTTGTAAGAGAAAACGTCTGTTAAGTGGCTCTCAGCTAAAAGGGCTTGAAAGCCGTTGTGGAACTAGTGGTGACAAGAGTCTAACTGGCCTTTGTCTGGAGAATAAGAGACCACGTCATCTGCGAGAAGAGTCCTTAAGATCTAATCAAATAAGTGGGGATCTTCCAAATATACCGCATCTTGAATCGACGTTTATTATGCTGGTTAGCATAGAAATTGGCCGTGCGTATTTTAATAATGTTGGCTTTATCGCAACACTCGCAACTAATCAATTTTAAGTTCTTAAAGAAAAGTACAATGTCTGAATATTATTAGTCGAAGTTTTAGAATGTCTATGTAACACTGGTGCCAAACACAATTGTTCAGAACACTTGACATACCAACAATGCGATTGCGGTTCTACGTCCCAAATAATGTCTCATCTCTTGTTGTGATCTCTCTGCAAGAATTACTGCATCCTGAAAGACCTTTACGAAGCATATGCTAACGCTGTCGACCTTACCGAATTCTGGTCAATACTTGTTTAATTTGAAATTGAATCATCAATAAAAATCTTGCGACAGAAATGAGATAGATATATTTGGCTACATACATACATAAATTAACATAATTATAATTAATAATCTTAATAATATTATAAATGCGAAAGTTTGGATGGATGTGTGTATGTTTGTTACTCAATCACGCTAAAACGACTGAACGGATCTGGATGGAATTTGGCACAGAGATAGACTATATTCTGGAATAGCACATAAGTAAACACTTTTCATGCGGGTGAAGCCGCTGGCAGAAGCTAGTATAATAAAATTATATAATTACTTACATAAATTATAATTGGCCATAACAACTAATCTGCATATTTTGTAAAATATTAATTTTATGTATCGCTGTTGGTTATCTAAATAAATAAAAAGAAATTATTCAGTAAAAACATATTTTTTTTAAACAAGCTTTTTTCGTATTCTTCTCAGCAAACCCTTTCATTTGATACCCATATCATGGCAGTGCACAAAAAATAACTAGTCCACCATCTTGGGCCGTCCGCCATATTGGATTTAGAATGAAGTCACTTATCTAACCATGAGTCATCTAAACTAAACGTGTATGCAAAATTTCATCTTAATCGGTGGAGATTAAAAGCTTGCAATAAACATGTTTTGCCCTCCCCCATCTGCTACTAACTATTGCTGTACCAACGTAGTTTTACTTTCTCTGTGACTGTACCGTTTACGGTCATACACGCACGCCGATATAATAAATGACAGAAAAAAAAAAAATAACATGTACCTACTAATGAAACCCATCCTGAGATATCCAGACAATTTCCCCGTATGAGCCACGATTATGCTTGCCTTTGTCAAAATATAGTTGATGGAGAAAAACTGCCCCAGAAACTTATTCCAGTAGAATGAGCACCTTTTGTTTCAGGCACAGGAAAAGGTCACAGTCGAGTCCAGTTACATTTTCAATGTTGGGCGGTATTTTTTGTTGATGAAAGGAAAGTGGCACGAGAGCATTGACCTCAGGGATCTTTGTTCGCATAAGATTACATTTTGTGTTGTTGAAATATTTTATGGTACTAGCTTTAGTATGCCCCGACGGTTATTATAGTTTAGATATCGTGTTGCTTTTGATAACAAACTAACTAGTGGTTTGTATCCGATTTTATGTAATGTCTTTTTGAGGCGACGCTACTAATACTAAAGAGACCAAAGATGACTTATTATTATTTAAGGCGCCGATTCTCTTGAGTAGCTGATTTTAAAATGAGAATCACGCCTATTTGGCTTGTCGTTATTCTTTTAAAAAATATATGTTTTATTAGACAATTTTTTTAATAATTTGATCTAAGCAAATTTTGAGTTTTATTTGTGGAGGTGCGTTTAACTTTCACGCGAGCAAAGCAACTGATAGCAGCTTACTACGGCCCGATTTTTCAATGCAATAAAGTGTATTTAATTTGTAAATTTATGTCTGAAACGGACAATAACACGACAATCACACCAAAACGGCTGGGCTTATTTTAATTAAATCAACACCATCTCAAAGATAATTTAATTATCTACATTTAGAACTGAGTGATTTTTTTTAAAGTCATAGAATGATAAGGAAAGTACAAAAAACTACAAAATTTTGGGTCGCGCGGGTGTGAAACGAGTGCGCGTTTTGTTTCCTCAAGGTCGTTGGCGTTAGTCGTCGTCTTAAGAACATGAGATTTTACGTATTTTTTTTGGCACTGTAAATCTGTAAATATTTCATTTAATAATAGGTTAGGCCTGCTTACTCCACAGTTAACCCCGTGATAATAATGAAATATATTAATTTAACTTCGTGTTAGCAACTAACTCAGAGTTCAGTTGGAAGGCACAGTGAATTTGGGAATTGCAATTGTGAAATTACTTAATCGTGATAATTTATACAGAAAAACAAACTGTAAAATATTGCCATTTTCACAGCACAATATAGAAAATACGTAAAATGTAATTGTAAATTGTAAGGCCTCCGGCAAACAACAACAGCAATACAGAATGGAGGCCAATCTCGCTGACAATGACGTAAATGCGTACGAAAATTGCAATTATCTCCGACCGCATAACCACTCTGTAGACAATTCCCAGGACGAACGAAAATAAAAGAAAGACAATCCCGGAGTTAACATAAAACGTGGTGAGCCTACATTGAGTGATGGGACACATAAATAATACTTGACGTTAAGAAACGAGTCTGTGAGGAAATAAATGTATCCTTGTAAGGCTTTTTGGTTTTGTATTGATACGAATGTAGCCACTTGCCACCCTTTTGTATTTGTTAAAGGAAAGTGATTGTGCATGTTCCTTGTTTGGTAATCTTACAAATGACATGAATAATAGGGCGCGATCCCATTGAGTGTTTGTAGCTAGTTTTTTCAACTTCCAAACTAGTGTACAGATATTGCCATATATTTCTAACCTTGTGAATCTGACTGCAGTGTAGCTCTTCTTGAACTACAAATCTACTAGTAGTAGCAAATAGCTCTCAATGCAATCCCTTAGCTACTAGATCTACTCCTCCCAAAGTGACCGATAAAAACTACTTACTTGTTCCGTACGTTTTAGCATTGAATTCTCAAAAGTCTTTTAAATGGTTATTTAATATATTTAATTACCAGTTTTAATTTAATTATTTTCACATCAACATTTGTCAAAAATCGAATAGGCTGTATATGCTGTTTTCGTTGTAAAAAAAATATGTCCAGTTGCAAAATCGCGCCATTATTTATAAGTCAATTTAAAAAGTAGCAAAGAGTTTTCATACATAGAATAAAATGGAATAGATTTTATACGAGGAAAAATGAATGATTCCGTACGTTTTAGCAAGGAATGCTCAAAAGTCTCTTAAATGGTTGTTTAATATATTTAATTACCAGTTTTAATTTAATTATTTTCACATCTAACATTTGTCAAAAATCGAATAGGCTGTATAGGCTGTATCCGTTGTAAAAAAAAAAACCAGTTGCTAAAAAGCGCCATTTTCATAATTTTTTTTTTGGGAAAACCGATTAATTACCTCTTTAATTTGTTTTTACTATTTCTCACAACTGTATTGAAAAACGTCGTGTGATACACGGGTGTATAGGTTATTGCACCCTTGTATCACAATGTACTATTATGATGCAGTTGTTTGAAAATCGAAGGAAAATGTTGCACTGTAAAGGGTGTAGCTATTATTTTTTTATTTTACCTATTCACGAAAAAAAAGTACGTATTGATACAACATCTTTTGAATTCATAATTGGAACATTACGTTGTGAGTGTAGATAAAATAGTAAAAGTGCTACCCACCTCTTAGTTACCAAGTAGTTTAAGAAACTATTTACATCTTTATTCACCAACTTCTCATCTATTCAGTGGATCCAACCTCTTTTCTTCCCCAAAGCAAGCGTTTGTAACTCACACTTGCCGTTTTCTAAGATCTTTAAAAAGTCTGTGTGCTTAGTGCGAGTTTTTTAACGTACTCACTCGTGTTAACGTAAACGATCTCTTATGTCAAAATATATACAAAAAAAGAGGTTTTGCCTTGCCGTCACCAGACGGCGCTTATCCAGTTTCAATACAAATTGGCGTTAACGTTAACGCGATTAAGCGTGAGTAAAAACTCACACTAAGGCCTCTGAATGTACGTAGGTATCTTTGGCCCGTCACGTATTCACGTTGGAACGTGTGAGACACGTACATCGTACGATACGTTAAATATAGGGATGGGCCAGTGAAAAACTATCGGTATAAAGCGAATCGATATTTATCGGTAAAAGGATATCGATATTTTTGCCTTAAATCGATACTTATTTAAAACTACAAAAACACACAAAATGACACAGGACCGATCAGTGTGGTGACGCTTGGGGGCCTCCCCATGTCCAGCAGTGGACGTCTTTTGAATGATGATGATTTACAAAACATAACGAAATGTTAAAATAAAGTTCAGTAAAAACATATTCTTTTTTCAAATCCCGTGTGGATGATCACAAAGGTATAATAGTACATTATGGTACAAGTGTGCAATGTTGGTGATTACCGCTGAGGCGCCAATGAGACCCGAGCCATCAGGTGAGGGTCGAGAGACGAGGACGGTAATCATCAATACACACGTGTATAATACTACGTTTTTCAACACACTTGTGAAGAAAATAATACTGAAAACTCATTTTCAACAGTAAAAACGAGTTGTAAAATTTTTTTCGCAATGGCGGGCAAAATTAATCAATTTTCCTATGCGCGCGCATTTAACAATGGCGATCGGCCATAGACTAAAAAAATGAGTTTTCTTTTTTTATGGCTTTTCGTGGATAGTGTTTTAGCCACGTACAAAATAGGGAATTCAAATTGTCTTTATTACAGAGCAAGTAAAATTTATAGTTGAGTGAAAGTTTTATTTATTAAGCACGTACAAGTTGAAATTATCTATTTAAATACGAAGTTGCATGAAATGAGCAAGCAATAGATACATTAATTTATTTGTACTATTGAGCACGATCTTTTTTGTATCGAAACTTTTTTAAGAACAAAGCAACTCAATCAATAAAATAAAAAAAAATAAAAACTATAACTCACTTGTGAATAATAGCAATGAAAAAGGCACAGTTTGATAACAGGTATCATTATGTGCCTAATTGCGGTGAAATTAGAGCCACTTTATGAACAAGTGTGTTGAAAAGATATACGTTCAAAATAATAATAAATTACTTGAAAAATGTATACTCGAAAATACCAATTTTATGTGTATAAAATAAACGTCGATAATTTGATATATCGATATATTGTGTCCAAGCCTACGTTACAACACGTCAAAGGACATTTAGTCAAGTTCTGCAGGAATTCCATTTAGCGAGTTGTGTGCGGATCGATAGCGAGCTAGCAGTGACGTAGCCAGCTAGAATCCTCATGGAAGTTCTAGATACCTTTCATGAGGTCGATGAACTTAGGACGGTATTGTGAACTGACCTCCAGTAATGCCGTAGTTTTTTTCTTTTGTTACGATATCAGCAATTTCTACCGGAAAAGCAAGACAATCAAACCAATTTCGTAAAATAGGGAACTTCATATTTTACTCAAATTTTAGGTCGTGTATCCACAAATAATGTTGTCAAAAATCAATGTACTTAGTACAAATAATCCCTGCTCATTGGTGCAAAAAGAGGCTTTCATATAAGTGGAAGATGAGTTCTATTTTCTGCACAGTAAGGTTATATATTCTATCAGCAATATGACTTATACGACGCTACAAGTTTTGGCGAAATAGTTGTATGATTTTTATTCCGTTATTCTTCTCATTCGAAACCAAGAACGAATCATCTAAAGTGATGATTGTTTTCCTAATTAACACTGCCCTAAGACATTGACATTTTAATAAAGACAGACGGCGTAGTCTTGTAACGTTAAGGCGCGTATACCCCTCGGTAGCTGAATCACGTCTAAACAGCTAGTCGTATTTTTTTGAAAAATATGTGTTACATTAGACCATTTTTTTTAGTAATTTGATCAAAGACAATTTTGAGTTTTACTCATATAGCATAGTGTAATTAATTTTTAATGTTATGTCTAACATGGACAAAAAATGGACAATAGCACCAAAACCTCCAGGCCTCCAGGCGTGTTTTAATTAAATTGTCACCATCTCAAAGATAATTTAATTAGCTAAATTTTGATGAAAGGTTTTTTTTTAAGTCGTAGAATAATAAGGAAAGTACAAAAACTACTGAATTTTGGGTCGCGCGGGTGTGAAACAAGTGCGCGTTTAGTTCCCTCAAGGTCGTTGGAGACTGTCGTAGTCTTAATTGAGGGCGTGACAAAAGACGGTAAAAATAAAGTCTTAAAGACTCAGAAATATAGTCAATCTCAACATAGGTATATTTTTGCGCAGCCTCAGACTTAGTAGATTTGTCTAAAAAGTTATTACAAAACTAGCAATTTTTGAGTGTCTGTCGAGTGTCTTCCTCTTAAGAGAAACCGTTAATGACAGCTATTTCGAGACTGATCAATTGATGATGTCACACGTTATTAAAAGCGTCCTGATTGAAATATATGATCAGCAATATCATTCCATATCACCAGGAAGTAAGGTTCAGATTCGTTTATGATTGAGATTATTTTTATTGTTCTGTATCACAGTATGTGCCTTGATTAAATGGTTTATATTTAGAACGGACGTGAGTATTTCTATATGCGGGTACTCAAAAGACAGACTTACGACTCTGGGTCTATAGAGCGCTCGAGGGAGACCTAAGCCCACAATTATTGAGATAATTCTCTCCCAAATGTGTGCTAGCCTAATTATTTGGAAAGTTTGTGCAAAAATATAACACTCGCTTTTCAGAATGGGCCTCGAGAGACACTTGAGCTTGAAGTTTGTGATTAGATTTCTTCGCACACCTACTTTCAAAGGGGCTCTTAAAACGCTAGGGAACGAGATTAGGATGCTTTTTTGTTGTTAAGAGTTTTCTCGTGTACAATTGCTTGGATTAACCAACAATGAACGTTTTGAGGCTTTAAAAATTCACGAGTTCGAGATGGCTCAGGAAAAGAATACCTGGCGGGCGAGCACGGCCTACTGTGACAGGTTTGAGTCACATATTTTTATCACAGTTTGGGAGCAAAAACCGTGGTAAAATGCATGACAAGCCTATCACAGAGGCCGTGCTCGCCCGGCTGGAAGGATTTTGGGGAGGTCTTTGCTCAGCAGAGTGTAGCCTAATGTAAAAAGAAACAATACACGGATAGGCGCAGGTGATAGACTGGTACAGTACACATATTTTCTTAATATCCCTCGGCAATCATCGCATTTCCGAATATAAACGAATGCTAATTGCCATATACATCAATTATTAGATTTATCGTGTATAATAATTTGAATTCAGAACTGAGTACTTTATTGTTGTTATGGTTTTATTGCCGTGTGAAATATATAGAGCCGTAAAAATAGCAGCTTTCCTCCCATTTTTTAAATAAATTACTTAATGTTATAAGAGTATAAACAACTCTATATACTTCCAAATTGATTGAGAGCGTCCGTTCTGCACTAAGTTCAAAGGGCAACTGATAGAAAGCCGACGACTGACGAAACACGAAGTTTGCCGAGGGACATTAAGAAAATGTTTGTACTGTACACCGCTATTTATCTGAGACCAATCTAAAACTCTACGTTTACCCCTCTACGCATAACCTACCATATTGCCTAACATACTTCTTCTTTTCGAGTCGATGGGAAACTCTTCATAATTTTTGGGCCCAGTAGGTGGCCACACCGATTGCGGCGTCAGTGGCGAGCATAAGGTCTTCCAAAGTGCAGGAGTATGGGCACTTGGGACACTCCAGCATGTGTGCCATATCTTGCAAAGGGGCACCGCACTCACACTGGGTATCACGCCTAACATACTAAAATCCGTACCCTCAACCACGATCATTATTTAAATACACCCGTGCGTGCATATCAATTCCTTAACCAAATGAATATGTATTCACAAAGAAGTTAACAGACCGCTCGGCGCTCCTCCTTTGCATATATTAATGCCGAAAATATCCTAGAACGCCAAACATGACCCAGAAATGGGTACAGTCACGCAAACTGGTGTAGGCCTCACTTCACTTGACGCTATTTAGTATGTAGCTGTTTTCGCCATCATTTGGCATTGACCCACTATTGCTAAATACATTAATATCTTTATCTACTCTCATATCGTAATATTCGAATTATAAACTTCAAAACGAGTTTATATTGACATACTTTAAAAACACAATACCGAAATTTAATAAAGCTGCTCGCATTGCGGTAAAAAAATCGTGCGGCAATAATACCGCATGAAATCCGTGTTTTGCAACAGAATCCACAGCACCGCGGCGCGTGAATTTAATTCGCGCGAATATTTTGAGCTCTATGAACAGGTAGAAAGAGATAAAATTCGCGCGAATAAAAATCGCAGTGCGTGCTAAACCTAAAGCGGGCATTGTCACAGACAATTTAAAATTGGAATCAAATCTTTTTATAATGGCATTACAAAAAAAATATTGATGGAAACTCCTTAGTGATTAACTTCTTGGATTTGTCCTGTATAGTAATAGAAAAAAAATTGTTTTATAGCATTATTTTGTTAGAGAATTAATAGTGTTATAATGAGATTCTATTTTTAAATTTCGGTATTGTGTTTATAAAGTATGTCAATATAAACTCGGTTTGAAGTTTAAAATTCGAATATTACGATATGAGAGTAGATAAACTACTATTTTAATTCGTTCATTTCCTTTGTGTTAAATAAATGCGTGTTTATTTTTGGGTGTCATAAATTATCACGCAACTTTCTAAAAAAAAAACCTGTTATAATACTGTTTTCTTGTAAAGGAAATTGCTAAAATTCTAATTGAATTATAGGAAAAAAGTTTTGAAACAAATTCATCTCTTAAATTACCCGAATTAAGAAGTAGGATAACTTTTTACAAGATGAGAAATACCGGAAAATTCAGACGTTTATAAATCTTATTGTTTAACAAACTTTTTTCGATTTCATCACAGATTGTTTAACTAAGTTCCAAATTACTTAACATTATACATGACTTAGATATAATGAATACTTAATAACATAATGTTCCAAGTTAATTTGTACTTATTTTCAGACTTTTCTAACCAAACATGCTTTTTCGGAGTCAAAGTTATATAGAACCACAGAACGTAAATTAATTATTAAAATTACTTTCAGGAATGTGGCTCAACACTCTTCGAAGTTTTTATCGATGTTTCCAACAAACATGGCCGGTTTGAATGATATAATTAACACAAATATGATCCTTTGACGTCAATTTGTTTCATGTTACACTAATTGATTGATTTTAACGAGCAGATACTTTATTGATGTTTTTGTACGTCCTTTATTTTTTTTATAATTTGCATCTATTTATTTATTTTTATGGGAAAGGTCAGCGTAATTTTGTGACGCTACTATATATAGAGGATTTCTGAAGCGTAGCTGATCCTTAAGACTAAATTGAGGCCGTACCCTGACCAAAAAATCAGCATGGGATATGAGCATTCCTATTGGCCTAGCGGCACTGGTGGCGCATGAATTACAGTAGTAAATACGCCCAGATTTTAGAATAAAATCTCTATAAAATCGAATATAGGTCTTTTGAAAAAAATAAAACTTACAAAATGTTCGTTATCAAATTGTCTATCCATTAGTGTTAGTACAAAAAATAATAAATGAACACTTTACGATGAGATTATGCATGTTATTAATAATTATTTCTCATTTTTATGGTTTTGTTGGAAGGAGATTAGTGAAACATATACCTCTTTAAAAAAAAAGTGTACTACCATTTTAGAATCAACATTATGTAGAAATTTAATGTATTTTTATTAAATGATATTTCTTTTTAAATAAAGAGTAGATAGCTCTTAAAAACTGCACAAAAACGACTAGCGCGGCGTTTTGCTCAGGGAGGCACCTTAAGAGGTTTTATGTGCCTGTGACTTCAGTCCAGTATCACAACTGGAATGTACGGCGGATTTGGTTTCTATTGGAAATTCTCTATTACAAGTATCTTCTACTTGACTGTTTTATTGCGAAGTATTACGTAGTTACCTTATCATCTCCTTTTTAATAATTGACTTGTTCATTATAGACAACATTTAAACTATGATCGACACCCCCTTTTGGTTTTAGAATCAATTTTGAAAGTTCCGACACACGTTGCCAGTTGATCGGCATTTTCGAATACCCAAAACATTTAAAATAAACAGAATATCTGATGAAACTACGAGTAAAGCGATAAACCAGTCGGTTTACACTGTCGTTAGGTTACTGACACAGTAGCGTGATAGACAGTTATCAAATATTCACAAGCACTTCGATTTACCATATCTACGAAAATATTTGACTCACTCTGAATTATTTAATCAATTCCACTGCGATGTAGCTACTCGTATAATGGGTTATAATTACTTCATATAGAAAATTATAACATCTTGGGCAAAATTGTATGATATAATACTGAAAAAATCTGAACCGGCATTAATTCTGTCATTAAAACCTTTTTCAAATATCGAAAGACTCCGAAAGAATAAAATTCAAATAAAGAATATGTTTGAACTATATACGTTTGGAACAATTCCCGAAAAATATCGTTACCGTGAACATAACAAAACAGCACTTATTTTTTTTAGTAAATTGTGTTGTCGTTTCATAGACCGAGTTTACTTTTTATTCCCATTGAAAATTTCCCATTCCCTTTTGTTTACCTTCAATATCAGAATACAAGTACTTGCGAAGAACGTAACTATTCTGAATATCGGTTTCTCTTTATTGTATACGTGGAAGGCTTACGAATTAAATAAGTTTGAGCACGCAACGCTCAAAGTCAATGCTCGAAAGGTTATCGCCGTTTCTGAAAACGTTCAGAATAGTGCTTTTAATTAAGCTGAAACTGTGGCTTATGTTTTTATATTCCTGATTTTTTTATTGTGAGTCATGTTGGAAAGTTCTTTTTGTTATTTCTCCTGATAATACAGTAAGAAGATCATCATTGATTCTTTACACTCTTTTGAAACCAAGAAATTGTGCACTTTCTGCTACGAAAACCCTTTAAAATTGGTGATCAAAATCCTCCATCCACCATCGTTAATCGGTATCTTCACGCACTATTTAGAAAGCAAGTGAACTAGATTTTCATTTCTACTATTTTCGGCTTTAAAGCCCGATGTAGTTAATATTGCTTTCGTTTTTCTAAAGACCTTTCAGACAGGATTGACGTCATTTGTTGTTAGTGTTCGAAGCCAAAATTGGAAAAACACTCGTGCTCGTGCACTCTCACCACTGTCTATGTCTATTTCATCATTGGTGACCGTTACGAATTCTTAGGATAGAAGATTTACTCAGAATGTTTTCATTGCAGTGGGTAGAAAACAAAATTTAAATAATTTTACTAGTAGTAATTAAGGCAAGATTTGTCTTACTTTTACTTGTAGTTGCACCAAATATGTGTTGCGACCGACACCGACATGATAACGGACATGTTTATAATTTAAGAGGTCGATAAAATCACAGCAAACAAGACAGATTGCAAAACTGTGCACTGATTGGTCGCCAGTTCTTGTACGCTCACAATTTCTCGGGACGACACGGAGAGATTATTAACCATCGAATTTCGATCCGTGTTATTGAAGAAAAATTTAC
This sequence comes from Orthosia incerta, assembly GCA_948252205.1. NCBI lineage: Eukaryota > Metazoa > Arthropoda > Insecta > Lepidoptera > Noctuidae > Orthosia > Orthosia incerta. The sequence continues at coordinate 9,755,790 of OX411748.1, forward strand.
AGTTAAAAAAAGTTACAGTTTATCTCTCTAGATATTTTGTAAACTTACAGTATATGCAATAACCCGGTGATTATACCAACAAGCTACTGTTCGAAAAACAGATTAAGCAAAAAGCAATCTCACTACAGAATCCATGTCAAATACAAGCTGTTCAATTGACGCTATCCCGTCGATTTAATTACTGGCAGCGTGAACAAGATTCAGGACGATATTCACATTTCGCTGTAGCCGCACATCACGGTGAGATTAAAAACCAACAACTAATTTCTGGCTTAATGTGGAAGAAATGCTTTTTCACTATTTATCTAAAGTTAATAATCTGCCTAGATATTTTATAAACTTACCTATAGCCACCAGCCACCTTAATTTTGCCTTTAGCAAACTTCGTTGTCCTATCAACATAAATTGTACTGTTCGAAAATCAGATTAAGAAAAAAGCAATCTCATTCCAGACTCCAAACTAATCACGCAGTCGAAATCAGTCGTATGTCAGATACAAGCTGTTCAATTGATGCTATCCCGTCGGTTTAATTACTGGCAGCGTGAACAAGATTCAGGGCAATATTTACATTTTGCTACTGCATACGTCAGTCGTGGCCATCCGACCGAGCGTAATTAGTGTGGTAAGGCGACACAAAATTATGTAGTTATATTGTGTCAGTAACTAGTGTGGCGTTGAGGGATTAGGTAAAAAAAAAGTTAATTAAAAAAATCAAAAACCTGACTGCTTAAGAACTGAACTAAAAATCTGTGAACCAGAAAAAAACATGCTGTTCAGTCGGAGGATACATATTCGCGAGCAGGCTGACCAAAACCAGATGTATCCTCCGACTGCACAGCACGATTTTCTTCTTGTTTACGTATTTTAGTTCGGCTCTTAAGCAGTCGGGTTTTTGAATTTTAAATTTTACTTTTTAATTTACAACTTTATAGTTATATTTTTTTTTGGAACTACTTTTAAACATATACGTGGTACATATTTTTGTTATCACCTCTTAAAACCCTTAATTTTGATACCCCACTTGATGGGCCTAAAAGAAAAAAAAAATGGGCCTCGCACAATATGGCGCCCTAAAACCGCCATGTTTGTTTTTTATAACTTCACTTATCTAAGAACACTTGGGCGGTCAAGACGTATCTTGCGATGACTTAATTATATAAATCCGTCTAGCAGTTTGAAAGATATGAGGTAATATAGTTTATTACATACATACAAGATACGCGCGAAAAAAATTACCGGAAAAAAATTAGTCGGGTGAAAAGAAAGGCAGAAATAAACTAAAACATAAATGGCAGAGATGACTTGAACTTCAATAATATAACTATGAACCTACTGTGTCGCACTGCTGTCCCAAAGGCTTCCCTTCCGTCTTTCTATACTCATCGGTATATTACAATATCTGGCCAATCCTTTAGTTTAGGAGTCTAGCTTAACTCTGGCCTTCCTCTTCGGAACCAGAGACATCGCCGGTAGAACCAAAAAGCTAAGCGTTATATGAAATGTTTTTTTTTTATTTTTTTTTGGCAAGCAAATCTTTATCTATGGTAGTTTTATTCTCAATCACTAACTTTTTTAAGTTAACGTACGGCGCCAAAAAGATGTTTTTGTTTAAGCAACACCGCAAACATTATAGAAATTCTAACCTCCAAATCACAACTGTCACCATGGACACTCCTTCTTCTTTACCGGTATGTCATGGACATTCCCGGTTCTTTTCTTGTTATAAGATTGTTTATTTAGTTTTTGTTAAATTTAAATATAAAATTTATAACTAAAAAGTCCATTGTCAACAACACATTATTTAAATAGTAAACATTTAATTTGTTATAATTAAAAGGTTACTGCGTACAATGATCTCAACAAAAATTACATACTTCTAAACTTTTAATTGCGTTTTTCTCAAATCTATGAATTAGGAGATTCCCTGTATTTTGCCTGTACCCCTCAATTCGACAACACAACGCCACTGAGTCTAAAAAAAACGATTTCACACACCCCACTATTTTGCTGAGCGTACACATACAAAATATGACGTATGTATTTGCTCCATTTACAGTTTATTCGATGTGTATTGTAGCACATTGTTTGCGCTCGGTAAAATTATTTAACGTAAGAAAACTCACCCACCGTGTGTTGAAAACATTTTCAATAACGAAATGGCTCTGTTGGGGCACGAACATAACTTCATTTGTTCTTATTAAATTGGATGGAGAGCGGCTGATTGTGAACTTTCAGTAAATATTTGTTGAACTTATTTTTATCAATAAAGTTTTTACGGTTATATTTATTTTGTCCGTATACGCCAGCAATGGATGCGGGTCTTATAAAAACTGCTACAAACGATACGAATACGAATTATGGCGATATGTGCAATAACCGCAGCCGTACTGCGTAAGTGAATATGGCAACGCAAAGGGTTTGACCGCTATCAATCGACCAATCACACAGACGGAAATCCACATCGCGTCATTCATTTTGCATGTGATTGGTCGATTTGATAGCGGTCAAATCCTTCGCCTTGCCGAATTCACTTGCGCAATTCGGCTGGGTTTTTTGCCTAGCGTTTTCATCAATGTACTCGTATGTATGATAAAAACGCTTGACAAATGGACGGTATTGTTTTATTGAGAGGCTTGCTTTTGACCACTATCTCCACTGATGGTAAGCGATGTGGTCCACGATAGAGCATGGTTACCTATAAGTATCCTACTACACAGTGTGCATATAAAAATCCACAGGTTATAGCTCTTGGAAACACTGAACTCCCTACATGTTTAAACAATAATTGCCCAACATAATCAAAATATTTACCCCAGCCTCGACACTCATTAATAATCCATATAAACCAGAATATTAATGCCCAATTCATAATAAATAATTAATGACAAATTTGCGAGTATCACGCCAACTGAGATATTGATTTCACGAATTAGTTTGCGGGTCGCGTTCGAGGTTTGCGGCGGCTGCCCTGAGCCCCTGAGCTCCTAGCTCCCTGCACGCGAACCGACATGCCTCTACTGTAGGTAAAATATATTACGAATAGAATATGACCATGGTGTTTGTGATCCCTGGAAAGGTAGAGCACTATCTTTCAAGAAATACCCTCCGGTATAAATTATTATGATTGACAAAAAGCAATCGGCCTAAAATCGTGACAATCTAAGAAGTCCGATGACGTTTCTCATTTTTATATGCCGCGATAACTTTGTACGTAAGAAAATGAAAAATGAAATTCATAATCCTAATTAATTACCATGTTACCCATACACTATAACAACGAGTATTATTTGTAAGCATCAAGTTTAGTTGTAGGAAGTAGTATTGTTTAAGTATTTCACATGGCGAGACCACCTATCTGAACACTACAACCCAGACTGCCTATTTTTCCTCAATAACACAGTCTGCCTAACTCCATAACACAGACCTCCCAACAGGATGACAATACCTAAGGGCGGTTACGCACTATACGTCCGTGTCCGTGATCTGTGTCCGTGTTTTGAGTTCCAAGTTCAAAATGTTCTGAATAATGACAGACTAGCTTCTCGCTATCGCTCTTACACGCGCGTGAAAGTTAAAATTATCCCGATGAAACATATTCTCGGGATAAAAATATCCTGTGTGCTATTCCTGACTATAATATATATCTGTGCCAAATTTCATCCAGATCCGTCCAGCCGTTTGAGCGTGAAGAAGTAACAAACATACAAACACATTGACAAACTTTCGCCTTTATCACATTAAGTGTGATTATGGCGGATGGAGTTCGGATTTAGTACGTAAGCTTCCCTACAAGAAGTACTACGGCTACTGAGATACGGAGATTGCCCATCCTTCTATGGACCGCCGTTGCGCATAAAAAAAAATTGTATGATAGCGTAAATTGGATAAAAAAGAAGGGAGAGGTCATACTTTCAAAGGAAATGAAAACTATCCATTTATTTTGTGGGAATTTTGTTTTTTCTTTGATTTTCTGTTCGTTCTACACAATCCACACCACCAGCACAGAAACAGTACAATAGTCTTCAAAAAGATTTCCTGAGTGTGCAGGAATCTGAAAACTACTGAACACGAACTCAACGCAATGATAAGTTAGTAATTAGCACAACAAACTCAACAAATATCAACGCAAAAACAAAAATTCGCTGCCGCGCCGACACGAATCTTTGTTTGGCACCTAGTTTGACTTGACATTTGACAATGACATTTTTGACAGTTGACAGTTCACCTTTCATTTACATCGCCTGTGGTAGTGTTACCAACAATTAATCTAAATCACCCTGACCATAAGTGATTTGTTAATTAGAGAATGATTTTTAATTAGTATAGTAATATCATTTTAATTATGTTATATACAAATAAAAATATTAATGAAGCGGGAAATGTCATAATTGAAATGATTTTTAAAACTCAGCGTCTGCCCTTACACTATTAGTTACACCGATTATGGGGAGGTTCATAAAAAGACAACACTGTTTTCACTAAAGTACGCCATTATAATAAATCGAATAAATAACTAAATAAACACTAAATATTAACCCCACATACGATTTCGATCAAGGTAAATAAGAAAACTTTTATAATTTATAATTTATGAGTATATTTTTGTGGCTATACTCTTTTATTATAAAGCGATACTGATTTTGGTCATTCTCCTTTGACGGACACGGATCGGATGCGTAACCACCACAGAACAAAAAAAACGCCTACTACAGGTAACCACCCTAAAGAAGAAATAAAGATGACGTAACAATACAGAATAATACTTCATAACTTTCTTCCTAAGATGGCACCTTAATACTATTATTGTTGTAATTAACCAATATATGGCCATCATCACATCATCAGCCTATTCATGTTCTCACTGCAGGGACACAGGCCTCCTCTCTGTGAGAGGGAATGGGCCGTAATCCACCACGCGGGCCCAGTGCGGGTTGGTGGATGTCACATGTCTTCGAATTTTTGGTTCTAGGACATGCCGGTTTCCTCACGATCTTTTCCTTCACCGTTTTAAGAGCAGTGGTGATGAAATAACTTAGACAAAGTAAAGCGCCTGCCTGGGCTCGAACCCACGATCTACAACTTCTAAGTCGCGGCCGAAACCACTAGGCCACCACTGCTCTGGCCATCATACACAGAATGAATTAGAGCAGAAAAAAGGGAATAATATTCTAAGTAGGGCCCTGAAATCCGATAACAGTTGTAGTACCGAAAGATTAGCATTTATAGTGCTTGTTATATGAAAACCTGAATCTGACTATAAATACATAAGTTTTGTTCTAAATCAAATAAGTAGGCACATAATTCCGACAATTCCTCTATTTCAATTTTCAAAAAGTAAAATAGCACCCCGAGTCACGAATCAAAGTAATTTCATTCGCGGCGCGATCGAGTTATTTATTGAATTCTGTAACAGCCGTGTTCTACAAACTTATAACATAACAGAGCTTTTGTTTTATACTGGCTGTTGCCCCTAACTTTGTTCGCGAACAATATTTTTCACCCTTTAAGCTGAACAAAAGTTGGTTTCTGGAAAGTTTTTCATGTAGGATGCACTAAAAAGGCTCTTCGGGAATACAAAAACCAACAAAAGTTTTTGTATGCTGTGTATTTAAAACATTCAGTCACGGAATAGCTTTATACCGATAGATAAACAAGATTTCACAACAAAATTGAAAAAACGGCCAAGGGCGAGTCGGACTCGCGCACGAAGGGTTCCGTACCATTATCGCAAAAAAACGGCAAAAAAATCACGTTTGTTGTATGGTAGCCCTTTGTTGTTTTTAGTATTTGTTGTTACAGCAACAACAAAAATACATCATCTGTGAAAATTTCAACTGTCTAGCTATCACGGTTCATGAGGTACTGAGTCTTAGTAATAGGGTCCCGTTTTTACCCTTTGGGTACGGAACCCTAAAAACCGGCTAAGTGCGTGTCGGACTTCGCACATTTAGGGTTACGTACCAAACCGCTAAAACAGGTTGGTTGTAATAGGAAAAATAAGAAAATTTCAAAGAAAAAATATGGTATTTGTTAGTAAAATATACGTCATAATCAGTGATACGAAATAGGTGAGCTAATGTACCTAAAGTTCAAAGAACAGAGACAAAAAGTGGAGACTTCCTAAAGACAATTATTGTTTCGGAATATTTGTTCCGAGTTTCGGAACATCACTTAAATACATTTAATATTAATGTTAAAGATACAGTAAACTAATTGAATTAATTTCCAATTTTTTTATCTATATGGGAGCCGCCCTTAAAAACATTTAAATATATTTTTTGACAATTTGTATGGCTTTAGGTCAACAAGATGCTTATACTGTGAATATTTAAAGACTGTAGCTTTGACATTTGCTTGTAAAATCCATGTGACAGTCGAAGGACAGACGGACAGACAGACAGACACGTGAGTATCAGCAATAGGGCTACGTTTGGACCCTTCGAGTACGGAACCCTAAAAACTGGCCAAGTGCGTGTCGAACTTCGCACATTTAGGGTTCCGTTCCAAATGTAGAATATATTGATATTTGTTAGTAAAATATACATAATAATAAACATTATCACCATATTTCAAGTTCATAGGTCAATGGCAAGTTAAAAAATTCAGCGGAACAAAATTTTGTGACAGACGACGGACAGACAGGCGGACGCGCGAGTGACAGCAAAAGGGTTCCGTTTGTACACTTCGGGTACGGAACCCTAAAAACGGCCTCACCTAAAATATGGGTTCCAACACATATTTTCTTTGAAACCCGGATTTTCGGTGAGGCTGTTCATTTTGAAAAACGTAACGTAATTGTCCCTAACCTACATGAACATACGCCTTCACTTTTTACCCACTCAATCTGTAACAACCAGGTATTCATGGTATAGGAAAACCACTAAGCTCAAGCACCTATCGCTTTAAGTTAGATTGAATTGGATGTGGACTTGTGGAGTACCTGACTGCATTTTATTACTATGACCGATGTTTACTTAAGCCGTATTGCCCGTATTCTTTGAGAAGACGATCGCGATTTGTCTAGATAAGTAGATATATAGTGTGATGAAAATGTGTATAACTCAGAAATAGTGCACGGTTTGTATAAATTAGAGTGCTTACAGATTCGTATGAAATATTGGAACGAATTGGTAACACTTTCTAGAAAAACCGGCCAAGTGCGAGTCAGACTCGCGCACGAAGGGTTCCGCACCATTATCGCAAAAAACGAAAAAAAAACACGTTTGTTGTATTGATGAGCCCCAGTTAAATATTTATTTTATTTTGTTTTTAGTTTTTGTTGTTATAGCGGCAACAGAAATACATCATCTGTGAAAATTTCAGCTGTCTAGCTATCACGGTTCGTGAGATACAGCCTGGTGACAGACGGACAGACAGACAGACAGACAGACGGATCGCGGAGTCTTAGTAATAGGGTCCCGTTTTTACCCTTTGGGTACGGAACCCTAAAAATTGGAGATAGTAAATAATTATGGAGTTTTCCTGGGTAGAAAAATGATGATCCTATTTAGGCTGTCAGTGAGATTATCAAAGAATATTGGACCCGTATTTTTTGCTTTATCAAATAAATAAACATTGACAAAGATAAAGCGCATCAAAGTTCAGGAGTGGGGGCTTGTCACGTCACTTTGTCAGTATAATGTGTAGAACACCGTGACGTCACACGAAAGGAGAATGACCAAAATCAGTATCGCTTTATAATAAAACAGTATAGCCACAAAAATATACTTATAAATTATACATTTTTTTTAAAGTTTTTTTTATTTAACTTGATCGATATCGTATGTGGGGTTAATATTTTGTGTTTAATTAGTTATTTATTCGATTTTATTTTAATGGCGTACTTTAGTGAAAACAGTGTTGCCGTTTTATGAACCTCCCCATAATCGGTGTTACTAAGAGTGTAAGGGCAGACGCTAAGTTTTAAAAATCATTTCAATTATGACATTTCCCGCTTTATTAATATTTTTATTTATATGTAACATAATTAAAATAATATTACTTTACTAATTAAAAATCTTTCTCTAATTAACAAATCACTTATGGTCAGGGTGATTTAGATTAATTGTTGGTAACACTACCACAGGCGATGCAAATGAAAGGTGAACTGTCAACTATCAAAAATGTCATTGTCAGAAATGTCATTGTCAAATGTCAAGTCAAACTAGGTGCTAAACAAAGCATCGTGTCGGCGCGGCAGCGAACTTTTGTTTTTGCGTTGATATTGGTTGAGTTTGTTGAGCTAATTAATAACTTATCATTGCGTTGATTTCGTGTTCAGTAATCTTCGGATTCCTGCACGCTCAAGAATTTTTTTTGAAGACTATTGTACTGTTTCTGTGCTGGTGGTGTGGATTGTGTAGAAAGAATAGAAAACAACGAAAAAACAAAAACCACACACAATAAATAGATAATTTTTATTTCCTTTGAAAGTATGATCTCTCCCCTCTTTTATATCCAATTTACGCTATCATACTATTTTTAAATGCGCAACGGCGGTCCATAGAAGAATGGGCAATCTCCTTTCAACGCACTGTATCGCCGTAATTTTTAGTTTACGTGGCAAAAGAAAAAATACGTGTCCAATATTTTTAGGTTATCTAAATAACGGACTAAATAGATATTTTTGTCAACCACCCTATTCCTTGCATGGATGGTTAATATAGGTATGATAGTATAAAAGATAGTTAGGAAGATAGTGTACAAATTGTTTGAGAGGAAGGTAGATAGTGTTCTTTAAGGTTACACTAGTCGAAAATTCTTCCATACAAACGTAGTCTAGGGATTATTCCACTGTTTGACAATGTACGTTCAAAATAAAAAGTGATATCAATTTGTCTCATCATTATCTAGCCCTGTATGGAATCAAAAAAGTGAAAAAAGTAAATATTTGAAAGTTATGAGCGTCGAAAGTTCCACATTTCGACGCTAATTTTAACGCATTTTTGGGCGCGAATAAATACCATAAGAAGACGGAAAATTGCAAAACGGCCACCATACAGGGATAGATTAGTAGTTCAACAATGCAAATAATTTTATTTTGAATATATATGTTTAGTTGTGTTGTGTTTTTTCATGATATCCCGACTCCCAAGGTGTGTTTATAAAACTTCGCGCGCTCGGTTTCGTCCTAAATCATTATCCATTTCGCTACAAATTTGCAAAAGTGTGTATTCGTACGCGAACTAGTTTCCTACTGCTCATCACAGCATCTATCTCTTCCGCACCGGACGTGTTGTCGGTTGATATAAAATGCATTTTAACCCCTAGTACAAAATAGTTCGTGCCGTTACGACTACGTTTGTATGGAAGAATTTTCGACTAGTGTAATCTTAATATAAAAATGTACTTATTAGCAGTACAGTTATTTTATTACAATAACTTTATTTTTTATTAGGCTTATATTATTAGGCTTGCGTTTGATCACTATCTCACCTGATGGTAAGCGACGATGTGGTCAACGATGGAGCACGCTTGCCTAGAAGAAACCTATTCACTCTTGACTTAAAGACTCTAAAAAGACAGAAGAAACTTTATTCATTTCATTAACTAGCCAGCCCCGTCTAAGACAATATTAGGTTATGTTCTTCATTTTCAAAGACTGCAAACTAGCATCTAGCTTTAACGTATTGAGTCCGGAACAAAAACCCCGCGGCTAGAGATGCACTCGGCCGGGTTTATTGCTCTTTTTACGTCATGCTAAATCCCGGGATTATCTCGGAAACAACTGTGGAAATCCCGGGATTACATAAGAGGATTGGGTTTGTATTCTGACGGTAGTATTACTTGCTGAACTTTAAACAGCGATCGCTTTTATACGGCTGCTTTGGTTTGTCACTTTGTGCTATGAGTTGGTAGTTTTATCTTGCGAATTTGTGCTGCAATTAGAATCGGATTACAACGAGTAGTGTTTATAACTATTATTAATTATAATCCGTGTGCCCGATGGGATTTCCTATCGGCTAAAATTACAAACTTACACACATACATTCATCCACATTTAGCCCCCTTAGAGGATGAATTTCGTTAAGTCCTTTCTTAGTTATAAAAGGAACACTTGTGTAAAATTAGGCCCAGTGGCTCAAATCTTTCATGCAAGTTGGATTTCATATTACACTTCAGCATATCTCCTAAACCCAAAGTAATCACCTACTATTTACGGAGTTTAGGAAATACATTTTTAATGCCTTTTTCTAGAACAAATAACAAAATGGATCGATTGGCAATGAGATTTTACCAACAGATGCTCATTTTAGCTAACTACATAGGACCTATAGAACTTGGAACTTTATTTCTATCATATATCTGTGATCTTATTTATATCTAGGTTATAAGATCACAGATATACCTACACCGTGAAATTTAAGTGGTTGTTTTCCCGCGGCAGAACGACTTGCCTTAAGGAGTACTTTCGAAGCATAGAGTTAAAGTAAAAAAATAACGATGTTTTTGTTTTAAAATAATTAAAAAAAAAAAACCTAAACTCGAAAAAGTGAGTAACAATAGTAACTTGTAGGTACTAGGTACTACGGTGAATAATACGGTGGTGACGCGAGTAGTACCTAGTACCTACAAGTTACTATTGTTACTCACTTTTTCGAGTTGATGAATATTTTTTAAATTATTTTAAAATAAAAACATCGTTATTTTTTTACTTTAACTCTATGCTTCGAAAGTACTCCTAAAGGCAAGTCCTTCTGCCGCGGGAAAACAACCACTTAAATTTCACGGTGTATAAATAGGACCCTATTGTCAGAAAGAGATAAAAAATACTGTTCAAACGCACGTTCGTGTCGCGGCCAGACGCAGGACGGACTGAGTTCACTCAAGCTGGTCAGCTTGTATTTGTATTGCCGTGCAGACGTCAGTAAAACTTATCTACCTCAGTATATATATAACATCATTGTCGATTGGTTTGCCCCTCATCTGTGAAACGTCTGTAGGATGCCTGCGTAGAAAATACGTATTTACGTGCATTGAGGATCCAATAAGCCCAATTATAAATGTGTAGGCGGGTACCTTTGTCCATTCACCAGTGATAATCGTTTAATCGTATTTTTACGCTCAGAAGCGTAGGTTAACCGGAATTACTCGATTGACATCTTCCGCCTACGTTTTGATTTAACGACGGATTTAACTTACTCTAGAAACCGGCTCAATTGCCAAAAAAAAGCCCTACTCCCGGTGACATTGATATAAGAATAAGAAATTATACTTAATACACTTATTATACTTAATATTAATGCTCTACTAATCTGCTTCCAGATGAGAATTGCTTTTGGCCAAATTTTTGGTAACTCCCTTCTTCAGAGGTTAGATGTGTGTGGAAAAGCGAGAGGCAGGACACAATAGGCTGGTTAGATTTAGAATTTGAATCTTACTATAAGTAATATTATGAATCTCGAAAATACGTATATTCAATACGTACACATCTACGAGTAACAGCTAAATGGATTGAAAAAACTTTTGATTTCAGCCATTGCATGTCAAAGTTTTTTAATAAGAACGTAGTCGACGTTGGCGATAAAGCCCTTTTCTCGATGTCTTCAAGAGGAAAATTAAAGAGCAATGTTATTAGATATATATGTATTTATATATATATACATATATATATATATAAGTATAATTTATTTTTATGATTATAATTATGTTATTTTAAAATTGTACACTGGATTCTGCCCTCTTTCGTCATCATTCTCTGTCACCCTAGGGTTTGCTGTAAGAGAACTCAAAATTGAGTTAAGCTCGCCTTTGTACTACTTTTTTATCACATTGTATCGAATGTTGTTTTTGGTGTACAATAAATAAAGAATTACGAATTTGAGTCATACCTTTTTTTTATTATTTAGATTCTAGAGAATAATAGTAAGTAAGAAAAAGTCAGGCCAAACAAACTTGCCTAGTTTTGATGGAATTATATTTGACTAGCAAATAGCCTGACAGTGTAAGCATTCCTTTTAATTCACAAAAAGCTTTTTTCACTTTTCTCATTTTTAAAACAACTTGACCCAGGAGGATTTAATGTAATTTAATGTTTTACATAATTTAATATTATAAGGCGTACCTATTCCTCTCGACGTCAAATTTAAAAGGAAATTCAGAACAAAAGTCAATGGAAGAACATTATTTAGGAGAACTTTGGCAATTACCCATTACACTGAAGTAACTTAGTCCGCTGGGACTATTGAACTCAACCCCTATTGTTATTATTCTTGATTTGTTTCCATCCGGAACATTAAGAATTTTTAAATTATGAGTTAAAAGACCGAATTCTTTGATCACAATCGTGATACCATTTAAACATGACTTTTTTAGATTAGGTACTAGCTTTTTCTGCGACTTCGCCCCCGTGGAAAACACACCACAAAAAAACCATGATACACAGCTTACTATCTAGACAAATTCCGAAAAGCCTACCTTTGTTATCAGTCTTACTTTGAATTCGTTTAAAATCTTTCATGGGGTGAAAGTGCTCATGAATATGTTCAAATTGCAGTATAAAATCTTTCTGTACCTTAAACGCATGCGCAAAATTTATTTTAATCTAGACCCAGTGATTTAGTATATGCATTGTTTTGTATCCTGTATGTTAGTCAATCAATCTGCCAAGCCTTTTCCCAACTATATTGGGTTCGGCTTCCAGTCTAACCGGATTCAGCTGAGTACCAGTGTTTTACATGGAGCGACTGCCTATCTGACCTCCACAACCCAGTAACTGGGTAGTATCCTGTATGTTAGTGAATCAATAAATTCAAGAATGTTGTATTGAACGAAAGAAAAGTATTCTTATCCTCTTCAAATCATGCTTTTATTGTGACAAACGATAAAGCTCGTTATCTGCAGGAGGTCCACTTTATTTACTTAGCTCACATTACACTCGAGGCGGGCTAACATTACTCACTGCACGATATTTATTAGTTCCCATACTTAAGCTGTCTAACTGGCTACTTTGAGTTTATTTTTTCCTTTGTTGGGAAAAAAAGTGTTTTTCTTTTGTTTTCTTTAAAACCTTTATACTTTGCTTTGTTGTTTCGTAAAGATACTTAAGACTATGACCAATGATATATTCTAATGAACAGATACGTTATACACTCACAAAACAATCGAAAAGAGTGTTCCGCGCAGTAGCGGCAGCACACATACACACTTTTCATTCATCTGACATTTCGAAAGGGATGGCTTGATAAAACCAACAAAAAAAAAGAGACAGCTAGTGTTTGTCACTTGCGTGTGAATGCAAACAAACATTATTCTGACCACTAATGTTTTTTCTTTTGACGTTTCGTGACATAAACTAAAGAGAAAAGTCACAATTGTGACGTATTCGAGTCTTCATAATGCGCGCGCTCATAACATATCTGTTTACTAGAACATCATTGACTATGACTGTGTTTACTTACACTAGGACACCTAAATGTAGGCAAGGCCAAAATAAAAGCGCTTTGTTTTGTATTTTGTTAAGGTGTCGCTTAGTGACAACGGGCACTAGAAAGATCATCTTTGTTACAAAATTGATAAACTCGTGCAATTTTTGGATGCATGGTGCTTAAACATAATTGTAGATAAAAACTTGTATTGCAGAAAATACAAATATACACTATATACGAGTGTATATTATAAATACCTATGAGGTACACTAGTAATCTCGTGTTATTTCTAGTGTCCGACCGAAACACGATTTTCAGTCAAAACCGTATGTATATTCGGCTGCTCTTCTAGTTTCAGCCAAAACCGAAACTTAATTAGTTTTAAAAATACAGCCAAATAAAATACAAAATTAATTTTTCAGCCTGTAGAAAGTTTCATTTCTTAATTTTCTCAGAGTAAATATCTTTTTTTTATGAATTCCTTCATTTTTAGATGCAGTGAATTTACCTCTACATGGTCTGTGTGGACTTATAAAAAATTGTACCAAGAATTGAATCGAAAATGTACCTAAAATAAAATAAAAATAACAGCTTTAGTTTTCGCAGTTCGATGGCTAAAACAATCAAACAAGTTAATTACAAAGGCATCAAAATTAACTTGCTGTACAATATTTTTTAATCCATCTATGTACCTATCTATAGACATCATTATCATTTAGTCATCTGTATTTATACCAAACATCTTATCATTTATTTTTGAAGACTAGCAAGGCGTATCATCACAAATGTAGGGATGCCCCGATACTTACATTTAGCCAATCATGTTTAAGTTCTACAATAATAGACACGACCATATTGGAAAATGGTGAAGGAGCATTACCTTTCTTAATTTTTATTCTTCTCCTTTCTATGTTATATTTTATATGTATGAGTATATTTTTTGTAATATTGTATGTTTGTATTTTATGTTATTAAATCTAAGTAGTATATAATTTATGATAATTTGTACACTGACAGCCCTAAATTCTGTTCCTATCATTCAGTCCATCCAAAGGTTGTCTGTAAGAGATTGCCTAGTGCGATAAGATCGCCCATTGTACACTTGTTATTGTGAATGTTTGTCCTGTATGTTTTTTTGTGGTGTACAATAAAGTATATAATAAATAAATAACAGAACACAAATCTTGTCTTGGGAATCGAACCCACAATTTATAATCACCCATAGATGAACGAGACTGTCAGCTTTTTGTTCACTGTCACAACCGTTAGCTCAAGAACGCTAGTTTAAGTCGAGCCAATTTTTCCAAATTTATGGAAAGGGTACTGAACAGTAAGTTGCTGACCTACCTTGAAGACAACAATCTCCTCAGTGACCGTCAATATGGCTTTCGCCGGGGACGGTCAACTGGCGATCTTCTTGTGTATGTCACGCACTGCTGGGGCGAAATCATCGAGAGACACGGCGAAGCACTTGCTGTTTCGCTTTATATCTCGAAGGCCTTTGACAGGGTCTGGCACGCGAGTCTACTCAGTAAGTTGCCTGCTTATGGCATCCCCGCTGGTTTTTGTAGCTGGATATCAGACTTCCTCAGTGAACAGTCGATCCGAGTAGTCATTGACGGCTGCTCCTATGACTTCATGGCTATTGATGCCGGAGTTCCTCAGGGGTCTGTTCTCTCTGCAACTCTTTTCCTAGGCGTGTTTTGGCGTTAAACTACCGGCTACCGCAAAAAGGAGTATTTTCGATCAAACTCCTACTTTTCGGGGTACGTCTGTTCCTGTGACTGATCGGCTCGAGCTTCTAGGCATGGAGTTGACATCCAGCCTCAACTTCGGCGCCTCCATTGAGAACAAAGCCCAAATTGCAGCCAAAAAACTGGGCATCCTAAAAAGAGTGACGCGATTCTTTACGCCTGGACAGCTTTTAACCCTATACAAAGCGCAAGTCCGATCCTGCATGGAGTATTGCAGCCACCTTTGGGATGGCTCAGCTAAGTATCAGCTTGCCGCACTTGACTCGGTGGAACGCAGAGCCAAGAGGCTCATTGGCGACGTTGAGCTGGCGGATGCCAAGCTGTACAGCTTGGCTCATCGCCGCAGGGTTGCCTTCTTGTCGATCTTCTACAGACTGTAGGTACTTCGGTGAGTGTGCTCAAGAACTTCACGACCTCATCCCACCAGCCCCCTTCTACCATCGGACATCTAGACGCAATGCAAGTTAGCATCCTTACCTTGTTGCTATTCCACCAATTTGCACCAAGCGCTTCCATACATCCTTCATAATGCGCACAGTGAATGAGTGGAACTCACTATCTGCGTCTGTGTTTCCGAACGCATTCAACCCGAATCTCTTCAAAGTTAGAGTGAACAGTCTTCTTCTGGGTAAGCTCACTACATCGTCGACTCTGTCTCTGTCACCTCTGACCTAGACTAGAGTCAAGAGTAAACCCATCACAAATAAAAATAAATAAAAAAAGAGCCAAAAATTCAGCTCATTTTTGGCCAAAACCGAAACTGCGGCCGAAACCAATATATTTGGCCAAAATGGCTGAAACCGAAAGTGAACCTTCGATCGGTCTCTAGTTATTTCATACTACTTATCTACTTACACACATACTTATTCAAAACAGGTTCTAGTGTTCCTATTTTAGCTAAAAGATCATGTAAATAACTTGTGTGAAGAGTAAAAATACGACGTCCATGCACTTCCATTATTTATAGATATTATGCAGACACTGTCACACTGCTCCAAAAATAGAACTCTTCTCGTCTCGTGGGAGACCTACACAAGTGTTACTCGTGACATCTCATTATAATAGTAAAGCATCTCTAACTTTATAATAATGTCTATGTGCAAAACATATTTCAGTGTAAATAATGGTTTCAGTTATATTAAAACATACCAACCAGCTATCGCTCAAAAATTTGATTGATCACGTCAAACGGTCATAGTGCTAACATACGTCCGGATTTAGTACGGCCCGACCACGGATTTGTAGGCGGAGTTAGTTCGGCCGTATCATATCCGAACGTGTGTAGGGTGGTCCGCCAGACATTATTATTATTAATTGAGTCCGTCTCGGTCCGTTTGTTTTCACATAGGATATGGTCTGCTCCGTACCAAATCCGGATGTGTGTTGGGGTTGTCGGCTGCTTGGGTAGTACCAACTTCGACCACCATTGAAAAAATTCCCCGATTTATGGGTGATTTACTGATTTTGGTTATTGTCGCCCGATATTTTTACATTCAACTTAGTCATAAATAAAAATGGATAATAATGTTCTAAATATGGTAACACTAGGATTTGTGGGCGGAGTTAGTCCAGCCGTACCAAATCCGGCCATGTGTTAGCACTATAATAAATATGTCACCGGTGATCTGTGTGGCGTGAGGTCTCCGATATGTCAAATTTCATAGTTTTTTGGCTTTTGGCGCAATTTTTTTTACATTTTTTATTGTTGTGACTATTTTCCAAAAATCGCAGATTAAGATAGATACGAGATTTACCAACAACTGCTTTAATGAGGTTTAAGTTTCGGAAAATAATATTCTACTTTTTTTTCGAAAATACGGGGGCTGCGCATAACTGATTTCATATTTAATCGCACTTGTACGGCATTAGAAGTGATTTGAATTCCAAACTATGCTTCCGTGCGCGTTATAAAAACGTTTAACAGCTACCTATATAGCTATGGACCTTAGTCAACGTTCCAAGTTTAAACTGACGTTAATTAGTTCAACCTCATTACACTTAGTAAGTCTAGAGCCCTGCAAGATCGAATTAAATCAAGTACCCAAACAACAAAGGTCCAAACTTAATCAAAATAATCGACAACAATCAACAACGCTTCCTTGTCGAACTGGCATCTCATAAAATTTTAACCCTTGATAAGAAAGGGCTTTAAACGGGTGGACTTTGAAATTGGAACGAAAGGGATTCGAAGTTTGAAGTTCTCGGTAGCTGCGAGGGTTCTGCGAGGCAAATTGTATGTGTTTAGGCCTGACTTTCGACTTTCGGCTTAGTTGCTGGTAATTTAATTAAAACTAGTATTGTTAAATTTATTACACGTACAAGTATTGCATTGTTGATATTACGTTATAATATAAATGTTGAACTGTGAAACCATCGGCAGTGCCATGAGGCAACAGGGAAATAGAACAAGCTTTGATCACCGCACCATACTTGGTCATTGCGTGTTGGCGATCCAAGTCTTTCTTTGTGCTTCCTTTCACCGCAATTCATATTTATCAGTGAGTGATGATAGAATAAAACCTTTTGCCAACAAACTGCCCTATAAATAAAACTATCCACAAACGTGGTCATTAAAGGCAGCCCGTTCGAGAGCAGACTTTAAGAAATTAGACTCCTAACAATATTTTAGGTATTCTGTAAGAAAACCTTTATCTATTTTAGTACATCCCAGCATCCAACACCCAAAAAATCTAAACAAAATTTAAAAAAAAACACCATAAATTTTTGACACATTCAAATTTCGAACGGCGCGATTTCCCCGTCCCACAACATGGCCGAAAGGGCATAGGGACACGAAAAAAGTATCGATACTTTGTGGTATCGAGTACATTTCGATACCGTTACTTTTGTACTCGATACTTTGCATTTGATACTTTTACTCAATGAGTAGTTTTTGGCAGGTATCGTATCAAATAAGAAATTAAGTTTTAAATGGGTAATCTTAGAAATTACTCATTTAAAACTTGCGACCTTACGGTTTATGTTTATGGTTATGGCAACGCCATCTAGTTCACTCGTTCTGATCCTTCTAGATCATAACATCGATCTTTGCTCGAAATCGTTCCTTCCGTTCACAGGTAAATTCCTAAGCTAAAAATTTAATTTTGTTTTATTTTTAATTTTTGATATTACGGTTGGTTTTTTCTATTATTGTTTTAAATTTGTGTACCAATACCATTTGATTTTTCATGTCCTGCCCTACTGAAGTTAAACTGACGTTACTTACTGACTGATATTGACTTATGCTCAATGCGCAAATAAGTAAAGTAGTCGATACCACAAAGATCGATACTTTTGATTCGATACTTTATTGAGTACGAATATTATTTTTCGATACTACTCATGAGTACAGTATCGATACTTTCTATTCGATACCGAGCCCCTAACTAGGCGACTGCTAGCGAGCACGTCACAAGCAGGAGGCAGGGTAATTGCCTGCTACCAACCGCGCTAATAACAAAGTTTATACGCAGCACGAATTCATGATGCGAACATTAAGAGCACTCAGACCATCAGACATCTTAAACAGGCCGCAGTAAACAGATGTAGGTATGTACTTAGTTATGTACCTTTTAGTTACATGTTGTTTTCGTGTCTTGTATTGCTGTACTCGCCTATGGACAGAAAACGAGATGTAAAAATCTTAGTGTTTAAACTAGTTTAGCGGTAGCTTGATTATGATTAGGTTATACAAAAAAAATGAAAATGTTTCCATGATCGTCATATTCATATATTCATATTCTTTATTGTACACAAAATAAACATTACAAATACAAAAGGAAAACTTATGTACAAAGGCGAGCTTAACCCATAATTGGGTTCTCTGACAGCAAATCTCAGTGCTAAAGAGAGAGTTACAAAATAAGGAAAGTTAACCAAAGCGCACAACAAATACTAAAAAACATTTGAATTCTTACTAACTAAATACACTACACAAATACGTGTAAAGCACACAATGCATAAACATAATACATACAAATATCTAAAATACATACATATTTATGCGTCATGTCGACAGGAAATGTTCCTTAATTCTTCTCCTGAATATACCTAGTAAAGGGCTATCCCGTATGGAATGAGGAATGTATCGTCCGTAAAACCTCTTAAAAAATGCTTAGTTTGAAACAATATGAAGGACTAACTTTTGTTTAGTACTTACTAATGTTAAGTCGGTCTGTTATTTCGGACTGCTACGATCGTTTCCATTATTAATGCACAGAAGTAATTTACTCTCCTGTGACGACGTTTACCCGTCGAATCGTTGTATGTTTAACACCAAAAAATAAAGCTACACTTTTATGCAAATGAACAGTTTTTCACTACGTTTCATGAACACCTGTACATCTACTAAATGAATGTTTCACATAAATTGTATTTTTCAGAGGATGTGCAAACAAAATGAATTCCTTCAACATTTATTATTTTTCAGTTGAAATTATTGCATTTTTTATAACTAGAACTCTTGAAAATAATTTACTTTATATTCCTGTAACATTTTAATGTAAGACAAAAAACAGACCAGTTTTTTTTAATATTCTAGGAAATTATTTAATATATTTGATTTAACTTCGTTCGCAGACGAAGAAGAAACAGATTTATTGCAGCAATTAATCATTCGGCGCACACTTTTACAATTAACTTTTTCTTTCCTACAAATGTCACAGCTTTTGTATCCACTTAAATAAAAAAATAACACGAAATTAGCCTCCATCAATCACCGTGTTACGTGAAGAATACTTCTATTTGCGAGTTATTATATCGTGAAATGAGTACTTCTTATAAGAGAGGAAGTCTTGGGAGGCTTGTTGACTTAACAGTTCAATTGGAGTAGTTATCATCAACATCAACCTGTCCTTGTCCCAGTACTCACATTCTGCTTGGGGTCGGTGCAATACGTTTTCCCTTCCATTCCGCCCTGCTATCCGTCAAACTATCACCAAGTCTTTTACCTTCATTAACACGATCCATCCATCTTGTCTTTGATCTCCCTCTCCCTCTCCGTCCACATTATATTATATAAAACTGCATTACCACTGACTCACTGACTCACTGACTGACTCATTGACATAATTGTTCTCCCAGATGGTGAAGGGGGAGGTGGGTATATTTTGACAGATTCGTAAACAAGTAACTCCCGTGAGTATGGGAAAAGTCCCAAACCTCCCCTTTTCCTCCCCCCTCCTCCCCCCCTCTATCGTATCTCGGAAACTAAGGTACCCGTATTTTTTGTTTTTTACGGATTGGTTTAGAGGAGGCTCGCAAAAGTAAAAAACATTTTTCAAAAATGACCCCCTCGCCCCCCTTCTCCCCCCCTTTAAGCGGATCTCGGAAGTTGAGAGACTTGGAACATTTCTTTTTTCAGATTCATATAAAGGGGCAATGCTATAGTCACAAACAAACCATTTTTCAAAGTTGACCCCCTTGCCCCCCTTCTCCCCCCCCCCCCCGTTTTGGCGAATCTTTTTTTTTTGGTTTTTTTTACGGATTCGTTTAGAGGAGGCTCGGAAAAGTAAAAACCATTTTTCAACGTTAACCCCCTCGCCCCCCTTCTCCACCCCTTTAAGCGGATCTCGGAAGTGGAGAGACTTGGAACATTTCTTTTTTCAGATTCATATGAAGGGGCAATGCTTGAGTCGGAATCATTTTTCAAAACTCCCCACTCTCCCTCCCTTCATCCCTCCTCTCTCCAACCTCCCCTACCTAATATCGGTCGTCGAAACCTGTCCGGTGGGAGTGGACCAGGCAGCGTAGGGACCCCGAATGGAGCGAACCTACGAGACCGAGTGCAGCGCAGGGGGGAGGTGGCGAGCGAAGCGAGCCGGCGACCTCCGTAGCGTAACGAAGGTTGAGTGGGTGAAGCGAAACTCAGTGCCTGGCGACGAATGCAAACATTAGGGTTATGTTTTTTGGAACAAAGTGTAGGGTAGGTGTAGGGTAGGTGTAGGGTAGGTGTAGGGTAGGTGTAGGGTAGGTGTAGGGTAGGTGTAGGGTAGGTGTAGGGTAGGTGTAGGGTAGGTGTAGGGTAGGTGTAGGGTAGGTGTAGGGTAGGTGTAGGGTAGGTGTAGGGTAGGTGTAGGGTAGGTGTAGGGTAGGTGTAGGGTAGGTGTAGGGTAGGTGTAGGGTAGGTGTAGGGTAGGTGTAGGGTAGGTGTAGGGTAG
This sequence comes from Orthosia incerta, assembly GCA_948252205.1. Taxonomy (NCBI): domain Eukaryota; kingdom Metazoa; phylum Arthropoda; class Insecta; order Lepidoptera; family Noctuidae; genus Orthosia; species Orthosia incerta. The sequence goes on from OX411748.1 coordinate 9,777,070, forward strand.
GTGTAGGGTAGGTGTAGGGTAGGTGTAGGGTAGGTGTAGGGTAGGTGTAGGGTAGGTGTAGGGTAGGTGTAGGGTAGGTGTAGGGTAGGTGTAGGGTAGGTGTAGGGTAGGTGTAGGGTAGGTGTAGGGTAGGTGTAGGGTAGGTGTAGGGTAGGTGTAGGGACAACAACACGCGAGCTGCTTGCAGCTCGCGCACCAAGCAAATACTAGTTATATTATATAAAGCTGGATTACCACTCACTCACTCACTGACTCATTGACATAATTGTTCTCCCAGATGGTGGAGGGGGAGGTGGGTATATTTTGACAGATTCGTAAACAAGTAACTCCCGCGAGTATGGGAAAAGTGCCAAACCTCCCCTTTTCCCCCCCCCTCCTCCCCCCCTCTATCGTATCTCGGAAACTAAGGTACCCGTATTTTTTGTTTTTTACGGATTCGTTTAGAGGAGGCTCGGAAAAGTAAAAACCATTTTTCAAAAATGACCCCCTCGCCCCCCTTCTCCCCCCCTTTAAGCGGATCTCGAAAGTTGAGAGACTTGGAACATTTCTTTTTTCAGATTCATATAAAGGGGCAATGCTATAGTCAAAAACAAACCATTTTTCAAAGTTGACCCCCTTGCCCCCCTTCTCCCCCCTCCCCCCCCGTTTTTGCTAATCTTTTTTTTTGTTTTTTTTACGGAATCGTTTAGAGGAGGTTCGGAAAAGTAAAAACCATTTTTCAAAGTTGACCCCCTCGCCCCCATTCTCCCCCCCTTTAAGCGGATATCGGAAGTTGAGAGACTTGGAACATTTATTTTTTCAGATTCATATAAAGGGGCAATGCTATAGTCACAAACGAACCAGTTTTCAAAGTTGACACCCTTGCCCCCCATCTCCCCCTCCCCCCCCCCTTTTTGTTGTTTTGTTTTTTTTACGGATTCAGCGTAGGGATCCCGAGTGGAGCGAACCTACGAGACCGAGTGCAGCGCAGGGGGGAGGTGGCGAGCGAAGCGAGCCGGCGACCTCCGTAGCGTAACGAAGGTTGAGTGGGTGAAGCGAAACTCAGTGCCTGGCGACGACAAGCAAACATTAGGGTTATGTTTTTTGGAACAAAGTGTAGGGTAGGTGTAGGGTAGGTGTAGGGTAGGTGTAGGGTAGGTGTAGGGTAGGTGTAGGGTAGGTGTAGGGTAGGTGTAGGGTAGGTGTAGGGTAGGTGTAGGGTAGGTGTAGGGTAGGTGTAGGGTAGGTGTAGGGTAGGTGTAGGGTAGGTGTAGGGTAGGTGTAGGGTAGGTGTAGGGTAGGTGTAGGGTAGGTGTAGGGTAGGTGTAGGGTAGGTGTAGGGTAGGTGTAGGGTAGGTGTAGGGTAGGTGTAGGGTAGGTGTAGGGTAGGTGTAGGGTAGGTGTAGGGTAGGTGTAGGGTAGGTGTAGGGTAGGTGTAGGGTAGGTGTAGGGTAGGTGTAGGGTAGGTGTAGGGTAGGTGTAGGGTAGGTGTAGGGTAGGTGTAGGGTAGGTGTAGGGTAGGTGTAGGGTAGGTGTAGGGTAGGTGTAGGGTAGGTGTAGGGTAGGTGTAGGGTAGGTGTAGGGTAGGTGTAGGGTAGGTGTAGGGTAGGTGTAGGGTAGGTGTAGGGTAGGTGTAGGGTAGGTGTAGGGTAGGTGTAGGGTAGGTGTAGGGTAGGTGTAGGGTAGGTGTAGGGTAGGTGTAGGGTAGGTGTAGGGTAGGTGTAGGGTAGGTGTAGGGTAGGTGTAGGGTAGGTGTAGGGTAGGTGTAGGGTAGGTGTAGGGTAGGTGTAGGGTAGGTGTAGGGTAGGTGTAGGGTAGGTGTAGGGTAGGTGTAGGGTAGGTGTAGGGTAGGTGTAGGGTAGGTGTAGGGTAGGTGTAGGGTAGGTGTAGGGTAGGTGTAGGGTAGGTGTAGGGTAGGTGTAGGGTAGGTGTAGGGTAGGTGTAGGGTAGGTGTAGGGTAGGTGTAGGGTAGGTGTAGGGTAGGTGTAGGGTAGGTGTAGGGTAGGTGTAGGGTAGGTGTAGGGTAGGTGTAGGGTAGGTGTAGGGTAGGTGTAGGGTAGGTGTAGGGTAGGTGTAGGGTAGGTGTAGGGTAGGTGTAGGGTAGGTGTAGGGTAGGTGTAGGGTAGGTGTAGGGTAGGTGTAGGGTAGGTGTAGGGTAGGTGTAGGGTAGGTGTAAGGTAGGTGTAAGGACAACAACACGCGAGCTGCTTGCAGCTCGCGCACCAAGCAAATACTAGTTATATTATATAAAACTGCATTACCACTGACTGACTCACTGACTCACTCATTGACATAATTGTTCTCCCAGATGGTGGAGGGGGAGGTGGGTATATTTTGACAGATTCGTAAACAAGTAACTCCCGTGAGTATGGGAAAAGTCCCAAACCTCCCCTTTTCCTCCCCCCTCCTCCACCCCTCTATCGTATCTCGGAAACTAAGGTACCCGTATTTTTTGTTTTTTACGGATTCGTTTAGAGGAGGCTCGGAAAAGTAAAGACCATTTTTCAAAGTTTACCCCCTCGCCCCCCTTCTCCCCCCCTTTAAGCGGATCTCGGAAGTTGAGAGACTTGGAACATTTCTTTTTTCAGATTCATATAAAGGGGCAATGCTATAGTCACAAACGAACAAGTTTTCAAAGTTGACCCCCTTGCCCCCCTTCTCCCCCTGCCCCCCCCGTTTAAGCGAATCTTTTTTTCGTGTTTTTTTTAAGGATTCGTTTAGAGGAGGCTCGGAATAGTAAAAAGCATTTTTCAAAGTTGACCCCCTCGCCCCCCTTCTCCCCCCCTTTAAGCGGATCTCGGAAGTTGAGAGACTTGGAACATTTCTTTTTTCAGATTCATATAAAGGGGCAATGCTATAGTCACAAACGAACCAGTTTTCAAAGTTGACCCCCTTGCCCCCCTTCTCCCCCCTTTCCCCCCCGTTTTGGCGGATCTTTTTTTTTGTTTTTTTTACGGATTCAGCGAAGGGATCCCGAGTGGAGCGAACCTACGAGACCGAGTGCAGCGCAGGGGGGAGGTGGCGAGAGAAGCGAGCCGGCGACCTCCGTAGCGTAACGTAGGTTGAGTGGGTGAAGAGAAACTCAGTGCCTGGCGACGACAAGCAAACATTAGGGTTATGTTTTTTGGAACAAAGTTTAGTGTAGTTTAGTGTAGGGTAGGTGTAGGGTAGGTGTAGGGTAGGTGTAGGGTAGGTGTAGGGTAGGTGTAGGGTAGGTGTAGGGTAGGTGTAGGGTAGGTGTAGGGTAGGTGTAGGGTAGGTGTAGGGTAGGTGTAGGGTAGGTGTAGGGTAGGTGTAGGGTAGGTGTAGGGTAGGTGTAGGGTAGGTGTAGGGTAGGTGTAGGGCAGGTGTAGGGTAGGTGTAGGGTAGGTGTAGGGTAGGTGTAGGGTAGGTGTAGGGTAGGTGTAGGGTAGGTGTAGGGTAGGTGTAGGGTAGGTGTAGGGTAGGTGTAGGGTAGGTGTAGGGTAGGTGTAGGGTAGGTGTAGGGTAGGTGTAGGGTAGGTGTAGGGTAGGTGTAGGGTAGGTGTAGGGTAGGTGTAGGGTAGGTGTAGGGTAGGTGTAGGGTAGGTATAGGGTAGGTGTAGGGTAGGTGTAGGGTAGGTGTAGGGTAGGTGTAGGGTAGGTGTAGGGTAGGTGTAGGGTAGGTGTAGGGTAGGTGTAGGGTAGGTGTAGGGTAGGTGTAAGGTAGGTGTAGGGTAGGTGTAGGCTAGGTGTAGGGTAGGTGTAGGGTAGGTGTAGGGTAGGTTTAGGGTAGGTGTAGGGTAGGTGTAGGGTAGGTGTAGGGTAGGTGTAGGGTAGGTGTAGGGACAACAACACGCGAGCTGCTTGCAGCTCGCGCACCAAGCAAATACTAGTTATTATAATATATAAAACTGCATTACCACTGACTCACTGACTCACTCACTCACTCATTGACATAATTGTTCTCCCAGATGGTGGAGGGGGAGGTGGGTATATTTTGACAGATTCGTAAACAAGTAACTCCCGCGAGTATGGGAAAAGTGCCAAACCTCCCCTTTCCCCCCCCCCGTCCTCCCCCCCTCTATCGTATCTCGGAAACTAAGATACCCGTATTTTTTGTTTTTTACGGATTCGTTTAGAGGAGGCTCGGAAAAGTAAAGACCATTTTTCAAAGTTGACCCCCTCGCCCCCCTTCTCCCCCCCTTTAAGCGGATCTCGGAAGTTGAGAGACTTGGAACATTTCTTTTTTCAGATTCATATAAAGGGGCAATGCTATAGTCACAAACAAACCATTTTTCAAAGTTGACCCCCTTGCCCCCCTTCTCCCCCCCCACCCCCGTTTTGGCGAATCTCTTTTTTTCAGTTTTTTTTTACGGATTCGTTTAGAGGAGGCTCGGAAAAGTAAAAACCATTTTTCAAAGTGGACCCCCTCGCCCCCCTTCTCCCCCCCTTTAAGCGGATCTCGGAAGTTGAGAGACTTGGAACATTTCTTTTTTCAGATTCATATAAAGGGGCAATGCTATAGTCACAAACAAACCATTTTTCAAAGTTGACCCCCTTGCCCCCCATCTCCCCCCTCCCGCCCCCGTTTTGGCGAATCTTTTTTTTGTTTTTTTTACGGTATCAGCGTAGGGATCCCGAGTGGAGCGAACCTACGAGACCGAGTGCAGCGCAGGGGGGAGGTGGCGAGCGAAGCGAGCCGGCGACCTCCGTAGCGTAACGAAGGTTGAGTGGGTGAAGCGAAACTCAGTGCCTGGCGACGACAAGCAAACATTAGGGTTATGTTTTTTGGAACAAAGTGTAGGGTAGCTGTAGGGTAGGTGTAGGGTAGGTGTAGGGTAGGTATAGGGTAGGTGTAGGGTAGGTGTAGGGTAGGTGTAGGGTAGGTGTAGGGTAGGTGTAGGGTAGGTGTAGGGTAGGTGTAGGGTCGGTGTAGGGTCGGTGTAGGGTAGGTGTAGGGTAGGTGTAGGGTAGGTGTAAGGTAGGTGTTGGGTAGATGTAGGGTAGGTGTAGGGTAGGTGTAGGGTAGGTGTAGGGTAGGTGTAGGGTAGGTGTAGGGTAGGTGTAGGGTAGGTGTAGGGTAGGTGTAGGGTAGGTGTAGGGTAGGTGTAGGGTAGGTGTAGGGTAGGTGTAGGGTAGGTGTAGGGTAGGTGTAGGGTAGGTGTAGGGTAGGTGTAGGGTAGGTGTAGGGTACGTGTAGGGTAGGTGTAGGGTAGGTGTAGGGTAGGTGTAGGGTAGGGTAGGTGTAGGGTACGTGTAGGGTAGGTGTAGGGTAGGTGTAGGGTTGGTGTAGGGACAACAACACGCGAGCTGCTTGCAGCTCGCGCACCAAGCAAATACTAGTTATTATAATATATAAAACTGCATTACCACTGACTCACTGACTCACTGACTCACTCATTGACATAATTGTTCTCCCAGATGGTGGATGGGGAGGTGGGTATATTTTGACAGATTCGTAAACAAGTAACTCCCGTGAGTATGGGAAAAGTCCCAAACCTCCCCTTTTCCTCCCCCCTCCTCCCCCCCTCTATCGTATCTCGGAAACTAAGGTACCCGTAGTATGTTTTTTTTACGGATTCGTTTAGAGGAGGCTCGGAAAAGTAAAAACCATTTTTCAAAGTTGACCCCCTCGCCCCCATTCTCACCCCCTTTAAGTGGTTCTCGGAAGTTGAGAGACTTGGAACATTTATTTTTTCAGATTCATATAAAGGGGCAATGCTTTAGTCACAAACGAACCATTTTTCAAAGTTGACCCCCTTGCCCCCCTTCTCCCCCCTCCCCCCCCGTTTTGGCTAATCTTTTTTTTTTGTTTTTTTTACGGAATCGTTTAGAGGAGGCTCGGTAAAGTAAAAACCATTTTTCAAAGTTGACCCCCTCACCCCCCTTCTCCCCCCCTTTAAGCGGATCTCGGAAGTTGAGAGACTTGGAACATTTCTTTTTTCAGTTTCATATAAAGGGGCAATGCTATAGTCACAAACAAACCATTTTTCATAGTTGACCCCCTTGCCCCCCTTCTCCCCCCTCCCCCCCGTTTTGGCGAATCTTTTTTTTTCGTTTTTTTTACGGATTCGTTTAGAGGAGCCTCGGAAAAGTAAAAATCATTTTTCAAAGTTGGCCCCCTCGCCCCCCTTCTCCCCCCCTTTAAGCGGATCTCGGAAGTTGAGAGACTTGGAACATTTCTTTTTTCAGATTCATATAAAGGGGCAATGCTATAGTCACAAACGAACCAGTTATCAAAGTTGACCCCCTTGCCCCCCTTCTCCCCCCCCGTTTTGGCGAATCTTTTTTTTTTTACGGTTTCGTTTATAGGACGCTCGGAAAAGTAAAAACCATTTTACAAAGTTGACCCCCTCGCCCCCCTTCTCCCCCCTTTAAGCGGATCTCGGAAGTTGAGAGACTTGGAACATTTCTTTTTTCAGATTCATATAAAGGGGCAATGTTATAGTCACAAACGAACCAGATTTCAAAGTTGACCCCCTTGCCCCCCTTCTTCCCCCCCCCCCGTTTTGGCGAATCTTTTTTTTTTCAGATTCATATAAAGGGGCAATGCTTTAGTCGGAATCATTTTTCAAAACGCCCCACCCTTCACCCCTCCTCCCCTACCTAATATCGGTCGTCGAAACCTGTCCAGTGGGAGTGGACCAGGCAGCGTAGGGATCCCGGGTGGAGCGAACCTACGAGACCGAGTGCAGCGCAGGGGGGAGGTGGCGAGCGAAGCGAGCCGGCGACCTCCGTAGCGTAACGAAGGTTGAGTGGGTGATGAAGCGAAACTCAGTGCCTGGCGACGACAAGCAAACATTAGGGTTATGTTTTTTGGAACAAAGTTTAGGGTAGGTGTAGGGTAGGTGTAGGGTAGGTGTAGGGTAAGTGTAGGGTAGGTGTAGGGTAGGTGTAGGGTAGGTGTAGGGTAGGTGTAGGGTAGGTGTAGGGTAGGTGTAGGGTAGGTGTAGGGTAGGTGTAGGGTAGGTGTAGGGTAGGTGTAGGGACAACAAAACGCGAGCTGCTTGCAGCTCGCGCACCAAGCAAATACTAGTTTTTATTATAATACCTGATTAGTCACAAGCGTTTATCCCTCCCTTTCACATTTCCACACCAAGACAAATAATTCCCTTTCAACTTTTCTGTCACTGGTGCCATTTTCACACATCCTTTAATGTACTAATTCTTTTTCACTATAAAATTCTCGTCACTTCACCCATCCACCCCAACATTATTTTCTCCGCTACATATATTTACATATTTCTTTGGCCTCACACACAAAAAATCAGAATGACCATTACGACAGAAGAAATAACGAACGGAGGCGATCATATTTTTATGACTCACACCAAAATCTCAGATTTTTAATAACGCTACGCAACACCACAGTCCTCTCAATAAAGAAAATATAGCGCAATAAAAATACTGGCATGTCGCACAGAAATAGCAACTGATATTTATTTGTTCGTCGGTAACGGGATCGCTGACCATGCGATATGTTTCTTCATTTGAAGTAAGATTGTTTGTCTTTTAAGGTTTATTTTCTTCCAGCTTCGTATAGAATATGAGATGAGAGAAAATATTTTTATGAAGAAGGTACTGTAGAAGTAGCCAATCGGCCTAAGTAAAAAGTTAATGGCATACTATGAAGATAAAGTACACAAAGATTACTCTGATTTCTGTCAAAATGAATAGTTATTTATGCAACTGTTGTATAATTAGGGGTCTCGTGGAGGCGATTGGCGGTGGCAACCTCTCGCGTCCGGCCCTGGTTCAGGCCATGTTACGGAGCGAGAGGGTATGGGAAGCTGTCTCCTCCTTCTGCGAAGCAGTAATGCTCGCAAAGGAGGAGGCGGAACGCGTGAGGGAGACGCAACGGAGACGCCCTCACGCCCTTGGCCACCGCAGGAGACGCCCTGGGCGTCGGGGGTCGCAAGCCGATCCCCGGCCACCGTAGGCACGGGCTTGCGGACGGCGAGTAATGGGTAGCTCGCCGTCCGATAAGGACCAGGCCCGAGTCGACGGCGCGTTGTGTTCCACGCGCGCCTCAAAGAGATGTCAGCAGAATAGACGGGGTCCACGAGGGCCGATGCCTGTCTGGGTCGCGGATAAATTTGAAAAAGAGTTACCGCGGCCCTGGCTCAAGCAACTGAAGGAACACGGGTGGGTTTTAGTCAGTAAAAGTCTGACACACCCTCCCGCCTCACCCAGAGCGGGAGAAGTCATTGGATGATTTCCCACCCAAAAAAAAAAAAAAAAAAAAAAAAAAGGGGTATTAAAACACGAATGTAGTATCACATGAGTGTTTTCATACCTAACTATGTACAGTTGCAAACAAGATTATCTACACCCATGATATGAATGCTCTTTAAAAGATTTATATTTCGGTATCTTCTTCACCCTATTTCTTTTATGTTATAAACAAAATGTAAGTAGTATATGTTATTATTATTTGATTTATTTCTCGTCTTTACTAACTTAATTTAAGTACTACTAATACTATTGTTAAGGGTTTAGCATAAGCGTGTTATTATATTGTATGTCGTTTTGTGCCAATTAAACACTTTTTCTTTCTTTCTATGTAGATCCATGGAAAGTTTAATTGCTGAGTAATACAAACAAACTATGACAACAATTACCATTTTTTAATTACGGCGCTGTGGTAGTGAATCGCGCGTGCATGACAATGTTCCTTTTTTTGAAATTCTAGATACCACGAATTGAGTTGTGAGAATGTGGCTCATCAAACATGAGTAGGAAAGGTAAGGGATTTGCATTATGATTAAGATTCAAAGGAGTTGCATTATGAAATTTAGTACATTATAACTCTTGTTTGGATGTTATTATGGTTACTATGACACTGGTTGTTTTAATGTTTACAAAGCTGTTTCAGAAACATTATGGAGGGATTTATAGCATGAATAAACATATTAGTCAGTAATAAAATCAATCTACTCCTATGTTGGAATATACTGGTATTTTCAGCTAGAAAATACCAGTATTTTACAGAATAGAATAGTTCTTTATTTGCACAGAAAGTAGGTATAAGTTACAGATGTTAAGTTTTAATGTAATGATCCTTATGCTATACCTTAAGTAAGGCATGCAAACAGTTTAAGCTATAATAAAGTCCCATTTAATATAAATCGTTAAAACATTAAATTAAATCAAATACAAATTTACCATGTCAAGATCAAATTCTGTAAATAATTTGAAATAGGCAATGCAATATACAATGTCAATTTTAATAAAAAGGGATTTCAAATTCGTCAAGTTCCAGTCAATACAGTCGAATAAAAAATGAAATGATTAAGTACAAGTCAGGCAAACAGAGAAGTACAGTACCAGTATTTATCAGTATTATTAGGCAGTTGCCCTATTTAAAATACCCCAAAACGTAGTAACTGAATTCGGGATATCTCTTGGCAAGACTGATGTAAGATTTTCTGTCTTTTGACTACTCTTCATCATATCAGCCGAAAGACGTCCACTGCTGGACATAGGCCTCCCCCAAGCGTCGCCACATTGACCGGTCCCGTGCGTCCCGCAACCAGTGGATTCCTGCAACCTTCACCAGGTCATCGGTCCACCTGGTGGGAAGCCTTCCAACGCAACGTCTTCCGGTTCGCGGTCGCCACTCCAGAACCTTTCTGCCCCATTGGCCATCCGTTCTGCGAGCAATGTGCCCTGCCCACTGCCACTTGACTACTCTTAACGACTGTTATTACACTTTCAGAAACAAAGGTCAGAATTAAATGTCTTGGTGTAGGTACTAAACTACAGTTATAGAGAAACCTCGTGCCACCTCTAATCATTTTAGATCTATTTGAATAACGAACATATAAAAAAAAACTCAGTTTTTATACACGCGATCCGTTTATGCATCAGTGAGTCATATTTTCACAACAGGTGCAGATAGGTTTCATAACCTTGGGTAGTAACAATATAACCCGACCTTTTTAGGGTTATATTGGCATCCTATTGATTTTGAAAGTAATACGGGCTATGTTGGAAAAGTTAATAAAATCACGCTCCATTGGATCGATGCACACGAGTCACGATCACTACATGATTGGTGTCATAAATAAGTGTAAGTTATTTTATTGTGTGTAACTGTAATATATAGTAGTTTGTGTTGAATATGAAGATTACTCCGTCGATAGTAGGTATTGTGCTGATTGGTGTGGAGATTTCATAACAAATGACTCACTGGTATCGGGTTAACTTCGTATGATTGCGGCATATAATTATGCAAAATTAACTCGATTCGCTTGTTACTACGAAAATAAATCATCTTAATACAACATCATAATTTATAGTGACGTTTTGTAGTGCGCTTCGTTAAAATAATGAAAATATATATATTTTTAGAACAGCTTCCAAACTAATTTTCAATATAACAAATTAAACTCACATCTTAATGACAGTTCTCACACGAACAACAATCGTATATTCGGCCTGCATTTCTCATGTTATATGTAAAACAGCAAACATCCAGCGGTTCTCTAACCTCAGAACTAATACCACACTTACAAACACCATAACAGGACCACCTCATCAGTTAACATAAACCATCATAATACATAATTAACACACACACAACACACACAGCAATACAACCTTCACAAGTAATACGGGATCTAAATCCCCGTGTCCGGAACGAATAAGCGATGCGGGCTTGGATATCGGGATTACGGTATGATGCGACCGGAACGAACCTGAAGAGAACCGGAGGCGGTGCGGAGGCATCTCACAACAAAAGCCTCTGACCTGGACTGAGACCCGGATGTAAGAATGATTTATTTTAAGAATGATTTTATATGTCGGATGTATGTAAGTTATATTATTGGACATAGAGTACGATGAATAATAAACTTGAGACTAGAGATATATATGCATTCCACCAGCTTTTACAACAAATCTTTTACGGTTCAAGCGGTGCGGTTGTGGAATGCTTTGCCCGTGTCAATAAGGCGTGCTCAATCTCTGCCCATTTTTAAAACTATGGTAAAGAATCACTACCTCTCTCTTTAATGGTTGTATTTCTTGATTTCTATGCTTTTGTTCCATAATTATTACTGTATATATTTGTCTATATATATATATATATGTATTTATTAATTTTATAGATAAATAGTACACCAAAGACTACCTACAGTACTGTATTTCCTTCCATTTTTTAAATCCATCCAAAGGTTGTCTTGAAAAGATCGCTTTTAGCAATAAGGCCGCCCATTGCCTCACCCAGTGTAATGTTTTCTTCGTCTATACTTTCTGTAACTTATATGGTGTACATAATAAAGAGTATTCTATTCTATTCTATAATAAAGAATGTGGGTGGTCCCCTTGTTCACAATTTTATAAACTAAACAAAAATGAGAGAATCATCATCATTTCAGCCGAAAGACGTCCACTGCTGGACATAGGCCTCCCCCAGGCGTCGCCACATTGACCGATCCCGTGCGTCTCGTATCCAGCGCCTTCCCGCAACCTTAACCAGGTCATCGGTCCACCTCACAGAACAAAAAAAACGCCTACAGGTCCACCTAGTGGGAGGCCTTCCAACGCATCGTCTTCCGGTTCGCGGTCACCATTCCAGAACTCTTCGGCCCCATCGGCCATCCTTTCTGCGAGCAATGTGCCCTGCCCACTGCCACTTAAGTTTCACAATGTGTTTATTAAAAATAAGAGAAAGATCCAATTTATTTTGTATTATTAATATTACAACAACAATTGGAAATCATACTCACATCACAGTCACACAGAGCTTCCCTAGTACGGACTCCAGTCTCTCGCAAAGGTGCTTCTAGCAAGTATTGTAATATAGCTTTAAGTACATAGATTTGAAGTCAACCTTTGTGGAGAGAAAACAATTTTTATTTATTATTAATAAACATCTCTTTCTGATAGACATTACGATAGAAAACGTAGATGAGAAATTAGTTTATAACTTTGAACTTCACCATGTTTTAGATGGATGCGATCTGAAATGTTACTTTTTGTTTTATAAGAGAAAAAAGGATGGGTAAAGCCTAAATTTAGTTATACTTGCGACGTAGTTTAGTACAAGGGAATGCATCAATAATTTATTAGCGAGCTGTAAAAACAAACACATCTGACAGTTAAACTTTGTAAGGAAGCAAGGTATCAGAAAGCCCCTGGGTAGGGCCTATTTGCACCGGACAAAGCTACATTTTATTGTAGTTTTTACCTTAACAAAAAATATGTGTCCGGTTAAAAAAAACTTTATGAAAACGGTACAAACTTTTAAAAACATGTTGATGTAAATTGAGGGTAACCTTTTACCGTTCTGGAAAAAAACAAATTATTTAATCGTTCAGGAAATTGGTAAAAAGTGAAGAATAAACGTTAACAATCGATAGCAGACAGTGATTTATTGTGTTTTCACTTTTACACTAATTACACTGTTAAGGTCATTATTCTTTTGAAGCGTTTAAAGGTATTATTATGGCTCCTCATTGTCAACAAGAGCTTAAAATTATAGCGATAGTATCTGCATATTACAAGCTTTTATACAAATAGAGATACAATGTATAATTTAAATCGCAAACATTATTAACTAACTAGCTGTTCCGTGCGGGTTTGACCCGTTTTCGGGATTAAAAATAGCCTATGTCATTCAGGTATAATGTAGCTTTCTATTGGTGAAAGAATTTTTTAAATCGGTCCTATAGTTTCGGAGCTTATTCGGTACAAACAACCAAACAAAAAAATCTCTCCTCTTTATAATATTATATTAGTATAGATTATAATAGCTGGAACTAATTCAGATTTGAGTTTTGTTAGTTTCATTATAATTTACTAGCTTTACCTGCGGTGTAGCTCCCATGTCATATGGCTACAGACACCGTGCTATTTTTGGAAAAACGTCTGCTTATTGAGTTTCTAGTCGTCAATAACCGTTTTTAATATCCAAGTAGTTCCACAATTTCACATGATACAATTTCCCTTTGCTACGATATTTCATAGGCGCTACGAAATTTCCAAATCTCGTAGCAGCGTAGCGCTACACCTACTACGGGCTACGAGGCCCGTCGCCCACAGTCATAATCTCATTAACGCCCCCAGCCGTGATAAGCCGCTAAACAATTCTTCATTTGTACCAATGACCAACTCAATGGGTACACAATGGAGACATTATGCTAATTGCCGTCTCGATCGTAAATCCGGGGAAGAGGCTAAAACTTAGCCATTTGGAAATACTAATCTCTGGAAATACATTTCCAGACAGAGACTGCTTTTTACAAACTTATGAACAAAATTTCATATTTATAGTGTAGTAATTAAAAACCAGTTAGGTCCACAACAATTTTACATGAGAAAGTCCCTTTGCTACGACACTTTTTTGTAAATTGTCGTAGCAAAAGGGCGATCTCGCTACGAAATTTCCAAATCTCGTAGCAGCGTAACCTGCGTAACGCTACACCTGCTACGAGCTACGAGGCCCCTCGCCCGCTCGTAATCATATTAAAGGCCCGAGCCGTGATAAGCCACGAAACAATACCTCTCATTTGTGCCAATGACCAACTCAATGGGTGCTTAATTCCATTAGAACTTTGTAATTAATATTAACAGGCTGGGATTTAAATGTAAATGAATACGGTTTGGGTTTTGTGATGATAAATGCGGTTTTATTTTTAGAAACGAATATCTAAGCAGATTTTTGGTTCTTTAAGTATTAACAAAACGTAAAAATAAAATACTGTGCTTTTTACTGTTGTATTGTACAGTTATAGAAACAAAAAAAAAATATGTAGGTACCTGCCACAAAAACAAAATGTATAATAAAATTTATATTTTTATTTATACAGAATTTATTGAACACCAGCAAATACATAGCAAAAAGGAAATTAAAATGTAAAAACGTTATCGTTACATAATAATGAGCAAGATCTTTGTCTGACTTAAAATTATGATTGCCCAAAATAGAATGGGTATACTTCATAGAATAGGCACATGTACTCTTATAATACACTAGCTGACCCCCGCGGCTTCGCTCTTCTCTGCCTGCTCTGCCTACCCTGCCTACCCTGCCTACCCTGCCTATCCTACCTACCCTACCCTACCTAATTATTTTTATCTATCATCAATGGTTTTCTCAGCGCACGCCAAAGAATGAATTTTATAGCCAACATTTTGCTACCTTGGGTTACCTTATTGCAATTTTCATAAGGATCTCACATTTTTAATAAATTGTAGCCTATGACACTCAGGAATAATGTAGCTTTCTACCTGTTGAAAGAATTTTCAAAATCGGTTCAGTAGATCCAGAGATTACCCCTTACAACGTTACAAACTCACAAACTTTACCTCTTTATAATATTATAAGTATAGATATAGATAAATATACTGTTCAAACTTCATTGTAAAGTTCAACGAATCTTATCATATTTATATAGCAGGCTTATTAAGTATCTTTTGCAAGAGCAAAACGATAGCGATCAATCGCTTTATGTCATAAAAGTTGGAATTACCTGCAGTGTAGGTTGGTAGGTCCTACACAATCGTTTGCTAATCGATCGCTGTTTGTCAAATGCACTTATTAAAAAAAAACCGCCACCAACTCTAAAACTTCTGTATGGAAGAGCAATTCTTGAGCAAAAATCGCTATCGTTGTGCTCTTGCAAAAGATACGTAATAAGCCTGCCGGTTTTGACTTACTTTGACAGGTAGGTACGTGAGCCCAGTGAATCGACTAATCTCGTTAATTAATTCATAACTCGGCAATATGGAACAACTCTGTTTCTACGTGTACGTGTTACCTACGTGTTAACTACGAGAAACAGGGTCATACGTAATACTGACTGTAATTAACATGCACGCGTATGTGGACACAGGTACATACTAACACAAATGTATGTTAGTGAGTGCCTTTATGCAAGCAGACATTTTAGTAATCTGTAAAGGTGTCGGTACAATTTTTCTGTTACTAGTAATTAACAAGTGAGCAATTTACGACCAAATTAGATGACCTTTATGAACAAAGGCATAAAAACTAGAATTCAATAATAATTATAAATCAAGTAAAGGCCAACGCAGACCGGGACGGGATGGCAAGGGATTTAAATTTTCAATTATCGATATTAACACCAAATCACAATCTACCCTTTTATAAAAATACTTTTTTACAAAAAATACTAGGACTTCCAAATAAAAGCACTACAAAGTGACAAATAACTTTCTTTTTGGAAGCAAGTTGCCTTTAGTAAGGTATATATAATGCCAGAATAGATTACCCGATTACCATGAATCTTGAACATAACCGGTGAAATGAGATTGTACCAAGTCGAACTGTACACATCTGCGTACCCCTTTAGAGCGAACTCGTGTGATGTTATGTTATAAAATAAACGTGCGAATGCAACAATCCCGAGAGATTTGCCGTCATTTATTGAAGAGTTCTATTTTATATCTCCGATGTTCTTTATCAGATTTTCACCAAATTATAAAGGGACCAATGTCGGAACATACTCTTTCAAACAATTTTTTTTTTCAAAGTCGGTCTGCAATTGTCGGAGAAAACGGTGAACAAAAACAAAAAAAAAACAAACATAAAGTCGAACATAGAACCTCCTCCTTTTAGGTAAGTCGGTTAAAAACTGAGCCACATCAACATTCGATCAAACGCAACTGAAGACTAAATATGTAACCGTGGCACGAAAAGGCGCTGGAATGCCGCGGTATCTAAGCGGCTAGTGTGCGCTGACTTACTACAAAATCCCTTGCCATCCCGTCTCAGTCTGCACAGACTACAAGATCCTGCCTCATTCTTAGCTTCATTGCAATATTCGAGGATGGAGGTTGTTGAGCAGAAGATGATTTCCGGTCGATATTGTGACGGGTCTCCATACACACACTGTGTCTGAGATGAATCAATGATACCATATTAGACCATATTGGATTTGCAGCAAACAAATTTAGCCTAAACCCAAGAGTCATCTAGGTCGCTACTTATAGGCCATACATAATATCTAGGTACTTAAGTCATAGACTTGAAACGATGAAGAAGAATATGTACTAAAAGAAAACCCAACTCAAATTAAACAACGTTTATACAAATAGAATGAAACATCCAAATCGGAACAGCGTCCTTTTACATAAAAATAATGCGTAGGATTATTCTCCTAAGAAAGTGATTTAGTCTCTGCCCAAGGATTTACGAAAGAGACGGAAATTAGCATAATGTCACACCACGACGCAGATTTAGAGATGAATGACAAGATTTTACAAATGCAATGATTCCCAACCTCATTTGGGTCTTAAACCTAAAAATCCCGAGCCGCTGTCGACTTTAAAGACAACTTAAGACTCCTTTTATTTTACTCCAATTTATTTTATCGCATTAATTTAGTTGATCCTCATTTAAATTGGATAACTCCCGCTAATACTCACGTTATCTGTTGGCTCGCCAGTAAGAGAACAATAAAAAACAAATGCATAAATCAAAAAGAAAACAAATGAATGAGGCACAATGTCAATTTCCCTTTTTCATTCCAAAAACAAAAAGCATTTCCTCGTCAATGGAGTGCTAATGGCGGCAAAAACGCGTTTTTGTATGCCAGTTACTTCGTCTGATAGGATGAATATATTTTTATTTCGGGGTTACGTTTATAAAAACAAAACACAGCGAGTATTATTAAAATGGCCGCCAGTTGTTGACTTAATTAAACGGGAGAGGGCGCCAATGAAAAAAGGGTTTTATACTCTCGGAAAATAGAAGAGTGGAAAATGTGGGCACCCTCCACATTTTTGAGGGTCCACAAAATTAAGATCTAAATTAAAAACCATAACATTCTAACTTATTTTCACAGAGATGAAGCCCAAACATTTTGCAATATTGTCGCTCTGAATGAGAATATATTTTTATGTCAGACATTATTCTCGCTACATACAATGTGGGCCGTTCTCAAGAACCTTGTAACAAGTTTCACAAAGAAGCGAACGGGGCCCTCGGACATAATTCGTATTTAAATTAGCTCATAAATAGAAATGAATATAAATAACTAATAATGGCTCCTTTTAATTTTCATAATGTGACTTAGTTTTTCGTTGTGAGAACCGCAAGGTCGCGTGTGGCGCCATCTCGCGGTGGTACGACGTCTCATTAAATATTTCTAGTGGAAATAAATTATAATTATTGGACTACCTTCAATATAACGCATGTTCGCTCCTCCATAATGTGAAGATCCAATTCTAGCAGCGGGCTTCCCGAAATCAATAGGTGTAATGTTACATAACTTGATATAAAAGAAAGTTTTCTGGTCGCAGTGGCAACATTTTGTTCGAATTTATTGTTCCGACGTAATAAGTTCCTACCGCTTTTTTTCTAACACGATTTGTCTATATAAATCTAAAGGCGTATATATGTTCAGTTTTCTCGGGTGAACCTACAGTTTTCTCGTATTTTCTTCGCAATTCGGGAAGAAAAATAATGTTTCTATGGGAGAAATGGGTAATTGTATTGGATATAAATTTCACAGGTGCTCATTAATAAAATCGTCGAGTGTTATTGGGATCGTGATTTTATTTCCTTTGTTTCTTTTGCCAAATTGGTATCTATAACTTATTTTTAGAGGATTTTGTACTGATAGAAAAATAATCTTGTGTTGAGATTAAATTCCTAAGTATTGGGATGTTTTCTTAAGATATCTCGTCTCATATATGTTTTTGGTTGTTGCAGATATTCAGCGGACATGTTGTGGCGGGCACAGAGGATGCGGGCAGGTTGATCCATCTCTCCACATGCCGACAAAGCTCTGCAGTCAGCAGAAAGGTAAATATTACAAAGCTATCTAGCCTGTTGTGGCCACTATGCTAGACAAAAGGCCTCCCTCTGTCTCCGCCAGTAGGAGTCAAAGTCATCTCGCCTTATTCGCTTTGGTCTGCGATGTCGTCTGGACTTTAAGGCGCAGATCCCTCTTAGTAGCTGATTTTAAAATGAGAATCATGTCTAAACTACTAGTTGTAATTTATTCTAAAAAAAAGGCGTTACATTTTCTTAATAACTTGATCTACGAGAATTTTGAGTTTTATTCGTATAACATAGTGTGATTAATTTGTAAAGTAATTTTTAACACAAACAAAAAGCGGACACGGGCGTATTTTAATGAAATTGTCACTATCTCAAAGTCAATTTCACCATCTACATTTTGTTCTAAGGTTGTTTTTTAAAGTCTAAAGTCAAAACAAGCAAAGTAAAAAAAACTACTGAATTTTGGGTCGGGCGGGTCTGAACCGAGTACGCGTTTTGTTTCCTCAAGGTCGTTGGCGACTGTCGTCGTCTTAATGGGGCCCATTCAATGGTTCTTTTCACCAATAAGAAAATATATTTCTTAATTTAAAATAAGTAAGTAAATATAAACATCTAACTCTCATCGTTTATCGTACATAAATATGAACCCATTTATAGGTTATGAACAGTATCCAATTCCATGGAAAATATTCAACAGATCTACTTTTGCGAATAGCTATTTGACGGCGAACTCTACAAAGAGCTTCGATCTAACGCTATCTCTAGAGAAAATGAATAGATCGAAGATCGAGAAGATGATATACCGTACGTTATGATCTTTCGGTGATTACATAGGAGAACAGTCAAATAAAATTTATTTTCGTTACATACCCGAAAATAAAATAAGTTTGACCACTGGGCAGCACAGACACAATCACAAAAGAAAATGTTGCCGGCATCTGGCCAAGTTTGAAAAGGGAACGAGTATAAAATAGGCCTCGACTCATAAATTTCGATATTTCCCCAGACACCGTGTTTCTAACTTCATACGTCACAAGTAGGAGCGATAAACCTTTTGTAACTGTTTTTGGGTAGTTTGTTTCCTATAGTTCAATTTATTTGAGTAGGAATACATTTGTTTGGTGAATAAGTAATAACGGTAAGGTAAACATCGTGAGGAAACCGTCGTAAAAATCGAAATCGAAATCGTCGAAGTCCTAGAACCAATAATTCGAAGACATGTGACATCCACCAACCCGCACTGGGCCCGCGTGGTGGATAACGGCCCATTCCCTCTCACAGAGAGGAGGCCTGTGTCTCAGCAGTGGGATCATTAATAGGCCGATGATGTGTGTGTGTGATGTGGTACGGTATTCAATATTTGAACAAATTTATTTTTAACTAGCAGACGCCTCGTGGTTTCACCCGCATAGTTCCTGTTCCCGTGGGAATACAGGAATAAACAGTAGACTATGTCACTCAAGGATAGTGTAGCTTCCCAACGGTGAAAGAATTTTTGAAATCGGTCCAGTAGTTTTTAAGTTTATTCGTTACATACAAAAATACAATAACACAAATAAACACATCTTTCCTCTTTATAATATTACGATTAGTATAAGTATAGAAGTATAGATAAGTAATTTCTTTCTAGGTAATGAAGACTGTTTTTATTCACAGAAACAAATACGTATAAAAAAATCATAACACAAAACAGCACTCATGAAACCAGCTGTGAATATAATAAAATCCAATTACCAAAAAACATGAAAATGTTACCACAACATTTTATTAAAAAGGGTAGTAATAAAACTGCAGGTACAGTTAAAACAATATAGGAAGGTAGGCGTTGTCGTTCGCGCCAATGATTCGCGTGTCGCTCTTATTGACGTCATAAGCATAACCATAATACAACTTTTGAAAGTAGGTCATGTGTTCTGCGCTTACAGTAACTACGGCAAAAAAATACAAGTGGTTGAAGGCCTTGCAACACGCTAATAACACTGCGTGCGCATATACTTCGTGACTGTATTTTGATACATTTTATTTGCAAATTAATTATGTAAATTAAATATGTACAAAACGGATATTTGCGAGCGAACTTGCCAACTATGCCAGTGATATATTAATGTTATTTTACTTACTGAAACAGAACTATGGAAGGCTTGATGATGATTTTATGATTTGATTTGATCATCGTGATGAAACCGGCATTTTTTTAAACCAATAATTTGAAGTCATGTGACATCCACCAACACGCATTGGGCCCGCGTGGTGCATTACGACTCAGGGAATGGGCCGTAATGCACCACGCCGGCCCCTCTCACAGACAGTAGGCCAGTAACCTAATTGCGTAAGTGAATTCGGTAGGGCGAAGGATTTGATCCTATCAGTCGATCAATCACGTGCGAGATGAAAGACGCGTTGTAGATTTCCCTCTATGTGATTGGTCGATTGATGGGAATAAAGCCCTTGGCAAGACTGGTGTCAGACCTCAAGCTTAAGAAAATATAATATTTTATATTATATTTATTTTCAAGTTCCTAACCTAACCCGCGACCAAATTTTGCCCGGGAACAAATTTTGTTCCGAACGTAACCCTTTTCCTAACCTGACCCGATGTATGGTTCCTATCATAACCGAATTGCGATATGGTAGGTTTCCCTCTCCTCTTTCTCAGAGTAAAAGGTACCTATGTGTCAAATCAGAGTTTAATATTTACAATACGTTATCCTTTTAACACACTAACAATTAACGAACAATAATTATGATATCACAGAATCATCATGAATAATAAACAATATAATTTACTTGAGTAATCCCTTACGCACACTCAAAACGACCTTACTCTAAGAGCTTATGGTCACCCCCCTGAGGCTCTATCTATACTCTTTTCATTAGCGATGATGATTGTCGAAATGCCAAAATGTAAGGTATTGAGCACTTGACATATCGATAGCGTTTGACATTCTCATACATTGTTGACATTTTTCCAATCACTATCTGGCGCTTTCGATGATAGAATCGTCACTTGTCTATACCCTCAGGGTTCGACTGCCAAGTAAGGCAAAGTGTTATTAAGTTTTTACCCGACTGTGGGAGGGTAGTTTTTTAAGCGTATGTATGTACTCGTACGTAATGTCCATTTCTATAGCACGCTCTACAGCCCAAACGGCTTGACGGATTATGACATATGAGGTGTCGTTGGATTCGTCTAAATTGTGGGAGTGACATAGGCTATATAATTTTTAAATATGCCCCCCCCCCCCCTAAAAAAAGGGGGCGATACAATTTTTTTTCGTTGTTATAATAATATGGGTATCAACTGCAAACTACTAAATAGACCATAATCGACCGTACCACTTTTATATTACTACTACTATTACTATTTTGGCACAAATTTAAGATAACCGTAACTTTGATAGCAAAATAAATAATCTTTTACCACATAACTTATTTGGAGAACTCGTTCATTAATAAAACTAAAAAGTCTGAAATAAAACAAATTATTATAAAAACAAAAAAACCCGACTGCAAAAAAAAATAGTTAACTGAAAAGAGTCCCCGCCTGCAGCACCTCATAATATTTTATGTATAAATTATATCTAGTACTTATTTTTCTCCTTTCAATTAACTATTTTTTAGCTATCGGGTTTTTGTTTTTATAATAATTTGTTTCATTCTATCTAGAATTTCTCAGTAGCACTTGTAATTGGGATTTGTGCCCGATTGATGGCAATAGGGTGCCCCGTACTACATAGTACTTAAACATAACTTTTAAAGCAGATCAACCAAATTGATACCGTGTTGTACATTCTTTTTAAACCCCAGGAAAAAGAGCGGTGTTATAAGTGTGACGTGTGTACCAGTGTGTTTGTGTATTTGTGTATCTGTCTGTGGCATCATAGCTCCCAAACAGATGAACCGTGTTCTTAGCTATGTTTGGTGTTATTGGCGTTTCACTGTATTATCGGAGTGTTTTTGCATAATATCGTTTAATAATTACGTGTTCAATAGAATGTCGATCGAAGCGTGTCTACTACTAGATAAATTAGTAGCTTGAAATAAAAATGAGAAGGCGTTTTTATTTTTATTTTACTTGTTCATTCTTTTTTATAACGTTCCGCTTGCACAATCTTCTTAATTGATTAATCTCTGTGGGCAAAAAATTGGTTCTGCAGTAAGTTCCCAATAAGTAACGAAATGCATTTTGTCTTGATAATAATTACAGAACAGAGCCGTTCTATATCAATATTTGAATCAAGATATCTAGACAATCCCACTAGTTATCAAAAGCGAATTAATTCTGTGAATATTCTTGTACATTAAGGTTTATATTGGCATAAGTTTTGTTGCTATACAACGTCGGTACCAAACCTCCAAAGAAAGTGCTTGATCTACTTTTGGTGTAGGCCAATGTGTTTGTACATAATGGGTCCAAACACTAAAACAACAGAATTACTATCAAAAAACTTATAAACAAACATTATTTATATAAATCCAATCTGAAAGGATGAGCCAGTATAGCACCGGAATGCCAATCTATTTTGGCATTTTATAGGACAACTCCACGAAACTATTTCCCTTACACGGGGATATTTCAACTTATATTTTATTCACCTTCAGTAATCCGCTTTACTCCTCCGAGGGTTTTGTTTGTCCTTCTAAACAACTGTCTTTGTTTTGAAAAGTGACTGCATTCTATACGTATTATAGTGATTGTGGATGTTCTATTTTGCTACACTAGCTTCTGTCCGCGGCCTCGCCCGCGTAACAAGTATTTTATCATCCCAAGGGAATACAAACTATCCTATGGCCTTTGCAGGGTCTTATACTATCTCCATGTCATATTTCATCTAAATCAGATCAGTAGTTCCAGAGATTACCCTCTACAACCTCACAAAGTCACGGACTTTACCTCTTTATTATTACTAGCAGACGCCTCGCGGTTTCACCCGCGTGGTTCCCGTTCCCGTGAGAATACAGGGATAAAACGTAGCCTATGTCACCCTAGTGTGGCTTCCCAACGGTGAAAGTTTTTTTTAAATCGGTCCAGTAGTTTATAAGTTTATTCGTTACATACAAAAATACAAATCTTTCCTCTTTATAATATTAGTATAGAAGTATAGATTACGAATCTAGAAATGGTTGTTTATTTAAGTGTGTTCTAAATGTAGGTTAGTTAGACCGTTATTGGCTAATCTTACCCTATACATATTTTTGGTAATACTGCCGGAGTCTCGGATACATTAAGAAAATTAAATTGGCCCTTTTTAACCGACTTCAAAAAAAGGAGGAGGATTTTTTTTTTTTTTTCTAAGTGACGTCTCGTAGTTCGGTCAAAATTACTGGTAACTACTTAACCGGACTTTCCCTGTGGAGACTAAGCTATGGTAGCCTCCAGCTGGGCACAAATTTCTAAAACTAAGCGACAACGCTGAGGGCTACCCCAGTTGGGGTCGAACCTCGGCTCAGGGCGTCGCTGGGGGGACAGGCAATGGCTGGATCTGACAAGTGATTTTACCATCCGTTCGGAAACTACCTACGTGGAGAAGAACGGACAAGAAACTCCTTAGATTTCTAATAATTTAACTAGTGCTCTGATTCGCGGGCTGGCGGGCTTTTATTGAGAGAGTACGCGACGGGCCTCGGAGGCGAGGACTGAACGAATTGGTCTGTGTGCTACATTTGTTCCTACTCCCTAGGCTCTTATGGAGCAGAGTGGAGATCATGGGGGTCGGGGATGAGCCTCAATTGGCGAAATCCTAGCGGAAATGGTAAACGGATGCGACTTATTTGCGCACCCATTGACCGTTTCTTAAGACGAGGCTATCTAGTACCTCGGTTATATTGGGGTACCTTTTGAATAGGTCCTTAGACTCGGGTGCGGGCATATCACCGGCTGCCTCGATCCTTCTGATCTCGGCAGCCAACGATTTGGCCTCATCCGTCATCCAGACGGCATACGCGCTGATGATAACATCAGCGACGCAGCGTCTGTCAGCGGGCTTCTGATGGGGCAGGCTCTCAGCGGCGACAGTGGTGGGAGCCACTTGCCGGTTTTGAACGGGCTTGGGGACGGCAGGAGCCTGAGGGGGGGGGCCCTAGTTGGCTGTTGGACGGTCTGGGGAGCCACCTTTTGGTGGTTTAGTTTGCCCCATGGCGAAGTCCTCTGAGGGGCTAGCCGGGCGGGGGGTTGTCCGGAGGGAGCTGTGTGAGCTTGGCGCTCAGCGTGGCGCTTGGCCATTTTGGGCACCAGCTTGGGGGCTTTAGGGCAACCCTTGAAGTTGACCGTGTGACCGACCTGGTCACATAGCACGCAGCTGGGAGGCTCCGTGCAATCGGCCGGGTTTTTGGGGCGGGGACATTCTCTTGTGCTATGGTCGCCTCGGCACTTAACGCACCTGGGGACGCCAAAGCAGTTTTTCTGGCTATGTCCATATTGTTGGCAGTTGTGACACTGACCAACAACAGTGGGACGGTAGGGTTTCTCAATGGAGATCCCTGACAGAGAGCACAACGATTTTATTTTGAAAATCGGGTTGTAAGACTCGGTTGGGTCGCATTCGACCGAAACCATGTCGTATTCTTGTACACCTTGTGCTAAAAAAGGCTGGGGACAATTTGGATTTGTGCCCGATTGATGGCAATAGGGTACCCCGTACTACATAGTACTTAAACATAACTTTTAAAGCAGATCAACCAAATTGATACCGTGTTGCATATTATTTTTAAACCCCAAAGGAATAAGAGCGATGTTATAAGTGTGACGTTTGTAGTGTGTTTGTGTATTTGTGTATCTGTCTGTTGCATCATAGCTCCCAAAAGCACGAACCGATTTTGTTTTGGTATTTCTGTTTGAGAGGTGACTTTATCGAGAGTGTTCTTAGCTATGTTTGGTGTTATTGGCGTTTCACTGTATTATCAAGGTGTTTTTGCATAATATCGTTTAATAATTGCGTGTTCAATAGATTGTCGATCAAAGCGTGTCTACTACTAGATAAATTAGTAGCTTGAAATAAAAATGAGAAGGCGTTTTTCTTATTTTACTTGTTCATTCTTTTTCATAACATTCCGCTTGCACAATCTTCTTAATTAATTAATCTTTGTGGACCAAAAATAGGTTCTGCAGTAAGTTCCCAATAAGTAACGAAATGCATTTTGTCTTGATAATAATTACAGAACAGAGCCGTTTTATATCAATATTTGAATCAAGATATCTAGACAATCCCACTAGTTATCAAAAGCGAATTAATTCTGTGAATATTCTTGTACATTAAGGTTTATATTGGCATAAGTTTTGTTGCTATACAACGTCGGTACCAAACCTCCAAAGAAAGTGCTTGATCTACTTTTGGTGTAGGCCAATGTGTTTGTACATAATGGGTCCAAACACTAAAACAACAGAATTACTATCAAAAAACTTATAAACAAACATTATTTATATAAATCATATCTGAAAGGATGAGCCAGTATAGCACCGGAATGCCAATCTATTTTGGCATTTTATAGGACAACTCCACGAAACTATTTCCCTTACACGGGGATATTTCAACTTATATTTTATTCACCTTCAGTAATCCGCTTTACTCCTCCGAGGGTTTTGTTTGTCCTTCTAAACAACTGTCTTTGTTTTGAAAAGTGACTGCATTCTATACGTATTATAGTGATTGTGGATGTTCTATTTTGCTACACTAGCTTCTGTCCGCGGCCTCGCCCGCGTAACAAGTATTTTATCATCCCAAGGGAATAAAAACTATCCTATGTCCTTACCAGGGTCTTAAACTATCTCCATGTCATATTTCATCTAAATCAGATCAGTAGTTCCAGAGATTACCCTCTACAACCTCACAAACTCACGAACTGTACCTCTTTATTATTACTAGCAGACGCCTCGCGGTTTCACCCGCGTGGTGCCCGTTCCCGTGAGAATACAGGGATAAAACGTAGCCTATGTCACCCTAGTGTGGCTTCCCCACGGTGAAAGATTTTTTTAAATCGGTCCAGTAGTTTATAAGTTTATTCGTTACATACAAAAATACAAATCTTTCCTCTTTATAATATTAGTATAGAAGTATAGATTAGTAAAGAATCTAGAAATGGTTGTTTATTTAAGTGTGTTCTAAATGTAGGTTAGTTAGACTGTTATTGGCTAATCTTACCCTATACATATTTTTGGTAATACTGCCGGAGTCTCTGATACATTAAGAAAATTAAATTGGCCCTTTTTAACCGACTTCAAAAAAAGGAGGAGGATTTTTTTTTTTCTAAGTGACGTCTCGTAGTTCGGTCAAAACTGGTAACTACTTAACCGGACTTTCCCTGTGGAGACTAAGCTATGGTAGCCTCCAGCTGGGCACAAATTTCTAAAACTAAGCGACAACGCTGAGGGCTACCCCAGTTGCGGTCGAACCTCGGCTCAGGGCGTCGCTGGGGGGACAGGCAATGGCTGGATCTGACAAGTGATTTTACCATCCGTTCGGAAACTACCTACGTGGAGAAGAACGGACAAGAAACTCCTTAGATTTCTAATAATTTAACTAGTGCTCAGATTCGCGGGCTGGCGGGCTTTTATTGAGAGAGTACGCGACGGGCCTCGGAGGCGAGGACTGAACGAATCGGTCTGTGTGCTACATTTGTTCCTACTCCCTAGGCTCTTATGGAGCAGAGTGGAGATCATGGGGGTCGGGGATGAGCCTCAATTGGCGAAATCCTAGCGGAAATGGTAAACGGATGCGACTTATATGCGCACCCATTGACCGTTTCTTAAGACGAGGCTATCTAGTACCTCGGTTATATTGGGGTACCTTTTGAATAGGTCCTTAGACTTGGGTGCGGGCATATCACCGGCTGCCTCGATCCTTCTGATCTCGGCAGCCAACGATTTGGCCTCATCCGTCATCCAGACGGCATACGCGCTGATGATAACATAAGCGACGCAGCGTCTGTCAGCGGGCTTCTGATGGGGCAGGATCTCAGCGGCGACAGTGGTGGGTGCCATTTGCCGGTTTTGAGCGGGCTTGGGGACGGCAGGAGCCTGAGGGGGGGCCGGAGTGGGTTGTTCCAGCAGGCCTGCGGTTGGCTGTTGGACGGTCTGGGGAGCCACCTTTTGGTGGTTTAGTTTGCCCCATGGCGAAGTCCTCTGAGGGCTAGCCGGGCGGGGGGTTGTCCGGAGGGAGCTGTGTGAGCTTGGCGCTCAGCGTGGCGCTTGGCCATTTTGGGCGCCAGCTTGGGGGCTTTAGGGCAACCCTTGAAGTTGGCCGTGTGACCGACCTGGTCACATAGCACGCAGCTGGGAGGCTCCGTGCAATCGGCCGGGTTTTTGGGGCGGGGACATTCTCTTGTGCTATGGTCGCCTCGGCACTTAACGCACCTGGGGACGCCAAAGCAGTTTTTCTGGCTATGTCCATATTGTTGGCAGTTGTGACACTGACCAACAACAGTGGGACGGTAGGGTTTCTCAATGGAGATCCCTGACAGAGAGCACAACGATTTTATTTTGAAAATCGGGTTGTAAGACTCGGTTGGGTCGCATTCGACCGAAACCATGTCGTATTCTTGTCCACCTCTGGCTTTACGCATGCGGTGGACAGAAATGACTGGGACCTTCTGAGCGGCGAGATCCTCAAAGATGTCCTCAGCGGAAATCTCCTTCGGGATGCGCCGGATCACCACACGGACGGGCGCCTCCGAGGGGAGAGTGTAGGTATGAAATGGAATCCTCTGGGTTTTCAGGAGCCTGGTAAGGTTCCTGAAATCAGTAGGAGTTTGGAGAGAAATTTGTATGCCTGCCTGACAGGAGGTGGCACTTAGGAAGTTGATTTTGCGTTCAACGCAAACTTTTGAGAGGTCAGTCCACTTAGATTTTTCGTGGACGAAGATGGGTGGGACTTTCTGCTTCTTATTAATAGGAGCAGGACTGGGGGCGCGGCTTGACTTTGGGGATTTGTCGGCCAAAGTCAGAGGGCTACGGGAGCGGCTCCTGGGGGTAGGGGGAGCGAGCCGGACGCCTGGACCGCTGGGAAGCGGTGGCGGGGGTGGGTTGCACGTCGGCGGAGGTGGACGGCCGAGCTGGGGAGGCGGACGGTGCGACCTTCTTGGCCTTAGAGACCTTGGGGTGCGTCTTGGTTTTCCTCCTCTTTCTGATACCCGCAGAGGGAGCTTTACAGCTTTCTGAGGCGGAGGAGGCGTCAGTATAATAATTGTCGGAAATGTCATCATCTGACATGGGAGCGTCGATCGGAATGTCGACCTGAGGGGAGGCGGGATTCGAAAATACAGTTTTCGAGCGGGCACTTTCAACAATCGTAAAGTTTATTTTGTTACCGTCGGCAACAAAGGGAGCTTGACTTAAGTCAGAATCGGGGGCCGGGGTGCCTAAAGCAGAACAAGAGGCAAGTGATTGCCGGATGGTTGCGTATCTTTCCTTGTTTTAACGCTGCGCGGACTGGGATCGTCCGACAGCATATCCTCGATGAGGAACATCAACAACTCTACTGGATGCATAGTTGCTAATGGGATACCCTACCTCCTCTGGTCGTAGCCAACTACTAAGACCAAGTCCTCCGCCGGCGCCTATCCAAGAAGTGCCCCCGAGAAATCCAAATCCTCCTGCACCTGCAGAGAATGAGTTGCCGAGTGAAGTCATCAGCACGTCAGAGATCCAGAAATGGTTAGTATCAATAGACAGCATTCTAAACGAAGTGTGCACTATTGTCACTGATGGAAAAATGAACTCGGACCAGAAACTCCGTGTTTCAACTCTTTGCCGAAAGGTCTCAAGTGGGACTTCTCAGATGGCTGTCCTTTTCCAATCGCTAAAGCAGAAGATGATCCAGAGCCACACTACCGTCCAGCACCTACAACTTCAGCAGAACATGGTGAACTCTCTGGATCAGTTCAAAGAAGTTCTTGAATCCAAGATAAACCCCTCATCTTCTTATGCTAGTATGGTGAAGAAAGGCTCCGACAACTTCGTCCGTCCTGCTAACCTAAGCTCTATCGCCATATATCCCAGCGATAAAACTAAAACCAGTGACGACACCAAGTCACTCGTTCAAAAGTTGATTTCTCCCGAACAACTTAAGATCCAAGTCCGGGGCCTGAAAAAAGTAAAAAATGGAGGCGTACTGATTAGCACGGAAAACAAAGGCGACATAGAAAAACTAAAAAAAATCGGAGAATATTATTACTTCTGACCTTATAATAGAAGAACCATCTAAACGACGCCCTAGGGTAGCAGTTATTGGTGTTCCCGTCGCCCTTACTGAGAAGGAAGTATTTGACTGTATTTTTGAGCAAAATCTGTCAGACAAATTGCCGAATACTACTCGAGAGACCTTCCTTAAGAACATCAAATTGAGCCATAAATCGGGTAAAAAGGGCCTTCCAACCTGCAATTACATCTTGGAACTATCCGCTAGCATAAGAAAAGTGCTAATAAATCAAAGCCGAATATTTATTAACTGGACTTCATGCCCTGTGCGAGATTTCACAATTGTCACAAGATGCTTCAATTGCCAGCAGTTTGGCCACGCAGCCAAGTTTTGCCGTGAAAGTAGTCCTACGTGCGGCCACTGTGGAGAAACTGGACACTCCTTGAAGGAATGCAGCAGCAAATCTTCTCCCCCTCAATGTGCGACGTGCAAACGGTTTAAGAGGAAATGCGACCATCCAACCGGTGATGTAAGTTGTCCAGCACGTAAATATGCAGAGACCAATTACATAAACTCAATAGACTATGAGGGCGCCTAAGAGCGCTACAGAATATTCTATTTAGTAGGCACTCACCACCTTTGATTGCATTTCTTCCTAGTTTGTAATTATCATGAGCAATCAGCTCATCTGTGATCTAGATAGTTTTACTGTGTCTGAATCTAAAACCTGTAATATGGAGGACTGTAAACACCTTCTTCCCTCTGGTGACAAAACTCTTACCTTGCTTACACAAAATATTCGCAGCATTAACCGAAACATGAACGGTTTTGAAGTGTTGTTACAAAGTCTTGACATAAACTGTGATATTATCGTCCTGACGGAATGTTGGTTGTCCAAACAAACAGTCGACTTACCATCTCTGGACGGTTTTTATTCATACAAAACAGACAGGAACACAAATCAAAACGACGGAGTAGTAGTTTATATTAAAAATAATTTGCGAACTATCAAAGAAGAACCCCCCTCCCAAGATAGTAATAGCTTAATAATTAAGATTATTCCTGATACAGTAGTCATGGCTATATATAGGCCCCCTTCTCATAATATCGAAGGATTTCTGGTCTCACTTGACACAAACTTAAAAAACTTAAGTTCTTTCAAAAATATTATACTTATGGGCGATATAAATATTAACATTGCTTCCGAGAAACTCGACACCCATACACATAATTATCTGAATATTTGCTCATCTCATGGACTTTTACCAGCTCACTATCACCCTACACATCAGAGCGGCTCTTGCTTGGACCATATCATTCTAAAATCAAAAAATCCATCCAAAACATTGGTAACTAACTCCTCGCTTACCGATCATCAAGCTGTTTTACTAACAATCCAAACAAGATCACCTAGAAAAAACTGCGAACGTAGCTACACTAAAGTCAATATGACAAACCTTAAAAGTGACATAATCGGTATTAATTTTGACCCAGTTTATGAATCTGTTGATGCAAATTTTTCATTAAAATATTTCATAAATTCACTACAGAATGCAATTAGCAAAAACACTTTCACTAAGACAATCCCTAGAAAGTATAGTTGTATTAAACCATGGATCACACCCGGTCTCGTTCGTTGTATAAGAAACAGAGACAAACTTCACTTAAAATCAAAACTCTCACCCGATGACGAAATACTTTCTGTTACTTATAAACGATATCGAAATTTCTGTAATAATCTTTTGAAAAAACTAAAAATCCAATACGATAAAAATGAATTACAGAAAGCAGGGAAAAATAGTAAACTTGTGTGGAAATATATAAAAACCAATATTTTTAGATCAAAAAATCCCGAACCTCCGCTTGATTTACTAACTACAGAGGTTAACCCATCCAAAGCAACGAATAAAGTAAACACCTTTTTTGTGAACGTTGGTAAGAACTTGGCAGAAAAATCCTTAAATAGTAGTCGTCTTCCCCCTCAAAATCCAGCTAGAACACCTTCTACATTAAATTCTTTTGTTTTATTAGATACTGACGTCAACGAAGTAGTAAGAATAATAGAAGGGTTGAAGGATGTTTGTGCTACTGGGTGGGATGATATACCCAATAATATTCTTAAAAGGTTTAAACACCTCCTCGCCCCTCCGTTAACCCACATTTTTCAGTTATGTTTATCCAAAGGAATATTTCCTAAATTGCTAAAAAAATCTGTGGTCACACCTATTTTTAAATCAGGAGATAAAAACAGTGTGAACAATTACAGACCCATTTCAGTGTTAACAGGCCTTTCAAAAATCTTAGAAAAAATTATCAACAGTAGATTGCTAAAATACTTGGAAGATAACAAACTACTTTCAGATAATCAATTTGGGTTTAGGCCCAAAAGATCAACTAGCCAAGCAGTAAACAAATTGACTAATTATATTAGTACAAACCTGGATAACGGAATGCATACGGCTGGGATCTTTCTAGACCTTGCCAAGGCCTTCGACACAATTTCTTGTGATACACTTTTGCAGAAGCTTGAATCGCTTGGGATAAGAGGAACGCAACTTCTGCTGCTTTCTGATTATCTCAGCGATAGGCAGCAGCGTGTCAAAATTGGTCCGTATACAAGTTCTGATCTTACTAATAGTGGTTTTGGAATTCCACAAGGTAGTATTTTAGGTCCCACATTATTTTTAGTCTACATAAATGACCTATGTAGCCTGCCACTGCAGAATGGTGTCATAATTTCTTATGCTGATGACACCGCTCTGTTGTTCGCAGCTAAGTCAAGAGCTGAGGTTTATGAACATGCTCAGAATGGCGTTAACATGGTGTCTAATTGGCTCAAGGCTAATCTTCTAACACTGAATTCAGATAAAACCAAATACATTTTATTTACAGTGAGAAATACTAACATACCGCTTACTAACCTAAACATTTACGCGCATACCTGTAACACGTACGCTGACACTGCATGTTCTTGCCCTACTTTAGCTAAAGCTGATAATTTTAAATATCTAGGTGTCACTATTGACTCCAATTTAAATTTCCGTAAACATATCGAGTTACTATGCACTAGAGTGCGCAAATTAATATATGTTTTTAAGAATTTACGTAATATAGCTGACTTTAAATTAATTAAACAGATTTATTTAGCGTTGTGTCAATGCATTCTTACCTATTGTATAACTTCTTGGGGTGGCGCGGCTAATTCAATTTTACTTCCCCTAGAACGTGCTCAAAGAGCAATTCTAAAGGTTGCTACCTTTCGCCCATTTCGATTTCCGACACAGCTGCTCTACAAAGCATGTGATGTTCTTACAGTACGGCAATTATTTATCTTCCACACAATACTGCAACAGCACATTGCACTACCCTATGATCCAGTTCCATCCGACAAGAGACGGAAGGATCTGGTATGCTCAATGCCACAAACCAGACATGCGTTTATAAATCGGTTTTATGTGTTTTTAGGACCTTTTCTGTATAATAGACTCAACAGGTTACTCAATGTTTATAGCTTAACATATAAAAAATGCTGTTTTACCTTAAAAGATTATTTAGGGACACTCAATTACAGTGACACAGAAAAACTTCTAGAAATTGTTGTTTGATTAGGGTATACCCTCATATCTACTTGTACATACTTTAATTACTTAATTTTGTTTTTATTTATGTATCTTTTTTGTTTTTTGTACCAAATTATATATTTTCATGTTTGTTAATAGACAAATTTTATTTAATATTTTAACTGACTCAATTATTAGTTTTTGTAAAGTGATGGCCTGAAACACAGGTTTGAAAGAACCTAAATCGGGCCGGTCCCTACCAAAAATAGAAATTCTTGTCTAAAATCTTGGAGTTGTAATAAAATATTTTAGTTATAATTTACATATAAGCACTATTTATACCATTGTTTTAGAAATAATACTACTGCACCTAATGTACATTCTTGTCAACGTACTTACTTTTAATAAATTATTCTTATTCTTATTCTTATTCTTCTTGTTCTGCTTTAGGCACCCCGGCCCCCGATTCTGACTTAAGTCAAGCTCCCTTTGTTGCCGACGGTAACAAAATAAACTTTCCGATTGTTGAAAGTGCCCGCTCGAAAACTGTATTTTCGAATCCCGCCTCCCCTCAGGTCGACATTCCGATCGACGCTCCCATGTCAGATAATGACATTTCCGACAATTATTATACTGACGCCTCCTCCGCCTCAGAAAGCTGTAAAGCTCCCTCTGCGGGTATCAGAAAGAGGAGGAAAACCAAGACGCACCCCAAGGTCTCTAAGGCCAAGAAGGTCGCACCGTCCGCCTCCCCAGCTCGGTCGTCCACCTCCGCCGACGTGCAACCCACCCCCGCCACCGCTTCCCAGCGGTCCAGGCGTCCGGCTCGCTCCCCCTACCCCCAGGAGCCGCTCCCGTAGCCCTCTGACTTTGGCCGACAAATCCCCAAAGTCAAGCCGCGCCCCCAGTCCTGCTCCTATTAATAAGAAGCAGAAAGTCCCACCCATCTTCGTCCACGAAAAATCTAAGTGGACTGACCTCTCAAAAGTTTGCGTTGAACGCAAAATCAACTTCCTAAGTGCCACCTCCTGTCAGGCAGGCATACAAATTTCTCTCCAAACTCCTACTGATTTCAGGAACCTTACCAGGCTCCTGAAAACCCAGAGGATTCCATTTCATACCTACACTCTCCCCTCGGAGGCGCCCGTCCGTGTGGTGATCCGGCGCATCCCGAAGGAGATTTCCGCTGAGGACATCTTTGAGGATCTCGCCGCTCAGAAGGTCCCAGTCATTTCTGTCCACCGCATGCGTAAAGCCAGAGGTGGACAAGAATACGACATGGTTTCGGTCGAATGCGACCCAACCGAGTCTTACAACCCGATTTTCAAAATAAAATCGTTGTGCTCTCTGTCAGGGATCTCCATTGAGAAACCCTACCGTCCCACTGTTGTTGGTCAGTGTCACAACTGCCAACAATATGGACATAGCCAGAAAAACTGCTTTGGCGTCCCCAGGTGCGTTAAGTGCCGAGGCGACCATAGCACAAGAGAATGTCCCCGCCCCAAAAACCCGGCCGATTGCACGGAGCCTCCCAGCTGCGTGCTATGTGACCAGGTCGGTCACACGGCCAACTTCAAGGGTTGCCCTAAAGCCCCCAAGCTGGCGCCCAAAATGGCCAAGCGCCACGCTGAGCGCCAAGCTCACACAGCTCCCTCCGGACAACCCCCCGCCCGGCTAGCCCCTCAGAGGACTTCGCCATGGGGCAAACTAAACCACCAAAAGGTGGCTTCCCAGACCGTCCAACAGCCAACCGCAGGCCTGCTGGAACAACCCACTCCGGCCCCCCCTCAGGCTCCTGCCGTCCCCAAGCCCGCTCAAAACCGGCAAATGGCACCCACCACTGTCGCCGCTGAGATCCTGCCCCATCAGAAGCCCGCTGACAGACGCTGCGTCGCTTATGTTATCATCAGCGCGTATGCCGTCTGGATGACGGATGAGGCCAAATCGTTGGCTGCCGAGATCAGAAGGATCGAGGCAGCCGGTGATATGCCCGCACCCAAGTCTAAGGACCTATTCAAAAGGTACCCCAATATAACCGAGGTACTAGATAGCCTCGTCTTAAGAAACGGTCAATGGGTGCGCATATAAGTCGCATCCGTTTACCATTTCCGCTAGGATTTCGCCAATTGAGGCTCATCCCCGACCCCCATGATCTCCACTCTGCTCCATAAGAGCCTAGGGAGTAGGAACAAATGTAGCACACAGACCGATTCGTTCAGTCCTCGCCTCCGAGGCCCGTCGCGTACTCTCTCAATAAAAGCCCGCCAGCCCGCGAATCTGAGCACTAGTTAAATTATTAGAACTTCAACAATCGGGCACTTTCAACAATCGGAAAGTTTATTTTGTTACCGTCGGCAACAAAGGGAGCTTGACTTAAGTCAGAATCGGGGGCCGGGGTGCCTAAAGCAGAACAAGAGGCAAGTGATTGCCGGATGGTTGCGTATCTTTCCTTGTTTTAACGCTGCGCGGACTGGGATCGTCCGACAGCATATCCTCGATGAGGAACATCAACAACTCTACTGGATGCATAGTTGCTAATGTAACTAATCCAGGAGGAAAATAAAAGATATCAAGATAAGATAAGGTATTGCAAACAATACCCTATCTCATCTATCTGAAGGTATTCCCTTCAGATAGATGAGATAGGGTATTGTTTGAGAGATAGTCCCCGGGTAGGTGGGCCCGGGGTGTGTGGTCCTACCCTCCCAGCCGGGTTAGACTGGGAGGTGTGTGCCTGGTGAGCCCTAAGCTGGTAACCCTGCACCAATCTTATGTGTGCCAGGGGCCCTAATGTACCGGTAAACCCACCGAAGGTGGGCCGCCCACCACTGTGTACCGAAAGTCTGGCACGTCGGGGTAGAAACACCCGACCGTGCCAGGTGTGAGCTGTGGAACGAAAAGGGATTGACTAGGCTATCTACCAAGGCCAACGATCCTGCTCCCGAATCCAATGACTGCCGTGCCCTGAAGGGGCTTGGCGGGTGCTTGGGTCGACACCCCCTTGGGTTTGTTAACACCGTTAGGTATCCGCCAAGGACCACAAGATGTGGATTTGAAAACGCGTCGGCCGCGGCGACGACACGCAGGAGCGAGACGAGGCGGAGAGTGGGGGCTCGCAGCGGTGGGGCGGCGAGCGGAGCGGCAACGGGCAGCGAGACGACCGTGCGGGGCGACGGCTGGCGAAGTGTGTCGTGTGAGGAGGAGGATCTCAATCTTTTTGTTTATATTCTATGTTCCCCGTTTATGTATTGTCATAGGCTCGCGGTTATCCACTATCTCATCTGATAGTATACGATGGTGTGGTCGAAGTGTGGTCTTGCAAATAATCATCAGGGATCTTGTTAAGTCCGTCGGGATTTTGGTCGTATATTTGTTGTTTTATTTATATATTTGTCTTATACGTTATAAACATACATACTGATACTCACCTTCTGTATTTATATTATTTTGTTATTATTTATCTTGTACTATTTTATTCCTTAAATATTGTATGTTCCGTTTACGTGAATGTGTCCGTGGCATCACCAGTAGGCACTATCAGAATATCAGCGCAGCGTTATTTTCTTTTGCTGAGATAGGAGCCTTTTTGGTCTCGCACGGGGGTTTTTATTTTTATTTTTTATTATTGTTTGTGTTTTGCTTATCTCGTGTCTCCTGTGCGGGTCACAAATAAATATTTTTTCTTTCTTTCTTTTCTTTCTTAAGCTAAGAGTGAATAGTTTACTGTTCTAGCAAGTGTGCTCAATCGTCAAAAAGTGTTTAAACGCGAGCCGATCAATAGTAAAAAGTAATTACTTATATAGCCTGTATAACCTTTAACATAAAACTTATCAAAATACCTACTACATTATTATTTTACTTCCTTTTAAGTATAAAATATTAGTAAAAATAATGCCTGCAAATTTTACAGACGGTTAAAACGTGCAACAAAACACGCCATTAGCCTTAATACTCCTAGCTTTGCAAAATGGGTTAATTTGAGTGCTTACCTCTGTTAAACTCTAAGTAAAAGAGGGTTAATCTTACCCATTTAAAATATAAGACTGGGTTGTAATTATTTCGTAATGGTCCAAAAGGGAGCAACAACGTATTTTGTATTACCATCAAAGGCAGACAGAATCGTTTTAAAGAGTTGTACTGTTTTTGTATTCCTGTCTTCTCAGTTCTCACAAGATCCTATATCTCTAACATTAAGATCCCAAAAGTTTGCCGATTGTCTGTTTCTTTTTAAACTAAGATTGCAATAAACTTTTTAACAAAAATATTAAACCGACTTCCAAAACAAAATACTGCAAAGCGAAAAATAACTTTCTTTTCGGCATTCGGTGTTTTTTTTTTCTTTGGTTTCTATTTTTTTTCGATTTTGACACTGACTTCCGAAAAGAGAGTAATTTTTTGCTATGCAGTGTTTTTGTTTTGGAAGTCGGTTTTTTTTTGCTTAAATGTCTTTTATTTTTCTCTTTTTAGTTTTGGTACCTTATTTATTACCATGTAAATACGCATTACTATGGATAAATAAAAAACTACTCGTCAGATCTTGTTTATGCTAGGCTCGCGTTTGACCACCATCTCACCTGATGGGAAGCGATGATGTGGTCGACGATGAAGCACGCTTGCCTAGAAGTAGCCTAATCACTCTTGACTTAAAGACCCCCAGATTGTAGCTATCGGGAAACACAGACTCCGGCAGGGAATTCCACTTTTAAAGGGACCACGTATGAAACACCAGCAGTCAGACTCGCGCACCGAAGGTTCCGTACAAACCTCAGCTTAAAGGTATTATAGACCTGAGTATTTGATATGAATTTCAAATTAATACCTCTACGCGTTCATGAGGAAATGGGTGGTCATTTTAAAATTATTAAAAATCTTTTTAAATTCATCAATTTCGACAATCAATTTACGGTTTTCGCAATTTTTCCTTTATCTGTGCTATAAGACGTTGCTTCGTACCAAATTTCAAGATTCTGAGTTCACGGGAAGTAACCCTGTAGGTTTTGATTCCCTTGCGAGTGTCGAAAATTTTCGGAAATTCGCGGCTGTATCTTTTGATTGCGTTGGCTTAGAAGTTTGATTTTTTCACAGCTTTAAGGGACAGTAGACTTGAGTATTTGAAATAAATTTCACATACCTCCACGCGTGCCTGAGAAAAAGGGTCTTGACAGACAGACAGACAGACGGACGAACAACAATGTGATCATAAAGGTTCCGTTTTTCCCTTTCGAGGTACGGAACCCTAAAAATCATCAAAATCGGTTCACCTAGTAAAAGCTTTGAGGTAACACACATAGTTCCGTATGGAGCCGGGTTCCGTATGGTGCCGGACGTAAAGAATTTCACCATCCCATGTCTTCCCGTGGGTGTCGTAAAAGGCGACTAAGGGACAAACCAGAGAATGGGCAGCAACGTTATCTGTGCTTCTACAACAACCATACTGCGATCGCCAACCCGCCTGCCAAGCGTGGCGATTATGGCAAAAACCCCCCCATGAAAAGCACAAATGAAAAATGGCCCCTAGTGCCCGGCAGCCTGCCTACCCTCGACTACGGTAGCAGTCGAGGTTACGGCATGGCAAGGGGTGCCAAGAATCTCCGGACGAGATCCGGCTACCCAAAGAATTAGAAAGAAAGAAAAAAGAACGACTGTACCTGGCAACGTACAACACGCGCACACTTCGGACCGACGAGAAGATCACCGAACTCGAAGAGGAATTGAGCAGGTTGCGATGGAGTATTATAGGGTTATCGGAAGTCCGAAGAGAGGGGGAGGACTCGATAATCCTCAAATCCGGTAACCTGCTCTATTACCGAGAGGGTGAGCGGCAGTCCCAGGGTGGGGTCGGGTTTATCGTCCACAAGTCCCTTGTGAACAACGTGGTGAAGATCGAGAGTGTGTCGACCAGGGTGGCGTGCCTTATACTCAGAATATCCTCAAGATATTCGCTGAAGGTCATACTGCCTCTCTGTTTAGCGTTTGTGGACTACGAGAAAGCCTTCGATTCGATCGAGACTTGGGCTGTACTGCAGTCTTCAGGATCAGACCTCGAAACCAATTCTTCTCCGGCGCGGCGTGAGACAGGGAGATGTCATTTCTCCAAAACTTTTCACTGCTGCGCTGGAGGATGTCTTCAAGGTTCTGGATTGGAAAGGGCTTGGCATCAACGTTAATGGCGAGTACATCACTCACCTTCGGTTTGCCGACGACATAGTGGTCATGGCTGAGACCATGGAGAGCCTCAGTAAAATGCTCGATGACCTCAGTAGAGCTTCCGAAAGAGTGGGTCTTAAAATGAACATGGACAAAACCAAGGTCATGGTGAATGCCCATGTTACACCCACTCCTATCAAGGTCGGAGACTCTACACTCGAAGTTGTGGGCAAATATGTCTACCTGGGACAAACGATCCAATTGGGTAGGGCTAACTCCGAGAAAGAGGCCAACCGTCGAATCCGACTCGGCTGGGCAGCGTCCGGGAAGTTGCGCGGTATCTTCTCGTCCAACTTACCACAGTGTCTCAAGACGAACGTCTATGACCAGTGTGTGTTGCCAGTGATGACATATGGCTCTGAGACGTGGTCGCTTACAATGGGCCTTATCAGGAAGCTTACAGTCACTCAAAGGGCAATGGAGAGGGCTATGCTCGGAGTTTCCTTGCGTGATCGAATCAGAAATGTGGAGATCCGCAAGAGAACCAGGGTTACCAACATAGCCCGAAGAATTGCGAAACTTAAGTGGCAGTGGGCAGGGCACATTGCTCGCAGAACGGATGGCCGATGGGGCCGAAAAGTACTAGAATGGCGACCGCGAACCGGAAGACAATACGTTGGAAGGCCTCCCACTAGGTGGACCGATGACCTGGCTAAGGTTGCGGGAAGCCGCTGGATGCGAGACGCACGGGGGAGGCCTTTGTCCAGCAGTGGACGTCTTTCGGCTGAAATGATGATGATGAACACACATAAAAAAATACAGTCCAATTGAGAACCTGCTCTTTTTTGATGTCGGTTAAAAATAGACAATAACATTCTTCTTCACATCATCATCTACTTAGCCTTTTCCAACTTTGCTGGTATCAGCTTCCGATATAATTGAATATACATCAATATTCTGAAGAAAACCCCGGCCCAGTGAGTGTCAGACTCGCGCGCAAAGGGTTTCGAACGAAAAACCCGAAAACGCTAACACAGGTTTAACGGTAGGCTTATTACGTATCTTTTGCGAAACGATAGCGACAAAATATAAAGTGTCATAAAAGTCGGCATTATCTGCAGTGTAGGTATAGTAGGACCTACACAATCGTTTGCTAATCGCTCACTGTTTGTCAAATGCAC
Organism: Orthosia incerta; assembly: GCA_948252205.1. Classification (NCBI taxonomy): domain Eukaryota; kingdom Metazoa; phylum Arthropoda; class Insecta; order Lepidoptera; family Noctuidae; genus Orthosia; species Orthosia incerta. The sequence continues at coordinate 9,816,785 of OX411748.1, forward strand.
TAATTTAAAAAAAAACCGCCAGCAACTCCAAAACTTTTGTATTGAAGAACATTTATTGCGCAAAAATCGCAATCATTTTGCTCTTGCAAAAGATTCGTAATAAGCATAGATATAACTGTATTTTATATTTCTATGGTAATAAGCCTGAACCAACTAATCGCTACGGCCAATAATTCATACGGCAGACACCAAGCCCTATTTTACCTTAAATACACACGATTCGCTAGGGATATGAGTGACGCGTTGGAGTCGTCACTGGAGGTCAAAAGGTTAATATCTACACTATACTAGACAGACCAATCGCTTTCAGCAGTGGGACAGTAGACCCGTTATACTGGTAAAAACAACTTCGGGGAAGCCAAAAGGAACTGTTATGAATTTACGTCGCAGGAGCTGGTTAATTTCGAATGCCTTCATCCAGCTGTTGAACACAAACCTGATAATGTTACTAACTGTTACCATGGTTTTACTCGAATCCAAACGTGAATATTTTATGTACCCCGAAAAACACCTCGAAGTAGACAGTCCAGCGTTAGTCCAAGATTTGAGGGTCTAGACCAGGGGTCACCAAATGGTGGACCACGGTCCGGACCCGACCGTAGATCTATTTTGTGTGGGTACAACAATATAATTTACTAGTGTTATTTGAGTAGGTACGTAATTTATGTAGTTTATGCCGCGCTTTGTCTTCACTGTTGTATATTCGACGAGTGACGAATCATCTCATAAAAATCTTCATTCATTTAATTAATCATCAATATAATATAACATATAAAATATCTGTAGAAAAGTAAGTCAGTATTTTTGTACATAGAAAATATTTCCAAAAAAAATAGCCAGGTTGTTAAAGGATAACCAACAGAACCTATTGCCGTATTGAATTTATTTATGCCAATAGGTTGCGCAGTACATTTACCTTTTTGGTAATTTGAAAGAAATGATTATTTTTTGTCTTAGTCGTACGCAGAGCTTCATATTTTTTGACCACGTCATAAAATGGGCCGTGGATAATAAAAGATCGGGGTATTTTGTTTTTAGTGTTTGGGATTTTAACTAAAAGCATTTTGCCTTGATTTGCAATGTCTTTTGTGGTAATATTGTGAAGCTCTTGCCGTCTACATGCACCATGAATACCAAATATTAACGCAACCTGAAAAGAAATAAAAATGTGTTAGATAAGGTATAGGTACTTAACTTACAGACGGTCGTTAAAAGATATGTAAAAGAGTATGTATGTACAGTAGGTAGATCAATACATAAAATAAGGAGGCAAACTGACCTTTGTTGCCAGGTACTGGCTATCTGGAGCATCTTTTAGAAACTTTTCGACGTCATTTGATGACAGTACCTTAGATTTTTTCTTTATAAAACCATCAGAGCGTATCTTTAAAAATGCAATGAGATTTGTATATAAATTAATATCGACACCATTTTTCATCTTGAGGGTACTTTTCAGCATAGAATATGTTGTCCACAACGAGCTAGGCTTATATTTACTAGCTAGTTCATTAAAATACGCCAAAACTACATTTTCGGAAAATGTCTTGGCATTTTTCATGTTTTTCCACTTCAAGAAATTTTCATACGTGGTTATGTATCTGTCCTTGGATATTGACGGCAGCAAGCTGTCGCATGCGGTTCGCGCTTCTGTTAGTATATCCGGTGGAGTTGAAGTAATATATTGCTCATCTTCATTATTGAAAGTTGTCATTTTTAGATATTCACAAAACAAGTACAAAGAAAAGAAAATTTGAGAAAAATGGCGCGAGGATTATTTTCTGCCGTGGCTGCGTGAAAATGTTGGCAAAGACGCTAGAGCATGCAGCCAAGTTTTTAAATTACCGAATAAACTGTTTTATTTTTTATTTTAAATAAACTCAATCTGTGAATGCACACTGTTGCTTGCCCGCCATTTTAACAGCGCGCTAGCGCTGCCTACTGACTGGCGCCGCGCGGCGATTAGTTCGAAATTTGAATAGCAACAGCGCACTGCTGACTAGCTGGAGTCGTGCGGCGGCGATCAGTTCCATATTTGAAATGGCAAATAATACTGTTATGGAATTTGTATGGACTATAACTTAACTATTTGCTTTGGTAACACACGCGTTTTTATGACCCGCTTTACATATTTAAAACCGGTGGAATTACATCAGCTTTACGAGCAAGGGTGTTAAAAATAACGTTTTCAACACACTTGCTCATAAAGTGGCTCTAATTTCACCGCAATTAGGCACATAATGATACCTTTTATCAAACTGTGACTTTTTCATTGCTATTATTCACAAGTGAGTTATACATTTTTTTTTTTATTTATTGGTCGAGTTGCTTTGTTCTTAAAAAAGTTTCGATACAAAAAAGATCGTGCTCAATAGTGCAAATAAATTAATGTACCTATTGCTTGCTCATTTCATGCAACTTCGTATTAATTTCAACTTGTACGTGCTTGATAACTATCACTCAAACATAAATTTTATTTGCTCTGTAATTAAGAAAAATTAAAATTCCCTATTTTGTACGTGGCTAAAACACTATCCACAAAAAGCCAAAAAAAAAGAAACCTCATTCTTTTAGTCTATGGCCGATCGCCATTGTTAGATGCGCGCGCATAGGAAAACTGATTAATTTTGCCCGCCATTTTGAAAAAAAATTCACAACTCGTTTTTACTGTTGAAAATATTTTTTTTGTATTATTTTCTTCACAAGTGTGCTGAAAAACGTCGTATGATACACGTGTCTATTGATGATTACCGTCCTCGGCTCTCTTAAGACACTCACCTACGGCTCGAGTCTCAATGGCGCCTCAGCGGTAATCACCAACATTGCACACTTGTACCATAATGTACTATTATACATAATTTTTTTGCGTTACTTGAAAAATTACTTAGTTTGTGTTTCATCGCAATCGGTCAACTCATCAAAAGTTAGATGAATTTAAAGTGTTCAAGAAGTAAAATTATCACTCACAAAACACGCAATTCAGATACTCGGACAGTTGAATTCAGATATCCGGACTTACTACAGCATTGTTGCCCAAGCTTAAACGGCGTATCATTATTGTGAGTTTATGAGGACTGTATTCAATGACGATGATGTTTACTTGATTTCAACGGTTTATAGCATAGCTGAAGACTTTGCAATAAAAATGTTGACTTGACGCGTACAATGCTCGCAGAAGATGTTCGTGTGTTTCCTCACTCCCCGCCGCCGCCTTCCAGCCTTATATGGAGATGGCCGGCGCAGGCACCTCTTCGCTCGCGTCCCGTCATGAGTCGTGACCCCGCCGATAATGTCGACGCTGTCGCTGGTGCCGCCTCCACCGACGTCATCTTTCGAGACTGTTCCAAACAATTATGATAGCCTATCTGGACCTCGATCTCTCCCAAGTTGCATACTATGGTTTAATCCAGGAAATGGCGTTTCTGTGTGCAAATTTTTATATAAACTCCTTTACCAGTACCTACAAAGGTGTGATTGATCCAGACCCCTAAACAATGTTTTTCATTATTTTATTTCATTTAGCGTAAAAATAATGATTTCTTTGTTATATTTTCAGATGTCCTAATATGGGTTGGTCATGCGTCGTGGCACGCGCTGTGGCCTTCTTCCTTATGCTCAGTCGAGCATCAGCTCTCACGTCAGACATGTAAGTTTTATCCTTTATTTTACCCTTTCCAACTTAGTTTTACCCCAGTTGCAATATACTTTTACCCCAATACCTGAAAGCTTATATCAACTGACAAAGCCCCTTTTAAATTTTGTGATTGGTTGACCAAAGTAACAATAACGAATCATATAAGTGGACAGCATTTGAAAACAGAATAGTTTTAGCAATTTTGTGAATGTCATTCAACTTCTAACAAACATTTGTAATTTGGTAGACTGTAAATACTAGCCAATTTTTCATTTGTCAGCTGTCAGATTATTCATTTATGGAATACTTTATCAAAATTTTAAACCGACAGAGCAGCGTTCTGTGGATTTATAGTAACGATAGATTTAGATGGTAATGAGTAGAGCGTGGAAGGACACACGGCAGGCGCAGGCGGCGAAGCGTATTTAACACGCCAGCCGGCCCACGCCAGCCAAGCGTGAAGTTCCTCGCTCCATTAATACGCCCTGCGGCACTATGCTAAACAAATTGTCTGTGGCGAGGGTTACAATCCCAGTATGTTTATTATCCCGTCTACATTATCACTTTCCCTTGAATTGTGTAAACATAACTTGCTTTAGTTGCTTAGTCTCCACCTTGCGCTGATGTGATTATTTTGATTGCATATAGCCTTGTCTAACTTTGGAGTAACTTTCAAATCAGTTTAGCACGAGTGAACTGCTGCTAGCATCTCACAAAGCTTTTGTTTCCGCACACAGTAACGAAAAGTTAGCTTTGACGTGTGTTTCGATATGATTACCGAACTTCTCTTCGTAAACACTGTGGTTCGATAATTTCTTTAATTTATAGTTAGTTATTAAAATAATGACACAATACACTTATGTTTTCCAATTGTTATGAAAGAAACAACACGTTATTAAAACTATGACATTTATTATTAGACCGTGTCATTGCTCTATTTATTAGCTTATTGAACGGCTTTTGTAGCAGCAAGGTAATAAGTGTTAATCTAAAATCAATACTAAGCGTACGGTTGTGCGTTTCCACACGCTTAATTTGCATTGATGTATGTTACGGCATAAATCTTCTCTAGTACTCGCTTCCACGCCATTATGTTGATGATTTAAAAGGTTCTTTAGAAATGCAAAATTGCTTCGCAGTTATTACATAAAAGTCTATTCACTATTCTCCAGATTTGCAGCGGGAAAGTCGGACAAAGAGATACTGGACAACCTTCTGAAAAACTCCCGCTATGACAAAAGACTGCTGCCACCAGTAGATGGTAAATGTCTTCTTTATCTATACTTTTATTAAATATGAGCAAGTTTTCAAATTATATCATGACATTTCATAGCATCATTACCTTGATACAATTTGTGGACTTGATGTTGTTGCGTTTAAATGAATGGGGTCAAGTAGGTCATTGAAAATTGGTGTAAATTGCAGATCCAGAATTCTGTTGTGGTCTAACTTCGCCCAACGACTCTCTGGCACAAAATAATGTGGGGCTCCCGTCTCTGCGGCCTCGCTCGCACAATCGTGGTGCGTTGTGTTCATGTTTATGAAAAGAGAAATCCTTCCACATGTATCTGGATCGTAGCAACTATAACCTTGTAATTAACTCCTTGCACGCAACTTCAATCTTTCTCTTACCTCACGCAACTGTAGATATCTGATCCTATGCTTTAGAGTAATTTTATACCTATCTATATGAGTCACATATTATTTCTACCAATATGAATGCACCTGATAACATTGATGTATTAGATTAGAACACACCCACTTTTATTATTGAATTTATTTGAACTGATTATTTCGTAGTCGTCGGTAAGCTAGTCATTAATTTCTCTCTCATAAATAACAACAAAGTGTGTAATGGTTCAGTCACTCAACATTGAATAACGAGTTTTCTTTTTACGCCATGCTTTTTGCCTAAAATGATTTTCTCTTTTCACAAACATCAAACACGATATTATGAACTCTTGTCTGTCGTAAATTCATACTTCTTTTCCAATAGAAATCGGATCTGCCAACTTCTTATTTACAATTTTCGTTATTATTGCAACATGTGTAGCCAACGGTTAATTTCCGCAATTTAATTTTATTATACTTACCTTCCAATCATTATTTCTACTACATTCCAACTTGTTACGTTCACAAGATATTTCATGAACGAAATCTTAATACTAAGAAAGGTTATTAATAAGCGAAATAAAAAGAAAACTGCTAGACAAGCCAAGATAGGTAGAGCCCTACTGAACTCCAGCACAATTGTTAGCAAGCATGTACTTTAAGTGTATGTCGTTGTTGTGTCTTATATTATTTAAGATGATACCAAGTTATGAACGTCATCAATTATATTGTTTTCAGGTGTCCTCACCGTAAATGTAAGCGTACTACTTCTTAGCTTAGCCTCTCCGGATGAATCTAGTCTTGTAAGTATTTAGTGTGCTTAGTTACTTCTCTTCCTGTCTATCTTCCTTCTCTTGTTTCATTTTCTGTCTAACTTGGCCGCTTCCAGAAATACGAAGTGGAGTTCTTACTTCAGCAGCAGTGGTACGACCCTCGCCTGCGCTACTCCAATCAGTCTCATTACGACTTTCTAAACGCCATCCATCATCACGAAGACATCTGGTTGCCGGATACGTACTTCATTATGCACGGCGACTTTAAGGTCCGTATCGAACTTTACCTAGATTACTTACATGATTGATTATCTGAAGATACAGATTACAAAATTATATTTTCATCTAATTTTATACATAATTATTTCCACCATGCTTTCTTCTGAAGGAGTTTTCCCAGCACTCATGGGTATTTATAACTACATACAATGCTTCATGATCTAAAAGGACCATTATTTGTACATACAGAATTTTTATAGCTGACACTTCATGCTCGCCTCGATTTCTTTCTGGTTTTTAAAATGCAATCTAGACGTTTGGAGTTGATTTTCGTAGATTTCATTGTAATATTTGGTCCGGTGGTTTGGTGATAAGTAATTTGAAAACACCACGTAGGAGTATTTAGGATAGGAGCGTAATTTTATAGTGCAAATGCTTTATTTTGATTACTTCTTACACCAGATGATATTCTTAAATGTGTTTATTTTTCAGGACCCGATAATACCAATGCATTTCGCTTTGCGTATCTATCGCAATGGTACTATTAACTATTTGATGCGGCGGCATCTCATCCTGTCGTGTCAGGGACGGCTCAACATCTTTCCTTTTGATGACCCATTGTGTTCATTTGCCTTAGAAAGTAGTAAGTTAACTGGTCCTATTATGCATCTTTCCCTACTAAGTCCGCACTGTTCTGCTGAATTCCTTGAGTATTAGATGATACTTAAATACTTTTTATTTCTAACACTTTAACCTGAGTTCTACCACTATAATAGTGACAACGATGTAACACACTTTGTATTTGCCAGTATCGTACGAGCAGTCGGCCATCACGTACGTGTGGAAGAACGATGAGGATACGCTACGAAAGTCACCGTCGCTCACGACGCTCAATGCGTACCTCATCCAGAATCAAACCATTCCCTGCCCTATCAAAGCCAGTTGGAGAGGTAAAATATACCCTTAATCATACCTACATATTACATACATACAACATACCAACATCGCTTCTCTAAAACGTTATATAAAAGAAAGATATCCTCCAAATCATATATTATTTTCGCCCTATACGGTAGCTTAGTAAACAAATTTAGATATTTTGTTGAAGCACATCTTATATTTTGCACAAGAGATGGTCAAAGGATGCCTAATTATATTGAAATTCTGATTAACTCTTTTCAGCTTGGTCTTGATTTATGTAAAAGGTTAATTTTCATAATTAATTTATTTTGTGTGTTATTTAAAATATATATAGTAGTCGCTTGATAGTGTACGTTATGCGAGCACATGTTGTCGAATACAATAGGTGTAATCCTAGCTAACGAGCATGTTCATCTAGGTTGTCCGTCTGATCATCCAGTGTGATCACTAGTCTTTAATTATACAGTGTGACTATGTAGTGTACAGTCATTGATACGAATTTTGCTATTCCTAACATCTAAATGTATTCATTAGTTTGTTGAGAATGTAGAGTGTAAGAATTTGTTAACGTCTTTGCAAGCAGCTGAGGGTAATTCACTTTACGAGGAAGACGAAGAGATGACATGTAATCTTTGCCAGAGACGCTTTGAGGAGCAAGGTACTTAAGTTGCACCGGACGAGGCACCGTTCTGTCCGGTGTCGTCGTATTTCAAATATTTTTTGCTTATGTGTGAGTAAATGCGTAATTGTGTTATAATAATAAAGTGTTGTACAAAGTGTTGTAAAATCGGCCGTGATGATGGAAAGTCGAAGGTTTGCTCCTTACGATACCTTTGTTGTATTCACTAGCATTCATGTTGTTTTAGTTAAGTGCCCATCACTTTTTTCATTGTTTTCATGCATGCACATATAAATTCCATACATGTCTGTGAGAGCATGCGTTTGAAATAGTACACTGTATTGTTTTTAATGAACGTCATAAATGCTACGATGTATGTTCATAAACATGATATGACACGACAACACAACACGCATTACTCATACATACAGAACGTAGTTAGTATATTTAGATGATGTTTTGGCTGTTCATATGTACTTTAATTGTAACAAGGCCTCTGAATTGAGTTACTTGGAATTTTGTATCCTGGTTATTTTTATTTTGAATTTTAACGACAAACACTTCGCGTGCTACTATGCTCCTATTGTACCTAATGATATTCACTCCACAGGTAACTACAGCTGTCTAAAGGTCGACTTAATATTTACTAGAGACCGAGCGTTCTACTTTACAACAGTATTTATCCCTGGAATAATTTTGGTGACCTCGTCGTTCATCACTTTCTGGCTGGAATGGAACGCAGTACCAGCCCGTTCCATGATAGGTAAACAAGTGGCTGGTATCTGGAATGCTCTCGGTCTTGCGTACTGCATATATTTTACTCTTTGTAGATGTTGGCTGCGGCTGTTGATATAACACGCTATATGTTGCAGGTTTCGCTTATTATATGTAAATAATACTCATAAATAGTCAAAGTCGACGAATCATTCTCATCCGCCAATATTATTTTTGTTTATTTTTAGATTATGCTTGACGTTTTTAGGTAATTACAGCTGCCTCAAAGTGGATCTTATCTTCACGCGGGATAGATCTTTTTACTTCACCACAGTTTTCATTCCGGGGATCATTTTGGTGACTTCATCGTTTATTACTTTTTGGCTGGAATGGAATGCAGTACCTGCTAGAGTAATGATAGGTTGGTTCACTGTTTTATTTGCTCAATTCTGAATAAATTTGATGCCATGTATATATATATTTATAAAATTCTTAAAAATGAGCCCATTCACGGTTACCAAATTGACAGATTAAGATTGTAAGTACCGGGGTCCTTTAAAATTTTATCATTTTGCGCAATATAAGCATTGCTTACAAAGATTGGCTATTCGTAAGTAGATCTAATCGCATGATCTTTCTAGTTTTCTCTAAAGAGCTTCACAGTTTACATTCTCAATGTTCTAGTAACTGTATCATGAACACGCTTTCTTTTTGAACTAATATAGTTAACTGTAGGTTGTTATTTAATTGTTATCTTCTAAATGTTAATTGTTGATGAATGTGATTAGATTCTTATGTTGCTTTGCTTTTTACGCAGGTGTAACGACAATGTTGAATTTTTTCACTACATCGAATGGATTCAGATCGACACTGCCGGTCGTGTCGAACTTGACGGCGATGAATGTGTGGGACGGCGTGTGCATGTGTTTCATCTATGCGTCGTTACTAGAGTTCGTGTGCGTCAACTATGTGGGGCGGAAACGACCCTTACACAATGTTGTCTACCGACCCGGAGAAAATCCAGTCACACAGGTGAATACTCTTTTTTATCTCTCTCAATTTCACTGTCTAGAGCGTCATCAGTGTCTCTAGGCATCATTTAGTTTACTTCAAACGCTACATTGATGACGATCTATTTAGAAAATTGAGATTTTACGTGTAATTTTTATTACCATGTTTGATACCTATAAGTTTCAAAGTTCGTGAAGTGTGTTATCGATGTGGTTTTTCTTATAATTTGTACAAATTTAAAATCTGTTTATTAGTGTCTATTGTAAGGCTTTGTGGGTATAGTGAAAACCACATGAATTTCAGTTGTCCAAAGTTCCAGTATACCTACCTACATGTCTAAAGCCCTGTACATACACTCACTACATGTTTACGCTACTAAACGTTACCTCTCCTTATTGTGGTCCTTGTAGCCAGCAATTGGTATTAGATTCTTTGAAAAAAGCACTTTGATATTGTATGGTGGTATTAGGAGTATTTTCTAGAAAACCCACAATCCATTCACGAAGGAATTTAAAAGTTTCGCAAGTTCGAGATAGCAAACAACATTTCGTATTGATCCCTGCCATAAATTAGCTTATGAGAATAACAAATAAGTTCCGTCGTGAATATTTTAATTTTTTTCTATCTTTACTCTTTGCAATGTTTTCTTTCAATCTTACAACAACAAGACATGGCTTGGTAATCGAGTACGTACTTTATTTCATACGTAAAACGGCAATGTCGTGTTGTTTGTTTTCTTTCTATAGCATGCTCCACCTCTTTATCGTCTTTGCATGTATTTGGCTCATATATTTACATTACATAAATTTACTGGGTAAGCAAGAATTCATCAAATATCGTATCATTTGCAATCGTCACTTCACCAAAATAAGACTATTTTGTGTGGCCATACATCATAACTTACAATTCGTGTCTTTAGTCATCATCCTTTGCTTTTCATGATGAAAACCATAAATCTGTATTTAAATTGTGTATCTGACATCTATTAGAAAACATTGCAAAGATGCATATTGACTTGTATTTTGAGATTAACTTTACGTTCATACTGTTACAAAGTGGGTACCGTATCTATTTTAAAGTGCATACTATCCATTATAAATGTGGCCACTACATCGTAGTCTACGTTCACGATTGCACATCGTTAGACCATCTGTCACGAGTGAACAAACTGTGTGTGTGATGTGTTCGCAGCGACTGCCTGCAGTCCTGAGCAGAATTGGCATTATACTGGCCAGCCCCTTGGTAAGAACATTCGCCGCATTCATTGGCACTATCCAGACATTGCTCGTGTATTTCTATTTTACCTCAGTTCTGGAAGACTGATTTACTGTAAAAACTAGCTTAACAATATTTGCTTCTTAAACTAGGATAACGCAGGTAAGTTTAGATTTGCAAAAATCTGTCTTCCTAGAACATTCTTTACATTTTTAACACAAAAATATAATCTCTATATTCTCTATCACAAAATTTTGAATATTGTTTACGTAAGTCGAAGTAAAACTGAAATATGCGGAGCTCTTGTCATCATCTTCAAACACAAAACGATTATCGAAAATGCATGCTGTAATCCTAATAACAAGCTTTAGTAGAATTGGCCTCTATCCAACGATTTTCTTCAACTAATACTTATTTCGTTTCTTTGTCCTCTCTTTGTTTATTCTCATTTCCTTTAAGTTCTTTAGAAGAAAAATCCACTTTAGATGCATGCCCACCTATCTTACCAACCTTCCTCTCTACCCATACATACTCTTACAATGTTGATACTTCAAGTTGATCAAACTAAAGTAGCAATTTATACCCTTCTTTTTCAGGGCATTCTAACTTTATTTACTCAGATTTAGTGACTTGAAATGTATTTTTGGTATTGAATAGTACGCTTATAGTTATTTCTATTACATTGAACACTGCTTGTATGAACATTGAGACTAGGTTGATCTGCAGCTTCAGCGGTTTGTACGTTAAGTCATGCTTCGGCTAAACACTGATTAACATTTACGTAGGAGGCGATGGCTTTCCTTCAATGGGCACGCCAAGAAGTGCCTCAAGCTGAGAGTAGCGGTGCTGTAAGTGACGTCACTGAGAATGACACTAGTTAGCCCCACATCACCAGCATCATCACCCCTGAATCTGATATCATGAAAACTAACGCATCCTTTTATTTAACGCTGCTTCGGAACGATCCAGCCTGTGAGTACCTATATCTACTTTCATATCAGATATATATCCCTTCAAATTGTCTTGAATTTGTAACATTAAACATGTAGTTTTGTGATATTCTCACGTATTAACCAAACAGTGTATACTGTCTTTCAAAACTATTATATAACCAAAAAAACTTTATGTAGGTAGTTTACTAATTTTATTTTAATTTTAAGTTTCAGTAAGTATCTGTGTTACCACACAATTAAAAAAAAAATTCTTTAAATATCTGGATACGAGCGTATCTAATTTGAGCTGCGCATGATCAGCACCTAGGTAGGAAATTAATTATGAAAAAAAACTCTAGATTTTTTCGCCATTCTTCCATTCAGTTGGAACTGCACAGTAGTAAAGCATTGAACTTTTCAACGGTCAACCGATTTTAGCATTTCTTTTTGTATTACTTTAACCACCATACGGGTTACCATAATGGCGGATTTCTGCCCGCATACAGCGAGTAGGCCTAAGTTCCAGTAATGGAGTTCCAGTGTTTAGCACGTCTTTATCTAATAGCCCAGTGGTAATATTTGATCAAGTAAAATAAAAGAAATCAAACAACTGGTGTTACAGGGAGATAAAAAGCGCGAGTCGACAGGCGGCGCCGACCTGGTGTCTTGCACCGCATGCACTGGTCCAGGGGCCTGTACACACACCGCAAACAATGGCGGGGTCTCGGAGGTAACTGTCCCTCCATCAGACGCTAACATAAACTTACCAATATTTTGCGTATGACCCTACATTCCCATTTATTTTAGTACAACTACATTACATAGTCAAAGCACTTCCTCAAGTATAAAACAGCTTGCGAGTAATTTGCAACTGCCATGAACATAGGGTTGAATACGCTACTTTTTATTTTCACGCTGATGCGTAGATAAGTCCATCACAGCGAATGCGACAAGACTAGTACCACTGAAATCTTCATCTGCCGTAGGGTTGGTACGTAAACAACAGTGACACAGATCCACAGTCCCATTAGCCTCTTATACACCGTAGCGGCTTTCGGTATCATCATTCATTTTGCATAATAATTTCTTTCAGCCATGTTTCGTCCAGGTTCGCAAAAAAGAACCACCGCACCCGATTCGCGTGGCCAAGACTATCGACGTGATCGCGCGGATCACCTTTCCCACTGCCTACGCCGTGTTTCTCATCTTCTTCTTCATTCACTACAAGGCGTTCGCTTAATGCTGCCTTCACTTACCGCTGTCGCTGGCCGCTTCGTGTGAACGGACATTTACTGTGTTTTTCTACTATTCTTTTACTGCGTCACAAATATGTACGAGATTAAGCTACTCACTCTACCAATACATGTTTGATGATTGTCGACGGTCGAGAATTGTGATTATACCCGTTTATAGTGATCGTACTGTTAAGATAATTATAGTTTAAGAGACTTGAAGCAGAAAGCTAACGTCGCAGCTTTCCATAATTTAACGTCAATAAATTGAAAGATGTGTGCGATTTTTCTACAGGTTTTGAAATAGTTTTCTACAAGTTCATAGACGGACGTTTATAATGTACTTTACGCGTAAGATTTACTTTCTTGTGAATACACGAAAACTTATGATAGGATAAAGAGGGATCAACTTATGTAATTGTTGTATGAAAATTCTTGTATCAACGTGATTACATCGGATTTTGTATGAATTTAGAGAGATCGTGTAGATTATCGAACGGCAGAGTATAATTATACTGCGGAGAGCTGCCGTCGACGTGCAGGAGAAAGAATTCTATTTCAAACCTAAAGACAACCAGCGTATTTTATTGCTTTTAAGTTATTATTACTAGTAAGATAGCAAAAGACATGATTACTTTTTATATTTATTAGTAGATAATAATCACCATAGTTATTAGTTTTGTCCGAACCAACACTTACATAATATGTTGTGATAATTATAATAATATTTACTAATTGCTTTGTGAAGGTGAGACGTAGGCAATGATCACCGTATCATTCAAACTAATCTTATTAAGTTTCGAAGTAATATAATTCGGAGTAATGTAAAAAATAGCTGTAGATGCATAGATGAAGCTCAAGTCATTATTATCTTTAAATTCTAATATAAATATATAATACCGATGAGTTCAGGCTATTCCAGAGGTGTACAAGAGTGTATATACCGATTGTGTTGATATTGTACCATGAACATGCCTTCTACATGTCAAAGAGTTATTTTTGCCTGATATAATATTAGTGGTTAATACAGATTTTGATGAATATAATGCCGGCTGTAAATAATAATGAAAATAAATGACACCTATCAATACGTAAGGTATACTAACCTAATGAAATATCTTATCTAGATACTTGTGTATAAGTATCGTGAATATTGTGCTGTGAGACCATACCGTCACCTTATTCGTTGCGTAAGTAGATAACTCACCACGTTAAGGTAATTGTAACATTATTATAATATTGTCCTCTATCATCACACCCTAGATATTACGTAGTGTCCACAAATGCTAGAAGCCGTTTGTATTTAGGAATAATATATTAAAAAACGAAATCTTTGTCCAAAACCGCGATGCGCTTTAGTTCCCGTATGTCTGTAGGATGTGCGTTATCATTATACCTACTGTGCATGGTCGACAGAAACGTTAAAATATAATATATTATTATTTATTTTCTTTTTAACTAATTCAGTGACAAAAAGAAAACTGAAATTTAATTGAACACCATTGAAATTATGCCTTTTGCTTGTTAAAAAATGGACCAAGGAGTCAACTGTTTTGAAACATAGATTTTATATCTAAATTATTATAAAACAATAAATTATAAGAAAAAGCGTTTTGGCTGTGCTTTAAAATCAAATTATATAATTGAAAAATGTAGGGATGCCTGATTGAATTAATTAAATATAATAATATAATTTAATTTTCGTTTGAATCATTGTAACGGGTGGTCAAAGCTGAGTACCTGCAATTAAATAAAAACAACGCTTTTGGCTGTGCGTAAAATTATATGCATCGATCAATTTCTATTGGTAAACGTGAGGTGTCCATATTTGTATATTAAAATTAAAACTTGGATGCCTTAAGTACCTTTAAGTAAGTGTAATCTTGTTAGACACTTACATTATTAAAGGCGTGTTAGGTTATACATCCAGTTACTTATGAATACAGTCAACAGTATTGTACAAATCTCAGCTGCAAACTTATTTATTTCAAGCTTACAAAGATATATTTGTTTAATAATCTTTTGCTAATGATCTCTTTTACCTGATATCGAATTATATTACTGTTTTCTTATGTTAACAGTATATTAAAGTTCAAAAAATATTCAACACAAATGAGACCATTCCCTTAATATTTGGATAGATACAAAGTGATACTATTTTAAATTCGCTACGTTTTTATAGGTACGATTTAAAATGTAAGATAAAAGTTACATATCATTCGCTTTATAAGATTCAACCTTGTACCTATAATATTGTGCTATCCTGTTAAAAAATATTATATATTCTATGCTGCCTTTACATATATATATACATGTATAAGTTATACATTTTATATGGGTAGATATTATTTAAGCACTACTTCGTTTTTTGTAAATTACGCGTTGAGAGAAAGTTATCATGCCAAGCTTTTTAAATTGCTGTTCATATTTTGCCTAATTATTTATGAATCTATCTTTAACACTTGGAACTGACTACTTACTGATATATTTTAAGGCTCACTTCCCTCCATTTATCTATGCTTATATGTTCACGCCCTTATACCTGGCAAATATACCCTTTGTATTTCCTAATTCGGTGCTTATTTCTGAAATATCTATTTAATTTATGTCTTATTTATTTGGGCCTAGTCCAAAATATAAAATGTTGATTTTATCTATTGAGTCTAAATTGTTCTACAATAAGCTGTTGAGTTTGAATAAAGTTTTTTCGTTTTCCTCAAAGATTTTAACTAAAGCTCTTCTTCTAATGAGTTGTTATTGTTATCGTAAAGAATTGTAAAAATGGTTTATATTGCTTTTTAAAGTAAGATTGTGTAATGTACAAATTGAGAGACACCTAGTACTGTTTGTTAAGTGTATTACTAAATATGTTTCTACACCTCCTGTTTAAATTAATAAAATATGATAACAATTATCTGTGAATGTTTATATTTCTATCAAATATCTTATTCACTTTTTCTAGTCATTTTTGTAAATGAATATAAAGAAACCCTTGTGGGGTTCAGTTGTAGGGCAATTATTAAATGCTTTGCTGGCAATGAGAGATTAGGCTTAATTATAAGCCGCTTAAGTATAAGTATAAAATAAGTAACTTTAATTAATATATAGGAACTTGTATGTACCACATATGCTGTACCATAAAAACAATAATATGAGTAGATACTTTGTTAATAATCTGAAATTGTCATCGCGTTCGTGTTACTCTTTTTAGATTTAGTCGCTATCCATACTGAGGTTAATTTTGTGGTCAATATAGCAAATACTCCTGGTTCTAAATGCAAATACTTTCTTTACTGATATATCGTAATTACCCAAAAAAATATCTAGACTGTATCAGGTTTATTTTAGCAACTACCTATGTACCTCTGATATCCTATATTTTTCAGCAACATCTTTTCGCTCGTATGTATTTACTAATACTTTAGGATTGACCTCAGTTTGAATAGTAATGAACATGAAACTAGAACCGATGCTAAACTATTGTACTTCAGAAAATATTTGCAACTATTTTATATTTAGTTATAATCCTGAATAAAATTTGTGGACGCGATTGCTACATTATAGTTTTATTTCAAATGTAGTTGGTTGTTTTTCTTCAGCTATTTCTGATGAAGTATAAATTAAACAACGCAATTTAAATGATAAATTATAATTAAGTA
Organism: Orthosia incerta; assembly: GCA_948252205.1. Classification (NCBI taxonomy): domain Eukaryota; kingdom Metazoa; phylum Arthropoda; class Insecta; order Lepidoptera; family Noctuidae; genus Orthosia; species Orthosia incerta. The sequence continues at coordinate 9,833,322 of OX411748.1, forward strand.
ATAAACCCATATTCAAAACGTACAAATGTTTGAATTAAGAATGATTGAAACCAATAGATAACTAGAGCTAAGCCACTTTTTTTGCAAATCATTTACTTAGAAAGTGTTCAAAATAATAATTTGCAAATTATAGAAATAAGAAAAAAAATTGATAAAGCCCTAGCACCCTGCGTTGGTGGTTTTTCCATCTTATAAATATTATGTATAATTGTAGATACATTGTATAGCTTATTTTAAATTACATAGTATTAGGGCCTTGTATAGAAAAACTTTTTAACCATACGATTAGTCTTAATTCAACTTTGTCTTCAATTTGAATAAAGAATCTGCTAATCAAATTGTCTGTGAAGAATTTGAAAAGAGAATCAGCTAATCAAATTTTTTATGTGGATTTTGTATAGAGAATCTGCTAAACAAATTTTCTTTGAAGAATTTGAATTAAGAATCTGCTAATTCGTATTCAAACTAATCATTACGGTTAAAAAGTTTTAATAAATAAGCTTGTTAGTGTTTAGAGTTTGTTGTCAACATTTTGATGCATGAAAAGACATTAGTGAGATACCTAACAAATAACAATGAATAAAACTCTTCTGTATTTAAATTGATAGTTTATAAATAATTGTAAACATAATTACTTACTTATTTGCGTGTCTGTCACTTTCACTTGGCAAAAGTGGCTTTTGAAAAACGACTGACGATAGCTAAATGTTATTATTTTCTTCTTGTATAATAGCATTCACGTATTCATAGTAATTGATATGGCAATGTCCATTTAAAATTTGACAAGACCTACTCGAAACCTAATTCTTTTTTTTAATAGTTTGTTACTTTTACTGTCAAAGGTTTGTAACTATTTCATGCACGATTGGCGCGCATTTTGACTGAAGCATGTTTATATAGGAATCTCAAGGGAAATACTTAAACTGTCCTTGCGTGCAGCTAAAATAAGGCCTTTTTACCTACTCTACCCCTGCCCCGTGAACGACTTTTCTGCCTACATTGTTTGTGGTGATTGTATAACTGACAGCTACACCAAAATAGAAAGAGTTAAGCAGACAGTTCTTTTGGTCTACGGTATTCATGATTTAGGGCAGATACAACACGCATCAACAAAATGTATACCAAGACGGATTGACTGGATAGACGTAGCCTTACCATTATTTAGGGCAGATAAAACACGCATCAACAAAATGTGTACCAAGACGGAATGACTGGATAGACGTAGCCTTAACTTTATTTAGGGCAGATAAAACACGCATCAACAAAATGTGTACCAAGACGGAATGACTGGATAGACGTAGCCTTAACTTTATTTAGGGCAGATAAAACACGCATCAACAAAATGTGTACCAAGACGGAGTGACTGGATAGACGTAGCCTTACCAACGAAATTTTATCGCGATAATTATTTCGATTTACTTATGGTTGTTTCGGTTGTTTTTCAAATGGTTATAAAATATTTTATGAATAAAAATATTTTTTTATTTTGTATATTTTGAATTAGGATTACTATTTAAAATCATAAAAAGGTATGGAGTTCATAAGCCAAGCTAAGCAAACCACTGCACATATACGTGCATGCTTAGGTAGTGTCTGCACATAAACTGCGTAGGTTTACTATATAGGTAGGTACATGGATAACAAGAATTTATTGTGTAGGATCCATAACAAGTGTCATCGTACTTAGTAAGGAGAGGGCAGAAAATACATATTTTTAATCTACCTCACCCGTCCTACTGGATAAGTACCTTCCAAAATAAAAAAGGTTATCGATTATCTAGATAGGTTTTGTAACAAATGTGTAGGGAGGTACCTAAATACCCACTGCAATTTCAGGCAGCTTGAGTAAGTATATTTATCTACTTTTACACAAAACATAACATTTGCTCACATTTTGTTGGCTCTACGAACGTCTTTCAACTTCTAGTTAGAATCTGAATATCTAATTCAAATCCAGGGACCAACTTAATTTCGATTTGTGTTAAAACTCCTTTCGAAAACTATTGGATAAAAATGTCGATTTTGTCAGAGTATAAATCAAAGCAAGTATTGCATGATAATCGGACTTTAGAATACCTACCTCCAGCAAATTTTTATGCTCAAAAATATATTTTATATATTAACCTAGTATAGATGGGTACAGTAGTCACAGCGGATCTCTGTGTCTCTGAAGTTAGGCTCTGCGAACCATTGCGTAAGAAAAAGTTTGTCATCGAGTATACTAAGCGAGATAGGACAATGCGACAAGCATATGCGAGTGGAAGAGGTTATACAATTGGCTATATTCTACTTCAACATCTCAAAAATAGCAACTGCGCAGGGTCTTGCAGCCAACTTCAGAGACTCGAAGAATCGCTGTGGCTACGGTACAGGCGCGGATCCAGATTTTTGCATTCGTAGAGTGGGGCAATTGCCCAACCCGTTGACCCCTCCCCCCTCCCCGCCATCTGTACCCCCGCCATTTCTATCCTCTTCCTTGTTAAAGACGATAAACAAAATTTTATATTGACTGAGATCGTGGCTATCGTGGCCTGGTGGAAACTCACCGTTTCCGTATCAACAGCATAGAAAATTCTGTAGCTAACAATACTTTTAACGTAATTTTTTCTAGTAACTCAAAAAGAACAGCTGCACTAAAAGTAACGTCTTACGATAAAATTAAATAAATCAATGATAATTTGATATGACGTAGGATCATTTGAGTTTTTTCATGAAATACTACTCTAATCTAAATTCCTAAACCCACCAACCACTTACACCAATTAATGTCTACATTATTTAAACAAATGTACTTTGGCCCATATAGGTGGCATTGCAAATTAATTTGGTAATTAGCCAAACCATGACCCAATTGTATATGTAGTCAAAGCTGCTAACTGTGTTGTGTTGAGCCATTTTATGGAACAAGATAGATTGGTACCTAGATATTAATTGTGTTCGCGGCCTTATCACTTGGAAGTAAGATGAAGCCCAAAACACCGATCTGACCGGCGAGCACGGCCTCTGTGGTAGGCTTGTGTCACGCATTTTATCACGGTTTTTGATACCAAACTGTGATGAAAATGTGTGACTCAGGCCGTGCTCGCCGGTCTGAACACGACTTAGAGAAAATGAGATTCAAATCAGTTTTTTATAACTCACCAATTTGTGCACTCTAATTAGGTAATTAGTTGTAATCCAGATGCCTACTTAGATATCCATTGGAAATGACATGTTACATCCTGAATTGTCACCAGCGATATTTTTAGACGTGGCGTTACACAGTTACCCTTGGCATCGCCTAGTTGGTATATTTGTATCAAGCAAATAATTAGATAATAGACAAACTAGATAAGTAGGTATTCAATTAATATTTTCATAATAAATTCCGTCATGATGCAGTTCTTACGCATTTCATTACATATTAAGAATAAAAAAAACAGACTAAACATGTAGTTTCGATAAAGAACGAAAGAAAAATGAAGCATGTTGAATAAATTATTATATATTGTAAAAATATTGTCAGAGTCCTAATTGAAATTATTTTTTCGCAATTAAATTTTAATAAGGGAAGGAGCTAAATAATATTTTAGGTACTTTGTAGTTACGTTTAGATTAGATTTGTACCTGCCACATATGCCTCACTATTGTTTGTTCCTACCTATAGGATCCGATCTTATGCTGTTTCGGTAACTTTCTTTAATATAAGTCCTTAATTAAAAGTATCACAGTTTTGTCAGGCACCCCATACACTAACAATATTATTGCACAATTTTTACGATTGCGCAATTCAATTGAAAGTCTCGGGTAGTATTGAAAGGTTGCACAATAACAATTATGAACACATGATTGAGGAAGCTTATTATATAGCAACTAATTTTTTCACTGCAGCCCCCATACACAATTTTGCGCAATATTTTTTAGTCGTCCGTCTCCATTTTGACCGGTTGAGATCAGTCACGTCAAAGTCCGTCTTGTCAATTTTATTGGCTAAATATGATTGAACGTTTGGGTTCAAGAGGACACTTATTGAATATTATTGTACAATTAAAGTAAGTATTGTATAATAATATTGTAGGTGTATGGGACGCCTTACCTACTAGATATAATTGCAGAGTCCGCAGAATCAATATAAACACCGTTTGCTTTTGTAAATAAGATGTCAGCGCGCTGACCGCCCGTTCGTGTTGTATTATGGCATTGTAAATAATTTTAATGTAAAATTTATGAATTACAATTTTCATCAAATAAAAACACAAATTCGACTTACATGTTTTATTTGTTTACCTACTTACCTAATTATTCACAATTGAAAAGAAAGTTATGTGACTATAATAGATAGTTGACACCCAAATAGGTAGATACCGGTTTATAATTACTATGACTGGTTTTGAGGTATTTTGGGGGGTCAGTTTCACCACCTACGAACAAATACACTGTATAAAATACATACACAAATAATTTCATAAAAATGTTGTCCCATTTTTTTATTATTCATTAGGAAATGACGTTTTGGACATCCTAAAACAGGCCCTAAAGCGCCCCGAGACGGTCAAACGGTTTGATTCAAACCATTTTTGTTTCACAAACCTTTAAAACTAGCTTTGTAAACGATGCAAATGGTTTGAGTCAAACCAAAATCAACGTGTTTAAATCAAAACGTTTGATCGTCTCGGGGCCGCTCAAGATACAAAAAAGCAGCCTGTTCCACTTTTAAAAGAAAGTCGGCACGAATGAAGTTGCCAATCCAACAGAATAAATAATCCCAAATAAGTACTTATTGACTTAAACAGTATGGGCACAAAATCGTGGATAAAACGAAAAAGAGCGCTGGGAGGAGTACATTTTTATTTTTATTCCTTTATGACCTACTGTTTCTCACCACAATATCCATAAATTCTTCAACATTGTTCAGATTCGACAATGATACACAATATAGGTAAGTACATATTGTGGGAGACTGGTGTCTAAGCTAGACACCAGGATCCCCTTTACATTTTCATTTTATAAATTATGTACTAAGCGCGCTGACATAATTTAGTAAGGTATCATACGACATTTCATAGTTTTATTTATTTTGATTAATTTCTAGGTTAAGTATGCGAGACGAATGTTACTAGATGTGTAGTATGGTTGAATGTGTGAGTGTGTAATTGTGTGGGTATGTGAGAATGTGAGTGTGTGTTAAGGTTTTTTTATGGAAGTTTTCAGTATCATTATCTAGCAGTGCAAGACTGTTCAGTGACACGAGTGTAATACAATACCTGAACTTCAATACTAACCATCGTATGGTACGATGTTGTCTTTCTGAGCAGACTTCAAGAAAACCTAGGCCGAAAGCATTTCAAACTAACCACCTACAAACGCTCAGCAATGAGAAGGATGTAAAAGATTTAACAGAGGAGCTGATGGAATTTGTTACTTCCAACAAGAAACTAAATGAAAAATATGACAGACTAGAAAGCAAGCTACAAGAACACATCACAACAAAAACAGATAAGAACAAAGAATCCCATCTAAGCCAAGAAACTCTAAAATAATTGAAGAAAGAAGGAATCTAATAGCAAAAAAGAAGAAGAAGGAAAACATTAAAGATATTTCGCACTTAAGCAAATGCATTCGAGTAAATATGAGGAAAGACAGGAACAATAGAAGAATCAAAACTCTAGAAAACCACATTATCAAAACGAGAGGCATACGCAAAGCTCTCAAGGAACTCCGAGAAAAGGGAAAATAATGGATACCAAAATTAAGAGACAAAGATCGACTAACACTACACGCAGTACGATTCTAAACATTGCAACAGACTACTATCGCCGGTTATATTCTATTCAGCCAAATACAGAGTCATCCAATAGAGAACCTAGACTGGAAAACGCAATAAAAGATACCGGAGAAGTACCACCAATACTAAAATCAGAAGTAGTAAAAGCTATAAATAGTCAAAAGATGAAAAAATCTTCTGGCCTTGATAGAATTCTAAATGAACTGATGCGAGGAACAGTCGACCAATTAAGTCCAATACTAACAAGTGTTTAATGAGATACTATTTACTGGCAACATCCCAAGCCAATGGGCAGAATCACACATTATACGTCTATATAACAAAGGTTCAAAGGATGATATTGGAAATTACAGACCCATATCTCTCATCTCAAATGTGTATAAGGTTTTTGCGAAAGTGATACTGAACAGAATATCGAACACTCTTGACGAAAACCATCCCGTGGAACAGGCAGGGTTCAGGAAAAACTTTAGGGCAGTCGACCATATACACACCATCAAACAGCTTCTACAAAATTATAAAGAGTACAACAAACCTATCTATCTAGCCTTCAAAGATTATTCAAAAGCCTTCGACAGCCTTAAACATGGGTATTTATGGCAAAGTCTTATGGAGCAGGGAGTACAGTATGCTTACGTAAACGTCATCAAAAAGATCTATAGCGAGAGCAAAGCTAGCATCAAATTGGAATCTCTGGGGGATACTTTTCCAATTGACAGGGGAGTCAGGCAAGGTGACCCTCTCTCACCAAAGTTATTTTCAGCAGTACTAGAACAAATGTTTAGAAAATTGAATTGGAAGCATCTAGGGCTAAATATAAACGGATCGCGACTAACCATCTAAGATTCGCTGATGACCTGGTCATACTGGAGGAGGATTTGAAGGCATACATTATACCTCGTCCTAAAATTCCCAATTACAGTTTGGCTATTCACTTCAGACCAATCTCCATTCTCCCTTTCCTTTCTAAGATCCTAGAAGCAGTTGCACTTAAACAAATATCCTCCTACGTCTTCAAGAATAACCTGTTGTCCAATTGCCAATCCGGTTTTCAGCCTGGCCACAGCACAGCCACAGCTCTGTTTAAGGTTACTGAAGAAATTAGGGACGGCTTGGAGAATTCGAGGTTAACGGTGCCTGGTTTTAATAGATTTTTCCAATGCTTTTAACACCGTTGATCACGACATTCTCCTGGCCATACTGTCTCAAATTGGGGTCTCTTCGTTGTCACGTGATTGGTTTTCATCATATCTTCGTGGTCGCCAGCAGGCTGTGCGTGCTGATCAGGATTGCTCTGACTGGTGCGACTTGGTAACTGGTGTCCCACAAGGCGGTATACTCTCTCCTCTTTTATTCTCTTTATTTATAAACTCCATTACTGTTATCCTCAAATGTTCTTACCATCTGTTCAGTTCAGTTATAGTTGAAAGTCATCACGCTGATGACTTTCAACTATACGCTCAATCAGACATTGCCAACCTTGATAATTGCATTTCATTACTTAATGCTGATCTTCGAGCTATCAGTGAGTGGTCTGGCAAATTTGGGGTTTCTGTTAAGTCGGGAAATGTCAGGCCATCCTCATTGGTAGTTCGTACTATTTGAGAAGTGTGAACACTGGCCAACTTATGCCACTGATGTACGAGAACTCCGCCATTTCTCTTTCACCTCATGTAAAAGATTTAGGTCTGTACATTGACGACAGTTTCAGTTGGAATAAACACGTGGCTCAGGTGACTCAGAAAGTCGCGTTCTCACTGCGGTCTCTCTATAGATTCAAGCATTTCCTCCCATCCAGCACCAAAAACACTTTGGTCCAGTCACTTGTGCTTCCCATTATCGACTATGCTGATGTTTGTTATCCTGATCTATCCCAAGAACTTCTAAATAAATTGGATCGACTTCTCAACAATTGTATTCGCTTTTTTTTTTGGCCTTCGTAAATATGATCACATTTCTTCCTACCGTTCTCAGCTTAAATGGCTGCCTATCCGCCTCAGGAGGGCTCTCAGCCCGATTATCTACAAACTTATTTCAAAGTGTTGGGCAGTTCTCACAATCGTAACCTTCGAGCTTTAAAAAATCTACTCCTCCAAATTACTTCACACCGTACCGGTTTTATGTCCAATTCATACGCTGTCTCAACAATAAAGCTCTGGAACGCGCTACCCTTTAGCATTAAAAAGGCTGAAAGCAAACTCACTTTTAAAATAAAAGTTCGTGACTATTATTTGAGACAGACTAAATAGCTCTCAATGCTCTCATCTAGAGACAGAAGTCTAGTCGTAATAATTATTAATAGGTTTCTCTTTTATTATTGGTATTTATTAGTCTATTTTATTTGTATATGTGTATTATTATTATATATGTAAGTATATACATGTTTCGTATACTAGTTGTTATTTTTAAATATTATTTTGTACCCATTCACAATATTGTCATTTTTAACCCAAAGGTTGACTGGTAGAGAATGCCGCCCCATTTCATGTCCAAGCAATTACTGTCCATACTAGGTTGCCTGGAAGAGATCGCGGCATGCGATAAGGCCGCCCATTGTATGTGTATTAGACTTAAGTTTCTTTTTATTAATGTATTTTATGGTGTACAATAAAGCATATAATAAATAAATAATAAATATTGTACATGAAGTTTAAATAAATAAATAAATTTGATGACCCATTCTCTTAATCAGAATTAACTTGTGCCTTGGATCACCTTCGTGATTCTGCTCCGGGGTCGACGGAATCCCCTACTCCCAAATCTTCTTCTAACTGTAAACTACTCTTTCTCAACCTAATAAATTCCTTTTTCGATACAGGTCAAGTTCCAGAGTCATGGAAATCCCAAATCATTATCCCAATAATGAAACCTGGAAAAGACCCATAAGACTCAGCTTCTTATCGCTCTATCTTCTGTCTTGGCTAAAATCATGGAGAATATTATCAAGAACCGGCTTGAATTGATCTTAGAAAACAAAAGGCAATTTATCCAGATCTCAGTTCGATTTTCGAAGGGGTATGGGCACTCTGCATAGCCTTAACATTTTTTTCTCTGATGTCCGCATTGACTTTTCCTAAAATGAAAGCGTTCTTTGTGTTTTTCTAGACATAGCTTCAGCCTACGATAGTGTTCAACTTCCAATACTCAGGCAAAAGTTGCTACAGCTGAGTATCCCTGTGAGGATGGTCAACATCATCTGTAATCTCCTTATGTCCCGCTCTGTTTCAGTTTGCCTTCAAAACTCCTTTTCTCCAAGCCGTCTAGTGTGGAAGGGCCTACCTCAGGGGTCGGTCTTAAGCACATTTTTTTATAATCCATACACTTATGATTTAGAGTCTTCAGTTAGCTGCTTCTGTAAAATTTTACAATACGCCGACGAAATCGCTCTCTACTGTAGTTCAGCTTCCTTCTTTCTTTTTCCAAATTCTGCCTTTCACTATTTAAATCAATGGTTAACTGACCACGGCCTACGCCTAACAGTTCCCAAGTGTAATGTTGTTGTCCTTTCCCGCAAACGTAATATTCCCCCTATAAACCTTTTAGTTGAAAACGAACCCATTTTGGTTCATGACAAAGTTATATTTCTTGACCTCATTTTGACTCAAAATTATCTGGTTTCTATCATTTGTAGTCTAATGTAGTCCACATTTCCAAAAAATGTGAAAAGTCGTGAATGTCCTGCGTGCCCTCTCTGGAGTACGCTGGGGAGCTCAACCTTCCCAGAAAGTTTTATACAATGTCATAGTAGTCATTTTGACTATGGAAGTTTTCTTCTGGAACCGTGCAACAAAATAGCCCTCTGCAAACTGGAAAAGATCCAATCTAAGTGCTTGCGCATTATCACGGGAGCTACGAAATGCTCACCTATTAATGCCCTTCAGGTAGAATTAGAGAGATTTTAGAGCCCCCACTTTACCTTCGTAGACAATATCTCTGTGATAGATTTTTTTATAAAGTCATCCAGAACAAATCTCATCCCCTTCTCCCCCTTCTCCGCACACTTTGTGAGTTAATCCCAACGACCCGCTATTGGACCCACAAAAGTCCTCCTCTTCTTGTTTTTAGCTTTAGGAAATTTTATAATATGCACATTTCTTTAGTCCAGTCAAAAACGAACCCTCTATTTGCAGTAGATTTTGACTCCTTATTCTTCCAACCAAAAATTATTCTTAACTTTAGTATCTCTAAACGTGACCCTGCTGCCAATGATAAACTCAACAGAATTCTAGATGAGGACTGGCACGATTGGCTCACGGTATTTACAGACGCTTCTAAGTTATCAGATGTTAGCAATGTCGGTTCTGCTGTGTGGATCCCAAAGTACAAAATTATTTTAAAAGTTCGTAGTTCTCCATTTGGCTCTATTTATACAGGAGTATTAAAATTGGACCTTCAATTTGGTTACCTAGCAACTGCGTACCTATTGATTGACACTATCGTGTCAAAAAAAAAACTCGTGGTGTTTTATAAGCTTTTACTGTAAAGTATTGTTCATGTGAATTTGTGATTATACGTATTTCTCCACGCTCTATTACTTTAATCTCCAAAAGGTTATGGGCCCAGAACGCAGAAGTGTAAAATGGAGCTTTCAAAAATACAGATCACAAAACTTGATGGCCACAATTGGGTCGCCTGGAAATACCAAATGGTTGCCTTACTAAAAGGCTTAAACGGAATTTGGGAGATTGTGGAAGGTAAGGCACAAAAAGCGGCGAAACCTGCGGAAGGCAGTGGTGATGCCGTAGTTGCAATTTACAATAAAACTTTACGAGATTTTGTTACATTGGAGAGCACAGCCCTACTGCTGATAACAAACAATGTAACGGATGAAACACTAGGGAAAGTAATAAGGTTGTCCACTTCCAAGGAAGTATGGAATGAACTCCATAGGCTGTATGAGGGTCCTGATGAGGGCAGGCTCTATGACTTATGTTTGGACTTCTTCAAACTTAAAAGGGATCCGTCAGACAACATGTCGACTCATGTCTCGAAACTGAAGAATTTGTGGCAGTCTAAAGAAGAACTGCTCAAAGAGGAGAACGTTTAAATGCCTGAAGTTCTCTTGATTTGTAAGATCCTGGATACGTTGCCGGAAACTTATTTTTCGTTCAAGTCTAGTTGGCTATTGATGTCTAAGAAGGAAAGAACAGTAGACAATATTAGGTTAGGTTAGTGTTCGCGACGGTGCATCACGCCGCATATGTTAACGTATATTTGAACGTTATAGCTTATGTACTAATGTTATACATAACATACTTAGATACGTCTGCTCACCCCACCGCACCATCTCATACTAAACAAATTCCGGATGGCGCGGTCATATTTATAGATTCGTGAACATTGAAGTTTCGTTCGCATTTTTGGGCAACTTAGATAATGTTTTTAAGGTTTATCAGTAAGTGATAAACCTGATGGTCCTGTAATGCAAGCTTAACAAATTAAAAGCGTCAATAAACATATTGATTGCAGTTGTCATAGTAAAAACCTAAATTCATGATCAGCAGAGACGTGCGGCTCGCACGGCCGTTTAGTTCCAAATGAGCCGCTCGGTTTTTTTTTTTTTCTATTTTGCTATTTTTTGTTGTTGTCAGTCACTTTGACCGAACTACGGTTCGGTCAAAGTGACTGACAACTACTTAACCGGGCTTCCCTGTGGAGACTAAGCTATATAGCCTCCAGCCAGGCACAAATTTCTAATCCTAAGCGACAACGCTGAGGGCTATCCCCTGTGGGGTCGAACCTCGTCTCAGGGCGTCGCTGGGGGGACAACTATGGCTGGATCTTAATAAAGTGATTCTACAATCCGTTCGGAATAAGCCTACGTGGAGAAGAACGGACAAGAAACTCCAATTAACTAACTAGAATTTAACTACGGCACAGCATTGCGCGGGCTGGCTTGTATATCTAGGCGGGGACGTCGCGACGGTCCTCGGCGGCGAGGACGGATCGAAGGCGGTCTGTGTATGCGAATTGTACTAGTCTCTTTCTTGCTCTCTTGGAGCAGGGTAGTGGCGTCATCGGGGATGGAGAGGGCGAGCCTTGGTCGGCGAATCTTACAGATTTGGAAAAGTTCATAGCGGGAGGCCGCTTGAATTAGAGGGTTGCTGTGGTTGACAGCTTTGTCGAAGTAGCGCTTGGAAATTGTGGGGATTCTAAGATCGACGTGGAGATCCTGGTCACGAACGTACCAGGGGGCTCCCGTGATTTTACGGAGGAATCGTTTTTGTATAACCTGAAACTCGTGAATGTGGTGGGGCCTTGCGTGCGCGAAAACTGCGCTGGCGTAGGTCATGATGGGACGGATAACCGCAGTGAAAGTGCGCAGCTTGCACCTAAGTGACAAGCCGCTGCTTGCGTTTACCATCCCATGAAGTCTGCCCATTAAGGCGGCTCGCGAGCGCGCCGTCTTAATGTGCTTGGCGAAAGTGAGGTGATTGTCTAGGGTGACTCCTAGGTACTTGGCTTGCTCTTCCCAAGGGATCGGCTTGCCGTACATAGTGATGGGTTTGGTGGGTCGGGAGTTTGTGGAACGAGTGTAAGGCTTAGAGAAGAGGACAGCCTGGCTCTTGTCAGGATTGACTTTTATTCTCCAGAGGCGGAACCACTTGGCCAGGGCGTTAGCGGCTCTCTGGAGTTTTTGGGCGATGGCATTGGGTACTCGGCCAGAGGTATAGAGGGCCGTGTCGTCAGCGAATAGTGCCAACTAGCCCTCTTTAGTTTTGGGGATATCGCTGGTGTACAGCGTGATTGATAGAGGGGATAGTACGCAGCCTTGGGGGACTCCGGCTCGTTTGGGGTGAGGGGAGGATAGTTCTCCCTCGACACGATAGCGGAAAGTACGGTCCGACAACCAGTCTCGTATGATGAGCACGAGACGATCTGGCACGCCGAGTTTGTAAAGCTTATAAATTAAGCCATTGTGCCAGACTTTGTCGAACGCTTTCGCTATGTCGAAGAACAAGGCACCCGTCATCAGACCACGCAGGAAACCAGCACTAGTGTGTTCAACGATCCGGTGAACTTGTTGGACGGAATTATGTTCGGAACGAAAGCCGAATTGCTCATTGGGGATGAGGCTCTTTTGCTCGGCAAAGTCTTTGAGCCGCTTATAAATAAGCCGTTCATAGACTTTTCCGAGGGAATTTACCAGACTAATGGGACGATAACTGGTAGGCTCCGATTTGGGTTTACCCGGTTTAGGGATGCCTATCATAGTGGCTTGTTTCCAAGCTTGCGGGAAGATATTTTTGCTTACTGCAGCGTTGAATATGGCTGTCATTAGCAATATTATTTGGGCAGGGAGGAGTTTCAACACCTTATTGGTGATGCCATCTGAGCCTGGGGCTTTGTTGGGGTGAAGCCTTTTGATGACCTCCTCTACTTCGTCTGGGGTGACGGGAGGTAGCGGCTCATCAGGGTCTTCAACGGGTTGGAGGGAGGTCCTGCGTTCGACTTCAGCGTCTACCATGTCAAGGTGAGCTTGGTCTACTGGTTGGGAGCTGGGTGAGCATTGAAGTTCTAGACTGTCAGCCAAGCATTCGGCTTTCTCAGTGTTTTCAAATGCTACACTCTTATCAGGGCGAATAAGCGGGGGTATGGCTGAGTCTTCAGTGGAGCGTAATCTCCTCTGAAGGTGCTAGAAGGCATGGTGATTGGGCTCAAGTTCACTCAGCAACTTATTCCATGTCGCAGAACGGTGCTCATCAGTGCGTACTTTTACAGTAAGCTGTAATTTCCGCATTTGAGCTACGCTTGCGGCACAAGGAAAGTTCCTGCGGGCACGGACAGCTGCGTTCTTCTTGGTTATCAACCTCCGTATATCGTCCGGGAGTTTCCCTTGCTGGATGTCCAGCACTGGAACCTCCCTTGAACATTCGTTCAGGACAGATTGTACGTGGGTTGCAAGCGAGTCGATCGCCGCCGTCGCCTCAGCGACTGAGTTTATGTCGAAGGGGATTGAGTCTAGCTGGGGTGACGTGGTGGATTTCAGTTTCTCACTAACTTTCCTCCAGTCGGTGACCTTTTTAGTAGGGGGTGGCTGTCCTAGATCTGGGAAGCCTGAGCGGTTGCCTAGGTCCATGATCACAGGGTGGTGGTCGGAATGGAGCTCGTCTAGCGTATCTATCGAGCGTAACCGATGGTTAACGTTCTTAAATAACGCTACATCGAGGATATCCGGTCTATGTGTGGTATCATGCGAGAAATGAGTGAAGCTCATTGGGGCTATGACGTCATAGTGAAGGGATGAGCTTAGGTTCAGCACCAACTTTTCCCTAGGGTTGGTAGCGGCTCTGTTCCTGGCTGGGTGTTTAGCATTGAGATCACCCGCTAGGATAACGGAGTCACTTATGCTTAAGAGGGCAGTAAGGTCTTTTTTGAGACCTTCCGGGTTATCGGGCGATGATGCCGAGTGTGGGGGGCAATAGGCGGAGATGATGGTAATCGTTTGATGACCAGTCATTCCTAGCCGACAGGCTGAGTACTCGAGGCACGGAGTGGGGTCGGGAGGGGTAACTACGCTACAGTGGAGCTCATTTTTGTAGTAAATGAGAGTGCCATCACGGTGGGAGCGCGTCCTGTCATTGCGAACTATACGAAAGTTGGCAATTTTGGGAACGCGCTGATGGGGTTTTAGATGGGTTTCCTGGATGAGGAAGATGTCCAGCTGATGCTCAGCGTGGAAGGAACGGGCTTCTGGAGTCATCCAGATCGCGTATGCGCTGAAAATAGATCCAGCGACACTGCGATAAGAAGATTGGGCGGGTTGGGACGCAGGGAATGAGCGCGCGGCAACGACGGTGGTGGGAGCCACCTTGTTGGTTTGCGCTGGGGCCGCTGCGGCCGGGAGTGGGCTGGGCACTGGGATGTTAAGATCCTTCAGTGCAGGCATGTGCTGGGAGTTTAACTGAGGAGTCACGTTTTGGTGGTTCAGTTTTCCGCATGGTGAAGCCCTCTGAGGGGCTAGACGGGGAGGTTGGGAGGAGGGCGCAAAACGTGTTTGTTGCGCATCGTGGCACTTGGCCATTTTAGGCGCAAGTTTGGGGGCTTTGGGGCAACCCCGGTAGTTTGCAGGGTGCCCTACCTGGCCGCAGAGCACGCAGCTGGGAGGCTCCGTGCATTCTGCGCGGTCTTTGGGGCGGGGACAATTTTAAGTACTGTGGTCACCCAGGAACTTCACGCACCTGGGGGTCGCGAAGCAGTTGGTCTGGGAGTGACCATAGAGTTGGCAGTTTTGGCACTGACCAACGAGATGGGGGCGATAGGGTTTTTCGATCGATATGCCCGACAGGGAGCATATCGTCTTTACCTTGAAGATGGGGTTGAGACCCTCTGTGGGGCTACATACGACCATGACGATGTCGTATTGTTTGCCACCTCTCGCTTTATTCAAGCGGTGGACTTCCGTGACGGGCACGTTTTGGGCTAGTAGACCCAGACGGACTTCTTCCGTGGGGATCTCTTTTGGGATGCGGCGGATCACCACTCGGGTGGACCGCTCCTCCGGGAGGGTGTAGGTATGGAACGAAATGTTCCTGACCTTGAGTAGGCGAGTTAACTCGCGGAAGTCTCTGGAGGTGGGGACAGCGATTTTGATGCCTGGTTGGCATGCAGTCGCTTTACTGAAATTAATCTTCTGCTCAGCGCCTGCACTGAGCAGAAGATTAATTTCAGAAAAGCATTTTTTTTTTTCATCACGTTGGAAACATCGTTCCATTTGGATTTATCTTGGAGATAAATCGGTGGAGGGGGAGGGAGCTTCCTTGTGGTAGCAGTGGTAGCTGTTACCATCGGGCTCGGGGGGCGGTTAGAACGCTGTGAAGCGGTATTGGGGGCGGGTAGGTCATCCGGAACAGACGGCTCGGGGGAGGGGCAGGGGGAGGCGACGGGTGATGCAAACGGGGTTGCGACAACGACCGTCTTTTTAGACTTGGGCTTAGAGGCCTGGGCTAGGGCCTTGTATTTCCTCCTCTTCACACCGACGACTTGAAAATCGTCCTCGTCTGAGGAGGTGGAGGGAGGGGTAGGGTCCCGCTCTTCGTTGACGGGGATGGGGGAGTCCTCCATAGGGGAGTCGGGGCGTGAGTTAGGCTCATCGGCCTGGAATAGCGTCGGAGACCTAGGCTCTTGCCTAGGCTTGGGTGAAGGCGACCTCTGGTCCGAAGTGCGCGGGTTGGGGCTTGTATTCGTAGCGGCTTTGAAGGCTGCTGAAGGTGGGCCACCCACCACTTGTGTACCACTAGTCTGGCACGTCGGGGGAACACAGTCAGGGGTTGACTAGGCTATCTACCGAGGCCAACGATCCTGCTCCCGAATCCAATTACTGCCGTGCCCTGAAGGGGCTTGGCGGGTGCTTGGGTCGACACCCCCTTGGGTTTGTTAACACCGTTAGGTATCCGCCAAGGACCACAAGACGTGGATTTGAAAGAGATGACACTACTAGCAACCTAGGTTACTAGTAGTGACACCTGTCGGCGGCGCGCGGACACGCAACGGCCGCAGCGACGTCACGCAGGGGCGCAGCGAGGCGGAGGCCGGGGCGCGGAGCGCGCAGCGGGGAGGCGGCGAGCGGGGGGCGCGCCGGCCGCAGTGACGTCACGAAGGAGCGAGACGAGGCGGGGGCCGGGGCGCTGAGCGCGCAGCGGTGGGGCGGTGAGCGGGGGGCGCGGCGGCTGCAGTGACGTCACGCAGGAGCGAGACGAGGCGAAGAGTGGGGGCTCGCAGCGGTGGGGTGGCGAGTGGAGCGGCAGCGGGCAGTGAGACGACCGCTCGGGGTGACGGCTGGCGAAGAGTGTTTGAGCCACTCGCTTTTTTTTTTTTTTACTAAGTGTCGTCTCGTAGCTCGGTCAAAGTGACTGGTAGTTACTTAACCGGACTTTCCCTGTGGAGACTAAGCTATAGTAGCCTCCAGCTAGGCACAAATTTCTAAACCTAAGCGACAACGCTGAGGGCTATCCCAGTTGGGGTCGAACCTCGTGAGCCGCTCGGGGGCAGCAGTGTATATTTATATAAAATGCGCGCTAGAAGAAATTTTATACAAACTATGTACTAGCGTTATGTGTTAAATATTTAGGTAATCTATGTAATAGTTTAGATAAATTAAACTGTACACCCATCAGGATACCACCGTATGATAGCCCAATTCTCTGGCCCCCCAACCGCACTTCTGCAAGGAGCCTAGCTCTGGCGGTTGGGGAGATAACCTTGTTGAAAGACTACAGGGTTCCACAGCTTTCTTGTTGCAACAACCACATAAGGGTGAATTCTACTTCGATGGTTGGGGCTACACCCACCAACGTAATACCATGGGGTAGCTTGTCGCGAGAGCTACCGGATGGTGCTAAGACATAGCCTTTTATGTAGAAAATTAGTACTTTTCGTCGAGTCTGTCACTTCCAGACGGCTGAGCGCCTGGAAGGTTTAGATACAGGCATAGAAGTAGTGTGACTCTATAGCCTTATAGAAGGGCTTCAAGACCCGCATAGTGTTTTAGTACTAATATTGTATACTTTAGAAGATAGTAGCCTTTAAGTCCCAAAATCGACGGAAACTCCTCTCATTCCTCATTCTCCCTGGAGAATCTCTTCAGGGGTACCAGATAAGAACCTGGTCAAAGGTTCGTTGGAAAGGCCATTCCAGGGCGCATCCAACGAAGTATCACACTTCGTGATCCCTTCAGGGAAAGGGGAGGTTCTGTCGGTTTTAATCTAAGAGCTAGGATAAAAATATTTGTAAATAAAGATCGGCGCGTGCGCAAATTCGAGGCGCTCGTTACGGTAAAGTTTGGTGGTTGAATAGTACGCATGCGCGGCGTTCATTTTGTAGCCATATTTTATACAAGTCAAAATCTACGCAACTTTGCATAACGAAGACCTCGAAAAAACTTCGCAGAACGTTAAGAAGAATAAAGTCTTTCATTTCCCGGACATCAGACCTTCACCTACAAACACCTAGCGGCCCTCAACAGACTCCTGGGTTCCTGAATTTCCAACGATAACTGAACTTTGGTACAAGGGGCGTCAACGCGCTTAGAGCAGGAGCCTTACAACCTCCCAAATTCTACCATAACTCAAGCGATCACGTCCGTCCCGTACAGTTAGGTTCAAACGGGCTGTTTTCCGCAACTCCATGACCAAGCGCGTATTTTGCGTACGGGTAGACAATATTACGGCCCAACTGTGTGCACATGAAAAAGCGCTGAATGCGAAGATGGCTGACACTGAATCGAGTGAAAGTGCGCTTTATGTGAAAACATATTTTCAAGATTTTAAACATTTTAGTGAACCTCACACAGTAACAACGGCTGACAGAAACATGATAAAAGCTGTTGGAAAAGGCACAGTCCGTGTAGAGGCCAATGTTAAAGGAAACAGCGACTTCATTTTGTTAAGAGATGTTTGGTATGTTCCCCAGATTAGAAAGAACCTTTTCTCTGTGCTTAGTACACAGGACAAGAACCCCTCAAGTCTTTTTGAGTCGCGGGTTACAACATGTTCCATGAAAATCAATGGTAAGGTTGTCTTAACAGGAAAAAGGCAAAGGTATGGCGGTTTGTACAAGATAGACTGCAAAGCCTTAAGTGCTGATTTTTCAGTCAACTTAATTGAGCATGAAGATACGCTGCAAGTATGGCACGAGCGTATGGGACATCAAGACAAGAGATATATCAAAATATTGATAGAGAAGGATTTAGGAGTAAAAAAAACATGCGAAGGTTGTCTCTTTGGTAAAGCGCACAGGAAATCATTTGGTGTTCGCGAAAAGGTAACAAAACCTGGTGAGCGCATATACTCAGACGTCTGTGGACCCTTTCCTTGGAGTGTCCCTGGGCATCAATACTTCGTAGTGTTTAAGGATGAGTTCACACGATACAGATATGTATACTTCCTTATAAATAAATCTGAAGTTCCTGAAAAGTTGAAACAGATGATATCTGAGGCTAGAAACGCTTGACATACTAGTATCGAGGTTTTAAGCGATAATGGAGGCGAATACGATAACAGAAAAGTACGAGATCTACTTGGACAAGCTGGAATAAAGCAAAGACTTATCATGCCGTACACTCCAGAACAAAATGGTTGTAGTGAAAGAGAAAATCGCACTGTAGTCGAATCTGCTCGAGCGATTATGCACGCGCATGAGGAGATCCCTCAGAATTTGTGGGCTGAGATCCCTCAGAATTTGTTTACCAAACACTGCTGTTTACATACTAAACAGGACAGGACGTACTTCAGTGAAACACAAGTCGCCTTATGAACTGTGGCTACACAAAAAGCCTCAGATAAAGCACCTGAGGATAGTCGGTTCACCTTGCTTTGTGCATATACCAAAGCAGAAGAGAAGGAAATTGCAAAAGAAAGCTACACGGTGTATTTTAATTGGATACGACAATGATGACGGATACAGACTTTGACATTATTTTCGATGAAAAAAAGCTAGAGACTTCGATGAATGAATACCCTGAAGCAGTCTGCAGTCCGGAAAATGAAATTGAAGTAGAACTTGGTAGAGATGCTTTGAGAGATAATGGACAAAGAACTCCTGTTATGCCTAATATTGATAGAGTCGGTGAAACTGACACGGATATAGGTGAACATAATCTAGATGTCGAAGAAGAGTTTCATGACGCAGAAAATGTTATAACTGAACAATCTATTGAATCAGAGGGAGATGGAAACGTTAACGAAGATGATAATGTCGTTGATGAATATCATGATGATGTCAATGATGAAATTATCGCAGTTGAACGTGAAGCTGTGTTCCCGGAACGAATGATACTTCGAGACCGTTCTTTGTTACGTCCTCCAGATAGATTCAAAGACTTTGTTATGAACGCGATAATGGGATACAATGAACCAGAAACGTACAAAGATGCAATCAGAAGCCCAGATAAAGAGCTATGGGAAAAGGCCATGGACAGCGAAATAAGTTCTTTGAAGGAAAATGACACATGGAAGCTTGTGAATCTACCCAAGGGCAGAAAAGCTTTGCCTAGCAAGTGGATTTTCAAAGTCAAGATGAATGCTGATGGCTCCATAGACAAGTACAAGGCTAGGTTGGTGATAAAAGGTTTTCATCAAAAGAAAAGTATAGACTACATGCAGAACTTTAGCCCTGTGACCAGAATGGCAACTGTTCGTTCAGTAATTAGTACAGCAGCGAGCGAAGGCATGTCGATGAGACAGTTCGATATTTCGACTGCCTTCCTGTATGGCTCTTTAGTTGAAGAGATCTTCATGAAACAGCCAGAAGGTTATAATGACGGCTCCGGTCAAGTATGTCTTCTAAAAAAGAGTCTCAATGGGTTGAAGCAAGCACCACGGTGCTGGAACCGGAGCATTCTACATTATTTCAAAGAAATCGGTTTCAAGGCAAGTGAGGCAGATCCTTGTCTTCCTGATACTTAAGAGAGGATGTGGAAAGCTTATAGTAGCTCTGTACGTGGATGACGGTCTGGTCGTCGGATCCAATGACGCACTGATAGACGAGTTGATGGAGGAGCTCAAGCGTCGTTTTAAAATAACCACAAAAACTGCGTCTTATTTTCTTGGAATAGAGATAGAAAGCAGAGGAGATAGAATTAAGATATTCCAAAAATCGTATGTGCATAAAATTTTGCGGAGATTCGGAATGGACACCTGCAAACCGGTCTCAACGCCGATTGCAAAAGGAGGCACATAGAGCGAGAAGGTGGACATGAGTTATAAGAAAGATAACTACAGGCAAATTGTTGGAGCCTTGGCTTACTTGATGGTATGCACTAGACCTGACATTGCATATGCTGTAAGTGTAGTTTCACGCGTATTATATCAAGCGTATTATGCGATTTTTGCAGTTCACTCCAGATGTATAAGAAAAACTACAAACAAAGCATTTTGGAATGCTATAGTGATGCTGATCATGCAGTAGATATCAGCACTGGTAGATCCACTACAGGAGTACTGTGCATGTATGCAGGAGGAGCGGTGTCGTGGCTAAGCCAACGACAGGCAAGCGTTTCATTTCAAATTCGACCACCGAGGCAGAAGTTGTTGCCGCTAGTGAAGCAGCCAGAGAGACTGTTTGGCTATCTCGGCTTATGAGTTATCTTGTCGTTCTAAAAGAGATTCCATGCATAAGAGTAGATAAAGAAGCTGCAATCAGGCTGGCTGAAAATCCTGAATTCCATCGACGGACTAAGCATATCCGAGTTCGACATTTCTTTGTGAGAGAATTGGTGACTGGCGGTGAGCTAAAAGTCGACAAAGTATCTAGTGAAGGTCAGCTGGCAGATAACCTGACCAAGCCACTAGCAAGACCGAGGATCAGAAAGATCTCTGACCTGATAGGTATTTGTTGAGAGGAGATATTAAAATTGGACCTTCAATTTGGTTACCTAGCAACTGCATACCTATTGATTGTCACTCTCGTGTCAAAAAAAGAAACTCGTGGTGTTTTATAAGCTTTTATTGTAAAGTATTGTCCATGTGTATTTGTGATTATACGTATTTCTCCACACTCTGTTACTTTAATCTCCAAAAAGGAGAAGCAATTAGCTCTCCTGGAAGCGGTTTTCTAAATTGAATCGCATGGACTCAACAAATCCCTAATTCTCACGGATTCTCTTAGCTGCCTTCAGGATTTATTAAAGTCGCCTTTCGGCTCGCGTCACAATTTTGCTCTTGTTTTACAGATCAAACAACTCCTGTATAGATGCCACTGTTTAGTTATAGAGATTGCACTGGCTTGGATCCCTAGTCATTCTGGAATCGTTGGTAACGAGAATGCGGACTCGATTGCCATGTCGGCTACTCGGAATGCGATTGAATCACGTCCATCTTGTCATCCCCGTGATTTGCGCTGTCTTGCTAAACCAGAGATGATGAAGTGCTGGAATACCCATTGGCAAAAGTCACGTTTATTGAAGGGAAAATTTTATGGCTCTATTCAACCATACATTCCTTCTAAATGTTGGTTCAGCAAACTTAAACTTTCAAATAAATCAGCTACCTCCGTTATAATTCGACTCCGACCCAAGTCGTTTGCACTTCTGTCTTTTTGGCCAAAATCCATGTGAGAGACAATTTTTTGTGTGAATGCGGTATAGCGGAGGGTACTCTGGAACACTTATTTTTTTCCTGTCCTCGTTTAACTATTCCTCTTTACGACTCACTCCCAGATAACATTCCCCGCCCAATTAACATTCCGTTCCTTTAACTTTAGTCTATACCCCCGCAGTAAAAATTCTTTATAGATTTATTAATATTTACTAAATCCATCTGTAGCTAGTATTTCTATTTATGTAATATATACTTGATGTTTTAACATTTATTATGTGCCGTTCTATATGTTTTAACTAAAATTGTTTTGTCCTTTTTAGCATGGCGCTACAAACACTGATCAATAATGACAGTATTCATAATATTAAACCGACTATCTCTAACTACCTTGACATTGGCAAAATCATCGAATGTACATCGATGGAGCTATAAACATAAAAAAATGATTGATTGATCGAGGCTTCGTCACTAGCCCGTGCACGGACGTGTGTGAACGAGTTCATTTATAATGTACACACCGATATTTTTTTGAGCCCCTTACGGGGCACGGTCCGTCCACGTCCCGAGCACGGCCCTGATATGTGTGGATAGACCTTTAGGCTATGGGTTTGGGAGGTTTCGTATATATAAACAGTCGCTAGCCCTTTGGTGACGTAGCGCCAAGGGGGTAACATATACGGAAGTGCTTGAGGAGTGGAGAGGTATGCTACGGCTATCAGGACAATCCCGGCAGTACGGTCAAGATCCCGGTCAGCATCTTACTGGGTTAACTTCCTTCCTCCGAACACATGAAAAAAGTTAAATAAAAAAAATAAAACTTGCAACTCCAAAACTAGCGGTGGAATTATGTTCTACAAACACACTTTACACTTAAAGCAAAAATTAAAATCGATTATACGTATAGTGTTTCACGAAATTATTAAAATGATAAATTTGTTTGCTTGCCTTCAGTTTTTGGTAGCTGAAAATGAGATTTAAATGTTTTGTAAAAAGGATTTTATATAAAAAAAAAATTTGATTACAATTATATACGATTTCGGAAAAAAAATCGACTTTAATAGATCGGACATGAAAGAACAAGAAACCGACAAACCGTATATGTGAAAATTTTACAGGCGGATTGTCCGTTATCATCACATCACTATTATTCACTACACATATAGTTATCTGTGGTGCTCTAAACCGAAGTGAATATTTTCTAGTTTTATTTTCTCTGTGCCAAATATAAAAAAAAATGTGTGGCCATGACAACCGATGTGAAACCGAAACGATCGAAAAAATATAATTTAAAATAGCAAATAGACGCAGGGCCATCCTGTTGTCAGTACAATTGCTAAGAAATGATTATGTTTAACCTCTGGTCAGTGCTGCAGTGGTATCTGCGACCTTTCATCAAATGGTTTCTCAGAAAAACGACCAAGCTGTGTGAACTCCAAAGAATCTGTTACGGTGACAAAGCTGGTGCAGAAAGAACATGTAATGTGGAGAAATCATTGATGCTCTCTCGCACACGAGATGTGAAAGAGGTCGTATCTTTTCTGGACAGCGTGGTTTATGAAAGAAGATTCGTTCCTCGTAATTTTCGAGAGTTCTTGGACCCATCAATTGGAATCATATTAAGGGTAAAGAAAATCAACCCCAAGCTACATAATTCCTTCATAGGATCTTTTCGACGATGCTTAGAACAGATTTGGAGCTATAGATGTTTGATGGACCAAGTGGAACACCTACGACAGACTCAGTTTGATAGCAATAATAATGAACATGAGGATAAGTTACTGAAGTTGTGGTCTTTGCTGGTGCCTCATGCACCACTGGAGGCACGAGTGACGAAGCAATGGCAATATATAGGATTCCAGGTAAGCAATGTCATAATAATGATGTACCTAGCTTTTAAAATGGCTGGATGGATCTGGATGAAATTTGGAATGGAGATAGATTAATAGTCAAGAATAGCACATAGGATACTTTTTATCCGCGAATATGTTCCATACGGATAATTTTCGACATTCACGTGGGTTTCGCCCGCTGGCAGAAGCTATTTGTATCATAAATATATTTACTATCCTGATACTATTGTGTTTGTTCATTTTCAGGGTGATGATCCAAAAACAGACTTTCGTGGAATGGGGCTTCTTGGATTAGAAAATCTATTATATTTTTCTATGGAGTATCCTCAAGTTTCAAGCCATGTATTGAGTCATTCACTACATCCTAAATATGGCTATACCTTTGCCATAGTAGGTATTAACATCACATCTATGGCTTATTATTTACTAAAAGATGGTTCTGCTAAAACTTACATGTTTAATTCAAAACAGTATTTGCCGAATGTTAACTTATTTCATAAATTCTATTGCTATTTATTTTATGAGTTTGATAAAATGTGGATAGAATCGAAACCAGCAAATATCATGGAGTTTTCTGATATTTTCAAGAAATTCGAAAATGCAGTGCGTATTGAACTGGCGGACCCTGCGTCAGTTTTTAGAATAAATGTTGAAGTTGACAATGTATAATGGTGAAGCCAATGCTAGTTTAATTCACAATATTTAGTTCAAGATATTACACTTAAAGATTGACATTTATTAAGCTCAGCGCAGAAGACTGAGTGATAATGAAAAGTGTGATACTTACTCGCCTTATGAATTATTTGCTTATAGGGTTTTAAACAGGCTTACATAATATTTTAATATGAAAACTTACGCACATATTTATTTGGATTAGCAACTGATCCCTGTAGTACATAATTATATTAAAATAGATGTTTCTTGAAACCCAGTTTTACTTATTGTTGGATGAATTGTTATTATTAAATCCAAGTTGACAAGAATTATTTTTGTAAGAGTGCTAGGAATATTTTGTGGACCATTTATTAAGAATAAAATATTATTTATACTTCATGATCTCTCTGTTAACTAAATACACATTGAAATAAAACTTTTAAAAAAATAGTGCAATATGTAGGAGGACAATTTTTGTTACTTTTGTAGTGAATATGTTAAGTATTGACTATGTACCACCTACTAGTTATAGTTTAGTAATGCAATTTTACAATTACTTATTTTTTTATACTCATTTACCAATTAGGATTACATATGCGGTTATAAACAAATTAAGATATTATTAAGGGTATCTTAAGCAAGGCAATGCTATCTATTATTCTAAGTTTGTCTCTTCAGTCAATTTGCCGCCCACGCGTGCCTCGCACTCTAGAATGTGAGCGATGGCTCTTAGACCGTGGTCTTATTGAGAGCTAATTAGTAGTTTCGTAGTTCAAGAAGATTTGATCTATTGCAATTAGATCTAGGTTAGATAGAAATGCCAATATAGTTCACTAGTTTGGTAGAGTAAACAAGCTAATTGTTCTTGATGGGATCGCGCCCTTTTTGTGTGCGCAATGCAACTCCCCTTCGTGTGAATTAGACAGTACCTATCACTTGTTGAATTACCATCAAATGCATATTAATTTTCTTCATGCATAACATTATGATGTTTCCCTGCACTGCTGATTTGCATAGGTATACTGCTCTCGAATTTATCGCAACTTTACTTATTTAATTAGACTAGCTAGCTGTGTTAGATAGGAATAGAACCACCTACTTTAAATGTAATTTGACTTGTTCTTTGATAAGAAACATTGTAAAAAATGTTGCAATTAGAAGAATTGATTCTGGTAATGATTTTAAAAAAAAGTCTAGGATAGATAATAGTCTACTAGAAATCAAATGTTGCAATATTTAGTGTATGTTGGGTGGATTTTAACTAGATTTTAATGAAATAATTAATTTATGTAACATGAGTGTTGTATGTGGCTTTTGCTATTTATTAAGAAAAAATGCACGGAAATAAAAATGGATTAGATGTAGAACAGTTTTTATTTTTCTCCACATTGATAATTGAAATGATTCACCATTTCTTGTGATATAAACTTTAATCAATTGGAAAAATCAGT
This sequence comes from Orthosia incerta, assembly GCA_948252205.1. Lineage (NCBI taxonomy): Eukaryota > Metazoa > Arthropoda > Insecta > Lepidoptera > Noctuidae > Orthosia > Orthosia incerta. Next base: position 9,859,078 of record OX411748.1, read on the forward strand.
GAGACACTGGTTTTTCTAATATTGATTGAATACAGGTGAAGATCAAAGTTAGACGACACTGTTGGCGTAGATGTTGGCTAATGCGCTGCGTGTCGCGGGTTCGATTCCCGCACAAACAAATATTTGTATGGCCTACAGATGGTTGTTCCAGATCTGGGTGTCTTGTGTTATTTTAAACTGACATACACAAGACTTGTGACCTAAAATTTTTCTTATGGCGCCCACTATACAGGAAGAAATTTCTATACTTCAAGATAGCTTGATCTCTGCGACATTTGTCAAACTGACTTAAACGTTATTGTTAAGACTGTCAAGCGCTGTTGATATTGACAGTTGTCGCAGAGATAAAGCTATATTCTAAGAAGTACAGCGGGGTAACGTTTAAAAATAGTCTGTGTCAATCAAATCAACAAAACAAACTGATAAACGTAACGTGATAACGCTAGGTGGAGCGACGACCTTCACAGAGTTAGCTGGTAGCAGCTGGATGAAATTGCCGAAAATCGAAGCAAATGGTATGCTTAATTGGAGAGGCCTAGCAGTGGACTGCTATAGGCTGATGATGATGAGGGTACTGTAAATATATAGGTACTTAAATAAAACCCTTGTAGTCATGACTTTCTCCACATATTTATTTTATTCTAATTATACACATAGTAAATAAAATTATCTGCAACATTACTGATATACATATAAATCTACAAACATCTATCACAAGCAATAATCTTACTCATGATTCCGACCCAGTATCACCATGTTTCTCACAACACAAATTAAGTAAATGCAAAATTTTACTCGAAGTAAGTTTAAAATAAATAAAATATAAATGTATAAAAAAATTGTTTTTTTAAGATACAAAAGACAGATGTTTATTTACTCTTCTTTTCTTTCTTAGTGTCTTTAGAAGGCCTTGATTTGCCTGCTTTGAGAAGGGCTATGATGGCAGTTATCGCCACTAAACCAAATCCTGCAACTCCTATTTGCCAAATCCAAGGATGTTCTGCTAGAATTTCCAGGCCAAATGCTACACTTATTTTGATCATTTGGACGCACCAGTCTACTAGTTCATCACTGTAACAAATTGAAATAAACATTTAACTACCCTCAAGATTATTTACCAAGTTGAAATGGAAAATTTACAAGTCCGTTTTAAGAAATGTATGGATAGTTTAGAATTTTTAATTAATTATGGATCAGCCGGGCGAGCACAGCCTCTATGGTAGGCTTGAGTCACGCATTTTATCACGGTTTTTGCTCCCAAACTGTGATAAAAAATGTTTGACTCAAGCCTGTCACAATAAGCCGTGCTCGCTAGCCAGGGTGTTGGGCTGATACAGACAGATGAAAAAGAATTGCATGTAGCCGAGACGAGAATAGATAAAGTGAGAAATGAGTAAATTAAAAGAAGTTTGAAAGTGGCGCCAATGACAGAAAAGTTGTGAATTTGTTCATGTTAAGAGAGAGCAGAAATGCATGTTAAAAGAGTTACGAATATAAATGTCGATCTGTGGCAAGGGAAAAGATGAATGGATTGATTGAGGAGTGATAAAAGAAAAGGGACTCCGTGATAGCATGACAGTTGACAGGACAGAATGGAGGAAAAAAAAGTATGGCGCCGACCACTAGTAACATGGAATAAGGAAGATGATGACGATGATTTATCATAGAAAAAAATATTATAGTATTTCTATTAAAAAATATAGGTTCATGATCAACTTACAATGGCGATGCCAGCAATGGTACAGGTACTCCTTTGGAATTCTTATACCAGTCTTGAGCAAAAATAATAAAAGATTTTACATCCTTCTTGGGCAAATCGAAACTGTATACTTTTCCGAGGCGGAAGCTGAAAGAAAAATTTTAACATTACTATTGCATCACTTAATATGATCATAAGTAAACTGACGATTTAACTTAAATCTACACAAAAAATAATTAACAGTTTCTAGACGTTTGTATAATTTAACACCTACATAAATATTCAATGCTACATGAATGTACAGTGTAAATAGCTGTAAATTGAACAATAACTACTTGCTCATTATCACATTATGAACTATTTTGCGACTCAAGTTATGGTTATGTGCAAAAGCAATATAATTTTAATTACCAACAATTTTTTCATCAGGATGTGGTGTCCATCAAGCTGATTTTCACACTATAAATAGTCTTTTAAATAACAATAAACAGATATATTTTTTTCCAGTTTAATAGGTATTATTTGGGTAGCGTTCTTATAACACTATAAAACAAACCCTGAATTTTGAGTTGTGGACATCAGCTTAGCGAACAACTACCTGCTTAGCAGTTTCCCAAATACATTAGTCGGCTTACAGTCTAACAGGACTCTAACTTGATGCAGCTGAGCACCTGTATTTTACTTGGAGCAACTCCCTTTTTATACATACATAGACAAGACTGGTGTTACCCCTTGGCAAGACTGGTGTCTGACTGACAACTAAATGTGAAAATAAATACTTACAAAAGGAAACTTGGCAGTTTGTTGACATTGAATCTCTTAGCAGTGTTCAGACCCGCTTGAAGCGCATCCATCCGCGCGACGTTGATGCGACCCTTCAAAGTGGCGCCCACACTCTCCCACACTGCGTGTAACCTCTGGCAATCTACGCAGGAAGCTCCGTAGCTGGAAATGTAACATTATGATTTAGCAAGAGTGTGTATCAAGAGATGAAACCATTTAAACTTGAAAATATGAAATCATGTGTAAATGAAACATTATGATTTAGCAAGAGTGTGTATCAAGAGATGAAACTATTAAAACATTAATATATGAAATCATGTGTCATCCATCAACTCGTACTGGGCCTGCATGGTGGATTATGTGCCACTCCCTCTCAAAGAGAGGCCTGTATCCCTGTGGGAACATTATAGTCTGATTATGCTATAATGGAGAATATGGAAATAATGAACCCAGCAGTGCCTGTACTGATCTCAAGCTAGCTATAAAATAATTATGTATGCAGCCACGTCGGATGTTTTGGTTTTCCTGTTACTTGATTTATGAGATATTGTTTCGATGTAAAAATATTGATTTAACTTTATGCACAGTAGATACTAGTGATACATTATGTTGGTGGGCCGTTTATTTTATTCAACCGATAAGAAGCTTAAAATGCTTGCTTATTTTGGAGATTTTATTTAGTGGTCTAAGACCTATACAGTAAATAAACAAAAATTAAATAACAGGCACGGTAGCTTAATAATGTAATGTATACTTACAACATGACAAACCAATCACCAGTGGTGGCTCCAGTGGCTGCCTGAGTGATATGTTCAAATATTTTATCGGTGAGCTCCTTAACCGCAGGAGCCTGGTTCTTCTCAAAGAACCCATAAATTTCATTCTCATCAGGTTCCCCTAAAATACAAAATAAATTATATAGAAAAATAAATAGCCTCCTCTCTGTGGGAGGGAATGTCACATGTATTTGAATATTTTTTCTTCAAGGACATGCCGGTTTCCTCACGTTGTTTTCCTTCACCGTTTTGAGAGCAGTGGTGGTTAAATAATTTACACAAAGTAAAGCGCCTTCCTGGGTTTGAACAGCAGTAGATTATGATAAGTATTTATCACTGCTTATGGCAAAAACCAAGACACATGGATAATGAAGAAGTCTTACCACTAAACAGCAAAGGGACACCATGTCTAAAGAAAACAAGTGCAGGGTCCTTGGCTGGGTTATACAGCCTGCTCAGGTGACTGTTTATTGTCTTCACACTCACAGCATTCATATGCTTCTTAAAATCATCCTGTAGACTTTCTACATGAGTTTCAAACTCATCACATTTATCACAGTTCGGTTTGCCTGAAAAATAAAAGTGGAATTTGGATGGGGTTAATCTTGTCAACAGGTGGAGCATAAAACAGGCTACAAATAATTGTTCTTGTTCCTCTTAATCCGGTAAAGGGAACAAAAATCATAGTCAAGATCATATTTTTATAATCTGATGTCAGAATACAGCTACTCAATTAATTTGCAGGTAACAGGTAATGGTACAGATTTACAGAGGAAAGCGTCATATCATTGCCTACTAAACAATGTGTCATAAAAATACCGGCTAGCGAGATCTGCAGAAGATCTTGAAGCCAACGAATAGTGGCCGTTCCATCTATGAATATTTAAATAATAAGGTACTTACTAAATAAAACAATAAGCTTTTCTTTCTCTCTAATTAATTCAAGGAGATCATCGTCGCTTACACTTTGCAAAGTTTCGCTGCTAGATTTTATGAATGAAAAAATTAAAACTACTAAACAGACTTTGAGCTGCATTTTATTAATATTTAAAACTTGTCGTCACTTTTTGTTTATTCCACTTCTTATCAATAAGATTATATTAACACTTTAGCTAGTAAATACAGAATTGAATTCATTCAATCCATCACGACTTCCTTCACCTTTGCAGTTTGCTGCAAAGAAAATTTTTACTCTGTGAGCTAGAGAGGTACCTCTACCTTGCTTGACTTACTAAAACGTCAACAGACAGATTTCAACTTTCAACGTGGCCAAGATAAACAAATTTAGATGACGGCTTGCTTGATCTAGGCTTAGGCTTAACACAAATTGCGATTTTTTTCCGATTCCGCGAATATTATTCACGCGAATTATTTGTATTATTGCCGCGCGATTTTTTTACCGTAATGCGTGCAGCACACAGTGCGTCTTCATACAATTCCATAGGTCGTAGAATGTGCGGCAAAATTCGCAAGAATAAAAATCGTAGTGCTTGCTAGAAGCTCTTCTAAGCCTTATATCCGTGCCGTCATTCACGGTCGAACGTTTCATTAGAAGTTAAATGAAAATACAAATAAATACCCATACCACCAAAGTTGTGAATTAGCTTTACAATCATAAAATTAAAAATATGAACTAATTCACTATCAATCTTTCTTGCCAATGCATTTCTGCTTTTGAAGAGCCTCAATAAATCCAGGGATGCTATGTTTTGTTGAAATGGGGTTTGTGTATCAAACCTCATTTGAGTCCTGGCTGGACAGATTATTTTCAATCAATGGCACATGTCATGTAAAATTTAAAATATAGGTGATGACTGCTGATGTCGTGTGTCAGGGTCTCTGAGTGTTTAGATCGTTCCGTGTATTCAACCTAAAAGTATTATATAATAATGTAAAGCACCACGCAGAGTCTGTAGATTTTATTACACGTCTTCCATAGCCCACCTGGTTTTTCTTTAACATGTTTTGTGCCACGATTTAACAAAGTTTATCGACCTAAACATTGGCAGCAAAAAAACACCACCTACTTCAGCAGCAGTCTGAAAAAACTATGAAGTGATTCTCACCGCTAAAAATTAATCAGCCACCAATAATCTCCCTAGACATTATGAATCCATAATCCAGTTCTTCTTCGCGTAAGATACTAAAGCGTAAGATGGATAACATTCTCAGACTATATTAAGGCCGTACCCTGACAAAAAAATCAGCATGAGCATTCCTATTGGCCTAGCGGCACTGGTGGCGCATGAAATGCGGTATTATACGACCAGATTTTAGAATAAAATCATTATAAAATCGAATATTGGTGTTTTGAAAAAATTAAAACTTACAAAATGTTCGTTATCAAATTGTCTATCCATTAGTGTTAGTATAAAAAATAATTAATGAACACTTTACGAGGAGATGCATGCTATCAATAATTATTTCTCATTTTTATGGTTTTGTTGGAAGGAGATTAGTGAAACATATAACTTGTTGGAGTTTAACAAAAACAAATCTGAAATGCTCTATGTCTGTCTCTGTCTAACCTTTTATTATTTGGTTTGACTCCGATCCCTTGACAGGTACTCGAGACCGAAACCCTATTTGGTTACTATACACAATCGCGTCAGCCATGCTAGGGAACACATGTATCTTAAAGTATTACTGAAACACACCTTCCAATTTAACAAGTAAAGGGTAATTAAACTGTATTATTGAAACCCTTATAAAACGGTCTTTCATTTGGTGTCCACCTCTACCCATAAATCCCAATAGGTTATGGGCCCAGAGCGCTAAGCCAAAGTGAAAATAATAATATTAGGACACTAAATAATAAAAACGTGTTGTGCAACTAAGTGAAACAAGAAGGAACAATAAAACAATACAACGGTGCAATTATAGACTTCTGGTTTTACCTTCGTGACGGGCAGTGCTACAACAGACAGAAATAATGGCGCGAGATGGACAAGCGACGAAGGAGGAAAGACCTGCCGGTTATCTGTAAGATGGACATTCCAGGTGTGCTCTGTTTCAACATCCCATACCATCGGTAAAGAAAATGCAAAGTGGGAATAGCTGTCGTTTTTAATAATGATGGCGGTGTCATTGTGTTCAAAAATGGTTGGTAAGCCTATAAATGGTAAGTCTTTGATGATAATCTAGAATGTATCAAATTAGCGTTAAATGTATGCATCTTATAAACGCTTTCATTAGCAAATGTTTGTATTACATTCGTAAATAATAATTATGATTTATTGTGAAAAGAAATGTGAGGCCATAAAGGCAATTCTTTCCTTTTTCTTTGGAAATAAAATAAATGAAACTATTTTCTAATAGTGATGCAATCAACAATAAGTGCTTTACGAAAAATTGTGTGAAGCTCGTATTTATGAAAAACAATTTTGTTTGGCATAACAAAACAATAGTTTAGTAAAAAAAAGGTACAATGTGAACAATGCACACAGATGTGTCAGTCGAAACACTTACTTCGTATATTGAAAACAAAAAAAACGAGTTGTGTTTTGTAAAACTAATTTTGTTAAATGAATTGTTACCTAACTTTAGTTTTAATAATGGAGAGGAAATTGTATCCAATTAAATAAGAGTCCTGATCTCGAAAAGGATACCTACCTACCATTAAACAGTGGTCTGCATAACGGCATTGAATGATATTGCCGAGTGGATCAATAAGAACAATGAATAATGGAGTAGTACATGTAATAAATTCATCATCATCATATACCTAGCTTTTTCCCAACTATATTGGGGTCGGCTTGAAGTCAAACCGAATTTAGTTGTGTACCAGTGTTTTACATGGAGAGACTGTTTAACTGACCTCCACAACCCAGTAACTGGATAGCTTTATATCTCTTGGCCAGACTGGTGTCAGATCTCAGGCTTCTGACTACCAGTAACGACTGTCAGAGATCTTCAAGCGAGAGCCGGGACCAACGGCTTAACATCATCCGCATGTAATGAATTGTACTACCTAATAAGGTCTAATAATTGCATGTTTCAAATCATTCAGGGATGAAATTGTTCTGGGGAGTACCAACTGAGGTTGTAAAACACAACTTATAAGTTATGGCGAAATAAGAAGCCACAACTAAAGTATATAAATGTTTTGGTTTTACTTTGTTAATAAAATAGTAAACGAAATTTAACAATGAGTTGTCAAAGAGAAATAATACGAAGGGTTCGTCTTTACCTGCTTGAGTAACAAGAGGCGAGCGGACCGACGCATGGGCCCGAGTCCTGCCCACTCGTAGCATCTGGTAAACAGATGGCACTACTTCGGTCCGCAACGTGAAAGTCCCTACTTGAGATACACTAATCTTATAAAGTGTAAACAATTATGTTACACAATTGGTTTGTGAGATTCAGAGATAAGATTAAAATCTTGTCTAATAGGCCAGTAAAACCTGAGCCCGAATGGATCATGGCTAAAAAGGTAGCAATAACTATGTTGATAACTTTGATTTGTTACACTCTATTGAACTGGTGTGAATCTGATAAGATTAAATCAGGATGTACGAGTATATTCCTATAAATACGAATTAATTCCTAGTATCATATGCTAATAAATCTGTTAAAGAAATAATGGAGAGTTTGATCCAGTTGTCATATCAAAATGGAAATGTGTTAACTTTACCATAAGATAATAAAACAGAAAATTAGTAAATGTTAGGATGGAGTTGTGTGCTGAATCTTTGATATTTCAAATTCCTTAATCGTATTCTGAAATTTAATCTATGTATGTATGATAATGAACATGTACCTATGGTAAAATGTCAATGAGGAATATTTATATATTGTAAATGATACCTGAAGTGAAACACTCATATGTATATTAAATATATTTTATCAATAAAACTGTAAATGACATTTACGGTTAAAAATGATGAGTTTGGAAAACCTGTGAATAAATAGCTAGTTGTTCTAGTCAAAAGTTTTGCATTAGAGTTGCAAGAAAAACACAAGTTTACGATTAATATATTTAGCGAGTTAGTTTAATTTGCTAGTGTATCATATAGATATTAAATCATTTTGAACGGGAAATTGACCAAGGAAATCTAAGAATATGAATATTTCCATAGCAAATCCTGATTGAAAATATATTATTTGCAAATGAAAAAGAAGTCACATTAAATTAAGTCATAATATTCGTTTAAGTCATTATATGGATTAAAGCAGTCTGCAAGCTGTTAGTTCCAAATATTTGAAAGAAACTCGAACAACATTTGACTTGTGGAAAGGTAATAAGAAGAAAAGAAAAACCTGCTATTAAATATTTAAAGGTTTTCGGTTCTACTGTGTATGTGCATAATAAAACCACTAAAACCAAATTTGATGAAAAGTCCTAGAAATATATTCTGGTAAGTAAAGTATGGACCTACCATATGGCTATAAAGTATGAAACATAAAGAGTAAAAAAAAAAATGAAACAGTTTGGAATGTCATAATGAAGTGAGTTATAAGCAGTCGAGGGCTGCGTTACAATTTGAAGGAAATGAAACCGAACATTTCCATAACTAAACTGATTGTATAGACGTGACGTCAAAAATCAGTGTCAATTAATTCTCACAGTTTTGACAAATCCTAAATCTGGTTTAAACTGATGTAACTAAATCCAAAAATACAAAATTGGATGGTTCAAATCAGTGGAATTAAAATGAGATATTTAAATACTACACTATATCAAAACAGATAAAGTCCTAAATCTGGTGTCTCCAAAACTGGTGGAACTAAACCCAATGATTAAAAATTGGATGGTTTAAAATCAGTGGAATTAAAATCAGATAATTTGAAATCTGATGAATGGATTAATAGTAGTATAATTCGCTCATTAAAAGACTCTTATAACATAGATACTAAAGCCAAACGATGTTAATAAACAAAGTTGTAATAAAACTTGTATTAATAAAAATATCGATAATTCTTGCCAGTTATGAAGGATTGAAAGGAATTCCCCCTATATTATGGGATTTAAACATAAGTGGTGAAATGTGTACTATGCTTCTGCCTAACCCTTCGGGGAATACAGACGTGATGTTATGGTAAGTCATGTTCTAATTAACTGACGAAAGAGTATTTATATAACTGACGAAATGTGGATGTACTATAATATAGTGTACTAAGCCTCTATCTAACCCTTTGGGGAATACAGGTGCGATGTTATGTATGTTAAGTCATATTTTAAATTATATTGAAGTTTTACATGTGAACGATCTTGATATGATTGGTAATTTAAATATGTTCTATGAATAGTTGTACAACATACTGTTATAATGGAAGAATGTAATGCGAGAAAAAGTTTTCTGGTAAACAAAGTTAATTTTGTTTAGAATATGTAAACAGTTCTTGAGTAAATTTGTCAATATTAATTGTACCTACCCAAGTTGAAAGTAAACTAAATTACGAAGTATTGAAATCGTAAAAACTTACTAGTGCCCTGTAGAAATTTTGTTGTGTGCTTGATGCCATGCTGTGCACCCGACCTGACCCAAGTTTTTTTTTTTTTTGTAAACTTTCTAGTCAGTAAGCAAGCAAAAACAATAATTTATTATGGGCAGACTTAAAAGGGTCTTAACAAATTTTAAAGAACCATAAATCTCAAGTTGGTTTTGAAACAAAATTATTGGAAGTGGCTTTGTTCATTGTGAATGGGCTCTGACATAATAGATAGAAAGAGTACTACGAGTTACTTGTTTAACTTTAAAGTATTTTATCATTGCACAATGTGATTATAATGCCACAAATGGACAGTAAACTATGATAACAACATAGTACATAAAAGCAAAATAAGATAACTACATGGCTAAAAATGAAGATGAAAGGCTTGGTTATAATTACAAGGACGATTACATATTATGTTAATTATAATAAGTAGCTTGATTGTAATGCTACAGATAAGTTAATTATAAGAGCTTGGTTATAATAATTAGACAAATAACTTTAATATTTCATTAATTATAATAGATGAAATGATTAATTGGTCTGATTAGGTTTTCCTGGGTTTCCCTAATCCTGCGCAATGAATGTTGGACCATGATGATATTGTTTTCCCCAGAGAGAGAAAGAAAGGAAGGTGTGTGTTTTTATTATTGTATAAAGATTGGTGTGAGATAGGTATTATTACGAGTATGTCGTAATTAAAGAGAAAAGGATTTATTTTTGAGGGGGCGTGTTGGAGTTTAACAAAAACAAATCTGAAATGCTCTATGTCTGTCTCTGTCTAACCTTTTATTATTTGGTTTGACTCCGATCCCTTGACAGGTACTCGAGACCGAAACCCTATTTGGTTACTATACACAATCGCGTCAGCCATGCTAGGGAACACATGTATCTTAAAGTATTACTGAAACACACCTTCCAATTTAACAAGTAAAGGGTAATTAAACTGTATTATTGAAACCCTTATAAAACGGTCTTTCATTTGGTGTCCACCTCTACCCATAAATCCCAATATAACTCTTTTAAAAAAAATTGTACTACCATTTAAGAATCAACATTATGTAGAAACTTCATCATCATCATCATCATTATATCAGCCGAAAGACGTCCACTGCTGGAATAGGCCTCCCCCAAGCGTCGCCATATTGACCGGGCTCGTGCGTTCCGTAGATAGCTCTTAAAAACTGCACAAAAACGACTAGCGCGGCGTTTTGCTCGGGGAGGCGCCTTAATACAAATCCACATTTAAGTAATTGGGGGATTATTTATGGTGATTATACAGAATAATTCTACATTTGGCAGAACGATGTCACGCATCAAGCGTATGTGTATAATAAAAAATATCAAAAAATGAGCATTTCCGCATTTCGCGTGTTCAAAAAGAAGCTGTGGTGACCTGTCTGAATAACGCTTTACCTAGTTTAGTCGATTAAAAAGATGGATTAAAATCTGCATCGTATTCCATCTCTTGTATGCCAATTTTTACAAGTGTCACTGATGTGTCACTGTCAAAACTAAATCTGAATTCTGAATTATCTGTGGTGTGGTGGAGGTCTGGGATGTCTGGGATTTACACGAATTGAACAAAAATATTATTGTGAGATTTATTGAGCTTAAATTTATTCTATACATGTTTCCTGAAACATTTTGATGTAATAAGTAGATATTTAGTTAATTGACTGGATATTTTTAAGTTAAGAAATTGAAGAAACCATCAACAGGTAAAGGTTTATTATAATTCAATGTCACAAAGCCTTTACTGACTGACCCACCTCCTCCCTTGGTACCTATCTAAACATGATTACCTTGTGAAAGTTCGATCTAACAAAGTAACAACGTATTAAAAATATCTTGATTATCTACAAGCGGTGTTCAGTATCGCACGAGAGCTTTTGATATAAGATTTTTGTAAGAATAAGAAAGTCATTAAAAAGGAGGAAAGAATGAGTCATAGTTCGTAATTTGGTCGTGCTGATCTAATCCTTAGCAGTGTTGTATTGTTGTTGCATTTATATATTTTACTTTGAAGGAGTTCTGAAAAAAATGGCGGAAGTAGAAGAAAAAGTTGTAATGACACCAAAAAGCAAGACTGCTAATTCAACAACCCTAGTGATTGAGAGGAAAGCTGTGGAAGCAGAAGCCAGTGATAAGATCCATGTAGCTGGTGGAGACCACACAGGGATTATAATCAATAAAGAAAATAACTATGGTATGTAGATAACTTTTTTTAATAATACCCAATAACACCAGCTCGCTTTGGTAAATTTCATGAAACTTTACTTAGATTGTTACACAATTCCTTCATCTTATCTGTATGTACAAAGCTCAAAGTGAAGGTTAAACACTGATGTCATATTGCCAGTCATATTCTTAAAACTTGCCAGATATTGGTTTTTAGAAACTTTCTTATGAATGTGTTCTTTCATTCATATGCAGGGAGACGCTGGTAGAAACTAGCCTAAAATATGGCTTCAAATAATTTTGATAAAGAACCAGACTCAAATATTTATTACAAAAGTTGTCAAAAAACGTTACAGCTATAAAAATACTTAATAATAATTAAACTTGAGACTTGCGAATGTTACTCATTGTCATAGTGTATCGGTAACATAGTATTTAATTAGGATTATGAATTTTATTTTTAAATTTCTTACGTAGATAGTTATCGCAGCATGTAAAATGAGAAACGTCAACGGACTTCTTAGATTGTGACGACTATAATGTTAAAAAAAAATTTGCCCACTTTCTTAATCTGAAAAAATAATGATTTCTTGGTCTTTACTAAAGCATGATATGTTTAATTCTCCACCCATGGGAAATTAAGGAAACATACTCCCAGGATAAAAAGTATCTTATGTAGACAGACAAAGGCCAAGGTTTAGTTTATCTGTACCGAAGTTCATCAAAATTGATTCAGTGGTTTAGCTGGGGAAACAAAACAAACAGACAGAGTTACTTTCTTTCATTTGTTTATATTAGTATGGATTTTAATCACTTAATTTTCAAGTAGTACAGAGAGCTTAACAATTCTGTTAGGAGCCACAAAGTACACCACAAAATATTAATTAACTTGAAAAAGCTGTTTAAAAGGCAACCATAATTTATATGTTATCTGGCCAGCCACACATAAAGGTTATCGATATGTTGACCTTGCCATTTTCCGTAGCCTAGTTTAAAAATAAAATATAAATATAGCTATTTTATCCTTATACAGCAACCACAGTATTTGACCGTCAACAATATTTCCGGGTGGTTTTCCTGTGTCATATTATTATCTAACTTTATATTTCTGGCAACATTGATTTACGATCTTAATACACAGTAATTTTATTTCTAATGTTGTTCTTTTGAATCTGTGTTCTGCTTTTAAAATTTAAATAAATAAATTACATCAATATCAGTGCCAAAAGCATCAAAACACACAAAGTGAGATTGTGTGAATGGCTTGGCAAAGTATAATCAAACTTAAGTGAAACAGAGTAAAGTTCATTATAGCCTTCTGTTTGAGTTCATAATTAGTGTCATAAATACTAAGTCTATGAGTAATAGAACCAAAGAATGAAGCTATTCCTTGACTGCAATTAAAAATTATCATTCATTAAATTTATCAACGCATTATTAAGCCAGACAATGAGCATTGTATTGTGCTATACCGAGCAACATTCATGTTACTTTATAGATAAGAGCTTTTGATTTTTGTTACAAAACACAGTCCTAGTAATAAATTATAGTCGTAACTTATGAGTACATACTATGACTGATTTCTGGGTTCCGTTCAGGGTTCTTTCTTAATAGAATCTTATTAGAATCACTGACCTGCTAATCTGTCTTTCTTTTTACCCGACTGCCGAAGGAGGATGTTTTTATTAGTCTATGTATGTGTTTTTTTTCGTTTAGACCTTGCGAGTGTCTCTGACTACATTAAAATTGGAAAATAGAAAAATAGCGGCTTTTGGGCGCTATATTGTGTGGGCCCAATTTTTTTTTTCTAGCCTTTCTTGTGGGGTATCAAAATAAAGGGTTTTAAGAGGTGATTTCAAAAATATATAACACTTATATGTTTAAATTTACCTAATTAAAAAAAAAAGTTAATTGAAATTTAAAAAACTGCGAACACGAAGAAAATCATGCTGTGCAGTCGGAGGATACATTTGGTTTTTGTCAGCCAGCTCGGGAATACGTCGGGTTTTTTATTTTCTAACCGACTTAAAAAAAAAAGAGGAGTTTCTCAATTCGACGGAACCATATATTTTTTTAAATGAACTTTTTTTTCTAAAACTCTAATCTCCCGCATTATGTATTAAACTTAACCATTACCTATTGTTTCGTTCCATCCGTTTTCTAGGCTATTGGGAATAGAAATAATTTTTACATAAATGCCCCAGAAGTAGGGTAATGTTTTACTTTGGCACACCCTGTAACCTAAACAGCTTGACGGATTTAACCGTGAGGTATTTTTAGGTTTGATTTAACACCCTGAGTAACATGACTATAAGAAAAAAATAACCGACCAAGTGCGTGTCGGACTTTGCACATTTTAGGGTTACGTACCAAATGGCAAAACTAAGTTGGTTGTAATAGAAAAAATGAGGGAATTTCAAAGAAAAATCTGATTTATCAATATGTTGGTATTTGTTAGTAAAATATATGAATTCATAAACATTATCACCAAATTTCAAGTTCATAGGTCAAAGGGAAGTTAAAAAAAAAATCGAAACAAACATTTTATAAAAAAAAGCTGACTTTGGTGGCTTCCCATTTCTTCGTTATCCAATATATTTTAAAACAAAAAATACAGTATTTTTCTACTCAACGAGTTCTAAACAACGATACCCCACTCGATAGGGTAGCTCAAAAACATTTATTCACGCCCCCACCATACCATTTGCATGGCTTTGGGTCAACAAAATGCGTATAAGCATGTGAAAATTTGAAGACTGTAGCTCTAACCGTTTGGCCGTTAAACCCGTGTGACAGACGACGGACAGACGGACACGTGAGTGACAGCAATAGGGCTCCGTTTGGACCCTTCGGGTACAGAACCCTAAAAACTAAGAAATAAAATATAAGACGGGCTGCCATTATAGAACCTACCTAAGGTGTGTGTATTTTTGAGAGCATTTGGTCATGTGGGGCACCAAATTAAAGGGCTCAAAGATTCAAAAAATGCCAAAATCTTTTCTTTTTTTTTCTGCTCTTGCTTGTCCCATGTTACTTGGGGTCGGTGCAACACAATTTCATTCCATAATTATAATTTACAAAAATGAAGAAAACATGAAGTTACTTGTATGTAGTTGTTTTTGTTCAATTTTATATTGAACGCCACCACCTACATCAGACTGCTTCAAAAATGACCTTGTTTGTACCTTTTAGTTAATTTTGCAGTAATTTTTTTTATTTTTTCGATTGTTATAATGACTAAGTCTACATACAGTATAAGTGTCTTTAGCATGACCTCAAAGTATGATCTAATGATTGGACAGTGGCATCATCATCATTGTTTAAACTATTTGGTAATAATAAATTATGTATTCATGTTTCAGAGAATGGAGTGACCGAGCCTTGCCATGCCCAGTTAGAATTCTATGTATACTTAGTGTCTGGAGCGACGGGGACCCACACTAGGGAAGCGCGAGCGTTGCGGTTCTGGTTCAAACCCAACATGACTCCCCATGAAAGGCCGTATGAAGCACAGGCTTTCTTCCGGGAACTTGTTAGTCCACAAGATTTTCCAAAAGGTAAATTATACTTATACTGTCCCATTGCTGAGCAAACAGCTCCCCAAGTTCTTCCAGGAATTCTTTTCCCGCGTCAGACAGTGCCAGCCCTCACTAGCCCCAGACCTCAGGTTGGCTCGCTTTGTCCATGACGCTGACGTGACCCGCCCAATCCCATTTTGGTCATAAAATTATAGGTACTTGTTGTAAGAATGCACAAGTGCAGATAAATTAATAAATTCCAAGGACCTTATAACTAATATGTACAGCAGCAGTTGTCAACAAAGTCAAAGAAAAATCATTTATGTCAATTGAACCATTAAAAGGCACTTTTGAATGTGAAAATTGTTGATTCTAGTTGCCCATTTGCAAAAGTAATACTAATATAATTAATAGTTAAGTATTTTTTTAGCGTAGTAGATGTTCACGCTTGGTATCTGCTAGTTTGTTATAGAGAAGAGACAAGAAATTCCATACTTGTTACTCTTGTCTTGTCTTCATTTTGTTAACTGAACAACAGATATGGCGGCATGCTTAATGATGACGGTATTTTACTCTCCAGATTACGTGGGCTACATAAAAAAAATAATGAAACTAATGCAGCACAAGTACAATCAACTCAAATTACTAGAAGTAGAATTAAGACAAGAAGCAGCCGGACCTCCCTTACCTGGTAAGTACACTAAGTACCTTCATAATGTGTTCAATATAAAATTTTATTGCACAAATATTGGGATGATTAATTTCATGACAGATGGATACTAAAAAAAATATTCTTTAATATGGGGTTGCTTAAGTAAAGAGTGCACCAAGTAAAGTTGAATTTACAGATTGTAAAGCTGGGTACAGAACAGACTCATGTTTCCAAGCAAAGTGATTTGCTGTTCTTTGTCCATACTAGATAGTTGGCATTGACATAAGGTTTCTAATAAAAGCCTTAAAAAAACAGTGTTCTCATCTTATAAGTTTTTATAACCTGGGTACTGGAGGTCATGTGTAAATTTAGAGATTTTATTGAATGCAGAGTAGAATCTATCTAAGATAGATTGGCATCTAAATTTGTTCATCTAAGATTGTTGAGTCAGTCTGTACCTAGCCCAAAATATATCGCATTTTATATAATCCTAAGCTTAATACAAATAATAATAAGTATATCTGTTTTTAATTTTATGGTACAGAAGCAAATGGCGTTATTACGAGTAAGAGCGTTATATACAACTATTCTAATGGCTGTATGTATATTATTTTAGTATGTATAACTATTATGCATGTATGTACTGTATTCTACAACTATTTAAGTTATGTATCTGTTCATCTATAATTTCTTACGTAGTACAGTTGAACAAATCACTCAGGGCTATAAATCCGAAAACTGCAGTATTCCACTAATAAAAAGTATTTATGTTAGTTGAGAAAAAAAAGTGACTAGAACACTTACTTACAAAAGCTTGTCTATTTTGAGTCATATTTTTTAGATAGCTTCCCCAAAGACTTGGCTAATTTTTAATTTGATGTATTATGTATTATCTGCAAAAGCTTTTGTAATTTCGGTATTGAAGCCCTTGCAATAATTTAGGAAACACTGAATTACCATCACAGTAACTCACTTAGAAATTGGTCAACTGTATTTAATTTATTGAGTGGTCAAATTAACTAATGTGGTTTTTGATTGGAATAAAAATATTTATCTTTCTTATAAGTATTACCACTCGCTTCTTTGAAGAAGTAATTATAAACATGCGTAATTATATGAACCAAGTTCTTTCAGTATGTTTTTCAGTAAGGGTGAAAATAAACATGTCTTTAACTTGTTTAAAAGTGTGCAAGTAATTTACATGCAATTTTGCTTTAATAACTTTTGATTGGTGAGTGACAAAATGGCATGCAAGGTACTAGCACAGTTTTATGCAAGTACTGGTATGTAAATTTTTGCCCTTAATAATTATGTATTTTGTCAAATATTTATTTTTTGCTTTACCATATTAATTATTATGCATTCATTAGTACCTTTGCGCCATTGATATGAGTGTATTCTTAGTAACCATTCGTAGGTCAGTTAATTTTAGCCAACACATTTTCTTTTCGAAGCAATCCACTAACGTACTGATTGCATGTATGAGTTTTGTACTGTTTGAACTGAAATTTAGATTAGACTAATTTTAAGCTGTGTCTTTAAGGTTGGAAATCGTATGATTTTCAATCACTTACTATAGTTTCTTTAGAGAGTAGTTGTTGAATTGGCGATGTCACTGTATGGGTATATCCGTATTGCGATAGTTATGAATATATGCTCGTTCCACTCATTTATAACGAGAGCCAAATCAATGATCAATAGGGTAGGCTCTAAAATGAATCAAAACTTTAGTAAGTAGGTATTATCCCCGGCATGTAACATGGTTAACATGTAACAAAACCTTGATTTTGGGCGTAGTGGGTAGTAAGTTCGCGCATGTCGTGCGAACTGACCAATCACCGAACAGAACGAACGGAACGTGGACGCGACGCGATTGGTCAGTCCTTGTGTCAACTGCCCAACCAATCGCGCGCTCAGAACGTTCCCGCCGCCCCGCCTCACCACCAAAGAGACCTAAAAAACGACTTCTGTAAATCTAACGACTCTAGCCAACTTACGTGCCGGAGATTATACCGAGTTTGTCTATGGTTAACACGATTGTGTTTTGTTTATACTAATATCTAAATTATGTCATAGAGCTAATATAATAGTTATTGTGCAGCAAAGTTAAAACAAGATTTCTAGTCATCAAGGTCCAAAATCCCGACATTCGATTTTCTTTTTTATCTTATCAAAATTTTGAGGAGGAATCTAATTAGATACTAATCCCATAACAGTGTTTAATATTTTTTATTTGATTTCAGCGTATATTGAAGACAGTATATTGAACCAAACCCAAGACAATATTATCTCAGAACAGAGAGTGTTGGACATGATCGAGAATGCATATCCTAATCCATTGAGAGTGGACGACTTTGTCACGTAAGTATTACAAAAGTTTGCATCGAGATTTGATTTCCTTTGCCTTTATTCTTAAGGTTGAGCCTTGTATGCTATATAAAAATTGCGCTCATAAGAAACCAACTTTTGCCAGCGGATTTGTCCGCGTGACAGTCGAGAATTACCCCACGTTAACGTACAGTACAACTTTTTTTTTTAATGTCCCTCGGCAAACTTCGTGTCTCGTCAGTCGTCAGATTTCTATCAGTTGCTCTTTGCCCTTGGTGCAGACCGGACGCTCTCAATCAACTTGGAAGTATATAGAGTCGTTAATACTCTTTTAACATAATGTAGGTAATATATTTAAAATATGGGTGGAAAGCTGCTAAAGCTGCTACTTTTATAGCTCTATATATTATAGCTCTATATATTTCAAACGGAAATCAAAATAAAACATCAATGAAGTACTTAGTTCTGAATTCAAATTATTATACACGATAAATCTATTAATTGATGGACATGAAAATTAGCATTCGTTTGTATTCGGAAATGCGATGATTGCCGAGGGACATTAAGAAAATAGTTGTACTGTACGTTAACGTGGGATAATCCTCGACTGTCACGCGGACAAATCAGCTGGAAAAAGTTAGTTTTTTTATTTTATTTTTTGAAAAAAAAATCGTACAAGGCTCAACCTTAAGAATGGACTAATCCAGACCTGTGTTTAACCAAATCAAAACCAGATTTGGTTAATATTAGAGGGTTCAGTTAATATTAGAAAATGTCAGTTAATATTAGAGAGAGTAAGTTAATATTGGAGAGAGATAGTGAGGTATCAGAAATAAGATAGTCATCTTGAAACAAAATTATAATCGATTGTCTGCTTTTATCGTTCATATTAATATATTAATTTCTATTGCAGTGCTGGCAAGTGGTCCAAGGCAGAAGTAAAGGATGCGTTAGAATCTCTAGAAGAGAAGGGTCTGACCCGTGCTATGTCAGAAGGGGTTTACGTCCGACAACATAGTGTAGACACACAGGTACAATATAAACCATTATAAAGAGGAAAGATTTTTTTGTTTGTACCGAATAGGCTCCGAAACTACTGGTCCGATTTGAAAAATTCTTTCACCAATATAAAGCTACATTATTCCTGAGTAACATAGGCTATTTTTTAATCTCGAAAACGGATCCTGTAAGGTGGTCCACGGGAGCGAAGCCGCGGGCAACAGCTAGTCTCTTTATAAGAAGTTTAGATTAAGGTACTATTTTTAACCCCCGGCGGAAAAGGCTGTTATAATTTTGACGTGTGTACCTGTGTGTTTGTGTATATGTCTATGGCATCAAGGCACCCTGGTGTATGCTGTTTGCCGATGACATTGTGCTGGTTGCCGAAAGTGGCCTAGAGGTCCAGAGCAGATTGGAGATGTGGTGGCACAGACTGGAGAGTCTTTCTTCTTTGTCCAACCCTCTTCCCAGTTCAGCTGGGGTCGGGTCTCCTTGTACATCTGCGCCAGAGAGCTCTGTTCTGGGTTGTCTGAGTGCTCAGGTTCTCCTTCAGGACCTCTTTCTGCATGTTTGACCACCAGGTGGCGGGCGGTCGTCCCCTTCCTCGCGGTCGATCGGGGATATTTAGAGCCTTTTTGATAGGGTTGTCATCTCCACGTCTCAGGATGTGGCCATACCAACGCAACCTGCTTTCTTTGACCTTCTCGCTAATCGGTGTTACTTTGAACGAACCCCTGCAGACATACTCGTTTCGCACTTTGTCTAGGCGGGTTACTCCACCTGCCCATCGTAGCATTTTCATTTCACTCGTATGCAGTTGTTGTTCGTGTGCTTTCTTGAAGGTCCAGCACTCCGCTCCATAAGTCATGGCTGGTTCACTACCGTTTTGTATACTTTGCCCTTAACACGGATGTTTTGCGGTCACAAAGAACACCTGATAACGATCTCCACTTGAGCCAGGCGGTTTTGATGCGATGGTCTACATCCTTAACCACATTTGCGTCAGAGGTAAGCACCGAACCTAAGTACTTGAAGTGGTCCACTTTGGGTAGTGCCCGGTTGTCTATAAACATATCGCACCCCGTTTCTGCTGTCCCTCCGTAGTCACACTCCAAATAGTCAGTTTTATTTCGGTTTACTTTCGACTGGAGAGTGTTGGCTTGAAATTGAGCAGAACTAAAATCGAATACTTGTTCTGCGATCTTGGCGGTCTCTCCAGTTCCCTGCCTATAGCTCTCGCTGGAACACCCATCCGATGTGCTCCGACTTCCGAGTCGCATGTCCAAGGGGATGGAGAGGTAGACCGAGACGTAATGCACCGGATCAACTCGGGATGGATGAAATGGCGACAGGTCACTGGAACAGCTTGCGACCCACGGATGCCCCTCAAGTTAAAGGGGAAAATTTACAAGTCCGTGATTAGACCTGTCGTACTGTATGGATCAGAATTTTGGGCTGTGAATAAGACGCATGAAAAGAGATTGCATGTAGCAGATGATGTCAGAGTGACGAGAATGGATAAAGTGAGAAATGTGTATATTAGAGGAAGTTTGAAAGTGGCGCCAGTGACAGAAAAGTTGAAAGGAAACCGTTTGTCCTGGTATGGTCATGTGATGAGGAGCGATGAAACACTTGTTCCTAAAAGAGTTATGAATATAAATGTGGATGGATGGAGAGAGAGGGGACGGCCAAAGAGAAGATGGATGGACTGTGTGAGGAGTGATATGAAAGAAAAGGGAGTTAGTGATAGCGTGACGGGGGACAGGACGGTATGGAAGAAGAAAACGTGTTGCGCCGACCCCAAGTAACATGGGACAAGGACAGTAAGATAATCATAGGTCCTAAACGGATGAATCGATTTTGAGTTAGTTCGGTTCAGCCGTTTAAAACTAATGGGCGTTTTACTGTTTGAATACGGGTATTTTCTCAAGATATCGAGTCATAATTACGTGTTCGGTAGATTGTTGATCGAAGCGTGTCTACTATTAGATAAATTATGTAGTTTAAAAAGAATAAAATTTAAAATAAGGGGTTTTGAGGGAGGGAGAACACTCTTTATAGCCACATAATATATTTAAAGCGTCGCTAAATAAGAAGAACCTTCCTGAAACTGTGACCCAACGGATGATTTATTTATATCATCCTAAAGACCATTTTTCCTTTATAATACACTGCTAACAATACAGATGGCGCTTGTTCTTGGTGGCGTGTTCAGAAAAATTTAGAGTTTTGAAAACTAAATAAACTCACACCTTTTCAACCGACTTTTTCAAAAAGGAGGAGGTTCTCAATTCGTTTGTATGTTTTTTATGTTTGTTACGCGATTACCCCGCCAATTATGAACTGATTCTGATAATTCTTTTTTATTTGAAAGCTGGTGCTTCTCATGTCATCCCATTTAAATTTGATTAAGGGCTGACGAGTAGTTTTTAAGTTATCCTTAATAATGCGTATTTTCATGGTAATATAAAGTACCACAACAAAAAAAAACCGACTTCCAAAACAAAATACTACAAATCGAAAACACCAACTTCAGAAGTTATTTTTCGCTTTGTTTAGGAAATTGTTTTTTTTTGTTATTCTGTCTACAATTCTAAATCTAACAATTAAAATCTAAATCTTGATTGTAAAGAGGTTTGGCATGGGCAGTATCTTGAGCAGTGGTGGCCCAGTGGTAACGGCCCGATTTACGCGTTGAGGGTCGTGGGTTCGAAACCAGGCAGGCTGTGTAAATTAATTTATTACAAATGCTCTAAAAACGGTGAAGGAAAACATTGTGCGGAAACCGGCATATACTAGAACCAAAAATTCGAAGACGTGACATCCACCAACACGCACTGGGCCCGCGTGGTGGATAAGGCCCATTCATTCTCTCACAGACAGGAGGTCTGTGTCCCAGCAGTGGGAACATTAAAAAGGATTTATGCTGAGACTTTGACAATGTAGTAAAATATTTAAAACCATTCATCATCTGCCTAGCCTTTTCCCAACTATATTGGGGTCGGCTTCCAGTCTTACCGGATTCAGCTGAGTACCAGTGTTTTACATTGAGCGACTGCCTATCTGACCTCCACAACCCAGTAACTAGGTAACACTGTACCTCTTGGCAAGACTGGTGTCAGATCTCAAGCTTCTGACTACCCGTAACGACTGTCAAAGATCTTCAAATAACAGCTGGGACCAACGGCTTAACGTGCTTTCCGAGGCACGGAGGAAACTCGGTATGTTTGAATGGTCACCCATCCACGGACCGACCTCGTCAAGCGTTGCTTAACCTTGATGATCGACCCGTGCGGCTGTTATTGTTTAGCCACGAGCTCCATTTAATACCATTATTAATCAAAATTCTTCTGTTTAGGTTGTGAAACAAATGCCACAGTTGTGTTCATCGCGGCAGCCGAGCATAGCTGTGATCACGGCACTGTACTGCGAGAAGCAGGCCGTCGACGCCATGATGGATAACCAGGAGACCTACGTCCGATATACTACTGTCGGTAAGTCTAACATTAAGTTTTTATTTGAAGAAGAAGTGGAGTCTATGAGCAGATTCTCTATGGAGAAGGGACGGATTATCTCAGAATTGACCACTTCATGCGAAGATACAGATCGACTGTCTCTGTTATGTAGCTCGTAAGTTGTTTACGCTTCTCAGTCTCCAGGAATATCCCCTAACAGGCGTTGCACAGAGGGTGTTCCGGAGTGGTCTTTTAAGAGGTAAAGGGACCCCTTCCAAGTGCTGATGGTGATCACTGGGGTGGTTTTAGTGAGGTTAAAATCCCACACTCCCAGGTCTTTTCCCCAAAATTCCAGCGCCATTTGAAGGATTCAAATAGTAAACAAAAAAAAAAGGTTTTATGTTGGACTGCTCTGTGATTTTTCCCAATATTAATTTTTAAAAAAACAAGTAATGGTCGCACGATCTCATTATCTCGGTCGTATTTTTCTGCTTGTATTAGCTTTATATCTGAAGAGGAAAAGTTCAGTTCATTCTCTATGTCTATGAGAAAACTACAATGAGGGTTATCATTTCGAAAATTTAAAAGTCCTGACAATAGACGGACTATTAATAAAATATCCGGACATTTTAGTTACAAAAGAAACAATCGCCTAATTACATTGAAAACAAAAATGTTTGTCATCCAAAATCCGAACAAATTAGAAGGCCGGACAGGATGCCAAATGTCCGGACAAATTCGGACGAATGGTACAACATTGTATTCACTATGAGACGACGCATCTTTAGCGGCACGTGTTGCGGGCAATTTTAGAAATGAATTTTAATTCAAACTGCTTGCGTGCGCGTTATATATAACAACGTTTAACAGCTATATTTATGAACATTAGTGAACAGTGGCGCCGACTGTCAAGCAATAAAAACTTAGCACTTGCTTAGCATTGCACTAAACTGGGCGGAATGGAAGGAGGAAAGATAGGCCTTTGCCCCCCAGTAGGACAGAACAGGCTAATAATTAATAATAATGACCCCTATCTCCACAACGTAATGCACATATTTCAATCTATACATCTATAAAAATAAATAAAATTGAAGTGTCTTTATGTAATATCAAAATTACAACGTTTTATTGAATGCATGTGAAAGTTTTACGGTACTAATAACATACGCAATTTTTAATATTTTTGTCTGTCTGTCAGTTTGTGCCGGGTAATCTCCGAAACGGCTGGACCGATTTTGGCGGGACTATCACTGGTAGATAGTTGATTTAACATCTCCCCCGTAACATGAGTCCCGACATAGGCTACTTCTTCTTAGCGTGTCGATGGCAAATATAAAAAAGGCTATCCCGGAAAATTATACAGATCTTGTGGAAAATAAAATTACTAGATTGACGCAGACGAAGTCGCGGGCAGCAGCTATTCGAGTAATAAGAAATACTGTTGTGCACCAGCTACTATCACCACATGGTATTATTATAGATTTTAAAAATAATAGAGAAAATGCATGAAAAAAATAAATTAATACAGTGTAATCTCACTAATCCGGCACTATTAAAACCCAGATTATTGGAATGTTCGGTTTACTGGATATATAAAGAAAAAATCATAATGAATAAAATAATGAATACATTAACTACACACTATTCTCACTTAAAAACGGGTAAATACGTATGCACGTGCACTTGATAAGTTTTGAGGTTAGACTGCCAGACGACGACGCAGCGACCGGAGCGCATAGGCGTAGAGGGGCGAGGCAGGCGTGGGCGGAGGGTGCCGGATTATTGGACGTGTCGGTCTATTGAAGTGCCGGATTAGTGAGATTGTACTGTACTTACATTTTTTTGTCGAGCTCCTAATTATTTTATTTAGTAAATAAAAAGAAAACATTCATAATTATTTTCTCATTCCGCCATAACCTTCCAACATTCTTTGAATTATTCCTTTTCAATTTTGATACGTTATATAAATAAAAAAACTTATTTCATGTAAATAGAATGTGGTGAAATGCTGAGAAAATGGTAGTGCAAATTCCATTCTATAAAACTTGTCCTTGTAACGTCATATCATGACACCGTTTACCCAGTTCACTTCCATACGTCATGCGGTTTTTTCGCGATGAGTATCAAAAGGTATATAAAAAACCTCTCACGTTTCCTTTACGTAAGCGAAAACCGTGAGTAATGAAAGTAGCCATAGTGACGTCACGCCTAGCCCTTTGGAAAACTTCCTGTATTGTATCGATAATCTGCCCGGTATGAGTCACGTCCATCATGATTTATGAAAGAACACCGAGCTATATTTTCTTTACATTCCAATTGTACGTCTACTAGTGTCCAAATTATGAGATTGACTGCACAGCATGATTTTCTCTTTGTTTCCGTCTTTTTAGTTCGCTTTTCAAGCAGTCGTTTATTGTATAAGCGGTTTATTGATTTTTAAATTAACTTTTTTATAACTTTTTAGTTATTGTTTTTTCGAGTCAGGTACATTTAAACATATAAGTGTTATATATTTTTGAATTCCCCTCTTGAAACCCTTTATTTTGATACCCCACACGATGGGGTTGGAAGAAAATAAAAAATTGGGCCCCCACATTCGCTGTTCAAAAGCCGCCATTTTAATATTTTCAAATTTTAATGTAGCCAGTGACAATCGCAAGGTTAAGACGAATCGATTGACGTAAGAACCATCAAAATCGGCCAACGCGTTTGGTCTCTAGAACGCCACATAGGAACAAACATACATACATAGACTGATAAACACATTACCCTCCTTCGGCAGTCGGGTAAGAAGTTAATTCAAAAATTCAAAAAACCCGACTGCTTAAGAAGCAGAGATTTACTTCTGCGCAGCCATTGTAGCCACCTTCGGGGTGGCCAAGAAGTTTAGCGAGAACTATAACATGGTTTGTTTTATGTGCAAGAAAATAAACCAAGTTCCCTTAGTTGTATATTAGTCTGTTAATTCTTTAATGTACATCAAACAACATATAAAATACCGTGAATATAAAGCTCATGTACAACGGGCGAGCTTATCACTATCACTACATTTCAAAATAAAGTCCGCCGCCGCGTCTGTACGGAATAAACTCAAAAACCACTGATCGGATTTTCATGCGGTTTTCACCAATAGAAAGAGTGAGAAACGAGGAAGGTTTTCGTGTATAATTTCTTACGGGCGAAGCCGGGGCGGGTCGCTAGTTATACCTATAACTACGAAAATTTTAACTCGGCTACTGCGACTAGTGTACAATCTAATCGCATGCAGATTGGTGTCTATTAAGGCTAGAAGTCTAGCGAGGGCGCGGCCAACTAGATAATAGCTTTATTGTGAGACTAGCTGTCCCACGCTGCTTCGCTCCCGTCTACGATGGCTACGTACCTACCCTATATACATGAATTTTACGTAACTTTAACCGTTTACGCAGCGCACGCAACGGTAGCTGTTAAAAAGGAATAATGTTGCCAGTTTTTGCAACATTTTTAATTTATCGTCGGCTCCTATTGGTCGTAGCGTGATGTTATATAGCCTATAACCTTCCTCGATAAATGGACTATCCAACACAAAAATATTTTTTCAATTCCAATTAGTAGTTCCTGAGATTAGCGCGTTCAAACAAACAAACTCTTCAGCTTTATGATATTAGTATAGAAAGATAGAGCACCTTAGCTAGTAAATAGCTTGCCATTGTAACCGCGTTAGCACATATCTTAGGTTTAGTTCGTAGCTCACCAACGAATGTGATGCCATTGGCTAATAATTTCTAAGCCAACTATCTAATCATTCACAGTTTACTATATAATAGTTTATATCTCTCAATGGAACCCAATGAACTCAATGATAGGCAGGGATCTAGGGGAGGGCGAGCCGGGCAAATGCCCAGAGCGGCATAAATGAGAGGCGGCCAAACTGCATTAACAGCCCTTTTCATTTCATCAGAAAACCTAACTTATTCGTGGTGTGGTGCAAACATTTTCAAGCTCGCTTCGCTGTCGAATGTTATTGGTTCTTGTTGCAAACCCACCGTTAAATACCGTTTTTGAATTTGAATTTATGTTGCAAAAAGCGAAATTTTCGAGCTCACTCCGTTTTCCCTTGCTCGAAGTTGTCAAAAAAAAGTGGCTATATCCGATCCGAAGGTTGGCTGCTTTTACAGCATTTTTTTTATTTTATTTAGTAAATAAAAAGAAAACATTCATAATTATTTTCTCATTCCGCCATAACCTTCCAACATTCTTTGAATTATTCCTTTTCAATTTTGATACGTTATATAAATAAAAAAACTTATTTCATGTAAATAGAATGTGGTGAAATGCTGAGAAAATGGTAGTGCAAATTCCATTCTATAAAACTTGTCCTTGTAACGTCATATCATGACACCGTTTACCCAGTTCACTTCCATACGTCATGCGGTTTTTTCGCGATGAGTATCAAAAGGTATATAAAAAACCTCTCACGTTTCCTTTACGTAAGCGAAAACCGTGAGTAATGAAAGTAGCCATAGTGACGTCACGCCTAGCCCTTTGGAAAACTTCCTGTATTGTATCGATAATCTGCCCGGTATGAGTCACGTCCATCATGATTTATGAAAGAACACCGAGCTATATTTTCTTTACATTCCAATTGTACGTCTACTAGTGTCCAAATTATGAGATTGACTGCACAGCATGATTTTCTCCTTGATTCCGTCTTTTTAGTTCGCTTTTCAAGCAGTCGGGTTTATTGATTTTTAAATTAACTTTTTTATAACTTTTTAGTTATTGTTTTTTTTGAGTCAGGTACATTTAAACATATAAGTGTTATATATTTTTGAATTCCCCTCTTAAAACCCTTTATTTTGATACCCCACACGATGGGGTTGGAAGAAAATAAAAAATTGGGCCCCCACATTACGATGTTCAAAAGCCGCCATTTTAATATTTTCAAATTTTAATGTAGCCAGTGACACTCGCAGGGTTAAGATAAATCGATTGACGTAAGAACCATCAAAATCGGCCAACGCGTTTGGTCTCTAGAACGCCACATAGGAACAAACATACATACATAGACTGATAAACACATTACCCTCCTTCGGCAGTCGGGTAAGAAGTTAATTCAAAAAACCCGACTGCTTAAGAAGCAGAGATTTACTTCTGCGCAGCCATTGTAGCCACCTTCGGGGTGGCCAAGAAGTTTAGCGAGAACTATAACATGGTTTGTTTTATGTGCAAGAAAATAAACCAAGTTCCCTTAGTTGTATATTAGTCTGTTAATTCTTTAACGTACATCAAACAACATATAAAATACCGTGAATATAAAGTTCATGTGCAACGGGCGAGCTTATCACTATCACTACATTTCAAAATAAAGTCCGCCGCCGCGTCTGTACGGGATAAACTCAAAAACCACTGATCGGATTTTCATGCGGTTTTCACCAATAGAAAGAGTGAGAAACGAGGAAGGTTTTCGTGTATAATTTCTTACGGGCGAAGCCGGGACGGGTCGCTAGTTATACCTATAACTACGAAAATTTCAACTCGGCTACTGCGACTAGTGTACAATCTAATCGCATGCAGATTGATGTCTATTAAGGCTAGAAGTCTAGCGAGGGCGCGGCCAACTAGATAATAGCTTTATTGTGAGACTAGCTGTCCCACGCTGCTTCGCTCCCGTCTACGCTGGCTACGTACCTACCCTATATACATGAATTTTGCGTAACTTTAACCGTTTACGCAGCGCACGCAACGGTAGCTGTTAAAAAGGAATAATGTTGCCAGTTTTTGCAACATTTTTAATTTATGGTCGGCTCCTATTGGTCGTAGCGTGATGTTATATAGCCTATAACCTTCCTCGATAAATGGACTATCCAACACAAAAATAATTTTTCAATTCCAATTAGTAGTTCCTGAGATTAGCGCGTTCAAACAAACAAACAAACTCTTCAGCTTTATGATATTAGTATAGAAAGATAGAGCACCTTAGCTAGTAAATAACTTGCCATTGTAACCGCGTTAGCACATATCTTAGGTTTAGTTCGTAGCTCACGAACGAATGTGATGCCATTGGCTAATAATTTCTAAGCCAACTATCAAATCATTCACAGTTTACTATATAATAGATTCTATCTCTCAATGGAACCCTTAGGCAGGGATCTAGGGGAGGGCGAGCCGGGCAAATGCCCAGAGCGGCATAAATGAGAGGCGGCCAAACTGCATTAACAGCAAAGGGCTGTTAGTTCAGGCGCCGATTCCCTTGAGTAGTTGATTTTAAAATGAGAATCACGTCTAAATGTCTAGACGTAATTTTTTGAAAAAAATATATGTTATATTAGACTATTCTTTTAATAATTTGATCTGAGCAAATTTTGAGTTTTATTCGTATAACATAGTGTAATTAATTTGTAAAGTTATGTCTAAAACGGACAAAAACACGACAATCACACCAAAACCGCTGGGCGTATTTTAATGAAATCGACACCATCTCAAAGAAAAATTTAATATCTACATTTTAATCAGAGTTTTTTTTTTAAAGTCATAGAATAATAAGGAAAGTACAAAAAACTACTAAATTTTGGGTCGCGCGGGTGTGAAACGAGTGCGCGTTTTGTTCCCTCAATGTCGTTGGCGTTAGTCGTCGTCTTCAAGTTTGGCCGCTTCTCATTTCATCAGAAAACCTAACTTATTCGTGGTGTGGTGCTCAAATTTTCAAGCTCGCTTCTCTGTCGAATGTTATTGGTTCTTGTTGCAAACCCACCGTTAAATAACTTAATATTCATAATGTTGCAAAAATTGTTAGGCGAAATTTTCGAGTTCACTTCGTTTTCCTTTCGCTCGAAGTTGTCAAAAAAGCGGTTATATCCGATCCGAAGGTTAAAAGCCGCATTTTTTTCAATAGGTAATATCCTGAATTCCTGACACATTTTCCTTCATCTAGGGCGTCATTTTAAAGGGCGCAAAGGGCGGCAAATATTGTATATGCCCGGAGCGACGAAATTGCTAAATCAGTCCCTGCCCTTAAGTAGGCTACGCAAGCAAACTTAAATCCCGAAAAAACGCGTGAATACATTAAGGGATTCCACCATTAATACCCCCAACCTCTTAATAGATCACAAGATTATTAAGAGAGTGCACGGACCATTAGACTATACCTATTTTAGAAAGATGAGCAAATAACACGCCGAATGTTTATTTATAACGTGTTACTTCACCGCCTTGCAATCTGACCATGTGCTTATAGATAATAAGCAATAATAGTTCAACGTATCTATTGTAGACAACTCAAAATCATCCGTTATTCGACTTTAATATTAAAGATATCTAAATTAATGTGTCAACCTTGAGATGTGGCTATATTACGTGGAAACTACGTATCCTTGCGTTATTCTGTGCATGTGCATGATTCATCGTATGAAAATCTTGGCTTATCAAATTTTCAACCACCTACTTGAGGTGTTTCTATGTTTGATTCATAATGGAACTGTGACTGTATATATATGCGGTTTACCCATAGAACAAAACCAAACTGGCAGTTCCGCAAAACCGGTATGTTTTTCATCTAGTACCCAGAATCCCCCCCACAAAGAGGAGGCCTGTGTCCCAGCAGTGGGAACATTAATAGGCTGATGATGATGATGATGACCCAGAATCCTATCCAAATATATCTTACTTATATCACACTAATATTATAAAGTCGAAAGTTTATGAGTGAAAAAGAAAGAAGAAAAGAAAGAAAAATTGTTTATTCTGCACAAACTAAACGCACAATACAAAATAAAGAGTGGCATTCACTAAAGTTACAAATCAGCCAAAAGCCTCGTATTTAAAACGATAAATTATAAAAGTATGTAATTTTTTGTTTCTGCTTTTGAGTGTGTGTTTGTTACTCTTTCCCGCAAAAACTACTGAACGGATCTGGATGAAATTTGGCAAAGAGATAGATTATACGGTTGGTTATAGTCTGGAATAGTACATAGGCTACTTTTCATCCCGGTATAATGTTCTTTTGGGATAAGAAAACACTTTTCATGCAGGTGAAGCCGTTGAGCGAAGCTAGTTGATTGTAAATTATGGAATTATTAGGTCCACCCACCTCTTTTTGCTCCGTACAGTAATAAGGAATTTATGATCGCCACTTAAATTCCTTATAACTCTTTCCTAATAGAAATCTGTTTACTGCAGTCAAATTCTCTTTAACGTCGGAATGCAAGTTAGAAAGGTGCATGTATGCAGAAAATTAAACGTTAGTTTACCTCGGAAATTGTAATTATCTCCATCTAAGAGATGAGGTTAGGAAGGTATAAAGATAGAAAACGATAGACAGTTGAACATAGCCTCGGTTTCTGAATGCATATGCATCAGAGATAACATAAATCTCATGTCAGGAATTTGATTATCAAACAAAAGGAAACAAAAAACATCTACATTCATTATTTCTAGTATATGCAGTATACTATCAGCAGCCGTTGACCCTGTAGCGTAGTCAGCTGTTATTAAGGTTGCACTAGTCGATCATTCTTCCATACAAACGTAGTCTGGCGATTACTCCGCTGTTTGACGATGTAAGTTCAAAAAAAAAAGTATAATATCAATTTGTCTCATTATTATCTAGCCCTGTATGGAAACAAAAAAAGTAAAAAAAAAATATTTTAAAGGAAATGTCGAAAGTTCCATATTTCAAAATACCTAGTGTACGGCAAAGTTAAAAAAAAACAACGATACCCATCTTGTCTATGTAGTTTCACTAGTTAAGGTTGCCCTAGTCGGCGGCACGAACTATTTTGTGGCCGGGGTTAAAATTCATGCTATCTTATCCGACAACACGTACGAAAGGGATGGACGCTGTGATGAGCAGTAAGAAGCCAGTGCGCGTACATTCATACGCGCACTAGCTTCTTACTGCTCATCACAGCGTCTATCCCTTTTTACACACTCATGGTATTAAAATAATAAATTGATGATGATTTAGAACGAAAAGGAGCACGCGAAATGTTATAAACAGACCTTTGGGAGTATCAGTATCATGAAGAAACTACTGAGAGTATTTGTTTAAAATACAATTATTTGCATTTTAACTGCTAATCTGTACATCTACATCTGTATGGTGACTGTTTTGCAATTTTCCTTCTTATGGTATTTATTTCCGCCCAAAGATTTGTTATTGTATATGGAACTTTCGACACTCAAAACTTTCAAATTTTTTTTTTGGTTTTACTTTTTGTTTCCATAAAAGGCTAGATAATAATGAGACAAATTGATGTTATACTTTTTTTATTTTGAGCGTACACCTTCAAACACTGGAGTAATCGTCAGACTACGTTTGTATGGAAGAATGACTGACTATGGCAACCTTAAGTGGAAATGCGGTCGCAGACGGGTGTAAGTAAAAAGTCATAATTCGAAGTTTGGCTCTCGCCTATTTCCTCCTCCAATATTGGACCAATTTAAAAGATATTCCATAAACTGAAAAAGAAAGATATACAACTGTGCCCTATGTTTTCCATTTTTTCGTTTAAAGTTGTCAAATTAGGAGTTTTTAACTCGGGGTTATCGGTTGATCCGTTTAGTAACTATGACAGATACACAAATACACACGTTAAACTTATAACAGCCCTCTTTTTCCGTCGCGGTATAAAAACTGCTTACTTGAATAGGTATCTTCCTAACTAAATTCATGAGTAAGTAGAACTGTAGTCATACGACTCAAAGGAAAGCACGTAAAAAATGTCCTGTTATGAATTCTTGAATTTTACACTTACATCACTTCTACGCATGAACAATGTAACATAATTATATGAAAGGTTAAACCTAACAAGTAATTAGGTGTTAATTTTCTAACGCCTGCGTCAATGAAAACGGTCTAAGACTGCATGAGTCACAATAGAAGTATGTTACCTTAGTCATAGAGTTTCTATCAAGATAGTTTTAAAAATACTTGACGTCAATATAATGTATAAAAGCAATATTTACTTAATACTCGAGAAATATTGATTATCTATACTAATATTATAAAGAGTAGTAATTTGTAAGTTTGTATGTAGGGGGTAATCTCAGGAACTACTGGTTGGAATTGAAAAATTATTTTTGTGTTAGATAGTCCATTTATCGAGGAAGGTTATAGGCTATATAACATCACGCTACGACCAATAGGAGCAGAGCATAAATGAAAAATGTTGCAAAAACGGGCAAGAATATTACTTTTTGAGGGCTTCCGTTGCGTGCGCTGCGTAAACGGTTTCAGTTATGCAATCATGTATGTAGGGTAGGTAGGGGAGGTGTAGGGTAGGGGTAGGGTAACACTTCTATAAACGTAGCCCATTTTCGGACCGAAGGGATTATAGATATAGCCTGCGTAAATATGATCATGTCTCTGCGCATCGGTCACTTCTAGTTGCCCATACGCCAGCGCAGAGAGCTAATGTGTACCAGTGTACTATTATTTATTCTGTAGCTAACTTGCACTAACTTGTTTTCATTTCTTGCCTCTTCCAATGCCCCTAGTTATCAGGCCCCTTACTTTCAATATATTTGCGCCAACCACAACAAAAATGTTCCAACCGTCTTCCTCAATGTCCCACTCACCGCACTGACTTCATTCACTCGGTGTTTCTGTGGAATGCGCTCCCCGAAGAAATCAGGATGGCAACCAGCCGATTGGCATTCAAAGTGAAAGCTCGCGAGCACGTTCGTAAACAGTTGCCAGTAGTATCGTCGCAGCGATAATGTTTTCCAATCATCTGCTACCACTAACTGTTTAAGTATATTTAGTTTATTTGTTTGAATATATATCATATGTATTTATAGCTTTGTATTTGAATGAACCTACCTTTTCGAGATTTACTTTCGATATTGCACCTACCACTATTTGTGTCTGCATCACCCAAAGGTCGTCTGGTAGAAAATGCCTAAGGCATTAAGTCCGCCTCTGTACGTTTGTGTACATGAAGTATTAAATAAATAGCCATCCGCCATGGTAATAACAGTATCTATAGAAAATACTAGAATAATTATCCTCCTATCCAACGCCGCCTTACTTGCCGCTCCTACTTTACAGAGTATTTTTTTTTTAATTTCACGGCGGGTAGTGTTGAAATGGTATACTTCATAAAAGATAGCTTGATCTTTGCGACATATGTCAAACTGACGTAAACGTTGTTAGCCTGTCAAGCGCTATTGTTACTGTATTGATAATGACAGCTGTCGCAGAGATCAAGCTATCTTTTATGAAGTATAGTTTCATCATTTATGACAGATAGAGCTCATCGCAGTCAGTTACACAGACCAAATTATTGGGATACATACTGGTCTAGCCGGCTGGGTTTACAAAACCCATATAGGTACACCCTTAATTATGTGTGTTTGTGGCCTACAATAGATTCCACGAAACCTACCTACTTACCTAATCTGTCTAATACCTTTAAACGAGCAATTCTTGTATCTATATATAATATGAATGTTTCTCTGATAAACTGATATTTAGTATGCAGGAGGTCTCAGGGGGCGATAAATCGATCTAGCTAGGTTTCATCTGTAGGGTTCCGTACCCAAAGGGTAAAAACGGGACCCTATTACTAAGACTCCGCGATCCGTCTGTCTGTCTGTCCGTCCGTCCGTCTATCACCAGGCTGTATCTCATGAACCGTGATAGCTAGACAGTTGAAATTGCCACAGATGATGTATTTCTGTTGCCGCTATAACAACAAATACTAATAACAGAATGAAATAAATATTTAAGTGGGGCTGCTATACAAAAAACGTGATTTTTTTGCCGTTTTTTTGCGATAGTGGTACGGAACCATTCGTACGCGAGTCCGACTCGCACTTGGCCAGTTTTTAGAAAATGTCGTTTTCTCTATTTTTACCCAAGCAGTTCAGTCACCCAGGTACTATTTTTAAAGCTAGGCCCTAGGTCGTTCCAAGCTCATGGAACATCAATTATGACTAAACTGTTCTAAAAGGAAGGTAAACGATGATTTGATTATTAAGTATTATGGGGAAACTTATATGGTGGAAATAGATATGCGAGTCTGTTTACTTATTTCTGTTGTTATTCCACTTAATTTCTATAATTAATATCCCGATTACAGAGTATTTTATGAATGAAATATTACAGGAAAACAAAACAAAAATATAGGAAACACACACCATATTCTCATTCATGGTATTACATTTACGTCAGTATACAATAATTATTAGATACGATAGGTGTGGGCAAAAACTCACGTTGATACCTACATAATATTCAATGTTTACGTACAAATTATAACACAGACTGAAAATAATTGTTTACAACTTTGTAGATCTATAGGTACTAGGTACCTATTATAATCTGTGTCATGCTGTTTTTGAGTAGGTGATTATTCTGTCTGCTCTTTGCTGTGACAATGGCAAACTTCAGGACTAGCGTTGAAAATGCCGAAAATAACAATTTGTTTTTAACGAAAAAAAAAACATGGTTTTTTGCCGTTTTTTTCGCATGTTACTTAGACAAATTAACAGAAGGAATCCTTCGGACAAAAAAAAACATGTTTCTTTCGAATGTTTAGCTTTATGTTTTGAAAAGTTGAAAAAAGAACAAGTTTTATTGAAATTAAATTATTTTTAATAGGTGAAATACTAAACAAAAAATGAAAACATACGGGCAATACAAAAAGTTTCCGGTTACATTCATGTTCTTCTGTTTTTTTACGGATTTATTGGAGAAAAACATGGTTATTGGCCTGTTACTGGCCAATTTTCTTGAAACTTTCGAATGAAACATTGAAAAAAATAACGGAATTGGATCAGAAAAAATGCCCGTCATTTTTTCTGATTTTTCAACGCTAGTCAGGACGAAATTCGTAGTTGTAGGTTTTCGGAAAGTATAATAAACTGGTTTCTGCTGGAGCGGCCTCGCCCGCGGAAAAGTCGGAATTTTTTCCAAGGGAACGTTAAAAATCCGATGTCCTTCTCCAAGGTCCAATCTACCTCCATACCAAAATTAATGAAAATTGGTTCAGTGGTTTAGGTGTAAGTGTTACAAACAGACAAACAGAGCTACTATTGCATTTATAATTTTAGTATGGATGAATACCCAAATTAAAAAATATATATCTTTTAATAAATGTCTTGGGTCTAATAATTCCATTATTTTTTCAAGTGTTAAAAAGCTACTCAGATCATTTTGAAATTAGAAGTGAAGTTATTTAGAAGTGATATAAGCTGGGGTCAAACGGAAAATAACAAACGAAAGAAATAGTGGCAAATTGTATTTTCATATAAGAAATAAATGTTTCAACGTGTAGGTACACTATTAAGTGCGTAAGCATATAATTCCACAAGGCACGTACACAAACAACAACATAAAAACATATTCAATTCTATGGAACATAGATTTAAGCATACAACATTAAATAATGAAATGTCTTAAAGGTAAAATGGTGGGATGTTCACGACTAAAGATTGAAGAAACGTAATTTTCATATAACATAAACATAACATCACTCCTTTTATACTCAAAGTGTTGGGCAGAGGTACACCAGAACACCAACTTTTCATATAATTTTTCATTAACATGACATACATTGATTCTCATTTTTATTTGTTTTATTTACGGCTAAGTCACGTCCATTACTAAAGAATAAATATTCAAATTAAAATAAACCATACAGTGTTTGTTATAAGGTCGAGTGTCAAGTAACAAAATCTAATTAACTTTGACCCTCAAGGCTCATACTGTGTAGACAAGGTCTTGCCATCAAGGTGAGATTAATTTTTTTTGACGGCTATTATAGTCTCACCAATCAATGCCTGGGCGCAGCTGCAGCTGTATGAAAATGATTGTATTATACTCCATTTAAAAAATTCAATAATATATTAAAACAGTGTTTTATTTAAATACAATTGAAAAATATACAAAAATTACGTATCTTCTACTAAATAAATATTACTTCCTCACAAATCAGGTAAAGATAAACACCAATTTTATTGTAACACAATTAAATAAATGCTATTAGCAAATCACGCCAATTTGTTTGCATTTAATGCAATACTGGAAAATAGATGAATGTTAAATACATACAGGTAATGGAAAGATGTACTTGTATTCACTACCAACACAGGAAGGTCATTTAAACATCATAATTATAATAGTATGCACATCTACATGCTAATTGTAAAGCGAAATATCTAAATGCTTAAGTAGGAAAATTGTTCTTAGACAATTGCTGGCTTTTACGATATACTAATACCATGCTTATAAATAATTTAACAGTATAAATACATAACTATAGTAACTGTATAGCTGCAATAGTAATTAACATAATAATTAAATGTAAATAACAAAAATATGGACAGATTCATAATACATTTTCGTGATGTCAGGCAGCCTAAAGCATTTTCTAACAAACACATTAGGTTTTACAACACTTATAGATAATAATAACATTGATTTAAAAAAACAGGTTGGACCTATTTTTTTCTAGAATAAAATAGGTCCATGTTTATAAATATTGATCTCAACTCAAATCTGACAAATATAATATTAAATACACAATCAACTTAACTGTGCAGCTCGCTGGTATGGACCCCACGCACTTGGTACGCCAATAGCGATAGGCGAACCTCAGAGTGACGTCACACCACCAGGTGCAAACTTAAGTTGACCGTGTTAAATCTGTCAGATTTCAGTCATGATTAATTTATTGAAAAAATCTTTAGTGCTCCAGAATAAGGACACATTATTTATCTCCAAATTCGAATTCAAGTCCTCTCACTCTATTAATATCTCCGTTGATAGTTAAAAATCTTATACTTTCAACATCATGCTGCAGCTGCATTGTGTGTAAATGAGATTGTCCTATACCTATGTTCATGAATCCATTCGCCCTCATTCCAAATGTCACACTTAAATTGGTATCTGAAAAATAAAAAGGAAATGTATTTTTCAATAGGCTGTTGAATATAACATTAAATTATATTACAGAAAATTTTATGAATGTGATGATATCTTTCAGACAGTGTCAGCCTGTACATAGGGAATTTTGTTTTACTGCAAACTTTACTTAACTTCTTCTTCATAAAACAAAGAAGTATGCAAATAAATGGAAATGTTTAAGTATTTAGTAAATATTGCAATATAAGGTTGTAGTAGGCAACTTACTAACTGCTTGGCAACAGAATGAGGCTGTTGACATAGAAATACACATTTGTGAAGCCTATAAACTTTTTCCTGTGTCACATGAACGGGTTTTTTTCCCTCCGTCTGGAGAGGGTTATGTTAGACTTCTACTGATTAAAACCCCACAGTTCTTACTGCAACCATGAGTGCTCAGGAAAATGGTACTGTTAGTGATGATAAATGGTGAGACCGCAATGAATCAAATGGAAATTATAAAACTGCTTTATACAGGTACCTTAATGAGTCAAATTAAGTTGTTAATAGTGCACTTAAATAAACATCTTCACATTTTTTTTTACCAAAGATTGTTAGATTTACTTACGGCTTTCTACAGAACTATTTACAAACCCATTAAAATGTCTATGAAGTTAACCAAGATGTCCACACACAGAAATCCACATGCACTTAAAAAAAAAAATACCTACAGTTACCTTCATAATAGTCTACAGCTTTATCACTGAAAACTTTTGTAGCTTGCCCATTCTGTACTGTAGTTATTGTCAAATTATCAGGATGCTGAGGCGGGAAAGTCATTTCTAATTGACAGGCAAGGTTGCTATGATCAGGTGTATTATGCCCCGTTACTAATCCAACTCTCAATCTGTAATTAACATTAAATAACGAGTCATGACATTCCATGAGATCATAATACATTTTTTTAGCTAGCATTAAGTGATGGTTCTTGAATAGTTTGTTTTGATGAAAAGGTAACTGTCTATTGTACTCAATATAAAAGGCACAAAACAAAAGTGTAATGCAATGTTACATACATTCCTGGTTGGTCCAATGTCTTCACTTTAACAATGAGGATGTCTTCTGTTCCTAATGGTTTTGGTAATAAAAACATTTTTTCGTTCTTTAGCTGTGGCGTTGGCCACGGCGGAGCTTTACTAAAGGTCCCGTCGGCGGCGACACCGTTCGTCCCGTTTAGTTGAACACTATACGGCTCTTCAGTCTGACGCGCCCCGTCTCTAATATAGTAGATAAATAGGTTAGAATATACCAGTAATAGGCTTTACTATCTAAACTAAAGGTATAACGTTTCAGTATGATTAATAATGAATGTTATGATGGGATTTGGCAATGTTTACATCGTATGTTGAAATTAGACTGATCATAACCTTTAAAAACTCGAAACAACGCATCAAAAGTACATGACGCAATATTGACTCAGGTGGCATTCCACCGCAAGTGATAGGAATGATGATTAAAATTAAGTTTACGTGTAATTTTATTTACTTTTACATTAATGTTTCGCATAGCATCCGGGCAAAATTCCGTATTATTTTTTATTTGACGTTTTTGACATTAGATTAGACACTAGACAGACAGGG
The DNA here is from genome assembly GCA_948252205.1 of Orthosia incerta. NCBI lineage: Eukaryota > Metazoa > Arthropoda > Insecta > Lepidoptera > Noctuidae > Orthosia > Orthosia incerta. Next base: position 9,898,371 of record OX411748.1, read on the forward strand.
ATTAGAACATGACATTGACAAATAAAAAGCTGCGTCCGGGAATGTTCTTTCGACACGTTCATTAATTATTAAATTTATTCATGATACTTTTTTATTTTCAAGTGTATCATGTTATTCACAGCCCACAGGTCATCTTATACAAAGATTTAATACTAAGATACCTAATTAAGTCATACCCGGCTAGGCAATCCCAACACGATTTCAACATCTTCAATTATTTTGGTACACAATATTTTTCTTACACGACAGACGTTTACAAGCGTCAGTGTTTCATCGGGACTACTGACTGCTAAGATTAATCTGTGATTCAAGTTGTTTAACGGTGACGTAATGATGAAAACAAACACACAGGCACTGATTCCACCGACCTCGAAATCGTCTCGCAGATCGTACTACGTCATTTCACGACACGTAGGTTCGCTTCGACATTTCACTTGATACTGCTAATACTGCTATGCTAACTGCTACTCGTTTTCTGCTGTTATGCATTCACTAGCTATGTATAAGAACGTGTAACACTTAAAACAGATGCTGCTAGAAAACTGGTTAGAGAATTCCCCGCTTAGATATTATATTAGCATCGTGCCAGCACGTGTATATATTTACATAGTATTGTATGGATACCTACTTAGGTAGGGTTGATAAAGTTGATTAATGATAACCGCGGCTATTGTTAACTTACTTAAATGTAGAGCTTGTAATTGTAGAATATTGTTACTGATTAGATAGGTATTTACTGTTAAATGCTGAACGAAATAGTCAGGTAGGTAGGTATTGTTCTAAATAACTATTTTATTTAGAGTTTTGTAACTTTCCATCACGCTCATAGGTACACTTGTTATTTACAAAAAGGGCTTATTGGACGATTCGAACGAATTTAACTCGCCCGAAAAGTGCGAATCGACCCCTTTGAAAAATATTAATTAATCTGTGGCGATTCGCCCGAAGTGAATTTATCGGTACGCAAATCGACGGGTTATTGGACGATTCGCCCGAAAAGTGCGAATCGATAGAGATTTAAATACCTAACATGATAAAAACATAACTTTCTCTTTGGTTTTTTTAGGTAGATGTTGATTATAAGCATTTAGATTTTCATTAGGTAGAGACTAACGGAGTACTAGGACTTAACAATCGAAAATTGCCCGGTACTCTTTTTGCTTCTCATGATTCCAGCCTAGCCTCCTCATTACTATAATCTCCTGGTACTTAATTAGTATTTACCGGTACCGGAATGAGCTGATAGCGTATAGAGCATTCTATAAAATTTTTTTGAAGCTTATATTGCTGTCTCCCTCTTATTGTTGCGCCGCCTATCTATCTTATCTAACTTACATATCTCCACGTTTTAAGTGGTTATTACTTATTTAATGCATTGCTTTCCTAGATTCAAGTAAAATATCTATTAACTTCGATTAATCCTTCATATTATTTCCGAGACGGGTGAGTACGACTGTCCTTTTTTATTTTTTGTTCTAATAAATAAAATTTGTGCCAATTGCCTACTTAGCCTACTACATAATTTTTGAGTGGTCGATTCGCCCACCGATAAATTAACTTCGGGCGAATCGTCCAATAACCCGAATTGACGGGTATATTCATTTTTCTGTGTCGATTCGCCCGAAGTTAATTTATCGGTGGCCGAATCGACCACTCTATAATTATTTAGTAGGCGATTCGCCCCAATTTTATTTATCAATTTTGTTTTTCGTCCTAAAAAAATAAACGTCGCAATACTAGTGTTGTAAGTAAGTACTTACTGATTCGTAGGTGCCATTTAATTATATGAAATAAAATTGCGAAAAATATTGATAGATATCGTATTTGGCATACCTTTAGGTGCCATTCAATCAGGTTCTTCCTAAAGCTCCTCAAATCATATAGTAGTTATTTTAATAGACATTTTTGATTAATTTGTGTCTCATTTCATATCAATAAAAATATTTAGCCCTTAAAACTTCTGTACTTGAGTGTACTTTATCTTAACGGTGTTGCATAAAACACAATGTGTGTGCCAATCGCCTACTACATAATTTTGGAGTAGGCGATTCGCACACCGATAAATTCACTTCGGGCGGATCGCCACAGAAAAAATAATATTAAAAAAACCGGCCAAGTGCGTGTCGGGCCACGCGCAGTAATAGGGTTCCGATGTTGCATAATGCGGACTAAGAAGGGGGTTTTGTTGTTGTTGGCTTCAACGGCACACAACGTCTAAAAACGGGCCCACATAAGATAATGTTTTTTTAAATCTATTTGCTCACGTTTGACCATTATCTCGCCTGATGGTAAGCGATGATGTGGTCTACGGTGAAGCACACTTGTCTAGATGTAACCTATTCAGTATTGACTTAAACTAAATAAGGACTAACTGGTAACTGAAGAAGGAGTTATAAAATCCAACTTCGCAACTGAAGTTAGAAAAATATTATCTATTTGAGTAACACCGCGGGTGCGAATTGCGAAAGGAGCCAATACGAGCGCGCGTTAGACCCACGGGGATGGTATGGCTCGTTCCTGGATCCTTGCGCACACGCTCCTCGTTTAATTACTCTTTCGGAATTTGAAGAAATTCCTATGTATTCACCTCTAATCTGCGGTATTCACTATTTCGTTCTGGAAAATTTTACGCTACTCAATTAGTGATGTAGTCGGGTTGAATATTGACTTTATAGATGGATATCGACAAAAGAAAATAAGTAATTTGCTTGGAAATCGAATCTAATTTGATTACAAAACGTCGAAAATACTTCTGTACTAACACAAAATAGACTCACCCGCGCGCATGCGCCGTATGCACTGCGGACGAGTACTGCTGACGACTCCGGCCACTCTAATGCGTTATTCGCTTAAACATTATAAATTTAGAAATCATTATTATTAAGGATGTTATGATTTTATTTTTGTATATTTTTACATGGTTCATAAGCATATCTTTACTATCTGTTTTACACAGCTAACAACGTTGATTAAGTAATTTTTCAATGGCATTTGTACACAATTTTGACTGTTCCAAGTACATTTTATAAGTTGGTCGACTATTACTCGTAAACTTGTAAACCCTACCTATCCGTGATAGTTTTCCTTTTAATTTCGTTATATTTACTACTGCCGTATTTTTTTTCACATAGCCAAGAGCAACCATTTCGCTGGAAGTGGGGGGGGGGCACCCTTGACTAACATAAATTTGCAATTTAAAGCTTCATTTTACGCAAACGGATCTCTGAATCGAAAAATGGTTTTAACAAACCCATAATATTTTTGAATGGCCTATCCAACGATACCCCACAGCATGGGACAGATGAGAAAAAAAAATACATCCTCACTTTGTTTTTTGTACTTGCCTTATTATTCCCTCAAAGCCTCAGATCAAAATGAAGATAATTAAACTATCTTTGAGATAGTGTCGATTTCATTTAAATACGCAAAGCGGTTTTGGTGCGATTGTTGTGTTTTTGTCCGTTTTAGACATAGCTTTACAAATTAATTATACCATGTTATACGACTAAAACTCAAAATTTTCCTAGATCATATTATTAGGAAAATGTTCTAATGTAACATATATTTTTTCCAAAAAATTACGACTAGCCTTTTAGACGTGATTCTCATTTCAAAATCTCTCAAGGGTATCTGCGCCTTAAAGGTCCAATATGGGATGAGCCTGTTGCCTTGCCAATAACCATTCAAAGACTCCAGACTCAATAGATTTGATACAATGTGACATCCGGAACCCTAAAAGTTTTTTTTAGGGTGCCGGATGTCATTGTAATATCGCACAGACCGCCGCACCGATAAAATAGAGTTACAACTTGAAACACCTGAATTTTCAAAAAGTTAAAGCAGGGTCGTCATAGGTACAGTCTTTATTCTTGTAGTTCTTATTACCATAATTAAGGCGCCGATTCCCTTGAGTAGCCGATTTTAAAATGAGATTCACGTCTAAATGGCTAGTTGTAATTCTTTGAAAAAAATATATGTTATATTAGACTATTTTCTTAATAATTTGATCTGAGCACATTTTGAGTTTTATTGGTATAACATAGTGTAATTCATTTGTAAAGTTATGTCTAAAACGGACATAAACACGACAATCGCACCAAAACCGCTGCACGTATTTTAATGAAATTGACACCAGCTCAAAGACAATTTAATTATCTACATTTTAATCTGAAGCTTTTTTTTTAAAGCTGTATAATAATAAGAAAAGTACAAAAAACTACTTAATTTTTTCCCTCAAGGTCGTTGGCGTTAGTCTATTTATCTTAATATGATAAAAATTATATGGGGTGTGTCTGACACCGACCCTAAACTATTTTCACTTAAAACAAATCAAATCAAATAATATGTATTGACATAATTTTTTACTGCAGTTATTGAAGCCTCTAACAGCAATACAAATATGTATTCAAATTCAAAAGCGCTACTATCATCTGATTTCCTAAAGTCCACGATAAAGGTCAACGCCACTGGTTAAGTACCTACACGCGCCGCGCCGCAATTTTGAACTAATTACAGTAAAAAACCCAGTTTTTTTTTTTTTAAATTAGCAAAATACCGACGATCTCCTAGGGGTCCAGAATCATGTACTGAATCCATTGTATGTTTTTTTGCGTCGGTGTTAGACACACCCTGCTTACTATGGGTGAATTGAAAAATCTGCGTCTCGTACCCGATTTTGATGAAAACTAAATCTGAATCATTGGATTTTTCAAAAATCCATATTACTAGTTAGGAATCGAAGAAAAATACTTAATAAGTACCTATTTTGTAGCGACACTATCGGATGGTGTAATAATACAGCGTGTGTTTCTTTTTCAACGTCAATGTGTTCGATGCCTGGCTATTGATTTTTCAAAAAAATTATGATGCAGGCTTCATCAAAATCGGACCCAATTCTCCTTTGGGTGTCCGTAATCATTAAATCTTCAACTTATAAAAGTAAATTAAAAAAAAAAAAAAAAAAGATCTTACCAGTCTAAAACAGTATTAGAATATAGGTATTTTGATTTCTTACACAACTTGTCACAACTTCGCCTTTCACAACACTAAATCAAACATAATAGAGATCGCTCTGGAGTCAAAATTTCAAATCAATGTCAAATACATCAAGCGTTTATAACTGTTTTAGTCCCAACTCACAAATCATCATGTAAGGTTCACATAAAAAAATTGAAACGCAGTATCTAGAGTGCGCGCAAGATAAGTCTGCGCGCGGCCAAAATTGGAACTAATCGATTGTCATTTATGTCAGGTGTCAAAAGAGTGTGTTTGTATTCCGTGTTTTATTATTTTCTGAATTAAATAATCGCCTTAATTATGCCAAAAGTGCTGGCAGGCATGTTTTCTTAAAGCGAACAAGACAATAACGGGCCTAAGGTAGCGTTTTGCAAAGATAGAGCCCGCGTTGCTTATTTGACAGATAACTTTTAGGGATGCAATTATACTAAAATTTCCCTAAATTTTCGTACTACCGGTGCCTGACAGTATTGGTTTTTGGGTGGTACATAAATATACCATATTATTATTATTACGTATATATTATTTTTCTTCTTCAAAAATTGTTTAAGAATAAATTAAAAAGGAATTGAAATGGACGGTATTAGCCACTGCAGGACCATTGATAGACCAAATTAAACAGTAGGTACTACTAAGTATTCAATAAAAGATTTACAATAATTTCATGAAGCTTTTTTCATCATATTCTATGCAAGTAGAAAAAGCTAGTAATTAATTATGCTTTACTCAAATTACTTTAAGTTTCGAGTTATGCACATTAAGCACGCCACCCGTCGCGCGCAGACTTATCTTGCGCGCACTCTTGTGACCAACATGATTATTTATTAAATCAAACGTTACTGTTAATTATGTTTATAAGTGATACTAGTGAATAGACGATAAAAGAGTATTTTTATGGTACGTTCACAGACAAGCCATTGAATCGCTCTAATTAGAGGCTCCATTTTTTTTTTGTTTCTTTAATATACAATAAACTTACTTCATAAACAGTAACTTGTGAATAATATAAGTGAAAACTTTTATTTTTATTTAATACTTAGTCATCTGCCTAGCCTTTTCCCAACTATATTGGGGTCGGCTTCCAGTCTTACCGGATTCAGCTAAGTACCAGTGTTTTACATGGAGCGACTGCCTATCTGACCTCCACAACCCAGTAACTGGGTAACACGGTACCCCTTGGCAAGACTGGTGTCAGATCTCAAGCTTCTGACTATTTAATACTTAAATAATCAAATTGATGGCGAACTCTTATCGACTCAGTAACCTGATTGCTGTTAATAAATATAATGGCGATGTATCGGAATGCAGTAACTACAGGGGCACTAAGTTAACGTCACTTCCATAAAATAAAAATCTGGAAAAGAGTAATGAATAACCGGATTTCCCATGTATTTATTTTTCACAAATACAGTCGTCTTGAGTAAAGTTTCACTTATATATTGTACCATTAAACCTGGATGGGTTTGTGTTGGTACTCACATAACTTGCATTGAGCCCTAACCAGTTCGGTTTTACCTCCTCAAACATCATCAGCATCGGCTCAACAAAGGAAATCTGCACCTCATCTTTATAGACTTGGAAAAGGCGTTTGATAGGGTGTCACGCAGACTGGTTTAGCAACTTTGAGGGCCCAACATGTGCCAGATAAATACGTAAAACTGGTCCATGATAATAATTATGTACACTGATGTTCTTACTACGGCTGACAGAGGAGTTGGAGGTGGAGGTGGGAGTTCATCAAGGCTCTGCCCTTAGCCCGCTACTTTTTAACCTAGTAATAGACTACACTACAAAGAATATCCAAGCGCCACTGCCCTTGGAAGCTGGTGGAACCTTCTGAACGCACACGACATGGATTACATCTCTAGAGTCTGCAGACCTTAAAGTGAGTGAGCAAAGACTGAACATTTACAGTGCCAGTATAATAACAGCAGCAGCCCAGCCACAATCTACTAATCTGATCGTACACCTGTGCCGAAAATAAGTAAATTTAAATATCTAGATTCGGTTGTCAATTGTAAATTGAGATATCGACGCCGATCATAGAAACAACAGTGTTGTTTCTATGATCTGTGTTACGACGGCACGAACTATTTTGTGTGCGGGGTTAAAATGCATTTTATATCAACCGACAACACGTGCGGAAGAGACAGATGCTGTGATGAGCAGTAGGAAGCTAGTTCGCGTACGAATACACACTTTTGCAAATTTGTAGTAAAATGGATAATGATTTATGACGAAAACGAGCGCGCGAAATTTTATAAACAGATCTTTGGCAGTCTAGATATCATGAAAAAACGACTAAATCTATCTGTTCAAAATAAAATTATTTTGAACAGATAGATTTAGTCTACTACTAATCTATCCCTGTATGGAGGCCGTTTTGCAATTTTCCGTCTTCTTATGGTATTTATTCGCGCCCAAAAATGCGTTAAAATTAGTGTCGAAATGTGGAACTTTCGACGCTCATAACTTTCAAATATTTTCATTTTTTTCCTTTTTGCATCCATACAGGGCTAGATAATGATGAGACAAATTGATATCACTTTTTATTTTGAACGTACATCGTCAAACAGTGGAATAATCCCTAGACTACGTTTGTATGGAAGAATTTTCGACTAGTGTAACCTTAATATAGCGTTGAGTTTTAGGTAGAATTACAGACGTAGCAATTTTAAAGAAGATAGGTACTTAGTTCATAAATATGTAAGTATTGCTGTATATTCAACTCAAAGTTTAAGTTTTTCGAGTTCTTACCCTATTTTATCGTGCAGTGTGTAAGCGACTTCCAAACACAGAAATACCCAATTTTATTGTATTTTTCCGCATCGTTGTAGATAGCGGCCACTATTTTTCTTCGCGAGAAAATTTAATAAATGCTAAAGACACTTACTTGACTGTATTCAGCTGTTTCTTTACAGTTGTTTTCTCTGTATTCGTGTTCCCTGCAGTACGTTTCATTGCGTCTACTTCGAACACCAATCTAACAATGAATAAGTATTGGTTTCCAGTACATATTGGTAAAGATTTCCTTAAACTGAATGAATGTGTCATAACTTTATCAGTAAGATCAGATAAAGTATCTTTTTATGGTTTACGAAGTTCGTCATGTTTGTAAATAACAAAATACAACAACGCAATCTAACGGTTACGAATGTCTGTGAAGGTTAAGTCTGGCAATTTCAAATAAGTCTCTGGTTGGTTCGTTTGAATGTGTCTCCAATTGCCGTATGGGTGCCAAATACATATTAAATTTAATACTAAATAATTCATGTGTAGGTGGACGTTAGTACATATACTAACCTGTCCCATAAAATATGAATAAAGAAACTTTAATTTTCTTATGAGATGATGAATAGCGGTTCCTTTGTATAAATTAATAATAAACTCATAGATGGCCAGGATGCATGATGAATGATAACAGGTTTTAGGAGAAAAAAAGTTTTAACATCGATTGTATAAGTTAATTTTTCTATAGGATTCACGGTCACAATAATTGCAGGCAGGATTAGTCTTGACGGCCCAACGTGCAACGATTCTATTGTATATTTCTTGGTTATTTTATTATTCGCTGGTGCCGTAGGCTGAGAGATAAGGGCCCCTTCATCAAGAGTGACAGCATTCAGCAAGCCCCACAAAAGTAATTGCGTCAAAGGCGCGGCGTGGCTGGTGGTTTCGTAGAACACCATAAAGTGCTAGATAATCTAAATTGTATCTTATCTTACGAATGAAGGAAGTCAAGAAATACGAAGTAATATTAAAAAAATCTGATCGATGAAAAATACAAAAAAGTGGGAGTGCCAAATTCACCTAAATACCATTCGACCAGTCGACCATGAACCAGAATATAAAGCACGACGGCAAGATTTATGTTATTGTGGATGGATTAGGTACTGCTTTGTATAGATGTCTCGGCCAGATGTACCATATCCAGATATCTAGTCGTCTACACTCTACATACATCTAGCGTCGTAAAGAGAATATTTTTTTTTTTTTTTACTTTAGTCTCGCGTTTGACCACTATCTCACCTGATGGTAAGCGATGTTATTTGTGTTTGTATGACAATTAGAAGCGTTGAAGTTGGCGCTACAACAAATTAGTTGTATCATAGCTTTCTCGACACTCATCTCTTAGGTATAGGATATGCAAGTTTGTATAGATGTTCGACATTTTTGAAGTTAGATACGTGGGCGTTTGCACTTCTATACTAATATTATAAAGAGGCAAAGTTTGTGACGTTGTAGGGAGTAATCTCTGGATCTACTGAACCGATTTTGAAAATTCTTTCACCAGTAGAATACATTATTCCTGAGTGTCATAAGCTATAATATATTTAAAAAAATTAGAGATCCTTATGAAAATTGCAATAATGTAACCCAAAGTGGCAAAATGTTGCCTGTAAAATTCATTCTTTGGCGTGCGCTGAGAAAACTATTGATGATACATTAAAATTATTAGGTAGTTAGGTAGGCAGGGAAGGCAGTGTAGCCAGTTGACGGGAGCGAAGCCCCGGGGGCCAGCTTGTCTGTTTATAAGTCAAAGCAGGTTGTATCATCATTGCATCATTTATTGGAAATTCACTCATCAAGGTTCCTGAGAAGTTGCCGATAGGAAATCCAATCGGGTACACGGCTTGCAGTCTTACTATACTTTGATGATCAATAACTTAACGAGTTTTATTAGGTGCCTACTAGAATATATTTATTTCATCATGATTCTGATTTTCATTGCAAAAATGCTTCGATACAAAATCAAATCTGCACATGAATCGCAGTGGTTGGAATGAGAGCCGAGTCCCAATTATAAAAAAATACGGTGCAATCTTTATATTTATAAGAAATCAAATAGAGACATTACTAACCATGATAATGTTCTATAAATTAGAAGAAGGTGAATCAGTACATCAGACGTACTTGTTGGATTGGGGCCAACATCAATTGTTTTATTATTTATGGATTGTCATTCGGAACACTAATCGTTGGATCCCTAGTTTTAAATTCAGAAGTGGATTTTCTGTCTCTGGATTTACTGGCTAGTTAAAAAGTCAAAGAAATTATGAAGACAAAAGAAATTCAGATGGCACCCAAATTTTTTTTTTATGTAAATTTATTTGAGGCTTATAAATGTAGGCTCATCTATACTATATAATATTATAAAGAGGTAAAATTTTTAAGTTTGTATGTAGGGGGTAATCTCAGGAACTACGGGTTGGAATTGAAATTTTTTTTTTGTGTTAGATAGTCCATTTATCGAGGAAGGTTATAGGCTATATAACATCACGCTACGACCAATAGGAGCGGAGCATAAATGAAAAATGTTGCAAAAACGGGAAAGAATATTACTTTTTGAGGGCTTCCGTTGCGAGCGCTGAGTAAACGGTTTCAGTTATGCAATCATGTATGTAGGGTAGTTATGGTAGGTGTAGGGGAGGTGAAGGGTAGGTGTAGGGTAGGTGTAGGGTTGGTGTAGGGTAAGTTTAGGGTAGGTGTAGCGTAGGTGTAGGGTAGTTGTAGAGTAGGGTAGGTAGGATAGGGTAGGTACGTAGCCAGTTGACGGGAGTGAAGCCGCGTGGGACAGCTAGTCAACATATAAATCTGTTGGATGGAAGTCAATCAAAACGAAGGTTTTTGTTTATAATTTAAATTATTTATTTACTTATACTAATACATCTTTATATACAAATGCGAAAATAACCATGAGCGGGACCAGCCGTTCACAGTTTCTGACTAGAAAAATATACAGTTAAACTTATATCTATTTGAGTCTCTTCAGACCATAGGGCGGTATGTGGTCCATTGCAATACTGGACCACACAAATATTAAACCTATCTATTATACTATCACGGGAATTAAGTACATATTTTGTACAATTAAATACTTACAAATAATTATTATTTGGTATTATAGCTCTACCTAAACAGAGAGAAAACGCTTTTACAATTTATATATAGTAAAACTTACAAAACAATTATTTATACATTGTGGCTGAAAAGTAACTACAAAATATATTCAATCTGTTTAGTGAGGTGTGCAAGAAACCTCCTATAATTGAGAATCTCAGTAATGAATATCGTTATCATAACAATTTCAGAGGTATTCGACAAATTTGTAAACGACGAACATTTTAGCATCTTAATGATGTTTTAATGATCTCACTATCTCTTTTATCAAACGTAGGTATCTGAGTGAATAAAATAATACCGAGCCAGCAAGGTGGAATTGGGGCTGACTGCCCGGTATGCACCGGCGGATTTCACAATGTCTTCACTCAAAATTGAACTGTAAACTGCTCACATAAGCCACGCCTTCTTTAATGTCTATCCGGTTGATGTCCTTGAAGCTGTCGATCTTGCAAATCAGTGGATAACTTTGGCCAGCTTCATTGGTAAGGAGAGTCATCACGAACATCTCTCTGTCATCCGGACTACGTCTTGCCATTATTTCCAAGGAAAATGATGGTCCTTCTGTGGATGAACAAAATATAAATAAGAAAAATTTCTTAAATCCAGATGAGATATCGGTAGATGGAGATGCTGATATTGAAGGAGAAGACAGACTGTACCTAAACAAAACTAAATTAGGAGAAAGGGCAAAGAAAGTTGAGTTATGACTAGAAATATTGAGAATTTCATCTACATATATAGCAAAAGTACTTTAAAATACATACCTTTAGATGTAGTTACATCGAGATCGTATTCCTCCTCAGGTTTTAAAGATGGTTGAACAGTAATCTTTTTACTAGTGAAGCTGAATTTGAACTGGCATCTTTCAATCCCACCTTTGGACAACTCCACAATCAACCTGTAATAATAAAAAAAAACTATTTATTTTAAACTGCAACAGATCGACCACGACATATTACAAATTAAAGTATTTTTAAGATAATATTTGAATGAGTGGATCCCGAATACGCAATAGATCCAGAAAGAGATGGACTCCTTAAAAAAAATAAACGTTCATCGAAGAAGTTGACGGAGCGAAGAAGGGCTTTGCCTTGCAGTGGACACAATAGTCCCACAATAATAGAATTTAGAAGGAATCTAAATTATAATCTTAATTTAAATCGAACTTAAAAAGTACTTACGCTTGGTTCTCTGCTTCCCGATCTATTTGGCCTGTTATGTTCATGACTAAACCTTTCTTTATAGCTGTAGGTATCTTGTAAGATTTAGGTTCACATAACGATTCTTCTGAACTGGATAATCTTGAAACAAAATAACGAAGAAAGGTTAGTTTGAAGTTCTCACTACACATCCTAAAGGTGTACACAGATGCATAAAGGTATCTGTATTTGCTGTTATTGTATTAATAACTTACCCATTCTTTGTTATACAAAGTACAGAACGTGCTGCACCTTGATTATAAGTTATCGCAAGCACGACAAGCACGGACACTACCGACGTTTTCGTCACCGCCATTTTTCTGAATTAAATTAAATCACTTAATGTCTCCACAAACAACTGGTCACTTAACTGGTCACTTGTATATGTGTCGAAAGGTGAACGTCAACTAAGGTGATTTAACTGCACAATTAATAAGTTAATTAATTTTAATTATATTGGTTGTCCCAATAGTAGGACTATTACCAATTTGCAGCTCGTTGACACTGATGTACAAATCCAATGATCCTTTTATTTAAATGCCGGTTTGAGTGAATCATTAGCAGCAAATTACATAAATACGTCATAATTAATAAACTTGCCTGCTTTTATGGATTTAACTGACTGTATTAATTTTACTATCCTCGTTGGGAAGTTCCCTTCGATCCCTAATGGGAGGATAAAGTACATACTAGAAGCCGTAAACGTACGTAAATAGTCACGTGCTATTTTCATGTTATTTAATAATATGTAATGGTTATTTCATAGTCATGTTTGATACCTTTAAATAAATAATGTTGTGGTTAACTTTTCTCTGAATATTTATCGTTTCATGAGGAACTATAAAATTAAGGAGATACCTACAACTGTTAAAGTTAGAATCCAAATATCTAATAATGTCTTTTTTCCAGGGGAATCGAACGTGTACACACTGGGCACGATTGGCAACCATCGGGTCGTGACCACTAAGCTACCGTCCGTGGGTCGAACTCGAGAAGCGATGACCGCTGCTGGCAACACCACCACAAGACTCCTAGGAATCTTCCAGAAGGTAAATCTTGATGCTTTAGAAAGAGTTTATAGAACAACTAAGGTTAGCTTAGTAAGAATGAAGGAAAAACTATTTATTGTTCACAGAAACGCTCGTATAACAGATTAACTTCAGCTCTAGAAAGGCTTCATTATAATATTAGCATCGGCCAAAATTCTATGCATCAATGTACTCAAAGCCGGCAGCTAAACAATAGGGAATATGTATGAAAAAATATTTGTTATTTAACCAGTTTTCGATAAAAATACTGAAATAGAATACTAATAGAGGCAATAAAATCAAAATTTATCGAAAAACGAACGAGGTATAACAATTTAAGGTTACACTAGTCGAAAATTCTTCTATACAAACGTAGTCTAGGGATTATGCCACTGTTTGACAATGTACGTTCAAAATAAAAAGTGATATCAATATCTCTCATCATTATCTAGCCCTGTACGGAAACAAAAAAGTAATTATTTGAAAGTTATGAGCGTCGATAGTTCCACATTTTGACACTAATTTTAACGCATTTTGGGCGCGAATAAATACCATAAGAAGACAGAAAACTGCAAAACGGCCACCATACAGGGATGGATTAGTAGTTCAAAAATGCAAATTATTTTATTTTGAACAGATACGTTTAGTCGTTTTTTCATGATATCCAGACTCCTAAAGGTCTGTTTATAAAATTTCGCGCGCTCGGTTTCGTTCTAAATCATTATCCATTTCGCTACAAATTTGCAAAAGTGTGTATTCGTACGCGAACTAGCTTCCTACTGCTCATCACAGCATCTATCTCTTCCGCACGTATTGTCGGTTGATACAAAATGCATTTTAACCCCGCACACAAAATAGTTCGTGCCGTTGACTAACCTTAAGGCGCCGATTCCCTTGAGTAGCTGATTTTAAAATGAAAATCACGTCTTAACAGCTAGTCGTAATTTTTTGGAAAAAATATATGGTACATTAGACTATTTTCTTAATAATTTGATCTAAGCAAATTTTGAGTTTTATTCGTATAACATAGTGTAATTAATTTGTAAAGTTATGTCTAAAACGGACAAAAGCACGACAATCACACCAAAACCGCTGGGCGTATTTTAATGAAATCAACACCATCTCAAAGGCAATTTAATTATCTACATTTTGATCTGAGGCTTTTTTTTTTAAAGTCATAGAATACTTAATAAGGAAAGTACAAAAAACTACAAAATTTTGGAACGCGCGGGTGTGAAACGAGTATGCGTTTTGTTCCCTCAAGGTCGTTGGCGTTAGCGTCGTCTTAAAGAAATATATCTGTACCTCTACGAAAACGCCGTTTTTTGTGGCAGTTGTATGGGCTTCGTGCTTCTGACATCAGAGCACGTCGGACTCCTCTTTCTCATTCTCAACTTTGACGCTTTATAGCTTCGCCTCTGATCAAGATATTTTAAATCATATTTGTTTACTATAGTTAATAAGTATTTCATTTAGCAAATAAAAAACTCACATGCATATTGTCATCTCCCAAGTTGTAGCGAAAACAATGCAGTTGTAGCGAAAAGCCTATGACTTGACATACAAGTGATTAGGGAGGGCATTATTTTTTGTCAGATTAATCGATGAATGATGGAGACGGATGAATTACCCTGGATATATAACGAACCTGGGTTCGATTCTAAGATCTGGCAAAGTGTAGTTAGTTTTTCGTTCATGAAATATTTAGTAGCAACAGCAGCCCGGAGTCTAGATTTGGGCCCGATTGATAGCAATAGGCTCGCACTTTAAAACACATATCTGTTGCCAGCGGCTTCGCTCCCGTGGACTACCTCACAGGACCCATTTTCGGGATTAAAAATAGCCTATGTCATTTAGGAATAATGTAGCTTTCTATTGGTGAAAGAATTTTCAAATCGGTCCAGTAGTTTCGGTCGGAGCCTATTCGGTACAAACAAACAAACAAAAAAAATCATTCCTCTTTATAATATTGGTATAGATAACTGGCGAATTGTGGGCGGTACTTATAGATCACTCCTGCTTAAAACATCGGGAATGTGTTGAAATCTGTCATGTACCATTATGTCATAAACCGCTCTCTGGACATCTCAGGTCGTAAAAGTAATGGAAGATGGTCCATTACGATGGTACAAGCTTTCAATCAATCCCTTGACTCAAAAGGCATCCCAGGAGACCGGCTAGTTACAAAGTACCTAATGCTTTTCTGGGACACATTGAGCGTTTTGCGTTAGTGACCGTTTTAGATATTAGCGTTTCGAACTAGGAACGTGTGGCGAGTATATTTGAATTTAGAATTTGAGGTTATTATCGAATAGAACAGTGAACTCTGCCATACAAGACAGTTTGTAAGTTCCATTGCAAATTTGTTTTTATTATAAAAGATCAGGGGGGTTTTAGGGAAAGAAGATGTATATGACTTGTATACATCTGTCCCTTACGCACACTCAAAATAACCTTACTCTAAGATTCAGTCTCAGTCTACTTTATCGGGATAAAAAACAATTTAGCGATAGTGTGTGAATGAATTTTCGAAATCGGATCAGAAGTTGCCGAGATTACCTACTACAAATAAATATACAATTTTACCTGTTTATAATATTAGTTAAGAAATCAATCAATCTAAAAATATCTTTAAAACAAGATTTATATTTTTTATTAAAAAAGCCGTCCAAGTGCTAGTCGGACTCGCGCACGTAGGGTTCCGTACCATTATCGCAAAAAACGGCACAAATATCATGTTTATTGCATCTGTGAAAATTTAAACTGTATAGCTATCACGGGTCATGAGATACAGCATGGTGACAGACAGACAGGCAGACAGACGGACCGTGGAGTCTTAGTAATAGGGTCCCGTTTTTACCTTTTGGGTACGGAACCGTATACAGTCACGGGAAACAAACGTGTTGCAATATTTCAGCTAAATTGAAAACCGGGAAGTGGATCTAAATTTATCTTGCAAGCTTTGATTACAGACACGGGCGTCACACAGGTGAAACTAAATAAAAGCTTGTAAAATTAAGAAAAATTGTCTCGCATTATGAATTCAAGTCTATACATAGGCCTATCACGGATAGTTATACGTAAGATTTAGTTCCGCATAACAAGACAACGAGTGGCTATCTAAATAGAATCCATCAAGTAAAGACGACATGACAATACTTTTTAGGGTTCCGTACCCAAAGTGTAAAAGCGGGACCGTATTACTAAGACTCCGCGGTCCGTCTGTCTGTCTGTCTGTCACCAGGCTCTATCTCATGAACTGTGATAGCTAGAAAGTGAAATTTTCACAGATGATCATTTTTGTTGCCGCTATACTAAACATACGCTATACTAACAACATATACTAAAAACAGAATAAAATAAATATTTAAGTGGGGCTCCCATACAACAAACGTGATTTTTTTGCCGTTTTTTGCGATAATGGTACGGAACACTTCGTGCGTGAGTCCGACTCGCACTTGGCCGGTTTTTTCAAAACGTTCGTCTTTCAACTGAATTTTATGGGAATTCTCCGACCTCCTCCGTATAGGAATTACGACCTAATATTTGTTTCCGGAAAGCAGCGCGTTGAATCAATCGCTTTTGCCGGATTTATTCCAGTTTTGGAAACTTCTTGTTAAGTCAAACTTTAAGTTTAATGGAATAATTACTTACGCGTGCTCCAAAGATGGCATACATGACCATACATTTTCAAAAAGTTCGTCATTCAACGGAACTTTATGGGAATTCTCCGACCTCCGTATAGGAATTACGACCTAATATTTGTTTCCGGAAAGCAGCGCGTTGAATCGCCTTTGCCGGATTTATTCCAGTTTTGGAAACTTTTCGTTGCGTCAAACTTTAAGTTTAATGGAATAATTACTTACGCGGGCTCCAAAGATAGCATACCTACATGACCATACATTTTTAAAAAGTTCGTCATTCAACGGTATTTTATTAGAATTCTCCGACCTCCGTATAGGAATTACGACCTAATATTTGTTTCCGGAAAGCAGCGCGTTGAATCGCCTTTTCCGGATTTATTCCAGTTTTGGAAACTTCTTGTTAAGTCAAACTTTAAGTTTAATGGAATTATTACTTACGCGGGCTCCAATTAAGGATTCGAACTATCCCATATTTTCATGAAATCATGCAAGTATGAGTTTGCAAAATATCTAGTTACCTAAGCCAAAAATACCGCTTTTGGTTTCATGTGCTCATCATATGCCTACCTATAATTGAATATGACCTAAATACCACAGTCATATGCGATATGAGTTTTTTCCATTGTCGTCAATATACAAAACTAAATGATTCAGGATAATATTAAGGAAAGCAAAATCACAGCAGGATTTGTAGATCAGCGCATTGGAATTATGTAAATAATATTTCATATTAATATCTGTCAATAATACATAATATTCTTCCTTTTCCTTGTTATGGTTGGGATCGGTTTCCAAGCCTCACAGGTGCAGTAATATTTTACAAAATTATCATCTGACGTCCGCAACACAATTAAAATAGCATTGTACTAGTAATTAGTATTACATGCCCGAGTTAGATTTGCGTTAGTGGAAAATAATGGCAACATAGCAATAAGGAAGAATTTTAAATCGCTCATCCTTATCCTTTTTCTCCTTTTTAGGGTTCCGTACCTCGAAAGGAAAAACGGAAGCCTTATAGGATCACTTTGTTGTCCGTCCGTCTGTCTGTCAAGACCCTTTTTCTCAGGAACGCGTGGAAGTATCAAGCTGAAATTTATATCAAATACTCAGGTCTACTGTCCCTTAAAGCTGTGAAAAAATCAAACTTCTAATCAAACGCAATCAAAAGATACAGCCGTTTGTGCCGCAAATTTTCGACACTCGCAAGGGAATCAAAACCTACAGGGTACTTCCCGTGAACTCAGAATCTTGAAATTTGGTACGAAGCAATGTCTTATAGCACAGATAAAGGAAAAATTGCAAAAACCGTAAATTTTAATTAAATCAGAATATAATATTTTTTTTTTTAATAATTTAAAACTTACGGGTACTAAGTTTAAAATTATTAAAAATATTTTTATTCTTGCCTCATGAACGCGTAGAGGTATTAAATTGAAATTCATATCAAATACTCAGGTCTATAATACCTTTCAAGCTGAGGTTTGTGCGGAACCCTCGGTGCGCGAGTCCGACTCGCACGGCCGGTTTTTTATTTGTTGTTAGGCTGAATTGTCCTATTCCTGGGCAAAGGGCTCCTCCATTCCTTCCATTTCCCTCGGTGTTGTGCTTCATGTCACCAATTGTCGAGAGAGTCAACCCATGCGTCCCGCCATCTTTTCTTCGATCCGTGTCCGTTCGCCACTTCTTTTTAAACCGCCGCCGCCGCCTTCAGACTCATCATTTTGGAGTCCAGTATTTAAAATTTTCTGTGCGCGAGAGGGTCTATAATTGATTCTATTCACTAATACTTGACACATTTATGTGCACATTACGGATTGCAATAAAGATTGGAGATAATGAACTGGAGTAGAGAAGTCATTAAAATTGTTACACCCGTTTTTCTAGTTCCAAGTTTTACCTAAATCAGGCTTCATCATCATCATCATTTCCGCTGAAAGACGTCCACTACTGGACTTAGGCCTCCCCCAAGCGTCGCCACACTGATCGGTCCTGTGCGTTTCACGCACGCAGCCTTGAACTTTTCGGCCCCATCGACCACCCGTTCTGCGAGCAATGTGCCCTGCCCACTGCCACTTAAGTTTGGAATTTCCAAACTTTGGGCTATGTCGGCAACCTTGGTTCTCTTGCGGATGTCTTCTTTTCTGATCATGCAAGGCAACTTCGAGCATAGCCCTCTCCATTGCCCTTTAAGCCTTCTGATGAGGCCCATTGTGAGCGACCACGTTTCGGTTCCACTCTTTAATCACTGACAACACACACTTGTCTTTCGTCTTGAATCACTGCGGTAAGTTGGACGAGAAGATACCGTTCAAATTTCAACTTTCCGAACGCTGCACAGCCGAGTCGGATACGACGGTTGACCTCTTTCTCGAAGTTAAACTTACCTAACTGGACATTTCGTCCTATGTAGAAATAATCGTTTACAACTTCGAGTGTAGAGTCTCCGATCTAAATAAGAGTGGGTGCAAATCAGGCTTGCGGCTTCGTAATTCCTTTTTCAAAGTACGGTTCTCAATTTTGGTCATTACTAGAACCGCTAGGAAATTCCATAGATAGAGTATTACTTTTTTTAATGTGCTCTCATCACGGATACGGATTTGACAGATTTTGCAGACTTGGTCATATTTTCAATAGTGAGGTGTATGAAAATGATGCTATCACATGTATATTGCACATCTGCAGGGCATAATATCATCATTCAAATTTAGCTTTGGACGTACTGTATGACATGCGCATATAATACAATAGACCACACTGTCATGTGGGAAAATTTGAATAAAAGGTAACTACGAAGTATTGTGGTCATATATAAATAAACTGCATGTGTACCGACACCCTCTGATACTATATAATTAACGTCCTGGGAAGCCTGAGTCATTTAGCCAACTACATAAAACCCAGCTTGGGCCAGCCACCAATCTGATGACTATCTAGTATAACTGTTCGTTTACTCTCATCTTCATGTCCTTATCCTATGCTACTTCGGGTCCGCGCAACACGTTTTCTACTTTCAATCTTCTTTCACAACTGTCAGGCTATTACTACTCCCATTTCTTGCAAACACACATCCATATCTTTTATGTCCTCCCTCTGCCTCTATGATCCAGCATTGATTACCAAATACTGGTGGTCGTGACCACGACATCATGTTTTCAAAACATTCTCCTTAATTAATTATGCTTCTCCAATTTCTCCTACTTTTAGCAACATGCTTCTGAGGCTTTGCCCTCTCAATCCATCTACAATTACATTCTCCACAATCATCTATATTTTAGTCGCATCCGTGTCATCCCTTAGCGTCAGTGTAGACAAGACGTCAATAAAATATTTGTGGCTTGCTCCTTCGTGGAACTACATCCTTGAGAACACCTTATGTTTTTCAATGTTCAATTCATATTTCAAATGCTGCGTGGTCATGCATGAATAGATTATACAGTACTTGCTTCTGTCCGTGGCTTCGCACGCATGAAACCGGTTCTATTATCCCAAGGGGGCCTACAACTGGGATAAAAAGTATAATATGTTCTAATTCAGGTCATGGTCTACTTGTGCAAAGTTTCAACCAAATCCGTTCAGACGATTAGGCGTGAAGGGGTAACAAATAGACGGATACGCCGATAGATCAGACGCGAATTTATAGTTTGGATTGCCCCAACCTACAACATAGAAGATTATTTTTTAAATCGAAGCATCGATAATCCCATTGATATAAGCTTATTATTGTGGCCTTGAATTTGTTCTATTTTGTATCCATGCGTGAAATAGCAATGATTGCATGCGATTGGCATGTTTGGTTAGGTACCGTAAGGACAGAATTAGCTCGGTAGAAATAACTACTGGAATAACTTTGTTGCCATATGTTGCGAGCGGTATCTGCATTGGAATTTTGATTTATATGTTATTGTTTTCGTTAGGGATTTATGAGGTACTTGTTTCTCATGCCAGCGGCTTCGCCCGCGTGTATGTCGAAAATTATCCCAAGGGAAAATACTCGCGCATAATCTTTCTCTGTACCAAATTTCATCCAGATCTATCCAGCCGTTTGAGCGTGAAGAAGTAACAAACATACAAACACTCACAGACTTTCGCTTTTATAATATTAGTGTGATAATAAAGTGTGACGTTTCCTCGTGAATCTCCTGTAGTCAAGGCAACTTTGATCTAGTGGGAAACCGTCATCAACTATTCAGCTATTACTCGTAGAGCATAGCTCCGATACACGCAATCATCTTCTTGCCCTTGGCCCATGTTACTTGGGGTCGACGCAACACGTTTTCTTCTTCCATACCGTCCTGTCCCCGTCATGCTATCACTGACTCCCTTTTCTTTCATATCACTCTTCACATAGTTCATGCATCTTTTCTTTGGCCTTCCCCTCCCTCTCCATCCATCCACATTTATATTCACTCTTTTAACATGCGTTTCATCCCTCCTCATCACATGACCATACCCCGACAAACGGTTTCCTTTCAACTTTTCTGTCACTTTCGTCAACTATGTATCCGTCATTCTTTTTTTCGAATCGATCCTTATGTAGTCTGGGCCCAGCATCTACCACGTTTGTTGCGGCATCGATTAAGTTAATTAAGTCCTCAATGGTGCAGGTGTACGGGGCACTTGGGCACTCATTGTTGATATCAGACGGGTTCGCGAAACCACATTTTGCCAAGTTGTGGCAGCGGCGCGGGTGGTTGTGGCGGTGAACAAACCGGTCGAGTGCTTGCCATTCGCCAAACAATTTATACAATCAAACCGTTTACGATTATTTCACTGATAGAAGCAGTGGCGTAGCTAGTCCTATAGGGGCCCGGTTTCAAAATTTGTTGGGGGCCCTTTCTACCGGAATGCAGAAAAGACAAAAAAAAACTTACAAAATAAATATAATTGGAGACTGAATTCTTCACTTGGATAACTTAAACGGTTTTGAGGGACGAGGATGAAGCAAGAGTGATACGAGCTTAAAAACGAGAGAATCCTGACTGGGATCGGATAAGTTTTCATGCTTTAGTTTGGTGGCTACGCCTCTGGATAGAAGGCTACCTATCGCTGAGCGCGATAGTCTACTTTTCAACCGACTTCAAAAAAGAGAAGGTTCTCAATTCGACTGTATGTTTGTTACGCGATTACTGGCGCCAATTATGAACCGATTCTGATGATTATTTTTCAATTTAAAAGTTGGTGCTTCACATGTAAACTCCATTTGCGATAACATTAGACGTTTAAATTTGCACATTTTACAGCCCGTTCAACCGATTTTGACTTATATTGCGTTGGTGATACGACAAATAGTAGCTGTTGTAAGCAGATGGTTTTGGTAACAGGTTTATACTTTTTATGTCATCCTTATGTTTACGGGATAGAACTCAAAATCGGTTGAACGGACTTTAAAAAGATTTGGAAATATGTCTAATGTTATTTCAAATGGAGTATAGTCCGATTTAAATTTGATCAAAATCTGACGAGTAGTTTTTAAGTTATCCTTAATAATGCGTATTTGCATGGTAATAGATACTATAAGGCCTAAAAAAAAAATTACAAAAAAATCAAACCGACTTCCGAAATGAAATTAATTTTTCGGTTTGTAGTGTTTTGTATTGGAAGTCGGTTTAATTTTTTTGTTAAAAAGTTTTTTATAATCTTGGAAAATCAAGATACCTTTACGGTAGGCATCGGGGGCAAAGCCGCGACAAAAATATAGCTTTATATTATAATTTATGTTTGTGATCATGATCATGAATTCTACAATTTATTTACCTATTGTTATTGTGTATAGGTTAGGTACCAATAATAGCAAGGTGCATAAGGAAGGTAACTGATTTATTGGGTTAATTTTAAAATTAAATAATATTACACTGTAGGTAACCAATTTGTAATTGTTATAACGATATTACGTATTTTAGCGTATAATTTGTGGCTAAATTAAGTAATTGGTATTTCCACATAATATTTTGCTATCACGTCGGTCTGGTAACGTGCTAGCAATTAATTAAACCATATGTGGTTTTGACTTCTACATATTCGCGAGCTGGCTGACCAAAACTGTAAATATCCACCGACTGCACAGCATGATTTTCTTCTTGTTTACATCTTTGCAGTCGGGTTTTTTGATTTTATAAACTTTAACTTTACCATGTAAGTGGTATATATTTTTGTAATCACATCTAAAAACCCTTCGTTTTGATACCCCACTCGATGGGTTTCAAAGAAAAAATTGCAACCCCTACAATAATGGCGCCCAAAAGCCGCCATGTTCCTTTTTATAACGGCACTTATCTAAATCTAAGAACACTTGGGCGGCCAAGACCCATCTAACGAAGTCTTAATTATAAAAATCCGTCAAGTGGTTTGAAAGATACGAGGTAATAAAGAATATTACATACATACAAGATACGCGCGAAGAACATTACCCTTTCCTTGCAGCCGGGTAAAAAAATCTATACCTTTGGACACGGTTTAAACTAAACTAGAACGAGAGGTACCTCCTTACTTTGGTTGCCGTATTCAAGAATACTGCTTCCTACATCAGGGGGGTGACCATAAGCTCTTAGAGCGATATTAATTTGAGATCGAGTAAGTGACAGATGTATACAAGTCATAAACATCTGTCCCTTATTTGATCTCAAATTGATACCGCTCTAAGAGCTTATGGTCAGGAAAGATTTTTTTGTTTGTTTGTTTGTACCGAATAGGCTCCGAAACTACTGGACCGATTTAAAAATTCTTTCACCAATAGAAAGCTACATTATTCCTGAGTAACATATGCTATTTTTTTATCCCGAAAACGGGTCCTGTTGGGTGGTCCACGGGAGCGAAGCCGCGGGGAACAGCTAGTTATTTATAAATGTGAACGTCTATTTGAGTGGTTTTTGATTAATCATGCCTCAATAGCTAAAGATGTCGTGGTGGCCCAGTGGCTAAGACCTCGTCTCTCGTGCTTGAGGTCGTGGGTTCAAATTCGGGCAAGTACCAATGTGGTACGTTCTAAGTTTATCTTGGACAGCACCGGCGTTCCCAGAGGCGGCGTCGTGGCCACTTCTGGGGTGGCCACATTCTCACACGAAAAAGAAAGAAGCTAAACGAGATGAAACTTGGCACTTGGGTAGATCACTCATTCTGGGATTGGCCTGTGTTGGATACAAAATATCCCTATAATACAGAGTGTATTAGCGTAGGATACATTGGTTATGTTCGTTTTCCTGTGGTTCGTTTAACCGCTGGCAAAAGCCATTATTGAAATATTTCCTTCCCTAATAAATGTTATATTTTCGTCTCCTAAAATAATTGCAGCGATGAGTAAAATTCCTGATTAAATTGGCACTACCCGCCTCACCTTGACAATCTAATTTTTTTTTTTGGGTTTTACCTGGAATTTCTCAGAGCATAATCTCACCGCACTATTCCCAAATCACTGTAACTCCTGAAAGCCAGAATCAACAGTGGCGACCACCAGGGAAGCGCCGAGGTTAGCAATCGAGAAATCAGTAGTCATTCATGTTTCTCGGTAGCAACACGATGTCTATATTTGAGCCCAGTTTATGGGAAGAGGCTCGCCCCCTACGAGGCATGCCTTTTAAGTTTTGTCGTTTGAAGAAAAAAACACAACTAGAACCTTATAGTACTTTTTATTGTTTTTCAAAGTATTCACCACATAGCTTAATACACTTTTCCATTCGCTCAAACCAGTTATTATAACATTTATTCCACTCTAAAGTGGGGGTGTTCAAAATGGCTGACTTGATAGCGTCGACTGCTTCTTCACCGGACTGGAACATTTGACCACGAAGACTTTTCTTAATTTTAGGAAATGTAAAGAAATCGTTAGGGCTTAGGTCAGGACTGTATGGAGGATGGTCAAGAATTTCTACTTTTTCCTGCTTCAAATACTCAATCGTTTGACGAGCGCTGTGTGAGCTTGCGTTGTCGTGTGCAGGATGATGCGTCGCTTTGAGTTAGATTTTCGAAGTTCGGCGATGACTTGTGGTAAACAAACTGTGGTATACCACTCTGCGTTAACCGTTCTATGATCTTCAAGTGCAATAGTCGCAACATGGCCGGTTTTTCCAACGAACGTGGCCACCATCTTCTTTGAAGTGCTTCGAGAACGAATAACTTTAGTCGGCTTTGGCTCGTCTTGAAAGACCCAGATTGTAGATTGTTGTTTGGAATCAGGATCGTAGGCATAGATCCATGATTCGTCACCACCGATGATGTCGTAGACGTGATTTGACTCTTCTCGGTTGAACCTTTGCAGAGTTTTCTTACACCATCTGACGCGGGCCGCCTTGTGATCGTCGGCAAGCAGATGCGGTAACCAACGGCAAACTAGCTTTCTCACACCAAGCGCTTCATGCAAGATCTTCTGAATGGTTGTCCCTGAGATGCCTAATAGAGCCTCTATCTCTCGATACGTCACATGACGATCTTCGAGAATTAGTTGTCTCACAGCAATGATGTTATCTTCAGTGAAGGCGGATTTTGGGCGTCCTTCGCGATATTTGTCACTAACACTAGTATATCCACGCTGGAATTCTAAATACCGGCGTTCGACAGTCCGCAGACATGGGGGTTCATCACTGAACACAGATGTTAGCTCTTCAAAACACTGAAGCCGTGTCAGGCCTCTTCTAAAGTTGTAGAAAATTATTGCACGAACATTTTCCTTAGAAGACGCTGTGACTAAACAATAGCATTAATCCTAATACTTTCAACTGTTTTGAGATTCAAAATTTAAACACATTCGAATATAGAACAGTTCCAAATTCAAAATTGCCGGGAAATATGGAAACGACAGAACTTAAAGGCATGCCTTGTATTAGAAGTATAGGAAAGAAAGCAAGAAAGAAAAGTTAGAAATAAAGAGAATTCACTAGTTTTCTTTCTTTTCTTTCTTTCTATTACTTGGGACTTAAAAATAGCTGCAACGCTACACTTCTGCCGAACTCATTGGGGAGGACTAATTTTCATTATGTTTTTACAAACTCCTTTGTTCTATTCTGATTAATTTATTTTCTGGAACCAAGACAATTGAATCGTTTTATTCGGGAATCGTTAAGCTTCAATGCCACGCCGCTTTTCTGGTCATAGCCACTGTGGAATCTGGCTTTTAGGATTGGAAATATTGTGGCGGGTGAAACAGTGTTATTTTTAACCAATTTGCAAATAAATATCGTTTCTCACTTAAGTGTAGCGATGACTACCGGCGTAAAATGATTAAATTGGCGATAAGGTGACTTGGCAGGCCCGTCCCGTTCTTCATATTTCAAACTAGCAGTAAGCATTCATTTTTTAATAGAAGATTAACAGCAAGACATTTTATTCGCAGGTGGAGTATGTGTTCCTGGTGGGTGTCGGAGGCGGAGTGCCACACTACACCGACTATGCCAGACACGTGCGACTGGGCGACGTCGTGGTCTCGTCGCCTGCGCCGGATCTACCCGACAAGTTAGTAATAAGTGTAATAACAGACTTACAGGATCAAATTAATCATCCCTGGTGAAGGTCACGTGAATCCGCTAGATGCAAAATATACAGAGACCTTAGTGCGCGTTTTTACTCACGCTCAATCGCGTTAACGTAAACATCAATTTGTATTGAAACTGGATAAGCGCTGTCTGGGAACGTTAAGAAGAAACCTCTTTTTTAGGGTTCCGTACCCAAAGGGTAAAAACGGGACCCTATTACTAAGACTCGAAAATCCGTCTGCCTGTCTGTCTGTCACCAGGCTGTATCTCATGAACCGTGATAGCTAGATAGTTGAAATTTTCACAGATGATGTATTTCTGTTGCCGCTATAAAAACAGAATAAAATAAATGTTGAAGTGGGGCTCCCATACAACAAACGTGATTTCTTCGCCGTTTTTTTGCAATAATGGTACGGAACCCTTCGTGTGCGAGTCCGACTCGCACTTGGCCAGTTTTGTATTCATTTTGACATAAGAGATCGTTTACGTTATCACGAGTGATTACGTTATAAACTCGGAATAAGCGCACACATGGACCGGTCAATGTGGCGACGCTTGGCGAAGGCTTATTTCCAGAAGTAAAAGCGTTTCTGTAGAAATGATGGTGATGAAGCTGAAAACGGGAAGGCGTATATATTCCCCAATGTTAACGCAGTACTGGCCGTGCGCCCGCTCGGAATCAGAATATCAATATTAAATCTCGTTTTGGACAGTTTTGTTAGCAAAATATTCTTATATTTACATATGCTATTTCAGTTATGAAGAAATTCTAGCCATCAAATTTTCTGTGTACAAATATTTTTAAACATTTAAGTCGATTTGGAGGAGTATCCAAAAGTAGCGAAAAAATATCGTGTTGTTTATTATTTTTTTAAAGCAAAGCTATTAGTTACACGAAAAATCCTTGTGTTCAAAATTATGTACATGAATCAATAATAAATGTATATATTTTTCAAACCTTTTAACCTAGCCGTTACTATAGGAGTATGCTTTAGAAAGTTACCGTTTTACGGCACTAAAGCGGTTGTAGGCCCTTAAGTCATGAAGTCCGCCTTTGTACAATGATTTTTACTTGTCCATAAAGTTGTATCATTATATTTATAAATAAATATCGAGTCAGCCTCGAATTATTAGCTATGAGTGTGGTGCAATTAGAAGCGACCACCAAATTTTATGTGTGCAGGTTATTTACGTTGATAACGAACGCTATTATTCAGATTTACATAGGTACAGACCCAAATTGTTTTTTTTTAACTAATTTATTCATTAACACAAATCACAATGTACCTGACGTAAAACCTTCAAAATTGTTGGTCAGGTAGTGTTGTTAAGGTTCATTCATTTTACCTTGCACATACACGCCAGTAATCTGCATGATGTTTGGCGACTGTTGAGTCGCCTGGTACTGTAGTCAATTGAGTATTTTTTTGGTTTTTTCGTTAATAAAGATCGAAACCGAAATGTTTGTGAAGTTTTGCTAAATACTTTAATTTTACCCGGTTGTCAGAAAGATAGCCTGAGTGGAGCTCGTGGCTAAATAATAACAGCCGCACGGGTCGATCATTAAGGTTAAGCAACGCTTGACGTGGTCGTTCCGTGGATGGGTAACCATTTCAACATACCGAGTTTCCTCCGTGCCTCGGAAAACACGTTAAGCCGTTGGTCGCGGCTGTCATTTGAAGATCTTTGACAGTCGCTACGGGTAGTCAGAAGCTTGAGATCTAACACCAGTCTTGCCAAGGGGTACCGTGTTACCCAGTTACTGGGTTGTGGAGGTCAGATAGGCAGTCGCTCCATGTAAAACACTGGTACTAAGCTGAATCCGGTAAGACTGGAAGACGACCCCAATATAGTTGGGAAAAAGGCTAGGCAGATGATGATGTCAGAAAGATAGCCTGAACATGAAAATAAATCGCATTTTTGCGCCTTAGAGGAAGTGAAAATGAATTTTTCAGAAACGAAAGCTTTGAAAAGCGTGTTTCAAAATTAAATGGGGGAAGGATTGTATTTTGCTCGACAACATCTGATTCATGACGACGAAGAATGTCGCAAGCAAAGGTAATATTGTGGTTTGTATCAAAGTCATTCATAATACTGGAAATTCCGGAAGGGCGCGCCCAAGCCAGACAGACGTACACGGTACACAGTGACCTCATTGGTATTGACCTGTAAAATATTTCAAACTCATAGGCAAACATCATGCAGGTTACTGGCGTGTATGTGCAAGGTAAAATGAATGAACCTTAACAACACTACCTGACCAACAATTTTGAAGGTATTGGGTCGGGTACATTGTGTTAATGAATAAATTTGTGTAAAAAAAAACATTTGGATCTGTATGTAAATCTAAATAATAGCGTTCGTTATCAACATCAATAACATGTACACTTAAAATTTGGTGGTCGCTTCTAATTGCACCAAACTCAGTTCTGGGCTAACTCGATATATTTATTTATAAACTTTATGATCAAGTTAAAATCATTGTACAAAGACGGACTTCATGCCTTAAGCTCTTTTACCAACGACTTAAGACCTTAAGAGGGTCTTATAACTAGACACGCTGATAAAAAGTAGTCCTAGTTTAGAAAGTTGTTGTTGTTACAAAAGAATTCGTCGAATAAAAGCTTATTGGCCCATTGGCACGTGGTGGTATTCGGTCATTCGTCTGTTGTGAAGTTGACTATTTGATGACGTAACCTCCGGTCATACCCACCCACATCTTCCATAATTTGATCATTGATTAATATTAAATATACCTTGGTAAGAATAATTATTATTGGCAAATTGATTGCGAAATATCTTGTCACATTAGCATCAGCCTTTTAATGTTTCCACGGCTGCGGTACAGGCCTCCTCTCTGTGAGAGGGAACGATAATGATATAGTAAAAAAAGTTAATTTAAAAATCGAAAACCCGCCTGCTTAAAAAGCAAACTAAAAAGCTGTAAACAAGATTAAATCATGCTGTGCAGTCGGAGGATACATATTCTTAAACTGGCTGACCCCCTGATTTTCCGACTGCACAGCATGATTTATTCTTGTTTACAGCTTTTTAGTTTGCTTTTTAAGCAGGCGGGTTTTCGATTTTTAAATTAACTTTTTTTATTTACAACTTTTTAGTTATCATTTTTTTTTTCGAATGACATTTAAACATAAAAGTAGTTTAAATTTTGTAATCTCCTCTAAAAACCCTTCATTTTGATACCCCACTCGATGGGTTCCGAAGAAAAAAAAAATTGCAACCCTCACAATATGGCGCCCAAAAGCCGCCATATTTCTTTTTTTTCAACGGCACTTATCTAAGAACACTTGGGCGGCCAAGACCTATCTAACGATGTCTTAATTATAAAAATCCGTCAATTGGTTTCAAAGATACGAGGTAATAAAGAATATTACATACATACAAACATACAAGATACGCGCGAAAAACATAACCCTTGCCTTGCAGCCGGGTAAAAATGGAAGTGTGTAGTATATAGATAAATAATGATTGAAATAATATTTAAATTTTAATATTAATAATGTAATGTAATTGAAAATGTATGTAAGATTTTCATTAAATTGGAATTTGATTTTGCATGAGCACTATGCAATGTTATGAAATGAACACCTATCTAAACACCATGTTTCTAACAAATAAATATCACTCAACATTTGTTTATTGCATGTAGAGACATACAATAAACAAATGTTGAGTGATTATCTTCAGCTCAGTTAGTTTTATGACTCGCTTGAAAAGATAAGCACATAAGAACGTCTTTGTGTTTTTTAATCATACTTGATTCGATTAAGTGGAGCTCGTGGCTAAATAATAACAGCCGCACGGGTCGATCATCAAGGTTAAGCAACGCTTGACGAGGTCGGTCAGTGGATGGGTGACCATTTCAACATACCGAGTTTCCTCCGTGCCTCGGAAAGCACGTTAAGCCGTTGGTCCCGGCTGTCATTTCAAGATCTCTGACAGTCGTCACAGGTAGTCAGAAGCTTGAGATCTGACACCAGTCTTGCCAAAGGGTACCGTGTTACCCAGTTACTGGGTTGTGGAGGTCAGATAGGCAGTCGCTCCATGTAAAACACTGGTACTTAGCTGAATCCGGTAAGACTGGAAGCCGACCCCAATATAGTTGGGCAAAAGGCTAGGCAGATGATGATGATGATTCGATTAACGTGGGAGTCTTGTTTACTTTTAATATATTCTTGGGAATGAATACTGGAACATTTTAGATTAATCAGCTGTCGAGTATAGTGACGTTAAAAAACTGCGTCAATTGTTATTCGTCATTTTTATTGAGAACTTGTGAGATGATACTTTGGACTATGATGGCGTTAACCTACAAATCCAGGTCTTGATTTCACCACACTCACACACAAGGTTTGTTCGTATCTTGCTAACATAGTTGTACTCCAACATGATTTGACTATTGACCTTAATATTCTTGTATTCCTAGACTTGTAAGGTTCTCATTCCCTAGACATGACATGTTGTTATTTCCTTGGATTTTAGATTCTTGGGCGGCGTCCTCGTTTACTTTCTGTGTGACCGACGACGTATTGCTTGCATAGCTTGCCGAAAATCAGAGGGTTTAAAATGGCTGTATTTAGTAACCCATTGTACGAGTATGGTACTCGTAATGTAATCCTTTGCAGCCTGATTTCAGATCTTGCTTTATTACATAGATAAGACACAATACATAATAAATCTTTATATAGTTGGTGGTTTATAGTCTAATTTCTTCTGAAAACGTCTATCAATAAATTGTAGTTCTAAAAACTAAAAAACACGTTTTAATGGTAAATTGAACTGAAAAGTCGCTAATCCTGAAGATCTTGGTAAGGCTAATGGGACAAACAATTTAAACGCGCACGGTGGAATCAACTTTTATTACTTGTACATTTTAATTTTTGTTTGACTTTCAAAAGTACTTTGACTTTGACTAAATTATTGCATTGTCATCGGTCCTTGATAGGTGTGCAAAGTTTCAAATGAAGCCGACGTTTTGAAGTGGGTGAAAATCACGTTCAAAGATTCCGTTACATTGATACATAGATACATACCAAGCTAATAAAAGCGTTTTAAAAATGGCAAGCCTGGTTCCTTTATATCACGGCATGAAAAATAAAAATATTCTCATACCAGTCGGTTGTTGACATTGTAATTCATTCATAAGTAAAAGTAGGTAAATATTTGCTCACCTAGTAACCAATTTGTTCAATTTGTTGTGGTTTAGCTAACCACAGACCCGATGCCTCATTTTATCGAGAACAATTGCTTGCGTCGGTATCAGAGTGAGTTATTGTCCGCGAATGAAAGTTTGCAATCCATACAATACTTACGTTAAACTAGCCTGTGGAAAATAGAGCAAACAGGAAGATTCATGATTAATTTATATTCAAAAAACAATTTATAAACTTACTAGCTTCTGCCAGTGGCTTCGCCCGTGTGAAATGTGTTTTATCATCCCAAGGGAGCATTATACCGGGATAAAAAGTAGCCTATGTGCTATTACAGACTATAATCTTTATCTGTGAGAAATTTCATCCAGATCTGTTCAGCCGTTTTAAAATCAAAATATTTTATTTTCAACTAAACCATAGATAAGGTGGTTTTGAATTGTCAAACAAATAAAAACTTTTTTTTATTTATCTCTTTTTATTTATTACTAGCTGTGCCCGCGGCTTCGCTCCCGTCATCTGTCTACCTACTTACCTACCCCTACCAATATTTTTTCTCTAGTCATCATTCTTTCGTGGAGAATTTTAACATCACCATTCAGAAAATGACTTCACATGCACAACGCCATCTATCGAATATCGAGTTCAACTGTCCGAGTATCTGATTTGCGTGTATTGTGATAATTTTACTTCTTGAACACTTTAAATTCGTCTTACTTTTGATAGAGTGAACCGATTTGGATGAAACAAAAACTATGCTACGCACAATTTTTACGTATAAAAGTTATTTACATTGGTTTCGTGCATTTCACGTGATGCGTGCACAAATAAACAGACAACAGACAAAAATGCCGGAAATAGGTTCTGTTGGTTATCCTATAACACCCTGGCTATTTTTTTTGGAAATATTTTCGATGTACAAAAATTACTTTTCTACAGATTTATTATATGTATTGATATGTACCTCCAATTGCATATATAGCCAAAATACATCTCATGACGATTTCAATAAGCCCAAACACGACTAGGATACATTGTTTTATTTCGGAGTTTCAGTGCCTACCTGCTGGCTTCATCATCAGATCAGTTCGTTGGTACCATTTTCATTAGAGCTAATTATTCTTTTCGTTTAACTATTCGAGATATCGTAGACCCGTGACATACTTAGCATTAAGTAGTTCCATTGGCCACCTGTGGTCTTCGTATTTACCAGTTCCACTTCACTATATGATACTTTCTGAGTGCAAATGATTGCATTGTTGATGAAAATACCAAAATCGCTATATGTATCGCTATTATATTTGAGGAGTTCCCTCGATTTCTCCAAGATCCCATCATCAGATCCTGACCTGATGACTATGGGACCAAATGGGAAGTACACCCTTTCAATCAAAAGTAGAATTTTCCAAATCGGTCCAGGCGTCTTTGAGTAACAGGTGTACATACATAAAATAGTACCAATCGAATTGAGAACAGGAGGTTCTCAATTCGATTGGTACTTTTTTACCTTTTTTTGTACCTTTTTGGGAAGTCTGTTAAAGAGGAATCTAACTGCACATTCGCAAGCGTCAGTAGGTCTCTATGGAGAAGAATGTGCAAGAAATTCCACCGACACTCTTTTTCATCAATTTTAATTATAATTATTTGGTTACATCACTCTTGTTGAAAAATACATTATATGCGAGAACGATGTTAAAAGAAGTGCACGTAAAAGCGTCTAGAGTTTGAGAAACTCCACAAGTGTGGTTGATATCATTATCTGATGTCGATAAATGGAAAGGGAGATCAACCAAATTGGTAGCGCGTTGTACATTCTTTTTCAGAACATTCCCCTTGCACAATCTTCTTAATTAATTCATCTCTGTCGACCATGTCGACATTAGATTGGTTCTGCAGTAAGTTCCCAATAAGTAACGAAATGCATTTTGACTTGATGTTAATTACAGAACAGAGCCGTTTTATATCAATATTTGAATCAAG
Source organism: Orthosia incerta (assembly GCA_948252205.1). Lineage (NCBI taxonomy): Eukaryota > Metazoa > Arthropoda > Insecta > Lepidoptera > Noctuidae > Orthosia > Orthosia incerta. Next base: position 9,931,774 of record OX411748.1, read on the forward strand.
TTATCTAAACAATTCCACTAGTTATCAAAAGCTAGTTATTTCTGGTAAGGTTACACTAGTCGACGGCACGAACTATTTTGTGCGTGGGGTTAAAAAGCATTTTATATCAACCGATAACACGTGCGGAAGAGATAGATGCTGTGATGAGCAGTAGGAAGCTAGTTCGCTTACGAATACACACTTTTGCAATTTTTTTTTGCGAAATGGATTATGATTTAGGACTAAACCGAGCGCGCGAAATTTTATAATCAGACCTTTGGGAGTCTGGATATCATGAAAAAACGACTAAACGTATTTGTTCAAAATTAAATTATTTGCATTATTGAACTACTAATCTATTCCTGTATGGTGACCGTTTTTCAATTTTCCGTCTTCTTATGGCATTTATTTGCGCCCAAAAATGCGTTAAAATTAGTGTCGAAATGTGGAACTTTCGAAGCTGATAACTTTCAAATATTTTATTTTTTTACTTTTTGGCTTCCATACAGGGCTAGATAATGATGAGACAAATTGATATTACTTTTTGTTTAGAACGTACATTGTCAAACAGTGGAATAATCTTCGACTAGTAGGAAAATGAAAATTTTCGACTAGTGTACCCTTAATAGCTACAGTCAAGCAAATGTTACAGGCGTTGTAAAATTATAAATTGACTATATTTTAAGTTTTATTGCAAACGGATGAACGGTATAGCATAACATACGAACAAACAAACCTTGTTTTTTTATATAAGATAAATATAATATGCATTTAACTTTTATAGTCTTATGTAGATAAACTCTTAGTTACGACCAAACGTCTCGTTGATGACAAAGGCGCTGTTAAAAGTGACAGCAACAAAAATCAAAGATTTGTACCTCAAAGATTTGTGCTCTTCTGTTCGTTGTTCTAAAAACGATAATCCTGGGTAATACTAGTACTTAGAGTCGTGACTAAACAACCATGTAAACTATAATGTTTCATGGCTAATACATGGTGTACGTGACTTGTAAAACCACGGTTACAAATACCCATTGTTGTGATTAGGTATGATCGTCCTGTATGTGACGCGTCTATAGGTGTCATGCGCACGCTTCGTTATGATCTATCTGCTATTACGTCCTTGTTCATACATTAGCAGACTACCTAGTTGTAAAATAGAAGGACAATTTCCTTCCTGTTGTGTTGTAATAGTGATAATTATATTGTTTTTATAGACTGTTCTGTATTTGTCGCTGTTTCCATACCTATCAAAGTTGGTTTGCGTTCCGAAAGTTAGTAGGTACTGCTATCTATTCTGTGATATAATTGTTGTGCGATGATTGCGCTTAATTTTGTAACAGTGGCTTCACAATTTGTCGTAAGTCATCACTCTTGAGACGGATTATTTTTGGATCTGCTTCTTTTAGATTCTTATAATTTCCATTATTTTTCTTATTATATACGTGTCCGTTATCCTATTCCGATGTGATTCCGTGGACAGTAGTATGGGTTATAATACGTTCTTTCGTCCTTATATAACAATTTTTTTTTATGCTGTAATGTATAACTGATTATTGTATCAAATAAATACATTTCTGGGCCGGATGGCGAGCGTGGGTAAAAGCCTAAGCCCCAAGAAGGGACGTAGTGAGGGGCGCGGACATATGTTGGCAGGACCGGTCGCTGTGGCATGCTTGTCCTGAGGTGATGATGGTTATGAAAAATCGACTATGAGTGGATCTATTCTAATGTTATCTAACATCTATAATTGGTGACTCGGGAAAAGATTACCTGGACCGATTTATTAGAGGTCTTGCCACCAATAAGAAAGTGTAGGCTACTATAAAAACCCGGCCAAGAGCGTGTCGGACTTCGCTCATTTTGGGTTCCGTACCAAACCACAATATTAATTGTTTGTAATAGGAAAAATGAGGGAATTTCAAAGAAATTTTAAGTTTTTTTTTTTCTTTTCTTATTTTTCAATATATTGAAATTTGTTAGTAAAATATATCTAATAATAAACATTATCACTATATTTCAAGTTCATAGGTCAATGGGAAGTTAAAATTCTTCGGATCAAAAAAATTGTAAAAAAAAGCCGACTTTGGTGCCTTCTCATTCCTTTGTTTTCCAATATTTTTTAAACGAAAAATACAGTATTTATTTGCTCTAAACAACGATACCCACCCCTTAGCTGTATGGGCGCCCCCCCCTTAAAAACCTTTTTTTACAATTTGTATGGCCTTGGGCACAGATAATATAATACTACAGTACAGATACCCAATCCCATACAAAGAAATGTCACCTCCTTAAGTCGGGCTATTCGTCGGGCTATTTTTTCTTTCTCCATATTTTTAACAGGCGGCAGCACCAGTGACTCATTAATAGCCCGAGGCTGTGGTTTTTTAACGCCATCTAGAAGTTTGCGTAGATACTAAATCATATGGCAATTTGAGCGAGGAATCGCGTCATGTAGGTACTCAGAGACGTTATTTGCCAGTTGTCCTTGAACGCTTATTTCGTATTCGTAATAATAACATTAGGTATGATCGGGACAGACTCCTCACTCCGCTCAGACCGCGGTAACTTCTTAATAGTGGTCGCATTGTGTTGCGAATTTCACAATATTCACGAATATTCCAAATCAATCAAAACTATAGAATTCCTTGTAAAATTTAATGTAGGTAGGTAGCTTGCTTCCGCGGCAACGGAATGACATGATATAGGTACCTACTTCATGTCATTTTATTATTCACTATAAGGCGGGTTACCCTTTTTTATTTTCGGTAGGTACTTAGAAAGAACAGAATGTTTATACAAAAATAAAAATATTGTTTTTGTCTTTTTAGTTCGCTTTTTAAGCAGTCGGATCTTAGGATTTTTTGTTTTTTTATTTAAGGCCGTACCCTGACCAAAAAATCAGCATGAGATATGAACATTTATATTGGCCTAGCGGCACTGTTGGCGCATGAATTACGGTAGTGAATACGCCCAGATTTTAGAATAAAATCTTTATAAAATCGAATATTGGTCTTTTGAAAAAAAAAAACTTACAAAATATTCGTTATCAAATTGTCTATCCATTAGTGTTAGTATAAAAAATAATTAATGAACACTATACGGGGAGATGCATGCTGTCAATAATTATTTCACATTTTTATGGTTTTGTTGGAAGGAGATTAGTGAAACATATACCTCTTTAAAAATCAAGTGTACTACAATTTTAGAATCAACATTATGTAGAAAATTAATGTATTTTTATTAATTAATATTTCTTTTTAAATAAAGAGTAGATAGCTCTTAAAAACTGCACAAAAACGACTAGCACGGCGTTTTGCTCGGGGAGGCGCCTTAACACTTTTTAGTTAACATTTTTTTCGAATTTTGTACATTTAAACATATAAATGTTATATATTTTTGAAATTGCCTCATAAAACCCTTTTCTTTGATACCATACAAGATGGCATTAGAAGAAAAAACAATTGGGCCCCCACAATATGGCGCCCAAAAGCCGCCATTTCTCTATTTTTAAATTTTAATGTAGCTAGTGACACTTGCAGGGTTAAGACGAATCGATTGACGTACGAATCATCAAAATCGGCCAACGCGTTTGGTCTCTGAAACACCACATAGGAACAGATATACATACATACATAGACTGATAAACACATTACCCTCCTTCGGCAGTCGGGTAAAATTAATTGTGCCAGCGGTGGTTAGGGGTGCGCAGCGACTCATACGAGTGTTCCAAGCCGCCATTAAATTTGAATCGAACTGTACGAGTAGTGGAGCCGTGTAATCACAAGCACAAAAAATACTTTATGTTATTATTTACGTATTTACTAATGTGACACGCGTCGATTCAAACTTAGTGATGTTTTAAAAAAACCCTACTCGCTGCGCAGTACCTACCCTACCCCTCAACCCCATTGTCACATGAAATTGCTAGCTCGTAGTAGCTCACGAAGAGTTTCGAGCCGTCATTAAGTTTGAATCAAACTGTACCTACTAGGCGACGCGTAAACTCGGACGGCAAGCGGGACTCACGTCGCGTTATCTCTTATTTTATAACCCGTGCGATTTGAGTAGGCCCTAGTGCAATACGAGTCCTGTTCCAGCGAGTTATCTAGTCAATTCGACGTGTAAACAAGCTTCACAAAAAAAATATTTTAAGTAATAGACCAAGACTTTAATATTTAAAATTACGCCTATAATAAATAATATATTTTAAGTTACGCCTATAATAAATATTCTGACGATGGATATATAGTTTAGGACAAATTGTGAAAAACGCCATCTATTGCAAAGAACACAAAACGAAAAGTCTATAAAGGCTACTTTCAACTAATTTAACATACAAAGTCTACAACTTATCTTTTTTGTTCAAAAACCCTGATTAATGAGTGTAAATGGATAAATTAACATTAAAGAAGCAAGTTTAGATTTTTACTAAACTTATTTCAGCCTAAATCTGCTGTTTAACATTTATAAGTGATTGTTACTTTCACATTCGTTACCTATGCTGCCATCTATCATCTTTTTTTAATACTAATTATAATTTGTTTGAATTGAGACCCCATGCCTTGGGTCAACAAGATGCTTATACTGTGAAAAGACGAGTGAAGTTGACGTTGACGACGTGTGTGAAGACTGTAGCCCCAACCGTTTGGCTGTAAAACCCGTGTGACAGACGACAGACAGACGGACGGACAAGTGACTGACAGCAATAGGGTTCCGTTTCGACCCTTCAGGTACGGGCCCTAACAAAGATCTATAACATAACAGATGGTCTTTATGGAAGTTATGAGTTTGTTTACTTTGTGCTTACTATTAAAATTATGGAGATCGCTTCGAATACATATTTATAGAAACGATAAAAAGATGAATGTAGGCGTTATTTATGCAGATAAATGATTTATAGTCCGAGCGCGAGACGACGACTGTCGCCAACTACCTTGAGGGAACACATCGCGCACTAGTTTCACACCCGCGCGACCCAAAATTTAGAAGTTCTTTTTACTTTCCTTATTATTCTATGACTTAAAAAAAAGCCTCAGGTCAAAATGTAGATAATTAAAATACGCCCAGCGGTTTTGGTGCGATTGTCGTGTTTTTGTCCGTTTTAGACAAAACTTTACAAATTAATTACACTATGTTATACGAGTAAAACTCAAAATTTTCTTAGATCGAATTATTAAGAAAATGGTCTAATGTAACATATATTTTTTTCCATCAAATTACAACTAGCCGTTTAGACGTGATTGTCATTTTAAAATCAGCTACTCAAGAGAATCGGCGCCTTAATAACGATATATTGTAGATTTCGTTCCGACCCCAAATAAGTAAGCCTTTACCCAATATAGTTGGGAAAAGGCTAGGCAGAACGTGATGATTGTAGATTTCGTTCCGTTTGCTAGTAACGTTATAGCCAAGTAGTTAATTTTGTTACGATCCTGGTGGAACGGTACACTTTATCGTTACTTGAACTACCTATAACGCTATTTTGAGTAACGTTTCAAGTCCCTGATTTTACGTCATGAATAGGTAAGTATGTCTGGGTCGCGAATAAATTTGAAACAGAGTTACCGCGGCCCTGGCTCAAGCAACTGAAGGAACACGGGTAGGTTTTAGTCAGTAAAAGTCTGACACACCCTCCCGCTTCACCTAGAGCGGCAAAAAAAAATGTCTCACCTGGTATATCTTCCCGATGATGAACGACGCTTTCATGTTCGACAAATGGCGGGCTTACATCCAAATGGTTTTATAACTATTGCAGGCAAGTTTATAGGATTCTTAGTTCTTATCCTTAATTTCGATTAGCCTTAGCAATCAGTAGTGGGACTTCCTAAATACGGAACGTGTCAGCATATTTTTACAATCAGCCAAGCCGATCGTGTTCTTGGAGCACCTTAAGCCATCAGGGTAGGTAGTGGTAGTGCTAGTGGTAGGGACTCCCTTTTCCGCACTTAGACTCCCATTTGGTCCGTTGTGCGTTGGGGCTGTACTGGCTAACATAGCCAGCCTAGCTCCGTCCAAAAGCACAGAAGATTCCTGGAAGCTTCACAGGCTTCTCGGAGCGACCTCACTGTTCCGAGGATTTCTTCGCGTTGAGATGCCACGGCCTCGCATTCCAGGATTACGTGGGCGGAAGGGTGTGGCCCGTTACTGTCCCTATAATTATTTTGAGGTTATTTCTACTCAGGCTGAGGAGATTTTTAGTTCGACGCGGGTGTTTTTCGACTGTCTACAGTCTGTTGCCCATGACCATCTGTTATTGTGTAGCTCTGTTGATCTTTGGCGAATCCACGCACGAAACTGCGAGAAGGGCAAGGGGATAAGCGGGTACGGGCCTAGCACTACCATCTCGGAGCCCCTCTTCGCAAGCTCGTCTGCGGCATCATTGCCTAGGGATCCACTATGCCCCCTGATCCACTGGAGGGTGATTCGATTGGATTTCGATATACTCTCCAGGGCGAGGAAGCCATCAGGGTATTAGGGTACACTGGTGAGAGCAGTGGTGGACCAGTGTTATCGGCCGCGACTTACAAGTTGTAGGTCGCGGGTTCGAACCCAGGCAGGAGCTTTACTTTGTGTCAATTATTTTCATAACCGTTGCTCTCAAAAAGGTGAAGGAAAACATCGTGAGGAAACCGGCATGTCCTAGAACTACAAATTCGAAGTGGGTGTCCCACTAACCTGCACTGGGCCCAATTGGTGGATTACGGCCCATTCCCTCTCTCACAGAGAGGAGGCCTGTATCCCAGCAGTCGGAACATTAAACGGCTGATGATGATGATGATGGTGCACGGGTGAATATAGAACAATGTTTAGCGTTGCGATTACGGAGCCACACCATCTTATCTTAGAAAGATCCTTGGGTAGCGTGTCGGGTTAGTAAGAGCGGAACTAAGCAAACTGAAATATGATTGTAGACTCAACAAACTCGGTTATTCAAAACATTATGAAAGCAGGCGTGTCTGCTTCGGTTCAAACTTTATTATAAACAGGTGTCTTCTATGAAATACTTGCTTATTTAGCTAGGCAAGGTGGACCGATGACCTGGTGAAGGTTGCGGGGATCCGCTGGTTGCGGGACGCACGAGACCGGTCAATGTGGCGACGCTTGGGGGAGGCCTATGTCCAGCAGTGGACGTCTTTCGGCTGATATGATGATGATGAAGGTTTACCTGTAAATATTGCCTAGTAAACTTTGTAGTCGCTGACGATCTTGTAAAAATATTTGCTACAGAGGAATGAGGTTAAAGTTTGACGTCAAGTGGACTGGAAATCCCAAGGATGACAATATTTTTCAGAAAGGTGTAATCATTGATTTATTAGAAGGGAATAATTTAAGGCAAGTCCCATTAGTACATTAACATAACTACACATTATCGGACCACACATTTTGAAGGGTAAGTGAGTGGTTATAGTGCTCGCCAAACTTCTGGGCCGCCCTGAATTTGGCTTTCCAATGCGCAAGACACGAAACGGTGCCGTTTTTGTATGAGATTTACTACTGATAAGCCATTGTAGCCAACTTCAGGGCGGCCAAGAAGTTTGGCGAGGAACTATATATCGTCATTGGTAAACCTTCACTAACGTCAGGCCTGACCTTGCAGCTTACGGGTTATGAAAAACCTTCCTGGTATTGTGGAATTCTTTGCTTCAAAATTACCGTACTAAAATTATGTATTTGAGGACAAAGTTCATGTAAATATAGCAGCCATGTGAAGCGAAAATGTGGGTCATCGCTATAACCGTAATCGTTAAGGCTTGGTTAATACTGATGGTTTCCAAGCTTACAAAGATAGAGACCATGTGTTTCATAGACACACTATGAAGGTCAATCCTTTTTCAAGAGATAAAACATCTATGTCATCCAGATACTAAGGCGACAAAATAACCGCTAATATTTAACTCACTGGAGAAGGCTGAACCGAAAAAAAAACCGGCCAAGTGCGATTCGAACTCGCGCACGAAGGGTTCCGTACCATTATCGCAAAAAAAAAAACACGATTGTTGTATGGGAGCTACACTTAAATATTTACTTTATTCGGTTTTTAGTATTTGTTGTTATAGCGGCAACAGAAATACATCTGTCTAAATTTCAACTGCCTAGCTATCACGGTTCATGAAATACAGCCTGGTACGGACAGACAGACAGACAGACGGATCGCGGAGTCTTAGTAATAGGGTCACGTTTTTACCCTTTGGGTACGGAACCCTAAAAATGTGGCATACAGTTTAGGAGCAATAAATAAGATTCTTCAACAACGAGACTTCGAAATAACGATTGTGTGACCAAATTCATACTTCCGCAGATTAGCTGTATTTGGGAAAATTACCTACACCACGCATGAATCTAAGGCCACTAAAAATAAGGAAAAACGATGTTAAAAATCCTATCGATGTTGTAATCTGTATACGGTTATAGGCGTGGGAGTTTCAAATTATATTATAAGATAGAGTGGGAGGCGTTCTGCATGCCCAATGAAGGGCAATTGACTACTGACATTGCTTGACCTCTGTCAACATGATTCAATTGTAGATACTTATGGTTACCAACTTTTTTTTGAATTAATTGGGTAGACCTACTTAGACTCTGGCTATTATAACTCTGAAGAACTCATAATTGGTATCTCCAAAAAGTTTTGTATGTGGTATAATTTTACATCTGTCACTTTCGAGGTACTTGAGCTATGATCAGATTGCTTACGCTGTACATTGTTTTTCATTCACAATCCAATTAGAAAATGGGTAAACCTATTAGAAGTGGATTGCGCGGGAGTTATTATGTTACATTTTATGTAAATGCCAAGATGTGAAGGAACAGCACGATGTCGTTCTTAGCCCAAAACGATAATGTTTACAAGATATCGCAACATTGAAGTGTACGTCGAGCTAATAATGATTTTAATATTTTGTCTCTTTGAATACTCATACCCCTATTCATGTTGTTTTAAGACCGTGTAAAATTACAACATTATGAAGCAAAACAACAAACTTCGGTTTTGCAGTAATCACACACAGAAAAGGGACACTCACAGTGATAAAACTGTATCAAATCCACACTGCATCGTACTAAAGTTACTATTCTTTACCAGGAATTAATCAGAATGTAAACAAAATAATCTATCAAAAACACAAGTTCCATTACAAAATGAGCATAATTCTCCTTTTAAAGACGGTTTTCTTTTCCCACTCGTTTGCATTATGACCGAAAAGACAAAAAGCTTATTTAGTGAAATGGCAACAATTAAACTAAATAGAGTACCTTAGCGAACTCTATTGTTTTAGAGTACGGTTTGCGATATGCAATGTTCGGTGCTTTCATTGTTTATTAACTTCAGTAATGTTACAAATACTCTCCGAGTAATATTTTGTTACAGTTTTTCTACCACACGACGGCGGCGGCGGATTGGTCTTAGTTGTGTGTAGATGTTTCTGTGTGCGTAAGCTGGGGAGTGCTCAGTATCGCCTGAGCACACAAAAATAATATACATGTGCATCTACACACACGAGTAAGACCAACCCGTCGCCGTCGTGAGATAGAACAACTGTACCATTGGTCTTACCAAGGGGTATCGTGTTAACCAGTCAATGGATTGTGGAGGTCAATTAGGCAGTCGCTCAATGTAAAATACTGGTGTCCAGCTGAATCCCGTAATACTGGAAGCCAACCTGAATCATTGGTCTTACCAAGGGGTATCGTGTTAACCAGTCAATGGATTGTGGAGGTCAATTAGGCAGTCGCTCAATGTAAAATACTGGTGTCCAGCTGAATCCCGTAAGACTGGAAGCCAACCTGAATCATTGGTCTTACCAAGGGGTATCGTGTTAACCAGTCAATGGATTGTGGAGGTCAATTAGGCAGTCGCTCAATGTAAAATACTGGTGTCCAGCTGAATCCCGTAAGACTGGAAGCCAACCTGAATCATTGGTCTTACCAAGGGGTATCGTGTTAACCAGTCAATGGATTGTGGAGGTCAATTAGGCAGTCGCTCAATGTAAAATACTGGTGTCCAGCTGAATCCCGTAAGACTGGAAGCCAACCTGAATCATTGGTCTTACCAAGGGGTATCGTGTTAACCAGTCAATGGATTGTGGAGGTCAATTAGGCAGTCGCTCAATGTAAAATACTGGTGTCCAGCTGAATCCCGTAAGACTGGAAGCCAACCTGAATCATTGGTCTTACCAAGGGGTATCGTGTTAACCAGTCAATGGGTTGTGGAGGTCAATTAGGCAGTCGCTCAATGTAAAATACTGGTGTCCAGCTGAATCCCGTAAGACTGGAAGCCAACCTGAATTATTAGTCTTACCAAGGGGTATCGTGTTAACCAGTCAATGGGTTGTGGAGGTCAATTAGGCAGTCGCTCCATGTAAAATACTGGTCTCCAGCTGAATCCCGTAAGACTGGAAGCCAACCTGAATACAGTCGGGCAAAGGCAAAAACCTTCGCTGGAGCAAAAAAATTTACAAACAAACGTCAAACGGTTATAATCCGACTAATTTTAAAAATACAACCTTACAACGCAAATTGGTTACTTTTGTAGCACTCTTAAATTAAAGAGTGCTATACTCGTAAAAGTAGCCATTTTGCCTTATAAGGAGATTGACAGGTTGTGAGTTGGTTGAACTCAAGTGCGTGGGAAATTGCTTGCGGTTTCAATTTGCGAAAGCCGTTCCTCTTTCGGTAGGAAGGTAATTTGTAATGGCCTGTTTATTAAATTACCTAATTAAATTAGTCATTGGTTCGCCGCATTATTAGTAATTTTTTTTTTTTTTTTTAATTTAATATTAAATTTTTATTTAATTATTACATAATTTCAAAGTCACAACGACACGTCATAAAGCATTCAAATAAAAAAAAGAAAAAAAAAAGCATTGTCTTACTAGTCAAATAGCCCGCTCCTAACTGTTCCCGGTGCAAAGGTGCCCATAACGCTTGCTGCATTGCCACGTTGGATGGCAATGGCTAACCTTTGCACCAAGAACGAGCCGGAGCGGGGGTCACCCGTTTTGTCACGGAGCCTGTGCCCTAACTCACTAATGAGCTCCCTGGCCTCAGTTGCCCAAGCGCCCATGGTCTCAACGGCAATAGGCACAAAATGGTACCGGTTTCCCAACGGTGCGTACTTCACCCTCTTCCCCTCAGCGGCGTCTTCCGCCGCTGCTGACGCCGAGAGGACGGTGCGACCAAGGTGACTGGTGGCAACAGTGCTGACGCAAGTTGCGTCCCATATTAAGCACTTTCCGTTTTTCCAAGGCACCAGGGTCAGTCCATCCGGCCTCCTGCCGTCAGTCCTGCACAGACCCGGAGGTTCTAGAACGCAGGGGACACCTGCCGACACCAATGCCCTCCGCACAATATCATTGAGCGCATGGTGACGCGGAAACCTCCCCGAGCAGCGACGACAACTCAAAGCGTGATGGCCATCGGCCTCCACCATGGAACCGCAGGTGCATCTGTGGGGTTCACACACCTTGCAGCCCAGGCGAAGGGCTACCGCCACCCGCAAAGAGTCGTCATCAAGCAACGTGCCCAGATGAGGCGAAGGAAGCGCGTGCAACCATGCCCCCGATTCCGGCTGCGACACAGCCCTGAGTCTGGCTAAATCAGCCCCCGAGGAACCCATCAACATCCGTTCCTGGATAAGCCTAGATGTGACGTCGTCCCACGCACGCTGAACATGCACTGCGTCAGGCCTTGCTGCCCCCATGCTGAGGACAGACCAAGCGGACCCGGCATCCAACATAAACGGTATGTTTGCCCTGTCCCCATTGAAATTCAAAATTACAGAGACGAGGTCAGCAACTCCATGTGTCGACGCTAAGAAAGCTGGCAGGCCCACATCCTGTACGCACCGCACCCCAAGACCCCCGTACCGGACAGGAAGAGTCGCCTGCCCCCACTGCACATCATTAAAGGAGACATTCAGTATCGACTCAACCGTTGATTTTAGAGCACAATCAAAAGAACGCACCTCCTCAGGACATAGCCAGGTAGGGGCGGTCCGTAAGAGATACGTTACCTTGGGTAAGGCAAAACACATGCGCAACAACAAAATCGCAACGTGCGCTGAGAGATCCATGAGACGCTCCCGAGCAGTAAGAAGAAGCTGCTTACGGAAGGAAAAGGCCTCTGGCACTCCGTCAAGAAAAATGGGCGATCCCAAAAGGGAAAAAGAAAGAGGAGAAAGTTCCTTGAGACCAGGCAAATGAGAACCGACGCGTGAGAAGTGTGTACGAGCTCCAACGCCACAGGGAAAAAATTCGCATTTCGAGGAATTCACCTCCAGACCCAGCTCCTTGAGTTGAGGAACAAGAACCTCCAGGTCCTGGCAAACCTCTTCCGGGGATCCACCAATAATACCATCATCTAGGTACCAGAGGTTCAGAAATGATTTCAATCCGGAGATGACTTTGTGGATTGCTAGACTGAAAACAAGTGGTCCCAATGGGTCCCCCTGCTGCGCTCCCACTTGAGACGAAATGAGACTATCACTAAAGAATAGATTAGAAGGAGAGTAATATACCTGATAGAGAAAGGGGTAAAGAGAAGGAATTTTATCCTTGACCTCACTCAGAAGGACGTCTCTTTCTAGGGTGTTAAAAGCATTGCTAATATCGAGTTTCAGCACCACGCAGCCCGAGTTCACAGGGTCCATGACGAACGCACGCGTCGCATGGATAGCGGCCTCGCACCCCCGACGAGTCCCGAACCCTAGCTGATGTGGCTGCAAGTATTCGGACATAGCTACTCTTACGGACCGGCACGCCAGTTTAGCCGTCAATCTCCTAAACACGCTGCCTATGGCTATTGGTGTCAGCCCTCCGTCCTTTTTCTTGAGTGCACAAAGAGAGGCACCATACAAATAAGGACAAACTACTGGATTGAGCTGACCACTCATTAAGAAGTTTGCGAGCCTTGTCAAACACCCCAGCAAACGCCGCCCACCTTCACCCGCCGAACCAGATGTTAGCTCTTTCAAATGCCCCGGACGAATTCCATCCATGCCTGCCGCAGAACCACTATAAAAAGAGCTCAGAGCTAGCGCGACGTCCTCCGCTGACGCAGTAACACTTGGAAATGACGAATCCGGCGCCGATGGAAAATTTAGCGGACGTGATGGGCTTGGGTGCTTGGCCGCAAGGGCGCTTAGCGTTTCAGGGTCGTGTTGCGCGAACGAGTCGTCTGAAACCAGCAACCGAACCGCCCCTCGGAGGTCCCCCTCGAACACCTTAGACTCGATGGCTTTTCGGATCCCACGCGATATAGAAAATCCTGCCACACAACCAGACTCATCCACAAGCTGGCCAGCACTAACCGACTCGATGTTTGCCTTAACCTTTGCCGTCATGTTTCCAGGATCATCCCTCTTAGGAACCTTCAGCCCAGCAAACGCAAAAGTGAGAAGCGCGCCCCAGTCCTCCACGCCGTTATCGCCAACGCACTTATCAATAATGTCGCACAGCTTGCCCGCCGCCTGGTTCCGCGCACCCTTAGGAACGTGCCTAAGTATTGGCGTACTCACCTTCAAGGCCGAGAGCCTCTCCAGGGGGCAAGGGTGCAAAACCAGCGGCACCTGGCTCACTGGCAGGGAGTCGGTGACAATAGACGACATCCGATGAGCGGCAACAGGCCGACGCGCACTCCTGTGCATACATGGACTTTGAGCCCACATGGACTTTGAGCCCATGCGAGCTAAACACGCGTGAAGACCCAGGACAGTGAGGGCAAGAAAACATTGCGGACAGGGAACTCATTTGTTCGTATATAAACATACAATATTAACAACAAATACAAAAAAAAATTGTCTGGCTACAACTAATATCACATAAAGCTCTGACAGTAATAAAATTTGAAATTTAGTTCTAGTTATAAATGTTAAAATAATTTTGATCAATAATATTTAATATTAAATAATTCAATAATTATAAGATTAGGTATGTCATGTACAGTATTATTACAGAAGTCAGTCAATGCTTCAAACAGTCAATTCATAAAAACTAAAAAAAAAAAAGCAATATATATAAACGAATCAAACAATAAACTTCGTCAATGTAATGATGCACTTGTCGATTTCATATATAAATCAACTTAATGAAAACAATCGGTTTTCACCAAGGAAAAACAACAAAGTAAAATAACGACTTTACATAAAAATATTGACAACATAACATTAACATTATTAGTAATTGAATTAATTCTACTGTAGGCATTTTGACCTATCTAGTGAGTCAACTACTCGGGGTTTGAAAGAGAAAAATATTTAATTGCAATTTTTTTTTTAAACCTGCCATGTGCGTGTCGGACTTCGCACATTTAGGGTTCTACACCAAAGAAAAAATTGTTTTTTTTTAATATATTGGTATTTATGTTTATAAAATATACGTAATAATACATTATCACCAAATGTCAAGTTCATAGGTCAATGGGAAGTTATGAAATAGACGGACAGACAGACAGACAAGTGAGTGACAGCAATAGAATAGAATACTAGTACTAGTAGTACTAGTAGTTTAGTGCTCCGTTTGGTCATTTTGGGTACGGAACCCTAAAAAAAACAAGATTTTATATGAAAAATTGCATTGTCACGAGAAATAAACAAGTGTGCAAAATTTCAGCTAGATAATAATACTAGCATAGTGAGGTAGAGGAGATCAACCAAATTAGTAGCGTTGTTGTACATTCTTTAGAGATGTTAGCTGAAAATTCGTTTTTTGTGCTTCAGGTAGATTAATAAAAAATATTGGACTCGTATTTTTTTTATTAACATGAAACAAAGTGACGACGAAGTAATGCGTTAAAATATCGAGTGACGTCACGCCCCCACTCCTGAACTTTGATGCGCTTTGGTAAAGCAAAAACACGTCCAATATTATTTGATAATCTCACTGACGGACTAAACAGAATTATCATTGTTCTACCCAGGAAAAATCCCTATTAAAAGATAAATTAAACTCAGTCGACAAAAACTGCAGGTTGCCCTAAAACCACAGATTACCTCCGAATCTGTGCCTAAAACATATCATCATCATCATCATCTGCCTAGCCTTTTCCCAACTATATTGGGGTCGGCTTCCAGTCTTACCGCATTCAGCTAAGTACCAGTGTTTTACATGGAGCGACTGCCTATCTGACCTCCACAACCCAGTAACTGGGTAACACGGTACGCCTTGGCAAGACTGGTGTCAGTTCTCAAGCTTCTGACTACCCGTAACGACTGGCAAAGATCTTCAATTGACAGCCGGGACCAACGGCTTAACGTGCTTTCCGAGGCACGGAGGAAACTCGGTATGTTGAAATGGTCACCCATCCACGGACCGACCTCGTCAAGCGTTGCTTAACCTTTATGATCGACCCGTGCGGCTGTTGTTATTTAGCCACGAGCTCCTCTGTGCTAAATCATCAAAAAATATGTGCCTAAAACATAGTGGCCTTAAAATTATTAATTAAGTACAGAAAAGAGCCGTTTTATATCAATATTTCAATCAAGTTATCTAAACCATCCCATAGTTATCAAAAGCAAGTTAATTCTGTGAGTATTCTTGTACATTTAGGTTTATATTGGCAAATACGTTTTGTTGCTAAAAAGAAGGTAACAAAGGTCCAAAGAAAGTGGTTGATCTCCTGTAACTTGTAAGCTTTGATTACATTCACACAGACTTTGGGGCAGGTGAAACTAAATTAAAGGTTATAAAAAACCAGCCAAGTGCGAGTCGGACATGCGCACGAAGGGTTCCGTACCATTATCACAAAAAACGGCAAAACAAATCACGATTGCTGTATGGGACCCCAATTAAATATTTATTTTATTCTATTTTTTTGTATTTGTTGTTATAGCGGCAACAGAAATAAATCATCTGTGAAAATTTCAACTGTCTAGCTATCACGGTTCATGAGATACTGTCTAGCTATCACGGTTTATGAGATACAGCCTGGTGACAGAAATACAGATGGACAGTGGAGCCTTAGTAATAGGGTCCCTTTTTTCCTTTGGTTTCGGAACCCTAAACATTGCCTTAAAACAGCTTTTAAAGCTTTAAATGTTTTTGTTTACAGATACGTGTACATATTCTGCGAGAAAGCGGAAAAGAATGAGAAAGGAGGATGGGACTACGAAGTGAAACCTTACAAGCCTGCTGACTTCCTTCTCCAAGATATTGCCGTGCGTCTCAGCAACGCTAAACCTCTTTGGGACGCGTTCGTTAGCGAAGGTAAGACTTTGATATGGATTGTTAGTTAGATACGTATCCCAATGAGCTCCTGCGCTGTACGGTTGACTACCTACACTGGAAATTCAGAGGACCATCCGCACAAGGTTGATATCCCGAATAGTCGTAGTAACCCATTGATTATGAGCACAGACAAAATGTGAAACTCTTTGCCAGCGTTTTGAGTGAAAGGCATCTCCTCTTAGCTCACTCGTTCCTTCGTTGTAGACCTCATCCATCAGTTTCCATAAGGCGTTAATGCGTAATTGAGGCAAAGAGCAGACGCATGGAAAAAAATTGAATAATCAGAGACAGTACATAGAGAGACGCTTTAGCCACTGAACCAGAGGGGGGAAAAGAGGGCGTGCACCATATTTTGGTCCCTCAGTGAATTCGGTTTGACGCCATGAAAGAGTTATGTTCTTTAAATAATTAGGTATTGCCAAACATTTTGGACTCATTCGAAAAGAGTATCCTCGCTATTGAAAGCGTCCAAAAATGTTTGGCAATACCTAATTATTTAAATATAATTTGTCATACTATTTCATGGGGTTAAACCCTTTGCTTTGCCGAATTTACTTATGCAATAAGGTTGCCGTTCTGATAATGCTGCAAACGATATGCGTGTTTTAAGTATGTTTCTTTAGCACACTAGCAATCGCATCTCCAGGGCCGGATCTAGGTTGGGATAAATGAGGGGCGGCCAAACTGAAATAACAGCCATTTTCATTTCTTGAGAAAACCTAACTTATTCGTTATGTGATGCTCAAATTTTCAAGCTCGCTTCGCTGTCAAATGTTATTGGTTCTTGTTGTAAACCAACCGTTACATAACTTAACATTCATAATGTTGCGAACATTCTTAAGTGAAATTCTCGAGCTCACCACGTTTTCACTTCGCTCGAAGTTATCAAAAAAGCGGCTTTATCCGGTTAAAACCGAATTTTTGTAATGGTTAATATCCTGAATCATTTACCTCCTTATAAGGCGT
This sequence comes from Orthosia incerta, assembly GCA_948252205.1. Classification (NCBI taxonomy): domain Eukaryota; kingdom Metazoa; phylum Arthropoda; class Insecta; order Lepidoptera; family Noctuidae; genus Orthosia; species Orthosia incerta. The sequence continues at coordinate 9,948,942 of OX411748.1, forward strand.
CATTGTAAAGGGCGTCAAAGGGCGTCTATACCCGGAGCGACAAAATTGCTAGATCGGGCCCTGCACATCTCTGCTCCAGTCCAGCTTTTTCCATAATTCAAAGAGGAGAGTCTTTGAATTATGGAAAAAGCTGGACTCATATTTAGCCGTTACCTTCAGAAATGAATGTTTGGTTCACTAAAGCAAATTGCAGAATGTGTGTTAAGGCGCCTCCCCGAGCAAAACGCCGCGCTTGTCGAATTTTGAGCAGTTTTTAAAAGCTAACTCTTTATTTAAAAAGAAATATCAATTAATAAAAATACATTAAATTTCTACATAATGTTGATTCTAAAATTGTAGTACACTTTTTTTTTAAAGAGGTATATGTGTCACTAATCTCTTTCCAACAAATCTATAAAAATGTGAAATAATTATTGATAGCATGCATCTCCTCGTAAACTGTTCATTAATAATGTTTTATACTAACACTAATGGATAGACAATTTGATAACGAACATTTACAAAGTTTTATTTTCTTCAAAAGACCAATATTCGATTTTATAAATATTTTATTCTAAAATCTGGGCGTATTCACTACCGTAATTCATGCGCCACCAGTGCCGCTAAGCCAATAGGAATGCTCATATCTCATGCTGATTTTTTGGTCAGGGTACGGCCTTAAGTACGTAAATATCTTTATGAGTGCTAAACAAAGCTGTTAAAGATAATGGTGTTTGTTTTAAAATTCTTTGCATATTTTTAGCAAAGCAAAGAATAGGCTAGGTCTGTTTCCTGTAAGTTTATACGTCAAGAAGATGAATATAAACGTTTTAACGTATAATACGATGTACTTCGTCAATATATCACCGTAGAGCGTAGACCCAAAAATAAATATATTTAATTTAAAAAATAAATAGTTTTTACAATGTTGCTAAATAAATAAATGTACATATAATTTATAAAACAATAATTATAATTCTTAAATTCAATTCGTATAACCAATAATAAAATGTATCACATTAAACACTCAGTGTTCTTCCTCCTCACTCCTATTTGATCTATGCTGTGCCCGACAAGGTCCATAATTGGGACTAATATAATTATTTTCCTACCAACTATATACAATATGGTACGCAATAAAGAATTGAGAAAATAGCGTTAGGTCGCAAAAAAATGACTGTGCCGAGTCCCTGCTTGAGGGCCCGTTACGATTAGATGGCCAAAACATTTTGAGGATTACCTAGCACCACGGTCCACGCAATTAGCACGGTGCCTTGTAAACTGCAGACTCAGTTTTACACGGTATCTATCTCAAAAACAGTCCAAAAAAAATCAGTACCAACTGTAAATTTTTTCGACCTTCGATGTATTTAATGACTGGCATACACAGGTAAATCGTGTACTCGGGTACGGGTTACCCCCCCTAGGTATGATGCCGATTCTAAAGTTCATTCTGGACTAGTGGTGATTCAGCGCTGCTTACAAAACATGCGACATCAGAAGTAAACTCACTTTTTTACTAGTAACATGCGTAGTTTATTGTAATAAACAAACTAGGGGATAATAAAGTCCCCAAAGAAGTTGTCTAGCTGTTTTCGGGTACAGGGAAATAACTATAACACCCAGCAAAAAAAATATTGGTTTGTTTTTTTTTTCTGAGTTCTTCAGCCGGTTAAATTAAAGTCATACCCACAGATATAAATCTAACTAGATGACGCAATTGTATGTACTTCGCGTGTCAAAAAACGGGAGTAAAATTACGATCATTGATCATAGTTTGAGGTTTTCGTTTATCATTCCGAAATCCACCGAAATATAGAAAAATGCCCAATTATGCCCCGGTGGCCCAATGGTATCGCCTGCGACTTACACGTTGTAGGTCGTGGGTTCGAGCCCAGGCAGGCGCTTTACTTTGTGTAAATTATTTCATCACCACTGCTCTCAAAACGGTGAAGGAAAACATCGTGAGGAAACCGGCATGTCCTAGAACCAATAACTCGAAGATATGTGACATCCACCAACCCGCACTGGGCCCGCGTGGTGGATTACGGCCCATTCCTTCTCACAGAGAGGAGGCCTGTGTCCCAGCAGTGGGAACATTTATAGGCTGATGATGTGATGTGATGTGTGTGCCCAATTATGCCTTATTGAGACTCAGACTGTATGGAAAAAGTTGGCCGAGGCACTGGAAATGTTTTCTTTCATTGGTAAGTAAATTTGTTTTAAGTTGTGTGTGAAAAAGTGGCACGCTTGGTTTTCATACAGATGTAGGGTGTTATCTAGTTAAATTTATGTCTGTGGTCATACCAATAACTGTCTGTTTATTGAATTTACTTTTTCGCTTTGTATGAAAAATGTAGGCGGGATCGTCCACTGCGAGTCTGCGACCCACGACAACGCCCCGATGATATAGGGCTGGAAAACTGAACCGCGCAGCTTACTTTTCCTTTTCTTAATTTCACACAAAAACATACAAACAGATGCAAATACAAATAGGACAGCTCTTGTACAAAGGCGAGCTATAAACCCAGAATTGGGTTCTCTAAGAGCAAACGTCAGTGCCAGACTTAGGGCCGATTTCACCAATGAAACGAATTGCGATTAGTTCAACTAAACTCAGTTTATGCAAATACAGCGCTCTGATTGGAGACCGCTGAGAAACTACAAATCAGAACGCTGTATTTTTTTTTATGTACCTATTCTACATTTAAAATAACATTAGAAATTTTTTTACAACCCCTTCTTACAGTCCGTTCAACAGATTTTGAGTTCTGTCCCGTAAGTATAATGATGGCATAAAAAGCATAAACCTGTTACCAAAACTAACTGTTTAATACAGCTGCCATTTGTCATATCACCAACGCAATAGAAGTCAAAATCGGTTGATAGTGCTGTAAAATGGGATTATTTAAATGCCTAATGTTATCTCAAATGGTGTATAAGTGCATAATAAAACCATAAAATTAATTTCTTCCTTAAATAAACTAAACAAATATGTATACTTCTCCGTGCACTTCATAATAGCAGTAGAATTTACTCTGTTTTTGTTATCTCCCTTTACAGGCTTGGAACGACTTCGAGGCGTGCCCGGTAGATGGGAGCCCCCTGAAGGTGCTACCGACCGCTTGTGTGTGGACATCGGCGAAGGCGCCTTCATCGAGGTGTCACACCCTGCACCACAAGGAGACCAAGTGTAAGTAGTTTATACACCAGCTCATACCAAAGTCAAGTAGTGCATACCAAAGTTCAAATTCCATTGCAATTTTTTGCCACTATCCTTTTTATCACAAGTCATCACTTGAACGTAACGTTTAAGGTTACACTAGTCGATAATTCTTCCATACAAACGTAGTCTAGGGATTACTCCACTGTTTGACGATGTACGTTCTAAATAAAAAAATATGTCAATTTGTCTCATCATTATCTAGCCCTGTATGGAAACAAAAAAGTAAAAATAAAATATTTGAAAGTTATGAGCGTCGAAAGTTCCATATTTCAACAATAATTTTTACGCATCTTTGGGCGGAAATAAATACCATAAGAAAAGGAAAGTTGCAAAACGGCCACCATACAGGGATAGAATAGTAGTTCAAGAATGCAAATAATTTTATTTTGAAAATATACATTTAGTCGTTTTTCATGATATCTAGACTCCCAAAGGTCTGTTTATAAAATTTCGCTCGCTCGTTTTCGTCCTAAATCATCATCCATTTCGCTACAAACTTGCAAAAGTGCTAATTCGAACGCGAACTAGCTTACTGCTCATCACAGCATCTATCTCTTTGGCACGATAGGATAATTTTAACCCGGGAATATTTTCCAGTGGGATAATTTTCGACATTCACGCGGGCGAAGCCGCTGACAGAAGCTAGTTTATCTGTATAAAATATTATAAAAAAATACACATAAACATACTGAGGCTATGCATGGAATATAAATTATCTGAGGTAAGGTATTATATAATTCAATTATTGATGAGCCGGCTCCGGTTCGCGATTTAAATTAATTAATTAAATTATAATAATCATTGATTGTCACGGTCAATTAGAAAAATAATTAATGGCCAACAGATAAATTCCGAATACACACATGATTTGCTAGTGATGTAATAACATTTTTAATCGAATTGAATAACCTTTTAACCCCAAGAAACGATCAAGGCCAATTGACGCAGAGTCAAAGAAAAACGTTGATACACAGCATAATGGCCCTTATCTTCACAACGTAATGCACAAATTGCAATCAATAGGCCCTACTCTGACGTTTCAAAGCTATCATAGTTCTACTGAGAGGTGATCAGATCAAAAAGACGCGGGCATTCGACCTTCGGATATCCGAATGCTATTGTTTTTAGGGTTCCGTACCCAAAGGGTAAAAATGGGACCCTATTACTAAGACTCCGCGATCCGTCTGTCTGTCTGTCTGTCACCAGGCTGTATATCATGAACCGTGACAGCTAGAGAGTTGAAATTTTCACAGATGATGTATTTCTGTTGTCGCTATGACAACAAATACTAAACGAGAATAAAATAAATATTTAAGTGGGGCTCCCATACAACAAACGTGATATTTTTGCCGTTTTTTGCGATAATGGTACGGAACCCATCGTGCGCGAGTCCGACTCGCACTTGGCCGGTTTTTTTTTATAATTTGCCTTGCTAACTATCACATTATGCTTTTATCCTCTACTGGGGTTTAGGGTTATTAGGTTACCCAATTCAACTTCCTTATTCTAAATTGAACATAAACCATAGATAAGAGTAACAAGAATCCTATAATTATAATTTCCTCATGAAACCTGGTCGAGGATATAAATAGATACACAATCAAAGCTAATTCTGTATTAATTCTACTCTTTTAATATGAATCGTGTACTCTTATGTCACATAAATTACATTATTAAACTATATTCCAGCAATTATATAAATCACGAAGAATATCCTGTAAAAACCCAGTTATACCAAACGGGATATTCCATAATCCTTAGTGTTTACAAATAAGGTTGTTGTTCAAGTCTGAAATAAACAAGGATTGTTAAAAATAAATCTATTTAATGGAAAAGTGTATCAAGGTATGATTGGGGCTAACCAGACGTTAGGATTAAACGGTTGTACACAAATTTATCCGCGTTTATGACGCACTTGAGTCGCGTTCGCGTGTAATAAAGATTATTGTGTTTACTGAAGAACAATATTGTGTATGAAGTTTAATAGGATAGTGACTTGAGTAGTAAGTACATAAAAATAATAAAACATAACATCACGTATATGCAGGGCCCGATATAGCAATTTCGTTGCTCCAGGCATAGACAATATTTGCCGCCCTTGGCGCTCTTTAAAGTGACGCCTTATAATCAAAATATTATCTATTGAAAAAATGCGGTTTTTAACCGTCGGATCGGATAAAACCGCTTTTTTTACAACTTTGAGAGAAGGAAAAATTGAGTGAGCTCGAAAATTTCACCTAAGTTACGTAATTTTAAGGTGGGTTTACAACAAGACTCAATAAAATTCGACAGCGAAGCGAGCTTGAAAATTTGAGCACCCCACATCGAATAAGTTAGGATTTCTGATGAAATGAAATAGTATATTTCGTGTCGAGCATAAAAAGTCTAGATTTTAACACGAGCGATGTAGTCAATTTCGTGTCGAAATCTACATGCGAATGTTAAAATAAAGCCATTTTATGCGAGATACGAACGAGTCTTTTTCCACTACCTGATGAGCTTACTTAATTAAATGCAAAAAAGATCCAACAACAATTTATTAGAAAGGTTCAGACTAAAACCCACAGACTATATACACACAATCAACTCGCGCTTTTTCGACAGGTAACAGGCTCAGTATCATTCTGCCATTTACATAATGATATTAAAACTCCATACAAAAGTCATTTCGTAACTGTTATTATGTAATTTTGTTTTGTTTTTAAATTTATTATTTTAAAATCTTGCGTCTAAATATTCATATTTCGAAACGAATTTCTTAGCCAATGTGTTACATAATAGACAAGGTAGTGGAAAAAGGGCTGTTAGTGCAGTTTGGCCGCCTCCCATTTATGCCGCTCTGGGCATTTGCCCAGCTCGCTCCCCTTCCCCTAGATCTGGCCCTGCGCTGTGAAGAGTTAGGCAGCGGTGCACATGTAGTGCTCCCACATGTCCCCAAAAGTCCAATGTAATAAGGACGAACCTATTGCCATCAACCGGCCACAAAGTCCGTGCTGCTACTGAGATATTAAAGACTATCTTTTCCCCGCTGCTTCGCTCCTGTGACCCACCCCACAGGACCCGTTTTTACAAGCTTTTATTTAACTTGCAGCGTATGTATGTATGTAAGTGTGTTACCCCTTTGTTGCTCGACTGTGTCGAACCTAGGACTCCATCCTCAGTTCAGTCGTTTAGTCAGACAGTATATAGAGTAGCTAGTTATGTGAGAAATGGAGTATTCAGTAAGACTACATAATTCAGCAACTCGCCAAGTATACCTACTCTGTAAACGTTTTTTGCAAAGGCACAGATAATATAATACTAGCATTTAGATGCCTCATCCCATACAAAGAAACCGCGCCGACGTAACTAGCGTTTTTCGTCTGATTAAACTGGTTATTTTTTGTGCATCGTTCGCGTTCGCGTTCAGCGACTTGCAAGTAAAAGGGTTTACTCGGTGCATGAATATTTTTTAGTGTTCCGTACCCAAAGGGTAAAATCGGGACCCTATTACTAAGACTCCGCGATCCGTCTGTCTGTCTGTCTGTCTCATCAGTGTATCTCATGAACCGTGATAGCTAGACAGTTGAAATTTACACAGATGATGTATTTCTGTTGTCGTTATAACAACAAATACAAAAAACAGAGGAAAATAAATATTTAAGTGGGGCTCCCATACAACAAACGTGATTTTTTTGCAGTTTTTTGCGATAATGGTACGGAACCCTTCGTGCGTGAGTCCGACTCGCACTTGGCCGGTTTTTTCTTTAAATACAGTGAAGATTTGTTTTATAGTATTTTTTGCACGTTTTTTACAGTTTCATTGCACCAAAATGTGTTACAATACAAATTTAAACAATCGAGTGGAATGCCTCAGACATTAAAAACCACGCCATCTATTGGTATCAATTTTAAATGATACCTTCAAATAATCTTTGAAATGTGAATTAAGAGCCATATATTCCATAAGTTTGTGCTTAGGAGAGTTGATTAAACAAGAACATACAACTTTTATGTTCAATTCCAGAAAATGTTAATTTTCACAAAATTCAATAACTCGGTGCATGTTGCGCCATTGATTTATTCAGTGATTTATTTGAACCAAATTTTCTTTCTTAGCTTTGGGACCCCGTAACAAGGGCAATTCGATCGACACATCGAGTTGAACTTGGTGTATCAGTTAAATCATGAAAATATTTAGATTATATATTTTCTACCAGTTTCCCTAAAGACTACAGAAAAATAAAACTAAAAATATTTTTGAAACCTGGCGTATTCAAAACTCACATATTATCTGTGAATCTTTATAATTGGTCCTCTTTATCAATGTCTTTACTATTTTGTAAAATTCTGAAGAAATAAGTAAATAAACAGGAAAACAAAGGACAAAGATGTGTTTTATTTTCCTGTTTATTTTAACAAGATTTTATTTAGTTTCACCTATCCCGATACCTGTGTGTGTGTTTTTAAAGCTTGCACGTTCAATAATGATCCACTTTCCGGTGTTCGATTGGGCTGAAATTGTGGCATTTTTTTATAATAGCTTGTTTTCTAATCTTATCTAATGTGTGTTGTATGAGTTCATAAATAAATGAAAAACTGTTTATTCTCATTTTTCCAGTGACAGAAAGGGCAGCGGTCTACGCGTGCACTTATCGCCCGTAGCGGGAGGTCGCGCCGTCAGCGGCACGGGCGAGGCTCGCGCCGCCTTCGCCGCTCACGCGCGGGCGCTCGCCTACGACTGCGAGCTGGATGCTGTGCTCGACAGCGTCATTGGAAACAGGAAGGATTGCTTCGTGTCTATTAGAGGTAAGTTACTGTCGGCTTGTGTCATCTTTCTACTGGGCAAATCTTCCGTGAAAGGCACACGAAGCACACACGTGGGTATGCGCCGACTTCGCAGGACACGCGCAGATGCTCTTGGTCGAATAGACCAATGATCAGATAATCTATCTATCTGAACCTAATCTGGCTTCCTTCGCAGCGTTGTTATACTGGAGACGAATGCCGAAGAGCCGAGCCGAGTAGTTCTAGAGTAGAATCCTAAGCGTAGCGAGGGATTCAAAGTACGTCGCTCGAGGTTAAATAATTTTGGTACCGTGTGGCACACTCTGCTTTTTATCCTCCTCTATGAGAAAAATAAATAACAGATGGTTTTAGTAGTGAATAATTATATTTACTTAACCAAATATATAATAATATTAGATACGTTTTCGCAATTTCGGAAGTTTATTGTAACAGTTTTGTCGTTGAATTATTTATCACTTGGGATAACTTCAGACTCTGGTTGATGATCATGTTGAGTCAATGGTGACATTTCGCGCTGTTTTGAAGTAGATGGGCGCCGCGGCAACAAAGTTTGGATCGGCGGATCAACTGAGGAAGGCCGTAATTTAGTACACTCTCGATTTGTTTGGTAGTAAATTGTTTATGACAGTTTCTGGGTTTAATTTTACACTTTCTGGTGTTAATATTTCACTTTCACTGCTAGAACTCATCATTTATTCAATTTGTGTGAATCAAATTAAAATTGTCTGTAATATATTGATACAAAGTAATAAAAAAACGAATAAGAAGTTATCGCGTCTTTTTTATTTAGTTGGTTTGGCCATTTCCATTGCATTTGGCCATTCCCGCGTCGGCAGGCGCGCTTTTTTAGTACCGGTCAGGACTTTATCGAAGCGAATTGCGTTGAAACTTTTTAATTAAATAGTGTTCAAATTCAAAAGTCATTTCGTCACTGTTATTAAGTGCGCCGGAATGAGTCATTTCGCTCGCACGTATCGAGGAAACCTTAGCCTCTGTTCGAATAGATGGGATGATTTTTTTTTTCCTTCTGAGGACTTCTACGACTAAGATTTACACAAGACGATTGCGTCGTTTAGGAAATACCATTGAAGATTCTAGAATAGGGATATTATCCTTCTGGCCATCTGGTGTGCTCAACTGAGAACTTAACAGGCAACTTATTCGTTATTGTTTTTTTTTTTATTGTTCATTAGCTCGCGTTTGATCACTATCTCACCTGATGGTAAGCGATGATGTGGTCGACAATGAATTATAAATATGATTCATATTAGAAATTATATTTTTCTTTATGTTATCCACAGGCATTTCCGACTACCGCGACGGAACCCGCGGTAAAGAATGGCAGCCTCACGCCGCGCTAGCCGCCGCAGCTGTAATGAAGGCTATCGTAGCCGCCATGCCGCCACCAAGCGACTAAACGACACGCAAACAGCACACTAAAGTATTTATATGGCTTTTATTTACAAAATCTATATGTATCACTGATCGGCTGATCTAATCACGGAGTAAAAAACAATTGGAGTGCTTAGATTTTTTATGATGTCTGTTATGCTAATATTGTACGTACCTAGCAATGCCAAGATACAACTACTGTTTGTATTGTAAAATACTTTAAAATAACACAAGTGTAAGGACCAGTGAAAGAAAATATTGAGGTTTTTCTGACTCGTACAGGACGTTATGAACATAGAAAAAGAAAAGAGGACAAAAAAGCGCTTTTGTTCGTGTCCTCTTGTCATTCCATTTGCTTATTACTCCGTGTCACCTAATTTTAATATTTGACACGCGTATATTCTCGATAAGCAATGTGTACCACTTTTTTTATTATATTGTACACTTAATTATTAACGACCAATTGTCGTATCTACGTTCAAAAACATGATATAACTTATTAATACTACTGACTTGATTATTATCTAAACATAGTAGATACTCGTATAAACCATTCCAAAAATTCATATACATATATTCTAATCTGATTACTTATAGAAGTATCTATAATAATGGAAAATGTTGCCAGATTTAACAATGTTTCAATATCAATCTGATATGTTTAAAATTATTTGCTAGGTTTATATGTATGAATAACTACAGTGATTGTTATAATAATGAGGATTTTTTCTTAAGCGAATTAAACAACGTTATATAATATTTTTAATCTATGGTAGTTATTTATACGGTATTAAATCTGGCTTTTATATCTAATGTACAGGTTTACTTGCCTTAGCGTTGGCTGTTATAAAAGTAGTAAAAATAATAATATTGTCTTATTATAGATATTTACAAAATAATAGGGTAGTTTTGAATAGTGCTAAAGTACACAATGGTAGCCTTTATGAAAAACGTTGTTAGTGTGGCAAACACACGGTTTTTAGTAAATTCTTCCACTTGGAAATGTCCTAAGGACAAAAACAATATATTCTTAGACTAAAACTAAATGGTTAAGACTGTGAACAGATTTCTGGACTCAATGGTACTATTTCAAATGTCTTATTTACTTAGAGAATACTGAAAATATATAAGTTTACTGCTTTTTATGTTGTGTTGTGTTTCGCCAAATCAATAGTAGCTAATGAAGGGCTCAAATATTGCCAGTCTTCCACCTTTTGGTTGAAATTAAACTTTTAAGTATTTTAGATAATTTTGATTGTATTTTACTTGCATAGAAACAGAAGAGTTACCAGTTTCCAGATTATTATCATAATTCACTCGTATTATTTTAGATTAATATTCCTCAAAGTATTCCATGTAATTCAAATTCACTTGAAGAAATTAGTGTGATGCCAATATTTATAGTAATTTTTCACTTTGCCCGAGCTTAGGATATTTATTATTCATTAGAATTATAAAAATTTGGGTACGTATCTAATATTTCAACAAGTAATTTATTATATTATTTATAAAATACTAACCCACTGCCATTAATGGCCTATTTATATTGTAAGATTAACTTTGATATTGGACGATGTTGTATCAAAATATGTAACACATATTTTAAAACCAAAGTTTAGACGTTTGGCTGTTTTTTGACAACCTGGTCTAGTCGCCTAAAGTGTGAACATTTTGTTGAAATATTTTATTTACACGTAATTCTTAAGAATCATTGATCTATGTATAAATTGTGAAGTCACATAGTTTTATCCTCGTTGATGTTTGTGAAAATGTTTTCATGTTCGGATTTGAACACTCCTCTCCATATTTATAATTTTTCTAAACGAATAAAATTAATTGGGGCCATAATAATATCCTCAGTATTTATTAATACTGTTGATATTTGATTATTTATGTATAAACAATAATTTAATTACGTTCTTTTGTAGTGTATTGTGTTTGTGTTATTATGTTAGTTCAATAAATGATAAAATCATGTTAAATTATTTTAATTGTTTGATATTATAATTTCTTTCATAGCAGTTGTCGGTTATGTGAAAATACTGTGTTAGCAAGCTATTATACTGTCATTCTATTGTATCGCACAAATAAAGTCTTTAAACAATAATGTGTTTTATTTCCTTTGAACCTTAAGCTTGTTCAATAAGTACCAACATAATATAATTATAAACTAACAGTTTGGCTGGTCTACTAGAGATATGTATGACTTTATTTACTCAGCTGTACATGATAACAGACTGGGTCACACTTAAGCAGAGTCGAAGCAAATACCACCTACCACCATGTTTTATATAGGTATGTTATCATTATTTCAGCTGAAAGACGTCCACTGCTGTACATAGGCCTCCCCCAGGCGTCGCCACATTGGCCGATTCCGTGCGTCTCGCATCCATCGGATTCCCGCAAACTTAACCAGCAGCCTAATTGTCCATCTAGTGGGAGGCCTACCAACACATCATCTTCCGGTTCGCGGTCGCCATTCCAGAACTTTTCGCCCCATCGGCCATACGTTCTGTAAGCAATGTACCCTACCCACTGCCACTTTTTTTTTTTTTTTTTTGGGTTGGAAATCATCCAATGACTTCTCCCGCTCTGGGTGAAGCGGAAGGGCGTGTCAGACTTTTACTGACTAAAACCCACCCGTGTTCCTTCAGTTGCTTGAGCCAGGGCCGCGGTAACTCTTTTTCAAATTAATCCGCGACACCCACTGCCACTTAAGTTTCGCAATTCTTCAGGCTATGTCGGTAACTTTGCTTCTCCTGCGGATATCCTCTTTTCTGATGAGATCACGCAAGGAGACTCCGAACAGAGAGCCCTCTCCATTGCCCTTTAGGTGACTTTTAATTTTTTTAATTTCTTTCTGATGAGGCCCAATGTGAGCGACTGGCGTAATCACTGGCAACACACACTGCTCATAGACTTTCTTGAGACACTGTGGTAAATTGGACGAGAAGATACCGCTCAACTGCCCGAATGCTGCCCAGCCGAGTCGGATTTATCGGTTGACCTCTTCTTGAAGTTAGACCTACCCAACTGGACTGTTTGTCCCAGGTAGACATAATCGTCTACAGCTTCGATTGAAGAGTCTCCGATCTTGATAGGAGTGGGTGTTACATGAGTGGGCATTCACCATGACCTTGGTTTTGTCCATGTTCGTTTTAAAACCCACTCTTTCGGAAGCTACTGAGGTTATGAGCTTTGTACTGAGGTCCTTGATGGTCTCAGCCATGACCACTATGTCATCGGCAAACCGAAGGTGAGTGATGTACTCGCCATTAGCATTCATGCCTAGAGGGAGGATGTCTTCAAGGTTTTGGACTGCAGGGTACAAAACCTTGAAGACATCCTCCCTCCAGCGAACCAGTGAACAGTTTCGGAGAAATGGAACTGTTCGGGTGGCTAGAAATCGTCAAACCTGCGCACGAGACGATTCGTGATGCCTCTTGAAAACAACTAGGAAGGTATGTTATGGACCAAATGATTACTACTCGAATTGTCCAACATTTACGTAGCAATATTCTTAATGAACAGACAAAGCATGTGATAAATAATTCATTATTTACATCCATTTTATTTTTCATTATTCGCATCGCATCGTACTGATTTAAACTTCAGTACGATGCGATGCGAAGATCCGGCTCGAAGGACCATGTTACGACCTACGCCATCTAGTGGCACCGGCTACGCGCTACGGTACGTGTCGACTATCCATAACGTTGCCCGATTAGACTTGATTCATATTGCCCGGGCATTATACATAGTGACTTGATTAATCACTTGGTGCATGACATATAGGCACATGCCTAATAACTGATTCGATGTGATGCCCGTTTTAGAAAACTTTTAGCTGTGGCGGCGAACAAATATTTCGTGGAAAAACGAGTCGGACTCGATGGGTTCCGTAGGAAACTACGTTTATTTTTACATGTATTCCTTGAAATGGAGGGTTATAAATAAGTATGTACTACAGCTAAATCACCCTAAAAAGCCTTGGACGCCCTCAAAGAAGTGCAGTTATCATTAATTTGCATAGCCTCTATCTAAATAAGTTGGGGTCGGCATCTTATTCAGTATCTTATGGAGTGTCTGCCCTCCACAACCCAGTAACTCGATAATTATTCATCTTGTCCCCTTGGCAAAACTGGTTGTGACGTAAGAGCTTTTGTTTCATCATGGAATAAAAGCCGGGACCAAATACTTATCTAACGTGCTTGCAGAGGCACGGAAGGATCTGTTTGTAATGGATAGTCACCCATCCCCAGAATAACCTTTGCAACTTGGAGATCGACATATCCGGCTGCTAGTATTTAGCCACGACTTCGAGCATGAGTCAGACGAGGAAGCGCAATATACAGGAAAACAAAAAGAAAGTTTAAAATTCAATCACTTTAATGTCTAGAACTACAAATTATACATTGAGGTTCTGGGATATAAAGATAGGAATGTCTTTGACAATACAATTACAGAAATTATTCAAGAACTGAAACATAAGAAACAATTAAACCTTGAGCTTAATAACAAAAACATTAAAATTTCCTTGGTGGAAGTAGTGGTAATACATCATATTTGAAGGTATCATCCTTCCAGTCTTTCCACTTCTGATTTATTCTGAAATATAAATTATTTCATTATCTTCAAGTACTATTGAATATAACTAACCATTCCCCAACATACTTGATAACCACTCAAGTTGTTCCTGCAAGTGATGGTTATTAGTTTGCAAACTTTACCAAATTAAAATACCTACTTCACATTTTCAATACTACACATTACAGTGAAATATTTAATCACCAAAGCCAACATTCAGGACAAAAGGAGAGGAAGTATATTAAGTACAAAATAATTCACATTGTCAACTCAATACATTACAGGAAAATATATAATGACCAAATCCAACAATCAGGAGTAACTATTTAGTAATATGTGATGTGTGTGTGAGGCCAAAGGAAAGAGATTATTATCATCATCTTCCTGCCCTTGTCCCATGTTACTTGGGGTCGGCGCAACACGTTTTCTTCTTCCATACCATCCTGTCCCCCGTCACGCTATCAGTGACTCCCTTTTCTTTCATATCACTCCTCACACAGTCCATCCATCTTTTCTTTGGCCGTCCCCTCCCTCTCCATCCATCCACATTTATACTCATAACTCTTCTAGAAACATGCATTTCATCCCTCCTCATCAGATGACCATACCAGGACAAACGGTTTCCTTTCAACTTTTCTGTCACTGGCGCCACTTTCAAACTTCCTCTAATATACTCATTTCTCACTTTGTCCATTCTCGTCACTCCGCACATCCATCTCAACATTCTCATCTCTGCTACATGCAATCTCTTATCATCCATCTTTTTCACAGCCCAACATTCTGATCCATACAGTACGACAGGTCTTATCACTGACTTGTAAATTTTACCCTTTAACTTGAGGGGCATCCGTGGGTCGCAAGTTGTGCCAGTGACCTGTCGCCATTTCATCCGTCCCGAGTTGATCCGGCGCGTTACGAAAGAGATATTATCAAGTACAAAATTATAATGATAGACTTTTATGAACAATATTATTTTTAAAATACCTTGTTTCAATACAAAAATGCCTTTCTTTCTAAGCTCTGCTCATGCAGGAAAGGAGTTATACAGGAGATATAAGGAGTTATACAAATCACATTTTTGTTTTCAACTACAGGTTAATAATTGACCAAGTTACAATCTTGAACACACTGGTGAGATTTTAAATTTTCTTAATTCATTTATATTGTACTACATTATAAAATTATTTTATTTAAATTCATTGATACTAGAGTGTACATTACTATATTACGGCCCTGTCTATTTATTCGTAACTAACTCAATCAGTGGTTAAATTTCGGTGAAATGTTTTTTTTTATCAATTTGAAATCTGACAAAAGGTAAAAAAATTAAGTGTCTAACTATGGGTGGTTAATGTTTAAATTAACTTAATTATTTGACCATTATTTAACTAACGAGTGAGTTAACTATGGATCAAAAAACTAGGCCTAAGGTTCACAGAGTTTATGGGACTATTTTAAGAAAGGGAATAGGTAATTTGCAGTGTCATGTCCAAGCATTGTTATAGATACAAGTTGAACATACAATTATAACAGGTAAGCATGATTAAAAGTTATAGCAATAAAGATTGGAGCACCAAACTTGTAACATATATAAGGGTTAGATTACAAGGGTTGCTATAAATATATTAGTATGTGCAAACACAAAAGCAATTTGTGTCATAATCAAATAATGTTACTTGCATCAGTCTTAGAAGCATGGCAGCCTTGTTTGATCATCTATCTATGTTATTGTTGATCTTCTATAATTTCATAAAAAGACAATTATTAAGTACATACACACATTATAAATATTACAATATTAACATTTCGGACATTCACAACAATTATTGAGTTTTATTTAATTAGATTATTATTATAATAGTAAAAAGATTTCATTGTAAGTTGAGATATAAGTTTCATAAAAAAACAAAATACAGCATCACTTCAGTTTCTTTAAAAACAACATTAGCAACATATTTTGATATGCTTCACAAATGTCTTCTACTCACCAACATATTTAACTTCATCAAAAGCTTTTCTTGCTTTCTTCAGTTCTTCATTCATTGTTAGTAAGTCTTTAACACGAGCGTATTTTCGTTGGTCTTTTCGTACTAAGAAAATTATATCTTCTACTTGAACTCTACCTGTACGTCCTACTTCCATTGCCCTGAAAATTAATAGCAACTGATAAAAAAAAAACTAATATGCACATTATGGTTCCGTAATATAATAAGGGTTTGTCAGGGGTAGAGGTACCCGCGAGCAGATCCTAAACATTAGACAGTTAATTGAAAAGGCCCGCGAGTTCAACATACCGATGGCTCTATGTTTCATCGACTATGCCAAGGCTTTTGACTGTATCAACTGAAAGAAAATGTTTAGCGTTATGAGAGAGATAGGAATACCGGAACACTTGACTTTCCTTGTACAAAATCTGTATCTTGACAGTATATCAAAGATCCGTATAGAAGACGCAGAGTCAGGCCCTTTCCAGACCAACCGTGGAGTAAGGCAAGGATGTATTCTCTCACCTCAACTTTTCAACCTTATGGGCGAACATATCATGAGAAGAGTTCTGGAAGATTGGAATGGAGGCATACGGGTTGGAGGACACCTCATTAATAATCTACGCTTTGCAGATGATACCACTATCATAGGGGGAAATGAAAGGAAACTTGCTGAACTTCTGCAAAGAGTACAAAGAGTGAGTGTGGAATATGGACTCCATATCAACCGAGCTAAAACCAAGTTGATGTTTGTGGATCGTGCTCGTTCATTGCAACGAACTGGAGATCTATCCGACCTGGACACCGTACAGAAATTTGTCTACCTTGGCTCCATGGTAACTGCAGATGGCGATTGTGAAGCAGAGGTAGTAAAAAGAGCCCAGATTGCAAAGTCAGCGGTAAAGCGATTGGAGAAGATTTGGAGGAACAGAGGAATCAGCAAGAGTACCAAAGTTAAGCTAATGCAGACTCTGATCTTCTCTATATTTCTGTTTGCTTCTGAAACCTAGACACTGAAATCGAGCATTTGTAACAGAATTGATGCGTTCGAAATGTGGTGCTGGCGCAAAATGTTAGGCATTCCCTGGACGGCGCGCCGCACAAACGCGTCAATTCTGAACGAACTAAAAGTTAAATATCGACCATCTGCATGAAACGACTCCTACAGTACTTCGGACACGTGGCCAGGAAGGAGCCTGGTAGCTTGGAAAAGCTTATTGTGGCTGGTAACATGGAAGGAAAAAGGGGCCGTGGAAGATCTCCAACCCGATGGACAGATGTGGTCAAAGATGTCTGTAGGGGGAATTTTCAGGCATCTGTCCGCATGGCCGAAAACCGCTCAGCATGGAAAGCGTTGGTGGAGAAGGCAACAACCTCATGTGACCACGACCCTCAGTCATGAGGAAACGAGGAAGAAGAAGAATATAATAAGATTCAGTTAATCTACCTGTGAGTAGTTTCTGTTATGAATTCTATAACTAAATCTTCCAAGAAGTCGACACTTTCTGTGTATGGATTCTGGTCGTCTCCAAACCCGTACATCATGCATCTTAATTCTTTGCTGAATAGTCTTTTCCGTCCTGATGCTGTCGCCCCAAGCTGCTGTTCGGTTTCATCTTCGTCAAACTGTAGGAAAAGGAGGACATTGAATGTTAACAACGTTGCAGTAATGGATGGAGAAACTTCGTGATCTGATCTACGAACCTGATCATAGTTATCTGGTGCATCTGCTGGAGGGGTCGTCATTGTAACAGCTGTATTTTTTAATTTAATTTCTTTAGCGTGTTTGTTTTTGCGAGGATTCAAGACAAGACTTCAGCAATCTTGCTCAAAGAAAACAAAGAGGTTTCACTTTTCAGTGGGTTTCAGTCAACTTGACAAACTAACAAAATTTGTCAATTTGATGACAATATTGACATTGACTTGACAATAAACAAAACTTGTTCAGTAATCGGCAAGACATTCTCGGCTACTATCCATATTTTATAGAGATGAAGCGTATATACTAGAACAGATCCAGGAACTAGGTATTTAACGAGACTAGGCTGCACCTATTCTAAATTATTCAATACTCGATTCACTCTCACTGTGCCTACGCAGTGCACGCTGTACACGGCACCCGCGGCCCGCGCGAATCAAATTACCGAGGACGCGGCGAAGCGAGATAGCATCATAGTCATAGTTCATTCATGATTGCCAAAATCATACGTCTGTCAGTCACTTGAATTTGAACCCTAATTCAAAGTGCATAAAAGTAACGCGACGCGCACTAGTGTTTACATAAATAATTCGTGAGCCAGTCACTTGAATTTTAACCATATTTCAATGGCATAAAAGTATCGCGACGCGCACTGTGTTTTGCTAGAATATATTCTGTCCTTTTTTAACTACACTATTCCGCAATCCTTGTCTGTCAATACTCGAGACTTGTCGGGACTAGGCAGACTTTATAGAATAGGTACTTTAACAATACTCGAGACTAGTCGGGACTAAGCAGACTTTATAGAATAGTTACTTTGACAATACTCGATGAGAATGAAGACTATATGATGCAGTCAAGTATCAAGTACGGACTCGTGCGAATGTGATCTCGCTTGACGTATTGATACCTACTAGACGTCGCAAACACGTACTGTCGGACTTATTTAGTGTGATCGGTTTTCGTAACGGAATTTTGATAAATTGTTAAAGAACATATATCTATTTTTTATTACGACATTAATGCATGTGTTTATTGTATTAAAAAATGGTTCCCAAAGGAAGTAGTGTATTAAAAAAAAAAAACAGTAACAAAAATAATTAAGTACTCTGAAAAATGAATAGTAATCTTTTAATTACGCCAACAATCTTCAATGTAGATAAATCTTTTTGTTGACAGTCCTAAGCCTGTGTAAAGTATGAAGTTTAAAATTCATTACTGCGTACGTACCTATCTACACGTATCGGCGGTACGCTAAGACTAAGCATCTATAAAGTATGCGTATTTCATGGACTAGGTGGAACAGGTATTTGGATCGAGTATTTGTACGGACTTGGACTAGGTGCACCTAAACCAAGTCCGTACTAATACTCGATTCAAAATTCACCTAGTACGACCATAGTACGACCGCCAACTATACCTTCATGTTGCATGTTGCCAACCATATAAATGAATTTGACAGTGCGACTATTAAGAAATTTGTTTGTTTCTTTTTGCGCCGCTTATGAGGTTATGTTTTGGGAAACTGTTTAGAAATATATTTTTACAATGATTTACTTTGCTAAGTAGTACTTAATGAAATACTTCGATTATTTTGAGGATAAAGATTTCATAAAACGACACAATGAATCCTATGACGTAAGTTTAACTTTAATTATGATTTTATGTTTGAATGGAAACTGTGATTTGAATATATAATAATAAATATCTTTATTTCCCAAAAATACAGATAGTTGTAGGTACTTTAAGTTTACTATTTTTGAATATGTTTTATTATTCCAGAAATATTAAGAATGTTTTGAAGTTAAGTGAACGCGAGCTGACTGGAAATAATAAGACTTCTTGGCATGACCAGTACAAGGACAGTGCTTGGGTGTTTGTTGGAGGCTTGCCCTATGATCTCACTGAAGGCGACGTTATCTGCGTTTTCTCACAGTAAGTTGAAACCTGATGAATAAGTTTAGTTTCATCGTTAGCTTCATTATTATTTCTTATTCATGAAACAAAATGTAAAATAATGTTTTCTGTGCATTGTCAAATGGGCCATTTTATGTGATTAATATTTTGTAATTTCATTAGAAACTTAATTATTACAGGTATGGTGAAATAGTGAACATAAACTTGGTCAGAGATAAAGCAACTGGAAAGTCAAGGGGCTATTCATTTGTATGCTATGAAGATCAGCGGTCAACTATCCTAGCAGTGGATAACTTAAATGGAACCAAAGTATGATTATTTTAGGTGTAATTTAATAACTTACTAGCTTCCGCCAGCAGCTTCTCCTGCATGAAAAGTGTTTTATCATCCCAAGGGAACATTATACCGGCATAAAAAGTAGCCTATGTGCTATTCCAGACAATAATCTATCTTTGTGCCAAATTTCATCTCAATCCGTTCAGCCGTTCTGGTATGATTGAGTAACAAACATACATCCATCCAAAATTTTACATTTATAATATTAGTAAGATTTGGATTAAAATCTTGGAACTATCTATGTAAACATTTGCCAATCAATGTGTTACCTTTCCCTAGATTCTGGGCCGTACAATAAGAGTAGACCACTGTGAACAATACCGTGCTCCAAATGCAGATATGTCAAAAGTTGATGAACTGACCGCAGCAATCAGGATGGAGGGCTGTGCTCCACAAGTTCAACAACCACTTATTACCAAAACTGAGACTGTTGTGAAACCAGTAAGGCCATTTAAACAAATATAACAAGTTGCATAGACTAAACCCATGAATGACGAGTAACCATTTGCAGTTATAGGCCCAGTTTATGATCTGTAGTTAACTCAATCATTGGTTAAATATGCTAATGGTTTAAAATTTCGACAAAACTCGTTTATTCATAAATTTTTTGTACATCAAATAATTAACTCGTCAAATTATTTGGCCATTTGTGATGCAAACAATTGATGAATAAATGCGTATTACTGAAAATTAAAACCATTGGTTACCAGATTTAACCATTGGTTGAGTTAACTACTGATAAATATACTGGACCTTAGTAACTAGAAATTGAAAGGTAAAAAAGAACATTGGGTAACTTTGGTATCATTATGCCGCCTTCACGTCCATACAACTTTGCACCTGTAATATAAATTGTGTTGCAGCAAGAGATAACTATCTAATCTGGAATGTTACAGGAAAAGGAAAAAGAATCAACTAAGTCAGGCAAGGTAAAGACGAAGAAAGCAAAGAAAAGTAAAAAAAAGAAAAAGAAGAAAAGCAAAAGTTCTTCTTCAGACTCAGATTCTAGTGATTAATTAATCTAAGTAAGTGTAAGTTTTATGTAATAAAAGACAGTATATAAAATGATATCTTTTATTCAAAACAATACGTCACAGATTACAATAACATGCATCATAGAGATCATAATATTAAATAAATTTAATTGGATAATACTGACTAGACATATTTTAATAAACTTTGAAAATCCCAAGTAAAAAGATATTCACATAAATATACAAAAAATCTTAGTAACAAACACATTTCACTTACGTACATCTAAACAGCAAAAATTTCGTTAAAAATTTGGCCTTATATTAAAGAAATAGTTATTAAACATCTTCGAAATAGTAGGAATGACAAAGAAGAACTTGCTAATTAATTTTCTAGGTCATTTCATGACCTCTTATAATTAATTGGTTAGTGTAAGATATGACAGGACCTAAGATTATAATATTTAAATAATAGTAGGTACCTCTACATCAACTATTTGAGATTCAGGAGGTACATTAAATTCATACTTTTTTAATTACTGAGAATTTTCTTAATTTTTTCTTCTGTGTTGTCATCACTGTAAGCTATGATGCCTTCTTTGTTGCTATAGTCTTGTGACTCCAGATCCATCTCATCGTTGTAAGTGATAGGGTTCTGAGTGGAGAAACTGATGAGATCCCCACCCTTTGCTTTAAGGATAGAGTGGGGAGCACACGTGTCCCAGCGGAAAGTTGTTCCTTGTGACATGATGTATGCTGCTGCTTCACCTGTTTAAGAAAAATAGTATTTTAAAGATATTGCACCATATTTGAAGCAGCATGGCTCTCCTTTAAACAATCATACCTCATAAACATTTGGTAATCTTTCAGTGGTTAAAAGTACTGATGAATTTCAACTTTTACTATAGGACCAACTATGAAACAAGAATACAAAAACAGATTTGTTCCTAACAAAAAAGTGATACAACATTATTATGTTATCAAAATACACCCACTTACAAAAATACCTTTTATAAAAGGATTTACATTGCAAATGAGAATTCAAAAAAGAAAGATTAACCAAATAATTATTATTGATGTACTGAAACTGATTAGTTTTCTAACCTAAGGCAACTTTTAGAAGCTTGTGTCCAGCTCCTGGTAGAGACTTGACCTCCCAACCAGCTTGTCGGAATTTATCAGCTATTTCTGGTTTCTCAGCAGAACTCATGAGTAGAATGTTCTTTTCGTTGTTCTCCACAACATAACTGCTACCCCATTCATGCATATCTTTATAGTTAATGCCCCACACAACTCTTCCTTTGCCACTGAAAAAAGAATAAAATATTATTTTCTTTCATTACCCAGAATTTTAGACAACATAAAATCAGGCTTGTTAAGGGGCCACCTACACAACCAAGAAAATCGCGGCGATATTGTCGATTGCCACGTATAATATCACTGCGTCAGAGTGCATAGAAATACGTGGCACGGACGATAATATCGCCGCCATTGTCTCGTTTGTGGAGGCGGTCCCTTAATCCTATGTAACAGAAAGTGATTTCAGGCTACTGAGGTTGATAGCTTTCCAAAACTAATATAACTGCTAAACCTGAGGATCAAACCCATGAGCACATGTTCCAGACCACTAGTCCAACAAGGCACTCAATTATAGTAAAAAATTTTTCATATATTTGCCAACTTACTTATCATAGAAAGGCTGATTGATGACTCCAAGAATAGGTTCTCCAGTAGACCTGAGATAGGCACCAATGAGAACAGTCACACATGGAAGACCATGGTCTGCATCAGCATGTCCCTGGACCCCAGCGATGAACTCTGCAGTAGCGTCTAAGAACAGAAGATTATCAGGTTAAAACTTACTAAGGATCTGGAAATTTCTGTTTGAGATTCCTATTAGGCTTTTTTGAACTAAATTAAAATTGGTAGTAGTAGGTTACTTATTTAAAAGGATATAAAATATTTATATGTACCAATTGGATCAATCCAAATGCCTAAATCAGAAGTATCAATCTCAGGAATATCTTTAGGCAAATTGTCACAAAATGTATGATTTGTGTCGCCATGGGCCGCTTCAGCCATTCGTTTCGCAACAGCCGGTGCTACCAAATACTGTAAGATATCCGCAGTGCCTTCAACACTATCGCATAATTCGATCCTCACTCCTCCAATCTCGGAACACTCCTCGCCTCTTACATGCTCTGCAAGCTCTGGAAAATGAGCCACTATTTCAGTCTTAGCAGCTTCCTGCGCCAAAACATCCGCAATGGTTTTAAAATCTCTCTCGAAACGGGCGTTGGCATCGCCTTCGAACTTCTCCGCGACCAATAACACTTCGTTTGTCGCCCCTGCACAACAAGACCGAGCCACACATGCCGCCTTTTCTGACGCGTTTATAAGAGTCTCTAAAATGTTTTTCATTTTGTCAGGATTATCAACACATTAGATGAAATCAATATTCAATTAACAGTATCTGTGAGATTCTGAGAATAATCTGAGATGAGAGATCTAAAAATAGAAATGTCATATGTCAATGTCATGTCAATTTTGTTTATATATTTTTAATCAATAACAATAGGGATAGGACAGTAAAGATATAAACCGTAACTAGAGATGAGAAATTTCCATTCGAGTAAACACGGGAAAATACCTAATGTTCGGTATTTATCTTTATTACTGTATTTTCAGCGATTTCTTCGTCACTTGTGGAACGATTTTGAAAATGTTATAGGTGATTTTTAATTGTCTCTGGTAATAGCATGTTTTTAAAAGTAAGTTGTTTTCAAATTCATAGCTTTAGAATTTTGACAATCCATTGTAAGAAAAATTCAATGGCACTCGTTTTGAAAGTTATGTTAAGTTAGTGTTGAGATGGTTTTTGATTGATTTCAGTTGTATGTTTTTAGAGTCATAGTAATGTAGGTTTTTATAAAACGTTTGAACAATGATTAAATAAGTGAGTGAATGGTTTTTGAGAAACTTTTATTATGG
The DNA here is from genome assembly GCA_948252205.1 of Orthosia incerta. Classification (NCBI taxonomy): domain Eukaryota; kingdom Metazoa; phylum Arthropoda; class Insecta; order Lepidoptera; family Noctuidae; genus Orthosia; species Orthosia incerta. Next base: position 9,972,813 of record OX411748.1, read on the forward strand.
ATCCCGATCTCGATCATTAACTGGAGGGCCTACATCCATAACAGAAAATGCCTTTTATGTTTGGAAAAGTATGATCCTGAATTGGACCCATTTAATAGTGTTAACACACGCTCGGATTTGGTACGGCCGGACCAACACCGCCCACAAATGCTTTCTCGCTTACACACGCTTGTTTGGACCGAGACGGAATCAATTTAATAATAATAATGTCCGCGAAACACTCTACACACGCTCGGATATGGTCGGGGCCGGACTAACCCCGCCCACAAATCCGTGGTCCGGCCGTACCAAATTCGAACGTGTGTTAAAACTATAAATTTGGTGGCTGGCTAGTGACTTCGCGGGTATTGCGCTTTCGGTCACCTACTTTCTTCTCCTGGGCTAAGATTTTGCCGCGCTTTCTCAGCGAGCGTACTTCAGATCGATATCGACAAAAGAAAATAAGTAATTTAATATTAGGGGTTAAGGTTACACTAGTCGATGGCGCGAACGGTTTTGTGCGCGAGGTTAAAATGCCTGGGAGCTCATCCGACAACTCGTGCGAAAGAGATAGATGTGATGAGCAGTAAGAAGCTAGTTCGCGTACGAATTAGCACTTTTGCAAGTTTGTAGCGAAATGGATGATGATATGATTTAGGAAGAAAACGAGCGCGCGAAATTTTATAAACAGACCTTTGGGAGTCTAGATATCATGAGAAAACGACTAAATGTATATTTTCAAAATAAAATTATTTGCATTGTGATCTATCCCTGTATGGAGGCCGTTTTTAGGGTTCCGTACCCAAAGGGTAAAAACGGGACCCTATTACTAAGACTTCACGATCCGTCTGTCTGTCTGTCTGTCTGTCCGTCTGTCACCAGGCTGTATCTCATGAACCGTGATAGCTAGACAGTTCAAATTTTCACAGATGATGTATTTCTATTGCCGCTATAACAACAAATACTAAAAACAGAATAAAATTAATATATAAGGGGGGCTCCCATACAGCAAACGTGATTTTTTTGCCGTTTTTTGCTCGATATTAATAACGGCAACAGATAGACGCTTGAAATATTCAAGAATATTTAGTTGTATATTCACTTCAAAAAATAATAATTATTAAATTAAAATAAAATAAATTAAGGGGGGCTCCCATATAACAAACGTGATGTTTTTTCCGTTATTTGCGATAATGGTACGGAACCCTTCGTGCGCGAGTCCGACTCGCACTTGGCCAGTTTTTCAATTTTCCTTCTTCTTATTGTATTTATTTCAGCCCAAAGATGCGTAAAAAATAGTATTGAACTAAGGAACTTTCGACGCTCATAACTTATATTTTTTTTTTATTACTTTTTTGCTTCGATACAGGGCTAGATAATGATGAGACAAATTGATATCAGTTTTTATTTTGAACGTTATGTACGTTCAAAATCGGTCAAACAGTGGAATACGGTCAAACAGTGAATAATCGCCAGACTACGTTTGTATGGAAGAATGATCGAATAGTGTAACCTTAAAGTATGAAATTGCCGAATATATGTACTGAAAAATTGAAATTAGTTTTTTTAAATCAAAATAATTACCATTATTTCGCTGCCATCTTATAAGAAGGTCATTTATGCCTTTGTGATAGAACTCTGGTGATCTAGATTCGACAAACTGTGTGAAAGCATTTTGTACTGCCTCCTGGGGGGTGACCATAAGCTCTTAGAGCGGTATCAATTTGAGATCAAGTAAGTGACAGATGTATACACGTCAGATACATCTGTCCCATATTCGATCTCAAATTGATACCGCTCTAAGAGCTTATGGTCAGCCCCCTGAGAAGACAACTTTTTATCACGTAGAAAATTGTCCAAATCACGAAAAAAATGGTAGTCCGTTGAAGCAAGGTCTGGCGAATACGGAGGGTGACGAATGGTTTCTAATTGCAGTTCCTGTAGAGTTAAAACGGTTTCTCGTGCTGTATGAGGTCTCGCGTTATCATGGAGCAATAATGGTGAAGATCGATTCATGAGTCGGGGCTGTTTCACTGCTAGTTTTGCTATCATACGCTAGTGAAACACCATGCTGAGACCACCAAACAGTTACCATTACCTTTTTATTGGTAAGCTTTGCTTTAGGACACTGTTGCGGCGTTTGACCTGGGGTCAGCCATTGCATTTTTCGCTTAAGGTTATCGTAAAGAATCCACTTTTCATCACATGTCACAATTCGATCCAATATTCCTTCATTTTTGTATCGATTCAACAATGCAACACAAGTTTCAACATGCGTTTCTTTCTGGAGATCAGTCAAATCATGAGGCACCTATTTTTCATATTTTTTATTTTATTGATTTTACGCAAATGAGTGTTGGTAAGGTAACGTTAAACCATGCCGCTAATTCCTGGGTGGTCTTTTTCAATTCATTGATAATCACCTGTGTGGGCGTGCGGTCTTTCACGTGGTTCGTTCTTCAAATCAAAGTTTCCATCACGAAAGCGTTTAAACCAAAATCGCACGGTGCGTTCAATTAGCAGTCCCCTCTCCAAACGCAACATTGATATTGCGAGCTTTTTCTGCCGCGTTAGTTCCGCGTCGGAACTCGTATTCAAAAATCACTCGAATTTTCGAAGTAAGTATTTTCTTCTTTCTTGTCTAAGCTGAATAAAAAAAAAACAACTGAAAGTCGATAATCGAATGTTGCACATTTTTTAAAAGAAGAACTTCATTGGTACCATGTGAAAAAAGTTTCACTCAAAAATCTCAATCCATGAAGGTTCTATGCAGAGGCGTCTCTAGCTTATGTAGCGCCCGTGTGCAATCATTACTCTAGCGCCCTCTAGTAAGAGCGCGGTCAAAATGGAATGGGTACAAACACAGAACAGAGAAGACAGTAGAAATCGCATATACCTTTATTAGTATCGGAACCAGCGTACCCAAACTCACACATATACAGATTAATTGTATTTCATAACACTAAGAAATCTTTGGTGTGATTGGTAGTTTAATTTTTAGATGAAAGTAGAAAATATTCGAAAATAGTCGTCGCTTATTTGAAAATTAGCCACAGCTTTATGACAATAGAGTTAGTTTATTGTCTACTCTTTTTTCGTTTAAAGCGCACACGGAATAGTTTAATGAGCAAGTTACGCTACCCGCCGCTAGATGTCACTATACTAAATTCATTTAATTTAAAGCCGTATTTCGTTACCGATAAGATTTATATTTGCGAAATGAGGTCATTACTACTCGTCCTCCTGTAGTGATGTACCACGGTCGTTGACTTATATATCGAAATTCCGTTTTATTATCAAAGAAAATACAGTTTAGTTTAAAAAAAAAAACTTTACCCCACACTAGGAATTTCTCCTGTATCGTGGGTGCGTTTACAAACATATAATTTCACATACACAAACACCCAGAGCCGGAACAACTATTTGTAGATCATACAAATATTTGCTCCGTGCGGGAATCGAACCCGCGACACGCAGCGCAGCAGTCAATCGCTCAATCACTGCGCCAACCGTGCGCCCAATAACTAAGAGTCGATAATAGTACATTATGGTACAAGTGTGCAATGTTGGTGATTACCGCTGAGGCGCCATTGAGACCCGAGCCGTAGGTGAGGGTCTTAAGAGAGCCGAGGACAGTAATCATCAATACACACGTGTATCATACGACGTTTTTCAACACACTTGTGAAGAAAATAATACAAAAAATTCATTTTCAACAGTAAAAACTATTTTTTTTTTCGCAATGGCGGGCAAAATTAACCAGTTTCCCTATGCGCACGCATTTAACAATGGCGATCGGCCATAGACTAAAAGAGTGAGGTTTTTTTTTTTTTGGCTTTTCGTGGATAGTGTTTTAGCCACGTACAAAATAGGGAATTTCAATTTTTATTTATTACAGAGCAAATAATATTTATATTTAAGTGAAAGTTTTATTTATTAAGCAAGTTGTAATTATCTATTTAAATACGAAGTTGCATGAAATGAGCAAGCAATAGGTACATTAATTTATTTTTACTATTGAGCACGATCTTTTTTGTATCAATTCTTTTTTAAGAACAAAGCAACTTAACCAATAAATAAAAAAAAACTCTATAACTCACTTGTGAATAATAACAATGAAAAAGTCACAGTTTGATAACAGGTATCATTATGTGCCTAATTGCGGTGAAATTAGAGCCACTTTATGAGCAAGTGTGTTGAAAATATTATTATGTTTGTAATCAAGTTTTTATATAAATTTATTCCAATACTTACGATTTATAGAAAGTATAATTAAGATATTTTATGGTAAACTACTGAGCCGATTTTGAAAATGATTCTATTGATACAAAGATGGGCGTATCTTTGTATGTGGTGTTTTTGTTCTATCAATAGAATTATAGAATACAATACTTTTTATTATGTACACCATATATAACTTTTCAAGACAACCTTTGCATGGATTTAAAAAAATGAAAGGAAAGACAGTACTGTAGGTAGTCTTTGGTGTACTATTATTAATTACTAGCTGTGCCCGCGGCTTCGCTCCCGTCATCTGTTTGCCAGCCCTACCCTACTTACCTTCCTGCCTACCCTACTTACCTACCGACCATGATAAACTATGATAAACTATCAAAAATAGTGAGCCTAGAATCCGTACTAACAGCCTATCACGGCTATGTCGCATCAACACTCAGATATGGCGTAATATACTGGGGCAATTCAGTAGATAGACAACTCGTATTCAGGGCCCAAAAAATATGTGTCAGAGCTATGTGTGGCCTTAAAGGCACAGACAGTTGTCAACCTTTTTTTATAACTCTCAAAATTCTTACTTTGCCATCGCTTTAAATATACGAAACAAAGATGTTTGTCAAATCTAACATTTCACTATACAAAATAGCTGCTAAAAGTAACTACCGAAAATTACGCGATGAAAATAAGTCAGAACTCGAAGTGACTTATGGAAAAACTGCACTAATGAATAAAAGTACCTTCTGTATGGCCATAAAAATATTCAACAAACTACATGAAAAAATAAAAACATTAAATCGGGACACTTTCAAAACAGAATTATTAAGAATTTTGATAAATTAATGCTATTACTCACTACAGGAATATTTTGACGACAATTCTATAATTACTGCTTAAGAAAATTGTGAATCACCTCACCTATTTTTGACTATTTTGAATTTTGTATGACATTTGCATTAATATGACATGTAACGTAATCTATTTGACATTTTAATTTTATTTGAAACTGATTTTAATCTGTTTGACATTAGCATAATTAAGACATGTAACTTAATCTATTTGACATTTTTATATAATTTTAACTATTTGAAATTGATTTTAATCTGTTTGACATTAGCATTATTAAGACATGTAACTTAATCTATTTGACATTTTTATATAATTTTAACTATTTGAAATTGATTGTATTTTAAAATCGACAATGTTAATTGTAATATATTTGTACGCCTCCGTGCAAAACATAGAGGATCTACCTATCTGTAACATCTCGCACACTGTTGTAATTTGACCTATGTTTACAAATAAAGCATTCATTCATTCATTCACCATATTTGTTTCTATAGTCATCAATCTTTCGCGGAGAATCTTAACACCGTGATTCAGAAAATGACTTCAAATTCAAAACGCCATCTATCGAATATCGAGTTCAACTCTCCGAGTATCTGAATTGCGTGTGTTGTGTTCATTTTACTTCTTGAACACTTTAAATTCATCTAACTTTTGATAGAGTGAACCGATTGCGATGACACAAAAACTAAGTAATTCTTCAAGTTACGCACAATGTTTATGTATAAAAGTTATTTACATTGGTTTCGTACATTTCACGTGATGCGTGCACAAATAAACAGACAAACAGACAAAAATCCAAAAAAATCCGGCAATAGGTTCTGTTGGTTATCCTTTAACACACTGGCAATTTTTTTTGGAAATATTTTCGATGTACAAAAAATACTTTTCTACAGATTTATTATATGTATTGATTGATGATAATGATGCGATAGACTACACTACAAATGAAATACGTCCTACTGATATGGGAAGCTTACGCTTTCGCCTGCGGCTACACTCTTATTATGATTAGCTTGACTAACTCCTTAATGAACTAATGAAATTTAGGTCTATACACCAGTTAGTAGATCTTAAATTTCAGACTAACACATAAGCAACTTTTTAACTGACTTAAAAAAAGAAGGAGGTTCTATGTTCATGTGTTATTATTATTACACTTTGTTGATTTTGAAGGCTCTTGTCTTTTTAACCGACTTCAAAAAAAGGAGGAGGTTCTCAATTCGTCGTAATCTTTATTTTTACACGGCTGCAAGGAAAGGGTTATGTTTTTCGCGCGTACGAATTTTTTTTCGAATATTGTAGTTGAAGTTTAAAGTATCGATAACTCATTATCGATATTGGTAATCTCTAATTGAGTAGCTGAATGTGGCATGTGCATAGTTGGAATCTTCGAGAACAATGTTTGAGTTTTAAAGAAACTAGACCTTAAATTTAACATCATAAAAACAAGTTTTACTTGTCTTGTTTAATAAAATATTGTTTTTACATTTTTATCGAAATAAAATAAATTAGGACTTGCCGATAGTAAGATATACCTACATTTGATACATTTTTGGTTCTGCTATCATGTTTACATTCTAAAACAGCCCAATAAGGCATTTTTGTATTTTTTTCAAGTTTTTGTCACCGTGACGGTTGAACCAAGACTGATGTGCGTAGTGTGTGTGCGGAAGGAAACATATGCGGAACTGTGCAAAACTCGGGGTACGCGGGCCCCGCCCACTTGCGACTTCTATTGTAGTGGGCGTTTTTTTTGTTCTGTGGGTACAAATAACAGCACATTACCAGAAACTCCATCAGGCGAGATAGTGGTCAAACGCGAGCCTATCGATAAATAAAAAAATAAATAAATAAAAAAAACTGTCAGGTTTCCCCAATGAATAATAAACTCCATTGTTTGGAGATTAAATTGAAAATCTATTGAAGAAATTTGACTGTTTTGGATGCCATGATGTGCAGTTGAATGTATTTAGAATTATACAGGGTGTTTACCATAGCAAGCCAAAACGTACCCATGTGCGTTTTGGCTTTTAGGGTGTTTACCGAACGCCTTGTATGTTCAACAATGAACGCCTCCGTTCATTGTTGAAAATACAAGGCGTTCGGTGCAGTTCGGTGCGGTTCCGGGTGCAGAACTGCAAAAGGTGTAATTTTAAATGATGCCGGTAACAACAGATTCACACACAAACACTAACACAAATACTGAGCCTCGCATCGGGCTTCCCACATCTGTCAAATTTCGTTTTCGTTTTTTTAGGTTTATTTCATGTTGAAATAAAAGTTACTATTGTAAAAGTCGCTCGTGGCGCGCCGCGCGCCTTGTTTAGCTGTTATTCGACATAATATGTAAGAAGGGCTCCAGGTGCCATACAAAATGTATGCAAACCGGAGCTCTTTTTACGTGGGTCATTGAAAGTGCCGCGGCCGGAGAGCGCGCGGGTTGCGCTTCGCGCCCCCTAGGGCACTGCACCCGTGTGCTACACCCTGCACTATAGGTAAAGCCGCCCCTGATTCTATGTCAATTCGAAGTACCTTTTACAATAAACCCCACCATGAAAAGCACAAATAAAAAATGGCCCCTAGTGCCCGGCAGCCTGCCTACCCTCGACTACGGTAGCGGTCGAGGTTACGGCATGGCAAGGGGTGCCAAGAATCTCTGGATGAGATCCGGCTACCCAAAGAATTACCGACGACTGTACCTGGCAACGTACAACACGCGCACACTTCGGACCGACGAGAAGATCACCGAACTCGAAAAGGAATTGAGCAGGTTGCGATGGAGTATTATAGGGTTATCGGAAGTCCGAAGAGAGGGGGAGGACTCGATAATCCTCAAATCCGGTAACCTGCTCTATTTCCGAGAGAGTGACCAGCAGTCCCAGGGTCGTGTCGGATTTATCGTCCACAAGTCCCTTGTGAACAACGTGGTGAAGATCGAGAGTGTGTCGACCAGGGTGGCGTACCTTATACTCAGAATATCCTCAAGATATTCGCTGAAGGTCATACAGGTCTACGCCCCAACCTCGGCACACCCCGACGACGAGGTAGAGACCATGTATGAGGATATCTCCAGAGCAATGCATGGTTTCAAAACTCACTTCACCGTTGTCATGGGGGACTTCAACGCGAAACTGGGCAAACGAGACTAGGATGAGCTGCAAGTGGGGCAATTTGGAGTTGGACGACGGAACCACCGGGGTCACCTACTGGCCAGTTTTATGGAGAAGGAGGGCCTCTTTATGATGAACTCCTTTTTCAAAAAGCGTGAACACAGGAAGTGGACTTGGCAGAGCCCCGATGGTGCAACAAAAAATGAGATCAACTTCATCATGTCAACCAAGAAGCAAATGTTCAATGATGTCTCTGTGATCAATTCGGTAAAAACCGGGAGCGATCACCGCATGGTAAGAGGCACATTGAACATAAATATTAAGCTTGAAAGGTCTCGACTGATGAAGTCCACGCTCCGTCCAGCACAGATCCAGGTCCAAAACCCCGAAAGCTTTCAGCTCGAACTCCAGAATCGTTTCGAGTGCCTAGAGAGCTCCGTGGACGACTACGCCGACGGGTTCGTGGAAGCTGTCCATACGGTCGGGTCTAAGTTTTTCAAGACCCGCCGTACAGATAGAAACAAAAAGGTCTCTGATCATACCCTCAAGCTTATGAAGGAGAGGCGTGAGATGATCCTGCAGTCTTCAGATGAGGCGTGCAAATACCGGCAGCTCAATAGACAGATCTCTAAATCCTTGAAAAGAGACCTCCGCCGCTTTAATACCGAGCGTATTAAAGACGCGATTGGGCAAAATAAAGGCTCCAAGGTTTTTTCAAGGGATCTGGCTATTGGGCAGAGCCAGCTCACGAAACTGAAGACCGACGATGGCAGGATCGTATCCGCCAAACCGGAGCTTCTGGGGGAGATCGAGACATTCTATAGGCAGTTGTACACATCAATCAGCAAGCCCGTTGCGAGTCTAGCAAACGACCCAAGAGCTAGATTGACCCGACACTATACCGAAGATATTCCGGACGTCAGCCTGTACGAGATTAGGATGGCTCTGAAACAGCTTAAAAACAACAAGGCGCCGGGTGATGACGGAATCACGGCTGAACTCCTGAAGGCGGGTGGAAAACCGGTCCCACCTTAAGGCCCTTCAGAAGCTGTTTGATTCCGTCATACTCGAGGGCAAAACGCCACAGGCATGGTGCGGGGGTGTGGTGGTACTCTTCTTCAAGAAGGGCGACAATGCCCGGCTGAAGAACTATAGGCCCATCTCACTTCTTAGCCATGTCTACAAGTTGTTTTCAAGAGTCATCACGAATCGTCTCGCGCGCAGGTTTGACGATTTCCAGCCTCCCGAACAAGCCGGATTCCGAAAAGGCTTTAGCACCGTAGACCACATACATACGCTGCGGCAGGTTATACAGAAGACCGAAGAGTATAACCTGCCTCTCTGTTTAGCGTTTGTGGACTACGAGAAAGCATTCGATTCGATCGAGACTTGGGCTGTACTGCAGTCTCTCCAACGGTGCCAGATCGACTACCGGTACATTGAAGTGTTGAAGTGTTTGTACAAGAACGCCACTATGTCAGTCCGTCTTCAGAATCAGACCTCGAAACCAATTCTTCTCCGGCGCGGCGTGAGACAGGGAGACGTCATTTCTCCGAAACTGTTCACTGCTGCGCTGGAGGATGTCTTCAAGGTTCTGGATTGGAAAGGGCTTGGCATCAACGTTAATGGCGAGTACATCACTCACCTTCGGTTTGCCGACGACATAGTGGTCATGGCTGAGACCATGGAGAGCCTCAGTAAAATGCTCGATGACCTCAGTAGAGCTTCCGAAAGAGTGGGTCTTAAAATGAACATGGACAAAACCAAGGTCATGGTGAATGCCCATGTTACACCCACTCCTATCAAGGTCGGAGACTCTACACTCGAAGTTGTGGGCGACTATGTCTACCTGGGACAAACGATCCAATTGGGTAGGGCCAACTTCGAGAAAGAGGTCAACCGTCGAATCCGACTCGGCTGGGCAGCGTTCGGGAAGTTGCGCGGTATCTTCTCGTCCAACTTACCACAGTGTTTCAAGACGAAAGTCTATAACCAGTGTGTGTTGCCAGTGATGACATATGGCTCTGAGACGTGGTCGCTTACAATGGGCCTTATCAGGAAGCTTACAGTCACTCAAAGGGCAATGGAGAGGGCTATGCTCGGAGTTTCCTTGCGTGATCGAATCAGAAATGTGGAGATCCGCAAGAGAACCAGGGCAACCGACATAGCCCGAAGAATTGCCAAACTTAAGTGGCAGTGGGCAGGGCACATTGCTCGCAGAACGGATGGCCGATGGGGCCGAAAAGTACTGGAATGGCGACCGCGAACCGGAAGACGATACGTTGGAAGACCTCCCACTAGGTGGACCGATGACCTGGTTAAGGTTGCGGGAAGGCGCTGGAAGCGAGACGCACGGGATCGGTTAATGTGGCGACGCCTGGGGGAGGCCTATGTCCAGCAGTGGACGTCTTTCGGCTGAAATGATTATTACAATAAAACGGCAATTTCATACTTTAACCCCTATTATTTATCTAACCTAACCTATATACTACAATATTATAAAGGGAGCAATATTATAAAGCCCGCCTCAGTGAGTACCTGTAATTAAATTAGTACATAATTTCAAATTGTTTTGATTAAAAATGATATATATCCTTTCAAATTAAAAAAAAATATCAAGTCTTATTTTTTCGAATGAAGAAATCGGATATCGATAATGTAATGAAAAATGCAATGTGTTATACTGCACTAATGTGGCCTTGGTCGATCTATGACGCGAATGTCAACCTTACGGCAAAGGCGATTAAGTTTATAATTGCAATTAAAATCTATGGTTGGGTAGCAGAATTTGCTTGGCAATCGAATCTAGTTTGACTTTAGATTACACAACGTCGAAAATACTTCTGCACTAACATAAAATAGACTCCCACGCGCGCATGTGCCGTACGGACCGGTACTGCCACGACTCCGCCCACTCCAATGCGTTATTCGAGCTTAAACATTATTAATTTAGATATCATTATTATTAAGGATGTTATGGTTTTATTTTTATATATTTTTGCATGGTTCATAATCATATATTTACTATCCGTTTTACACAATTTAAGTAATTTTTCAATGGCATTTGAACAAACTTTTTACTGTTCCAAGTACATTTTATAATTTGGTCGACTATTACTCGTAAACTTGTAAAGTCTACTTACTAGCTGTGAAAGTTTTCCTTTTAATTTTGTTATATATTGTTACAAGATAGGGCAACGCCATCTAGTGACGAGAGGAAGAACTAGGTAGTAACTAGTGGCGCCATCTAGTATAGAATAGCGGAACTAATCTTCTCGAATGTCGGTCGTTGTTGAATGTTGGTGTTGTGACGAATGGAATTTTCCAAGAAAATTTTCTAGTCGCTTCGGGAACAATGAGTTCGAAAGTTGATTGTTCTGGAAGATACTCCAATTATCTAGAACTAGTATGGAACGTTCTAGAATCATCTGCAGTGCTATATAAAGAGCGGTCGGATTCGTCGTGAGTCACGGCACTACTGACGCTGGTCGCCTTCGCTGGGCTCCGCATGGTTCGCCATGAGTTCCACCTGGTGGAGGTTGACCGCCAGAGTGCCGTGAAGAAGCGACGGCGCGTTCAGAACGCTCGCCGCGGCGCGCCTACAGATACACACAACATGCTACCAATACAGTGCGTGCGGATTTGCTAAGGCAAAGCGACTAGGCGCTTTATCCGCACGCACTTGATGCTAGGTTCATTGGAACACCACAGCGACGGGCTCGTGTTTGCGAGCCCCGGTATGGCCTCTGCGGGCAGGGAGCTTAGCTCCGTGACCGCTCGCCTCGCCCCCTTGCGGGGGCGACGCGACTTCCAATCAGCGTCGTGAGTCAGTTTCGATTTAGAAGCGACACGGAGCGATCGGAAAAGGAAAATAGTGCGAAGTAAAAGAATTGTTTAAGAAGTTTTTTGTAATAGTGTCATTAATTAAAGTCTGTTTAAATAATTTCTCCCTGAACGGGATGGATGAAACGGAGGGGATGAGCACCAGGAGTCAGCGCCAGCAAGATTTAGACCAGAGGCGCTTTGGAGACTTTTCCTCACCTTCATCAGCTCAATCTCTGCTGACCCCTGACCTCGCTGCTCTGTCGCCGTCAGGACGAGCAGACTCGCCATCAAGAGGAGCAATTCATGGTGATCACCTCTGCACCGCCATCGGTAAGGAGATGAAGGAGGTAAAGGACCAGGTCCAGCAACATGAGACCCGCATTATCAGGGTGGAGAAGACAATACATTGGCTCAAGTCTGGAAATGGGACTGTGGCAGCTGCGGTAGTGGTACCTTCGCCGCGTGGTTTTAAAGTGCCACCATCCGATGGCTCTTCGTCATGGTCTGCCCACAAGATTCAGTTCGATGCCGTGATGAAATCCAATGGGTGATGAAAACTTGGGTTTGCGCGACCAGGCCTTGACTGTGTTAGAGGCGCTGGGACAAGACGTCACTTTCGAGAAGCTTCTGGAAGCATTAGAAGCTAGATACGGCGACGCGCACCTGGAACAACACAAATACCTACTCAACAAAATGTCTCAACTGGATGATATCCAATCGGCCCAGAGTAGCTTGGAGGAGTGCTTTTATAGGAAGATGAGTGAGCTGGAGGCACAAATACAGGACCCGCCAAAGACACTTTTGCTAAGGTCAGAAGAAGGAATTCCGAACGTTCCGGGAGCTTGTGTACAGCATGCTGGGTCTTCTCCGGAAATTACGGATCTTTTCATGTTTTTCTTCCCATTTTATAGGTCCTTTCAGTTTTGTTATAGGATAAGGCCAACAATTTTTGTAAATCCTGGGATGAATTTTCGGAAATACGACGCAAGATCTAAAAATTACTAATACTAATACTTGCGTCGCAGTTTTCGGCTGGGGAGAGTCTATTAAAGCCTGTATCTTGCTCGAGTTTGGTCCCACCTCCCCGCACTGGATAGAATAACCCAAGAAATCAATTTTGTTTTTCATAAACTTAAATGTTTTAAGGTTTAATGAGAAACCAGCGGTAGAGAGAGCATTTAAGACGTTTAATACCCTCGGATATGTCATCAGAATAATAAAATAACACGTCATCCATATAAATCAGATGCTTATCCTTCAGCTGATGGACAGCCCTTGTAATGCAGCGTTGATAAACCGAAGGGTCATTGCGTAACCCGAAGGGCATAGCGAGATATTCGTACTGCCCCTCGGGCGTTACAAATGCTGTCTTTTCTACTGAGTCATAGTGGATAGGAATTGGGTGAAATAATGATGCCATATCTAAAGATGTGAAATAATGGGCACCACTGAGCTATTTGTTCCTCAATACGAAGGAGGGAGTAGTGTTCGGTTCGTGTATTGGAGTTAAGCTCCCGATAATCGACACACATTTTTTCGGTGTTATCTTTCTTTTTCACCAAGAGAATTGGACTCGCGAATGGTGATGAGCTTTCCCGAATTACACCCGCATCGAGGAGCTCTTGAACAAGTACCTTGAGGACGTCATCCCTCAACAATCGTTGTTCTCAGAGATTGACCTACTTTCCTTGGAGCAGCTCTACCACCTTTCCCCTTTTCGTGACAATTCGTTGCTATGTGTCCTGGATTACCGCAAATTTTGCAAGTTACGGTTGAAGTCTTCTCGGGGACACGTGCGGCAGTTAAGGGATCTTGCTGTTTAGTCACCGTAGAAGAATCTTCTCGTCACTTTCTACAGTCAGCTTGCCGATGTCCAGCAGGGATTCCACACCAATGTCATTTACCGGGAAATCTTGCATTCGCAATTCTAGGTCGCTTGAAATCAGGTTCTTGGATTTCAGTAACCTTCAATCTTCGCTTTAGTGAAATACCGCTTAAGATTCTAGATAGCTGAGCTTTGGTAGTGACAGCATGTGCGTTTAACTCACGGCGTATCAAACCATCCTTCTAACATAAAACCGATATGACGAATCCGGTTATAACATCTGGCATTTGGGTCTTAGGTATACATTCGATCATATTCCACAAGCGTAGGCCTGTGGACCACCCCACAGGACCCGTTTCTGGGAATAAAAAATAGCCTATGTCAGTCAGGAATTATGTAGCTTTCTATTGGTGAAAGAATTTTTTAAATCGGTCCAGGAGTTTCGGCGCCTATTCGGTACAAACATACAAAAAAACTTTCCTCTTTATAACATTAGTATAGACAAATAAAAGTGATCAGTGCCGATTTGGCAAAATGATAAGATTCTTGGTGAGCTCTAGGTTGAGCATTTTGGTCAGTTCTAGGTGCCATATAATAGAAAGAATAAAATATTTAAACAAATGGATTCGGAGAATTTTATTAGTTCTGTCATTTCGAGACACTGCCAGCGCGGTGGGTAGAATACGACCATGCCATGTTCTGTGTTTTTCCTTCTATTGTTTTTACATGAACGAAGAAGGTTAAAATCGTATTCGACCTCACCTATATTTTAAATATTTTTTAATTCAAATTGACATAAAATTAGTTGTATTTTGAAAGAGGTTTAAATAATTTTTAGTCATAGACTTAGTAAATAAACTAAACGACATGAGTCGGTTATAGTTATATACAACAAAAATGTGATGCTAGTGACAGCGGTAGTGCCAGAGAATAAAAAGAATACAGACTTTGACAATATTCCTTGTGATTTCGTTAGTTCCAATTAAAGCCACCAGGCTACATGATCTGGCTGCATTATACTTGATATTTTTTGACAGATTGAAATGACGAGAAATAAATCGAATATTTTTTTGCATTTTGCGGAAAATAGCGACATACGTCCCCCTAGCAACGCCACAAAGCGGTCTCTGTGGAATTGCACTGGATAGAAAGAGAAGCACTATGGAATTTGTACCTATAGATTTTTTTATAAAATATTTTTAGCGACCAGGATGGAAAAACAAATAAAAAAAACATTTCAAACAAACTAAAACGAATTTATTTCAGAATAGACTTAATTTTAACAATAGTTCAAGTAATCATTAAAATTCGAGCAATCACAAACAGAAGTTATTATTCAAAACGAGAACCAATAACACAAAAACCCAAATAGCACAATATGGAACGAACTTACTACAAAGTAGCGAAGGTACCGCAATAAATTCTGCTTATAATATAATAATATGAATTACTTAAAAATAATGAATAAAATTTCAAAATATACGACACTGATGTTTTGCGTCCTGTTATGATACGTTATTGTTGTTAATTGTACCAATGTTCATTGATCAGTATTACTGGAATTTTTTTTGAAGATCACGGTAAGAGGTTACTTTGCCGTTGTATTGTATCTAGGTTTTTGTGCTGACACGTGTTCAATAGATTTGGCAAAAAAATATTAAAAGAAAGCCTATTTTGGTTATTCAGCCCCATAAAAATATAAAATTATTATATCTATGTTCAGCCCCTTAAGGCGTGAAAATGGAACAGAGTTACTTCAGCATTTATAATAGATATAAGTATGGATAAGTACTGATTTTATTACACCGTAGGTTCCTCGTGATGCACAGCTTCCATTACTGCTATGCTTTTGTGTGTCGCTTATAATCAACCAATGTGTTTACAACAAACCATTATTTGATACTTAGGTATACAAGAACGTTTTATGCTATACGTAGATCTACAGTAAGTTGTACAACAGGAGAGAAGCCCTGACTGACAGTAGCATCACTTTGGTACAAAGTAAAGGATGTTCAACCTTGTTGCTTTGTGAGGCTGAAAGGGCTAATTGTCTTCTTTTGGGGGACTGTATCCAAAATTAGAGTATATATCTACCTTACTACGGTTAACTATGAAAAGTTTCTTCTACACCAAAGTGTGACACATAGGTAAGCAATATTATGTTAAACTCTATTTCTCAAAAATGGTATGTAATGTTGTCATAACATCTCTAAAAAGTATCCAGAAAGTGAACTCTACCAGAGACTTTTTTTTTTTTTTTTTTTCTTTATTTGGCTTCGCACGGTTTGTGCATTCAGCCATTGTCACGTCAGGTTGTTTTATTAAATAAAGGTAGGGAAACCAAAATTAAAAATGTATATATTAAATTTAACGGAATTTAGGAAAGGATGGATATATAGGATCAGTATATTTTAATGGTAATGGCATAACAAGTAAATAATGAGCAAATTAATATAACGAAAATTACAGCTTAATATTATTTAAGGTGATGAATGAGACTATACATTTATACACAGGAAAGCTATTAGTACAAAGTAAAGCAAGTATTGAGGTAGGAAAAGGAATACGAAGGGACAAGAGGTTACAGAGAAAGGAAGAACGGTCGTGTAAAGGACAGGAGAAAAAAATGTGATCTAATTCACCTACGTCTGTGCTACCAGAGACTTATTCACAACTGTTCAGTAAGAAGCCAGATTTTAAATTTAGAATCTGCTACTGTCCAGTAAGTAAGTATGTAATTTACTTACTGGACAGTAGTAGGAATTGGTCCGATATATCAAAACGTAATTTATGTCGGATATGTGTTAGATATCATATGATATCGATATCTATACCAAAATAACCGATATTACAAAAACTGTATCTAATAAAAACCTTACTAGCGTGCGAGAACGAATAAGTCAAAACTTAAAACCGTAAAAATGCGGAAACGTAAGAACTACGAACAAAACGCAAACTTCGTTAGTTTTAACGAATATAGCTACTTCGAGAATAAAACTAGGAAATTACTAACTTTTCCTAGTTTATACATTCTCGAAGTAGCATATTCGTTAAAACTAACAAGCTTCTATTTCCTGCATTGAATGATACGAGGATGCGAACTAATGCCTTGAGATCAAAATATCAGAGTCTATTGTGTACTGGTAGATATAACACTGTTTTGCTTAAAAAAACATTATTGGTATGGCTCCTATCATATTTAACAAATTGCCAAATTGTATTAAGGATCAGCCCTTAATAAAATTCAAGAAACTCCTATCGACGTTGCTGACAGAGAAATGTTATTACTCTGTTACCGAGTTTATAAATGATGAATTGTAATATTTGCTTCACTGTATCTTTCTTATTATGTAAATTATTTTAGACTTAGCTGATTCATTATCTCATTTTGAATTTAAGTACTAATTAATTTAATTTAATTTTAGTTTCTAAATTATCTGTAACCACTATATTTTTGTATGCCAACAGGCAGAATGTACTGGGAATATATCTGAAACTAACATCATTATTGCAATACCTGCATTCTATACAAATAAAGAAATTATTATGTCCTTTATTTAATTTCTTTCTTATTTCTTACATTTTTAAATATTTTTACAAAATACATACAAATAAGATAAACATTTAAAAATATAAAAAATAGTAGCCCACCGGTATCAGGAACAGGGTCCAATCTACCGATGGTCAGGGCTCCTGAGAGAGGAACCTCCTAACGATACGCGCCGTGTCCAGGAGTACCGCTTTCTGGATCAAGCCCTTGATCCAGCTGCCCAACGAGAGCCTCCTCAGATGTTCGAAGAGGCTCTTGGCTATTATGCCATTGGCCGTAACGACTATCGGCACAATGATTGCTGTATTCAAATCCCACATGTCGACAACCTCGCGAGCCAGATCAAGATACTTGCTTTTCTTATCTCTCTAAGCCTTCACGAGGTTCTCGTCATGGGGGACCTCTATATCAACAATCATTGCGCGATGCTCTAGTCGGTCTATCACCACTATGTCAGGCTTATTGGCAACAATAGTCCTGTCAGTGATGATAGACCGATCCCAATACAACGTGACATTGCCATTCTCGAGAACTGGGTCGGGCTCATACCTATAGTAAGGCACTTCCGATTCAACAAGATTGTATTTAAGAGCAAGTTGCTGACGGATAATCCTGGCTACAAGGTTGTGTCTATGCAAATAGTCTCCGTTAGCTAGACTAGAACAACCGGAGATAATGTGACGGATGGATTCCCCAGGCCCTGACATGCCCGACAGATGTCAACCGTGCCATCTTTCACAATGTACGGTAGTTCCGGTAGTTGTTCGTCATCATAACTTCGTCCATAATCGCAAAGACAAAACCTTCGGTTTCCCCAAAAAGGTCACCAAATCGCAACCAGGCCACGGACGCCAAAAAATCTACATCGGGCCCATGTAGGACCCGGTAGAAGCGTCCGTGAAGCTCCTTGCTCTGCCATACCTCCACGCGGTCATTAGTATCTAATACTATAGGTTTGCGCCAGTTCTCGTTACCCAAGGAGAGCGGGGTAAGGCCCTTGTCCACTGCTACCACATCTCGATGCATACCCACGTCAGCGGCCTGGAAGTATTCCCTAAGACTGCATACCTCGCGGTTGTGCAGGGTCTTAGCATTTAAAAAGCCACGACCCCCGCTCTTCCGAGGGATATACAGTCTCATAACCGATGACCGTGGGTGATGCATATGATTTGCGGTAAGCAATGTGCGGACTCGCCTATCCAGGGCGTCAAGTTCTGTCTGAGTCCATTTGAGTATGCCGAAAGAGTACATCAACACCGGCATGACCCAGCCGTTGAAGGCGCGCACCTTGTTCCCGCCTGATAAAAGACTATTTAGTACTTTTTTCAGGCGGCCAAAGAAGCGTTCCTTCAACGACTGTTTCACGTCAGTAACATTGATGCCTAGTGCTTCAGACATACCCAAATACTTATAAGTCTCAGTTGAGGAAAGGGATCTAAGGTGTATGGAGTCCGAGAGTTGTATTCCCACGGATTCCATAATCTCCCTTCGCTTTACATGCATGACTGCACATTTGTCCACACCAAATTCCATCCTGATGGCGTCACTGAAGGTTTCTGTTACCTTCAGTAGCTTCATCAGTTGCAAGTTGTTGGGGGCAAAGAGCTTCAGGTCATCCATGTAAAGGAGGTGTGATATGACCTGACCACCTCTCCTCAACCGATAGCCCAGGCCTGAACCCTCCAGCAGTGTACTGAGAGGATTCAGGGCTAAACAAAACCACAGAGGCCTCAAACTGTCGCCCTGAAATATTCCGCGCTCGATCCTTATAGGTTCGCTGTTTTCCTGAATCTGTCGACATCCTGGATAGTGAAGGACCGTCCTCCACAGCCCCATACATGACGTCAGGAAGGCGCGCAGAGTTGTATCAATTTTATACAACTCCAGCACCCTCATGAGCCATGTATGTGGCACTGAGTCATAGGCATTCTTGTAATCTATCCAACATGTCGCCAGATCCTTGCGGGAACGGCGAACCTGTTGGCTAATGGCAATGTCTATGAGGAGCAGCTCCTTAGTACCGCGGGACCCGTTCCTACATCCATTCTGAGAAGCAGACATGATGGCGTTATTGTCAATAATATGTTGATTAATTTTCGCTCTCAGAATGGATGTAAGAACTTTATAGACCGTCGGTAAACACGTTATCGGTCTATAATTTTTAGGTTCCGCAGTACTACCCGATTTATAGAGCAGGTGGGTTATTCCTGTCGTTAGGAACTGGGGCAGCGAGCCTGACTCTAAGGCAGACTGGAACTGAGTTGCCAAACGAGCGTGCGACCTTTGGAACCATTTAATCCAAAAGTTTTGCAGTCCGTCTGGCCCTGGAGATTTCCAGTTAGGCAACGGACGGACTGCACGAGCCACATCTTGGGGGCTGATGGTAATTGCCCCCATTTGTGGTATCGGATCGCACGCTTGCTCGTCTCCCGAGTCCAGTCACCCTCGGTATGACTGACAGGCACCGACCAGATATCGCGCCAAAACGAACACATGGCGTCATTATCCGGTAGGCGCATATCAGTCACAGTCTCAGTCAGTCTATCAGTCTTGGTCGAGTCGCTCCTAAGCCCTATAAACCCACCTTTCGTTGCTCCGGAATGTGCGATTCTGAGTGTATCGCTCCACTCGCCGTTTGTACCGACGAACACGGCTTGCCCATGCCATCCATCACCCATCACCCATCTTCTGCTTCAGGAAGTCGATACGCTCTGGGACGCGGGACAGATAATCTCGAGAACTGATATCAGTCCCCGAGAATGCCCGCCTCACAAAGCGCATCACTCTAGGGCGAGTGTTGCCCTCCCTGAAGCAGATAAGCTTGCCGATGAGTGCTCTAGCCTCACCGATATGACGCTCAATCCTGCACTGCCAAGCTGGTATAGCTGGTCGTGTAGCTCTATCAGTTTTGGGAAATTTGACGTTAGCTACACGACATGCCGCTGCAGCCGCACAGTACAAGATTGAGTGGGTATCGGCAAGGTCTTTGCTGCTATCAAAAACATTTGATAGCTGCGAATCTATATAAATTATTATTATTATTCACAAACGATAGGAACCATAATTATGCGCTACCTCTCTTTCTAAGTATTATTTCGCGTTCGTTGTTAGTTTGCTCATCTAAATAACATTTTAACTTATGCAAACTGTACTAAATGATATCGATATCTGAAAATCGTTTTCGATATAGATATGAAATCTGTATATCGGTTACATAACCGTTTGTGCAAAAAACCGAAAACACCCATCTCTAGACAGTAGTTCATCCTCTTTAGATCTGATTAGAAAAAAAAACATAGTACCAGCCAGACACATATTAGAGTTTAGCCATTATAACATGGTTATAGGAGGGAGGCTCCAAATATATATCTATCTCTCTTTTTGGTATGACATTTTATGAGATAGATATATTTTTGAGTCCGTTAAACAAGACGTACAACAAACAAATATAAATGCCCCCGGTAAATCGAACACAATATCTATCAGAGTGTACTATATTCCTTGTCTATCAGTAATTGCCCTAATATGAATGTAACCTTCAATATTAATTAAACGAATTTGTTGTTAAACTTTCTTTAATTTTTGTGAAAAGCATTATACAAGCCTCAACCAGTAAGAAAGCCATGCTGGCCTCGTATATAACCGGTTAACTCATACTTGGCCAGGAAGGCTTACTTACTGGATTCTGCAGTAATGTACTATTAAGTTCCAACCATATGATTGAGATTTCAGCAGAACATAACTTTTTACGTATATTTATGGACTTATTCCCAGTGGGTGAAAACAAGTAACTTAGGAGATAGACCGTTTGTAACTTGTTAACGTGATAAAATGTGTTTATTTTTTCATGCCTCGTTATTTATGAGTATTCTTACGAAGGTAAAATTGAGTTACATTTTACTTTTTTATTTTATCTATTTGTTTTATTATTCTATTTTTATGCTGCGATTCGACAAGAACTCTTTAAAAGATAATAGTGATGTGCCACTAACATAAATAGAATACATATCTAATTAGATTCAATTCTAACAATAATTTGCAATTAGTTACCTACAGTAGACGCTTATCTTTTTAGGTCTTGGTCCATGTCTCGTGTAATGTAAAAATAGCAAACTCTTAAATAAAAACTCTTTTCTGATAGGTAAACACAGTCGTTTTCATTTGAGGGTCACGTCACAACCTTGTTCGGTATAATCGCAAGGTAACTATGAATGACAATGGAAAGTATTTCACTTCCGCGGATCCTATTGCCATGGCATACTTTTTTTTGGAATCAACATTACATTGTAACAGATAAATATGTTACTATGTATGTTAAAGACATCTGGTGTCCTTGAGACAAACCCAATATTGATCAGATATATCCCTGGTCGATTGTTTGTTCATTTAGGTACTAGATGGCGCTGACATATGTATGACATTGATAAAAGTTTAAATAAAATATATTCTATTTGTGTGAAATCATTTAATTCAATAAACAAACAAATTCAACATACAAAATAATAAATGATTAAATTCTTTTCAAATTAGTTACATAAAGGATACTTTAGTAAATACGTCTATGGTTTAAAGTAAAACGTTCGGGGTCTATGGTTGACGGTGACTGTCAATTCTTTTACAAGGGTGCACTTGAGGTCACTAGCGCCTGTGAACTTAATATCCAGAAATAAAACCGAATAATCTTTGATGTCGGGAAGGACAAGGCTGGCTAGCGTCAAAATGAAAGGAACATTCGTTAAGTAGGCGCTGTGAGTATTAGTTTGAATTTGTCTGAATTTTCATATTCGTGACACGTGCGTTTGATTTTATCATGCAATTTTCTTTTCCTTGGCAGGGCTCCAAATGTCTCCTTAGGAGTATTTTAGATTTACGATTATACCTTAATAAAATATATAATGGTCAACTAGCCACAGCTACAGCAAGGTTTCGAACACTCCTGATGGTATAATGTACCAAAGTTTGAAGACAGCTACACAGGATTATTAAAATTGGACCCTTCAATTTGGTTACCTAGCAACTGCCTACCTATTGATTGTTACTCTCGTGTCAGAAAGAAAAAACTCGTGGTGTTTTTTTATAAGCTTTTATTGTAAAGTATTGTTCTTGTGTATTTGTGATTATACGTATTTCTCCACGCTCTGTTACTTTAATCTCCAAAAGTTTATGGGCCCAGAACGCAGAAGTGTAAAATGGAGCTTTCAAAAATACTAATCACAAAACTTGATGGCCACAATTGGGTCGCCTGGAAATACCGAATGGTTGCCTTACTAAAAGGCATAAACGGAATTTGGGAGATTGTGGAAGGTAAGGCACAAAAACCGTCGAAACCTGCGGAAGGCAGTGGTGATGCCGTAGTTGCAATTTACAATAAAACTTTACGAGATTTTGTTACATTGGAGAGCTCAGCCCTACTGCTGATAACAAACAATGTAACGGATGAAACACTAGGGAAAGTAATAAGGTTGTCCACTCCCAAGGAAGTATGGAATGAACTCCATAGGCTGTATGAGGGTCCAGATGAGGGCAGGCTCTACGACTTATGTTTGGACTTCTTCAAACTTAAAAGGGATCCGTCAGACAACATGTCGACTCATGTTTCGAAACTGAAGAATTTGTGGCACAGTCTGAAGGAAGAACTGCTCAAAGAGGAGAACGTTGAAATGCCTGAAGTTCTCTTGATTTGTAAGATCCTGGATACGTTGCCGGAAACTTATTTTTCGTTCAAGTCTAGTTGGCTATTGATGTCTAAGAAGGAAAGAACAGTAGACAATATTACGGCCCAACTGTGTGCACATGAAAAAGCGCTGAATGCGAAGATGGCTGACGCTGAATCGAGTGAAAGTGCGCTTTATGTGAAAACATATAGAAAAGTTGCTAAAGGAAATGACCAAAGAGACCAGCAAAATAAAAAGAGGTACAAATGCTTTATTTGCAAAGAGTCTGGACATCTTAAGAAGGATTGCCCGAATAATGGCAAGAAAGAGAAGGAAAATAAAGCTCACAGTTCCAACATGTTACTGACGGTGAATTCAACAGATTCTGGGACTAACCGTGATTGTGATCATTGGTACATAGACAATGGAGCGACACATCACGTCACAAGTCGAGGAGATTTGTTTCAAGATTTTAAACATTTTAGTGAACCTCACACAGTAACAACGGCTGACGGAAGCATGATAAAGGCTGTTGGAAAAGGCACAGCCCGTGTAGAGGCCAATGTTAAAGGAAAAAGCGACTTCTTTTTGTTAAGAGATGTTTGGTATGTTCCCCAGATTAGCAAGAACCTTTTCTCTGTGCTTAGTACACAGGACAAGAACCCCTCAAGTATTTTTGAGTCGCGGGTTACAACATGTTCCATGAAGATCAATGGTAAGGTTGTCTTAACAGGAAAAAGGCAAAGGTATGGCGGTTTGTACAAGATAGACTGCAAAGCCGTTTCATCATCGGACTACCAGACGTACGGCGATGCGCCATCGGTACATGGTGGACATCCCACCCATACGCACTAAACGTTTTGAAAATACTTTTATTATGCGTACAGCTAAGGAGTGGAATTCCCTGCCGGAGTCTGTGTTGCCCGATAGCTACAACCTAGGGGTCTTTAAGTCAAGAGTGAATAGGTTACTTCTAGGCAAGCGTGCTCCATCATCGGCCACATCATCGCTTACCATCAGGTGAGATGGTGGTCAAGCGCGAGCCTATATAAGATAAAAAAAAAAAAAAAAAAAAGCCATACGTGCTGATTTTTCAGTCAACTTAATTGAGCATGAAGATACGCTGCAAGTATGACACGAGCGTATGGGACATCAAGACAAGAGACATATCAAAATATTGATAGAGAAGGAGTTAGGAGTAAAGACTTCTAACAGTGGAGAATTATGCGAAGGTTGTATCTTTGGTAAAGCGCACAGGAAACCATTTGGTGTTCGCGAAAAGGTAACAAAACCTGGTGAGCGCATACACTCAGACGTCTGTGGACCCTTTCCTTGGAGTGTCTCTGGATATCGATACTTCGTACTGTTTAAGGATGAGTTCACACGATACAGATATGTATACTTCCTTAAAAATAAATCTGAAGTTCCTGAAAAGTTGAAACAGATGATGTCTGAGGCTAGAAACGCTGGACATACTATTATCGAGGTTTTAAGCGATAATGGAGGCGAATACGATAACAGGAATGTACGAGATCTACTTGGACAAGCTGGAATAAAGCAAAGACTTATCATGCCGTACACTCCAGAACAAAATGGGTGTAGTGAAAGAGAAAATCGCACTATAGTCGAATCTGCTCGAGCGATGATGCATGCGCATGAGGAGATCCCTCAGAATTTGTGGGCTGAGATGGTAAACACTGCTGTTTACATGCTAAACAGGACAGGACGTACTTCAGTGAAACACAAGTCGCCTTATGAACTGTGGCTACACAAGAAGCCTCAGATAAAGCACCTGAGGATAGTCGGTTCACCTTGCTTTGCGCATATACCAAAGCAGAAGAGAAGGAAATTGCAAAAGAAAGCTACACGGTGCATTTTAATTGGATACGACAATGATGACGGATACAGACTTTGGAATCGGGAAAGAAATTCATTAGTCCGATCTAGGGACGTTATTTTCGATGAAAAAGCGCTAGAGACTTCGATGAATGAATACCCTGAAGCAGTCTGCAGTCCGGAAAATGAAATTGAAGTAGAACTTGGTAGAGATGCTTTGAGAGATAATGGACAAAGAACTCTTGTTATGCCTAATATTGATAGAGTCGGTGAAACTGACATAGATATAGGTGAACATAATCTAGATGTCGAAGAAGAGTTTCATGACGCAGAAAATGTTATAACTGAACAGTCTATTGAATCAGAGGGAGATGGAAACGTTAACGAAGATGATAATGTCGTTGATGAATATCATGATGATGTCAATGATGAAATTATCGCAGTTGAACGTGAATATGTGTTCCCGGAACGAATGATACTTCGAGACCGTTCTTTATTACGTCCTCCAGATAGATTCAAAGACTTTGTTTTGAACGCGATAATGGGATACAATGAACCAGAAACGTACAAAGATGCGATCAGAAGCCCAGATAAAGAGCTATGGGAAAAGGCCATGGACAGCGAAATCAGTTCTTTGAAGGAAAATGACACATGGAAGCTTGTGAATCTACCCAAGGGCAGAAAAGCTTTGCCTAGCAAGTGGATTTTCAAAGTCAAGATGAATGCTGATGGCT
The DNA here is from genome assembly GCA_948252205.1 of Orthosia incerta. Lineage (NCBI taxonomy): Eukaryota > Metazoa > Arthropoda > Insecta > Lepidoptera > Noctuidae > Orthosia > Orthosia incerta. Next base: position 9,998,408 of record OX411748.1, read on the forward strand.
CCATAGACAAGTACAAAGCTAGGTTGGTGATAAAAGGTTTTCATCAAAAGAAAGGTATAGACTACATGCAGACCTTTAGCCCTGTGACCAGAATGGCAACTGTTCGTTCAGTAATTAGTACAGCAGCGAGCGAAGGCATGTCGATGAGACAGTTCGATATTTCGACTGCCTTCCTGTATGGCTCTTTAGTTGAAGAAATCTTCATGAAACAGCCTGATGGTTATAATGACGGCTCCGGTCAAGTATGTCTTCTAAAGAAGAGTCTCTATGGGCTGAAGCAAGCACCACGGTGCTGGAACCGGTGCATTCTAGATTATTTCAATGAAATCGGTTTCAAGGCAAGTGAGGCAGATCCTTGTCTTCTGATACGGAAGAGAGGATGTGGAAAGCTTATAGTAGCTCTGTACGTGGATGACGGTCTGGTCGTCGGATCCAAAGACGCACTGATAGACGAGTTGATGGAGGAGCTCAAGCGTCGTTTTAAAATAACCACGAAAACTGCATCTTATTTTCTTGGAATAGAGATAGAAAGCAGAGGAGATAGAATTAAGATATTCCAAACGTCGTATGTGCATAAGATTTTGCGGAGATTCGGAATGGACACCTGCAAACCGGTCTCAACGCCGATTGCAAAAGATGGCACATGGAGCGAGAAGGTGGACATGAGTTATATGAAAGATAACTACAGGCAAATTGTTGGAGCCTTGGCTTACTTGATGGTATGCACTAGACCTGACATTGCATATACTGTAAGTGTAGTTTCACGAAGTCTGGAAAAGCCAGAAGAAACAGACTGTGTCCGACTGAAGCGTATTATGCGATTTTTGCAGTACACGCCAGATCTAGGTATCATGTATAAGAAAAACTACAAACAAGGTATTTTGGAATGCTATAGTGATGCTGATCATGCAGGAGATATCAGCACTGATAGATCCACTACAGGAGTGCTGTGCATGTATGCAGGAGGAGCGGTGTCGTGGCTAAGCCAACGACAGGCAAGCGTTTCAATTTCGACCACCGAGGCAGAAGTTGTTGCCGCTAGTGAAGCAGCCAGAGAGACTGTTTGGCTATCTCGGCTTATGAGTGATCTTGTCATTCTAAATGAGATTCCATGCATAAGAGTAGATAACGAAGCTGCAATCAGGCTGGCTGAAAATCCTGAATTCCATCGACGGACTAAGTTCGACATTTCTTTGTGAGAGAATTGGTGACTGGCGGTGAGCTAAAAGTCGACAAGGTATCTAGTGAAGGTCAGCTGGCAGATAACCTGACCAAGCCACTAGCAAAACCAAGGATCAGAAAGATCTCTGACCTGATAGGTATTTATTGAGAGGAGATATTAAAATGGACCTTCAATTTGGTTACCTAGCAACTGCATACCTATTGATTGTCACTCTCGTGTCAGAAAGAAAAAACTCGTGGTGTTTTTTTATAAGCTTTTATTGTAAAGTATTGTTCTTGTGTATTTGTGATTATACGTATTTCTCCACGCTCTGTTACTTTAATCTCCAAAAAGGATAACGGTACTGTTTGAGAAATCATATCTCCAGTATTGTGAATTGATGGTAAAATGTGTTCCTTCTGAAAGTGAGTTGTTTATTCCTATATTTAGAACATCTACAAGTGGTGATAACGGACTGTATGCTCGATGAATAAAATTAGTTGACCAAACTGTGTGCCTTTTACTTCAATCAACTTCATGTTAAATAAACCCTGCTATAGTCTCATGCAGAAACTACCTCTGTGCGCGCTGGTGGGTAAGGGACAGCAGGCCTGTTTCCCCAAAGGGTAAGACAGAGGTGCACCTCCCACCCAGTAGTACACTCACATCAGACGCAAACCAGACGTATCAAAATTATCGTAGTTTCACTATGAGAGAGAGACGGAGCTATATAGCACAAAGAGCACTATCCCTTTTTCACACCAGCATCATGATACTTTTGATAGGTGATACGGCACCAGGTACCTACAGAACTAAATTTTGACCGTGGCAATCCTTATATGTTATTTTTATTATCTGTAGGTACGTAACGATCTTTCTCTAGTTCGAAGTTCAAAAAAATACCGTCCTATTTTGCATTTGCCAGAAGTTAGTTTCTAAACCATAGATATAGGATAATTCTAAATCTATGTTCTAAACCGTTTTTCAACAAAAAAGACTCACGTAAAATATAAGAACAAAGCAAAGGTCCGTTTTAAGTCACAAGATACATACATGTAAACGCTTCCGAATCTGTTCTATCGGATGTGAGTCAGATGCGAAGTATGCGAACCGGGTGCCTTATTATAATAACGTGTTGTGTCATCAGCGAGAACAGAATGTTCCCCACGTATGTGGCGTAATAAATGAGATATGATTGCATTGTTTTGTATACAACCTAACCTGTACACCCATGCAGGTAAAGTATGGTTTTGCTACCTGATGAATTAATTGGGTAGATCATATAAAGCTACCTATCTGAAGGAAATTTAGATGGCTAAACTGTCAATTATATTATTATACTAGCTGTGCCCGCGGCTTCGCTCCCGTCATCTGTCTGCCAACCCTACTATACTTACCTTCCTGCCTACCCTACTTACCCACCTACCACTTGTTTCTTTAGTCTTTTTCGCGGAGAATCTTAACACCGCCATTCAGAAAATGACTTCAAATGCACAACGCCATCTATCGAATATCGAGTTCAACTGTCCGAGTAACTGAATTGCGTGTGTTGTGATAATTATACTTCTTGAACACTTTAAATTCATCTAACTTTTGATAGAGTGAACCGATTGCGATGAAACAAAAACTAAGTTATTCTTCAATTTACGCACAATTTTTATGTATAAAAGTTAATTACATTGGTTTCGCACATTTCACGTGTTGCGTGCACAAATAAACAGACAAAAATTCCAAAAATTCCGAATATTGGTTCTGTTGGTTATCCTTTAACACCCTGGCTATTTTTTTTGGAAATATTTTCGATGTACAAAAATTACTTTTCTACAGATTTATTATATGTAGGTATATATTGATATATTGATGATGATGATTAGTAAACTTTATTTTTTATGATATCTGCTTTTAAAAGGTTCTTTTACAATGCCTGCAGTCTCCAATTCAAAGTGTCGTAAGATTTTATAAAAATGCATTGAACAAATTAATAGATCGGACCACAACTCCCTCATGAACTGCCGGGCACGTACCAAAAGGTTCCAAATGCTAGCCAAGCATTTATCACGCCAGCTGACAGGAGAATACATTTTCATTACCTATTCTGAAAGAAAAATGACTATGACACACACTGACCTCTATCATACAAGTACGCTGGACTTCATATTATCGATGACAAAATTAAGACATTAGATTTTCGCCATTTTGGCGCTGATAGCAACGTGACTTAACGTGAGATTCCATGGAACTAATATTAGAGATGGGACATAGCCTTCGGTATAAAAATACGTGCGAATACTTTAATACGTAAGAGAAAAAGAAAATCCCAATTATTTTAATTGAGATTAATTTCTAAGTAATAGAAAACTTGCTGTAAAGGTTAACTGAAAAATACTTTCAATCAGATTGCAAGCTACAAACCAGTGGATAGCGTGCTACTAAAGTTATAGCGCATTACTGTCAGATCAGTGAGATTTAAATATGGGGATAGGCTAACAACTTATCCTTAAAACTAGTATATTTGAGCAAGTCTCTGCTCGCTCAAGTATACTAGTTAGTTAATACTTACATTTACAATAGTTTGGATTCACTCGGTTGTAACATCATTCATACAAATATTTGCGTACGAATGAGATGGATAATAATTTACAACGGACATATTTCTCGCTCTCATCGCTGAGATCCTGTCTCTGTAGTGTTAAGGTGCAAATAAGAGTGACATCGCATTCCAGCGACGTGAAGACTTATATCAGTTTACAACTCTGTTTCAGATGCAGATATAAATTGTTTGACTTAAAAACATTTGTTAATACAATTATAATTATCATGATATTATTCCAGAATTAATTCCAGACAGGAACGAGGTGATTGATACAAGAAGAGAGAGGCCTGTGCTCAGCAGTGGGCGAAGTCGGACTGTGGATGATCATGATGATGATTCCAGAATTTAGTATAACACATTGCTTTTTAACATATTATTACTGGTTATTAGGCATTCATATAACATTCATCACTAATACCAATATGAGATATTTAGTTGCAACATATTATGAGAAGTCAATACAGTAGATGAGTGATGCCAAGTCTACTATTTTGATATTAATGTAATTTTAAAATATTACTAATACTCATATACTCGTATTAGTTAAAATAATATAATATTTCCAGGTGAATATATTAGTATTACCTAATCTTGAGAAATATCGGGATTAACCTATCTCTAAATGTGTCAATTTTAGTTCCTGAGAACCTCGAGTGGGGCGCTTTGATTCGGGACAAAAATCAACTGTCATTTCATCTAATATATTTAGTCCAGCGTACTTGTATGATAGAGGTCAGTGATGACACAGCATTCACTCACTACCTACTATTAATCTTCTCTCTTTCTTTTTAAGTTTAGACTTGCATTTAGCACGTGGGCTATGCAGCCCATTGAAACATAACAGCTAATTCATCCCATTCGCAGCCCTCGTCGAGCGACACGATTCGTACCTACAAAAACCTACCCTTTGTTTTTCCCATCGTGTTGCAGTTTTTCCCGGCGTCCGTCGTCGCTCGACGTCCGACGTCCGCGTCAATTAGTTTCCGTAGCGACGTACACACCGCATATCCATCAAAGAGTTCCGCAAATAACTATTGAAAATACATAAAACATTTTTTTGTTCTGACCAGCCAACAACCTTTATCGATACACAGATCTACCCTCGGCTACTGTCAGCTAATCGGTGCTTTGCTAGTAAAATATATTGTACCTACATCATGTCCAGAGTGCAACAATTTAATATTTATGCAGATGTAAACTGAAATCGGAGTCACTGATTTGTTTGCAGCATATATAAATTATTTTAGCGATACATAGTTTTGTTCAGTTCAGGCATTTTAATCGACAACTATTTCATTATAATCTGAGAACTGAAAAAAAACTGAGTTTTTTTTTTAAATCGAAGTTTATTGATTTTTTTATTGAAAACTGTCACTATACATACTATACGAGTACATACCTTACTATACTTCTTTCATTACACTTTGAACTTAGTCTCAGATATTTCAAATTATACATTATGTACGTTCATTCATTGCGGGTTAGGTTTTGTGTCCTTTTTAGGTAGGCGATCGTTTCTTTTAATTATAAAAAGTTACATCTTTTATTGATAAAAAAGATTTAATCTAATTCTATAACTTTAAGCAAGCCCAGCAAGATATAAGTAGGACCTAGGCACTTTGAGACAACGATAACGATAAGATTTAAGAGATCAATATCAAATCCATAATCTTTTACCATTTCGTTTAGATATCTGTTGCATGATGCAATGTCGATCCAAAAGTTCTAATCCGCTGAAAATTCTTACCAGTCCGAAAGGGCTACAAGAAACGGAAACTATCGGGATGATTGCTTTTTTTGGCGTTGCGGTCACGGTCTCTTCTCAATAATGTAACAGCGAAAGCATGGTAATGCCCTCGGAATGAGTCAGCTGCTGCCCGCTCTCGCAGACCCACCAAAGGCTATCCATCAAGCTGTCTGTTTGACGAGATGACCCATTTTGCTTGGTCGACGACAGTCACTTTACGAGAATAGGAACAAGGTCTAAGTCAAATCTTCATACAGATCAAGTCTAATTGATTTTTTTGACAAATGCTTTTGTTTCAAGGTTTATGGGCACATTAATCAGTACAAACCAAATATTTCAGCATGGTTAAAGCAGAAAAGTACAGCAACGGAAGTTCGAACCGTAAAATAAATTCAAATATTCACAAGATTAGACGAATTCACTAAGCAGGAAATATTATTTATAAACGTAGGTAACATGCGAGGCGTCGGCAACGGCAATAAAAACTTTGTGAAAAGCTAACGCAAAATATTTTTCCCAACTTTGCGCGAACACGGCGCTTTTAAAAAGCATTTAACAATTATGCAAATGTCTAATCCGCTTAGCGAAATTTTGGTAAGGCTATTTTGCATTAACCTTAAAACAGCTATACAAGGGAGAATGTGGTTTTCCAACTTCCTCATATCCGTAAGTATCTACTCACCTGATGGTACAACCGTCGACATAGGGAAAATTACATCAGATGTTTACATTAGATACCACTCCTCGTTTTGTTATCGTATTCATAAATTAGCTTAGAGTATCTAAAACAAACCGGCCAAGTGCGAGTTGGACTTTCGCACGAAGGATTCCGTACCCAGGGTGGCGTCAACTATGTATGTATGGGGACACCCTTTAATTTTCAACTTTTTATATTTTTTGGAATTTTTACTGTATTTGTGCTGTAAATCCTTACTTTTTGCCAATTTTCGTGATTCTAGGTCAACGGGAACTACCATATAGGTTTTCGATCCAAAACCTATAGGGTACTTTCGGTTGACCTAGAATTGCCAATTTTGGTTAAAAGCAAGGTCAGCACAAGTAAAGAGAAAATTCCGATAAATTAAAAAAGTTGAAAATTAAGGTGATGGTGATTTTTATACACCTAATAGGGACATTAGACCTCAGTATCTGGTTTAAATTTCAACTTGGTAGGTCCACCCGTTCCTGAGAAAATCGGTGGTGACACACGGCCAGACGTGACTTTGACCTTATAAGATCACTCCAGACGGACAAGAGAGTGATCTATAAGGTCAAAGTCAAAGTCAAGTCAAAGTCAAATGTATTTATTTCAATTAGGCCACTAAGCGGAACTTTTAAACGTTAACAATTAAAATTACAAGTAATAAAAATTGATTCTACCGTGTAAGGGTTCCTTTTTTTACCTTTTGAGGTACGGAACCCTAAAAAGAGATGTCGAGATTCAAAATAAGGGATTCAAGACAGCAGCGGGTCTGTTTGGCCGCGGCCGGAATACAAATATAAAGTAGAATATCTCGGGGACTACTGAAAACGGACTTTGAAATGTTGACATTTTTTACCCGACTGCCGATGGAGGGTAATGTGTTTATCAGTCTATGTATGTATGTTTGTTCCTATGTGGTGTTCTAGAGACCAAACGCGTTGGCAGATCTTGATGATTCGATTCGTCTTAACCCTGCGAGTGTCACTGGCTACATTAAAATTCGAAAAGAAACAAATGGCGGTTTTGGGCGCCATTTTGAGGGTGAAAAACCATCGTTTGGGGTATCAAAATAAAGGTTATTAAGAGGTGATTTCAAAGATATATAATACTTACATGTTTAAATGTACCCAACTCTAAAAAAAAAATAACTAAAAAGTTGTAAATAAAAAAACTTAATAAAAAAAAACAAAAAACCCGACTGCTTAAAAAGCGAACTAAAAGTACGTAAACAAGAAGAAAATCATGCTGTGCAGTCGGCGGATACATATTCGCGAGCTGGCTGACCAAAACCAGATGTATCCTCCGACTGCACAACACTTTTTAGTTGTACCTACCTAATAGGCAATTAGTTAAGTAAGGTACCTATAATGCCAGAATAGATTACCCGCATATCATGAAACTAAACATAACCGGTGAAATTAGAGTGTACCAAGGTGAACTATACACATCTGCGTACCCCTTTAGAGCGTACTGGCGTGATGTTATGTTATGAATGGTATTAATTAACAATAAGCAGACATGCGATTGCAGCAGTCTCGTGCTTCGCCTTTATTTATTGAAGAGTTCTGTTGTATATCTCCGAAGTTTTTCATCAGATCTTCACCAAATTAAAATGGGACTAATTGCGGAACATACTCGAAATAAAATTTTCGAAATCGGTCCACAGTTGACGGAGATATCGGTGAACCTACAAAAAAACAAAACAAAGTCGAACATAGAACCTCCTCCTTTGATGAAATTTGGCAGGGAGGTTCCTCAAGTGATGTAAGTGAGCACTAAGAAAGATTTTTTGGAAATTCCACCCCTACGGGAGTAAGAACGTGGTAGCAAGTTTGTATCAAATTTCTACACTTTGTAAGTAGGACATGTGAAATTTTACATTTACGCTCTTGGTTGATAAAAATTATTTATGTATTTATTGATTTTTGGAAATTCCACCCGTAAGTTGGAAACCTGAACTTTTAGGTTTTTACTTTTGCTTGATAAAAATAATTCATGTATTTTTTGGTTTCTTTATTTTAAAAGAGTAAGTATGGAGTTTCTTGTGCATTCTTCTCCATAACAAGCTACTTTCCGAATGCACAAGTGCCGCTTGGTGGCCTACTTGAAATAAAATATCTTTGTCTTGTCTTTGTCTTTCAATAATATTATATCTAAATATATAAAAGCGAAAGGTCACTCACTCATCACGAAATATCGAAAACCGGTTGGCGTAAAGATGAAATTTAGCAGCAAGGTTTCTCAAGTAACATAAGTGAGCACTAAGAGAGGATATTGGAAATTCCTTCCCTAAGGGGGTAAAAAAAGGGTTGAAAGTTTTTATGAAAAATGTAGTTTCTTCGGCTAATATACTTGAAACTCGGTACCAATAGAAATGTAAGTAAATGACAAAGGTTGACATTATTTGTTTTTCGAAACTAAAAATGTCAACCTCTGAAGGCGAAACCTTCAATGCGTACTTTCAAAGTATGTACATAGTTACTAACAGAATTCAATCCCACACATTAAAAAAAAAAGAAATCAGAAACATCTATAAGCCCTGGGATCTTGCTCTATCACTATAGTGATTGCAGCCACGTAAAGTTTCGATTAACGATTCGATTATTTACACTTTTAAATAAACGCAGAATAAAGTTATACCAGGAATAACCATAAATTTTTATAGGTTTATTAGTAAGAGGGTTATTGTTTTCTATCGATTAATGCAACGCAAAAAATCAGTGGTCCGTAAACTGCGAAACCATTAGGTCAACTATTTATGAGAATAAACAATTGCACTCCATTGATTTGATATTACCTAAATAAAAACAGGCCAAGTGCGAGTGGGACTCGTGCACGAAGGGTTCCATACCGTCATCGCAAAAAAACGGCACGGTCCCACTTAAATATTTATTTTATTCTGTTTTTAGTATTTGTTGTTATAGCGGCAACAGAAATACATCATCTGTGAAAATTTAAACTGTCTAGCTATCACGGTGCATAAGATACAGCCTGGTGACAAACGGACACTCAGACAGGCAGACAGACGGATCGCGGAGTCTTAGTAATAGGGTCCCGTTTTTACCCTTTGGGTACGGAACCCTAACAAAAAAGTATCTTTTCAAATATTTGTAGATATTTTTCTTTACCTACATTTAGGTGTTCTCAGCTAACAGTATGAAATCGTTTTGTCATATTTAATGAAAGTGTTCAAGGTTGCCAAATATCTGCGCGCAAGTGCAACGGTAGCAACCATCACGAATGCGTGACACTTGTCGTGAAACGGTGCGTGCTTGACCTTAGGGGCGCGTGCTGATCGAACTATTTTGTTAAATCACTAGTAAATTGAATAAAGCACCGAATAAAGTAATTTTGCCGAGACATGTCGCTGTTTCAAAGTAGTTCATGAACGTTATCCGTTAACAATTTCTTTTGTGTTTGCAAACCTACTACGTACTCGTACTAATGCGTAATTTGGTTCAATGAATAGAAATAAAAGACTTCTATCTAGATGATATCTAGAAAGATTTCATTATTAATTCTGTCCCCAGAAAAGATAAGGTAGGTCCTTATCTTTTCTGGGGACAGAAAACTTTATTATAGACAAGTATCTAGACACCTACCTACTTAGATTTTCTCGATGAGCTGTCTCATAATTTTTGAAGACGATGACAGTCGCCAACGACCTTGAGGGAACAAAACGCGCACTCGTTTCACACCCGCGCGAATCAAAATTCAGTAGTTTTTCGTACTTTCCTTATTATTCTATGAATTTAATAAAAAAACCTCAGATTAAAATGTAGGTAATTAAATTGTCTTTGAGATGGTGTCGATTACATTAAAATACGCCCAGCGGTTTTGGTGCGATTGTCGTGTTTTGTCCGTTTTAGACATAACTTTACAAATTAATTAAACTATGTTATACGAGAGCAGTGGTGGCCCAGTGGTATCGGCCGCGCCTTACAAGTTTTAGGTCGTGGATTCGAACCCCAGGCAGGCGCTTTTCTTTGTGTAAATTATTTCATCAACACTGCTCTCAAAACGGTGAAGGAAAACATGGTGAGGAAACCGGCATGTCCTAGAACAAAAATTCGAAGACATGTGACATCCACCAACCCGCACTGGGCCCGCGTGGTGGATTACGGCCCATTCCCTCTCACAGAGAGGAGGCCTGTGTCCCAGCAGTGGGAACATTAATAGGCTGATGATGTGATGAATAAAACTCAAAAATTTCTGAGATCTAATTATTAAGAAAATGCTCTTATGTAACATATATTTATTCCAAAAAAATACGACTAGCTGTTTAGACGTGATTCTCATTTTAAAATCAGCTCACTCAGGGGTAGGTATCTGCGCCTTAACCATAATAGTTTGAAAGAGAGACCATGGACTGGTCGTTGAGATATAACCTATCTGTAGAAATCTGCGATTTTTCGGATTAGTAGGTAAGTAAGAGATTTGACTGGTTTGATAAGTTCATAAATATCAGCATTTTTGATCTGGTTTGACTGGCTTTCGAAACCTTGCACGGGCTACTTATCTGATGTATTATTACCGTGGGATTATTAAAATTGGAACAAAAAATAAAGTTATGATAATAGAGATGTTTTATTTTTCAAACATGATAATTATATCAAGTCCGTCAGTGAGCTCATCAAGTAATATTGGACACGTATTTTTTGCTTTATCAAATAAATAAAAAAATTAAAAAAGATAAAGCGCATCAAAGTTTAGGAGTGGGGTATGTGACGTCACTTTGTCAGTATAAAGTGTAGCACACCGTGATGTCACCCGATATTGCAACGCACTGTATCGTCGTATTTCTTTGTTTACGTGTCAAAAGAAAATACGTGTCCAATATTTTTAGGTTATCTATCTGACGGACTAAATTGATATATTTGTCAACTACCCTCTTGAATTTCGTTGCAGACAGAATTAAACCGCAAGATTGCGTAGGTAACAATGACAACCTTTATAATATTAGGTTACATAATTAATTTTATCTACACTCACAACGTAATGTTCTAAATATGAATTCAAAAAATATTGCATAAACACGCACTTTATATTCCTGGATAGGTAAAATAAAAAAAAAAATTGATTACAGTGCAAAATTTTCCTTCGATTTTTAAACAACTACTTCATATAATATTAGAGCACACTTTTACTTTTTAATTTATTGGCGCTTATAGGCTCATTGACTTAATGTAGAAAACTAATGCCACTGTCTATGGATGCGCTGTCATGGCGCAATGAGAATCTAAATTGCCCGCCATACCGCATATTTTTTCGTTTACACTTGATTTTATTTTAACTGTATGAGTGAAGATAAAATAGTGTAGTAGTGTAGTTTATAAAACACTCGCGTGTTAATATTATCACATTCGGCTTCACATCATGTGATAAACCCACGCTCGTGTTTTAATAACCCCTATTATATGACCATTGCATAAACTACTATTATAGCTACATACTATGTATAAGTGGATAAGATAAGAGAAGATAAAAAAATACTCCAAGCCCAAGGGGCACCCGGCGGGTTTGGCGGTACAAGTCAGCAGATTGGGATGGTATGCGATCTTTCTTCGCATGCTATCCTTGGCGGCCCACTTGCTTCTCTTCGGATGACCCATCGTCATGCGCTGACGCAGTGACCGATGTGTTGCGTCAGGGGATGGAGTATTACATTCCGTTCTCTGACGTAACTGTGTCCAGCGTTGACCGTCCATGGTTTGGTGCCGAGTGTGACCGCGCAAACGTGATTAAACACAAGGCGTACCTAGCATGGGTCGACGCCCGTATGCGCAAGGCAAGGGACGTGAGTCAGAAGAAGAGAGCCTTCAACAGGGCTGCCAAGTCCTGCAAAAAGGCGATGCGAAGGGCACGGTTTGACCACATTAGCAGGATCGGGGACAAACTTGCTTCACACCCCGCAGGTAGCAAGGCGTTTTGGTCCCTGGCTAAATCGGTTGAATCAAACTTCTGTCGCCCCTCACTACCACCACTGCTGAGACCCGACGGGTCGCTGGCCCACTCCGCTGAGGACAAGGCAAACTTGTTTGCCTCCCTCTTTGCGGAATCTTCGCGTCTGAATACTGATGGCGCGCGGCCCCCTCCTTCTGCTGTTCGATGTGAGACGAGTATGTCGGACATTCGCATCCATCAGAGGGAGGTCTGTAGGGTGCTGCGTAACCTTGACGTGAACAAGGCTAGTGGCCCGGACGGGATACCAGCAATTGTACTTAAAACTTGTGCGCCTGAATTGTCTCCTATCATGACACGCCTATATCGCCTTTCGATGGTGACTGGAAAAGTACCGAAGGCTTGGAAGCAAGCTAACGTTCAGCCCGTGCCCAAGAAGGGCAGTCGAGCTGACCCAGCCAACTACAGACCCATATCAGTAACGTCCATCCTCTGTAAGAGTATGGAACGTGTATTAAATAATAAGCTCCTGGCATACCTAGAAGACACCGACCTCCTTAGTGACCGCCAATACGGCTTCCGCCGAAACCGGTCAACTGGGGATCTTCTAGCGTATGCCATCCACATCTGGAGTGAGGCCATCGAGAAACACGGGGAGGCGCTTGCTGTCTCCCTTGACATATCGAAGGCCTTTGATAGGGTCTGGCACGAGAGCCTTATTGGTAAGCTTCCTTCCTTCGGTCTGCCTAGTGGCCTGTGTGACTGGATTGCAGACTTCCTGAGGGATCGGTCCATCCGAGTGTTAATTGATGGCTGCTCGTCCGGTCAGTTAGGTATTGACGCCGGAGTCCCTCAGGGGTCAGTGCTCTCGGCAACATTGTTCTTGCTGCACATTAATGACCTGCTAAAACCCGGAACCTTTGGGTATGCAGACGACAGCACTGTTGCTGAGAGATATGTGTCTAGCGCACGGGCTACCGGGCCTCAAATTCGGTCTCTTCGGGAGGCCATGGTTGAGCGCTTGAACCTGTCTTTGGAGGCAGTCTCCGAATGGGGCAATGCCAATCTAGTCAGTTTCAATGCTGCTAAGACCCAGGCGTGTCTTTTTTCCGCAAAAAAGAGCCAATTCCACCCGGCTCCATCCTTCCGTGGTGTAACCGTGCCGATAACGGACCACCTCGACCTTCTTGGTGTTACGTTGACATCGACCCTCAATTTTGGTCCTTTCATTGAGGCAAAGGCTCAATTGGCTGCAAAAAAGTTGGGGATCCTTGCGAAGGTGAGACGGTACTTCACGCCTGAACAGCTGCTCAACTTGTATAAAGCGCAAGTTCGGTCATGCATGGAGTACTGCTCTCACCTCTGGGACGGATCTGCCAGGTACCAACTAGATGCACTTGAGTCGATTGACAGACGGGCCAAGAGACTTATCGGCAACGATGCGCTGGTCAACTCAAAGCTCCAGAGCCTTGAACACCGACGACGAGTTGCCAGCCTGTCGGTATTCTATCGGTTACATTTCGGAGAGTGTGCGATGGAACTGCACAATTTGATTCCGTCTAGCCCTTTCCATCATCGGACTACAAGACGTACGACAATGCGCCATCAGTACATGGTGGATATCCCACCCATACGCACAAAGCGTTTTGAAAATACTTTCATTGTGCGTACAGCTAAGGAGTGGAATTCCCTACCGGCGTCTTTGTTTCCTGATAGCTACAACCTAGGGGTCTTCAAGTCAAGAGTGAATAGGTTACTTCTAGGCAAGCGTGCTTCACCTTCGACCACATCATCACTTAACATCAGGCGAGATAGTGGTCAAACGCGAGCCTATAACAAATAAAAAAAAAAAAAAAAAAAAAAAAAAAAATACTGAACGGTAATAATGACATTATGTCATAGTTGCCAATTGTAACGATAAATCACGACTGCAGAACTAAGTAAGTACTTTGAACTAAACTGAGGGTGTGTCAATCTTGCTTGTATCGTGACCGATACATTTTATTCCAATAAATAGTACCTTAATTTACGTTCTTACAATGATTTGAACAGCTATTACTGCCAAATATATTTTCGTGAATGATGTTTGTTGCTAACTTCCATTTTTGTACAGGGAATGTTTTGAAAGAGCATGTTTACAATTGGTTAGGCATTATTTTGACCGAGTTTTGCTGTGTGTCCTTTCTCTTGGAGATAAAGACCTTGTCGCTGCTGCACGCTTAATCATTTCGGCACTCGTAATTCTTATATGCACGAGTTACGTTATTTGCATAAGTCGTATATTTTTCAATAGTGATCTAGTTGATCTCAAACAATAGAATCGATGTTTAAATCGTCCTCTATGTCATAGGCCGAAAAATACTTATGAAATCTATCTAACTTATGAGGTAAATAACATCCCAAATGGTGCGAGTTAGTACCTCGGTGATTAAAACTTTAATTATCATTTATAACACGTTCTTTTCAGCTACATGTTACCTAAAAAGGGTTTACTCTTACCCATAGATATAGTATGTACGAGATACACAGAGTCAGATGAAAAGCGAAACTAAAAAAATAAAATCTATGTGTTAGTTAAAAAAGTGTTGATAAAAAGTCCATGTTCAGTATCGATATCGATACTTGGTGAACACCATAAGAAACACGATTAAAGGGTTGTTGGTTATATTGAACTTTAATGAGAGCTGGGCAAAAACCATGCTTTGCTTTAATTAAAATACAAATTACAAAATAATATCTCGCATGTATTTAAAATACGAAATATTTTAAGTCGTGTATTTAAAATATAAAATACAGAATTTTGACTATTTTTATTTAAAATACAAATAACAAAATACAGTCCGTCATCTATCGTGACATTCGTACTAATAAACTTAATACACAGAAGTTAGGAGAAAATAACCGTTTGAAATTAAAATGACAATTTACAAGGTACTTGACAATTTGACGTACGCGGTCGCCATTTTGGTTAGATCATGTGAATATAATGAAATTCCTAAACCTACTCAAAGTAACAAAACATTAAAACTCTCCGATTTTTTTTGAAAAATGAAGGATAATATAATAAACATGCAACTTAAAGTACAGTTTAGATAAAAACGTCTTCTTAATATTATTATTATTTATTTATCTCAGGTATGAAATCCATAGTTGTTAGTAAGTATAAATACTTATATACTATGTTAGTCACTTAAAATTCGTAACTTAAATCTATTTTAACAAAACTTGACTAAATAAGTTATATTCATGTCATGATGTCACTAAAAACGATTAAGTTTTTATCAATACTCATGACGTCACCGCTTTGTCAAGCTCTAGCGTGAACAAACAATTTACTCTTTTACATAATGTTTTCGCAAATTTTGTTTATATATACGAAATATACTTATATACAACAATAGAAATCAATATACTATTGTAAGAATCTTTTTCTAAGCCGATTACTAGCAGAAATTCGTCAAAATATGGTTCAAAACAATCCCAGAACTAAATTGTATTTACCTATGAAACGTGTATTTTTTGGGGTTATTTTGTCTTGTAGCGTCACATCCACTCACAGAACAAGCCACCATAATTGTATAATTAATATTATCAATTTAAATCTAAAGATTATGATTTAAATGCAAGAAATTCACCGCGGCGTAAAACAACGCTATGGTTTCTTACTCGTGAACAAAATGACATATTGGTACTTCATTCACTCTCTCTTTTTCTCTTGGGCGGTTAGTACATGATTAGGATTTCTGGCTCAAAATAAAAAAAAAAAATAATCTAAATAATCTAAATCTATGCTCTTACCTATTGATGTTCTACGTAAAGTTAGTAGCATAATATATCTACTTACTTATCTTAATTACAGTTAAAGAATCAGTTATTGAGACAAAAATATCGTAGCAGTTCTGAAAACGAACACCTCTCTTTATTGTTTAAAAGGTTTAGAAAACGCTGAGATCCTTCATTTAAGGTTCCCCTAGTCGACGGCACGAACTATTGCGCGCGGGGTTAAAATGCATACTATCTCATCCGACAACACGTGCGAAAGATATAGATGCTGTGATGAGCAGTAAGAAGCTAGTTCCCGTACGAATTAACAAGCTAGTTCGTGTACGAATACACACTTTTGCAAGTTTGTAGCGAAATGCATTATGATTTAGGACGAAAACGAGCGTGCGAAATTTTATAAACAGACCTTTGGGAGCCTAGATATTATGAAAAAACTAAATGTATATTTTCAAAATAAAATTATTTGCATTGTTGAACTACTAATCTATCCCTGTATGGAGGCCGTTTTTTCGATTTTCCTTCTTCTTATGGTATTTATTTCCGCCCAAAGATGCGTTAAAATCAGTGTTAAATATGGAACTTTCGACGATCATAACTTTCAAATACTATTATTTTTTCCTTTTTTGTTTCCATACAGGGCTAGATAATGATGAGACAAATTGATATAAAATTTTATTTTGTCGAACATCGTCAAACAGTGGAGTAATCCCTAGACTACGTTTGTATGGAAGAATTATCGACTAGTGTAACCTTAAGATTGTAAAGTGTTGTTGAGCAACTGCTCGATCAAATTAAATTGAATCTTTCAACACCAATAAAATGTTAAAGCAACTTAATAGGTTTTGGTATATTTATTTATTCTTTAGTGTACAAGTTTCACCCATTCTCTCTAAGATTTTCACAATGATGACATAAATGCGAACTAGATACTTATATTTTAACGACTAGTGGACTAGTTTTGCGTTTAGTTTCAATGCTTATTTGAAGCTAAGAAGCATTCATTTAATTGTCAGTTTCATTAGTTTAGTTCAATAAGCAATTATCTTTACTACTGCGGCAGTCTTTATTTTGCATAAATGGTATTTTACAGAAGTGTTAATGTTGTTGTTATGTTTAAAGGCTACAATCGTTAACGCAAGATGATCTTATATTACTTTATTATAGTTTATGTAACTTGTTCTCTAAAGTTCTGTACAGAACATCCTAAAGGCTGGGATTTATGTATATCTAAATATTTGTATTATTCGCACTGAAAACACTCTATAGGACGGTAGCTTTAGGTACGTTCTGTAGAGCCGCAGCAAAGAAGTAACGCGTGAAGAGTTTAATTAAGGTTAGTGGTTGTTTGGTTGGTCTGATCATCATCACCATTTCAGCCGAAAGACGTTCACCGCTGAACATAGGCTTCTCCCAAATGCCACCACATCGATCGGTCCTTGGTTTGTCTAGATGTAGATATGATTCCCAAAGATAATTCAAAGTAAAAAACCTTTTTAAAACAAGCTTTTAATAGGGAACATTACTGCCAATTGCTCCCGCCAGAGTGCGCTTGACGGAGTGGAGTAAACATAACAACTTGGCGACTATTACTGTTTACCGAACTTTATATACTGTTTTTAAGAATAATTAGCGTTCAAAAACCAAATAATAATATTGCTAGCAGTTGGTCAACAATGTATCAGAGTTGTGTTTATGGATGCAGAAATAAAACCGGTCATATGATCCTAAAAAACGCCAACATTCGCAAGCAATGAGAAAGTACTGTTCGTCGCCGGAATTTTACAAAAAAATCAAGGCTGTGTCAAAAGAAGATTTAAAAAAGAAGGATTTTGTTGACTAGCATAATATCTGCAAGTTACGCTAGACTTTCAATGTTCGCATTCGTATTCGTACCTTTAAACTAAATCCGTTGTTTTCAATTTTTTAGTAAAGACTTAATGCACCGCGCTCTCGAAGCCGGGTTTTTAGCTGCAGTATGGTCTGATTTCCTCAATTCTTAGTTAACTCAATTTTGCTTTCATTATTAGTTTTATATTTTGTATGCATATACTGCGAAATTTTGTCGCTCAACTTTGACAGTTTGGTTTGTTTACTCTGATTCCTGTGGCGACATCTGAGCTCAGCTTTGCGGATAGTTCCCTATTGACTAAAAAGGTACGATGTTTAATATCGCTTGTCAATGAGCCCAAACACGATGGTGTTATCTTGTCTGGTTGAGGAGTTGCTGTAGCCACCTTCGGTTCCATCATGATATCCATAGTACCTACCATACGTGCCAAGTACGCCAAGTTTCTGCTTAATTGGATGTCAGGAAGTTCTTGAAATATGTATTACCGTGGTACTAGTTCTCTCTTTTCTTCTTTCTTTTTTTATTCTGTCTGTTTTTAATTTTGTATGTTTTTATTTTACTATGTTTTTAAGTTTAGATTAATATTATTTTTTTCTATAGTCGTGGTGGCCCAGTGGTATCGGCCGCGACTTACAAGTTGTTGGTCGTGGGTTCGAGCCCAGGCAGGCGCTTTACTTTGTGTAAATTATTTCATCACCACTGCTCTCAAAACGGTGAAGGAAAACATCGTGAGGAAAAATTTTTACTTTGTAGTTTACCCTACTCTACCTACCCTATCCTACCAACCCAACCCTACCTACCCTAACCTACCTACTAACCTAATCATGTAGTACATAATTTTTATGTATCATCAATAGTTTTCTCAGCGCACGCCAAAGAATGAATTTTATATGCAACATTTTGCTACTTTGTGTTACATTATTGCAATGAAAATTGCAATAATGTAACACAAAGTAGCAAAATAAGGATCACTATTATTTTGAAAATGTATTATAGCCTATGACACTCAGGAATAATGTAGCTTTCTACCGGTGAAAGAATTTTCAAAATCGGTTCAGTAGATCCAGAGATTACCCCCTACAATGTCACAAACTCACAATTCACAAACTTTATTTATTTATTTATTTAAACTTCATGCACAAAGGTACAATTCTCTACCAGTCAACCAAGGGTGGCGTACTCTACCTCTTTATAATATTAGTATAAATAGGGTTGGGTGTTTCGCAAAGCCCAAATGAAAAAAAAAATAACTTGCGTAGCCAATTTTTAACGGACTTTCCGAATAGGAGGAGGTTCTATGTTCGACTTTATGTTTGTTTTTTTTTGTATGTTCACCGATATACCCGTCAATTTTGGACCGATATAATAGTACATTATGGTACAAGTGTGCAATGTTGGTGATTACCGCTGAGGCGCCATTGACACCCGAGCCGCAGGTGAGGGTCTTAAGAGAGCCGAGGACGGTAATCATCAATACACACGTGTATCATACGACGTTTTTCAACACACTTGTGAAGAAAATAATACAAAAAAATAATTTTCAACAGTAAAAACGAGTTGTGAAAATTTTTCACAATGGCGGGCAAAATTAATCAGTTTTCCTATGCGCGCGCATTTAACAATGGCGATCGACCATAGACTAAAATAATGAGGTTTCTTTTTTTGGCTTTTCGTGGATAGTGTTTTAGCCACGTACAAAATAGGGAATATCAAATTTTCTTAATTACAGAGCAAATAAAATTTATATTTGAGTGAAAGTTTTATTTAATAAGCACGTACAACACGATCTTTTTTGTATCGAAACTTTTTTATGAACAAAGCAAGTCAACCAATGAATTAAAAAAAACTCACTTGTGAATAATAGCAATGAAAAAGTCACAGTTTGATAACAGGTATCATTATGTGCCTAATTGCGGTGAAATTAGAGCCACTTTATGAGCAAGTGTGTTGAAGAAATTTTTTTTTTTTTTTCAAAGAGTATGTTCTCAAATTGTTCCCATTTTAATTTGGTGAAGATCCGATGAAGAACTTAAAATTATAAATAACGGCAAATCTCTCGGGGTTGCTGCAATCGTATGTCTGTTTATTGTTTATACCATTCCATAACATAACATCACGCCAGTACTCTCTAAAGGGGTACGCAGATGTGTACAGTTCACCTTGGTACACTTTCATTTCAACGGTTATGTTCAAGTTTCATGATATTCGGGTAATCTATTCTGGCATTATAGGTACCTTACTAAACAACTTGCCTATTAGGTGTAGGTACAACTAAAAAGTGAAAAATAAAAAACTTTTATACAAATAAATTCTACCGACTTCCATATAATAAAAACTACAAAGTGAAAAATAACTTTCTCTTTGGAAGTCGGTGTCCATAATACAAAAAATTATACCTACAAAAAATTGGTACCTACGAAAGACACCGACTTCCAAAAAGAAAGTTATTTTTCACTTTATAGTTTTTTATTTGGAAGTCGGTAGTATTTTTTGTAAAAAGTTTTTTATTTTATCCATATTGTTATCGAGCTATTTGGTTACAAATATCTGTTTTCAAACTAATATTTTATTTAATGTTCTTTAAAGAAAAGCGGTCAACGAAGTTATTGTTGAGCAATAATTGTAACTTGTGGACAACTCGTTACTCGCACGCATTGGATTTAGCAATAACCACATCAAATCAACTTTATTATTACTTTTATTATATACATCATAGTTATATTTGTTACGAACAAAATATCTTGACATAAATAATTCATAACTTCTTATTACAACTGACACAATTGATGCTAAGGAAGTAAAAGCTTATTATGAAAGATTGTCACAGCAGATCTTTGTGTGTCTGAAGTGTGCTGCAAGAACCTGCGCAGTTGTTATTTTTGTGTCAACGTTGATAGTGAAGATAGCATTTTATAACTGCCTCTTTCTTTCGCTTACATTTGTCGCATCGTACTATCTCGCTAACTCTATGCAGTAGACTCGATGACAATTTTTTTGTTGCGCAATGGTTCGCAGAGCCTAACTTCAGAGACACAAAGATCCGCTGTGACTACTGTATGTATTCATAGGTAACATATTGCCTGTATTCGCCGAAGAGTTAGGTAGATGTGCATCTTTAGTACAGCCATATTTGGCCCATGTAGTAGTAGGGGATGAGCCTATTGATATGAAGATCAGAATCCGATGTGCTACTGAGAAATGTCAGATATAAATACCCTATCAATATCAATATATCAATACATATAATAAAACTGTAGAAAAGTCGTTTTTTTACATCGAAAATATTTCCAAAAAAAACCCGGCCAAGTGCGAGTCGGACTCGCGCACGAAGTGTTCCGTACCATTATCGCAAAAAAACGGCAAAACATCATGTTTGTTGTATGGGAGCCATTTTTTTTTTTCTCTTTTTAGTAGGTATTTTTTGTTATAGCGGCAATAGAAATATATCAACTGTGAAAATTTCAACTGTCTAGCTATAACGGTTCATGAGATACAGCCTAGTGACAGACAGACAGAAAGACGGATCGCGGATTCTTAGTAATAGGGTCCCGTTTTTACCCTTTGGGTACGGAACCCTAAAAATAGCCAGGGTGTTAAAGGATAGTAGTAGTTCATTTCCAGCATTTTTATATGTTTGTCTGTTTAGTCGTGCATGCATCACGTAAATTGTACGAAACCAATGTAGATACTTTTATACATAAAATGTTTTAAAATTTTTTGTTTCATCGCAATCGGTTCACTCTATCAAAAGATGGTGGATATCCCACCCATACGCACAAAGCGTTTTGAAAATACTTTCATTGTGCGTACAGCTAAGGAGTGGAATTCCCTACCGGCGTCTTTGTTTCCTGATAGCTACAACCTAGGGGTCTTCAAGTCAAGAGTGAATAGGTTGCTTCTAGGCAAGCGTGCTTCACCTTCGACCACATCATCACTTAACATCAGGCGAGATAGTGGTCAAACGCGAGCCTATAACAAATAAAAAAAAAAAAAAAAAAAAAAGATATATGAATTTAAAGTGTTCAAGAAGTAAAATATCACAACACACGCAATTCAGATACTCGGACAGTTGAACTCCATATTCGATAGATGGCGTTGTGCATTTGACGTCATTTTCTGAATGGCGGTTTTAAGATTCTCCGCGGCAGGATGACCCTAGAAAAAAAAATGGTAGGTAGGTTGGGTAGGTATGTAGATAGGTATGTAGGTAGGTAGGTAGGGAAGGTATGTAGGTAGGTATATAGGTAGGTAGGGTAGGTATGTAGGTAGGGAGGGTAGTGTAGCCAGTTGACAGGAGTGAAGCCGCGGGAGAGCTAGTCTATACTATATCTACATCAATATTATAAAGAGGAAAGATTTTTTTGTTTGTTTGTACCGAATAGGCTCCGAAACAACTGGACCAATTTTAAAAAAATCCTTCACCAATTGAAATCTACATTATTCCTGAGTGACATAGGCTATTTTTTAATCCCGAAAACGGGTCCTGTGGGGTGGTCCAAGGGAGCAAAGCCGCGGGGAACAGCTAGTCAACAATAAAATTACTTAAATTATTACTTATGTATGTTCATCAGCCATCAATTACACAAGCAAGTAGTAAGCAGTAGATACCTAATTTAATAATTAAGTAAAGAAAAATACCACAGACTTCCTGACTCCCCATATTGATAGTGTACCGTAGCGTTGACCTCTCTATTATGAAAATTAAAATATGTCCCTATATACAATCAAATACTACAAACTTATCAAACACACTAATTTTCCTTACGGAAGTAGGTACCACAATTTGAAATAAATTATGGTAGCCAATAATAATATCTTCATAATTAATTTGCGTGTTGTCCGAGGGTCACTATGTCACGGTAATGGTAAAGAAACTCCGTAGCTACCTGATTTCAAACTAAACTAGCAACAGACGCAAGTTGACGTAATGACTTCTTACATAACAGCTGATAATGACACATTTGCAGTTCGTCACGTGATGCGTCTTACACGGTGTTTGCAATAGCAGTGTAACAGATGCTGCCTTACTGGTACGGTACAGAGGAGATTGCGGAGAAAGTTGGACACTTCTTTCTGTTCGCTGCTTTACTTGTTAGTGTAATAAAACAATTTTTACAAAAATATACTACCGACTTCCAAATAAGAAAACTACAAAGTAAAAAATTACTTTATTTTTGGAAGTCAGTGTCTTCCGTAGGTACCATTTTTTTGCGTTATGGAAGTTTTTTTATTTTTCACTTTTTAGTCATACCTACCTAATAGGCAAGTTGTTTAGTAAGTTTCTTATAACGCCAGAATAGATTACCCGAATATCATGAAACTTGAACAAAACCGATCAAATGAGAGATCTGCTTAACCCTTAAGAGCATACTGGCGTGATGTTATGTTATGAAAACAATAAACAGACATGCAATTGCAGCAGTCCCTAAAGATTTGCCTCTATTTATTGAAGAGTTCTGTTGTATATCTTCGAAGTTCTTCATCAGATCTTCACCAAATAAAATGGGACCAATTTCGGAACATACTCTTTCAAACATAAAAATAATATTTAAAATCGGTCCCTAATTGACAGAGATATCGGTGAAAAAAAACAAAAAAAAAACATACAAGAAGTCGAACATAGAACCGCCTCCTTTTTCGAAAGTCTGTTAAAAATCATGTTGTAGATATGTCAGAGCTACATCTGAGAGCAAGTAATAGGTCACTGGAGTACAGTACCCAGTCGACTCGGGCACTCGACATATAATTCACTTTAATGTCGTCAAACCATTTCTGTTCATTAACTTGGTCAAGCCATTTTATGATATACAACTAACATTGTATCTAATAAATATTTCATGAAATAGCCCCATTTCACCAAAGGCATGAAGTGATCTGCATTTTTTTATAAACATACACAGATATTTTTATAAAGCAATATAAATTATAACGTACCTACATATGACTATAAAAAGATAATTTCTTCAAGTTGTAATTTATTAAACTTACATTATTTGCTTTCTTGCTCTCGGTGCCCTTGATTTGTGAAACCTTGCACGAGGACCTTGACTGAATCAGCATTTTATGATATTCCCGGCAACACAGAGGTATAATAAAAGGTATTGTGGTTTTGACTAATAACTAAGGACCATTTAAATGCATTTAAAACCACTCAAGTGTTGTGTGAAAACCCCAATGTAACTTCAGTCACAGCAGAACCTTAATTGTAAACTCGGTAAAACATTATCTGGGATTATACCAAATGTAAAGTCTCTGGTTGAGATTGGAGACTGGAGGCTCTTATTTTTTGGCAATGGTACCATCTCAAATATAAAGGTACACCAGATATTAAGGCGCCGATTCCCTTGAGTAGCTGATTTTAAAATGAGAATCACGTCTAAATGGCTAGTCGTAATTTTTTGAAAAAAATATATGTTATATAAGACTATTTTCTTAATAATTTGATCTAAGCAAATTTTGAGTTTTATTCGTATAACATAATGTAATTAATTTGTAAAGTTACGTCTAAAACGGACAAAAACACGACAATCACACCAAAACCGTTGGGCGTATTTTAATGAAATCAACACCATCTCAAAGACAATTTAATTATCTACATTTTGATCAGAGGCTTTTTTTTTTAAGTTCTAGAATAATAAGGAAAGTACAAAAAACTACAAAATTTTTGGTCGCGCGGGTGTGAAACGAGTGCGTGTTTTGTTCCCTCAAGGTCGTTGGCGTTAGTCGTCGTCTTAAGTAGATACTTACCTTAGTAATTTTAGGGTTAATTAGTCTTCTAATACCGTAAACTTGGTCTATTAAACAATTATTTACGTAATATTTTATCCATATGCAGTAAAACACTTTGCGAAGTGCATTTCATAATTAAAATTAAACCCGAGTTCTACTAAATTACATAATAGGTATAATTAATAAGTTCCGAGCTAGTAGTAAATTGTTTATCTTAGGCTTTATTTTTATCTGAAATAAACCTTTGCCTTGAGAGACGGAAGTTTTAAGTTGGTATACTTACTGTGGCAGGATTTCCCCTTTTAATGTCAATAACTTGGGTTTTAAGTTTGATATTTATGAATTGGTATCCCCACAGACATTAATCTAACTAGATGACGCGATTGTATGTACTTCGCGTGACAAAAAAAAACCGGCCAAGTGCGAGTCGGACTCGCGCACGAAGGGTTCTGTACTATTATCGCAAAAAACGGCAAAAAAAACACGTTTGTTGTATGGGAGCCATCTTAAACATTTATTTTATTCTGTTTTTAGTATTTGTAGTTATAGCGGCAATAGAAATACATCATCTGTGAAAATTTCAGCTGTCTAGCTATCGCGGTTCATGAGATAGCTTGGTGACAGACGGATAGACAGACGGATCGCGGAGTCTTAGTAATAGGGTCCCGTTTTTACCCTTTGGGTACGGAACCCTAAAAACGGAGTAAAATTATGATTAATGATCGTAATTTGGGCTTTTCATTCAGAATTATGGGCACCGGCAATACACCGAAATCTAGAAAAATGCCTTTTTATGCCATATTGAGCTGTAAATACTGTATAGAAAAACCTGGCCGAGGCATTGGAAATGTTTTCTTTTATTAACCGACTTCCCAAAAAGGAGGAGGTTCTATGTTCGACATTATGTATGTTTTGTGTATGTTCACCCATATCTCCGTCAATTGTGGACCAATTTCAAAAATTCTTTTTTTGTTTGAAAGAGTATGTTCCGAAATTGGTCCCATTTTAATTTGGTGAAGGAATGACGAAGAAATTTGAAGATATACAACAGAACTCTTCAATAAACAACGGCAAATCTCTCGGGATTTCTGCAATCGCATGTCTGTTTGTTGTTTATACTATTTCATAACATAACATCACGCCAGTACGCTCTTAAGGGGTACGCAGATCTCTCATTTCACCGGTTATGCTCAAGTTTCATGATATTTGGATAATATATTCTGGCGTTATACGAGTAGGTAACTTACTAAACAACTTGCCTATTAGGTAGGTACAACTGAAAAGTGAAAAATAAAAAAAAACTTTTTACAAAAAAATACTCGTAAGTCGGTAGTATTTTTATGTAAAAAGTTTTTTTTTGGTAATTTAATTTGTTTTAAAATTGTTTGTGAAAAAGTGGCACGCTTGTTTTTCATACAGATGGAGGGACTTGCGTTATCTAGTTAGATTTGTGTCTGTGGTTAACCTAAAGAAACCACAGTTTCCCACTGCTTATCAATTAATAAGATCAGTGGAGTTTGAAATTCATTATCTACCCAAGCCAATATCGCAGACAATGAACTTTTAAAATGATTACCTGCTCAAGGTGAAGAAAATCAAAGCATAAAAAATCATCAAATAAGGACAATAAATATACAAGAAAATACCCGAACTAATAGTAGTTAGGTATCTCATTAAATTTATAATTACAAACACAACAAATAAAAAAATTCCTACATAAAAGTCGGTATATAAATTATTGAGTAGTATCACAGAAATTATTGAGTAGTATCACAGAAATTATTGAGTAGTATCACAGAAATTATTGAGTAGTATCACAGAAAACCTGACCTATATTATTATTAAAGTCTCTTTTATTTTAATGATAACGATGTTCAATGATTACGAATTTTAGATGCGTCATTTTTATCGACTTAACTAAACATTTCGGAAGACCAATGAACTTTCGATCGATTTAATTATGTTTTGTGTCTAAACTACGAGTAGTTCAAATGAAACTGTTTTTGGCGATTTGGCTTATGAGTTTTGTCGTTCATCGTTCATCATTCAGCTCACGATGAGATGTCGTTCATTGTTATAGGATGTCACAAACATCATCGATATGATAGAAAATTTTAATTTCTCTTTGTCTTTTAATGTACTGCGACTTCGACTGAATAGGATGCGGCACTCAGCAACATCATTCAATAAGTGTAAGATTTTTTATATATAATAAGATTACGTGTGCCAAACAAAAACATTACCTTACAATATATGATATCAGTAAAATGTATAAATAAGTGCTTACATCTAATGCATTTTTTTATTTTGCATCCATACTTAGATTATTTCTTAAGGTTACACTAGTCGAAAATTCTTGCATACAAACGTAGTCTAGGGATTATGCCACTGTTTGACGATGTACGTTCAAAATAAAAAGTGATATCAATTTGACTCATCATTATCTAGCCCTGTATGGAAGCGAAAAAGTAAAAGAAAAATATTTGAAAGTTATGAGCGTCGAAAGTTCCACATTTCGACACGAATTTTAACGCATTTTTGGGCGCAAATAAATACCATAAGAAGAAGGAAAATTGCAAAACGGCCTCCATACAGGGATAAATTAGTAGTTCAACAATGCACATAATTTTATTTTGAACAGATAGATTTAGTCCTTTTTCATGATATCTAGACTGCCAAAGGTCTGTTTATAAAATTTCACGCGCTCGGTTTCGTCCTAAATCATTATCCATTTCGCTACAAAATTGCAAAAGTGTGTATTCGTACGCGAACTAGCTTCCTACTATTCATCACAGCATCTATCTCTTCCGCACGTGTTGTCGGTTGATATAAAATGCATTTTAACCCCGCGCGCAAAATAGTTCGTGCCGTCGACTAGTGTACCCTTAAATGCAGCTTATACAAAAACTGGTTTTATTACTGAACTACCCTTACGAAATAAAGTCCCCGAACAGCTCATATTTGGAATACCTCCAATATGTGGGTAGGTATACGAGATTTAACCTTGTTACACTAAAAGTTGTAATTCCTTGAAAATGGTAACAATCGCTGTTGCGTAACATGAAATTACATGAATCAGGTTTCGTTTCAAAGGACTATAAATCATTTAATCTTTATACATATTTTATTAATGAAATTAGTTGATGAAGACTTGTTTCGTGGTAAAGACGGACTTAATTACTCCCTACTTATATTTAAATGTATATTTTAATTACTTGGAATACATAAAACATATACAATGGTACAAAGATTGTGTTCAAAAAGGTTTTAAGAAATAATGCTCTTATTTAGATGCTAGAATACGGACACCATGGACACCTTGGCCTTTTTTCATAGACATAATAGGTTCTAATTATTACGTGTGTCGAATGTCGTGATCTCACGCAATATCGACTGTCTATGCTAAAAGAGAGATAAGTTGATTGTCGTACACGGTACACCGTTCGCGTAACAGAATAATAGAAAAGTCATGGTATTTGGCACTTTGAGATAATAACAGAAAAAGTTTAGTAGAGCAAGGGCATTTCAATAGTTTTGCTATCGTAACCAAACGTTCACGCAGAAATGAGATAGGTACCAGTGTATGTACCTATTAAGAGATAATAAACTTTGTAAGTAACTTATAGAGATATTGGAATGCACGTGGATTAACACTAGTATCAAAGTCAAAAAAGTCAAAGTCAAAGCACTTTATTTCAAGTAGGCCAGTTACAGGCACTTTTGAATTGTCAAAAGACAAAATAAAATATTACAAAATTATGGTGCTACAGTCCCAGTCACAAGACATAATAACTGTGAAAGTACCGTAGATGCCCATTCCAAGGCGTAGATCTCTATGGAGAAGAACGGGCAAGAAACTCCATGGACACTCTTTTTCAATTAGGTAATTATTACAAATCATTTGTTACATCATTCATGTTGAGATTACACATTATGTGAGAACGATGTAGAAAGTTAAAAGTGTCCATAGTAAATATAAAAAGACAATTCAGAAATAAAATTAGAATCAATTAAAATAAACCATGGCAGCTAAGAGATGACCAGTCCCAACCGACAGCGCCCGTTCACGAACATGACACATGTATCAGCACCATTCAGCTCAACCATTTTGAAGGGCGCTAAATGATCCGACACACGCGCCACCATCGGCGAGACATTTGAGTGGGCATGACATACTCTCAACCACCGGAGTCATTCAAGTCAATAGAAGACGTAGGTATCTAAGCATGTATAGGTATTATTCATGTGAATTTGAAACAAAAAACATTAAGTGTTATAAAATAAAATAGCATGTTGTTTTATTATGGTAATATGGTTTTAACTGATGATTTTAAAGGTATCAATGAATCTTAATGTTTTTTTTTAAATTAACTTTGCATTATAAAAATAGTCTTATAATGTAAAGTTAATTTAAAAAAAAACATAAAACGAAGCGAAATAAAATGACGGAAACAAGAAGAAAATCATGCTGTGCAGTCGGTGGATACATTATGGTTTCCGTGATCCGTTCAGCCGTTTTAGGCTTCAATCGTAGGATCTGCGTGATTGAGTAACAAACATACATCCATACGCACGTCTATCCAATCTGCCCTGAAGTTGGCTTTCCGATGCGCAAGGCACGAAACGGTGCTGTTTTTGTATGAGATTGACTACTGCGCAGCTATTGTAGCCAAATTCAGGACGGCCTATAAGTTTTGCGAGGACTATGATTTGTTCCAAATGAAAAAAAGAAAATCGGCTTTCGTTACTGACCGTACTAAAGCGACACCGATTACTTTTTGTTCAAGAATACCAAACCATGATAGTTCTTCAAATACCGAAATTCCGAACAACTACCGGTCCGGAAACCGTGGGCTTAAACTTAGTTATGCCCATAGATTTAGTATGTTTTCGCTACTATGGTTAGGCCTGTCTCCTATAGTCGGAATATAACCTTCCGTTTTTCACAGCATGAGACATGGTTAAAAAATATTCATTGAGAAACCTCTTTCGCTTTCAGTCTTTTCGAAAAAGTCCAATAATTTTTGGGAATACCCAAAAAAAATAAAGGGCATTATGTTATACTCTTTCATGAAGTCATACCCTTTGCCCTGCCGAACTCACTTTTGCAATTAGACTGCAGGAATGGGTGCATCGGCCGGGTGGGTAGATATCCGATTATTAAAATTATATCACTGATAGAAACCTAGACTATCGCTCCATACCATAGGCTACTTTTATCCGAATCGAAGAAGGAGGTGACCTCCTTCTGCGAAGCAGTAATGCTCGTAAAGGAGGAGGCAGAACGCGTGAGGGAGACGCAACGGGGACGCCCTCACGCCCCAAGCCACCGCAGGAGACGCCCTCACGCCCCAAGTCACCGCAGGAGACGCCCTGGGCGCCGGGAGTCGCAAGCCGAAACCCGGACACCATAGGCACGGGCTTGCGGATGGCGAGTAATGAGGAGCTCGCCGTCCAATAAGGACCAGGCCCGAGTCGACGGCGGGTAGTGTCCCACGCGCGCCTCAAAGAGATGTCAGCAAATACGGACGGGGTCCGCTAGGGCTGTTAAAGAAGATATAAGTACTGTGGGATCGAATAAAACCAGTTATTATAATTAAACGAATATTATTGACGTAAACTGTTGAAAATATTTTAGTCAAGTACAAAGGTGACATACATGACAGTCAACAACCTTTTGCTTGCTATAGGGTAACCTCTAAGGCTGGTGATAGATGTTAAAGGAGTATCTATTCCTAACAAGGGCCGATGCCTGTCTGGGTCGCGGATAAATTTGAAAAAGAGTTACCGCGGCCCTGTCTCAAGCACGGATGGGTTTTAGTCAGTAAAAGTCTGACACGCCCTCCCGTCTCACCCAGAGCGGGAGAAGTTACTGGATGATTACCGACCCAAAACTAAAATGTGGGAAAGCAAAGGCCACGGGAAAGAACCCACGGGAAAAAGCTATAGTTTACTATAACGCTGCTTTCAGAGTCATCTGTCTATTGGGTTACATTTAATGTCACCTGCTGACCCTAATTTAATGTTTGTTTTAATTATGTTTCCAAACATGTGTTGCATAATGCCGTAGTTTGGTATCCTCATAATTCATTTATTATTCCAGTCAGGTTTGGTGGCTCACTATCAATTTCGACATTGCCTAATTTGAAATAGTATAGTAGGTACTTGAAAAGATGCTTTGCGGATTGCGAAATTTATGTTGTATCAAATGCCGAGGCGACCACACGACTTCTTTTGGAATAACTTCATCATCAGCCTTATAATATTGTCCCTGCTGGGATACAAGCCTGCTCTCTGTGAGACGGAATGGGCCGTTAGTACACCACGCGGGCCCAGTGCAGGTTGGTGGATGTCACATGTCTTTGAATTTTTGGTTCTAGGACATGTCGGTTTCCTCACGATGTCTTTCTTTGCCGCTTTAAGAGCAGTGGTAATGAAATCATTTACACAAAGTAAAGACGATATCCAACCCGCACTGGGCCCGCGTGGTGGATTACGGCCCATCCCCTCTCAGAGAGGAGGCCTGTGTCCCATCAGTGGGAACATTAATAGGCTGATGATGATGAAAGACGATATTGCTGCCATCGTGGGGAAAACCTGGATGAAGTTGGCTCAAGAGCGTGGGATTGGCACAAGCAAATAGAGGCCTATGCTCAGCAGTGGGCAAAGTCGGGCTGTAGATGAAGATGATTATGAAAGCGTCAGCCTGTGTTCGAACCCACGACCGACAACTTGTAGTCGCGGCTGCTCTAAATAACATTCATTCAATTGGAAATAACATTCATCATTATTTCATCTAAAAGTGATAACCCCAGAGCCCTTTCCCTCAAAGGAAATAACTTCCAATTCTTAGTAGAAGAGCAGTCTAAGAACCTTCGAGAAATCAATCGGAAATTTGATATACTGGATAAAAAAAAAGGTTGTCTTAACGAAAGCCGATGAAGATGATATTTTAATGCGGTTTTGATTCTATGGCTATATTTATATAAAAATATGTTACATCCGCATTCTAATGCATACTAAACACTGACCTCTAACATACAAATTGTATGAAGGTTAGTGAAAACTTGTCTATTTTCCTACTCCTCCGTTATTTTTTTCTGATTAATTTCGTTGCGGGATCCAAGACAGTTAAATTCATTCTCCGGGAATTCGTCGAGCTTCATTGCCTCGGCGCTTTTCTGGTAGAGATGGGTCGTACTAGGTGAATCTTGGACTAGGTGCACCTAGTCCAAGTCCGTACAAATACTCGATCCAAATACCTGTTCCACCTAGTCCACCTAGTCCATGAAATACGCATACTTTATAGATGCTTAGTCTTGGCGTACCGCTGATGCGTGTAGATACGTACGTACGCAGTAATGAATTGTAATCTTTCCTTCATACTTTATACAGGCTTAGGACTGTCAACGAAAAGATTTATCTACATTGAAGATTGTTGGCGTAATTAAAAGATTTCTATTAATTTTTTCAAAGTACTTAATTAGTTTTGTTACTGTTTTTTTTTAAATACTACTTCCTTTGGGAAACATTTTTTTAAACAATAAACACATGAATTAATGTCGTAATAAAAAATAGATATATGTTCTTTAACAATTTATCAAAATTTCGTTACAAAAACCGATCACACTAAATAAGTCCGACAGTACGTGTTTGCGACGTCTAGTAGGTATCATTTCATTCATTCATTTATTTATTCATAAACAATATTCATTGTGTTTGAACATATTATCATTGAATTATTATTTATACACATTAAATTGTACAACCCAAAATTACAACAAAATGAACAACATAGTTCACTACTTAAAATTTAATAAATTCAATGTCAAAAGAAGGTATTCAAATTCAATATAATAAAGAAAGTCAAATAGTTATAAAAATTAAAAGTCACCCTAACATTTATCTAATACAACAAACAAAAAGAAAACAACGAAAATCACTGTCATAAAAGTTAATAAATTCAATGTCACATTCTGCAAAATCAAGAGGTATCAATACGTGAAGCGAGATCACATTCGCTCGAGTCCGTACTTGATACTAGACTGCATCATATAGTCTTAATTCGCATCGAGTATTGTCAAAGTACCTATTCTATAAAGTCTGCCTAGTCCCGACTAGTCTCGAGTATTGTCAAAGTACCTATTCTATAAAGTCTGCCTAGTCCCGACTAGTCTCGAGTATTGTCAAAGTACCTATTCTATAAAGTCTGCATAGTCCCGACTAGTCTCGAGTATTGTCAAAGTACCTATTCTATAAAGTCTGCCTAGTCTCGAGTCTCGAGTATTGACAGACAAGGATGGAAGGATTGCGGAATAGTGTAGTTAAAAAAGGACAGAATATATTCTAGCAAAACATAGTGCGCGTCGCGTTACTTTTATGCACTTTGAATTAGGGTTCAAATTCAAGTGACTGACACACGTATGATTTTGGCATACATTAATGAGCTATGACTATGATGCTATCTCACATCGCCGCGTCGTCGGTACTATGATTCGCGCGGGCCGCGGGTGCCGTGCACTGCGTAGGCACAGTGAGTGTGAGACTAGGTGGATCGAGTATTATAAAAGTTAGAATAGGTGCAGCCTAGTCTCATTAAATACCTAGTACCTGGATCTGTTCTAGTATATACGCTTCAACTCTATTTTCTGGTGGTCGCCACTGTTGATTCTGGCTTTCAGGAGTTGCAGTGGTTTGGGAATAGTGCGGTGGGAATGTCCCAAAAAAAATACAAATTGTATATTAGAGGTCAGTGATACTAAAGAATTCAAGAAAATAAAATAAGACTTGACTTAAAGGTCCATGTGACCAGGTCATAAAAATACAAAAAAAAAAATATATAAACTTGACATTTCTTCAAAATGCCAGACAGATTTTAAATAAATACAATCTTGTGTACAATCTGCAGCTTAGATAATGCAGTAACAGTAGGTATTGTAAACTATATTCAGCACTATCTTACGTAATATTTCGGACACCTATTTAGGTATTCTAACAATACTATTGTGATCTAGCTATCGTAATGTCAATATGTAACAAAATTGCAGAACGGAATTGCGAAAACAGTGTTATAAGGTTAGATGATAGTATTTTCCGGCAAATTACAATCGGAAATATGCTCTTATAGAGATTATCGTGAGTAAAGGATGCACAATACTACTGCCGTTACGTATGAAAACCACGTGTCTGGGTTTTCGCACGAATACAGGTAAATATGACCTTGGGTAATTCTCAGTGGTGCCCTTAAGCAATTTACAATAGAATACAGCCTTCGCATGGTTTCAGAGGTTTGTGCAAGTTGAGCGCTCGTGGAGAATAGACCTCTTTGCGTACTTATTATACTTATGTTTCGACTCTTTCAATGTTCGGTTTCTCGCGGTGTTCAATTATCTTTTTGTGGACTGTTATTGGCTGATTTGGTGTGTGTTAGTGCTGTTTTTTTAAAATGTTTAAAATACTGAATACGTTTACGAGTTGGTAAGTTTTTAGTATTTTACTTTTGTTAGTTAATAAAAACTGTGTGAGTTTAAAATAAATAATAGATATTTATATAGAGCTACTTATCTATACTAATATTATAAATGCGAAAGTAACTCTATCTGTCTGTTACCTTTTTACGCTTAAACCGCTGAACCGATGGTATGGAGATAGTTTGACTTAGGATGGTTTTTATCCCAGAAATTATCCTTTAGGGAGTGGACAGGGGGTAGAATGTACGGTGAACTAATAATTGCCCAAGTAACACATCTATACTATAATAATATTATAAAGAGGAAATATTTTTTTGTTTGTTTGTACCAAATAGGCTCCGAAACTACTGGACCGATTTAAAAAAATCATTCACCAATAGAAAGCTACATTATTCCTGAGTGACATAGGCTATTTTTTTTATGCCGAAAACGGGTCCTGTGTGGTGGCCCAAGGGAGCGAAGCCGCGGGCAACAGCTAGTAATCTATACTAATATTATAAAGAGGAAAGATTTTATTGTTTGTTTATATCGAATAGGCTCCGAAACTACTGGACCGATTTGAAAAATTCTTTCACTAATAGAATGCTACATTCACAGATTCTGTGGCTACATTATTCCTGAGTGACATAGGCTATTTTTTAATCCAGAAAACGGGTCCTGTGGGGTGGTCCACGAGAGCGAAGCCGCGGGGAACAGCTAGTCTATAATATTACGGCGCGATATAAAAAATAGGCTATTCAAAGTCTAATGCAGACGAAGTCGCGGGAAATAGCTAGTAGTAGATACAAATTAATTTATTTTGCTCCTATTATGTTAATTTAAATATATACAAAATACTGTAGTATGCAGTAAGCCATTGTGTCCATTAAATAGCTATTTTAGGGTTCCATACCCAAAGGGTAAAACCGGGACCCTATTACTAAGACTCCACTGTCCGTCCGTCTGTCCGTCTGTCTGTCTGTCTGTTTGACACCAGGCTGTATCTCATGAACCGTGATAGCTAGATAGTTGAATTTGCACAGATGATGTATTTCTGTTGCTGCTATTACAACAACTACTAAAACAGAATAAAATAAATATTTAAGTGGGACTACCATACAACAAACGTGTTTTTTTTGCGATAATGGTACGGAACCCTTCGTGCGCGTGTCCGACTCGCACTTGGCCGGTTTTTCTTGAAAACTTTTGTTTTGAGTTTTCAAAACTTTAAATATAAATATTCGTACCAACCTATTGACTTGCCCAGTCCTACATGTAATCTATACTTCTATACTAATATTA
Source organism: Orthosia incerta (assembly GCA_948252205.1). Classification (NCBI taxonomy): domain Eukaryota; kingdom Metazoa; phylum Arthropoda; class Insecta; order Lepidoptera; family Noctuidae; genus Orthosia; species Orthosia incerta. Next base: position 10,033,626 of record OX411748.1, read on the forward strand.
TAAAGAGGAAAGATTTTGTTTGTTTGTTTGTTTGTATGTACCGAATAGGCTCCGAAACTATATAATTAAAAAAATAGAATTTTTTAAATCGGTCTGGACCGATTTAAAAAATTCTATTTTTTTTCCTGTGGGGTGGTCCACGGGAGCGAAGCCGCGGGCAACAGCTAGTTTCTTATAAAGAAGAATGATCAGAATAAACTCCATGAATACTATTAAAAAAAAACATCCCCACTTTACATCTATAGGAGGCAACACAAAAAAAATTTTTTTTCGTGGTTTTATTTTACCACATTGTCGGAATTATTAATATGGTATATTCATGCCAAATTATAGCTTTTTAGTACTTAGATTCTCTGAGTTAAGCTGCGGACGGACAGAAGGACAGAGCGAAACTATAAGGTTTCCTTGTTGACTTCGGATCCCACAACTGTTTTGAATTAATTGACACATTTCTTCGATGTAGAATAAAACTGTAGATAGCAGTCACAAACAATCAAAGTGCACACCATGGTGCTAACATTTACAAAGTATAAATTTATCCCCGCGGCTACGCTCTTGTGGTCCGTTAAGGCCCTTACTCCGCTTTAGTGCCGTAAAACGGTTACTTTCTAAACCTCCTTAGTAACGGCTAGGTTAAAAGCTTGAAAAAAGTATATATTTCGTTTCATGAACATTATTTTAAAACTTTTTTTTTTTGATTGACTAATACTTTTGCTTTAAAAAAATAATTAACAACTCAACAACAGAAGTGCAGTTTATACTAGTACAGACATCGTGATTCACTCTATCTTTAAAAACAAAAAACCTTAGTATTTATTTATTTATTGGTTTTGATTAGGATATATAAATTGTACCCATTATTGATGAATAAATTTTATTTATTTCATTAATTTTATTTTAAAGTAACAGCTTATATTTTAACATTTCTTTTAAATCAGTGTGGGAGTTCTTAAATAAAACTATTGCACAATGCACAATAAAAGTAAGGTCATGTTTTGTAGACGTAACGACAATAAAATAAAACCAGTTAAATTAAAACCAGTTTTATTTAAGTTTTTAAGCTGACATGGTCACAATCATTAGAATTAATATTTGTTTCGGGATATTTACCATGTATATTAAGATTTTTGCTGAGAGCTCGATATTTCGGCACCGTTACAAGCGCCATGATCACGAGAACTAAAGACGCGCTAAGTGGCGCTTGTAAAGGTGTCGAAATATCGAGCTCTCAGCAATAATCTAAATATACATGGCAAATATCCCTAAACAAATATTAATTCAGTTTTATTTAGCCTAGACGCTAGATTGACCTGTGGAGCAGGAAAAAAAGTTCCTAAGCATTAATATTTTGGACTTGCTTTTTATTCGGGTCCTGTTGATCTGTAAAATTTTTAGAAAAAAAGTAGGCAGATAAACAGCAACATCTACAGAATCGCTGAGTGTCATAACTCAGTTAAGGTTACACTAGTCGATTTTTTTTCCATACAAACGCAGTCTAGGGATTATTGCACTGTTTGACGATGTACGTTCAAAATAATAAGTGATATCAATTTGTCTCATCAGCGTCAGCCTTGTATGGAAGTGAAAAAGTAAAAAAAGAAAATATTTGAAAGTTATGAGCGTCGAAAGTTCTACATTTCGACACAAATTTTAACTCATTTTTGGGCGCAAATAAATACCATAAGAAGACCGAAAATTGCAAAACGGCCTCCATACAGGGATAGATTAGTAGTTCAACATTCCATATAATTTTATTTTGAACAGATAGATTTAGTCGTTTTTTCATGATATCTAGACTGCCAAAGGTCTGATATATTGAATATGAAGAGAGATATTTGTCCAGCGCAAAAACCAGCGTGGATGAAGTTCGTTCCTTGAGGGAGGCTATGGTTGAGCGGACAGATTTGACCTTAAGCCTTGTCTCCCAGTGGGGTGATGACAATCTGGTCTATTTTAACGCCACCAAAACACAGGCGTGACTTTTTACCGCTAAAAGGAGTCTGTTCGATCAAACGCCTACTTTTCGGGGTGCGTCTGTTCCTGTGACTGATCGGCTCGAGCTCCTAGGCATGGAGTTGACATCCAGTCTCAACTTCGGCTCCTCCATTGAGAACAAAGCCCAAATCGCGGCCAAAAAACTGGGCATCCTAAATAAAGTGAAACGATAATTTACGCCTGGACAGCTTTTAACCCTATACAAAGCACAAGTCCGATCCTGCATGGAGTATTGCAGCCACCTTTGGGATGGTTCAGCTAAGTATCAGCTTGCCGCGCTTCACTCAGTGGAACGCAGAGCCAAGAGGCTCATTGGCGACGTTGAACTGGTGGACGCCAAGCTTCACAGCTTGGCTCATCGCCGCAAAGTTGCCTGCTTGTCGGTCTTCTACAGACTGTACTTCGGTGAGTGTGCTCAAGAACTCCACGACCTCATCTCACCAGCCCCCTTCTACCATCGGACATCTAGACGCACTGCAAGTTATCATCCTTACCTTGTTGCCATTCCTCCAATTCGAACCAAGCGCTTCCAAACATCCTTTATAATGCGCACAGCGAATGAATGGAACTCACTACCTGCGTCTGTGTTTTCGAACGCATTCAACCCGAATCTCTTCAAAGTTAGAGTGAACAGGCTTCTTCTGGGTAAGCTCACTCCATCGTAGACTCTGTCTCTGTCACCTATGACCTAGACTAGAGTCAAGATCAAACCCATTACAAATAAAAAAAAAAAAAAGATGGTCTGTTTATAAAATTTGGCGCGCTCGGTTTCGTCCAAAATCATTATCCATTTCGCTACAAATTTGCAAAAGTGTGTATTCGTACGCGAACTAGCTTCCTACTGCTCATCACAGCATCTATCTCTTCCACACGTGTTGTCGGTTGATATAAAATGCATTTTAACCCCGCGCACATAATAGTTCGTGCCGTCGATTAATGTGTAGCTTTGTATGAATAAAAGAATATTCATCATCGGATCATTAGTGCTATTCTCTAAGGAAACAGCCTTGAGCGTAGCGCTGCGCCAGCGACGAAACTAGTACAGAACTAGTAGTTTTAGACATCCAGAAATTACCTATAACAAACACATATCCTACAATTGTATTAGTTTAGATATAATCTACTGTACTCAGATTTTTATTTGCATACATTACATGATTTTGTAGACTAAACTGTCATTTGGGGGGTTGTTATTTAATCATCATCATCACCTGCCTAGCCTTTTTCCCAACTATATTGGGGTCGGCTTCCAGTCTTACCGGATTCAGCTAAGTACCAGTGTTTTACACGGAGCGACTGCCTATCTGACCTCCACAACCCAGTAACTGGGTAACACGGTACCCCTTGGCAAGACTGGTGTCAGATCTCAAGCTTCTAACTACCCGTAACGACGGGTAAAGATGTACAAAAAATAATTAGTATAGAACGTCGGCACGGTTTTTCTGTATGGGATGAGACACCATTGCCCTTGTGTTGTGCTTCATCTCGCCAATTCTTTTATTTTGGGGTCCGCAATTCTAAACCAACCTAAACCAATCAACCTGTCTAATTCCATTGTTTAAATTATGCAACCAATCAATCATGAAGCATGCAAACATTGAAATATCAATGAAAATACATAAATAAATTAAGCACTGAAACAGGTCAGCAAAACACGCATGTTCTGAATATTGTTGCTAAGCTAATTTAGCTGAAATTGGCAGCCAAAACGTAGCAGCCAAAGTACCCAGGGCCGTAAATAATGTGGGACCCTCTGCAACTTATTTTTTTATTTTTTATTTCTTCCGTTAGATGGCATTTTAAGGAAAAATGTAGATTATTTACTTAAAAATTAGGCAATTGACTTTTAGTCCAATGCTATTGTTGTAAGGATTATTCTTGTTACAATTTTTATGTCACCTTGGTTTTGTATTTTGTATGTGTCCGGCAACTAGTATTCCATTTTTCAAGCACTTCCTGGCATCCCATTAGGCTGAATCTTGGCGTGCTTATGAAATTTTGGAAACATTGAAATAATATGGTACTGTGGAGCTGGTCTCATGATGGAGCCGGAAGGTGGTTATAGCAACTCCTCGACCAGAGAAGATTGCGCCATCGTGTTTGGGCTCATTGAATATGTATTTTATATTTTTTTTTATTTTATTTTACTTATTTATTATTGTAAACCATACCATTTTGTGTTTTTACTTGAAGGTGCAAATAAACTATTTTATTTTTTATGTATATTACCTAGCGATATTACAATTTAGTACTTAGTTCATTAAAAGCTTGTTTTAAAAAGATTTTTACTTTTAATTATTTTTAATCGTCACTAGGATTTAGCCAATTACTTTCAACGATAGCGTATTTAGTAGTACTTTATCAGTGGAAAGAGTTTTTGTAATCGGATCAGTAATTCTAGAGATTTCCTCCTACAAAGAAACAAACAAACAATTTTAAGTCTTTTCTATAATATTATTTTAGATCAGGTGTCAAACATCGTGAGGAAACCGGCATGTCCTAGAACCAAAAATTCAAAGACATGTGACATCCACCAACCCGCACTGGGTCCGCGTGGTGGATTACGGCCCATTCCCTCTCACAGAGAAGAGGCCTGTGTCTCAGCAGTGGGAACATTAAAAGACTGATGATGATGATGAGATCAGGTGTCCCCAAATGGCGGGCTGCCCGACCTATTTTATGTGGACTTAAATAAACAGTACAATATAATTTACTTGTGTTACTTGAGTAAGGAATTTAATAATTTATCCCGGTCTCTGTCTTTACTGCCGTCGATTCGACAACGGACTAATCATCATAATCTTCATTAAAATTAAAATAAATACTTAAATAAATAAACGATTTTTATTTACAATTTAAAATTTACAATTACCCATATTTTAAATTTACAATTAAAATGAATCGGACATCACAATAACACAAAATTAATAATTTCAATTTTAACAAAGTAAATATACGTGATGATGTAAAAGGCCGGGAGGGTAAGGTCATAAACCTTACGAGCCGCGACGGCCATATTATTAAAAAAAATGGACTCCAAATGAATGTAATTGGTGACTCCTGGTTAAGATCATCATCAATCATCATCTACAGTGGTTTTTGCCCTATTTACAGCACAAAAGAACATGTTCCTTTTGCGCCATTTCCCTATGTGTTGTACTGTTTTTTAACCGACTTTCGAAAAAGGAGGAGGTTCTATGTTCGACTTCTTGTATGTTTTTTTTTTTTTTTTTATGTACGTTCACCGATATCTCCGTCAATTGTGGACCGATTTTGAAAATTCTTTTGTTTGAAAGAGTATGTCCCGAAATTGGTCCCATTTTAATTTGGTGAAGATCTGATGAAGAACTTCGAAGATATACAACAGAACTCTTCAATAAATAACGGCAAATCTCTCGGGACTGCTGAAATCGCATGTCTGTTTATTGTTTATACCATTTCATAACATAACATCACGCCAGTATGCTCTTAAGGCGTAAGCAGATCTCTCATTTGATCGGTTTTGTTAAAGTTTCATGATATTCGGGTAATCTATTCTGGCGTTATAGGAAACTTACTAAACAACTTGCCTATTAGGTAGGTACAACTAAAAAGTGCAAAATAAAAAAACTTTTTTACAAAAAAATACTACCGACTTCCAAATAAGAAAACTACAAAGTGAAAAATAACTTTATTTTTCACTTTGTAGTTTTCTTATTTGGAAGTCGGTAGACTTTTTTTGTAAAAAAGTTTTTTTATTACATCATCGATCAATTTGCAGTTTACATAGCTAAATGGTTCTAGTGGTGTTCACAGCCTTTCCGATACGAACTATTGTAGGTTTGTGTCTATTTTTTATTAGCTACTATTCAGAATATAAGTCTGTTTTTTTATTAATTTTGATAGATGCTGAGAAGTCTGCAAGCGCTACTGCAGTGGTTGATGTCCTGGGTTTGATTCCCGGCCCGAGTATCATTGGGTTTTATACATCTTGATTTTTTTAGTAGCGGACCCAAATCCAAATACCGAATATTTGGATTTGGTTCTGTTTGATAGCAATACGTTCACCTCTTATGATCGTCTTGGAATTATCTGTCAAAATTTGGGTGTAGGTACTATATGTAGATACATTTCTGACTAACTCTCTGGAGGAAACGGGCATGATCTTACGTTATGGTTTAGTTACGGAGAGTCTTCGTTGGGTAGTGTTACACTCAATTTCAGAAATTGGGCCTAATGGGTCAAGGGCGTCTTAATTACTTCGGTTATCTTTCAATGTCACCAAAATAAAGATAACTGAAATTTAAACGCCCTTGACGTCGCACAATTGCGAAGTCGTATATATTTTCGCAAAACAAGAAAACTGAAGGTAAATATAATCAAATCAATCAGTTGGATCAGCTTCCAGTCTAACTAGGTGCAGCTATGTTCCAGTATTCTATTGGGACTGGGACAATCCCACCGCACTGTTCCCAAACCGCTGCAACTCCTGAAAGCCAAATTCAACAGTGGCGACCACTAGAAAAGCACCGAGGCAATGAAGCTCGTCGAAGTCCCGGAGAATGAATTTAACTGTCATGGATCCCGCAACAAAATTGATCAGAAAAGAATAAAAGAGGAGTGAGAGAGGAAAAATAAAAATTTTCACTAGCCTCCATATCAAGCAGAAGACAGAACAAATAAGGCCAATAGGCACAAAGGCTCGTTTACAACTGGGATAAGCCCAGTGGCCTAGCACCACGGATAAAAATTAGCATTAATGGTTCCTAACATTGTGAGCTGGTATATTTGATTCTAATAATAGGTACGGCAAAAACGCTTGAACGCACGCAAATTTGTTCTACTTTCCACAAGTTCCGTATAGTAAATAAATCTAGATGCAGCCTGTACATTATCCAACATAATATTGTGTTCATTCTGCCAAAAATACACTCCCATAAGATATGATGTGCAGATTGTACATATTCGCAGTCAGATGTAGAACATTAACATAAAGGCGAGGCAACGAGCTTTAAGAAAAATAATTTACTTTTAAAGTTACCATGTACAGTGAGAAATTGGGCAACACAGTGATCCACCTCAAGCATTTTACAAGGAGTGATTGCTGCCGACAAAGTGGGTCTTAAACTGAACATGGACACATCAAGGTCATGTTGAATGCTCATTTACCACCCATTCCTATCAAGATCGGAGCCTCTACACTCGAAGTTATATACGCTTATGCCTGCCTGGGACAAACGGTCCAGTTAGTTGGGTCTAACTTCGAGAAAGAGGTCAATCTTCGAATCCGACTCGGCTGGGCAGTGTTCGGGAAATTTCGCGGTATCTTCTCGTCCAACTTACCGCAGTGTCTCAAGACGACAGTCTATGACCAGTGTGAGTTTCCAGTGATTACATACGGGACTGAAACGTGGTCGCTCATAATGGACCTCATTAGAAGGCTTAATATCACACAAAGGCCAATGGAGAGGGCTTTAGTCGGAATTTCCTTGCGTGATCGAATCAGAAATGAAGACATCCGCAAGAGAATCAAGGTTAGCGACATAGCCCGATGAATTGCCAAATTTAAGTGGCAGTGGGCAGGACACATTGCGGACAAAAAGTTCTGGATTTGGTGATCGCGAACCGGAGGACGTGTTGCGTTGGAAGGCCTCCCACTAGGTGGAACGATGACCTAATGAAGGTTGCGAGGATCCGCTGGATGCGAGACGCACGGGACCGGTCAATGTGGTGACACTAAGTGGAGGCCTATGTCCACCAGTGGATATCTTTCGGCTGGAATGATGAATGATTATGACGATTGCTTATCTGACCTCCACAATTCCATCTGGCTTTTAAATATTTATATCGACTGTCAAAGGTGTACGCAGTTATGCAGGACTAAAAACTTAACATGACAAAAAATAAGTTCAAAAACTAAAACCCGACTACTGAAAAATCACGCTCTAAAAAGTATGAATAAATCCAATATTTACTTTATTTTATTTTAATTTTATTAATTTTAGAAAAACTTACAGCTAATACAGTAAATAAGCAGAAACAACATGCAAAAAAAGGCCAATTAAACGTTTTCATACATATAAAAATTTGCATAAAATACATATCAGCGAGTTTAAAATAAAAAAGATATGACTCAACGCCTCCAACAAATACAAAAAAAAATAAACACAGAAAAAGAATTCTACATATCAAAGTAACGCTTACTCAAAATGTTCTTTACGTTTTTAATCTTAGTATGGAATAAATCCAGATCAACATCCCGACACACCGCATTAAACGTACGACAAACTCTTATCATGGTCGAATTCTGTCTGTAAGTAGTTCCGACCTTAGGTACATGAAAGAGACGCGAATGCCGTAGAAACGCACATGGTACACGCAGTCCAACCTTGCCCACCAGCTCAGGCACGTCAGTGGATCCGTTCATAATTCTAAAAAGAAAAGCAAGATCTGCGATTTTCTTCGCTCGTGCAGAGGCAGAATGTGAAATTTTTTACACCGACTTGAGTACTTAGGGAGATATGTATTCGATTGATATTGTGTGTACCTTAAAAATCGTCTTTGTATGCTTTCAATACGATTAACATAAACGTTATAAATCGGATTCAAAATTTGAGAAGCATACTCAAGGTGGCTACGGACGAACGCACAGTAAAGAATCTGCATAGTTTTTATATTCTTAAAATCAGAAGATATCAAAGCTTTAGAAGCCTTGTTGACTATGTTATCTATATGTGCGTCAAACAAAAGCTTAGAATCAAAAGTTACCCCAAGGTCCCTGATAAATATATCTGTATCTCTGGCTAATAAGGTGCTTGAAATCATGTAATTATACATAACAGGGTTTGGCTTACGAGTAAATGTACATACATAGCATTTGGATACATTTAAACCCAACTTATTCCTAACGGAATAGTCATGGAACCGGTCCAGATCGTCTTGTAAACGGCAAGCATCCTCAATAGTTGATACTTGACCCAGAATCTTCATGTCATCCGCAAACAATAAAATTCTCGAAAAGGAAACAAGAGGCAATGTCGTTTATAAAGATATGAAATAAAAGGGGTCCTAATACGGATCCCTGGGGAACACCTGATGGGATGTACATTGCTCTCGATGTGTAACCATTGAGAACCACCGTCTGACATCTATTTTCCACGTATGATGAAAACCATTCTCAACTGAAATTGTTATGTACACGCTATTCGATATAAAACGGGTATTAAATAAATAACTTACATGTAATCAATATTTTATTGTATTTCCTACATATTCATAGTGGTTTTCAGAGTATATTATATATCATAAAATTGTTTTATTGGCTTGTTTGTGTTTGCCTATATCCGGAAAGAAAAATCTGCCGTCCGATCGCCATATTTATTTCTCGTCTTCAAAAGTTAAATCCTTTATTTCAATTAGGCCATTGCGGCATTTTTGAATGTCAAAAATTTAAAGAATAATAAATGATTGATTTTACTGTCCATTCGAAATGGTTTTTCATTCCTTGCATTTTTCTAATAGATACGTACTAAACGTATTCATTAGAAGACTCGGAGTATTATAAACCCGTGTATTGTCAGTACTTTTGTATCCTGCGAAAGGCTTTTTTCTAAAGCTGGTACAACAGTCATTGCATTCAGATATCGTCAAAGAAACAAACATAACAAACAACATACCAAACAAATAACAATAAAAAAAATCAAACACAAACAAACGACAACTCAACATGACAAATCGGCAAACATTAAAAAAAAAAAAAAACTGGTTTTTTCATAGGCCTCTTTTTTATTATGACTCAAGTCTAATGACAAGATGATATTAGTACAATATTAATAGATCAATACTTTTAGTTGCTTCTTTTTGTACTAAATTCTTCACAAAAAAAATTGATGCGACTAAGTACCTATAGCTTTACGAACGATACTATATTGAGTATAAAAAAACTTTTTTACAAAAAAATACTACTGACTTACTTCCAAATAAGAAAACTACAAAGTGAAAAATAAAGTTATTTTTTACTTCGTAGTTTTCTTATTTGGAAGTCAGTAGTATTTTTTTGTACCTACCTAATACGCAAGTTGTTTAGTAAGTTTCCTATAACGCCAGAATAGATTACCCGAATATCATGAAACTTGAACAAAACCGATCAAATGAGAGATCTGCTTACCTACCCCTTAAGAGCGTACTGGCGTGCTGTAATATTATGAAATGGTATAAACAATAAACAGACATGCGATTGCAGCAATCCCGAGAGATTTGCGGTTATTTATTGAAGAGTTCTGTTGTATATCTTCGAAGTTCTTCATCAGATCTTCACCAAATTAAAATGGGACCAATTTCGGAACATACTCTTTCAAACAAAAACATAATTTTCAATATCGGTCCACAATTGACGGAGATATCGGTGAACATAAATAAAAAATAAAAAAACATACTAGATGTCGAACATAGAACCTCCTCCTTTTTCGAAGGTCGGTTAGAAAGTATCGATACCTCAGTGGTATCGTTTCCACCCTACTTGTACCTACAACATTTAAATTATTGTTTCAGGAAACAGTGGTGGATCATCTTGGCGATGATATCTACAATGATATCGGCCGATCGACAGGGGCCACCACACGTTGTGTTCATCATGGTGGATGATATGGTAAATAATCATTTTCTTAATAAGTCCCAACATAGGTTTAAAAAATGCCAGTTATCATTGTTCCCTTGAACGATGAGGATTTGCGTACCGAAAATCTTATTGAAAAATAACGAACTGAAAAGAAATAAATAAAAATGAACTGAGTTGGTGCGCTAAAAGAGAAGATGTGCAACATCTCTTAGCATCAGGAATGAATCTGAGAGAAATATAATTAATAAGGGACTCAATGTAAATAGGTTAGACTTGGGCATATTTTGTTATTTTCTGGCTCGGCCTAATGAATAAATAATTTTGGCCTCACACTCACTCCTCGAGGCTAACATTATTTATTCATTAGTCAGTATTTAAAACACTGTTTTTGTTTCACATCACATCACATCATCTATCATTAATAGTAATGTTCCCACTGCTGGGACACAGGCCTCCTCTCTGTGAAAGGGAATGGGCCGTTATCCACCACGCGGGCCCAGTGCGGGTTGGTGGATGTCACATGTCTTCGAATTATTGGTTCAAGGACATCCTCACGATGTTTTCCTTCACCGTTTTGAGAGCAGTGGTGATGAAATAATTTACACAAAGTATAGCGCCTGCCTGGGCTCGAACCCACATACCACTGGGCCCCCACTGCTCTGACTGCTCTGTTTTTGTTTAGTTTATTTAATTTTGTTAGTTAACTTAAGATTAGTTTATGATGGGACTGACGTGAACTGTGTTCAAAAGTCCCTTAAAATAAAGATAACAATCTCCTCTACAAAAAGTGATGCGTGACATAATCATAATATTTTAGAAATATAATTTTACATAAGTACAGGAAGAGGAGGTCAAAAGAAACGATGGATGGACTGTGTGAACAGTGATATTAAAGAAAACTGGCCAAGTGCGAGTCGGACTCGCGCACGAAGGGTTCCGTACTTGGTAAATTGCGGTTTATGATTTATGACGAAAAACTATTTACTAGATCTCGTTCAAACCAAGTTTCGTTGAAGTTTGCATGGTAATGTACATCATATTTTTGTTTTAGTTTTATCATTCTCTTATTTTAGAAGTTACAGGGGGGGGGGACACATTTCACCACTTTGGAAGTGTCTCTCGCGCAAACAATTCAGTTTAGAAAAAAAAAAAATTAGAAACCTCAATATCATTTTTGAAGATCTATCCGTAGATACCCCACACGTATGGGTTTGATGAAAAAAAAATGTTGGGTTTCAGTTCTAAGTATGGGGATCCCCCAAATTTTTTGTTTTTTTTTCTATTTTGAGTGAAAATCTTAATGCGGTTCACAGAATACATCTACTTACCAAGTTTCAACAGCATAGTTCTTATAGTTTCGGAAAAAGTGGCTGTGACATACGGACGGACAGACAGACAGACAGACATGACGAATCCATAAGGGTACCGTTTTTTGCTATTTGGCTACGGAACCCTAAAAAGGGAATCATTTATTTCAAATTCAGTTCATTTCGAGTGACAAGGGGAGGCAGATGATGATAAATATAAGTTCCGAATTTAATTTTGACATTTATTGTTATTCGCTTGAACATAAAAGTATGAGAACGCCATAATTATAACATTTTAGAAACATTATTTTAGTTAAACGCTTTAAGGGTACACTAGTCGACGGCACAAACTAATTTGTGCGCGGGGTTAAAATGCATTTTAAATCAATCGACAACTCGTGCGGAAGAGATAGATGCTGTGATGAGCAGTAAGAAGCTAGTTCGCGTACGAATACACACTTTTGCAAATTTGTAGCGAAATGTATAATGATTTTGGACGAAATCGAGCGCGCGAAATTTTATAAACAGACCTTTGGCAGTCTAGATATCATGAAAAAACTACTAAATCTATCTGTTCAAAATAAAATTATTTGCATTGCTGAACTACTAATCTATCCCTGTATGGAGGCCGTTTTGCAATTTTCCGTCTTCTTATGGTATTTATTTGCGCCCAAAAATGTGTTAAAATTAGTGTCGAAATGTGGAACTTTCGACGCTCATACCTTTCCAACATTTTCTTTTATTACATTTTTGCTTCCATACAGGGCTAGATAATGTTGAGACAAATTGATAGCACTTTTTATTTGATCGTACATCGTCAAACAGTGGAATAATCCCTAGACTACGTTTGTATGGCAGAATTTTCGACTAGTGTAACCTTAAGGCCGTACCCTGACCAAAAAATCAGCATGAGATATGAGCATTCCTATTGGCCTAGCGGCACTGGAGGCGCATGAATTACAGTAGAAAATATGCCCAAATTTTAGAATAAAATCTTTATAAAATCGAATATTGGTCTATTGAAAAAAATTTAACTTACAAAATGTTTGTTATCAAATTGTCTATCCATTAGTGTTAGTACAAAAAATAATTAATGAACACTTTATGAGGAGATGCATGTTATCAATAATTATTTCTCATTTTTATGGTTTTGTTGGAAGGAGATTAGTTATACATATACTTCTTTAAAAAAAAAAGTGTACTACCATTTTAGAATGAACATTATGTAGAAATTTAACGTATTTATATTAATTGATATTTCTTTTTGAATAAAGAGTAGATAGCTCTTAAAAACTGCACAAAACGACTAGCGCGGCATTTTGCTCGGGGAGGCGTAGGCGCCTTAACTAGTTTTATTCTCTTAGTTGTTATACAACAAAATAGATATATGTACCTACGTTTCAATGCAAATTTTGCATAAATTAAATACACTTTAATTAGTATTTATTCACAACATTTGTATGTAATATTTTTTTTATCTTATTATAAATTCATAAAAATTAACTACCGTCATACTAGTTACATAACCCTAGGTCATGAATAGTCATGATATTGTATCATCACTTTAAACGATGCTATATGTACTTAACAATGAACCTACGCTAATTATAATTCAACTTTGATAATTATTATGTTTTTTGGTTCTAATAGTTATAAAATTTTATATCAAAGAAATTTACTATATTTATTTGGTATTAATTTTGGCATATCAAGTTTTATAAAACTAATTAATTAATTCATTATTTTTTTTTTCATGCATTTTCAAGAGCTGAAATAAACTTATAAATATGGAAAATGTATATCTAACAGTTATAAACAACACGATGAATATCTTTGGTCCACGTTTAGGCATAAAAAAATATAAATACCAAAAGATACATGCCCGTTTCATACGTATCCAAGAGTTGTCATAAAGTCAAAAGTATGGAAAATTTAAAACCGGTATAAACAACAAGATGAAAAACTTTGGCTCACATTTTGGCATAAGTACAAAGTTTTATAAAACATCAAAAGATACATGCCCGCGTCATACGTATCTAAGAGTGGTCATAAACACAAAAGTATGGAAAATTTAAAACCGGTAAAAACAACAAGATGAAAATCTTTGGTCCACATTTTGGCATAGATACAAAGTTTTATAAACACCAAAAGATACATGCCCGCGTTATACGTATCCAACAGTTGTCATAAACTCAAAAGTATGGAAAATGGAAAACCGGTATAAACAACAAGATGAAAAACTTTGGTCCACATTTTGGCATAAATACAAAGTTTTACAAACACCAAAAGATACATGCCCGCGTCATACGTATCCAAGAGTTGTCATAAACTCAAAAGTACAGAAAATTTAAAACCGGTATAAACAACAAGATGAAAAACTTTGGTTCACATTTTGGCATAAGTACAAAGTTTTATAAACATCAAAAGATACATGCCCGCATCTTACGTATCCCAGAGTAGTCATAAACTCAAAAGTATGGAAAAACCGGTAAAAACAACAAGATGAAAAACTTTGGTCCACATTTTGGCATAAATACAAAGTTTTACAAACACCAAAAGTTACATGCCCGCGTCATACGTATCCAAGAGTTGTCATAAACTCAAAAGAACAGAAAATTTAAAACCAACAAGATGTGAAACCTACAACGACATTTTTGCGAATTGTACCAAGTAAGAAAGAAAAAGAAAGAAAGAAAGAAAAGTATTTATTTGTGACCCGCACAGGAGACACGAGAAATCAGCTTAAAATTAAACAAAATTAAAAATAAAAACCCTGTGCGAGACCAAAAAGGCTCCTATCTCAGCATGTGCAGCGATATCCAAAAAAGGAAATAACGCTGCGCTGATATTTTGATAAGTACAATATTGCTGAAATATTTTTCTATCTACCAAAATTTTTCGACAAATCCGAAATTTATGCTGAGACCTTGTGCTAAGTGCGTACAAGGATGTACTTCGGTGTTTCGTTAGGTAGGTATCGTCCAAAAACCGACTTACGGAGGTCATTCGCGGTTAAATATTTATTGAAATTCAGCCGTAACCGGTTAGACCGGAAAAAGTTAAAATTATTTAATTCGTTTAGGGGCTTAGCTGATGTGATTATGAATATATATATTTTTTTCCTTCACCATAAGTCTTTCATGTTCAACAAGTTATTTTACTTCTTTACCCACGTTGAGCGATTTTTTGTAAGGCCAAAACTTATGGGTTCACGTCAGCGACATGCTAATGTGTCAGCGTCATCCACATGCCCATTTGACATTTGGCGGCATAACACAATATTATTCCAAAGATTTAAGTTTTTACTTCTGTGGGCAGTATAGGGACTGCCTATTTTTATGTTAGATCACAAGACCCTCTACCTAGACCTAGTTACAGTTAACACGCGATAGTGTTTATACAACGTAATTATGTGTCTATTGTATGTTAATGTCATTAAATATGCCACATAAAAAGTTTGCAATCAATTTTGTATACACTTGAAATTGAATTAAGTAACAGATTGAAAGGTTGTGTTTTATTTTTTTAATTTAAAAAATATAATTATAAAGTTGAAACCTAGTGTTTTGTGTCTTTAGAATAACACATAGGTGGCTGGCCTTCAAGGTGTGCCCTACTATTGTGCAGAATTTGGCATTTATGAACACAATAGTATGATATTTGGCCTGGCAATAGACCCGTAGGTAACGCCTTATTTTTAAGATGTTACTTTTTAATACATACCTGTCTGTTTGAAATTGCTTATATATCTAAAATTGTCGTATCTACCTATTTGATATTCTTTTCTTGTACTCCTTTTGCAAGAAGAAAATGATACTCAAACACAAAATTTTGCAGCAAGCTTGTTATAAAAACGGTTTCAAAGTTTTATTGTTCCTATTTTACTCACCAACGTTGCAACGGTTAAAAAAAGACATCTAACCTGAGCGTAGCAAATGGCCAGCACGGATAAGTTTGGAAACTTGTTTGAATAAAATTAGTCCGGTAGGATGGAGCATTCACAGGGATGTAGGAAGAATAACATTCAGTAGGTTTTGAGCATTTGTTAGTAGGAGAATATTCTATTGCTCATGCTGCGTTAATGAAAAATGGTGCTATAATGTTTTAAATGATGTGATATTATTGGACGTCGCTAATGGGGTTTTGGCACTGTCAAGAGTGAAAAGAAGAAGAATAAGGATTCGGTGTTGTCTTAGTAAGAACACATACATACATAAAACTATTTCTCTGTATTTGTATTAGTGCCTCTTAAGGTGCTCTCTCGATTAGAGCATTCGTCTGTAAATTAACGTTACAGAGTCAAGCATTACATCAGTGAAGAAGGAGAAACGAGCATTACAGTGCGCAACCTATAATGTTAGAGATTCGAGCATTACAATGGTGAGGGCAGAGAACCGAGCATTACAGTGCGTAACTTGACGATATAATGAGTAATATTTTATAATAGTATAATCAAATCTAATGTTACACTACAGGAGGCAGTATTGTAATGCAATGCTCAAAATTGAATCTGAAATTTTACATTACAGGCGAACGCTCCAGGTGAGGGAGCACCTTTAATAAGTCATTTGATAGTGAATCTAGTGATGCTGACTCAGGTGCGGATCCAGGATTTCACTCAGAGAGAGACAAATGTACCTATCTCAGGGGAGGAGGGTTAATTGAAAAAAAAAACCGCAGTATTTGTATTTCAGATCGGATTATTAACCTTTTGTTTTCCGGTAGATTTTATGCTGAAATCGTCGACCACATCATCGCTTACCATCAGATGTGATAGTGGTCAAGCGCAAACCAAATAATAATAAACAAAAAATTGCGTCTCATGGACATAAAGAATTTCAGTTGCGAGAGTGCGAAAGCTTTTACGTACCGTCCCCGATCTAGATTACATTTTCAGTCGACCATTCATATTACTATAGACGTATCTTTGTTAACATACTTACGCCTCAAAGGTTCAGAGGTAATGGTGAATGAGTAGGTTATTATTATTTTTTGTTTTGTTATTGCATGCCACGGTTTAAACAATGCACCTGCCATGTTATCTCTTCACCACCCTTGGTTGACTGGTAGAGAATGCCTAAGGCATTAAGTTCGCCATTGTAGCTTTGTGCATAAAGTTTAATTATATAAATGAGTGAGCGGAGCGAGCCCCAAATTTTTTAAAATTCCTCGTGTAGATTAGTTTTTTATTGTATGACCAGTCATACCTTTATTTACTAGTTATGATAGAGCGGCAGGCTCGAAGACTATTTGTGCTTGTAGCAGCCGATGGAGATTAAGCCTGACAAAGTGACCCCAGTGTAAAAATCTCACAATTAAAAAAAAAAAGGTCAGCCTGACCCTCGTCACCTATTTTCAGTGAACAGGTTTGGTAAAGTTTTTTTTTTTAATACTTTGCCCCACACTAGGGATTTCTTCCTGTATCGAGGGTGCGTTTACAAACATATAAATTTAAATACACAAACACCCAGAGCCGCAACAACCATCTGTAGGTCATACAAATATTTGTTCCGTTATCAATATCTAAGTAGGTACTATATCCACAAATAAAAAATAAAGGCTAAAGCTATCTTTATTATTTGGAGTTTAAGACTAAGTTGGGTCGAGGCCCAAGGGGGGCAAATGTCCCTGTTGCCCCCACTGTATCCGCGCCTGTGCTGACTACGGTGTCAACATCCATTGGTAGCTAATACCATATATCATAATTTGAAGTGGTGTAAGGGTGGTATTGTAGTATTGTTACATACTTAAAATTATTATCTAATTAGTTTAGAAAAATAATGATTTATCCGTTCAACTCAGTTGTAGTATTTCAAACATTATCGAAAAAAGATCGCGTTTAATGTGGTACCTACAATAAAACCAGCTAGAATTGAGTATGTCGATTTTTAAAGTCCGTAAAACCGTATTCGGGTGACACCCATTGGTCCCCGTTATCGGCGACCGTATTGTTCTGTATCGACGAGCCGTTTAGGAGGCCGGAATTAAAGCATTACAAGTGCGAATGACAGATAACCGCTTGTGCAATACATATCTAAATCAACAACTCGGTTTGTTTTGAATTTTAATTGTAATTGCGCAATTTTCATTAGTGTAAGCTCTTTCGTATTGAGGACTTTACTGGACCAAGCAAGTAGAGTCGATGATGCTCTACAAATAACATTAAGAAGAACATTCTCGTAGATAGGTACGATTAAAATCATTGCTTTATTGAACTTAACCTTGTACGTTAAAAACCGAAGAAGAACACCCAGTAAACCAAGCTACAATTTGATATCTTCCCGACTAGCAGTTAAGTCGTTCCAAATACCTGAACCTCTGTCAACTTTTTCGGCATAGTCAGTCTGATTGGCCAACACCGCAATTAATGTTCGTGTATTCAAATGTTATATATATATTATAATATTATAAAGAGGAAAGATTTTTAAGTTTTTTTTTGTACCGAATAGGCTCCGAAACTACTGGATCGATTTAAAAAAATATTTCACAAATAGAAAGCTACATTATTCCTGAGTGACGTAGGCTATTCTTTATTCCCGAAAATGGGTCCTGTGGGGTGGTCCGCGGGAGCGAAGCCGCTGGCAACAGCTAGTGTTATATATAGCCACACAACATGCTACAACCACCTATATTACATTCTCGTAAATAAACTATGTAATAATAACTGCATAACTAATTTCACGCTCTAGCGATTGAAAAGAAACAATACTATCGTTATTTCTTAATCATTCAGTATTTCATTGACCACGTTATTTTTTCATTGACCATGAATTTATTATTACGCTGTCATTGATCCGGATTATCTGTAGCTCGATAATCTTTTGCGTGCGTAACACTTTCATGATCTAACGATCATTTTTTAGTGTAAATCAGATTGTATTATATCTTTTAAGGCGCCTCCCCGAGCAAAACGCCGCGCTAGTCGTTTTGTGCAGTTTTTAAGAGCTATCTACTCTTTATTTAAAAATAAATATCAATTAATAAAAATACACTAAATTTCTACATAATGTTGATTCTAAAATTGTAGTACACTTTTTTTTTTAAAGAGTTGTATATGTTTCACTAATCTCCTGCCAACAAAACCATAAAAATGTGAAATAATTATTGATAGCATGCATCTCCTCGTAAAGTGTTCATTAATTATTTATTATACTAACACTAATGGATAGACAATTTGATGACGAACATTATGTAAGTTTTATTTTTTTCAAAAGACCAATATTCGATTTTATAAAGATTTTATTCTAAAATCTGGGCGTATTCACTACCGGAATTCATGCGCCAACAGTGCCGCTAGGCCAATAGGAATGCTCATATCTCATGCTGATTTTTTGGTCAGGGTACGGCCTTAATCTGTCGATCTGGGGACTCGGTAGTGGCTGTTAAATGTTTGTACAAATACTGCATGACACAGCACTAGTGATTTCAGTTTAAGAACTTGCACAGTCACTGTCAGACCCATGGAGTTATGGTAAGAAATGAATTCGCCATGCAATAGTTCCGCGAACTTTAAGAAGTGTTTTTGGTAGGATAGGCGATTCTTTGTCAAATTCAATACCACTTTTTACAGACTTATAAAAAAAGGAGGTAATTAATTCGACACGTATGTATGTAAGCAGCAGTGGTGGCCCAGTGGTATCGGCCGCGACTTACAAGTTGTAGGTCGTGGGTTCGAACCCAGGCAGGCGCTTTACTTTGTGTAAATTATTTCATCACCACTGCTCTCAAAACGGTGAAGGAAAACATCGTGAGAAAATCGACATGTCTTAGAAACAAAAATTCAAAGGCCCGCCTGGTGGATTGAGGCCCTTTCCCTCTGTCGCAGAGGAGGCCTGTGTCCCAGCAGTGGGAACATTAAAAGACAGATGATGATGAGGAAATCCGTAAGAGATTGGTGTAAAAAAAAATATAGAAAAAACTATACAGTTGAAACTTAACAGTTGTTAATTTTAACAACATCTACATTTAACTGCAGTTACGTTATTACAAGCAGTTGAACTAAGTAAGACAACTTTGGTCATGTCTCATGTCAGACAGAAGTCTGGCGCATGAGGGTCTAACTGCTCAAGTCAGATGTATAGAACCGAGTGGTCGAGAAGATAATTATATATATCATTTATCTCTCTTGCTTTCAGTAGTCTAATGTTGGAGATAGTCGTTTGCTGATACTTATATGCCCTGCAGTGACATCTCATTATTAAATTTCTATCTCTGACATTTTAATTTTACTGTTAAATTATTGTTATTGAAAGTTATTGTTATTTAATTATTTCTTATTAGTGGTGTTTTTAAATGTTTACTTACTTATTACAAATTTCGACACAATGTACATATTGTTATGAAATAAATTACTTATGACTTATGACTTATCTCTAGTTAGGGTATTTTGTAAATCAATGGACGACTGTTATGATCCCCTACGTAAAAATATAGTTGATGTTACAAGTTTGAGGTGTGCATCTGTGTATGGCATCATAGCTCACAAACGGATAATCCATATATGATATAGTATTTTTTTGTTATACCTACTCAAATGTTTAATCTTTTTATTATTGCTGGTGGATAGAATGACTGAGATAATTTTTTGCCAATACACGAGTAAAGCATATTATAGGTAATATTAATATTTCTGAAAAACTTGACGATAATTGATTTATAATATATATATGATAAACGATTTTAATTCACAGGGCTGGAATGACGTATCATTCCACGGTTCAGATCAGATTCTGACTCCTAACATCGATACCTTGGCGTATCAGAGCGTCATCCTGCAACAATACTATAGCGAAGCAATCTGTACGCCTGCGAGGACAGCTCTACTTACGGGGAAATACCCCATGCGGTTGGGTAAGGAAGATTTACATTATTTTAATTATCTCGCCTGTAGTCCATGAACGGAGTGCTGGACACGTAGATGATAACATTTCGCCAGATACATTAAAGTCATCATATGTCTCAGGGCTGACCCTACTGTCGTCACCTGGGCACAAATCTATAATCCGGGTTGCTGTAGAGAAAAAAAAAACAATGAAACAGCCTGATTTGTGAATTGAGCCAAGGGCAAGCCCCTGAATCCAAAGTGATAATCTAATTATAGGAGGGCAAAATTTTACTGAAATCTAACTGATTAATCGGTTCAAATGTCAGCACGGTCTCGCCTTCAATGTACATTTTGCGAAAGAGACATTCTGCGACGAAGCCCTTTATGCTTATCTAACTGTAACTTATCTCGTCGCAGCTTATTTTAGATTGTTGAGGAATTAAGGCCGTACCCTGACCAAAAAATCAGCATGAGATATGAGCATTCCTATTGGCCTAGAGGCACTGGTGGCGCATGCATTACGGTAGTGAATACGCCCAGATTTTAGAATAAAATCTTTATAAAATCGAATATTGGTCTTTTGAAAAAAATAATACTTACAAAATGTTCGTTATCAAATTGTCTATACATTAGTGTTAGTAAAAAAATAATTAATGAACACTTTACGAGGAGATGCATGCTATCAATAATTATTTCACATTTTTATGGTTTTGTTGAAAGGAGATTAGTGAAACATATACCTCTTTAAAAAAAAAGTGTACTACCATTTTAGAATCAACATTATGTAGAAATTTAATGTATTTTTATTAACTGATATTTCTTTTTAAATAAAGAGTAGATAGCTCTTAAAAACTGCACAAAACGACTAGACGCGGCGTTTTGCTCGGGGAGGCAGGCTTAACGATACAATTGCAAAAAAAGTCCAAAAAGATCCCAAAACATTTGGACTTTCGACAGCCGCTGTTCTGTTAGATGATTTCCAATCCTACTTTGTTTAGAGCTCCAAGACTCCGAGCTTGCGAGTCTTGTGACCCCTCTTCCAAGGCAGTCCACATTATAATTTTTACTCTAATTAATTTGCAAAACTGCAAGAACTTAATTTCCTTTCAAGAAAGTGTAGGTAATGTTATCGAAGGCAAACAACTAAACGAGAGTGGTTAACCTTCGGTCGCACGCAATTTGGTGTAGGTTATACGCTTTCGCAAAACTAGGGCTTTTGGAAATTAAACTGTTATTTTTATACGATACCGATTTAATTGTTCCATTCATAACACCATGTTTTACACCGATAGTTAAGGTTACACTAGTCGATTTTTTTTTCCATACAAACGTAGTCTAGGGATTATTCCACTGTTTGACGATGTACGTTCAAAATAAAAAGTGATATCAATTTGTCTCATCATTATCTAGCCCTGTATGGAAGCGAAAAAGTAAAAAATTAAAAAAAAATTAAGTTATGAGCGTCGAAAGTTCCACAATTCGACACTAATTTTAACGCATTTTTGGGCGCAAATAAATGCCATAAGAAGACGGAAAATTGAAAAACGTACACCATACAGGGATAGATTACTCGTAGTAGTTCAACAATGCAAATAATTTTATTTTGAACAGATACGTTTAGTCGTTTTTTCTTGATATCCAGACTCCCAAAGGTCTGTTTATAAAATTTCGCTCGCTCGGTTTCGTCCTAAATCCATTTCGCTACAAATATGCAAAAGTGTGTATTCGTACGCGAACTAGCTTACTACTGCTCATTACAGCATTTATCTCTTCCGCACGTGTTGTAGGTTGATATAAAATGCATTTTAACCCCGCGCACAAAATAGTTCGTGCCGTCCGTCGACTAGTGTAACCTTAACGTATCAAGTCAGTATTTAGTAGGTAGTAAATTAATTAATGTTGCTGTGCTTTCCATGTTATTCAGGGCTTAGTCTCGTATAGGGAGGTCTAAGAAACGCTTTCGTGATGACTTAGAGCCGTTTACATGAGATTGGTTGAATAAGAAAACACTGGGATTAGTGGAAGGCTATGGAGGAGTCAATAGTTTAAAAAAATATAGAATAGTAGCATATTTTTATTAGAAAGTCTAATTGATTAGACTAATTCCTGATTGCTCAGATACCGGACATTTATGTATATTATGTTTGTCTAATCATAAAACTATACTCGTTGTGTGCAATTAAGGCGTACCCCGACTAGTCTAGTCGACGGCACGAACTATTTTGTGCGCAGGGTTAAAATGCATTTAATTATATCAACCGATAACACGTGCAGAAGAAATAGATGCTGTGATGAGCAGTAGGAAGCTAGTTCGCGTACGAATAAACACTTTTGCATATTTGTAGCGAAATGGATAATGATTTAGGAAGAAACCGAGCGCGCGAAATTTTATAAACAGACCTTTAGCTGTCTAGATATCATGAAAAAACCGGCCAAGTGCGAGTCGGACTCGCGCACGAAGGGTTCCGTACCATTATCGCAAAAAACGGCAAAAAAATCACGTTTGTTGTATGGGAACCCACTTAAATATTTATTTTATTCTGTTTTTAGTATTTGTTGTTATAGCGGCAGCAAAAATACATCATCTGTGAAAATTTCAACTGTCTAGCTATCACGGTTCATGAGATACAGCCTGGTGACAGACAGACAGACAGACAGACGGATTGCGGAGTCTCAGTAATAGGGTCCCGTTTTTACCCTTTGGGTACGGAACCCTAAAAACGACTCAATCTATCTGTTCAAAATAAAATTATATGCATTGTTGAACTACTAATCTATCCCTGTATGGAGGCCGTTTTGCAATTTTTTGTCTTCTTATGGTATTTATTTGCGCCCAAAAATGCGTTAAAATTAGTGTCGAAATGTGGAACTTTCGACGCTCATAACTTTCAAATATTTTCTTTTTTTACTTTTTCGCTTCCATACAGGGCTAGATAATGATGAGACAAATTTATATCACTTTTTATTTTGAACGTACATCGTCAAACAGTGGAATAATCCCTAGACTACGTTTGTATGGGAAAAAAAACGACTAGTATAACCTTAAGGTTTCTAGTACCCGCACTTTCTGTTTTGTCAATCGTGTGCCGTATATGCAACTCCTCATTGTTTCCGATAGCTGCATTCCTTTTATTCACAACATATTTATAGTTTATTCCTAATTTATTTATAGTTTATTCCCAGTTTATTTATAGTTATATTTTTTTCTTCCTAGTTTGTTTAAGTTATATTTGTTGGCTTGCTAAACGGTTTGATGTAAACTGTAAGTTTATTAAGCATTAATAAAATAAATAAAAATTTGTAGAACTTACATTTACAAGAGCAATTTGCCGAGAAAATAAACAAGACAAAATTACAGAATAAAATTGATGGACACAACAGTGATTATATTTATTAACAGTGATTGCGACCGCTTAGCACGCGATCGCATGCGGCGCAGTGACGGCAAATAATTACCTTCTTATAATTGATTGCCTAATTAAAACACGTTTTATTAGCGCTAAGATGAGACCTATGACATCTCTTTTAATGCTTCTATTTTATCATTCACTGCGCTGGAATTATTTATGGAACTTGACTCTTAAGAGGAAATAAGGGCAAAGAGCGCCGACTGAATTTCCTTAGTAAAAAGACATAATTCGAGGTTTGGTTCTCGTCTCTTTTCTCCTCCAATATTGGACCAATTTAAAAGATATTCCATAAACTGGTTAAGTAAGATATATACTATGTCCCTATGTTTTCTTTTTTTCATTTATATTTGTCAAATTTGTACACTAAGCCTCTGTTGACAGCGCAATTTTGAGCATTTTTTGAGAGATCTAGTGCTTTTAAAGATAATGTATCATCAAAAAGGAAAACATAGGGACATAGTATATATCTTTAATTTTCGGTTAACGGGATATCTTTTAAATTGGTCCAATATTGGAGGAGGAAAGAGACGAGAGCCAAACCTCGAATTATGACTTTTTACTAAGGAAATTCAGTGGGCGCTCTCAGCCCCCGTTTCCTCTTAAACACGATTGTACTGTTAAATACAGTTTTTGATTAAATTACCTAAGTGGCTGAAAGGCACTAAAATTACACCATTTCAAAATGGTCTCAGGCTTTATAATGGACATAAAAAAATACCCTCACTCAATAAACTCGTTAACGGTCACTTAAATTTTGTGTTAACTAACTCAATTGCATTAAGCAACAGGCGTAACCGTTTCCTTCCCATTTCACAGGTATGCACGGTCAGCCTTTATTCAACTCTGAAGACCGAGGAATACCATTGACGGAGCGTCTTCTCCCATCATACTTAAAAGACTTGGGCTATTCTACGCACTTGGTGGGCAAGTGGCATGTAGGGATGTCTAGACCGGAGTATCTTCCTAGATCTCGCGGTTACGACCACCACTATGGCATGCGAGGCGGCTTCGTCGACTATTACACATACAATAAAGTTGAAACGGTAAGTAACCGACATTTGACGGCACTACAAAAGGTTCGTCGATGTAGGTAATTAGGTGTGGACACCCAGTAACCGAGCCATGAAATTGTATAAGGCCAAGCAACGCGGATATGCAGTCACGTTTTGTGAGCCGTGAAAGTACTTTGAAGTGAACGGTTTTAAGCACTATTTGTTTGCAAGAACAAAATATTAAGTTAATTATTTAAACTATTGCTTGTTTTCACGAGATCTTTATATGTTTGCAGTGGCCGAATGGACGACAAATGTTCGGTCTAGATCTGTACGATGATGCAATACCACAAGATTGCGAGCAGCGGTACATTGTGGACGCACTCACCGAGAAAGCAGTTAAAAGTAAGTTTGTACAGAAGTTTCATTTGCAATGCCATTGTATTTTGTATTACCTTTTGCAATACTCTTTATGAATTCAATAACTGTGGAAGTGCGCAAGATTTCATCTTCAATAGGTACTTAAAATTGGGAACGAATGGTGTAACGTTAAGTTCTGCAATACTCATTTAGATATGGAATGTACTTCCATGATTGCAGAGCTAAACCATACCGTATGGTTTAAACCTATTGCAATCATGCAAATATCCATTACTCAATGTAATCCAAAATTTTGATTGAATTCAATTTCTTTAGTATTGCGATTACAACCTATTGTTTGGATTGCGAGGCTCCCACCGAATTTTAAATTCATCGGTTGCATTATCTTCATCCAGACAATGATACTCTGTTTGCACGGTTTGTCTTTCTGTAAGGTCTTCCAATGTCCGGTATCCTACTAGCTCTTGCAGTTGTTGTCTTTATCTTAGCTACATTTACTTGGTAGTTGCTGTCCATATCGAGGCAAGAAAGCAAACTTGTAGTATCTTGAAAAGTTGAACTTTACACCAGAGCCAAAAAAATATTTAAAATTCATAAGTCGTAAACTAGCTGAATCGGAGAAGCCGTTTTTGAAACACGTGTTTCTTATAATGCAATTTATCAGAGGCCACTAATCTTAGCATTCTAAAGTAAGTCTGCCATGCATTTAATAATAGTTACATCAATGTTTCTTATAATGCAATTTATCAGAGGCCACTAATCTTAGCATTCTAAAGTAAGTCTGCCATGCATTTAATAATAGTTACATCAATTGGTATTTCAATTTCAAGCAGTAATACTGGTGTATCTTGGTAGTTGTAACGAGGGTCATGTATATTGACTACCAAAAAGTATTTATAGCATTTTTACTGTACCTTACTATAAGACATTAAAAAAAATATTTTTATAGTATGTATATACAGTGTTTTGAAGTAGGTTTTGTAAAAAAAAATTAGAAAAAGTTAAGGTTGTATCACAAAAAACATGTCGTAGGCAAACGTTGCTCAGACCGTCCGACGCAGTAGGTATTTTTTCCTGATTTAAAATTATGCAAAAAACCAATTTGTCGAGATACTAGAAAATCTCTTTCCAGCGTCGATACCTATATAGAATTGGTACAGTCCTTCAACAGTCTCTTACAAGTCTTAACACAGATGAACTATATTTAGTTAGTAACTAAACTACAATTAAGCCAACAACTACAAGTAGTTATAGATGGTGGCTTGTAGTTGTGTTGGCAAGTGCGACTGTTGAATGTGAGGTCCCGGGTTCAATTCACAGGTCGGACAAACTTTTTGTTTTCCATTAGGAATTTCGCACTGGTAGCCCGGAATTGTTGTTGGAAGTTGGCGGTGTGAAACCCCAATATCTGGGAAAGCTCGTTAAGCCTTTGGTCGTTGCCACTCTGAACTATGAGAGTTATGGAACAGAGAGTAAATCTGTGTTTCCCCACACTCTTGTGCTCTATAATATATCCCACGCCAATGGCTTGGGTCTTACCAAATTTAGCAGAGACTAGCCAACACGATCTGGTGAAGGTCACTATACTTTTACTCCATATCCTCGTATCATGTGCCTTGCGCATCGTGGTCATCTAAATTAATAAATAAGTACCTGGGCGACCGAGCTCTACTCGAGTAAAAATAGAGAAAACGACATTTTCTAAAAATTAAACCTATTTAGATCGATTTATCGCCCTCGAAA
Source organism: Orthosia incerta (assembly GCA_948252205.1). Classification (NCBI taxonomy): domain Eukaryota; kingdom Metazoa; phylum Arthropoda; class Insecta; order Lepidoptera; family Noctuidae; genus Orthosia; species Orthosia incerta. The sequence goes on from OX411748.1 coordinate 10,060,874, forward strand.
CACCTTGCATACTAAATTTCATGAAAATCGTCGGAGCCGTTTCAGAGATTCAGATTATATATATATACATATATACAAGAATTGCTCGTTTAAAGGTATTAGATTAGATATATTATTATTATATATGTTATGTTTTTCAACAGTCATCCATCACCACAACTACTCCCAGCCTCTGTTCTTGCACGTCACTCACAATGCGCCACACGCCGGCAATGACGGCGGAGCGCTACAACCGCCGCTGTACTCCTCCGTCAAACACCAACACATCGCCCACGCTAACCGGAGATTGTATGCAGGTAATGTTATACATTTATACTGCCATCCACCATCACAACTACTTCAAGCCCTTGTTCCTCCACGTGACACAGAACGTTCCACACGCTGGCAATGACGGCGGAGTGCTACAACCGCCGCTGTACTTCTCCGTCAAACACCGGGACGTCGCCCACGCTTACAGAAGATTGTATGCAGGTAATTTTATACACAACTCGTCCCAGCCCATGTTCCTCCATGTGACTAACAACGCTCCACACGCCAGCAATGATGACGGAGCGCTACAACCGCCGCTGTACTCCTCCGTCAAACACCGGCACGTCGCCCACGCTAACCGGAGATTGTATGCAGGTAATGTTATACACAACTCATCCCAGTCCCTGTTCCTGCGCGTCACACACAACGCGCCACACGCCGGTAATGATGGCGGAGCGTTACGACCGCCGCTTTACTCCTCCGTCAAACACCGACACGTCGCCCACGCTAACCGGAGATTGTATGCAGGTAATGTTATACACAACTCATCCCAGTCCCTGTTCCTGCGCGTCACACACAACGCACCACACGCCGGTAATGATGGCGGAGCGTTACGACCGCCGCTTTACTCCTCCGTCAAACACCGGCGGCACGTCGCCCACGCTAACCGGAGATTGTACGCAGGTAATGTTATACATTTATAGTGCCATCCACCATCACAACTACTCCAAGCCCTGTTTCCTCCACGTGACACACAACGCTCCACACGCTGGCAATGACGGTGGTGCGCTACAACCGCCACTGTGCTCCTTCGTCAAACACCGGCACGTCGCCAACGCTAACCGGAGATCGTATGCGTAAAGTTAAAAATAAAATTTATTCATTAAAAGAGAGCAGTGGTGGCCCAGTGGTATCGGCCACGACTTACAAGTTGTAGGTCGTGGGTTCAAGCCCAGGCAGGCGCTTTACTTTGTGTAAATTATTTCATAACCACTGCTCTCAAAACGGTGAAGGAAAACACCGTGAGGAAACCGGCATGTCCTAGAACCAAAAATTCGAAGACATGTGACATCCACCAACCCGCACTGGGCCCGCGTGGTGGATAACGGCCCATTCCCTCTCACAGAGAGGAGACCTGTGTCCCAGCAGTGGGAACATTAATAGGTTGATTATCATTAAAAAATCTTTATTTTAAATCAAGCTTTTTTCGTATTCCATATCATGGCAGTGCACAAAATATAACTAATCCACTATCTTGGGCCCTCCGCCATATTGGATTTAGAATGACATCACTTAGCTAATCATGCATTGTCATCTGAACTAAACGTGTGTGAAAAATTTCATCTTAATCGGTGGAGGATAACTGCTTAAAAATTCAGTTGCAAGCTTTGACCCAAACACACTTACTACATACATTGCAAGTTGCATCGCGCAAGCAAAGTTTTCGGCGCAATTTGAACACATACAACACTCCGACAATAACCGTCAGGCAGTTGCCCGGACCGGACACAACACCCGTCTGGTCGGAGGATCCTCCCTTTTCTATGGAGGTTTGTGGGACTTCACCCTGTTCCACATACTTCCAAAGAACTAAAGTTCGCTGCAGCGCTAAAATATGTATGTTGTCTAATCAAACTATTAAAATATGCAGCGTTATATTGTTAATAGAGTTTAGTTTACTCGCGATCAAAACGTCGCAAGCGCCATAAAATTCATGGCGCTTACGCGTTTCATATATATCGATGGTGAAAGTAATCTACATGTGCATCTACGAACACACTTAGTATTTTCATCTGCCTAGCCTTTTGTCAACTATATTGCAGTCAGCATCCAGTGTAACCGTATGCAGCTTTGATGACCACTATTTTAGATGAATATCTGACTTCCATAAACCAGTTACTGGAACTATATTAAGATAATATTTAAATAAAAACAAAAGACAGTCACGCGTCGCTTGCTACAGGTTTTATTTTGGGCACATACTGACCTGGCTATAATAATTAGCTATTTTAATTTATTCGGCAATTATTACGTGCGTATAATTAAAATAGCCGCTGAACTTCACTCTGAAAAAAAATCCCGCCAGAAATCCCATGAAAGATGTGTTTATCCCTAAAAATTTTGATGTAATAAAAACATGACATTTTGTTTAAAAATTTACTAAAGGCTCAATAAAATAAACTTAGTAAAGTATATTATTTTTCACTTTTTAGTTTTGGTACCTCAAATTACCATGAACATCATTTATAGCCATCTCATGACAATTCTAATAAGCCTAAACACGACTAGGATACATTATTTTGTCTTCATCATCAGAGCAGTATTCGATGGTACCATTTTCATCAGAACCATTTATTTATTTTTTGCTTCATCATAGTCGGTAAACTATTCGAGATATTATCATATACCGGTGACATACTTATCAATAATGAGTTCCAGTGGCCATCTGTGGTCTTCTTCGTCAGTTCTACTTCACCAAATGTTACTTCCTGAGTGCAAATGATTGCATTATTGATGAAAATACCAAAATCGCTATATGTATGTCTATAATATTTGAGGAGTTCTTTCGATTTCCTTGGGATTCCATCATCATATCCTGACCTGATGACCATGAGACCACCAGGGAAGTATACCTTTTTAAACAAAAGTAGTATTTTCCAAATCGGTCCAGGCGTCTTTGAATAATCGGGGAACATATATAAAAAAAAGATGCCGACGAATTGGGAAACTTTTCCTTTTTTTTGAAATCGGTTAAGAATATCTTTTGTGTGTTACTTGAATATTTTTTCTATGCTATGGCTGTAAAAATAACATTAAAAGTGTGCCTCTCTACATCCAAAGTTATGGTTGTTAGACTATGTGAATATCTAAAATTGTCCAATTGATAAGTAAATCAGATACTAAAACTGCCCTAACTTTGAAAGTAATGAAAACGGGTATCATACTGATTGCGATTTAAGAAAACTTGTTAATTGTTTTCGACGCCTAGTTAGGTGTATTGTCTTGTAGATACTATTATTTATTCTGTAGTATTGTGTTTGAGCTTATATTAAAAATGCTGTTTAAGACGACGACTAACGCCAACGACCTTGAGTGAACATAACGCGCACTCGTTTCACACCCGCGCGACCCAACATTTTCCTTACTATTCTAAGACTAAAAAAAGCCTCAGATCAAAATGTAGATAGTTAAATTGTCTTTGAGATCGTGTCAATTTCATTAAAATGCGCCCAGCGGTTTCGGTGCGATTGTCGTGTTTTTGTCTGTTTTAGACTTAACTTTACAAATTAATTACACTATGTTATACGAATAAAACTCAAAATTTTCTCAGATCAAATTATTAAGAAAATGGTCTAATGTAACATATATTTTTCCAAATAATTACGAATAGCTGTTTAGACGTGATTCTCATTTTTAAATCGGCTACTCAAGGGAACGGCGCCTTAAGGCGCAGTTACCATTATCTATTTAAAATGATCTAAGAAAATTTAAGTACAAAAATGGGCCTGTTGGTTTTCAAAAATGTTTTGTTTTGTAAAAAAGATGGATTTGTCGAACACAGACATTGTATTTTTAACCAATCTATTTTTGATGTTTGCAAAAATACTATATTTTTTTATGCGTTTGGAGTTTGGACGCATTCCATTGTACCCGTATATATCCGTTTTTTCCTCCTGTAGACCTCAGTTGTTAGAATTACTATGTGAATTTCTAGGTACATATTGTTTGAGAGCTTACTGCGGAATGTGGCTTTCGGCTTATGATACTGATACTCTGCTCAGAGGGATTTTGGCATACACTACGAAACTACGAACAATCTCAGTGGTTTCAAGTATTGCGCTAAACAATGGAAGATACTATATTCGTAAAACCGATATTACGAAGTACCAAACAATGCTTGAAAAGTGTGTTTTGTGACATGATTTAAGATCTGAGACTCACAAAAACTTGTACAAAATGTACCAAAGTACAACGTAAAATATGTTCAGAATCTGAATTCTGAACTTATTTTAAATTGTTGTAATGTAGTTTCTTTTCAAGAATACCAGGCATTTTACGCGTTTAATGTTATAATTGTTTCATTAAAACTAAGACAAGTTATTTTTACACTTTTCAGAAATCGTGGAGCATGTGGACCTTAGCGTTGGCAAAATAGTTGGAGCTTTAGCAGATAGAGGCATCCTTGACGACACTATCATTGTATTCGCTTCCGACAACGGAGCCCCAACGGTTGGAGACCTTAGGAACTGGGGCGTTAACCTCCCCTTCAGAGGAAAGAAATACACACCTTGGGAGGGAGCAGTCCGAGTGCCAGCATTCATATGGCAGTCCTCAGTCAGACCAAGGGTTTGGCAAGGACTGATGCATATATCAGATTGGCTACCGACCCTAATGGCTGCAACAGGAGGAAATGTACCAACAGCTATAGACGGAGTCAACCAATGGGACTCTATAATGCAAGGCGGAAAATCCAAACGCAATGAAGTTTTAATAGCTGTAGAAGACAGCAGTACAAACGCCTGGGCATCTTATAGAGCAGGCGATTACAAAATTATAGTTGGTAATGTCACAGGACTAAGCAATGGCTACTATGGAGCTGAATTTATGGTGAATAAAAGGACTCCTCCTGAGTATTATCCTGCTTTAAGGACTTGTGAGGTGTCAAGAGCACTTGAAAGTATAGGAGTTTATTTAGATCTTGATAATGTGAGGGAAACTAGGAGGGCTGCTACTGTGAAACAAGAGGATACTGCGAGAGATGCTACGCCGTGTCTTCCTACACCCAGTAAGTTTACTCACATTTGGTCAATAATAGATAAATTATTAAATTTTGTCAGTCCAAAGTTGTTTCATTATTGACTACCCTGGCTTAATTACGTTCGTTCGATTTGCATAAAGAGGATGTTTTTCAACGATATTTTATACGCGGCGCGGCGAAACAAAAAGCATTTACGAGGATTTTCGGAGGCCGCCTAAATTACTTATGTACGAAGTAAAATCTTTCATCCGGCAAACTATTTTGTATAATACATTTTAAAAGTCAATGCGATTGTAAATATTTGAAAAAGACTATCAAAATGAATTATAATTTGTGATCTTTTCGCTACGTTCCATCTATTGCTCACAGCTGTACGTTTTGTGTGGAACCAAAATGGTGGATGCAGTGTCCCCCAGCCATGAAAAGGTCATTAATCGGCTTTTACGACATCCATAGAAATCTTCTGTTACTTCAAGTTTCAAGAGATTCCTTTAGTACTTAACCTACATTTCACGATTTTCTAAGACTTTTCCTTTATAGAAACGAAATAAAGCTTTTTATTACCTTTTCAAAAATTAAATGCTATTTTCCAAATCAATGTTCAAATGTATGTAAATAATGTTGTTCTAGAAAATTAAAACTTCTTCTACCGATTTAAAATTTAAATGCCAAATGCATTTAGGTAATTAGATAAAACGTATTTTGCAATCCGGTTAATTAAAATACCTGCATAGTCACAGATTTGAAACAGTAAAATATACAGTCGTTTTCCTGACAGCCCGCATTTCGCAACGGGGTTTCTAGATAAAGCTATTTTTTTTTAATTTGAAAATGATCTTTGTTTGCAAAATTACATCAACCGCATTTTCACCTAGTGATGTTCTACATCTGATGCGTCACATTTGTTTCGAAGCCTTATCAAAGAGACTAATTAATATGACCCAGAATTTCTACAAAAATGTAAATATAATTTCAGCTCGCGGTTGCCTATACAACGTGCGTCGAGATCCGATGGAGATTAACAATTTATGGGGCAAGGCTAATAAAATAGCCACTTTGCTTACAAGCCGGCTAAGGGGACTATGGGCCACGCAGCTAAGGCGAGGCCCTCTAAGACTGGATGCTGCTTCAGACCCTGCTAACTTCACTTATGTGTGGACCCCTTGGCTCAAACCTAACGTTACCCGTGCCACTATATCTAGACCCCGGCCCAATGATAAGAAAAGAACTGAAAATATCAACCTGTCTTTCAACTTCAACCAACAAAAGACGGGAAGCAGAAACACTACGGTCGCGGCTGTCATCAACTGCGATGGTACGACGGGCTTGAGAAACTTTTTGTGTATTCTGAAAAGTGTGTTTTAATTAATATTTAATTTTTAACAATCACTGCCGTAACTTTTTAACTTTTAAACAGGAGATATGTTCGAGAGTGTTCTAAAGGACTTCTTGTGTCAATATCTGGATCTGCTAAGCATGTGTCAGAAGTCTTTACGATGCCATTTGTTGATATAATATAACGATACGATTCGAGAGTGAAATCAAAGATTTTTGTATTAAGGTATGATTGTACGTTTTTACATTTAGTTGCATCGATTTCTTCGCTATCCTCTGTATATTTTTAATTTTCTTCTTTCTTATAGTTAAGTAAGTATTAGTTAGTATAGACTCTCTAAACTTACCGCACTATAAATATAAAGTTTTAAGTTCCAGTGTAAGTACTAGTAGAGTTAATGTTGTGTAGTTGTACTGAATGTAACCATATTGTTGATCTGTTATTTATTGTAGATAATAAATAGGTAGATTGAACTAATTCACCAACAGCTTCCGAAAGTTAAGACATACTTACTAAAATAAATTTTTCTAACGTCGAAATACTTTTGTATGTCAAAAGAATTTTAACGTTGAAATCTTTTTTTAGAATCACTTGATATTAAGTGCCTTGTCCAGCTGCGCATGTGCTACTGAACTTCAAGATTTAAGTATCTATAAATTTCTGCGTGTAGTTCTGGAGGTGTCGATTTACGACTTCTGAAAGCTTGCTTCAGATATAATCAATAATAATATATTCAAGATTCATATCAGATCTCGTAAACCAAGCTGTTGTTCTTGTTATTGATTGCGAAAGATAACCACAACCAATCAGATCGCTTGAAATAATAGATTGAATAGGCTTTCAGAAAACGGAAATTGGAGAATCGCTCTATCTACGCGAAATTAGACTCCTGTGTACGAGGCGGGTAAAGACCGCAATAGACTTAAGAGAGTTTACGCAGTGCATAAATTCCATATCAGAATTTGAGTTCCGATTTCTATCTGAACTGGAAATGTTTTAATTCGGACGAACTAAGATCAGATCTAGTACGCAACCCCTCCTACTCATTGTGGCTAGTTCGGACCGACAATTCAGTAAGCCGAATCGGTGGGCTTAGTGCGGTTTAAGGAGCTGTCCTAATACAACGCGATCATCGCGCGAACACGCGACCGTCGCGTTCATTAGTATTCAAACACGAACGCGTCCTCGCGACGGGCCGACAGAGGGCACTTTTCGATTTCGCACGCTTAAGACGACGACTAACGCCAACGACCTTGAAGGAACAAAACGCGCACTCGTTTCACACCAGCGCGACCCAAAATTTTGTAGTTTTTTGTACTTTCCTTATTATTCTATGACTTAAAAAAAAAGGCCTCAGATCAAAATGTAGATAATTAAATTATCTTTGAGATGCTGTTGATTTCATTAAAATACGCCCAGCGGTTTTGGTGTGATTGTCGTGTTTTTGCCCGTTTTAGACATAACTTTACAAATTAATTACACTATGTTATACGAATAAAACTCAAAATTCAAGATCAAATTATTTAGAAAATGGTCTAATGTAACATATATTTTTTCCAAATAATTATGACTAGCCGATTAGACGTGATTTTCATTTTAAAATCAGCTACTCAAGGGAATCGGCGCCAATGCACTGTGGAAACGCTATGCTACATTAATGTAGCATTCTCATTGGTCACTTGTACATTGGGTGTACCAGCGAAGGCGATAGTCAAAATATAAAGGGTTGATCACGTGATTTTTCGATATTGCTCGTCAATCTCATACAATTTTGCCTATTTGACAATCGCTATCGACACGCTTTCGGTGACAAAATGTCGCTTGTTTAAGGTCTGTGCGAATGCCAAACGCTATCGAAATTTACCAAGACCAATCCACATCTTGGCATTTTGACCATTGCAATCGCTGACATCGAATTATACATGTCTAGAGAATTATACATGTCTAGAGTTTCTTCACTATTATGTCTTGTAACCTTTTGGAACTTGTCGGTCGAAATGTGTCTTATCCCTGTGTGTTTTATGTGTATCTGTATCCTATTGTAATTAGATTGTTGTTGTAAACTTGTAATGTAAATATTTGTGATATTTAGCATTAAGAACTCATTAAGTAAATATAAACATCCAAGTTTTGTACTAAAATGGTTTGATTTTAATACTAAGCAATAAACACTATTCTGCGTATGTTTGCTCAGGCAAAACTTAATATCGATATAACTTTGTTGCCAAGTGATTGTTAGATAATTATTATTTGTATGGGAACGGATTGCGTTTGACTGTTAAATTAAAATCTGAAAATGGAATCATCGGCACGATGAAGAAGAAGAAAACAAGCCTGCTACTGTCCCACTCCACGGTAAAGGTCTCTTCTCACAAAGAGATGGCAATCACCACGCTTGCTCATTTCGGCTGGTGATTTCAAACTTATATACAGGGATACAGGTTAAGTCGACCTAGATCCGTTAAGAGGTTGTAGTTTCCACCATTCCTGATTGATTTGACTATGAATCACTGCACATCAAACTTAACCGTTTTTAAGAAATTGCTAGTTCTTTTTTTTTAATTGTATATTGCCCTTTTTAGGGCTTCGTAGCCAAATGGCAAAAAACGGAACCCTTATGGATTCGTCATGTCTGCCTGTCTGTCAGTCCGTCCGTATGTCACAGCCACGTTTTTCGGCAACTATAAGAACTATGCTGTTGAAACTTGGTAAGTAGATGTATTCTGTGAACGGCATGAAGATTTTCACACAAAAATTGAAAAAAAAACATTACTTTTTGGGGGTTCCCCATACTTAGAACTAAAACTCAAAATTATTTTTCATCAAACCCATACTTGTGGGATATCTATGGATAGGTCTTCAAAAATTATGTTGAGGTTTCTAATATAATTTTATTTCTAAACTAAGTAGTTTTCGCGAGAGACACTTCCAAAGTGGTAAAATGTGTGTCCCGCCCTGTAACTTTTAAAATAAGAGAATGATAAAACTAAAAAAATATATGATGTACATTACCATGTAAACTTCCACCGAAAATTGGTTTAAACGTAATCTAGTTAGTAGTTTTCTTTAATACGTCATAAATCGTAAACCGCAATTTACCAAGTACGGAACCCTTCGTGCGCGAGTCCAACTCGCACTTGGCTGGTTGTATTTGGGTATTTTACCTCTAACTTATTTGTGTTTGCGATCTTTGTGTAGCAGATAAGTTGCTTTATTACTCGTATTAGTTGATAGTTATAAAATGAAATAAATTCTTAAAATTATTGAATAGCTAATAAAACGTAGATATTTTTAAGCATATCTGCAGCATGACTATCATAGACATTTTTTTAGATAAAACTGCAAGAAAAAAATATTATAAGGGGGCAATAGACAAAAGGTTTTTAATTTTTTTTATTCTTTATTAGTAAGAACAAAATTCTTAATAATTAATTACGATCTAGCCTAAAAGACTAATAGCAATTTAACTCTAACTTAATATGTTACGTGATAGATTATGTTAAAACTAAGAATAGTGTCCATTTGCACTTTTACACAAGTCCGCAGCACTTTCGAGAGTCTGATATAATTTAAAAACACTATGTCCATGTGTTATATATATAGCACAGCGTTGTTACTATTATTCATTCACTTTACACTACACTAATTCAAAAGGTTTAGTTCTTTTTAGCCTACGCACTAAGTCAGTATTGTCTAGCAGCTGGATAGCCTCAACATTCACGTGTCGATGAAGTCTGTGTTCGTGGGCTTCAGCAAACTTTTGGATGATGGTGGTGACGAATTCCGTTTTAAGGTCACGGTGAAGATCGTCATTCAGACAAAAGATTGACAATTAAAAAAAATACTTCCTTCATATTACAATATCTTGTAAACGGTTAAGGTTGGGTTACGGGTGTTTCATAGTAAAAACAGTCAGCAAAGATAGAAAATACAACCTCTTAAGGGATCTAGGTCGACTTAAACTATAGCCCTGTATAAGTCCAGGTTTCCTCACGATTTTTTCCTGTACCAATGTCAGTGATGTCTATGAAAGTATATATGAATTGCAAAATCACATTGGTAGTTAGACTTGGACTCAGCTACTGGGCCACCACTAACATACCATAGCACGTCTGTTACCCTAACGGACCATATACATATATTCTTTTCCATTTCCTAACGATATGAGGCGAAGATTGTTTGCGGAAACAAATTACTCATGCACAAACGCCCAGGCTTAGATCAAACAGCTGAAATCCCAATCAACATGTTTCATGGGGGAATAGGACTTGTAATCAATATAGCTTAGAAACTAGAAAGCCACAGTCCTAATAAGCTGGTTTTGTTCCGATATATTCGGTTTGAATCGAATTGGGATTTATTCTTGTTAGTTAGTGCCTGTTTCAGAATTCTTCTTTTTCGTGCAAGGATGTGGCCACCTCTGGTGTCAGAGATAGTTAAGCCGCCTCTGGGAACCCTACAGCCGTGACTTGGCTATTTCAGGCCTACATTAACTATATAAGTCCAGGTTTCCTCATGATGGTAGCGGATAAATTTGGAAGAGAGTTACTGTGGCCCTGGCACAGGAAACTGAAGGAATACGGGTGGGTTTTAGTAAGTTAAAGTCTGACACGAGAAATTATTGGATGATTTCCCAGCAGTAATTTCCTCATTATGTTTTCCTTCACCGTTACCTCTGGTGTTCAAGATAAACGTAGAAAATACATATAAATTTGAAAAAGTCACACAGAAAATCTGGAGTCTGATTTTTTCTGCCACTTACATTTACTTTTATTTACATTTATTTTCACTAAAGGCAATTTACATTTGTGAAGTGGCAGAGAAACTGCAAAAGCTATCTCCCCGATTTTAACTTAATATTTTGCGTCATCCACATAACGCTAATACTACACGCCTGGAAACACTAATAAGACACCAATTTACTGCCACAATTAAGTTAGAAGTCATCCTGCAGCTTGTCAAAACTGTCCCTAAATAATTTACAAAAAACTCGACAAGCCAAGCGTGAAAGTTTAACGTTGAAATAGGAGTCGTTAGCGGCAGATCTGGTTAGTATGAAAATGTGCGGTCCTGTCCTCAACTAGTACGTTTGACAACTACATTATGTACGCAAAGTTGCGGTGGCCGGCCGACATGTCCATTCCTATTACTGCGAACGTTTTATACTGTTACGGACAAATAAAATCTTTTTCAATCTACGGTGGTGATATATACCTGCCTCTATGGTTATGACATTTGTCAGTGTATGATTTTGCTACGTCAGAAAAATACATTCTTGTATAATAAATTGATGATGTTAATTTATTTCATTGGCGACGAGGATTAAGTAGTCAAAATGAACGCGGAACAATTTAAAGAATTTGTGCAAATACAACGGGAGCAACAACAGCAATTATCAGACGTTTTGCAACAACTCGTGTTACAACAACAGCGACCGACAGCGGCGGCACCCACACCAGCAACATCTGGTACGGAGTCTACAAGCTCGGCGAACGCCAACAACAACTGTAACAAACTCACAATTATTAAAAAATTTAAGTGCGATTCGTTTAACCCTGCTAATACGTCGGTAGATTTTTTTTTAGATTTTTTTTGAAAAAAAATGCGATATTTGGGACGTAAGCGAAGACAACATCAGGAAAGAACTCTTATTTTCTTGCTTAACTCCAGAAGTCTACCACGACATCAAAGTAGCACTCATACCCAATTTTGAAAACAGTCTTTATAAAGACGTAAAATTTAAACTACTCGATTTACATCGACCTAAAACAACAAAATTCAAAGCTTTAACTGAGTTTTGGAATTGTGTGAGAGACTGCAATGAGACTATGGAACACTACGCTAACAGGCTCAAGAAACTCGCCACCGACTGTGGCTACAAGGATGACTTGTTTGAACGTCTCCTGCGTGATCGATTTGCGTCCGGCATAAACCACCCGCAGCTAGAAGTGGATCTGAAACAGAAATGGCCCGACCTACAAGAACATTACGATGGAAAGGCTGTGGAAGTTACATTTGCCAAATTATTTGCAGTAGCTCAGTCTAGAGAGCTTGCTGAGGGTGACATTCACTTCGGTTTACCTGCTGCCACAAACAAAGTCAAAACAAAAACCAACATGGCACATTACAATAAACGGAGTACGTCTTCACGCAGGATTGGCCTAGACCAGTGCCGCCGATGCGGTGCATATGATAGGCATAAGGTGGGCGATTGTAAGGCAAAAGACCATATTTGCAAGGAATGTCAAACGCAAGGGCATTTTGAAGATTGCTGTATCAAGACTGGGAGAGCATATTTGACGAGCACCAAGTCAGGGAAGAAACGAGCAATAAAAAACGGAAACAAATTACATAAAATTAGGAACACTGACAGCGACGAGTGTTTATCAGAATCTTCTACAAGTTCATACGATAGTGACGATATTTACAAGGTTGAACGCAAAAGGAACAAGGACAGCAAGCGCATTGACATCACACTCAACGGTGTCAGTTGTACGATGGACTGGGACCCGGGATCAGTATACTCCATCATTAGCACAGAATTTTGGAAACGTATTGGGGCACCCCCTTTAACAAAGGCACCGAAACTACGTGCCTATGGGAACCTCAAGCTCAAACCAAAAGGACTTACAGATGTAACTGTTGAAATCCTTGGAAGACAGAAAATTTTGCCCGTTGTCGTTATGAAAGACGCCAACCCCATGCTTTTTGGTCTCCAGTGGAGCGAATTGTACGACATGGCGTTTCCAGAACCTGTCTATTCGGTTAAGCCTACTCCACGAGATACCGGAACACTTAAACAGGTATTAGACACTTACTCGCCTCTTTTTGACAACAAACTAGGAAAAGTTAAGAATTACGCCGTTAACATCCATATCAAACATGGTACCGTACCTAAACACGTCCCGGCACGACCCGTTAAATTCGCGATACGCAAAAATATAGAAAGAGAACTTCAGCGTTTAGTGAACGAGGGAATAGTTACCAAAGTTGATCCAAATTTGACTCCCTTGGAATGGGCAACACCCACAGTCAACGTGGTCAAAACAAATGGCCAAATCAGAATTTGCGGTGACTTTCGCAGCACTATTAACCCTGCCATGGTAACACACGCTCATCCAGTTCCGCTATTTGACCAGTTACGTCAAAACCTTGCAAACGGAGTTAAGTTTTCGAAAATCGACTTAAAAGATGCGTATTTGCAATTCGAGATCGCCCCAGAATCAAAAAAGTACCTAACAATATCTACGCACAAAGGATATTACCAATACAATAGGATGCCTTTTGGAATATCAACAGCACCCTCGATTTTTCAACACTACCTTGATGAACTACTCGGTGGTATACCAAACGTAGCGTTTTATTTCGATGATATCGCCTTAACAGGGAAGGATGACGCTGAACATTTGGAAACATTGTCCACTGTGTTTGACAAATTACAACGGGCTGGTTTAAAAGTCAATTAAAAAAAATGCTCATTCTTCCAAACAGATATCGAGTACCTGGGACACACAATCAGCAAGGAAGGAATACAACCAACTAAATCGAAAATTGAAGCAATAACAAAAGCGACACCGCCTACTAACGCTCAAGAACTGCGGTCATTCCTTGGCCTCGTAAATTTCTACGAGAAATTCATACCTCACCTGCACAGCTTCTGCGCGGATCTGCATGCACTAACTGGCACGCGCCATAAGTGGCGATGGACAGATAAAGAAAATACAACGTTTGAAAATACCAAAATGCTGATTAGTGATTCAAAACCACTTGTGGCCTTTGATGAGAAGCGTCCGTTGTTTTTAGCGTGTGACGCCTCGGAAAAAGGCGTGGGTGCCATATTATTTCATAAAGCGAATGATCAAATTCAACCTATCGTTTTTGCGTCAAGGAAGCTGAGATCAGCGGAAACTAAATATTCAGTTATTGATCGAGAAGCATTAGCCATATTTTTCGGCATCCAAAAGTTTGACCAATACTTACGTGGCACAAAATTCACACTCGTCACTGATCATAAGCCCTTGATTCACGTATTAGGCCCACAGCGCAATTTACCGAAGCTTGTTAATAATCGCTTAATACGTTGGGCTTTGATCATTGGTAGCTATGACTATGATATCGTCTTCACAAAAGGACAACTTAATTTTATGGCTGACTACCAGGATGCCCAATCCTGATGAGAGACCGTCCCGTGTAGAATTGAAAGTGCACAGAATAATAGCTCAGCTAAAACATAACAGTGTTTCAGATATAGCGTTAACAGAAGAGACAATAAGGGATGCGTCAAGGAACGATCCCATTTTCAAACAAATATCGGAGAACATTAAGACAGGCTGGCGCGAAAATTCATATTCAGATATTTTAAAACCTTATGCTCGAAAACGCACTGAATTGTCCATCGAAAATAAAATTTTGATGTGGCAGGGTCGATTAGTCATTCCGAATTCGCTCAGGAAGGCTACATTGAAATACCTGCACACAGGGCACCCAGGAACTTGTGCTATGAAAGCACTCGCTCGGTTTTACGTATGGTGGCCATCGATCGACGATGATATTGAAGAATACATCAAATACTGTCGTAAATGCCAAGAAAACCGGCCAAACAACCCTGAGTTACCTGTGTACTCCTGGTCCGTCCCTGACAACCCATGGGAAAGACTTCATGTCGATTTTGCGGGACCATTTGAGGGAAGATACTGGTTTGTTCTAGCAGATGCACTCACGAAATGGATTGAGGTCAAGCCCATGAAGCAAATAAATACAAACAAACTGTGTGAAGAGTTAGACTCTATATTTACAACGTTTGGGTTTCCACAATTCTTGGTGTCGGATAACGGGACACAGTTTACCTCCCGGGAATTCCAAAATTATTGCAGAGACAAGGGTATCCTACATATTAAGTCATCTCCATATCACCCGAGGACTAATGGCCTGGCAGAACGCTTGGTTCGTACTTTCAAAACTAGAATGTCATCAAGTGCGAGCGATGGCATGACCCTGAGAAGGAGGCTAGAAAACTTCCTATTTTCCTACCGTATAACACCCCATAGTGCCACCGGTAAGAGCCCAGGTGAAATGTTGTTTGGGCGTCGGTTGCGTTGTGCTCTGGACAACGCTCGGCCTAACCCTAAAAGAACTCTGCAACACAAACAGATACAGGCAAACATTGAGTCCGAGGAACGAATTCCATCTTTTAAAGCAGGTGACAGCGTATTTGTTCGTGCCCGAGATGGATCCCGATGGGTACCTGCTACAATATCAAGGCGTACGCACAAATATTCTTACGCTGTGAACACTTCAGACGGTGTAGAGAGGAGATATCATGCAGATCATGTGCGTTCTCGATTAGCAGACCCAATCAGTCCAGCTGTTACTGATCTTGCCCCATTACCTTCGTCAACACCTGTTGGACACTCACTAGCACATCCGTTCACACCTCATTTTCACCCATTGCCTCCATCCACACCTACGCCTCATTCACTAACCTTTTCCACACCTATCAGACAGCGATCACCATCATCCACACTTAGCAGTCAGCAGTCAGAATCACCTCACCCAACGCCGCAACTAACCCAACCATCAATTTGGTCCTCCTGCCAGACTGCTCAAGACTCGCCTGTTATAAATCCAAATGTGTTGGAGCACATCGTTCCAAGTTCATCAGAAACACAGAATCAAGCGGGCACTCCACGACAAGCCAGCGCTGAGACACCTGGTCTCCCACTGTCCACGGCTGTATTGCAGAGAGCACCAGCAAGGCGCAGTGGGCGCACCACCACGAAGCCACGACGACTTATCGAGGAGATGTCGTAGCTTATTAGGATAGGGACGAATGATATATACCTGCCTCTATGGTTATGACATTTGTCAGGGTATGATTTTGCTACGTCAGAAAAATACATTCTTGTATAATAAATTGATGATGTTAATTTATTTCAGGTGGTTAATATATGCAGTAGACTATATAAAAGTGCTCTTTGACCGCATAAAATTCAAGATTTATTAAACGACTAACTATTATATTATAAGTAATTACTCATCACAATTTCCAAATGGCATTGTGGTTTATTATCGAAGCATAAGCATATTTCAATGTACGTTCATATATTTAAATTCGGTAAAGCGTTATGTATAGATCTAAGTAGAAGATTTGATAGCAATGCATACCAAGTGATTAATACTCGTACGACATTATTCATAATGCCCAGACAATTTGAAAAATACCCAATATGAGTACGCAAAATGCTAAAAACTATTGAAATAATTAAATTGACTGGGCTTTCTGAATAATGCCTCTCACTTACTGGGCTGGGTAATATGTGTTATTTTTAAATTATTTTAATGTTGACATTGATCTTGAACCAATCTATCCGTGTCGGGGTGCCCGAAGCTCTGGAGCTCGTTTCGCTCGCTCTTGCACTAATTCATTGACCATAATTATCGAATTGCCCAAACGTTACGTTGTTATTAATAATGAACAGACAATGTGATAAATATAGAAGTCTAAATCAGTATTCATTACATTGCCCGATTTGACTTGACTTGATGCATAATGCCCGGGCATTATACATAGTGCTCTGATTAATCACTTAATCCATGACACGGCAAGAAAATAAACGATGTCGATGATAGTGTGCCATGAAACTGTAATGCTGTCATGTAAAGTGTCCTACAACTTAAAAGTTTTTTCACCCACATCTAAACTCTCAAAGTTGGCACCCTGCTCGGCGTGTGCATCAGAATGGCGGGTGTATGACTACAAATGGTCATGCTATATGCTTGAGAGGAATGTACGAGCAATGTACCGAATGTACGTAAAATTTGAAGCAATGTACTATTTTAAAACCACCGTTTTTAGAAAAAGTATTTGAGCCGCCAACCTGATATCAGAATGGCGGGTGTGTTTAAAATCTGAACAAATTACCTACAATCTGACTGTAAAATCCCTACCGTAGCAATGTACGAGCAATGTACGTTATCATATTAAAAGCACAACCAGATACTATTAACCGTTAAAGAGTATTTATAAAAATAAAATTTCTCCACATTTAGAGCCTGTTCAATTTTATTAGCAACTAGTTGTGCCTACGTTATACGTTGCTATGTCTAAACTAAAGGAATTTCTTGAGTGAACAAATGGCCACATTGGCCATGTGATATGCGTGAGAGCAATGTACGAGCAATGTACCGAATGTACGTAAAATTTGAAGCAATGTACTATTTTAAAACCACAGTTTTTAGAAAAAATATGTGAGCCGCCAACCCGCTGTTGCAATGGCGGGGGTATATTCAAAATCTGAACAAATTACCTACTATATGACTGTGAAAAGCCTACCGTAGCAATGTACGAGCAATGTACGTTATCATATTAAAAGCACAACCAGATACTATTAACCGTTAAAGAGTATTTATAAAAATAAAAATTCTCCACATTTAGAGCCTGTTCAATTTTATTAGCAACTAGTTGTGCGTTATACGTTGCTATGTCTAAACTGAATTAATTTCTTGGGTGAACAAATGGCCACATTGGCCATGCGATATGCGCGAGAGCAAAGTACGAGCAATGTACCGAATGTACGTAAAATTTGAAGCAATGTACTATTTTAAAACCACCGTTTTTAGAAAAAGTATTTGAGCCGCCAACCTGATATCAGAATGGCGGGTGTGTTTAAAATCTGAACAAATTACCTACTATCTGACTGTAAAATCCCTACCGTAGCAATGTACGAGCAATGTACGTTATCATATTAAAAGCACAACCAGATACTATTAACCGTTAAAGAGTATTTATAAAAATAAAATTTCTCCACATTTAGAGCCTGTTCAATTTTATTAGCAACTAGTTGTGCCTACGTTATACGTTGCTATGTCTAAACTAAAGGAATTTCTTGAGTGAACAAATGGCCACATTGGCCATGTGATATGCGTGAGAGCAATGTACGAGCAATGTACCGAATGTACGTAAAATTTGAAGCAATGTACTATTTTAAAACCACAGTTTTTAGAAAAAATATGTGAGCCGCCAACCCGCTGTTGCAATGGCGGGGGTATATTTAAAAGCTGAACAAATTACCAACTGGCTGAGTGTGAAATGCCTACCGAAGCAATGTACGAGCAATGTACGTTATCTTATTAAAAGCATAACCAGATGCTATTAACAAATTAATTTCTCCAAATTTAGAGCCTGTCCAATTTTATTAGCAACTAGTTGTGCATACGTGATACGTTGCTATGATTAAATTTCTCTCCGTCCAGCCTGTCATTTTTCGTTTTGCTTGCTCAAAATCAATCATTTAGTGATGAACTAATGTGGTAACCGATTCGATTGCATATAACAATAGAATTTGTCCATGAAAATAAAATTAATCGATAAAACACAATTAACTATTTTATTTGAGCTTATTACCCGACTGCCGAAGGAGGGTAATGTGTATGGTGGAGTGGTTGACAATGAACTAGCAGTACAGAGTGAACCATGAAAATAATTCAGAAATGCGACAATACCGTTTGCTGCAAACTACATTAGGTAAGCGTCTTTAAGGACCCCTTCTCCCTACCAAGTCGACAGCGAGCTAGAGGCGTGGGCGAAAATAACGGCAGTAAAATTTCGTCTCATTTCACTTATGAAAATAGATGCTGAATATCAATTGGCTTGATAAATTTGTTGTTTTTTGCGCTTTTACTTAAGATACTTTCATTAAGCACCTCGTGTTGGTGCATGTGGCTACTTAATCTCATAATATCTGTTTTGTCTCATGAGTGTTGGGTGGCACAGAATGAACCACTTTGAGATAGTACACAATGAACCAAGTGATTCATTGAGTACTACTATTGGTTCATTGAGCACCACCTTAAAAGCAGGACTAATATCGACGTCAAACTGCTTACAGGTTTCCGGTTGATATCTCTCTTTTAATTAAGCGTTACAAAAGTATTTTTTAAGTTAATTTCTTTAATGTTTACTATATTAGGTACCTCTTTTAACTAAAAATTACGCTTCTTCATTCTAACAATAAATAAATAGGTAGTTTAAATTGATAAGTGAGTTTTATTAGTTCAGTGCACTTATAATAAAACGCACCCACGATACAGGAATAAATTCCTAGTGTGGGGCCAACGTTTTTTAAAGAAAAATAAATATCACATTGAAAGTAATGACTGATATTTAATTGATTAGAAGTACATTCATTTTTTAAGAAAGGTTAAATAATAACTTAAAATAAATTGACATTACGCAGCTTCATTTAGACTCATCTTGGAACTACGTTCATCTGCCTAGCCTTTTCCCAACTATATTGGGGTCGGCTTCCAGTCTTACCGGAATCAGCTAAGTACCAGTGTTTTACATGGAGCGACTGCCTATCTGACCTCCACAACCCAGTAACTGGATAACACGGTACCTCTTGGCAAGACTGGTGTCAGATCTCAAGCTTCTGACTACCCGTAACGACTGTCAAAGATCTTCAAATAACAGCCGGGACCTACAGCTTAACGTGCTTTCCGAGGCACGGAGGAAACTCAATCCACGGACTGACCTCGTCAAGCGTTGCTTAACCTTGATGATCGACCCGTGCGGCTGTTATTATTTAGCCACGAGCTCCTCATCTTGGAACTACGTTATTAATAAATATACATATCATAAAAAAAACATAACAAATATACAAAAATAATAACAAATATCATGCTGTGCAGTCGGAGGATACACATTCGCGAGCTGGCTGACCAGAACCAGATGTATCGTCCGAATGATCAGCATGATTTTCTTCTTGTTTAGGTAGGTACGTCTTTTTAGTTCGCTTCTTAAAGCAGTCGGGTTTTTAGATTTTTTGAATTAACATTTTTTTTTCGAATTAGGTACATTTAAACAAAGTGTTACATAGGGCTTAGAAGAATAATAAATTGGTACTCAAAAATATTGCGCCAAAAAGCCGCCATTTTCTATTTTCCAATTTTAATGTAGCCAGTCATACTTGCAAGGTTGAGACGAATCGATTGACGTAAGAATCATCAAAATCGGCCAACGCGTTTGGTCTTTAGAACCCCTAGGTAACTCATACATACTTATATACATAAATAGACTGATAAACACATTACCCTCCATCGACAGTGGGGTAAAACTAAATATAAAAGCAAAAATAAAATAACTATATGTTTAATTATATATAAACAATACTATGTGTTTAATCGATTAAATTTTTTTCATTGTTGAATTCAATTGTTATACTATGAAATGGAATCGGTTACCACATTAGTTCATCACTAAATTATTAGTTTTTGAGCTGTCAAAGTGTAAAATGACAGGTTGGACGGCGAGTAATTTAGACATACCAACGTGTAACGTAAGCACAATTAGTTGCTAATAAAATTGAACAGGCTAATGTGGAGAAATTTTATTTTCATAATTACTCTTTAACCGTTGATAGCATCTGGTATGCTTTTAATATGATAACGTACATTGCTCGTACATTGCTACGGTAGGCTTTTCACAGTCATATAGTAGGCAATTTGTTCAGATTTTGAATATACCCCCGCCATTGCAACATCGGGTTGGCGGCTCACATATTTTTTCTAAAAACTGTGGTTTTAAAATAGTACATTGCTTCAAATTTTACGTACATTCGGTACATTGCTCGTACATTGCTCTCACGCATATCGCATGGCCAATGTGGCCATTTGTTCACCCAAGAAATTCCTTTAGTTTAGACATAGCAACGTATAACGTAGGCACAACTAGTTGCTAATAAAATTGAACAGGCTCTAAATGTGGAGAAATTTTATTTTTATAAATACTCTTTAACGGTTAATAGTATCTGGTTGTGCTTTTAATATGATAACGTACATTGCTCGTACATTGCTACGGTAGGGATTTCACAGTCAGATAGTAGGCAATTTGTTCAGATTTTAAACACACCCGCCATTCTGATATCAGGTTGGCGGCTCAAATACTTTTTCTAAAAACGGTGGTTTTAAAATAGTACATTGCTTCAAATTTTACGTACATTCGGTACATTGCTCGTACATTGCTCTCAAGCATATAGCATGACCATTTGTAGTCATACACCCGCCATTCTGATGCACACGAAATGACCGGAAATAGGTTGAGAGTGGCACTCAATTAAAATATGTTCTTGTTGTTCTTTTGGAATAACCTTCTTCCAAGCAAACTCAACCGTAAGGTCAACCTTAGTCTTCATGTACCTGTATAATACATTATTCTCCACCTTGTAGTTTGGGAAATTTATAGGATTAGCCTGACAACCCTGGTAGATCTTCAGGTACCAAGAATCCTGAGTATCAGGTACTGGAGCAGTGGAAACATCAGCGTTTGAAATTGCCTCAACTGGAACACTTCTAGATAGGGCGTCTGGGACAACATTATCTTTACCACGGCGGTGTCTTATTTCAAAATTGAAAGAAGAAAGGCGAACTCCCCACCTTGCTAGCCGACCGGTTGGATTAGTGAGAGACATAAACCACTTAAGAGAAGAATGGTCCGTATAGACTAAAAAGGTTTTGTCGGTCTCAAGGTAACAGCGCCAGTATTCTAGAGCAGTAAGAACTGCAAGTGCCTCCCGTTCTGTTGTGCTGTAGTTTCTCTCCGGTTTACTTAAAGAACGGCTCATGTACGCAATTGGATGTTCCACACCATCAATTGTTTGAGCCAACATCGCACCGATACCGTAATTACTAGCGTCAGTGTGCACTTCAAAAGGAAGGTTAAAGTCAGGGCAAGCAAGGACAGGTGCTTGAACTAGTTTTGTCTTTAATTCTAGGAAAGCCTTGTCAGCCTCTGGGGTCCACTGAAATGCAGGGGCGTTCTTTTTATTAGAAGTTAGTTTATTTAAAGGACCTGCTACAATACTGAATTGTGGGATAAAACGCCTATACCACGACGCGGTACCCAAAAAACGCTTAACCTCCTTTCTATTGACAGGAGTGGGAAAGTCTATATGGCTTTGACCTTATCTGGGTCAGTCCTTAAGCCATGAGCATCCACTATGTAGCCAAGATACCGTAGCTGACTTCGGAAAAAGTGACACTTATCTAGATTGACAGTGAGATTAGCCGATTGTAGTTTTTGGTAAACTTTCTGAAGCAGTTCTACGTGTGCATCAGAATGGCGGGTGTATGACTACAAATGGTCATGCTATATGCTTGAGAGCAATGTACGAGCAATGTACCGAATGTACGTAAAATTTGAAGCAATGTACTATTTTAAAACCACCGTTTTTAGAAAAAGTATTTGAGCCGCCAACCCGATGTTGCAATGGCGGGGGTATATTCAAAATCTGAACAAATTGCCTACTATATGACTGTGAAAAGCCTACCGTAGCAATGTACGAGCAATGTACGTTATCATATTAAAAGCATACCAGATGCTATCAACGGTTAAAGAGTAATTATGAAAATAAAATTTCTCCACATTAGCCTGTTCAATTTTATTAGCAACTAATTGTGCTTACGTTACACGTTGGTATGTCTAAATTACTCGCCGTCCAACCTGTCATTTTACACTTTGACAGCTCAAAAACTAATAATTTAGTGATGAACTAATGTGGTAACCGATTCCATTTCATAGTATAACAATTGAATTCAACAATGAAAAAAATTTAATCGATTAAACACATAGTATTGTTTATATATAATTAAACATATAGTTATTTTATTTTTGCTTTTATATTTAGTTTTACCCCACTGTCGATGGAGGGTAATGTGTTTATCAGTCTATTTATGTATATAAGTATGTATGAGTTACCTAGGGGTTCTAAAGACCAAACGCGTTGGCCGATTTTGATGATTCTTACGTCAATCGATTCGTCTCAACCTTGCAAGTATGACTGGCTACATTAAAATTGGAAAATAGAAAATGGCGGCTTTTTGGCGCAATATTTTTGAGTACCAATTTATTATTCTTCTAAGCCCTATGTAACACTTTGTTTAAATGTACCTAATTCGAAAAAAAAATGTTAATTCAAAAAATCTAAAAACCCGACTGCTTTAAGAAGCGAACTAAAAAGACGTACCTACCTAAACAAGAAGAAAATCATGCTGATCATTCGGACGATACATCTGGTTCTGGTCAGCCAGCTCGCGAATGTGTATCCTCCGACTGCACAGCATGATATTTGTTATTATTTTTGTATATTTGTTATGTTTTTTTTATGATATGTATATTTATTAATAACGTAGTTCCAAGATGAGGAGCTCGTGGCTAAATAATAACAGCCGCACGG
Organism: Orthosia incerta; assembly: GCA_948252205.1. Taxonomy (NCBI): domain Eukaryota; kingdom Metazoa; phylum Arthropoda; class Insecta; order Lepidoptera; family Noctuidae; genus Orthosia; species Orthosia incerta. The sequence continues at coordinate 10,084,449 of OX411748.1, forward strand.
GTCGATCATCAAGGTTAAGCAACGCTTGACGAGGTCAGTCCGTGGATTGAGTTTCCTCCGTGCCTCGGAAAGCACGTTAAGCTGTAGGTCCCGGCTGTTATTTGAAGATCTTTGACAGTCGTTACGGGTAGTCAGAAGCTTGAGATCTGACACCAGTCTTGCCAAGAGGTACCGTGTTATCCAGTTACTGGGTTGTGGAGGTCAGATAGGCAGTCGCTCCATGTAAAACACTGGTACTTAGCTGATTCCGGTAAGACTGGAAGCCGACCCCAATATAGTTGGGAAAAGGCTAGGCAGATGAACGTAGTTCCAAGATGAGTCTAAATGAAGCTGCGTAATGTCAATTTATTTTAAGTTATTATTTAACCTTTCTTAAAAAATGAATGTACTTCTAATCAATTAAATATCAGTCATTACTTTCAATGTGATATTTATTTTTCTTTAAAAAACGTTGGCCCCACACTAGGAATTTATTCCTGTATCGTGGGTGCGTTTTATTATAAGTGCACTGAACTAATAAAACTCACTTATCAATTTAAACTACCTATTTATTTATTGTTAGAATGAAGAAGCGTAATTTTTAGTTAAAAGAGGTACCTAATATAGTAAACATTAAAGAAATTAACTTAAAAAATACTTTTGTAACGCTTAATTAAAAGAGAGATATCAACCGGAAACCTGTAAGCAGTTTGACGTCGATATTAGTCCTGCTTTTAAGGTGGTGCTCAATGAACCAATAGTAGTACTCAATGAATCACTTGGTTCATTGTGTACTATCTCAAAGTGGTTCATTCTGTGCCACCCAACACTCATGAGACAAAACAGATATTATGAGATTAAGTAGCCACATGCACCAACACGAGGTGCTTAATGAAAGTATCTTAAGTAAAAGCGCAAAAAACAACAAATTTATCAAGCCAATTGATATTCAGCATCTATTTTCATAAGTGAAATGAGACGAAATTTTACTGCCGTTATTTTCGCCCACGCCTCTAGCTCGCTGTCGACTTGGTAGGGAGAAGGGGTCCTTAAAGACGCTTACCTAATGTAGTTTGCAGCAAACGGTATTGTCGCATTTCTGAATTATTTTCATGGTTCACTCTGTACTGCTAGTTCATTGTCAACCACTCCACCATACACATTACCCTCCTTCGGCAGTCGGGTAATAAGCTCAAATAAAATAGTTAATTGTGTTTTATCGATTAATTTTATTTTCATGGACAAATTCTATTGTTATATGCAATCGAATCGGTTACCACATTAGTTCATCACTAAATGATTGATTTTGAGCAAGCAAAACGAAAAATGACAGGCTGGACGGAGAGAAATTTAATCATAGCAACGTATCACGTATGCACAACTAGTTGCTAATAAAATTGGACAGGCTCTAAATTTGGAGAAATTAATTTGTTAATAGCATCTGGTTATGCTTTTAATAAGATAACGTACATTGCTCGTACATTGCTTCGGTAGGCATTTCACACTCAGCCAGTTGGTAATTTGTTCAGCTTTTGAATATACCCCCGCCATTGCAACAGCGGGTTGGCGGCTCACATATTTTTTCTAAAAACTGTGGTTTTAAAATAGTACATTGCTTCAAATTTTACGTACATTCGGTACATTGCTCGTACATTGCTCTCACGCATATCGCATGGCCAATGTGGCCATTTGTTCACCCAAGAAATTCCTTTAGTTTAGACATAGCAACGTATAACGTAGGCACAACTAGTTGCTAATAAAATTGAACAGGCTCTAAATGTGGAGAAATTTTATTTTTATAAATACTCTTTAACGGTTAATAGTATCTGGTTGTGCTTTTAATATGATAACGTACATTGCTCGTACATTGCTACGGTAGGGATTTCACAGTCAGATTGTAGGTAATTTGTTCAGATTTTAAACACACCCGCCATTCTGATATCAGGTTGGCGGCTCAAATACTTTTTCTAAAAACGGTGGTTTTAAAATAGTACATTGCTTCAAATTTTACGTACATTCGGTACATTGCTCGTACATTCCTCTCAAGCATATAGCATGACCATTTGTAGTCATACACCCGCCATTCTGATGCACACTGCTCGGCGTAATTAGGTACTGAAGTTAACCGTGTGATAATGTTGTTGATGAGTTATTGGGTGACCCACATGTTCACGGCGCTAAGTTGCATAATTACTAGGTCTAAAGTTCACCACCCACCTCAACTTTAGCTTGCACAACGATTTTGTCGCCTCTGTTTAAGTTTTATCTTATTTTCCATGCAGTTTGTATAAACGCTGCAGATGGCTTAGCCAGGCTGGAATATTTAAGCAAAGTAACGCTGGTATCATGCAAATTGTAACAATAGGAAAGGAAAGAATCAGAGTTGAAAAAAGTATCTAGAATGTGGCAGTTGGTTACTATCCCACGAAATTCGTAAAAGGAGAGAATGCTTCAGTTGCGCAGTCGATAGGAATGAATTGGCAATCCGTCAGTGGAGCAGCAATTTCTTCCCTAACATTCATTCAGATGATAGCTGTATAGACAGTATAAATGCGATGAACCAATCCTCTTGTTAACTTTGATTCTGCTTTGGTATTGTTTTTTTTACCATACTTCCTTACTATGAATGTTTCAAAGGCAGTATTGTTTTTTAATTCAATCAGGGATGTTATGGTTAATATGATACTTAGGATCTGGATACAGATACGGATATGGAAATAATATTATAGCTGTTTCGGATACGGTTATGCATATAAAATTATTTCGCATTATCCGTCAGGAATAGTTACGGTATCGGATTCGGTTCCTGTTGCGTATACATTTTTATTTCGGATATCCGGTAGTTTCGGTTTCGGTTACGGAGGTCCTTAACATCCCTGATTTCAATTAAGACTACTATGATCGGATTTAAGTACCTGCAGCATTGTTTGGCACTTCAAAAATATTATGTTAAAAATATCATATATTATGTTTCCTGTAATCTGATCTGATGTTTATATTATAGCATTGTTATCAATCTAAATTACAATATAATAGACACTTCATAATAATAATTATATACGTATATGCAGATTTCCGTAGACAAAAATTTAAGATTAGGTACGATGGATAACAACTTAATTTCCTTGTTTTGAAGAGTCTCATGGACATTTGAATCGATATAGAAACTTCTGCAGTAAGTATGTTTTTTGAAATCGGCTAGAGTATTTTTTTAAATATTTTATAGTTCGCGCTTGATCACTATCTCACCAGATGGTAAGCGATGATTTGGTCGACGGTGAAACACGCTTGCCTAGAAATAACCTATTCAATAGCTTACGGTTATTACAAGCTTTTATTTACTTAACCAGCATTGTTAGTAAGTTAGTATCTATGTATCAAATATTGCATATGTATTTTTAAACAGTTATTCCGATCAGATTGAGCTAAAATTTTGCATAGGTACACGTTCGGTTTGATGAATATGCACGGTTAGCTAAAACGCTTGTTTTAGAAAAGTTTTAATGTTTTATTAATGATTATGATTTAAAATATCCAATCTCTACAATGAACCTATATAATCGCATGTTTCGCTGAAAATGTGAATATTTCGCGAAGTCTTTGCGTGACAGTACTCGTATCTTGATACTTTTTTAGGACGTTTGCTCAAAAACCGAACAAAGAAAAATCAAAACGTGGACATGATGTAGATGATGATGGTGCATACTGAATCACATGAGCATTTATAACAACAGATATATATGTACTCGTGCGTTAGTTACCTTGGGTCATCATCATCATCAGCCTATTAATGTTCCCACTGCTGGGACACAGGCCTCCTCTTCTAGGTATCCTCCCAATGTTTTGCTTCACCTTTTTTGACAGATGTGGTGATGAAATAATTTACACAAAGTAAAGCACCTGCCTGGTTCCAAACCCACGACCTACAACTTGTAAGTCGCGGCCAAAACCACTGAGCCACCACTGCTCTCTACCGTGGGTACCTAGCTCTTAATAGTCAATTATTTATATGTGCTATGGACCAAGTGATGAATGCATCATTATTCTAATGCCCAGACAATGCCAAATATGAGTAGGCAATTTGATAAAAACTATAATTAAATTGACCGGGCTTTTTGAAAAATGTCCATTACTTATTGGACAGGATAATAAAAAAATGTTTTATTAAATTATTTTAGTATTGAAATTGATTTGAATATAGAATCAGTATGGTAGGTAAGTACGATTACTATTGAAGACACAGTCAACGTAGCCCTGCTGCGCAGGGCTCTTGTTTCAATCTGCAGGGTCTAAAGAAACCTAAAATGAAGGAGATGACGGGAGCTGCGTACGCTCACTTTGCTCGCTCACTTCAGCTCCCGTCATCGCCTTCGAACCTAACCTATCCGTGTCGGGGTGCCCTTAGCTACCGAACTCGCTTCGCTCACTCTTGAAATAATTCATTGAAAATAGCGGCACCGCTTACAAATTTTATTTTATGCCAACCGATTTCATAATCAAGCAAAGTTAGGTAAGTTATTTTCGTAAGTTATTTTCACAGCAAAATTATTATATTTGGTCAGCAGCAAATATAATAATTTTGCTGTAAAAATAACTTTTTCATAGATAATTTTCTTGCTGACCAAATATTAGAAATAAAATAAATAAAATAAATTGTAGATCTAAAAACTAAGAACCACGCTTTAATGGTAAATTGAACTAAAAAGTCGCTAATCCTGAAGATCTTGGTAAGGCTAATGGAACAAACTATTTAAACGCGCACGGTAGAATCAACTTGTATTACTTGTAAATTTTAATTTTTGTTTGACTTTCAAAAGTACTTTGACTTTGACTAAATTATTGCATTGTGCAAAGTTTCAAATCAATCCGACGTTTTGAAGTGGGTGAAAATCACGTTCAAAGATTCCGTTACATTGATACATAGTTACATAGATACATACCATTCTAATAAAAGCGTGTTAATAAAAATAGCCTTTATTGCTTTTCAAAAATATTTTAAATTTTTACAATATTTGTTGCATGCCTTAAATCTAAATAACTTATAAATAATTTAAATTTATTTTAACTTAATCGGCAACCGGTTTAGCTTGTCTTTCGACAAAGGCCTCCTCTTTTCAACTCTATCATTTGCTATTCTTGTCCATTCTGGACCAGCTACTCTTTTTATTTCGTCTTCCCATCGTGTGGTCTGGCGCCCTTTATTTCTATTTCCATCTCTTGGATACCATTCGGTTATTAATCTCGTCCATTTTTCATTTTCTCTCTTATCATAAATATAACCTGTCCATTTCCATTTCAGAGATTTATACACTTTTTCTACATTTTTAAATTTTGTTCTAGATTTGATTTCATCCAGCCTTACTCTGTCTCTTCTCTTAACCCCAATCACGCTCCTTTCCATTCTATTCTGACAAAAATTTATCTTGTTTAAAAGTTGTTTTGATAGAGCCCATGTTGGACAGCCATATGTTAAGCAAGGTGGGATGCAAACATCATATACTTTCCGTTTATTCTTGATATGTATGTCCTTATTTTTCATGATTTCGCGAAGTGACCAAAACCTTTTCCACGTGTTGGCAACTCTTCTATTTATTTCCCTATTCATTGTGTCCGCTAGGGATATTAGTTGTCCTAGATAGATATATTCATCTACGTATTCTATTTGTTCACCTTTCACAATGATGGGCACTTGTTGATTGGTATTGGGTCTATATTGTCTGGGCATTCTGAAAACAAGATAATGTCGTCTGCAAATCTTAAATGGTTTAAGTTTTCGCCATTTATGTTAAGTCCGTACTTATCCCAATCCATATTCTTAAATATTGCTTCTAGAACTGCAGAGAACGGTGAGATAAGATCCCCTTGACGAACTCCTCTGTTGATGTGAAATTCCTACCCTTTTCTGTCTAGCTTCACCTGTGCAGTGCTTCTTGAGTATATATTTTTCAGTTATCTTATATATTTTCCTTGCACTCCCTGTGTTCGTAGTGCGTCCCAGATGTATTCATGCTCCAGAGAATCGAATGCCTTGTTAAAATCTATACACGCCAAGTAGTATATTTTATTATATTCTTTGTATTTCTGTAATACTTGTCTCAAAACATGAATGTGGTCTATGGTGGAAAAATTACTTCAGAAACCTGCTTGCTCTTTCGGCTGGTTTTCGTCAACAGTGGTTGCTATTCGCGATAATATTATTTTGGAAAACACGTTGTAAATGTTTGACATAAGACTTATAGGTCTATAGTATTTAATATTTCCCCTGTCTCCTTTCTTATGTAATAATATTATTGTTGCTTTTGTCCAATCGGTCGGGATGTTTTCGCTCTCCATTATTTCATCAAATATGTCTGTTAGATTTTGGGCAAGTACTGGCATAGTGGTTTTTAGAAGTTAATTTGTTATTTAGTCTGGCCCGGGTGCTTTTTCAAGCTTTTGTGAATTTATTGCCTTCTCTGTCTCATATTTCAATATTGCTGGTAGTATTTCCAAATCGGTAGTTGTGTCTTGTATGTTTTCGTTTACCTTAATTTTTTTGCTGCTTTAAAGAGTTCTATAATAATCTGTGGCAATTTCCACTATCTCAGATCTTATACTCGTGCTTGTTCCTTTTGTATTTCTCATTTTTGACATCCAGTCTCTTTTGTGGTTGAGTTCTTTAAGAGCCTTTCTTACACCTCCAGTTTTTTCTATGCGCCTTATCAGTGTGTTCTGTCTCTTTTGTTTTCTATCCTTCCTTATATTTGAATTTATTTGTTTGCTAAGTTCTACAATTTGCGGTGATTTTTCTATATTTTTTTCTTTGAAGAAGTTATTTTCTCTCATTAAGTAGTTTTTGTGTTTTTATAGAAATAAGTATTTTCCCTTCTGCATTTGTTTTTCTTGTCTCGGTCTCAAGTAAATTCACAATGTTGTCATACTTTTCTTGGGTTGACAGACTTCTCTCTGCATTTATGTCCGATGATGACATAAATGCAGAGTGTCACTGTAACCTGTGCATTTTAGAGCAGTGTAATTCGATTGGTACGTTCTTCTTTTTGTGACCTGTGTCGTTGCGAGCACCGTTTGAATCATTCTGTGATCAGTATTGAAATTTAGATTTTTACGATGGATGTGTCTTTAAATAATTTTAGTTTGTTTGACATTATAAAGTCAATTTCATTTTATGTATTCCGTTGGGTGATCTCCCGGTCCATTTATTTATCCGTTTATTTTTTATTTTTTTTATTTAAGCTATTCAGAATAATCAGGTTGTTTTGTGACGCGAAGCTAATGATTTTTTCGCCATTCTTGGTTCTTTTCCCATATCCGTACTTGCCTATGATTTGTTCTTCTCCTATTATTCTTATGAGCGTCTTGGATTGTATTTTGTAGATCTTTCTAAAATTTGTTTATTTTAGCAACATCAATTTTTTTGTTAGACTCCATTGGTGAATAGGCCTGGATAATTGATCAATTTTCGTATTTATCTCCCTTCGGGATTAGGTTTATGTAGAAATGTGGGATTTGCGGGGCAAGTAAAATGCTAAACAGTTTACTTTTGGTTTTTATTTCACACGACACAATTAAAATCTTCAAAAATAATTTAGAACGTCCTCTCGTCTTAGCTCTCAAACTCCAACACTCAGTCTACTGACATTTTACCTTCCGCCTCTTTCTCGCACTGTCATTCCTTCTCTCTCACCACGTTGCATTCCATTCCTCATAGATAAACACTAATCCTACATTCGGCCATCCTGCTCCCATATCTGTCCCCAGATATGCATACGCTCCACACATGGTACTCTTCCACACCTCATTCACATAGCAGCTATACACACTCACTGCAACTGGCATAACTTTCCAAATTCACCATACCTTAACTTAAACAATATACTTACTACCAGACCTTAAGTTCTAAACTAAACACAAAGTTACTAAATTACAACATTGTCCCATATTTTATACCTAAATAAGAACACACAACAAAAATATATAAGTAAGCATAGAAAATCTTATTAAATCCTAATAAATTAACTGCAATTAACACCATTAACATAAAATTACTTTGCTAATGCATCCACTTACAAACCACAACAAAAGAACACAATAACAATTGAGTCAAACACTAAATCTATTTTGAATTTACAAAATAGCCTTGTACTATCCAAACTTGTATCACCTAGCAATATATAACACATAACTTGGTATTCGTGAGGACACTGAGCAGTGCTATCTAATACAGCTAAACAATACACACACATGACAACACATTTAAAACAAAAAATAAAATAAACAACAAACAACACTCTTTTCATTCGTGAACTAGATGTTCTCTTTGACCCTTCCGTGGTATCATATAATTTCTCAACTCGTATCTGTCATTTCGCTTGACCTTAATAATCCTGTAGGGTCCAAGGAATTTAGGTTTCACCTTTAGACCTGGGCCGAACTGAGTTCTCTTGATTGCAACTAAGTCATCTAGCTCATATGATGAACTAGGTTTTCTCTTCTCATTATAAGCCTTTTTATTCTCATCTTGTACTTTTTGAATTTGCTGCTTGGCCTTCAGTCTCACGTTCTCTCTATTTTCATCATAACTGCTGATAACTTCTTGCTGTAATAAGGTAACTATATCAATATCCTCTTTACATCTCATTTTTGTTCCAACCAGTAATTGGAATGGAGTGGTGTCTATAGATCTCTGGTAAGTACTATTAAGGGCTCTTTGGACACGACTCACGTGCTTGTACCACAGAGATTTATCCTCTATACACAGCTTGGTTAACATAGGTATTAATATACGATGAACCCTCTCTACTTGTCCATTCCCCCGAGGCACTCCAGTAGTAATCTTGACATGCTGGATATTTTCTTCTTTACAATACTCTTCAAATTCCCCACTGGTGAAAGCTGTACCTCTGTCTGTTATAATCCTAGTAGGATTACCGAAAACCTGCTGATGAAATCTTAATTTATTCAACACTTCTGCACTTGTTGTGGACTTAGTAGGAAAAAACCATGTAAACTTAGTAAACGCATCAATCATGGTAAGTATATAATTATATTGTTTTCTTGTTTCAGTAAATGGTCCTATATGATCTAAATGCAATGTATGCAGGGGTATTCCTTCTTTATCTAATGGGTTCAAATAGCCCTCTTGTTTTCCTTCTTTTCTTGTTGCTAATAAACAAGGTATACAACTTAAAACTACTTCCTCTATTCTTTTATTCATGTTTCTTATGTAGTAATCTTTTCCTATGGCTTCTTTCATCTTTCTTAATGAAAAGTGACCGTTTAGGTGCACCCTTTTTATTATTTCTTTCTCCAAAATCTTTGGAACTACTAATCGTTTCTCCTCACCTTTATACAAAATACCATTATCAATCCAGAAGTCATCATATTGACCATCTTTCATAATCAGCTGTCTAATAGCATTGAGTTCTTCATCTGTTTCCTGTCCGACTCTTATCTCTTCTTGCAGACTTACCACAGCAACAAATGGGTTTCTGCTGAGAGCATCTGCATGCTGCATCATACTGCCAGATCGGTGTTCGATCTTATAGTCATACTCATCTAGCATGAATGCCCATCTAGCCACTTTTGCCGTCAAATCCTTCTTTTTTAATGTCTGTTCAAAAGCTTTACAATCTGTAACGATTTTAAAAGAAATTCCATATAAATAGTGTCTAAACTTCCTGACAGCTGCCACAACAGCAAGCGCTTCCAGTTCGTAGCTTGAGCATTTACTTTCAGCGTCAGTCGTCTTATGACTCATGTAATGCACCGGATGCAGTTCTCCATCTGGATGCAATTGCAGTAGTATTGCGGCCAAACCATGACTGGATGCATCGGTGTGCAACTCCGTAGGTAAGTTGGGGTTGTAGATTTTCAATACTGGATCACTGGTCAGCTTTTCCTTCAATGTTTTGAAAGCACATTGTTGTTCGTCTTCAAATTTAAATGGAACATCCTTTCTTAACAAATTTGTTAATGGTCTAGCAATCTTAGCATAATCTTTGATATACTTCCTGCAATAAGATGTTAGGCCAATGAAACTCATAATTTGTTTAAAATTTTTAGGTTCAGGGTACCTTACAACGGCTTGCACCTTTTCTGGGCTTGGTCTAACTTCACCATTCTTGATCAAATGACCCAGATATTCAATCTCACGGCTAATCAATTTCACCTTTTTCCAATTAACTTCAAGTCCATATTGTGAGGCTACTTCTAACACCTGAGTAAGTCTTTCCAATGCTTGAATTTCCGTCTCAGCTGGAATTACAATGTCATCAATAAATATTGTCATAATTCTTTTTGCTATTAACTCTCTGAAAATAATGGAGACAAATCTCATATAATATTTAGGCGATATGGACAGACCAAACGGTGCACGCAGAAATTCGAATTGCCCATGATGAGTTATGAAGGATGTATATTGCACTGACTCCTTGCTTAACCTAAGATGGAAAAATGCGTTTTTAAGATCCAACACGCTAAATGTTTTTGCATCTCTCAAATTATCAATCAAGTCCTCAATGATTGGCAACGGGAATTCATCTTTGACCATCTTCTTATTTAGTAAACGGTAGTCCACACAAATTCGGGTAGACCCATCTTTCTTTTTCACAAGTACCAAAGGACTAGAATACTCGGAAAAACTCACCTGTATAATTCCATTTTGCAACCATTCATCTATTTGCTGCTCTACTACCTTTTGCTCCATGTGTGATATCCTCCGTGGTCGCTGGGCTATTGGCACATCGTCTTTCAATACTATCTTCATCTCGATTGGAGCTTCCCTCGTCTGAACAGGCTTGTACTCTTCAATCAGCCTCTCAACTTCCATCTTTATACTGGGATTAGAGATATGACCTGTAACATCCACATCTCTCACACAACAATTCACCCTAGTCAACCATTCGTCATCTTGTGACAAAAACAACACAGCGCCCTCACGAACTACCATCACAACGTTTTGCAAAAATTCTTGACCAATAATAAGTTTGTAGGGCATGGACCCTTTAGATACTATATGAAACATTACATCAGCATAACTCTTGTTGTCAATTTGTAAACATACAATAATCTTTCCGCACGATCTTACTTTCGAAAGTCCAAGTCCGGATAACATCGTATTATCATTACTACATGGCACATTTAACTCGTTCCACAGGTCGGTACGAATTAGGTTAACGTCACTGCCCGTATCTACCAACGCACTTATTATTTTGTCACATATTTTTATAGATTTCATCGCCTTATTAAGCCGGTCACTCGGTTTGTTTACAATCTGCATGACATCTACGTCATCTGCCATCTTGCAACATTGTTCATGGCCGCCCGATCCGTCTTCGGGTGCCGTCGTCATCCCGAATAAAGTCGAACATGTAGCCGAATGTTTCTTCGTACCGGCGGCAGCGGCATCGAACTGCTTTACCAATGGACGCACCTGCGGTGTCTGCTGATTCGTCGTTCCAGCCACTCTTGGCTGTTTAACCGACGTTGCTGTCCCGACCGAACTTCCGCCACTTCCGGTTGCGCTCGGATTTGTACATTTAGAACTAATATGGCCAAATTGGTTACACTTAAAACATTTTATCCCGTTTCGGCATGCACTTGCCTTATGATTTTTCTCCCCACAGTTGTAGCATGACTGGCCAGTTCCTGGTGCAGAAGCTTGTTTTGCAGGTCGTTCGACGTTCTGTCTAGCAACTTTTTTCTTGATGTTTTCGTAAAACGATAACTTTTCTATCAAAGCTGGGTAGGTGTTAGCGCCATAAAGAATAGCTTTATTGTTTTCCATATCTTGAATGCCGTCAATTACGTACTGTATGGCGACGTAGTCGGGGAATTTGGCCCGCTTCCCCATTTCTTTCATAATGAGCATATACTGATAATAGGATTCGTCTTTACGCTTCTTACGTGCAGCCATCATCTCGTGCATTTCTTTGGTGTTCGCGGCATCCGGGAATTCCTTCAGCACGGCTGCCTTCAGTTCCTCGTAGGTTTTGTGTACTTTTTCCGTCTTGAGCCACAGCCCTGCTGTTCCCGTCAAAGACCTACGTGCAATGATAAGCCGTTGCTTCGCAGTCCATTCAAATATCTCCGCGTTGTCATCGAGATCTTGAGCCCATTTCGTGGATGCATAGGTATGGTCTTCACCACTGAATTGAGTCACTTCAAACATGTTGGAAAATGCGTCTTTACCGTCTTTATTTTCCGCCATCGTCTTTCGCCTTTGTAATACGTCTTTCGTCTTTATAATGTGTCTTCCTTTCGTCTTTGTCGTAATTTTTTCACCGTTTTTTACGTGTCACGATCGTCTTTTTTTTCAACGTTTTTCCTTCTTCGAACCAAATGCCCGCAATCCCGGACGAGCCCCCAAAATGTAGAAATGTGGGATTTGCGGGGCAAGTAAAATGCTAAACAGTTTACTTTTGGTTTTTATTTCACACGACACAATTAAAATCTTCAAAAATAATTTAGAACGTCCTCTCGTCTTAGCTCTCAAACTCCAACACTCAGTCTACTGACATTTTACCTTCCGCCTCTTTCTCGCACTGTCATTCCTTCTCTCTCACCACGTTGCATTCCATTCCTCATAGATAAACACTAATCCTACATTTATATTAACCAATGCTATTTTCTCCGAGATTCCTTTAACTTCTTCTATGTAATTAGACAATTCCTTTTTTATCAAGAACCTCACACCATAACCTTGGCGTATCTCCTTTATAGTGCAAGATATATGGTCCTCAATTTTTTCGCCAAGGCGTCTCATTTCGCTTCGCTTATTCCTAGAATATCCCATTTCAGTTTATCTATCGCAAATTCCAATTCTATGAGTTTCTCATCAGTTTTTAGTGACCTTGTATTCAAAGTAACTATATGTAAATCCAAAAGGTTCAGTTTAGCGTTAGTTTCCTTCTTTTTCGTTAGAGGGTGTTGGTCGTTTTGCCCCACGATGTCGGCTTGGGGGTGATCGGTGATTTGTTGTTTCTCTGTTTTCTGTTTTTTGTCTTTGTTTTGTTTTCCGTTTGCCGATTTTTATTTGCTATTGACCTTTATTTTTCTGGCTGCTAGATGAAGAGGTAGGTTGGGCATTAGGTCTAGCTCTCATTTTATCAAAAACGTTTGTTACGGTAAATTGTGTGACAGTCTGTTGTTTCTTTGCCTGGGAGTTAGAATTTGGTGATACTGACAATTGCCCCCTTTTCCTTTTCTCGTTTTCTTGTTTATTTTCTTTAACTATCAGCTTATCATATTTTAAATAAGCAATATTTCCTTTGTTCCTTTCTTCCTTCAGCTTAGGTTGTAGGGATTTCCATTTATCTAATACGTCTTTGGGGTAACTTTTTGTTTTTCAAGACTTCGTTTTCTTCCAGCTATTGACAAAGTCTTTACTTTTTCCTAAGCGATATATTTTATTTACTTCATAGTCTTCTATTGTGATGTCTAAATCACATTTAAATATAGTATTTACTTTTCTTTCTAAATGAGTGTTAGACCTTTCCATCTCTATACAGCCAAAAATGATAATATTACTTTTCTTTTCTCCCTTAAGAAATTCTATCTCTTTTTCCAGATGTTCTATCTTTAGCTTAAGATTTTTGTTTTCTTCTATGATTGGTTCTAATTTTTCATCCATCCTTTCCATTATTGTTATAGTTTTGCTTACTCATATTTTTTTTTAATTTATCGTACAATATTTGAAACTGTCCCTCCATTTTTATTCGATTGACTCCGTGTAACGGAACGTTTTATTTTTAGCCGAGTTGAAATATTTTTCTCTCACTGGCAACCCTATGATGACAGTGACCGAATGATATTTGTCAAGTTTTCGTTCCTTCTTCTATGGTTTGGACCGTTATTACTTAAAATTCATAGCTTATGCTCTAACCTCTCTTTCTGCCGGTAATATTTATTTTCAGAAATAATATTTGATGTCTTCAACAATTTCACTGTACTGTTATCCCAATGGCTTCACGTAACTTCGGTTATGACTTTCGAAATGTGTACGTTGCAAACTATAAACTTTGAGTATTTTTAAACGTAATTTATCTAAGGATGATTTGCACTGTGTTTTTGTCACTTCAAGCACCGGAAACGAACACCAACACGAATATTTGAAATAAAATCATACTAATATACCATAATTATGCCATTGCGGTATGAGTTTGCAACGCAAACTCTTCTTCCTAACACGTGTTTAAGGCGATACAGGTGCATAAACTTCACTGCTTGCGTCTCGCCACTTCGCCATTTGAATTCGTTTGTTTTTCCACTATGCAGCGTTTTTTATTAGTGTGGTTGCAAATAATTTAAAATACTAGATTACAGAACTACCTATTCAAAGATAAATTGGTAACATTGTTTATTTTGTGATGATGATACATAATTACAAGGTTTACATTATACCATTACAACATATTGTGGTTATGTTTATATGCTTTATATATATAAGCGTTTAATATATTTTGAGGTTATGTATATATATGCTTTCAATTAATATGGAACTATTAAAGAACATAATTAGTGGTATTGTAGACAATTTTGAAGTCGTAAAATATGATGGTTACGATGATAATTACTAATGTAAAATTCGATGCTATCTGATTTGTCGAAGCTACAAACTCCTTCGAGTTTAATATCATTTATTGTTGAAAAAAAATTGTAACGAAGATATCGTACATCGATACAACCAACATCAACCGCTCTCCGTAATGAAAGAGGCTACCATGCAGTGAAAGAATCGAATCAGAACGACCATCCAAGTCAGAAACTGTAAACAGAAAACGTGTGCACAATATTGCATCAAATATTAATTCCTCGCCTGGGGGAGGCTTACGTCCACTGCTGGACATAGGCCTCCCCCAGGCGTCACCACATTGACCAATCCCGTGCGTCTCGCATCCAGCGCCTTCCCGCAACCTTAACCAGGTCATCGGTCCACCTAGTGGGAGACCTTCCAACGTATCGTCTTCCGGTTCGCGGTCGCCATTCCAGAACTTTTCGGCCCCATCGACCATCCGTTCTGCGAGCAATGTGCCCTTTTTTTGACTTATCCGACTCTGGGTGAAGCGGAAGGGCGTGTCAGACTTTTACTGACTAAAACCCACCCGTGTTCCTTCAGTTCCTTGAGCCAAGGCCGCGGTAACTCTTTTTCAAATTTATCTCTTTACCTTGTTGAAGACTTAGATACGAAAATCGTTTCATCATCAACATCATATCAGCCGAAAGAAGTCCATTGCTGGACATAGGCCTTCCCCAAGCGTTGCCACATTGATTAGTCCCGTGCGTCTCGCATCCAGCGGATCCCCGCAACCATCACTAGGTCTTCAGTCCACCTGGTAGGAGGCCTTCCATCTCAACGTCTGCCGGTTCGGGTCACCATTCCAGAACCTTTCTGCCCAATAGGCCATCCGTTCTGCGAGCAATGTGCCCTGCCCACTGCCACTTAAGTTTGGCAATTTTTCGGGCTATGTCGGTAACCCTGGTTCTCTTGCGGATCTCCACATTTCTGATTCGATCACGCAAGGAAACTCCGAGCATAGCCCTCTCCATTGCCCTTTGAGTGACTGTAAGCTTCCTGATAAGGCCCATTGTAAGCGACCACGTCTCAGAGCCATATGTCATCACTGGCAACACACACTGGTCATAGACTTTCGTCTTGAGACACTGTGGTAAGTTGGACGAGAAGATACCGCGCAACTTCCCGAACAATTATAACATATTATTATTATCATATTATAATTATAAAATTGTAATTATATTTTTTTATGTAGGTATCTGCGTTGATTGCTTTACCTACCACAAGTACCATATTCATATATGTTTGAATGTAGATTTTACCTTGCCGTAATAAAAAATTAAAAAAAGATTTAATTTTTTAAAGTGTTCTTGCACATTCATCAAACACAAAGATGCTGACGAGCAAATACGGATTTGTGCCGCGATTGGAGAAATAAATAAATAATAATTTTATTTTATCATCACAAATGTTGCAGGAAGGTGCAGAAAATGCTTAAACTAATACAAAAAAAAAAACATTTTTGAGAATCTGGTGCCTGAAGAAGGTATTGAATACCTGTGTTACGGGTCACCAGGCTCCCCAATTCCTACAGTTAGAGTTAGTATTAAAGTTTACAATGCATAATTTAAGACATTAACAAAAATGCTGATTCTAGAATGGATGTGATATGAGTTATATGTATAACGGTGAAGGAAAACATCGTGAGGAAACCGGCATGTCCAAGAACCAAAAATTCGAAGACATGTGACATCCACCAACCCGCTCTGGGCCCGCGTGGTGGATAACGGCCCATTCCCTCTCACAGAGAGGAGGCCTGTGTCCCAGCAGTGGGAACATTAATAGGCTGATGATGTGATGATGTGATGTGATATTTATGTATACCATCAAAAACATAAATGTGGAAAAGGGAGCCAAGTTCAATACTAAGAACATGCGCGGTTGTTGATAACGCCGACAAAACAATTGAGATCTAAATGGGTGCCAAGTACTGTATCCTGAAAATTATTTACAAGAACATAAAACATTCTAAAATAAATTTAAAAACACATTTTTTTGCTGCTACAACAATATTTGCTGTTTTAAAATATAACTTCTTAAATTTGAATAGTCGAATTATTTACATAAAGCAGATAACTTAGCATAAATTCTAGCTCAAGATTTGACTTAGCTGGTTTTCACAAATACTATACCATTTTTAATATTCATTCATTCGACCATTTTAATAAATGCCATTATCATTATAATTGCCACATTATGATCAACATGATTTGCCGGTGAACATTCACAACTTCTTCCAAATAAGCCTTACTTAATGGTTGGTTACATTAATGTACAGTGTACATTGTACACCAATGTAGCTAGTAGTAGCCGATGTGTTGTGTTATATAGTTTTTACCATAAACCGTAAATTGCGTGTAACATAAAGAAGATAAGTTTATTAGCCAAATATAAGATAACTTGTATGTGAAAACTAGTCAAGTCACGTGAAGACCTTAAAAGCCACATAAAAACCGGCTGTCATCAATTTTGATTGCTGATTCCTACATTACAGGTACTTTATGTAAGTGTCCCTAAAATAATCAATTTATTGTAAAATGATAATAAAATGATAAAAAATTACTAGTGTCAGATTTAACCCAATTACCTATCTGGATGCCAAATTTGAACTTTCTAGGTCATCTGGAACTGGGTTAGAGTTTTGATCTATAGGTCAGTCAGTGATAAAAATGACGATTTTTGGACGTTAATATCTAAATAACCGTTAGAGCTTTGTTTATGAAATTTTGGTTTATCATCTTAGCGATTTCAATATATAAATATGGATGTATGTGTTTATGTTAAATAGGTTTTGAAGTGGCTCCAAATTGTTCGTTTAATATTACACACAGCTCCTGCGACGCCAGTTCCTTTTTTGCTTGAACTTGGCTTGACACGCTGCCGCGTGTCTAGATGTGTACAGGTGTATGTGAGTGAGTGTATGTAAGTAGGTGTTTGTAAGTGGGTATTATATGTGAGTGTGTGAGAGTTTGTGTGGGTATACGAGTGTTTTAGGGTGTGTATCGGGATAGAGTTGAGGGTAGGAGCGGATAGGAATCAGCAGCCCTTCAGTTGCATGATATACTAAGTTACATGCATCGCCTTAGGCACGTAGAAGAACAGTTTGCGTTGCAAACCCGTGCGCGATTGGGGGACGAGCGCCATAGATGGCACACGAATTTGGAAAGGGAGTCAGCGTAACAAACCAGTGCGTGTTTCAACAGTACTGTCTCCTATTGGACACGGAAACGTAAATACGCACCCGGGCATTATACATAGTGCCTTGATTAATCACTTGGTCCATGACACACGTAAATTATTATTTTTAGATCTATTTATATTCTGCCATTGAGATTACCTTCCTTTTATAATTTTAATAGCGCCATTAACAATGTATGTATGCTATTACTATTTATAATATCGTTAGTCAAGTCAATAAGTATGGTAACTACTTTTTGGCACAAACTTAAGTTATTCTTCAGTTCAGTTCAATCAGTGCAGGATCGGATAATCCGACCCTTGTTCGACTTGACCTTGTTGACATTCAGGTCGATTCAAACGAGCCCAAACATATTAGCGAACGCATCGTTGCGACCATAGAAGGCTCTTTCCGATTTTGCCATACGAATTTACGCGACCATCGCATATTCGCGTGAGGATCGCTTTGTATTAGTACGACACCTCATTCGTGTCGGGCCTAGGTCACAAATGATTACTCATAATCATTAGACTCTTGTTATTAACTATGTGTAATACACAAATCAGGACGATTGAAATTAGTTAGGTATAGATGTTAAGACATAATTCGTTTAGACAAGGTTACCTTTATAATTACTTATGGATTAGGTTTAAAATGAGTTATGTGAAGTAACTTAGAATAAGCGCATTTATTGCATTGGGTGAAATCCTGTAAAGATCTATACTAATATTACAAACACACAAAATTTACCTCTTTAGGTAAATTTTGTGTGTTTGTGAGGTTGTAGGGGGTAATCTCTGGATCTATTGAACCGATTTAGATGAAATTTGGCATCGAGATAGCTTTAGACCCTGGGAAGCACATAGAATAGTTTGTATTCCCTTGGGATGATAATTCACTTTTTACGCAGGCGAAGCCACGGGCAGAAGCTAGTATGTGATAAGGTGATTCAAAAGGGATTAAACACGAAGGGTACAAGAGTTGATGAAAAAACACTTTTCTTGTCACCGTCTGAAGATATACTCAAGGCCATATGTATTTACAAGTTGAATAAATACTTGTTCTACTTGAGATGACAAAAAATCTTCGATATGTCTCATTTCTGCAGTCGGAGTCAGATAGTATTCTTCACTGACTTTCGATACCCCACATTATTCCTTATTTTCATCATAAAAAAATTTTGCGAATTTCAGCTTTCAGGTCCAAATGTTTAGCCAGGGCATTGATGAGTCACAGAGTCAGTAATTCAGTCAGGATTCCCATATTTAATTTAATGTGAAAGTACCTCCTCTGTCTATCGGTCTTCGTCGTCTAAAAATCATCCTAAAGGGGTCGAAGTTTGTATGGTGAACTAACAATTTCTCAAGTAAGATGGCCAACACACCTAAAATATTATTACAGCTAGTAACAATATAAATATACATATCTAATTGTAGAGAACCTACAACGAGAAGTTAAGCGGACACTGCAATTATACAGCCATTAACTATTGTAGTTAATCATGTCTTACACGTGTAAAGTGCAAGAATAAATCAGTCTAGGTTAAAATCCTTCCAACTTAATGTTTTTTTTTATTAACCTTAATATTTTAAATGTTGTTCCCCACATCCCGTTGTGTTGCTTTCCCCCGACCTCGTAAAGATCTCTATGTTGTCACGCCACCAGTTTTCTTAATCTTCTCCGGCAACGGTTCTGACCCATCTGTCCTGATACATTCTACATATGTACCACATAATCCCATTTCAGTAATATTTAATCTTGGAATATAATTTATCAGAATGTACGAAAGCCATTCATACACGAGATTTTTCTCATTATATTCACCAAACAATACTCCCTAACTATACCAAATCCTATACGCGGACGCGCAATCGTTAATCAACTTTATCAATTAATTTGGTTAAAGGAAGTAGGTACATAATAAAAAAAACGGGTTATAAGTACAAGTAGATGCATTAATGTGTGATATCGTTCAATGAGTCAATGACGGATCGTGTGGTCACAAAGTGTGAACCGTCAGCCGTGCGTACACACGCTTTGCAACTGCGACAAAGATAACTACACGATTGTTAGTAGTACTATTTTATTTATTTAGTCTTAAATTGCTATAAATTACCGTTTTATACATAGTTTCAGTGATTGTAGTATTTATTCCTTGACATAAAATATGGGAATCCATACCGTGTTATCTTTATTTGTGACCATCGGACTCATTGGTTTATCTTCCGAAGCGGATAATCCTAATATAGTTTTTATTATGGCTGATGACATGGTAAGTTGTGCTTTTACTATTTTATACCTTATCCCTGTTAGTATGTAGTAGTCCAGTTTTCTTTTCGTCCTATAAATAGTATCCTATATCCGTAAATATTTCAGTTTATATATACTATACAATATTATATACCTAATATCACCAGGAGCCAACTCTTTTTTGGTGGATCATCAAATATGTTATGAGTGAGTGTATGCTATGTCATCATAATACCCTGGGTTAGACTATGACGGATAAAATAGTTAATGGATTCAGTGTCATAAAATATAACTATGATGGTGGTCAGTAATGGGTAGCCGGTAATAAAGGCCCTAAGACCTATTTATGGCAAATCAGTAATCCGAAATCATTAAATAATTGGGATAAATGAAAGAAGGGTCATTCCCAATTTGTAGGGTTCAAATGGTAAAAAGGAACCCTTTACCTATGGTGCAACTTTATCTATTTATCAAAACTGCTTATTTTAGGAACTGCTGATCACGTCAAATTAAATTTGGGTTTATTCACGTCAATAAAGTACAGGAAAAATAAAGCGATGCCAGTAACTAGGACAGTTCTTCCTTATCAGTAAAAACCAATTACAAGCTTAAGTTTATTAATGAAAACAATGATCGATACTTACGCGTAAATCCGCGTAATTAACATGTCTTCAAGGAAAACAATACTATAAATTATGTAAAAAGGTTACCTTTTCTATTTAATTATAGCGTTATGTAAAAATAAATCGAAGACATTGACATACATTTCCAATTTTGTTTTATAGGGATGGAACGACGTCAGTTTTCACGGATCCGATCAGATCCCAACACCAAACATTGACTTGTTGGCATATACGGGGGTAGCACTAGGAAGGTACTACAGCCATGCGATTTGTACTCCCTCTCGAACGGCACTTCTTACGGGAAAATATGCTTATAAAACAGGTATTTGATGAATTCAGTCTATTTAAGACTTCACTTCTAATAATATACTTACTATTGTTGCAGAAATGTTTCTCATTTCAAAAGGTGACGTCGTGTTCATTAAACTACCCATTGTTTCTCAGTGAAGCCTTTGCTTATCAAGATGTTTGATCTTTTTAGTTATTTATCAGTAAAACTTAAAATTTTAACTGTTCTTATTTAATCTGTTATGTTTTACGCTACTCTAATACAATTAATTTGCCTTTTGTGAGTAATTTTCTTATGGAACTGCACTATTAACTATGTTTTCTCAATCAGGGATGCAAGGTTTTCCTCCTCTAACAATGGGTGAGGATCGAGGTATTCCAACAAATATTGAGCTATTGCCTGAGTATTTCCAAGATGCTGGTTATTCAACACATTTGGTTGGCAAGTGGCACGTTGGGTCTTCTCGGGAAGAATATTTACCAACCAGAAGAGGTTTCGATAGTCATTTTGGACATAGAACTGGTTACATGGATTATTATGAGTACACGTACGAAGAAGATGTGAGTAACTATATAGTATTGGTTTGAAAACAGTATTTAATAATGGAGTTATAAACTTAAATTATAAAGAAACATTATTGGGCATCTAGATCTAAATAAACTCTTCGATACGTCCTTTTATACCTGGTAGAGATCCTAAATGGGTTAAGAGACATGAACAAGGAACTTGAATTATTTATAGTAATGCCTATATGTTTAAACAAGTAAGTAATAGGAATAGAACTTGTAGAATAGTAAATTACACCCCTCAGTTTAGGTGTTTCTTAAGGAAGTGCACTTGGTCCAACTTTTTTCAGAGAAAATATGTGAGTTATGGGTTATGGTGGATATCCCACCCATACGCACTAAACGTTTTAGAAATACTTTTATTATGCGTACAGCTAAGGAGTGGAATTCCCTGCCGGAGTCTATATTGCCCGATAGCTACAGCCTAGGGTGTTTAAGTCAAGAATGAATAGATTATTCTTACTTAGTTTAGTGAATAGCCTTTTGAGATATTAAAACTAAATGAAAGTAAACTTAAAAACAATAATTAAAATCACACTTTGTAAACAAGCATATTACAAATTAGATGATTATATTCAAGATAAGAATGCTTGGAAACATGCTGGTCCTGCTCTATTGGGCAATCTTTAGTGTAGACAAAATCAAACTGGTTAATTTGTATTAGGTATATTCATAATTATAGTAAAGCTTTATTTTCTTTTCTTATTATTTAAAAAAAAATACTCGCACACTGTTCCGTTGTTATTGAATTAGGTAATTTACCTATGTTTGCAATATTTGTAAGTATGTGAAAACCATGTTCCTATTTATCAAGTGAAGGAATTTACATGTTAGTGCTTGTAATACTTTATATCCATATTTATTATAGCAGTGCTGTGTGCATCGTTCTCACGTATATGAATTTATTAATGTATGTACTTGTGTAAATATTGTAAAAAAATATCTATTTTTTTTTAATATTATTTTTAATTTTTTTTTTTTTTTTATATATGGAGTTTCTTGTGCATTCTTCTCTATAATAAGCTGCTTTTCCGAATGCACGGTAGAATCAATTTTTATTACTTGTTAATTTTAATTGTTAACGTTCAGAAGTGCCGCTATATGGCCTAGTTGAAATAAATACATTTGACATTGTTAATTCTAGGCAAGCGTGCTTCATCGTCAACTACATCATTGCTTACCATCAGATTAGATAGTGGTCAAGCGCGAGCCACTCGTTATAAAAATAATATTGCGTTGACATAGAAGAGAGATATCAAGAATGCTTTACGAGATATAACATTTACTAGCACATATTTTCTTCCTTATTTTTAGTGGACTGTCGGCCAAGTATCTGGTTTAGCCTTATTTAGAAACCAAACCCCAGCATGGGACGTTGAGGGTTACATCACCGACGTATACACAGAACATGCCAAGTCTGGTAAGTTCACTACCAATAAAGATGTTGATTACCGCACTATTAAGACTCGAAACCTTTTATGAATCACAATAGAGTAAAATCAAGGCTCATGTAAATCATATCTATTATCAAAAACTTGGAAATCCTTGTATTTATTCTTATTATGCATAGCTAGAGGAGTTTACGTCATATTGTTACGTTAGTTTGTTAGTTTAGATTAGAAACGTTCAGACAGATATCTAAATAAGATAAGATATCTGTTCTCCATTTGTCCGTCTGGAACACTTCTATTGATTCACCTAATCAATCAAATCGGAAATGATCTGTGAAGTTTTTCTGAACATGATTTTATTTGTTTTTAATCAGTGATCGAGAATCATGACACACAGTCTCCCTTGTTCCTACTGGTTGCGCACAACGCTCCGCATGCAGGCAATGAAGGTGCACCCTTGCAGGCACCACCCGAGGAAGTGAGGGCAATGAGATATGTTGAGTCACCTGAAAGGAGGATGTTTGCTGGTAAATATTAAACCAAAACAATTGGAGGGCTTTTTAAAAATTGCCTTTTGAAAATTGTCTTTGTTTTTGTGACACTCACGAAAATTCTCATAACATCTTCGTGATACAATACAACACAATATACTTTATTGTGTTCGGGAAATAAACACACTAACACTTACCGAAGATTTTCACTTCCGTGCTGTTGCTCGGTTTCCACTATAGATGTGAGGTTCTTTTTACGTTTGCATTAAATTTATATATTTTTCTTTACTTTTCAGCCATGGTAAAAAAACTCGACGACAGCGTTGGTGAAATTGTCAAAGCTCTAGCTGACAAGGAAATTTTAGAAAACACGATAATTGTATTCGTATCAGACAATGGAGGCATGACGGTCGGCGCGTATAATAACTACGGTTCAAATTATCCACTGAGAGGGATTAAACTGACACCTTATGAGGGAGGTGTAAGGGTTGTCGGCTTGGTGTGGAGTACCCATTTGAACAATACCAGCCATTACTGGGACGGGTACATGCACGTCACAGACTGGCTTCCTACTTTGTTAAGTGCTGCTGGAATTGAAATCCCGATAGATATTGATGGAATCGACCAATGGAACAATATCAACTCTAATTTACCTTCTCAAAGAAATGATATGTATGAAATGGATGATATAGTAGGATACTCCTCAATAATATACGGAGAGTACAAGTTGGTAACGGGCAATGTCGATCCGAGTTACAGTTTATACCATGGCACTAATCTCACAGGCATGATTGGCAATCCACCGCCTTATTGCGAAGCTCTTAAAGGCAGTGTTATGTATAGTATAATTGACTCAGTAGGCATGTCCTTGGATACTGACTACCTGAGTCTAAGAAACAAAAACACAATCGCATGCGATACATCTTCAGCTACTACATGTTATCCTAGTAACGGTGAGTTGGTCATGTAATGTTAAATTAAGAGTAGTAAACCAATATACTACAACTATGCCAGAGCTTCAAGTCATATAATTATGGTAGAACATTGTCTGAAAATCTTGATTGTTGCCACAACAATGTATGAATTGTATCTGATTTAATCCATTGGCATACTACTTCCTTGGTATCAAATGAGCACGAATATGTATGGTTAACGATAACATTGTGTGTATTCTTTTCAGGCACAGTATGTCTTTACAATATTATAGAGGATCCATGCGAAACGATAGAATTATCCGCTCGTTATCCACACTTAGTATCTTCCTTACAAGCTCTGTTGCAAACGGAGGTGGAGAAAAGGATTCCTAGGATGCAGCCGGTTTTCAGAAACCCCTTATCTGCTCCTAGTCGGTTTAACTATACGTGGGACGTTTGGATTAAGTGAGGTAACTCTATGAATCTGTATTAATAATTTAGTTAATGTTTGTATTTGCAGGTATTAAACAATCCTGTGATAATCGCCATTAGTTAGAAGAAGCTAAACTGTACTAAATCGTATTCTAAAATGTAGAAAAAATAAAATTCCTTCTAAAACGTCGCTTTTGATTTTTTGTCATTGACGGAATGGAAGCGCTGCTATGTAATGAATAATTTCCGTGGTTCAGCTTCGCAGTGAGTGCCCGGGCAGAGATTGTTCAAATATTTACATATGTATAACTGGCGAGGTCTTGCTTGAGTTTTGTCCTTATCTTTTGCACTGTCGTTGATTTTGTAGTTAAGTACGGCTTGCCGTGTGTATTAAGATAACAATCTCGTAAAATCCGTTTTTTGGTTACTTAGGATGCTACGGAATTCATGGTTATTTCGTGTTGATTACACTGCATATAAAATTAAAGAAAATAGCTTACAGCCCTGCATTAACCAGTTGTGAATTATCGTCTTCTTGTTGTCTCAGTGAACGCGGAAAAGAAAGCATTTAGCAACTCAATAATCACTTTGCTACACTGAGTTTTTTCTTTCCGATGTGCGTGCTATTCGAAAAGATTTTTGATTAAAAATATTGTAATATTTTTTAAGAGCATTCGAAATATAATATTTTATTTTAAAATAAATGCAGTTTTTTTAAGTGCCTTCCAAATATGTATGGAACTATGGATTCTATTTCTTTTTGTAAAAACAAAAAGCGAATAAAGTAGGTATTTTTGTTTATCAAGTTATAATAAATCTTTTCGCTTCATAAAGTCTAGATTATTGATGTAAGTATGTTAATAATATTATTATGCTAAATAAATGCAAAATATTATACGGTTTGTTTTTTCTAGGTATATTAAAACCTCGTCCCTAATAATTTACATCTTATTTTAAATTTAGAAGTAATCGTTCCTAAATAACTATTAATTGCCTAGTAATGAAGAAGTTTTTATTCAGTACCTGTTATGCTTTCTGTATTCTGACGGTAGGTAACTTAGTATACTTAGAATTTTGTATACTTTTTCTGTTTTATACCGCTGTAAAATGACAGGATATAATATTAAAAACAGTGATTGAATGTCCGACATACAGCGGGAAAATCAGGCCCTAAAAAATGATACTCGACATTTTTATAACGCTGTAAAATAAAATTATTTTGCATAAATCCAGCAAAATCATACTCGGAATCGTCGTAAAATAAAGACACGAGTAGCAGAGGCAGTACTTCATGATTGATATGGACCACACTAGTCTATAAATGCAAATAAGTGCTAATCAAATTGTATCGTGAAACAATGTAGCTCACAGCTCGAGATGAATTGAAGGAAAAGTCAGGCAATTCAAAGGAAAACTATGGTTACGTGTATGCAAATGTATTTTCACAGATTATTTACTACGAGTACCATATACCAGTATACTAAATAATAACTTACGATTGCAATATTTGTAAGTATGCGAGTACCATGTTTCTATCAAACTAATTAATTACGGGTAAATTATTAACCGATCGGTGTGGCGACGGAGGCCTATGTCCAGCAGTGGAAGTCTTTCAGCTAAAATTATGGTGATAATAAAATTATTGTTTGTGTTTTTTTTATTATTATACCTAATTGGCGTAGTTTAGTTTATGTACACCAAATATTGTGAAACACTTTTATTAAAGAGTAGTTAAGTTTGGAGCTTCTTGTCCGTTCTTCTCCATAGCAAACCATCTTTGCTAATGGACAGTAGAATCAATTATCATTAATTACTAGCGGACGCCCCGCGATTTTTATCCACGTAGTTCCCGTTCCCGTGGGAATAAAGGGATAAAAAGTAGCCTATGTCACCCGGGGATAGTGTAGCTTCCCAACGGTGAAAGAATTTTTGAAATCGGTCCAGTAAATTTTTAGTATATTCGTTACATACAAAAATACAAATCTTTCCTCTTTGTAATATAATTATAGATAATTATATTAAGTGTAAATGTTGGCATTCAAAAGAGCCATCTAATGGTTGAATTGAAATAATTATTTGACTTTGACTTTGTTCCAAACTTAAGTTTAACGTCAACAAAAATACTACCAGAGCAGCTAATATGTAAGTGCTCCTAATATAGATCCATCTAGTCCTAGTTTTGCCTAATCTGCAAATCCCATAGTGTTCCATTGCAAATCGATACCAAAAGACTGAAAGCTCAGATTTAATAGAATTTACTCAACATCCTTTATTCCTGCTAGCGTCATGATTTATGTAAGCACATAAATCTTTCAGAAGCAAGCAAAATAAAATATGTTAATATCCTTGTTACGGACAAAGTTTGCAATAACAATATATTTGAGGTTCATTTTTATTAAAAAAGTAGGTACATTCCTAAGAAAAATGTGTACTTATCCATACTTATAATATTAATAGCGAAAGTAACTTTTCCCGTCTGTTTGTAACCATGGTAGACTATGTCCTAACATACGATCCTTTTTATCTCGGCAGTACCTAAGTTCCCTTGAAACACGTAGTATAGTAGAATTAGTTTGGGTGAATCGTCCTGACGTATATGAATTAATGTATGTATGTAAATGTTGTAAAACACTTTTTTAAAAGATTTTGTATGGAGTTTCTTGTCCGTTCTTCTCCATAACAAGCTACTTTTTTGAATGGACTGTAGAATCAATTATTTTTATTTATACATTTAAGATACGGATGGCCGATGGGGCAGAAAGGTTCTGGAGTGGCGACCGCGAACCGGAAGACGTAGCGTTGGAAGGCCTGCCACCAGGTGGACCGATGACCTGGTGAAGGTTGTGGGGATCCACTGGTTGCGGGACGCACGAGACCGGTCAATGTGGCGACGCTTAGGGGAGGCCTATGTCCAGCAGTGGACGTCTTTCGGCTGATATGATGATGATGATGATACATTTAAATTTTTGACGTTCAAAAGTGCCGCTCAGTGGCCAAATTGAAATAACGAATTTTACGCGGACGATGCCGCTGCCAGAAGCAAGTAATAAATACATGAAAAAAAATGTTGTAATAATAAATAGATTAAAACTGTGACATAACATCTACGCAAAGTCACATCATGATGAGCGCCATGACACCTGAGCAATAGCACGAATATGTGGCAGCTTTCAAATTCTTCTCATTGTACCAAAGGAATTTAGGAGCGTATTGCAAACGTTTTCTTACAAAAGCGGCTGCTTATTACATGAACAGAATCTCTGTGAAACCTTTTAAGTAGCTATTAAAGTGTTCTTCCGAAAGACACTTAATATTTAGCATAAATTGCCACTGTTTACCTGTTAGCGCTTCGGGTTAGTATAATATGCAGTTTCTTATCTTTATCTTCGCTCTCACTTCATCTAATTTTTAAATACGTTTACTTAGCTTTCAGGAACCGATGGTAAGGCTATGTTTATCAAGGTTAAGTACATTAAACTCGAAACAAAAACCCAATTATCGACTTCGAATATGTTGGTTGAGGTTGTAGGTCAAGGTTCTCTTTTTTCAGCAGTTTATCTACGTTTATAAGTTGATTCAGTTTGTTATAAACGGCTTCGGCTTTGCCTTTTAAGGCTTCGTTCATACCTTTTTCTATTAGCACGTGAAATGTTACGAATGAAAGGCAACCGTTGGCAAAGAAACATTTGCGATATCAAGTTTTTACTACATGGAATGGTCGACTTCCTAGCTCTGATAGTTGTCTATTAGTTGCCAAAGCTTCTACAGAATAGAGATTCTTTCCAGGTTATATAGGATAGGTATGTACTCCAAATCCATTCTCAATTTAGGAAAGAGCTCGCTAGCTCAGTGCGAAGCGTTGTCTGCGTAAGTATAGTCGGGGGATATTGTTTAGAATTTGCGTTATCGGCAAAATGAAATGTCTTACCTGTACATTTTAAAGTTACCAATGAAGTGTAACTTTAAGGAAATTATTTTTAAGAATCCTTGTCAGACATAAATTTTTTTTCTTCAGATATATTCTTCTTTCTTCAGATATAATCTTTCCTCTTTATAATATTATTATGAGTATAGATAGTATAGCATGTTTTTTTTGCAAGTTTTCACACATTAACTCAATCAAGTTAATAAATCTACTTAGTGTTGCTTTTATTTGCATCCTAGCTTTTACCAGAGGCTTCACCCGCGTGAACCTAATCCAGGTTTCATGAAAGCATTTACCTGTTTCAAATTTCATTCAAATCCGAAGAGATGTGTTTTTTTATAGGCTCGCGCTTGACCACTGTCTCACCTCATGGTAAGCGATAATTAATCAATGATTGATTAACAAGCATCCTAAAATATAGGCATTCATATTTATAATATTACAGTAACTAGAATTAGTTGTAAAAATACAGTCTATCGAAATTAAATCAAACTGAAACCCTCATTTATTGCCTTGTTGATATATGTCCGTGCTTGTACAATTATTCCGAAAACCCTATTTTGTTAAAGCACCGAAGTAGACAATGATTATCCTTTTTTAATGGCCTTGTATAATTGGATTTTCACAGAATTTATACCCAATTATGACAGTAGATGTGTAACAATAAAGTAAAACTTATGATAAGGAATTTATTTCATGCACAGGATGGTTTCAGTTTAATTTATGAAATACAGAATGTGATTAATTGTGAATCGTTTGGGTTGTATTTGCCATAGCCATGTAGTAATTGCCATCTAAAAGTGAGTGTGTGTGACAATGTGTGTTATAATTTTATGTTTTGCTCTTTCATCACATCCTTTACTCCCAAGCTGCATTCATCAAATTAAAGAGAGTATATGACTGACGACACATCTGAAACCAAATGAATCTTAGGTTAGGTTAGGTAGAGTCATTTTACTTCTATTTATTAAAAGTTTCATATATAATACTAGATTTTAAAAATGTAGTATTACATG
The DNA here is from genome assembly GCA_948252205.1 of Orthosia incerta. Classification (NCBI taxonomy): domain Eukaryota; kingdom Metazoa; phylum Arthropoda; class Insecta; order Lepidoptera; family Noctuidae; genus Orthosia; species Orthosia incerta. The sequence continues at coordinate 10,114,075 of OX411748.1, forward strand.
TGCAAAATGCTGGCGAAAGTAAATATTTGAAAGCATTAGATCGCTACTCGTCTTGGCTATAGTTTTTTCCGTGAACCCCAGAAAAGCGCGTAGCAAATTTTCACACGAGTACGCCAAAAGAATGTTGTTGGACAATAACCCACCTCAGCGAAGGTATCAAGATTAATCACGTAAAACACCGTATTGATCCCCATGGGGATTCTGGCCCTCGTCATCATGAACAACACAATCTGTCGAACTCGCTTGTCCGGACATTTCTCCCAGTTACACGAGTATATCGCTTGACGAAAATTTTCACTCTGGAATGAATAGCGTTTATGATAAAATTATGTATTTTTCATTAAATTAGTAAACATTTTTATAGCTGCATAGGTTTGCCACATAGTTATTGCAAACACCGTAAGTTTATAATACATCGCGTGAGATTTTAAACTCTTTCTTCTCGATAAGACACAGATAATTGTAAACTATTAAATTTGGAATGGACTTATTGTATTTTAAATTATCTGTTTTGTGTCTGGTAATATATTGTGACGAGAATCTCGGGCGATTTATTACATATTCACGATGTTTGTAATACTCCGGCAAACAAACAAGCAAAAAACAATCACTTTAGCTATTTATTACAACAAACGTAACATTGGAAAATCTACTTAATAAATTCTTACCGTTTCCATTAGAAGGTCGCTGTAGTAACAAGGCATGAATAAATGTAAAATGCAGCCAACAAAGAATGAAATAAACTCAACGTTTATCCGTTTATCTCGCAAAGTCTGCAATAATTAATTATAATTTATTGCGTAATTCATCTTTATTCCGCGTATTATTTTAATGTTTAGAAGCTGTGTTTCATACCTTTACAAATGAAATCTTTTTAATATTAAATAAAATAAAAAAATATTTTATATGAACGTAGATATGTTTATATACACGTTACATAAATAGTGTACTTACTTCGACTAATTGGAATGCAGTTAGAGGTAATAAAAATGTAGTCGCTTTCATGTTGTATTCGTATAATATAGAAAAGTTAGCTTTCACTCGATCCACTAACCTGGAAAATAAATTCAACGTTAATTACAATGTTAAACAAAAACTTGACGAAGGTACTTCGTCGGGAATATTTCAATGGTTCCCATACTTGTAAAGATCCTGTAGTTTTGAAATAATCTTCTTCAATCCTTCTTCTATTTCTTTGCTATCTTTGGCCTCGACGAATAATCTACCGATGCGTAGACTAAGCAACTCTAGTTGTCCACATGTATGTAACATAAATATAGGCACCATAGGATCAAACCCTACGTACATCGACGACGCGTAAGCATCGAATATAAAAGTGACAATGAATAATGTCCAAAAGACGAACGTTAGATTCTTTAAGCCTTCTATTGGTTGAGGATACGTAAAGTCAAAGAGAGGCACAAGTTCAAATTCCCCTTTGAAATAATAATAAGCCATTAGGAAAAAAGCTTTTATTGGGAAAATAGCACTAGTGCCGAAACCGAACACGAGCCAAAATTTGCATACGGTGACACCTCTTTTAGCGTATCGTACTACTATATCCTTGTCTTCTTCAGACTCCTGGGCCGTTTCGTAGTCCCTTTCCACAATGTTAATGAGCTCTTTAATAGATGCTTCATGATACAGAAGCACAAAATATTTAAGGGTAATTGTAATAGAAACGATAACCATCGTGCCGTTCTTGCTAGCTTCAGCGAATTTACCAGTCTTAATGTCATGATATAAGATGGAATACAAGAGGAAAACACAACAGGATAATGTATTTATCATTATGATTGAGAATCGAACTTTCCACCATGTGTCATGTACAACTGATGGATGAGATCCGTTTAAACGCATAAAAGTTGTTGCAATTTTAAACATTTTTTCAAATTTTAAATCTATCGCCTTCATTTTTGCTAGCAGAACTGTGATATTCTAGCGAATGACTAAACTGTTTTGCATAATCAGCTTTATGAAATTGAAAGCATAATGGAAGTGGTAAGAATTGAAGTGATTTGTTTGTGAATAAGGGCCTGCTGTTGACAGAGTAATAACATATTAACTGGCAAAACAATACTCGTTAAAAGTCTACATTAGTCTGCGGCTTTACTCTCCCGGTTAAACAAATTTTTATTCAGGTAACTTAATATAATTTGCCATTTTCTTTTGAGAGGATGGATGGTTGTTTATTAATTACTCTTGCACGAAAAAACTACTACTGAACGGCTTTTGATGATAATTTACAGTAATATAGCTTTTACATCTGAATAACACAAAGGCTATAATTTATGTATGTTGCATCAAGGCTGACCGATAGATGTAAACCATCGGGAAGTCAAGATGTATTCCCTTAGGTTAAGACATCGTGTGTGGGCAGGTCGGTGGGTACAATCGTGCAAATGAAATCACATAAGTTATTCGATACACTGGGTATATTCAAATAGACACAAGTCACATTCTTGCTTACTAATATTACGGATCGACACTGATTCTACGACGTCTTCGCTCTAAGGTTGTCAGTACTCAACTGCCACCCACACGAGTGCTTATAAAAAGCGTAGCAATGCGTACTTGCTCTTGTTTGCCGCTAGGGGCGTGCTTGTGATTTGACTTTATGCCTGCCAGTATTTGTTTTTTTTTTACCAAGGAGTATGTCGTTCTCACTACTTTTTGATACCTCCTAGTACGTGAGCGGAGCCGCGGGCGGCAGCTAGTATAACATAATTTCCTCAAAATCTTTTAACTTTAGGTGGCACTACTAAATTTAAAGTCGTGCCAAAACGTCAACTTTGTTCAAAACATAAAATTGAACAAAAACATTTTATTGTATGTAGAGGACAACTAAATCATTTCTATTCGTGGTAGAGTAGCAAGCTTGTATCATTACCTTGTATCTGACACACTAAACTACGTCGTTTTACGTCACGGCATGCAGCCCCGCATTAGGTGCTCAATTGAATTATGGCTGTCATCAATCAAGCTTCGGAAACATTACTGAAACTTCTTATTTTGTCGTCAAACCGATTACGGGGAAATAGCTTGTATTATGAAATTTTCACGTCGTTGTATTGTGTGTTGACCGGGCAAAATCTCTCGTGGTTTCAAAAGGGATTCTGCTCAGCGGTATGCTCCCATATTGGAAAATTACATAGCTAGGTTGGTACTACGATCATTAATCTTACGAGTACGTTCATGATGTGTGTTGATATTGGTTTTGTAATATAGAGTCTATGATTGCCTATCAACATTAAAAGTTGAAAATCTCAATTTTTATTCAGGATTTTTTGTGAAGGGTTCCTACTTGGACAATTTTAATCTACAACTTTATAGACATTGTATAAAGTTTAGGAATGGTAAACATTTTAATGGTCGTTCAACCGTCTGTTTAACAATGAGATGGGCACATAAAAATGGCAAGATAACGCACGAAAGTTTATTTTTGATAGGCCTATAAAACTGTATCGGAGATTGTAAACACGTAGGTATCGGATTATCATAGGAAAGGCGGTTCTATATTTTTGTTCTTCAATTTATTTGCTCTTTTCGAGGCACAATGTTCCGTTGAGACCTTAGGAAGCAGAAATAGGGTTCATGATGTATCACCTATCAGGTTGTAAACGCAAGTTCATATCACATTGTCATGGCAATGACCCTTGGCAGATAACGCGTGCTTGACAATTTGTCACATTAATTCTGCGATAATTTAGAACTGAGAAACTCGGGGTAAGTTTCAAGGATAGATGCAATTGCAGTGTGTTTTATTGACCTACAAAAGACGAGCCGTTCGAGTTTCTGTTGACCTAGTCTATAAACTGATTTTGAAAATAATAGGTGGAAGAAAGGTCAATATTTTTTAAAACAGCTAACTAGGTACCTTCTTTGTGATATAATATGTTAGGTCCTTTTTTGTACATAGTAGTAATTTTACAAGTCCCTTTTTTTGTATCATTGAGTTACTCAGTAGTGTAGTTTCTAAGTAAACACAAAGAAAATGTGTCAACATTTCAAAGTCCATTTTCAGTAGTCCCCAAGAGATTCTACTTTATATTTGTTCATTTGTATTCCGGCCGCGGCCAAAAAGACCCTCTGCTGTCTTGAATTCCTTATTTTGAATCTCGACATCTCTTTTTTAGATACTCTAAGCCAATTTATGAAAAAGATAACAAAATGAGGAGTGGTGTCTAATATAAACATCTGATGTAATTTTCGTTATGACGACGGTTGTGCCATCAGGTGAGTAGATACTTATGGATATGAGGAAGTTGGAAAACCACATACTCCCTTGTATAGCTGTTTTAAGGTTAATGCAAAAACGCCTTACCAAAATTTCGCTAAGCGGATTCCACATTTGCATAACTGTTAAATGCCCTTTAAAAGCGCCGTGTTCGTGCAAAGTTGGGAAAAATATTTTGCGTTAGCTTTTCACAAAGTTTTTTGTTGCCGTTGCGGACACCTCGCATGTTACCTACGATTATTAATAATATTTCTCACTTTGTGAATTCGTCTTATATTCTGAATATTTGAATTTATTTCACCATTCGAACTTCCGTTGCTGCACTTTTCTGCTTTAACCATGCTGAAATATTTGGTTTGTTCTGATTAATGTGCCCATAAACCTTGAAACAAAATCATTTGTCAAAAAAATCAATAAGACTTGATCCGTATGACGATTCGACTAGACCTTGTTCCAATTCTCGTAAAGTGACGGTCGTTGACCAAGCAAAATGGGTCATCTCGTCAAACAGACAGCTTGATGGATAGCCTTTGGTCGGTCTGCGAGAGCGGGCAACAGCTGACTCATTCCGAGGACATTACCATGCTTTCGCTGTTACATTATTGAGAAGAGATCGTGACCGCAAGGCCAAAAAAGCTATCACCCCGATAGTTCCAGTTTCTTATAGCCCTTTCGGAATGGTAAGAATTTTCAGCGGATTTGAACTTGTGGATCAGCATTGTATCATATAAAATATATCTAAACGAAATGATACAAGATAGGCTGTATTTCATAGCACTTTAAATTAGATGAAAACAGCTAGAAAATTGTATAGCAGTACTTTAAAATAATAATACATCTATAATTTAATATTATCACTTTAATAAACATGAAACAAATTTAAAAAATAAATATACACTTTAAAGTAATGTGTCATAAGCAACATAATTAAAATACCTACAAATTAATGGTTTGCACTATAACTGTGTTGAAAACCAACTCCGAAACCAGTTAGTTTCTGAATAGGTAAGTACGATTACTATATAAGTAACAAAGTCGACGGATTGATCTCTTAAATCTTATCATTATCGTTGTCTCAAAGTGCCTAGGTCCTACTTATATCTTGCTGGGAAAAGATATGGAAATAGATTAAATCCTTTTTATCAATCAAAGAAGTGACTTTTTAGGGTTTCGTAGCCAAATGGCAAAAGACGGAACCCTTATAGATTCGTTATGTCTGTCTGTCTGTCTGTCCGTCCGTATGTCACAGCCACTTTTTTCTGAAACTATAAGAACTATGCTGTTGAAACTTGGTAAGGAGATGTATTCAGTGAACCGCATCAAGATTTTCACACAAAAATAGAAAAAAAACAAAAAAAATTGGGCTTCCCCATACTTAGAACTGCAACTCAATTTTTTTTTTCATAAAACCCATACGTGTGGGGTATGATCTATGGATAGGTCTTAAAAAGTGATATTGAGGTTTCTAGTATATTTTTTTTCTAAACTGAATAGTTTGCGCGAGAGACACTTCCAAAGTGGTAAAATGTGTCCCCTTCCCTGTAACTTCTAAAATAAGAGAATGATAAAACTAAAAAAAATATATGATGTACATTACCATGTATACTTCCACCGAAAATTGGTTTGAACGAGATCTAGTAAGTAGTTTTTTTTAATACGCCATGAATCGTAAACCACAATTTACCAAGTACGGAACCCTTCGTGCGCGAGTCCGACTCGCACTTGGCCGGTTTTTTTTTATAATTAATAGAAATGATCGCCTGCCTAGAAAGTATACAAAAACTAACCCGCAATGAATGAACGTACATAATGTATAATTTGAAATATCTGAGACTACGTACAAAGTGTAATGAAAGAAGTATAGTAAGGTATGTACTCACTCGTATTTAAGTATTTCTAGTGTCACTTTTAATTTCGTGTCGGTCGCAAAAATCAATGAACTGCGATTTAAAAAGAAAGCTCAGTTATTTTTCAGTTCCCAGATTAAAATGAAATGGTTGTCGATTAAAATGCCTGAACCGGTAATAGTGTATCAACCATTTAACAAAACTATGTATCGCTAAACGAATTTATTTATGCTGCATAAATATTGTTACTCTGGCCAAGATGAATGTACAATATATTTTACTAACAAAGTACTGACAGGTCAATCAGCTGACAGCAGGGGTGAACATTTTATGTTCCATAAAATCTAATCTTCTAAATTTTATATTTTATATTCTCAAACTACCTTGCATTTGTACTAACTCAGTTAAATCGATGTACAACAGATACAACATTCTGCATCAAATTTGTTGTTGATTAGAGGGTAGCCCTAAAAATGCAGTTTTACTTTGGTACTATACATTGTATTTTCAAAATGGCCGGAGTATAGAGCTGTGTATCGATAAAGGTGGTTGGCTGGTCAGAACAAAAAAATGTTTTGTGTATCTTCAGTCGTTATTGGCGTAACTCTTTGATAGATATGCGGTGTTTGTTTCAATAGGCTGCATAGCCCACGTGCTAAATTCACGTCTAAAATTAAAAAGAAAGAGTGAAGATTAATAGTAGTGAGTGAATACTGTGTCGTAGTAATTTTTCATTCAGAATAGTTAATGAAAATGTATTCTACTGTCAACTGGCATAATAAATGCTTCCCTAGCATTTGGAACCTTTTGATACGTGCCCGGCAGTTCAAGAGGGGTTCAGGGTTTAGGTTCAGTTCAGTTCAACAGGTGGTCCGATCTATTAATTTGTTCAATGCATTTTTATAAAATCTTACGACACTTGGTCAGTGGGTCGTCTTAGGGGAGTTTCAGGAGTTGGAGTATACGCTTATGGGAACTATGAGACCCCCTCGGTGGGTTCCCGCATTGTCGAGGCGGGCGGGCTCAGTAACCGTGGCTTGGCCACCCACGGTGAAGCGAAGAGGAACCCGAGGAGGGGCCGCTCGTCAGGGCATTTCCCGATTAAGGCGACGACGTAGCGGCCAACTAGTAGGTTGCGGTGCCGCTTGGTAACAGGAGAAATCGCTACTGAGGCGGGCCGCGATGTCTTATGGAGCGTCCCAGGTCCCCGGAGGGTTGGAGGCCGCGGTAGGAAATGAGTGCCGGTATTGCGGTGCATCGCTCTCCCTACCTTGCGCGGCCTAGACGGGGTCACCACCGTCTGATGGCGGACACGGTGGAGCTGCAAGGGAAGAGGTGTGTTGGTATAGCGTTAGCCGCTCTCCCTATCCCCTGTGGCCGCAAAATTGTAGGAGGCGGGGCCATTGACCTTGACCTTGACAGGGAGACCAAAGGTGCCATACACAGGGTCGTCTGGCACCCATGTGCTAATTTGGTCCCTAGGGTGGTCACGGCGTACAGTGTGTTCTGGTGCGCCGGTGACGGACAGCCGCGGCGTTCTCTCCATAAGCGGCTCAGGAGGACACACAGGTCCTGTCTGGGTCGCGGATAAATTTGAAAAAGATTCAGATTCAGATTCAGATTCATTTATTCATTGTAAAACATAGGTACATTATAAGTTGTTATTTGGTAATACATTGAGGGCGCTATGTTTTGCCTCTAGGGCGTACAAAAGTAGTAAGACATGCAATATTAATAACGATAAATTAAAATAGAAATATGAACAACAGAGAAACAAGTAAATTAATTAGATCGTCTATCGCATTTAAAATTTTCGATCACACTAAACAATGTCGATTAAATAATTAAATTAATTGTGTGATGTCAGAAAACAATAGAATAATGAAAATAAAAAATGTTCGCAGTCAATTAAGGTAATAAAATATACATTGTTAGCACTTACTTATTTAAAGAATATTATAGAATTGAAATGATGTCAAAAATTAAAATAAAATGTCAGGAAGATCAATAATTGTTACTTGTAAAATGTCAGAAATTTTATAACATTATACCGTCATTCAAATATTCGGTGATTGAGTAATAGCATTTTTCTATTAAAAGATTCTTTAATTTTCTTTTAAAGTTGTGCAAATTGTCATTCTTAATGCTATCAGGAATACCGCGACCCTGGCTCAAGCAACTGAAGGAACACGGGTGGGTTTTAGTCAGTAAAAGTCTGACACGCCCTCCCGCCTCACCCAGAGCGGGAGAAGTCATTGGATGATTTCCCACCCAAAAAAAAAAAAAAAAGGAGGACACCGTGGAGTTTTAGTGGGTTAGAGTCCGACATAACTGCACTATCTCCCCATGGTAGTGCAGTATGCATGAGCATTTCTCCAGGCAAAAAAAAAAAGAGGAGGACACCGTGGAGTTTTAGTGGGTTAGAGTCCGACATAACTGCACTATCTCCCCATGGTAGTGCAGTATGCATGAGCATTTCTTTAGGCAAAAAAAAAAAGAGGATGTATACATTTTTGGACAGTCAATTAGTTTTTTTTTTTTTTTCGGAATTTTCTCAGAATAAATTTTGATCTATCTTTAAGTGTCGATCTTTCACCTTGCGTAGCCATAGGGGGCAGAGGACAATAAAACTTTGGAAGATTTTATTTTAACACAATTCCGCCATTTATTTTCCTCCTACTTATTAACCTTATAAAACGGTCTATATTTCCAATATGGTAGTATAATATTCATGTTGGGATGCTGTTAGCATGGCGGCAACACAGGGGGGCTAAATTTTGGTTATTTTTTGCCTAGGGCACACCGTTTTCGAGATATTTGGATATATATAATAACATTCGGCGAACCTTAATGGGTTTTATGGTTAAGGTTAACCCGAAATTGCAATAAAATTGGAAAATTTCCGAAAAAAAAGTTCTCGCGCCATAGTGCCCCTAAGGCTACACTACAAGCAAAGACAATTAACTAACTTAGTAAAATACATTATGAAAATGACAGTTTATTTACATATTTACGTTTGTTGGTTTCGCCATAGTTGGTAAAAAATGCAAAAACGTGAAAATAAAACTATATACCTCGGTACGACTTAACGTTGCACATCACATAAACACTGAAGTGAAATAACATGCAAATGGTTTGTGGCATTTTTAATGTGTTGAAGGAGCGTCACGCGTCGCGTCCCAGCTTCCTATGAAGGCAGTGTTTCACTTCACTAAATTGGAAAACTGCAAAATACCGTAAACTTAGTGCATTTTTACGAAAGTGGGAGCAGGCAGGATGGATACGATCGTTTTTTTTAAATCTTTGGTTTCTTAAATCCTTTCCAATTACTTTCCTGTGTGTTGAGGCAATGATTTATTGTTGGCTCATTAAACAACTACAGAGCCGATTAAAATTGATTGGCTTTCAGAAACCTGATACAACCGTCTTATTCACACTACAGCTACTGCCGTGTCAAAAGCCGCTTTCTTACCTAAATGACTCAACAAAATAATACCTAGGAATAAAATCTTCAAAGTTTTCCTCTAGCTCTAGAATAAAAACCACTTACCTGCTACTTACCAACTAGTGTTACAACTTTCAAGAGAAAACTTTAATCGAATTTCTTTATCTACGATTGGAAATCGAACACCACAGTCTTTATGCATTTATGATCCGTTTATCTCTCCACACTCCAACTACTCTTTTGTGTCCTAAAACAGAAAAAGTGATGTCTTCATACAGTCTATACACGTTCGTATTGTAGAGAATGCGGCATTGTCTCATGTAGTCTGCGCAAACTAGTCGGATCCATATGTCTACCACCGAACAGAACGTAATTAATCAAAACAGTCCGCGTTCAGTCTAGTGATTAAATTGATGAAGATTGTACGCAGCTGCGCTGTGCGGTACGTCAGAACATTGTCAAATTGAGTCGTGTGCTACCCACGGCCTGACCTGAAGAGGTTGAGAGGTATCCTTGCTTAAGCAACTCTATGAACTATTATGTCACGAGATTTCCCTGGAGTCGCGTCTATATAATTATTGTACAGCGAACTTTTAGCTTCACATTTCGTGAAAATCTCACTGGATTTCATCAAACGCAAGATTCATCTCTACGACCTTTTTTTTAAAACCTGCTCTTTGTAGTCTATTTTATTTATATCTACTCAAACCCAGACAAATACGATAGTAGTCAAATCAATCATCTTAGTGTAGTCAATTAATTAATTGGACGTAAAACACGTCTTATGTGACGTCGTTATGCGATGTCACTGACAGAACGCTATTCAAAGTACAATTTGATGGAGTGACACACAACATAGATAGGTAGCGACGTTTTGGGTTTATCTTGTTTAGGTAGGGTGTTTTTAAGGCTTTGCCGGTAAAGGTTATTTATTTGGGGCATTTCCACAAATATAATAGATTTTAATTTTGGTAAAATACTGATAGGTATGAGCTTGGATTACACTTATTAGCTGACTTCAATTAATTTTAAAGTTACAGCCTAGCTTCTGCCTAACAAATCAAAGAATAAAAAGTTCAAAATACATTCGTGTACTGAATGAATGCTAACTTCCATGTCCATCAACTATTAGATTTATCGTGTATAATAATTTGAATTCAGAGCTAAGTACTTTATTGTTGTTTTGTTTTGATTTCCGTGTGAACTATATAGAGCTGTAAAACTATTTATGCCTGCGACTTTAGTAGCTTAACCCATTTTTTTAATAAATTATATTAAGTTTAAAGAGTATTAACAACCCTATATACTACCGAGTTGATAGAGAGCGTCCGGTCTGCAAAAAAAATTGAAATTAAGAAAATAGTCGTATACTACTCTACCAATTTTTGTCATCACCTCACCTGCTGAAATAGCTATTTTTCGCTAGCGCCGTATAAATTCTACAGAGCAAGATTTAATTCGTCAATTAATTGCCATATAACAAAAAAACATCTCATTCCCTCAATGAACCAAAAACTAAGCTTTTAATTGTAGCACACTTTCAACAGCTCATCATAAGTGTCGCTTCACACGAGGCTCCTGATAAATCCTTCACCAACTTTTCCATTAAATATCTTTAGCCCGGAAAATAGCAAAAGTGTGAAGGTGTATTTGGACGAAACAAAAAATTGCAAGAACTAGATATGTTGCTGATCGTTTTTAAAAAGGTAAGATCCTTTTAAGCGAACGCCAATAGTAATTATTATTATGATACTGGCCATCAATTTGGTAAAATTTCGTTCACCGCGCCACTTTATGACGTTCAAAAGTGCCGTGGCCTAATTGAAATACCGAATTTGTTGACTTTGACTTTGATAGCAGTCCGCGAATGTGTCTGTTCTCCCTCCATTCCCTTCACTGTTCCCGGTTCTGTTTCTCCTCTTTCCAATTTGTAAGTTTGAAAAGTAATGAAATTGATAGTTAATTTGAAACTCCTCCAAAACGACTTGGGTGTTTAATAGTACATTATTGCAAAGGCCGGGCAATAGACAATTGCAGGTCGAGTATGAGTTTGAAGGCCGAGCCGTAGGCGAGGACTTCACTGCTGCCTACATCGTTATCTGTGTAAAACAGAAAATTACAGCAATAAAACTTTGAAACTCGGTTCAAAACAAATGAATAGTTATATGTAAAATGTTACTGGCAAATCGCATGATTTCCTGAGAAAAGTGAATTTATAATAAATTTGGCTATTTCCTGCTCTTCACCATTTTATATCTATATTTATCTATTTTTCCTCTTTGTATAAACTTGACTTTAGAGAAAGCTAATTGCGAATTGCAATTTGCGATGTGTAGAGTCATCCTGAAATTACCAACCACGTAAATTCTGTGTCAAATTGGATACTCTGTGATGGCAAATTGGATGCTCTGTAATTTACCGGAATATGTTTAGTCAAATGTGTATATCAAGCTGACAAACGAGTTGATGATGTTTTTATTTCTTTATTAGGGTTAAAAACATGCTATGTCATAATTATTTAATCTATTTCATATGATTGATCGTTTCGGCTTCCGAAGAAACAACTGCCTTTAAAAATTTGAATTAATATTTGTTTCTGGATATTAGTATGTATATTTATATTTTGGTTGATAGCTCGATATTTCGGCACCGTTACAAGCGCCATGATCACGAGAACTAAAGTCTTTGCGGGTGGGTGTTATTTTCGAGCAGACATATCTGTCTACCTACTTCATCACTCGTTTTTCACGCACGATGCCGCTTCTACCAGAACCTGTCTCACTAGTTACTAGACATTGTTCACGACAGACGATGCTCACGATTTGGGATACTTTCTTGAAAGGAGTGAAAATAGTTTTTATGCAGTATTTACTGAGAATGTTTGACACTTTTTCTGTCTCTCCCTTCATGTATTGCATAAATGCTGGCTGTCTCTCGACCTTGTGCTTCAATTGTTTATTTGATGATTTTCGATCATATGGCAAGATCTTCATCCTGTATCCATTCCTCTGTAGGACTTGTTTAATATGCGCTAGTTCGCCAGTAACATGATCCTCGTCGCAAAGATCAAAAGCACGTTTAGTGAGTGACGTTACTACAGAATTAAGATGCCGTGGATGATGGTGTCAGTTACCGTGTAGATACCAGTCAGGATGAGTACTTTGGATGATCGACGATCTTACTATCGCCTTTCAAGATAGCCCTGTTTTGTTCCATTTCGCAGGTAAAACGAATCTTCTAATGTATGCCGTTCTGGTGTTGAAGGCAGCCTTGTACATCACGCTCGTCCCCTTTAACTATGGCATACACATCATCAACGTATCTTTTCCATAGTCTAAGTGACGTCGAAGCAGTTGATATTGCTAACTCTTCAAAATACTCCATCCATATATTAGCTGTTATGGGTGCCACTGGACTTCCCATGGCTACACCATTAACCTGAAGGTAGTATTCGCCTTGATATATAAAGTAAAACCCAAACAAGCACTGCTGAAGTAGAATGCCATACTCAGCAGGGATATTATTTTGCTGCAGTTTCACCTTTATAACCTCCATGCAATCCGCCTCAGGTACATTGGTAAACAAAGACTCAACGTCAAAACTGACCATAACTTCGTCCCCTTCCACCATGGAAGACTGCAGGATATCTACAAAATGACACGAGTCTTTCGCGAAGGACGATGATTGCCGGACTATTGGCTGTAAAACCCTGACCACATGCTTCGCCAGCTCATGTGTACTTTTGGTTAGCCGTATAATTTTGGGAGTTGGACATTTCTGGGACGGAGTAGGTACTGAGCAGTGTTATGTCCAAGAGCATGTTCACATTCTTTTATTACCTTTACAGTAGCTAGGTTGGTTCTAGCTGTAGGATTGTAGTACACTCTTTTGTAGGTATTCACACACATCACTTAATAGACTCCGGATCTTACTGTCATATTCAATGACGTTCATGACCACTGTAGCATTTCCTTTGTCCGCTTTTAGAACTAATGTGTCTTGATGATTTCTTAGGTCGCGTAGAGCAATTAGTTCGTCGGTGGTAATATTCGATTGAGGAGGTTTAGCATGACGCAATGCTACGGCGGTATCCTGCCTTAATATATCGGCATCACACGCGGTGTTCGAAACGAAAACGTTTCTTTCCTTCCTTTGTTATTTTCTTGCAACACTTGTCAGCTCGCTGTCATTTTGAATTGACCGTTCTCGACTGAGCTTGGAGTTGACAGTTGAAATGACTTGTAAAACGTGACAATTTGGCTTTGGGCTGGTTTTGTTTGTAAACTGATAAGTAACCAGTTAATCGTTCACCGGAATTGTGTCTCCATCCGCGTTTGGTATTGTTCTTCGCCCGGGTATTGGTATTTGTGTATATTTCGCGTGCAGCGAGGTATTTTCGTGTTGGGAACGTGTCTGCTGGCAGCCGGAGCCCGGCTCAGAAAACGTCAGTTATCCTTCCTTCCCTAGTATTTTATATATATTTTCCCTCCAACACACCGACCACACACACGAGATTGACCAGAAGGCCACCGCGGGAACACACGTGACTATTATTTGTAAGTTGTGCAGTTAAGTACCACTGTCCACCTGTCTGACAGATACTGGTATCTCGAAGAACAAACCCCTAGTGATCGCTGATACGCATCGCAGTTTTGCGGGTATGGACCTGGTTGGATCCAAGAGTCGCAGCGTTGTTAATGGGCCCCAGCGTTGCCTCTTGGCTGTGATCCGCAGACCTATATTAAACACGCGGGTATCCTATTACGTTTTTTATCACCTCCTCAATACTTCCAATCACTAGTTCGAAAGGAATGCGTTTTGGAGTAGGGACAAAATTCCTTCTCGAGGACTTGGAGTGCACAGTGTGATAAAACTTTTCCAGATAAATTAACAACTGTTCGTCTTACTTATGAGTTGTCGTAGTAGGTGCTAATTGGCTTATGTTTATTCAATAGTGAATAAAACTTACGTTCTTTCTTTAAAGCATCCAACTCACGAGATCTTTGTGCTTGTAGGTAGGTAATCCGGACACAAAAGTCGAAATCACTGGGTGACATAAGAGCACTGCACTCCAGATGTAAATAATATAACTCACTTCGGCATTTATCGAGTAGGTATCCGGCTTTATGGATCACCTTGCGCAACAATTTCACACTCGCGTAACGCAGAACACCCGCGGAACCGTATATGTCATTTCGCGGTTTTAACCGTACACATACGGGAATAATGTCCACGTCCCGACATTTCTTTAGAAAAGTCAATGACTCTTCCAAACCTTCATACTTTTTCCACGCGCGTTCTAGATGTTTCACTAATTTAACACTTTCCGGCCCATACTAGTGCGCAATATAAGTTTTTAAACGCAATATAAGTGTCTAAAGTGGATACAGTGAGCATCGTCGGTCGTAAACAATGTCGAGTAACTAGTGAGACAAGTTCTGGTAGTAGCGGCATCGTGCGTGAAAAACGAGTGAGGAAGAGGGTAGACAGATATGTCTGCTCATAAATAACACACACCCGCAAAGACTTTAGTTCTCGTGATCATGGCGCTTGTAACGGTGCCGAAATATCGAGCTCTCAACCAAAATCTAAATATACAGGGTAAATATCCCGAAACAAATATTAATTCTAATGATAGTGACCATATCAGTTTAAAAACTTATATGACTATAAAATTATTGTGTGAAACCACTATAAAATGTAACTTCGTTCTCGGCTTGCACAGACTTATAATTACTAGTGGTTTATTAAATTGAATATTTAAGTGCTTTATCCAGTGAACGGAAATAAACATGGAAGCATTCCTAGCTTTAAAAGATGACCCAACGCAAATTGTGCCCCGGTGGGCGGGGCTTACCGATCGTGCCGCTCACGCTTTTAGTTCGTCCGCAGTAGGCAACAGCGGCGGTCGACTAATATATTTACTGTTTTTCGCATGTTAAATATTTAAAAATGCCTTCTTGTGCAGTGAAGTGGTGCATAAATAAATCACATTTGCATAACAAGAATGTTGGAATTAGTTTTCACGTGTAAATACATCGCTATTCATTATATTTCTATTAAAAATGAAGTATGCCACGAAATCTATAGGGATGATGTTATGCCAACCAAACAATTAACTTTTTTACCTGACAATAATGGCAAATATAATTAAAAAAAAAATGGCGTGTATTTTTTTTTTCTATGGGGACGGCACTATGCAAAATATACCAAGTTATTGTAGGTACATAAAAGTTCCTTTAACAACATGGAGAAAATAGATATCGTTGCTGTATCTTTATCTTTTCTAATATATTTTTGACCGTTCCAAAAATATATATTTTTAATACAATAAAAGATGGTTCTTTAACACGAATTGCCGTAGGATTTGATTGGTAGAAATCATCACGCGAAAAAGCGTTCATAAATCTATGCGATATCCTTCTTTCGAATTTGGTCAAAATATAAATCCAAAATGGCAGCTGCGAAATCTTTCATATTTTTCATCATGGGTTTAGTTTTCGAGGATGCTAAAGTCGATTGTGAGGCTAAAATAATCCAAGACGGCAAAAATAAAAATAAATGTTTTTGTTTAAATCATACGTGAGAAGGAACTTTGTTCCTGACGGTAGTACCCTGATCACACACGTTTATTTATGCTTCTATATTTTTATTTCATATTACTTTAATACCATCACTATCATAATTAATAATTGCGTTGCACCATATTGCATAAAGAATCCCGGGCGACGCGATTGGTGGACGCAGTGGCGTCGTAGAAATGTCGTTAGCGGCCTATACGTTAGATGATAATTTAAACCCAAACTATAAGTAAATAAGGTCTATTTTTTACTGTGCATCATGAGTTGTAATAATATTGTTTGTGTACTTTGGCTAGTTTGACGAATCAGTGGCGGGGTTTCGATGTGTGAGTTTGTTTGGGATTTTGTGTCAGGATGCGCGTTAAGTTCCTTCGAAGTAATGCTTCCATGTTTATTTCCGTTCACTGGCTTTATCATAATTTTGAAAAATAAATTTGTAAAAGACAGTGCATTTTTAGCCAACTTCAGTTTTTATAAACAAGCTTTGGTAAGGACGGATAATAATTTTGTATGGGGTATTGATTTACTAATAAGTTTGAACAGTTAGCATAGCAACAATTAACGTGTTTGGTGTTAAAACCACAACATATTTATTGAAAACATTTTATTGCGAATCATATAAGCTTGTCGTTATAATTTGATCATGTTCGTCAAAAGTTATATCCTTTAACCTAATTCAATAAATACTTAAACATTCAACTATTCAATACTTCTTTTCCTGAAACTTGCAAATAGTTTTTCTTTTCAGCTTGTTCCAGCTGGTTGCACTTTCAATTATAAGTCAAAATACTTATAAATAGGTCGTGCATATTTCTATTCATAAAACAAACAACTTACCTACACTTTATTCCAAATGTATTTGCATGTAGATACAAATTAGTACGGCCCCTATTGACATGAAGAAGATGCGGCAGAGCATGCTATCACCCAAATTGAGTTCCCTGTTACAGATAGTCAGTCGCTACGAGTTTGTCTATCATTTTACACTCTAGTGTAATTAACACCACATTCCACCATCTTAGAATAGATCCGTTAATGTATATATAAACCCATAGGCTTGATTAATAATTGTAATTCACCGATACATAGTAAGGGAGTTTAGTTATAGGCAAATAACTAGATTACGAGTATGAGATCAAAAGCCACGGGTTGTGTTGTTCGTGGTGTGATTAGGCGTGATTGTTACGAGAGTATTAAGATAATGCATCATCATTATCAAATCAAACTTATTTAGGTTAGTTTAGTAGATATAAGTTTTTTCTACTTATTTCATTGTTCGTCATTTTCTGCATCTCATGGGCAAACAAACGTTCAAAACAGTTCTTTCAAGTGATAGCGTTTTATATTCCAGGTAATTAGGAGCTTTATCAAATTACGCTGTTTGTTAAATTACGATGAAATACAATTATTTTCTATTTTCAGACCGCTCTAAAAGTTGCGAAGTTCAATGTGCCGTCAAAAATTCGGAGTTATGACAAATGTTTCAGATACATTTGCTGAACAGATTTGCGTGACATGAATTGCAAGTCCCTCCTTACCGCAGCCCCAGCGAACATTATGGTAACGATGATGAACATTAAAGCATCAGTTTAAATAAAAGCTCGTAATAAGTAAACAGTGCGGATATGAAAAGTTGGGGCAATTTGCGAGCCACAGAACATGCGGCCGGAAACGTTGGCAACAAGAGGTCTTAAACTTAAAATTAGTTCGACATCTTTCAAAGAAGCTTTAAGGCTTCCTGGTCACTTAATCCCGAACTTTTGTTTTTCACTTAGTAATCAAGGTGGACACTTTAACATTCAAGAACTTTTTTTTGCTGAATAATATGGTCTTTCATTGTAAACTTCGAAATATCCGACGAAAGGATAACGGAACCGAAATAGCTGAACACGTAGATATGCGAATATGAGAAAATAAGATTTGGAAAATTGTGGCTAAAGCGAAATTTTTCAAAAATATTCCATTGTTCTTTCTATATTAGGTTATTAATGACTTAAAACTACGTGCGTTTACAACACAATATTTTCGGAGGGATCATCTGCAGCCAAACTAGGTGAGAGCCTGTATTTCGGCATGCAGCTCCACCCACATAAAAAATTAGTTAAATAAAAAAAATATGTCGTAAATTTCAATAAAATCGAAATCATAATAATACATAAATATACAATAAACTAAATCAAAATTATTAAAAATTGGGCATTAAATAGTAAAATTAAAATCAAATTGTAAAATTTGACGTAAAATTTAAATCGAAATCACAATAATTTAAGTACATCAGATTAGACCATATTAAGAATGAAATAATATTTTCCTTTATAAAATTGTAAAACCAGTAATAAATTTAAATAATAATCGTAATCACAATAGTTCAAATATAATAGATTGGATAAAAATAAAAATTGAGAATTAAATAATAAAATTAAGATTAATATTAAATTGTGACCTATATGTGCTGTGTATTGTTTGTGTGAATTATTGTGACCTATATAATAATCAGATCACAATAATTTATATACATACTGTAAATTAGATCAAATTAAGAATGAGATCCTAAAAAATTAGTTAAACTAAGATTTCAAAAGTAGTTATAAAATTTAAATAATGATCAGATAACAATAATTGAAACACAGTAAATTAGATTAAATAAAAATTGAGCACCAAAATTAAAATAACAATAAAAATAGACAAAATTAAATTGTAAAACGTGAGACAAAACGAAGTACAATGAATGTTTGCATTTGACCAAATGTGTGTGAGTGAGTGAGAGAGTGTGTGTGTGTGTGAGTGTCATGTGAAGTGAAATTGGTGAGTAAGCGTGTGTATTACTTCTCGTATAAGTTTAAAACATTTCGCTAATTTTGAACCGCAAGCAGCTTTTCTTTCTCCTCATAAGACTGTGTTAGCAGGTAGTTCTGATGTTTTTTTTTACAATGAGACTTGTTGAGCGAATAGATGTCTAAGATTTTATTTATTTTAGCTGTTGCATGCGAGATTTTTGTACGGAATTCAGTCACTGAAACTTTGCTGCACTAACTACTGCTAACAATGGCTGAGATGAAGTTTTTAGTTGGTTGAAACTTGATATTTGCTCACTGTTTTATTTGAGCCGATTGAGAACTTCGGACTGAATTCTGTTTTGTTTTAAGGGGATTTATAAAACTGTCCTGCGATTTCGGGGAACTTGTTACCCTGTTATTGAAAAACCACTTCTGTACGCCCCAGTTAGTTGGAGGTCCATACTATCAGGAACACTAATAATGACCCAGAAACCTATAAGTCATTTTTGAATTATGTCTATTTTAGGTCCATTCCCTAAGAGAAAATTGTAGCACAGATTTATTTATTACCGTTTTTAACGTTTTGCTATCCGAGAATAGCAAAGAAGTCAATAATTCTGCCGGGTCTCAGTAAGGTCTTCGAAAAGTTAATGCTCAACCAATTATTTATTTATTTATATATAAAAAAATGCCAATTGTTGCGTCATTTTAGCAAAAATTCCATCTTTCATGACCAACGGTACGGTTTCACCAAAGAGCTTTGCACAGCTGACGCCGGTGTCAACCATATAAAGAAAATCTTCAACGCCTGAGAAAAAGCACAAGACGCCATTGACCGACCTCTCGAAGGCGTTCGATTGCGTTAACCATGAGACATACGGCCTTTGAGTTACTTAGATCAGATTTGAAACCCAGATAAGTTAAAGTTCAGGTAAACGGCTTAAACTCACTAGGGTCTGAAATGACAATGGGCGTTCCTCAAGGCTCGATATTGGGTCCATTCCTCTTTTTAGTTTACTTAAACGATTTGCCTCAATTACTACAAAATCAACCGAAGTTGGTGTTATTTAAGATAGATTGGCGGTCACAAAATTTTGACGATGTGAATAACTCTTTTCATCATATCAGCCGAAAGACGTCCACCGCTGGACATAGGCCGCCCCCAAGCGTCGCCACATTGACCGGTCCCGTGCGTCCTGCATCCAGCGGATCCCCGCAACCTTCACCAGGTCATCGGTCCACCTAGTGGGAGGCCGTCCAACGCAACGTCTTCCGGTTCGCGGTCTTCACTCGAGAACTTTTCTGCCCCATCGGCCATCCGTTCTGCGAGCAATGTGCCCTGCCCACTGCCACTTAAGTTTCGCAGTTCTTCGGGCTATGTCGGTAACCCTGGTTCTCTTGCGGATGTCTACATTTCTAAATCGATCACGCAAGGAAACGCCGAGCATAATCCTCTCTATTGCCCTTTGGGTGACTGTTAGCTTTCTGATGAGGGCCATTGTGAGCAACCACGTTTCAGAGCCATAGGTTGTCACTGACAATACACACTGGTCATAGACTTTCGTCTTAAAGCACTGTGGTAAGTTGGACGAGAATATACCGCGCAACTTCCCGAATGCTGTCCAGCCGAGTCGGATTCGACGATTGACCTCTTCATCGAAGTTGGCCCTACCCAACTGGATTGTTTGTCCCAGGTAGATATAGTCGTCCTCAAGTTCGAGTGTAGAGTCTCCGACCTTGATAGGAGTGGATGCAACATGGGCATTCAACATCACCTTGGTAATGTCCATGTTCATCTTAAGACCCACTCTTTCGGAAGCTCTACTGAGGTCATCGAGCATTGTACTGAGGTCCTCCATGGTCTCAGCCATGATCACTACATCGTCGGCAAACCGTAGGTGAGTGATGTATTCGCCATTGACGTTGATGTCTAGGCCTCTCCAGTCCAGAACCTTGGAGACATCCTCCAGTGCAGCGTTGTACAGTTTCGGAGATATGACGTCTCCCGGTTTTCTCGTAGTCCACAAACGCTAAGCAGGTTGTACTCTTCGGTCTTCTGTATAACCTGCCGCAGCGTACTTAAGTACTGATTTTCCACCCGCCTTCAGGAGTTCGGCCGTAATTCCGTCATCACCCGGTGCCTTGTTGTTCTCAAGCTGATTCAGAGCCATCCTAATCTCATACAAGCTGACGTCCGGAATGTCTTCGGTATAGTGTTACTCTATTCAGGTATTCTAGGTCCAAAATTGGTTCACGGCAAACAATTCGATACCAAATGAAAATAAAAACGTAATGTATTAGATTCACATTACCAAATGTTAGAAGTAGCGAATGCGACATCAATGTGAATGGAGAAAAGCTGCAATCAATCAAACAGTTTTCCTAGGAATCATTCTTAACGACAAGTTATAATAGGGTCCTCATATAACATCTCTTGCGGGTCGGTTAAGCTTATCCGCTTATGGTTATGGTTTTAAAACCATAAGACAATTAACAGATGTAGAATCCTCGCGTTTGGTCTATTTTAGTTAATTTCACAGCATTATGTCATATGGTTTTTTGCTGTCAGAGCCATATATAAGTTAAGTCTCCGAGAATCTCTTAGGGAACTTTTTAAAAGATTTATATATGTCAGTTTCTTGTCAATTCATTTATGAATATATTATTTATTAAAAAATATACATCTCTTTAGTAAAGATAGTGATAGACACAGTTGTAATACTAGAAATAAAGATAAGTTTGATCAACCATCTTTTAGTTAGTTAAAGTACACAAATCTTTCATGGGGCACTATGTTATATTCTATAACAAAATACCTAAAACTAAATGAAAGAATATTTAAAACTTTTGTTAAAAGCACACTGTGTAAACTATCATAGTACAAATTAGATGATTATATTCAAGATAAGAATGCTTGGAAACAGGGGCGTCTGTACTTGAAGTTTACTATACTGTAGTTCGTAATAGAGAATATACGTATGATTCAAATAACGCATTTTTTTTATATGAACTCCTTTAACTATTTATAACTATTGAAAAGTGCACAAAATGAGAGGGAAATTCAAATTAGTTGAAACGCAACGCTATTGGTTGGAACGAATTGTGACGTCAAAGTCTATAATTCAGCTTATGCATTGTTGTTGAATGCTTGTGATTAAATTCAGTTTTATTGTGATTTCACTTCAAAATTTGAGCTGATTTTGAAGTGAAATTACATTTGTTTTGTAAAAAAAGTAGTAGAAAGATTCACACGAAAATGACTGATGTCTATTACGTGAAAGCACAATCGGACAATCTGCCGAAAAGTGATGTTTTTTTTTTTTTTTTTTATTTGTGATGGGTTTGCTCTTGACTCTAGTCTAGGTCAAAGGTGACAGAGTGGTGAAGTTTATGAAGGCCACGTATTTCGTAGTGAAAGCAGCAAGATGCACATTCAATATTATGTTTATACGATCTGCCACGCCTTTGGATATTTTTTACCTATAAGTCAAAAAACATAGCATTATTAACCTTAAAATGTGAATGAGAATTGTAGGCGACGCATCACACATTCATACTTACCTGTAATGTGTACCTACTTAAGCTAATAAACTTATAACTAATCCTAAAACTATAACTTAAAGCTAAATAACCTAAATGTGTCTTAATACTAAATACTTACCTTGTATGTTGCCCATGCCTATTTCATGTATTTATGTGTGGAACTATTGATGTTATGAATAAATTGAAATGCCCGCGCGAGCGTCCCATTCGCGCCTGTGCTCATTCGGTCCGCGATTCGTTTCTACATTCAATCATTCGCGGAAAGGGTTGGCGCGCCATCGCGCCCCCTGGCCCCCGCACCCGCAGTCAGACGTTAGATTCCAACACGCGCACACGCACCGCGACACAGCGCGAAGGACGCTCGCCCGCCGTTTGTTTACCGATGAAAATCGTTGTTTCCGTTCATCCCCCGGCCTCCCAACACACCAGCGACCTACCTACGAACTCTACACTTTACAATCTGGTCCCTCGAGCCGGATCTAGGCCGGGGACGCGAAATCGCAAACGGGAGTGAAAAGACAAAATGGCTACCGAGCCCGTGAAAAGTGTAAAAAGTGCAGTGACTCTGGCATCGTCTGCCTCAATCTCATGTCGCCTGAAACGCCAGCAATTGGAGCTGGCCGCCGCTGAAGCGAAGGCAACAATTGATAAGGAGCTCATCGATAAAAAGCTAAAATGCGAGTTAGCTCTGATTGAAGACGAACGTGAACGCGTGTCTCGAACTCACTCGAGAAACTCTGAGCTTGTGACTATTGATGAATGGCTGGACCATACGTTAGAGCCGCCGGCGACACGTGCCGCGGCAGCAATGTTGGAGCCGCCGGCGACGCCCGCCGCGGCAGCAAAGATGACAGCGCCGACGGAGGCCGCGCCGGCACCAAATGAAAAACATGGCCGCGCACCCGCCCCCGCCGTTCCCGCTGATAGTATTCTCCAGCTAGCCTACGCACTCAGGGACTCCATGGACGCCTCGTCTGCCAGAAGAGAGGATAGGTTACTGACACGCCTGTCCACCCCACGTGAGCTACCTACTTTTTCCGGCGACTGCATAGAATGGTTGCACTTTAAAAGTGCATTCGAAGAGTCGTCCCATATTTGCAACTACACCGAGTCTGAAAACTTGTGGCGACTACGCCGAGCATTGAAAGGTGAAGCCAGGGAGGCGGTCACCGACCTACTCATCGGCAATACGTCACCAGCCGTCGTGATGGAAGCCTTAGAATTGAGGTTTGGGCAAGCTGATATTATTATTCAACATCTCTTGTCACAGATAAGGAAATTACCTCATTTACCTACTAATTATCATCACGAATTAATTAACTTTGCAACCAAAGTTAATAACTGCATAGCTACGTTGGACTCACTA
This sequence comes from Orthosia incerta, assembly GCA_948252205.1. NCBI lineage: Eukaryota > Metazoa > Arthropoda > Insecta > Lepidoptera > Noctuidae > Orthosia > Orthosia incerta. Next base: position 10,137,871 of record OX411748.1, read on the forward strand.
AACCAACGAGACTATCTACGAAGCCCCGAGATTGCCGCTACCATAATATCGAAATTACCTAGCGTGCTACTCAGCCGGTGGACGGACTACGCCCACGATAAAGTCGTACATAACAACATACCTAAACTTGAACTACTTGGATTGTTCCTGAAAAGAGAAGCAAAGATGTTGTCTGTTGTTGGTGTACCACAGACACGGGATTACAGAAAACCCGACCCCGGGCCCCCCAGCCGTAAACACGACGAAAGATAGCGCCACTTCACGAGCCGACCAGTGTTCGCAACAACAGCCACGCCCGAGAGTAGAAGTAATAATAATAATACTTCGTGCCCGCTTTGTAAGAAACCTCACGTTCTTACTGAGTGCCGTACCTTCAAACGCAAACTGAAGAGGGACAGATGGAGATTTGTAAGATCAGAAAATCTATGCTACTGCTGCCTGTTATCACGACACGGCCGTGACACGTGCCCGGCGCCCGTATGTGACATCGATAGCTGTGGGATGGCACACCATCCGCTTCTGCACTACAACGCCAGCAACCCAAGGAGTACGAGTACGATACCTGCGCCTACGTCACCATCACGCGACGAGACCGTGGCGCACGTCGCGACTACGGCCGCGGCGACGCGCCCTCCCGCGCCCGCCGTTTCGGGCTCCGCTGCCGCGCTTGACGCGCGCGCCCCGTCAGCCCCGACTTCAGCGGTTAGTGAAGTGATGCTAAAGGTAATAAAAGTGAATCTAAGTGGCCCCAAGGGCACCGTTAGTGCGTACGCGTTACTGGACGATGGCGCTTCTATTTCTATGATTGATAAGACTCTAGTTAACGAGCTAGGTTTAGAAACGTCACAATGTAGTCCGATTAAGTTCATAGATGCATTCGGCATCGAAATATTTCAGTCAGAAGTACCTAAAGTTTCTGTTAACATTTCTGGTTGTATGCAAAATGCTGAAAATTACAATGTAACTTTACGTCAAGTCGATAATTTGAATTTACCTAAACAAAACTTATCTTGCGTCAAACAATTGCAGTGTAATCATTTGTTAGGTATCAAAGATTATGTCTGTAGCGAATGTGTGGTGCCTCGTTTACTGATAGGGGAAGATAATTACTTTCTTTTAGCCCCCCTACAGATTCTGCATGGTAACAAGCAGGAACCGTATGCAACGAGATGCAGGTTAGGATGGTGCATTCATGGCTGCTATGGTCTCACTCACTCTCCCGTGAACGCGCACGCCTTCCATATCGCTCACTCGACGCATCCGCAAGCGCAGCCGGAGCCGGAAGCTAGCTGTGACGTAAGTAAATTAAACGAATTGGTAAAAATGTCGTTCGAGCTTGACTCCATTGGAATTTCGACCTTACGCCGTGAGAATACGGCACATTTGAGAGCGGTAAAGATTTTGGATGAAACATCGCGAAACATCGGTGGTCAATGGGAAGTTGGTTTACCGTTTACTAAAGACCAGCTTTCTCTCCCGGACACTTTTGATTATGCACATTCTAGATTAAGGGGTTTATTAAAGAAATTTCAGGCTGATGGTAAGTATGCTGAAAAATATTGTCAGGAAATGAAGCGGCTCTTTGACAACGGCTACGCGCGAGAACTAGAGGACAATGAACTTTCGCCGAGTCATACATGGTACCTGTCGCACTTTGGAGTCCAGAACCCGAACAAACCCGAAAAATTAAGGTTAGTGTTTGATTGTGCGGGAAAAGTTAAAGGTGTCTGTCTAAATGATTTTTTACTTACCGGCCCCGATTTGTATAATTCTTTACTAGGAATTATGTTACGTTTTCGTGAGCATAAAATTGCATTAATAGCCGACATTAAAGATTTCTTTGTTCAAATTAAAATTCGCCATGAAAAACATGTTTTTCGCTTTCTTTGGCAAGAGAGCCCGGATATGCCTTTGAAAAAATGTGTAATGGAAAGTTTACTTTTTGGCGCCACTTGTTCTCCTTTTGTCGCACAATACATTAAAAATAAAAATGCTCTTAAATACCAGGATATGTACCCCGAAGCCGTCGATGTTATCATCAAAGACCATTATATGGACGATTGTCTTCACTCATGTGAAGACGAAAGTCAGACGTTAGATTCCAACACGCGCACACGCACCGCGACACAACGCGAAGGACGCTCGCCCGCCGTTTGTTTACCGATGAAAACCGTTGTTTCCGTTCATCCCCCGGCCTCCCAACACACCAGCGACCTACCTACGAACTCTACACTTTACAATCTGGTCCTTCGAGCGCGAGCGTCCCATTCGCGCCTGTGCTCATTCGGTCCGCGATTCGTTTCTACATTCAATCATTCGCGGAAAGGGTTGGCGCGCCATCGCGCCCCCTGGCCCCCGCACCCGCAGTCAGACGTTAGATTCCAACACGCGCACACGCACCGCGACACAGCGCGAAGGACGCTCGCCCGCCGTTTGTTTACCGATGAAAATCGTTGTTTCCGTTCATCCCCCGGCCTCCCAACACACCAGCGACCTACCTACGAACTCTACACTTTACAAGAATTATAAGGTTATGATTATTTCATGAAAAATTCATTATCTAAAGCAGCAGAAGCCTTGTCTGAGTCAGTCACTGGTCGTAATTGAACCTAACCTTTGTACATATACCATTTGTCAAGTTACGTTGTAATATTAACTTTAAAACTTTCGCGTTTCGTTATTGAAAAACAATATATCACGGGAATTTAACGCGATTATGACAATTCCCGTGATATATTGTTTTTCAATTACGTTGTAATGTAATTGTACGCCCACCTTAACATACGTCACGTAAGGCCGCAGTAATGTTAAGGGTATGACAGTACATGAAAATATATGATAAGTTAAAGGACCTACTAAGACCTTACAGCCTAACAATCCCTACAATCCTAAGACCTATAAGCCCTACAGCCGTAACCTACCATATACCTAGTGTGTGTAATCAATATATAGATAAGTTCAGGATGTCTGCACCATGCGACCTAAGGTAACAGACGGATAGTGGGCAGGAATTCAGGTTCGGGAAGGGTACACTTACTGCCAGTCCAGCGGACTCACGAGACTGATCAGACATGGGTAATGGTGTCTTGGCCACAGTTCACGAGACAAGACTAAAACTTCAAATTTGATTTATTAACAATATTTCACAGCTTATATACTATTTTGTCTGTGACCTATGCGTGTAAGATGCAACCAGACAGTATTTTATCTAGGCCGCGCGTCAGCCGGGCCGAGTGCTGAGTCAATGTCCAAAGGTAACATTGAACAGTAATAAAGGTGATAATGATGACACTTGAAAAGCAGATAAACAAACAAATTGTACTTAAAGTTAAATAAATACTTACGTCAAAATGGTCTTCACAGCAGAATAAACAAGTTGATGGTGATATCATGTCTCTATTCATGATTTAACACCACTTCGCCTTATTTTCACACCTCTCGGTACAAGAAAAAACACTTTATTTGGTGCATTTCTATTTGTGTTTTTACACAAGGGCACGATACAGTACTGAAAATTCGGTTTATTGTCGTGTTGCATTATTTAATTCGAGTAAAACTCAATATATTAATAGATTACAGCCCAAAACACTTCTGCAGCTATTCACTAGTTGTTTGTTGTTATAGACTTTGACGTCACGACAAGCGCAGGCTAAATGGCGGTCGTTTAAAAAGCTGATATCAACCTACTATTTTGAAACTTTATTTTTTGAGCCAAATGATAAAGATAAGATAAATATATATTTATTGCATAACTGTGTACATTAAGTTCTTATTAATTAACATTATTATTTTTTAAGTTTCAACAGTCCTACCCAAGTCGGATATGCAATAGTATTTAGAAATAAGGTACTTACAAGTATTATTTTTTATCATTAAACTCATGCAGATTATAAAATACATTATCAATTAACATTTTTTTCAATTTATTTTTAAACATAATTCCATTTAATTGCTTAATTGCGGGCGGTGATTTATTGTACACCCGAATAGCAGTTACATAAGTATTTTTATAATACATCATATTGTTAATAGACGGTATATTAATGTTATATTTATATTGTTTCCGAATGTTTATTTTTGAACTTGATTTAAAATTAAAATATTGCATATTATTTTTAACAACTAAATATAACTCCAGTATATAAATACCAGTCAGTGTCAGGAAACCCTCCGTTCTGAATGTTGTTTTTTGGTGCTGGTTTCAAACATTTTTATAATGATGTAAATTATCATTTAAAATATAAAAAAATACATGTATATTCCCTATTTTAAATATAAATTTTATGTTTTTCATAATATTATCATGATTAATTAATGTTAACAATGTTTCTTTTGAGTTTAATTGTAATATTTCTGATACTAAATTAGAATGAATATAAAATTGTAATTAATTTTGTGCAAGGTCAGTGGTACATTGGGACAGTACGAGATGCACATATTTTATTTTTATTTTTTATTATTGATTGGTTGCGCTTGACCACTACCTCACCTGATGGTAAGCTATGATGTGGTCGACGATGAAGCACGCTTGCCTAGAAGACACCTATTGTATAAGTAATTTTGATGTTTAATGTGTATCAATATTAAAAACCAAGTGATTAATACGGCATTATTCATACTGCCCAATTGTACTAGGCAATATGATAAAAACTATTGAAATAATTAAATTGACCGGGCTTTCTGAATAATGCCAACACTTATTTGGCCGGATAATAAAAAACATGTGTTTTTTGAATTATTTTAATTTTGACATTGGTTTTAAATAGAAGAGGTAAAAACGATTACTATTTAAGCAACAAAGTCGACGGAGCACGCTGCACGGGGCTTCTTTTTCTGTCTGCAGGGTCTAAAGTAACCTAACATGAAGGAGATGACGGGACCTAAGTTCGCTCGCTTTGCTCGCTCACTTCAGCTCCCGTTATCTCCTTCGAACCTAATCTATCCGTGTCGCAGCCCGGCTTGCCCGAGCTCGATTCGCTCGCTCTTGTACTAATTTATCCATACTAATATTATTAATTCCACTATTTTCCCCTACATACATACGAATTGAATTGATTACCTCCTTCTTTGAAGTCGGTAATATAAAACGGGTTAAAGCTTGATATCGTTCTCTGAGTCAATGACAGATTGTGTGGTTACACAGTGCGAACCGTTAATCGTCCACACTAGTGCTTTGCTACTGTGACAAAGATAACTACGCGATTGTAATACTATTTTATTTATTAATTTAGTTTCATATTGCTTTCAATGTAAATAACTGTTTAGAAAGAATTTCAGTGATTGTAGTTTTTATCTCCTTTCATTAAATATGGGAACCCATACCGTATTATCTTTATTTGTGACCATCGGTGTCATTGGTTTATCTTGTGAAGCGGACAATCCTAATATAGTTTTCATTATGGCTGACGATATGGTAAGTTGTGATTTTATTATTTTATACTGAATCCCGGTTATATTCAGTAGGTCTTTCGGTTATATTCGAACGCTTTCCAGCCGAGTCGGATTCGATTGTACTTGACCTCTTTCTTGAAGTTGGCCCTACCCAACTGGATCGTTTGTCCCAGGTAGACATAGTCGCCCACAACTTCGAGTGTAGAGTCTTCGGCATTGATAGGAGTGGGTGTAACATTCAACATCGCCTTGGTTTTGTTCATCCTAAGGCCCACTCTTTCGGAAGCTCTACTGACGTCATCGAGCATTGTACTGAGGTCCTCCATGGTCTCAGCCATGATCACTATATCGTCGGTAAACCGAAGTTGAGTGATGTATTTGCCATTGACGTTGATGCTTGTGTGTGTTTCTGGAGAGGGCTAGCCTCTCCAGAAACACACACAAGACATCCTCTAATGCAGCAGTGAACAGTTTCGGAGATATGACGTCTCCCTGTCTCACTCCTCGCTGCAGAAGGAGGGGTTCCGAGGTCTGATCCTGAAGTCAAACCTACATGGTGGCTTTTTTTTTTACAAACACTTAAACACTTCGATGTACCGTTTTTAAATTTGGTTCCATTGGAGAGACTGCAGTACAGCCCAAGTCTCGATCGAAACTAAGGCTTTCTCGTAGTCCACAAACGCTAGACAGAGAGGCAGGTTGTACTTTTGGTTGTAAAATCGTTTAATTGGTAATTATGATTCTATGCCAACTAGGTGGCGATTAGATTAGATGGCCTGCAAGAATACCAGACCTGACGCCTCTGGACTAATTTTTATGGGGTCATATAAAAATTTAAATTTAAAAAAGTCTTATGAGACTGCAGAAGAGTTAAGGGTTGGGGTAGAAAATTTTATTAAGAGCGTACACCACAACACTTTGCAAAAGGCTACACGAAGTGAATTTGAAAATCAAAAAAATAAATTATCCGTGACGAGGGATTTCGAACAACTTATCAGTTAAAATATTAAAGTGTAACAAAATTGTAAATTTACATTATTACCCATAGACGCTATAAGTTATGTTACCTTCTCTATTTAATTACAGCGTTGTTTACAAACTTATCGAAGACGGTGACATGCATTTCCAATTTTATTTTATAGGGATGGAACGACGTCAGTTTTCACGGATCCGATCAGATCCCAACACCAAACATTGACTTGTTGGCGTATTCGGGGGTGGCACTAGGAAGGTACTACAGCCATGCGATATGTACTCCCTCTCGAACGGCACTTCTTACGGGAAAATATGCTTATAAAACAGGTACTTGATGAACTCAGTCTAAAATAGACCTAACTTCTAAAAATATTACTATTGTTGTAGTCAAGTATAAGGGAAAAGGATCACTATATAAGTGAATCATAGCAGGAGCGTAGAAACTACCGCGGCATTAGTATTTTGAGTGTTGTCGGCAAATTATATGCGAAAGTTGAAATAAATAGAGTGGTTAAAGGCGATGGATGAACAATTATGGACGTACAAATAGGATTTAGAGATAGAATGGGATGTATGAATCAGATCTTCTCTTTGATTTGTATAGCCGAAGAACATCTGGCATAGCACAAAAAAATACTACTGTGCTTTCGTTTACTTGGAGAAGGCCTATGATAGTGTGAGGAGGGATGAGCTGTGGTCGATACTATCCGGATTCGGCGTGGTCTGGCGCTTGGTACGGGCACTGAAATCTCTATATGGGGATTTCAGTGTTTGTTTTAGGATCATTGGGGCGTGTAAGGACTGGTTTTCCATCTCAAGAGGTTGCTGCTACACAGGGCTGTGTAGCGTCACCGTGGCTGTTCAACTTGTACATGGATAGTTGTCTGATAGATTGGAAGAGCATGAGTGCGGATTGAGGATAAATGAGTTGCCGGTCAAATGCCTTCTCTTAGCAGATGTTCAAATTCTACTTGCATCGTCAGCAGAACAGTTTCAAGGCATGGTGACTGTGATGAATGTAGTTTTATGGTTAAAAGGGATGAGATGTGAACAACACTAAGATAATGGTGTTTGAAAGAGAAGACGATGTATCGGTGTGTCAAGTGAAAATAAATGATGAGAGAGTGGAGCAAGTGAACGAGTTTGTATATTTGGGAGGTATGTTCAAAAGGGATAGAAACATTGATAACATGATGACGTGGAAAGGAGAGCGAATGAAGGAATTAAAGTGAATAGTGCGCTACATGCGGTTGTAACTAGCCAGTCGACGCGACGTCTAAAGAGACTCGACTCGCTGTTCACAACAACATAATGGTGCCTACACTTATAAATGGAACTGAAGGTTGGGTATGGCAAAAAAGACATGAAAGTAGGATTAATATTTTATATAAGTATATATTATTTTCAATATATATGTGTAATGTAGGTAGTTATATATAATATTGATTTATGTAGGTAGGTTAAGATCTGCATGTAATGTTCAGTTCAAATATAGTCGTGTCGCAGAACGCCTGGTTTCATTCTATCTCCCTAAATACATTACAGTGGCGAAGAGTTGGACAAAAACCGAACTATTTCGCGTGTGATAATACGGGTTGTCGAGTGGTTAATTGTGACTGTCGTGTGTATAAAACTCGAAAACTATGTCGATCGGAAAAATAAAGGAGTTCGATGTAAAATCCGGCACGTGGTCAGTGTACGTGGACCGCGTAGAAATGTACTTTAAAGCAAATAAAATAGACGACAATACTAAATTACCGACGCTTATAGCCGTTATGGGAGATGAGGCGTACGCACTTTTGTGTAATCTGGCAAGTCCACACAAGCCAGCGGAGTTAACATACGTCAAAGTGGTTGAATTACTACATCAGCACTTAGAACCAACGCCCTCGGTGCTCGCCGAACGTTACCGGTTCAGACAGCGGAGACAGACCAGTGATGAGAAAGTAGCAGCGTATGTAGCCGAGCTCAAGAAACTTGCCCGACATTGTAAGTTCAAAGAAACCTTGAACGAGAATTTACGCGATCAATTCATCTGCGGGTTGCGGAGCGACATAATTCGACAACGACTATTTGCGGAGGCCGACACTATATCGTTCACCGATGCTGTAAGGCTAGCAAGTTCACTGGAAGCGGCGGAGCGGGACGCAGCCGCGGTGGAGTCGATGACATCGATGGCCAGCATGGGTGACACAGCGGGGAGCGGGGGACCGGAACATGCGGTGCACGCGCTGTTCAGCGGACAGGACGGCGGTGGGGCGCAGCCGCGGGCGCAGAGGGGAGCGCGCGCGGCACGCGGAGGAGCGCGGGGTGCAGAGCCGGCGGCCCGGCCGCGCTCAGCCAAGAGACAGCATGCTGGCGGGAGCGGCGGCGGCGGCGCGGGCGCTAGCAAGGCGGAACGCTCAACAAATTGTGCTGGTTGCGGAGCCACAGAGCATACATATGCGGGTTGTCGGTTCCGTAATTACGTATGCAGTAATTGTAGACGCCCAGGACACTTGCGGCGGGTATGTCCAGAGAGGGTGGCCCACAGGCCTGGCGGGATGGGTTCCCAGCGTCCTTCTATGTATTTCGGGGAGGCTAGTGCAAGTTCCCACGAGATTGAGGGGCCATCGGAACAAGATTTCCACCATCTATGCTTAAACGACTATAGTGCGGTAAGCTTACCTATATATATAGACAATTTTAAAATACCGATGGAAGTAGATACGGGTACAGCGATATCATGTATCAGTGAAGATACGTACAAAAGGTTTTTTAGTGATCATGAATTAGAAACCAGTGATATTATATTGAATTTCTATTACGGCTCAAAAATTAAACCCCTTGGAATGTTTAAGCCCGTAGTAACATATAAAAGCTGTAAGAAACAATTAGAATTATTTGTCATAGGTGGGGGTACCACATCACTGCTCGGCCGTCAATGGTTAACAGAGTTAAAAATTAAAATACCCGTATTTAATAACTGTTACAATGTTAGGTGTAAAAATGTTAATCTATCTAACGATATTAACGAATTGTTAAACAGGTTTAAAGAACTATTCAGCGGCGGGTTGGGGCGGTACACTGGAGGCAAGGCGACGCTGCGCGTGCGCGACGGAGTAAGGCCGGTGTTCCACCGCGCGCGGCCCGTGCCGTACGCACTGCTGGGCCGGCTCGACGACGCGCTCGACGCCATGCTGCGCGACGGTATCATCGAGCCGGTGGACTGCTCCGACTGGGCCTCACCGCTGGTACCGGTAAATAAACCTGACGGCTCACTGAGAATCTGTGCTGATTACAAAGCGACGGTGAATCCTGTATTACTTACTGACCGCTATCCATTACCTAGAATAGAGGACTTAATGGTTAACCTCAGTGGAGCTACGTATTTCTCGAAAATAGATTTAACGCAGGCCTATAATCAAATTGAGCTTGATGATACAAAGGAATATACCGTCATAAATACACATAGGGGTCTGTACAGGTATAATAGGCTAGTTTATGGATTGTCTTCAAGCCCAGGCATATTTCAACGAATTATGTGCAATTTATTGAAAGGAATTCCAAATGTAGAAATATTTCTTGATGACGTAATTATAGGGGGTAAAAACAAACGAGAACATTTACAAGCATTAGAAGAAGTTTTTAGTAGATTACGTCAGTCTGGTCTTAAACTAAAAAAGGAAAAATGTGTATTTTAAGTAAAAGAGGTAAAATATTTGGGATACATCATTAATCGAGAAGGAATTAAAACAGACCCGGCGAAGGTCGAAGCTATAGTTAAGATTCCGCAACCCGCGAATGTATCGGAATTAAGATCATTCCTAGGGATTATAAATTTCTATGGAAAATTTGTTAAGAACATGAGTAGTAGATTAGTACCGCTTTACGAGTTATTAAAAAAAGGTAAACAATGGAGTTGGACCACGGAATGTGAAAAATCTTTTATAGAAATTAAAAATGTATTATCAGGCACGGAAGTATTAGCACATTACGAACCTGATAAGCCGTTAATATTGACCTGTGACGCGAGCGCACGAGGTATAGGGGGGGTTCTGTCGCAGCCCGCGGGCGCGGGCGGCGAACGGGGCGAGCGGCCGGTGGCCTACGCGTCTCGCACGCTTACCGATGCAGAAAAGAACTACTCACAAATACATCGTGAAGCATTAGCAATAATATTCTGTGTTAGTAAATTTCACCAATATTTATATGGCCGGAATTTCACTTTGCGCACAGATCATAAACCACTGGTATCCATATTTGGTCCGCATACCGGCATACCGACAATGATCGCGAGCCGTATGCAGAGATGGGCAATTATTTTATCGGCTTATACATTTACTATTGAGTACGTTCGCACCGATCACAACGGAGCGGATGGTTTTTCAAGGTTACCGCTAACGAGTAAACAAACAATTGCGACCGGGCAGCCGGAGCAAACGCATTTGCACTTTGTACAACAATCATTATTGCTAGACTATAATGATATAAAACGTCAAACTACGCGGGACGTAGAACTATCAAAAATACTAAGTTATTTGAGAGATGGTTGGCCAAATGAATGTGAGCTTCAAAACTTAAAACCATATTTTAATAGGAAGGCAGAACTTTATGAAGAACTAGGATGCGTAATGTGGGGTCATAGGCTGGTGGTGCCGCAAGCGTGTAGGGATAGGGTGTTATCGATGTTGCATGAACCTCACATGGGTATAGTGAAGTCCAAATCGTTAGCCCGAAGCTACGTATGGTGGCCCGGGGTCGATGAGGCAGTGGAGCACATGTGCCGTGGATGCGGGGTGTGTGCAGCCCAAGCGGATGCACCACCCCAACAGTCGCCGCGCATGTGGGCCTGGCCTAGTCGGCCTTGGAGCCGGATCCATATCGACTACTTGGGACCCATTAGCGGCAGAACATATCTAGTGATAGTGGATGCCACCTCTAAATGGTTGGAAGTATTTAATGTATCAAGCACAACCGCGTTTAGTTTGATAGATAGATTGGCAGAACTATTTAGTAGATGGGGGCTACCCAAACAGATAGTTAGCGATAACGGTACTCAGTTTACATCAAGGGAGTTTCAGGATTTTACAAAAGCCAGTGGAATAGAACACATTTTTACAGCCCCTTACCATCCTTCATCAAATGGATTAGCGGAAAATGCAGTTAGGCTTGTAAAAAGGGTAATAAAAAAGGCAATATTAGGAAAACAAAACATAGATAGGGCAATATGGACATTTCTAATGTATTATAGAAACGTAGAACATTCTACAACAGGGGAAAGCCCAGCTACAATATTTGTAGGTAGACGCCTACGAACTAAGCTAGACATTATCAAACCAGATAGACAAAACAAGGTGCACTTAGCTCAACAACGACAGGTGGAAGCGATAGGTGGGGCGAACAGGAGTATAGGGGGAGAAGGGACGGATATATGGTATCGACAATTCCTAAAAGGCGAGAGATGGGTTCCCGGTCAAATCGTGGAATGTCTAGGACCTAGCAACTACCGGATCAAAGGTCAAAGTGGGGAAACGGTGCACAGGCACATTGATCAGTTACGTAGGAGAACAGGAGGAAGGCCATCCTTGGTATCCAGTGGCCCTAGCACTATAGAGCGGTCAGACACAGATTCTCAGGGGACAGCGGCAAGGGACACTGGTGGGAGTGGTACACCACCTCAGTCGGAGAGGTCACCGGAACGGGAGTCGAGCGAGCTGCCAGCGGCGCCTGCCCAGCAGCCCTTAAATGATACAGCGTTCGATACACAAGCTGCAACAGAAGCTCCGGTCGCCTTGCCTCAAGTGATACATTCTCCACAGCGCGCGCTTAGACAATGTAGACATAAGACTATTAATTATAAGGTTTAGATTATTATGTAATGTACCTATGTTAATTAAGTTTTCATATGGTGGTCCTTAATTTAACAGGGAGGAGTGTAATGTAGGTAGTTATATATAATATTGATTTATGTAGGTAGGTTAAGATCTGCATGTAATGTTCAGTTCAAATATAGTCGTGTCGCAGAACGCCTGGTTTCATTCTATCTCCCTAAATACATTACAATATGTACGTGTATTTTGCCTATTTTAGTATGTTATAAAATAACTGGTTTCACTTTTATTATTAAACAATGCACCTGCCATGTTATCTCTTCACCACCCTTGGTTGACTGGTAGAGAATGCCTAAGGCATTAAGTCCGCCTTTGTACCTTTTGTGCATGAAGTCTAAATAAATAAATAAATTAATTAATGCAATTGTAATACGTTCCTTGAGAAGTATGTGTAGTGTAAATTTAAATTGATTGATTGAGGAATGACGTCATAAGACAACGTTGTAGTTAAAAGAAGATGTAGTAACAACAATTGAAAACAATATGCTAAGATGGTTTGGCCATGTTGAGAGGATGGATGAAAGGCGATTAAAAAAGGACGGCCGGGACGGGACGCCGTAGAAAATACATACATAGACCTTATTGGTAATGTTCTTCAGAAAGGCCAAGTGCGTAGTACTCATAACCAGCGTGCGTGTATGACTAGATGTATGAAAGTGAGTGAAGCAATAGAAGTATGTAAGAATCGAAGCAGGTGGCGTTCTGTTGTTTCTGCATACCCCCATGGGAAAAAGGCGTGCGTTTATGTAGTGAAGTTTCTCAGGTCAATAGTTGACGTCGTGTACATTACTCTGCTCATTGTTTGTCAGTGATGCCAATGCTTATCAAGATGTTTGATCTCTTTAGTTATTTATCAGCAAAACTTTAAATTTGAACTGTCTTTTTTTAACCTGTTATATTGTACGCTACTGTAATACAATTATTTTTCCACTTGTGTGTAATTTTCTTTTGGTACTTAACTATTTACTATGTTTTCTCAACCAGGGATGCAAGGTTGTCCTCCTTTAACAATGGGTGAGGATCGGGGTATTCCAACGAATATTGAGCTATTACCCGAATATTTTCAAGACGCTGGGTATTCAACGCATTTAGTTGGCAAGTGGCACGTTGGATCCTCTCGAGAAGAATTTCTACCAACCAGAAGAGGCTTCGATAGTCATTTTGGACATAGAAGTGGTTACTTGGATTATTATGAGTACACTTACGAGGAAGATGTAAGTAACTATATTAACTATACTGATTTGAAAACAGTAGTTAATAATGGAGTTATATACTTAAAATATAAATAAATTATATTGAGCATCTAGATCTAAATAAACTCTTCGACACGTTCTTTTATACCTGGTAGAGATCCTAAATGGGTTTAGAGATATTAATTAACAGAGAATTTGAATTATTTGTAGTAATTTCTTAATTTCTAAACAAGTGAGATACGAATAGAAATTTTAGACTAGTAAATTACGCCCCTCAATTTAGGAGTTTCCTAAGGAAGTGCACTTGGTCCAACTTTATTCAGTTTTCACTTAAAGCAGTGTAAAAATGTGAGTTATAAGGAAGATCCAACTAACTCATAAGCACTTAACGTTTTGGAAATACTTTCATTAAGCGTACAGCTAAGGAGTGGAATTTCTTGCCAGAGTCTGTGTTTTCCGTTAGCTACAGCCTAGGGGTATTTAAGTCAAGAGTGAATTGGTTACTTCTAGAGTTCTAGGCAAGGGTGTTTCGACCACATCATCGCTAAAAAAAATGCGTCAACGCTGTAACATTTATTTGCACTTATTTTCGTCTTTATTTCTAGTGGACCGTCGGTCAATTATCTGGTTTAGCCTTATTTAGAAACCAAACCCCAGCATGGGACGTTGAAGGTTACATCACCGACGTCTACACAGAACATGCCAAATCAGGTATGTTGTACTACCGGTAAAAATGTTGTACGCACCATTAAGACTCAAAACCTTTTATGAAGACAAATGTCACAATAGAGTAAAATCAAGGCTCATGCAAATCTTATTTTACTAATATTATAAATGCGAGTTGGATGGATGTATATTTGTTACTCAATCACGCTAAAAGGGCTGAACGAATCTGAATGAAATTTGGCACAAAGATAGAATAGAGTCTGGAATAGCACATAGGCTACTTTGAATATTCCTTTGGGATAACAAAACACAATTCACGCGCCCGAAGCTGCTGTCAGAAGCTAGTCATATCTATTGTCAAAAATTGGAAATCCTTTATATATAGCCGAGACGAACTTACGTCATATTGTTACGTTATTTTGTTATTTTATGCGTGCTATAGTTAGTTCAGAATAGAAACGTTCAGACAGATATATATCTGATAAGATATCTATCCTCCATTTGTCCGTCTGGAACTCTTCTATTGACTCACGTAATCAATCCGGCAATCATTTGTGGATTTTTTCTGAACATGATCTTATTTGTTTTTAATCAGTGATCGAGAATCATGACCCACAGTCTCCCTTGTTCCTACTGGTTGCCCACAACGCTCCGCATGCAGGTAATGAAGGTGCACCCTTGCAGGCACCACCCGAAGAAGTCAGGGCAATGAGACATGTTGAATCACCTGAAAGGAGAATGTTTGCAGGTAAATATTAAAGCAAAACAATTGGAGGACCTTTTTCATTCCTTTTGTTAATTGTCTTTGTTTTTATGTTACTCTCCAAAATTCTCATTACATCTTTGTAATACAATACAACAGAATATACTTTATTGTATAAGTACGGCAAATAAAAACACTAACACTTACCGAAGATTTTCAGATCCGTGCTGTTCAGTGCTGTTGCTCGGATTTCAAAATAGACGTGAGGTTTTTTTACGTTTGCATCAAACTTACATAATATATTTTACTTTACTTTTCAGCCATGGTAAAAAAACTCGATGACAGCGTTGGTGAAATTGTCAAAGCTCTAGCTGATAAGGGAATTTTAGAAAACACGATAATTATATTCGCATCAGACAATGGAGGCATGACGGTCGGCGAGTATAATAACTATGGTTCAAATCATCCACTGAGAGGGATTAAACTGACACCTTATGAGGGAGGTGTAAGAGTTGTCGGCTTGGTGTGGAGTACCTATTTGAACAATACCAGCCATTACTGGGACGGGTACATGCACGTCACAGACTGGCTTCCTACTTTGTTAAGTGCTGCTGGAATCGAAATCCCAAAAGACATTGACGGAATTGACCAATGGGACAGTATTAACTCTAACTTGCCTTCTCAAAGGAATGATATGTATGAAATTGACGATATGGTAGGATATGCCTCAATAATATACGGAGAATTCAAGTTGGTAACGGGCAATGTCGTTCAGACTTATGGTACATACCATGGTACTAATCTTACAGGCATGATTGGCAATCCACCGCCTTATAGTGAAGCTCTTAAAGCCAGTGCCATATATAAAATACTTGACTCAGTAGGCATGTCCGTAGATACTGATTACCTGAGTCTAAGGAACAAAAATACAATCGCATGCGATACATCTTCGGCTACTGCATGCTCTTCTGATAACGGTGAGTTCGGTTATGAAATGCTAACTCTGGAGTAGTGGTCAAATAGATTACTCAGTCCAGAGTATAAGGTGTAAATATCCACGATTTTCTCAGCTCATCTTTATAAAATATGGTAGAGCATTGTCTGAAACCCGTAGTGATGATAGTTGTCACAACAATATACGTGTATTTATTTAATCCATTGGCTTATTACTTCCTTGGTATCAAATGAGCATCAAAATATGTATGCATAATAATAACATTGTTTGTTTTATTTTCAGGCGAAGTATGTCTTTACAACATAATAAAGGATCCATGTGAAACGACGGAATTATCCGCTCGTTATCCTCACTTAGTATCTTCCTTACAAGCTCTGTTGCAAACGGAGATGGGAAAAATGATTCCAAGGATTCAGCCGGTTTTCTGGAACCCCTTAGCTGCTCCTAGTCGGTTCAACTATACGTGGGACGTTTGGATTAAGTAAGATAACTTTGGAGGAGGCCTTTGCCAATAGGCACACCGAACTAAGAGACATTTTGTAGTTTATTTTGTATTTTTAACAATGGTGTAAGAAATGTATATACTCGGAATAAAAGGCTTTATAATTATTTATTATTATTATTCTAAAATATTGAAAAAATAATGGTCCTTCTAAAATGTTAGTTTTGATTTCTTGTCATTAAAAGAATGGAAACGTGGCAATGTAATGAATAATTCTCGTAGTTCAGCTTTGCAGTCAGTGCCCGGGCAGAGATTGTTCAAATATTTACATACGAGTATAACTGGCGAGTCTTGCTTGAGTTCTGTCCTTATTTTTTTCAATGGCGTTGGTTGTGTATGTATGTCTATGTATGCCTTGCCGTGTGTATTGAGATTACAATCTCGCCACATCTGTTTTTTTTTACTTAGAATGCTACAGGAGCCATGGTTTTTTCGTGTCGATTACACTAGAATTTATAATGGCTTATAAAATTAAAGAAAATATCTGACAGCCCTGAATTAACCAGTTGTGACTTATCGTCTTCTTGTTGTCTCAGTAGACGCGGAAACGAAAGCATTTAGCAACTCAATAAGCACTTTGCATTTTATGCCTACATATTTTTTTCTTAAAATAAGTACCTATCTACCATACACAAAATAAAAATGCAACCTTGAAATTATACTTCAAAATAATTCACTATGTAAAACAAAACCATTGCGTTGGTTGCATTGCAACTTTCCAAAAACACCCAAAAAGATACAAATACATATGCCAGTCATCACTCAATTGCTAAAACTGTAAACTTATAAACATTCGCTTCAATCTTTTGATTATTATAAGGATACGCGTCAGTTATCGTTTGACGAGTCCCGTTTCCGTTATCGGTGTGAGACTCACACTTGAATTTATTTTCGCGCACGTTAGTTTTTATTTTGCGATAACTCCTTTAAAATATTCATTTAAATTATATGGCGAAAAAGAATTATCATAACGTGCATGAAATGCTTGATAAGGTATAGTTACCTTATCAAGCATTTACTTATCACGTATTTAAGTGGATAAAGATTAATACTGTGTCCGTCAAAATAGCTTTCTAATTACCACATTGTACGTGACCATTTTTTTAAAAGGTAGAAGTAAGAAGGTAGTAAGCTATCCTTATAAGATAGATATATGCCACTGCAGACTTTTCTGTAGATCTATAAAAGATAAATATTTCCACCAAACATTGTTTTGTTATATCTCAAAGGGAATAAATAGGTAGCGTTTTGAATGAAAGCTCTCAGGCTGCTAGACTTTTGCCGACATTTTCAAAAATTATTCTGTGTTTATGCTGTCATTGTAACAGGATACAAAATAAAAAAAAAATTGAATGTCCAACACTTATTTAGAAGGATAGTCGACATTTTTACAAAGCTGTAAAATAACATTATTTTGCAAAAAGCCGACAAAATCATACTCGGTACCGTCGTAAAATAAAGACACGAGTAGCACTGGCAGTAAATTATTATTGTTATGGACCAAACGAGTCGATAAATGCAAATAAATGTAAATCAAATTATATCGTGAAACAATGTAGATTGTAGCTCGAGATGAAATAAAGGAAAAGTCAGACAATTCAAATGAAAACTGTGGACACATGAATGACAATGTATTTTCACAGATTATTTACTACGAGTACCATGTACCAGTATACTAAATAATAACTTTCGATTGCAATATTTGTAAGTATCATGTACCATGTTCCTATCTTACGAACTAATTAATTTCGGGTAAATTAATAACTGATCAGTGTGGCGACGCTTGGGGCCTATGTCCAGCCGTGGACGTCTTTTTCGGCTGAAATGATGATGATGCTGATATGATTATTTGTAATACTTTGTACGTAAATGATAATTCTGATTGTTTGTAATACTTTGTACCTAATTGGTGTAGTTTTATTATTAAAGGTTCTCAAATCAAATATTGTGAAACACTTTTTTAAAGAGTACACAGGTAAGTTTGGAGCTTCGTCTCCGTTCTTCTCCATAACAAACTACTTTTGCGAATGGGCAGTAGAATCAATTATTATTAATTATATTAACTGTAAATGTTGACATTCAAAAGTGTCTTCTAATGGCCTATTTGAAATTAATATTTGATTTTGACTTCGTTCCAAAGTTAACTTTAATGACAAAAATACTACCAGAGCAGCAAATACGTAAGTGCTCCAGATATTGCTCCAGCTAGTCTTAGTTTTGCCTAACCTGCTAACCCCATAGTGCTCTATAGCAAATCTTTCTTTCTTATCTTTATTCCTGCTAGCGTCATGATTTATGTAGGCACATAAATCTTACAGAAGCAAGCGCAATAAAATATGTTAATAGATATCCTTGTTACGGACAAAGTTTGTAACAACAACATATTTGAGGTTTCATCTTATCAACAAAAAAAAATAGCATTACTTTTTTATAAGAAAAATCCGTACTACAAAATGCGACTTATACTACTAAAATGCGAAACTAGATGTGTGCCTGTATCTGTCAGCCTTTGAACTTTTTACGTCTTAAAGTCTATGGATTAAACTTGGCACACAGGTAAACCATGTCCTGCATTAGGATATAGGATTTTTATCCCAGGAGTATATCTCCTTGGCAAAAAAAAAACACGCGGGCAAAGCCTCTGGCAGAAAAAAACTTAGTAATACATTAATGAAAAACATAATAATAAAAAGATTGAAACTGTTACATAAAATCAACGCAAACACACGCAACAGACGAACAGACGAACAGACGAACAGAAGAACAGACGAACGGACGAACAGACGAAAAGACGAACAGACGAACAGAAAAAAATGCCGGAAATAGGTTCTGTTGGTTATCCTTTAACAGCCTGGCTATTTTTTGCGGTGTAAAAAAATTACTTTTCTACAGATTTATTATATAGATTTTTTTATTTTGATTTGATAATTATGTTGATATCCCCGTTGCCTGTTTTCTGTAACCCTAACTAAATGAAAGACTTAATATTATTGCGCCGCACTATAGCAACTCCCAAATGTTGGCAATCCAAGAGGGCACATTTTTTTTTTTTTCAGTTAAAATTGGTTAAGGTAAATCTTTTAGGCCCGTATTCTAGAACGATGCTCTAATGTAAAGCCTGGTTTGACACTGACGTAGGTACCTCTTCGAATACTAATGTTTATTCAAAGCTGGTTAAGAAAACCGTAATGTGTAAAATTTCCGTACTTTTTGCACCCTGAGGTTATGAGATGCCTCCGTCGGACATTTTGTCCGCCACCCTCAACATAATCTCATTACCCTGAGCTGCGTTGAGAAATAATTACTAAGTCACCTGGACGTTAGCAGATGCTAATGAAATAAACATTGACTGTAATCTGCGCAACTTTCGTTGCTTAGCCAAAAACAGCGTGTTTGTTATTAAGTAGATGCTAATAATGTGGTTTTTAGTAATTTTACTTTGAGCTTTTATGTAACTTCATCTTATTTATTAGTAACACGGTAAGTTAGTACGTATAGACCAAATCTTGCAACTGGATTTTAAAACAGCTATCACCAAACGATTAAGCTGGAATTTTGCCTTAAAGGTTAGTTTGGTTAACAATAATGCAAGGTTGGTTAAATAGCGTAACTTAAAAAAAACTAAAATGTTTTGTGAAAATTCTTAGGCGGCGATTATTGTACGAGAATTAAGAGTCATCACTTTATGTCCCAATTATGAGGGTAGATGTATAACAATAAAGTAAAACTTATGATACGGAATTTATTTCATGCACAGGATGGTTTCAGTTTAATTTCTGAAATACAGAATGTGATTAATTGTGAATCGTTTGGGTTGTATTTGCCATAGCCATGTAGTAATTGCCATCTAAAAGTGAGTGTGTGTGACTTTATAATTTTATGTTTTGCTCTTTCATCACATCCTTTACTCCCAAGCTGCATTCATCAAATTAAAGAGAGTATATGACTGACGACACATCTGAAACCAAATGATTCTTAGGTTAGAAAGAGTAATTTTACTTCTATTTATTAATAGTTTCTTTAAATTGTAATATATGTAAAATGCTGGCGAAATTAATATTTGAAAGCATTAGATCGCTACTCGTCTTGGCTATAGTTTTTTCCGTGAACCCCAGAAAAGCGCGTAGCAAATTTTCACACGAGTACGCCAAAAGAATGTTGTATGACAATAACTTACCTCAGCGAAGGTATCAAGATTAATCACGTAAAACACCGTAGTGATCCCCATGGGGATTCTGGCCCTCGTCATCATGAACAACACAATCTGTCAAACTCGCTTGTCCGGACATTTCTCCCAGTTACACGAGTATATCGCTTGACGAACATTTTCACTCTGGAATGAATAGCGTTTATGATAAAATTATGTATTTTTCATTAAATTAATAAACATTATTATAGCCACATAGGTTTGCCACCGAGTTATTGCAAACACTGTAGGTTTATAATACATCGCGTGAGATTATAAACTCTTTCTTCTCGATAAGACACAGATATCTTGTAAACTATTAAATTTGGAATGAACTTATTGGATTTTAAATGATCTGTTTAATTTATTTATTTATTAAAACTTCATGCAACATACAGGTACATAGGCGGACTTAATGCCTGAGGCATTCTCTACCAGTTAACCAAGGATGGTGGAGAGATAACATGGCAGGTGCATAAAAATAGAAATAATTATTAATGTAAAAATCAAAGAATATATAGTCAAAATAAACATAAATATATATGTCCTACAATAAATACATATATATATATATATGTATAAAAGTAATAGAAAGGTGATTGAGACTACTCTGCTATTGGTGTAGAAAGTAATGCCGTAACTTCCGCTTAAATGCATAATGACTGGTGGCCGTCCTGATATCGAGCGGTAGCGCATTCCAGAGAAGAATGGACTGAATATGAAAGGAAGAGTGAATAAAATCAGAAGTATGAGAGGGACAAAGCAAGAGAAGATTGTTAGATGAACGCAGATTCCTAGCGTGTGAAGTACATAAATATTGAAAGTGAGGTGTGAGATAAGAAGGAGGAGTGGGAGAGTTGAGTAGGGAGAAAAGCGTGGTCAAAGCGCGCAAATTTCGCCTCTGCCTAATGGGCATCCATTTGAGTTCAGATCTGCAACTCGACACATGGTCATATTTCCTCAGGTTGAATATGAACCGGATGCAGTTGTTTAGGAGCCTATCAAGCTTGTCCAGGAACACCGCGTTCAGGTCAAAGTAGCACACATCACCATAGTCTATTATAGGGAAAATTAAAGTCTGCACAAGCATAGTCTTGATTTTTGCAGGCAGAAAGTTTCTCAGACGGTACAGGCAACGCAAGGTTCCATTGACTCTTTGACTGACACTAGAAACCTGACATTGCCAGCCAAGCGTCGAGTCGAGATGCAGACCGAGATCTTTTACACTAGGGCTAATGGGGATTACGGTACCATTAAAAATAATAGGAGGAAGAGAACTAATCCCCACACGACCCATCATACGCGAGCTCCCGATCACAATAGCCTGACATTTTGAGGGGTTTACAGATACCCCAAATCTATCAGACCAATTCTTGACTGCGGCCAAGTCCCGGTTCACATCGCCTATAGCATCCGCCAAATCCTCTACCCGCGCAGCCGCATACAGTTGAAGGTCATCGGCATACAGATGATACGAACACCGAAGACAGTGAGTAATAAAATTTATGAAGATGGAGAATAATAATGGTGAAAGAATACCGCCTTGCGGAACACCAGCAGCCAACTCACACCAACTCGACGAACTATCGTCAACGCGAACCGACTGCTGACGTCCCCGAAGATAAGAAGAGAACCATTCCAGGGCCTCCGAGGAAACCATAAGATGTGAAAGGATAGAAAGGAGAATATCGTGACTGACGGCATTAAAGGCATTGGAGAAATCAATTAACACCAGAACAGTGACCTTGGTATCCTCCATCGCTTCTCTTATGTCACCAGTCACTTTGAGGAGAGCAGATGCAGTACTGTGCCGCGGCCTGAACCCAGACTGGAAAGAGCTAACAAGGTTATTCCGATGAACAAACCCTGAGAGCTGTCTGTGGACGCAGGCCTCCAGCACTTTGGATAAAAAAGGAAGGATAGAAAATGTTTTGTGTCTGGTAATATATTGTGACGAGAATCTCGGGAGATTTATTACATATTCACGATGTTTGTAATAATCCGGCGAACAAACAAGCAAAAAACAATCACTTTAGCTATTTATTACAACAAACGTAACATTGGAAAATCTACTTTATAAATTCTTACCGTTTCCATTAGAAGGTCGCTGTAGTAACAAGGCATGTAGAAATGTAAAATGCAGCCAACAAAGAATGAAATAAACTCGACGTTTATATCCGTTTATCTCGCAAAGTCTGCAATAATTAATTATAATTTATTGCGTAATTCATCTTTATTCCGCGTAGTCGGATTATTTTAATGTTTAGAAGCTGTGTTTCATACCTTTACAAATGAAATCTTTTTAATACTAAATTAAATAAAACAAACATTTTATATGAGCTCGTAGCTAAGTAATAGCAGCCGCACGGGTCGATCTTCAAGGTTAAGCAACGCTTGACGAGGTCGGTCCGTGGATGGGTGACCATTTCAACATACCGAGTTTCCTCCGTGCCTCGGCAAGCACGTTAAGCCGTTGGTCCCGCCTGTCAATTAAAGATCTTTGACAGTCGTTACGGGTAGTCAGAAGCTTGAGATCTGACACCAGTCTTGCCAAGGGGTACCGTGTTACCCAGTTACTGGGTTGTGGAGGTCAGATAGGCAGTCGCTCCATGTAAAACACTGGAACTTAGCTGAATCCGGTAAGACTGGAAGCCGACCCCAATATAGTTGGGAAATGGCTAGGCAGATGATGATATGAACGATAACGAGATATGTTTAGAATCAGAATCAGAATCAGAATCAGAATCATCATTTATTGCTAATAATGTAGGTATACATATGAGATGGTAATTTTTGTAGACAGTCCCGGTACATTTTACCTTACGGCATGCAAAATTGTACAGTTGAACATATTAATTTTAAAAAATCAGCAATTAATACAACAATAATTAAAAAACATCCGGAATTAAATATCACTATGTCAACAAAATAATAAATTAAATGCAATCATAGTCAAAAAATTAATATATAAAAAAGTTAGGCATAAATAATAATCATGTCAAACAAAATAATAAATTAAATACAATCATAGTCAATCATCAGGAATAAAATATAATCATGTCAGCAAACTAATAAATTAAAGACTATGATTGTCTCGTGTAAAAACATTAGGAATTAGAAATAATCATGTCAACAAAAGAATTAATTAAATACAATCATGGTCAAATTAAGTACAGTCGAAGTCAAAAATATCAGAAATTAAAAAAATAGTCATGTCACCAAAATAATTACCACAAATAAGTGGGTACATTTCAACTGATAGTTTTATTCTTTAATTGTGTAGTAACACTTGTCTAGTAACAGCCTTGTTAGCTGTTTTTTAAACATTTGGATGGGTAATTCTTTGATATTCTTAGGTAATTTATTATAAATAAGCGGACCCATGGATAAAATATTTTTCTTTAATAAAGCTGTCTTATGACCACCTGTATAAAGTTGGTTTTTATATAAAGACCTAATCGGTCCTGTGCGTTGTCGTATATCAACCATTGACATAAACAAGTGTTTATTCGTTCTGACGAAAAGAGCTACTTCTAGTACATACATGGACGGAAATGTAAGAATTTTCAAGGATTTAAAAAGTGGCACACAGCTTTCTGTAGTTTTATGACCTGTCATTGACCTCAGACAACGTTTTTGGGCGATAAAGATTCTTTCCCTCTCACTACAGTTGCCCCAGAATATGACACCGAATCTTAATAATGAAGCAACTAAACCATGGTATGCTGTCACTAATGTGTCAGTATCTACTTTTTTTGAAAGGTTATAGAGTAGGTAAGCAGTCTTGCTTAGTTTTTGGCATACGCTTTCAGCATGTGGTTTCCATGTCAGTTTTTCGTCAATATACAATCCCAGGAATTTTGCCTCTGAGGTTGTATCTACGATTTGGTCTTTATATTTCGTGTTTACATTTTCTGGCTGTAGTCGTTGGTAATAATGCATGACTTTGGTTTTTTGAAGATTGATAACTAAGTTATTTTTATTAAGCCAATCTATTATAGTTTTAAGTGTGTCATCTATGTCATTTTCGTATTCATTTTTATATACACGTTACATAAATAATGTACTTACTTCGACTAGTTGAAATGCAGTTAGAGGTAATAAAAATGTAGTCGCTTTCATGTTGTATTCGTATAATATAGAAAAGTTAGCTTTCACTCGATCCACTAACCTGGAAAATAAAGTCAACGTTAATTACAATGTTAAACAAAAACTTGACGAAGGTACTTCGTCCGGGAATATTTCAATGGTTCCCATACTTGTAAAGATCAAGTTCAAGTTCAAGTTCAAGTTATCTGTAGTTTTGATATAATCTTCTTCAATCCTTCTTCTATTTCTTTGTTATCTTTGGCCTCGACGAATAATCTACCGATGCGTAGACTAAGCAACTCTAGTTGTCCACATGTATGTAATATAAATATAGGCACCATAGGATCAAATCCTACGTACATCGACGACGCATAAGCATCGAATATAAAAGTGACAATGAATAATGTCCAAAAGACGAACGTTAGATTCTTTAAGCCTTCTATAGGTTGAGGATACGTAAAGTCAAAGAGAGGCACAAGTTCAAATTGCCCTTTGAAATAATAATAAGCCATTAGGAAAAAAGCTTTTATCGGGAAAATAGCACTAGTGCCGAAACCGAACACGAGCCAAAATTTGCATACGGTAACACCTCTTTTAGCGTATCGTACTACTACATCCTTGTCTTCTTCAGACTCCTGGGCCGTTTCGTAGTCCCTTTCCACGATGTTAATGAGTTCTTTAATAGACGCTTCATGGTACAGAAGCACAAAATATTTAAGGGTAATCGTAATAGAAACGATAACCATCGTGCCGTTCTTGCTAGCTTCAGCGAATTTACCAGTCTTAATGTCATGATATAAGATGGAATACAAGAGGAAAACACAACAGGATAATGTATTTATCATTATGATTGAGAATCGAACTTTCCACCATGTGTCATGTACAACTGATGGATGAGATCCGTTTAAACGCATAAAAGTTGTCGCAATTTTAAACATTTTTTCAAATTTTAAATCTATCGCCTTCATTTTTGCTAGCAGAACTGTGCGATTCTAGCGAATGACTAAACTGTTTTGCATAATCAGCTTTATGAAATCGAAAGCATAATGGAAGTTGTAAGAATTGAAGTGATTTCTTTGTGAATGAGGGCCTGCTGTTGACAGAGTAATAACATATTAACTGGCAAAACAATTCTCGTTAAAAGTCTACATTCAGACTGCGGCTTTGCTCTCCCGGTTAAACGATTGTTTTTCTTAAGGTTGACAACTTAATACAATTTGCCATTTTTGTTTTGAGTAGGTGACAGATAAGTAACTTTTTCTGTTATTTATAGAAACTGACAGACTAATCATGCGTAACTAACATGCGTTTAAACAATTGAAGGGATCTTCAATTGTTTAAACGCATATTAGTTACTACCATTATAAACGCGAAAGTTTGGGAGGATGTCTTTCACGCAAAAACTACCGAACGCTTTTTGATGAATATTTACAGTAATGTAGCTTATCACACATTATGGCTGTCATCAATCAAGCTTCGGAAACCTTACTGAAACTTCTTATTTTGTCGTCAAACCGATTACGGGGAAATGGCTTGTATTATGAAATTTTCACGTCGTTGTATTGTGTGTTGACCGGGTAAAATCTCTCGTGGTTTGAAAAGGGATTCTGCTCAGCGGTATGCTCCCATATTGGAAAATTACATAGCTAGGTTGGTACTACGATCATTAATCTTACGAGTACGTTCATGATGTGTGTTGATATTGGTTTTGTAATATAGAGTCTATGATTGCCTATCAACATTAAAAGTTGAAAATCTCAATTTTTATTCAGGATTTTTTGTGATGTGTTCCTACTTGGACAATTTTAATCTACAACTTTATAGACATTGTATAAAGTTTAGGAATGGTAAACATTTTAATGGTCGTTCAACCGTCTGTTTAACAATGAGCTGGGCACATAAAAATGGCAAGATAACGCACGAAAGCTTATTTTTTTGATAGGCCTATAAAACTGTATCGGAGATTGTAAACACCTAGGTATCGGATTATCATAGGAAAGGCGGTTTTATATTTTTGTTCTTCAATTTATTTGCCCTTTTCGAGGCACAATATTCCGTTGAGACCTTAGGAAGCAGAAATAGGGTTCATGATATATCACCTATCAGGTTGTAAACGCAAGTTCATATCACATTGTCATGGCAATGACCCTTGGCAGATAACGCGTGCTTGACAATTTGTTACATTACTTCTGCGATAATTTAGAGCTGAGAAACTCGGGATATGTTTCAAGGATAGATGCAATTGCAGTGTGTTTTATTGACCTACAAAAGACGAGCCGTTCGAGTTTCTGTTGACCGAGTCTATAAACTGATTTTGATAATAATAGGTGGAAGAAAGGTCATTATTCGTTCCCCGCGGCACCTCCCCGCCACTCATCTGCTATTTTTTCGTTTACCCTCTAATAATTTTTAATAAAGTTGCAATGGCGGTGAAATGCCGTTCAGAATCACTACTTATTTATTGAATACTTAATCAAATTACCGTTTATTAATATCAAAATCACAACACTCGGTCATCAGACTGCGTGCTATCTCCGGAGCACGCGTAAATAACAACACAACGCGTTAGTAAGTCCTTAATCCATGATATAAATATAAACATTCAGGAAAAGGGAAAAAGAGAGAAGGAAAACAAACATACTAAGAAATCCTAACAGACCCAATGTAACTCTCATTTAAACTGTATCAATCGCTAGCATTAGCATATTACCTTAACTACATATTATAGATCACATATGTTGCACATTATTCGTATTACACATTATATATTACTCATATTACACATTACATGTTTTTCTCATTACACATTGTATATTATTCATATTACACATTATATAAACCATTCTGACTCATGTCTTTACTTATTTTTACACATAATTTCGTGAAACAACAGCAATCTCAGTAATAATTCTGACCTCCTTCCTCTACCCTTTTACGAAACCTATTCAGAACCCGTATCAGAGTCCGATGACTCGGACTCAGATGACCTGTTTACCTGCAGTGCTTGTATACCGATCCAGGGACGCATTCTATCAGATGCGATCACACTATCATATTTTCTCGTGTTTAATCCTGGTACATTAGTCACCCTATAACGATCGTTACCTAGACAACTATTGACTTTATACGGGCCGATGAACTTAGGTAACAGCTTTTTACTCTTTCCAGTGTTGGAAAAGCTAGTCTTCGTAAGCTTCACTAGGTCACCGACCGAGTACGAAACCGCTGGCACTCTCTTTGGGTCATACGTTTCCTTCTGCCTTGCTTGACTATTTTCAATGTTGGCCGAAGCCTCTTTCCTAATTTCATCGACCCGCCTACCCAATTCTTCTATGGCAGACACAGATTCGTCTGCTCCATCAGCAAGTGGAGGCGAGATGTTGCCATGACCCTCATCCAAAATCTCGTTAACTACAGGGGAACGCTGTGAAAGCACTTCTTTACCTCCCGTGCCCCTCGTTACAGCCGAAACCGTGCCTTCGCAACTCGCTACGTCATTATGACCCGTTGTTAACTTATTATCAATCGGACAGTTCGACTTAACCCCAAAAAGTAATTCGGAAGCACTCCTTTTAGTTGTGGCATTAATGGTATTATTAATACCCCACTGTACTTGACCCAGTCGCCTGTCCCAGTCACGTTCATCACTTTCAAAATTCTGTGTAGACAAGTAGGTGAGGATAGTTTGATTATATCTCTCAGCCTGCCCATTTGCTCTGGGGCAAGCGACTGCGTTAAGCACATGTTTGACACCTTTGTTCACACAGAAGTCTTTAAATTGGGCTGACGTAAATGCAGTCCCGCGGTCCGTTATAATTCTATGCGGTATCATAAAGTCGTGAAATAAGCCGTCTAGAACTTTAACTACGTTCTTCGTTTTAGTATCCTTAACCGGCCTAGCAAAAACATATATTGTAAAGCCGTCCACAATAGTTAAAATATAGCTGTTGCCAGTTTTACTCCTTACAAATGTTCCCAAATGGTCCAAGTGCAAGGTGTGAAACGGTTGAGCCACTTTCTCTATCGGGTGTAAGAAGCCACTACTCGTTCGAGCCGCATTGTCTTTATTGTACGCGCAATCTATACAAGCTGCCACGAATTTTTTGACAAGACGTCTTAGCTTGGGGAACCAGTAGCGGCTTTGAATGCGTTCCAAAGTCTTGGCAAACCCAAAATGCCCAATTTCGTCGTGGTTCGCCCTACAAATCTGCCACCTGGCATCCTTGGGAACTACCAACCGCAACCCATCCTCCAATTTCCTGTGTAGTGCATGATTCTTAACAACAAAGTTGTTTTTAACGTCTGTAACCTCCTGATCTAAACCCGGTTTCAGTATCTTAAAAATCCTTTCGAGTTTAGAGTCATCCATTTGCAGGGCAAGAATCCAATCATCAGTATTTATGTGTAAAACACTCGCCGGCAGTGGCGATCCCCTATTTCCCTGAGGATTGCGGCTAAGGGCGTCTACATGACTCATCCGACATCCCGGTCGGTATTCGATGTTAAAGGTAAAGTCACTTATTTTCAGCCACCAGCGCGCAATCCTCGGGATCAGGTCACGTTTTGTAAGTGTGGTACGTAGTGCATTACAATCCGTGTACACCGTGAAAGCTAGTCCCAAAAGATAGGGACTAAACTTTTTTAACGAGCAGACCACCGCCAAAGTCTCTAACTCATACGAATGGTACTTACGTTCCTCTGGTGTGGTCTGCCGGCTAAAGTATGCAACTGGTTTTAATACCCTGGGACTTGTCTGCCACTGCATGAGGATTCCACCCAACCCCAGCGAACTGGCATCTGTGTGCACCTCAGTGTCTAATTCCGGGTTATATAGTGCCAGCAAAGGACGTTTGACCAGGCATTCCTTTAACGTTTCAAATGCTTTGACCTCCTCTATACTCCACAGCCACTGGGCATTCTTTTTAAGGAGCGAAGTTAGTGGTCTGGCAATTCCACCGAACCCTTTCACAAAGCGACGAAAATAGCTCGCCAGGCCCAAAAACTGTCGGACTTCATGGATATTACGAGGCTCGGGAAAATCTCGCACCGCCGATATTTTCCTTCCACTCGGTTTGATACCCTTGTCGTATATCTCATATCCCAAATACTCGATGCTTGTGTCAAAGAACCTGCACTTTGACATTTTGGGAGTTAACCCAGCATCCTGAAGGAGCTTGAGGACGTCCTCTAATCTCTCAAATCCTTCGTCGATGGACGCCGCGGGAATGAGTAGGTCATCCATATATGCTAAAGCACTCTTGAACCTCCGCGTACCCAATAGACCATTCATCATCTTCTGGAACACGGCTGGCGCGTTTGCCAACCCAAAGGGCATGCGTTTGAATTCATAATGCCCGTCTGGGGTGACAAACGCTGTCAAGCGTCGACTGCTTTCTCCCATCGGGATCTGGTAATAGCCAGAGGCTAGATCCAGCGTGATGAAATATTTTTTCCCGCTCAAGTTCGTCAACTGGTCGTCAATTAAAGGTAGGGGATATTTGTCTTTGATTGTTTTTTTATTAAGGACTCTGTAGTCCACACAGAGTCGAGACTCTCCATTCTTTTTTTTACCAATAATATGGGACTAGCATAATTAGAGTTCGACTCCTGTACAATATCATTTGCTACCAACTCATCGACAACATCCCTCACCCTTTGACGTTCCTGGTGTGACAATCGGTAAGGTCTGTAGACCACCGGCGTTTCATCGTGCAAGCTTATGTCCATCGTCACGCCTTTGGCACACCCTAACTCTCCAAGATTTTCAGCAAAGCATGATCCATACTTTTGAAGAAGCTGGTGTAGCCTTTCGCGAGTTTTTTTTTTTGAACTTTTCGCCTACTTTTATTTCTGACTTATCGATTGGCGTCATCGGCCTTTCGATAAGCAGAGCCTTAACTTCTCCTATCGGGTTCACCCTAGCTATTAACATCCCTGCCTTGAAGGTAAGCGGCATCCTAGTCAACGACGTAATGAACACTACTGCCGTATTCTCGGTCACCAAGTAACAACCCTGATGGAGGTGATACTCCTGATGGGGACTCATCCTGGTACCTCCATCCGAATAAACACTACCCGTGTAGGCCTCTTTGGTGTACACTTCCACTAATCCTCCCCTAATTATAGTAACGTCTTTGGAGACATAAAGACTAAGGGTTCGTCTTTGGCTCAAGAAGGGATCGGCGGGAGTATGATAAAAGAACAACCTCTCGTTGTCTTTCAGTACGGTAACTGACGTCATTTCGGTGAAATTTTGTCGTATCAACAATGGAACCTGCAAATACGCGTCGTCAACCGTCAAAACATCTAAGTTAGTTTCAATTTCGTCAATTCTAACACGCACAGTAGCCCTGAATTTCGGGATGACTATAGAATTGCCAAAGCCTCTTATTGCGGGTAATGGCGTGCTTTCACCTGCCACTAACCCCAAAGCGACTGCATCCGAATGCCGAATTAGGCTGCAGTCACTCCCGAAGTCAAGGTAGGTGTTTAGCGTTTTTCCATTAACGCCAAAAATTTTATGGAACTTACCATTTGCCTCATTGACTGTGCCATTGCAAAGTGGGACAGCATGGCTTGCGTGACCTTCTGGAATTACTGGTATGTAAGTCTGATTTGACTTGGCTTCATCGGCAAGAAAATTGTCCGCATCTACTACAATTTTTAACACCTTCTTGTCAGCTGCCAGATTGTTCTTGCTGCTGGTTTCACTTAGTGTTTGTTGTTGTAACGGTCTCCTATTGCAGTTCTCAATATTATGCCCTACTCTGTAGCACCTCCCGCACTTGACAATGGGCTTGGTGCAATTTGTATAAATGTGACCCGGCTCGTTGCAATTAAAACAACCTGCTCCTCTGCTACTTGTGGCACCACTGGCACCCCTACCGTTACTGCGAAAGAGACTCGCGTCTCTTTACCGAGCTTGATGATAACAAGCCTCGTGTTGTGTCCCTAGATTGCGAGGGTTGTTGCGACGCTAGGTAATTTAATAGGTCTTCTGGTTCCTCACATGTGAGAGCTTGCGCACCGTTTCTAACTGAACTATCAGTAATCCCATAGATTATACAGTCAACTGCCTTCCGACCGACAATCTCGCACCTACTCAATAGCGTTAATTTCTCGTAGAAATAGTCTCTAAGGGTTTCGTCCGTGCGAGATTTTCGGTTGAGCATTTCATCTAACAATTTACCATAATTTACATCATTTGGAAAAGCTTTCATCATTTTACTTTGCCACACCTCCCACGAGTAACTAAGCGATGGAAGGGACTCGTACCAAGTTTTGGCTGAACCGCGTAACTTTTGCAAAGCGTAGTGAATTATCTGCTTCTCATCCCAAGAATAGATTTCTGCGCACTCATTCACCTTTCTCAGCCAGCGTTCGACATCCTGTGCTTTGTTGTTGGGGTCGAATTCCGGAACTACATTATTGGATGAAGTACTCTTACTTGGTACGCCTTGCAGCGCAGACACTATCTTCAGCAGTTCATCGGCAGTTAGTCCTGTTCGGCTCCGCCGTGCAGGAATCTCGTCGGCTGCCTCTGATGCCGAGCGCCGCCTTCGTTTGCGCCTGGGACGTTTCGGCGTATAACTCGCCTCATCTGAAATTGTTAAGCGCATTTCATGTTCCTTCCTAAGAACCACTCGACTTTGACTTTGCCTTTGACTTTGAATTTGACCTTGACCTTGACCTTGACATTGACTTTGACTTTGACTTCGACTTCGACTTCGATTTCGACTTGAGGCACACCTTCGTGGCCACACTCACGCTAGACGGCACGCCTTCGTGGCCGTGACTTCGACTTCGACTTCGACTTCCGACTTGAGGCACACCTTCACGGCCACACTCACGCTAGACGGCACGCCTTCGTGGCCGTTAGCTCACTCTATGAGCAGCACACCTAAGTGGCCGCACTCATTCTGAACAGCACACCTACGTGGCCGTTACTACAAGCAGCACACCCACGTGGCCGCACTGATGCAAAACAGCACACCTTCGTGGCCGTTACTACAAGCAGCACACCCACGTGGCCGCACTGACGCAAAACAGCACACCTTCGTGGCCGTTAGCTCACTTTATAAGCAGCACACCTACGTGGCCGCACTCATTCTGAACAGCACACCTACGTGGCCGTTACTACAAGCAGCACACCCACGTGGCCGCACTGACGCAAAACAGCACACCTTCGTGGCCGTTAGCTCATTTTATAAGCAGCACACCTACGTGGCCGCACTCGCTAAGCAGCACACCTACGTGGCAGCACTCGCTAAGCAGCACACCTAAGTGGCCGCACTCGCTAAGCAGCACACCTACGTACAAGGTTGCACTTTTTATCTCATGAAGTAGGTACACGTACAACTTCACTTCCACCATTCGTTAAATTACAAGTAGTCATACAATTGCTATAATGCTCTAACCAAGCGCAACGTTACCGCCGTTTTCGTGTACCTACTTAAGCGATCACTAATGTTTTGCCATGTAACTGTCTAATTACAAGGATATTCAAAATTACTTACTGTTTTCATCCGACATGGCGCGCGGGCTACGCACACTTCTGAATTGAAATGATACACCTTGTTTCAGTTGATATTGTCCTTTAATTAGGCACCAGCACAATGTTTAAGTTGTAGACAAAGACCGATGGGTAAAAGATTTACATTTGTTCTACACTTCACCTCTCGCTAGCACCGTTAACAAAAAACTGCCGAAACGGCCATTATTCGTTCCCCGCGGCACCTCCCCGCCATTCATCTGCTTTTTTTTCGTTTACCCTCTAATATTTTTTAACAAAGTTGCAATGGCGGTGAAATGCCGTTCAGAATCACTACTTATTTATTGAATACTTAATCAAATTACCGTTTATTAATATCAAAATCACAACACTTGTGATTAAATTTGTTAGGTCCTTTTTGAACATAGTAGTTATTTTATATTCTCTGTTTTTTGTATCATTGAGGTTCTCAGTAACTTAGTAGATTCTAAGTAAACACAAAGAAAATGTGTCAACATTTCAAAGTCCATTTTCAGTAGTCCCCAAGATATTCTACTTTATATTTGTTCATTTGTATTCCGACCGCGGCCAAAAAGACCCGCTGCTGTCTTGAATTCCTTATTTTGAATCTCGACATCTCTTTTTTTGGATACTCTAAGCCAATTTATGAAAAAGATAACAAAATGAGGAATGGTATCTAATATAACCATCTGTTGTGATTTTCGCTATGACGACGGTTGTACCATTAGGTGAGTAGATACCTACTTACGGATACGAGGAAGTAAGAAAACCACATTCTCCCTTGTATAGCTGTTTTAAGGTTAATGCAAAAACGCCTTACCAAAATTTCGCTAAGCGGATTCGACATTTGCATAACTGTTAAATGCCCTTCAAAAGCGACGTGTTCGCGCAAAGTTGGGAAAAATATTTTTCGTTTGCTTTTCACAAAGTTTTATTGCCGTTGCCGACGCCTCGCATGTTACCTACGTTTATAAATAATATTTCCTGCTTTGTGAATTTGTCTAATCTTGTGAGCTAAGAGAATGACAAAGCGCACGGCGCACGGTTGGCGCAGTGGTTGAGCGATTGACTGCTGCGCTGCGTGTCGCGGGTTCGATTCCCGCACGGAACAATTATTTGTATGATCTACAAATAGTTGTTCCGGCTCTGGGTGTTTGTGTATGTGAGTTTATATGTTTGTTAACGCACCCACGATACAGGAGAAATTCCTAGTGTGGGGCAACGTTTTTTCAAAAAAAAAAAAAAAAAAATATGATGTACATTACCATGTAGACTTCCACCGAAAATTGGTTTGAACGAGTTCTAGTAAGTAGTTTTGTTTTTAATACGTCATAATTCGTAAAACCGCATTTTACCAAGTACGGAACCCTTCGTGCGCGAGTCCAACTCGCACTTGGCCGGTTTTTTATAATTAAATGAAATGATCGCCTGCCTAAAAAGTATACAAAAACTAACCCGCAATGAATGAACGTACATAATGTATAATATGAAATATCTGAGACTACGTACAAAGTGTAATGAAAGAAGTATAGTAAGGTATGTACTCACTCGTATTTAAGTATTTCTAGTGTCACTTTTAATTTCGTGTCGGTCGCAAAAATCAATGAACTGCGATTTAAAAAGAAAACTCAGTTATTTTTCAGTTCCCAGATAAAAATGAAATGATTGTCGATTAAAATGCCTGAACCGGAAATAGTGTATCAACTATTTAACAAAACTATGTATCGCTAAACGAATTCATTTAAGCTGCTTACAAATCAGTGACGCCGATTTCAGTTTCCATCTGCATAAATATTGTTGCCAAGATGAAGGTACAATATATTTTACACTCAGAGTACTGTCAGGTCAATCAGCTGACAGCAAGGGTAAAAATTGTATGAAACCAACGCTGCTTTTCCTTATGGAGACGCAGATAGCGACTCCGTCAGACGTGTTTACCCTGGAGCACAATTTTAAACCGCGCGCGGGTGTGTGTATGTACGCCCGTGACGACACTTGCTATCGGCGTCTCCGTAACCTTGAAGACACAACGCTGTGGGCTCTGGTGGACACAGGTCTAGATAAAATTATCTACGCCTATGTCTACCGTTCGCATAGTGTAGATCAGGAGACATCCAGGCTCACAGAGTACCTCAGTGAGGCGGCTGATGCGGCACAGCAGCGGTACCCTTCCGCCCAATTAGTGTTACTGGGGGACTTTAATGCCCACCATCAGGAGTGGCTTTTCCCATAACAGTGTACTGACAATGCTGGACGGGAGATGCGTAAGCTTTCGCTAGCGCTAAACCTCACCCAGCTGGTCCAGGGGGCAACGAGGGTACCGGATGTTGATTCGCACACAGAGAATTGCTTGGACCTTCTGCTGACAACAGATCCAGACAGATACCCTGTGTCGATAGTTTTACCTCTGGGTAGTTCCGACCACTGTTTGGTGAAGTCTGTATCCGACTATTCCCCGCCCGATCCCAGCCCAAGAGGCACCCGGCGGGTTTGGCGGTACAAGTCAGTAGATTGGGATGGTATGCGATCTTTCTTCGCATAGCATGCGAAGAAAGATCGCATACCATCCCAATCCTCTTAAATTCTTGGCGCCGAATGTAAGCGCACCGACACGCTTAAACATGGGGCTCGGTTCGACCACATTGGCCGAATAGGGACCAAACTGTCTTCTGACCCAGCAGGTAGTAAAGCGTTTTGGTCTCTGGCTAAGCGGTCGAGTCGAACTTCTGCCGTCCCTCACTACCACCACTGCTGAAAACCGACGGGTCACTGGCCCACTCCGCTGAGGAGAAGGCAAATTTATTTGCCTTTCTTTATGCGGAATCTTCAAGTTTGAATCCTGGAGACTTGCGGCCCCCTCCTGCTCCTAATGGATGCGAGATGAGTATGTCGGACATTCGTATCCATCAAAAGGACGTCCGTAGGGTGCTGCGCAACCTCGACGTGACCAAGGCTAGCGGCCCTGACGGAATACCAGCAATTGTTCTTAGAACCTGTGCGCCTGAACTGTCTCCGATCTTGACACGCCTATTCCGCCTTTCGTATGATGCTGGAAAAGTGCCGAATGCTTGGAACCAGGCTAACATACAGCCCGTGCCCAAGAAGGGTAGTTGAGCTGACCCGGCCAACTACAGACCCATATCTGTAACCTCCATACTCTGTAAGAGTATGGAACTCGTACTCAATATTAAGCTCCTGGCATACCTAGAAGCAAACGACACCCTAAGTGACCGCCAATACGGCTTTCGCCGAAATCGGTCTACTGGGGATCTTCTAGCGTATGTCATTCACATCTGGAGTGAGGCCATCGAGAGGCACGGGGAAGCGCTTGCCGTCTCCCTCGATATCTCGAAGGCTTTTGATAGGGTCTGGCACGAAAGCCTTATTGGTAAGCTTCCTTCATTCGGTTTGCCCGGTGGTATGTGTGATTGGATTGCAGACTTCCTGAGAGTTCGGTCTTTCGAGTGGTTATCGATGGCTGCTCGTCGGACCACTTGGATATTAATGCAGGGGTCGATACTCTCAGCAACTTTATTCTTGCAGCACATTAACGATCTGCTAAAACTGGCACCTTTGGGTATGCAGACGACAGCACTGTTGCTGAAAGATACTTGTCCAACGCTCGTGCTACCGGGCCTCAGATCCAGTCTCTCCGGGAGGCTATGGTGGAGCCCTTGAACCTGTCCTTGCAGGCAGTCTCCGAATGGGGCGATGCCAATCTGGTCAGGTTTAATGCTGCTAAAACCCAGGCGTGTCTTTTTCCGCTAAAAAGAGCCAATTCCATCCGGCTCCAGCTTTCCGAGATGTGACCATGCCAATAACTGACCATCTTGAGCTTCTTGGCGTTACGTTGACATCGACTCTCAATTTCGGCCCATACATTGAGGCAAAGGCTCAGCTGGCTGCCAAAAGCTGGGGATCCTTGCAAAGGTGAGAAGGTACTTCACGCCAGAACATCTGCTCAGCTTTTATCAAGCGCAAGTTCGATCATGCATGGAGTACTGTTCTCATCTCTGGGACGGTTCTGCCAAATACCAGCTTGATGCACTAGAGTCGATCGAAAAGCGGGCCAAGAGGCTCATCGGTGATGAGGCACTGGTTAAGTCAAAGCTCCAGAGCCTTGAACATCGTCGCCGATTTGCCAGCTTATCGGTTTTTATCGATTACATTTCGGGCAGTGTGCGATGGAATTGCATGATCTAATTCCGCCCAGCCCGTTTCATCATCGGACTACCAGACGCACGGCGATGCGCCATCGGTACATGGTAGACATCCTTCCCATACGCACTAAACGTTTTGAGAATACTTTTATAATGCGTACAGCCAAGGAGTGGAATTCGCTGCCGGGGTCTGTGTTTCCCGATAGCTACAATCTAGGGGTCTTTAAGTCAAGAGTGAATAGGTTACTTCTAGGTAAGCGTGCTCCATCGTCGACCACATCATCCCTTACCATCAGGTGAGATGGTGGTCAAGCGCGAGCCTTTGTAAGATAAAAAAAAAAAACATAAAAAAATGGTTTTTACTATGCAAAATGTTTGGTTATTATATTTATTAGTATTGGTTAGAACCAACGCATTAACATTTTGCATTCGATCCTAAGACCTTTGATTTTGCAGACGATTGCTAATAAACTCATGCCACGGGACCAGTTAGTTACATAGTTAAATGCATGCTTCATATTCCTTGCTTCATATATATTGTGAAGCAAATACTAAAAAATAGGCGAAGTAATACACTCGTTCATTTTACGCACACGAAACATCTGTGTTGGTGTGTTCTGCAAAACTAACTGATTTGCTTTGTGTACAACGGATACAACATTCTACTTCAAATTCGTTTTAAGTTTCATGTTGATAAAAGGGTAGCCATAAAAATTCTGTTTTACTTTATTAGTGTACATTGTACCTTCAAAATGGCCGGAGTATAGAGCTGTATTTCGATAAAGGTGGTTGGCTGTTCAGAACAAACAAATGTTTTGTGTATTTTCAATCGTTATTTGCGGAACTCTTTGATGGATATGCGGTATGTACGTCACTACGGAAACTAATTGAAGCGGACGTCGGACGTCGAGCGACGACGGACGCCGGGAAAAACTGCAACACGATGGGAAAACAAAGGGTAGGTTTTTGTACCAATCGTCTCGCTTGACGAGGGCTGCGAATGGGATGAATTAACTGTTTTGTTTTGATAGGCTGCATAGCCTACGCGCTAAATGCACGTCTAAACTTAAAAAGTAAGAGTGAAAATTAATACTAGTGATTGAATACTGTGTCGTAGTAATTTTTCTTTCAGAATAGGTAATGGAAATGTATTCTTCTGTCAGCTGGCGTGATAAATACTTGGCAAGCATTTGCAATCTTTTGGTTCGTGCCCGGCAGTTCAAGAGGGAGTAACAGGTGGTCCGATTAATTTGTTCAATGCATTTTATAAAATCTTACGACACTTTAAATTGCAAAGAAAAGAAACTACAAGCAAAGGCAATTAGGCCTTAGTAAAATGTATCATAAAAATTACAGTTTATTTACATGTTTACGTTTGTTGGTTCCGCCATAGTTGGTTTCGCTCCACAAAACCTACTTTAGTGTAGCTACCTTTAATACATAATTAATTTATCACAGAGCAAAACCATACCCGACCTTCACCCATTAAGTTGTAAACAAAACAATAGCATCACATCTCACTTAAAATTGCGCCGCATACGTGGGGCACATTCTGAACTCCCTGATGACGCAACACGTTATTATAATTAGGCACCCGGTTCGCATCCGACTCGCATCCGACGGAATAGATTCGAAAGCGTTTACAATTTTACATGTATCTATCTTGGGACTTAAGGTTACACTAGTCGATAATTATTTCATACAAACGTAGTCTAGGGATTACTCCACTGTTTGACGATGTACGTTTAAAATAAAAATGATATCAATTTGTCTCGTCATTATCTAGCCCTGTATGGAAACAAAAAGTAAAAAGAAATATATTTGAAAGTTATGAGCGTCGAAAGTTCCATATTTCAACACTAATTTTAACGCATCTTTGGGCGGCAATAAATTACATAAGAAGAAGGAAAATTACAAAACGGCCACTATACAGGGATAGATTAGTAGTTCAACAATGCAAATAATTTTATTTTGAAAATATGCATTTAGGCGTTTTTCATGATATCTAGACTTCCAAAGGTCTGTTTATAAAATTTCCCGCGCTCGTTTTCGTCCTAAATCATCATCCATTTCGCTACAAACGTGCAAAAGTGCTAATTCGTACGCGAACTAGCTTCTAACTGCTCATCACAGCATAATTATATCTCTTTCGCACGAGTTGTCGTAAGAGAAAGCAAGCATTTTAACCCCGCGTACAAAATAGTTCGTGCCGTCAACTAGTGTAACCTTAAAACGGACCTTTACTTTGTTCTTATATTTTAGGTGAGATTTTTTATTTGAAAAACGATTTAGAAAATAACTTCTGGAAAATCCAAAAACGTACGGTTTTTTTTTGAACTTCGAACGAAATGTGTCCGTCACGTACCTACAGATAATAACAATATACATCTAAGGAGTCCCACGGTCAAACTTTAGTTGTGTAGGTACCTGGGGCCGTACCATAACCTGTCAAAACTATCATGATTCCGGTGTGAAAAAGAGATAGTGCTCCGACTCTTTTTCACAGTCGAACCATGATCATTTTGATACATCTGGTTTGAGTCTGATGTGGTTGTACTACAAGTGCACCTCTGTCTTACCCTTTGGGGACACAGGCGTGCTATTATGTGATGCTGATTTAAAAAAAAAACATTTTTACAAAAATCAAACCTACTGTCTTTTTTACCCATTTTTTTCCGTTATTCGACACCGACTTCGGAAAAGAAAGTTATTTTTCGCTTTGAAGTGTTTTGTTTTGGAAGTCGGTTTGATTTTCTGTAGAAATGATTTTATTTTCCTCTTTTTAGTTTTGGTAAGTATCTCCAATTAACATGAAAATCGTCTATAGCCAAAGTACATCTCATGACGATTCCAATAAGCCCAAACACGACTAGGATACATTGTTTTATTTCGGAGTTCTAGTGGCCATTGTGGTCTTCTTCATCAGTTCCGCTTTACCAAATCATACTTTTGAGTGAAAATGATTGCATCATTGATGGAAATACCAAAATCGCTAGATGTATGCCTATAATATTTGAGGAGTTCCCTCGATTTCTCTAGGATCCTGGAGATCCTGGTTTCCTTATCATGGTACCACCGTTGGAATATTTCCTTTCCAACAAAAAAAGAATCATCAATATCGGTTCATAAATGACGAAGTTATCCGCGAACACACATAAAAAAAAACATATATACGGTCGAATTGAGAAACCTCCTCGGTCATCGAGTCGGTTAAAAAGTATGCCATGGCAATAGGATCCGTGGAAGTGAAATACTTTCCATTGACATTCATAGTTACCTAGCGATTATACCGAACAAGGCTGTGACGTGACCCGTGAAATGAAAACGACTGTGTATACCTATCAGAAAAGAGTTTACCATTTAAGAGTTTGCTATTTTTACATTACACGAGACATGGACCAAGACCTAAAAAGATAAGCGTCTACTGTAGGTAATTGCAAATTATTGTTAGAATTTAATCCAAGTATGTATTTTATTTATGTACACACACACAATGTACATTGCACACACATAATACATAGACAAAAAGAAGGAACATAAAATAGGTACAAAGGTATGCTTATTTCTAACGAAATCTCTTCCAGCATACCTGCGGGAGGAGAGTTGCAAAAAAAGATATGTAGACAACGTGTGTAGAGGGCAATAAAAAGAAAATATATTAAACAATTCACAATAAAGAATTATTATTATTATTTATATTAGTGGCACATAATTTTTATCATTTAAAGAGTCCTCGTCGAGTATGATCATAAAAATAAAATAATGGAACAAATAGATAAAAAAAAGTAAAAGGTAACTCAATTTAACCTTCGTAAGAATACTCATAAATAACGAGGCGTGAAAAATTAAACACATTTTATCACGTTAACAAGTTACAAACGGTCTATCTCCTAAGTTACTTGTTTTTCACCCACTGGGAATAAGTCCATAAATATATATAAAAAGTTATGTTCTGCTGAAATTCTCATTCGTGTGGTTGGAACTTAATAGGGTTTGACATATTGCTTACCTATGTCACACTTTAGTGTAGAAGAAACTTTTCATAGTCAACCGTAGTAAGATACTCTACTTTTGGAAACGGTCCCCCAAAAGAAGACAATTAGCCCTCTCATCACACAAAGCAATCAGGTTGATCATCCTTTACTTTGTACCAAAGTGATGCTACTGTCAGTCAGGGCTTCTCTCCTGCTATACAACTTACTGTAGATTAACGAATGGCAGAAAATGTTCTTGTATACCTAAGTACCTATTAATGGTTTGGTGTAAACACATTGGTTGCAATACAATACAATGCTCGATGACCTCAGTAGAGCTTCCGAAAGAGTGGGTCTTAGAATGAACATGGACAAAACCAAGGTGATAAATGCCCATGTTACACCCACTCCTATCAAGGTCGGAGACTCTACACTCGAAGTTGTGGACGACTATGTCTACCTGGGACAAACGATACAGTTGGGTAGGGCAAACTTCGAGAAAGAGGTCAACCGTCGAATCCGACTCGGCTGGGCAGCGTTCGGGAAGTTGCGCGGTATCTTCTCGTCCAACTTACCACAGTGTCTCAAGACAAAAGTCTATGACCAGTGTGTGTTGCCAATGATGACTTATGGCTCTGAGACGTGGTCGCTTACAATGGGCCTCATCAGAAAGCTTAAAGTCACCCAAAGGGCAATGGAGAGGGCTATGCTCGGAGTGTCCTTGCGTGATTGAATCAGAAATTTAGAGATCCGCAAGAGAACCAGGGTTACCGATATAGCCCGAAGAATTGCCAAACTTAAGTGGCAGTGGGCAGGGCACATTGCTCGCAGAACGGATGGCCGATGGGGCAGAAAGGTTCTGGAGTGGCGACCGCGAACCGGAAGACGTTGCGTTGGAAGGCCTTCCACCAGGTGGACCGATGACCTGGTGAAGGTTGCGGGGATGCGCTGGTTGCGGGACGCACGAGACCGGTCAATGTGGCGACGCTTGGGGGAGGCCTATGTCCAGCAGTGGATGTCTTTCGGCTGATATGATGATGATGATGACATTGGTTGAATAAAGCGACACACAAAAGTATAGCAGAAATGGCAGCATCACGAGGAACCTACGGTGTAATAAAATCAGTACTTATCCATACTAATGTTAATATTATAAATGCTAAAGTAACTCTGTTCCCTTTTCACGCCTTAACGGTTAAACGGATTCGTATAAACCATGGCACACGGCCGGACCATGACTTGGATTAGAACATAGGATAATTTTGATTCCGGTGTTATTTATTTATTATTATTATTATTTATTATATACTTTATTGTACACCACTTAAATAAAAAAAAAATTAAAATAAAATTATTAATTAATAAAAAAATAAAAAAATAAAAAAAATAAAAAATTAAATTATTATTTATTAATTAATAAAATTATTATGTTTGCCTTTGGATAATAAACCGCCTCTCACACAGATGAAGCCGTGGTCCGATGCTAGTTTAAAATAAAATCTCCTTGTGTAGATATTTTAACTTCTAAATACGGAGAAGAAAAATGCAATAACGTGCAACTAGAACTATGTACCTCGGTACGACTTAACCTTGCACAGCACATAAACACTGAAATGAAATAACGTGCAAATGGTTTGTGGCGTTTTTAACTTGTTGAAGGACCGTCGCACGTCGTGTCCCAGCTTCCTATGAAGGCAGTGTTTCACTTCACTAAATTGGAAAACTGCAAAATTCTGTACACTTAGTGCATTTTTACGAAAGTGGGAGCAGGCAGGATGGATACGATGGTATTTTTTTTTTAATCTTTGGTTTCTTAAATCCTTTCCAATTAATTGCCTGTGTGTTGACGCAATGATTTATTGTTGGTTCATTAAACAACTACAGAGCCGATTAAAATTGATTGGCTTTCAGAAACCTGATACAACCGTCTTATTCACACTACGTCTTATGCACACTGCCGTGTCAAACGCCGCTTACTTAACTAAATGGCACAACAAAATAATACCTAGAGATAAAATCTTCAAAGTTTTTCTCTAGCTCTAGAATAAAGACCACTTACCTGCTACTTACCAACTAGTGTTACAACTTTCAAGAGAAAACTTTAATCGAATTTCTTTATTTACGATTGGAAAGCGAACACAGTCGTTATGCATTTATTTTCCGTTTATCTCTCCACACTCCAACTACTCTTTTGTGCCCTAAAACAGGCAAAGTGATGTCTCTATTCAGTCTATTCACGTTTGTATTGTAGAGAATGCGGCATTGTCTCATGTAGTCTGCGCAAACTAGTCGGATCCATATGTCTACCGCCGAACAGAACGTAATTAATCAAAACAGTCCGCGTTCAGTCTAGTGATTAAATTGATGAAGATTGTACGCAGCTGCGTTGTGCGGTACGTCAGAACATTGTCAAAGTGAGTCGTGTGCTACCCACGGCCTGACCTGAAGAGGGTGAGAGGTATCCTGCTTAGACAACTCTATGAATTATTATATCACGAGATTTCCCTGGAGTCGCGCCCATATAATTATTTTACAACGAACTTTTAGCTTCACATGTCGCGAAAAGCCCACTGGATTTCATCAGAGGCAAAATTCATCTCTACGACCTTTTTTTTTTAAGCTCTTTATAGTCTATTTGATTAAGGTCTACTCAAACCCAGACAAACACGATAGTAGTCAAATCAATCATCTTAGTGTAGTCGATTAATTAATTGGACGTAGAACACGTCTCGTTGTGCGATGTCACTGACAGAACACTATTCAAAGTATAATTTGATGGTGTGACACACAATATAGGTAGGGAACGACGTTTCAGGTTTAACTTGTTTATGTAGGGTATTTTTAAGGCTTTGCCGGTAAGGTTATTGATATGGGCATTTCTAGAAATACATAGATTTTAATATAGGTAGTAAAATACTGATAGGTATGAGCTTGGATTATACTTATTAGCTGACTTCAATTAATTTTAAAGTTACAGCCTAGCTTCTGCCTATACTTACCTGCATAAATACTGGCGTATAAAATATTTTTCAAAACTAAAATTCAGTCTGAAGGTCTTCGTCTGAGGCGTTTTCCCAGCTGTGGGACAGTATTGGCTAACAAATTAAAGAAGGAAAAGTTCGAAATACATACGTGTAAGTACATTACAATTATTTCCTAATATCCCTCGGCAATCATCGCATTTCCGAATACTAACGAATACCATGTCCATCAATAATTAGATTTATCGTGTATAATAATTTGAAATCAGAGCTAAGTACTTTATTGTTGCTTTGTTTTGATTTCCGTGTGAATTATATAGAAACGACTTTAGCAGCTTTCGTACCATTTTAACACGCTTTTATTAGCTTGGTATGTATCTATGTATCAATGTAACGGAATCTTTGAACGTGATTTTCACTCCCTTCAAAACGTGTGATTGATTTGAAACTTTGCACACTTATCAAGGCGGATGACAATGCAATAATTTAGTGAAAGTCAAAGCCAAAGTCAAAGTCA
Organism: Orthosia incerta; assembly: GCA_948252205.1. Taxonomy (NCBI): domain Eukaryota; kingdom Metazoa; phylum Arthropoda; class Insecta; order Lepidoptera; family Noctuidae; genus Orthosia; species Orthosia incerta. The sequence goes on from OX411748.1 coordinate 10,182,548, forward strand.
AATATAATTAAAATTTACAAATAATGAAAGTTGATTCTACCGGGCGCGTTTAAATAGTTTGTCCCATTAGCCTTACCATTAGATACTATTACCATTAGATCTTCAGAATTAGCGACTTTTTAGTTCAATTTACCACTATAGCGTGTTTTTTAAAATTCAAGAACTACAATTTATTTAAATTAATTACTATTAAAAAGAGCATTAACAACTCTATATACTACCGAGTTGATTAAGAGCATCCGGTCTGCATCAAGTGCAAAGGGCAACTGATAGAAATCCGACGACTGACGAAACACGAAATTAACCGAGGGACATTAAGAAAATAGTTGTACTGTACTACCTCTATCAATTTTTCTCACTTTAAATAAATAAATAGCAATGTGTCGTTAGCGCCGTATAAACTCTACAGAGCAACATTTAATTCGTTAATTAATTGCCATATAACAAAAAAAAACATCCCTTTCCCACTATGAACCAAAATCTAAGCTTGAAATTGTAGCACACTTTCAACAGTTCATCATAAGTGTCACTTCACACGAGGCTCCTGTTAAGTCCTCCTCAAACTTTGCCATTAAATATCTCTAGCCCGGAAAATAGCAAAAGTGTAAAGGTGTATTTAGACGAAACCGAAAAGTGCAAGATCCAGATTTGTTGCTGATCGTTTTTAAAAAAACAAGATCCTTATAAGCGAACGCCAATAGTAATTATTATTATGATTCTGGCCATGAATTTGGTAAACTTTCGTTCACAGCGCCGCTTTTTGACGTTCAAAAGTGCCGTGGGCTAATAGAAATACTGAATTGGACGTTGGCTTTGACTTTGACAGCAGTCACACACATCGTCATCTGTGTCAAACAGAAAATTACAGCAATTTTAACTTTGAAACTTGGTTGAAAACAAATGAATAGTATGTGTAAAATATTACTGGAAAATCGCATGATTTCCTGAGAAAAGTGAGTTGGAATGTAGAATAAATTTTGCTATTTCCTGCTCTTCCTAGGAACATTTTGCAGGAAACCATTTTAGCTCTGTTTGCCACTGTTTGTATAAACTTTCCTTTAGAGAAAGCTAATTGCGATGTGTAGAGTCATCCTGAAATTTCTAACCACGTACATTGTTACTCGGTGTCAAATTGGATACTCTGTGATGTCAAATTGGATGTTCTGTAATTTACCGGAATATGTTCAATTTGTCTATCGAACTGGCAAACGAGTTACTGATATTATTAATTATTTATTAGGGTTAAAAACATGCTATGTCATACTTATTTTATCTATTTCTTAAGATTTATCGTTTCGGCTGCCAAAGAAACAACTGACTATAAAAATATTCTATGAAACCACTATAAAATCTAACTTCGTTCTCGGCTTGCACAGACTGATAATGACTAGTGGTTTATTATATTGAATATTCCAGTGCTTTGTCATAACTGAAATTTGTCAAAGGCAGTGCATTTTTAGTCAACTTTGGTTTATATAAACTAGCTTTTGTAAGCACGGATAATCATTTGTATGGGGTATTGATATACTAATAAGTTTGGACAGTAAGCATAGCAACAATTAGCGTGTATGGAGAGTCACAATAAATTTATTGAAAACAACTTCTTGCGAACCATTTAAGTTTACCGTTATAATTTGATCAGGTTCATCAATAGTTATCTTTTAACCTTATTCAATATACTTAAACGTTCAACTATTTAATACTTATTTTCATGAAACTTGCAAATAGTTTTTCTTTTCAGCTTTTTCCAGCTGATTGCACTTTTAATTATAAGTATAACAACTTATTAGGTCGTGAATATTTCTATTCATAAAACAAACAACTTCCCTACACTTTTACCCAAATAAATTTGCATGTAGATACAAATTAGTACGACTCCTATTGACATGAAGAAGATGCGGTAGAGCATGCAATCGGCCAAATTGAGTTCCCTGTTACAGATAGTTTCACGTCGCTACGAGTTTGCTTATCATTTTACACTCTAGTGTGATTAACACCACACTCCACCGTCTTAGAATAGAGCCGTTAATTTATTTTTAAACCCATAGGCTTGATTAATAATTATAATTCACCGATACATGGTAAGAGAATTTAGTTATTAGCACCTATTTAGATTATGAGATCAAAAACCGGGGATTGTTTTGTTCCAGGTATGATCAGGCGTGAGTATGATGATAATGCATAATAATTATCAAATCAAACTTATTTAGATTAGGTTAGTAGATGAAGTTTTTCCTACTTATTTCATTTGTTCTCCATTTTCTGCCGTCTCTTGGTTCATTCAAGTGACAACGTTTTATTCCAGGTAGTTAGGAGCTTTATCGTAATAAATTACGATGAAATAAAAGTATTTTCTTATTTCTCTAAGCAAGCATATCTACCTATATACATCATTTAAAAGAAGACATGCCGTCATTTCCAGACTGACTAACTCTGAGAAGAAATGCCGAAAGAATTTCAGACCTATCTAAAAGTTGCGAAGTTCAATGTGCCGTCAAAAAATCGGACGTATAACAAATGTTTCAGATACATTTGCTGAACAGAGTTGCGTGACATGAATTGCAAGTCCCCCCGTTGCCGCAGCCCCAGCTAACATTATGGTAACGATGATGAACATTAAAGCATCAGGTTAAATAAAAGCTCGTAATAAGTAAACAGTGCGGATATGAAAAGTTGGGGCAATTTGCGAGCCACAGAACATGCGGCTGGAAACGATGGCAACAAGAGGTGTTAAACTTTTAATTAGTTCGACAACTTTCAAAGAAGCGTTAAGGCTTCCTGGCCGCTTGAGCCCGACCTTTTGTTTTTCACTTTGTAATCAATGAGGACACTTTAACATTCAAAGAACTTTTTTTGTTGAAAAATTTGCTCCTTCATTGTAAACTTTGAAATATCCGGCGAAAAGATAGCGGATCTGGAATAGCAGTAGGTATGTGAATATAAGAAAATAAGATTTGCAAAAATGCGGGTAGAGCAAGATATTTCAATAATATCGACAGCTGTTTCATGCGTGATTTTTGATACGAAATTCAGTCGCTAAAACTTTGCTATACTAACTACTGTTAACAATGCCTGGGATGAAGTTTTTAGTTTGTTGAATCTTGAGTTTGCTCACTGTTTTATTTGAGGCGATTGAAAACGTCTGATTGAATTCTATTTTATTTTTAGGGGCTATACAAAACTTCCCTGCGATTTCTGAGAACTTGTTACCCTGTTTTTGAAAAACCACTTCTGTTGGAATACCTTTTCGAATTAGGTCTATTTTAGGTCAATTCCCAACGCGAAAGTGCTATTAAAATTGAAACAGAGTTTTATTACCGTTGTTAACGTACTATTCCGAATTAGCAACGGTCTTATACGTTATTTATTAAGTAATTAATGTAATATGTAGACGCGAATGGAGGTATTTTAATTCGTTAGCTAAATTTTACTACGAAATTAAAGGGTTGAGTAAACGAAACCCAGTTTAGATGGTCTATTACACTTAATTGAAATTATAATAAGGTTTAACGATGATACAATTTATGTTAGGTATGTGTAAATGTAGGTATAAGAAATACTAAATCATATACAAATATTAACTCTATCCAACGTGTCTGCGGAAAAAAAGTTATACTGAGCACTTTTACATTTGCCATAATATCAACCTCACGGTTGCATCATATCGCCTTCCGTTTCTTTGAGTCTATATGTAAGAGTTCAAATCTTGCATTAAAATAAATTCTAGTCAGAAGTATGTACATTTTATCCTTTAGTATTTTCTTGCTTCGCCATAAAATTCGGCATTTCTGCGTTGCTTTGTCGTTTGTTGTAAGTTATCAGATGTGACTCAATGACTTGTACTAAATCTTACTAATCTTACTTCTTTAAATTCTACTATACTATTACAAACGTGAAAGTTTGATAAAACTTTACAGAAAATAACTTATACATTAGACTCAGAATAGCCCATATGCTATAATTTATAAAGATATTGGTAGAAGCAGTAGTACCACGCGGGCGGCAGCAAGTAATAATATTATAAAAGCGAAAGCTTGGATGGATGTATGTTTGTTACTCAATCACGCCAGAACGGATCTGAATAGAAATTCTATTCTTTATTTAATGAAAAACATTTATTCAACATAGACACAATTGTGGAACGTGTCCGGCTATGAAAGTCCAATCTGAATGCAATTTGGCACAAAGATAGATTATAGTCTTAAATTGCATTTTTTTATCCCGGAATTATGCTCCCTTGGGATAATTGCCGACTATCACGCGGGTGAAGTTGCTGGCAGAAGCAAGTTATCATGTATTTTTTAGACATGATGCAAAGACACAATGCATAACAGAAAACCAAAGGATCTTTAATAAGAAAATAAACTACCAACTATCCCTCACAAATTACCAGAAGACAGTAAGCCTGATAGGATAGCCACATACATAATCACGGTCAGTAATCTAGCTAATACTTGGCATAGTACTCAGTACACGTCCAGCAAGGCACGTCCCCTCTATAGGTCATGGCTAATCTGGCATTTGGCACGCATAAAATGTTGAGTTGTGGTTCCAGCTACGTTATCATTCAAACTGCAAAACATGATATTGTACGAACTTGAAGTAATTATGATAAGTTATGATCTTGTTTTGTAATTTATTACATAACGCTTTTACTACTCGAAGATTTATTTATTATATGCTTTATTGTACACCTTAAAATACTATTATAAAATTATTACACACAACGGGCGGCTTTATCGTATTCCGCGATCTTTTCCAGGCAACCTGTTATGGACAGTAATTGTCTGGAAACGAAAAGGGGTTGTCATTGGTGTCAAAAAAACATAATATGTTAAAATACTATTTTATGACAGATACACAAATAAATACATATACTATGTAATATATACATAAATACTAAATGTAATGCCAATAAAATAAATGATGAATGACTCTATTGATAACCACAATCACAGTGTCTGTTTGAAATCAACACGCTAAGACGAATACAGCGACAGGTAATATTCCTTTACGAGTCTTTTGAATACAGGCAATGATTGAGCATGTTTGATTGGATCTGGCAATGCATTCCACAGACGAGTAGTCTGGACAATAAAGGATTTATCCAAAAAAGTCGTGCAATGCCTTGGAATTTGAAGTCGTAAGTAGATTATTTATTAATTTCGGCAGTTAGGTATGTTTAAGTTCTATGTAATATGGGGCTAACCTATTGTCACCAACCGGGCAATCCAGTCCTGACAATATACTACTGAAAACTTATCCCGACCAGGAAATCGAACACAGTATCTCTTGGTTGTTTTTACTGCGAGCTTAAAATGTTTAGATTACACGATGCCGAGAAGTTTTCCTCTTAGAATAAGTATGAGAGACTGTTTAGTTTTAGTTCTATTAGTTGTACTTAATACAATTCACATTACTGATATGGCTAACAACAATATGGATATCTCTCAATAGCGAATTGATTATAATTATTTATTGTTAAATGATGGATATTTTGTTAGACAAAACTTAGTTTAAGGCCGGAACTATTCGACGTGTCTGGCTTTGACACATTGATGGTTTCCTACGCATACTTTAGATCGATTCTGTCAAGTTTGGGGGTTTGATTGAAATATCACTCAAAATATACGTTACATAGTAATGTATCGGTATTTCAGGAAGTAAGATATTTATCTGTGTTTGGAACGATGAAAGATGTTATACACTTATTGGCGAAATGCTTCAGATAGATTTCATCCTTCAAGAAAGGAGTTACTTATGACCTTAAATCTTAAATGAATTACGATCTGTATATATTTCAGCATTATTGTCTAGACCTTAATCCGACACGACTTTTTACTTTTAGTTACCTTCGTTTTAGTTGCTCAACCTCCGATTACTGAATAAGCATTTAAAGTTAAGTATTTGTCAAACTCTACTTTCGCCTTACAACCTGTCAAAATTTGAGATCAAAATAGGGTTTGACACATTCCTAATTCCAAATACTCAATTCAGAAATCGGACATTAGTAATAGTTTATAAGATACTAGCTGTTCCCCGCGGCTTCGCTCCCGTGGACCACACCACAGGACCCGTTTCTGGATAAAAAAAATAGCCTATGTCACGCAGGAATAATGTAGATTTCTATTGGTGAAAGAATTTTTTTAATCGGTCCAGTAGTTTCGGAGCCTATTCGGTACAAACAAACAAACTAAAAAATCTTACCTCTTTATAATATTAAGTATAGACGATGAGGTATAAAAAAAAATACAGATATTTCTTGATGTTCATCAGTTGGAAGTGACCAAAGAGTCAATTAAAAACAGTCACTAAAGATAACTTACGGAAAAGAAGATTAGGCTTTGTATATAAGCTGTCCTAATGTATCTGTTTGTATGTCTTTGTGTAATACTACTTCCTACTAATATTATAAATGTGTAAGTTTGTATGTATGGGTGCTTGTTACTCTTTTAAGCAAAAACTCCTAAATATCTTTTGATGAAACTCTACTGTAACATAGCCTACACATCAGAATAACACAAACTGCCTAGCCTTTTCCCAACTTTATTGGGCTCGGCTTCTAGTCTAACCGGATTCAGCTGAGTACCAGTGTTTTACATGGAGCGACTGCCTATCTGACCTCCACAACCCAGTAACTGGGTAACACGGTACCTCTTGGCAATACTGGTGTCAGATCTCAAGCTTCCGAGCGTGCTTTCCGAGGCACGGAGGAAATCTCGGTATGTTGAAATGGTCACCCATCCACGGTGCGACCTCGTCAATCGTTGCTTAACCTAGATGATCGACCAGTGCGGCTGTTATTATTTAGCCACGAGCTTCTCCAGAATAACACAAATGCTTTAATATGTAACGATTTTGGAAGAAAAACCTACTAATTCTACGCGAGCGACAGGTAATCATCAAAAAAAATAGCCAGGGTGTTAAAGGATAACCTACAGAACCCATTTCCAGCATTTTTTGAATTTTTGTCTGTTTGTCTGTTTATTTGTGCACGCATCACGTGAAATGTACGAAACCAATGTATGAAACTTTTATACATAAAAATTGTGCGTAACTTGAAGAATCACTTAGTTTTTGTTTCATCGCAATCGGTTCACTCTATCAAAAGTTAGATGAATTTAAAGTGTTCAAGAAGTAAAATTATAACAACGCACGCAATTTAGTTGGTCGGACAGTTGAACTCGATATTCGATAGATGGCGTTGTGCATTTGAAGTCATTTTCTGATTGGCGGTGTTAAGATTATACGCGAAAGAATGACCCTAGAAAAAAAATTGGTATGTAGGTAAGTAGGGTAGGCAGGAAGGTAAGTAAGGTAGGGTTGGCTTGGCAGGCAGATGACGGGAGCGAAGCCGTGGGCACAGCTAGTAAAGAATAAGATGACTACGATGAAAACATAACTTAATGTTAATTCACTGTAAAAACTCCTTATTAAACATAGTCGTTTATAGAAAATACCCGAAAAATAATGGCTCTTAAAAAGAAAGGGATTCCAAACCTGGAATTGCTGCTTACACGATTTATGGACATAATATACAGGAGTAGAGAGTTAATGCCTTACGGCTTCCAAGGCTTATAGTCATATTATACAGAAAGTTGCCAAGCCGTTGTCTATATATGAGCATCACATGTACATTATGTGTCTATAAGATACGGTAGGTGATATGCGATGAGATGAGAGAGATTTGTGAATATTATAATTATTCTATCAAATATGAGCTCATATCAAGGGATGTAGAGTAGTCTGCTCTTAGTAGTTCATGTATGTAAGACACTTCTAAATATCTATCTTTTTCTTCACGTTGCTCTTGACAGTGCGGTCGTGATCACGTTGCTTATCGTCCAATCACTGGTGTTTTTGTAACTCGCCTTAAGATCTCTGCATCTGCTCGTGTTAGTTGATATATCTATACTAGGGCCTACACATTACGAATATCCTTATTTATCTGTCGAAAGTTACTTTCCTAAGTGTATATAAGTCATGGACCAAGTGATTAATCATTGCACTATGTATAATGCCCAGGCAATATGAATCTAGTAAAGTTAAATTGGTCAATGTAATGAATAATGATTTAAACTTCTATATTTATCGAATTGTCTGGTCATTATAAATATTGCTACGTAACGGTTGGGAAATTCGACAATTATGTTCAATGAATTAGTCCAAGAGCGAGCGAAGCGAGCTCGGGAGCTTAGGGCTCCCCGACACGGATAGGTTAGGTTCGCAGCTCCCGTCATCTCCTTCATGAAAGGTTACTTTAGACTCCCTCTCCCCCAGAAATAGGAGCCCCGTCGAATTTGTTGCTTATATAGTAATCGTACTTACTTAATCTATATTAAAATCAATAGCAACATTAAAATAATTTAATAAAACATATATTTTTATTACCCTGCCCAATGAAGCGACGGGCATTATTCAGAAAGCCTTAAAATTTAATTATTTCAATAGTTTTTATCATATTGCCTACTCATATTGGGAATAATGCCGTATTAATCACTTGGTCCTTATACCTATATACCATAGACTTCATTTTATTCTGTGGGCTAGGCCACAGGAACGAAGCGCGGGAAAAAGTTAGTGAATAATAATTTGTATTCTCTTTGAAATCCCCAACCAGCCTTGAGAAAGAGTGGCTATTAATGCTCGTGCCTTCTCTTTATAAGAAGAATCCTTTGCCCTGCAGTGGGACAGTACTACTTTACAACAACTTTACAATGGCAATGTGGCCACAAATTTCAATTTGAAACAGGTGTAACAGGTGGTATTATTTACATTTATTCAAAATTAATACTTGTACTTGCAAATAAAAAAATAAACAAACATTAATAAGTACACAATAAAATTTATATTCATTAATTTTAATTTACAATGCATAATTGGATTGTGGTTTTCTTTCCTTTTTAAATATTCAGTGTTCTGTTTGAGCGTAGTCCTGCACACAACAGTCCAGGTGAAATAAAAGGCTTCATTATACCGTGCCTCTGAAGTCCGTTACTTGACCTATTTTTATTAAGCTACTCAAACTGAATAACAAGGGAATTATGTCATTCAGCAAAAAGCGAAATGAAAGAGATTTGTAATTATAAAATATTCGTGATGAATTTTTAGTGGCTTGTTTTTATATAGTTACCAAGTTCTGTTAAGTGGGTAGAGGGCAAGAAGACATGAAATATAAATACACAATGTTTAGACTGGAGAAGGAATTATTATATAGCTAAGTCCCAATTATTACTTAAGTGTAGTAAAATTAAAACGAGTAATATATTTTGTCCACATTTTAATAACCACTATTTTAATGTTTCAGAGTAGGGTAGCAACCAATTCTTTCAGTATTATTCGTGATTTACTGGTAACTGCAGTAAATCACGAATAATACTGAAAGAAAAGCTATACAATTCTGTATACAATTTTATAACACATTTGCTCGTAAAGGGTCTCTTATTTCACCAATTGCAATATCGTAATGTATCTCATTACGTACTCGTGCGTTACATTTTACGTCGTTTTATCAAGATGCTCCGTCTAAAACGAACGGTACTTTTTTAATCTTAGCAAAGAGTTTTTATGTCAGAAAAGTGGTTAACATTTTATGAATAAAATTAACTTTGGGAGATAAAATATAATAAATAAACATTTAATTCTTTAATTTATTTAATTTTGACTATAAATTACAACCATTTATCTGTAAAAAAACACAAAAATATTAATTTTCTTTATTAGTAATACTGGCTGTTTTTGTGCCTTTGCCTTAAAAAAAAAGCGCTGATGCGCGCGCATCGCTAATTTGTGAACAAGTAAAAATTATTCAGCGCGCTTTTTCTTTTCGCTGTATTGTTTTTATTTGAAAATGTCGTCAAGTAATGATGAATTTATTAATTCGACACCGCCAGAAGTCTCAGAGGCAGCGAAATAGGCTACTCTAAACCTCTTGGCCGAAAAATCGACCGATAGATAGATACTACTTACAAGCGTATCAAAATTTCATCTTGGAAAACAAGCATAGAGGCAAATTCATTTTCAGAAAGTGTGTTTTAGCCTATTTCATGGAACTTTCTCAAAAATATAAGTCAATCTCATTGTGGTGCTACTATTCAATGCTAAAAAGCACTGTAAAAACAAAACAGTATTGATATCAAGTCATACTCCAACTTGCTGGCATTTCTAAAAAGACGCTCAAGTGGCCATGTGAGTAAAAAGTCGAAAGTATTTTCGGTTGACGATGTCAAGAAGTTCCTAAAAGAAGCTCCGGATTGCAGATATTTGGCAACGAAGGTCAGTTGAAACTAAATTATTGTTATTAACTTCATTCACTTTCGTATTTCATTACAATATAGGTATTTTGTACGCTGTTTTTATCTCTTTTCAGGTTGTATTAATATTCGGCATAAATGGTGCATGTAGACGTCAAGAGTAGGCAAACATCACTTATGATATCGAGAACCATGGGCGGGTTCTTCTTGTCCAGGTCAAAAACACAAAAAATAAAATTCCAAGATCGTTCACAATACAGAGGCCTTTTCACGACATATTGAGAAAAAAGAAGCGCTTCGTTCAACAAAAGCAATGTCTCACAGATTTTTTCAATGCCAACCCATTGTCATAAATAAATTTGGAGCAATGCCGAAACAAATTGTCACTTTCTTAAATTTGGATGATCCACATGAATACACAGGGCACAGTTTCAGAAGGTCCTCGGCTACATTAGTCGCCGATTCAGATGCGGACTTATTAACACTAAAACGCCACGGAGGGTGGCGGACGAACAGTGTAGCCAAAGGGATGATGACTCGATGAGAAATAAGGAAATTAGCTCCCGCATTCCAAGTAATATAAATTTGGAGTTGACTCTCGACCATCTACGACTTCTACGAGCACACACGCGTACATTCCACCATCGTCGCCGCCACCGCAGCCGCCTCCGTCGCCGCCACCGACTTCAGATTCTGTGGTCTCGTTTCTTCTACTTTCACTCAAGAGAGTGTGAGAGAGACTGGTGCAATTGTAACTAATAATAATAACTTGACAACATTAAAAATGCCAACTGGCAACGTACCTACTCGTAATAATCAATTTTACAAATTGTTCAAATTTTTATTCGTTAAAGATTTATTCGTTTAAGAAAGTCCGAGTTTTATTTATTTCCTCGCAAATATGTTATAAAACGTCGTATGACATACATGCGCTTTGATAATTGCAGCCTCTGCTTTCTTGTAGCCCTCGTCTACGGCTCGGGCTAGCAATATCGCCTCGGCTATAACTTTCAACTTACCGCACTTATATCATAATGTACTATTGTATATTCTAAATAATAATTTGTTATTTTACGAGTTTCTTAACTAATTACATTGTCTTCCTGATACCGCAACTGATGGAGCCAGATGTTCTCATTTCTCATGCAAATGGTTGTTTTATAACAAAAACTTGGTAAAATCTGTGGTTTTTATACTACCCTATTCCCTAAGTTGAACACCATAGCTTTGTTTTTTAGTAACTTTTTAATGTCTGTGTATACGTCGTAAAGTTAGAGGTGAGCTTGCTTGTAGGCTTAGTTAAGATTATAATATACGGTGAACTTGTGGCCCTAGGCAAGTGACATTCTATTCTATCATCGAAAGCGTGTCAGACTTTTACTGACTGAAACCCACCCGTGTTCCTTCAGTTGCTTGAGCCAGGGCCGTGGTAACTCTTTTTCAAATTTATCCGCGACCCAGACAGGCATCGGTCCTCGCAGACCCCGTCAGTCATCGGTCTACCTGGTGGGAGGCCTTCCAACGCAACGTCATCGGGTTTGCGGTCGCCACTCCAGAACATTTCGGCCCCATCGGCCATCCGCTCTGCGAGCAATGTGCCCTGCCCACTGCCACTTAAGTTTCGCTGACATCGAATAATACTTATCTAGAGTCTCATGATGAGGCTAGCACAGGAACGTGGGCATTGGCATAAGAAAAGAGGGTTCTGTGCTCAGCAGTGGGTAAAGTCGGCATGTAGATGATGATGATAATATCTCTTGAGTCTTCAAAGCCATAAATTATTATGGATTGGTGTTGCTACGTAGTACAAAAGTACTCTGCCCATTTTCTAAAGAATATAATTTGGTATTAGGTAAATAATAGTTAAGTCCTTTCTATTTCTTAAGGTTTACAAACTCAGTAATATGATTGGCATCAACTGAATAATAAAAATAATTGTCTGCAAGATTTATGTAATCAAAGATTATTACAAGTCTTCATTTTCATTTACGTAAAAGAAACCAAATAGGTATTTCTATTACTTACCTTTAAAGTTAATCAATTTCTAATCAGTAACTTACTAACTCTAATATTCTGTCTAGAGAATATTATAATCATTGGCTTAAGGCTGATATCCCACTGGCGTTTTATCAGGGTTGGCGCTAGTCCAGCGTCTGCGCAGCGACGACGCTGCGCAGACGCTAGACGACGCAGGGTGGATAGCGCGTTTTTATGACGCTAGAATTTGGTGATACTTAGGTCACACTAGATCGAAGCGAACTCGCCTCGTGGTCGGCTATCTGGAGCGACCGTGTTTGAAATGCCGGGTATTAGTGAAGGCGTGTAAGTAAACGTTTGGACCGCCGTACCTTAGTACAAGCGCCCACGACTAAAACCATATCACATCGTTTTACGGTCAAAACCGTATAAAATCGCTGACTAGATGAATCTGAACCCGGTTAGGTGGCCAGTACCGGCCAAAACGTCTGTCTATATAAAAAAAACTGAATGTTTTATTACAATATACCTGATATTTCAGTAGTATTTCGTTTACAGATCTATGCGCGTCACATGTGGTCTTAGTGCATTTTCAAAAATGATAAAAATTTAAACTTACCCGTCTCATTTTTTTCCATTTTATTTTGGTCCATTTTTTTTAAATCTATTGTACGGTTGCCGAGACTACCAAAATATTGTTTACAGACATTTAAAAAGTCAACTATAACTCTGAAATCGAAAAGATTCTTCTGAAAAATTATTTATTCTCATCAACTAACTAATGTTCACTAAAAAACATGATTTTCCGACGGTTTGCTGTGTTTTCTTTTTGCCTCATTTTGAATGTTCTCAAATGATATCCTGGTTACGTGTGACGCTACTGGTGTCTAAAAATTGTGTAATCGGTATCTTAAATCTATCGTTCACATCACATCACATCACATCATCAGCCTATTAATGTTCCCACTGCTGGGACACAGGCCTCCTCTCTGTTGGAGGGGATGGGTCGTTATCCACCACGCGGGCCCAGTACGGGTTGGTGGATGTTACATGTCTTCGAAATTTTGTTTTTTAATTCTGTCGTTCAGCTTACATTCTAAAAAATCTGACAGATTGTTATGAAACACCTCGATAATATTTTGATTTTGAAATAAAAAAAATGCGGTCAGACGTTAAGCGGATTAATTTTTGATATCAGTATTTTTGTAATCAAAATAACTAAATCTATCGATTGTATCCGGTTTTGGCCGTAAAACGAAGAGACAAAAATCTTGGTCATGAGCGCTCGTATTTACATCTATGACTAAGATTATAATGGCAATAAGGTTTCCCACAAAGTTCATTCAGTCTGTGAAAACCTTCCCTATGCCATTACCTTCAGACGGGTCATGACCTCTTGCAGGAGTCGTCAACGTTGCACGCTTCTTTGCATAGAGTCACGTTTGTTACCCCTGACAAGTTAACGAAGTTTTAATCAGTGATGAAAGTCTGAACACTGAACGTTATTATGGTTAGACATTTGAAATGATAGATTCCTATTAGGATGTATTTGTCAGAAAGGTACAGCTGTTGCTTTAATTTATTCACAAAGTTATAATTTTCTGGTTTGGGGTACATAAAGTACGGTATTTCAGATTTGTCTGGCATGCATATAAAATAAACAAAAACACAAATATTCGGCAAATTTCGTCATTTATCGCTAGTCTAAAAAAAATGCTCTCAAATCATTTTCATTGCTGTTAAATTCATTCTTTTGAATTTTCATAACTTTTATTTACGTTCCTCTAGTGGCTAAGAGCAGGGATTTTCCTTAACTGAAGCTGAACGAAAGATAATGTTAAAGTACCCAATTTGCACCTCACGTAAGATTATTTTAGCTTAAGGTTATTTAAAGGTAAAATAACCTCTTTCATGTCCAATGAATCATATACGATTCACTTGATTGTTTAACTATTGTGTATGCTATGTGGACAGTGAACCTGTTAATAAAATACTGTAGGTACTAGTTTGACTTAAAACACATTGTCGTGACATATTGTCTATCGTCTAATAAAAACAACATAGTGTTCAATCTTGCGGTGCTATCTGCCGAGATATTGTCTAGATCGGTTGAGTTCCTGGTCTATCCGGAACTATTCAATCTAGAGAAAATTAAATTTTTCCGTCCCGCTTTTTCCCATTCAAGGTACAAAAATCAACTCACGTCCCGATGTGGAGGTAGTCTTTGATATTCAAAAAGCACTTTAAAATGCGACCATTCTTAATAATAAAAATGTTGTCGTTGCCTTCGAGAGTTCTACATTTTTTCATTGAGTTTTTCATTCAGTTTCCCCGCCTTTTCTGCATGCCGTCCATAGTTGTGCTCCACTAACTGTTCGCTAATATACCTAAGTTCTTATAGGTACTATAGTAAGCAAGTATTTCATTCGTTAAACGGGTTGCAGATGAAATTTGTTTTCTACAAATTTTGCCGAAATGAGGCAAATATTTTAGTAAGTTATTTGTAAAATAATATTCGGTCTGCTTTACAATAGGCATATATTCAAAGTTTGCCTTTGATTCAGTATTTTCACGTCACTTGTGGTTTCAATTAAGTGTGAAAGTTTATCGAAGCCGAATATAGTGTTTATTGTTGCTGATGATTTGATAAGTATTTCGGTGTTGTTCGTAGTTAATTTCGATAAGTGTATGTAACCTGTCAAGTGTCATAAATTGGTCTCTTCTTCATAGATCATTTCTTCAGCTGTATTAACGCACCCCATCTAAAAGTGCTTTTATATCTAGTCTCTGTTTGGTCTTTTACTTGACAACAATTCGTTAAATTTTAAAATAGATCTCATATTTATCTACAATACTTACAACCAGAAGTCGTTACGGAAATGTCTGTCATTTTCCTAACCTATCACTAATCAAAGACCCCGGTAATAACGATTCACCTTGACTATTTATATTCACTCCTATTTATTTCGCTTAAAAAAGGCCCAGATTTTTTATCCGTATTTAACTCAACTAATGGTTGAAAATATAAACCAATGATTTTTTAAACTGTCATGGTCAGTAATGTTAGTAACCAATGGTTTAAAATTTCGGTAAAACGCGTTTTTTCATCAATTGTTAGTCTAAGACATTACAGTTAATTATTTGACGGTTACAGTTTTTAACCTTTACTTAAGTTGACTAGTTTTTGACGTAATCATCATACAACCTTCACAGGGCTGGAATGACGTAAGCTTCTACGGCTCTGATCAAATAATGACACCTAACATCGACATGCTGGCATACCAGGGCATCATATTCCCGAAATAACCAGGCTTGCAGTACGCCAGCGAGAAGCGCGCTTTTCACCGGAAAGTATCCTGTAAGGACGGGTACGTTTGCAGCGAAGAAAGCGCTTTCTTGTACGAAGCCCGGGTGAATTTATCTGTGTAATATTTTAAAGAAGACTGTTTATTTGGCTTTTTGATATGGAGTTAAGCCTGCCTGCTTGGTATTTATAGTCAGCAATCTGGAATTTAGGGCTAAATTATTCAGATGCTTAAGAACTAGCTATTAATTAAGACCTTTATTATTGATTTAGATAGGAGAACGGTTGACAGATTTTGAGGTATTTCAGGCGTTCTCAGTCATTCTAATCCAATATCCTACCTATATTTTCTAGCTTAGTTTCAGTGGGCTAATAGTATTTTGACATTTTAATTGGCGGCAACGGATTAGTGCGACGAAAAGTTTATTTTATGCAGTTTTTCTCTGAAACTAGAACAATAATACAGAATAGAATTGTGAAGCTGATATAAAGCAAATTGGCACTTTGTTACAAAAATAGAAATATGTTATGGCAACCCAATTATTTTCATTTATAAAATAAAATAAAAATAAAAAAGCCTTTTATTTCTTACAGCTTATAAAACAAGAAGTTAGATTAGATTAAGTTAGTTTACTTACATACAATTATTAGTTTTGTTAGTAAAAGTTTGGTTCCTAAATTTACTTGTGTTCGTTTTTTCTTTAATCTTATACTATTATTCTTCATTCTGTAAGAACTCCTCTGTAGGTGAAGGCCTCCTCCAAAGATAGCCAGTCCTCTCTAGATTGGGCTATTTGAATCCAGTTGGGGCCAGCTGTTTTTTTGATGTCGTCTTCCCAACTAGCCACAGGTCTACCTCTCTTTCTTTTTCCCTGTGGACCCGCCCATGTGGTCACCGTTTTCGTCCATCTCTTGTCACGTAGACGCGCCACATGACCGGCCCACCTCCATTTTAGTGACTGAGCGTGTGCTAATCCATCTCTTGCCTTGGTTATGTTTCTAATTTTGGTGTGTCTTATTTTTTGGATCTTTCTAATATTCAGCATACTGCGTTCTATACCCCGCTGACATGAAATTATTTTATCCTTTGTTTTTTTGTTGAATTGCCACGTTTGGCAAGCATACGTGAGGCACGGTATTAGGCACGAGTTTAGTACTTTAGTTTTAGTTTTGATCGGCATGCTGCTTTTGAATATGTCCTTCAGTGCCCAGTATTTGTTCCAGGTAAGCTGTGTCCTGCGTTCTACTTCTTGATCGTTACTATTGTGGTGAAAGCTAATTTGTTTACCCAGGTATATGTAGCTGTCTGTATATTTGAGAGGCTCGCTACCAACGTATATTGTTCTCTTTTCGCTGTTAGTCATCAACATTGTTTTGGACAGGTTCATTTCCAAACCCACTAGTTTACTGGCATCATTAAGTGATTCTATCATATGTTGTATTTCTTTTCCTGTTTCAGATAAGAGAACCAGGTCGTCTGCAAACCTTAGGTGGCTCAGGTAGGCATCTTTAATCTTAATACCCCGACCTTTCCAATTGAGTTGACTAATGATTGATTCCAGTGTTGCTAGAAACAGCAAAGGTGAAAGAGGGTCGCCCTGTCTTACTCCTCTTTTTATCGGAAACCAAGGCCTAGCTGTCTCTAGTTTGATTCTGCTCCTGCTGTTATTGTACAAACTCTTGATAACAGAAATGTATTCTTTTTCCACCCCTTGTATTTTTAGGCTTTCCCATATGTTTTTATGTGATACGCAATCAAATGCCTTACTGTAATCAATGTATGCAATGTAGAGTGGTCTTTTTTTCTCGCGGTATTTCTCAATCAGAAGTTCCAATGTGTGTATGTGGTCGATCGTTGAGTATCCCTTTCTAAACCCGGCTTGCTCAACAGGTTGACGCGCTTCCAGTGTAGAGTATAATTTCTTATTTAGTATTGAAGAGAAGAGCTTGTATATGGTAGGTAGCAGGCTTATTGGCCTGTAGTTGCCTATATCATTGGGGTCACCTTTTTTATAGATAAGGATAATGTCAGATTCTGACCACTGAGTGGGTGTTTCTCCAGTTTCAAGAATGAGGTTAAACAGTTCAGTCAGGACAAATATAAGAGTTGCTGAATCGGTTTTTAATATCTCATTCGTGATGCCATCAGAACCTGGGCTTTTCTCTGGTTTAAGAGTTTTTGTTGCTGTTATTACTTCGTTCATTTCAATCTGAGGTATAGGTGGATTTCTATTGTTGGGACTTAGGTATTGATCTCTTCCATCCGTGCCTGTTATTTCTCTGGTGCTGTATAATTTTTTATAAAATTGTGTTGCTACAGTGATGATATCTTTGCGGTTGTTGTGTATTTTTTTGCCCTGTTTCAAACCTTCGATCCAAGTTTTATGTGTTCTCAGCTCTTTGTAAGCTTTCTTTGTGCCTCCAGTTTGAATTATGTGTTTTTCGATAGTGTTATATCTGTGGTTTGAGTAATCATTTCTAATATACTTACTTATGAGCTTGTAAAGGGCAGAGATCTCATTTTTAATTGCTCTTGATGTTGGTTTTGTCTTCTGACGTTCCTTCCGTCTGTCCATAAGCTGTAGCGTGCGCTCTGACAGAATTTTATTTGCTTTTTGTTCTTTGTTTTTGTTTTGAATTGCTTGCAGGCTTCTGGTGATGTTTTTGACAATATTGTCGTAATAGCTTTGGACTGTTTTATTTAACGGTGCTTTCAGTGTCTCCTTTATGCACTCGTTGAATTGAGAGAAATCGTCTTCGTTAGTTATTGTTTTCTTTTGATGGTTATTGTACTTTGTTCGGCTTTTCTTTGATTGCGCATGTGATATCGTTGCTCTGACGGGCCTGTGGTCTGAGGGGAAGTTTATATTCAGTACTTCTATATTTTGAAATAACTGGGGACGGTTTGATAGAACAAGATCGATTTCATTTTTATATTTTTTATCAGGAGATAGCCATGTCCATCTTTTTTTTACTTTTTTCTTATAGAATGTGTTTACTATTGACAGTTTGTTTTCCATAGCAAATTCTATCAATCGCTGTCCCCTCTCATTCCTCTCGCCATATCCGTTCGGTTTCGTGACTATATATTCTTCCTTTTTTGGATTACCAATTTATATTATTTTCATTTAGGAGGCCCAAAATTAATTCACAACGAAAATTAATTATTTTAATTAAATAATATCGTACAAAGATTTGTAATGTTATTAACTTAATGACTCTTCAGCCTTCATTGGTGATTTATTTGTTTGTAGTATCAAAATGTCCATAAGCCTCTTATGTGGAACTCATTTTATATTAAACCAAATCAAAAAATGGAAAAAAAGGGCCGGATTTTGGGTGAATTTATACCAACAAACGATTTTGTTTGTGATTTTGATTTCTAAAGATGCTTATAATGAAACATGTTGGTACGATTTCCAAGAAAGAAATACTTCAAAAGAAAATTATAATGATTTACTAAAAATATCTCCAAAAATCGTTTTTGCTATTGTACTAAATCTGAACTAATTTAGTTGGTATTGTAATACATCTATGTAACACAACTACATTAACTAATTCAATCCAATAACGTAAACTAATTAATCATTCACAAACACAAGGAACCCAGTGAGTCTCGATCACATCTGTGGAGGTTCGCGGTCTTCCCCCCACAGAGCGCCTACTGCCCGAGTATTTACAAGAATTGGGCTACGCCGCACATTTGATAGGTAAATGGGGTCTCGGTAAATCCAGGGAACATTATCTACCCACTAATAGGGGCTTTGATACGTTCTACGGTTTCTTAGTCTCCAGTGTGGATTATTTCACGTATAACCACGTAGAGGTACGTATACTTAAGTATTTAAAGGTGTATATACACATCAGTCCACCTTCGCGTTGCCAGTTAGTCACGTCAATAAATATCGAATGTTATCTAACTAACCTGTTATGTTCCACTGCAAAGGCCTACCTCCCTCTTTGCCACACATGTCTGTCCTCTGCCATTGCAGACAAGTCCTTTCAACAAGATCATTTAATGGGAATCCACTGGACGCGAGACGCACTGGATCGATTGAGCAGGCGACTCTTGGGGGCAGGCATATAGTCCAGCAGTGAACGTCCTCCAGCTGAAATGATGGTGATGATTTAATTTTAATGCGACTCAATTAATGGTTCTTTTAGCTCACAGCTCATCCACCGTGCGGCAGACTTGTCTAGCCCAATCGGAAGCTGCTTAGTAATAACAGCTTTTCTGGTATTACTATATTATACCAAATACAAACTGTTAGTAGTTTAGTAGACATTGTAGGACACCGGCCCCACAAATGAGTCACGTGACCACCGCAATACAATCCGTGACTGATCAGCAACTTGATGGTGACGTGACTATTGTGTGTATGAACCTTAAACATTACAAACAAACACAAAACCTATATGAAACAGCAGAGTCATTGTTGTAGAGAAAAAAGAAACCCTCTTTTGTTTTAACTAAGAAATTGAATTTTCTTTTCTTGAATTGTATTTTTAGATAGACGTTGTGATTATCTCGGATCATCGACGAAGAAGAACAGATATATTTTAAGAAAAACTTATTTACTGAAGCATTAGACATAATACTGCCCACTTTAGAATATTGTTTATCTCTAGTAATTACTGGAGCGTGTAATTGACACTTCGTAGTAAACCGATAGAAAAGTGGGCAGTTTGATTAACTTAGTTTGTTTTGCTTTAGATAATATAATATTGTATGAATATAATTTCCTGTAGGCGGATGTTTATTCTAAACGATACTTTGCCAGCGACTCTCCTCCTTTGAAAGTCGAAAATCTAGGCTATACCTATGTATATAAATGTATGAGCGAGTTCACATAATATGACAGTTTTCCAGATCCAGTAAAATATACCGATCCGACAAAATATACAGCTGTCCGTTTAACAACTCCGCTTTATGGTATTCGTTTTTATTCGGCAATGGCATAGGTAGTTGTATGAGCGAGTTCACACACACAATAGTATTAAAATACTGATTCGTATTACAAGATCGAAACCACGTGGGGCGTACCATTATCCTTAGTAGCGAAGGATCCATGAAAACGGTACTAGTTATAAATGTGCAGTACCGTTTTAACGGATCCGGATCGGTGTAAACATTATTCCCAGTAGCGACGGATCCGCTAAAACGGTACTGTTAATGCGGTGTAAACATTACCTCCAGTAGCGACGGATCCGTTAAAACGATCCTGGAAATACGGATATTCTGTGTGAACGAGCCCTAAGGTATTAGTCATGTGACATTTCGATGGTGGTTAAGGTTCCCATAAGTTTATGACTTTTTACCAATCGATATCGTCACGCTATTCTTGATAGAATGTAATTATTTTGAGCCTCACATCCGCTCTGCTGTGTATGAGTGTTTGTTTAACAATCGTCCAGTATATAGACAATCATCATCTGCCTAGCCTTTTTCCCAATTATTGTTGGGGTCGGCTTCCGGTCTTACTGGATTCAGCTGAGTACCAGTGTTTTACATGGAGCGACTGCTTATCTGACCTCCACAACCCAGTAACTGGGTAACACGATACCCCTTGGCAAGACTGGTGTCAGATCTCAGGCTTCTGACTACCCTTAATGACTGTCAAAGATCTTCAAATGACAGTCGGGACCAACGGCTTACCGTGCTTTCCGAGGCACGGAGGAAACTCGGTATGTTGAAAATGGTCACCCATCCACGGACCGACCTCGTCAAGCGTTGCTTTACCTTGGAGATCGACCCGTGCGGCTTTTATTATTTAGCCACGAGCTCCCAGTATACAGAAAATACAAAAAAAAAAAAAAACTATTAGAATAAATCGTATTCTATGTCTTAATCCAAGATATAGTTTACCAGTGTGCTAAGTCCAAATCTGTTCTGCTGTAGGATTGCTTAACAAACATTCAAACAAATAGACTAATAACAGATCAAAATATTTATAGGAAGTAAGATAAGATGTACGTAGGAAGTACGAAAAGATGAAGAACAAGAAACTTATCCTTTATTATATTTCCAGACATGGAACGAAACAGTTTTCTACGGACTCGATTTCTTCAATAATTTAGAACCGGTTTTAGATCAAAGAGGCCACCTAACCGAAGTACTTACAGAGCGGGCAGTAAACCGTAAGTATGTTAAGTAATTAAAATCTTTCTAACGTGCAAACATAAATATTTGTAGTTGCAAGCAATTTAATATATACAGAGTCAGGACATCACAGAATTTTAAAGCAATGAATAACATTAAATGGTGCGTAGTTAATCGCTCATTCGATTAATAATTCCAACTCGTCACATGGTCCCTAATGCCCTATGCATAAATAAAATCTTGCAAAATTTACTAGGGCAATATGGCTTAAACACTTAAACTTTGGAGTATGGCACATAGGTTGGGGTCAGGGCCATAAGCTGCGTAAATCAAAAAAAAATAAGTCGTTTTTCTTCACAATTGGTAGTCTTTATTGCTCACTTAGAGTAGGTACCCCGTTGGTGTAGTGGTCGCAGGTTCTGCTGAGTATGAGGGTTTGGGTTCAATGACTGGGTTGGGCAATGTTAGTGGGTTTTACATCTGGAATTTTTCAGTAGCAGCTTGGAATTTAATAAATAAGTATGTTTAAAATCATTAGGTAAAACAATAAGTGCAATTTTTGCTTAAATCTATGTCAAGTTCACACGTGTTCTGTGCCTGAACTAGGTAATCCTGTGTTTCAGGCGAATAAAGGTACATAATTTTTTCTACATAATCACTGTAAATCAAATATAAGGTAGTCTTAAGTAAATTTTAAGTGTGTAAATAATGTAATAAAATTCTTATTTTCTAACATCTTAGATACTAAACTATCAAAATACATAAAATACGAACACCTATTTTAGTACAAGTAATAACTTCTCTGTATCTTCATAAGACATACATTGTAAAGTATCTTTGAGAATTTTCTAACTCTTTGGATTTGTGCCTGGGTTTTGTGGCAGCAGGTTCGCCCCCTAAATATTGAAGACAACATAATTGGCGAAATTTGGAGTACTAATACGTCTGACAAAGCCATTAGAGGAATACAGCTGCAATGATATGTCAATGTTGTGACTAAGCATTTTTTATTTGTCAATCAAAAGCTTTCTTAATGATCGATAATTGGACACTTTTTTTATTTTTTTATATTATTGATAGGCTCGCGCTTGACCACTATCTCACCTGATGGTAAGTGATGATGTGGTCGACGATGTAGCGCGCTTACCTAGAAGAAACCTATTCACTCTTGACTTAAAGACTCCCAGGTTGTAGGCTTCTCATATGATGAGATGGGTAATCCATATCATTCCAGTTATCAGGAGTCACTATACATCAGTGCCACTGTATCTACACATAGCTCACGCAGCCCCCCACATCGGAAGGGGCTACGTTAATCTGCAGCCCCCAGAGGACCTCATTGCCGCAAACGATCACATCGCACACACAGCACGGAGATATTACGCCGGTAACTAAACTGAAACAAATCTTATGACCATTACACATACATCCATGTGATTGGGAGTTGAGGCTACCAGTGTAAGACTCAGTGGTAATTTTCAATTTGATTATGAACACGGTTCTCTGTTGGTTTCTAATTTTAATGAAATATCTGTATCGAGAAATTTAGTCATTCATAGATTATTCTTCAATGTGGACCATAATCTTAATTTTGCAGCCTTTTAATAATTTGAATATTTGTCACTGGATTATTACAATTACTGTTATTTTAAAATAAATCATGTGAGAATGCCAACTCGTATCTTCTCCATAAGACACGGTTATAATTTAAACCATCAAATTCGGATGGGACATATTGTATTCTCTAATACATACATTGAAATTTAATAATCTCGCAAGAATTATTAAAAATTTACGGTGTTTGCAATATTCAGGTGACAATACATAATTTGGTTGGATCGAGTAATATTCCAATGTTCAGTAGTGGCTGAGCAGTGGTGGCCCAGTGGTAACGGCCATCATTTACTTGTCGTAAGTCGTGAGTTCGAACCCAGGCAGGCGCTTTACTTTGTGTAAATTATTTCATCACCACTTCTGCTCTCAAAACGGTGAAGGAAAACATCGTGAGGAAACCGATGTGTCTTAGAACCAAACATTCGAAGACATGTGACATCCACCAACCCGCACTGGGCCCGCATAGTGGATTACGGCCCATTCCCGCTCTCAGAGAGGAGGCCTGTGTCCCAGCAGTGGGAACATTAAAAAGGCTGATGATGATAATGATGAATATGAGTAGCGTAGTAATGACTGCCACAATTACACTTCTTTAATAGTTCGATCAGTTTAATGCCATTTATATAAGAGAGAAAAACCTCAGAATCTCATTAGTGATACTTAAGTCCTTGTGGTCTTAAAGGTTGAGCTAAGATCGGACATCGCGTAATTGTCTTTTTTATTGAGGAAGCTTTTTGCTCCATCAATGGCGGCCGATTTGCTCGCTCAGGGTATTAAAAGCTCTAGAGACACTGAAGAGAAAAACGATTATAGCCAATCATGGAAATCAGGCTCACTCGTTTATATCATTTGTTACGTTACTGTTGCACACAAACGGCTTGCGTACAAATATTCGATCGACTGTCTTCACAGTTATCAGCAGTTGCAATTTCCTATATCAATTATCTGGCATGTTTCGATATCTCAACAGGTCTCGTTACCGGCTTAGACAGGAGCCTCGGTCACGTTATATCGGCACTGGCCGAGACTCCTCCACAACACTATCGTCGTTTTGGTTTCCGATAATGGTGCAGCTTCAACAGGATTAAACCTAAATGTCGGCTCGAATTTACCCCTGCGGGGCACAAATGCACGCCCTGGGAAGGTGCGGTGCGGACGACAGCGGTAGTATGGCACGCATCCATAACAAGCAACGTCTGGCCAGGTCTATTTCACGTATCCGACTGGATGCAACACTAATTGGTGCTGCAGGTGGCAATTATAACGATACAATAGACGGTATCAACCAATGGAATGCATGAGGTGTCTCATCTTTTGTTATAACAAAAGATGAGACACCTCCTCGACGCGACGCGTTGATAACAATGGCCGATCTTAAGGACTAGGCAGCTTTCAGACAAGGAGATTATAAAATCGTTGTGGGTAACGTAGAACCGGAAAAAAGTGGATTCTATAGTATGGAGTTAGACGAGTTAAGATTTCCCAGGTATTCTTGTGAGAATGTGTTGCTAAGCTGTGACACAGCGCGAGTGTTTAAGGATACTCTATTTTTAGATCTGGATCTGGAAAAGTCGCTACGAAGCGAAATAATTTACATAGAAATATAAATATCACAACAAGTTCAGAAGAACTTTGCGTACCAATAAAAGGTTAGTATCCTCCGACTCCGCATATACTGGTCCACACTAACTCCTCGACAAAGACCAAAGCTGGATCCAAAAGCAAATCCTGAACTCCACGAATTTATTTGGCTCCCGTGGCTTGGTAACGAAGAAAATATATCAAAGGCGTTACAGGCATTCCCGTCTTTTCCTTTGCAAGTTTCCGCCGGTGAGCTACAATATTTAGTGGATTTCAATCTCAAAGCGTTTATAGACAGTTTGACAAATTATGTTCAGAGTTCAGCTGACGCATTTAGGCAAAACATCGCTAGGTTATTCTCTTGTTAACCGACTTATCAAAAAGGAGGAGGTTCTATGTTCCACTTTGTTCGTTTTTTTTATTTGTACATTTATATGTTCCACTTTGTTCGATTTTGTTCACCGATATCTCCGTCTATTGTAGACCGACTTTGAGAATTCTTTTTTTGTTTGTAAGAGTTAGTTTCGAAATTAGTCCCATTTTAATTTGGTGAAGATCTAATAAAGAACTTCGGAGATGTACAACCGAACTCTTCAATAAATAACGGCACATCTTTCGGGATTGCTGCAATCGTATGTCTGTTTATTGCTTATACCATTTCATAACACAACATCACGCTAGTACGCTCTAAAGGGGAACGCAGATGTGTACCCTCACCTTTGTACACTCTCATTTCACCGTATGTTCAGTTTCATGATATTAGGGTAATCGATTCTGGCATTATAGGTATCTTACTTAACTACTTGCCTATTAGGTAGGTACAACTCATCATCATCATATCAGCCGAAAGACGTCCACTGCTGGGCATAGGCCTCCCCGCATTGACCGACAAGCGACACCACATTGACCGGTCCCATGCGTCTCGTAACCAGCGGATCCCCGCAACCTTCACCAGGTCAAGGTACAACCACAAAGAGAAAAATAAAATAAAATATAAAAAAATACTACCGACTTCGAAATATGAAATCTACAAAATGAAAGATAACTATAACGCAAAAATTTGGTACTTTCCAAAGACACCGACTTCCAAAACTAAAGTTATCTTTCATTTTGTAGATTTCTTATTTGGAAGTCGGTAGTATTTTTTTGTAAAAAAGTTTTTTTATTAAATATTTACTAAATCTGTTAAATAAAACAAAACAAAAATCAGAATTTTGTTATAACTTCTGTTCCTTAACTTTTTAAATTGTACACATTTTATATTTTTTATTAATGAAAGGGTTGTTAAAACATGCTTGATGACTTGGATGGGCCGAAATTATGAATTTTATGAGCCGACGAGTTATTTTGTCGCCGCTTCACCGCCCGCCCTTTGATCAAGGCGTGCATTAAAAAGGAAAATTGGTCAGCTTTTTGGGTTCGCATAGCTGAAAGAGCATCTGTGTTATTATGTTAAAATAAATAACAACATCCATCTACGTCTAAAAGGCGTGAGGGACTAACGAAATAATAATGTTTAGAGGCAGTTTGATTATATTTCGTCCGTTTCCCGTTGTACAGCTTCATAAATATAAATGACGAATGAAAAGGTATTTATTTATAAGTGTTGTAATACATAACATAGCCGTTATTTATCGGAAAATCTGTGATTTACGAATCAGATCCAGAATAATGTGTCATGAATAAAAGATTGTATAGCCTTGGCTTCAATTGGTTGTACTATCCATAATTTGACTGAAATCTTGAAAGGAACACAAGGAGGCTCTTGAAGATTTTATTCATAACTTGGAATAAAATAATCTTTATTTACACTAATGTTTCTCGTTAATATTCATCACCACATCTTTTCGCTTTACTATTTTAAGGCGCATATATTACCCAATGTTAACGCAGTACTGGCCATGCGCCCGCTTGGAGCCAGAATATCAATATTGAACCACCTTTTGGGCAGTTTTGTTTGCAAAATATTCTTTGATTTACTTCTATTTCATTTATGGAGAATGTCTAGCCATCAATAATTCTGTTTAAAAATATTTTTAAACATCCAAGTCGTTTTGGAGGAGTATACAAAAGTAGCGAAAAAATATTGTGTTGTTAATTATTTTTTTAAAACGTAACTATTAGTTACACGAAAAAACCATGTTTCACAAATAATGTACATGAATCAATAATATTTTTTTTTTCAAACCTTGTGACCTAGCCGTTACTAAGGAGTATGCTTTAGAAAGTTTCCGTTTTACCGCACTAAAGCGGTGGTAGGCCCTTAAGAGAATAAGCAGAGTTGGATTAGTTGGATATAACAGAACAACTGACGAAGAAAATGTGCTATAAAATATTGTTTTATGAGATAACTAGCTATCCCACGCGGCTTCGCTCCCGTCAACCAGCTACCTACCTACCTACCCTATATACGTGATTGTTGCGTAACTTAAACCGTTTACGCAGCGCACGCAACGGAAGCTCAAAAAGGAATATTTTTCCCGTTTCCGCTCCTATTGGTCATAGCGTGATGCTTTATAGCCTTTATAACCTTCATCGATAAATGATCTATCCAACACAAAAAATAATTTTTCAATTCCAACTAGTCGTTATTGAGATTAGCGCGTTCAAACAAACAAACAAACTCTTCAGCTTTATAATATTATAAATATATAATATATTTATATATTATAGTATAGATTTGAGTATCATTACATTATTTGTTTAATATATAAAATACTGATCGCGAGTTCATGGCCATAATAAATTGAAATAATCTTTTAATTAAATTACGTGCCTAGGTTTAACATATAAATCTAGTTGCTAAAATTCTACTTTGTATTTGGTCACACGAATCAGTATGTAAATTGAAATAGATACCTTCGAAAATCTCCACCGAATTCCCTTTGTGTCTGTAAAATTGTCGACTTTAGGAACATTAAATCAGGATTGATAGCAGGAACTGAGCGCTACCCAAACGTTTTGAATCGACTTAGTATTGGCGTCATAAATCTTTGGCGTCGGAGAGCCCTCTAATCTAGCACCCGACGAGAAATATACGAGCCTTCGTTTGTACACCATTCTTATACTCAATAACCAGGAATAGGGATGATTCCTGGGTAAAAAAATAAACCCATTTATACCAATTTTTTTGCTGTATCTCTAATCAATAAAAATTTGTTCAGTTTTTTTTGTCGTTTTGCTTTTTGTATGCGTCATACCTAGCGCAAATAAATGCCTTTCGTGTTAACACGCTTTTTGTTGCTAAGATAAAGCGTATCAAAGTTCAGGAATTGCTGGCGATGTCACTTCTAAGTAAAAAGTGTACCAAGGCGTGACGTCACGCAGGTTTCCGTACCCGCGAAGAGTCCAAACGGGAACCCTATTATTGCTGTCACTCACGTGTCCGTCTGTCCGTTCTCTGTCACACAGGTTTTATAGTTCTCGCTAAACTTCTTGGCCGCCTTGAAGTTGGCTACAATGGCTGCACAGTAGTAAATCACATACAAAAACAGCACGGTTTCGTTACTTGCGCATCGGAAAGCCTACTTCAGGGCGGCCCAGAAGTTTGGCGAGCGCTATACAGCCAAACAGTTGGAGCTACAGTTTTAAAATTTTCATAGTATTATCTTGTTGACCCAAAGCCATAAAAAAATACAAAAAATATTTTTAAACTGCCACACAGCTAAACTAGCGCGAAAAAACAAAAGAACCTGCCCCACTGAAAGAGTATCTAATATATTGATAAATAAGGTTTTTCTTTGAAATTCCCTAATTGTTCCTATTTTAAACATCTTGATTTTACGGTTTGGTACGGAACCCTAAATGTGCAAAGGTCGACTCGCACTTGGCCAGTTTTTTGTTTACGTTACAAAAGAAAAATACGTGTCCAATATGTTTTCTAGTAATCTATTTGACGGACTAAATAGAGTTTTTTCTGTTATCATCACTATTGTGAATGAAGAAAAACCCATGGAATAAGTGTTCATGCCAAGTTTTAATGATGGCAGTTCACGTCACATTACTTATTCATGAGAATCATGAGGTTGTCGTTCAAGTTTAATATTCATTTCTGTGACTTCAAATTATTTTCAATAATGGGAGGATAATTAAATGTCATGGTTATGGTTATGGCATCTCGTTAGGACAGCATTAATTAAAACTCGTCTGCTGCTGCTGTGTTCTTCTTTGGAACGCGCTTCCTCTCGAAATCAGGACGGCCACCAGTCGGTATGCTTTCAAGCAGAAATTGCGGTTTTATTATCAGCAGAGAGGGGGGAGGTTATCACAGTAACTTATTTTTTTTAGTTTATTAAACATATATTTATATAGATATGTATTATATAAAATATGTATGTATGTGTATTTTAAGCAATCTATTATTATTATTTTTGTTGCCTCGTTTTAAACAGTGCATTTTTTTTTATTCTAAGTTTTTTTTTAGTCCATCCAAAGGTTGTCTGGTAGATATCGCTGTCAGCGATAAGACCGCCTTTGTACCCGTAGAAATAAGTTTTTCTTGAAAATGTGTATAATTTGATGGTGTACAATAAAGTGTATTCTATTCTAATGCACGTGCCATGTTGTCTCTTCAGCACTCATGGTTGACTAGTAGAGAATGCCTAAGGCATTAAGTCCGCCATTGTATTTTTGTGCATGAAGTTTAAATAAATAAGTAATAAAGTGAAAACTGAATAAGACTGAACTGAATGAGTCAGTAAGGAGTGAAAATATCCACGAATTCTGAAGTCTGTGTTTCCTGATAGCTACAACCTAGGAGTCTTTAATTCAGGAGCGTATAGGTTACTTCTAGGCAAGCGTGCTTCACCGTCAACCACAAAATCGCTTACCATCAGATAAGATAGTTAGAAGGTCAAACGTTAGCCAATCAATAATTAAAAAAACAACGGTAGGCTACTTAAAATAATCATTGATGTTTATCCAACCAAAAGACACGCTTCATTTGTTTTCTGCTCCGTGAATTAATAATTCCAAAGTCGTCCCTAACTTTTCACTATGGCGTTACTCCCAAAAATGTTATAGTATTTTTCCTTATTAAATACATTTTCATATATTCCCATGCCAACTGTAGTTCCCAAGGGAATATCTAAAAGACAGTGCAAGAGTGACGAATCACAGCGCGCGAATATTCCCACACCTAGGTTTCACCTAGACTGTTATTTATTTTGAACTAAAAGATCGGAGCGGTACCGATGGTGTGAATGCTATCATTGTTTATCCTGTAAAATAGTTTATCCCGGCGAGAATGTATTGATATCAGTTTTGTACAGTGAATTTGTGTATTTATTTCCCTCTCTTTATTGAAAACTACTGACTAGTTGTACGTTTTTATATATTTTATCGTCGGGCAAGAGCATGATTGGATTTTGCCATTGAAGTATCTTTTTGATGTTTGGGACTGGCTTTTGATGATTTTGGGTAAGCCCTTGCTTTATTGAAGAAAAGAGTATTTACGTCTGTCAAAAAATCATCCAAAAATCGTGACGTATTTGTCATTCGCGCCGCTGGCGTAACAGTTATATGTCTACATTTTTTCGGCCCAAAACTTTGCCACTTCGATGGCATCGTCCGTGGCAACGCGTTGACGCATCACTTTGGCTGCATGTTTTGGGGCACAGGGAACAGGATAGGAGCATAGTATGCAAACCAGCTCCGCATTTAGACCCTTAAACTCTAACGTTGGTCCGTAGAACGCACGAGGATGGGCGATATTTATGACAAATTAATGGATAGTAATAGCCACCAAATACATTTCACCAACTGTATGCAAAGTAAGAAGAAAAGTAGGCATATTTCTGCCAAACTGAAAACACAAACGTGAAATAATAACTCCATAACATCGCAGTTGGCAAATAAAGCGTGATTTTATTTGCATACATGGCCAAGGAACAAAGAAGTGCGCATTTTTGTCCCGAAGAAGTTTATCAGTGAACTGCCATCGGGTATGGCACGCTGGCGAAGCGCCAGGCTGCGTTCCTAACAACTTTATTATGCATTACCGGGAGCGCGTCAACCCTAAATAAGCAACAGTTCACTTGCCAAGTTTTGGCTTTACATTTTCATTAGATGGCGGTCTGTCAACGCGTGTGTGATATTAGAGCATAATTTGTGATAGCGACGGCTCCGGAGATTGGCGAGTTTCAAGATTAGTGAGATTAAAAATAGATTGGATCATTTGGGGCCAAACCTGGCGAATGCTTTATTTATGATGCTTGGGTAGGCGTGTAGGTGATGCAAGTAAAATTAATGACTTATTTATCAGTCTACGAGTCAAAATTTCAATGTTGAGGCAAAGGCATTACGGGGCAAAGGCCTTTGGCCTGAAATCAACACTGATTACCACGTTTACTGACGTATGTTGTCGCTGTCTGACCAGTACAGTTTCAAGTTTTCCCTTCTTATGTCTAAGCTTAATGAGAAAACTAAACCGGAGGGGATTTCTGTGATTGCTAATCTTGGTCTTGCTATCGAGGCTCCCACCGACTGAAGCGATGCGGCAATGCGACAACGATGTGACAGTAAGTTTTCAATACACAGAATTATTCTAAAATGTTCTACTGATGTTCTAGTGAAAAATTTCTATGATGAAGGGTTTTGAAATTGTCGTTTTGAGCCTATCTGTGGCAGACTTCATTCCAGTCGACTCTAGCTTCTGTATAAAGTTCACCGGCTTATCAGGTAGGAGAGCACTAATCTGCCTTTGTTAATTCTCAATCAAACGCGGTTCGGTGGCCGGTACAGGTGACCTTTCGGTAATCAGGTGTCAATATGATCTGCACGCGGTCAAGCATATCCATAACCTAATTGCGACAGGTCATCGAACTAACTTAGTTTAGCTCTTAAGTTAATCTTAATACGGGTTATGATAGTATTTTAGTTACTAGCGCATGGTTGTAATGTGTAAAGTACAAAGCTTCACAACTCGTTGCATTGAACTCTCCAATAGTTCAACAGCTGTTTGCCTAACTAAGGGCGTTTTTAGTATCACGCGGATTTGCTCATGTATGTGTTTAATTCGTTTCTCTTCATCTAGTATTATGCTCAAGGTCTTGTTTTATTTGCTAACTTTCAATATTGCGATGTTAATGATAAAAATGTAAACACGACACATGAGATTGATGTTTTTTTATGATATATAAAAACGTTACCATAGGATCTCTCGTGTCCCGTGAATACTGATAATGATGCAATATGATATGTTTCGAGATATAAATAGAAAGCAGAGTTTCATTATGTGCTCAAAACAATAATATACAGCCACTAGCTCCTTCCAGCCGCTTCGCCCGCGTGAAAGTCGAAAATTATCCCGTGGGATCATTATACCGGAATGAAAAGTAGCCTATGTGCTATTCCAAACAATAATCTATCTCTGTGCCAAATCTAATTCAGATCTGTTCAGCCTTTTTAGAGTGGTTTAGTAATAAACATACATCCATCCATCCAAAATTTTGCATTTATATTATACTATTAGTAGGATTACCATGAGTAGCGTCAATATAGAAATATACAATATCAAAGAATCAAGATATTTATTATTGACAGGTTTTCTAAAACCGTTGCCTTTCTTATCTGGATTAGCACGCCTCAATATGCGCAAGCACTAAACTTCTGAAAGCCAGACACTATTCGCAACAACTGAACTTCTGCAAGCCAGAATCAATATTGACGATCATTTAAACGCACAGGCAATAAAGCTCGATGAATCTAGGAGTTTCGGTTCAACTGTATTGGATCCTGCCTGCAAAATTAATAAGAAAACAACAGGGAAGGTGTAGGGAAATCCATGATTTGACTTCATCAGGTGATGTGGTTATTAAAACTTAGTTAGACTTATCACCTTAGGGCTGATATATTGATTTCTTTGACTCAAACATTATGGAGTCGTACCTGTTATCAAAAGTAGCAAGCCCTTATTCCACACTCGTAAACAATTTAGACTCTAAGGACCAAAATAAAGTTCTATACATCTCCACATTATCTGATTGTAAGTTGTTCATTCTTGTTAGAATTCCTCGTAAATTTAAGGTCCTCTCTAGTTAGAAAGTTCTGCGGGACGTGGGAACACCTTGCAAACTCCTTTGAACATTCATAACTCGTAATAAAATTTGTGCATTTTAGAAAACCGCAATACCCTATACGGGGGAATATGTGAAACTTTTCGTTTTACGCCAGGAATACTAAAATGTAGTCTTGTAGCCTTGTAGGTCGTTTTATCGTTTGTAGCATCTAGCTCGGAGGTAGGAAGAATGTAGGGTTCGTTACTGAATACAGATGTGACAATCTGTCTTTTGTGTTATTGACAATTTCTTTCTATTTTTGTTCTCGTATCTATGTTACATTTTATATGATATTAATAACCTTTTTTATTGATATATATGGTATCGAACAAGCTTTAACTAGGTATTCACATTTAGAACTACCCATCATATTATGGCTTCATATTATCTAGGATGTTCAATCTTTATTTGAGAGAAGCTCGTGGCTAAATAATAACAGCCGCACGGGTCGATCATCAAGGTTAAGCAACACTTGACGAGGTTGGTCCGTGGATGGGTGACCATTTCAACATACCGAGTTTCCTCGGTGCCTTGGAAAGCACGTTAAGCCGTTGGTCCCGGCTGTCATTTGAAGATCTTTGACAGTCGTTACGGGTAGTCAGAAGTTTGAGATCTGACACCAGTCTTGCCAAGAGGTATCGTGTTACCCAGTTACTGGGTTGTGGAGGTCAGATAGGCAGTCGCTCCATGTAAAACACTGGTACTTAGCTGAATCCGGTTAGACTGGAAGCCGACCCCAATATAGTTGGGAAAAGGCTAAGCAGATGATAATTATTCAATCTTTATTTGAGTCTCATACGATATAAAGACGCAGTATTTCAAATACGATTCACTAAAATTAATGTTTCGACAATATCATTATAATAATTTTACAGTGTACAGTTCAGCTTTAATCGTTCTTCAAAATTGCTATCATTTGATATGTTACGATTATTATCTGACGTGTTCTATCGATGTTGATTAATATTTTCCTTTAGTAGAAAGAGTTATATTAAAATAACAATATTTTTATATTAAAGTGCCAATCATTGATTGAAGACAAAGAATATTCATTTCGCCTTTATTACAAAGGTAGGAACAAGTAAGTAATTTATATTTAATGAATGAGAGAACAATAATGCAAAGTTCACAATCAGAACGGTATATTTATGTATAACTGTATAATTTCCAGGATTTAGATTTCTAATTGGCAAACATCCGTGATACGATGTATTCAACAGAATATAATTTATAATTAGAAATTTTCTCCATAATGAATATGCAACAATAACCCTACGTTAGAGATACAATATTTTTCCATCGGCATGATCGTCATTAGGGATTTAGGGTAAATTAATTCAAGACAAAAATTCCGTAACGTAGGTATTGATTAAGTTATAAATATGAATTTATCATATACATTTACATATTCATGAAATGTCTCCGTTGAAGTATCCAATTCGAATCGACGAATTGGGAACTTTCCGTTCCACGTACAAAATTCTAATTACATTATGTTTCTGTATAAAAGCTCCGAGCGGTCCTTTCATAAGCTCGCAAAGTGACATAATCCTTGAATTTAATAAATTACCCCACAAATTGAGACTTATATAACAAGAATGAAATTAACGAGGGCAAAATGACTTTCAGTAGGTACCTACCTCAGCTTTTATCGTGTAGGTATAAATTCGTTATTAGTAGTTAAATTATTATTTATTTTGAACTTTGGCCTTTTGAGGCACTGGTGCCTCAAAAGGCCAGAGTATTTCCTGATTACTTTGAAATAATTAAAGTATGACGAGGTTTTCAAAATTTCGTGACAACAATATTTGGGGGTTGGATTAACATTTAGAAGACATTTTCATTATATTAACTTGTGCCGGAACATGCTTCGCAAAGCGTCAGCAGTGGTAGTAGCAGCGCTGATTTACTTACTACTCAGATTAGTATACAATATTTTTAGAAAAAGTATCGAGTATCTGCGCGGAAGGACCACTATCAGTATTGAATTCACATTGAGGAACATTATAAAAAAGTTATCATTCAATAAAATAATTTCATTTGAACATCATTATTTATCTCTCGAACAACATTTAGGTGACCTATTTTTCAGACAATAGCACCAATAAAATGAACTTTCAGTGTACAGATAACGGTTCCATTCAGTCATTCGGAGCGCCGCCGTACGATTTTTTTCCTGATATTTTGTTCCTTTTTTTCGAGCTCTTATTTTACTTGCTCTTCCGTATCTTACACCCATTGATGTAGTTCGTTCTCCTATTTGTAAACGTTTCTTGTTAACATCCCTTTTCTTAAAATGTACATGGACATTAATTTCAGATTTTGTTTTTGCTAACATTTATGTGAATTTATAATTTTGGATCGTCATACGTATCAGTCGCAAAATCGTTCGAATTAAATCCAAATTGGTACTGCATGGAGTATCTAAGTAGGCGTAGGCGAGGAAGGGAGTGAGGCATGAGTCGTCGTAAATACATCACTACTAACTAGCAATTGGATTACCTACAGATTGGACGTGCTAAACGATTTGTTCGCATGAATACGTTACGGTCCAATTCGACGGGATAATAATATGTTTGTGTGATGCAGTAATGTTGAATCATCGTAAGGTATCTTTAACGATTTAAAATGGTAAATTAGGGTCTGAAATATAGCTTAATACAGCTGCTATTGCTAGAAAGTAAACTATTAAAACACTTGATGCTTTTGAGTATATATTAGAAAGAAAAGATCGGTTAAATGAAATTAGTGATTAGTCAAGCAAAAAAGTAATAATGAAGGAGCTTAAAACGAATACTAATAGTCAGCATGTGTAAGCATGAGATATAATTCAAGAGCAGATTCAGTCCTAGGTAATCCACTTCTAACTTAGGCTTAAACAGATAAGGTTGGCAAGACTTAACTTGAAACGAACGTGATGGAACTTACTTTAATACAGTTAAAGTAGAAAGATAAAAGTTTCTTATGTTGGTAATAGATTTATACCAGATGGAACGTGATAATGGTTCTAAACAAAAGATGTCAACCAACCACGGTAGTCGATTTTAATTCTGAAATAACTTTGAGGTAACAGTTAAAATATTCTGTTACTCATTGATGTTGACTCTCATTTGTGATGTTTTTGTGTTAATTAGAATACCATTACAACTTGGGCAATTATTTCAATAATCAGAGGGCTCAGAAAAAGCTAAGCAATAACTATCTGTCCGCCCCGGCTTTGCTCTGGTTAATATAGAATTTCTACTTCTTTAAGTTTCTGTTCTCCTGGTATTTTGGGAGTCAACACTCATGATTCCAGCCCCGGTTTTTTTACCTCAGTATTCTGGTCCTTTAAGCTCCCAGACGGTCTTAGATTATATAAAAATGACACAAACTTTCATTCCCTATTTCACCCGTTTAGGAGATGAATTTTGAAAAATCCTTGCTTAAATGACACCTACAGTATAAAATCAATATCCTCTCTAAATTTCAAACTCCTATCATTAGTGGTTTAGACTAGGCGTTGATATGTCAGTCGGGGCATTACCTTTTATATATATAATATAATATATATATATATATAATATATATATAATATATATATATATAATACCTTTTATATATGTATAGATAATGATATTCAAAAGTCAAAAAGGAAGGAGTCAAGCATTTCGGTAGCGTTTGACGATAAGATATCTACCACTTTATGAATTTTTGAAAACCCATTTCGCTTAGAACGTCACTTTGTGTAAACCCTAAGGAATTAATGCATGAGTTTAAAAAAAACAGTACTTACCGAGCTAACCCATGAACAAAGTTTATACAAGCTTCAAGCTTAGCTTACTATAGTTATGTCTTGTCTATTTATCTCTGTCATCTGCCAACAAACAAGGTTTTGCTTCTAATTCTAAATCAAGTTGCCATGTATTAGTAACAATGTAATTAGTTGCTAGCTAACGAGAAACGCAAATATTAATGAATCTCGGGACACGATGTTCTTGGAATCCTATCTGCCTAAAATCTGTGTTACTCTAGGCGCCATTACTAACTTTTTTGAGGAATAGTTAACTTTTAATTAGAATTCTGGAGTAAATATTAATTTGCCTATTTGTGGTATCAAAAGGAAAAGTTAGAACTAGGTACCTTTCCACGGGCGTATTGATGTAGGAGCCGTGTTTTTTTTATGACATTAGTAATTAATTCTTGTATTATTTAAAAATTTTGCTCAATTTATAGAACCTAACTCTTGTTACCTAGTTAGTGGGTTTACTGAAAATATTCTTGAGTTGACAGTTACCAAACTTTGTTGGTAACGAAACAGATTTTTGATATTTTCTCATTAGTTTTGTATTATTTTATTTTCTAAAAATCAAGTTTGCTTAAACTTAAAGTTGCAAAATGTTAGATTTTTTTTTCAGTGTTGTGCTGGCCAGGT
This sequence comes from Orthosia incerta, assembly GCA_948252205.1. Classification (NCBI taxonomy): domain Eukaryota; kingdom Metazoa; phylum Arthropoda; class Insecta; order Lepidoptera; family Noctuidae; genus Orthosia; species Orthosia incerta. Next base: position 10,219,848 of record OX411748.1, read on the forward strand.
AAACAGTAGCTCCATGTAATATACTGATATCCAGCTATCAACATAGTTCATAAAAAGCGAAGCTGATTGATTGAATCCAAATTATACTGCAAGGTAGAGGTAGAGTAGTCCGAAATATGAAGACCCGTAGTTTCTTCATTGCCAATTAATTTGCCCATTATTCTGTGTATATGGTGCTACTCAGTGGTCATATCACTGTCATGTATGAGAAGATAACCTCTGATTTATTTTCTTAAATCAATGGCACCTATTGTTAGAAACATGTCCATAGTTTTCCGTAAGTGACAACTGCCTATCCGCTATAGACATTTGACAAAAATGTATTAGGCGACATAAGAATTTTAACTTTCCAACGTAAAACACACCGGTATCGAAATGGAAAACTTTGCAGAATCAGAATTTACTGTAAGCTTACTTTCATACACGAAGTTGAAACACAAATAATGTATAACTTTCTCTAATATACTGTTTAGGTACCCAAATATTGGCTATTTAGAAACATGGGAAGGTGAAGGTCGTTTTGGTAGGTATGTTATTGAGATTGATTTCCGTTAAGATATAAACAATGCATAGATGTATAGATATATTATCCAGAAGGTACACAGTTATAAACATGTTTAATTTTCCTAAACATTACTTACAGTTAGATTACAAAGGTCTATGATGAAACTCAACTCAACTATGTGGATAAAACTCATTATGGAATTTAGATTGGAAGGGAAGTCAATTTATTTGTATTATTATTGTTTCCAATTTAATTATGATCTATTAGTAAATATTATATTATGTGGATATTTAGACGTATGGATGTCTGTTAATCAGTTACATACCAACGGCTGAGTGGATTAGTATAAAAGGAACACGGGTAGACCATAACCTTAATTAGGGCAGTAAAATCTCTGACAAAACGTAAATAAATAAATTGTGAAAAGTCAGTTAATTTAATGAATTTTTATTGTACCATTAATAAAACTTTATTCATTTTAAAATGATTTGTTGCCTCATCAACAAGACAAAAATAATTTCGAACAAAGTTCATGAAAAAGTAATTGGGTACGGCTCGTCAATATCTCGGCGACCTTTGTTAAAATAGATGAAAAGAGATTTGTAAAATTAAACCACAATACGGATAAATGGTGAATGGTTATGTCATTTAATTAAAATAAATCTACTTGTTAACGATGAAGGTGACATAAAATAAACTTTAAAGTAAGAATCAGATATAGCTGACGAGGAAGAATATAATAATTTAAACAGAGTTGGATGAAATGCAAGGATATGCTCTTCGGTTATATCTTAAATGTACTGTCAAAAGCAAGTGTAAAATAAAGTATTTGTTCAACTTCAAATGAAATCAAAATATTTATTTGCTAGAAATACATTGTTCAGAAGGGAAGATCTTCAAGCCTAAAAGTAATTGTATTCTGCCAGCAAGCAAGTGTGCAAAAGACTTATAATAAAATTCGTAATCGTTAAATAAAAATAAAAAAAATAAAAATTATGAAAGTTATTTATTGCTTTGTAGTGTTATGTTTTGGAATTCGGTTTGATTTTTTGTTAAAAAGTTTTTTATTCATCACTTTTTAGTTTTGGTAGGTCCCTTCAAATACCATGAAAATCAATTATAGCCAAAGTCAAACTATTATCTATATATACAGGGTGGAATTTTGTAACGCCACCTGGAAGGAAAGTACTCTTAATACTGCAGATAGAAAATTTTACTCAAAGAAAACATTCCTTTATTTTTGAATAGAAAGCAAACTGCATTCAAAGATTTTCGAAAATTCTCCTCTCCCACACCCGGGAATCGAACCGGCTAAAATCTGAAAAAAAATATACCCTGTACTTTTATTGCATCGATCGTTAGGGTCAATTATAAGGATGAAATCTCTCTAACAAACATGATAAATTAAATAAAAGGAAAACCAGGAAATCTGAAGTTACAAATTCAATGAGTCAAGTTAAAGCTCTTTAACTAACATCCATCTTTTGTAATGCAGACTCCTTTGCGACATACTCGTAGCTGCGTGTATGAGGTAATTTAAAAATGGAATGTTGGATTAAAATTTGAAAATTAGATTGTCATAGTTGTTATTCACATTTGATTGTTTTTACAACTCATTTCACATTTTGTCTCACGGTGAAAATGGCTTATCAAGAACAGTTTGATTTAATGGAAGCTTATTTTTTAAATAACAAAAACGTGAATCTAGCTCTGCGGTGGTATGGAGAGAGATATCAAGGCCGACAGGCACCAACTCGGTTTGTATTGAAAAGAATGGTAGAAAATTTAAAGAATACGGGTGGTTTCAAGAAGAGACGGCAAACTATTCAGCAAAACTATTTCGATTTTGAAATAGATGTTTTAACATACTTTGAATCATCTCCGAAGGCTTCAAGTAGAGATGCTGCCGATGAATTAGGAACAACCCACACTCGCGTACTTAAAATGCTGAAAAAGTAAGTAAGTATAAATGCTATCGTGAAGGTCGGTTGGTGCAAAAATTGCATATTGGGGATCGTGAGAGACGGTTACAATTTTGTGAAAACATGCTTGGAGAAATTGACCGAAACCCTAATTTTTTGAGTAACATTGTATGGTCTGACGAAACCAACTTCAGCAATAATGGCATGTACAATCGCCGCAATAACCATTATTGGTCTCGAGTGAATCCTGTTCGTGTTCATGAAACTAACAATCAAGTAAGATTTTCTTTCAACGTCTGGTGCGGAATTATGAGAAATAATGTAGTGTTAGTCCACGTGTACGAAGGTCATTTAAACACTGTCAAGTATATTGAAATACTGGATCTCTTAAGAAACGAGTTAAATGGTTTCCCCGAGGAAGAGCGAAACCAAATAATTCTATAGCAAGATGGTGCTCCAGCACATAACAGCAGAATCACTACTGCCTACATTAATAACCATTTTAATACCTGGATTGGTACAAACGGCACAATCAGATGGCCTGCGAGATCGCCAGATCTCACCCCATTAGATTTTTTTTTGTGGGGATAATGTAAAAAATCAAATTTACTTGAAATCTTATGCGAATGACAGCGAGTTGAGAGTTGAAGTTCAGAATACGATTTATAATATTCACCACAACACTTTATTAAAGGTTACTAGAAATGAATTCGTTAAAAGAATAAACTTGTGTATCCAAGAGAATGGAACCCATTTCGAGCAACTAATTAGTTAGTTTACCATTTTTTGTAAATAATTAAATTAATTTAAGATTTCCTTTCATTTAATTTATCATGTTTGTTAGAGAGATTTCATCCTTATAATTGACCCTAACGATCGATGCAATAAAAGTACAGGGTATATTTTTTTTCAGATTTTAGCCGGTTCGATTCCCGGGTGTGGGAGAGGAGAATTTTCGAAAATCTTTGAATGCAGTTTGCTTTCTATTCAAAAATAAAGGAATGTTTCCTTTGAGTAAAATTTTCTATCTGCAGTATTAAGAGTACTTTCCCTCCAGGTGGCATTACAAAATTCCACCCTGTATATGCAATGTCCCGACTGACATATCAACGCCCAGCCTAAACCACAAACGATAAAAGTTTGAATTTTTTTAGAAGATGTTGTTTTTATTCTGTAGGCGTCATTTAAGAAAGGATTTTTGGAAATTCATCATCTAAAGCGGTGAAATAGGGGATAAAAGTTTGTATGAAACTCTGTCATTTTTAATTTGAAATGAATGAAATTTGGTATCTAACCTCTAAATATAAAATAATAAAATACGTCTTCAAGCTAATTTTGGATTTCATCCCCAGTGGGATAAAAAGGGGTGTTAAAATTTGTATGAAAACTAAATTGTTTATTATCAAAATTACTTGGAATTCAGTATTTGTGCTCTTCAATACAATTAAAGAAACACGTATTAGAGGATTTTTTTTGAATTTCATCACTTAAAGGGGTAAAAAGGGATGTGATATTTTGTGTGAAAACTAAATTGTTTACTATCAAAATTACTTGGACTTTGGTATTTATGCTCTTCAATACAAGTAAACACACAATAATTTAAGGATTGTTTTGAATTTCTTCCCTTAAAGGGGTAAAAAGGGATGTTGAAGTTTGTGTGAAAACTAAATTGTTTACTATCAAAATTACTTGGAATTTAGTATTTATGCTCTTCAATATAATTAAACACACAATAATTTAAAGATTATTTGAATTTCATCCCTTATAGGGGTAAAAAGGGGTGTTAAAGTTTATTTGTATGATTACTGGATGTGCTCGAGGGGAAACAGTTTTCATAACTCGAGTACCACTGATACCCTCTGACTATGTCTTTGAGTTTAAACGATTTCAATTCCTCTTAAGGTCTGCTTTGCAATGACCATAAATAAATCACAAGGTCATTCATTAAGGGTGGCACGCATAGATTTAAGAAAATATTGCTTCCAACACGGGCAATTTTACGTTGCCTGTCCCAGAGTCATCACTAGCAGCCTGGACAATTTAACATCGAAATAAAACTAATGTGATATACAAAGAAGAATTTCTGAAATTCTAACTTCTTGTTGACGACTTTGTTAGTGTAAGCTAATTGGAGTACCCATATCTAGACTGTACAGGATGGTGCAAAACTCATCACTCTATCGGAAGATGCCTAAATTTTTGGAAATGGCGGAAAATATCAATTCTGCTTCGATATTTGTGAAGTAAACAGATGCAAAATATAGCTGGTAACCTCCAAGCAGGTGTAACATTTATTTTTGTCCGTGTTTGAAAATCCCTGAATATGTAAATAAGCAAAATTATCACCTCTGTGGGATCGAAAATCTGCGTATAATCCAGACGAGAGTCATTACACCCGCTCAAGGTTACTGCATGGTGTATTTTTTACCCTGAAGGCATCAACGAGCCACCAAACTACTACTGTGGTCGACGAGGTCACAGAGTCATGATCAACATATTTCACTATCCTTCAAAGCCATAAATTTTAACTAGAGTACATAATGGTTCCAACAGCATAATGCAACGGCGCTTACTGCACGAGCTGCCACCGAAATTCTGAGGGCGGCATTACCCAGACTTGCACTGGCCAGTAAGATTGCCTGATGTAACAGTTCCAGACTTCTTTCTGTGGGTTTTTTTAAGTCACGAGTCTAAGTCAACAAGCCTCAGACTGTTGAAGCCCTCAAACATAATATCCGCTGGAAGTTCTGGCAAGAGTGATGGCAAATGCCAGCTATTAGAACAGGAAGGCAGTGCAGTTTATGCTCATTTTATATCAATTTACACCTAATTTTAATTCCATAAAATAATAATGTTGAGCACTGTGTTTGGATAATAATTTGCAATATCCCACCAGAACTGACAAAAAACGAAACAGCCAATATCGTGTAGTCCACGCAGGCGAAGCTGCGGGCGGAAAGCTAGTCTTCAATAATCTTATACCATTGTTTAGGATCCATTGTTTTATTTCGGCGTTCCAGCATCATCAGATCAGTTCAATGTTACCATTTTCATCAGTACCATTTATTTATAAGTATTTGCTTCATCATAGTCGCTTCTATTCGATATACCTTATATACGTGGCATACTGTGCATTATGGCGTTCCTGTGGCCAACTGTAGTCTTCTTTACTGATAAAAAAGACCACAGTTGGCAATGGAACTGATTCCATTTCACCAAATGACACATTTTGGGTGTAAATGATAGCATTTTTGATAAAAACACCAAAATCGCTATATGTATGCGTACAATATTTGCGGAGTTCCCGAAATTTATCTGGGATGCCATCATCAGATCCTGGTTTCCTTATTATGATACTACCCTTGGGATATCTTCTTTCCAACAAAAAAATAATCATCAAAATCGATTCATAAACAATGAAGTTATCCGCGAAAATTCATAAAAAAAAAAAAAAAATATTCGGTCGAATTGAGAAACCTCCTCCTTTTTTAAAGTCAGTTAAAAATATAACAACACTGATGTATTTCAATAAATTAATTAAATTACAACTTTCCATAGATCTATATTAAAAATTTCATCAATTCACTCAAAAATGTTGGCTTACCAATATCATGTAAGCGTTCACATTCCAACTGATGAAGCCCAAACAGTTGTAGCAAAACATAAATAAAAAAAATAACAATCTTAAAATCGGCTTACATAATAAAATAAACATACTAAAATGAGTGCTATGGGACGTTCTATAGATTGCATAGCTTTGTTTATACATCATAACGGTAGAACTAAAGCTTATTGAATGAAAATACTTATTAATGAATTTCAGTGATATATGTTTTTTTTTTCATTAAGTGCCTATAACATTCAAAATAAATTAAATCTATAGCTTCCTCTCCTAATCTTTGGATGATAAAGCTTTGATGGATGTAACTGTTCTTACTATAAGTCGTCATGATCATCATTCAGAAGAATGTGACGATGAGATAGGAATAAATACCTACTATTAAAAGTTTTTGGTGTTGACACAACATGACTTCTACATATAATGAGTAATACAGACTGACAGTGGTATGAAACTTCTGTATTAGTCGTTATCTTAGAAGTCTTCGACTTTACACACATACAGTCCATCCAAAGTTTATTAAGTCTTCCACAACTCTTCTAGCCATCCACATTCACACTCGAAACTTCCCTCACCGACTTGTCCTGCCCATAAATGAAACTTTCCTCACCGACTCGTCCTGTCCATAAATTATAGTAGTCAACAAAATATTTTGTCATAATACAAAAAAGGGCAACAAAGGTGGAAAAAGTGATGCGCAAAGAAAGGTAAAAGATGGATAGGCGATATGATACAAAATACAATGGACCATAACCGTCACTATATGACGGCACGTATCGGTCGGACCACGAGCCATACTGCCGTCCTCTATCTAGAGAGTGCCTATCTGACAAAATCATATTTTAATTTAAAGATGAAAAACAAAAAAACTGCGAAATAATAAGAAAACGATGCCGTTTATCAACTTTAACTCATATGTCGCATATAGTATAGTTGCCGGTGTCAAAAATATATTTAATTGCGCACTTTCAAATAGGCACATTGTTAGTTCAAAAGAATTACTTAATCTTATAAAAAATTGGCTCATAAACATTGCAATTTGGGACGTTTTTTTATTCGAAATCTGTTAATAATATAATACTGCTTAGAGAAATCGATAGAGTTTTTTGATGATTACGGAGGTATGAAAGCTCAAAATTAGCCAAATGTCATATAGTGACACTATTATAGGACAGCGTAGCTCGTAACAGCGGCAGGTAGGAAGGTACCACAGGTAGAAATATTCGTTACACGTCAAATCTTTTCATGTGCCAACGTATAACAAGCGTGTTGTGTTATCGGCATATATCAATTTTTGCTTTTACACTGTTCGCAACTTTGTTTTAGTTTTGTTTCTTTTTTTTATGACGATTCCCAATTTGAATCGAACCTGGTGGGTTAGCGAAGTTATGTGAGATGATACTTTTTTGTTGTGCTTCTTTCAAACCAAATCTATTTTGCTCATATATTTTAAGGAAATAAATATAGTTTTATATTTAAGAGTTTCTAGATACAGTGTCATTCTATCATGCCTGTCTTTGAAGTTTTCGACGAGATTGGGAGTTATCTAGGGGACTACAAGATCCCAATGGGTCGAAGTATCCGAGTTATTTCTCGGCCCCTTCACAAGATAAGATCACGCTTTAATGTGACGTGACGTGACGAGTTTAATGTGACGTGTTCAATCCCATAATATATATTTTGGTTATTAAATAAAGGCTATCGCAATAAAATGTCACTAGAGACCAAGCATGTTGGTTCAAAGTTCAAAGTATTAATTGCGACTAAAACTAGTTTCTAACTAGCTAAATAATCAAAACAAGAAAGCTTGACGGGTTTTTGTTTACATTCCGTCACACCAGCTGACACAGGTAACATTATTTAACAATCATCTCAAACCCGTAACGGAACGATTGCATCAGCGCAGTTCGCAAGTTTGTGTACAAAGGCTTTAGAACTTGACGGTTACAAAAGATTGTTGTCAGAAACAGCAGGTAAAACGCATTGTTAAGTAGGTCTCATAAATAACCGCAGAACCTTGACATTGACATCTAAAAGTATCAAATCCATTTCGTGCTTTTAAAGTGAAGTTGTTAGGTATGCTAATCATGGCTCAATTTTTCGAAGCTCAACGGTCACGGTGGCTCTGATGACCACTGTGGCCAGTTAGTTGCCGCGCCGGTTGCCGTGCGAGCGAGAGGGCATGACGGAGCGTCAACGCGTCAGTGCCTCCCGCAGAACACCCGGCATTTAACGCGGCGCATTCTAGTATACCGCGCGTTCCCTGCTCGGCTATCCCGCACATGTATTCCGCGAGTGTATCTCTGTGAACCGCTCTTGTGATTCTGGATGTTTTGCGTGCAACCATGGGTGGACGACTAGTGTTGTTGTTAGTGATGTGCACGGGACTCGTGGTCGCCGACAGGAAACTTACCGTCGTCGAGAAAATTAGAGGAGACGGGGACCTCTCGCAGGTATTCCAAACTTTCTAACGAGTACTTAAATAGTTTTAAAAGTCTTTTGTTTTACTTTTAAGAAGTTCTTAAGAGCGCTCTTTGGTGCTAGAACTGTTTAAGTTTTGTTAAAGTTACGTTAAAGTAACTTTGACGGCTGAAAGGTTACGTGGACTTGCAGTTTAATTGGCACAATGTTGTGTTATAAGCGTAATCATTTGGTGTCCCACCGTGAGTCCTTGATCCAAATAAAAACAATTGCTTAACTCTATTTTGTTCAAGGTGGGTGTGAGGTAGAGCTATGAGGTCTACGACCTACTCGATCGTATGCGTAGTAGGTTGATACTTTGCATGATACAAAAGTGCAATAAAACAAGTACCAGCTTCAGATATGTAAATAAATAAAATTCTTATTGGTCTTAATGTACAGACCGAGTTGTTTCTTTTAAACTGGCACACTGTACCATCTACCTTATCGATGCTCCACATCACAGAGTTGTTTTTGTATGAAGAAATATTTCGCACAAGCATGTTTTGTGTTTAACTTATTTCCTTATTCATTGAGCTTAGTTTACATAATAAGAAGTTAAGTATTAATAACAGTTGCGATTAAATTGCATATGCGGTTTGTAATAGCTGGCCACCTGGCGACTGAGTCATCATCATGTGGATCGTACCCCTTAGCTAGTTTTCCACTTGGGACAATGGCTCACTGATTTGTGTCTTTTGAATTTCACTGCCCGACATTAGAATTGCCTTTGTTTCTAACATTTGCTTGTACTTAAATAAAGTTACGATCATTATTTCCTTAAAGGGAAGAGGAGTAGGAACACGCATAATGCTTGACATTTTCGTTCAATCGTTTGGGTGATAGACAATGGGTTGACGCCCTTGTCTAGTTTCCGCAAACGACGCGGCGACGCCGACTCTCCTCCGGCTCCGTTAGGTATTGGGTTTGATTCCTATAAGAAGGACCATCTGCCGTTTTGGGATACTGAATGAGTTTGAAACTGAAAAGGAAAAAGACAAGAAGTGCTATGTTTCTAGAAAAAATCAAAATTAGTCGAAGGTAAAGACTTCAAAGAGGAGAAGAAGGTTAGCCCAATCTTAGCGCAAGAGCATTAGGCTAATCTCGTAACTAATGTCTAAACATTTTCAAGATAGATCCAAAACTATGACATTACATAACTCTTAGAAGGGTTTGGCAGAAGAGAAATGACGTAGACGGCACACCCTGAGTACCAATTTGCGAATTTGCAACTCATCGATCGGTGCCTTAAAGCCGTCAAAAACAAAAGACGTCTGATTGCATGTCAGAAAGAAATGGCTGATTAAAGAGAAGGGCCACGTCGTACCATAAACCTGTCACTCCTTAGTGCATATTGTCGACTTCTTACCGGCTAGGTGGCTTCCGCTTAAAGTACGCATTATGAGTCATCAAGCGGCTATAAGTCCGACGTCGCGACGTTGCATGTCAATAAAGTTTGAAAGCTGCAGTGCTTCAATTAGAGAAAGGGCAAGAAGTTAATCTAATGTGTTTACTTACTTGTATAGTTCCTGGTCAGCTAAGTGAAGTTGCAATTGCACTAATTGAAACTCTACTTAACCTTAACTCATCTTGAAATTAGCCGTGCAACAAGAAAGAAGAAAATAAGTTAAGATTAAGAATTGCTCTAAGTTTCATTCATAAAAACAGAATTCAGTAAAGTGACTTTTATACAGTGAAGATGCTAATTTTGGTTTAAGGGAGTATATATGGCTATGGTCGGAATAGGCGAAACAGATAGAATCAAATAGAAAGCTAGCAAAACACAATATTTCGAGCCGAAGCACTAGGAGTGGTTGATGTGAATATACTAATGGATGAACTAAAATTTAACTGAAAATTTAACTCAACTCTCGCATTAGTTGCGAGTACTTGTACGATGAATTGACTGACATTAACATAGTTATTTATTTATTATATACTTTATTGTACACCACTTAAATAATTACAGGACAAAAAACATTTTAAAGATAAGTGTACAATGGGCGGTCTTATCGCACAGGGCAATCTCTTCCAGACAACCTTTGGATGGACTGAACGAGAGGAGATAGACATAGGGCTGTCAGTGTACAAAAAAACTATCTTAAATAATATTACTTAGATATTACATAAAATACATACATACAAATAAAATAATATATTAATAAATATCAAATATAGAGCAGAGAAAGGAGAAAAATAGTTACAGAGAAAGGAAATGCTCCTTCACCATTTTTTTTAAATGTAGGTAATGTTTGCGCACGTCTTACCTCAATAGGTAATGCATTCCACAAACGAGCTGCTTGAACCGTGAAAGATTTGTCGAAGAACGATGTGGAATGCATACGAATGCTTAATTATGTTAATTATGTAAGTAGACCGGATATACATTTAAATATACTTACTTATTGTTATCTCCAAAAGCTTATTCAACCATAATAAGTATCCTAATACAAAACAAATGAAAGGAAAGCCGATTTCAGTGAACAAATCTTGCTTGAAGAGTTTAAAAGACCCGTAATTTTTTCCTTTTATTTACGAAGCGGTGGTCCGCTCGAGGCCGATAAGCTAGGACAAAATCTTCTTATTAAAGATATTATTTAGTCACGGTCCATGCCGGGTTACAGCGGCATTTACATATTTTGTTCGAGGACGGAAGAAGGACCAAAATATACAAACTCAATAACTAAAGAGTTCTCCAAACTGGACTTTAATTTGAGCCCGTCATCGGCATTAGTCCCGAAGCACCAAAACGTATTAAGCTATAATGCGTAGTACCTCTCCAAGGAATGCATAAAACTCGTTCCTATTTCAGGCCGAAGTGGGAAAACTCATAAAACTTTGCTAATGTCTGTTTTGGTACACATTTTGGTTATAAAGACTTACTTTTAAGTGTTTAATTTCGCTTTACTCGTTATCGCCGAAACAAACTCCCATTTGGAGTTTGTCTTCACCGTAATTCAATTAGCTTTTAGGCAATATCGATAATTTTATCAATGGCCACGTACTACAAATGTTAATAAAGGACTGTTCATAATTTAATTGAACGTCTCAAATGGCTGCATCCGTTGTCTTATGTCGTTTCAATTGTGGCTCAACTTTGTGAAAGGCTGGTCTTGGATTTATTAATAGATATAGCAACGTTTAGCAATTAGTCCTCATAGAGTTGGGAGAGAACATCTATTGAAATAGGGTACGAGGTAGCCTGGACCGTTTATGTACTTATGTTACCAAACCTCTTCATTGTGAAGTCCTATACAAACATAGAGTTGCGTTTGTTTTGAATTGTGGCTTCTATATGTTTGAAATTGAAAGTGGTGTAATGCCCGATGCTAAAATACAGACGACTTGCTTCGAAGCATTGCTAGAATTCGGCATAATTTTCAAATTAATAAGCGCCAGCCATTCCAGTGGAGGATTATCTTCGATTTTGATCTATTCGGAAAGCGAATTCTAGAGTATTTCTAATTTTGGAAATCAAACTACCATTTCTTCTTATTCACAAATCTGTGTCAGTATTCCATTTTTCGTATTTGAATATTTTGAGGTTTCTTGGGTAGTGGCGCTTATTAAGGTACGTGCCTGTAAACCGACAACCCGCAGTGAATGATGAAATATTAGATAACTTGGTGTATTGTCTACGTTACGGATGTCCTTATGTACGTACGTACTAGGCATACATAAGTGGTAGGAGCACACGACGAGCGCTCACCGCTCATCTTACCCGCTTCCTCTGAGATAATTATTGTGGACAACGGGTCCCTTCGTCAATCAACGAACAGTTAAATTTCATTTGAGCTTCCTTTGTGAAGGTTGCGAGTAACGACTCACGATGAATATTATGTTACCTTCCAAAAACTTTGTCATGTGGGTCGTTATGACAATTATCGTGGATTAGTAAGAACAGAGCTATTGTTCAATTATCATAGAACTTGTTGCTAAGGTATATTATCCCATTATTCATTTATAATAATAGCACGATTATTAAGAAATATGCCGTTACATTTCATGCTAACTCTACACATTACCGTGAGGGTAGGCCTTTATCACAAAATGGACGACAAGAATGGATTTATTGGTAAATATTATCTTTAATAAATCACCGAAAAATGCGTTTACTTTTAATTTATGTCATCTGTTTCTCTGCTTCACAATTGGTGAAAAATGCTTTAATGAAAAATTTGTGTCTCGTTTCAAGGGGATCCAGTAGTGTAGCCTGGGATGGCATATCTAAAGTATTTTAATAACTCTTATCTACCAAACTGGAAATATGCGAACATGCTTGAAATTAAATTCTAGAGAATGGACTTTAGCATTTGCAGACACTGTTGTGACTTTTAGGCATTTGAATAAAATTTTGATGGGTTGGTAACTGCTGCTTACGAAATGTGTTTTATTGTTTATCAAACATGTCATATACACAGAATAATATAATACCTAGCTTATATCCAACTACAAGTTTAAGTTGAAATTAATTTGTGGACAAAAAGTATTCTACTTAAATGGAAACTGTGGTAACGATTTTGGTGAAATTCGGTTTTACGTGTTTTATTTCTACCCATACCAGGGGGGTGACCATGTCTGCCCTCAATAGCATAGTTTCAGTAAGTACGCTCTAGAAGGTTTCGAGAAAAACGCGGTAAAATTTTTGGTGAGAAAATCTTCCATACATTTTTTGCTTATTATCAGATCTTGATAGTTGATACTTTAAATGAAAGAGGACCTCAGCACCTATGTATTACTTATTTGGCAACCAAAACTGAGTAATAAAGAGACAAAATAAATCCATTATTTTAGTTATACTAAGTATCTCCTAGAGGCTCACTGATAGATAACACTTAGCATAAACACAGTAAGTGTGTTATTTACTGTATTTATGCTAAGTTACCATATAAATTGCAGTGATATTAAAATAATAAGTTTTTGGTTTTAATTTAAGATTTTGAAAATTTATATAACCTTGTTTTAGATATACTGTTATTGAACATATTTTATATTGAATATATTACAAACATATTAAATAGATTGTTATTGAACTGTTGCTGAAAATCAATAGCAATCTAACAACTAAGTGCAGGCCAAACCGCCCGATCATGATGATCACATAATAAAGTTTCTTAATTTTACTTAATTGAATCAGTATATTCAGTTAAAAATGGCACAAGTAAGAATTGAATTTATTACATTAACCACTCAACTGAAGTTAACTTAAAATGTGTTACTCAGTCTTCTCAATACTATTTATTTTAGAATCACAGACGCTAATTTAGGGTCAAAATAAATTATCAAAAAGTAACTTTACATTTCAAATAAACTAAAAATCCTTTCCTCGGTATCAAATCAACACTTACAGATTTATAGAACAACACTTATGGATCTTATAGATACTTAAGCCGTAAATAACAAAAGTTATAACCATTTAGGATAGAAATTAAACTTTCTTCTCTAACATTGAAGCAAAATTAAAACATACAATGAATTAGGAATCAACTCCTACGAAATCAAGAAGCCGAGAACTTATTGTCAAATTCGTTGGAAAGATTCAAGGATCCATCATCAACTGGCAAAGTCAAACCAGAAATGCCTTCGGCTGGGAATGAGATCTTTGACAATTCTCTCTTTTCGTGAAGAGGCGAAACCCCTTGGTGAACTTCTCTGTTCAGCACAAGGGAATAGTTTGTTTTTTTTAATTTTGGCTTGTAAAAAATTGTACTGTGTTCTGATGTCCTGAATTCCTCATCAGAGTGAGATTTTTTGTAGCACAAATTGTACTCTCCACGGACGTATTCTCGGTTTTTCATTGCACGTACGTATTTTCTGTTCTGAATGAATGTCACAAAATCTGTAAAAATCACGGACATCCATTAATTTTAGAATATTTAATCCTGAGTTAGAGGTTCGAACGGCTTCTACAAAGTCATTACAGTCGCAATTTTTTTATTTTTTTGAAGAGATTGCCCCACTTGGTGGTAGAAGCTGTCAGCTGAATTGAATGTATGTCCTGGTTCAAGATACTTTATAGTGATAGAGCGTGCTTCAATTAAATTACTGTTGACAACATTGACAAGAAACGAAAAGAGTGTCCTAGGGGGTGACCATAAGCTCTTAGAGCGGTATCAATTTGATATCGAGTAAGTGACAGATGTATACAAGTCAGATACATCTGTCCCTTATTCGATCTCAAATTGATACCGCTTTAAGAGCTTATGGTCACCCCCCTGTATTGTAAAGATTGAAGTACCTATTTCATTTATTGCCGCAATTCTCAAACCCGACCACAATTCAAAAATCAAACTGAATTCAAATAAACAAGTGAATGAATTTCACAAGCTTTCAATAAAAAATCAGGGAACGGTTTCTTAAGCGCTTTTGTTTTTAAGGTGCGACTAACTTAATTGGAAGGCGGGTAAAATACTGGAAAAATAATATGGCGTCGATGTAAAACATTGGTTCCCAAACTGTGGTCCGACCACTGGTGGTTCACTAGAGCTCAAGAAAAGTTTGAAATAAAGTATTGGTGCCAACTAATTTTAAGTTAAAATCAGAAATGTTGTGTTTAACAATTGTCGTTACTTTTGTTTTTAAAGAATAGGTTAGATTTGCTCTAAGTTCTGGATAACGGTTTAAGTTTTTTAGATTACCACAGTCAATCTTTTTTCTGAACTTCTGATCCCTGCTAACAAGGAGACCAAAGTGGTCCCAGGTCCAAAAAGCTTGAGAACCACTGATGTAAAATATTACTATAAAGTTACTTAGAACAAGTGATAAGACCTCGGTAATGTCGTGGTGTTCCCGTTTCACCACTCAAGTGTTATTTTATGAAAATGGATTTTCTATCCAATCTTCGTTAACTTTTTTCTTATTGGAAAATGGACAATATTGCTTTTCTATTAGACTTTCATTACAGCCATTTGGTTTAATAAATAAGTTGTTAGAGCTATTCGCGTGGAAAGTAATTTTCCTGCTTTATGGCTAAGTTCAGTGAACAAAATCACGTGTCATAAAACTAGAAAGTAATAAATACTACTGTGGAACCGTAACTTTTAATTAGCTTAGCCTGATTAGATTACACTAGATTTTAACAGACACTAACATTTCTGTTTTATTTTATTACTTATTTTAGATACATTTAAAATGCTGCTACTGTGTAGTGAATTTCAACGTATGTCAAATTGTATCTGTGCAGGATTGCAGGGAGACCTGAGGTTTGGTTCTTTTTTCGAAATCTGAAATAACGCTCTTCTTTTATTCCTTTTTTTAATTTATTTGTTTATGTGGACCATACAACTTTAAAGTCCCTAAAACTGTGTGCTCTTCGACATTTTTCCACGTTTTTTTTTACTCCATGACATAGTAAAATTCATGCAAGGCATGACAATATCTGGGGACACATCCTGTCACCGCTTCCTGTGTTCATATAGGTGACGAAGTATCAATTGATGGGGAATTCAATATGTGCGTACCGTATTGCCGCGTATTATGCGGGCCACGAGACGCACCCATCGTTTTGGTCGTTTTCGTATTCCGAACACGTCGAACTGACACCTACCTGACAGGTGTTCTAATGCCTAAACGAATTTTAACGTATTTTTGCGAAGGTCGCGGCTTGTAAAAAGAGGTCTCTATGAGCAATAATCAAGGCTATTGTTGCCTGTTGCTTCCTCTGGGAAGTAGGTAACGAATTGATGATTTATAGTCAAAAATTATTTAAATATTAGTCATCATGTAGTTTCTTTCATGATTTGATCGTTTATTTGACGAAAAGGAAGATATGATTAAGTTAATACATACTGCTTTTCAATAAAAAAAAAACAATTATAAAGACCGTGGTTCGCTTGGACCTTATAATATGATTATTTTACTATATAAAATAAGTAAATTAAAAGTAAAGTTAATAGCCGTGAGGTCTGCGTAAAATAAAAGAAAATATAAAATGAGGTTTACTCCTAAATATTTTTAGACACAAAATATTTTGAGGTATTTCCAGTCTACCCACTATCCACGTGTTCGGAGAAAAACTCAAGCGACCGTTTGAAATAAATAAGTTACTGTCCGTGAATAAAACTGTCCGTCCAGGCTTTTAATATTCAATATTCAGTTTCAAAGACAAACTTCCTTACCTTGGAGACCGATACCAGTTCCTATACCGATACTCTATCACTATTAGTTAGCGTTGAGTCGATCGTTCCGTCTTTAATGTCTATGGTCGCTTGACAGCTGTTATATTTCACTTCGCAAATAATTACCGCAATTAAAATATTTAACTACCGGCCCAGGGTCAGGACCCTTGACGGGGTGGGTTGTCGGACGGTAGGAATACGGATCCTATATTTGAGGAGTATTTTTGTTACTGCTTTTAGTTTAGTGCTACTATAATTTTGTTTTGAGAGTGATTGTTTACTTGCAAATGAAACTGTGCTTCGAATGTTAGACTTTAAAGGCTATTGTAGTTTTATTGCTAACTATAATAAAACTACAATACACACACTACACTATATGTGTATGTATTTATATCTTAGGTTAGTCGTTCACTTTTCTTCTCTTCCTGTTCTCACACACTATTTGTCTACATTTCTTCTTGATTTCTCCTTTTCGCGGGTCTGCTGGTAGAAATTTCTTAAGAAATAAGCAGTACCTTTGTACTCCTTTGTCATGATGTGTTTTCTGTATGTATTTTCTGTGTGTACATTAATAATAAAATAAATAAATATAATAGGTTAACAACAAAAAATCTCACATATATTCCTCGCAGGCCTAGAACAAGTAGTAACGGCCGTGGCTTAAAGTTGTAAGTCATGGGTTTGAATCCAGGCTGCCGGTTTGTGTAAATTATTTCATCACCAATTCACCACAGCTCTCAAAACGGCGAAGGAAATCATCATGCATGCATCATATCTTAAAACCAAAATTTTTATCAGATGTCCACCAACACGCACTGGGCCCGCTTGGCGGATTATGGCCCTTCCCTCTCATAGACAAGACACTTGCTTGCACGGACCAAATGGGAGACTAAATGCGGCAAAGGGGTCCATCTATCTTATCATATCCTATCCCCAAGGGGTTAGGTTAGGTATACCTTCGCACATTTCGGCATTTATGTTTTAAGTCTCATGTAACAGCGGTCGCGCGAGCCTAATGCCATCAATCGAGCACAAGTCTAGATTTCAGGCTGCTACTGAAAAAATCCAGATGGAAAAACACACGAAAAACCCAATAAATCTTTGCCCGACCCAGTTATTGAATCCAGAACCTCATTCTCAGCGACCGCTAGACCAACGAGGCAGTTCTTGCTAAAGTTAATATTTTTTTAAGGTTCGGAGTCAGACCACTATCATAAGACCAGAGTAAGACTTACCCAAAAGGGTCGTAACCACAGACACAAATCTAACTAGATAACGCAAGTCCCTCCATCTGTATGAAAACCAAGCGTGCCACTTTTTCATACACAATTATAAACAAATTTACTTACCAACTAGCTGTTGCCCGCGGCTTCGCTCCCGTGGACCACCCCACAGGACCCATTTTCGGGATTAAAAAATAGCCTATGTCACTCAAGAATACTGTAGCTTTCTATTGGTGAAAGCATTTTTCAAATCGGTCCAGCAGTTTCGGAGCGTATTCGGTACTTTCCTCTTAATAATATTAGTATAGATGAAAGAAAACATTTCCAATCCCTCAGCCAATTTTTTCTATTCAGTTTTTACAGCTCAGTATGGCATTAGACATTTTATAGATTTCGGTGGATTTCCGGTGCCGATAATGCTAAATGAAAAGCTCAAAGTACGATCGTACTTTTACTCGCGTCATCTACCTAGTTAGATTTATATCTGTGGTCGTAACAATACAGAAACAGAACTTAACTGTAACTTTGTGTTATTTTATCATTTGAGTTCACAAATGACCGGACGCTGAAACTTCCTAAAACTAATACATTTTAGATTACTTTCGCACAAGTTACTATCCAGTTTAAAGTTTAGGTAAAGCATGTTTAGATCACGCGGTTCCCTTTGAAGAATGTCTTGTGGTTTAAAGGAATTACTAAATTAAACATGAATGTTGAATAACGTAGTAAAGCTTAACTTTGCGAGTAGAAGTTACTTTGAATTAAGACAAAGCCGCGTTGAACTTAATTATGTAATAATAATTATTGCTTTTAATAGGTACTGTTGGGATAAAATTACAATTTGATGTTATACGGCTAAGTTGTGAGTGTTGTGTTTGTGATAATGGAGGGTAGGCAGAAGTAGAGGCATTTTATAGATGTTATTACGCTTAGATGACATGTAGATGTATTTTAGCACATTTATCGTCTCAGCCTCCTGAAAAGTTTGATTTCAATGGAGAGCAGAGGAATATTTTCATTGAAACCTAAAAAAAATAATATTTCTAAACACCTTTTGGTGAATATTTAGGTGATTACTTAACATAACCCTTGTATACCCAGAGTTATGTAACGGTTTCTTTATAGTATATCTATTTTCGACGTATTATTCATTGGGTACCCGTGTTAAAGGCATCTGAGGTATTCGTATTCCACATACGGCACCTATCGATATTTTTCGCAGGTGCCATTGTTGGAATAATTTATTATTTAAAATTTTATTCCACGTTTGGCACCTACAGAGGTAGTAGGTGTTGGGACGTGATTATTTTTAGGACTTCTAAATCAAAAATTTGATTAAAATCAGTAGAAAGTTTAATAACTTGATAAAAATATATTTTTCTCTTTTGCGTTTTTAGTTACTTTAAAAGCATTTATACCCAAACTACTAGGTGGCCAGAATCATGAACATTAATCTTGAATTGGAAAACTTTTTTTTTATTATATATAGGTTCGTAGGCTACTAGGAGCAATTGATATGGATTGTTTGGGGTAATCTTTAGTCCCAAACAAAAAACATTGTTATCTGTATTTTATTGTGTATTCAATGTCAAACCAATGAAGAAAACAAAATAATCTTGTTTTGTCTAGAGTAATAGTGACGACTTCAGCAGTTTAATCGCGGCCATACTATTTAATAAGTACAAAATATTTGAACTGGTTGAGAATGTGGGTAGTCGGATAGATTCGTAGGTTGATGCAAATAATGGAGGGGTCCGAGTTCCTGACAGTGATGCGGGTGACTCTCAAGTGATAGCTCTTATACGGATTTATGCGTTTTTTCATATATACATCTATCTCTTTAAAGGTTGGGATGTAAACACTTCGGTTGCTATGTGATTTGTAAGAAAAACTGTGTTACAAGAATGTTATTGAACAAAATGGTTACTATTGCTTTAGGTCTTTTTAAATATTATTATTAAAATATATATATATATATATAATACTAGCTATTGCCCGCGGCTTCGCTCCCGTGGACCACCCCACAGGACCCATTTTCGGTATTAAA
This sequence comes from Orthosia incerta, assembly GCA_948252205.1. Lineage (NCBI taxonomy): Eukaryota > Metazoa > Arthropoda > Insecta > Lepidoptera > Noctuidae > Orthosia > Orthosia incerta. The sequence continues at coordinate 10,239,741 of OX411748.1, forward strand.
ACGTACTCTGTTTGTCACTCAGGAGTAATGTAGCTTTCTATTGGTGAAATATTTTTTTAAATCGGTCCAGTAGTTTCGGAGCCAATTCGGTACAAACAAACGAAAAAATCTTTCCTCTTTATAATATTAGTATAGGTATAGTCATCATCTGCCTAGCCTTTTCCCAACTATATTGGGGTCAGCTTCCAGTCTTACCGGATTCAGCTAAGTGCCAGTGTTTTTACATGATGCGACTGCCTATCTGACCTCCACAACCCAGTAACTGGGTAACACGGTACCCCTTGGCAAGACTGGTGTCAGATCTCAAGCTTCTGACTACCCGTAACGACTGCTCGGTATGTTGAAATAGTATAGATTATTATTATTATTTGTTGTAATCTCTAGCCAAAATGATTCGTGATAACGGTTTGATATTATTCATTGAGTAAAAAGGAATTTATAGGCAGATATTATACTATGTTTTTTCAATTATTCTGCAAATGTATCTATCTACACAGTGCATCCAAAAGATTACAGACAGTGACCCAAGATTATCTAAATGTCATCGACCTCTTGCTCTCTCAGACAGAAATATCGACAATAACGATTATAACTATTCTCAATAAGTAAAATACATTTTATTGTTATCCGGAAATAAACCAAATCGCAAACTCGCCAGTTAATGTAACAATGAAATCGATTGAACTCGAAGAGGAGGCAGAAAATTAAAAAAGTAGTCTGGTCGTAGTTTATTGAACTCACTGTTATGGTCGTGTTCAAGGAAAGAAAGAATGATGAAAAAAGAAGCGTTTATGCTGAAACTTTTTCTAGCGACAATCGCTAACAGACTTTGATCAAAAAGCAAAGAGGTTGTTTGAAATTAGCTGCTTTCAACGCGGGATAATTGACCCTTCATCTGTGATCGCCCGATAATTGAATACCTCTTATAACACGAAGGAAAAACTTTCGCAATATCCCTCAAAGATTTATAGAGAAACTTTTTCACTATTTTCCTTACCTACTACATCAAAATTATGATGAAAATACACGATGGACTAAATTTGAAATAAGCAGGTGGTTTTAATCGGATCAAGAGTAACGACTTGGCGAAACGAACTCCGTACCAACACCCTTTGAAATTGTACTGTTTTAATTATAACTTTCGCATCTGTCGTCCGAAATAATTAAAAAGGTTGCATAACGAAATTGTATGATGATTATATAAGATTTGTATGTATTGCTGTATATTTAGTAGAAAGCTAATTTGAATAATAAAAAAAAACTTGAGAGGTGTCAAGGGACACCCGGATGGAACGAAGTTCCTTTAGTATATATATATACATACATATATATGTGTATACATGCATATACTCTCTCGACTTCGTAAACACAACAGCGTATAGGTTAGAACACGCACGAAACACGCGCACGCCGCACGGCTTACAACTATAGCAAAAAGTGTCGTTACAACTTTTCGTCTTAATTTTTTCCGTCTAGCCCCCTTTCACAACGCGCGATAAGGAACTTCGTTCCAATAAGAATGATCTGCCACGATTTGCATTTATCACACAAAAAATCCATGACAAGCAATCCTATAAAGATTGCAATCAGAAGTAATGTACCGCAACAGTAAATTTCATCTAAACGTTATCACAAATGTGAGTAAACGACAAACGAATGAATCCAATAACGTTCGGTTACTCGGGAACCTCTCGGCTGCAGGCATCTGCCTGAGAGATAGGCTCTTTTATATTCAGAGCAGCGAGCCCACACGCCGAATTGCTTACAGTTCTACAGAATTTCTGAACAGTATCATTGTTCTTGTTTGGATATGGATCCACAGGTTTTAAAAATTCAACCCTTTCAAAACACAGTACCTACCTACACTTTTGAAGAGAATTTTACACACGTACCGTTCTAATTTCAAACTGGCTTACTTTTTAATGGTTTCACAAATGGCAATGGTCGATTCAAGGTACATTTTACAAATACCAGCCAGTATAATGATTTTGAGCACGTATATGAAAGGAAAGCGTTTTATGTATGTAAGTACAAAAGCAATAATAATAATTAAGGCAATAATACCAAATACCAACTATAGGTACCACTTATGTAATTATGAGGAATATTGATTTTAGGAACTTGCGCGTGTCAATAAATAATAAATTGAAGAACAATAACAGTCGATGAGAAAAACAATTGGTAACAATTTTAGTTCAAGTAAAAATGTTTCATTCAGAATTCCGATTCTATCTCTCGGTGCTTCAGGTACATAAATTGGCTAACTGAAAAGGAACGCTAACGAACTATTAGGTAGAGGTGCGCTAAGCGTGTACACTTGAGGCTCTAAAATGTCTGCTAGAGGTGAGGGCCTCGTTTGAACGTGACATGATAAAGTCGGCGCACTCTTCTCTATTGTCTTCGGGGCATCCGCGGCGTTATCACGTTACCCCATCTTTGCCCTTATATGGCTGCATCCCTAAGACCTACGCTCCTCGCAAAATGCTTGTTTATCGTACACCCATTTTTGTAAAAGAAAATGTTGCTCGCTTTTTAGACATGTTTTCCAATGGAAGTCGCTGGCTTTGTTCTTTTCTTTAATGTTTTTTCCTTTCGTTTTAACTAGCAGAAACAGAAGTACTTTAGCGAAACAGAGCTCTAAATTACTTACTCTTATTTATTACACCATTAAATACAATTGATTTGACTATTTTTTTCGGTGGTAATTGTAGCAAGTGGCTGTGATGCTGAGCCGCTTAAATTTGAATTGACAAATAGGACTGTGCTCTGGGTACGATTTAAATGGATGTTCCGTCGCGCTATCTCTTACGAACTGATTTTAAAATGCTTGCATGGCCCATTGAATCCGTCATCGTCGTGAATTTATGAGTGTTGTTCAGTGCCCCTCTCTAATAAAACTCGATGAGCCGTGATCTGTATGCCAAAAGTTCCACAATAGCGCTATAAGTTGGTTTTATTACGCACGGTGCGTCTTAATGCATCCGTGAGGGTTGTGAGCTAACGTTACAAATGTCCGATTAATTAAATATCGTATGATTTATTGCATTCCATACTTTTAACGATGCCTATAACGCTTTTTATTCAATTGACAACGTGCTGTGTTCAGGAGTGGCGGAGCTTTCAATAAAAAAAAAAATCGCGAACGTGTAGCGTGCTGCATTGAACTTTTATAAAGTATTTCTTACCAATTATTAATTGTTGATGTAGATTTTTATTTGTTGACACAATAATGTATGTATTTTTGTTTGTATACTAGGTAGCACTCAGCCAACATGTTCATTTTGATTGTCTATTATAAACAACAATATGAATAACGTAAGTATATCAGGTTCTGAAAATGTAGTCGGATGCCATTCCCATTAGTTTGCCATACTTCCTATATTCTTGACAGTTACATGGTATATACATTAGATCCCTCTTGGGTAACCAAAGAGAAATCTTACAAATATTGACATTCATCGACCGATCCTAAGTAGTAGGTACCTATATGCTACGATTCGGAAACCGTTGGTAAGAATAGCTTTGTAAACTCTAAAATTACTTTGGTATCTATATATATCGATTGAGTTGAACAGCACTACAACACTACACCATTTCTTATTTTGCCTAGTTTTTCGTTAAGGTGTATATATTCCCCAATGATAAAGATGAAAATTGACACACGATATTATGTAGAACATTTAAACCTGTACATTAGAATGTACAGGATTAAATTTTTACTTTTTATTTTATAGGTGAAGATGTTTTCGGTATCACTTTATTCCATTTTTTATTCTATTAGGTTATTACGTTGTTTCTAAATGTTTTTCAATACTTTAGCATTGGTGCTTACCTGTAAAAAATTGTATCACTCAACTGTAGTTTAAGTGAATAATTATTGTAATATTCTTGGTGTTAACAATTTTTGGTAAGCCTAATAAATAAATAAATGTTAACGCAGTATAATGGTCGTGCGCCCGCTCGAATCCAGAATATCTATGTTAAACGTCCTTTTGAACAGTTTGGTTTGCAAAATATTATTTGATTTCAGTAAGTACATATGCTATTTCAATTATGAAGGAATTCTAGCCATAAATTTTTCGGCTTAAAAATATTTTTGAACATCCAAGTCGTTTTGGAGGAGTATCCGAAAGTAGCGAAAAAATATCGTGATGTTAATTTTTTTTTTAAAGCAAAACAATTAGTTACACGAAAAAACCATGTCTCATAAATAATGTACATGAGTCAATAATACATAATTATATATTCTTTTCAAACCTTTAAACTTAGCCATTACTAAGAAGGAGTAAGCTTTAGAAAGTAACCGTTTTACGGCAAAAAAAGCGGTGGAAGGCCCTTAAATGTTGGCTTTAGATCTAACCAGATACAGATATTCGAGTATTTTATATGGTGCGTCTGCCTATCTGACCTCACAAGCCAGGGGTAACACCAACACAATCCCTCGTTGGGAAGACTGGTACTCACGCTTTCGACTTACTGACTAGAACTGATCAACTGACTACCCGTAATGACTGTCCAGCACTAGACCACTAAAGACTGAATATTAGTCAATGGTTTCACAGACCATCCTTGTTGTATTTTAATCGATCCCAAGCTGTAATCCAATTGATTTGATGATATAAAAATGCCGAGCTCACTGTTACAAATCCCAACTCTGTTAGTTTTTGCATTCAATGCCTAAAAAAAACTATATTTTTAAGCGTATTATTCGCAATTCACAGGATTTTTTTTCATGCAAATTGACGCCTAGTTCGAAATAGAGGTGTGCGGTATGTGTATAGGTGGGGTACCGATATCCAATAGTTGAAAACTAAATTGGATTTAGTTTCACGTGTGAAATTCTGTACTAGGTAGGTTATTTGTATCTAGGTTTGTTTATTGACACGTTCGTAGGTGTTATTAGATACCTATAGATATGTCACATATTATGAAATACTTGTCACAACCACAAGTTCGTCTGAACATTCTCGAGATAACATCAAAAATTCTGTCCCTATCTGTTATTATTATTATGTTCTCAAGAAATGGTAATGAGATACTTGCTTTGCACGTGACACCAACCTCTTTGTTGTTTTACAAAATCTGAGGTTTTTTAAAATGGTGGTGTGAATAAAAAACAAAAAAAAAACTTATAAGTACATTTTTTGTCGGCTACCTTTTTCTGGAAGCACGAACCTCGAATTATAAATCTTATACTTTTGAGGCTTATTTTGTATTCAATGTCGTAAATAGCTGCCTTAAATAGGCAGCTATTTACGAATAAGAAATTTAAATTAATAATTAGAAACCAAAACAATAATGTTCCCTAAGTAGCAGTGCTTAGTAATTTCAATCTCCGTTCTTCTTCAATTTAAACGCGAATCCATTCAGCTATTTTCGTATTAATCTCCCCCAATACTGGCGTTAAATTGGCGATGATTTAATTACAAGAGTTAACTTTGACAATGCTAGGTACTCGTTACGTAATTAATTCGATCCATTCCACCTTGTTTCAAGTTCTTAAATACGAAAGCAATCCGCTTAGGATTTGTGTTGGAAAGTAAAAAAGCGGCTGAAGTTTTTGAACAGTTGAACAGTGATTGGGGATAGGTTTAATGAAATACTTTTTGGGTCTTTCTTTAGTGAGATTAGAAATAATCAAACGGAACAGAAAATTAATAGATATAGATATTTGTTCATACATATTTTTCATGGAAATGTTACCTACTTGTGGTAAGTCGTGAGTAGGTATACAAATTATTATTTAGGGAACATTAATATTCACTTTATTGTTTAATGTTAGAACGTTCAGTCATATAAATTATAAACATTCACAATTTTGCACCCTCCCCAGTTGGTAATAAATATGTTTTCGGATGAATGCTTCTCAGGAATTGGAATCGATTCACGGCAACTGTAAAAAGTAAAAACGTTTTTATTTTATTTATACTAATTTTAGGCAAAACAGTGTTTGATAAAAGTCGAGATGAATTTGTTTAAAATCTACTATAGTCATCATCAACATCTGCCTAGCCTTTTCCCAACTATATTGGGGTCGGCTTCCAGTCTTACCGGATTCAGCTAAGTACCAGTGTTTTACATGGAGCGACTGCCTATCTGACCTCCACAACCCAGTAACTGGGTAACACGATACCCCTTGGCTAGACTGGTGTCAGATTTCAGGCGGTGTAGATTAAAATCTACGATAGTATAGAATTGATATCTATCTATAAAGAAAGATTTTCCTAAGAAAACAAAGGTAAAATAAATCAATAAATGTATGCTAGCCTTTTACGGTCTAATAAAATAGGAACAACACTTATACCGTTGGTAATACCATTGTTTACCATTTGGAGTATCCTCTTTGGGAATTCCAAGCGTTATGGTTACGTTATTACTTTTATGGCTGTCTTCAAGAAACTGCGATGTCGTTCTGGTTCATTGTTATCGAACAAATACATACGAATATTTTATATACATCTGTAGATCCTAGGTATATTAGCAGTATTCTTATACCGTTATACATGTTGCCTTACTTTAAACTAATAGGACTCTAAAAGCTTCCTAAAACTCAGAATTTTGTAATTTCTAAGTTGTCAGCTAGCTAGTACCTTAATTTCCAAAACAGTTTTCTGTCTGACAGTTCAACAATACCTCTAGAATGGATCTATTTGTCAAAGATAAATGAAGCAATGGAAACGACAGATTTTCCGAAAAAGCTAACAAACTAAGCGTCAATCTAGGTGCAGAGATTGAACATAAAACCCCAACTCCTGAGCTCTGATACAGAAGCATCAGCACCAATTGATTCAATTAATAAATTAGGGCCGTTAACCGGATTAATCGTAGCTCAACTGTAAGTCCGTAACCGTGTCACACCCCTACTTGTGACTTATTTACGTAATGTATGAAGAAATGCGGAACTTTGTCTTACAAGTGTTACAACCTTCCCAGACAATGAACTTCTTTTCGAGTTCTTAACTTTGCCTCTTAGAACTTGGTTCAAAGACAATTCGGGGACAAAACTTACGATTAAAATTAATGAGGTCTTGATCTACGAGTTTAACGTAGCTACCTTCTTACGGGTATTTATTGCTATAGATATATTGGGGTGAAGTGCGGTGTTAATCTATCAATCGTCATGGAAGTCAGAAGTTAGTGGAGTAACATCTTGGATAGTAATTGGATTATTGAGGTCAGGTGCCTGGCTGCTGCTAACTTAGCTTGTTGCAGTGCAATGTTGAACATTGGCCTGACGTCTAGGTATGTCAAACCATGTAGAAGTAAAAGGAATGTGTGAAAGGATCAAGTCAAAACTGCGGTCTCAAAAAAATGAATGAACCCCAAAAAAAACTCCATTTTGGTGTTAAACTCGCCTTTGTACATGAAAATTGATTACACTTTGTGTAAATGTACTCGTATTGTTTTTGTGTTCACTAAAGAATTAAAAATTACCCTAGTCAGGTGAGATAGTGGTCAAGCGCGAGCCTATCTGCAATTAAAAAGACCACTTTTCCCCTAAAGTTGTGTTTTTCTATAAATCATACAAAAATAGATATTACGGGACAAAACATGCTCAAACATTCAATCTAGATGTTTGTACAATAAATCACCGAATACTTTCAAAGTCCGAACGAGCAGATTACCATTATTTATTATAATACCATTAAATGCCAACTACCCGCAAAATGCGTGCCAAAGAACACGGCATTTTGTGTGTAATCCACCAACTTATTTGTCAAAGCTAATGGTTCTCTACGTAGGTAATAATCCCTAGGTTTTTTGCTTATGTTTGTGTACAAAAAATAATAATGTGTTGTGTAACATGGTTTTGTGAACCGCTTAGCAGAGAGCATTCACAATAGATGGGGCTCCATTGTGATGCGTAATTGAAAATGCGGGCTTAATCGATGCTTTCTATGTTATTGTAATATTTTGACGCTTGACGTGATTTTTAGGTCGATAATTTATTCGATGTTTTCACTTTGAATAATTGATATCAAAAATCTTTGAATAATTGATATACGGCCGTCCGATAGACACGATTTTTTTTGTCTCCCGCACACGAACGTTCCCGAAAATAGCCGACCGCGTGGCGTGTTCGCTTCGTATGATCAAATTGTAGCGTTTGAAACAAGCATTCTACCCTGTCCTTCCTATATAAAGTAATTTTAGTAAAGCTGTATAATTATGCTCGAAATAAAACAGTGGCAAATTGATGCTGTACAGTTAACAGAACTGGAAAATTGTTAGTGCTTCTGTACATTTCGGCTTGCACTGTTTGCTATAAATTCAGACATTTGAGCAACTCTCTATTGGCGTGGCATAAGCGCTGCCTTTGAAGGAAGATATTCACTCAACCGTCTAAACAGACACTAAAGTTGGAGTTACTAGTTTCCTGTGGTCCCTGGCAATTCAATTTAGGTGAAAGAATAGTAAGCCTAATAAAGAAAGAAATAAAAATAAGCAAAAGGAGTTTGTGAGGCGGCGGGCGGTACGTAGTTTATGCCTACTCCCATGGAAAAAACTCACATCACACTTTTTTATCACAGTTTGGGAGCAAAAACCGTGATAAAATGCGAGACTCAAGCCTATCACAGAGGCCGTGCTCGCCCGGCAGTTTATGTTTGTGAGAAAAATAAAGGAAGAAAATAAGAGTTATTTAATTAGAACGAAGGTAGGTTACGGGTTACGGTGGTGGTGTGTAAACTAGGTAAATTGAAGGAAGCACTTCAAGAGCCCGTTCCGGTTTCGAGCGAAATGCCGACCGGCCTCCCGCACCAGTATGGCTTCCGCATACTGACCGCAGCAAGTGTACAACAGCCCACCGCTAGGTATGAGCGGACAGTTTTGTAATACAACGCCATAGCTGAAACCCCAACATCAAATATAGCAAATAATTCAGGGCCAATACATCAGAGAGAGAAACACTCTCATGTATTAAGCCATTAATGGAAATATTTCTCATAGAGAGATACTCACATCATACACATCACATTATCAGCCTATTAATGTTCCCACTGCTGGGACACAGGCCTCCTCTCTGTGAGATGGAATGGGCCGTAATCCACCACGCGGGCCCAGTGCGGGTTGGTGGATGTCACATGTCTTCGATATTTTGGTTCTAGGACATGCCGGTTTCCTCACGATGTTTTCCTTTACCGTTTTTAGAGCAGTGGTGATGAAATAAATTTACACAAAGTAAAGCGCCTGCCTGGGCTCGAACCCACTACCTACAACTTGTAAGTCGCGGCAGATACCACTGGAAAGATACTCACCCAAACTTATTCACCATACTCGGTCTACAAATCTCAAAGCGGCGTGTCAAGAACATTTACTAAACGGCGGCCTCGAGACATTTAATTATATAATTTTCTTTGTTCAAGGTATTCCGTTGAACTGCGCACAATATTACGGGTCTTCTCATTCATGTAAATGCAATGGCAACAGCGTAAACAAAGCAACGAGCGTTAACAATTAGTTCGTCTGAACACCAATGTACCGATAAACAATTTGTTGAATTTGTACTAGCGTTAACGTACTTAATCAACAGTTTCCTTGTTTGTTTACGGTAATTAGCTTTGATAATAATATGACAGATGTTTGTAGTCACCTTAAGGTTACACTATTCAACAGCACGAACTATTTTGTGCGCGGGGTTAAAATGCATTTTATATCAACCGACAACACGTGCAGAAGAGATAGATGCTGTGATGAGCAGTAGGAAGCTAGTTCGCGTACGAATACACACCTTTGCAAATTTGTAGCAAAATGGATAATGATTTAGGACGAAACCGAGCGCGCGAAATTTTATAAACAGACCTTTGGCAGTCTAGATATCATGAAAAAAGGACTAAATCTATCTGTTCAAAATAAAATTATTTGCATTGTTGAACTACTAATCTATCCCTGTATGGAGGCCGTTTTGCAATTTTCCGTCTTCTTATGGTATTTATTCGCGCCCAAAAATGCGTAAAAATTTGTGTCGAAATGTGGAACTATCGACGCTCATAACTTTCAAATATTTTCTTTTTTTACTTTTTTGCTTCCATACAGGGCTAGATAATGATGAGACAAATTGATATCACTTTTTATTTTGAACTTACATCGTCAAACAGTGGAATAATTCCTAGACTACGTTTGTATGGAAGAATTTTCGACTAGTGTAACCTTAAGCGCAGGCCACATAGAAATGGCGTCGGGCATGACATGACACGGGCGGCTTCCTATTCCATTCAAATTTGAAACAAAATGCTTAGAAATAAAGTGCAATTTAGGACACACGGTATGTCGTCATAACCACGTCCGAGCAACGACTTACCGTGTGTCCTAAATTGCGCTTTATTTCCATGCATTTTGTTTTTCCATGACCGCGCCCGACGCCATTTCTGTGTGGCCTGCACCTTACAGTGCAAGAGAAACAATAGACCATCTCATTTCAACGGATCACTCCTCTAATGTAAGGAGAGTCTTTTGAATGAGTCGGGGACATTGATCCGACGTGCAGAGGCGCTCACGAGAATTTTAATTTGAACCTAACGAGAGCGAGACACAAATGATTACATTTCGTAGTCCAAGGACCTCCCTGTCGAACAGGAAGTGGGGCTCATCATGAAATAATAACAGTTGTTTCAAATTAAAACAATTTCCATTGAATAATTTACATACTTTCAAACTTTGGATCGAGCTACCGGAATACCTGTCATAGTATAAATATTACAAGCTCAAAATGAATAATCGCAGTTTTCCAACTCCACCGAGTCTGATTTATTCGGGTCCAGTTGTAAATAAATGGACGCTTTGCCATCAAGCCATCAATAAAATGTTCACAAACATATCACTCACCAAACTTAAGACAGTTCTGATAGATATAATGACAATGTTTTGAAATTTATTTTTGCACAAGGCGAATTTTGTAAATTGATGAACAAATTTGTTGAAAACAATCCTAAAGTGATTGGAAATTCCGTTTCCGACTTTATAGCTTACGGGGTAAAGTCTTAAAATGTCTGATCGGAATTTGACTCAGCTTTTCATCGGGTTTCAGGGGAGCCAGCGAGTGAATAACAAAGGTAACTGGGTAGAATCCTTTAAGCTCATCAATATCAGCTGGATGAAAATGCATACTGAGTCTTATTTTTTACAGTGTAGCATGTACTTTATTAAAAACAGGCTATCTTACCCTGGCTTATTCCATTTAAATAACATCACTCACACGATCTTTGAAGCACGTTGATTTTTAGGGTTACGTACCCAAAGGGTAAAAACGGGACCCTATTACTAAGACTCCACTGTCTGTCTGTCTGTCATGAACTGTGATAGCTAGACAGTTGAAATTTTCACAGATGATGTATTTCTGTTGCCGCTATAACAAAAAATACTAAAAATGTAATGAAATAAATATTTCATACAACAAACGTGATTTTTTTGCTGTTTTTGCGATAATGGTACGGAACCCTTCGTGCGCTAGTCAGGCGAGTCTGACTCGGCCGGTTTTTTTTTTAAGTTCTACTACTTATTGTAAAGTATGAATAAAATTAGTAAAAGTGGTAAGAATTTAATTGCTAACTTCAACTATAAAAACACTTATACTTATCGGCGTTTCAGCTAAGTAGCTATTTGTTGTTGCATACAAGCCAGCGTGCTTATCAAAATCTTCAACAAAGCTTGGTATTGTCCTAGCTCATATTGAATGCAAGCGAGCGCGCGGCGCCGCTCACCCAGCGGCAAATCAAAAAGTACGCTGTTGGCCTGTTGCCTGTTACGCAGAAAATTCTCGCTCGTAGCCGGTGGTCTTATATCTATACCACTTATACTCTCCTAGTAATAATCGGATAGCCTGGATCAGATAGCCGCTTTAATATAATATAAAAGAGCTTGCAGCAAAGGAGCTCGTTCTTAGAGAGCATTTTATAAATAATTCCCTCTAAACGGTCGCTCTACCTAATAGAATTAGTAATTGAGATTCTCTTCTACTTCTAAGTAACGATCAATGATGGTTAATATTATTCAGAGTTTGAATTTAGAAAGAGGTGGACCAAATAGATGCTTACTTTGTATAGGATCTTAGAAATGTTATGCAAATGCTTCGTTTATGCAAAATTCGTTTAAATATATTTAATTTTAATCTCATCTCTCTACGTTTTTTGCGCTAAATGAGGCCAAGCCACAGTCACGGTGGTAATTAAGATTTTTTTGCATTTTTGTGGCATCACAGTTGGCCATTTCCGTCAGATGTGCCAACATTACTCTTGATGTATAATTTCGGGCAGGGTGTACGTAGACACCATAATCTGTTCTGTGATTGCTAAAACTAACCTCGCCGTCTTTGAACTTGAGAATAACCTTGTTATTAATAATTTAAAGTACCTATGCAAAGCTCTTCAAAGTCTCTAATAAATTAAATAGCTTCAATGTAATCCGTTAAAGTAGAGAATTTTCTTGTAGAATATGATTTTTTAATAATATTTCGGTCGCCCATCTAAAAATAGCTTTCGAGGGTTTTTGTATTGAAACCAATTATGTCTAACATTTTTATGTAAATATTAACATCACTTGAGAATTTAAGATTCGACTTGAACCATAAAATTTGCATGAATAATATTTTTGGTTGTTCAAATAAGACAACCCTCGAAAGCTCTTTGTCAATAAAATGCGAATAAGGCGTAACGAACTAACAATTCGCAGCGGTTGCAGGGTCGAATCACATTGAAGTTCAACATCATAAATAATAATAGTCTAGTGATACATCTGATAAGATATCATGAAAACTAAATGTAGCTTTTAGTAGCAAGCTGATCGTAAATTCAAATCCAATACACATGACTAAAAGGAGAGTCGAAGAGCGTCGCGAATACTACACAGTCACGCTACACCTATCAATATTCTACGTCTCTTATATTGTTTGTAAAAAGCTTTTATCCACCTACATTTATTTATATCGTGTCTGATATATTGTTACAAAATATGCAGAGTATCAAATATTCATCGATTCGGTAGGTGTATTAAAAATTCTGATACTTTAATACCCGAACAAAAAGGATCGTCGCACTGAAACAGCATTAATTATTAATAAATTTTATAACAAACATTATATAATTACAAAGCAAAATTCGCTTTTGTTGTGGTTGAAGTTTTGTGTTTATCCGTTTTGCATAGTATATACAAATTTTGTTAAAACAACTATAAACGTGGGCGGAGGAAATGACTAGGGTCTTATAACTTTATAGGAGTTAACAGTGGTTGTAGACATGAAATGTCGCGTCGTCAGAATGCGGGTTCCATTGTTCCCACATCCTCCAATGTCTGTCGTTTAAACACTTGATACTTGCACTCCTTTTGTCTAGTTTTCGAGACCTCGTTACACATGGGACAGTTTTCAAGTATGGATTTTTTGTGTAATAAAATGTATTTTCGAGGACGGCTATTCAGTTGAATATTTTCTTGAAGTCTCGAGCTTCTAGACGTAGATTAAGGTTAATTGTTCACAATTTTACTATAACACTGGGTGGCTATGGGCAGACTGGTAAGTTTTGTATACTCAGTCAATTTGGCTGTGAAATAACTATATTCGAATATACATAATATTTTTGTATCCAACATTCAAATTCGTGACTAATTTATCAAGGTATCTTATCGAGTTGTAAGACTAGTTTTCTTACCTATATATCTATTTACCTATGTATTTCATTATTTTCCATTACTTCCGACTTATACCGAACATTATTGTATGTATTTCAACGTTTCAAGCGACAGACATATACCAAGTCCCAAAGGGAAAAACCCCGGAAATCTAAAAACAGAAAATGTGCTTTTGAAACAAACAAAAGAGGAGCGACGTATCGATGACGACGGAATCAGCATACTTATGTTTCATTCAGTCCGGATGCAGGCGGCCTTTAGCTGGCCGCCTATCGAACAAAGCTCGATTTTTCATGCAGATTTAATCAGTAGCTGGCTATTACGTACCCTGACCGGGTGTAGCTTTAAGCTGAGTTCACATTACATGCAGTGTCGAGTCGTGGGGCCTTCTGACGCAGTTCATTGGCTACAAAACTCCTCGTGATAAAACGTAGACTTGAACAGTTTCGTTTGATTGGTGTATCTCGCGTCACAGTACGGGGTGTGCCAGTGTGAATTAGCTTTACAAATAAACATACTGTTCGGGCTCCGGACTGCATGCCGCGTTCTGTAATTCGTGGCATATGGCACATTCATTTCTCAATTGACGGCTTATTGACAGAGATTATAATATTAGAGAGCCCCTTTTGGAACTATAGAGTACAAATGCCAATTAAGATTAGATTTATTAAATATAGAAATTAAATGCTTTTAGCATCTGGGTGTTCGTCTAGTCTGCTTTATCATCTGTTGTAGTTTCGATAGTTTGTTTGAAATAAATAGTTTTAACGTAATTTTCAGCACTTACATTTTCAGGATTAAGTATTCAGTAGGTACCTCTGTCTACTTATACAACTATGAATGATTATTTATTTAGACCTCATCCGTTTTTATTTTACGAAAGTGTTTTTGCAAAAGCAATAATTGTTACAGTTGCGATGCAGTGAATGGTCATAATTTTATATAGTTCGTCATAAAAGTGACTTTCTAAGCTGAAAGCATAATCTTTATCGCTTTTGCAGAATATTTTATTAGAAGAAAACGCTTCATAAGATGCCATTCCCTAGATAATTTTAAATAAAACAATATTAATAGAACACTTTCCTTACGCAAAGGCCAGTTTCCTGTTTTGTACACTTTATTATCGGTTTATTCAAAGAAATCCGTTGAATGAACAAACAAGATTGATGAGAAAATATTGAAGAAGCTCTTTAAATACAAAATGCTCTATTAACATTAATAACAATAGTCTTATCCACTTCACGGTTCACAAGTACCTACTTGTAAATATGTGAGAGAATTTTTCGCATCTATTCAAAGTCAGTATTTTCCTGTAGGCTTAAGTACTTACCAGTATAATGGTGGGCGTATTGTACTTGAAATTGGAATGGTTATTTTGAAAAACCGTTTTAAGCTTGAAAGCTTAAAACTGAAATTTACTGTTAAGGTTCCCCTAGTCGACGGCGACGGTACGAACTATTTTGTGCGCGAGGTTAAAATGCATGCTATCTCATCCGACAACACGGGCGAAAGAGATAGATGCTGTGATGAGCAGTAAAAAACTAGTTCGCGTACGAATTAGCCGTTTTGCAAGTTTGTGTCTAAATGTATGATGATTTAGGACGAAAACGAGCGCGCAAAAATTTACAAACAGTCCTTTGGGAGTCTAGATATCATGAAAAAACGACTGAATGTATATTTAAAAAAAAAAAATGCACTGTTGAATTACTAATCTATCCCTGTATGGAGGCCGTTTTGTAATTTCCCTTCTTCTTATGTTATTTATTTCCACCCAAAGATGCGTTAAAATTAGTGTTGAAATATGGAACTTTCGACGCTCATAACTTTCAAATATTTTTTATTTATACATTTTGTTTCCATACAGGGCTAGATAATGATGAGAGAAATTGATACCATTTTTTATTTTGAACGTTTATCGCCAAACAGTGGAGTAATCGCCCGACTACGTTTGTATGGCAGAATGATCGACTAGTGTAATCTTAAAATAAGGTCGAAAATATACATGCCTATAATTTGCATGAAAGTGTGAAGTGTGCATATAGCAACTTCTGATTGGTGAATGCCACTATCACGTGTGTATTTTTGGCCTAAAGATGATTTAAGGATAGGTAAATTGTAATAGTCAAAACTACATGTAACAGTTTCTTCGCTAGAAAAGAAATTACCTATATGAAATGAAATAAAATTATGAAGTGTAAATGAAGTCTCTGATAGCTAAAAATAAAAATATATATCCAAGGAATAAGGAAATGAGTTTGTTTTCCTACTCTCTTGGATAAATTTTATTTACTATCAGAAAATAATACTGCAGGTTCGTAAACAGACAGTGCAAATGTTTGACGGTTCCTCTCTCTACGTAAAGTTACTTCATATTATAAATTATTATTTAAATAGGTACATTAAAAAGGACTGAATCTTTTCCAGAATGTTTGCCTTGGCGTCCCACATTAATTGAATAAATAAGGTACCTTTAGGGGAGGGATTAAGCAAATTTGTTCACGTCGATTTGTTCCCCAGAATATTATTGTTTGAACGAGAAAGAGAATGTCAAATATTTGCGTAAGTATATCTTTTCGGTTTGATACGAAAATCAAAAAACTTTCTGCGTAAGCACTCGACTCATATAGAAGCAACGTTGAATGATAGTTGCGTGCAAATCATCATCAGCCTATACGATCCCACTACTGGGACACAGGCCTTCTCTCTGTGCTCTCACAGAGAGGAGGCGTGAAGTAAGTTGTAGGTAAACAAGATGGCGGTTTTTCTTACTAATGCGTAAGTTTTTATAACGCCAAAATATGAAAGCGGGATGAGTATTTTATTAAATAATGTACCTGAAACCTATCCTAGGCTTATAAGGACCAACACATGTAGGGGCAAGCGTGTAAATATTCCGTATTCCTGTGGCGGGATGAGAACCTATTATGACTTGACACGTGGATGCGTTTAAGTCCAACTTCGTCTATACATAGCCTATGGGAAAGACGAAAAGATGGGGGGGCATTCGACACGAAAATCAACGTGAAAATTGCAATTGCTTACCGAGGCTGCTTCAAAGTGAGTCGCCCCAGATGCTAAAAAATTCCCGTTGTTCTTATCTTCTTGGTGGCCACCAGTGTCCCAAATATCCCGTGGTGGATTTCGGCCCACTCCCCCTGGAGTAGGCCGTAATCCACCACGCGGGTCCAGTACGGGTTGGTGGATGTCACATGTCTTCGAATTTTCGGTTCTAAGACATGCCGGTTTCCTCACTATGTTATGCTTCACCGTTTTGTGAGCAGTGGTGATGAAATAATTTACTCAAAGTAAGGCGCCTGCCTGTGTTCGAACCCGCGACCTACAACTTGTAAGTCGCGGCCAATACCACTGGGCCACAACTGCTCACGCGCTGGTAGCTGCATGCAAATAGAATGATATATTGCAGTTTTTGCACCAAACCTCAATTTAGAAATTTTTTTTAGGTGATAAAACTGGTTTTGATACAAATTAACAAGCTTTTTATTAATTTGCAATGTATGTATGTGTTCGGGTCAAATCTTGCAACTGAATTTTAAAGCAGTTATCCTCAACCAATTACAATGAAATTTGTATGACAAAAAAAATTTGGATGACAATGCACGTTACGCAAAAAAGCTTGTTTAAAAAACGTTTTTTTTATTGGAAAAACAAATAAATGTTGACGAAACACTATACTATATCTATTGCAATAAAAGAAGCCAAAATTTAAATTTGGGATACAGCTTCCTTTGCTTTAATATGACTCACTTATTTTGAGAGAAATGAAAATGGTTGGTCTGCGATTTTGTGGTAGCTACAATCTCTGTAATGTGAAATCCCGTCTTTAGAAAGGCTAGGATTAATCGCTCCAGTGACGGGTCTTAGTGCACTGTAAGGAGAAATCCTTTTGACAATTCTACAAAATCCATTGCGGTCATTTTACCTAGTAGTTGACGGAGAGAAAATTGTCTTTGAATCTTAAATTTATACCAACTATAATAGTTACATAGACATTCCAAATGTCAAAGATTTTAAGTGGTTTACCCAATTCATTAGCTGGTTTTCAGAAGGTTGATATGTATACCTCTTTATATGTAAAGTTATAGAAGACAATGCGAAGTTCCTTTCTATTATTTAAATCCTATTAACATTTTAAATTTGAAAGTTGTTTAGTACGGCTTTTTTACTCTTTTACGCAGATTTTGATGAAACTTTACAGTGGCATCACATCACATCACATCATCAGCCTATTAATGTTCCCACTGCTGGGACACAGGTCTCGTCTCTGTGAGAGGGCATGGGCCGTAATCCACCACGTGGGCCCAGTGCGGGTTGGTGATGACCTGTCTTTGAATTTTTGGTTCTAGGACATGCCGGTTTCCTCACGATGTTTTCCTTCACCGTTTTGAGAGCAGTGGTGGTGAAATAATTTACACAAAGTAAAGCGCCTGCTTGGGCTCGAACCTACGACCTACAACTTGTAAGTCACGGCCGATACCACTGGGCCAACTTATTAACTGATAACTGTACAGTGTCATAGCATCAGATTAATTGATAGGCTATAATTTATAAAGACATGGGGGAAGTAATAATTCCACGCGGGCGGAAATATGGTCGATGTGCGAATGTTGTTTATCTAACTTCAACGTTGACAATTCCTTTCTTAAAACTTAGCTGGATTAAATTGAAGACTTGTAAAGTAGTATGCAATTTGTACCGGTGCGTTGTTTGTAGCACAAGTCGCGAAAAAGCTTGACAAATTGAAACAGAACTTTATTGTAGAATATATGGAGTTACCCTCAAAAGCCTGAAAAAACTTTACGACTTGTTTCTTCTTGACACAATAACATTAATATTTGTCGCAGAGAATTGTAATTTCCAGAAAATAGGTTCTTCGAATTTGTTTTTTTTTAGTACAAGTAAAGAATAAAAGTTTAATTCAGTAGGGTACTTAGAAAAATAAGCTAGAAATAATAGCGCAGGGTTGTCTGTAAACCTATTATTTAGACAATAGTAGGCCACAGGGAAATTTACATTAGTTAGGTGCCGGTTGCCTTAATATCAGTTTACTGAGCAAGGGGTAGCCGATTTAAGCAAGTACCTACCTGAAAATTAACTTAGCTGATTATAACTTGACCCTTAATATCACAGATTATGGGATTACGTCTACTTATCACTAAAAAACTTTAATTGCTTTAAAATAAACACATGCACTGTGAATGTGGGTTACTGGACGATACGCACGAATTTAAATCGCCCGTAATGTGCGAATTGACCCTTTTTAATAATAAAGTTAATTTATTGGTGTGCGAATCGACCACTCTAAAATTATGTAGTAGGCAATTGGCACACACATTGTGCTTTATGTAATACCGTTAAGATAAAGTACACTCAAGCACAGAAGTTTTAAGGGTAAAGGATCGATTCGAACATTTCGGACGAGTTAAATTCGTGCGAATCGTCCAATAACCCGTAAATGTCAGATATAGTTGCAAAAAAACAACAACTGATAAGTTGCTCTACTTGTTTTGATTCCATATATTAAAACAGCGAGTAAGATGCTCTACTTCGCAATTAACCTTTCATGTGCCCGTAATTAGCGAAACAATAGAAAATCCTTTATGTCTCGTGCGGAGTCATGTCTAAACACACGAAAGGTTAAATAACAACAATAAAAATATATTGTACGACGACGCTATAAAATCTTAATAAATACTTCAGTTACATAATCTGTGCGCCAATTCTGAGGTCAGAGGGGTTTAGTGACCCCTTGTTGACGTGTACCAGACTCGCAGATGTTTATAGTGGCAGTGTCATCTTCGGTTGGCGCCAACTAGACTGGGAGGGATGCCGTCGTCGCGACGAACTGGCGCCAATCGCCGGATTGGTGTATTAAGACGACTCCTTTATTTCAAGTGATGACAGTAAATCTGTACGATGAGGAGATTTGCTACAACTGTTTTGGTGGAATACTGTTAGTGCATATTCAAATTTTAAATATTACCACATTATTTTATTAGGTACATTATGATTTCATTGTGCATACAGCTAAGGAGTGGAATTCGATTTTCCGATATCTACAACCAAGTTATTAAGTTTACGTCAAGAGTGAATAGGTTACTTAGGCAAGCATGCTTCACCGTTGACCACATCATCGCTTAACATCAGGTGAGATAGTGGTCGAAGGCGAGTCTGTCTATGATTTAAAAAAGTTAGGTGACATGGTTTAGAAATAGACCAATACTAGTAAAACCTTGGTTTAAGAACCGAGATAGGTAACGAAATGGGATTTTAGCTTGAACTTAAGTTAACTAACTTTAACCACAGTTCTACCATCCCTGTAGTTTAAATGTGGTTCAAGTTTGCTCCGGTTTGTTTATATTAGTTAAACCATTTCTTGAGCCAAGTTCAAGTTCCTTAAACGATAGTCACGGATTTCTAATATGGTTTATCCATGTTAAAAGTGAAGGAGACCATGGTAGGCTAGCGCCTGGATCTGGGTTAGAGTCCTTTTGGTAGCTATAGACTCGACCCCTATTTCAAGGCACTTGAACATAGCTGGATGCGCGACGCACATAACAAGTCGATGTCTTGACGCTTTGGGAAGAACTATGTCCTGGCACGGGGTCCTAGCGCTAACAAAAAAATTTTCTTCAAAGAAATGTCACTAGATGGCGCGATTTGCATCCATTCTTTATTGAATTGTGTGTAAATATAACATTTGAAGAATTGATCATAAACATTGTACATCAATTCTTCTAAGCTCTTAATTCACATTACAATGATTATTTGACCGGATCATTTAAAGTTGATTCCAATAGATGGCACGGTTTTAAATTTCTGAGGTATGCCACTCGATTGTTTAAATTTGATTGTAACACAGTTTGGTACAATGAAACTGTAACAACTTGCAACAAAATAGTATTAAACAAATCGTCGTTGTATTAAAAAAAAAGTATTCACAAACCTAGTAAACCCTTTTACTTGCAAGTCACTACTTGTAAAAGGGTTTACTAGGTTTGTGAATACTTTTTTGGTTTTAGCAGTGGCTAACACCATCTTTATCCGTGGAATGGAACCGAACGCGATCGACGTTCTTAGACAAAAACACTAGTTACGTTGGCACGGTTTCTTTATGCTAGTATTATATTATCTGTGCCTATGTACAACAGTGGACGTCTTTCGGCTGAAATGAATATTTGTTAATCTAAATGTACAATAATACTCACAGACTTAATTTGTTTTAGACAACTAGTGGGCTTGTCTAGATAACTTGAATCAAATATTGATGACTAGCTGACGCCTTGCGGTTTCACCCGCGTAGTGCCCGTCCCCGTGGGCATACAGAGATAGCCTTATGCCACCCGTGGATAGTGTAGCTTCTCAACGGTGACAGAATTTTTGAAATCGGTCCAGTAGTTTTTAAATTTATTCGTTACATACAAATCTCAAAGAGGAAACTCTTTATAATATTAGTATAGATAATGATGATGAAACATGACTTGCGACATGTTGGTGTATTTGTCTTACCCCCCAAACAATGCAGGAATTGTAATGTTCTTTTAATTATTTCACTTTACATACCTTTTACAATACGACCAAAGAATTCGTGAAAGCTTTGAATACAAAAGAAAACTTCTAGAACCGGAGTTCTGGAACTGCAATGGCGAAAGCATTGAATATAATTAAAACGCTCATGTAACTTGTAATCTGCTTTAGAAACTCTCTGAAAAACAGTTCAAAGAAAATGCGGCACCTTTGAAAATCCATGCGGTAGTTCTCTACCGTTGTTGTATGTCGTGTTAGAGGTCTAGATGAATTGTGATTCGTTATGATTAACTCAGAACTTAATGTTTAGGAAAACTAGCTGCTATTGAAATTACTATAGAGGGAGGATTTGGTTACAGAGTTGTTTATTTGTAACATTCAAATTTACTCATTTCTCTTAATGAAATGAGTACCTACATACTCGTATCATGAGATTACGTTGACGACTGTACTAGACAACTAACTGTCTCAGAGTTGGTAGATCGTTAGATAGAATATACTTTGTTGAACATCAAAATTGCAATACAACTCTTTTTCTGTCTTTTATATACATTTACTACAATTTTCAGTTCACTCCTACAAAAAAAAAGACGTAAACAAGAAGAAAATCATGCTGTGCAGTCGGAGGATACATATTCGCGAACTGGTTGACCGTATGATTTTCTTCTTGTTTGCTTCTTTTTAACATGCTTTTATTAGCTTGGTATGTATGTATCTATGTATCAATGTATCAATGTAACGGAATCTTTGAACGTGATTTTCACCCACTTCAAAACGTTGGATTGATTTGAAACTTTGCTCAGATTTTTTAGAACTACAATTTTTAGTTCGCTTTTTAAGCAGTCGGGTTTTTAGATTTTTTTAATTAACTTTTTTTATTTGTAGCTTTTTTTTTGAATAAGGTACATTTAAACATATAAGTGTTATATGTTTTTGAAATCACCTCGTAAATCCCTTTATTTTGATACCACACTCGATAGGTACGGAAGAACAAAATTAGACCCCACAGTATGGCACCCAAAAGCCGCCATTTTTATATTTTCCAATTTTAATGTGACAAATCAATTAACGTACGAATCATCGAAATCGGCCAACGCATTTGGTCTCTGGAACGCCTCAAATTAACAAACATACATAGACTGATAAACACATAACCCTCCTTCGGTAGTCGGGTAAAACACTGGCCATCACTAGCAGATAACAAAGCTTTGTTGAGAAGGAAGAGGGTGCCTTTTTACCCTGTAGGGGAACAACGTAGACTATTTAGATTAAATTATATAGATTATTGCCAGGTCAAAGGGAACCTAATTAGTAATACCAATATAGGACCACTCAGCATCATCACTTTTGCCTAATCTTCAGGGACCGGCTATCCAAACTAATTTACATGGCTTATTTAATTCAATTATTTTCAAAAGCCATCATAAACCACCCCAAATGGGATAGCCTGTAATTATTATCTTTGAACATTAAGTATTTCTAACGAAATTAAGGGTATCTCTAATTTATTCTGATTCCTTTGATTGTAAAGTTGGGGGTCATAATTTGTGAAGAGTTTGCAAAGTTTCGTCGCGACCCCACTTGATGAGATTCAAAGGAAAAATACTCGATTTGACTGTATGGAAAGGCTCTTGCATAATTTATAAGGGAATTCGTTCTGATAATAACCACAATTTTGCCCGTTCTTACATAGTAAATCACCAACGTCACAATTTCTTACAATGAGTGGAAAAACTGGCCAAGTGCGAGTCGGACTCGCGCACGAAGGGTTCCGCACCATTATCGCAAAAAACGGCAAAAAAATCACATTTGTTGTATGGGAGTCCCCCTTAATTTATTTTATTTTATTTTAATAATTGTTATTTTTTGAAGTAAATATAGAACTAAATATTCTGTGAATATTTCAAGCGTCTACCTGTTGCCGTTATTAATATCGAGCAAAAAACGGCAAAAAAATTACGTTTTTTGTATGGGAGCCCCCCTTAAATATTAATTATATTCTGTTTTTAGTATTTGTTGTTATAGCGGATAGAAATACATCATCTGTGAAAATGTCAACTGTCTAGCTATCACGGTTCATGAGATACAGCCTGGTGACAGACGGACAGACAGACAGACAGACGGATCGTGAAGTCTTAGTAATAGGGTCCCGTATTTACCCTATGGGTACGGAACCCTAAAAAAACACTAATTCGATTTGTTCAGCAGACACGACGTGAAGTTACCACAACCCTTATTGTTCTTGGAATGGTTCAATTTCTCAATAATTTCTATAAAAAAATGTTGCCGCATTGTTACGTCGCGCTTGTCTGTGCGAGCCTTAACCCCTTGAATACCCAAAACGTGGATCCACGCGAGACACAATGGCTTTTTAATAGGGAACTATCCGCAAAGCTGCGCTCAGATGGCGCCACAGGTTTCTGCGTAAACAAACTAGAGAAGGGCGTTTTCGGTTTTTTGCGCAAAAACGATTTTCAGATATCGATATCAGTAGTACAGTTTGCAAAAGTTAAAATGTTATTTAGATGAGCAAACTAACAACGAACACGAAATAATACTTAGAAAGATAGGTAGCGCATATGGTTCCTAACGTTTGTGAAGTTTGCGTTTTGTTCGTAGTTCGTACGTTTTCGCATTGTTACGGTTTTAAGTTTTGAATTATTCGTTCTCACACGCTAGTAAGGTTTTTATTAGATACAGCTTTTGTAATATCGATTATTTTGATATCGATATCGTTATGATATGATATCTAACACATATCCGATATAAGTTACGTTTAGATATATCGGACACATCCCTAAAAAAAACCAAACTGTCAAAGTCCAGCGACAAAATTTCGCAGTTTAAAACAAATAGTGAAAGAAAAATGAAGCTAACTAACTTCCCCAATATTATTATTTGGTTTTTGAACCACAAGTTATCTTAAAAACAGTAAAAAAGAGTTCGGTAACCACAAACAGTAGTAGACGCCATGTTGTTATGTTTTTGTTTACTCAGAGCCGTCAAGCGCCATCTGGCGGGAGCAATTGGCAGTAATGTTCCCTATTGTTTCAGTAATTAAGGCATTCAATCGGTTAATCACCATCACTACATCTAATACCTTAAAACGAGCAATTCTTGTATATATAGGTATAATCTGAATCTCGGAAATCTCTAACGATTTTCATGAAATTTTGTATGCAGGGGGTTTCGGGGGCGATAAATCGATCTAGCTAGGTTTATTTTTTAGCAAACGTCGTTTTCTCTTTTTTCAACCAAGCAGAGCTCCGTCGCCCAGGTACTATTATATTATACAACAAAGTCCCCCGCCGGATAAACTCAAAAACTACCGAACGGATTTTCATGCGGTTTTCACCAATAGAAAGAGTCAGAAACAAGGACGGTTTTTTTTTTGAAATCCCACCGCACTATTCCCAAACCACTGCCAAAAGAAAGCCAGAATCAACAGTGGCGATCACCAAAAAATCGCCGAGGCAATGAAACTCGACGAAGTCCCGGCGAATGAATTTAACTGTCTTGGATCCCACAACGCAATTAATCAGAAAATAATAAAGGAGGAGTAGGAAAACAAAAACATAATTTCCACATCCCTCCACATCAAGCAGAAGAAGGTTTTTGTGTAGAATTTGTCACGGGCGAACCCGGGGCGGGTCGCTAGTTAATTGATAGCGGCCTAATTATAAGCATTTATTTAGTTTCACCCGTCCCAGTGTCCGATTGAGCTGAACTTTGCACACACGTTTATTTATATAATTACGTAATCAAATTTGTCCTTATTCCAAGTGACAAGTTTAAAGAAGAGCTCGGCCATAGCTCAACATCTTTTGGAATCAGAATTTATTTACATAACCCTCAGGTCATTTCGACAGAACGCCACTATATCCATAGACTGGTGAAGGAAACTATCGAGATTACCAAATATAAGAATTTCAACCCGGAGGATGGTTCAACTGTCGAGAGCTTGGAATCTAGTGGTTCAGTTGTGTAAAACCCGATAAAGTGCCGAAAAAAGTTCGCGAGCAGACACAGTGAGTTTCGCATGTCGGGAATAGAATCGAGTTGTGAGTGACAGTGGTAGCGGTACTGAGTGCAAAAAACGAACAAGAAAGAGGGTAGATCTTGTTTATTATATCTATGGGGTAGACCGATTTTTCTCCTCATAAACAACCACCCGCAATACCTTCAGTTTATCCGTGATCATGGTGCTTGCAACAGCACCGAAATATCGGAAACTCGCGACAAACAGTAAACATGGTAAATATCCCGCTTCTAATGTTAAGTTTAAAGAAATAGTTTAGACTGCCTAGAAAACTAGGTAGTGAAAGATTCTAGAGAGGAAATTCAGGAGAATTGATTTTCTATTCGACGATCTCGCAATCTAGCCGACCGCGGCGGAAATTAAGCGAGTGACGATAGCAAATAGTAGTTCTGTAGCGTTGGCAAATATTATATGCAAAGCTTGTATTAAAAATAGAATTTCTTGAGATGGGACTGTTACGCTCATCTTCTTCTACAATATTTTTCTCAACCAGTGGTGTGCAAGAGCTAAATGGTGCATGACAGGTTTCATGCTTTTCATTTCAAAAATCTCATTGATGCCGAATCTTGAACCGAAGTTAATTTTTTGGTAAAAATGTTGTGTGTATGTTTTTATGTAACATAGCAGGTTATTGATTTAAGCGTATTTGTATACTCGTATATCGTATTTTATAAACTGTATATTTTTTGCATTAAATAAATAAAAACATAGCAGGTTGCATTATCTGTCTACTAAAATATTATATAGTAAACACCAACTATACACTTAGTTCGCAATAAACGTTTTGACTTTGACTTTATATAGTAATGGTGGCTGATGCTTAGATAGGTATAATGTAACTTTTTAACCGAATCTCGAAAAAGGAGGTGGTTCTATGTTCGAATTCATGAATGTTTTTTTTTTGTTTATGTTTACCGATATCTCCGACAATTGTGAACCGATTTTGAAAATTCTTTTTTGTTTTTAAGAGAATGTTTCGAAATTGGTCCCATTTAAATTTGGTGAAGATCTGATGAAGAACTTCGGAGATATACAACAGAACTCTTCAATAAATAACGGCAAATCTCTCGGGACTGCTGCATTCGCATGTCTGTTTATTATTTATACCATTTCATAGCATAACATCACGCCAGCACGCTCTTAAGGGGTAAGCCGATCTCTCATTTTACCGGTTTTGTTCAAGTTTCATGTTATTCTGGTAATCTATTCTGGCGTTATAGGAAACTTACTAAATAACTTGCCTATTAGGTAGGTACAACTTAAAAGTAAAAAATACTACCGACTTCCAAATAAGAAAACTACAAAGTAAAAAATAACTTTATTTTTGGAAGTCGGTGTCCATAACGCAAAAAAATTGGTACCTACGAAAGACACCGACTTCCAAAAATAAAGTTATTTTTTACTTTGTAGTTTTCTTATTTGGAAGTCGGTAGTATTTTTTTGTAAAAAGTTTTTTTATAAGTTTTACAAACATCCAAAAACTTTAGATTCAAGTTGTTAGATCCACACAGTTTATTTTTCTTTAACCTTTTAGATCCCAGCTACCAACAATATAATAAAACTGGTCCCAACTCAAAGAAAAAGGTTAGAAACCACTGCCTAAAACTTGTAATATATTCATGTTTTCTCGATTTGGTGCAAGATATTCCGACGCGATTTTGCCTTCAGATGTTATCACGTAACCCTACCATAAACATTCGTTGCCAGCCTGAAAGCAAATGCTTTCTTTGTGCATCAAATGTAGGGGTCGGATTCGATTTGAGTCTAAGTAGAATTTACGCAAACATAAGTAGGTCATATCGCGCGGTGCCAATTGAAAACCAGCGCTTGGTGTCAGACACCCAGCAAATT
The DNA here is from genome assembly GCA_948252205.1 of Orthosia incerta. Classification (NCBI taxonomy): domain Eukaryota; kingdom Metazoa; phylum Arthropoda; class Insecta; order Lepidoptera; family Noctuidae; genus Orthosia; species Orthosia incerta. Next base: position 10,266,796 of record OX411748.1, read on the forward strand.
CTGAGTTGGTAACCCTTTCGGTATGGACACGCTCAGCGCAATTTTATCTTATTATTTTATTTTATTATTCTCGTTTACTTTGTGTTGGTCGCTGTTGTGTTGTGTCGAATAAGTGTTTTCTATTTCATATCACATACAGTGGAGATGCAGTCTCTATCGACGTTTTTTTATTTTTTTTATTTTATGTGTTGGCTTCGCACGGTTTGTGCATTTAGCCAGTGTCACGTTTAGAATAGAATTCTAGTTTCATTAGATTTTAGTCCAATGTCTTATTTAGGCCCCAATAAAATGGCGGTAACTTTATTGGAAGCTTCTACGGAGTTTTGTCGACAACATGTACAAACTCATGTTCTACCGCTGTGTTTTACTTGCCCACACTCGTGCAAGTTCACTTATATTATTAGAATAAAAAACAACCTTTTTTACACTATTAATAATCAATTTAACACAAGTTTAGGAAAATAAAACAGAGAAGCAACATAGACGCCATTACGTTCCCGCCAAAACTCTCTCTATCGACGTTATTAAAATGTTTTAAAAGTAATATTCGCATCGTTAAACACCAGTTATCAGGATCGTTTACAATTTCTGCTGACTATCTAGTACAGAAAGAGTGAGCTTATCATAAAAATAAGTGTCTTTTTATAGGCGATTTCTATTCACTTAATATCTCTTTGATATCAATCCATGGACATGTTAAAATCGTAAAACTACCCGTATAATACAAACAAGCTGAGACCATACCGATTTAGAATCGAGAATCGCGATCCAGGCGCCATATTGTATGTTGTTTCAAAGATTTGCATTAATTTTTGTAACTGTATTTACATTATTTTCTGTATGTTTTAGTCATAAAATATGAACAATGAAAACGTAATGAATAAATTACGTTGCTGAAATGAAAATTACCAAAATACACTTCATACAGACTGTCGAAAACGCACGAAAACAACATGTTGTTATCCCAAATAAACATCAAAATGACTGATTTGACGCCTTACCCATTCTGACACAACACTTAACCCTTCGGCCCAAATTTATTGGCACTAACGTATAATAAAATAAAACTATATGCGCGCTCGCCCGGGTTTGGTTGTTTGAATGATTCCTAGATATTTGCTACGGCGCCAGCGTTTATTTTATGGGTTGATTCAGCGCAACTTGAACGATTGGCACGTACGACTAACAGCCCAATAGATATCTTTCTTTATCGGCCAGACATTTAAGTTTGAGGTTGAACGGAGAAAATGATGCTCGTACAGAAAAAAACAAACATTAACTTTTACGTTTACGTTTTCTTCCGTGTTCTTTCTTTCTGTCCTTCAGGATGTCATAAAATAAAGTTAGAAAAGCAATAACCCACACGCGGGTGAGAGGGTAAATAGGGGGTTTTGTAAACCAGGTTCACCAAACGTCAATCTCACCTGCACTGGGAAGACAAATGAGGTGCTGTCGACGGGTAGATAGCGGGCAAACTGTTTATCTTACCGGCGCAAACTTCCCAGTGACGAACAATGACGTCACCACTGCGGACGGCACAGCTATCCTATTTTGGAGAAGCCAATGAATAGTAGCGGATCCTATTCAAAAGCTTCTTAGCTTCTGCTAAGGATGAAATTTCTATTCTGTGTTACTTGTATTTAATCGAAATTATTACCTTGCGAAATTGGACTGAATGTATTGCAAGAAAAAACAAGACACTTTACTTTTAGGACATTATTTAAAAATAAATCTTCTTGAATTTTTTAAAAGACAACAAATTTTGGCCTATTACACTTATTGCCAAAAAAACGGAGACAATTTAATTTCCTTAAATTAAACTTTTTCATTACACTATAAAAATAAAATCTTTACAGCGACATTTTTGTCTCTACATTTAGCTTGTGGTTTTATTTCACTTCTCAATTGTGCCAATAGTGTACGTTTGGTGATATAAGGGCACTCCGTAGTGATTTATTTTACGAGCTCGCGACAGGTGAGACCGGGGTACTGTCTCCCCTACTCTTGTATGTACAGGGGACTGGAACCCAACTTTATTTTTTCTCGGAAATCACGTTTGTAGCTATGATATAAATAATGTAGGTGTACTTCTTTTCCTAAGAAGTGAAAGCTTATTTATATTTAAGTGGAATTCTAAAAATACTGTCTTTCTGTGAAACGTTTTTTTAATATAGACGTAAATCAAATATACTTTGCCGGGAAAGAATAAAACATTTGATACACTTTGTCAAATAAGTCTCTATATTTTTACATAATTTTCATTTTATAGCTAAATAATAAAAATACAAGTTGTTAGATTACCTACTTGTAAATATAATTGGAAAATGTTAAGAAATATTTTAGTAGTATACTTATTAAAAAAACCTAAACAAGCTTTTTCGAAAACTCGATTCTAGATTCAAAACGACCAACTGTAGTAAGTATTAGTGCAGACAAAGTGAAAAAGGAAATGGCCGATTTTCTTTAAAATCATCTGTAGCAGAGCTATGTTAGTTATTTTTATGCCGCGCCATATTTTTTACTTTAATTATTTTTTTGCAATTAAAGCGATTAGAAGGAAAGTGGCGAAGTGTAATGAGGCGCACACTGTATTATTTATGAAACAAGAAGAAAACTTAACGAAGTGTGACAGTGCCCCCAATACCGACCAATTAACGGCGGTTCGTAATGTTATTTATGGTCGCGAAAAATAAGGAAAAACTTGATAAAAAATAAGTTCATAACTTAAAAATGCTACGATCACGTTCTTATTTTAGAAATGGATGTAGGTTTTTTTTTTAATAATTATAAACTTATGTAGCGATGTAGGGGCTGAGCCTCTTTGTCATCAGTGATGTTTTTAATTTAGGCCTCACACAGAGTTACTTATGGTAAAATGGCATATTTTTAAAGAAAGTCCTCTAAATGCACGATGCACGGTTTATTAAGGAGTCTACACACCAAACCCGCCGACCCGCCGACACAGCCCGGCGGCTTGGTGTCGGCGACTTTGCTTCAAGGGGTTTGGGTCGCCGACACCAAGCCGCCGGGCTGTGTCGGCGGGTCGGCGGGTTTGGTGTGTAGACTCCTTTACAAACACGTAGTAGTTGGCAGTTTTTATTTTTTGCATGTAACTTTTTCTATTATATTGCAACAGCCCTGCAATGTGTCCACCTACTTGTGTACCAACAAAGGCATTCACAAGAAATTCAAATGAGACTGTCAATTCAGGCTAAATACTGCAATTTATTTTTTATGGTGTAGCATAGAAAATAAATTGCAGTATTTATTATTCGTTTGTTTCATAAAGTATTCCCAAGGGACATGTTCTATAATATCTTTTAGGGAAATTATATGTGCGGCAACAAAAGTTTTCTTTAGCACCTGCAACCTAGCGTCTTTTTTTATATGTGGGCGACGAGTTAATAGAACAGCTTCAATTATATTAATTCATCATCTTTACTACTCCAACAGAATATCAAAAAACCAGCGTCAATTTACGAGCGTAAATTAATATGACTCCGAGCTACCGATAAATATATTTACTTCTGATTTGATAACTCAGCGACTAATGTTGTAAGTGAGCTACTTTATATATTTTAGAGATTCAACATCTGTCTGCTAATAAAATCAAATTCCAGCCTCAAAATTAGCAATCAAAGTTTTTCATTCAACAACTAAATTAATAAATCATATTCTTTTTTCGTGAAAGTTTGCAACACAAGCGCGGGAGTGTAGGTACCTGACGCTCGTTGGGAATCAGAGGGGCGCGACCGGCCATTTGCACCAATGAGCGAGCTCTATTCGGTGCGTGCAGCAACGAGTTCACGTGTATTTGTTTACATTAATGACACGATTAAGGAGTGCTCGTATTCTTATTTGAAAAACGTTTGTGATAGTGGTTATGATACGGATTTGTATCAAAGTATTTATTAAGCATGTTGTCTAATAATGAAGTCCCTTTGTAGTAGTAGTTGCAGAGGACATGGTTACTAGCTGGTCACAACAGGCAACGGAAGAACTCTTTGCGACGACACCGGAGTTAAAATTAGCTGACTGGACAGCCGGATATCTATGGGCTAAAACCGATACCAAAATTAGAACAATACTATCAACACCAACAACTAATACCTACCTGGTCCCAGGTGACAACTACACGAGGACTACTTTGACGGAGAAAACATTCAACGATTTTGATGAGTACAAAAATGTGTTTTTTTCTTCTTGGAAAATTACATTACCGAAAATAGAAGAGGAGTGGATTAATGGCCACTGTGACTGTCCAGATTTTCACCGCAAGTATTCTTGCAAGCATTTGGTGGGTCTGGCTATCAGGATGAAACATGCATTTCCGCCGCCAGAAGCAAAAACACAAAAAATAGGTGTAAAGAGGAAGCGTGGGAGACCAGGTAAAGCACAACCTGCGCTGATTATTCAGTGACAAATAACAATGTTATATATTATTTGATTGCCTTACATTATTGTAACTTAGGACATAAGTACAATTATACTTAACATAAAAACCTGTGCTACTGCCATTAAAATTATCTGATTTACAAATAAAATAGTTGTTTGGTTTTAATTTTCCCTAAGGTGTGTCCAAACACAAACAAACACAGAGTTGCAGATGTTTGTTTATGATAACAATATTTTTTGTATGTTCATTTGGGTAGGTATAATAGTCAATTACTTATGGTAACATTATAAATAGATAGGCGAATACATGAAATTATAGCTTTTATTGACCATTATTTGATGACAATAATAAGGAAATTTTATGTTCAAATATAGTAGATTCACTCATCAATTACTTATGCTAAAGTATAAAAATAAAGGTGACTCTATGAAATTAGAGTACGTTGATATTATTTTATAGATGAAGTTGATACACTTATTAGAAGCTAGCAATGAGTAGACATATCACAAATTTAGTTGCTTAAGAATTATCACCATGTTGCGTCATATTAACAGTAGCTTGTTTTACAATATATGGTCGCTTATAAACCATTTATTAGACGCTAAAAGTTTGTCGCTGACCTATTAATTAATTAGACAACTAAATATATTTGCAGACGAGAATGACATTTTAAAGAAGCTGCCTTAATTAGCACCCTATCTTTTTTATTATTTGATATCATTCTCCCTTGTACACATAACTTATCTGCAGACGGTAGCGGTACAAACCTGATGGGTAATAAAATGTCTCCGTGTTTATTTTGACATAAATGTGCCTTTATTTTATATTACCGTGGTACTTTGAACAATATATTTAAATCATGTTTTCAATGGCATTCGCCATTGAAGTTTATCATTGACTTGGTGGTCCCCGCGGCTTCGCTCCCGTCAACTGGTTAAGTTATTTTTACCGTTTACGCAGCACACGCAACTTACCGGATTCAGCTAAGTACCAGTGTTTTACATGGAGCGATTGCCTATCTGACCTCCACAACCGAATAACTGGGTAACACGGTACCCCTTGGCAAGACTGGTGTCAGATCTCAAGCTTCTGACTACCCGTAACGACTGACAAAGATCCTCAAATGACAGCCGGGACCAACGGCTTAACGTGCTTTCCGAGGCACGGAGAAAACTCGGTATGTTGAAATGGTCACCCATCCACTGACCGACCTCGTCAAGCGTTGCTTAACCTTGATGATCGACCCGTGCGGCTGTTATTATTTAACCACGAGCTCCATCGGTTTATACAATAAAGAGGTAAAATATATTTTTTAGGGTTCCGTACCTCAAACGTAAAAAAGGAACCCTATTAAGATCACTCTCTTGCCCGTCTGTCCGTGTGTCACCACCCATTTTCTCAGGAACAGCAAGTTGAAATTTATACCAGATACTGAGGTCTATAGTCCCTAGGTATATAAAAACCAAGGTCCTAAATCAACACTATAAAAAGTTATGGGCAAATTTAGATTTTCGCGAACGAACTTGGTAAATACCAAAATTTACATAAATTTTACCAATTTTTGTTATTTTTTGGCATTTTCCCTTTACTTCTGCTGTAAGACCTTACTTTTAACCAAAATTGACAATTCTGGGTCATTCGGAAGTACCCTATAGGTTTCGATTCGAAAACCTAAATGGTAGTTCCCGTTGACCTAGTTACCTAATAAGCAAAATAATAATTTATCTATATATCTATCTAATTATGTTGGTGAATGTAGCTGTTTGTAGGAAACCTTCGGTGCGTTTTTTTTTGTTTTTTTATCCGATTACAAGTATTTTTTCACTGGCTAAAAGCTATACTACCGCTAAGAGCCACAGGCTACTTTTTACTCCGAAAACTCCACGGTTGCTGTGAAACACGCCACAGGAACAAAGCCGAAGGAAAAAGCTACTAGCCAATATTCTCAAAATAAGTTACTACGCTACGCAACCGATTTGTAGAAAGGTTATATAAAAATAAACAAGGAGGTAACGTTACAACCCATTCTCATTAAAATTTTATCTCTAAATCTTTTTTTAGAAACCACACGGAATATGTTTATTAGGTACTAGCTATTACCCGCGGCTTTGCTCCCGTGTACCACCCCACAGGACCCATTTTCGGGATAAAAAAATAGCCTATGTCACTCAGGAATAATGTAGCTTTCTATTGGTGAAAGAATTTTTCAAATCGGTTCAGTAATTTCGGAGCCGATTCGGTACAAACAAACAAAAAAATCTTTCCTCTTTATAATATTAGTATAGATGAAGGCAGGTATTATGCAAATGCCAAGTTTTAAACCAGGGACTAGTTGAGGACTGAATTTAGAAACCACTCTCAGTTAGCAGCTAATGCATAAGCCATGTTTTTAAACCGAGTGAGGTTACTTTTCCTGAAAAGTATAAAAAGTCTCTGTTTAAATAGGTAAGCTGCCAAGTAGGAAGTCCCAATAAAGGTGAGTGAAAATACACTCAACTAATGGTATGTTTTTACTTAACGTCTTCGGTGTTTTAAACCCAAAACGGATAAAACCAAACAACCAATTTTGGTATCGATATCGACATAACATCCTGCCTCTGTCAGCACCTTTATTAAGGTACCTTCCTGATTGGCCAATTTAAGCTCCCACAGAATCGTACGATTCGACAATGCCTTGAATAAAAGTGCCTGTACAGTCACCTACAACATCGATCATTCCGGTCTGTAAAGAGACCAGTCAGTGGACGTTTAAAACCTTGTATAACTAAAGTCTTATTTTACTAAGCAGTTGTGTACCAACGTGATTATCCTGCAAACGTACATGTATTTACCACACACGTACAATTTAACGCGTCGAGACTGTTCCACTTGCAAACTCGATTAGAAGCTCCACTTAAACTAACTAGATTTAGCGGGCATGTCTCACATCCGTGATGCCAGACAAGGTGTACAAGATTTTGTATTTTATATACAAGAAAAACTGAATAGAAAACAAAAATGAAGCTTCGTTATGTTAATGAAAAAAAGTTATAAAGAATTTTCCTGGCGGCCAGTTTTCTTTTTCCGCCAGTGTATAATTTGAATGCGAGACGCAACGCTCAAAGCGAAGCCAGAACTTCCGAAAATGTTGATTTGTTTTCGTGAAGTCATGTTCACGTGGCCATGGCCTTTGCAATATCGCCTGTATACGGGTCTCTATTCTATGTGCAACGTAGTCATTTATGTTAGTAGAAAAGATAAATGTTGGTACTTATGTCTAGTTTAGAAAGGAGTGTGTATGACTAGATGTATGAGCGTAATCGAAGCGAAAGCGGGGGGGGGGAGGGGTTCATACCCTACAGTATGTTATAGTGACTGTTCTCGAATAACTTACTTGACTTAAGATCCTATGTCCCCTAGCTGGGACAGAGGGCTACGCCACCGGTCTTGATCTTCGCGCTTCACCTCGCTCCACGCCATTCCGATACTCGTCGCTTCAGTCAATACGGTGCGTCGCTAGGTTTGACGGAGACGGTCTTGCTTTCGTTTTTCTTGGGGATTCCGATCAAAGGCCTGTTTAGGAATTCGGAGTGGGTGACCAATCCATCTCCATTTACGACGCTTGATCTGGTGATCGATCGGGGTCTCGTGGCATCTCTCCAACAGCTTTACATTAGTGATCCCGGGCCAGTAAATTCCGAGGATGCGACCAAGGCATCGGTTGACGAAGGCCTGGATTTGAGTTCCCGAATAGGTCTCTACTATTTATAACACATCCATATCAATGGTTAGCTACCCAATATCTACAAGAAAAACAGACTGGTCCCGTCTGATAAATAGGGACTATTAAACCGAACTATTTTTCAGATGTTCGTTGTGCTCGTCCAGTCTCGACCCATGTAGTTTTCGATTAGGCCATTTTATCTCTATCCATCTTCGGACACAACAAGGGGTGGTATGGCTTAGTTTCAGTCTATAGAGCATGAAATACCGAATTCGTGACCTTACAGACATGATGACTAAAAAACATTGTTTAGTCCGTCAGTTAGATTAATAAAAAAGATATTGGAAACGTAATTTTTCTTTTATCTCGTAAACAAAATATTTGTATAGCAAAAAATACGTGTCCAATATTTTTTGATAATGTACCTAACTGACGGAATTAATAGAATAATATTTTTTTATTCAGGCATCATCCCTAATTACGCTGAGTAAAAGTTTTGGCTGTCAAAGCCTGTCACGGGATGTATGAGTAAATGGTGATATTCACTAACAACCTTGGAAAGTTTTGACAATGCCGTCTCTAGCTACTGCTAAACTACAGAGAACTGTGACGAAGTATCTGCGGATGCGTCTCAGTTCTCTGTAGTGTAGTTTAGTCAGTATGCTTCCTAATGAACGAACTAATGCGTATGTAACCCAAAACTGACCAGTGGGCTAGAAGGAGAACCTGTCTATGATGAGTGAACATGAAAATAAAAACAAGTAAATAACTTTTTTAAACTAGTAAAATAAGAGTATGGTAAACCATGGCTTGGTTTTCTAAGCCCTAATTTACTAAACCTTGCCTACCTACCTTGCCTTGCCTTGCCTTTTTTTTTTTTTTTTTTTTTTTTTTTTACCTTTAGAATAAAAATAATCAATTTTTTTAAGGATCAACAGTAGCTTCTAAATTTCTACATATCATCACAACAATAACGTTTACTAATCAGTTTGTCTTAGTATAAGTAAGTAATCTGTGGAAAATGTAGTGGGTAGTATATTTATAAGTCATATGTTTAAGACAATTGTAATTGTATATTTTTAGTATACTACTGTTTGTTTTCCCTATAATAATAAATAATCACTCGGCAAACTATATTTCTACAATTATTTTCTTAATGTCCCTCGGCAGACTTCGTGTTTCGTCAGTTGTCGGATTTCTATAAGTTGCCCTTTGCACTTGGTGCAGACAGGAGCTCTCAATCAACTCGAAAGTCTGATAGAAATTCGTCGACTGACGAAACACGAAGTTTACCGAGGGACATTAAGAAAATAGTTGTACTGTAATATGTTTTTTCTGACGAATAAATATAACAGTTTGACATATTTTTTATACAAAAGCTGTCTAACCGCCATTTTTATTCCTCAGATTAAAGTTATCTGATTATTGCAAAATTGGTAACAATTTTTTTGTGCAGGACGTAGCGTGTTCATTGGCCCCGAGAAAAGAAGGGCGTAAACCTTCTGGCCATTGCCGCTGAACGCCCCATCCACATCAACGAAAACAAAGGTTCTTGGATGCCTAGCTGCAGCAGTGACGTAGGGTTGCAAATCGACTCTAACGATTCAACGATGTGTTGGGTGTACTCGAGTTATTTCCAGATTCCGGGTTGCCTACTTCTGGATCAGCACTCCTGGTGTCCAGGTTCCGAGGTTCAGCTCGACAGGATCGAAAAGGGATGTCTTCATAAGGGTTGAAGTCGATGAATTAAATGAAACACTAAGTTATTCAGTACACGGCACGATTCTAGGGCTCTCAACAATTTCTGAGACTTGATTCTATATAAGAATTACTTCTTATTTACTAAGACAAGTACAAGCGACTAGCTTTGGATGACTACAAATTCTATTTTGGGCCCGGGGGTTCTTTATACCCTCGCATCGTGCCATTATTGAGAGCCCCGCAAATTCTCGCCGAAAATAATTTTTATTTATGTAAAAAACCCTTATACATATTTGGTAAATAGGGTTACCGCACCCCTTCCATGGTGCTATCAATAGCTGGATTCCTTCGTACTGTAACACAGTAACGCCCCCTATCTATGTATCTAATCAATATACCTAATTTCCAGGTATTGATAGCTTCCCTAGACTATTTCCATGAAATAAAAGGACAATTCCCTTTATTTCCCAGTTAAAACCTTAATAGCTTTTAACCTAGCCTAAGGATATCTATAGGTTGGGTTGACCTGCTGGTGCCAATAGCAGGCTGTCTGTTGACGTCTAGAAAAAGCTTATTTTCGGGAATCTTCTATGGGATATCATCCCTTATGTAATGAATCTATAAATTCCTAAGTCATTTCACCGACTTTAGGACTTCCTACTTAGGCTAACCAGACAATCACCGCCTATTATGGGGATTCTGGTAGCCAATAGACCACACTTTACATTTCTAGTGTTTATGTAAGTCTATCTAGGTCATATGCACATAAGGTGCCTTGATATGTACAAATTTGATAGCCGGTCACTTTCTTTGCGCCCAGCTATCAGAGAAATTAGATATAAAAACACTAATAAGATTGGGACGACACGATGGTGCGTTCAACGGGCCATCAGGAGGTCCCCAAAAATTCCTTATTTTCGGAATTCCCAGGGGTGTATAGTCCCGGGAAATGCCAAAAACTGACTAAAAATTACGTTTCCAGAAACCTATTTTCTGGAATTGTACTTAAACTACTTGAGCGATTTTCGCTCCAAAGTGATGGCTTGGTAGCTAGTCCAGCAAGCCATCCGAAAGTACTTACACCATGAGTACATCTATTCCCTTCATGGAGTTATTCCACCTGAAGGGTCTACAAATTTCAACGTTTTACGTTGTTTACATTTTTCACGACTGCTTATCTCGTTGACTATCCAAGCGATTCTTCCCATCTAGAAACCGCCTGGAAGCCCTTTTAGCAAGCTTTCCAATGGTAGTACTTTTACCAGTACACCTATATGTTTCTAGGTACTTAGGGCACCTAAAACCGTAAGCGATTGCCAAAAACCAGATAAACAGCAGTTTTTCTATTATATACTGACTTGATATCTCAAGTAAATGGGCTTTATATAAAAGACTACGCTAACTATGAGGTGTATATAGGCTTCCTGTCTCGGTCTAGGTCCCCCATATACCCTAAAATGACCTAAAACCATATATTTGGTGTTTGAGATATCAAGTCAATATTCCTATTTACATAGCAGAAACTATGTGGTCTTCACATAGTTTCATCATTATGTACTGATTTCATGTCCAGTACATAGGATAAGCCCTTAAAAACATGATTTTAATTACTATAATATTTTCGAAAACCACCAAAACTATATATATCGTGTGGTTCCCTCTCACGGTTCATTCGGAACTAATCCGTCGTCGAGCACAGACGTATCGTATGACAGAAATTTATGTTTTTTACTATGATAACTCTTATCAGTATGCTTTCTAATGATTTTACTCTGTTAAGGGTGAACTATTGAACCCTATAACATACTGACAAACACTAAAAACATTATACTACTATCTCAAAAAATGTAGGTAAAATTTTAGTATAAATATAAACGTGCCTCTAAAATTCATTTTAGTATCAGGTGGCGCGCCGTGGTAAGCAGACATGTCTACACATACAAACTTCAATTTCTATGAACCATTTAGTATGGTTGATGACGCTTCGTCGCGAACATATCTCCCGCCGTGCAGTGCTGTGTCGACTCGCTGTGTCGACTCGAAGTGTTGTCGGCGCGGCGCTGCATTCCTTCGGTGAGCGACGGACGGCATTTCTCGGCTGCCGGCCAGGCCCACCGAGAGGACGGTCGCCGCTCCGGCGTTACTGCTACTGCGGCTCTGGTTACTGGGGCAGTGGGACGAGTTTCTTCACCGGACGCTTCAAGGTACCGCCAAGCGTGCGTACCTCAGCGGTCCGGATTTCTCCGTCGATTCCTGGATACACGGCCACAATGCGGCCTCGCGGCCACGTATTGCGGGGCAGCTGGCCGTCGGCTATCAGGACAGGGTCACCCACTTTAAATCTGGGCCCACTACTATGTGGCTCTCGCCGGTTTTGGAGCTCCGGCAGGTACTCTCTGACCCAGCGACTCCAGAACATATCAGCGAGGATCTGTGATCGTCGCCATATTTTCCTGCTGTCTATATCTTGCTCGGTGAACGTGCCAGGTGTAGGTAGTCTGGCTGACCCACCGAGCAAGAGGTGATTCGGTGTGATGGATTCATCATCATCACCATCTACCGACACGTGTGTCAATGGTCGGCTATTTACAATGTACTCTGCCTCACAAATCAGTGTGGACAACACCTCTTCGGTGGGGTGTTTTTCTGTAAGTACATTGTATAGTGTGTTTTTTACACAACGAACTAGGCGCTCCCAGGCGCCTCCCATGAATGGCGCTGATGGCGTTATGAAGCGCCATACGATGCCTCTACGACTTGCCTCTGTTTTGAAGGCGTCTCGCAGCTCTCTGTCGGCGCCGTGCATGTTGGTGCCATTGTCTGAGTGTATCTCAGCTGGGCATCCTCTGCGTGCGGCGAATCGGCGCAGCGCCAATATGGCGGAGTCTGCGCTAAGGCTGGCGGCGATTTCAAGGTGCACCGCCCTTGATGTGAGACACGTAAATAGTGCTACGTATCTCTTCTGATGCTGCCGACCGACGGTGACGGATAGCGGGCCGAAATAGTCGAGCCCGGTATATGTAAACGGCCTCTTATGGTGAGCGAGGCGCGTTTTCGGGTGGTCGCCGGTCGCAGGTACTGGTGGCTGTGCCTTGCGTATACGGCAATGCAGGCATCTTGCTATCACCTTCTTCGCTGTTGGTCGCATCTTCACGACCCAGTAGTGCTGCCGTACCTCATTAATTGTGAGTTCGGTGCCACTATGTTGTAGACTGCGATGTGTCCAGTCTATGTACAACTGCGTTATGTGATGGTCGCCATGTAATATAGGCGGGCGCATCACTTCTTCAGCTACCTCTTGCGTAGCTGCTATGCGACTTCTTAGTCGCAGCACGCCGTCGACGACCTGAATTTGTAAAGGTCGCAGCGAGCTATTTTTATTTATTTCTTCAACATTCGCTAACTCTGAAGCGAACGATTGTTGTTGTGCGACCTGGACAAGTATTTTCTCAGCTTCTTGGAGAAATTCTGCTTCTATGATTTGTCTGTTGACCTGGGTTGGTGCTCTGCATGCCTGCTTCTGCTTCTGTGCAGGTACAGCGGGCTTCTTGCGCCAGTCTGGGTCCTTTTCAGCGTTTTTTCTCGTCCGTTTATAGGACGTTATCTCTGTTCTATTTTTGCAAAGAGATATAAAACGCAGAACTGTGGCGGTCGCACGAAGCAGTCGCTCCCATCTGGAGAATCTGCTTGGCTCTGGAACGGCTTCTATGAAGCTCTTCTTGTCCCCTTCTGTGACAACGAAAGTTTTTTCTTCTCCCGTGTCGTTTGTAGTCGGAGGTTTCTCTGTGGGCCATAATTCGGGCCCAAGAGACAAAAAACTCGGCCCGCAGTACCACTCGTGGTCCGAGTTGAACCGCAGTGGCACGTCACGGGTTGCTGCATCAGCGATGTTCATCTTGGTGGGTATCCATCGCCAATCTTCGACTTTGCTATTGTCTTCAATAGCAGCTATTCGGTGAGCAACGAAAGGTTTGTATACTCTCGCTCCTCTTCTAATCCAGGTCAGTACGGTCTTGCTATCTGACCAATACGTTACTGACGTGGGCTTGCAGTCGTGTTCACTCATCACTGCTGCGGCTACGCGGGTTCCCAATACCGCGGCCTGAAGTTCGAGTCTCGGTATCGAAAGCAGTTTCAGTGGGGCCACCCGCGCTTTCGCCATAACAAGGCTTATTAAGTGCTTGCCTTCCACGGTCGTGGCCCGCCAGTATATAGCGGTAGCATATGCCATCTCGCTTGCATCAGTGAACACATGCACCTGCATTTCTATAGCGTCGCTATATCCAGGATAGCATCTTGGTACGCTAACGTTTTTTAGTTGGCGTAAATGTTGTACCCAAATTTTCCATTGTAATGCTAGGTCAACATCTAGCCTCTGATCCCAGTCGACGCCTCGCCTCCATGCTTCTTGCAATATATGCTTCGCCTTGATGGTTACTGGCGAGGCGAGTCCGAGTGGGTCGTATAGCGACGCTACTATTCTGAGCGCCTCTCGCTTGGTGGGCGCCTCTCGGTCCAAGATACCCTCAGGCAGACGCGCGAGTGTGAGGTTGAAACCCAGCGTGTCTTCGCCTGGCCTCCATATGAGGCCGAGTATCTTTTCCGACGTATCTATATCTCCAATGGATACCATCTCAGTTTGTATGTGCGATGGGTCCATTTTTTCTAGGAGCTGCGAGCTATTTGAAACCCATTTCTTGAGTTCAAACCTCGCCTGTAGGTGTATTTTTCGCACCATACTAGCGACTTCTGCCGCCTTCTCGATAGTTCTATAACTATCTAGGTAGTCATCCATATAATGACTACGTAGTATAGCATCCACAGCTTCAGGGTGCTTCTCTATATATTTGTTTGCGTTCCAGTTCTTTGCAAAAATTGCTGTGCAAGGCGAACTGGCTGCAACGAAAATGATGGACGTCATTCTATATTCTTCTGGCGCTCCTTCTCTGCGGTTTCCCCTCCACAGGTAGCGAAGCGCGTCTCGGTCTTGGCTCCGCACCTTCACTTGCATGAACATCTCCGCTATGTCACCGGTTATTGCGACGCAGTGGCGGCGAAACCGCATCATTACGCCTGGCAGCGACTGTAATAGGTCGGGCCCAGTTAACAGGAAGTCATTCAGTGACATTCCTCTCGATTTGGCGGCAGCGTCATGTACGATGCGAAGTTTGTCTGGCTTCATTGGGTTGAAGACATCGAAGTGTGGGAGGTACCAAGTTTTGCCCGGCGTGCTAATTGCGGGTGCCCTTTCAGCGTACCCTTTCGCTATTAGCGAGTCCATCTGGTCTGAGTATCTTCTTAGAAGTTCCTGGTTCTTGTCCAGCTTCTTTTCTGTTGAGACGAGCCACTTCAGAGCTGTCTCAAAGCTATCTGGCATCTCAGCATGCTCATTACGCCAAAGCATGGCGGTTTCGATGTGTCCATTCTCTAATTGGACAGTTGATCGATTCAAAATGTCCTCTGCCCTTCTTGCTGGGTCAGAGGCAGGTCGCTGTGGGTTTACGCACAACGATTCTATGGCGAAATGTTCGCGCAACTGATGATCCAAATTGTCATCAGTTGTTATTCTATTGACATGATGTACTTGTTGTCGTAGTAAACTACTGTGCGCGCCATGTAGTGTCCAACCCATTGCTGTAAGTGACGCAATTGGTTGGTGTCTTGGACCTCTGCGAATCTCGCTGGCCAATAACAAATGCCAGTTGTCTTGGCCGACGAGTATTTTTGGCACGCCATTGTTGTACATCAACTCTTTTCTCAAGTCGGTTAAATGCTTGCAGCGTGCGACAACCCTATCGCTCACTGTTTGTTTTGCCAAGCTGAGTTTAGGTATAGTACGTGCTTTAAATTGTACCCTTCTCTCTTGCGGGCTAACCAGCGTCACCTTGACTCTTCTTGAGCATGGGGTGGTGAGCATGGTGTTGCCTATCGCACCGATCTTGAGCGGGTCCACAGGGCCCTCTGCCCCGACTTGCCTCGCGATGTCTTCATCCATCGGCGAAACGGTGGACCCATCGTCTAGGAGAGCGTATGTTGCTACCTCTCCCGCCGGTCCGATTACCCGGACCGGCACTATCTTGAGGTACGCCTGGCTCGATGGTGACCCGAAACTGGCCACCGTTTCCTGAGGATCCTTGCGGGATTCAGGAACATCGGGCTTCTTGTTGGCTTCCCTCTGCTGTTGCTTCTTCCTATGAAGAAGCCGATGGTGCGTATCTCTGCACCCGTCTTGGCCACACTGTTTTCTCTTACAAGTGTGGTTGCCTCGTCGATGTTGAAGGCAGCGATAATATAGATTTTGTTTTTTCGCTAGCTCCCATCTTTTCTCGACAGCTACGCCCCTGAATTGTGCACATCCAGTGGCGTAGTGATGTCCCACGTCGCAAACACGGCATTTTCCTACCGGTTGGTCCGTAGCTATATGCGTCCTTTGTGTGACGCGTCTGTTGGTGTTCGCCTCGGCCGAAGCGATGCCTTCAGGTGGGGCGAATGGACTACAGAAGTGTGCCTGTTCAGATATAAAATTACTGAACAATGAAATATCTGGCACCGATTGGTACTTCTCCGAATATGATCGGTACCATTGTGCTCGTAGCGAATTGGGTAACTTCTCTGTTAACAATCGCATAAGCTCCGCGTTCATAAGGTAATGACCCTTTTTTAACGCGCGGAGCGTGACTACAGCACCTCTTACGCGACTTGCAAACGCGCAGATGTCTCTTGGTGACTCACTGCAGCGCGGCAGTCCGCGTAATCTATCTGTTTCAGCTTGCGCTATGGAGTCTGGACGGCCGAACTGCAGCTCGAGTTCCTTCATGATGTCATCGGGCCTGGCATGTCCGATGAGTTCTGAGCTGACGGTTTCCATTGCACGTCCATGTAAGCTTCTCCTCAGCCTCGCTGTATTCTCGATGTCCGTAAAGTACGCTCGAGTTGTCTCATATATGGCCCGAAATGATAGCCATTCAGTATGAGAACCATTGAAATTCGGCAATGTCATGACGAATTTCGACGCAGAGGGGTTCGGTTGGTCCCGCTGTTCTATTTTCCTGTCGGCTAGCGACGCTATAGCGGACGTCAACTCCGTCAAGAATGGACGGAGACTATCCCTCTGACCTCCTGTACACTCAGCTGACGCTGCAACTGGAGGCTTTCGCACTTCTCTCTCCTTAGGATGCTGACCTTCTATTTGCGATTTGGTGGCGGCCGCAGTCAGGGGTCTATGCATAGAATTTCTGGTTCCCCCTTCAACGACGTTATCCTCCTTCTCAGGCTGAGGTTCTGGTGCCTCTTCTAGCCATGAACGCACGTACTCGTCATTCGAGTTTCTGTCATCCAAGTATTCAGCTTCGGAACCCTCTTCCTCCGCTCTCTGAAGTGCCAGTTGTGCAAGCTCCAACTTAATTTTGAGTAAGTCTTCGCGAGCTTTGTCTATGTTTTTTCGTGACCGAGTCACTCTAGTTGACGGCGGACGGCTATGTTCGATACGGGCGTCACCCCGGGTAGTCATCGGCATCGCTGTACGTCTGTCTTCTTCGGAAATCTTCTCTTTCTGAGAAGGTTTCAATGTTGTGTCTGAAGCTCCTTCTAATCTGGTTACTCTGGTAGAAACCGCTTGATCAGTTTCTATTGGTTGATGCGTCGGAGTGCTTTCAGTTTGAGGCGCTAGATGGCGCTGCTCGTCCGACGGCTCGGTCCCTTCGGTTGTGGAAGGTGAACACGGCGGCAGCTCATGTCTGATGCCAACTGGCTGATCCAACTCCACGGTCCATGCCTCCGGCGTCTTGCCTTTGGATCTGGTTATCGGCATTGTTGTTGAAATATTTTCTTTTGAAAACTCGAAGTTAGTTTTCAAAGATAAGTCCCAGTTCCGGGCTTCAGCGTTCAAACCGACGATCTCCAGAAGTTAACCTCCACTTCGATTGACTATAATTCAATCTTCAAATAAAAAATCACTAAAAACTTACGGTCAGTGATAAGTCTTCAGGAAACTTCAGGCATTTGCTATACAAGTTTGTTTTTCCCATAAACGTGTATGTTCTATTTGATTGACTATAATTCAATCAAATTCTAAATCACCGAAAAGTCAAGGTTACTTTTCGGTGGTGATGCTTCATGAACTGCTTGTCCAAAGCATCAGAGCCGTGCATCAATCTTCAGAGCACGTATCTTGCTTGATTGAAGAAAATTCAATCTTCAAATAAATCGCCGAAACGTCGAAGTTATTTTCAGTGATAGTGCTTCAGGAACCGCATAGTCAGTACATCCGAAACGTATCTAAGTCTTCAGAGTACGTTTCTTCCATTCACTGACGAAAATTCAGTCTTCAAAATTTTCCTGAAAACATAGGGGTTGTTTTCAGTCATAAGGCTTCAGGAATTATTCTTCAATCATCAAGGATGCACATCAGCCTTCTAAAACGCACGTCTTGTATTTTTCTGACGGGCGCTCGTTTTTTAAACAAATCGCTAAAAACATAAGGGTAGTTTTCAGCGATAAGTCTTCAGGAACTATTCTTCCGCGTCAAAGACGTAATCCAATCTTCTGAACGAGTATTCTTGGTTGAATAAACAAGCGTTCAGTTCTAGAACAAATCACTAATAACATAGGGTAGTTTTCAGCGATAAGTCTTCAGGAACTATTCTTGGGGCTTCAAGGATGCGCATCTGTCTTCATACAGCATTTTGCGGCTCACAGAAAATTTCTTCTATTTTCTTACAATTATTGAAAAAATAGGGTATTTTCAATAACTGTCTCCAGAATTTTACCTCTTGGATCCAGCGGCAAATAGGGCACGTAGGACTTGTTCCCTGCAGTGCACGTCGATTTTTGGTTTATTTGTGAAATTAATTTCTCCAAAATTCGAAAAATTAATTCCACCACTGTTTCTTCCTGACGTCCTGGGGCGCTCCAGACTTCGAATTTCGGCTCGAACGGGTCAACGTTGTGTTGCACGTAGCCGACTTAATATGCAGGCACCCAGTTGTTTTTTCTGGATCTACTGTTCCCGACGTCCTGGGGCTCTTCAGGCTCCAAAATTCGGCTCGATAGGACCATTAAATGTGTCCGTCGTCGAATTTTGCCGGGACGCCAGGCTCCAAAATCTGGCTCGCAAGGACCATTAAATGTGCAGGACGTAGCGTGTTCATTGGCCCCGAGAAAAGAAGGGCGTAAACCTTCTGGCCATTGCCGCTGAACGCCCCATCCACATCAACGAAAACAAAGGTTCTTGGATGCCTAGCTGCAGCAGTGACGTAGGGTTGCAAATCGACTCTAACGATTCAACGATGTGTTGGGTGTACTCGAGTTATTTCCAGATTCCGGGTTGCCTACTTCTGGATCAGCACTCCTGGTGTCCAGGTTCCGAGGTTCAGCTCGACAGGATCGAAAAGGGATGTCTTCATAAGGGTTGAAGACGATGAATTAAATGAAACACTAAGTTATTCAGTACACGGCACGATTCTAGGGCTCTCAACAATTTCTGAGACTTGATTCTATATAAGAATTACTTCTTATTTACTAAGACAAGTACAAGCGACTAGCTTTGGATGACTACAAATTCTATTTTGGGCCCGGGGGTTCTTTATACCCTCGCATCGTGCCATTATTGAGAGCCCCGCAAATTCTCGCCGAAAATAATTTTTATTTATGTAAAAAACCCTTATACATATTTGGTAAATAGGGTTACCGCACCCCTTCCATGGTGCTATCAATAGCTGGATTCCTTCGTACTGTAACACAGTAACGCCCCCTATCTATGTATCTAATCAATATACCTAATTTCCAGGTATTGATAGCTTCCCTAGACTATTTCCATGAAATAAAAGGACAATTCCCTTTATTTCCCAGTTAAAACCTTAATAGCTTTTAACCTAGCCTAAGGATATCTATAGGTTGGGTTGACCTGCTGGTGCCAATAGCAGGCTGTCTGTTGACGTCTAGAAAAAGCTTATTTTCGGGAATCTTCTATGGGATATCATCCCTTATGTAATGAATCTATAAATTCCTAAGTCATTTCACCGACTTTAGGACTTCCTACTTAGGCTAACCAGACAATCACCGCCTATTATGGGGATTCTGGTAGCCAATAGACCACACTTTACATTTCTAGTGTTTATGTAAGTCTATCTAGGTCATATGCACATAAGGTGCCTTGATATGTACAAATTTGATAGCCGGTCACTTTCTTTGCGCCCAGCTATCAGAGAAATTAGATATAAAAACACTAATAAGATTGGGACGACACGATGGTGCGTTCAACGGGCCATCGGGAGGTCCCCAAAAATTCCTTATTTTCGGAATTCCCAGGGGTGTATAGTCCCGGGAAATGCCAAAAACTGACTAAAAATTACGTTTCCAGAAACCTATTTTCTGGAATTGTACTTAAACTACTTGAGCGATTTTCGCTCCAAAGTGATGGCTTGGTAGCTAGTCCAGCAAGCCATCCGAAAGTACTTACACCATGAGTACATCTATTCCCTTCATGGAGTTATTCCACCTGAAGGGTCTACAAATTTCAACGTTTTACGTTGTTTACATTTTTCACGACTGCTTATCTCGTTGACTATCCAAGCGATTCTTCCCATCTAGAAACCGCCTGGAAGCCCTTTTAGCAAGCTTTCCAATGGTAGTACTTTTACCAGTACACCTATATGTTTCTAGGTACTTAGGGCACCTAAAACCGTAAGCGATTGCCAAAAACCAGATAAACAGCAGTTTTTCTATTATATACTGACTTGATATCTCAAGTAAATGGGCTTTATATAAAAGACTACGCTAACTATGAGGTGTATATAGGCTTCCTGTCTCGGTCTAGGTCCCCCATATACCCTAAAATGACCTAAAACCATATATTTGGTGTTTGAGATATCAAGTCAATATTCCTATTTACATAGCAGAAACTATGTGGTCTTCACATAGTTTCATCATTATGTACTGATTTCATGTCCAGTACATAGGATAAGCCCTTAAAAACATGATTTTAATTACTATAATATTTTCGAAAACCACCAAAACTATATATATCGTGTGGTTCCCTCTCACGGTTCATTCGGAACTAATCCGTCGTCGAGCACAGACGTATCGTATGACAGAAATTTATGTTTTTTACTATGATAACTCTTATCAGTATGCTTTCTAATGATTTTACTCTGTTAAGGGTGAACTATTGAACCCTATAACATACTGACAAACACTAAAAACATTATACTACTATCTCAAAAAATGTAGGTAAAATTTTAGTATAAATATAAACGTGCCTCTAAAATTCATTTTAGTATCAGGTGGCGCGCCGTGGTAAGCAGACATGTCTACACATACAAACTTCAATTTCTATGAACCATTTAGTATGGTTGATGACGCTTCGTCGCGAACATTTTTAAAATTTTAAATACAACCAATTCAAAAAATTTGAAGAAGCCGATTCTACTGTAAAACTCACCATTTCAAATAAAATAGTTGGACATAATTGAAAAAGAAAACATCTTTGTGTGCTGAACGGAAGCCAATTAATTAAATTGAAAACAGAATAATGTAATTTGAAACAGATTCCTGATACAAATTAGGCTAACAAGCCAGAAAATCCGCCTCCGTTCTCTCTTTTTAATTGAGCATTATATATTAGCTGTCCGTGTTTATGAAGTTTATTACAATAACTAAGCCGAAAGCAAATAAAACCAGACATTGCAAGTCCTCGTCGTCACCTATTGGCGACGATACAAACTTGGCTAAATACGATACTCTATATCATGCTGTGGCGGAGGTAGTGCACTGGTCGTTAATTCATATTGTTAATTAATTGAATTTTTTGTGTACATCTTTCGTTGGAGGTATTAATAATATAAATAAATAACATTATTTCAGCCGATAGACATCGACTATTAAAGACAGGTCTTCCCCAAACGTCACCACATCGACCTGCACTATGCTTCTTGCATCCAGTGGTTTACCGCGAACTGTGCAGCACATGTGCAGTCTTGGTTTTACCACCACTTGCACCGAACCCTTATTTCACTGTTTTCTGTCATAGGAATTCTCTCACAATTCGCGTGGTTGATGAGTTTTAAAAATATATCTCAGGATCGCGATTCACCACTTATCTACACTAGTCCGTGTCAGTATTACACCGTAATATATATGGCTCGAACGAACACTAAATTCCAAACATTTGTGGCTAGATTTTCACGGAGTAAAATTATTTTCCCACACCCAATTTAATATTTATCCTGCAAAACTTGTAAAATACGAAATTTTTCCGAAAGTTTACCTCGAAGTAGCTTTAAACCCCGATTTTAAACATTCAACTATAAAATACCATTTCAAATTTTATGCTCGAGGAACAGTACGAAAATGTCAACTTATCATTTGTAGTTCGGGACAGCAGCTCTTCGAAAGATTTCCATCAAAGAATTCCTTTAAAATTTACCAAAAGCAATATTTGAGAGCGAAAATTTTCTTTGGTGAGCTATCCCTTTAATGTAGCGAATTCTCGGAGAATTTCTTTCGTTTCATTTTCACCGTCACTTATTCTGTCTTGAGAATTTGCGAAGATGAATTCTTCAAATAGAATTACGATTTTTGTGTAGGTGGGTGATTTTGCGATTCCGGTTTTACAAATAAAGATTATAATCCGCGTAAAAGCTTTATTGTGTCAATTTATTGGGATAAACCGGTGTCCATTAAAGCGTTGAAACAGCGTGCGTAAACACCAGATGGAGTGCGACACGAATATTTGCTGACCCTATAATAAAATCCGAGCACACACACATAAACATTGAATAAATAAAAGCTGTCGACAAGTGCTTTTTGGCAAAAAAGACACATTAATATGTGAGCAGAAAAATTATGTGAAATGAAAAAAATACGCCGCGTATATCCGTGTTCCTCATTGAAGCTAATGGAACCTATGAATGCCGGATGTCGAGCGAAAAATTTATACTTTTAAAACATGAATTGCTTTTTAATATTGCAACAGAATCTTCAAGAAGACGACGTGATGCAATTTCATATATTTGCGTTGAGAAAACAGTTTTCTTTTCGTGGCGTAGCGAAAAACTCGAGTTTGTAGACAATAAGCAGTTTTATACAAATATAGATCAGATTTCTATCGGCTAATGTGGCTATTTCCATATTCAATTCAAATTGTAATATATTATTATTATTCTATTTGAACTCTACAACAGAATATCGTTGAAATGGACAACGATTTTGCCACATTCATAAAAAATACGGACATTTTCAACTCTTCAAAACTGTAGTCAAAAGTTAAGTCGTTACGCTATGAACGCTGACAACTACCGCTTGTCACAAACGAGTCTGACTAGAATAGAAAACACATGTCCCTTCGGCATAGCGCCAACTAGAAAATGTTTGAAACAGACTAATTAGGGAAGAGAGGAAATTATATTTGTCGGCGGTTCTGGACTATAAAGTAGTCCACTCTCGGTGTCGTAACAGGCGACCAAAGCATTATGTCATGAGAATGAGGAGCAGTGTCAGTCTAATAATTGAAGTAAGGCTATCGCACTCACAAATCTATTTGACAGCGTGGTGATTACAATGCCTTCTATGACTATATAATAACGACCGTCTTCGTCTCGTCGAATAGTGTCGACCACATCATCGCTTACTTACTTATCAGGTGAGATAGTGGTCAAGCGCGAGCCTATCAATAATAATAAAAAAAAACATACCTATGTGTTCGGGTACGTTTCATGAGCTCTGTTATATATTAACTCCATGTAAAACACAGGTAGTCTAGTAGACTGCATAGTTAGGCAAAAACTAAGGCGGATTGATTGATTGACTAGAGACAAATAAATCGAAGTAATCATAGGGAAACCTCACATTTTCGTTTTTTTGCGCAAACAGTTATGTATGTGTTTTCATATCGATATCGAAAATGGCTTTCAGATATCGATATCAGTAGTACAGTTTGCAAAAGTTAAAATGTTATTTAGATGAGCAAACTAACAACGAACGCGAAATAATACTTAGAAAGATAGGTAGCGCATATGGTTCCTAACGTTTGTGAAGTTTGCATTTTGTTCGAGTTCGTACGTTTTCGCATTGCTATGGTTGTAAGTTTTGATTTATTCGTTCTCGCACGGTAGTAAGGTTTTTATTAGATACAGCTTTTGTAATATCGGTTATTTTGATATCGATGTCGATATGATATGATATCTAACACATATCCGATATAAGTTACGTTTTGATATATCGGACACATCCCTAAAAAAAACCAAACTGTCAAAGTCGAGCGACAAAATTTCGCAGTTTATGCATACAAAATATAAAACTAATACTGAAACAAAAATGAAGCTTCCCCAATATTATTATTTGGTTATTGAACACAAGTTATCTTAAAAACAGTAAAAAATAGTTCGGTAACCACAAACAGTAGTAGACGCCATGTTGTTATGTATTTGTTTACTCCGAGCCGTCAAGCGCCATCTGGTGGGAGCAATTGGCATTAATGTTCCCTATTGGTAGTTTTAAGCAAGAAACAAACAAGATTCTACCAAAAGGGTAGACTAACTCTTTCAGCATATTTTATACAAAACAAGACCATTTTTGCGACGCGGCTGCCATAAATATTTTAATGAGAATTCTCGCTACAAAGTTAATCCTACTCATTTGGACGGACACTCATTCATAATAATTTGCCTTTCAGATTATGTACAGGCTTTAAGGCAATTTGTTTTTGCCAAGTTCCACCGCTAACGGACTTATAACGTCTATTTATGTGACGACCCGATAAATTACTAATGAGAAGATAAGTAATTATGTATTTTTAATGTCTAGTAATGAAAGCTTTTAAATAAACCACCGATAATGTAAAATTCAACAAATATGGTTCCTCCTTTTTATATTACAAAACTTTTTGTTCGTTTTACGATTACTCTGCTCTGCGGTTGAAAGGAAATGTGTGTTTTACATTCGATGTTCGGTTTACGGGTTATATTAGAGATCCTTTGGGCTTTCATTAAAATAATAATAGGGCCATAAACTTGTGTTGTAGACTGTGTGCTTACCTCCGCCATATTGTCCACTGTCAAAAGCTATTAACTTCACAATAACGCTCCTCCTTTCAGTAAAACTTCAATCCGGCGACCCTATATTAAAAAAAAGTCATGCTTCTCTCCTGCTGGGTAAACACAAAGAATTAAATCAGATTAACACTAACTATTACAGGGAACGCTTTGTGAACGCATTCTAATCAAGATTAGGGGTGTCGACGTAATTCTTTACATTTAAATTCGTCGTCAACAAAGGGCGCGCCAAATCCGAGATGAAATAAACAATTTCACACGTTGTTGGGGAGCGGTAGCACCCAGCTAGGGCTGTTACTACCGAGCTGTCTGATGTTATCGACGATTTCAATGGGTTAACATTTACAGCCGGGATCACGACGGTTATTTATTCTGAATTATTCTTATTACAACTTTAATGCTGGTTTATACTTTACATTATACGAAACGTGTTTTTGTTTGCATTTTAAATCAGGATGTAAATTATGAGTTACTGATTTTTAGGGGATCTGTAGATACACAATGCACTTTAAGTAGATACAGATCATTCAAATGTTTAAAACTAGTTCCAGATTGTAAAACACATTTTTAAAATCAACTCAAAAGCTTTTTACTAGTCTTTCATCATCATTATCTTGACCAAGCATCCAAATTTATTTGGGATCGGCGCAATATTATGTTCTTCTTCCATATATCTCTTTTAGAAGAAATCTGAGACCCTATTGCTCCTTTGAGGACAGACATATTTTTGACATAGTCTCTTTACTGATACAGACTAATTCTCTTGTTTGGGACTAACCGGAAAATGTATTAAGATAATCAAGCTGTACCTAACTAATATTCAGCGCAATTTTTGAGTGTAGTTTACTTTTTTACTATTATTCTCTGTTATTATGAGATTGTTGCTGTTGTGTTGCACCTGGTCGAACAAATGTTTCCTATTCTATAGCTACTCTGACTTTTTTTAATAACTGTGTGTCACCACCACCTAAATAATAAATTATTTCTGTTCTATTCATTAAACAGGCCCATCGTCATTATCATCCTGCCGCTATCCCATGGTACTTGGGGTCAGCGCAACACGTTTTCTTCTTCCATACCATCCTGTCCCCCGCCACGCTATCACTGATTGCCTTTTCTCTCATATCACTCCTCACACAGTCCATCTATCTTTTCTTTGTCCGTCTTCTCCCTCTCCATCCATCCACATATATATTCATAACTATTTTAGTTATACGTTTTATCCTATCTATGAACAGACCCCACCTATTTTAATATCTTCACAAACCAAGCAATCGACCTAAGTGAAATAAAAGCAAACTACGTCCATTACGCTTGACATAAACAGCCCAACAAAAGTTAGAAACTCAGGTCTTCCTACTTATTTCCTGTAACAGCATGGAGCGAATAAAATGTCAGTTTGAAAGCCATATAACCTGCACCCTGTTTGTGTTACAGCTGTGGTTGGTGACTCACCTTGTGTTCGTGCCTTATGCCTTACTTGTACAGGGTGTAGTTGTAATGTAACATCTTCATTTAAAGGAAAAGTCACAGTGGGTAAATTACTTGAATAGCTTATTCGTGCGTCTTCGCATCTATCGCCTCCTGTTCGCATCTATCCTAGTGAAACTGTATTTTTTTAGATAAAAAGTAGCCTCTAACAGTCAGCGATAGGTTTTCATCAATAAAATAATTTTCGTTAATAAATCAGAACTGCCTGAGGTGCAGGCCACACAAATGTCGTTGCTCGGACGTGGTTATGACGACATACCGTGAGTCCTAAATTGCGCTTTATTTCCATGAATTTTGTTTGAAATTTTATTGGACTAAGAAGAAAGGTTTTAGATACAAAAATATCTTTGAAAAAGCGACCACTCTGTGCTAAAATTAACAGTAAAACCCAATCAAATTAGTATTTATTTATTTAAAAACAAACAGTTAAATATAGCAAAATTGCAATTTTCTTCTTATGAGATATTTTTATGAGACTTGATTTTGTAGCTTAGGTCACACTAAAATGCCTGACAAGAAAGCAACTCCGCCTGTACAAGACATTGTTACCGAGGTGACGATTCGCGTTTTGCATTCGACATCGATAACATGTTTACGTTTTAAAACGTGGGGTCTTTAGCACCCTTCGGTTTTACTACCTACGATTCGTTATTGTTTCGTGTATGGGGTGTGATAAATTTTGAATTATGAGTAATGTTTGACTTAATTGAAAATATAATAGTTTTGTAATAAGTGATGGGAATGGCCTTATTTTGTAGTATGTAGAAGGATTAGAGATCTCCGAGAGGAGAGATCATCTCCGAGACCTCGTTTATGATAGAATTTTGCATAGTTGCTGGGTCGATTTAAAGCAAATATGACAAACAGGCGCTATCTGTTGTGTTGAATGAATGTATTATCAACAGCCAATCACATCACTTGCGTTTAATTTGTAATATGTCGATAATTTCCTACTTGGAACCGGGTGTTGGTATTCCAAATTATACTCCTACCTTTGTGGTATTAATATAAATTTATCTTTCTTTATGTAAGTTGGTGTCAACTTGCATTTATATCAACTAAAATTTAGAATGAAAGTAGGTAGGTACCAATTCACACAAGGGAACAAAATTCCTGAAAACTAACCCAGAACCGCGCAACTTTTGTATTCAATATAAAGACCCAAAAGAAGAACCTACTAATCAAACTGACATCAAAAAAAAAAAAAAAAAAATTCATTTATTTCAGGTCTTAAACCCATATTAGACAACATTTTTTAAATTATTTAATAATAAATACAAAATCACACAGATAAATACAAAGAAATAAATACAAAATATATATACAAAATCAACTCACTAGCTATATATATAGCCTAGGTTAATATTGTAAAATGAAGGGAACCAGAGCTACAATCTCGGTCAACTTGGATTCAAATACACAACAACAGGTGACGCCAGCTACAGGGGAGTTTGTATAACTAATAGATTAATCGAACGTGAACATGTCAATGGAGGCGTAACAGACAAACAGACTGGAATACGTGCTACAAGTTTATATACACAGTCAATGTTATGGTATCTGATTTGTTTGTTGATAGACTAGAATAATACTGCCGTAAAAAGCAAAAGGGTGCATTTAACACTAAACGGAGATAAAATGTTATCTGAAATGTTTAACATTTTTGTTAGGCGAAATTAGAATTTTCACTAGATTAACGTCACCATGGAAGACCGTAGCAAAAATTTATAAAAATATTTCTAGATTTGCCTTGTTCCAAAATTTTCGAATGTATAAATGACTCAATTTCGGAATGTGCTATCCACGTAAGCAAGTAATTAACAGTCGTAAAAGAGTTAACTCCCAAAAATATGAACTACCTAATTTAGGCAATTGTGTATCTGATAGCCGAGCAAAGAGAGCAATAAGACACATAGGATATATTTATTTAGACTTCATGCACAAAAGGTACAAAGGCGGACTTAATGCCTTAGGCATTCTCTACCAGTCAACCAAGGGTGGTGAAGAGATAACATAGCAGGTGCATTGTTTAATAATAAAAATAAAACCAGTTATTTTATAACATACTAAAATAGGCAAAATACACGTACATATATATTGAAAATAATGTATACTTATATAAATACATATACGACGACGACGACGACGTTCGTGGACGTGGCTGAGTTCTGGTCGAAGCACAACATCTAAATAAAAATTTAAAAATGGAATCATCGACACGATCAAGAAGAAGAATACATATATATATATAAAGTAACAGAAAAGAAGAAAGTGAGATGACTCTGCTTAGTTGTTTGGTTTTGGATTAACTTTGAAAACAACACATCAGTTGATAATATTTTATATTTACATTAAATGGCTGGGTTATAAATAATGAATTTGATTTTGGGTTCTTGTTACTTTTGGCAGTCACTACTTTGACTCAAACTTTGGCAGTAAAGTAGAGTTTCACACGTCATTAACACTAAAATCTTAATTTTGAAACCGGTCTATAGAACCTAAAGAATGTTTTTCATAACATTAGAAAAAGAAAATGTAAATAAAAATATTCGAAAAGTATTACTTACTCGCGATTAATTGGAGACCACGCCATCGACTCGCTTCCGCTCTTAATTGAAAGGGAATACTCACGATCGAAACCCATTTAATCTTGATCAGCATTGAGTCTGTGTTTATTTTTTTTATTATGAATCGAACATGTAAATGTAGAATGTTCTGTCGGTCTAACATATTTTTTTTACTTTCATTATTTGCTTATACGGGGTGAGTGAGTGACAGAATTTTGTTATTCTCAAAGAAACAGTCTTCAAATTCCACTATCAGAACATTATGATATTAAAATTCGAAGAATTTTCAGAGCTTTCTAACGTTATGAAAAATAACGAGTAATTACGTTCAAGTTGGAAATTTTCCTACAATAGAGAAAACGTGCTTCGTAATATCAATAAGAATGAAAGAAAGAGAGAAAAATATTTATTTGTGACTCACACAAGAGACACGAGATAAGCAAAACACAGACAATTAAAAAAATATTACCCCGTGCGAGACCAAAAAGGCTCCTATCTCAGCATGTGCAACGATAGTAAAAAGAAAATATCACTGCGCTGATATTCTGATAGGGCCCACTGTTGATGCCACGGACATACTCACGAAAACGGAACATACAGCATAATCTACAATATATAGGAATAAAATAGAATAAAACAAAAATCATCATCTGCCCAGCCTTTTCCCAACTATATTGGGGTCGGCTTCCAGTCTTACCGGATTCAGCTAAGTACCAGTGTTTTACATGGAGCGACTGCCTATCTGACCTCCACAACCCAGTAACTGGGTAACACGGTACCCCTTGGCAAGACTGGTGTCATATCTCAAGCTTCTGACTAACCGTAACGACTGTCAAAGATATTCAAATGACAGCCGGGACCAACGGCTTAACGTGTTTTTCGAGGCACGGAGGAAACTCGGTATTTTGAAATGGTCACCCATCCACGGACCGACCTCGTCAAGTGTTGCTTAACCTTGATGATCGACCCGTGCGGCATTTAGCCACGAGCTCCTTAAAAAAAAAACAAAAATAATGAATGATTATTTATTTGTGACTCACACAGGAAAACAAAAAAAAAAAATTGAGTGATTCACACTTACTCTGTAAAGAACTCTGCGAGGCCAAAAAGGCTTCTCGTATTCTACCATTAATTAAATCTCAATAAGAGTCAAACTGACAAAAAATAACCTACAGACTTGAACCGTGCTTGAACTGACGAAAATCTTTACCTGTAACCTGATAAAAACATGCGGTCATCAATCCGCTTATTTATAGAATCGTCATCCTATTTGTGCCGAAACCAGGTCAAACTACTGAACTGAACATAACATTTGAGAACACGAGTTGTCCCAAAAACGGGGCGAATTATCACGTTGTGACAACTGGGGCGCAACGAAGAGATACCTACTGGTAGGTAATAAAAAAGAAATAAAAAAGTAGGTATTATGTAATTTTATTGCCACAAGGACGCGCCGTGGGAAACAACTATACCCTGTTATGAATTTTTTAAAAGTGTTCGCAGACTGGAATATTGTAGTGAGGTATTCATTTTAGGAAAAATGGAATTTGTTTGGATGTGGACGGGATAATCCGACGATTTATCAGACTGTTCGAGTGTTTGGAAGGTTACATTGCGCTTAATAGGAAGACAGTGAGTTTTTAAGAGGAAATAAAATCTGTTTAAGTTTCAAAAGAGGACAAAATGTGATAGCAGCCTGTCACTGTGTGCACTATATGCCTCTTCTCATACACAGAAGGCACGAGCTTTGATCACCACACGATTGGCGGTTTCAGACTTACATTAACTATTAAGGGTACACTAGTCGAAAATTCTTCCATACAAACGTAGTCTAGGGATTACTCCACTGTTTGACGATGTACGTTCAAAATAAAAGGTGATATCAATTTGTCTCATCATTATCTAGCCCTGTATGGAAGCAAAAAAGTAAAAAAAGAAAATATTTGAAACTTATGAGCTTCGAAATTGCCACATTTCGACACTAATTTTAACGCATTTTTGGGCGCGAATAAATACCATAAGTAGACGGAAAATTGCAAAACGGCCTCCATACAGGGATAGATTAGTAGTTCAACAATGCAAATAATTTTATTTTGAACAGATAGATTTAGTCGTTTTTTTATGATATCTAGACTGCCAAAGGTCTGTTTGTAAAATTTCGCGCGCTCGGTTTCGTCCTAAATCATTGTCCATTTCGCTACAAATTTGCAAAAGTGTGTATTCGTACGCGAACTAGCTTCCTACTGCTCATCACAGCAACTATCTCTTCCGCATGTGTTGTCGGTTGATATAAAATTAATTTTAACCCCGCGCACAAAATAGTTCGTGCCGTCGACTAGTGTACCCTTAAGTCTAGGTTTCCTCAAGATGTTTTCCTTCACCGTTGCCTGTGTGTTGCATATGAATTTGATAAAGTCACATTGGTACTAGCCCAGATTTGAAACCACGGCCTCAAGCACTAGAGGCGAGGTCTTACAATATTTTATTTATTAACAGCTGTTGTGTATGAGATTTGGGCGTTTAATCTTATTGTTTTGTATTGGTAGAAACTACAAGAAATAGACCGTTGTTGTTAAAAAGCAGCAAAATTTACAGCCTGACTTTTAACATAGAGGATATTTATGTAATAAAATGTACTCACTCACTATTCACACGGACTCATAATTTTCTGTCGTAAATGTGTACTTAGGTTATTTTTTGTATCAATATTTTCTCTCTAGTTCTTTTAATGATCATCCCGATACTGTTTTTCAAAGGCTAAGTGTACACTTACATTCGCTTTTGTTATATGTATGTGCACTATTGTGAACCCTCAATGACCAGTCATTAGCAATGAGTGAGCAGAGGCCTTGTGTAACCTGCCTAACAAAAGTACCCATCTATCATCTAGGACAAAAATTAGAGCAACGAATGTAGGAATTCATTATTCTTAAAAGAACTGTAAATTTTCTCTTTCAGGTTATTTCACGACTGTTAATATTTAGGATAATGTTTCATACAGTTATGTTTAAGTATTAACTTATTACCATCTTAAAATTTTTACGAATTTACTGCGCTAACTTGCAGTTTTCCAAGAAAAATTCATGCCAAGTTTAAAATGTTCGCAAACAGAAAGTTTGAATTCCTATTGCCTACTTTGCCTAGTCGTCCCGGACATCGTTATTTAGTTCTCCGAGACTAACTTTAAAAGTATTATAATATCTGCGTTGCATTCATTAGCATTCTACTCCTGGAAAAGTATTATGTAATGATAAATTTTATAGTCGTGATGTCGTAAAGTTTCCAAGTGTTCCAAGTGCCATTTCTCATTGGATTCTCATTTTTGTTCGGATGCTCTGTTTCTAAGACAAGAAAAATAAAACCGGCCAAGTGCGAGTCGGACGAAGGGTTCCTTCCGTACCAAAATCGCAAAAAACGACAAAAAATCACGTTTGTTGTATGGGAGCCCCACTTAAATATTTATTTCATTCTGTTTTTAGTATGTGTTGTAATAGTGGCAACAGAAATACATCATCTGTGAAAATTTCAACTGGTTAGCTATCACGGTTCATAAGATACAGCCTGGTGACAGACAGACAGACGGTCTTAGTAATAGTGTACCATTTTTACCCTTTGGGTACGGAACCCTAAAAAGAACATCGAACTTTGATTAATACAGAAGTCTCCTGTCAACATGATAAACACAAACAAAACATCGTACATCTGAGGTCCTAGTACCGGAAAACTTAACTTCGCTTGCTGTACCTTATTAGACTCTATTGTTCAAGTGCTGTACCATTTGTGGTTTCCCTTTTGTGGCCACATGCTGCGGAACTATTATTGCGCTCTCCCTAATTAGATGGGCAGGCCATGTTTCAGTTATACAAGGGACAAGGTTGAACTATCGCTCGGCCAATCGTAAATAAGTCGTTATAAGGCTAACACAGTGATAGAACACAAAGGCTTTGTCTTTGTGGAAATTATGGCGGCTATAATTTGCTTGTGGTGAATTAGCACTTTAGCCGCAGTCACTCGGGCTCAGTCGGGGGAGCTCGGCTCTCTTCGTTAGCTGAACGAGGTCCCACGTTTTTAGAGTCGCAAAGAGATTTCGTCTAGACTTTGTGCTGCATTTGACGTGAATTTTACTCACTTCAAGTTAAGTAGTCTGAACGGAATTTTAAGCTTTTTCGGGTTCCATTTTGTGTAAACTAATAGAAGTGCTAGCGTAAATAGTTAACTGTATAGATATTATATTTATTGTACCCATGATTTTCATTATTAGGTACAGCATGCAAAACTGCAAACATTTCAATTTCCAGCAGTCTAATTGCGTAAGTGATTTCTCCAAAGCAAACGAGTCGATTCCTTCAAAGAATCAGAATCATTTCTTTCAACTTTTTCGGTATTGCGAAACTAATTTGGAAAAAGTACAAACATCCTCCTTTGAGTTGAAGTTCATCTACTGCGTTATGTTTCATCAAACTCGAATACAATACCAATAGTTTTATCTCGATTCTGTCGCTTTCGTTCATTCTTTACAATAAATTCTACGTCAAAATATTGGTAATCGAAAGGAGCATAACCTTTCCGTTTCAGAGTGTAATATGCAATACGTAAAGTCGTTTTTGGGAAAGAATCGACTTGTTTGCTTTGGAGAATTCACTTACGCAATTAGACTGCAGAAGTTATATCGTTTAATATATCG
Organism: Orthosia incerta; assembly: GCA_948252205.1. Lineage (NCBI taxonomy): Eukaryota > Metazoa > Arthropoda > Insecta > Lepidoptera > Noctuidae > Orthosia > Orthosia incerta. Next base: position 10,300,388 of record OX411748.1, read on the forward strand.
TACATGTTATTCTAATATATTTTTTAATATAACGTCTCTACAACTCGAGGAGCTCGTGGCTAAATAATAACAGCCGCACGGGTCGATCATCAAGGTTAAGCAACGCTTGACGAGGTCGGTCCGTGGATGGGTGACCATTTCAACATACCGAGTTTTCTCCGTGCCTCGGAAAGCACGTTAAGCCGTTGGTCCCGGCTGTCATTTGAAGATCTTTGACAGTCGTTACGGGTAGTCAGAAGCTTGAGATCTGACACCAGTCTTGCCAAGGGGTACTGTGTTACCCAGTTACTAGGTTGTGGAGGTCAGATAGGCAGTCGCTCCATATAAAACACTGGTACTTAACTGAATCCAGTAAGACTGGAAGCCGACCCCAATATAGTTGGGAAAAAGGCTAGGCAGATGAGATGAACGTCTCTACAAAACTTTTACTAAGTATGTATTCCAGTTGCCTAGATCCTTTAGAAAGGTGTGATTTTTAACAATTCAATCTCCTAGATGATTTATTGGAAACACATAACTTCATTGAATTTAAAAATAAATTCAATCTCTTGAAACCTCAGCAGTTGTCCCGTGGGTTTATTAACGTTCGATTTTGTCGATATTAAAGGAAAAGTATTAAGAGCTTACATCTCTTAAATGTTACAAGATTGAGAATTGAATAGAATTTAGTTCACCGATTTTCCCATTCAAGGCAAATACTGAGACGGAAAAATATGAATCTTTTATTATAGGATCTTCATAAAAGTGTCATATACAGGTTGAGTTTTCCAAATGGCGTTTTTCCTTTAAGTTTTCCGTTTATCATTACTTCCAAGAATTAGATCCTTATTAGCGACACTATCGGATTGTTTAATAGTACAGCGTGTTTTTTTTTCAAAACTCAAATGTCAATTCCTGGCTAGAAATATTGATTTTTTTTAAAATCCACTGATGCAGTTTTAGTTTTCATCAAAATCGGGTTCGTGACTCCTTTGAGTGTTTACCGCTACTCCGGCCACATGAAAAACTCACTCTGTATAAAGAGTTATATATCTATCCACCTACGTCCTACTTATATAGCACACTTTTATAAAATTCTCTTTGTAAATCTCACATGTACGTACCTACTCATCGTTATGAGATTTACGGATGAGTGTCGTATTAAACCCAGCCGTCATGTCAACATGAACAGGCGTCAGGATTTCTGAAGTAATTACACGAAAAATGTCTGCTACAAACACCATAGGAGACAAAGCATTTCATACAAAGCTACCCTACCTCTGGTATAAGATGATAAATACATTATGTGCACTCATTCATGTAGATAAAAGTTGTACTTAACCGCGTAATAGGACCCAAGATAACAGTATGGTGCACATTAATGCAGAATTGTGGGGTTGTGTTATGATGAAGCGTACCTACCTATCTACCTACAATACAGTACATACATGTGGAGATATAATCACACTAAGGCGAAAGCTCGTGAATGTGTGTGTTCGTATATTTGTTACTTCTTCACGCTCAAACGGCTGGACGGATCATGATGAATTTTGGCACTGAGATAGATTATAATCTGGAATAGCACATAGGAAACCTTTTACCCCGGGAATATGTTCTCTTGGGATAATATTCGAAATTCACCCGCGCGAAGCCGCTGGCAGAAGCTAGTTAAGAAAGCCATACTAATATTATAAATGCGAAAGTAACTCTGTCTGTCTGTCTGTTATCTTTTCAAGCCTAAAACACTGAACCACTAGGGTAGGTAGGTAGGGTAGGGTAGGCAGGTAGGTATGTAGTGTAGTGTAGAGTAGGGTAGGTAGGGTAGGTAGGTAGGGTTGGGTAGTGTAGGGTAGGCAGGCAGGTAGGTAGGGTAGGTAGGTAGGTAGGGTAGGTAGGTAGATAGGGTAGGTAGAAAGCCAGTTGACGGGAGCGAAGCCACGGGGGACAGCTAGTATAATTATATGTATCTTTATATTTGTAAAGGGAAGTACTCCGACTATGCGATTAAGATTTATTTCATTGAATGCGGGTAAAGTGTTATTGAGTTTTTTCGACTGGAATTTCTCAGTAATTGCTCGGAGTCTGGGTTTGTACCCGGTTAATGGTACTATAGGCTCGCCCCCTAAATGAGGGACTTGTGTAATTTTTATTTGTCTATATTTGTGATAGGCTCGCGTTTGACCACTATCTCGCCTGATGGTTAGCGATGATGTGGTCGCCGATGTAGCGCGATGATGTGGTCTACGATGTAGCACGCTTGCCTAGAAGTAACCTATTCACTCTTGACTTAAAGACCCCTAGGTTGTAGCTGTCAGGAAGCACAGACTCCGGCAGGGAATTCCACTCCTTAGCTGTACGCATAATGAAAGTATTGTTACTGGCGTAATGTTGGTGCTCTACCCTTCGAGGAAAACTAGGCGTGATTTTATTATTGGAAGCTGCACTATTGCCTAGTGTCATATACCACTTCATCATCATCATCCTGCCCATGTCCCATGTTGTTTGGGGTCGACGCAACACGATTTCTTCTTCCATACCGTCCTGTCCATTGTCACGCTATCCCTGACTCCCTTTTTTTTCATATCACTATACAGGTTTATTGGTAAAACACTAACAAACTTGCAGGGCTGTATTACTAGCATCATAAATAACAACATTTATTTTAACACTTTTATAAATTTTACAAAAAATAATCAGCTGATCCACACTGATTCTAGTGAGTTATGCGAGCATAAATGTATGGACCAACTGTTTTTTTGTTGTTGTTTTTTTAAAAGAAATTTAACAAAAGTTGTTGTTCATGATGTTAGTAATACAGCCCTGCAAGGTTGCTAATGTTTAATCAATAACTCGGGAACGGCTCCAACGATTTTCATGAAATTTTGTATGCAAGGGGTTTCGGCGGCGATAAATCGATCTAGATAGTTTCATTTTTAGAAAACGTCGTTTTCTCTATTTTCTCCCGAGCAAAGCTCGGTTGCCCAGGTACTACCACTTATATCATAAAAAACAAAGATTCTGTGGGAGAGAAATCCCTACATACATGACGAGATACACGGTGAAATATTAATTAATTTTAAGAGCTGAATGTAATAAATAACTGAGCTAACAATTTGATCATTATTTGCACGCCTCAAATATAAAAGTTAAAAGCGCATTCATGCAAAAAGTTTTAAATGTTACTTCGGAATACAAACATTCTCTTTTTCTATAACAGATGTCGTATTATTTTCATAATCTTCCTTTGCCCAACTATATTGGGGTCGGTTGTCAGTTTTAGTGGATCTGTATTTTACCTTCATGGAGCCTACCTACACTCCATAACCCAGATAACTATGTATAATAAGATTGGTAGGACAGATTGTTGAACGTTTTTGCCTAAATTTAAACGCCTGCCAAAGTTCTGCGAATAACAGCCGGGTCCGAAGCTTAACGTGTTTTTCGAAGTACGGATTGATGTCAGTGTATAATTGATTTCGACCCATCCAAGGACTGACTTCCGTGACGAGACCTCGATGACAACACGAGCAGCTATTATTACTTAATCACTAGCAGTACAGTGATCCTATTTGGTAAAGCCAATTTGCTTTACCTGTAATATCTAATCAAGTCAATTTATGCGAAAGTTCGCAACTATGGGGTCATTAAACCGCCCCCAAATAGGGCACTGGCTCACCCCATCGTTGGCAAATCTTGTCGGCGCCGATACCGCCTCGCCGGCGCCAATACAACCGTCCCTTTATTTTGCAAGCCATTGTACTTGTAACCTGTTTTCCGTTGCCAAAATTCCGATATGTTGACCCATATATATGCAATATTAATATTTAATGTTGGCAGTGAACCCATGATGTGGAATATTTATTATTTTCCGGTCTAAGGTCATCGCACGTGTGTTTTTCACGGATTTAATACCCGTGAGACTTTTAATAAAACAAATGGTACATTTTATTTCAAAGAGCACATAGGAAATTGAGATTGTAAAACGAACGGTTTTCTTTACTTTCTTTTGAAAATCAATTAGTTGGCGGTCAGGAAGGATGTAGAATTTCTCGGGTGAAATCAATTTAAATAAGAAGCTCTTTATCAAAGACAGATCCGGTCGCTTTGATGTGTCTTTTTGCAATAAAAAAAACAGCTGTTCTTTTTTGTAGATGTAGATTTTTAACCGACTTCCCAAAAAGGCGACTTTCCAAAACTTTTTACTAGGTGCACCGATTTTAATGTTCTTTTTTTATTTGAATGCTGGTGAAGATCTGATGAAGAACTTTGGAGATATACAACAGAATTCTTAAATAAACAACGGCATATCTCTCGGGATTGCTGCAATCGCGTGTCGGCTTATTCTTTACGCCATTTCATAACATAAAATCACGACGGTACGCTCGAAAAGGGTACGCAGATATGTACAGTTCATTCTGGTACATTCTCTTTTCACCGGTTATGTTAATTTTATGTTATTCGGGTAATCTATTCAGGCATAACTTTAGGCATTATAGGTACCTTACTACTGAACTTTCTCATTATGTACCATAACTAAAAAAAATAAAAATAAAAGCCCTTAACAAAAAAATACAACCGACTTCCAAATAAAAACACTACAAAGTGGAAAATAACTTTAATTTTGGAAGTCGGTGTCAAAAAACGAAGAAACAAAAACAGTTCCGAAATTGTAGTTATTTTTCACTTTGTAATGTTTTCATTTGGATGTCGGTTGTATTCTATACTTGATAGGTTTTTCCTGCAGTTTTAGTCAAATGGCCTTTACCACGAGGACCGTTCATTTTCGGTATGAAGTACCAAAACCGGCCAAGTGCTAGTAGGACTCGCGCACGATGGATTTCGTACCATTATCGCAAAAAACAGCAAAAATATCACGTTTGTTGTATGAGTGCCCCACTTAAATATTTATTTTATTCTGTTTTTAGTATTTTTTGTTATAGCGGCAACAGAAATACATCATCTGTGAAAATTTCAACTATCTAGCTATCACGGTTCATGAGATACAGCCTGGTGACAGACACACAGACGGACAGTGGAATCTTAGTAATATGGTCCCGTTTTTACCCTTTGGGTACGGAACCCCCATGTAACCTTTGATAATAAATGTTTGTATAGCTTTCAGCGAAAGCATTTTTGGATAAGTTGTTTCGAAGAAGTTCTATATATACATCCAAACTAACTAGCTTATTTTTTTAAGGAGAATATTTCAATCGGTATGATTTTAGGACTTAAGCCAGAGGCTTAAAATTATGCATAACACGAGAGTGGAATGTGAGCATGAGTAGGAAAAGTTCAGAATATTTCAACCATTATGTACGACGGATGTACTGAACACATTTGTGGATATAAATAAAACATGCCGTTGAAACATTACCGGCTGATAGGGATGAAAATATTCTGAACGAATGGTGGCCAGGATGTTTTGAACACTCGTTTATGAGCCTTCATTTTCTGATCTTTTTGTTATATTTTTTACTAGCTGTTGCCCGCGGCTTCGCTCCCGTGGACCACCCCACAGGACGCATTTTCGGGATTAAAAATATAGCCTATGTCACTCAAGAATAATGTAGCTTTCTATTTGTGAAAGAATTTTTCAAATCGGTCCAGTAGTTTCGGAACCTATTCGGTACAAACAAACAGACAAAAAAAACTTTCCTCTTTATAATATTATTATATAATAGTATAGACTAGTGGACGCCTCGCGGTTTCACCCGCGTAGTTCCCGTTCCCGTGGGAATACAGGGATTAAAAGTACCTATGTCACCCGGGGATAGTGTAGCTTTCCAACGGTGAAAGAATTTCTGAAATCGGTCGTGTAGTTTTTATGTTTATTCGTTACATACAAAAATTCAAATCTTCCTCTTTATATAGATTCAACCTACATAGGCCGGCTTTCTCACCGCTCGCAGAATTAATGTGACAAATTTTTAAGCACGCGTTATCTGCTGTGATTGGTCGAATGAATTTTCAACAGCCAATCACCTTTCCTTGACTTTTTGCTTCCGGCTTCACCTGCGTGATTGTCCCACGCCAACGTACTATCGCGACAAATAAAAATCCAGGTCCTATTCCAGGTCATGGTCTCTAATCTATATCGATTAAGTCAGAGGAAACATACCGTTAATAAAAAGTTAAATTAAAACTGTAACCCGACTACGGTTTTTTTTTTATTTATGTTACCCGGGCCATAATAACGAATCGATTGACATCATATTCATCAAAATCGGATGAATAGTTAAGCCGCTACGGGGGGAGGTTAGTAAATGCAAACATACATACATTGCTAAAATCATAACCCTTTTTTTTGGCTTCGGCGTAGTCGGGTATAAAAAAGGATGAAAATTTTCTGAAAGAGCCAGTTTGTTTCGAGCGGTCTTTTATGAGCCCCCATTTTGTGACCTTTTATTATTATATCAGTCCTTATTGTTCTACTGTTGTACAAAGGCCTACCTTCCCTCTACCCACTTCTTTTGGCTGTTTGGTGCCGTATTCTAATTCTATATACAACTATTATAATCGCATAATTATATGAGAATGGATGGAATGTTTGTTACTCTTCAACACAAAAACCATTTTTTCCACTACCTTGTCTATTATGTAACACATTGCCTAAGAAATTCGTTTCGAAATATGAACATTTAGACACAAAATTATAAAATAAAAATTAAAAAAAACAACATTACGTAATAACAGTTACGAAATTACTTTTTTATGGATCATTATGTAACTGGCAGAATGATACTGAACCAAAAAAGCGCATCTGAACGTTTCTAACAAATTGTTGTTGGTACTTATTTGCATTTAATTAAGTAAGCTCATCAGGTAGTGGAAAAATAATCGTTCGTGTCTCGCATAAAAAGGCTTTATTTTAACACTCGCATGTAGCTCGTGTTAAAATCTCGACTTTTTATGCTGGACACGAAATGTACTACTACGGATAATGATGAAACTTTACAGTAATATGGCTTATAAATCAGAATGACATATAGAATATTGAAGGAAGTATTGATTATAAGCAAGTGGAGCCGCGGGCAGCAGCTAGTCCCTCATACAGTTGAAGTTTAGTTTGACTCGCTTTCTTCAACTGGGTCTTCTACGGCTTTGTTTACTGTTATTTAAAAAACAATTCAGATAGCGATCATTTATCAGCATACAGGGCCTGCCTAGTGCCTAGTCCCATTTAAGTTTGATAGCCTTTTCCCTTTAAATAATAATTCGTCAGGACAGGTCAAAAAACTTAACACTTACGTATTCGTTTGAACTAACCCTATCAAATACAATCCCTAGAGAGGAAACCTAAAAGGAAGGGTCACCTGAAATAACGAATCTGGCGGATATTATTTAATACCATTCCTTCAATTTATGGCCCGGGTTAGTAGTAATTATATCTATAAATTAAATGGCTTTATTGTTTTCGTAGATATATGATTTAGATCAAGGTTAGGTACAATTATAAGGGTTGAGGGTCAAAGTATGTATATTACTGCTATGCCTATACATACTGCTTATCTAATATTAATAAGTCGTCAATAGTGTTCCGTACGATATTTAGTAGAAATAGATAATTGTGCTGTAGACCATAGACTATTTAATTAAGTAATATCCATTATTACCATTCTTTGATAGGTAACAGAATAATAAATCTCTTAGTTAGTAACTCTTTTAGGTATTCGTGGTGTATCGGCGCGGCAGTGCAGTAATAGCACTCAGCACGCCAAACACTCGCGGTGCGCTAGGTTCAAGAAGTAGATAGGCTAGACCTAGGGAAAACAGATGGGTCGGTATGCTGAGAGAGATGCTGCATTAAACAAAGCTACGATTTACCTCAGAGGCGGGTTTCCTCGTGCTCGTTCTGGTTAATTCTGGCAGCGCTCCTTCTCTGTTCCACTGGACGTCTTGGTTTGAAGTTCCCTGGGTACTGGCACAATTTGCTGACGCGAGAGTGGACTGTATGCGGCGCGGTACAACGGCGAGCCACGTGACGCTGGCTCAAGGTGATGATCAGAGGTGATCACCACGAATCCGACGACGACGAGAGTCGATCGCAGACGATGCGGTTTAATAAAGCGGTGGGATCTCACAGCGGGTGAGGAATCCAGGGTGAATAGCCAGGCGGTTGACTACCACGAGCGGTGAGGCTACCCTCGACGAGGGCTGAACGTAGACTGTTCAAATATCGAACATGTAGTTTAATGCAGCGAAAATTGACAAGAAAAGGTAGATAAAATATTAAGTGAAATGTGGGTAACTAAACAATAAGTGCGCCTAGAGGTGGCGCGAACACGTGGTAGGCAATCAAATTGGCTTATTAAATAAAATCTAATTATTTGATATTTATTGGATAATGTAATCATAACCATGAATAGCTTCGTGTCCGGATTTCCCTTAATAAATAATACTAATTCATTATAAAAAATCTACAAACAAATTATGTAAAAAGTGAAAAATAAAAAATCATTAAAAAAAAAAATACTACCGACTTTTAAATAAGAAAACTACAAAGTCAAAAATATCATTATTTTTGGAAGTCGGTGTCTTTTAGGGAGCAAACAACTATTTTAAAGGCGAGAGTGTTTTTTTAAATCCCTCGCTGCACTTAGGATTCTACTATAGAAGTCCTCGCTGGATCAAAAAAAATAACGAGGTATTTTTCCGGTATTCATAATATATTATTTTCATTCAAAGGTTTTTCAAACCATAGCAAAAATAAATATTTATTTAAAAGCTATGGTAACACTACGTGTGACCCTATTTGCAGTGATGACTATGGCAACACTTAGGGTGGCCCTGTGGTCCAAACTTTGAGCCCCTGCAATGAAACGGACTCGTGTATTTGTCAGTGATTGGAGACGAATACGTCAGTAAACAGTGCATGTCTTTATTGACGTCAGTGGCCGTCGTTTTGGACGTGTTCTTTTTAGGGTTCCCTAACCAAAGGGTAAAAACGGGACCCTATTACTGAGACTCCGCGATCCGTCTGTCTGTATGTCTGTCTGTCCGTCTGTCACCAGGCTTTACCTCATGAACCATGATAGCTAGACAGTTGAAATGTTCACAGATGATGTATTTCTGTTGCCGCTATAACAACAAATACTAAAAACAGAATAAGATAAATCTTTAAGTAGGGCTCCCATACAACAAACGTGATTTTTTGGCCGTTTTTTGCGATACTGGTAAGGAACCCTTTGTGCGCGAGTCCGACTCGCACTTGGCCGGTTTTTAAGTTTTTGGTTTTGGTTGCTGCGAAACCTGCTAAATGAATGAAACAGTTGAACGAAACCATTGGATGTTGTTCGAATGAAGCCATTGCACGGTGTCGTTAGGCAGATTGTACATTATGTGACCGTTTATTCTTTGAAGGGAATGTTAGATAGAAAAGTATTTTAATTAAATTGAAATATTGTATTTTTTTTTGCGTTTCCCACGGTACCGGTCAATATGGTGCCGCTTGGGTAGCCTCCCCCATGTCTCCCCATGTCCAGCATTGGACGTCTTTCGGCTGATATGATGATTATGATAATATTGATTTTTCCTGATATATAGGTAAAAAGAAATTAAATTCTTTCTGAAAAGCGTTATCCCGCATAACGACTCCAAAATTCGATACAAACGCAACTGTGAAACGTGCAACTACCACCAAACGAAAAAACAATAACACAAAAATCATTTTGCCGATTCAGAAACAATTCCGCACAACGGATGCAGCCAAACGTTTGCCGCTAACGGCTAATTACACATCTTGCGAATTTACTTCTAAACTTTCAACTTTCGACACTTAAAAACTACAGAAGTGCGCTAAGCGGGCGACTGTTGCGACTTCCAAGAGAAATAGCCAATTGACACGGTCGTCCTTTGTCTGCCAGAAAAAAGAGGATAAAAAGAAAGAGAGAACTGAAATAACGGATGAAAAAGCCGATGGTATCGCCAGAGATTGTTTCTCATTTCTCATTCTTCTCAACGCTTATTTTCCGCACAATGCGAACGAAATAAATCCAGCTGCATTCATTCGTAAATGCAATCATGAGTACAACGCGGAACAGCTAATCCTGAACATTATTAATGAGAGTTTTAATTGGTTCACTATGGGATGGAGTGCATGAATTTTAAATTATCGTCCCCGGGGCATGGGTTTAGAGGGCGGACAACGGTAATGCTCTGTGCGTACATGGGAACACCTGTGCGTTAGTTTGTTTAGTATTGTTGGGGTAATGAACTCCGAATTGGTTAGTATTTATAGGCTTATTTGAACTGCCAATGGGGTTGAAGCATGTTCCAATAAATTGAATGTTTTGTAAGTGTTCACCTGTTGTTCGGCATTACTGTAAAATTGTTTTGCAAATGGTTATGAATTATTGGTGGTTGATATGATATCAGGTTTCTGTTTTGTCTCAACCGAATTTTTTATTATCTATTTTATGTGAAAGCAGTTTGTTTTAAAACCGCAAAACTTGGTTAGTTTGTAACTTAAACATTTTTCATCAATAAAATTATCAAAAAGAAGCGACATCCCGTCAGCGGCATCGCGGACGTCGGTCTACATAGGTCTACCTACATTTTAATCTGTTTTATATTTGTATAATACTTACACATACTTTGACCCACCTTCTGTGTTTATTTTTTTTTTTTGTTATTTATATATTCTAGTTTATTGTATTATTTAAGTATTTTCCTTTTCCGTAAGTGTGTCTGTGGCATCAACAGTTGGTCTTATCAGAATATCAGCGCAGCGTTATTTCCTTTTTTGGATATCGCTGCACATGCTGAGATAAGAGCCTTTTTGGTCTCGCACGGGGATTTTATTTTTAATTTTGTTTAATTTTAAGCTGATTTCTCGTGTCTCCTGTGCGGGCCACAAATAAATACTTTTTCTTTCTTTTTTTCTTTCAATCTGTCCATTCGTTTAGTATCGAGACAGTTGCAGCTGAAAATAATTTCGTGTTTCATGGTAACATGTTTTTCCTGAATAAAATATAGCGGAATAAAGAAATGTAGCGGCCTGTGCGCGGTGAAATTATGGTTATTTCCTGGTGGCATAAGTGTCGGGGGAGCATATCGTGTGAATGGGACTGGACCATTACCTGCCAGCTTGTGTGGACATTACTGAGATGTATTTTGTGTAGTGAATACGTCGCTCATACACAAGCCATCAACATCGCAAATTTATATTTGGTCCATAGTATTGAACAAGGGGCTGGAAAGAAACGCTTAGCAGTTTCGACTGCGATCAATATATCACCGGAGCACACTTTTAATATTGCAGTTAGATTTTCAACTTCCTATAAAAACTTTTTACAATAAATTTCCACCGACTGCCAAAACAAAACACTACAAAGCGAAAAGTAACTTCCTTTTCGGTAGTCGGTGTATCTGATACCCAAAACATACATAATATTGAAAAGTTCCAGTGGCGGTCTGTGGAGTTCCACTTCATCTCGTCCTTCATCTACAAATAAATCTTTGACTTTGACACCAAATGATTCTTTTTAAATGCAAATGCTTACCATGTTGATGGAAATACCAAAATCGCCATCATCATAGATAGATAGATAAATCATTTATTTAGTGCACACAAAAGACACAACACAACACACAAAATCTTAATAACATATCTTTCTTATAGACTCCGAAACGGCTGGACCGATTTTAATTAAATTTACAGAGAATCTTTAGATTGACTCAGCGGATAATCCTGTAAAGTTTGGTGGCAATTTGAGCATTTTTATTTACTTTGAACGCGGGTGAATCCGCGGGCAGAAGCTAGTATGTCTATAAAATTTGAAGAGTTCCCTCGATTTACATTGGATCCCATCATCAGATCCTGACCTGGTGACAATGGAACCATCATACCCTTTCAAACAAAAAATAATTTTCAAAATCCGTTTATAATTAACGGAGAAATCGTTGAACACACACAATAAAACATACATACAACCAATGATATTCTAATAAACAGATACGTTATACCCTCACATAACAATCGAAAAAAGTGCTCCGCGCAGTAGCGGCAACACACATACACACTTTTCATTCGCTGACATTTCATTACAAGTCGAAAGGGATGGCTTCATAAAACCAACAAGAAAAAAAGAGACAGCTAGTGTTTGTCACTTGCATGTGAATGTAAACAAACATTATTCTGACCACCAATGTTTTTTGCTTTTGACGTTTCGTGACATAAACTAAAGAGAAAAGTCACAATTGTGACGTATTCGAGTCTTCACAATGCGCACGCTCTTATCATATCTGTTCACTAGAACATCATTGATCATTGCATACAACAAATCATAGAACCTCCTCCTTTTTGGAAAAAAGTATAAAGATTTACGAATAGCATTGAGATATTAGGTAGATCAATGACGAATTGCCTTTCCCACAATGAGATTTTAGAATTCTTGTATCATCATATAAGTCAAAAAACGTCCTCTGCTGGACATAGGCATCCTCCAAGCGTCGCTACATTCTTGAATAAACATAAAGATAAAATTCAAATACAATATTTCTAGAAATTAAATTTAAGGGTACACTAGTCGACAACACGATCTATTTTGTGCGCGGGGTTAAAATGCATTTTATATCAACCGACAACACGTGCGGAAGAGAAAGATGCTTTGATGAGCAGTAGGAAGCTAGTTCGCGTAAGAATACTTGCAAATTTGTAGCGAAATGGATAATGATTTAGGACGAAACCGAGCGCGCGAAATTTTATAAACAGACCTTTGGCAGTCTAGATATCATGAAAAAATTACTAAATCTATCTGTTCAAAATAAAATTATATGCATTGTTGAACTACTAATCTATCCCTGTATGGAGGCCGTTTTGCAATTTTCCGTCTTCTTATGGTATTTATTCGCGCCAAAAAATGCGTTAAAATTAGTGTCGAAATGTGGCACTTTCGACGCTCATAACTTTCAAAAATTTACTTTTTTTACTTTTTTGCTTCCATACAGGGCTAGATGAGAGAGAGATGAGACAAATTGATATCACTTATTTTGAACGTACATCGTCAAACAGTGGCATAATCCCTAGAATACGTTTGTATGGAAGAATTTTCGACTAGTGTAACCTTAAGCGTAAAGTGCGGCATGTCAGTTACATCAACAACCTATTTTATAAATACAGAGAAACCTTTACGTATCCCATTTAAAGACTTCTCTTAAAGACTCAGAATAATTACAAGAAAACATTTTATCGAGTTATTAAACCGCCTACGTACCTTCAGGAAAAAAAGCGACAGGATCCATTTAAATTTTCTTATACAAATAATACCGAGCTTTGCTTATTCACCTTTTTTGTGTAAAATATTTGTTTTCTCAACAATCGTTTACTTCACAAATTGTCAAATAAATAGAAGACTTGATTATTTGAACATTTGTTAAACAAACAATAGATGTTAAATACATTTTAACGATTTTTTTTTTTGAGAGCAGTGTTGGCCCAGTGGTATCGGCCGCGACTTACAAGTTGCAGGTCGTGGGTTCGAGCCCAGGTAGGCGCGTTACTTTGTATAAATTGTCTCATCACCACTGCTCTCAAAACGGTGACGGAAAACATCGTGAGGAAACCGGCATGTCCTAGAACCAAAAATTCGAAGACATGTGACATCCACCAACCCGCACTGGGCCCGCGTGGTGGATTATGGCCCACTCCCTATCACAGAGAGGAGGCCTGTGTCCCAGCAGTAGGAACATTAATAGGCTGATGATGTGATGATGTGACATTTTACCGAATTTTCAAACCATTGTTTAGAATATTTAACTATTGGTTTAGTTAACAACGGATTAAAAAATTTGAAAGAATTTTCGTAATCCAATTATTACTTCTTGTTGGTTGTATTTTACAAACATATTTTTACCTAATTTTATCTCTTCATGATGTTAGTTTAGCTAAGAAACTTTTCTTACTGGCTTTCGAATGCTGTCCCCTTACATATAGACTTGACAGTTCGAATCGATATTTACGTAGTAGGTAGGTAAATTATAGTCAATTGTGTCTCCTCCAATAAAAACTTCTTAGCTGAAATAAAAAGGCTAAAAGTTTTAACGAGATTCGGCAAGTTATAAAGAAAGTCCAAACGTAAGGGACTTCTCTGTTCTCTTATATGTTACAACATCGTGCTTGTATTCGATTAACTTCCATTTTTTATTTTATGTTGTGATAGCAATCATTTTTCATTTATTTCCCTTGTAGCTTTGTAAATGAAAGCAAGAAAAACTCTACCTTGAAATTGATTTCAACTTTTATATTTCCATTGTATTATCCTATCCTTGCCTGCGTATCACACGAGTATTATAAAGGCGAAAGTTTGTGTGTGTGTGTGAATAAAAGATATAGATTATAGTCAGGAATAACACATAGGATACTTTTTATCCCGGGAATATGTTCTACTTTACATAATTATATAACTATTAGGTGTATAAATGTGAAAATTTGGATAGATGTATGTTTGTTACTCAATCACGCCAGAACGGCTGAACGGATCGGCATGAAATTTGGCACAGGGTTAGATTATAGTCTGGAATAGCACATAAGCTTTTCATCCCGGTATTATGTTGGCAGAAGGAAGTCACAACAATATATCAAATGCAAAAATATCCATTCATTGGATTTGAAAAAAAAAAACTATAAATTTTTGTTAGTCCGTTTTTATCTGTTTTAATTTCAACAGTTTCATGTCACAAATGTGACCAGTAAAATTCTCTTGAGAATCAACAATCATTCATCGGTTATTTTTTTTACTATTTAATCTGTTCTCTTATTTTACAAAAGAAAAGTGCTACAGTTAAAACTGTAAAGCCGATAAAGGAACTAACGGTCAACGAAGCGCGGCGTGTCGCTTGTCCGGTGCATTGCGACACTTGTCCTACTTAGTGTCCAAATATAGACTTCTGACTCGACCTTAAGACACTCCTGTTTCTTATTATATAATAATGCCGTCTGTGTTTTGAAACGCTTCACGCTCCCAGACAGGAAAATACCGGTATCCTGTTCCGGGCCTAACTTACGCATGCGTACGAAGAATGGACACTGATCAGCGAACTTTGTTTTAAACACCACATGCTCCTTTTAAATGAATTGTAGTTTCTTCCTGTAAATAATGTAATAGGTTGTGTATTTGGGAGAGCAGATTTTTGACTAGGGTGTAGGACACAAGCTATAAAAATTCAAAGATATTGATAATGGCGGGCAGTGGCATCTAATAAAGTAATTAATTGTAAACAATAAATCAATACCTATGTAAATATAACTATTCAATGCTAGAAGCAATTTTCTAAAACTAAGAAAGCACTAGCGTATGTACCTACATATATTGCGGTATAGTATCCATATTTGCCATACCATGAAGTACTTATTATGTAGGTATACTGGTCTATGTATCTCCTAGAAGAACGAACAGCCAACAATTTACAACCCAATATTGTGTGATAATAACATTCTCAACTACCAGGCTCGCAGAACAACGAGGAGTAACAACAGATTGGTTTAAGGTTACACTAGTCGACGGCACGAACTATTTTGTGCGCGGGGTTAAAATGCATTTTATATCAACCGACAACACGTGCGGAAGAGATAGATGCTGTGATGAGCAGTAGAAAGCTAGTTCGCGTACGAATACACACTTGTGCAAATTTGTAGCGAAATGGATAATGATTTAGGACGAAACCGAGCGCGCGAAATTTTATAAACAGACCTTTGGCAGTCTAGATATCATGAAAAAATTACTAAATCTATCTGTTCAAAATCTTCCCTGTATGGAGGCCGTTTTGCAATTTTCCGTCTTCTTATGGTATTTATTCGCGCCCAAAAATGCGTTAAAATTTAGTGTCGAAATGTGGCATTTTCGACGCTCATAACTTTCAAATATTTAATTTTTTTACTTTTTTGCTTCTATACAGGGCTAGATATTGATGAGACAAATTGATATCACTTTTTATTTTGAACGTACATCGTCAAACAGTGGAATCATTCCTAGACTACGTTTGTATGGAAGAATTTTCGACTAGTGTAACCTTAAAGCTTGAAACTCTGAATTCGTAATGACAGGTTGCGAGCGAATACGAGCTGTTGTCTTCGAATAAATATTTATTGCACTACAAATACTGGAGAAGGTACCTTTGAGCACTAAATTACGAAAGCCTTTAGCACCTACGCTTAGTGGACACGAGGTTAAAACTTCGCCTAAAGCTATGTACTCGTATAACTGCATCAATGCCGCATCGCGTATTCGGCATTGTCATTTCTCGACGTTCGTTCGCGTGACTGCGTCATGGTATCAAATGGCTTCGTGGAGTCTCCCAAAACTGCATTGGCTTTTGACATGTTTTCATAGCTAGGAATCGTGTCAGTGCACTTTGAACATCTCGATTGGCCATCGCTATTGCTTCGAAAAAGACGCAAAAAACTAATAATGTTATTGTCCAACCCACAATCGCAAATTTTACCTTTTATTTCGTAGACGAGTGCCCATAAAACATTGTTGTATAAAAATGCAAAGGTGCTTGTGCCAGACATCAGTTGAGTGCACTCTGCACACAACGTATTAATTTTTATCACACATTTCAACATTCAGCCGACGATTTTCATTAAAAACTGTCAAATAGTATCTATTAAATGTCGAGCCATTACAAAATCCATTTTATAATTTATCGGATATCCAACGTGACATGCCAACAGCTTTTTTAAACAAATTATTTACGATTGTGAAATAAAAAACTGGGCATTGATTACGATGGCCAGGCCAATTATTTTGCCGTAAGCATATTTTATTAAAAATATATTTTGACGAAGCTTTTTATGAGTAATCTGTAATTCTGTGTCCATAAATAAAGTGTCGTAATATCGAGTACATTTTGAGAGCCGAATAGAGATTATCCCTGTCGATATTCTGATCCACTTAGACTATATTCGTAATAGGTAAAATAACAATGGCTTCCTAGTTTCACCTTCATACGTGAACATACGTTGGAACAGTGCGCTCTCGAGGGAACCATTGTTGTTGGAACTATGCACGACGCCGAACGACGCCGACGTGATTTCTATTACCGTTTCCGAGTTTTCTTTGTATGAATTATATTGTTTGAAGTGTTTCACTTTCTTCACAATACGCGTGATCTGGTTGAATAACTGTGTAGGCTCTTTTTGTTTTGTTTGGCATATACTTTAGGTTGACAACATGATATTCGATACGGTGACCTAAAAAAGAGATAAAAGCTTTGTTATTTAGATCCCTCCTACATAAAAAGTTTTAGTTCTCAGTTACATTATTGATCAAAAGTCGATATTCCAAGGTTGTGGGATAAGAAGACTGATCTTCTTAGTTACGGCACCTTTGTTTTGAGTTAGTCTTCGTTTATTAACAATTTATATCGGTAAGGGAACGTTACGCCGCAGTTACAACAGTAATTAGAGTGGCTATTGATAAATTCGTGCTCGCGCAATTTGCACTGAGCACAAATGTCGGCAAGCGATAGTCAACATTGTCTGGAGCCATCAATTTCTGTAAGTAAAGTTTCACTTCCAAGCAAATTAGCTCCGACGAAGAGGTGACAGTCATTGACACGCTTAGTTTCTGTGGAAAGTTTTGACAATGCTGTCTCTAGCAGTGGCCTTAGAAGCATCTCGGTACTGTGTGATTGTAATACTACCGAAGTCCTTCAAAACTCGGATCGCGGAACGGTCCATTCAAACCTGATTTTCATGAAGTTCTTGAGAAATCCACAATAGCGAATACATGTTGCGGTTGTTAACAAAAGTTATCTTTGATGCATGCATGGTAATCCTAAAACTTACTCTATTCAAAACATTGAGAGAACTTGGTGCTTGAGCAAGGCACAAATATCCCGAAGTTATTGTCTGCCATCGATAAGGTCAGGATATTGTGACCTGATTATGTCAATATTCTAGAATTTTCTTCTTAGAACAAATCGCTAAAGATTATAAACACATTTCTAGTCAAACGGTATTTTCTTGTCTAAGAAAGAAAATATCTTACTTAGCGACTTTGGTATTTGCTTCATAGCGCATAATTTTATCTATACTAATATTATAAAAAGGAAATATTTTTTTGATTGTTTGTGTGTTTGTTTGTACCGAATAGGCACCGAAACTACTGAGCCGATTTAAAAAATTCTTTCACCAATAGAAAGCTACATTATTGTTAAGTAACATAGGCTATTTTTTAATCCCAAAAATGGGTCCTGTGGGGTGGTCCACGGGAGCGAAGCCGCGGGGAACAGCTAGTAATGAATATAGATAGAGGAGTAGAAAAGTAGAGCCTGGCCCAGTTTTTTTATCGCTAGTTAACTTAACCAATGGGTAAATATGCTAACCAATGGTTGTAAATTTCGGTAAAACACCATTTTTTTACAGTTGTTTGCCTCACAAATGGTCAAATAAGTTGGAGAGTAAATTATCTGTCAGTTTGCTAAAAATCGTTTTACCGATTTTTGAAACCACTAGCATATTTAATTATTGGTTGAGTTAACTACTGATCAAGAAACTGGGTTATATGGATGAGTTTTCAGAAATTGATTATATATAATACAAAACAGTCTTTTTTAAAATTTATCTAAAGATATCTAAGTACATAAGATATCTGCAAGTAGGGATTGGTTGAACTCATTAGTCTAAACAAGTTACTTGTACTGCTTAGGGCATGATAGAAAGTAATTTTAATACAGGCACAATCTAAGCAGCAGGAAAGAAAGAATAATAAAATATTTATCTTTTTTATCTCTTAGGCTTTGTGATGCAAATACAAGACCTGAAAGTGTAAATATTAATTAATACTTTATTTACCTTTACCATGACGCGCTTACAAAGTAGCCCAACCGAATGGAGATTTCGTTTTAAAAAATATTTTCTTAATTGGCGTAGGTAATTTTACAAGCTTTTCCAAGAATTAAATTATTTCAAAACGTAAAAACGGTATAACATCGCAAAACAGGAAAATAAGTAAGTAAATTACACTAATTTTGAAATGTTTCTGTTTTATAATGTCAAAAGCGAAAAATTAGACCACAAAACGAAAAAACCTTTAATAATACGAGTACCTACATCTAAATAAGCTGCTAGCTATAAAATTCCTATAATATGCGACATAGTAGTACTATAAAATTCCTGTATATAAATTCCTATAATAGCTTTTATGAAAAGTAGGTTGCTTTCCTAGGCACTAGAAAAAATGAATACAAAGAAAATATACAGTGTACCTGCGTTTCTATTAAACCATAAAATCAGCAACCTAGATATAAAACGGCAACTTTTGTAGAATAATGTAGATACCTCATCATCATTATCATCATCAGCCTATTAATGTTCCCACTGCTGGGACACAGGCCTCCTCTCTGTGAGAGGGAATGGGCCGTAATCCACCACGCGGGCCCATTGCGGGTTGGTGGATGTCACATGTCTTCGAATTTTTGGTTCTAGGACATGCCGGTTTACTCACGATGTTTTCCTTCACCGTTTTGAGAGCAGTGGTGATGAAATAATTTACACAAAGTAAAGCGCCTGCCTGGGCTCGAACCCACGACCTACAACTTGTAAGTCGCGGCTGATACCACTGGGCCACCACTGCTCTCTATAGTTACCTCTATAGATACCTATATAGTTGTAACTTAACACGAGTCCAATAAATATGTGATATAAAATAAACGATGAAACCCTTGAAAAAGTTTCCTATACTGTATTGAAAGAATAAAACATAGATAGAAACATTGACATGTGCAGTATTCATTCAACAGTTAGGTAGGTACTTGTAGGTACTATCAAGAGTCGAGTGAAAGGAATTGTTTATTGTGAAGCTCGCAGACAATAGCTGCCGTTATTACCCACCGTTCAACTACTTCCATTTTATACGGCTCACTTTAGTACAATTGAAAGTTTACCTGGGCCAGCTGATCCGAAAAGAGCGAAAATTTATGTAAAAGTCAATGTTTTTGGATGTTTGTTAATCAATTACGTGTCAACGGTTAAACGAATTGGCATGAAACTTGGCACACCGGTAAACCGTGGCCTGGACTAGGACTCACTTCATTCTTTTAAAGTCTATATCTATATAAAGTCTATCCAACAACCATAATGATCATTATATGTACGAAAGAATCTGCTTTAAGTGGTAATACATGTACGTAAGTTTGGTGTGAACGCGGTCTTATAGAATATAGACCACTAGGGGTGACTATACGCTCTTAGAGTAAGGGACAAGTATATACAAGTCATATATATCTGTCCCTTACACACACTCAATCTATCCTGCCAAAAAATATAATAAGGTTAGAAGGTATTTCGAAATCAATCTGTACGTTTTCGACTTTGTAAGATATCAAGACCGCAAATACATCGACTCAACTTCAAATTCAAATCAAATACATTTAACTGAAATTTAAATAAAATTTTCTCTTGTTCACAGTTTCTATCCCTGCTGGAACGCAATGTGGTCGCCAATACTACTCTGCACTACCGACAGATGACTCTGTTCGCGCCAACCAACGAGGCATTCCAGAGGTTTAACGGAGAGTTGGACGACTCACTCGTGCTCTATCACATAGGTATGTGAGCTATTTGTCCCGTAAATGTTGTGGGTGTATTCGTATGTTGTGGGTGTATTCGTATGTTGTAGGTGTAGGTATGTTGGGTATGTGTGTGTGTTTCTGTAAGGCCTCTCCATTGAGGTCGTGTGAGAGATAGCACATTTATGTTTTGTATTTCTAGGGGTGTTAGTGAATGGGCTAAGATAAGTGAACAGTAATGTAAGTGATAGATACAAAAGAATATGATAAATATTTCATATTTCTGTCAAATTAATCCAGCTATTAAGGTTACACTAGTCAACGGCACGAACTATTTTGTGCGCAGGGTTAAAATGCATTTTATATCAACCGACAACACGTGCGGAAGAGATAGATGCTGTGATGAGCAGTAGGAAGCTAGTTCGCGTACGAATACACACTTTTGCAAATTTGTAGCGAAATGGATAATGATGTAGGACGAAACCGAGCGCGCGAAATTTTATAAACAGACCTTTGGCAGTCGGTTAAGGTGGTTTCTTGGCAAACTTCTCACAAATCTACTTTATTAGAAGAAAGTGACAATAGCTGAATTTTAATGCTAACCTCAATTTGTTTCAAAATTTTCAACAACAGCGCTAAATTCTTAAGGTTACACTAGTCGAAAATTCTTCCATACAAACGTAGTCTAGGGATTATTCCACTGTTTGACGATGTACGTTCAAAATAAAAAGTGATATCAATTTGTCTCATCATTATCTAGCCCTGTATGGAAGCGAAAAAGTAAAAAAAGAAAATATTTGTAAGTTATGAGCGTTGAAAGTTCCACATTTCGACACTAATTTTAACGCATTTTTGGGTGCAAATAAATACCATAAGAAGACGGAAAATTACAAAACGGCCTCCATACAGGGATAGATTAATAGTTAAACAATGTAAATAATTTTACTTTGAACAGATAGATTTAGTCATTTTTTCATAATATCTACTGCCAAAGGTCTGTTTATAAAATTTTGCGCGCTCTGTTTCGTCCTAAATCATTATCCATTTAGCTACAAATTTGCAAAAGTGTGTATTCGTACGCGAACTAGCTTCCTACTGCTCATCACAGCATCTATCTCTTCCACACGTGTTGGCGGTTGATATAAAATGCATTTTAACCCCGCGCACAAAATAGTTCGTGCCGTCGACTAGTGTACCCTTAAGTAGGTATTCCATCCATACAAAATATAATACTTTGTTAAAATAGATCGCACAATTACCTAAAGAAAACGTTTACCTCCTTAGACTTATAACCATGTTCAACAATACATACGTATACATTCATAAGTATGTAAGTTTGTACAACAGACAACCTTTACCTGACCCTTCAAGACACAGGGACTCCACAGTTATTTTAGGTAATAATGCATCTGCATAAAACATTCTCTGAGGTATTTCGGTATATACGTCAAAGTCGCGTGTTGTTTTACCCACGCTCAAAGACTAAACTTGTGGAACTTATCCTATTAGTCAACCCTCCTTGTAGTTTGGTCTAAACTAAGCTAGTTCAGGTACAGCAACTCCCTAAGTTAAAGCGATTCTGCTAGATTTTCACCTTGTGTCTACGTGGGAGCCAAGCATTCATTAATTTTAACTCCACATGTCTGCGAGTCACCGCGCTGCTTATTGTTTAGAATATTAACTCTGTTCTATGTCAACAACGGGCTAGGTTAGCTGAGATGGAAATTAGACTTCAAATGAAATGAAAGCTGAAGATATGAAAGTAGTTTGCGTTCAGATAAATCGATTTGAGGGAACAGGCGCTGGCGTGGGTACAAAAAGTTTGTCGTTAGGCACGTACCAGCAAACGCAACGCTAAAATTAGATTTACTCACAACTTCTTATAATTCAAAGCCTATCCCTTTCGTGGATTGATAAAGGAGCATCTCTAATTCAATACTGGCTGACATAATCTGATTATAATAGTCATGGAACGAGCTAACTGTCAAACGCGGTTTCGCCCGCGCATTATTTGAATAAATATATTAATAATAGCGTCGCTGTGTCATTTATCAGGAAGATAAATAGATTTTGCGACCTTAGAAACGGCACAATATTCTGGAGCGAAGTTTTGTTACGAATAATGTTCGTGATCGTGACATTAGATTTTTATTTTGCACGATGTGTATGATATTAATGGTGTAATGTATCATGATTATTCATAATCCATCGAATATGTTATGGTCCAGTAATTAATCAATCGATAAATGTCGCCTGTTGAATTGAATATTGGCTACCTATAGTCCAAAGTCTGGGTACGAGTAAATACAATTACCAGCAGGCTCAACAGGCAGCTTTGATCTGTTTGATTGTAATTATAATCTAAAGCTCCTTCCATTGTAATTACAAACAAATTAGATTATTGTGTTATTAGCTTATCATTCTAACAAAAGCCATGGGATAACAGGGATTCTCGTTATATAGAATTATCCCATAGATTTTGTATAAAACAACAGTTAAAGAGTGCCACCCAAAACTATTGGTTAAAGTATTTTTTTCATTATTAAATAAAAACAGATTTCTATCAATGAATTCGTAATTCTAGATCATTTTAGGATGGGAACACACCAACATACGATATTTACAAACATCTCGTAAGCGCTTAGGAAGCATTTAAAGGTTGACTACTATCTAAGTGTTGATTGATGGTGTTCTTGATGGCCAATTACATGTAAACATTCAGTTAGGCGTATAGAAAGTAGAGCTCGGCATGAAAAAAAAGTGTTTAAATATAAAAAAAAATCTTATTCTTAGAAACCTTAAATTGTTCATCTGTTGGGAAAAGCACTTTTCTCATTCGAGGAATTAACCAAATCAATTTCTTCCAGCAAA
Organism: Orthosia incerta; assembly: GCA_948252205.1. NCBI lineage: Eukaryota > Metazoa > Arthropoda > Insecta > Lepidoptera > Noctuidae > Orthosia > Orthosia incerta. Next base: position 10,323,749 of record OX411748.1, read on the forward strand.
TCTGGCGACGACCCTGTCAAACATGGACTATGCGATATCGACGGATCTGGACGGCAATCCGCCACTGTGGGTGACGACGCGGCGCGGAGCGATGCATGACGATATCTATGTGAACAACGCTAAGGTCTACGTCACCAGGTCTTACCAGGCTGTCAACAGGAATAATAAGTTACAGGTAAGAGATTTTACTCTCATTAGAAGTCAAGAGTTAATAGGTCACGTCTAGGCAAGCGTGCTCTGTCGACGGCCACATCAACGCTTACTGTCATGGGAGATAGTGGTCAAATGCGAGCCTATCACATATCCATACTATATATACTATTAGCGATCCACCCCGGCTTCGCCCGTGACAAATTATAGACAAAAACCGTCCTCGTTTCTCACTCTTTCTATTGTTGCAAACCGCATGAAAATCCGTTCAGTAGTTTTTGAGTTCATCGCGTTCAAACGCAGAGAAGGACTTTATTTTATAATATGTAGTGATATACTATATTATAATAATATTATAAATGTGAAAGTAACTCCGTCTGTCTGTCTGTTACCTTTTCAAGCTTAAACCGCTGAACCGATTTCGATGAAATTTTGTATGAAGATAGTTTGATAGTAAAGGACGTAGGATAGTTTTTATGCCGTAAATCTTCCTTTAGGAGATGGACAAGTTTGTATGGTGACCTAATAATTTCTCAAGTAAGGCGGATAATATTATGGCATGATATAAAAATGGCTATTCAAAGTACTAATGCTACTGCTTAGAGCTAATGTTCAATGGACTGTTACTTATTGCTAGATGAAACTGTTAATTTCAAACAAAGGTGTCGATCGGAATAGATGAGAATTCGAAACAAATAGAAGCAGAAGCCGTTGCTTCAAGTACCTAAATGATGAAATAATATTTAATCAATTCTGGCATAGAGAGATTCAGTAAGAGATCTTTAATTTTTTACGTCTTTTACATTTCTCGAGACCTTGGGGTCCTGGTAATTTGGAAGGCGTACGAGTGACCTAATCACACTCGCAGAGGCCCTGTAAGGCACTTTTAATGTAATGAGACAACCTTAAAGTTTATTATTACGTGTCTCAATAAAACGAGCCAGTACTGAAAAAGTAACATCCCAAGATAATAAGAATTTCGAGAGTTTTTTCACAAGCTAAGCCCGGATTTACCTCACCGTATTACGGATGCCAATAACACTCCCACGAGATTCATAGTTGTCGTCAGGTGTCTTCGGTAAGGCATAACACGATTATTGTTTCGAGGAAATACTTCGATAACTCGTCCAACTTAATTGAATGAAGTAGCTTAGTTCAATCTGGGCAGATTAGGGTTATGGTTGATATAATTGATTCGGTTGGAGTTATAATTTAATTAAATAGAGGTTAGTTTACTGTAAACAACTTTTTTTTTTGTGGTGTATTATCCAATGACTTCACCCGCTCTGGGTGGAGCGGGAGGGCGTGTCAGACTTTTACTTACTAATACCCACCCCTGTGTGGGCATAATACTGGCGTTCCACGCCCTAGAAGCCAGGAGGGTTACGGACACTCACATACGTATACTCTCCGACAGCGCCTCAGTCCTCCAATCCCTACGGAAAAAATATATAACATCGAAATTAATACTAGAATGTCACAACGCACTGGAACAACTTACTGTATCTAGTCGGAACACGGTGACACTGCAATGGATAAAAGGACACAGCGGATCGTTAGGCAACGACGCGGCTGACGAGCTTGCGAGACGAGGATCCAGCACGGTGGTCTATGGACCCGAACCTGTCTTACCCATCCCCTTCAACCAAATACGTAGGTGGCTGAAGGAATTCACCCAGATACAGGCGGAAAACTGGTGGACTTCGGCACCGGGCTGTAGGCAGTCCAAAGAAGCTTTGCCATCTTTGGACAGTAGTCTTACCAGACGTCTGCTACGTCTGGACAGAAATGACCTGCGCCTGGTGACGGGGACCATCACGGGACACTGCTCACTTAACAAACACTTTCACACAATAGGCATAACGGACAGTCCTCTGTGCAGGGCATGCATGGAGACTGAGGAAACCGTTGCGCACATTCTCTTTGAATGCACAGGAGTCACACAGATAAGAACACAAACCCTCGGGTCACCCAGATCTTACACGGATGTTCTAAGGAAACCAGGAGCCCTAATAAGCTTCTGGAGGGAGGTGGGCTGGTTGGAATAACCCACCCAACGGCCGCCATGACCCACGCACAATGGTCCACCTGAAGGACTAAGTGCGGAAACCAAACCCCATAACATAGAACATAGAACCCACCCCTGTTCCTTCAGTTGCTTGTGCCAGGGCCGCGGTAACTCTCTTTCAAATTTATCCGCAACCCAGACAGGCATCGGCCCTAGTGGATCTCTTCATTTTTGCTGACATCTCTTTGAGGCGCGCGTGGAACACTACGTGCCGTCGACTCGGGCCTCCTTATCGGAAGGCGAGCTACCCATTACTTGCCATCCGCAAGCCCGCGCCTGCGATGGCCGGGAATCGGCTTGCGACTCCTGACATCCGGGGCGTCTCCTGCGGTGGGAGGAGGCGTGAGGGCGTCTCTTTTGCGTCTCCCTCACACGTTCCGCTTCCACTACGCACCGTCGAGTCCTTATCGGACGGCGAGCTACCCATTACTCGCCGTCCGCAAGCCCGCGATCATCAGTGGTCTAGTGGTCGAAAATGCTATTGTTGAGTTCCAGAAACAATAGTGATATTCTATCAACGAAAGTGTGGCGATAGTGATTGGAAATATGTCAAAAAGTATGGAAATGTCAAACGCTATCGAAATGTCACGTGATCAATCCCTTACATTTTGGCATTTTGAAAATCGCCATCGCTGACATCGAATGACGCTTGTGTAGAGCCTTCCCGCATCGGGCGATGTAATGATTAGATGTATCTTTTAGCAAATATTTTTGGCCAAACATTATTGTCTATTCTCGAAAGTATGTCGCTGTATGACGAGATATAGGATGCGTCCTAGTTCGGCTGCAGATGCTCCTTTAGTACTAGCCTGTAAAATTGCTGTAATCTGTTGTGTTATTTTTGGTGAAATAAATATAATGATTAAGAATTCAGTTTCTTCCATCAGGATTTTCGCAGTAGCAAAGCAGCTAGGAGTCTTGATTTGTTCCCTGTTACGGATAATAGGTTTGTCTCTTATTACATAGGAATTGAACATATTATCTGTCGAAATGTGAGTGTACTGTAGATACACCTCTACTTAAACTTTCCGGGAATATAGGAGGTGCGATGTTAAGTGTATTACAAAAAGGAGTACCTGGGCGACCGAGCTCTGCTCGGATGAAAAAGAGAAAACGAGGTTTTCTAAAAATTAAACCTAGCTATATAGATTTATCGCCCCTGAAACCTCCTGCACACTATAATATATTTCATGAAAATCGTTGGAGCCGTTTCAGAGATTCAGATTATATATATACAAGAATTGCTCGTTTAAAGGTATTATCTATACTAATATTATAAAGCTGAAGAGTTTGTTTGTTTGTTTGAACGTGCTAATCTCAGGAAGTACTGGTTGGAATTGAAAAATTCTTTTTGTGTTGGATAGTCCATTTATCGAGGAAGGAAGCCTATAGGCTATATAACATCACTTACAACCAATAGGAGCCGTGCATAAATGAAAAATGTTGCAAAAACGGGCAAAAATATTCCTTTTTGAGAGCTTTTGTTGCGTGCGCTGCGTAAACGGTTTAAGTTACGCAACAATTATGTATGTAGGGTAGGTAGCCAGATGACGGGAGCCAAACCGCGTGGGACAGCTAGTTATAGATAAAGTCGAAAGGGGTTTTGTCCAGCTATAAAGAAGGGACTTTCGTTGATCAACCATCTAAAAATTGTGTTTTTAAATGGTTGATTTACGAAGGTTAGAGAATATCTAATATACCGACCGACGCCATTGCATAGTAATTCAGTTTTCTATTTCAATACCCATAAAATCCCGCTTCATTTTTAGTACGGAACACTAAAACTACTACTAAAACAAGGGTTGCTCGCAAAGTGGCGCAGAAAAATCGATATTTATTACACCTACCAAAATTATTATATTGCTGTTTGCCGAATTAATCACTGCCCTAATAACACAGCCTTACCGAAATCAACGAAACAAGGGGCTTATTCGAGTTATTCGGAAACATCTAATCGGGTTATATTTTCTGTTTAACCCGTTACAAGTGTTGTGCCAAAAAGTCCGCAACGATCAATATAGCCACCGAGTTTTGGCACGTTTTCTTACACGAATAACATACAGGGTACACTTTGTACCCAGGCAAGCTTGAACGACGACGTGATTACTTGCCTGATTCGGGCAACCAAAACATTTCACTGATTGCTGCTAAAAAAATATTTTTATTAGACTGTGCCATGCGAGAGAAATTCGCATAAAGAGGCTTTTTATAACCCGCCGGGTATGTAGGAACCATGGACCTATTATATGGTAGGAACATATTATGTAGGTGTGTTCTTTCCTTTTTCTGTACGTTTTCGCACTTTGCAATCGTGTTGCATTTGCTTGAAAGAAAGAAAGAAAGAAAAGTATTTATTTGTGACCCGCACAGGAGACACGAGAAATCAGCTTAAAATTAAACAAAATTAAAAATAAAAACCCCGTGCGAGACCAAAAAGGCTCCTATCTCAGCATGTGCAGCGATATCCATAAAAAAAATGAAATAACGCTGCGCTGATATTCTGATAAGACCAACTGTTGATGCCACGGACACACTTACGGAAACATAAAATTGCATAAAACCCTCTATAATTTACAGCCCTACATTACTTTTCTTAACAAGCAAACATAATAACGATATATATATAGCTGTTGCCCGCGGCTTCGCTCCCGTGGATCACCCCACAGGACCCATTTTCGGGATTAAAAAATAGCCTATGTCACTCAGGAATAATGTAGCTTTCTATTGGTGAAAGAATTTTTCAAATCGGTCCAGTAGTTTCGGAGCCTATTCGGTACAAACAAACAAAAAAATCTATTCTCTTTATAATATTAGTATAGATTTATTGTATGGAATCAGATTACCAATAACAATATCCGAATAGATCAATTCCTAGAAAAAAAATACGACACAGTCCAAGAAAACAAAAATACCAAGCGAGGCAACAAATAAACAAAATTGTCGAAGCAATAACTATCAAGTAGCTCAACCCAAATTCCAGCTAGACTAATTAGAGGAGGATATTGACGAGGGAACAGCAATCAGGGTCAAAGGTCAAGTGGACCCGGTACGGAACCCAAGGACCTTCCGACACGCTATTTACTTACACTAATAATGGGATCTTCACCACTTAGCAACAAGGGAACTTTTTCTTCAGAACAAAAACTATAGTATTTTCTCTAACAATTTTATTCACAGTCGAATGAACCAAAAAGGTTGAACTAACGAGGAAGAAAGTTATCAGAGCAATGTTCTTTATCTATTTTTTTATTTTAGTATCTTTGATTTCTTTTGACAAGAGCAACAAAGTTATTTTCTTGTGTTTCTTTTGAAACTAAATTAATTTTATTTTGCCAAGATGGTTGATGTAAAATTGTTTATTCTGAACCTAGCTTGGGAGATGGACTATTGTGATTATTTACCGTAGTATTATATTCTAACAAAATTATCTAATCTACCCAAGATTGAGACCAAGACAAATTTTATTAGTGGACATTACTGTTCTTATATAATAGGTATGGGAACCCAATAACTAAATAGAGCTGGTAAATCTTTACTAATTATATCCGTAATCAATACATATAATAAATCTGTAGAAAAAAAATGTTTGTACATCGAAAAAAAAAACAAAAAAAAATAGCCAGGGTGTTAAAGGATAACCAACAGAACCCATTTCTAGCATTTTTGGAATTTTTGTCTGTTTGTCTGTTTATTTGTGCACGCATCACGTGAAATGTACGAAACCAATGTAGATAACTTTTACACATAAAAATTGTGCGTATCTTGAAGAATTACTTAGTTTTTGTTTCATCGCAATCGGTTCACTCTATCAAAACTTAGATGAATTTAAAGTGTTCAAGAAGTAAAATTATCACAGCTCACGCAATTCAGTTACTCGGACAGTTGAACTCGCTATTCGATAGATGGCGTTGTGCATTTAAAGTCATTTTCTGAATCGCGGTGTTAAGATTTTACGCGAAAGAATGACCCTAGAAAAAAAAATTGGTATGTAGTATGTATAATTATGAGTATGTGGAGTAGGCAGGCAGGCTGGTAAGTATGGTAGGGTTGGCAGGCAGAAGACGGGAGCGAAGCCGCGGGCACAGCTAGTAATTAATAAATTTCTTCAGGAATCTGTGACATGAAAAAGACAGACACGTACATAACAGATTAGAGAGAAACATGCTGGCAAGCATGTTTACCTATAATGATCGTGTATGAAGACATGCCAGGCTTACAATTCCGTTTGTAGCTACCTACAGACGTTGATTAATAGAGTTGATAGTACGATCCAGTTGTATGCTTTACCCTAGTTTCAGATCAAGCGCATGCTAAGTTAGTTTAACTTAGTTCACATGTCTGAGATTTCTTTTACATTATTTACGGTATGCACACAAGTATGAAAACTACCTTAAAAGTCGAAAGTCAAAGTCAAATATATTTATTTCAATTAGGCCAGTAAGCGGCTCTTTTGAACGTCATACATATATAAATTAAAATTTACAAGTAGTAAAAGTTGATTCTACCGTGCATTCGGAAAAGTAGCTTGTTATGGAGAAGAATGCACAAGAAACTCAAAACTTACTCTTTTAAAAAAATAGGTGATTTACGATATTTACATAAGTACATACATTAATAAATTCATATATGTGAGGACGATGCTCCCAAAAATAGCACTACACACTATACTACGTACAGAGGGCTTAGCTATGCGAGTTCACCCAAAACTGAGCAAGCATTTTAATTCTAAAATCAGCTGTAGACTACAGTCGTACGCTGAAGTGTTGACTTTCTAGGACAAACAAAGAAGTAGAAAGGTATTGCTGTCATCATCATATGCCTACAGCAGTCCACAACTGGACATAGGCCTCTTGTTAATTCTCAGCAACTCTCATTCAGCTGCTACCAGCCACCCTGCGAAGATCGTCGCTCCACCTAGCCTGAGGACGTCCCACCTTTCGTTTAACAAATTGGTATTGCCATGAACTTAATTCTATTCTTTTGTTGTAGGTCCTGCACGTGATAGACCAAGTGTTACTGCCGCTGCAGCCTCATGGCCCCAGTTCTATCAGCTCCCCGGTATATAATCCTAATGCCTATCACTTCCTGGAGCATTCAGACCTCTTCAATATTGGACAGCATCGACTCAGGTAAGTCATTACAAAATATATTTGTAGATATATGATATTTTATTTTATTTACACTAATCAACAAACAAAAATAAAACATGTGTATAAACTCAACACAGTGCATAAGGTTACACTAGTCGACGGCACGAACTATTTTGTGCGCGCGGTTAAAATGCCTGCTATCTCACCCGACAACACGTGCGAAAGAAATAGATGCTGTGAGGAGCAGTAAGAAGCTAGTTTGCGTACGAATTAGCACTTTTGCAAGTTTGTAGCGAAATGGATGAAGATTTAGGAAGAAAACGAGCGTGCGAAATTTTATAAACAGACCTTTGGGAGTCTAGATATCATGAAAAAATTACTAAATGTATATTTTCAAAATAAAATTATTTGCATTGTTCAATTACTATTCTATCCCTGTATGGAGGCCGTTTTGCAATTTTCCTTCTCCTTATGGTATTTATTTCCGCCCAAAGATTCGTAAAAAATAGTATTGAAATATGGAACTTTCGACGCTCATAACTTTCAATTTTTTTTTTTTTACTTTTTTATTTCCATACAGGGCTAGAATAATAATTAGACAAATTGATATCAGTTTTTATTTTGAACGTGCATCGTCAAACAGTGGAGTAATCGCCAGTCTACGTTTGTATGGAAGAATGATCCACTAGTGTAACCTTAAAGGTAAACACCACATGAACAAAAAAAAAACAATAATAAGTTATTTTTTTTTCAATCACCCAAAGGCTAAAAACGGGACCCTATTACTAAGACTCCACTGTCCGTCTGTCTGTCTGTCAGCAGGCTGTATCTCATGAACCGTGATAGCTAGACAGTTGATATTTTCAGAGATGATGTATTTCTGTTGCCGCTACAACAACAAATTCTAAAAACAGAATTAAATAAATATTTAAGTGGGGCTCTCATACAACAAACGTGATATTTGCGATCCCTTCCATGGTACGGAACCCTTCGTGCGCTAGTCCGACTCGCACTTGGCCGGTTTTAATTGATCTAAAGTTCCTGATACTTCTTAGGGACGGGCGGATCCTCCGGAAAACTGCCCTTCTGGATTATGACATTTTATATTAGCTTTAATAAGAATTCTTTCTTGTATCTAAGGAAAACGGAATAACGTGATTTTCCTTAATGCAATTCAATAATTAGAAGTATTCCAAATATCGGGTTTACTATTGCTTTAATTTGCTTTAGGATCTTATAATATAGAAGGACAAATATCAGATACACTAATTTAAATAATTATTACTTTTAATAACACGATGTTTGTCTAACAACGGTACAGTGCAGGTTAAATAAAACTACATAATTTTCAAGCAAAATAATTACTAGACCACGTCTTGTAAGTTGGAATAACGCAATTATTCGTCGAAAATAATGTGCAAATTGGCTTTAAAATTTCCATTTAATGAACAATTACACAAGCCTGGTTTGCATCGTAATTGTCCTTAAAAGTTAAGTACTCGTTGTACCTGAAACATGCTAATAAAAGTCTGAAAAATAAGCCTGAAAATGAAACAAGTTTGAACTTAATTACTTCGCTGCTAGTGTTTCAATTACGGCCAAACTCGCGGTGAACAGAAATTATCGTTGCATTGAACTTTTGCAGGTTCAGTTCGCGATACAAACAACACAATTACTGGATACTACCTATTTATCTGAATTGCAATCGCTACTAAGGCTGTAGTACACGCTCGGAATTCGAATTGAATCCTGTAGTCAATTTAATGAATTTTGTATTCAGAGTTCGTGAATTATTGCGAGCGGGTCAAGGCTAGACTAAAGTGTATTACAGCACTCTTCATATAAGTACGAGTAACACTTATGTTATGTCTGATATCATGTGAATCAAGTCTTTCTGTCAGTTAAAGTGATGTTGAATTGGCAATTGAAGTGGCCATTTCATGAAATATTACTGACACAGTAAGTTCGCCATATCTTGAAATTATCTGACTAACGGCCGAACCAATAACCAGATATCTGTCAGTAGATTTGCCTAGACAGGATTCTGACATTACTGGTATGGACTTTATGTTCGTGCGTAAATCAATGAACAGAGATCGTTTTATACGGTAGTTTAAAAAATCACAGCCTGGAATATAGACTAAAATTCAAGTCAGTGCTTAACCAATACCCACAAGAAAGAAAATAAAAACTCTATACAAAGATGTTGTCCACAGATCCTTCAGACAGAAAGTGAACCAGCTTAAAAAGAGCAAAGTATTCGACTCTGACGGCAGACACACGTTCTTTATTCCAGTCGACGAAGGATTCAAGGTAAAGGTATATTTCTTTCCGAAAGTAGTCGGCAAAAACTCTTCTTAATGACATAGAAATAAAGTCCATTTTCCTTTTTAGCCAACAACAAGATCGGATTTGATAGACGAGAAAGTCATAGACGGGCATGTGATTCCTCACCATGTCTTGTTCACCCATGCCACGCCTGATACTAAGGAGTTTGAGACTCTGGCCTTTGGAGACAATGTCAAGGTCATCATATCGTTCAGTACCGTTATGAATGGGAAGGATGAGATAAGTAAGTATATCAATCCAGCCATAAAAACAACTGCCTGACCTGTGACCTGTAGTGGTCTAAACCAATCAATCGATTGTAAGCGTATGGCAAGCAATCAATCGACTGCGAACACAAGTAGGCCATTGCTGCAAGCATACGAGGTAATCTAGCGTATTTGGGGGATTGTAGACGCCTCCGATAGCCGAAACCCAGTGCAAATGCGGTACCTCTGTTCAAACCATGTCCCATGTTGAAGTGTCCGAAGCGTTCACCTGCTGTTTGCTAAATTAGCGTAGTACAGCTAATTATCTTTGGCCATCTACTGGGGCCACCCATATTTTATTTTCCTATCGCCTCACAAAGAAGTGGAATAGCATTTAAAAGGAAGGTTAATTGTTAGGTATTGCGCTGTACTTTACGCAAGCAGAAAGCAAATTGGTTTCATCTCTTTGAAAAATCTCAAAAGTTTCGTGGCACAAATATAACTAGCTAAAAGCAAATACGTTGCATATTTTGTACCTTGATCGCGAACCACAGGCAACGAGAAATTCAGTCTTTAATAATAGATTGGAAATCTCTGACCTTTTAGCTGAACCCAACTACAGCTAGGTAGAAACAAATGCAGGCAAAGGGCAAGCTTTCAAGCGTTCCTCGCGATAACAGCTACTGGCATTTTGATTAAGTTGATAGATAGATTACTTTGCCTACCTCGCCAGACTTAAAAGCCGATATACAGTTATTTTTTTATATAGCTTTCTGTATTCTATTTTGATAACCGATTTAGTGGTAAAAAGCTAATACTGTTATGCCTTGTTCTGTTTTTGGGAACTTAACTTCGTTTCCGAGAATTATGGCTTTGAACTTTTATTAAAATAAAATTTCTCATTGTGACAATAGAACTGGGTAAGAGAAATTAAAACGGCTTCTGGGAAAAGGCACCACGTATAGAAATGAAAAGTTTTTTAGAAGTACTTATCGTAATATTATTACGCCATCAAAGCCATATGGAATCGATTGAAGTCATTGCCTTCAACCACCTTCAACCAGAGGCGGCTGTACTTTAAGTTCACTCGTGCGCTGAACTGCCAGATTTTAATAGGTTTAGAAATAAAATAAAAATGTTTAATAATATCTGATTAACGATATATTCAATATTTACAAAATTATGACGAACAAATTTAAGCTCTTTGCGAAAGTAATAAGACGTATATTGCTGTAAAAAAATATTCCCCGTGCGCTAGGCTATAGCGCACGGCGAGAGTTCATAAGATTCTACGAGAAACAAGCGAAAACGCCTGGCGCGTGAGACAGAGATAGTTCAATAGAAAATGTACGGCGAAATATGACCACTCTCGTGCGCCGTCCCAGCGAACCGAAGATTACCGAGAGCGGGCGAGGTTTGACGAACGGAATTTATTTTCGGGGTCGAGTACCAACATTACAAGTTGTATAACAACGTAACTAGATGGCGTTGGCGTCGAATTAGAAGTCGCTAGCGAGATGGTTTGCCGATTTACATAGGCTCCTGTGAATTTTAGTAAATCTAACACAATTACCCAGTGAGACGGTAACGGGCAAAGTGCACTACTACTACTATGATCCACCAGCCGCCACTGCCTTCAACATAGTCGTATTTTGACAAACTTGCATCGCGATTACTGCAGCCGTTCAATTATTCAATGACTCAAGCTCTGACAGGGTAATTGCTTGTTTAAGGGAACGCTGAAGGAATACGTTCGTACGTCTGTCAGGAATTCTAACTTCTCTATTGTGATATTGTATAGTCTATGATTTTGATGTATGAAGGTAATTGGCATGACGTATTTAATGGGGCAGCCAAGCGTCCGCCTTGCGCGTTTGAAGCTCGTATAACATGGAAATGTTTTGGTTATAACTGCAGCGATTTGATTTTAGAATTTATTTTAATTTTGCTTGTGATTTTGATTTTCAAAATCAGAATCAAAATCATTTTTTTTTCACATAGGCCTACATGGGCACTTATAAAACCTCGACAAAAGGTGCACCGTTCGCGTTTATTTTAGAATCATACGCACTTTATGTACCTACCGGTTCTAGAATTGAAGGCATGAATGCCTGTTATTTAACATTTGACAGATACGCGCTTATGAAGTTTCATAATTATTAACAGGCAACCAATAACCATAGACAATAAAATGCAATAGTTAATGGACGCTTCCAGTAGTGAAGTGACGTGCTTATTCACTCCGTTATTCCGATAAATTGAAAAGTTAAATCGATTTTACGTTGCAGTAAATAAAGGTGTGAAGGTTAAATTTTGAAAAAAGTTGTAATCATCACTTGAATCCTCGGCAACTTTCATTATTTATATTATCGAGTGCACAAATTGTCATAGAACTCAGCAATATAATTACAGCTTTTGGAAGAAGCTTTCTGTAAACGGCAACGTTCGAATTCTTTCTCCATTTCTCTAAGATGATATTATTTTTCAATAGCCTACGTAAAATCTAACACCGTTGCTGGAGACGCGAAGCATGCCCGAGGCGTGGTTCTAGCAGACATTGTGAGAGCCAATATACCAGTGAAGAATGGAGTGGTCCATCTCATTCAGAGACCGCTTATGGTCGTCGATACTACGGTCATCGATTTCCTCAGGGTGAGTGGACTTTTAGAAAACTATATAATCTCACTTGGAATTTTTGTTTGGTTTTGGATGGATCTTAGTATGGTGGAGGGATTTTCGTGTAAGATTCTGCTATTTCACAGCTAAGGAGAGAGCTAGCAATATTTGCTTGACGAAATTGCCACTAGTTATACTGTATACCTCTTTACTTCTTGTGTTGTCCACATTATGATGTACTGCTACTTGACTTATACTCTACACATCACCTGACATTTCCTCAGTTAATACTACTAGTTCTGTAAGCTAATAGAAACACAATTTCAATCACATAATTGACTTTCCGCTCCATTTTAATGGGACCCAGGCTATGAAGGTAAAATGAAGCGTTTAATTTATTTCTTATTTTATTATCCATCTTTGTGTGTCCTTTATTTTTATTACATACCTTTCCGTTTCATAGAATCTACGGTATAATCAATTTGAGCACGTTCTTAAAAGTTTTGTGTGTGCAATCAAGCGTAAGTTTGAGTACTGTGATAGTCTGGTAAGCTTCCTTTGATGCCATAGTTATATTGTTTGGTAGACTCCAACCTAACGTTGATTTGTAAGCAATTTTTTCATTAGATACAACAGCTTAGGACCCAAATCATTAGTAACCGCAGTTCTAGTAAAGTAATGAAGTTTAAAATGTAAAAACGTTGATAATAACATTTGTAGAATTTGATTTAGAAGTATTTATTATTAATGTGTATTTTGTGTGTAAACCTTTAAACGTAAAATCACATTATATCATGTCTTTAATTAAGCATATGTACCGATAGAACCCACTAGTACAGGTAGGTATAATGAATATTTGTTATTATCTTTTTATGTTTTTGCATCCCTGCTCCGTTGGATCCTGCCGTTCCTGCATGATCTTGACAACTTTAGGGAATTGTAAGTACTGTCGCCTTATACGCATGACCTACCTACCTAACATACCTTACTTTTACACCTTCTTTATTATATATTTTCTCTGTACTATCTTTCTAATATATTTTGTAGATTTTACTACTTTTGTAATGGATAACCCGTAACAAAGGTAAAGTACGGCCTTTATTTAAACATAATAAAACATAGACGTAAATATTTGAGTACACAACAATATTCAGTGGATTGCAGCTAAAAGAGTGAAGTTAAATACGCATTTCATTACAAAGAACAGTACGTAAATTAATTACACCGGTCACTTGATAAACGTTGGCTTTAAAAAGGATCTCAGAAGCCTTTACAACGTTATGCAGATAAAAGATTACCAAGATTGTTTAGGTGTAGTATTTATTTCCTCTGAGAGTCAAATAAGAATTGTTTATACAGGAAAAAGAAGACGGACCTCTTTGTAAATTCTATGAAGTAATCATGGACCTGGGAGCAAACAACCAGTTTTTCAACGAACTCACTTTGGCGAAAGATATCACTCTATTTGCGCCCTCGAACGAAGCGTGGGCCGACTTCAGCGTGCAAAATATCATTAGGTTATTTACTTCACTTTACTTTTTATGAGCTTTTTGTGTTGATGTGATTGCTGCCATAATGTACCACTCTGATGAGCTTTACTGAGTTAAATACTTTATTTTTTAGAATGCCAAAGTGCGGAATTATTCGCATGTTTGCTTAAAATCGAAATGTAATCGTGATTTGTTTGTAGAAACCATCAAAAGCTGAGGGATATACTCAACTTGCACTTGGTTCGTGAGAGACTGCCATTGGACGCGATAATTCACAACAACATGAATCAGGTAAACATTGAAATGTTAATTTACATTGTGCTGTTTTCATTCAAATATTTAATTTATGAACGAATACAAAACTGTAAGAGGAGATCTGAAATTGCAACGAATTATAAAATTCGATTCGAATTAAAATTAATGTCGTATTGGTTTTAATTCTCTGGTTTGGTTGCTGCTATTTGGAATCAGCTACCCGGAACTGTATGTTTAATCATTTTTAAATATAATTTATTTCATAAATGTTTTAATCGTTTACAGCCCGGTGTTGTGTTTAAACGTACTTATTATTTTTAATTAATGTGTCTCCCCGTTCATTTTGTTCCATCGTTACTGTGGTTGCATGGTTGTAAAATGAATTCCTATTACGTGATTTATTTGATTAAATTTATGTTCTCTCTCGATAGATTTTCCAGGAATGTGTTATCTGTATTTTGAATGACCCTATAGAATTAAATTGTTGTAAATGCATCATATATATTATAAAGCATGGGTGTCGAATGCATCGACAAACTTTGGATCATACATATTTTCTACATTTTTGATATTATTTTAGATCTACCAAGCACCGACGGCTTCTCTCCGCAAGTATCTGTACTTCAATGTTCTGACGCGTGGTCAGAATCAGACCCTGACTGTGGAAGGTGGTGGAGTAAACGCAACCGTGACACTTCCCAACATTGCGGCAACCAACGGCTTCGTTCACATCATCGATAGAGTACTGGGAGTTCCTTACACAACCGTCTTTGAGAAATTGAAAACGGATCCTATGCTGAAGTAAGCAAAATTACTATTGCTCGCTTGTATTATGTTTTACTAACAATTACCTAGAAATAAAAACTTGAAAGTATACTTGGAAGAAGAAACAAAAACATTTTGACAGGAAATAATGATAACGACACTTGTATTTTGTTTTAGCATCACGTATAACCTAGGCAAGCGTCAGATGTTCAACCAGCAGCTCAATGATATGGAACATCGTTACACATACTTTGTCCCTCGCGATCACGCTTGGCTCAAATTCCAAATCAAGCATCCTTCCGCCTTCAAGTCTCTGTTCCGGGAAGACTTTGGTTATTTCGTAAGTTTCAAATTTCCATAATAATTCAGATATTATGTCTGTGTGTTTCATCATTATTTTATCTCCCTTGTCATTTTGCAGACGAAACAAATTTTAGAGAGGCATGTTATCCGGGCCGGGCGGGCGTACACAGTATCTGATTTAAAACTTCTCGCGAACGAAACACATCCCTTCGTTCTGCCAACTTCACGCGATCCACTCCGGCTGCGTGTCAAAGAATCTGATAAGAGTAAGCTTTTAGCGGTTCATTTACATTATTATCTGTTTTCCTTTATAATGTTGAGATTTTAGAGTCATGATTCGAGATTAAACTAATTTGTTATTTTCACAGAATATTGAGATTTTAGAGCCATGATTCGAGATTAAACTAATTTGTTATTTTCACAGACTACTACGTCGAGTGGAACGGCCACTGGATTCACGTGTTCAGGCCTGACGTTGAGTGCACTAACGGCATCATCCACGTCATTGACGAGCCCTTCGTGCTGGAGAGTGATATCCGCGCTACCGGCGGTGCTCAGAGAGTGAGCGTTGCCTCTATGTACTTCGTACTTTTCCTGTCCTTCTGTTTTGTAAGAATTTTGGAAAATTAAACGTCCATTGGTTTTTGTTGAGTTAAAAACATTCGTATTATTAGCCAAAGAGCTACGAATTTCCGTTCCAAAATTCTCATTTTATAGCAAAATTATTTGGACGATGTTTGCTCCTACATTGCATTGAATGTAAATTAATGAATTAGTTTCGGGTACCTTCGTTTTATGTTACCGTAGCGATTTTTATAGTTTAAGAGTAATATGAGGGATTTGCACTGATTCGTTGAAAATATAGAAGTCCGTTGAAAGATGTTAATCGAATGACTCGAGATATACACTGCCATCAATATTAGAACATTTTAAGTAAAATAAAGAATATTAAAAAAAAATATATATCAGTGTTTGCATTTTAAATCGAAACTGTTTTTGTATCAGTCTAATTTGAAATCTCTGTAATCCGACATATATATTGTATTTTATAAAATAAATATTTAAGTAAGGCATTACAGTCGTATAGGTATTTATTTCTACAATAATTGTTGTTAAAGTTTTTTTTAGATTAATTATAATGAATGAATGAATCTTGCACTCCACTTTTAAATTTTGGGTCCTTTGTGCCTTTTTTAAAACCAAAGTACTAAAATTAATTCAAAATATACCTATCCAAATTATTATTTACAAAAAGTATATAATATTTACTTTAAAGCATATAACCTATACATTCCATGTTATAAGTATCTTAAAGATCTATTAATGTCTAAATATTTATCGTTGTTACCATTGAAATACCCAAATTAACTATCAGTTGTAAAATATCTTCGACTGAAAAATTATAATTGTAGTAATTAAATTCGAAAGCATTAATTTATGTAGGTAGAGTTATTCATTCGTGTCAAATTAATTGGTCTATAAATTAAAATGTCTGGAGTAAAACGATTATCTAGAAGCGTATCGAGAAGCGCCTTTTGCGATCATTATTACACTTAAGTTCATTGAATATTTCCAACTTACGATGATTTGAATTTACGATGGTTTGAACTTAAAATGACTTGAATTTACGATGGTTTGAACTTACGATGATTTGAATTTAATAACCTATATAAATGGCCGCTTAGCATGCACGCTGCTGTTGGAGCTCAGCAGGTCTTTCTATCATTATTATAAGCAATGGAAAGTAAAGTATTTAATAGAAGTATTCTTAAATTGAGAGCGATCATTATTATAATAAATGTATATAGGAATGAATGGGCTTATAATTATGATGGTGCATTGTGATTCTCTTACGTTTACTAAGCAGATGTAAATAATTTATATAAGTTATCATAGTTCATTATAGTTATATAATTTAGTAGCTATTACTTGAATACGACTGAAATTTTATCATCATACATGAACTATTGGAAAATTTTAACGGTGTTCTAAATAAAACAGAAATGCTGCTTCCGCTCTTTAAACTTTAATACAACATAAAAAATATATATAAAAGTGATTTACAAAATACTGTTTATGTACTTACATTTACAAAAGGGTCACTTTTTACTGAGTATACATGAACCATATTTGGAGTAGATATTTACAACCGTAAGGCAGCATTGTATTAGAAAATTCTTACTAATTAATATACTCGAGTATCCTGTTGAAATCAGTTTAATAGATACATTGTCTGTCGCTTCATAGATATATTTACAATAATAACTTTATAAGTAAATATTCAAGTGATGTCTATATTGAGCCAAAGCTAATTGCTACTTCAACAACTGATAATCTAATATCATATTACCTTCCTATGTGTACTATGTAAGGTTTTAATATTAACTACAACACGGTCAAAATATCTGTGCACATCGACTGTCATCGATCCCTCTCCCGCCTACCCGCGCGGCGCCCCGCGTTCCGCTCGTGCGCAATAGCGACAGTCGAACATCAGAGTGACGTGACAGCGCCAAGTGCACAGTTATTTTTCCGAGTAGTAACAATAGCTCTTAGATTGACATATAGCCGATACATTTAAGGTTTGAATGTTCATGAAAGCGATCATTATAAAATTGCATTTTTACTACTATACACTAGTGTTTACGTGGGGAGTATTGACCCAAGACAATATAATTCTGACCAAATATTCAACCAAATATTTGGTTAAGTACGAAATTGGAATTCAATTAATTAGTGGATGTTTTGGTGTAATAAATAAAATCTATGTCAAATTAGTGAAGACGTTATGAGGAAGTGTTTAATGACAAAGAATTTATGTGTAAAATATACATATTGAACTTCTCGTGTTGGTTTTATTTTTGACTTTAAGGCTCTGCAGACAGGCGCTACGTGACAATGCGATAAAGATGTGACAACGTGTTTTCATGAAAATTATTCTACGTATATTTTGGTTGATGACCCTCTATAAAAGTGGTCTCGTACTTATTGGAAGTCGCATATATTATATTTTATGTATGCACTGGCCTGTGTGAATAATCATATCGATTTAAAATAAGCGTAGTTACGGCTCTATGTTTTTTTTGTACATTGTCACTTGCATATAAAATATGGACCACGAATGATTACAATAACAATCTGACCACTACTGCTCTTATTATTACAACTGTAATACACAAGCATTGACGTAATACATAAGCATTGACGTATAGCGCCTGTCTGCAGAAACCTCTAAAATATTCCCCTAGTCTAGTCACGTTTCCTGTAGGTGTCAAATTAAATTTGGGTACCTACGGCGGCACGGCGATATAAGCGGACCCTGCGCCACGTTTCCTCTACAGTCAGCAATAACAATGTTAGCAACGAAATCTAAAACAAAATTAACAACAATAACAATTAAATGTGTTGAGATGTACTCGCACGGAATTGTTTCAGCAGCTGCTACTGTTTCATTAATTTTCCGCTGCAGGAACGAATATGTGCCTAATTAACCGATGTAGGTACGGGTTGCACTCAAAACCTTGTTATGAATCCAATTTCACCTATAATATGTATAAATGTGGCTTTTGTGTAATTAAGGCTTTGTTTTTTTGTGTAATTAAGCCTTGTTTCAATTAAGAGTTAGCATAAAGAGGAAAAAAGTAGTAGTAGAATTTGATAAAAGCCCTCACGACCAGAACATCAAAGTAGCTAAATGTCCAACAGCGCGAAGTGTCTAATGAGCAGTAAGTCTAATTAGCAAAATGTACATGTAGCAAAACGTCCAACTATCAGATGGTCTGTATAGCAGAACATCTATATAGCAAAAAGTCAATTCTTAAAATGTCTGGATACTCAGGCACAAAATTCAACACAACCCCAACTATATTGGGGTCGGCTTCCAGTCTTACCGGATTCAGCTAAGTGCCAGTGTTTTACATGGAGCGACTGCCTATATGACCTCCACAACCCAGTAACTGGGTAACACGGTACCCCTTGGCAAGACTGGTGTCAGATCTCAAACTTCTGACTACCCGTAACGACTGTCAAAGATCTTCAAATAACAGCCGGGACCAACGGCTTAACGTGCTTTCCGAGGCATGGAGGGAACTCGGTATGTTGGAATGGTCACCCATCCACGGACCGACCTCGTCAAGCGTTGCTTAACCTTGATGATCGACCCGTGTGGCTGGTATTATTTAGCCACGAGCTCCTCAAAAATTCAACACACACATCAAAGAGTAAAATAATAATACACACATTGCAACAAGTGGGAAACGGACACGGCATTATAATATGTACAGAATCTTTATTCTATATACTCGTAGCGTATATCATATCTTTTTAATAAAAATACTACTGCTTAGTTAGCATTACTCATTTGTATTTATCCTGTATTGGTTGCTATTCATTTCAAATACTATAGTTCTGGCTTCTAAATTCAAAAAATGGATGAAGAATAAACATTTACTTTCATCGAAAGTCAAAAGAAGACGCGTGCGCTGCTGCAGAATGGTCATTAGGTACAAATTAAATATCACAAATAAAGGATGGTCAGCTTTATGGAGATGGTCCCAGCGCAATTAGTGTACCTAGTTCAGCTGTTCCAACCAATAAAGACGAAAACTAGATATTTGTCAGTTAAATGAGCATACTCGTAAAGCTAATTTCGATAAAAACAGGACTAACATAGTGATAGACAAATGCAGGAATTTAGGCCGCCAAAAAGCAAAACCAGTCCAGAATTTTTTTGAGCAATAATTCGGAAAAGTCGATGAGATTCAACAGGTACCTGATTAAATGAAAAATTAATACAATTATAAATGCAGGAGAATATATGCGCCTAATATCTTAGACGGTTAACACACTGCCACGCATCACGCTGCATGTTGCGTGGAAACGCACCTACGCGCGTATTCTCGGTTTCCATTTGTTTAGAAAAAACGTACGCAAGTATGCGCGTAGGTGCAGTTTAGCAGTAAGTATGTTCGATTGTGTTCCGGGATTGTGTATGTCACACTCAAGAGAAATCGCACGTTAATCGATTTAAACATACATGAAATCACGCATGTGGTCCCAGAAGGGGGTTTAACAGATGTGCACTTTAAGTCCCATGTAAAAGAATCAATCAATATCAAAACATAAGAATTAAAAAGAAAATGGGACTTTCTTGAAAACAACTCTTTATAGGTAAAGCTGAACACAAATTGTAGGTAAACCTAAGGACTCTTCCAATTTATACAGGTTTGGTGTCGGACTGCTGCGTTGCCGCAGCGGTTCGGGTAATTGTATGGAAAAAATCAACTGGTCTTTAACAGTACGACACCCGCACCGCTGCGGCGCCCGCAGCAGTCCGACACCAAACGTTTAAACTGAAAGACCCCATATTGTGTTTCACGTAGGTTAATGTCAACAACACAATTATTGTCAAGATACACGTGTACCTACCTAAATAACATATGTATCATGACAAAACTGAAATACATTAAAAACTTATTACATCCAACGCCAATCTCTTCAAACCATTCAGAGCACTCGGTGAGCAAAAAAAAATAGAAAAGATATATCCGCGCAGTTTCGCGCGGGCACTTGGTTTTAACGGAATAATTGAACGCAACGCTGCAAGGGTCGTAGTCAGCCTCTTAATCCCATAAGGTTGTTGCGACGACACAGCTACCCTGCGATGTTAATCCCTTTGATGGATGGCTGGAGTAACTCCTTTCTATGAGCCCATCCCATTACTGGGGACACGTTCACCCGGCACTGTAATGCGTCTCGTGGTTCGTAATTACCTCCATTTAAACAGAAACACTGGGAATAAACAATTTGATATGTTAACAGCCGCGTTTATAAACAATAGGCACAGATTGGATGTAATTAAAGTGTTATTCGGCTGAAACGTCCACATGAAGTGAGTTACAGTAAAGCCGAGAATCGAGGGTTTTGCCGAGGGCGACCCGAATATACGAGATCTGAATAAAGTTTGCATTCAGGGATCTCTATTTGTAAATGGGACCTGATTTTGTATGAAAAACTGTTGTTGGTATGATGAAATATGAAGTTTTATTACGTAATACGATAATGTCAGCAAAAAATTCCTGAAGCATTTTCTGTCCTCCTCCACTCATCATCATCTGCCTGGCCTTTCCCCAACTATATTGGGGTTGGCTTCCAGTCTTACCGAAATCTGCTGAAAACCAGTGTTTTACATGGAGCGACTGCCTATCTGACCACCATAACCCAGTAACTGGGTAACACGGTACCCCTTGGCAAGACTGGTGTCAGATCTAAAGCTTCTGACTACCCGTAACGACTGTCAAAGATCTTCAAATAACAGTCGGAACCAACGACTTAACGTGCTTTCCGAGGCACGGAGGAAACTCGGTATGTTGAAATGGTCACCCATCCACGGACCGACCTCGTCAAGTGTTGCTTAACCTTGATGATCGACCCGTGCGGCTGTTATTATTTAGCCACGAGCTCCTCATTTAGCCACGAGCCCCTCTACTAACTACGTTAATTAAAATTTAGAGAATTTTCCAAAACAAGTTACATACTTCTATTTTTCTTTGTACCTGAGTTAATCTAGGAACCAAGCGAGTTCACTTCTGTTTCAGTTGTGAAAACATTTTATACAAAAGGAAATCCGCCCGGATTTTTTGGCAGTCGCATGAACAATGCCGCATTGTCGGAAAATAAATGTATCCTCACTATTTTCACTAAGTAAACAGATTTGTTTCCTGCGGCCCTTATAAAAATAATATAAACAGGTGTGTCCAGAAAGATTTTTACACACGCACGGTGACCTGAAGGGCACGGATATAAATATTTTATGAAAGGTGGGCATTTTGTGAAAATATTGGTTAAATTTCTGCCTTCAATTCACGAAAATGTTATTTCATTTATTTATTTGTTTTACTTTTACAAAAAGTCAAATTTTAAAAACGCTCTGTCCGTCTGTCCGTCCGCAGCTTAGCTCAACGAATCTAAGTACTAGAAACATATAATTTGGCATGGATATACATATTATCAATTCCAACTAAGTGGGTTTGTTAAGACCATTTTTTGATTCAGATATCCGTTTGCGTAAAATTAAGCATTAAGTTGCAAATTTATGTTAGAGTCAAGTGTCCCCCCCCCCCCCCTACCAGCGAAACGGTTAATCTTGGCTATGTGAAAAAAATCACGGCAGTAGTAAATATAACGAAATTAAAAGGAAAACTATCACAGATAAGTAGGTTTTACAAGTTTACGAGTAATAGTCGACCAACTTTTAAAATGTACTTGGAACAGTAAAAATTGTGTACAAATTGAAAAATTACTTAAATAACGTTGTTAGCTGTGTAAAACAGATTAAATATATGCTTATGAACCATATAAAAATATACAAAAATAAAATCATAACAGGCTTAACAAGTTTACGAGTAATAGTCGACCAACTTATAAAATGTACTTGGCAAAGTAAAATTTTTGTGCTATTGAAAAATTACTTAAATAACGTTGTTAGCTGTGTAAAACAGATAGTACATATATGCTTATGAACCATGTAAAAATATACAATAGTAAAATCATAACATCCTTAATAAGAATGATTTCTAAATTAATAATATTTAAGCTCGAATAACGCATTGGCGTGGCCGGAGTCGTTGGCTGTACCGGTGCGTAGTCCATACGGCGCTTGCGCGCGGGGGAGTCTATTTTGTGTTAGTGCAGAAGTATTTTCGACGTTTTGTAATCTAAAGTCAAATTAGATTCGATTGCCAAGCAAATTACTTATTTTCTTTTGCCGATATCCATCTATTAAGTCAATATTAGACCCGACTACATCACTAATTGAGTAGCGTAAAACTTTCCAGAACGAAATAGTGAATACCGCAGATAAGAGGTGAATACATACGAAATTTTTCAAATTCCGAAAGAGAAATAAACAAGGAGCGTGCACGCTGGTATCCAGGAACGAACCATACCATGCCCCGTGGTTCTAACGTGCACTCGTAATGGCTCCCTTCGCAATTCGCACCCGCGGTATTACTCAAATAGATAATATTTTTCTAACTTCAGTTGCGAAGTTGGCTTTTATAACTCCTTCTTTAGTGACCAGTTAGTCCTTCTTTAGTTTAAATCATGATTGAATAGGTTACTTCTAGGCTAGCGTGTTTCACCGTAAACCACACCATCGCTTAACATCAGGCGAGATAGTGATCGAACGCGAGCATATACCTAGATTTAAAAAACATCATCTTATGTGGGCCCGTTTTCAGAAGTTGTGTGCCGCTGAAACCGTTTTAATGTTTATGAAACAACAACAAAACCCTCTTCTTAGTCTGCATTATTATACAACTTCGGCACCCTATTACTGCGCGTGGCCCGACACGCACTTGGCCGGTTTTTTCTAGTAGTAGACACGCTTCGATCGAAAATCTATTGAACACGTAATTATGACACGCGGTATCTTGCGAAAACCCCCCCATTTCAAATATTAAGAGCCCCTACAAGTTTCACGAGCTAAAAACAGAAAAAAGCTACTTTTTCAGGGCAAATTTCTCAATAACTACAAGATATATGATAAATCTTTTAGAACAACTTTTTGCGTCACATAGTTATCTAGGGAATAGACATTACATATTTTTGATAACTGCTCAATTAAAATTAGAAAAAAAAAATCCTAACACACGTTTTTACGTAATCCCGAAACACCAGGTTTTCAATTGCTTTTTCAGCTTACTGATGGCGAATAACAATCTGCAAAAAAATTTATGGACTGGGCATATAGTATACTAGTAAGCCACCAATTTTGTTTTTTAAAGTTTATTGTATTTGTACTTAAAAAAAAAATATTGTCCACGCGGAAAAAAGGCAATTTTATCATGTGCGAAAGCGTCGGCTACGTGTAAGAATATGTTGAATATAAAAATAACTGATAAATAATTTGAAATTTGAGGTGTTTATCAATCGAATGATCGGTGTTGATTTTAATAAATTGTCTGAATATTGCCTTATAAACCGTTGCGCACGCGCGAGACATTCAATTTTGCTCATGGGCTTGTAGACGACGGACCTGTGTCGTTCTTTTTTTTGTCATTATATTTTTTATCATATATCTTGTAGTTATTGAAAATTTTTGCAGAAAAAGTAGCTGTTTTCTGTTTTTGGCTCGTGAAACTTGTAGGGACTCTTAAAACGTCTATAACGTTTGAACAGCTAAACTGATTTTTATCAAACATAGCTAAGCACACTCTCAATAAAGTAACCTTTCAAACAAAAAACTAAATCAAAATCGGTTCATCCGTTTAGCAGGTATGATGCCACAAACAGATATAAAAATACATAAACACAGGTACAAACGTCAACGTCGTTTTACCGTCGGGGTTACAAACAGTTATACGCCAAGTACATTAATTAAAGGTATTCAAAAATTCAAACACACATTAAAATTCAAACGAAATATTACTTTTATAGTTGCGAAATAAATATTTGCGACTAACCTGGCAAATACATAAAATATACGACTTTAACTTCAGTAAACCAAACATATTGCTTCGAAAATCCATTAATCAATTTTCACGAGCAATATGAACTGGTAACACATAATTATTTAGCGTCGCTGTCTGCAGAAAGTATAGACCACATCCTCTTAAATCTCTCACAAAATAAATGCAAGCTGTTACGACCTCCTCCGGAGAAGGAAAAGAAATAATATAACATTTTATGGACTCGATTTATCTTAACGCTCTGAGCAGAAAGTACAGGAAACGATCGGAATCAAACACAGTTCCTCTATTTCAAACTGCCTTGATCTGATTAATGTTTTATTTTTATTTGCTCAATCAAAGTCTGGAACTGACCAGTCGTCATTTTGTTTCCGAGGCTGGGATATTTTTATTTAGGTAAAACTCGCTGAACTGTGGAAACGGTCAAGTGAAAGAGTGTGAAAATGACTTGACAGGTAACAAAATGAGTCGATGGATTATAGATAAAGAAGTCATGCTGCGTTGCTTCTAAATTATTGATATGGCGCAGAAAAAAATGAAAGAGAATGTCTGAAATTAATAAGGTGGTGAAACAGAAATCTTGGATTTGATAGCCAGGGGGTGACCATAACCTTTAAGAGTTTTTGCCAGTGTGCGTAAGGGACAGATGTGTATGATTTGTATAAATCTGTCCCTTTTTCACAGTCGATCCATTATAGTTTTGACACGTCATGGTACGGGGCTGGTTTAGGAACAATTTCAAAATTTAACTCGATATTATTTATGATCTCTATCTTACTTCTTACAAATATTATAAATGAGAAAGTTTGGATGAATGTATGGATGTATGTTTGTTACTCAATCACGCCAGAACGGCTGAACGGATTCAGATGACATTTGACACACAGATAGGTACATTTTAGTCTGGAATAGCACATAGGCTTTTCATCCCGGTGTAATGTTCCCTTGGGATAATAAAACACTCACACAACGCGGACAAAGCCGCTGGCAGAAGCTAGTCTACCACTAAATAATTGATTGGACAACAAATGTGACTCAATACTAACCTTCAATGAAAAATATATTGTAAATTCAACAGTGCAAGTCTCCAAACCCTTTGGGAAACAGTATTGCTCTTGACACAAGACGCGTGTCGCATTTTTATTAAAGTAGCTTCTTGACGAATCCTCAAAGGTATGAAATATTTGCATATCCTTGACACATGATCTACCGGGATCAAAATCATCCTATGTTGTCATCTTCATGACAAGCCTATATGTATGCAAAATTCATGGAGATCGGTCGATCAAGCGAGCCGTGAAAGTGGCGTATGACACAGGTGTATCTTGAACTTTAGGGGAATTCATGCAGGGGATCGAACAAGTGATCGTGTATCAATAGAATATTATTAGAAAGATGAATAAATATTCAACTTCTGTTTAATTCTAAATATACCGACTAGTTTTAATTAAAAAAGCCAACGCGAAAGTAAAGTGGAGGAAGAACTTACAAAAAATCTACACGAAGAGGGAGCGTTGCTTGCTACGCCGCAATGCTACGACGCTACGCTGCTATGTCGTAGCTTGTACTGTACTCATCAAAATAGTGTTCTTGGTCACGCCTGTTGAACTTTACAGGAAGTATATTCGTTTCTGATAAATAGAAGTTCAATATTTCTCCAAAAAAAAGTCGTAAAAACAAGCAAGGCATTCCTTGGTGATCGCTGCTTATCAATGCCATGTTTTTTTACATCGTTTGAACGATATATAGAAACATGGCACAAACTGTAACATTTTGTAGAAAATATCACATAGTACATAATAGACACATACATACTTAAAGTCAAGCCCTTCGACGATTAAAGTCGTAAGCGTATTACATAAAACAGTTTCTTTTTAATTAACTACATTTTTTATCTCTACTCCTACGACAATTCTCTTCACGCGTGCTTTTACGTTATTGCTATTTTTTTTCTATAGACGCTTTTCGTGTGTGGGACGATTCTTGGCACATATAATCATTAAAGCTCTTTCCAGCTGGGATTATTAAGAGTGGAACGCTGGATTACATGATAAAAGAGATCTGTGCCTATTCGTCAAAAAATTCTTAGTATCATAATATACCATGTAATAGAGCTAGAAATCGATATCTACACTAATATTATAAAGAGGAAACATTTGATTGTTTGTCAGTATGTAAGTTTGTTTGTAATGGATAAACTCAAAAACTTCTACACCGATTTTAAAAATTCTTTCATCTATGGAAAGCTACATTACTCCAGATTGACATAGGCTATTGTTTTTTTATCCCGATAACGGGTACTGTGGGGTGTGCCGCGAGACAAAGCTAGTAAGAAATGTAATGGAACAATTATCGTGGATTGTCAATTGTAGGTATAGTATGGGGTAGCGAGCGCTCAGATTGGGGACTCTGTCCGTCCACCAACTGAATCCAGGAAAGACGGTGGCACTGTGATCACGTGCTGCCGTGTACAGCGAGGCTTAAGGGAGGCGCTCTTTCCGTCTCCCCAGGGATGTGCCCTAACAGGCGATGCACAGAGGCGGTTCCGGGGTGGTATTTTAAGATGTTACGGGGGTTACCCCTTCTACGTGCTGATGGTGATCACCAGGGTGGTTTTAGTGAGGTTAAAATCCCACACTCCCTGGTATTTTCCCCAAAAGTCCAAGCGCCTTTTGAAGGTTTCCCCCTGTAAACAAATTGTATAGCATACTACAATAAAGTTGTTTATTTTGTGTAGGCGTTCATAATGAAAAAAATACAAGATTAGAATTGCTAAGTAAAGGTCATCTAGATTCTAGAAGTAGAGGTAGTATTAATGGTTCAGCGGTGATAAACTTAAAGGCATCATGTTGTATTTTATGTAAAACATTTATCTACATAGAACATAAAAGCCTACGGTATTGTCACCATCTTCTTCATTACAGTCGAAAGACGTCTACTATTGGACATAGGCCTCCCAAAATGTCGCCACAACGACCGATCCTGTGTTTCTTTCTTTCAACCTTATCACCAGGTCATTCCGTAGTGCGCTGCACTGGCTAGTAACAGAACATAAAAACCAAAGCTATTCTTTAACTCAAACACAAAGCAATCGCAAAGGTAATCCAATTCTATTTAGCTGATTCTGTTTCATTGAACTTAAGATTTAAATGTATCGATCGAGAATAAAAAAAAGATAGCGACTTGAATGAATGTAAGCGGAAATTTGCAATTTAAACGAGTCTTAGGCGATACTAAATGCGATTCTATTTCCTTGATTTCATTGCTTGTATCGGTACGGGTACCTAAATTCCACCGTTTCAACTAACTGCACTGCATTGCAACATTTAAATCTTATGCTATCTTACTTCTTACTACATAATATTGTAAAACCGAGAATTTGTGAGAGTGTAAGCGTGTTTGTATGTTTGTTAATCTTTCATGCAAAAACTACGGAACGGATCTGCATGAAATTTGGCACAGATACAGATTATAGCAGCATATTATGTCAGGAATAGCACATATGATACTTTCTATCCCGGCAATATGTACCCTTGGGATTGTTTTCGACATTATCGCTGGTAGAAGCTAGTTAAGGAATCAAGCTTCAACTTCGAAAGATTGACTCGTTGGTCAACTGGTCGTAAGCGCTGCTGCTGCGTATGAGGTTCTGGGTTCGATTCCCAGGTCGGGCAAAATGTTATTAGTGTTATGTTTTTGACCGGTATGTGTGTATGTATGTATATTCATCTGTTCTGTCATAACTTCTAAACTACTTATCATAATTTGACAAATGAGAAGTCGTTGGATGCGTCTTGTATGTCCGCTGGTTATAGGCTATTTGACGTCTCACTAAATTGAATACGGCGCCCTCTAGGGGGCATGAAGTCAAGAATAATTATTTCCCAACTTATCATATCATAATGTTTGGTATCATTAAACAGGGATTTAAAATGAAGGTAGGGTTTGGTACATCATGTTTTTGTCAAGAGTACTGTAGGATTAGTACATTTTGACGTGACAACGTCTAATAAATCGATGAACGCCGGCTGCACGCACGAAAAAGGATGACTCAATGTAACGTTACGCTCTTTTTTTTTTCTTTTTTTTTCTTAGAAAAACGTTCATTGTAACGTTACAATGACGTTAATTGTATCGTTAAGTATGCAATCATTTCATCAACGTTTTGTTGTGACGTTGTCACGTTAAACTATCGTTCGTAAACCGACTTTACAGACAAACAAT
This sequence comes from Orthosia incerta, assembly GCA_948252205.1. Taxonomy (NCBI): domain Eukaryota; kingdom Metazoa; phylum Arthropoda; class Insecta; order Lepidoptera; family Noctuidae; genus Orthosia; species Orthosia incerta. The sequence continues at coordinate 10,352,714 of OX411748.1, forward strand.
TTTCTGAATCAACTACGTTATCGTTGTACGTTGTCAAGAGTCCACTCTTCTAACTAATGCATTATCTAGGTAGGTGTAAAACAACAAACCACAAACAGAAAAAAAATTGGCTCTGCAAAAATACTTTAAATAAAAAATAAGTTCAAAAACTAAAACCCGCATACTGAAAAACCACGCTCTAAAACGTATGAAACAAGAAAATATTCTCATCTGAAATTGTAATGAACAAACTATTCGATATGTATCGAATATTAAATAAACAACTTACATGTAATAAATATTTTATTGTATTTCATACATATTCATAGTGGTGTTCAGAGTATAACCGTGGACACAACCACGATTATCCTCTGCTAGTTTATAGAATGTATTGTTTTGTTACGGTAGGTGGCATACGCCCACGGTTATCCTCTGCTACTTTGTAGAATGTATTGTTTTGTTACGGTAGGTGGCATACGTCCACGGTTATCCTCTGCTACTTTGTAGAATGTATTGTTTTGTTACGGTAGGTGGCATACGCCCACGGTTATCCTCTGCTACTTTGTAGAATGTATTGTTTTGTTACGGTAGGTGGCATACGCCCACGGTTATCCTCTGTTACTTTGTAGAATGTATTGTTTTGTTACGGTAGGTGGCATACGCCCACGGTTATCCTCTGCTTCTTTGTAGAATGTATTGTTTTGTTACGGTAGGTGGCATACGACCACGGTTATCCTCTGCTACTTTGTAGAATGTATTGTTTTGTTACGGTAGGTGGCATACGACCACGGTTATCCTCTGCTACTTTGTAGAATGTATTGTTTTGTTACGGTAGGTGGCATACAACCACGGTTATCCTCTGCTACTTTGTAGAATGTATTGTTTTGTTACGGTAGGTGGCATACGACCACGGTTATCCTCTGCTACTTTGTAGAATGTATTGTTTTGTTACGGTAGGTGGCATACGACCACGGTTATCCTCTGCTACTTTGTAGAATGTATTGTTTTGTTACAGTAGGTGGCATACGACCACGGTTATCCTCTGCTACTTTGAAGAATGTATTGTTTTGTTACGGTAGGTGGCATACGACCACGGTTATCCTCTGCTACTTTGTAGAATGTATTGTTTTGTTACGGTAGGTGGCATACGACTACGGTTATCCTCTGCTACTTTGTAGAATGTACTGTTTTGTTACGGTAGGTGGCATACGACCACGGTTATCCTCTGCTACTTTGTAGAATGTATTGTTTTGTTACGGTAGGTGGCATACGACCACGGTTATCCTCTGCTACTTTGTAGAATGTACTGTTTTGTTACGGTAGGTGGCATACGACCACGGTTATCCTCTGCTACTTTGTAGAATGTATTGTTTTGTTACGGTAGGTGGCATACGACCACGGTTATCCTTTTGCTTCTCAGTAGCACGCCGAAGTGTGGCTTTGTGCCCGGTTGATGGCAAAAGGCTCACCCCTCTGCCAAACCCTTAAGGAATAACAGGCGTGATTTTTACGAATAAAGCTTGTACGTAGTTGTAACAAATAGCCCCATAACAAGATTCAATTTACTTAATTTCGAGATTACAAAAGAAAAAGAAATCCGTCTAATCTTTCTGTCCATTTATCTTTGTCTGTTAGGAAATGTACCAATCTTTTCTTTTAAAGACAACCACTTTGGTGGATAGAAAAGTAAATGTAAATAAGAAATAGGCTATCTCTTCAAGTGCGTGTTGGGGACAAAATAGGGTTCCGTAGTCAATTAATGAATCTTTAGCCTGTCACCGAGATATTTGTGGCCAAAAAAGAAAGTATAAATACTGTAACGGGTTACACGTGTTGTTCTGGCCTATATAGAAGTTCTACGTTTGTGGGACAAGCCAACTGGAATATAGCAGTCTGGAAGTAGTTTTATGCATTTGATATAAGAACATCAAAACTGTGGACCATTGTGCCGTTCGCTTGCAGTTGGCATATAGTTAACAAGGCTGTGAATTGTGAATCGGGTAGGTATCTGAGTAACAAAATAAATGTCAAATAGAGGGTCCGACGCGAATATCCGCAGAAAAATATAGATTTCTATAGCACACAGATAGTATTCAATTGACGGAAAATCTTATCATCCAGATTCACAAAACACAAGAATGGTACAGCGCCATCTATCGAGCTTATGCTCAACTAATTCATACATCAACAAACAGTTGTTTTTTTTTTTTTTAATTATAGATAGGCTCGCGCTTGACCACTATCTCACCTGATGGTAAGCGATGATGTGGTCGACGGTGTTACACGCTTGCCTAGAAGTAACCTATTCACTCTTGACTTAAAGACCCCGAGGTTGTAGCTATCTGGAAACACAGACTCCGGCAGGGAATTCCACTCCTTAGCTGTACGCATAATGAAAGTATTTCCAAAACGTTTAGTGCGTATGGGTGGGATGTCCACCATGTACCGATGGCGCATTGCCGTACGTCTGGTAGTCCGATGATGAAAAGGGCTGGGCGGAATTAGATTATGCAATTCCATCGCACACTCCCCGAAATGCAACCGATAAAAAACCGACAAGCTGGCAACTCGACGACGATGTTCAAGGCTTTGGAGCTTTGACTCGACCAATGCCTCATTGCCGATGAGCCTCTTGGCCCGTTTTTCGATCGACTCTAGTGCATCAAGCTGGTATTTGGCCGATCCGTCCCAGAGATGAGAACAGTATTCCATGCAAGATCGAACTTGCGCTTGATACAACTTAAGCAGCTGCTCTGGCGTGAAGTACCGTCTCACCTTCGCAAGGATCCCCAACTTTTTGGCAGCTAGTTGAGCCTTTGCTTCAATGTATGGGCCAAAATTGAGTGTCGATGTCAACGTTACGCCAAGAAGCTCAAGATGGTCCGTTATCGGTTGTTACGAACTAAACTATACAATTTAGGGCTCAATTAACCAGATTCTCAATTAAACAGATTAGCTGATGTGAGAGCAGTGGTGGCCCAGTGGTATCGGCCGCGACTTTACAAGTTGTAGGTCGTGGATTCGAGCCCAGGCAGTTATTTCATCACCACTGCTCTCAAAACGGTGAAGGAAAACATCGTAAGGAAACTGACATATCCAAGAACCAAAAATTCGAAGACATGTTCATGATCCACCAACCCGCACAAGGGCCGCGTGGTGGATTACGGCCCGCTCCCTCTCACAGAGAGGAGGCCTGTGTACCAGCAGTGGGAACATTAATAGGCTGATGATGTGATGTGATGTGATGCTGAGATTAGTCTGGTGAGTTACCAGACTCGCAACTCACAACAGATAATGTACTATCCAACACATAAATTATGTACTTCTACATATTTTACTGATAGACAATCTCATGACACAAACTGATAAAATCGATTCAAATGCTTAAGATTGCTGATAGACAACTTCATTTTCTTTTTGTACATTATTGTATTGTAAGAATGTAAGTCGCATCTAGCTACTTTTAGTAATCAATACTGAATTTATTTATTTATATTTATTTATTTATAGACACCATAATAAACAAGAAAAAGAAACTTAATACTAAAAACATACAATGGGCGGCCTTATGGCATTCCGCGATCTCTTCCAGGCAACCTGGAATGGACAGAGATGAATCAAAATTATTACATTTTAAAAACCAAGGTTTTGGTCAAAATTATTACTCTTAGTGGTTGGTGCTCGAATGAAAGGTATTTAAGAGGCATATCGCGAATAATATATAAAATGTACATCTAATTTTATTTTGTAAGTAATTAATTTTGCAAAATTTTGGTTTTCATCTTTTTTCTTTCTTAAAAACGTTTGTTAGGTAGTAATTTATATAATTAGTAAAGAACAATATTCAAGAAAGATGCAAAAGAAAGAAAAAAGCGAAAAATTTGCGATATTTTTTTGAAAATCTATGACTTTTAATAATTTACGAGAAATTGCAGTTTTAAAGGTACTATCAAAAAGTTTTGAAGGCCAGTGTACAAGTACATCATTCTGTGTTTTTACTTTTTTTTTGTGAATAAAGTATCTACATAACTACTCTGTTATTTTTTTAACTTTGTGTTTCATTGTACATTGGGTGAGTTGCGATTCTGGTGAATTGCGAATCTGGTTAATTGAGAATCTGGTGACTTGCTAATAAGCCATAAATTTATTGCGAGAAAAATAGTTAATAAAATCATAAAACCCGACTGCTTAAGGTTACACTAGTCGAAAATTCTTCCATACAAACGTAGTCTAGGAATTATTCCTCTGTTTGACGATGTACGTTCAAAGTAAAAAGTGATATCAATTTGTCTCACCATTATCTAGCCCTGTATGGAAGCGAAAAAGTAAAAAAAGAAAACATTTGAAAGTTATGAGCGTCGAAAGTTCCACATTTCGACACAAATTATAACGCATTTCTGGGCGCAAATAAATACCATAAGAAGACGGAAAATTGCAAAACGGCCTCCATACAGGTATAAATTAGTAGTTCAACAATGCAAATAATTTTATTTTAAACAGATAGATTTAGTCGTTTTTTCATGATATCTAGACAGCCAAAGGTCTGTTTATAAAATTTCGCGCGCTCGGTTTCATCCTAAATCATTATCCATTTCGCCACAAATTTGCAAAAGTGTGTATTCGTACGTGAACTAGCTTCCCACTGCTCATCACAACATCTATCTCTTCCACACGTGTTGTCGGTTGATATAAAATGCATTTTAACCCCGCGCACAAAATAGTTCGTGCCGTCGACTAGTGTACCCTTAAGAAGAGAACTAAAAATATGTAAACAAAAAGAAAATCATGCGCTGCAGTCGGAGGATATACTTATTTACGAGTTGGCTGACCAAAACCATATGTATCCTCCGGCTGCACAGCATGATTTTCTTCCTGTTTTTATCTTTTTAGTTCTCTTTTTAAGCAGTCGGATTTTTTATTTTATTTGAAACTTTTTAGTTGTTAGTTTTTTTACGAATTACTCTTAAACATGTAAATGGTATATATTTTTTAATTATCTCTATAAACCCTTCATTTCGAAACCTACCATCGAGGGTAGGCCGTCGCGTATGTTTTTTTTAACGTCACTTATCTAGATCAAGACGTAACTAACAATGTCTTAATTACGTAAAACCGTATAGTGGTTTGCAAGATATGAGGTTTTTTTTATTCATTTTCTACGGTTTATCAATAGGATGGACCCTAATCTTAATACAATCTAGGCTTATAAATAGTTAGTCTATTTATAAGGCTAGATTGTATAGATTGTATTGTAAGTAATTTAATTATAACCTAAACTATTACATTGTCTTTACTAAGAATGTGTACAATAGCACTTTTCTTGTTGTCTCTATTAAGGCGATTAAAGTTCGTTCTTGTGTTTGTTTGGTAGCACTTTTGTACGTTACACTATTCACATTCACTAACTCAAACGGTTTTGTTCTTTTTAGTCTTCTCACTATGTTTGTGTGATCGATAAGCTGGATTGCGACGACGTTCACATGCTGATGAAGTCTCTTGTCGTGAGCTTCTGCAAATTTCTGGATCACTTTCTCGATAAACTCAAGTTTTAGGTTCCGATGGTCCCGATGTCCCAATTTCGTATGTACCAAGGTGTATTTACAATTGCCCTAAGCACTTTGTTCTGGAATCTTTGTATAATTAATATATTTCTCTGTTTGGTGCAGCCCCATAGCTAAATACCATAAGTCAAAACTGGCATCAGGACTTGTTTGTATAGCAATAATTTGTTTTGCACGGACAGCATGGAGTTTCTTCCAAGCAGCCAATACATTCTTTTATATCGGAAGTAACATCCACCAACACGCATTGGGTCCGCGTGGTGGATTACGGCCCATTCCCTCTCACAGAGAGGAGGCCTGTGTCCCAGCAGTGGGAACATTAATAGGCTGATGATGTGTGATGTGATGTGACATCGGAAGTCGAGTTCTTCTTTTTTCTTCTTGGCGTGGGCTTTCCAGCGTAACTTTCCGTCAAAGGTTCCGTCGAGATATTTGGCTGTATTCTCGTATAGGACTTGTTTATTATTAATATAAACTGGAGTAAAATCTATGTGAATAGATTTAGATTCATTTAGTTTAATCCTCAATTTTTTGATCCAGTCATAAACTTGATTAACAGCCATTTGAACCTTTCTACTGCTTCTACGAGGCTGTTTCCTACAGCCATTATGGCTGTATCATCAGCAAAGTTCCCAATCGTGTTTGGCTCTAATTCAGGCATACCACAAGTGTATAGTAGGTACAGAATCGGACCTACCACACATCCTTTCGGTACGCCAGCTTTTATTTGTTTAAGTTCTAAGTAGGCATCTTCTTGTCTTATTCTAAAGATATGAGGTAATAAAGAATATTACATACATAAATACATACAACATACGCGCGAAAAACATAACCCTTTCCTTGCAGTCGAGTAAAACAAGTAAGTTGTATATATTTTTGTAATCAGCTCTAAAAACCCTTCATTTTTCACCCTGATACCCAACTCTATGGCGAAGCAAGAAAAAAATGAGATCCCCACAATATGGCGCCCAAAATCCGTCGTGTTTGTTTTTTTAACGTTACCGACATCTAAGAACACTTGGGCGGTCAAGACGTATATAACAATGTCTTTATTATTTTAAACCGTCAGTGGTTTGCAAGATATGAGGTAATAAAGAATATTACATACATACAAACATACAAGATACGCGCGAAAACCATAACCTTTTCCTTGCAGTCGGGTAATAAGACCAATGTTATCTAAAGATAACGCTGCATATCAGGATGTATGTTAGAGGTGTTCTCATTTAAATGTACAACACATTGTTAAGATACTATGAATAATTCAATAATTGATCAATGTTAAAGGCATCATTAACACACCATTACCTACATTACAATTCTATCTTGACAAAGGGTAGATATCGAAAATTCGAGATCTTTCATTGAAGCCGTCAATTTAATTAAACTTCTAACGACTTGAGAAGATTCTTCGCGGAACACCGACTTTTATGACTTTTGCCTCTGAACATCTTTGGAATAGCTTCTTGAGAATGTATGCAGTTAGGTAAAGGTTGAATACTTCCCAAAACACGAAACATGCAGAATTTCTTGAAAAGCGCGAACATCTTAGCATGTCGGTGGTAAATATTAAATATTATGTTTGACCCAGAATTCAGAGCTACGGTAACACTATTTGGTGACGCAGTCATATGGTCGTACAGGTACAGGTACAAGCGCACTCCTAAAGGTGGTCTGCGGAGAGATGCCACACAAATACTAAAGATTAGAGCCATTCAAAATTATAGTAATGCTTTATTTTTAGTTTTTCTTCTCTTTTTGTTTAAGAAATGACTCGCACACTGTTCCGTTGTTGTTGAATTAGGTAATTTACCTATATTTGCAATATTTGTAAGTATGTGAGAACCATGTTCCTATTTATCAAATGAAGGAATTTACCTATTAGTGCTTGAATTACTTTATACCTATACATAGTATGGTAGTGCTGGGTGCATCGTCCTCACGTATATGAATTTATGTATGTATGTAAATGTTGTAGAACACTTTTTTTAAAAGAGTAAGTGTGGAGTTTCTTGTCCGTTCTTCTTCTTAACAAGCTACTTTTCCGAATGGACGATATAATCAATTATTATTTTTGACGTTCAAAAGTGCCGCTTAATAGCTTAGTTGAAATAAAGATCTTTTGTCTTTGTCTTTGTGATGTACCACAGAATCGCAGAATATGAGAACAGAATTGTGCTTAGGATTTGGATAGAGCATTTGAATATTAAATAATTCAAACTAGATTATCGGGTGAAAATAGAGAAATTTTAGAACCCTACCCTTTCACTAAATCATTACCCTGGGCCATGTACCACTAGTCGCTCCAATCATACTTTAAAACTTCTGTTGCATTAAAAACTGCCAAGTTTATAGAAACCCTCGAGTAAAACCACTTAACGCCACGTCTCTCTAGCCGACCAGCAATTGTATTGCTCTCACACCACGGTCTCTCTAGACCCCGACCGAATCCACTGGTACGGTCAAACATAATACGGCCGATAGACTCAATTACTCGACACCTTAATCTTGCTCAACATCAACAAAATCCTTATAACATCAACATCGACTGGTACATGACCCACTTTTCTTTAACCTACCGTGTGCATACTTGTAGGTTCTAAGCGTACCTATTTAAAGCTTTCAGTGTATAACGATCAGGGTCCTGTCATAATCACCTATCACGGCGGATTTAATACAGGGCCTATTTAGTTTTCGTACCAGAGTTTCCCCACAAAACACTTCATTACAAAGAGGTCCAACGATCAAAAAGTTAAAGAACTAAAAAAAGCAATTGTTACGATTCTGTTACTCTTTACTATTCAAAGGCAATGCATACTCAACTCATGAAACTTTCATTGTGATCTGTACACCAACACAGGCCAGAATCGCGCCAACGATTCTTTACCTAACTGCCGCCACATATGCTACAACACATGATTGTACTCTGTGCACCAACACAGACAAGAATCGCATCAACGATTCTCAAAAATCGCAATATATGCTACAACACATGATGCGTAGTTGTTCTTGATTTGCCGCCAGGGGCGTGCTTGTGATTTGTTTTAACGTCCGTATTATTAACAAAATCCGACATATAGATTTCTTAAAGGACACGACGCCACATACGACTAAGATTAGAGCGTAACAATGTTGTAAAAATGATCCCACTAAAAACATAAAATTGCGCAAAGGCCACAAGTTCGACAAAACATAAATTTAAAAAGGCGCCAAGTTCGACGAAGAATACTTAAGATCTAGAAGGGAGACAAGTTTCATATCCTTTCATTAAACAAATTTACAATGTACAATTTCGCATATGGACTTCAAGTAATTTATTATTTTCTTAGATCTTGAATTTTTAACTTATCATCTAGAAAAAAAATATGACTGTAACAATATTTATGTAATTTCAGGCTTCCATACTGTATATATGCTAGGAAAGTACATCGTTCACTGACGTGTGTCTAGACTATTCTACCCATGTTGTTGACAATACAACCAATAAATGGAAAATGTAATAACCAGCCAAGTACGAGTCGGACCCGTGTGCCGAGTATTCCGTAGGACTTAGAATTTACGTTTAGGTTTCCCTGTAAATTATGAATGAGGCCCTTTATATTAGGTTTTAATGTGCATAATATAGCTGGCTGCTAGAGCTTAGTCTATATTTGATTGAAATATGAAAATTCAACGTTCTGTTGATGCTTGTCTTTATGACATAATTTTGGTGTTTTACGTGTTACTTGTTAGAAGTACTCAAAATAAACTTTGTATGCTATTTTAATTTACTCTTGAGTTTCCTTGCACACATGCACTCTGTAGGGTAGTTCCCCCACAGTGGTTATGGTCTTCGGCAGATATCAGCCTGTAGCTTTTCATTCCCAAATTCCAGTGGATCAGTTATAGAAGAATTATTCTCATCGCATCGAGTCTCGCTTATGTGAAATTTTACATCTCGCGATACGACATACTTTCGTTCTTGTGGCAACCAAATCTTGTAGCCTTTTCGGTCTTTTGGATAGCCTACAAAGATTCCTTCTCTACTGCGAGGTGCAAATTTATCTTTTCCTTCCTCTTTATCCAAAACGTGTATCTTAGTTCCAAAAACTTGCATATAATTTATGTTCACAGGCCGCTCGTACCATTTTTCATACGGCGTTTCACCTTCAAGACTACTCGTTGGACATCGATTTCGAACGTGACATGCCGTCATAACGGCGTCACCCCAGAAACCAGGTGAAAGGTTGGATGAAATTATCATACACCTTGCCATCTCTACAAGAGTTCTGTTCATCCTTTCTGCGACCCCGTTCTGTTGAGGAGTGTTAGGAATAGTTAATCTTCGCCCTATTCCTTCAGTCTGTAAATATTCATCAAAATCTTTATTACAAAATTCTCCTCCATTATCCGTCTGCATATATTTTATTCGTTTGCCAGTCAAATTTTCAACATAACTTTTGTATATCTTGAAATATTTGAGAGCTTCACTCTTTTTGGATAGCAGATATACTTCACACCACCTCGATGAGTTGTCTATAAACGTAATAAAGTATTTCGCTCCACCTATGGCTTCATGCCGCATCGGGCCTACGACATCGGAATAAATAATTCGTAATTTTTCATCACATGGCCCATCCGTCCTCGAAAATGATGATGCATTCATTTTCCCACTAGCACAGATACCACAATTATACAATGTACTTACATCCGTCATCTTAATATTCATTCCGGATTTGTTCAAGAGTTTGACAAGATCTCTTTCATTCAGATGTCCTAATCGTTCATGCCACAGTCTTACCTTATCAACTGTTTCTGAAATAATGGAAACTGTTCCCATTTGTTCCTCAACGTAATATAGATTACCCCTACGATTTGCTACTAGTATAGTGTTACCATAGCTGTCCCTAACACAAGCTATATTCTTATCGAATTTAACACTATACCCTTTATTCGTAATTCTTGCGACCGAAATCAGATTACATCGCAAGTTTGGAACAAATAAGGTATCTGGCAACTCCACGATTGTTTTGCAATTATTTTCACTTGTAAATAATTTAACGGTACCCTTACCTTTAACATCTGTGCTCAAGTTTATTGCTAGATTTAGCTTACCCGACAAAGGTATCAAAGAATTGCCAAATTTACTAGGATCGTTGCATAAATGTGATGTGCAACCGCTGTCAATGACCCAGCATCCATTCCCGTTGCAAGCAGCCTTATCACCTGCAATACAATTAAAGGTTACAAGATTGAAATTATCTTTTTGCAAGTCACATTCCAAAGCATACTTTGCACTATCACGACACTGATCCTTGTCTTTCTTCATATCACATTCAGAAGCTTTGTGGCCATGTTTGTGACATGTGAAACACTTGTATTTAAAATTCGTCTTGTCAGCACCACTCTTTGGTTTGAAGGGTTTCTTAATTTTGGACTTTACAAGGAGAGCTTTTTCTTCGCTTCCTTTCTGACGTCTCGAACATACCTCTTCAATTATTTTGACCTTCAAAGTCTCAGGGTCTGGTAACATGTCTCTAGATTCGATCGCGCATCGAAAATTCTCGAAGGTTGACGGTAAGCTATAAAGAAGCATTATGGATACTAAATCATCATGCATCTGAATCTCCATATCAGCTAGTTTACTTTTTACTTGAAGAAATGCATGACATGTTCACGAACGTCACCACCTTCCTCCATCTTGTGTAGCAACAACTCCTTTAGCAGCGTTGCCTTCTTGGCAGGTCCCTTAGATGCGTGTATGCTCTCAAGTTTTTGCCAAACATTTCGTGACGTTTTACATCCGCGTAGATGTCTCAGTTCACTTTGACTAATAGCTAGGGTTAGATCGGACTTAGCTTTTGCGTCTCCGATTTCCCATTTCTTGGCTTCTTCCGGCTCTGTAGGCTTGCTTACGCTTCCGTCTACATAGCTCCAAGCGTCGTTCTTTATAAGGATCGCTTCAGCCTGAATCCTCCAAGTTTCGTAATTTTCTTGAGTAAGCGGTTCTATTTTAACAATACTCATATCGTTGACTCTTTTACGTCAACCTTGTTTATTTCATCAGCTGTTCGTACTTATTCAAACGTACCTTAAATATTTGCTGATCTTGCATAAATTTGCATGAAATTTTAATATCTCATTCCTGGGCCCATAACCACTGTGGGGGAACTACCCTACAGAGTGCATGTGTGCAAGGAAACTCGAGAGTAAATTAAAATAGCAAACGACTCGGTATTTCATTCCCGGAGCAAACACATAGATATAAGACACCATTTTATACGGAGTGTCTTGAAGGAGAATGGAAACATTCAGTTGGTATACTTGTCGACCAACCTTATGTTAGCTGACGTATTAACCAAGGCCTTGCCGAAAGCCAAGCACTATATGTGCATGACTGGATTAGGTATATGTTTATAGTTAGCGTATGTTGTTTGTAAATGCTTTGTTTTGCCTCTCTCTTGTAATATACACATTAAGGGGGTATTAGGTTTTAATGTGCATAATGTAGCTGGCTGCTAGAGCCTAGTCTATATTTGATTGAAATATGAAAATTCAACGTTCTGTTGATGCTTGTCTTTATGACATAATTTTGGTGTTTTACGTGTTACTTTTTAGAAGTACTCAAAATAAATTTTGTATGCTATTTTAATTTACTCTTGAGTTTCCTTGCACACATGCACTCTGTAGGGTAGTAACCACTGTGGGGGAACACAGTGGTTACTACCCACACACATTAAAACCTAATACTTTAAACCTCAAAAAACCAATTAATTAAAATAGTCGTTACTATTTATAAAACAAGAAAGTGCATTGTATTATTTAAAAAAGGACCTCTGTTGTGTTTTAGAAAATATAAGAGTGGTAGATTGGAATATTATTATTTAAAATACGGCACAGGTATTACAAATTATTAACTGAAAAATATTTGTAAATCACGTTGCAAACGCCTGCGCTAGCACTTGCGACAGCCGCGTCCTCTTTGGCCGCGACTGAGCTCTGTCTGACATTGCCCAGAATCCCTGTAAAATAGTAATGTCAATGTGTGCGTGCAAAATGGCTCTCTGTTCGTAGTGGCCTCTCTGTCTGCGGAGTACCGCCGCTTACTTATTTTGTGGTAGAACTGAACTACTGCATGGTTTCACCACAAGTGGATACGTACAGTTTTCGGAAGGCTCTCGAAAGCAGTATATTCACTGGACGGGCTTGCCCGCGGGTATGTCTTCGGGCTATGACTGCTAGTCCGCACTACCACAGACTAAAAGAGACTGCGACAGTCATGACAAACATAGGCTCTTCTTATGGCTCACTTGACTTGACTTTACATTAAGTCGTTTTGACTAATTCGGTTGTATTATAGTTGTATTATAGTATTCGGTCATCGACTAGTGTATACAGGTTTTCGGTTAGCCGTATTTGACCACAGCCCGTATTCGGTCACCGACTAGTGTAAACAGGTTTTCGGTTAGCCGTACTCGGCAGCAGACTGTTTTCGGTAACCGAACACGGCTGACTTGTTTAAACTCGCCAATCGATATTACTGTTCATGATGATGCTTTCAACACGAGTGTACACAGTTCAGCTGAATGCGGTCGCCAATTCCGGTAAAACGACAACTTAAATGAATACGGTCACCGTATTCGGTGACCGGTTTAATGTAAATAGTCCAATTCGGTTAACCGATCTGGTTTAACCGAAAGCTGTCGGAATACGGTAGCCGACCTAATGTAAACGCGCCATTAGTTAAATGCCTTCCGTGGCCTGGATTCATCCACGGCAACGCCGTCCGCTGACGTAGTCACATACTGAGAAGACAAAGAGAGGACAGACATAAAATAACGACATCAAGACAAGACTAGCAGGCTTGCCCGAGAGCAAGTCCGTGTAGTGAATTCCCCGCTTAAGGGTACACTAGTCGTACACGAACTATTTTGTGCGCGGGGTTAAAATGCATTTTATATCAACCGACAACACGCGCGGAAGAGATAGATGCTGTGATGAGCAGTAGGAAGCTAGTTCGCGTACGAATACACACTTTTGCAAATTTGTAGCGAAATGGATAATGATTTAGGACGAAACCGAGCGCGCGAAATGTTATAAACAGACCTTTGGCAGTCTAGATATCATGAAAAAACGACTAAACGTATCTTCTGTTCAAAATAAAATTATTTGCATTGTTAAACTACTAATCTATCCCTGTATGGAGGCCGTTTTGAAATTTTCCGTCTTCTTATGGTATTTATTTGCGCCCAAAAATGCGTTACAATTAGTGCCGAAATGTGGAACTTTCGACGCTCATAACTTTCAAATATTTTCTTTTTTTACTTTTTCGCTTCCATACAGGGCTAGATAATGATAAGACAAATTGATATCACTTTTTATTTTGAACTTACATCGTCAAACAGTAGAATAATCCCTAGACTACTTTTGTATGGAATAATTTTCGACTAGAGTAACCTTAAGGTTTTAGGTAGACGGAACCATTACCAGCCATTTAAGTTATTCAATTTAATTGACATCGTTAGCTACGTAATTAGCTGTAGCATTGTTTTTCTTTCGCTAACTAACCCAAGAAAAGGAAATGGTTCGTAAAGGCGTCGTTTTATTAACATAATGTCCTAGTAGAAGTACAAAATGTATTAAACGGCACATTACAAACCAGAGGAAATTAAAGGTGTACAGTAAATGAAACACCTTCAACAAAGTCCTTTTGTGTTTGAGTACACTGTTCAAATTAAGTAAAAAATGATTCCGGCCGTGCAAATTGGCTGTCCGGAAAACTCACGAGATAGCGGATATTAGACGGTGGAGAATTTTCCATCATAGCCATTCTTTACTTTTATAGAACAGGAAAGTTTTATAACTATTCTTTTTAGATGAAAATAGTTGCCGAATTCAGTTTCTTTCAGTAACTATTCATTAAAATGGAAAATTACAAAACAACGTAGAAAATTGCAAAAAATAATTATATTAGCGAAAGATATTTTTTTTTTTTATCTTACATAGGCTCGCGCTTGACCACCATCTCACCTGATGGTAAGCGATGATGTGGTCGACGATGGAGCACGCTTACCTAGAAGTAACCTATTCACTCTTGACTTAAAGACCCCTAAATTGTAGCTATCGGGAAACACAGACTCCGGCAGGGAATTCCACTCCTTAGCTGTACGCATAAGAAAAGTATTCTCAAAACGTTTAGTGCGTATGGGTGGAATGTCTACCATGTACCGATGGTGCATCGCCGTACGTCTGGTACGATTCCATCGCACACACCCCGAAATGTAATCGATAAAAAACCGATAAGCTGGCTACTCGGCGACGATGACTGCTTAAAATTAATGCCGACATCCTGATGGCAATCACGAAATTGGTCATTGTAGATGATATCTTGCAGATGAGATAGTATTAAAACAATAATTGGAAACTAATTAATTCCAGATCACAATGATTTAATTATCCACTCAAGATGATTGAAATCAATTTTGCAAAGTTTCATCATTATTTTTATAATTATGAAACATTGCGTAATAATAGTTTTTCAGCAAAAAGTATTCAGTTAAGTTAATAAAAGAGGTTGTAAGTAAAAATATATCCATCGCACTCAAAACCAATTGCATGTCATGAGTTTGGGTACTCGTATATAGAAGAGCCGACGCTATACAATGTAAAACCTTTTTAGGGTTCCATAGTCAACAAGAAATTCGCCATGTCCCTCAGTCCGTCCGTCTGCACCTTAGCTCAGGAACTCTTAGTACTAGAAAGCTATAATTTGGCATGGATATACATGGTAATCACGCCGAAAAAGTGGTAAAATAAGAACATGAAAAATAAATTGTTACACATAAAGTTGGGATGTTTTTTTTTTGTCTTTCACATGGTGTGAAATATCGTTGGATAAGCCATTCTAAAATATTAGGGTCTGTGGAACCATTTTTCGACTGGGATCCGTTTGCGCAAAATTAAGCTTTAAATGGCAAATTTTTGTTAGAGTCTTGTCCCCCCCCTGCCAGCTTAATGGTTGCTTTTGGATATGTAAAAAAAAACACGACAGTAGTAAATACGAGTATAACGAAATTAAAAGGAAAACTATTACAGCTTTAAATAATAAATCAATCCACTTACGGCACTTGCGAAAAATATTGATAAGTAATGTTGTGGAAAACCTCAGGTGCCATTAACTCAGGTGCCGTTAAAACGGGTGCCCAATGAATGGACAAATAATAATATTATACTAATATAATCCCCGTTAATACGTCAACATTATGCTCTCCTGCAGACAAGCATGACGCAACATTGACAAGGATCAAAATCTCTATAGAAATGATTTAGTATAGGTACGGATATAGGTATTATTAAACGCGCCTGTCTGTAAGAGCCTCTAAATTTTAAACTCAGTCAGTGCAGATTTTATGTCTGATATTTTTAGGGTTCCGTAGCCAAAGGGTAAAAACGGGACGCAATTACTAAGACTCCGCGGTCCGTCTGTCTGTCTATCTGTATGTCTGTCTGTCTATCACCAGGCTGTATATCATGAACAGTGATAGCTAGACAGTTGAAATTTTCACAGATGATGTATTTCTGTTGCCGCTATAACAACAAATACTAAAAACAGAATAAAGTAAATATTTAACGGGGGCTCCCATACTACAAACGTGTTTTTTTGCCATTTTTTGCGATAATGGTACGGAACCCTTCGTGCGTGAGTCCGACTCGCACTTGGCAGGTTTTTTTCCTAATAAGTATTCCATTACGCATTTAACTCTTACAACATTATTACACACATATGCTAGACAAACTACGTAAAACTGCGAAGCTCAACAGACGTTAGTCAAGTGCTTGCCCATTCATGATAGTTTGTACAGAGCAGCGAGGCGTGAACGCTGAACTGTCTGACGACTCGTGTCCTGTGTGTGACACGGCCAGTTTTCAACGTGCCTCTCAAGAATGAAATATAGAGTCAAACAATATCCTAGTAAAAATTATTATATACACCACTTTTAACGTTAAACTAAGTTCTAGCTAACGATAGCGAATTTGTTGTTATCCAATGTTATTGTAACTTGATTATAAATGGTAACCATGGGCAGTGGTGTCTCATACCATACAAAGAAACCGACGTACGACGACGTTCTGTTCTACGGATGTTGATGGTGATCTATCTTTCGCCGTGGAATGGGACCGAAGGCGATCGATTTACAAAAAATAATCGGTATAATCAGATTAATAACGCTAGTTACGTCGGCACGGTTTCTTTGTATGGGATGAGGCATCTGTATGCTAGTATTATATTATCTGTGCCATGGGCTTTGTCTCTCGTTATTCTGTATAGCAACTACTTTTCTTATACATTGTGATGAGCCAGTTCTTGGATTCGATCTCGCTTGATGGCAAGCGATTGATAAAATCTACGATGGCATCCAGATGATGATTCCAAAACCTGGGTGAAACAGTAAGTGAATGAACTTACTGATTTACTAATGGAGTTTTTGGCCATTCAAAAGGGCCTGTGTACTCGTATGAATATATTACATTGAAAAATGTTGAATATACTTCAATTTGAGCCTTAAAATATGTGTGTATATATATTAATTTTTACTTGGAGATTGTCTGACTCTATAGGTATTTCATTTATCAAAGGCTGTCTCCGAATGGGGCGATTCCAATCTGGTCAGTTTCAATGCTGCTAAGACCCAGGCTTGCCTTTAGCCGCTAAAATGAGCCAATTCCACCCGGTTCCATTCTCTGTGGTGTAATCGTGCCGTTAAAGGACCATTTCGAACTTCTTGGTGTTACGTTAACATCGACCCTCAATTTCGGTCCATTCATTAAGGCGAAGGCTCAGTTGGCTGCAGAAGGCTCAGTTGGCTGCAAATATGTTGGGGATTCTTGGATAGGTGAGATGGTACTGTTCGCATGTTCGGTCAAGCATGGAGTACTGATCTCACCTCTGGAACGGATCTGCCAAATACCAGCTTGATACACTTGAGTTGATTAACAAACGGGCGAACTACTAGTATGAGAGAAAGCTAAGAAAAGCTGTACAGGATGTATAGTACTACGCTTTTTTCACAACGGAATCATGTTGGCGTTACATGGGCGCCAACATAATTTCGACGTCATATGGACGTCATACGTAAGGCCCCTGGACGCGCACCTCAAGGGCTGTACGCGGTGGCGCGCCACCGCGTACAGCCCTTGAGGTGCGCGTCCAGAAAAGATTTCGTAGAAGAACTTAGGGGAAGCCTTTGCTCGGCAGAGGGGCAGTATGACCTAAAATATGAAGTTCCTGCCTATCTTTGTTCGAATCCATAACCTACACATAAGTCGCAGCCTTTCTGCTCTAATACTGTACGATTCAAATACAAACAATGATATAATATACTGGTACTGATGGTGGACTGGTAGAAAATGCCTAAGGCATTAAGTCCACCTCCGTACATTTGTGTGACTGAAGTATTAAATAAATAAATATTTATTACTTCCCCAAGATATTATCAAAGACTTTATTAATAGAGTAGGTATCAAAAAGATTACTAACAGGTTTTACCTGATGAAGAATCAGTTAAAACTGGCTTATCTGTTAATTAACAACATAATTATTGCGATAAAATCAATAGTTACCCCAAGATAAGAGACAAGCAACTTTTAAAAATACAGACTTGTAATTAGTAATGTCTGGCAGTTCTGATCCAATTGCAATTCATTCACTGATAGTCATAAGCTACTTTATTATCCCGAAAAAAAAAGGGTTTCGTGCGGTGAGCCACGAATGGAATTTTTTGTTTACGGGGCAACCTTCAAAAGGCGCCTGGAATTTTGGGGCAAAGAGCAGGGAGTGTGGGATTTTTATCTCACTAAAACCATCCCGGTGATCACCATCAGCACTTAGAAGGGGCCCCGAGACCTCTCAAAAGACTACCCTGGATATTGAAGTCATTTGGTGGGTGGACAGAGTCCCCAACCTGACCGTCCATGACCCCGGAGTCTCACCTGCCTATTATGCAGGCGAGGTTTTGCCATTTCAGGCGTCTCAATGACGCCTTCTTCTCCGAGTGGGATCGGCTCTTTCACGATTCCGCTCCGCAGCCTCCTTCTGGACCATCACGGTCTCACAGAAGTAGACCATATGTCTCCAGTTTTCTGTCTTTGCCAGCATGACCCTCACAACTGCTGGCAAAGACGGGTCTCGCCCGAACCATGCGACCAAGACCTGCCGCTCAGAGGCCAACGCAGGGCACTCATCGAGCGTGTGCTGTGCAGAGTCAAGGTGGCCTCCGCAGTGGTAGCAATTTGCAGTGGTCTCTCGCCCAATCCTATTCAGGTACTCATCAAAGCAACCGTGCCCGTTCAGTACCTGAGTGAGCCTCTCTTCAAGCCAGGCTTCGAAGTGCGGCAGCATGGCTTCGACAAAGCACTTGTGCGATAATTGCGGCTGCTGTAGACGCTCGCACCACCGTTCGAGCGCGTGTCGCCGTTTCTGCCGCTTCAGCCTTACTACAGCGATTCGTGGCACGTTATCACTATTCTAGTGGATGGTATTAGAGAATGGGATACGGTTGCAGAAAGAAAATATTTATTTGTAGTGCAACAGAAAAATATAATTTTCCGACTTTTATTACTACGGTTGCTAGGACACATTAAGCAGTAGACAAGATGTAGTTTATATTAAACTTATAGGTTTGCAACCTCTAACACCGCCCCTTAAACTTATCTTGTTAACATACATCAGTAGCCAAACCTAACTCGTTTACAAAATACTTATGTTTCTCTACCGACAAAGGTTTAGTCAAGACATCCGCCGTCATTTTGGACGTTGGCAAGTAATTTATTTTTACTGCACCATTGCTGACCGCCTCCCGGACGAAATGATGACGTATGTCTATATGTTTTGACCTACCATGAAACATACTACTTTCAGTCAATTTCAAGGCCGACTGATTATCATTGAAAATAGTTATTACAATGTTACTACCTATACATTCGTGCAAGAAAGTTTTTATAAACAGTGCTTCTTTACAAGCATCGGAGAGTGACATGTACTCCGCCTCAGTACTCGATAATGCAACGGTACGCTGTTTCCTACTTTCCCAACATGTAATAGAATTCCCAATTTTGAAAACATATCCCGTATAAGAACGTCTATCGATTTCATTAGAAGCCCAGTCTGCATCAGCAAAACCCGTCACAGATAAGTCAGTTTTCTTATAGGTAATGCAGTAATCTACTGTACCTTTAAGATAACGCAACACGCGTTTAGCTGCTTTCCAGTGGACATCGGAAAAACAGTTATTGAATTGGCTTAATACGCTTACAGCGTGACATATATCAGGACGCGAACAGACCGCTACATACATAAGACAACCGATCAATTCTCGATTCTCCAAACTGTCATCCTTTTTATCAGCTTTGTTCAATTTTTGGCACTGCATTGGAGTTTCAACAGATTTGCAATCTTGCATGTTGTATTTCTCTAATATCTTTTTAATATAGGCACTTTGATCTAGAGTGATCTTGCCATGATCTTTCCTGATTCTTAATCCTAGAACTCTTTCTACAGGACCAAGATCTTTCATCACAAATTCTTTCATCAGCAATGATTTAGTTTTAGTTTTTTCCGCATTACAATTGCTGAAAATTACTAAATCATCAACATACAACGCGATAATTACAAACTTGTCGCCATTTTGCTTTATGTATACACATGGTTCAGAGACCAATCTCTTGAACTTGAGTTTGTTGACAAGAACATGATTGATCTTTTCATTCCATGATTTAGGCGCTTGTTTTAGACCGTAAACAGCCTTGTGTAGTCGATACACCTTGTTATTGCCTCTACCTTTTTCAAAACCTTCTGGTATTTCCATGAAAATGGTTTCTTTTAAATCACCGTTTAGAAAGGCTGTTTTTACGTCCATGTGGTCAATCTCCATATCGTACTCCACAGCCAAAGCTAATAACATTCTTATGGTTTCGTATCTCACTACAGGTGAAAAAGTTTCAAAATAATCCACTCCATATTTTTGCGTAAATCCTTTTGCCACTAGACGTGCTTTGTATTGTAATAGTTCACCGTTAAGCCCTCTTTTCTTCTTAAATATCCATTTGGTCTTTATTGGCTTTGCACCTTTCGGCAAATTGGTTAAGGTAAAACACTTATTGTCCAAAAAGGACTGATATTCGTCTTTCATAGCAGCTCGCCACTGCCTGGCTTCAGAACTATTCAACGCTTCTTCAACTGTTCTTGGATCATCACTGCCACACGCTTCCCCCGTCAAAAAACCACACAGGAAGGAGTTCTCATCAGCTTCCACGTATTCTGCTCTTGAGTCATCTGTCTCAAATGAAACATCTGGAACATAAGTAGCATCTGAGTGATGATCTGTGACCAAGCTACTGGTCGAAGCCTCGCTATCGTTAGCATCATCAGTAGTCACAGAAGTTTGTTCTGACTCTGTTCTATTCTCGGATACATAAGAAGTCTTAAGTTCTGTAATCACATCTGATTCCACTTTAGTGAAATTCAGATGCTTGAGGAATTGATTCTCAATGAACTTAACATTTTTCGCTATTGTTAGCTTATAGCTCTCAAGATCCAAGAGCCGGTATCCCTTTGTGTTCTCACAATATCCCGCAAATATGTAAGGTTTAGATTTGCGATCCAGTTTTTTTCGATTATTTTGCACAGCATATGCTAAACAACCAAATACACGTAAGTTATCTAAGTTTACCTTATGTCCAGTGTAAATCTCTTCCGGAGTTGCACCTCTAACTGCCTTTGTAGGTGAACGATTTTTTATGTACACCGCTGTGTTCGCAGCCTCAGCCCAGAATCGTTGATCCAAACCTGCTTCCAGAAGCATACAGCGCACCGCCTCAATAATCGTTCGGTTCGCACGTTCGGCAACTGCATTTTGCTGTGGACAGTGAGGAACAGTAGTATGATGCCGGATTCCACATTTACTCAAATACTGCTTAAATCTCGTACTCGCCACCATTATCGCTTCTCAGGATTTTAATTTTTTTATTAGTCTCGTTCTCTACAAGAGCTTTAAAAATCAAAAAACACTCAAAAACTTTGTCTTTCGATTCTATTAAATAGCAAAACGTCTTCCTAGAAAAATCGTCAATAAATGTTAGCAAATATCTCGCACCGCCTATAGATTTCACTGGCATAGGGCCGCACACGTCCGTGTGAACCAGTCCTAACACCTCACTTGCACGTGAAAAAGATTTCTTAGGGAAAGGTAAATTAGTAACCTTACCTTCAATACAGGCGATACATTGTTCGTATGTGGATACATCATAGTCGATACCAGCCGCCATACCACTCTTGAGTAGGTTCATGCTGCGACTATTCAGATGTCCAAGCCGACGATGCCATAAACCCTGAGATGGAAGATCTACCTGGGTACTCAAGGAGACGCTTGCTGGCATACTGTGTACACGCGAAACGGAATTTATATACGCATCCCCGGTTTCTAATTTATAAAGACCGCATGCATCCCGTTTTGCTACAGCTATTACCTCACCGTTTTTGTAAATTTTACAAAAAATCGATGTAAATTTTACTTCAAAACATTTTTGTGTCAAAATACTGACAGATAACAGATTACATGACAAGTTCGGTAGAGTCTGGCAAACGAAAGTAGACACTCGAATTATTTGCAAACTTTTTATATGGCAATGCTATACTAATGTCAAACCCAATTTTCCGTATGACGCTACTAAGTTGATACTTTGTTTTAATTCGTAATCACTATTTATATTTTTGTAAAAACTTTTTCTCTATTAAATAATTTAAAAAGTTTCATTAGTAATGTAGAAAACAATGATTCCTGTGACTCTTATGAATCTTTTCACATGAAAGTCTTAGATTCAGACTTTGATTGATAGTGAATAAACCAAAATTATTATAGAATACTGTTGCTATTTTTATTCAGATTGAGATATCTAAAGTATTACCTACCTAAATGTACCTATAGTATTTTTATTCAGACGAGGTAATAATATAAATAATGGTAAAGTATCAAATCAGGTTATACCAGGTATTGCATACTAGTTTTTGGGGTTGCTATGCTGATATTTTTTAAATTTGCCGCGTTTTTTCAGTCTCTACTTTCGTTTGCCAGACTCTATAAAAACTACATTACTGACAGTTACCCATTGGTTTTGTAAAAAAAGTTTCACATATCCACGACCCGATGTAAAAAGTTTTTCACCGTTCGCAACGCTTATTTCCTTTGGCGTATCACACACAAAATCATGCAAAATGTCTCTACTATTGGTCATGTGGCAAGTTGCACCACTGTCAACGTACCACACATCTCGATCCAGCTTCACCGTCAGAGCCGACAACATAGTCGTCCTACCAGGAGTTTTCTGAACCTTCTCCTCCTCTTGACAACTGGAACTAGATGACTTATCCTTATGCGGTGCTTTCTGTCTGCAATCTCTAGCGTAATGACCTAATTTTTTGCATCGAAAGCACTTGGGACGCTTCGAGATCGAAGTCGAAGTCATTAGGGCATTCTGTTCCGTACCTTCTGCATCACCTCGTCTCTGTGCCTCCTGGAGTAGTTTACTTTTCACCAGTTCACTTGAGAGAGAAAAGCTACTATGCTCTAACGTCATAATGAGTGGGTCAAACTGCTTGGGAAGCCCACTGAGCATTATTATAGCAACGAACTCGTCTTCCAGAGAAGCATTTATGTCTTGTAGTTGTTGGGCAGTATCTAGAATTTTTGTAACATACGCCTCCATACTATCAAACTGCTCTAATTTAAAGCTAAATAGCATTTTTAGGAGACCTAATCGTCTACACAGACCTTTATCCTCGAACGATTTCTGTATATTCTTCCAGGCATCAAACGCAGTATTGCAATTCCTGACAACGGAGTAAACAGATGGCTGAACACTGAGGCAGATTCGTGCTAGCGCTTTTTCCTGTTTCTTCTTGTCTTCGCATTCCGGTTTATTTTTCTTATCGACCTCGTTGACACATTCAAACAAGTCTTCATGAATAAACAACATCTTCATTTGAAATTTCCAGGTGGTGTAATTATTTACCCCGGAGAGTTTTTCAATTGCGACGGACTGGTTACTCATTTTCGCGATTTCGTAATTTTTACTTGATAATATAATTATTTATATCATACGCGTTCTGCTTCCTCACGCTCTGCTACCATATTAGAGAATGGGATACGGTTGCAGAAAGAAAATACTTATTTGTAGTGCAACAGAAAAATATAATTTTCCGACTTTTATTACTACGGTTGCTAGGACACATTAAGCAGTAGACAAGATGTAGTTTATATTAAACTTATAGGTTTGCAACCTCTAACAGATGGCGTAACTTCGGTTATAAACCCTCGCGTCCATGTCCGCCAGAATGTCCAGCGGAGGAAAGCGTGCCAAGAGAGTTGCCGCCTCAAAGGATACTCTTCGGTAACATCATGCGATAAAAATGGCGATCTTCCGTTGCAGGCTATTAATTTTAGCCCTGCAGCGTCGGACACCTGATAGTCTGCTTGATCAAACAGGTGCCCCATAAAGTACCATCGATCGCACGACACCTGCGTAGAGGCGGCGAACTTATACCCGAGGTCCCCCGAGATTAGGCAGCAGTCTATGCAATGTACCCATTGCCATTTCTACGCTCTTCGAAGCCCTACCGACCGTCCAGGTTTAGGCCAAAACACTTAATGTATCAACCCACCTGGCCTTGAGATGCGTATCTCCAATTGTCCTGGTACTTATCCCAAAAGCTCCTCAAAAAATAAGGTAATTTAAAAAACTTATGATGTTAATTTTGATTACTTACTATGTCCCCAAGGAATTAGATTTTTGCTAAATCGAAATATTTGTCCCAAGAAATAAGATTCTTCCATACAAACTTAAACAGCCCCTAAATCTTCTTATGGAGGTAATTTCGAAAGACTAATAATGTCAACTTTTATCATTTACTTATATTAATATTTGTGCCAAGTTTCAAGTTTAATAACCCAATAAATAAGATTCATAAAAAAAATAACACCCAAACTTACAGCACAATCCACGACTCGGGCGCCTCTACGCGCGACTTACGAATGATCGTCATCGATTGCGTTCGCAAAAATTAATCCACGTGGTCTTGCGATTTCTATAAACTTACCCGTACTATCGTATACCGTCGTCGGAAGTAAACGGGTAGGGTTGAAAACAATAGATAACGGCAGCTCTATCTGCATTAATATCTTATCCGTGTGGCTGATCGGCAGAGGATGTTATATATATATATCTTTACCTCGAGCCTGGCACAAAACAGTCGCGTCCGCCGGAGGGCACACACTAAGTTACAGCAAAATTATTGATCTGCGTGTAAAAACAATCAGTGATCACAATTAAGAACGTCGACCATATTCGAACGAAGTGCGGCAGTAAAAATAGATTTATTTATTTTGAGGAAAGTGTGAAATAGTGAGCAGCTCAAAATGACAGTGCAACCAATCACTCAAATGACCACAGAAATCAAGATAACAGGAGATGAAGAGACCGCGAAAAGCACCATAAGTTCGTGGTTTAGAAACTCCTGGCGGGGTTGCGTCGCCGAATTTTTAACCACCACCATGCTCGTTTTATTCGCCTGCATGACATGCATACCGATAGAAGGAATTGACATGACCATCTATTCGCCGTTCGGATTCGGTTTAATAGCTATGGTCATTATACAAATCTTAGGACACATTTCTGGAGCATACATGAACCCGGCGGTGACAACAGCAGCAGTCATATGGGGGCATATTTCTATCCCTGTTGGGATCGCTTACGCACTCATGCAAATCGCTGGAGCTTTAGTGGGTTACGGGATATTGTCAACATTATCTCCGGTAGACGTGGTGACGGAGGCAGTGTGTGTGACGTCGCCACATGTGGATATGACCGGCCTTCAAGCGGTGGGTGTTGAGGCAGCGTTGACAGCAGCTCTCGTCTTCGTCAACTGTGGGATATGGGACCCAGTGAATGCGAGTTATCAAGACAGCGCGCCTATAAAGTTCGGTTTGACAGTCACTGCACTGTCCCTCGCGGGGGGGCCACTGACTAGTTCAAGTATGAACCCCGCGAGGTCCCTCGCCCCCTCGGCCTGGACCGGCTCCTGGACCCACCTGTGGGTATACTGGACAGGCCCATTTATGGGCAGTATTGTAGCAGTTGTGTTTTATAAGAACGTTTTCTTGAAGAAACGTTCAGTTGATTAAACGTGAAGTGTTTTTAAATTTTAAATCGAATTGGTATAAAAATTACTACGTTAGTAGGTACCTATTATTTTTCTTTTCAATTTATTCGAAATTATGTTTTAAAATACGTGCATTGAATGAAATGCTAAAATACCAATGTTTTACAATATTTTTCATCGGGATTAGATATATAAGTACTTATTGTAAATAGTAGGTTAAATAATATTTCACTTATTTTACTCTGGTTACACGATGTTATAAGTGCCAGCAGTATGGACATGCTGCTAAGTCATGTCGGCAGGCATCCTACACCTGTGGGCACTCCGGCGATCAAGGTTACTGTTACTCTATATAAGAATGTCCTAAGAAGGCAGTTGAACCAAAATGCGCTAATTGCTTGCATTTAAAAAAACCCAACTAACAAAACACAGTTCTGCTGACAACCCCGCGAAAATAAAGGCTGAGAATAGATACATTAATTCCATTGATTACTGAGACGCCTAAGAGCGCCGTACAATGGTTATTTTATTGATCTATTTAGTTTTATTAATTTTTCTCTCTTTGTTTATATTAATTTTTTTAAATTTGATTTTATTACTTAGCAGTCAAAATTATGATTACTGATACAATTGATGATTAAAATCATTTCTCTGTGTCCGAGTCTTGGTCTGTGGGTCAAGGTTTGTGAAGCTGAAAACTGCAAACAATATCTATCCGTCTACAAAAATCTGTTAACTATATTAACACAAAATGTTCGCAGTATTTGTAAGAATTTTGACAGCTTTAGTACATTTCAGCAACGGCTAAACATAAATTGTGACATTATTGTTAAAACTAGACCTAATAATTTATTTCTATGTTTATAGGTTTTAAGTAAATTAGGATTAAATTTCAATGTTAAATAATGTTTCTACTATTTTTAGACTTTTTCTGTTAAATATTGTTTAAATTCTGCTGGCTGTGATTCAGGATAACCAAGAATAGGCATCTTACACCTATATTACCACGAGTTTCTGGAAGCAAAATTAATGTGACAAATTGTCAAGCACGCGTTATCTGCTGTGATTGGCTGTTGAAAATACATTCAACCAATCACAGCTGTCACATTAATTCTGCGATAATTTTGCTACCAGAAAGTCGTTGTTAGTTATATAAGATTGAAACTGTGTTTTTTACTTTTTCTAATTACTGAATAAAGATTTATTACTATAATCCTTTATTTAATAGTTTTCTTATTTTGTACATTTTTAAATATTCTTGATCAAATCAAATCATTAATTTCTCTGCTAATATCTTGATAAAAACTTTAAAAAAAACATTTGAAAATATAAAGCATAGAGGCCCACCGTTATCGGGAACAGGGTCCAAGCTCCAGAGAGACAAAGCGCCGAACAATACGAGCCGTGTCCAAAAGTACTGCTTTCTAAATCAGGCCCTTGACCCCGCCCCCACTCTTTAAATATTTAGTAACTGAATGCTGGCTTGCCAAGCAATATAACATAACACTAATTCCGGGATATAATATGTATAGAAGTAATATAAGTTATAATCAAAACGATGAAGTAATTGTTTATGCAAGAAATCATCTGAGTGTCTCTGTTGAGGAATCAAATAAGCATGACTGGAACAGATTGTTAATTAAAATTGAATCAGAATTTGCTATATTATTAGCGATATATTGACCGCCTTCTTTTAAAAATACTAACAATTTAACTGACTCTCTGAACGACATTTTGCAAAGCCTGTCATCCTTCCAAAACACTAATTTAATTGGCGATATATATATCAATATCATATCAGGGCCATGCCGGGCACGGCCCTGATATGTGTGGATAGACCTTTAATGGTTGAGTTGAAATAAAATATTATGATTTTGAAAGGATATTGATATAAAAAAACACAAGGTCTCTATGGAGAAGAACGTGTAAGAAACTCCACGGACCCTCCTTTTCATCAGTATTAAAAATGTTGCAAAATTAAATGTGTGAGAACGATGTAAAATAACTTGCACGTAAAAACGTCTTAGAGTTAAATAAACAATTCATAATAAAATACTAAAGTAATTAAAAACAGGCAGAGGTAGCTAAGTTATGACCAATCCTAACTGATGGCGCCCGTTCACGAACAAGTCACATGGATTAGCACCACTCAGCTCGACCATGGTGAAGGGTACCGAATGATCCAACACATGTGCTACCATCAGAGTGACACTAGAGAGAGCATGACATACTCTCAACTGCCAAGGCACCCACAAGTCAACGAACGACATAAATGTACAGTAAGTACAGTACAATAAGTAGATTTACAGTTAGTACATAGTGCTCACACATGTGCTGTGCAGTTATATAATATAATACTAAAAGAAATTGAGTTTATACAATACAAATATATTTATACAGTCTTCATCAGGTACAACAATACTTCAAGATAATATTTTGTTTATCTCTTATTTTTGCGCCCTATTCGTTGTGAAGCAGGACTAGCATTGAACCAAGCATTTTTATCAGCGATGTAATCCTCCAACTTATAAAATGCCTGGCTGCACATTGAGCGTTTTAAAATGCGGGGAAGTATCTTAATGTAACTTTTTAAACAGTACCCCATGAAAGTCGAGGCTACTCTAGTCAGACAAACCTGGTTGAACTAATTGGTCCCTATTTCTAGCAACATATTCATGCCCGTCGCCGTTTTCATTAAAAATATGTAAATTCTTTCTCACGTACATGATGTTTTCATAAATATATTGTCAAGGTACCGTCATGATGTTGGTCCTTAAACTGTTCCCTTAGAGAATCGCGCCGGCGAAGATTGTATATTTATTTATTTAAAGTTCATGTACAATAGAGGTACATAGGCGGACTTAATGCCACAAGTCTCTACCAGTCAACGCTCTGATGGCACGTTTTTGCAGAATAAAAATTGGCTCAATGTCTGCAGCCCTTCCGCATAGTAAAATACCGTAAGACAATATTATACTATGAAAGTAACTCAAATAAAGTAAAACAGCCTCGCGGTAAATAAAAAAACCCGGCCAATTGCGAGTCGGACTCGCGCACGATGGGTTCCGTACCATTATCACAAAAAACGGCCAAAAAATCACGTTTGTTGTATGGGAGCCCTACTTAAATATTTATTTTATTCTGTTTTTAGTATTTGTTGTTATAGCAGCAACATAAAAACATCATCTGTGAAAATTTCAACTGTCTAGCTATCACGGTTCATGAGATACGGCCTGGTGACAAACGGACAGACAGACAGACAGAAAGACGGATCGCGGAGTCTAAGTAAAAGGGTCCCGTTTTTACCCTTTGGGTACGGAGCCCTAAAAATTAGCGGCGGTGGCGGTAGTAAATTGACGATTTTTTCTAACACTGCCGTACTTAGCCGCCCTGTAATTTGTTGTTTTGTGCCCTGTGATATTAAATGAGGATCCCATTGTAACCTTGAGTCTAGCGTGATCCCCAGGAAAACCGTTTTACTGACGAATTCTAGCTTCTCCTTGATTAATGTCACAATCAGTACTTATGACATTCTGCAAATAATATTTTACGCACTAAGTTTTTTTTACAATTTAAAACTAATTTATCAACAGTGAACCAATTTTGGGGTACACTAAATAAATACGAAAAACTTTATTCCGTCAGTCACAAATAAGAATTTCATAATTCCGAATGGTTCAAAATCATCATCAATCAATACACATAATAAATCTGTAGAAAAGTAGTTTTTGTACACCGAAAATATTTCCAAAAAAAAATAGCCAGCGTGTTAAAGGATAACCAACAGAACCCATTGCCAGCATTTTTGGAATTTTTGTCTGTTTATTCGTGCACGCATCACGTAAAATTTACGAAACCAATGTAGAAAACTTTTGTACATAAAAATTGTGCGTAACTTGAAGTATTACTTAGGGCCGATTTCACCAATCAGAACGCTGTGTTTGCATAAACTGAGTTTAGTTGAACTAATCGCGATTAGTTTCATTGGTGAAATCGGCCCTTAGTTTTTGTTTCATCACAATTGGTTCACTCCATCAAAAATTAGATGAATTTAAAGGGGTAAGTAATATATGATATAATTATAAAATCTCTAATATTTACAAGATATAACAACTGAATCTATAATTTGATTTGATATAATGATCAGTTAATATAATAAACGATTTATATAATTGTTTAAGTAACTGATTTTTATAAGCATAACATACATTGAATATAAAATCGTTTGATATACCTACCACTCAAAAGACATAAAACCTATTTAGTCTAATATGGTTTTTATTTCCCTGTAAAAACCATACAAACAAGCGTACACCATGCATGCAGCAGGCACGCAAACAAGCATACACCATGCATGCAGCAGGCATGCAAACAAGCAGACAACATGCAGCAGGCATAGTTTTTGTCACGGCTCCGGCGCTGCTGGGCTCCGGCGGTCCCATGCGAGCTTATCGTCACAGATGTGTTTCACGCTCACCACCGAGACTTCGGCTTGCCCTTTGGCCAACTTCAGCCACGGCGGCGAGCGTTAAAACCTCCTGCTCCTCAGCTCGCGGGCCGCCTCGCCCCTCCGCGCCTACGCGATTTTAAATAACACTAGGGTTAGGGCAGACAAGATTACGTGGAGTCAGTTTTGCAGCGATTTGTTTCTGTCATGCCGCTCCCGCAGCACGTTCGCTTCACTCGTTCGCCTTCGCGCGTTAATGGTCACTGTTCTAACCTAACCTAACCCAAATAATTCACCAACATAGAGGGGACTTGGCACTCCGCTCCGCTCCCGACTTAACCTTCTAACCTAATATAACCTTACCCATCCGAATCGGATTGCTTTGAATCAGGGTGTAAACCATAAAGATGGTATCAATATTATATATTTTAAACGATAGGCGCAATGATTTTCGATTAAATAAACGTTAAATTCAATAACGTTATACGACAAAAGTTTTAGGGTATATTAATGTTATATCTAAAGAAATTATATCAACAGTTGGTATAACTCACGTTTATTATATCATAGGAACGTTATTGAAATGAAAATATACCAAATAACTTTATATGATATGAGACGCACACCCAATTTAAAGTGTTCAAGACGTAAAATATTACAACACACGCAAATCAGATACTTGGACAGTTGAACTCCATATTTGATAGATGGCGTTGTGTATTTGACGTCATTTTCTGAATGGCGGTGTTAAGATTCGCCGCGAAAAAATGTCCCTAGAATAAAAATGGGGGTAGGTAGGTAAGTAGGGTAGGCAGTTGACGGGAGCGAAGTCGCAGGCAAAGCTAGTACCTAATATAATAAATCCGATTTATCATTCATCTTATTTTTATAATTCTAAAATTTCAATATTCCTAACGCTTATATTAATTACTATTTTCAAAATACCGGGTTTCAATAGATCAAATAACAAAAAGTTCGACTTAATGATAATTCGAAATATCAATTATTTAATATTAAAGTACCGATTTATTAGAGTTCCGAAACAAAAACGCCTTGTAAAATTGAATAGAAAGACAAATAAACACAATTACTCGTCGTCGTGAGTTCGAACCCAGACAGGCGCTATACTATGTGTTACATCAACACTGCTCTTAAAACGGTGAAGAAAAACATCGTGAGGAAACCACCATTGCAGCATCTGACAACTGAGATTTAGCATCTCAGTTGTGAGATGCTAACCCGCCAGTTTGAAATAAGAAATGAATAAATAAAGTTTTTAAAAAAACCATCAGAAGAGTCCGTTTATGATGTGAGTTTCTGTGGTCGGGGTTCCCTACTTTCGTTGGTATTTCTAACTGTAGTAGATGGTACCCATATTATGGCCAAAACAATCTTAGAATCATCTAAGAATATAGGCAAATATCTCCGTTATCCTGTAAACTAGCGTTTTACTCATAATATGCCCAACTGAAAAGAATAAGAAATAGCGCCTGTAGAATAAAAATAAGAATAACGTAAATGCACGCGTGAAGAGAATTATTGTCGTTGGAGTAGAAAAAATGTAGTTAGTCACGGCTTAAATCACAGAAGGGCTTGACTTTATTTATATGACATTTTGTACAAAATGTTACAGCTTGTATACACGATGTAAAGAATCTTGCCATTGTTATGTAAAGAGCGTTCACCAAGAAATACCTTGCTTGTTTCTTTGATTATTTCCATTTGATTAGATTATGAACTATACCAACTTTGTTTTTATTAAAATAAATACAGTTTCTGTAAAGTTTAACAGGCGTGGAGAATACCTACTCGTACTTTTAGAAAAGCATTAGTTTTTTTTTTCGTTTTTCATTTAGTTTTTGGAAATGAAGTGAAATCAAATTTATTGCATCCATAATCCACATACAGGTGGTAAATATTAATAACAGCAAGAATGTCTTTATTATTTTCCTACATCAACATGTATTTTAGTAATTTATTTGCTGTTTTTCTATATTTATATATCCAATAATACTTCTTTGAAAATTTTGCCTTCACACCTTTAAACTGCAAAATTTTCTGCTACGTTAATTAGATTTAACTGTGTATTTTAATTTATCGGAATAACGGAGCGAATAAGTTCGTCTATTCAAATAAAAAAAAAACCGATTTTGATGATTCTTTTTTTTATTTGAAAGCTAGTGCTAAGTAAAAAGTTTTGAGGTAACAAAAATAAAAAAATACAGTCAAATTGAGAACTTCCTCCTTTTTGAAATCGGTTAAAAATTTATGAAAGAACGAATTTAAAGCATGTTCGGTCTACAACAATAAGGTAACCCAGCTAATGCAACTTCGTTACAGTACTTTATGAATAACGTGACAAACGCCCGCAAAAGTAAAGAAAGCTTTACTTTTGCGAACGTTTTTTTTTCTGTGAGTTTTCTTAAAATTAAATAAACAAATAAAAGCACTCGTGACAGCCGCGAATGAGCTCGGTCCAATATTGCCGAATAATCCCTGTAAAATCGCAATGACAATGTGTCTGTATGCGGCGTGCCGACGCACGCGCCGCTTACGTACTTTGTGATGGTGATATCCTGTTAATAATAATTATTATTATGAAACTTCATAAGCGTGCACCAATCAGATCCCAGTAAATAATAGACAGATTCCTATATAAATGGATTTTTTTAGTTCCATGAAACATCGGTTCAGTGGCTCCGAAAGGCCCTGAATGGCCACGAATGCAGCATAGGATGAACTAACACAAGCACGGTAACGAGCCTACAGTCCCCGTGGGGAATTCGACCACGGCCCCGTTGACATTTCAAAAGCTCAACCGATTTTTCAAATATCTATCTTCCCGTCGAAGCTTCGTTAACACGCTGTCCCATCAAATTGCCACTTGCCGGTGAAAATTCGCATCGGTTTTTGGATACATAGTGTAGCGTTATTAAATAAAACATTTTAATGCAACTATAACGTATAATTTTGAATTAAAAAATAAATACACCGAAAATATAAAAATAGAAAAAGGTAAAACACATATTCAAAAATAAACAGGAAGAACCGCAATAGTCAATATCTTATTAATTATTTTAAATATTAAGTATAAATTAAACTGAAAAGTGGAATTTAGACAAGGTTTAAAGGTAAAAGCTGAATTCACGTGCCTTATCTTCAACGCAGTTGCAACCGGTTTAATTATGGCTTAAGCATACAAGTAAAGTACGATACCATAACGTGATATAAGTAAGGTAATAAAGGTTTTAACTACGGAAACTTAAAAAAACAATTAAATTAAACATACGATAACAGCCATTCGTCGGGAATCCAAGCTGGATGAACAAAACCGCCTTCGGTAGTTCCTCTCCAAAAATTAAGGACTATTTTAAATAAAATATGTACGAAACCCGTTGAAAGATGTTTGGAATCCCAAAGACTGCAGGTACTCTAGGGATCATTCGTTCTGTCCCGGGGATATAAAGCCGAAGAGTCGGCTCAACTGATATCAGTTTTGATTCATGATGCATAAACTCTTGTCAGCGACATGGTTTTTATGACAAGCTTGTCACCAGTCTTGGCAGGACTGCCCTATCCTTCAGTCTGTCGAACGGCAACTGTAGAGTCATGCGGTCCGCGAGAAGGATCCTCGGCCTAACGACAAGGAATGAGTTCCTGC
Source organism: Orthosia incerta (assembly GCA_948252205.1). Classification (NCBI taxonomy): domain Eukaryota; kingdom Metazoa; phylum Arthropoda; class Insecta; order Lepidoptera; family Noctuidae; genus Orthosia; species Orthosia incerta. Next base: position 10,386,553 of record OX411748.1, read on the forward strand.
CATTTTCGCAGAAGAATTGACATAGCCGTGGTCAAACTGTTGCTGGCCATTTTAAAACACCATTTTAAACAGTTTCTTTAAAAATACCAATAATAAATTTAGTAGAGGATTTTACAGAGCCAAAATTTAAAAAAAAAAATCCTTTCTGTCAGTACTAGAAAAATTGTCTTCTGTTTTCTTGATAAATGAAATATGAAAATTTTAAAAAATTGTGACCGGCCTGCTTTGACAAATTAAAAAGAGGCTAAAACATAGCGTCTTGTAGCGATCACGCTATAATAGGTTCTCGTACAGATAGTAGGTATCTGATAGAAACCTTAATTGGGTACACAAATAGCCTATTTTTTATACTTTTACGAGACCATAGATGCTTTAAAAGATTACTGAAGATGCGATGGGGCTTCTTCCGGATAGGACTAGGGCCTTATTATGACGTTTTAAAATCATCATGTGTCCGTTGCGAGACAGAGACGGAGCCATAAAGGTCGAATAGCACTATACTTACATACTCTGTACTTGCATTTAAGTTTTTCCTTTGTTTTTTTATGGTTTTCGTCGTGCCTGGCGCAAATAAACGATTTTCTCCCTTTCTTCTTTCTTTCTATACCTTTTTCACAGTAGAACAATAATAGTTTTGTCACGTCATAGTAAAGCCCCACCTGATTTATTTATCACGAGTAATAAGTGAGGAGTGTCATTTCAAAAAGACTTATTTCGACCCTATCCGTTTTATGACCACAACGGGACTTGCATTTAGCTAAATCTGTCAGTATTACATTAATTTTAGAGTTTATACATATTAGTAAATAATACATAATAATTTGGCAATTATTCAATTTATTCCACTTTGTTAAGTACTCTCAAGAAAATAAGCCGTTTTGTTTTTAAAGAAATGGAAATAATGGGATAAAGATGTCACTCACGTCGGTTCGGCCACAGACAATTTGTTTGATTTTAAATTTATTACTTTTTAAATAAGGTTTCGTAAGCTCTGACTTCTAGGCTTTTTTTGCCACCTGAGTTGCCAGATATATTATAATAAAACGATACGAAACGATGGTATTTTGGGATTTTTCTTTTCCTTATAATGTATGAAACGGAAATAACTTAGTTTGTTATAGAAAAAGTGACCAGTATCAAGTTGTATTGAAACTAAGTCAGTTTTTAAAGAAACTTCTCATAGCATAATGATGTGCGTAAATGACTTGAAAATAAGCTCTTTTGTTTTATTTAAACTCGTGAATTGGAAGTCAAATTTACAGAGGACACAGTGCAAACGAATGCTAGAAATGGATGCCAATATTATCTATTTTTTATCAAAAGTGGAAATATGTCCTTTTGAAATGACACTCCTCAAGTAGTTGTTCATATTATTATTATTTTCACCTCCTGAAAAATTCTTACAAACTTAAAGTCACCCTGTGGAGAATGCCAACTCCAAAAAGCGAATACTTACTATAAACCTCAAGGCTATCAAGTTTCAAACTGGGACTTCAAAGTTCTATGAATAAAATTCAGTTACAAAATTCTAAAACTAGTTTTACGTGTACATACCCACGTTAAATGGTGTTACTGTCAGGAACATTTCCAATTAAATGTTTCCTAAAATTCTTAGAAGCTACACGATAATTATTTTTGGAACTACACCTTCCTACCCTAAATTGAATTATTGGGAAAACATGATACTTAGGTATGTAGGCATTTTAGGTTAATTCCGTAATTGAAAAATTGGATAACAGGACATGGTTTAACACATGTTTTACATTAAGCTGTCCCAATTTCATAATTCTAGCTTCAAAGGTTATTGCTCCGACGTTAATGAAGTTATTAAACTCATCAAGTAAGGTGACCTATTTTTATCAAGTTAAGAAGGTATTTTATGGATTATTTCGAACTGCTAAAATTCAGGAAAATCAGGGAAATAAATAAATAGGTATCAACATTCAAATAACAATACATTACGCATGCATTCCTCGAAGAATTTGAGATAGGTGACATTTATTAATTTATGTAATTTTTATACACTTTAAAGAGAAAGTACATATAAAGATGGAAGAATACAAACGTGCTGTTTTTTCTAAAATAACCAACCACATACAAATCCAGACGAAATCCATTAACATTTTTCGAGCCAGAAATCAAACTCAGGTATCAGCAATAACGCTTGGGCCCACTCAACTAATTGGATTGGAACCTAATTGGAAGACATTATCCTCAGCTAAAATTATACATTTTCCATATATATTCCTAATGATTGCATAACTTGGCTCATGCACACTCAACAGCTACAGATTTAGATGAAGTGTCGGCAAGTTTAAATTCAGAATTCGTACATGTGGCAAATATTGTTAGACGCCGGAATCGCTTGCCACCGGAAACACGTCACCGGAGGCGCACGCCCTCTACATCCGGCCGACAGAGGCAGAGCTATCCGAGCGACTTACTTGCGCTCATTTCTCACTGAATGGATTCCAGGGAATCGCTTTTCAATCCGCCCAAGGTATTCTCAAAGAGCCTTCAGTTCACTATCGAGCACAAAAGACAGTGTCTGTCCAATAATGTAGGTACTACGTATCTCTATACGTGTGACGTACGATGGGGTTAACTGAAGCTTGCAAATCTGAAATCGAATTGGACACAATAGATAGGATTAAGCGTCAGTTTATCGCGTGTTCTAAAGTCTGTATTCTCAATGTTGATGCTTTGTTGTCTAGCCTTTTGTCATACAAGAATTTATCAATCATATCATCAAAATTATAAAGAGGAAAGATTTTTTTTTGTTTGTTTGTACCGAATAGGCATCGAAACTACTAGACCGATTTGAAAAAATCTTTCACCAATAGAAAGCAACATTATTCCTGAGTGACTATTGGCTAGTGGCTATTTTTTAATCCCGACAATGGATCCTGTGGGGTGGTCCACGGGAGCGAAGCCGCGGGCAATAGCTAGTAATATATCAATTGCAAATTTTGCTCTAGAATTTTCACTCTGATATGAAAATTGGATATACTTAACACCAGATATCTGGCACGAAAATAGTCGCGTAACAAAGTAACCCTATAATTAGCTGATGATATAATTTCATTCAGCCAATTATAGCAGTTGTGCTTGACAATTTGTTACAATAAATTTGCAATATTTTTAATTGGCTTCCCAAAAAGCAGGTTCTCAACTCGGCTTTTTTTATTTAATTTTTCGTTTATTTTCGGTCATAACCTCCGTCATGTATAAATTTGCATTTTTTTTTATTCGAATGAAGTTTATGCCTAAATGATCCTATTTCAATTTGTTGAAGATCTGATGAAGAACTTCGGAGATATACAACAGAACTCTTCAATAAATAACGGCAAATCTCTCGGGGTTGCTGCAATCGCATGTCTTTGTCTTGTCTTTTTTAAAAACGTTGCCCCACACTAGGAATTTCTCCTGTATCGTGGGTGCGTTCACAAACATATAAACTCACATACACAAACACCCAGAGCCGGAACAACTATTTGTAGATCATACAAATAATTGTTCTGTGCGGGAATCGAACCCGCGACACGCAGCGCAGCAGTCAATCGCTCAACCACTGCGCCAACCGTGCGTCGTGTCTGTTTATTGTTTACACCATTTCATACCATCACGCCAGTATGCTCTAAGCGGGTATACAGATGTGTACAGTTCACCCTGGTTCACTCTCATTCCACTGGTTATGTTCAAGTTACATGTTATTCAGGTAATCTATTATGGCATCACTGTGGGCATTATAGGTACCCGAGGTTGTAACCGACTTCCAAATAAAAACACTACAAAGTGAAAAATAACTTCAATTTCGGCACGCGATGTGAAAAAACGAAGAAACGAAAACAGGAACACCGACTTCCGAATTTGAAGTTATTTTTCGGTACGTATTGTTTTTTTATCTCAAATAGTTTGTTAACGAAACAGGAATTTCTATGAAAATTTACAAAAACACAAAATAAATAAAAAATATAATTTAACCTGACATCCGCATAGTTTTTTTTATCTAAAGCGTTGATTCAATAGGTTTTGGCTGTATTTCGGAATAAAACTAACATGACCCGGATTTAGAAAATCCCACAATATGTTATTCAGCACGTTTTCACATTGTTATACAGTATATTGTATGGTTTCGCGGATGGATTTCAATTTATGCCAGGTACACGAAAAAACGTACACGTGTTACATAGAGCACGTGTACCTACTTAACTATATTTATCTGTAGATATATACTTTTATATTATCTTTCTAATATATTTTTTCTGTAGGTACCTGTATTTTTATAAGTTATAACAATTTTACCCAGTTCGTTCGGTTTTGTATTTCTTAACGTTATTGAGTAAGTAATTTTAGGGTGAAGTTATTAGAGTTTTCTAAAGTTTTTTCCTTAAAAAAGTATTTTCAGTTTATATTATACAACTTTTTAGCCCTCCGTAATATCTATCCATACAAAATTAAGGCGGAACCACACTTAGGTGTTGTGGCGTGGCGTGGCGCGGGTTCCACCAATCAAACGATTCTGTTTCAGTCAACGTCATAACACAACGAGTTTTGTAGCCAATCAACTGCGTCAGAAGGCGCCACGCCACGCCACGCCACGACACGTAAGTGTAGTTCCGTCTTTATAGCTGCAAAGCATTAATAGTCTCTGAGTTAAACTGCGGAAGGATGGCCGGACGTTCCTTGTTGTTTTACTACTTACAGTATTACGACTGTGCAAACAGAGTGCAAGACAGTAACAATAAAATGCAAACTTCTAGATCTCAATCCGTGTATTGTCGATTTCTCAAATCCTAGTAAGACAAGGATTTCAGAATGCAAAGTTGCGAACGCCTTGGGTGACGTCCAAAGCAACTTGTCGCTTTTCATGCATCTGTGCGATCTTTCTCGAGACATGTTGCGGTACCACAAGCCGCCATATTTGTTGTACCGCAAGTTTTATCCGACGGTTGTTTTCAAAACTTTTTGGATAAAACTTACATATCTTTCTAGGAGTTTCCAAATTGAGTAAAACATTACATCACGTCTGCATTGCCCAAAAGTTTGTGCAGAGATGCACTTAAAGTAAACCCTAAATTGAGTATTTGAAGTTAAAAACGAGTCAAACCCTAAGGTAATAAGGTTATCAGGCTAAAGTAGAGTTTAAAAAATACTCAACTTCAAATTTATTATTTAGGAATCAGGGGTTAGACCAAATAAACGATGGGTGGACTGTGTGAATAGCTTATAAGGCTAGATAGAAAGAGTGACTACTGAGAGAACGACTAAAAAAGAAGTGCCTATGGAAGAAGAAGATATTCCGCCAACACCAAATAAACAGGATAAGCAAGCGATGACTATGCTAGGGTTACCTTAAGGACGATTTTTTAATTGAGTATATGGAGATAAGAACCTGTCAAATCCTACTTTATTGGCAAAATTTACAAATTGACAGGTTTTAGACTTAAATAGTAAGTAGTATTAATAAGATTACTCATCTTCAAATTTTTTATTTAGGAATCGGGTTAGACCAAAGAAACGATACTTGGACTGTGTGGAAGAAGATAAAGCTTGAAAAGGGGGTGCCTACTGAGAGGACAACTAAAAAAGAAATATCTATGGAAAGTGTTCCGCTAACGCCAAATAAACAGGGATAGGGTCAGAACAGCATAAGCTAGTTATCAAAAGCGAGCAAATCACAAAAAAAAATGCTTGTGATGATCATACTAGGGTTACCTAAAGGCCGATTTTTGAATTGTGTATTTGGACATAAAAACTTGTCAGTTAAAAGTTTAATGCTTAAATTCACAAATTAGCACGTTATAGTACTCGTAGGCCTTAAATAGTAGTATTAGTAGAATTCAGTTTCAGTTTAATAAAAACGTTGCCCCACACTAGGCATTTCTTCCTGTATCGTGGGTGCCTTTACAAAAATATAAACTCCCATACACAACACCCAGAGCCGGAACAACTATCTGTAGGTCATACAAATATTTGTTCCGTGCGGGAATCGAACCCGCGACACGAAGCGCCAGTCAATCGCTCAACCACTAAAGAAACGATGGGTTATCTGGTGCTGGAGAAGAATGTTGCGCGTACCATGGACAGCAAATCGCTCTGATAAGTCCATTCTCGACCAGCTGAAAATCCAACTTCTCCACGACATGCTACCAGAGAGTCCTGAGTTATTTTTGGTCATATCGCTCGGAGACAGCCATACAACCTCGAATACCTAGTTGTGGTGGGCAAGGTGAATGGTAAAAGCCCGCGCGGACGTTCACCTACTCGCTGGTCAGACCAGATACGAGCGGTTACAGGACTCACGGTGACCACTGCCCTGAGAAGAGCAGAAGAAAGCAGCGTGGAAGCAGCTCGTCAGTGATTCCGTCAAAGCGTTCCAACACGGGGACGACCTTCAGAAAAGAAATGAAAACAACGAATAAGAAGAAAAAGACAAGGGCAAGAGAATGATGACTCTTCTAGGGTTAAGTCATTCAAAAAGGAAGCCTACATATAAAGCCTATATAAAGGAAGCAATATCTACTGCCTTTACATAGCAACAAAAAAAACCGTATTGAAACAGTTCACAGTTCACCAAAATTGCGGTATGCACGCCTCAACGTTACCCGATATTGTTTATACAGGTAAAATCTAAATCCAGCGGCTTTTGATACACCACAAACAATAGCGTGTATATGTTGGAAACCACAGAACTTTCAGTATTCGAAAACAGGGATCGGACAGCCGCCTGACGTCAATATTATAGTTAAGAAATATAAAACCGGCCAAGTGCGAGTCGGACTAGCGCACGAAGGGTTCCGTACCACTATCGCAAAAAAATCACGTTTGTTGTATGGGAGCCCCAATTAAATATTTAGTTTATTCTGTTTTTAGGGTCCCGTACCCAAAGGGTAAAAACCGGACCCTATTACTAAGACTCCGCGATCCTCTCTCTGTCCGTCTGTCACCAGGCTGTATCTCATGAACCGTGGTAGCTAGACAGTTGAAATTTTCACAGATGATGTATTTCTGTTGCCGCTATAAAAAAAATACTAAAATCAGAATAAAATAAATATTTAAGGGGGCTCCCATACAACAAACGTGATTTCTTTACCGTTTTTTGCGACAATGGTACGGAACCCTTCGTGCGCGAGTCCGACTCGCACTTGGCCGGTTTTTAGTATTTGTTGTTATAGCGGCAACTGAAATACATCATCTGTGAAAATGCCAGCTGTCTAGCTATCACGGTTCATGAGATACAGCCTGGTGACAGTCGGACAGACAGACAGACAGACGGATCGCGGAGTCTTAGCAATAGGGTCCCGTTTTTACCCTTTGGGTACGGAACCCTAAAAATGTACTGAAACTTTAAATTGTAAAATTAAACCATTTATAAAATTTAGCTTATGAAATTTATGTACCTACTAGCTTCTGCCCGCGGCTTCGCCCGTTTAAAAACTGTTCTATAATCCCAAGGGAATACAAACTATCTTTGTCCTTCCCAGGGTCTCAAACTATCTCCATGCCAAATTTCATCTAAATCGCTTAAGTAGATCCAGAGATTACCCCCTACAACCTCACAAACTTTACCTCATTATAATATTATTATATAGTAAAGTTAACCAACGCTTGACGAGGCCGGTCCGTAGTGGGTGACCATTTCAACATACCGAGTTTCCTCCGTGCCTCGGAAAGCACGTTAAGCCGTTGGTCCCGGCTGTTATTTGAAGATCTTTAACAGTCGTTACGGGTAGTCAGAAGCTTGAGATCTGACACCAGTCTTGCCAAGGGGTACCGTGTTAACCAGTTACTGGGTTGTGGAGGTCAGATAGGCAGTCGCTCCATGTAAAACACTGGTACTTAGCTGAATCCGGTAAGACTGGAAGCCGACCCCAATATAGTTGGGAAAAGGCTAGGCAGATGATATATAGTATAGACGTATTCCTTCATTAAGGAGAATGGCACTGACAAATATCTAGAACAATATAGGTGTTGGTACATGGTAGGCACCCTAATAATTGGCAGTACCAATGACCATTCCCTATAATGACCTCGTAGGAACACGACCAATATATAGGTAACTTACACTTCTGCCGATTAGCTCTTCGAAAAACGTAGGTATTCTCGTACGTAATTATTTCTTAACTGATATGTTTTCGAACAACACTGAAGGCTTTATTTATTTACTTACTGAGCCAGAATGTTCACAGATATTAACATACGAGTATTTAAACAGTTTACAATATCTTAAATCTAAGCAGTAATTATTTTATGAGGGCTATCACATTTATTACAACTCAACTAAATAAACGCAAGTTACATAAAAATACAGAGTAATAAAACCAAAAAACTCCACTGTGCTCATGACAGTACAATTACTGAAGAACAATAAGTTCTGAACAACAAAGGGTATAATAATATTTGTGATTGCAATCACGCATATCAAAGTAAATTTGTAATGCCATCCATAGTCGATGCCTCGAGGGACCCGATTTTGGCCTGGAGTTCCTGATCAGGAATATAAGACGCTCCTTGCCTGAAGTGGGGTCCAAATCTTTAAGTACCTTAGATCTGTTAGGAACTTTGATTTCGCAAACCTCGAGATACGAGTCTCTAATTGTAGTTTGAAGTAGACACATAATGCTAAGTGCTGCTTCAGTCAAACTTTCGAGTTTGTATTTGGCACGACCTGCACTTAGTAAATTGAGTGAAGTTCGACAGTGAACTTGAGAGAAAAACATTGTAAGGCAGCTTTTCCTTACCCAACCGGCTAACTCTTTGGTAGTAAGTAGCTTGAGACAATTGCAGGGATTAACTCACATGAAGCTGACTGAAGTAAAACACATTTAAGTTTGGTCAACTAATTTAATTCTTCAAGCACACATTCCATCAATACAATAACCTGAGGTTACAAAGTATGAACCACTCACTTTCTGAAGGGTTATAGATTACCCACAATATTCAATGCTGGAGACATGATTCCTTAAACAGCATCGTTCTCTGTGTAGTTGTCCGTAAGCTTGCTGGATATCAGGTGATAACTATAATGCTCGGAACCTTTTGCAAGAGGAGACTGCTGTAGCTTGAACAGCTAGTTGACCATTAGCTTTCTTAGGTATATTAAAATTATAGCTAAAGAGGCATTTGGAGCCCTGCCAAGGAGAAGAAAATTGCATGTTAAGATCAAACGCACATGTGTCATGAAAATGGGCATTCAGACAAATTCAAACCAATACTCACAGCGCCTACTGGATCATTGATTATAATGAGCTTTTCATCTTGACGCTAGCCAGCCTTGCCCCATATAACATCATGTAACTTTTCTTTTGATCCTTGCCTTTGAGGTTATGGATTTTTGACACCGTCCTCCCAACGCAAGTTCACTTGTAGTAAAGGCTCAAGTCATTGCAACTACCGACCTTGGACACTTTACTTTTAAGCCATAGGCCTTTTACTAAATTATATTTTTTTTTGTGACCAATGTGAAAAGACTTTACAATTAATTATTATATGTATTGAATTTGTGTGTTTGTTGTATTAAATGATTTCACACAAGTAAGATACATATTTTATTTAAACTTTCACCTATGTCATACATATGTCAACGCCAGATGTTGCTAATATATGCACTGGCAATTTTTACCCGTTACAGTATCTCCTTTCCCGGTAAAAAAAATTGAGAAACAATTTTTTAATATAGTTACCATCAATGCACACTTTGAAACCAACATACTCCTTGACAGGTATTGAGGCAGTCAAAAAAAAATTATAAGAACTACCTACATTAAGTTTTCTAAAAAAGGAAATAAGTTCTAAACTTATTTATCAAAGTTAAAAGTTTTTAAGTACAAAATGTACTAAACATTAAGACAAAGGACAATGTACTATGTCCAGTTAAACTAACAGAGAAAAAAAACCTTAATTGTTCTCCTCCAAAGCAAATTTGACATACTCAGCAATTGTCACAAAACAGATAGCAATGTATAAAATACATCTATCACAACACAATTGCCAAGCAGTCTAAGTCCAAGTTCATTAGAATCAATGTATGATTCATTCAGAAAATAAGTATTTTAAATGTTCAAGAGTCGGGTTATAATCCAAAAGATTAACCCATATTTTATTTAAGTGTAGACAAATGTCTAATCAAGTTAAGTTTTTACAACAACAGGGAACACTGCCATTAAAACAAAGCAAGTGCTATATTAAGTACCAAGTTGTTGATCAAATGTAAACAAACAAATGTAGGCAAGTACCACATCAAGTTAAGATTCATAATGAAGAGCAACGTTGCTTTTTAAAATAGCAAACGTCACATTAAGTACCCATCCGTTGTATAGATATAGGAACATACCCAATCAAGTTAAGATTCGCAACAGAAAGTAATCACCCCACAACAATATGGAGTGCATTACATTGAGCACCCATTCATTGTATAGATGTGGGTAAATGTCTATTTAAGTTGAATTTCATAAAAAGAAAACTACCAAGTTTTTGCTCATATATGACAAATACCTAATCAAGTTAAGATTCATAGCAAAAAGTAACATTGCTTTCTAAAATAGCAAATGTTACATTAAGTACCCATCCATTGTATAGATAGGACAATACCTAATCAAGTTAAGATTCGCAACAGAAAGTAAATACCCCATAACAATATGGAAAGCATTACATTGAGCACCTATTCGCTGTATAGATTTCGGTAAATGTCTAATTAAGTTAAGATTATAATGAGAATACTACTAAGTTTTTGCATCATTGCGTTACCTTTCATCCTTCCATATACATACATAACCTATAAATGATTGTGTAAACCGTGCCGGCACGAATGAATTTTGAAAAAATCCTTATACCCTACCAGCATTCATTCATCCCTTTCTCAATTAAATATTTGCACCTCCATTATTGAGTTAGTGCAAATATTAAACCATTAACACAACAATGATTATTAACTAGGAGTCTTCATACTTCAAATTAATGTATGTAAATCAATTGAGGACCATTATTGACATGGACAGCTTCAGGCATTCCGTGTACAAGAAACACTTATCTTTTACTATGGCATTGTTTGTTGTATTCCGTATAGGAAACAACATAACATATCTACCATAATGATCAGAGTATAATAATACCACATTGTGTTTCTTTTAGTTGACACCGGAAAAAATAACCTAATAAGCTTAAGCATTGTTCACATGTACAAATTTAGGCATTCTGTGTACAAAAACACTAGTATTTTGACCATAGCAGGTGCTTGTTGCTTCCGTATAGGAAGAAATCAACATAACATAGCTACTATGATACTCAGAATTTACTATTTAATTGTGTTTCTTTTAATTGACACAGTATAAACATCCTAATAGGTCACTACAAATTGTTAGAAATATTTTATTTTATTTATTTTAAGATTGGGCGCCAGTGAGATCATCATTAAATAGAAATATAGATGTCCCACAACTTCTCTTAGCATCAGTATCTTCCAAGAGAATTTAGAAATTAAGTTTTATTTATTTTTAGTTTGAATGATTTAGATTGAAAAAATAATCATTTGAGAAATTCTCATTAAGTGATTTTAAAAGCTAGCTACGATACATATAATTGTAAAAATACCTCCTGAATTTACTTTTATTTAAATGAAACAGCTCAGCAACAGGTTTCCGAACACATATGCACCTCATCAGACAATGTATATACGGGTTAATCCATTAGTTTGATGCTTCAAATCCAATACAGACTACACAGGAGCGACACTGCTTGCAATCCACGTCTCCAGTTGCTTTAAGATCTGTTGACATATATAAAAACATTTAAGTACATGTTTAATAAGTCCTTCATTATGAAGATATTCAAACAAAGTTGCATTATGCATGTTGAACAAAAAATACTTTTTTGTTCTAAATATTCAAAACCAATTATCAGTAAAACAAAACATTCATTAGTGCAAAGGTATATAGTTTTAAATAAAAATGTGACTGTAACCCCACTTTTAAACTTTTATATAATGCAGGTGTTTTGTTTTTTTATTTTTAGTTTAAAGAAATGCTTTATGCATGTTGAACAAAACAATTGTTTGTTCCTTAAACATATATCTAATTAACAGTTATAATAACTATGTTAAATTAGAGTAATTTATATCAAGTCTAACAAAACATTCATTAGTGAAAAGGTTAGTTTTTTAAGTAAAAATGTGACTATAACCGCACTTTGAAATTTATATAAAGTTAATGTTTTGTTATTTTAAGATTGAAATTAAACAATATTGAAGTTAACCAATAGTTTGGTTAAGTTCTTAAGTAAGTATTAAAGTTATTCTAGACACAAAAAATAAAAAGTTAAGTACTTCAGTAAAACTTCATGCCCCACGTTGGGCGCCAATTGTAAGGCAGCTTTTCCTTACCCAACCGGCTAACTCTTTGGTAGTAAGTAGCTTGAGACAATTGCAGGGATTAACTCACATGAAGCTGACTGAAGTAAAACACATTTAAGTTTGGTCAACTAATTTAATTCTTCAAGCACACATTCCATCAATACAATAACCTGAGGTTACAAAGTATGAACCACTCACTTTCTGAAGGGTTATAGATTACCCACAATATTCAATGCTGGAGACATGATTCCTTAAACAGCATCGTTCTCTGTGTAGTTGTCCGTAAGCTTGCTGGATATCAGGTGATAACTATAATGCTCGGAACCTTTTGCAAGAGGAGACTGCTGTAGCTTGAACAGCTAGTTGACCATTAGCTTTCTTAGGTATATTAAAATTATAGCTAAAGAGGCATTTGGAGCCCTGCCAAGGAGAAGAAAATTGCATGTTAAGATCAAACGCACATGTGTCATGAAAATGGGCATTCAGACAAATTCAAACCAATACTCACAGCGCCTACTGGATCATTGATTATAATGAGCTTTTCATCTTGACGCTAGCCAGCCTTGCCCCATATAACATCATGTAACTTTTCTTTTGATCCTTGCCTTTGAGGTTATGGATTTTTGACACCGTCCTCCCAACGCAAGTTCACTTGTAGTAAAGGCTCAAGTCATTGCAACTACCGACCTTGGACACTTTACTTTTAAGCCATAGGCCTTTTACTAAATTATATTTTTTTTTGTGACCAATGTGAAAAGACTTTACAATTAATTATTATATGTATTGAATTTGTGTGTTTGTTGTATTAAATGATTTCACACAAGTAAGATACATATTTTATTTAAACTTTCACCTATGTCATACATATGTCAACGCCAGATGTTGCTAATATATGCACTGGCAATTTTTACCCGTTACAACATGAGTAGTTTTGGTAGAAAAGAACATTTTTGGAATTAACTGGTGTCTTATCTAAATATAGAGTTTGAGCCTTATCTAAATATACCTTAGTCATCGCTGACAACGGTAAAGGAAATCTGAACGAAGTAAATATGTTAATATAAGTTCGAAATTGCCAATCCGCTTTGAGCAAACGTGGTGATTAATGCTCGGGCATTCTCTGTATAACAAGAGGTTATTGCTCTACAGTGGAGCAGTATCAGGCCGGTATTATTATTATATTTATCTAAATCTATATGATGCAGGTACGTACATTTATGTCACCCCTGGTGGGATCTCGCTTTGTCGATTAAGCCAACGACGCAACAAGCAAGTTGCGATGCCGCTTGGTAACAGAGGCGACATCGCAACTGAGGCGGGCCGCGATGTCTTATGGGGCCTCCCATTCGCGGCTGGGCGTTGGAGGCTGCGGCGGGAGAGGAGTGCCGGTATTGTAGTGCGCCGCTCTTCCTACTTTCCGCAGCCTCCAAGTGGACGCGGTGGGGCCACAGGGGAGGTCCCATACTCCTGCGGCCGAAAAGTGGTAGGTGGCGGGGCCACTGACCTGACCTGTTAGTAAGGGTGCCATACACGGGGTCATCTGGCGACCATGTGCTGGTTTGGTCTCTGGGGTGGTTACGGCGTGCAATATGTACTGGTTCGCCGGTGATGGAGGGTACTCCTCAGAGGAGGATCCGGTGACGGTCAGCCGCGGCGGGTTCAAGCACGAGTGCTAACGGCTGCCCGCCCTAAGCGGCACAGGAGATCACCGTGGAGTTTCAGTAGGGTGCGCTATCGCCCCGTGGTAGCGCAGTATTCATGAGAATTTTCCAAAATTAAAAAACAAAAAAGTACATTTATGCATTTAAAGACTTTTTGACATATGCAAGTGTCTTTGGTCAGTGTAGGCATCGGTTTGGCGCGTAGTCTTTAAGTAGTGTACTAAATATTCATTGCTCACAGTCATATTAAGGTTAAAAATGTATAGAACTCGTATATGACTCAAACTATTTACTTTGCTAAATAGCTGGCGTCATTCCTCAATTTAACAAAGCAAATAGCTTTACACGTTACACAAACTTTTCCAAACAAATGCTGCAATTTAGTTTTTAAATAAACAATATAAACAGGTATTTTTTATTAGGGACACAAAACTTATCTGTTTTATAATTAAATATTATTAACAGTTGTTACCAAACTAAAACTCAAGAGCTTAGAAAACTCTTATCTTATCATAAATTTAGTAGGTAAGTACACGTGTGACTGTGGGGCCTTCAACTTCTTTTACGTTTATCGGACTTATATAAACAAAAAAATGTAATACTGTACGTTTGAAAATTATATTTTATTATTAATACTGTATGCAGTGGTGTCTCATCCCATACAAAAAAACCGTGCCGACGTTCTATACTGATTATTCCGATTATTTTTTGTACATCGATCGCGTTCGGTCCCGTTCCGTTCCGTTCCACGGATATAGATGGTGATCTAACTATCGCCGTGGAACGGAACCGAACGCGATCGATTTACAAAAAATAATCGGTGCAATCAGATGAAAAACGCTAGTTATGTCGGCACAGTTTCTTTGTATGGGATGAGGCATCTGTATGCTAGTATTATATTATCTGTGCTGTATGTTAGTAATCATGCCTCAACCACTGAACGGATTTGAATGAAACTTTAAATACGTGTAGCCTTGATTAGAAAAAAATATGAATATACATTTGTGTTATTCTAGCTGTATTATTTCTTTTCTCTGTTAAGAGTTTTATGTTTACATAAATAAATAAAATATAATATTTCGTTATCCCAGAACTCGCTAATGTCACGGGAAAGTTTTTGCTTTCATCTGGGCTAAGCCGGTTACAAAAGGTAGTTCCCCATTACTTCATTCATATATCTGCAGCATTTAAATGTTCAGCAGAAACTGCAGCTAAAGTCTACATTAAATTAACATACTATAATATCAAAGGCGAGTGATATTTCTGGCAAAACAACTTTAGTTACCTAAAATTCATGAGGACGAGAGTTTTGACCCGGGTCCCTGTTGGTGGCTCGAAAAGAAAACGGTTGGACTATCACATTGTTTGTTTGCCTTTATTAGTACGAGATCCCACCGCTTAAATCAGCAATTATATGTTATTTTTTTAAGTTATTTTAAATGAATTCTTTTATAAAAAAGCAGATCGTTTAATTTTCATGAATAGTAACTTATTGATATTAGAATAGTAACTGCACGATTGCCAGGGTTTAAAAACAAACAAAGATAATTGCAGCAAGATATTGCTAGGCAACCCTGCCTACTGCTACTTCTGATATGAACTTTGATTGACGACAAGTAAAATTGAAAAAACCTTCGACACATTTTTATTTCATGCTACGGAATGTGGATGGATGGAGAGGAAAAGGAAGGCCAAAGAAAATATGAGAAGAAGAGTGATATGAAAGAAAAGGAAGTCAGTGATAGCGTGACGGGGGACAGGACGGTATGGAAGAAGAAAACGTGTTGCGCCGACCCCAAGTAACATGGGGTAAGGGCGGGAAAATGATGATGCTACATAATTTATCTAGTAGTTGACATGTTTCGATTAACAATCTATTCAACACATACTTATGGCACGATATCTTGCGAATTCACTTCGCGATTCAAACAGTTAAACGCCCATACCTTTTTGGACTTTCAAACAAAATCAAAACGATATCAAAATCGGTTCATCCGTTTTGGAGCTATGATGCCACAGACATATATACAAATACACAGGTACACACGTCAAAATTATAACAAAACTCTTTTTCGGTGGTTAAAAATTAAGTTTAATCAAAAGATTACCTACAGATTTAAGCGGTAGGTTCTTATACTATATGGGCCGCCGGCGTTAGTATCTCATCTCATGCAATTTGCATTTGTTTACCTACACAAAGGGCAACAAACTATCTATAACGACCCGCGACCTACCTCTGTCCTTTAGTTGGAAAGCTATTGATATGTGGCGCTTGTTTTGTCCCTCTTTGCATATTATTTGTCGGATATTTATAGCCTGTCACTTGCTTCTGAAAAGGTTATGTTAAGTTTGCCCTGATATTTAGAAGCAAGTTATTTTTAATGCTTTTTTAGTTCTAAAAGTGCGGCCGCCCGCAGATCCGTTCGCGTGGGTTTAGTATATCTCTCTACATTGTAGCCTATTTGTTATTCTGTTGTATAAGCTATATAACTGTAAAGTTTCGTCAATATTTGTTTCACAGTTTTCGCGTGAAATAGTAACAAACATTTATGACTCACAAATTTTCGTGTTTCACACTCACAAACTTCGTGTTAGTTAGTAGGATAGACTCTCGTTTTTCCACTATTTACCTGATGGTAAGCGCACATGCTTGCCACAAACGAATCTATTCAATTGTGGCTTGAACTTCTTCGGGTTGTATACCTACCTAGCTATCGGGCAACACAACTTTCGGCAAGAAGTTACTCATTAGCAAAATGCACTCCTGCAGAATCCACTAAGGTTCTGTCTCGTATCTCTGATATTGAAACAGTGTTCTATTGTATTGAATGAAAAGAAAAAAGAAATGAAAGAAAACACATTTATTTGACACAAGCCAGAGCACACAACATAGAAATAAAAAAAAACATAGACTAAACTACAATAAAATAAAATAAAACGATATAAAAGTAACATTGTGTATCCCACGGCTGCGCCAAATAGGTGCAGTTCAGCAAAATGTCGGGCAACTAGTGCCCGACGCTGGTTTTCAACTGAACCTGTGACCGACGTGACGGACGTAAAGCAGTCTTACAGTAACTAGTAATACTAGTATTATTAAATGCTATGTTGAACGAAGTGAGTATTTCTATACAAAAATTTGGCCAAGTGCCAGTTGGACTCGCGCAGTGAGGGTAGCGTACAAACAGCACCACTTACTAAAATAATAAAATAACATTACTGAAGTTCATAAACTTTGAGGGCACCGAACATTGCTCTAACGATAGGATAAACAGAATTGAGGGACAACATTAATTTTGCCATTGGCAAACTTTAGTCCTCATACATCGACATAAGTTGCAGTCAGTTTACCAACTCCAAATAAGTTAAAAATCTTTTTTTCATGTAGGTACAAATTTACGGTTTCCGATATTTTTCTTTACTTGTGCTATAAGACATTGATTCTTGCCAAATGATTCATTATCCTAGGTCAACGGGAAGTACCCAGTAGATTATGATTTCCTTCCTTGATTCATATTTATTTATTATAAGGTACTCCAACAGAACAGCATTAAATACGCGTCATTAACGGCATATGCGTCATTAACGGCTGTATATATTGATAGCGTTGATCAAAAAGTTTGATTTTTTTACAGCTGCGAGAATTTGCAAACTTCACAACCAGACGGACATACAGACTGACGGACAACACAGTGATCCTATAAGTGTTCCGCTTTTTCATTTGGAGGTACGGAACCCTAAAAATCAATCAAATAAATAAATATTACTATAAGTAGCAGTAAGCATACTTAACGACAACATCTATCATAACCACAGACATTTTAAGCTCTCTACTTTCATCTAGTATTCGCTGAAAAACAGTTTTTTTCAGAACATTACTCATGCTACGAGAAAGATGGATTGCTCTACGTTTTTAAATATAGGTAGGAAGCTGCTTTGGTATGTCATTAGGGAAAAACATTCTTAGTCATACCTACTCGTAATCTTGTCAAATCAAATTATTAGTATGTTTTTGTATTTATAGCAGCTTTATTTAAAAAAAAACTTTCTTACAAAAAATACTACCGACTTCCAAATAAGAAAACTACAAAGTGAAAACTAACTTTATATTTGGAAGTCGTTAGTATTTTTTTGTTTTTTTTTTTTTTTTTTTTTTTCTGATAAAGTACCAAATTTGAATACTTTATTTCAATTACAATCTAGCCTTATTGGCTAATTAGTAAACAAATTTCACCTAAACTACTACGTAAATATAATTCTAAGAATGCGTCCATTAACACTTACTTAGTTTTTATTAAGGCGAAGACACTTTGTTCATGTGTTCTTTGAAAGCAGCACTTATCACTACATTTGTTTATTTGTCACTAAAAAAAAAAAAAAAAAAACTACACTAACTCGAACGGTTTCGTCCGTTTCAGTCTTCTTACTATATTAGTAATGTCAAGAAGCTGGATAGCCTCAACATTCACATGGTGATGAAGTCTATTTTCGTGAGCTTCTGCGTATTTTTGTATTACTCGGTCCACGACGTCCATGTTTAGGTCTCGATGTAGGTCACAGTTCCGAATGTACCAGGGTGCATTAACTATGTCCCTGAGTACTTTGTTTTGGAAACGTTGGATGATCTGGCGATTGCTCTTACTGGTACAGCCCCAGAGCTGGATACCATAAGTCCATACTGGCATCAATACCTGTTTGTATAATAGGACTTTGTTGTGTACTGATAGTGGGGAGTGTCTTCCAAGTATCCAGTACATTTTCTGGTAGCGTATTTTCAACTCAGATCTCTTTTTCTTGACGTGTTCTTTCCAGCGCAGCTTGGCGTCAAGATTCATACCAAGATATTTAGCTGTATTAGAGTATGGAACTTGTTGGCCATTAATAAATACAGGAAAATGTTGTGTTCTTTTATTGGTGAAGTCAACGTGAATCGACTTGCTTTCGTTAAGCTTAATTCGCCATTTTTTAGTCCAGGTTAGAATTTGATCAACCGCTTTTTGAACTTTTTCCACAGCTTCTTCATGATTATTACCTATTGCCATAATAGCAGTGTCATCGGCAAAAGTGGCAATAGGATTATTTTCTGTAACTGGGATATCACTGGTGTACAGTAGGTATAAGATCGGACCTAATACACTTCCCTGTGGCACGCCAGCATTGATGGGCCTTGTCTCTGAGTAGGCGTCTTCATATCGAACGCGGAATGCTCTGTTTGATATGTATGATTCTGTGGTGAGGCGTCTTCATATCGAACGCGGAGTATTTTTTTGTAATTTTTTTTTTTTACACTTTTTTGTTGTACCTACCTAATAGGCAAGTTGTTTAGTAAGTTTCCTATAACGCCCGAATAGATTACCCGAATATTATGAAACTTGAACAAATCCGATCAAATGAGAGATCTGCTTACCCCTTAAGAGCGTACTGGCGTGATGTTATGTTATGAAATGGTATGAAGAATACACAGACATGCGATTGCAGCAGTCCCGAGAGATTTGCCGTTATTTATTTGACAGTTCTGTTGTATATCGTCGAAGTTCTTCATCAGATCTTCACCAAAATGGGACCAATTTCGAAACATACTCTTTAAAACAAAAAAAAATATTTTTAAAATCGATCCACAATTTGCGGAGATATCGGAGAACTTACATAAAAAAATAAAAAACATACAAGAAGTCGAACATAGAACCTCCTCCTTTTTCGAAAGTCGGTTAAAAAATAGGCCATGATAGGCCTCGCAATGAGGAGCAATTTTTCTAGAAATAGTGCTACGGGTATATTTTAACATTGTCACGTCACTCCTAGCCACGGGAGAACTAAATCGTGTGCCACCTACTGGTCGCAGTAGGTGGTACACGATTTAGGGAATTAACGATAATCATGAAATAGCTACTTTAATAAAATAATGTCGGCTATCTAAACCCAACCAACCAAAAGGGATGATTCATGAGTAAGGAAATAATATTTCTATTGAGTCCGTCAGGAACATTATCAAAAAATATTGGAAATTTGTTTTTTGCTTTATCAAATCAATAAATATTGACAAAGGTAAAGGGCATCATGGTTCAGGAGAAGGGGTTGTGACGTAACTTGTAAGTAAAAAGTGTACCAACGACTGACGTCATATGAAATGCCAACACTCAAATTTTTCTTAGACATCAACAAAGTTCAACATCTATACCTGCATACATTGCACAACTTTCAGACAACTGTACGTACATAAGCTTTGGTGCTTTAATAGCTTGAACAGAGGATTCACTTGGAGCCCAAGTTGGGTAGCAGCCAGGAAAATTCAGCCATTGTACAAGTTTCAACTTATATGTAGCATATATAAATAAATAGATACGTTGACAGAACATTTAATAAGGTTCTTGGCACACGAGAAGGTCTTGCCACCAGATTCAGGACGATGCTGATATTATTGATTCGTTCCCGGTTTATGGCATACACAAACTTTGATCACGGTGTAAAAGTAATTGAAAGATGTTAGAGTCTTCAGTGGTTTTATTTTATTAATTATTATTTATTTATTTAATCAGTAGTAACATACATGTTATTTATTTAAGTTGATGCCAACATAAACTCATTAGAGTTTTACCGTGCACCAAAAACATCGACTACATAATATTAACAAAAAATAATAACCACTTAAGTAGTTACTTAGGTAAAAAGTAACAGTAAAAATAATAAAAATTACAGCGGGTATTTGTGAAATAGTTCTCTAATACTAACAAGCGCACATCAGTGACCACTCCGGTCTTCCATCCTTAAAACAAAAGTGGTGGAGAGTTTTTAAGTCGATACAGGTTGTTCCCAAAATAGTTTTTAGTAATTGTTAGTTTTCAACGTTGTTTTGATATTTTTGTTAGGTATTATTTTTTATTGCTTTAAACAATGTATTTATAATTAATTAAATAATATATTTTACTAGTGAATATATATAATTATAGATTTAGGTATTTAAAATTGTCACAGATTATTCTTACTTATTCATATTTATTCTAGTAGTAGTTCACAACTGTCGCTTGTTATTATCTGTCGCCAGCCAGGTGAAAACAAACGTGATGCTGAATAGAACTTGTCACTTCATTATTACGGTAAATAAAAGATGAGTACCTATTTTATCAAATTTTCAGAGACAATCTGAACCGATGAGTGATCGAAATTAACATAAATAATACCGTCATGGAAATCACAATACGACGACTTCTGCACAAGATTTTTTTTGCTGTACGCGCATGTTGCAACAATGATTAATAAAATCTAGGGAATTCTTTTGTTGTAATAGTAGTGGAGAAATAGTAAGCATTCTCTGTGTTAAAGTATAATTTTATTTAAGACTGCAGAGATGTTCTCTCTGTTATCTGTACAAACAAAAATGCGATACTTTATACTCATCTTATTTTCCTTGGAATCGACCGTTTTGTTCTGAAGTAGTTTGTAAACTAACTTACTCTCAGCCTGTATCAACCCACAGGGCTAATAGAAAATAAATATTTTTTTTTTTCTCCCCACAGAGTAACAATACTGCAAGTAGTAGTAGTGTGTGTTTGTGTGTGTGCGTGTGTGTGGGTGTGTATAGTGTAGTGAGTAGCAATATTGTGGACTATAAGTTATAAATTTTGTCTAGCTCGACCCGCCATTTTCTAATGACAAGTATGCTGAGATCTTTTGTATTTATATTATTACCGTTATTAATATGGAAACTTGTAACAAATTTTCCATCGGTAAAGGTCTTGAGAATCTAGATAGATACTGTATTTGCTTGAAAATTAAGCACACATTATGTACATGTATACCTGTGTATCTAAGCAAACTTCCATATTGATATTGCGAATGATTAAAGTTTATTATCAACTTGTATGTAATAAACACATGTTTTGAACATATAACTATCTAAACTAACTACAAAACTTAGCAAATTGACTTTTCGGTACATTCCTGAATCGATAATTATAATCTTACTCGTTCTGGCAGAGTGGGCGCAGAGGCTAAGTGATTGGCTTTTGTGCTAACGGGTGTGGGTTGTTCTTCGTGTCACTGGCTGGATGGTGATACATATTTCGTTGGCCCAAAACTACAAGTCTAAGATCCAACTGTAGAAATCTGCAGGGATCAGGGTTTTTGAATAAACTTCATTTTCATGACTGATACTTGTTAGTAGAATAATAAAAGAAAGCTGCAGGGTTGCCTTGAAATATTTAGCCGCAATAACCTTAATTAAAATTTATATTTGATAATTAACCCCAAATATAAAAGATTTTCAAGTGTATCCAATGTCATTTGAAAGAAACTAGTGTAGAAAATAAGAAAAAATAAGGTTGCCAGCTTTCCGTAAGCCGCAAGCTGTGGGTTGCCAGTTTACCTGCAACACCTGGTAATCCATAAAGGGCGGCTAACTGAGCGCTAGTTGATGTGGCATACATACCCACGATATAGGAAAAGGTCCTTGTGTGAGGCAGAGTTAAAGAATAAATAAAAACAAAACAAAAAAACGAAAATCTAGTTGCGGCAATATGCGGCCAGGCAATCCTGTAGTAATTTATTTGACTGTCATGAATCTTACTAATATCTAA
Organism: Orthosia incerta; assembly: GCA_948252205.1. NCBI lineage: Eukaryota > Metazoa > Arthropoda > Insecta > Lepidoptera > Noctuidae > Orthosia > Orthosia incerta. The sequence goes on from OX411748.1 coordinate 10,409,136, forward strand.
TATTATAAATGTGAAAGTTTGGATGGATGGATGTATTTTTTTTTATGCTTGCGCTTGACCACTATCTCACCTGATGGTTAACGATGAAGTACGCTTGCCTAGAAAAAACTTATTCACACATGACTTAAAGACTCCCAGATTGTAGCTATCAGGAAATATAGACTCCAGCAGTCTGGATTCTGAAATATAGAGTTTCTTACTCAATCACTGACAGAGCTAGAATGGCTGAACGGAATTTTGCCTCAGAGATAAATTATAGTAGTAGTAGTAGTAGGCTACTATTTATCTCGGTATTCTATTCCCTTGGGATAAAAAAACACTTTTCACGCGGGCGAAGTCGCTGTCAGAAGCTAGTCATTCATAAAATCAAGTTTCATCAAAAACAATACACCTGCAGATTTTTGGAGTTGGATCTCGATATACAAGGAGGGATCAAAAAGTAGTGAGAATGAGATAGACTATAATGACTATTGATAACTTAATAATTTATTTTTCTTCCAACTATGCTTTAATTGCATCACAATCACACTAAAAACTCAGTACAAAGCGAGTCTTTAATGCTCTAGAGCAATAAAAATGTATGAAATTTCATTATTGCACTGTTTTTTTTTAATCGCACCAAAAGTTGCCAATCTCAATGGATTAGCTCTATTCAGCCAGCCGATATCAATACTTTTTTTTTTACGTACGTATTATTCATTTCTATCCTACTTGTTCCAAATTTAAAAAAATGATTGCTGCTAACTCTGATTTCAAAATGAAAGAAATTTAAAAAAGTGATTTATCTACTATTCCTATAGGTAATAGTTGAAAGAAAAGCAGATTATGCAACTCGCCTTAAGTAATTTATATTGCCCTCGTGCCTGTTAGATTAGAGCCCTCGCTAGCGCTCAAGAAATGTCAAGTCGATTTTGTTTCTGACTGTCGGTTAACATTCTCGGCAAACATCTTGCGGAGACTTTTCTCATATTCAAAGATTGTTTCAATATGGATTGAATACTTCCATATGAAATGCCCGTTTCTTGAATTAAGTATCGGATGGTAACTCTTCGATCGCTCAATACAATTTTCTCAACATTCGCATCATTTTCTTGGGTGACTGACGTCGATGGACGGCCGCAACGATGTTCGTCTTCCGTACTCGTTCTCCCTACTCGAAATTGAGAAGCCCACCTTGCGACAGTGGAATACGGCGGAGCAGACTATCCTAATGTTGCCTCCAAATCGCAATGAATCTCTTGCGACGTTAACTTTTTTAAACTGAGGTATTTAATAACGGCTCGCACTTTGTTTTCCTCCATTTTCGAGAACACGTTCCGACACGAAGCTAACAAATGACTACATTCAGAAAAAACAAAATAGAATCGAAGATTTTTCTTTATTAATATTACAAATATGTATCTGAGCTATGCCTGCCAGTATTTTTTTTAATTCTTACCAAGGATTATGTCGATCTCACTACTTTTTGATCCCTCCTAGTATACGCCTTGTTCTTCTTCTTCGGGTCGCTGGCACAACAATCATACAGATTTGTTTGGCCTAGAATTTAGCCATTTTCGCGGAATCGCCGGTAGTGCTAGAGGTAATTATGGTTGTTTGTTTTGGGACACAGAAGGCAGGATAGGAGGTGGAGCATAATAACATAGTTTGCGATTCATCTCCGCATCCACACCCTGCTACCGTTCCATTTCCTGTTGGGCGTAGGTATCATCGAACTTATTTGTCAGCTTTGTTAGGATTCGACTGCAATTTTAACCCTGGTCTTTACCTAAGGATCAACAACTAAGGCACTAATTTGAGACCAGAATAACCTGTTTTGTTCACTGAAATCTCAGAATAACCTGTTTTGTTATTCAAATTAACCTTTCATACCAATCTGTGATTTCAAGTATACACGTTACAAATCTACAATATGTCTATTTAAAGGTTCAAAATCATACTAAATACCTATCTCCTACGTTGCCAACAAAATTAAGGGTTCTGAGGTTAGATTGCGGGTACCGGACTTACCCTAGCCTTACCCGTTACCCTCCCAAGTAGTTACCGTAATAGGTTCGCTAGCAACGTATCAAATCCAGGAAACGGTTAACCTGAATCTAAGGGCAATCTACTGGAGTGATTTGAAACAATATGCTTGTAATTAGTTTTGGTACTTGGCTTTGATTGCGTGTATTGCCGCTGTTCCTAAAAGGTACAGACTGTTATGGGTAAGTATAACATCTCGTAATTTTTCGTACCTGTATTTTTTTTTTGCCTTACGACTGTCTATTAAATATTGTCATTTAAATATTGTTATTTAATCTCAACTAGAAACAATTCAGGGACAATTGCTGAATTGAGTATTTGGAGTTAAGAATGTGTCAAGCCCTACTTATGTGCCAAATTTTGACTGGTTTTCAGAATAAATAACAGTTTGACAAATCAAAATTAAATCTTGGTGCCTGAATACGGTATTGAATATTTGAAGTAAAGAACGTGTTAAAAACCTAATTTAATACCAAATATTGACAGGTTTACAGGGATAAATACAGTTTGACAAATACTCAACTCTCAAAAGCTGTATTTTGAAATCGGAGGTAATTCAAAAATTGGGGGACAGTCATGTAAAATGTTTGCCGAAAATCAAAGAAGCCAATTTATCATTTGAACCGGAAGAGTTGAACACAAACCAAATCAAAATCACGTTCGCATCAAGAGCCTGAAGATTAAAGCCACCTACTGAGTAAGTACTTACCGCCTGCTTTATTTATTTCTCGTGGCTTTAAGATATTTTCTCAAATGATGCTGCGGTCCAACATTCTTTCCTGGCCGTTCGTGTGGAAAGAAATCAAAGGATCTCTGCGTTTTCCCAGCCAACTAGGTAACTGAAATTTCACGGGTCGTTGAACAACGTTTTTGGTCAAAAAGGGAGCTTATCTTCAGGATGAAAAGCTTTATAAGTATTCTAGGAATATTATCTTTCTTTTTGCTACGTTGATGTAGTGAAAATTTTAATTATTCACGGACAAAACGAAAGGTATTTTTAATTTGGTGACGTTATTGAGTACAATGTACCTAAAAGGTTTTCATGGAAATCTTTCAGAAAATCTTTAGCTCGGCCTCATTAAATAACAAACTTTTTCCAGGAGCTTCGGCCGTGTAAAAAAAGAAATGTTTTATCCAAATCCGTTCTCTTTGAATCGATATGTTTCGAATTTTTGTCGGGTTATTATCTTTCACATTTATAATTTTATCAGACAGTTGGATTTTTATTAGCTCTACGTATTCCGGTAACATATTAAGTAATACCGAGCTACTCTGCCTACATATAGGAACGTAAGTATAACTGTTACTATTTTACGAAGTGCGAGATTAAATTTCAAGAATGCGAGGAAGTAAATTGGATTTTACCGCAACATATCGTATTCGGGTATATTTGCACGTCACGAGTCTGGATGTGGGTGCTACAGTAGGTACGTATCATGTGTTAGATTAGGAATTTATTATGAATTAAAGTTAACGGCTTTTCGGCAGGAGAAACTAAATTGGAGACGGCTCATAAAGTGGTGATATGAAACTAGCTATTTTGAAATTAGCTCAATATGTTTATTAGCTTAATGTGATCTAATAAAGTAACTGCCTCCTTGATTTTGTGGTCGTAAGCGGTACTGCTGAGCTCATATTCCTGGGTCCTGGGTTCAATTTCCGGTTGGGAAAAAGTTTTTTTAGGTTTTTCAATAGCAGCTCGGAGTCTGAACTTGTGCCCGGTATATTATCTGTGGCCCGGCTAATGGGAATTGGCTCGGCCCCTATTACATGGGACTCAAACATAACTGATGGAATGTGGATGATGACCCATCCTAAGCGTATGTTATTAAAGCATTGACATATATTATTAAAGACATTCTAATACAATTAGGTCGAATTTCGTTGTAATATATGTTTACTTATTAACCTTTTCACCGCCACGCCATATCGGTATTCCTATGCCCTGTACGCCAAGTATTTTTCTGCGACCTGTTTTTTGTCGAGTATAGCCGTCGTTGGCGCACAGGGCACGCTTGCTCATGTCGGCTATAGCCGACATTGGCGTTCAAAAGGTTAACAAAAGTGTTGTCGATTAATAATAAAGTGACAATTAGTTTACCCATGGTATAATAATATACTCCGTATACCTATCTCGCTGTCATTTCATTGACATTAACTTGACTTTTTATTATTTTTCTTTTAATTTAATAATAAGCCTACATAGACCGTACTTATATGTTTTTGAAATCAATTATAGTTTCTGCTCTATCAAAGAAATACTTTTTAATTCAAAATCTATTACAATGAGCACAATGCTCGAAATTGCACGAGCCTATGAACTGACACACAATTTTTATATTATTTAAAACGTCAGAACTGAGAAGTGCACCATGTGCAATATAACAAGGAAAATTTAATGTTTTAAAGTTTTCAAACGAATTATCCGCCGAATCGGTCATGAATCACTTTGCTTGACTGTACCTACCATGTAGGTCTGCAAATCTACTAACCTTTCGAGAAATATAGGCGTGATATTATGTGACCTAATAAATTGATACTAGGTAGTCACATAACTGGTGCTAACAATAAGTCGTATAATTGGAGAAAACATAAAATAAATGGAGAAAGTTCTTAGCACGAGCCGTTTTGTAGTTTCTGCCTAAATAATTGTTTATTTAGGTATTTGTTTGTATAAAAAAATCGTAATCAGTTCTTTACCGACTACGATATTTTTAACAAATAGACAACTACACTCTCGTTGAGAGTGCTGGGCTACTTTTATAATGAAAAATGATATGTTTCTGTGGGGTACACAGAAACATTTCACTTTTAATCAAAAAACGCCAATCGTATTGAATCGTTTTGATTGAAAGAAAAAAGAAGAAAGAAAAATCGTTTATTGGCACGTACCACAAATTAGGTTACCTACACAATTATGAAAATAAACTTAAAATAAAACTTAAAACTAACAATCATACTGTGTGACTCACGGCAGTGCCAATCAGGCCCTGTTCAGCAATATGTCAGACAACTGGCGTTGCCTGACGCTGATTTTCAACAGGACCTGGTTGAGAGGTGAACATACATAAGTAATGTGTCCTGTATATTTACATAAATCTGTTATTGTCGTATGGGTTTGAAATAATATTCTACGATCAATAACCACTATCTAAAAACTATGCATAAATAATAATAATAAGAAGTACCTACAAAATACAAACCGAACGGGCGTACCGCGGGAGATGCATTAAGTTTGTGCATTACCCCCGCCACACGGCGCACACAGTCACTGCGAGCGGCCGCGTGCATCGTCGGTGCAAGACAAAACAAACGGATAATTTGTTCTTTATTTTGTATTTTATAAGGTACCTACTTTCTATAAAAAACTAATTAGGTGCTAGATTATAGTGAAATATAACATGTAATTAAAACAAACAAGTAGTTGTATTGTATTGTATCGTAATTTTCCAACTCCTCCGTTATTCTTTTCTGTTTAATTTCGTTGCGGGTTCCAAGACGGTTAAATTCATTATCCGGGACTTCGTCTTCGTCAGCTTCATTGCCTCGGCGATTTTCTGGTGGTCGCCACTGTTGATTCTGGCTGTCAGAAGTTGCAAAACAAAAAAAAATCGTATTGAACAGCGATCTGACAGACTATATTTAATTAGAAATTATTTGTAAGCTATCTTCAACTACCTCTAAGAAAGTACTTACTTAACATTGTAAGCTATCCTTAAACTAAAGGACTTTATTCCGGGAATTCGATCAAACAGAATTACATTTTCTACGAAATGAAAACAATTTAACTTGCTTGAAATTTTCTGGAAAATTCTATACTTACCTACAAAAACAATAAATTAAAAAAAAAATGTTTGAGTAAAGCGATAAGCGTGCCCGGGACCAGACCGACCGTTAACACTGATACAATTGAACACCATAAATACAAAACAAACAGTGACAAGTAATAAAATAAATGAATAACATTGATAATAAAACTTTTTCGGTATTATGCTACAATGAAACTTCAAAAACCATTGTATCTAAAGTCACTACGGGTGATCAGAACCCCGAAATACTGCCAGAGTCTGTATTTCCTGACAGAGTCATCATATAGAGTCTTTAAGTGAAGAGTGAATAGATTTCTTCTAGGTAAGCGGGCTACATCGTCGACCACATCATCGCTTACCATCAGGTGAGATAGTGGTCAAGCTCGAGCCTACAAATAATAAAAAAGTCATCTATTACCATACCAATTATCATACTTATATTTTTTAGGGTATTTTTTTTGATAACTGGGTTGCGAAGGTCAGGGACGTATTCAAAATTGGGCACCCGCTTTAACGGCACCTGAATGAATGGCACCTGAGGTATTCCACATACGGCACCTATCCATATTTTTCGCACGTGACATTAGTGGAACCCAGTCTCTACCGCTTATGATTCTAGGCCCGCAAATACTTCTTCATGATTCTGGTCTCTTAGTAGTTTGGGTATAAATGCTTATACTCGTAATGTTCAAAATTTAATTAAATAAAAAAACTTTTTACAAAAAAATACTACCGACTTCCAAATAAAACTACAAAGTGAAAAATAACTTTATTTTTGGAAGTCGGTGTCTTTCGTAGGTACCAATTTATTGCGTTATGGACACCGACTTCCAAAAATAAAGTAATTTTTCACTTTGAAGTTTTATTTGGAAGTCGGTAGTATTTTTTTGTATTTTTTTATTTTTATTTTTCACTTTTTATTTGTACCTACCTAATAGGTAAGTTGTTTAGTAAGTTACCTACTCGTATAACGGCAGAATATATTACCAAAATATCATGAAACATAAACATAACCGGTGAAATGAGAGATCTGCGTACCCCTTAAGAGCGTACTGGCGTGATGTTATGTTATGAAATGGTATAAACAACAAACAGACATGCGATTGCAGCAATCCCGAGAGATTTTCCATTGTTTATTGAAGAGTTCTGTTGTAAATCTTCGAATTTCTCTGTCAGTCCTTCACCAAATTAAAATGGGACCAATTTCGGAACATACTCTTTCAAACAAAAAAGGATTTTTTGAAATCGGTCCACAATTGACGGATTTATCGGTGATCATACACAAAACATACATAATGTCGAACATAGAACCTCCTCCTTTTTGGGAAGTCGGTTAAAAAGCAAAAGAGGACGTTACATTTTTTTCGGTGGCGCAGTCGTTAAGACCTCGCCTCTCTTACTTGAGATCATGGGTTCGAATCCGGGCAAGTACCAATGTAACTTTTCAATTCATATGTACTTTCTTAGTTTATCTTGGACATTGCTGACAACGGTGAAGGAAAACATCGTGAGGAAACGTGGACTTATAGTGAGTTTATTATAAGATTGTGCTGCGTTGGTGTGATTGCTGCAAGGTGTTGCAGTGCGAGGATAAACGAATGAATAAATAAATAAATCATGTTATTAAACTCTCTACTGATTTTAATCTGAAATGGTTTACAACTAAAATGGTGGAACACAATTGGTAATATTTATAACTAGCTGTTGCCCGCGGCTTCGCTCCCGTGGACCACCCCACAGAACCCATTTTCGGGATTAAAAAATAGCCTATGTCACTCAGGAATAATGTAGCTTTCTATTGGTGAAATAATTTTTCAAATCGGTCCAGCAGTTTCGGAGCCTATTCGGTACAAACAAACAAACAAAAAATCTTTCCTCTTTATAATATTAGCATAGATTATTGTCTTTCTTTCTCTCTATCTGAAGAGAGACATACTAACTTGAGCCACAAGGGATATTTTTTTTTCCAAAATACATACTAAATTAATTATCCAATTAAACATTGTTTTATTACAGCACCTACAGACCCACACCTGATCAAAAACTTATTAAAAAAGCAATCGTTGATTGAAAATTAACGAATGCACATACCACAACCGATTGTTTTAATATTCATGATCAAATTAGCAATTCCAAGAGGATTTTATATCAACTGAATGTTCTCTGTTCCATCCCTACTATATCAGTTTAATTTTTTTTTGTACTAGTTGTGCAGCTTTTCTGTTTGATAAAAGAACTTACTTTCTACTTTATCCATACTAATATTAACACTGTTTTTCTGTTTGTCACCTTTTCACGTCTTAACGGCTGAACCGATTTAAATGAAACTTGGCACACAGGTAGACCCTGTTCTGCATTAGGACATAGAATTTTTATGCCGGTAGTAAATTCCCTTGGGATCATTGCCGACTAACACGCAGGCAAAGCCACTGTCAGAAGATAGTATGAAACATAACATGTCTTCTTGAGTAAACCTAATCCGTCCTTTTCGTACGAGAATTAGTGAGGTAAGAGCCTTTCACTGAGGCTTAGCTGCCAAATGTAGAAGCTTATCACTGCAATGTTGTTTTATAAAATACATTAGTCTTGAACCAGCACGAAATAAATTGTGTTATGTATGAACAACTTTCTCGTGATGAATGAAAAGGAAAGAGCAGTTTACATCAACTTAAACAATTAAGACAGGGCGGACTACACGTTTTTCTTACGCCATCTTTTGGTTGCCCACTTGTTACATTGGTCAGACCGAAACGAGCTCGTCACGCGGTCGGCTATCTTCGGGAACGGTTATCAGCCGACATTTAAAATGCTCTGATTTGTAAGGCAAAAGCGTATAAGCAAAAGTTCAGACTATCGTATCTTTACTATTTAAAAATATTCTAGTTTAGCAAATAAATCCAGGAGCAGCGAAAATACATGGCGAAAAAATACCGAAGCATTCCCCTAATGTAAAACATAATATTTACAGCTTAAAACGACTTTTTTATCTTCGCTGAGCCACAATAGCAACCGTTGAAAACACGGAATGATAATATTGTGCCGGCTGTTTCAGGGAAACTGCAACTTGCTACTTGCACATAAGGTTTGGATTGCTATGGTTGATGGAGAAGATTTTTTGGTAACATTTCGTTTGGTTAACCAGTCCTTAAAGGTAGACGTACATTCAAAGTTCGTTAACTTTTATCAAAGCCGATGTGAAGCATGATAATCCTATGCAGAGGTAAGGCTGGAAAAATTTAATATAAATCAGAGTGAATAAATATTTTGTCATCACCAACTTAATCTGCTCTCAAAACGGTGAAGAAAACATAGTGAGGAAATCGAAAAGTTCTAGAACAAATAAATGTAAATGTGACATGTACCAATCCGCACTGGGCCCGAGTGGTAGATTATAGCCCACTCCTTCTCACAGAGAGGCGGTCAGTGTCCCAGCAATGATAATATTATAGGCTTAGCATTATGCTTATGCTCAACATAGGTATAAAGCTGTCTGACCAGCTGTAAAACCCTTTGTGTAGTTGATATTATTTTGCAGTAATCCCATACCATGATGACAACGGTGATAATGATAGTCTGGGCAAGACCTGGCTACGGCATGTTGGTCAAATTGTGGGTAAAAGTAGCACAGAGCTAAAGCCATGAGACAGTGTGATGGAGTTTCTTTATGGTGTAATATTAAAGTATGTAGTGATTCTCGTCTGAAGGCTTTTGCTCTTAATATAGACAGAATATGCTAGTTAAAGTGTAGTGCCCTTTAACGTGGATGTAGACAACCTCTCTATCGACATAAATACATACAATTTTAATATGACATAACTGAGATTCTAGAATATGAATAAATATTCTGTAGAAAATTTTATACGAGCTTGTTGAAAGTATTTGCGAGACAAAAAATGTAATCTCTGTTTCAGTCGAGTATTAAGCTAAACAGCATTTTTTTAACTACCCACGCTCTCGTCACTAAAAAATTAATGCACGAATTTTAATGAAATTTTCGTCGCTGTGATGCTTAGTACCGCGATATGCTGGCCTTGCTTTACATGTTCTGTGTAATTATTTTATTTGAGTCTCTTTCTATTTTTAGTCTTCTTGTTTTGTTGTGTTGCTGTTGTATAATAGTTCTTCTGATGTAGACATTTAGTAAGTAAATGAAGTAGATAAGTATACTGTGGTAACTGTTGTTCTCATGATATAGGTACTGAAATGAAAGACGAATATGATTTTGTGATAGAACAGAAGCTGGCTTATGCGTTTCGAACGGTATTTAAAAAAAAATACGGATAATCGTTGAAATTTTTTTCACAGATCTTTAATTTTTCATGGAATTCTAAAACAGGTAGGTCCAATTTTTAAAGTTCATGAAAAATTAAAGGTCTTTCTTGAACTTTTTAATTATAACTCTCTTATTTTATGAAACATTTTGAATAGAGACAAATAAAAAATTTAAATGGGTTTTACTTTTCATTTTGCAACCAAATAAACGATTACAGAGCTTCTTATTTTTAACTATATTTGCTCGACGGAAATGAGACCTCGCGTCAGCCTCTTAACAAACAACTTACACCATTCCAGCGATGTTTAACAAATAACCATTTAAACAATTTATGAATAAACTTCACAATATGCTCCATTTGCATTCCTTCTCCCTTACGAGTATGCCATCAAAAGTTGTTCCGGAGCCGTTCCAAGTTATCGGCACACATGCCAATATGGCAGCCTGAGAAATCGAAGGTACAGTCAAGCTAGTTAATTCATGACCTATTCAGCTGAAATTTCGTTTGAAAACTTCAAAATGTTGAAGTGAAGTTTTATAGTGAAATTTTAAATAATACGAAAATTGTGTTAACAGTGACGTGTAATTGTGATAATTGTGTTTGTTTTACCAAATGGGAGTCTTAGTGCAGAAAAGGGAGTCCCTCTTCTATACTTTTGGTTTTGTTGCATTTGAATTTCAAATTAACTGCCGTCCGTCGTGTGTTTTCTAAACAACAAGGTTAACACAATATTTAAAAAAAAATACATTTATGAACTATGTATTTCGATTTCAGACGAACATTTTTAAATGAAAGATTAAAGCCAAATATTAAAAGTTAAATACACACATCAACACGGTCTAGGGATATTTTTAAAAAAGCGAATTACTATCAATGTGTTAATTATTTATATGACATGTATATATTTAAAAGATACGTTATTTAATATTCTACCATTTTTTAATAATGGTTATGGTACTTCGATTAAAATTTCAGGATTTTATGGAAAAAAATGAAGCATAGACGGAAACCGTATATGAATTAACTTTTAATTTATGAGTAAAACTGAAAAAAATAGAAAAATCATTTAATTTGTGTTTATAAACTTGAAGTTTGAGAAAACGCCCATGATGTTCATAACACATCGGCAACGATTCTGCATGCTCAGAACAAGGTTGTCAATGTCTTGCTGCGGAATATTGTCCCATGTCCTTCTGAGGTGCGCAAAAAGTTGATCTTCTGTTGCCAGATTTTCAGGAACTTCCTTCAGAGCTCTTCTTTGCAGCATATACCACGCATGCTCAATGGGATTTAGATCTGGCGATTGAGCAGGCCAGTCTAAGGCCCTAACATTGTGTGTATGTAACTAAGCTGCTACCGTTCTCGCCGTGTGTGCCCGGGCATTGTCGTGCATGAGCAGGAAATCTTGCCCCATTTGTGTTCTGTGGGGCAAGATTACGGGCCCCAGCACCTGTTGGACGTATCGTTCTGCCGTCATATTGCCCCGCACCCAAACGAGATCCGTCCGTCCTCCAAGACGAATTCCTGCCCAAACCATAATTGTTCCTCCTTGGTATGGGTGAACTTCCTGAGGGTTCTGAAGACGGCTCCATCGTCCAGGAACTCGCCAAACACGCGTCTTTCGTGAATCTGGATGGAAGCCGAACCTGGATTCATCCGTGAACAGCACATTGGACCATTGCTCACGGCCCCAGTCCACGTGGTTCCCAACCCATTCTAATCGTCGTCCACGATTGCCTCTCCGTAAAGGTGGGACCCGGAGTGGTCTACGAGTGCGTAGATTGCTTTCATGCAGTCGCCTTTCTTACAGTTTGGTCACTCACAAGCACTTGGTGTTCCACTCGCAGCCTTTGGACCAATTGAGTCGCCGTTGCATTTGGTTGAGCTCGCGCAGTAATTTGCAAAAATCGGTCTTGTCTGGGGGTAGTGATGCGACTTGGCCCCCGGTGCCTCTCCGCTACTTCACCTGTGGCACAATAGCGTGTCCACAATCTTGAAATTACATTTTGGTGGGTCCCTATGGCCTCAGCAACATTACGCTGAACAGACCCAGCTTCCAGCATTCCCACAGCTCGTAACATCTCCGCCCTCGTCAAATGTTGGCGCATGGCTACAATACCTCAATTTTAATCTTTCGTTTAAAAATGAAAAAAAACTGTAACTAAACGTAATTCGTATTGTTTTCTAAATTTCGCACATATGAAAATTCCCTCTCCTACACATCAAGACATTTTTTTGCCACCGAAACAAAAGAATTTTAAAAAATTTGAATTTGGAATTAGTCTGAGATAAATTACAAACAAATCGGTGTATAAAAGATTCCAATGCGGCCAGTACTTCTCGAGTTATTTAATTGAGTATGAAATATCCCTAGACCGTGTTGATGTGTTTAGATATTAAAATGTCATTTGATTGAGATGACACCAAGATGGAAAACTAATTATCAATGTTAATAATTTTCTACTAAAGAAATGTAAGCAAATTTAACTGAATTCTATTAGATTGTCTGTACTAAATTACACTTAAGACAATTCAGAAATCAAACTGGTCGATAGTACTTAAGGTATTAGTATGCATGCCTTCACTCTCATGTCGCCATGTGTCACCAAACATTGTAGTAAGCATATATTAGATATAATTAATTAGGGATAAATGTTCTCCATTGTTTTGTTTGGTACCGATCAAATATCAGTATTGTAGTAAATTTTCCTTCTTAGATGTTCTTTGGTACCAGAAGGCAAAATAAAGAAAATCTGTCAAGATAACGGTTGACAATGATAGGTTCAACTTTTATTTCATTCAAAGATATTTTGGAAGCTTTTAGTTATTTTATTCTTAGTTCGAGTATCAGAAATAAATACAATACCATAGTCTTTTGTACTCTAGATTTTTTTGCAGATGTTCGTGAAAAGTTCTAGACTACTGTTAGCTATGTTACTTAAGGCGCCTCCCCGAGCAAAACGCCGCGCTATTCGAATTTTGTGCTGTTTTTGAGAGCTATCTACTCTTTATTTAAAAAAAAAATCAATTAATACAAATACATTAAATTTCTACATAATGTTGATTCTAAAATTGTAGTACACTTTTTTTTTAAATAGGTATATGTGTCACTAATCTCCTTCCAACAAAACCATATAAAAGTGAAATAATTATTGATAGCATGCATCTCCTCGTAAAGTGTTCATTAATTATTTTTTATACTAACTCTAATTGATAGACAATTTGATAACGAACATTTTGTAAGTTTTATTTTTTTCAAAAGACCAATATTCGATAAAAGATTTTATTCTAAAATCTGGGCGTATTCACTACCGTAATTCATGCGCCACCAGTGCTGCTAGGCCAATAGGAATGCTCATATTCATGGTCAGGGTACGGCCTTAAGGAGGCTAATGTTTTTGAAGTAACCTGCTGTCAGAATTAATCGCGAGGTTATGTGTATTTACTGATCGAATATAGCTTTATCCCAGAAAATGATAAACGGATCAAATTGATTCATCGGTGGTCTCTTCATTGGAAATGCTCAAAGTGCTCGTCCATTCGAATAACAGGAAGCACACGGCCCGCCGCCGGATGAGGCCGCGATGCGGCATAACTTCTGGTTCCGGGGTTCGTGCCGGCTAGTGACATATTAGTGTAGGTATGTCGTGAGCAGTATTGTGAGGACGTGATGTACGTGGAACATGTCTTCGTAATAATCTGTTTAGTATATTATTATATCAATTTGTTTCTTGTAAAACACTACTTGCGTGCATTATGGGGATTGTTTTTGACGTTCAAAAATGTGCTGTCCTAATTTGAATAAATGATTTTTGATTTTATGATTCTAAGTATCTTATGATGCAGCATCTTTAGCTACATCGTGAGGAAACTGGCATGTCCTGAAACCAAAAATTCGAAGATCATCATTTGTTCTCTGTTCTTATCTTTGGGATGGATCTGCCAAATACCAGCTTGATGCACTAGAGTCGATCGAAAGGGCGGGCCAAGAAGCTCAACGGCAATGAGACACTGGTCGAGTTAAAGCTGCAGAGCCTTGAAAATCGTCGTCGAGTTTCCAGCTTGTCAGTTTTTTATCGGTTCACCGGTCACCCATACACACTAAACGTTTTGGAAATTTGGAAATACTTTCATTACGCGCACAGCTAAGGAGTGGAACTCCCTGCCAGTGTGCTGATAGCTAAAACCTAGGGTCTTTAAGTCAAGAGTGAATAGGTTGCTTCTAGGCAAGCGTCCTTCACCGTCGACCACGTCAACCCTTACGATCAGCTGAGATACTGGTCATACGCGAGCCGATCAACAATAAAACTAAAATAACAAAAATCAAACCGACTTCCAGAACAAAATACTACAAAGCAAAAAATAACTTTCTTTTCCGTAGTCGGTGTCTTTTGTACCCAATGTTTTCCGTTTTTCGACACCGACTTCGGAAAAGAAAGTTATTTTTTGCTTTTTAGTTTTTTGTTCTGGAAGTCGGTTTGATTTTCTGTTAAAAAGTTTTTTATTTTTCTCTTTTTAGTTTTGGTAGGTATAACCCAAAGAACGTCTCATGATGATACCAATAAGCCCAAACACGACTAGGTTAAATTATTTTATATCAGAGTGCCAGTGCCTACCTGCCTGCTTCATCATCTGTTCAGTGCGATGGCACTATTTTCATCAGTACCATTTATTTATAAGTATTTGCTTCATCACAGTTTGTTAACTGTTTGAGATAAATTATACCCGTGACATACTAAGCATTTAGGAGTTCCAGTGGCCATCCGTGGTCTTCTTCATCAGTTCCACTTCACCAAATTATACTTTCTGAGGGCGAATGATTGCATTGTTGATGAAAATACCAAAATCGTTATATGTATGCCTACGAGTATAACATTTGAGGAGTTTCCTCGATTTCTCTAGGATCCCATCATCAGATCGTCACTTGATGACTATGGGACCAACTAGGAAGAAAACAAAAGATTTTTTTTTGAAATCGGTCTAGGCGTCTTTGAGTAATCGGAGAACATACATAAAAAAAAAAATGATTCCGATGAATTGAGAACCTACTCCTTTTTTTGAAGTCGGTTAATGAACATCTGCCAACCCGCACTGGACCCGCGTGGCAGATTATGTCCTCTCACAGAGAGGAGGCCTTTGTCTCAGCAGTGGGAACATTAAGAGGCTGATGTTGATGATGATCTAACTGTTGCAAGCGCTGCTGTTGTCTGCAAGGTCTTGGGTTTGATGCCCGGATCGGGCAAAGTGTTACTGGGTTTTAGATACGGGATAACTTCTGGTTCCTCCGGGGTCTGTGTGTCCAGTGCCATATTAGTGTAGGTATGACGTGACTTCACACAACAACTCACAATGTTAGGACCCATTAATATTAATGCTGATTTTTATCCATTGTGCTAGGCAACTGGGCTTATCCCAGTTGGAAACGACACTTTGTTTTGTGCCTATTGGCCTTATTTGTTCTGTCTCCTGCTTGATATGGAGGGAAGCGGCAATTTAAAATTATTCCTACTGCTTTCGTTATTCTTTTCTGATTAATTTCGTTGCAGCATCCAAGACAGTTAAATTCATTCTCTGGGACTTCGTCGAGCTTCATTTCCTTGGCGCTTTTCTGGTGGTCGTCACTGTTGATTCTGGCTTTTAGGAGTTGCAGTGGTTTAGGAATAGTGCGGTGGGATAACGTGACTTACGTGAAACGTATCTTCGAGTTATGGTTAGCATGATGTTGTCATGTTAGTCTTCTTCTTTTCGTGTGAGGATGTGGCCACCCCTGGTGTCCAGAGTTAATTAAGCCGCCTCTGGGAACCCTACACGCCTCTGACGTGGCTATTTCAGACTTACGTTAACTATATAAGTCCAGGTTTTCTCACGATGTTTTCCTTCACCGTTGCTTGTGATTTCCAAGATAAACTTAGAAAAAAACATATGCATTTGAATAGGTCACATTGGTACTTGCCCGGATTTGAAATTACGACCTCAAGCACGAGAGTCGAGGTCTTAGCCACTGAGCCACCACGACATACTTGAGGCCTCAAGAACTTGAGGAAAGTTTTGAATATGAATATGGATAGTAACGGGGGTAGAGGTAAACCAAAGAAAGGATGGATTGTTAAAGATGATATAGCTAACAAGAAAATTACTGTTGAGGAGCGGTGAATAACGATGTCTGGAAAAAGAAGACTTGCCGAATAAATTGGCATAAGTGCAGGCGGATGATAGCGTATAAGAAGTACCTCTTGTTTGTGGTTTGTGCAGCTACACTGAATAATAAAGAACGCAATGTTTTTCGAATAATTGCAAATGCTAAAATACCCACCATTTGGAGCAGCGGTGAATTAATTATAGGTAATATTGGCTTTAGCTTTTGTCACGGTTTTCAAAGGCCTCAAAAGACGGGGTTAGAACCCTGCGCATACTTAGACTTTAGGCCTATGCATGTGTTTTTTTTCACTGTAACAAATGACATTATACGTCCAAAATTCAAGTTTAGGTCTGTCAAAAAGGACCCTTCTTAAGTTTTAATGATACACCTGGAAAAGAATAAACTGCATATTTTGTCCATCTCTAATAATGAATCAATTTCAACAAAACCGAAATATCACATAACAGCAAAACGTACTAATGACGGCGACGTAAAAAACAAAAGCTCGGCAGGACGGTACGTCCACGCCGAACGGTGTCATGTCTAATGCATAGTAATGAACTTCGAAATCCGAACATACGTTGACCACTAAGAGCAAAAGATACGAAACTGCACGGCTGTTGCCTAGTTCCTATATCTTACGGACAGTTACTGGTATTTTCAGTGCTCGTTATCCTGTAACAGATCGCGAGCCGTAATTGCTACAGTATAAAATGTGTAAAGGGTGAACTGTATCTTCAGTAAGTGGTAGCCTTTTTCATTAGCAGATTTTTTAATTTCACTAAAAGTAGTATAAAACAAACGATATGTGTCGTTGGACCTTGTTGGTTATGTATTAAATAACACGCACAATAAAAGAACATAACGAAGACTTAAAAACGTGATGGTTGCACCCGAGTGTAATGGTTTGACTCGATTCATTTTATATCACACCGATAAGTGATTTTTATTAAGTGAAACTGCAAATATATTCACAAGAATGCAATGCAATGCAATTCCACCGATTTGTACATGTTTTTTTTAAGAAAATACGTACACGATATTGCCTATTGACGCTATTCAAAATGCGTCGCCCCATCAGAAAGGTCCCTTGCAGTTTTTTCGGGACAGATTTCATTCGTCAAGTATCTGGACTAAAATGTGCGATAAAGTCGATCTTATCTATGATATCTGAAGAAATATACGATTTGCATATCATACCGGTACGTAAATTGAAACCTTTGCCTGTCCCTAAGACTTTTCCCCAGTTTCATCTCACTCTGGGATCGCACTTCCGATTACAAGACCGGAGGCACCGTTCCAACAATATCGCATTTCGGAAAGGTCTTCCTCATCTTGATGATATAACGCGTCTTCTCAGTCTAGAGGAATGGCCATTGTTTCAAGGAATACAAAATCTGTATGGTCGATTGTATACCATGTAACCAACAGTTCTATTATAAAGACTTAGTATGTTATGAAGAATAAATAAATAAATCTTCTAAGTATAGGTTAACAACTAACACTGCACTTGTAGTCCGTCCACAGGAATGCAGGACCCGTAAATGAAGTTTTCCTTTGATGTTATGGCATCAAACAACCAGGAATTTCCTATAAGTTCACAAAACAACTATGTCAGATAATGTGTCTACTCATGCTACAGAATAAGCCGTACCATTAAGCCAAGTAATACGTTTTATTTCGTACTTCCTCCTCAGGTCAACGTTTTATGTTTATTTACATCTATAAAGTAAAACAAATTGCTGATGCTTTAAAACGCGCGCAGTAGTGAACTCTCGGTATTATCAGTAATTAAATTAGACTTGCAAAATGTCGACGTATACCATACTTATGTACGTTCACTTCCAAGCATTTATTTCCTTTAAGCACCGCGGAAATTTAACGTATTTCACGGAATATTGTTTCCAGTTTGTGCAAGCTCGAATTCATCAAGTTTCGGGTTTCCGAAACATTTTTGCTTTGAGCGCAACCTGAATGGAATTGTTTTCATCCCCGAAAGATGAGATTATTTTTTATTTTAGAGCGGTCTTTGTCCCTTTTCATCAAAGTGTCGAGGTTAATAAGATTTTAATATTGGATGGGAAGGTGTCAACTTTGTTACGTGCGGGTCATTCAGCCGATTGTATCGAGTTTACGAGCCAGCGAGCTCGTAAAGTAAGTATTGCTGACGGTTCAGCTATCAACAAACTTTATATTGTTAAATTTGCAGCCGTTTTATAGAAAATGAACCACAAACCTTAGATTGCAAGACTGAACGACGTACTCTTGAATCAATATATGCAGACCTGTTCAATCTTCACCTTTCTTACCACTGGCAAGAAGAAGAATCTTTGGAGTAACTATGATACTTACTTAACTATATCTTGTAGGTATATTGTTCTGAGACTCAAACTGCTCATATAGCGGCAACCCTGGACATGGGATATAACACAAAACTTGTTAGTTTAACCATTCATACAGCCATAATCAATCATTCCTTGGTGAGAAACTTTACAGTTGGGAGCCTGATCTACACATTGTCTTCCATAGACGTGTTCTATCACCACAAAACTTTTTAGTTATAGAGTAAGTTTTAGATGTTAACCTTTCAGTGCATTTTTATTTCCTACTTCTATAATTTTATTGAAATTATTTGTAATGAATTGCCCTGATTTAAATATTTGTAAAAAATTAAACCCTTCTTTATTCTTCTCCATTCTTATTAATTTCTCCGTATTCATAAAGTATAAATAATGCAATAAGGACAGCAATATTTCTTCTCGTCTTCTCTTCTTCTTTCTTTCGTAGAAATACCTATTAATTATTAATTGTCTTTATATTTATTAGGTTAGCCTCAGATTTACTTTTTGCTTCTAAAATGTGTTCTCGTTCACTGCTAACATAAGTAGAGTTATCACTTACTCCATATTTGTTCGGTCTCCGTAAGACAACGCGTTTGGAGTTTGGCCAAAAGTGTGTACTGGCCCCTCACCACGCTGTAACTTCATAAACACAACCATATTCCAGCCACTCCGCCCACCTATTTAGAATACTTGTAAAGTAGGTTTCTAAAATTACAGAAGGCATCATTAGCAAATACAATTTTCTTTTTCGAATTACTAAATATTTACCTACATACAGAACAATCTAAAGAAATTTTCAAGATTCAGAAAAGAAAAAATCTTTTAAAAGAAAGTCAGGCAAAGCAAGGCTTTATAAATCCAATAATCACTGTTATCTTTTCCATATCAATAAATTAGATTTTGGTTTTCTTTTTGACACTTCGTAAGTCTCTTAACTTAGCTCAATCTTAGTCTAAGCATCCAACTAAAGCCTTGAATTGCCCAACTACACAACATCTGGATCTCAACTTTATGTTGGTTGATATTTAGGGAAGTTGCCGCAGTCAGTGTGTGATCAATCTTTAGCAGTAAAATCTCTGAAACTTAAAAGACAAATGCCTTTTTTGAAAATCTTTATCATGTTTTGAAAATCTTTAACAATCATAAAGTTTATCGTAATCATGTATTACGTCTCCAGAATACGAAGATGAATAAATTCCTCATAAAACTGGCAATCGTTTTTCTAAGCCCTCAAGGTTTTAATCAAAGGATGAGACTTAACTTCGTCTGTCCAGAAACATTTAGGTAAACGTTAGTGGCAACAGACAATTTAAACTGCCCCGTAGTGGCTCCGTGCCAAACTTTGCGGCTACTTCCCCTGAGTTTTCGGAACCCCCAGTGTATTAACAGGCGCTATCGATTGACCACTCAACTATTTTAACAACTAGGAGATACTTACCGAAACTTTACAAGAATTTCTAATAACTTAGAATATTTTAGCGGCAAGAATTTGGAAGTGCCCATCTTCGACTAGACGGTCTATGTAATATAGTACTAATTCTCTTTAGTGCTTTCGAGAATTGGCCTTTGATTTATATTCAGACTTTTTTCTACTTTTTATTCGTTTTACAAAAACTGGTCAGACAAAAGAGAATTTGAATGGCGCGCTGAAATTTGCATGGCTTTAAAAACAAAAAAAAATCGAGCCAACTTGGTAAGTAAACGGCGCGCGGAACGGGTAAACTGAACACATGAGCAAACTTTTATTACTTCGGTTTTTCTTTGTGGGGTGTGAAGCCCCTAAAACTTATAATAAACTTACACGCATTCAGATTTCCGTCCCACCTGAAACTCTACCATTGATCCTTCGGGGTAAAATACCCGAAAAAAGGTTTCCGGACGACATACATACAAATAGATTAACAATATCAATGGGGACTTCGAACTGTCAAGACTTAAAAGACCGCAAGGGATTCCACCTTTTGGCCTTCAAGTTTCAAATCTCGAAGTTCTGTGATAAAGAAAAAGTAAAGCATCGCCACCTTATAGCCCTAGCGGGTTACTCCGGAATACTTGACAATCCGTCAGTGACGTAACACCTACGATTCTATCAGCTGGAGAAATGCGGTCTGCGATGTTTTTAATCCCCGACGTCAAAAGAGGGGTGTTATAAGTTTGAAGTGTGTATCTGTGTATTTGTGTATCTGTCTGTAGCATCACATCACATCACATCATCAGCCTATTATTTATTGTTCTCACTGCTGCGACACAGGCCTCTTCTCTGTGAAAGGGGATGGGCTGTAATCCACCACGCGGGCCCAGTGCGGGTTGGTGGATGTCACATGTCTTCGAATTTTTGGGTCTAAGACATGCCGGTTTCCTCACGATGTTTTCCTTCACCGTTTTGAGAGCAGTGGTGATGAAATAATTTACACAAAGTAAAGCGCCTGCCTGGGTTCAAACCCACGACCTACAACTTGTAAGTCGCGGCCGATAGTACTGGGCCGATAGTACTGGCTCTCTAGCATCATGCTGTCTGTAGCATCATAGCTCCTAAACCGATTACAATCGAGTTTTTTAATTAAAAAAAGGAACTCGTGGCTAAATAATAACAGCCGCACGGGTCGATCATCAAGGTTAAGCAACGCTTGACGAGGTCGGTCCGTGGATGGGTGACCATTTCAACATAGCGAGTTTCCTCCCGGCTGTCATTTGAAGATCTTTGACAGTCGTTACGGGTAGTCAGAAGCTTGAAATCTGACACCAGTCTTGCCCAGTTACCCAGTTACTGGGTTGTGGAGGTCAGATAGGCAGTCGCTCCATGTAAAACACTGGTACTCAGCTGAATCCGGTTAGACTGGAAGCCGACCCCAATATAGTTGGGAAAAGGCAGGTAGATTGATAGAATTAAAAAAAAAAATTGTCTTGAGTGTTCTTAGCTATGTTTGATGAAAATCGGTTCAGCCGTTCAAAAGTAATGCGCATTTTACTCTTTTAATCGTGATATTTTCGCAAGATATCATGTTACAATTACGTGTTTCAATCAAGCGTGTCTATTAGGTACTAGATACATTGTTTAATAAAAATAATGGGTTAATAATCTTCGACGCTTTTTAAATTTTATATTTATGTCTTGTTTCTTCTTTAACCGTGTCAGAAGCTTAGAGTATTACGTAGCTTGTTAAGTAAATCTACTGTTATTAAAATGTAGAAAAATTACAGTGGCAGATATTGTAGACTTATCGAAATTTAGACAGCGTAAAAAATGAAAAACTTTTAAAGGACCATAACGCAAGTCATGGCTTAGGATAGTTATCGATCGCCACAGGTCCTATTAGAAAGGCAATAATTGTTTTAAAATAAAACCTAATTCACACTTCGAGATAGTAAAACTAATTACATAGACGCATGCATTATACATCCGGCTATTGTTCAATGCCGATATATAATGTAATACATCTAAGCCATCTTCGTCAAAGTGCATAATCAGCATACGGATCTAATTAGTTATCAAAATACCAAGACCTGGAAGACAAGATGCATAATATTATAACACGAGGAACAGACACACTGCAATGCAACGCTGATGTTTGATTGTGTCAGCTGGTTAATTGGTATGATCTTCGCTGAACGCCCGAAGACACCCCAGGGTGATCGGATATACGGGATCGGTTATATTCGGGTCAATCTACAAGAGATGGCGATTTTTCTTAGTGTATGTAAAATTTATAAGATTTATGTCTTTTCTTGCTATTTATAAATTTTCTTCTTTGAGGATGCAACCAGATGGAAGATGTAGATAAGCTCTCCTTTCTTGCTAAACTATAAAAAAACTTATTCTTAATTTTTATGTCTTCTAAAGCTTTTACGGACAAAGTGACTGATAGCGTGCAATGTTACATTACTAAAAGTTATCTATGGCCAAGTTTATGTCTCAGTTCAGCTTTTAAATCAAACCCAGAACGTTTTTCTCGATATTCATGCTTGCAATCACTAGACGTCGACAAAAATCTGCAGCTTCATTTTTCAGAATTACTGAAATAAAAACTACGGGTAGGTAATCGTACAGCCAGATATTTCTGCCTATATAGTAGGTGAATAAATCAGTTTTAAATACCATAAATTTAATACACTTGGGCTTGGGGCAAACAGGGCGTGGATCAGGAGATATCTGTTCGGTTTCGTTCCAGATTCTCCCCAAGGAGTCTTGGGTAGGAAAACTGTAGATACATATTGCGGTTCTATGGCAAAATTTGTTGTGATTGATAATAGTCGTAAGTGCTCGCCGATGTGAAAATCATTTTTTTTTTTTTTTAGATTGGTTTTAAAAAGTTTAGATCGATGATTTTTGCTTGATATGGTGGAGTGGCTTTTAGTAGGGCAACTTTATAATGAATGTGTTGCTTAATTGATACAATCTATGTTATTGATAAAGTTTATGGTACTACATCATTGGTGGTAGCCTTATAATACCAATAATTAAAATAACTTATCATATTTTTGAGAAGCAAGATGTTTGACAATATGATCGAATGGCTGTCTGGTCACCTGTTAAAAATTGGCCTTTTTAGGGTTCCCAAAGGGTAAAAATGGGACCCTATTACTAAGATTCCACGATCCGTCTGTCTGTCACGACACGACAGGCTGTAGCTCATACACCGTGGTAGCTAAACAGTTGAAATTTTATAAATGATGTATTTCTGTTGTTAAAAACAGAATAAAATAAATATTTAAGTGGGGCTCCCATACAACAAACGTATTTTTTTGGCGTTTTTTGCGATAATGGTACGGAACCCTTTGTACACGATTCCGTCTCGCACTTGGCCGGTTTTTTATTTATATGTGCTTTAAAGATTCGCCAGAGATATATCCTATCGTAAAATCAAGAAACATTACGCAATTTCGTTCTCTTAAACAACCCTAAAACTAAGATGTGCTCTACCTACTCCACTATACAATAACACGATAGTCACTTAAAAGTCTAATGGACCCACTAGCCTAATCTCACCAAACAAAAGAAAGATAGTGAACCCTTTGTACCAAAAAAGAATTGAAAGGAAGGTACAGGATTAAATATCCAAGATGCTTTGCTTTCTCATGGATTCCCCACGTGCAAACTTTGGGCTTTTAAGCGATTTCTGGGACAATGTGGACACAGAATATGTATGAAATATTATGCTCTACCCACGCAGTTTATGTTTGAACATAATTTTCATATTGTTATAGGCAAAAATATGGATTTAATCTGTAAACGATTTTCCTTGAAGCTCATGTTTTCTAATGCTTAGTAATAATATACTGAGAAAGGCATATTTAGAATTTATTTTGCTGATGTTATTGGAATAAGCAGCTGTTATAATAGGTGATAAGCTTCCATTTGCCTTTGAAAATGGGTATGTACTTAGTTTATTTTTTGTTCATAATATTTATTCCTCGTTGCTAGTAACCGCTACTGGTAAGCATAAGATTTAAGGTTCGATTCCTCGGTTGGTCAATGCGTTATTGTATTTTTCATCTGAAATTGCCATGTTACAGACTCGATGGCGCCCACAAAACTGGCGAATTTTGGGTGTAGTCTATCCCTTTGAGAAATAAAAAACTTAATTATTTTTAAGAATGTTTTAACTTAGCGTCCCAAGTTTAGATTCCCAAGACGTTTTCATTATTTTCCTCATCAAGCTTTCGAGTTAAATCCTTAAAAGTGAGGTCTTAAAATCTGTCCGCAATTGCACACTTTCCATAATTTACATTTAATTTGCTAAGCTGTGAGCAAATTAATTTGAATGCACCGTGTTTCCCGAAAGCGGTGAAGGAAGTTGTCGACGGAAGTAGTTAGGTCTAGCGGAAACAATGGCGTCGACTGGAAGATGGCGCGACTGTATACCGAATTTGTAATTTATACACGTGTATGTATTGCTCACTAAACTCACGGCTAATATTAGTTTTAATTAAGACCCGATAGATTTTAACTATAAGTAACAGGGAATATTTTTGCCCTAATTTACGTCCTGCTTTTGAGAAGTGCTAAGATTTTTTACTGTTTGAGTCTAACGAAAAAACCAAACTTTAGGTGCCCATTGCGCGTACGCCGATTTGTCACATTACTTTTTAGCAGCTATGTTATGATTGGTTTTATAAATTTATGACAGCATATTGACTTCCTTTTAATTTGTATGTTGTCGATAAATTATTTTCAGAAATAGTGACTACGCGGCAAGGTGTCACAAGTCACTGTAAGGATGCTTTTCAAATTCAGACAATTTTGGAGTCCATTTTTTATTAGTACACAACCTTATACCTTAACCTTATTATAAAAGAGATGTGTAACTTAATTTTTTGGTTTACAATAAAGTATATTCTATTCTATTTTTATAATTAATTAACTTTTTGCTGTAATATTACCTGCACCTTTAAGAGCCTTTTCAGACCGAGGAGTTACAGTTTGTTATCCATAATGGAAACAACATAGTTTATTAGTTTAACTAAGTTACAGCGCTAATTTGCTAACGACGAACATCTCATTTAGGCAAGTTTAGATAACATCTGTGTTGTCAGAGATTTCGGGATTTAGGTGTTCCTACCTAAATAATAGATTTAATTGTAAACTATTAGTAACTTACAAGAACTTAACATCGTTTTGAATATTTAGGCCCTATAAAGCAAGGGCTGTTTGTGAATAGCTGGAACTATTTTGGGGTAGGCCTTTGCTCAGCTGTGGGACATTGTATGCACTGTAGGCTAAATAAAACAGGATATGTTTTATAATTCAAGATTTATATGTTCCTACATGACTAAGGTGACAATACTTATTGGGTTCACTTGTAAATGATAATAACCTGTTTATTAATCATATTACACATAAAAAAGTGACCATTTTATTATAATACACAGACCAAAGATTATATAAAAATCTAACCTGAATAATGCAGTAATGCTCGTAGTAAAAAAGTGATAAAACAAAAAAATGCGTGTTCACGAGCGTGTTTGACGTTTATTTACATGAAAAGTGATGTTCTGATTGTTGTTTTTCACAGTATGCTCGTTTACATAAAGTTTTGTCATTTATATCACTGTAATCTACAGATTATAAGTAATAAAACAACATTCATTTTATTACTATACGTCACAATGTGTCCGGTGAGCCTAATCCCCATGCAAAAAGAATGGTCTCCTTTAGGTGTAAAGTAATAATTATATTACAATAACATAGTTTTGAAAATAAAGGTCCTCGTTTTATTTGGTGTCAGTTGTCATTTCAAACTGACTTTCCCTATATACTTTTCCCCTTTTTATTTCGGTCAAAGAACAAAAAATAGACCGTTTTTTGTGAGTTTAGGAACTTACACCCAAAATTGGCAAATGTCTCAAACTTTCTTCGTGGGCGAATGATAAACACTGCCCAATTGATAGGTATTGAAAATCATGAATGGGCCTGAAAGAGAGTATATAAATAGTTTACCTGTACAGAAGGATTAAGGGATCCATAGTTCATACGGACTTAAAGTATTATTAGACTTCTTAGACAAGTCTCGGATGTTCTAAGTTTGAAATGGAAAGTTTGAAACTTCAAAAATCAGACTCCCGAATCGGTTCAAACATATATCAGTGTTTCCTAGAAAAGCCGAAAATTTAGTACCTAAAAACTTAGGACACGTAATATACTACCACTACATTTTAGACTGAGAACCTACCTCAGCAATCTTAGGGACATGAAGGCTCCTCATTTCTAATAATACTTTGCCTGGACTTGGCGCGGCCAAGACAACTGACAGCCTTAGACTTCGGCGGCTCAGTTAGCACTTGATGGTTGCCTGTACCTATCTGTACTGATGTATGCTATGTTCTTCGATCAGGAATACATTAGATTAGGTATAAGGAACTAAATTACGTCGCGAGGTATAGGTAGGTAGGAACATTTACATTTTGTGGCTATGAAGTATTATATAGAAAACAGGTTACAAACATCAAAAAATAACTATTATAAACCTTATGTAACGATCAAAAATCTTTATGTTTGATCATTGCATAAGGTTTGTAAGGTGCCATCGAATATAATGCCGCAAAAAAATAAAATAAACCGGGGGGTGACCATAAGCTCTTAGAGCGGTAACAATTTGAGATCGAATAAGGGACAGATGTATCTGGCTTGTATACATCTGTCACTTACTCGATATCAAATTAATACCGCTCTAAGAGCTTATGGTCACCCCCCTGATGTGAAATCTTCTTCAGGTGCATTGAGCGATTTTGTTAGGGGCACCACTTGTGACGTGTGACGGGATAACTGTACTTAATTGTTTTTGTGACGCAGCGTCGCCAGTCTTTCATACAAAAACGCAGTTATTTCAAAGTTTTAATTTTTAATTTCTGCTGGCAGTTCCAAGGTATTTATAAAGTGCCTATAAGAAATCTAACATATTCTTGATCAAAGGCTGTACTACTTGGGATAACGCACGTACATTAGTGAGATGTCTCAGATTCGCACACAGTACGGCAGCATACTGCATTCCGGTGCGATTGCCACTGAGGCAATGGATTTGGCCACGAATTATGCTCCTCTACATGCAAATAACTTATTCTCGAATGGAATTACGAGAGGGCTAAATGTGGTATAGTGAAGGTCTTGTAGTGATTTGCAGCTGCTAGGCAACTACTTACTTCTTCTCTAAGCAACTTCTCACAGGAGGCTTGTGTCGCAACAGTGTGAACATAAAAAGGTGATTATGCTAAGCGACTAATGACGTTGTTATGTGAATAGTTAAAGATATTTTAAAGCAAAAGACATAATTATATTTAGGGTATGGTTGTTATATTTACTTCAGAAACCTATAAGACCCTACGAGGTAAATTTGTGATGAATCAAACATTCTTAGCGAAGTAATATGGACGGACGTTTGACTTCTTCCTTGAATAACTTAATCAAATAGTTTTTTTTTTCAATGAATGAAAAATAAAGTATATGAATAGCAAAAGGGTTCGGCTTTCATACTCTACCGCCACCAAGTTTTTCAACTTTTCTCCAATTCACAAATATCTGAAAAGGCATTGTATTACCTGTAGTGATTTGTTCAAGCGTCACGACCGCTGAAAGAAAACTGTTTATTATTTATCAAAGTACTCCAAAGGTTTCAATATAAACAGGCAAATGATTGTTTATCGGTACAAAGGTAAGGTCGGGTGTTATTTTATAAAGTAACGAAAACATGACCTGGAAAGCACTGTATTTTACAAGCTTTTATCTACTCTCATATCGTAATATTCGAATTATAAACTTCAAAACGAGTTTATATTGACATACTTTATAAACACAATACCGAAATTTAAAAATAGAATCTCATTATAACACTATTTCTCTAACAAAATAATGCCATAATAGTTATTTATGCTACAAGTGCGGGAAGTAGGTGATTTCCGATGAGTGGTATTTTATTCACGAGCGAGCGAAGCGAGTGAGTGGATAAATCGACACGAGTCGGAAATCATCTTACGCACGTGTATCATACAACATTTTACTATGCACTGTGCGAGGAAATAAAAAAATATATCTGAACCAAACAAGAAATTAATAAAATGGCGCTTATTCAAGGGCGCTCAGCATATCCACAGATTAACTAATAATAGCTGTCACGTCGTATCGCAAAAAGGCACGAGCAAAATGTTCATTCTGCCAAACATATTTAATGAATACTTATTTAAAATTAATTTATTGATCAAAATCTAAATCTAGAGTAATTAAAAACGCCTTAAATGAAGTATTAGTTTTGTTTTACCTTTTATATGAATGATAATCTGTACTTAACAAATTTTTAAAACTTTTCTCAAATAATAAAATCTATGCGGTGGGCTGACGTTGGAGTTAAAAATTAAAAAAGTACAGGAAAGTAAAAAGCACTAGTAAAAAAAAGTGACACTTTCCGCACAGTTTGGCTGCTTGGAAAACGCTCTTTTCGAGGACATGCATTGTAAAACAATTTTTTTCTATTACGATACAGGACAAATCCAAGAAGTTAATCACTAATGAGTTTCCATCAATATTTTTTTGTAATGCCATTTTAGTACCTATAATAAAAAGATTTGATTCCAATTTTAAATTGTCTGTGACAATGCCCGCTTTAGGCTTAGCACGCACTGCTATTTTTATTCAGGCGAATTTTGTCTCTTTATACCTGTTCATAGAGCTCAAAATATTCGCGCGAATTAAATTCGCGTCGCGGTGCGGTGGATTCTGTTGCAAATCACGGATTTCATGCGGTATTATTGCCGCACGATTTTTTTACCGCAATGCGAGCAGTTTCATACAATTCCATAGGTCGCAGAATAGGCGGTAAAAATTCGCGCGAATAAATATCGCAGTGCGTGTGCTAAGCCTTATCCGTGCATGCGCGGATAATGCGGTGATTTGCTGGGTTTTGACGCCATTCATACGTTTTGAAGGTTTCGCTGTACTGAATTTCATGAGTTTTTTAAATTCTTGCTTAAAATGTCTGATATTAGTGAATGTGAAGAAAATTTGACTCTGCCAAACATTTTATATGCGGCGAAGGAAATTCGAGATTATTATATGATGCATTTATCACGACTTTATGGCATGGAAAATGCAAAAAAAATAATATTAAGTAGGTTCAATCCCAAAATGTATGAGTGTAGATAAAGTAGTGTATGAAACTGCACATAACTAGGTATTAAAACATTCGTGTGAATACAATTAAAAACCTCGCCTACGGCTCGGTTTTTAAACACACACTCATGTTTTAATACCCCTTATTATGCAACAGTATCATAAACTACTTTTTTTTTTTTTTAAATTTTAACTTGCAATGTATGTATGTATGTATGTAAGTGTGTTCGGGTCAAATCTTGCAACTGAATTTTAAAGCAGTTATCTTCCACCGATTAAGATGAAATTTTGCATACACGTTTAGTTTGGATGACAATGTATGGTTTGATAAGTGACGTCATTCTAAATCCAATATGGCGGACGGCCCAAAATGGTGGACTAGTTATTTTTTGTGCACTGCCATGATATGGGTATCAAATGAAAGGGTTCGCTGAGAAGAATACGAAAACATTTACATTGATAAAGTTCCGCGGTGACGAATCTAGTAGCTATTAGATTGAGCTCAAACTACATTGTTTTGCACGTTTTTTTGCAGTATAATGCTGGGATCACACGGCATTACACCTCACGTTTTTACAGTATCATGAGTGGGATGTTGCCAATTGCTCCCAGAATTAAACTTAAAAAATAAGTGCAGTACAATACCGTCTTAGGTTTTAAGCAATGCGTAGAATGTAACTATTTCACGGTTTCGCCACCAGTATCCAAAAATCATGGATTGGATACGTATGATTTTTGGAAGGCAGGGCTTTACTGGAAGAACATACCCGCGGGTATGTCTATTGAATTTGTCCGACAGTCTCTGCAATACCGTAGGTATATCTGACTGCGACAGTTACATACTATTTATACATATTATTATTATTATAATAAATAAGTACCGGGAGACCAAGCTCTACTCGGGTGAAAATAGAGAAAACGACGTTTTCTAAAAATGAAACCTAGCTAGATCGATTATTTTCGCCCCCGAAAGGCACTGCATACTAAATTTAATGAAAATCGTTAGTGCCGTTTCCGAGATTCAGATTATATATATACATATGTACAAGAATTGCTCGTAGATTAGATACCACTGCAGGGCAAGGGCCTATTCTCTATAGGAGACGACACGCACCCTCAAGACCCGCAGGCCTGCCCGACTGCAAGTCCGCCTAGTGAATTCCCCGTCAATAGTTTTAAGACGACGACAGTCACCAACGGCCTTGAGGGAACAAAACGCGCACTCTTTTCACACCCACGCGACCCGAAATTCTGTAGATTTTTGTATTCTCCTTATAATTCTACGACTTAAAAAAAAAGCCTTTGATCAAAATTTAGATAATTAAATTGTCTTTCCGACGATAATTTCATTAAAATACGCCCGGCAGTTTTGGTGCGATTATCGTTTTTATGTCCGTGTTGAACATAACTTTACAAATTAATTACACTACGTTATACGAATAAAACTCAAAATATTCGTAGATCAAATCATTAAAAAAATGTTCTGAAGTAACATATATTTAACATTAACATTAAAAGCGGGATATTTACCATGTTTACTGTTTGTTGCGAGTTCCCGATATTTCGGTGCTGTTGCAAGCACCATGATCACGGATAAACTGAAAGTCATTGCGGGTGGGTGTTTATGAGGAGACAAAACGGTCTACCCTCTTTCTTGTTCGTTTTTTGCACTCAGTACCGCTACCATTGTCACTCACAACTCGATTCTGTTCCCGACACACGAAACTCACTGTGTCCGATCGCGAACTTTTTTCGGCAGTTTTTCGGGTTTTACACAGCTGAACGACTGGATTCCAAGCTCTCGACAGTTGAAACCCATCCTCCCGGTTGAAATTTTTATATTTTGTAATTTCGATGGCTTCCCTCACCAGTCGAGGGATATAGTGGCGTTCTGTCGAAATGACCTGAGGGTTATGTAACTCAATCCAGTGGTTCAATCCTGATTCCAAAAGATGTTGAGCTATGGCCGATTTTTGGGTGTCGTTGTTTTTTACCGCCCTGATATGCTCTGAAATTCGACAAGAAACCGTACGCTTCGTCTGACCGATGTATGACTTACCACAACTACAATCTACTTTATAAACACTGGGCTTTTCCAGCGGAAAGTTGTCCTTCGGCGAACGCAGCATCTGTGACACTTTTCTGATATTTTTCTCCAAAAAAATACGTTTAGGCGTGATTCTTATTTTAAAAAAAGGTGGACAGAACAACGTCTAGCCATTTAAGTTATTCAATTTAATTGACATCGTTATTTATTTATTAGAGACAAAAAAGCAGTTACATGTTAAAGTTTAAATAAATCTATAAGTACATAATAAATTGGCAAACTTAAAACCCACACCATTGTTCACGGATTAATATTTGAACAAATAGGAAACGGACGTTCATCGCGTTAATTTATCTTAGACTAGCTGTTCCCCGCGGCTTCGCTCCCGTGGACCACCCCACAGGACCCGTTTCCGGGAGTAAGAAATAGCCTATGTCACTCAGGAATAATGTGGCTTTATATTGGTGAAAGAATTTTTTACATCGGTCCAGTAGTTTCAGAGCCTATTCGGTACAAACAAACAAACAAACAAAAATAACTTTTCTCTTTATAATATTGAATGAGTAAAGATTATGGAAATAAAATCGTTAGCGACGTAATTAGCTGTAACACTGGTTTTCTTTCGCTTCAGAATCTTAACTTACCCTAGAAAAGAAAATGGTTCGTAAATGTGTCGTTTTATTAACATAATAATGACCTAGTAGAAGTATAAACTGTACTAATCGAGGGCACATTACAAACCAGGGGAAATAATAAAGGTGTACAGTAAATGAAACTCCTTCAACAAAGCCCTTTTGTCTTTGAGTACACTGTTCAAATTAAGTGAAAAATAATTCCGGCTGTGCAAATTGGATGTCCGGAAAACTCACGGGATAGCGGATATTAGACGGTAGAAAATTTTCCATCATAGCCATTCTTTACTTTTATTGAACGGGAAAGTTTTATAATTATTCTTTTTAGATGGAAATAGTTGCCGAATTCAATTTCTTCAGTCATTGTTCATTAACCTGGAAAATAACAAGACCAATACCGTAGAAAATTGCTCATAATTTTTATTGCGAAAGATAATATTAAGCGTCTAAACAACTAGCCTAAAAAAATACTCTGGTCATTCTGATGGAAATCATGAAATTAAACCAGTAGCTGATATCTGAAAGATAAGATAGTATTAAAACAACTATTAGAAACTAATTAATTACCAGATTATAATGAATTAATGACCTACTTATTTAAAGATTATAGAAATCATTACGCAATGAGTTTATTTTTATAAGACGTGTAAGAAGTAAGATTAGAAAATAGATGTATTGTGTCTCGTGACTCCTTCTGTTGCGATGCAAAAACGAGTGACAAAGGTTCGAGTTCTAAGATTCGAACGCTGGGATTGTATATGGTTGCAGATATTTATTTCTCAAGAACAGAATATGCATTCACTTACAATGAAAAACACTAAATATGTCGTGGTCAATGTGGCGACGCTCGAAAAAGGGTTTTAGAGATTGACCTTCCAACCACAGTATTTGCAAAAACCAATCTAGACATGCGGCAGCGTGTCAAGCCAAGTTCAAACAAAAAAGGAACTGGCGACGTAGCTGCTGTGTGTAACATTACACGAACCATTTGGAGCCACTTTTGTCATCTTAATAACTCAAAATCTATTGAACATAAACACATGAAATTTGGTTTATGTATTAAAATCGCTAAGATGAACTAGAAACCAAAATTTCATAAACATAACGTTCTAACGGTTAAGTAGATATTAACGTCCAAAAATCGTCATTTTTTTCACTGACTGACTAAAACTCGGCAATACATAATATCCTGGCCACTGCTCCCTGTGGTGCATCTATTCCTGGTGGGGCTCAAACATGGTGTTGATATCAAAACGTACTATAACCTGATGGCATTTATGAAAAGACGGCTCGGACGGATATATTTGTCGGAAATTTAATGTTTTGTCACCAGCCGACGTTGAAAAGTTTTTGAAAGAGGCTCCGGTTAGTCAGTGCCTAGCAACAAAGGTACGCTGAATATTATTAATCTAAACGTATTTAAATAATTGTGTAATCTTAGCATAACTTCTTAGAACTAATTAATCGTTTTTTTTTTTTCGATGATTGCCTTAATATTCGGTGTCTTTGGTGTGTGTAGACGACAAGAGCTTTATAATATTAAAACAAAGGATGTAGAAACCCGAAAGCAGCCTCTACTCATAACAAGGCGAATATCAGTGACAAAATAACGCAAGCATTTAATTTAGAGCCAAAGGCAAAAAAGTTTTGCCCCGAACCACAACCATGTACATCTCGTAGCATGAGTTATTTGGTTCCTACTGTTCTATGATTTGCCTTTGTCGCCGACATTTACATAAGAAGAAAACTAAAGAAATGGCAAGCACCAATGTAACACAAACTGTGAAATTGCCATCCAATTCAATCCAATATCGCTTTGAAAATTGTACGTTCACCAATTGTTTTAATAATTAAATGATATAGGCAACACATGTTTGTTTTTTCCTCGCAAATGTGTTGAAAAATGTCGTATGAAACTCGTGAGTTGTGCTCATTACACGCTCGGCTGAATTACGCCATCCTGCAACCCACAGCCTCTTATGTAATGAGCAAATTAACTCACTTGTATCATAATATACTATTCTATAACGATACAGGGCAAAGCCAAGAAGTTAATATCACCAAGGAGTTTCCATCTTTTTTTTTTGTAATGGTTGGCATAAGCGGGGCGCGCCATTTTTACCCGACTGCGGGCGGGAAATGTTTGTTTTTTATAGTACATATTATAAATTTTTTTGATTACAATTTTTACTTATCTGTGGCAACGCCCGCTTTAGCGCATGCGCAGTTAATGCGGTGATGTGCTGGGTTTTGGCGCCATTCGTAAGTTAGGTTAGGTTAGGTTAAAACGGGCTGTTTTCCGCAACTCCACGACTAAGCGCGTATTTTGCGTACGGGTGGGAATTAACCTTCTACCAACTTTCTCACTCGATCCATCCCAGCTCCTCGAGGAAGGCCAACAGCGCCTTCGTGTTGCTGACTACCTCCTGTACGGTACCTGGTTCACCGAGGTATTTGGCCCTGTAACCGGCGATTACTGGGCAGCTTAGAAGCAGGTGCGATGCTGTCTCGTCCTCCTCCATGCATGCCCTGCACAGCGGGCTGTCCGTAATCCCTAAGACAAAAAGGTGCTTATTAAAAGTCCCGTGGCCAGTCGTTACAGCTGTGATTGCTCGCAACTGCTGTTTCGTCAGACGTAGGGCCTTCTGCGTAAAACGACCATCCAAAGAGGGAAGTGCCTCCTTGGACTGCCTGCACTCACTGTGATCAATCCACAATTTGTGGTGTTGCTCCTTGGTGCGTTTCCTTACCAGACTGCGGAGGTAGCCAAATGTTATAGGCACGATTGGCTCCGGACCAACCGCCGCCATACTGGACCCCCTACGCGCGAGCTCATCCGCCGCATCGTTGCCTCGGGAGTCACTATGTCCCTTGATCCATTGAATGGTTACTTTATTGCTTGACCCAACCTGGTTTAGGCGTTGGTGACACTCGTATATCAGTCCGGAGCAGACGGTGTGGCTGCCCAGCGCCTGCAGGACGGCCATGCTGTCTGAGAGAATACGTATTGGGAAGTCCTTTACCTTCCTGTCTAGAATGGCCGATGTGGCCAGGGTGATGCCCACACACTCTGCCTGGAACACCGTAATATAATAAACAAAAACTTACGAATGTGTTGTGTGCCACTTGGGGCACACAACACATTCGTAAGTTTTGATGTACTGAATTTTTCTTACTGTTTTGACTTTTTTCTTTTATTTAGTAGGTTCAATCCCAATTTATGAGTGTAGATAAAGTAGTGTATGAAACTGACATAACTAGGTATTAAAACATTCGTGTGATACTTTTAAAAACCTCTTGGTTTTATTAAACACACACTCATGTTTTAATACCCCTTATTATGCAACAGTTTCATAAACTACTATTATTACCTCATATGTTTCAAACCACTGCTGGAAGGCTTTATATAATTAAGACATCGTTAAATACGTCTAAGTATTCTTTAAGTGACGTTGAAAATAAGCAGTCATTGCGGATTTTGGACGCCATCTTATGGGATTCCCATTTTTTATCAAAATGAAAGGTTAAGAGGTGGTTGCAAAAATATATAAAACATAAATGTTTAAAACTTATTAAAAAAAAAAAAAATAATGAAAAATCTAAAACGGACTGCTTAAGGTTCCCCTAGTCGACGGTACGAACTATTTTGTGCACGAGGTTAAAATGCATGCTATCTCATCCGACAACACGTGCGAAAGAGATAGATGCTGTGATGAGCAGTAAGAAGCTAGTTCGTGTAAGAATGAGCACTTTTGCAAATTTGTATCGAAATTGATGATGATTTAGGCGACGAAAACGAGCGCGCGAAATTTTATACACAGACCTTTGGGAGTCTAGATATCATGAAAAAATTACAAAATGTATATTTTCAAAATAAATTTATTTGAATTGTTGATTTACTAATCCATCCCTATATGGGGTTTTGCAATTTTTCTTCTTTTTATGGTATTTATTTTCGCCCAAAGATGTATTGAAATTAGTGTTGGAATATGGAACTTTCGACGCTCATAACTGTCAAGATTTGTTTTTCTTTTTTGTTTCCATACATGGCTAGATAATGATGAGACAAATTGATATCAATTTTTATTTTTAACGTACATCGTCAAACAATGGAGCAATCGCCAGATTACGTTTGTATGGAAGAATGATCGACTAGTGTAACCTTAAGAGGCGAACTAAAAATATGTCAACAAGAAGAAAATCATGATGTGCAGTCGGGGGATATATGTTCGCGAGCTGGCTGACCACCTGATCCTCCGACTGCACAGCATGATTTTTTTCTTGTTTACATATTTTTAGTTAGCCTCTTAAGCAGTCGGGTTAAATTAAGTTTATTTGATAGATTTATTTTATAAATATAAATATTAGCTGTTCTGCGGGAACCTTTAAATTCTACTGTCAGTCAGTGATAATAATAATAATAATAGTTTATTTCATAATGAGATTGCAAAGTTTACAAATGTTTCATTTATACATTTTTAAGATTCATTAATACAATAAAGACGGGTGAAGTACTGTTCTCCTAGATAGTCTAAAATTTAGCCTGTGTTAAGGAGAGACAGTGCCGATCCCCTGTATGGCGGATTATTATAGAAGTAGATTATAAGTGTGCTTACTTAATATAAAATTTGGAATTTGAAGAAGCATCTGAACATAAGTGTAGTTGTTATACAATAGTTATTTTATTATTATTTATACAAAACATATTTATGTAAATGTGAGTGATGTCATCCTAATAGCTATTTAACTCTTTCATCAGTTTTACTCAAAAATATGCTTAGATAGCTCTAAGTCTTAGAAAATCAACAAACGTTTGTCAAATGCTAGCACCATTCATGATACGAGTAGTTCGTGCAGAGCAGCGAGGCGTGAACGCTGAATTGTCTGACGACTCGTGTCCTGTGTGACACGGCCAGTATCCACTCAGCCTTTGATAATTGAAATATGTAGTCAGCCAATCTCCCAGTAAAATTGAATTACTACCGTTCACACCCTTTCAAACTCAACCTCAGATGTTTAAAAAATTTGCAATGCATAGATCATAAAAAGTTGCTGGTTTCAAAGCATAAATTCTGATTCTTATAAGGCACCTCATGGTTACCATTTTA
Source organism: Orthosia incerta (assembly GCA_948252205.1). Taxonomy (NCBI): domain Eukaryota; kingdom Metazoa; phylum Arthropoda; class Insecta; order Lepidoptera; family Noctuidae; genus Orthosia; species Orthosia incerta. Next base: position 10,446,109 of record OX411748.1, read on the forward strand.
AATCAAGTTAAAATAACACGGGATCGACATGGCTACAACAATATCGCTATCGTTAGTTACCACTTAGTTAATTATAACAAAACTTTATCCCAAAAGTTAGAACGCTTTTTGATCACGACTGGACCAGTATTCACCACTAAAACTTCAAACCAGGTCAATTAATTATTCTTATTTGAGGAGATAGAGTAGTTTATCTACCTGCTCGGACCGCTGTTTACTTGTTCAACAGAAAATAGAGCTGTGTGCCGTTCTATTGAATTCAACTAGTATACAGGATGTGTTTTACAAGTGGCCGTGGATGGCCAAATCCAAAAAAAACACTCAAAAGAGTCTCATACCCGATTTTGATGAAAACTAACACTACATCATTGGATTTTTGAAAAATCAATATTCCTAACCAGGCATTTTGATTGAACGGGTTTGTCCGTTGAAAAAAAAAATATACGCTGTATTATTACACCAACCGTTGGTGTTGCTAATAAGGATCACATTCTGCGCAGTAATGACATGCTGCAAACTCAGGGCAAGATCCCATTTTTAACGAATAAAAATATATTTTGAGCGCATGTTATATTTTTGTGCGTTTGGTTATTGCTATTCCTCCTAGCTTCAGATTTGGCCATCCACGCCCACTTCAAAAACTCACCATGTAGAGATACCTAATAAAATGCAATACAAATGAATATTCATAGAACGATATTGCATTGTAGATCGAATAGTGTTTTTATAAACGGGAAATACAAACAAACCACTAAGTGTGAATTCGAAAACCTCATTCAAAGTGGATTTAAACGTCATGGTTAGTAGACTGAAAAATAAGGTTTATGTGTCAATTATCCAGCTTTTAGGAATATCCTATGAGGCATAATAATGTCCTCTCAAATCGAACAATATCTAACTGATGATGAAAGACGACCCATTTGATTGAAATGGCTACTGTCATCTATAAACATCTGGTACTTCCAAGTTAGATAGTGTTTTTTTTAATGACCAGTTTTGCAAGGTTTCTGAGTAAAACCACTCTATTTACCTCTAGCCGTACCGTACCAAGAATCTAATGCAGCAAATATCCCAGAGTCCCTTTTGTTATATGTTCAACAGGATAGCCATCGTCTGGTTTTAGTCAGTAATGAAACATGAATGATAAATGATTTTATTTCTGTAAGTTGGTTTGTACAAACACTTTTACTTGTCGATCATATTAATAAAACTAGATGAGGTCGGCGTTTCCTATCTGACTATTCTGAGAAGAAAGGCCGAAACAAACTCAGAGGTCACAGTCTCTTTTAAAGTCCAGACAAAAATCTTGGTTAGATCATGTGAAGAACCAGCCAGATTGAGTGGACCTGTCCAGTCAGTGCACGCATTTGTCAATAACCGAACAGCTCAACACAGAATTTAAGGAGCTCAACGATTCGACGAACAACAACAAGGTAGGACTACGACATAGGTGGCACTGTAAAGGCTGCTTGCTGAATCCAACCTTAGGTATATATACATGCAGGCTTTCAGCAAAATGGTTCTGGATGGATTTGAGTACTCACGCGAATTTAGATTCAGATTGAATTCGTAGAAAGTGTTGGTCGTTTAGTGCGGATTCGATTTGATTAGACAACCCAATGTAAATCAATATTTCAAAAAGCGGTAGATGTTTCGTGTAATACCTGAAATCCTTCAACCCAGACCTGTAAGGGGTTCAAGGGTCTACTACAGTACCAAGCAAGCATCTAAGTAATTACACAATGAAAAAAAAAACAAGATATCAATCACGGTTTGTTCAATAACAGTCACAGCATATAGGAAAAACTGTAATATAAATACGTACGTTTCGTCGAGTGATTGAAGATATTTGATCGCATATCAGGAAAGCTGCGAATGTGCGTGGCATTCGATATACACCGTGAAATTTAAGTGGTGGTTTTCCCGCGGCAGAACGACTTGCCTTAAGGAGTACTTTCGAAGCATAGAGTTAAAGTAAAAAAATAACGATGTTTTTGTTTTAAAATAATTAAAAAAAAAAAACATAAACTGGAAAAAGTGAGTAACAATAGTAACTTGTAGGTACTAGGTACTACTCGCGTCACCACCGTATTATTCACCGTAGTACCTAGTACCTACAAGTTACTATTGTTACTCACTTTTTCGAGTTGATGAATATTTTTTAAATTATTTTAAAATAAAAACATCGTTATTTTTTTACTTTAACTCTATGCTTCGAAAGTACTCCTAAAGGCAAGTCGTTCTGCCGCGGGAAAACAACCACTTAAATTTCACGGTGTATATCCAACAATATATCGCCGGTTTATACCACAGGGTTGTTATTGTTACAAACGTGAAAAATAGCTCGACATATCGTGTCTTTATTCCTTTTTTTGTTGGTACTCAATAGGTCATCGTGTAAACTTATCATCATATATAAAGAGAAGTCTGCCGGGGTCCTTAAGGATTCCAATGTCACTATTGTTATTTCGATTTTATAGGTAAACATCATTTCCCTACCCTTATCTCAAATTATTTGGGATCAGCGCACATGTCTTCTCAACAGAATTAAAGTGAGCTTTACTATAATGATATATCAAAGTCAATACTTGCGGGATTTCTAGTAACTGACAAATGATTTGATTTTTCCTTGTCTACAAAAATCTGATTCAGCACTACGATCGACTAGAGACTTCAGCATTACGATTGTATTACAAGCGACGTTTGAATTGTATTTTGTAAATTAATATTACACCTTATGTGATTTTGATGCGATTCAAGTCGTGAACGCGAACGAAGTAGTGAACGTTTTATAATTATTCTTCAGCAGATCTAGACCGAATTCATAAGCTTCTTCATTATTGTGGAATATTGTCACTGACCTGATAACTCTTGAACGTGGTTTCATTGAGGAAATTAACCCTTAGACGTCCCACAGCAACATATCTAAATGTCATACATCGATTGATTACCGCAGTGGCCATCAAACAACCTCAGCTGATCGATCCAATTATCTAATAATTGCAACAACAACAGGGAATTCCTTATTCCTAGGTCAGAGATGTTGTGATAACCCCACGGCATATTATTGGTAGTCACGCTTCCCGTATGTAGCGAACACGTGTTGAGTGCACGTGACCGCGTTATCATTTGCAGATAAGCCACAATGTCATTCTGCATCTATTATTGTCCTACGAGTAGAATAACAATCGGTTAGGAATATTTTGGAATATAGATGTGTTTTAGAACTACGACACTAAGGGAGCTCTTCAAACGAATTCTACATAATCAATCTACCCAAACTTATCGCAACTATCTTAGGTACGACTTCTAGTCTAAGCTGATTTAACTGAGTACCAGTGTTTTACATGGAGCGACTGCCTATCTGACCTCCACAACCCATTTACTGGGTAACACGATACCTCTTGGCTAGACCGGTGTCAGATCGCAACCTTCCGACTACCCGTAACGACTGTCAAAGATCTTCAAATGACTGCCGAGACCAAAGGCTTAACGTGCATTCCGTGGCACGTAAAGATGGTCACCCATCCACAGACCGACCTCAGCAAACGTTGCTTAACCTTGAAGATTGAACCGTTCGGCTGTTATTATTTAGCCCCGAGCTCCTCTTTATTAACTACATAATATGGTAAAGGGTTGGCCGAAAGTTTTTCATCCAGTTTTCCTGACCATTAAGTACTTTGGTTTAAGAGTACTGGTACTGAAGTTATTTCTATAGACTTCTAGTGAGATGTTCATTTATCAGCCGCATTTGTTACTTTATACTAGTGACACATAATGGTTATTTATGCTACAAGTGCGGAAAGTAGGTGATTTCCGATGAGTGGATAAATCGACACGAGTCGGAAATCATCTTACGCACGTGTATCATACAACATTTTACTATGCATTGTGCGAGGAAATAAAAAAAAATATCTGAACAAAGCAAGAAATCAATAATATGGCGCTTATTCAAGGGCGCTCAGCATATCTACAGATGTTCATAGTTCCTCGGGCATATCTACTGCGCATGTGCAAATGCTGTCGCGTCGTAACGCAAAAAGGCACGAGCAAAATATTAATTTTGCCAAACATATTTAATGAATATTTAAAATTAATTTATTGATCAAAATCTAAATCTACTCTATATTTTTCTAATTAAAAACGCCTTAAATGAAGTATTAGTTTTGTTTTACCTTTTATATGAATGATAATCTGTACTTAACGAATTTTTTAAACTTTTCTCAAATAATAAAAAACTCTATGCGACGGGCTGACGTTGGAGTTAAAAATAAAAAAGTACAGGAAAGTAAAAAGCACTAGTAAAAAAAGTAACACTTTCCGCACAGTTTGGCTGCTTGGAAAACGCTGTATTCGAGGACATGCATTGTAAAATAATTTGTGCTACGCATTGGACAAAATACCACTAATGAAATCCTTGGATAACTACATACATGATAAATACCATACAAAATACCAAGGCAAATGTAATTGTGAACCTTGAATACTCTCTTAAAGAACCTAGTTTAGTTGAGATAAAAGCCTTTTGCACGCGAAGTAGTATTTAATAAGTGCTAACTTTCTTTACAGTCTCGTCAATAAAGTGCTAAATAACCTCACTATAAACCCTTTATTGGGTATTGGAATGGTCCAACTTTTCTCTGTTTACGGGTAGTTTCAAATAAAACATACTAAGGTTTAACTAGCAATCAAAGTTGAACGGAAATGAAGTTTCAGTAGAAAAATAAACTGAAGGAATCCACTTGTATATTTTAGATTATGGGAAAGTGGAAATAGCGGGTATCTTAAGGCATAGTTTAGCAATACTTAGTTTTTTTTTCTTTTCCATTTTCACGTAAAAAGACATCTTCGACTTCTTACTGATGACTAGTAAAGTTCCCTCGTTTTTATGCGATTCTTGTCCTTGTCTGTAGAAATTTCATCCAGATATTCCCACAGTTCTTTATGACATCTGCTTGTCTAGACAGGCTGGCTACCAATATTTCTTCATATCATGTGTCCTATTATCAAAATTTTATGGTATACTTTAATAGCTTTAAAACAAACAACATACAATATCGATAATAGTAATCGTCACCTACGAAAATGCTCAGATTTTCAATAAAGATAATTTGAAACACATTAACAAAGCTCCATAGTGCTTAGCTTACAATGCGTTGGAAAATTTCACGCGACCTTTTATCGGCGGAGTTGATGACCTGATAGATTAGAGCGGAGAGATACTTGGCTTTGTTGCTTTAACCTTTGCATTAACATTATGGGCAAGTAACGCATTAGATTAATAATAGTTTATGCATTAATGAACTGCCATTGCAAATTGATATTTACTCCTGGTAAGTCGTTTTGTTCAGCTATTTACAGCGTTGTTTGTTCATAGTGTAATAACCTTCCTTGTTTTGCTTTTAACAGTAAAATGAGCAAACATAAAGAATGTAACAAATCACACTTGAGTTCAATTGTTCCGTCTTTTGTTCCAGCTCCAGAAATTCAAGATGTTGTACAAAACTAAAATAGCAGCTTTGCTAGTTCTGGTAGTTGTAACTCTAAGTTTTGAAGACCCAGTGAGTGACCCCAAAGAAGAGGAATGTAAGCTGATATCATCGTGTTCAGCGTGATCAAAAAGTTTCTGTACGTGGTGCGTCACCAAAAGTAAATGCACCAAGCAATCATGCGGCAACGATAACATAATTTTCCCTAAAGAGTACTCCGCCATAATGGCGGGGCCGACTTTCTGCCCCAGGGTTGTGGAACCGGAAGAAATATTGACTCTGAAGAGTGGAGCGAAGCAAATCATGATTGTAAAAATTACACAGATACATTTGTACATGGCGTTTACTCCGTGGAAATGTAAAATAGATTATAACGGTGCACTAACGACAGTGGTGGCGGTGTTGTTGGGTGACCAAGTATATTGTGAATCTGTGATGCTTACTAACGACTCTCATGAGCCTCGCACAAGTGGCAGTGTGTCGGTACTGTGGGACTTTAGTAAATACTTTGATGGATCCTTTCCGTTTCAAGTATGTCGCTGTGACTTAGACCCTACTTGCAAAGCATGTCACAAAGTAACTTTAGCGCAATAAATTAAATACTATTTTAAGTGCCAATCTCAGTGCATTATTAAATTCTTAAGAGTCTCCTGCATTGTCTTATTTAATGATGAGTTTTTTTCTTAGCACCGACAGTAAACTTCACAAAAAATTCACAAATGGAATTTTAATCACGGTTTCACGTTTCAATGGCGTATTTTTAGTAAAGAAACAAAGGGAATATTGTACAAAGGAGTGTAGTGTAGTGGGGTAAAAATACGTGCATGGAAACGGGACTAGGTACACTGTAATTGAGAAAATACAATTTATAAAGTTTCCACAAGCACTTGTATCTCTTACAATAGTTAAATTTGATCAGAAACTTGTTGAAAAGTTCTTTGGAGCAATATCGTTAGAGAGTTTTTGCTTGAAAGAACAAACAAATGGTGAAACCCTTTGCTTATTATAGTGTAAGCAACTAACTTAATTGGATATTTTTAAACATTCGTTTGAGATTTGTTACTTTTTTACTTGTAATTGTCGCTTATACGAATCCTCAACTTCACCACATTAACATAGTCTTCAAAGAAATGGTATGCTTTAAAAGTTTCGCTAAGTTGGTGGCGTTTTAGAGAAGAAACTATCTCGTACTGTTTAAGCTTTAGAGATAAATTTGAATTCTACAATACTTTGCAAGCAATTCGTTAGTATAATAAATATTTACCAACATTGAAGGAAAACATTGCGAGAAAACCTTGTAGGGTCTTTTATAACTAGAAAGTTCATAGATGGTCTGAAATTGTCCCGCAATGAGAATCATAACATCATCAAGCGGGAATCCGGTGGATGCGAGATGCATAGGACCGATAAGTGTGGCGACACCTGGGGGAAGCCTATGACCAGCAGTGGACGTCTTTCGGCTTAAATGAATTTGATGAGCATCATAGTACAGTCCCTGGCCAAAATTGTATAACCCACCCATAATTGTCTAACCCACCGGCATATCTTGTTAAGCAATTTTAATCATTATGCATTTGTCTTTAAAGTTGAAAATAGACTGACCTACCCAATATTGCCTGACCAACGGACATATCTTGTTAAGCCATTTTAATCATTATCTTGTTGACGTTAAAGTTGAAAGGCTTTGAAGTGACAGGGCTACAATTACTATCTAATCTTTAATTTCGATTGCTCACAACAAGTTATCGTGGCTTCGCGGTTCGATGCTGGATTGGCGATGAACAACATGCGGGTTCGGAAACACACTCCACTTATTATCAGTTTCTTTTCTAATTTGTTTTCATTTATGATTTCTACAATATTTCTTGCTATAGAACGACCAATATTATTTTGCCTAAAAATTATCTTGTAAACAGGTGGGTAAACAAAAAAAACTTTTTTCCACAGATGAGTAGATTCGAAGTTAAATATGTTTACTTCGTGGGGTAGATGGATATTAAATTGATCTAAGTGACAAAAGTCAGTCTACCTACGCCTAATAGCAGCGACTGCGCACAAACATCGTAAATCGTAAAACGTCTAACTAAATTTGGTGAAGAAAGACTAATAAATTTGGTGTAATCAAACCGTCATGTCGCGTGTGACTATACAAAATGTAAAATAATATTTATATATGAGCAGAATGTTGGAATCGGAGAGATTGGTCGTAGACTTAATATAGCGGTAAGTGCTTTAATACCTATTTTATTAAACTCTTTAAAATTTACTAAGTAAAGACTAACAACTAACATTTTTCAAAGACGTTTAATAAGTATTTCTTACAACCTAGTGATCGTGTATTTGGCTATTTTCCCATTACACCCACTCCTTACAAGTTTACACATACACATTCTACACATTTCCATAAATGATATATATTTTTTTGTTTTAGACAAATACGGCTAAGACGTTGGAGACACTGAAAATATTCAGCGAAATCGTCCAGGCGAAAAACTCATGATGTATAGTCCCGAATCCGAACGCCACCAGGCCATTGTTTCAAGCAATGTTCAAAATCCATTTATGCCTACTCGTTTTACTGCAATTGAACACAATATTTCAGTGAAAATAGTGAGAAAGCATTTACATGCTGCTTGGATTAGAAATTATAAACCGGCACAAAAATCACCGCCAAGAAAGGGTCCGTTTTGCCCATATTTCAATTTTTTTTCAATTTCAATTGGGAAGAAAATGTCGTAATCTTTGTGAGCACATGAGAGGAAAAGATTTGTGTTGGAACATGGTGTGCGGTATGCGTAGCCGCTTACAGCAAGTTATAGAAGGAGACAGTGCGCTAAAGTTGTTCTATCTCACGATGACGGGTGACTCGTAGCAAAATGAATCTTATTTCGGCGGCATAAAAGTCACGTAACCCGTCATCGTGAGATAGAACAACCAATCTACTTATAAGTATATTTAAAAATCCTATGTAAGTAAATGCTTAATTGAATGAATGCTAAACCGTCAAAATGTTGCAGATTCTGTGGTGATGTTATTGTTATAAATGGAAATGCATTTTCTATTTAAATAACATGTTGATTCACTACATTTATAGCTATATATCTGTAAAATATTTAACAAATTAGTTAATTTTTCTTGATAAAAACTTCCAAGCATTAGCATACCTTTTTTAAAATGTTTATAAATGAGGTTAGGTTTGATTATGATAAATGATAATAAAATGTATATAAATTTTGAACTATGAGCATTTATTTACTTTATATTACTTAATTTTGATAAAGTAAACTACACTTAAGTATGTTTTAGTGAAAAAATAAACATTTTCGTAACTAGCAATGATTTTGTTTAATTTCCATACAAACTGCCCATTTAAAAATATAATTCCCGACTTATATTATCTTCTTTTGACTTTTCTTTAAAGAACGACGTTTAAGAAAGGAAAAAAAAAGATAATAATTAAAAACAAAACATTGAACCACAAGACCAACTGGACACTTATGCTTCGTTTTGAAATTTGACCTTACTTGTAATACTAAACACAATATTCTAAAGAATTTGAACCCAATCGTTTATTTTCTTAAAGTTCAATATCGCACAAATACAAGCAGCTGTTAAAATAGATCACGGCATTAGCTATTATCCGTAGACAGTTAACTTTAGTGTTCCTGATGCGCGATACTATTTTTCCTTCCACCCTCGCCTTGGTTAGTTTTAGTAGTCGTTTTACTCATTAGCTTTTCAACCTTAACGACAACAATATAATGATAACAATCGCTTAACAACATGCATTTATCTAAATGCTTCGCGATAAGGTTCAAATTCGCTATTATTCAAGTGGGTTCAATATTGTTGGCCACAGACTGTACCCTTAAAATCTTTAGGGGAAGATATATATTTTGTCCTGTAGTGGGGCTACACCCACTTATTGGCCACGTTTACATACACAAACAACTTATTATGACCCATGAAAATACTCCTTTAATCGATTTTATATCAAGACTAGTATTTGCTTGGTGCGCGAGCTGCAAGCAGCTCGCGTGTTGTTGTCCCTACACCCGCGTGTTGTTGTCCCTACACCTGCCCTACACCTACCCTGCACCTACCCTACACATACCCTACACCTACCCTACACCTACCCTACACCTACCCTACACTTTGTTCCAAAAAACATAACCCTAATGTTTGCTTGTCGTCGCCAGGCACTGATCCCTACGCTGAATCCGTAAAAAAAAAAAAAAGATTCGCCAAAACGGGGGGGGGGGGGGGGAGGGGGGAGATGGGGCGCAATGGGGTCAACTTTGAAAACTGGTTTGTTTGTGACTATAGCATTGCCCCTTTATATGAATCTGAAAAAAGAAATGTTCCAAGTCTCTCAACTTCCGAGATCTGCTTAAAGGGGGGGAGAAGGGGGGCGAGGGGGTCAACTTTGAAAAATGGTTTTTACTTTTCCGAGCCTCCTCTAAACGATTCCGTAAAAAAAAACAAAAAAAAAAGATTAGCCAAAACGGGGGGGAGGGGGGAGAAGGGGGGCAAGGGGGTCAACTTTGAAAAATGGTTTGTTTGTGACTATAGCATTGCCCCTTTATATGAATCTGAAAAAAGAAATGTTCCAAGTCTCTCAACTTCCGAGATACGCTTAAAGGGGGGGAGAAGGGGGGCGAGGGGGTCAACTTTGAAAAATGGTCTTTACTTTTCCGAGCCTCCTCTAAACGAATCCGTAAAAAACAAAAAATACGGGTATCTTAGTTTCCGAGATACGATAGAGGGGGGGAGGAGGGGGGGGGAAAAGGGGAGGTTTGGCACTTTTCCCATACTCGCGGGAGTTACTTGTTTACGAATCTGTCAAAATATACCCACCTCCCCCTCCACCATCTGGGAGAACAATTATGTCAATGAGTCAGTGAGTCAGTGAGTGGTAATCCAGCTTTATATAATATAACTAGTATTTGCTTGGTGCGCGAGCTGCAAGCAGCTCGCGTGTTGTTGTCCCTACACCTACCCTACACCTACCCTACACCTACCCTACACCTACCCTACACCTACCCTACACCTACCCTACACCTACCCTACACCTACCCTACACCTACCCTACACCTACCCTACACCTACCCTACACCTACCCTACACCTACCCTACACCTACCCTACACCTACCCTACACCTACCCTACACCTACCCTACACCTACCCTACACCTACCCTACACCTACCCTACACCTACCCTACACCTACCCTACACCTACCCTACACCTACCCTATACCTACCCTACACCTACCCTACACCTACCCTACACCTACCCTACACCTACCCTACACCTACCCTACACCTACCCTACACCTACCCTACACCTACCCTACACCTACCCTACACCTACCCTACACCTACCCTACACCTACCCTACACCTACCCTACACCTACCCTACACCTACCCTACACCTACCCTACATCTACCCTACACCTACCCTACACCTACCCTACACCTACCCTACACCTACCCTACACCTACCCTACACCTACCCTACACCTACCCTACACCTACCCTACACCTACCCTACACCTACCCTACACCTACCCTACACCTACCCTACACCTACCCTACACCTACCCTACACCTACCCTACACCTACCCTACACCTACCCTACACCTACCCTACACCTACCCTACACCTACCCTACACCTACCCTACACCTACCCTACACCTACCCTACACCTACCCTACACCTACCCTACACCTACCCTAAACTTTGTTCCAAAAAAAATAACCCTAATGTTTGCTTGTCGTCGCCAGGCACTGAGTTTCGCTTCACCCACTCAACCTTCGTTACGCTACGGTAAGCTGCACTCGGTCTCGTAGGTTCGCTCCACTCGGGATCCCTACGCTGAATCCGTAAAAAAAACAAACAAAAGATTCGCCAAAACGGGGGGGGGAGGGGGGAGATGGGCGGCAAGGGGGTCAACTTTGATAAATGGTTTGTTTGTGACTATAACATTGCCCCTTTATATGAAACGAAAAAAGAAATGTTCCAAGTCTCTCAACTTCCGAGATCCGCTTATAGGCGGGGAGAAGGGGGGCGAGGGGGTCAACTTTGAAAAATGGTTTTTACTTTACCGAGCCTCCTCTAAACGATTCCGTAAAAAAAACAAAAAAAAAAGATTAGCCAAAACGGGGGGGGAGGGGGGAGAAGGGGGGCAAGGGGGTCAACTTTGAAAACTGGTTCGTTTGTGACTATAGCATTGCCCCTTTATATGAATCTGAAAAAAGAAATGTTCCAAGTCTCTCAACTTCCGAGATCCGCTTAAAGGGGGGGAGAAGGGGGGCGAGGGGGTCAACTTTGAAAAATGGTTTTTACTTTTCCGAGCCTCCTCTAAACGAATCCGTAAAAAACAAAAAATACGGGTATCTTAGTTTCCGAGATACGATAGAGGGGGGGAGGAGGGGGGGGTGAAAAGGGGAGGTTTGGCACTTTTCCCATACTCGCGGGAGCTACTTGTTTACGAATCTGTCAAAATATACCCACCTCCCCATCCACCATCTGGGAGAACAATTATGTCAGTGAGTCAGTGAGTCAGTGAGTGGTAATCCAGCTTTATATAATATAACTAGTATTTGCTTGGTGCGCGAGCTGCAAGCAGCTCGCGTGTTGATGTCCCTACACCTACCCTACAAGTACCCTACACCTACCCTACACCTACCCTACACCTACCCTACACCTACCCTACACCTACCCTACACCTACCCTACACCTACCCTACACCTACCCTACACCTACCCTACACCTACCCTACACCTACCCTACACCTACCCTACACCTACCCTACACTTACCCTACACCTACCCTACACCTACCCTACACCTACCCTACACCTACCCTACACCTACCCTACACCTACCCTACACCTACCCTACACCTACCCTACACCTACCCTACACCTACCCTACACCTACCCTACACCTACCCTACAGCTACCCTACACCTACCCTACACCTACCCTACACCTACCCTACACCTACCCTACACCTACCCTACACCTACCCTACACCTACCCTACACCTACCCTACACCTACCCTACACCTACCCTACACCTACCCTACACCTACCCTACACCTACCCTACACCTACCCTACACCTACCCTACACCTACCCTACACCTACCCTACACCTACCCTACACCTACCCTACACCTACCCTACACCTACCCTACACCTACCCTACACCTACCCTACACCTACCCTACACCTACCCTACACCTACCCTACACCTACCCTACACCTACCCTACACCTACCCTACACCTACCCTACACCTACCCTACACCTACCCTACACCTACCCTACACCTACCCTACACCTACCCTACACCTACCCTACACCTACCCTACACCTACCCTACACCTACCCTACACCTACCCTACACCTACCCTACACCTACCCTACACCTACCCTACACCTACCCTACACCTACCCTACACCTACCCTACACCTACCCTACACCTACCCTACACCTACCCTACACCTACCCTACACCTACCCTACACCTACCCTACACCTACCCTACACCTACCCTACACCTACCCTACACCTACCCTACACCTACCCTACACCTACCCTACACCTACCCTACACCTACCCTACACCTACCCTACACCTACCCTACACCTACCCTACACCTACCCTACACCTACCCTACACCTACCCTACACCTACCCTACACCTACCCTACACCTACCCTACACCTACCCTACACCTACCCTACACCTACCCTACAACTACCCTACACCTACCCTACACCTACCCTACACCTACCCTACACCTACCCTACACCTACCCTACACTTTGTTCCAAAAAACATTACCCTAATGTTTGCTTGTCGTCGCCAGGCACTGAGTTTCGATTCACCCACTCAACCTTCGTTACGCTACGGAGGTCGCCGGCTCGCTTCGCTCGCCACCTCCCCCCTGCGCTGCACTCGGTCTCGTAGGTTCGCTCCATTCGGGGTCCCTACGCTGCCTGGTCCACTCCCACCGGACAGGTTTCGACGACCGATATTAGGTAGGGGAGGTTGGGGAGAGGAGGGATGAAGGGAGGGAGAGTGGGGAGTTTTGAAAAATGATTCCGACTCAAGCATTGCCCCTTTATATGAATCTGAAAAAAGAAATGTTCCAAGTCTCTCAACTTTCGAGATACGCTTAAAGGGGGGGAGAAGGGGGGCGAGGGGGTCAACTTTGAAAAATTGTTTTTACTTTTCCGAGCCTCCTCTAAACGAATCCGTAAAAAAAACAAAAAAAAAGATTCTCCAAAACGGGGGGGGAGGAGGGAGAAGGGGGGCAAGGGGGTCAACTTTGAAAACTGGTTCGTTTGTGACTATAGCATTGCCCCTTTATATGAATCTGAAAAAAGAAATGTTCCAATTGTTCCAACTTTCGAGATCCGCTTAAAGGGGGGGAGAAGGGGGGCGAGGGGGTCAACTTTGAAAAATGCTTTTTACTTTTCCGAGCCTCCTCTAAACGAATCCGTAAAAAAAACATTCTACGGGTACCTTAGTTTCCGAGATACGATAGAGGGGGGGAGGAGGGGGGAGGAAAAGGGGAGGTTTGGGACTTTTCCCATACTCACGGGAGTTACTTGTTTACGAATCTGTCAAAATATACCCACCTCCCCATCCACCATCTGGGAGAACAATTATGTCAATGAGTGAGTCAGTCAGTCAGTCAGTGGTAATGCAGTTTTATATAGTATAATACAAGTGTTTATACTATTAAACACTTTTATCATACACAGTAGTAACTATCAAACGAGAATCGTATCAGACTGTATGATTTAAAACGGTTGAACTTTAATTTCCTGTGTTGGTTTTGAGACGACCGTAAAAGCGATATTGGAAATATGAAGGTCGCTTGGAATAATATAACTATGGAAAGGAGTTTTGTGAAGGCTGAATGGATTTTGTATTGGTAAGGATAGTTAGCCTTCTTTTTTTTAGCTTGGAGAAATGCTCATGCACACTGCACTACCACGGGGAGATAGTGCAGTTATGTGGGAGTACAACCCACTGAAACTCCACGGTGTCCTCCTGTGCCGCTTATGGCGGGAACCCAGGCACGCATTAGCACTCACCGCGAACCCGCCACGGCTGTCTGTTACCGGGCCCTACTCTGGTCCTTCCATCACCGGCGCACCAGATAACATTGCACGCCGTGACCACCCCGGGCCAACCATCCTTCATAGTGTACAGTGTGTTCGGCACATGAGGACACCGTGGAGTTGTAGTGGGTTGGAGTCCCACATAACTGCGCTATCTTCCCACTATTTTTTGCGTGGCGAAATGCTCATGCATACTGATGCACGAGCATTTTGCCACCCAAAAAAATATGTGGTTGGTAGTAGCTAGATGAGAGCTGCCGAAAATCGAAATAAATGGAGTGCGATCGGAGAGGCCCATTTCCAGCAGAGAGCTGCTATAGGTTGATGTTGATGAAAGGCAGCTGGGACTGTCTGGATATGGAAGTTGAAAGACCGGGCGTAGTGGCGCAAAGTGGCAGAGGCCTATGTCCAGCAGTGAACTGCGATTGGCCGAGTTGGTTGATTTATGGGAAAACGTCAGCCAAAATTTGTGTCACTCGTATTAGTCAAAATTTACAATTGAAAGGAATAAATGAAACTTGCTCGGAAAATACATAATTAACAGAAAAGAAAATTGATGAAATAAAAGAGAACAACACTTTTAACTTTCCTGAGCTTGCTCATCATTGATGATTTTCGATAAAAAAGTTGTCTTTTTCGTAGTCGCGATTTAGAATTGCTTGACGTAGGTTACACCCGCTTGGAACAACCAGCTATATTTTGCATCTGTTTACTTCACAAATATCGAAGCAGATTTGATATTTTCTGTCATTTGCAAAATTTAAGCATATTCCGATAGAATGATGAGTTTTGCGCCATCCTGTACATTCTAGATATGGGTACTCCAATTAGCTTACACTAACAAAGTCACCAACAAGAAATTAGAATTTAATTAAACTCTACTTTGTTTATCACATTGGTGTTTTTTCAGTCTCAAAATGTCCACGCTGCTAGTGCTGACTCTGGGACAGGCAACGTAAAATTGCCCGTGTCGGAAGAACTCACAAACATAGTCAGAGGGTATCAGTGGTTATGAAAACTGTTGCCCCCCGAGCACATCCAGTAATCATCCACATAAACTTTAACACCCCTTTTTACCCCTTTAAAGGAAGAAATTCAAACAATACTTAAATTATTGTGTGTTTAATTGTATAGAAGAGCAGAAATGCTAAATTTCAAGTAATTTCGATAGTAGATAATTTAGTTTTCACACAAACTTCAACACCCCTTTTTACCCCTTTTAGGACAAAAATCAAAAAAGCCTTAAATACGTGTTTCTTTAATTGTATTGAAAAGCATAAATACAAAATTCCAAGTAGTTTTTATAATAAACAATTTAGTTTTCACACAAACTTTAACACCCCATTTTACCCCTTTAAAGGATGAAATTCAAATTATCCTTAAATTATTGTGTGTACAGAAGAGCAGAAATTCTAAATTTCAAGTAATTTTGATAATAAATAATTTAGTTTTCACGCAAACCTTAACACCCCTTTTAGGGATGAAATTCAAAAAAGTCTTAAATACTTGTTTCTTTAACTGTATTGAAAAGCATAAATACAAAATTCCAAGTAGTTTTATAATAAAGAATTTCGTTTTCACACAAATATTACCACCTCTTTTTACCCCTTTAAGGAATGAAATTCAAAAAAGCCTTAAGTAAGTGTTTCTTTAATTGTTTTGAAGTTAAAGTTTGTGCGTAAACTATATTTTTTACTCCTTTAAGGGAAGAAATTCAGAAAATCCTTAAACTTATGTTTCTTTAATTGTATTGAAGAGCATAAATACTGAATTCTAAGTAATTTTGATGATAAACAATTTAGTTTTCAAAAAATTTTAACATCCCTTTTTATTCCTTTAGGGGATGAAATTCAAAAATAGCTTAAATACGTATTTTATTATTTTATATTTAGAGGCTAAATACCAAATTTCATTCACTTCAAATTAAAAATGACAGAGTTTCATACAAACTTTCATCCCCTATTTCACCCCTTTAGAGGATGCATTTCCAAAAATCCTTTCTTAAATGACGCCTACAGTATAAAATCATCATTCTCTAAAAATTTCAAACTTCTATTGTCTGTGGTTTAGGCTGGGCGTTGATATGTCAGTCGGGACATTGCCTTTTATATATATAGATATAAGATATACAAATATTGTTCGTTTAATATTATAGACTATAGGATATAGGTTGTAAACATGTTGCGAACATCTCATTGCACTTATAGCCATAAAGAATTCTTAATTATTTTATTAATCTCTTTAAATCATTTAATTTGTCACATGTGTTTATGGAACCAAACCGAACTACACTGACTTCTGCTACATGTATTGATAATGTTTTTTGTAGCTGCAACTACTTGGACAAGGCCATTATAAATTCTCTGCCTTCGGATCATAGTGGGCTACTGGTAGCCTTTGAGTCCATTATGCTAATAAAACAAGTGCAGATTCAATCCAGACCAATAACATCCGGTAAATTAAATAAATTTAACAGCACTTTAATCAGTAAGTTATGCAACCAGGACCTCACAGTGAATGATGGTAATATTTTGTATGATGAAGTTTTCTCAGTGGTTCAAAAAGAGGTCGGAGTGGAATCGGAGTTAAAGTAGCCATGCTTGTGTTACCTATAATTTGAGGTATTGGAATAATTTTCATGATTGAAAATGTATCTCTAGACACCAGAGGCAATTTCAATTCGAAGATTAAGTATTCTTCAGTCATTCTTGCTTTGACTGTCAATAAATGATAAATGTTTATAAAGTTAATTTGTAAATTATTGATCGGCAACGTAAGATCTTTTGAAAGATGACTCGTTATGGTATTCAGAGTGTCCTTCAGTTGTTCTGGTGACAATAAATGTAAGTTGAGTCGCCCGTGATAAACATCTGTTACGGTATCTAATAAACTTGTTTGGATTGTTTTTAGCTGTCTTAAAACATTGCTCGTAGCAATTGCTCCCGTACTGAAATCGTTCATGACTCGATTTCTCACCGATTCGTTAAATAAAACGTTTTCCATTTTATCTAACTTGATTGATAGTGAATTAAGCATCTTGTGTTGCTTATTAATTGCTTGCCCGTTCCTTTTCAAAACATTGTATTCTGCTTCAATAACCGTGGTTTGTTGTTTCAAGAGCGACAGCAAATGATTTTCGTTGTCATGTATTGATTGAATATCTTGTTTATATTGCTCGGCGAATCTCTCATCAAGTACACCGAATAAGCCGTTTGCAAGATACCCTACACCGTTGATAAGGCCTCGCTTGAGGCGGCGCAGATCTCGTGCGCGACGCGTGCTGGAATGCTGATTCAGCAACAGGTGGTTATAGTACTCGAGTTTGAGAATTCTTGCTGTAATTGAACTTGTATGACGTCACAATGTGACGTTTCTTTAAACTTGTTGCATAATTGATTCAAGTAGCTTAGGTATTTACTACATGCTTCTGTACCTTGCCAAAATGAATTCATGTCATAGTATGTGACTATCTTCCATTCATCTTTGATTAATTGCATGTTTGCAATTTTGTCAACATAAAGACCTTGATTGTCCTTTAATTGTGTAACATTGTATGAACAGTGAGCTGAGGTTAAAATGCTCATGAAAGACAAAAGTAACAGTACCAGCGATGAGAAACTGTAGTTTACTTTTTTGTTTTGATATCGCTTGCCATCTTTCACTTCCTTGGAACGCGACTCTTGTTTGTCGATCCTATCATTTACAGGGAGAATAGACAGCTTGAGAATAGGTCTCTTGATAAGCCCATTCTTTGTTTACAATGTGACCACCCTGATGTGGCCATCGGCACCTGGATGCAGCTTGACGACGCGGCCTACTGCCCACTTCCCAGGAGGTAAGTTTGCATCGTTAATTGTAACAATGTCATTTAGTTGAATGTCTGGTTGAGAATGTCTCCACTTGCTTCTTGCTGTCAGCTGAGTGAGATATTCTGTATGCCAACGTTTCCAAATATCTTGTACTATTTTTTGAGTTAGATGCCATCTTGTGCGCATATCTGTTTCTGTTTCTAATATAGTCATGTCTTGATTTTGATTGATAAAGCTTGATGGAGAGAGGAAATCTAAGTCGTTGGGATCTTCAGTCAGAGGACACAGTGGCCTCGAGTTAAGTACTGCTTCTAACTGGGCCAGAACTGTGCTGAACTCTTCAAAAGATATCCATGCTAAAACTCTTGTTAGTTTAGCGAGTGAACTATATCTTGCTAATAATTCGCCCAAAATGTTTTCGCTTTCTTGCTGCGAAATATGATTAATATGCTTGGCTTTTCTTGCTTCTTCGTCTGTGGTAAACACTGCTTGCCCAGTTTCTTGGTCAGGGACGTAGTTCTGCAGCCACGACGGTCCTTCCCACCACAGCGAATGGTTTTTCAATTGATCGACGCCCAATCCGCGGCTTGCGCAGTTCGCTGGATTTTCAGCTGACTTGACGTAACGCCAGCTATTTGTAGGTAAGATGCTTGATATTTGTCGCACCCTGTTGGCGACAAAAGGCTTCCATCTTCCTGGCTCTCCTTGTAACCAGGCTAGGACTACCATTGAATCTGTCCAATTATATGTCTTGATATTATGGCTGTTAAGGCATTGTTGAATTTTAGACAGCAATTTTGCTAGGAGTAGTGCACCTCTAAGCTCTAATCTTGGTAATGAAATAGATTTGTTTACTGGTGCTAATCTCGCTTTTCCTGCTACTAACGAGATCTTTGTTTCTCCGTTGTTTTCAGTCTTGCAATAAACAACGCATGCGTGGGCTTTATTGGATTTTTCAATATCTGCCGTAAAAGCTACTCGATATTGTCTCCACCTTATTAGTAAAGATTGGAGGTCTTGCTGTAGATTTGGGCC
Source organism: Orthosia incerta (assembly GCA_948252205.1). Lineage (NCBI taxonomy): Eukaryota > Metazoa > Arthropoda > Insecta > Lepidoptera > Noctuidae > Orthosia > Orthosia incerta. Next base: position 10,465,584 of record OX411748.1, read on the forward strand.
TTTTAACATGACGTCATTCAAGCTGATTTCCGTTGTTGTTTTTGTAGAAGCGTTGAAAACTACGCGAAGTGCTGTCGTAGTGGAATCATTTCGCAATACACAATGGTGCGGTAAATAATAATCCGGTTGCATTTTACCGGACGCTGGTATCATATGTCCTAAAGTTTTATATTCTTGTATGAATAATTTGTATTGTTTTGATACTTCTTCATTATTGCGAAATTTCCTTTCCAACTGTTGAAATTGTGCCATAGCTTTATTTTTAGACATTCCCAACTGTGTCTCAAAGTTTTCTTGAAAAGGCAATCTTACTTTATACATGCCATTTGCTTGTCTTTTCGTGGTGCTCTTGTAGTACTCCATGCATTGTAGATCTTCTGCGGATAGATTGGATGATTCTGTGATGTCTTCAATCTCCCAAAATCTTTGTACTTCGTCCACTTGATTCAGGACTACGTTACAGTGAAAAGTCTTGAAATTGCCGCATAAGATCCATCCCAGTCGTGTCTGTTGCGCGACCGGTAATGAAGGATCAGCCCTGATAATGCCTTCTAAAATGATTTGGGAATACACATCGGCTCCCAATAGGATGTCGATAGGACGGCTGACATTGTATTCTGGATCGGCTAGTGGTATGCCGGCTAGGTGTGCCCATGTTGGCTTGGCAAATGTACATCTTGGTAATTGAGTAATCAGCGTGTCCATGATTACTACTTCTGTTTTAAATGTGAAACCATCTAAATTTGAACAACATGTTATGTTCGTAACGCCCTTGCTACTGCTCTCCTTCTCTCCTATCCCGCAGATGACGGCTCTGCAATACTTTCTTGATAAAGCTAGCTTGTGTGCCGCTCTGGCTGAGATAAGGGAGGCTTGAGAACCTTGATCTATTAGCGCACGCATTTTGTGGTATGATCCGTCACTTGCTTGAACTTTGATCATTGCAGTGGCTAATAATGTTTCGATCACGTTGTTGCCTTGTTGCGAAACGTGATTTTTTTCACTTGGTGTCATATTTAAAAACTTACTGCAATAGTATATTCCGTGTGACTCTTTACACAACGGACAAGTTAATTCGATATTATTTACTGAAGTTTTACTTGCTGAATAATTATTTTTGTAATTTGACGATGATGATTTATTTTGCTTGCTTATTGGTGGTTTGGAATTTTCGTTTTTCTTGCGTGAATATTCCAATGCGGTGAATCTGCTCTCTAAGAAGCCTAGAAACTCCGACAATTTTGGCAGTTCTCTGGGTTTTTTCAGAGATTCCAAATAATGATCATGCGTGTCTGCATCTAATTTTAGCAATAGAATACGCACGATGAACGGATCCCAGCTGTCTATATTAACGCCTAGGTTCCTTATTGAGTTTAAACACTCTAGTGTAGTGTCGTGAATTTGCTTGATCTGAGGGACGTTCGCTTGTTGAACTACTGGAAGATTTAATAGGAGATCTATGTGAGAGGTACAAATCAACCATGTGTTGTTGTACCTGTTGTTCAATATCTCCCAGCAAACAGTGTAGTTGTCAGAACTGATTTGCAAATGCTGTATCAAACGTTCAGCTTCTCCCCGCACCTTGCTTTTAAGAAACTGCATCTTGTGGGCGTTTGATAAGGAGACGTTACTGTGGATAGCTTCAACAAATAAGTCCTTGAAAGACACCCAGTTTTGATAATTTCCATTGAAGAACGGGATGTCAATTTTTGGTGTCCAATTCTCCTTGTGAACTACGGACCCTAGTTTTCTATTAATTGCATTTTTTAATTGATTGTAAATAGTTTCCTGCTTGGTATAAGACACCTCATATTCTTGATTCGTGCCCTCCAATTCGCTGTCTAATTCCCAATGTAAGGAATCTATAATAGACCATCGAGACTGTAGAGTACGTAAGGCATCCTTCAACTCCCACTTTTCGGACATAAAATCCAAATTAATCGCTGCTACAGTGCGCTGCAGTGCCCTGAAATTGCTTGCTTGTTTTTTCAATAGCTCATCAAGCTTGCTAGATGAACCTCTGGAGCATACCTCGACGGGCGGCAATTGACGTCCCACCGGATCTTCTTGCTCAGACCATGCAGGACCTTGTACCCCCTGAGTGGAACCTCCCTGTTGAGCTTCCTTCATCTTTATCAACATAATTTGATATTGTTGATTGATGAGTGCCTTGGTCGAGTTGAATAGTTCTTCTGTTCGTTCGTATTCACGGCCACTAAAATACGGATGAGCCTTGCTTTCTTCCGTAAGAAGACGGTCGTGATTGTATTGGTATTCGGTCCAATACTGATTTAAGTTATCTAAACGTCTCTTGAAATAGTCAGCAGTCTTACGATCCGCTGAGTCCTTTTTGATATTTGTGGCCAACTTTAAGATGGCTGTGTATAGTTCGTCTTGATTAGCATGTATGGCCTCCATGATGAGGACTTACTGAAACAAGAAATAAATGGAAAGATCTTACTTGAATGTTCTTGATAACTGCTTACGGATCCTTGGTGATCCCCTGAGACACCTGGTAGCCTCAGCTCTTGATTTTAAAACGCTCCTTGAGACACGTGTTAGTCCCAAAGTCAAATTCCTGCACTGAACTCCTGATAGTTTACGGATCCTTGTTGATCCCTGAGACACTTGTTAGTCCCAAAGTCTAAAATTACTGCACTGAGCACCTGATGGTTTACGGATCCTTGTTGATCCCTGAGACACTTGTTAGTCCCAAAGTTTTATAGTCACTCAACACTGCACACACTTTGAGTCACTGGATAGCTGCCCGCTACACTGTCCACGCGCGCGAAATGGACTATATAGCGGCTATGATTTCCGTCGAAGGACCAAAAAGAATGTATGATCTCTTGTTAGGCCATACATTACTTTAGATGAATGGAATAAAATAATTTAATTATTTAAACACTGATATATTGTCCGAAAGGTTTTAAGGATAAAATGAGCTTAATGAACTGTTGTGTGAAGAATGAAGTGAGTGACGCGGCCCTTGTTGGCTGTTATGAGGACGCCTGGCTGTCTTGATAGCCCAACGCGAACTAACTAATTCTTATGAATTGTAATGAATGAGTGGCGTAAACTGCTGAATTGCAGTATGTGCGGTTGCACCGTACAGGTAGGTAGAGTAGGATAAATAGTGTATTAAGTATAGGGCGGGGTAGGGTAGGTAGGTTGATCGGTAGAGCAGGTGAGTAGGTTTGTAGGTAGGTAAGGTAGGTAGGATAGATTACCAGTTGACGGGAACGAAGCCGCGGGGGTCAGCTAGTGTATGTATAATCACGTTCTCGAAAACGGCTCTATCGATTTCGATAAAATTTGCAATATATGAGTTTTCGAGGGCGATATAGCTAGGTCTCAGTCTAAGAACATTTGCGAAAGAAACGATATAGGTAATTGTTTTCTCTATTTTTTTTCATCACCACTGCTCTTATGCATGCTCTTCTTAGGCATGTCCTAGAACATCTAGGTATCTACTGGATTAATTGTCTAAGGAACCTTAGCATACATTTCAACGGTATACATTACTACTAGTACGAAACCCATCCGACTCGTGCTTGGTAGAATTTTTCAATAGCCATGTCGTTGGTCTCGATTTGGCATTTAGAATGATAAGTGCAACCCAGTGCCAACAGAGTTTTCATATAAAATGCGTAGTTTACACACATTTTCCGAGGACCTTAAACAAATGTACCTCAATTATAACTCGAATGTCATCTCGTTTAGAAACAATGGCAGCTTGTAATAGTGCAATCTGAAATAGGCTTGCTGTTTCTATTGTGCGGCAGTATTAATTACAGCGAGATTCCTTAATTAGAGAAGGTACTATAGAGCTCAGATATCAACAGATTGTAAGATCAACAAAACAACACAACATATGTCTGTTTTCCCTGAACGGTTAGGCCAGGGATAGGCAGATATATCTATCTGTATAACGCCTAAATTCCGCCATTTCTCAAGTGAAAAAGCCAAAAAGTGCCGATAAGTTCTGGAGTGACGAACGCGAATCGGCAGACGCAGCGTTGGAAGGGCTCTCACCAGGTCACCAGGTAGACAGATGACCTGGTGAGGGTCAATATGGCGACACTTGGGAGGAGGCCTATGTACACCAGTGGACATCTTTCGGCTGATATGATGATGATGTGCTCAATTCAAGAATCCAGCGAACTGAGAAATGCAAGATGGAAAAACCCAATCACACATTACCCAACCTAGAAATCGAACAAAGGAATTCATGCTCAACAGTAGCACTTGTTTTCATCTAAAATGGTTTGAAAATGAAATTATAAAGTATCATCTCGTTCAGAAACAATGGCAGTTTGTGATATTGTGCAGTCTGAGACGGTAGGGCTTGCTATTTCCATTATGCGGCTGTATTCATTATTGCCGGGTTCCTTTATTAGCGAAAGTGCTGAAGCTTGGATATCCACTGATAATAATCAATAAAACATAACAACTAGTCTAAGGTTTAAAAAAAAATTCTCTAAGGATCCGTAATATACTTTTAGTAGGCAAACCCATGTTTCACGAGGAAGGCGTATATATTCCCCAAAGTTAACGCAGTACTGGCCGTGCGCCGGCTCAAAGCCAGAATATCAATGTTAAACCTCCTTTTAGACAGTTTTGATTGCACAAAAAAAAACAAACTGACTTCCAAAAAAAATTACAACCGACTTCCAAACAAAAACACTACAAAATGAAAAATAACTTCAATTTCGGAAGTCGGTGTTCCAGTTTTCGTTTCTTCGTTTTTTGACACCGACTTCCGAAATTGAAGTTATTTTTCACTTTGTAGTGTTTTTGTTTGGAAGTCGGTCGTAATTTTTGCAAAAAAAGTTTTTTTCTAGCCTAGGTACCTATAAAGCCCAAAGTGAAGCCAGAATAAATTAACCCAATAACATGAAATTTAAATAAACAAAACCGGTGGAATGAGAGTATACCAGGGAGAACTGTTCACACCTGCATACCCCTTTAAAGCGTACCAGTGTGATATTATGTTATGAAATGGTATAAACAATAAACAGATATGCGATTGCAGCTATCCCGAGTGATTTGCTGTCATTTATTGAAGAGTTCTGATGTACATCTCCGAAGTTCTTCATCAAATCTTGATGAAAATTAAATGGGACTACATGACAAACACCAGCTTTCAAATAAAAAAAGAATCATCAAAATTGGTTCACCCAATAAAAAGTTCTGAGGTAACAAACATAAAAAAAAAATACAATCGAATTGATAACCTCCTCCTTTTTGCGAAATCGGTTAAAAAAACACTACAAAGTGAAAAATAAATTTCTTTCCCGAAGTCGATATCTTTGTTACCTATTGTTTGCCGTGTTTCGACACCGATTTCGGAAAAGAAAGTTATTATTCACGTTGTTGGGTTTTTTTTTAAGTAGTTTTTCTTTATTTGTAAAAAATAAATATTTTCTCTTTTTAGTGTGGTCATACAAATCGTATATAGCCAAAGAACATCTCATGACGATTCCAATAAGCCCAAACACGACTAGGATACATAGTTTTATTTCGGAATGCCAGTGCTTACCTGCTGGCTTCATCATCAGATCAGTTCGATGGTACCATTTTCACCAGTACTATTTATTTATAAGTATTTGCTTCATCTTAGTCGGTTAACTATTCGAGATATCGTAGACCCATGGCATACTTAGCATTAAGGCATTCCATTGGCCATATGTGGTCTTCTTCACCAGTTCCACTTGTGCACGTGCACTGGATGAATTACATCTATTATTCTCAATTTTCTAGTTCCCAGAAATAAAACAGGCCATGTAGGTATTTATTTTTATGTCGTGTTTTTAAACAAATTACAGGATGTGCTATACTTAAAGATAAATAACATCAATACTTATTCGTTATTATGTATTTAATTCAAAATTGTATTCACAGTGATTACCAAGTCCCTAATTGTACACTACCTATTGTCTTTACGTGACATATACGAACTGATTACTTTTTTTACGGCATGTTTGTTATAAAAACATAAGAATATACCTACGTTTCCTGTCATTTCAATGACATTACAGTAACCAGCCCGTTCAAAGGTCAAAGTTTGTGATTTTGTCCTCCAACTGAAAACATACCTACATACGTGTACTAAAATTAACGACATTTTAGACGCTTGTCAAAGGCCTTTTTACATATTGTGTGTAATCGCGATATTTACCCTCCGGAATATCGACATAATTATATTTACTAGGTAGGTAGATAAATAATCTATCGACCAGTTTTAGGGTTCCGAAGTCAACAAGGAACAACAAACATATCAACGATACAAAATCGGTTAGCAGCTCAAAAGGCTTGTGAAGGACATCTAGTTGAACCTAGACAAATATATCGACTCACAAAATACACAGTCGGGGCTTGAGGGGCCTAAAGTACTGTTAAGTTGCCTGTAATTTATTCTAGAGATAGTAGGAACCAAGTGGTTGGTATTTAGGATTATGTTGAGTACTTACATGAAGACGAGATTCTATTGTGGTATACTATACTACCTTTGTTACAATTTCCACGGATTGGCTCGGCGTAACAGCGATGCGACGACCATATGTCATAGAATGCTACGAATAATGCAATATACCCTTTTTTCGCATTTTCTCACAGCGCCTGCCTGCATTAACTATTGTATTTTTAACTTCCACCTAAAGTTATTTAACTCCAAAACTATTGAATAAATCATTATTAGTATACTTATGAAGTTATTTTGCCAGTATTTTTATATCATCGGTATCGGCATGTTCTAAATTGATGGCAGTCCAATCAATTTGCTATCCTAAATTCTCTAAAATTCAATTTATGATGGAAATTAAAGAATTTAATTTTTTTTTTTTTATTTTATCAACTATCAAATAAATACATAATTATTTATTTATTTCGGTACCAACACGTTTCCTGGCAATATTAGATAAAAACGAAAATTCTAAATAGATGGCCATCCACTCTGATGTTAATCCTTAAGGTTACACTAGTCGAAAATTCTTCCATACAAACGTAGTCTAGAGATTATTCCACTGTTTGACAATGTACATTCAAAATAAAAAGTGATATCAATTTGTCTCATCATTAGCTAGCCCTGTATGGAAGCAAAAAAGTAAAAAAAAGAAACTATTTGAAAGTTATGAGCGTCGAAAGTTCAACATTTCGACACTAATTTTAACGCATTTTTGGGTGCGAATAAATACCATAAGTTGACGAAAAATTGCAAAACGGCCTCCATACAGGGATAGATTAGTAGTTCAACAAGGCAAATAATTTTATTTTGAACAGATAGATTTAGTAATTTTTTCATGATATCTAGACTGCCAAAGGTCTGTTTATAAAATTTCGCGCGCTCGGCTTCGTCCTAAATCATTATCCATTTCGCTACAAATTTGCAAAAGTGTGTATTCGTACGCGAACTAGCTTCCTACTGCTCATCACAGCATCTATCTCTTCCGTACGTGTAGTCGGTTGATATAAAATGCATTTTAACCCCGCGCACAAAATAGTTAGTGCCGTCGACTAGTGTACCCTTAATTCTCAATAAAAATAATTTCTGTGGTTTTACTTTTGATTTTCTATTTATTTTTGAACATTAAAGGAAATCTTATTTTTAGGCTTCCGTACCCGAAGGGTCCAAACAGATCCCTATTTATTGCTGTTACTCACGTGTCCGTCTTTCTGTGTGTCTGTCCGTCGTCTGTCATAAATTTTTCTCCAATATTTTTTTTCCCCTTGTACACTCACTTTATACTTGGTGATAATGTTTATTATTACGTATGTTTTACTAACAAATAATGATAAATTGGTACGGATCCCTAAATGTGCGAATTCCGACACGCACTTGGCCGGTTTTTTTAGTTCAAATCTTGTTGATTTCTAAATTCAGAATTAGAAGTTGAATATTTGTCAAACCAAACCATAGTTTGAAAACCTATCAAACTTTGGCATTAAGGTAGGGTTTGAGATGTTTTTAGCTCCAAATTATGAATTCAGAAACCAGCCCTCAGTCGCGAGTGTCAATTATCTGTCAGCTGAATATAAAAAAGACTAGTAGGTGCTAACTGAATTGCTGATGATTTTTAAAAAGCGACTCGGTTTTTTGTTATTTTATTAATGAATCATAGAAGACGTGTACGTGTTCACTGAAACCGCTTTTTAAAATTCTGCTCTTAAGGCGCATATACCCCTCAGTAGCTGATTTTAAAATGAGAATCACGTCTAAACGGCTAGTCGTATTTTTTTTGGAAAAATATATGTTACATTAGATAATTTGATCTAAGACTATTTAGATTTTTGTTCGTATAACATAGTGTAATTAATTTGTAAAGTTATGGCTACCACGGATAAAAACACGACAATAGCACTAAAACCGCCGGGCGTATTTTAATGAAATTGACAGCACCTCAAAGACAATTTAACCGTCTACATTTAGATAAAGGCTTGTTTTGAAGTCATAGAATAATTAAGAAAGTACAAAAACTACTGAATTTTGGGTCACGCGGGTGTAAAACGAGTGCACGTTTTGTTGTTGTTGAGGTCGTTGGCGACTGTCGTCGTCTTAAGGATTTCTTGTGAGACTTAAAAACGATGTAGAAGCAGATTTTTCCCCGGCTTCACTCTCATTGCCTATCTCGCAGAAACGTGTGTTTTCACAGGATAAAAATATCTATGAGTATCAACTATAGTGTAATTTCCTTTAGTGAAAGAACTTTCGTGATGGAATCAGTAATTCAGCGATAAAGAGTAATCGTACAAACATACAAACAAACAAACATATTTTTTTATTTACTCTTTTTATTACATTTTAAGTTAAATATAAATAATAAATCCATACTAATATCATAAAGCGAAAGTAATTGTGTCTGTCTGTTTGTTACGTAGCCACGCCTAAACCGCTCAATTAATTTTGGTAGAGATACATAGGACCTTGGAGAAGGACACATGATGCTTTTATCCCGGCAATACATGTGATAATTCCGACTTTCACGCGGTTTAAACCATTGGCTTCTATTTGTATATATAAAAAAAATAAGATAACTTCCAGACGCGTCTGAAAGCCACCCTGTCCTATCTCTATCTAAGCTATCCGCTAATCTAGCCGAGTAAGTTGCTCTTTTCAATTAACAAACGTCACGGGCAATTTTTCTTTTCTCCTTAGAATACTTTCTGATTGAAAAAGGAAAAAGTACGTGCTTAGTAGTTTTATTTTGTAGCTGGGAGTTACTATTTAAGAAAATAAATTTGTTACTTTGTTTATGAAGTTTTCTGAAACTTTGACGAAGTTATGAACCATAAAAAATTACTTCATTGCTAGTAACACATCAGGGACTGTACCATGACGTGTCAAAACTATGATGGTCCGAATGTGAAAAAGGGAAAGATGTACCTGCATAAGTTATGCATTTGTCACTTACGCACAAAAGGAATAACCTTGCTCTAAGAGCTTATGGTAATCCCCCAGAAAAGACAACCCATAACCGTACAGTGTGGTGCAGAAGTAGTAGAAGAGCTAACCTCAAATTAATTTAAATAATAGGCAGGAGAAAGAATAAGAAGAAGATAAGTAGATTTTGTAGCTTCTTTGCGCTATTGAATCAAAAATTAAATATTCGTAGGAAATCCAACCGGTAATAAAAATGAAATAAATAAATTCTTCGGCTATATTGGTAATCTTTACCGACATAGCCGAAGAATTTATTTATTTCATTTCTATCACATATATCATTACCTATGCGATCGGGATTTTCCAATTTGATAAATACGCTTCCCTAACATAAGTTATCTAAACTCTAAACTAATCAAATCCATCAATCAAACAATCATCATCTCTAGCTACCAAATAAAGTCCCTTAATTTGGTAGTTAAGCTTAAAAATACCGAAAATAGAATTTCTTTTAAAAAAAAATAAGCCAAATCTAATGAAGATGTGCGGCAGTGGAAAAATTATTCATGTGAATCTTGATCATATTTCTGAAAAAAACTTATTTACAAAAAAATACTACCGACTTCCAAAAAAATACACTACTGAGTGAAAAATAACTTTCTTTTTGGACTGTCTGCCTGTCTGTTACAAAGCTTCTCATGAACCGTGATAGCTACACACACACAGTATACAGTATATATATCATTTAAGCCGAAAGACTATGAGCAAGCTTTAATTGACCTTAATGCGGATCTTGAAAATATTGTTCGGTGGTCTAATGCCAACACGCTTGCGTTGAATCCTACGAAATCAAAATATATTTTGTTTGGCACCGTAAATCAGCTGAGTAAAATTAAACCCTGTGCCAGCCGTGTAACAATTATAGGTCAGCTTATCGAACGGGTCTACGAAGCACGTAATCTGGGTCTTATTATGGACACGGAACTTCGATTTCACAAACACGTGACAGAGTGTATCCGTAATTGCTATTATAAACTTAAGATTCTATACACAGCTCGTCCGTCTCTTAGCGAGGAATTGTGAGTCTTGCTTGTGGAGTCTTTGGTTTTATCAAAGTTAAATTATGCGGACACGGTGTATGGTCAACGACTTTTGTTAAAAACCGAAAGAATGATCCAAAGACTTCAAAAGGCCTGTGCACGCTTCTGTTTTAAAGTTCCCTTTAGAGGACATGTTACACCTTTCTTGAATGAGCACAACATTCTAAAAATGAAAGCTAGACGTAAGCTGCACTTGGCGACCCTACTTTTTGGAGTTATCAAGTCTCAATCCCCTTCTTACTTATACGATAGGCTGTCATGGACTAGTAGACACAAAATCGGTGAGGGAAGAAAATGTTCCAGACAGCTTTCTATTCCGCAGCATAAGTCGGCGGCTTTTAGAGGCAGTTTTCGGTACGCAGCTACCAAATGCTGTAACAATATCCCGCCTCCAATAAAGAATAGTAAAAGTTGTTCAACATTCAAATTAAAATTGTAGTCGTTCTTATTAAATCATCAAAATGAATTTAAAGATGTTCGTGCTGACACGTCAGCCATTTAAAGCACAATATGTTTTGGTTGTTATTATTTTTTTATTTCTTTTTTATCAACTAGGTATAATCAGTATATCACTGTACCCTATGCATTTCTCAATGTTGGCATTGTATCAATTAACTTTATACTTGGATCGATTTTATCATTTTTGCTTTTATTATCGTCTTTTAATATATTTTAGTCCAACGACCTGCCCCCGTTTTAATGATGTAATACAATTCTTATTTTATTTGTTCTCTTTTGTCAATGGGCACATTCAACTTTCATTTTTGTTATGTTATATTTAAGAGTCGCAAATTTTTTATCTTTACTTTAAATTATGTTATCTACATAATATATGTTGGTGTTTTCGAGAGTATGGCACTCGTGGGCTGCAGCTGAAAATCAGCGTCAGGTGGTATACTCTGTTTTACCATTTGACATTATGCTGAGCTGAGGCCCTTTTGGCATTAATAGTTTTATTTATTTATTTTGTTTAATATTAAGGTGTTTTTGTTTTGAATGCCACAATAAACACAATTTTCTGTCTTTCTTTCTTTACACAGTTGATTTTTTCACAGATGATGTGTATATATGCTCCTGTTGTCGCTATAACAACAAATACTAAAAACAGAATAAAATAAATATTTCTGTGAGGCTCCCATACAACAAACGTGATTTTTGCGATAATGGTACGGAACCCTTCGTGCGCGAGTCCGACTCGCACTTGGCCGGTTTTAATTCTTGAAAGGTTATCTACTCATTTTCACAATATTTATGTACATATTCCCATATTTCTCACTATTTTTAACGGACACAAATTTATTTAACTTTAGTATACATACACACGTCACCTTGCAGTATAAAACTGATTTACATCCGTCACCTCACACATCAGGTCCAGTTGAAAACCAGCGTCAGGCTCTAATTGCCTGGCATTTTTATTGAACTGGGCCTTTTTGGCGCAGTCATGAGGCACACTTTCCTGCTAACTTCTTACGTCAGACTTAACACTTTTATTATTTATTTTAAGTTGTATTTTATCTGATGCATATTATTATGTATCTAGTAACTATATTGTGTGTCTTTTAGTCTGTGCTAAATAAGTGTATTTTCTTTCTTTCTTTCTTTCTGATAGCTACAATCCCTTTAGGTCAAGATTAAATAGGTTACTTCTAGGCAAGCGTGCTTCACCGTTGACCTCATCATCGGTTACCATCAGGCGAGATAGTGGCCAAACGCGAGCCTATAGTACAAAAAAAAGATATCTATCGTCGAAAAAAAAATCCACGTTACCCAGTTACTGGGTTGTGGAGGCTAGATTATATGTACCAGGGTGCGCGTGAATTTACTTGTTTCCCGGGCCCCGACTCATAGTAGCGGTAGGAACGTTGCGGTTTTAATCGGTAGAAATTATATATACCTCTTCGGTTTTCCCAGGCGGTGGGACCTATGGGTATTTCTTTTTATTTTTTTATTTAAGCCTCTTTAACTCCTTAGTAATAATAATACAGTGTTTTTTTACATCATTTTTACTCGGTAGAAGACTCTATCTCACTCCACTTTTTCTTATCTTGGGTTGTTCTCATCCAGTCGTTGTTTGCGAAATTTATAAGTTCGTCTTCCCGTCTTTCCAGGGGGTGACCTCTTTTCCACCAATAAGCCTACAAACATACCCATGAGTATATGCCCACAAAAAAGGTCGTAGGCAGTAGCTCCATGTAAAATACTGATAGGTGCATCCCGTTAGACTGGTAACAGATTTCAACAGGGGGAAACGGACTGGGAACGGACTTCTCTTGAAAAAAGGCTACACGGATTGTTTTGAATAGCGACAAGATAGTGAATGAAATATTTTATGACGTATACTGAATACAATAATACTATAGATGCATCGATAAAACGATAAGAATCTTTGAGATGTGCACGTACAACCCGTTTCAGGATAAATTATCATCATGGCGACAGTTTAGATAACACCGACAAAGATCTAGTTGTCAATCACTGAAATAATCTGGTAATCTTTATGAAACCAACGAAGGCAGGCGATTTATATTGAACGTCCAATAAAATACTCACTATGAAACTTTTTCGTTTCGATTCGAATATATCACTGAACAACAAACGATAACACATATTATGGCTTAAAGATAATGTTGTAAAAATAAATATTTCTATCCAGATACTAGGTTTCTAGACGTCAGATATGTACAAGATTGCGCATAAATTTTCTTGTTTTTGGGCCCCTGACTTTAGGTAGGTAGAAACTGTGCGGATTTTGTCGGTAGGAGTCAAAAATACCTCTCCATTCTCCCCAGATAGAGAGTATTAGTGAGGATATCCTCAAAAAAAAGTACGTAGGCAGTCGCTCCATATCAAATATTGATATTCAAGTGCATCCAATAAAAATGAAAGCTAACCTTAACTTAGTTCGGAAAAAGCTAGACTGATTGTTTTGCCAGATATAAGATAGTGAATAAGATACTAACCTATGCATTGATAAATAATACCATTGAGACCAACAATCAGTTTCTAGCTCGAAGATAAAAGAATCACCTTGACGTCATCTTAGAGCTCTTACACACCACGTTTTTTTCAGGTGTCGTCAACGCGCGTTTCGCTATCACGCATTGTCGCAGCTGCTAAACTGGAAATAGGCAGATCACTTGCGATTGCTGCAAACTCACGAGAAACGCGCTACAGACGTGCGTGAGCAATTCTCCTTGCAAAGTATAAAGCGCGTACCACGCGCGCGAACGAGCGTGTATCGCGCTGGATTTATTTTAAAGTTATATTATAACGACCATGTACGAGTAATTAACTTTCGCTCGTAAATGGATGTATCAAATATTTATGTTTTCGTGAGACATTTTTACTTTTTATTTTTAATATAAGTACTAAGGCCAGCGTAAGATGTGTTGGCTTGTTTAATGCCATCGTAATACTGTGTACAAGTATCCTGTGAATGTAACCAACTTTCGGTTCTACCGGCGATCTAATTAATATTGAGAACATAAAAACTGCTATTGTGATAGATAGATATTATTATATTCTCTCGCAGTCTTTCTTGTAGGTAATAATGAGTACATTAATCACGTAGTACATAATTTTTATGTATCATCAATAGTTTTCTCAGCGCACGCCACAATTTAATTTTAAAGGCAACATTTTGCTACTTTGAGTTACATTATTGCAATTTTCATAAGGCTTTCTATTTTTTTTAAATAAATTTTGCTTTCTACTAGTGATAGAATTTTCAAAATCGGTTCAATAGATCCAGAGATTACCCCCTAAAACGTCACAAACTCACAATCTTTACCTCTTTACAATATTAGTATAGATAAAAGTAAATGGGTGACCGAGCTCTGCTCGGGTGAAAATAGAGAAAACGACGTTTTCTAAAAATGAAATCTAGCTAGATCGATTTATCGCCCCCGAAACTAACTGCATACTAAATTTAATGAAAATCGTTGTAGCCGGTTCCGAGATTCAGATTATATATAAACACATCAAACACGGTCTAGGGATATTTCATACTCAATTAAATAACTTGAAAAGTACTGCCCGCATTGGAATCTTTTATACACCGATTTGTTTGTAATTTATGTCAGACTAATTCAATTTTTTTTTTTTTGAAAATTCTTTTGTTTCGGTGGCATAAAAATGTCTTGATGTGTAGGAGAGGGAATTTTCATTTGTGCGAAATTTAGAAAACAATACGAATTACGTTTAGTTACAGTTTTTTTTCATTTTTAAACGAAAGATAAAGTTAAAATTGAGGTATTGTAGCCATGCAACGCCAACATTTGACGAGAGCGGAGATGTTACGAGCTGTGGGAATGCTGGAAGCTGGGTCTGTTCAGCGTAATGTTGCTGAGGCCATAGGGACCCAACAAAATGTAATTTCAAGATTGTGGACACGCTATCGTGCCACAGGTGAAGCAGCGGAGAGGCACCGGGGGCCAAGTCGCATCACTACCCCCAGACAAGACCGATTTTTGCAAATTACTGCGCGAGCTCAACCAAATGCAACGGCGACTCAATTGGTCCAAAGGCTGCGAGTGTAACACCAAGTGCTTGTGAGTGACCAAACTGTAAGAAGGCGACTGCATGAAAGCAATCTACACTCTCGTAGACCACTCCGGGTCCCACCTTTACGGAGAGGCAATCGTGGACGGCGATTAGAATGGGTTCGGAACCACGTGGACTGGGGCCGTGAGCAATGGTCCAATGTGCTGTTCACGGATGAATCCTGGTTCGGCTTCCATCCAGATTCACGAAGGACGCGTGTTTGGCGAGTTCCTGGACGATGGAGCCGTCTTCAGAACCCTCAGGAAGTTCACCCATACCAAGGAGGAACAATTATGGTTTGGGCAGGAATTCGTCTTGGAGGACGGACGGATCTCGTTTGGGTGCGGGGCAATATGACGGCAGAACGATACGTCCAACAGGTGCTGGGGCCCGTAATCTTGCCCCACAGAACACAAATGGGGCAAGATTTCCTGCTCATGCACGACAATGCCCGGGCACACACGGCGAGAACGGTAGCAGCTTGGTTACATACACACAATGTTAGGGCCTTAGACTGGCCTGTTCAATCGCCAGATCTAAATGCCATTAAGCATGCGTGGGATATGCTGCAAAGAAGAGCTCTGAAGGAAGTTCCTGAAAATCTGGCTACAGAAGATCAACTTTTTGCGCACCTCAGAAGGACATGGGACAATATTCCGCAGCAAGACATTGACAACCTAGTTCTGAGCATGCCGAATCGTTGCCGATGTGTTATGAACATCATGGGCGCTTTCTCAGACTACTAACTTCAAGTTTATAAACACAAATTAAATGATTTTTCTATTTTTTTCAGTTTTTCCTCATAAATTAAAAGTTAATTCATATACGGTTTCCGTCTATGCTTCATTTTTTTTCCATAAAATCCTGAAATTTTAAAGGTACTTCACCTTAACCATTATTAAAAAATGGTAGAATATTAAATAACGTATCTTTTAAATATATACATGTCATATAAATAATTAACACATTGATAGTAATTCGCTTTTTTAAAAATATCCCTAGACCGTGTTGATGTGTGTATAAATAAAAGAATTGCTTTTTTAAATGTATTAGGTAGATAAAGTCCTCCGCCGTGTCTGTACGCGATAAACTCAAAAACTACTGAACGGCGAATTTTCATGCAGTTTTCACCAATAGAAAGTGTGTGTGAGTGAGAAACGAGAAAGGTTTTTGTGTATAAATTCTCACGGGCGAAGCCAGGGTGGGTCGCTAGTAATAATTATTATATAATAATAAAGTCCCTCTCTACGTCTCTTTGTTCGCGATAAACTCAAAAACTACTGAACGGATTTTTATGCACTTTTTAGCAATATAAAGATTGATTCACGAGGAAGCTTTTAGTGTATTATTTGTTAAGGTTTTGTTTGTGTTTTGTTTACTTAGTTGAAGAAAAATATGTAGGCATAATATGCTCTACTACCCGTGCGAAGCCGGGGCTGGTCACTGATAAAATATAAAATCCATTAGATCAACAATCAGTTTCAAGATCAAATAATCATCTTTGAATCATCTTATGTAACGCCGACCGATAAAGTCTCAGATATCAATCATATGCTAATTAATCTGCTAGAGATTGCCACTCCTAGACGTACAATAGCCTGATAACATCTAACAGATGTAATCATAGAAATTCTTATTAGAAATCTCTTATCACTAATAGGTTATTAGCATTGTTTGTGCGGTAGGTTAAAGACTGATAATGGGTTAACACAAGAAATACATTAAGAGATAAAGCAGTGCAGATCTAGGTAAATTCTGAATTAATGTTGTAATAGGTTAGGTTGATGATATAAGTCTAGCTTTGAATAAAAAGGAGAGCAGTTTGATGGCTTACAAGTCGTTGCCGTGGGTTCGATTTCAACACCAGAAAGGCGCTTTACTTTGTGTAAATTATTTCAAAGCCACTGCTCTCAAAACGGTGAAGGAAAACCTCGTAAGGAAACTGGCATGTCTGAGAACCAAAAATTCGAAGACATGTGACATCCACCAACCCGCACTGGGCCCGCGTGGTCGATTACGGGCCATTCCCTCTCACAGAGTGGAGGCCTGTGTCCCAGCAGTGGGAACATTAAAACGCTGGTGATGATGATGATTGTTTGTTTGTTAATATGTTTGTGAAAGATAATCTTGCATTTTCTGATTCGATTATAAAACATAATTAAGTAATAGCTACGCTATTACTGAATGTCATAGGCGTTTATCTCATACTAGCTGTTCCCCGTGGCATCGCTCCCGTGGGCCACTCTACAGGACCCGTTTTCGGGATATAAGAATAGCCTTAGGCATTCAGGAATAATGTAGCTTTCTATTGGTGAAAGAATTTTTACATCTGTCCAGTAGTTTCGGAGCCTATTCGGTACAAATAAACAAACAAAAAAATCTTTCCTATTTATAATATTAGTGTAAATACATATTCCCGAACAAAGCCGCAGGCATAAACTTGGAAATGAAATCGTGAAAGTGGAAGTCTCACGACAAAACCTTTATGTATACATCTACGCAAAAATTTAGTTTTGCGCGAGTTTGTTTGTTTAATAGCCCAACAAAACCGAGGTCCGAGTTTCTCTGCAAAAACTTATGATAAATGAATCACATACACGCTATCCAAAGGTAGAGTATAATAAAAGGAACAAAGTAGATGCCTAAATGAACATGCAGCCTTTTAATTAAGAATCTCTAGAGTTAACGACTCTACAGCTAGATTTTTTGGTCCCATTTGTAACAGTGCAGGCATTTTATGGAGATTATGTTACACGTTAGGTATAATTCAGGAATTTCTTTGTAGCAACCCGGAGTTTGGAATTAGTGTGAGATCTTCCCGTACCTTGCAAAGTACGCAAAGCCGTTGGGTCTGTGCCTGATCAATATTCGATCTTTTAGTTAGATCCTGTCGGGTAGACGTCCAGGATTGAACCTTCGTTTGTTTGTTTTTTTAATTTCGTACGACTTATTGTCGGGCCTACGTTTTTCCCCCCATATCCAAGTACTAATGCTGTAACATGGAAATATTGTAAAACCAAACAAATTTTTAAAAGAGTAACCATGGAGTTTCTTGCCGGTTCTCCTCCATAGGAAACGACAAACCCGAACCGTGCACCTTTTGTCGACGTTTTATAAGTGCCCATGTAGGCCTATGTAAAATAAAAAGAATTGATTTTGATTTTGAAAATTGAACAGGCGTACACTGTATTGTGTGTACTTATTTTCGATGTGATTATTATGATTTAAAAGAGTCAATAATCCAAAAAGGCGACTTTTATTATAGATCTGGTTCTCTGTCTCTGTGCGATCTGTCTGTCTGTGTCTTTTAGTATAGGCGTGATCAATTAAAAGCCAGAGATAGCCAAGATACATCCATTGACTGACTGTCGCAATTCTATTGATGAAAGGTATCATGCGTGTACGTGCTGCACCTACGCCTCGGGGATTTCGAAAGACAGTGTACGCAAATCAATTGCCCTTGGCCGTTGCTCACAACATGTCGAAAGCGAATTATCTACATCGCCTACTAATCACACTGTTTGAGTGGTAAGCGGTACAATTACCATCAATGTTTTGTTTGTAACCGTATTTTTATCTCCAAGCAGTGTTGTTGTCGGTTTTAGGGTACGAGTGCAGCCAAATACACCTCTGCACAGCCACCGATGACGCCGTCAAAGTGAGCGATCATCATTCACAAAATTTCATAAACTATCGTGTCAGCGACATGAAGAAGAAGTTTGGAGAGTAGACTGTGTAAAGACAAGCACATGAGACTATATCTTTTTCTCTATCTGCATGGCAAAATAGCTGCGATACATTTGGTATTGCAGATTGCCGCGGTAGACGGGCACTTACCATCAGATGCTTTCATTGCCTGCTTGGTTGTCACCGTAAAACATAAATGCTACTAAAGCGTTGTCTATAAAAATGCTTAATCCAGTCGCCTGTCTATCTCTTCGTGAAAGCATCCTACTTGCAAGAGTACAATTAAGAGAGGCACTCTTGATTGCTGTTGCAGAGTATTTTAAAGTTCGGCTGTAGCTCGAGTACCATGCATAAAGTTTCAGACATTTTATTTACTTGCAAGATTTGATTTATACACAGTCTTGCGCCGATGGCCTGTCTCAATTAAGATTGGTCCCGTGACTGAAATCGGTTAGGACGACTACTAATTCTAGATTATTTTAATAAGCAGATAAAGATTACATGACGCATCAACAATACAAGAACAATAGGGAATAGCCAGTAATTAACCGCTAAAAACAAATCAAGGTTCCAAAATATTGATAAAATCGTTCGCATGTTATTGTTTGTTTTTGATGAAGCTTAAATAAAACTGGTTTTACCTATTTAAAATACCATTGTTGTCTCAGAACACAACAGATTTGTTCAATTTTAATCAGATTAATGATAGATTCAAAGCGTTATTGAAATACCTTCTATTTGTAATTAAGTTATTCACGTAATAATATCAGGCCCGAGTTTTATTACTTACTTGTTTCTTCATAAGGGCATTCCGTCCGGTTATATTGGCATGAGAAAATACCTGTTTGACTCCACCGACAAGTAATTATTTAGAAAATTTGGGTCATGTTTACTAGTGAATAACAAATACATTCAAGCATAAGGGTTCCTTATGTTGTTTACGATCAAAATACATCTCTAAAGGTGAGGCGTATGAGGAAGGTGAGGTGCATAGGCTCGAGCAATTACTTGTAACATCAAGCATTCGCTGTTTTTAAATTTACTCGAACCACACTTCGAACCTGACGCTTGATTTCTTGTTACAATCTGGTTTTGAAAACCAAAGAACGCGGGTGACGTGGACTGATGCCAATAATGAACGCAAGGTACAAATAAATGTTACATGTAAATGCTCACTTGCCGTGAGCAGTACGTCGAACGCAGCATCGAACATTTGCAAGAACGTTACATTACATGGCAATGCTTTAGGAAGAGCAGTGGTGGCCCAGTGGTATCGGCCGCGACTTACAAGTTGTAGGTCGTGGGTTCGAGCCCAGGCAGGCGTTTTACTTTGTGTAAATTATTTCATCACCACTGCTCTCGAACGGTGAAGGAAAACATCGTGAGGAAACCGGTTATCCTAGAACCAAACATTCGAAGACATGTGAAATCCACCAACCCGCACTGGGCCCGCGTGGTGGAATACAGCCCATTCCCTCTCCCAGAGAGAAGGCCTGTGTCCCAGAAGTGGGAACATTAATAGGCTGATGATGTGATGTGATGTGTGCTTTAGGAAACTGAGCATTTGTCTGTATTGTACCATTCGTAAAGACGTTACATTACATTGCAATGCTCGCTAAAATGCTCGCGAAAATACCCACCTTTAATGAGACTGTTTCACTTTGGGTCACAGACGATTTATTTTTAACTTGAAAAGCTCGTGCCTAAATAATGCCGCGGAGTCGGAGGATACGTAGTTTATGGTTTTTTCAGTCAGCTCGCGATTATATATTGTCCGACTGCACAGCATGATTTTGCTTCTTGTTTAAGTGCGTCTTTTTAGTTCGCTTCCTAAGCAGTTGGGTTTTTGATATTTTAAATTAGCTATTTTTAGTTATCAGTTTTTATCGGAATAGGTACTTTTAAACATATAAGTGCTATATATTTTGCAGTCACCTCTTAAAACCCTTAATTTTGATACCCCACACAATGGGAAGGCAATACGATTTTTTTTTTAAACTTGCGTGAAAATACGTTCTCTACTCTCCATTCGTAAAGGCAAGGGTGGAATGTATCTCACCACACCTACACTTCGATGCCCGTAGGTGAATAAAATGTAGCCACTCAGCTTTTTGTAAAAATAAAATAAAAATCTGTTTCAATGTACAATACAACCAATAAAAATAACTGATGGAAAAATTTCACAAGGAGGTCAGTATAATATTGCCTCTTTCTTTTTTCTCAGGCGACACCAATTAAATTTTTTATGGAAGTGCCAATGTTTTCGTTAGTTAATAACGAATTTTTTTATTACTAGCTGTGCCCGCGGCTTCGCTCCCGTCGTCTGTCCGCCAACCCTATCCTACTTACCTTCCTGCCTACCCTACTTACCTACCTACCATTTTTGTTTCTTTAGTCATCATTCTTTCGCGGAGAATCTTAACACCGCCATTCAGAAAATAACTTCAAACGCACAACGCCATCTATCGAATATCGAGTTCAACTGTCCAAGTATCTGAATTGCGTGTGTTGTGCTAATTTTACTTCTTGAACACTTTAAATTCATCTAACTTTTCATAGAGTGAACCGATTGCGATGAAACAAAAACTAACACAATTTTGATGTTTAAAAATTATTTACATTGGTTTCGTACATTTTACGTGATGCGTGCACAAATAAACAGACAAACAGATAAACAGACAAAAATGCCAAATAGGTTCTATTGGTCCTTTAACAACCTGGCAATTTTTTTTGGAAATATTTTCGATGTAACCAATATTACTTTTTTACAGATTTATTATATGTAATATACATTTGTCGGGTTGAGTCAATAGTACGGACGTTAAAACAAATCGCAAGCACGCCATCTGGCGGCAATCCAGAGCAACTACTCATTGGCGCGCTTTTATAAGCACTTGCGTGGCGGGGAATATGGCAGTTGAGTACTGACAACCGTGACAGAGCTAAGACGTCGTAGAATCAGTGTTGATCCGTAATATTAGTAAGCAAGAATTTAACTTGTGTCTATTTGAATATACTCAGTGTATCGAATAATTTGTGTGATTTCATTTTCATGATTGACCCACCTACCTGCCCACACACGATGTCTTAACCTTAGGGATGACTTCCCGATGGTTTAAATCTATCAGCCAGCCTTGATGCGACATATTGATTGATGATAATGATTCCCGTTTAAAATTGGTAAAGATCTGTTGAAGAACTTCAGAGAAATACAACAGAACTATTTATTAAAAAAGACTACAAATCTATCGATTGCTGTAATCGCATGTCTGTTTATTGTTTACACCATTTTGCCATATATCCAGTCGGTAATAGCTGTTACCTGACCCACCCAAAAAACTAACGATTTGGAACCTTGCAGCATTATTTAATTTGTATGAGTTTATCAAACAAGCGCTACGCAATGAAAAAAGACAATTATAATACCGATACGCAAATTTGATTTCCAAAACGTTAGCGTTAGGATATTTATAACTATTTTAATGCGATTTTGATTTTTTTGCTGTAAGACTAAAAAAATATCAGAGTTTTATAATATAATTAGTGTCTTAGCTATTAATATCTTATGTTAATTATTATATTAAAGTAGATCTGGTCTCGTGGTTCGTGTATAAGGCTGAGGCGAACAAGATGCGAAAACAAATCCTGCGTCAAGTGCTTTCAATTTAGAATATATTTAATATTTATTTCTTGCATTATTGTAAATAACTATAGATGGACACATTCTTCAAATACAAAATTTATAAATTTGGTAATATTTTCGCCTAACTTGTAATAAATGGGTAGTTGAAAGACAAATATGCATATTCATTTTAAAACTGGTGGTCAAATATTACTAAGGTTAAGGGTAGAAAAATAAAAATGAACCGTCACAATACAGCTAAAGCCAGTCCACATACAATTGCAGTGACTACGCTCGAAAATTTTTTACCTTGCCTTACTAAATTGCGAAAAACAACGTCTTTTCCATTTTTTATTTCTATTTTATAATTTCATGAGAACAAACAAGACAGACCGATTAGGGTCATAGCAAAAAATCTACACTCATCATGTATGCCAAATAGAATAGCTGAAGAATTAAATGCTAACGGCTTTAAAATCCAGGAAGTGGTAAACAAATTAAGTTGGAGGACTAAGGAACCTCTAAATATGTTTATGCTTTCCTTCCAAAAAGACGAAGATATAAATAAAATTTATAGTATTAAGACCATATTAGGTTGTAAAGTAGAAGTGCAGCCTTTAAAAATTTCCAAGCTAATACCACAGTGTAAGAGATGTCAAGCATATGGCCACACACAGAAATATTGCTCCAAGGAACCTAGATGTGTAAAATGCACAGGTAAACACTTTACTAAAGACTGCACAAAACCTATAGCAGATAAACCCAAATGCGTTCACTGTGGTGAGCCACACCCAGCCAACTACAGAGGGTGTATGGTAGCCAAAGAATTGCAACAACTGAAAAATAAAGCCATGAAAAAAAAAGTTACTACACCTGTCGCTCAGGCTCCTAGTGCTAAGAAAAATGTCAAAGAGTATCAAAGGGTATCAAAGAATGTGTCTTATGCGCAAGCTACAAAATCTCTTGAACCACAACCACCAGTGCACGGTTCACAACCCTCCACGTCAATAGACGCCGACACAAATGAAAATATAAATAAAAATTTTGAGGTGACTTTAACGCAAAACACATACGTTGGGGATCTAGACTATCCAACACTAAAGGAAGGGAATTGCTTAGTGCTATGCGAGAAATCAATTGCAATGCAATATCAACAGGACAGCCTACTTACTGGCCTACTGATACCCAAAGAATTCCAGATCTGATCGACTTTTTCATTTTTAAGAATCTGTCGGCTACATATCTTCACATACAGGAGGGATTTGATATGAACTCTGATCATTCGCCCATTATCTTAACTTTAAGTGAAACCATAATTCAGAAAGAAAGCAATCCAACTTTAGTGAATAAAAACACGGATTGGGATAGCTTCAAATTCGATTTAGACAATATGATTGACCTCAAAGTACCACTCAAAAATAATCAACAATTGGATAAAGAAGTGTCAAAATTTGTTACAGACATTCAAAACTGCGCTTGGGGAAATACACCTCTCTTGAAAAGAAAAGTGGCAAGTCATAGTTATCCGTTAGAAATAAGAAACCTCATAGCCATAAAGAGGGCTCAGAGGCAAAAATGGCAACAATCAAGATATCCACCTGACAAAACAATGCTAAATAGACTTACAAAAAGATTAAGTAAAGCAATACAGGAATATCATGATGATGCTACACATAATTACTTAAGCCAATTAACAAGTAGTGGAAAAACAGAACACTCACTGTGGAAAGCCACTAAACGTCTAAATAAGCCTATTGTTCATGCATCACCTATTAAACAAATAGATGGCAAATGGGCCATAAGCAACGAACAGAAAGCAAATATATTTGCAGAGCATTTACAACAAACTTTTCAAACAAGTGCTGAGGAAAGCTATGAAAACATAACACTAGATGTCACTCACCATGATGAGTTGAATATACGATTAGCTACGCCGAAAGAAGTGCAAAATATGATCAAAAACTTAGCCAAAAAGAAATCGCCTGGATACGACCTTATCACTGGAGAACTGCTTCAAAATCTGCCACGAAAAGCCATAGTAAAACTTACAACCCTTATAAATGCAACTTTCCGATTGAAACACGTGCCTGATATCTGGAAAGTTGCTGAAGTAATAATGATCCCCAAACCCGGAAAATCGCCTCAGGAAGTAACATCATACAGACCTATATCCCTTTTACCAATCATTTCAAAATTATTTGAAAAACTACTTATAAGACGCATAAAACCAATAATAGAAGACAGAAAACTGATTCCCAATTACCAATTCAGTTTCAGAGAAAAACACTCCACGATAGACCAAGTACACAGAATTACCAACATTATAGAAAAAACCCTAGAAGAAAAAAAAGTCTGTTCTACAGTTTTTCTAGATGTAGCACAGGCATTTGATAAGGTCTGGCATAAAGGTCTCATTTATAAGTTAAGGAAAATGCTTCCTAAACAATTTGCAGACATTTTAGAATCTTACCTAACAGAGAGGACGTTTAGAGTCCGACATGAAGATGCTTACTCAGATCTCAAGCAAATAAAAGCTGGTGTACCACAAGGAAGTGTTCTTGGACCTATCTTGTACCTATTATACACCTGTGATATCCCAGAAATGAAAAACAACTTTATTGCAACCTTTGCAGATGACACAGCCATCATGGCTATAGGTGTCACTCACAAAGAAGCCGTAGATAAAGTACAAATTGCTGTGAACTCCATCACCAACTGGACAAAAAAATGGCGAATTAAGTTAAATGAGTCCAAATCGACCCATATAGACTTCACAAACCGAAGCCCTAATTATACACCGGTTTATATCAACGGTTGCATAATACCTTACGAAAATACAGCAAAATACCTGGGTATGACGCTTGACGCAAAGCTTCGCTGGAAGGCTCATGTCAAAAAGAAACGCCTGGAGTTAGATATCCGCTACAGGAATATGTACTGGCTACTTGGCAGACATTCATCATTGTCAGTGTACAACAAAGTACTTCTGTACAAACAAGTACTTATGCCTGTATGGGCATACGGTATACAGCTTTGGGGCTGTACAAAACGTACCAATGTTGAAATTATTCAAAGATTTCAAAACAAGGTACTGCGGAGCATAGTAAACGCTCCCTGGTATATTAGAAACGAGGATATCCACCGGGACTTAGGAGTGGACCTCGTCGCCAAAGTTATAAAAAAATACGCCGAAGCTCATGAACAGAGACTTCATAAACATGTGAATGTCGAGGCTATCCAGCTCCTTGACACCACGGACACAATAAGGAGACTGAAAAGGACTAAGCCTTTTGAGTTAGTTTATGAGACTTAGAGTGAAATTAGTGTTACGAAGTGCAGTGAGTGCTACCTTTTAAGAACACATGAACTAAGTCTCTTCCCATCATAATAGAGACAATAAGAAAAGTGCCAATGGACACATTCTTTACCATATAAATTATTAGCAAATTAGGTTAAATTTAAGTTACTTATTAGCCTCGATGCTAGATTGTGACTGTTATGAGGTAACTATTCAGTTACATGGTAATGATAAAAAAAAAAAAAAAAAAAAAAAAAAAAAAAAAATTATTAGCACGTTTCAAATGCAAGATAATACATTTGCACGAGGAGAATGTTGGCATCAGAAAGATTGATAGGAAATAGTAAATAGTAATTATTTTTGTAAGTAAATATTTAATATTTATATTGAATAAAATCGTTATCATAATCATTATTGTTTTTAATTTCTGTTGTTATTTATATTTAAACAGTTAATATAAATTAACAATTGAATTTAATATAAATCATGTTTTGAATTCAAAAAACATAATTTAGTGTTGTAAACATAAAGCAACAATTAGTGGAAGGTTAGTCTTGAACTCGCAACCATGTTGACATAGTTTCACTGATGCAACCACTAGACCAAATCGACTTAACGAATATTTTTGAAATTAACAAATCCATCATGGTAACAAAACAGTATTCAGACGCTTACCTACCCTAATGTTACGTGTTAAAGATCAAATTGGCATAACTGTATTCTGTAATATTTGCCTACCTTGAATAAGTCGTTCTAGTTCGCTAAGCAGTATGAGCTCGTCTATCGAGCTCAAATATCGAATAAAACTTATCTACTGCTAATTGCAAAAGGTTCAAAATCGTCTTACTTTTAGTGGGTCAGCTAACGGCAGAGTGGGTCAGGTAACAGCTATCACAAACTGAACTTTCTGGGTTTACTTTAATCATCACAAGCAACGGTGAAGGAGAGAAATCGTGAGGAAACTTGTACTTACATAGTTAATTTAAGTCTGAAATAGCCACGTCAGAAGCCTGTAGGGTTCCCAGACGCGGCTGAATTAACTTTTAAACCAGAGGTGGCCACATCCACACACGAAAAAAGAAAGAAAACCATTTTATAACATAACACTACGCTGGTACGCTCTAAAGGGCAGTTACGGATACTTACCTACTACAAGATATTTTGGGGGTAGATGGAACAGGGTGTAAAGTCCCACAAACCTCCATAGTAAAGGGAGGATTCTCCGACCAGACGGGTGTTGTGTCTGGTCCGGGCAACTGCCCAACGGTAATTGTCGGAATGTTGTATGTGTTCAAATCGCGCCGAAAACTTTACTTCCGCGATGCAGGATTTGTGTGACGTCATGTCATTGGTTCGTAAGTGGCGGCGTTGGTGCCGCTACATCACTCCCCTCCGGAGACCGGAGGTCGATAGCAGATTGAGTCGTCCGTACATCTTGTGATGCGTGCCTGGCCAGTGGAAGGTTGGTTCCCGTGAGTCGCAGAGTTCGCGGTGAGTCGGAACTGTATGCGGTTGTGCCCCAGTGAGTCGGAGTGATGATATCCCAGTGAGTCGGGATAGTGTTGCTGGCTCCAGTAGTTCGGAGCGGTGATGATGTCCCATTGAGTTGGGACAGTGCTGCTGGCTCCGGTGGGTCGGAGCGGTGATGAAAGAAGCTGGGGGTGATGACCAGGAATGCGCGTCCGCTGCATGCTGGTGGTCAGGGTACCCCCGTAGATGCCGTGGGTACTGGCTGGCTGTGTGACTCACTGCTCGAAAGCTTGAGGAAGTGATGCTGACGGATGCTGACGACACGACGAAGTTGTTCTGCACGATGACTGCGCTGACGTTCATTTTCGAGGGTCACCAGTTTGGGGGTATTTGGAACAGGGTGTAAAGTCCCACAAACCTCCATAGAAAAGGGAGGATCCTACGACCAGACGGGTGTTGTGTCTGGTCCGGGCAACTGTCCAACAGTAATTGTCGGAATATTGTATGTGTTCAAATCGCGCCGAAAACTTTACTTGCGCGATGCAGGATTTGTGTGACGTCATATCATTGGTTCGTAAGTGGCGGCGTTGGTGCCGCTACAATATGATGTATATTGGTCGTAATTGGCTGTTAACTGACGTAACCTACGACACTACGATATATATTACAAATACTAAAACAGAATAAAATAAATATTTAAGTGGGGCACCCATACGAAAAAACGTGTTTTTTTTGCCGTTTTTTGTGAAAGTAGTACGGAACCCTTCGTGCGCGAGTACCCACGTTTCAAGCTTTTTCACGTTCCCAATTTGCTTCAAGTGGATTAAAACAGTTTTATCACTAACACCGCAGCCTGCAGCTAACTCGGACGTGGTTTGCGATGGATCCGCTACCACAATAGTCTTCAATTCTTCATTATCAACTTTGGTCTCCGGCCGTCCACGGGCCTTGTACTGCAGATCGAAATTTCCAGAACGAAAACGTTGGAACTAAAAACGCACTATGTTTTCTTTTGCGTCACCATACACATCATTAATTCTTCGAGCCGTTTCTGCTGCACTGGTGCCTCGATGGAACTCGTACTCGTAAATAACGCGATATTTCAAGTTTACCCTTTTGTGACTGGACAAAGAAAAACCAAAAAGGGGAAAAACAAATGAATTACGGTTTTCCAAACACAAAAGCATGAGTAAATAGCTGTATAAATTTAAAATTGGAATTCCAAACCAAAGAGGAGATATTTGAGATCAAAGTGGCCAGTACGACAAAACGCCAATTTCATAGGTAAGGACCTTATATAAGGCGACCCAGAAAACAAGTACAGCTCTTTTTGTGTGTTGCGCGCCTTGACATTTAGATCCAAATGCATCTACGTTTGAGTTTGACACTATCACATTATTACACAAATATCAAGATAGTATAATGTTAAAAAGTGGGCTTTTCCAGTTTTTCTTATGTTGCGCAAATGCGTCAGCTATTTGATAGGCAAGTTATGGATAGGTGGCCTACAAAATAATAATAAAAACACGCCGTTACCTTGACTAGTACTGTATTTGCAATTAATCATCCATACTATGATGTTTACATTACTTTACATAATACTTAGTTCAACAGTCGTGTTGAAGGACGACAGCTTACAACTATAGCTTAGAACTAATTATGCAGATCAATTAAGTCCATCGACTGCTTTTTCTGACAGGACTAGTGATACAAATGCAAAATTCGAGCAGTATTTGCTCCTACACCTGTGGTTTGCTTAGGAATTATAGTTTACATAGACAGAGCTTTAATAAAAAGGTACTGGTGTAATTGTGAATTGGTACTTAAGCAGATTTACAATTAATAAACTCTTTTAAGGCGTCTCGATTTCGGTGAGAACTAGGAGGTTTCTATTGATTTATCGTAGTTTTGAGATAGAGCCAGTGTTCTAATCAAGACTTAGTCAAGAGAATCAAGACCCTGATTTGATCTTATGAGAAAATACAAATAAATTCTCAAAAAAACAATTTTGTCATAAATAAAAATGTTTGTAGACTGTGACTACTTATTATTGTCCCCTTAAACATTATTGCACTTTTTTATCAACCTGTATCATCCCACTGCTGGAGAAAGGATTCCCCAAACCCTTCAATTGCACTTTAAAAAAGATAAAAGAAAAATTAAGGAACCTTTATCCACATCTGCTTCGTTACGCGAATGTCGCTTTTATTGGATTGCACTTCTGCCACAAAAGGTAGAACGGTGAGTTCAATAGACAGTTTAAAATACCCTGACACGCCCTAGACCTTGTCTTACACTGTAATACCAAAATAAGTACCCATATAGGTGTCACTGACTACACGTACCTAAATACATACTAAAGTACTCATTACAAGACCGGAATCTTATAACTGGACTTAAACTGTTACAACAAGACTGGCTGGTAATACTTATGAGTTCAGCATGCTTGCTTTTTCCTTATTTCGGAGGTCATTGGCGCAACAATACAACGATTTCTGTGTTCTAAAGTAGACGGAGCCCGTAATTTTGTGTGACAGTCAATTTAATACTTTGAACATTTATTTAAAGTATAATTTCTGTGTCTTATTAATATTGCCCTTAACAGTATGAAGCTTTCAAAATACCTCTAACCTCAATTATGTTTTTTACATCAATAAAGGTAAGGCAACATTTTGAATAAATAATAATTAATATATATTATTATTATTCCGACACGTTATTGTGTCACAGTTCAGTCAATGGTTTCTAAGTGTAATTACTATTGGAATTCCAACAAAATGGGAAATCCAATTAATTACCTGTTTCCTTAGAAGTGGTTATTGCTAATAACTAGTTTGGATGTAACTGCTATAATACGGTAATTTTACTGGTTAGTTTAAATTTTGATGGTAAAATAATTTTGGTATGTATAACAACACAATAATAATGGATTATTTTTAATTCAGCCGTTACATCATTATAGTTATCTGCCACATATATTTTAGAGTATTATTTAAGTGACTACAATAAGTAAAACATTATCTAATCTTTATAATCCTAATGAAAAAATTACGCATTAAGCATTACATTCAATGCTGTGTCTGAATGTTTTTAAACTCAATTTTTCCAGTATAAATTAAGATTAATGAAGAGAAAATAATACGTCCTGAGATAGAACTTTTCATACCCAAAAGATAAATTTAAAATTAAAACACTTCACTAGGCTTTAGTTTAGTTTAATCAACCGCACGTTTCTTCAAGAAAACGTATTTGTAAAACACAACTGCTACAATGCTGCCCACGAATGGGCCTGCCCAGTATACCCAATGGTGGGTCCAGTACCCGGTCCAGACGGCGGGGCCGAGAGACCTAGCGGGATTCATACTTGCACTAGTCAGCGGCCCCCCCACTAGGGACAATCCAACGATTGTCAAACCGAATTTTATAGGCATGCTGTCTTGTTTACTCGCGTTCACTGGGTCCCATATCCCACAGTTGATGAAGACGAGAGCTGCTGTCAAAGCAGCCTCAACACCCACCGATTGAAGGTCATTCATACCCACATGTGGCGACGTCACACACACTGCCCCCGTCACCACGTCCACCGGAGATAATGTTGACAATATCCCATAACCAACTATAGCTCCGGCGCATTCCATCAGCACGTAAGCGATTCCAACAGGGACAGAAATACTCCCCCAAATTACAGCTGCTATTGTCACCGCCGGGTTCATGTACGCTCCAGAAATATGTCCAAAAATTTGGATATTGAACAGAACGACGAAACCAAATCCGAACGGTGAATAGATGGTCATGTTAATTCCTTCTACCGGTATGCATGTCATGCAACCGAATAGAACGAGCATGGCGGTGGATAGAAATTCGGAGACACAACCCCGCCAGGAGTTTCTACACCACGAACGTAGGGTGCTTTTCGCGATCTCATCATCAACCGTTATCTTGAGTTCTGTGGCCAATTGAGTTATTGGTGGCACTGTCATTTTGAGCTGCTCACTATTTTACACTTTCACAAAATAAGTTTAATATATTTTTTCAACCGCACTTCATTCGAATATGTTCGACATTCTTAACTGTGATCACTCATTGTTTTTGCACGCAGATCAATAATTTCGCTGTGACTTGGTGAGTGCCCTCCAGTGGACGCGACTGTTTTGCGCCAGGCTCGAGGTAAAAATATATAGATATCTCCGGCGTACAGTCACACGGATAAAATGATATTAATGTAGATAGAGCTGCCGTTATCTATTGTTTTCAGCTCTACAATAAAACATCCGATTATTGTTTATTATCGCGTTTTGTGAATAATGGTTGTGGATTCTCGAATCCGGATTAATTAAAGCGGATATCGCTATCGAAATGTACTTGTTGTTTTGTTTGTTCAGTTTCGGTTTGTTTATCTTACTAATATTATAAACGCGAAAGTTTTGATAGATGTGTGGATGTATGTTTGTTACTAGAGTAACAAACATTCACCCACACATCTTGACCGATTACATCTTTACCGATTAC
Source organism: Orthosia incerta (assembly GCA_948252205.1). Lineage (NCBI taxonomy): Eukaryota > Metazoa > Arthropoda > Insecta > Lepidoptera > Noctuidae > Orthosia > Orthosia incerta. The sequence goes on from OX411748.1 coordinate 10,497,194, forward strand.
GACTACATCTTGAGCCGTTTTAGCAGGATAGATCCAAGATAGGCTCAAGGGCAGGCTTATTACGTATCTTTTGCAATAATTTCCAACTTGTTACTACATTTGCATGTATTCTTATTAAATAATTAGCTATTTCCAAGAAACATCAGCATGCATGTACTGCCAATACGCTGTCTCATTGTAAACGGAAGGCCCTCTATCTCCTGTGATACAGTTTTCCATAACTAGTACAGGAAACAGGTGATCTTTTCCACTAAAACTTAACTACTACTTTGTATTGCATAGTCTTTGCATCAATATCTGGTGGAAAAATATAATTTGTAACACTGTTTTTGGAACAATAAATTATTAAATTATGCAAGAACAAAACGATAGCGATTTTTGCGCAATAATTGCTCTTCAATACAGAAGTTTTAGAGTTGTTGGCGGTTTTTTTTTTAAATAAGTGCATTTGACAAACAGCGAGCGATTAGCAATCGATTGAGTAGGACCTACAATACCTACACTGCAGGTAATGCCGAGTTTTATGACATAAAGCGTTTGATCGCTATCATTTTGCTCTTGCAAAAGATACGTTATAAGCCTGCGGATCTGGATGAAACATTTGGCACAAAGATAGATCATACGGTTTAAGACATTTATTTCTCATAACGAATACAATTAATTTATCATGATAAATACAAGTTAATCAAAGAACTTGATATAAGAACTTATGAAGAATGGTGGACCGATGACCTGGTGAAGGTTGCGGGGATCCGCTGGTTGCGAGACGCACGAGACCGGTCAATGTGGCGACGCTTCGGGGAGGCCTATGTCTAGCAGTGGACGTCTTTCGGGTGATATGATGATGATGATGATGACGCGCAATTTTTTCCTTACAATTCTGTAGGTAACAAGAAAAGTTAGTGTACCATTACATATCGTTTGTTGATAACAAGTCAATAGCAATTACACATTGTTAGTAATGATAATAATTTTAAACTGTTAATTCTTCTTAACGATAATAAATTTTAGTGCCTAAACGTATTTGATTAAGCAATAATTATAATGTAAGTTGTAGTAGCAAATAATCTATACTAATTTTATAAAGAGGAAAGATTTTTCTGTTTGTTTGTACCGAATAGGCTCCGAAACTACAGGACTGATTTCAAAAATTCTTTTACCAATAGAAAGCTACATTATTCCTGAGTGACATAGGCTACTTTTTAATACCGAAATTGGGTCCTGGTGGTCCACGGGAACAGCTAGTAGCAAATAAATAGATCAATTACATAATACTGACTATATAAAAAAGGTGATATATTATAGTCTGGAATAGCATATCGGCTACTTTTTATCCCGATACCCGGTATAATGTTCCCATATGATGATCATAGTACATTATGATACAAGGGTGTAAAACTCGTGTCATTAAAAACCCTCGCTTTCGGCTCGGGCTTGTTAATGACGGCTCGTTTGCAGTAACCTAAACACCCGTGTCTCACACGAAGTTTTTCAATAAAGTTGTGGGAAATAATAAAAACAAATCAAAGAATTGGCTTTATTATTATTATTTTTACAATAAAAACAGCCTATAGAGCCTATTCGATTTTTGACCAATGTTGATGGGAAAATAATTAAAATAAAACTGGTTATTAAATATATTAAACAACCATTTAAAATACTTTTGTTAATTCAATGCTAATACGTACGGAATCATTCACTTTTCCTCGTATAAAATCTATCCCATTTTATTCTATGTATGAACACTCCTTGCTACTATACTTTTTTAAATTTATTTATAAATTTAAAACTCAACTGCAAAAGTAATGATCGAGCTCGTAAACAAAAGTCACGACCGCGTAACAGAAAGGTGCCTGTGCAAAAGATTTAATTTTCGAATCATAATTATAGCCTCTGAAAGTACGCCAACTTTAACAACTGTATTGAAAAACACTTTTCACGCGGGCGAAGCCGCTGGCAGAAGCTACTATATTATAATTTCGTCACTTAAAGGTACACTAGTCGACGGCACGAACTATTTTGTGCGCGGGGTTTAAATGCATTTTGTATCAACCGAAAACACGTGCGGAAGAGGTAGATGCTGTGATGAGCAGTAGGAAGCTAGTTCGCGTACGAATTAACACTTTTGCAAATTTGCAGCGAAATGGATAATGATTGAGGACGAAACCGAGCGCGCAAAATTTTACAAACAGACCTTTGTCAGTCTAGATATCATCAAAAAACGACATCTGTTCAAAATAAAATTATATGCATTGATGAACTATTAATCTATGCCTGTATGGAGGCCGTTTTGCAATTTTCTGTCTTCTTATGGTATTTATTTGCGCCCAAAAATGCGGTGAAATTAGTGTCTAAATGTGAAACTTTCGACACTCATATCCTTTAAATATTTTCTTTTTTAACTTTTTTGCTTCGATACAGGGCTAGATAATGATGAGACAAATTGATATCACTTTTTATTTTGAACGTACATCGTCAAATAGTGGAATAATCCCTAGACTACGTTATGGAAGAATTTTCGACTAGTGTAACCTTAAATGCCGTAACGTGCAATGTTTGTTAAGTGCGCCTAAAACATTTTTTTTTGCTGTTATTAAAATTTTGAGATACCTATAGTTTTAATAATTTGACAAAACACATATTATTTAAATAAGTAGATTCAAAAGCAATAAAATAACAGAAATCGGCTAATCAGTAGGTGTTATAAATTTAATTAATTATTTATTTATAAAATCACCTTCAATGCAAAATGAACGAAAAAAAGCATTGTAGATTGTAACGAAAATAAAATACAATACAATCTAGTCTTTGCCCATTATGTCACAACTTATTACAAAAACTGTTAAACTTTTTAGCTACAATACGGTTGTTCATATAAATTGTCGAAAACAAATAAATGTGTTTATCTAAACGTTAGCATCTGCAAGGACTTAACATGTATTTGTTTGTTTACATTTTACACATTTATAATAATAAAGTTACCTAAGGCTTACTTTATGTAAGCCTCAGGTAACTTTATTAAACGCCGCATGCTTTTTTAAACGCCAATTCAACATAGTTTTTGAATTCACACTTACTCGTAAATTTAAACAGAATTATTTTGGAATTCATGTGAATTATTTCTTTGAATGTACCTATGTACATGGTACGTCTGACGCACTATAAATAATGTATCGGTACCACAACATTTTTTGTTAGACACTTATTCATATTAATACAAAAGAACATACATATTTTAATAGGCCAGACATGCAATAATGTAAAATAATTTATTTTCATCATCATCATCAGCCTTTTAATGTTCCCACTGCTGGGACACAGGCCTCCTCTCTGTCAGAGGGAATGGACCGGGCCGTAACCTCTGGGCCACCACTACTCTATTGGGAACGGGCAGACTAGATGTTATTATATTATAAGTTTGGGAATTACATCGCTGATAAAAATGCTTGGCTCAATGCTAACCAGCATTGAGCCAAGCATTTCCACAGCGCCGCAGTCACTAGGACGCAAGAACAATTAGTGATGAACAGAAAAGTTTCGAAGTATTGTTGAACCTGCTGAAGACTGTATGAATATATTTGTATTGTATAAACTCAATTTCTTTTAGTATTGTATAACTGCACAGCGCAAGTGTGAGTACTATGTTCCGACTGTAGATAAATCTACCATTCACTGTACCTATGTGTCGTTCGTTGACTTCCGTGTGCCCTGGCAGTTAAGTTTGTCATGCTCTCTCTAATTTCTCACTGATGGTGGCACATGTGTTGGATCATTCGGTTCCCTTCATGATGGTTGATGTATGACGAAGGTCTATACTCTTAGTTCAAGTGCACGATGATTGTTCTGTACACTTGATATGATGGAAATCCGGCGATAATGAAATAAACCACCCGTGTTGAATGTGGTAAAATCACGGTTTTTTTTTATCAAATCAAATCAAATCAAATCATGTTTTATTTGTGTAACATAGGTAGTAAATACAGTTCTTAAATTAAAGTTCGTAGGTCGCTATGTTATGCCAAGAAGCGTACAAATATTATGGTTACATGCGAAATACGAAGAAAAATAAAATATTAATCATGCGAGAGGTAAACACAAATCAAAAAAAAAAAAAAAAAAGGTATGTCAAAATTAATAGAATATGTTATATAAATAACAACAAAATTATGAATGTCACATTATAGAGTAATTTCTACAGTCAATGCATAAATAATAATCATAAATTACAATAAGTCACAATATTCAATTAAAGATTGGTCCTCCAGTCAAACAAATAGATAGGTCTACATTATTTTATCATTCAGAAATTCATCAGTTGTATAATAACATTTTTCAATTAATAACAGTTTTTTTTTTTTTTAAAGTGTGATATTCAAATTTTTTATGGCATCTGGTAATTTATTATAAATGCGCGGTGCCATTCCTAAAACACTCTTACTCACTGAGGCAGTCTTACAACGCTGATTGCTTAAAGAGTTTGCGTATTGGCTACGAATCGGAATATCTCGTAACGTAGACACTTTTTCGAATAACCTCATGTTTGTTTTGACGAAAACACTAATTTCAAAAATATATAATGAAGGTAAGGCAAGTATTTTCAGCGATTTAAAGAATGGCACACAGCTATCATCTATTTTAAGACCACACATTGATCTTATGTTTTTTTTTTGTGCCCTAAAGACGATGTCTTTATCAGTAGAATTGCCCCAAAAAATAATACCATATCGCAAAATTGAAGCTACTAAGCCGTGATATGCTACTAGTAGCGAATCCATATTTATTTTTCTCGCAATTTGGAAAAGTGCATATGCTGATTTATTTATTTTCTTACTCAGGTCATCTATGTGGGCCTTCCAGTTAAGCTGGTTATCAAGAAATAAACCTAAGAATTTAGCTTCTTTAACTTCTTCAATGTCACAGTTGCTATGTCTGGTATTTACTTTTGGTACTTCAGTTCTTTGGTGAAAGTGCATTATTTTGGTTTTCTTTGCAAGAGCAAGTGGACTAAATTATTGCGCGTATGCAAACGCTGATGTAACTTAACCTACTTAATATTACGAAATGTGCGGTTCACCGTACATTCTGCCAACTCTGAAGGAGGAGACTCGGGAATATTATGTTAAACCTAGATGAAACCAGTGTGTCTAAATACAATCAAAATGATGACTTGAAAGCTGATACAAGGTGATTTCAATGTTTAACCTAAGTATAATACTAGTCTGATCTTATTCGAGTTTTACTTAGGTAGAAAGTTCACTTTCACTTGCAGGTCCCTTGATCGACACTTTTACTAATTTTGCTTAAAGCACTGATCACTGGCACAGTTACACACGCGCACTCAGTAGTGCCCGGCCCTGCGAGGTAGGGTCGCGAGTCCTCGTCCAGGGTTACCATCTCGTGCTGTAACAAGAGCAGTAACTAAGTCGACTGTGGTTGGTGCCTTGCAAGATCTTTATTAAAAGAAATATTATGTTTAAATTATCATTTCCAACTCTTTCAATATGAACAAACTATTCAAAATAAATGTAAAAAGTCCTTTGAAAACAAATCTGTCCAGGTTAACATAGATTCTGACAAACATGTACTAGTCAATAAACTAGACGATAAGAATCAAACAGCTGAAGTAAAAACACCTACGAATACTTTTTTTCGTGAATAAAAATGTATACATTATGCACCAAAATATTGCAGGACTCCTAACAAAATCTGACATGCTCACAGTGTGTCTATATGAGTTACTAGAAAAAAATATACAAGTGGACCTATTATGTATTACGGAGCATTTCATGATGGAAGGCTATGAAGTCCATCTCAATATACCTAACTACTGTTTAGCTGCATGCTTTAGTCGCAGGGAAAATAAAAGAGGTGGTGCTTGTATACTCATAAAAAATGGTCATCAGTGGAGAGAATTGCCGAAAATCGCTAATTTGTCTATAACGGGTATTTTTGAATGTTGTGCCATAGAACTTATAAATTATAGAATTGTAATTGTATGTATATATAGAGTACCAAATCCAAGTAATTTTGTTGAATTTATGAGTAGATTAGAGATACTATTACGTGTTCTGATGAAAAAACAATTTAAAAATGTTGTACTGGCGGGTGATTTTAATGTAGATATATTGAAGAAAAACAAACAGACTCTAGAATTTGAAAATTTATTATTAAACTTTAATTTAAAATTATCTATACGTCAACCTACTCGTTTAAAGAGCAAGACATGCATCGACAATTTTGCGCATAATTTTAATAGGTGTCGTAAAGCTATGGTTTTGGAACTAGCTTTGTCTGACCATACGGCACAACTACTCAATTGCCCGATTAGCACCGCAAGCACTAGAAATCATTGGCGGACCACTAGACGGGACTATAGTAAAGAAAACATAGACAAATTTAAATCCTACCTCAATAGCCTATCGTTTGCTGAAGTATACGAAGCTAAGGACCCAAATATTGCTTACAATGCCTTCACAGAAATGTTTTCTTTCTTATATACACAGTGCTTTCCTGAAACTCTTATCTCTGTAAATGTGAAAAGAAGGCCTAGTTGGGTCTCTCATGGTGTTAAAATATGTAGCAAAAGAAAACGTCAATTATTATGGCAATATAGACAAAAACCTACCGAAATGAATAAAAATAAATTTAAGAGTTATTCTAAATTGCTTAAAAAGATTATCTATTTAACTCAACGCGCACAAAATATACATAAAATTAAAATGTCAAGTAATAGATCTAAGACCACTTGGGAAATAATAAACCAAACAAAACTGAACATACCAAAAAACACTATAGACAAAATTCGATATAATAATGAAACTGTAACTGACCCCAAAATTATTGCAAATATATTTAATGATTACTTTATAGATAAAATTAAACCTATGACTAGTTCGGGAACCACAGTCACTAAACATATTTTAGCCAAAAAAGACTCAATGTTCATGGCCCCAAGTCTAGCACTTGATATATTAAAAATTATCGCGGCCTTAAAAAACACAAACAGTGTAGGATACGATGGCATATGTACAAAAATTATTAAGACTGTAGCATATGAAATCTGTAGCCCCCTAAGCTACATTATTAATTTAAGCATCAGTGAAGGTATATTTCCGAGTGCGCTAAAAAAATCGATTGTTAAACCACTATTTAAGAAACAGGATAGGGAGCTAATGGAATTTTATAGGCCAATATCATTAATACCAATAATTTCAAAAATTATCGAAAAATATATTTACAGGGAACTTAATACCTATTTTGAAAAAAATCATATTCTTTGTGATGAACAGAAAGGATTTAGGGAGAAAAAAACTATTAACTTGGCCATATATGACTTCTTGCATACTGTTATGACAAACATGGATAAAAATACACCAGTCTGTGCCATTTTCTGCGACATGACACAGGCATTTGATTATGTCCAACATAATATATTACTCAATAAACTTGATGCATATGGTATAAGAGGAAACATATTTAATCTTATAAAATCATACCTACATGACAGAAAACAAGTAACCCAAATTAATAGAATAAATATGAGCTCCAAACGTGAAGAAATTTTCACGTCATGCGAGCGTACCGTCCCTCATGGAGTTCCGCAAGGCAGTGTACTCGGACCGCCCCTGTTTACACTCTATATTAATGACTTCCCTAAATCCATTAAACATCCCATGACACTGTTTGCGGATGACAGTACGATAACTATACCATGCCATACTAAGAATACATATGAAACGGACATAAAAAATACATTAATTGAAGCAGTAACGTGGCTGAATAATAATAATTTGAAAATTAATATAAGTAAAACTTTGATTATGCACTTTAGCCAACGATCATCATTACTCTCTGGTCTTGACATCGAATATAATAATAATAAAATACAGACAGCTAATAGTACAAAATTTTTAGGACTAACAATCGACAGAAGCTTAAATTGGAAAGCGCATATTGAGGCTCTAGCCAAAAGAATAAGCAGTGGTGCATATGCGTTATATAAATTATCACGTACTCTAAATATAGAGGCGCTATTAACGGCCTACTATGGTTTAGTTGAATCCGTCATTAGATATGGTGTTATCTTCTGGGGTAACTCAACCGACAGGGATATCATCTTTAGAAGACAAAAGTACTGCTTGAGATCTATGTTTAATCTCAAAACTACCGATAGCTGTAAAAATTTTTTCATTAAATATAAAATATTAACATTACCTTCACTTTATATATTAGAAATGGCAATGTTCGTAAAAACAAATCCACATTTGTTTCCTCGTATGGCAGACAAATTTCCAAGAAATAGGCGTGATGATAGTAAGCTATGTTTACATACATCAAAAACTGCACTTATGCGCAGGAGTGTTTTTTGCATGGCACCAATTATCTACAATAAATTGCCCAAAAGTTGGAAAGAACAAACTATACCTAAATTTAAACAAACAATAAAATTGATTTTGGCACAAAAAGCATATTATAGTATAACAGAATTTTTAAACGACTCATGGTGATTATTATAAATAATTTGACCAAGATAACTAACATTGTAGTAATTATGGTCATGTCGTAGTGGCGAACTTAGAAATGCCTATAATATTATAAATTTCATTATAATTGAATGTCTATTAAAGTGATGTAAATCATCATTGTGATAATTGTTATCTTTAATATTGGACTAGGAAAATAAATTATAAGTCATTGGATAATGTAAATAATATATAATATAAGAAATCTGTTTGTGTGAATGATGTTTAATGTATAGTTGTAAAATTTTAAAATCATTAATTCAATAATAATAATAGTACCTAAAATATTTGCACGCCATGAGAAGTGGCAGACATGTCGTGAGCCACTCATATTTAAGATCTTGCATGCATGTATTATTTTAATTATGTATGTATACACATGTTCGAGCAAATAAAATTTCTTATTCTTATTCTTATTCTTATTGGTAGGGTGATTTAGACCTCCACCATCTCGTAATAAGCCGTTTTCATCTAGAAAAGAGTTGAAGCAGCAAGTCTTGCTTTTCGAGCTCACGTGTTGTTTACTTTTAATATTGTGTAATAACAAACCACCCGTGTTGAGTGTGGTAAAATCACTGATTTATTTAACTTAGCAAGTGGACTAAATGCTAGCGCGTATGCAAACTCTAATGTAGCTTAACCTACTTAATATTACGAAATGTGCGGGTTTACCGTACAGTTGAGCAGAGTGGTGCCGATCTATGCGTCATATTTATGAACAGGCGCCATCAGTTGTGATTGGTTATAACTTAGCTGCCTCGGCCCGTTACTGTATTTTTTCATTTCTATTATTTGTTACCTACTCTAGATGCTTTTACGTGCACGTCTTTTTACATCGTTCTCGCATATATATATTTTTTCAACAAGAATGATGTACCCAAAAACTTGTAATTAAAACTGATGGAAAAGAGTGTCCGTGGAGTTTCTTGCAAATTCTTCTCCATTCAGACCTACAGACGCTTGCGAATTTGCAACTAGAGTCATCTCGTTATTAATTGTTTGTTTGATAGTACCTCTAAGGTTTATTTGAAATAATCTATTTGATTTTGATTTTGAATCAATTCCTATCAAGCGCTACTAAGCCTGTTTGAAGGAGATTGGTAACAAGCATTGATTTAGTACTGGCCATTGCAATAATTTGACGCTGTCACTCATCTATAACTGTTTGTCGTAATGTGTATATATTTTTCTATCTCATAATAATTAAACTGTTAACACTTTCCGGGACAGACCGCCTCTTGACGTTATGTCGGTATATCGTTACGTGACAGTACGGCTAAGGGCGGTGAACTTTATTTCATGTAATTTGGCAAACCGTCGATAGCCGTTGCTTGCCCATAGTATTCCTAAGAAGCACATGATCTAGTGTCACATCACGCGACTTCATTTGTTCGTGGGTGTCACGGCAAACTCTTTTCTAGTCATTTTTCAACACACACATACGCAGCACCAAAACAACACATGCACACCGCCGACAGGCGTAGACTGAGCCATACAAGTACAATGATGTTGATATTTAGTGTCATATCAAAAATTTAAAAATATATGTAATGAGGTAGTACGGCTGTAGACGGTATGACAAAATGTATGGGATTTTGAAGTGTCATATCATTACATTTGCAAATAGTCAAGTGTCCCGGAACGTGTTAAAACAACGTTTCAAGCTACAGAAACATACTCCGACAGGTTATGGAGTCAGCACCGGAAAGAATTTGTGCAACTTCGAGAAGAAAAGTGTAGAAAAATCTCTACAATAATGTCCACAAAAACCTTTGCAACAGGCGATAGCGCGCAGCAATCGTCATCTAGTTCGGGTGGATTACCGTCGATAGAGCGACTAGATGGTAGTTCAAATTATGCAAACTGGAAGTTTGACATGGAGTGCGTGTTAGTTCATGATGAGCTATGGAATTACATCAAGGCCGAACCAGACATAGCAGACGCGAACGCTGTGAAAAAAGATCAAAAGGCTAGAGCGAAGATTTGTCTAATGATCAACAAAAGTTGCAAGGTCCATGTGAAGAGTGCTAAAACGGCAAAACAAGCCTGGGACGCCCTGAGGTCAGCGTATGAAGACAAGGGAATCAATAATAAGTGTAGATTATTATCCCGCCTTGTAAGCATAAAACTAGAGCAGTTTACCTCAGTGCCCGAGTACGTGACAGAGGTCATGAATGTAAGCCAACAACTGAACGACCTTGGCAAAGAGATCGATGACGAGTTATTAGCCACATTGATGCTACAGGGGCTGACGGAAGAGTTTAGAAGCCCATGAAACTAGCCCTGGAGAACACAACAATTACACTTACCACAGACTATGTGAAAACTAAACTGCTTCAGTTGACTACATACCGAAGTAATAGTGAGTCAAACCAAAGTGAAGCAGCCCTTACCTCCAGATCCAAGAGAGTACCAAATAAATCTCAACAGAAACGTGGACCACCATCTCAGAAGACCACGAAATGTTTCATTTGTGATTCTACGCTGCACAAAGCTAGAGGCTGCCCGGATAATCCCCTCAAGAAGGCGACGGCGCACTCTACGATGCACACAGAAGTGCATACAGCGGTGGACTCTGTGGACGATGGAGCGCTGCACAGTGTGCCATGGCGACGTCTAGCTCCTCGAGCAGATACGAGTTCATCGTGGATACGGGAGCATCAGATCACATGACGTATAATAAGGAGTGGTTGAGGAACTATGTAAAGCATGATAAGATAGAGATTTCATGTGCGGATGGCGGTATAGTATATGGTATAGGAAAAGGAGATGTGGTAAGTACAAATGGAAAGAATGTATGTGTAGCAGGAGCTATGTATGTACCTGACCTGTCAGTGAACTTACTGAGCGTGAGTACATTGGTGAAGAGAGGTAGGATAGTAGTATTTTCAAAGGCTGGATGTGAGATATATGACTCGGATGATTGCGTAGTGAAAGGCAAAGTGACTGTTAGGTGTATGGAAGAGAGAGGTATTTATAAACTTAAACACTATCCACAGTGCACGGCGCCGGCGGCGGCGCTGGCCCTTGGCGTAAACAAAGATGAGTCACTGGAGTTGTGGCATCGGAGGATGGGCCACCTAGGAGTACGCAATCTAAAACTAATGAGAGATAAGTTAGCAAACGGGGTGAGTTTCCCAGATTCTAATAATAAGTTAGAATGCGTTGCTTGTCTATTAGGCAAACAGACTAGGCAGCCCTTTCCAAAGAAGAAGGCTTCTAGAGCCAAGGATGTACTGGAGCTCGTACATTCTGATATCTGTGGACCTATGAGTTTTGAATCGTTTACAGGTTTTAAATACTTTATGACACTCATTGATGATAAAACGCGGAAGACTTTCATGTATGCACTCAGGAGAAAGAGTGAGGGCGTAGAGAAAATTAAAGAGTTTAAGGTTCTCGTAGAGACACAGACCGGCAAGAAACTGAAAGCTATCCGTACAGATAACGGGAAAGAGTATGTCAACCAGGAGATGAAACAATTTACCAAAGAGAATGGTATTGTACACCAACTAACTGTTGAGTATACTCCTCAGATGAACCCATGCGCGGAGAGAGCGAACAGGACAATTTGCGAGAAAAGCAGGAGTATGTTACAGGAAGCAGATTTGGATGAGCGCTTCTGGGCGGAGGCCGTCAGACATGCGGTTTATTTGAAGAATCGCTCACCAACAATCGCTGTCCAAAACATGACGCCAGAAGAAGCCTGGACTGGCAAGAAAACAGATGTAAGCCACATAAAAGTTTTTGGATGTAAGGCGTACATGCATATTCCTGACCAGAAACGCAAGAAATGGGATCCTAAGAGTAAGGAGCTTATTCATGTAGGATATGAAGAGAACACAAAGGCGTATAGACTAGTTGACCCCGTTACACACAATGTGCACAGAGCGCGTGACGTTGTATTTTTTGAAAATACTCCAGCTGGCAACCAAGGCAAGAAATCTCGGCCTTCATTAGTGGTACCAGTAGCGGACGTACTCAGTGGTGAGGCACCACCTGCGCAGCCCAGTACTGGAATAGAACCGCCGCGTCAAGGAGGAGGTGGCGGCAGAGATAGAAGCTCTCTCCAGTCTGAAGATGAGGAGTACATCTCAGCAGACGAGGTAGAAATCTCAGTAGTAGATACTCCTGATACAGCCGTTTCGGAGGAGATTAGAGCAATAGCAAATGAGGAAGCGACTGATCGGAGGTATCCTGTACGAAACAGGACGCCGAGAGAGATTCCGGGTGCAGTTCTGTATCACGTAGACAGTGAGCCTATACATCTAGACGACACTATATCGGTGAAGGACGCACTAACAGGGAAAAATAAAATGCAGTGGCAGAAGGCAATTAGGGAGGAGCTAGACGCCCTTAAAAAGAATAAGACGTGGGAGCTAGTGAAACGGGAATCTGGACAGAATGTGATTGACTCTAAATGGATTCTCAAGATAAAGTCTGAAGCTGGAAATAAACAAAGATACAAGGCAAGACTTGTAGCAAGAGGATTCAAACAGAGAGAAGGAATCGAGTTTTCAGACACCTACTCACCAGTGATACGGCACAGCTCGCTACGTTTATGTTTGGCCTTAGCCACAGAGAAGAAACTGCATATTGATCAAATGGACGTGAAGACTGCTTTCCTGAATGGATTCATTAGCGAGAAAGTATTCATGAAGCAACCAGAGGGGTGCGAAGAGAAGGGAAAAGAAGACTATGTTTGTTTATTGAAGAGATCTTTGTATGGCCTGAAACAGGCGCCACGAGCATGGAACGAGAGGTTGGATTCAGCATTGAAGACCATGAAATTCCAACAACTGGGAAATGAACCATGTGTCTATGTTAGGAAAAGCCAACACAGATTAATCATACTGGCTGTGTATGTTGATGACATCCTGATATTCTGGAACAACAAGAGTGAAATGTTACAGATAAAGAAAGAACTGATGGATACGTTCGAGATGAGAGATCTCGGCAAAGCGGAACTGTTTTTAGGAATGCGACTTCGACAGTCGGTTGATACGGTTACGTTGGACCAAGAAGGATATTTAGAGAAAGTATTGATAAAGTTCAACATGGAAAACTGCAAAACAGTAGCTACTCCACTGGTTCCTGGATTAAGACTGAGTAAACCAGAAGAAGCAAACTATGAGTCACCTAAAAATATTCCCTACCGCGAGTTGCTAGGTTCGATCATGTACTTAGCAGTATGTACAAGGCCTGACATTGCATATGCCACAAGTTATTTGAGTCAGTTCAATAGTTGTTACGGAGAAGTACACTGGCAAGCAGCTAAGCGAGTGCTGCGGTACTTAAAGGGTACCAAGAGTTTTGGTCTTCACTTCAAACGATGTGAGCGAGATCTTGAAGCTTTTGTCGATGCAGATCATGGAGGTGATATCACCGACAGAAAGTCTTATTCGGGATATGTATTTAAATTCGGCTCTGCATCTGTGAATTGGGAAAGCAGAAAACAAACTGTTGTAGCTTTGTCTAGCGCCGAAGCCGAATACATAAGTTTATCCAACGCTGCAAGAGAAGCAACGTTTCTGAGGAGATTTTTTGAAGAGCTTACTGGTCTTCAGAAAACAATTGTGTTCAGCTGTGATAGTCAGTCAGCTATGGCGATAGCTAAAAACTGTTCACACCATAAACAAACTAAACACATTGATCTCAGAGTACACTTTGTCAGAGAAGCCTTACAGAACAACACCATAGATCTGAAGTATGTAGAGACCGAGTCTATGATTGCAGATGTGATGACTAAACCCTTAACGAAAGGGAAGCTTGAGTTCTGTGTAAGAGGTATGGGGATGGGTCCTGTTGCGTGAGTTTGATGTGTAACAGTGAGATTAATGTTAGACGTGCTGGTAGGTTAAGAGGTGCCGGTAACAATGCCTGTTAAGGAGGAGTGAAGGAGATTGGTAACAAGCATTGATTTAGTACTGGCCATTGCAATAATTTGACGCTGTCACTCATCTACAACTGTTTGTCGTAATGTGTATATATTTTTCTTTCTCATAATAATTAAACTGTTAAAACAACGTTTCTTTCTTAATTCCACTGCGCGGATTACTGTATCAGCTACAGAAACATACTCCGACACTGTTATTATTAATTACCTATTTTCGTTGTTGCGTTTTATGCGTCCGTAATCCTATTCCGATGTCATTTTGTGGACAATAGTGTGGGTACATTTTCGCCTTTAATATTACTACTCTTTCTGTTTTTTTTTTTGTCGTAAATCTATACTCTATACTATACTATATTACCTATACTTATAATAATATTATAAAGCTGAAGAGTTTGTTTCTTTGTTTGTTTGAACGCTCTAATCTCAAGAACTACTGGTTGGAATTGAAAATTATTTTTGTATTGGATAGTCCATTTATCGAGGAAGGTTATATAACATCAGGCTACGACCAATAGGAGCAGAGCATAAAAAAATTCCTTTTTGAGAGCTTCCGTTGCATGCGCTGCTTAAACGGTTTAAGTTACGCAACAATAATATATGTAGGGTAGTTAGTGTAGATAGGTAGGTATGTAGCCAGTTGACAGGAGCGAAGCCTCGTGGGACAGCTAGTTAATATAATAAAATCTCTCACAGTACCTTCAGTCTCCACTACTAACATCGCTGACTGGGTAATCTTCTTACCACGATATTAAGCTACTGTCGTAAAAATACTGCAAAAGAAGAGCCCTACGCATCGAGATCTAAGTAATCTTCTCTTGAGATGACTGACTGACCAGTGCCCGAAAACCCGAAGGAAAGTTTTTTGATTCATTCACAGCGTAAATATATTTATTATTTTATAGGACAGTGCGACTGTTATGAAACAAGGAATCTGTATTTACTAACAGTAACTTTAGGTATTTCGAAAACAAATCCTTAAAAAATCAGTTAATTTTTATTTTGGCAAAACATTAACAGAAAAGATATACTTAATTAAAATTAAAGTAAACATTTCTAAAGTTATTAATATTAAAAATAATAAATACCCATAAACTTTTACTATGGAATATTTTTATCTATACTAATAATATATAATATTATAAAGAGGAAAGATTTGTATTTTTGTATGTAACGAAAAAACTAAAAAACTACTGGACTGATTTCAAAAATTCTTTCACCGTTGGGAAGCTACACTATCTCCAGGTGACATAGGCTACTTTTTATCCCTGTATACTCACGGAAACGGAAAATACGGGGGTGAAACCGTGAGGCATCCGCTAGTTATTTATAGTTTTGCTCTGATTAACTTTTTCCATTAGTGTTAAAAAAGATATGCTTGTATAACATGGTTGCCAGTCCGCTGCCTATCAAAGGTCCAACCCAGTATGCCCAATGTTGGGTCCAGTCACCAGTCCAAACCGCTGGTCCCAGGCTCCGAGCTGGGTTCATGCTCGCTCCAGTTAGCGGTCCAGCCAAGAGGCTAAGTCCAAGAATTGTTACTCCAAACTTTAGTGATGTGCTGTCCTGCTTGTGTTCGTTAACTGGATCCCATACACTCACACATAGGAAAGAAAGCGCTGCCGTGATAGATATTTCAATCCCCAAAGTTTGTAACACAGTCAATCCTGGAAACGGCTTCGTCACACACGCACCTGATGTCGATAAGTCTATTGGAGATAATGCAACTAAGATCCCATAACCGAGAACAGCTCCAGCACATTCAACAATCACGTAAACGATTCCCAAACTGATGGATGTAGTCCCCCAGATGACAGATGCTAGAGTGACCGCGGGGTTCATGAATGCTCCAGATATGTGACCAAATATCTGAACGTTAAACATGACTACACAGCCAAAAGCAAAAGGCGCGTAAATGCTTGTGTCAATGCCTGGAACGGGTACACATGCCATGCAGCCGAGTAATATAAGCATCAGGGTGGATAGGAATTCTGAAAGGATCCCTCGCCAGTTGGCTTGGCACCAAGTAGAGACACTGGAATCGGAATTTCTTGGATGATCTTGCATGATTTTGAGTCCCAATATTTTAGTAAAGAATTTAGTCATCGGTGAAACTGTCAAAATTTATCACTACCTATAGTCTCTCTTCCACCAAGTTAAATAAAGCCGTTCAACTAGTACGTAATTACAATTAAGTATGGCCAATTTCCTTCTTATTATTATTGATTGCATATTTATAAGCTGAACCTCTTCTCCCTTCCTTCTTTTCTATTCTTTGTAATCTTTGCTTTTCCTAATCAAATGGGAATCACCGTCTGTCCTGAGATCTTTCTCCGACACCTGAAGGAAACAAATGAGTAAATTAAAACTTGACAAATCACCTCTTTTTCTGAGAAAAGGACGAGCTAAGCTAATCGATATCAAGAGTTTAACATTTGTCTGTATTTGCCTAAATGGAAATCGAACTTATATTATTTTGACTTCACCAGCAAAGCTTTTGATCAATATTGCATAAATAGAGCATAATCCATATATTTTAAACACGTACAACCCAAAATGATACCCTATGTGATATGAAATAACATGAATTCTTGCAGGTGTTAGAATTTGAAGTATCTGTGACGTCATTAAATCATGAATTTTCATTTTTCAAGTCACAATCGTTTGCTACATAATACATACCTGTCATATTTATTAAGCACCTACCGATAAATGTCTAAGTACCTAAATAAATTATTATTGTGTTTTCAACTACCTACAAATGTAAAAGAGTACCCACCTAAGTAAAAGTGTGTACAGGAAATTATTCTAAACTTATATAAAGCCACATTGATGATATCCCTATAAATTATCACGTAATTTGTAATAAATTGTGATGTATCATGGATTTTGTATTGCTATTTTGGTATTATAAGTCCTTTGAAACAATTAGTACAATACTGTCTGTTAGTATCAATATTCTTTCGAATACATATAATGTTGATTAAGAATGACTAAAGAGGTGATATTAAATTCCTTAATTGTCTTGTTACGTTTTAAAATGGTTTCATTACATGATAATTGAATTTTGTTTACCTAATTCTGAGATTATTTAATGCAATATAGAAAATGGCGGGATACTGCACCATTTTCTAATTTTGGACATATTGAGATACAGATAGACCTGATATTATAAAATATTGTGTAATATCAATTACACAATATTTTATTTTAGCTGACTTACTTTTTTGTGAACTACAAGCCAGTACAGGCCAGATATTGTAATTTAAAAGCATACTACTTATAATACTTGGTAAAAGATCGACTACACAAGGCTAACGTAAATTATTTTATATAATAACTTTATTATTGCTAATGGTGGTGTTGAAACTATATGTATATGATATTATGGCCATTATTCCTAATATGTTAAATTGATTTAAGTGCTAGTCTATGTTCTTTGGCTGTTCTTTGTTATTTTGATTCCATAATATGTTTAATACTTTATGTGGTTGTAAAAGATATCGATGAATACTATAAAAGAGCTTCCATGGAATTTGTTGCCCTCCTTCTCCACGAGAACTAGTCTAGCGATGGGGTTGGTAAGCTCACTGAGCCTTCTCAATATGAATTAATTGACAAGTTTTATTTAAATGAATACCTAGGATTGTCTTTCTGTGCTTTTATTCATAAAACCCTTCCCTTACATACCACATAATATAATAATTTAACTAACCAATTTATATTGTACATTACTAACATTTCAAATACTTAGCCATTAAGCGAAAAACAAATGTATCTGGTTTACCATAGATAGAGATATAGATTATACAAGACAATGTTGAAGATGCAACTCCATAAGACCCACTTCAGATTTTATCTTAAGTGATACACATAAAAAAAATAAGGGAGAAAAACAGAATACTTAATTTTTGTTTAATACATTTGTTATTTGCCGGTATGGCGTCTGGAATATATTTATGTGTATGACTTTGCCCCGAGGGGCATTCGAAGTTATGAAAAAATGGAATATGGGGTTCTGTCAAAAAGGCAAAAGGAGCTTTGTGTTTTGAGATTGCAAAAAGTCTAATCGTGTTCTTACTTGTACAATACTGCGTGAAATATGATAGTTATATTATAACGAACTTTACTTGCTTGACGAGAATCTTTGTTCAGATCAGTAGAATTCAGTCACAAAAAAAGATCCCTCAGATAGTCTAAAAATAAATGTACCATCTATAGCTTACCTTAGTAGGAGCAGATAGGTATATATAAGGTATTCCATCAGCTGCCTAGCCTTTTTCCCAACTATATTGGGGTCGGCTTCCAGTCTTACCGGATTCAGCTAAGTACCAGTGTTTTACATGGAGCGACTGCCTATCTGACCTCCACAACCCAGTAACTGGGTAACACGGTACCCCTTGGCAAGACTGGTGTCAGATCTCAAGCTTCTGACTACCCGTAACGACTGTCAAAGATCTTCAAATGACAGCCGGGATCAACGGCTTAACGTGCTTTCCGAGGCACGGAGGAAACTCGGTATGTTGAAATGGTCACCCATCCACGGACCGACCTCGCCAAGCGTTGCTTAACCTTGATGATCGACCCGTGCGGCTGTTATTATTTAGCCACGAGCTCCTCTATAAGTATTCCAAATTATAATAAACCACGTACTAAACAGACACGAAAGGATAGTAATATCACAACGGTAACACTGTCTAAAATATACTTCTATAACTTACTATATTACAAGAGGTTTGCCATGGTAACCCGTTCTTATCCCACAATGATTGTATTAGTTCGATCTTCAAAAGGTGCTCAAGTTATCGATACTAATAAATTCGACTATCTTCTTGAAAGAAAGGCCACGTGCCATTAATTTTACAGAGAGATTAATTTTATTAAAGAAATTCTTAGGACGATATAAATTATTTATAAATAATTTAGATAGGATCACGGCCACCTTGTTTATTTATATCTCAATGATAGATGTCTCAATGACAGTCAAACATTTATTTTTATCCGACTGCCGAAGGAGGGTTCTTATCACGCTTTTATTAGCTTGGTATGTATGTATCCATGAATCTATGTAACAATAACACTATCTATGTGTTTATCTATGTCTATATATATAAATGTAATAAAAAATTGTAACTCGGCGATGTCTGTTTTGAAGATATTTAACAAAATTTAAACTTTATATCAGCGATAAATAATATTTTCTGAAATTTTGTGTTTTTGTTTGTTAGACAGAGGATGTTTGTACGCGGTTGACGCAAAAACAAATGTACGAAATTGGATGCGGTTTTCACAATTGTATTATTGCTGGTCTACCTTAAAATATGGTTTTATCTTAATACGCCGCCTAGTTGTCAAGTTATCTACGTATATAAAAGAGCGTTTTCAATTATCGGTTCAGTACGGGGCATTCGGAATCCTTAAAAGATACCAGGCAATTTTCTGAGAAATCTTATGTGCTTTGTTGTGAGAACTTTAGTTTTCACCACATTTTTTTTCAAGGGTGAGTTGTCCATGATAATTGCAATATTTGTACAGTTAACTATAATATTGTTCAAATTGCGCGGAATTGATTCAATAATAATCCAGTTTTTTTTTTTTTTTATAACATTGCCCCACACTAGGAATATCTTCCTGTATCGAACCCGGGACACGCAGCGTAGCAGTCAATTGCCCAACCACTGCGCCAACCGTGCGCCCAAAACGAAAAATAATAAAGAAAAAAATAATTAATTGGTTGTCTATAAAGTCGGTTTACGGACGATAGTTTAACGTTACAACGACATGATGCGGCGCAAGCCGAACGCTCAAGCCGATCGTGCCTTTCGCTCGCTCGTGTAGCGCTCTAGCTCCGATCGTAACGTTACAATGCAATGAGTGTAACGGGACAATGAGACATGAGCCTTTTTCGTGCGTGCAGCCGGCGTTCATCGATTTATTAGACGTTGTCAACTCAAAATGAAAATGTTACAAAATTGCTAATAAATATACAGGTTTACCGCATACATTATTATCTTCGAGGAGCTAAGCAGTCAATGATCATTACATTCAGACCGTCTATTTTATTTGCACACAATCAGCCTTCCAAGCCGTACGTTATAGGTTCGATCTCCAGTTTTCGCAATACTTTTTCAATTATATTTAACTCATTTTTGTGTATTTTTTAATACCTATCTATCATTTCTGTATACTTTTTATGTTTATGGCAATATGAATTTAAATATGCCTATGGAAAGTAATGCGGTGAGTTTTTTCCGTCACTGGACACTCCTCTGGGGAGTATCCCCCATCACCGGCGCACCAGAACACACTGCGTGCCGTGACCACCCTAGTGACCAAACCAGCACATGGGTGCCAGACGACCGTGTATGGCACCTTTGGTCCCCTTGTGACGGGTCAAGGTCAATAGCCCCACCACCTACCATTTTTCGGCCGCAGGTGATAGGGAGAGCGGCCAACGCTATACCGATACTCCTCCTCCCTTGCGGCCCCACCGCGTCAGCCATCAGACGTTGGCGACCCCATCCAGGCCGCGGAAGGCAGGGAGAGCGGCGCACCGCAATACCGGCAGTCCTCTCCCGCCGCGGCCTCCAACCCTCAGCCGCGATATCTTATAGGACATGGGATGCTCCATAAGAAATCACGGCCTGCCTCATTTGCGATGTCGCCTGTTACCGAGCGGCCGCAACCTACTAGTTGGCCGCTACGTCGTCGGCTTCATCGGCAAAAGCTCTGCCGAACGGCCCCTCCTCGGGTTCCTCTTCGCATCACTGTGGGTGACCAAGCCACGGTTACTGAGCCCCCCCACCTTGACAATGCGGGAACCCACTGGGGGGGAAGCACGCTTGCCTAGAAGTAACCTATTTACTCTTGACTTAAAGACCCCAAGGTTGTAGCTAATTAAGAGTTGCTAACCCACTTTATTTTACTAACAAGCCAGAATATAATAACACGAATAGATTTTAATTATTTAATATAATTATAATTATTGAAGAACCGATGATGAATTTAATTCCCACTGCAGAGCAAAGTTTTATCTTACTTCTGTACAACTGTCTAAATTAATCTCGTTATTAGTGAAGTATTGAATTTCGCTAGAAGCTTATAGGCTCTTCCTGACCGCTCAGTGAAGTTCAGTGTGTAAACTCAGCTGAAATTTAACGCAAATTTAAGACTTGACTGTTATGTCCGGTCCAGTTCCATTAAAGTTTTTCAGCAAAGCGTAACACAGGATAACTTCAAACATAAAAAAGCAAAAAATAGCAAAATAAGTAAATAAAATAAATATGAATAATTAAGAAATAAATAGTTTTTACAGTGTCCCTAAATAAATAAATTTATATAATTTATAAAACAATACCTCTTTAATACCAACTATTTACATTAGTTTTCAAGGAAATCGTTCGCCTCTTAGTAACTTACTTATAACATACCTTATTAAATATTGAAATGAAAACCTCGAACCTCTACGGTACCAAAGTAATGCGAACAAAAACATTTACCCAGTTACAATTTCTTCAGCAACGTACTTAAAAATATTACAACCAAGTCCTTAGGTCAAATAATGCCCGTAAAGGGCAGTGTCCCTCGTGTAGTATTTTTCAAACACGACTGCAATACATATTTATTAGAAGACATGGCAGCAAAGCTCGTGGAAACCGTAAAAATATAAATAGTAATACTCACGATCTACCAATCACGTAGGGACAAGCATGTTTATATATTTATGAACATTCGTTACATTATCGCCTTGAGTAGTTGTTGGGGTAGAGATGAAACACGTGTGTCAAATTAATAGTAAGTAGGAGTTGCTTTAATCATCAGGCTTGGTAGACAAATTACTGAACGTAGTATTTTATCATCCACGATTAAAAGTCGTGGATGATATGATTGATGATGTTGATATCGTCGATTATATCATATATTTTTTACGTCCTATCAAAGAAATTTGCAAAATAAAACAAAATTATTACAATTTGAGAAAGTGTCTGTGAATTCATCATCTTCCATGCTACTTGGAGTCGGCGCAACACGTTTTCTTCCTCCATACCATCCTGTCCGCCGCCACGCTATCACTGACTCCCTTTTTAGGGTTCCGTAGCCAAATGGCATAAAACGGAACCCTTATGGATTCGTCATGTCTGTCTGTCTGTTCGTCCGTATGTCACAGCCACTTTTTTCCGAAGCTAGAGCTATGCTGTTGAAACTTGGTAAGTAGATGTACTGTGAACTGCATTAAGATTTTCACACAAAAATAGAAAAAACAATTAATTTTTGGGGTTCCCCATACTTAGAAATGAAACAGATTTTTTTTTATCAAACCCATACGTGTGGAGTATTTATGGATAGGTCTTAAAAAATTATATTATATTTTTTTTCTAAACTGAATAGTTTGCGCGAGAGACACTTCCAAAGTGGTAAAATGTGTGTCCCTGTAATTTCTAAAATAAGAGAATGATAAAACAAAAAAATATATATATGAAGTACATTACCATGTAAACTTCCAATAAAAAATGGTTTGAACGAGATCTATTAAGTAGTTTTTTTTTAATACGTCATAAATCGTAAACCACAATTTACCAAGTACGGAACCCTTTGTGCGCGAGTCCGACTCGCACTTGGCCGGTTTTTATTTCATATCACTCCAAACACGTGTGTGTCTCTTTGAAATGGTGGTACAAAATTCAAGATCAAAAGTCATTTATTCATACTGGGCTGAAGAGCCACCACTTTTTGAACTTCAAAGTTCTTCATAAAGACAGTCCTGTAAAACACTCGCCCGTCACCACTTCGTACTGTTTTAGCTGGGAAAAAGAGATGGCGCAACAAAATCACTAGAAATATATGTCTGTTTAGTTGGTTAAATCATCAGCGACGAACCAGTATATGTGGGATCTCCCAGACTATTGGACAGGATGTCTGAGGGTAAGGCAAGGGTGGTATTTTCTTTGATGGCGGACATCTTGGGCGTTGTGGTTCTTTCATCCTTTCTACGGATACCTATCTCCGAGTGAACCTGTCCAAAAGACTAGAAATAACAAAACAATAAAACAAATTAAATATTCCTGCATATCATTATTCATCTTTACCAGCACGTAACACTTACGGTACTCAGTTTCCATTCAACCATTTTGCTATATTTCATGTAAATTCACCCAGCCGTTACGCAGATCAAGACACGAGTCGCAAGTCGCAAACATCCAAACGTTTGCATCTTCCACATAAATATCTCGTCTGCTATCTGTAGGTACATTAAGTATCTGATTGCGTGGAGATTAACTTGGCAGCTTGTATCCCCGAGAGGTCTGCGATAAATCGTGTGTTAAAAATCTAGGAGTAAAAACGCGAGCGACTCTAATCCGTGCCATTAACTATAATCCTGGCTGGGGAAAGTGGCTGGCTGATTAATTGCAGCCAACCAGCCAGCCACCAGGCACCGTGCCGCTATGCCGCCACGCGAGGCTTACTACACGTCTATTAAGCACTCCTACAAATTGAATCGCTAATTTTGGAGATGAAATCGTAAAAAATGAGGATTTTGTTAGCGGTGCTTTTATTTTAGGGACATTGGCAGCCTTAAAGCTATAATGAGGATTTTAAAATCTTATGCGTAAGCTGCGTGGTCGTTTTCCAGGATCCTATTTCATTGACTACGCATTACGCCGTCTCACGAAGTTAGTAAGATATTAGTTAAATTTACAATCAGGAGTATAAGATATAGGACAATGTAATTCCCATGTATATCGTGTCAGCATACACTGAGAAACACACGAAAAATCTCGCAGTTCACGTTTCGGCAGAGGTTGAGGCTTAATGCCGACATAATAGGCACAAAACAAAGGAACGTGCCTAAACTGCAAGGAATTCCTTCCACGTTCGCGACATACGATGAAATCCGCGACTAGACGGCTTTGAGCGGGCATATTCCGCTCGGTTGAGCCGAACTCAAAACCTTATCATGGCCTTAGAAGCTTATCCTTTGTTTGTTCATCCTTAACTACTATGGTTATTTTATTCAGTTTCGAGGCACCATTTTTTACCCTTTCGTTTTTTGTGTCTTGCTTACATAATTTTGCCCTTGACAAATATGCGTTAACTGAAGTACATGCTTTTAGGAAGCTTAAATACGGTAAAACGTAATTAAGACTTTTTTTTTTAAATTAATGATGGGCCTGAGCTTTTTAGCGCGATCTTGCTTGATGGAAAGCGACGGATGAGTTCTCCGATGGAACTAGCGAGCCCAGTAGAATAAATGCTCGATTATTACTATTTCCTCAATGTCTAAAACGCAGAATTGTCAACGCAAACTTATTACACCGATGCCGATGGCGTCTTTATGACTTTAATAAGACCACAACCAAAGCACTGCAGTGATTTTCTTATAGAAACCTCGAGATTTTTTCTAATAGACAACCCTGCTGTGCATAACTTTGCCCTACCACGCAAATTACGATCACGCGTCCTCAGGCACGTTAGCGCACAAGACACACCCATAAACTTCTACACACACTAAACAAGAACTACGAAGCTTCGCCTAGAGATGACTATGTAAAAATTGTAAAAATTCAGCGACAAGAAGCCCAAGTTTATGCGAAACGAGCAGGCTATACGATATTTTGTGAAACCTCGTTATTCTGAAATTAGATTACAGTAGCGGGAGACTGTTGCGACGAAAATATAGTGTCCTCGCTTGAGAGGGAGCTATTTATAAGCCTGAACCGCAAATATGGTTGAAAAACGTTCGTATTACGATGACCGTCACACATTGGGGACAATATGGGAATCTAAAGAAGACATTTTGTGGTCACTTACGCACGCAAGGCATATTTTTGTTTGTTTCTTTCAGTTTTTGTTTGTATTGTAGTTGAAATTGAGTATTTGTCAAATTCTAATTAAGCCTGAAATCCTTGACAGGTTTAGGTAACTTTGGAATTAAAGATTATCGATTCAGAAACCGGCCTATTCAGCAGTATCTGCATGTAGGTTTTTCTTTCAGGTTAATTAAATACTTATGAATAAAATATAAATGCTGAGCGACAAGATTATTTCTGCGACCATAGAGTATTTTTTTTTTCGGTTTGAAAACGAAAGTATAAGAGTTT
Organism: Orthosia incerta; assembly: GCA_948252205.1. Classification (NCBI taxonomy): domain Eukaryota; kingdom Metazoa; phylum Arthropoda; class Insecta; order Lepidoptera; family Noctuidae; genus Orthosia; species Orthosia incerta. The sequence continues at coordinate 10,522,708 of OX411748.1, forward strand.
TGTCCCTGGGTTGGCCAAGCACATTGGTTTTGCAGAATATATGGCCGACTACTTCTTATAAAAACTGGACTGCTTGTTTACCAATGACCTAAAAAAACAATTATTAAAATACTTACTATGTAAACTGTCTCGATAAATTGAGGTAAACCTGTACTACATATACCTATCTAAACTATTAATATTTAATTTAATTGAATTTAATTTTGATGTATTGACTTTAATTCATATTGACTTTTAAATGTCACAATTGTGTTTTATTGTTATAAATCTATAACAATAAATAAGCTTTTCTTCTATATATCCCTACAAATCTCATATTGTTGATACCCGTTACTGTATCGATGCGGTTTCTATACCAAATAGTGGTCACTATTTGTCGTAACTCTATAATGAATCTCGCAAATAACCGCAAATAACGAATGGACCGATTTTCTAAATTAGGTTTCTGGAACTGCTAACAGAGTAGTTCGCTGGAATTTGTCAATTGTATCTGTTCATTCAGAATCAATTAAACGTTCGTCACTATCGTTCATAATAGTTACAGATTTTAATAATTTCGGGTTATGGGTGTTTAAATTTTTTGAAAGCTATGTAATTATAGTAAAGCTATATATAGTAGCTAGCTATATCTAGTAAATAGTCTAGAATAGTGGGGCAGTCTGACTGCTTGACTAATTGTGTGTGTGTACCATTATTCACGGCCTAACCTACTTAAGATTATGGGAAGGATACTTATTAAGTTACATTATGAAAGGATTTGTAGAAACACCATCTATTTGTGTGACAATGATAAATATGTTGGCTGGATACCTTTCATCATCTGTATTCATAATAAATTGGTATCATCATTGGTTCAACCGAAATAGACATAGTAATAGCCTCCCCAAATGGTCGCTACACCGACCGGTCTGTTGCTTCTTGCAACCAGCGGATCCCTGCGGCCTTCACCAGATAATCAGTACAACCCTAATAGGAGGCCTTTCAACACAGCATTTTCTGAAGAGGTCACCACTCTAGAACCTTTCGCCCCCTTCGGCCATTCATACTGCGAGCATGTCCCATGTCCACTAAAGTTTGGTAATTTTACGGGGTATTTTGTTTAACCTTGTATAAATTGACTAATCAATGTTCAAATAAAAGATGAGTCATTTAAACTATGTAAAGATATTTATGAATAGCGTTTTGTCCAAATCAAACTGCGTACAGTCAAACGGGGTCAATACGAATGCAGGGGTGAATAGGAACAAAACTTTGAAGGGAATCTTCCGTTAAAATTGTTTGCAGCATTTTAGTAGGTAATCCGGTAGTAAAAAAAATATATAAAAACAACAAATGTTTGAAACCAATAAAGTGGTATCACAATAAGGTTAGTTGACATAAAACATCGATTAAATCCGTCAGTTAGATAACCTAAAAATATTGAACACGTATTTTCTTTTGGCACGTAAACAAAAAATTACGACGATACAGTGCGTTGTATATATATATATCTTGTGACGTCACGGCGTGCTACACTTTATACTGACAAAGTGTCGTCACAAGACCCCACTCCTGAACTTTGATGCACTTTATCTTTGTTATTTTTTATTTCTTTGATAAAGCAAAAAATATGGATCCAATATTATTCGAGAATCTCACTGACGGCCTGAGAGTTATAATTTTTCTACCCGGGCAACATCTCTATTATAATCCTAATCAAAGTTTTGATCCCATTCCCCCCCTGCATTCCTATTCACCCCGTGTAATGGTACTTGTTTGTTGCAACAAATAAATTAATGCCTGACTATTTGTTATTGACTTTCTAAATTAAATAGTCAACACAATGAACGCTTTGTATGTACATAATAATTGACACTATCGAAAAGTAAATAATAAAGTGTCAGATAATTAAACGTTTAATAATGATTTTAATTTGTATTAGTGTTTGTTCTAGCCACCGTGCTTGTTTAATAACTTTAAGGTAATATTTACTGAATGTTCTCTAATAAAACTACAGTTAGATATCACAATTTTATTAAGTTTATCTGTCAGCCGGAGACTGTGTTTCCTGATAGCTACAACCTGAGGGTCTTGTGCATAGGATACTTCTAGGTGTACGTGCTCCATCGTTGACCAAATCATTACGTACCATCAGGTGAGACGGTTTTCAAACACGAGACTCAATAGTTATAGAAAATGATCTGAATAGCCAACTTTACCATGGTAAATATAATACCGGCTCAATTCCCACACAATTGCTCTCCGCTGTTTTCCCTAAATCTCCGAGCACCCTTTGAAGGATTCCTTACGAAAAAAAAATTCGATACTCGAATCTCTAACTGATTTTATTAATAAGTAACTAATAAAATACCTATTTAAATCTAACGAAGTGAGCAAGCTAGCCAGTAGTCTCGGCAACACACATAGGAAGTTCTGTAATACTCCACAATCTGATACAGAACACTCGCTCTAAACTTTATAAAGTAAAACATCTGATACCACAATTCGTAAGTTTGTTAGAAAAGATACGATAAAAGAGGTTCTAGTGTGTGTTTTTCACATCATTGTAGTCGACTTAAACTTTGAAAACTTATGACTATGTTTAGAGATTGGAACAAACTTTGAAGCTCCTTCCGAACAATTTCGCTCCCTTGAAGAAGGAAAGAGACGATTCTAAACCATATACACGGAAATTATTCTATGAGAGATTTAAAAATAACTTGTCTTACACTGAAACACTTTGCTTACAGCAGTTCACAAACGGGCCTTTTAAATCTTACGGCATAAATCTCAATTCTCGTCAACTAGCATCTAGCTGCCCACCCTGCGAGGACCGTCGGCCCACATAGCTGGAATTTTTCTTTTTTTATCCAAAATTATAAATTAGTTCAATTATAAATTTATTATACTCGTAGGGTGTAATAAATATACGTGGCGTTACAGTACCTCAGGACACACGACACGACGTCACATATGTCACGTCACTTCGGTCACAGGTTCAGTTGAAAACCAGCGTCAGGCACTAGTTGCCCGACATTTTGCTGAACTGGACCTCTTTGGCGCAGCCGTGGGCACACAATGTTACTTTTACATGTTTGTTTTTTTTTTTGTATCATTGTCGTTTAGTCTAAGTTTTATTTTATTTTTTATTTCTATGTTGTGTGCTCTGGCTTGTGTCAAATAAATGTGTATTCTTTCTTTCTTTATTTTATTTTACATAGTGATGACAAGCAGAAAGAAAAGGTAAGTTATACTGCTGGTATATAAAAAACACCCCGTTGTTTTGCAGTTTCTGCCATCTGTCAATAGAAAATGGCTTCTTATGATGATAACTTTATTCTTTTTCAGTGGCAACACTACTCTCTGTCACAAAAGCAGGCCTTTTTGTATCTCCGTCCAGCCTGTTACTTTACACATCATCATTCGTTATTCGTTATTTTACATTTAACATAATGTACGCTTCAGAAGATTCATAATTATTAACAGGCAACTAAGAAATCTGCCTAGCCCTTTTCCCAAATATGTTTGAGTTGGAATCCAGTCTTACCAGATTCAGCTGAGTACCAGTGTTTTACTTGGAGCGACTGCCCATCTGACCTCCACAGCCCAGTAACTGGGTAACACGACACCTTTTGGCAAGACTGGTGTCAGATCTCAAGCTTCTGACTACCCGTAACGACGGTCAAAGATCTTGAAATGACAGCCGGGACTTACAGTGCTTTCCGGCGTCGCAAGAGGTACGAAGAATCCATGGAGTTTACCCGGCCACCCCAATAAACACCAACGATTGGACCTGGCAACATATAACACGCGAGCACTTTGGATCGATGAGTAGATCCAAACTCGAGGAAGAATTGAGCAGGTTACGATGGAGTTATAAGGCACCGGGGAAACCTACTCGCCAGTTTTATGGAGAAGGAGAGTCTCTATATGATGAATTCCTTCTTCAGAAAGCATGAGCACAGGAAGTGGACCTGGCAGAGCCCCGATGGTGCAACTGAAAACGAGATCGGCTTCATCAATTCAACTAAGAAGCAAATGTTTAATGATGTCTCTGTGTTCCTACAGTCTTCAGACGGTGCGTTGAAATATCTAAGCTAAATAAACGGATCTCAAAGTCCTTGAAAAGCGACCTCCACCGCTTTAATTGTGAAAGTTTTAAGACGATTGAACGGAATAAGGGGTCCAAGGTCTCTGCAAAAGATCTGACAACTGGGCAGAGCCAGCTCACAAAACTGATGATGGCAGGATCGTATCCGCCAAACCAGAGCTTCTGAGGGAGATCGACAGATTCTATGGGCAATCCCGCCGCACTATTTCCAAACCACTGCAACTCTTGAAAGCCAGAATCAACAGTGGCAACCACCAGAAAAGCACCGAGGCAATGAAGCTCCAGAGTATGAATTTAACTCTCTTGAATCCCGCAACGAAATTAATCAGAAAAGAATAACGGAGCAGTTACTACTGCTCCGTTATTCTTTACTAAGAAAAAGAAGTAGGAGTAGAATACTATGGGCAGTTGTACACGTCAACCGGTAAACCCGTCGCGAATCTAGCAAATGATCCTAGAGCTAGATTGACCCGACACCATACCGAAGACATTCTGGACATCAGCCGGTACAAGATTAATATGGCTCTTAAACAGTTTAAGCACAAAAAGGTATCGGGTGATGACGTAATTACGGCCGAACTCCTGTAGGCGGGTGGAAAACGGGTGGTATTTTCAAGAGTCATCACGAATCGTCTCGCGCGCAGTTTTGACGATTTCCAGCCTCCCGAACAAGCCGAATGCCGTAAAGGCTTCAACACTGTAGACCACATACATACGCTGCGGCAGGTTATACAGAAGACCGAAGAATACAACCTCCCTCTCTACTTAGCGTTTGTGGACTACTTCGATTCGATCGAGACTTAGGCTGTACTGCAGTCTCCGCAACGGTGCCAAGTCGAACTGACATGGGGGCGTTTTTGCACAAACACTCGAAGTTATGTAGTGTTTGTACAAAAACTCCACCATGTCAGATCGACTTCAGGATTGGATCTCGGAACCTATCCTTCTGCAGCGAGGTGTGAGACAGGGAAATGTCCTATCTCCGAAACTGTTCAGCATTGCTCTGGAGGATGTCTTTAAGGTTCTAGACTGGAGAGGGCTAGGCATCAAAGTCGATGGCAAGTACCTAACTCACTTTCGGTTTGCCGATGATATAGTGGTCATGGCTGATACCATGAAGGACCTCAGTACAATCTTATCTTATCTTGAGGAGAGGCCGAGAAACAAGTCGGACACTTCGACCGATTGGGATCTATTGTGGCCACCTAGATAACCTACTCCTCCACAATCTCGTTTAAAACTCTTTTCATGAGTTTTACTACGAAATTAGGAGATATGAGCCTATAGTATTCTGGTTTTCGGTATCCAACCCCTAGGAGACACATCCGCTTATCAGCCAATGCATCGCATGTGGACAGAGGGTGCTCCTTGCGTTCCGTATGTTCCCCACACGACCTGCACATAGGTGTCGCGGTTAGACCAATCTTCATGAGCATGTCGTTGGTTCCAAAGTGCCCAGTAAAGGCCCCAAGCAGATAGCGGATTTGCCCCATGTTCATATTCCTAATGCATCCCGTGCTTTGAACGTAGACCCAGGCATTTCTTGGAGTGTTGCAGACCGGTATTATACACCAAATATATTCGATGTCTGTGATCTGCAAACTCCCTAAATTTGGTTTTTACGAGACACGTCGAAGTGCCTCAACACATGGTTCTGGAACCACAAAAATCATTTGCTGAGCCCTCTATTGCCAGTTCATCTGCCACTTCACTCCATGGATTCCTTTGTGCCCAGGGACCCACATCAGTCTTAATCTGTTATGCTTTCCAAGCCTGTTTAGGGTTTGGATAGCATCCAGAATAAGTCTGGAGTCCACTTTGTATGATGCCATGGTTTTGATAGCAGCTTGACTGTCACTAAGAATATATATGGATTTACCTCTGGTTCCTCTGTCTATATTCTCTTGAGCACAGATTATTATGGCATATGTTTCTGCTTGGAATACAGTTGCCATCTTCCCTAAGCTTTTGCTACATTTGTAACCTTTTGCGTGTATTGCCGCTCCTGTACCTGATTCCATTTTGGATCCAGCAGTGTACCACACCAGACTATGTTGTTCTGGTGGATCGAGTCTCTTCTTTCAGTCCTCTCTTGTTGGGATTTGGACCTTGAAAGACCTTTGAAACACAAACATAGTTTGCATTTTATCGGATATCATGCTTGTTACCCGATCTAGGTCTTCATTACCATTGAATTTTGTATGGTTAGTCTTTGGCTTAGAGACATCCCATAGTCCAGCAACAGCTAGACGATGTAATGTCTTCCTTACCTCGAGTTCAACTATCATATGCAGAGGAGGGCTAATGAGGTACCTCTCAATCGCTGCCGTAGTTTTTGTCCTGAAAGCACCCGTGATTCCGAGACACATTGTTCTTTGTAACCTGTTGAGTGGCGCTTTGCACAAGGCAAGTTTTGTTCTTGGCCACCACACTATGCTGTCATATATGATAATAGATATTATCAATGTCCGGTACAACCATCGCATCACTTTGGGCTTTAGCCTCCAAGTTTTACCGTAGGTGGAACGACGCATGCTGAACACTCGTCGGGCCTTTGTCGTAATATTTTGCACATGAGTTTTCCACCTGAGTTCTTTATCAAGCGTTTCACCCAGTTATTTAACTTCGGTTGACCAGGGCAGCTTTATTCCATTGAGGGAGAGCTCTCCTAGGTTTCCTAGTTGTCTCTTCCTCGTGAATGGAATAATGAATGCTTTGCTTGGATTGATAGAGAGGTGGTTCTCTGTACACCATTCCTCTGTCATCCTCAATGCCCGTTATAATAATCCAGAGAGTATGTTCGGGAATTTATCATTAACCATTATAGCTATTTCATCTGCATAGCCTACTGTGTAGAATGGTCCGGTATTGAGTTTGAGGAGTAGCTAGTCTACTACCAAGCACCACAATAATGGTAAAAGCACTCGGCCTTGCGGACAATCTCTTGTTATTTTTGCGCTAAGTATGTCTCCCATCAGTTCCGATCTGACTATTCTGCTTCTCAGCATATAATCAATCCAGTTGCACGTGGTATTATTGATGCCATGCTCCTTTGCAGCAATGCGTATGGACTCAAATGTCGTCTTATCGAAGGCTCCCTCTATGTCGAGGAAAGCCCCGACACAGATCTCTTGTCCCTCTAGCGCAGCCTCGGCCCGACTCGCAACATAGTGCAATGCCGTTTCCGTAGATTTGCCAGGGCTGTAGGGGCACTGTAGTTTATGGAGAGGGAATTCTTTAAGTGGTCCTTCTCTTAGGTACCTGTCTACCAGTTTCTCCAGAGCTTTTAAGAGAAATGATTATAGACTGATGTGCCTGTAAGCTTTAGCTTCTTCGTAAGTCAGTCTATCCATCTTCGGTATAAAGGTGACTTTGACCTCCCTCCATGCCTTGGGTACGAACCCAAAGACTATGCAGGCTCTGTAGAGCTTACTCAAATGGGGTATCAAAACAGATGCCCCTTCTTGCAATAGTATTGGGTAGATGCCATCCGGGCCAGTAGATTGGAGAGACTGGAAGCCCGCTATGGCAAACTAAAGTGTATTTTCATCTACCACTTTCTTTGCCGTGAGCCAGTTATTTTTGGACGTGTGCTTTGTGAGCTCGTCTCTTGTGACTGTTTCCTCTTTATCGCTGTCGCGCAGTACACATTCTGGAAAATGAGTCCTAAATATCACGCCCAGAGTGTCCTGTCCAGTTTCTGTGATATACCTATTCTCATCCTTTACAGATGATAGTGGGTTTGTCTTAGTCATGGACATTGCTTTGCACAATATCATTTCATTTGGCAGAGCTTCGATGGAGGTGCAATGTTGCCACCAATTAGTTCTTTTGGCCTTGCATACCGCCATGTTATACCTCGTCAGCATTTTAGAATAGCCAGACAAATCTTTCCTCGCTTTTGCATCATTAAAGGCCTGTCGTGTTTTCTGACGTATTTAAGCTAGTTCAGGAGTCCACCATGTTACCTTTTTGCAAAAGGCCTTTATCTCTGGGCAATTATCTTCAATAAGTGTCCGCTTCAAATTCTATATCCAGTGTGGAATTGAGCTTACTTTTAGGGCTCCCTAGATTTATTTTGAGGTCCCTCCTGTCCGAGTACCAATTTGTATGCCTTGAGTTTCTCCTTCGTCTAGTTTCTCTCAGTACAATGCTCGATGACCTCAGTAGAGCTTCCGAAAGAGTGGGTCTCAATATGAACATGGACAAAACCAAGGTGATGTTGAATGCCCATGTTACACCCACTCTTATCAAGGTCGGAGACTCTACACTCGATGTTGTGGACTACTATGTCTACCTGGGACAAACGATCCAGTTGGGTAGGGCCAACATCGAGGTCAACCGTCGAATACGACTCGGCTGGGCAGCGTTCAGGAAGTTGCGTGGTATATTCTCGTCCAACTTACCACAGTGTCTTAAGACGAAAGACTTTGTCCAGTGTGTGTTGCCAGTTATGACCCATGGCTCTGAGACGTGGTCGCTCACAATGGGCCACATCAGAAAGCTTACATTCAACCTAAGAGCAATGGAGAGGGCTACGCTCGGAGTATCCTTGCGTCATCAAATCAGAACTGTAGAGATCCGCAAAAGAACCAGGGTTACCGACAAAGCCCGAAAATTTGCCAAACTTAAGTTGCAGTGGGCAGGGGCACATTGCTCGCAGAACGGATGGCCGATGGGGTAGAATAATTCTGGAGTGTAGACCGCAAACCGGAAGACGCAGTGTTGGAAGGCCTCCCATCAGGTGGACCGATGACCTGGTGAAGGATGCGGGGATCCGCTGGATGCAGGACGCACGGGACCGGTCAATGCGACGATGCTTGGAGGAAGTCTTTGTGCAGCAGTGGACTTCTTTCGGCTGATATGATGATCATGATGATGAACCATAGACAGTAAAATGCTTCAAAGACGTTTACAGAAGTGTAGTGACGTGTTTATTCGCTCCGTTATTCCGATTAATTATAATTCGCAGTAAAACCGAATTTATGTAGAGGTAAATATCGCAGTGTAAAGGTGTGAAGGTAAAATTTTTAAAATAGTAGTACTGTGTATATAGAAATATATTAAATAAAATAACTAAAATACTTGAAATTTTAGTATGGTGAATCGTTGGATTCTTCACCATGTAAACTGGAATCATCACTTGAATCTTCAGTGACATTAATTGTTGATTCTCGAGTGCAGAAATTGATTTCAAACAATACAAATTTTTAAGCAAAATAAAATAATGTGTTAAATCGATTTAAATGTCTGCATTGAAAGTCGATTGTTATAATAAATCGAATCAGTACCGCATTAGTTAAAGCAATGCAAACACGCAATGTTAGCAGCAATGATTAGTTTTTGAGCTGTCAAATTTGAAATCACAGGCTGGATGGAGACTAGTTTAGTTTTCACAACTGATCAAAGCTTTTGAACAAGATTTCAATTCTCCGGTTGAGGTTGCAGTACATACAATCTTCACAAGGATCATCAACCACCTATAATAATATGTGCTAAATCCAAACATACTCTATAGAGCTGGCAACTGGACGCAGTTGCAAACGGGCTTAGAAGCTCAGTACATTGTCATTGTCAATAGTCAGCTATTCCACGCTCACTGAATTCTCAAGTAGAGATTACAGATCAATATTGAATTTGTTGCAAGACATTAACAAACACTGACTTCAGGCAAGACTTTGTTTACACTATATTATAAATATAAGACGTAATATATTATTACGCCTAAGGCATAGCACGCACTGCGATTTTCATTCGCGCGAATAAAAATTCATATTTTTTTTTTCCGCAATGTTGCAGCTTCATACATTTCCATAGGTCACAAAAAAGGGCGGAAAAAAAACACGCGAATAAAATCGCAGTGCATGCTATGCCTAAGTGAAGTCACTTAGGCGTAATAATGTATTATATTATTAACCTTAATCTTTAGTATATAGTGTAAGTAGTTAGGTTTAGTATAATTTTGTATAGTTTACTTTTGTTTAGTGTTTAAGTATGTACATATTTACACCTTTGTTTTGCAAATACATAATTTATTCATCATCATCTGCCTAGCCTTTTTCCCAACTATATTGGGGTCGGCTTCCAGTCTTACCGGATTTAGCTAAGTACCAGTGTTTTACATGGAGCGACTGCCTATCTGACCTCCACAACCCATACAAAAATATAATAATATTAAAAATATAATATAATATTATTAATCTTATATATTATAAAAATGAATCGCAAAATGTGTTGGTAAGCGCATAACTCAACAACGCCTGGACCAATTCGGCCAATTCTTTTTTTTAAATGTTCGTTGAAGTTCGATAAGATGGTTTTTACGTTTTTTTTTTTTATTTTTTTTTTGTTTTTTTTTTTTAAGTGTAGGGTAGGTGTAGGGTAGGCGTAGGGTAGGTGCAGGGTAGGTGTAGGGTAGGTGTAGGGTAGGTGTAGGGTAGGTGTAGGGTAGGGTAGGTGTAGGGTAGGTGTAGGGTAGGTGTAGGGTAGGTGTAGGGTAGGTGTAGGGTAGGTGTAGGGTAGGTGTAGGGTAGGTGTAGGGTAGGTGTAGGGTAGGTGTAGGGTAGGTGTAGGGTAGGTGTAGGGTAGGTGTAGGGTAGGTGTAGGGTAGGTGTAGGGTAGGTGTAGGGTAGGTGTAGGGTAGGTGTAGGGTAGGTGTAGGGTAGGTGTAGGGTAGGTGTAGGGTAGGTGTAGGGTAGGTGTAGGGTAGGTGTAGGGTAGGTGTAGGGTAGGTGTAGGGTAGGTGTAGGGTAGGTGTAGGGTAGGTGTAGGGTAGGTGTAGGGTAGGTGTAGGGTAGGTGTAGGGTAGGTGTAGGGTAGGTGTAGGGTAGGTGTAGGGTAGGTGTAGGGTAGGTGTAGGGTAGGTGTAGGGTAGGTGTAGGGTAGGTGTAGGGTAGGTGTAGGGTAGGTGTAGGGTAGGTGTAGGGTAGGTGTAGGGTAGGTGTAGGGTAGGTGTAGGGTAGGTGTAGGGTAGGTGTAGGGTAGGTGTAGGGTAGGTGTAGGGTAGGTGTAGGGTAGGTGTAGGGTAGGTGTAGGGTAGGTGTAGGGTAGGTGTAGGGTAGGTGTAGGGTAGGTGTAGGGTAGGTGTAGGGTAGGTGTAGGGTAGGTGTAGGGTAGGTGTAGGGTAGGTGTAGGGTAGGTGTAGGGTAGGTGTAGGGTAGGTGTAGGGTAGGTGTAGGGTAGGTGTAGGGTAGGTGTAGGGTAGGTGTAGGGTAGGTGTAGGGTAGGTGTAGGGTAGGTGTAGGGTAGGTGTAGGGTAGGTGTAGGGTAGGTGTAGGGTAGGTGTAGGGTAGGTGTAGGGTAGGTGTAGGGTAGGTGTAGGGTAGGTGTAGGGTAGGTGTAGGGTAGGTGTAGGGTAGGTGTAGGGTAGGTGTAGGGTAGGTGTAGGGTAGGTGTAGGGTAGGTGTAGGGTAGGTGTAGGGTAGGTGTAGGGTAGGTGTAGGGTAGGTGTAGGGTAGGTGTAGGGTAGGTGTAGGGTAGGTGTAGGGTAGGTGTAGGGTAGGTGTAGGGTAGGTGTAGGGTAGGTGTAGGGTAGGTGTAGGGTAGGTGTAGGGTAGGTGTAGGGTAGGTGTAGGGTAGGTGTAGGGTAGGTGTAGGGTAGGTGTAGGGTAGGTGTAGGGTAGGTGTAGGGTAGGTGTAGGGTAGGTGTAGGGTAGGTGTAGGGTAGGTGTAGGGTAGGTGTAGGGTAGGTGTAGGGTAGGTGTAGGGTAGGTGTAGGGTAGGTGTAGGGTAGGTGTAGGGTAGGTGTAGGGTAGGTGTAGGGTAGGTGTAAGGTAGGTGTAGGGTAGGTGTAGGGTAGGTGTAGGGTAGGTGTAGGGTAGGTGTAGGGTAGGTGTAGGGTAGGTGTAGGGTAGGTGTATCTTGGTGTTTTTATGGCAAAACGAAGTTTGCCGGGAAAAGCTAGTTAATAATAATATTATAAAGAGGAAAGATTTGATTGTTTGTTTGTAATAGATAAACTCAAAAACTATCTAACCGATTTTGAAAATTCTTTTAATAGTAGAAAGCTAAATTATCGCTGAGTGACATAGGCTACTTTTTATGCCAAAAACGGGTCCTGATGGGTGGGATACGGGAGCGAATCCGCGGGGAAAAGCTAGTAATACTTTACGTACAGTACGACCGATGTGTCGTGGTCTATCTGAACATAGGTTTTGCGAACTTTCGCGCATGTACACTCGTGAAGGTAACAGCCATTTGGTTCGTAAAGTATGTTCTGCGCAACCATTGGCGCTAACTTCAGACCGGCCGCGACTGATGATAGGACGTACTGTATAGGATAATTTAGTTTATTGTGATCAAGGAATGCAAATATAAATATTGATAAACCAATCACATTATCATAAATTTATAACCGAACGAATTGCTCCAATAAAGACAATGTACTGTAATTTTCGAATAAAAAATCATTTCTAGAATTAATACTTGTTTCGGGATATTTACCATGTATATTTTTTTTTGTTGAGAGCTCGATATTTCGGCACCGTTACAAGCGCTATGATCACGAGAACTAAAGTATTTGCGGGTGAGTGATATTTCCGAGCTGACATATCTGTCTACCCTCTTCCTCACTCGTTTTTCACGCACGATGCTACTACTACTAGAACCTTTCTCACTCTCTACTCGACACTGTTCACGACAGCCGATGCTCACTGTATCCGCTTTTGACACTCGTTCAGTAATTTTACGACCTTTACATAGTTGAACCACTGGATTCCAGGCTCTCGACAATTGAAACCCGTCGTCCCTATTGATTGTGACCATGTCAGCTTAAAAACTTATATTAAATATTTCTATTCTATTCTTAATCAGTTTATCACTATCGATATAGAAAGTCGACGTACTAAGACGACATTAATAGGAAGTTTAATGCTCCTCCCCCATTTCTCTCCCTTCTAGTTTTATGCAAATATAGCCTTTAGCCGACTCCAGATATCTCTGTACCAAAATTCATCAAAATTGGTTCGGTGATCAATCTTAGCGGTCTCAACCATTCAGAACGCTGTATCTGCATACATTTTTAGTTGAACTAACCGCGATTTGTTTTATTGATGAAATCGGAAATGTTTGTATAAGGTTCATATTTGGTTTGCGCAAATATGACCATATTTCCGAATTCCGTGTGAAGCTCAAGTGGTTGCCCATTCGCCTTCGCCGGAATGCTCATATTCATTCCCTTTTATATAATGTACTCCTTACAGCCCTCTTTACCTCAAGAATCGTTTCCAGTTTCTCCGCGATTCCCACACGAGATTTCTTAGGTCATCAAAGAACTTACGACTTCAAATGCCAACGCATTGCACGACTTTTTTGGATAATTCATTTACTGTACAGGCTACTCGTCTATGGAATGCATTGCCAGATCCAATCAAACGTGCTCAATCATTGCCTGTATTCAAAAGACTTGTAAGGGAACATTATCTGTCGCTGTCTTCCTCTTAGCTTGTCAATTTCAAACAGATACTGTGTTTGTCAGGCGATTGACGTCATTTTTTGTATTTCTTTTTATTTGCCTATATATTAAGTGGGTATGTATGTATTTATTTATCTATTACATAGCTTATGTATTTATCTGTGTATCTATTCTAGTATATCATTTTAGCACTGTTATTGTTACACCAATGACCGCCCCATTTCATATCCAAGCAATTACTGTCCATACTAGGTTGCCTGGAAGAGATCGCGGCATGCGATAAGGCCGCCCATTGTATGTGTATAAGACTTAAGTTTCTTTTTATTAATGTATTTTATGGTGTACAATAAAGCATATAATAATAATAATAATAATCGGCCCTTAGGCGTCAAGAACCATGGAAAATGATGACGGCGAAGCAGTAATCCTTTAGCTTAGATAATAAGAAGAGATAGGTACAAAATGCAATGCAGCAATCATTGATATCGAGTGATGGGATCTAATTTTAGTTTTATCACTATTACTATGTACTGGTAAAGATATTTATCTAGTGTAAGTATAGATATTTATCTATATATTTGATAGTTCTTATCATTCAAGGTCTTGTTCTACATTTTGGCAAAATCAATAAACAAAGCGTTTATCAATCAATTTTACTTAGTAGGTCCTTGTTCCTATGGCAAACTAAGTACTTTTAGGATTTTCAATGAGATATTTCTGTGTAACCGTCCGGAGTCTGCACTGTTGCCCAGTTAATGGCAATAGGCCGGGCCCTATAATATGGGACTTTGGGTATGTACTATATAGGTGGGTTTACTAAGCACACATCACATCACATCATCAGCCTATTAATGTTTCCATTGCTGGGACACAGGCCTCCTCTCTGTGAGAGGGAATGGGCTGTAATCCACCACACGGGCCCAGTGCGGGTTGGTGGATGTCATATGTCTTCGAATTTTTGGTTCTAGGACATGCCGGTTCCTTCACGATGTTTTCTTCACAGTTTTGAGTGCAGTGGTGATGAAATAATTTACACAAGGTTACGTAAGGTTTACTAATGATAAGCATAAAATATATATTACCAAAATTTATATTGGCATAACGAAATTCAGCATAATGATAATTACGCATAATATTATTAGGTATAAATGTTTTGCCATAATGTATATTGCCATAAATACTGTTGGCATAAATAATAATAATGATGCTTTATTTTGTAAAGCATAATGTTTTATACGCTCGTGGCTAAATAATAACAGCCGCATGGTCCGTGGTCGATCTTCAAGGTAAAGCAACGCTTGATGAGGTCGGTCCGTGGATGGGTGACCATTTCAACTTACCGAGATTCTTCCGTGCCTCGTTAAGCACGATATACCGTTGGACCCGGCTGTCACTTGAAGATCTTTGACAGTTGTTCGCATTCGATTGTGCAACAAAAGTATGTTAGATTAAAGTTAGTTCCATCGCCGTCGATAGATGGCGTTGTTCATTTGGACAGCATTCCTGAATCACGGTGATAAAAGTTGCCGTTGATTTCTTATAGGATTAAGATTAAGATTGTTTTTTTGAGTTTGAGATTGAGTACAGATGTAACACAATTACATAATTATACTGTCAAAGTTTCCGGTGTTTTAATTATCCGAGTTCCGCGAAGTATATATTGTTCAACAGTCGTTAAGAGTAGTCAGAAGCTTGAGATCTGACACCAGTCTAGTCAAGAGGTATTGTTTTACCTAGTTACTGGGTTGTGGAGGTCAGATAGGCAGTCACTCTGTAAAACACTGGTACTCAGCTGAATCCGGTTAGACTGGAAGCCGACCTCAACATAATTGGGAAAAGGCTCGGCAGATTGATTGATTGTTATTTGGAGTAAAACAATCATGTCTGCTGCTCAAGCGTGGCCCACACAGGCCACCCCCGCCGCACCTTAACTAATTGAGTCCTTATATCAAATGTATTTATTTAAACTATAAAATATTATTAAAATACGATACAATATCAGAATCTCTAGTTGAGAAAACAATATGTATGAGCAACTTTGTATAAGTTTGAAGACTGATTCGATAAACTTTAGTTTTAGTACTTCCTAGCAAAGATACTGAGAGAGATGCCTTCCTCTCTAATAACATCATATTTATAGTACTTTGTAAATGCAATAATAACTTCTAAGATTATACATTAATCCCTTACAGAAATGTAAAGTCGACAAGATTGAAGCATGAGTGTAAAAGAAGAAAACTTTAATGTTTTGAAGTCTTCAAACGAATTATCGGCTGAATGGGTCATAAATCAAGTTGCTTGACTGAACATACTCATCACTGTATATACTGAACCAACTACATGCTCATGACGATGGGTCTAACCGCGACACCCATGTGCAGGTTGTGTGGGGAACATACGGAACGCATGGAGCATCTTCTGAGCACATGTGATGCACTGACTGGTAGGTTATGAGTCTCCTAGGAGTTTCATATCCAAAACCAGATGACTAATATAATATCTCCTGGTCTCGTTGTTAAACTCATGAAGATATCTAGGGAACCACATACATCCCAATGGCTCGAAGTGTCCGAGTTATTTCTCGGCCTCTCCACAACATCACATCACATCAACAGCCTAATAATGTTGGGTGCACGGTTAGCGCAGTGGTTGAGCGATTGACTGCTATGCTGCGTGTCGCGGGTTCGAAAGTGCCTGCCTGGGCTCGAACCCACGACCGATAAGTCGCGGCCGATAAATTTTTTATTTAATTTAGTTTAAAATAATTTATAGTTAGTAATTTTACCATTGCAAGTGATTAATGTTATGTTGAACTGAAATGTTGAACTACACGGCTATAAAATGGCAGGACACTCAATTAATGGGCCCCCATAAAGGGTCGCTTGCACTTCAGTGACGAAGCGCCAAGGGGGCAACATATCCGGTGATGCTTGAGGAGAGGAGAGGTATACCACGGTTATTAGAACAATCCCGCAAGTACGGTCAAGATCCCTACCAGCATCTTACTGGGTTAATTTCCATTCTCCGAGCACGTTTGCTCTTGCGAATCTCCTCTCAAGCCAGCCAATTGAGGCAAGAGAGAGGTGGGAGCTCTGTTGTCTGTCTGTGTTCACTCCAACCGGCCAATAAAGACAAGCCGTAGATGAGGGACAAGGCTTCTCCCTGGATATCAGGTCCGCGGCGTCGTATATTATTAAATATGTAAAATAAGCAAATTATGAATGTTTTATTATTATGTTGAATTCCCGGACCCAGATAACTTGAGATAAAGGAGAATTATATCACACAGCTTCGTTTTAACAGCACTAATAAAAACTGGGATAAACTTTCCATTATGGGTCGTTGATTTTTGACACGGGGAGCGTGCGGAGGGGAGGAGGGGAGGTTTGGCTACACCCCTTTACCATCCCCACCACTCGGGGCCCCATGGTTATGGAGATATTCATGGTTAAAGTTTTCAGATGAGACTAAAAATTTACGTGAATGTCCATTGTTTTGAGGGGCGGGTAGGGACGGAGTGCAAGGGGGGTTGAGGGGCTACCCCACTGTACCATCCCCACCCACGGAACCCCATGGCTATGGAGATATTAGATATATTTTTTACTTAAATATGATTAGCGATGTAAAAAAATGTGAATTAGTCCAAGAGCGAGCTAAGCGAGCTCTGGAGCTTAGGGCACCCCGACACGAACAGGTTAGGTTCGAAGAGATGACGGGAGCTGAAGTGAGTGAGCAAAGAAGCGAACTCAGCTCCCGTCATCTCCTTCGTGTTAGGTTACTTTAGACCCTTCAGACAGAAATAGGCTCCGTCGACTTTGTTGCTTAAATAGTAATCGTAAAAACTTTAACCATGGATATCTCCATATACATGGGGTTCCGTGGGGTGGGGCTGGTGCAGGGGTGTAGCCCCCCAACCCTCCTTGCCCTCCCTCCCTCCCCGCCCCTCAAAACAATGGACATTTATGGAAATTTTTATTCCAACCTGAAAACTTCAACCATGGATATCTTCATAACCATAGGGCTCCGAGTGGTGGGGATGGTACAGGGGGGTAGCCAAACCTCCCCCCCCTCCCCCTCACCCTCCCCGCGCCAAAAATCAACGGCCCATAAAGGAAATTTTAACCATAAACTGGTCAATAGATTATTTATCTACCTACCTAGTAATTATATGTCGATATTCCGGAGGGTAGATATCGTTATTAAAATATGTAAAAAGGCCTTTGACAAGCGTCTAAAATGTCGTTAATTTTAGTACACGTATGTAGGTATGTTTTCAGTTGGAGGACAAAATCACAAACTTTGACCTTTGAACGGGCTGGTTACTGTAATGTCATTGAAATGACAGGAAACGTAGGTATATTCTTATGTTTTACAACAAACATGACGTAAAAAAAGAAATCAGTTCGTATATGTCACGAACCATCACAAAGACAATAGATAGTGGACAATTCGGGACTTGGTAATCACTGTGAATACAATTTTGAATTAAATACATAATAATAATATGAAATACAGAATCGGCTAACAGTGTCACTGAGTATACCTATTCAAGTTATAATTTCATTTTCAAACCATTTTAGAGGAAAAGATGTGCTACTGTTGAGCATGAAGTCCTTGGTTCGATTCCTAGGTTGGGCAATGTGTGATTGGGTTTTTCCATCCGGCATTTCTCAGTCCGCCGGAGCAAAGTCTTGAATTGAGGCCATCATCATCATCATATTAACCGGAAGACGTCCACTGGTGGACATAGGTCTCCTCCCAAGTGTCGCCACATTGACAGTTACCGTGCGTCTCGCTTCCAGCGGACTCCCACCACCCTCACCAGATCATCTGTCCACCTGGTGGGAGGCCTTCCAACGCAGCGTCTTCCGATTCATGTTTGCCACTCCAGAACTTTTTGGCACTTTTTGGCTTTTTTACTTAAGAAATGGCGGAATATAGGCGTTCTACAGGTAGATACATCTGCCTAACCGTTCAGGGAAAACAGACATATGTTGTGTTGTTTTGTTGATCTTACAATCTGTTGATATCCGAGCTCTATAGTACCTTCCCTAATAAGGGAATCTCGCAGCAATTAATACTGCTGCACAATAGAAACAGCAAGCCTATCTGCGACTGCAATATTACAAACTGCCATTGTCTCTGAACGGGTTGATATTCGAGTTATAATTCACGTGATTTTGTATTTTATCCTACAGATGACTTTTTTAAGTGCAGTTAGTGAAGGCAACCAAAAATAAGCTATTGTGAAAATCAATAAAAATTGGGGTATCGTAGGTTTATTGGTTTTAAACGATTCGTTATTTGACATTGAGAATAATAAAATTTATATTACCGAAAACTTAAAAACCCCTGTTTGCCCCGTTGAGGGTCGAATTTTTAACAAACCAAATACGTTATAAGTTTTTAAACTGTCATGGTCACTAACACTAACATTAATTAGAAACGGGATCCCGTTTGTAATGTTAATGTTAGTCCAAATACGTTACTCACTCAATTCTTCTCTTTTTATTTTTCGACAGAAGTCAGATTGCGCAGTAAGATTCCTTAAAAAAACTTTAACATCCCTTAACCCTATCTAGGCGGTAGATTAAAAAAACTTAATATGTCAATTTTGATAATTTACTGTATACTTATGGAATTAAGATTAACATAGAAACAAATTTCCCCGTTTTCATTCCCATAAAGGGTGTTTTTTTGGGGCAATCCCACTGCACTAATCCCAAACCGCTACAACTCCTGAAAGCCAGAATCAACAGTGGTGACCACCAGAAAGGTAATGAAGCTCGATGAAGTCCCGGCGAATGAATTTAACTGTCTTGAATCCCGCAATGAAATTAATCAGAAAAGAATAACAGAAGAGTAGAAAAAAAACATAATATCCCCCTCCCTCCACATCAACCTGGAGACAGAACAAATAAGACCAATTTGCACAAAGAGTCGTTTACAACTGGGATAAGCCCAGTTGCTTGGCACCCCCTAGACCCCTTAGAGAAGATTCTTAGCAGACTATAATACCCGCTAAATCGTAATTTACTTATATTGGGTTAGTTTCGAAAAATATATATATAAGCAGCGATATATAGATATACGATATACAAATATTGCTCGTTTAATAGTATAGACATAAACATAAACAAACATGAACATGTTGTAAACATCTCATTGCCATAAGGAAGTCAATCTATCAATCTGCCTAGCCTTTGCCCAACTATATTGGATCGGCTTCCAATCTTACAGGATTCAGCTGAGTACCAGTATTTTACATGGATCGACTGCCTATCTAGGAGCAGTGGTGGCCCAGTGGTATCGGCCGCGAATTACAAGTTGTAGGTCGTGGGTTTCGAGCCCAGGCAGGCGCTTTACTTTGTGTAAATTATTTCATTACCACTGCTCTCAAAACGGTGAAGGAAAACATCGTGAGGAAACCGGCATGTCCTAGAACCAAAAATTCGAAGACATGTGACATCCACCAACCCGCACTGGGCCCGCGTGGTGGATTACGGCCCATTCTCTCTCACAGAGAGGAGGCCTGTGTCCCAGCAGTGGGAACATTAATAGGCTGATGATGTGATGTGATGTGACTGCCTATCCATAAGGAAGCCATAGCCATAAGGAAGTAATCTCACTAATATTATAAATGCGAAAGTTTGGATGTATGGACGGTATGTTTGTTACTCAATCACGCCAGAACAGCTGAACGGATCTGAATGAAATTTGGCACGGATATAGATTATAGTCTGAAATAGCACATGTGCTACTTTTTATCACTTTGGGATGACAAAACACCAAGTTAGTTTCGATATATTCCACAGGATTAGGAGGAGAGTTAAAAGTGTTTTTCTCTTTTATTTCATTAATTTTCTTTTCTGTTAAATATGTATTTTCCGAGCAAGTTTCATATATTCCTTTCAACTGTAAATTTTGACTAACACGAGTGACACTCTAATTTTGGCTGACGCTTTCAGCCTATCGCAGTTCACTGCTGGATATAGGCCTCTGCCAAGTTGCGCCACTACGCCCGGTCCTTCACCTTCCATATCCAGACAGTCCCAGCTACCTTTCATCATCATCATCATCAACCTATAGCAGTGCCCTGCTGGAAATAGGCCTCTTCAATCGCACTTTATTTGTTTCGATTTTCGGCAGGTCTCATCCAGCTACTACCAAACACACATTTTTTTGCAAAAAAAAAGAGGGGAGATAGCGCAGTTATGTGGGACTCCAACCCACTAAAACTCCACGGTGTCCTCCTGTGCCGAACACACTGTACGCCGTGAAGAATGGTTGGCCTGGGGTGGTCACGGCGTGCAATGTATTCTGGTGCGCTGGTGATGGGAGGTACCCCCCAGAGGAGGGCCCAGTGACAGACAGCCGCGGCGGGTTCGCGGTGAGTGCTAAGGCGTGCTCGTGTTCCCGCCATAAGCGGCACAGGAGGACACCGTGGAGTTTTAGTGGGTTGGAGTGGCACATAACTGCACTATTTCCTCGTGGTAGTGCCAACCAACCTTACCAATACAAAATCAATTCAGCCTTCACAAAACCCCTATCCATAGTTATATTATTCTACGTAACCTTCATATTTCCAGTATCACTTTTACGGTCGTCTCAAAACCAACACAGGAAATTAATGTTGAACCGTTTTAAATCATACAGTCTGATACGATTCTCGTTTGATAGTTACTACTGTGTATATTTAATGTACTGGTACTTTTATCATGATTTAAAAACGATAAGAGGGGTATTTTCTGGTCATAATATGTAGTGTGTGTATGTAAACGTGGCCTATAAGTGGGTATGTGAATGGTTCCACTACAGGACAAAATATATATCTTCCCCTAAAGATGTTAAGGGTACTGTGATGCTCATCATCATCATTTCAGCCGAAAGACGTCTACTGCTGGATATAAGTCTTACCCAGGCGTCGCCACACTGATCGGTCCTATGCGTCTCGCATCCACCGGATTCCCGCATGATGATGTTATGATGCTCATTTCAGACAATCTTTGTTCTTACTAGTTATAAAATACCCTACATGGTTTTCTTGCAATGGTTATTATGCTTACGAATTGCTTGCAAAGCATTGTAGAATTCAAATTAATCACTGAAGCTTAACTTAACTTCTTCTCTAAACACTCCAGCAACTTAGCGAAATATTTAAAGCATACCATTTCTTTGAAGACTATGATAATGTGGTGAAGTTGAGATTTCAGGTTAGAGTCGTATAAGCGACAATTACAAGTAAAATAGTAACAAATCTCAAACGAATATTTAAAAATATCCCCAAAAAATAAGTAAAAACCTATCATAGCCAGCAATTAAGTTAGTTGCTTACACTATAATAAGAAAAGGGTTTCACCATTTGTTTGTTCTTTCAAGCAAAACTGCCCTAACGATATTGCTTCATCGAACTTTTCAACAAGTTTCTGATCAAATTTAACTGTTGTAAGAGATAAAAGTGCATGTGGAAACTTTATCAAGTGTATTTTCTCAATTACAGTGTACCTGGTCCCGTTTCCATGCACGTATTTTTACCCCACTACTCACCCCTTTGTTACAATATTCCCTTTGTTTCTTTACTAAAAACACGCCATTGAAACGTGAAACCGTGATTAAAATTCCGTTTGTGAATTTTTCCTTTAATTTACAGTCGTTGAAGAATAAGAAAAATACTCAAAGTTAAATAAGACACTGCAGAAACTCTTTAAGATTTTAATAATGCACTGAGATTATTGCGCTAAAGTTACTTTGTGGCATGCTTTACAAGTAGGGTCTAAGTCACAGCGGCACACTTGAAACGGAAAGGATCCATCAAAGTATTTACTAAAGTCCCACAGTACCGACACACTGCCACTTGTGCGAGGCTCGTGAGACTCGTTAGTGAGCATCACAGATTCACAATATACTTGGTCACCCAGCAACACCGCCACCACTGTCGTTAGTGCACCGTTATAATCTATTTTACATTTCCACGGAGTAAACGCCATATACAAATGTATCTGTGTAATTTTCACAACAATGATTTGCTTCGCTCCACTCTTCAGAGTCAATATTTCTTCCGGTTCCACAACCCTGGGGCAGAAAGTCGGCCCCGCCATTATGGCGGAGTACTCTTTAGGGAAAATTATGTTATCGTTGCCGCATGATTGCTTGGTGCATTTACTCTTGGTGACGCACCACGTACAGAAACTTTTTGATATACACGCTGAACACGATGATATCAGCTTACATTTCTCTTCTTTAGGGTCACTCACTGGGTCTTCAAAACTTGGAGTTACAACTACCAGAACTAGCAAAGCTGCTATTTTTGTTTTGTACAACATCTTGAATTTCTGGAGCTGGAACAAAAGACGGAACAATTGAACTCAAGTGTGCTTTGTTACATTCTTTACGTTTGCTCATTATACTGTTTAAAGCAAAACAAGGGAGGTGATTACACTATGAGCAAATAACGCTGTAAATAGCTGAACAAAACGACTTACCGGGAGTAAATACCAATTTGCAATGGCAGTTCATTAAAGCATAAACTATTATTAATCTAATGCGTTAATTGGCCATAAAGTTAATGCAAAGGTTAAAGCAACAAAGCCAAGTATCTCTCCGCTCTAATCTATAAGGTCATCAACTCCGCCGATAAAAGGTCGCGTGAAATTTTCCAACGCATTGTAAGCTAAACACTATGGCGCTTTGTTAATGTGTTTCAAATTATCTGTAATGAAAATCTGAACATTTTCGTAGGTGACGATTACTATTATCGATATTGTATGTTTGTTTTAAAGCTACTAAAGTATACCATTAAATTTAGATACTAGGACACATGATATGAAGAAATATTGGTAGCCTTTCTAGACAAGCAGATGTCTTATAGAACTGTGAGAATATCTGGATCCAATTTCTACAGACAAGGACAAGAATCGCATAAAAACATGGGAACTTTATTAGTCATCAGTAAGAAGAGGAAAATGTCTTTTTACGTGAAAATGGAAAAGAAAAAAATAAGTATTGCTAAACTATGCTTTAAAGTTCCAGCTATTTCCACTTCCCCATAATCTAAAATATACAACTGGTTGCCTTCAGTTTATTTTTCTACTGAAATTTCATTTCCGTTCAACTTTGATTGCTAGTTAAACCTTAGTATGTTTTATTTGAAACTACCCGTAAACAGAGAAAAGTTGGACCATTCCAATACCCAATCAATGGTTTATAGTGAGGTTATTTAGCACTTTATAGACGAGACTGTAAAGAAAGTTAGCACTTATAAAATACTACTTCGCGTGCAAAAGGCTTTACCTCAACTATACTAGGTTCTTTATAAGAGAGTATTCATGGTTCACAATTACATTTGCGTAGGTATTTTGTATGGTATTTATCATATTCCTGCCCCTATGTTGTAGTTATACAAGATTTTTATTAGTGGATTTTTGTCTAATGTCTACTAAAATTGTTTTATGTGTCACTATCGTTTGCCAGAGGAAATATACGCCCGGGATAAAAAGTACTTTATCCCCTTGAGAGTCTTTTGGAAACTTTGTATCCCAAGACAATTGTTTTTTCTATTGTGTCGGCTAATAAGCACTCAAGGGATTATATCTTAATATTCCAGTATATTCTATCCGTGTGTAAACATTCATACGTTCAGCCATTAAATGTCTTAAGGTAACAGAAGGTAAATAGAGTTACTTTTGGATTTATACTTTTGATACTCTATTCGTGAACTTCATAGGAGCTATCAGGCATTCTAGAGGCAAACGATGCATATTTAAAGACCTTGCCTTAGGTTTTCATGTTGGCTTTCAGACAGATCAAATGCGGCTAAATAATGAACATCTCACGACTTCTAGTGAGATGTTCATTATTCAGCCTAGTGCTGAAGTACCAGTACTCTTAAACCAACGTAATTAATGGTGACAAACTTTCGGACAACCCTATTCTTTACCTTCTTATGTAGTAAAGAATTCGTGTGAACAGTCGGTACCTTAGTGTCGTAGTCCTAAAACACGTCAATATACCAAAATTTTCTTAAACGATTGTTATTCTACACGTAGGACAGTAATAGATGCAGTATGAAATTGTGGTTTATCTGCAAATGATAACGCGCTCACGTGCACTCAACACTTGTTCGCTACATACGGGAATCGTGACTACAAATAATATACCGTGGGGTTATCACAACAACTCTGACCTAGGAACAAGGAATTCCCAGTTGTTGTTGCAATTATATAATTGGATCTATCAGCTGAGGTTGTTTGATGGCCGCTGCGGTAATCAATCGATGTGTGACATTAAGATATGTTGCTGTGGGACTTCTAAGGGTTCTTTTCCTCAATGAAACCACGTTCAAGAGTTATCACTTCAGGTCAGTGTCCATATTCCACAATAATAAAGAAGCTTATGAATTCGGTCTAGATCTGCTGAAGAAAAATTCTAATGTTAACGTTCACGACTAGAATCGCATCAAAATCACAAAAGGTGTAATATTAATTTGCGATAAAAAATACAAGTCATAGGTGACTTTTAATACAATGGTAATGCTGAAGTCTCTAGTCGATGCTGGTGCTGAATCAGATTTTTGTAGTCAAGGACAAATCAAATCATTTGTCAGTTACTAGAAATCCCGCAAGTGTTGACTTTGATAATATATCATTCTAGTAAAACTCACATTAATTCTGTTGAGAAGACATGTGCGCTGACCCCTAATAATTTGAGATAAGGGTAGGGAAATGATGTTTACCTATAAAATCGAAATAACAATGGGGACATTTGAATCCTTAAGGACCCCAGCAGACTTCTCTTTTAGCGTACGTATTTTTCTACGTCTGTACCTATTTCACAGAGCCCTATACGGTGATAAGTTTACACGATGACCTATTGAGTACCAATAAAAGCCATAAGGACACGATATGTCGAGCTATTTGTCACGTTTGACACAACAACAACCCTGTGGTATAAACCGGCGATATATTGTGGGATATATATCGAATGCCACGCACATTCGCAGCTACACTGACATGCGATCAAATATCTTCGATCACTCGACGAAACGTACGTCTCATTTATATTACAGATTTTCCTACATGCTGTGACTGTTATTGAACAAAGCGTGATTGATATCGTGTTTTTTTTCATTGTGGAATTACTTCGATGCTTGCTTGGTACTGTAGTAGACCTCTGAACCCCTTACAGATCTGGGTTGAAGGTTTTCATGTATTACAGAAAAACACTACCGCTTTTTGATATTTTACATTAGGTTGTCAAATCAAATCGAATCCGCACTAAGCGACCAACACTTTCTTCGAATTCAATCTGAATGTAAATTCGCGTAAGTACTCAAATCCATCCCGATGTTTTTTCTGAAACCCTGCATGTATATTTAAGGATTGATTCAGCAAGCAACCTTTACAGTGCCACCTATGTTGTATTCCTACCGACTAAAACCAGACGATGGCTTTACTCCTATAACAAAAGGGATTCTGGGATATTTGCTGCAATAGATTCTTGGTACGGTACGGCTAGAGGTAAACATATTTGGATTTTACTATCTTAAGGCCGTACCCTGACCAAAAAATCAGCATGAGATATGAGCATTCCTATTGGCCTAGCGGCACTGGTGGCGCATGAATTACGGTAGTGAATACGCCCAGATTATAGAATTAAATCTTTATAAAATCGAATATTGGTATTTTGAAAAAAATAAAACTAACAAAATGTTCGTTATCAACTTGTATATCCATTAGTGTTAGTATAAAAATAATTAATTAACACTTTACGAGAAGATGCATGCTATCAATAATTATTTCATATTTTTATGGTTTTGTTGGAAGGAGATTAGTGACACATATACCTCTTTAAAATAAAAAGTCTACTACCATTTTAGAATCAACATTATGTAGAAATTTAATGTATTTTTATTAATTGATATTTCTTTTTAAATAAAGAGTAGATAGCTCTTAAAAACTGCACAAAATTCGACTAGCGCGGCGTTTTGCTCGGGGAGGCACCTTAAGATAACAGTGGATCATCACCAAACCACTATATAACTTGGAAGTACCAGATGTCTATAGATGGCATTAGCCCTTTCAATCAAATGGGTCGTCTTTCATCATCAGTTAGATATTGTTCGATTTGAGTGGCCTTTATTACGTGCCTCATAGGATATTCCTAAAAACTGGATAATTGATTTAAAAAACCCTTTCAGTATACTGACTGTGACGTTTAAATTCACTTTGAGTGAGGTTTTCGAATTCACACTTTGTGTGCGTATACGATTACCATTCGTTTTAAATTCTTGTTTATAAAAAAAAAACGATCTATATTACAATATCGTTGCATGAATATTCATTTGTATGGCATTTTATTAGTAGCTCTACATGTTCAGTTTTTGAAGTGGGCGTGGATGGCCAAATCTGAAACTATGAAGCATAGCGAAAAATGCTCAAAACTTTTAATATACGCTCAAAATATTTTTTTTTTCGTTAAAAATTTGGTCTTGCCCTGAGTTTGCAGCATGTCATTACTGCCCAGAATGTGATTCTTATTGGCAACACTAACGGTTGGTGTAATAAAATAGTGTATTTTTTTTATGGACAAATCCGTTCAATCGAAATTGGAATATTGATTATTCAAAAATCCAATGATAGATACATGGTGGACATCCCACCATACGCACTAAACGTTTTGAGAATACTTTTATTATGCGTACAGCTAAGGAGTGGAATTCCCTGCCCTCCGGCAGGGAATTCCACTCTCTGCCGGAGTGTGAATAGTTCTGTGTTTCCCGATAGCTACAACCTAGGGGTCTTTAAGTCAAGAGTGAATAGGTTACTTCTAGGCAAGCATGCTCCATCATCGACCACATCATCGCTTACCATCAGGTGAGATGGTGGCCAAGCGCGAGCCTATATAAGATAAAAAAAACCGGCCAAGTGCGAGTCGGACTCGCGCACGAAGGGTTCCGTACCATTATCGCAAAAAACGGCAAAAAAATCACGTTCGTTGTATCGGAGCCCCACCTAAATATTTATTTTATTCTGTTTTTAGTATTTGTTGTTATAGCGGCAACAGAAATACATCATCTGTGAAAATTTCAACTGTCTAGCTATCGCCGTTCATGAGATACAGCCTGGTGACAGACGGACAGACAGACAGACAGACAGAAGGACCGCGGAGTCTTAGTAATAGGGTACCCTAAAAATGTAGTTTTAGTTTTCATCAAAATCGGGTATGAGACTCCTTTGAGTGTTTTTTCGGATTTGGCCATCCACGCCCAATTGGAAAACACACCCTGTATACTCGTTGAATTCAATAGTACGGCACACAGCTCTAGTTTCTGTTGAACAAGTAAACAGCGGTCCGAGCAGGTAGATAAACTACTCTATCTCCTCAAATAAGAATAATTAATTGACCTGGTTTGAAGTTTTAGTGGTGAATACTGGTCCGGTCGTGATCAAAAAGCGTTCTAACTTTCGGGATAAAGTTTTGTTATAATTAACTAAGGGCTAACTAACGATAGCGATATTGTTGTAGCCATGTCGATCCCTTATTGTAACTTGATTTTAAATGGTAACCATGAGGTGCCTTATAAGAATAGTTTATGCTTAGAAACTATGTAACTTTAACTTGTAAAATGACCTCGATCTCGCCTAACCTAATAGAAAGTGGTTGATAAGGTCTACGATAGAACGAGAACGCCCAGAAGATACCCGTTCATTAGAAGATGCCTTGTCACTGGCTGGCTGACGGGAAAAAAACATACAGCTTGATATAACTTTTTGTTTAACTGACAAACCTCTTGAGCATTGAAGAGTTCTTTTACCTATTTCTTTACTGCATTGCAAAATTTTTAAATCTCTGAGTTGAGTTGAATTTTAAAGAGGAATTAATTTTTACTGAAGGATTGGCTGACTACATATTTGAATTATCAAAGGCTGAGTGGATACTGGCCGTGTCACACACAGGACACGTCACACGAGTCGTCAGACAGTTCAGCGTTCACTCCTCGCTGCTCTGCACGAACTACTCGTATCATGAATGGTGCTAGCACTTGACAAAAGTCTGTTGAGTTTTGTAGCTTTAAGTATATTTTTAAGGGTTAAATAGCTATTAGGATGACATCACTGAGTGACTGTAGAATTTAAAGGCCCCCGCAGAATAGCTAATATTTATATTCATAAAATAATTTCTATAAAATAAACTTAATTTAGAAATCAAAAACCCGACTGCTTAAGAAGCGAACTAAAAAGATGTAAACAAGAAGAAAAGCATGCTGTGCAGTCGGAGGATACATGTTCGCCACACACACACACCACACACCACCTCCACATTATTGTTTCAACTGGAACAGTTCAAGAACAGAATCAAATAAATTACATTTATTCAAGAAGAACCACATAAATCAGTCACTCCTAGTACTATTCACATTAGATTGATCCGAGCACTGGTCGACCGTCACGCACCGCTTGGCGGCTTCGTCCCAAACCTTCGGGTCAGGACATTCACACCGCGAGTAGTCACACCGGACTCCCAGGGACCGAGCCACGGGTCGACGACACGTACGCTCCGACATTGTTGGGTCGAGACAACCAGCGCTGTATATCACCATGTCGGTAGAACACGGTGGGTTACCTGGTTAACAAAACAACAATAAGTTTGCAGGCATTCTCTAGAGGGGAAGGTAGGGTTAGACTAAATAACAAAACAGGCAAAAGATGGCTGTATTAACAACAAGTACCATGTAAAGAGGGCTCTTGGCTTTAACTGGGCCCAACGACAGACCTCGGCCTACTATTGGTAAGTTAGGTATGTTTACGTTTAGTCCCACGAAATGGAAGGCAAGCATATTACCATCAATTGGCATACATACAGACTCCGGACTGGTGCTAAGAAATTGCGGTTGGACAAACCATCTTATAACTGCTAATACCCGACCCGGCAATCGAACCCAGGGGTCTCATGTTCATTATAACACGAGGCAGTTACAGGTAACAAAATACTCTTCAATTAGTAATATAAGCGGGGTTTTTATTTTTTGTAGGCTTAACCAACTAGCAAAGCAGTCCTATAATCTAAGCCTATAGGTACCTCTAAATAGACATATAAATGAGTTATAAAGGTTTTAGCGGTGACAGCGTGTTGTATAAAAGTGTTCGGCAACACAATTTTGCTCTATAAACATTTACCACACCATTTTATGCAACCGTTATAGTATGTGCTATAGCAAGTGCTAATATCATTAGTACAGAATAATACTGCTCTATAAAATTGTTAAAAAATGCTTTTATTAATCTGATTAGCGTAATAAAGGTAACTAACGAAACTAACGAACTGCTATAATCGTTTCGTTTTAGCAGTAATGAACACTCAACTACACGATCTTGTCGTATTGAGGATATTCGGATCTCTGCTATAGTACTTAGTACGTTAGTAGTTATAAAAACTCTTCAATAGAGTGATTTTGTGATGTAGCTTAGTTCCAGATTACTACTATGTAATGTAACTGTACTTTATTAGTTTAGAGATGACTATTATAGTTTTACTAATAAGAATATCATAAAAACACCTTTGTAGAGCAGAATTGTTGTGTAATGACTTTTCAGTTCCTATAATATAATTGTTAGTATCGTGAGAGAGTATATGTTTCTTTAATAACACAAAAACGACACGTAAAAGTGGATAAATGTTGCTGTTAAATGACAATTATGTCCTGAAAAAGATTTTTTTATCTCACTTTTACAACCATTTTCAGACATTTTTATTCGGCGTGATGTAATGCTATAATGGCGCTTAAAACTCGCAGTCCCTTTAAATGATAACTTTTTTTTGTGAAAACTCAAAAATACAAGGGGGGCACGTAAAATTTATGGTAAACCTAACCATACTTTATCCTTAAAATTGCGGTCGCACATCATTTCACACTAAAATTAAATATATTTTATTTTTATTTTTATTCTATACAAATTGCTTCAATCCCTTTATAAATATTAAATACATAAGAAGAATAAATGGTGAGTGAGGTAAAGGAAACATAAACTCTCGTATGGTATGAAAAAGTACTATAAAAGATCTTTAAAGGTGTTCATTAACCAGTACATCACTATTTTGTGACTGTTACATAGCGTGTATGTAACTGATTTGTCATGTGTAACATTGTTATTGGTTCGTTTTAACACTGAATGGAGAAATAAATGCGCCACTTTAGAATAAAATTCACCTTCTTTGGGGCTTTATAGGGCTAAAAACAGTGTTTCCCAAAACGTTCTATGGCTTATTATAGAACTAGTTTTTGTTACTTGGTTGCGCTTGACCCCTATCACACCTGATGGTAAGCGATGATCTGGTCGACGATGGAGCACGCTTGCCTAGAAGAAACCTATTCAATCTCAATAAAAATGTAAAGAATATGAAATAAAATATTTCTCGTAGTTTAACTATTTACTTCATCATCATCTGCCTAGCCTTTTCCCAACTATATTGGGGTCGGCTTCCAGTCTTACCGGATTCAGCTAAGTACCAGTGTTTTACATGGAGTGACTGCCTATCTGACCTCCACAACTCAGTAACTGGGTAACACGATACCTCTTGGTTAGATCTCAAGCTTCTGACTGCTCGTAACGACTGTCAAAGATCTTCAATTGACATCCGGGACCAACGGCTTAGCGTGCTTTCCGAGGCACGGTGGAAACTCGGTATGTTGAAATAGTCACCCATCCACGGACCGACCTTGTCAAGCGTTGCTTAACCTTGATGATCGACCCGTGCGGCTGTTATTATTTAGCCACGAGCTCCTCAGTTTAACTATTTACTTGTTCAATTTAAATTATGCAAGTTTTTTTAATTTATTCAATTTTGTTAAATATATAACAATGTGATGCACTGATAGTCCAATTATTATTTTAAAATAATTCTCATAATTAAAAATAGCGAACACCCTTACTTACACTTTTGTCTTACTAAGGGATATTATAAATGTGAAAGTTTGAGAAGGCACGAGCATTGATCACCACGCTTGCTCAAAGCGGGTTGGCGATTTCAGACTTCAATTAACTAATAAGCCCTGCAGCCTTATTGCGTTATGAATTCGACATGGCAAAGGGCAAAGATAATGAAAAATCGACCAATCACATGCGAGATGAAAGATGCGATGTGGATTTCCGTCTACGTGATTAGTCGATTTTTCATACTTTTTGCCCTATGCCTTGCCGATTACATTACGCAATAAGGCTGCAGGTTGTTTTCCTTCACCATTGTCACAGATGTCCAAGATAAACTTGGAAAGTGTAAAATTAATTTGAAAAGTCACATTGTTACCTCAAGTACGCGGAGTAAGGTCTTTAGCCGCTGGGCCACCCCTACAATTTATCCAGGATTTGAGGGCCTTCGGCACTCAGAATTAGTGTATGTTTCAATAAATCCAGAGATTACCTTTTACAAACAACCATTTTTTACCTAGGTTAGATTAAGTTAAAACGGGCTGTTTTCCGCAACTCCACGACCAAACGCGTCTTTGCGTACGGATTTTTACCTATTTAGAGTATTAGTTTAAGCTCACCGTGCATTGTATTCAAACCAAACGTGTTTGCATAATTTCATCTTAATCGGTTGAGGATAACTGCTTAAAATTCAGTTCCAAGGTTTGGCCCGAACATAGATATATACCTATTATATATACATACCTACATTGTAAGTTAATAAAAAAGCTTGTAAAAATTATAAAACCGAGTCAAAACTTACACGATCCCATTTCATCGTAGGCCTCACAGTCCTCGCCACGACAGGTCAAACCACAGGCAAATACAAAAATGGTTGCAAGTAAATTTTTGTACGCCATTTTCACGTGCATCCGATAGTTTATTGGGGCGACAAAAAGCGGCGGCCCCGGTATCCGCTCGTTTAACTGTGACTACGATTAAAATAAATTTCATTTTGTTTCTGTAGGTACATAAGTATTCACAGAACGTCTATCGCCGAATAGTGCTATGCAAACGGAAACTTGTTTAGCTGTTAGTGGTCCTGATAGTAAGTCCTTAATAGTTGAAATGTGGAGCAGAATAGTTAATTTTGTAGTTCCGAGAAGTACTGACAAATCCTTACGATATTATTATGTCTATCTGAAAAGATACCACACTATTTTTAAATACTGCAATTCTTGAAGGCTAGATTCAACAGTGGCGACCAAGAGAAAAGCACCAAAGCAATGAAGCTGGAGGCAAGTTACCCGGCGAAACGATTCAACTATTTTGGATCCCACAACGAAATTATTAATAAAAAAATGCTAGAAAACACATCACCTCTAAAACTTTGCTTTTCCAATTTTCTGTAAGTGGACCCATCTCAGGCAGATCCTTGATTTTCTAACTAACTGGTTTTCGATGGTCTTTAATTGATTAATATTAAAACTTTTGATTAAATTTTGATTGGTTTCTGTAAATACTGAAAACCCTTTTTCGAGGATTATGATAAGGAACGCGATCTAAAATCCAAAACGCACTTGACGGGTTTTCGCTTATCAAAAACCTTTAAATAATAAATTGTTTAAAAGTCTTCAAGGTGAGCAACACAACAAAGAAGTAGGTAAGTAGGTAACAATACGATAAGGGCATTCAAAGCCTAAAAATATAAGATTTTTATTCTTTTGAGCACCTAGTTTTTTATGGATAATTTCAATGTCACCCTAAATCACCAAATTCTATGTTACGGAGATTTTAGATCATAATGACCGTTTCCGGTACTAGTTAAGAAT
The DNA here is from genome assembly GCA_948252205.1 of Orthosia incerta. Lineage (NCBI taxonomy): Eukaryota > Metazoa > Arthropoda > Insecta > Lepidoptera > Noctuidae > Orthosia > Orthosia incerta. Next base: position 10,555,945 of record OX411748.1, read on the forward strand.
TTTAATTATAGCTAGATTTTTTTAATTTATTTATTTATTTAAAACTTCATGCAACATACAGGTACATAGGCGGACTTAATGCCTAAGGCATTCTCTACCAGTCAACCAAGGGTGGTGGAGAGATAACATGGCAGGTGCATAAAAATGAAATAATTATTGAAATAAAATTGAATAACAATATATATATATAATATATTGTAGGTAAAATAAACATACATATATATTTACTATAATAAATACCTTTATATATATCTCTATCTGTCTATTAATTTATATATATATATACATATATAAATTAATAGAAAGGTGATGAGACAACTCTGCTAATGGTGTCGAAAATAATGTCGCAACTTCCGCTTTATTTTTATTTAATACTTTTTTTTTATTCGTTTATCTTCGCATTGAAACGCCTTGCAGCAATTCCACCAATGGAGCATACACAAACTTATACTAACTACAAGTCCAGGTTTTCTCACGATGTCTTCCTTTTCCGTAGTCGGCGATGTACAAGATAAACTTAGAAAGTACATGTGTACTAAAAAAGTCACATTGGTAGTTGCCCGGATTTGAACCCACGACCTCAAGCACGATAGGCGAGGTCTTAGCCACTGAGCCACCACGACATATTTGTGTTTTTTATTCTAAGTGAATGCATATTCTGTTTTTGAGAAATAAATGTCTTCAAACATTATAACAGCCACTTCTGGATGTGCTTCTGGGGATCAAAACGTAACGGCCCCTCGAAGGGAAAAACGGCAAACAATAGGTACCAAAGACACCGACTTCGGAAAATAAAGTTATTTTTCTTTTTTGCTTTAGGGAGCAGTGGTGGCCCAGTGGTATCGGCCGTGACTTACAAATTGTAGGTCGTAGGTTCGAGCCCAGGCAGGCGCTTTACTTTGTGTAAATTATTTCATCACCACTGCTCTCAAAACGGTGAAGGAAAACATCGTGAGGAAACCGACATGTCCTAGAACCAAAAAATCGAAGACATGTGACATCCACCGACCCACACTGGGCCCGCGTGGTGGATTACGGCCCATTCCCTCTCACAGAGAGGAGGCCTGTGTCCCAGCAGTGGGAACATTAATAGGCTGATGATGTGTGTGATGTGTTTTCGCTTTGTAAAGTTTTGCTTTGGAAGTCGGTTTGATTTTTTTGTAAAAATGATTTTTTATTCATCTCTTTTTAGTTTTGGTAGGTACCTCAAAATAACATGGAAATCATTTTTAGCCAAAGTAAATCTCATGGCCATTCTTTTAAGCCCAAACACGACTAGGATCCATTGTTTTATTTCGAAGTTCCACTGCCTTTTTGTTTTGCGTGGAGAAATGCTCATGCATACTGCACTATCACGGGGAGATAGTGCAGTTATGTGGGACTCTAACCCACTAAAACTCCATGGTGTCCTCCTGTGCCGCTTATGGCGGGAACACGGGCACGCGTTAGCACTCACCGCGAACCCGCCGCGGCTGTCCGTCACCGGACCCTCCTCAGGGGAGTACCCCGCATCACCGGCGCACCAGAACACACTGTACGCCGTGACCACCCTAGGGACCAAATCAGCACATGGATGCCAGACGACCCCGTGTATGGCACCCTTGGTCCCCCATGTGACGGGTCAAGGTCAATGGCCCCGCCACCTACCATTTTGCGGCCGCAGGGGATAGGGAGAGCGGCTAACGCTATACCGACACACCTCTTCCCCTGCGGCCTCACCACGTCCGCCATCAGACGGTGACGACCCCGTCTAGGCCGAGGAAGATAGGGAGAGCGGCGCACCACAATACCGGCACTCCTCTCCCGCCGCGGCCTCCAACCCTCAGCCGCGATATTATATGGGACCTGGGACGCTCCATAAGACATCACGGCCCGCCTCAGTTGCGATGTCGCCTGTTACCAAGCGGCACCGCAACCTACTATTTGGCCGCTACCTCGTCGGCTGAAGCCCGGACGAGCGGCCCCTTCTCGGGTTCCTCTTCGCTTCACCGTGGGTGACCAAGCCACGGTTACTGAGCCCCCCCGCCACGAAAATGCGGGAACCCACCGGGGGAGGGAGTTCCAATGCCTACCTTCCGGATTCATCATCAGATCAGTTCGATGTTAAAATTTTCATCAGTACCATTTATTTATTAGTATTTGCTTCATCATAGTCGGTTAGCTATTCGATATATCTTATACCCGTGACATACTTACCATTAAAGAGTTTCAGTGGCCTTTTGTGGTCTTTTTCATCAGTTCCATTTCACCAAATGATACTTTCTGAGTGTAAATGATTGCATTGTTGATAAAAATACCAAAATCACTATATGTATGCCTATAATACTTGAGGAGTTCCCTCGATTTCTCTGGGATGCCACCATCAGATCCTGGTTTCCTTATCACGGTTCATAAACGACGAAGTTATCCCCGAACACACATAAAACTACCCCCTCCTTTCAAAGTCAAAGTCAAAAAAACAAAAGTTTATTGCGAACTAAGTGTATAGTTGGTGTTTTGTTGAAGTTGGTTAATAAAAATAAACTCATTGCGTAATTATTTCTATAATCTTTTTGGGGGCTGAGTCACCCACGTCCGTAGGAGTGTACCCCATTCCGTTACCCTACACGTGGTCCCCGGGTGGTGCAAATCAGGTGACACTAACTGGTGGTAGGCTTCGGCCGAAGGCTTGCGACCACCCACCGGGCAAAGACGTACCGCCAAGCGGCTTAGCCGTGTTCCGGTACGATGCTCGGTGTAGCCACAAGAGGAGTTGGGTCGAGATAGCTGTTCCACTGCAGACTGACCAGCCTGACACGCGCTGGTATGGACGTATCGGGAGACTGGTCGCGGAGGGTAGCGGGATCCGAGGCACGGTGCGCCGCTGGCCGACCGCAGGTAGTTGGGGGCCCAAGTAGTGTGCCAGCCACACATGAAAGGCTGCCCCGCCAACTGTCGAAAAATCCCGGGATGCGCCATCGTGCTGGTTGGCGACCAGATGGGGAGGGCCCGATGGACATTCCGGGGGGGCTCGGGCGTCCCCGCAGTCTCCGGACTAGTGCCCCAATGATGATGTCCTTTCAGTGCGGGTCTGAAGGTTAGCAGCGTGGAACCTCGTCTCACTTCCAACTCCTCTCCTCCATTCACTCTTATCATCATATGGCATTACCAAGGAAAAGAAATAATATATTTGAACAGCGGCTGCACTCCCTCCCCCTCAAAGTGCACCTCACCAACATTCGAGGTCTGCACTCAAATCTCTCTGCAGTCCACTACCACCTGGAGACTGAGAAACCAGCGCTGTTATTTCTTACGGAGACGCAGATAGCGAGTCCGTCGGACGCGTCGTACCTATCTTACCCAGGGTTTACCCTGGAGCACAATTATAAACCGCGCGCGGGTGTGTGTATGTACGCCCGTGATGACACTTGCTATCGGCGTCTCCGTAACCTTGAGGACTCAAAATTTTCAACGCTGTGGGCTCTAGTGGACACAGGTCTGGATAAAATTATCTACGCCTGTGTCTACCGCTCGCACAGTGGAGATCAGGAGACATCCAGGCTCGCAGAGTACCTCAGTGAGGCGGCTGATGCGGCACATCAACGGTACCCTTCCGCCCAATTAGTGTTTCTGGGGGACTTTAACGCCCACCATCAGGAGTGGCTCTTCCCATACCAGTGCACTGACCATGCTGGACGGGAGATGCGTAAGCTTTCGCTAACGCTAAACCTCACCCAGCTGGTCCAGGGGGCAACGAGGGTACCGGATGTTGATTCGCACACAGCGAATTGCTTGGACCTTCTGCTGACAACAGATCCAGACAGATACTCTGTGTCGATAAGTTCACCCCTGGGTAGTTCCGACCACTGTCTGGTGAAGTCTGTGTCTGTCTATTCCCCGCCCGATCCCAGCCCAAGAGGCACCCGGCGGGTTTGGCGGTACAGGTCAGCAGATTGGGATGGCATGCGTTCTTTCTTCGCTTGCTATCCTTGGCAGCCTACTTGCTTTTCTTCGGCTGATCCTTCGTCGTGCGCGGACGCCGTTACTGATGTGTTGCGTCAGGGAATGGAGTACTACATTCCGTTCTCTGACATAACGATTTCCAGCGTTGACCGGCCATGGTTTGGCGCCGAATGTCGTCGCGCCGACGCGCTTAAACATGAGGCGTACCTGGCATGGGTTGACGCTCGATCGCGTAAAGCGAGTGACTTGGGTCAAAAGAAGAAAGCCTACAACAGGGCTGCCAAGTCCTGCAAGAAGGTGTTGCGTGGGGCTCGATTCGACCACATTGGCCGAATGGGGGCCAAACTTGCTTCTTACCCAGCAGGTAGTAAAGCGTTCTGGTCCCTGGCTAAGTCGGTCGAGTCGAACTTCTGCCGTCCCTCACTACCACCACTGCTGAAACCCGATGGGTCACTGGCTCACACCGCTGAGGAGAAGGCAAATTTGTTTGCCTCCCTTTTTGCGGAATCTTCGCGTCTGAATCCTGGTGATTCGCGGCCCCCTCCTTCTCCTGATGGGTGCGAGACGAGTATGTCGGACATTCGCATCCATCAAAAGGACGTCCGTAGGGTGCTGCGCAACCTCGACGTGAACAAGGCTAGCGGCCCTGACGGCATACCAGCTATAGTTCTTAGAACCTGTGCGCCTGAACTGTCTCCGATCTTGACACGCCTATTCCGCCTTTCATATGAGACTGGAACAGTGCCGAATGCTTGGAAGCAAGCCAACGTACAGCCCGTGCCCAAGAAGGGCAGTAGAGCTGACCCGGCCAACTACAGACCCATCTCTGTAACGTCCATACTCTGTAAGAGTATGGAGCGTGTACTCAACACTAAGCTCCTGGCATACCTAGAAACTAACGATATCCTTAGCGACCGCCAATACGGCTTTCGCCGAAATCGGTCTACTGGGGATCTTCTAGCGTATGCCATTCACATATGGAGTGAGGCCATCGAGAGGCATGGGGAAGCGCTTGCCGTCTCCCTCGACATCTCGAAGGCTTTCGATAGGGTCTGGCACGAAAGCCTTATTGGTAAGCTTCCTTCATTCGGTTTGCCCGGTGGTCTGTGTGATTGGATTGCAGACTTCCTGAGAGATCGGTCCATTCGAGTGGTTATCGATGGCTGCTCGTCGGACCAATTGGATATTAATGCCGGGGTCCCTCAGGGGTCCGTACTCTCAGCAACATTGTTCTTGTTGCACATTAACGATCTGCTGAAGCCCGGCACCTTTGGGTATGCAGACGACAGCACTGTTGCTGAGAGATACTTGTCCAACGCGCGTGCTACCGGGCCTCAGGTCCGGTCTCTCCGGGAGGCCATGGTGGAGCGCTTGAACTTGTCCTTGCAGGCAGTTTCCGAATGGGGCGATGCCAATCTGGTCAGGTTTAATGCTGCTAAAACCCAGGCGTGTCTTTTTTCCGCTAAAAGGAGCCAATTCCACCCGGCTCCTACTTTCCGTGATGTAACCGTGCCGATAACGAACCATCTTGAGCTTCTTGGCGTTACGTTGACATCGACTCTCAATTTTGGGCCATACATTGAGGCAAAGGCTCAGCTGGCTGCCAAAAAGTTGGGGATCCTTGCGAAGGTGAGAAGGTACTTCACGCCGGAACAGCTGCTCAACTTGTATCAAGCGCAAGTTCGATCGTGCATGGAGTACTGTTCTCATCTCTGGGATGGATCTGCCAAATACCAGCTTGATGCACTAGAGTCGATCGAAAAGCGGGCCAAGAAACTCATCGGTAATGAGGCACTGGTCAAGTCAAAGCTCCAGAGCCTTGAACATCGTCGCCGAGTTGCCAGTTTGTCGGTATTTTATCGGTTACATTTCGGGGAGTGTGCGATGGAATTACATGATTTAATTCCGCCCAGCCCGTTCCATCATCGGACTACCAGACGTACGGCGATGCGTCATCGGTACATGGTGGACATCCCACCCATACGCACAAAACGTTTTGGGGACACTTTTATTATGCGTACAGCTAAAGAGTGGAATTCCCTGCCGGAATCTGTGTTTCCCGATAGCTACAATCTAGGGGTCTTTAAGTCAAGAGTGAATAGGTTTCTTCTAGGCAAGCGTGCTCTATCGTCGACCACATCATCGCTTACCATCAGGTGAGATAGTGGTCAAGCGCAAGCCTATAGATAATAAAAAAAAAAAAAAAAAAAAAAAAAAAACTATAACTAAGAAGGTCATTAATTCATTATGAGCTGGTAATTAATTAGATTCTTATGATTTTTTTAATACTATCTAATCTTTCAGATATTTTTTTCAGATTATTTCTTTCAGAATGACGACAGTAATTTTTAAGGCTAGTTGTTTAGACGCTTAATATTATCTTTCGCAATTAAAATTATTTATAGGAATTTTCTACGTTATTGGTCTTGTAATTTTCAATGTTAATGAATAATGATTGAAAAAATTGAATTCGGCAACTATTTCCATCTAAAAAGAATAATTATAAAACTTTCCTCTTCTATACAAGTAACGAATGGCTATGATGGAAAATGTTCTACCGTCTAACATCCGCTATCTTGTGAGTTTTCCAGACATCCAATTTGCACAGCCGGAATTATTTTTCACATAATTTGAACAGTGTACTCAAAGACAAAAGGGCTTTGTTGAAGGAGTTTCATTTACTGTACACCTTTATTATTTCCCGTGGTTTGTAAAGCGCCGTCGGTTAGTACATTTTGTACTTCTACTAGGAAATTATGTTAATAAAACGACGCCTTTACGAACCATTTTCTTTTCTTGGGTAAGTTAAAATTGTGTAGCGAAAGAATAAAAGTGTTACAGTTATTTACGTCGCTAACGATATCAATTAAATAAAATAACTTAAATGGATGGTCGTTGTTCTATTCACCTTTCATAATCATTCAGTAGCTGATTTTATAATGAGAATCACGCCTAAACGGCTACTCGTATTTTTTTTGAATTTTAAGAAAAATACAAAAAAAAATCTGAATTTTAGGTCGGATGTGAAACGAGTGCGCGTTTTGTGCCGTCAAGGTCGTTGGCTACTGTTGTCGTCTTTAAATTATAGGCAGGGAATTCACTAGATGGACTTGCAGTCAGGCAGGCCTGCGGGTTTTGAGGATGCGTGTTGTCGTCTCCTACAGAGAAGAGGCCCTTGCCCTGCAGTAGTATTATTTATTATTTTTATTATATGTAGTCTTAATATGTAACTGTTGCAGTCAGACATACCTATGGCAGTGCGGAGACAGGCGGACATAGTCAGTAGACATACCCGCGGGTATTTTCCTCCAGTAAATCCCTGCCTTCCAAAAATCATACGTGGGTACGTATCATTTTTGGATACTGGTGGAGAAACCTTACAGTAGTTAAGCTCTACGCATTGCTTAAAACCTAAGAAGGAATTGTAATGCACTTTTTTTTTTAATTTTAATTCTGGGAGCAATCGGCAACATCCCACTCATGATACTGTAAAAAACGTGAGGTGTAATGCCGTGTGATCCCAGCATTATACTGCAAAAAACGTGCAAAACAATGTATTGTGAGCTCAATCCAATAGCTACTAGATTCGTCACCGCGGAACTTTGTCAATTTTGATTTCATAATAAAATACAGGTGCTTTCCAGGTCATGTTTTCGTTACTTTATAAAACAACACCAGACCTTACCTTTGTACCGCTACACAATCGTTTACCTGTTTATACTGAAACCTGTGGAGTACTTCAATAAATTTATTATTTATTGAGGTACTCCACAGGTTTCAGTATAAACAGTTTTCTATCAGTGGTCGTGACGTTTGAACAAACCACTACAGGTAATCAATTCCTTTTCAGATATTTCTGAATGGGAGAAAAGTCTAAGAAATTGGTGCTCTAATCCTTGTGCTGTTCATATAATTACTTTATTTTTCATTCATAGAAAAAAGAAACTATTTGAATAAATTATTCAAGAAAATAACTCGAGCTTCCATCCACAATATTTCGCTAAGAATATTTGATTCATCACAAATTTACCTCGTAACATAACAAACATACTACTGCCCTTAATATAGGTATTTTGCAATAAAATATCTATAACTACTCACATTACAACGTCAATAGTCGCTTAGCATAATCACCCTGTTATCTTTTCCACAGTTGGAGCACAAGCCTCCTGTGAGAGGGAATAGTTGCTTAATAGCTGGAATTCACTACAAGACCTTCACTATACCACAATACGCACTCTCGTAATTCCACTCCACAATAAGCTATTTGCAAGTAGAGAAGCATAATTCGTGGCCACATCCATTGCCTCAGTGGCAATCGCACCGGAATGCAGAATGCTGCCGTATTGTGTGCGAATCTAAGACATCCCACTAATGTACGTGCCTTATCCCAAGTAGCACAGCCTTAGTTCAAGAATACGTTAGATTTCTGATAAGCACTTTAATAATACCTTCTGCCAGCAGAAGTGAAAACTGCGTTTTTGTATGAAAGACTGGCGACGCTGCATGACAAAAACAATTAGGTGCATCCTTTAGGCTCAATTTTGCTGCCAATTCATTGTTGGTCCAATTCACGGTTGGTCTAATTCGCGATAGGTCCAATTCGTGGTTGGTCCAATTCGCGTTTAGGTCAATTCGCGGTTGGTCCAATATAAAGTATTTCCAAAATTAAACAAAATAACACATTTTGATGTACTATATTTATATGATATTGTATTATATTTGTTCATAAATAATGTGTTAGTTAAAAATGTTAAAATCGCTCAATGCAGCGAAAAAAGATCACATCAACAATTTTTTAATTTTTTTTGCGGCTTAATATCTGATGACACTTTATATTTAATACATACATAAGATTTATAATAAAGTAATTTTTTTGAGATATTTAACCTTTTTTTTTTTTTTTTTTTTTTTTTTTTTTTTTTTTTTTTTTATAAAAAACGTTGCCCCACACTAGGATTTTCTCCTGTATCGTGGGTGCGTTTACAAACATATAAACTCACATACACAAACACCCAGAGCCGGAACAACTATTTGTAGATCATACAAATAATTGTTCCGTGCGGGAATCGAACCCGCGACACGCAGCGCAGCAGTCAATCGCTCAACCACTGCGCCAACCGTGCGACCTGTTTTCTATATAATACTAATATCTATACATATAATCTAATAGCCACAAAATATAAATGCTTCTACCTGCCTTACTCGCGACGTAATTTTGTTCCTAATCCCTAATCTAATGTATTCCTGATCGAAGAACATAGCATACATCAGTATAGATCTTATCTTATGGAGGGGCCGAGAAATACCTCGGACACTTCGACCCATTGGGATGTTTTGTGGTCCCCTAGATAACTTACTCCTCCTCATTCTCGTTGAAAACTGTTTTCATGAGTTTTACAACGAGACTAGGAGATATGAGCCTATAATCTTCTGGTTTTGGGTATCCAACCCCTAGGAGACTCATTCGCTTACCAGCCAGTGCATCGCATGTGCACAGTAGGTGCTCCATGCGTTCCGTATGTTCCCCACACAACCTGCACATGGGTGTCGCGGTTAGACCCATCTTCATGAGCATGTCGTTGGTTCCAAAGTGCCCAGTAAAGGCCCCAAGCAGGTAGCGGATTTGCCCCCTGCTCATGTTCCAAATGCAATCCCGGGCTTTGAAAGTGGAGCCCAGGAATCTCTTGGAGTGTTGTAGACCGGTAGTAGACAGCCAACAAGTTCGTTGTCTGTGATCTGCAAACTCCCTAAATGCGGCTTTTACGAGACACGTCGAGATGCCTACACATGGTTCTAGACCCACAAAATCATTCGCTGAGCCCTCCCTTGCCAGTTCTTCAGCCACTTCGTTACCATGGAATCCTTTGTGCCCAGGGACCCACATCAGTCTTACCCTGTTGTGCTTCCCAAGCCTGTTTAGGGTTTGGATAGCATCCAGAATAAGTCCGGAGTCCACTTTGTAGGATGCCATGGCTTTGATTGCAGCCTGACTGTCACTAAGAATATATATGGATTTACCTTTGGTCCCTCTATCTATATTCTCTTGAGCACAGGTTATAATGGCATATGTTTCCGCTTGGAATACAGTTGCCATCTTCCCTAAGCTTTTGCTACATTTGTAGCCTTTTGCGTATATTCCCGCTCCTGTACCTGATTCCATTTTGGATCCATCAGTGTACCACACCAGACTATCTTGTTCTGGTGGATCAAGTCCCTTCGTCCAGTCCTCTATTGTAGGGATTTGGACCTTGAAAGACCTCTCAAACACAAACATAGTTTGCATTTTATCGGATAACATGCTTGTTACCCGATCCAGGTTTTCATTCTCATCGAACTTTGTATGGTTAGTCTTTGGCTTAGAGGCATCCCATAGTCCAGCGACAGCGAGACGATGTAATGTCTTCCTTGCCTCGAATTCAACCATCATATGCAGAGGAGGGATATTGAGGTATCTCTCAATCGCTGCCGTAGGTGTTGTCCTGAAAGCACCCGTGATGCTGAGACACACTGTTCTTTGTAACCTGGTGAGTGGCGCTTTGCACGAGGCAAGCTTTGTTCTTTATCATTGTCCGGTACAGCCATCGTATCACTTTGGGCTTTAGTCCCCAAGTTTTACCGTAGGTAGAACGACACATGCCGAACACTCGTAAGGCCTTTGTCGTAATATTTTCCACATGAGTTTTCCACCTGAGTTCTTTATCAAGCGTTACACCCAGATATTTAACTTCGGTGGACCAGGGCAGTTTTATTCCATTGAGGGAGAGCTCTCCTAGGTTTCCTAGTTGTCTCTTCCTCGTGAAGGGAATAATGACTGCTTTGCTTGGGTTGATAGAGAGGTGGTTCACTGTACACCATTCCTCTGTCATCCTCAATGCCTGTTGTAATAATCCAGACACTATGTTCGGGAATTTACCATTGACCATTATAGCTATGTCATCCGCATAGCCTACTGTGTAGAATAGTATATCAGTATAGATAGGTACAGGCAACCATCAAGTGCTAACTTGGCCGCCGAAGTCTAAGTTTATCAGTTGTCTTGGCCGTGCCAAGTCCAGACAAAGTTTTATCAGAAATCAGGAGCCTTCATGTCCCGAAGATTGCTGAGGTCGGTTCTCAGTCTAAAATGCAGTGGTTACGTATTCTAAGTTGTTAGGTACGAAGTTTTCGCCCTTTCTACGAGTAAGAAACACATGATATCTGTTTAGACCGGTTCGGGACTCTGACTTTTGAAGCTTCAAACTTTCCATTTCAAACTTTTAGGTCATAGTACGAATTCTTATTCTTTATTGCACACAAAACATAACATGAAGATACAAATACAATGGACATGTTATGTACAAAGGCGAGCTTAACCCATAATTGGGTTCTCTAACAGCAAACCTCAGTTGTAAGTATTATTAGACTTGTCAAAGAAGTCTAATAATACTTTAAGTCCCTATGAACTATGGATCCCTTAATCCTTCTGTACAGGTAAACTATTTATATACTCTCTTTCAGGCCCATTCATGATTTTCAATACCTACCAATTGGGAAGTGATTTATCATTCGCCCACGAAGAAAGTTTGAGACATTTGCCAATTTTGGGTGTAATTTCCTAAACTCACAAAAAACGGCCTATTTTTTGTTCTTTGACCGAAATAAAAAGGGCAAAAGTATATAGGGAAAGTCAGTTTGAAATTACAACTGTTTCTGGGAAATGGCCGTGAGAGTACACCAAACTGTGACAATGATTAAGAATTCATTTACTGAATGTACAAAACGAGGACCTTTATTTTCAAAATTATGTTATTGTAATATAATTAGTACTTTACACCTAAATGAGACAATTCTTTTTGCATGGGGATTAGGCTTACCGGAAGCATTGTGGCGTATAGTAATCAAATTAATGTTGTTTTATTCCTTATAATCTGTAGATTACAGTGATATAAATGGCAAAACTTTATGTCAACGAGCATACTGTGAAAAACAACAATCAAAACATCACTTTTCATGTAAATAAACGTCAAACACGCTCGTGAACACGCATTTTTTTGTTTTATCACTTTTTACTACGAGTATTATTGCATTATTCCGGTTAGATTTTATATAATCTTTGGTCTATGTATTACAATAAAATGGTCAATTAATAAAAAGGTCATTATCATTTACAAGTGGACCCAATAAGCATTGTTTCCTTAGTCATGTAGGAACATCTAAATCTAGAATTATAAAACATATCCTGTTTTATTTAGCCTACAGTGCATACAATGTCCCACAGCTGAGCAAAGGCCTACCCTACGAAGTTAAGTTCTGATAAGTTGCTAATAGTTTACAATTAAATCTATTACTTAGGTAGGAACACCTAAATCCCGAAATCTCTGACAACACAGATGTTATCTAAACTTGCCTAAATGAGATCTTCGTCGTAAGCAAATTAGCGCTGTAACTTATTTAAACTAATAAACTATGTTGTTTCCATTATGGATAACAAACTGTAACTCCTCAGCCTGAAAAGGCTCTTAAAGGTGAAGGCAACATTACAGCATAAGTTTAATTAATTATAAGAATAGAATAGAATATACTTTTTTGTACACCAAAAAATTTAGTTACACATCTCTTTTATAATAAGGATAAGGTATAAGGTTGTGTACTAACAAAAAATGGACTCCAAAATTGTCTGAATTTGAATTTGAAAACATCCTTACAGTGACTTATGACACCTTGCCGCCTAGTCACTATTTCTGAAAATAATTTATCGACGAGACACAAATTAAAAGCAAGTCAAGATGCTGTCAAAAATTTATAAAACCAATCATAACATAGCTGCTAAAAAGTAATGTGACAAATCGGCGTACGCACAATGGGTACCTAAAGTTTGGTTTTTTCCTTAGACTCAAACAGTAAAAATTCTTAGCACTTCTCAAAATCAATACGCAAATTAGGGCAAAAATATGCACTGTTACTCATAGTTAAAATCTATCTGGTCTTAATCAAAACTAATAGTTACCCGTGAGTTTAGTGAGCAATACATAGGTACACGTGTATAAATAATAAATTCGGTACACATTCGCGCCATCTTCCAGTCGACGCCATTGTTTCCGCTAGACCTAACTACTTCCGTCGACAACTTCCTTCACCGCTTTCGGGAAACACGGTGCATTCAAATTACAGTGCGAAAATTAATTTGCTCACAGCTTGGCAATTTAACTAGAAATTATGGAAAGTGTGCAATTGCGGACAGATTTTAAGACCTCACTTTTAAGGATTTAACTCGAAATCTTGATGATTTCTTGGAAATTGGAACTTGGGACACCAAGGTAAAAATTTCTTAAAAGTAATCAAGTTTGTTTTTCTCAAAGGGACATACTATCCCCAAATGATAATGAAATAGTGGGCGAGCCCAAACTGCCATCGAATGGGCTCAAGCCTGGAAATACCAGATGAAAAAACACAATAACGCGTTGTCCAACCGAGGAATCGAACCTAAAACCTCGTGCTCACTAGAAACGAGAAATAAATATTATGAACAAAAAATAAACTAAGTATATACCCATTTTCTAAAGCAAATGGGAGCTTATTACTCATTATAATAGCATTTTATTCCAATAACAACAACACAATACTGCCTTAAGGGTACACTAGTCGACGGCACGAACTATTTTGTGCGCGGGTTTAAAATGCATTTTATATCAACCGACAACACGTGCGGAAGAGATAGATGCTGTGATGAGCAGTAGGAAGCTAGTTCACGTACGAGTACACACTTTTGCAAATTTGTAGCGAAATGGATAATGATTTAGGATGAAACCGAGCGCGCGAAATTTTATAAACAGACCTTTGGTAGTCTAGATATCATGAAAAAACTACTGAATCTATCTGTTCAAAATAAAATTATTTGCATTGTTCAACTACTAACCTATCCCTGTATGGAGTCCGTTTTGCAATTTTCCGTCTTCTTATGGAATTTATTTGCGCCCTAAAATGCGTTAAAATTAGTGTCGAAATGTGGAACTTTCGACGCTCATAACTTTCAAATATTTACTTTTTTTACTTTTTTGCTGCCATACAGGGCTAGATAACGTACATCGTCAAATAGTGGAATAATACCTAGACTACGTTTGTATGGAAGAATTTTCGACTAGTGTAACCTTAATATTCCTTGACAAAGCAGTAGAAAAAAAAGTAAAATCGTTTATAGATTAAATCCATATTTTTGCCTATAACAATATGAAAATTATGTTCAAACATAAACTGCGTGGGTAGAGCATAATATTTCATACATATTTTGTGTCCACATTGTCCCAGAAATCGCTTAAAAGCCTAAAGTTTGCACGTGGGGAAATCTTGAAAAACCATCTTGGATATTTAATCCCGTACCTTACTTTCGATTCTTTTGGTACAAAGGGTTGGCCTTCTTTCTTTTGTTTGGCCAGATTAGGCTAGCGGGTCCATTAGACATTTAAGTGACTATAGTGATATTGTGTAGCGGAGTAGGTAGGACATCTTAGTTTTAGGGTTGTTTAAGAGCACAAAATTGCGTAACGTTTCTTGATTTAACGATAGGATATACTACTTTAACGCACAATATAATGTTCTTTATGTACACTAAATTGACACCTCTTTTAAAAAGCCAATTTCTGACAGGTGACCAGACAGCCATTGGATCATATTGTCAAACATCTTGTTTCTCAAAAATATGATAAGTTAATAATGGCATAAATTGCATCAATTAAACAACACGTCGATTATAAAGTTCTCTACTAAAAGCCACTTCACCATATTAAGGTTACACTAGTCAACGCCACGAACTATTTTGTGCGCGGCTAAAATGCCTTTTATCTCATCCGACAATTCGTGCGAAAGAGATAGATGCTGTGATGAGCAGTAAGAAGCTAGTTTGCGTACGACTTAGCACTTTTGCAAGTTTGTAGCGAAATGGATGATGATTTAGGACGAAAACGAGCGCGCGAAATTTTATAAACAGACCTTTGGGAGTCTAGATATCATGAAAAAACGATTAAATGTAAATTTGCAAAATAAAATTATTTTCATTTTTGAACTACTAATCCATCACTGTATGGTGGCCGTTTTGCAATATTCCTTCTTCTTATGGTATTTATTGCCGCCCAAAGATGCGTTAAAATTATTGTTGAAATATGGAACTTTACACGCTCATATTTTTCAAATGTTTTTCCTTTTTTGTTTCCATACAGGGCTAGATAATGATGAGACAAATTGATATCATTTTTTATTTTGAACGTACATCGTCAAACAGTGGAGTAATCCCTAGATTACGTTTGTATGGAAGAATTATCGACTTTTGTAACCTTAAGCAAAAATCATCGACAATAACTTTTAAAACCAATCCGTACGATCGGAAATGATTTTTCACATCGGCGAGCAGTTACGACTATTATCAATCACAACAAATTTTGACATAAAACCGCCATATGTATCTACAGTTTTCCTACCCAAGACTCCTTGGGGAGAATCTGGGACGAAACCGAATAGATATCTCCTGATCTGCGCCCTGTCTGTCCCAAGCCCAAGTGTATTAAATTTATGGTATTCAAAACTGATTTATTTACCTACCAGGCAGAAATATCTGGCTGTGCCATTACCAACCCTTAGTTTTTATTTCAGTGATTCTGAAAAATGAAGCGGCAGATTTTGTTGCGGGATCAACAAAAATAATGAAGTGATGTTTATATTTAACAACTGAATAAATATTATGTAACGCCGTCTAGTGATTGCAAACGTGAATATCGAGAAAAACGTTATTTATTTATTTAAACTTCATGTACAATGGTGATACATAGGCGGACTTAAGGCCGTACCCTGACCAAAAAATCAGCATGAGATATGAGCATTCCTATTGGCCTAGCGGCACTGGCGGCGCATGAATTACGGTAGTGAATACGCCCAGATTTTAGAATAAAGTCTTTATAAAATCGAATATTGGTCTTTTGAAAAAAATAAAACTTCCAAAATGTTCGTTATCAAATTGTCTATCCATTAGTGTTAGTATAAAAAATAATTAATGAACACTTTACGAGGAGATGCATGCTATCAATAATTATTTCACATTTTTATGGTTTTGTTGGAAGGAGATTAGTGACACATAACCTCTTTAAAAAAAATCAACATTATGTAGAAATTTTGTGTATTTTTTGATATTTCTTTTTAAATAAAGAGAAAAACTGCACAAAATTCGATTAGCGCGGCGTTTTGCTCGGGGAGGCGCCTTAATGCAGCAAGGCATTCTCTACCAGTCAACCTTTGGGTTAAAAAGGACACAACAGTGACAAAACGTTCTGGCTTTGATTTACAAGCTGAACTGAAACATAAACTTGGCCATAAAAAAACTATTAGTATCTAACTTTGCACGCTATCAGTCACTCTGTCCGTAAGAACTTTAGAAGAAATAAAAGTTAAGAACAAGTTTTTTATAGTTTAACAAGAAAGGAGAGCTTATCCACATCTTCCATCTTGTTGCATCCTCAAAGAAAATAAACTTATAAATAGAATGAAAAGACATAAATCTTACAATCAAAAATCGCCATCTCTTGTAGATTGACCCGAATATAACCGATTCCGTATATCCGATCACCCTGGGGTGCCTTCGGGCGTCCAGCGAAGATCGTACCAATTAACCAGCTGACACAATATAAAACATCAGCGTTGCATTGTAGTGTGTGTCTGTTCCTTGTGTAATAATATTATTCATCTAGCCTTCCAGGTCTTGGTATTTTGGTAACTAATTAGGTCCGTATGCTAAATACGCACTTTGACGAAGATGGCTTAGATGTATTGCATTATATATCGGCCTCGGACAACAACCTGATATATAATGCATGCGTCTATGTAATTAGATTTTACTGTCTCGTGTGAAATAGGTTTAATTTTAAAATAATTGTCGCGTCTCTAATAGGACCTATGGCGATCGATAACTATCCTAAACCATGAGTTGTGTAATGTTCTTTTTTCCACTGCATTGTCTAACACATTGCCTAAGAAATTCATTTCGAAATATGAAAATTTAGACACAAAATTATAAAATAAAAATTAAATAAAATAAAATTACGTAATAACAGTTACGAAATGACTTTTGTATGGATCATTATGTAACTGACAGAATAATACTGAACCTGTAACCTCTCGAAAAAGCACGCGTTGATTGTGTGTATATAGTCTGTGGTTTTTAGTCTGACATTTCAAATAAATTGTTGTTGAAAATTATTTGCATTTAATTAATTAAGCTTATCATGTAGTGGAAAAAGAATCGTTCGTATCTCGCATAAAAAGTCGAGATTTTATGTTGTCAATGCGCATAACGTTTTAATGGCTGAACCGATTTTCATCAAACATAGCTAAAACACTCTCGACAAAGTTATCTTTTAAATAAAAAAACTCAATTGATATCGGTTTAGGAGTTATGATGCTACAGACAGATACCAAAATACACAGATACACACTTTAAACTTATAACACCCTTCTTTTTTCTTCGGGGGTCAAAAACATCGTAGACCGCATTTCTCCAGCTGATAGAATCGAAGGCGTTACGTCACTGACATATACGTCATCAAGTATCCCGGAGTAACCCGCTAGGGATATAAGATGGCAATGCTTTACTTTTTCTTTATTGTAGAACTTCGAGATTTGAAACTTGAAGGCCAAAAGGTGGAATCCCTTGCGGTCTTTTAAGTCTTGACAGTTCGAAGTCCCCATTGATATTGTTATCTATTTGTATGTATGTCGTCCGAAAACCTTTTTCCGGCTATTTTACCCCGAAGGATCAATGGTAGAGTTTCAGGTGGGACGGAAATCTGAATGCGTGTTAGTTTATTATATGTTTTAGGGGCTTCACACCCCACAAAGAAAAACAGAAGTGATAAAAGTTTGCTCATGTGTTCAGTTTACCCGTTCCGCGCGCCGTTCACTTACCAAGTTGGTTCTTTTTTTTTTGTTTATGAAGCCATTCAAATTCTCTTTTGACTAACCAGTTTTTGTAATACGAATAAAAAGTAGAAAAAAAGACTGAATATAAATCTGTCTGTTTGTCATTAGGCTGTATCTTATGAACCGTGATAGCTAGACAAACGTGATTTTTTTGGCGTTTTTTGCGAGAATGGTACGGAACCCTAAGTGCGCGAGTCGGACTCGCACTTGGCCGGTTTTTTTTCTTATGACTATGTAGGTACTGTAACGTTACTATTTTTAGTATTTATTACACCCTATAATAAATTTATAACTGAAGTAATTTATAATTTTGTATAAAAAAAAGAAAAGTTCCAGCTATGTGGGCCGACGGTCCTCGCAGGTTGGGCACTGGCAGCTAGATGAGACTTGCCGAGAATTGAGATTTATGCCGTAAGACTTAAAATGGTTAATGTCCGTTTGTGAACTGCTGTAAACAAAATGTTTCAGTGCAAGACAAGTTATTTTTAAATCTCTCATAGAATAATTTCCGTGTATATGGTTTAGACTCGTCTCTTTGCTTCTTCAAAGGAGCGAATCTTTTCGGAAGGAGCTTCAAAGTTTTTCCCAATCTCTAAACATAGTCATAAGTTTCCAAAGTTTAAGTCGACTACAATGATGTGAACAACACACACTAGAACTTCTTTTATCGTATATTTTCTAACAAACTTACGAATTGTGGTATCAGATGTTTTACTTTATAAAGTTTAGAGCGAGTGTTCTGTTTTAGATTGTGGAGTATTACAGAACTGACTATGTGAGTTGCCGAGACTACTGGCTAGTTTGCACGCATCGTTAGTTTTAAATAGGTATTCTATTACGTATTTATTATTTAAATTTGTAAGAGATTCGAGTATCGAGTTTTTTTGCGTGAGGGAACCTCCATAAGGCGCTTGGAGTTTTGGGGAAAATAGTAGAGAGCAGAGGATTGATGCAGTATTTTTACCCAATTGCCGAAGGAGGGTAATGTGTTTATCAGTCTATGTCTGTATGTACGTATGTAAGTTTGTTTCTATGTGGCGTTCCAGAGACCAAATACGTAGGCCGATTTTGATGATTCTTACGTCAATCGATTCGTCTTAGCCTTGCGAGTGTCACTGGCTACATTAAAATTGGGAAATAGAAAAATGGCGGATTTTGGCCGCCTTATTGTGGGGGCCCAATTTTTTCTATCTTCCAAACCCATTCGAGCAGGATATCAAACTAAAGGGTTTTAAGAGATGATTTCAAGAGCATAACACACTTTTATGTTTAAGTGTACCTAATTCGAAAAAAAAATGCTAAAAAGTAATAAACAAAAAAAGTTAATTCAAAAATCAAAAACCCGACTGCTTAAAAAGCAAACTAAAAAGACGTAAACAAGAGGAAAACCGTGCTGTGCAGTCGGAGGATGGACAGGAGGAGGACATCTGGTTTTGGTCAGCCAGCTCGCGAATATATATCCTCCGACTGTACAGCATGATTTTATTCTTTTTTACGTATTTTTAGTTCGCTTTTTGTTTAACCAACCGATCCCGACCGATCTGAATAGCCAACTATAACAGAGACTTTAACTATTGATAGCCTCGCGTTTGACAACTGTCTCACCCGATGGTATGTAATGATTTGGCCGACGATAGATCACGTATGCCTAGAAGTAACCCATGTACAAGACTCTCAGGTTGTAGATATCAGGAAACACAGTCTCCGGCTGGAATATAAACATAATAAAATTGTGATACCTAACTCTAGTTTTATTGGAGAACATTCAATAAATATTACCTTAAAGTTATTAAACAAACACGGTGGCTAGAACAAACACTACTACAAATTATTATTAGTATTAAACGTTTTATTATCTGACATCTAATTATTTACTTTTCGATAGTGTCAATTATAAAGTGTTTACAGAGCCTTCTTTGTGTTGACTATTTAATTTAGAATATCAATAATAAATAGTCAGGCATTTATATATATGTTAAACAAGTATCATTTCACGGGGTGAATGGGAACAAAACTTTGATTAGGATGTTAAGGGTACACTAGTTGAAATTTCTTCCATACAAACGTAGTCTAGGGATTATTCCACTGTTTGACGATGTACGTTCAAAATAAAAAGAGATACTAATTTGTCTTATCATTATCTATCCCTGTATGGAAGCAAAAAAGTAAAAAAAGAAAATATTTGAAAGTTATGAGGCTCGAAAGTTCCACATTTCGACACTAATTTTAACGCATTTTTGGGCGCGAATAAATGCCTTAAAAAGACGGAAAATAGCAAAACGGCCTCCATACAGGGATAGACTAGTAGTTCAACAATGCAAATAATTTTATTTTAAATGATAGATTTAGTCGTTTATTCATGATATCTAGACAGCCAAAGGTCTGTTTATAAAATTTCGCGCGCTCGGTTTCGTCCTAAATTAGTATCCATTTCGCTATAAATTTGCAAAAGTGTGTATTCGTACGCGAACGAGCTTCCTACTGCTCATCACAGCATCTATCTCTTCCGCACGTGTTGTCGGTTGATATAAAATGCATTTTAATCCCGCGCAGAAAATAGTTCGTGCCGTTGACTAGTGTTACCTTAATAGGGGTTTCCTGGGTACAAAAATAATAACTCTATTTAGTCCGACAGTGAGATTATCGAATAATATTGGACTTTTTTGCTTTATGTAATAAATAAAAAATTACAAAGAGAAAAGCGCATCAAAGTTCAGGAGTGGGGGCTTGTGACGTCACTTTGTCAGTATAAAGTGTAGCACACCGTGACGTCACACGACATTTCAACGCACAGTGCGTTGTGGTGATCGTCGTATGTTTTTGTTTACGTGACAAAAGAAATATACGTGTCCAATATTTTTAGGTTATCTAACTGATGGACTAAATAGATAGTTTTTTCACCCCTATTGTGGTTCCACTTTAGTGGTTTCAAACAAAGCATCGTTTTTAATGTATTTTTTTTAAGATAATGGAGTACCTACTAAAATGCTGTACGCAGTTTGATTTGGGCAAAACGCTGTCAATAAGTATCTTTACATAGTTTAAATGACCAATATTTTATTTTTATATTGATTAGTCAATTTAAACAAGGTTAAACAACATACGCCGTAAAATGGCTAAAGTTTAGTGGTATTAGACAGGGCAGCATGGATGACCGACGGGGGCGAAAGGTTCTATAGTGGTGACCGCATCGGAAAATGCAACGTTGGAAGGCATAATAATAGGGTTGTACCGTTTTTTTTATAATTAGGCTAGCGTTTGAACACTCTGATCTTGCCTGATGGTAAGCGATGATGTGGTCTTCAGTGAAGCACGCTTGCTTAGAAGAAACCTATTCACTCTTGACTTAAACCGAAGGTTGTAGCTATCAGGGACACCGAAGGGAATCTGGAAGGGAGTCCTATTATCTGGTGAAAGCGGCAGGGATACGCTGGTTGCGAGAAGCAACAGACTGGTCGACGTAGCGACGCTTTGGGGAGGCTATAATTATGTCCAGTGTATATATAATTTATTATGAACTAGCTGTGCTCGCGGCTTCGCTCCCGTCATCTGCCTGTCAAGCCAACCCTACCCTACATACTTTCCTGCCTACCCTACATAACAATTTTTTTTCTAGGGTCATTCTTTCGCGTATAATCTTAACACCGCCATTCAGAAAATGACTTCAAATGCACAACGCCATCTATCGAATATCGAGTTCAACTGTCCGAGTAACTAAATTGCGTGTGCTGTGATAATTTTACTTCTTGAACAGTTTAAATTCATCTAACTTTTGATAGCGAAAACCGATTGCGATGAAACAAAAACTAAGTAATTCTTCAAGTTACGCACAATTTTTATGTATAAAAGTTATATATATTGGTTTCGTACATTTCACGTGATGCGTTCACAAATAAACAGACAAAGATTACAGAAATGCTGGACATGGGTTCTGTTGGTTATCTTTTAACCCCTGGCTATTTTTTTTGGTATTTTTTTCGATGTACAAAAAATATTTTTCTACAGATTTATTATTATGTATTTATGATTATGATTATGAAAGGTTTATCCAGCCGACTTATTTATCATTGTCACACAAATGGATGGTGCTTCTACAAATCCTTTCATAATGTAAGTCAATAAGTATCCTCTCCATAATCTTAATTACGTTAAGCTGTGAATAATTTCACAGTTAGTCAAGCAGTCAGACTGCCCCAATATTCTATACTATTTACTATATATAGCTATACATAATATTGCTATATATAATAGCTTTCACAAATTAAACCAACGAAAACCCGCAATAATTTAAATCTGTCACTATTGAACGATACTGACGAACTTTTATTGATTCTGAATGAACAGATTCCATTGACAAATGCCAGCGAACTACTCTGTTAGCAGTTCCAGAAACTTATTTCAGCAAATCGACATTTACGTCCATTCGTTATTTGCGGTTATTTGCGAGAATTATTATAGTGCTACGACAAATAGAAGAGCACTATTGAGGTGTTATTAATAGAAACCGCATTGATACAGTAACGGGAATCGACAATATGAGATTTGTAGGTAAATATAGAACTAAGCTTATCCATTGTTATAGATTTATAACAATACTAGCTTCTACCAGCGGCTTCGCCCGCGTGGATGTCGAAAATTATTCCGAGGGAACATATTCCCGAGATAAAAAGTTATTCTATGTACTATTCCTGACTATAGTCTATCTCTGTGCCAAATTTCATCCAGATCCATCCAGCCGTTTGCACGAAACACACTCACAAACTTTCGCCAATATAATATTAGTGTGGAAACAAAATCATCCCATTTAAAATCAATATGATGTAACGTTATACAGTAAGTATCAACGTAAATATTTTATCTTAGGATAATAACCAACATAAGTGGGTACCTAATCTAAGCAAGTATTATTTTGCGTTTGCGCTGATCAACGGAAAATTCCACACAGAGCCCACGACTGTTCTAGTGTTTTGTCTCACTCGCTGATGACCAGTACTGTTCAGCTCCCATTTGACCGACTCGTAAACATTGCGTTCGGCCCGAGCGGGGAGGCTCTTTAGGACACAGCCATCTGCCAGAACACACCCGGGTTGTCCAACCAGCAACTTTCACCGTGCGACTATTAAGTTTTCTAATCAATTAATATTACTTTACATTATATTTGTCGGGTTTAGTCAATAGTACGGACGTCAAAACAAATCACAAGCACGCCTCTTGCGGCAAATCAAAAACAACTACGTATTGACGCGCTTTTTCCAACCACTTGCGTGGTGGGGACAGCAGAATATAGCAGTTGAGTACTGTCCGCCGTAGAGCTAAGACGTCGTAGAATCACTGTCGATACCGTAATATTAGTAAGCAAGATTGTAACTGTAACTTGTGTCTATTTGAATAAACTCAGTGTATCGAATAATTTGTGAGTTTTCATTTTCACGATTCTACCCAACTACCTGCCCACACACGATGTCTTAACCTAAGGGTATACATCCTGACTGCCCGATGGATTGCATCTGTCAGCAACCCTTGATGCGACATATTCAATTGAAGTTACTCCCCGTATTGTAGTTCAAGTTTCAGAGTGGAAGTGTTGGACTAATTGAGCTCAACCTTCCGGAACGATCGAGGACGGCTGCCGCGTCATCTAACGGCCCTCACCTGCCAGCGCATCCCAGCATCTCAACTCTGCGGGTCTTCTAGCTTCGGGGTCTTCTCCTCGGCTGTCGCGACATCACCAGCATCGCGTTAGCCTGGACAGTACTTTGCACGCCTACCTACACAAGACAGAAATTAATTTGACCGGCTTCTGTAACCCACGACCAGATTTTAATAAATTTATGAAAGAGTTGTTGAGTTTTTTTTCCTTTCTCTAAGCTTTCGCTTCAATGAAAATAGTTTAGATAAGTATACGTATTATGTAGGTTTATCTCAATGTATCGAGACAGTTTGTATAATAAGTATTGTATTATGTTTTTTCAGGTCATTGGCTAATAAGCAGTCCAATTCATATAAGAAGTAGTTGGCCATAGATTCTGCAATACCAATGTGCTTTGCCAGCCCAGAGACAAAACTCCCATACCGTTTTCAAACCGAAGAGAGCCATACTCTGTGGTCGCAGAATAGTTTTGTCGCTTGGGATTTATATTTTATTCATAAATAATTAATTTACCTGAAAGAAAACCTACATGCAGATACTGCTGATTAGGCCGGTTTCTGAATTGATAATTTTGAGTTATTTATTTATTATAAGTTATACCACAGAACAGAAAAAACGCCTTCTACAGAGGTACACCAACAGCATTACATACGAAACAGTTTGTAGTAAACAATGAAAAAATAAAGGTGCTGGTATGTATATATGCCTATTACAGGTATACGCAGCTTACACCATATGGTCAGAAACACTAAATTATTTAAAATTTCCAAATATATGTGGGATCGAGTGGTGTAATTAAATGGTTGGTCGCTTGAAAACTTGTTTATTTTAGTGAAATCAAATACAACTCTATCAAAAACTTAAATAACGTCTGTCTCGTTCGTCGTTCCTTACAAAGCCCCGCCATCTTTTGATTCTCTCTCTGTCCCTTTCACTCTTATGCCTTTCACTCACACCTATGGACACGTTCGTTACACTCAAAATTTATTCCGCATATAAATATTAAATATCGAGCGTTTTAGAGGACTGTCTTTATGTGGATCATTGAAGTTCAAGAAGTGGTGGGTCTTCAGCCCAGTTTCAATAAATGACTTTTGATCTTGATTTCAGAGACACAAACGTGTGAGGAGTGATATGAAATAAAAGGGGGTCAGGGATAGCGTTTTCTTCCTCCATACCGTCCTGTCCCCATAGGACAGTATGGAGGAAGAAAACATGTTGCGCCGACCCCAAGTAGCATGGTACAAGGGCAGGACATGATGACTTCACATAGACACTTTCTCAAATTGTAATAATTTTGTTTTATGTTACAATGTCTTAGAAAGGCCGTTAAAAATATATGATATAATCGACAATATCAACATCATCAATCATATCACCCAAAACTTTTAATCGTGTATGATAAAATACTGCGTCCAGTAAATTGTCTACCAAGCCTGATGATTAAAGCATCTCCTACTTACTATTAATATGACACAAGTGTTTCATCTCTCCCGTTACTCAAGGTGATAATGTAACGAATGTTTATATATTTTTCCGTCGGGGCTTAAAAAAATCGACCAAGTGCGAGTCGGACTCACGCACGAAAGGTTCCGTACCGTATGGGAGCATAGCGGCAATAGTAATACATCATCTGTGAAAATATCAACTGTCTAGCTCTCAGTAATAGGGTCCCGTTTTAACCCAAAAAATATGAAACACAGTCGAGATCATACCAAAAGAAACCAAAGAGATTGAATCTTGACAGTTGCAAAACAAACCTAGTTTTGCGCAAGGACTTTATAAATAACCCTCCTTCGCAACCGGATAAAAAGAAATATTTGGTTGTCAATGAGACAGCTTTCATTGCAATCATTGAAATTTAAATTATCAAAGTAGTCGAGTACGAAACCAAAACAATATAAAATATATATTTGAAGAGCATCGATATCGTCCTAAGAATTTCATTAATAAAATTAATCTGTCTGAAAAAATTATGACACGTCACCCTTCTTTCAAGAAAATAATCGAATATCTTAGTATCGATAGCTTAGACACCTGTTGAAGATCAAATTAATATAATCATTGTGGAATATGAACGGGTTACCTGGGCAAACCTCTTGTAACATAGTAGGCAAGTATCTTTTAGACAGTTTGCCCATTGTGATATTACTTTAATTTCTTGTTAATCCTGTTTATTACGTGGTCTTAATAATTTCGAATAGATATACCTATCTATATCTACTAAGGTAAGTTAAAGCCGATACATTTTTGGGGTTTGTGAAACTGGGTGTAAAGTCCCACAAACCTCCATAGAAAAGGGAGGATCCTCCGACCAGACGGGTGTCTGGTCCGGACAACTGCCCAACGGTTATTGTCGGACTGTTGTATGTGTTCAAATCACGCCGAAAACTTTGCTTGCGCGATGCAGGATCTGTGTGACGTCATGTCATTAGTTCGTAAGTGGCGGCGTCGGTGCCGCTACATCACTCCCCTCCGGAGACCGGAGGTCGATAGCAGGTTGAGTCGTCCGTACATCTTGTGATGCGTGCCTGGCCAGTGAAAGGTTGGTTCCCGTGAGTCAGAACCGGAAGTCGCAGAGTTCGCGGTGAGTCGGAACTGTATGCGGATGTGCCCCAGTGAGTCGGGGTGATGATATCTCAGCGAGTCGAGATAGTGGTTCTGGCTCCAGTGGTTCGGAGCGGTGATGATGTCCCAGTGAGTCGGAACAGTGCTGCTGGCTCCAGTAGGTCGGAGCGGTGATGTAAGAAGCTGAGGGTGATGACCTGGAATGTGCGTCCGCTGCATGCTGGTGGTCAGGGTAGATGCCGTGGGTACTGGCTGGCTGTGTGACACGCTGCTCGAAATCTTGAGGAAGTGCTGATGACGTCACAATGAAGTAGCTCTGCACGAAGGCTACGCTGATGATCACGTCGGGGTGAACAGTTTGGGGGTAAGTGGAACAGGGTGTAAAGTCCCACAAACCTCCATAGAAAAGGGAGGATCCTCTGACCAGGCGGGAGTTGTGTCTAGTCCGGGCAACTGCCCAACGGTTATTGTCGGAATGTTGTATGTGTTCAAATCGCGCCGAAAACTTTGCTTGCGCGATGCAGGATTTCTGTGACGTCATGTCATTAGTTCGTAAGTGGCGGCGTCGGTGCCGCTACACATTTCTTTTTAGACTATCTGAGGCCTTAATTCTACAGATCTGAACAAAAATTCTCGTCAAGCAACTCAAGTTCGTCATAATATTATCATATTCAAGTGCTAAGAGCACGATTGGACTATTTGCAAACTCAAAGGTCAAGGCCCTTTTTGGCTCGTTGATGGATCCCCATATTCCTTGTTTTCATAACTTAACGAATACCTTAAATAAATATTTTCCGAACGCCATACCGGCACATCACGAATGTATAAAACAAAAGTTA
Source organism: Orthosia incerta (assembly GCA_948252205.1). Taxonomy (NCBI): domain Eukaryota; kingdom Metazoa; phylum Arthropoda; class Insecta; order Lepidoptera; family Noctuidae; genus Orthosia; species Orthosia incerta. The sequence continues at coordinate 10,582,885 of OX411748.1, forward strand.
AATATTCTGTTTTTCTCCCTTATTTGTATGTGCATCACTTAAGATAAAATTTGAAGTGGGACTTATGGAATTGCATCTTTGATATTGTCGTGTATAATATGTCTCTATCTATGGTAAAAGAAATAACTTGTTTTTCAAAAAGGATGTTCAGATTCCTTAATATGTTTACGGTATTTTATTTAAGCCAAAATTTAAGGCGAAATCCACCAACACGCACTGGGATCGAGTGGAGGAGGATTATTTAGGGTGCCCTGGTCAGATAGAAAGTTTATATCTCAGTACTCGGAACGTTCTAGGCTTATAATGTTTTACTCTTTAGTAGCTGTTATATTTAATTTATATTTAATTATATAATTATATTTAATTCCTTGTTACGTTTTTACAAAACGTAACAAGGAATTAAATATCACCTCTTTAGTCTTTCTTAATCAATATTCAAAAGAATATTGATACTAACAGACAGTATTCTACTAATTGTTTCAAAGGACTTATAATACTAATATAGCAATATAAAAGCCAGGATACATCACAATGATCATTACACAGTGCGTGTTAATTTATAAGTATATCATCAATGTGCCTTAATATAAATTTAGAGTTATTTCCTGTACACACAACTATATTTACTTAGCTGGGTACTCTTTTACATTTGTAGGTAGTTGACAACACAATAATAATTTAGGTAGGACTAAGACATTTGTCGGTAGGTGCTTAATAAATATGACAGGTATGTATTATGCAGCAAACCATTGTGACTTGAAAAATGAAAATTCATGATTTAATGACGTCACACATACTAATTCTAACACCTGCAAGAATTAATGTTATTTCATATCACATAGGGTATCATTTTGGGTTGTACGTGTTCAAAAATATATCGATTATGCTCTATTTATGCAATCTTGATGAAAAGCTTTGCTGGTAAAGTCCAAATAATATAAGTTCGATTTCCATTTAGGCAAACACAGACAAATCTTGAACTCCTGATATCGATTAGCAGCTTGCCCTTTTCTCAGAAAAAGAGGCGATTTTTAATTTACTCATTTATTTCCTTCAGGTGTCGGAAGAAGATCTCAGGACAGACGGTGATTCCCATTTTATTAGGAAAAGCAAAGATTACAAAGAAGAGAAGGAAAGGAGAAGAGGTTCTGCTTATAAATATGCAATCTATAGTAATAATTAAGAAATTGGCCATATAATTGTAATTACGTCAACGGCTTAGAACGGCGGTATTAGTTCAACGGCTTTATTTTAAATGGTGAAAGAGAGACTATAGGTAGTGATCAATTTTGTTATGAAAATTTCACCGATAACTAAATTACTTAAAATAATGGGACTCAAGATCATGCAAGAACCGCCAAATAATTCAGATTCCAGTCTCTCTACTTGGTGCAAAGCCAACTGGCGAGGGATCCTTTCAGAGTTCATATCCACCCTAATGCTTATATTACTCGGCTGCATGTCATGTGTACCCGTTCCAGGAATCGACATAAACATTTACGAGCCTTTTGCTTTTGGCTGTTTAGTCATGCTCAACATTCAGATATTTGGTCACATATCTGGAGGTTTCATGAACCCCGCGGTCACACTAGCGTCTGTCATCTGGGGGTCTACATCCATCAGTTTGGGAATCGTTTACGTGATTGTTGAATGTGCTGGAGCTGTTATCGGTTATGGGATCTTAGTTGTATTATCTCCAATTGACTTAACGACATCAGATGCGTGTGTGACGAAGCCATTTTCAGGAGTGACTGTGTTACAAACTTTGGGGATTGAAATATCTATCACGGCTGCGCTTTCTTTCCTATGTCTGAGTGTATGGGATCCAGTTAACGAACACAGGCAAGACAGCACATCAATAAAGTTTGGCGTTGCAATTCTTGGACTTAGCCTCATGGCTGGACCGCTATCTGGAGGGAGCATGAACCCAGCTCGGACCCTAGGACCAGCTGTTTGGACTGGTGAGTGGACCCAACATTGGGCTTACTGGGTTGGACCTATGTTAGGCAGTGGGCTGGCAGCCATGTTTTACAAGCATGTATTTTTTGTAAATAATGAAAATAAAGTTCAACAAACTATAAATAATAAAAACATTCCATAGTAAATGTTTATGGGCATTAGTTATTTTTAATATTAATAACTTTAAAAATGTTAATACTAAATATACCTATTACTTTTATTTTAATTAAGTATACTTTTCTGTAAACGTTTTGCCAAAATAAAAATTAACAGATTTTAAGGATTTGTTTTCGAAACGTCTAAAATTACTATTAGTTAATACAGATTCCTTGTTTAATAACAGTCGTACTGTCCTATAAAAATAATAAATATATTTACGCTGTGAATTAATCAAAAAAACTTTCCTCCGGGTTTTTGGCCACTGGTCAATCATTCATCTCGAGAGCTTCTCTTGAGATGTCACGCATCGAGATCTCAGTAATGAAGATTACTTAGATCTCGATGCAGTATTTTTACGACTGTAGCTTAATGACGTGGTAAGAAAATTACCCGGTCAACAGATTAGTAGTGGAGACTGAAGGTACTGTGAGAGATTTTACTATATTTATTTAGGACAAAAAACAGAAATAGTAGTAATATTAAAGGCGAAAAAGTTATAACCCACACTATTGTCCACAAAATGACATCGGAATAGGATTACGGACGCATAAAAATGCAACAACGAACGCACGAACGCGCTTGATAGGGATTGATTCCTAACAGAGCAGTGGTGGCCCAGTGGCAACGGCCGCAACTTACAAGTTGTAGGTCGTGAATTCGAATCCAGTTTTTAGTTTAGTTTAGTTTCGATGGGCTGTTTCCACAACTCCACGTCCAGTGCGTATTTTACGTACGGGTGGGATTCGATTACTTCATTCATACAGGAAGGCCAGCAGTGCCCTGGTGCTGCCGACTATCTCCTGCAGGGTACCTGGGTCACCGAAATATTTAGCCCTGTAACTAGCGATTACAGGGCAGCTTAGGAGCAGGTGTGCTGCTGTTTCCTCGTCCATCATGCTTGCTCTGCAGAGTGGGCTGTCCGTGATTCCTATGACAAAAAGGTACTTATAAAGGTCCCGTGTACAGTCGTTACGGCTGTGACTGCACGCAACTGTGGCTTGGTCAGTCGTAGGGCCTTTTTCGTGAACTGGCCGCCGATGGCGGGTAGTGCCTCCTTGGCCTCCTTGGCCTGCATACATTCCCTACGGTCAATCCATAGCTTGCTGTGTTGGTCCCTGGTGCGTTTCCTTACCAGACCGCATAGTTCCCCTTAAGGTAAAGGCACGATGGGCTCTGGGCCCACCGGTGCCATACTAGAGCCCCTTCGGGCGAGCTCGTCCGCAGCATCGTTCCCTCGGGAGTCACTGTGTCCCTTGATCCATTGAATGGTTAGTTTATTTTGCATACCGACCAGGTCCGGACCGTCGGTGACAATCAATCGTAAATCAGCCCTGAGTTGACCGTGTGGCTGTGTGTGCTTGCAGGACGGCCATGCTGTCCGAGAGTATACGTATAGGGAAATCCTTTACCTCCCTAGCTAGGACAGCTGAGGCCGCTATGGGAATGCCCAAGCATTCGGCCTGGAACACCGTGTTGTGGATCCCCAGAGGTGTGGCTAAGTGGATGTTTAGGGCCTCTGAGAAGACTCCTGGATTCTGGATTGGAATCCAGGAGTCTTTTTAGACTGGACTGGTTTGGTTTGACTCTCACACAAAATTACAAGGCCCGTCTACATTAGAGCACAGAAGTCGTTGTATTGGTGCGCCAATGACCTCCGAAATAAGGAAAAGCATGCTGAACTCATAAGTGCCACCAGCCAGTCTTGTTGTAACAGTTTAAGAGTCCGGTCTTGTAATGAGTACTTAAGTATGTATGTGGTATGGTACGTGAAGTCAGTGACACCTACATGGGTACTTATGTTGATATTACAGTACAATGTATAGGGCGTGTCGGGGTATTTTTAACCGACTTACCAAAAAGGAGGAGGTTCTATGTTCGACTCAATGTTTGTTTTATTATTTTTTGTTTATGTTCACCGCTATCTCCGTCAAATGTGGACCGATTTTGAAAATTCCTTTTTGTTTGAAAGAGTATGTTCCGAAATTGGTCTAAATAATAAAATAAACTTAACTATATTAATCACATTTTTATTAAATCACAACATTTTTATTTAGTACAAAATTATTTTTTAGGGAATTTATTTGTATTTTCTCATAAGATCAAATCAGGGTTTTGATTCTCTTGGCTAAATCTTGATCAGAACACTGGTACTATCTCAAAACTACGATATATCAATAGAAACCTCCTTGTTCTCACCGAAATCGAGAAGCCTTAACATAATTAATTAATTGTAAATCTGCTTAAGTAGCAAATAACAATTACACTACTTACTCTTTTAATCAAAGTCCTGTCTATGTAAACTATAATTCCTAAGCAAACCAAAGTTTAAGGAGCTAATACCAAATACTGCTCAAAATTTGCATTTAATTTTGTATAACTAGTCCTGCCAGTAATAGCGGTCAATGAACTTAATTGATCTGCATAATTAGTTCTAAGCTATAGTTGTAAGTTGTCGCCCTTCAACGCAACTGTTGAACAAAGTTTTATATTCAGTAATGTAAACATCAAAGTATGGATATTTACATGCAAATACAGTACTGGCAGTATATGACTTGTATACATCTGTCACTTACTCGATCTCAAATTGATACCGCTCTAAGAGATTATGGTCACCCCCCAGGACAAGGTAACGTCCTGTTTTTTATTATTTTTAGGCCACCTATCACCTATCCATAACCTACCTATCAAATACCTGACGCATTTGCGCAGCTTTAGAAATCCCCACTTTTTAGCATTACCTATACAATTTTGTGATTTATAAAATTGTGTGATATTGTCAAACTCAAACGTAGATGTATTTGGATCTAAAGGTCAAGGCTCGCAACACTATATTATGCGACACTATATTACAACTTTATTATGCGTACAGCTAAGCGGCGGAATTCCCTGCCGGAGTCTGTGTTTCCCGATAGCTACAATCTAGGGGTCTTTAAGTCAAGAGTGAATGGGTTTTTTCTAGGCAAGCGTGCTTCACTGTCGACCACATCATCGCTTACCATCAGGTGAGATAGAGGTCAAGCGCAAGCCTATTGACAATAATAAAAAAAAATACAGATATCGTAGTGTCGTTGATAACGTCTGTTAACAGCCGTGGTCAACCTACAAAACATGATGCCATGATGCATATTAATTACTACCAATAATTATCATATTTTGTAGTAGGCACGTATCTGGTGTCAGCAGGCCTGTCCGGTGATGACATTCAGGATCCAGGAGGAGTTTCCGGTCCAGCTGCTTCAGCGTCCACCGCGGACCACTCGGGGTCTGTCGGACCGGCGCGCTCGAGGTCTGGGCGGAGACGTCGAATCGGATATACCGGTGGTCGAAATAGGTCTTCACCTCCTCCATGACGTGCTAGTCGACGACACGTGGTGACAGAGCGGGGCTGGCAACGAAAAGTCCACCACCGATTCGTCCAGCATCCACACACACGTGGAAATATTAAAAATCACGTTCGTTGTATAAGAGCCCCACTTAAATATTTATTTCATTTTGTTTTCAATATTTGTTGTTATAGCGGGCAACAGAAATACAACCTCTTTGAAAATATCAATTGTCTAGCTGTCACGGATCATGAGATACAGCCTGTTGTCAGACAGACAGACAGACGGACAGTGGAGTCTTAGTAATAGGGTCCCGTTTATACCCTTTGTGTACGGACATTCGAATTGAGCACTTTCTCCTTCTTAGAAAGTCGGTTAAAAAAATTGCCCAACTGATATACCTATTATTACTCATTTCTTGGTCTTTCTGATTAAGATGACAAGACAATGTTCTCACTGTCTACCTTCCTTGAATTTCAGCCACAGGTGTAAACCTGTACAATGTCAATAAAAAAAGCAAAATTGGCGTGGAAATATTGCTGTTATTCGTTATTAATTAACGCAAACATTGCAACTTTAATAAACTTTTTAATTGGTGTCGCCTACGCAAATAAAAAAAATAAAAGAGGCAATATACTGATATCCTTGTTGTATTTTTCCACCAGTTATTTTTATTGGTTGTATTGTACATTGAAATTGATTTTTATTTTCTTTTTATAAAAGGACCAACAAACAACAACCCGAACCCCTTAAAAATTAGAGTGAACAGGCTTCTTCTGGGTAAGCTCACTCCATCGTCGACTCTGTCGCCTCTGACCGAGACTAGAATCAAGAGCAAACCCATCACAAATAAAATAAATAAAAATAAGGCTGAGTGGCTACATTTTATTCACTAACGGGCATCAAAATATGTGTAAGTGTGGCGAGATACATTCCACCCATGCCTTTACGAATGGAGAGTAGAGAACGTATATTCGCGCAAGTAGGTATATTTTTAAACGAATACGCGACGCAAAGAAGGGTAATGTGTCTATGTATGTATGTTTTATGAAGTTTATTCCTATGTGGCGTTCCAGAAATCAATGCGTAGGCCGATTTTGACGATTCTTACAAGAAACATATTCGCGTGTTGGCCGACCAAAACCAGATGTATCTTCCGACTGCACAGTATGATTTTCTTCTTGTTTACGTCTTTTTATTACTTCACTTCTTATGCAGTCGGGTTTTTTTTACTATTCTAATATTTATTTTATATTTATAACTTTTTAGTTAACATTTTTTTTGACTTTGGTACATTTAAACATATAAGTGTTGTATATTTTTGAAATCACTTCTTAAACCCTTTATTTTGATACCCCCTATGGGATTGGGAGAAAAAAAAATTGGGTCTCCATATATGGCGCTATAAACCCGCCATTTTTCTATTTTCCAATTTTAATGTAGATTGACGTAAGAATCATCAAAATCGGCCAACACGTTTGTTCTCTAGAACGCCACATAGGAACAAACATACATACATAGACTGACAAACACATTACCCTCCTTCGGCAGTCGGGTAAAAACAGCGAATGCTCGATGTTACAAGTAATCTCTCGAGCCTATACTCAACTTTAGAGATCTATTCTTATCGTACAGAGCATAAGGAACCCTTATGTTATTCACTAGTAAACATGACCCAAATTTTTCTAACTATTTACTTGCCGGTGGAGTCAAACAGGTATTTTACTCATGCCAATATAACCGGACGGAATGCCCTTATGAATAAACAAGTAATTAATTAAACACGTGCCTAATAATATTACGTCAATAACTTAATTACAAATAGAAGGTATTTCAATAACACTTTGAATGTATCAAAAATCTGATTTAAAATTGGGTTCTGAGACAACAATGGCATTTTAAATTCGTAAAATTAGTTTTGAGCTTCATCAAAAGTAAACAATAACATGCGAACGATTTTATCAATATTTCGGGACCTCCAATTGTTTTTAGGGGTCAATTACTGGCAAATCCCCATTGTTCTTGTTTTGTTGATGCGTCATTTAATATATTTACCTGCTCGTAATTAAAATAATCTACAATTAATAGTCGTGCTGACCGATTTCAGCCACGGCACCTAATCATAAACCATATCTTGAAAGTTAAAAAAATACTCAAACTTTATGCATATCCGCTGATAGCTTTTTCAACTTGACGGGGCAACGAGCACTGATGGTACTCGAGCTACAGCCGATCTTTAAAATACTCTGCAACAGCAATCAAGAGTCTCTCCAAATTGTACTCTTGCAAGTAGGATGCTTTCACGAAGAGACAGGCAGGCGACTGGATTAAGCATTTTTATAGACAACGCTTTAATAGCATTTATGTTTTACGGTGACAATCAAGCAGGCAATGAAAGCATCTGATGGTAAGTACCCGTCTACCGCGGAGATCTGCAATACCAGAGGCATCGCAAGTATTTTGCCATGCAGATAGAGAAGAAGATATAGTCTCATGTACTTGTCTTTACACAGTCTACTCTCCAAACTTCTTCTTCGTGTCGAGTTTATGAAATTTTGTTGGCCCAAAAGATCGCTCCTTTGACGGCGTCATCGGTGGTTGTGCAGAGGTGTCTTTGGCTGCACTCGCACCCTAATACCGACAACAACACTGTTTGGAGATAAAAACCGGCCAAGTGCGTGTCGGACCTCGCGCATTTAGGGTTCCGTACCAAACCGCTATTAAGTTGGTTGTAATAGGAAAAATTAGGGAATCTCAATGAATAATCAGATTTATCAATATTTTGGTATAATATACGTAATAATAAACACTGACGCAACTGACAGGCATAGATGGTGCAAATTAGTGAAGGAAAAGTTGCTTCCACGGCGACAGGGGAATCACGACCCTCAGTAATGAGGAACACGACGCGGGGAGGAATAATAAACATTATCATAAAATTTCAAGGGGAAGTTAAAATTTTCTCAGGAACAAAATTTTGAACAAAAAGCTGATTTTGCTAGCTTCTCATTCCATTATATGCCAAAATTTTTGAAAACAAAAATACAATATTTATCTACTTAACGAGCTCTTAACAACGATACCCCATTCGATGGTGCAGATCAAAAACATTTTTCACGCTTCAGGTGTGGAGAAAAAAAAAATATGTAGAATTTTTTTAAATATATGTTTAAAAAAATTAAATTAATATAAATAATTAAATTAATTTAATTATTTATTTATATGTTTATATATATATAAATATAGTATATATATTTTTTGACAATTTTTATGGCAGCAAGACTCTTATACTGGAAAATTTGAAGACTGTAGCTCTAACCGTTTGGCTACAAATCCCGTGTAGAGTACAGACAACGGTCAGACGGACACGTAAATGACAGCAATAAGGTTCCGTTTGGACCCTTTGGTACGGAACCCTAAAAGTAGGGTTACAAATAAAACATCGATGGTAATTTTGTAACAACCACTCAAACAGTGTCGTGATTAGTATGGGATGGAATTTGCTTTCGACATGTTGTGAGCAACGGTCAACGGCAAATGACTCTGATTGCGTACACTGTCTTTCGAAATCACCGAGGCTTAGGCACAGCACGTAGTACTAGCATGATACCTTTCATCATTAGAGTTGCGACAAATGGTCAATGGGTGTGTCTTAGCAATTAATTTATCACGCCTATAAGACAAACATATAGGCAACAAAACTCAGCTTCTTTGTATTTTAAACTCTTTTAGATCATAACAGTCCTTCTGACCGGATTTGCGTCGGAGATCAGCCGTACACAGGAGATATTAAAAATATATAAAATTAAATTAAATTCATTTATTTCAGGTCCTTAACCCATATCAGACACATCTTTAAATTAAATTATTCAATAATAAATACAAAATCACACATAGATTCGCGCTCGTTCGTAGAATACAGACGTACTCGTTAGCAATATTTAATTAAATCAATTATAATAGTGACCTTCTTTATAAATTTTTGCCTACTGTGTAGTTTTGTAAACATAATGAACTTAGAAACAGTGAAGTGACTATCAAATAAAATGGATAACAGTCCCTGTAATCCAAGCGGCCGAGTGCAAGCCTCCACCTCGCCAGCGAAGATGACGTCGCAAATCCCAGCCCAATCAGATTTCTCGATTGAAGTCGCATCCACGCCCGACATACAAAGATGGATGTCAACCATTGAGCAGCACATAAATGAGGTTTGCTCTATTGCCTCGGATGGCAAATTAAACTCGGAACAAAAACTGAAAATTTCTAACTTGTGTCGTAAAATAGGATCTGGCACTTCACAGATGGCAGTCCTATACCAATCTCTGAAGCAGAAAGCAATTCTAGCACACGATATGATTGATGCCTTAAAAGAAAAGCGTTTTTGACTGAACACATCTCGGACCTCAAGCAGACGATTAAGGACTTTGGCACTGCGGGCAATGTTTCGTTTGCCGACATGGTGAAAAAGGGATCAAATGATTTCGTTCGACCGAACAGTTTAAGCTCTGTGGTAATTTATCCTAGTGACAAACTCAAGTCCAGTGACGAAACTAAAGACATGGTAACAAAAATCATACGACCTGATCAAATGAAGCTGCATGTACGAGGTGTCCGCAAGACCAAAAATGGAGGTGTTGTTATTAGCACAGAGACCAAGCATGACGCTGAAAAAATCAAGAACGCCGTCCAGCTATCTACATCTGGACTAACCGCCGATGAGCCTGAAGTCTGAAACTGAATTCTTCAGGTGCATTTACGAACAAAACATACCCGAAAAGTTGCCAGAGATGTCCATGGAGTCCTTTTTGGCCTCTGTTAAATTAAGCCACAAATCTGGGAAGAAAGATGCGTCGAGCTGTAATTACATTATTGAAATGCCAGCCAATATACGTAAAGCCCAAATTTCAACTTCAAGGCTGTTTATAAATTGGACGTCCTGCCCTGTTAGGGACTTCACTCTCGTTACCAGATGCTACAAGTGCCAATTATATGGTCATGCAGCCAAAACATGTAGAGAGGTCAACTCTGTGTGTGCTCACTGCGGTGAAGCTGGACACTTGGTGGACACCAAGTGTCCAGCTTCACCGCAGTGAGCACAAGAAAAGGGATTGCACGAAGAAAAGGGACACATCGAAATGCGCAACTTGTTCGCGCTTTAAAAAGCCCAACAGCCATAAAACGGGAGACCCTGACTGCCCTGCTAGGAAAATAGCGGAATACAGGCACATCAACTCTATTGACTATGAGGGCGTCTAGTACATCATACTCAAGGTCACACGCGTCGAAAGTCTGCTGTTGACACTGCAACGACCTACTAACCGTCAATTTGTTGCTGGCTAAGCACATTAGTCGTTAGCTACAAAAATTAAGTGTCTCTGTTTAATTATACAATTCTGCCTACCAATTATTTCCCAATCTTTATATTTGTAATCAAAGTGCACTTTTTTGCAATATAGGTAAATAAGACATTAAGTAATTATGACCTAGTAATTTAGTTCTATGTTTATAGTTTTAAGTAAATTAAAATCAATGTTTAAATTCTGTTGTCCTACGATAAGCATATTTTTAGAGCTCCTACAGCCTGTGATACAGGATTACCTAGTACAGGCATCTTACATTATTATGTTTATCATCGAAACTGTGTTTTTACCTTTTCTAATTTCTGAATAAAGATTTATTATAGATAAATACAAACAAATAAATACGATTTAAATACAACATCAACACATCAAATAAATTCAAATTCATAATAAAAAAAAACATATTAATTACAATAGTAGTACACAAATGCGTGTACATACACAAGTGCGCCTTCTGTTTCTTCACGTTCATAATACGATGGTACGACTGTCCGACACAACGGGGAATGATCAGGTGCAGGACCAATGTCTTCGCGTGCTTTGCAAGGCCGGAAGGGTCTCACACCACTTCCAAACTCTGTGCTACTAAAAAGAAATTCCTGAATTATACCTTATGTGTAACATAATGATACTGTTACAAATGGGACCAAAAATAATGCTGCAATGTTCATTTAGGTATCTACTTTGTTCCTATTGTTACACTCTATCTTATATAGCGTGTATGTGATTAAATTGTCTTCAGTTTTCACAGAAAAACTCGGTCCTCGGTTTTGTTGGGCTATTAAACAAACAAACTCGCGCAAAACTAAATTTTTCGTAGATGTGTATTATACATAAAAGTTTTCTCGTGAGACTTCCACTTTACACGACTTCATTTTGAAGTTTATGCCTGCGGCTTTGTTCCCGAATATGTATTTTATGCGATAAAAGCCTATGACATTCAGTAATAGCGTAGTTATTCCATAATTATGTTTTATAATTGAATCTGAAATTGCAAGATTATCTCTCACAAACATATTAACAAACAAACAATCATCATTATCATTACCCTTTTATCATTGTCCCACTGCTGGGACTCAGGCCTCCTCTATATGAGAGGAAATGGACCGTAATCCCCCACGCGGGTCCAGTGCGGGTTGGTGGATGCCACATGTCTTGAATTTTTGATTCTCGGCCATGCCAGTTTCCTCACGAGGTTTTCCTTCACCGTTTTGAGAGCAGTGGTGATGAAGTAATTTACAAAAGTAAAATAATTTTATACAAATTGAAGCGCCTGCCTGGGCTCGAACCCACGTCCTACAACTTGTAAGTCGCCGCCACCACACTGGTCTCCTTTTTTTTCAAAGCTTAGATTATATCATCAACCTAACCTATTACAACATTAATTCAAAATTTTACCCTGATCTGCACTGCTTTCTCTCTTAATGTATTTCTTATGTAAGTCATTATCAGTCTTGAGCCAACCCCACAAACAATGCTAATAACCTATTAGTGATAAGAGATTTGTAATTAGAATTCCTATAATTACATCAGTTAGATATTATCGGGCTATTGTACGTCTAGGAGTGGCAATCTCAAGCAGATTGGTTAGGATATGATTGATATCTGAGACTTTGTCGGTCGGTGGTAGCTAAGATAATTCATAGATGATTATTTAATCTTTAAACTGATTTTTGATCTCAATGGTTTTTATATATTATCAGTATTACAGCCTCGCGGTTTCACCCGTGTAGTTCCCGTTACCGTGAGAATACAGGGATAAAAAGTAGCATATATCACACGGGGATAGTGTAGCTTCCCAACCGTGAAAGAATTTTTGAAATCGGTCTAGTAGTTTTTAAGTTTGTTCATAACATACAAAAAGACAAATCTTTCCTCTTTATAATATTAGAATAGATATAGAAGTATAAATAAAATAAAGTCTTCCGCCGCGTCTGTACGCGATAAACTCAAAAACTACTGAACGGCGAATTTTCATGCGGTTTTCACCCATAGAAAAAGCGAGAAACGTCGACAGTTTTTTTCTATAATTTGTTACGGACGAAGCCGGGGCGGATCGCTAGTAAAAATTATTACATAATAACAATTTCCCCCGCCACGTCTGTCTAGTGATTATTATTGCATTTTTTACATGTCTTTGGCAATCTCGGGACTCTGGTGTCTCGGACTTTTGAAAGGTGTGCCAGGGGCGTTTCATGCAAAATATTGGTACTGAGCTCTATTCGGTTAGACTGGCAGCTGACCGAGCAAGACTGGGTTTATTGATAGTTCATCTAGAAATAGCAATATCTAGCTGATTGATCTCTAGTGGATTGATATTTCATTCACTACCTTGTCAGTATTTTACATGCCATCCTGAAGATTTTTAACTGTCGTTACGGTTAGTCAGAAACCAGAGAATCAGCCACCAGTGTCGCCAAGGGGTATCGTATTACCCAGTTACCCAGGTGAGATGAGTCAATTCTTGTAAACTACTGGTACTCAGCTGCATCTAGTTATACTTGAAGCCTATCCCAACAGAGTTACGAAAAGCCTAGGCAAATTGATTATATGTCTAGGAATAGTAATATCTAGCAGATTCTTAGGAAATTATTGCTAACTGGATTTTTCTCAATGTTACCTAAGATGATTATTTTATCTTGGAACTGGAAACTTATTTTTAGTCTCAATGGTATTATCTTTTATCAATGCATCTATAATATCTTATTTACTATCTTATAGCTGTCAAAACAATCTGTCCAGCCTTTGCTGAACTAAGTTGAGGTTGGCTTCCAGTTTTATCGAATGCACTTGAATATCAATATTTGAAATGGAGCGACTGCCTACGTTTACGTCACATTTTTTGTGAGAATATCCTCACTAATACCCTCCATCTGGGGAGAATGGAGAGGTAGTTTTGACTTCTACTGACAAAAACCGCACAGTTCCTACCACCTAAAGTCTGCGGCCCAAAAAAAAAATTACGCGCACTCTGGTACATATCTGCCGTCCAGAAACCAGTGGCTGGGTATCATGAATTATTTTTTTCACAACATAATCTTTAAGCCCATAATATGTGTTCTCGATTGTTGTTATCATTATATTAGAAACGAAACGAAAAAGATTCAAAGTGAGCATTTTATTGGACGTTCAATTTAATCGCCAGCCTTCGTTGGCTTCATAAAGATTACCAGATTATAGAATAGAATAGAATAGAATACTCTTTATTATGTACACCATATAAGTTACAGAATCTAGTTGTCAATTTCAGTGATTGACAACTAGATCTTTGTCGGTGTCACTTAAGCTGTCGCCAAGACGATAATTTATCTTGAAACGGATTGAACATGCACATTTCAATGATTCTTATCGTTTTATCGATGCATCTATAGTATTATTGTATTCAGTTTACGTTATTAAATATCTCATTCACTATCTTGTAGCTATTCAAAACAATCTGTGGCTGCGGTTCCACTGAGGCGGAGTGGAGCAGAGCGGAGAAGAGCTGTGCCGCGATTCACCAATCACATGGCTTGAAATCCACATCTCTTCTCCACTCCGCTTCAAAGGAAACAGCATTGGCCGCTTCGCTCTGCTCCACTCCGCCTCAGTGGAACCGCAGCCTGCCTTTTTTCAACAGAAGTCCGTTTCCAGTCAGTTTTCCCCTATTGACACCTGTTATCAGTCTAATTGGATGCACCTAAATATCAGTATTTTATATGGAGCGACTGCCTACGACCTTTTTTTGGGCATATACTCATGGTTATGGTTGTAGGCTTATTGGTGAAAAAGAGGTCGCCCTCTGGAAAGATGGGAAGACGAACTTATAAAATTTGCAAACGACGACTGGATGAGAACAGCCCAAGATAAGAAATAGTGGAGTGAGATGGAGGAGGCTTATACTCGTCGAAACGTCCTTAGTTAAAATTAGGTGAAGAAACACTGTGTTATTATTACTAAGGAATTAAAGAGGCTTAAATAAATAAATAAAAATACTCACGGGTACCCACCGCCTGGGGAAACCGGAGAGGTAGGTAATAAGACTTTTACTGGTTAAAACCGCAAAGTTTCCACCGCTACTAAAACTCCAGTGCCCAGGAAACAAGTAAATTCACGCTCACCCTGGTACATAACTAGCCTCCACAACCCAGTAACTAGGTAACGCGGTATTTTTTTCGACAGTAGATGTCTTTTTTTTGTACTATATGCTCGCATTTGACCACTATCTCGCCTGATGGTAAGCGATGATGAGGTTGACGGTGAAGCACGCTTGCCTAGAAGTAACCTATTCACTCTTGACTTAAAGACCTCTAGGATTTAGCTAACAGGCAACAAAGACTCCGGCAGTCATAATGATGTCTTCTCGATTGTTGTTCAGTGATATATTCGATTCGAAACGAAAAAGTTTCAAAGTGAGTATTTTATTGGACGTACAATATAAATCGCCTCCCTTCGTTGGCATTATACAGATTACCCGACAAAATAGTCGGGTCGTTCTGTGTGGAGCCCTTCCGTTCAATTTCGCAAATCGTGTTGTGTTGACGGTCGATCGCTTTGACGTATCGTGTTCCCTCCTTCAAATTTACTCCTGTTTGATGGCAAATTGGATTCTTTTATAAAGGTTTTTTGTTGATTTGTATTCAAGTGACAGAGTCTTGTCTGACCGCGATCGATTTCGAATGAAATGGAGACAGTAACATATAAACAAATCTATAATATCGCGTCACGCCGTCGCGTTACAGCCGAAAGACGTTCACTACTGGACTTAGATCTCCCCCAAACATCGCTGAATGGACCAGTACCGTAATTCTCACATTCAGCTTCCACGGTCTTCGCCAATTCATATAATTATCCCATCGACTAACTGCTACGCTGTTTGGTAGGTTTGTAACTGCGAGATCAATGTGTTTATTTTATTTATCCATCCACCTTGCGGGCCTTCCAACGGCGCGTCTTCCAGTACGCGGTCGAATAAAAAAAAAGTTAATCGTTATCAATGAAAATCTAAAATCCAAACCCAAAGCCTTTTCCATTTAAACTGCCCTAGAAAAGCCGTAAACAAACTTTATGCTAAGGAGTACCTACCTCAATTAATATACCACCAATTTTTTTCCGACTAATAAATTGGTAGATAATCTAAATCTTTTATTTTGTGATAACATCTCCATGAGAAACAAGTACTTCTGTTAAAAGATATGATACCAAATTTTTCCCCGATTTATAGTAGGTATAGGTAGATAATCTAAATCCTTTTTTTTGTGATAGCAGCTACGTACGATAGTAAAATGTATAAATATGTCAATATTTTTAAGTACAGCCTAAAGCATTGGAGATATTTGATAAATAACAGATTTATAAACACTTTACCGGTAGGATTATGTTAACGTAATATACTATGACCTACATATTAAAACGGTACGTCTCTCTGTCGGTCTGTTTATTTATGGCAAAAGAAACATTCGGTCCTTACTTTTTTTTGTATGATTTCTGCAGACAGGGACGATGACACAATACAACAACGATGCGCAAAATCATTTGCTTAGAAAAAAATCTGCGAATAGCATATCCGTAGTCAACTCAACTCAAGGGATTTATTTCAGTAAACCATTTACAGGCATTTTGAAATTTCGGTAAGTCGGTCACTCAGAAAGATGAAATTAATTGCACATTTTAAAGCATACATCTCTATGGAGAGATTTCTATATTATTTATGAGATTCTAGACTATGTTATGAATTAGAGTTATTTCTTTAAATAAGTAGAGAAAGTATACGACTGAATCCGCGGGTACAGCTACCTATTACTCTTGGTATTCGCAATTTTTAGCTAGACAATAAATACTCACGTGATACTTAACTACTTATCGATAACATTTAAATATCTACAATAAAGGAGATTTGCAACTTTAAATAATGAAACTGAACACCAATGCTATTTATAAATAAATTTAATAATACGCCCATGGCATTCAGAATTTAATTAAGTAGGTATGCCATCAAGATAGGTAATTGGTATGTCTTATTTTATTTAGTACTCATTTTGAAAGTCAAGGTCCAATACTAAACGGGGTATGTCAGACACCGACGCGAAAAAAATACCATGGATTCAGTACATGATTCTGGACCCCCTAGTGTTCGAAGTTTACGTAGGTTTTTCTTATATAAAAAATTTAATAAAAAATCTTTAAGAGCTCTGCAGCTCTGCTTAGCGTTTGTGGACTACGAGAAAGCCTTCGATTCGATCGAGACTTGGGCTGTACTGCAGTCTCTCCAACGGTGCCAGATCTACTACCAGTACCTACATTGAGGTGATGAAGTGTTTGTAAACGTCACCATGTCAGTCCGTCTTCATTATCAGACCTCGAAACCAATCCTTCTTCAGCGCGGCTTGAGACAGGGAGACGTCATTTCTCCGAAACTGTTCACTGCTACGCTGGAGGATGTCTTCAAGTTTTTGGACTGGAGGGAAGTCGGCATCAACGTTAATGGCGAGTACACTCACCTTCGGTTTGCCGACGACAAAGTGGTCATGACCATGGAGAGCCTCAGTACAATGCTCGATGACCTCAGTAGAGCTTCCGGAAGATTGGGTCTTAAAATGAACATGGACAAAACCAAGGTGATGGTGAATGCCCATGTAAAAGCCACACCTATCAAGATCGGAGACTCTACACTGGAAGTCGTAGACGATTATGTCTACCTGGGCCAAACGGTCCAGTTGGGTAGGTCTGATTTCGAGAAAGAGGTCAACCGTCGAATTGGGTTCGGCTGGGCGCCGTTTGGGAAGTTGCGTGGTATATTCTCGTCCAATTTACCGCAGTGTCTCAAGGCAAAAGTCTACGACCAGTGTGAGTTTCTATGGGACCGAGACGTGGTCGCTCACAATGGGTGTTATCAGAAAGCTTAGAGTCACCCAAAGGGCAATGGAGAGGGCTATGCTTGGAGTTTCCTTGCGTAATCACGTCAGAAATGAGGATATCCGCGGGAGAACCAAAGTTACCGACATAGCCCGAAGAATTGCGAAACGTTAATGGCAGTCAGCAGGGCACATTACTCGCAGAACGGATGGCCGATGGGGCCGAAAAGTTCTGGAATAACGACCGCGAACCGGAAGACGCCGGAAGATGTTGGAAGGCCTTCCACTAGGTGGACGGATGACCTGGTTAAGGTTGCGGTAAGGCGCTGGATGTGAGACGCATGGGATTGGTCAATGTGGCGATGCCTGGGGGAGGCCTATGTCCAGCAGTGGAAATCTTTCGGCTGAAATAATGATGATTATGATGAAGATGTGTAGTACACCAGACGTGGGTGTGAAGGTAATAATATAATAATAATAAAGTGTTAATTCACTACTACCCTTGCTATTTGGCCAACTAAGTAAGACTGGAAATTGGGTCCATGAGGTCCGAGGGGTCATCGAGTTTTCAAGATGAGAGTAAGCAAACGGTTAGTCGACTCATCACTTGACCAAAGGGCTGAGCTTTTCTTCGGCCAGAGAATCAGCATTGCCGGCCAACGTGGCAATGCAAAGGCATTTAGTCAGCCTCTGTACGTTTGTGTGCATGTAGTATTAATTAAATAAATAAATGCTGCTCGCGTTCAGCGATAGAAAACCACATGCATAATTTCTTTTTTGTCGGTTTAGGCCTTCCAGGGATGATCTACTTTTTACAAACATACAAGCGAACAGACAAACTACATATTTAACCAGTTTTTTGTGTCTATTAGTTTATTACATTAAGTGCAGATATACTGACTATCTGACTACAGCTGCTTCACAGTCGTGAACGCCGTAGGTACGCTTAACCACAGTGTGTAATAATAATAATCTTACCAACCAAATTTCGTTTACAGAGGCCTATCTTAACAGAGATTAACCATACACCTACGCAAGAGGAGCTATTATAATGCACAAGTGTGTGCGCAAACACTGGTGCACTATCTGATCCTTAACACTCATAATCCGATGGGCCGCTATCCGAGATGACCGAGAGATCAGGTGTAGGACAAAAACTTCACGTGCTTTCCAAGGCAGGTGTTGTCACAACATTAATTTCCTAACTCTACGCTGCTACTGAGAAATTCCTAATAGATAAACCCACAACACTTTGCCAGACCTGGGTGCCAAACCTAAGACCCAACACTTACCAGTCAGGCCAACGACCGCGTGACCTACGACAAAGTTTGTGTATGGTTGATTTTCCCACTAATGGGGCTGAGCAGTTTGAAAGTCTTAGTGCTGGTTTCTGATTTAAGTATTTGACGCTAAGTATGTGCTGATTTTCTGAGCAAGGTTTGAATATAGGTAGTCAAGTCATGCAAAAGTGTACCTTATGTCATACAAAAAACCTTCATTTACGTTCAATTGCGTTTCACAACTGAGAAAAAGACGTTTGATCATTCTCAAATTCATTCAGACTTTTCGCCATTCTACTCAGAAGGGTGCCGGGGCGACCAATTTTTATGATCGGCGACTGATCGCCAATTAGGCTAATTCAAAGAAAATGGGCGATTTTAGGCAATTTCGGAATGAAACTGTCTTATACAACATTATCTGAGGAATGATAAAAAAAAGTTAATAAAATCAAAAAACCCGACTGATACTAATTCGCGAGCTGGCTGACCAACACCAGATGTATCCTCCGACTGCACAGCAAGATTTTCTTCTTGTTTACATCTTTTTAGTTCGCTTTTGAAACAGTCGGGTTTTTTGATTTTATTAACATTTTTTATTTACAACTTTTTAGTTACCATACTTTTTTTTTTCGAATGACTTTAAACATATAAGTGCTATATATTTTCGAAATCATATCTGAAAACCCTTCATTTTGATACCCCACTCGATGGATTTCGAGGAAAAAAAAATTGCAACGCCTACAATATGGCGCCCAAAATCCGCCATGTTTCTTTTTTTCAACGGCACTTATCTAAGAACACTTGGGCGACCAAGACCTATCTAATGATGTCTTAATTATAAAAATCCGTCAAGTGGTTTGAAAGTTACGAGGTAATAAAGAATATTACCAGCACTCCTCTCCCACCACGGCCTCCAACCCTCAGCTGCGATATCGTAAGGGCCCTGGGACGCTCCATAAGACATCGCGGCCCGCCTCAGTTGCGATGTCGTCTGTTACCAAGTGGCACCGCAACCTACTAGTTGGCCGCTACGTCGTCGGCTTAATCGGCAAAAGCCCTGACGAGCGGCCCCTCCTCGGGTTCCTCTTCGCTTCACCGTGGGTGACCAAGCTACGGTTACTGAGCCCCCCGCCTCGACAATGCGGGAACCCACCGGGGGGGTATTTAATAGCTAAAGTTGCTAGTCGGTCCAACTGTCAGGTTGACATACTATGTATATAACCAAAGACAATCATGTCTTTTGCAGAGTTTAATAAACAACGGCACAGCTGTTCGAGTTCCTATAATTTTACTGTCATAATCATAACTCTGTTATTTTGGCTCACAATGTTTACCTACAGCTTTGCCCATATTCACGTCCATGACTCGCCTTAATTTAAACAATAAAAATAACACTGTAAACATCTTTTCCTTTTAATAAATAATAAATTTAATTTATCACCCCAAAAATTAGAACAGTGACCATTAAGTTCTATTTCTTAAACATTGAACACACTGAAACGACAATAAAAACAATTTACCGCCTCAGGGGCTATATTTGCGTAGCATTTCATACGACATAGTACAGTCACGGCCATTTATAGAACGACACGTATTATGTTGCATGTTGTCGCCAGCTATAGTGCCGCTATCTGACAAAATCATATTTTGAATTAATAAAAATAAAAATCGGTGCTGTTTATCACTACATAGTATAAAACAAATACGCTGCCCGCTGTCAATCTGTCCCTATGTATCCTTAGATCTTTAAAACTACGCAACTGATTTTGTTGCGGTTTTTTGTAATAGATAGAGTTATTCAAGAGGAAGGTTTATATGTATAATACACGCGGGCAAAGCCGCTGGCAGAAGCTAGTTAACTATAAATCAAATGCGAGAGATTGCGATGTCAAAAAATGTTTGACTTACTCTTATCTAGTATTACTGTGTTCTTATCAAAAAAAGGGTTTGTACATGTAAAGAAAGCAATTTGGGACGTTTTTATTTTTCCATCCGGAATCTATTGGTAGTAGAAAAATACTGCTAAGAGTCTAAGTAGAATTCTAAGGCTTAAGGTTATTTTAATTTAGGAGTTTGGTGTGTCCGATACCTGGAGTCGCTCCATATAAAACACTGGTACTCAGCTGAATCCGATTAGACTGGAAAAAAGGCTCGGCAGATTGATTGGTGCGGCACCACAGCAGTCCTACACCAAAAATCTAAATTGAAAGAGACTTTAGACCGACATAAAGAGAATTGTTGGTTGGTCGCTTCTAGATAAGCATGCTTCACCGTTGACTACGTCATCGCTTACCATCGGGTGAGATAGTGGCCAAGCGTGAGCCTAATAATAATAAAAAAAATAAAAACTTTACGAGAAAATCAAAAAAAAAATTGGCCAATTATCAGATAGCGGCACTCTAGCTGTAACATGGGAGCATTCTCGTCCATATGAAAGTTTTGAGGGTGATATCGTGTACATCTCAACATTCTCAACCCTTGTCACGCGCCAGTCGCAACTAAAATGTACTGTATGTGTTGGCCAACGTCTTGTGTTACAAGCACGTAGAGTAATGTTTCAAACACCGCTGTTCTGATTATGCTGTATATTTTAATTTACTTTGATATAGTCGCTTAAGTTAGTTTTCAGTATGTAAGTTAGAGAAATTATTTCAAGTTTAGAGCTTTTTTTGTTTTTTTTGTTTTTTTATTTGTAATGCGTTTGCTCTTGACTCTAGTCTAGGTCATAGATGACAGAGACAGAGTCTACGATGGAGTGAGCTTACCCAGAAGAAGCCTGTTCACTCTAACTTTGAAGAGATTCGGGTTGAATGCGTTCGGAAACACAGACGCAGGCAGTGAGTTCCACTCATTCGCTGTGCGCATTATAAAGGATGTTTGGAAGCGCTTGGTTCGAATTGGTGGAATGGCAACAAGGTAAGGATGATAACTTGCAGTGCGTCTAGATGTCCGATGGTAGAAGGGGGCTGGTGGGATGAGGTCGTGGAGTTCCTGAGCACACTCACCGAAGTACAGTCTGTACAAGACCGACAAGCAGGCAACTTTGCGGCGATGAGCCAAGCTGTGAAGCTTGGCGTCCACCAGTTCAACGTTGCCAATGAGCCTCTTGGCTCTGCGTTCCACTGAGTCAAGCGCGGCAAGCTGATACTTAGCTGAACCATCCCAAAGGTGGCTGCAATACTCCATGCAGGATCAGGAGGGTTAATAGCTGTCCAGGCGTAAAGTATCGCTTCACTTTATTTAGGATGCCCAGGTTTTTGGCCGCGATTTGGGCTTTGTTCTCAATGGAGGAGCCAAAGTTGAGACTGGATGTCAACTCCATGCCTAGGAGCTCGAGCCGATCAGTCACAGGAACAGACGCACCCCGAAAAGTAGGCGTCTGATCGAACAGACTCCTTTTAGCGGTAAAAAGACACGCCTGTGTTTTGGTGGCGTTAAAAGAGACCAGATTGTCATCACCCCACTGGGAGACAAGGCTTAAGGTCAAATCTGTCCGCTCAACCATAGCCTCCCTCAAGGAACGAACTTCATCCACGCTGGTTTTTGCGCTGGACAAGTATCTCTCTGAAACAGTACTGTCATCTGCGTACCCAACAATACCAGGCTGAAGTAGGTCATTGATGTGCAGCAGGAAAAGAGTTGCAGAGAGAACAGACCCCTGAGGAACTCCGGCATCAATAGCCATAAGGTCTGAGGAGCAGCCGTCAATGACTACTCGGATCGACCGTTCGCTAAGGAAGTCTGATATCCAGCTACAAAAACCAGCGGGGATGCCATAAGCAGGAAGCTTACTGAGCAGACTCGCGTGCCAGACCCTGTCGAAGGCCTTCGAGATATCAAGCGAAACAGCAAGTGCTTCGCCGTGTCTCTCGATGGCTTCGTCCCAGCAGTGCGTGACATACACAAGAAGATCGCCAGTTGACCGTCCCCGGCGAAAGCCATATTGACGGTCACTGAGGAGATTGTTGTCTTCAAGGTAGGTCAGCAACTTTCTGTTCAGTACCCTTTCCATAACTTTGCACAGAATAGAGGTAATGGCGATCGGACGGTAATTGGCAGGGTCTGCACGGTTGCCTTTTTTGGGCACTGGTTGCACATTTGCAAGCTTCCAGGATTTCGGCACCGTCCCTTTTACAAGAGAGAGGCGGAACAAGCGAGTCAACACAGGAGACAGTTCTGGCGCACACTGCCTCAGCACTCTCGCTGGAATACCGTCAGGTCCGCTGGCCTTGTTCACGTCTAGACTGCACAATACTCTCCGGACCTCTTTAGTGTGCACAGCGATCTCCGGCACCGAAGAATCACAATGAGGTACAGTAGGTGGTTGCTTGGAGCCAGCGTCCAGACGTGAATTGCTAGCAAGAAGAGATGCAAATAAATTTGCTTTGTCACTTGCAGAGTGAGCCAGCGACCCATCAGGTTTCAGCATCGGAGGTAAAGTGGGCCGACAGAAATTCGTTTCAACCGCTTTAGACAGGGACCAAAACTGTTTACTACCCGGAGGGTGCGATGCCAGCTTGGCCCCAATACGTCCAATATGGTCAAAACGTGCCCGACGGAGAACCCGCTTGCAGAACTTGGCGGCAGAATTAAAGGCTCTTTTCCTCGCGCGAACCCTACGCGCTCTAACTCTGCGGTCGCGGGCCCCGACCCAGGCTTGGTAAGCAGACTCTTTTGGGGCCTCAGCATGGGCGCATTCTGCATTATACCAAGGTCGGGATTTGTGACCGAGCGGAATGTCGGAGAATGGAATGAAATATTCCATTCCCTGCCGAATCACATCCGCAACCGCGTCTGCACAGCTCGAGGGGTCACCCGAGGAGAAGCACACATGTCGCCAAGGATAAGACGCAAAAAAGTGCCGCATCTCGTCCCAGTCTGCTAACTCGTATCGCCATACTCGCCTCGTGTCTCTAGGGATCTCATCTGGAGGGGAGCAAGTCGACATGGATTTCACCAGACAGTGGTCAGACGTTCCCAGCGGGGCTGAGACCGACACCGAATGACTGTCTGGATCAGTTGTCAGTAGAAGATCTAAGCAGTTGGGTGTATGGCCGTCAACATCCGGTACCCGCGTTGCCACATTCACCAGCTGGGTTAGATCTAGCGATAGAGAAATCTTGCGCGCCTCTAACCCGGCATGGTCAGTTTTCCGGTATGGGTACAACCATTCTTTATGATGGGCGTTAAAGTCCCCCAGAAAATTAAGCTTCGCTGTTGGGTACCGTTGCTGGGCTATGTCAGCCGACTCCACGAGGCAATTAAAAAGCGCTGTCGTCTCCTGGTCACCGGAGTGCGATCGGTAGACGCCGATGTAAAGAGACTTCTCCACGCCAGTGTCCACAAGTAGCCTATGGCAGAAAAGCCCGATTTCTCAAAGCAACGGAGACGACGACAACAAATGTCATCGCGGACGTACACACAGACCCCAGCTTGCTTCTTGAATTTGTGTTCAAGAGAGTAACCCGGGTAGTTGAGGTACGCCACGTCCGACGGGGTTGTTATCTTCGTCTCCGTTAGAAAAAACAGGTGCGGCTTCTCGGTCTCGAGGTGGTGGTGGACCGGATCGAGATTAGAGTGCAACCCCCTGATGTTAGTGAGGTGCACTTTTAGTGGGAGGAAGTGCAGCCGTTGTTTCACCTTATTCTTCTTTTTTCTGGTCATTGTGTTAGAGTATGGTGGGGAAGAAGTCGAACTGTCGAGGCGCTGCTCAGTGAACCAAGTGGAAAACTGGAGCTAACCCAACCTATGGGGAACTCATTTGGAGACTGCGGGGACGCCCGAACCCCCCCGGATATGGCCACCGGGTCCTCCCATCCAGTCGCCAGCTGGCACGGTGGAGCATACCGGGATTTTTCGCGAGTTGGCGGGGCAGCCTTTGGCACGTGGCTGGCGTGCTACTTGGGCCCCCTACTGACTGCGGTCGGCCAACGGCTGGCACCGTGCTTCGGATCCCGCTACCCTCCAAAATGAGTTACCCGGCCAGTTTTGCCCAGAGACCAAGACCGGTTCTGAACAGCGCAACTGACATCCTCCTTCTCCCCCAAAGGCACTGGCAGTCCCACACACCGGCGGAACACAGCAAGCTGCTTGGCGCCGGACTCCGGTGGGATGGTGGTCGCGAGCCAGGCGGCCCCTTGCGGAGCCTACCACCGCTTAAGTGGGATCGTTCAGCCGTACCACAGGCAAGCCTGTGGTGCCGTTGCCCGTGATGGACCGCTAGGAGGTAGATCCCATACCCACCCCAAAAAGCTGTTAGAAATTGTAGGCTTCCAGGATATAAATTACGATTAGGTAGATGTGTCTTGTCTTAGCTAACTGTTTTAATTTGGACTCGATTTTGTGTCTTTTTAATTAAATCTGTATGTTACCTGAAATAAAATTTGTCAACAAATAATAAAGATAGGCAAAGTCATAGTAAAAATAATCTGTTACATAAAACAGTTTGGTTTTTGTTTGCTCCGTTCATGATAACATCTATTTTACCAACTTCATTAATGTCAAAATGTCTTTATTACAGAACTAGCTGTTGCCCGCGGCTTCGCTTCCGTGGAGCACCCCACAGGACCCATTTTCGGGATAAAAATAGCCTATGTCACTCAGGAATAATGTAGCTTTCAATTGGTGAAATAATTTTTCAAATTGGTCCAGTTGTTTCGGAGCCTATTTGGTAAAAAAAAACAAACAAAAAAATTTTTCCTCTTTATAATATTATAAATATAGATGACACAGTCATTAATAAAATATTTTTTTTTTTTTTTTTTTTTTTTTTTTATTTGTAATGGGTTTGCTCTTGACTCTAGTCTAGGAATATTTGAAAAAGAAGTGAAATCTAGGTACTACTTTATAGGTATGTGGTCCAACATATTGTGTTACAAACACGTAGAATAATGTGTTTCAAACACCGCTGTTCGTGACTGTACCTGGATATTTTAAATTTACTTTGATGTAGTCGCTTTCAGTGCGTAGGTAAGAGGAATAATTTCAAGTTCAGGACTGTAACTAATTGTAAGTTTCTCGGAAATTAATTACAATTGGGTAAATATGTCTTACGTTACTATTTCTATTTGGACTAGCTTTTGAGTCTTTTCAACTAAATTTGTGTGCTACTTAGAATAAAACATGTTTACAGAGAATAACTGTAGGTGAAGTCATGGTAAAAATAAGTTAGTCGTAAGTTCTGTTTTTGTTTGCTCAGTTCATAGCAGCATCTACTTCACTTTGTTACCATTTCACTGATATCATATCTATGCTACATAAAGACACTCGTTGGCTTATACAAATTTGAAAAAAACACGTTAAATGTTTCGATGAGTGTGTCGCGGTGACAGAGGGCGCTTTTCGATTTCGCCATACAAATGAACGCGAGGGTCACGTGTTCGGGCGATGATCGCGTTTGTATTAGAACAGCGCCTTACAAGCCTGTAAAATAATATGTTCAAACACCGCTGTTTGTGATTGTACCTGGATTTTTTTATGTAGTTTGGTGTAGTAAGTTTTTAAATTCAAATTCAATGTATTGCATTCATAATGTACTTATATACATGTGGTGGTAAATATAAGTTTCAGTAACAATAATGGGCACAGAAACATTCTAGATAGTCAGTAGACACTGTAAAATATTGAGTAAAAGGAATAAGGAGGAGGAAGGAGGTTGAGTGGAATATTGAATATTGTTATTTTCCTTACTAACATTTTAGCTATCCATTCCATCATGCCATGATGTATATATAGATCTAGGTGGATACACGTAATTTTATAAGGTTTAGTGCTGTAATTGGTTGATTTCTACGCAATTCATTACAATTATGTTTAAACTTACTGAACTTTGAGTTTTATCTTCTATAAACACAAAAAAAAACGTGTAATTTTGTTTATCCGCGATGATCTCCGAAACGAATGAACCAATTTTAATGAAATTTTGCACACTATGTGCGGTTTAGCCCAACTTCAGAGATTGGATAGTTTCTTTTTTTTCGAGTTTCTCGCGATGGTCGCGTGCAACATCTAGTTTATTTATAAATATGGTTTAGTTTCTGGTAACATGACTAAAAAAGGAAAAGATATTTGGTAGGTATATAGATTTGCCTATCCAAAACATGTACATTGAGTACTGTTCTATTTGTTCTACTATTACACCTACTTATCTATTTATACATAACTTGTCAAATAGATCAGAGATTTATGTGATTTCCGTGTTCAGATAATTATGCACATGTGATAATTCGATAATTATGTGACAATGACAAAGTACATCGGAAACATCACTGTTCACGTCATAGCTATTTGTTTTTTTTTTGCGTGGCAAAATGCTCATGCATACTGCGCTACCACGGGGAGATAGCGTTATGTGGGACTCCAACCCACTAAAACTCTACGGTGTCCTCCTGTGCCGCTTATGGTGGGAACACGGGCACGTGTTAGCACTCACTGCAAATCCAACGCGGCTGTCCGTCACCGGACCCTCCTCTGGGGAAAACCCCCATCACCGGCACACCAGAAGACTGTGTGTTGTGACCACCCAAGGGATCAAACCAGCACATGGGTGCCAGACGACCCCGTGTATGGCACCCTTGTTCCCCTTGTGACGGGTCAATGGCCCCGCCACCTACCATTTTTCGGCCGCAGGGGATAGGGGGAGCGGCCAATGCTATACCGACACTCCTCCTCCCCTGCGGCTCCATGGCGTCCGCTATCAGATGGTGGCGACCCCGTCCAGGCCGTGGAAGGTAGGGATAGCGGCGCACCGCAATACCGGCACTCCTTTCTTTCCCGCCGCGGCATCCAACCCTCAGCCACGATATCGTATGGGTATGGGTTCATACGACATCGCGGCCCGCCTCATTTGCGATAATTATGTCGCCCAGGCAGCACCGCAACCTACATGTTGGCCGCTACGTCGTTGGCTTATCGGCAAAAGCCCTGACGAGCGGCCCCTCCTCCTCCTCCACCGTTTCGCCTACCATATTGTTATTTGCTTGCTTTTCGACTCGTCGATTTGTAGATACTACGAATAATGTTGGTCTAACAGTTACAATATAAAACTAGAACTAAGTGCTAACCTAACCCAGTAAAATTAAAGGTGTCTATTTACTAATACTTTTTTACCCATAGTACTGTTAACTAAGTGACTGAGTGTATTTTGAGGAAATGACATGTAAAATATTAAGACATAAAACGACAATAGTAACTAGTGACTTGTATAATTTAGCTACAAAAAACGCCAAACGCAAGAATCTAACACATACACTGAAATTATTCATCATTATTTCGCGGACATTGCTGTGGGTTTCACGTTTACCTAGTCTTTAATCTTATTATGTCGCACGTATAATGTGTAACTGTTTCATGTCTCAATAAAGTAAAATAAAATAAAAATAAAATAAATCCCACGCGTTATTTTCAGTTCTTCACATTTATAATGCTACTTACAGCCATTTCTAAAACGAGAATCGCACGAACGG
The DNA here is from genome assembly GCA_948252205.1 of Orthosia incerta. Classification (NCBI taxonomy): domain Eukaryota; kingdom Metazoa; phylum Arthropoda; class Insecta; order Lepidoptera; family Noctuidae; genus Orthosia; species Orthosia incerta. The sequence goes on from OX411748.1 coordinate 10,611,263, forward strand.
AAAGAAAGCTCTACTAGTGCGATCATGGCTAGAATTCCATTAGATATCTGGTGGGCAGACTTGCCGGCACAGCTGGCATTAGGGGCTTTGTTTCTAAATCGATCGACGACTCGCTGCATTCATCCTAATGGCACATACGGCAAAACCTCATTTCGGCCTGGTACAAATGATCTGGATGCCGATATAATACGATTATAATATGGGCTCTATTCACAATTACGCGGCTTTGTTGTCACTTTCGGTAATTCCAGCAGTGTTTTGTTTGTTTGTAATTAGTTATTGTGTACGCATTTAATGAACACAACAGTTTTAGAACGTTTATTGTATTTTCATATGTACTCGTACGGTATGTATTCTTTTTCACACGGTTGTTTTGTTGGATAATGAATATCAAGTGATCTACATAACCCGCGACAGTAGTTGCTTTATCTGAGTCATATTTTATATATTTTTTGTAGACACGAAAATATATTATTGATATGATTTCAAGAAGGTATTATTCATTTGATCACTATCTCAACTGACGGTAAGCGATGATAATATGGTCGAGCATGGAGAAATAAACTCTTGACTAAAAAGTACGAGTCTGTACTACTAAAAAGGCTGGCAGGTTTTAGTTCGTGTTAACCCTGATTTCCCACGAATACGATAATCCAGACTACTTTCGGTAATTTCACCGTTGTTTTGTTTGTTTGTCATCATCTGCCTAGCCTTTTCCCAACTATATTGGGATCGGCTTCCAGTCTTACCGGATTCAGCTAAGTACCAGTGTTTTACATGGAGCGACTGCCTATCTGACCTCCACAACCCAGTAACTGGGTAACACGGTACCCCTTGGCAAGACTGGTGTCAGATCTCAAGCTTCTGACTACCCGTAACGACTGTCAAAGATCTTCAAATGACAGCCGGGACCAACGTGCTTTACGAGGCACGGAGGAAACTCGGTATGTTGAAATGGTCACCCATCCACGGACAAACCTCGTCAACCGTTGCTTAACCTTGATGATCGACCCGTGCGGCTGTTATTATTTAGCCACGAGCTCCTCGTTGTTGTTCTTGTCGTTGTTTTGTTTGTTTGTAATTAGGTAATATGCATGATAGGCATTTAATGAACACAACAGTTTTAGTACGTAGGTATTTGAAAGTATTATCACATCATCTTTATCGGTATTTGGGAGCTCTACGTCCAGTTGTAGATTGATTAGATATAGGTACTTAATTATGCTAATATTTACCAATCTTAATCGTTCTTGGATTAAATGACTTTCAACTTATTTTCTGACAAATCATTGTCCGGCTTTACGTCGATTCTCACATGACTGTGAATCGTTAATCAATTACTAGCGTCACTCGGAGAAACACTCACTTTCGCTAATCATTTATTTACGTTGTTCATTTAGTAATCTAATTGCTTGTTGGGATCGTTCAATGTGGCGACACCTGGAGGAGGCCTGAGTCCAACAGTAGACGTCATTCGGTTAAAATGATGATGATGAATTGCTTTTTCTATAAACATCATTCTTTCGCGGAGAATCTTAACACCGCCATTCAGAAAATGACTTCAAATGCACAACGCCATCTATCGAATATCGAGTTCAACTGTCAGAGGTATCTGAATTGCGAGTGTTGTGATAATTTTACTTCTTGAACACTTTACATTCATCTAACTTTTGATAGAGTGAACCGATTGTGATGAAACAAAAACTAAGTAATTCTTCAAGTTACGCATACTTTTTATGTGTAAAGGTTATATATATTGATTTCGTACAATTCACGTGATGCGTGCACAAATAAACAGAAAAACAGACAAAAATTCCAAAAATGCTGGAAATAGGTTCTGTTGGTTGTCCTTTAACATCCTGGCTATTTTTTTTGGAAATAGTTTCGCTGTACGAAAATTACTTTTCTTAGATTTATTATATGTATTGATGATGATGACGATGATGGTAACTGATATTTCTTGTAGTAGTAGACTGGCAGCAGAAATCAAGATAGAAAAAAATAGAAAAAAAATAATTCAACACATACACGTTAAAGCAACAATCACAACGCAACAGAGAAAATTAAAAAAACCGGCCAAGTGCGAGTCGGACTTGCGCACGAAGGGTTCCGTACCAATATCGCAAAAATCACGTTTGTTGTATGGGAGCCCCACTTAAATATTTATTTTATTCTGTTTTTAGTATTTGCTGTTATAGCGGCAACAGAAATACATCATCTGTAAAAATTTCAGCTGTCTAGCTATCACGGATCATGAGCCTGGTGACAGACAGGCAGACAGACAGACGGACCGCCAAGTCTTAGTAATAGGGTCCCGTTTTTACCCTTTGAGTACGGAACCCTAAAAGGTGCAATCAAGTCTCACCAATTGCGCAGGGCGTGCCTATACCCAAAGGGTTACCAACTCAGCATTTTCTAGGCGTAATACACCCAGCGCTAATTTTCAGTTGGCACCCCGCTAGTGAACACACTACTACACACCATGTAGGTATTTCATGAGTTTAACTTTGTAAATAGGATTAAAAAAACGCTTGTATTATTTAGTGTTATTTTAATTTTTTTAACTGTCTGCGACATATTTCAGGACTCTAGGTCCCGAAACTTCGCGAAGCGTACGAAGGGCCGAAGCGTACACTCGTAGAGGTGAGTTAGACACTATTAAGTAAACCGAGCAACAATAAACGATTATCCCTGTAGTAATACACTATAATGCCCACAAAACTGCGCTATCTCCCCGTGGTAAGCAGTATCCACGAGTATTTCTCCAAGCAAAAAAAATTAAAAGCGTAACTTAATCATGAATCTTCGATATTTTATAGTTTGTTTTGAGGAAAAGAGTTCAATCCCGCGGTCATAAAGCAAAAACATCACTCAGATGTTGGTACGTCTGAGTGATGTTTTTGCCAGTCTTGTTTACATTTGTCAGTTGTGTCTTCCAAAAATAATAATTATGAATAAAATATGAGAATTGCTTTCGGTTTAAATTATAAATGTCCATTTAGAGTTATAATAATGTAAATATTTATTTAATTAATATTAATATATGAGAAAAAAAAAAATTTTACCTCGGTTTTAAAATATTTAGCGCATTCGAACTCTTTATCTGCCTTGTTAATTTATTATAAAATTGCGCTTCCCACCAAACAACTGTTCTTTTACCTTAAGTGGTTCGGACTCGAGGAAGTACAATATCATACTTTCTACAACTGCTACGGTTCTGTTTTTGGTGAGATTTGGTGAAGGAAATTTGTGTATGTATGATTTTGTTACTTATTTTATGTATGAGTATGCAGGTACAGTATGCGTGAAGTTGTTTGATATTCATGAGTTTAGTGTCTTTGTATATATTAGATAATCGAGGTGAAAAAGCATTTTGATAATTTTGTTTTGTGCAATTTGCAAGTTTTCAGATTTGTCTTGGGTGCATTGCCCCAGATTTCAATTAGGTACAGTATGTGTGGCTTTACTAGGAAGTTATACAATATTGTTTGGCGTAAATCATGAGGCAAACAATGAACTATATTGCGTAGTGAGCCCAATAATGACGTAAGTTTGGATTTGATATGGTCGATTTGAATCTTCCAATTAAAATGGCAGTCCAATCTTAGTCCAAGGTACTTCTCATGTTGTTTGAGTTCAAGTATTTGTTTTCCTATTATAAGAGGAGAATGTGGTGGTATTTTCTTATTTTTGGCTTTAATTGTGACGTAGCTTGTCTTGGATGCATTCCTTAAAATATTATGTTGTTACCAGACTTAATTATGCTAATATTTACCGATCTTAATCGTTCTTGGATTAAATGACTTTCAACTTATTTTCTGACAAATCATTGTCCGGCTTTATGTCGATTCTCACATGACTGTGAATCGTTAATTAATTACTAGCGTCACTCGGAGAAACACTCACTTTCGCTAATCATTTATTTAGGTTGTTCATTTAGTAATCTAATTGCTTGTTGGGATCGTTCAATGTGGCGACACCTGGAGGAGGCCTGAGTCCAACAGTAGACGTCATTCGGTTAAAATGATGATGATGAATTGCTTTTTCTATAAACATCATTCTTTCGCGGAGAATCTTAACACCGCCATTCAGAAAATGACTTCAAATGCACAACGCCATCTATCGAATATCGAGTTCAACTGTCAGAGGTATCTGAATTGCGAGTGTTGTGATAATTTTACTTCTTGAACACTTTACATTCATCTAACTTTTGATAGAGTAAACCGATTGTGATGAAACAAAAACTAAGTAATTCTTCAAGTTACGCATATTTTTTATGTATAAAGGTTATCTATATTGATTTCGTACAATTCACGTGATGCGTGCACAAATAAACAGAAAAACAGACAAAAATTCCAAAAATGCTGGAAATAGGTTCTGCTGGTTGTCCTTTAACACCCTGGCTATTTTTTTTGGAAATAGTTTCGCTGTACGAAAATTACTTTTCTTAGATTTATTTTATGTATTGATGATGATGACGATGATGGTAACTGATATTTCTTGTAGTAGTAGACTGGCAGTCGAAATCAAGATAGAAAAAAATAGAAAAAAAAATATTCAACACATACACGTTAAAGCAACAATCACAACGCAACAGAGAAAATAAAAAAAACCGGCCAAGTGCGAGTCGGACTTGCGCACGAAGGGTTCCGTACCAATATCGCAAAAATCACGTTTGTTGTATGGGAGCCCCACTTAAATATTTATTTTATTCTGTTTTTAGTATTTGCTGTTATAGCGGCAACAGAAATACATCATCTGTAAAAATTTCAGCTGTCTAGCTATCACGGATCATGAGCCTGGTGACAGACCGGCAGACAGACAGACGGACCGCCAAGTCTTAGTAATAGGGTCCCGTTTTTACCCTTTGAGTACGGAACCCTAAAAGGTGCAATCAAGTCTCACCAATTGCGCAGGGCGTGCCTATACCCAAAGGGTTACCAACTCAGCATTTTCTAGGCGTAATACACCCAGCGCTAATTTTCAGTTGGCACCCCGCTAGTGAACACACTACTACACACCATGTAGGTATTTCATGAGTTTAACTATGTAAATAGGATTAAAAAAACGCTTGTATTATTTAGTGTTATTTTATTTTTTTTAACTGTCTGCGTCATATTTCAGGACTCTAGGTCCCGAAACTTCGCGAAGCGTACGAAGGGCCGAAGCGTACACTCGTAGAGGTGAGTTAGACACTATTAATTAAATGGAGCAACAATAAACGATTATCCCTGTAGTAATACACTATAATTCCCACAAAACTGCGCTATCTCTCCGTGGTAAGCAGTATCCAAAGTATTTCTCCAAGCAAAAAAAATAAAAAGCGTAACTTAATCATGAATCTTCGATATTTTATAGTTTGTTTTGAGGAAAAGAGTTCAATCCCGCGGTCATAAAGCAAAAACATCACTCAGATGTTGGTACGTCTGAGTGATGTTTTTGCCAGTCTTGTTTACATTTGTCAGTTGTGTCTTCCAAATATAATAATTATGAATAAAATATGAGAATTGCTTTCGGTTTAAATTATAAATGTCCATTTAGAGTTATAATAATGTAAATATTTATTTAATTAATATTAATATTTGAGAAAAAAAAAATTTTACCTCGGTTTTAAAATATTTAGCGCATTCGAACTCTTTATCTGCCTTGTTAATTTATTATAAAATTGCGCTTCCCACCAAACAACTGTTCTTTTACCTTAAGTGGTTCGGACTCGAGGAAGTACAATATCATACTTTCTACAACTGCTACGGTTCTGTTTTTGGTGAGATTTGGTGAAGGAAATTTGTGTATGTATGATTTTGTTACTTATTTTATGTATGAGTATGCAGGTACAGTATGCGTGAAGTTGTTTGATATTCATGAGTTTAGTGTCTTTGTATATATTAGATAATCGAGGTGAAAAAGCATTTTGATAATTTTGTTTTGTGCAATTTGCAAGTTTTCAGATTTGTCTTGGGTGCATTGCCCCAGATTTCAATTAGGTACAGTATGTGTGGCTTTACTAGGGAGTTATACAATATTGTTTGGCGTAAATCATGAGGCAAACAATGAACTATATTGCGTAGTGAGCCCAACAATGAGGTAAGTTTGGATTTGATTTGGTAGATTTGAATTTTTCAATTAAAATTGCAGTCCAATCTTAGTCCAAGGTACTTCTCATGTTGTTTGAGTTCAAGTATTTGTTTTCCTATTATAAGAGGAGAATGTGGTTTCTTATTTTTGGTTTTAATTGTGACGTAGCTTGTTTTGGATGCATTCCATAAAATATTATGTTGGGATCAGACTGATAGTGAGTCTAGACCATGTTTGGCTTGACTTATCATGTTGGCTATAGTATCACCAAAGTAAAAAAGACATGTATCTGCCGCATATGCCTGTTTAGTGGCACCTTGTGGATGGATTCGACGTATTTCGGCAGAATAATAATGGACCTAACAGTGAGCCTTTGGGCACTCCAAACGTGATATCATGCGGTTCACTTTGTTATGCTATTATATAGTTTATATAGGTATACGTATTTTGCAGGTTTACCTCAATTTATCGAGACAATATGTAAAATGAGTATTTTAATTTTAATATATGTTTTTAGGTCATTCGCTAACAAGCAGTTCAGTTTATATAAGAAGTAATCGGCTATATATTCTGCAATACCAATGTGCTTTGCCAGCCCAGAGACAAAACCTCTTAGAAGAGAGCCATACTTTGTGGTCGCAGAAATAGTTTCGTCGCTTGGCATTTATTCATAAGTAATTAATTTACCTGAAAGAAAAGCTACATGCAGATACTGCATTAGACTGGTTTCTGAATTGATAATTTGGAGTTAAGAACGTTAAAGTAGGGTTTTTTTTTGCCAAAGTTACCTAAACCCACCAAGGATTTTAGGCTTTATTAGAGTTTGACAAATACTCAACTTAAAATTCTTAATTCAAAAAGCCAGCTTGACTACTTCTTATGACAACAACTGAAAGAAACAAACAAAAATATTCCTTGTTCACGTAAGTGACCACAAACTGTCTTCTTTAGATTCCCATATTGTCCTCAATGTGTGACGGTTATCGTAATACGGACGTTTTTCAAGCATATTTGCGGTTTAGGCTCCCTCTCAAGCTAGGTCACTATATTTTCGTCGCAACATAACGAGGAATAACGAGGTTTTACAGAATATCGTATAGCCTGCTCGTTTTGCATAAACTTGGGCTTCTTGTCGCTGTTTTTTTTTTCATTTTTCATATAGTCATCTCTAAGCGAAGCTTCGTAGTTCTTGTTTAGTGTGTGTAGAAGTTTATGATTGTGTTTTGTGGGCTAACGTGCCTGAGAACGCGTGGTCGTAAGTTGGGTGGTATGGGCAAAGTTATGCACTTCAGTGTTTTCTATCACAAAAGATCTCGAGGTTTCTATAAGAGATTCACTGCAGTGCTTTGGCTTATTAAAGTCATAAAGACGCCTTCGGCATCAATGGACTATAATAAGTTGGAGTTGACAATTATGCCTTTTAGACATTGAGAAAATCGTAATTATAGACCATTTATTCTACTGGGCTCGCTAGTTCCAATGGAAAACTCATCTGTCGCTTTTCATCAAGCAAGATCGTGCTCAAAAGCTCAGGCCCATCATGAAATAAAAAATAAACAAGTTTTAATAAAGTTTCACCGGATTTAAGTTTCCTGAAAGCATGTAGTTCAGTTAAAGCATATTTGTCAAGGGCAACGTTTATATAAGCACGACCCAAAAAACGAAAGGGTAAAAAATGGCGCCTCGAAACTGAATAAAATAACCATAGTAGTTAAGGATGAACAAACAAAGGATAAGCTTCTAAGGCCATGATAAGGTTTTGAGTTCGGCTCAACCGAGCGGAATATGCCCGCTTAAAGCCGTCTAGTCGCGGATTTCATCGTATGTTGCGAACGTGGAAGGAATTCCTTGCAGTTTCGGCACGGGCCTTTGTTTTGTGCCTATTATGTCGGCATTAAGCCTCAACCTCTGCCGAAACGTGAACTGCGAGATTTTTTGCGTGTTTCTCAGTGTATGCTGACATGATATACATGGGAATTTCATTGTTTTATATCTAACGCTCCTGATATTAAATTTAACTAATTAGGTGCGGTGTAGTGCGTAGTCAATGTAATAGGATCCTGGAAAACGACCACGCTAATTACAGCTATAAGGCTGCCAATAATAAAAGTCCCTATAATAAAAGAAATGAGGATTTTGTTGGCGGTGCAACAAAATCCTCATTTCTTACGATTTCATCTCCGAAATTAGCGGTTCAATTTGTAGAGTGTTTAATAGACGTGAAGTAAGCCTGGCGTGGCGGCATGGCTGCACGGCGCCTGGTGGCTGGCTGGTTGGCTGCAATTAATCAGCCAGCCACTTTCCCCAACCAGGATTATAGTTAATGGCACGGATTAGAGTCGCTCGCGTTTTTACTCCTAGATTTTTAACACACGATTTATCGCAGACCTCTCGGGGATACAAGCTGACAAGTTAATCTCCACGCAATATAATACTTAATGTACCTACAGATAGCAGACGAGATATTTATGTGGAAAATGCGAACGTGTAGATGTTTGCGACTTGCGACTCGTGTTATGATCTGCGTAACGACTGGGTGGATTTACATGAAATATAGCACAATGGTTAAATGGGAAACTGAGTACCGTAAGTGTTACGTGCTGGAAAAGATGAAAAATGATATACAGGAATATTAAATTTGTTTTATTGTTTTGTTAATTCTAGTCTTTTGGGCAGGTTCACTCAGAGATAAATATCCGCAGAAAGGATGAAAGAACTTCACCGCCCAAGACGTCCGCCATCAAAGAAAGTACCATACTTGCCTTATCCTCAGACATAATTGCCGATAGTCTGGGCGGTCCCACATATACTCGTTCTTTGCTGATGATTTAATCAACTTAACAGACAGATATATTTCTGGAGCTCGTGACTAAATAATAACAGCCGCACTTAAGTTAGTTAGCGTTAAGCAACGCTTGACGAGGTCGGTCCGTGGATGGGTGACCATTTTAACATACCGAGTTTCTTCCGTGCCTCGGAAAGCACCTGAAGCCGTTGGTCTCGGATTTGAAGATCATTGACAGTCGTTACGGGTAGTCAAAAGCTTGAGATCTGACACCAGTCTTGCCAAGAGGTACCGTGTTACCCAGTTACTGGGTTGTGGAGGTCAGATAGGCAGTCGCTCCATGGAAAACACTGGTACTCAGCTGAATCTGTTTACACTGGAAGCCAACCACAACTTAGTTGGGAAAAGCCTAGTCTAGATTGATTTTCATATTTCTAGTTAGTTTGTTGCGCCATCTCTTCTGCCCAGCTAAAACACCATAAACTGATGACGTGCGAGTTTTCTAGAGGACTGTCTTTATGTAGATCATTGAAGTTAAAAAGTGGTGGGTCTTCAGCCCTGTTTGAATAAATGACTTTTGATCTTGAATTACCATTTCTCACAGACACATACGTGTGAGGAGTGATATGCTATAAAAGGGAGTCAATGATAGAAAGAAAATGTGTTGCGCCGACCCCAAATAGCATGGGACAAGGGCAGGAAGATGATGACTTCACAGAGACACTTTCTCATATTGTAATAATTTTGTTTTATGTTTCCGACGTTGTCGACGATATCAAAATTATCAATCATATCATCCACCACTTTTAATTGTGGATGATAAAATACTGCGTCCAGTAATTTGTCTACCAAGCCGAATGATTAAAGCATCTCCTACTAACTATTAATTTGACACACGTGTTTCATCTCTACCCCAACAACTACTCAAGGCGATAATGTAACGAATGTTCATAAATATATAAACATGCTTGTCCCTACGTGATTGGTAGGTCGTGAGTATTTTCTATTTATATTTTTACGGTTTCCACAAGCTTTGCTGCCATGTCTTCTAATAAATATGTATTGCGGTCGTGTTTGAAGAAGACTACACGAGGGACACTGCCCTTTACGGGAATTATTTGACCTAAGGACTTGGTCGTTATATTTTTAAGTACGTTGCAGATGAAATTGAAACTGGGTAAATGTTTTTGTTCGCATTACTTGCGCGTTCTTTGGCACCGTAGATGTTCGAGGTTTTCATTTCAATATTTACAAAGGTATATAATAAGTAAATTACTAAGAGGCAAAAGATTTCATACAAAAAACTACCAATTCAATTCTCAATTCATTATTGCGTACCATAATGTAAATAGTTGGTAGGGGTTGTTTTATAAGTTATATACATTTATTTATTTACTAAGTCTATAAAAACCATTTATTTTAAAAATTATTCATACTTATTTTATTTACTTATTTTGTTATTTTATACTTTTTATGTCTTAAGTAATCCTGAGTTACGCTTTGCTGTTAAACTTAAATAGACAAATCAGTCAAGTCTTAAATTTGGGTTAAATACCCGCTGAGTTTACACACTGAACTTTACGGCAGGATGAGCTTATAAGCTTCTATCGAACGTCAATCCTTTATTAATAACCAGATTAGTTAAGACAGTGGGAATCAAATTCGTTATCAGTTCTTCAATAATTATTTTAGTATCCGTTTTTGGAATTTAAATCTATTCGTGTTTTTATATACTGCGTGCTTCACCGTAGACCACATAATCGCTTACCATCGGCGAGATAGTGGTCAAACGCGTAACTTTACAAGTTAATTTAGAAAAAATATTATCGGTTTGAGTACCACCGCGGGGTGGGTAGAGGCAAGCGTTTGTAATAAAGATTTATAACCAGCGTCACTTAATAATTTAAATACTGCAGTATTGCCGTTACGGAGATAGTTTTCGCTAAAATCTCCAAATGTTTAGGTACAAACCGAAAACCGTCCCATCATTAATGGAGGACAGTGCCTTTTTGCATGCGTTGTTCTGTCAAAACATTAAAGACAAGTTGCCATTAAATGAAAACGACTTTATTAAATCAACCAAAATTATACGTAGGCGTTCGCTAGACAATGGTCGGAAATGGATAGGCATTAAACTCGAGTCCGCGGTCCGGAAAAATTTAGTCTCGACTAAGGATAAATTATTTATTGATAGGGCAACTTTTCATTGATAGGGCCGTTTCATTGATGTTGTCGACGTAGAACGTTGTGCACATTGTTAACAGTTCGGTCATGTTAAGGAACACTGCACTATTGAATCACCTACCTGCGCTAATTGCTCTGAGGCACATGAAACCAAAGGCTGCCCGCATAAGGACAATTTAAATTATACACCGTCTTGCGTGGCGTGTAAACGTACTAAGAAACCGTCTGACCATCGCTGTGGGTCAATTGAGTATACTATTTATAATAACGCGCATTTACGTCACAAAGTTGTACAGTTGGATGGCAAAGCACGAGCCGGAATTTACGTGGCGCATTCTTCTAACTTCACAGTAACGTCTTTGCATAAACTTATGACACCCCATTGTGCCGTTGCGGAGGTCTCATCGTCTTCTTTTAAAGTTTACGTTGTGAGCTGCTACTTTCAATATTCAGACCCTGTTGCTCCTCATATACATAAATGCCGTCACGTCAATCACTCTTGACTTAAAGACCCCCAGATTGAATCTGTCGGGAAACACATACTCCGGCAGGGAATTCCACTCCTTAGCTCTACGCATAATAAAAGTGTCCCCAAAACGTTTTGTTCGTATGGGTGGGATGTCCCCCATGTATCGATGGCGCATCGCCGTACGTCTGGTAGTCCGATGATGAAACAGGCTTGGTGGAATTAGTTCGTGCAATTCCATCGCATACTCCCCGAAATGTAACCGATAAAAAACCGACAGGCTGGCAACTCGGCGACGATGTTCAAGACTCTGGAGCTTTGACTTGACCAGCGCCTCATCGCCGATGAGCCTCTTGGACCGGTTTTCGATCGACTCTAGTGCATCAAGCTGGTATTTGGCAGATCCGTCGCAGAGATGAGAACAAATACTCCATGCATGATCGAACTTGCGCTTGATACAAAATGAGGAGCTGTTCCGGCGTGAAGTACCCCCGCACCTTTGCAAGGATCCCCAGCTTTTTGGCTGCCAGTTGAGTCTTTGCCTCAATGTATGGGCCAAAATTGAGAGTCGATGTCAACGTAACGCCAAGAAGCTCAAGATGGTCCGTTATTGGCACGGTTACATCTCGGAAAGTCAGAGCCGGTTGAAATTGGCTCTTTTTTGCGGAAAAAAGACACGCCTGGGTTTTAGCAGCATTAAACCTGACCAGATTGGCATCCCCCCATTTTGAGACTGCCTGCAAGAACAGGTTCAAACGCTCCACCGTGCTAGTATGTTTACAGTTATAGATAAAAGAACCCTCCTTCGGCAGTCGGGTAAAAACAAATGTATGACTGTCAATGAGACAGCTATCATTGAGATGTAAATAAACAAGGTGGCCGTGATCCCATCTAAAATATTTATATCTTTGAAGAGAATTTATATCGTCCTGAGAATTTTGGTAATAAAATTAATCTGTCTGAAAAAATTATGAGAAGTGACCTTTCTTTCAAGAAAATAATCGAATTCCTTAGTATAGATATCTTGGGCACCTGTTGAAGATCGAATTAATACAATCATTGTGGGATAAGAACGGGTTACCATGGCAAACCTCTTGTAATATAGTAAGCAAGTATCTTTTAGACAGTGTTCCCGTTGTGATATTACTTTCATTTTTTGTCTGTTTAGTAAATGATAAATGATTTTATTTCTGTAAGTTGGTTTGTACAAACACTTTTACACTTTTACATGTCGATCATATTTTTAAAACTAGATGAGGTCGGCGTTTCCTATCTGACTACTCTGAGAAGAAAGGCCGAAACAAACTCAGAGATCACAGTCTCTTTTAAAGTCCAGACAAAAATCTTGGTTAGATCATATTTTATTTTATTTTATTTGGAAAACTTACAGCTAATAACAAAAAAAAAATACGTAATCTTTATAACAAAAATAAGGCCAATTACAAGTTTTCACTTATAGTAAAAAATATATAAAACATATGAAGACCATGTAGTCTGAAATGGTATTTTGAGGAAAGAACCAGCCAGATTGAATGGACCTGTCCAGTCAGTGCACGCATTTGTCAATAACCAAGCAGCCTAACACAGAATTTAAGGAGCTCAACGATTCGACGAACAATACCAAAGAACGGACATTCGGGTAGGCCGCTAAACAGTTTGAGTAAAACTGCCACGATTAAAAAATAAGATAAATAAAAAGTACGTGGCTTATTATATTTTGGGATACTTATATATATCGATCTGGTAGGACTAAGGTACGCTATAGATGGTACATTTCTTTTAAGACTATCTGAGACATCTTCTTTTTTGTGACTTAAATCTACAGATCTGAACAAAGAATATCGTTAAGCAAGTCAAGAATGTCATATAATTATCATATTTCACGCATTAGTTTACAAGTAAGAGCACGATTGTACTATTTGCAATTTATAAGCCTAAAGCTCCTTTTGCCTTTTTGATGGAACCCCATATTCCTTGATTTCATAACTTCGAATACCACTCGGGGCAAAGTCATACCCATAAATATATTCCGAACGCCATAACAGCAAATAACGAATGTATGAAACAAAAGTTAAGTATTCTGTTTTTCTCCTTTATTTGTATGTGCATCACTTAATATAAAATCTGAAGTGGGTCTTATGGAGTTGCATCTTTGATATTGTCTTGTATAAACTATATCTCTATCTATGGTAAAAGAGATAACTTTGTTTTTCAAAAAGGATGTACGGATTACTTACTAGGTTTACGGTAGTTTAGTAAAGCCAAAAATTTAAGGCGTGTGACATCCACCAACACGCACTGGGCTCGAGTGGATGATTATTTATGGTGCCTTGGTCAGAGAGGAAGTTTACATCCCTGTACTCGCAACTTTCTAGACTGATCATTTATGTAGCAGTTGCCCGTGACTTCATCTGCATAGTATTAGTATTTCGAAAAACTTATTGTTTTATATCGCGCAATAATATTGTAGGTGTGACGGCCGCCTTACTTGAGAAATTATTCACCATACAATTTTACACCCGTTTCCCGCCCTTTAAGGATAGTTTCTGGGATAAAATCTATTAATCCAACTTTATAGATACTTACTACTACTTACTTACTTTACTTTATAGATGTATAAAATGTTAACAAACAAATATCTATTAAGTCCTCGCGGATGCTAACGTTTAGATAAACATATATAATTGTTTTCGACGATTTATATAAACAACCAAAATCAAAATCTAAATGTTTTATTTTTATTTTACATAGGCCTACATGGGCACTTATAAAACGTCGACAAAAGGTGCACGGTTCGGGTTAGTCGTTTCCTATGGAGAAGAACCGGCAAGAAACTCCATGGTTACTCTTTTAACCGTATGCCGTATAACGCAATTTTTGTAATAAGTTAACATAATGGGAAAAGACTAGATTTTATTGTATTTTAGTTTCACTACAATCTACAATTAATTTTTCGTTTATTTTTTTTTTTTGTTTTGTTACTGTAGTTGATTTTATAATTCTTTGATTAATTAAATTTGAACACATTGGTTAACTGATTTCTTTTTTTGTTTTTATTTAAAAAAATATGTATTTTGTCAAACTTATTAAAACTAAAGGTATCTCAAAAACTAAAATAACTTTTAGTTGTACTTAAAAACAATGCGGGTGCGAAATCAAACCGAAACTGAACAAACAAAACAACAAGTACATTTCAATAGCGCTTTAATCCGGATTCGAGAATCTGGCCATTATTCAAAAAACGCGATAGTAAACAATAATCGTATGTTTTATTGTAGGGCTGCAAACAATAGATAACGGCAGCTCTATCTACATTAATATCATTTTATCCGTGTGACTGTACGCCGGAGATATCTATATATTTTTACTTCGAGCCTTGCGCAAAACAGTCGCGTCCACCGGAGGGCACACACCAAGTCACAGCGAAATTATTGATCTGCGTGCAAAAACAATGAGTGATCACAGTTAAGAACGTTGACCATATTCGAATGAAGTGCGGTTGAGAAAAATATATTAAACTTATTTTGTGAAAGTGTAAAATAGTGAGCAGCTCAACATGACAGTGCCACCAATAACTCAATTGACCACAGAACTTAAGATAACGGGAGATGACGAGATCGCGAAAAGCACCCTCCGTTCGTGGTGTAGAAACTCTTGGCGGGGTTGCGTCTCTGAATTTCTATCCACCGCCATGCTCGTTCTATTCGGTTGCATGACATGCATACCGATAGAAGGAATTAACATGACCATCTATGCGCCGTTCGGATTCGGTTTCGTCGTTCTGTTCAATATCCAAATTTTTGGACACATTTCTGGAGCGTACATGAACCCGGCGGTGACAGTAGCAGCTGTTATTTGGGGGAGTCTTTCTATCCCTGTTGGAATCGCTTACGTGCTGATGGAATGCGCCGGAGCTATAGTGGGATATGGGATATTGTCAACATTATCTCCGGTGAACGTGGTGACGGGAGCAGTGTGCGTGACGTCGCCACATGTGGATATGAATGATCTTCAATCGGTGGGTGTTGAGGCTGCTTTGACAGCAGCTCTCGTCTTCATCAACTGTGGGATTTGGGACCCAGTGAACGCGAGTAAACAAGACAGCATGCCTATAAAGTTCGGTTTGACAATCGTTGGATTGTCCCTAGTGGGAGGGCCGCTGACAGATGCAAGTATGAATCCCGCTAGGTCTCTTGGCCCCGCGGTATGGACTGGCTACTGGACCCACCAGTGGGTATACTGGGCAGGTCCATTTGTGGGCAGTATTGTAGCAGTTGTGTTTTACAAGTACGTTTTCTTGAAGAAACGTGCAGTTGATTAAACTAAACTAAAGCCTAGTGAAGTGTTTTTAATTATACATTTGTTTGGGTATGAAAATTGCAATCTGTGTACTTATTATGTTTTCTTTATAAATCTTAATTTATATGAAGTTATATCTTAAAACTTTTAGAAAAAGCATCGAATGTAATGCTGAAACACATTAGACAATATTTTTTCAACACGTTAGACAATATTTTTTCATTAGGATTATAAAGATTAGATAATGTTGTACTTATTGTAGTCACTTAAATAATACTCTAAAATATATGTAGCTGTTAACTATAATAATGTAACGGCTGGATTAAAAATAATCCATTATGATTGTGTTGTTATACTTACCAAAATGTTTGGAACTCGTTATAATAAATGTTTTACCATCAAAATTTAAACTAACAAATAAAAATACCGTATTATAGCAGTTTCAAACAAACTAGTTATTATCAATAACCACTTCTAATTTTACAGTTAATTAATTGGATTTCCTATGTTTTTGGAATTCCTATATTTTTTCACTTAGAAACCATTGACTGAACTCTGACACAATATCGTGTAGGGATATTTTTTTTTTATTTTTTTTAATGTTACCTTATCTTTATTGATGTAAAAAACAGAATTGAGGTTAGAGGTATTCTAAAAGCTTCATTCTGTTAAGGGCAATATTAATCAGACACATAAATTGTACTTTAAATAAATGTTCAAAGTATTAATTTGACTCTCACATAAATTACAGGCTCCGTCTTCTTTAGATTTAGAACAGAGAAGTCGTTGTATTGGTGCGCCAATGACCTCCAAAATAAGGGTCTCTAAAAACATGTATGCTGAATTCATAGGTATTGCCAGCAAGTCTTGTTGTAACAGTTTAAGTTCAGTTACAAGAGTCCGGTCTTGTAATGAGTACTTAAGTATCTATTTAGGTACGTGAAGTCAGTGACACCTACATGGGTACTTATTTTGGTACTACAGTGCAAGACAAGGTCTAAGGCGTGTCAGGGTAATTTTAAATTGTCTCTTGAACTCACCGTTCTACCTTTTATTGCAGAAGTGCAATCTAATAAAAGCTATTAAGTAGGACATTTGGACATTTTATTTAGTTCAAAATTTATTTGTATTTTCTCATAAGATCAAATCAGGGTTTTGATTCTCTTGGTTAAATCTTGATCAGAACACTGGTTCTATCTCAAAACTACGACAAATCAAAAGAAACCTCCTAGTTCTCACCGAAATCGAGAAGCCTTAACAGAATTAATTAATTGTAAATCTGCTTAAGTAGCAATTAACAATTACACCAGTACCTTTTAATTAAAGCTCTGTCTATGTAAACTATGATTCCTAAGCAAACCACAGTTGTAGGAGCAAATACCAAATACTGCTAGAAATTTGCATTTGTATCACTAGTCCTGTCAGAAATAGCAGTCAATAGATTTAATTGATCTGCATAATTAGTTCTAAGCTATAGTTGTAAGGTGTCGTCCTTCAACACGACTGTTGAACTAAGTATCATGTTAAGTAATGTAAACATCAAACCATGCATATTTAATTGCAAATACAGTACTGGGGGGTGACCATAAGCTCTTAGAGCGGTATCAATTTGAGATCGAATAAGGGACAGATGTATCTGACTTGTATACATCTGTCACTTACTCGATATCAAATTGATACCGCTCTAAGAGCTTATGGTCACCCCCCTTGGTCAAGGTAACGTCGTGTTTTTTTATGATTTTTAAACACACTTGCTCGTAAAGTGAGCCTTATTGCATCACTTTTAGGGCCATAAACCGAGTTATAACACACACGTGCGTAATAACATTACACACTAGTGCGTACTAGAATTATCCCTACAAAGTTAAATTAGTATCTTTCTGCAAGTTATATGCGAGTAAACAGAGTATTTTCAATTTAACCGGGTAATACAGTTTTTTTTAGAAACATCAAAGAGGTTTTTTTTTTCTTCAACCTTTATTGTCTCACTGCTGGGCAAAGGTCTCCCCAAGAGGTTTTATGCCGCTGAAAATCCATTTACATTTTTGGAATAAATAAATGTGTACATCCTTAATTCATGCAAACAAACATTTTTTTATTATAAATATATTCAGAATTCACAAAAATTTGTTATAAAATATTTGTATTTTATCACTTAAAAATTATAATTTTGAAGTAGGCTGTACGTTCACTCACCTTGCATTTGGCGCGTGATAAAAAAAGCTTGCGCGCCATATCCCATAATTTTCACATTTTGTTTTTGTCGTATTTGTAGCTGTGGTAAATTATTTTAGAAATGTAAAGTTTTCGTGCAGAAGATGAACATTATTGATAGAGTTAACCCCGCCAGGAATACTAAATGAGCTACCTACGATAGTTTCCTACAGTGGAAGAGCAAAGTGAAAATGTGTTTTTGGCGTATTTCGCTGAACTCGCCAATATATAAAAGCCCAGCTAGCACCCTGTGGTGCATCTATTCCTGGTGGTGCTCAAATAAATGGTGTTAATATCAAAACGTACTGTAACCTGATGGCATTTATGAAGCTTTGATGGCTCGGGCGGATATATTGGTCGAAAATCTAATGTTTTGTCACCAACTGACGTTGAAAAGTTTTTGAACGAGGCTCCGGACAGTCAGTGCCTAGCAACAAAGGTACTTTGAATATTATAAATCTAAACGTATCTAAATAATTGTGTGCAAGATGACGTAGATAAGTTAGATTTAGTAACTTTGATGTGTTACTTGTTTAGAATTTAGATAGATAATTTAGTCTTGTAGCTTGAGCCAGTGCCAGATTATTTCTTGAGTTTCATGGTATTTTTCTAGAATAACGTTCCCACGGTAAAGTTAATGTTAATGGTTTTAGCCGTGTGTTTAGGCACCTTAATGGTTGGGACGGTTTATGATTCGACCGTAATATAGATCTATTGTATACAATATTGGGAAACTAAGTTTTGTTAATGTTTTATAGTTGTCGGAACGGTCGATATTATAGCGAGCATTGTAAAACCGTACCCTGCTAATGGTTATGTTTTAATAGCAGGCATTTCCTGGACCCAAAAGTGATTGCGTACCGTTCTTTAGATTATGAATAGTGTAGAAAGTTCCCAGAGAAAATGAATATGCCATTGTATACGAACCCAAGCCGTCGGGTCCTATAAAAAGGTCCGTGTGGCTCTGGATAGACACAGTCGGAACTCGGCAACAGAGCTCTCAACAATATATATTCTTCAAGATACAGTAAGCCAAAGTGTTTCACTCTCTCCATCAATCCCAGTCAACAGTTAATGTACACATAAGCGTGCACAAATTGCGTAACCTGAGCATAATTTCCTAAAATCTAATTAATTGATTTCTTTACAGGTTGCCTTAATATTCGGTGTTATTGCTGCGTGTAGACAACAAGAGCTTCATTATTTTACTAAAAAGGATGTAGAACCTAAAATGCCTTTGACGCCGACATTTACATAAGAAGAAAACGAAAGTATCTACTAAAGAAGTGGCAAGCACAAATGTTACACAAACTGTGAAATTGCCATCCAAATAAATCCAATATCGCTTTGAAAATTGTACGTTCACCAATTGTTTTATTAATTAAACGATATAAGCAATAGATGTTTGTTTTTCCTCGCAAATGTGTTGATAATTTCGTATGAAATTCGTGAGCTCTGCTCATTACGCCCTCGCCTACGGCTCGGGCTGCAACCCACAGCCTCGTGTGTAATGAGCAACAGCTTAGCTCACTTGTATCATAATATACTATTGTAGGCTGCCTATCCATAACCTTCCTATCAAATAGCTGATACATTTGCGCAGCATAACAAAAACGCAAAAATCCCACTTTTTAATATTTTACAATCTTGTAATTTGTATAATAATTTAAGTCTCCTTAAAAATATCGTAGTGTCGTAGGTAACGTCTGTTGACAGCTGTGGTCAACCTACAAAACATGATGCCATATGATGCATTTTACTTACGACCATTATTCGTCACATTTTAGGTAAATATCCGCTAAAAACTTCTATTACATATTGCATAGTATATTTTTTTATAAATTTCTCATAATAAGCACAGGACAAACATTTATAAGAAAACAAGTGATTCTGAGATTCGGTCTCTCCGAAAGGCTATGGTTGAGCGTTTGAATCTATCCTTGAAGGCAGGTCTCCGAATGGGGTAATGCAAATCTGGTCAGTTTCAGTGTTACTAAGGCCCATGCGTGTCTTTTTTCCGCTAAAAAGAGCCAATTCCACCCGGCTCCATCTTTCCGTGGTGTAACCACGTGTTGACGGATCATCTCGAACTTCTTGGTGTTACGTTGACATCGACCCTCAATTTCGGTCCTTCATTGAGGCGAAAGTTCAGCTCAGTTAGGGATTCTCGCAAAGGTGAGACGGTACTTCACACCTGAACAGCTGCTCAACTTGTATAAAGCGCAAGTTCGGTCGTGCATGGAGTACTGCTCTCACCTATGGGATGCATCTGCCAAATACCAGCTAGATGCACTTGAGTCGATTGACAGACGGGCCAAGAGGCTTATTGGCAACGATGCACAGCCTCAAAGATCAACGCCGAGTTGCCAGCCTGTCGGTTTTTTATCGGTTACATTTCGGGGAGTGTGCGACGGAACTGCACAATTTGATACCGCCTAGCCCTTTCCACTATCGGACTACAAGGCGTACGGCCATACGCCATCAGTTCATGGTGGACATCCCACCCATACGCACAAAGCGTTTTGCTAGTACTTTCATTGTGCACACAGCTAAGGAGTGGAATGCCCTTCCGGAGTCTTTATTCCCTGATTGCTACAACATTAGGGTCTTTACGCAAGAGTGAATAGGTTACTTCTAGGCAAGCGTGCTTTACCGTAGACCACAGATCATCGCTTACCACCAGGAAAGATAGTGGTAAAACGCGAGCCTAACGAAAAAAAAAATCGAACCTACAATGGGCGCACAGGGCAATCTTACAGGGCTGTCAGAGTACAATTTCACTTCTTTTTTGATTCCACGGGTATAAAAATATTTTTTTCTTCATTCTGATAATTATAATTAGAAAGAAGTTAATTTAATACTGAATAAAAAAATACAACCGACTTACAAATAAAAACATTACAAAGTGATAAAATAACCTTAGGTTCAGAAGATCGGTGTTCCTGTTTTCGTTTTTTTGTTTTTTGGCACCGACTTTTAGTCAGTAGACGTTTTTTTTTTAAGTTTTTTGTTTTGAATTTTTATGTTCACATAATCGGCAAGTTCTATAGTAAGGTATCTATAATGCCCAAAGTGATGCCAGAATACATAACCCAAAAAACATGAAACTTGAACATAACCAGTGGAATGAGAGTGTACCAGGGTGAACGGTACACGTCTGCTTACCCCTTTAGAGCACACCGACGTGATGTTTTGTTATAAAATGGGTTTCTTTCTTTTTTCGTGTGAGGATGTGGCCACCTCTGGTGTCAGAGTCAATTAGGCCGTCATTCTCGACTTAAATTAACTATGTAAGTCCATGTTTCCTCACGGTGTGTTTCCTTCACCGTTGCTTGTGATGACCAAGATAAACTTAGAAACTACAGTTGGTAGCTATTACCTGACTCACCCTGCCGTTAGCTGACCCACTAAAAGTGAGACGATTTTGAACTTTCTGCAATTAGCAGTAGATAAGTGTTATTCGATACGTATGAGCTTATCAAACTAGAACGACTTGTTCAAGGTAGGCAATCAGTTTGATGTCAAATTGGATTCTTTTATAAAGGTTTTTTGTTGATTTGTATTCTGGTGACAGAGTCTTGTCTCACCGCGATCGATTTCAAATGTAATGGAGAAAGTAACATAAAATCTAAACTATCGCGTCACGTCATTTCAGGCGATAGACGTTCACTACTGGACATAGATCTCCCACTAACATCGCTGCATGATCCAGTCCCGTGATTCTCACATTCAGCGGATTTCCATGGCCTTCGCTAATTCATGTATTCTCCCGCCGACAAACTGCTACGCAGTTTGGTGGGTTTGGAAATGCGAGATTAATGTTTTCCCTTAAATGATATTTATTTTATTTATCAATCCACCTTGCGTCTTCCAGCCATCATTATCATCATCTTCAACCTTTTAATGTTCCCATTGCTAGGCACAGGCCTCCTCTTTGTGAGAGGTAATAGGCTATAATCCACCACGCGGGCCCAGTGCGGGTTGGTGGATGTCACATGTCTTCGATTTTTTAGTTCTAGGGCATGTGGGTTTCCTCACGATGTTTTCCTTCAACGTCGTCCAGTACGCGGTCAAATTTTTTTGAAAAAGTTGATCGTTATCATTGAATACCTGAAACCTTAGTGAACCTAAAATCGGTTTTTCAACCTTAGTTTAGAGTCGTAGTGGCCCAGTGGCAAAGACCTCGCCTGTCGTGCTTTAGGTCGTGGGTTCAAATCCGGTCAAGTAACAAAGTGACTTTTTCCAATTCATATGTACTTTCTAAGTTTATCTTGGACATCACAGGCAACGGTGAAGGAAAACATCGTGTGGGAACCTGGTCTTAGTTAATGGAAGTCTGAAATAGCCAAGTCAGAGGCTTGTGGGGTTTCCAGAGGCGGCTTAATTAACTCTGACACCAGAGGTGACCACATCCTCACACGAAATAGAAAGAAGAAGAAGGCCTGAAACATAAACCCAAAGCATTTTCCATTTAATATTTCCAAAAAAAAAGCCGTGAATAATCTTTATGCTAAGGAGTACCTACCTCAATTAATATAATACAAAAATTTGCCTCGATTACTAGATAATCTGAATATTTTGTTTTGTGATAACAGCTCCATGAGAAACAAGTACCTCAATTAATAGAAATCATACCAAATTTTGACCCGATTTATAGTAGGTATAAGTAGATAATCTAAATCCTTTGTTTTATGATAGCAGGTACGTGACAGTAGTTAAATGTATGAATATATCAATATTTTTAAGTACAGCCCAAATCATTGGAGATATTTGATAAATAACAGATTTATAAACACTTTATCAGTAGGATTATGCTTACGTAATATGCTATGACCTACATATTAAAACGGTACGTCTCTCTGTCGGGCTGTGTGTTTATGGCACAAGAATAATTTGGTCCTTACTTTTTTTGTAAGGTTTCTGCAGACAGAGACGATGACACAATGTAACAACGATGCGCAAACGCATTTGCTTACAAAAAAATCTGCGAATAGTATATCCTTAGTCAACTCAACTCAAGGGATTTATTTCAGTAAAGCATTTGCAGGCATTTAGAAATTTCGGCAAGTCGGTTATTCAGAAAGATTAAACTAATTGTACATTTTAAAGCATAGATCTCTATGGAGAAGGGCGTACTTGGCAAGAAAGACCATGGACGTTCTTTCTAAACTCCATTTGCTTGCGATAACATTAGACGTTTAAATTAGCCCATTTGTGTTTTTTTTTTGTTTGTTTTTGTTGTTTGCAGCCCGTTCAACGATTTTGACTTCTATTGCGTTAGTGATATTTATTTATTTATTATATGCTTTATTGTACACCATAATACAATTATACAAGGAAACTTAAAATTAATACAAATACAATGGGCGGCCTTATCGCATTCCGCGATCTCTTCCAGGAAACCAAACAAAAAAGTGATACGACATATTGTAGCTGTAGTAAACAGTTGGTTTTGGTAACAGGTTTATGCTTTTTATGTCCTCCTTATGTTTACGGGATAGAACTCAAAATCGGTTGAACGGACTGTAAAAAGATTTGGAAACATGTCTAATGTTATTTCAAATGGCGTATAGATTATGTTATGAATCAGAGTTATTTCTTTAAAAAGGTTGTTACATTGTCACTTCACGTTTTTTCGTAGGAGCCTTCAATCGGAAAACAAGTAAAGAAATTATACGACTGAATCCACGGGCACAGCTACGTATTATTCTTGGATTTCGCAATTGTTTTGCTAGCCAATAAATACCCACGTGATACTTATGTACTTATCGATAACATGTAAATTCCTACAATAAAGGAGATTCGCATCATTAAATAATCAATCAAAATATTTTATTTTATTTTACATAGGCCTACATGGGCACTTATAAAACGTCGACAAAAGGTGCACGGTTCGGGTTAGTCGTTTCCTATGGAGAAGAACCGGCAAGAAACTCCATGGTTACTCTTTTAAAAAAATGTTTTTTTTTACAATATTTCCATGTTACAGCATTAGTACTTGGATATGGGGGACTAAAAAGTCGTAAGAAATAAAAAAAAAGGAAACGAGATAAAAAGTTAACAAATATTAACAAGCGTCTAGAAATCTAGAAGGCTTACAATGTTCACAAATTCACAAAACAATCGGTAAAAGAATTTATACTAAGGTAAAAAAAAAACAAATAAAAATAATGTCTTACAACACAAAATTTAACATGTGGCATAAATGTTGTTATCAGTGCTGTAACTATTCTTAGCAAAGGGCTATAATGATGAAAACCATTGTGTAAAGTCTAATTAAAAGAGAAAAAATGAGATTGAGAATAGTTAGAGACATCCACATACTTGTGCCGTTTATGAGTTACCAAGGAAGCCGCATGTGCAGAAGGAGCTAAAGCCAAAAAATTTATCTTCAACGTAGTCCTTGATTTTATAATATGCTTTTTTAATAAGGACACGTTTGATGTAGTTTTTGAACTTTCCATCGGTCAGTTCTTTAACTGACTTTGGCAACTTGTTATAAAAGAGTATACTGTTTATAAGCTAGTTTTCGTTAATCTGAATTTGGGTATTACATTTTCGTGCTTACTACGTGTATTTAAATTATGGAAGTCGCTTCTAGTTTTGAAAAGCCCTCGATTTTTGCGGACATACAAAATACATTCCAAAATATAAAGTGAAGGTAGAGTCAGTATATCCATCTCTTTAAATTTTTCTCTGAGGGACTCGCGAGGACTAATTTTATAGATCGCGCGGATTGCCCTTTTTTGTAAGATGAAAATTGAGTCAACGTCTGCTGCTAATCCCCACAGCAGAATACCATAAGACATACTGTGGAAATAAACATATTATACTAGCCTAGCTGTGGCTACATCGGTTAACTGCCTTATTTTCCTTACTGCATATGCAGCCGAACTTGACCTACCCGAAAGAGTTCTAATGTGCGCGCCCCACTGCAATTTTTGAAACTGAACACTAATGCATACATACATACGTACATAAACTCACGCCTTTTTCCCATGGGGGTAGGCAGAAACTACAGAACGCCACCTGCTACGATCCTTACATAATTCTTTTGCTTCACTCACATTCATACATCTAGTCATCTTTCTGAAGAACATCACCAATAAGGTCTATGTCTGTCTTTCTAGGGCATCCCCTCCCGGCGTTTCCATTCACGTGTGCCTTGTAAATACCTTTCGATAGTCGCCTTTCATTCATCCTCTCAACATGACCAAACCATCTTAACATACTCTTTTCAATTTTAGTCACTACATCTTC
This sequence comes from Orthosia incerta, assembly GCA_948252205.1. NCBI lineage: Eukaryota > Metazoa > Arthropoda > Insecta > Lepidoptera > Noctuidae > Orthosia > Orthosia incerta. Next base: position 10,636,546 of record OX411748.1, read on the forward strand.
TTTTAAACCACATCTTTCTCTTATTACATCATTCCTCCATCTATCATTAAAAGTTACACCACACATACTTCGCAATGAATGTATTTCTACTGCATTTATCCTACCTTCATTTTCGGTTTCAGTTCACCAGCACGCTGTTGTGAACGGTGAGTCGAGCCACTTAAACTTGAACACCAATGCAATTAATAAATTAATTTAATAATACCCCCGTGGCATTCAGAATTCAAGGTATGTCTTATTTTATTTAGTACTGAAAGTCAAGGTCCAATACTATAGGTATTTTTTTCGCATCGGTGTCAGACATACCCCGTATAGGGGTATGTCTGACACCGATGCGAAAAAAATACCATGGATTCAGTACATGATTCTGGAGCCCCTAGTGTTGGAATGTTTCGTAGGGTTTCCTATATATAAAATGTAATTAAAAAATCGTTGTCATTAATTCCTTTTTTTCTCAAAAAACAGCAATGAAAATAAAATTCTTCAGGTCACACTAGAAGACAGCACGAACTATTTTGTGCGCGAGGTTAAAATGCCTGCTATCTCATCCGACAATTCGTGCGAAATAGATGCTGTGATGAGTACTAAGAAGCTAGTTCGCGTACGAATTGGCACTTTTGCAAGTTTGTAGCGAAATGGATGATGATTTAGGACAAAAACGAGCGCGCGAAATTTGATAACAGACCTAGACGGAGTCTAGATATCATGAAAAATCGACTAAATGTAAATTTTCAAAATAAAATTCTTTGCATTGTTGGACTACTAATCTTTCCCTGTATGGTGGCCGTTTTGCAATTTTCCTTCCTCTTATGGTATTTATTGCCACCCGAAGATGTGTTAAAATTAGTGTTGAAATATGGAACTTTCGACACTCATAACTTTCAAATATTTTTCTTTTTTACTTTTATGTTTCCATGTAGGGCTAAATAATGATGAGATTTTTTTTTTTTAACGTACATCGTCAAACAGTGAAGTAATCCCTAGACTACGTTTGTATGGAAGAATTATCGACTAGTGTAACCCTAACAGGCAATATGGGCAAAGACTGACTGAATTTTCTCAGTAAAAAGTCATAATTCGAGGTTTGCCTCTCGTCTATTTCCTCCTCCACTATTGGCCAGTTTAAAAGATATTCCATAAACCGGTAAAGTAAGATATATACTATGTTAGGTACATGTTTTTTCATTTATTTTTGTAAAACTTGTGACACCAAGCCTCTGTTGACAGTGCAATTTTGAGCATTTTTTGAGGGTTCTAGTGCTTTTAAAGATAATGTATCATCAAAAGAAAAACATAGGGGCATAGTATAACATTTATTGGTCTGACCACTGTCCTGTTCAACTGGAGTGTGATTTAGGTTTAATAAAACCAAAAGTAATGCCTACTGATGTTTGTACTAATAATGTGATCTGGGGCGAAAGGGACCAACATGAAATCCGTGCATATATTGAGCTATTTTATTTTATTTTATTCGGAAAACTTACAGCTAATTTTAACAATTGTTCATTGTTATAATAAGATTAAGGCCAATTAAAACTAACTGAGGGATATTGATTTTCCAGCGGAAATGACTAGTTGCGCTAATAACATGTGTTATAACATAGAACATAGGCATTGGTTAGATAAACTATATGATGAAATTGTTTGTATACTGTCTGATGCGGCTAAATGTACTGGCATTGTTAAAAGGAAGCGTAGGAAAGGCAACATAGCTGGGTGGAGCAGATATGTCAGGGACGCTCATGTGAGGGCTAGGCATTGTTTCCGGATGTGGGTACAACATGGTAAGCCCTTTGCGGTTATGTTTACGATAGTATTTGTAAATCCAGGAAGCTTTTTAAATCCCAATTGAAGTGGTGTCAAGATAACGAGCAAAATATCAAAATGGACATTATTGCAGACCGCCACTTTAAGAAGGATTTTAAAGGTTTCTGGAAAAAGACAAATAAGTTGAATCCGAAGCCTGGACATCCTGTGAGTGTTGCTGGCGTGCATGAACCACATAAAATTGCGAATCTGTTCCAACAGCTTTTTAAGGTTGAGTCGCCACTGGGTACGGCATCGCGGACGCTTGATGTTTACTGTGGAGCCGGAGATCTTAAAGTCAGGTTTTCAGCCAAAGATGTGGCAAAAATTATCAAAGGCATGGTAAGAGGTAAATCTCCTGGTCACGACAGCCTCAGCATCGAGCATTTGCAAAATGCAGGTTGTCACTTACCGCGGGTTTTGGCAATGTTTTTCAATTTATGTGTTAGCCATTCTTACCTACCTGAAAAATTGATGTTCACGGTTGTTGTGCCAATATCTAAAAATAAAACCGGAGATACCTCCGATGTATTAAATTACAGACCGATTTCGTTAGCCACTGTTATAGCAAAAGTACTGGACAGTTTGCTTGATCAACAGCTGGCAAAGCATATCAAGCTCCATGACGCGCAATTTGGCTTTAGATCCGGTTTGTCCAAGGAGAATGCCATCATGTGCCTCAAGCAGACTGTTCAATATTACAGTGATCGAAAAACTCCTGTCTTTGCTTGGTTTCTGGATCTTTCGAAGGCTTTTGACCTAGTTTCATATGAAAAGCTATGGGAGAAGCTGAAAACTGAGACAGATTGCAACCCGGAAGTTATTTCTGTTTTTAGGTATTGGTACAACAACCAGAAAAATTGTGTACGATGGGCAAACTCGTTCTCAGACGTGTATAGGTTGCAATGCGGGGTGAGACAGGGTGGACTAACCTCCCCTAAGCTATTCAACCTATACATTAACCGGCTTGTCGGTGAACTCAGTAGTACCAATGTCGGTTGTCACATTGACGGAATCTGTGTGAACAACATAAGTTACGCAGATGACATGGTACTGCTGAGTCCATCGATTGGAGGGTTGCGTAAGTTGGTACGGGTCTGTGAGTCTTATGCGGAAGCCCATGGGCTCAGATACAATGCTAACAAAGCGAGCTGTTGGTGTTTAAGGGGCGTGGCAAAAGCTACGAGACTGTACCCTCAGTCAGATTAGCAGGAACCGTCTTAAACAGAGTGTCACAGTTCAAATATCTGGGCCACTGGGTCTCCGAAGACCTTAAGGACAACGCGCATGTGGAAAGGGCACGTAGGGCGTTGGCTGTCCGGTGTAACATGTTGGCCCGCAGGTTTGCACGTAGCAGTAATCAAGTCAAAGTCACACTTTTTAAGTCTTACTGCCAAACACTTTACACGTGCAGCCTGTGGATTAACTACACACTGGGAACATACACATCTTGCGTGTTCAATACAACACCGCGTTCAGGGTGCTGCTGGGGCTGCCGCGATTCTGCAGTGCGCCAACTATGTTTGCAGAAGCGCACACGGATGGCTTTCATGCCCTAATAAGGAAAAAATGTGCGTCGCTGCTGCGTCGCGTTAGGTCCAGCAGCAACAGCTTACTAAGCGTGTTTGCGGACAGGTGGGACTCTCCACTGCTGCGCCACTGGATGCGTTTGCACACTGCCTTGTGAGCAGTGGACAGTTCCGCCGCGTCAAATTTTAATTTTAATGTGATGCCTCTTGTGTGTTGTCACTGGTTCTTGTTTGTATCTTTTTGTTTGTTGTAACTGTTTTCTTCATTGTAGTTTGTGTTGTTTATTTTGAATTGTTTATTGTCTGTATTGTATATTTCATTCTATGTTTTTGTAAGTGTACCTATGGACGAAAGTCTGAAATAAACGATAGTTTAATAGTACACACACTGGCAAAATTACCGGAACAAGAAAAGAAATTCGTAAAACTTTTTTTACCGATACAACCCGGTTTTTTTTTGAGTTATAATAACACCAATTATGCCTAATTGATAAAACAATTGAACGTCAACAATTGTTTTAACTTTATTCGAATTACATAATTTTGAGAGAATTTCGCCTATTGCCAACTTTATGGGTTATTTTTAAAAAAATTGGAAAAATAAAATTGACATACTGAGGCTATTTGTTTTATTTATAATCTTTAGATCTTTTTCGAAGTTAATGACGTCATTGTGCTCAACTTAATCCAAATTGAGAGGGCCAGGGCACTTAAGATGAGGATAAATGATCAAATCTACAGAAGATGTGCGTAATTCATCATTTACTGGTTTCTACCATTTATTGCATTTTCCAATGATTCAGAGAGACTAATGTTTTTGTGAAAAGATCAGGACAATGCAGAAAACCCGTAATTCTAACAGGAATAATCGATTCATTCAGTTTAGCTTTCGCAAAAATCTGCGTTTAAAGGCCGTTTAAGCCAGAAATGTGCTGGAGGAAGTTCAAGGTGCCACAGTAAGTGAGCTTACGGTACGAAGGAGGTTGAAGGAAACTGGTTTTGGTTCGTTCATGCCCGCCAAAGGTCCATAAGTTGAGGCACACCCCCTTAGAAAGAGTATAACTTTTGCTAGAAAACATCGACTTTGGTCCACGGACTTAATGGAGTAAAATATTGTTTAGTGATGAGTGTGGAAGTCATTTAAATTGATTTAAAGGACGGCAATAAATGTGTTATCATGAACAAGGAACAACATAATCTGTAATTTTTTTGAACTACTGTAGCATATGTTAGAGGCACAATATTGGATTCAGGTAGGATATGTTTTGGAACTCGTACGGACTTGGTGGTGATCGATGGAGGAGATCTTATTCCAGATCGCTATAGAAGTGTTATTTAAGAATAAAATGTGGTACCGTTTGTCCTTTTATCAATGGTCACTTCGTGTTGATCCAGGATAATGCTCGGCCGCATACTACTTTTTCAACTTCAGTCTATCTAAAAAATGTCAATATCGCAGTTTTGGAATAGCCGGCGAGATCGCCAGATATGAAACACTCTATATCATGTGATATTATTTTTGTTGTAAAATGATTTTTTAATTATTATTTTTCAACTTTCCTTAATAACCTTTAAATCAATAATGTGCAATTTTCACATAAAATCATGTTACTCACACAAAATGTACTAAATCCGCTCTCAAATTCCTAGTGTGGGGCAACGTTTATTTCGAAAAAAAAAGGTGTATTTTTGAGTAAGTAAACCTGACTTATTATTAGTTTTATTAATTAAATCGTATTTAAAAAGAAAACGAAGTTTTTATTTTGTTCCGCTTATTTTGCCGGTGTGTGTATATAAATATCTTTCATTTTCAGTTTATGGAATATCTTTTAAATTGGTCCAATATTGGACGAGGAAACAGTTGAGAGCCAAACCCCGAATTATGACTTTTTACTAAGGAAATTCAGTCGGCGCTCTCTGCCCATATTTCCTCTTAAGTGCACGATAGAGGTCAACGCCGCTGGCTAGTACTTACAACCGCCGCGCCGCCCGCTCTTTTTCTCTTTATCAGCGAGCCGACCAAGGAGAATAATTCAAAATCGAATTGTGCTAGATAGGAATAACGATTTTGAACTGATGACAGTAAAAAAATGCAGATTATTTTCAAAAAGATAAAGAATAAAAAAACTTTTTTGCAAAAAAATACTACCGACTTCCAAATAAAAAACTACAAAGTGAAAAATAACTTTATTTTTGGAAGTCGGTGTCTTTCGTAGGTACCAATTTTTTTGCTATATTGACACCGACTTCCAAAAATAAAGTTATTTTTCACTTTGTAGTTTTTTATTTGGAAGTCGGTAGTATTTTTTTGCAAAAAAGTTTTTTTATTTTTCACTTTTTAGCTGTACCTACCTAATAGGCAAGTTGTTAAGTAACCTATAACGCCAGAATAGATTATCCAAATACCATGAAACTTGAACATAACCGGTGAAATGAGAGATTTGCGTACACCTTAAGAGCGTATATTATGAAATGGTATAAACAATGAACAGACATGCGATTGCCGCAGGCATGAAAGATTTGCCGATATTTATTGAAGAGTTCTGTTGTATATCTCCGAAGTTCTTCATCAGATCTTCACCAAATTAAAATGGGACCAATTTCGAAACATCTTCTTTCAAACAAAAATAGAATTTTAAAATCGGTCCACAATTGACGGAGATATCGGTGAACATACACAAAACATACATAATGTCGAACAAAGAACCTCCTCCTTTTTGGGAAGTCGGTTAAAAACCAACGAATTATTCCCTAGTGTTGGCATTTTTCGTCGGAATATCGGTCTAATTTTTGAAAAAATCTGGTCCAGAATCCGTGGTATTTTTTTTTCGCTTCGGTGTCAGACAAACCCTGTATATATTATAAAAAGAAACCGATAAGACTAGTTTTTCTCACGGCGTGGCTCTTGTCACACATCCCAAGAGATGTGTAACTTTTATGGTACAATAAAGTAGGAGCGCTGGCCGGGTAGCACAGCACGCCAGCATTAATGACATCATACGTCGTGTTCTTGTCAACGCAAGGGTGCCAGCTGTTTTAGATAGATAGATAAATCATTTATTTAGTGCACACAAAAGACACAACACAACACACAAAATCTTAATTAAATTATTAGAATAGAATAGAATTTTTAGAATCTAATGGCTTGGCACGCGATGATAGGAAGAGACCAGACGGGATGACTATAAGCCTTGGAAGGATGGGTAGGTCTCTAGTGTGGGATGCAACATCGCCACCCTTGCGCCACCCCATTTTCTTAGCACGGCGGGCTGTGCTGGGGTGGCTGCTACTGGTGCAGAAAACCTCCAGGTGCGCAAATACAACAACCTTATTAGATGCTATATTTTTGAGCCGTTTGGGGTTGAAACATTAGGTCCATGGGGTCCGAGGGCTCATCGAGTTTTCAAGATATAAGCAAAAGATTAGTCGATTCTTCACTTGACCAGAGCGCTGGGCTTTTCTTCGGCCAGAGAATCAGCATTGCCACCCAACGTAGCAATGCTGCTAGCGTTCTGACCACTTTTAAGGTTGGAAGGCCTCCCTCTTGGTGGAGCGACGACCTGGTCAAGATTGCGGTCGTCCGGTGGATGCGAAACGCATAGGACCGATCAGTGTGGCGATGCTTGGGTGAGGCCTATGTCCAGCAGTGGACGTCTTTCGGCTGAACTGATGACTCAGTCTGAGAAGTTTGTTAGTCTTAGGCCCATTTTCCAGATGCTCATACTCGACTCAAACACAAAATTGGCCACTCCTACCAATCAACTGCCAACCAACCACAACCCTCGAGTTTGGCATATGATTCTTCAGCTTGACATATGTGTACTCAATAGACTAAGAGCCCAGACGCCCCGGACTTTACTGAATTCTTTCTACACAAAATATGTGGTAGGTACTGAATGAAAATGAAAATCCAAGTTAGCAAGTATGAATACGTTCCGAGTGCATGCTAACACTACTCAATTTCACTGATTTTGTGTTAAAAGATTTCGGTAACGTTTGGGGCTAGGATCTTGGACTTGAGCACGTCAATGTAAAAAAATAAGCCAACCAATCACAACTGTCCATTTTCTGTTTGAGTTTAATTGAGTATGAGAATCTGGCATACTGGCCTTAATGTGTATAGTGGCAACATGACTCGTAATGACTGATCTTATCTTGCGGATAAACAGAAAACAAGATTTTCGAATTAGTGATTTGCGAGCCCACAGTCATACCTTCATGCCGTCATAGGTTTACAACGACAGTGCATGACCATAAAATATTGAACAGAACAGCCCATGGTAAAATCATTCATATTCATGAGTAGAAAAGAAAGAAAGAACAATTGTTTATTTGGGCCAGGCACGACGCATATCATAAAAAACAAAAACTACACTACTACACACACACACTGCACTACTTGAACTCCCTTAAATATGAACAAAGAATCAAAAGTCACCCAGAGGTTTTACACCAGTAACATTCTAACAACCAAAGCGTCACGATAGTGATTCGAAAAATGAAAAAATATATGAGATTTTCAAGTGTTATCAAAATAACACATGATTAATCCCTTAGTTTTGACAATTCAACCATCGTCATCACTGACATGGAATGATACTTTGTCTACTGGTGCCTCTATTTTGGTTTCGGTAGGAAGTATATAATTACTTTTAAAGTAGGCATTGCAAGGACAACAACGTGATTAAAATACGACTAATGATTCAAAATATTTTCCTTCCTGATACAGTAGGCTGCATGTCAGTGGTAACAAAACCAGTAACCAAGTATAAGCTGGACCCGTATTCTATTAGAACTTCTTACTACGCTGGGCAAGCTCAATGTAAAAGTATTGCCACAGGCGTTCTGTCGACTATCCTACAAACACTTTGCAATGGTTAGTACGACATCTAATGAGATGGAATGAGTTTTCCTTATAATTAATTACAGAGGAAAACTCATTTACCATCATACGGTGCAGTTGAAGAAAATATAAAAAGATATGTTTTAATTTATTTGGTTGTTTGTCCTGTGCAAATCACAAACAAACATTACTTTTTCATTATTTCATTATTACCGGTCTACTTAACCATCCTCCTAAGTGTTATTTTAAGAAAGAACTCGTAAATGCACCTATTTCTTGGTTTTATTTCCAAATTTTTATGATCATAAAAAAAAAAATAACAAAAAAAATGGGTTATTGGACGATTCGCACGAATTTAACTCGCCCGAAATGTGCGAATCGACCCATTTTTTCTGTGGCGATTCGCACAAAGTTAATTTATCGGCGTGCGAATCGACCACTCCAAAATTATTTAGTAGGCAATTGGCACAAATTTTATTTTAGAGAAGATAAATAAAAAAGTCGTGCTCACCCGTCTCGGAAATCATTTGAAGAATTAATCGAAGTTAATAGATATTTTACTAGAAACTAGGAAAACAATGCAATAAATAAGTAATTACCAATAACGCAAAAAAAATAAACCGACTTTCTTATTTTTCGCTTTGTAGTGTTTTTTTTTTTGGAAGTCGAAGTCAAAGTCAAAGCACTTTATTTCAAGTAGGCCAGTTACAGACACTTTTAAATTGTCAAAAGACAAAATAAAATATTACAAAATTATGGTGCTACAGTCCCAGTCACAAGACATAATAACTGTGAAAGTACCGTAGATGCCCATTCCAAGGCGTAGATCTCTATGGAGAAGAACGGGCAAGAAACTCCATGGACACTCTTTTTCAATTAGGTAATTATTACAAATCATTTGTTACATCATTCATGTTGAGATTACACATTATGTGAGAACGATGTAGAAAGTTAGAAGTGTCCATAGTAAATATAAAAAGACAATTCAGAAATAAAATTATAATCAAGTAAAATAAACCATGGCAGCTAAGAGATGACCAGTCCCAACCGACAGCGCCCGTTCACGAACATGACACATGTATCAGCACCATTCAGCTCAACCATTTTGAAGGTTATGCATTTAGTCTTCTTGGCATTAAGAACAAGATTATTTGTTGTGAACCAATCTGTGACCATTGATAGTGCGTCATTCACGTCATCAAAAACTTGTCTATTCCTATCTACTTTAAAGATCAGAGAAGTATCATCTGCAAACAGTACAACGTCGCAAACATCCATTAAATAGAATGGCAGATCGTTAATATAAACCAGGAATAAAAACGGACCCAGTATTGAGCCTTGAGGTACACCCATTTCAACAGGTAACCTGGAAGATTTAGCGCCATTAACGTCTACGCATTGGTATCTATTAAGTAAATATGACTCAATTACATTTAGGGCTTCGTTTTGAACACCGTAATGACGTAGTTTACGCAAAAGCGTATCATGGTGAACGCAATCGAAGGCTTTAGAAAGATCGCAGAAAACACCAATTGCATTTCGCGACTTCTCCCATGCGTCAAATACGTGTTTCAACAAAGCAACACCCGCATCTGTAGTCGAGCGACCCTTCGTAAACCAATATTGGTCATTGTGAAGGAGGCTATGTAAGTTAAAATGTCTGAGTAACTGCTTAAGAATTAACTTTTCAAATATTTTGCTGAATGCAGGCAAAATAGAGATTGGTCTGAAATTACCAATATCATTTTTGCTACCGGATTTAAATAGAGGGATGACTTTACTGCTCTTCATGAGATCAGGAAAAGTACCCAAATCAATGCATTTGTTAAACGTAACAGCAAGATAGGGGGCCACAATGTCTATTATATTGCCCAAAAGTTTGGTAGATATGCCCCAGTAATCACCCGTGTTTTTAGATTTAAGAGAATTAAAAACATTAACTACATCACGAGGCGCTACATGCTCGTCGGTTTATATTTTTTGTTAAAACGTTTTTTATTTTACTCTGGTTAGTTTTAGTACCTTATATTACCATGATGAAAATCATTTATAGCCAGAGGGCTTCTCATTACCATTCCAACAAGCCTAAATACGTCTGGGATACATTGTTTTATTATGAAGTTCCGGTACCTACCTTCCGGTTTCATCACCACATCAGTTCGATAGTACCATTTTCATAAGAATCATTTGTTTAAATTTGCTTAATCACAGTCATTTAACTATTCGAGATATCACATACCCAAAACATACTTAATATTAAGAAGTTCCAGTGGTCATCTGTGATCTTCTCATCAGTTCCACTTCACCAAATGATACATTCTGAATGCAAATGCTTACCATGTTGATTAAAGTACCAAACCCTATATGATTGTCTATAAAATTTGAGGTATCAATTTCCATGGAATCTCCTCATCAGATCCTGACTTGGTGACAATGGGACCACCTCGAAAGTATAACATTACAAACAAAAAAAGGAATTTAAAAAATCGATCACTAATTGACGGAGTAATCAAACACAAAAAACAAACTAACATCTACAACAAAAACCTTCTTTTTGGCAAATCGGTTAAAATTAAAATACAGTTCTAAGCAATCATCATTTAACTAGAAAAAAAAACTATACGGACTACGATGGACTTCTTTGGACACAGTTCCGAAAAAAACATGAAGACAAATTATTTGTGAATGCACTGAAGCAATATTATTCGTGAATGCACTGGTATGCAATATTGAAACGTAAACAGGTTCGCTCAACTTCGTCATATTTTAATTTTGTTAACGGTGGAAACTTTCCCGTACATTAATTGCATTCCTTCGGTTTGCGCTTCTCAAAATTGCATTAAATGCAGGTGAAGTACTTAGTCGCATCTGCTCATTTTGTCGTGGCCCAGGTACCTTGCAAATTATTTATTAATTAATGAAACATAAATGATGAAATGTGAGTGTGCTAGGTGTACCATTGCCTAACCCTTGGGAGACTACAGGCATGATATTATGTTTATGTAAGTACCTCCAACTTATCTCATAGCATAGAATCCTTTTCCGCACTTAGACTTGCATTTGGCCCGTTGTGCGTGCATGCCTCCTCTCTGTGAGAGGGAATGGGCCGTAATCCACCACGCGGGCCCAAAACATGGTGGTGGATGTCACATGTCTTAAAATTTTTGGTTCTAAGACATGCCGGTTTCCTCACGACTTATCTCATACCTCACTTTCAATATCTATGTACTTCACGCGTTTGCCTAACATACTTCTGATTTTATTCATTCTTCCTTTCACATTTAGTCCATCTCCACCACCGTTGGTTGACTGGTAGAGAATGCCTTAGGCATTAAGTCCGCTTTTGTACCTATATGTTGCTTGAAGTATTCATAAATAAATAAATACAAGTGTCCTCTGTTTTTATGTAAATAGGTAATATTCAAAACTAATACAATAAAAAGGTAAAACAGTTTGTAGGAGACATCGGCTGTAGAAGGCAACTCATTGGATAAAGTGGAAGTAAGGCTTTGTGGGAGACCATTGCCGTTAGAAGACTATGTTAAAAAAAAATTGTATCTACATAATATAAGGAAGATAACGAAATATTTTTGACGTGACAACGTCTAATAAATCGATGAACGCCAGCTGCACGCACGAAAAAGGATGACTCAATTTATCGTTACGCTCATTGTAACGTTATAATCGTAACGTTACAATGACGTCAATTGTATCGTTATGTATGTGACGTTGTCACGTTAAACTATCGTCCGTAAACCGACTTTACAGACAACCAATTTTTTTTCACTGACAGAAAGCAACTCTAATACTTACTAAGTTTCATGAGATGTTTAGCCTGAAAGTGCTGAAAGGCTATATCCCTGTGGGATATAGCCTATCCCATGAAGCTGATACCCTGCCGTGGGAAAACTTTATAACAAACCAGCTTCTGTCCGCGGCCTCGCCCGCGTAAAAAGTGTTTTATCATCCCAAGGGAATACAAACTATCCTATGTCCTTTCCAAGGTCTCAAACTATCTCCACACCAAAATTCATCTAAATCAGTTCAGTAGATCTAGAGATTACCCCCTAAAACCTCACAAACTTTACTTCTTTATAGTCTTATTAGTAGTATTAGAAAAATTTTAGTAATTTTATTTATTACTAACTTTCCGCCCGCAGCTTTGCCTGCGTGGACTACACGATTTTAGCTGTTTCGTTTTTTGCAGTTCTGGTGGGATATTGCAAATTGTTATCCAAACATAGCTTTCCGCCCGCGTTTTTGTTCGCGCAAACTACGTATGGGATGAAATTAAAAAAAACCATAAACACGTGTTTCTTTAATTGTATTGAAGAGCAGAAATATGTACTTAGTTTCAAGTAATTTTGATGATAAACAATTAACTTTTCTTACAATCTTTAACGTGGTGTTATATGGTGTCCCCTATAAGGGATAAAAAAAAATGTGTTTTTTATTTAGAGGCTAAATCAATCTAATCAAATTAAAAATGACAGAGTTTGATACAAACTTTCATCCCCTATTTAACTACCTTGGGGGTTGAATTTCGAAAAATCCTTCCTTATTCCTTGTCTATATTATAGGTTGGGGAAAAAGTCTTTTCGCATTATAGTATGTATGAACTTGTAATAAAATCTCTTTGGCTATACTATTTGTATCTGGCTGATTTTGGTATCATTGAAAGTTTAAATTTTAAAAAACACAATTCCAAATTCAAATTAGGAAAATGTGTGATTTTCATTTGTTTTTCGTACCGTCAAGATCAGTGAATCTAATGAAGAAATTCGATACATTTTAAAAATTTACTACAAAAAAGGTAAAATTGCAACGCAAGCTGCGAAAAAAATTTGCGATGTTTATGGACCTAGTGCAGTATCTGTGAGAGTAGCACAAATTTGGTTTAAGCGTTTTCAATCCGGAAATTTTGATGTCAAAGATGCACGTCGCTCTGGTCGCCCTATTACGGATAAAATGGATGCCAGTTTTGAAAAAGTGGAGCAAGATCGGCATATCAGTAGTTACGACGTAGCTGAAGAACTGGGAATTGATCACAAAACAGTTTTGGCGCATTTGAATAAAACTGGGTTCACAAAAAAGCTCGATATTTGGGTACCACACGAGCTCACTGAAAGAAACCTAATGAACCGTGTACTCATTTGTGATTCTTTATTACGACGTAATGAAACCGAACCATTTTTGAAGAAGCTGATAACTGGTGATGAAAAGTGGATCACGTACGACAAGAACGGTCAGGCTTCACAGACTGTGGAGAAACCCGGGTTAACTCGCAACAAGGTGATGCTGTGTGTGTGGTGGGATTGGAAGGGCATTATGCATTATGAGCTGTTACCACCAGGCAGGACCATCGATTCTGAACTCTACTGCGATCAACTGATGAGATTAAAGCAAGAAGTTGAGAGAAAGCGGCCGGAATTAATCAACAGAAGGGGTGTGGTTTTTCATCATGATAACGCTAGACCTCACACATCTTTAGCCACTTAGCAAAAATTAAGAGAGTTTGGCTGGGAGGTGTTAATGCATCCGCCGTTAGTCCTGATTTCCACCTGTTTTGGTCTCTTCAGAATTCTTTAGGCAGTGTCAGGTTAACATCACGAGAGGACTGCCAAAACCACTTGTCGCGGTATTTTGATCAGAAGTCCCAAAATTTCTATAGCAATGGGATCATCATGTCCCTACCTACAAGATGGCAAGAAGTTATCGAACAGAATGGTACCTACAAACTTTAGTTAAATGTAAATAAACTATATTAAAAAATGTTTTGAATTTTCTTAAAAAATGCGAAGAAACTTTTTCTCCAATCTTATATATTATCAAGAGAACCTCTGTGCAAAATTTCAGCTTTCTAGGTCCAGTCAGTCAGTCAGGACTTTTCTTTTTATTAATATTTAGATAGACAGAAGATAGATTTTTGTTTAATATTAGTATAGATACAGTTCAACTGAGAAGAAAAACAGTTATTATATTATTGGAAATAGCTATGTTTGTTAGTCTAGCTAGATTGATATAAGCTAGTAAGTAGATTTATCTGTGTTGGTTTAGTCTTATTTGACTATTATTACAATTTACTAACGGGTAATACTTTTCTAACACGTTAGCTCGGGACTTTTTGGCGGGAAGTCAAATTAAGCGGGAGCTTGAAATTTTGTCTCCAATAATTTCATTTTATTTTCGTTTTAAAGTAAGGAAAACAGTTTTAATTTAATAGTTTTTGACACGTTTTCGCCCCAAAATGGGGTCGGACAGTGACGGGGATGATGATTCCTCGGATCGTAAAAGAAAAATGCCGAAGATATCCAACCCAACAGATGAGGAAAGGTACAAAATGTATTTTAAAACTAATTATACAAGACTTTTCCTTGAAAATACCTCCAATGTTGACTATACAGTCTACGTGGAATCTAAAGAAAAGGAAAAACTTGGTAACAAAAACCCCATAAAACTTACCAAATTATTTACCGATAATATAAAGGGTATAACAAGCGTTTATCGTATAAATGCCTTTAAGGTGGGCATTATATTCAAGAAAGCAGCTGTAGCTAACAGCTTTCTAAAGTTAGACAACTTTTTAATTAAGTATAAACTTCGTGCCTTCATCCCCGCCCACTTGGTGGAGAAAGTGGGCATTATCAAATTCGTTCCCATTGACATGTCCAATGAGGAAATCTATAGAAATATTACATCCGATGCAGACGTGATCTCAATAAAAAGATTTATGAAGAGAGATGCTGACCGAAAATTAGTTCCTTTGACAACAGTGGCTATCACTTTTTCATCTACAACTTTACCGAAATATGTTTTTATAAATTTATTTCGATACCAAGTAAATGCTTACATTCCACCTCTGGTGCAATGTTACAAATGTTTCAAATTCAATCATTCTGCGAAAATATGTAGAAGCGAACAAATGTGTTCATCATGTTCAGGAAATCATTTATATAAGGAATGCTTGGTAGATACCTTATTATGCATTAACTGCGGTGGGGCCCACCTTGCCATATCTCGGGATTGTCCGATTAAAAAGAAGAAATTAGAAGAAAAACGCAATTCAATATTAAACCAACACAGAACATTTGCCTCTGTAGCTAAAGACGATAATAATTTCCCTATTTTAAAATCTAAGCCTGCACATAAAAATGTAAATAAAATTGTAAATGACTCTGATAATGTAATAAATGACTCTGCTTTTGTAAATAAAAAAACCAATGTAGTAGTAGAAAAAAAGAATGAAATTGAACAAATTGCTAATAATGAAATAATTTTAAATGCCATAGTTAAGTCCTTAGTAGCATT
Organism: Orthosia incerta; assembly: GCA_948252205.1. Taxonomy (NCBI): domain Eukaryota; kingdom Metazoa; phylum Arthropoda; class Insecta; order Lepidoptera; family Noctuidae; genus Orthosia; species Orthosia incerta. The sequence continues at coordinate 10,652,032 of OX411748.1, forward strand.
AGCAAATTCATCTGGAACAGAGCCGATGACTTTAAATAAAATAAAAGATGTTTTTCTATCTAATTTACTTTAATGGATAATATTAGATCTTATAACAAAACTTACAATAAGACATATATAACAATAGCTCATTTTAATATCCAGAGTGCTAATAATAAAAAACCATTATTAATTAACTTTCTTTCTGATAATGATATAGACGTTTGCTCGTTGAATGAAACATGGTTCAAAGAAGGGAGCACTTTCAGTGTTTCAGGCTATGATATTATAAAACAGAATGGTCCTAATGGTTATGGCGGGGTCGCTATTTTAATCAAGAATACTTATAAATACAAGGTGGTTCATACTCCTTACTATGATAATCTTCAAACAGTTGCTATTATTATTAAGACTGGTGTAGGAGATTTGTCTATACTTAGTGCATATAGTCCTCCAAGAGGTCGATTTAAATGTAGAAAATTAAAAAAGATTATTGACGATTTGGCCAAGCCTAACATTTTATTAAGTGACTTAAATGCACATCATGTTGCATTTGGTTGCTTGTCATCGAATTCGAGAGGTAATGAGGTCTATAATTTATTAGATGAGTGTGATCTTTGCATTTTAAATACAGGAGTTCCAACTACTGTGGGCACCATTCATCATAATCCATCTGCTATAGACATATCATGTGTGAGTCCTGTTCTAGCTCCTTTATGTGACTGGAAAGTGCATGACGATCCAATGGGTAGTTATCACCTTCCAACAATTATAAATATTCAGACTTCTGTAGAAAAATATGAGATAGGTTATCCATCGGAACGCTTCATATATAGCCAGGCTGACTGGTCCAGGTATAACTCTGAAAGTGAAAAAGCATTTGATCATTTAAACTTTACAACAGCTAGCTCAATGGATTTATATAACAGTTTTTGTGATATACTGAACAATATAAAACTGCAGCATATTCCGAAAATTGTGAACAAATCATCATATAAAATTAAAAAACCAGTTCCCTGGTGGGACAATGAATGTTCCATTGCTGTCAATAATAGTAAATTAGCATGGATAAACTATACATCCTATCCTACAATAGATAATTATATACAATATAAGAAGGTTGATGCGAAAAAAAAGAAATTACTTGGTGATAAAAAGAAACTTGGTTGGAGATTGTTATGTGAAGCTTTCAATAGATACACACCTGTTAGCATGATTTGGAACTACATCCGTAGATTTAAACGCGTGGCATTTAGAAAACCTCCTAAAAATGATGAATGGATTCCCTCTTTCCTTGACAAATATGCTCCTATGTCTCCACCTGAAAAAGATATTGACACAACAAGGTTAAAATACATTTTTGAATTAGCTGGAAACACTGAAAGTCGCTTTTTATCAGAGCCTTTTACATTAAGTGAATTCAATATTGCTCTTAAATCTAGAAAGGATACTACTCCTGGTCTTGATGACATATCCTATAAATTAATTCGTAACCTCCATACTAAAGCAAAACTAACATTACTTAAAATTTACAACTTGTTATGGTTATCGGAATCTGTCCCAGACTCTTGGAAAACTCAGTGTGTGATTCCAATTTTAAAGCCTGAAAAACCAAAAAATGATTGTAATTCATATAGACCAATATCTCTGTCATCCTGCTTAGGTAAGCTATTTGAATGTATGCTAAAATTTAGATTAGAGTACTATAGTGAAAAACATAGCATCTTACCTGAACAACAGTTTGGTTTCCGCAAAGGTAAATCTGCAGCAGAAAATTTCTTGTCTCTTATATCAGATATCAAAAATTCCTTTCATAGCCACACTTATACAGCCTGTAGTTTTCTTGATGTTAGTGGGGCCTTTGATAATGTTAATCCTTCTGTACTTATTCAGATCTTAAGTGATATTGGTGTACCAGGTAAAGTCTGTAAATGGATATTCACATTTCTGTATGATAGGGTAATGTATGTTAAATATAATAATATTTTACATGGACCTAGACACGTGTATAAAGGAACAATGCAGGGTTCTACTATTTCTCCATTGTTATATAATTTATATACTTCACAAATTAATAAATATTTAACAGAATCCTCTGTTAAGTGTTTATTGTTTGCTGATGATATTGTTGTTTATAGTGTAAATAAAGACATAAATAAGGCCATAAGTAACTTGAACAAGGGTTTACATCAGGTTCATAGTTTTTACAACAGTTTAAAACTAGATATTAATGTCAGCAAAAGTGGTGCTATGTTATTTAGTAAAAAATTCATTGAACTTGATGAAATTCCTTCTATTTATTTTAATAATAACTTGTTGAACTGGTTACATGAAAAGAAATTTCTTGGTGTATGTCTAGATACTAAATTAACTTTTGAAAGTCATATTGACATCATTTTAAGGAATGCCAGCAAAGGACTAAATATTTTACGTTCTTTAGCAGGTATTCATTGGGGTTCAGATCCAAAAATTCTGGCTATGCTATATAAGAGTATTGTTAGGAGTCATTTTGATTACAGTTCTATAGCATATATGAATGCAAATATTAGTCACCTCAGAAAATTGGACATTTTACAAAATAAAGCACTTAGAATTATCACTGGAGCCATGTGCTCAACACCAATAAATGCAATGGAGTCTGAATCAGGTATAATACCACTAAAATTCAGACGTTTACAGATCGCAGAAAAATTTTGTCTTAAATTACTGGCTACTAAAAATTTATTTGTTTTAAACAGGATTTTACCAAAACAGGCTCTTCCAAACAACTTAACTAATAATATCATTATAAATGCTCAACAGCTTGTGTCTGGACATTTACCAGAAATCTTATGTATAACATTAAATATCAAAACTTTAACCAATAATGTATACTCTTCAAATTTATTACCACTATATACAATTGATTATAACTGTATAAATAGTGATTTTATTATTATTGATTTTGAAAAGGTTTCTGGCCAGTCTGAATTTTTAGAGTACCTACACAGTCAACCAAATATTTATAAATTGTATACAGATGGATCAAAAGTTTTGAATAGAGTTACTGCAGCATATTATGATCCACAAGTAAAAGAAACCAAATGCTTTGAATTAGACTCTAATTGTAGTATTTTTACAGCTGAATGCTATGCAATATATAAAGCATTATTGTATGTAAATTCTGTAAATAGTTCTAAAATTGTAATTGTATCAGATAGTAAAAGTGCTTTGTTAGCTTTAGAAACTAATTCCTATAGATATAATCTGAATTTTATTTTGTTTAACATTAGGCAAACTTTATTAGAGTTAAGACAAAGAGGCAAATGTATTAAATTTAAATGGGTACCTTCTCACTGTGGTATCTCTGGCAACGAAATGGTGGACAGGGCAACCCGAGGAGTTTGTGATGAAGATCACTCTGCTTTGCTTAAAGTTCCTTTTACAGACTATCATGAAAAGTTATCTAGGAACCTAAAAATATTATGGCATGAGTATTGGAAAATTATAAGCCAAGAAAAAGGCAAGTGGTACACAAAAATTCAGGAGGTCCCGCCGCTAAGACCCTGGTATCATAAAAACAAAGACGCTGATAGCAGAAATTTCATAACTACAATTAATCGATTAAGATTTGGCCACTGTAAAACTCCAGCTCATCTAGCAAGACTGAAAATTATACCTGAAGGAAAGTGTGATTGTTGTGTCAACGAGGTCGCTAACCTTGATCATATAATAATGAAGTGTCAAAAATTTAACTTTGAACGTTTGGTCTTAGTAACCATACACTTTGTAACTCTGACAGAGTTACAAAGTGTATGCGTTAAGGAAGTGCCGAACGATTTGCAAACAATTTTATCAGAATCTTTGTATTTTAAACCTTTGTATAAATTCATTGTTAGTACTGTAGGAAAATTGTAATACAGATTTGTTTTAAATAGTTAAGTTAGGCTTTAAGGACTTGTATCCATGGCCGTTAAATAAATTGAAAAAAAAAAAAAAAACGTTAGCTCGGTGGAAGTTTCGAGAGAAAAGCTCGTAAAAGGCATTTGGTAAGTTGCACATTTATTTAGGGATAGTATTTCAACGAGCGAAAATAAATTCAAATTAAAGGTGTAAAAAATACTGAATATAGCTTACTGAAATACTATGTGGGCGAATACAAATGTTTAAAACAGCGACTTGAAAATAAAAGATTGTCAACGGAAAAGGCCTTTTTCTGTTTGCAGGGTTTAAACTAACCTAACATGAAGGAGATGGCATCCCCTTCGAACCAAACCTATCCGTGTCGGAGTTCTCTAAGCTCGTTGAAAACCGCCCGACGGTTATTGTCGGACTGTTGTATGTGTTCTAATCGCGCCAAAATCTTTACTTGCACGATGCAGGATTTGTGTGACGTCATGCCATTAGTTCGTAAGTGGCGGCGTCGATGCCACTACATGTGAAACATTTTATTTCACATTTTTATTAATGTTATAAGTTTAAAAAAATTAACTACACGATATTATTTCGCTTCTTTTGCACGCTCCTTCAAAACGAAGTTGATGCTTAAAAATATTTTAACATAGAAAAATTGATGGTCAGAGTTTCTTTTTAACCTACATATGATATGTAAATCAAAAACTATATTGAAAACAAAACTGTTCAAAAGGAGGTCCAATATTGTAATTCTGGCACCGAGCGGACGCACGACAAGTACCGCGTTAACATTGAGAATAATAATATACGCCTCGATTATTACGTATTCTTAGTTATAGCACTCTAAGGCTTCCGCAGATAATTCTTTTCTGTATAAAATGTTCTTCGGATAAATAATTAATCTGTGGAATAATTTTATTTCTATAGAAAAGAGTTTCGCAATTTCACGACGCACCTGTTTGCAAGAGCCGTTATTTACTAGACATCGAGTCGTCGACTCTCTAATCGTAATACCTACTTACGTTATAACAAAATAATAAGCATTATCGCGCTATGGCGTGTTAAACGCTATAAATTTTAGCCATGTACTTGAATATATAATCTATTAATAACTAGGGAACTAATCAGTTTCGAATTGTGGGATTGCATGAATAATTTTAATAGGCTAAACAAGCAGTAGGTTATTTGGTGAAGATATTGACCCACTCCTAGTGCGGGTCGCATAGTGCGTCACGGAAACTTAAACGACATCATCCGACGTGCTGTCGCCACCGTCGGCGTTCCGGCCGTATGTGAACCCCATGGCCTGGCACGCGACGATGGCAAAAGACCAGACGGGATGTCTTTGTTTCTATGGAAGATGGGTAGGCTTTTAGTGTGGGACGCTACTTGTGTTGATACTCTTGCACCATCCCATCTTCCTAGCTCGTCGTGCTGTGCTGGCGCTGCCGATGCGGCTGCAGAGAACTTCAAGCGGCGGAAATATAATAACCCCATCGGTAGTTATATTTTCGAGCCGTTTGGGGTTGAAACTCTTGGTCCGTGGGGTCCGAGTGCTCACGCTTTGTTTAAATATCTTTCCAAACGCCTAGTTGACACTTCGCGAGACCCAAGGGCTGGCTTTTACCTGGGTCAGAGAATAAGCATTGCTATACAACGTGGCAATGTTGCCAGTCTTTTGGGCACATTACCAGTGGACAACGATGTGAAGGAGTTTTTCGACGCCATATTTTAGTTAAGTATATTTTTAGGTTTTGGTTTAAGTGTATATGTTTGTAGTTTATTAAGTTATTTAAGTATTTTATACACTGTATATACTTTTATCTAAAAATAGAACAAAAAAACTTTCGCAATTAAACCCCACTCCTTCTGAAGTTAGACTATCATAAAAAAGTTAGTTTCAAAAATCAAAAAACTCGACCGATTAAGAAGCTAACTTAAAAGACGTAAAACAAGAAGAAAATCATGCTATGCAGTCGGAGGATACATCTGGTTCTGGTCAGCCAGGTATAAAACACATAAACAGATAAACGTATTACCCTCCTTCGGCAGTCGGGTAATAACATAACATCACGCATGACATGAAGGATCAGGGTGACGTGAACCTATAGTACGCCCAGATTTCACCAGTTATGTTTATCACATTTATGTATTTAATGCAGTATCGCAATTAAATCAGAACTCAATAAAGTTAAGTCTCATGTACAAGGGGGCGAGCCTATTGCTATCAACCGGGCAAAAACTCCTGGCTACTACTGAGGAATTCCAAATGGAAAACCCCATAAACACTTTGCCCAACCTAGAATTCGAACCCATAGGACCTCATGCTCAGTACTAGCGCTTGTGACCACTATAACAACGAAACAATCTAGAAAAATATAAAATAATCGCACCCTAATTACATAAAAACTCGAAGCATATAGCATTAGAGGTAATGTACTAAAACTTGTTGAGTCATATCTTCAGCACTGGAAGCAAATAACGAAAGTCAATAAGGTAAACTTAACTACTAAATCGGTGGAATCACATCGGTTGAAAGAGCGTGAAGTTATGTATTGTGTCCCTCAGGGAAGTATTTTTGATTAGGACTAATATCATGCACTTAAGTCAACGTTCCTTGATATTATTAAATAAACGTGACATATATTACAATAAAAATATAATTTACGAAGTTGATACAATAAAATTTTTAGGACTTAACATTGACAAAAAGTTAAAACGGAAGACACATTTCGAGACCTAAGTACCATAAGTACCTCAGCATATGCTCTGTATACACTAACTGCAGTAGTTAGTGTTGATGCTTTGCTCACCGCATAATACGGCCTAGTGGATTCCATCTTAAAGTATGGATATCATCTTTTAGGGTAACTCGACTGATAGGGAACTAGTTTTCAGAACTCAAAAGAAGTGCATTCGGTCGATGTTTAAACTTGAAACCACTACGAGCTGCAAGCCTTATTTTTAAAACACATAATTTTGACATTGCCTTGCCTATTTATATTAGAACATGAAGTATTATTTTATTATTCTCAACATTTTTAACAATTTATATATTTACTGCTATATTGGTAATTATAATTTGATTTATTATTTTATTATGTTGACATTTTTAATATTTTTTTTATAATCTTAATTTTTTTTTTGTTCTGACGTTCTGAAAGATAATTTTGAATTGTGTTCTTTTTATTATTTAAATGACATTTTAGTTAATTTAACTGACATTTTAGTATAATAATATTAAAATTTTTTTAATCATTGACTTAATGTGACAAGACATTTTGGAGTTATTATTTTGATTTGAACTTTATTATCTTGTTTTTCATTTTATTATTTTGATTTGTACTCTATTATTAATATTTGCATGTCATTATTTATAGCAAAGATGACGCTCTGTAATTTGATTTAATATTTTGCCATTGTAATAATTTTATTGACATTTTAGAATGATAATATTAACATTTGCTCGTTTTTATAATCATTGACTTAATATGACAAGACATTTTGGAATTATTAGTTTGATTATTAGTATCGTATGGTGACGGACGTAAGTACAGTATGGTGACGGACGTAAGGAATTACACCATCCTGTATCGGCGTGGCAGTGCAGTAATAGCACTGAGCACGCCAAACACGCGCGTTGCGCTAGGTTCAAGAAGTAGATAGGCTAGACCTAGGGAAAACAGACGGGTCGGTATGCTGAGAGAGATGCTGCATTAAACAAAGGTACGACTAACCTCAGAGGCGGGTTTCCTCGTGCTCGTTCTGGTTAACTCTGGCAGCGCTCCTTCTCTGTTCCACTGGACGTCTTGGTTTGAAGTTCCCTGGGTACTGGCACAATTTGCTGACGCGAGAGTGGACTGTATGCGGCGCGGTAGAACGGCGAGCCACGTGACGCTGGCTCAAGGTGATGATCAGAGGTGATCACCACGAATCCGACGACGCGACGACGAGAGTCGATCGCAGACGATGCGGTTTAATAAAGCGGTGGGATCTCACAGCGGGTGAGGAATCCAGGGTGAATAGCCAGGCGGTTGACTTCCACGAGCGGTGAGGCTACCCTCGACGAGGGCCGAACGTAGACTGTTCGAAAATCGAACATGTAGTTTGCAGCGAAAATTGACAAGAAAAGGGTAGATAAAATATTAAGAGAAATGTGGGTAACTAAACAATAAGCGCGCCTAGAGGTGGCGCGAACATGCCCCCGGCTTGAAAACCTTCGGTTTTCATAAAAATTAACTAAAGTAAGAGAAAAGCGGTGGAAAACAATGAAGGAATTCAGGGGGCAGAGTAAGTTATTGAGACGGTAGAGTACAGAGGCGAACAACGGGTCTCTTATAGACACCCGTCGTCGTCCTGACTGAAGCGACTCTTACAACGCCGTCCTTACCAGGATAGGTGGCAGTAATGACGCCGAGAGGCCATGAAAGCGGAGACACATTGTCAGTGACAATAACAACAATAGAACCTATAGCAATGGGATTAGAAAACGTATTCCATTTCTTACGAGATTGAAGTAAATGCAGATATTCTAGTTTCCATCGTTTTGCGAACGATTGTACCATTTGGTCTAGCAAAGCATAACGTTTTAGTAAGCTTGGCGCTTCATTAGATGCCTCACTAGCAGGTAAATGGTTAAGTGGTGTTAACATTAAAAAATGTGATGGAGTTAAAGCGGTAGGTTCCGATGGATCTTCACTTAGTAGGGTTAGCGGCCGTGAGTTGATTACACACTCTATCTGCGTGAGCACAGTCGACATTTCCTCGTATGTTAGCAATTGCGAACCAACGATCCTATGAAGATGCGTTTTAAAGGCTTTAACATAGATTTCATAGTGACCCCCAAAGTGAGGGCTACGCGGAGGATTAAATTTCCAAGTAATTTTATTAGCAGTTAATTTATTTCTTAAATATTCTATATGATCTTTAGAATTAATGATTTCGTCAGAAAAATAAGAATACTGTAACGCGAGTAAAACCTTTGCTTCAGCGTAATTAAGCGCGTCTGGGGTTATATGATTAGAAGGCGGTAATATTTTTATAAATCGATAAATGTTTGTGACTGTACGTAGGAGTACCAGCCATTTTGAAATGCGGTTTGATAAGTTAAGAAGCGGGTGACCATTGTCACTTATATTAGTTACAGCGGTAAGAGTTAGAACTTTCTTAATCTCCGGTAAATTATTATGAATTGCATTATCATCACCAATGAATTTGGCGGGCCACTCATTCGTAGGTTGGCATAGCCAATGAGGCCCAGTAAACCACAGTGGGTGGTTTATGATTTGAGCAGGAGTTAATCCTCGTGACAAACAGTCACGCGGGTTCTGATCACCAGGAATGTGATAAAACTTATTAGCGGGAATGGCGGCTACTGTTTTTGTAATGCGCGTTGCTACGAATGTTTTGAATCGATGCGGTGAGGCGCTAAGCCACTGAAGTGCGACCATAGAGTCTGTAAAACAGTAGACATTATTAATATAATGCCGTTTTTCGTATGTATCAATAACGCGGCGAACTAGTTTTGCCATCAGCAAGCAAGCGCATAGCTCTAGCCGGGCCACAGATACAGTTTTCAGTGGAGCAACTTTAGATTTTGCGCAAACCAATCGAGTGACTGGCGACGAATTAGAATCATTTATAATAAGAAGGTAAACAACGCAACCATAAGCCTTTTCACTGGCATCAGAAAATGCAATAATGGAATTTTTTGTATTTTCATAAACATCTAAATGACGTTTAAAACGTAAACTTTGAATAGTAGGTAACTCATTTAAATAGTTTTTCCAAATGTTTATAATCTCTAGCGGTGGTTGTTCATCCCAACCAAGTTGTAGTATATAAAGTTTTTTCAACACAAGTTTAGCGTATAAAATAACTGGAGCAATGAGCCCGAGTACATCAAACTGACGAGCGATTACAGATAAAATGTTACGTTTTGTGATTGGACGATTTTCTAAATGTACAGTGAACATAAATTCGTCACATGTGGGTGACCATTTTAAACCCAGAACCTTTAAATTAGGGTCCTGTTCTTCAAAGTTAATACTATCAGTGTGAAGCTCAGAGTTGGAAAGCGATTCAAGCAACTCACATGAGTTACTTGCCCACTTGACGAGCTCAAAGCCCCCGGCTTTGAGCAAACCCCGAAGGTCGTCTCTGAGCTGCAAACCCATTGACAGGTTTGGTGCAGAGTAACAAACGTCATCCATATACGTATTATGTTTTATGACAGAAGAAGCAAGCGGGAAACGGGTACACTCGTCATTGCAGAGTTGTCTGAGTACTCTCATTGCCAAGAAAGGGCTGCTTCGAAGGCCGAAGCAGACGCGATTAAATTGATAAGTAATTAGCTGGTCGCAAGCGTTAAAACGAAATAAAAACTTTTGATATTTGCGGTCATTTGCATGAGTTAAAATCTGCAAATACATCGGTTTGATGTCTGAGATAAAGGTGATTTTATATAAACGGAAATCTAGAAGAATTAAGAATAAATCATTTTGCAGATTTTCACCCGTATGCAAAACGTCATTGAGAGACAGACCTGAACTGGTTTTAGAACTAGCATCCATCACCATGCGCCATTTGGTGGTGGTTTTATCTAACCGAGCCACAGCATGATGAGGTATATAGTAGCCAGACATATGGTTATCATTTCTAATGACTGAAATATAACCCTTACCTATATATTCATTGATAATAGCGTTGTATTCAACTCGTAGTTGAGAGGAACAATTTAATTTACGCTCAAGAAACATGAAGCGCTTCTTAGCAGTGGCAAATGACTCACCAAGAGAGTTAGGATCGCGGGAGAACGGCAGAGATACCGTATAGCGGCCCGTATTGTCACGGGAAACATTATTAGTGAAAAAGGTTTCACATTCGAGAGCGGCTGGACTCAACGTAGGTTTATATTCAATCTCCTCGAGGTGCCAGAATTTTTGAAGAACTGAGTCTAAGTGCGGTGGTTCCACGGCGGAACATAAAGAAATACATGCGTATTCAAAGATATTAATCGGAGCATTACCGATTATCAAGTAACCGAAAATTGTTTCAAAGGCTGTAGGTGTATCATGCGATCCAGTGACACGACCTGACAACAAGATTTCAGAGAATAGCGGGGCACCAATCAGAATATCTATTTCTGATGGTTTTTTTTTTTTTTTTTTTTTTATTATCTATAGGCTTGCGCTTGACCACTATCTCACCTGATGGTAAGCGATGATGTGGTCGACGATAGAGCACGCTTGCCTAGAAGAAACCTATTCACTCTTGACTTAAAGACCCCTAGATTGTAGCTATCGGGAAACACAGATTCCGGCAGGGAATTCCACTCTTTAGCTGTACGCATAATAAAAGTGTCCCCAAAACGTTTTGTGCGTATGGGTGGGATGTCCACCATGTACCGATGACGCATCGCCGTACGTCTGGTAGTCCGATGATGGAACGGGCTGGGCGGAATTAAATCATGTAATTCCATCGCACACTCCCCGAAATGTAACCGATAAAATACCGACAAACTGGCAACTCGGCGACGATGTTCAAGGCTCTGGAGCTTTGACTTGACCAGTGCCTCATTACCGATGAGTTTCTTGGCCCGCTTTTCGATCGACTCTAGTGCATCAAGCTGGTATTTGGCAGATCCATCCCAGAGATGAGAACAGTACTCCATGCACGATCGAACTTGCGCTTGATACAAGTTGAGCAGCTGTTCCGGCGTGAAGTACCCTCTCACCTTCGCAAGGATCCCCAACTTTTTGGCAGCCAGCTGAGCCTTTGCCTCAATGTATGGCCCAAAATTGAGAGTCGATGTCAACGTAACGCCAAGAAGCTCAAGATGGTCCGTTATTGGCACGGTTACATCACGGAAAGTAGGAGCCGGGTGGAATTGGCTCCTTTTAGCGGAAAAAAGACACGCCTGGGTTTTAGCAGCATTAAACCTGATCAGATTGGCATCGCCCCATTCGGAAACTGCCTGCAAGGACAAGTTCAAGCGCTCCACCATGGCCTCCCGGAGAGACCGGACCTGAGGCCCGGTAGCACGCGCGTTGGACAAGTATCTCTCAGCAACAGTGCTGTCGTCTGCATACCCAAAGGTGCCGGGCTTCAGCAGATCGTTAATGTGCAACAAGAACAATGTTGCTGAGAGTACGGACCCCTGAGGGACCCCGGCATTAATATCCAATTGGTCCGACGAGCAGCCATCGATAACCACTCGAATGGACCGATCTCTCAGGAAGTCTGCAATCCAATCACACAGACCACCGGGCAAACCGAATGAAGGAAGCTTACCAATAAGGCTTTCGTGCCAGACCCTATCGAAAGCCTTCGAGATGTCGAGGGAGACGGCAAGCGCTTCCCCATGCCTCTCGATGGCCTCACTCCATATGTGAATGGCATACGCTAGAAGATCCCCAGTAGACCGATTTCGGCGAAAGCCGTATTGGCGGTCGCTAAGGATATCGTTAGTTTCTAGGTATGCCAGGAGCTTAGTGTTGAGTACACGCTCCATACTCTTACAGAGTATGGACGTTACAGAGATGGGTCTGTAGTTGGCCGGGTCAGCTCTACTGCCCTTCTTGGGCACGGGCTGTACGTTGGCTTGCTTCCAAGCATTCGGCACTGTTCCAGTCTCATATGAAAGGCGGAATAGGCGTGTCAAGATCGGAGACAGTTCAGGCGCACAGGTTCTAAGAACTATAGCTGGTATGCCGTCAGGGCCGCTAGCCTTGTTCACGTCGAGGTTGCGCAGCACCCTACGGACGTCCTTTTGATGGATGCGAATGTCCGACATACTCGTCTCGCACCCATCAGGAGAAGGAGGGGGCTGCGAATCACCAGGATTCAGACGCGAAGATTCCGCAAAGAGGGAGGCAAACAAATTTGCCTTCTCCTCAGCGGTGTGAGCCAGTGACCCATCGGGTTTCAGCAGTGGTGGTAGTGAGGGACGGCAGAAGTTCGACTCGACCGACTTAGCCAGGGACCAGAACGCTTTACTACCTGCTGGGTAAGAAGCAAGTTTGGCCCCCATTCGGCCAATGTGGTCGAATCGAGCCCCACGCAACACCTTCTTGCAGGACTTGGCAGCCCTGTTGTAGGCTCTCTTCTTCTGACCCAAGTCACTCGCTTTACGCGATCGAGCGTCGACCCATGCCAGGTACGCCTCATGTTTAAGCGCGTCGGCGCGACGACATTCGGCGCCAAACCATGGCCGGTCAACGCTGGAAATCGTTATGTCAGAGAACGGAATGTAGTACTCCATTCCCTGACACAACACATCAGTAACGGCGTCCGCGCACGACGAAGGATCAGCCGAAGAAAAGCAAGTAGGCTGCCAAGGATAGCAAGCGAAGAAAGAACGCATGCCATCCCAATCTGCTGACCTGTACCGCCAAACCCGCCGGGTGCCTCTTGGGCTGGGATCGGGCGGGGAATAGACGGACACAGACTTCACCAGACATTGGTCGGAACTACCCAGGGGTGAACTTATCGACACAGAGTATCTGTCTGGATCTGTTGTCAGCAGAAGGTCCAAGCAATTCGCTGTGTGCGAATCAACATCCGGTACCCTCGTTGCCCCCTGGACCAGCTGGGTGAGGTTTAGCGTTAGCGAAAGCTTACGCATCTCCCGTCCAGCATGGTCAGTGCACTGGTATGGGAAGAGCCACTCCTGATGGTGGGCGTTAAAGTCCCCCAGTAACACTAATTGGGCGGAAGGGTACCGTTGCTGTGCCGCATCAGCCGCCTCACTGAGGTACTCTGCGAGCCTGGATGTCTCCTGATCTCCGCTGTGCGAGCGGTAGACACAGGCGTAGATAATTTTATCCAGACCTAGTGTCCACTAGAGCCCACAGCGTTGAAAAAAATGAAAGGTGAAAAGAAATCGTTATCTGCAAGGGGCAGATTATTTAAATAAGAAAGAGCGGAAACATCAACTTCTACCATAGGCAAGTTATCAGTAATACGATCGATGACGTAAGCATTAAGTAATACAGAAGTATTATTTAGTCGCGAAGATAACTTGAGAGAAGTATCCCCCTTAATAGGGTTAGGCGCAGAACCTATGCCCTTAACTACATAGTGAGATAGTTTATTAAAATGTAAACCTAATTTTTGACAACACGCCGAAGTTATAATGTTATTTTGAGAACCCGGATCTATTTGTGCACGAACGCATTGTTTATGACCATTAGAATCAGTCGCATAAACTTGCACGGTCCCTAATAGACAGGTATTATTACGCGGTAACATAGATTGAGTATTACATAACTTATATGCTTTGTATTCACTGAAAACAGTGAATAAAAAGCAGTTTTACTCACTGTTTTGGTGTTTGAATTTAGAACACACTAATATATATTCGACGTCCATCTCAAAGCTATACAACCTCCTTGCGCATAAAATACTCGTGCAAAGAATATTCGACTTTCAAACTCCTTCATCGATTTAATTTTCAGTTTGTTTTAGTCTTATTTTAGTCTGGGATGTTTAGTGAATACTTATTTGGATTGTAATTGTAATATTAATTGCATTGGTGTTTAATTAATTATATTTATGTAACGTAACGGAGGTGGTCACTGGCCCCTGAATCACAGATACTGTTACCTAGCTCAGATTTAATTTACAAAAAATGTGAAACCCTGAGTTTTCACCTTTTTGTAAATTTTGAATGTAATAAAACATTTATTTATTATTATTCCTTGTGCTTTTCGCTTAAATCTTTCTTTTTCTCGTAGTCATGGTATAAAATATCGTATGCAACTCTTGAATAAAACGGATTTATATCGAGGGCCATGAATCACTCGCGTCGCTCAGGATTCTAACACTTGAATCACTCGCTATGCTCGTGATTCAATCATCATGTATCACTCCCTATGGTCGTGATTCAGTTGTTAGAATCCTTCACTTGTTCGTGATTCATCTATGGCCCTCGCTTTAAATCCGTCCTTTATCCACTAGTTGCATAATATACTATTGTGCCCCAAAAAATTTGAACAATGACCATTAAGTTCTATTTCTTAAACATTGAACACACTGAAACGACAATAAAAACAATTTACCGCCTCCGGGGTTATATTTGCGTAGCATTTCATACGACATAGTACACTCGCGGCCATTTATAGAACGACACGTATTATGTTGCATTCTGTTCTCCTATAGCCATAGTGCCGCTATCTGACAAAATCATATTTTGAGATATACACGAAAAACAAAATATCGCGTAATAATAAAAGTTGATGCTTTTTATTAACTATAAATCATAATGTGAAATCATAATGTAAAATGGTTTGTACATGTAAACATAGCAATTTCGGACGTTTTTATTTATCTATCCGGAATCTATTGATAGAAGAAAAATAGGGGTCTTCAAGTCAAGAGTGAATAGGTTACTTCTAGGCAAGCGTGCTTCACCTTCGACCACATCATCACTTAACATCAGGCGAGATAGTGGTCAAACGCGAGCCTATAACAAATAAAAAAAAAAAAAAAAAATTCTAAGGCTTAGGGCTCTTTCAATTTAGTGGTTTGGTGTCGGACTGCAGTCGCTCCATGTAAAACACTGGTACTCAGCCGGTAAGACTGAAAGCCGACCCCAACATAGTTGGGAAAAGGCTAGGCAGATTGATTGGTGTCGGACTGCTGCGGTACCGCAGCGGTGCGGGTGTCGTATTGCGCACGACCAGTTTACTTTTTCCATAGGACGAATATGTGTGTGAATAAATGAAATGGAAAAAATCAACTGGTCGAGCGCAGTACGACACCCGCACCGCTGCGGCATCGCAGCAGTCCGACACCTAACGACTAAATTACAAAGAGACCTTACACCGATATAAAGAGATTTACATTTTCATCAGATCGTTTACCATCGGGTGAGATAGTGGCCAAGCGCGAGCCTAATAATAATAAATAAAAAAAGGTTACGATGGCATCAATAGTTAATTTCGTGTCGAGCATAAAAAGACGAGATTTTAACACGAGCGATGTAGCCTATTTCAACGTGCGCCGAAGTGCGAGTGTTAAAATAAAGCCTTTTTATGCGAGACACGAACGATTCTTTTTTTACTACCTGATGAGCTTATTTAATTATATTAAATTATATATTTTTATTTTTCCTTATAATTGTTTAGTTTGGACATTATAATTAAATTATTAAAGCCATTACAAATGCACAAAAATAAAATGAGCAAATGCGCCTGAACTAGGCGGAGCCTGTATTTCTGGACGCAGTATACTTTCCAGACATTATGAACAATACAACAGTGGTTACGTTTACATAATATGATATAACTTCAAAGCAAAATAACATTTTAAAACAGACAGAGTGTGTGTTGAGAGTGTTTGAGTGAGTGTCGTGTGGTGTGCTTGTGTGGAGAGTGTTAAGTGAGTGTTTGGGGTGTTTAATAGTTTAACTTTATCTAGTTTCTCTAGTTTTAAGAAGTTCTTCTGTAGTTTAGTAATCACAAGTAATTAGGAAGTTGGTTACGCTTCCTAATTTATAGTTATGTTTTGTTTGTTATTGTATTCCTTATATTGTATTACATCACCATAGGGCGATTGAGAGGCATTGGTTCCAATTTATTAAATAAGTGTCACATATCGTTGATTTGGTGATATCCCGCGCGGTGGGGCCACCGTCAATACGCCGCCGCCGGCCATTCTTCTTCTCGTTTTAACCTCGGTTGGGTGCGCGCACGTCCTGCGCATCACGCTTCATCTCGCCCAAACCTCTTAATTGAACCTACATGAAAGTGTTATCTGCATTACCTAGACCTTCTGTGTTGTGTACCGCTGGCCAGCATAGTGTATCTAGTCTGTGAGCTGAACTTCCCGAACGTGACGTCCATTTGCATCTGCATGGGAATCGCTGTTTCAAAGGTATGTGGTATAATTAGTAAATTGAACTTTATCCATTGCCTTTCGTCTCATCCGCGTACTTTTCTCCTTCAAGTTAGCACTGCTGAATCAGCAATTATAGCCTAGATTACTCTAATAATTTAGGTTCAAGCGCGTATGATTTTACTAGTAATCTTCTAGAGGTTATACGCACCAGAAGTGTTTAACTTATAGTTTTATTTTACATTCCCGTTTACTTAGTGCATAGATACGAGTATTAAGATTAGTATTTAATTTATTATATAGAAATGCAAATAAGTTCCAAAAATAATTTACTGAACCACGGTTCTGTATCATTCTGCCAGCTACATAATGATCCATACAAAAATCTGTAATTTTGTTTTTTGATTTTATAATCTTGTGTCTAAATATTCATATTTTGAAACGAATTTCTTAGGCAATGTGTTACATAATAGACAAGGTAGTAGAAAAACAATGTTTAAATCAACCAATTGTCAGATAGCGGCACTCTAGATATAACATGGGAGCATTCTCGTCCTTATGAAAGTTTTGAGGGTGATATCGTATACATCTAAACATTCTCAACCCTCGTCACGCGCCAGTCGCAACTAAAATGTACTGTGTCTGTCGGCCAACGTCTTGTGTTACAAGCACGTAATATTTCAAACACCGCTGTTCGTGATTGTACCTGTATATTTTAATTTACTTTGATGTAGTCGCTTAAGTTAGTTGTAATTGTGTAGGTTAGAGAAATTATTTCAAGTTTAGAGCTGTTACTAACTGATTTCTAGGTTATAAATATCGATTAGGCAGATATGTCTTGTCGCTTACTGTTTTAATTTGCACTCGATTTTGAGTCTTTTAAACTCAATCTGTATGTTACCTGAAATAAAATATGTCAACAAAGAATAAATGTTGGTCAAAGAAAAATAATCTGTTATATGAATTAGTTTGTTTTCTGTTTGCTCCGTTCATGATAGCATCTATTTTACCAACTTCATTATTGTCATAATGTCATTATTACAGAATTACACAGTCAACAATAAAATATTTGAAAAAAATGTGCAATGTAGGTACTACTGTATAGGTATGTCATCCAACATCTTGTGTTACAAACACGAATAATGTGTTTTAAACACCGCTGTTCGTGATTGTACCTGGATATTTTAATGTACTTTGATGTAATGCGTAGGTAAGAGCAATAATTTCAAGTTCAGGACTAACTAATTGTAGATTTCTCGGAAATTAATTACAATAAGGTAAATATGCCTTACGTTACTATTTCTATTTGGACTAGCTTTTGAGTATTTTCAACTAAATTTGTGTGTTAAGTCGAATAAAATGTGTCTACAAAGAATAACTGTAGGTAAAGTCATGGTAAAAATAAGTTTGTTCCGTTTTTGTTTGCTCCGTTCGGCGCATCTACTTCACTTCTTTACCATATCGCTGATATCATATCTATGCTATATAATGAAATCATCATGTGTGGCTAATACAAATGTGGAAATAGTAGTTTATGCAACGGTCATATAATAGGGGTTATTAAAACACGAGTGAGGGTATACCAACCCGCACTAGGCCCGCGTGGTGGATAACGGCCCATTCCCTCTCACAGAGAGGAGGCCTGTGGCCCAGCAGTGGGAACATTAATAGGCTGATGATGTGATGTGATGTGTGAGTGAGGGTTTATCACACGAGGCGAAGCCGAGAGTTGACAATGAGACTATTTTTCTATATTAAGTCAATGAGACCATAAGCGCCAATAAATTAAAAAGTAAAAGGGTGCTATAAAAAATAAAATAGTACATTTCGTGTCGAGCATAAAAAGTCGAGATATTAACACGAGTGATGTAGCCAATGTTGACGTGAGCCGAAGGCGAAACTACATGCGAGTGTTAAAACAAAGCCTTTTTATGTGAGAGACGAATGATTCTTTTTACACTACCTGATGACCTTACTTAATTAAATGCAAATAAGTTCCAGCAAAATTTTATAAGAAACGTTCAGACTAAAAATCACAGACTAGAGGTATAGAGGTAACAGGTTCAGTATCATTCTGCCACTTACATAATGATATCAAAACTCCATACAAAAGTCATTTTGTAACTGTTATTATGTAATTTTGTTTTTTTTTTAACTTGTTTTATAATCTTGCGTCTAAATATTAATATTTCGAATCGAATTTCTTAGGCAATGTCTAACATAATAGACAAGGTAGTGGAAAAATATATTTTTCAATACAGTTGTTAAACATGGCGTACTTTCAGAGGCTATAATTATGATTCGAAAGTTAAATCTTACGCATGCATAGGCATCTTTCTGTTACGCGGTCGTGACTTTTGTTTACGAGCTCGATCATTATGTTTGCAGTTTAGTTTTAAATTTATAAGTCAATTTAAAAAAGTTTAGTAGCAAGGATTTTTCAAACATAGAATAAAATGGGATAGATTTTCTACGAGGAAAAATTTATGATTCCGTACGTTTTAGCATTGAATTCTCAAAAGTCTTATAAATGGTTGTTTAATATATTTAATTACCAGTTTTAATTTAATTATTTTCACATCAACATTTGTCTAAAATCGAATAGGCTGCATAGGCTGTTAACGTTGTAAAAAAATAAGTCCAGTTGCAAAAACGATCCATAAGTCAATTTAAAAAAGTTTAGTAGCAAGGAGTTTTCATACATAGAATAAAATGGGATACAATTTTATACGAGGAAAAATTAATGATTCCGTACGTTTTAGCATTGAATTCTAATTTTTTTTTATTGTTGTTTATTATGTTTAATTACCAGTTTTAAGTTAATTATTTTCACATCAGCCTAGGCTGTTTTCTATGTAAAAAAATTTGTCCAGTTGCAAAAACGCGCCATATTGAAAATTTATGTTTTTGTGAATAAACAAATCTAATTCTTTGATTTGTGATACACGGGTGTGTAGGTTATTGCACCTACCTATAACCTACTTTCCACCCTTGTATCACAATGTACTATTATTATGACGTTGTTTGAAAATTAAAGGGAAATGTTGCACTGTAATGGTGTTTTTATAAATTTTACCCATTCACGAAAAAAAAGGGCTTGTTTATACAATATTTTTTGAATTCATATTTGGAATATTACGTTGTGAGTGTAGATAAAATACATTAAATGTTTCGTTAAGTGTTTTACTGTGTAGGTCAGCAAACGACATGACACGAACGCGTCGTCGTCGCGGTGACAGAGGGCGCTTTTCGATTTCGCGATAGAAATGAACGCGACGCGTACGGTCGCATATTCGAAGGATGATGCGTTGTATTAGGACAGCGCCTTACAAGCACGTAGAATAATATGATTCAAACACCGCTGTTCGTGATTGTACCTGGATATTCGTATGTTCTTTGATGTAGTAAGTTTTCAAATTCAAAATAAAGTTATTTTATTTATTTTATTTATTTAGTACATGGAGAACTTACAGCTAACAAAAACAAAAAATAAAAGGAGGTAATAGTCACCAGAAAGCCAATTACAAGTCCTCGCGTTTAAAATTAGAATATAAATACAAGTATGATGCGAGCACAGACAGCAACACGACTTAAAGTGTAGTCACTAAATACCAGATTAAAAAATAAGATACAGACATTTGTTTGCAAAAAAAAAAAAAAGACAGAATAAAAAAGAAAACCGCTTAATATAACCGCTGTTACTTGAAAAATTGAAGGCTCAAGCTCCGTCTGGCCGAGTTTACAGTAGTTACAAAGGGATCCAAATCATGTAGTTTGCATATCTCATTAAAATTACTGCTTGCACGCACAATAAAGCTGTTCTGCCTATAATTCGATGACGAATGAAGTACACAAATGGGAGGGTTGTAACGTAAAATTTTTCTGGGCACATTAAAATAAAATTTGGACAATAGTTCAGGACTATCAATATCGTTATGGAGGATTTTTAACAAAAACAGACAGTCTGCAATTTTTCGTCGGTCTATAAGTGGCAGTAGGTGGAATTTTTTACAGAGACGAAGATATTCAGATTCAGATTATTGCATCCATAATGTACTTACAGGAAGTAAATTTCGATTCTGCTGTTGAGCGCCTAAGTGAGCGGACGCGTGCATCTACCGCAAATTACTTACGTTAAAATTACACTACGATAAATTGTGATTGGTCTGGCACCATTATTCAAATTCTCGTTTCTTCCTAAAGCATTTTTACGAGTAAGCCACTCCCCGCGAAAGTGACAACAATATTACGGTCAATAACCTTAATAAACAAAGTGGTGAAGATCGCCGCGATTGGAAGTTTGGGTCGGGTTCGAACCGCCCACCTCACGCACGGGAGTCGGTAACGTAAACCGCCAAGCCGAGCTGCGCTGACGCATCATTGCAAAATATCGAATCCGTACCACCTGTGCTACGCAAAACCAACAACCGGACTACGTGCAGAGCGGCTACGAGTGCTACGCGTCTACAAGTGCTACGCGACACCGACCTCGCATCAAAGCACTGTGCTACGTGCGTATCGACTACGACGCGTTCACGTGTTATTTTTATAAACATTCAGCTGGCACTTCTTAATTAACATGCCTAAAACACAACGTGCATCGCCAAAAGAAATCCAACATTCGGCTTCCAACCCTGATATTACTAATACCTCTCAAGATATGGATTTTTTAAATATCACCTTTCGTGCAAAGAAACCACACGTTGAGCTACCTTCCAGCGAGCTGCAAGATTTTAAAGATGAAATTAGGGAAATGTTATCATCGTGGAAAAAAGACCAAGAACAAATTCTGCATAAACTTAGCTCGGAAGTAGGTGAAGTGAAGTTGCAAAATGAAAAGATCCACAATTGCTATTTGGAAATGGAAAAAGCATAATGTTTACAAATGCAAAATACGAGGAGATTAAATCCAGTGTCGAGGATCTTGGTAAGGAACGCATAAATCTACTAAATCATATCGATGATCTGGAGCATAAAATTATGGATATGCAGGTTAGTTCCCGAAGCTCAACTATTGAAATAAGAAACCTGTTGCCAGCTGAGAAAATATCACCACCATAGCCTTCTCTTATAGTTGATACATGCAAGGCTCTGAATATAGATATTCTTCCATCCGACGTACGTGATATGTATAGCATTCCCAATAAGGAAGGCGACAAGAGGTCTATTGTTGCTGAATTTCAGACCGTCACTCTCAAAAATAATGTCCTCGCTGCAGTCCGAAAATTTAATAAGAACCGAGATAACTCTCAAAAATTTAATACTGAGCACATCGGTCTCTCTGCAACTCGAACACCAATTTACATCTCGGATCGATTGTCTGGCACCACAAGAAAACTCTTTTTTGAATCCCGAGCGTTTGCTAATGCAAATGGCTTCAAATTCTGCTGGACGGCTAATGGTAAAGTCCTACTACGCAAGGAAGAGGGCCTGAAATCCATCACTATAAAATCCAAGCACTACTTAGAAAAACTTTCTATTCAAAAGTGACTATCCAATAAAAATTATCCTTTAGTCTTAATAAGTATTTACTTTCGTATTCTTTTAATCCATGTTTTATCGTCTTCATTACTTTTCCTTTAAATAAGTTAGCTCAAATTGTAATTCAGGCACTTAACATTTACACACACTCCCATACACTATGCGCACACAAACATATCCCGAATACAACTCACAGTACAACAATAAATACAGTTCACACTTATACTATCACACCAGTTCATATCAATACACAACATTTTATGCGAAAGCAGGCAAAAACCTTCCAGTTTCTTTGAATTCGACTTGCATGCCCATTCAAACACCACGCAATCAGGTCAGGACATTGGGTCTTATATTGTTTTCAAATGGCTTTAATAAATAAATACAACTCTGAACTAGACTCAATAAACGTGGGCAATTCATTGATTTGTAGCCCAGAAGACTGCCTTAAATTTGTTAAGAATTCCGAGGGTACTATGAAAATCCTACATTTAAATATAAGAAGCATAAACAAAAATTTTGAACAATTGCAGGTACTTCTGCAATTATCAAACATTAGCTTCGATTTGACCGAATGCTGGCTAAGTAAGGCAATTAACTTACCTATATTACAGGGTTTCCAATCATATCGTACGGACATAAACTCGAACCAGAACGATGGAATTGTTATATATGCGAAACTGGGTCTACAAGTCTCAGTGTGAGAACCTACATTTATGGGTGGAAACTGCCTAGTTTTCCAAATAGATGATAAAAGAATTGCGTTAGTAGTAGTCTATCAGTCCCCATCACACAGCTCTAGGGAAAGTTTTGATGTGTTCCTAGATAGTTTAAATAATATTTACACTAAACTTTCCAAATGGCAGAACATTGCTCTTATGGGTGACTTGAATATTGATATTAGGATGAGCAGTAGAAACGATTGAAGTCTGGATAACCTCATACTTAATTCATCGCATGGGCTGCTACCATCTCATCTTTTACCTACTAGGCTTGAAAATTGTCTTGACCACGCGTTCATAAAATCTGACTTGCCTACCACCACATTAGTTCTTGAATCACACATCACAGACCATAAACCTATTATCCTTGCTATCGATAATGCAAGTCCTAGTCGCAAAACATGTCACTATTCTACTGCCGTAAATTATGAGGCAATTAAGCTAGAGCTAGAAACCCCGAATTTTGAGGCTATTTATCAAGTTGACGACCCATATACAATGATGGACACATTCATAACTATGTTAAAATCGGTGATTGCTAAACACATTAAGTATATCAAGATACCAAGTAAAAAAGGACCATCAAACCCTGGATAACCCCAGGCCTATTGAAGTGTATCCAAAATCGAGACAAAATGCATATACGATCAAATAAAGAACCACATAATTTAATTCTTAAAATAACTTATATGCAGTTTATTTATTTATTTATTATAAACTTTATTGTACACCACAAAATAAAAAACATACAGGACAAACATTTTCAAAAACAAAGTGTACAATGGGCGGTCCTATTTAGTACCTTAAATGAAGTTTGTAAATTTTTCAGTAACGTAGGAAAAAACTTAGCAAATAAAATTCTATCAGAGGGTCATCGTCCCGCAAATATGAACAGCCCGGTTCTGAATATCGGTGATGACACCCCACTATCGCCCGCTAACTCCCTCGTGCTGCTAGATATAGACGAATCTGAAGTGGAGTCTCTTGTTTCGCAGCTACGTAACAACTGTGCGTTAGGTTGGGATGGCATATCGCCTATTGTATTAAAAATGAGCCGGCGGACACTGGTAAAACCTTTGACGTACATCTTTAATAACTGTCTCCGGGAGGGTGTTTGACCTGACGCGCTTAAAAAAGCTATTGTGCATCCAATCCACAAGGGTGGGAGCAGAAGCTGTGTCAACAACTATAGACCCATTTTGGTTTTGCCTGCTCTTTCCAAAGTGTTGGAAAGGATTCTTGGCAACCGGCTTAAGAACTTCTTGGATAGATACAAGATCATAGCTGATAATCAGTATGGGTTCCGTTCCGGTGTCTCGACTGAAGATGCAGTGCTTGATTTCACACAGTTGGTTGCTAGGAATCTCGATAGGAAAACCAAATGTCTGGGCATATTCCTAGATCTCTCGAAGGCATTTGACACAGTTTCTGTTCCCATACTTATTGCCAAATTAGAGCTACTTGGTATACGAGGTATAGCACTGCAAGTCTTCAAAGATTATTTGAACAACCGTACACAAAGAATCAAAATCGATGATCACTTAAGTGATGAAGAAACCCTGTCCTACGGAGTGCCCCAGGGTAGCATTTTGGGTCCTATTTTGTTTCAAATATATGTAAATGACCTATGCAGATTATCCCTCCCCAACTCGAGGATATTTGTGTATGCCGATGACACCGTGGTTATAGTTAATGGGTCAACATGGGATAGTGTTAAAAGTAGCGCGGAAAACTACGTGAAATAATAAAATGGCTCAACCTAAACCTGCTTACCCTCAACTGTAACAAGACATCATATATTCCTTTCGCTATCCGTCAAAACACCGCACCGGACGACACCCTCTCGATAATAGCGCACACTTGCTCACAACCGACATCCTCATGCCAGTGTCCAACACTCACGCGTACCGATCACGTCAAATACCTTGGTGTTGAAATAGATATAAATAAACACATTGATGCCCTAACCTCGAGAACGCTGAGACTAGTATATACTTTCAAATCTCTTAGAGTTTCTGCAAATCCTGATACTCTAAAAATGGTGTTCTATGCTCTGTGTCAGTCCGTTCTGGGGTACTGCATCACTGTATGGGGCGGTGCAGCTAAAATTTATTTTCTTAGAGTGGAGAGAGCCCAGAGAGCAATACTGAAATTGATGATATGAAAACCTTATCGCTATCCAACAACTCAACTATACTCAGATTGTAAGGTACTGAGAGTTCGTCAGCTCTTCGTGTTGCAATCCGTTCTCAGAAGACACTCCAGCGTCCCACCGTCTGATCCTAGCAAACGAACCAATATTCCTCCAGGTACACGACACAAAACCGCCTCTGCCAGACACCAATACTTCACATTAAGTACACTAATCTACAAGAAAATTCACAAAGAACTAAATATACTCGATTGCAATAAATTTAAATTAAAAGCTAAGGTGATGGAATGGCTACTTCTACAGGACTATGCACAAACTGAATCACTACTCATATACATTGCCTGATATTGCATTATTTTAGCATTATATTTCTTCACATAATAACACCTCACACTCACTACTCACAAACAAAAACTCACCTAACATACATCATAAACACATCCCCACACACATTCACCTAATTTATTTTACGTAGGGTATTTATTTGTTAACAATATTATTTTTCCTATTTCTTAGAATATAATAATAATATGTTTTTAAGTAAATCTGACTGTTAACTCGAACAATAGGTTGGCACAGTCCGTTGTTGTATAAACCCTATTTTTAAGTAACCTCACAGCTGAACACTTATACAGTCAGTTTCTAAGAGAGAGGAACAGCGCTCAATATTTAGTATAGTATATATAGATCTAGGTAGATACACGAAATTTTATTATGTTTAGTGCTGTAATTTGTTGGTTTCTACGCAATTAATTACAATTATATTTTAACTTGCTGAACTTTGAGTTTTATCTTCTTTATGTGCAAAAACTACGTGGTACTTTGTTTATCAGCGATAAACTCCTAAACTAATAAACGATTTTAATGAAGTTTTGCACACTGTGTGCGGTTTGGCCCAACTTGAGAGATAGTTCTTTTTTAGTTTTTGTTCGAGTTTCACGCCGACTAAGTCGCGGGCAATGGTTAGTTTATTTATAAATATGGTATGAATATTACCAGAAACTAAACCAACATGACTAAAAAAGGAAAATATATTCGGTAGGTAATTAGATTTGCTAATTGCCAATGCAAAGCATGAACATTAAGTACTGTTACATTTGTTCTACTTTTACACCTACTTATCTGTTTATCCATAACTTGTCAAATAGTTCAGAGATTTATGCGATTGTCCGTGTTCCGATAATTATGCACATGTAATAATTCGATAATTATGTGACAATGACAAAGTAAATCGAAATATATTGTTCACGTCATATCTAGACCGCTATACTTCATAAAAGACAGCTTGATTTCTGCGACATATGTCAAACTGACGTATACGTTATTGTTAGCCTGTCAAGCGCAATTGTTACTGTATTGGTACTGACAGCTGTCGCAGTGATCAAGCTATCTTTTATGAAGTATAGAAATAAAGAAGAAGAATAATAATAGTCTCGGAAATTTTTCATATATTTAATGAATTGGTAAAACATTTCATTAACATTAACGTTCTCCTGCCATTTTGTTATGTGCTTGCTTTTTGACTCGTCAATCTTTAGATACTACTAATAATGTTGATCTAACAGTTACAATATAAAAACAGAACCCAGTGCAAACCTAACTCAGCAAAATTAAAGGTGTATATTTACTAATACTTTTGTACCCAGCTGCAGAGAAACCTCACCCCCTAGAAGTGAATATAAAGTCACTGAAAAAACTGATATAGTCTTGATTATTTCAAAAGAGAACCAACATTTTACTCACGTTTGAAACAAACAGAGCAACAATTTACATCTCCTGAAATTTTCAATACTGTTTACATAAAACAATTATCTACAAAAAACAAAAGCTTGTAGCTTGTGGGGTCAAACCTATACTTCTAAAGGAGAGGGTAACATTTATTTTCTATAACTTCTTAATCTTGATCTCATTCCATTTACCATAATATTATTAAAAAAAATTGCAATAGTTGCAAAACTTATCTGTCTTGACGATGAGCTTCGGTTAGTTAATTTTTTTTGGCAGGGTTATAATTATAGATCTCAGTTGCATGTAAATGTCTTCGGACAGTGGTAAGCGAAATGCCATGTCTTATAACATCACATCGGGTGGTTATAAAAGAATCCGTGGTTTACTGGTTTGGCTATTTACAATATCACGATGACGGCTGGATTGATTTGTGTAATCAATCGGACGTGGCCCTTGGCTGTTACACTTCACTTCACCAGTTTCTTGATACCATAAAACGAACTGTTTCTCTATAAAGAAGTAAATTAAAAAGTGTGATTTCTAATGGCAAGAAATTAAAATGTAAAATTGATTACAATTTAGATTACACTTACGTCGACATTTAATTCTCGAACGATACTCTTCAAGCTTTGATTTAGTTCCAAAAGGACGATTATTTTCACTTTATAAAGTTAGGTACTCAATCGAGACATCATGTTATTATTATTATAAGTCGTTATTCAAATAAAACAAGCAAACGAATAATTATGCTATGATGCTATGTCATGTTTTACTTCACAAAATTAAAAGCTTACCCTCAATCTTCTTCATAATCTAATTTTTAGAATATTTAATAAATTTCACGGCCGACATGATTAATGTGATGGATGGTTTATAAACATATCGATAAATTTCACAACTGTGATAAGTGTCAGAATGGCGCAGCGGTAAAGCAGCTTGACTCATGAGTGGGGACCCAGGGTCCAGGTTTGAATCTTGCTTCGGCCTAACGAATTTATAAAATTATGAAATTCTGTTGTGAGTTTTTAGAAATCTGTAAAAAAGTAAACACATTTGGAAGTTTAAAAATATCAATAGGTAGGATGCGATGGATATTACCTAGCGGTCGCTTGCATGAGTGCCGTCAGTATTTTTTATTTCTAGTTAGAATATCGTAGCAGTTTCATTGATATCATAGAGATGGCGCGCTCGCGGCGCACGTAAACATCGTAGTATATCCTTCTGTCCTAAGATGTCGCTTTTGATACATTTCTAGGGGTGAGGATTCTCTGCTGCTGTATGTACTATTAACTAAGTGACTGAGTGTTTTTTTCAGGAATCACTTGAAAATCATTTAGACGTAAAATGATAATACTAACTTTATAACTTACCTACAAAAAACGCCAAACACAAGAATCGAACACTACACTGAAATCCTACAAGGCATTTTCAGCCCTTTACATTTATAACGCTACTTACAGCCATTTCTGAAACGAGAATCGAACGAACGGAAAGAAAGCTCTACTAGCGCGATCATGGCTAGAATTCCATTAGATATCTGTTGGGTAGAGTTGCTGGCACAGCTGGCATTAGGGGCTTTGTTTCTAAATCGATCGACGACTCGCTGCATTCATCCTAATGGCACATACGGCAAAACCTCATTTCGGCCTGGTACAAATGATCTGGATGCCGATATTATACGATAATAAGGGCTCTATTCACAATTACGTGGCTTTGTTGTCACTTTCGGTAATTCCAGCAGTGTTTTGTTTGTTTGTAATTAGTTATTGTGTACGCATTTAATTAACACAGCAGCTTTAGAACGCGTACTGTATTTTCATATTACTATGTACTCGTACGGTAGGTATTCTTTTTCACACGGTTGTTGTCTTGGATAATGAATATCAAGTGATCTACATTACCCGCGGCAGTAGTTGCCCTGCTTGAGTCATATTGTTATATATTTTTTGTAGATGCGAAAAGACATTATTGATATGCTTACGTTTGATCGCTATCTCAATCGACGGTAAACGAAGATAAGGTCGAGCATGAAGAAGTAAACTCTTGAATAAAAAGTACGAGTCAGTACTACTAAAAAGTCTGGTAGGTTTTAGTTAGTTTTAGTGTGTCTTAACCGTAGCTAAAAAAATCTAAATCTATGGTCTTAACACTAATTTCCCACGAATACTAATATATATAATAATATATATGTCGCATCAAGGCTGGCCGATAGATGTAAACCATCGGGAAGTCAGGATGTATTCCCTTAGGTTAAGACATCGTGTGTGGGCAGGTCGGTGGGTATAATCGTGCAAATGAAATCACATAAGTTATTCGATACACTGGGTTTATTCAAATAGACACAAGTTACACCCTTGCTAACTAATATTACGGATCGACACTGATTCTACGACGTCTTAGCTCTACGGCTGTCAGTACTCAACTGACTCAACTGCTCTATTCTGCACCACGCTAGTGCTTATAAAAGCGCGCCAATGCGCAGTTGCTCTTGATTGCCGCTAGGGGCGTGCTTGTGATTTGACTTTACGTCCATACTGTTGACTAAACCCGACATATAAATATACCTTCGGTAATTTCAGCGCTGTTTTGTTTGTTTGTAATTAGTTAGCATAATAGGCATTTAATAAACACAACAGTTTCAGTACGTAGGTATTTGAAAGCATTATCACTTACATCAATAACTTTATCGGTATTGGGGAGCTCTGCGTCCAGCTGTAGATTGATTAGATATGGGTACTTAATTATGCTAATATTTACCAATTATAATCGTCCTTGGAGACTATCAAATGACTGACAAATAATTTTCTGACAAATCATTGTCCGAGTTTGCGTCGATTCTAGATACTAGCGTCACTTGGAGAAACACAGACTTTCGCAAATCATTCATTTACGTAGTTAATTTAATTTAATCTAATTGTTTGTTCTAACAACTTACTCTTTATGATTACTGATATTTCAGATCATTGTAGAAGTAGACTGGCAGCCGATATTAACATAGGGAAAAGGAATAGAATAGAAAATATTTATTCAACACAGACACATTATTACAGCAACAATTACAACCAACAGATAAAAAATGTAAAAAGTAAAATCAAGGCTCACGAATTGCGCAGGGCATGCCTTTACCGAAAGGGCTACCAACGGCTGCTGGGCGTTAGACACCCAGCGCGGATTTTCAGTTCATGCCATAATGTTTTACCATAAATACTATTTACTTTTTACTGTTTTTAGGGTACCGTACCTCAAAAGGTAAAAAAGGAACCCTTATAAGATCACACTCTTATCCGTCTGTCCGTCTGTCTGTCCGTGTGTCCGTGTGTCACCACCAATTTTCTCAGGAACGGGTGGACCTAGCATGTTGAAATTTATACCAGATACTCCTCATAGAGGTCTATAGTCCCCAAAGCTGTATAAAAATCAAGGTCCTGAGTCAACACGATAAAAAGATATAGGCAAATTTATATTTTCGCTAAAACTGTAGGTACCAAAATTTACCTTAATTTTCAACATTTTTAGTTTTTCGTAATTTTCCCTTTACTTGTGCTGTAAGACCTTACTTTTAACCAAAATTGACAATTCTTGGTCAACCGGAACTACCCCTATAGGGTTTTGGGTCGAAAACCTATATGGTAGTACCCGTTGACCTAGAATCACGAAATTTGGCAAAAAGTAAGTGCTACTACGCAGGAACGGTGCAACGAATCGACCGATACTCCGGACAACGGAGTACGTGTGGGATTGACCAATGGAGGAAAGCGGAAGCTATTAATGTGATCAATACCTCATATAGAGTAGTATATGAGGTACCTCATATTACCATGAAATCATTTGTAGCCAGAAGGCTTCTCATTACAATTCCTACAAGCCTAAACACGACGTGGGTACATTGTATTATTACGAAGTTCCGGTGGCTACCTTCCGGCTTCATCACCAGATCAGTTTGATTCGATGGTACCATTTTCATTAGAACCATTTATTTAAATTAGCTTCATAACAATAATTTAACTATTCGAGATGTATTATACCCGAAACATACTTAAATCATTGAAAAGTTCCAGTTGCCATCTGTGGTTTTCTTCATCAGTTCCATTACACGTATGATACTTTCTGAATGCAAATGCCTTAATGTTGATGAAAATAAAAAAATCGCTATCTGTGTGCCTATACAATTTGAGGAGATCCTTAGATTTCTTCAGGATCCCATCATCAAATCCTGACTTGATGACCATGGCACCACCTGGGAAACAAACCCTTTAAAAAAAGAAAAAAAAAACATTATCGATCCTGGCTTCTTTAAGAAATCGGTGAACATGCATTAAATGCATCATGGTTAATTAAAGTCAATTTCCTCTTAAACTAGGCAACACATAAATTAGTGGATAAATATAAGAAATTTTGACTTTGTATACACGGTTTTGGACTAATGGTTATACTGTAGTAACAGTGCGTTTTTTATTTAGTTGTCCACAAATGTGTGTAAAAACAGGCATTTTCAGTTTTCATTCTACAGTTAGAAATTTTCCTTCAGGCCTAGCCTTAAAATACCTATTGTTTAGGTACCGTATTTTGTAAATTCTAATCTCAATACACTGCATTGTTCCAAACTCACACATCCGCAAATAAGCCGGAGGAGCTTATTCTCAAACAAAAGGCACTCGAGAAGTACCAAACTAACTCATGTCGAGTGGCGCTTATTGAATCGTACGAAAGTGTAAAGACCGCTGTTTGCCAAACATCCAGTTCAACTCTGAACTGCCGGGCAATTAGAAACTCCGAGTTTGGCCGACTTCAGTTTGGACTCAGTTCGGACTGAGGTCAAAACAATTATCTACAGGTGAGTTTGCTTCCCTAACTAACCGTGAATTGTTTTTACCTCCTACAAATACAGACTGATATGTCTTGTTATCTTTTCGTTAATGATTTCAGTATTTGTGTAAAGAAAACATCAAGAATGACATAGGATACTTTGATCACGGTAGTATGTTTACTTGGAATAGATGAAACGCGGGCGAAGCCGCTGGAAGAAGTTTCGATTTTTTGTTTGGTTTGTTTGTCACTAGTAGACCGCTGGATTATGGCAAAATATAATACATATATTTTTTGTCTCGATAGTATGTATACGGGTGAAGCCACTAGTAAAAGTTAGTCTAACAACAAGGAACTTTGCAAATACTTTGCAAAAATATCTCTCAGAACAATAGTTTTGCTATCCCAAACTAACTTAGAACTCGCCACAATATACCCTTATATTTGAAGTCTACCATTTACTGTACTGTTTGACCATTTGTTGACTAATGTTTGCCCTGGCAGTTGAGAATATGTCATACTCTCTCTAATGTCTCTCTGATCATGTGATGGTGGCACATGTGTTGGGTCATTCGGTTCCCTTCATGATGGTTGAGCTGAGTGGTGCCAATCCATGCGTCTTGTTCGTGAACGGGCGCCATCAGTTGGGATTGGTCATAACTTAGCTGCCTCGGCCTGGTTTTAATTACTTATTGTATTTTTTATCTTACTTATTTACTCTAGATGCTTTTACGTGCACGTCTTTTACATTGAAACTGATGGAAAAGAGTAGCCATGGAGTTTCTTGCACATTCTTCTCCATAGAGACCCAGTGACGCTTGCGAAAGTGCAACTAGATCCATCTTTTGATTGACAATGTAAAAATACCTTAATTGAAAGAAATATTTTTGATGTTGAGTCATTATCCACTTGACTCAATAAAATTTATGGTTATAGTTTGTTATATGTATATTGTCCTGGTATAGTCTTGTGATGAGGATGAAGGGAACGCATGTTATTTTACTAAAAGAGTTATGAATATAAATGTGGCTGGATAGAGAAAGAAAAGATGGATGGACTGTGTGAGTAGTGATATGGAAGAAAAGGAAGTCAGTGATAGCGCGACGAGGGCCAAGACGGTATGGAAGAAGAAAACGTGTTATACACCAACCCCAAGTAACATTGTACAAGGGCAGGAAGATGATGATGAGCTTGACATTAATCAAGGGGTTCTTTTCCGTTGCCATTTCTACTGAGTCGAGGAAGTTTCTTCAAAGGCCTTCGAACTCCACTGTTATGTAAGCAAAATTAATAATCTTCTGTTTCTTTGGGTATTGCTTTATCATTTATCAACAATGCCATATTAATCATTTTGTTAATTGATCCAGATTATAGTATATTGTTGAAGTTTAGTTCATTACGCATGAAAATTAAATTTAATGATATATTCTCTGATAACGACCTCAATCTTTATGTAAATCTTAGCGTTATTTTCTTAATTGACATAATCAATTAATCATGTCACACTTTTAAGCTACATTAATTAAATGATAAAGGTAATAAAACGAATTGGATGTCTATCTAATCGAAAAGTAATATTTCAATAATTTTCCTCAATAATTACAAAATATTCAAATGACTAAATAATTATCATATTCTGTAAAAAAATACGTACAGTAAGGGCGGTTACGCACTACACGTCCGTGTCCGTAATCCGTGTCCGTGATTTGAGTTCCGAGTTTAAAATGTTCTGAATTATGACAGACTATGACAGATAGAGTTTGGATGTAGTGCGTAAGCTTTCCTACAAGAAGTAGGTACTACGACTATTTCGGAACCGAAATTTCCCGAACACGGATCGCATATAGTGCGTAACCACCCTTGTGTGTCACACACTTATCAACTCGGAAACGGACCGTCATTGGCTTGCCTTTAACCACGCCGTCATCCAGGCGTCAATCTAACGCAAGCACGCTACTGGAGCGGATCAACACCTCTGGCACATCGATTAGGCTATGGATAGGCAAAGCCGCGTTTATGACATAGTAAACTATATTTTAACCAACTTCAAAAGGGAGGAGGTTCTTAATTCGACCATATATTTTGATGTGTTATACCAGGTTAACAGATTTGGATAATTATTTTTTTATTTAAAAGCTGGTGCTTCTCATGCCCCTGGTGAATATATCTAATGAAGAACTTCGGATATTACAATAGCACTCTTCAATAAACAACGGCAATTCGGTCTGGATTGCTGCAATCGCATGTTTGTTTATTGTTTACGCCATTTCATAACACGCCAATTCGCTCTAAAGGGGTACGCAGATGTGTACAGTTCACCCTGGTTCACTCTCTATTCACCGGTTATGTCAAGTTTCATGTTATTCGGGTAAACTATTTCGGAATAACTTTGGGCATTATAACCACCTTACTAGAGAACTTGACCATTAAGTACCACAAAAAAGTGATAAAAACTTTTTTTTACAAAAAACAACCGACTTCTAAATAAAAACACTACAAAGTGAAAATAACTTCAATTTCGGCAGTCGGTGTCAAAAAAGGAAGAAGCAAAAACAGGAACACCGACTGACGAAATTGACGTTTTTTGTCACTTTGTAGTGTTTTAAAGGTACGTAATGGCGATGGCGAGACGTAAGCACGGCGAAGACTCGCCGTAAAGGCCTCTTCAAATAGTCAGCGAACCGATAGAGTGACGAAGCGTTTTTATTTTGTAATCTTTGGTATTTGAGTCTAGTATGTGACTAGATTCGAATACCAAAAACGAAAGCGAACCGATACGTGCCGATACCGTGGCAAACCGAAAGGCGTGAGACGCCATGACAAACCAAAGGCGTGTGCGCGAAACGAGGCGTGAGTGAGATACTTGTATTGTACGACGTCAAACAGCGAGCGAATGCGCGACGCAAAGCGAGACCGAAGCGTGACGGTTGTATTTATTTACAAAAATTCAAAACTACTTAAACACGTGGCATGATGGATATCGAAAAAAATACCTAATATTGTATACACGTCACAAGGACTAAGGAGACTAAGGAGTTTTTTGGTTCTGCCGTGGACCACGAGTGTCCCGCCACGTCACTTCGCTTTCTACAAGAGTACGATTCGCTGAACCTAGTTTGACGTCTCCGCTTCGGTTCCCATTCTCCACGTCTTCGGTTCATTTCGATTCGCAGTTATGTTTGACAAAGGCAAGTTGACTATGCACCACTTGAAGTTTGCGAGCGAGGGTGCCGAGGCGAGGTGATGCCGTTACGATGTGTTTAGTGTGCGTAGCAGTATATAATTTCATACAAAGAGTATCGAACTGCTTGATTGAAACGGTGGGGATCCGATTATGAGTTGATATGCAACAACTTTTTATAATCGAGAGTAGAGAGAGAGTAATGTAGCATGTACGCATTGCAGTGTCGTAATGACTGTCGATACTGAAGAAAATAATGAATTTAGATTAATGAACAGAAAGTAATGCTTTCTATCACAAATTTATCATAATTAATTTGGTAAAAAACATTAAATTATCATACCTATACATTACACATTAAACTTACATATATACCTATTCTTTTTTGTTCGTGAGTAGGTGGCGAGAACTATAGACGGGGTATCTGGGTGCAGTGCCGAAGGAAACATTTATCGAAGAAAACAGAAAATAATGTTTACGTACTCAATGCCATGCATATTCCAAGTACACATTTATCTTCTTGCAAAAAATACTCCAAATACTCAATTTAGAAACCGTCTCTATACCTACACCTATTTATAGTGCACTTATTCTTTTATATTCTTGAGTAGAGGGAAAGAGTACTGTGAACTCGTGGAAGCCCCGCGGTCTCGTAGGATTCAATTACCGAAGAAAATAAAATGCTAACACAGTTCCTGTTTACCCGACCGACGGCACGCAAATCATATATAACGAGGTTGACATTAGCACCGTGTTTTAGACGTTTTATAATGGAAAAGCAATCTACAGTTCTTGAAGTTGAAAGAACTCTAGTTTAAGTTTTTGTCATTGATATGACCAGAGGCTCTAGCCAAAGAGATATTCTATCGGCGTTAGCGATTGTCAAAATGCAAAAACATACATTTTGAAAGCGCTTTTAATTTTACTTGTTTTCGATAGCAATTGACAGCTATTGAAAACAAGTCAAATTTAAAAAAACACCGACACATTTTTATTTCATGCTACTTAATTTATCAAATAGTAGACACGCTTCGATCGACAATCTATTGCACACGTAATTTAAACACGATATATTGCGAAAAAACACCGATTCAAACAGTACAACGTCCAATATTTAGAACGACTGAACCGATTTTCATCAAACATAGCTAAGAACACAAAGCAAAATTGGTTCGTCCATTTAGGCGCTATGATGCCACACACAGGTACACACGTCAAACTTATAACACCCCTCTTTTTCCGTCAGGAGTTAAAAAGTAAAAATGTATGGAATTATCTAGCACTATCGAAATGTCACGAACTCTCTGTTCCTTTACTCTCATTTACTCTCAACATTTAGACGCGAGCGGGGAGTAATAAGTCGCAGGACCAACTGCTTTAAGTCCTTTCTGAAAAGGTGGTGAATGTAATGCATGGTCAGTCATTCTCTGACCGATCTCGGCAAGTAACTCATGCCGCTGTTATTATCTATATAGCCACGAGTGAGCCATAAGTATCGTGGTGGAGGTCGAATCAGGGCAAGTACCAATGCGAAATTTTCAAATTTTATATGTACTTTAAGGAAAACATCGTGAGGAAACCTGGACTATATAGTTAATGTAAGTCTTAAGGCGCCTCCCCGAGCAAAACGCCGCACTAGTCGTTTTTGTGCAGTTTTTAAAAGCTAGAGTAGATACTCTTTATTTATAAAGAAATATCAATTAATAAAAATACATTAAATTTCTACATAATGTTGATTCTAAAATGGAGTTACACTTTTTTTTTTAAAGAGGTATATGTTTCACTAATCTCCTTCCAACAAAACCATAAAAATGAGAAATATTAATTGATAGTGTAGCGGCCTTAACGCCGCCACATACGAACATACGAACCAATGACATGACGTCACACAAATCCTGCATCGCGCAAGTAAAGTTTTCGGCGCGATTTGAACACATACAATATTCCGACAATTACCGTTGGGCAGTTGCCCGGACCAGACATAACACCCGTCTGGTCGGAGGATCCTCCCTTCTCTATGGAGGTTTGTGGGACTTTACACTCTGTTCCGCATACCCCCAAAATAGCATGCATCTCCTCGTAAAGTGTTCATTAATTACTGTTTTTACTAACACTAATGGATAGACAATTTGATAACGAACATTTTGTAAGTTTTATTTTTTTCAAAAGACCTATATTTGGAGGTGGTCAAATCCTCACACGAAAAATAAGAAGCCATAATATGTAGTTATTCAACAAAAATATATATTTAGCTAACTAGTTATATGTATTTACTTACTAATTGCTAGCTTATCATCTGTTTAGATTAATTTACTCGGTTAATGTACTAGAGGAAATCTAATTACAGTAATTAAATCACGATGATTAATTGATTCAACCACAACTTGGAATATAATAATAGTTATTTCTATAAAATCAATGACTAGATTTATAAAGTACTAGCGGACGCCTCGCGGTTTCACCCGCGTAGTTCCCGTTCCCGTGGAAATACAGGGATAAAAAGTAGCTTATAAGGGAATAGTGTAGCTTCCCAATTGTGAAAGAATTTCGGTCCAGTAGTTTTTAAGTTTATTCGTTACATACAGAAATACAAATATCCTCTTTATAATATTAGTGTAGAAAAGCTTTCGATTCAAATACCTACTATGGTTTAATTTCGTCATTATCTATACTAATATTATAAATAGGAAATATTTCTATGTTTATTTGTTTGTACCGCATAGGCTCCGAAACTACTGGACCGATTTGAAAAATTCTTTCACCAATAGAAAGCTACATTATTCATGAGTGGCATAGGTTATTTTTTAATCCCGAAATTGGGTCCTGTGGGGTGGTGCGAAGCCGCGGGCAACAGCTAGTTCTGTATAATCCTGCACTGATACAATCTTTATGTACCTACTTCATTGCAAAAAGCAAGAACTGTGCATCCTATAAATGTACGATATTCAAACATGATGACATGGTAAATCTGGCAATCAACTACGTACATACCACATACATAGTAGGGCAGCTCTCAGTTAGGTAACTTTGTTTCGCTTACTCCTATACTAAGATATCTAGGTGCAACTGTAACAGACTGTCACAGTATTCTTAGATAGTGAGAGCAAATCCTGTCACACGGTGATATATATTACGATCGAACCTTACTCCAGACTACCCAAATTGAACCCAAACTTACTTTATTCTTATAGTCCTCTTTCTGTCCACCTAAAACTAGAACATGTTAAAACAATGGCGACTAACAAAAGAAAAAGGTACCTACTTAGGTATTTCAACAGAAAACAAATTAACGCCCGCTCAAAGTTCAACGAGCAAAGAATTTGTATCTAATTTGTCACTTCACTTGCGACAAGACAACTTCTCGAATTAGTTTCCTAATAATATTGTTGTCTGTGTGTATGTTACGATTTTTATGTAGGTATGTTAAACAATCACGGCTTCGAGGCAAAATAGATTTGGATTTGCAAAGGCCAGGAATTACTGATAGACCATTATCTGGATTAAAACAAATGTTACTTTACATCCTAGTCATATATTTCCTTGGGATAATTTTCACGCGGGCAAAGCCGCTGTTATAAGCTAGTATGTTTCCATTTTTGAGAGTTCATCAATCAATTACACCTAAACGCCGGAACGGGAACACTGGTAGACCATTGTCTGGATGAGGTCATAGGATATCTGGGCACTTTTACCACGACAGTACGTTTCTGAGGGAGGATGACTTTCGACTTTAAAGAAGGCGAATCCACCGGTAAAAGCAAGTGTAACAATAAGGGAAATTGCAAATACTTTGCAAAAATCTCTTTTCCAGAACAATATCTTTGCTATTGCAGACATAACTTAGAATTTGCCACAATACATACTTATTTGTTTTCGCTGAAAGAAAGTATATTCAACAAAGCCTTCTTAAAATGCTATTGTATTCTATCTATACGACCATTCATAATTTCTTGTCCGTTATTTTTCATGGACTCTGCGCTTATAAAACCTTTCTTTCTTTTTTTCATAAAATAATAAAGGGAGTTTGTCGTTATAAACCTCAAGAAGTCCACTGCAAGGAATAAGCTTCTACAAGCTACTGAGCTTAGCCATATAATCACTTATTACCTATTTATTACCTTAGCTTTATCTGGGCTTAGCCCAGTTCTAAATGTCCTTTATCCCGTGCGTTTTGGTCTAGCCTAGCCTGGCAGGTCTGTGTCCTTTTTGATACGACGGAAAGTGGCAATTACGTCATTTCTTATGCGATGCGATGTGATTTATTTACTGCGGGATCCAAGTGAGGAGAATCGTTTCGCCGGGACTTGTCGACTGGTCGACGCTTTTCTGGTGGTCGCCACGGTCTATTCTGAATTTCAGAAGTTTCAATTGTTGGGTAGAATACGGCAAACTTGCCCTAAAAAAATTGCCTAACGGTTTTCATAGACAGTTAATGACTACTCCCTCCGTGCCACCGAAGTCAATGTACGTACACTAAGTTTTCCAATACGTTAGGTATTTAATGTTTTATTTTCACGGTTTATTTTCATCAAAGTCATCATCATATCAGCCGAAAGACTTCCACTGCTGGACATAGGCCTTCCTCAAGCGTCACCACATTGACCAGTCCCGTGCGTCCCGCATCCAGCGGATGCACGCAAACTTTACCAGGTAATCGGTCCACCTGGTGGGAGGCCTTCCAACGCAACGACTTCCGGTTCGCGGCCACTACTCCAGAACTTTTCTGCCCCATCTGCCATCCGTTCTGCGAGCAATGTGCCCTGCCCACTGCCACTCAAGTTTGGCAATTCTTCAGGTTATAATAGAATGGGAATTAAGATAAGATATAACACCGAGCATACCCTATCCATTGCCTTTTGGGTAACTGTAAGCTTTCGGATGAGGCCCATTGTGAGCGACCACGTCTCAGAGCTAAAGGTTATCACTGGCAACACACACTGGTCAAAGAATTTCTTCTTGAGACACTGTGGTAAGTTGGATGAGAAGATACCGCGCAACTTCCCGAACGCTGCCCAGCCGAGTCGGTTTCGACGGTTGACTTCTTTCTCAAAGTTGGCCCTACCCAACTGGATTGTTAGTCCCAGGAAGACATAGTCGTCCACAACTTCGAGTGTAGAGTCTCTAACCTTGATAGGAATGGGTGCAACATTGGCATTCAACATCACCTTGGTTTTGTCCATGTTCCTAAGCTCTACTGAGATCATCGAGCTTTGTACTGAGGTCCTCCATGGTCTCAGCCATGACCACCATATCGTCGGCAAACCGAAGGTGAGTGATGTAAGTAGTGTAGGTACTCGCCATTGACATTGAAGCCTAGCCCTCTCCAGTCCAGAACCTTGAAGACATTCTCCAGTGCAGCGGTTAAAATTTTCGGAGATATGACGTCTCCCTGTCTCACACATCGCTGCAGAAGGATAGGTTCCGAGGTATGATCCTTAAGCCAAACTGACATGGTGGAATTTTTGTACAAACACTTAAACACGTCGATGTACCGGTAGTTGATTTGGTACCGTTGGAGAGACTGCAATACAGCCCAAGTCTCGATCGAATCGAAGGATTTCTCGTAGTCCGCAAATGTTAAACAGAGAGCTGCCTCTCTTGTACTCTTCGGTCTTCTGTATAACCTGCCGCAGCGTATGCATGTGGTCTAAGGTGCTGAAGCCTTTAGGGATCCGGCTTGTTCGGGATGCTGGAAATCGTCAAACCTGCGCAAGAGACGATTCGTGGTGACTCTTAAAAACAGCTTGTAGACATTGCTAAAAAGTGAGATGGGCCTATAGTTCTTCAGTAGGGCTTTTTCGCCCTTCTTGATGAAGAGTACTATCACAACCCTGCACTACCACATGCCTGTGGCGCGCCCCACGGTCTAACATCAATAAATAAATTGAAAAGACGTACTGTAAAGATGCGGCAAATCACGAATGCCTAACACTGAACTTAAACATACAAAATGCATATTTTTTTTAACTCACTTTAGATCAGCGGCAAGGGCCGTGAAATAATCACATTCTGCAAAAACTGAAGACAGCCTCCATTTTCTTTTGATAAGAATGCAGTCGGTTGAAACATTGTTTGAAAGTTACACTTTGACTTAAATCTTATTACAGAGGAGCTTTTACGGCTGCAGTTAAGTAAAGACCTTCCTTATCGTAATCATTTGCGACGACAATAACCTTCTTAAACGTCTTATCCAAATATGCCTTATTTTCTTCTTTGTGACAAGAAAGACAATTAGCCTTATTTTTAACCGACTTCGCAAAAAAGGAGGAGGTTCTCAATTCGATTGTATTTTTTTTTTTTTTTATGTGTGTTACCTCAGAACTTTTTATTGTGTGAATCGATTTTGATGATTCTTTTTTTATTCGAAAGCTGGTGTTTCTCATGTGGTCCCATTTAATTTTCATCAAGATTTGATGAAGAACTTCGGAGATATACATCAGAACTCTTCAATAAATGACGGCAAATCACTCGGGATAGCTGCAATCGCATATATGTTTATTGTTTACAACATTTCATAACATAACATCACACTGGTACGCTTTAAAGGAGTACGCAGGTGTGAAAAGTTCACCCTGGTATACTCTCATTCCACCGGTTTTGTTTATTTAAGTTTCATGTTATTGGGTTTATCTATTCTGGCTTCACTTTGGGCGTTATAGGTACCTAGCCTATAGAACTGGTCCATTACGTACCTACCACAACTAAAAAGTTAAAAATAAAAAACTTTTTTTACAAAAATTACAACCGACTTCCAAACAAAAACACTACAAAGTGAAAAATAACTTCAATTTCGGAAGTCGGTGTCAAAAAACGAAGAAACGAAAACAGGAACACCGACTTCCGAAATTGAAGTTATTTTTCACTTTGTAGTGTTTTTGTTTGGAAGTCGGTTGTAATTTTTGTAAAAAAAGTTTTTTTAAACTCCTTATGATACGGTTAAATACTGGTTAGCAGATTCTAAAGTAGTTAGGTTTAATAAATTAGTATTGTTTAGGTTAGTGTAATTAGTTAATTATGTAAAGATAGTTGTAAGTATTGTGAATAAAACATTCTGTTTATAGAAGCGAAAATAATAACAAATTGTTAAGTTTGCATTTATTACGATGCGGAAATAATGAAATTATTTACAAAATTTCGCTTGAACGCCCAGTTAGTATTTGGAAAACCAATTAAGGTAATATACAAATAATATTTAAATGCTCTGTTTAATTGATGAACTACTGGCCGCCGCCTTTGCCTGGATCAAAAAATGTATAGCCTATAACCATCTGGAATAACGTACCTTTCAAATAGAGATTGATTTTCTCAAATAGGTTTAGTGGTTTCAGAGATTACCCTACAGGTCTGAACAAACTCACAAAATTCAGGCTCTCTATAATATTATTCAAGACTAGCGATGAATAAAATCCTGATACATAAAAAACGTCATCCGAAAAATTTAATCCACGCCGTGTAGGTTCGCACAAAGCTATCTTATTTTTTCAGGTATTTTCCCGGAATTTAATTTTATTGTTCGAACATCACACCGCACAGTGTTGAAACGAGAGTCGATTTGCATATTCAAATACCTCGTTTAAAAAACACTTTTTCGTCAGAAATATGTCCATAGGATATCGTAGCGGGCACATCGTGCGTTTGTGTCCGTGTCTGTACCACAGAGTACGATCAGAGAGAAAGCTTTATACAACCGCACTACGATAGTAACAGTCGGTAATAGCTGTTACCTGACCTACCCTAAAAACGAACAAATTTGAACCCCCTGTCTGTGAACGTAAGGATTATTTAATTTGAATGAGTTTATCAGACTAGCGCTACTCGATGAACTATTACGATAATAATTAGGATATTTATAACAATTTGTTGAACGATTTTGATTGTATGCTGTAAGACTAAAAGTTTATCAGATTATTGTAATAAGTGTGATTGCTAACGTAGCTTATTTAAATTAATATATATTCATGTAGATCTAACTGGTCTAGTGGTTTGTGTATAAGGCTGAGACGAACAAGATGCGAGTTCAAATCCTGCGTCGAGGATATATTGTTTTCTTTCAATGTAGAATGTATTCAATAAGTTTTCTTCTATTATTGTAAATGACTAAGATAGACACATTCTTCAAATATAAAATTTCTAAATTGGTAAAATTTTTGCCTTACTTGTAATAAGTGGGTAGTTGAATGACAAATATGTGTATTCATTATAAAACTGGTAGTCAAATATTACTAAGGTTAAGGGTAGGAAAATTAAAATGAACCGTCACAATAATAATTGCAAAATATTATTTGATTTACTTATGCTATGTTAGTTATGAAGAAATTCCAGCCATCAATTTTTCTGTGAAAAATATTTTTAAACATCCAAGTCGTTTTGGAGAAGTATCCAAAAGTAGCGAAAAACTAACGTTTTGTAAATTATTTTTTAAAGAAAAACTATTTGTTATACGAAAACACCATGTGTTAAAACTAATATA
The DNA here is from genome assembly GCA_948252205.1 of Orthosia incerta. NCBI lineage: Eukaryota > Metazoa > Arthropoda > Insecta > Lepidoptera > Noctuidae > Orthosia > Orthosia incerta. Next base: position 10,695,282 of record OX411748.1, read on the forward strand.
CATGAAACAATAATAAATATTTTTTTTTCAAACCTTTTAACCTAGCCGTTACTAAGAAGTTTGCTCTAGAAAGTTACCGTTTTACGGCACTAAAGCGGATGTAGGCCCTTAACAAATTTTGTTGAAATCAACAAATCCATCATGGTGACAAAACAGTATTCAAACGCTTACCGGGTAGGTAAGCGTTTGAATACTAATGTAACGTGTTAAAGATAAAAATGGCATAACTGTGTTCTATAACATTTGCCTACCTTGAACCACTCGTTCTAGTTCGATACCTTTGTGCATGAAGTTTAAACAAATACAGAAGGTTCAAAATCGTCTTACTTTTTGTGGGTCAGGGTGGGTCAGGTAACAGCTGTTACCGACGGTAAACTACTACAAGCAGGAGGCGCGTGTGTGCGTACAACTGGCAGTCTCGTCGCGTATAAAGAGAAACCGGTTTACACCAGCCCGAAAAGTGGCTCCCACATGTCACTGTCGCCGCTGAGAGCCTGACTCATCAAAAGCCCACTGACAGACGCTGCGTCGCTGATGTAATCATCAGTGCGTATGCCGTCTGGATGACGGATGAGGCCAGATCGTTGGCTGCTGAGATCAGAAGGATCGAGGCAGCCGGTGATATGCCCGCACCCGAGTCCAAAGACTTATTTAAAAGGTACCCCAACATTACCGAGGTACTATATAGCTTTGTCTTCAGAAACGGTCAATGGGTGCGCGTATAAGACGCATCCGTTTACCATTTCCGTTAGGATTTCGCCAACTGAGGCTCATCCCCGACCCCCATGATCTCCACTCTGCTCCATAAGAGCCTAGGGAGTAGGAACAATGTAACACACAGACCGATTCGTTCAGTCCTCGCCGCCGAGACCCGTCGCGTACCCTTTAATAAAAGCCCGCCAGCCCGCGAAGCTGAGCACTAGTTAAATTATTAGAAATCAAAAGGAGTTTCTTGTCCGTTCTTCTCCACGTAGGTAGTTTCCGAACGGATGGTAAAATCACTTGTCAAGATCCAGCCATTGCTTGTTCCCCCCAGCGACGCCCTGAGCCGAGGATCGACCCCAACTGGGGTAGCCCTCAGCGTTGTCGCTTAGTTTTAGAAATTTGTGCCTAGCTGGAGGCTACTATAGCTTAGTCTCCAAAGGGAAAGTCCGGTTAAGTAGTTGCCAGTCACTATGACCGAACTACGAGACGCCACTTAGAAAAAAAAAAAAACCAGCTCGGCCAGTTGAATCGCACAGGGCTATTCGCAGGTACGCGTCTCGCGTCGTGTTCGTTTACGTTTTGAAATTTATAAAATAAAAATTGTTAGTATGGTTGTTTCCTGAAAGTATTGTTTAAATTGGTAGTGATTTACTAAACCGTGTGCAAGATTGTGAGTTTTATATGCCAATTTTGAGTGCTTTCCATTAGATTACTTTACCATTTAGTTAAAAGGCATAATATAATATTGAAAAACGAAAATTACAAAAAAAAAAAAAATTGTGTAAGTAATTTGTACCTAGTAAATATTTGAAATCATAGCTAATTATAAAAAGTAGTATAAATAATTTGTAAAAAAAAATAGTATATTATGGTAAAAAGCTGATTTACTTTTTGTCCATTTAATTGTATCCTCCTGTGCCAGCCCTACTAAAAGGGGCGCATTTTGGACGCTCGCCGCTCTATAAAAGCTTTCTCTCTGGTCATACTCTGTATCCGTACTCAGTCGTTGACCAGCTGTCATGTGTCGTTTATTGGACATTCTTTATCCTACACCCAACGTGTCTAAAACCGACATATTCGATACACGATAAGCCCGGGTTTGTTCGTCGATGACACGATCATTTTCAGACGGGTGTTGAGCTGAGCTGAACTCTTTTAGATCAAATGGATAGAAAATCGAGTAAACTGTTGCTTATTTTGTATGGATAGATTTTGAAACTATCAATCGATGTCAGGTTAATTGATTGTCTATTATATTATTTTATTACATACCACTGTTTTAAACTACTCCAGATACATTTAAATTCAAATCAATATGTAGGTAGGTATCTTAATAAATTAAGTGCTTGTTGATATTATGAGTAGTATTAATGATTTATACATCATGCATTGAAGAATAAGCCCCTACTACAAGGCTAGGTCCAATGGAGACACACTCCGCCAAATGCGTGACCGCGTATATCTTTAGTGCTTGCTCTATCAATATGTGCGTTGTAAGCTCCATACATTTCTTTTTTTTTCTGTCCTTCTATACTAAATTGACTTCTCCATAATCTGAAGTGATGCATTTCATCACCACTGCTCTCAAAGCAGTGAAGGAAAACATTGTGAGGAAGCCGGCATGTCTTAGAACCAAAATCTCGATGACATGTGACATCCACCAACCCGCTCTGGGCCCGCGTGGTGGAATACGGCCCATACCCTCTCACAGAGAAGCCTGCACGAACAACGGACCAAAAGGGATACTTAGTGCGGCAAAGGGGGTTCATCTATCCAATCCTAACAGTAGGAACCAATTATAGAACAGAACCATACACTATAAAACAATTTTATTAAATATATTTCCTCAACAGTACTCCAACAGGTCTACGGTTTCAAAACTGAAGTCGGAATTTATTTTGAACATTGACCAACTTGTGAGTTTGTTTACCAAAAGTCTTATTTTTATTGCTCGCAATTTGTTGCCCATTGAAAACTGATGTTTATTTTGAGTTTAACGGCCCTCGTTTCATGCAATTAATATATCAATTGTTTACTTGGAGTTGAATCCTGTGAAAAATGGAGGCGTATTTATACTAGATATTAGCTTGGGAATATTTTAAGATATTTTAGAAGACTTGGGTTTATAGTCTTTTTCTATATCATCGTGGTGCAAACAGAGCATACTGTCTGTTTTCTAGCTAAAGGATTAATATGGCGGCAGCCTTTGTGTAGGGTCACAAGTCCCAATTATTATTTTTGTAGTTTAGAGATGCCATTATGTATTTCCAACTGACCGGCTATTTAGCTGACAAGTTCAGTATTAAAAACTAACAATAGCTCCAATAAACTCAATCATTTCTTCATTCTTATAGACAGATATATACACAGTAGCAATATATACAAAAAAAAACCTTTTTGACAAAAAAACAAACCGACAAAAGACACCGAAAGAAAGTTATTTTTCAAAGAAAGAAAACATTTATTACCAAACACTATATGTGTACGATCTTAATACGCGCGCTTTGTGTGCGATCTTTTTTCGCTTTATAGTGTTTTGTTTTGGAAGTCGGTTTGATATTTTGTTAAATAGTTTTTAATTTCCTCTTTTTAGTTTTGGTAGGTACCTCCAATTAACATGAAAATCATTTATAGCCAGAGTACATCTCATGATGATTCCAATAAGCCCAAACACGACTAGTATACATTGTTTTATTTCGAAGTTCCAGTGGCCATCGTGGTCTTTATCATCAGTTTTACTTCACCAATGCAGAGACTTTCTTAGTGCAAATGATTGCATTATTGATGAAAATACCAAAATCGCTATATGTTTGTCTATAATATTTGAGAAGTTCCCTCGATTTCACTAGGATCCCATTATCAGATCCTGGTTTTCTTATCATGGTACCACCCTTGGGATATTTCCTTTCCAACAAAAAAGACTCATCAAAATCGGTTCATAAACGACGTATTTATCCTAACTTAAAAAAATAATATATACGGTCGAATTGAGAAACCTTCTCCTTTTTTGAAGTCAGTTAAAAACCTATTTGAAAATTCACGTCTCGACTGACTCATAAAGCAAAACCGTGTTCACTCATTGAATCGTGAATGATCAGTCCATAAGTCTAAAGCTGCGGTCATCTATATATCTTTTGAGAGAGCAACTGCTTTCATTAGCGGTTGCAAGAAGAAAATTACACTTAGCCAAAACCTTTTGATTTCGAATCTCTGAATTTGTGTAGATTTATTGATGTGCATACGAGACATGCACATTGTGGTTTAGTAAGAGAAAGACACAAGAGTTTGAATGCTGATGAATCTTCAAAATAAAACTTTTTCTCAATACTCCATCATAGTATTTGGTTCGTCCCATTATGTTACAAAAATAATTGTCGAATTGTAAGTACTTGAATCACATCACATCATCAGGCTATTAATGTTCCCACTGCTGGGACACAGGTCTCCTCTCTGTGAGAGGGGATGGGCCGTAATTCACCACGCGGGCCCAGTACGGGTCTGGATGTCACATGTCTTCGATTTTTTTGGTTCTAGGACATGCCGGTTTCCTCACGATGTTTCCCTTCACCGTTTTTGAGAGCAGTGGTGATATAATAATTAACTTGTGTTAGTAAAGCATCTGCCTGGGTTCGAACCCACGACCTACAACTTGTAAGTCGTGGCAAATTAATGTTTCACAGACATTTACTAAGCCAAGAGTCCGTTAATCTGTATAACAAACAAATATAAATACCCCCGGTAAATCGATCACAATATCTATCAATAATTGCCCTAATATGAATATAACCTTCAATATTAATTAAACGAATTTGTTATTGAACTTTCTTTCATTTTTGAGAAAAGCATTATACAAGCCTCAACCAGTAAGAAAGACATCCTGGCCTCGTATATAACCGGACCTCACCTGCGGTTCAGTTCGGTTAACTCATACTTAGCCAGGACGGCTTACTTACTGGATTCTGCAGAAATGTACTATAAATTTGGAACATCAAGTTCATGTGGAAATTCGTTGAAAACTCTAAGTAAAAAAAAAACCCATATGGCATTGTAAAGAGGTTTGTTCGAAAATCGAACTGGCCACCACAAGTAGAACACAAAAGAAAGAAAAAAAGCGCGATATCAAAGAATGTGAAACAAAAGGTACTGCGATTTTCAGTGAATTTTATTATTGGTATTTGTGTTGACAAAAATTGTTGAGCAATAGTGATTCTACTCCGACCAGTCATTATCAAAATAGGCGCTTTAGAGATTAATAATACTTCCGGAAAAACCAAAACACAGATAAGAAAAAGCCTATGACGATTTTGTTCAATGGAGAACAACAAAAGTAGGCGTCGAGACTGTGTCGGAATCCGTCCATTTAGTTTACTTCTAACATTTAGCAGAACCTTGAAATTCAAGCAGCCTATGGTGCATTTATTCAATGCTGAGATTTACAATAAGCATTAAACAATAATCCAATCAAAACAAACTACAGCTTTTTACTGTTTCGCAGAAGGTGTGAAAAGTAGAGTATGCTCCTCTGGGATAAAGCGTGTCTTCGTTTTGGGTAGCTTGAACCCCTCGCTTCACTCAGGACTCTACATAACTCCCTCGCTTCGAGGGTCCCTTGTTACGCTCAGGGTTTAATCATTATGCCGCCCGTGACGTAAGACACTGCTTTATCCCCTTGGTGCATAATCTACTATTGCTTACCTTTGAAAGAAAATGTTTTCATTAAAGTTGCGTCAATGAAATTGGATTTGACAGATGTAAAAATACGTTAAGTAAGTAAAACTTGATACTTACGAATGATGCTCGTTGTGATAGTTTATCTATACCAATATTATGAAGAGGAAAGATTTTTTTTGTTTGTTTGTGTGTTTGTTTGTATCGAATAGGCTCCGAAACTACTGGACCGATTTTAATAATTCTTTCACATATGAAAAGCCACATTATTTCCGAGTAATATAGGCAATAAATTATTTAAAAAAGAGACCCTTATGAAAATTGCAATAATGTAACCCAAAGTAGCAAAATTTTGCCTATAAAATTAATTATTTGGCGTGTGCTGAGAAAACTATTGATGATACATAAAAATTCTGTACTACATGATTAAAGTACTCATTATTAACTACAAAAAAGTCTGTGAGAGAATATATCTCATTATCATAGTTAAGTCAAAATAGCAGCTTTTGTGTTCTTAAATTTAGTTAGATCGCTGCGCTGCCTGGTAGAAAAAAAGTTGGTTACATTCGTATTTATTCAAATATTAATTTAATAGTTTAACAAATTGGTAGGTAGGGTAGGGTAGGGTAGAGTGGGTAGGGTAGGGTAGAGTGGGTAGGGTAGAGTGGGTAGGGTAGGTAGAATAGGTGGGTTGGTAGCTAGCTAGGGTAAGTAGGGCATGTAGGATAGGGTAGGTATGTAGGGTAGGGCAGGTGAGTAGGTTGGTAGGTAGGTAAGGTAGGTAGGTAGGTGGGTAGATAGCCATTTGACGGGAGCGAAGCCGCGGGCTAGTGGGTAATATAGTAATTAATTAGGATTATGAATTAGGTTTTTCTTAGACGTTCATACAAAGTTTTCGCGGTATGTAAAAAGAGAAACGTCATCGGACTTCCTAGATTTTTACGATTCTAACTCGTCAAACTTTTTTGTAGAAATTTTACAGCTCAATACAACAAATTAGGCATTTTTCTAGATTACGGTTGATATCCGGTACCGATAACACTAAATGAAATAGTTCAATGTAAGGGCATTACTCTCACTTAAACTCCCTTTTTACCCGACTACGGCGAAGCAAAAGGGAGGGTTATGTTTTTGAGCGTTACGGTAATTCCCTCATAACATCTAAAATATTATCATAATTTGACAAATGATGTGTCATTGGAAGCGTCTTGTTAGTGCCCTGGTTGAAGGCTATGTGACGTTACATTAAATTGAATACGGCGCCCTCTAGGGGCCCCGAAGTCAAGAACAAAAAGTTTTTCACCCCACCCCATCATGTGTGGTATCCTTCAACAGGAACTCTAAAATGAAGGCAGGGTTTGGTACATCATATTTATGTATGCATTTATGTTCATTTGTTCCCTCATCACTGAGTCTCTCAAATTTCAAATCATAAATATATGTGAATGTTTCGGTAGCTAACATGACACACACATAGCATATACCTATACCTGTCCTTTAGTGAATAGTAAACCTAAATCAACCACGTTATCGTTATACGTTATCTAGAGTCCACTCTTGTAACTTATGCATTATCTAGATACATGTAAAACAACAAACCCTAAACATACAAAAATTTCCTTCATAATGCGCACAGCCAATGAATGGAACTACCTGCGTCTGTGTTTCCGAATGCATTTTTTTTTTAAAACGTTGCCCCACACTAGGAATTTCTCCTGTATCGTGGGTGCGTTTACAAACATATAAACTCACATACACAAACACCCAGAACCGGAACAACTATTTGTAGATTATACAAATATTTGTTCCGTGCGGGAATCGAACCCGCGACACGCAGCGCAGCAGTCAATCGCTCAACCACTGCGCCATCCGTGCGCCCAAACATTCAACCCGAATCTCTTCAAAGTTAGAGTAACAGGCTTCTTCTGGGTAAGCTCGCTCCATCGTCGACTCTGTCTCTGTCAACTCTGACCTAGAGTAGAGTCAAGAGCAAACACATCTCAAATAAAAAAAAAATTGAAGTGGCTCTGCAAAAACCCCAAAATAATTTAAATAAAAATAAGTAAAAAAAAAAAGAAAACTTGACTACTGAAGGATCATGCTCTAAAAAGTATGAAACAAGAAGATTTTCTCATCTGAAATTGTTATGTACCTACACCTACACACTATTCTATATACTCGTATATCGGGTATTAAATAAACAACTTACATGTAATAAATAATTTATTGTATGAATGCATATTCATAGTGGTATTCAGAGTATAACCGTGGTCGTATGCTACTTTGCAGAATGTATTCTTAATTAAAAGAAAACCAAATATAATGAATAAAATCATTGTGAAAAATAAAATAAATGGAGTCAAATTCAGTTAAAATAAAACAAACAAGTCAGTTTTACACAAAACATTAGCTTTATTCGTCGTTAACGTTTTCTCTTCGCTCTCTAAATATATTTCGAAGGAAAAAAGTTAAATTGCTTGTAAGTTTTTTATTGGATAAAGTTTTAATAAGTTGAAACAATACTTCATCCGGATCAATAGACAGATACTTTTTTACTGAGTTTTTGTAGAACGTGACTTATAGTTATTTTCCTGTAACTGCCATAAATAAAGCTTACTGATTAGTTGCCTTCTTAATTGGTGAGTCCTCACAGTACCCTCAGTGAGTGCGCTGAGCAGGATGGCCTTTCGTTTCTCACCCGCGGGATTAGTCTTCTCGTTGATGCCATTTGCCACGAAATATTGCGTTATATGCCCTTTGTACGTTTACATGTCTGTATGTTATGGTCGAACGTATGTAGAATGCCAAATTGCACTGAACTCGTCATTTTCTAAATTTCTACACGTGTAGGTAGATTCTCGTCGCCAATGTTAGGTATGCGAGTATGGACAAGTGAAACGCTGAGCTGCTAATTACACACTGGTTTATTTTCATATGACACTTGAGAGTTGCCGATTCACAGGAGGGGCGCGGGGGAGGAACGCGCGCCTTGCTAACATATACAACACAGTGAAGGAAAACATTGTGAGGAAGCTGGCATGTCTTAGAACACAAATCTCGAAGTCATGTGACATCCACCAACCCGCTCTGGGCCCGCGTGGAATACGGCCCATACCCTCTCACAGAGAAGCCTGCACGAACAACGGACCAAATGGGAAACTTTGTGCCGAAAAGGGGGTCCATTTATCTTATCCTAACAGTAGAAACCAATTATAGAATTTTATTATACAATTAACCAATTATACAATTAACAATTTTATTAAATATATTTCCTCCACAGTACTCCAACAGGTCTACGGTTTCAAAACTGAAGTCGGAATTTACTTTGAACATTGACCAACTTGTGAGTTTGTTTACCAAAAGTCTTATTTTTATTGCTCGCAATTTGTTGCCCATTGAAAACTGATGTTTATTTTGAGTTTAACGGCCCTCGTTTCATGCAATTCATTTATAAACTGTTTACTTGGAGTTGAATCCTGTGAAAAATGGAGGCGTATTTATATTAGATATTCGCTTGGGATTATTTTAAGATATTTTAGAAGACTTGGATTTACAGTCTTTTTCTATATGATCGTGGTGCAAATATAGCATAATGACGGTATTCTAGCTTCATTCAGACAGCAAAAGGATTGTTATGGCGGCAGCCTTCGTGCAAGTTCACAAGTCTCAATACTCAATACTCAATACTCATCATTTATTTGTTAACATAGGTGTTTATAAATACAGATCTTAGCTTACATGGAATAGAGCGCTATGTTATGCCAGGAGGCGTACAAATATGTTGTTCAAATTTGATTTAAAACAAAATAGTTAAAAACTTAATGCAATAAAAATAAAAAATGTCAATATAAAAGAAGGTACGTTTAGTGTCAATTATTTTAAGTTATATTTACAGTAGTTACCTACATATTGAAAAAGAAAAAAATAATATAATAACAATATAGTAATGTCATGTTAAATTAATTTGTCATCTAAGTATTCGTCAACAGTATAATAACATTTATCAACAAGTAATAATTTAATTTTTTTCTTGAAATTTATTAAATCTAATTTTTTTATGGCATCTGGAATTTTATTGTAAATAAGTGGGGCCATACCCAGAACACTCTTTTTTATTAATGCAGTTTTACATTTGCGATTACACAAGGAATTTTTGTATTGACTACGAATTGGAACATCTCGTACAGTAGATATTTTTTCAAAAAGGTTTGGATTTGTTTTGACGAAGATACTAATTTCTAATATGTATAACGCCGGCAATGTAAGAATTTTTAATGATTTAAAGTAAGGTGCACAGCTATCATCTGTTTTCAGACCACACATGGCTCTAATACATCTTTTTTGTGCCCTAAATATTAGTAATTTATCTGAAGAATTGCCCCAAAAAATAATGCCGTATCGCAAAATCGAAGCTACTAGACCGTGATAGGCAACCAGTAACGCATCTCTGTTTACTTTTTTCGATAGTTGAAGGAGTGCGTAGGCAGATTTATTTATTTTTTTACATAAATGTTCTATATGTGCTTTCCAATTAAGATGGTTGTCTATATGGATACCTAGAAACACAGTTTCATTTACCTCTTCTATTTCGTTATCGTTATAGTTAACACATAATTTTGGTGTATTTGTTTTTTGGTGAAAATGCATTACTTTAGTTTTCTTAAGGTTAATTAATAAATTATTCATATTAAGCCAATTGATAATGTCAGTAAGTGTATTGTTAATGTCAAATTGATAGGTATTCAAATTTTTGCATTTTACTATGGCAGTGCTATCATCTGCAAATAAAATCATTTGTTGTTGTGTCACTTGTGGCAAATCATTAATGTAAATGAGAAATAGTGGTGGCCCAAGCACGCTTCCTTGCGGCACTCCATATTTTATAGTCCTGAATTTGGACAGATATGTCCGTTCTACTTTTGTTTTTGAGCACACTCTTGTGATTTCCGAACATTGCAATCTGTTGCATAGATATGATTCCAGTAATTTTAATATGTTACCTCTGATGCCATAACTGAGCAATTTATTTAATAGTATTTTGTGATCCACATAGTCAAAGGCTTTGGTCATGTCTGTGTAAATAGCGCAGATGGGAGTCTTTTCGTCAACTGCAGACATAACATTACTTAAAAAATCAAATATAGCCATATTAATTGTCTTATTTTTTCGAAAACCATTTTGTTCTTTGCATAAGATGTTAAATTTGGTAAAATATTGATATATTGAGTTATAAATGATTTTCTCAAATATTTTTGAAAATACTGGTATTTTGGCTATTGGTCGGTAATTTTTTATATCTATTTTGTCTTCCTTTTTGTGAATTGGCTTTATTATAACCTTTTTCAGGTCTTCTGGATATATGCCTTCGATAATACTTAAGTTAATAAGATGTGCTAGCACAGGTGCTATGATCTCAACAACAAACTTAATTACTTTTGTGGATATACCGTCAAACCCTACAGTACTAGTATTTTTAAGCGTTTTTGTGGCTGAAATAATATCTGAGTTTAGAACAGGCTGCATAAATATTGATTGCGTTGTCAAGTTACTTGACTTATTATTTAATTCAATGTCATTAATTATATTACTCTCAATGTCATCAATAAAATAATCATTAAATGCATTCACTATGTCATTCGGATTTGTATATGTCAATTTTTTGTTTTTTATTGTCATTATTTGTTCTTTAGGTATATTATTTTTAGATCTATTAACTATTTGCCAAGTTGCTTTAGATTTGTTTTGTGAATTTCTAATGAAGTAATCATTTTGTGCTTTTTGCGTTAATTTAATAATTTTTTTGTACCGTTTATTGTAACTTTTAAAGTTAGTTTTTGTTTTATTTGTGGGGTGTAGTCTGTAAGCCCATAACAAACGTCTTTGGTTTTTACTACAGGATTTAATGCCACGCGATATCCATTTGACCTGTTTATTAGTGCTAATCGTAATAATTTTATCTGGGAAGCAAAGATTATAAAACAATGAGAAAAGGTTATAAAAACTTTTATAGGCTACATTAACATCATTGCTTTCATAAACTTCTTTGAAGGATAAGTTTTGTATGCAAGATTTGAATTTTTCAAGGTTCTCTTTGGAGTAGTCTTTTTTAATTGATTTCCATGATTTTAGGCGACAAGTTTTATTTATAGGTACTTTAAGTATTTGTGATGTGTGATCTGACAACATAAGATCAATAATTTTAGTTGTCCATCCTTTACGAAGATTATGTGCAAAGTTATCAATGCACGTGTTACTATGAAGCCTAGTAGGCTGATTTAGAGCTAGTTTTAAGTTATAACTAAGTAGGAAATGTTCCAGTTCCAAAGTAAACTTATTTCTTAACAATACATTAATGTTCAGATCGCCACATAACACAATCTTTTTATTCGTTAATAAACATACTTTTTTCAATACAACGTCAAGTTTTTCATAAAATGTCAAATAATTATATTTTGGTACTCTATAAACACATATAATAATAATTGAATAGGATGTCAATTCTATTGCACAAGTTTCAAACACGCCTGATACAGACTGCTTTGCTACGTCTGGTAGTTCCCTGTACTGATGCCCCGCTCTTACGAGAATACAAGTACCTCCCCGATTAGTGCTTCGTGAAAAGCAAGCAGCTAGGTGGAAGTTTGGAATGTACAGCAATCTCTCATGTCCAGAGGATATGAAATGCTCAGTTAAACATAATACATCCAAAGTTGTGCCTTGTTTTTGCAAATTTTCTAATTGTCCCAATTATTATTTTTGCAGTTGACTCCATTTATGTATAACCAACTGTACGACTATTTAGCTGACAAGTTCAGTTTTAAAAACTAACAATAGCTCCAGTAACAATAGCTCTATTGTTAGTTTTTAAAACTGAACTTGTCAGCTAAATAGCCGGTCAGCTGGAAATACATAATGGCATCTCTAAACTACAAAAAAAAATATTGGGACTTGTGAACTTACACGAAGGCTGTCGCCATATTAATCCTTTAGCTAGAAAACATTATGCTCTGGTGCACCACGATGACATAGAAAAAGACTGTTAACCCAAGTCTTCTAAAATATCTTAAAATATTCCCACGCGAATAGCTATTAAACACTGTAACACAGAAGCAATATATACAACATAAAAACTTTTTAACAAAAAATCAAACCGACTTCCAAAACAAAACACTACAAAGCGAAAAATAACTTTTTTTTCCGAAGTCGGTGTCGAATAAAGGAACACAATGGGTAAACGACGTATTTATCCTTACATAAAAATATATATATACGGTCGAATTGAGAAACCTTCTCCTTTTTTGAAGTCGGTTAAAAACTGATATGAAAATTCAAGTCTGGACTGATTCATAAAGCAAAACCGTGTTCACTCATTGAATCGTAAATGGTCAGTGCATAAGTCTAAAGCTGCGGTCATCTATATATCTTTTGAGAGAGCAACGCATTAGTGGTTGCAAGAAGAAAATTACGCATTTTAATTTCAAATCTCTGGATTTGTGTAGATTTATTGATGTGCATACGAGACTTGCACATTGAGGTTTATAATAATTATAAAACATTGAGGTTAAGTTCTTACTAAACCTAAAGATACAAGAGTTTGAATGCCTCTTCAAAGTAAAAGTGGTTCTCAATACTCCATCATAGTAATTGGTTCGTCCCATTATAAGTTACAAAAATAATTGTCGAATTGTAAGTACTTGAATCACATCACATCATCAGCCTATTAATGTTCCCACTGCTGGGACACAGGTCTCCTCTCTGTGAGAGGGGATGGGCCGTAATCCACGTAATGTTTCGGTAGCTAACATAACACACACATAGCATATGCCTATACCTGTCCTTTAGTATAACTAAATCAACCACGTTGTCGTTATACGTTATCTAGAGTCCACTCTTGTAACTTATGCATTATCTAGATACATGTAAAACAACAAACCCTAAACAGACAAAAATTTCCTTCATAATGCGCACAGCGAATGAATGGAACTCACTACCTGCGTCTGTGTTTCCGAATGCATTCAACCCGAATCTCTTCAAAGTTAGAGTGAACAGGCTTCTTCTGGGTAAGCTCGCTCCATCGTCGACTCTGTCTCTGTCAACTCTGACCTAGACTAGAGTCAAGAGCAAACCCATCACAAATTTAAAAAAAAATTGAAGTGGCTCTGCAAAAACCCCAAAATACTTTAAATAAAAATAAGTAAATTAAAAACTTAAACTTGACTACTGAAGAATCACGCTCTAAAAAGTATGAAACAAGATGATTTTCTCATCTGAAATTGTTATGTACAAACTATTGGGGTAAGTGGTCACCATTCGTACACTTTTTAGATTTTATTTTTTTACTTTATGATTAATTGTCGAATTTATCTAGTTTTTGTACCTAAGTGTAACAAATATATTGTAGTTTATTACAAAAAAGTCGGAAACTATTATGTCAAAAGGTTAAAGCGCTGTAGCCATTTTTCTACGATAAGATATTTGTACGAACGTACCCCACGTACGGGGTACGTTCGTACAGTAGGTGGGGTACTTTCGTACGCCATGGGGAAGATTCATACAGGGTAATTAAAAAGCCAATTAAAGTCGTTAATTTTTTATTAATTATTATAAAAAAATATTTATTTATCAAAGAACTAACTTAATAATATGTGTCATGACTAATAGTCGATAAATCTTTCTTTAGAAAAATAACTTAAAATAAAATCGTTCATCCTTAGTTTACTTAATGTCAATTGTAAGCTTCAACGATGTTTGTAAACATCTCATTTAGACTGATTGTAAATCAGTCTTACTCAGACTGATTGTAATCATGTTTGTAATGATGAGATGTTTACAAACATCGTTGAACAGTCTTTTGGAACTTATTGCACATTATAATTATTTAAATTAACTGCAAAAGTCTAGCCATTCTAGCGGTACAGCCCGTCCGTGCTTGAGAAACAGGCGACATCGCTGATATGCAGAGTGTGTATGTCTTCTATATCAGGGCAAAGAATGACAATGATAATCCCGGTTTCATCCGAAGTTTCTTTTTTCTTAATTCATCGACTCTTCATCCACTTCTTAAGTACGCGTACCATGATTCTGCAATAAAATAGTAATTATAAGGTTCATCATCATCATCATCATATCAGCCGGAAGACGTCCACTGCTGGACATAGGCCTCCCCCTAGCGTCGCCACATTGACCGGTCCCGTGCGTCTCGCAATCATCGGATCCCTGCAACCTTCACCAGGTCATCGGTCCACCTGGTGGGAGGCCTTCCAATGCAACGTCTTCCGGTTCGCGGTAACCACTCCAGAACCTTTCTGCCCCATCGGCCATCCGTTCTGCAAGCAATGTGCCCTGCCCACTGCACCTTAAGTTTGGCAATTCTTTGGGCTATGTCGGTAACCCTGGTTCTCTTACGGATCTCAACATTTCTGATTCGATATAATAATTATTATAAGGTTGACTTAATAAAAATATTATATCTTGTTAGAAGTAGAATACTTCATAAAAGGAAAAATATGTTATTATGCTAGTCTGTACGATAATTTTAAAAGGTAATACTATATTTTAATTCATAAAAAAATAATTTTGATATACTGGTGGTTAATAAAATCTAAAGGGGAGCATTCGTACGCGTACGAATGTGCCCCCTATCTGGCTGTCCGAATGCACCCCATGCCTTTGCACAAAATTAAAATACAACTTTATACAAATTCTAATTAAGTTTGAGAAATATAACAAATAAAGCTCAAAATAAACATTGTTAACATTAATCAATCATCACCATTTTGTCAAAAACATAAAAATTCTACTTACAATTACGATCGAAACTTAGGTAAAAAATTTACTCACCGCGCGCGAAAACACGTTACGTCTTGTCAGCTGATACACCGTAGTGCGATTGGCGCGAAACTCCGCTAGCAATATGGCGGTCGGTATGTCTATGCACACAAGCAAAGGCGTGTTTGTGTGCCGTTTAGTTTTTCTGTTATAGTAACTGTATGAATGTGCCCCGCGTACGAATGGTGACCACTTTCCTTCTATATACTCGTTTTTTTTTTTTTTGTATAGATAGGCTCGCGCTTGACCACTATCTCACCTGATGGTAAGCGATGATGTAATACAAACAACTTACATGTAATAAATAATTTATTGTATGAATGCATATTCATAGTGGTATTCAGAGTATAACCGTGGTCGTATGCTACTTTGCCGAATGTATTCTTAATTAAAAGAAAACCAAATATAATGAATAAAATCATTGTGAAAAATAAAATAAATGGAGTCAAATTCAGTTAAAGTAAAACAAACAAGTCAGTTTTACACAAAACATTAGCTTTATTCGTCGTTAATGTTTTCTCTTCGCTCATATATTTCGTCGGAAACAAGTTACATTGCTTGTAAGTTTTTTATTGGATAAAGTTTTAATAAGATGAAACAATACTTCATCCGGATCAATAGACAGATACTTTTTTACTGAGTTTTTGTAGAACGTGACTTATAGTTATTTTCCTGTAACTGCCATAAATAAAGTTTACTGATTACTGGATGTTTAAAGGATGGACAGATTCTGGATAGTCCTTTTCATTGAATTTCGCGAGCGCTTCCAAACATCCTTCATAATGCGCACAGCGAATGAATGGAACTCACTATCTGCGTCTGTGCCAGGAGGCTCATTGGCGACGTTGAGCTGGCGGGTGCCAGGCTTCACAGCTTGGCTCTTCGCCGCAAGGTTGCCTGCTTGTTGGTCTTCTACAGACTGTACTTCGGTGAGTGTGCTGAAGAACTCCACGACCTCATCCCACCAGCTCCCTTATACCATCGGACATTTAGACGCACTGCAAGTTATCATCCTTACCTTGTTGCCATTCCACCAATTCGCACCAAACGCTTCCAAACATTCTTCATAATGCGCACAGCGAATGAATGGAACTCACTACCTGCGTCCGTGTTTCCGAATGCATTCAACCCGAATCTCTTCAAAGTTAGAGTGAACATAGGCTTCTTCTGGGTAAGCTCGCTCCATCGTCGACTCTGTCTCTGTCAACTCTGACCTAGAGTAGAGTCAAGAACAAACCCACCTCAAATAAAAAAATTGGTAATAGCTGTTACCTTGTTTTTCTTTTGTTTGATTTCTTCAAACCCTAAACGTCTAAACAGATCATAGTGAAAAACTGGTTCATTATAATTCTACATCATAAGGTCAAGGTACAGTCAAGGATCAAAAGTGCAGTCTTACTCTCCCAAAACTCTAATGGCTGGTTTTAGTGTGGCAGAAGTTAAATTAGTTTTTAAACTGTTATGGTCACTAACACTAACATTAACAAAAGAAGCGGGATATTTACCATGTCTGTCTGTTTGTTGCGAGTTGCCGATTTTTCGGCACCATGATCACGGATAAACTGTTTACAGTTTATCACAGTTTATCCGTGTTAATGTTAGTGTTAGAAGTTAAATTATCCAAAACTGATTTAATATGTTGTATAGAAATTAAAGTATAGATGAAGTACTAAACGAGAAAAGTAGAAATTCTTCAGCCTAAAAAAAAACTGCCGCTGCTGCTTTGGTAGAGTGTGCACTTTTGAACTGTACTTATCCTAGTAAGGTCAGCTTGTAGGTCACCGAATACATTCCGAAATAATTCAAATAAATCGTTGAATTTTCATAAAATGTTTCAAAGATAGAATACTACATCTATTTAATAAATCTTGCTATGCCCGCTACATTTTACATATACCATTTACATTTAGCCAATTAGCTACCTGAGCTCGGTTTGTTTCAGCAAATATTGAAATCGGGAATCCCAAATCCGTTAATAAAGCCAATTTGGTTACCGTGCCGTTATTATTACCCACCGTCGTTGTATTTTATTTACATAATCGCTTTGTAAACATTATTATCTCACTGTTTGGGTGTCTGTTAATCAATTACACCTCAACGGCTGATCGGATTTAGACGAAATTTGGGACACAGGTACTCCATCGTCTGGGTAAGGACATAGGTTTTTTTTATCACGTTAGTACGTACTAAAGGTTTAAAAAAAAACCCCGTGGATGGACCACGGGGTTTTTTTTATAGGAAGGTCCAATGGTTCGCGAAATATTTTCCTTACTATATATCTTCTTTTTAAGGAAAATATTCCGCGAACTTTTGGACCTCCTCTCGTAGAATTTTCGACTCTGTGTTTTTAGTAAAAAAAATGTTAATATAATCAACCCGACTGCAAAGATCTAAACAAGAAGAAAATCATGCTGTGCAGTCGGAGGATACTTATTCGCGAGCTGGCTGACCAAAACTACAAATAACCTCCGACTGCACATCATGATTTTCTTCTTGTTTACATCTTTGCAGTCAAGTTTTTTGATTATATTATGCACTTATCTAAGAACACTTGGGTGGCCAAGACCTATCTAACGATGTCTTAATTATAATAAATCTGTCAAGTGGTTTGAAAGATACGAGGTAATAAAGAATATTACATACATACCATACATACTATGATATAATATATATAAGATACCAGCTGTTGCCCGCGGCTTCGCTCCCATGGAGCACTCCACAGGACCCATTTTCGGGATTAAAAAATCGGAATTTTTCAAATCGGTCCAGTAGTTTCGGAGCCTATTCGGTACAAACAAACAAAAAATCTTTCCTCTTTATAATATTAGTATAGATTAAGTATTAAGTATATACGAGCGAAAAACATAACTCTTTCCTTGCAGCCGGGTAAAAATAGACTACTTTACATTCAGCGTTTCTGATTAAACATTTTACCAATTTTATCATTCCACGTTTTCAGGGCCCGATTTCAAAATCTGCCGTAATTTTTTTGTTGAAACTCCTTAAGACTTTGACAGCTTTATTTGAGCATCAAATAAGTAAGCGGTCTTATCATGAAATCATAACAAGGTCGCTACAGGCTAGCAAGATTATATAAAGTGGGTATAGGAACATTTCCGAAAACACATTCACATGAATTACAATAGACATACCCGTTGAAAAATCCACAACGCCCAAACCCCTGATCGATCTACAGGATGCTTTAAAATATTGATGGTTGACATGTATCATGTAGATAGCACCCTGTGTCGTCGGCAGTTCGAAATAAAATGCGTCATTGGCAGACACATCGCTGATCGCTGATACAGCACCAGCCCGGTCATGTGTGAACTGCGAACATTCAGGATAACAAAACAGGGATGTTTTAAAACCCGCTAAGCTTTTAAAAATGTATGGGAGTATGCATGAAGGTTATTGTTAATTTTATGCGGAAATGAGACACACCGCCTGTAATGAATGAAATGTTTTGTTGACGCCTACCGTAATTGGTTTATCTTAGGAGTTTGTGTGTCAGTGGTACACACAATTTATGCAGGCGTTTGTACGTGTATCTTTCAAATATTAGGTGCATTAAGTATTTTATTTGTGTATTTTGGTTACGATCTAAATAATAAATACACTAATCGTTTTGGGAATACTTCCATTGTGCGTACTAGTGGCATTCCCTGCCGGAGTCTGTGTTTCCTGATAGCTACAACCTAAAGATCTCTAACTCAAGAGTGAATAGGCTACTTCTTGGCAAGTGTGTTCCAACGCCGACCACATCATCGCATACCATCTAGCGAGAAGGTGGTATAACGCGAGCCAATTAATTTAAAAAAAAGTTTTAAAACTAAAACCCGATTACTGAAAAATCACGCTCTAAAAAGTATGAAACAAGAAAATATTGTCATCTGAAATTGTTATGTACAAACTATTCGATTTGTATCGGATATTAAATAAACAACTTACATGTAATAAATATTTTAGTTTTATTTCATACAAATATTTATAGTAGTGTTCAGTGGATAACCGTGGTCGTATGCCACCTACCGTAACAAAACAATACATTCTGCAAAGTGGCACACGACCACGGTAAGTTGTCGATTTCGTGCATCCTAGAGGGCGCCATATTCAACTTAATGTGACGTCACATAGCCGTTAATCAGCGGACAAACAAGACGCTTCAAACGACACCTCATTTGTCAAATTATAATTAGTAGTTTAGAAGTTATGAGGGAACATATGAACATACATATATACGCACATACCGGTCAAAAACATAACCCTCCCTTTTGCTTCGCCGTAGTAGGGTAAAATTATACTTAAGCCTCACGGGTCAAACTTTAAGGTTGAGCTTGCCTAGGTCAGAAAGCATTGTTACGCAGTTAGTCCCGGCTGTAATGTGGAGAACTTTAAGAATCTTTACCTACAGGTAGTCGGATGCCTAGTCTAACACCCAATCTTGCCGTTTCATATCAATAACTGAGCAAAGTTGTGTAGGCAGTAGCTCCGTGTAAAATATTGTAGCGACATCTATCACTTATGCCACTACATACGAACTAATGACCTGACTTCACACAAAAAGCCTGCATCGCGCAAGCAGAGTTTTTGGCGGGATTTGAAAAAACACAACAGTCCGACAACAACCGTCTTCAGGCAGTTGCCCGGACCGGACACAACACACCCGTTTGGTCGGAGGATTCTCCCCTTTCAATGCAGGTTTGCGATATTTCCACCCTGATCCACTTACCTCCATAATATTACTGCTATTTGGGCTGCCCGGATGCAACCAGTTATAGACCGACCTCAACATATCAACCTAAGAAGTTAGTAAAAGTCAAAACAAACGATAATATTCGAACGGACGGGCTTTGACTCAATGCAACCCTTCTACATTTTTTAAGGTTACACTAGTCGAAATTTTTTCCATACAAACGTAGTCTAGGGATTATTGCACTGTTTGACGATGTACGTTCAAAATAAAAGGTGATATCAATTTGTCTCATCATTATCTAGCCCTGTATGGAAGCGAAAAAGTAAAAAAAGAAATTATTTGAATGTTATGAGCGTCGAAAGTTCCACATTTTGACACTAATTTTAACGCATTTTTGGGCGCAAATAAATGCCATAAGAAGACGCAAAATTGCAAAACGGCCTCCATACAGGGATAGATTAGCAACAATGCATATAATTTTATTCTGAACAGATAGATTTAGTAGTTTTTTTATGATATCTAGACTGCCAAAGGTCTGTTTATAAAATTTCGCCCGCTCGGTTTCGTCCTAAATCATTATCCATTTCGCTACAAATTTGCAAAAGTGTGTATTCGTACGCGAACTAGCTTCCTACTGCTCATCACAGCATCTATCTCTTCCGCACGTGTTGTCGGTTGATATAAAATGCATTTTAACCCCGCGCACAAAATAGTTCGTTTCGTCGACTAGTGTACCCTTAAACAAAGAACTCCAATAGTCTTGTTCGCGACACTTTACAGGAAACGTTTGACTAAAGCACAAGATTCCAAGTCAATATTATAATAGCTTGTCTCGAAGCAATCACCTTGACGGTAAGAACAATTTCCTTTTGTCGAGCCCCGCAGTCAACAGGGATGTGATTTCACGCTCCGTTTATACGACATATCAGTACAAGTGCAGTAGCGGTGAAACATAACTAGTCATTTCGTATAATGTCTCATCTTCGTATTAACTGGAGCATGGCGATTAGCTGCGGGTATTTTTTTGTGTGGTATTGTTATGAAATGTTGGGTTTTGGATGGTCTATGGTCCGATAAGCGAATGTGAGCAAAAAAACACTATTTCCCAAAAAAAAAAGTGACTTTCAAAGCAGGATTTTGATTCCAAAGGAGGTTCACACATCCATATGTATCTAACAATATTTATATAGAACAATCACAAATGCCATCATTTGTGATTGTTCTATATAAATATTGTTTTTGCTATGGGTACAGTGAACCTGTTAAAAAGTCAAATAATTTATTCATATTTTTTTTTTAACTAGCTTTTTTCGTATTCTTCTCAATAAACCCTTTCATTTGATACCAATATCATGGCAGCGCACAAAAAATAACTAGTCCGCAATCTTGAGCCGTCCGCCATATCTTATTTAGAATGACGTCACTTAGCTAACCATGCATTGTCATCCAAACTAAACGTGTGTGAAAAATTTCATCTTAATCGGTGAAAGATAACTGCTTTAAAATTCAGCTGCAAGATTTGACCCGAACACACTTACATACATACATACATACAGTGCAAGTTAATTAAAAGCTTGTAAAAATAACTTTTGTTTCGGTGTCTTCGGTAGTACCTATTGTCTTTATCGTTTTGCGATACCAACTTCCGATGTTTTAATTATGTTTCGATTTTAACCCATTGAATGCCGATATTGGATACACGGCCAAAGACGGTTGCGACCATACATTGGTCTATATACGGATTATTCATATATAGCATAAGCGGAAATAAAAACGCACCCTGAATGCCAGTATACGGATAAATGCATGCGGCGCACGGTTGGCGCAGTGGTTGAGCGATTGACTGCTGCGCTGCTTGTCGTGGGTTCGATTCCCACACGGAACAAATATTTGTATGACCTGATAGTTGTTCCGGCTCTGGGTGTTTGTGCATGTGAGTTTATGTTTGTAAACGCACCCATGATACAGGAACAAATTCCTAGTGTGGGGCAACGTTAAAAAAACAAACAAAAAAAAATACGTATTCGTTGATTCAGCATCCATGTTACCCGCCCGCACACTTCCTTGAACCCTAGTCACCGCGAGCCACGCGCCGCGATCATAGCTTTTAGTACATCATAGCTCTTAGAATTTGTTACACATCTGTTTCGAATGTCAAATATTGATACAGAAAGTTCTACATCAAAAACATGTATGTCAGCACAATCAATCCAATCAGCAAATCCGACGTCTCGGGCTTAGAACCAGATAATTTCCACTACTTGTAAAAGATACCTCCTACCGAAAATATGAAGATCTCTGGAAAACTAAGTAGAGTTTGCACTAAAATATAAAAGGCAAAGAAAGCTGTTACTTTTGTCCTGTGTGAAAAGCCGGCCTCGTGCATCCTCGAATGCTTCAAAATATATCACATAGATAATAGATTTACGTAGCCTAATTTTATTAGTCTTTAATAGGCATTAGTGTCCCAAAATACTTCCGAGTATAACAAAAGGCTGATTAGGCTTTTACGTTTACGATAAAAAATATTATTTCTGAGTTACTAAAATGTAAGATTGATTTTGTTTAATTCTGAAAATAATTATGTATTAAGTTTTTTATTTTTTTATTTCATTGTAGCGACAAAAATTGCTATCGTTGTCCGCTTTTCAGTAAACCAAAAAATAAATATACTATTAGGTACAAAAATTACCAAAGAGCTTTAAAATTTTTGCGTTTTTTTACTTGTTGTCGATAAAGTTACTTTTTTATTAAAGCTTGTTTTATTTGAGATACCATCCTATATTAAAATACTCTATTGGTGAGGCCAGTTACTGTTAATTATATTGAAACTCGTATAGAATCCTACTTATCTACCAGTAGCAGGCGTCCTACAAGTCGCAAGTCGCAATTGTTGTAATAATACGTTGTCGCATAGTCCATCACACCTCCATTCTTTTAACATACGTCCGCATCCGCGTCCGAACACGTCAGTGTTCAATTAATTCCTCAGTTGTTTACTATGAACTTGTAAGTAAACTACGCGTCTTGTAATCGCCGCGATTCCAGCAATACTTGTAGTATGCTTGTTTACATCTTGTTATGCAGTAGTCGTCAATGGGCCAACTATATTATCTGCACCGACTTTTGCGTTGTAGACGGGCAATTTACTTTGTTCAAATTTTTTCCTAACCACTGCTCTCAAAACGATAAAATTAAAACTGGGTGAGATAAGGACATGCTCGGACGCCTCGGACGCCGCACGGTATAGCATAAACAGCATCATGTAAAATGTTCGTGAAGTTTTGAATCCATGCCTCGTCCGTGCCTCCCACGGGGCTCGGCTTGCGCCCGACACGGTCTAGCATAATTCATCCCTAAATCGACAAACATTTGAAGACAAGTGACATTCTCCGTTGGGCCCATGTAGAGGATTACGGTTCACTTGTTCTCACAGAGAGAAGGCCTGGGTTCCAGCAGTAGGAAAATTATAGGTTTACATTAGGATTCAAATCACCGCAGCTGCATGTTGACCGCACTGGTTTGGCCGCCCCTTTAGCTCAATACAAAACTATCACGATACAGTTGGCAGCAATTAACACGACACCACTGCGGTATAATTTCATAGAAATTGTGGTTATGGTGACGTTATACCGGAATACGTATTATTACAAAATTCACAATAACTAATTATAAAGGGTTCACAATCCACGGTGACCGCTTGTTGTGATGGTAACCTATATTGGGGTCGGCTTCCAGTCTTACCGGATTCAGCTGAGTACCAGTGTTTTACATGGAGCGACTGACTATCTGACCTCCACAACCCAGTAACTGGGTAACACGATACCTCTTAGCAAGACTGGTGTCAGATCTTCTGACTTCTGACTACCCGTAACGACTGTCAAAGATTTTTAAATGACAGCTGGAACCAACGGCTTAACGTGCTTTCCGAGGCACGGAGGAAACTCGGTATGTTGAAATGGTCACCCATCCACGGACCGACCTCGTCAAGCGTTGCTTAACCTTGATGATCCACCAGTGCGGCTGTTATTATTTAGCCACGAGCTCCTCGACAATAAACACCAACATATAAAATTACACCAACATAAAAAGGTATAAACATTTTTTTTTTGTACATCATTATGTATATTATAAATCTGTTGGGAAAAATGACCTGTAGACATGTTGTGACTGTCCCAATAACAATGTGCCCAGCAGATCAAACCTAGCATCCCGTGCTGAGCAGACGCTCTCTCGGCCAGTTGACCGATGAAGTAGGTAAATTTTGTAGATTCAGATGTAAAGTAACTCAAAAGCAACCAATCTGCTTAATATTTTCCCAAATATGTTAAAGTATATTGGCAGTATAACTGGATGTAACTGAGTATTTTTGGGAACTCAAAAGGTACCAAAAACTCAAACGTACAAAATATTTCAAGTAAGTGTCACAAGTTTCTAATAAACTTACACATCTTTTCATAAATATGTTAAAGTATATTTCCAGTATAACTGGATGTAACTGAGTATTTTTGGGAACTCAAAAGGTAGCAAAAACTCAAACGTACAAAATATTTCAGGTAGGTGTCACAAGTTTCTAATAAACTTACACATCTTTTCCCAAATATGTTTAAGTATATTTCCAGTATAACTGAATGTTACTGAGTATTTTTGTGAACTCAAAAGGTACCAAAAACTCCCAATCTGCTCAAAAGTAACTCAAAAGCTTCCAATCTGCTTAATCTTTTCCCAAATATGAGAAAGTATATTGCCAGTATAGGTGGATGTAACTGAGTATTTTTGGGAACTCTAAAGGTACCAAAAACTCAAACGTACAAAATATTTCAGGTAAGTGTCACAAGTTTCTAATAAATTTACACATCTTTTCCCAAATATGTTAATGTATATTTCCAGTATAACTGGATGTAACTGAGTATTTTTGGGCACTCAAAAGGTACCAAAAACTCAAACGTACATAATATTTCAGGTAAGTGCCACAAACTTCTAATAAACTTACACCTATATACGTACGATACCTATAGGCGACGAGAATCTGGAAAGACCTATTGTGATTGGGAACACCGAAGGCAAAAGGTCGCGTGGTCGTTCACCAACGAGATGGACCGATCAAGTGTAAGACTCGTCGTCCTCCAAATTCTACACGGTCGTAAGGGAAGCGCTGGACAGAACTCGGTGAAGGCAGATCATCCGCTCCAGATGTAACCCTGATGATGAAAACGATCCTCAGACATGAGGGAACGACTAAGAAAGAGAGATATACGACACAAAGTGCCTATTACCAGCATAATCTCCAGATTTATCATACAAACTAGCTGCCCCACGCGGCTTCGCTCCCGTCAACTGGCTACGTACCTACCCTACATACATGATTGCATAACTGAATATTCTTTTCCGTTTTTGCAACATTTTTCATTTATGCTCCGCTCCTATTGGTCGTAGCGTGATGTTATATAGCCTATAACCTTCCTCGATAAATGGACTATCTAACACAAAAAGATTTTTTCAATTCCAACCAGTAGTTTCTGAGAATACCCCCTACATACAAACTTACAAACTTAGTATTAGTATACATAGATTACGAGATTTAAATAACTTTACTACGAGGGCGACAGAGCTCCCACCCAAGTAGGTGCATTTGAAGTAGCAGCATAAGCTACAAACGCTATTCGATATCTACAGCTCAGTGCATAGTGACGTCACTAGTCAGACAGTACTAAAGATTAGAAACACGCCTCGCCAGTCGCCAGTCAAATACGATAGTACTCAGTACTCTGGGGGTTTAATTTAAAATCGTTCCGAGGTAGATCCAAGTTTCCTACACTAATCTGTATTTTGATCCCTAAAATAGAATTTATCTAAGTCTCAAATCATTTTGACAAGATAAAGTCGTGGTTGAGCGCTTGAATCTGTTCTTGAAGGCTGTCTTCAGTCTGTCAGTTTCAATGCTGCTAAGACCCAGGCGGGTCTTTTTCGGCTAAAAAGAGCCAATTCCACCTGGCTCCATTTTGCCGTGGTTAACCGTGCTGTTAACGGACCATCTGGAACTTCTTGGTGTTTCGTTGACATCGACCCCCAATTTCTGTCCATTCATTGAGGCGAAGCCTCAGTTGGCTGTAAAAAAGTTGGAGATCCTTGCAAAGGTGTGACGGTACTTCACGCCTGAACAACTTGTATAAAGCGCAAGTTCGGTAATGCATGTAGTACTGCTCACACCTCTAGTACGGATTTGCCAAATACTAGCTTGATGCATTTGAGTCGGTTGACAGACGGGCCAAGAGGCTTTTTGGCAACGATGCACTGGACGTGTCAAAGCTCCAGAGCCTCGAACATCGACGCCGAGTTGCCAGGCTGTCGGTTTTTTATCGGTTTCATTTCGGGGAGTGTGCGAAGGAACTGCAAAATTTGATTTCACCTAGCCCTTTCCATCATTAGCACTAAATTGCAAGAGATAGATAGAGTAGATCATTAAATTGTCTCTTTTAATGGTTCCAAATAATATGCAAAATAGTTAAGCTTGTTTGATTGTTGTTTAAATTATAAGTTGAAATCAGTTCAAAATAAATGTGTTAAATAAACTTTGAAAGGCGAATGTTTTGTAGCCTCATAAAGTGTTCATAATGTGTCTTTTAGGGTAAGTGAATTTTTGTTAAAAAGATTATGATAAATAAAGATCTTTGAAAATGAATGATTTAATTAAAATATACCCAGCGCTTTTGTTTAATTACATTAATTACACTATGTTATACGAATAAAACTCAAAATTTTCTTAGATCAAATTATTAAGAAAATGGTCTAATGTAACATACATTTTTTCCTAAAAATTACGACTAGCCGTTAAGACGTGATTCTCATTTTAAAATCAGCTACTCAAGGGTATCTGCGCCTTCTGCGCGGCAATGTTCGTTGTCTTCCATGATAGGTTTGCTATATCATTTATAACTGCATGGTGAAATCTCATTTGGACCACCTAATTGAAGTGTATGCTGTACTTATAAATTCAATCTACAAATCTTAAAAAACTGCTCAAAATAAAATTATTTAAGTTATTTTTAAATACAACTACAGAACACCTACACTAAAACTATACAAGGACACAAAGAAAACTATTTGACACAGATATTATAGGTATTATTTTTAACACCGAGTTTCATTGTTAAAACTCTATGTCTAAATTAAGGTTACCTATCATAAGTTCGAAAAACATTTGACAGAATGCGCGGAGCGGGGCTCCTATTTTTGTCTACAGGGTCTAAAGTAACCTAACACGAAGGAGAGGACGGTAGCTGAGTTCGCTCGCTTTCAGCTCCCGCCATCCCCTTCGAACCTAACCTATCCGTGTCGGGGTGCCCTAAATTCACGAGCTCGCTTCGCTCGCTCTTGGACCAATTCTATGAAACAATTAATTAATAAAAATGTCTAATGCATTTAATAAATCATTTGCACGAAAATTCGAAATAAATAATAATTGACTTTTTTTGACACTATTTCAATTTTAAATTGAAAATGCGACCAAGTAACCAGCTAAATATTTGTGACTAAATAATATTCTAATGTTGTTTCGGTTTGGTGAAAATATAGCAAATGAAAAAAGTTCAAAAGAGACTTCGGCCAAAAGCAAAAAGTTATTTTGTAAATCGGCGAAACGTAGTTCGGTAAAATAGAACATATGCCACATGATACTTCGATGATCTGAAAATATGTCAAATAATGCATATGGCAAAAAAGGCGTCGGTCAATAGTTTTCGGTAACATGAAATTCGAACAAAAAAATTGTTAAAGTGATCGGTTCCCCTAAATTAAGCACATTTTATCTACGTGGGCACATTTTTACCTGAAAAGGTGTATCGCCTTCTGGGAAGTAGACACGTGAATCTGTTCAACATATTAGGGGTACTTACACGGTTTAAATTACCTAAACAAGTTAATACATGCGAGGGAGTACACGTGTGTTTTACATGTGCGACCGTCCACTGCTATGCACGTAGAAGTTTGCTACATTAGCTGCACGGTTCGTTTGTTCCGCCCACATTTTTGGACATAGCAAAGCTTATAACACGTGCGTAGCTTAGCAGTGGCCTGCTGTGGAATAGCGGCTTGGTACACAATTATTCGAACCTTTTTATTGTTTTGCATGAAAATTCTAGAGGACAGTCGCAGTCTGGTAAGGTGAAAGGGCTACGTAGACTCATCAGCTGCAACTAGCGGTGTTATTCTAACTAGTATGGTAACATGAGTGGGGATCAAAGAACCTGCAGTAAGAAAATCATCCTAAATACAGCATTTAATCAAAAATTCATTCATTTTGTTAGACTCTGAGTTGTGTTAATGCATTAGTTATGTTGCTTATTTTGGACCAGCTGCCGCCCGCGTGGTATTAGCACTTCGCTCAATATCTTTATAAATTATAGCATATGTGTTATTCTGATGAACGTTCACTTTCACGTTAATAATAGTAGTAGGATTTGTAATTAGACTACAAGGTAGTTTTCCTGACAAGATGGATTCTTTGTTGTCCTAAATGAATAAAAAAAAAAAAAAAAGTTTTATAATAGCTCGATTTTGGCTCAGAATAAAGCGTTATATCCATCTGTCTGATTTACCAGTGACAGTCAATTTCTACAATTACCCGACATATTAGCGCTTGTGTTCGTCAATTATAATCACTTGCACCACGCATGGACAATCAAATGCAGTGACAAGCTTTCGTTAATTTCAGATAATTCTAACACTCTGTCGGCAAATTGTGTGTCATCAGACTCCTCAGTACTTGATGGTGAGCTAAGATAGATACAGCCACCATCATCAGCAGTCATCTGCACCTTACACCTAAGCAAATTTCAAAAGCAAATAGTTTTGAAAATACTTACAATGTTCGGTTACACAATACAATATCTATCGACACTTTAAAAACACTCGCTTTTTATTTTTGCATACTTAATAATGATTATGTGTGTGGATGTTTGTATATCAATCACGCCTAAACAGCTAAACAGATTTGGATGAAACTTGTCATTTAACCTGCATTAGGACATAGCTTTATGGGATACTTACACCGGTAGTAGTAGGTACGTTTTATTAGGAATAAAACACGTTTTCCACTACCTTGTCTATTATGTAACACATTGCCTAAGAAATTCGTTTCGAAATATGAACATTTAGACACAAGATTATAAAAAAAATAAAAAATAATAACAGTTACGAAATGGAGTTTTGATATTATTATATAACAAAAATTTATTTATTTTTCTTTTTGGCGGCCAAGTACGAGTGAAACAATTCGCAATTTAAAGGAAAATGTACGTAACTGAATAGGCTACTGTTGGTAGACGCATTCTGGCGCTATGGCCGCGCTTTTTTCACCACCCCATCCGGCAGAATGATACTGAACCTGTTAACTCTCGAAAAAGCGCGCGATGATTGTGTGTATATAGTCTGTGGTTTTTAGTCTGAACGAAAAACTAAAATTAAATAATTGTAAATTTTAAGCTGTTTCTAATAAATTGTTTTTGGCACTTATTTGCATTTAATTAAGTAAGCTCATCAGGTAGTGGAAAAAGAATCGTTCGTATCTCGCATAAAAAGGCTCTACTTTTTATGCTCGACACGAAATGTACCTACTATTTCATGAGAGAGAAATCTCGCGAAGAAGTAAATCCCATATTCATGCTTGTAGCATCAATGCTACAAGCATGAATATGGGATTTATTACAACATAAAAATTAATGTTGCTTCCAATTATATGCTCACCGGCTTATTTTAGCATCCGACAGAGCTTCACAAAATCATAGTTATACAGGTGAAATTCAATTATTTGTTTTAAGTAATTAACGTAATTTGCTTTCAATTTGTGCCTAAATTTCCGTGCAGGACCATTAATTAAATGGCAATCGAATTTGCTCATCAATTTAGTTTTATTAGTTGAACTTCGCACACAAAAAGCAAAATAATTATAACTAAACAGCGCAGGAAAATCGTTATAAAATTGTATAACGCTTTTCCTACTATAATCTTTACTTTGTATGTGGCCTACTTGTCACCAGGGGGGTGACCATAAGCTCATAGAGTGGTATCAATTTGAGATCGAATAAGGGACAGATGTATCTGACTTGTATACATCTGTCATTTACTCAATCTCAAATTGATACCGCTCTAAGGGGTTATGGTCACCCCCCTGAATTTCTATCATGCCGCTTCTTTGTTTCGAGAGCTATTTGCAAAACTTTGAAAATAATTCTATTTTTAACCGACTTCCCAAAAAGGAGGAGGTTTTCAATTCGATTGTATTTTTTTTTTATGTGTGTTACCTCAGAACTTTTTACTGGGTGAACTGATTTTGATGACTCTTTTTTTATTTGAAAGCTGGTGCCAGTCGTCTGGTCCCATTTAATTTTCTTCAAGATCTGGTGAAGAACTTCGGAGATATTCATCAGGACTCTTAAAAAAATTACGGCAAATCACTCGGGATAGCTTCAATAGCAATTCTGTTTATTGTTTACACCACTTCATAACATAACATCACACTGGTACGCTCTAAAGAGGTACTCAGGTGTGAACAGTTCACCCTGGTATACTCTCATTCCATGGGTTTTGTCTAAGTTCCATGTTATTAGGTTAATCTATTTTGTCTTCTCTTTGGGTATTATATGTACCTAGCCTATAGAACTGGTATATTATGAACCACAACTAAAAAGTGAAAAATAAAAAACTTTTTTACAAAAACTACAACCGACTTCAAAATAAAAACACTACAAAGTGAAAAATAACTTAAATTTGAAGTGAAGTCGGTTGTATTTTTTGTAAAAAAGTTTTTTTAAGATCGTCTTTTATTTCATCTTGATCGTTCGCAGCAAGATACGAGTATTTCTGTTATGAAAGTATGAGAGCTATAAATTCAGTTAAACCTCTGGTACAGTCGTGAACGGTGGCGGTGTTCCGATCTTCACTCTCGGCTTTGCACCCTCGACATCTCGAGACCTCTCGCTGTGAGAGCAATTCAAACAGATGGCGAATAGTAAGAATTCTCGTGATTTCTGGGACTCGATCAAATCAGGCGTTTATGCGTATTTGCTGTGTAATGATCCGTAAGTACCTATTTGCACTCTTTAATCGTGAAAATCTAAGAAGACCGATGACTAAGATATTAAAAAATCTAATTCATATTCCTAATTAATTACTATTTTACCCTTACACTATAACAACGAGTATCATTCGTATGTATCAAGTTATACTTCATAAAAGATAGCTTGATCTCTGCGACATATGTCAAACTGACGTATACGTTATTGTTTGCCTGTCAAGCGCTATATGGTTACTGTATTGATACTGACAGCTGTCACAGAGATCAAGCTATCTTTTATGAAGTATAGTTAATATTAATGTAATTTTATAGCTGTCAAATCCGACTTCTTCGATTTTCAAGACTATATTGTTGTGACGTTATCAGTCTGCCTAACTATGTTGGTGTCAGCTTCCAGTGTTACCAGATGTACCGGCTTTCTAAAATACGTAGGAGTCTCGGTATGTAACAGGTCACCCATCCACCGATCGAACTCGGCAAGCGTTGCTTAACCTTGATGATCGAGGCGGCTGTTGTTATTTTAAATAGATAATAAATTTCATGTTAAAACTAGTTTTTGCCAATTTTTTTGCCCGCTCGAATGTCAATCATACCACAAAATACTAAGGAAACGTAAAATAAGTAACCTATGTCTTCATCCAGACCTTTGTAAATCTCTTCAAAAGCTGTTTACTGCTTGATTGATTAAAAAAATATAAAAATCATCATCATCATTTCAGCCGAAAAACGTCCACAGCTGGACATAGGCCTCCCCCAAGCTTCGCCAAACCGATCGGTCCCGTGCATCTCGATTTTCACATCCACTGGGCTCCCGCAGCCTTGACCAGGTCGTCGCTCCACCTAGACCTTCCAACGCTGCGTTTTCCGGTACGCGATCGCCACTCTAGAAGTTTCAAAGAGCCACCCACATTTCACCAGTATTTTTTATTTTTTAAGTCCCAACCCACCGCACTATTCCCAAACCACTGCAACTCAGGAGCCAGAATCAACAGTGCCGACCACCTGAAAAGCCGAGGCAATGAAGCTCAACGAAATCCATTAGAAACTAAATAATTATGCATAGTTAACTGTGCATGTGGTTCATCGAAACCTACTTCATAGACATTTTTCATCAGTTCATATAGTACCTACAGCAAAGTTTGTTTATTTATTTTAGAAAAATTTAAAGATGTAAATGGTCAATAATATACAAGAAAAACAAATTTTTGTGGCCTTTGACAGCCATTTTTTTACTCGCATGTGGTTTCTATGGATTTTTCAGGGAACAATACTCCTATTAAAACAATGAACATAATGCCGGTGAATGTACTAAACTGGGATTTTTTTCGTTATTTTGGTGGGCAGCATCGTGGACAGCATCCTGCAGTTAACGAATCACTAATCTCCTCTCTACTTTGGTGATTACAGAAAATATCCTATCAGTCCCACCAGTTCTTTTTTCAGTCAAATATGAAGTCTAAATCTTAAACCCGTGAGAAACATGGCAGCACTTATTTCTAACAAAGACCGAATCTGTCGCGTAGGTACCTACTAGAGATGTTATGGAGGGGGTATATCGGAACCGAAGTCGGAATAGGAGTTAATAAATCGGGTTTGACGGAGTCGGAATCGGAATCGGCACCGAAGTAGGGACCGGAAGCCAAGGCGTAGGCAGTAGAGAGATGTGTTAAGTTTGTTAAATGCATGTTTAATTGGGTCTTATAATATAAAAAAAAAACCGGCCAAGTGAGAGTCGGACTCGCGCACGTAGGGTTCCGTACCATTATCGCAAAAATGGCAAAAAAACACGTTTGTTGTATGGGAGCCCCACTTAAATATTTATTTTATTCTGTTTTTAGTATTTGTTGTTATAGCGGCAACAGAAATACATCATATGTGAAAAATTCAACTGTCTAGCTATCACGGTTCATGAGATACAGCCTGGTGACACACGGACAGACAGATAGACAGACAGACCGATCGCGGAGTCTTAATAATAGGGTCCCGTTTTTACCCTTTGGTTACGGAACCCTAAAAATACAAACACGATCAACCACTTTAATTTCAGTTAAAAGAATATTGCCTACATCTTCCTTACCTAGGTGTTAAAAATAAAAATAATCAAATTATCAATACATATAATAAATCTGTAGAAAAATATTTTTGTACATCGAAAAAAATTCAAAAAAAAATAGCCAGGGTGTTAAAGGATAACCAACAGAACCCATTTCTAGCATTTTTGGATTTTTTTTCTGTTTGTCTGTTTATTTGTGCACGCATCACGTGAAATGTACGTAGATAACTTTTATACTTAAAAATTGTGCGTTTCTTGAAGAATTACTTAGTTTTTGTTTCATCGCAATCGGTTCACTCTATCAAAAGTTAGATGAATTTAAAGTGTTCAAGAAGTAAAATTATCACAGCTCACGCAATTCAGTTACTCGGACAGTTGAACTCGCTATTCGATAGATGGCGTTGTGCATTAAAAGTCATTTTCTGAATCGCGGTGTTAAGATTTTACGCGAAAGAATGACACTAGAAAAAAAAATTGGTATGTAGTCAGCGTTGCCAGAACGTAACTTTTGTTACATCTTACGTAACTTTTGACCTTCTCATGTAACCTCCATGTAACACTACTCAAAATGTAACTTTTAGGACAAATTAAAAATATCGCAATATTTTCCAGCAAATAAAAAATTATCGTGAAACGGAACGCATCTAAGGAAGTTTTCGTTCGTCGCGTTGTCGCACCTGATTTTGTGAAACATAAATTGACGTTTTCTTTATTAACTCGTGACTGTGCACGCATTACGTTAAAAAAATTCGCGCGGAAATAATACCGCAAGAAATAATTGTTTTTCCACAGAATACACCGCACCGATTCGCGCGAACATTTTAAATCTACGAACAGGTAAAAAGATACAAAAATCGTGCGTAATTTTATCAGCAGTGGGTGTTAGTCAGATTCAGAACGCGGACAAAAAATCGCAATGCGTGTTAAGTCTTAGTGTCATTTTCCACATAAAATAAGGTAATGTAACTTTTCTCATGAAAACGTAACTTTTTGAGATGAGTCATGTAACATTTGACTATCTGTCACTGGCAACACTGTATGTAGTATGTATATTTTTGAGTATGTGGAGTAGGCAGGCAGGCTGGTAAGTATGGTAGGGTTGGCAGGCAGATGACGGGAGCGAAGCCGCGCGGGCACAGCTAGTGTATAAATAAATAATAATAAATGTAGTTGTAAATTAAACCTCCGAATATAACATTTGACTAAATAGTGTCGGAACCGAAGTCGATGTCGGAGTTGTAATATCAATCGAAAGCACCGACTTTTCGGTATCCGAGTCGAACTTCCGTCACATACCTAGTACGTACATTCAGAACGATCCATTTTACGGAAACGCGCAGCTGAAAATCAATGAGTGGATTCTGATGTCAAATTGATTCCGCCGACTAAACGAATGTGGACATAGTTTATATGAAATGCTTACCGTGTTCTGCTTCAATAGAACTAGGTTTTGTGGAAAGGATTTTTAAATGGACTTTAGGATAGATTTATGGCGCTAATTTCGTTGTTTTTAAACGTTGAAAATACTCGTGAGCTAGGTTCTATTTTGGACAGTTAAACCAACTGCGTATTTTTTACATTTTACTTTAACAACTACAAACATACACAGCATTACCAAGTTATATATTTTTTCCTATCAAAGCAAAATAACACTATTTAGGTACATTTATTCATTTACCTACATTGTTATGGATGAGTGGATAGCATGAATCGCGGTTACATAATCATTTCAAAAGGAAACCAAGTATGTATTTGCTAAACACTTTTTACACTTCAAAACAAAACTGTTAGAAACTATTGTTGTGCCGATACCGAAGGACATTACTGGGGACGTCACAGATAGAGGCAATTATAGGCCTATCTCACTAGCGACTGTGGTGGCGAAGGTTTTCGATGGTCTACTTGACGCTCAACTTAGTAAGCACATTAAACTCAATGACGCGCAGTTTGGCTTCCGTGAGTTAGTGGACTACAATAGGCTCTGGGCCAAGCTTGGAGAGGTAGGGGCTCCCACTGAACTCATTAACATCTTGTCCTTTTGGTACAAAAACCAGAAGAATTTCGTTAAGTGGGGTAATGTTTTGTCGGACGAGTATGCACTGGAGTGTGGTGTGAGGCAGGAAGGCCTATCCTCTCCAAGACTATTTAACTTGTACGTTGATCAGCTAATAGATGGGCTCAGTAATTGCCATGTTGGTTGTCATATAGATAACGTCTGTGTTAATAACATCAGCTACGCTGACGACATGGTGTTGCTGAGTCCATCGCTCAGTGGTTTAAGAAAACTGCTTGATATTTGTGAGTCTTATGCTGCGGCTCACGGTCTGAGGTACAACGAGAAGAAGAGTGTGTGTATAGTCATTAGAGGTAGCAATAAACAACCGGAGCATGTACCACCTGTCTATCTGAACGGAGTGCCTTTAGAACGTGTCGCTCAGTTTAAGTATCTAGGGCACTTTGTGACAGAGACCCTGAAAGATGATGCGGATGTTGAGCGAGAACGAAGAGCGCTGTCGGTGCGTGCTAACATGTTGGTTCATAGATTTGCAAGGTGTTCAGTAGACGTAAAAGTGACACTGTTCAGAGCCTACTGCCAAAACTTTTACGCCGGCGCTCAATGGTCCAACTACACCCAGCGGGCCTACAGCGCTCTTCGTGTACAATACAATAACGCCTTTAGGATTCTGGTGAGGCTCCCCCGATTCTGCAGTGCGTCGGGCATATTTGCTGACGCAAGAGTCGATGACTTTTATGCCATTATGCGCAAGAAAACTGCTTCTCTGATGCGTCGGATTCGGGGGAGCAACAACGGAATCCTAAGAATGTTTCCTGAGAGGCCTGACTCTGTTACTAACAACTATGGACATGTAATTGGTCTGCAATAAATAAATAAAACAACCAGTTGAAGATGTGTTAAATAATTATGGTTTGTTTTGTGACGACTGTTGTCGTCGTCTGCGTCATAATGCTTAAAAGGAGGCTCCAATCATAAACTAATGTATACTAGTTGGTACAGAAATAAACATTTTATTATATTTGTACTTGTATATTATCCAACATATTGCGTTCATTCTGCCAAAGAATACACTCCCATGAGATATGATATGCAGATTGTACATATTCACAGTCAGATGTAGAACACTGACATAAAGGTGACGCAACGAGCTTGAAGGAAAATAATTTACTTTTAAAGTTACCATGTCCGGTAAGAAATTGGGCAACCAGTGATGCACCTGCAGTCTCCTCCACGTCGTTATAAGACTTAGTCATCATCATCTGCCTAGCCTTTTTCACAACTATATTGGAGTCGGCTTCCAGTCTTACCGGATTCAGCTAAGTACCAGTGTTTTACATGGAGCGACTGCCTATCTGACCTCCACAACCCAGTAACTGTATAACACGGTACCCCTTGGCAAGACTGGTGTCAGATCTCAAGCTTCTGACTACCTGTAACGACTGTCAAAGATCTTATAAGACTTAGTAATAATTCAAAATAATCACTCAAACAATCATAGAAATCTGTTAAACTCCATCTGCCTAGTCTTTTCACGATGGGGTCTGGAAGCCGACCCTTACCCGAGTCTTACCGGATCGGTTTCGTCCTAAATCATCATCCATTTCGCTACAAATTTGCGTAAGTGTGTATTCGTACGCGAACTAACTTCTTATTGCTCATCACAGCATCTATATCTTTCGCACGTGTTGTCGGCTGATATACATGCTATATTTTTAACCCCGCGCACAAAATAGTCCGTGCCGTCGACTAGGGCAACCGTATTCGTGAAGATCAACCAGTGTGGCTGTTATAATTTAGCTATGAGCTCCTCAACCAGAAAAATCATCAACAAAGTCATAAAATCAAACATTAGTGTTTTTTTTCTGAACACGCTCACCGAGATTCGGACGCGATAATGAACAACCATGTGCTTACGAAGTGAATGCTTACGCGCTACTAACTATACCCTCTTTTTCCCGTTAACGGGCTGTTATCCAGTTTTTAACAGATTTCCTGTTGCCGCTTAAGAATTTTATAGAATTCCTAGGAAATGTGTGAAATACAATTTCCGATCGATTTCCGACATTCTCATTTTTTTTAATTATTATCAATAGACTTGCGCTTGACCACTATCTCACCTGATGGTAAGCGATAATGTGGTCGACGGTGAAGCACGCTTGCCTAGAAAAAACCTATTCACTCTTGACTTAAAGACCCCTAGATTAGTAGCTACGGAAAACACAGACTCGGGCAAGGAATTCCACTCCTTAGCTGTGCGCATAATAAAAGTGTCCCCAAGTTTTGTGCGTACGGGTTTCGTTTTATTCTATATATTTCCTAGGAATTGTATAAAATTCCTTAAGGCGCCTCCCCGAGCAAAACGCCGCGCTAGTTGAATTTTGTGCAGTTTTTAAGAGCTATCTACTCCAGAAATATCAATTAATAAAAATACATTAAATTTCTACATAATGTTGATTCTAAAATTGTAGTACACTTTTTTTTTTAAGAGGCATATGTGTCACTAATCTCCTTCCAACAAAACCATAAAATTTTTAAATAATTATTGATAGCATGCATTTCCTCGTAAAGTGTTCACTAATAATTTTTTATACTAACACTAATGGATAGACAATTTGATAACGAACATTTTATCAGTTTTATTTTTTTCAAAAGACCATATTCGATTTTATAAAGACTTCGCGTATTCACTACCGTAATTCATGCGCCGCCAGTGCCGCTAGGCCAATAGGAATGCACATATCTCATGCTGATTTTTTGGTCAGGGTACGGCCTTAATTTATACATTTCCTAGGAATTCTATAGTAACAGATAAACTAATAAGTTTTTGTTTTGGCTAGATTGAATATTCTATATCCGCTATACCAACCTAATAATTATCAAAATTCTATGATTGAAAATATGCTTAAACTCATTCAAAAGTAATTTTAACTCAGTCACTTGGAGAGACGATTAGACACGGCCACTTGATAGCTATTAGGAGTACTTGGGATGCTTCTCGAAACTTGCCAATTTGCGATAATTATAGGAAGCTTCCCTTATCTGTACTAAGTAGGCGTATCTTGGTGAGATAAGGAGCTAGGTTACTTAAATAATTATGCTAAGGGTAATTTTAATTAATCGAGCTTCAATTGAAAATGAAGTAATTAACGTCTAATTATACTTGTTACTTGGAAAATGTTTACGTTATTATACAAAAACAAAATTTATACTAAACCTTATGTCACAGCCTGAAGGTTACAGACCTTTGCCTAGCTGAGGGATGATATACAAAATATGTGTGAGAGATCACATTTTTTTGTATCTTGACTTCTCTGGCCAATCCGTTAGAAGCAAGTACCATTACCTACGTCTATGGTCGAAACCGTTTCGACAGCATTACTTATGCAGGTCTATGCCGTGCCGAAACGGCCTGCCTGCCTTATGACGTCCTCAGGCACCCACTGTGTATAGATTCTGGTGATTTTATACTATAAAATACAATAATATTAGTAGTGCGGGGCAAGGTAATAAAAAAAAAAATGTTGTCCCAAATAATAACGGCAACGATGCACTGGTCGCCTCAAAGCTCAAGAGCCTTGAACATCGACGCCGAGTTGCCAGCCTGTCGGTTTTAAATCGGTTAAATTTCAATGGAATTGCACAATTTGATTCCGCCTAGCCCTTTCCATCATCGGACAACAAGACGGCAATGCGCCACCGGTACATGGTGGACATCCTAGCCATACATACAAAGCGTTTGGCGAAAACTTTCATTGTCCGCACAGCTAAGGAGTGGAATTTCCTGAAAACAAAGACTCAGGGCCTTTGTTTTCTGATAGCTACAACCTTGGGTTCTTTAAGTCAGCCGGTATAAGATTTAGTAATAAAGAAACCTATTTATTTGGATAGGTTAAGTACCATTTCCTTAGTAAAAAGTCATAATTCGAGGTTTGGCTCTCGCCTCTTTCCTCCTCCAATATTGGACCAATTTAAAAGATATTCCATAAACTGGTAAAGTAAGATATATACTATGTTTCTATGTTTTCCTTTTTTCATTTATATTAGTCAAATTTGTACACTTAGCCTCTGTTGACAGCGCAATTTCGAGCATTTTTTGAGGGCTCTAGTGCTTCTAAAGATAATATTAATGTATCATCAAAAAGGAAAACATAGGGACATAGTATATATCTTTAATTTTCAGTTTACGGAATATCTTCTAAATTGGTTTAATATTGGAGGAGGAAAGAGACGAGAGCCAAACCTCGAATTATGACTTTTTAATAAGGAAATTCAGTCGGCGCTCTCTGCCCCCGTTTCCTCTTAAGGCAGATTCCTAGACCCTTTTCCATCGGGGGTTAAAAAGAAGAAAATCATGCTGTGCAGTCGGAGGATACACCGACATGATTTTCTTCTTGTTTACGTCTTTTTAGTTCGCTTCTTAAGTCGTGTCTTTTGATTGTTTTAATTAACATTTTTTACTAACTTACTATATAATTTTGCCTAAAATTCCTAATGATTTATTTTACACTTTAGACAAAACAGGTAAAGTAGCTATTTGTTTACATTTAAACAGGATCATCATCACAACCAGTCCAAATATTTGCTGTCTCATTATAACGTGAGAGCTATTGTCTCTATTATAATAATTAGACATCTGACTGACGCAAGGCGCGTTTGCGAACAAAACAGTACGGAGCGCGTACATTAGATATTTAGCGCAACAAATAATCTATTTTGTAATAATGAAAATGTCCAGTAGAGGGCTTAGACAAAGCTATATTCTATCATAACGGTTGTTGAAAAGTCTAAAATGTGATCAATCCCTAATGTATTGGACCGACTTAAAAAAAAAGAGAAGGTTCTATGTTCGACTGTATGTATTTTGTTTTGTGTATATTCATCGATTTTTCCGTTTTTTATGAATTTTGATTTAGAAAACTCTTTTTTTTTTGACAACCGTTGTCGCTGATAGACCGTCACTCTACCTCTTTTGGGTATATAATGTTCTGTGGTCAATCTGTCTAGAGCCCAAAGAGTGAATGCCAGTATTTTTAACACGCTTTTATTAGCTTGGTATGTATGTATCTATGTATCTATGTATCAATGTAACAATGTATCAATGTATCAATGTAACGGAATCTTTGAACGTGATTTTCACCCACTTCAAAACGTTGGATTGATTTGAAACTTTGCACACTTATCAAGGACCGATGACAATGCAATAATTTAAACAGTTTGTCCCATTATCCTTACCATTAAAGCGTGTTTTTTAGTTTTTAGAACTACAATTTTTATGGAACGTACACATACGTATCGCAGTTATAATCTGTTAAGAAGATCTCTAGTTTCCTTTCCAACCGATTTCAAAAATGAGGAGGAGAAAAAGGAGGTTCTCAATTCGACTGTATGTATTTGTATGTTTGTTACGCGATTATGCCGCCAATTTAATATAAACATAGAAAGTGTACATATTAGTACATAAAACCAAATAAAAGCAGATAGATAGGAAATGATAACTAAAATTTTAATAACTTAATAATAAAATATTAAGCGCTATTCCTCTCTCCTAGACACTGACTGTATCTCGAATGTTGATGTGTCTGACAGGGTCCATAATTGTTTCTGTAACTTATATTTACCACCTGAATGTACATTATGGATGCAATAAATTGAATTTGAATTATGAACTGATTTTGAGTTTCTTTATAATTTATTTGAAAGCTGGTGTTTCTGATGTGCTCCGATTTAAATTTGATCAAGATCTGACGAGTAGTTATATATCCTCAATAATGCGTATTTTGATGGTAATATAAGGTACCCAAAACCAAAAAGGGAAAAATAAAAACATTTTAACAAAATAGTTAAACTGACGTCTGGCTTTTGTACCTATCTTTTTTTAGTTTTTGACACAGACTTCGGAAAAGAAAGTTATTTTTCACTTTGTAGTGTTTTGGTTTTGGAAGTCGGTTAACTAATTATTTTTGTTAAAAAGTCTTTTTGACATTGATTGTTGCTGAGTGATACGACTTAAATTGAACATTTTTTAAGCACAAGAATTTTCCTTCAGTACTTATTTTGTTTGCGCAGTCACATAACGACCACATATCGAAAGATATCTGCAATATCTGCGTTGAATGCACAGGCTCGATTGGCTCCATAATCCTTCAGTGGTCAAAGTGAATCTGCAGAGCATGAATGGAACGCCTCAAAGACCATGCAAAGCTAGATAATTAACAACAACTTGACAACAACCAATCGAAAATAAATAATAGAAAAAGTGAAGGTAAAAAATTGGATTTTTTTATTTAGTCTCGATAAAATATTTGAAGGAGTATTTTAGGCATCAAGCTTGCTATTCTAGCTACTTAAAGAAACATAAATTCAAAATCCGTTTTCATGGAGTATAAGACCTATATTTCTTAATTTTGTGCTTAGGAGAGTTAATTAAACAAGATCATTTATGTTTTTATCAAAACGGTGAAGGAAAACATCGTGAGGAAACCGGCCTGTACTAGAACCAATAATTCGAAGACCTGTGACATCCAACCCGCACGGAACATTAATAGGCTGATGATGTGATGATATGTTTTTATAATTGTCTCAACAAAATCGTAAAATTTCACAAAACTCAATATAAATTCGAAGCTTATCACGCCATCTAGTGCAATTTATTTGATCCAATTTGTTTTTCTTCGCGTTGGGTGCCCGTGTCTATACCAACCGCTATCGAAATGTCACTTCGTTTTGTAATTTCAACTATCGCCATCGATGGAAAAATACAAAATGCATTACACTTCGTCTAGAGTCTCAGGAAATTCTTTTTACAGGTATAATATAAACTTATTTAGTCAATATTTTTAAATTTTACGAAATTTAGAGACGATTATCTACGTTAGACGTAAATTAATCAAGTAATTTTGCTTTTCCACTTTGTGGCGCTAAAAGGGATACACAAGGGAATAAGAGAGATTTTAATACAGGAAGCAGTGTGCGTACCTTGTCTAACGAGGCATTACCCCTAGCTAACCAAGATACGATATTGTTTTTTACATTCACTTAAGTAGGTTTCCCGCTAGGGCCGATGCCTGAAAGAGAGTTACCGCGGCCCTGGCACAAGCAACTGAATGAACACGGGTGGGTTTTAATCAGTAAAAGTCTGACACGCCCTCCCGCTTCACCCAGAGCGAGAGAACGTTTTTGAGTCAATTTTCGCTTGGGGCAGGATTTGGCTGGTTTGCCAGGGTTCAGCCATTGCGATGAGCATTGCCGATTATTGTACAGGATCCACTTTTCATCACAGGTAATGATTCGATTTAAAATCTCTTCATTATTGTGCCGGTTGAGTAATGTAACGCAGCAGTCGACGCGCATTTGTCGGCTTGCTACACTCAATTCATGAGGTACCCACCTTTCAAGCTTTTT
The DNA here is from genome assembly GCA_948252205.1 of Orthosia incerta. NCBI lineage: Eukaryota > Metazoa > Arthropoda > Insecta > Lepidoptera > Noctuidae > Orthosia > Orthosia incerta. The sequence goes on from OX411748.1 coordinate 10,737,724, forward strand.
CACCTTCCCAATTTGCTTCAAGTGGATTAAAACTGTTTTATCACTAACACCGTAGCCTGCAGCTAACTCGGACGTGGTTTGCGATGGATCCGCTTCCTTGCTAGCCTTCAATTCTTCATTATCAACTTTGGTCTCCGGCCGTCCACGGGGCTTGTTCTGCAGGTCGAAATTTCCAGAACAAAAACGTTGGAACCAAAAACGCACTGTGTTTTCTTTTGCGATACCGTCGCCATACACATCATTAATCCTTCGAGCCGTTTCTGCAGCACTGGTGCCACGATGGAACTCGTACTCGTAAATAACGCGATATTTCAAGTTTTCCATTTTGTAAACTGACTGGCGTAAAGAAAAAACGAAAAGAGGAAAAAACAAATGAACTACGGTTTTCCAAAAGCATGAGTAAATAGCTGTATAAATTTAAAATTGGAATTCCAAACCAAAGAGCCAAAACAAAACACCAATTTCATAGGTAAGGTACCTATTATAAAGAGGATTGGTTTCAGTTCGTTTTTTATTTGCTGCAAAAGTCTAACTATTTTACGTGGCTAAACTAAGGGAGCCTATTCCACAAAAACATTTTGCCAGGATCAAAAGCTTGCAATTAGAAAAGCGTCGTACTTTTTAACCGACTTCAAAAGGCGGCTGAGGTTATCAATTCGATTGTTTTTTATGTTTGTACCTCAAAAGTTTTTACTAGGTGAACCGATTTTGATGATTCTTATTTGAAAGCTGGTGCTTTTCATGTGGTTCCATTTAAATTTGTTGAAGATCAAATGAAGAACTTCGGAAATATACAACAGAAATCTTCAATAAACAACGGCAAATCTCTCGGGATTGCTGCAATCGCATGTCTGTTTATTGTTACCGCCATTTCATAACATAACATCACACCAGTACGCTCCAAAGGGGTAAGCAGATGTGAACAGTTCACCCTGTTACACTCTAATTTCACCGGTTATGTTCCAGTTTTATGTTATCACACACACACACACACATCAGATCATCAGCCTATTAATGTTCTCTCTGCTGGGACACAGACCTCCTCTCTGTGAGAGGGAATGGGCCGTAATCCACCACGCGGGCCCAGTGTAGGTTGGTGGATGTCACATGTCTTCGAATTTTTGGTTCTAGGACATGCCGGTTTCCTCACGATGTTTTCCTTCACCGTTTTGAGAGCAGTGGTGATGAAATAATTTACACAAAGTATAGCGCCTACCTGGGCTCGAACCCACTACCTGCAACTTGTAAGTCGCGGCCGATACCACTGGGCCACCACTGCTTGTTTTATGTTACACGGGTAATTTATTCTGACATAACTTTGTGCATTCTTACCTTACAATAGAACTTGCTCATTAGGTCATCCACAACTAAAAAGTGAATAAAAAAACCTTTTTTACAAAAATCTACAACCGACATCCAAAAAACCACTACAAAGCGAAAAACAACTTCAATTTGAGAAGTCGGTGTTCCTGTTTTTCCGACTTCTGAAATTGAAGTTATTTTTCACTTTGTAGTGTTTTTTTTTGGAAGTCGGTTGTAGTTTTCAATCAAAAGTCAATTTTGTTCAATCAGCTACAAATGTATCAATTTTAAATTTAACAGCATCATAATGCACATTCACCAATTGAATGGTCTAAGCGGTATTCAAAGAGATTAGGGAACGGGTAACGCCTGCATTCAGCATTCGATGCTACTGATGTGTGCTATGCCAGAGGTTTATATGTCGGTTCAAAGAGAAATGCCTTTGAAGGGGAATCTGTACAACAATGCACCTGCCCACCAAAGAGCTTCTGAAGATATAAGGTAAAAAATAACTTACTTCCAAGTAGGTACAAACGCGTTGCTAATAGACTACTACAGTCTCTGTAGAGGAATGAAACTTCAATGATTAACAGTGAATTAGATCGTACACATCATGAACGAATGAACCAATAAATTTGGAAGAGTTAAAGGTATTTTAAAAATCAGTGTGAGCCTCTTTATATCTCACTTACGTATCACTCACGTATGCATTTTTTCGGTACCCTTTGACCCTTTGACCCTCAGCGATGGTCTTGCTTTCTATTATTTAAATATTTTTTTTAAATCAGATCATTAGTTTTGAAATCAATGATCTCAGAACTGTAAGAGAATGAACCACTGCCTCTAGAAACCGTACAACCTAACAAAGTAAAAGCGTGTTCATGTATTACTCAGGTACAAAGGCATAAATATTTAAATACCGTAATAATGTAAAATTTATTATTGCTATCGACGTTAATGCGTTATGACCGCAGACAACGTTTCACAGGCAGCTCGCGGTGGCTCACGTTACCTACTCACGTTATATTGGCTCTAATAACAAGAGATTTATGCTAAATATGACTGAGGAAAGTACGAACTGCTAAAGTATGTAATAATAAACATTATGCAGAGTAGGGCACTATTTGAATAATTGAAATACGTAATTGAAATATAAAGTACATATTTGGTATTTGTAATTCAGTAACTTCTTAAAAATGTAATTTGTAATTGGAATTTCAAATATCAGGTATTTGAAATTCGAATTATAAATTACGCTGCGGTATTTTGTAGTTAGTATTTCAAATACTTATAGCTTCAAAATACATTTGAACATAAATATATTCGTTCTGCGGAAAATCTCACTCAATAGCTTTCATAAGCAAAATGGCGACCGCTAAACATGCCAATCTTAAAGTTGGGACCACTGCAGCTGTAGAATACTGTACGCCAAATTGTCAAATATCTTGTCATAACCTAACACCTGACTATAATTTGTATTTTAAAATTAAAATTGTTAAAATACTGTATTGTGTATTTCATATTTCAATTACACTTCTTAACAATATTTAGCATTTGGTGTTTAAATACATTCGAGATAGCATTTTGTAATTTGTATTATAATTAAAGCAAAGCATGTATTGTACCCAGCTCTGAATTATGCCGTCTAAACTGCTACCTGCTGACTGCCTTAATGGTCTAGTGATCTCAAGCGCTACCGCTGAGTATGAGGTGCTGGTTTCGATTCCCAGGTCGGTCAAAGTGTTATTGGGTTTTTCCATCTAGCATTTCTCAGTAGCAGCTCAAAGTCTGGAATCGTGCCCGGTTGATGGCAATAATTTCGCCTCAAATTACATGAGACTTAAACATAGCTGGCGAAATGTGTAACATAACATAACACAACACAACACAACACAGCATAGAACAGCACAGCACAGCACAGCACAGAACAGCACAGCACAGCACAACACAACACAACACAACATAACAATAACCTTCGGTGGATAAAGGAGGATTATGTCGATAAACGACTTTTGTTTCTATCATTGCGTATTGCACAATCGGTTTTGTAGTTTTGGAAGAAGGTGCCAGGTGACAAAATGTACACCGGGTTCGTGAACACATATTCAAGCCTGTTTTGAATCGTCTTGCCCTTCTTCGGTCACATTACAGTTACATATATCACTCACAAAAAAAGTCACATCATATTTCACTTTAGTATTTATGAAATAGGTACTAAAGCACATTAATGATTCAGAAAGCATCACAGAAATCTGAATTTTAATCTGTGCTTGCGAGCAAGTTAAGCTTTGTGCTGTCGTGTGAATTTCAATGTCAGCAGTTGTAACCATTCCGGCTTCGCATGTTCGGACTGTGAGTTCTGTCTAATCTACTACGTGGAAAATGTACTGTTCCTGTAGGATAATCAACGGGAATGAAACCGTGAGCAAATGCTAGTATTGGAGATTATAGAATATTCCTATAGAGCACAACATAGGAACGGTGCTAGAAGGCCTTGTTAACAATACTAGCTTTGATCTCCAACTGCTGGACATGGTAGTCTACTTACGGGAGCAAAGCTATGGGCAGAAGTTAGTCATAAATAATCTCAACACTGACAAACAACGCACAACCTAAACTGTTGTGTCTAAAGCACTATAGTTCCTCATATTTTAAAAGGAATGATTTTTGAAAATTCGACTACTACAATGGTTAAATTGAGAACAAAAGTTATATACATTTAAAAAAATCTGAACCCATTTTACAGTAATTATAAACATCAGAATAATAAAGTATAAAATCCAATGAGGTAGGAAAACTATGGAGACGGCATATTCTACTATATGAAGAATAGTTATACAAATATCTATAATATCGACACACGCATGTCAAAAAGCGTTTTGTCTCTTTTTAACTAACCAAGAACTGCATATGAAAAGAGAGACATCTAAATGTTTGTCAAGGACTAAACTTGGTGGAACACTTTTGAGTGACGTCAAAATCATGTCTATGCGTGACTGGTCGCCATGTTGATTGCCGAGTAAAATTGGTAGTTGTGTGCTGTATATGTACGTTTATCTGTGTAGTTGTGCTGTCAAACAGTTGCAAATGGCCTACCTCATTGGCCAATGGGCAGCCATCTTAATTGCCCGATTTATGTAGGTATGCATGCTAATTTCGTAGGTATGGCAAGTCCATAGGTTTATAAGTCAGTGATAATATCAGTTAAATAAAGGTCAAAACAAAAATTTATGTCAAATGAAGCCCCAAGTAAAGTCAAATCAAAATAAAGTAAAGTAATGTCAAATCAAAATTTAAAAAAAAGAATAAAAGAAATACATTATATTATCTGTGACATAACTGACAAAAATTTAATAAAAAGGTCTCAAAGTCAAAGCCTTATGGTAGTACATTTCCACCGGCGATGGAAACTGCAGTCGGACACACGGCTTGTATTCTAATAATAAAAACACAAATGCTGTAAACGTCCCTATGAAACTATGAACATAATGCAGTTGGTAGAAAGTTTATAGAACAAACGAACTAACTCGAGGCTGGTTGTTGGCACTCAGGCAACGAAAACTTTACTTGTCTCATTAGTCATTACTTGCACTCGTCCGAATAATTACTTATTAGAGGATACTTGTAAATAGACCATTTGATAGATACAAAGTCAGAATCTTCAAGTATGACTACCAGACAATTGGTATCGTGATACCCATCTACTTACTGGGTTGTGGAGGTCAGATTTGGTAGGTACTAGTATACGGCTGCATGTGGTAAGATCACAACTTAGTTTAACTGAAACTCAGGACTTTTTAAGGTTCCGTACCCAAAGGGTAAAAACGAAAAAGAAAGTCTGTCTGTCTGTCTGTCCGTCTATCACCAGGCTGTACTTCGTGAACCGAGATAGATAGACAGTTTAAATTATTTACAGATGATGTATTTCTGTTGCCGCTATAACAACAAATACTAAAAACAGAATAAAATAAATATTTAAGTGGGGCTGCCATACAACAAACGTGAGTTTTTTGCCGATTTTGCGGTAATGGTACGGAACGCTTCGTGTGCGAGTCCGACTCGCACTTGTCCAGTTTTGGTCTAAGCGGGGCGGCCTTAAGACGACGACTAACGCCAACGACCTTGAGGGAACAAAACGTGCCCACATTTCAGACCCGCGCGACCCAAAATTTAGTAGTTGTTTGTACTTTCCTTTTTATACTATGACTTTAAAAATAAAACCTCAGATCAAAATGTACATAATTAAATTGTTTTTGAAATGGTGTCAATTTCATTAAAATACGCCCAGTGGTTTTGGTGCGATTGTCATGTATTTGTCCGTTTTAGACATAACTTTACAAATTAATTACACTATGTTATAAGAATAAACTTAAAATTTTCTTAGATCAAATTATTACGAAAATGGTCTAATGTAACATATATTTTTTTCCAAAAAAATTCGACAAGCCTTTAAGGCGTGATTCTCATTTTAAAATTAGCTACTCAAGGGAAGCGGCGCCTTAACCACTGCGAAGCTCCTGGCGGACGACAGATATTTGCGAGGCCCTTTTACAATGTATGTGATGAAGAAGTGGAGGAGCCCGTGGCTAAATAATAACAGCCGCACGGGTCCACCATCAAGGTTAAGCAACGCTTGACGAGGTCGGTCCGTGGATGGGTGACAATTTCAACATACCGAGTTTCCTCGCGTGCCTCGGAAAGCACGTTAAGCCGTTGGTCCCGGCTGTCATTTGAAGATCTTTGACAGTCGTTACGGGTAGTCAGAAACTTGAACAACACGGTACTTGAGATCTGAGACCAGTCTTGCCAAGGGGTACCGTGTTACCCAGTTACTGGGATAAGGAGGTCAGATAGGCAGTCGCTCCATCTAAAACACTGGTACTTATTTGAATCCGGTAAGACTGGAAGCCGACCCCAACATAATTGGGAAAAGACTAGGCAGATGATGATGATGATGTGATGAAGAAGTGATGATAGACGAGAAATGAAAATCTTGGCACTTATTATTATTTTTAATAATTTACCAATATTTATTTTATTGTAACGAATAACTGTACGCTAAGGATTCAATAAAAAGTTTTAATTTTAGATAAGCAAATTTGGGTTGGCCCGCGAGGCCCCTGCAAGATCGAAGCCCCGGGCGATTGCGCTGCTCGCTGGGCCTGAGAGTCTACTTAAGACGACGACTAACGCCAACGACCTTGAAGGAACAAAACGCGCACTCGTTTCACACCCGCGAGACCCAAAATTTAGTAGTTTTTTGTACTTTCCTTATTATTCTATGACTTAAAAAAAAGCCTCAGATCAAAATGTAGATAATTAAATTATCTTTGATATGGTGTTGATTTCATTAAAATACGCCCAGCGGTTTTGGTGTGATTGTCGTATTTTTGTCCATTTTAGACATAACTTTACAAATTAATTACACTATGTTATACAAATAAAACTCAAAATTTGCTTAGATCAAATTATTAAGAAAATAGTCTAATATAACATATATTTTTTTTAAAGAATTACGACTAGCCGTTTAGACGTGATTCTCATTTTAAAATCAGCTACTCAAGGGTATCTGCGCCTTAAGGATTGAACTGGTATATCTTTATTAAAATATCACATACCCAGTCACTAGGAAAGATTAACAAAGATTTTATGAAGAAAAAGTAATAGCAATGTTCTTTTAATCGTTTATTGCAATTAATATTGTCTGTCGGTGTGTATTCAGGTATGTTATTTTTGTATACATTTGAACAATGTTTTTGAAGTACTTTAATAACAAAGGCACCTACTTTCAGATTCCCTATAACAATAAAATTAATCAATGCAGCAAACGTGAGAGACATGAGATCTAAGGAAACTTCGCGAGTATTGCAAGCATCGATATTCATCTTAGTCTGTCTACAGTTTCTACGTGAGATTTGCGAAGACTGGTGAATCCTAGAACAAAGCGATTCTTAGAGATTGTTCAGTCCCCCACCACCCCCCAACTTGTAAGTTTAACAAAGAAGTTTCGGTACAAAGTTTTGGGAACTCCTCCCTATTATTATGAACGATATTCATGACGCCTTTCAACTTTAACACAATACTAACAATACCTTTATAAAATCGGTGTTCTCGCACTGAAAATACACGCGAGAGATTGTGTTCTGTTTTTATTAAGTCACTAGCTTTTGCCAGCAGCTTCGCCCGCGATAAAGTCAAAAATTATCCCGAGGGAACATATTCCTGGGAAAAAAAGTATCCTATCTGCTTTGCCTGACAATAATCTATCTCTGTGCCAAATTGCATCCCGATCCGATCAGCCATTTAAGTGTGAAGAAGTAACAAATATACAGACATACACACAAACTTTCGCCTTTAAAATATTAGTGTGATTATAGTAGGTTAGGTGTGATCGGTTTTGAGCGATACGATTTCATTTTTAATTTTTACCCGGATGCTAATAAGAAGTTTGTGTGACTTCCTCGTAAGTCTAGTGGTCGCAAGCACTACTGCTAAGCATGAAGTTCTAGGTTCGATTACATGGTGTTTTTTGCACCAAAATGTGTTACAATACAAATTTTAACAATCGAGTGGAATGCCTCAGAAATTTAAAAATGCGCCATCTATTGGCATCAATTTTAAATGATCCGTTCAAATAATCTTTAAAATTTGAAGTAACAGCCCAATATTCCATAATTTTGAATTTAGGAGAGTTGATTAAACAAGAACATACAATTTTTATGTTCAATTCCAGAAAATGTTAATTTAACACACAATTAAATTGAATTGTGTTTACATGTCGCGCCATCTAGTGAGATTTATTTGAACCAAATTTTCTTTCTTAGCAATGAGACCCCGTGGTCGGGCAAAGTGTTAATAGGTTTTTCCATCTGGAATTTCTCAATAGCATAACAGGCGAAATGCCTCTGTCCAACCTTTAGGGGCATACAAGCGTGATGTTGTGTATGTAAAAGTGTATCCTACTAATTTAGATTCTTTTAACAAATTGTTACGTTAAGCGTGAGGCCTCATTAGTGCGTTGCGTTGCGTCATCGCAGCGTCAACGCTGCGTCGTTTTACATATATTTTTAGTGACTTGCCACACTATGCGTTGCGTCGTCGCACGCGACGTTTCAATGGATCGATGGTCGAGAGACGAAGCGTGGGGAGGAGGATGCGCTGTGCTGTCTGAGCTCCGTTGCGACGACGGACAGTGTCTGTTCTGCAAGCTTATTACGTATCTTGCAAGAGCAAAACGATAGCGATTTTTGCGCAATAATTGCTTTTCAATAGAGGAGTTTTAGAGTTTTTGACGGTTTTTTTTTTAATTAATTGCATTTTACAAACAGCGAGTGATTAGCAAACGATTGTGTAGGAACTACCATACCCACACTGTAGGTAATGCTGACTTTTATGACATAAAGCGTTAATCACGCGAAGGCCTCAGCCTAACGCCACCCTGCTAAATAATAATGTAGGCAATAAATTAGCTATTACTTATAACTTCATTCTGTATAACTTTATGTAGAACTACATTCGTAAAATAAAAGTTTTGGTACCAAACATTTTATCAATGTTGGTAAAATGTATGTATTCAACGAACTGGGCCAAAAGTACATTCACGATTTGGCACAGAAATCATTGTGTTCTTCCTTGGAAGTTATTAAGTCCCGTAACAATACATCACTCATAGCTATGCCACCGACTTGAAAGGGACTTACCAAACTTAAATCGGGCTGAAGGGGAACTATTACAATGTTTTCGCAAGCTTGTCCTAAAATGGTCCGAAAATGTGATTCCGCCACGTATACTTGTTATTTTGTATGACATTTATTACTACGATGAAAAAATTGGTGTATGTGAGTGTGTTATATGTTTGTAAACACACCCACGATACCGGCGAAATTCCCAGTGTCGGGCAAAGTGTTTTTTTTTTTAAAAAAGATGAGATGTTGATTTCTGTCTATGTGATTGGTCGCAATTAGGCTGCTGTTACGATCCTTACATACTACTTTTGCTTCATCTAACTTATATTTGTACAATCTAAACGACGGATCCCATCTTTTTGCATGTACGCTTCCACGTCGCCAGAACGGTGCGGGCGAGCATTGTCGTCCATAAAAATGAAATCTTCTCCAAGTGCAGTCAATGCGGGTTGTGCATATGGAATTAGGACTTCCATTATGTACCGGTGTGCATTTAATGTTCCATTTTCTGTGACAACTAACTCAGTACGCTCCGACCAATTATTTGCTGCCCAAAACATAACGGAGCCCCCGCCATAAGGAGTGATTTCTTCGGAACACACTTCCGCGAGCTCCGAAATTTTGGTAGATACTGCCCTAACAGGCCGTAAGTGAGCTAGCAAAGCGAGCTCCGAAATTTTGGTAGATACTGCCCCAACAGGCCGTAAGTGAGCTAGCAAAGCGAGCTCCGAAATTTTGGTAGATACTGCCCCAACAAGCCGTAAGTGGGCTAGCAAAGCGAGCTCGAAAATTTGAGCACATGATAGATACCACTTTCATTTGAACTTAAAAAAAGTATTATGGGATACCCCTTTTGGCGACTGGGACCCAAACCCGGGCCGGACCGGTGCTCTCTGGACCCAATGACCGTTAATAACAACGTTGTGCCGTTTTCTGGCACTGCCAACACTGTATGGAGGCATGGAGGCCCTGGTAACCCTAGTGGGTTGCACCACTTTGAATGTAGTATTCTGTTTTAGTAGTGCTCCTTATACCATTGAGGTGACGCGCCATATTGGCAGCGTTACATTTCTTCTATACTAATATTATAAAGAGGAAAGTTTTTTTTGTTTGTTTGTTCGTACCCAATAGGCTCCGAAACTACTGGACCGATTTGACAATTTTTTTCACCAATAGAAAGCTACATTATTCCTGAGTGACATAGGCTATTTTTTAATCCCGAAAATGGATCCTGTGTCCACGGGAGCGAAGCCGCGGGCACAGGACGTTTTGTAAACTACTTAGCGGTAAAATTGACAATTGTATAATTGTGGTTTAATTCACATCACATCATCAGCCTATTAATGTTCCCACTGCTGGGACACAGGCCTCCTCTCTGTGAGAGGGATAAGGCCGAATGGAAATGGGAATTGGTGGTTTAATTATGTTTAGGTAAAACTTATAATTGGGTATATCCAATTGATGTTTGAATTTTGATATCATTGTTAGATTAAAGAAACTTCATAAACTCACTATCACTAGAAGACACTACGATAAGACGAACTTTGGCTTTTTCTAGGTTTTCAGCGGTTCATACAAATATGAACCTTGTTCAAAACATTGATTCATATTTATGATATTTTTTTTCGCTTGAATCTAATGTTAACATTATTAGGTAACCTATAGAAAAGGTTCAGATTCGTATAAAACTTTACTTACCAAAGCCAAATTCGATCTGTTAATTCCTTAGGCTTTAGGGTCAGCGCAGACACAGCGCCAATTGATCGCAAGAATCGCAGCCGTCGAAGTTTGTTCTTTAACCGATGGAACTGCCGGTTGATTCTATAAAAAAACACCGTAAAAACTTAGCTCAAGTGAGAGTCATTTCAATTCAATTGATACGAAGGATTGACAGCTCATTTCAAACTCTCTTCACCAAAATTGCATATTTACAGAACAGGCTTGCTGAACGCGATCAGCGTATCTAATCCCCGATTTGTGAATTAAGCATTTAAAGTTGAGTATTTAACCTGAAAACCTGTTAAACTTTGGCATTCTAGTTGGATTCTCGTACGTTCTTATCCTCAAATACTCAATTCAGAAATATGTCCGTAAAACGGCGTTCAAGAGCTGTCAGTGTCAGTATTCTATAGTGAATGATGACAGTTCGGAACTCGGTTTTGGACGTGTTAATAGCGTTCAGTTATTTGGTGAAATTCAACCTTAAAAGCGAACAGCTTACCTTCGTAGCTCTCTATATAGTTTGTCATGTTCTTTTTTTTTTGGAATTCAGAGAAGTTTTCAAAAGAGAAAGTTGACTTACAGCTTGAAAGTAAATTTTTTCAATATTTTTTTAAACCTTTTTTTGTTTGTCAGGGGGAAACCTTCAAAAGGCGCCTGGACTTTTGGAGAAAAGACCAGGGAGTGTGGGATTTTTACCTCACCACCCCGGTGATCACATATGAATGCAATTTTGAAGCAAAAAAAAACATTATAATTATTGATTTTAGTTATAACCATTATTCAGCATAAGCTATAAAGATACAAGCATAAAATGTAATTGCATATTAATTAAATTATACCCTGTCAGTAACACCAAAGTGCATAAAATGGTCCGTTCAGAAAATCAGGATTATCGTAGATTTTGCAACGGCAATCGAGTTACGGGCCTACGCCGTAGGCCGTAGCCCGTAGCTGTAGCTTCATCACTGTAGTAATTACCGTAAAGCACAGCGCACAGCTATGGTTGTCTGAACAGAACTTTGCCTCCGCTTCCTCAAGAGCGGAACCTCGCAAGACCTCGCCATCTTTATTTTTTTTTTCTTATTATTGATAGGTTTGCGTTTGACCACTATCTCACCTGATGTTAAGCGATGATGTTGTCAACGATGGAGCACACTTGCCTAGACGCAACCTATTCACTCTTGACTTAATGAATCCCAGGTTGTAGCTATCTGGAAACAGAAACTCTGGCAGAAAATTCCACTCCTTTGCCGTACGCACAATGAAAGTAGGTATTTCCAATGCGTATTCGCCTTGCGAAGGCGAGTAGTTTTAGTTATCTTACAAAGCGATTAACCTTTAACAAACATGGTACAAAAAAAAAATAGGGTTAATCCTCCACTAATGTCAGACACACATGTGGCAGCTTAGTAGAAACTTTGAACCGAATTTTTCCTTTTTAGGGTTCCAAACGGGGCCCAGTTTGGACCCTTCGGCTTACAGCCAAACGGTTGGAGCTACAGGCTTAATTTTTTCACAGTATAAGCATCTTGTTGATCCTAAGTCATACAATTTGTAAAAAAATATTTTTAAATATTTTAAGAGGGCTCCCATACAGCTAAAGGGGAGCGCAAAAAAATATTTTTATCTACCCCATCCAGGGGGTATCGTGGTTTAAAACTCGGCGAGCAAAATATTGTAAAATAAAGGAATGAGAAGCCACCAAAGTCAGCTTTTCTTAAATTTTGTTCCGAAGAATTTTTTACTTTCCATTGACTTATGAACTTGAAGTTTGGTGATAATGTTTATTATTACGTATATTTTACTAACTAAAACAGATTTTTCTATGAAATTTCCTCATCATACCTATTAAGGCACCTCCACGAGCAAAACGCCGCGCTAGTCGAATTTTGTGTAGTTTTCAAGAGCTATCTACTCTTTATTTAAAAAGATATATCAATTAATAAAAATACATTAAATTTCTACATAATGTTGATTCTAAAATGGTAGTACACCTTCCAACAAAACCATAAAAATGTGAAATAATTATTGATTGCATGCATCTCCTCGTAAAGTGTTCATTAATTATTTTTTATACTAACACTAATGGATAGACAATTGATAACGAACATTTTGTAAGTTTTATTTTTTTCATCCGACCAATATTCGATTTTATAAAGATTTTATTCTAAAATCTGGGCGTATTCACTACCGTAATTCATGCGCCACCAGTGCCGCTAGGCCAATAGGAATGCTTATATACCATGCTGATTTTTGGTCAGGGTACGGCCTTAACACCAACTTAATTTTGCGTTCAAATGCGTAGCACAGATGGGAAGTGTTACTAATAAAATCACTAACCTACTGCTTATGAATAATTTTGTTATTCAGACGGCTTATGTTCTAAATTTGGTACGGAACCCTAAATGTGCGACGCGCATTTGTCCGGTTTTTTTACTTTAACCTCTTCGTTTACGCATCTTAATAAGCACTTCTCTGTTATAGGAGTTAAGAACAGTCCACTCTGCAGAGCCAGCATGGAGCAGGACGAGACAGCAGTTCATCTACTCCTAAGCTGCTCAGTGATCGCTGGATACAGGACTAAGTACTTTGGAAGTCCAGCTAGCCTCCCAGAGAAGGTCATTAACACAAGGGCGCTGCTGGCCTTCCTTGGTTAAACTATAAAACCTCGCCTCCGCCTCCGCTACCGCTGCATCCCTAATTACAGCGATGGTATTGGTGCAGCGATATTAAATTCATGTCCTGGCAGGAACAATAAGTTGTCGGCGTTTGTATGGCTGCACCAATTTCACGAAAAGACTTTGTTTACAGGAACGACCTCTCTGGGAGCATTCTTTCGTCAGCATTTGTAAACAAGCAATCGTAGGCGAGCAACAAATGCTTCCCAGCGAGCCCAGCATTCACTTTCGTGCAAAACTATTAACTTTCGAGTCGAACATTCCCTTGCGAGCTTGGAGCATGAAGTAGAGGAAAAAATTAAGAAGAAGAAGGTCACAAGCACTTAAGATCAAGGAACATGCAGTTCCTTGCTTTACAAGTGGCCAGTAATATTCCTATGTACATACTCATTCATTTCATTATCTGAGTAATCGCTTTCGAGCGTTTTACTTGCATGAACTGCGAAAATCGTTGCGACGTCCACACCCGCCGAAGTTCCCGCTTGCGTGTAAGCTTTGTAACGCTTGGCTTTACGTCCAAACCACTCGAATATTCGACGTCGAATGCTCTTTACACGTGAATGCTCTTAGTAAGGACGCTCCTTACAAGATTGATTGCAAAAGGAAGAAAGAAAAGAGATATGCAGTTTTTTTAAGTAATTTATAAAAAGAAGATGAATAATTGACAAGCTTCTGCCAGCGGCTTCACCCGCGTGAAAGTCAAAAAATATCCCGAGCGAACATATTCCCGGTATAAACGTATCCTATGTGCTATTCTTAACTATAATCTATCTCTGTGCCAAATTTCATCCAGATCCGTCGAGCCATTTGAGCGTGAAGGTGTAACAAACATACAAATACACACGAACACTCACAAACGTTCGCCTATTGGTACTCCCACACTGCTGTTAAAAATGTTAACAAACATTTTCTAACACTAATACATTTACTAACAAATGTTAGGAATTGTTAAATTCTGTTAGGAATTGTTAGATGTTTTGAGTGCTGCTACACTGATGGAAAATGTTTACAAAAGAAAAAGCGCTCTAACTGGATGCAAGCACTTGTTACAACTCTGTTTACTAACATTACCTAACATGAAAACATTTTCTTAATATTGTTATCAAATGTTTATTTAGAAAATGTGAGGGCTTAGCGATGATTCTCGTTGTGCGGTAAGTGAATAAATAAAAGTTTTTACACTTGCACGGTAGATGAAGAATAGTTTATTGCAAGATGAAGTTCACAGACACAGTAGAAAGAATACAGTTTAAAGTATTTTTTAGTTTACAGTTTAGAGTAGGCAGACAGACAGCACAGATGAAACAATGTAGATTTAGACTTTAGATGATAGCGTGATGTTTAAGGTAAGCGCGTCAGCGAAGCAAGTAACGTACTGATAGTCAGGACAATCTGATGAAGACAGGGAAGCGGCGGGCCAACGGAACCGAATATATCGGGCGAATATATATAACTTGGTTCGCTTGTCCGCGCGTACATACATATTTACAAATTATTATTTACTACTAATATACTAATTAACAATTGCTAATACATATTAATATTTATGCTTACTTATATACTAATAACTTTTATTACAAATATATATATTAACATTTATTTATGCGTGTATATACAATTACAAAACAAGTATTTTTATATTGACATTAGTTTGTAGGTGAAATACAAATACACGCTATAAGGGAAGCACCTTAAGTTAACAAATTAATTACGCAATGTTACAAGAATAAAACTTTGAATTTTCTTTGATAAAATTAAAAAAAATGGTCTAATCATCTAATATTACATATACTTTGACGTGACAACGTCTAATAAATCGATGAACGCCGGCTGCACGTACGAAAAAGGAAGACTCAATGTAACGTTACGTTCAATGTAACGTTACGCTCAATGACGTTAATTGTATCTTTATGTATGTGACGTTGTCACGTTAAACTATCGTCCGTAAACCGACTTTACAGACAACCAATGTTTTCTTAAAAATTATTACTAGCTGTTTAGACGTGATTTTTATTCTCATTTTAAAATCAGCTACTGAGGGGTATCTGAGCCTTAAGTCATTGTGACTTGAAAAGGTAACAAACAAACAGACAGAGTTACTTTTGCATTTATAAGTATGGAAGTATAGATAAATTCGTAATAATTATCTTATCTTGCATAATGTAACTACTTCATAATATTTTCGCGTGTAATCATAAAGTTGATAAATGATTTAAAGTAGACGTAATACAATGTTGACTTTACTATGCGCTGTTTATGTTTAGCAAGTTTTGATTGTTATCGACAGATAGCTGTTATCGTTTGGTTTTTGAATGTCATTAGATTTTGTCTTGTTTTTATTGTAGGTAACTGCCCGATAATGACGTTTATTGCAGTTCAAAGAAATGATTGTGTAATTTATCCAACTTTAAAATAGTGCTCAGTATCAGCAGTATATATCTGAGCTCAGAGGGCCTAGGTTTGCTCTGAGAGTATCATTCGGTTATTCCATCTGGAATCTGGAGTGTCTCAGTAGGTTCTAGATTTGCAATAAACTTGGTCCTCAATCATTGTACCTAAACATAACTGCTGAAATGTTGGTACTTCTCTGCCAACGATTCCCCGAAGTGTACCACATTCAAATTCAAATTCAAATAGCCTTTATTCCTGATAATATCAATACATTTTAACAATTATTATTATTACATATCCTTTTATAAATTATTATACATGCTATAATATCATTTCATAATACCATCATGCATCATGCATGCAAATAAATAATAGTCATAAATAATATTAAATAATCATTTTAAAATTTTAAATATTAGTTTAAAATTTTAAAACTATTATTTAATATTATTTATGAGTAGATTTAATTATATTTTATATAATTCAATTTCATTCCTATAATTTCAATTATATTTTATTTGTTCATGTTTTATTATTATTTTACGATGCTTTAATTTATTAGTAATTATTATATAACAATAGTTTTATATCAAATTTTATAATAATATGGGTATTGATTAGTTTAATTACATTTTACAATAATAAATTAATCTTCGACTTCGGTAATGCTATTATTATCAGCTTGCCCTTTGGCATAGGCCTCCCATAGGGTTGCCCATATTTCCCTATTTGCAGCTTTTCTTTGCCATGTGGTTGTAGCAGTTTGCTTGATGTCATCCTCCCATCTTGATTTTTGACGTCCTTTCCGTCTTTTTCTATCTCTGGGTACCATACGGTAACATCTATTGTCCATTTTTTCCTGTTTCTTATCATATGGCCTGCCCACTTCCACTTAAGTTTTTCACTATGTATAGGGCATCTGTAACTTTTGTCTTGCTTCTTATATTTGTTAGTTTTATTTTATCCCATAGCTTGATGTTTAGAATGCTTCTTTCCATTTTGTTTTGGCACACTCTTATTGCTCTACTCTGTCTCTTAGTGAGAGTCCAGATTTGTGCTCCATAAGTTAAACATAGAGAACACAAACAGAGAGGAGGCCTGTGTCCCAGCAGTGGGAACATTAATAGGCTGATGATGTGATGTGTGTGTTTGTGATGTGAAGTTAAACATGGTAGTATGCATGAGTTGAATATTGTAGATTTGTCTTTTAGGGGTATGTGTGGGTTCTTCATAACTTCCTTGACCAGAATCATTTCCAAGCCTTACGTATTCTGACATATATTTCTTTCTGCATCTTATTGATCGATATACTCTATTTGATTGGAATTTAAAGAGATAGGTGTTTTTATGTAGTTTGTCATTAGTTTTGTTTTGTCTAGATTCATAGTCAGCCCTACAGCTTTGCTTTCTCTTTCTAACTGGATTAGCATTATTTCTAAGCCTTCTTGGTTTTCATTGAGCAGAATAAGGTCGTCGGTTAAGCTTTTGCCAATTATATGTATTCCAAATGTATCCCAGTTAATTTTTCTGAATATGTGTTCTAATACCACCGAAAACTATTTAGGTGATAGGGGGTCCCCTTGTCGTGCTCCTTTTTTTATTCGGAACGATGGGCCTTTCCTTTCTGTCTGGATTTTTGATGTTGATTCTTTATATAGTTCTTTTATTACCCTAATATACTTTGGGTGTATTCCTTGTGATCGCAGAGCTTCCCAAATGTGTTTGTGCCTCAGAGAGTCGAACGCCTTGCTGTAGTCCACAAATGCCAAATAGTATATTTTCCGATACTCGTTACTTTTTTGAATAACCTGTTTTGCGACATGGATATGTTCCACTGTCGAGATATCACTTCGGAAACCCGACTGTTCTCTTGGCTGATTCTCGTCCAATATTGAGCTAATTCTGTTTAATATCACCTTTGCACTTACCTTGTGTAGATTGGAGATGAGGCTGATCGGTCTGTAGTTATTTATTTCTGCTTTGTCCCCTTTCTTATGGAGCAATATGATAGTTGATGTTGTCCATTGTTGTGGTATTATTTCTTTACTTAGGATATCATTGAACAATTTTGTAATGGTCTCTGTACATCGTTTTTTTTTTTGTTCTGTACTGTACATAGTCTAGGCAGCCTTTGAGAATTTCATTTGTTATTCCATCGTCCCGTCCTGGTTTTGATTCCCAGGTCAAATCGTGTTATTGGATTTTTCCATCTGGAATATCCAGTAGCAGCCTGGAGTCTAGATTTGTGCCAGGTCAACGGCTATAGACTTGCCCTCTATTACATAGAACTTATAATAATAAATAGCCGTGTAGTTCAACAGTGGTCTGGCAGGGGCCAGTTCTCCTCCTATAATTCCAAGCAATCGGTCCACTAAACCTACCAAACTCAGCCCAATACATTCTTCTTCATATTTTGCAATAGTCCTGCAACAAACGGGGGCATGCTCTTGGGTGCACTTGCGTAGTGTATACAGGAATAATCGTCGGTTGGTGTCACATTTCCTGATACATGCCTAACAAGGCCTCTGCGAGTAGGCTTCGGCGCCTTGCACGCCTTTCAAAGGACCGCCTTTCAAGATTGACAAAATAATAATAGTTATTATTTATTACAAACCTGGCGAAATGTGGATGTATTATTGAAAAATCTCTGCCTTATCCTTCAATAAATATAGGTTTAATATTATGTTATGTTTTATAAATCCAAAGTGCGTATTCCTCTATGTTTTAAGAGAAAATTCAAACACTGAAATAATGAAATTGTTCAGTGATTTAACAAAAACTGTTCACGTTCAGCTGTGGCTGAAAATTTCAAACATTTTTGTAGTTTCCTATTTACACTTAACAGTTGTAAGGGAATTACGAAGTATTTATGTTGGCTAGTTGTGTCCTTGTTTTGGGTTGAACGTGTAAATAGCTGCGCGCTAGCATTGTTTGCATCGTTAACCAGAAGCACTGCCGAGTAAATAGGTGCTTTTTATTAGATAAATACCTTTAAAAGGTAGAAGGTGGTTGCCGAATTTTTTTTTATGTTTTCGTTGCAGACATTATTGTATTTTTTTTTGCTTCTAAGTATCGAATATCGGTGGCTTCTAGTATAGGAAAAAAGGCATTTCACATTAATAAGTTAAAGCATCTGCAAATTCTAGATAAGCGTTATTTAAAAACACATTACCTTCTGTTTGTGCTCCGCCACAATCGGGCATAAAAACGACTTGAAAGATTTGATAAAACATCCAAGAGTATAATTATGTATGAATAAAATTATGTCCATTTCATAACCATACTTATAATATTATTATAAATGCGAAAATAAATCTGTCTGTCTTTCTGTTAGCTTTTCACGCTTAAACCGCTGAACCAATTTAGATGAAATTTGGTATGGAGATAGTTTGAGACCCTGGGAAGGACATAGAATAGTTTTTATCCCGCAAATCATCCTTAAGGGGGCGGAAGTGGATACCTAGAATATTATTGCGCGATATAAAAATTGGTTATTCGCAGTACTAATGCTAGGCAGACGAAGTATTGGGCAACAGCTAGTCTTAATATAAAGGTTCCACGAACCAAATTATTTACTCGTCTATATAAAATGTTTAAAAAGATTTCATTCCATCAAGATAATTTTTAGACGAGTTCTTTCAAAATTTGATTTCAGCAAATGTATTGCTACATCTAGAAATAAAAAAACCGGCCATGTGCGAGTCGCACTCGCGCACAAGGGGTTCCGTACTTGGTAAATTGCGGTTTACGATTTATGACGTATTAAAAATAACTACATATGAGATCTCATTCAAACCAATTTTCGGTGGAAGTTTACATGGTAATGTACATCACATTTTTTTTTTAGTTTTATTATTCCCTTTTTTTTGAAGTAACACACATTTTACCACTATGGAAGTGTATCTCGCGCAAACTATTCAGTTTAGAAAAAAAATATATTAGAAACCTCAATATCATTTTTGAATACCTGTCCATACACGTATGGGATTGATGAAAAAAAATAGTTTCAGCTCTAAGTATGGGGAACCCCCAAAATTTATTGTTTTTTTTTCTATTTTTGTGTGAAAATCTTCATGGGGTTCACAAAATACATCTACTTACCAAGTTTCAACACCATAGTTCTCATAGTTTCGGAAAAAAGTGGCTTTGACATACAGACGAACAGACAGATAGACATGATGAATCCATAAGGGTTCCTTTTTTTGCCACTTGGCTACGGAACCCTAAAAATGAGAATATTTCGCACTATGTGAATTTCACTTTATAGTTTGTCGTCTGAAAGGCTGTTTGTTGTATTTGCTTTAGCGGTCAAAGGGTGTAGAGAGCACGATGCTCTCCTAATAAAACTTAAGTGGAGTCAAAAGGGCTTTATATGTTTGTACCATGTATGTTCTTTTTTATTAAAGTAGGTAACAGTAAAACAAAGAAAAAATATCACTTAAAATTTTATTCGATTTTGATCAAGGATATAGATACTCGTATACACCGTGAAATTTAAGTGGTTGTTTTCCCGCGGCAGAACGACTTGCCTTTAGGAGTACTTTCGAAGCATAGAGTTAAAGTAAAAAAATAACGATGTTTTTATTTTAAAATAATTTAAAAAATATTCATCAACTCGAAAAAGTGAGTAACAATAGTAACTTGTAGGTACTAGGTACTACTCGCGTCACCACCGTATTATTCACCGTAGTACCTAGTACCTACAAGTTACTATTGTTACTCACTTTTTCGAGTTTATGTTTTTTTTTTATTATTTTAAAACAAAAACATCGTTATTTTTTTACTTTAACTCTATGCTTCGAAAGTACTTCTTAAGGCAAGTCGTTCTGCCGCGGGAAAACAACCACTTAAATTTCACGGTGTATAAATAGGCATTTGGCTACGCAGTTATACAGGTATATATCAGACGCAGAAAATACATTAGTTATTAACATAAAATAATTTTAATTAAAACATTAAATTTTATTACGATTAAACCACTAACTTCAGCCCATGTTTATAAAAACAAAGTAGTAAAAAACAAATAAACACAACGCATATCAGTTAAATATATACAATAACAACTTATATACGAACAAAAGATTCACTTAATATATCATCAAAAGTCTATTTAATATTTCTAGGAATAAGCTGGACGTCAACATTTCCTAGTTTAACATTAAGGGGGTCATGAGAGAACTCTATATCAACATTTCCTTCTTGGGACTGAACAGTAAAGTTTCGTAGCACGTGCACCATACCCGCGACGACCTGCAGCTTGGCATACCTGGCGCCGATACACGTCCTGTTGCCCATCCCGAATGGCAAGTAGACGTCGTCGTTGGGTCTTCTCTCCTTAGAGAACCGCTCCGGATCGAACACCTCTGGGTCCGGGTAGATTTGAGGATCGTTATGTATTTCATAAATCGGAGTGAACATTTTTGTTCCTTTCGCCACTTTCACATTTCCAACAGGCAGCACAGTGTCTTGACAGCATTGTCTAGTCAAGAGTCCAATAGGAGGGAATCTTCTCATACCCTCACTCAGCACCTTATCTACATACTCCATTTCACAAATGACGTCATATGTTATGACGTTCTTGTGTTTATCAAAATGTTCGTCGATTTCTTGATGAACTTTATCTAAGATGTCTGGGTGGCGACAGAGTAACACTAACGTTGAGAAGATGGCGTTGGCGCAAGGTTCTACACCAGCTGTGAAGAAGAACATAGCCTGTGCGGACAACAAGCCTGTGGTGGGTTCCATCTCGTAGCCTGTTTGTTGGTCTCTCATGGTGCCGTTCTTCTGTAGAGCTGTACACATATCTGCAAAGTCGTGCCTTTTCACATTCTCTTGCTATCTCTTCTTAATAACTGCATTAATTGAACCGATGAAGAAGTCCTCGTGTTCCTTGAATAATTTTATGCCCAACTTCTCCGTCAGCTTCGGGCTTAGACTGACCAATAGGAATTTCAGCTGGTTCTTCCAATTCGATTGCGATAGATTCTTGGCCATAGTAAGGAACGGTGAATCAAAAATTGATTCTGTGCCAATGCCGAAGATTGCACCACAAACAGCGGCATTGTTGAACATCATCAGTGTGCTGTGGAAATCTCCTTCCCACGTCTTCGGGTTGCTTTTCAAATAGGTCACGAAGTCTTGGGCGCTTTTGTCCATGATGTAATACATGTTCTTCAATTTGTTTGCGGTGAATAATGGGGTCATATTCTTCCGCATCAGCTTCCATCTAGGCCCATTCATTAAGATAATAGTATCAGTCAGTTGGTCACCTTCGATACTTTCTATTCCTCGGTGGTGGAAAGCTTGGAAGTCGCCTGACAATACATGTTGCACATTTTTCGGGTCGATGACAAACAATGTAGGTGTGGCAAGTTGACCGACACCAATAACTGGTTGATCTCTATGTTTCTTGTATAAGTCCCCGAAGATCTCGAACAGTGCACGTTTCGAAATCAAGAAATCCCAAAACGGTCCCAACACTTTGTTCTTGCTGTAGAATTTCACTCCACGTGCTTTCCAATAGTTTTCATTATATCTTCCTAATAAGTACCAGCCTAATGTTATGGCTAGTAATAATAAAGTTAATGGTAGAAGAAACATGCTTTTCACTTTTCGGACGCCAAACACTTTGTAATAAACACTACCACTCGGTTTGGCTTCTTAATCAAATGAATGAAAATAAACAATTGACCCTTGTTTTTATATGTTCGGTTGTTATCAATATTGTGTTGTTGTGACTATGTTTACGTAAGTATCATCGTTACTTGGCATTATCTCATTTTCTTGTGTTGTCCTAACTCAAAAGTTTTTAAACAGGAATCTTTAAAAGATCTTAAAAAACATCTGCGTCGGGGACTCTCTTATCGTGCATGGAATAATTGTATCGTTAGCACGTAGATCAGGAAATTAACTGTAATTAGAGGTCATCTGCGAAACATTTTTGTTTATAAGCTCAAGACTGTCGTTTAATATTAGTATGTTCTAGTCAGATTCAGTGATATGGTTAGTATGGTAGTTACGGTTGAGTGGACAGATGAGGAGATGTTAGCGACACGTGGCGAGCTTGTCCGATGATAATTGTCTCTTAATCTAATCAACTCTCGTTTCAAAACTGTGCGGTGTTCGAATAAAATAATTAAATTCAATAATTACTTCTTATACCTGAAAAAAAATAAGATAGCTTTTTATGGCCCTACGGGAGAGCAGATTAAATATCCGATAAATTTATGAAAAACCTTTTAAGAAAACTGAATTTCAATCGGTCACTAACAACAAAAAGTATTGAAACGCAATTATTACCTACTAGCGGTCCGCACCGGCTTTGCCCGGGTTGAACAATATAAATCATGGCCTATTATAAATAATTAATCTATGTCCATCTGGGATGATGTTGTTCATATTTAAAATGGTGAAAGATTTGATCAAATAAGTGCAGTTGTCCCGGTGATTACGCTTCACAAAATACACGACTGACAAAAGTCGCGTTCTCTTTATAATCTAAGTAAATAATTATTAACAGTTTAACATAGGTAACAAATTAACAATTCCTTCATTTGCAATAATTTCAATCACCAATGCTCTCAAAACAAACCAGCATGTTCCAAATTTGAAAATTCGAAAACATGTGACATCTATCAACGCGCGCTGCCATGGTGGATTATTTTGCTATTATTATGATAGCATAAATAAATAAATTGCATAAATTGTATAGGTCATTACGAAATAAGGTATAGACCTTATTTCGTAATGACCTATACAATTTGATTCTCATAATAAGCATGATACGTGCTTTCCATAAATAGATTATCTCGGGCCAAATGACAGATCAAACCTCGAGTCAGACCATAAAACACACTATCTATTATTATTCGATTCAGAACAAAGACAATTAAGCTACTATGAGTTGCCTGTTAAAGAATGTATCGCAAACTATGTATAGCTGCTCTGTTTAGCTGTTTATAAAGCAAAATATCCTTTACCAAATTGGGTTGCTATGAAGCTAGAATTGAATAGCTAGAGCTGGATAGCGAGATCTGGCTAGCTAGAGCTGGGTAGCGAGAGCTATGTAGCCAGAGCTGGATAGCTAGAGCTATTTGGTCAGAGCTGGATAGCTATAGCTATGTAGGTAGACCTGTATAGCTTGACCTATGTAGCTAGAGCACGATAGCTAGAGAAGGACAGATAGAGCACGATAGCTAGAGAAGGACAGCAAGAGAAGGACAGCAAGAGCTGGATAGCTAGAGCTATGTAGCTAGAGGTATGTAGCTAGAGCTATGAAGGTAGAGCTATGCAGCTAGATCTATTGCAGCTAGAGCTATTCAGCTAGGAGATATGCTGCTAAAGCTATGTTGCTAGAGCTATGCTGCTAGAGTAATGCAGCTAGAGCTATGCAGCTAGAGCTATGCAGCTAGAGCTATGCAGCTAGAGCTATTCAGCTAGGAGATATGCTGCTAAAGCTATGTTGCTAGAGCTATGCTGCTAGAGTAATGCATCTAGAGCTATGCAGCTAGAGCTATGCAGCTAGATCTATTGCAGCTAGAACTATTCAGCTAGGAGATATGCTGCTAAAGCTATGTTGCTAGAGCTAAGCTGCTAGAGCAATGCAGCTAGAGCTATACAGCTAGAGCTATGCAGCTAGAGCTATGCAGCTAGAGCTATGCAGCTAGAGCTATGCAGCTAGAGCTGGATAGCTAGAGCTATGTAGCTAGAGTTATGTAGCTAGAGCTATGAAGCTAGAGCTATGCAGCTAGAGCTATTCAGCTAGGAGATATGCTGCTAAAGCTATGTTGCTAGAGCTATGCTGCTAGAGTAATGCAGCTAGAGCTATGCAGCTAGAGCTGGATAGCTAGAGCTGTATAGCGAGAGCTGGCTAGCTAGAGCTGGATAGCGAGAGCTATGTAGCCAGAGCTGGATAGCTAGACCTATGTAGCTAGAGCACGATAGCTAGAGCAGGACAGATAGAGCACGATAGCTAGAGCAGGACAGCAAGAGCTGGATAGCTAGAGCTATGTAGCTAGAGGTATGTAGCTAGAGCTATGAAGCTAGAGCTATGCAGCTAGATCTATTGCAGCTAGAGCTATTCAGCTAGGAGATATGCTGCTAAAGCTATGTTGCTAGAGCTATGCTGCTAGAGTAATGCAGCTAGAGCTATGCAGCTAGAGCTATGCAGCTAGAGCTATGCAGCTAGAGCTATGCAGCTAGAGCTATGCAGCTAGAGCTATGCAGCTAGAGCTATGCTGCTAGAGTAATGCAGCTAGAGCTATGCAGCTAGATCTATTGCAGCTAGAGCTATTCAGCTAGGAGATATGCTGCTAAAGCTATGTTGCTAGAGCTATGCTGCTAGAGTAATGCAGCTAGAGCTATGCAGCTAGAGCTATGCAGCTAGAGCTATGCAGCTAGAGCTATTCAGCTAGGAGATATGCTGCTAAAGCTATGTTGCTAGGGCTATGCTGCTAGAGTAATGCAGCTAGAGCTATGCAGCTAGAGCTATGCAGCTAGAGCTATGCAGCTAGAGCTATGCAGCTAGAGCTATGCAGCTAGAGCTATGCAGCTAGAGCTATGCAGCTAGAGCTATGCAGCTAGAGCTATGCAGCTAGAGCTATGCAGCTAGAGCTATGCAGCTAGAGCTATGCAGCAAGAGCTATGCAGCTAGAGCTATGCAGCTAGAGCTATGCAGCTAGAGCTATGCAGCTAGAGCTATGCAGCTAGAGCTATGCAGCTAGAGCTATGCAGCTAGAGCTATGCAGCTAGAGCTGTATAGCGAGAGCTGGCTAGCTAGAGCTGGATAGCGAGAGCTATGTAGCCAGAGCTGGATAGCGAGAGCTATGTAGCCAGAGCTGGATAGCTAGAGCTATTTGGCCAGAGCTGGATAGCTATAGCTATGTAGCTAGAGCACGATAGCTAGAGCAGGACAGATAGAGCATGATAGCTAGAGCAGGACAGCAAGAGCTGGATAGCTAGAGCTATGTAGCTAGAGCTATGCAGCTAGAGCTATGAAGCTAGAGCTATGCAGCTAGATCTATTGCAGCTAGATCTATTGCAGCTAGAGCTATTCAGCTAGGAGATATGCTGCTAAAGCTATGTTGCTAGAGCTATGCAGCTAGAGCTATGCAGCTAGAGCTATGCAGCTAGAGCTGTATAGCGAGAGCTGGCTAGCTAGAGCTGGATAGCTAGAGCTATTTGGCCAGAGCTGGATAGCTATAGCTATGTAGGTAGACCTGTATAGCTTGACCTATGTAGCTAGAGCACGATAGCTAGAGAAGGACAGCAAGAGCTGGATAGCTAGAGCTATGTAGCTAGAGTTATGTAGCTAGAGCTATAAAGCTAGAGCTATGAAGCTAGAGCTATGCAGCTAGATCTATTGCAGCTAGAGCTATTCAGCTAGGAGATATGCTGCTAAAGCTATGTTGCTAGATCTATTGCAGCTAGAGCTATTCAGCTAGGAGATATGCTGCTAAAGCTATGTTGCTAGAGCTATGCAGCTAGAGCTATGCTGCTAGAGTAATGCAGCTAGAGCTATGCAGCTAGAGCTATGCTGCTAGAGTAATGCAGCTAGAGCTATGCAGCTAGAGCTATGCAGCTAGAGCTATGCAGCTAGAGCTGGATAGCTAGAGCTGTATAGCGAGAGCTGGCTAGCTAGAGCTGGATAGCGAGAGCTATGTAGTCAGAGCTGGATAGCTAGAGCTATTTGGCCAGAGCTGGATAGCTATAGCTATGTAGGTAGACCTGTATAGCTTGACCTATGTAGCTAGAGCACGATAGCTAGAGAAGGACAGCAAGAGCTGGATAGCTAGAGCTATGTAGCTAGAGTTATGTAGCTAGAGCTATGAAGCTAGAGCTATGAAGCTAGAGCTATGCAGCTAGATCTATTGCAGCTAGAGCTATTCAGCTAGGAGATATGCTGCTAAAGCTATGTTGCTAGATCTATTGCAGCTAGAGCTATTCAGCTAGGAGATATGCTGCTAAAGCTATGTTGCTAGAGCTATGCAGCTAGAGCTATGCAGCTAGAGCTATGCTGCTAGAGTAATGCAGCTAGAGCTATGCAGCTAGAGCTATGCTGCTAGAGTAATGCAGCTAGAGCTATGCAGCTAGAGCTATGCAGCTAGAGCTGGATAGCTAGAGCTGTATAGCGAGAGCTGGCTAGCTAGAGCTGGATAGCATGAGCTATGTAGTCAGAGCTGGATAGCTAGAGCTATTTGGCCAGAGCTGGATAGCTATAGCTATGTAGGTAGACCTGTATAGCTTGACCTATGTAGCTAGAGCACGATAGCTAGAGAAGGACAGATAGAGCACGATAGCTAGAGAAGGACAGCAAGAGAAGGACAGCAAGAGCTGGATAGCTAGAGCTATGTAGCTAGAGTTATGTAGCTAGAGCTATGAAGCTAGAGCTATGCAGCTAGATCTATTGCAGCTGGAGCTATTCAGCTAGGAGATATGCTGCTAAAGCTATGTTGCTAGAGCTATGCTGCTAGAGTAATGCAGCTAGAGCTATGCAGCTAGAGCTATGCAGCTAGAGCTATTCAGCTAGGAGATATGCTGCTAAAGCTATGTTGCTAGAGCTATGCTGCTAGAGTAATGCAGCTAGAGCTATGCAGCTAGAGCTATGCAGCTAGAGCTATGCAGCTTGAGCTATGCAGCTAGAGCTATGCAGCTAGAGCTATGCAGCTAGAGCTATGCAGCTAGAGCTATGCAGCTAGAGCTATGCAGCTAGAGCTATGCAGCTAGAGCTATGCAGCTAGAGCTATGCAGCTAGAGCTATGCAGCTAGAGCTATGCAGCTAGAGCTATGCAGCTAGAGCTGGATAGCTAGAGCTGTATAGCGAGAGCTGGCTAGCTAGAGCTGGATAGCGAGAGCTATGTAGCCAGAGCTGGATAGCTAGAGCTATTTGGCCAGAGCTGGATAGCTATAGCTATGTAGCTAGAGCACGATAGCTAGAGCAGGACAGATAGAGCATGATAGCTAGAGCAGGACAGCAAGAGCTGGATAGCTAGAGCTATGTAGCTAGAGGTATGTAGCTAGAGCTATGAAGCTAGAGCTATGCAGCTAGAGCTATTCAGCTAGGAGATATGCTGCTAAAGCTATGTTGCTAGAGCTATGCTGCTAGAGTAATGCATCTAGAGCTATGCAGCTAGAGCTATGCAGCTAGAGCTGGATAGCTAGAGCTATGTAGCTAGAGGTATGTAGCTAGGGCTATGAAGCTAGAGCTATGCAACTAAATCTATTGCAGCTAGAGCTATGCAGCTAGATCTATTGCAGCTAGAGCTATGCAGCTAGAGTTATGCAACTAGAGCTATTCAGCTAGAGCTATGCAGCTAGATCTATTGCAGCTAGAGCTATGCAGCTAGAGCTATGCAGCTAGAGCTATTCAGCTGGAGCTATGCAGCTAGAGCTATGCAGCTAGGAGATATGCTGCTAAATCTATGCAGCTAGAGCTATGCAGCTAGGAGATATGCTGCTAAATCTATGCAGCTAGACCTGGATAGCTATAGTGATATCGTGACGGTTTACAGGTCGGAATGGAAGACAAAAACGTGTTGCGCTTGTCCTAAGTACTCGAACTATGGAATAAAGTACAATTTCCACCAAACCAATATAAAATAATCTATTAAAACTTTTTTCTCTTTATCTTGGTCCGTGGGGTCCGAATGCTCACGCTTTGTTTAAAGATCTTTCCAAACGCCTAGTTCATACTACGCGTGACCCAAGGGCTGGCTCTTACCTTGGTTAGATAATAAGCATTGCCATACAACGTGGCAATGCTGCCTGTCTTTTGAGCACATTACCAGTGGACAACGATGTGGAGGAGTTTTTCGACGCCATATTTTAGTTTAGTATATTTTTAGTTTTAGTTAGTGAGTATATGTTTAAATTCTTAGTTAATTAAGTATTTTATACACTGTATATACTTTTATCTATGTAAATAAATAAATATTTTTTAAGAGGTGGAAAACTTACAAAGCGAAAAATAACTCTCTTTTCGGCAGTCGCTTTCTTTGGTAATTTTTTTTTAGGTTTCATACCGACTATCAAAAGAATCATCTCAATTATCATCATCTGGTTAAATACCATTTTCTCAAAAATGGTATGTAATGTTGTCATAACATCTCTAAAAAGTATCCAGAAAGTGAACTCTACCGGAGACTTATTCACAACTGTCCAGTAGAAGCGAGATTTTAAATTTGGAATCACCTACTGTCCAGTAAGTAAGTATGTAATTTACTTACTGGACAGTAGTAGGGATTGGTCCGATATATCAAAACGTAACTTATATCGGATATGTGTTAGATATCATTTCATATCGATATATATATCAAAATTACCGATATTACAAAAACTGTATCTAATAAAAACCTTACTAGCGTGCGAGAACGAATAAGTCAAAACTTAAAACCGTAACAATGCGGAAACGTACGAACTACGAACAAAACGCAAACTTCACAAACGATAGGAACCATATGCGCTACCTCTCTTTCTAAGTATTATTTCGCGTTCGTTGTTAGTTTGCTCGTCTAAATAACATTTTGACTTATGCAAACTGTACTAAATGATATCGATATCTTAAAACCGTTTTAGATATCGATATGAAAACTGTATATCGGTTATTACCGAAAACACCCATCTCTAGACAGTAGGTCATCCTCTTCAGATCTGCTTAGAAAAAAAAACATAGTACCAGCCAGACACAGATTAGAGTTTAGCCATTATAACATGGTTATAGGACGGTGTCTCCAAATATATATCTATCTCTCTTTTTGGTATGACATTTTATGAGATAGATATGTTTTTGAGTCCGTTAATCAAGACGTACAACAAACAAATATAAATGTCCCCCGGTAAATCGATCACAATATCTATCAGTAATGCCCTAACATGAATGTAATCTTCAACATTAATTAAACGAAGTTGTTGTTAAACTTTTTTTTCATTTTTGAGAAAAGCATTATACAAGCCTCAACCAGTAAGAAAGCCATCCTGGCCTCGTATATAACCGGACCTCACCTGCGGTTCGGTCCGGTTAACTCATACTTGGCCAGGAAGGCTTACTTACTGGATTCTGCAGTAATGTACTATTCCTTTCTCTCTAACGCTTTTCTATTTAGATCTAATCTGTGTCATCATTATTCAACCCTTTTTCTTTTTTGTTTCTCTCTCTTTCTATAAATTTCATGTCATATTATGTTTGTATGTTTATATATAGGATTATGTACAGTATTTCTTATAGTAACATAATCTTGTACATATTTATATTTTACTCCAATAGCAGTACACCGCAGACTACCCCCTTTTTAGGGTTCCGAAGTCAACAAGGAACCCTTATAGTTTCGCTCTGTCCGTCTGTCCGTCCGCAGCTTAGCTCACAGAATCTAAGTACTATAAAGCTATAATTTGGCATGGATATACATATTAACAATTCCGACAAAGTGGTAAAATAAAATCTTTTTTTTTTTCGCGTTCCTCCCATAGACGTAAAGTAGGGATGTAATTTTTTTTCTCATCTGTCCAATAGTGTGGGGTATTGTTGGATAGGCCATTCAAAAATATTATGGGTTTGTTAAAACCTTTTTCGATTCAGAGATCCGTTTGCGTAAAGTTAAGCTTTAAATTGCAAATGTATGTTAGAGTCAAGTGTCCCCCCTCCCCTGCCAGCGAAATGGTTGCTCTTGGTTATGCGAAAAAATTCACGGCAGTAGTAAATATAACGAAATTAAAAGGAAAACTAGCTATCACAGATAAGTAGGCTTTACAAGTTTACGAGTAATAGTCGACCAACTTATAAAATGTACTTGGAACAGTCAAAATTTGCTACAAATGCCATTGAAAAATTACTTAAATAACATTGTTAGCTGTGTAAAACAGAGTAAATATATGCTTATGTACCACGTAAAAATAAACAAAAATAAAATCATAACAGGCTTTACAAGTTTACGAGTAATAGTCGACCAACTTATAAAATGTACTTGGCACAATACAATTTTTGTACAAATGCCATTTAAATATTACTTAAATAACGTTGTTAGCTGTGTAAAACAGATAGTAAACATATGCTTATGAACCATGTGAAAATATTCAAAAATAAGGGTCTGTCCCAAGAGTACCATTGGCCTAGTCCCATGGGACAACTGATACAAACATATTTTTAAAAGTATGTCCCACTAGTCCCATGGGACAACTGAAACAATTTTTTTTTTTGAATTATTTCCCATTAGTTCCATAGGAAAGTCATAACATCCTTAATAACAATGATTTCTAAATTAATAATGTTTCAGCTCGAATAACGAATTGGAGTGGCTGGAGTCGTTGGCAGTACTCGTCAGTAGTCCATACGGTGCATGCGCGCGGGTTAGTCTATTTTGTGTTAGTGCAGAAGTATTTTCGACGTTTTGTAATCTAAAGTCAAATTAGATTCGATTTCCAAGCAAATTACTTATTTTCTTTTGTCGATATTCATCTATATAGTCAATATTCGACCTGATTACATCACTAATTGGGTAGCGTAAAACTTTCCAGAACGAAATAGTGAATACCGCAGATTAGAGGTGGCGCACATGGGAATTGTTTAAATTTCTAAAAAGAAATAAACAAGGAGCGTGTGCGCAAGGATTCAGGAACGAGCCATAGCATTCCCCGTGGGTCTAACGCGCGCTCGTATTGGCTCCTTTCACAATTCACACCCGCGGTGTTACTCAAATAGATAATATTTTTCTAACGTCAGCTGAGTGACGCGACGCGACATAATATGCTAAGCCGCACTGGCGCGACACTACGCAGCAAATTTTGCTCGTCAGACGATCGGCAACTTCTGGGCAAGATGGAAGAACGATATTTGAGCTTACTTGTTTTGCTTTGGGCGCACGGTTGGCGCAGTGGTTGAGCGATTGACTGCTGCGCTGCGTGTCGCGGGTTCGATTCCCGCACGGAACAAATATTTGTATGATCTACAGATAGTTGTTCCGGCTCTGGGTATTGTGTATATGAGTTTATATGTTTGTAAATGCACCCACGATAAGAAATTCCTAGTGTGGAGCAACGTTTTGAAAAAAAATCCAAATACAAAAATACTTGTACCTATGTTATGAAAGAGTTGAAAAAAAATACCTGTACACAGAAAAATATGAAATTTATTTACCCTAAACTCCCAATTGCTGGGCAATTTCCTTAGAAACGTTGTTTTCAGGTAATATTCATGTTATGCTCATTTTGAAGATCATAATTATTTGACTGGATATTGACTAACAAGAATAATTAATTGTTCCTCGTTTAATGCCAGGTTCACAAAAGAGAGATAAAAAGTTTTATTAATGAACTAGTTCGGAAAAAAGGTATGTGGTAAGAGATTATTTATTTTGTATCCATGTTACGCTTATCTTAAATTTGTGCCAAAATATTAACTTAAAATTGTAAATATATATATATATATATTTTGAATGGTCTATTTATTAGTTTTCATTTGATACTTTTTTTTGGAGAGGAGGGGATTTATCAAAATTACATGTCACTCCCACAATTAAGACGAATCCAACGACACCTCATATGTCAGAATCCGTCAAGTCATTTGGGTTGTAGAGCGTGCTATAGAAATGGAAATACATACGTACATATCATTACATACATATATACGCTCGAAAAACATTACCCTCCGGCAGTCGGGTAAAAACTTTTCACGCACCAAACACGTAAGATTTGCAGTGTCGCGCCGTTTGCTATACCGCACTAGCGGTAGCGGAACTACGCGACGCGCCACGGCGCGTGAAACTAAGTAAAGGCAGAACCACACATGTCGTGGCGTGGCGTGGCGCGGGATCCACCAATGAAACGACTCTGTTTCAGCCTACGTCATAACACAACGAGTTTTGTAGCCAATTAACTGCGTCAGAAGGCGCCACGACACGTAAGTGTGTTTCCGTCTTAAGTTGGTCTACTTTGTCGCGCAGTGCCTCTACGCGTAGTTCCGCCGCTGCCGCGTAGTGCGTTATATCTCATACAATTTCATACAAATTATATTTAGTCATGTCGCGTCACGTGGCTCCGCTGACCGCGCCTAGTGCGGTCTGACCTTTAACGTGTCCATGGAAAATACTATTTTCAAATGATATGTTTGGCCCAATATTTTGCCACGGCTACACTCCTCGCCAACGCAGCCATAAGGTAGACATGTACAGGTTACAGATCATGCAGTACAGGATGAAAGGAGGGCCATGATCTGCGGAGAGACGCCGCATAAACACTGGACGTCGGCGTCGGTACCATCCGAGAACCACCACCTATGCAGGTTTTCTATGCTGCGGCCGACCTAAGTATATTTAGAGTTTCCGAGGTCGGCCATGGCAACGATGAAATGGTCAGGAGGCGGGACATTATTATGGCGATATTTTTCGTTTCAGAGGTTCTCATAGACACTCTATTCCCCAAAAGCAAAGATTAATAAATTATATCGACGCGCAGAGAACTCTCATTTGACTCATTGATTCCAAAGTCATTTGAATAATTTGCTGATATAATTTACATTCCGTATTTTTTTATTTGGTTGAATAGGTGTCATCTGGTTTGTTTATAATGCTTTGTAGAACGGGTTATAAAATCAAGATGTGAAGTAGGAAGTCTTTAAAAACTTGAATAAATAGTGATACGTGGTAGTACAAAAATATCCCGATTGCCAATCTAAATGTAGCGTTTCTTTAATATGCATGTTTTGAGTCTTATGCTGTTTGTTACTTATTCACACTTTACAGTTCAACTGGATTCGAAAATCTGAACACACATTTGGTATAGGCACAGTTAATATAATACTAGCATATAGATGCCTCATCCCATACAAAGAAACCATGCTGGCGTAACTAGCATTTTTCGTCTGATTAAACTGATTATTTTTGTGCTTAGGAGAGTTAATTAAACAAGAACATACATATGTTATGATCGTCTCTAGAAAATCATAATATTTCTTTAAACTCAATAACAAATTGAAGCTTATCACGACATCTAGTGCAATTTATGTGAACCAAATTTTCTTTCTTCCCGTTGGGTGCCCGTGGTATAGGATACTATTTATCCGGGCAGCTACACTTAGTTTTTATTGGACGAGAGGGAAACTCCTAGCTCTATGTAAAATTCTAACTTTCTTCCGGGCCGCTTCGCTTCAGTGAAATATCTCACAGGAACACGCAAATAAATTTTCATCCATTTAATAAAAAAAAAATTGAGATAAAAGTAGCTGCTTAGCAGCAGTCATTTAGACAAAATAAATGTTAAACAGGGCTTGCATCACCTTCTGGCAATACAGGCAAATGGATGGTAAGAAATGAGGCCTATGGCCAGTGCGGTGATTCGACCCATGATTAGCTATGCGGCCGTGATTTGGCGACCTTGCACTAAACTAACTACAGCCGTAAACAAGTTAGCTGAAAAGACTTGCCTGCATGGTGACTACGGGCTGCATGTGGACTACCCTCAGATCATCGCTCGAGGCCATGTTTGGACTTACTCCAGCACACCTGCTCCTAAGCTGCCCAGTAATCCCAGGTTCCCTACAGGAGATAGTCGGCAACAGCAAGGCACTGCTGACCTTCCTCGAAGAGCTGGGGTGGATCGAATAAGGAAAATGAATCCCATCCGTACGCAAAATACTTGCTCTGATTAGCAATATTGCAGTTTTCTATCAAACAAATATTTTTCAAAATCGGAATAGAATTTACAGAGATTACCTTTTATAAACAAAAAAATAGTTTTATGTTTTATCTCTTGTTCAGCTTAACAGCTGGTGTCATAATATAATCATTTATCATTTGGATGAACACCAGTTTTCGTAAACAAAGTGTTAACAATAAGCCTAAGGCACAAATTCTTCAATTCGTGCTCAAACTTTCTCTCGCATCACATCACATCATCAGCCTATTAATGTTCCCACTGCTGGGACACAGGAGTCCTCTCTGTGAGAGGGAACTTTCTCTCAAATGCATAATTATAACTGAATTAATTTTTTGTTTTCTTTATTTTTTACTTAATTTCTTATGTTTGCAGTTTTTTTGACTGGTAACACTGTGAAAAATAATTGGATCTTGTGATTTTTTTCTAACTAGCAACAAAACTTTATTAAAGTTTATGTAAATAATTTTACAATGCATGTAAGAGCGGGAGTACTCAGGGTTCTCAAATGATAACGATCAGACATGTTGTTAACACTTTTTACTCACACCAACAGTAAAATCCCTTCATCCTAGCAACCCGTGCTAGCAACAGACTGAACTGTCTCGCACAGCGGTTAGACAGGTAACTTGTTTACTCAATTGTTATTTTATGCTAATCAAGATCATAATTAGGTTAATAAATTTCACTTAGCTATTTTACAATGCATGTAAGAGCGGGAGTACTCAGGGTTCTCAAATGATAACGATCAGACATGTTGTTAACACTTTTTATTACTCACACCAACAGTAAATAAACTTAATTTTATAAGAAGATGTGCACAGTTCTAAATACAATTCAATATTAAGTTCTTTCGACTAGAACCAACCTATTTATACGTTTAGACAAATGAAAAGGCGTCACATAGCAACAACTACCTGGTGACATTCGTTTATCAATTAATTTTAGATTTAAGTTTGTAAAAATACAGTAATTGTGTTCAATATTTGATTAGTAATTAATAACACTTTTTACAAATATTTTGAATGGATTTAGCTACCAATTATTTTATTTGAATGAACTAACAGTCAGTGATCTACCTTCCATTTTTGATTTCTAAAATATTACTCAAATAAAAAGAAATCTTTACATTAACAATACTTAATTCGGGTTTCCGTTAAGTCACCTGCCTTGAAGTTTGATTTCGTCTGTGGTACTATTTTCATTTAGCAGCGCTATCACGGCCATACTGACGAGCGGACCTTGCTAGGCTCAGCGAATATCTGAAAATCATAGAAAAATATTAAAACATTGCGTTCTGGTGAAACTGTCAAACTCAGAGATCGCAGATCGTGGCTTGACCATTAAGATTCAGAGGCCAGTCTTTGACTTGTTTTGACTAAAATTTATTGAATCAACCAACTCAATCCATAGCCATATCCAAGGCCTTTTTAAACATCCATTTTGCTAACTCAAATCAAATTCAGAGGTCGCAGATCGTAGCTTGATCATAAAGATTCAGAGGCCAGTCTTTAGACTTGTCATGACTGAATTTTATTTAACCAACTAACTCTGTCAAACTCAGAGGTCGCAGATCGTTGCTTGATCATATAGATTCAGAGGCCCGTCTTTGACTTGTTTTAACAGAATTTTATTTAACCAACTAACTCGTATCAAACTCAGAGGTCGCAGATCGTTGCTTGATCATAAAGATTCAGAGGCCCGTCTTTGACTTGTTTTAACAGAATTTTATTTAACCAACTAACTCATATCAAACTCAGAGGTCGCAGATCGTTGCTTGATCATATAGATTCAGAGGCCCGTCTTTGACTTGTTTTGACCAAATTTTATTTTACTAAACAACTCCAACAAATCATTCATTATTTTATCCATAAGCTTATCTTTTCAATTCTAAATGAATTTTGTAAACAGTTTTAACCCTTTTTCATTATTATTTATTCTTGCTATCACGGTCTATGCGTTTAGCTAAAATTAGGATTAGACACCTATCTTGTACTATCTACTTCTTACGTATAGTTTATTATTTGATAGGTTTCCAGATATTTTGGTCCTACTTTGAAACCCCATCATTAAGTGAACAGTCTTTTTCTAAAACCAAAATGTTATTTTTTGATTTTGCTGCCGTTTCGGCCATTCTGTGCTTAAAATGAATTTGGTATTTTCAATTGCAGGGGAGGATATTTTACCTAGTAAGAGTTCTAAAGGGCTATACAGTAGCCTTATATTTCGTTTTTATTTCAATTCTCAAATCTTTATTGCGTTCCATAATGTATATAGTTGTTAAGGAAATAACTATATTAGTCACAGTTATGGACCCTGTCGGGCACATTTATACCTGTACGTAGTATAGTATGTAGTGCTATTTTTGGGAACATCGTCCTCACATATGTAAATATATTAATGTATGTACTTATGTAAATATTGTAAATCGCCTTTTTTTTTAAAAAAGAGTAGGTATAGAGTTTCTTGTGCATTCTTCTCCATAACAAGGTACTTTTCCGAATGCACGGTAGAATTAACTTTTACTACTTGTAAATTTTAATTCATATATGTATGACGTTCAAAAGTGCCGCTTACTGGCCTAATTGAAATAAATATATTTGACTTTGACTTTGACATCATAGATAGGAGAGAGGAGGAAGAACAC
Organism: Orthosia incerta; assembly: GCA_948252205.1. Classification (NCBI taxonomy): domain Eukaryota; kingdom Metazoa; phylum Arthropoda; class Insecta; order Lepidoptera; family Noctuidae; genus Orthosia; species Orthosia incerta. Next base: position 10,774,788 of record OX411748.1, read on the forward strand.
CGAATGTTTACCGTGATAAATTTTATAATTGGTTAAGGATTAGTAAGTTATACTGTTCTATTAATACAGAATTGAATTAAGAATTATAATTATTGTTTCAAAACTATATACTGCGTATTTATTAGCTATTTAGTAACATAGTACAAATCATTTTTTTTTTTAATTAATTATTCATATTTATTTTATTTACTAATTAATATTTTAATTTATTACGTATTTAATATTTATTAATCTTAAGGTAAGTTATTTATTGGACACTTCATATTTATTTTAAAAAAATGTTTTGTTTATGGGTCGGCTCGATCATTTAGGTATTCGCGTATGCTATAGTAGCATTTGCTAACAAGGAAGAGCTTCAATTTATTGATAAAGATATTTATTTGAATTCTTTATTATTTCAGGTAACTTATTATAATTTTATATGGACATGACAATTAAAGGTACTATTGGAGTGCATGTTTAGTCGCGATTGTGGTAAGTTTATTTTTATGTCTTAAATTAATTTTCTTTTGTATGTCCTCTCTTTTTGTAAAAAATTCTGGGTACATACGCACAAATTTACAAACTTTGAATATGTAAAGACAGCGTAAGGGTAAAATCATTAGTTCCTGAAAGTGGGGTTTACAGCTATCGGTGACTTCAATATTTACTAAGATTTTTATTAGTTTTTTTTTTTTGTAGGGTAAGCAGCGTGGGTGCATCATCAGTGCTTTTATCCTATAAGATGACACCGTATTTGAACCATGCTTAGGCGTACGCGTAGTACGTTACTAGTGCAGCTTTAAACTCTGTAGTTTTTTTTTTTGATATCGGGGAGGGCGTATGAGAATTTAGATATTTTTGCTCTTACTTACTGAATGTATGACTTCCAATTTTTGTGTTTATCAATGTTTAGGCCTAGTAGGGTGAAATCATCAACTAATATTTTTTTTTTTTAAGCTAAATTTTATATTTAGTGGTGCTTTTTGGCGAGGGTGGAATGAAATTATTTTAGTTTTATTGAAGTTAATTTCTAGATTGTGTTCAGTCATCAAATTTTGTAGAATCCAGTATGGAATTCAATATTTATAATTATAATGTAACTATTTTATTAAGCCAAACCTTTTCAGTTTGACCGTGTACCGCGAGTAAAAGCATGTTCGATAGAAAAAAAGGCTGAAATCTGTTACCATAGCAGATTCCTCATTTGAAATAATTCTGCATAAGGTACCAAAAGATTAATTTCGTACTTATTTTTTTTTTTTAGTACTTTATCTATCAGTGGATACAGAAGTAAATTTAGGTAGTCTTCCTCCAGTAAGATTATCCGTAAGGTATAAGTTTATCGGAAAGTTATACTTATTCAATGATCATCAATGGGGTGAAGTTCGAAACGCCAAAGATTCTAAACTATCTACTCATTAATGAACAAACAAATGATTCAGGGACTACAAACTGCACGAGTTAATGATTCTCTATTTTAATTTGAATAGTTAACATGAGAGATTTGGTCAAATACTACATTACTACGACCCACTGATCCTAAATGTATTAACATAATCGTCTTTATGGCGTAAAAGCATGTTAGATAGAAAAAAAGGCTGAAATCTGTTACCATAGTAGCAGATTCCTCATTTGAAATAATTCTGCATAAGGTACCAAAAGATTAATTTCGTACTTAATAATTTTTTTGTACTTTATCTATCAGTGGATACAGAAGTAAATTTAGGTAGTCTTCCTCCAGTAAGATTATCCGTAAGGCTTAAGTTTATCGGAAAGTTATACTTATTCAATGATCATCAATGGGGTGAAGTTCGAAACGCCAAAGATTCTAAACTATCTACTCATTAATGAACAAACAAATGATTCAGAGACTACAAACTGCACGAGTTAATGATTCTCTATTTTAATTTGAATAGTTAACATGAGAGATTTGGTCAAATACTACATTACTACGACCCACTGATCCTAAATGTATTAACATAATCGTCTTTATGGCGTTGCAAGTATTTTTTTTTTTTTTTTGTACCTTCCTTTATAAAAATAAGTTTTCTAATACTCAGTACCTTAAAATAGAGTCTGTACTAGAATGAAATATTAATTTAAGTAATTAACAATATAAAGTTTTACTTCAAATGTCACGTCATCGAATTTGTTAATGGCTTTAATCGATGGTATGCTACTACCCCCAAACTCTCATAATACAAAAGTTCTAATTGGCGTTTACCTTTAAATTAACCCAAAAATTTTTGTTTATAAGCGAAAATGTTAAAATACTGTCAATTAAACAAGAAAGATACCACCTCTTTGTAGTAGCTTCCCCGCGTGAAGGTGGTGGCGTAGCAGGTGAAGCAGAGGTTGTCTCGGAATGTTCCTAGTTTTTCTTTGTATACCAGCAGCCTTCAAATGGATGTACTAGTTTCTTGCAGACTTCACAGTCAATGTTCCTGCAATCACGAGAAATATGTGGTTTAATGCAATTGTAATACGTCGCAGAAGATGAAGGCGAGCCTTGGTTGTTTAGCATGGGGTTCTTCACATATTACATCGGCGGGTTGTTTACTATAGTTCCCAAATGTAGCAAATCAGTTTCATTTGTGATCTTGGTGCTTGACCTGAGAGGCTCAGCTTGGTAAAACTTTAGTCTTATTCCATTGGAGCATTAGGAGAAATTCTTTAAAATAAACATTATGATTCAATACTATATTCAGAAAAAAAGATTTTGCTTGATTTGAAGTCTATTAATACCTAGTTTCACTACTAAATTATGCTATGAGTGCAAGAGAATAAGCATCAGCGTCTACCGATTGCTTGATGCATCCCTGCAAGCATGAAAATCCCTTCATCCTAGCAACCCGTGCTAGCAACAGACTGAACTGTCTCGCACAGCTGTTAGACAGGTAACTTGTTTACTCAATTGTTATTTTATGCTAATCAAGATCATAATTAGGTAAGTAAATTTCACTTAGCTTGTGGGTACTGGTGTTTTGTTTTTGAAAACCATCCTTTTCAGCAACTTGATCTGGCAACGAAGTGAATTCAGCTCATCCGAATGTCCTGGTCGAGTGGTCGGTAGGTTAGGCGAATGCGGTCCAGTTGAGGCTCGAGTTGATCCCTTTCTTCTGATGTAAGAGCGGGAGTACTCAGGGTTCTCAAATGATAACGATCAGACATGTTGTTAACACTTTTTATTACTCACACCAACAGTAAATAAACTTAATTTTATAAGAAGATGTGCACAGTTCTAAATACAATTCAATATTAAGTTCTTTCGACTAGAACCAACCTATTTATACGTTTAGACAAATGAAAAGGCGTCACATAGCAACAACTACCGGTGACATTCGTTTATCAATTAATTTTAGATTTAAGTTTGTAAAAATACAGTAATTGTGTTCAATATTTGATTAGTAATTAATAACACTTTTTACAAATATTTTGAATGAATTTAGCTACCAATTATTTTATTTGAATGAACTAACAGTCAGTGATCTACCTTTCATTTTTGATTTTTAAAATATTACTCAAATAAAAAGAAAGCTTTACATTAACAATACTTAATTCGGGTTTCCGTTAAGTCACCTGCCTTGAAGTTTGATTTCGTCTGTGGTACTATTTTCATTTAGCAGCGCTATCATGCATGTCCTCGAAAAGAGTTTTCCAAGCAGCCAAACTGTGCGGAAAGTTTCACTTTTGTTACTAGTGCTTTTTACTTTCCTGTACTTTTTTAATTTTTAACTCCAACGTCAGCCCGCCGCATAGAGTTTTTATTATTTGAGAAAAGTTTTAAAAATTAGTTAAGTACAGATTATCATTCATATAAAAGGTAAAACAAAACTAATACTTCATTTAAGGCGTTTTTAATTACTCTACATTTAGATTTTGATCAATAAATTAATTTTAAATATTCATTAAATATGTTTGGCAGAATGAATATTTTGCTCGTGCCTTTTTGCGTTACGACGTGACAGCTATTTGCACATGCGCAGTAGATATGCCCGAGGAATTATGAACTATTAGTTAATCTGTGGATATGCTGAGCGCCCTTGAATAAGCGCAAATTTATTAATTTCTTGCTTGGTCCAGATATTTTTTTTTATTTCTTCGCACAATGCATAGTAAAATGTTGTATGATACACGTGCGTAAGATGATTTCCAACTCGTGTCGATTTATCCACTCATCGGAAATCACCTACTTTCCGCACTTGTAGCATAAATAACTATTATCTCATAAGCAAAGTTTGCTTAGAAAAAAAAGTTATGAAAGTTTAGTAAATACTTTAATTTTGCAAAAAAAAATATACAAAGCTTTAATTTTAATAACTGTCCAATTACATAATTTCAGGTCCAATTATTTTTATTTCCAGTCTGAGGACACTAGTCTTCAAAACAATAAAAATGCTAATCAAGATTCAAAGAATTTTCATTGACAATATTTTACACTACAAACCTTCAGTTTGCTGAATTACTATTATAAAACAAAACATGATATTATGCCAAATGACTAGGTACCTAATTATACATAATAATATAATAAAATAAATACGGTAAACGGAACGCAAAAAAATGGAATTTATCCGTATTATAATCCGTAACCACAATGATAACACGTGTGGTATGCAGCAACATCGGTAACAACTTTGTTATAGCTTATAATTCAATTTATAGGTAAATAACTATACACCGTGAAATTTAAGTGGTTGTTTTCCCACGGCAGAACGACTTGCCTTAAGGAGTACTTTCGAAGCATAGAGTTAAAGTAAAAAAATAACGATGTTTTTGTTTTAAAATAATAAAAAAAAAAACATAAACTCGAAAAAGTGAGTAACAATAGTAACTTGTAGGTACTAGGTACTACGAAGAATAATACGGTGGTGACGCGAGTAGTACCTAGTACCTACAAGTTACTATTGTTACTCACTTTTTCGAGTTGATGAATATTTTTCAAATTATTTTAAAATAAAAACATCGTTATTTTTTTACTTTAACTCTATGCTTCGAAAGTACTCCTACAGGCAAGTCGTTCTGCCGCGGGAAAACAACCACTTAAATTTCACGGTGTATAATAGGTTTTATAGTTACTACTTTAATCCTAATTATGAACCAACCTATAAGAACGTACGTACGAATCATTCGATCATAAAAATAAAACAAAGGGATTAATCACTGCTTCCTTTATAATTATTAAAATAAACCTATTTGGCAACAAATTTTTATTAATATTGTTTGCCTTAGCCCGATTTATCTGGGGTCGGCGCAATATTTATACTTCTTCCACATTTTATTAGTTATCATCTTAGTACCATTAAAGATATCTCCTACATAATTATATTATCTTCTAATCACTTCCAAATTAGAGTTTTAACGCGTATAAGAAATATAACAGTTGTTGCTGTCGCTTGAAATGAATTAAAAATATACAGTGTCATATACACTGTGGGGTCCCATCCAGTCCAATTGTAGGTTAGGATATGTCTCATCGTAGTCTGAAGAAAAACTCCGAAACTTGTTATACAAAACAAAATGAACGAGATAACACATGCTAATAGCAAATCAGAAAAATGGCTCTTGTACTTTATGTTTGTGTTAATAACGACGTAGAATATTCTACAGAAAAACAACATGTTCACCGACAATATAATAATTTTGATCGATACGTACGTGTATATAGTGTTATCATTCAAATTGTTAGTCGAAAGGAGTGATAGGCACGCCACTCCTAATGGCAAAGTCAGGAGCCAAATAAAAATAGAAAGAACACTAAAGTGCCACTTTTTGTACGCAAACACTAACACCACTTTGTCGTATAAGATTTTCGTGTAGACAGACATCCAGCACACTGACACGGCATCTACATACGCGTAAAGGCTAACGTACAAATCACATGTGTTCAGGTTGCAATGCCGATTATGAAACAGCCACTCAATTATTGCACTCGCTAATCTTGCTACTGTCAGCTGTGTGAGGATCTTCTGTTCTATCTTCCTTATCTTGCGGTGAAACTTGAAGAGCAGTAGTTGCAGCATCAAACAAACTGCAGACAGAATTATCCCCGAAAGATATACATATTTTACCACCTTGATCGATTTCTTGATTTCGATGATATTATTTTCTAGGGTTGCGTTCGGCATTGTTTAAATTATGGTGTATCACTTGTGATGGTTACTAACCGAATGTGGTCGTACTCATTTTCCTTTACGTTGATTTCTTCCTGAATTTTCGAATATATTAGGAATACCTACTATACTAACGCTTGAACATTATACTATGTGTCATCGTTTCACTACGTTACTCTACTGATATATGTACATCATCCGAACCGCCAGCAAAGGCAGCAATAAATGGAGCCATTGAAGTTAATATACTTATATATATTTAATAATTATTAAACCATTTTTGACGCTTTCAGTCCCAGAACAATGATCTACATAAATCACCTGCGCAATACATAAATCAATGCGCAATATAGTTGTACAAAAATAGTACAACCACAATAAAAATGGAAACCACAGACACGAAATTCTAAATGGAGAAAGGAGTCAAACAGGATGACTCGCTGTCTTCTAAAATGTTAGCCAGTTCCTTCGAAGAAATCTTCAGGAAGTCAGCAGCCAATTGGACGGAATGAAGTATTGCCCTCGGTGACGCGAAACTGATAAATCTACGTTTCGACAAATCTTCCAAGCGAGGTAAGACAAGGATGTCGCAAGACGGACAGAAAACATCGACAACGGAAAGAGTTGCCCATGACACCAAAGTGCAATCTAATGTGTTTACCCTCTGAACATCCTCGTCTGAACATATAGTGCACAGATTTGGTTTTTGTTGTGCAGACATGGCTCAAAGGCTGCCCAACTTAAATGGGACTGGCAGAACATGTCTACCGCATTCCCGAGAAACTATGAACCCAAATAGAAAGTAAGCACTGCACACATGATTTGTCTCTTGAGACAGTTAGGCGAGGTAGTGGACGGACAGTTTCCGTCAAAACTGGTTGGAGGACTCGCAAAAGGTGAAAGAAATGGACAGAGGTCTTTTTCAACGAGAGGAACTGAACAAGCGAATTCAAGAAAACCCTTGTCTATTTATTTGTAACTCAAGTATACGTTTCAATCTTACGGATATTAAAACTGAAAACAACCGGGTTTCAACTTTGTTTTAACGGCCATTCGAATAAACCAGAACTTACATTGCTATTTTACTACTATACATTTTTTTACTTATCTAAATACGAGAGGTATTCCTAGTATAGCTGTTTACAATGGCACAACAAATAGTTCCTATTATTATAAACTATGACAAAGCTTATTACCGATAAATTTGTTCCGTAACTACAAGTGACATGATTGTGGTATATATTTAAATAAAAATAAATTTATCCTTGTTTAGCAAACATAAATTGTGATGTTTTAAGTAAATTAGTCTTTCAAAATCAATTCAGCCACTAAAAGTTTGAGCTAAACGTGCGTAGGTACTAGAGTGTTGGTACATGAAAATTTACGTATTCAACTACTAAAATGCAAGCCACGTTGTGCCTAAAATATTGATCGAATGCCTTGTCGAGCAGTGGTGGCCCAGTGGTAACAGCTCCGTCTTACGTGTCGTAGGTCGTGGGTTCGAACCCACGACCTTTCAGGCAGGCGCTTTACTTTGTGTAAATTATTTCATCACCAATGCTCTAAAAACGGCAAAGAAAAACATCGTGAGGAAACCGGCATGTCCTAGAAACCAAAATTCGAAGACATGTGACAACCACCAACCCACACTGGGCCCGCGTGGTGGATTAAGGCCCATTCCCTCTCTCACAGAAAGGAGGCCTGTGTACCAGCAGTGGGAACAAAAAGGCTGATGATGATGATGAATGAATTGTCTACAAATAAAAAATGAATAAAAAGGTATGTCCAAGTGTTTCGTTTTATTTAAAGATTCATTAGTAAGATAGTACAAAAACCCTATAAAACATTTTTCCAAATTAATAAATTTGCTTGTAAGTACAAGCATGTTGCAAGAATTTATTTTCTTGATATCTTTAATCAGAATCAGAATCTTGATTTATAAATAGTACCTGGGCGACCGAGCTCTGCTCGTTTGAAAATAGAGAAAAAGCCGTTTCCTAAAAATTAAACCTAGCTGGATCGATTTATCGCACCCGAAATCTTACTAAATTTCATAAAAATCGTTGAAGCCGTATCCGAGATTCAGATTATATAAATGAAAATACACAAGAATTACTCGTTTAAAGATATTAGATAGATAGGTTATAGAAACACGGTGTGTGAGATGTTACAATGTGACAGGTGCCCCGTACGCTAGTATTATATCATCTGTGCCCTTACGTAGTACGTTAATTTTTAGCCACGTTTTATGACATTGTACATATCTTGAGTCATTTAATACAAAAAACTGGCCAAGTGCGTGTCGGGCCACGCGCAGTAATAGGGTTCCGAAGTTGCATAATAATGCGGACTAAGGGGGTTTTGTTGTTGTTACATGTAAATTAAAACGGTTTCAGCAGCACACACCGTCCAAAAACGGGCCCACATAGAATGATGTTTTTTTTTAATCTATGTGCTCGCGTTTGACCACTATCTCGCCTGATGGTAAGCGATGATGTGGTCTACGGTGAAGCACGCTTCTCTAGATGTAACCTATTCAGTATGACTTAAACTAAATAAGGACTAACTGGTAACTGAAGAAGGAGTTATAAAATCCAACTTCGCAACTGAAATTAGAAAAATATTATCCATTTGAGTACCACCGCGGGTGCGAATTGCGAAAGGAGCCGATACGAGCGCGCGTTAGAGCCACGGGGAATGTTATGGTTCGTTCCTGATCCGTGCGCGCACGCTCCTCGTTTATTTCTCTTTCGGAATTTGAAAAAAATCCTCTGTATTCACCTCTAATCTGCGGTATTCACTATTTCGTTCTGGAAAGTTTTACGCTACCTCAATTAGTGATGTAGTCGGGTCGAATATTGACTTTATAGATGGATATCGACAAAAGAAAATAAGTAATTTGCTTGGAAATCATTTCATTTCATTTATTTATTCACAGACAATTAACATTGTGTCGAATATTGGGTACATAATTACAAGAATTGGTAGAACATAATTGCAGTAAAATTATCACTTCAAGATGAATTAAATTATTGTAGCAAAGCGTATATTGATTTAAATAAAAAATACAAACAGATGCAATGTCGTATCAATCTAACAAATATAAGTTGCAAACCATTACAATGAATGATAAATATATCAGTAAAATAAAAAAGGGAATGTCAATTTAATCAAATATGTCACAAACAAATAGCATATCAGTTCAATACAATATATATCACATGCAAATATAATGTCAAATTAATTAATTTTGTCAAAAAAAAAACTATTACTAGATTAATCATTCCAATATCTCACAAGCAATTATAATGTCAAATCAATCAATATGTCACGAACAATTAGAAAGTCAAAATAATCAATTATTATATCAAATTAATCAAAATGTCACAAACATTATTATGTCACTTAATCCAGTGTATGACCCAAACACTATAATGTCAAATTAATCCAATATTTATGTCACATAAAATTATAATGTTAAATTAATAAAATAATATGTCATAACCAATTACAATGTATAATTAAATCAAATTTATTTATAATGTCGGATTAATTTGTCTAGTTTTAACTGCTTGACATAAAATCTGACATCGAGTAATAACATTTTTCCAACAAGAAGGCTTTTAACTTGGTTTTAAATATGTGGAAGCTATAAATTAATAGTTTTAACTCCGTCGGTAATCTATTAAACAATTCCACTGCTTGGTATCTGGAGCAATGTTTAACTATGTTAAAATTTGGCGATATTGTGTGTTTTAAATCCTTCCTTCTTGTGCATTCTCTTAACTTTCGTTCCTCTTGAGATTCATGCTGATGAATATGCTTCGCAAAGTGACATAGGATTACTAAAATGTATAAACTTGGTACTGTTAATATTTCTAGTTTTTTAAAGTGATCTTTGCATGAGTCTGTTTGTGAAATCCTGACTATCGTCCTTATGGCACGTTTTCTGTAAGATGAACGCTTTCTGACAGTTATAACTATAGCTGCTACCCCAAAACATGATGCTGTATCTTAATCTAGATTCTACTAGCGCGTAATATACAGCCTTTAGTTGCTTTACATCCAAAATATCTCTAAGGCTCCTAAGTGCATAACATGCTGATGAAATAGAGGAGTCAATAGCAGCCAGCTCCTGTTTCCAGTTTAAAAGCCTATCTATATGAATCCCTAAGAATTTCACTTTATCTACTAATATTATCTTGTCTTCTTTGATTTGTACATCTAAACTGTCATTGTTACGTGTTGTAGTCTTAAATAAAATAATATTAGTCTTACTTGTATTTAGTAAAAGGTTATTGGCTGTAAACCAATCGCAAAGTATTTCTAGGGTTTTATTAACATTTTTGGTTAATTTGCTTAAGTAATTTTCACCAATAATTATATTTGTGTCATCTGCAAAGACAACAAGTCTTACATCAGGCTTAACGTGATTCATAAAGTTTAATTCATAAAGTTTAATCGAATCTAATTTGACTTTAGATTACAAAAACTCGAAGATTTCGACGTTTCGAAGTTCGAAAATACTTCTGCACTAACACAAAATAGACTCCCCCGCGTGCATGCGCCGTATGGACTACGGACCAGTACTGCTAACGACTCCGGCCACTACAATGCGTTATTCGAGCATAAACATTATTAATTTAGAAATCATTATTATTAAGGATGTTATGATTTTATTTTTGTATATTTTTACATGGTTCATAAACCTATATTTACTATCTGTTTTACACAGCTAACAACGTTATTTAAGTAATTTATCAATGGCATTTGTACAAAAATTTTACTGTGCCAAGTACATTTTATAAGTTGGTCGACTATTACTCGTAAATTTGTAAAGCCTGTTATGATTTTATTTTTGTTTATTTTTACATGGTTCATAAGCATATATTTACTCTGTTTTACACAGCTAACAACGTTATTTAAGTAATTTTTGAATGGCATTTGTACAAAATTTTTACTGTTTCAAGTACATTTTATAAGTTGGTCGACTTTAACTCGTAAACTTGTAAGCCCTACTTATCCGTGATAGTTTTCCTTTTAATTTCGTTATATTTACTACTGCTGTGATTTTTTCACATAGCCAAGAGCAACCATTTCGCTGGCAGGGGCGGAGTACACTTGAGTAACATAAATTTTCAATTTAAAGCTTAATTTTACGCAAACGGATCTCTGAATCGAAAAATGGTTTTAACAAACCCATAATATTTTTGAATGGCCTATCCAACGATACCTCACACCAGGGGACAGATGAGAAAAAAAATACATCCCCACTTTACGTCTATGGGAGGTACCCGAAAAAATTTTTTTTTCCTGATTTTATTGTACCACTTTGTCGGAATTATTAATATGTATATCCATGCGAAATTATAGCTTTCTAGTACTTAGATTCTCTGAGCTAAGCTGCGGGCGGACAGACGGACAGAGCGAAACTATAAGGGTTCCATGTTTACTTCCCTCAAAATGATCTAGACCATTCGGGCTCGAAAAATTAGTAGTTACTTGTCCGATTATCGTGTTAACGAGACAATACTGTTCTAGATTTTCTTGTTTTTGTATACTAGACTGAAAAACCAGAGACGTACTATGATGTGCTAAAGCCAACATGGTTTCGTTGCGAAAAAGGGATGGTGGTATGTGTTCTGTAAACAGATTTAGCTATCTTTGTTTCAGTGTTAGTAGTAGCAGTAAAATTGGCATTGATATTAGTTTATTCCAGTCCAGTAAAACATCAGCGTTCTCATATCAGTTCTCTGTTTAGTACTTCAATTTCCACAGTAATGGCACTACAGAAAAAATCTAGCCAGTAAGGATCAGTCTTGTTGTGACAACTAAACGAACTATACTTTTCTAAAGAATGGAGGACGATATCCTAGCCATACATTTAAGTGAAATAGAAACAAGAGGAGTTAAGCAAGTGTGGACCTCAGGGATAGTTCTGTCTGCAGCTTGCTTGATAATACAACTAATGCTCTTCAAGTTCCTGCCGAAGATAAGAACGATAGACCAGAAGATACTCACACAGCTGACAAAAGCAAGATTGATCAATACGATGCTTGAATTCCTGATTTATTATGGGTTTTATAACGGGAACAAAATTCATTTAATTATCATTACAGCATTTCTCTGGTATTCCGACGCTGTGTGCTGGATGTCGGCCACACGAACATATTGTACGATAAATTGGTGTTAGTGATTACGTATAAAAAGTGGAACTTTATTCTTCTATCTATTCTGATTTGGCTCCAGACAGTACCGATAGGACTGATTAGTATAGTGCTCCTTGCAATCGACCATTTTTATGAATACCTTGTTACTTACACGGTGTTAAAAACCATTATTTTAACCTATCTATCGAATACCCTTAAACGAGTAATTCTTGTATATATGTATACTAGCTGTCCCACGCGGGTCCTTTGCTCCTATCAACTGGATACCTACCTACCCATCTACCTTACCTACCCTATCCTACCTACCCTACATACCAACGGAAGCTCTCAAAAAGGAATAATTTTTACCGTTTTTGCTATATTTTTCATTTATGCTCCGCTCATATTGGTCGTAGCGTGATGTTATATAGCCTATAACCTTCCTCGATAAATGGGCTATCCAACACAAAAAGATTATTTCAAATCCAACCAGTAGTTCCTGAGATTAGCGCGTTCAAACAAACAAACAAACTCTTCAGCTTTATAATATCAAGTATAGACCAGTAGTTCCTGAGATTAGCGCGTTCAAACAAACAAACAAACTCTTCAGCTTTATAATATCAAGTATAGATAGATAATCTGAATCTCGGATACGGCTCCAACGATTTTCATTAAATTTAGTATGATTTCGGGGGCGATAAAAATCGAATTGGTCGATCAATTCAATTCAATTCAATTTATTCAGATATTATACAATATACATTGCAGTTACAATATACTTTCGGAGTTTTTCTTGTAATTGTGATATTAATAGATATCTCAACGTATTAATAGATATATAAAATAACTCGTACACAGCCAGGTCTATAGATAGACCTGGCTGTGTACGAGTTATTTTATATAAACTCCTCACTACTAAATTCACTACAACCGATGGTAATTACGATGATATTCATCATATGCATTAGGAAGCAGATTTTGCAGTGATCAGAAATCTTTGGCGAAATTACCAATTTCTAAATTTTCAGCTGCTCTCTATCTTACTTTCAATTTTTTTTTAGGTTACATATATTTTAAGTTTTTACTGGTAACAATAATAAAGGCATTTGAACGCTTCCAGTAACCAAGTTGTTTATTTTATTTTCCCACTTCACCACATCATCACATCATCAGCCTATTAATGTTCCCACTGCTGGGACCCAGGCCTCCTCTCTGTGAGAGGGAATGGGCCGTAATCCACCACGCGGGCCCAGTGCGGGTTGGTGGATGTCACATGTCTTCGAATTTTTGGTTCGAGGACATGCCGGTTTCCTCACGATGTTTTCCTTCACCGTTTTGAGAGCAGAGGTGATGAAATAATTTACACAAAGGCAGGTAAAGCGCCTGCCTGGGCGAAACCCACGACCTACAAATTGTAAGTCACGACCGATACCACTGGGCCACCACTGCTCCCATTTTCTCACTTACATTGTTTTATTTGTTTCGTACGTTTTTATATCAAGCTTTATTTACCTTGTTTTCGTATGTGTGTCCGACCTATAGTAATCCATTTTTGAAGCACGTTCGGGCATCCGATAAGCTGAACTAACTGGCTTATATAACTTTGGAAACATTGAAATAATATGGTACGAGTACTAAGGAGCTGATCTCATGATGGATCCGGCAGGTGGCCATAGCAACTACAACCAGTCAAGATATCACCACATGTTTGGGCTCATTTAATGTGTATTGACAAGTGATGTTAATTTAGTACCTAGGTATCGGTCAAAAGGCTTGTTCTAAAAAAAACTTTATACTTATTAGTATTCCTCATCTTACTGAAGGTGTCCTGCGCATTGCTTCTTCTGCAGCCTAATTGCGTAAGTAAATTCTCCAAAGCAAACGAGTCGATTCCTTCGAAGAATCAGAATCATTTCTTTCAACTTTTTCGGTATTGCGAAACTAATTTGCAAAAAGTACAAACATCCTCCTTTGAGTTGAAGTTCATCTACTGCGTTATGTTTCATCAAACTCGAACATTACACAATACCAATAGTGAAGTTTTGTCTCGATTCTTCCGCTTTCGTTCATTCTTTACAATAAATTCTACGTCAAAATATTGGTAATGGAAAGGAGCATAACCAACCATAGCAAGCAATGCTTGACGAGGTCGGTCCGTGGATGGGTGACCATTTCAACATACCGAGTTTCCTCCGTTCCTCGGAAAGCACGTTAAGCCGTTGGTCCCGGCTGTCATTTGAAGATCTTTAACAGTCGTTACGAGTAGTCAGAAGCTTGAGATCTGACACCAGTCTTGCCAAGGGGTACCGTGTTACCCAGTTACTGGGTTGTGGAGGTCAGATAGGCAGTCGCTCCATGTAAAACACCGGTACTTAGCTGAATCCGGTAATACTGGAAGCCGACCCCAATATAGTTGGGAAAAGGCTAGGCAGATGATGATGATGAAAGGAGCATAACCTTTCCGTTTCAGAGTGTAATATGCAATACGTAAAGTCATTTTTGGGAAAGAATCGACTTGTTTGCTTTGGAGAATTCACTTCCGCAATCAGGCTGCTGCTGTGGTCCAGCGCGGCTCATCTACCTTTCAGATACATTTTATTGCCGTTTTCTCCCGTTACTTATTGTTTTGTCTGCGGCAGGAATGATGTCCTCTTTAATTATTTTTTTTTTAAAAACGATGCCCATTACATTTTTATCCAGGGGGCTCACATGGGGCGCGAGGATCATGGGGGCGCCAAGCTTGCTTTTACAAGCACCACTTATTTACAGAAATCAGCCTCATTCAGCCTCAGTCGCAGATATCCTTAGTGACCGCCGCAATCTGTCTACTGGGGATCTTCTAGCGTATGTCATTCACATAAGGAGTGTGGCCATCAAGAGGCACGAGGAAGCGCTTGCCGTCTCCCTCGACATCTCGAAGGGTTTTGATAGGATCTGGCACGAAAGCCTTATTGGTAAACTTCCTTCATTTGGTCTGCCCGGTGGACTGTGTGATTCAAAATCGGATTCAAAATTGGATTGCAGACTGATTAATGCCGGGATCCCCTCAGGGGTCGGTACTCTCAGCAACATTATTCTTGTTGCACATTAAAGATCTGCTAAAACCTTTGGGTATGAAGACGACAGCACTGTTGCTGAGAGATACTTGTCTAACGTCTAACGCATGGGCTACTACGGTCTCTCCATGAGGCCATGGTGGAGCGTTTGAACCTGTCCTTGCAGGCAGTTTCCGAATGGGGCGATGCCAATCTGGTCAGATTTAATGCTGCTAAAACCCAGGCGTGTCCTTTTTCCACTAAAAAGAGCCAATTTCACCCGGCTCCAACTTGCCGAGATGTCACCGTGTCAATAATGGACCATCTTGAGCTTCTTGGCGTTACATTGACATCCACTGTCAAAGGCTCAGCTGGCTGCCAAAAGTTAGGGATCCTTGCAAAGGTGAAAAGGTAATTCACGCCAGAACAGCTGCTTAACTTGTATCAAGCGCAAGTTCGGTCATGCATGGAGTACTGTTCTCATCTCTGGCACGGATCTGCCAAATACCAGCTTGATGCACTAGAATTGATCGAAAATCGGGCCAAGAGGCACATCGGCGATGAGACACTGGTCAAATCAAAGCTCCAGAGCATTGAACATCGTCGCCGAGTTGCCAGCTTGTCGTTTTTTTATCGGTTACATTTCGGGAAGTGTGCGAAGGAATTGCATTATCTAATACCGCCTAGTATATACGACATACGGCGATGCGCCATCGGTATGCGGAGGATTTCTCACACACACACACTAAACGTTTTGGAAATACTTTTATTATGCGTACAGCTAACGAGTAGAATTCCCAGCCGGAGCCTATGTTTCCCGATAGCTACAATCTAGGGGTCTTTAAGTCAAGAGTGAATAGGTTTATTCTAGGCTTCACCCTCGACCACATGTTCACATACGATCAGGTGAGATAGTGGCCAAGCGCGAGCCTATAGACAATAAAAAAAAGATATTCACGCAGTATTTACCATTAGGCCAAGAGAGCCATGGCGTCACACAGCAAAGTGAGGCGCAATCCAAATCTATCAGCCTAGCATATTTTTTCGAGACAAGCAATTCTAAGCTCTTCTAGCCTGCCGGGGTGCTTATTTAAAGTTATTCTGGGGCGGTCAGAACTCTTTATCAGGCCCTGGCTGTTCTGGATAGCTATATTTTTGGATGATGAACTTTGCAGAAAGTGTTTTATTTTTGGATTGTATATGTATGTAAAGTCAAAAAATCGAATAAATCAAAACCCTTGATATATCTTAGGTTAGGTTAGGTCGGCGGAGGGCGGACAACGCCCTCTTCCAGCCCCCATAAATGGGTCCAGGGGTGACGGACCCGGGGACGTCCGTTGCCCCCAACACATATCAGGACCCGAGGTGGCGGCGCGTAGTGTTCCACGCGCGCCCCTCTTAGACGTCGCGGGGGAAGTCTAACACCTCACTCCCCCCCCAACTCGAGATCGCCGGGGGTTGCGGAACTATCGTTGTTCCCGTGACCCCCAGCGTAGGTGTGAGATGGAACACCGGGGTGGTTTTTAGTCAGTAGGAGTCTGACAGACCCCTCGGACATCCAATGAGGATTTTCCACCACGGAAAAAAAAAAAAGTTTAAAACGGGCTGTTTTCCGCAACTCCACGACGAAGCGCGTATTTTGCGAACAATATATCTTGCATTTAGTTAAAATCAACTTAGGCATTCTCTACCAATCAACCAAGGGTGGTGAAGAGATAACATGGCAGGTGCATTGTCCAAACAATCATGCGATCTACCTCGACTCCACGTCGAATCATGAAATTTATTAATTTGAGTGGAGGTCCTTTAATCTGACTTGGAAATAGGTATTTATTTTACTTAACAATCAGAGAAGTTATTGGATATTGGGTTTTTCTCATGTGTAAAATAACAGGTAAATCGTAATCTGGCATTTTATTAATACAGATCTTTCCTTTACATAAATACTACTACTAATATTAAAGCGATATTTTCTAAACAGAAATTTGGTTCCTATAATGTATTAACTTTATTTACAAATTTACATTTTTTTTATGAATGGGTTTACTACATGAGGAAATAATGAGTGTATTAAAAAAAATGCATACAACACTGAGATCCATCGACCTCTGGCATCCAAGGTAGGATTAAACTTAATGTTATCGGCACCATGGTTCTCTCAATTATGCCTGCTATGAGCATCAAATATAAATATATAGTCTTCAATTTAAATAAATAGGTATTACATGCATACTTTTGCGTTACTATACAATTTACATTCATACTAGCTATAATACTGTTCTTTTACATTTTGGTACATATTGACAAGCATATTTTGTTTCAAACTATACTGTACTTAGCAATACCTGTGTCTTACGTTAAGGGTGTGGTTACGTCAATATTCATCGAAATAATTCTGCTAGGCGTATTGATCAGTTTCCTAACGCGTACGAGGAATATTACAGATATTGCTGCCGATTCAAGTGAATCTAAAATATAAAAAGTCTCGTATCCGTAGTCGATATCCCCTTGCACCAACTGAAGAGACGTACCGACACATGTTACGCACAACAAAATAAACGACACAATACTTGTTAATAACAAATGAGCAAAGTTACGGTTACTTTTTATGTTTTTAATGTTACAGAATATTTTACAAAACATCCACATGTTCACCAACAAAATAATTAGTTTTAACCACGCATATGTGTACATGATGTATGCAACAAAATATACTTTGCCAAATAAACCGACCATGCCACCAATTAGCACCATCAGGAACCAGATCAGCGCAGAAAGAACTAATAAGTTCCATCTCTTAAATTTAAACACCATTTCCACTTTTTCGTATAATATTTTGGTGTAGACTGATAACCAACACAATGACACGGCGTCTGAGTGCCCAAAGATTACCAATAATACATTATGTGTGATCTCGTCAAACAATCTATAATACAATAAGAATGCAAGCAGTGTATTTGTCGATCTTGCCACTGTCAGCTGTATCAGAACGTTCAGATCTATCTTCCTTATCTTTGGCAGGAATGTTAAGCACAGCAGCTGTAGTATCACGCAAGCTGCAGACAGAATTATCCCTGATAACCATATGTATTTGGTAACTTCCTCCACCTTCGTATTCGATTTGGAACCCATGTTCGTTGTTGTATTCGTAAATGATGTCGGTTAAATATTCTTCGGTTTCGTTCGACATTGTTAATATATGGTGTAGTAGCTGAGGGGGCCGCTCTGTGAATTAGGTGCAAATGGATGTCCTTCAGTTCAGGCTGACTTTCTGCCTGCGGTGCAATTCGTCTTCTGTGCGCTATGTTGCATCATGGTACCGGCGACCCACGTTGGTTAACAGCTTTCCCGGTTCTCTGATTTTTTTTTCAACCATATAATTTCTCAAAAATCTTTGGAAATCTTTCTTCTTATCCAATTTTTAAATTTTAATTCGAAGGAATGGCGAAAATTTTACCGCTATTAAGAATCACACAGAACTAAAATACAGCGGCAGTTTTTAAGCAGCACTTTTCTTTTGGACGTAGGTACACTGTTGTAATTTTACTCTTCGACACAAGTAGATTTGTATTTACAATAAATAAATTGTGAATGTAAATAAAACTCATTGCTGATGAATTGCTGATTCTGTGACACACAAAACGAAACTAAAAATATTCCTGTTTTACTAAAACTATTCACTTTCCTTGAGTCAAAAGGAAAAAATGTTTTCCTAAATGATAACCAAAATAGTCATTCATGTGATTTATGGAGTAACAGGAATAATGTACATAAGGCGTATTTTATTTAGATAAAAATATAACAGTAAAGGTACATTATGTAACAGAAATATGTAGTTAACTAATTAATTGTACAAAACCTATCTAAGCAACAACATTATAATCGTACAAAAACAAAATAGAAAAGAAGGATCCCCAGGATAATTAGGTGCTGAAGTGCTCCTCCACATCGTTGTCATTCGGAAACGTGCCTAGAAGACTGGCAAAGAACGAGCCGGCCTCTGGTCACGCAAAATGTCTATCAGTCGGCAAGAAATATCCTTGAATAGATGCCCACTATATACACGTAGTTAATTAGGAACGTATGGTAGGTAAGTACTATGGGCTTATAGGTAATCGCCATTCCAGACCTGGGAATATGTTAAATACTCCAAAAAGTCGGGAGACCTAGGTATATACATAAAAAATAATGTTGTTAGTAAACATAATGCTTGAAAACGGCTGCACGGATTTGGCTTAGAGAAAAGTTTTTTTTATGCGATTTTTGTATGTATGAACTGTATGGACTGGATCTAGGGGGGCAAGGGGGCACGTGCCCCTCCTTCCCAGAAGGCTCATTTGATGTCGTTGATCAGGGCCAGATTTACTACGTAGGTATGTGGTATACTAAATGTAAAAGACCGCGCATTGGGCACCTACTCGTGAAGCTAGCTAGCTCAGTACAAGCTTGTACTGAGCTAGCTAGCTTCACGAGTAGGTTTAGTGGACTATTATGTATGACTAGCTTCTGCTAACGGCTTTACCCGAGTGAAAGTTGAAAATTATCCCAAGGAAACATATTCCCGGGATAAAAAGTATCCTATGTGCTATTCCAGACTATAATCAAAAGGTTGACTGGTAGAGAATGCCTTGCTGCATTAAGTCCGCCTATGTATCTCCATTGTACATGAAGTTTAAATAAATAAATAAAATCTATCTTTGTGCCAAATTTCATCCGGATCCATTCAGCCTTTCTGGCGTGAAGAAGTTACAAACATACAAACACACACACCCTCATAAACATTAGCCTTTAGAATAGTGTGATATGTCTTAAATAAAATTGATTTCGCTTCAGTCGCTTATGCACCGAGTTTTCTGTATGTATTTTGAAAAGAAAGTTAACGTGTCCAAGGCTAGGTTCCAAAAAAAATAAGCTTTTTTCTCTCGCTCGTACGTCTTAATAGTTCTTGTTTGTTCCACTTTTGGGCCGAAAACTCGCATTTCGTTTAGAATTCTATCAAGGAAACCATTTCGAAGTTCTTAAATTTTTGAGTTCGCTTAGCTCGTTCTTGCATCTAGGGTTCAAAGGAAAATCGTTTTCATTCCGGCAACAGCTATTCATTCAATGATGTAGGTTTTACAAAAGTGCTACCCTATAATTAGTACCTCTTGTGAAGTAATTTGGGTCAAGCAACTATATAGTAGCAATTATCTATCTGTCTTAGTGCTCTAGCTAGTGTAACATCGATAGCATTTTTAAACAAAGTTCTTACAATGAACCAATACCTATAGAACTAATAAAAATTTAGAAAATAATACCTATAGAGATATTGAATATTAAAAAATATATAACATAATATATTTAAAAAATATAGAAAGACAGCTCCGCTAACTTTATCTGGATATATCATTGAATCAAGTCATACAAGAGTCCCTCGTGCCTAGCCCACGCTCCAGAAATCAATCCTGGATCCACCCCTGAGGACAACGTCTGTCGGATCAACTATAATAATTATGTTGAATAAAATAAATGTGAGTTTATTACGCATTTTACCCTTAAGGAAATAGTTGTAACATAATGTATATATACCTAGTTATATAGTTGTAAACAATGGATTCATTAGCTGATATTTATTCTGGACCAAGGCTGACCAATACATCCTCTAATAGCGGAGTACTTTGCGAACAGAAATAGACTGATCACACCAAACTTAAAAAATCTACAAAATTACAACCTTACCTTGGCCCTTGAGAGGTTATCAATTCGACACGTATGTATATAATATATACATAAACTCACGCTTTTTTTCCATGGGGGTAGGCAGAAACTACTGAATGCCACCTGCTACGATCCTTACAAAAGTATAATCAATGATAATAATATGTTTTTATTTCTTATCCTTATCCTTATGTATATAATATTGTTGGAATTGCACAATAATCATTATGTTACTCTGTCACATTTGCCAAACTTCATAATTGTATTTAAGTTTGTTTGTAAGTAAGTATATATGTTTGTTCACGCATTTCTCCGAAACTAGTATTCAGACCGTGATCATTCTTCGTTTTTATTGTATTGGGTATCTTTCAATTTCAGGAATAGTACAAGTTTCATCAAAATCGGTTCAACAGTTGTCAAGATATGGAACATATAACCAAACTCAGCACGAATGTGTAAATTGAGTTATTATTGGTAGTTTGTCAATCCTTTCGGTACCTTCCTATAGAACTTGCTCAATTCTTAGTGATGGTGTACCAAAACTAAAAAGATTAAACTAAAAATGTACAAAAAATAAATTGACTTCCTAAGCAAATCACTACAAAGCGAAAAATAACATTACTTTCCGAAGTAACGCCTGAAGATAGGCGCGTAGTTGAATCCCCCCCCCCTCGCCCCTCACAGGACCATAATTGCCATTTTTTGACACCGACTTCGGAAAAGAGAGTAATTTTTCGATTTGTAGTGTTTTATTATTCATTTATTTAAGGATCACGAACGATTTACACAACATTAATTTATACAGACAATTTTTTTTCTTTTGTTTTGGAAGTCGGTTTGGTGATTTTGTTACAAAGTTTGTGTTTATCTATTTTTGGTTTTGGTAAGTACCTCGAATTACCATGAACATCGTTTATAGCCAAAGTAAATCTCATGAAGATTCCAATGAGCCCAAACACGACTAGGAAGCGCAGAAGTATTCTCAGCTAAAAAGCTATCGCAAATCTGACATAGGACTATGAAAAGACATATTGCATTAACTAAGTTTTTAGAAGAACTTACTAAAATCGTGCTCATTACGCCTAAAAAGACTGATTGGACAACGATGTGGAGGAGTTTTTTGACGCCATATTTTAGTTAAGTATATTTTTAGGTATAGGTAGTGAGTAGTTTTTGGTTTAAATGTATATATTTGTAGTCTTAGTTAATTAAGTATTTTATACACGGTATATAATTGTATCTATGTAGATAAATTATGGGCAAGTTAAAAAAAAAAGACTGATTAAAATTGTTATATTTTTATTTTACTTAAAGTGAATTATTTATAACTATCAAATTTATGTGAGAAGAATGATTTTGTATGTTTTGAAAAGACTGATTGAACATGTTAATATTTGATTTTTAAAACTTTTATTACTATCATCATCTGCCTAGCCTTTTTCCCAACTATACTGGGGTCGGCTTCCAGTCTGACCGGATTCAGCTATTTACTTTTATTACTAAAGTTGAGTATTAAAATTTGAGTAAGTAATAAACTTTATTTAACATATTATCTGCTCACGGTACTTTTAAGCTAAATTGACTTTTAATTGCGTTTCTATCGAAAAATAAATCGGGGTCTACCGGGACGGGGTCATCTGTGATCGGGGTAATCTGGGACTGACACAATTGTTTTATTTCGGAGTTCCAGTGCCTACCTTCAATCATTCATCGTCAGATCAGTTCGATGGTACCATTTTCATCAGTACTATTTATTTATCATCATAGTCGGTTCACTATTCGATACATCTTTACCTGTGACATACTTAGCATTAAGGAGTTCCAGTGGCTATCTGGGGTCTTCTTCATCGTGGAACTGATGAAGAAGAATTCACCAAATAATACTTTCTGGGTGCAAATGATTGCATTATTGATGAAAATACTAAAATCGCTATATGTATGCCTATAATATTTGAGGAGTTTCACCGATTTCTCCAGGATCCCATCATCAGATACTGACGTGGGAAGTATACCCTTTCAAACAAAAGAAGAATTTTAATATTATTATAAGGCGGAAGTTAAAGTATTATTTACTGTAACACATAAGTATTTGTTTATATTTTTGGAATCAACATTGTGTGACCATGTTGTCTAGCGGATGGATTGCTTGATCAATTATTCCAATGAGGGTGGCGATTTTAATCTATATTTCGACATCCAACATAAATTATATTCATCAGAGTTAGTAAAAACATCAGCTATTAAAACAACAAAATTTAAAATAACATAATCAGTTTTATTAAGATTAACAACTTATGAAATCTATCACGCTAAGGTTATAAAACGAATACCTACTCGACACAAGTTACAGTCTTCGATTTAAATATAAGATCATTAACTATTGCCTTACGACTAATTTATAAAAGCTACAAATATTTACAAGAACAACCAACTACCAAAGAAGGCAAATACATTTTGGTAAACACTATAACCGCACTATTACCGATGGCCTGGTGAAGGTTGCAGGGATCCGCTGGTTGCGGGACGCACGGGACCGGTCAATGTGGCGACGCTTGGGGAGGCCTATGTCCAGCAGTAGACGTCTTTCGGCTGATATAATGATGATGAAACACTATTACGTTTTACTCCACTTTACATATAATCAAAAGTCTATTTAATGTTTCTAGGAATAAGCTGGACGTCAACATTTCCTAGTTTAACATTAAGGGGGTCATGAGAGAACTCTATATCAACATTTCCTTCTTGGGACTGAACAGTAAAGTTTCGTAGCACGTGCACCATACCCGCGACTACCTGCAGCTTGGCATACCTGGCGCCGATACACGTCCTGTTGCCCATCCCGAAAGGCAAGTAGACGTCGTCGTTGGGTCTCCTCTCCTTAGAGAATCGCTCCGGGTCGAACACCTCTGGGTCCGGGTAGATTTGAGGATCGTTATGTATTTCATAAATCGGAGTGAATATTTTTGTTCCTTTCTCCACTTTGACATTGCCAACAGGCAGCACAGTGTCTTGACAGCATTGTCTAGTCAAGAGTCCAATAGGAGGGAATCGTCTCATACCCTCACTCAGCACCTTATCCAAATACTCCATTTCACAAATGACGTCGTATGTGATGACGTTCTTGTGTTTCTCAAAATGTTCGTCAATTTCTTGATGAACTTTCTCTAAGATGTCTGGGTGGCGACTGAGAAGAACTAACGTTGAGAAGATGGCGTTGGCGCAAGGTTCTACACCAGCGGTGAAGAAGAATAAAGCCTGTGCGGACAACAAGCCCGTGGTAGGCTCCATTTCGTACCCTGTTTGCTGGTCCCTCATGGTGCCGTTCTTCTGCAGAGTCGTACATATATCTGCGAAGTCGTGCTTCTTCACATTTTCCTGTTCCCTTTTCTTTATAACTGCATTTATTGAACCGATGAAGAAGTCCTCGTACTGTTTGAATACTGTTATGCCCAACGCTTGCGTCAGCTTCGGGCTAAGACTGAATAATAAGAATTTCAACTGGTTCTTGATATTCGATTGTGATAGATTCTTGGCCATTTTAAGGAATGGTGAGTCAAAGATTGATTCTGATCCGATTCCGAAGATTGCACCACAAACAGCGGCATTGTTGAACATCATCAGTGTGCTGTGGAAATCTCCTTCCCACGTCTTCGGGTTGCTTTTCAAATAGGTCACGAAGTCTTGGGCGCATTTGTCCATGATGTAATACATGTTCTTCAATTTGTTTGCGGTGAATAATGGGGTCATATTCTTCCGCATCAGCTTCCATCTAGGGCCATTCATGAAGGTAATGTTATCAGTCAGTTGGTCGCCCTTCAGACTTTCTATTCCTCGATGGTGGAAGGCTTGGAAGTCGCCTGACAATACATGTTGCACATTTTTCGGGTCGATGACGAACAATGTAGGTGTGGCAAGTTGACCGATGCCAATAACTGGTTGATCTCTATGTTTCTTGTATAAGTCCCCGAAGATCTCGAACAGAGCACGCTTCGATATCACGAAATCCCAAAACGGTCCCAACACTTTGCTTTTGCTGTAAAACTTCACTCCACGTGCCTTCCAATAGTTTTCATTGTATCTGCCCAATAAGTACCAGCCTAATGTTATGGATAGTAATAATAAAGTTAATGGTAGAAGAAACATGTTTTTTACTTTTCAGACGCTAGTCACTACCACTCGGTATTTGGCTTCTTAGATAACTGAATGAATAAAAATAATCGTCTTTTGTTATATATAGCCGGTTGTAATCTGACGTTTGTTATTATAATGTTGTGATTATAATTCATACAATATATTACCACATCATCATTACTCAGCACATATCTTATTTAATTCTAATTCGCAGTTTGTAAACCAGTTTTATTTTAAAACACTACATGTCTGTGTCCGCGGTTCCGTTTGCGTAAAATTTTTGTGAGCTAACAAGCTTCCTCTGAGTTTCATTCTTGCTTTTACCATCGCATTTAGAACAACTATTAGTTGCCTAATACCATTGGATATCTTGTTTTAAAAAATTAAGATTACAAATTACACCTGCTTCATGAAAGACCTTTATAAGGCCAACACTAACGCTTTCGACAAGGCTGAACCTTATGCAAAATGTTCAAATGGAATCACTAAGACGATGAAGAAGATGTTTTATAATATAGGAACACCCCGTGAGTCTTGTGAAGCGGTGACAGACAGACAGATGGCGTACCTAAGTTTATAGCATTATTTTTGTAAATTACGTTTGTTGTAACAAAACGTTACACACTGTTATCATGCACAATGTTTAATAACGTTATATAACTGCTGTGTGGGAGCACCTTTAGACGACGACAGTTCAAGTTCAAGTTATTTATTTCATACCAAACATTACATTTGTGTCGAAATATTTGCACAGTAGGAACATAAAAAGAAGCAACATAAACAATTGTAACATAAGTAACTTCGTTCCTCACCCATCATCGAAGTTAGAACATCTATCCAAATAAGAAAAATAAATAAAAATATACTAACTTTACTAACATTAATTCTTATTGATACAGAGCAAAGTCCCTTGCTTTTTTTATTAAGTACAAAACAAACAAAAAAAACATTTATAACAAAGTCAAAAGAGTTCTAAAAAACTAGTTTTTAGGTCTTTGTCATTACAAAATTCGTCAATGCTATAATAGGCTTTTTTGATTAACAAAGTCCTGAGTTTATTTTTAAACATGTTCACATTCTGAATATTCTTTAATTCCGCTGGTAATTTGTTAAACAGATTGACAGACTGCACACGTGTCGAGTGTTTGACAACATTAAGCTTTGCCTGCAGAATAGTAGGAAGATCTTTTCTTCGAGTATCTACTCTAGTTTTTCTTTCTTCGTCTGTTTCAAACTCGTTTAAGTTTTTGTTTAAATGAGTAAGGAGAACTAAAATATAAAGACACGGTACCGTTAAAATCCTATGTTTACTAAAATACTCCTGACATGATTCTGTCTGATTTAAACGAAGCATGGTTCTTAATGCTCGCTTTTGTATAGTAAAGGCTGCCTTAATATTATATTTATAGCTATTTCCCCAAAATTTAATGCTGTATCTAAGTTTAGATTCAACTAGAGCAAAATAGACGGCTTGAAGTTGGGCAATAGACAAAATATCCCTCAGTGATCTGATCGCATAACACGAACTGCTTATTGTATTTGTAATTGAATCTAGTTCTGGCTTCCAACTAAGCAAAGAATCTATTTGCACCCCAAAAATTTTAGGCTTTCTACTATGTCAATTTTCCTGCCTAAGGATTCTACGTTTATTAAAGCTTTGTTCCTAACCGTAGATCTAAATATCATACAATTTGTCTTACTTACATTTAATTTAAGATTATTCATAGAAAACCAGCTTTCACAAGCAGCTATTAATATATTTAATTTACTTTTTAAGGTTTCCATATTATCAGCAGCTATAACAGCACTCGTATCGTCAGCAAATATTATCAATTCAGCATCTGGTAAAATGTTTTTAATGTATTCAGTTAGATCGTTAATAAATATTATAAATAAAAAGGGGCCCAACACCGAACCCTGTGGAACACCTCTAGTTACAGTAAATGTTTTGGATTTATGAATTTCTTCCACACCTTCGAGAAGTGATTTAATTTCGACGTACTGTTCCCTGTTGTTTACAGTTTACAGTCGCCAGTGACCTTGAAGAAACAAAACGCGCACTCGTTTCATACCCACGCGACCCAAAATTCGGTAGTTTTTTGTACTTTACCTTATTATTCTGTCACTTTAAAAAAAACCTTAGATCAAAATTTAGATAATTAAATTTTCTATGAGATGCTGAAAATTTCAATAAAATACGCCCGGCGGTTTTGTTGTGATTGCCGTTTTTTTTTTCGTGTTAGACATAACTTTACAAATTAATTACACTATGTTATCCGTTAAAGCTCAAAATGTTCACAGACCAAATTATTAAGGAAATGGTCTAACGATACATATTTTTTTTTTCCAAAACAATACGTCTAGCCGCGTTTAGACGTGATTCTCATGTTAAAATCAGCTACTGAGAGGTATCTGCGTCTTAAACGAATTACCAATACAAAAGCTATTTTAGAATCACGTGGATCAAACCATTTTTTTGTGAATACCAGCTTGCAAAAACACAAGCCTGCCGGACGAGACTATTTATTTATACGTATCTAATCTATACATACCTACTTTAACAGAGTCATTATATAATGCCAAGTATCACTGCTCGCATGATGATAACCTCCGTATCAGCCCAACACGGTAGGTACCTAAACTACTCGACATTTTTGTACGGTGTAGATTCGTTAGTAATTCATTCATTGCTATTCAATTTCAAGGATTGAGATAGGTATATGCTGCAGTCTGTTTCGCATTGCTAAGTCTCTTCTAGTGTCGTGTATGTGAAATTCTGTAGATAGGAATGTAAGTTCCTTATTGACTTTAGACCATGGGGATACCCTTAAACGCCAACTAACTTCTGTCACGATTCTAGACTTTTTAGACCTCCACCTTTTGTCATTGTTTGAAATCGTCTCTTGCTTCATTACTTATGTGCCTAGTAGGACTACATTGCGACGAATGACCTCTTAGATAGTATGCAGACATTGCAGACGTACTTAGCTAGTAGCCTCTACCTATGTCCACCAGAGGCCCTAGACTAGTGACTTTGCTATCATCGAAAGCGTGGCGATAGCGATAGGAAGAATTTCAAAAATGTATGGGAGCAGTGGTGGCCCAGTGGTATCAGCCGCGACTTACAAGTTGAAGGTTGTGGGTTCGAGCCCAGGCAGGCGCTTTACTTTGTGTAAATTATTTCATCACCACTGCTCTCAAAACGGTAAAGGAAAACATCGTGAGGAAACCGGCATGTCCTAGAACCAAAAATTCGAAGACATGTGACATCCACCAACCCACACGGTAGAGTGAACCGATTGCGATGAAACAAAAACTAAGTAATTCTTCAAGTTACGCACAATTTTTATGTATAAAAGTTATTTACAGTGGTTTCTTACATTTCACGTGATGCGTGCACAAATAAACAGATAAACAGACAAAAATTCCAAAAATTCCGGAAATAGGTTATGTCGGTTATCCTTTTAGAACCTGGCTATTTTTATTGGAAATATTTTCGATGTACAAAAATTACTTTTCTACAGATTTATTATTATTTGTATTGATGATGTACAAAAATTATTTTATTAATTATTATTATATAGTATTGATGATATTGATATTGATTGATTGATTGATGATGATTGATTGATAATATTCACAGCGGATCTTTGTGTCTCTGAAGTTGGCGCTGCGCAAGAGACAGTTTGTCATAGAGTATACTGCATAGAGTAAGCGAGATAGGACGATGCGACAAACCTAACCGAGTGAAAGAGACAGTTATACAATGCTATCTTCACTTTCAAAATTGACAAAACAATAGCTACTGCGCAGGGTCTTGCAGCCAATTCAGAGACACAAAGATCCGTTGTATTTTACACTATTTCTAATTATTGCCATGCCTGTCGAAATATCCATAAAATCTGATGGAGAAGGAGAAATAGGTCTAGTGGTCGCAAGCGCTACACGGCTGCGATTGCGGTCCTGGGTTAGATTTTTCTTTTCTAGTAACTATAGGCTTGCGCTTGACCACTATCTCTCCTGATGGTAAGCGATGGTGTGGTCGACGGTGAAGCACGCTTGCCTAGAAGAAACACTCTCACTTAACGAAATCACTCTTGACTTAAAGACCCCTTTTTATTTATTTTTGGGTGGGAAATCATTCAATGACTTCTCCCGCTCTGGGTGAAGCGGGAAGACGTGTCAGACTTTTACTGACTAAAACCCACCCGTGTTTCTTCAGTTGCATGAGCCAGGGCCGCGGTAACTATTTTCAATTTTATCCGCGACGACTTAAAGACCCCTAGATTGTAGCTATCGCGGAACACAGACTCCGGCAGGGAATTCCACTCCTTAGCTGTACGCATAATAAAAGTGCCCCAAAACGTTTTGTGCGTATGGGTGGGATGTCCACTATATAAGGCTATAAGGTTATTGGGTTTTTCTCAATTTCTCAGTAGTAGCTCGGAGTCTAGTTTTGTGCTTGGTTTACGGCAATAGCTTGGTAATACGAGTAAGCTCGCCCTCTAAACATAACTGGCTGGATTACCTACTATCTATAGGAGCACCTCTGGCCAACCTTGCCGGGAATACAGGCGTGATGTTATCTAATCTAATACCTTTAAACGAGCAATTCTTGTATATATATAACTAGCTGTCCCACGCGGCTTCGCTCCCGCCAACTGGCTATCTACCACCCTACCCGTCATACATGAATGTTGCGTAACTTTAACCGCTTACGCAGCGCACGCAACGGAAGCTCTCAAAAAGGAATAATTTTGCCCGTTTTTGCAACATTTTTCATTTATACTGCGCTCCTATTGGTCGTAGCGTAATGTTATATAGCCTATAACCTTCCTCGATAAATGGACTATCCAACACAAAAATAATTTTTCAATTCCAACCAGCCTGAGATTAGCGCGTTCAAACAAACAAACAAACTCTTCAGCTTTATAATATTAAGTATAGATCTGAATCTCAGAAACGGCTCCAACGATTTTCATGAAATTTAGTATGATATTTCGGGGGCGATAAATCGATCTAGCTAGGTTTCAGTTTTAGAAAACGTCGTTTTCTCTATTTTCACCCGAGCAGAGCTCGGTCGCCCACGTACTGTTGTTATAATATAATGAAAAGAGAGATGTGCGGTTGGAACGAAATTCAATTAATTAAATTTACAGTCTTTCGTAAAAAAAGGCGAAACTGAAATAAAAACAACGCAGCTGATACTCAGTGTAAACACACAATAGCGGATGCTTGCGTAGGTACAGTCGGTAATAGCTGTTACCTGACGCACCCTGCCGTTAACTGACCCACTAAAAGTTAGAACCTTCTGCAATTAGCAGTAGATAAGTGTTATTCGATACGTATAAGCTTATCGAACTAGAACGACTTGTTCAAGGTCGGCAAACATTATAGAATACAGTTATGCCAATTTGATCTTTAACACGTTATGTTAGGGTAAGCGTTTGAATACTGTTTTCTCACCATGGTGGATTGTTAATTTCAGCAAATGTATTAAGTCGTTTTGGTCTAGTGGTTTCATCAGTGAACCTATGTCTACATGGTTGCGAGTTCAAAACTGACCTTCCGTTATTTGTTGCTTTATGTTTACAATACTCAATTATGTTTTTTTTCATTCAAAATATTATTAATAATATTAACATTAACAGTAACATTTGACCACTAGTTTTATAATTAATACGCATATTTGTCTTTCAACTACCCACTTATTACAAGTTAGGCGAAAATATTACCAATTTAGAAATTTTATATCTGAAGAATGTGTCCGTCTATAGTTATTTACAATAATGCAAGAAATACTTATTGAATATAATCTAAATTGACAGCAAAATAATATATCCTCGGCGCAAGATTTGAACTCGCATCTTGTTCGTCTTAGCCTTATACACGAACCACGAGAACTTAATTATATAAATTAAAATAAGCTATTAGTAGCAATGACACTAATGATATTACAATACTCTGATAAACTTTTAGTCTTACGGCATAAAATCAAAATCGCATAACAAATAGTTATAAATATCCTAACAGGTTTTAAAGATCAAATTTGCGTATCTGTATTATTATTTTATGTGTTCATCGCGTAGCGCTAGTCTGATAAACTCATACAAATTAAATAATCCTTAATGTTACAGGCAGAGGGTTCAAATAAGTTTGGTTTTTAGGGTGGGTCAGGTAACAGATTATACCGACTGTACTATGCGTTGCGCTCGTACGTCTTCGGTTTTCTTCGTGCGCCTCCGGCTCTCTCCTCGGCGTCTGCCTTTTGTGCGGCTCTTTGTTGTACCACAAAATACTTACATACTTTGTGATCATACTATGCATGTAGCACGCTGTGCCTTAATGATTATTTTATTAATAAAATTATAAATATTTATGCATATTCTCAAAATGTACAGCAAGGTGAATCGATTGAAAAAAGATTCAGTTTCCTAGATCATCGATGTGCATAACTCCAGCTTCCTCATATGTGGTAGAATAATTGTATCTATGCCAATAATATAGGCATAATAGCAGCAATCAAAGTTCCGAGTCTTAATTTAGCTGTCACAAAAACTTCGTTAATCTGAGTCGTTTAGTATGTGTTAGCTGGAGTGACGGCACCCCAGCTGCTCATGTCATATCTTCCGAACGAAAGAAGATATGATTATTCATTATAGCTTAAAACATGAGAAATAATAGCTGCCACATGCAGCAAAATTTTCCACGTAGTAAACAAAAATATAGTTTCCATTAAAGTTCAGTCGGCTCTTTATCTTCAATAAAATATTTTGAGCGCAGGTTAAAATGACTTCTAATAGAATGCCTGCTAAGTGCAAACTTGGTTGTAATAATGTAGCGCACGGAACGGCAACGCCGCTCCGTACCTCCTCCGAAGTAATAATTTGATCTTTTTAGCGCGGAAACTATATTTTTGTTTACTACGTGGAAACTACAAGGACTAGAGATTTGAAACTTTTGCTGCCTGTGGCAGCTATTATTTCTTATGTTTTAAGCTATAATGCATGATCATATCTTCTTTTGTTCGGAAGATATGCCATGGCAGCTGGGGTGACGTCACTCCAGCTTACACACACGTTTTTTTATCATATTTTCAGCACTTTTTAAGTTTTATCGTTCAGTTCTTTCCTTCCATGTGCAGCTATTATGCCTTATTTTTTGACTATAGTCCAAAACCCTAACCTCACTGGTTTGCCTGTATTGATTGAGGAAGCTGCGGTGACGTCACTCCAGCTAACACATACTAAACGACTCATATTAACGAAGTTTTTGTGGCAGCTAAATTAAGACTCGGAACTTTGATTGCTGCTATTATGCCTATATTACTGGCATAGATAGAATTATTCTACCACATATGAGGAAGCTGGAGTTATGCACATAGATGATCGGGAAGTGCCTCAAAAATAACTGCAAAAAGGTGTCGGCGTTGGCCGAGTTTGATGATTTTTACGTCCATCGATTCGTCATAACCTTGAAAGTTTCGCTGGCTACATTAAAAATGAAAAAAAACGGATTTTGGGTGCTATATTGTGGGGGCCCGATTTATTTTTTCAAACCCATCGTGTGGTGTATCAAAATAAAGGGTGTTAAGAGGTGATTTCAAAAATATATAACACACTTATATGTTTAAATGAACATACTTCGATAAAAAAGTTATAAATAAAAAACCGGCAAAGTGCGAGTCGGACTCGCGCACGAAGGGTACCGTACCATTATCGCAAAAAACGACCAAAAAATCACGTTTGTTGTATGGGAGCCCACCTTAAATATTTATTTTATTCGGTTTTTAGTATTTGTTGTTATAGCGGCAACAGAAATACATCATCTGTGAAAATTTCAACTGTCTAGCTATCACGGTTCATGAGATACAGCCTGGTGACAGACGGACAGACAGACAGACCGACGGATCGCGGAGTCTCAGTAATAGGGTCCCGTTTTTACCCTTTGGGTACGGAACCCTAAAAAGATTAATTCAAAAAATCAAAAAACCTGACTCATATTCTTGAGCTGGCTGACTAAAACCAGATGTATCCTCCGACTGAACAGCATGATTTTCTTCTTGTTTACGTCTTTTTAGTTCGCTTCTTAAAGAGTCGGGTTATTTGTTTTTTTTTAATATTTGCTTCATCATAGTCGGTTAACTATTCGATATATCTTTACCTGTGACATACTTAGAAATAACGAGTTCCAGTGGCTATCTGTGATCTTCTTCATCAGCTCCACTTCACCAAATGATACTTTCTGAGTGCAAATGATTGCACTGTTGATGAAAATTCCAAAATCGCTGTATGTATGCCTATAATATTTGAGGAGATTTCTCCAGGATCCCATCATCAGATGATGACCATGGGACTACCTGGGAAGTCGTATACTTCAAACAAAAGAAGAATTTGCCAAATCCAAATAGGGGAACACAGATAAAAATAAAAATAAGATGCCGACGAATTGAGAACCTACTCCATTTTTTTAAGTCTGTTAAAAAGAGCAAAAATAACTTACATTTCGGCAGTCTGTATCTTGGGTGCCTCTTATTTTTTTGTCGTTTATGTCTTCAATGCTTGGACTAAAATTTAGTCTCATTCTATTGTACTTAAAGTCATTAGGCTCCATCCCGCAGACAGATGCGAAGTAATTTTGTTGAAATGTATAATTGTGGACTCGTAGTAATAAAACTTTAAGGCCGTAAAATACACTTCATTTTAACGATAAAAACACTTAAAATGTGTTTTATATTGTTTTGTATTGTTTTTTTTAATGTTTTTTTTTAAATTATTTTTATGTTTTGTTATATCAACATAATATCTTTTTGCTCCCCACATGTTTTTATTGCATTTCCTATAATTCTGCAAACCGCCTCAGAACCTAGGTGTAGCCAACCTCGCAGAATGGGGTTACCTCGACGGAACAGCAGCAGGCGTCCATGTGATGCTGAGTCGCAAACCATGCTCTACCTACTGTCCTGTCCTCTGTGCCCCAAAAAATGCAACCAGGGTGATCTATGCACTGCCACAGATGACGCCGTGGAAGTGGCTAAGTTTTGGGCCACGCGAATTTAAACGACTGTTGGGCCAGCGACACGAAGAAGAAGAAAGGGAGCCAGCTTGTCCCAAAATCCAGGACCAGAACAAGACAAGATGTGAACTGCATTGGCTTTTATATGTATAAGTCTATACAGCATTGAACGACGGGTGTTGCCATTGATTGCGAGTTACGCAATCCCACTACAGCAGTGGTGTGATATTGAGAAGTAATCCCTACCAGAAGAACAAGTGTGGTCGTATTCTACAAACAGGACAGCTACTTACTTGTCATCATATCCTGGGTTATTCATTACATGTGATGCCTGCTCGTAGACTCGTAAGGAATTCGTAACTACTTATAATAAAAAAGTTTGATTGAAGTTTTAGCGCAAACTAAACTTTATGGGCGGAAGTTAATGTACTTTTTACTGTAACACATTAGTACATTGTGATACAAGGGTGGAAAGTAAGTTATTGCAAACGAGCTCAAAGAATTAAATATGTTTATTTCAAAACAGTGAGAGCAGTGGTGGCTCATTCTGAAAATTGAGAGTAAAATTCGAGCAATTAGTAAAATATAGACTCACGTACTTTTTTCAGTGGTCTTTTTCTCAAAACATGTCAAAGTCAAAGTGAAAAGTAGGGTATACATTCCGGAATTTCGTAATTCCGGAATTCCTTAATATTTTTGCTGGCATTTCAATTCCGGAATTGATAGGAGTAATGCCGGAATTCCTATATTCATAATTTTTTTGATATTTTGATTATTATTTATGAAAATGTTAAGACTGGAAGGAGACTATGTGGTATGAAATGTACGTGAAATTATCATCATCATCATATCAACCGAAAGTCGTCCTCTGCTGGACATAGGCCTCCCCTAAGTGTCGCCACATTGATCGGTCCCGTGCGTCCCGCATCCAGCGGATCCCCGCAACTTTCACCAGATTATCGGTCCACCTGGTGGGACGCCATCCAACGCAACGTCTTCCAGTTCACGGTCGCTACTCCAGAACTTTTCTGCCCTATCGGCCATCCGTTCTGCGAGCAATGTGCCCTACCCACTGCCACTTAAGTTTGACAATTCTTCGGGCTATGGTAACCCTGGTTCTCTTGCGGATCTCTACATTTCTGATTCGATCATGCAAGTCCCTCTCCATTGCCCTTTGCTGACTGTAAGCTTTCTGATCAGGCCCATTGTGAGCGACTACTTCTCAGAACCATAGGTGTAACTGCCAACACACACTGGTCATAGACTTTCGTCTTTCACTTTCCTCCGTGCGCTTGCTTTGGTTAGCGGTGGTATGTTCGCTCCCTGTTTGGAATTGCGATTGTTGTGTTCCAAAATTTGTTTCCGGCTTTTGAGTTGCTTAAAAATTGTTTTGTGTTGTGATAAGTGCTGATATCGTAAGTTTTTAAACGTATACATCCATTTTTTACTTGTATATAGTTAATTTTGTCAGCTATCGGTGAGTACATTTACTTTTCTTGACGTGTGGGTATACCGAAATAAGTTAATCTTTCTCTTTTCACGCTTGTTCGTTTAATTTCCATATTAAATTATGTTATCTAATAATGATGACCCACCTGATCGTGGTGGAGAAATATTATTCCGCCAAAATAATAAACCAAGGTCACCGACGACCTCCGCTAATGCAAAGCATTTATTTAGTGAAATGTCTCCTTAATATATTTCACCCGAAGACAGATTAAAGCGAATGCAAACATCAGAGTCAATTGTAAGCTCGCCGATATTAAATGTCACTAATGCAAGCAATTACGACTATTGTGATTTGGTTTCTCAGGCGTCTGCGTATCTGACCAAAAGTAACGTCCTTGTCAATGACCAAGGGTCCCGGATTAATGTTGCAAACAAATCCGCTATTATGGAAATACAGGTGAAAATACAGGTGTGGAAATACAGGTGAATAAATCCCTAGAGAATATTATAAACTGGTTGACAGTGAATAATTTAAAAATAAACATTGACAAAACAAATTATATGATCTTCACTAATAAAAATACGAAGTCAAATAAAATCAATCTAAACTATAAAGGCAAAACAATAAAACAGGTCAATAACACAAAGTTTCTCGGGATCCATATTGACTCGGAACTAAATTGGAAATTGCATGTGGATGAAGTATGTAAAAAACTTAACCAGTTTTCATATGCTCTCTACGTACTTCGGAAAGTCGTTAATGAAGGCGTACTGCTAAATGTTTATCATGCATATGTAGGTTCTGCACTTAAGTATGGTATTTTGTGCTGGGGTAACTCTACTAACAGAGAATTTGCATTCAAAGCCCAAAAAAAATACATCAGAAGCATTTGTGGGCTTAAACAAACCGATTCATGCAGAGAGCACTTCAGAAGGTTAAAAATCTTAACCCTAACGTCAATTTATATCTTGGAAGCAGCATCAATCACAAAACGCGATATCAGTAATTTCGAAACAATGAGAAGTACAAGACATAAAAATGAACTTAGGTCAGTTAAATGCAGAACAGTTAAGTTTCAATCCAGTATATTTGGTATGGGTGTTAAAATTTATAATAAATTACCAGACTGTATTAAAAATATTGAAAGACTAACTACATTTAAATACAAACTCAAAGAATTACTGATACAGAAAGTATATTACACAATGAATGAATTCCTAAATGACAAATGTTTTGACTAAATTTTATTGAATATTATAATAATCCACTTAATTATTATGAAATAGTATACTCTGACATTACTTATTGTACTTATTGATTTGAATCTGTGACATAACTTACTTATTCATTTGTTTTATGACATTGTATAATGTACTTATTTGATTTTATGATATTGTAGGTATGGGGTACTAATTTTTGAGTTTATGACATTATACAGGGTATTTGTTGGAAATATTGACATTGTACAGGGTATTAATTGGAAGTCATGAAATTGTATAATTTAATGATAATTTTTGCATGCCTGAATTGGTACAACACAGTGGACTGCGCATTAACTTGACACCTGGAATTGTATAATTATGTACTGTGTTGAGCAATAAACATTTGAATTTGAATTTGAATTTGGATATGACTCAGCGCGTAACTGCTATTGTCTCATTGCTAGCCATAAAATCATCCGCCAACGAGACTAAGTTGGCGGATGATTAAATCCAACCAATACTGAACGCGAACTGGATAAAATGAAACATAATACCGGTGTCGATATTGCCAAGTTTGATGTCAATAATATGTCATATGCTGAAAAATTAAAACTTCATTTACCTAAAGTTGTACCCGTGGTGGATTCACGTGCCAAACTTCCGTGTCTTGTGGCCACTGATGAGCGATCAACTGATTACGCAACGTCTTCCGCGACTAAACAAGCGCTCATGAAAGCTATAAATCCTAGTGATGGCTTTCAAATTGTAGGTGTCAAAAAAGCTGCATAATCTGGCGTCGTGTTACGTGTCGCTAACGATTACCAAATCAAAAAATTGCAAACGGTCGATGCTACTAGGTCCGCTGGCTTACGACTTGAGAAACCGAAAGGCCGTAGGCCTCGTATTTTGGTTAAAGACATTCCGTCGTCAATGGAGGACAATGCCTTTTTGCATGCATTGTTCTGTCAATACATTAAAGACGAGTTGCAATTAAATGAAGCCGACTTTATTAAATCAACAAAAATTATACGTAGGCGTTCGCTAGACAACCGTCGGAAATGGATAGGCATTGAACTCGAGTCTGCGGTCCGGAAACATTTAGTCTCGACTAAGGATAAACTATATATTGATTGGGCGACTTGCCGTTTCATTGATGATGTCGAGATAGTACGTTGTGCACATTGTCAACAGTTCGGTCATCTATTAAATCACCTACCTGCGCTAATTGCTCTGAGGCACATGAAACCAAAGACTGCCCGCATAAGGACAATTTAAATTATACACCGTCTTGCGTTGCTTGTAAACGTTCCAAGAAACCATATGACCATCGCTGTGGATCGCTCTTTACGACAAATGCCGTACAATTACCGGCTTCCTCAAACCAAACCCGGTCAGCGCACTATACCCCACAGCCGGGATAGCACCTCCACACGTCCGAAGGGAAGTTACGAGTGCAGTTTGGAAACAAAAGCAGGAGAGTGACACCAGACACCCACTATTTGCTGCACAACTACCGATGACCCAACGGCTGAAAAGCAGACACAGCTTCCTGAAAACGGTGGTTCGTGTCAGGAGACCCAGCCGACGCTCGCTGCAGACTGTGGCAGAATACTTTTCCCCAACCAACACATATTTACCTCCAAGCGAGCATCTTCCCGCAGAATTTTACCTTCCGTGGTCTACATGGAAGTCACTGACCCGCCTCACAAACCAGGTAGGAAGGTGTAACTCCAACCTCGCAAAATGGGGTTACCTCGACGGAACAGCGGCAGGGTGTGCATGTGATGCTGAGTCGCATACCATGCTCCACCTCTTGTCCTGTCCTCTGTGCCCCAAAACATGCGGTGATCTATGAGCTACCACTGCTGATGACGTCGTGGAGGTGGCTAAATTTGAGGACAAACAAATTTGAAAGACTGTCGTGCCAGCGATAAGAAAATAAAATATTTTACGGTTTAAAATGGTTAATTAGAGTAATAAGGCACAGAGATGACAAAATTTAATTGCTCACTAAAAACTATTAAAATATACTGATATCATTAAAAATCTCGTTTGATTTGAAACAAACTTTAAAATTTACCAGTTCCGGAACCAGTTCCGGAATTTCGGAATTAGATATCCAGTATCGGAACTCAGTTCCGGAATTGAGAAACTTGCGATATTGCATGCCCTAGTCACAAGCCATCTATTTTTTTATTGTAAAAGCCTTTAATGAAGTTATATTTCACCTTTTATATGAATGATACAATATATATGATGATATACCTACTTAACTAATTTGTAAAAAAAAACTCAAATAATATCAACTCTATGCGTCTGGCTAACGACGAAGTTAAAAATTAAATAAACCGGCTAAGTGCGATATGAACTCGCGCACGAAGCGTTCCGTACCATTATCGCATAAAACGGCAAAAAAAAACACGTTTGTTTTATGGGATCCCCACTTAAATATTTATTTTATGCTTTTTAGTATATATTGTTATAGCGGCAACTG
Source organism: Orthosia incerta (assembly GCA_948252205.1). Lineage (NCBI taxonomy): Eukaryota > Metazoa > Arthropoda > Insecta > Lepidoptera > Noctuidae > Orthosia > Orthosia incerta. The sequence goes on from OX411748.1 coordinate 10,814,056, forward strand.
AAATACATCATCTGTGAAAATTTCAACTGTCTAGCTATCACGGTTCATGAGATACAGCCACAGACAGACAGACAGACGGACCGCGGAGTCTGAGTAATAGGGTCCCGTTTTTATTCTTTGGGTACGGAACCCTAACAATACAGAAAAGTAAAAAGCACTAGTGAAAAAGTGACACTTTCCGCACAGTTTGGCTGCTTGGAAAACGCTCTTTTCGAGGACATGCATTGTAAAAGTATTTGTTTTCAATTTTAGAATCAACATTGTGTGACCATGTTGTCTAGCGGATGGATGGCTGCTTGATCAATGATTCCAATGAAGGTGGCGATTTTAATCTATATTTCGACATCCCAGATCTAGATGGCAAGTCAAAAATAAAGTATATTCATCAGAATTAGTAAAAACATCAGCTATGAAAACAACAAACTTTAAAATTACATAATCATTTTTATTAAGATTAACAAATAATGAATTAACATCACGCTATGGTTATAAAACTAATACTCGACACAAGTCACAGTCTTCGATTTAAATATAAAATCATTTACCATTTCCTTACGACTAATTTGTAAAAGCTACAAATATTTACAAGAACAACCAACTACCAAAAAATGCAAACACATTTTGGTAAACACTATTAACTACGTTTTTACTCCACTTTACATATAATCAAAAGTCTATTAAATGTTTCTAGGAATAAGCTGGACGTCAACATTTCCTAGTTTAACATTAAGGGGGTCATGAGAGAACTCTATATCAACATTTCCTTCTTGGGACTGAACAGTAAAGTTTCGTAGCACGTGCACCATACCCGCGACGACCTGCAGCTTGGCATACCTGGCGCCGATACACGTCCTGTTACCCATCCCGAATGGCAAGTAGACGTCGTCGTTAGGTCTTCTCTCCTTAGAGAATCGCTCCGGGTCGAACACCTCTGGGTCCGGGTAGATTTGAGGATCGTTATGTATTTCATAAATAGGAGTGAATATTTTTGTTCCCTTCTCCACTTTGACATTGCCAACAGGCAGCACAGTGTCTTGACAGCATTGTCTAGTTAAGAGTCCAATAGGAGGGAATCGTCTCATACCCTCACTCAGCACCTTATCCAAATACTCCATTTCACAAATGACATCGTATGTGATGACGTTCTTGTGTTTCTCAAAATGTTCGTCAATTTCTTGATGAACTTTCTCTAAGATGTCTGGGTGGCGACTGAGAAGAACTAACGTTGAGAAGATGGCGTTGGCGCAAGGTTCTACACCAGCGGTGAAGAAGAATAAAGCCTGTGCGGACAACAAGCCCGTGGTAGGCTCCATTTCGTACCCTGTTTGCTGGTCCCTCATGGTGCCGTTCTTCTGCAGAGTCGTACATATATCTGCGAAGTCGTGCTTCTTCACATTTTCCTGTTCCCTTTTCTTTATAACTGCATTTATTGAACCGATGAAGAAGTCCTCGTACTGTTTGAATACTGTTATGCCCAACGCTTGCGTCAGCTTCGGGCTAAGACTGAATAATAAGAATTTCAACTGGTTCTTGACATTCGATTGTGATAGATTCTTGGCCATCTTAAGGAATGGTGAGTCAAAGATTGATTCTGATCCGATTCCGAAGATTGCACCACAAACAGCGGCATTGTTGAACATCATCAGTGTGCTGTGGAAATCTCCTTCCCACGTCTTCGGGTTGCTTTTCAAATAGGTCACAAAGTCTTGGGCGCATTTGTCCATGATGTAATACATGTTCTTCAATTTGTTTGCGGTGAATAATGGGGTCATATTCTTCCGCATCAGCTTCCATCTAGGGCCATTCATGAAGGTAATGTTATCAGTCAGTTGGTCGCCCTCCAGACTTTCTATTCCTCGGTGGTGGAAGGCTTGAAAGTCGCCTGACAATACATGCTGCACATTTTTCGGGTCGATGACGAACAATGTAGGTGTGGCAAGTTGACCGATGCCAATAACTGGTTGATCTCTATGTTTCTTGTAAAGGTCCCCGAAGATCTCGAACAGAGCACGCTTCGATATCACGAAATCCCAAAACGGTCCCAACACTTTGCTTTCGCTGTAAAACTTCACTCCACGTGCCTTCCAATAGTTTTCGTTGTATCTTCCCAATAAGTACCAGCCTAATGTTATGGCTAGTAATAATAAAGATAATGGTAGAAGAAACATGTTTTTTACTTTTCGGCCGCTAGTCACTTTATAATGAACACTACCACTCGGTATTTGGCTTCTTAGCTAACTGAATGATTATAAATAATTGTCTCTTGTTATATATAGCCGGTTGTTATCAGTTGTTTAATGTTGTGATTATAATTCGGGCAATATATTACCACATCACCATTACTCAGCACATATCTTATTTAATTCAGATTCGCAGTTTTTAAACCAGTTTTTTTGTATTACTAGATAAGTGTCTGTGTCCGCGGTTCTGTTTGTGTAAAAACTTTGTGAGCTAACATGCTTCCTCTGAGTTTCATTCTAGCTTTTATTATTGCATTTAGAACAACTATTAGTTAATTAATTACCTAGTTTTACCGCTTGTAGGTATAGAGTGATACATAAGAAATAATAACGTTAAATTTTTGAAGGTACCCAGTATTCATAATAGAAAATCATGAAAAAAAATTCATGTTGGCCATAAATTATAAAGCCATTGTAATAAAATTTCAACTTGGTAGGTACTAATTCATTAGGGATTAATAAGAAACAACTCTGTGACATAAAGTGACAGACAGACAAGTCGTCAATAAACTTGTATTTTTGTGTTATACCTATAAGTTATAACACAATTTATGATTGCATTTTTCATGTGGATGTGTTTTTAGAGAATTTGAATGAATTAATACTACTAATAATAACCTAACTTTAAGAACAAAACTAACCTAAATGTTAAAGAAAAAAAAAACAATATTTTGTATAATTAACCCGTTTACTGTACATGCGGTGTTAGCCTTTAAGTGATTGTTACACTTGCAAATGTATGTTTGTCAATCGCAATGTATTTTATGTGTGTAAACAATTGTTGGTTAACCTAAATAAATAAATAAATAAACACAAACTACACTATAATGAATCAAGAAAAAAATGTGGTCAAGTGCGAGTTGAACTCACGCACCGAGGGTGTCTGACATTTACCAAAATAATCAGGAAACAGAACTGTATTATATAAGTTAGTTTTAAAAAAAACTAGTTTTTATTTTAATTTAGGTACAAATTTAGGTTTTTGGGTATTTTCCTTTACTTTTGCTGTAAGACATAGCTTCTTGTCTTTCCAGGTCAACGGGAAGTACCTTAAAGGTTTTAATTCCCTTGCGATATATGACCTTATACTACTTTATATGTGACTTATGCGGCATATACAGCCGTATCTTTATTTGTGACTTATACTACTTTATATGTGACTTATGCGGCATATACAGCCGTATCTTTATATGTGACTTATACTACTTTATATGTGACTTATGCGGCATATACAGCCGTATCTTTTGATTGCTTTGATTTTCTAGTTTTATTTATTTTCACAGCTTCGAGAGATTGCAGAGTAAAAAGGTCTTGACAGACGGACAGACAGACCGCAAAATTATCCTTCAAGGGTTTATTTCCTTTTGAGGTACGGAACCCTAAAAAACCGTATGATGAATAATACAGGTAGATAGATTATATAATTATTGCCTCAATCCTAATGTTTGATGTTGTTTTCCTCATTTTTTTATTACGAGTGGAACCTAAACCATAGAGAACCATAGTGTACTTTTACACGATTACAGTAGGTAATTTGTTTAATATCGTTCTCGGAAATATATTTCCTAGAAATCATCATCTTTATCGTCTTATTTCCAGCAAATATGATTTCGAGATCTAAAATAATGTTGCTACTGAGAAATTCTTTTAAATAAAATTTTGTTTTAATACTCGTATTGTAGGTACTTTTCGATAAATAAGAAACACGTGTATATGTCGTGGGCCAAGTGGTTAATCAGGGCACTTTGTACAATACCCGGGTACTATGAATCTATAATAGTCAAGTCAAATCGGACAACGTATCTAATGAATACTGATTTAAACTTCTATAAACTTGTATTTTTAGGGTTCCAAAGTCAACAAGGAACCCTTATTTTTTCGCTCTGTCCGTCTGTCCGTCCGCAGCTTAGCTCAGAGAATCTAAGTACTATAAAGCTATAATTTTTCATGGATATCACATCACATCATCAGCCTATTAATGTTCCCACTGCTGGGACACAGGCCTCCTCTCTGTGGGAGGGAATGGGCCGTAATCCACCACGCGGGCCCAGTGCAGTTTGGTGGATGTCACAATGTCTTCGAATTTTTGGTTCTAGGACATGCCGGTTTCCTCACGATGTTTTCCTTCACCGTTTTGAGAGCAGTGGTGATGAAATAATTTACACAAAGTAAAGCGCCTGCCTGGGCTCGAACCCACGACCTACAACTTGTAAGTCGCGGCCGATACCACTGGGCCACCACTGCTCTCTTCATGGATATACATATTTATAATTCCGACAAATTGGTAAAAAAAAATCATGAAAAAAAATTTTTTTTTCGGTTACCTTCCATAGACGTAAAGTGGGGATGTATTTTTTTTTACTCATCTGTCCCATGGTGTGGGGTATCCTTGTATAGGCCATTCAAAAATATTATGGGTTTGTTAAAACCATTTTTTGATTCAGAGATCCGTTTGCGTAAAATTAAGCTTTAAATTGCAAATTTATGTCAGAGTCAAGTGTCCCCCTTCCCCCCACTTCCAGCGAAATGGTTGCTCTTGGCTATGTGAAAAAAATCACGGCAGTATTAAATATAACGAAATTAAAAGGAAAACTATCACGGATAAGAAGGCCTTACAAGGTTACGAGTAATAGTCGACCAACTTATAAAATGTACTTGGAACAGTAAAAATTTTGTACAAATGCCATTGAAAATTTACTTAAATAACGTTGTTAGCTGTGTTAAACAGATCGTAAATATATGCTTATGGACCATGTAAAAATAAACAAAACTAAAATCATATCAGGCTTTACAAGTTTACGAGTACCTAATAGTCGACCAACTTATAAAATGTACTTGGCACAATAAAATTTTTGTACAAATGCCATTGAAAATTTACTTAAATAACGTTGTTAGCTGTGTTATCGTAAATATATGCTTATGAACCATGTAAAAATATACAAAAATAAAATCATAACATCCTTAATAATAATAAGAATTTCTAAATTAATAATGTCTAAGCTCGAATAACGCATTGGAGTGGCCGGAGTCGTTAAAAGTGCTCGTCCGTAGTCCATACGGTGCATGCGCGCGGAGGAGTCTATGTTGTGTTAGTGCAGAAGTATTTTAGAAGTTTTGTAATTTAAAGTCAAATTAGATTCGATTTCCAAGCAAATAAATTATTTTCTTTTGTCGATATCAATCTATAAAGTCAAAATTCGACCTGACTACATCACTAATTGAGTAGCGTAAAACTTGCCAGAACGAAATAGTGAATACCGCAGATTAGAGGTGAATACATAGGAAATTTCAAATTCCGAGAGATAAGTAAACGAGGAGCGTGGGCGCAAGGATTCAGGAACAAGCCACTGCCATACCACTCCCCGTGGGTCTAACGCGCGCTCGTATCGGCTCCTTTCACAATTCGCACCCGCGGTGGTACCTACTCAAATAGATAATATTTTTCTAACTTCAGTTGCGAAGTTGGATTTTATAACTCCTTCTTCAGTTACCAGTTAGTCCTTAGTTAGTTTAAGTCAATACTGAATAGGTTACATCTAGAGAAGCGTGCTTCACCGTAGACCACATCATCGCTTACCATCAGGCGAGATAGTGGTCAACCGCGAGCAAATACATTAAAAAAATACATCATCCTATGTTGGCCCGTTTTTAGACGTTGTGTGGCGCTGAAACCGTTTTTATGTTCATGTAACAAAAACAAAACCCCCTTCTTAGTCCGCATTATGCACTTCAGAACCCTATTACTGCGCGTGGCCTGACACGCACTTGGCCGGTTTTATTTCTAGATAGATAGATACCTATAAGTTATAACACAAACTACACTATAGTGAATCAAGAAAAAAATGCGGTCATGTGCGAGTCAAACTCACGCACCGAGGGTGTCGGACATTTACCAAAATAATCAGGAAACATAACTGTAATAAATAAGTTAGATTTAAAAAAAAACTAGATTTTATTTTTATTTAGGTACAAATTTAGGTTTTTGGGTATGTTCCTTTACTTGTGCTGTAAGACATAGCTTCTTGTCTTTCCAGGTCAACGGGAAGTACCTTAAAGGTTTTGATTCCCTTGCGATATATGACCTTATACTACTTTATATGTGACTTATGCGGCATATACAGCCGTATCTTTATATGTGACTTATACTACTTTATATGTGACTTATGCGGCATATACAGCCGTATCTTTTGATTGCTTTGATTTTCTAGTTTTATTTATTTTCACAGCTTCAAGGGATTGCAGAGTAAAAAGGTCTTGACAGACGGTAAGACAGACCGCGAAATTATCCTTCAAGGGTTTTTTTTTCCTTTTGAGGTACGGAACCCTAAAAAAAATGTATGTCGAATAATATAGGTAGATATATGAAATCATAATTTCCTCAATCCTAATGTTTGATGTTGTTTTCCTCATTTTTTATTACGAGGGGAACCTAAACCATAGAGAACCATAGTGTACTATAAAGTAGGTCCTAGGTACCTACATATTTATAAAATGATAAAATATAAGAATAATAATCCATGTATCTAAAGTCAGCAAAGCGATTTTTTTTTGTTAGGTATTATTTGCAGGAAAATCAATCAAATATTGCAGAAGGTAATTTGTTTAATATCGTTCTCGGAAATATATTTCCTAGAAATCATCATACTGTCACTTTATCGTCTTATTGCCAACAAATATGATTTCGAGATCTAAAATAATGTTGCTACTGAGAAATTCTTTTAAATTAAGTTTGTTTTAATACTCGTATTGTAGGTACTTTTCGATAAATAAGAAACACGTGTATATGTCGTGGACCAAGTGTTTAATCAGGGCATTATGTACAATACCCGGACACTATGAATCTATAATAGTCAAGTCAAATCGGGAAATGTATCTAATGAATACCTAGTGATTTAAACTTCTATATTTATCACATTGTCCGGTCATTATGAATATTGCTACGTAACGGTTGGGCAATTCGATAATTATGATCAATGAATTAGGGAGCTTAGGGTACCCCGATACGGATAGGTTAGGTTCGATTATACCGACAGAAAGAAACAGACCTGCAGACTGACTTTGTTACTTAAATAGTATTCGTACTTAGCTATTCTATATTAAAACCAATGTCAACATTAAAATAATAATAATAAATTGTAGTTCTAAAAACTAAAAAGCACGCTTTAATGGTAAATTGAACTAAAAAGTCGTTTATCCTGAAGATATTGGTAAGACTAAAGGGACAAACTATTTAAACGCGCCCGGTAGAATTAACTTTTATTATTTGTAAATTTTAATCATATTTGACTTTGGCTTTGACTTTGACTAAATTATTGCATTATCCATGATAAGTGTGCAAAGTTTCAAATCAATCCCAAGTTTTGAAGGGGGTGAAAATCACGTTCAAAGATTCCGTTACATTGATACATAGATACATACCAAGCTAATAAAAGCGTGTTAAAAACACGTCTTTTTATTACTCGGCCAACTAAGTGATGGGCATTATTCAGAAAGCCCGGTCAATTTAATTATTTCAATAGCTTTTATCATATGCCTACTCATAATTGGGCTTTTTTACAATTGCTCGTACATTATGCATAATGCCGTATTAATCACTTGGTCCCTTGGTCCATAACATATATACCTGCCTACCATCGAAAAATAACGTAGGAAAGCAGTATAGGTAGATATACTATTTTCCTGACACGGCAGTCATCAGCGTCTTTATTTTTAACAGTAAGGGTGATTTTCGCAGTGCAAGTGTTTATCTATACTCTATCTATACTATAATATAATATAATATAATATAATATAATATAATATAATATAATATAATATAATATAATATAATATAATATAATATAATATAATATAATATAATATAATATAATATAATATAATATAATATAATATAATATAATATAATAAAATATTACAAAGAGGAAAGATTTTTTTGTTTGTTTGTACCGAATAGGCTCCGAAACTACTGGACTGATTTAAAAACTTTAAGCGAATCTGACCTAACGCGAATCTGGCGTGAAGCGAATCTGTCCTTACGCTAACAAAGGAATTCATTCACCAATAGAAAGCTACATTATTCCTGTGTGACATAGGTGCTATTTTTAATCCCGAAAACGGGTCCTGTGGGGGTGGTCCACGGGAGCGAAGCCGCGGGGAACAGCTAGTTTATTTATAAATACTTTATTGTACACCAAGATAAAAACAATAATACATACGGAAACATTAAAATTAAAATAAACATACAACAGGGGGGTGACCATAAGCTCTTAAGAGTAAGGTTATTTTGAGTGCATGTATATGACTTGTATACATCTGTCCCTTACGCACACTCAAAATAATCTTACTCTAAGATATTATGGTCACCCCCTGGCGTCCTTATCGCGTTCTGCGATATCTTTCAGGCAACCTAGAATGGAGAGAGATAGCCTGGACACGACATGGGGTTGCTCTTGGTGCAATTTTAAATAATAATGTTGGCAATGGTGTGAAGTACCTGCCTGCCTTGCTACCGTACCTGCTTTGATTGTCCGTCTCAAAAATCCACCACGTGCTCGCTGCTGTTATCAATCAATTATAATATTATATCATCACCATTGCAAGGCAGATTTTACTTATTGTTAATGATTTCGCTGTTTGCAAACAAAATACTTACAAGTCATTGTTATCTTTTTTTTTCAGCTTTCCAAATATTGTAAGAACCTAATGTTAAAATATTTATAAGTTTTTAAGCTGACATGGTCACAATCATTAGAATTAATATTTGTTTCGGGATATTTACCCTGTACATTTAGATTTTTGTTGAGAGCTCGATATTTCGGCACCGTTACAAGCGCCATGATCACGAGAACTAAAGTCTTTGCGGGTAGGTGTTGTTTACGAGCTGACATATGTGTCTACCCTCTTCCTCACTCGTTTTTCACGCACAATGCTGCTACTACGAGAGGCCTTAGTGCGAGTTTTTATTCACGCTCAATCGCGTTAACGTAAACTACAATTTGTATTAAAACTGGATAAGCGCCGTCTGGTGACGGCAAGGCAAAACCTCTTTTTTGTATACATTTTGACATATTATATTCTTGTTTTGTCGATCTACAGCGTTGCTCTGTTTCACTATTTTTCTTGACGAACAATGCGGTCTCGTATATGTAAAGAGAAGGTAATGTGAGTATTTTAAGAGATTTAAAATGCGGTTTGCAACTTTCCGTTGATTTGAGACTGCATATCGATCTAATGCACCTCTTCTGTGCTTTAAAAATGTTCTCTTTCTCGCAGGAATTTGCCCAAAAAATTACTCCGTAACGTAATATAGAATCTACATATCCATAATACGCAGCTATAACAGCTGCCTGATTAACTATGTTTTTAAGTTTATATAGATCAAAGGCGAACCTACTTAATTTTGAGATAAGAATTGATGCATGTTGTTTCCAAGTAAGTTTAGAATCAATTGTCAAGCCTAGAAATTTTTTAAGCTCTACTTCGTCAATTCTGTTGTCGCCAAAAGTTATATTTATGTCAGGAGTGGTCATATTTTGTCGAAACTGCATAATTTTAGTTTTACTTAAATTTAATTTTAAATTATTATGTTCAAGCCAGTCAATAGATTGTTGCAATTCATCTTTGATATCACATTCATAGTTTCTATTTTTATAATTTCTTACAATTATCGTGCTATCATCAGCAAAAAGAACCACTGGATGCCACTGGACTTCCCATGGCTACACTATCAACCTGAAGGTAACTAGTATTCGCCTTGATATATAAAGTAAGACGTAAACAAGCAATGATGAAGTAGAATTCCATACTCAGCAAGGATATTATTTTGCTGCAGTTTCACCTTTATAACCTCCATGCAATCCGCCACAGGTACATTGGTAAACATAGACTCAACGTCAAACCTGACCATAACTTCGTCCACTTCCAACTTCTTAGACTGCAGGATATCTACAAAATGACGCGAGTCTTTCACGAAGGACGATGATTTCCCGACTATTGGCTGTAACAGTGCCGAAATATCGAGCTCTCAACAAAAATCTAAATATACATGGTAAATATCCCGAAACAAATATTAATTCTAATGTTAAAATATTTGTTACAATGGTCATGTTAATGAAACTCCTCTAAAAGTACCCTTATACCCTTAGTAATATGTTTGAAAAGTGGTCCACCAGAAACTTTCACAGACATAATATAACTTATACAAGCTGTCAATGGGCTCAAGCCCATGACCAGCCCCTTTCATGACATGAGTATCTATATGATTTTTTGGGGGCTGAGTCACCCGCGTCCGTAGGAGTGTACCCCAATCGATTCCCTACACGTGGTCCCCGGGTGGTGCAAATCAGGTGACACTAACTGGTGGTAGGCTTTGGCCGAAGGCTTGCGACCACCCACCGGGCTATTTTTAATCCCGAAAACGGGTCCTGTGGGGGTGGTCCACGGGAGCGAAGCCGCGGGGAACAGCTAGTTTATTTATAAATACTTTATTGTACACCAAGATAAAAACAATAATACATACGTAAACAACAAAATTAAAATAAACATACTATAGGGGGGTGAACATAAGCTCTTAAGAGTAAGGTTATTTTGAGTGCATGTATATGACTTGTATACATCTGTCCCTTACGCACACTCAAAATAATCTAACTCTAAGATATTATGGCTACCCCCTGGCGTCCTTATCGCGTTCTGCGATATCTTTCAGGCAACCTAGAATGGAGAGAGATAGCCTGGACACGACATGGGGTTGCTCTTGGTGCAATTTTAAATAATAATGTTGGCAATGGTGTGAAGTACCTGCCTGCCTTGCTACCGTACCTGCTTTGATTGTCCGTCTCAAAAATCCACCACGTGCTCGCTGCTGTTATCAATCAATTATAATATTATATCATCACCATTGCAAGGCAGATTTTTCTTATTGTTAATGATTTCGCTGTTTGTAAACAAAATTCTTACAAGTCATTGTTATCTTTGCGACCACCCACCGGGTAAAGACGTACCGCCAAGCGGCCTAGCCGTGTTCCGGTACGATGCTCGGTGCAGCCAACTAGAGGAGTTGGGTCGAGATAGCTGTTCCACTGCAGGCAGACCGGCCTGATGCGCGCTGTCGACCGCAGGTAGGTGGGACGGATCTGCTAAATACCAGCTTGATGCACTAGAGTCGATCGAAAAACGGGCCAAGCGGCTCATCGGTAATGAGGCACTGGTCGAGTCAAAGCTCCAAAGCCTTGAACATCGTCGTCGAGTTGCCAGCTTGTCGGTTTTTTATCGGTTGTATTTCGGGGAGTGTGCGATGCAATTGCATGATCTAATTCCGCCTAGCCCGTTTCATCATCGGACTACAAGACGTACGGCGATGCGCCATCGGTACATGGTGGACATCCCACCCATACGCACTAAACGTTTTGGTAATACTTTCATTATGCGTACAGCTAAGGAGTGGAATTCCCTGCCGGAGTCTGTGTTTCCAGATAACTGCAACCTCGGGGTCTTCAAGTCAAGAGTTAATAGGTTACTTCTAGGCAAGTGTGTTACACTGTCGACCACATCATCGCTTACCATCAGCGCGAGCCTATCTATAGTAAAAAAAAGAACTTCATCACAAGATAAAGTTGTAGGATATGCAGTCACTTCAATTCTATTTAGATGATCTATACCAACCTAGAAAAAAAGTAAGTCCAAAAAATTTAAATAGACTTGACTAGTGTTGCTACCGCAGTGTGAAAACCCTGGTATCGCCGGGCGTTGCCACCAAATATTGTTAAAATCTTCAGAAAAGCAATTATCATGGTGACACAGACAGACACCCAAAGATTACTATTTATGCAGACTTATTATGCCTACTATATGCAGACACCGATAGTAACAAGATATTGTTTAGTCATTGTTTTGGTAAGTGCCATTACATTACGATAAATATAAATGTAGATACCTACTTACCTACCACTAACCGATTATACAACGCAATATTTTAGATAACGGGTCTACGTCTATATAAAGTGTACCAAGAAAAGTAAAAAAGCGAATTAAAAAGCTGTAAACAAGAAAAAATCATGTTGTGCAGTCGGAGGATACATATTCGTAAACTGGCTGACTCCCTGATCCTCCGACTGCACAACATGATTTTTTCTTGTTTACAGCTTTTTAGTTCGCTTTTTAAGCAGGCGGGTTTTTGATTTTTAAATTAACTTTTTTATTTACAACGGCCGGCGGGCGGCCAAGACCTATCTAACGCTGTCATAATTATAAAAATCCGTCAATTGGTTTCAAAGATACGAGGTAATAAAGAACATTAGGTACATATATACAAACATACATAAATACAAACATACAAGATACGCGCGAAAAACATAACCCTTTCCTTGCAGCCGGGTAAAAACAAGAAATTTTACTGAGTGTGATGCTAGGCTACTTTGACAAAATATAACCAAAATGATTAACTTTCAGGCGGTTGTTATCAAACCATCAATTATTTGAATTGTCTAAATACTTATACAAAAAAAAGTCTTCCAAAACAAAACACTACAAAGCGAAAAATAACTTTCTTTTCCGAAGTTGGTGTCTTTGGTGCCTACGAGTAATATTGTTCGTTTTTCGACAACGACTTCGGAAAAGAAAATTATTTTTTGGATGTCGGTTTGATTTTTTTGTTAAAAAGCTTTTTATTTTTCTGTTTTTAGGATTCCGTACCTGAAAATAAAAAAAAACCTTTTTTTTTATCAATAGGCTTGCGCTTGACCACTATCTCACCTGATGGTAAGCGATGATGTGGTCGACGGTGAAGCACGCTTGCCTAGAAAAAACCCATTCACTCTTGACTTAAAGACCCCTAGATTGTAGCTATCGGGCAACACAGACTCGGGCAAGGAATTCCTCTTATTAGCTGTGCGCATAATAAAAGTGTCCTCAAAATGTTTTGTGGGTATGGGTGGGATGTCCACCATGTACCGATGACGCATCGCAGTACGTCTGGTAGTCCGATGATGGAACGGGCTGGGCGGAATCAAATCATGCAATTCCATCGCACACTCCCCGAAATGTAACCGATAAAAAACCGACAAGCTGGCAACTCGGCGACGATGTTCAAGGCTCTGAAGCTTTGACTTGACCGTGCCTCATCACCGATGAGTTTCTTGGCCCGCTTTTCAATCGACTCTAGTGCATCAAGCTGGTATTTGGCAGATCCGTCCCAGAGATGAGAATATGAGAGAGAGAGATGATACAAGTTGAGCAGCTGTTCCGGCGTGAAGTACCTTCTCACCTTCGCAAGGATCCCCAACTTTTTGTCAGCCAGCTGAGCCGTGTACCCCAACAGGAAAGTGGCTCCTGGAGTGATATGAGTGGAACGTATAATTAGAGCGTAATCTGCTGTGAATGTGCGCTACATAAAAAACTTGTGCGTGTCGTCATTTTTTTAAAAAAACGGAATAAACTATTCCTGCTAGAGTAACGTTGTTCCAACAGGAAAATTCTAAACGAATGATCGGAGTGAGAAATATTGTGCATGGGCAGAGAGCTTATAGTTGTGCAAGAATGTGCGCTGAAAATATAATAAGTGCGTAATCAGGTTTTCGAGATATTGCATTTGCTGGGGTAACGTTTTGCAGAATCATGTATCTCTGAAACTATTGTATGTGCGCCTGTAGAATAAACATACCTACACGAGTAGCTCTTGATTTGTGCGTATTTGTGCCGGAATTAGATTTAAGAAAATATTTATAGTTTTCAAGAAATCGCACTTTTTTGAAAACCGAAAAAAAAATCCCAGCGCCTAAATGAGAAAACTTATAAGCTCGCTGAAAACTGTATTCAGTCCATCTTGACGCTTGTATTAACCATTAAAAGTTTCAAAAGTATACATGCTTGCATTATCGAATAATATTGCTAAGATTCAAAACGACGGTGTCATAACTTTGACGGCAAAATACGAGAAACCGGCTAAACCCAAGATGGTAGGTGTACAGCACAAATAAGAGAGTTTAGTCAAAAATATATAGTGAAAATATTCAGCTTGGAATGTTTCGCATTAAGTAGATTTAAACAAAAAACTAAACATGTAAACAAAGGCTGGTTATCCAACCAAATTCTAATGACTACGAAAAAGCGACGGATTCATACATATTGATGACCTTCTTAATTGGACGTATTAAACCTAAGCTGTTGTCCGTACAGTCGCGTTCAAACGTTTGGTGATTTGACCTAATTTTGGGGGATAGTAAAAAAATACATTAAATGCACCTTGTGACAATAACAAATGAAAGAGCTTGTTGAAGTAGAAATTATTATTTTTCTTCTCTAAATTATGTTTCTTAAAGCAATAATGGCATCAAATCACAGATCAAATTACAAACCTATTTAACCCAAATTAATTATCTCAAACAATTTTAAGGGTTCCGTACCCAAAGGGTAAAAACGGGACCCTATTACTAAGACTCCGCGATCCGTCTGTCTGTCTGTCACCAGGCTGTATCTCATGAACCGTGATAGTTAGACAGTTGAAATTTTCACAGATGATGTATTTCTGTTGCCACTATAACAACAAATACTAAAAACAGAATAAAAATAGTATTTTATGCAACTAGTGAGTAAAGGACGGTTTTAAAGCGAGGGCCATAGATGAATCACGAACAAGTAAAGGATTCTATCAACTGAATCACGACCGCAGGGAGTGATTCATTATGATTGAATCACGAGCATAACGAGTGATTCGTCTTAGAATCCTGAGCGACGCGAGTGACTCATGGCCCTCGATATAAATCCGTGTTATTCAAGAGTTGCATAATTTTTTACCATGACTACGAGAAAAAGAAAGATTTAAGCGAAAATCACAATGAGTAATAATAAATAAATGTTTTATTACCTTCAAAATTTACAAAAAAATTGAAAACTCAGGGTTTCACATTTTTTTGTAAATTGAAGCTGAGCTAGGTAACAGCATCTGTTTTTCAGGGGCTAGTGACTACCTCCGTTACGTTACATAATTATAATTAATTAAACACCAATGCAATTAATATTAGAATTACAATCCAAATAAGTGTTTACTAAACATCCCAACTAAAATCAAAATCATGAAAACCATTATTTAAATAATAAATATTAACAAACTGAAAATTAAATCGATGAAGAAGTTTGAAAGTCGAATATTCTTTGCACAAGGAGTTTGTATCGATTTGTTGTTTGTTGTTTTTGCATTGAGATGGACGTCGAATATATATTGGTGTGTTCTAAATTCAAACACTAAAACAGTGAGTAAAAGTGCTTTTTATTTACTGTTTTCAGTGTATAAAATAAGCTTTTTAGAGGTGGAATGGTATAAAAATATTTAAGTGGTGCTCCCATACAACAAACGTGATTTTTTTGTCGTTTTTTGCGATAATGGTACGGAACCCTTCGTGCGCGAGTGCGACTCGCACTTGGCCGGTTTTTATTAAAAACAACCACCATCAAATTTTTGGTCTTTAAATTACTTTTTTTTACTAATATTATATAGGCAAATTTAAATGTCTGGATGTGTCCACAAAATTCTGAATGTATTTTAATGAAAGTTGGAATAAAGAAGATAGCTTATACCTTGGCACTACTTTCCTAATGTTCTTACGTAATCAAATGCCAAGTCACGGAAACAGCTAGTAGAATGTAATCCAATAATAAGTTAATTATTTTAATACTTTTCTACCTCAGTGTACTCTGGCACAACACGTTTCAACCGATTCATAAGTTAAGAAGGTCATCGTTATGTATGAATCCGTCGCTTTTTTGTAGTCATTCGAATTTGGTCGGATAACCAGCCGTTGTTTACATGTTTAGTTTTGTGTTTAAATCTACTTAATGCGAAACATTCCAAGCTGAATATTTTCACTATATATTTTTGACTAAACTCTCTTATTTGTGCTTTACACCTACCATCTTGGGTTGAGCCGGTTTCTCGTATTTTGCCGTCAAAGTTATGACACCGTCGTTTTGACTTTTAGCAATATTATTCGATAATGCAAGCATGTATACTTTTGAAACTTTTTATGGTTAATACAAGCGTCAAGATGGACTGAATACAGTTTTCAGCGAGCTTATAAGTTTTCTCATTTAGGCGCTGTGATATTTTTTCGGGTTTTCAAAAAAGTGCGATTTCTTGAAAACTAAATATTTTCTAAAAACTTATTCCGGCACAAATACGCACAAATCAAGAGCTACTCGTGTATGTTTATTCTACAGGCGCACATACAATAGTTTCAGAGATACACGATTGTGAAAAACGTTACCCCAGCAGGAAATGCAATATCTCGAAAACCTGATTACGCACTTATTATATTTTCAGCGCACATTCTTGCACAACTATAAGCTCTCTGCCCATGCACAATATTTCTCACTCCGTTCATTCGTTTAGAATTTTCCTGCTGGAACAACGTTACCCTAGCAGGAATCGTTTTTTTTCAAATACGACGACACGCACATGTTTTTTATGTAGCGCACATTCACAGCAGATTACGCTCTAAATATACGTTCCACTCATACCACTCCAGGAGCCACTTTCCTGTTGGGGTAACGTTCACAGCTGAGCCTTTGCCTCAATGTATGGCCCAAAATTAAGAGTCGATGTCAACATAACGCCAAGAAGCTCAAGATGGTCCGTTATTGCCACGGTTACATTACGGAAAGTTGGAGTCGGGTGAAATTGGCTCCTATTAGCGGAAAAAACCCCCCTTTAGGTTTTGGGTCGAAAACCTATATGGTATTTCCCGTTGACCCAGAATCACGAAATTTGGCAAAAAGTAAGGTCTTACAGCACAAATAAAGGAAAAATGCCAAGAAATAAAAAAAGTTGCAAATTAAAGGGTGTCCTCATACATACATAGTTGGCGCCACCCTGGGTACGGAACACTTCGTGTAGAGTTCGAATCGCACTTGGCCGGTTTTTTCAGTGTTGGTACCTACCTCAAATAACCATGACAATCATTTATAGCCAAAGTACATCTCATAACTATTCCAATAAGAAAAATACGACTAGGATATATTGTTTTATTTCGGAATTCGAGTGCCTACCTTCCGGCTTCCTAATCAGATCAGTTCGATGATACCATTTTCATCAGTAGGTACCATTTATTTATAAGTATTTGCTTCATCATAGTCGGTTAACTATTCGAGATATTATCTTATCCCCGTGACATACTTATCATTAAGGAGTTCCAGTGGCCATCTGTGGTCTTCTTCATCAGTTCCACTTCACCAAATGTGCAAATGATTGCATTGTTGATGATAATACCAAAGTCGCTATATGTATTGTATGCCTATAATATTTGAGGTGTTCCCTCGATTTTCATCAGACGGACCCCATCATCAGGTCAGGATAAAAAAAAGAGAGCTTTTTTTGAAATCTGTTTTTTTTTTGTGTTAAGCACTTTATCTGAGTCTGAATAAAGTTCAAAATAAAAACTGCCTCGAAAGTTTTTGCTTGACAATAGTACTTAAGAAGTGTACTCGTTTTGAAATAAGACTGAAAGAATTGCTGATATGAGAATAGCGCATATAAAACTCACAACGAATCTTTGTGTCACTGAATTGGCTGCAAGACCCTGCGCAGTAGCTATTTTTTGTCAACAATGAAGGTGAAGATAGCATTGTATAACTGTCTTTCACTCGCTTACGTTTGTCGCATCATCCTATCTCTTACTCTTTGCAGTATACTCGATGACAAACTGTTTCTTGCGCAGCGCCAACTTCAGAGACACAAAGTTTCGCTGTTACTATTATACCATGTTTAAAGTATTAGTCGGCAATACAAGTCAAAGCATTTTTATTCACCGGAAGTAGGAAATAATAAAATCAAACAACTCGATTGTCTTCGTCTATCTATCTATATATTTCCATTCATATAATTAACTCTTATCTACACAAGTAGTAAATCTTTACTGTAAAAAGCTGTATCCTCAGTATGTATTTCTAATACAACATTATATTGTAAAATAATTCATTACATTTACAAAAATAAAAATTAAGATCCAACTTAGATTTAAGTATGCACATTCAGCCTAAGATCCCATTGCAAAAATCTGCAGGGATATTTGTTTTTGATTTAACTTAATATTCATGAATGATACTTGATAGTAGAATAGGTTTATGCAGGGTTCCCTGGAAATATCTATTCACAATTACCTTAATCACAGATAATATAATACTAGCATACAGATGCCTCATCGCATCCAAAGAAACCGTGCCGACGTTTTTCATCTGATTATACCGATTATTTGTTGTAAATCGATGGCATTCGGTTCCGTTCCACGGCGATAGATAGATCACCATCTATATCCGTGGAACGGAACGGAACTGAACGCGATCGATGTACAAAAAATAATCAGAACAATCAGTATAGTACGTCGGCACGGTTTCCTTGTATGGGATGAGACACCACTGCCTAAATTAAATAAATTAAAATGCATTTATATTTAATACAAGTTTTTCAAGTGAATCCAACGTCATTCGAAAGAAAGTGGTGTAGAAAATGGGAAAATAATGTTGCGAGCTCTCAGTTAGCCGCAATCTGTGCGTTGCCAGTTTACCCGCAACATCTTCGAACCCATAAATGGCGGCTAGCTGAGAGCTAGATGTGATGACTGATGACGTACGCACGATACAGAAAAACTCATAGTGAAGAGAAAAGTTAAAAAAATAAAACAAAAAAAATGGCTAGATATTGCCAGCAAACCCTGCAATGATCTATTCTACTATAAGAATCATTCAAAAAAATCAAGTTTCATCAAAAATAAATTACATGGAGATTTTTGCAGTTGGACCTCGGGTTAACTTAACATAGACAGAAACTTAGTAATACCATTTTGAGATTATTCCATGTTGACAATACTTATGCAGACTCAATTGTTTTCTTCGACATCCTGTAGACAGAAAAATATAGGTCAGTGATGTAGTCTACAGTTTATTTCATTATTAGGATTGGGGTAGAAGACTTCCACAAACAGATGCGATGAGACAGTGCGACAACGATCTGTCAACAATTTTTCCTAGTTTATGCCATAAAAGTTGCCCGTAAAACAATGTTTGTAAAACATAACCCTCATTCGGCAGTCGAATAAAAAGGATTGTCACAAAGCCGGTTCGAGTCTTATGGGAGCCTTAAACCAAAAATAAGATCATGCGAAGGCATGCTTCTACGATTGAACAATACTATACTTCATAAAAGATAGCTTGATCTCTGGTATATTATTATGTCAAACTGACGTATACGTTATTGTTAGTCTGTCATTGGCTATTGTTACTGTATTGATACTGACAGCTGTCGCAGAGATCAAGCTATCTTTTATGAAGTATAATACCGTAATTACAATAGGTATTATAAGTGCAAATTCAAAACTAATAAAGTAATCTTTTTAGATAGCAGACTCAAACAACTGATTGATTTAATCTGGCTTAATTTTTCTGCTTAGTAATCGTCATAATTTTGACAACAATCTACAAATAATCTAGTTAATTTAATGATGTAATTATCTACAATCAATACATATTGCAAGTTCCTTTTATTATTACGTAAATATAATTTAAAGAAATGTTCGCAAAAGTCGCAAGATAATTCTTGCTACTAACGTTCACACAGTGGTCCGTTTTACAGGTCCGCTTTATCGTATACGTTTTTATTCGGCGCTGCAGTATGTAGTTCTATGAGCGACTTCACATACATGACAGTATTCCAGATCCAGTAAAAAATACCGATCCGACAAAATATATAGCTGTCCGTTTTACAGTTCCGCTTTATCGTATACGTTTTTATTCGGCAATTACGTAGTTGTACGAGCCAGAGGAGACCACATCGTTCACTCATAAGCAGGCACAGGGGCACTACTACGATGTCTTAAAACCATCGTGTTTTTTTTATATTCGATAGGCTCACGCTTGACCACTATCTCACCTGGTGGTAAGCGATGATGTGGTCGACGATGACACACGCTTGCCTAGAAATAACCTATTCACTCTTGATTTAAAGACCCCGATATTGTAGCTGTCGGGAAACACAGACTCCGGCAGGGAATTCCACTCCTTAGCTGTACGCACAATAAACGTGTTCCCAAAGCGTTTCATATCATGATTGCAGATTGAGAGAGAGACGGAGCCATACGAATACCTGACAAATATCACTATACCTTTTTCCCAGAGGAATTATGATGATATTGGCACTTCGTAGTGAAGTTTGACAATGACGAAAAAGTATAACAATAAATTCAAAACACATGAAATAATCATAAAAAGTTTTGAAGAACATGCACGGTGCATAATAAAAAATGCTAGAAGCCATACCACACGCATAAAGTAAATAAGGTACTACAGCTACTTCTAAAACTACTTAATACCAAACAAGTGTAGTTTTGTTAACTTACAGTAGGATCGCAGTCGGCGCAATGCCACGAGTATCCGCGCTTCTTGGGATTCTTGTTCAGGGGCGGTTCTAGGCACGTGAAGTGGTACCTTTTCGAGCATTCATCGCACCTACACAAATATACAGTTTTAAGTATCTACTACTACAAAAATATTAGGTGCATACATTAATTTTTAATCATTATGGAAAGAAGTGAGCCCTGTAGGGGAAGTACCCGAAATATTTATGCTGACTATTTGAAAAATGCCCAATATGAGTAGGCAATTTGCTAAATACTATTGAAATAATTTAATTGAACGGGCTTTCTGAATAATGCCCAGGGCAAGGTGATGAAAAGATAGCTTTTATTAAATTATTTGAATGTTGGCATTGATTTTAATATAGAATCAGTATGGTAAGTAAGTACGATTACTATTTAAGCGACAAAGTCGACGCAGACCCGCTGCGCGCTCCTGTTTTCTGCAGGTTTTTGAACCTAACCTATCAATGTCGGGGTGCCCTAAGCTCCCGAGCTCGCTTCGCTCGCTCTTGGACTAATCCGTTGAAAATACCAGCACCGCTTAAAAATATAATTTTATACTAACCGATTATATAATCCTGCCGACCAAATAATATAATTTTGCTGTGAAAATATTTTTTTCGCTGATATTTCTTGCTGACCAAATATTTTAAATAAAAACCATACTAATATCATACGTACATAATTATCGAATTTCCCAACAGTAACGTAGCAATATTCATTATGACCAGAAAATGTGATAAACAAAGAAGTTCAAATCAGTATACATTACATTGCCCGATTTGACTTGACATGATTCATATTGCCCGGGCATTACAAATGATGGATTGATTAATCACTTGGACCATGACATATACACGGTGCTCGATCATTACTTTTTTTTCTATTGCCTCTAATGGCACACCTATAGTTTTCATAACCTCCTATCCAGTCTACAATAGGTCTAAACTCATCCCATAGCATAAATTCAATCATAATTTTTTTGTTGTATAAAAAGTTTTTCCTTGATTTCAGATCCACACAGTCATCAATGGTTACAGTTTAGATCTACTTATCCTCCACAGAACTAATAACCGATTAAATTAATCACGCCAGCACATTATTTTTTAGGTCAAGTAGATTGTTATGCGAATTATAATGAGACGACAAAACCGAGTACTTCTTGTTTACTTTTTTCAAACATGAAGATTTAAGAGGAAATGCAGGCAGAGAGCTCCGACTGAATTTCCTTAGTAAAAAGTCATAATTCGAGGTTTGGCTCTCGCCTATTTCCTCCTCCAGTATCGGAAAAATTTAAAAGATATTTCATTTATTGAATTAAATAGTTATATGTTGCGCTTCTGTTTTTCTTTTATAGTTGTCAAATTTGTACTCTAGGCCTCTGTTGACAGAGCAATTTTAAGCATTTTTTGAGGATTCTAGTGCTTCTAAAGATAATTTATCATCATAAAGGAAATAATAGGGGCACAGTATATATCTTTCTTTTTTAGTTTATGGAATATCTTTTATATTGGAGGAAGAAATAGGCGAGCGCCAAACCTCGAATTATGACTTTTTATTTAGGACATTCAGTCGGAAGTCTGCGACCACATTTCCTCTTAAGAACAAATCTTCTCATTATTAATTGGCGCTATTGTGAATCGGGGGTCGTTCATACCGCATTTACATTCATCGCTCTATATCAGTTTTCTATATGGCTGTTGCTTCTGACCACATCATCGCTTACCATCAGGGTGTGATAGAGGTCAAACGCATGTCATACTATAAAAAAAACAAACCCACTTATTAACAAACGCGGAGTCATATTCCATTCCATTCCAAAATCTCGGAAAAAAATCTGATATAAAGGCCTTTACCCACAGCCTCCGATCCTTGCCACCGCAGCCATTACGATCCTAGAACTCATCTTGAGTACAAATCATTGGATCGGATCGCAAGGATCTTTACACTGGCTCCGATCCGCTCTACGATACATAAATTCATTCTACTTCAAGATTGAGTTTGAGACGGTCGCTTGAAAAAAACCACAAGGAGTGTTCGAAAAGAAAGCAACATGTGTACCGATGAGCAAAGTGAAATATGTTCAGGTGAAGAGCGACGAGAAGCAATAAAGATAACAGCAATACTTCATAGTACTGCTGTTATCTTTATTGCTGCATAGAAAAAGAACTATCCGCCATCTTGAAAGCGTTCTGTTGCCACGGCGATCACGCGATCACTGTCACTGGAGACAGAGATCGCATAAGCGGCGTGCGATCACTTGAACGCGTTGCGTTCTACCATAGGCAGTGGGAAAGCATACTCGGGCAGCCATTGGTTACAGAGAACGCATGCGTTCAGATCGTATCGGTGGCACGGATCGGGCTCTGTGTACTGAAGAAAATACTAGATGTCAAACGTTTGTGAATAAGGGGGTAATCGTTTAGTATGTGAATGTCTGCGAGGCTCACCGTACGAGGTTGCTGGGGTCTCCGGGCTGCATGCACACATCACAGTGCGTGAGGGGCGAGGGCGCGGCCGCAGTACCACTACTGTTCACGCCCGAGCCGCCGCGCCGAGACCGCTCCGTGCGACTTCGCTGTAAATTAATAGTTCATTACATAACAGAAGATCCTGCATGTCTTCTCTGAAGTGGAAGAAGAGTGAAATACAGTTGACATAAGAAAACCTTGACTATGCTTAGCACCATAGCTTGTTTTCACTAACAACGACTAAAGACTAAATTACCTATGCTGGCTGTTTTTTGATCACCATCTAAAAACTTTGCTTGTTAATGTTTTGGACTATTTGAAGGTAAAGCCCCGGCACCGCTGGGTTGAATATGTATGTGGAGTTTAATGTGACCTAGTACAAAACTGACCAAAGTTTTGGGTTCGACACCCACTTTAGACAGTAAGACAGGTAGAGGACCGGGTTTAGGGGCATTGCATGGGAGAGGTTTATATCCAGCAATGGACTGCTTTAGGCTTAGGAAGTGATGATCGAAATGAGGAGCAATCATGATTGATCCTCATTTCGGCACTTATGTAGGGCGCGGGTCTGTAGCCACAACTCAGTCTGCAAAGCTACTGCAAACATTGAGATGCTGCAGATGTTTTCTTGTAAAAAAAAAAGAACAATGCCACTGCTCGACTTGGATATTGAATCTAGAAAGCTCTACCTACAGTCGCGTTTACGGTTACTCGAACCACAAGGCAGTCAGCAATTGATGCTATTCAATAAAGACATATTATTACCCTTCCATTTTGTCAGGGATTTTATTTTCTTATCGAGAATAGTGCGCGGCACGTAAGTTGACAAAAACCGTTGACAAAACGACCTAACCGTTGACAATACACAAATTGTCAACGGTTAGGTCGTATAGAAGGGATTCACATCATCATCATCATCATCAGCCTATTAATGTTCCTACTGCTGGGACACAGGCCTCCTCTCTGTGAGAGGGAATGGGCCGTAATCCACCACGCGGGCCCAGTGCGGGTTGGTAGATGTCACATATCTTCGAATTTTTAGTTCTAGGACATGCCGGTTTCCTCATGATGTTTTCCTTCACCGTTTTGAGAGCAGTGGTGATGAAATAATTTACACAAAGTAAAGCGCCTGCCTGGGCTCAAACCCACGACCTACAACTTGTAAGTCGCGGCCGATACTACTGGGCCACCACTGATCTCTCTGAATTACAGTAAGAAGGGATTCATTTCGGTTTAATTTCAATAAAACGTTAGTACATTTTGAATCAAATTACGTGCCGCGCACTATTCTAAATGTAGGCAACGCCCAAATTTTTTTAGAAACTATCGTACCAATCACTGGAAAGCCGACACGCCTTATTGATAAGATGCAGCCGTCTTCTTAATTTATCAGTTGATATTAAGCTCTTTGCTTTTTAATAATATTTGTTTCCGTGCCCATTTTCGTGAAGATTATTTCAATACTAATTCTACTTTGCTAAAAAAATATACCTAGTAATACACCACAATGCGGAGCTAGGTCCCAAACAATGCCTCAAATCTTGTCGTGAACTACACCTGCAGCCTAATAGCATAAGTGAATTCGGCAAGGCGAAGGATTTGATCCCATCAATCGACCAATCACGTGTGAGATGAAAGACGCGTTGTGGATTTCCGTCTATGTGATTGCTCGATTATTGGAGTCAAATCCTTAGCCTTGCCAATTCACTTACACAATAACGCTGCATAAGCCTGAATGGTCTGAACGAAGCAAACGCAAACGCTCTTAACATGGCTGAATTTTGATCAAAAACATTTAATTAGGAATCATCGATTCGACTAAGAAGAACAAGAAACCATTTCTTTGAAAAGTACTGAAAAAAAATCCTGAACTGAAAAATATACTTGCGGGAGGCCTTTGTTCAACAGTGGAAGTCTTTCGGCTAAAATGAAGAAGATGATGATGATAAAAACCGTTATAGAAAGTTTACCTTAGGCTTGGGTTCAATGATTCCAGCTGGTTTATCCTCCACAGGTTTAAGCTTGCGTGAAAAGTTACATAGACAACATTAAGACAATTAACACTAGTTACATATTTCATTATGCTAACATGAAGAAGTTAGGATACATACATTGAACACTTAACTCAATCATTATTATCGTTGGCTACATAGATGACTCATTTTGTGCAATCAAATCTGCGAGGTGTTTTTACTTTGCGTTTCTCGTGTTTTTTCTTTTTTATTAATTCTATATATTACTACACTATCATCTTCATGAGCAAAAAAGTGCTCGGTTTTTTGTTTTTCGCAAGAACAATAATAAATTTCCTCCGTACAAAAAAGCAATTATCAATAATATGTCTGTTATTTATAGATTTGTCTAACGCAATAACACGTTCGCTGCCAAGGACTCGCCTAGTGCGAGTCACAATGGCTATTTAAGGTTACACTAGTCTACGGTACGAACTATTTTGTGCGCGGGGTTAAAATGCCTGCTATCTCATCCGACAACTCGTGCGAAAGAGATAGATGCTGTGATGAAGAGTGAAGTAAGAAGCTAGTTCGCGTACGAATTAGCACTTTTGCAAGTTTGTAGCGAAATGGATGATGATTTAGGACAAAAACGAGCGCGCGAAATTTTATAAACAGACCTTTGGGAGTCTAGATATCATGAAAAAACTAATAAATGTATAGTTTCGAAATAAAATTATTTGCATCGTTGAACTACTAATCTATCCCTGTATGGTGGCCGTTTTGCAATTTTCCTTCTACTTATGGTATTTATTTCCGCACAAATATGCGTTAAAATTAGTGTTGAAATATGGAACTTTCGACGCACATAACTTTCAAATATTTTTCTTTTTAACTTTTTTGTATCCATACAGGGCTAGATAATGATGAGACAAATTGATATCATGGAGTAATCCCGAGACTACGTTTGTATGGAAGAATTATCGACTAGTGTAACCTTAATTGTTTCAGTAATTACGGCAGCGAACGTGTTAATAATAGTAGCTTATAAAAGTAGTTTTATTAAAAATGTGTGTTGCACTCACATTCGCAGCGTCGGGCGTTTCTGGTGCAGGAGTAGCCTCTGCTTCAACAGGCGGTGGAGGTAGCTGCTTAGCTGCTTCTTGATCCACGTGCTGGTCATTTACAAAGAACAATAGTTTATTTCCAAATAAGCGAGGATCATCATCATCAAATCATCATGGTGTGGGCATGTGATGCGGAGTTAGAAGAAAGTTTAGTTTGAAGAGTTATGTACTTTCCGAAGCACGGAAGGGTGTCTAAGTGTCTATATGTAATGGTGGTCACCCAACCAACTACCGACCTCGGCAAGTGTAGCGTCAACCCATGGTGCCGCTCTTTTTATGAACACAGTGGTACAAAGATATTAGTATTAAATTTGAAAAAAAAAATTGTTACGGTTTCAAGTCTTTAAAACCGTAACAATTTTTTTATCAGAAAAAGTTAGCCTGTATTTTTTATTTTTCATAGTTATTTTTTTATTTATATTAAATTTAAAAATAGTAATCATAAAACATTGTCAATTTAACCTCGTGTTAGCAACTAACTCTGAATTAAGTTTTAGGTGAATATGATAAATGTTAATTTATCAAGTCTCGACTCCCTCACCTTGGCTAATTTCTTCATGACTGCAGGTGGCGGGCCGTCGTTGCTGTCTGTAGGTACGTAGAACATTTGCGTGTCCAGTGACCCATCGGGCTTTGGAATAGGCTTGATCTACAACAAAAGAAAAAATATTAGTACATTATGACATTGCCTATTTCCAGCCGTGGACGTCTTTCGGCTGATGACAATTATTATTATTACATTTGACTCATCAGATGTTCTTATGGAATATCATAACACCAAGCCGGAGTTCCCTGAAGGGCTAGGCAATGGCACAGATAACATAGTACTAGCATACAGATGCCTTATCCCATACAGAAACCGTGCCGATGTAACTAGCGTTTTCCGTCTGACTAAACTGACTATTTTTCTTAGAACATCGATCGCGTTTAGTTCCGTTCCACGGATATAGATGGTGTTAACAGCGACTTGCAAGTAAAAGGGTTTACTCGGTTCGTGTTTTTTTTTAATACAGGGACGATTTGTTTTATAGTACTTTTTTGCAGGTTTTTACAATTTCTTTGTACCAAAATTATACAAAACAAATAAAAAAAATCGAGTGGATGCTTCAGAAATTTAAAACCGCGCCATCTATTGGAATCAATTTTAAATGATTCATTCAAATAATCTTTGAAATTTGAATTAAGAGCCCAATATTCTATGCTTAGGAGAGTTAATTAAACAAGAACATAATTTTTTAGGGTTCCGTACCCAAAGGGTAAAAACGGGACCCTATTACTAAGACTCCGCGATTCATCTGTCTGAACCGTGATAGCTAGACAGTTGAAATTTTCACAGATGATGTGTTCATGTTGCCGCTATAACAACAAATACTAAAAACAGAATAAAATAAATATTTAAGTGGTGCTCCCATACAACAAACATGATATTTTCCCGTTTTTTTGCGATAATGGTACGAAACACTTCGTGCGCGAGTCCGACTCGCACTTGGTCAGTTTTTTTATATCGTCTCTAGAAAATCGAAATATTTCACAAAACTCAATAACAAAACGAAGCTTATCACGCCATCTAATGCAATTTATTTGAACCTAACATTCTTTCTTCGCGTTGGATGCCCGTGGCAATGGCAAACCTTAAGGTTTACGGTACGCCCACATTTCGCAAGTTATATTTAAGGTTACACTAGTCATCGGCGAACTATTTTGTGCACGGGGTTAAAATGCATTTTATATCAACCGACAACACGTGCGGAAGAGATAGATGCTGTTATGAGCAGTAAGATGCTAGTTCGCGTACGAATACACACTTTTGCAAATTTGTAGCGAAATGGATAATGATTTAGGACGAAACCGAGCGCGCGAAATTTTATGAACAGACCTTTGGGAGTCTGGATTTATCATGAAAAAACGACTAAACGTATTTGTTCAAAATAAAATTATTTGCATTGTTAAACTACTAATTTATCCCGGTATGGTGACCGTTTTGCAATTTTCAATCTTCTTATGGTATTTATTCGCGCCGAATTAAAATTAGTGTCGAAATGTGGAACTTTCGACGCTCAAACTTTAAAATATTTACTTTTTTCACTTTTTTGTTTCATACAGGGCTAGATAATGATGAGACAAATTGATATCACTTTTTATTTTGAACGTACATTGTCAAACAGTGGAATAATCCTTAGACTACGTTTGTATGGAAGAATTTTCGACTAGTGTTGTAACCTTAAGGTCCATTTTATAAGAGGCGAGCCGATTATAACCAACTGGGCACAGGTCCTCGAGGCGGCTACTAAGAAATGCCAGATGAAAAACGCAATAACACTGTGACCGACCCGGGCATCGAACCCAGGACGTCCTGCTCAGCAGTACTACTTGCGACTACTAGCCCTAAAAAAAGAAAACCGGCTAAGTGCGTGTCGGATTTCGCACATTTAGGGTTCCGTATCAAACCGCAAAAAACAGATTTGTAATTGTAAATTAAGTATATTAAAAATGAGGAAAATTCAAAAAAGAAAATCTGATTTATCTGATTATATTGGTATTTGTTAGTAAAATATACGTAATAATAAGCATTATCACCAAATTTGAAGTTCATAGGTCAATAAAAAGTAAAAAAATTATTCAGAACAAAATTTCGTAAAAAATCTGACTTTGGTGTTTTCTCATTCCCTTGTTTTCCAATATTTTTTTAAAACAAAATGTACAGTATTTATCTACTCAACGAGCTCTAAACAAAAATACCCCACTCAATGTGGAAGGTCAAAAGTCAAAACTTTTTTTCGCGCCTCGCTTTTATTTTTTGACAATTTGTATGGCTTTCGGTCAACAAGATGCTTATACTGTGAAAATTTGAAGACTGTAAATCCAACCGTTTGGCTGTAAAACATGTGTGACAGACTACGGACAGACAGACAGACGGACACGTGAGTGACAGCAATAGGGCTCCGTTTGGACCTATCAGGTACGGAACCCTAAAAATGATTTTTATTACCTTGATAGTAATTCTAGGATGTGGAGGATCAGGATTTTCAAGATCCTGCGTCTTCTTCTTCCTTTTATGCTTGTGCGATTTAGACGGCGATCTTAAAAGGTCCGGAGAATAACGAGATCTATGCTTCTCTTTCCTACGCTTCCTATTCGCTTTGTACGTAGCTATATCTGACGATAAATTCGCTAATGTACTTTCTATAGAACTCTCGATGGCTTTGCTGTCTCTTTCTTTCCCTTCAACAAGAAGAGATGAGAAGGATAAATTCTGGGGTGCAAAGCTGTTTTCTTGTTTGCTGGAAGCTACGTTAGTGGAAGCGTTGGAGTTTTCATTATGAGATTCATTCGGACTGTCGGCGACGATTGGTGTGATCGACATCAAAGGAGTGTTCGTCAAAGTAGGTGACGTGAAACTTCGCTTGTGTATCTTCTTGCATGGAGAATCGTCTTCTGCAGACACCGACGCATGATCTCTCTGTTTCGACTTCTTTATTTTCTTCTCCTTTCTCAATTTCAGTTCCGTGCCCTCATTCTCGCTGCTGAACTCAAACGGCTTGATGGTCACTTTGATTGGCGATATACTTTCAGGGCTCGTCAATTTAGATGATTTTTCAACTTTGTGATATTTTTCTGAGCCGGGTTTCGGTGGTGATGATGGGCTGTGTGGCTCAGTGATGATAGCTCCGTCTTTACTGTAGCGGATTCGAGATCGACGAGGTACTTTCTTCTCCAACAACTCTGGTTCAGAATCTGAGGTCTTGTCGCATTCCGAGCATTGCCTGCGAAACAAATGTGTTAGTTCATGTGTGTTTGATTTATTATGTACAACAAAACAAATTAATGCTAGGATAAAATCGGGAAAAAACAAACTATTACAGATTCTTTTTAAATATTCATTGAAAATTTGTAGTGAGGGCATACGTATTATGAAAAAAAAATTGAGTAACTTCTCCTTTTTTGAAGTTGATTAAAAAGAAAAGTAAGAAAGAAAATAAGTTTTCAATACATTTGTTAAGAGGGGTCTCTATTGGTCCTTTCTCCATACAAAAACATTCCGCTGTTTTCTTCGTGGATAATGCCTCCAGAGCAATGATTTTTTCCCATAAAATCAAGGTCTAATTCATACGTGCCCCTATCATTTCTTTTTTTCGAAAACATAATCACTAAAAGAAATATGACAATCCAAAAACCAGAAAAATATGCCCGTTTTTATCGCCATGTTCAGACGACTTTCAGACAAAATTGATAAGTTTTTAACAAAAATGAAAATGATACAAGCATAGATATACTTTTCCTCTAAATTTTGATATAAGAATTTTTAAGATCAGGCCAGTTTTGAAGAAGAAAACAGCGGAATACGAAACGCCTTTTGGTCAAGGTTTTTGTAGGTAAAATCAGCCGAAGCTGCAGTTGTCCCTTTCGCACTTTACGGGGGGAGGTTGGAGGTGAGGGAGGGTAAGGCTTACACGTACACTAATAGGGAAGTGGTAGTTGGCGATATTTTTATCGATACTCTAGTGATATACACCGATGTCGATATTTACACTATACAATGATTTTATTTAATAAATCGTGTAATTGTGAGTATTACTTATTATTGTTGAAGGCACTTGTCGAATTAACTTAGGTATGCATAAGATCTGGAAAATGCACTTGCAAATACACGATCAAAAGTTGTTAAAGAAAATTAAGCCAAGATCCAGAATAATGCTCGGTACAGACCAACCGAACGAACTAACAAATGTTGTTGAAAAGAAATCGCTGATTTTTGTTATTATAGATAGGCTCGCTCTTGACCACTATCTCACTTGATGGTAAGCGATGATGTGATCTACGGTGTAGCAAACTTGCACAGAAGTAACTTCACTCTTGACTTAAAGACCCCGAGGTTGAAGCTATCGGGCAACACAGACGCAAGGCATTCCACTCCTTGCTGTACGCAAAATTAAAGTATTTCCAAAATGTTTAGTGGCTATGGGCGGGATGTCCACCTTGTACCGATGGCGCATCGCCGTACGTCTTGTAGTCCGATGATGAAACGGGCTATATGGAATTAGATCATGCAATTCCATCGGAAAATCCCCTAAATGCAATCGATAAAAAACCGACAAGCTGGCAACTCTGCGACGATGTTCAAAATTCTGGAGCTTTGACTCGACCTCATTGCCGATGAGCCTGCTGACCCGTTTTTTGATCAAATCTAGTGCATCAAGCTGGTATTTGGCAGATCCGTCCCAGAGATGAGAACAGTACTTCATGCAAGATCGAACTTGCGCTTGATACAACTTAAGCACCTGTTCTGGCGTGAAGTACCGTCTCAACTTCTTAGCAGCATGTTGAGGCATTCCTCAATATAATGGTAAAAAATTTAGTATCGATGTTGACATCGACACTCAATTTTTGACCATATCGGCACGGTTACACCACGGAAAGATGGAGCCGGATGAAATTGGCTCTTTTTAGTGAACAAAAGACTAATAAATTTATTTTTTCCAAAGGTTCCCTTCTAGAAATAGTATTTGACCTTTTCCGATGCAATAACTTGCAAAAAAATGTAACTTTAAAATTGCAATATAAATTTACAAATTCATAATACGAATGGTATATTGCATCTTATTTTTTAAAGTGGCTGCGTACGTGCTCACTGCCCTCTGCGACCAGTCTCCCGATACGTCCATAACAGCGTGAGTCTGGCCGGCCAGCCATCAGTGGAACAGCTATCTCTACCCAGCTCCTCTAATGGCTGCACCGGGCATCGTAACCGGATCACGGCTAGGCCACGTGGCGGTATGTCTTTGCCCGCTATGTGGTCATAAGCCCTTCGGTCGAAACCTACCATCAGTATGTTACATGATTAGCACCATCCGGGGACCACGTATAGGGCTTCAAAACGCTTATTTTCCTACGGACACGGGTGACCCGGCCCTCAAAATGATGACTCTCATGAACTGAATCGTTCGCTCACCTTACGTCCTGTCTGCTGATTTGCATTCTTATCTGGTCTTACACCCAGTATCATGCAAACTAAATTTTGATTTCTTATCAAGCAGATACTTATAAAAATGTTTTATGAAATTTGGAGAAGTAGGGTTTGTGGATATTTAAATTAAAATATAGAATTTAATTAAATCATAACAATAAAAAAAAACACGCTTATTAATTAAAAACACTTTTTGACAAGGTAGGTAGCTTGTCGAAAAGTGAATGAAAAAATTGAACAAAAAAATTAAAAACAAGCGAAATTATTTTTGTGTTGAATGGGCTCAACTAAAAACCAACCTTTTCAACGAAGTCGGGGGACCTGTAAAAACCGTCCCCCGACTGCAAGGCAGGCCTGTTTTAAGACGACGACTAACGCCAACGACCTTGAGGGAACAAAACGCGCACTCGTTTCACACCCGCGCGACCCAAAATTTAGTAGTTTTTTGTACTTTCCTTATTATTCTACGACTTTAAAAAAAAAAAGCCTCAGATCAAAATGTAGATAATTAAATTATCTTTGAGATGGTGTCGATTTCATTAAAATACGCCCAGCGGTTTTAGTGTGATTGTCGTGTTTTTGTCCGTTTTAGACATAACTTTACAAATTAATTACACTATGTTATACGAATAAAATTCAAAATTTGCTCAGATCAAATTATTAAGAAAATAGTCTAATATAACATATATTTTTTCCAAAAAATTACGACTGGCCATTTTGACGTGATTCTCATTTTAAAATCAGTTACTCAAGGGAATCGGCGCCTTAAATTATTTTTAATGATTTATTTTTTATATCATACCTCTTTTAGTAATAAAACGAAATTTTTGCAAAAACTAATTATTTTATAAGTTTTCTATGGGATATTGAATAGTACTTACTCTAATATTTATTTAATTTCTTTTGGTATGTTATTAGGGAACGAATGATTATTTAATTCAACTGTTATATATTATTATATATAAACTAAGTAAGCTCTAGACTAGCTAGACGATGATAGAATAGGTAGTATCATTTTTATGTTTTTTGTTGCCCATTAGATTTTTTAAAAATTTTAATAACGTTAAGCTTCTACAGATACCACATAAATTGATACCGGTTAAGCCGTTTAGAAGTTATGGTGGAATAACGAAACTCACAAACATACATGAGCCCTATAAACATAATAGCACTCCGTTTTTGGGCAGTCGTGTAAAAATGTGGAGTACCTATCTATCGTAATTTCAATCCTTTCACTTGCCGGTAAATTTCGTAGTATACGACCATCAATTATTTCTGGCGGAAAGCTTTTAAAAAAAACAACATTTCTCCAAAATACATCGTCTCTTGAAATTTTTTCGTAAAGTCAAAAGCGGCTCGAACTCGCGGTGAGGGCGCGTGCACCGGAGTCGATCGGCCGCTGCGGCGCGCTCTTACACACACAAATACACTACTCGTTCACACATTGATAGCTCGCTTGGTCGGGCGCAGCGCGACGGCGATAGTTTCTTCAAATACCTATTTTTCAAATTCTTGTTGACTAGAGTCCGCTCTTAAACATGGCGTACTTTCAGAGGCTATAATTATGATTCGAAAGTTAAATCTTACGCATAGGCATCTTTCTGTTACGCGGTCGTGACTTTTGTTTACGAGCTCGATCATTATGTTTGCAGTTTAGTTTTAAATTTATAAGTCAATTTAGAAAAGTTTAGGAGCAAGGAGTTTTCAAACATACAATAAAATGGGATAGATTTTCTAAGAGGAAAAATGAATGATTCCGTACGTTTTAGCATTGAATTCTCAAAAGTCTTATAAATGGTTGTTTAATATATTTAATTACCAGTTTTAATTTAATTATTTTCACATCAACATTAGTCAAAAATCGAATAGGCTGTATAGCTGTATAGGCTGTTAACGTTTAAAAAAAATATGTCCAGTTGCAAAAACGCGCCATAAGTCAATTTAAAAAAGTTTAGTAGCAAGGAGTTTTCATACATAGAATAAAATGGGATACGATTTTATACGAGGAAAAATTAATGATTCCGTACGTTTTAGCATTGAATTCTCAATTTTTTTTTTAAAGTTGTTTAATATGTTTAATTACCAGTTTTAAGTTAATTATTTTTACATTAACGTTTGTCAAAAATCGAATAGGCTGTATAGGCTGTTTTCTTTGTAAAAAAATATGTCCAGTTGCAAAAACGCGCCATATTGAAAATTTTATTTTTTGTGAATAAACAAATCTAATTCTTTGATTTGTTTTTACTGTTTCTCACAACTGTATTGAAAAACGTCGTGTGATACACGGGTGTGTAGGTTATTGCAAACTCGTGTCATTAAAAACCCTCGCCTTCGGCTCGGGCTTGTTAATGACAGCTCGTTTGCAATAACCTACTTCCCACCCTTGTATCACAATGTACTATTATTTGGCACAATAGACCCACAACAATATCTTAGCCAGAGAAACGAACAAAAATACAATAGTAAAACTACACTGTGTATTGTCACACATAAGAAGCAGTTCGCAATGTTTCCAAGGAAGTTTATGAAAAGTCAGGATTTGGAATATCCCAGCCTTTGTTTTAAAACATGCACAATCATGTACACAATTATATAAAACTGATGAAATACCTATTATATTTAATTGTTTACTACTAATCCGGTAATTTTACCAGTCATGATACATTGCGTAAAATTGAGAAAATACAATACATTGGCAGATAGTATTGTTTATACTTAACAGAATAAACAAATCAAGAAAGTGTCAATAAAAAATAAGCTTTTTATTTTATTATACACAAATCACAACCATTGGATGAAAACTGGTTATGGCAGAAGAACCACCCATATTTAGCAAATAAGATTTGAATTTGAGAAGTAAGGGAGGGCTTATAATTTGCATGTATATTTGGTGCCGGACGGAAGGCGTTGCTAACTTAAGAGGAAATGTGGGCAGAGAGCTCCGACAGAATTGCCTTCGAAAAAAAACTTAATTCGAGGTTTGGCTCGCCCCTATTTCAATTTAAAAGATATTCCATAAACTGGAATATAAAGATATATCATCATCATCAGCCTTTCTAATGTTCCCACTATTGGGACACAGGCCTCTTCTCTGTTAGAGGGAATGGGCCTTAATCCGCATGCGGGCCCAGTGCGTGTTGGTGAATGTCAAATAACTTCGAATTTTTGGTTTTGGGAAATACCGGTTTTCACACGATGGTTTTTTCCTTTCATTAATAGTTGCCAAATTTGTCACTCTGTTCACAGCACAATTTTGAGTTTTTGAGAGTACACAACACACAACCACACACTTACGATAATAAATCATCAAAAAGGAAACATAGGGACATAGTAC
Organism: Orthosia incerta; assembly: GCA_948252205.1. Taxonomy (NCBI): domain Eukaryota; kingdom Metazoa; phylum Arthropoda; class Insecta; order Lepidoptera; family Noctuidae; genus Orthosia; species Orthosia incerta. The sequence goes on from OX411748.1 coordinate 10,849,540, forward strand.
ATATCTTTCTTTATCAGTTTATGGAATATCTTTTAAATTGGTCCAATATTGGAAGAGGAAGGCCAGAGCCAAACATCGAATTACGACTTTTTACTTGGGTTATTCAGTCGGATGTCTGCGACCGCATTTCCTCTTAAGAAGGTTGAGTAAACAATGATGCCATGGAAGTTTATGACGAATCCGTAGCTGGAAACGGGAATACGCTCAGAGTGACGTGAGGACTGAGGAGGTGGCAATTTTCCTAGAAGTAAGCTGTTGACCCCCAAGCCGAGAGGCAAACATTTTTAGAAAGACTTTACTTAGCTGCCTGGTAAGGCCCCTCATAAAGCGATCCGCTTTATGAGGGTTATATAGGCTGGTGAAGTTCGCGGGAATCCGCTTGAAGCAAGATGCAAAGTACGAGTCGATGTGGCAATTCTTAGAAAAAGGCGATAATGATAATGATGGGCTTTGCCCAAATCGACTATTACAAGTTCACTCTTCAAAGGGATTTAATAAGTGGGCGTGAAAGTTTGTATAAAAAAGTTCGTAATTTATGAGTTATCCTATCAGGCTTGTAAATTAATAAATATATGATCATACCATCCATAAAGCTTGCTCTTCTTTGGCGGTCGCTGCAGCGGCGGCTTGAGGCAGTGTAGATGGTAGTGCTGGCGGCACGTGTCGCACGCCGCCATCAGGTGGCGCTCGGAGCTGCGGCCGCACGCCGCGCACTCGCGCCCAGCCAGCGAGCCTGATGTGGCTGACACAACCACACACTTAGCGACAAGGTACAACTACAGTAATCCCCAACCTTTTTGGCCGGTCTAAAGTAGGCTACAATGGACGCATCCCATAAATCTCATACAAAAACATCAGCGCGCCGTGCCTTGCGCATCGGAAAGCCTATGTTCAAGCCTAGCCAAAAAGATTGGGGAGTACTGTACATAGTTCTACTAGCAGTCTATCTAGATCCTACAGTCTGTTAATGGGTAGTTTTATTAGCACAGTACATCTACACCAAACAGTCAGTCAATGAGAGCTTTTTAGAGGAAACGGAATGGACCAGAGGGTCCTATCTTAAGTGGGTAAGTCGCGCTGCCAACAAATTTGGTTAGCCAAGCGGAAGCCAGCTGAAGTACTCACTATACAGGGTGACTGCTAATTAGGTGCGAACCTTGAAATAGGTTGTCCTAGACCTGATTTGAAACGGTTTTGACTAATACCTTAAAACGTTCAATAACTGGAACACAACCCAATTCGGAACACAAGTTTTCGGGTTAAAATCGGTGCAAATTAGCTTAAAAAAAACACTCCATTTCAAGAAACAACCCTGTAGAGTTACCAGTCACCCTGTAGAGCTAAAAGCATTTTCTTAACAGCATCTGGGCCTGGACATAATAAGAGCCTGTTCCCGCCGTGTCTGGATGCACTCTTATAGACTGTTTGGCTGGGCAGCCATTGCATCTCAGTAAGGTGAGAGGGCTCTCTCTTTTGGTCCGAAATGCAGAATGTCAGTTTGGTAACTACATTTGCCACAATTTTTCGCATGTATTACTGTAAGTACACTGTGCTATCCTAGTCTACTTTAATGGGGCACATTCAGGCGCGGTCACCGCTGCCTATCATCAATAGCAGAAGTATCAGACATCGGAGATGAGCCATTCTTGAGTCAAAAGTAAAATGACTTATGTCGGACTAGCTCGTACTACTCACTCACTCGCTACCTACTACTATTATAAACGTGAAAGTTTGTGAGGATGGGTGGATGTTTGTTAACGGACGAACGGATTTTGATGAAACTTTACAGAAATATAGCATATTACATCAGAGTAACACATAGGCTATCATTTATAAAGATATTTGAATAATTAATAACAGAACGCGGACGGAGCCGCGGGCGGCAGCTAGTGATAATATAAAGCTAATGTTTCTTTTGAATTTATCTGATAAGTTAGATTTTGTTGCATTAATTAACTTCTGTAAGTCGAGCTTTTCACATTCTCTATACTCCATTTGAGATAACATTAGACATTAAAATAATCCCATTTTAGTGATCGTTCAACCGATTATGACTTCTATTGCGCTAGTGATATGACAAATGGCAGCTGTATTTAACAGTTAGTTTTGGTAACAGGTTTATGCTTTTCATGCTATCCTTATATTTACGGGATAAAACTCAGAATCGGTTGAAGGGTTGTAAAAATTTCTAATGTAATTTCAACTGGAGTATACCTAACTGCCAGATTATGTCACCGATTCTCCTTAACCCGATTATGTTAAAACACTGCGCAGTAGAGTATTTGATGACAATGCAATATAAAGTCACGTAGGGCGCTTGAAAGTTATTTTATTTGTGATCTATTTAGAAGATAATATTAAAAGCAAGTCATACTCGTACTACTGTGCAAATCGGTTGCCGTTGTCAACTGACGCAATAACGCAATAAAGGTTTTTAAGTGCACGCATCCTAACCGTGATAAGGGACGTAGTCGGGCCGTGCCACTTTGTGTTGTGACAATTATTACTGAAACTCAAGCATGAACCGGACACTGACTTGCACGCACGGACGTGTGTGAATTTGTACTACACATAAAATACTAACGTCCCAATTTTTCCTTATCCCTTACACAGTACAGACATTTTAACTAACTAGGAACTAGTAAAAGACTTATTAAAGGTCTATATTAGAAAAATATTTGTTCAATGAAATTTGTGAGCAGTTACGGCAAAAACAACTACGGTAAGAGAACGCAGTTTTCTTAAGTATAATAAATTGACGAATGAATGTCTCTTTCAACACTTACAGGACACAAGGCTACACTCAATGGCATATTTGAAGAAATACAAAAAGGCTTCAATATTCTTATGTCCGGGAACATATCCAACTGGCGATCCATGGGGAAAACCAGGTTAGCCATCTCGTCCATTGATTCCACTTTTATTAACCAACTTCAAAAAAATGAGGAGGTTTCCATTCGTCGGAAACTTGTTTTTTTTATGTATTTTCCCCAATTACTCAAATACGCCTGGACCGATTTGAAAAATTCTCATTTTGTTTGCGTATACTTCACATGTGGTCCCATGGTCATCAGGTCAGGATCTGATGATGGGATCCTAGAGAAATCGAGGGCAACTCTTCAAATATTATAGGCATACATAATAGCAATTTTGGTATTTTCTTCAACAATGCAATTCAAATGAATTCAATGTTTTGTCTTGGAAGTCGGTTTGAATTTTTGTTAAAAAGTTTTTACAAGCCCAGCAAAACATTTGTCTAATGACATGGTATCCTGACTGAACGTTTGATTGGACAGAAAATGTCCCATACAGTTTGAGTGTTTAATTAAAAACTTTTGGCTAGCAATGAGACAAAAAATATCTCCGGCAATTGAAAATATAACTGCATGAACTACATGACTTAAAAACATGAATCTCGCCCATTTCTTCACAATATAAACTGGTGGACAATAAAATTAGGCCACTCCAATTTTTATGGTTTATTCATTAACTAGCGGTTGCCCACGACTTCGTCTGCGTAGCAAGCGAAAACATTATCAATTTCATATTTAATTATATAATGTGTCCGTCTATAGTTATTTACAATAATTTAAGAAATACTTATTATTGTTTAGATTCTAAATTGAAAGCAACACAATAATATTCTCGACGCAGGTTTTGAACTCGCATCTTGTTCGCCTCAGCCTTATATTTTATAGCCACGAACCACGAGACCGGATCTAGTTGAATTTAATCGTTAAATTAAATTAGTAGCAATGATACTAATTACATTACAATACTCTGATAAAATTTTAGTCTTACAGCATAAAAGTTAAAATCGCACAAATAGTTATAAATATCGTAACGCTAAGATTTTAAAGTCCAAATTTGCGTATCTGTATTATTATTGTATTTGTTCATCAAATACATACAAATGAAATAATCCTTAATGTAAGAGGCGAAGGGTTCAAATTCGTTCGTTTTTAGGGTGGGTCTGGTAACAGCTATTACCGACTGTACATGAATCATTTTTTCCTTTTAATCTACCCATCACTAAGGAGTATGCTTAAGAAAGTAACCGTTTCACGGCACTAAAGCGGTGGAAGGCCCTAAAGTCAGGTGAAGTATTAAATCTACGACAGAAACAAGTCCTAAGCTTTTTATCTCTCTCCCTACGCCCTACATCTTTAAAATTCTAATAATGATGACTTATAAAAATAATGTTTTCCCTATTTACAGAACTCTCACGATGATATTCCTTTTTTTTAACGGTAGCATCATAACTGCGCTATCTTAAATTAATTACTGCGGACTTTTGATAACTGTTGCTACAATAACTTAACTGCGCAATTTGTTGTCTATCTAATTAATCGAATTATTACGACTAATGACTTAGATAGGAGGTTGCATTTACGTAAAATTATGATAGCAGTAGTTTGGCGTCATCCCTGAGGTCAAGCTTGATATGTGTTATGTTGTTTACCTAACTTGCTTGCTATATTGTTTCGCAAATCTTAACAAAGCTCTTCGTATCATCATAATATAATAGGTAATACATAATTAGCACCCTTAGTATTAAAGTGACCTAATTGAAATTCCTGTACCTTCTGATTTTGCTATGAACTGACCTTAAAAAGAATACTAAAACCCTGTGGCGAAAAAATTCCGAATTAGAGTAAAAAAGGAACAGCTTATACATCTGTCACTTCAGTATTCTTTTTTTGAAGACTTTTTTGGTCATTGCCAACAAATTGCATTTTTTATGTTAGGTCACTTTAATACTAAGGGTGTGATATACAGGTACATTATTCAGCTATGGCATTTATGCATATTGGTCTTTGGAATGTTGTCTCTTTGTAGAGCATAAATTTAATTCTTGGTTCTAAAATACACTGCAAAGTTAATGTTTCTAAAAGCTTAATTAAGTAACTGATGATCAGTTATAGTTAGTTTATACCCAATCTCACATTAACTGTTTTGATTTGTTAACCAAAACAAATAATGGTGGCAAATATTAAAACATGAGACATGACAATAGATGAAATTTAAAAGGCTTCAGATACCAGGTAAAGAAGTGTTTCAGTCGGGGATGCGCGTGAATTTATCTATTTCCCGGGGCCCCGACTCAGTTCGATTGTTCACGAGGCACCGCACGACACGATTTGTGGTCACGATTTTTACACACGACACACTGGAAACGATCTGTCGTCCTTTCGTTTGTTACCAAAAAAGTTCCTATACCATAGTTAAATAATAGACTTGCACCAAAAATGTCGTAGAATGATACTTACCTTCCAAAGAGGTTGATAAGACTTTTCCTTGGCGAGCGTCCGGGTTGTCGCTAAGAGGAAAACCAACGCCCATCTTAAGTGCAGCCGCGGTTGGCACAGACATAGACCTGCTGGTCGACCCTCGTTACAGTATATCACGTATAACATATGGGGGCAATAATGGGTACCCTTAGCACGAACATCGAGAAAAGTATAGTCACTGTTGCTTTGCCAATGAGAAGGGCTGGTCAAAATTGGTCAAGAAACCAATAAAAATGTGTTACTAAATACAGTGTTACTCGTAAAGCACGTAGGTACTCATGATAAGAAACAGCTATTACGATGAGACCCTGATTTTTTCATACATTGTCTCTGGGTTAGTATTGCATTGGATACTTTTTTTGATATTTTGGATGGGTCTCTAAGTAAAAGTTGTTATTGTTGTATAGTGGCGGTGGGTTCTATAAACAAAACATCTTAGATCATCTTGTCTGCGAAGTTTCGCTAGGTAATATTATTTGACACTATATAATTTCAAAGATCTTCTTCATTGGTTCATATACTCCACTTTGCCACAGATAATATAATACTAGTATACAGATGCCTCATACCATACAAAGAAACAGTGCCGACGTAACTAGCGTTTTTCATGTGATTATACCGATAATTTTTTGTAAATCGATCGCGTTCGGTTCCGTTCCACGGCGATAGTTAGATAACCATCTATATCTGTGGAACGGAACCGAACACGATCGATGTACAACAAATAATCAGTGTAATCAGTACAGAACGTCGGGACAGTTTCTTTGTATGGGATGTGACACCACTGACTTTGCCCAGTTCTAAGTCTATAATTTTAGCGCTTGCCACGTTGGTGATATTTTTAATCGACTTCAAAAAAGAAAGAGTTTTTCAATTGGGTTGTATTTTTTTCTCTTATTGTGTTTTCTGATCTGTGGTCGTATTTCGAACTAAATAAAGGATATGATAAAGCAGGCAAAAAACACGTGATTATATTGTTATGTCAATTCATATGTTCGTGCTAAGGGTACGGATGTTTTTCGATGCATGCGAATGCGAACTTCAAAAGAACATAAATAAAAGCATCAATAAAACCGATTGCAGACCAAGAGCTAACCTAACGTATGCCGTTGGAGCTTAAACTCTTATAACAGAGTTATTTTTCATGCTTGTGTATGTAAACTAAGCTGTGAATGTGTACTGGGTGTCTGCGACAAAGATGCTAAAAGGAGTACCATGGATTCAGTACATGATTCTGGACCCCCTAGCGTTGGATATTCGTCTATTTTTCTCTCCAAATTTTATGAAAAATATCTTCTTGTATCTTCTTTTTTTAACTTTAATCTGACCAAAATCGTTATTCCTATCTTAAACCCAAATAGACTTTAATTATCCTCCTTCCAGAGGGAAACCGCGCGCGGCGCGCTGCGTGTAGGTACAAGCCAGCGGCGCGGCGTTGGCCTCGATCGTGAACTTTAAGAAATCAGCTGATAGGTAGCGCTTTCAAGTTTTATTTAAATTGTTTTTTGTGATAAAAAGGGAATTAATGGTTTTTAATAAAAAAAAAAACAGGAAAACTATGACGAAAAATTTCAACGCTAAGAATCATGTACTACATCCAGCCTTTTAAGTTTAGCTTAGCTTGGCATAAGCTTAACGAACTTAGCTAAGCTCTTGCTCTGCAACAAAATTAAAAGTTTAGCACCACCTATTTAATATAGTAGTTTTTGTTACTATTATTTTAGTTTTGACAATGGAACTTCAGGCTTAGTTTTTCATTTGGTTCGTAAATTAATATCACAGGTAGAAACTTCTCAAATATATAAGTACAGTTCAACTATTTTCTTAATGTCCGAATAATGCTAATTTCCATGTCCATCAATTATTAGATTTATCACGTATAATGATTTGAATTCAGAACTAAGTACTTTATTTGTTTTGATTCCCGTGTGAAATATATAGAGCTGTAAAAATAGCAGCTTTAGTAGCTTTCCTACCATTTTTAAAATAAATCTCAAGTTGATTGAGAGCGTCCGGTCTGCACCACGTGCAAAGGGCAACTGATAGAAATCCGAGGACTGACGAAACAGAAAGTTTGCCGAGAGACATTAAGAAAATATTTCTACTGTAGATCTTTATAATCATTATTTTAGGATATTTTTTACACTAAAGAAGTGGTGCCATACTTTTTTGATAATAAATTCCTCAATTATTGAAAGAGAGAGCATCACCTTTACAATCCCTTGTTCATAAATATTCTCTCAAATCCCGTCCAGTTACCCAAAATCGTGCACTAACCGTTTCTGCAGCTGCTGTGGAGTTACTTTGGGAGTGGAGCGCGGCAACTCCGGCGCGACCAAAGGCTTGTCCTCCAGTACAGAAGGCGCAGTCTTCTTAGGACACAACGCTATGATAGCATCGTATATCTTCTGTAAAGCTTGTCGCGTCGATGTTAAAGCTGCCAAAGCGTCTGTGTTTTCTTTTGAAGCCTAAACGTGGAGATGAGGTTATGAAAGATTTGTATTTCTGGCTAACCTTTAGTTAGATTTGGTTTCATCATTATCAGCCTTGTTAGGTTCCCACTGCTGGGACACAGGCCTCCTCTCTGTGAAGAAGGAATGGGCCATAATCCACATCGCGGGCCCAGTTAGGGTTGGTAGATTTGGTTTACAAGAACATAATAACTTAGCAGCTTTGCTGGGTCGCAGGCAAGTTTTATCTGTGTGAGGATGCTAACTCTAATCTACATAATCAACAAGCCAACTTAGCATACTCTATTTAATTTTAGTCACTACATCTTCTTTTAAACCACAACGTTGTCTTATTACATCAGTCCTCAATCTATCATTTAGAGTTTCAACACACATACTTCGCAAGGAGCGCATTTCTACTGCATTAATCTTACTTTCATGTTTTTAGGTTTCCGTACCCAAAGGGTAAAAACGGGACCCTATTACTAAGACTCCACTGTCCGTCTGTCTGTTTGTCTGTTAGTCACCAGGCTGTATCTGATGAACCGTGATAGCTAGACAATTGAAATATTCACGCATGATGTATTTCTGTTGCTGCTATAAAAATAAATACTAAAAACAGAATAAAATAAATATTTCAGTGGGGCTCCCATACATCAAACGTGACTTTTTTGCCGTTTTTTGTGATAATGGTACGGAACCCATCGTGCGCGAGTCCGACTCGCAATTGGCCGGTTTTTTTGCCATACCCAACCTTCACTTCCATACTTAAGTGAAGGAACCAGCACGCTGTTGTGAACGGCGAGTCGAGCCTCCTGAGACATCGACTGCCTGGTCACAACCGCATGTATAGCATCATTCACTTTATTTCCCGCATTCACTCTCCTTCCTACATCCTCTTCAATCTTGCCATCCGTTGTGAACATAATTCCCAAATAAACAAACTCGTTCACTAGCTTATTTACACTTCACACTTCGATGAATCGTCTTCTTCAGCAATAAATAACCCGTATTCCAATTTATACCTTATACCAATGATATAAGAATCACATGACGCGTGCTCATGTATCACGTAAGCAGTGGCATAATGTAGGTAATCAAAAAAATTAAAATTGTTTTTGCCGATAATTTGATCGAAATCCTTCTCGAAGATCGTCTCCAAAAATATACATCTAACTTGTTTATAGTTGTCGGCACATAACTTAGTAAGAGTCTTTAGATGCGCACAAGTCGTTTTTAGGTTACGAAGCAGGACACGGAGAACGTTTGGCACCGTTCCGAGCGCGCGATTAGTTGTTCAGTTGACACAAGGATCGACTAAACAATCGCGTTGCATCCACGTTCCGTTCGCTCTATATGGTGGTTCGTCAGTTCGGTCACTATGCGCCAACTTACCCCCACTACGCCAAAACCTTGCCAAGTTACGTGCCGACAACTATACTAATAATGATTTAAGACATACCATCATTAAAAAAAACAGGTCATTATCTATAGGCATGTCTATTTCGATAACAATAAATAGTTTCATTCTTCTTCTACAAGTACATTGACTTTACCTCATCATAATCCAACCTCAATTTATCATCGTCGCCCAATAGTTTCTCGTTCTCTTTAGTGAGTCGTTCGAGAGACTGTCGCAGTGAGGACACCCTCGTGTTCCGTTCGAGGTAATAGCCCACGAACTCCACGGAGAATGCCGGCGGGACGTGCCAGCGTCGGGACACGTCTTTTAGAGCTGCCATCTAGAATGGAAAAGCGAGAAATGTTTTAATGATTAATCCTATTATAATATTACCAGCAGACCCCCACGGATTTGCTCCCGTCAACTGACTATCTACCTACCCACCACCTACCTATCTACTTTACCTACCTACCCACTTACCTACCTTACCTACGTACCAATTTGTTAAACTATTTATTTGAATAAGAATTAATACAATACTACAATACGAATATAACCAACTTTTGTTTATACTAGCGATCTAATTAACGTTTTTATTTTTAGTTTTTATTTTCGCTTGAGTTTAGATTTCGATGTTTTTGTTGGTATATTGGCGTGTGCTGGCTGTCATTATGGCAAATATATTTTATTATAATTTTTTGTGTTGAGTAATGTAAATTATTTGCATACTATTGTACAGAATCAAGTTTTTGTTTTTTTCCTAACTGAACAGACAGCTGTGCTGCTGGGGAGTTTGTTGCGCCACTTCTTCTTCCCAGCAAAAGCACTAGGAAGTGGTGAAGGGTGGGCGTTTTTGGGGGACTGTCTTATGTAATTTTGACGTTCGGAAAGTGCTGATTCTCAGCCTAGTTTTAATAAATGACTTTTGAATTTTTGAATTTTGAAATTTTAGATCACAAAACCTGCTATTGTGACTTAACTATGATAGTGAGATATTATTTCTCTTGCAGTTTTTTATGTAGGTAATAATGAGTATCTACTTTAATCACGTAGTACATAATTTTTATGTATCATCAATAGTTTTCTCAGCGCACGCCAAATAATAAATTTTATAAGCAAAATTTTGCTACTTTGATTACATTATTGCAATTTTCATAAGGATCTCTAATATTTTTGAAAATAAATTATAGCCTATGTTACTCGGGAATAATGTAGCTTTCCATACGTGAGAGATGTTTTCTAAATCGGTCAAATAGTTTCGGAGCCAATTCGGTACAAAAAAACAAAAACAACTTTCCTCTTTATAATATTGGTATAGATTATAAATGTAAAAGTGTATATATTTTTGTTTTAATTGTAATCAAGCAAAAACAAACTAAACGGATTTGGATGAAATTATGCACACAGATAGTTTATAGCAAACAGGATACTTTTAATCTCGATAAAATGATTCCTTAGGATAATAAAACACTTTTCACGCGGTCGAAGCCGCAGGCAGAAGCTAGTATTAATTAACGTCGAAATGGCCTCAAACAAAACGGCAACCACTGCTATTCTGTTATGGTGATTATATAATAAAGTGATAAATAAATTACAAATAGAGATTTCGATGGATGGTGTAAGGAATAATTTAAAAAACCGGCCAAGTGCGAGTCTGACTCGCGCACAGAGGGTTCCTTATAAACAGCTATATTCTCCAAAATAAATAGGTAACATTACTAAACTAACGTTCATAAACAATGAAAGCACTGAACAACGAAAAGGGACAAAATACACTTTTTCCACTACCTTTTTATACAAGGTAGTAGAAAAAGTGTCAAAACACACTACACAAAACACACATACACTTACAAAACAACATACACGGACAAAATACACTTTTTCTACTACCTTGTCTATACAAGGTAGAAGAAAAAGTGTATTTTGTCCCTATTATGTAACACATTGCCTAAGAAATTCGTTTCGAAATATGAACATTTAGACACAAAAAAAAACAAAATTACATAATAACAGTTACGAAATGACTTTTGTATGGATCTTTATGTAACTGGCAGAATGAAACTGAACCTATTGCCTCTCGAAAAACCGCGCGTTGATTGAGTGTATGTAGTCTGTGGTTTTTAGTCTGAACGTTTCTAATAAATTGTTGTTGCAACCTTGCATTTAATTAAGTAAGCTCATCAGTTAGTGGAAAAATAATTGTTCGTGTCTCGCATAAAAAGGCTTTATTTTTACATTCGCATGTAGCTTTAATTGGCTACATCGCTCGTGTTAAAATATCGTCGTAAAAAAAAAAAAAATTTACTACTCATAAAGTTGTGCGAAATTGTTTTCTCATTAGCAAGAGTTAACATTGTCTTAGAGGAAAGATTTACAAGATGGGCTTGTGTTTCACTGTCGGTCGGCTTTCAATCCAACCGGATGCAGCGCAATACCAAATGGAAATACCAAGTAGAACGTAGAACAACATACACCGAATAAAAAAAAAATACCATGGATTCAGTACATGAGTCTGGACCCCCTTTTTTTTTTTTACTGTAATCAGTTAAAAATCGTTATTCCTAACTAGCTCAATTAGATTTTTAATTATTCTCATGTGTCGGCTCATCGACAAAGATAAAAAGTGCGGGCGGCGCGGAGCGTGTAGGTACAGGCCGGCGGCGTTGACCTCTGTCATGAGCTTTCAAATTTTATTTCATTGCTGTTTTTTGTGAATAAACGGAATTACTTAATGATTTTTATAAATATTTTTTTTTACAATATTTTTTTTTTATAAACCTTTAAAAAAATGCCAGAATCATGAACTGAAACCATGATATTTTTTTTCTCCTTGGTGTAAGACACACTCCGTATAAATAAATCTTAAGTCAAAGGATTTGTAATCCGTTGCGTGTGCGTTAGACTTCAAACAGATAATGCGGTCTTATTACCTGCGCATCTTGAAACTCCAAGGCGTGTGTATCGATGCCCATACACTCGGCTTTACGTGCGAACTTCCTCATTGCTGAAGCGCTGCTGTACAGCAAACGAGCCATCTTCTGTGTTGGTACTGCACAAATTAAAATAGAATGATAATTTATAATATGCGGTCAAGAGTCGTACGGTGCCTTTAAGTACGGCTTCCACCAAGTGGGCCGTGCTGGAGCATATATTGAAATGTGTTGAGGTATATTGAGGCGATCGTGAATTGGATGTCATATTTGCATGAAATCCGTGGTAGTCGTTTGTGTACGAAAATTTGAAGATTAAGGGTCGATGTAACGTGTTTTACGGACAGTAGTGACAGTGTTATTAATTATTGCTATATTATGGAAGAGCGGAGTCTCCTAACACAGGCATTATTTGCTTAAAAGGAGGCTCCAAACACTAAACCGTTATGTAAACTGAAGCATCAATAAACATATTTTTTTTTTTTTTGCCTGACGGAACGGGATGATAAGTTTTAACAATATAGTCTCATACAAATTGTATATGAAACATACGTCACGGGTGCACGGACGGAACGGCGACGTGGCGTCCCTTGGCATTTTGTATGAAACGAACTTATTGTCCCGTTCCGTACGGTAAAAAACACGATAAGTGTGCAGCGACCTTTAATTTCCTTTGGCATTACAAAATGCGCTCCAGCGTAGCCCTCTCAGTGAAAATTCTACACCATGCTAGGCGACTGTAATAGAGCTATATAAAGGCTTTGCTAGTTGAAAGCATTAAATTTAAATTCACGCAGCAGAAAAGTTCAAGATCAACTACAATTAATCTTATTTCACAAATCTTACCCCACGGAGGATTCCTATTCTCCTTCTGTATCAAATACTTCTTCCTGTACTTCACAAGCTTACGCTGGATTCTTAATTTTTCGTCTGTACTTAAATTGTTTATTAACTCCAATTTTCTAAAACAGTGGAAAAATGCAAAATTATCAACAAAATATACAGTGTAGGCTGTTTTAAACATTTAAGTTTTCTTATAGTTCAGAAATTTTTATTATCTACGATTATTTACCTTTTCTCCGTCCTCAACTGCAAAGCAAGCCAGTTCCTCTTGCGTTTTTTGACTAGTGTTTTATCAGAATGTAGCTTGCAGTGAGCGTAGAACGGATCTGCTTGTTCCGCTTCTTCAGAATGTGCCTCGGCTAATAGTCCGGAGCGTTGGCCACTGTAAAAAAAAATATGTGAATAAGACATTTACTAAAGATCTGTAACTTAATCGAGTATGAAAATCATGATGGTATAATCACTCTGTATGCCTAATTGCGTAACACATTTCAAGGGTGAATAAGTTTGCAAAGAATTTTCAAAATCTTCCAGCCTTCTTCTCAGTGCCCTTTATTTCATTTACAGGTTTTACTATCTGATCACACTAATATTATAAAGGCGAAAATTTCTGAATGTGTAAGTGTGTTTGTATGTTTATTACTCTTTCACGCAAAAACTACTGAATGTATCTGGATGAAATTTAGCACAGAGATAGATTTCTCAATCAAATCAATGTCATTTCAATCATTTGTGTGCCTTTCTAGATAAGAATGAAAATATTGAAAGCTAGCTTACTAATATTATAAATGCGATAGTTTGGATAGTAAGTAGACACAGAGATAGATTATACTCTGGAATTGGCCTTCTAGATGGCTTAATAGGGAATTAACATTTGTTATCTTTTTATCTTGTTTTTAGTTTCTTACGACTTATTGTCGGGCCTACGTTGTCCCCCCATATCTAAGTAATGCTGTAACATGGAAATATTGTAAAACCAAACCATTTTTTTTTAAAGAGTAACCGTGGTGTTTCTGGCCGGTTCTTCTCGATAGCAAACGACCAACCCGAACCGTGCGCCTTTAATTGTCGACGTTTTATAAGTGCCCATATAGGCCTAAGTGAAATTAAAAAAAAAGATTTTGATTTTGATTGATTTTGAATAGCACATAGGCTACATCTCGGCTTTTCATCCCAGTATAATGATCCCTTGGGATAACAAAATACTTTCCACGCGGGTGAAGCCGTGGCCAGTGTTATATATTATGTAAGTAGCAAGAAGCAAGCTTGACAAGTTACCAGGTGACATGGAAGAAGGTCTTGCAAAGTCCGGCGTCGCAGCCCACACACACGCCCGTGCGCGCCAGCGCGGCGTCGTCGCACAGCGCACACGAGCGCGCGCCCCAGCGGGAGTACGCCATCTCGAACAGCGTCACGCCAGACAAACGCTCCACCTGCACAATATAATCAACATTTACTAAACAATACTCTATGCTAGAAACCTCGTCCATGTGAAACTATAAAATTAACCCAATGGAATAAAAATCCTGACTCATGGACATGCGAGTTTCCATGTGTTTTATTCAAATCTGTTCAGCACACTGTTCACATTGCAGTCTAATTGATTAATAAACATCCAGACTCGAACATGCTAGTACAGTACTTCCCAATCTTCTTGGCCTGGACATAGGCTTTCCGATGCGCATGGCGCATGGTTTTATTATTACTACTGTGCAGCCATTGTAGCCAAGAAGTTTGGAGAGTTGCCAAGAAGTTTGGAGAGTTCTGTAGCAGACCCCCAGGGCTTCGCTCCCGTCAATTGGCTACCTACCTACCCTACCTTACTTACTCTACCCTACCTACCAATCCTACCATACACTACCCTAACTACCCTACCTACCCAACCCTACCTACCTTACCCTACCCTACCTAATCATGTAGTACATAATTTTTATGTATCATCAATAGTTTTCTCAGCGCACGCCAAAGAATGAATTTTATATGCAACATTTTGCTACTTTGGGTTACATTATTTCATTTTTCATAAGGAACACAATTTTTTTTTTTATAGCCTATTACACTCAGGAATAATGTAGCTTTTTACTGGTGAAAGTATTTTCAAAATCGGTTCAGTAGATCCAGAGATTACCATCACAAACTATACCTCTTCATAATATTAGTATAGATTTACTACTGTGCAGCCATTGTAGCCAACTTCAAAGTGGCTCCAGTCTTCAACTAGCACAATAATGTGTATATTTTATTATTATAATAAGTTCCTAAACTATAATAAAATTCCTACACATGAGCTTGATCCATCACACATATCTTTAGTTACGACTGTTCCTATGTTATGTTGCTGTTGTTATGTGTGTGTCCTCCCCTAAACAACCAATGATAAATAATATAACAATCTCTGACCAAATGTTAATTAAAAAGGTACCCCATACTACCTGTGTTAATTATATTGTACAAAGCATATGTTGATATAAGTGATGATATAAGTTTAGGGCGTGCACATTATGCGCGCGCATCGTTTGGAGCCTTCTATATTGCAAGATGGCTAACTAATCTAAATTTTAAACTACTGCATCTGATTTTTTAAGTTAATATTACCTCTGAAAATGCCACTCCAGGAACGTAAAGCGCACATACTAAATGCACCCAAGCACCTACTTCGGTCTCCTTGAAAATGCCACCTGAAACATGAAAACGAAATCAGTATTGTGTTAAAATCAAACTAATTTAATAAAGTGTCCCTGTAACTACAAGTACCATAATAGGCAAACAATGGATCGCTGCAAAATTATTATTAGGAGCTATTCAAGTAATATTGTGATTCGCAAAACAAATGATTAGATGGTTAATTAGTCATATTGAGAGAATTAATGAAATATAACCAGTAAACATGAGAGGAAATATCAGATCTTCCCGGCGCTCAAGTAGGACATACATTATTGGTGATATTCTTCAGAACAGTCACTTGTGTCATACTCATTGAAATGCGTGTATGACCAGATGTATGAATGTAAATGATGCAGAAAGAGTTGTTAGGATTGTAGGAGGTGGCACTCTGTAGTTTGTGCCTACCTTGTTGGGAAAAAGGCATGAAGTATGAATGTGAATGTAAAATGAATAAAAGTTACCTTTGTTTGGACATAGCTCACAGCTGGGATCAGTGACACCTGCCTTGCAAGCCTCACAAAACCATGGTTCAGTGGATGCTGAGCTTACTGTACTAGACTCACTAGTTGTGTCAGACACTCCATAGCAACCTGAAATTAAAAACAGTCAAACAAACATTTAACTTTCAAAGAATTGGGGAAGGCGTTTGCCCAACGGTGGGACAGTATAGGCTAATAAAAAAAAACAAATTGCACGTTTCTACACTAATATAAAATATAAAGAGTGAATATGTAGCAGATTAAGAGTTTATTTTAAGTTTAAGTGTATCCTCATTTTAGCATAAAAACCAATGGGTATTTTCAAGATTTAATGTCAGTCTTAGTCCTCCGAGCTTAAGTAAAGTAAGTAGAAAATTAATCTGATTGCATAAAAGTGTGTCCCAAAGTGAAAATATTATAGGCTGATTATGCTTATGTTTAATCTATGCATATTGTGGCATAAAACATACAAATCTTAGATGACAAAGAACAGAAACATCCTTTACTTTAAGAAATGAGAATCAATAATTATGTAACTATGATAAAAACTAGCTAAAAACTAGCCTCATCTAGTTTAAATTGACAATAGATGTGTTTTAACCAATTTGCTAAATAAGTATTTAAAATAAGTGTAGTTTTGAAATTACCTTCATGTACAGTAACACCACACCCATCACACTCAACGATTTCATTGAAGTCATCACTCCTAGATCCGAGGCACCCGGCACAAATCAGCAAATTTGCCAACTCTACTGGAAACTGAACAAAAAATATATTTAAATAAATATTGCTACAAAGATTGAAGAACCAATTAAAAACAAAATGAATGTAATCTAAAATGATATCTTTTTCTCTTAAGAAATTACTGAAGTTAACAGTTTCATATAGGTAATTATACTCCAAAGCATAGATACCTTAAATTCTTTATGTTTGGTTATAGCCAGGACATCATTAACAGGTTTATCTTCTCCAATCTTATTGGAGTTCTTGAAGTCATCATCATCATCATCGGACCCTGATTCTTCAGAAGATTCGCCTTGCAATGCTGCCCCTACGAGGAAAATATTAATGTTATTAAACCACTACCACACAAATTTATTTTATTTATTGGATATCACAGGCAACGGTGAAGGAACACATCATGAGGAAACCTGCACTTATATAGTTAATGTAGTCTGAAATAGCCAAGTCAGAGGCCTGTGGGGTTCCAGAGGTGGCTTAATTAACTCTGACACCGGAGGTGGCCAAATCCTGACACGAAAAGTGAGACACAAATTTATCATTGATTACAGAGAGAGAGAAGTAGAGTATTATTCTTGTACAGAATTTGCAACATGTACTATCTATAACATTATTCTAAACTATGAGCTTATGTTTTATACCAAATATCTAACTGTATTTGAAACTGTATGTTTTTGGATAGATAAAGATATTATTATTATATTATTACTATTGATGTTGTATAAATATAATAATAACAAAATGTTTTGAAGACCAATAAAACTGTAGTCAAATTAAAAGTCATATTTTAAACATTACAGATTTTACAATACAGTATAATCTTTAGCTGAGACACAAGTTGCATTTAGCATTATTCATGTCCGTGTGTTCAATAAACTCGTCCAATCTTAGGCACTTCTGTATACAATTTATTATTAATACATTTTTTTATTGTGGCCTTTAGACCTAGAGCCTGCTAGTAAAAATATTGCCAGCACTTACCAGCATATGGACAAACTATGCTAGGAACACAACTTATAGAATGACTGTGGTTGAAACACAGGTAGATGTTATGAATACAGTGTGTAATTAGTTGTTTGGAAAATACTCATAAGAGCGATAATAGGACTAGAAATACGTACTTTTTTCTTCGTCGTCGGTGTTTATCGAATAATCGTCGCTTTCATCGGGGTGGTCCTCTATACGAAAGTCCGAATCATCCGAGCTCTCGCCTTCAAGATCAAAATCTAATAGCGACTGGGGCTCCACCGGTTTCACTATGCGCTTAGCCGGGCCTCGGGAATCTGAAAAGGTAACATTTTGTTATATTACAAAAGAAAATGCAACGTGAATAACGTCGGTCTTGTTGCAGTATGAAATAATAATAAAGTGAAAATACTTACGATTACTCATTTTTTAACAAAGATATTCAAATCGACACACATTTACTTCAATAAAATCATTAATTCTCGAATAATACACACAAAACACAGATTTCGATACTCCATGAAATAAAGAGTGTTGCCAATCTCGTCCATCCAAAGCAAAGCCAAGCAAGCTGCATTTTTTTGGGCATTCAATAACCTGGCTACTAAGGCTTTTACGTCCAATTCCTTAGGTTTTTATTAGAGTCTGGCAAACGAAAGTAGAGACTGAAAAAGCGAACTAAAAAGACTTAAACAAGAAGAAAATCATGCTGTGCAGTCGGAGGATACATATACGCAAGCTTGCTGGCCAAAACCAGATGTATCCTCCGATTGAACAGCATGATTTTCTTCTTGTTTAAGTCTTTTTAGTTCGCTTTTTTTTAAATTTGACGCGCTTTTTCAGTGTCTACTTTCGTTTGCCAGACTCTATACATACATACATAGAACATGCGGGTAGGCAGAATCTACAGAACGCCACTTCACCACCTGCTACGATGCTTACATACTTATTTTGATTCACTCACATTCATACATCTAGTCATATACACACGCTGGTTATGAGTACTGCGCACCTGGCCTTTCGGAAGGCTCTTCTTAGGTTGTATGTCACATAAAATAAGAACATAACTATTTTTGCATTAGAATAAGTTTTTTTTTAAATAAATGCTTGGCAGACAATATATTGATTAAACCACGAAGCAAATTTCACTGGGGTAGTCATTACTACAATCTTAGCTCTGCTTTACCAAGATCACGGCCTTTTCAATGAATCCACATGTTATTTAGTTGGATAGACACGACACAAAACTCTACCAATTTTAGATTACATCCAATCATCATCAAGTGTAAGTAGTTTGCTAAGTGTTTAAGTATGTACATGTCGCATCAAGGCTGGCCGATAGATGTAAACCATCGGGAAGGCAGGATGTATTCTCTTAGGTTAAGACATCGCGTGTGGGCAGGTCGGTGGGTATAATCGTGCAAATGAAATCACATAAGTTATTCGATACACTGGGTTTATTCAAATAGACAGAAGTTACATTCCTGCTCACTAATATTACGGATCGACACTAGATTCTACGACGTCTTAGCTCTACGGCTGTCAGTACTCAACTGTCATATTCCGCACCTCGCAAGTGCTTATAAAAGCGCCAATGCGTAGTTGCTATTGACTGCCGCTAGGGGCTTGCTTGTGATTTGTTTTGACGTCCGTACTATTGACTAAACCCGACACGGCCATCCTGCGAGATAGGCGTCCTCGTCTGTTCCTAATTGTCAGGTTTTAACAGTGTATCGAATCATGTGGAAATCCTCAATGGATGTCCTCAGCCCTTGGGGAAAGCTGAGGGGTCTGTCAGACTCCTACTGACTAAAACCACATGGTGTTCTCTAGGCCGTAATTCCTCTTGAGAGGCGAACGTGGAACACACACGCCGCCATCTCGGGCCTCTCTCAGGTGACAGATCCCCAAATCTATCACCCGCAGGCATCATCTTCTTGTCCTTGCTCCATGCCATCTCATGGTCACCTCGTGTTGCACTACACGTAGTCTTAGTCCACTCCATCCTAGCAATCGCCCATCATACAAGGGATGTTTTTCTGAAACATACAAAATTTTCAAACAGTATTTGCTCGTCCAATCCCGACTCATACACTAGAGTGAGGAAACATTTTGAAATAATCAAACATGATCATTCATATCTCTGTTCACTACTGCAAGGAACGAGTAAATTCTATTTCCTATTTAAAGAAAATAGCAACCTCATAGATTTGGTACCTAAAAGCACCCAATCTTCGTGATTATAAAGTTCAAGTACCACTGATAGTCATTAATCTCAAATTGAATCAAACAAAAGAAACAATACACCAGGTTTCTTATTCACGATCTTTAGCCATCACATAGCTCTACTAGCTATCTCATAGCTCTCTTAGTTCTCAATTGCTCTACTCGCACATCTCCACGATGTCGAGTCAACTCGACTCTCTGAACTCAGAACTTGTTCACACAGAGATTTAGTACTTACTACTTTATCTACAATCTCAATTGGTACTTGAGCTTTGTGTGTCTTACCAACACGATCTACGAATAGTAATCAAAATTTGAAAACGAAAACTATTTCAATTTTCGTAATAACGGCTTGACGATTCGAACGTCATTAACATTAACATAATCTCTCCACACGCCTGACTGCGAGTTTACTTTCCTTTAAACTCATGACTCAATAGGAACTTTCTGCAAGGTTCCTAACACAAACATGAATCTTCACACCAGACAAAGTGTCATGTGTGCTATACAGGACTACCGTTGCCATAAAGACCAACAGTTGCCACACAGGCCAACAGTTGCCACACAGGCCAACAGTTGCCACACAGGCCAACAGTTGCCACACAGGCCAACAGTTGCCACATAGGCCAACAGTTGCCACACAGGCTCACAGCTGCCAAACAACGCTCGGCTACTCCTGACCGAACTAGATTATTGGGTTCGTGAAAATAGAGCAATTTTAGAACCCTACTCTTTAACTAAATCATTACCCTGGGCCATGTACCACTAGTCGCTCCAAACAAACTTTAAAACTCTACTGCAGCAACAACTGCCAATCTTATAGAAACCCTCGAGTAAAACCTCCAACGCCATGGCTCTCTGGCCGACCAGCAATTATATTGCTCTCACAACGGTCTCTCGGTCTCTCTCTAGACCCCGACCCCCACCAGAATCCACTGGTACGGTCAAACGTAATACGTTCGATAGACTGAATTACTCGACACCTTAAGCTTGCTCATTATCATCAAAATCCTTTTGACATCAACATCGACTGGTACATGACCCGCTGGCATCTGCCCTAACCTACCTTGTGCATACTTGTAGGTTCCAAGCGTACCTATTTAAAGCTTTCGGTGTATAACGATCACCGTCCTGTCATAATCACCTATCGTGGACCTAATACAGGGCCTATTTAGTTTTCGTACTAAGAGTTTTCCACACAACACTATTCATTAGAAAAGGTCCGACGATCAACAAGTTCAACAACTAAACAAAGTAATTGTAACAATGCTGTTACTCTTTACCATAATTCTTGCAATGCATACTAAACTCAAACCTCTTCGTAAACCCATCGCCACATGTTACTCATGAGGTGCGGTCCGGAGCTTCGAGTATGAGTAGACATGTCAATCATATTTGGTCTCACTACCAATGTCATCAACTATGACATTCAATTCCCGAGGAACCTGGTGATCCGGGATCCTTCTCACAAGATTCACGCTTTCTACTCAAAGATCTCGGAATATACCGACCGTTCAGGGGAACAATTAAGCCCGATATTATTTGCGTCTTAATAGCTCGTGTGAAGGAGTTTTACGAATTAATTGGGATCAATATTCTTAAAATCTCATCATTAACAGTAACCCTTTACTATCGTTCTCTAACTCAGTCTTTATGTAATGAAAATGATCGCGAGATCCACTGCTATCATAATATTACTTTGAAAGTAAGCAAGTAAATTAAGATCTGAACACGGTGGTTGTAAACCGTTACGCAACATAAGATCTATTCCGAATACAAGCAAATGACCAGTACCGTTACTAACTCGATACAATTGCCTTCGCCCAACGACTTTACTAACTCGCTTTGCCACTGAAAATGACTAGTTGTTAAGTCACTTTCGATAGATCATCTTCTTCAGAATCTGCCTAGCCTTTTCCCAACTATATTGGGGTCGGCTTCCAGTCTTACCGGATTCAGCTAAATGCTAGTGTTTTACATGGAGCGACTGCCTATCTGACCTCCACAACACAGTAACTGGGTAACACGGTGCCCCTTGGCAAGTCTGCTGTCAGATCTCAAGCTTCTGACTACCCGTAACGACTGTCAAAGATCTTCAAATGACTGCCGGGACCAACGGCTTAACGTGCTTTCCGAGGCACGGAGGAAACTCGGTATGTTGAAATGGTCACCCATCCACGGACCGACCTCGTCAAGCGTTGCTTAACCTTGATGATCGACCCGTGCGGCTGTTATTATTTAGCCACGAGCTCATCTTCTTATGGGATATTTCATCCTAAAGTTCGTACTGAACCAAATGATGAAACAACCGCCAATAGGCAACTCATTAACTACTTGCTTACAAGTGTGTCTTAATTACCCAGTGATAGTGCTAGGTTTAACCACGACCAACTCAGTGGTCAAACATGAACACTCTTAAAGCTCGAACTAGCATCTCTTCACTAGAGAACATTCGACCTCACTATCGAAATAACATGGAAGCGACTCACCGAGTATTCCATTCCAAACTTGCGAGCGCCCGACTTCACAGCTGTGGTCGTAATGTTCGGCTACCACCTGCGAACTGCTAACCTGCCGTTCCTCTTATCCTCTCGGGTGTTGACACATCAGCCTTCGCATACACCATCTGAACCGCTAGCCTGCAGCAGAGGCTCCACTGCGACACAATATGGTATCTGAAACGTGAAAAACATTACGAGAGTATATGTTCACACAGTTATCTTAACCATACTCAGATTTGATGTAAATTAACCGGTGCAGCGGTGTAGTAAACTAAACCGGCACAGCTAAACGGGCTATTGTGGACATGAACCACACATTACGGTGTCCCATGTGCCCGGGTAGGTATATGGGCTTTATAGAATCCAATGAATGCCATAGCATTTTAAGTCGCAATTTCTAGGCCTTGCAGGGTTTATCAGCTTTTAGACAGTCTGGCCCTCCGACGACCACAAAAGAAGAATACCATGCTTCTTCTTAGTTATTTCTCACTACATAAAACTATCACACTACAAAAGTAATTAGAATATTTCATTTGGAATTATCATAATTTCCAGACTGAAATGAAAGGTAGGTACGTCACTGTCACCATATCGTTCTAACCAATGATAGTCAGCCAAGGCCAGCCAAGGGTTATTGTCAGTGATAGTAGAACAATAAATCTTCAATAACACCAAAACTTGACTATTGATTGTAACTAAAGTGAAATTATGAACTGACACAGGCCTCCCCGATGATCCACAGACCGCCATACCGTACACAAAATCAGAATTTTGAATAATGAACATTCTTGGCCATAGTCATAACAAAATGAAAACGACTCACCAGATTGGCATAAAGATCCGTGTGTATGGATCTTTCCGCACGTCCACACGCTCCTCCTTGACCTGTCCAGCTCCTTGGTTGTTACTAGCCTCCTTGCTGCTCCGTTACGGACTGGTTTTTTCATTATTTTGTTTTCGAGGGTAGTCGCAACTGACACCGCAATTTTTTTGCAAGAATGTAACTGCCATTTTTAACCGACTTTCGAAAAAGGAGGAGGTTCTATGTTCGACTTCTTGTATGTTTTTTTTTTTTTTTTTTTGTGTATGTTCACCGATATCTCCGTCAATTGTGGACCGATTTTGAAAATTCTTTTTTTGTTTGAAAGAGTATGTTCCGAAATTGGTCCCATTTTAATTTGGTGAAGATCTGATGAAGAACTTCGAAGATATACAACAGAACTCTTCAATAAATAACGGCAAATCTCTCGGGACTGCTGAAATCGCATGTCTGTTTATTGTTTATACCATTTCATAACATAACATAACGCCAGTATGCTCTTAAGGGGTAAGCAGATCTCTCATTTGATCGGTTTTGTTCAAGTTTCATGATATTCGGGTAATCTATTCTGGCGTTATAGGAAACTTACTAAACAACTTGCCTATTAGGTAGGTACAACTAAAAAGTGAAAAATAAAACAACTTTTTTACAAAAAAATACTACCGACTTCCAAATAAGAAAACTACAAAGTGAAAAATAACTTTATTTTTGGAAGTCTGTGTCCATAACGAAAAAAAATGGTACCTACGAAAGACACCGACTTCCAAAAATAAAGTTATTTTTCACTTTGTAGTTTTCTTATTTGGAAGTCGGTAGTATTTTTTTGTAAAAAAGTTTTTTTTACTAGCATTGTTTTTACGTGTGATCTCATTAGCACGATCGAATCCCAATTCTGATGTCGCATCAAGGCTGGCCGATAGATGTAAACCATCGGGAAGGCAGGATGTATTCTCTTAGGTTAAGACATCGCGTGTGGGCAGGTCGGTGGGTATAATCGTGCAAATGAAATCACATAAGTTATTCGATACACTGGGTTTATTCAAATAGACAGAAGTTACATTCCTGCTTACTAATATTACGGATCGACACTGATTCTACGACGTCTTAGCTCTACGGCTGTCAGTACTCAACTGTCATATTCCGCACCTCGCAAGTGCTTATAAAAGCGCCAATGCGTAGTTGCTATTGACTGCCGCTAGGGGCTTGCTTGTGATTTGTTTTGACGTCCGTACTATTGACTAAACCCGACATACATTTATTTACACCTTTTTTTTTACAAATAAATGTTTACCACAATAAAAAAAAAACATCATCATATCAGCCAAAAGACGTCCACTGCTGGACATAGGCCTCCCCAAGCGAATTCAATGCTTCACAATATCCACTAGGAATTAAATTGCTGGCAATTAAAACAGCTGATGACCTTCTAGACTAGAGAAAATTATTAATTATTCCCACAAGTGTTGGGAATTTTTTTTCGGTTTTTCTCTTAAATATCCGTTTGCGGTGCTGCTGTACAGACTATGTCCCACTTGCTGGAGTGTCCCGACTGTCCATTCACTTGTACGTTGGATGACCTGTATAATGCCTCTGACGCTGCAATAAACGTGGCTACCTACTGGGCTCAAATGCACCATCGAAACGAAAAAGAAAGAAGATTATGTGTGGTTTTCGTTTCTAGTCCGATTATGTAATGTTAATTTTGTCATTTTACACGTTTATCCACCATTTTGAGTAGGTATCCCAAATAAAAGTATAGTGTGTATTTTGTTTATCTTGGACATCGCTTGCACAGATTAAATAAAGATTACCGTACGTCCTGTCCATGAAGGTATAGATAAATATGGAGAACACACTTCGAATACCTACACACTTTGAAGCAAAACCTATGTATCACTATCTCGCTCTCTGTGGGCAGACCCTCTGTCTAAGCAGGGTAACCTTCATTTAATTTTTCCCAGGACATCGCTATAATTGTTGCTGTCCATTTAGTGGTTTACAATAATATTTATACAATTATCTATATCTCATTAATACTAAGACCGAGCCCCTAAAGATTATATAGATCATGATAATTATGCATGCGTATAATAAATTGATAATTAATATGTGGCGACGCTTGGGGGAGGCCTATGTCCAGCAGTGGACGTCTTTCGGCTGATATGATCAATCTGCCTAGCCTTTTTCCAACTATATTGGGGTCGGCTTCCAATCTTACCGGATTCAGCTGAGTACCAGTGTTTTACATGGAGCGACTGCCTATCTGACCTCCACAACCTAGTAACTGGGTAACACGGTACCCCTTGGCAAGACTGGTGTCAGATCTCAAACTTCTGACTACTTGTAACGATTGTCAAAGATCTTCAAATAACAGCCGGGACCAACGGCTTAGCGTGCTTTCCGAGGCACGGAGGAAACTCGGTATGTTGAAATGGTCACCCATCCACGGACCGATCTCGTCAAGCGTTGCTTAACCTTGATGATCGACCCGTGCGGCTGTTATTATTTATTTAGCCACGAGCTCCTTGATTTTTCGGCTAGATCATGACCAGGACATTGGTTTAGTTACAGTGGCAATACGAAATGAATGACTGAGATCTGTGCGGGCACGAGAAAGAGGCGTCATTGTACACATCATTTTACAACAACTGGTACTAAGGGACCAACCCAGAAATTGCGAAAAATAAATCAGATGTTTCATTAATTTTGCTGATAGTGAAACATAATGAACAGCTGTTTTTTTTTTTCAATTTCCTTGGTTAGTCAGTGTTAAGGAGCAAGGGTGGTAAGGAGAGTGTTCAGTTGCTCCATTTTTAATATTACGTATATATATTATACGGGACTATAATAGGAACTGTAATATATTAAAAAAAAACAAAAAGGAAACAAAAACACTTGCCGAATTAAAATCATTTATTTTATAACTTTTCTATTTTATTGTGTTCATGACTAAATATTATTGCTCTGTGTAGTTTCTGTCTCTTACCACGTAAATCACTGAAAATATTTTCTTTATGACTCTTTAAGTGAACACGTATACGCATGAAAAATAACCAATTAGCTATTTGCTTAACTATCTTAGTTTCATGCAAATCATTACAATCAATGGAGTCCGTGATGGGATGGTTAACCATTACCTGCAACAGAAAAGTAAAATATTGTGATACGACATTTTTTTCTGTTTCATTTTTCTAAGTTGGCCCATCAATTTAGCTCGTTGAAAAATTTTGTCCCAGATATATCCTCAATATGGTCACACTACTGCAGTACGACTTCATGTAAACAAAACAAATTAAATTGCACAAAATCAATGAAATTCAATGTAGATGTATTTGATCTTTACATAGTTATCATTTACAATTATTTTGAAAAGACTGGTTAATCGATTTAAGAGGAAATTATGTGAAAATACAAAGAAATATGTTTACAATGATTCAATGTCAGAAATCACGATTTAAACACTTACGCTTGAAATCTTATATCACCTTTTGGACACCACGTACTATGGCAACCACTCACAACACAATTTTGCACCAGTTTTTGAATTATAACAATGTAAAATATCGAAAAATCTCAAACGAAGCTGTAAACCGCAAAGTAAACAACCGCCATATTGGCCTGATTTATTTTGGCATATAGAGCCAATGTCTCCACATTACCGAATCCTTAAGAAATGGGATTATATTTCGTTGATTTGCCAACCCAGACATGCTGTGACCTACAATTTTAGGATTTTCAATTATGGAACTAATCTTAGTTCAAGTATTTATTTATAGGTAAATTATTTGACAGTGTTTAACTTCTGGTTGGGCTAGTGTGGTGACTATTTCTAAGAATTTTCTAGGAGATTTAAATAAGAACATAGCAATACTATAGTCCACACTAGAAAGAGAGGTCGGCCCACAGAAAGCGACATGGAGATACGTAGGTATTTGCCTCAAGATTTTTTTCTAAGTGTGGCCTCTATCTTTACCTGTAACTTCATGGTCCTGTCGCCGCCGTCGTAATTGATTCAGAGATTTTAGTAGTTTAGTTCACAATATCCATTAGAATATGAATTAAAATTGTTATAGTAGTCTATGGTTTAGTTGGTGAGGGATCTCCACAGAGTTCATTATAGCGATCTCTTTTATACACTGGCAATTTTTATTTCCTGTCTTGCCGTCAATGTCAATCACTGACTTATAAACCTATGGTCTTGCCATACCTACGAAATTAGCGTGCTTACCTACATAAATCGGGCAATTAAGATGGCTTCCCATTTGCCAATGAGGTAGGCCAACTAGGCCATTTGCACTGACTTATAAACCTATGGACTTGCCATACCTACGAAATTAGCGTGTATACCTACATAAATCGGGCAATTAAGATGGCTGCCCATTGGTCAATGAGGTAGGCCATTTGCAACTGTTTGACAGCACAACTACACAGATAAACGTACATATACAGCACACAACTACCAATTTTACTCGGCAATCAACATGGCGACCGGTCACGCATAGACATGATTTTGACGTCACTCAAAAGTGTTACCAAGTTTAGTCCTTGACAAACATTTAGATGTTTCTCTTTTCATATGCAGCTCTTGGTTAGTTAAAAAGACACAAAACGCTGTTTGACATGCGTGTGTCGATATTATAGATATTTGTATAACTATTCTTCATATAGTAGAATATGCCGTCTCCATAGTTATCCTACCTCATTGATGTCAATGTTGTGTTGACGTTTCGTTAGATTAGTTGTGTTTGTGTCAATGTCATTTCAAACAAAAGCATCCGATAGCGATAAATTGTTTTTGTAGTTTACTGCATGAGTAATTTATCGTGAAATTTATCTGATCCCAAGTAAAGAAGTAATAATTAACAACTTTATCTCCTTTAAAGTTTCTTTGAATAGTATTTTATCCGAAGGTCTGTTTTTAGCACAACGAGATACTTTGAAAATGGTTGGGCTCGATACCGACATGAACCGGGACGACGAATGCGACAATATTGGTCTGGGATGCGCTTTGGAGCACTTTTCAGAGATAGAAGATGTGTTAAATATGATCGACAACGTTAAAAATATCTATAACACGCCAGCTTTCGAAGTAGAATATGATAAACTTTATGCTATCTTGAAGCAATACTATGAGCAACCACACTTGCTTGATCCTCATTTGGACAAGATGTTATCAAAGTTTCTGAGCCTGATCAAGGATAAGGACTCGCCGTTTGAATTAAAGCATGCTACATTCAACTACATGTATCAAATTATCAGAGTTAGAGGGTACAAGATTGTTATAAGACATCTGCCACATGAGGTAAGTCTTTTTCATTCTTACAAACAATAATAATTTTCAGATTACCCAGTTTACTGCATCATTTGATAATTTATCAAACTGTTATACATCACATTGTGCAATACAAAAGAATCACTCAAAATTTGCTTATTCTAATTTTGACAGATGCAATTGGAAAAATTGAAAATATCTCTTTAATTTCCAGGTTTCAGATCTTCTAACAGTATTAACATTCCTGGAGGCTCAGGACCCAAAAGACAAGGAGACATGGCGGAGCAGGTTTGTGCTGCTGCTGTGGCTCTCTATAGTGGTCATCATTCCTTTCCACATGAGCCGTCTTGATGGCTTTGCCCCTGGACAACCAGGTAATTGGTTTGAGGTGTTTTATTAAATCGGGCTCAAATAAAAATAGGCAATGATGTTTTGTCATCATTTTAAATGGACACCCATCACAAGAGCTGCACTCTTGCTCATAATTTTATTTAAACCTAGAGAAAAGAGAACAAAAATTTTACCCTTTTGTCAATGGACTGTTTTTCTGTTCTGATATATGTACAGAGTGGCAAACAAATTCATATATGAATATCAATTAATATGCCCAGTCTGCATTTAAAAATATATCCAATAGTTTAGTAAATGTACAATGCGGTCACATTAACTTGACGCTTGGCATTGATGATGTCATTTTGGCACTCAGGTTTGGTGTGACAAAAAAGCATCAACAACTAAACGCACCTACGACACAGGAGAAATTCCTAGTGTGGGGCAACGTTTTTTTTTAAGAAAATAAAGATTTTTTTTTAAGAGAAAAAGAGATGCGTTAAGTTAATGTGACCGTGTTGTAGGTAGTTTGACTATCTAAGCATAATGCTTAGATTTTTTATTCAAGATTTATTCGATGGTTTCAAACTTCTCATATGCACTAGTATTGCCAGTATTGTTGTATCGTCGTCTCCACCCTGTATAAACCACTGGGCTAGTATCAAGTCGTTACAATAAGTTGGTTGCTGCTTGCAGATTTACTAATAAATAGGCATTTTCAACTAACAACATTGGTGGAAATTCATAACTTCTAGATGTTGCTGAGGGTGCAAAGAAACTGACAGTGATGGAAAGAATTTTCAACATTTGCAAGACTTATGCTATGAGCAAAGACTCTTGTGCTGAGGCCAGTGCTTATTTAGCTTCTAAATTCCTTATAAGGTAAGGTATTAACTTTTAAGACACATCCATACATATTATCTTATTTGAAACTACTTGCTCTTATATCTTATAATTACAAAAGAAAAACTAAAATAAAATACTTTGTTAGGTAATTCCCCTCTCATTTGATTGTCGTAAAAATATGAAACCTGTCCTTTTTACCCGACTGCCGAAGGAGGGTAATGTGTTAATCCGTCTATATATGTATGTTTGTTCCTATGTGGCGTTCTAGAGACCGAACGCGTTGGCCGATTTTGATGGTTCTTACGTCAATCTATTCGTCTTAACGCTGCGAGTGTCACTGGCTACATTAAAATTGGAAAATATAAAAATGGCGGATTTTGAGCGCCATATTGTGGGGGCCCAATTTTTTTTTTTCTTCCAAACCCATCGTGTGGGTTATCAAAATAAAGGGTTTTAAGAGGTGATTGCAAAAATATATAACACATATATATTTAAATGTACCAAATTCTAAAAAACAATCAACTAAAAAAAGTTTATTAAAAAAAAACAAAAACCCGACTCCTTAAAAAGATGTAAACAAGAAGAAATCATGCTGTGCAGTCGGAGGATACATGTTCGCAAGCCGGATGACCAAAACGTTTTTTTGATTTTTTTAATAAACTTTTTTTTATTGTAAAACTGTGTCCAATCCAGTTACTTTACAATTATTTATAAGTAGTGCAAAGTGTCCTGAGCTCATGACCTCTCCCTTGAATCTGCAGTGTTTCATTTAGCCCTAAATAATTTTCTGTCTTTTCTTAGGTCTGATGTAAAAGAGCTGTACATGGGTCAATTCTTTGACTGGGCCTGTGATCTACATTCCAATCTTCAAGAGGAAGAAACTATTCATTATGGTGTGTTGGCCGCAGTTGCAGCTGTATTGAAACATGGAAAGAGAGATGATCTACTACCATTGGCCCCGAAGTTACTGTCTTGGGTCACTAACCAGAATTATCAGCAACATAAGGCTATGCTGGTTAGGAAGTATGGTGTGAAGATTGTTCAGAGAATAGGTAAGATTCTGGAAAAAATATTCTATCTTGTTGCACTTAGAAATATGTACTGCATTGGTGCATCCATTTCAGCATTACCACAGATAATATAATACTAGCATACAGATGTCTCATCCCATACAAAGAAACCGTGCCGACGTAACTAGCGTTTTTCATCTGATTAATCTTGTTATTTTTGTAAGTACATCAATCGCGTTCGATCCCGTTTCACGGCAATAGATGGTGTTAGCAGCGACTTGCTAGTAAAAGGGTTTACTAGGTTCGTGAATATTTTTTTCTTTAAATACAGTGAAGGTTCGTTTTATAGTATTTTTTGCACGTTTTTAGAGTTTTTTTGCACCAAAATGTGTTACAATGCAAATTGTAACATTCAAGTGGAATGCATCAGAAATTAAAAAATGCGCCATCTATTGGCATCAATTTTAAAGGATCCGTTCAAATAATCTTTGAAATGTGAATTAAGAGCCCAATATTCCATAATTTTGTACTTAGGAGAGTTGATTAAACAAGAACGCACAATTTTTATGTTCAATTCCAGAAAATGTTAATTGTGCACATAATTCTATTGAATTGTGTGTACATGTCGCGCCATCTAGTGAGATTTATTTGAACCATATTTTCTTTCTTAGCATTGAGACCCCGTGGCATTACTGACTGTAATTACAGTGAAATATGGCCAGAAACATGAATTTTACAATACCATTAACTTGAATTCTTGTGTAATAACAAAGCCATATATTATACCGGTTGTGTTTGAGAAGTATAGTCAAAAAGTGATAACTTTTTGTTTCATAAACAATCCCACTGAATGCTAATGATTGTGGCATTTACAGTCATAAAATCGATGATTGTTATTTTTAAATAATCCCATATTAAACTCGGCTGGCTATACCACACCAGAAGACTATAGGCTCATATCTCCTAGTCTCGTTGTAAAACTTATGAAGAGAGTTTTCAACGAGATTGGGGAGGAGTAGGTTATCTAGGGGACCACAAAAGATCCTAATGGGTCGAAGAGTCCCAGTTATTTCTCGGCCCCTCCACAAGATAAGATAAGATAAACATAGCTGGCTGCCTCAAGTTATATGACAAATTATACATAATATCTTAATTTTCGAACCGACCGTCGAATCCGACTCGGCTGGGCATCGTTCGGGAAGTTGCGCGGTATCTTCTCGTCCAACTTACCACAGTGTCTCAAGACGAAAGTCTTGTGACCAGTGTGTGTTGCCAGTGATGACATATGGCTCTGAGACGTGGTCGCTTACAATGGGCCTCATCAGAAAGCTTAAAGTCACCCAAAGGGCAATGGAGAGGGCTATGCTCGAAGTGTCCTTGCGTGATCGAATCAGAAATTTAGAGATCCGCAAGAGAACCAGGGTAGCCGACATAGCCCGAAGAATTGCCAAACTTAAGTGGCAGTGGGCAGGGCACATTGCTCGCAGAACGGATGGCCGATGGGGCAGAAAGGTTCTGGAGTGGCGACCGCGAACCGGAAGACGTTGCGTTGGAAGGCCTCCCACCAGATGGACCGATGACCTGGTGAAGGTTGCGGGGATCCGCTGGTTGCGGGACGCACGAGACCGGTCAATGTGGCGACGCTTGGGGGAGGCCTATGTCCAGCAGTGGACGTCTTTCGGCTGATATGATGATCTTAATTTTGTACCAGGTTTAACATTCCTACGCCCTCGCGTGGTGTCTTGGCGCTACACGCGTGGGTCCCGCTCTCTAGCCGTGACTTTGGGAGGAGTCGCGGCCGCTGGTGATACTGAACCCATCACCTCGCCTCCCGATGATGATGATCAGGATATTCCTCAGGAGGTATGGCATATTATTGAATATTTGCAGATAACTTATTGTATGTAGGTTTCGCAAAGCGACCCCGTGTTTTGGTAAATTATAAATTAAATAGATATTTTTTTGCCATGGTACCAATATTTCAACACACTTATTTTCAGCACTATAATTCATGAAAATCAATTTCTTTACAAGGTAGAAGACGTAGTAGAACTCCTACTCTGTTCCCTCCGCGACGACGACACAGTGGTGCGATGGTCGGCTGCTAAAGGAGTGGGTCGCATCGGCGCGAGGTTGCCAGCTCTCGCGGCTGCCGACGTGTGTGACAGCGTGCTGTCGTTGTTCGCCGAGAACGAACGGGAGACCGCCTGGCATGGAGGATGTATGGCTTTGGCTGAACTAGGTAATTGTATAATGCTGACTTAGAATTACTCCTGCTGTCTGCTGTGATCTCTACTTGACGATGACACGGTGGTTCGATGGTCGGCCGCTAAAGGCGTTAGTAATAGTGTAATGCCATAGTTTGCTGACCAACCATTTGCTTGACGACACGGTTTGCGTAGTGGTTGAGCGATCGGCTGCTATAATAATAATTAATAATAAGCATAATTTTCTTCTTGCTTAGTTATATATTATTAGCTCGCTTCTTAAGCCGTCGGCTTTTTTAGGAGATCACTATTACACTATTGTTACATCTTGTTACCCTTCAATCTTCGTATGTGTTGTCGTGATCTGTCTACCAAGTATGTAAGCTTGATATGATGTATACAGTCTAGACGAATCTATGTATTTATATTTGTAATTTGTAAAAAAAAAAAAAAAAAAACGGAGTCAATATAGTAGCAACCCTAGTGAATCTGTCAAGTTTAGCTGTCAATTTTCGAAACGGCGGGAGTGGCCCTTCTGTATACTTTCTATTTCGTGGTAATGTGTAGGCAGCTTACAACAATTCTTTTTAACTGTACCTAGCTCGTCGCGGCCTCCTATCCCCCGTCCAAGTGGGTAACGGCATCGCTAGCGTGTGCAGCGCGCTACGTCGTGACGAGGCGCGCGCCGCTGCAGGCGGCGGGGGCGGCGGGCGCGCGGCGAGAGACTCCGCGTGCCACGCCGCGTGGGCCTTCGCGCGTGCCTATGACGCCACTGCGCTGGAGCCGTACGCGAGGGCCTTGGCTAATGCCTTGATTAGTACTGCGTGTTTTGATCGAGAGGTAAGTTTGATTTTTCCTACTATTATTGTGATTAGTAGAACTGACGACGCGTGAGGGAGGCGTGTCACGCCATGTGGGCTTTCGCGCGCGAATTAAGTAAGCGACAACGGAAGAGTTTAAAAATAAACTTTATTTGATCCCAGTTACAGCAAGACGGTAATTAATTCATCTAACAAGATATTGATCTTATATACTAACTTAATTGCTAACGTAGTACATCCACAGCGTGATCAGATTGACGCATGTTCTAGATAATTATAAATGCTGATCGCGCAGTGGGGAAATTGAGAAATAATAATCTAGTAAATACTTATTGTCTGACAAAGCTAATATTGGTAGGTTGGGGTTCCTTAACTCCTCCCTCCCTAAGAGAGAAATTATCCGAAGGTGTCGCAGACGGTTTCGGAGAATTTCGACAAAAGTTTATGAACTGAAATTTATACATTATAAAGATAACTATTGCTATTACAATAACCACATACTCTAAGATGGTCCATATACTAATTTCTATTGTCACTGTTTGTGTCGTATCGTCTATTTCACCAAATTTTGCACTTTGTAACACTTCTTTCACATCACTGAAGTCCACATTTCTTAGATCCACTTTCTTTGATCTTCTCTGGATGTCCTGTTGTAGGTCTGGCATCTGGATCAATGGCAGCTGGAGACTGGAAACTGTAGTGTTTGTGGTGGCGGCAATGATGACTTCGCCTATTTGTGTCTCGCATTGTTGGCCAGGTGTCACGATGTAGGTCCCAAGGATAGTGTACTTCAGGATTTCTGTATTGCAATTCTCGGTGATGATGAGATTTTCCTCTGAGTAAACCAACCATTGGTTGTCGGTTATTTTCTGTGTCTTAGTTTTTTCTATTTCAATATGGTTCTGTATGCAGTTTTTGTAGTTGTTCTTCATCAGCATTATTTGTTCAATGCAGGTCTCGGTTGGAAACTGGGCTAAATTAGTTTCAGCGCAAAGGAATTTTCCATTTTCAATCTCAGTACATGGGCTTACCACGGGCATGTATTTCAATCTATTCACCATCAGGTAAGGATATTTGGGTATTATTGTAAAGGTATTTGGAGAATGGAATATAGGGATGGGTATAACCTTGTAATAATTATATGTTTCGTTATTTATTAGGGGAACTTCTAAAACAAAAACTAACTTGTTGTTATTTATATATGATTTAAGTATGATATTACGTTCTAATTTTATTAAATTATGTTTGTTTACTGGGTATATTGTTCTAGCATGTTTAGCAATGACTTCTAACGTATTATATAATTCTGTACTGGAATCGCAACTAATTTTTCTAGGCAGACCATACCTGCTGAAATATTTAATCAATGCTCTAACTATCTCTGGTGTACTCCTATTCGGTACCTCTATGGCTTGTGCTATCTTACTAAATGCATCCACTATAGTTAAATAATATTTCCCTTCAATATATAATAAATCCATAAAAGCTTCCTGAAAAGGGGCATCCTGGGTTTGTGTTAACTGAATGTGGGGTTTAATCGGCTTTCTATCATATTTCATGCGTTTACATGTTTCGCAAGCATTTATGATTGCCGTGACTGTCTCTTTCATGTTTGCCCACCAATAATGTCTTTTAAGTTTGGTTAAAGTTTCTTTAATACCTCTATGACATGTTTTCCCGTCGTGGTATTTTAAAATAACTTCTTTTTGATCTTCTTCAGATCCTGTCAAATTTATAACTCTTTCTGTACACTCGGTTAACT
The DNA here is from genome assembly GCA_948252205.1 of Orthosia incerta. Classification (NCBI taxonomy): domain Eukaryota; kingdom Metazoa; phylum Arthropoda; class Insecta; order Lepidoptera; family Noctuidae; genus Orthosia; species Orthosia incerta. The sequence goes on from OX411748.1 coordinate 10,885,101, forward strand.
TAACTGAATCCTTTTTAAATAACTTAATTACCATGTTTGAAAAAGTTTTTCTAAAAGATGGGTGTTCGAAGTATATAAAGTACTTATGTTTTGGATCAATATACTCTTTCAAAAAGTCTTTAACTAATATATCGTTATTTGTCGGGAAGTGAACTTCGAGAATTTTTTGTTTATTATTTGAAATATCTTTTACGTCTAATTTATTTTTAAACCATGAATGAATTAAAATCTGTTTTGGTTTAGTATCGACAGCTTCGTTTAAACTAGGAATGCCTTCGTGTTCTCTATTTGAAACTGAGTTGGCAGTGACCCCATCATCAGAATCCGAAAGTTCTATCGTTTCTATTGGAGTTTCGGGGTCTTGTAATTCGCTTTCTATAATTTTTTGTATACGTTCCTGCCTATCTCCTATATTTACGAATATTGAATCTAAATCGTCGTCAATTGCATTAATCTTAATCCTAGATAAAGCATCTGCATTCGTGTTTTGAGGGCCTTTCTTATATTTTATTTCGAAATCGTACTCTTCTAACCTTAACCGCCATCGCGTGAGTTTACTATTGGGCTCTTTCAATGAATACAGCCAAGCTAATGGTCTATGGTCTGTAAATATGGTAAACTTATTACCATACAAATACGGTCGAAAGTGCTTAACTGCCCATATTATGGCTAAAAGTTCCTTCTCGATAGTGCTATATTTTACTTCTGTGTCACTCAGAGTCCTGCTAGCATATGCTACTGGCTTGTCTGAGCCTATTGATCCTTGTGACAATACAGCCCCAATTGCAAAATTCGATGCGTCGGTAGTTAAAATAAAACTTTTACTAAAATCGGGATACTGTAATAAAGGTGCGTTTGTTAAAAGTTTTTTACATGTTTCAAAACATTCCCTATACTCATCATTAATAATTATTTTACGACCTTTCTTTAAACAAGCTGTTAAAGGTCTAGTTATTTTTGCAAAATCTTTGATGAATTTCCTATAATAACCAATAAGTCCTAAAAAGCTTTTTATTTGTGTAACTGTTTCTGGAATGGGATATCTTAAGATTGCATCAATTTTATCATTATTTGGCTTCAATCCTTCACTTGTAATAGTGTGCCCTAAGTAAAGAACTTCCTTTCTAAGAAAATGTGATTTGTCGAGTTGTATTTTTAAATTTGTCGCCCGAAACCGATCAAAAACTGCTCTAAGTTTTTCTACATGCTGAGTCAGCGATTTAGAAAAAATTATGACGTCATCAAGGTATACCAGGCAATGTAAGCCCTGGAGACCTCTTAGAACGTTATCCATAGCCCTCTGGAATGTTGCAGGTGCTGTTTTTAACCCGAACGGCATCCTGTTAAATTCATAATGTCCTGAAGGTGTACTGAAAGCTGTTTTCGCCCTATCTTCTTCCTGGACCTCGATTTGATGGTACCCACTAGCTAAATCTAAGGTAGTAAAATAGGTACTATTGCCTAGCATATCAAATAAATCATTTATGTTGGGCAAGGGGTATTTGTCATCGGTAGTAATTTCATTGAGACGTCTATAATCAACTACCATCCTCCATTTTTGCTGTCCTGATGAATCTAATTTTTTTGGCACTAAATGTACGGGAGCACTCCAGGGGGAGTGTGATTCCTGGATGATATTGTCCCTTAACATTTTATCTACCTGATTCCTAATTTCTTTCGATTGAATGGGAGGTAACCTATGTGCTTTAATATTTATAGGATCTTCATTCCTTGTTCTAATTCTATGTTTTACTTGATTTGTAAACGTTAATGGAATATTCTCACAATAAAATATGTCCTTATAATCATTACATAGCCCTTCGATGGTTTTACGTTCCTCAGAATTCATGTGGTCTAACTGTAATTTTTTTAAATTATCTGTTAGCATCCTATCTATTTCTATGTTATTTTCTGTAAAATTAATGTGAACAGATGGGTTCTGCCTGTAAGGTTCGACCGTAAAAGGTCCTGTTACCACTAAGGTTCTGGTTTCATCCGTATAATTCTGAATAACGGTTGATGCGTAACCTTTAATACACGTAACTAATGCGGCGGGCATTCGAATCCCTTCCGTAAATTGCTTAAAATCTAACACAGCTTCCCCGTTCAGTAAGTTGACTGGGAGTCTTACTCTAAGTTCACTACGAGATGGTAGATTATATACCTCTCTCATAGGCGGTGAATATATGATAGGAATATCAGTATTTTTTAAATGTAATATCTGATTTTCCATATTAATCTTTGCCTGTAATTGCTTCAGCAAATTGCTACCTATTAACCCATCATACCTATCGTCGACACTATAGACATAAAACTTATGGAACTCTTGACTTCCAAAGGTAACCGGTAATGGAATAATAGCCGTTTCACTATGAACACTCGATGCGTGAGTGCTAACAACTTCGAAGGGTTCATACTGTAGATAATTTTTAAAATGTTTATTCGCTATATACGGGCTTATAAACGATCTAACACTCCCCGTATCTATCATAAAAACTGCCTTTAATTCTGGTATAACTATATGTGGTAAATTTAAGCGTTTATTACAATTTATTTTTATTCGTTCTCTAGGGTAGAGGCCGTTATGCAAAAATTTCCCGCCCCGGGTTCTTCAGGAGAAAATTCTTGGCACTCATTGTACGAATAACTTGAACTCTGTTCATTATTATTAGAATTATTTATGTAATTAACACGTCGCGACCTTGCAGTACGCATGGTGACATCAGTATTCGCACCCGACGTAGATGCTTGCGCTGCAAAAGACGGCGTGCTCGGTGCATGTGCCGCGAACTGTTGGTTCGGTTGTGCAATCGGAACAAATGACCTACTTGACTGCGGTGACGCATTATTGTTGTTTGTACGATTAAAATTGTCTTGATTTCTTTGAATATTATTATGTTGTTTATAATGTCTGGGCTGATGCGGATTGTTCGGTGTAGATGTGCTGTTTGTCGCACTATTCGGTACATGTGTACTTGATATGCTATGTGAATCTTTCTTTTGATTATTAGATTCAATTGCATTTTGGTTATTAGGCAAATTGGGTCTGTTATTTCTGCTAAAATTACGTCTGTCGTTTGTTTTCGACTCATAGACTGCCTGGAAGTTTTGTTCTTCTAAAACTATTTTTAATGCATCCTCTAACGTTGTGACGTCGCGCAAACGAACTAATCTAACTAAAAATGGCGGTAAATTAAACAAGAAAGCATTCATCGCTCTGTTACTATAAATGATTTGCTTTGCCTTACGTAGAGATTCATCAATGATAGTTTCTGATATTTTAGCAAATAAAACACTTCTCATCCGCTGTATTCTATGGCAAAAATCTAAATAACTTTCACCCTTATTTATTCTACACGATTCTAATTCCATTGCTAAACAATCCTCTGTGCGTGGATCACCGAAGTGTTGGTTTAACAACTTCTTCAGCTCGTCCCACGTACCTATAGCTTCTCTTTCGCCTACCAAACTGGCTGCTTCGCCTGATAACCTACTAGTTACTACATGAAATAAATATTCATTTTGGGCTGCGGTTCCTAAGAACGTAGACAAAATGTATTCACATTTTTTTATAAATAAAGGCAACATTCTAGTGTCGCCGCTGAATATTGGTATGATGTTAACCAATTCCTGTGGGACACGGGTTACGTTTTCCATTGTGAAATGTTATGAAAGGAGCAAACGCGGAGAGAAAAAAAATCACACTAATGTGCTACTAAACTATCACTATTCTAAAATATTAGTACGTTTAAAATCTATGCAAATATTATTACGGCGTTGTCCAATCCCTAATAATACACAAACACATAGACTATTACAAGGTTGGGATATAGATGGAAGAGCTGAGAGGAAGGTGAAAAAGATTTACTCACAATTCCGCAGCTAGCTCCATGCTCCCTGAATTACTGCTTGGCTCCTGGTCCTCTCCTGGCTTGATGTGGCTTCTTAATGTATTTGTTTGTTCGGTGATCTCTGCTGAACCGTTGAAACGGACGTCGGCTGCTTCCCGTAGATGTGGATACGTGACAGACTGACTACAGAGATCCTACCGGCTGCGCCAATTAAGTAAGCGACAACGGAAGAGTTTAAAAATAAACTTTATTTGATCCCAGTTACAGCAAGACGGTAATTAATTCATCTAACAAGATATTGATCTTATATACTAACTTAATTGCTAACGTAGTACATCCACAGCGTGATCAGATTGACGCATGTTCTAGATAATTATAAATGCTGATCGCGCAGTGGGGAAATTGAGAAATAATAATCTAGTAAATACTTATTGTCTGACAAAGCTAATATTGGTAGGTTGGGGTTCCGTATGACACCACTGTGCTGGAGCAGTACGCTAGGGAGTTGGGATAAGTACTACGTAAGTTTGTTTTTACCCGACTGCCAAAGTGCCGAAGGTGGGTATAATGTGTTTATCAGTCTGTGTATGTATGTATCTTTGTTCCTATGTGGCGGTCTAGGGACCAAACGCTTTGGCCGTTTTTGAAGATTCTTAAGTCGATTCGTCTTAACCTTGCGAGTGTCACTGGCTACATTAAAATTGGCAAATAGATAATGGCGGATTTTGGGGGCCCAGTTTTTTTTTCTTCTGATCCCATTGTGTGGGGTATCAAAATAAAGGGTTTTAAAAGGTAATTTCAAAAATGTATAACCTTTATATGGTTAAATTTATCTAATTCGAAAAAAATAATGTTAACTAAAATGTTATAAATAAAAAAGTCAATTCAAAAAATCAACAATCCTGACTGCATGATTAGTACGGCGTGTTTATATAGTTTTTATTTTTATTTTACAATTTATTATTTATTTAAACTTCATGTACTCGTACAATAGTGATACATAGGCGGACCTAATGCCACATACATTCATACATTAGTAGAACTGATTATTGTTGGGGTGGATGTGTTCTTAAGAAGAGACGCACGAATCGGTTTACGTAAGCTGGGATGTCCTCTGGCTAGGTGGAGTGGCCATCTCCGCATGGTGGCAGGTAGGAGCTGGATGAGTGATTTAATCTTTAAAAGGCGCCTGGACTTCTAGGCAAAAGACCAGGGAGTGTAGGATTTTACCTCACTCACACCCCGGTGATCACCATCAGCACGTAGAAAAATCCCCTTGACCTTTCAGAAGACCTCCTTTGTGCACGGCAGCACGTGATCATCATTGTGCCACCATCTTTCCTGGAGTCACGTGGCTGGCGGACTGAGCGCCCGTGAGCCCGGAGTTCCGCCTGCTTATCATGCAGGTACACGGAGCACACAACCAGTGGAGAGAGCATGCGGAGGCTACCGCGGGCGCCAAACGTATGCAATATCAATCTCATGCGGCGGAATTTTGGTCAGTCGCAGCATTTATAGACTAAACGCACGAACGTCACGCGCTTCCGTCTTCAATACAAATAAAACGAAAAGTAATGGCTTGTTTTGCAATTAAATGGTGTGAAAAGTGTACTACTACTTCAAGTTACACAAAAGATTGAATAACATTTCACAGTTATGTGGTTTTCTACTCCATTTAAACAATTTCATTAAGTAAAATCAAATATATTTATTTCTGAATGATTCGCTTTGCTGTCTCTTTCTCGTACACTGATTTGCACATTAGCAGTTGTCTCTTTTTTTCTCGATAGTGCTGTTTGCAGCATCACGACAATTATATCGATATGTAAGGCTTAATAAGCTTATAAAAATAATAAGAACTGCAGCTGTGTACGTTGTTTTGTTTGTTATGGTCTAGCCCGTATTTACCTTATCATAAATGTTTATTATACGTACCGAAGATACTAAGAATATTTTTTTTGTTTGTCTGTATCCCAAAGAAATCTTTATAGACTATTAGAAAATTGAATTGAACTAATAATAAGTTAAAAAATAAGTATTACTTACTTATTGTTTAACTTCTTAGTACTAACTATAAAAAAAACAAAAAAAAAAAACAATATCAATATCGATAGATAAAATTATCGATATCGATTTAGATTTTTTTACTTTTTTGGAATCCCTCGAGAATCAGTTGTCATTTGGTTGTCAATCTGTCACCCAATCACAGCGGGGGCAGGTTACCTCTGCCCCCGCTGTTTCTTGGTGACTTCGATTTAGAACAAAAACGTACCGATGCTCTCTCCACTGGTTGTGTGCTCCGTGTGCAGGTAGGTTTTGGCGTTTTAGGCATCGAAGTGGTTGCCTCCCCGACGCCTTCTTCTCTGAAAGCCCCGCTCGGTGGCCTCCTTCTGGAGCAAAACGGTCTAACAGAATGAGGCCAATGATAATCCAGGGCTACATCGTGACAACACGTAACATGTACATGAAATAAACTCTTAACGAGTACCCATAACATATTTTTGTGATATCTTAATAAGCCTATCCTAATCTTTCTCCCCCAGATCAACTGTCGCCGCGCAGCCGCAGCCGCCTACCAAGAGAACGTCGGCCGCCACGGCATGTTCCCCCACGGTATCGACGTCCTCACCACAGCCGACTTCCATTCAGTAGGGCCTAGGAACAACGCCTACCTAGTCATCGCCCCGCAAGTGGCTTCCTATCCGGAATACACGCAGCCGCTCATAGACCACCTGGTTGATTTGAAAGTGGAACATTGGGACTGTGCCATAAGGGAGGTGGCTGCTAAAGCGCTGAATAAGCTGACTGATAGGGTTTGTATTTTTTTTTGTTCTTATCGTTAGCGATGATGTGATCGACGGTGAAGCACGCTTGCCTAAAAAGAACGAAACAAAACTTGCTAGTATTTCCCGGAATAATTATATATACCGTGTTTCCTAAATTGCACTTTATTTCTATGCATTTTGTTTTAAATTTGAATGGAATAGGAAGCCGCCCGTGCCATGTCCGCGCCCGACGCCATTTCTGTGTGGCCTGCGCCTTACACATAGAAAAAAATGCCCGATTTATGTTTCAGACCCATGATGTAATAGGTAAAAGCATATTACCATCAAATGGACCCAAATCGAAACTCCAGACCGCTACTGAGAACCCAATAACACGCAAAGTGTCACGATCTGGGAACCAAGACTTGAAACCGGTTAAAAAATAACCGGTTATTAAATGTTATAATCGGTTTTATCGTTTATTTTGTTTGCGTTTAGACTTTAATAGAGCGTGATTGAAAACTTTAATTAACCGGTTTAGGCGGGGCACGCGCAAATTTTTGTGTCTCCCTGCACGTTGATTGCAGAAATGTAGTTATTTGTATAAATTTGTACGACGTACGACCGTTTCCAATGTGTGTTTGTTTACGACTGAATCGTTTTTGTACTTCAGCATGGTTGTGCATTGTAGATTGGCTACATAAACTGTTCATAACCGGTTAATGACACAAAACATATTTACGAACATTTTTTGTCTGAATTCGTTTAATTGTGGTTAAAGGTAGAACAAAACCGTAGTAAAAAGTTCCCTATACCACAGACAATATAATACTAGCGTACAGATGCCTCATCCCGTACAAAGAAACCGTGCGGACGTAATAATTTTCATCTGAATACACCGATTATTTTTTGTAAATGGATCGCGTTCGGTTCCGTTCTACGGCGATATATAGATCATCATCTATATCCGTGGAACGGTACCGAACGCGATCGATGTACAAAAGTTAATAATTATAATCAGTACAGTACGTCGGCACGGTTTCTTTGTATGGGATGAGACACCACTTAGGCGTTCACCGGTTCGATTTTTTTCCGGTTTCCAAGCCTTGCTGAGAAGTTAATCGAGTATTACAATGTTAGTAAAAAAATGGACTTGTTATATGCTATTATGCATTCTACTGTCTACAACAGGACAGGACTGCAGTAAATATCCTAACTAGCGATGAAAAAAGCAGGAAAAATGCCCGTTTCTTTCCAATTCCGTGGTTTTTTTCAATGTTCCATTCGAAACTTTCGAAGAAGATTCAAAGGCAGGACTCCTGACATGCCATATCAGTTTCTTGCAAAGTTATAGTAGTCACAGCACAGCGTATCTTTGTGTCTCTGAAGTTGGCTATACCAACCATTGCGCAAGAAACAGTTTATCATCGAGTATACTGCATAGAGTAAGCGAGATAGGACGATGCGACAAACGTAAGCGAGTGAAAGAGACAGTTATACAATGCTATCTTCACCTTCAACATGACACAAAAATAGCTACTGCACAGGGTCTTGCAGCCAATTCAGAGACACAAAGATCTGGGGGGTGACCATAAGCTCTTAGAGCGGTATCAATTTGATATCGAGTAAGTGACAGATGTATACAAGTCAGATACATCTGTCCCTTATTCGATCTCAAATTGATACCGCTCTAAGAGCTTATGGTCACCCCCCTGTTGTGAGTATGATAGCTTTGCTGTAAAAAGAGGTTTTATAGAATCTTATATACTCTTGCATGAACTAGCCACCTACAAATTGCTGCGAGAATTTTAAATTTAGAATGTTCAAACTGATAGCTTGACAGTTTTATGTCATAGCTTTCTGTGCTACTTTCTAGGTTAAGTAGGATTAGTTTTTATTTTATTATTTTTAGAATATTTAATGTTTAATCCCTATTTTTGTGCTATAGTTTATCACAAACCTTTCACAATTTTTTGAATATCTGAAAATTCAAAGATGCGAGATGTAAGTTTATTTTTGCTACCAAGCTCATTAGATGAGGAAGTCAAATTAGATAAATGCTGCCTAATTGGAGTCGCATCGTACTATCTCGCTTAGGTCGGTTGTTCACGACTTCACGAGGCACCGCACGATACGATTTGCGGTCACGATTTTTAACAAACGACACAATGCACACGTTCTGTCCTCCGTTCGTTTGTCCATTAAACACGATTCTGAAACGACACTGCAGTGCATTTGTATCTATACTTCACACACATCACATCATCAGCCTATTAATGTTCCCACTGCTGGGACTCAGGCCTCCTCTCTGTGAGAGGGGATGGGCCGTAATCCATCACGCGGGTTGGTGGATGTCACATGTCTTCGAATTTCTTGGTTCTAGGACATGCCGCTTTCCTCACGATGTTTTCCTTCACCGTTTTTATCTATACTTATCTATACTAATATTATTAAGAGGTAAAGTATGTGAATTGTGACGTTGTAGGGGGTAATCTCTGGATCTACTGAACCGATTTGAAAATTATTTCACCAGTACAAAGCAACATTATTCCTGAGTGTCATAGGCTAAAATATATTAAAAAATAATAGATATCCTCATGAAAATTGCAATAATGTAACCCAAAGTAGCAAAATGTTGAATATAAAATTCATTCTTTGCCGTGCGTTGAGAAAACTATTGATGATGATACATAAGATTCATGTACTACATGATTAGGTAGGGTAGGTCAGTTGCCTTTGTTCGCATAAGGACAGATTCTCATAAAGACAGATTAGCAGAAGGACAGATTCTCATAAGGACAGTTTCGCATAAAGACAGAAAAGGTACAGTTCCGCACACTATTTTTAGGCATACATACATATTTTCAATAGTACCTAATAAAAAAGAAAAAATATAGAAATTATATTGTTATTATGAATGGATGAAGCGGGCTTCAACAAAAACGATGTCGTTTTTATTGAAGAAAATAAAGGTAAGACTTATTCATTTTACAATAAATATCTCTATTTCTTATTAGGGCTTCCAAACAAATACCTATGCAAAATGTTATAGGTTTATGTAAATGTATAAATTATGTTTGTGCTTTTATTTTTTAAACAAAGGCATTAGTCGGAGCTTGCAAAGTCTGATATATTCATAATTACAAGTAAAGACAGGTTGCCGAATCAAGGGATGGTGCTTCTACACGCTGGTCATAAATATAATTTTGTTAAGACAATTATGTCCGGTACAAGTAATTGGCTTTGCGTTAATAAATTTTTGGTACACAGCTGGCAATAGCAACACTTGCGTTAATAATTTTTGTTACACAGCTGGGAATAGCAACACTTGGAACAGATGTTGATTGTTGTCCTCTTCCGTTGATCCGTTCTATCAGTTATTTACATTACATGCTGACATCTCACATAAATTGTGCAGGCACAAAAATTAGTTTAAAAAAACTAAAAAACACGCTTTTTAGAATATATCTCCATAATAGAATTTTTCTTGAACAAATTTCTGTCAAATAAAAAATAATTAGGTACAGTTGAGATCAGGCACCCCACGCTTTTTTACGATGAACTGAATTGTAAAATGGAATTGTACAACTATCAAACAAGTTATGTAATAATATTTGCTATGATGTGTATTTATTTTATTCTATTCGTATTTTAAACATATTGAAAATTATTTTCTACTTTTTAGTTCGGTTATCTACAAAAGCGTGTTTTTTAGTTTTTTTAAACTAATATTTATTTTCTATCTTTTAGTTCGGCGAACTACAAAAGATACACGTATTTTGTTTTTTTTTTTATTTATAAGTCTTGCAAATTATTGCATTGTCATCGGTCCGTGTGCATAGTTTCAAATTAATCCGACGTTTTGAAGGGGGTGAAAATCACGTGCAAAGACTCCCTTACATTGATACATAGATACTTACATACCAACTTTTTTTACCAAACTAATAAAAGCGTGTTAAAAAAAGAAGGTAATCTGATATTTTGGTTGACAGTAAAATTGAGAACATTGTTTTGGATTTCGCAAACGATAAAATATCGGCCATAGAGTGCTTACAACGCCTCGCAATACTGAGACGTGCAAAATGTGAACCGTACCAAACCTACAGTGACAGGTTTAAGAAAAAAATTTTTTTTTGAATTGATGGAGTACATGAAGTACATGGAGTTTGTAAAGTAAAAAATAAATTAAATAAATATATTCTCTTCAACTTAACTGTACTTTGTCTTTATGCGAAACTGTCCTTACGAGAATCTGTCCTTCTGCTAATCTGTCTTTATGAGAATCTGTCCTTATGCGAACAAAGGGTCAGTTGGACCACGGGTCTTCGGTAGGGCCAGATGTCCAATCATTATTTTTTGTTGGACGACTGCCCCTACCGATGACCCGTAGTCCAACTAGTTGGACCACGACCCCTATACGGGGTAGCTAATGTAGTGTAGGTAGCGTATGGTAGGTAGGGTAGGGTAGGCAGTACCCGCTAGCACGGGAACGAAGCCCTGGGGGTCAGCTAGTAATATTATAAAGACGTAAATTTTGTGAGGTTGTAGGGGGTAATCTCTGGATCTACTGAACCGATTTAGATGAAATTTGGCATAGAGATGGTTTGAGGCCCTGGGAAGGACATAGGATAGGTTAGGTATTCCCTTGGGATGACAAAACACTTTTCTAGAAGAAGCTAGTTGTTCTATAAACGCGTGAGTGACCAACCACGCGTGAGCCGTGCGGTACGGTGTGTAGTGTCGTCAACAAGCTCATACTTGTTTTATACAGCTGCTAAATCGTCACTGCAAACATATCGCGACGACATTGCGGTATCGACGACATAGCCGAAACACCGTTAGTAAATCATGTCGCGTGTAGTGCGGTGTCGTGCAATGAACAAACGGTCCATACTAATATATCGAGCTCTGAATCGTGACCACATTTTGTCGTGTCGTGTGTCGCGTCGTTAACAAACGGCGGCGTTACTGTATGCAGTATACCCGATGACAAACTGTTTCTTGCGCAATGGTTCGCAGAGCCTAACTTCAGAGACCCAAACATCCGCAGTGACTACTGTATGTTTGGGTTTTTACTGATAAATGTTTTCACAACGAACAGAACTATTTTCGCTCGCATAATATCTCGTGTCCACCATCTACCCATGCATTTTACTTTGAGAGACTATGACGACTGTACTGCAGAAACTACTATTCCATTATTATCATTCTGCTGTTTTTTAGATCCCTGATTACGTGGCCACAGAAGTGCTTCCGAAACTGGTGAAGAAGACAGAGTCTATTGACTTGAACGTACGACATGGAGCTATTCTCGGCATCGGTGAAGCTATTTATGCTCTTTCGAAGGCTAAACTTTCAAATGGTAAGTTTTATTTATCTATTTATTTATTATATTCTTTATTGTACACCACAAAAATATATAAACAGGACAAACAATCATAAAAGCAAGTGTTTTATTCACTACTAGCTTCTGCCAGCGGCTTTGCCAAAAGCCGAAATCCAAAAGGGTTTATTATCCAAAGTGAACATTATACCGGGACGAAAAGTAGCCTATGTACCTCGAACATCGGCGCCGAGTTGCCAGCCTGTCGGTTTTTTCTAGGTCGTCACTCCAGCCTGTCTTTCTGTAATAACAGCCTTGCAAATAGCTAAAACAGCTTTTATTGTTCAGAAATTGTCTTGCCTCTTGCGATTTATTTATAACTAGCTGTCCCACGCGGCTTCGCTCCCGTCAACTGGCTACGTACCTACCCTATCCTACCTACCCTACTCTACACCTACCCTATACCTACCCTACCCTACCCTATACCTACCCTACACCTACCCTACACCTACCCTACACCTACCCTACACCTACCCTATCCTACCTACCCTACTCTACACCTACCCTTCTTTACACCTACCCTATACCTACCCTACCCTACCCTATACCTACCCTACACCTACCCTACACCTACCCTACACCTACCCTACACCTACCCTACACCTACCCTACCCCTACCCTACACCTACCCTACACCTACCCTACACCACCTACCCTACACCTACCCTACACCTACCCTACACCTACCCTACACCTACCCTACACCTACCCTACACCTACCCTACACCTACCCTACACCTACCCTACACCTTCCCTACACCTACCCTACACCTACCCTACACCTACCCTACACCTAACCTACCCTACCTACCTTTAGTACTATACGAATGCATCCTGTAAACTTTTGTTTCTACCGGCGGCGGCGATCTAATTAAAATTTAGAACATAAAAGCTGCTATTGTGAGTCAATCTTAAAAGATAGACATATGCTGTCGCGGACTTTTTTTAAGAACTTTTAAAGAAGAACAATTCCATCATACATTATATTTGCGTAATTTAAACCGTTTACGCAGCGCACGCAACAAAAGCTCCCAAAAAGGAATATTTTTGCCCGTTTTGCAACATTTTTCATTTATGCTCGGCTCCTTTTGGTTGTAGCGTGATGATATATAGCCTATAACCTTCCTCGATAAATGGACTATCCAACACAAAAAGAGTTTTTCAATTCCAACCAGTAGTTCCTGAGATTAGCGCGTTCAAACAAACAAACAAACAAGCAAACAAACTTTTCAGCTTTATAATATAGCCTATAACCTTCCTCGATAAATGGACTATCCAACACAAAAAGAGTTTTTCAATTCCAACCAGTAGTTCCTGAGATTAGCGCGTTCAAACAAACAAACAAACAAGCAAACAAACTTTTCAGCTTTATAATATTAATATATTATAGTATAGATAATAATTATACCAGCTTGTGACTGTGTCACTGCAGTGTAAATGTCACTTCAGGCTGAAACGGAAATATAACTGAAGCAAATTGATAAGAGTTTACCAAACACATCGCGGCACTGCAACAACGGCCTTACAACATGAAAACAAACATTTAATTCCTTCCATTGTTACAGGAAAAACCGCCGACACCCTAATATCGGAAGACGTTTCAGTCTCCGTACGAGGTCTGGTCGCATCTCTGCGCTCTCGCCAACAGTTCCGCGGTCTGGGAGGCGAGCTCATGCGGCAAGCTTGCTGCCACTGCATCGCGTCTCTGTCGCTCGCCAACGCGCCTTATCATGGACATCAGATCATTGGTGAGTTTGTGTATAAGATCTAATAAAAGAGTTTATTGTGGTCTCATAAAGAGTGATGCCTGAATCTAAAATTGTATGCAGTGCATGCAGTTTGTGTCGCTAATCCGTTCTAATCGTATCATTCGCGCGTTCGAAGTAGCGATCATTCGATAAACGGTTTTCCTCCTCCGTTTTTTTTTTCTTTTGATCTTAATATAGTTATAACCACCAAATTACCTTGCAATCCATCTAATAACAGAATAATTATTTCCAGACGAATGGCTCAGTCTCATCGAAGAATGTCTATCCCACGAAGTTCAAGCTATCCGCGAGAAGGCGATTTACGCTCTTCCCTTGGTATTCGACCATTACTTGCAAGACGACAACTTGAAGTATGGAGACCTGACGGCTAAGGAGAAACGCAAACAGCTGCTGGAGAAGTACTGTGAACAGTTGAGCAATACTGGGGTCAATGGACTGGTACTCAGGATGGGGTATGCTAGGGCTGTAGGTGAGTTAACATTTTTTGTGGCCACATAGGTCGTTAAATACCAGTAGATTTAGGATGGCTTTCTCAGGGCTTTGAAGGCCACTAATTTTATTTAGTGATAATTTTGTACTTCCTTGGAAATGAAGAATCAAAATCAAAATCAAATATTTTTATTTTACATAGGCCTACATGGGCACTTATAAAACGTCGACAAAAGGTGCACGGTTCGGGTTAGTCGTTTCCTATGGACGGGAACCGGCAAGAAACTCCATGGTTACTCTTTTAAATTGTTTTGTTTACAATATTTCCATGTTACAGCATTAGTACTTGGATATGGGGGGACAACGTAGGCCCGACAATAAGTCGTACGAAATTGAAAAAAAAAAAAATAATGCACGAAATAAAAAGTTAACAAATGTTAACAATCATCTAGAAAACTAGAAAGCCTACAATGTTCACACATTCACAATAGGTAAAAGAATCTATACAAAGGTAAAAAAAAAAAAAAAAAAAAACTCCACAACACTAAATTTTACATGTGGCACAAATACTGTAATCAGTGCTGTAACTATTCTTAGCTAAGGGCTATAATGATGATTGAAAAATATTGTAAAAAGTCTAATTAAAAGAGAAAAAAAAATGAGATTGAGAATAGTTAGAGATATCCATATATTTGTGCCGTTTATGAGTTACCAGGGAAGCCGCATGCGCAGAGGGTGTCAAAGCCAATTTTTTTATCTTCAACGTAGTCCTTGATTTTATAATATGCTTTTTTAACAAGGACACGTTTGATGTAGTTTTTGAACTTTCCATCGGTCAGTTCTATAACTGACTTAGGCAACTTGTTATAAAAGCGTATACTGTTTATAAGAAAAGACTTGCTAGTTTTCGTTAATCTGAATTTGGGTATTACAATTTCGTGCTTACTGCGTGTATTTAAATTATGGAAGTCACTTCTAGTTTTGAAAAGCCCTCGATTTTTGCGGACATACAAAATACATTCCAAAATATAAAGTGAAGGTAGAGTCAGTATATCGATTTCTTTAAATTTTTCTCTGAGGGACTCGCGAGGACCCATTTTATAGATCGCCCGGATTGCCCTCTTTTGCAAGATAAAAATTGAGTCAACGTCTGCTGCTGACCCCCACAGCAGAATGCCATAAGACATAATACTGTGGAAATAAGCATAGTATACTAGTCTAGCTGTGGCTACATCGGTTAACTGCCTTATCTTCCTTACTGCATAGGCAGCCGAACTTAACCTGCCCGAAAGAGTTCTAATGTGCGCGCCCCACTGCAATTTTGAATCGATAGTAATCCCCAAGAATACAGTTTCCGCTATTATTTCAAGATTTTTGCCGTCAAGATTTAGATTTAGGTCACGTTGAGGTACATTTGGTAAAGAGAACTTTAGACATTTTGTTTTTTTCGCATTCAGTAAAAGATTGTTAGCTGCGAACCATTCCGAGAGAACAACTAGACTTTCATTGACATGTAAGACATCCGTATCTTTCCTATCTATTTTAAAAATTAGCGAAGTATCATCAGCAAATAGAATTATATCCGATAATTTGGCCATCATAAAAGGGAGATCATTAATGTAAACAAGAAAAAGGAAAGGGCCGAGAATTGAACCTTGGGGCACGCCCATTTTGACTAGAGACCCGGAGGACGTCGCCCCATTAACATTTACTTTTTGCTGTCTGTTTGATAAATAGGAAAGCACAAGATCAGCAGCTTGTCCTCGAATTCCGTACTGTTGTAATTTACAGATCAGTGTGTTGTGGTCGACGCAGTCGAACGCTTTTGACAGATCACAGAAAATGCCAATGGCATCCTGGTACTTCTCCCAAGATTCCAAGATGTGGCTGATGAGTTTTACTCCCGCGTCCGTTGTCGACCTACCTTTCGTGAAACCAAACTGCTGACTTGCTGAAGAATTTCGTAGATCAATGTCCGTTATCCCCATGCTAAAACCAAAACAACTATGTTTAACACTTTAAAAGATTTTTTTTAGGGTCTCGTGGCTAAATAATAACAGCCGCACTGGTAAATTTTCAAGGTTAAGCAACGCTTGCCGAGGGTGGTCCGTGGATGGGTGACCATCTTTACATAGCGAGTTTTTTCCGTGCCTCGGAAAGCACGTTAAGCCGTTGGTTCCCGGCTTTCATTTGAAGATCTTTGACAGTCGTTACGGGTAGTCAGAAGCCTGAGATCTGACACCAGTATTGCCAAGAGGTATTGTTTTACCCAGTTACTGGGTTGTGGTGGTTTTAGATAGGCAGTCGCTCCACGTAAAGCATTGGTACTCAGCTTAATCCGGTTAGATTGGAAGCCGACCATGACATGAGCCAAGAAAGAAAGAGATGAAGCTGATAAATGTCTTGTGGAAGACGAATAATGCCATTCCTTTTTTTACACTGGGAGCCTTCAATGATGCCTTAGTTTTTTCCTACAAATATTGTGAAATATTATTCAAAATTTTATTTTATTTTTAATTAAGCTTTTTGCGTATTCTTCAGCAAACCCTTTCATTTGATAACCATATCATGGCAGTGCACAAAAAACAACTAGTCCGCCATCTTGGGCCGTCCGCCATACTAGATTTAGAATTATTTCACCTAGCTAACCATGCATTGTCATCCAAACTAAACGTGCATGCAAATTTTCATCCTAATCGGTGTAGGATAACTGCTTTAAAATTCAGTTGAAAGATTTGACCCAAACCTACTTACATACATACATACATTGCAAGTTAAATAAAAGCTTGTAAAAAAAGTTGAAATGAATGTATGTTTTTACGAGCGTTAAGCTATATGACTATTTATTATTTTCAGGTTCCCTCCCAAAATTCGTGCTAACAGAACACCTACCCATAGTGATCCAATCACTGATAAACTGCACAAAACTGACGGAAGGCACTCAGAAGTGGGCCGAAGGACGTCGGGACGCGGTCGTTGGTCTAACTGAAGTGTGTCAAACTCAAGGAATAGTTGGAGGAGTTGAGCATTATGTGGGAGAGATTGTAGCGGCTCTGTTGGACTGTCTGTCGGAGTATACTATTGATATGCGGGGTGATATCGGCGCGTGGGTCCGGGAGGCTAGCATGACAGGTTAGTGAGAGCAATTTTTATGTTAATGGTTGACAGTCGCTACGGGTAGTCAGAGGCCCCGTTAGTGTGTTTACGCACTGCATCTAATCTTTATCCGAATCCGAGATGCGAGTTCAATCTGAATTGGAAATGTACTGATTTCAGATGGACAGAGTTCGGATACAGTGTGTAACCTCTACATGAAGTACTACTCCTACTTGGACCGAAATTACTCGAATTCGGATCGGATGCAGTGCGGTAACCGCGCCCTAAGTCTGAAAACCAGTGTAGCTATGGGCACAGATAATATAATACTAGCATACAGATGCCTCATTCCATACAAAGAAACCGTGCCGATGTAGCGTTTTTCGTCTGATTAAACTGATTCGTTTTTGTACATCGATCGCGTTCGGTTCAGATCCACCTCGGGTCGCAGTTTTCGGGCTTGCCGAAGTGTGTCATACCAAAGGAATAGTTTGAGGAGTTGAGAATTATGTGGGAGAGATACTATCTCTCTACTAGCAACTCTGTTGGACTGTCTGTCGGAGTATACTATTGATATGAGGGGCGATATCGGAGCGTGGATCAGGGGTTGGGATGAGTTTCAATGTTTTTGTTTCAAAACTCGATTGTTAGCAATACTTCAATGTTTTAAACGACCTTGTCAGATTTTTGGGCTATTGTCTAATCGTAACGACTCATTTAACCTTCTGTCAATAATAATCTATACTGGTTGGAATTGAAAAATTCTTTTTGTGTTGGATAGTCCATTTATCGAGGAAGGTTATATAACATCACGCTACGACCAATAGGAGCGGAACATAAATCAAAAATGTTGCAAAAACGGTAAAAAATATTCCTTTTTGAGAGCTTTCTTACGTAGGGTAGGTAGGGTAGGAAAGGTAGATAGCCAGTTGACGGGAGCAAAGCCGCGTGGGACAGCTAGTATTAATATAAAACGTTTATTTTCTCCTCACAAAGTTCCTTACATGCTGAGCCTTGCAGTTTAGACCAGGGTCACAGATAATATAATACTAGCATACAGATGCCTCATCCCATACAAAAAAACCGTGCCGACGTAACTAGCGTTTTTCGTATGAGTATTTTACTAAGAACATCGATCGCGTTCGGTTCCATTCCACGGATATAGATGGTGTGATTTAGCAGCGACTTGCAATCATAAGGATTTACTCGGTTCTTGAATCCTTTTTTTTTAATACAGCTAAGATTTGTTTTTTAGTATTTTTTACACGGTTTTACAGTTTCGTTGTACCAAAATGTGTTACAAAGCAAATTAAAAAAAAACGAGTGGATGCCTCAGAAATTTAAAACCGCGCCATCTATCCACTATCAAACAAATGATGAAATTGCGGGACAAGAGCCACATAAAGTCCAAATCTACCAAATCCTCGCGTCATGTCAACTCATATAAAGAGCTTAAATATATTTTTTTAGGGCTGCCATAGAGAGTGAGAAACGTGCCTATTTTAAAACTTACATAAATAAAAACATTAAACAACCTAAGTAGTTATGGAAGCACATCAAATCTACTATAGCCACTAGCATCTCTAATAAACCAAACCACGGATTACCTCTTTTTTGTAACAACCCAGAAAAAATTAATGAACATTTTTTGGATGTGCCTGGCACCGGTAGGGTTTCTTCTGCTGACCTGAAGTACTTTGAGCATCACAGATTCAGTAACACTCACTTTCAGCTTGAGCCGGTTCATGAGGATATGGTGTTGAAGCTGTTGCATACTCTCAAGTCTAATGCACAGGGTTGTGACCATATCTCTCTTGAGAATCTGATGATGACCCTTCCACGGACCCTTGCAGCTATAACGGCCATCATTAACCGTTCCATCACCACCTCATCTTTCCCGGATCTGTGGAAATTGGCAATAGTTAGACCCATCCCTAAAGTTTCTAATCCTACCAGCATGAAAGACCTTCCTTTCCTTTCCCTATTAGTTTACTGCCATGCCTCTCCAAGGTCCTGGAGAAGGTTGTCTCTAACCAGCTTCGGTCTTACCTCGAGGAACACAACATTTTGCCGCTTGTTCAATCGGGTCTTCGCAAGGGCCATAGCACAGCTACAGCTCTTCTTGATGTGGTTGGGAATATTCTGGAAGCTAGAGATAAGGGCATGAGTACCCTGCTGGTCTTACTAGATTTTTCGCGCGCTTTTGACTCTATTAATACCTCACTCCTCCTATCGAAGTTGTCTTACTATGGATGTCAGCCTGAGACAGTAAAGTGGTTTGAGAGTTACTTGGCTCACCGTTCTCAGTTTGTCCAGGTGACGAGCGACAATGATGGAGCTGTTAAATCCTCTGGTCCAAAGCGCGTGAATAGGGGTGTACCGCAGGGATCGATCTTGGGCCCGCTACTCTTCATTCTTTACAGTGCTGACATCATTAACTGCCTTCTTAACACCAATTTCCACTTGTATGCTGATGATCTGCAGATGTATCTCTCTTTTCATCCCCAGCAGTCTGTTGACACTGTAAAAAGACTGAATGAGGATTTGGATAGGATCTCAGCCTGGTCTATGAGAAATTCCTTAGTTTTGAACCCAGCTAAATCTAAATTTATACTAATGGGATCAAGAGATTTTTTGGGTAAAATGGCTAATGGGAATTTGGACTTGAAGATTGACGGATGTTTGATTGAAAGGGTCCGGGAAGCCCGTAATCTTGGGGTAGTATTTGACGAATTCCTGCACTTTGAAACCCACATCATGGAGGCTGTGTGAAACTGCTTTTACAGGCTTAAGCTTCTGTACCGTGTGCGTCCCTACATAAGTGTGGAGATGCGTATCATGCTCTGTGAGTCACTAGTTCTATCCAAGCTGAACTACGCTGACACTGTGTATGGGGCGTGCATTCTGGGCAGGAGCGAAAGGTTGATTCAGCGAGTACAGAATGCTTGTGCAAGATTTTGTTTTACCATTCCACCTAGATCTCATGTAACGCCTTTTCTAAATAAGGGTAATTTGATGAGAATGTCAGATCGTAGAAAGCTACATTTGGCTACCCTGCTCTTTGGCATAATTCTCACAAAAAAGCCAGACTATCTATTTAGTAAACTGACCTGGTCCCGAGATGTAAACAAGGTCAGAACGAGAGCTTCTGCCTACCTTTTGTTGACGTCTCACAAAACTGCTGCATTCCGAGGCAGTTTCAAATTCGCTGCCTCTCGTATCTGGAACGATCTTCCTCCGCCGTTTCGTGCTATAAAGACCATTGGATCATTTAGTACTAATTTCAAGCAGTACTTATTACTCAAGCAAAAAGAAGCCAGCGTATAAACTTAATTACTGTCATGTTCCTTGTTCTTAGTTTATGTTTTCTGGCGAACACTACACTGAAGACTTTACTACACACAGTAATATTCACACCACTCTGTTTTATCCAATACCAGCTATATTTTCACTTTGTTTATTTACAGAAATTTCTTACATAATTCACCATTATTTATCTTTTCTTTTATTTATTTTTTCTCATTTTGACAGCCGACGTCAACCACAGATTGGCGCGCTCTCTCGTTTGTCTACGGTTTCGACAAATGACAATTGAGCCGTCGGGTTTTTGGTCGTATATTTATTGTGTTTTATTTACTTATTTGTTTTATAAATTATACACAAACATACTGTAACTCACTTTCTGTGTTTGTACTATTTTGTTATTTGTTTTATTCTATTTTATTCCTAATATATTGTATGTTTCGTTTCCGTGAGTGTGTCCGTGGCATCAACAGTGTCAGAATATCAGCGCAGTGATATTTTCTTTTTAATATCGTTGCACATGCTGAGATAGGAGCCTTTTTGGTCTCGCACGGGGTTTTTTATATTTTATTATTGTTTGTGTTTTGCTTATCTCGTGTCTCCTGTGCGGGTCACAAATTTTTTTTTTCTTTCTTATCTATTGGAATCAATTTGAAATGATTAAATGATGAATTTGAAAAGATATAACGATCATTTGTCGTAACTTTAGTCCGTTTTTTGGCACGCGAAGTACATACAATGACGTCAAGATTTATGTTTGTTGTTCTAGATGTTTTTAAGGAAAGTTTGAATCGATTGCGGTTCATTATCATCATCATCGCCATGCAGTCTACTGTGTGTGTTTGTTTCAAGTTGTATACGCAATTACAATTTGTATAATAGTCACAGCGGATCCTTGTGTCTCTGAAGTTGGCCCTGCCAACCATTATTGCGCAGGAAACAGTTTGTCATCGAATATACTGCAAAGAGTGAGCGAGATAGGACGATGCGACAAACGTAAGCGAGTGAAAGAGACGGTTATACAATGCTATCACTTTCAACATTGACAAAAAAAATTGCAGGGTCTTGCAGCCAATTCAGATACACAAAGATCCGTTGTGACTATTAAACAAGTTGTAATTGCGTAGGTATACAACTTGTATAATAGTCACATTATACTTATCCATGAATTCTTCAACTACTACTATTCTTAAGACGGCGCAGAGCGAACTAGGCGCGCGGCAATTAGGTATTTGCTACAGCGCGCTAGTCGTGTGCGTCGTCACACACACAATCACAAGTTCGCTCGAGTCCCGCTTGCAGTTGCTCGACAAAAGTTGGTAACTTAGGATTTTTAAAATTTGAGGCGTTGTGTTGAGTGACTTGAAAATGCGAATATTGATTATTTAGATGTTTATGTAGGTACATAAAGCCCATAATTAAATCTAATAATCTATATTATATAGAAAATAATGTTTGTTTGTACTATCGTAATACATTATCCGTTCCGTTACTATTCATCCGATTGCGATGAAATTTTGGCGTTGTGGATTGTACGCCCGGGCATTTTACTGGGTAAGTAGGTAGGCTAGGTGAGTTGATAAGTAAGTTAGATGGGTAGGTGTATTGTATAGTAAAACCAGTCTGTAATAAAAAATCTTTATTTACCTAATATAATACCTTGCGTGTTTTTACATTTTACAAAATCTTACACAAAACCCAGGGAATCGTGGTATATTTATTATACAGAGTGTAACAGAAACGTCATATTTTAAAAATTGCTTCTAATTCTGTAAATGAACAACTATCTCCAGGGAAGTCAAAGGCATTTCCCAAAAACTAATGGAAATGGAAAAGAGACAAGAAGGGTAAGATCATTCTCATTTAAAACATGATTGTTATTTTCAATCACTGGTGCATTATGGAAGAACGTGTTACGTGTTCATGCGATATATTGCATTTGTTTATAGAGGTATGCGAAATCTATTATTCTATTGCCATTTATTATGATCTCGGCTTTGTCTTTAGTTTCTTCTTCTACCAAAATGTTTGAATATGAATCCGTATGTTTTGAAGAATCCTGAAATAAAATAAGATAATTGTAAGTAGTCCCTAATCCACGGGCACAAACTAGTACTAAGGCACATTTAAAAATGTATCTAAGAACAATCAACTTACATCGAGATTGTTGAATGGAATATCATCACTAAATGAAGATTTTTCACCAACGTATAGGCAAGGATCTTTATTGGTCAGCATTTCCTAAAAACGTAATAAAATATAGTTATTGTAAGTTATTTAAGAAAATTGAGAGCAGCGGTGGCCCAGTGGTATCGGCCGCGACTTACAGGTTGTAGGTCGTGGGTTCGAGCCCAGACAGGCGCTTTACTTTGTGTAAATTATTTCATCACCACTGCTCTCAAAACGGTGAAGGAAAACATCGTGAGGAAACCGGCATGTCCTAGAACCAAAAATTCGAAGACTTGTGACATCCACCAATCCGCACTGGGCCCGCGTGGTGGATTACGGCCCATTCCCTCTCACAGAGAGGAGGCCTGTGTCCCAGCAGAGGGAACATTAATAGGCTGATGATGATTTAGTAAAATTATTAAATTGACGTAGTTATCAGATGTATTATCAACCTAACTCTAAAAATGTTGTGAACAGACTAAAAGAAATATAGTATACATAATACATAAATATTTTCCCATGTAAAAGACTTGCCAGCAAACACTAGCAACAAAATAAGTATAATGAATTTAAAATTTCGTGGTGACCCCTTGGCCTCACTTCTCGTGCTTGAGGTCCTGGGTTCAAAACCAGGCAATGCGTCTTTTTCAAATCAATTTTTACTTTCCAAGTTTATCTTGGACATCACTGACAACGGCGAAAAAAAAAAATCTTTCATCGTGTATTCTAAAATGAATGTCAGAATAGCAATCGGCACCCCCAAATACCCATTACACGATACCCATATCGAATGTTTGAGAATAAGATCCATCCGCCATCTTGAATTTTAAAAATAATGTCATATTTGTAATCGGGATCCCTAAGAACCCATTACACGATACCCATATCGAATGTTTGCGAAAAAGTTGCATCCGCCATCTTGGATTTTAAAATAATGTCAGATTTGCAATCGGCATCCCCAAAAACCCATTACACGATACCCATATCGAATGTTTGAGAAAAAGTTGTATCCGCCATCTTGGATTTTAATAATAATGTCAGATTTGCAATTGGCATCCCCAAAAACCCATTACACGATACCCATATCGAATGTTTGAGAAAAAGTTGCATCCGCCATCTTGGATTTTAATAATAATGTCAGATTTGCAATCGGCATCCCCAAAAACCCATTACACGATACTCATATCGAAGGTTTGCAAAAAAGTTGCTTCCGCCATCTTGGATTTTAAACATAATGTCAGATTTGCAATCGGCATCCCCAAAAACCCATTACACGATACCCATATCGAATGTTTGCGAAAAAGTTGCATCCGCCATCTTGGATTTTAAAAATAATGTCAGATTTGCAATCGGCATCCCCAAAAACCCATTACACGATACCCATATCGAATGTTTGCGAAAAAGTTGCATCCGCCATCTTGGATTTTAAAATAAAGTCAGATTTGCAATCGGCATCCCCAAAAACCCATTACACGATACCCATATCGAATGTTTGCAAAAAAGTTGCTTCCGCCATCTTGGATTTTAAACATAATGTTAGATTTGCAATCGGCATCCCCAAAAACCCATTACACGATACCCATATCGAATGTTTGCGAAAAAGTTGCATCCGCCATCTTGGATTTTAAAAATAATGTCAGATTTGCAATCGGCATCCCCAAAAACCCATTACACGATACCCATATCGAATGTTTGCGAAAAAGTTGCATCCGCCATCTTGGATTTTAAAAATAATGTCAGATTTGCAATCGGCATCCCCAAAAACCCATTACACGATACCCATATCGAATGTTTGCGAAAAAGTTGCATCCGCCATCTTGGATTTTAAAATAATGTCAGATTTGCAATCGGCATCCCCAAAAACCCATTACACGATGCCCATATCGAATGTTTGAGAAAAAGTTGTATCCGCCATCTTGGATTTTGATAATAATGTCAGATTTGCAATTGGCATCCCCAAAAACCCATTACACGATACCCATATCGAATGTTTGAGAAAAAGTTGCATCCGCCATCTTGGATTTTAATAATAATGTCAGATTTGCAATCGGCATCCCCAAAAACCCATTACACGATACTCATATCGAATGTTTGCAAAAAAGTTGCTTCCGCCATCTTGGATTTTAAACATAATGTCAGATTTGCAATCGGCATCCCCAAAAACCCATTACACGATACCCATATCGAATGTTTGCGAAAAAGTTGCATCCGCCATCTTGGATTTTAAAAATAATGTCAGATTTGCAATCGGCATCCCCAAAAACCCATTACACGATACCCATATCGAATGTTTGCGAAAAAATTGCATCCGCCATCTTGGATTTTAAAATAATGTCAGATTTGCAATCGGCATCCCCAAAAACCCATTACACGATACCCATATCGAATGATTGAGAAAAAGTTGTATCCGCCATCTTGGATTTTAATAATAATGTCAGATTTGCAATTGGCATCCCCAAAAACCCATTACACGATACCCATATCGAATGTTTGAGAAAAAGTTGTATCCGCCATCTTGGATTTTGATAATAATGTCAGATTTGCAATTGGCATCCCCAAAAACCCATTACACGATACCCATATCGAATGTTTGAGAAAAAGTTGCATCCGCCATCTTGGATTTTAATAATAATGTCAGATTTGCAATCGGCATCCCCAAAAACCCATTACACGATACTCATATCGAATGTTTGCATAAAAGTTGCTTCCGCCATCTTGGATTTTAAACATAATGTCAGATTTGCAATCGGCATCCCCAAAAACCCATTACACGATACCCATATCGAATGTTTGCGAAAAAGTTGCATCCGCCATCTTGGATTTTAAAAATAATGTCAGATTTGCAATCGGCATCCCCAAAAACCCATTACACGATACCCATATCGAATGTTTGCGAAAAAATTGCATCCGCCATCTTGGATTTTAAAATAATGTCAGATTTGCAATCGGCATCCCCAAAAACCCATTACACGATACCCATATCGAATGTTTGAGAAAAAGTTGTATCCGCCATCTTGGATTTTAATAATAATGTCAGATTTGCAATTGGCATCCCCAAAAACCCATTACACGATACCCATATCGAATGTTTGAGAAAAAGTTGCATCCGCCATCTTGGATTTTAATAATAATGTCAGATTTGCAATCGGCATCCCCAAAAACCCATTACACGATACCCATATCGAATGTTTGCAAAAAAGTTGCTTCCGCCATCTTGGATTTTAAACATTATGTTAGATTTGCAATCGGCATCCCCAAAAACCCATTACACGATACCCATATCGAATGTTTGCGAAAAAGTTGCATCCGCCATCTTGGATTTTAAAAATAATGTCAGATTTGCAATCGGCATCCCCAAAAACCCATTACACGATACCCATATCGAATGTTTGAGAAAAAGTTGCATCCGCCATCTTGGATTTTAAAAATAATGTCAGATTTGCAATCGGCATCCCCAAAAACCCATTACACGATACCCATATCGAATGTTTGCGAAAAAGGTGCATCCGCCATCTTGGATTTTAAAATAATGTCAGATTTGCAATCGGCATCCCCAAAAACCCATTACACGATACCCATATCGAATGTTTGAGAAAAAGTTGTATCCGCCATCTTGGATTTTGATAATAATGTCAGATTTGCAATTGGCATCCCCAAAAACCCATTACACGATACCCATATCGAATGTTTGAGAAAAAGTTGCATCCGCCATCTTGGATTTTAATAATAATGTCAGATTTGCAATCGGCATCCCCAAAAACCCATTACACGACACTCATATCGAATGTTTGCAAAAAAGTTGCTTCCGCCATCTTGGATTTTAAACATAATGTCAGATTTGCAATCGGCATCCCCAAAAACCCATTACACGATACCCATATCGAATGTTTGCGAAAAAGTTGCATCCGCCATCTTGGATTTTAAAAATAATGTCAGATTTGCAATCGGCATCCCCAAAAACCCATTACACGATACCCATATCGAATGTTTGCGAAAAAATTGCATCCGCCATCTTGGATTTTAAAATAATGTCAGATTTGCAATCGGCATCCCCAAAAACCCATTACACGATACCCATATCGAATGTTTGAGAAAAAGTTGTATCCGCCATCTTGGATTTTAATAATAATGTCAGATTTGCAATTGGCATCCCCAAAAACCCATTACACGATACCCATATCGAATGTTTGAGAAAAAGTTGTATCCGCCATCTTGGATTTTGATAATAATGTCAGATTTGCAATTGGCATCCCCAAAAACCCATTACACGATACCCATATCGAATGTTTGAGAAAAAGTTGCATCCGCCATCTTGGATTTTAATAATAATGTCAGATTTGCAATCGGCATCCCCAAAAACCCATTACACGATACTCATATCGAATGTTTGCATAAGAGTTGCTTCCGCCATCTTGGATTTTAAACATAATGTCAGATTTGCAATCGGCATCCCCAAAAACCCATTACACGATACCCATATCGAATGTTTGCGAAAAAGTTGCATCCGCCATCTTGGATTTTAAAAATAATGTCAGATTTGCAATCGGCATCCCCAAAAACCCATTACACGATACCCATATCGAATGTTTGCGAAAAAATTGCATCCGCCATCTTGGATTTTAAAATAATGTCAGATTTGCAATCGGCATCCCCAAAAACCCATTACACGATACCCATATCGAATGTTTGCGAAAAAGTTGCATCCGCCATCTTGGATTTTAAAAATAATGTCAGATTTGCAATCGGCATCCCCAAAAACCCATTACACGATACCCATATCGAATGTTTGAGAAAAAGTTGCATCCGCCATCTTGGATTTTAAAAATAATGTCAGATTTGCAATCGGCATCCCCAAAAACCCATTACACGATACCCATATCGAATGTTTGAGAAAAAGTTGCATCCGCCATCTTGGATTTTAATAATAATGTCAGATTTGCAATCGGCATCCCCAAAAACCCATTACACGATACCCATATCGAATGTTTGAGAAAAAGTTGTATCCGCCATCTTGGATTTTAATAATAATGTCAGATTTGCAATTGGCATCCCCAAAAACCCATTACACGATACCCATATCGAATGTTTGAGAAAAAGATGCATCCGCCATCTTGGATTGTAATAATTATGTCAGATTTGCAATCGGCATCCCCAAAAACCCATTACACGATACCCATATCGAATGTTTGCAAAAAAGTTGCTTCCGCCATCTTGGATTTTAAAAATAATGTTAGATTTGCAATCGGCATCCCCAAAAACCCATTACACGATACCCATATCGAATGTTTGCGAAAAAGTTGCATCCGCCATCTTGGATTTTAAAAATAATGTCAGATTTGCAATCGGCATCCCCAAAAACCCATTACACGATACCCATATCGAATGTTTGCGAAAAGGTTGCATCCGCCATCTTGGATTTTAAAAATAATGTCAGATTTGCAATCGGCATCCCCAAAAACCCATTACACGATACCCATATCGAATGTTTGCGAAAAAGTTGCATCCGCCATCTTGGATTTTAAAATAATGTCAGATTTGCAATCGGCATCCCCAAAAACCCATTACACGATACCCATATCGAATGTTTGAGAAAAAGTTGTATCCGCCATCTTGGATTTTAATAATAATGTCAGATTTGCAATTGGCATCCCCAAAAACCCATTACACGATACCCATATCGAATGTTTGAGAAAAAGTTGCATCCGCTATCTTGGATTTTAATAATAATGTCAGATTTGCAATCGGCATCCCCAAAAACCCATTACACGATACCCATATCGAATGTTTGCAAAAAAGTTGCTTCTGCCATCTTGGATTTTAAACATAATGTTAGATTTGCAATCGGCATCCCCAAAAAACCCATTATACGATACCCATATCGAATGTTTGCGAAAAAGTTGCATCCGCCATCTTGGATTTTAAAAATAATGTCAGATTTGCAATCGGCATCCCCAAAAACCCATTACACGATACCCATATCGAATGTTTGCGAAAAAGTTGCATCCGCCATCTTGGATTTTAAAAATAATGTCAGATTTGCAATCGACATCCCCAAAAACCCATTACACGATACCCATATCGAATGTTTGAGAACCAATTGAAAAAAAAAAACGATTACATGCGCCATTATGTTAGATAATTTTTTTTTACAAAAAAATACAACCGACTTTCAAATAAAAATATTACAAAGTGAAAATAAATTCAATTTCGGAAGTCGGTGTTCCTGTTTTTGAATCTTCGTTTTATGACACTGACTGACGAAATTAAATTTATTTTACATAATATTGTAGTGTTTTGATTTGGAAGTTGGTTGTTTTTTTGGCAAAAAAGTTTTTATTTTACACTTTTTAGTTGTGTTCATAATGGGCAAGTTCTATAGCCTAAATGAAATTAGAGTGTACCAGGGTTTACTGTATTCATCTGCGTACCCCTTTAGAGCTTACCGGCGTGATGTTATGTTATGAAAATATGGTGTAAACAATAAACAGACATGCGATTCCAGCACTCCCGAGAGATCTGCCGTATTTGTTGAGGAGTTCTGTTGCATATCTCCAAAATTCTTCATCAGATCTTCACCAAATTTAAATGGAACGTAATCTTTCAAACAAAACAAAACCGATTACATCAATTGTGGACAGATTTTAGAAATTATTTTTCTAAAATCTGTCCACAATTGATGTAATCGGTGAACATACACAAAAAAAATCCTCCTTTTTGGAAAGTCGGTTAAAAAGGAAATAACGTCACAAAAAAGAAATATGTACTTTTTATGAGAACAGATTCTTTTTCGGAAATGAGCGCCAACTTTCTTCTTATAATGTTTCCTTACGCTTTCCCAATATAACTAAAACAAACATTAAAAAAAAATGTTACAGAAATATGCATTGAATAGTAAAAACATAAAAAGTAAATGTTAGTTATGCATAAAAAGTCATACTCAAAAAACAAAATATATAACTTACCTTATTCAACTATTTGCAGCAAGGTATACGTACACAAAAGATCGCGAATTATCGTTATCGGCGCGTCGCTCCACAATGAGACGTGACCACTCTCCGAGCTCTCGTGGGCGACTGAATTGCCGACCGGTTTACGTTTCATATGATTCAAAACAGCGCAACAATTAAGAAAAAAAATAAAACTAAAATAACCGAGTGTCATTTCGAAAATGTTAAAACTATAAATTGTGGTATGACAATTAGAGATTAATATGAATTAAAGTTTGTGAAAAAATTCAACAGTTTACTATAAATATTCAATAAAACACGAGCATGCTATTTTAATATTTTTGTCCAACTTTACGTATTTTTGTTATTTAAACTAAACAATATTTTTTGATTTTGCCAACATAGAATCGTTAACACATTCATTGTGGTGTTCATTACATATTTTTTATGGTAATTATGGTAATAATATTGATTAAATCCCTATAACTGTGACGATCGTTTTGGATTATTTTGCTCGGCACAGTCTTAAAAATATTAATTTCCGTGCATGCCCTAGGACTCCTGTCAATCTGCCGCCAGTGCGCTGTGGAAGCCCCCCAGCTGAACTCTCCGCAAGTGATCAAGGAGATCATGTGCGGCGTCGCGCAGCAAGCCGTAGAGAAGATAGACCGCACGCGCGCTCATGCCGGCAGGATATTCACCTCCTTGATTTATAAGTAAATTATTTTTAATGTTGCTATTTTTATTCTACCGATATTATAAGTGTGAAAGTCTGTATGTTTAGATGTTTGGTAATCAATCACTGCTCAACTCATGTACGGATTTAGACGAAATGCCAATCAAGGCTAGAGCATGGCCTTAACTAGGAAATATAATAATTTTTAGTGTTAAATATAGATAGGGTTGTGAGTCGTCATAGTATTTAAAGAACAGAACCTGGAAGACCGAGCTCTGCTCGGGTTACAATAGAGAAAACGACGTTTTTTATCGCCCCCACACTCTGAATACTAAATTTTGGAGCCGTTTCCGAGATTCAGATTATATATTTGCAAGAATTGCTCGTTTAAAGGTATTAAATTTTGCGAATTAAAAAAGTTTAAGGCACCAAATGAAGACATGAAACAGGGTGCAGTGACCAAAATCTAACCCAATATTGTTACAAGTAAATGGCGAAACATTATTCCTATTTTTGTCTGATCACTATATAGTTACATTACGTTCTATGTTATGGGGTTAGGTTTCCGCGCTTAGTCCTTCAGATGGACCATTTTGCGTGGACACAACATTACGTTTGTGTTTATCGTCAAAAATGTCGTGATTTATTCTGTATTATCTTCAACTTGCTTGGTAAAACTACCGCTACCGTGTTTGGTTCAGGGCTTGGATATCATGGTCTACCGGCTATCCCAGAGGAACTGCACCTATGATACTTAACGATGGTGTATAGTCCCCGGCATGTAATTTGGCAAGGTTTTGGCGTAGTGGGGGATAAGTTCGCGCATAGTGCGTGAACTGATCAAACACCGTACAGAACAAACGGAACGTGGACGCGACGCGATTGGTCACTCGATCCTTGTGTCAACTGAACAAAAAAAAAAAGAGGCATAAAAAACGACTTATGCGCATCTAACTTGACTTACTTGGCAATTTAAGTGTCGGCAATTATAGCTTTTTGAAATCAGTTCAGTACAACCTTTAAACACATAAACATTCTGTTTTTAGAAAATATTCATGAACTTTATAATAGCAGTTGAGACTTAAGGTTACACTAGTCAAAAATTCTTCCATACAAACGTAGTTTGGGGATTATTCCACTGTTTGACGATGTATGTTCAAAATAAAAAGTGATATCAATTTGTCTCATCATTATCTAGGCCTGTATGGAAGCAAAAAAGTAAAAATAGAAAATATTTGAAAGTTATGAGCGTCGAAAGTTCCACATTTCGACACTAATTTTAACGCATTTTTGGGCGCAAATAAATACCATAAGAAGACGGAAAATTGCAAAACGGCCTCCATACAGGCATAGATTAGTAGTTTAACAATGCAAATAATTTTATTTTGAACAGATAGATTCAGTAGTTTTTTTATGATATCTAGACAGCCAAAGGTCTGTTTATAAAATTTCGCGCGCTCGATTTCGTCCTAAATCATTATCCATTTCGCTACAAATTTGCAAAAGTGTGTATTCGTACGCGAACTAGCTTCCTACTGCTCATCAAAGCATCTATCTCTTCCGCACGAGTTGTCGGTTGATATAAAATGCATTTTAACCCCGCGCACAAAATAGTTCGTGCCGTTGACTAGTGTAACCTTAAAGAATAATCTCCCAGTGCTACCGAATCACAGACTCAATAATAATCTCTTTTCCACAGCGACCCACCAATAACCAACATCCCCCACCACGACGCCTTAAAACGCATCTTCCCCTGCGAAGAGGTAGAACTGAAGCCATCTTCCAAGGAGGTCGAGGACACTGATCAGCCA
Source organism: Orthosia incerta (assembly GCA_948252205.1). Classification (NCBI taxonomy): domain Eukaryota; kingdom Metazoa; phylum Arthropoda; class Insecta; order Lepidoptera; family Noctuidae; genus Orthosia; species Orthosia incerta. The sequence goes on from OX411748.1 coordinate 10,917,300, forward strand.
ATCACGAGCGAGAACTCGAACGTGGTACTGTGGCTGTTCCCGGGACATACTATGCCGAGATTCGTACAGCTGCTGAGCTATCCCGACTATAGATACAACGTTATCAAGGGATTGGTCGTCAGCGGTGGCGAGTTGACTGAGAGTTTGGTAAGTTACTGATTGGAAATAAGTCTCCTTCTTTTATGACTATCTTGAGACAGAAGTAGATGGGCATTTTTCTCTAGAAAATTATTCATAGGCTTTTTCATATTCTTCTCAGCAAACCCTTTCATTTGATACCCATATCATGGCAGTGCACAAAAAATAACTAGTCCGCCATCTTGGGAAATCAGCCATATTGGATTTAAAATGACGTCACTTTGCTAAGTTTGCATTGTCATCCAAACTAATTATGTATGCAAAATTTCATCGTAATCGATGGAGGATAACTGCTTTAAAATTCTGTTGCAAGATTTGACCCGAACACACCTACATACATACATAAGCTGCAAGTTAAATAAAAGCTTGTAATGACTGCAAGGAAGACTGTGTTAGCATATAAGATATCTTATGTATTGTGAATTTTATGGTCACGCCTTTGAAACATGAACCAACAGAGCTTTTCGGTAACAGGAATTGATAAGATCCTCCAAGAAACAAGAAGCTTTGCCCACCGATTCTATTATGGCTGGACGTCGGTCCATAATGAATACGGAACATTTCTAAATATCTTTAAACTCCTTCACTACTTTATCGTTAGTTCAATGTGTACATCTAAGGTTTAATTAGCGTATTCAACATTAAAATAATTAATTTTGCATCGGTTGCAAAGCAAATAAGCAGAATTAAACAAACTTTACACAAGCACTCTTTGAGCAGCTCCTCCCTAATGCTGATATTTGAAAATACTATCCCCTAGGGAGTATTTATGTTTGAAGCTATAATAGTACATTGTGATACAAGGGTGGGAAGTAGGTTATTGCAAACAAGCTGTCATTAACAAGCCCGAGCCGAAGGCGAGGGTTTTTAATGACACGAGTTTGCAATAACCTACACACCCGTGTATCACACGGCGTTTTTCAATACAGTTGTGAGAAACAGTAAAAACAAATCAAAGAATTAGATTTGTTTATTCACAAAAATAAAATTTTCAATATGGCGCGTTTTTGCAACTGGACATATTTTTTTACAAAGAAAACAGCCTATACAGCCTATTCGATTTTTGACAAACGTTAATGTGAAAATAATTAACTTAAAACTGTTAATTAAATATATTAAACAACTTAAAAAAAAAATGAGAATTCAATGCTAAAACGTACGGAATCATTAATTTTTCCTCGTATAAAATCGTATCCCATTTTATTCTATGTATGTAAACTCCTTGCTACTAAACTTTTTTAAATTGACTTATGGTGCGTTTTTGCAACTGGACTTATTTTTTTACAACGATATCAGCCTATACAGCTATACAGCCTATTCGATTTTTGACAAATGTTGATGTGAAAATAATTAAATTAAAACTGGTAATTAAATATATTAAACAACCATTTATAAGACTTTTGAGAATTCAATGCTAAAACGTACGGAATCATTCATTTTTCCTCTTAGAAAATCTATCCCATTTTATTCTATGTTTGAAAACTCCTTGCTCCTAAACTTTTTTAAATTGACTTATAAATTTAAAACTAAACTGCAAAAATAATGATCGAGCTCGTAAACAAAAGTCACGACCGCGTAACAGAAAGATGCCTATGCGTAAGATTTAACTTTCGAATCATAATTATAGCCTCTGAAAGTACGCCATGTTTAACAACTGTATTGAAAAATAATAATGTTGTTTCTCCACAGGTAAAACACACAACTCAGTCTCTGTACGCATATTTAAACACACTGCACAGTGACAAAGAAATGTTGACGTCCATCTGTGACACTGTCATCAAAGTGTTCGCTGACAACCTGCATGTCAAAAGGATAACTGGACCTATCTTCAATTTCTTAGATCGGTTGTTGAGTTCAGGTAAGCTTTAGACCTTTGTTTTAAGGATGAGGCCAAAAAGCGTAATTTTTTGAGCTGTGAGTCGCGTAAAATGAGTCGCTGAATTTACGCTGCATTCGGTTACATAATAAAGTCCGGTTTATACTACATGGCGACTCAAAATGAGTTATCAGCTACTCACGCGCATTATTGCAACCGAATTGCTATGGGTGAGGGAGAGGAGCAAGGCAAGCGTCAGCGCCCCGTACAGCGTTAGATAGCAACTGAAGTTACGTTCGTCCGTCTGGGAGCCTATCTGGATTTTAGTTGAACGTAAATTGCGGTACTCAAAATACGCGACTCACGTCTCTTAAAGTGACGCTTCTTTGGCCTCCTGAATGAATACTAAATATGAGACTGAATATGAGACCGTTTTATGGTATAGCTTAGAAGACACTTATGTCTGGCTGTAGCCAGCAGAAAGCTATGTTGATTCGTCACTTGTAGAACATAAAAACCCTTTCTGCATTTAAACGGTTTTAAGGACCTACTCACGGTTAAAATTAAATGGAAATTCAATATTTTGGTGCGCGATGCTGATTATACTAACCACCTGTAAATCATGTTAATCTTTAGGTTGTCATTGGTCTCAAAAATCGACCTTATGTACCGGTAATAAGATGAAGAGTAAAACGCTAAATAGATGCGGTTTCGGACTTGAGTATTTGCGAGTCGTTGTCACATTCTTTAATGCCAAATTTTGACAGGTTTGCATGCTATAGAGGTCGACAGATATTGTACTCAACTTCAGAAGTCGCGAATTACAAATATGTTATTTTCTAGGATCCATTTCGCCGATACTAGACGATCCAGAATCGACGTTTGCCATGGACATATTGAAGCATCTACAGTTGGAACTGCGGGGTGGGAAGAACATTTACAAGCTATTGGATTCCATCAATGTTCTGTGTCAATTAATTCAGGTAATCTTATGGAGACTTTATATTATGTTAAGTCTTTACTTTTTAGATTGTCAGAATTAGTTTACCCATTACTAGAATTTCTCCTATTCAGACGGAGCATAAACAAAAAAAAAAACAACGATTCTTAAACGCAAGTGTTTAAGAATCGTTGTTTACTGAAACTGCTGTAGATCAGTGGGAGCAGTTGTGGCCAAGTGGTAACGGCCCGACTTACGTGTCGTAGGTCATGGGTTCAAACCCAGGCAGGCGCATTACTTTGTTTAAATTATTTGATGGTGGTGGCACTGCTCTAAAAACGGTGAAAGAAAACATCGTGAGGAAACCGGCATATCCTAGAACCAAAAATTCGAAGACATGTGACATTCATTAACCCGCGCTGGGCCCGCGTGGTGGATTACGGCCCATTCCCTCTCTCACAGAGAGGAGGCCTGTGTCCTAGCAGTGGGAACGTTAAAAGGGCGATGATGATGAGATGAGATCCGTTGTCAGTGATTTGATAACATTCTATTTATTAATCAAGAGGCCTAAATAACCAAAAATTAAAACAAAGTGGTTTCCAAAAGGCTGTTTATTTTTTTTTACATAGACTGAGATCTACACTGCCAACCTAAGTTTTACTCAAACTAAGTATAGTGTTCGTTTCAAATGAAACTGTACGTTATTGATATAAATTTAAGGTTCATATTCGTTTGACACGCCTACTGCACTTAGCTTGCGTTAAGTCTACGTACGATTTATGTGTCTCACCCTTAGTTTCCTAAACCAAATCTGTTTAAAAACTAACAATCTTTCATCCAGGTGGGAGGAAGTGTCTGCAGCAAGTCCCTAGGCCAGCTGGTGATCTACTTATGCTACGCAGATCGTTACGTGCGACGTTGTGCCGCCGCGCGCCTGTACGAAGCGCTCACGTTGTACGGAGACGTGTGCTCAGTGCCGCAGGATAACATCGATCAAGTGAGATTATAATGTTTAACGGAGCTCGCCCTTGGCGACTTTTTAAGCAATTCAGTAGCAAAAAGATCGCTTTGCTGTCGCTGGTCTTATAGGTAACCGTACTTCTTTGCGAGTACATTGGACTCAAATTTTGGTCGGCCAGAATGTGGCCACCTGGACCTCTGTCGTTGGCCTCGTTGAAATCGTGGAAGGTGTACCGTTTCATCATCGGATTACAAGACGGGTGACCCCTCGAGCTGTGCGGATGCGGTTGCGGATGTGATTCGGCAGGGAATGGAGTATTTCATTCCATTCTCCGACACTCCGCTCGGTCACATATCCCGACCTTGGTATAATGCAGAATGCGCCCACGCTGAGGCCCGAAAAGAGTCTGCCTACCAAGCCTGGGTCGGGGCCCGCGACCGCAAAGTTAGAGCACGTAGGTTTCGCGCGAGGAAAAGAGCCTTTAATTCTGCCGCCAAGTTCTGCAAGCGGGTTCTGCGTCGGGCACGTTTTGACCATATTGGATGTATTGGGGCCAAGCTGGCATCGCACCCTCCGGGTAGTAAACAGTTTTGGTCCCTGTCTAAAGCGGTTGAAACAAATTTCTGTCGGCCCACTTTACCTCCGATGCTGAAACCTGATGGGTCACTGGCTCAATCTGCGAGTGACAAAGCAAATTTATTTGCATCTCTTTTTGCTAGCAATTCACGTCTGGACGCTGGCTCCAAGCAACCACCTACTGTGCCTCATTGTGACTCTTCGATGCCGGAGATCGCTGTGCACGCTAAAGAGGTCCGGAGAGTATTGTGCAGTCTAGACGTGAACAAGGCCAGCGGACCTGACGGCATTCCAGCGAGAGTGCTGAGGCAGTGTGCGCCAGAACTGTCTCCTGTGTTGACTCGCTTGTTCCGCCTCTCCCTTGTAAAACGGACGGTGCCGAAATCCTGGAAGCTTGCAAATGTGCAACCAGTGCCCAAAAAAGGCAACCGTGCAGACCCTGCCAATTACCGTCCGATCGCCATTACCTCCATTTTGTCCAAAGTTATGGAAAGGGTACTGAACAGAAAGTTGCTGACCTACCTTGAAGACAACAATCTCCTCAGTGACCGTCAATATGGCTTTCGCCGGGGACGGTCAACTGGCGATCTTCTTGTGCATGTCACGCACTGCTGGGGCGAAGCCACCGAGAGACACGGCGAAGCAATTGCTGTTTCGCTTGATATCTCGAAGGCCTTTGACAGGGTCTGGCACGCGAGTCTACTCAGTAAGCTTCCTGCGTATGGCATCCCCGCTGGTTTTTGTAGCTGGATATCAGACTTCCTCAGTCAACGGTCTATCCGAGTAGTCATTGACGGCTGCTGCTCTGACTTCATGGCTATTGATGCCGGAGTTCCTCAGGGGTCTGTTCTCTCTGCAACTCTTTTCCTGCTGCACATCAATGACCTACTTCAGCCTGGTATTGTTGGGTACGCAGATGACAGTACGGTTTCAGAGAGATACTTGTCCAGCGCGAAAACCAGCGTGGATGAAGTTCGTTCCTTGAGAGAGGCTATGGTGGAGCGGACAGATTTGACTTTAAGCCTTGTCTCCCAGTGGGGTGATGACAATCTGGTCTCCTTTAACGCCACCAAAACACAGGCGTGTCTTTTTACCGCAAAAAGGAGTATTTTCGATCAAACTCCTACTTTTCGGTTTGCGTCTGTTCCTGTGACTGATCGGCTCGAGCTCCTAGGCATGGAGTTGACATCCAGTCTCAACTTCGGCGCCTCCATTGAGTACAAAGCCCAAATTGCGGCCAAAAAACTGGGCATCCTAAATAGAGTGAAGCGATACTTTACGCCTGGACAGCTTTTAACCCTATACAAAGCGCAAGTCCGATCCTGCATGGAGCATTGCAGCCACCTTTGGGATGGCTCAGCTAAGTATCAGCTTGCCGCGCTTGACTCGGTGGAACGCAGAGCCAAGAGGCTCATTGGCGACGTTGAGCTGGCGGATGCCAAGCTACACAGCTTGGCTCATCGCCGCAAAGTTGCCTGCTTGTCGGTCTTCTACAGACTGTACTTCGGCGAGTGTGCTCAAGAACTCCACGACCTCATCCCACCAGCCCCCTTCTACCATCGGACATCTAGACGCACTGCAAGTTATCATCCTTACCTTGTTGCCATTCCACCAATTCGCACCAAGCGCTTCCAAACATCCTTCATAATGCGCACAGCGAATGAATGGAACTCACTACCTGCGTCTGTGTTTCCGAACGCATTCAACCCGAATCTCTTCAAAGTTAGAGTGAACAGGCTTCTTCTGGGTAAGCTCACTCCATCGTCGACTCTGTGTCTGTCACCTATGACCTAGACTAGAGTCAAGAGCAAACGCATCACAAAAAAAAAAAAAGACTTACGGCGATGCGCCATCGGTACATGGTGGACTTCCAACCCATACGCACCAAACGTTTTGGGAACACTTTTATTATGCGTATAGCTAAGGAATGGCATTCCCTGCCGGAGTATGTTTCCCGACAGCTACAATCTAGGGGTCTTTAGTAAAGAATGAATAGGTTTCTTCTAGCAAGCGTGCTTCACCGTCGACCACATCATCATGAGATAGTGCAACGCTACAGAGAACAACTAAAAAATACTGATAATAAGGGGTATCCTTGACCCATGCCAAACACGGTGCCAGTGTAGAGCCTTCACTAGATAGGCATCAAGATTCTGCATCGATCCTATCGCGTTATAGCCATAGACACAGACGTCAAATCTGCATCGATGCAGTCGTGCACTATAAAGGTCAGACCGCACTAGGCGTATGTGCGTCAGCAGAGCGACGACGCGTTATTTTTTTTTTATTTTTTTTTGTATGAGATAGTGTCGCGTCGCGTAGTTCCGCTGCCGCGTAGTGCGGTTTATCTCATACAATTTCATACAAAGTATATTTGGGCATGTCGCTCCGCTGACGCGTAGTGCGGTTTGACCTTAATGGGTACACCTGTGAACGCCTGTTGATTCTGTGGTTTGCAATTGCATCGATGCAGTTACGCGTTACAAATACGACAAACGGCCAGAAGCTGTGTAGCGGCGCGTTATCGAAATATTAACTGTATCGATGCAAAAAGTCGTCGTGGGCAATCTATCTAGAGCCTGGTGCCGTGTGAAACGCGCGGTGACTAGGGCGACAGCGGGCGCGGTTACGAGAGGCCACAGTGCATCGTGAGTTGTTGAAACGGAGAATATAGTTGAGGCTAGAGGTGTTTTCTCAGGGTGAAACAATAGTGGTACAATAGACGATCGTTCTGGTTTCTTAAGTTTGATATTTCGCGCCCGCCGTCACCACCGCTCTAGGCCTTACCCTGTGCTTCTAGATAAGTGACATTCTATCATCAAAAATGTATGGGTTTGTAAAGCGGTATTGATATGTCACGTGACCAATCCCTTTATTCTGACCATCGCCATCGCTGACATCGAATGAAACTTGTCTAGAGCGTCTGGTGCCGTGTGAATGCGCGGTGACTAGGGCGACAGCGGGCGCGGTTATGTGGCCACATTGCATCGTGAGTTGTTGAAGCGGACAATATACTAGAGGCCAGACGTGTGTCCTCAGGGTGATATTGAGACCGTTGTGACATAAGTGCCGGTTTCTTACATTTGATATTTCGTGCCCGCTGTCACCACCGCTTTAGGTCCTTACCCTGGGACTCCAGACAAGTGGCATTCTATGAACGATAGTGGAAAAAAGTTACAAATGAAGTGCCAAGCGCTAACGGAATGTCACGTGATATACAGAACGACCGATGACTTGTGGGCCCGTCTGAAGTTAGCGCCAAGTGTTGGCGCAGAACATACACGAACCAAATGGCTGGTTTCTTCACGAGTGTATAATCCCCGGCACGTAAGTTGGCAAGAGTCGTTAGATGAGCAGAAGTCGTTTTTTAGGTATCTTTGGTAGTGAAGCGGGGCGCGGGGAAACGTTTAGGACCGTTCCGAGCGCGCGATTGGTTGGTCAGTCGATATTTGTGTCAAGTCAGTGTATCATGTCGCGTCCACGTTCCGTTCGCTCTATTTGGTGGTTGGTCAGTTCGCGGAATATGCGCGAACTTACCCCTACTACGCCAAAACCTTGCCAACTTACGTGCCGGGCTCTATACATGCGCGAAACTTCGCAAAGTCAACATTCAGACGGGCCACGACTCATCGGTCGTACTCCTTAAATCTTGGTATTTCGACCATGGCCTTCGCTGACTTCGAATGACACCATTCTCAAGCATCTGGTCGCTGCCGGGAGCATTCAGGTAGGAGACGTAGTCTGCAATCAATCTCGACGAGCAGTCACGTTAATATAGTTTCGTAGATGTCGTAGGATAGTCACGTACAATCTATTAATGATCGAACATGACGATGACGTGACTGATTTGGTGGGCGACTGTTCCTAAATTACCCTGGGCTGATGAAAAGAACTAGAACTGTATGTGAGATGTGTCTATGAAGAATACAATGGTAAGTAAACAAAAACGAATTACTGAAAATATTTTGTAAATGGCACGTGTCTCGTTGACCCCTGAAGTAAATAGAGAGAACGTGTACATAGATAGTGGTTATGTAACAACAAACAAAACAAAATTTGAGTCAACATCGTCGGTCAAAAGGTTGTACGCAAAAAAATGGCGCATTGTTTTTGTACACATTTTTTTTACGTAATTAAAATGTAAATGGCGTAAACACTTACATTTATTATGTAACGTGTCAAATGGCTGCCGATAAAGAAATCGTAGATTAATTAGGATTCATTTATGGACCTTGAATGTGTGGCGACTCGATCACATTAAAAAACCGGCCAATTGTGAGTCGGACTCGCGCACGAAGGCTTTCGTACCATAATCGAAAAAAAATACCTTATTTAAAAAACCTCACTAGCCCCACTTAAATATTTATTTTATTCGGTTTTTATAGCGGCAACAAAAATACATAATCTGTAAAAATGTCAACTGTCTAGATATCATGGTTCGCGGAGTCTTAGTAATACGGTCCCGTTTTTACACTTTGGGTACGGAACCCTAAAAAACGTACTTAAAAATCACATATTTGAATCTAGCTCGAAAAAGCGCGAATTTCCCTAGAGGATATTGACAACGTGACTAAAACCTAACCCCCCCTCCGCCCCTGTGACCAAGCGTGGTATTTTGAAGAGCCCATTTGGAGTCCTCTTCTTAACGGGTCTCCTATTATGGGTACGTTCCCTTTCTGCGTACCCCAAGGGAAAAAGGCGTGAGTTTATGTATGGGTATGTATCTTACACGTTTTTCTCTATTCGCAGATAATGTCAGTCCTGGCAGAAACAGACTGGGAGAAAGAAGTATCAGAACTAAGGCCCATCAGGAACGAGCTGTGCGATCTCATGGACATCAAGCGACCGGTCATGAAACAAAAGCCGGGCGCGTAAAGTTATAGCGTACTAGTATTACGGTATCAACACTAACGCTTATAAAGCTTTATAGTAGGATTTAGAGACCGGATTATTTTATAATAATAAGTTTTTAGCTCTCTTGTTATATTTTAGGTTGTGTTTCGAAATCCGTATTACAATCTAGGGGTCTTGAGTGAATAGGTTTTTTCTAGGCAAGCGTGATTCACCGTCGACCACATCATCGCTTACCATCAGGTGTGATAGTGGTCAAGCGCGAGCCTATAGGATATAAAAAAAAAGTATTAAATAAAACTATTCTTGCTTAAATTAAGTTATATTCGAATATCCTAAGAAATGTCTAAAGGAAAGACTTGTCAGGAATAATGGACCGATCTCAGGTCAGGACTAATAGACCTATCCTAGTACAATGTGCTGTGTGTACGTGAACTGTCGGCACATATTTGTGGTACGGCACTTCCGATTACACAAGAGTGTATTTCGGGGCAAGAATTGTCCATCAGCAAATATAATCCTGGCTACAAGATTTTGTCCATGCAAATACTCTCCGTTAGCTAGGAGAAAACGACCTAGGCATAATATGGCGGATTGATTTTCCCGGACGGATGTCAACCGTGCCGTCCCTCACAATGAATCACCAGTAGTTATTCGTCATGATAACTTCGTCCATAATTGCACTGACAAAACCTTCGGTTTCCCAAAAGAGGTAACCGGCAGGCAGTCTACAGGCGCTAATTGGTCCACATCGGGCTTATGTTGGCCCGAAAAAAACGTTTGGGTTGCCATGCATTCACGCTCTTTAGTACCGCGGGAGCCATTCCTACATTCATTTTGAAAGGCAGACATGAATTGCTATCGATGTGTTTATTCATTTTAGCTCTCAAAATGGATGTAAGAACGTTATGAACCTTCAGTAAACACGTGATTGGTCTATCATTTTTGGGTCCCGAGTGCTACTACGTTTGTGTAGTAGGTGGGTACCTCCTGTTGTAAAATACTCGGGTAGCGAACCAGACTCCAAGGCTATCTGGTACTGAGATGCCAAACGAGCGTCTGATCTTTGTAGCCACTTGCGGACTTGATCCGGTCGCTCCCAAGTCCTATAGACCAAACTTTCATCACTTTGGAATGTGCGAACCTGGGTGTTTCGCTCCACTCGCCGCCTATACCTACGAATTCACCCATGCAAAAGATGTTTGCTAAATGCAGTCGATGCGTTCTGTGACATAAGATATGTAGTCTCGTGGGCTGATAACAGTCACCGAAAATGACCGTCTCACAAAGCGCATCACTCTTGGGCGAGTATTGCCCTCCCTGAAACAAATTAGTTTGCCGATGAGTGCCCTGGTCCCACCAACAAGGCCCTCGATCCTGCACTGCCGGTAGCCGGCACCGGCTGGTTTCTGTCGTGTAGCTCTTTCATTAGCAAATTGAGACTTTTGCGCTATATTTGAACAGAATAGATAAAACACAAAATAATGTTTTTCTCATTACATTCGCTTCTCTCTATGACGCAAAGTTTCATGAATATTTCTGCAGTTTTTGTTAGCAAATAATCCGGCCTCTAATGATGATTGATGATTGCATTATTCACTTTTTTATTGCTGAAGAATATATTAATATTAACACGCTAATGTGATAAAGTAAAGTGCTATGAACTTCTGTTTTAAGGTACGTTTTTACTGAGCGAGTATAGATACGATCGAGCGAATGTACGTTCCGAATAAATGTCTTACTTCTTCTTTGTTTATAAATAAAAGAAGAAACTGACTGACTGATATATCCGGGCAAAGCCCAAACTACTTGGCCTATAAATGTAAATTTTGACCAAAATCAATACCATCAATTAAAATATTGTATTTCAACTAAACCATAAGGAATGCTATAGGATTTTGGTTTATGTAAATATCTCTTTTAACATTCGATTATGAAACTTGGTTAATATAAAATGCATTAAATATGGCAATTGTGCCGAGAATGTTTAGCATTGCTTAGCAAATTCTATATTCAAATTCTCTATATAGATTTCGAATTTAGAATAGGAGAGCAGTTAATAAAGCAGTTGATAAACAGCGTCGAGATTTATATAAATAGGGGTGGTGGATATTTCATGTTCTATCCGGTGAAAACGTACCTTTACAGATATATAGATAGATAGATTCATATTTTTATACAGCTTATCAGTAACGACATTTGACACTATAATGATATTTTAACACGTTGTCAGATAATGATTTGAACACGTTTCGCTAATTTGTGATAACTGAGAGACTCTCACTTAAATGTATTGGTTGATCTTGATAGTAATGATGCATTTAAGTTACTCAATGTAATTCTAATATACTTATCTATTTATAATTTTTTTGTTTTATTTACAATCATTTATAACCTAGAGTATTACATATGGGTTTAAAGCAACAATTTTCGAAGCAAAATTATTTGTTTTCGAAAATATCAGTTGATGAATCCAACTGGTGGTATCCTTTTCAGCCAAGTACTTGTAACTGCGATGGGTCCTGTGGTGCGTCTGCGATGAGGTTGGACCAAAAAGTTCCGTAGTTCTTCAGAACGGTGCCTCTGTAAACAGAACATAACATAACATCACGCCTGCGTTCTCCAAAGGGTTGGACAGAGATACAGTTCATATTGCATCAATATGGAATATGCATGCAAGAAATACTTATTAACTTTAATAAACAAATATGGAAGTTTTTTTTTTAATATCTCGATCAGAGACAAAGTTATAAAGCGTCAAAGTTGAGAGTTAGAACAAGAAGTCCGACGTGCCACATGACGTCAGATGGCACGACGCCCATACAGCTGCGGAAAACTGCGTTTTCGGAGGGACAGATGCATTTCTTATAATTGTTATATCTCAATTAATTTTGATTCTGTTTTTACTATTAGTATTCAATTTTAGTCTGTTTATCGATGAAGTAGTCAAATAAATGTTTTTTACGCAAGTATACTGCCATCAACCGGGCACAAATCCTGACTCCAGGCTTCTACTGAGAAATTATATATGGGAAAAAACCCAATAGCACTTTGTCCGGCCCGGGCATCGAATCCAGGTACAGCAGGACTGTGGCGCATGCGAGCATTAGACTAACAAAAAAATACAGAAACAATAACATCTTATAATCCTCGGCACGTAAATTGGCAACGAGTTGTTAGATGCGCAGAAGGGTATCTTTGGTAGTGAAGCGGGGCGCGGGGAAACGTTTAGGACCGTTCCGAGCGCGCGATTGGTTGGTCAGTTGACAAAAGGTTCGACTGACCAATCGTGTCGCGTCCACGTTCCGTTCGCTCTATATGGTGGATGGTCAGTTCGCGGAATATGCGCGTACTTAAGCGATTAGGTTTGCCAACTTACGTGTGTGTGGAAGTGTGTTTGTTACTCAATCACGCCAAAACGGCTTAACGGATCTGGACAAAATTTGGCTTAGAGGTAGATTATAGTCTGGAATAGCACAAAGGCTTTTCATCTCGGTATAATGTTCCATTGGCATAAGAAAACACTTTCACGCGAGCGAAGCCGCTGCTTGAAGCTAGTTATGAATAAACAGAAATATGTATGTTATTGTAAATATGCAAGGCATACAAGGAAAATAGAATAATAGAGTATGTTTACAGAATCGTTGAGATTACACGAGACGGTATGACAGATTTGTTGTTTAGGCCTGGATCAGTACCAAAGCCCTGCTTTGTTTACTTGTCCACGCGTTCATATCGTGCGTCAGATGACTTGTTTAATAAAATTAGTCTATTGCATTATCTATTCTTACATTATATAGATTTTACATAGGAAAATTTTAACTATGGCTTCTTCACCTGCCAGTGTCATGTTTTGTACTTATTTACGCTATGAAACCGTATGATGCACATTTACGAGAAACCAGTTTCGTGAACCAATCATATGCGATACCTTTTGGTTCAATTAAGCAACATAATTAATTAGATTTAATACACATAAACCTTATTTCCACGAGGGAGCTAGTAAGGTGTACACTGTTTACAGGTTTACCCACTTGTGATAATCGATAATTGGTCTATTGGCCCCACGTTTCATGAAGGTGTTTATAAGTTATAAGGTGTACAGTAAACGGCCAAAAATGCAGTCGCATTCTCCCAAAATTTGTGCCTGTGTTCAACAAAGAATCCAGAATGCCTTTTCAAAAAAAGTTCCAAGGAATTTTATGTATTTATTTTACCATCTAACTTAAGAAATTTTAGGCACTTGAGCTTTTGGGGAGTGTACTTTAGACCCTTGACTGTTCCTACTAGCTCCTCATCACCCCGATATTGAGGAATTCTGGTCTAGGGGCGACTTTATTGTCATTGGACCGCCATCCTTGCTACAGATTGCTACTAATTTTTAGCGCAGAATCGAATAACACTTTAATCTTCAAACGTACAAAACAGTTGACCTATTACACCAGTAACACACTTGTTGAATCTAGTTTCACGACAATCATCATCGGGTTATCACTTCTGCAAAAAGCTTGTGAAACAGTCAAGGTACGTTTCAATATCATTAAAACTTGCTGATTAATGTCCAATAATCGAAACATTACAAAACTGTGTATCATATAAACTTGGTGATTATTCAAAGTGCAAGTCACCGGATGGCTAGGGTTGACAACTTTTTGTATAAGAAATAAAGTAAATTTAGGTCAGATATTAAAAAATAAACAGTAAAGATGTGGGGGAGGCTTTTGCCCAGCAGTGGGACAATGTAGGCTAAATAAAAAAAAAACATTAATAAGCTTTAAAAACATATTGTTTGGAGCTCTTCGCACAAATCATGAACTTACTACCACCACTATCAAACAACAAGGTGAAGCCGGTTAATACTACGCCTTGCCAAATAAATACACAATTACATACGCGCACACGTACAACGAAACTACCACTACATATTGCAACGTTCCATCTTGACTTTTTATTTGATCTGAGGATGAAAACAGTATTTTGAAAACTGTTTTTCTTGAAAAAGTAAACAGTATTGAAGAGCGAAAATAATACTGTTTTATAACAGTATGGTTGGCAACAATGGCAACCCTACGGATGGCCGGCATCGCAATTACTACAGAATAATAAATTCAAGGCTAATTATGTCTACGTTTTAAAATGATCTAGTGTAGTAGGATCATTCTCGATTGATACAAATTCTACGTAGTCAGGGTTTATCTTAAGGTCAGTTACGTTAACTAATGATCATGCCACCACATGGATGTTACGCAAGTGCACATATGTATCTGCAGTGAAAGGAGTAGCGCTATTAGGCCATGGGTCGACAACCTCATTATCACGTTTTGCCTCAAAATCCAAGTATGGGTCGATATAAGTATGTACTTCAATTAGATTGACAGCTATAATTAAATCATATGAGGATGTCGCAAGATTGTAGCAGGAAAATCCAGTCGGCCTGTAAAGTTATGATGTGTTTTGAACGTACTAAAATGATCTGATTTCTAGAATTGCTCATTATCTATCTGCGCTATTTTTAATCAATATTGGCTCTGTTATTTCTCTTAGGATACATAATTTTTTTATAAGGAAAATCCTGTTCTATATACTTACTTTTTAATTTAGGTATGCGTTAGATGTTAGACAGATACAAATACAAATAACGTGTTTTTCATAGCGAAACGACCTTTACAAAGACGATTTTTTCATAGCTAAACGACCTTTCCAATGACGATTTTTTCATAGCGAGAGTCGATTTTATCGCACCGAAACGATCTTTCCAAAGACGTTTTTTAATACCGAAGCGATCTTTCCAAAGACTTTTTCATTGCAAAAAAAACTTACTATTTATAATTTTTGCTTTAATGTATCTACCCTTCAGTTAATAACTTTTAAGAACTTACGTGAAATAAACCCTTCCATGGCTATCAGGGGGTGCTCTCCACAGTAGCGTGGCCCTTGTCTTGAACTCAGGGTCACCATGTGTGATGCTCGAACATTCTGGATGCACAGTTGTGTTTGGGGCCGGTTCCCACGCTCCAATCCAATCGTCGTGCTCGACTGAACGCGCTTGAATGAAGAACCCTTTGAAGGGCTCGGATCCTTCGATTGTTACTGGAAATTGAGAGTTCAGATATTACTGTACGGTGTATGTAGGTACCTACATGTCTTTTTCAAGCTGTGTTATAACGGGTTCCCTACTTGATTTCGAAAGTTTATGATTCGATTTTTATTATATCGAACACGGTGTGTCTATAATTCAGTTGTACGATGTTTTGTTCCATCGATGCTTTATTGGTGCGATGTAACGTTTGTGCGAAAAATCCTGTTTCGAAAAACCCTACAGCGACAGCTCATTAGTTCGGTAATTTATTAGTTCGATAGTATGTCCGTTCGAAACGCCTACTGTTCCGTGACATTTAATTAATAACCTTATTTTGCATTACAGACGTTATGGAAATACATACATTTTATTTAAAAATATATAATTCCTAGTTTATTTTAAAAATTAGCGATGTATCATCAGCAAATAGAATTATAGCCGATAATTTGGCCATCATAAAAGGGAGATCGTTAATGTAAACAAGAAAAAGGAAAGGGCCGAGAATTGAACCTTGGGGCACGCCCATTTTGACTAGAGACCCGATAGATATTTAAAACAATATTTTGTATATTTAAGTTATTTAGGTAGATTAGGATTATTTTAATAAATTTAAATATAATTCATTAATGTATCTTTCCGTCACACAGAGAGGAGTCCAGTGTCTCCGCAGTGGGAACATTAATAGGCTGATGATGTGATGTGATGTGAATGTATCTTTGTAAGTAAGTAATAAACTAGGAATTATATTTTTTTTTAAATAAAATGTATGTATTTCCTTAACGTCTATAATGCAAAATAAGGTTATTAATTAAATGTCACGGAACAGTAGGCGTTTCGAACGGACATACTATCGAACTAATAAATTACCGAACTAATGAGCTGTCGCTGTAGGGTTTTTCGAAACAGGATTTTTCGCACAAACGTTACATCGCACCAATAAAGCATCGATGGAATAAAACATCGTACAACTGAATTATAGACACACCGTGTTCGATATAATAAAAATCGAATCATCAACTTTCGAAATCAAGTAGGGAACCCGTTATAACTTACTTAGGTAGTACCTATAGTAGGCTCACATATTTGCAATTTGAGCACGACCTACATTTGGGAGTACCTGCCTACCTATGTCTTGTCAATGCGGCGGATCATAGATGATGCATTTTTGTACATAATTTCAATTTAGTGTTTTAGACGTGGTTCGTTTCAGTCGGCAAACTTGCATTTTTATTTAGATTAATGACCGTTGAACATTTACTGACATTCTTGTATTTTTTATTCACTCTGCATACATTTATATTGATAATCATTAATGTTCCGGTGATTCTTGGATTAACACCTTACAATTACCAATGTATTTATTATGAATGTTTAACGAATAGAAAGGAATGGTTCGACACATAAAAATAACACAATAGCAACATTTACGATGCAAAACGGAAGCAAAAAGACAATAAAATTGCGTTGTCCGTGCGTGCCCATACCGAAATGGTAAACAACTGACATAGGACTTAAATACATATAACTGGCTAATATTTCTATATACGTGGGTGGGTGTAACGGAAATGGGTATTCATATTTTAGAAGCTGCTTCTGCCCGTGGAAATGAACAATTTTCTTTACGGAAAACACCAGGATTTCTCAAATAGAAATCGCACCTCCCGTAAAAATTTTGATCAGCGGATGATAAATTTGTATGAAAGTTGGTTGATTACCATAGCTTCCTTGAAGAAAGTTGTTTATTGTCATGGGCTGCAGTCGTTTTTTGACTCCCCATGTCCGTTACACTCTGTATTCCAGCAATACAGATGTTAGTTCTAACCAACTTCTCCCACTTTTCATGAAGTTCGCTTGAAATGAGTTGATAATTTTAATACAAAACTTATACTTGGTACCATACGATAAGCTTGAATGCTCCGGCTATGAGTCAGACTCACACCCTGTGACCCTACATGCTACTTAATTAAAGGCATTAGTCCGAATACCATACCGCTACATTATACTATACCAGCTGTTCCCCGCGGCTGCGCTCCGTGGACCCCACAGGACACGTTTCCGGGATTAAAAAATAGCCTATGTCACTCAGGCATAATGTAGCTTTCTATTGGTGAAAGATTTTATTAAATCGGTCCAGTAGTTTCGGAGCCTTTTTGGTACAAACAAACAAAAAAATCTATCCTCTTTATAATATTACTAGCTGTCCCACGCGGCTTCGCTCCCGTCAACTGGCTACCTACCTACACCTACCCATCTACCCTACATACATTATTGTTGCGTACGTACGTAACTTAAACCGTTTACGCAGCGCACGCAACGGAAGCTCTCAAAAAGGAATATTTTTTCCCGATTTTGCAACATTTTTCATTTATATTCCGCTCCTATTGGTCGTAGCGTGATGTTATATAGCCTATAACCTTCCTCGATAAATGGACTATCTAACACAAAAATAATTTTTAAATGCCAACTAGTAGTTCCTAAGATTAGCGCGTTCAAACAAACAAACCAACTCTTCAGCTTTATAATATTATAATATTATAGTATAGATTGAAAAACTTCCGTTGATATCTGTATCATTACCATCTCCTTTGCTTTCAAAGGATAATCAATGCTTTCATTTATGAGAACCCCACCTTAGTTCTCATTATTAATTTTAAAACCAATATAAAAGTACATAATAGACTCTAACATACAACTTATCCTTTCATCTTTTGGTCACCCAACCCTCATATTCGCAGCTGTTCATCAAACAGACAGTTTTCATTGTCTTGTTACCCCATTACCCCAATATGTTTGGGGACAAACAGGTTAGACCACCATAAGCCGTGTGACCTAGAATACCATGTTCACATACGGTTTGCGTAATCGAACTTGTAGATATTACGCACTCGCTGCCCACCGGTAGATTTTATCAATGAATGCTACTATAGTAACTTTATCGTCTAATCTTGTTATATCCGTTTTGTTATTTTGTAACACAGAATTGCTTGCTTGCAAAAATAATTAGGAGATACGAAATAACTAATGAAAGTTATTGTGTTGCGATTGTGAAACGCTGTCTACTTGTTTCTAGTTTGAATTAACGAAAATTAAATGATGAATGAAAGATTTAAGCAGTGAGGGTGTACAACATTTCAATAATCAGCTATTAAATTATTTTTATCTTTTAGTGGATCATTATAACGCGTGTGGAAGCGAGATGGTGCTTCCTGGGGGTGACCAGAACCTCTTATAGTAAGGTTATTTTGAGATCGATTAAGGGACAGATGTATATGACTAACCTTACTCTAAGAGCTTATGGTCACCCCCCTGGTCGAAATTTCACCCAGCTGTTTTGAGAAATTTTATTTTGATCGGGATCGCTTGGCCAGTTCCTAATTCAAAATGATTTGTTTAGTAGCACGAGGCAAAACAAACGAGAGTGTATCACCATCGATCAATTTCATCATTAATATCCACAATACGACTTCACCCACAGCGGCGGGGTCCCAAATTTCCAGCAGTGGGTGAAATCGAGTCTTCTCTATGTTTGTGCCAATCTTCAGGCTCCTGTTTTGTTTACCTACCTCCAAATATTCATCTTAAGGTTACACTAGTCAAAAATTCTTCCATACAAACGTAGTTTGGGGATTATTCCACTGTTTGACGATGTACGTTCAAAATAAAATGTGATATCAATTTGTCTCATCATTATCTAGCCCTGTATGGAAGCAAAAAAGTAAAAATAGAAAATATTTGAAAGTTATGAGCGTCGAAAGTTCCACATTTTGACACTAATTTTAACGCATTTTTGGGCGCAAATAAATACCATAAGAAGACGGAAATTTGCAAAACGGCCTCCATACAGGGATAGATTAGTAGTTCAACAATGCAAATAATTTTATTTTGAACATATAGATTTAGTAGTTTTTTCATGATATCTAGACAGCCAAAGGTCTGTTTGTAAAATTTCGCGCGTCCGATTTCGTCCTAAATCATTATCCATTTCGCTACAAATTTGCAAAAGTGTGTATTCGTACGCTAATTAGCTTCCTACTGCTCATCACAGCATCTATATCTTCCACACGTGTTGTCGGTTGATATAAAATGCATTTTAACCCCGCGCACAAAATAGTTCGTGCCGTCGACTAGTGTACCCTTAAGAGGACGCGGCGTTACCTAGTTTTAATTAGGTATCTAAAATCGATCAAAATTTATTTTGGTTATAAACGGAGGTTCATCAGAACTTGAAGTGGTTAACCAGAAGGTACGATCAGCGACGAATGTCGATAAACACCCAGATACAGATTTGTTTTTATTTTTTTACTAATTAATTATTATAACACCTTTACAGACACTTCCAAGGCGATTTTTTAACATACATATAAAACATTAAAATACAATACATCAATAAGACATTCCAATACATTATTTAAACGGTCAGACCTAATTCAATAAAATTTTGCTCTACTTTGACGAATATCGGCAGGTTTTGGCAAAATATATCTTCCGATAACGATACAGTTTTTATCAAACGTAACTATGACTCGCGTCATAGGGGCAAACTTAAGTTAGTCCTAGCCAACGGTACGTCTAAAAAAATCTAAAGAGTCTCGTTGCTAAACAGTACCTAAAGCAAAGGTACTTCTAATATACCAAAAGTACCTAGCATTTGTCATTAACCTCAGTTTCAAAGTTCTTTTAATCATACCACGCCCTATTCATACCAATTGTCACCCATATTAATATTTACAAAAAATAACAACAAAAAAGTATCAGACACAAACAAGAAAAGTGTATTCACCTGTGACAGGAGTATTTGGCCCGTAAACCAGCGCCGAAGCGGCCACCCGATACGGTAGAGTGGACAAGGGTTGTGTTCTGTGTTGCCCATGATTGGGCTGATTAGCACGGCTCTTCACACACGTGTCGATCGGTGCCCCGTCCGGGAAGCTTTGCACACCCCAGCATAAAATTAGCCCTAGCATCAACTTCGACAACATTCTGATTCTGTATTATTTATAATCAGCTAGTACTGATTCACTGCAGGGCAAAATTTGATTCGATTTTTATTGTCAGCCTGTACTGTCTATAGGACAAATTTTGATTCAATGTTCGAAATTTGAAAGGTAACACTGCACACCTCGCGCTCGACTGTGCGTGAGTATGCTGCCGCACTCAGTTTTGTAAGCCGAGTTCGAAAGGATCTAGATCTCAGTACAAGTTGATAGATCATTAATGCTGTAGGATGTTAAGGTGTGCCGAAGGCATATAGTTAATGTGATTGCACACATGACCACGTTCCACCTGCTGTCAATGAAAATTTAAATGAAATTAACTTTCAATCATAATTTTTTTATTTAAACAAATATAACTTTTTCGACATTAGTTATGGACTTAATCTTACATGAAACATCACTTACATAGTCTTCAGTATTGTTTATAGCTGAGAATAAAATTAGCATTATTAAGACCTTATTTTTGCCAAAGCTATTTGTAAGCTTATTTATTAGTTACAAGTAGTGACGTTAATTAATATAGGTACCTACAAGCATTAAAATTTCGGTTTAATAAAATAAACCGAAATTTTAATGTTTGTAGTAATTTTAGGCGACGTAATTACAAACATAATTGTGTAGTTCTGTTGATTTCGATTAGAAAATGATGATAAAAATGTTATCAGAATATATGTTCAGACAACTCTACAGATATAAAAAACAAAGGTAATTTCATGATAATGTTAACAATTAACAAAATTGTTGTTCTAAATGAATAATTACGCGGTGTACGTAATTATTCATTTAGAAATACAATTTTTTCTCCATCAGGCCTGTTCGGTGCTAGAACGTTCGGGTCTAATGTGTCTTTGGCCGCAGTGTCCGTGGTTTCGATGTATTGCATTATCTCCTCGAGCATATTTTCACATTCTTCGTATTCAGCTTCATCTTTCGTCTTCACTGTGACGGGCTCTTTTTCAGGGCCAATCTCTTTATTAACACCTACATTAGGTGAATCATTTCTGTATTTGAAAGAATTCAAATTCGGGATGATCTGATCAGAATTCCTTTCGCGACCTTCAGAAATCTCGTCGAGTTTGGATTGGGTCGGATATTTCTTTTCCATATATTTGGGTTCGTAATCATTCAAGGAATTGTTGTAAACGCTGCTGGCTGGTGATGAAACGCACTGTATCCAGTCGTGGCAATTGATCGAAATGCTCGAAGCGTTCGTGAAGCCATAGTAGTCTTCTACCTTGTTATCTCTGTTCGCTATGAAACCGGAATCGTTGTCCACGTCCGACCTATCTAGTGAATCATATCCTTCATTAGCGATACCATTCTGTATAGTTTCGTAGACTGGTTCTAAGATCTCAGCCAGTCGTTCGCTGGCTTGTATCGATATGATTTCAGCAACATGTAACTTGGGTCTTATATTGGCGTATTGGTCTTTGACGTCGTCTGATGGGCTAGGTAGGCCAGTACTGCAAGTGATTCTTCTTTCGGAGTTTGGGCCCATACTCATTCTAGGGTAGGAGTCTCCTCTAATTCGGGATACTACTGCGTTTTCAGTTTTTCTGTATGTTTGTTTGATTAAGCCGTGGACCTGGAGGAAATATAATTCAAAGTATACAGAACATTCTAAAATTTCTGAACTTCAAAATGTACAATCATTTTGAAGTTCAGAAATTTTAGAATGTTCTGTTTTATTAGATCAAAAATTTGATATCCTACCTCTTTGTTAACGTAGCAGAACAACAAGGCCACGACGAGTCCCTGCAACCCCTCGACAGTGTATGAGACGTAGTAATAGATCTGTTCCTCATTGCAGTTGTCGGTGGATGGTCGGAACGCAGTCAGCAAGAACTGTGTCCCGAATAGTGGCATCAGGAACAATGTTGCTTTGGCTGTGCTTCTGCAACATGAAAGGGTACGATACATCTATACTAATATTATAAAGAGGTAAAGTTTGTGAGTTTGTGACGTTGTAGGGGGGAATCTCTGGATCTACTGAACCGATTTTGAAAATTCTTTCATCAGTAGAAAGCTACATTATTCCTGAGTGTCATAGGCTATAATATATTTTCAAAAAAAAATAGAGATCCTTATGAAAATTGCAATAATGTAACCCAAGGTAGCAAAATGTTGCCTATGAAAATCATTATTTGGATTGCGCTGAGAAAACTATTAATGACAGATAAAAATTATTAGGTAGGTAGGTAGGGTAGGGTAGGCGGGGTAGGTTAGGTAGGTAGGTAGCCAGTTGACGGGAGCGAAGCCGCGGGGGTCAGCTAGTATTTTAATATTTCCTCTATCCCTGAATGTTGTCAAGGCGTCTGAGGTACCGTATTTTGGGTTTCTATCGAATGCTTCGTCTCCATATTTTCTAGGAGTTTGTCGCACCATCATCTATCACCTCAGGTAAGCGATGAAAGGATACCTCGAGAGAGCCGTCTTTTGAAAAGTTTACAAAGTACTGGTTGCAGATTTTGTTTTTTATGTAAAGTAGGTTTTGCTAAATTAATCTTTAAGAGTATATTTTCGGTCACAAGATGCAGTTCTGCTCCAATTCGCTCAGACACACGAGTTAGTATTACATACATAGTCTAAGTATTAGCCAAAAATGCAGATGTGCAAATTATTACCTAGGTGCATTAATTACGCATATTTTGACTTGATATCTAGACACAGAGACCTTATTTTTTGTTATCTAAATCTAGCTTTGGATAATCTCTGTTTTACTAAGCATTTGATTTACGAACAATTGTACTAAGCAATATACAATTGTTATTGTCAATAAATGTTTCTTATTCGTGTATATTTCTACAGAAAATTTGGAAAAATGCAAATAAAAATGTCGATGTTATGTTAAAAATATGCTAGATAAAAAAACTTTTTTACAAAAAAATACTACCGACTTAAAAATAAAAAACTACAAAGTGAAAAAGAACTTTATTTTTGGAAGTCGGTGTCTTTCGTAAGTACCATTTTTTGCGTTATGGACACCGACTTCCAAAAATAAAGTTATTTTTCACTTTGTAGTTTTTTATTTGGAAATCGCCGAAATCGGTAGTATTTTTTTGTAAAAAAGTTTTTTTATTTTTCACTTTTTAGTTGTACCTACCTAATAGGCAAGTTGTTTAGTGAGTTTCCTATAACGCCAGAATCGATTACCCGAATATCATGAAACTTGAACAAAACCGATCAAATGAGAGATCTGCTTACCCCTCAAGAGCGTACTGGCGTGATGTTATGTTATGAAATGGTATAAACAATAAACATACATGCGATTGCAGCAGTCCCGAGAGATTTGCCGTTATTTATTGAAGAGTTCTGTTATATATCTTCGAAGTTCTTCATTAGATCTTTACCAAATTAAAATGGGACCAATTTCGGAACACACTCTTTCAAACAAAAAAAGAATTTTTAAAATGGGTCCACAATTGACGGAGATATCGGTGAACATAGACAAAAAAAAAACATACAAGAAGTCGAACATAGAACCTCCTCCTTTTTCGAAAGTCGGTTAAAAATATTGTTTGGTGTAGGTAAGTATAGCTATGCTAGTATTTTATTACCTGTGGTATAGCTCTCAAACATTTTTATATTAATTATTACTAGCTGTTGCCCGCGGCTTCGCTCCCGTGGACTACCCCACAGGACACATTTTCGGGGTTAAAAAATAGCCTATGTCACTCAGGAATAATGTAGCTTTCTATTGGTGAATTTTTCAAATCGGTCCAGTAGTTTCGGAGCCTATTCGGTACAACCAAACAAGCAAACAAAAAAATCTTTCCTCTTTATAATATTAGTATAGATTAAGATGAGGCAATATGCCTTTACGCAACAGGAGACGCAGCTGTTGCATTTCAAGAACGTCAATCATTGCAAATTGCCTTAAATGTCAATGGCTCATTACATGATGAACTCTCGTGATTTGATACGACTCGAAGCACTAACTGCCGCACTCGGAGTCGTTAACGGTTACTTAAGGCGATCCTTAGTGTTGATTTTTTGTACAAAATCTATACTAAGGAGCGGTTTAAGTAACCGTTAAATGTTTCTGAGTGCGGCAGTTAGATACTCAAAACAATAAATAATACTCAAAATAAACAAAATCAGAAATAAAAAGTTCTTTCACACTGACACCGTACCTGGCCGTAAAGATAATAATAATATTCTTCATTATAATATGTTAACCCGAGCAAATTGCTCGTTCTATCGACTCCTTTGTCGGGCCTCGCAAATAGGGAATGTTACCGCAGTCGTTACCTTGTTTTGGTAAAAGGGTTTAGGATTCCGTACCTCAAAATGTAAAAAAGGAAACCCTTATAAATGATCACTTTCTTGTTTGTCTGTCCGTGTTTTCACCACCGATTTTCTCAGGAACGGGTGGACCTAGCAAGTTGAAAATTATACCAGTTACTGTGAGGTCTATAGTCCCTATTAGGTGTATAAAAATCAAGGTCCTGAGTCAACACGATAAAAAGATATAAGCAAATTTAGATTTTCGCGAAAACTTGCAAGTTAGGTACCAAAATTTACTTTAATTTTCAACTTTATTATTTTTCGTAGTTTTCCCTTGTGCTGCTTTGTAATTTTCCCTTGCTTTTAACCAAAATTGACAATTCTAAGTCAACTGGAAGTACCCTATAGGTTTTGGGTCGAAAACTTATATGGTAGTTCCCGTTGACCTAGAATCACGAAATTTGGCAAAGCGTAAGGTCTTGCAGCACAAAGAAAAAAATCCAAAAAATAAAAAATGTAGAAAATTAAGGTAAGTTTTAGTAAGTTACTTACTAGTTTTCGCGAAAATCTAAATTTGCCCATATCTTTAAAACTTTGTCACCTATAAAAATGATACCAATTTTATTATGGCGGTGTAATGGGTAGGTACGGAACCCTCGGCGCACGAGTTCGACTCGCACTTAACCGGTTTTAAAATCATATAATAATAATAATTACATCATCACATCGAGGGAGGGATAGACTCTTAGGGAACAGATTGATTCGAACTTAATGGCGGCTCTGAAGTTCGCTACTCACTGCGCAGTACCCCAGCCCTCACCCCTGCTGTCACATGAAATTGCTACTGCGCAGCAACTCGCGAAGATTTCTGAGCCACAATAATGAGTAAAGTCGGCGCTCTATACAGCCGAACATTTGTGCTACCCGAACCTAAAAAATGACAACAGTAAGTAAGCAAGCTTAGGTAGATACCACTTACAGCTGATTAGCGTTCTCCGAGTTCCTGATTTTCGTCAACAGCACCCTCAGTACATCGATGAAAAGGACAGTGTTGACCAGCAGGATGGCGATACGAGGCACGTCCAGTATCCATTGAATGTGCGGCACGGTGTATATCAGCCAGCAGGAGTGGTCGTTGTGTACTGCCATGACAGCTGCCCACGCTATGGCTGGTGCTAGGGCTATCACTGGGGATCAAATGATTATTATTATTATTTCTTGTGTTGATGCCCTCAGAATTAATGGAGTTACTTTTTTCTGTACTTGATATAGATACCTATAGTGACCTAGATACGCGTTCGGCATTGGGTACAAAATATTGTATTTGAAAGGTTTGCGGGGTACACCTAAACTACAAGTTAGAGAAATTTTTAGACGAACAACTAAGCTGTGAGTACAAATTCCGAATCATCTTGATCCAGCCTTGGAGTCATTTTAATCTTTTAAGATTCCACTTTTGCGAACTAGGTACTGGATTATGAAATCGACTTTGTTCTCCATTTGCCTGTTCTTGTAGGAAGGGTATCATTAACAGGGGTGAACTTATTGCGTTAATGAAGTGGCCAGTATTGAACAGCAGTGTATATGCTGCACGGTGCCAGCCAGTCGGATTGGTCGATGTGTTGATATGCCTCAAGGCAACTTGAAGCCTTGAGGCATATCAACACATCGACCAATCCGACTGATTGTAAGTACGGCTTGACCGTGGCGGGGGTGATGCATACGATTTGCGGAAAGCAGTGTACGGACCCTCCTATCCAGAGCGTCAAGTTCTGTCTGAGTCCATTTAAGTGCCGAAATAGTATGTAAGGCTATTGAATACCTTCTACAGGCGGTCAAAGAAGCGTTTCTTCAACGATTGCTATTATTTATATTGCTACCTAATGCTTCCGACATACCCAAATACTTATAGGTTTCTTTTGGAGAGAGGATCACAGGTTTATGGAATTCGCCAGTTGAATTCGCACGGATTCCATACAATATCCCATCGCTTTACATGCATTACCCCCCACATTTGTCCACACCAAACACCATCCTGATGGTGCTACTAAAAGTTTTAGTTACCTTCAGTAGCTCTATCAGCTGAAGATTACTGGGGCCAAAGAGCTTCAGGTCATCCATGTAATTGAGGTGAGATATAGCCTGACTACCTCTCGTCAAACTATAGCCTAGCCCTGAATTCTCTAGCAGCGTGCTTAGAGGATTCAAGGCTAGGCAAAACCAAAATGGACTCAAACTATCGCCCTGGAATATATCTCGCTCGTTCCTTACAGGTTCGCTATTACTCTGGATATGTCGAGATCCTGGATAGCGAAAGACTGTGCTCCTTTTCCCCTTAGACGAGATCTGCAGCCTTATTGCGTAATGAATTTGCCAAGGCAAAGGGCAATGGGTATGAAAAATCAACCAATCACATAGACGGAAATCCATACGGGTCTTCATCTTGCATGTGATTTGTCGATTTTTCATACTCTTTGCCGAACCTGTTGGCTAATGACCATATCAAAAGGTAGCTCCTTCGTACCGCGGGACCCATTCGTAAATCCATTCTGAAAGACCAGAGAATGGATGAACTCTGAGAGAGATATTATCGATGTGTTTATTAATTTTAACTCTCAAAATGGATGTAAGAACCTTATAGGCGGTCGGTAAAGATGTTATAGATTATGTCGGGTTTAGTCAATAGTGCGGACGTCAAAACAAATCACAAGCACGTCCCTAGCGGCAATCAAGAGCAACTACGCATTGTCGCGCTTTTATAAGCACTTGCGTGGTGCGAAATAGGGGTTACTATAATAATGTCCAAATCATAATAATGTCCAAATCATAATAATGTCCAAATCATAATAATGTCCAAAAAATAAAAATGACCAAAAATAAAAATGACCAAAAATAAAAATGACCAAAAATAAAAATGACCAAAAATAAAAATGTCCAAAAATAAAAAAGTACAAAAATAAAAATGACAAAAAATAAAAATGAGTTGATCCGTAATATTAGTAAGCAGGATTGTAACTGTGTCTATTTTAATAAACCCAGTGTATCGAATAACTTGTGTTTTTTCATTTTCACGATTGACCCACCTACCTGCCCACACACGATGTCTTAACCTAAGGGAATACTTCCTGACTTCCCGATGGTTTGCATCTATCGGCCAGCCTTGATGCGACAGATATATATTTTTTGGGTTCCGCGGTGCTCCCAGATTTGTGGAGCAGGTGGGTAATTCATGTTGAACTTGGGTAGTAAAAAAGACTCTAAAGCTGCCTGGTACCTACTGAAAAGCCAAATGATATTTTACTTTGCCCCGCACTAGGAATTTCTTCTGTTTGGTGGGTCGTTTACAAACATATAAATAAACTCACATACACAAAACCAACCGACCAACCGTGCGCCCAAATAAAACAAAATTTTAATGAAAAGAGATATAAGGTCCCTCATAAATTTTGTTCGGTCGTTATAAAATATACATACCAGCAGCAATACTATATATCCACTTCATATTCAGCTTCTGCTTGAAGACGGCAACGATGGAGCGGTGTAAGTACAGGCCCTCAACGAGCATGCACACAAAAACGGCGTTCCCTGCAACGCGTTCGGCGAACGCCAGGATGCGACATGCAAGGGCATGCGATGACATCACCGTCTCTCCCGTGTTCGTTAGCTCGTCGATGTAGATCTATATAGTAAAAGGTATTTTCTCAAAAATGGTATGTAATGTTGTCATAACATCTCTAAAAAACCGGCCAAGTGCGAGTCGGATTCGCGCACGAAGGGTTCCGTACCATTATCGCAAAAAACGGCAAAAAAATCACGTTTGTTGTATGGGAGCCCCACTTAAATATTTATTTTATTCTG
The DNA here is from genome assembly GCA_948252205.1 of Orthosia incerta. Classification (NCBI taxonomy): domain Eukaryota; kingdom Metazoa; phylum Arthropoda; class Insecta; order Lepidoptera; family Noctuidae; genus Orthosia; species Orthosia incerta. The sequence goes on from OX411748.1 coordinate 10,945,740, forward strand.
TTTTTTTTTGTATTTGTTATTATAGCGGCAACAGAAATACATCATCTGTGAAAATTTCAACTGTCTAGCTATCACCGTTCATGAGATACAGCCTGATGACAGACGGACAGACAGACAGACAGACGGATCGCGGATTCTTAGTAATAGGGTCCCGTTTTTACCCTTTGGGTACGGAACCCTAAAAATCTTGTTTTACAAGAGGTGCAAAAGACACCGACTTTCGCAACGAAATATTTTTTTCACATTTTAGTGTTCTGCTTTGGCAGTCGGTTTATTTTTTGTTTGTATATAATTATTTTTTATTTTTCTTTACAAATCGATACTGTTTTAAGTACAGGATCGACGCGACCCTCCACGGCATTGTAATGAAAATAATTTAACGAGTATGAAAAATAAAAAAACTTCATTATAAATGTTTAGATCAGTAGACAGTAGCAAAGAAATATTTTACGCCCATATTTCTAACAGTGCACGATGTACCACGCATTATTAATTATTGAAGTTTAATAATCGTAGCGACCTAACAAGTTGCTACGAGGTAAAGCTCTGAAAATTCACAAACGTTATTTAGGACCTCACGATTGCATCTATCGTTTGGTCCTCAGAGCCTTCATAAGTACGTAAAACCTTACTTACGGGTTTTTACACAATAATAGTAAACACCAAATTTTTGAAGTCGTACGAAACAACCGTCCATACCAATGATCTCAGTCTATTGTCTCTGACTTACCTCACTTCTGCTGACAATCACCAGCACGTTTCTGATCACAATGGCAATGAGAAGATTCCTGTGTAGAGCCACGCGGGTTATTCTCAGTCTTTTGTAGAAGCAGAAGATGAAGACTGCGGGTAGACAGGCGATGATCGAGATGGATAGCACGGCGATGTAGAACTGGTATCGACGAAGGAGACGAGGGGTGATACTGCAAGTACTGTAGTCGGTCTGGAGCTCCCAGGTTGCGTTTGAGTGGCACTGTTTGCTACTATAGTCTGGAAAGTAGGACATGCTGATTAGTAAGGTAAGTTTACACTAGAGCATTTTCGTGAGCATTACAATGTAATATAACGATCTTACGAATGGTACAAGTGTCCGTGCCCACTCAACCCGATTAGACTCGACCCGAAGAATAATACCAGATGTTTTACTACCAATTCAGTGCCATTTGTACAGTCAGGCAAAGTGATATTTAATTCTAAATAACTTATTAATTTACTATACATAGAATATTTAATATTTTGTAATGATACATAATTTATCCTGGTAGTCAGAGATTTTGTTTCAAAAATGTAGCTTTATAAAAATAGCCTCTACCTCGCTTTAACCGGTTTTCTGGTTCTTACTTTTTTATATTTTAGAAGTTAGTACCTACTTGTTACCCTTATAATAATAATCACGTATAAAGACTGATCCAATAAATACCACCGTGCCTGATTGATATGCCATTGATTTTTACTACAAAGTACAAAGCGTATACTATACCAAAAAAAAGATAAGTACTTGTTTCATTATTGATTTCTTTATCCAAACATTATTTAAATTTTACGTTCTCTGTGGTGCAAGCGCTAAATCAACACTTTACTACCTGACTACACATCGACGTTTTTACACCTATCAAAACAGAAATATGCAGGCATTATTCTTCGGGTCGAGTGGGCACGGACCCTGGTATAATACAGACAAATGCTCAGTTTCCTAAAGCATTTCCATCTAATGTAACGTTCTTGCGAATGTTCGACATAATGCTCACCGCGAGTGTACCTTGCGTTCATTATTGACTTTACTCCACGTCACCCGTGCTCGTGCCTTTACAATCAGGTTGTAACAAAACATAGAGCGTCATGTTCGAAGTGTGGTTCGAGTCTGGTTCGAGTAAATTGAAAATAGCGAATGCTCGATATTCTGTTACAAGTAAATGTTCTAGTCTATACTCACCTGTATAGTTCTCGCCAAACTTCTTGGCCGGCCTGAAGATGGCTACAATGGCTGCGCAGTAGTAAATATCATACAAAAACAGCACCGATCCGTGCTTCGCGCATCGGAAAGCCAACTTCAGGGCGGCCAAGAATTTTGGCGAGAACTATTGATTCTTAATTCAAACTTTCTATGGAGAGTTTGAATTAAGAATCGGCTAACTAGAATTGGAACTAATCATTTATGGTTAAAACTTTTATAAATAAGGCCCATGAAGTTGGCCCATTACCTAAGGGTGCTGCAATGCACTTTGGCTATGCAATTTTAATAATACTAAGCTGTATAGTTCTCGCCAACTTTCTTGGCCGCTCTGAAGTTGGCTACAATGGCTGTGCAGTAGTAAATATCATACAAATACAGCACCGCGCCGCGCCCGCGCCATGCCTTGCGCTTCGGAAAGCCAACTTCAGGGCGGCCAAGAAGTTTGGCGAGAACTTTTACAGGTAGCTGACCTTAAGTTGATAACTCTACCTTCAGATAAAACAAAGGTACCTACCGTCGTTTTAGCACGTGAGAGATAGTGTAGGTAAAGAACGTAAAGGTCGTATTACCAGCCAATGTTAATCGATTTAATGTTTACGGGTCAATCTGTATAGTTACAATCACTAACAAATGTATGAGAAATGGGAAATACATAAACAATTTTAGCTTTCTGTCGCATGTCCGACGTGAAATGGGCTAAAAGAACCAAAACCACCACCGAATGGGTCCCATTAAACGCCAGACGAAATCGTGGCAGACCGAGGCGGATATGGCTGGAAAAGCTCTACTTTTAACGGAAAAAGCCACTGGCCCGCACTAGCAGAAAATATAATTGAGTGAGAAATCGGATAGAGAAGCCTTTACCTCTGCAGTCAGACAAGATATACAATATATTATATGTTTTAAGATACCAGTGCGTTCAGAGTGAATACTAACACTATCCCACACATTTTGGGCAGAAAGAAGTTGGAAACGTCTAGAGGGCCTAGGATCTTGCTCTTAACTAGCATCTAATCCGATTTAATTTGAATAGCCTTAGTTAGATCAGACCGCATTAGATGCTAGCATTAAATCTAAACGCCAGGTAGGTATCTAATGATTAAATCGAATAAATATTTTTTTACATACGATGGCACGAAGGACCTGTGCTGGAGTAGGCGAATTCTGAACAAACTTCGGTGGCCACATCTCCCCTGAACGCTTCCTGCCAGCAAGTCCAGCCGTCGAATGTGGGTTCACACTGATTAACTAAAAAATGTAAATAAAGTTTCATATCCTGTGCATATTTTAAATGTGTTTATATATATGTATATCGAATCGCAATTTCTCATTTCAAATGTCTTGTCTCCTTCTATCGCATTTGACCTTAGCTGGTTTATACCAGCTAAAGTCGAAAGTCTTTTACCTACTTAACTTTTCTAAATAATTAGGAGGATGGAAGAAAATGGCGATGCGAGGACACCACCATATCCTCCACCAGTCATTCGTATACCAAATACATCTTGATTTTACCCGAAGTATTATAGATTTCTGGCATATAATGGCTGCAGCAGTCACTGGCCGCGTAGAAGCATCGCTCCCACCTCCCTTGCGCTGCTGGTATCAGTGCTTCGCGCACCGCTGAAGCCACCTCTTCCAAACCAGGATCGAAAGGATAGCAGCCACATGAACCGTCCTCTTTAGCCTGTAACAACAGAATCCTTTGAAAACTGGTACGTGGACGCAAAACACCATGGAGAGACTGCAGTCTCTACAAAGGCTACCCCTGAAGACAGACGTATTTAAGCGTGGAGTTTCGGCAAAGTCTTGCAAATCAAGATCTGGGGCATTTATTGGGTAAGTTAAAATAAGTACAATACGCATTATAAGTCTAATAAAAATACGTTTGATCTTTGATCCTAAGGAATCTAAAAATATTTTGTCAGAATCACCTACAAAATTAAGGCTTTTCATACAATGAAAGCCTTTGGCATCTTACACACGACGACGTTCCTATTTATTCATACTATATGAATCTAATTGACTTCTGCAACACCTACAGCTGATTTATGTTTTGGGTACAAGGTCACATAGTCATCTTGACTCACTGCTATAATGTACATTGTACAAGACTATCACAAGTTCATATCTCTGGCAGTGATCCACTATCGCTACGATATTCATCGCTACAATCGCTCCTACGCTGAAGAGTTGAAGACTAATAATAGCTAATCGAATACAACACTTAGTTAGATTAAATCTTTCGTTTTGGAAATTTTCAGGGACAAACAACATAAGTACCTACCTAAAATATTTTTACACTTCGAGTTTTCTCACTGGTGCAGAGCATTTCTGAATAGCTACTAATCCTATTCATACCGTGGGCGTAAGGTCTCCAAACAAACATCCTTCATATGGGCACCACAGAGATAATTTGGATAGTAAGCATGCTGAAAGAGCAGTGGTCTAACTAAAAATTCTTGAAAGAGAACACGAATGGACATGGGAGCAGACGAGTCCTTCATAAGTAAAGTTTGTGGAAGCCCCCGACTAGGTAGACCGAGGATCTGATAAAGACCGTATTGCGGCAGACAGTTTAGTGATGCTTATTGGGAGAAGACCGCCGAGCAAAAGCCTCTAGTTAGATTTCAATATCAGGAGTATTTCGGCATATCAAATTTGTTTAGAATTATATCAAAAATTGCGTTATAGCGATCTAATAGTTATGTGATTAGCCAAAGATTAGCATCTAAGAACTGTTGTTCTACAACTAGGTAGCTATATGTACATGCTTTGTATAGGTAGCTACTGTACATACTTCGTGGCTGTATGGAATGACAAGTTCTAGAATTTGTTATAGCAGAGCGTTTTTGTTTGTGAGCTTCATTCTAAAAGGTCATGAGAAAAAAAATACCCGGATAAATAAGTATGAAGTATTTTGAGAGCAGTGGTGGCCCAGGCGCTTTACTTTGTGTAAATTATTTCATCACCACTGCTCTCAAAACGGTGAAGGAAAACATCGTGAGGAAACTGGCATAACTTAGAACTAAAAATTCGAAGACATGTGACATCTACAAACATGCGCTCTCACAGAAAGGAGGCCTGCATGCACAACGGACCAAATGCGAGTCTAAGTGTGGAAAAGGAGTCCATCTATCCTATGCTATCCTAAGTATGAAGTAGTAGGGGAAGAAACGAGAGCGCGCGGCAGGTCACTCATGTGATGGACCAACCAGATCAAATCTGCAGTAGGCAGCCCGTCGCATGAGTCCAAACGAGTCACAGTTGACGGAGAGTGATGGCATCGCATAGTGAGGCGAAGAATGGCGCCCGATTTTCATCATCATCAGCCTTTTTTAATGTACCTTTCCCACTTCTGGGACACTGGACTCCTCTCTGTGAGAGGGAATGGGCCGTAACAATCTACCACGCGGGCCCAGTGCGGGTTGGCGGATGTCACATATCTTTGAATTTTTGGTTGAAATAATTGATAATATGATAATATGAAATAATTTATACAAAGTAAAGTGCCTGCCTGGGTTCGAACCCTCGACTTACAACTTGTAAGTCGCGGCCGTTAAATTACCACTGGGCCACCACTGCTTTCCCATTGCTGCCTGAAGTCTTATTGAACATTTTGATCACGGCCGCTCTGCCAAAAGTGTACCGACGAATAAAAATATAAAATAGTACCTACACAAGTAAAATTTAAAAAACCCCGACACATTTTTATTTCATGCTACAAAAGATACGCTTCGATCGACAATCTATAGAACACGTTATTATGACACGATATCTTGCGAAAACGCCCATAACTTTAGAACGGCTCAACCGATTTTCATCAAATATAGCTAAGAACACTCTTGAAAAAGTCACATTTTAAACAAACAAAGAAAAATGAAATCAAGTTCGGTTCATCCGTTTAGGAGCTATGATGCCACAGACCTTTATACACAAACACACAGGTACACACGTCAAACTTATATCACCCCTATTTTTCTGTCGTGTGTTAAAAATATAACTTACGATCTCCAGGCATGGCGCGAACCAGTTCCCATAGAAACAGCCAGCGTTCAGATTGATGGTGTTAGTGCCGGCGACGTAGAGGAAGTCGGGGGTATACAGCAGGCATCCCCGGCCTGCCACCCAGCGGAACACCTGCTCGTGGTAGCGCACATTGCGATAGTTACAGGTCTTCCTCGCGTCTGGTGGTACCGTGTCTGGTGGCTCCTAAGGGAAAGTGTTCAGAATAAGAGAATTATTTTTTCATGATTTGTTATAGGTATAGCTGTTCTTGCCAAACTTCTTGGCCGCCCTGAAGTTAGCTACAATGGCTGCGCAGTAGTAAATCTCATATAAAAACAGCACCGATCCGTGCCTTGCATGTGCATCGGAAAAGGATACCTATCATAAAACATTTGACCGAATTTCATTTCACCTTAAACTTTTCAACTATTATCGTTTCGTTTTTTTTTACTTCATAGAAGTCACATCTGCCACTGTCTCAGTTGACCTATTATCAATTCGATTTTTTTCGTTACTCCGACGTTTCACTTGGTCGAAAAACATTTTACCGAAATAACATTTGTTCGTAATATTTATTTTTAAACGCATATCAAAATACTAATTGAGAGAGAAACAGTGATCGAGTACCTACAAATGTTTAAAACAGCAACTTGAAAAAAAAAAATTGTCGACCTATTTCTGTCTGCAGGGTCTAAAGTAACCTAACACGAAGAAGATGACGGGAGCTGAGTTCGCTCGCTTTGCTTGCTCACTTCAGCTCCCGTCATCCCCTTCGAATCTAACCTATCCGTGTCGAGGTGGCCTAAATTCCCGAGCTCGCTTCGCTCGCTCTTGGATAAATCCTTTGAAATAGTTAATTAATAAAAATGTCTTATGCATGACAGCTATTAATAAATCATTTGCATGAAAATTCGAAATAAATATGTAAACATAGACAAGACTGCGTGAAGTCTATTTTGCAGCGATTCGTTTCTAACACTAAATTTTGTAGCACAACATATTGACCTTTTATGACACTATTTCAATTTTGAATTGAAAATGCTACCAAGTAACCGGTTATATATTTGTGTATAATGTTGTTTCGGTTTGGTGAAAATATGGCAAATGAAAAAAGTTCAAAAGAGGCTTCGGCCAAAAGCAAAAAGTTATTTTGTAAATCGGCGAAACGTAGTTCGGTAAAATTATACATATGCCTCATGATACTTCGATGATCTGAAAATATGTCAAATAATGCATGTAGCAAAAAAGTCGTCTGTCAATAGTTTTCGGTAAAATGAAATTCGATCCAAAAAAAATCGGAAAATTGATTGGTTCCCATCGGAAAACCAACTTCAGCATCCTAATTGCGCAAGTAAATTCGGCAAAGCATCACATGCGAGATGAAAGACGCGACTTGGATTTCCGTCTATGCGATTGGTAATTTTTTCATATTCTTTGCCTTGTCGAATACAAGTATCCAGCACATTTGTCTCACCGAAGTCTAGCTTTTCAAACTAAAAAGGATAAGAGTATATTTTAGTATGACTTGAACAGCCTTCTTAGTGGTTGCAAGCGCTTTTGCTGAGCATGAGGTCCGGCAAAGAGTTGTTGGGTTTGCAGACCAGGGTTGGAAATAGGCATTCTGATATATGAGACTCAAGCTTGCAACATTACGGTGAATCGCACATTTACATAACCCTTCAAGGTATTTTCTTACGCAATAAGGCTGCAGTGTGGCCCAGAAGTTTAGCGAGAACTATACCTACATATACACGCCTAACTAATCAGTATTCATGAACATGTTAAAGAACTTTAGTTTTATATATCTTGCACACTGAAGAACAAACTTCATACATTATAATTATAACCTTACGTTATCTATCTCCAGATATTAGATCATTAAAACTTACCGAGGCAAAGGTAAAGGGTTCTCCCCGGTCGTATCGGATTGTCGTCTCGTCGGACTAATAGAGTGTAAGGGAAGAGAGAGAGAGTGCACTTGTATAGTTCTCGCCAAACTTCGTGGCCGCCCTGAAGTTGGCTACAATGGCTGCGCAGTAGTAAATCTCATACAAAAACAGCACCGTTTCGTGCCATGCGCATCGGAAAGCCAACTTCAGGGCGGTCCATAAGTTTGGCGAGAACTATATTTGCGCACACACACGTGCATAATCTTCCGCATCGATGGCTTGTCTGCGCTGGGATTGACCACTATGAGTAATAATCGAAGTTAGATCTACGTACGATTGTGGTTTCGATAGATTGATATAATTATGTTGTGTTCAAACTGTATGCAAGCGTATCCTACCGGTAGATCGGATATCGACTAATCAATCTACAAGTATCTGTCAAATGGGAGTACCTTTCCACTAGAAAATTAGCAATGCTCTCAGGCTCATTTTATTGGAACGTTGCTTGCGCAGTGCGCTAGCAGCTCGTGTACCTAATACAGGTATTCGCTGTAAGTGCATATTTTATTTATTTTATTTTATTTAGCACACCAACAGTACAACTGCTTAAAACCGTTCAAAAAATAATACATTTAAAGTGAAAATTACATAGCAATCATACAGATTATAGGATTATAGGATGCATGACGTTTACAAAATTCAAAATTAAGACTACAACTAAACTAGGTTAACATTTATCACAAAATATCAAATACGTTTAGCTTTAAGAGCTTGAGTCAAACTCTTAATGCTCATTACTCAATAGGGAGTGTCTGAATGTTATGAACTTCATTGAAAAGACATCAATAGGACTGTCCATAGAGATGGTCCTTTCATTGTACAGCCTTGCCATGCGTGTAAGGGGACCATTAAATGAGGCATTTAAAGTTGAGGATGGGATATCAAATATATGATGCTGACGCATACTACGTTGGCTAATCCTAATGGTGCATCGATGGAACCATTTATAATTTTATGAAGAAACATATGTAGGAATGATATGTAGGAACATTCACGATATTTATGAGAATATGTGGGTTATTTAGAGACCTATAGCGTTGTGGACTTGGATACCAGAGTCCAAAGGGATGATGATGGGGTGCGAATAAAAACTACTTTTTAACTACAAATTACGTATTTAGTGCTTCAGTAAGATTTTAACATTACACAAGTATTTTTTCCTTTGTCAAACCAATAAAAATAACAAAGATAAAAGCGCATCAAAATTCAGTCGGAGAGGGTTGGGGGAGCTTTTGACGTCACTTCTAATTAAAAAGTGTTCTTCTACTAAGGCGTGGCACCATGTGACATTTTAACGCACTGTATCGTCTTATGTTCTCCTATAACCTTACCTCACAAATGTAGATGTTGGGCCTCTCGCAGGCGAGGCGGTCATTAGCCCGGATGGCGACCCTGGTGTCGCGCTGGTGCCACACATCAATGTCCAAGTTCACAGGGTTCAGGACATCATTGAAGTGGTAGGCGCCCACCTACAACCAAATCGTATACCTGCAGGTAAATTAAACACAAGAACAGTGCTTTTTACTGGCATAAAAAGTAGCTTGGCACTCAGCGGTAATTGGCAGGCTTATTACCTACGTATCTTTTGCAAGAACAAAACGATAGCGATCAAACGCTTTATGTCATAAAAGTCGGAATTACCTGCAGTGTAGGTAATTCCGACTTTTATGTAAATCGTTTGCTAATGCACTTATTTAAATAAAAAACCGCCAACAACTCTAAAACTTCTGTATGGAAGAACAATTATTGCGCAAAAATCGCTATCGTTTTACTCTTGCAAAAGATACGTAATAAGCCTGCCGGTTAGGTAAACATCATGGTACTAGCTTCGTCCCGCGTGAAGTGTTTTATTATCCCAAGGGAACATTATACCAGGATTAAAAGTATCCTATGTGTTAATCCAGGTTATGAACTATCTGTGTGCAAAGTTTCATGATTGAAACACAAACATTTATAATAATATTATGTACCTATTTGTAGTAGAATTATTAGCCTAGACATTTTCTATTTTTACCGACTTCAAAAAAAGGAGGAGCTTTTGAATTCGTCGGATTTTTTTTTTAATTTATGTTCCCCGATTACTCATAAACGCCTGGACCGATTTCAAAAAATCTTCTTTGTTTTGAAGGTTTTATACTTCCTAGTTGGTCCAATAGTCATCAGGCCAGGATCTGATGATGGGATCCTAGAGAAATCGAGGGAACTCCTCAAATATTATAGGCATACATACAGCGATTTTGGTATTTTCATCAACAATGCAATCATTTGCACTCAGAAAGTGTCATTTGGTGAAGTCGAACTGATGAAGAAGACCACAGATGGCCACTGGTACTCCTAAATGCTAAGTATGTCACGGGTATAAGATATCTCAAATAGTTAAACGACTGTAATAAAAAAATACTTATAAATAAATGGTATTGATGAAAATGGCACCATTGAACTGATCTGATGATGAAGCCGGCAGGTAGGCACTGGAACTCTGACATAACACAATGTATCCTAGTCGTGTTTGGGCTTATTGGAATCGTCATTTATTTATTTATTAGTTTATCCTCGCACGAGAGATAAACTAATAATAATAAATAAATATCATGAGATGTACTTTGGCTATAAATGATTATCATGTTAATTGGAGATACCTACCAAAACTACAAAAAAAATAAAAACTTTTTAACAAAAAATCAATCCGACTACCAGAACAAAAAACTAGAAAACAAAAAATAACTTTCGTTTCCGAAGTCGGTGTCGAGAAATGAAAACAATGGGAACAAAAGACACCGACTTCGGAAAAGAAAGTTATTTTTTGCTTTGTAGTTTTTTGTTCTGGAAGTCGGTTTGATGTTTTTTACAAATAGAAGATGCCCAGCCCATCCCCGGAAATTAGCAGACATTCTATGTCATACCTATGTTTAGATATTTCAGTCAGGCAATTAAAACAATGAATAGATAACAAAGTACATTTACTTTGTAATCTCTTTCTTTTATTAGAATTTAAAAATGAGTAGTGCGAACTTAATTTTATCAGTACGATATCAATCAATGCAACGAACTCGTGATAACGATTTTCACAGCTGTGAGGTACATTTAATAATTGCTTACAAGTTAAAAGTGTCCTCCAAGAGTTAGCCAGAGAGTACCTATCATAATTTTCATCATTTCAGCCAGACGACGTCCACTGCTGGACATAGGCCTCTCCCAGGCGTCGCCGCATTGACCAATCCCGTGCGTCTCGTATCCAACGGATTCCCACAACCTTAACTAGGTCATCGGTCTACCTAGTGGGAGGCCTTCCAACGCGTCTTCTTCCAGTTCGCAGTCGGCATTCCAGAACTTTTCGGCCCCATGGACCACCCGTTCTGCGAGCCACTGCCACTTAAGTTTCCCAATTCTTCGGGTTATGTCGGTAACTTTGGTTCTCCTGCGGATATCCTAATTTCTGATGCGATCACGCAAAGAAACTTCGAGCATAGCTCGGGTAACTTTCTATTGTCTATTGAGCTGCCGGTATTTGCACGCCTCATCTGAAGACTGCAGGATCATCTCACGCCTCTCCTTCATAAGCTTGAGAGTAGGATCAGAGAGCTTTTTGTTTCTATCTGTACGACGGGTCTTGAAGAAATTAGACCCAACCGTATGGACAGTTTCCACAAACCCATCGTTGTAATTGTCCATGGAGCTCCCTAGACAATCGAAACGATTCTGGAGTGAAGATTGTCGACTTTGTCTCTGTCACCTCTGACTTAGACTAGAGTCAAGAGCAAACTCATCATAAATAAAAAAAACAGAGCTGAAAGCGCTCGGGGTTTTGAACCTGGATCTGTGCTGGACGAAAAGTGGATTCCATCAGTCGACCCCTTTCAAGCTTAACATTAATGCTCAATGTGCCTCTTACAGAATTGATCACAGTAGAGACATCATTGAACATTTGCTTCTTGGTTGACATGATGAAGTCGATCTCATTTTTTTGTTGCACCATCGGGGCTCTGCCAGGTCCACTTCCTGTGCTCACGCTTTCTGAAGAAGGTGTTCATCATATAGAGACCCTCCTTCTCCATAAAACTGCCGGTCACCCTTTCGGAAATAGATCAAATTACCGGATTTGAGGATTATCGAGTCCTTCCCCTCTCTTCGGACTTCAGATAACCCTATAATACTCCATCGTAACCTACACAATTCCTCTTCGAGTGTGGTGATCTTCTCATCGGTCTGGAGTGTGCGCGTGTTGTACGTTGCCAGTTCCAGTCGCCGGTGTTTGTTGGGGTAGCCGGATCTCGTCCGGAGATTCTTAGCACCCCTTGCCATGCCGTAACCTCGACCGCTACCGTAGTCGAGGGTAGGCAGGCTGCCCACTAGGGGCCATGTTTTATTTGTGCTATTCATAGGGGGGTTTTGCTAGAATCGCCACGCTTGGCAGTCGTGTTGGCGATTGCAGTATGGTTGTTACAAATGCTCAGAGAACGCTGCTGCCCTTTCTCTGGTTGGTCCCTTAGTGTCTTACGATACCCACGGGAAGACATGGGATGGTGAAATTCTTTACGTCCGACATCATACGGTACAATTTACCAAAGTGCCTATAGCAGTTTCTTACCCCAAAATAATGTTTCATGTATTAAGGAGGCCAAATATTGCTGTGAATATGGACACAACGACCAGATCTAAAAACCCGATAACACTGACCGACTCGGGATTCTAATTCAGGACTCTCATGATAACATCACGCCTGTATTCAACGAAATGTAAGATAGAGGTGCAGAGGTGGATCGTAAATTTGTGGTGCCCTGGGCTAACTCTTCTTGAGGGCCTACCACTAATCCCTAAATTGCCAAATAATAAATAACCCAGAGGAAGTATCTCACATTCTAGTAAAGCAATTCGATCTCAAGAACATCATGCCTGGTAATGATCAAGATGCTGTCGTTTTTCTTCAACAAAGAACGGATACAGTGGGAAACGATATGGATATCACGCTTACTACTCAAATAATTTCAAAAATCGTGAATAGTATGCAAAATAAGCAATATTGTGGCTATGATGAAATTCCAGTAGCAGTAATTAAAGATACATTACCAATTTTATCAGAGCCGCTCTCGACTTTTTATAATAAGTGCACTGAAAAAGGCATTTTCCCGGATCAACTAAAAATAGCTCAGATCGCCCCTATTCATAAAAAGGGCGCAAAAACCATTATATGTCTATTTTTATTAGTCTATGAAAAAGTTAAAAAAAACCGCTTAAATCATGAACAATGGTAATAAATTTAAGACAACCAGAAGAATGTTGGTACAGGTGGGTACATGAGATGATATTTATACGCTACTAAATGATGTAGTTAATAAATTAAATTGTAAAATGAGGGCAGCTGGTATCTGGATTTAAGCGCGGCTTTCGACACTATTGACCATAAACTACTCATCACGAAAATGCAGCACTATGGCGTAGGAGTTAAAGCCTTACAACTCTTCTCATCATATAACATAAATGAAAAAAATATTGTCGAACTTGATTCTACACAACCAAACGTTAAACATTACAGCCGGTGTGCCTCAGGGATCAATTTTAGGACCTTTATTATACATAATGTTTACTAATGACCTAATCAGTTTCATAATGAACTTTAACCGGACATACAACTTGTTGTTTTTGCAGACGACACAAATGCTATAGTTACAGCTAAGGACATTCAAAACCTTACTATTAAGGTGAATGTAGCGCTAGAGGCCTATCATTCTTGGTTTAATGCTAATAAGCTTATAATAAATCGACGAAAACCAACATTATGTCATTAAAAACTACTGCGCGTAACACGGACAATATGGACACTGATCTTAACAACGTTAAAATTTAGATTTCGGGGAAGGCAAGTTTTTAGGTACCATTCACATTGATAAATTGTTAAATTGGAAGAAAGAATTAGCCGCATTCGATTCGTCTATATCATCTGCTTGTTATTCTTTAAGAACTGTGAGGAATGAAGTGAGCATTGCTCACTTAAAAATGGTATACTACGCGCTGATAGTATCCAAACTGAGGTATACCATACAATTTTGGGGAAACAGCTACCATTACAACTGGCATAGAACATTCGTTCTCCAAAAAAGAGCGATTCTCGAGCGTGTGCTGTACAGACTCCAGCAGCCTTATTGCGCAAATTAATTCGGCAAAGCAAAGGGTTTGATCATCAATCAAACGAATCGAATCGAACTCACTTGCGCAAGTAGGCTGCAGGTCGCCAATACAATGGTGGCAATTTGCCATGGCCTCTCACCCAATCCTATTCAGGTACTCACCGAAGCAACCAGGCCCGGTGCGTACCTGAGTGAGCCTGTAGGAGATGCGCTAGGCTTCAGCTAGGCTTTCCGCTACGATTATACATCAGTTATGCGTTTTTTTCTCAAAACTAGTAGAATCATCATCATCAATACATACTGTAGAAAAATATTTTTTGTACATAGAAAAAAAATCAAAAAAAAATAGCCAGGGTGTTAAAGGATAACCAACAGAACCCATTTCTAGCATTTTTGGAATTTTTGTCTGTTTGTCTGTTTATTTGTGCACGCATCACGTGAAATTTACGAAACCAATGTAGATAACTTTTAAACATAAAAATTGTGCGTAACTTGAAGAATTACTTAGTTTTTGTTTCATCGCAATCGGTTCACTCTATCAAAAGTTAGATGAATTTAAAGTGTTCAAGAAGTAAAATTATCACAGCTCACGCAATTCAGTTACTCGGACAGTTGAACTCGCTATTCGATAGATGGAGTTGTGCATTTAAAGTCATTTTCTGAATCGCGGTGTTAAGATTTTACGCGAAAGAATGAAGCTAGAAAAAAAAATTGGTATGTCTATGTAGTATGTAAATATGTAAATATTTGAGTGCGTGGAGTAGGCAGGCAGGCAGGTAAGTAGGGCTAGGGTTGGCAGGCAGATGACGGAAGCGAAGCCGCGGGCACAGCTAGTATTAAATAATTGAACTGTTGGCCCTTTATATTCACGGAGCCCTGGGCTAAAGTCCAAATAGCCATTAAGTATAGATCCGAACCTGTAGAGGTGCACTATTAGTACCTAAACCCTCCAACCATCTCACCACCTCCTCATGCACTTGCGACTATTAGCTAGAGCAACGAGAAATATAATAAAAATTACTCTAAGGCACGAGCATCACCACGTTTGCTCAAGCCGGATTAGCAATTTTAAACTTATATTAAGTAGAGGTCCGTTTCCTCACGGATACGGATAAACTTAGAACATAATATGAATTGAAAAACATAGATCTTATTGGTGATGTTCTTGAGAAAGGCCAGGTGCGCCGTACTCATAATCAGCGTGCGTGCATGACTAGATGTATGAACGTGAGTTAACCAAAAGAAGTTTGGATTGTAGCAGGTGGTGTTCTGTAGATTCTGCCTACCCCCATGGGAAAAAGGCGTCAGTTTATGTAAGTATGTATGTATGAATTGTAAACATCTTGAACCCATGACTTCAAGCACGAGAGGCGAGTCACTGGGCCACCACGACATTTAATAAATTTCCGGTTAATTATAAAAAGCGCAATAATATTATTAATTAGGTACCTAGTCTCTTATCATTATCACGTACTTTTCAGACGTTCCTAATTAGGGTGGGTGCTACTAATAATTATGTCTTATCTATAAAAAATACAATGACCTTTCGGAAACATCCCAACCGATGATTAAAAATCAATCAATTATTTTTATTTGTGTACTTCGGTGTACCTACACAGGTAGGTGTTTTATCAGTTTTAATTTACCTACTGTGTATGCACAGCATGCAATGAGTAAGTAGATTCAATACATACAAAACTAAATTTTTTCGTCAAATGGCAGTCTGCTAGCCTCATTTAGTGTCTGACCGAAGTTTCAGTTTTTAGTTACGGTTTCGGCCAGTCTCGTTCAAAAAAGTGGTTTCGGCCGCAGTTTTATTTTCAGCCTTA
Source organism: Orthosia incerta (assembly GCA_948252205.1). Lineage (NCBI taxonomy): Eukaryota > Metazoa > Arthropoda > Insecta > Lepidoptera > Noctuidae > Orthosia > Orthosia incerta. The sequence goes on from OX411748.1 coordinate 10,961,602, forward strand.
AAGTGGCCGAATATTGGGCTCGGCCGAAACTAGCGTTCTTGAACTGATGGATGTAATTTGATTGATGACTAAAATTTGACAGTGTCGTTTACTGTGGGTGCTATCTTTAGTGGATCCGATTAGCAGTCGGTCAGTAGCCCGGAGACAAGGTTTGCGCTCGATTCATGGCAATTGGCTCGTGTCTACTATGTGGGATATCAAAATGACAGGCAAATGTGGGTGCACTATGAATGCACCTCGACCTGCCTCTTCGGGGAATACGTTTGTGAGATTTTGAAGTTTGGCAGTTTTTCTATAACTACTTTCCTGGGTAAGTTTCGTTTTCGGTTACAGTTTCAGCCGTAATTAGAAGGGAAGTGGATTAATTAAGGTCACAGATTCGGCTGAAAATCTCTTCAATATTTTTTTACGAAAAAGCTTTATAAGATCAACCCGAAATAAAAATGAATGATTTCCTGCATCACCTTCTAAATGCATAACATATTCTAGTAAATAAAGCAAATACCTGAGTTCCATGTAAAATTAAAATCCATATGATACAACGAACCAACTTCAATATTATATGTCGTTCTTGCATAATTTTAGTAAAGCACTCCTTTTGCACTCGTAGAACATAATGATAATTTAAAAATATTTTAATTGATTTCAAAGCACGGTCACTTAAAAATCACAGATCATATAAGTCACAATAGAATTAAGTACGACGAATTGCCGACACAAGACACTGCACGAAAGTGTTTGGAATTCGAATAGCATCAAACATTCCGGCACGGGGAAAACTCATAACAGCTTTGTTGATTGTCTTCGGTACTGTATGAATGTATTTTCATTCGTGGCGACCGCCGCACTAATTGTGCTAAACAACCCACTGTTTACAAATTATCTGCAGGCACAATCAATTGATAACTATAGATTAATCACGTTATGGACCTATCTACGTATATTCGGCTGTGATTGAATTTGGTGAAAACATGTGTTTTACAGAAACAAAGCGTATGAGATCATTCTACGTCGAATTAGGTGTATTGGACGAAACTATTAATTGAATTTATTAGTAAAAATTAGGGATAGTAATCATGTGCAATCGTGCATAGATACTCACTATGTATCTACAGTTGCACACTCTTGCTACTTATGTAGTTACATTACCTTACCAAAATACTTGCCCTTCTTTTTCAAAAGCTTCTGGTAGCACTTGTGGGAAATTTGGAAGAAAAAAGTATTATACGAGTATGTCTTAATCTAGTACTAGGTCTAGCCATGTGCCAAGTTTCATCCAAATCCGTTCACTTGTTAAGTCGTTGTCAGGTAGACAGACAGAGTTACTTTCGCATTTAAAAATTTGTAATGAAACCATCACAGAGCCAAAACACATAGCGGATCTCTTTCATCATCTGCCTAGCCTTTTTTCCCAACTATATTGGGGTCGGTTTCCAGTCTTACCGGATTCAGCTAAGTACCAGTGTTTTAAATGGAGTGACTGCCTATCTGACCTCCACAACCCAGTAACTGGGTAACACGGTACCCCTTGGCAAGACTGGTGTCAGATATCAAGCTTCTGACTACCCGTAACGACTGTCAAAGATCTACAAATGACAGCCGGGACCAACGGCTTTCCGAGGCACGGAGGCAACACTCAAAAATACAAATAGTATATAGGTGACGATGGAATTGTCACAAAAATTCTTATAGCTGTAGCACATGTCATATGCTCACCTTTAGGCTACATAATTAATTAGAGTATCAGAGCTGGTGTATATCCAACAGCACCAAAAACATCTGTCGTAAAGCCGCTGTTAAAGAAAGACAACAAAGAGTTGATGGTGAATTATAGACTGATTTCGCTCATGCCTATAATTTCCAAAATCTTTGAAAAATATATCTACAAACAGCTTAACTTATATTTAGAACGCAATAAGATTCTCTGCAATAAACAAAAAGGTTTTAGAGAAAAAACAAAATACCATAAACATGGCAGTTTATGATTTTTTGCACAGTGATGACCAATATTGATCAAAATAAACCTGTTTGCAGTATATTCTATGATACGAATCAGGCGTTTGATTATGTTGAACACAGTCTTTACTTAAACAACTCGAAGCATATGGCATTAGAGGTAACGTATTGAAACTTTTTGAGAAATCTTGAGCACAGGAAGCAAATTACAGAAGTCATACGAGTAGAGCCACATCGGTCGCAAGAGCGTGAGGCTATGTATGGTGTCCCCCAGGTAAGTGTTTTGGGACATCACCTGTTTACAATATATATTAATGACTTGCCTAAATCCACAGTGCAGCCGATGAGAGTGTAGTGATAATTGAGGGTAAAACTAGAGAGACATATAAATGTGGCATTATTAATTGCCTTACTAAAATAATAGAATGGCTAAATATTAATAATATAAAAATTTTAGTCAACGCTCCTTGATATTAAATAATCTTGACATAAATTATAACAATAATAACATCGACGAAGTCGATACAACTAAATTCTAAGGACATTATTAAAAAAAGGCACATGTCATGTCGCTGCAGTGGTTAATATTGATGCTATGCTCACCGTATACCTACTACGGCCTCGTGGAGTCCATTTTATGATACGGCATCATCTTCTGGGGTAACTCGACTGATAGGGAACTAGGTTTTAAAACTCAAAAGAGGTGCATTCGGTCGAGCTGCAAGCCTTATATTCAGATGCACAAAATCTTGACATTGCCTTCTCTTTACATAGGTATTAGAAAATGATAAAATTCTTAAGAAATAATTATCATCTGTTTACTCGCATGGCAGATCGATTTCCGCGTAATAGACGCGACAATATCCAAATTTGCCAACATCATCAAAAAACGGCACCTATTTATTTATTTATTGTAGTACATGGAGGACTTACAGCTAATAAAAAGAAACAAAAAGGAAACCATAGTCAACAGAAAGCCAATTAGACAAATCTTCACTCACGTATAATACTAATTTATGGTGTGAGCACAAAAACAAAAACTCACCGCTCATTGCCAAATATGACACTATTAATTATTTTGATTTGTGTTCTTTATTAATATTTGCATGCCATTTTCAAAGACAAACATGACGTCTATTATTTTGTATCCTAACATCTCTTCATGCTTACATTTTTTTATGTATGCATGGTACTCATGTTTGAGTTAATAAAAATGATGTAATTTGATATAATATTAGCATGGATTAAAGAGTGTTAAAACCTCGATTTACCTACACAATTTATAAGTTTATTATATTAAATTTTATAGCGATTTCATTTGTTTTATTATGGAGGCCAGTCGCGTGTCGTGATTTGATTTGCGTCCGTATCTTATCTTGGAATTAAAAATGTTATTCATCGTCAAGATAACTTTTTCAACGGATGACGGGCACACGAAGTGGGTACCTACTTACTTAGATACACTACTAGGTACCTACTACTGCTGCATAATATAAAATCTATATTATGGCAAAGGCTAACATAGGCAAGTATTTTGTTTAGATTTTTTCAACACACTTGCTCATAAAGTGGCTCTAATTTCACCGCAGTTAGGCACATAATGAGACATAATCAAACTGTGACTTTTTCATTGCTATTATTCACAAGTGTTTTTTTTTTATTGGTTGAGTTGCTTTGTTCTTAAAAAAAAATCGATACAAAAAAGATCGTGCTCAAGAGTACAAACAAATTAATGTACCTATTGCTTGCTCATTTCATGCAATTATAGATAATTTCAACTTGTACGTGTATAAAACTTTCACTCAAATATAACTTTTGTTTTCTCTTCAATAAAGAAAACCTTGAAATTCCCCATTTTGTACGTGGCTAAAACGTTATCCGCGAAAAGCCAAAAAAAAGAAACCTCATTCTTTTAGTCTATGGCCGATCGCCATTGTTAGATGCGCGCGCATAGGAAAACTGATTAATTTTTCCCAACATTGTGAAAAAATATTCACATTTCGTTTTCACTGTTGAAATTACAGTCATTTTAGTATTATTTTCTTTACAAATGTGTTGAAAAACGTCGTATGATACACGTGTGTATTGATGATTACCGTTCTCGGCTCTCTTAAGACCCTCACCTAACGGCTCGGGTCTCAATGGCGCCTCAGCGGTAATCACCAACATTACACACTTGTACCATAATGTACTTTTATTTATTTCTGTTTACTTAGATAGATATTCCACACACAATGTCTACATCTCTTTTTTATTCATATTATTTCGCAGGTATGCTGGAAGAGATTTCACTAGAAATAAGCATCACCTCTGTACCTACCTATTTTACTGTTCCTTCTTCTTGTCCTTGTAACAATACATTAACAATTTTCTAACTTAGGTAGGTATAGATCGTGTAATCTAATATTGACGCCAAGTTTTCCACGGCTACATCATCATCACGAAAATGAATAAATTACAGGGAAATAGATATACTACATTACTGCAGAATCCAGTAAGTAAGCCTTCCTGGCCAAGTATGAGTACGAACCGCAGGTGAGGTCCGGTTATATACGAGGCCAGGGTGGCTTTTTTACTGGTTGAGGCTTCTATAATGCTTTTCTCAAAAAATAAAGAAAGTTTAACAACAAATTCGTTTAATTCATATTGAGGGTTACATTCATATTAGGGCAATTACTGAAAGATATTGTGATCGATTTACCGGGGGCATTTATATTTGTTTGCTGAACATCTTGATTAACGGACTCAAAAATATATCTATCTCATAAAATGTCATACCAAAACGAGAGATAGATATATATTTGGAGCCTCCCTCCTATAACCATGTTATAATGGCTAAACTCTAATCTGTGTCTGGCTGATACTATGTTTTTTTTTTCTAAGCAGATCTAAAGAGGATGACCTACTGTCTAAAGATGGGCGTTTCACAAACGGTTATGTAACCGATATACAGTTTGCATATCGAAAACGGTTTTGAGATATCGATACAAATTAGTACAGTTTGTATAAGTCAAAATGTTATTTAGATGAGCAAACTAACAACGAACGCGAAATAATACTTAGAAAGAGAGGTAGCGCATATGGCTCCTATCTTTTGTCAAATTTGCGTTTTGTTCGTAGTTCGTACGTTTTCGCATTGTTATGGTTTTAAGTTTTGACTTATTCGTTCTCGCACGCTAGTAAGGTTTTTATTAGATACAGTTTTGTAATATCGGCAATTTTGATATAGATATCGATATGATACGTTTTAAAAATTGGGGCCATCTAACACATATCCGATATAAGTTACCTTTTGATATATCGGACCGATCCCTACTACTGTCCAGTAAGCAAATTACATACAGGCGTTTTTTTTTGTTCTGTGTTACATACTTACTTACTGGACAGTAAGAGATTCCAAATTTAAAATCATGGTTCTTACTGGACAGTTGTGAATAAGTCTCCAGTAGAGTACGCTTTCTGGATACTTTTTAGAGATTTTATGCCAACATTACATACCATTTTTGAGAAAAACACATTGGAGGGGTATTTGAGAAATCAGGGGTATCAGAGAAAAGTGCAGTATCAGATAGGTAAAGGCTCGAGAAAGCAGTTCCTGCGTTTGATTTTTTAATCAACTCTCCAAAAAGAATGATGTACTGTTTATTTTTTGTGTATGTTCACTGATTCTCCGTCAATTGGGGACCGATATTGAAAAATGTTTTTTGTTTGAAAGAGTATGTTCCCAAATTGGTCCCATTTGGAAGATCTGATGAAGGACTTGTGCGATATATAACAAAACTCTTAAATAAATGACGGCAAATGTATATTGTATAATTTGTTTTTGTTTGTATTTTTTTGTTTTGTCATAATTTCATTAAGTGTCCGCACTAATAAGCTTTAGTTTTTAATACTCTTTGTTCCGTTCCCACAGACAAACCGTGAAAACGGTTTTGTGGGGCATAGTTCTTAAGCTAAGATCGTATAAACTTGTACTTTAATAAATAAATAATAAAAAAAATATCCCAGGATTGCAATCAATCATTACAATCGCATGTCTGTTTATACCTTTATACCATTTCATAACATAACATCACGCCAGTAAGCGTCCTGTAGGTGAACTGTACACACCTGTATACCCCTTTAGAGCGCTATTGGGGTATGCAGATGTGTACAGTTCATGATATTCGGGTAATATATTCTGGCATTATAGGTAACTTACTAAAGAACTTGCCTATTAGGTACAACTAAATAGTGATAAATAAAATAAAAAAATACTACCAACTTCCAAATAAAAACACTACAAAAATTTAAGAAAGTTGGAAGTCGGTGTCCATAACGTTAAAATGGTACCTATCAAAGACATCGACTTCGCGGAAGTTTGTGTGTGCGTGTGTGTGTTTGTATGTTTGTTACTTCTTCACGTTCAAACGGGTGGACGGATCTGGATGAAATTTGATACAGAGATAGATCTGGAATAGCACATAGGATACTTTTTATCCCAGGAATGTTCCCTCGAGATAATTTTCGACTATCATGCGGGCGAAGCCGCTGGCAGAAGCTAGTATATAATGTTACACTCGCGAGCAATGAAAAAGTTCCAGAGACATAGCACCAAATTACAAACGGGCAAGGCTAGCTTAATGACGCCGTCTGCAATATTGAAGTACATTTAACAGCGCATCAGAATATTACCAACAAAAAACGTAAATATTGTGTTGAAATTTTAAATTAGATGTTTTAAAAATTGGGGCCATTTGGCAAATAAAACCAAATCTCTAAGTAGGGGCTTTATTAGGTGTAAACGTAGGTTTTGATAACTTAGTATTTGGGGTTTCCTCCATGTGCTCTCAATACAGCTTCTACGCGATTGGGCATGCTGAATACCAGATTCCTCAGCATATGCTGAGGAATGTTCTCCCATTCTTCGATGAGCGCGTATTTCAAGTCACGAAGAGTAATTGGAGGTGGAACTCGTTTTCTCACACGTCTGTCAAGCTCGTCCCAAGCATGCTCATTATGCTCAATAAGATTCAAATCGGGGCTCCTTGCTGGCCACTCCATTTTTTGGATTCCTACGTCCTGAAGATACTCATTTACAACTTGAGCAGTGTGGGCCCGTGCATTATCGTGCATGAACACTGCATTGTCGCCCATATTGGCCAAAAACGGACCAGCATGTTCATTGAGAAGATCATCACTCTGCCCCATACGTCCTCACCCCATTCTGTATGCTCGCGGGCGTATCGCAATCGGGCAACTTTATGATGCCTTTCCAGTTTTGGGCCATTTGCTGGCCTGTAAGGCTTCAATCCTCTTTCGGCAAGACGTCTCCTGACTGTCCACTTGCTTATTGGCTCCTTTCGAACTTGCAGAAGTTGTTGTTGAACCGCAACTCCCGTCTGATGTCGATTTCTTAACATGGCTGCTGCAATGAAACGATCTTCTCGGACTGTTGTGCACCTTGGCTTGCCAGTACCTGGTCTTCACAGGTTTAATCCAGTCTCCCTAAACCTTTGGATCACTCGTCGGACAGTAGTATATGTCACGCCCATTATTCTGGCCGTATTTCTTTGGCTGGTTCTAGGTTTTAATAAATGTAGGTAGACTTTTAAGCGTGCTCCGAAAGCAATAGGCATGATAACGCATTCTTCTCAACAAGAACAGGAACAGAGTTATCATTGTGTATATTATTCGGTGACCTTGCCGAAGCAAGGGTCAATGTCTTGACCCTTAGTTTTCCTTAATCGAAAATCACGTACGGGCCATTATTCGTCATTTTAGATAACAAGCAGATATCACTTACTCTAGTTACATTATTAATTAGGTTCAGCTTTAGAAGGTATTTAAAATAACTTTGATATGGAACAAATAAACAATTTGAGAGATACTTATACCTACACTGAGCATACAATTAGTTAGGTAAAGTGCTTCTTCTTATCGTGTGAGGATGTGAGCACCTCTGGCTTGGCTATTTCAGACTTACATCTATATCTATACTAATATACTAATAATAATATATAATATTATATAATATTATATTAATATTATAAAGCTGAAGAGTTTGTTTGTTTGAACGCGCTAATCTCAGGAACTACTGGTTGGAATTGAAAAATTCTTTTTGTGTTGTATAGTCCATTTATCGAGGAAGGTTAAAGGCTATATAACATCACGCTACAACCAATAGGAGCCGAGCATAAATGAAAAATGTTTCAAAAACGGGCAAAAATATTCCTTTTTGAGAGCTTTTGTTGCGTGCGCTGCGTAAACGGTTTAAGTTACGCAACATTCATGTATGATGGAATTGTTCTTATTTAATAGTTCTATAAAAACTCCGCGACAGCATATGTCTATCTTTTAAGATTGACTCCCAATAGCAGCTTTTATGTTCTAAATTTTAATTAGATCGCCGCCGCCGGTAGAAACAAAAGTTTACAGGTTACATTCGTATAGTACTAAGGGTAGGTAGGGTAGGGTAGGTAGGGTAGGGTAGGGTAGGGTAGGTGTAGGCTAGGTGTAAGGTAGGGTAGGTGTAAGATAGGTGTAGGGTAGGTGTAGGGTAGGTGTAGGGTAGGTGTAGGGTAGGTGTAGGGTAGGTGTAGGGTAGGTGTAGGGTAGGTGTAGGGTAGGTGTAGGGTAGGTGTAGGGTAGGTGTAGGGTAGGTGTAGGGTAGGTGTAGGGTAGGTGTAGGGTAGGTGTAGGGTAGGTGTAGGGTAGGTGTAGGGTAGGTGTAGGGTAGGTGTAGGGTAGGTGTAGGGTAGGTGTAGGGTAGGTGTAGGGTAGGTGTAGGGTAGGTGTAGGGTAGGTGTAGGGTAGGTGTAGGGTAGGTGTAGGGTAGGTGTAGGGTAGGTGTAGGGTAGGTGTAGGGTAGGTGTAGGGTAGGTGTAGGGTAGGTGTAGGGTAGGTGTAGGGTAGGTGTAGGGTAGGTGTAGGGTAGGTGTAGGGTAGGTGTAGGGTAGGTGTAGGGTAGGTGTAGGGTAGGTGTAGGGTAGGTGTAGGGTAGGTGTAGGGTAGGTGTAGGGTAGGTGTAGGGTAGGTGTAGGGTAGGTGTAGGGTAGGTGTAGGGTAGGTGTAGGGTAGGTGTAGGGTAGGTGTAGGGTAGGTGTAGGGTAGGTGTAGGGTAGGTGTAGGGTAGGTGTAGGGTAGGTGTAGGGTAGGTGTAGGGTAGGTGTAGGGTAGGTGTAGGGTAGGTGTAGGGTAGGTGTAGGGTAGGTGTAGGGTAGGTGTAGGGTAGGTGTAGGGTAGGTGTAGGGTAGGTGTAGGGTAGGTGTAGGGTAGGTGTAGGGTAGGTGTAGGGTAGGTGTAGGGTAGGTGTAGGGTAGGTGTAGGGTAGGTGTAGGGTAGGTGTAGGGTAGGTGTAGGGTAGGTGTAGGGTAGGTGTAGGGTAGGTGTAGGGTAGGTGTAGGGTAGGTGTAGGGTAGGTGTAGGGTAGGTGTAGGGTAGGTGTAGGGTAGGTGTAGGGTAGGTGTAGGGTAGGTGTAGGGTAGGTGTAGGGTAGGTGTAGGGTAGGTGTAGGGTAGGTGTAGGGTAGGTGTAGGGTAGGTGTAGGGTAGGTGTAGGGTAGGTGTAGGGTAGGTGTAGGGTAGGTGTAGGGTAGGTGTAGGGTAGGTGTAGGGTAGGTGTAGGGTAGGTGTAGGGTAGGTGTAGGGTAGGTGTAGGGTAGGTGTAGGGTAGGTGTAGGGTAGGTGTAGGGTAGGTGTAGGGTAGGTGTAGGGTAGGTGTAGGGTAGGTGTAGGGTAGGTGTAGGGTAGGTGTAGGGTAGGTGTAGGGTAGGTGTAGGGTAGGTGTAGGGTAGGTGTAGGGTAGGTGTAGGGTAGGTGTAGGGTAGGTGTAGGGTAGGTGTAGGGTAGGTGTAGGGTAGGTGTAGGGTAGGTGTAGGGTAGGTGTAGGGTAGGTGTAGGGTAGGTGTAGGGTAGGTGTAGGGTAGGTGTAGGGTAGGTGTAGGGTAGGTGTAGGGTAGGTGTAGGGTAGGTGTAGGGTAGGTGTAGGGTAGGTGTAGGGTAGGTGTAGGGTAGGTGTAGGGTAGGTGTAGGGTAGGTGTAGGGTAGGTGTAGGGTAGGTGTAGGGTAGGTGTAGGGTAGGTGTAGGGTAGGTGTAGGGTAGGTGTAGGGTAGGTGTAGGGTAGGTGTAGGGTAGGTGTAGGGTAGGTGTAGGGTAGGTGTAGGGTAGGTGTAGGGTAGGTGTAGGGTAGGTGTAGGGTAGGTGTAGGGTAGGTGTAGGGTAGGTGTAGGGTAGGTGTAGGGTAGGTGTAGGGTAGGTGTAGGGTAGGTGTAGGGTAGGTGTAGGGTAGGTGTAGGGTAGGTGTAGGGTAGGTGTAGGGTAGGTGTAGGGTAGGTGTAGGGTAGGTGTAGGGTAGGTGTAGGGTAGGTGTAGGGTAGGTGTAGGGTAGGTGTAGGGTAGGTGTAGGGTAGGTGTAGGGTAGGTGTAGGGTAGGTGTAGGGTAGGTGTAGGGTAGGTGTAGGGTAGGTGTAGGGTAGGTGTAGGGTAGGTGTAGGGTAGGTGTAGGGTAGGTGTAGGGTAGGTGTAGGGTAGGTGTAGGGTAGGTGTAGGGTAGGGTAGGTGTAGGGTAGGTGTAGAGTAGGGTAGGTAGGATAGGGTAGGTACGTAGCCAGTTGAAGGGAGCGAAGCCGCGTGGGACAGCTATTATAATATTATAAAGAGGAAAGATTTTTTTGTTTGTTTATTTGTACCGAATAGGCTCCGAAACTACTGGACCGATTTAAAAATTCTTTCACCAATAGAAAGCTACGTTATTCCTGAGAAACATAGGCTATTTTATTATCCCAAAAACGAGTCCTGTGGGTGGTCCACGGGAGCGAAGCCGCGGGGAACAGCTAGTTTACTATATAAGTCCTGGTTCCCACATGTTTCCTTTCACCGTTGCCTATGTTGTCCAAGATAAACTTAGAAAGTACATATAAATTTGAAAAAGTCGCATTGGTACTTGCCCGGATCCACGACCTCAGAACACGAGAGGTGAGGTCCTAGCCACTGCCCTAGTGCAGAAACGTTCAGCAACAAAAATGTTGCCACAGTCACTTTTACTTTTCCAAGAAGCTGTCCTTAAGGCGCTATATACGCCACAATGTTAACGCAGTACTAGCCGTGCGCCCGCTCGATGCCAAAATATCAATATTGAACCTCCTTTTGATCAGTTTTGTTTGCAAAATATTATTTGATTTACATAAGCTATGTTAGTTATGAAGAAATCCCAGCCATCAATTTTTCTGTGTAAAAGTATTTTTAAACATCATAGTCGTTTTGGAGGAGTTTCCAAAAGTTGCGAAAAAATATCGTGTTGTTAATTATTTTCTTAAAGCTATACTATTAGGTACACGAAAAATCAATCGTAAATATTTTTTTTCAAACCTTTTAACCTAGCCGTTACTAAGGAGTATGCTTTAGAAAGTTACCGTTTTATGGCACTAAAGCGTATGTAGGCCCTTAAGACAGAGAGTATACAGAACTGCTAAGTATCTACTCTTCAAATAAAGATTCTGGTTCGGATTCTGATTCAACTTGAGGTTCAACTCGCACCCAGGAAAACTTCGCTAAGGCAATTTATGCACCTATATGCTTACCTTACTCTTCCTGAAATGAATATGACTTTACATCATCATCATCATCATATCAGCCGAAAGAAGTCCACTGCTTGACATAGGCCTCCAGCGACAACAAGCGTCGCCACTTTGACCGGTCCCGTGCTTCTCGTAACCAGCGGATCCCCGCAACCTCCACCAGGTCATCGGTCCACCTGGTGGGAGGCCTTCCAACGCAACGTCTGCCGGTTCGCGGTCGTCCCCCCAGAACATTTCTGCCCCATCGGCCATCCGTTCTGCGAGCGTGCCTCTGCCCTGCCCACTTTACATAAGAAATAATAAATCTGAACTCGAAATGATTCGATAAACTGCTTTTTAACTTTACTTGACGCCAATATGCTAAGTCATGTTCTCCAACTCAAATCATCGGATTTAAAGTATTCGATGGTTTTTCCATTGTCACGGCGACTGAGTTGAAAGTGCTTGAAACTTAGTCCTTCAAACTGGTTTGGAATGTGGGTCTATGTGCTAATATTAGGTCCTTACCTATAAAATTGGCGTTTTGTCGTGGCCACTTTGATTTCAAATATCTCCTCTTTGTTTTGGAATTCTTATTTTAAATTTATACAGCTATTTAGTCATGCTGTTGTGTTTTGAAAACCGTAATTCATTTGTTTTTTCTTTGCGCCAGTCAGTTTACAAAATGGAAATTCATTTGTTTTTTCTTTGCGCCAGTCAGTTTACAAAATGGAAAACTTGAAATATCGCGTTATTTACGAGTACGAGTTCCATCGTGGAACCTCGGTGCTGCAGAAACGGCTCGAAGGATTAATGATGTGTAAGGCGACGGTGTCGCAAAAGAAAACACAGTGCGTTTTTGGTTACAACGTTTTCGTTCTGGAAATTTCGACCTGCAGAACAAGCCCTGTGGATAGCCGGAGACCAAAGTTGATAATGAAGAATTGAAGGCTATTGTGGAAGCGGATCCATCGCAAACCACGTCCGAGTTAACTGCAGGCTGCGGTGTTAGTGATAAAACTGTTATAATCCACTTGAAGCAAATTGGGAAGGTGAAAAAGCTTGAAAGGTGGGTACCTCATGAATTGAGTGCAGCAAACCGACAAACGCGCGTCGACTGCTGCGTTACATTACTCAACCGGAACAATAATGAAGGTAATTTTAAATCGAATCATTACTTGCGATGAAAAGTGGATCCTGTACAATAATCGGAACAGCTCATCGCAATGGCTGAACGCTGGCGAACCAGCCAAATCCTGCCCCAAGCGAAAATTTACTCAAAAAAATAACTTGTGAGCGTGGCATCAACGTCAATGGCGAGTACATCACTCACCTTCGGTTTGCCGACGATATATTGGTTATGGCTGAGACCATGGAGAATCTCAGTATAATGCTCGATGACCTCAGTAGAGCTTCCGGAAGAGTGGGTCTTAGAATGAACATGGACAAAACCAAGGTGATGTTGTATGCCCATGTTTCACCCACTCCTATCAAGGTCGGAGACTCTACACTCGAAGTTGTGGGCGACTATGTCTACCTGGGACAAACGATCCAGTTGGGTAGGGCCAACTTCGAGAAAGAGGACAACCGTCGAATCCGACTCGGCTGGGCAGCGTTCGGGAAGTTGCGCGGTATCTTCCCGTCCAACTTACCACAGTGTCTCAAGACGAAAGTCTATGACCAGTGTGTGTTCCCAGTGATGACATATGGCTCTGAGACGTGGTCGCTTACAATGGCAATACCAGATTGATGCACTGGAGTCGATCGAAAAGCGGGCCAAGAGGCTCATCGGCGATGAAGCACTGGTCAAGACAAAGCTCCAGAGCGTTGAGCATCGTCGTCGAGTTGCCAGTTTGTCGGTTTTTTTATCGGTTACACTTCGGTGAGTGTGCGATGGAATTGCATGATCTAATTCCACCTAGCCCATTTCATCATCGGACTACCAGACGTACGGCGATGCGCCATCGGTACATGGTGGACCTCCCACCCATACGCACCAAACGTTTTGGGAACACTTTTATTGTGCGTACAGCTAAGGAGTGGAATTCCCTGCCGGAGTCTGTGTTTCCCGACAGCTACAATCTAGAGGTCTTTAAGTCAAGAGTGAATAGGTTTTTTCTAGGCAAGCGTGATTCACCGTCGACCAAATCATCGCTTACCATCAAGTGAGATACTGGCCAAGCGCGAGCCTATAGGATATATAAAAAAAAAATGGGCCTTATCAGAAAGCTTACAGTCACTCAAAGGGCAATGGAGGGGGCTATGCTCGGCGTTTCCTTGCGTGATCGAATCAGAAATGTACAAATCCGCAAGAGAACCAGGGTTACCGACATAGCCCGAAGAATTGCCAAACTTAAGTGGCAGTGGGCAGGGCACATTGCTCGCAGAACGGATGGCCGATGGGACAGAAAGGTTCTGTAGTGGCGACCGTGAACCGGAAGACGCTGCGTTGGAAGGCCTCCCACCAGGTGGACCGATGACCTGGTGAAAGTTGCGGGGATCCGCTGGTTGCGAGACGCACGGGACTGGTCAATGTGAGGCCTGTGTCCAGCAGTGGACGTCTTTCGGCTGATATGATGATGATGATGATGATGTTTGGTGGACTAATGCCGGTGTCGTTCACTACAGCTTTCTTAAATCTGGCCAGACGTTTACGGCGGATGTCTATTGTCAGCAACTGCAAACCATGATGGAAAAGCTAGCTGCTAAACAGCCGAGGCTGGTCAATCGCTCTAGGCCACTGCTGCTTCAGGACAACGCTAGACCACACACTGCACAACAGATGGCTACCAATTTAGAGGAGCTTCAATTAGATTGTCTAAGACATCCACCGTACTCCCCGGACCTTGCTCCAACAGATTACTAGATTTTTCGAAATTTGGATAACTTCTTGCTAGGGAACGAATTCAACTCCGATGGGGCAGTCCAAAGCGCCTTCAAAGATTTTATTGATTCCCGTCCGAATGGTTTTTTTAGTAAAGGGATCAATGAACTACCTATGAGATGGCAAAAGTGCATAGATAGCAATGGTACATACTTTGATTAAATATATATTATGTTAAAAAAAAACGACTTTATGTTCTTCCCTTACAAAACGCCAATTTCATATGTAATGACCTTGGGGGTGGCCATAAGCTCTTAGAGCGGTATCAATTTGATATCGAGTCAGTGACAGATGTATACAAGTCAGATACATCTGTCCCTTATTCGATCTCAAATTGATACCGCTCTAAGAGCTTATGGTCAGCCCCCTTATAACTATTTTACTTCTGTTCCCCTACTTACCCTCTCTACGATTTCATAAGAAGATTACATAATGATGTGCGCACGGTTGGCGCAGTGGTTGAGCGATTGACTGCTGTGCTGCGTGTCGCGGGTTCGATTCCCGCACGGAACAAATATTTGTATGATCTACAAATAGTTGTTCCGGCTCTGGGTGTTTGTGTATGTGAGTTTATATGTTTGTAAACGCACCCACGATACAGGAGAACCAGATTCAGTATATCGATCTCTTAAAATTTTTCTCTGACGGACTCGCGAGGATCCATTTTATAAATCTTGTGTAAGAAGAAAATTGAGTCAACGTCTGCTGCTGATCCCCACAGCAAAATACCATGAAACATAACACTGTGGAAATAAGCATATTATACTAGCCTAGCTGTGGCTACATCGGTTAACTGCCTTATTTTCCTTACATGCATATGCAGCCGAACTTATCCTACCCGAACGAGTTCTAATGTGCGCGCCCCACTGCAATTTTGAATCGATAGTATTCCCTAAGAATACAGCTTCCGTTATAATTTCAAGATTTTTGCAGTCAAGATTTAAATTTAGGTCACGTTGAGGTACATTTGGTAAAGAGAACTTTAGGCATTTTGTTTTTTTCGCATTCAGTAAAAGATTGTTAGCTAACTTTTGTTGACATCTAAGCCATCCATTTGTTGGCATGTTTCCTATCTATTTAAAAAAATAGCGAAGTATCATCAGCAAATAGAATTATATTCAATTAGCTGTTCCCCGCGGCTTCGCTCCCGTGGGACCACCCCACAGGACCCGTTTTCGGGATAAAAAAATAGCCTGTTACTCAGGAATAATGTAGCTTTCTATTGGTGAAAGAATTTTTTAAATCGGTAGTTTTGGAGCCTATTCGGTACAAACAAACAAACAAAAAAATCTTTCCTCATTATAATATTAGTATAGATAATTTGGCCATGATAAAAGGGAGATCATTAATGTAAACAAGAAAAAGGAAAGGGCCGAGAATTGAACCTTGGGGAATGCCCATCTTGACTAGAGACCGGCAGCCGAATTGCGTAAGTATATTATCCAAAGCAAAAGAATCGATTCTTTCCCAAAACCGACATTACGTAGTGCATATTGATACGAAAAGTCGTTTTTGGGAAGGAATTGATTCTTTTGCTTTGGATAATATACTTACGCAATTCGGCTGCCGGAGGATTTGATAAATAGGAAAGCACAAGATCAGCAGCTTGTCCTCGAATTCCGTAGTGTTGTAATTTACAGATCAGTGTGTTATGGTCGCGGACTCACAGAAAATGCCAATGGCATCCTGGGACTTCTCCCAAGATTCCAAGATGTGGCTGATGAGTTTTACTCCCGCGTCCGTTATCGACCTACCTTTCGTGATACCAAACTACTACCATGCAGGATCCCATTTGAATTGAAGTGAGACAACATCTGGTCCAGCATGATTTTTTCATAGATTTTACTCAATGCTGGTAGCACGGATATAGGTCTATAATTAGAGGGATCGCTCTTACAGCCTGATTTGAAAATTGGTACTACTTTACTGTGTTTCATTAAGGTTAGGAAACGTGCCGCTGTCCAAACATTGATTGAATATGCCTGTTAGGACAGTAGCAATTGAGTCAATAATATCTCCAAGAACCCTAACGGATATCCCCCATAAGTCTTCAGTATTTTTTATATTGAGACTTTTGAACGCGTTTGTAATTGTATCAATAGATATTGGTTTAAATTTAAAGGTTAGTATGTCTTTAGTAAAGTTTTCTTTTAAGAAGAGCTTTAGCTAATTTAGATGAGGAGGGAAGAGTAACCTCTAACGGAAAACGAAACAATCTATTCTACTGACATGAATCATTCATAAGAATCAAGTATCATCAAAAAAAAAATACCTGCAGATTTTTGCAGTCGGAACTCAGCATAAATAAGCTGCAAGACAAGTGTAAAAGTATCTACTACTTACTATGCAAAATTTTACGTTACTTTGTATCGACAACAACACATTGTTTAATGCAAATGCGAGAAGGCCTTGCGTAGGTTATTTTAAACCACATTTAGATACACGTGAATAACCTACTTCAACAAGAGCCTATTTTCGTTCCATCTAGATTTGAAACTCGACAATGTAAGCAGCACATGTAAATTTTCTTTGTAAAGAATCACAAAACGTAAATACCTCAACGAACCATTGATACGTAATAGGTATCTCCATCGATACATTGTAGGCAATAGAAAAATAACTACGTTTCTAGATCTGAAAGATAGTAAAGAAAATAAACAAATTAGAATTGAAATGAATTAGCTTTAATCTATCTGAAAGATGAACTGCAAAGTAGAGACACGTGTGTGCCTTTGACCCCACTTTCCATTATGTGGGGAATTAATTATCGGCATTTTCGTCAGTAATTAGTACCTAATCAATTATATGATTTTCTTAGTATCCTACTAATAGGAATTTTTGTAGAGATGATTTAATAGTGTTTGACCGAAACACAATATTTAGCCAAAACCGAAACTTATCCCTTCGGCACCTCATACAGTTTCGGCCGAAACTGAAACTTACAAAAATTCAAAATTATGTCTAGAATAAAATTATAAAAGTAGAATATAAACTAATAATTATTAGCCTTACATAAAAAACAAAAATATTAATAAACTTTATTACAATGTATTCTGCACTTATGTACTAGGAGGGATCAAAAAATAGTGAGAATGACTTACTCCTCGGTAAGAAAAAAAAAATACTGGCAGTCATAGCTCAGATACAAATTTGTAATATTAATAAAGAAAAAAATCTTCGATTCTCTTTTGTTTTTATCTGAATGTAGTCATTTGTTTGCTTCGTGTCGGAACGTGTTCCCGAAAATGGAGAAAAACGAAGTGCGAGCCGTTATTAAATACCTCTGTTTAAAAAAGTTAACGATGCAAGAGATTCATTGCGATTTGGAGGCAACATTAGGAGAGTCTGCTCCGCTGTATTCCACTGTCGCAAGGTGGGCTTCTCAATTTCGAGTAGGGAGAACGAGCACGGAAGACGAACATCGTTGCGGCCGTCCATCGACGTCAGTCACCCAAGAAAATTTTGCGAAAGTCGAGAAAATTGTATTGAGCGATAGAAGAGTTACCATCCGATACTTAATTCAAAAATAGGGTATTTCATATGGAAGTATTCAATCCATATTGAAACAATCTTTGAATATGAGAAAAGTCTCCGCAAGATGGATGCCGAGACTGTTAACCGACAGTCAGAAACAAAATCGACTTGACATTTCGAAGATATTCTTGGACAAGTTTCAAGTAACATTAACATTAAAAACGGGATATTTACCATGTTTACTGTTTGTTGCGAGTTCCCGATATTTCGGTGCTGTTGCAAGCACCATGATCACGGATAAACTAAATATCCTGTTTTCAATGTTAATGTTAGTGTTAGTGACCATGACAGTTTAAAAACTTAAGTTTCAAGTAGATTCTGTAAACTTTTATCTCGTTTCGTAACAATGGACTTTGATTTGATCCCGAGACAAAACAGCAATCTTCGCAATGGAAACGGCCATCATCACCGACCCCGAAGAAGTTTCGTGTCGTGGCATCGGCTGGCAAGGTTATGGCCTCAATATTTTGGGACTGAGAAGGGATATTGTTGACTGATTACCTGGAGCGTGGAAGCACTATTACAGGCCAATATTATGCAGCTTTAATTCCCAAGTTGAGGAAAGCCATCAAAGAGAAAAGGAGAGGGAAACTTCGAAGGGGCGTGCTGTTTCATCACGACAACGCAACCGCGCACAGGTCGGCAGTTGCGATGGGTGCCATTCAGCAAGCTGGCTTCGAATTGGTTGACCAACCCCCTTATTCACCAGATCTGGCAGCTAGCGATTTTTATCTGTTTCCTAAATTGAATAAATACTTAAGGGGAATCAGGTACGAAGACGATAACGAGCTGATGGATGCAGTGGAGAGCTTTTTGCAGGACCAAGACAAAACTTTTTTTGTGAAAGGGATTGAAGCCTTGGAAAAGCGCTGGTCTCGTTGTGTAGAGAGACTCGGCAACTATGTAGAAAAATAAATTATTAAGTTATCAATAGTCATTATGTTATATCTCATTCTCACTACTTTTTGATCCCTCCACGTATAGGGCGATGGCCAAATGTCAAACAAAATCAAAGTCTACGATCCCTATAAAACTCCAACTCATAAGTAAAATAAAGAAAAACTATTATTTTTTTAAATCTGGGGTTTGCTATAGTACAAAAGAAAAAAAAACTTTATTCCGATTTCAGATAAAATATCGGTGTCGGTCTATAAAAGCCAATGGTTCCTGTAAGGCCGATCCATACATCCATACTAATATTACGAATACATTCTTAGTTACAACGATTGTGTTCAAGTAATGTTAGTTAATAGTTTATGACACTGTTGCATAATACGGGGTATGAGTGTGAGTTTAAAAACCGAGCCGTAGGCGAGGTTTTTAATAGTATTCACACGAATGTTTTAATACCTAGTTATGTGCAGTTTTGATACACTACTTTATCTACACTCATACATTTTGGGATTGAACCTACTTAATCTTTTTATTTGCATTTTCCATGCCATAAAGTCGTGATAAATGCATCATATAATATATCGACTTTGCTGGTAAGAGATTATGAGTAATTTACTTCGCCGCATATAAAATATTTGGCGGCGTCAAATTTTCTTCACATTCACTAATATCAGTTTAAAAAAGTCATGAAATTCAGTACAGCGAAACCTGCAAAACGTATGAATGGCGCCAAAACCCAGCACATCACAGCATTATCCGCGCATGCGCTAAGGCTTAGCCCACGCACTGCGATATTTATTCGCGCGAATTTTTCCACCCATTCTGCGACCTATGGAATTGTATAAAGCTGCTCGCATTGCGGTAAAAAAATCGTGCGGCAATAATACCGCATGAAATCCGTGTTTTGCAACAGAATCCACGGCACCGCAGCGCGCATTTA
The DNA here is from genome assembly GCA_948252205.1 of Orthosia incerta. Lineage (NCBI taxonomy): Eukaryota > Metazoa > Arthropoda > Insecta > Lepidoptera > Noctuidae > Orthosia > Orthosia incerta. The sequence goes on from OX411748.1 coordinate 10,981,346, forward strand.
ATTCGCGCGAAATATTTTGAGCTCTATGAACAAAGAGAAAGAGACAAAATTCGCGCGAATAAAAGCAGTGCGTGCCAAGCTTAAAGCGGGCATTGCCACAGACAATTTAAAATTGTTTTTTTTTTATAATAGGTACTAAAATGGCATTACAAAAAAAAATATTGATGGAAACTCCTTAGTGAATAATTTCTTGGATTTGTCCTGTATCGTAATAGAAAAAAATTGTTTTATAGCATTATTTTGTTAGAGAAATAGTAGATGAGATTCTATTTTTTAATTTCGGTATTGTGTTTATAAAGTATGTAAATATAAACTTGTTTTGAAGTTTATAATTCGAATATTACGATATGAGAGTAGATAAATATTTTTAAGTGAATAATATATATCATGGTAAGCATTTAATGAGCTCTATTTCCGAGGGGGTGACTGGCAGTCCCATGGTGGTGTCGGGTTTATCGTCCACAAGTCCCTTGTGACCAACGTGGTGAAGATCGAGAGTGTGTCGACCAGGGTGGCGTACCTTATACTCAGAATATCCGCAAGATATTCGCTGAAGGTCATACAGGTCTACGCCCCGACCTCGGCACACCCCGAAGACGAGGTAGAGGCCATGTATGAGGATATCTCTAGAGCCATGCATGGTTTCAAAACTCACTTCACCGTTGTCATGGGGAACTTCAACGCAAAACTGGGCAAACAAGACGAGGATGATCTGCAAGTGGGGCAATTTGGAGTTGGACGTCGGAACCACTGGGGTCACCTACTGGCCAGTTTTATGGAGAAGGAGGGCCTCTACATGATGAACTCCTCCTTCAGAAAGCGTGAGCACAGGAAGTGGACCTGGCAAAGCCCCGATAGCGCAACTAAAAACGAGATCGACTTCATCATGTCAACCAAGAAGCAAATGTTCAATGATGTCTCTGTGATCAATTCGGTGAAAACCGGGCGCGATCACCGCATGGTAAGAGGCACATTGAACATTAATGTTAAGCTTGTAAGGTCTCGACTGATGAAGTCCACGCTCCGTCCAGCACAGATCCAGGTTCAAAACCCCGAGACCTTTCAGCTCGTACTCCAAAATCGTTTCGAGTGCCTAGGGAGCTCTGTGGACGAATACAGCGAGTTAAGTTCTAAGTTTTTCAAGACCCGTCGTACAGATAGGAACAAAAAGCTCTCTGATCCTACTCTCAAGCTCATGAAGGAGAGGCATGAGATGATCTTGCAGTCTTCAGACGATGCGTTGAGATACCGGCAGCTAAATAGACGGATCTCAAAGTCCTTGAAAAGCGACCTCCGCCGCTTTAATACCGAGCGTATTAAATACGCGTTTGAGCGGAACAAGGGCTCCAAGGTCTTTGCAAGAGAACTGTCTATAGGACAGAGCCAGCTCACGAAACTGAAGACCGATGATGGCAGGATCGTGTCCGCCAAACCGGAGCTTCTGAGGGAGATCGAGAGATTCTATGGGCAGTTGTACAGGTCAACCAGTAAACCCGTCGCAAATCTAGCGAATGACCCTAGAGCTAGATTGACCCGACACTATACCGAAGACATTCCGGACGTTAGCCTGTATGAGATTGGGATGGCTCTGAAACAGCTTAAGAACAACAAGGCACCGGTTGATGACGGAATTACGGCCGAACTCCTGAAGGCGGGTGGAAAACTAGTACTTAAGGCCCTTCAGAAGCTGTTTGATTCCGTCATACTCGAGGGGAGAACGCCACAGGCATGGTGCAGAGTTGTGGTGGTACTCTTCTTCAAGAAGGGTGACAATGCCCTACTGAAGAACTATAGGCCCATCTCACTTCTTAGCCATGTCTACAAGCTGTTTTCAAGAGTCATCACGAATCGTCTCGCACGTTTGACGATTTCCAGCCTCCCGAACAAGCCGGATTCCGTAAAGGCTTCAGCACCGTAGACCACATATATACGCTGCGGCAGGTTATACAGAATACCGAAGAGTACAACCTGCCTCTCTGTTTAGCGTTTGTGGACTACGATAAAGCCTTCGATTCGATCGATTCGAATAGTGATTAAATCTGTAATAAAAAAAACTGTTTTATATGTTACATAATAAAACAAAGTGTTACTAAGTAGGTAATTAATTTGTTTCATTTCATTTATCCAGTAAATAAACGAATAATAACTGTTTATGCCATATTGTGGCCTTCTATGGTCCACCCACCTTATTATTTTGAGCTACCTTAATTTGATTTGGCCAGTTATGTTGAAGTCTCAATTAATAGACGCCTGATGCTGGTATCACAAATTCTGTCACCAGGCTGCTTATCGACTTGGGGGGCACCAATAGCCAATTTACAAAATGATGCAACTCATAGTCGAACGATGCCGTCAGTTTTTAATTGTCTATAACATCAATCAGTTCCAGAACGCTAGTTTTCGTCGAACCGAATATTCGGCCAATTTTGGCCAAAACCGAAACTAAACCTTCGGTTAACGGGACAAGGCTGCTTTTTTATCACAAGCTTAGACTCAGGCCTATTTCCCATGGGGGTAGGCAGGCACTAAGGCCACCTGCTACGATCTGAATGCCGCTCGATGAATGCTGTTCTTAATCCGAATGTTCATTTTCGTTCGTTCCATTGCATAATTATTATACTATTATAAACCAGTTAATATTGATAGGTATTTAAAAAGATAACTGTTTTAAAACCCCAGTTATATTATCTAAGTGTTTCTTAAACAATAATAATTACCTGTTTAATGAAATTTTATCGAATATTGCAATATAAATATTATTGATTATAAAATTGCAAGCCAATTGCGAGGTCGTGACTTTATTATTGTGTATAATTTTGTTGTTAAGTGGAAGTTAACTATAGCACAGAATAAAAATCATGCTTTTGTTAAAAATAAACGTGACTAGCAAATATTAGCTACTTTTTTACAAGTTTTATATTAATTATATATAATGGAGTTGGTCTCATTGTGGAGCCGGGAGCAAGCCATAGCAACTCCTAAATCAGATAAGACAGCACTTTTATGTTTGGGCTAATTGGAGGTACATTGACAAGTGATATTACGAGTACATTTTACAGACCTTTCAGTTCAAAAAGCTTGTTTTAAGACGAAATTGTACTTAATAGGTACCTACCTACATATCATTCTTGACACATATCTACATACTTAATAATAAGAATCGTCATGTTGTTATTCATTTGATTTGAAACAAACATAATTTATTTCTATGATTTATTAGGGTGAGTTACTAATTTTTGTATTTGCAGATAAGAACGTGTAAGTCCTTGCTTTACTGCAAAATTGTAGCAAGTTTTCAGGCTAAATTTGAGTTTGACATATACTTAATTTCAAATCCATTTTTTCAGAAATCGGCGTTAAGTGACAAAAGATTCATTCATATCGCTGCTTATGCCCGTTTCACTAAAATTAGGCAACACCGTAATGAATCTATACTATAATATTATAATATAATCTATACTAATATTATAAAGCTGACGAGTTTGTTTGTTTGTTTGAACGCGCTAATTTCAGGAAAATCGGGTTGGAATTAAAAAAATATTTTTGTGTTGGATAGTCCATTTATCGAGGAAGGTTATATAACATCACGCTACGACCAATAGGAGCGGAGCATAAATGAAAAATGTTGCAAAAACGGTTAAAATTATTCCTTTTTGAGAGCTTCCGTAAACGGTTTAAGTTACGCAACAATCATGTATGTAGGGTAGGTATAAGGGTAGGGAAGATGGGTAGGTAGGTAGCCAGCTGACGGGAGCGAAGCCGCGTGGGACAGCTAGTACTAAAATAAAAGCACAATGTTGGATTTTTAACGTTATGCTGACCACCAAGAGCCGAAAATTAAAAATTCGCCCGGCCTACGACCTACAAATCTGTGCTGTGCTACGCGTTACAGACTCGTAGCTCGTTCGTAGGCCTTGTAGCCCGTAGGCAGATTTTCCAGGAACCACTTTTTTTTACACAATTTTTTTTTTTGTTTTTTTTTTTGAACCTACTGAGAATTGTGACGTTCGATATTATCCAATGTCGGCACTTATTTCTGGCCTATCGCCGAAAACGTCACTTGCTTATCATAAGCAGTTTTTAATCACTACGAAAACAAAGAGTTTTGATAAACGCTTCTTAAGCAGTTGAATTAGCTAAACACACAAATCAGTCAGTCATACTTAGAGTACATAATTATATAGACGTAGTTTCCGATTTAATACTCTCAGACACTCTTTCCGCCTCTCGTATGTCATGCAAATCGACCGTGCCATTCGACTCGACGAAAAATGAAGAATCTCCATACTTACATTGAATCTCACAGTTCAAATTGAAAAAGGTAATGTGTAAAAGACGGACTGAGCCGACGTCATATTAAAATATATACCAAATGCTTACGAACTGATAAAATCTTGATAGCAACGTGTGGACCATAACACATATACGCGATTAGAGAAGTCAAGTGAGCAGTTGACAACACTGACGTAACATAATATTATGATTTGAGTATAACCCAACCCTTACAATAACAGCTTTATGCGATAACTTACCAAAACTATTATTAAAGTTAATAAGAAAAATAGTATTACATAAAAACTTCTTTTCAACCCGTAGGATGTTTGTCTATTAATCGGATGATTAGAAAAAAAGAAAAACCAAAAAGCAAATGTTTGTTTTTCTGACAGTAGTTTCAAGTGCGTTGATATTGAGTTTCTGTGCAGCCGGATGCGGGTGAAAACCAGCTTATTAAACGATCTAATTGCCTTCAGACTGCCGCCTCCGAGAAGTCCGAGAGGATACCAGCATTCTAAACTTAGACCAGTAGTCAGACTAGAGTTCAGATTGGCTGTGCCCAAAGAGTGCTGTAGCATGTCGGGCAAGAAAGTTTGCTTCCCAAACTCATCAAACCAGAGACCGATTGTTGTGGAAACAGTTCTTCTCTCCGACCTAGTAGGACAGTAAGTATTTTTGTATCCAGTTTAAATTCAGCTTCCACAAAAGTTAACATCGGTCTGTTCGACCACACAGGTGTTTCAGCTGATGCATAGATTTATGGCAGGTATCAGTGCCGATCACACAGGCGGGAAATACCTGTGCAGGCTCGTTCTTTGGTGATGACAGTAGCAATCAGCAGCTGAATTGTTGTGTAGTTCAGTAGGTAGCAAATCTGATATTGCCAAAATAATTAGAGACCTACAGACTGTCTGAAATTATATAGCCATGTTTCCTCTCCACAAAATATATGACTTTGAATTTGGTGTTCCTAAGTGTTGGGCACTAAGAAGCAGATTTTATTTTCGTAGATCAAACTCATTTTCTTCCCTGAGAAGTTTTGTACCGTTTGTTTTCAACCATAGCCTGGTTTCTATCTGTTTCTGTTTGGTCCAACAGTTCACGACTTAAGCGCACTGCATTAACTTAATAAATGACGTTTGGGGAAGCTGAATTTCATGTGATATAGCCGTAACACACGCTCGGATTTGGTACGAGTGGACCACGGATATGGTACGCTTCCGAACCATATCCGCCGTGTGTAGAGCAGTCCGCCTGACATTATTATTATTAATTGAGTCCGCCTCGGTCCGCTTGTTTTCGATCGGATATGGTCTGCTCCGTAGTGTTGCAAATACGGACGTGTTTACGGTTGTCGGTTGGTTGGGCCGTACCAACTACGACTAGCGTTAAAAAGTCTCCGATTTATGGGAGATCTACTGATTCTGGTTATTGTCGCCCAATATTTTTACATTCAACATCATAAATAAAAATGGAAAATAATATTTTAAATACGACAACACTAGGATTTGGTAGGCGGAGTTGGTCCGCCGAACCAGATCCGGTTGTGTGCAAGCGAGAACGGATTTGTAGGTGGAGTTAGTCCGATCGTAGGTACCAAATCTGGACGTGTGTTACGGCTATTTATTACCTTTACTTTAAATCGTTGTTATAAACCCTTTTTATCCACCTGCCCTAATAAAGATTACATATAAATAAACCATCAGAATTCTCCCACCATGCATGCAAGATTTTACAGTGTTAATCTTAATCAATTGCAAATAAAGTTGCGTCAGAATCAAAATATTTAATAATCGCGATAGCTTGGTATTTGAAAGTTTAAAGTTCATCATTATCACTGTTGACATTAATCAATGAACCATTATTTTGTTTTTGGATGACGCTATAGATTGTCTGTGATGCCATTTTTTTTTAAACTAGGTAGGCACTTTGGACTCCAGTAAGCCATGCTTTTCTAGAGTATGAATGCACGCAATTATATTCCAATCATAATAACCTTCATAAAAAGATATGTTCAATGCAAGCAGATATGCATGCCCTTTTTTTTTTTAAAAGTGATCGTTCTTGAGAGACTGTTTGCTCGGAGCTTTTTTGAAGTGTTTGTCTCGGCCTTATACTTTTTTTTTTTTGTGAATGGCATATCTAAATCTCGCAGTTCTACCTGTAAAGTTTTCTACTGCTTAGCCGGACTTTCCTTTGCCGACCCTAGTAAACTAAAACCTCCTGCCAGAACCCGGAATGCATATTATATTAGCCTCCGTTTTATAGTTCCGAAATAAACTCTATTGCTGACTACCTACTCCAACTACCAACAGGTACACCTGCGTAATTACAAAAAAAGTTAAGTTTTATCCAAACGTAGGCGTTCTAAATTCATCTATGTGACCCGTCCTAACCCAAGCAATGTTTGATATTAATAGGTAATATTATTACCTCGTCGTCGGTCGGTCTATCGATTTCTACTATCAAACTTTATATCATGGACACAGGCAGGACTATTTTCAGAGGATTGCATCCCGCCTCAAATAGTTTTCTTGTAACCATTCATACAGAGATAGATGTAGCTTTGTCGCATTATGCTAAAATGCTGGAAATCTTCAGAAAACGGATGTAAGAACGAGCGAAGCGAGCTCGAAAAAATTATCACATCGCCTACAATATGCTTAGTTCTCTATAATATGTAGATTTTTTATATGTTTTCTTTTTGAATACATTATTGAAAGCCTAGGGGGTGGAAATGCAACCCCTGCGCCCATGCTTTAGATATAAAAAAAGCTCAGAGCATAATATGTAAGTACATTTGCTTCTATTAAAACTAGTTATTGCACTATGAAAACAATTTTTAAAAGTTTCTTTTTTTTTTAAGCATAAGTAAGGAAAGTAATTAATTAATTTGTGACAATCTGCATGTGTACCAAGCTCAAAAACTAAAACCCGACTACAAAAACTGATCTGTAACTTTTGCCTAACCTCTGTTTGTATAACCTATGCCCACAATAAAAAGATTTGATTTGAAAAAAAATGCACTCTGAAAAGTATGAAACAAGAAAATGTTCTGAGAGGATAGACGATGGTCGTATGCTCGCAGTAGACGGGTAAAAAAAAACTCACCTGCAGGATTGCAGGAAAAATATTATGTTTTTCTTCACTCAATTATTCACTGGCCCGTATGAATGATGCCTAGGGTTTTTCTGTTACTGCAGCACTTCTATATAGCAGTAGATTCAATACGTTGTGGTGGAAAAACTGTAAACCTACTTTCTACATAAATAAAATTGAAGCCGTAACTTTACCGACACTAAATCAAATTTATTTACAGAACTCGCATGTTTTAATTTATTTAAAATAAACAGTGTAAAGAGGTATAGAATTTTTGGGCCAGGAACCATCGCGAAATGTTTGTCACATACAAACATTCATTTTTATTTATTTAGATGTGAACTGAGTATCAAGATACCTAATATTTAGGTAATAAACCGCAAATGATAAAGTGATAATTAATTTTCACAAATAATTTCGCACGCCCCAATTTTATTCTGGATACGAAGTATTGTTTCTACGCAAACAATCTGAAGTAATTTGTTGTGACAATAATAATGTACGGTACTTAAACTTTCATGTTCAAAATAATATCTGAAACAGCTCTACGAACGTTATGAAGAACAAGAGATAAATTACATCAGAAATTATCAAGGATTGCCCTCGATCCGGTTATTATCTCTAATGTAATAAAAGAGAACTAGCATTCACGTATACAGATCAATATACATTTTTACAAAAACATATATAATAATAAGTATTCATAGGCAACTAGAGACTTAGTTATTAAGCTACTTCTGGGTTAGCTCACTCCATCGTTGACTTTGTCTCTGTCACCTCTGACCTAGACTAGAGTCAAGAGCAAACCCATCTCAAATAAAAAAAAAAGGTATCCTAAAAGATCGGTTTGTTGGTGTTTGGTTTTACATTACCTATCTATAAAATAATACATAATATACTTAAATAAAATAAAGTAGGTCGCTTTTCGTGTCTTTCCATGACAATACTTAGTTCTTCGAAACTACAAAAAGCATTCGGTTTTCGCCGCAGAAGAAATTGATCTCGAAATTTGGTCAAGCCTAGAAAAACATTATGGTCATAGGCATATTGGGGCCCGTTTACCGCTACTAGGTGATACTGGAGACAAGTAGAATAAGCATTAAAAACTGACAGCCTAGCTACAACCAGAGTTGTCAATCTGAATTGAAAATGCGTTGTTTGGATAAATATAGTAGCAGGAGGCACAAGATCAAATTAAAATGTCTTGACTTACTTAACTTGTCCTATGTCCCCTAGACTAGATATGGCAGAGGGTCCACAGAAGTCCTACATCGCGAACTATCTTGAGTTTCATGCTTCACTTCGCTCCACGACATTCCGATGCTTATCGCTTCTGCCAACACGGTGGGACTGTCAGGTTTCACGGGGTCGGCCACGCTTTCTCTTCCTTTTGGGATTCCAGTACAACGCTTGTTAGGTATATGATCGGGATCCCTTCGAAGCGTGTAACCGATCCATCTCAACTTGCGACGCTTGATCTGGCGGCCAATCACATTTCTCCAGCAGCTTGTGACCTTTTACATTTCACAACCGTAGAGTATTACGGATTTGATATAGGACCTTACTTGAAGGTTTTGAGTTTAATCCTGCGGGTCAATTTACGCTATTGCCAAACTGGGTCTCAGCTGCGCGAAGGGAGCTCGGGCTTTTTTGCTACATCCTGACGTAGATCGTTAAATTTTGTTAGCAGGCATATGTCATCGGCGTTATCAAAGTTTTTTAACCTTGGATAATCCCCACTCATTTGTTCTATTCGTTCGGATGCTCGTCGGCGGTCCAGATATATTCGATAAGAAGCATCAGAGCGTCGACGATGTTGGATAAATCAGCTTGTATCATTTGCGCAGTTATAAGGTCGAATCCTGGTGTTTTGCCTGTTCTCACAGACCGGACTGCTTCAGCAACTTTTGAGGCTGACGGTGGTTCCGTGTTGATGAGCCGAGATGGTGAAGTACCGACTTGCAGCGTGTCATGGATCGATGTTGCTGCTGACAAACGGAAGACCTCTTCCAAATGTTAGTATAGTAGCTGTCCTACTGAGCTTGTTTGTGAGCGTGAGCTGACCTGCTTTGGAGTTAAACGGCTTCTTCTTAAACTTGCTGTTACCTGCCAGAGTTTTGGTAGCTTTATTCAACTCCATCAAGTTACCGGTGTTCGCAGATTGCTAAGCACTATCAGCAATACTATCATCCCACTGCCTCCTATCTTTGCGGGTATCTGCGATAGATTTCCTTGCGTTTCTAACGGTATTGCATGTCAAGGTTGGCTCGTGTGTCGTCATTGTGGGTCTCAAGCAGTCTCAGATGTAGATTTCTTGTGTATTCGACCAGGTTACACGTTTGTTGTGACATCCAGTCTTAACGAAAATTACTCGATTTGTGCCCTAGAACGGCAAAGCAGGTCCAAGTTCCAAAAAATACAACTGGAAAAAATACTACAACTGTCTGTAGTGCCGTAGTAAGCTCACTTTCCCTTCAAATAATTGTAAACTGGAACTGAGCAAAGTAGCAGAGACAAGACAAGTGCAAGTCATACCAGCGCGGCTGCCTCATAGGGTTCCGTAGTACTATTTTTGATATTTTTAAGCAGGTTTAAAACAATGTATAAAATATTGTTTTTTTTAACCCGACTGCCGAAGGAAGGTAATGTGTTTAACAGTCTATGTATGTTTGTATGTATGTTGTATTGTTGTTGTGTGGCGTTCCAGAGACCAAACATGTTGGCCGATTTTGATGATTCGTACGTCAATTGATTCGTCTTAACCTTGCGAGTGTCACTGGTTACATTAAAATAGGAAAATAGAATAATGGCGGATTAATTTTTTTCTTCCTAACCCATCGTGTGGGGTATCAAAATAAAGGGTTTTAAGAGATGATTAAAAAAATATATAAAACTATATCCTAAAAAAAAATAACTTAAAAGAAATAAATAAAAAAAGTTAATTCAAAAAATCAAAAACCCGACTGCTTAAAAAGCGAACTAAAAAGACGTAAACAAGAAGAAAATCATGCTGTGCAGTCGGAGAATACGATCTGTTTCTAGTCAGCCAGCCCGCGAATATGTATCCTCCGATTGCACAGCATGATTTTATTCTTGTTTACGTCTTTTTAGTTCGCTTTTTAAGCTGTCGGGATTTTTGATTTTTTAACTAACTTTTTTTTTGTGTCAGTGTGTGTGTGGCATATTAACATGGTAACAACTATCTAGCCAATTTTTGCCAGAATCCTCGCTTTTTCCTATTTGAAATAAGGAAGGGAAGGTTAGGTAATAAAAACAATTTTTGGCCAACTTAAAAAAAAGAGGAGGTTCTCAATTCGTCGGAATCTTTATAAGTATGTTTCCCGATTACTCAAAGACGCCTGGACCGATTTGGAAAATTCTTCTTTTGTTTGAAATGCACAGGTGCTCCCATGGTCATCAGATTAGGATCTGATGATGGGATCCTGGAGAAATTGAGCTCCTCAAATATTATAGGCAAAGAAGTAGTGATTTTAATGTTTTCATCATCATGGCAAGCATTTGCAGTCAAAAAGTATCATTTGGTGAAATGGAACTGATTTATTTATTACAAGGTACACCAACAGCATTACTTACGAAACAGTTTGTAGTAAACAATGACAAAATAAAGGTTCTGGTATGTATTCCTAGTATAGGTATAGGCAGCTTACACCATAATATATGGTCAGAAACATAAACTTATTTAAAATTTCAAAATATAAATATCAATCTAAACTTTCGTACGCAAAATACGCGCTTAGTCGTGGAGTTGCGGAAAACAGCCCGTTTTAACCTAACCTTAACCTAATCTAAACTTAAAAACAGTAAAAATTAAAAAGAGACAGAATTTAAAAAAATTGTATGATGTATAAGTTCGTAATTAGCCTAAGTTGAAGGATTTGCGCACTCCTGTACCTCCGAGACTGCTCTTCTAAACTTATTGAGTGAAACACCGTGTAAGTCAGTATCTGGTGTTGTACAAAAACTATTGTAGCTTCTACAATAGTTGGTTTTGCGGAATGGAATATGGAGTAATTTTGTAATGGGATGTTTGGGTAGTTTTGAAGGGGCTGAAAATTGGATACATTCTACTAAATCACTGCACATAATAAACCCGTTTGCTACTTTGTAAAGGAAAATTAGATCACGCGTAAGCGTGCGACGGTCACGCAGTGTCTTTATTTTGGAAAAGTGTAGGCGCTGTACATACGGACAGCGATGTCTATTGCCCTTAGATATGACAAGATCTTTAGTGAAAGTTCTTTGAATTTTTTCAAGTCTTTGCGAATGAACGGCGTAGAGTGGGTTCCAGGCGACACTGGCGTATTCCAATTCCAACCGACTTCGCACCAAGGTGGTAAACGTTTTGTTTACACGCGACACCTCGTTGGCAATGTTGGCATAGGTTGGAGAAATCCGCGGATCTAGGGGTTCTGGTGGATGATGGGCTCGCCTTCAAGCCACACATAAACGACGTCGTAAAGAAGTCTGCGTAGATGCTGGGTTTTGTTAACGCCTAGACTAGAGTCAAGAGCAAACCTATCTCAAAAAAAAAAAAAAAAAAAACGCAACACAAGAGGCTTCCAACAACCAAAGACCAAAATAGTTTTGTTTATGATACCTATATATATAACAATATGATTTGTTATGAAATCAACAAATAGTAGAAACAAAACTGGGCCAAGGCGGGAACCTTGTGGAACACCGGAGCGTGCATGAAATTCCTAAGAAACATAGCCATTGACAGCAAGGAACTGTAAACGATTTATAAGATAGGATGCAAACCATCTCAACAAAGATCCGTGGACAGCACTGACCTCAAGTTTTGCTATCATGAGTGGAAGACTCACCTTATCGAACGCGCTGCTGAAATCTGTATATATTGCGTCGACTTCAGTGTCCGCAATCGAGCGCTTCAGTTATGTCGGATAAATATCTGACTAAATTAGTCTTTGGAACGTCAAATTCGGAATCCATGTTGGCTATTGGAAAGCTTAGTGTCCAAGTAGTTGGTAATGATTGGACAAACGAGACACTCAAAAAGCTTTGAATAACATGATATGATGGAAATAGGCCTGTAGTTTTTAATATTGCTGGAGTAGCCTTTTTGTGCACCGGCACGATCCGAGCTTTCTTCCATTCTTCTGGAAATACTCCCGACTCTAAAGATCGATTATATATTAGACACAGTGGCTCTGCAAGTGCTCTCCCACATCATTTAACAAAAACTGGTGGAATACAATCGGGACCGGCACCCTTGGATCTGTATCAAGTTTCTTTATCTTCGCTAGAACTTCTTGTGGAGAAATTTTTATGTTACTAAGCACGCCGGATGATTCTTGGATGTTTGTTTTGGTACAGCCAATTGGGTCGGTGAAAATTGAAGAAAAATTAGATGCAAAAAGCTAGCTACTACATCGTCCATGTGCATTCTGGCTGGAATCACTGATTTACTGTTTCGTTTGTTTTTAATGTAACGCCAGAATATTTTGGGATGTTTTGTTATTTCGCTCTCAATGTGTTGTTTATAGTCGCTTTAGTTTTGGTTGATCATTGTGTGACAAGGCAAAACTGATGAAGGAGACAGGTGACATAATAGCCACTGGAACTTCTTATTTTAATGATAGAATGTCTCGGTTATAGATATGTGGAATAGTTAAGCGACTATGATAAAGCTAATAATAAGTCTTTACCTATGAAATTGCCGTTCTGCAGTACTGGCCATTTCAAATGAAATATTTTTTTGGTTTATCTAAGAATTCTAATTTCAAATTTATTTTAATTTACTGCTTTTGGCTGCTGTTATTGGTTTGCCCGCTTCCGTTCTTGAAATTTCGACCTGAAAAATGAACCCCGTGGTCGTCCAAAAACTTTGGTCAACAACTCAACAATGATGTACTGCTGTACGTAGATGCTGGGTTTTGTTAACGCCTAGACTAGAGTCAAGAGCAAACCTATCTCAAAAAAAAAAAAAAAAAAAACGCAACACAAGAGGCTTCCAACAACCAAAGACCAAAATAGTTTTGTTTATGATACCTATATATATAACAATATGATTTGTTATGAAATCAACAAATAGTAGAAACAAAACTGGGCCAAGGCGGGAACCTTGTGGAACACCGGAGCGTGCATGAAATTCCTAAGAAACATAGCCATTGACAGCAAGGAACTGTAAACGATTTATAAGATAGGATGCAAACCATCTCAACAAAGATCCGTGGACAGCACTGACCTCAAGTTTTGCTATCATGAGTGGAAGACTCACCTTATCGAACGCGCTGCTGAAATCTGTATATATTGCGTCGACTTCAGTGTCCGCAATCGAGCGCTTCAGTTATGTCGGATAAATATCTGACTAAATTAGTCTTTGGAACGTCAAATTCGGAATCCATGTTGGCTATTGGAAAGCTTAGTGTCCAAGTAGTTGGTAATGATTGGACAAACGAGACACTCAAAAAGCTTTGAATAACATGATATGATGGAAATAGGCCTGTAGTTTTTAATATTGCTGGAGTAGCCTTTTTGTGCACCGGCACGATCCGAGCTTTCTTCCATTCTTCTGGAAATACTCCCGACTCTAAAGATCGATTATATATTAGACACAGTGGCTCTGCAAGTGCTCTCCCACATCATTTAACAAAAACTGGTGGAATACAATCGGGACCGGCACCCTTGGATCTGTATCAAGTTTCTTTATCTTCGCTAGAACTTCTTGTGGAGAAATTTTTATGTTACTAAGCACGCCGGATGATTCTTGGATGTTTGTTTTGGTACAGCCAATTGGGTCGGTGAAAATTGAAGAAAAATTAGATGCAAAAAGCTAGCTACTACATCGTCCATGTGCATTCTGGCTGGAATCACTGATTTACTGTTTCGTTTGTTTTTAATGTAACGCCAGAATATTTTGGGATTTTTTGTTATTTCGCTCTCAATGTGTTGTTTATAGTCGCTTTAGTTTTGGTTGATCATTGTGTGACAAGGCAAAACTGATGAAGGAGACAGGTGACATAATAGCCACTGGAACTTCTTATTTTAATGATAGAATGTCTCGGTTATAGATATGTGGAATAGTTAAGCGACTATGATAAAGCTAATAATAAGTCTTTACCTATGAAATTGCCGTTCTGCAGTACTGGCCATTTCAAATGAAATATTTTTTTGGTTTATCTAAGAATTCTAATTTCAAATTTATTTTAATTTACTGCTTTTGGCTGCTGTTATTGGTTTGCCCGCTTCCGTTCTTGAAATTTCGACCTGAAAAATGAACCCCGTGGTCGTCCAAAAACTTTGGTCAACAACTCAACAATGACGAATTAAAGGTGATTATCGAAGCTGATGATACTTAATCTACGGCTGAATTAGCAGAAGCCTTTGACGTTACCATCAAAACAATGTAGGTACATTTGCGTCAAATTGGTAAAGTAAAAAAGCTTGAAAAACTTGAAAAGCTTGCTTTGTGCTGGATTGGGTATCTCTGAACTTAGTGAATAGTGCAAGTTTCATCCAAATCGGTCCAGCAGTTTTGAAGATATGGAGCATACAACCGAACTCCTTAGCGACAAACAGTACGAATGTGGAAATTAAGTTATTATGGGTATTTTGTCCACCCTTACTTATATAATAGAACTTGCTAATTTTTAGTGATGGTGTTGTAACATAAATGTGAATATTGTGCATCAATTACCTATCGAATTGATAACCTTCTTTTTTTGAAGTCGGAATGGTACTGATGAAAATGGTACCATCGAACTAATCTCATGATGAAACCGGAAGGTAGGCACTGGAAATCCGTTATTATACAATGTAGCCTAGTCGTGTTTGGGCTTATTGAAACTGTTATGAAATGTACTCTAGCTATATGAATAATTTTCATGGTTTTATCACAGATAATATAATAAAGCATACAGATGCCTCATCCCATACAAAGAAACCGATATATTATATAACCGATATAAATCGATCGCGTTCGGTTCCGTTCCACGGATATAGATGGTGATCTATCAATCGCCGTGGAACCGAACGCGATCGATGTATACAAAAAAATATCAGTATAATCAGACGAAAAACGCTAGTTACGTCGGCACGGTTTCTTTGTATACAAATATACCGTGCACAACTAGCGACTAGCGTTATACTATAGGATGAGGCATCTATATGCTATTTTTATTAAATCTGTGCTAATATTAAGTAGATACTAAAACTAAAAAGAGAAAAATAAAAACTTTTTGACAAAGAAAATTATCAGTCTCCTAAAACAAAACACTACAAAGCGAAAAATAACTTTCTTAGCCGAAGTCGGTGTCGAAAAACTCTAAATACAAGAAGTACCTCCCAAAGACACAGACTGCCGAAATTCAATCAATAATTATTGGCTGGTTTTGCGTTAGAAGTCGGTTTGTTATTTTTTATAAATATCCCAAAAATTCTTGATAGATGATAAAAATTCAACCCACTTACTTACCTTACCTACTAAATTCCTACCCATACCCAGGTATCCAGTTTAGAGATACGACGTTCGACGTTACTTTTATTCTATCAAAGTCTCATCTTTAGATATCAGTGGCGTACAGCGTTTATCTAGTTTCAGAGTAAGTAAACAGCTTGAGACAGGCACCGAATCACCGAAATGACTCAATAACTGTCCCGTTTTATTAATTTCGACGCGGAACTCTAAAATACTATCATAATAAGATAACCGTTGACAAAAAAACAAGCGAAAAGAAATCTACCTTAATTTTTCAACATAATGACTCGATAAAACTCGCGGGCTCTTCAACAAATAAATACATGCATAGTCGCGTATTTAAGTACAGATGAATCAACAAACTTGCCCTCAGTAGACGACGAGATTTCTTGTGGCAAACTACCCAGCATTTGTAAATTGATTGTACTATTAAGGATATTCTAAAGTGGTGACTGTTATAAGTATTATTTTGTGGTGAATCTAGCAGTTTTACATTGCTGAGCTGAAGAGGTATTTAATATTTCTAATTTGTTTTAGTGTATTTAAATGAAGCAATTTAGTTTTTGTTAAAAATTATCATTAGTTAAAACTATTTTTTGTATTGCGGGGTTTATTTGGTATCTAATTGTGCTACCTTTACTATTGTTTTTTGTATATGCCTCAATATGATGAACTTAATAAATAATTTGTTTACAAAGTTGACAACTTACTTTCCATCTGATGTCGTTATAGATGGACTGTGATACATCATAACTATGTAAACAAATTGTGTTCCAATCTGTGACCTCTGACGCGTTACAATACATTATTTTCTATCATGATCGACCTAAGTAGCAATAAATAAAATAACAGATTTATTACCACCAAACAATCAAGCGCATTTAATAATTAATACAAGGAGGTCTTGCTACTGCTTTTATTTTATTTCTATGTGTTTACTGTGTTCTCAAAAAGAGTATACTTCATAATAATTTGCTAAAACATTTAACTATTATTGTAAATTCCCATTGTGAGCAAATTAACTAGTTACATTCTGATAAAAATGTTTAATTACAAAAGTCGCAGTGGCGTATGTTCAAAACTTACCGCGTTTGCATTCCAGATTATACAAAATCAAAACAATATAATTCAACCAATAGCAGCATTCAGCACCATCGGCTGCGAGAATTCTGATTGGCGAATAAGAGTTGCTCTGTGGCGCCCCTCCGACCTTATAAATATCGGCGCGATCACAAACCAGACCTCTTTTCCACAGTGTTAATTCAAGGGGACTCTTTCGGGTTATTTTTGTGAGCTAACTCTAAATTCAGAATGCCGGAGACCTCAAAAATGAATGGATACGCAAAAACAAACGGACATAGCTATGATATGGAAGAAGGATCAACATTTTTATTCACATCAGAATCCGTCGGCGAGGGCCACCCAGGTTAGTTTTCTTCAATAACTCTAATGCAGGAATTGTTCATCGAAAAATGGCCGCCTTAGCATGTGCGTAGATAAAGTATAAATAGGATTCTTTTTGTTTACAATATTACTTGTTCTAGTCTTCGAAAACCATTGATTCTCCGGCAATAACACACACGGACTGGCATGCTTTATTCATTGGCAATGTTTTGTTACATCATGGTCCTCTCGGCTATTACCGTAATTTACATTTGTCAAAATAATCGCAACACGTGGTCTGAGCCAAACAACGATGAAATTTATGATAAAATGCACTTGCACTTTTACTTGTATTTACAATTTATGATGTATTTTATATTTCAGACAAAATGTGCGATCAAATTAGTGATGCTATCTTAGACGCACATCTGAGACAAGACCCTGACGCAAAAGTAGCATGCGGTGAGTGTCATAAAATACTATGATGTCGGTGTAATAATTAGAAATAGTGAAACTTTCTGCTAATTAAAGTGCTTTATTATCAGAAACGGTGACCAAGACCGGAATGGTGTTATTGTGCGGTGAAATCACATCCAAAGCTAATGTTGACTACCAGAAGGTTGTCAGAGAGACAGTGAAGCACATTGGTTATGATGATTCCTCTAAAGGTATGTAAATATTATCCTTGAACTACTATCCGTTACCAGAAGTATACAGATGCAGCTCCTTGGCTTAAAGCCAGTTCTGTGTAGACAAACTCGAAATTCTAATTTAACTTCCTTCATAGTAATGGATGAATATTATTCCGTGCACAATAGGTTTTGATTGGCGTACACTAAATTTACTAGTGGCTATTGAAGAGCAAAGTCCAGACATAGCCAATGGAGTCTATCAAGATAGAGAGGAATTAGATGTTGGGGCTGGAGATCAGGTACAAATTGCATAAAAATTTGCTGCACGGAATAACTCTTGGGACTATTGGCTATTTTGAAGACTTACTTGGTTTTACATTCTGCATGATTTACAGAATGAACAGCGTTCTCCATAACTATGGGTGTCCGTTTCACTTATTTCATAAAACTCATACTTGCCAATCTAAAATGCATTTCAGCGGTCAGCCAGCACATTGACAATGGTGCATGTACATTTCAATTATATTGGTTATGATGAAGTCTGGCTGCAGTGTCACTTGATCCTCTTTAATCATTATCTGCCATTAATTAGTACTAAAAT
This sequence comes from Orthosia incerta, assembly GCA_948252205.1. Lineage (NCBI taxonomy): Eukaryota > Metazoa > Arthropoda > Insecta > Lepidoptera > Noctuidae > Orthosia > Orthosia incerta. The sequence continues at coordinate 10,999,797 of OX411748.1, forward strand.
AAGCATGTTGGGATCAGGTTTTGATTACAAGACCTGCTGCGTGATGCTTGCCTTGGACCAGCAGTCACCAAACATTGCCGCAGGAGTGCATGAGAACCGCAATGATGATGAAGTTGGGGCTGGAGACCAGGTATGTTAAAATCATCATGTTGATTTAAAAAAGTAATTATTCTTGCCCAATATTGAGTCGAAAAAAATAATGTTGAAAATATTTGCAGCTGTGTATTAATTAGCTCATACATTTCATGGGAACACATTTATATTCATTTTCATCAATAATATTTTACTTCTCTAATTGGTAGATCAAAAGTTTAGATTTTATCTTCTACAAAATTATTATCAGACAATTATCACTTGTTTGCCAATCCAGGAATTGTTAAATGATTGTTATTTCATTACACATTTGAAAACAGTTATTGTGAATGAGCATGATTCACTAGTATGTTTTCTTACCTCTACATGGGAAAAATCCATGTGAAAATTTCATTGCTATGAATTGTGCAATGTTTGAGGATAACATAATTTCCTTATTTTGTAAATAGCATGTGTCTTTGATACTTTCTTTAATGCATTTTTTAACATTTTTATGACCGTTATTGTAACAGAGGTGTTTAACAATAAACCTAACAATTTCAGAAAAAAAACCCAAGGCCATATTCAAGAAATAATTTATTATCAATCCTAATTATTTGAACAATGCTCCATCATGAATCTCAATTTAAAAGTCTAGATTAAAACTAGTCTACATTATTTCAACATAGATACAGATATTATTTCATGTGTTCTAATTTATTATTTTACTTCCAGGGTTTAATGTTTGGTTATGCAACAGATGAAACTGAAGAATGCATGCCTCTGACAGTAGTACTTGCACACAGACTAAACCAGAAAATCGCTGAGCTACGACGAAACGGCGAATTCTGGTGGGCTCGCCCGGATTCTAAGACACAGGTAAATATGCACTTTGGTTTCAGTGTTCAAATTAAATTTATTGCATCCTTAATACATTAAGGATGCAATAAATTTAATACAGGTGGTAAAAGTAAGAAACAGAAAAAATATTAGGGACCCTGATGGGCACAGCAAGATTTTAGATACAGTTTTTAGGAGCGAGGAGTAGTATTGTTTACATACAGGTAGGCTAACTACCCAAAAAACTTGATACGATAATGACTTCAGAAAAAAATCTCAATAATAATAATTATATAAATATTTGTAACAAATAAGCTGATTAACACAAAAAGATAGTTTATCTAACCTTTGCAGCTATTTGGTATGCTCACTGATGTCAAAGGCCAAATTTTATTTCATTCAAGATTATTTTATTTTTGTAAACCTAGCTTGTGGTTTATCTTGACGAAAACAAGAATGAACTATAGGCACATTACATTTTCCGGTATTGCCTTTCTTTAAGGTTACACTAGTTGTCTCATCATTATCCTAGCCCTGTATGGAAACAAAAAAGGAAAAAAAGTAATATTTAAAAGTTATGAGCGTCGAAAGTTCCATATTTCAACAGTAATTTTAACGTATTTTTGGGCGGAAATAAATACCATAAGAAAAAGGAAAATTGAAAAACGGCCACCATACACAGATAGATTAGTAGTTTAGGAATGCACAAAATTTTATTATGAAAATATAAATTTAGTCGTTTTTTCATGATATCTAGACTCCCAAAGGTCTGTTTATAAAATTTCGCGCGCTCGTTTTCGTACTAAATCATCATCCATTTTGCTACATATTTGCAAAAGTGCTAATTCGTACACGAACTAGCATCTTACTGCTCATCACAGCATCTATCTCTTTCGCACGTGTTGTCGGATGAGATAGCATGCATTTTTACCCCGCGCACAAAATAGTTCGTGCTGTTGACTAAGGGAACCTTAAATATTGAAGCAAATTGAATATTATAATTATTTGATCTGAAATCCAATCTTTGCTCTAGGAGTCTTGAGTTGTAAAAAATTCAATAAAAAGAACTCTAGTATTGAAGATACAGTTGCGCCTTATCCAGGCTTCTAAAATGTCTAGACGTGCAGGTCATTTCAATAGCCTGAGAAAGCCAATCAGCTACAATGTAACAATACATTGTTTCGATCTCTGACCCAGTGCTGTGCAACATTATAGTAGCTTTGATTGATGCATATTGGTGTCGAGACAGTTAGTATTCTTTGGACCAATTAACCCTTGTAAATCGGGATTGCTATAATTGAGATGCTTCAATGTAGACGCCGCCTTGTTACCAGCGTCAAACATTTTATTGGCAACTGTGGATTCCTGGCCAGTTAGAAAAATAGCTAGTTGAGAGATACATTTTTCATTAAAAACAATACAAACCCACAGTCTGGTAAAAGGTCAGCAAGCAAGGCATCTCATGCAAAGAGCCAAGCCCATAGACAATTAGACTGAACCATCTAATCTATTTTTCCTAATAATGGCCAACTGTTGTGTGTAGGTAACTAATGAAAGAACCCTTGAGGATATCGTCTTTCAATGCTGTTCCTGTTCTAAAGCTCACATGACGTAATCAATGTCTAATATATCAATTGTTGTTTAATGACTTGTTGATAAAACTGACACCAGTGTCAAGCGATATCTGAGATGTGTCTATTACATACGTTGGAGACATCAGAGACATGTGCATTATAAGCAGCACACAATGAGCACTTTAGTCATTCTTCAAGGTTTTAATCTATACTTACATTAATAAATGTATTTGGGGACTTAATTTTAGTAAGTTTTTAATTCTTAATAAAAAATTCAATTAAATAACAAAAAAAAAAATCTTCGTCATAGATTTATGGATTGTATGAGTAGTGATATAAACTGGACTGGACTGTATGGAGTCAGTGATAACAAGACGATTGATACAACGGTATGGAAGAAGAAAACGTATTGAGCCAACCCTAAAGTTGACATATCTTATCGTCGTATCACATCGCAAGCTAATTCCTTCTCGCAAAGTTGCCAGGTGTCTGTATTATAGCATTAATTCACCCAATGTGGTTAGTAGTTATTTTACGGGGTAAAATAAAATCTCAATCTATACTAATATTAGATTTGTATTTTTTAACAAATAAACTTAAAAACTAGGTACTGGACCGATTTCAAAAATCTTTCACCGTTGGGAAGCTACTCTATCCCCGGGTGACATAGGCTACTTTTTATCCATGTATTCCCTCGGGAACGGGAAATACGCGGGTGAAACCGCGAGGCGTTCCTAGCGGACATGTCATAATTAATTAAACAACTTATTGTAATCACGCATTTTTTATTATTAACATAAAAAATAATCATAGCATTGGTAATGTGTTACCAGGAATTATTAAAAAACCCAGTCTAGTAAAAACAATACTTCTATAAATTTTATTTGTTTACTTATAGATATGAGGGAATGAGTTTGATTTGATGAGTATTGAATGAGAGCAATAATTAGGTATAAAGAAAAACCCACATTGTAGGCAAATGATGTTTTTTAGTTTCTAGTAAATTGGCGGGTAATTTTAAAGTTCGTTCGCTTTAAGTCTCGAGAACTTTTTATGAATGTAGAATTCTCGTCAATTCATACTATTCTGTAGCGTTTCATTCAAGTATACCTAACAATAGCTGTGCGCCGACTTGCTTGGCCCGCGTCAGGTATAAAAATCGTTGGGTCGAATTTCAATCACATTTTGTGGCAATCATGGTTTACTTAGCAACAGCGGTTTACTGTACAGATTTGAACCTTAAATCCTGGAGACAAGGTTCATATTACTTTGCGATACAGAAAAGTTACGGTAGTTCCAGTAAAATAATTATTCTTATAATTTTATGTGTTTGGTTTCAGGTGACCTGCGAGTACGTCTTCGCTGGAGGCGCCACTGTGCCACAGAGAGTACACACACTTGTCGTCTCCCTGCAACATTCAGAGAAGGTATGTTTCTCATCATACCTTCAAATCTTAGAAGGTTTGCCTTTGAGGTGGTTACGTTCGTGCTAATTCGGAAACACGAAGATTCCCGAAGCGCATAATTTTCAAGGGAGATGTACTTGAACATTCTACACAATCAAGACACGGAACATTAAAGAAAAATCAATTATTCTTATAATAGCATGCATACCACGGCATTTTTATTAAATATTTCGTCATTTATGTTTTATCATGTGTGAATAATTTTCTTAGCACACGAGTAATTTTCTTGATAAAACTTACGCACAACTATATCATAGCATCACTAATGTGACCATTTCACGGAGATAAGTTTTTTAGGTTACATATCAACAAATCACGTCATGCTTTTTATGTTATAATAATAAATTATAGTTCTAAAAACTAAAAAACACGCTTTAATGGTAAGGATAATGGGACAAACTGTTTAAATTATTGCATTGTCATCGGTCCTTGATAAGTGTGCAAAGTTTCAAATCAATCCAACGTTTTGAAGTGGGTGAAAATCACGTTCAAAGATTCCGTTACATTGATACATTGTTACATTGATACATAGATACATACATACCAAGCTAATAAAAGCGTGTTAAAAAGATATGATTCTGTGTGTTATACTTTTTACTTGAATAATAAAATGCTTGATAATTTTAGGCCGTGACCTATGATGACATAGTGATTCATATTCGTTAATTTATTAACTTTTTGTAGATAACTCTGGAAACTCTACGCGAGGAGATCAGGGAGAAGGTTATTAAGGAAGTCATTCCTGCTCACTATATCGATGAGAAGACCGTCATCCACATCAACCCTTGCGGTTTATTCATCATTGGTGGACCTCAGGTAAGGACAATTATTCATTTTTATTTCGGCCATCATTCACATTCCCAGCATCACAAACAATACTATTTTAGATGTCATAGAATCTTTAGCTAGTGCTTTTGAATATCAATTCAAATGCTTTTTTTTTTTTGGCTTCCCTCGGTTTGTGCATATAGCCAGTGTCATTTTTAGTTTTTTTTACAGCCCCTTTGCACAAAAACGCATGCCAATAATAATCATGTTTTGGGATATTTGGCAGCAAATATAACGAAATGGTCTTCTAGCCAAGCTTTGCTGAGGTAGTCATTACTACAATAAAATTCTCAGCTACACTTTACCAAGATAGCACCTGTTTCAATGATTCCGAATTTTCTCCAGTTGCATAAACACTTAAAATACCCCCAATTTTACATAACCCCAATGTTCACTAGGAATCAATTAGCAAATAATTAAATCAGCCACTCAACTTTATTCGACAAAATCCCGCCAAAAATCCCAAATGCTATTTGCTAAGCATGGTCATGGATTAAGAAGATCTATTTACATTTTACAAATAGATGATTTCAGTACATTGTCTATCTATGAAGCACAAAGATACCTTGTGTGAGAACAAAAAAACCCTAAAGTAACAATAGTAGGTTTTTTGGTGCTTTTAGACTATAATAATTTATTTACATAGATATAAATATATACAGTGTATAAAATGTTTCATTAATGAAGACTACAAATATATACACTTAAAACAAAAACTACTAACTAATCCTAAAAATACTATTATAAAATATGGCGTCGAAAAACTCCTCCACACCGTTGTCATACACACATTGCCGCATTGCTATGTTCTTGTTTATTGGTCTTGTAGAGTGCTTCCTCCAGGGAGGACAGCTTCTTTTCTGTAAAACATAGTTACAATCTGTTGTGCAGCTTCATTATATCAAAATCAAAATAATTTATTTCAACTAAACCTTATATAGGTACTTTTGAATTGTCAAACAAAATATGAATGTAGTTGCGCATTCGCAAGCGTCAGTAGGTCTCTATGGAGAAGAATGTGCAAGAAACTCCACGGACTCCCATCAGTTTTAATTACAATTATTTGGTTACATTATTCTTGTTGAAAAAATGCATATGTGAGAATGATGTAAAAGACGTGCACGTGAAAGCGTCTATAGTAAAACAATCAATTCAAAAATACAATGAGTACATAAATAAAAGCAGGCAGAGGCAGCTAAGTTTATGACCAATCGTAACTGATGGTGTCCGTTCATGAACATGACACATGGATTGGCATCACTCATCTCAACCATCATGAAGGGAACTGAATGATCCAACACGTGCCTCCATCAGAGAGACATTAGAGAGAGCATGACACACTCAACTGCCAGGGCAGACACAAGTCAACGAACGACACATAGCAATATATCATGCCTTAATAGTAAGAATGAATGTTTTATTATCTGTTTCCCCAGTCGGACGCAGGTCTGACGGGCCGCAAGATCATCGTGGACACGTACGGCGGCTGGGGCGCGCACGGCGGCGGCGCCTTCTCCGGCAAGGACTTCACCAAGGTGGACCGCTCCGCCGCATACGCTGCGCGCTGGGTGGCCAAGTCGCTGGTCAAGGCGGGGCTGTGCCGCCGCTGCATGGTTCAGGTGAGACATGCTGCTGATTTAACTTGCTCATATGCTTGCACGCATTTCGCTTGTTACGTTTAGGAAACAATGGGCGCGTGCTATCACTCAGACACTTGACTGAATTGCTTCTTAAAAATACCTGAACCAATCATGCAAATAGGAAAAACTAAAACGATCAGAAATACTTTCATGAGTAACTAAATACTGCCTAACCAAGTGATTGAACCCAGAACTTCAGCGTCATCAGAGGCGCATGCAAACATTAGACCAACAAGTTAGCTTGTGTATTTTAATAATGCAAAACTCTCTTGATACTCATTAACAGCTTACCCAACTCGAACATCCATATTATTATTTCGATAAGAATAGCAAGAAACTTAAAACTGCACCGATTCACGACGACACGGTCATGTGCAATGTCATTGACACCTTCATTACATTGACATAAAGTTGTATTTCAACATAATCCCACGTTGATAAAAATACAATGCCCTTTTCTCGGTCATCTACTTGCATGAACTGAACTGTGAGTTTATTCCACCAGAACGTTTTAGTCGCCATACTCATCACTTACCTATGATGTAGCCAGACATCCCAAATAATTGTTGCGTGATGATTATCCTACGTCACGATGACGCGTCGCTGGCGCCAGGTTTCCGATGACGTATGCGTCGCGACACTATTAAAGACAACTCGTACTTTACACCGTTCAATCATCTTTCCATTGACTTGTATTGATTATACTGAAGCAGATGATGATCTCGAATGTTCTTTTCTCTATTTGTGTAGACATTATCATGTATATTTATCTATGGACCAAATATAGCTGTTTGTTAAAAAGTCGGGCTTGTGTTAGGTAACGAAAATAGCTTCTTATCGTTCATCTTCCTGCCTTGTCTCATGTCACTTGGGGTCGGTAACCCTTTTTTAACCCCAGACGGAAGAGGGGTGTTACAAATTTGACGTGTGTGGCTGTGTGTCTGTCTGTGGCATCATAGCTCCTAAACGGATGAACCGATTTTGACCTAGTTTTTTTGGTTGAAAGGTGACTTTATCGAGAATGTTCTTAGCTATGTTTGATGAAAATCTTAATCGTGTTAAAGTTATGGGTTTTTTTTTTTTCAATGGGTTTGCTCTTGACTATAGTCAAGAGCAAACATTTTTGTTTTTCTATTCCGTTCCCGTCACGTTATCTCAAGACTCCTAATCTTTATTTTCTTTTAATTAATTGGTATGTATTATTTGTTATTTATAGGTCGCATACGCCATTGGTGTGGCTGAACCGCTGTCGATCACCGTGTTCGACTACGGCACCTCACACAAGACCCAACAGCAACTCCTCGCGATTATACAGAAGAACTTTGACCTGCGACCGGGCAAAATTGTCAAGTAAGTTGTTATTCTTACATCATTGTTTTGAAACATTATCTTATAACATGTTTTGAATAATTCTGATAACCTAGTACTAAATTGTTACTAAACTATAATTGTTTCTTTTCCAGGGAATTGAACCTCCGAGCACCCATATACCAGAGAACCAGTACTTACGGTCATTTCGGACGAGAAGGCTTCCCATGGGAGAATCCCAAACCATTGGCTGTAGAATGACTTGCAACTTAAGCACTAGACCATTGTAAATATTTTCACCAGTATGTTATAAACACTTAATCTACGTGTGTAATTGTAGTGAGGGCGCAGGGAATGTCGCTGATGTCTCTCTTTAGACATAATCTGTACGTCACGAACCTTGTCAGTGGAACATACGAGTGTCGCGAACAGGCGGCCACGCGACGGTTGCATTTACGAGGTTCACTCTATATTTAAGTATTCTCTAGATTAATAGACACATAGGTTTAACAAGGTGCCGTCATTTCTGAATTTGAGTTAGTTCACGGGTTTTAATGGCAGTCCTATTTATTTAAGAACACGTGTTCAGTTTCCTATAAACAGATTTATTTGATTTTTTACACTGCCGTGCCTGTTTTTTATAGTTAAGTAAATGAACTTCCAGTTATTATGAATTAATTGATTTTATATTATGTACAACTTAAATTATGGACTGCCTACACTCTCGAATGTTCTTCACTTTACGCTTTACGATGTAAGTGCTATGATTTATCGGTAGAGTAGACTACTTCTCTGGTCGCGTCACAGTCTAGCGAGTGTCTGTAGAACGTATAGTTCCACCGTCCTTCGCTTCACTGCAAATATATTTATAGTGCTGCGTGGAGACGTTTCCCCTAATAGTGTATTAGGACTTCCCTATATTAGCTGAAATATACTGCCTTACTGCTGTGAAAAGTTAGTACATGAGAATGTTGGTTACCCTCACGCGCAGCACAATTTGTGTTGTGTTTCCGAAAAGGATTGTCGTGGAAAAGAGCCATTTTGAAAACACACCGACTAGACCAGGGCAGTAGTGCACTATGCATTTACTCCTTATTGTAATTCCGCCGGTAGGTATAATTAGGCGAAATGCTAACCGTACATTTGACATTAGGAATTAACATAGTTTTAAAACTATTGCTTAGGACGGTTAGTGAGTATTTCCGATTATATTTTTTGATCTGTTTCATCTTTGACCTGTTAAAGTTTCTGATTAACTTCTGTGGATTATCAATTTGTCAGATTGTGGAATTTAAACTTAATAAAATTATGTCCTCCCGGATAACTAGCGGGAGAAAAAAAACAATCTTTTATTTTTTCGCAAGAGAAATCTGAAAAGGTTTCCTTACAAAATACACGTTATCATGCAAACGAATACGTGTTCGACCATGTGGCTTACGTTACTTTGAAATAGTTTACATAACAGCGCGGCGCCGCCAATCACTAGAAGCCTCGTGCCGTTTTTATGTTGATAAAATGTTCACCTTGAAATTATTGAGCACAGTTTTTGCTATCTTTTGGTTAACTTCCGAATTTAAGCATGATTCACGCGAACCGTGGCATTGATAGTATCAATAGGTATTTCTTCTTTCAAAATTATTGAAAAGTAGCTGTTCCCCGCGGCTTCGCTCCCGTGGACCACCGCACAGGACCCGTTTTCGGGATTAAAACATAGCCTATGTCACTCAGGAATAATGTAGCTTTCTATTGGTAAAAGAATTTTTTAAATCGGTCCAGTAGTTTCGTAGCTTATTCAGTACAAACAAAAAAATCTTTCCTCTTTATAATATTAGTATACAAGTATAGATAGACTAGCTGTTGCCCGCGACTTCGTCGGCGAAGCATTGTTACTTCGAAGCCTATTTTTTATTTCGCGCATAAATATTATAAGTTTTCCATACAAACTTCCTCCCCTTTAGGCCGCGTTTCCACTGACGCGGAGCTGGGCGGAGAGGAGCTTAGCGGTGCACAAATTGACCAATGACTATGCTTGAAATCTCCGCTCCGCTTCAATGGAAACAGTACGAGCGGGGTGGAGCAGAGCTGAGCGGATATTCATACATCGAGGCGGTGCAGTGCGGAGGACAGCGAGCATTGGGGTGCAGAGCGGAGGACAGCGGGGCGGTACGGAGCGGTGCGGAGCAAAAAACGTCGAAAACATACATACATTCGCTATGATCAGTCCATAGCTTGCTGTATTGATCCCTGGTGCGTTTTCTTACCAGACCGCGTAGATACCCGAAGGGAAAAGGCACCGGTGCCATATTTGAGCCCCTTCGGGCGAGCTCATCCGCAGCGTCGTTCCCTCGGGAGTCGCTGTGTCCTTTGATCCATTGAATGGTTACTTTATTGTGCATACCGACCTGGTTCAGGCGCCGATGACACTCGTAATCAGCCCCGAGTTGACCGTGTGGCTGTTTAGTGCTTGCAGTCGTCATTTGCGCGATTCCAAAAGTATGCTCCACTCCGCTCCTCTCCGCCCAGCTTCGCTCCTCTCCGCCCAGCTCCGCTTCAGTGGAAACACTGACCACTTTTCACCGCTCTTCTCCGCTCCTCTCCGCCCAGCTCCGCGTCAGTGGAAACGCGGCCTAAAAGGGTAGACTAGTCGAAGGAACGAACTATTTTGTGCGCGGAGTTAAAATGCATTTTATATCAACCGACAACACGTGCGGAAGAGAGATGCTGTGATGACCAGTAGGAAGCTAGTTCGCGTACGAATACACACTTTTGCAAATTTGTAGCGAAATGGATAATGATTTCGGACGAAACCGAGTGCGCGAAATTTTATAAACAGACCTTTGGGATATCATGAAAAAACGACTAAATCTATCTGTTCAAAATAAAATTATTTGCATTGTTGAACTACTAATCTATCCCTGTATGGAGGCTAGAGTTGCCGCGAATACTCGCTATTATTCGGTATTCGGCATTACTCGTCATTTTTTTGATATTCGTCGAATACCGAATAATAGCTAGTATTATTCGGCATTCGGCGAATAGTCGTCGAAAATAAAAACAAAAGAACTAATGAGTTAAAAAAATCATTTTATTAATCATTTTCCTTAATAAAACAATACACAATATCAATTATTATCTGTAATATGTGCCTGTGCCTATCATATTCATGAAATTAAATTAGTAAGGCTTTTTAATTAATATTTAAAATCCAACAGAGGCAGATTGTGGTGCAAAAAAAACAATTTTTCTGCACGTTCTGGAGCAAGTCCGTTTCGTTTTTCCTCGTAAATTAAACCTGCCTCGGAAAATAGTATTTCTGAATAAACAGAGCTTGCTGGTGTGATTAATTATCGTTTAGCAAGCTTACTAAAAATAGGAAATCTATTCTTATTGGTACTCAAAGCCAAATATTTTTAATGTGTTTAGTGTTTTTTTTTATGTCGAATAGTAATGTCGAGTTATTCGACTATTCGCCAAAGTGAATGGCGATTAATCGGTATTCGCTATAAACACTCTTCGTTTCTTCAATTCGCGGCAACTAATGGAGGCCGTTTTGCAATTTTCCGTCTTATGGTATTTATTCGCGCCCAAAAATGCGTTAAAATTTGTGTCGAAATGTGGAACTTTCGACGCTCATAACTTTCAAATATTTTACTTTTTTGCTTCCTTAAAGGGCTAGATAATGATGAGACAAATTGATATAACTTTTAATTTTGAACGTACATCGTCAAACAGTGGAATAATCCCTAGACTACGTTTGTATGGAAGAATTTTCGACTAGTGTAACATTAAAGATGATTTCCGGGATAAAAACTATCCTATGTCCTTCCCAAGGTCTTAAATCTTCATACCAAATTTCATCTAAATCGGTCAGCGGTTTAAGCGTGAAAAGTTAACAAACAGACAGAGTTACTTTCGAATTTATAAAATTAAGTATGGATATAATACCAGCCTTTTATACTTCTGGGCCGCCCTGAAGTTTTCTTTCCGAATGCGCGAGGCACGAAACTGTGCTGTTTTTGTATGAGATTTACTACTGCGCAGCCATTGTAGCCTAGTTTAGGGCGGCCAAGAAGTTTGGCGAGAACTATATCTGTAGGGCAAAGGTCTCTTCTCATACAGAGAATTCACGAGCATTGAGCACCACGCTTACTCAAGGCGGGTTAGAGATTTTAATATTTTGTGTGTTTGGACGTAAGACGTGGATCCATGTTCAAGACATGTCTGCACTGGTGTTTCTAAACGTGGATCCATGTCTAAACCTAACATACTTTTTTGACGAGTTTGGGTCCATCTAGTGACGCGTGCAACTTGTGTCGGCACACGACGGTATAATATTTCTCAATCTTTTATATATTAGTCTATGATAATATTCACAGTGGATCTTTATGTCTCTGAAGCTGGCTCTGTCAACTATTGCTCAAGAAACGGTTTAACTGCATAGAGTAAGCGAGATAGGATGATGCGACAAACGTCAGCGAGTGAAAGAGACAGTTATCCTATAGGATAGCAATATCTTCACTATCAATATTGACACACACATAGCTACTGCGCAGGGTCTTGCAGCCAATTCAGAGACACAAAGATCCGTTGTGAATATTACAATGATTACGAACACGTGCTAAACACGAAAGGTTAAACCCATATTAACTATTGTCCAAGGTAAACTAAAATTACAATTGAAACAAAAAAAAAACATTTCTTACAATCTTTACTGCAAGGAATTTGTTCAATATATTGCTTCTTAAGTAGTTGTGGAATCTGATGAGGAGCTCGAGAGCCATGAAGCTACAATCCTCCTTGCTGTTTGCTGCACCGCTGTCATCTGGATGGTGTCTGTCCGTAACCAGCCTTGCATATCGAAGCAATGGGATGCCCTAGAGACAGAGATAACACTACTTAAATAGTATTTAAAAAACCTGCCCAGTGCGAGTCGTATTCGCGCATCGAGGGTTCTGTACAAACAGCTACATTCAACAACATCATTAGATAAAAATACTGAAGTTCATAAACAATGAAATCACCGAACATCGCTCTAACGAAAAAAAAATTTCGCAACTATTGAAATCCAAAAATAATTATTCACGATTGGCCGCCTCGTTCCATTTACTGCAGAGTGTAAGTACTTTACTCTTTGAAGGCAAGCATCCCTTGTCTATGGCTCATTCGCATCAATGAGTTCATGCATCGTTATATCCTGGTTTGAATGTCAGTTTTTCATTCTGTTGCTTATCGTCGTCTTTTACGTGTCACACATGCAATGGATGTCCAAACTTCCGTATTATTATATTACTCTTTGTGTCCAAATCATACAGGGTGTAACGGAAAGGTAATACACTTCACATCAGAAATATCGAAACAAGGTTTCTGTCCTAATTTAACACAAAAGAGTTTTCATTCCATGAAAAAATCACATGATTGTATAGCTGGCAGTTTGGCCATTACAGATTCACTGTTTTGAGACAAATGTGTGTTTAGAGTTGGAGTACATTTCACCTTTGAAAAAAACTAAAAATTAGCGCTTATCTTAAAACTTTTTGTTCTGTATACTGTGTGTGTACTGTGACTTTGGGACGTTTGAAAAACTTTTTTTTTCTAAACTCTATGGATACTTCGCCCGCAGAAGCCGCCCAAGTGGTGGCATTGCTGGATTCTGGACTTAGTCACCGTGTTGTGGCTGAAAGATTGCCTATAAGCCAGTCGTCTGTTCATAGAGTCTACAAACGCTATCGGGAGACTGGTTTGTTCACGCGCCGTTCAGGATCTGGCAGGAATCGGGTCACTTCTGAGCGAGATGATCGATTTATTGTAACAACTTCTTTACGAAATCGACGCCTTAAGGTCAGACCGCACTACGCGTCAGCGGAGCGACGCGACGCGACATGACCAAATATACTTTGTATGAGATAAACCGCACTACGCGATGCGACACTTTATCCCATACAATTTATTGTGTCGCGTCGCTCCGCTGACGCGTAGTTACGCCTAGTGCGGTCGGACCTATAATGCTTATGCTTTTCAACTGTAGCAGCGGCTTCATATTACATGTAGGTACGTAGGGTGGCTGTAAGTACCTCTACAATTAGAAGAAGGTTGAAGGAACGTGGACTGGTACCGCACAAGCCATCAAATGCCGAAATTAACTGCATACCATCGAAGAGCGCGCCTTAGTTTTGCACGTGAACACCTAAATTGGTCATACCTCCAGTGGAACAAAGTCCTCTTTTCTGATGAGTTTAAAATTATGCTGTATGGTAACGACGGAAGGAACAAGGTCTACAGAAGAAATGGAGAACGCTTTGCACAATGCTGCATTGAAGGAAAGGTCAGCTATGGTAGCGGTTTGGGGAGGAATCAGCGTCGACGCGACGGTAAGACAGAGCTTGTCTGGGCCACGTCTGCCTGCACCACGGAGCACAAAACCAGTGGAGAGAGCGTGCCGGTATTACCGCGGGCGCCAAGCGTATGCAGTATCAATCACATGCGGCGAAATTTTAGTCAGTCGCAACATTCGTAGGTAGGACGTACGAACGTCACGCGCTTCCGTCTTTAAAACAAATAAACTGAAAAGTAATGCCTAGTTGTGCAATTAAATGGTGTAGAAAGTGTTCTAATACTTCAAGTTACACAAAAGATGGGATAACATTTCACAGGTAAGTGTTTATCTACTCCATTTAATCAATTTCATTAAGTAAAATCAAATGTTTTTATTTCTGGATGGTTCTGCTGCTGTCTCTTTCTGGTACACTGAATCGCGCGTTAGTCGTTGTCTCGTTTTTTCTCGATAGTGCTGCATCGCAGCACCACGACGATTATATCGATATGTTAGGCTCCAAGACGGAAAAAACTCGTCGAGCGAAAAAAATACTCAGAATGCATTGTTTATTATTAAGTATTACACAATACTTTGTTGCCGAAATTAATAAGAACTGCAGCTGTGTACGTTCTTTTGTTTTTTTATTGTCATGCCCGTATTTACCATATCATAAATCTAACCTTTAATCGAGCAATTCATGTATATATGTATCTTTATATGTATAATTCTACTGTACGTGTTATGTCACTGCACTCCTCCTAAACGACTGGAACGATTTGAATGAAGTTTTTTGTATACGTTTGGGTGGCGCCCCGGATGTTTTAGATTCACAATAGGGTAGGGTAGGTAGGGTATTTGGTGTTTTTATGACAAAACAAAGTTTGTCGGGTCATTACGAAAAATAATACAAGTCCAAAAGATTACATAAGAAAAACATATTCAAAGCTAATTCATTTTAAAAACCAGTAAATTCATAATTATTTTTTAATTATACCTTTAATTTATTAAACACCTGTTTTATTTCAAAATCGAACCTGTAATCTCTGTATCATAAAGAAATCCTTACACTATTAATAAGTTAATCAACTATCGATATCGATATTTTTTTAATTTCTTGTTTGGAATCCCTAAAGAATCGGCTGTCATTTGGTTGTCAATCTGTCGCCCAATCACAGCGGAGGAAGCTTACCTCTGCCCCCGCCGTTATTTGGTGACTTTGGTTTAGAACAAAAACGTGCCGATGCTCTCTCCACTGGTTTTGTGCTCCGTGGCCTGCACTAAACAGTCATCGGTACATCGAAACAGTGTCTTGAGCCTAACGTGATGCCCTATGCACATTTTATTGGCAATGGTTTCATATTCATGCACGACAATGCTAGGGCTCACACCGCGAGCGTCGTTCGAGATTATGTTACCGAAGTCGGTATCTCCAATATGGAATGGCCAGCAAGAAGTCCGGCATTGAATCCGATTGAACATCTATGGGATGAATTAAATAGACGAATTCGTGCAAGAGATCCTGCCCCAGAAATACTTAGCCTGCAGCAAAATGCAATCCAAGAGGAATGGAATGGAATAATGCCACAACATTTGATCGTGACTCTCATCCGATCGATGAAGAATCGTATGGAAGCAGTAATAAGAGCTCGGGGAGGGAATACAAGTTATTAAATAAACGTTTCTTAGCTTTTTTAGGGTTCCGTACCCAAAGGGTAAAAACGGGACCCTATTACTAAGACTCCGCGATCCATCTGTCTGTCTGTCTGACCGTCTGACACCAGGCTGTATCTCATGAACCGTGATAGCTAGACAGTTGAAATTTTCACAGATGATGTATTTCTGTTGCCGCTATAACAACAAATACTAAAAACAGAATAAAGTAAATATTTAAGAGGGGCTTTGACCTCCGTTACGGAACCCTAAAAAGAATATCCCATACAAAGTTGTCGTCAGCTGACCAAAATTAGTAGGTATCTCGTTCGAAGAGTCCCTTGCTCCTTTTCGCAGTTCTGTTCGTATTCTACTGGTCTATTAACTGTAAAACAAAATCATATCTGACCTGTCTACAGTGTAGGTAGGCGATGTCTTTGAGATATCGTCTTTGTACACTCCGAGCGCTCTCCACGGGTCGATGTAGCCGTGGATGTTGATAGTATTGTTCACTACAGGCTCTAGGCCGCCGAAAATCAAGTTGACTCGCTCAGCTCCGGCTTCCACGAAAGCCAAGTCGAATCTGTTACAAGGAAAAACATGGTTATTTTCTACCACACGGGTTAAGCGTAAGCTTCGAATCGAAAACCTTGGGTTTTTTGGCACTTTCTTACTGGGCTTATAATGTCTAAAGACGGTGGCAAGCATTCGGTCATTCATGAGACTCTTGACTTTATACTTCATAAAAGATAGCTTGATCTCTGCGACAGCTGTCAGTATCAATAGGTCATAAGGTAGTTAAGGTATCAATATAGTAACAATAGCGCTTGACAGGCGTCAGTTTGACATATGTCGCAGAGATCAAGCTATCTTTTTTATAGTATAGTGGAAAATGGTAATGTGCTCGTAGCTTGGAATGATTTGAAATTTATTTTCATTCATGCACTGTTTTGAATTTTTATCTATACTAATATTATAAAGCCGAAGGGTAGGTAGGGTGGGTAGGCAGGTTAGCCAGGGTAGGTGAGGCTGGATAGGCTAGGCAGAGTAGGCAGGGTATGTAGCGCAGGTAGGTAGTTGCCAAATAGATAGGTAGCTAGTTGACGGGAGCGAAGCCGCGGGGGTTAGCTAGTTTATATATAAATTTGCGACAGAGGTTTAATGTCTCCCATTGAGTTTAAAATAAAATGTAGGCAGTAGATCAAAAAGATACTGGCTGAAAATAAAAATAGGCTGTATAAAACCAACTAAGTGAAAAAAAAAATACCCCGCATTTTCTACCATTGTAAAACTTTGATAGGTAGGTACTTCATATTTAGCAAGAATAGTATAAAGAAATGGAAATAGATGAGAGGTAGATTGGTAGTTGTAAGAAAAGTAATTAATGCACTGGTGTTAATTTAGTGCCCTCGCCTGCGCTCGGGCACCTACATAACACTTATGCATCAATAACTCACTTTGCGCTCGATGCAACAATCTACTATAACATACTGCAATGATTGACATAATAGCTAAATGCGATTCAATCCAAAGGTATGCTATAGTATCTGTGCCAAAGGTTTCAATTCTACCGCCACTGTCACAAACAACAATAAGCTTTACAAGTACCCACCTTTCATCGAAAATCTGTTTGCAAATATCAGTATAGAAGTCCAGGCTAAGCCACTTCAGCCCGTCGAACGCTGTGCCAGATCGTGGTGCTGTTTGGTAATACCCATATTCGGTGCAAGTTTGATAATACCAGGCACGTGCTGAAAACAAGTGCGTTTTTCAATTATTGATCATTTCAATTAAATGCTCGTTCATCATCGTCTTCGTTCCAGCCGATAGACGTCCATTGCTGAACATAGGCTTCCACCAAGTGCATGGGTGCTCCATCGATCGGTTCAGTGCGTCTCGCATACAGCGTATTCCCGCAGCCGTACCAGCAACCTAGTTGCGTAACTGAATTCGACCAATCACATAGACGGCAATCCACATCGCGTGGATCATCTCGCATGTGATTGGTCGATTGATGGCGGTCAAACCCTTTGCCTTGCCGAATCATTTACGCATTTAGGCTCAGGTGTATGGCCTCTTATAGTCTTTTATCTAGTCGGAGGCCTTCCAACGCTGCGTCTTCACGTACGCGGTCACCCCTCCATATCTTCATTTCTGATTCGATCACGCAAGGAAGCAGAGCATAGCACTCTCTATTGCCCTTAGGGTGACTAAGCCTTCTGATAAAGATTATGATTTACCATTTTCCAGTTCTGGCAACACACACTGGTCATAGACAGCACGCATTATAAACGTAATCTGTTATTGACAGGTAATGGTAGAGAATTGGAGGTGATCAAAATGTTTATCACTGAAAAACTTTATCTATGGAAAATTTGTTACCGTGGAGTTAAATAAATCACTTACAATTTGTTGTTTGATTGTAGCCGGTCAGGAAACTATCGTAACTAATACGCCAACAGCTGTCTTCTTGTAATCCACGAATTGTCGCTATGTATCCGCTAATTTTCTCCATAGGAGTTGCACCTGCAATGTGACATAAGAAGCTTTTAATTCAAGGAGTTCATTTATGACGGCTGAAGAAAGACCCACAAAAATATTCAAGAACGAATTAATGAACGAGGACTAGCGACAGACTCTTCAGCAATCTGAAGTTAGAAAATGAAACTTACCATAGCTAGTATGATCGGTGAAGTTATTGCAAACATTCATTAGCGTCCCAGGTCTAGCCTGCTGCACTGAGGTAGAGAACGTCCAACTGATAAGTCCTGCGAAAACGCCTAACTCATACTCATTGTCATAGTCCAGTGGTTCACACAACCTGCAGAAAAAATAATAATTTGAATGTTTTGTGTTTTATTACAAGCTTTAAATTAACTTGCAATGTATGTTTGTAGGTATGTATGTAAGTGTGTTCGGGTCAAATCTTGCAACTGAATTTTAAAGCAGTTATTCTACACCCAATAGGATGAAATTTTGCATACACGTTTAGTTTGGATGACAATGCATGGTTAGATAAGTGGCGTCATTCTAAATCTAATATGGCGGACAGTCCATGATGGTGGACTAGTTATTTTTTGGGCACTGCCATGATACGGCTATCAAATGAAAGGGTTTGCTGAGAAGAATAAGAAAAAAGATTGCAGATTTTTTTTTAAATAAATTATTGTCAATTAAGGCTCAATTGACATTACCGCGGGCGGAATAGAAGTAACTTTTTGTTAGAAATTGTGCAAAGCTTATAGAACTTTATGTCAGTTGTGATGTGTGAGATCAGATACGAGCTTTTAGCTGGAAAAGAGGTTGCACCTCTTTTTTTTATTGGAAATGGAACCTTAATAGAACCTTCAATACTTACCTATACGTTTGTTCTACGAGGCGCCTTCCGCTTTCGGTCTGCATTGCGGCGACTGTGTCCTCTAGGCCTCGTCTGATGTGCCCTATGCACTCCTCGCCACCCTCCAACATGAAAGCTTCATGAACAACCTCCAAATATTCTGAAATATGGGTGAAGGTGTAATTTAGGAACATTTAATTCTCATTCTGGCGCTTATATTATTACTTTCGGCATTTATTGGTAAAGGGTGTCTCAGAATGTTTTTCGTTTTTGATACTTAAAAAAAAGGTACTAGAATTAGTTAAAACTCGGTTTATTTACTGTTGAATTAATGAGCAGTTTTCCAATTTTGTTTGTAAAATTAAAACAACTGCAGATAATAAATTAATATAGGGTGTCTATATTAATTTATTATCTGCAGTTGTTTTAATTGTTTAACATTATATTGACAACGACCTACCTTTGCTTAGAAAATACAGTAAGGATCAGGGCACATTGATGCAGAGCCGAAGCGAAAATCTCTTTCGAGATAAGAAACACGCCTATAGATTTTCGCTTCGACTGCGTCAAACATGTGCCAAAAGTGTCAAAAGTTAGCTCCTACCAGGAAAATCAACTTTCGCCAGGATAGGTCCACTGGAAGCGACAGTGCCGACCACCAAGTGCGGATACCTCTTCTTGAACCACATGACCATGTTGGCGGCATAAGACCCTCCGTACAGTACCACCTCGCTGTCAGCGAACCGTGGCTGCTTCTTCATCTCGGTAATGAAGTATGCAAGGTCAGCTAGTGCTTGGTCGATGTTCAAGAAACGCAAGTTTTCGGCTGTGAAGTCGCTGTGTAAAATATCGATGTAGTTAAGATAAAGTTACAGCACAATGAAATATTGGGGTGAAAGAATATTTAAATGGAGTCATACCCAAGTAACACAGGAAGCATTTTAACAAACGAATAGTAAACTTATGTAGAACTTAAGGTCCGTATAAACTCTTATATAAGCTCACCGAGCATCCTGACGCTTTATATTGGCATTTTTAAACAATTATGATGCTTTACACTGTATAACGTTTGGATAATGGCATATCAAAATGCTTTTGTAAAGCCTTTAGTTTTACTGCAGCAAACCACAACGCAGCTGTAAAGCTTTCAGCTGTTTTTAGTGCATTTGGAATTACAATTGCATTTTTAAGTAGTAAATAAATGCTTAATGCTGTTTAATAGCATATACATGAACCATTATAATGCCACGTAAATCCACTATACAGCATTCAGCTGTTTTTAGTGCCTTTGGTAGACCCAATAGCATTTTTAAGTAGTAATATAATGCCTAATGCTGCTTAATAGCATAAACTTGTGCCATTATTATGCACCGTAAATCCGTTATACAGCTTTGAGCTATTATTGGTGCCCATTGTTGTATAATAGCACTTTTAAGTGGTTAGTAAAAGCCTAGACCTGCTGAGCAGCATAAACGTGAATCAATATAATGCTAGCATTTTTAAAGATCAACTGAGTTCTGTTGTATAGCTGGCAGCTCTTTAATCAAATACACGTGAGTTATTGTAATGCGTAAAGCTGTATATAGGTTCATTTTACTAAATTCGTATAGCCATTTGTCGGCCATATTGAGGAAAAGCACAACATGGCTTATAAACATGCTTTTTTTTGTTGAAGGCACCATAATTATTTTTATAAGCCACGCACAGGCGTAAGGAGATCATGCGTTCAGAAAGCTATTTTATCAGCAGACTGTTGATAAACGGATACAAATTGTAGAAAAATACTGTAACGGGTTTTTTTGTTTTGCTCAAGGATCCCCAAAATGGCGTTCAAGTAATAGCACTATTTCAGTCTACATCAAGTCTACTGGTATACTTGTAAACCCATATAGAACTACTTTACAGACAATGGCACTACAGTGGTTCATAAAAAGTCTTCTCTCTGGTCTCTGGCTTAACAATTGTTCACGTGTGAGTATTTATACTGCTGGCGGCATTAATTAGCCATTATAAAGGCTCGCCACAGACCGACACCATTTTGTAAATATTTTATATCCAAAATGTATTATCATTCGGACCTATTTATCAAAGCAATAGGCCTTTATAGTAATAAAATAACTTAATTAAATACTGTCCAACCAATATGATTATGTTAATTTTGCAAAATTCGTTCTATACTAGGAATACACAATTGTTTTGGTTATTTCACACATATATTTATATATTTTTTTTTTAACAAAACCACAAAATATCGAAGGCGCGTGAAAATTTTAAATGAAACTTATATAGACATTTACAGTAAACTTCTTTGCGCAGTAATATTTGAAGGCATGAAATAACAAAAGAGTCAAAAACTTAAACAGTATTATACATTTTGTTTTGATGCAAAACAAATATGGTGTCACTCCCACAGTTTTGACCCTGTTCGTCCATATTATACTGCGAGACCAAGAAGTTAAATTACAACGATAATTTATTATAACATTTGTACCGTGTTATTAGAGATGTTTTTGCAATAATGTAGGGTTTAATTAAGTTCTAACTGTGAACACTTAAATAGCTCCAATAATTCTTTTACTCCATTCTAATGCTAGTCTAATGCTTTTGTAATGCAATTAACATCTCCATTATCAATAATATTGCTAGTATAATGCTTCTGTAATGCGATTGGTAACTTCATTGACCGTAATATTGCTTATTTAATGCGATGGGCAAATTCATTGACCACAATAATGCTAACATAATGTGCCTGTAATGCAATTAAACAACTCTTGTGAACGTATTTAGGATCTAAAGCCGTCTAATTTGTGCCCAAATAAGAATTACAGTAGCCGTATAATCGTTTGTAATGCTACTATAGAACTAACTCAAAATGCGAAAACGATACAGAAATGCTGTAAATCAGCCGTTATACTGCTTTGATGTGTTACTTGGGTATTCTCTTCAATTTGTAAACTTCATAGTCTTTTCAATTTGTTTCAACTTCGCCACTAGACCCACTTGCACGAAAAACTTAATTCAGAGTTATACTTCATAAAAGATAGCTTGATCTCTGCGACAGCTGTCAGTATCAATACAGTAACAATAGCGCTTGACAGGCTATGGCTGTACCGTAACACTAACGTATTCGTCAGTTTGACATATGTCGCAGAGATCAAGCTATCTTTGAAGTATAGTTATAGCCCTCGCCAAACTTCTGGGCCGCCCTGAAGTTGGCTTTCCACATGCGCGAGCCACGAAACGGTGCTGTTAGAAAGTGACAGATGTATTCAAGTCAGATACATCTGTCCCTTATTCGATCTCAAATTGATACCGCTCTAAGAGCTTATGGTCACCCCCCAGCACTAACATGTTAAATTGACAATATTGTATGACAAATGTCAATTTAACCTCGTGTAAAATTTTTCGTGCTAGTGCAAGTGGGCCTAAGGTTAGGCACTAAGATTCCCATAACAAGCTTGTGAATTTACGCTACGGTTCATAAGATAAATCTACTTACGCGAATATTTTAGTTTCTCCATAGTACCGATGTTCGGTGTACACTTGGTATCCCTTGTTCTCTCGCGCCAACTCGTACATGTTACCAGCTAACAACCAGCGATGGTCAATGTCCCATTCTCCTCCAACCATGATGAATATCGGTGAGCCATCACCACCGAAGAATTCTTCATTGAACATGTAACGCTTTAAAAAAAAAGAAAATTAGAACATGACCGAGTGAATAGTGGTGGTCCCCTGATTCTAGTAGCTCGTGGCTAAACATAACAGCCGCACGGGTCGATCTTCAAGGTAACGCAACGCTTGATTCCTCCGTGTCTCGGAAAATACGTTGTACATCATCGATAGTCGTGACGAATATTTAGGTGCCAGGAAATCTGACATCAGGCTTGTCAAAGATGTATCGTATTACCCAGTTACTGGGTTATAGAGGTCAGATAGGCTCTCGTTCTTTGTAAAATACTGGTACCTACTCAGCTGCATTCCGTAGGACTGGAAGCCGACCTAGTTGGGAATGGCTATAAAGGCAGGTTGCTAGTGGTGGCCCCAATGTAACGGCTCCGACATATGAGTTGTAGATCGTCGGACCATTCGAAATCAGGCAGGCGCTTTACTTGTGTAATTTATTTCATGATCACTGATCTCACAACGCTCGTCGTCGTCTTCCTGCCCTTATCCCATGTTACTTGGGTCGGGACAACACGTTTTCTTCTTCCATACCGTTCTGTCCCCTGACACAGTCCATCCATATTTTCTTTGGCCTTCCTCTCCCTCTCCATCCATCCACATTTATATTCATAATAACTCTTATAGTAGGTAACATGCGTTTCATCTCTCCTCATCACATGACCATATCAGGACAAAAGGTTTCCTTTCAACCTTTCTGTCACTTTCAAACTTCCTCTAATATACTCGTTTCTCAATTTATCCATTCTCGTCACACCGCACATCCATCTCAACATTCTCGCATCTCTGCTACATGCAATCTCTTTTCATCCATCTTTTTCACAGCTCAACATTCTGATCCATACAGTATGACCGGTCTATAATATATAAAATATATATATAATAGATATGCTGGTTATCGTGACGAAACCAGACAAAAAATGCGAAGACTTGACATCTACCAACCCGCATCGGGCCCGCGTGGTGGTTTAGTTTACGGTTCAGTTCCTCCCCCAGAGAGGAGGCCCGTGTCCCAAGAATCAGGAACATTATATGCTGATAATGCCTAAGCTATATGCCAACTGAAAAGTGGTGGGAATCCAATCCGTGCCCCCAAATACAGAACGAATTTCTGTACTCCGAGTAGGAACCTCATTTCATTAAGTCTGTGATGACCCATTGGATTGGATCACGTCGGAAAACCTGTTCTCACATTAAAAAAAATTGATGAACATTTTTTGTACGTACCATGTAAAAATTAGTAGGATTCTGCGGATCATAATGATCGAGCGGCATCGATATAAAGGTGACGTAGACATTTCTAGCGTTTCTCGCATACACTTCATCGAACCCTTCAGGTGGTGTCATGTCCACCTCTGTCATCTTCACGAGCCTGGGTTCCTTCGCCCATGATGCCGAGAACAAACTTAAGAATAGTAGGAAGACTATCTGAAAGTTTCGAATAAAAATACATTTCCATAGGGCACTGATAATGATAATACTGCTTGTGGTCTGTTTCACGATGTCCAATTTTTTTTTTTATGAATTTAATTTATGTTATCGTATAAGGTAAAGCGGGAACTAAATCGTATATGTTTCACACATATGTTGCAGTTATACCTAACTATGAAAAATCTCAAGTGTTTAGCTGTTAAACTGCTCATAAAATTTAAATAAACACGAAATAGAATATGTTTACTTACCATTTTTTATAAGAATATTTAACACATTAACTTACACATACATTTGATAGCCTAATTGAGTTATCTTTACGAAATTATTTGATAACAAATACCTACTTATCCTTATCATGACCGACGATTAAGATTAGTCCCTTTAATATCAGTTTGTACAGGGTGCGCTAAAAATGTTAGATCAAATCACAAAGCAGATTTATAGACTTACCAATTTTTATATTCCTTGTTGTTGTAAATATATTTTAAACCAGAAGCGATACAAAAACCTTAAAAAGAACTTCTATAGTCCTGTAATTTAGCAAGGAGGATTTTCCAGAATGTGTGAAGCATAATGCAGCTCAGGCCAAAATAAATAAACCATCAACAAACGCCTTCATCATCATCATCATTTCAGCCGAAAGACGTCCACTGCTGGACATGAAAAGAAAAAAAGGATAACAAAAGCCTTATTTTTAAGAAATTCATACTTAATAAACTAAAAATCTTTTTAACAAAATATCAAACCGACTTCCAAAACAAAACACTACAAAGCGAAAAATAACTTTCTTTTCCGAATTCGGTGTCTTTTGTACCCATTGTTTTCTGCTATTCGACACCGACTTCGGAAAAGAAAGTTATTTTTCGCTTTGTAGAGTTTTGTTTAGGCAGTCGGTTTGATCATATGTTAAAAAAAAATTTTTTTCCTCTTTTTAGTTTTTGTATGTAACGTAGTGGCACCAATGACCGACATGAACCAATAACCGACACTTTTTTTTTTGAACCTATATAATAAGAACCTGTTTTTTGTCCTGTAATTATTTAAGTGGTGTACAATAAAGTATATAATAATAATAATAATAATAAGAGTAGGAAACCGATTTCTTAATATGGCATCACTGTGCCGTAGACAGCACACTTTTGACTGGCACCCATTGACATTTGAGCAAAACCCGCCATTTCGTTTGAAAATGGCGGCGTGAGAACTGAGTGCGGCTAGAGATCTGGTGAAAATATCAGAATTTCTTAGAGAAATCCTTAAGGAAGTGAGTACATTTTTTTGTTAATTATCCTAATGTAATGTGACTTACTCGAATTTGATGTTTTTTACGGGTTATTATAAGAACTATAGGATCGATTTTTTTTACAACCGAAAGTTTAAGGTTATTTTGATAATAGTAAATAGTTGGTGTCGATCACTGGTTTTCACAAACTGACTTTTCCAATAATCGACATGTGTCGATAATAATTTTTTGAAAAATATCTCATTTGACAAGCGAATGTGGTTCTTTTTGCTTTGCGTATTTGGTAGATATTTGAAATAGATTAATCAAAGTAGAGCTACCAGTATTCGACAAGTGTCGATTATTGGGTAATAATATGTGTCGGTGATTGGTTCTTACAGATGGCGCCGAGACAAAATTATACTCCCGACCAATTATAACTATAAAAAAGCCGTTGAGGCTGTAAAAAATGGCGAAAAGATTGCAGTTGCTGCGAAACGTTTCGGTGTACCTATGATTACGCTCCATGATAAAATTTCGGGGAAAACGACAATTGGTTGCGGTATGGGACCGAGCACAGATTTAACTAAATGGGAAGAAGACATTTTAGCTTTATCTGAAAAACATATTCCACTGACAAATGATTCGCTACTAGA
The DNA here is from genome assembly GCA_948252205.1 of Orthosia incerta. NCBI lineage: Eukaryota > Metazoa > Arthropoda > Insecta > Lepidoptera > Noctuidae > Orthosia > Orthosia incerta. Next base: position 11,025,821 of record OX411748.1, read on the forward strand.
CAGTGTGCAAAAAATAATTATTAATCAAAACAGACCAAATAGGTACTTTTACAAATAACAGGCCAAGCAAGAAGTGGTTTCAGTCGTTCATGAAGACACATCCTAAGTTGACACAAAGAGTGCCAGACAACTTGTCAATAGCTCGAGATAATGTGTCTGAAAATAACATCAGGACTTGGTTTACTGAGATCGAAAGTTATTTGGACGAAAAAAACTTAAAAACTATTCTTAACAATCCACACAGGATATTCAATGCAGACGAGAGCGCGTTCTTCTTGTCGCCGAAACCTGGACGTGTACTCGCCAAAAAAGGAGATAAACACCCATAAAGTAGCTGCGGCGATGACTATTGTCATCACCGCAGCTACTGTATGGGTGTTTGTAAACAAATGGTTACTGTAAACAATAAATTAATACTAAGTGAATAGTTAATTTTATTTAATTACCGACTGTCTGTACCGAGAGGAAATCCCCTTGTGGGCAATTTGGCCGATCCGGCTCGAAGGACCAGACTTTAGTGGACTGTATTGGTGTTTTGGTTGGGGTCTTGTTGAAGTAATGAAAATACTGTCTTGATTCGTATCTTCAATTTTATTCAAGCAATAGGCTGGGAGATGCACATTACGGGTAATAGTCGATAACTGGGTGTCGGTAACTAGTAACTGTCGATAACTGAGTGTCGATTACTGGAGATTCAGTGTCGATGATTGGCGATTTATACACTTTTTTCTTTTTTTGGATTTTCTTCTAGTCTGTGTATAGTTAATAAAAATAATATACCCTATTCTTATCTCAAGAATATAACTTACGACACTCAATCGTTACTTTTGGTTTAAAGATGACTTAATGTCTTTTATTTTTATGAAGAAGCCCACTATCTCCTAAAAGTGTCGATCATTGGTGCCACTACGTTACCTCCATTTAACATGGAAATCTACAATTTATAGCCAAAGTACCTACATAAATCATGACGATTCCAATAAGCCCAAACAAAACTAGGATACAATGTTTTATATCGGAGTTTTAGTGGCCATTGCGGTCTTCTTCATCAGTTTCACTTCACCAAATGATACTTTCTGAGTGCAAATGATTGCATTTTTGATGAAAATACCAAAATCGCTATATGTATGCCTAAAGTATTTGGGGAGTTCCCTCGATTTATCTAGGATCCCATCATCAGATCCTGGTTTTCTAATCATGGTACCACCCTTGGGATGTCTCCTTTGCAACAAAAAAAGAATCATCAAAATTGGTCCATAAACGAAGAAGTTATCCGCGAACACACATAAACATATTTATATAGGGGAGAGTGATTAACAGTGGATCACTTTTTTTTTAAATGTAATGCTACTCATTTTAGCCTCTATAACTTTGGCAATAAGTATAATATTTTATTTTGTCTTTAACTAGCAATTCGACCAAAATAAATTCACCTTCATTTGGCAAACTTTGAACTGTATGTAAATTTTTGGAATTTCGTCTCATAATCATCTTCTTTATCTTCAAATATCGGTTCCTCCCGAACTACAGCTTCACGGGTCACAATGAATCAGCAGTCCACTGTGACCCAATACGAAATGATTCATTGGCCGTTAAAAAAAACAAAACAACATAGTTTACAACAGATTTAGGATATATCAAGCATACGACAAAACAAAAACAACATTTCTTATTTACTTAGAAATAAAACATTTTTTTTTATCTTGTTTCGTTTATTCATATTTACTCACTTAGCCACCTACCTAGCGTTTTACATTTTTAAATATTTCTTAAAACAATAAATTCTTGAAAAAATTATAAAGTAGGTATCTACCATAGAAATAAATATATAATATCTATGGTATCCACCGACGCGACGTTGGGAGCAGAGTCTAAGCTACCGGTGTGGTGAAAGCTCCAGACTTCACAGACAGGAACCTCCTCACAGTTACCGTGCCGAATAGAGGAGTACTGCCTCCATACATCATATTTAAAACATTCGTTGCCAAGGAGTCGGCTCCCGAGTCCGACACAATGGCTTTTTAAGTGTTTCAGGAATTACGGCGGCGAACAGGTTACACTAGTCGAAATTTTTTCCATACAAACGTAGTCTAAGAATTATTCCACTGTTTGACGATGTACGTTCAAAATAAAAAGTGATATCAATTTGTCTCATCATTATCTAGCCCTGTATGGAAGCGATAAAGTAAAAAAAGATTATATTTGAAAGTTATGAGCGTCGAAAGTGCCACATTTCGACACTAATTTTAACGCATTTTTGGGCGCAAATAAATACCATAAGAAGACGGAAAATTGCAAAACGGCCTCCATACAGGGATAGATTAGTAGTTCAACAAGGCATATAATTTTATTTTGAACAGATAGATTTAGTAGTTTTTTTATGATATCTAGACTGCCAAAGGTCTGTTTATAAAATTTCGCGCGCTCGGTTTCGTCCTAAATCATTATCCATTTCGCTACAAATTTGCAAGTGTGTATTCGTACGCAAACTAGCTTCCTACTGCTCATCACAGCATCTATCTCTTCCGCACGTGGTGTCGGTTGCAATAAAATGCATTTTAACACCGCGCACAAAATAGTTCGTGCCGTCGACTAGTGTACCCTTAATTCTAAATACTACGGACTTATTTTAAAGTCATCATGTATTTATGAGTATTTTTTTAATGCGATAAAGTTTAGAAATTCAAACACTTGGAGCGAAACTGTGTGCTCATACATAAACGATTATTATTACGATTATCCAGAATAATAATTACACTAATCGGATTCAGTAGATACTCAACTTTAGAACTATGTCTAAATTCAGGGTAGGTGGTATGCTTAGTTTGGACCTTGTTCTTTTCGAGTCGATGAAAGCTCTATGTAATTTGGGCCCAGTAGGAAGGTGTCCACGTTAATTGCAACATCACCCGTCATTAATTATGTCCTCTACAGGGCAGTTACGAAATACTTTAAAGTACCTACCTAATTGTCTACTTATCGCTTCATATTTTAACATAACGTTCCTAGACCTATTCCCGTTAGGGCTGTTGGTTATCAGTACTAATGATCCTGTAGATACTATAATTCTGTCTTATTTGTTTGCATGTCAAATACGTAGTATCTCTAAGTAGTCTGTGTCAATGATTGATATCTAGGTACCTAATTTACATTGAATCGTGATCCCGGTAAACAATCAACTAATCATTCGCCTGTCAGCTGTGGTGACAAGTCTTCTGCAACCTACAATCGATTTGTAAATTAATACCCTCATTTAAGTCATTATTAACTACCAGGAATTTATATTAATTAGAGCTAACTGCTTATATCGGTTACAATAGTTTTCCCCATTGGATAGCGTGCCGCCGTGGTAAGGTCAAAACCTGCCACATCGGAAAAAACTTAGGTAAGTACTCGAAAATCTAATAATAGATGCTTCATGATAATAAAAACGTATCCTCGTGTTCTTAGTTCGTTTCCTAGATTAAGTCACAAAGTACGTAGTAGGTTATTGACAGTACGCCCTGTCCGTCAATGTTTCCTGAACGTCACAAAAATTTTGGCTACTCGGCGTTTCCTTGCGTGATCGAATCAGAAATGAAGACATCAGCAAGAGTACTAGGTTACCGACATAACCCGAAGAATTGCCAAACTTAAGTGGCAGTGGGTAAGGCACTTTGCTCGCGGCACGGATGGCCGTTGGGGCCGAAAAGTTCTAGAGTGGCGACCGCGTACCGGAAGACCCAGCGTGCAGCGTTGGAAGGTCTCTCTCTAGGTGGAGCGACGGCCTGGTCAAGGCTGCGGAAGTCCGGTGTATGCGAAATCCACAGGACCGATCAGTGTGGCGACGCTTGGGGGAGGCCTATGTCCAGCAGTGGACGTCTTTTTGCATAAATGATGATGATGAGATACAGGCAACAGCGAGATGAGTTCTACTCATTACTACTAATACTCATGAGCCTCGAACAGTGAAAAGAGATCACCAGAATCTAGCCTCCTTTGTGCACCCTGAGCTGTCAGCTGTATCTACATAATATACTAGCTGACCCCCGCGGCTTCGCTTCCGTCAACTGGCTACCTACCTACCTACCTCGTACCTACCTACCGTAGGTAATGTTTTTATTTCTCATAACTACCCTACCCACCTACCCTATCTACCCTACCTACCCTACCCTACCTACCCTTACTACTATACGAATGTAATCTGTAAACTGTTGTTTCTACCGGCGGCGGCGATCTAATTAAAATTTAGAACATAAAAGCTGCTATTGTGAGTCAATCTTAAAAGATAGACTTATGCTGTCGCGGACTTTTTTTTAGAACTTTTAAAGAAAAACTATTCCATCATACATTATATTTGCGTAACTTAAACCGTTTACGCGGCGCACGCAACGAAAGCTCTCAAAAAGGAATAATTTTTTTTTCCGTTTTTGCAACATTTTTCATTTATGCTCGGCTCCAATTAGTTGTAGCGTGATGTTATATAGCCTATAACCTTCCTCGATAAATGGACTATCCAACAAAGAAAGAATTTTTCAATTACAACCAGTAGTTCCTGAGATTAGCGCGTTCAAACCAACAAACAAACAAGCTCTTCAGCTTTATAATATTAATATATATAAGTATAGATATATAATATGTATAGTAAGTATAGATAAGAGAAACTAAATCGCGCTCAAATTGTACAAAAAAAATCGCGCGAATTTTTATTCGAGCTAATAAAAATCGCAGTGCGTGTTAAGCCTTAAACTAGATGAAATATTTTTGTTTGGGAGAAATATGTTGGTAGGTAATTAAAAACCGTTCATTTCTTTTTATGTACTTTAAGTATAATAAATTACACTACTCTCACATCATTCCTTAAATACCTAACTTATTAAATAATAACATCACTTTTATTCAGTTAAAGCGAATTCTTTTTACAGTTCGCTCCATAAGGACGGTCACACTTATTTTTAGTGCCACAGACTAGTTTGTTGCTGTGTCCATTACGCTCCTTGTACGGCTTTTCTCCGATATAATTTCCTCTGAAATGTGAAGAAAATTTATTGAGAATCCGATTCTGCATGCAGCAATGTAACAAAAGTATACCTAGTGCTCGCCAAACTTCTGGGCCGCCCTGAAGTTGGCTTTCGATGCGCAAGGCACGAAACATTGCTGTTATTGTATGAGATTTACTACTGCGCAGCCATTGTAGGCGTACACAACTTCAGGGCGGCCAAGAAGTTTGGCGAGAACTATAAATGACCAATCCAATCAGGGGCATTACTCTGGCGTCTCAAAACTATCATGATTCTACTGGGAGAGAGAGATGGAGCTATACACGAATGGACGAAGAGCACTATCCATTTTTCACAGCTGAAACATGATAGTTTTGACACACAGATATATAAACTAACTAGACGACGCGATTGTACAAAACCGCGTGTCAAAAAAGGGAGTAAAAGTACGATCAATGATCGTACTTTGAGCTGTTACATTTAGCATTATCGGCACCGGAGATCCACCGATATCTAGAAATATGCCTAATTATGATCCATCCAAAGGTTGTCTTGAAAAGATCGCTTTTAGCGATAAGGCCGTCCATTGTGTCACCCAGTGTAATGTTTTCTTCGTCTATACTTTCTGTAACTTATATGGTGTACATAATAAACGGTATTCTATTCTTTTCTATTCTATGATATTGAGCTGTGAAAACTGTTCAGGAAAAAGTTGGCTGGGGCAATGGAAATATTTTCTTCGATTGGTAAGTAAAGTTCTTACATTGTGTGTGAAAAATTCATTCAAATTCATTTATTAATTTTGTGAACATAGGGTAAAATTACAGATGTGGATTTAAAAAGAAATTATAAATTGGCAATTGGCACGCTTGGTTTTCATACAGATGGAGGGACTTGCATTATCTAGATAGATTTGTGTCTGTGTTCTGACACGTCAGGGTACGGCCCCTTTTATCTATAGATCTACAAATAATTGTTCCGGCTCTGGGTGTTTGTGTATGTGAGTTTATATGTTTGTAAACGCACCCACGATACAGGAGAAATTCCTAGTGTGGGGCAACGTTTTTTTAAAGAAAAAAAAAAAATCTCTGAGAGTCATCCAGAACAGTCTCCGGGATCAAGAATACCTCTATGCTTATGTAATAAGTAAAAACTTCTGAGATATTTTTGGCAGGAGAAAACTTATGGATTGACTTTGTGCCAATGTGACCGCGTCTGCGCGTCTTGTTTATTTTAGTGGCCATTCATTTCCTCTCATAAAGTGGAGGCCTGTGTCCCAGCAGTGGGAACTAGTTTATTTACTGAATAAAAAAAAGTTGATTCTCCAATGAATAATAGCTGTCAACTTACCCTGGTCCATAATTGCAGACGACGAAGTATTTGTTCCACCCGTCATTGAATGTTTGTGAGATAGCGCAACCTAGGTAAATGCTATCGGACCACACCATCTATAAAAGGAATAAATAAAAAAATATGGCAATAAGAATAGGTTCGCCCACATCATCGCTTATCATCAGGCTATTAAAAAATAAACTACGGATTTTAATCTGGACATCGAACCATCAGTTCTTTTCTAAATAAGTTTGTTGCAAATGCAGAATCCATAAGACATTGCCGGAACTCGTCGAGCTTCATTGCCACGGTGCTTTTCTGACTGTTTATTTTGGCGGTCAGGAGTTTTAGTGGTAACCTTATAAAAAACCGGCCAAGTGCGAGTCGGACTCGCGCACGAAGGGTTCCGTACCATTATCGCAAAAAACGGCCTAATAATCACGTTTGTTGTATAGGAGCCCCTCTTAAATATTTATTTTATTCTGTTTTTAGTATTTGTTGTTATAGCGGCGGGAGCTCGTGGCTAAATAATAACAGCCGCACGGGTCGATCATCAAGGTTAAGCAACGCTTGACGAGGTCGGTCCGTGGATGGGTGACCATTTCAACATACCGAGTTTCCTCCGTGCCTCGGAAAGCACGTTAAGCCGTTGGTCCCGGCTGTCATTTGAAGATCTTTGACAGTCGTTACGGGTAGTCAGAAGCTTGAGATCTTGATCTAGTCTTGCCAAGGGGTACCGTGTTACCCAGTTACTGGGTTGTGGAGGTCAGATAGGCAATCGCTCCATGTAAAACACTGGTACTCAGTTGAATCCGGTGAGACTGGAAGCCGACCCCAATATAGTTGGGGAAAAAAAGGCTAGGCAGATGATGTTATAGCGGGAACAGAAATACATCATCTGTGAAAATTTCAACTGTCTAGCTATCACGGTTCATGAGATACAGCCTGGTGACAGACGGACAGACAGACAGACGGATAGCGGAGTTTCAGTAATAGGGTCCCGTTTTTACCCTTTGGGTACGGAACCCTAAAAAAGTTGCACAAACCTGAGTGTAATGCCCGATGTCGTAGTCTCTTTTGAAGTCCTTCATATCTAGCGGTCCAAAGGTGTAGTTAACATTTTCACTGAACCACGACTCGGGGGCTGAATCCGTTTTCAGGACATACTTCGGGTTGGTTGTTGAGTACCAATACAAGTTCTCACCCGATGAAAATCTATTGGACCCTGTAGAAAACGATTATTGGTATTATTACAGTACCTAATCATTTACCAAAGAGCTTAGCCGGGTAACACATAGACATATTAAATAGTATGGACTGGAAATACCTACAAAAAAAACGTGCCTACCTAAACCTTAAAATGTCACGTGAAATGGTGCTACGGATGTGTTAATCACAGAACACACATCATCACATCATGAGCCTATTAATGTTCCCTTCCTGGGACACAGGCCTCCTCTCTATGAGAGGGGATGGGCCGTAATCCACCACGCGGGCCCAGTGCGGGTTGGTCACGGAACACACACACATTAATAATACAAAAAGTAAACAACCAATTGACAGCAGGACTACCACGAACACAACCACAAAATTCGTCACATAGTATGGCGAATATGGCACGTACCTACAACTGTCACTACGTCATAACAAAATATTGCCATAATGAGCATTATCTGAAATATTGTTGTCTCTTTTTTCAAATACGATTACTACATTAGAAATAATGATACAAAACGATGTTTCACATTCTGTATCGCATTTCACTCATATTTGTATAAGCTAATGTTTGTATAAAACATCGCGGCGCCTTCATGTTTTTCCTAGCTCAATGGGGTAACATCACTGTTTTTTTTTAAATAAGATTGTTATGGCTATTACAGATGGATGATTAGACACCTGTCCTTCTAGAAGGGAACTTTTCTTTAGTTAGAAGTGTGTAATTTGTTTGTTGAGAGCAGTGGTGGCCCAGTGGTAAAGGCTTACATACAAGTTGATGGCCGAATGTTTCGAACTTCGAGCCCAGGCAGACGCTTTACTTTGTGTAAATTACGTATTTCATCACCATTGCTCTCAAAACGTGAAGAAAACCGGCATGTCTTGAACCGAAAATTCGAAGACATGTGACATCCACCAACCCGCACCTGGTCCACGTGGTAGATTAAGGCCTATTCTCTCTCTCACAGAGAGCAGGCCTGTTTCCCCAGTAGTGGGAAATGGGAACATTAAAAGGCCGATGATGATGATGATGATTTTGTTACAATATCAAAGTAGAATCACTGTCAAATAAGCCCCGCAAATATGTACAGGTATCTAGTATATTGAAAATACCTCATGGTTCTACCTAGAATGGTGTCAGGCTGTATGAAGCGTATGTGCAAAGTCAAAGTCAAAGATTTATTTGCAGATAAATATGGTTACAAAAGTTCTTACAATGTAGTATAATAGTAGCTTAACAGTCTGGGGAACGCGTGCATTTAATAGAATCCCGGGCCCTCGACCTTATCAAGCGCCGCCTGGGGACGCGGACGGTAAGGAGAAACCTCTTTTTTGTACACATTTTGACATAGGAGATCGTTATCGTAAAAAACTCGGCAAAATATTTAACAAACAAAACTGTTCTAAAAGAGGTTCAATATTGATATTTTGGCATCGAGCGGGCGCACGGCCAGTACTGCGTTAACATTGGGGCGTAGGTATATATCGCCTTGAAACATCAATTATCCGTGAATAAGACAATACTAGAAACAATAGCTTATTCAATAGCGCACTTACTATAGTTACCTACCTATATCTAATGTAAGACACAGGACAGTGAAAGTGTGTAATTATTAGGTACCTACTATTGAACGAAAAACATAACAGCCAACTTCTACGAAACTAAAGTAGGATAACCTCATTACCCAGTCACCCAGTCTCACTGGCTCAAATTTTTTCTCCGTACCACACACTGGCATAGGCCACAGAGAAACTTATATTGACATAGGCTACTAATATATACCACACAGGTACCACATCAAAGTTGACAGGTGACATACATTTGAAGTTCTACCGGTCTAAAATCTCGGATTGACAAGTTGTAAATTTTTTTTTCGCGGTTCTGGTTAATCACTTTTACTTTTATTTTTAGTAAAGTCTATGTAGGTTTAATGCCTCAGTTCTTATTATGGACTGCTAGATATTTTAATTAAGTCAGGATCGTGCTTAATTAGGAAGGTGCATCTTTTATAGTAGGTGTGAGTCGATTCAAACTAAATGACGCTGAAAAGTTCGCTTTGAGACTCTGTCTATTATAACTATGCAGAACTCAAAATTGGTATACCCAAAAAGCTTTGTATGTGGTAAGCTTTTACATAAGTCACTTTCCTGGTAGGTACTTGGTTGTCAGATTGCTTACGCTGTTCATTGTTTTTCACAAATCCATTTACTAAAATAGTTAAACCTTCTTATTAGAAGAGGATAGCGGGATTTATTATGTAAATGCCAAGATGTGAAGGAACAGCACGATTTCGATCTTAGCCAAAAACGACAATGTTTACAAGATATAGAAACGTTGCCGTGTACGTCGATCTTATGATTTTGATATTTTGCCTTTTGATTTTTGCTTAATAGATATTTAACTAAGAACATTTTTTCGAATACTCATACGCATGTTCATGTTGTTAACAAGAAGACCGTGTCAAATTACAACATTATGAAGCAAAACAACAAGCTTTGTGGTTTTACGGTAATCACACACTGATAAAACTGTATCAAATCCACACTGCATCGTACTATAGTGACTATTCTTTACCAGGAGGCAGGAATGAATCGGCATATAAACAAAGTAGCCTATCGAAAAGAACAAACAAAAAACCACTAAGTACCAAATTTTTTTTTAAATACAGACGGTGTTTCTTCCCCAAATTTTCGGGTGCCCACATTTTTTGAATTATGCATACATATAATAGCCAGAGTCTAGCTACACCCAGTGCCCAGCCCTCACCGCCATTGTCATGAATTTGCTACTGCACAGCGACTCGTGAAGTGTTCCGAGTCGCTATTAAGTTTGTTTCCACCTGTAAAGGTTTTAGGAATATTCAGGCAAATAGGCTGCCTGCCTACCTACCTACCTGCTAAATCTTTGTCACGTCTGACGTAATTTTTGAATGATATCAAGAAATTGCGCCGGTTAAATTTTTTATCAGCCCTTATAACTTATCAGAAGATAATTAGTGAATTTAAATATAATTATATCCCGAAAGCGGACGTGACGTGTAATCGTGTAAAATGAACAGAAATGTCTCAACCCATGACGTCTGCGGCGTTATGCTAGTCAATTTTAATTGACCCTGTATATTTGAAATTATGAACAAAGAATACTTACCAACAGATGTATCTGGGTTGTGCTGTTCCAAGTTTTTCTTCGCCCAACCAGATGCCTTGGCAGCCAACTCCTCATCCCACACCTGATAACCAAGAATTGAATAAAGAAACTGACATCTTATCATTATTTCGTAGATCTCGAAAAATCTATCGAGATAAAAATCTTTGACAGTCGTTACGGGTAGTTTGAAGACTGAAAGTCACCCAGTAGCTGGGTTGTGGAGTTCAGATAGGCAGTCACTCCATAAAAAAACCGAGTATTTATTTGCTATTGATAAGACTGAAATATTAAAAGCTAAGCAAGCTTTGATACTAGTCTGTTCTACCCCAATGCAGGGCAAAGGCCTTCCTTTCATCTTTAAACCTTTCCCGTTCTTCTGCAATTTTGGAACAACAGACAAAGGGGATTATAATCAAAATTAATTTCTTAAAGCCTTTAGTTATTAAATAACCACCCACCACCCGCGTGAAATTAGTACTATTTCCATATCTGTATCTGTGTGATGTATGTGATCTGTGTCTGTGTGTATCTGTGTGATGTATGAGCTATATACTACTTAGATTTGCCGTAATTCATCCGTCCATCTCACTAACTGTGAATATTATAATGGCGACAGTTTCAAGTGACCCATCTTTCGATTCTTAACAATAGTTAAGAATCGGGGTTGGGTCACTTTGAACTTTGGAATTATTAGTTTTAAATAAATTTTTCATTATTTAAAATTATCACTGTTCTGAGTGGCCAGTTTCATAAAACTGCAATTTCGTAGGTAAAAACCATAGCAAGTAGACCTAAATTCGATTCAAGCTACATACCATCATCTTCATTTCCGAAGCAGCGGGCTGGCCAGCAACTTTTCCTTTGGCGACTAGGAGGCGACGGGCATTGTGCCCATCAACGAACGCACGGATATGTTGACATGATAACGGTATCACTGAAACCAACAATTTCGAATTTTAAAACACACTTAACACACAAAAAATAATTCTTCATTACCTAAAAAGATACAAATTCAAACAAATCGACAGTATTAATAACAAGCTCACATTTGCATTGTGCGACAGCCACGAAAGTCAAAATAAAAAGCACTCTTTTTTCCATTGTTCAAATATAAGCACAACTGGTAACACCGGCTGTTCACCGACTAATATTCGAGAACGCGATTTGATTGTAAAACAACGCTACTTGTGTTATATACTACTACTATGTAGTACAAACGTCGATCAAACATTTGTAAATGAAGGCACGGTTCCGTATATTGAAATTAGAAAACTGCATGGAGGTCAAGATCAAAAGTACAAGTGGATAGTTAGTTTTGCTCGACCATCTCGATATGGAGGGTACCGGGTTAAGTGCAAAATCAAATTCTTAGAACTCATAACCACAAATATACAAGCTACATCAGTTCGTGTCAATCAACTGCAATGTACCTATCGGTCGGAAAATTTTTTTGCTAATAAAATCCGTTTTTGATCCTTTTCCTTTAATTGTTAGCCTCACAAAAGGTCAAATTAGTTGGAGAGTTAATTGTTTGACCATTTTTTTAGGTTTCCGTACCCAAAGGGTAAAAACGGGACCCTATTACTAAAACTTATTGTCCGTCTGTATGTCTGTCACCAGGCTGAATCTCATGAACCGCTAGCAAGACAGTAAAAAAATACTAAAAACAGAATTAAATAAATATTTAAGTGGGGCTCCCATACAACAAACGTGATTTTTTTGCCGTTTTTTTAGACTAACAATTGAAGAATAAACGGTTTTACCGAAATTAGCAACCATTGGTTTATTTAATAACCATTAGTAGAGTTAAACACGGATAACAAAACTGGGCCTTCGATAAGTTAAGAAGATAGCGGGACGAACTAGACGAAATTAAAATGATCCACACAAGTCCTGGACCAAAACGGCTGGAAGTTATGGGGAAAAGCCTTGCCCAGCTGTGGGATGATAAAGGTAATACAAGAAGCCTCTGGGCTTGAATAGCAGAATTTGGCGCTGTTTCAGTTGCGATTTACATCATAATTACACAATGCTTAGTTAGTTCTATTGTAGTATCTACATAACAAGGTTGATTTTAATTGTAATCACTTAGGCCGTAAGTAGTTTTGTGACAAAGCAGTACCAACTTTTGTCTGTTCTCTTAACCCTGGTTCCAATCCATCAATCAGTCATTAGACTCATTACAATATGCGCGATTCCGGTGTAAGCAAAATCTAAGTGCGATTCTACGATAATTGCATTTGTTTAGGAAACCGACGATGTTCCATAATATACCTCTTCTATGCTTCAAAGACCGACTCTGGTAATAGGTTATAAGGTACCTACACTGTAACCTAACTAGAAAAGAAAGCTAGATGGAGGAGGCAACCGCCTCGAATCCTAAAACGCCCACCAGCATCATAAGCAGGTGGTACTCCGGGGTTACGGGCGCTAGCTCAGATTGGGGACTTTGTCCGCCCACTAAGTGAAACCAGGAAAGTCGGTGGTAGAGTGATCGTGCTGTCGTGCACAGCTAGGCTCAGGGGAGATGCTTCTTCAGTCTTCCCAGGGTTGTGTGAGGTCTCGGGGTTCTTTTAAGAGGTTATAATGAGGTAAAAAGTCCACACTCCCTTGTCGTTTTCCCCAAAAGCCCAGGCTCCTTTTGAAGTTATACAAATTCCGAAAAAAAAAAACAGAAACTGCCGCCATCTTCTTACTTTTTAACAGACATAAAAAAAAACTGACAGTTTTTGTTTCTTATGCTAACATAGGTAGAATCCTGAAAAATCTTAATTACGTGTGCTCTAATAAAAACATTTGTTATGACGAATGGATTAACTTGTTATGATGATTAGCTATGCTTATTCAATTATTCGGCAGGGTCGTCCTAATAAAATGAAATATTTCATGTACCTATTTATATTTATAATAATGAATAATTTTCCACCATATCATACTACAAATATTTGCTTAACTGAAATAAAATTGATTATAACCTGGCCGCAACCCGGTTAATCAATTTCATTTCGTTCAAGAATACTTTAAAATTGCAATTTAAAGTAGTCTTGGCAGAACCATCGAGAAGATGGCTAGATGACACAGCAATATCTATGCTAGCGAACAGAGCAAAAGTAATGCCTACTAGCTTTTTGACCTATACAACAGCCGGTCGATTCTGTAGTAGACATCCCCCACCGTGATGACTCGAGGAAACATATTCCCGGGATAAAAAGTATTCCATGTGCCTATTCCTGACTATAACCTATCTTTGTGTCAGATTTCATCAAGATCTGTCCAGCTGTTTGAGCGTGAAGAAGTAACAAACGTAAAGAATATAATATTAGTGTGATGTAGTAGTGTAATGTTTTTTTGTTAAAAAAATAAAATAAAAAGTTAATTAAAAAAAACAAACAACCCAACTTAAGAAGCGAACTAAAAAGACGTAAACAAGAAGAAAATCATGCTGTGCAGTCGGAGGATACATATTCGCGAGCTGGCTGGCCAAAACCAGATATATCTGCCGACTGCACAGCATGATTTTCTTCTTGTTTACGTCTTTTTAGTTCGCTTCTTAAGCAGTCAGGTTTTTTGATATTTTTAATGAACTTTTTTTATTTACTTAGAACTTTTCGAATTAAGTACATTTAAACATATAAGTGTGATATATTTTTGAAGGGGTGATCCCATAAAACCTTTTATTTTGATACCCCACAGATTGGGTTTGGATGAAAACAAAAATTTTGCCCCCACAATATGGCACCCAAAAGCCGCCATTTCTCTATTTGCCAATTTTAATGTAGCCATGTGACACTCGCAAGGTTAAGACGCATCGATTGACATAAGAATCATCAAAATCAGCCAACGCGTTTGGTCTCTAGAACGCCACATAGGAACAAACATACATAGATTGATAAACACATTACCCTCCTTCGGCAGTAGGGTAAAAGACAGACCCGCGAGACACTAGCAAGCTTTCCATCTGTAATAGTCGCAAGCGCTTCTGCTGACCATGAGGTTCCTGGGTTCGATACCCGGGTCGGTCAAAATGTGATTGGGTTGTTCCATATGAATGCCTTAGTAGTAGTCCGGATTTTAGACTTGTACCCGATTGACGGCAATAGGCATGCCTCCTATTCCTATTACATGGGACTTGAACATAACTAGCGTAATTAGTTATGTGTAGTCTGGTGCTCCTCTGTGCAGTGGTGGCCCAGTGATGGTAACGGTCGCGACTTATAAGTTGCAGGTCCTGGGTTCGAACGCAAGCAGGCGCTTTACTTTTTATTATTTCACCACCACTGCTCTCAAAACGGTGAAGGAAAACATCGTGAGGAAACCGGCATGTCTTGTAGCACTAGCTAGTTACTAGCTCTCACAGAGATTTATTTATTTATTTTATTTATTTATTCATTAACACATACATTTGTTTTAACAGGTAAGACCCAAGCTAACAAAAGTAGTCATTAATTGCTAATAGTACCGTCCCAAGTAACTGGTCTGGGTAGAAGCACAAGTTATACAGTGGACAACATACTAAGTGTCACCCTCTGGAATTCCGCCAAAGAGCAAGAAAATATGTCCAAACGCAGAGAGATGCTATTGAGTATTCTTACTGCACGAATCACTGATGCAAACTTTAATAAATTTGTACGGGTTGCTGGGACATTAAAAAGCCCCTCCCTAGGTCCTAACCGTAGCCTCCTGTTTGGAACGAGCAATCCTAACGATTCCAATATTTGTGGATTATTCAGCATGCTACGAAAAACCATAAAAACATATTTTGCAAGAGCTAGGTTGCGCCTTACCTCCAACTTATAGTACCCAACCATCCCAATAACAAAAAGTGTTGGATACTGAGGGTAGAAGGGGTAGACACCAAATTGCTTCATATATAGGTATCGGGTAAATTTGTTCTGCATCTTTTCCAGCATCTGAGAATACTTCACTTCATAAGGATTCCATATGATAGCACTAGTTTCCAAGCTGCTTCGTACCAATGCATTAAAAAGTGATATGGAGATGGAGGCCTGCACGCATAATAGACCAAATGGGAGTCTAAGTGCGATAAAGGGGTCCATCTATCCTATCCTTGGGTACATCTGCAGCCTAATTGCGTAAGTATATTATCCAAAGCAAAAGAATCGATTCCTTCCCAAAAACGACTTTTCGTATCAATATGCACTACGTAAAGTCGGTTTCGGGAAAGAATCGATTCTTTTGCTTTGGATAATATACTTACGCAATTAGGCTGCTGTTTGACCCTTTGGGGAACACTTTGGATGTTATGTGTGTGTTTTAAAGTTGCTACTACTTAGGGCTGTCCAGTAGTCAGCCCTATAAACATAACGACTTATTTTGTATGTCCCTACATCTTCAGTTCCACAGGCTGTGTAAACAAAACTGATAACAAGAATGAGTGTGACGATGATTGAGGATGGACACACGTCAAGTCTTTACGAGCGAAACGTGTCGTTTACTTAAATAAAAGGTATCTTTGTTTGCACGACTGCCTAACATATTTTGCTTAGCTTTGTTATCATGAAAATGACGCAGAGACAAGCAAAATTATTGTTCAGTAATGTCTATTGCAATTACGAAAAGTAACCATGTTAATTATACTTCGTGCCTCGTCCTCGAGATTAGTTCCTGTAATTAATTATTATTATATACACATGTAGTAGGCGGCTATAGGCTACTGCGCAAATCACTAGTTTTCAGAGTTTTTTTTTTTTTTTTTTTCTTGCCTGGCATCACTGTGCCAACTTGTCATTCGCGATTATAGTGCGTCGCTGCGCGTCACGTAATTAAACTTTTAAATAAAAATAACAATTTTTCAAAGTGAAAAAATGCCAAAAAGGACACATTCAACCGAGGAATAAAGAGAATCAGGAGAAACATGAAAAAATCTGGGAGCAATTTAAAAACGTGCTCGACTTAAACAAAGTAAAACAAAATAGTCTCAAGAGTCGACGCCATATTTAGACCCACAAGGTACCTACCTAACTCTGTTAAAATGTATTGTATGTATTACTACATATCTACAACTATTTTATCAATCCTCCGCCCTAAACTTGCATCTCAAACAAATAATGCACTTCGGGCAAGCCATCGGGCCGTCCCACTGTATATTTACGAGATTATCAATCAAAACAAAATTTATTTCTTAAACATAACGAATATATTCGAGCTGATTATCGGACTGTCTCAAATAATGAAACAAATAATGCATTTCGGGCTAGCCATCGGGCTGTTTCACCACGTATTTACGAGATCATCAAATAGAATTTATATCTTTTATCTAACGAATGTATTCGAGCAGATCATTGGACTGTATCAAAACATTCAATAATACACTGGTTTCGTTCAATTCTTTGGAATTGCTACACCCACCAGATTGCAAAAATCAGTTATCAACCGGAAGTAAAACAATGGTTTATAATCATTCCAGGCGAAGTCCTAGACGACGACGTCACAAATGCAATGGAAACAAAGTCGAATACGACTAACTTAACAATAGTGATCTTCCACACAATTCAAACCTGAATAACACAGACGCTCTCGAAATTCTCGGGGTTGACCCAACATTGAACACGGAGTATGGTGATGGGGCCGAACTCCACAAGGAAGTGACCAGCTGTCTGGAGTGTCTTGCAACGTGAGGTCTGTCTCCCTAGAGACCACAGGCGGGTACTTCCCCTACAGATCCTTCAGCAGGAAATATACCCGCTGACATTAAATGTGAAAATCGTGAGGCTCTTATGCTATACAGCAAAATAAAAGCAAAATTCTCAAATTATTGATAACCAAGGCCATAGAATCGAAACAAAGACTACTCAGCACCGTCTCCTGCTTAAAAGCAGCATTATCCAAAGTACTGGATACAAAAGAAAATGATACAGAACTACTAACTTAAATAATGGATGCCACTCGCACCTTATGTGAAGTTCAATAATGTGACTCAATGACTAGATGCAAATTTAGCTGCAGCTCAAATTAAAAAGGATCTTAAGGACCAAGTTCAAAACACAAAGATAGATAAATATCTGTTCGGGAAAACACTTGCTGAAACTATTTGAGTTGGTAAAGCGGCTTCTAAATCAGGGCTGCTACAGCACCTAAACCCAAGCAAAAACCCAACACATTCCAAACAAAATACTGGAAAGCTCACCAGCGCCACAAGGACGACAGGAGAACTGGGAGGATGGGCATAGCCTGATTCAGCCGTACAAAACTTTAAGTGGTTGTCTCACCCGACCAAACAACCTTGACACCGCTAAACTCAGTAAGGTACGTTGGTCGCTTATAAAATTCTTATAAACAGTAATAACTTATCACTGATCATAAGACCATGTTATCATGGATTGAGGGTTTCATAGGTACCCACAACACTTCACCAGTGGAAAAAACATACTATAAGGAGACAATTATCTAATTGATCTCCATTGGTGCAATATTTAAGTGCTAGCCTTGAAAAGGGCAAAATTGTCTCAAGTGTTTCTTACGTAAGACCAAAACTCAATGGCAGTATGCATTTTAAAGTCAAAACCTTAATAAGTTCATTAATGCAAGCCGTTCAAACTTGAAGATTTGTGCATAGAATTAAAGATGACATCAAATGATAGTTCCATGGTTCCATGTTACATAACATACCTTAATAATAATTAACATATTAATATTTAATATACCTTAATGCATAATATCTTATAAAATATCACAAAAATTCTAGCAAATATCTAGAATCTCTTTCATGAAAAATTGTATGAGTTCAATCTACTGCTGTTTGGGTAAAACACTGCACCTAACATTTTCACTTAAGTTATGAAAATTCAACAAATACTGAGATCCTGTGGCTCTTGATTGGTAACTGAAAACATTCAAAACACTAAGAAGTTAATCACAAGTTATTAAATAACAAACTTACACCCACTAATATTAGTACAATTAAAGGATATATCAATGACACAAGATTCCTACCTATCATGTAACATTACCTCCAGATAAGAAAAATCTTATTAATTATGAAATCAGAAAATTAACATGTTTGTAGGACTAGGTACTGGTCTCAGCATGCCCTTCTATTTAATATGGATGGCTTTATATAGGTATATAACTAAAAACTATAATGTTGTAAAAGCCTAAACCTCCAAGGTGAAGAAAATTATAAAAAATACATAAATATCCCCAGAAGAATTTCCTGAATGGTGGCCATATGCCATTCAAAATTGAGTAAATAAAATCAAACTTAATTATGCAACCGAAATGGTTTTTGACGCCTCAACCAAAGGGGGGGGGGGGGGCTGCCTGTGGTGATGAGACTGCTAGGGGCAAGTGGTCAGACAAGAAATGTAAATATCACATGATTTTTATTTGGAATTAGTAACATAATTCAATCATGAAATAATTGTGAAATACCGTCATGTATAGACAATTCAACAGCAATATAGGCTGCATTATTAATCAAATGGGTGGAACTCAACACTCATCTCTTCAACTTAGCCTGCGGCATTGGTTGAAAACTGTTATGTATTATTTTCATTTTAGTATAACATAATTTCATTTTCGCTTCTTACATAAGGTCGACTGGAAATCAAGAAGCTGATACTGTATTGCAGAAGTCACATTCCGACGTAGAATGGGAACTAAAAGAAAATGCTTATGCATTGAGTTTTAATGTACTTACGTAGTAGTATAACTCCAATGTGCTTATGACCAATTATTGAAAGATAATGGAACACCTGAAATTTACCTATTGCCAATTCACATTAACTATAAATATGATAAATACATAACATGGCATAACAACACAAATGCCTTCACAATTGACACATTCACAGTATACTGGTAACCAATTTTCTCTAACGCTTTTCCACCATTCTCAATCATGTTAAAAGATCTACAAAAAATCATAATGGATAAAGCTTAGGGCATCATCAACTGGTTCCCTTTACTTAGGGAACTTCTCATAATTCAGGGATGCTCATACTCAAACCTAATGAAAATGTTATAGTATTTCACAGCAAGGGAAAAGCCATACCTACCTTACCCTGGCTGTCGGAGTCCAGTGGGTAGTGAAGTCTATTGCAATGAAGCATACCACCATCATCAATTGATAAGATAGCATCTCTATCAGAAAACTCTTTCAAACAATATGACACATGTTTAATAAACTGGGTATAACTTTTTTAGAAAATATAATATAAAAATCTTGAAATCATATACATCAACGGTGATATAATGGTACTTAACAGAACTTTCTAATTACAGTAAAAAATATAACAAATGATTAACTGTCAAAAATTTATGATACCTACTTTAATTAACATTAGAATGTCCAGGAATGTCCTCTGATGACAGATTAAAAATAATGGTTAAGGGCTTGTTCAGACTGCGAACACCTGCCCAAAAATACAATGTCACCTGGGACACATCCCAAATACTGGAAGCCTTAGGAATTTGGTACCCAAATGAGATGTTGTCTCTAGAACTGTCAAAATTAAAATCAAAGCATAGTAATACAATCAATGCATATAACCATCAAAATTTCAGACCTCATAAAATCTCTAATTTATGAACTAAATAATCAATCAATTCTTCAGACAAAGAACAGGAATAATTCCAGCTGAAAACTTGTAGCCTACATTAACAAAACCTCTAACCACTTTAGGCACTAAGAAACCGTACCACATAGTGTACTTTAAACACTAACAGTCTTAAGCCAGGTGTAACATGATCATTGATCAGATACTAAAAACAGCAGGCTGGAGTTGCAATTCAAGTAGATTTGGTAAATTTTATAACAGTTTCTTAGTGTAAAGCATAAAAATAATTTAGCAAGAAAAACCTTAAGATGTGATTAATCAAGTACATTTGGTAAATTTTATAACAGACCTTTAGTGTAAAGGATCAAAATGATTTAGCAAAATAAATCTTTAGCTGTGATTAAAGATATCTTATTTAACTTACATGTACTAATTATTACAACAACTAACAACTTTAACTTATAATGAAGCAGCATAAATGTATTGATAATGAAACTAAGAATAGTAATAAAAAAGCTAAAATGGATTTTGATAAGACAGTTATATTTATTATTATCTGAATGGTTAATCAAGAACTTTCTTTTTCAAATGACAACTATGATTGTTACTCTTTAAAATAACTTTAATATTGATAGCAAGCAGGCAATAAATATTCGGTTGAAAAGATAATTAAGAATATATATAAACATTTTGGTTAAGAACCTATGTTACTTAATAGCAACTGTGATAGTTAGTATTTATAAAACTGAAATACTTAATGATAAATAGGCAAAAATATTTTTTTAATAAATATAATTAAGATGAGAATAGTAATTAAGAAAATTACTGAATAAGAATCTTTGTTATTTAATGATAACTATGATGGTCTATAAACATTATAACAATGATAATAAGAAAGTAAATAATACATTTTTTTAAAACAGATAATTAAGAATATATAAACTGATTAAGAACCTGTGTGTAACATATGGACAACCATGAATGACGGTTAGTACACAAAAAAAAAAAAAAAAAAAAAAAAAAAAAAAGACATGATTTTAAAGAAAGAAAGCTTTTACTTCAAAAAGTCATCATATTTTATGCGATAATTCCAGAACTTAACTCTCAAAGTCTACATGTGTATATAATAATAATTAATTACAGGAACTAATCTCGAGGACGAGGCACGAAGTATAATTTATGATTAAACGAACTTACCCTAAGTGAAGTTCTATCAAAATTATACGAAGTGCCTCGTCCGAAGAGATTAGTGACACCCTCCCAACCCTAAGGTATAACCCAGAAGCGTTCTGGAAATATCTAAAACATCAGTAACTCTAAACTAAATGACAAGTTGGCACAGTGATGCCAGGCAAGAAAAAAAAAAAAAAAAAACTCTGAAAACTAGTGATTTGCGCAGTAGCCTATAGCCGCCTACTACATGTGTATATAATAATAATTAATTACAGGAACTAATCTCTTCGGACGAGGCACTTCGTATAATTTTGATAGAACTTCACTTAGGGTAAGTTCGTTTAATCATAAATAAGTTTTTATGAGTATTGGTCAAAGTAAATTTAAATTAGGAATGAAGAGTCATCAATAGGAAGAAGAAGTTATAAGTACACCGAGAGCAATGGCCCAGTGTGCGTGGTCGTGGATTCGAATTTGAAGCCAGGTCCGCACTTTGTGTCTTACAATTTCATCACCACTTCTATCAAAATTCCAGCCTTGGGCCAAATTTAATGGGATTTGATTCTTTAGAGCTGTCAACGGCCAAATAGCATGTATAATTTCTGCGGCTAGGTTTAATAAAATATATTGATTGTAAAAAATAAGTAGGTATGCAATAGTTGTTTTGAAAGTCCTCTTCGAGGAATATTTTTTTTTTTACTTTCAAGCTGTAAGTCAACTTTCTTTTTGAAGATTTCTTGCAGTGGCAGATTTACCAGCAGGCTGAGTAGGCTGGAGCCTAGGGCGGCAGATTTTAGGGGGCGGCAAATCTGGGCATTTTTTTTGTCTTAAGGGAATATTAAAACATTATTAAATACCCACCTAAAAGTTATTAAGTCCGCTCACACAATTCAATCGACGTGTAATATGTTTCACTATTTAAAAATTTTTTGTACTTACTACGTATTTGCGTTGCCGTATTTGGGTTGCGGTGCAGGAACGAATGAAATGACTGTTTGCGAGATACTTTTGAATTTGGAAAAACTGGAAACGGCGGTAATGGTTGTTTTGTGGAATGTTTTTTTTGGAAGGAACGAACAAAGTGAATATTCAGGTATCTACCGTAGATTTTATCAGTCATAAAATCTGTTGATCTTTACGAATCTCTGTAAGTTAAAAGTAGCTGAACGAGAGAATTTCAAGTATTTCGATAAAAGGGCGACGGAATTAAACGTATAGAAGCAATATACAATGATGTGGGCAAAAAACAACTGAAAAGAAATAAAGATTTGATGAAACACCCGATGAATAAATTAGAATGACTGCAAGTGACACTTTAAGGGTCAACACATAAAAAAACTTCTCGTCCTCATAGATAGACTCGTGTCCTAGTTAGAAAAACGGGAGAAGGCCTACAAAAGATTTGACGAGAAGTTTTCATATCTGACGAAAATGAGTGAGTTGTCACCCTGACGAAAAAAGCCTTTAAGAATTTAGAAAACATTTATCAAAACTTGGATATAGCAGTTCGGTTTAAATATATTTATTCTCATTAAAGCAATAGTCACTTAGGTACATGAGATACAATAAAAATAATATTTAGCATATAGTAGTAGTAGTGTTAATAGTTTTCCATTAAGATGTTTACAGAATAGACCGGCAGATAATTTAATAAAGTATTGGTCCATGTTTTTAAACTGTAAGTGGTAAATATTTAACAGCGTTTACCTAATGTTCATTGTATTGTGTAAGTAGTTTTAAGGCATACCTTACCCGATAAGTTCTATACCCCTTATAGGTAGTACACGATTGAGCTTTTCTTAGCTCAGAAATATATAACCCAGTACACACTAGGAAATGACGCATCATTCCCCTAGCTACTTCACTACACAATCATACTAATAACGGGCAAAAGCTGATGTAATGACGAGGGTAGTGCACAAATCATAAAGTTGCTATTTATAGACATTTTTTATTATAATAAAAAAGATTGTGAACTATGATATATATATATACGAATAGTAGAGATCAGTGGGGGCGGCAAAATTTGAATAGCCTACTGGCGGCAAATGTGTAAATCCGCCACTGATAAAAAATTGAACATGACTAACTATAGAGAGCTACGAAGGTAAGCCGTTGGCTTTTATGGTTGAATTTCACCAAACTGAACGCGATTAACTGATCCGAACATAGTTTCGAGCTGTCATCATTCATAAATTCATTATATTGACACTGACAGCTCATGAACGCTGTTTCACGGCCAATTTCTGTGCGCGCAAGCTAAGTCTGCGCGCGGCTAAAATCGGAACTAATCGTCTGTCAAATATGGCAGGTTTCAAGAGAGTGTGTTTTAATCATAGACATATTATATAGTATTGACTGGAAATACCTACAAAAAAAACGTGCCTACCTAAACCTTAAAATGGCACTTAAAATGGCTGCCGATGCTCACGGAACACACACACATTAATAATACAAAAAGTAAACAAACATTTGACAGCTGGACTACCACGAACACAAACACAAAATTCGTCACATAATATGGCGAATATGGCACGTACCTACAATTGTCACTACGTCATAAAAAATGTTGCCATAATGAGTAACAACTGAAATATTGTTGTCTCTTTTGTCAAATACGATTACTACATTAGAAAGAATGAAACAAAACGATATTTCACATTCTGTATCGTATTTCACTCATATTTGTATATGCTAATGTATGTAGAACATCGCAGCGCCTCCATATTTTTCCTAGCTCAATGGTTTTAATCCGTGTTTTTATTCGTTTCATATTTTTCCTAGCTCAATGGTTTTAATCCGTGTTTTTATTCGTTTCCGAAGTAAATAATCGCCATCATTATGCCAAAAATAATTTAAAGTGCTGGCAGGGATGTTTCCTTGAAGTGAACAAGACAATAACGGGCCTACGGTTCCGTTTTACAAAGATATAGCCCGCGTTGCTTATTTGACAGGTAACTTTTAGGGATACCATTATACTAAAATTTCCAAAAATTTTCGTACTACTAGTGCCTGTAGTATTGGTTTTTGGGTGGTACATAAATATACCAGCGGGGCAGGATCGGCATTATGTAATATAATGCATCAATGTTATTTTGTTTTAGGCGTTTCTGAACGCATCGTCATCCAAATAACTCAAGAGAGATATGTGGCAGCAGCTCCTTCAAAAATTGTTGAGTAAGAAATTAAAAAAGAATTAAAATTGACGGTATTAGCCACTGCAGGACCATTGTTAGACCAAATTTACCAGTAGTTTTTGTATGACTAAGTATTCAATCAAATATTTACAATCATTTCATGAAGCTTTTTTCATCATATTCTATGCAAGTAGAAAAAGCTAGTCATTCATTATGCTTTACTTAAAATACTTTACGTTTCGAGTTATGAAAAATTACTATTGATTAAATGGAGGAAAAAAGATCAGTTATGTTGGCAACATTAAGCACGCCACCCGTCGCGCGCAGACTTATCTCGCGCGCACTTGAGGCTATGAATGTGAAACGTAAAATCAAATTTGTTAATTTATATTCATAGTTATTCTATTAATTTTCTTATTTATTTTTAATTTTTTTACAAATTGACTCACACACTGTTCCGTTGTTGTTGAATTAGGTATTTTACCTATGTTTGCAATATTTGTAAGTATGTGAGAACTATGTTCCTATTTATTATCAATTTAATAAATTTATCTGTTAATGCTTTTATTACTTTAAACCTGTACGTAGTATAGTGTGTAGTGCTAATTTCACATATATGAATTTATTAATGTATGCACTTAAGTAAATATTGTAAATCACCTATTTTTTTTTAAAAAAGTATGGAGTTTCTTGCGCATTCTTCTCCATAACAAGCTACTTTGCCGAATGCACGGTAGAATCAACTTTTACTACTTGTAAATTTTAATTCATATATGTATGACGTTCAAAAGTGCCGCTTACTGGCCTAATTGAAATAAATATATTTGACTTTGACTTCAAACCCTACTTTGACAGGTTTTCAGGCTAAAGTAGAGTTTGACTTCGTTTTGTTTCATACGAATGTGAACCTTTTCTATAGGTTATAATGTTCACATTAGATTAAAGCTATTATATTTAACTAAAAATATCATAAAGATGAACCAATATTTTGAATAAGGTTCATATTATGGGTTAAAATATAAAATTGCCGATTTCTACTGAAAAATTGAAATTAGTTTTTATTTTTTTTAATTTAACATATTTATTCAATCAAAATAATTACCGTTATTATCTATACATTGCTGAAATCTAATAGGAAGGTACCTAATTTATGCCTTTGCGATAGAACTCTGGTGATCTAGATTCGACAAACTGTGTGAAAGCATTTTGTACTGCCACCTGAGAAGAAATGACCTAAATGAAGAAATGCCTCCTGAGATAGTGGTCAAGCGCGAGCACGACGAGCACGTAGAAAATTGACCAAATCACAAAAAAAAGGTAGTCCGAGCATGGTCTGGCGAATACGAAGGGTGACGAATGGTTTCTAATTTCAGTTCCTGTAGAGTTAAAACGGTTTCTCGTGCTGTATGAGGTCTCACGTAATCATGGAGCAATAATGGTGAAGATTGATTCATGAGTCGGGGCTGTTACACTGCTAGTTTTGCTATCATTGTTCGGAGTTCGGCACAGTAGACATCTGCCGTTATTGCTTGACCAGATCGAAGAAAGCTATAGTGAATAACACCATGCTGAGACCACCAAATAGTTACCATTACCTTTTTATTGGTAACCTTTGCTTTAGGACACTGTTGCGGCGTTTGACCTGGGGTCAGCCATTGCATTTTTCGCTTACGGTTATCGTAAAGAATCCACTTTTCATCATATGTCACAATTTGATCCAATATTCCTTCATTTCTGTATCGATTCAACAAGGCAACACAAGTTTAACACGCGTTTCTTTCTGCAGATCAGTCAAATCATGAGGCACCCATTTTTTTTTATTTTTTTTTTATTGATTTGACGCAAATGAGTCAATATTGTTGGTAAGGTAACCCCAAGTAACACATCAAAGCAGTATAACGGCTGATTTACAGCATTTCTGTATCGTTTTCGCATTTTGAGTTAGTTCTATAGTAGCATTACAAACGATTGTACGGCTACTGTAATTCTTATTTGGACACAAATTATACGGCTTTAGATCCTAAATACGTTCACAAGAGTTGTTTAATTGCATTACAGGCGCATTATATTAGCATTATTGTGGTCAATGAAGTTGCCCATCGCATTAAAGAAGCTATATTACGGTCAATAAAGTTACCAATCGCATTACAGAAGCATTATACTAGCAATATTATTGATAACGGAGATGTTAATTGCATTACAAAAGCATTAGACTAGCATTAGAATGGAGTAATAGAATTATTAGAGCTATTTAAGTGTTCACAGTTAGAACTTAATTAAACCCTACATTATTGCAAAAACATCTCTAATACCACGGTACAAATTTTATAATAAATTATCGTTGTAATTTAACTACTTTTTCTCGCAATATAATATGGACGAACAGGGTCAAAACTGTGGGAGTGACACCATATTTGTTTTGCATCAAAACAAAATGTATAATACTGTTTAAGTTTTTGACTCTTTTGTTATTTCAAGCCTTCAAATATTACTGCGCAAAGTAGTTTACTGTAAATGTCTATATCAGTTTCATTTAAAATTTTCACGCGCCTTCGATATTTTCTGGTTTTGTTAAAAAATGTTATATAAATATATGTGTGAAATAACCAAAACAATTGTGTATTCCTAGTATAGAACGAATTTTGCACAATTAACATAATAGTATTGGTTGGACAGCATTAAATTAAGTTATTTTATTACTATAAAGGCCTATTGCTTTTATAGAAAGGTCCGAATGATAATACATTTTGGATATAAAATATTTACAAAATGGTGTCGGTCTGTGGCAGCCCGGTGAGCCTTTATAAAGGCTAATTAATGCCGCCAGCAGTATAAATACTAACACGTGAACAATTGTTAAGCCAGAGACCAGAGAGAAGACTTTTTATGAACCACTGTAGTGCCATTGTCTATAAAGTAGTTCTATATGGGTTCACCAGTATACCAGTAGACATGATGTAGACTGAAATAGTGCTATTACTTGAAAGCAATTTTGGGGATCCTTGAGCAAAACAAAAAACCCCGTTTCAGTATTTTTGTACAACTTGTATCCGTTTGCCAACAGTCTGTTGATAAAATAGCTTTCTGAACGCATGATCTCCATATGCCTGTGCGTGGCTTATAAATATAATTATGGTGCCTTCAACAAAAAAAATGCATGTTTATTGGCCATGTTGTGCTTTTCCTCAATATGGCCGACAAATGGTTTTACAAATTTAGTAAAAATGAACCTATATACAGCTTTACGCATTACAATAACTCACGTGTATTTAATTAAAGAGCTGCTAGCTATAAAACAGAACTCAGTTGATCTTTAAAAATGCAAGCATTATATTGATTCACGTTTATGCTGCTCAGCAGGCCTAGGCTTTTACTAACCACTTAAAAGTGCTATTAAACAACAAAGGGCACCAAAAATAGCTCAAAGCTGTATAACGGATTTACGGTGCATTATAATGCCACAAGTTTATACTATTAAGCAGCATTAGGCATTATCTTACTACTTAAAAATGCTATTGTAGACCCAAAGGAACTAAAAACAGCTGAAAGCTATATAGCGGATTTACGTGGCATTATAATGGTTCATGTATATGCTATTAAACAGCATTAAGCATTTATATACTACTTTAAAATGCTATTGTAATTCCAAATGTACTAAAAACAGCTGAAAGCTTTACAGCTGCGTTGTGGTTTGCTGCACTAAAACTAAAGGCTTTACAAAAGCATTTTGATATGCCATTTATCCAAACGATATACAGTGTAAAGCATCATAATGGTTTAAAAATGCCAATATAAAGCGTCTAGATGCTCGGGGAGCTTATATATTATAAGAGTTTATACGGACCTTAAGTTCTACATAAGTGTACTAATCGTTTGTTAAAATGCTTCCTGTGTTACTTGGGACGTTAAACCATGCCGCTAATTCCTGGGTAGTTTGGCTCGGATCGGCTTCCACCATCTCTTTCAATTCATTGTTGTTCACCTGTGTGGGCGATCTTCCACGTGGTTCGTTCTTCAAATCAATGTTTCCATCACGAAAACGCGTTTAAACCAAAATCGCACGGTGCGTTCATTAGCAGTCCCCTCTCCAAACGCAACATTGAGTGATCAAACGAACTTACCTATAAGTGATGTTCGATCATCATATATGAAGACTATGTCCTTCGATGATCACCATGTAGTTTCCTCTATTTCCATGGAACCGACGCACGATTATTTAAAGCTTGCCACAGCCGGGTGCTAACTTCCGCTTCCGCTGTCATCTGTACCTAAGCTAATTTTTTGAAAGCCACACATTTATTACAATTTCTGGGTAGTTCAGGAAGGATACTTTTGAATGGGTTCTGGGTGGGCTCCTGATCATTCATCACAGTCACCATGTCTTGCAACTGTTCTGCTGACGATGCAAGTAGAACTTGATCATCTGCATAGAGAAGGCATTTGACAGGCAACTCATTCATCCTCAATCCGCACTCATGCTCTTTCAAACCTATCAGACAACTATCCATGTACAAGTTGAACAGCCACGGTGATGCTACACAGCCTTGCACACTTGTACCATAATGAACTATTATATAATTGTAACAAATGTGTAAAAAATAAAGACATTGTCACAATCAAATCTAACTCTTTATTTTTTGTAATGGGGGTAAAATTTATAATAAATGCACTTGCTCTTATTTATATCTTCTAATGAACACAGTAATTACACTTAATCATACAATCACACATGTATTATATTTATACCTATTTAATCAACAACCCTCAGGAGCTAACAATCTAATGTCTTTACTTCTGACTACTTCTGGTAGGTAAATTATTATAAAAGTACAGTCATGTAAATAGTTATTATAACAAAATATTAAAATAAAAATCATAGTTGTCTCTACCACTGAGTACTGAACTTGCAAAATTTACTTGATACATTATAGGACGATTATAGAACTTTGCAAAGGTATGTGATTGCGAGGTCCATCCTGCAGTTCTCCTTATCTCATCAATATTGACACCTTTTTTAGCCGCTGCTGAAGTAGACGCGTGTCTAGTACCTACTGTATGCACTGAACATATTTGTATTTATTCCACTTCCACTGTTTTTAAGAGTGTCCTTAATCCATCTACTAATTGTTGACACTGCAGCCTTTTTAAGTTATAAAAAAGGTTTTTAATATTGTTTCTGTGGTCTTTAGTTCTATGCATGTAATCTATAATTGACCTAGTAGGGCAAATGTTAGGTTCATTATGAAAAAATTGAAGAATTAAATTAGGCTGGTAGTGGTACCGGCCTGCAGCAGTAGTTTTGATAAAATCTGGGCTTTTGATCTGTAGCTGGTTACCATGTTGTACTATATTGTCAACCATTATTAATGAGATAGTTGACCAGTAGAGATTGCGATTAATGTTACTGTGTTTTTTGGTAAGTTCTTTTAGTGTCATAATTTGATTATTAGAATTATTGTCTTTAAAATGATTAAGAACTATAGAAACATCCCAGACATAGTCATATTTAGGTATTGTTGGTCTCAATTTAAATACTCCTTTGAGAAATCTTTTAATCCTATCATCGTTAGATAATCTTGGAACTATGATTAGGCTCAGGTCTGATTTATCTGAATTTAGTGTATTGTAGGATGAACATAATAATCTCGACTTTGCTGTTAAGGGATTATGAGTAATTTCCTTTGCCGCATATAAAATATTTGGACATTAAAATGTGATTTGGCAAGAATTTAAAAAACTCATGACATTTTGTTTTGCAAAAAAAAACGTATGAATGAAAATTTGATTCGCGCGAATATTTTGAGCTTTATGAACAGGTAGAAAGAGACAAAATTCGCGCGAATAAAAATCGCAATGCGTGCTAAGCCTAAAGCGGGCATTGTCACAGACAATTTAAAATTGAAATCAAATCTTTTTACAATAGGTACTAAAATGGCATTACAAAAAAAATATTGATGGAAACTTCTTAGTGATTAACTTCTTGGATTTGTCCTGTACCGTAATAGAAAAAAAATTGTTTTATAGCATTATTTTGTTAGAGAAATAGTGTTATATTGAAATTCTATTAATAAATTTCGGTATTGTGTTTATAAAGTATGTCAATATAAACTCGTTTTGAAGTTTATAATTCGAATATTACGATATGAGAGTAGATAAAATATCTTATCACAACGTAAATTTTATTTTCTTGTACTGTAATACCTTCTGCTAACAAAAACATCATTTCAAAAATGAAAACTTCTAAATAGATTTTGAAATATTTTTCTATAAAAATTGGCCAAAATTATTTCTTGGAACTATTGAAAATTGGAAGAACATCCATGTTTTTATTCAATTATTTGTTTTCTGGCACTATGTTTGTGTTAACATAAAAATTCGGAAAATGACCAAGGTAAAGGATGCTCTACACTTCTCTAAAAGTCTGAAATGGAGATGGGCCATGTTGGAAGATACGATGACAATCGATGGACAATTAACACCACAAAATGTGTACGTTACCCTAACAGGAAAGTGGCTCCTGGAGTGATATGAGTGGAACGTATAATTAGAGCGTAATCTGCTGTGAATGTGCGCTACATAAAAAACACGTGCGTGTCGTCGTTTTTGAAAAAAACGGAAAAAACGTTTCCTGCTAGGGTAACGTTGTTCCAGCAGGAAAATTCTAAACGAATGATCGGAGTGAGAAATATTGTGCATGGGCAGAGAGCTTATAGTTGTGCAAGAATGTGCGCTAAAAATATAATAAGTGCGTAATCAGGTTTTCGAGATATTGCATTACCTGCTGGGGTAACGTTTTGCAGAATCGTGTATCAAAGACAAAGACAAAGACAAGACAAAGATATTTTATTTCAAGTAGGCCACCAAGCGGCACTTTTGAACGTTAAAATAATAATAATTGATTCTACCGTGCATTCGGAAAGTAGCTTGTAATGGAGAAGAATGCACAAGAAACTCCATACTTACTCTTTTAAAAAAAAAAAAAAATACAATATTTAGGTACATAAGTACATACCTTGATGAATGAAATTGAGTTTATACAATTACAAATATACTTATACAGTCTTCAGAAGGTCCAACAATAATTCAAAACAATAATGTTCCGCATATCACTTGTTTTTGCGGCCTAGTGGCTGTGGAGCTGGACTAGCATTTAGCCAAGCATTTTTATCAGTGATGTAATCCCCCAACTTATAATATGCCAGCCTGCATAGTGTGCGTTTTATGCAAGTTTTAAATTTCGTCTCATTCAGTTCAAGAATGTGAGGAGGAATTTTATTGTAACATTTTGTACAGTACCCCATGAAAGATGAGGCTACTTTAGCCAGTCTGAAACCTGGTTGAACTAATTGGTCCCTATTTCTAGTAACATAATCATGTCTGTCGCCGTTTTTACTAAAAAGATGTAAATTCTTTCTCACGTACATGATGTTTTCATAAATATATTGACAAGGAACTGTCATGATGTTAATGTCCTTAAACAGTTCCCTTAGAGAATCGCGCCGGCGAAGATTGTATATCGCTCTGATGGCTCGTTTTTGCAGAATAAAAATTGACTCAATGTCTGCAGCCCTTCCCCATAGTAAGATACCGTAAGACATTATACTATGAAAATAACTAAAATAGACTAGTCTGGCGGTATCCACATCCGTTAACCGACGAATCTTTCCAACAGCATAAGCCGCCGAACTCAGCCGCCCCGCAAGGGATACCAAATGAGGACCCCATTGCAACCCCGAGTCTAGCGTGATCCCCAGGAAAACCGTTTTATCGACGAATTCTAGCTTCTCCTTGTTTAATATAATGTCACAATCAGTACTTTTGACATTCGGCAAGGAAAATTTTACGCACTTGGTTTTTTTACCATTTAAAACTAAATTATTGGCAGTGAACCAATCCTGAACCTGCCGTAGCGCGTTATTTACGTCGTCAACCTGACAAGTACGTCTATTTATTTTAAAAATTAAAGATGTGTCATCAGCAAATAACACCATGTTAAGTTTGTTTTCCAATAAACGGGGTAAATCGTTAATGTACACTAAAAATAAGAAAGGACCTAAAATTGAGCCCTGGGGTACACCCATTTTAACGTTTAACCCGGACGAATTCACACCGTTTATTTGAACTAATTGCTGTCTATCATTCAAATAAGATTTAACCAAACTTAACGCTGATTGACCTAGCCCGTAACGCTCAAGTTTCAGAAGTAATGTTTCATGATTAACGCAATCAAACGCCTTCGACAGGTCGCAGAAGATACCTATGGCATCCTGCGAATCTTCCCACGCATCAAAGATGTGTTTTAATAGAGCGACACCAGCGTCAGTTGTACAACGTCCTCTGGTGAAACCATACTGTCTGTGCAGGACGTAGCGTGTTCATTGGCCCCGAGAAAAGAAGGGCGTAAACCTTCTGGCCATTGCCGCTGAACGCCCCATCCACATCAACGAAAACAAAGGTTCTTGGATGCCTAGCTGCAGCAGTGACGTAGGGTTGCAAATCGACTCTAACGATTCAACGATGTGTTGGCTGTACTTGAGTTATTTCCAGATTCCGGGTTGCCTACTTCTGGATCAGCACTCCTGGTGTCCAGGTTCCGAGGTTCAGCTCGACAGGATCGAAAAGGGATGTCTTCATAAGGGTTGAAGTCGATGAATTAAATGAAACACTAAGTTATTCAGTACACGGCACGATTCTAGGGCTCTCAACAATTTCTGAGACTTGATTCTATATAAGAATTACTTCTTATTTACTAAGACAAGTACAAGCGACTAGCTTTGGATGACTACAAATTCTATTTTGGGCCCGGGGGTTCTTTATACCCTCGCATCGTGCCATTATTGAGAGCCCCGCAAATTCTCGCCGAAAATAATTTTTATTTATGTAAAAAACCCTTATACATATTTGGTAAATAGGGTTACCGCACCCCTTCCATGGTGCTATCAATAGCTGGATTCCTTCGTACTGTAACACAGTAACGCCCCCTATCTATGTATCTAATCAATATACCTAATTTCCAGGTATTGATAGCTTCCCTAGACTATTTCCATGAAATAAAAGGACAATTCCCTTTATTTCCCAGTTAAAACCTTAATAGTTTTCAACCTAGCCTAAGGATATCTATAGGTTGGGTTGACCTGCTGGTGCCAATAGCAGGCTGTCTGTTGACGTCTAGAAAAAGCTTATTTTCGGGAATCTTCTATGGGATATCATCCCTTATGTAATGAATCTATAAATTCCTAAGTCATTTCACCGACTTTAGGACTTCCTACTTAGGCTAACCAGACAATCACCGCCTATTATGGGGATTCTGGTAGCCAATAGACCACACTTTACATTTCTAGTGTTTATGTAAGTCTATCTAGGTCATATGCACATAAGGTGCCTTGATATGTACAAATTTGATAGCCGGTCACTTTCTTTGCGCCCAGCTATCAGAGAAATTAGATATAAAAACACTAATAAGATTGGGACGACACGATGGTGCGTTCAACGGGCCATCGGGAGGTCCCCAAAAATTCCTTATTTTCGGAATTCCCAGGGGTGTATAGTCCCGGGAAATGCCAAAAACTGACTAAAAATTACGTTTCCAGAAACCTATTTTCTGGAATTGTACTTAAACTACTTGAGCGATTTTCGCTCCAAAGTGATGGCTTGGTAGCTAGTCCAGCAAGCCATCCGAAAGTACTTACACCGTGAGTACATCTATTCCCTTCATGGAGTTATTCCACCTGAAGGGTCTACAAATTTCAACGTTTTACGTTGTTTACATTTTTCACGACTGCTTATCTCGTTGACTATCCAAGCGATTCTTCCAATCTAGAAACCGCCTGGAAGCCCTTTTAGCAAGCTTTCCAATGGTAGTACTTTTACCAGTACACCTATATGTTTCTAGGTACTTAGGGCACCTAAAACCGTAAGCGATTGCCAAAACCAGTCAAACAGCAGTTTTTCTATTATATACTGACTTGATATCTCAAGTAAATGGGCTTTATATAAAAGACTACGCTAACTATGAGGTGTATATAGGCTTCCTGTCTCGGTCTAGGTCCCCCATATACCCTAAAATGACCTAAAACCATATATTTGGTGTTTGAGATATCAAGTCAATATTCCTATTTACATAGCAGAAACTATGTGGTCTTCACATAGTTTCATCATTATGTACTGATTTCATGTCCAGTACATAGGATAAGCCCTTAAAAACATGATTTTAATTACTATAATATTTTCGAAAACCACCAAAACTATATATATCGTGTGGTTCCCTCTCACGGTTCATTCGGAACTAATCCGTCGTCGAGCACAGACGTATCGTATGACAGAAATTTATGTTTTTTACTATGATAACTCTTATCAGTATGCTTTCTAATGATTTTACTCTGTTAAGGGTGAACTATTGAACCCTATAACATACTGACAAACACTAAAAACATTATACTACTATCTCAAAAAATGTAGGTAAAATTTTAGTATAAATATAAACGTGCCTCTAAAATTCATTTTAGTATCAGGTGGCGCGCCGTGGTAAGCAGACATGTCTACACATACAAACTTCAATTTCTATGAACCATTTAGTATGGTTGATGACGCTTCGTCGCGAACATATCTCCCGCCGTGCAGTGCTGTGTCGACTCGCTGTGTCGACTCGAAGTGTTGTCGGCGCGGCGCTGCATTCCTTCGGTGAGCGACGGACGGCATTTCTCGGCTGCCGGCCAGGCCCACCGAGAGGACGGTCGCCGCTCCGGCATCTCTGGTTACTGGGGCAGTGGGACGAGTTTCTTCACCGGACGCTTCAAGGTACCGCCAAGCGTGCGTACCTCAGCGGTCCGGATTTCTCCGTCGATTCCTGGATACACGGCCACAATGCGGCCTCGCGGCCACGTATTGCGGGGCAGCTGGCCGTCGGCTATCAGGACAGGGTCACCCACTTTAAATCTGGGCCCACTACTATGTGGCTCCCGCCGGTTTTGGAGCTCCGGCAGGTACTCTCTGACCCAGCGACTCCAGAACATATCAGCGAGGATCTGTGATCGTCGCCATATTTTCCTGCTGTCTATATCTTGCTCGGTGAACGTGCCAGGTGTAGGTAGTCTGGCTGACCCACCGAGCAAGAGGTGATTCGGTGTGATGGATTCATCATCATCACCATCTACCGACACGTGTGTCAATGGTCGGCTATTTACAATGTACTCTGCCTCACAAATCAGTGTGGACAACACCTCTTCGGTGGGGTGTTTTTCTGTAAGTACATTGTATAGTGTGTTTTTTACACAACGAACTAGGCGCTCCCAGGCGCCTCCCATGAATGGCGCTGATGGCGTTATGAAGCGCCATACGATGCCTCTACGACTTGCCTCTGTTTTGAAGGCGTCTCGCAGCTCTCTGTCGGCGCCGTGCATGTTGGTGCCATTGTCTGAGTGTATCTCAGCTGGGCATCCTCTGCGTGCGGCGAATCGGCGCAGCGCCAATATGGCGGAGTCTGCGCTAAGGCTGGCGGCGATTTCAAGGTGCACCGCCCTTGATGTGAGACACGTAAATAGTGCTACGTATCTCTTCTGTTGCTGCCGACCGACGGTGACGGATAGCGGGCCGAAATAGTCGAGCCCGGTATATGTAAACGGCCTCTTATGGTGAGCGAGGCGCGTTTTCGGGTGGTCGCCGGTCGCAGGTACTGGTGGCTGTGCCTTGCGTATACGGCAATGCAGGCATCTTGCTATCACCTTCTTCGCTGTTGGTCGCATCTTCACGACCCAGTAGTGCTGCCGTACCTCATTAATTGTGAGTTCGGTGCCACTATGTTGTAGACTGCGATGTGTCCAGTCTATGTACAACTGCGTTATGTGATGGTCGCCATGTAATATAGGCGGGCGCATCACTTCTTCAGCTACCTCTTGCGTAGCTGCTATGCGACTTCTTAGTCGCAGCACGCCGTCGACGACCTGAATTTGTAAAGGTCGCAGCGAGCTATTTTTATTTATTTCTTCAACATTCGCTAACTCTGAAGCGAACGATTGTTGTTGTGCGACCTGGACAAGTATTTTCTCAGCTTCTTGGAGAAATTCTGCTTCTATGATTTGTCTGTTGACCTGGGTTGGTGCTCTGCATGCCTGCTTCTGCTTCTGTGCAGGTACAGCGGGCTTCTTGCGCCAGTCTGGGTCCTTTTCAGCGTTTTTTCTCGTCCGTTTATAGGACGTTATCTCTGTTCTATTTTTGCAAAGAGATATAAAACGCAGAACTGTGGCGGTCGCACGAAGCAGTCGCTCCCATCTGGAGAATCTGCTTGGCTCTGGAACGGCTTCTATGAAGCTCTTCTTGTCCCCTTCTGTGACAACGAAAGTTTTTTCTTCTCCCGTGTCGTTTGTAGTCGGAGGTTTCTCTGTGGGCCATAATTCGGGCCCAAGAGACAAAAAACTCGGCCCGCAGTACCACTCGTGGTCCGAGTTGAACCGCAGTGGCACGTCACGGGTTGCTGCATCAGCGATGTTCATCTTGGTGGGTATCCATCGCCAATCTTCGACTTTGCTATTGTCTTCAATAGCAGCTATTCGGTGAGCAACGAAAGGTTTGTATACTCTCGCTCCTCTTCTAATCCAGGTCAGTACGGTCTTGCTATCTGACCAATACGTTACTGACGTGGGCTTGCAGTCGTGTTCACTCATCACTGCTGCGGCTACGCGGGTTCCCAATACCGCGGCCTGAAGTTCGAGTCTCGGTATCGAAAGCAGTTTCAGTGGGGCCACCCGCGCTTTCGCCATAACAAGGCTTATTAAGTGCTTGCCTTCCACGGTCGTGGCCCGCCAGTATATAGCGGTAGCATATGCCATCTCGCTTGCATCAGTGAACACATGCACCTGCATTTCTATAGCGTCGCTATATCCAGGATAGCATCTTGGTACGCTAACGTTTTTTAGTTGGCGTAAATGTTGTACCCAAATTTTCCATTGTAATGCTAGGTCAACATCTAGCCTCTGATCCCAGTCGACGCCTCGCCTCCATGCTTCTTGCAATATTTGCTTTGCCTTGATGGTTACTGGCGAGGCGAGTCCGAGTGGGTCGTATAGCGACGCTACTATTCTGAGCGCCTCTCGCTTGGTGGGCGCCTCTCGGTCCAAGATACCCTCAGGCAGACGCGCGAGTGTGAGGTTGAAACCCAGCGTGTCTTCGCCTGGCCTCCATATGAGGCCGAGTATCTTTTCCGACGTATCTATATCTCCAATGGATACCATCTCAGTTTGTATATGCGATGGGTCCATTTTTTCTAGGAGCTGCGAGCTATTTGAAACCCATTTCTTGAGTTCAAACCTCGCCTGTAGGTGTATTTTTCGCACCATACTAGCGACTTCTGCCGCCTTCTCGATAGTTCTATAACTATCTAGGTAGTCATCCATATAATGACTACGTAGTATAGCATCCACAGCTTCAGGGTGCTTCTCTATATATTTGTTTGCGTTCCAGTTCTTTGCAAAAATTGCTGTGCAAGGCGAACTGGCTGCGCCGAAAATGATGGACGTCATTCTATATTCTTCTGGCGCTCCTTCTCTGCGGTTTCCCCTCCACAGGTAGCGAAGCGCGTCTCGGTCTTGGCTCCGCACCTTCACTTGCATGAACATCTCCGCTATGTCACCGGTTATTGCGACGCAGTGGCGGCGAAACCGCATCATTACGCCTGGCAGCGACTGTAATAGGTCGGGCCCAGTTAACAGGAAGTCATTCAGTGACATTCCTCTCGATTTGGCGGCAGCGTCATGTACGATGCGAAGTTTGTCTGGCTTCATTGGGTTGAAGACATCGAAGTGTGGGAGGTACCAAGTTTTGCCCGGCGTGCTAATTGCGGGTGCCCTTTCAGCGTACCCTTTCGCTATTAGCGAGTCCATCTGGTCTGAGTATCTTCTTAGAAGTTCCTGGTTCTTGTCCAGCTTCTTTTCTGTTGAGACGAGCCTCTTCAGAGCTGTCTCAAAGCTATCTGGCATCTCAGCATGCTCATTACGCCAAAGCATGGCGGTTTCGATGTGTCCATTCTCTAATTGGACAGTTGATCGATTCAAAATGTCCTCTGCCCTTCTTGCTGGGTCAGAGGCGGGTCGCTGTGGGTTTATGCACAACGATTCTATGGCGAAATGTTCGCGCAACTGATGATCCAAATTGTCATCAGTTGTTATTCTATTGACATGATGTACTTGTTGTCGTAGTAAACTACTGTGCGCGCCATGTAGTGTCCAACCCATTGCTGTAAGTGACGCAATTGGTTGGTGTCTTGGACCTCTGCGAATCTCGCTGGCCAATAACAAATGCCAGTTGTCTTGGCCGACGAGTATTTTTGGCACGCCATTGTTGTACATCAACTCTTTTCTCAAGTCGGTTAAATGCTTGCAGCGTGCGACAACCCTATCGCTCACTGTTTGTTTTGCCAAGCTGAGTTTAGGTATAGTACGTGCTTTAAATTGTACCCTTCTCTCTTGCGGGCTAACCAGCGTCACCTTGACTCTTCTTGAGCATGGGGTGGTGAGCATGGTGTTGCCTATCGCACCGATCTTGAGCGGGTCCACAGGGCCCTCTGCCCCGACTTGCCTCGCGATGTCTTCATCCATCAGCGAAACGGTGGACCCATCGTCTAGGAGAGCGTATGTTGCTACCTCTCCCGCCGGTCCGATTACCCGGACCGGCACTATCTTGAGGTACGCCTGGCTCGATGGTGACCCGAAACTGGCCACCGTTTCCTGAGGATCCTTGCGGGATTCAGGAACATCGGGCTTCTTGTTGGCTTCCCTCTGCTGTTGCTTCTTCCTATGAAGAAGCCGATGGTGCGTATCTCTGCACCCGTCTTGGCCACACTGTTTTCTCTTACAAGTGTGGTTGCCTCGTCGATGTTGAAGGCAGCGATAACATAGATTGTGTTTTTTCGCTAGCTCCCATCTTTTCTCGACAGCTACGCCCCTGAATTGTGCACATCCAGTGGCGTAGTGATGTCCCACGTCGCAAACACGGCATTTTCCTACCGGTTGGTCCGTAGCTATATGCGTCCTTTGTGTGACGCGTCTGTTGGTGTTCGCCTCGGCCGAAGCGATACCTTCGGGTGGGGCGAATGGACTACAGAACTGTGCCTGTTCAGATATAAAATTACTGAACAATGAAATATCTGGCACCGATTGGTACTTCTCCGAATATGATCGGTACCATTGTGCTCGTAGCGAATTGGGTAACTTCTCTGTTAACAATCGCATAAGCTCCGCGTTCATAAGGTAATGACCCTTTTTTAACGCGCGGAGCGTGACTACAGCACCTCTTACGCGACTTGCAAACGCGCAGATGTCTCTTGGTGACTCACTGCAGCGCGGCAGTCCGCGTAATCTATCTGTTTCAGCTTGCGCTATGGAGTCTGGACGGCCGAACTGCAGCTCGAGTTCCTTCATGATGTCATCGGGCCTGGCATGTCCGATGAGTTCTGAGCTGACGGTTTCCATTGCACGTCCATGTAAGCTTCTCCTCAGCCTCGCTGTATTCTCGATGTCCGTAAAGTACGCTCGAGTTGTCTCATATATGGCCCGAAATGATAGCCATTCAGTATGAGAACCATTGAAATTCGGCAATGTCATGACGAATTTCGACGCAGAGGGGTTCGGTTGGTCCCGCTGTTCTATTTTCCTGTCGGCTAGCGACGCTATAGCGGACGTCAACTCCGTCAAGAATGGACGGAGACTATCCCTCTGACCTCCTGTACCCTCAGCTGACGCTGCAACTGGAGGCTTTCGCACTTCTCTCTCCTTAGGATGCTGACCTTCTATTTGCGATTTGGTGGCGGCCGCAGTCAGGGGTCTATGCATAGAATTTCTGGTTCCCCCTTCAACGACGTTATCCTCCTTCTCAGGCTGAGGTTCTGGTGCCTCTTCTAGCCATGAACGCACGTACTCGTCATTCGAGTTTCTGTCATCCAAGTATTCAGCTTCGGAACCCTCTTCCTCCGCTCTCTGAAGTGCCAGTTGTGCAAGCTCCAACTTAATTTTGAGTAAGTCTTCGCGAGCTTTGTCTATGTTTTTTCGTGACCGAGTCACTCTAGTTGACGGCGGACGGCTATGTTCGATACGGGCGTCACCCCGGGTAGTCATCGGCATCGCTGTACGTCTGTCTTCTTCGGAAATCTTCTCTTTCTGAGAAGGTTTCAATGTTGTGTCTGAAGCTCCTTCTAATCTGGTTACTCTGGTAGAAACCGCTTGATCAGTTTCTATTGGTTGATGCGTCGGAGTGCTTTCAGTTTGAGGCGCTAGATGGCGCTGCTCGTCCGACGGCTCGGTCCCTTCGGTTGTGGAAGGTGAACACGGCGGCAGCTCATGTCTGATGCCAACTGGCTGATCCAACTCCACGGTCCATGCCTCCGGCGTCTTGCCTTTGGATCTGGTTATCGGCATTGTTGTTGAAATATTTTCTTTTGAAAACTCGAAGTTAGTTTTCAAAGATAAGTCCCAGTTCCGGGCTTCAGCGTTCAAACCGACGATCTCCAGAAGTTAACCTCCACTTCGATTGACTATAATTCAATCTTCAAATAAAAAATCACTAAAAACTTACGGTCAGTGATAAGTCTTCAGGAAACTTCAGGCATTTGCTATACAAGTTTATTTTTCCCATAAACGTGTATGTTCTATTTGATTGACTATAATTCAATCAAATTCTAAATCACCGAAAAGTCAAGGTTACTTTTCGGTGGTGATGCTTCATGAACTGCTTGTCCAAAGCATCAGAGCCGTGCATCAATCTTCAGAGCACGTATCTTGCTTGATTGAAGAAAATTCAATCTTCAAATAAATCACCGAAACGTCAAAGTTATTTTCAGTGATAGTGCTTCAGGAACCGCATAGTCAGTACATCCGAAACGTGTCTAAGTCTTCAGAGTACGTTTCTTCCATTCACTGACGAAAATTCAGTCTTCAAAATTTTCCTGAAAACATAGGGGTTGTTTTCAGTCATAAGGCTTCAGGAATTATTCTTCAATCATCAAGGATGCACATCAGCCTTCTAAGCGCACGTCTTGTATTTTTCTGACGGGCGCTCGTTTTTTAAACAAATCGCTA
Source organism: Orthosia incerta (assembly GCA_948252205.1). Taxonomy (NCBI): domain Eukaryota; kingdom Metazoa; phylum Arthropoda; class Insecta; order Lepidoptera; family Noctuidae; genus Orthosia; species Orthosia incerta. The sequence goes on from OX411748.1 coordinate 11,067,386, forward strand.
AAAACATAAGGGTAGTTTTCAGCGATAAGTCTTCAGGAACTATTCTTGGGGCTTCAAGGATGCGCATCTGTCTTCATACAGCGTTTTGCGGCTCACAGAAAATTTCTTCTATTTTCTTACAATTATTGAAAAAATAGGGTATTTTCAATAACTGTCTCCAGAATTTTACCTCTTGGATCCAGCGGCAAATAGGGCACGTAGGACTTGTTCCCTGCAGTGCACGTCGATTTTTGGTTTATTTGTGAAATTAATTTCTCCAAAATTCGAAAAATTAATTCCACCACTGTTTCTTCCTGACGTCCTGGGGCGCTCCAGACTTCGAATTTCGGCTCGAACGGGTCAACGTTGTGTTGCACGTAGCCGACTTAATATGCAGGCACCCAGTTGTTTTTTCTGGATCTACTGTTCCCGACGTCCTGGGGCTCTCCAGGCTCCAAAATTCGGCTCGATAGGACCATTAAATGTGATGGTCGTCGAATTTTGCCGGGACGCCAGGCTCCAAAATCTGGCTCGCAAGGACCATTAAATGTGCAGGACGTAGCGTGTTCATTGGCCCCGAGAAAAGAAGGGCGTAAACCTTCTGGCCATTGCCGCTGAACGCCCCATCCACATCAACGAAAACAAAGGTTCTTGGATGCCTAGCTGCAGCAGTGACGTAGGGTTGCAAATCGACTCTAACGATTCAACGATGTGTTGGCTGTACTTGAGTTATTTCCAGATTCCGGGTTGCCTACTTCTGGATCAGCACTCCTGGTGTCCAGGTTCCGAGGTTCAGCTCGACAGGATCGAAAAGGGATGTCTTCATAAGGGTTGAAGTCGATGAATTAAATGAAACACTAAGTTATTCAGTACACGGCACGATTCTAGGGCTCTCAACAATTTCTGAGACTTGATTCTATATAAGAATTACTTCTTATTTACTAAGACAAGTACAAGCGACTAGCTTTGGATGACTACAAATTCTATTTTGGGCCCGGGGGTTCTTTATACCCTCGCATCGTGCCATTATTGAGAGCCCCGCAAATTCTCGCCGAAAATAATTTTTATTTATGTAAAAAACCCTTATACATATTTGGTAAATAGGGTTACCGCACCCCTTCCATGGTGCTATCAATAGCTGGATTCCTTCGTACTGTAACACAGTAACGCCCCCTATCTATGTATCTAATCAATATACCTAATTTCCAGGTATTGATAGCTTCCCTAGACTATTTCCATGAAATAAAAGGACAATTCCCTTTATTTCCCAGTTAAAACCTTAATAGTTTTCAACCTAGCCTAAGGATATCTATAGGTTGGGTTGACCTGCTGGTGCCAATAGCAGGCTGTCTGTTGACGTCTAGAAAAAGCTTATTTTCGGGAATCTTCTATGGGATATCATCCCTTATGTAATGAATCTATAAATTCCTAAGTCATTTCACCGACTTTAGGACTTCCTACTTAGGCTAACCAGACAATCACCGCCTATTATGGGGATTCTGGTAGCCAATAGACCACACTTTACATTTCTAGTGTTTATGTAAGTCTATCTAGGTCATATGCACATAAGGTGCCTTGATATGTACAAATTTGATAGCCGGTCACTTTCTTTGCGCCCAGCTATCAGAGAAATTAGATATAAAAACACTAATAAGATTGGGACGACACGATGGTGCGTTCAACGGGCCATCGGGAGGTCCCCAAAAATTCCTTATTTTCGGAATTCCCAGGGGTGTATAGTCCCGGGAAATGCCAAAAACTGACTAAAAATTACGTTTCCAGAAACCTATTTTCTGGAATTGTACTTAAACTACTTGAGCGATTTTCGCTCCAAAGTGATGGCTTGGTAGCTAGTCCAGCAAGCCATCCGAAAGTACTTACACCGTGAGTACATCTATTCCCTTCATGGAGTTATTCCACCTGAAGGGTCTACAAATTTCAACGTTTTACGTTGTTTACATTTTTCACGACTGCTTATCTCGTTGACTATCCAAGCGATTCTTCCCATCTAGAAACCGCCTGGAAGCCCTTTTAGCAAGCTTTCCAATGGTAGTACTTTTACCAGTACACCTATATGTTTCTAGGTACTTAGGGCACCTAAAACCGTAAGCGATTGCCAAAACCAGTCAAACAGCAGTTTTTCTATTATATACTGACTTGATATCTCAAGTAAATGGGCTTTATATAAAAGACTACGCTAACTATGAGGTGTATATAGGCTTCCTGTCTCGGTCTAGGTCCCCCATATACCCTAAAATGACCTAAAACCATATATTTGGTGTTTGAGATATCAAGTCAATATTCCTATTTACATAGCAGAAACTATGTGGTCTTCACATAGTTTCATCATTATGTACTGATTTCATGTCCAGTACATAGGATAAGCCCTTAAAAACATGATTTTAATTACTATAATATTTTCGAAAACCACCAAAACTATATATATCGTGTGGTTCCCTCTCACGGTTCATTCGGAACTAATCCGTCGTCGAGCACAGACGTATCGTATGACAGAAATTTATGTTTTTTACTATGATAACTCTTATCAGTATGCTTTCTAATGATTTTACTCTGTTAAGGGTGAACTATTGAACCCTATAACATACTGACAAACACTAAAAACATTATACTACTATCTCAAAAAATGTAGGTAAAATTTTAGTATAAATATAAACGTGCCTCTAAAATTCATTTTAGTATCAGGTGGCGCGCCGTGGTAAGCAGACATGTCTACACATACAAACTTCAATTTCTATGAACCATTTAGTATGGTTGATGACGCTTCGTCGCGAACACTGTCTATCATGCAAGATGTTATTCGTATTAAAATGAATGAGCATTTGATTTAGCATTATCCTCTCAAAAACCTTGCTGAAAACCGGCAACACGGATACCGGTCTATAATTATTTGTGTCTTTACTGTCCCCGGATTTAAAAAGTGGTATAACCTTACTATATTTCATTAGATCCGGAAAAACGCCTTGATCCACACACAAATTGAAAATCAACGCTAAGTACGGCGCTATAGTCTGAATTATGGAGGTACAAGCTTTGATGGACATTCCCCACAGATCTTCAGTCGGTTTGATCTTGATTTGCTTAAAAGCTTTTATTACTGTCATGGGGTTTATATGTGAAAAGTTAAATACAATCGGGCAGGCTGAAACGTTCGCGTTTAATAATCCAAAAGCAAGCGAGGGCGAAGAATTTAAAGCTTCAGTAGTTTTAATTGGGATGTTGGTAAAGAAATTAACAAATTCTTGCGCAACTTTTTTGTTATCTCTAATAAGTCCGTGTGTGGTCTCAAGCGTGTAATCACTACTATTTCTTTTATTCCTATTCGTTTCATTGTTTATAATCTTCCAAACCGTCTTGATTTTATTTTCTGCTAATTTAACCTTATTGCTAATGTACAAGACCTTAGCTGCCTTGCAAGTATTTTTAAAAATTCTTGAGTAAGTAGCAACATACTTATTAAACGTTTCAGTGTTAATACAGGGCTTAAGGCCATATAGCTCGTAAAGTCTTTCCCTACTTTTTCTAAGTCCTGTAGTCGCCCAGTCACTGAATAAAAACTTAGGGCATATAGTTTTAGTTTTCTTCTTAAAAGTGTTATTGAACTCTTTTTGAACCACTGAGAAAACTTCATCATACAAAATATTACCATCATTCACTGTGAGGTCCTGGTTGCTTAACTTACTGATTAAAGTGCTGTTAAATTTATTTAATTTACCGGATGTTATTGGTCTTGATTGAATCTGCACTTGTTTTACTAGCATAATGGACTCAAAGGCTACCAGTAGCCCACTATGATCCGAAGGCAGATAATTTATAATGGCCTTGTCCAAGTAGTTGCAGCTACAAAAAACATTATCAATACATGTAGCAGAAGTCAGTGTAGTTCGGGTTGGTTCCATAAACACATGTGACAAATTAAATGATTTAAAGAGATTTACTAACCTACTGCTGTCTGAATTATCTTCTAGAATATTAATATTAAAGTCACCACAGACAATTATTAGTTTATTACCCTTTGCTAGTTTTGCCAAAACATCTTCCATCACTGACTCGAATATAGAGTAGTTCTTATAATTAGGGGGTCTGTAAACGCACACTATGACATGCTTATCCAGCTCAACACAGGACAGTTCAACACTATGTTCAACTGATAGGTCTACTATATCTTTACGAGGTTTTGATTTAATACCATTTTTAATTAATATAAGTGAACCCCCACGCAACATAATATTTCTGTTAAAACAACTGCCCACAGTATAATTTTCATAATTGATTAACATTGCATAATCTTTCAGCCAATGCTCAGTGAAACAAACAATTTCATACTTAGATTTTTCTAAAGACAGTTCGATTTCCAATTCCTTCGAAGAAAAACCCTGAATATTCTGATGGAATAATTTCAGAGAATTCTGCTCAGACCGTTTTTTCAAATTAAATTTTTGCGAGCAAGAAGGTACCTTTTTGATGGTGGATATACTCGTAACTACTCCGTTATTGGTACCCTCCCTTGTCCTATCAACTAGTTTAAAGAATAAATATTAATAGCTATATCTATCTATCTAAAATATTAATATCTCTGAAACTATTGTATGTGCGCCTGTAGAATAAACATACACGAGTAGCTCTTGATTTGTGCGTATTTGTGCCGGCATTAGATTTAAGAAAATATTTATAGTTTTCAAGAAATCGCACTTTTTTGAAAACCCGAAAAAATATCACAGCGCCTAAATGAGAAAACTTATAAGCTCGCTGAAAACTGTATTCAGTCCATCTTGACGCTTGTATTAACCATAAAAAGTTTCAAAAGTATACATGCTTGCATTATCGAATAATATTGCTAAAAGTCAAAACGACGGTGTCATAACTTTGACGGCAAAATACGAGAAACCGGCTCAACCCAAGATGGTAGGTGTAAAGCACAAATAAGAGAGTTTAGTCAAAAATATATAGTGAAAATATTCAGCTTGGAATGTTTCGCATTAAGTAGATTTAAACACAAAACTAAACATGTAAACAACGGCTGGTTATCCGACCAAATTCGAATGACTACAAAAAAGCGACGGATTCATACATAACGATGACCTTCTTAATTGGACGTATTAAACCTAAGCTGTTGTCCGTACAGTCGCGTTAAAACGTTTGGTGATTTGACCTAATTTTGGGGGCTAATTAAAAAATACATTAAATGCCCCTTGTGACCATAACAAATGAAAGAGCTTGTTGATGTAGAAATTATTATTTTTCTTCTCTAAATTATGTTTCTTAAAGTAATAATGGCATCAAATTACAGATCAAATTACAAACCTATTAATCTCAAATTAATTATCTCAAACAATTTTTAGGGTTCCGTACTCAAAGGGTAAAAACGGGACCCTATTACTAAGACTCCGCGATCCGTCTGTCTGTCTGTCACCAGGCTGTATCTCATGAACCGTGATAGTTACAGTTGAAATTTTCACAGATGATGTATTTTTGTTGCCACTATAACAACAAATACTAAAAACAGAATAAAAATAGTATATTATGCAACTAGTGAATAAAGGACGGTTATAAAGCGAGGGCCATAGATGAATCACGAACTAGTAAAGGATTCTATCAACTGAATCACTCCCTGCGGTCGTGATTCAGTCGTAGAATCCTGAGCGACGCGAGTGACTCATAGCCCTCGATATAAATCCGTGTTATTCAAGAGTTGCATAATTTTATACCATGACTACGAGAAATAGAAAGATTAAGCGAAAATCACAATGAGTAATAATAAATAAATGTTTTATTACCTTAACAATTTACAAAAAATTTGAAAACTCAGGGTTTCACATTTTTTGTAAATTGAAGCTGAGCTAGGTAACAGCATCTGTTTTTCAGGGGCTAGTGACTACCTCCGTTACGTTACATAATTATAATTAATGAAACACCAATACAATTAATATTAGAATTACAATCCAAATAAGTATTCACTAAACATCCCAGACTAAAATCAAAATCATGAAAAAAAATCGATGAAGAAGTTTGAAAGTCGAATATTCTTTGCACAAGGAGTTTGTATCGATTTGTTGTTGTTTTTGCATTGAGATGGACTTCGAATATATATTATTGTGTTCTAAATTCAAACACTAAAACAGTGAGTAAAAGTGCTTTTTATTCACTGTTTTCAGTGTATAAAATAAGCTTTTTAGAGGTGGAATGGTATAAAAATATTTAAGTGGTGCTCCCATACAACAAACGTGATTTTTTTGTCGTTTTTTGCGATAATGGTACGGAACCCTTCGTGTGCGAGTGCGACTCGCACTTGGTTTTTATTAAAAACAACCACCATCAAATTATTGGTCTTTAAATTACTTTTTTTTACTAATATTATAAAGGCAAATTAAAATGTCTGGATGTGTCCGCAAAATTCTGAATGTATTTTAATGAAAGTTGGAATAAAGAAGATAGCTTATACCTTGGCACTACTTTCCTAATGTTCTTACGTAATCAAGTGCCAAGTCACGGAAACAGCTAGTAGAATGTAATCCAATAATAAGTTAATTATTTTAATACTTTTCTACCTCAGTGTACTCAGGCACAACACGTTTCAACCGATTCGTGAGTTAAGTTAAGAAGGTCATCGTTATGTATGAATCCGTCGCTTTTTTGTAGTCATTCGAATTTGGTCGGATAACCAGCCGTTGTTTACATGTTTAGTTTTGTGTTTAAATCTACTTAATGCGAAACATTCCAAGCTCAATATTTTCACTATATATTTTTGAATAAACTCTCTTATTTGTGCTATACACCTACCATCTTGGGTTGAGCCGGTTTCTCGTATTTTGCCGTCAAAGCTATGACACCGTCGTTTTGACTTTTAGCAATATTATTCGATAACGCAAGCATGTATACTTTTGAAACTTTTTATGGTTAATACAAGCGTCAAGATGGACTGATTACAGTTTTCAGCGAGCTTATAAGTTTTCTCATTTAGGCGCTGTGATTTTTTTTCGGGTTTTCAAAAAAGTGCGATTTCTTTAAAACTATAAATATTTTCTTAAATCTAATTCCGGCACAAATACGCACAAATCAAGAGCTACTCGTGTATGTTTATTCTACAGGCGCACATACAATAGTTTCAGAGATACACGATTCTGCAAAACGTTACCCCAGCAGGAAATGCAATATCTCGAAAACCTGATTACGCACTTATTATATTTTCAGCGCACATTCTTGCACAACTATAAGCTCTCTGCCCATGCACAATATTTCTCACTCCGATCATTCGTTTAGAATTTTCCTGCTGGAACAACGTTACCCTAGCAGGAATCGTTTTTTTCAAAAACGACGACACGCACATGTTTTTTATGTAGCGCACATTCACAGCAGATTACGCTCTAATTATACGTTCCACTCATATCACTCCAGGAGCCACTTTCCTGTTGGGGTTACGTACACCCACAAAATGGAAAGGACCGCATGGCGTGAGAAGTAGAGGTCGCCCGGGCGCCCGGTGGCAGGACGAGATTGTATCCATAGCAGGAAGAGACTGGATGACCACTGCTAAAAATAGGGAAAAATGGAATTCTTTTGAGGAGGCTTTTACCCTGAGGGGTCCACATTATATTAAATATATTAAATTGCATGAGTAGTAAATTTATTATGATTACTTAGTAATATAATTGTTAAATATCAAATTATCTAATTATTGTGGAATTAAATAAAGCTATTTTATTATTATTTATTATTATTATGTTTGTGTTAGGTAATCAATATGTTTGTAAGTGTCTCAATGACGCCATTGTGCCAGTATTCACCTTGCCCAATAGACTTTATGTGGACTTGTCTCGGTGTATTTAAAATTGTCCTTGGATCATTAGGTAAAATGTCTGATTTAATATTTCTGCCAAATCCTTGAGTGCTCTTTTTTTCGACAATCCTTTTTCAAATTTTTCTCGAAATATCAATTTTTTCTTGTGTTCGGTACATTGTTCTTCTTCGATATCTGTACAGCTGCCATCAGATGCAATCTCTTCTTGCGTGAATCGCAATGCTGTTTGACTTTTTTGGGGGACGGAACCCTCTTCATTGCACGGCAACAACGCATGCTGGCTGGGACCGGGTTCAGTTTTGTTCTTACTATTTTTACAAATTCTTTGATGACCAGAAACACTTGGACGATTACTACTGCTGATATTTAAATATTCTTTCAACAATTTTCTTTTGATATAACCGTTTTTCCACGACTTTCGATCCATAACCCAAAAAATTTATACGTATAATAGAATTATGTAACAATATTATTCAGAAGGTGATACTTTATTCAGCAATTAGCTGTTTCAAACGCTACTGGCTTAGTTCCTATTGCTTTAATAATAGCAAAACAGATTATGGTTATTCAGATAAAGGCTACCGACGGGGCTGTTTTTCAGCTTTAAGCCACTTGGAATGCATAATGCTAAATAACGACTGTATAATAATCCTACGGTGATTGGTTATACAGAATTTATTAAGCGTTAAGAATTTTAAGAGTCCGAATTCAACCTTATTCAGCATTTGGCTATCCCCAAAGCTCTTATACAAACTATATTCATCTTTGAACTGTAAAATGTTCTAAATGTGTACTGTTATCTTGCTTATGAGTTACTTGGGATGTTTAGGTTTTGAATTCAGTCGAGTCTGTTGTAATGTTATGAATATATACCCAAAGGGTAAAAACGGGACCCTATTACTTAGGCTTCACGGTCCGTCTGTCTGTCTGTCTTGTCACCAGGCGGATCTCATGAACCGTAGGTAATAGCTAGACAGTTGAAATTTTCACAGGTGTATTTCTGTTGCCGCTATAACAACAAATACTAAAAACAGAATAAAATAAATATTTAAGTGGGGCTCCCATACAACAAACGCGATTTTTTGCCGTGTTTTGGGAACGGTTTTTATGGTACGGAACCCTTCGTGCGCGAGTCCGACTCGCACTTGGCCGGTTTTAAGAAGTTTATTTTTATTCGTTTTAAGAACATAAGTTCTTAAAATAAGTTTGTATTTACATATGCATTCCCCAAACCAATTAATGTCAATAACCTTGTGCGAATTTTGAGTGATGTGTGAGTTATGGCATGGTTGTCAACCAACTAAGCTGACAATGAAAATCCAAAATGGCGCCGACGATAATTTGAATTTCATTATTGTGTATTTAATGGTTTCTTCGACAAAAGGTGGTTAACTTTTCTTTTTTGGGCTTCATTGTCTTGGTTTCCATGTATATAAATAACGAATATGGGTATAAAATCAAAATCCAAAATGGCGACGACGAAAATTTTTTAACTTTTCGTCATAGGTGTCATTTTCATAGTTTTCTGGGTTGCTAATAACAAATACGGGCTTTTAAAAAAAAAAAAACCTGAAATAGCTGCCATCTTGGATTTAAAATTTACGGTAATAGCACCCCAGGATACATAGAAAATCCTTAAGAACATAGCTAATATAATAAATAGCTTTGAATAGCCGCCATGTTTAATTTGTGAATTAAGAGAATGTGCCAGCCCTTAACATAAGTATGTGTTAAGTTGTCGTAATGCAGCTTGGTACATATGCAGATGCACCGCCTTTTTAGATTTATTTTGAATGAATTTTCTGGATCAACACCCTCGAAATTCATGTTCATGACTTCCATTACGATAAATTGTATGGTCGGCATCTAAGATTTTAATTATCAGCCCTTTCTCGATTGACAACCATGCCATAACAGCTGGCTTCGTAAGGATCCGCGCAAGTGTACCAGTTCCTCCCTACGCCTACTTATCATACATAGAAATACTCGTATTTATACTGGTCGTGGTCATTCTGTATAAAACCTTCATAAAAGATTAAAATAAAACTCTTTTATACATAAATGTATACGAAAAAATATTTTGAATACCGCGACCACATTCCGAATTTGAATTTTGAATTCTTGTACGTAATAGATAATTCGGCGCGAAATTAGCCGCGAATCCGATATTTTTTCTCAAAATACTGTTCAGTTAACTTATGAAATGATTTATGTATAGTTATTACTATAAGTTGTTATTGTATTTTATGCCTATAAACGGATTTGTTCTAATTTTAAAATCAGTAATTTATTAAAATAAACCGAGTCAATCGAAATAATTTAAAATAATTGTTTGATACACTTAATCGATTAGGGTGAATGTAATTTTTATTCGATTATGAGACGGGTGAATGGACAGCATAAAAAAAATTGGTTGTCTGTAAGGTCGGTTTATGGACGGGGTTTTTTGGCGGGATTTTTTCGAGTGAAGTTCAGCGGCTGTTAATATTATTTGCAAATTGATTCCTAGTGGATATTGTGCTATAAAATTGGTGTAGTTTTGTGTCTCAACTGTCTACGCAACTGGACAATATGTGAAATCATTGTCAGAAGCGATGTTGTAGTATTGACTACCTCCGCTAAGCTTACTGGGAAGGCTGATTCAATACAATTTGCTGCCAATTACTCCCTACAACATTAGAATCTGTTACATCCGTATTCTAATGCATACTAAAGAATGTTAAAATTGCACTGAAAACTAGGCAGCATGGTCTCAGACCTTAGCCTGGTCCGTCAGGAAAAAAAACAAAAAAAAAAAAAACGGACGATAGTTTAACGTGACAACGTCACATACATAATAACATAACGATAGAATTAACGTCATTGTAACTTTACGATTATAGGTCCGTTTATATCTACAGACATTGAGCGTGTCAGACACGTTCCGGGGCAGACACCGTTTATTTAGTTCTGAGCGTGCCGTGTCAGACATCGACAGACACCGTTCAGCTTTCACAATGTTCAGAGACTTCTCTGTGAAAGATTTATTCATAATTGCGTTGTTGCTGCGTGATTCCGACAGGTAAAGGAAACAAAAGACGTCTGCCCGGTTCCGATGCTCACAAACGTAGTGTTACATACTCTTTGGTTTACACTGCCCGGTAGGTGGCTACAGACACGTAAGTACAGACAAACTATTGTTTCCGCGAATACTGGCTGGCCGCGCACGGCCCGTGTCTGTTGGTGTCTACGCGGCCGTGTTACGATAGATATAAATACGTTAATAGACACTGTATAAAAGAATATTATTTTGTCTGCCACGGCGCGTGTCGTGTCTGGCACGCTCAGTATCTGAGATATAAACGGAACTTAAAACGTTACAATGAGCGTAACGTTACATATTGAGTCATCCTTTTTCGTACGTGCAGCCGGCGTTCATCGATTTATTAGACGTTGTCACGTCAAAAAACAACACCAAATAAAAATGTCATGATGCAAGGATGCATCAAAATTTTTGCAAAATTTTGGTAGATTTTGGCTTGCTTTTTATCAACTTTTGTATGAAAACTTAGGTACATATGGACGCAAATAAAATAAGTTCTTTATTTTGTTTGTCCTTTTGCATCATTTCAGCAAGCGAAAAGGTTGTTCATACATATATTTTAAGCAAATCTAAATTGTCTACCGTTTGGAAAGGTTTTGCCGAAGACTGACACGGTATAGCCGACCTCAACATGTAAATAAAGATATTTTTTACAAATTTACTGTAAAATAGCTGCGTAAACTTATTTTTCTGAATAAATTCGAATGTTGAAAGTTCATGTAAATTCCTGAATTTCATGACGTAATTTGCAAAAACCTGTCGACTCAGCTGTCATGTGTCAAAATCTTGTCGAGCAGAGTGGTTTAAGTAAAGAAGGACTAGAGTCTGGATTTTATAACTCCTTCTTCAGTTACCAGTTAGAGTCTGGCAAACGAAAGTAGAGACTTAAAAAGAGCGTCAAATTAAAAAAAGCGAACTAAAAATACATGCTTACATAAACAAGAAGAAAATCATGCAACTGCACGGCATGATTTTCTTCTTGTTTATGTATTTTTAGTTCGCTTTTTTTAATTTGACGCTCTTTTTAAGTCTCTACTTTCGTTTGCCAGACTCTAACTGGTAACTGAAGAAGGAGTTATAAAATCCAACTTCGCAACTAAAGTTGAAAAATAATAGGGGTTAAAGTATGAAATTACCGTTTTATTGTAACAGGTAGGTATCTACTTCGAATTGACATAAACCTTCATGGTTTGAGATTTTTGAGTGAAACTTTTTTCACATGGTACATATCTATGAAGTTCTTCTTTTAAAAAATGTGCAACATTCGATTATCGACTTTCAGTTGTTTTTTTTATTCAGCTTAGACACTGACCTCTATTATACAAGTACGCTCAATGAGGTAGGAAAACTATGGGCACGGCATATTCTACTATATGAAGAATAGTTATACAAATATCCATAATATCGACACACGCATGTCAAAAAGCGTTTTGTCTCTTTTTAACTAACCAAGAGCTGCATATGAAAAGAGAGACATCTAAATGATTGTCAAGGACTAAACTTGGTAACACTTTTGAGTGACGTCAAAATCATGTCTATGCGTGACCGGTCGCCATGTTAATTGCCGAGTAAAATTGGTAGTTGTGTGCCGTATACGTTTATCTGTGTAGTTGTGCTGTCAAACAGTTGCAAATGGCCTACCTCATTGGCAAATGGGCAGCCATCTTAATTGCCCGATTTATGTAGGTAAGCACGCTAATTTCGTAGGTATGGCAAGTCCATAGGTTTATAAGTCAGTGAAAAAATCAGAGACGTACCAAAACAACACGTCAAGCATTTGAAACAATGTCTCAATTTTAGTTCCTGAGACGCTCGAGCGCCCCGCTTTGAATCCGCATAAAAATCAACTATCATTTCATCTAATATGTTTAGTCCAGCTTACTTGTATGTTAGAGATCAGTGAGCTTAGACAAGAAAGATGGATGCTTCGAAAATTCTAGTGATTTTTGAATACGAGTTCCGACGTGGAAATAACGCGGCTCGCAATATCAACGTTGCGTTTGGCGAGGGGACTGCTAATGAACGCACCGTGCGATTTTGGTTTAAACGCTTTCGTGATAGAAACTTTGATATGAAGAACGAACCACGTGGAAGACCGCCCACACAGGTGAATAACAATTAATTGAAAGAGATGGTGGAAGTCGATCCGAGCCAAACTACCCATGAATTAGCGGTATGGTTTAACGTTACCTTACCAACAACATTGACTCATTTGCGTCAAATCAATAAAATAATAAACCTATAAAACTGGCCAAGTGCGAGTCTGACTCGCGCACGAAGGGTTCCGCACCATTATCGCAAAAAACGGCAAAAAAATCACATTTGTTGTATGGGAGCCCCCCTTAATTTGTTTATTTTAATTTAATAATTATTATTTTTTGAAGTGAATATACAACTAAATATTCTGTGAATATTTCAAGCGTTTACCTGTTGCCGTTATTAATATCGAGCAAAAACGGCAAAAAAAATACTTTTGTTGTATGGGAGCCCCCCTTAAATATTAGTTTTATTATGTTTTTAGTATTTGTTGTTTAAGTGGCAATAGAAATGCATCATCTGTGAAAATTTACACATGATGATTTTAGGTTTTGGCTAAGGTGAGTTGAGAAAATAGCAGTCTTTGGTGTGAACAGCCAGCGATCAGCTATTAATATATGTGTATCTTTTATTGACACGGGCATACGGGCTCTGAATCTTTTGTTCGTTTCTTCAGCGAGAAAATAGTCGATAGCTAATCACTTCGTCGCCGTCAGTGCGTCCGACAAGTGCTTAGGTGTCTACTCTTCAATAAAAAAATATTATGAAACGGTCATCAAACCAAGTATCAGTTTAGGACTTTTTTGCAAAAAAGGAGAGAATTAAATTCCACCTTGAAGAAGTAGATTGAGCGGGCGCGGGCCCGTCCACAAATATTAAAATTATTTTCAGCAAGCAAATAATATCAGTTCAAACGAGATAAATGTTCCAAGAACGATTGGAACGCAAACCCAGCGCAGTAATGTTTTGTTGCCCCACTCTAGAAATTTATGCCTGCCTGTAACGTGGGTGCGTCTACCTTAGAGCATTTAACCTACAAACATTTAAACTCGCATACCGAATCCGGAACAACTATCTGGGGGGTGACCATAAGCTCTTAGAGCGGTATCATTTGAGATCGAATAAGGGATAGATGTATCTGACTTGTATACATCTGTCACTTACTCGATATCAAATTGATACCGCTCTAAGAGCTTATGGTCACCCCCCTGTAGGCCATACAAATATTGATTCGGTGCGGCAATCGAACCCGCGGCACGCAGCGCAGCGATCGCTCAACCACTACGCCAACCTTGTCGCCGATGTTCCAGGAGAAACTGCTGAGATAATATTATCGTTAAATATTTATCTTTGTATTTGAGTTTTTAAATTACGTTTACATGACAATAGATAGCAAAAGTAGCCATTGAAAATGTATTTTAACAAAAATGTGATATTTTAACTTAGATTTGCCTTATCGTTAGGTAGTTCGTCTTCTGAATAAATAAATATAAAAATCAAAAATTTAAGTCAAAAACCGGTCATGTGCGAGTCGGACTCGCGCACGAAGGGTTCCGTGCCATTATCGCAAAAAACGGCAAAAAAAATCACGTTTGCTGGATGGGAGCCCCACATAAATATTTATTTTATTCTGTTTTTAGTATTTGTTGTTATAGCGGCAACAGAAATACATCATCTGTGAAAATTTCAGCTGTCTAGCTATTACGGATCGCCGCCTCGTGACAGACAGACGGACCGCGGAGTCTTAGTAAAAGGGTCCCGTTTTTACCCTTTGGGTACGGAACCCTAAAAAATGGGCATAAGTAGCTAGTACGGAACCCTAAAAAAGTTTTACTCCTTAGAAAAATGTGGTGTTTCAATAGAATAATTATTTATAAGAATTACTTGACGATATTTCTGTGAAGATTAAACTTCTTGTAAAGTTTCCCTTTTCTCTTTAATAAAAATGAAGAACTCTGCTCTAGATTAAACAGGATGAGTAATTCTGGTTTCATTAAAATTGTCTGTGCCCCCCGGGCGCGCTTTCTCGACTCACGGTCGAGCTATCTCCGAAAAGCGGGACTAACCTGTCCGTGTCCGTTACCGAGGCCAGATGTTGTCGAAAATGGTCATTTGAATCTTTTAGATAATTAGTTTTGCGGCTTCTGTAATTGTTGCGCACATTTTTAAATTTGTTGCGCTTATAGTTTTTTAATTATTTCACAAAAACATTTCCTGCTGGGGTAACGTTACCCCAGCCAGACCTTTTTCTTTCTAATGGGAATATTTAAATAATTACTAGCTATAAAATTAGTTGTCTATACTCCATTTACTATAGCATTAGACAGAAGTTAAAAAAGGCTCTTTTAGGTGCACACTTTGTAATAAAAAAACAACTAACACTATTACAGTCAAGATTGATGTGGAGTTAAATATAATCAATTTAAATAACAGTTGTCACACTTAATTGCACTTATTTAACCTATCTACCTTCTGAAATTACAAGGCCTTCATTTAATATTATTTAGTTTTTACATAAAATAATGTCGTGTCAATGTTTAAAACCTAAAAGAAGCAGGGGCGGATAGTACCGGAAACGTTTTTCATGTCACTATAACTCGACCAAATCTAAAATGTTACCTATTCCCTTAATAAGTTGTGGCAGCACGTGTTTTTTAATTTTGTCGGATTATGATGTCATCTTTCCGTCAAATTGCATAAATAATCTGCAGTTGTCAATTGTCATTCGCTTGTGGATACTTGTGAATGCTACGCCTTTTCTCGTTGTTATTGCTGAATTTTCGTGGTTTAGTTGTTATGTTTCTGTTGTTATTGTTTTGTTATCGTTATAAGTGTTAGTTTTGTGTTATTCGTACAAAGCGGTACGTTTTGTTGAACTATGGACAGGGACGATGTGCAGGCCCGAGTGGTTTGCAAGCGCAACATATACGCTCTGAAACTGCTGGTAACGCTGATCAGTGTCAACAGCGTAAAAAACGTGGACCCAACGTTGATCACGACGTTAAAATATTGTCTCCCAAGAAAAAGAGAACAAAGCAAACAACGCTTCGTGCTGCAGAAAAAAGAACAGTCCTAAATATTTATAAAGATGTTAAGAGGTCCAGGCCCGAAGGTTCTCCTGCTTATAGGACGCAGTTAATTAACAAAACTGCAGAAATTGCAGGTAAGGATCATAAAATTATTACCATAATAAATAAACGTATTTAAAAGTAACATGATTTGTGAGGTAATAACATACATTATTAATCTTATTTTATAGGCATATCTCGTGCAACAGTCTATAATGTACTGAAAGAGTACAATACAGATGGTCGCCTGCAATCACCCCCTCCTCGCCAACGGAAATACTCAAAATCTGACGATTATGATGATATAACGTTAAGTGGAATACTCGTATGGAGAAAAATTCATTCTTTTTTCTTTGATAATGAGTTACCAACGTTGGACAAGATTCTGGAAGCTGTAAATAGTGATGAGTCTCTACCCGATTTTAAAAGAAGCACTTTATACAACTTAATCAAGAAAGAAATAAAATTTACTTACATTAAAAGAAGCAGAAAAAGTGCCCTAATTGATAAACAAGAGATTGTATTATGGAGGTTGAAATATCTCCATGAAATTAAGAGATTAAGGAACGAAGGAAAAAAAAAAGTATTTAAATGAGACTTGGCTAAATGAAGGTACAGTGCTGCTAATATTTATAGTCTGAAAGAAGGTTACATAACTTGGTAAGCTATGTAAAGCCTCCTTTATGCAAAACAATACAGTGAAGTATTAATAGTTCAACATAAGTCGATATAATATTGTATTTACATCTATAATTTGAATTATACATACAGGACACACGAAATGCAAGGTATGGCAAGACAATACTATTAAGTCAAAAGAAGCACACCGGGCAGGTTTATCATCTGGTTTAAGAACCCAACTGGAAAAGGAAGACGGCTTATCATTGGCCTTATTGGTAAAACTTGATTTAAATGTATTTCTTTTGATAATTTCAAAAGAAATACATTTAAATTAAGAATTGATCAACGAGTGATCATTTTACTAATGATTTGGTAATGTGACATTACCAAATCATTCATAAAATGATCACTCCGTTATCTGTCACTGAAATCTGGTTAAGTCTTAATGCCTCCCCTCAGAGAAAGATATTTATGGTTGTAGATTAACCTGTTCAAGGACAGTAATGATGCAGTTAATTTCGGTTGCTACTTAAAGGTTAAAATCTATTTCCAGCGAACAAGTAATCTACGCCACCGGTACACAATTATTGATTTACTTTTATTTAATTTCACAGGATTAACGGATGGGTTTTTAATGGATGGTGAATTAATATTTGAAGCCAAAAAGGGTGATGGAGACTACCATTCTGAAATGGATGCACACAATTTTGAAAAGTGGTTCAAATTAATATTGTCAAAAATCGAGAGTGGTGCAGTTATTGTTATGGATAATGCACCATATCATTCGAGGAAATTGGAGAAGCTGCCAACTACAGCCACACGAAAGGCAGATATTCAGGAGTGGCTAAAAAACAAAAACATTCCTTTTGAGGAAAAAGACCTCATCATCATAAATCTCATCTCACACTTCTGTCTCTGGAAAATGTTTTCTGAGTTGGTATTTAGCCTGTGAAAGTGTATTTTTGTTAATTCTCTGTCATTCAAAATTATTATAGTTAAAATTATGACTTTTGTTACCACCCATGTCAATTAATTATTATCATTTGTGATGACTGATGGCAGCAGTAACTAAATTGTTAAGTGGTGTTTTGTGTTATAATTATTTGTTTGATTGAAAACATGGACATATTGTGATAAAGTTGTTTTTAATAAACTGATTGTTACTATTTATTCTTGAACTTGACTTGAAAATAAAAGGTTTCGTACTCCTGCTTCTGCGAGCCTCTTTTGTCTAATGTTATAATAAATGGAGTATAGATGAAGTAAATGTTGTGCCTTATTTTGTATTTGTTCTTTCATCGGTTGCGAAGTTATTCGAGATTTTGCTGGGGTAACGTTTTTGGTTTTGCTAGATCTTTGAAATGGTTAAGCGGATTCTTATCATATTTTGTACATGGCTTCTTAGGAATTAGTTTAAATTTGTTCTGCAATAAAAAAAAACAAAATAATACATAGCTTAAAGGTTATTTCATTAAATAGAAAAACACTTCAATTGGTCCCAACACTCTCAATAAGAGCTCTAAAGACTTACTTTAAACGTTATTTTAAAGCTTGTAACTGCCTTCAAATGTATGTGAAGTTTCATTAGTATCCTGTAAGTATTTAACAAGTTATGATGATATTGAGTTCTTCACGAGCACGGTCTTGATGCGCGCGGTGTTATTTGGCCACTGGATTGGATATATGAACTGAATGTTATGTCAATTATTAGTTTTTTAGTTCAGTTGTATATCAGTAAAATTTCAGCTCAGTACATTGGATAATTAATGAGATAATACGATTAAAGTCATCAGGCAGTGAATGACCGTGGTAACCCGACCAAGTTTAGGTGGTTACGAAAAAGCGAAAACGCAGAACATTATACTATCTTTTGAAATGTTTAGTATAATACACCTTACAATTTCGGTACAGACGCGTACACTGTTAAATACATTAATAATATAATAATATCTGTACTATGAAAACATTATTATTATCTTCCAGTTGCACAAACTTATCAAAAATCACTGATATAACATGTCGTTCGGTGGGACGCGGAAGGGGTGGGGTGAAGGGGCGCATTGTTTGCATATCACACTAAACATGCTCCGTAATCACATAATTCATCTTGTAGAGTGCGCATGCGTTTCGGCAGTTCCGTTTCCTGTTTTTGCAAATATTTATAGAGTGCGTGAGAGCTAACGTAAAATAATAAGTGTGGCGAATTACTGCTAATGTGAAGTGCTTCTATTGATGATCATAGTTATGGTGCAGGCTGCTTGATGAATTCACGAACAAGGTTAGCTTGTATAATGTAACTACAGAAATAGTAGCAAAATTATTATTAACTAGCTGTCCCACGCGGCTTCGCTCCCGTCAACTGGCTACGTACCTACCCTATCCTACGCTATGTCTACCCTACACCTACCCTACACATACCCTACACCTATGCTACACCTACCCTACATCTACCCTACACCTACCCTATACCTACCCTACACCTACCCTACACCTACCCTACACCTACCCTACACCTACTCTACACCTACCCTACACCTACCCTACACTTACCCTACACCTACCCTTACTACTATACGAATGTAACCTGTAAACTTTTGTTTCTACCGGCGGCGGCGATCTAATTAAAATTTAGAACATAAAAGCTGCTATTGTGAATCAATCTTAAAAGATAGACATATGCTGTCGCGGACTTTTTTTTAGAACTTTTAAAGAAGAACAATTCCATAAACATTATATTTGCGTAACTTAAACCGTTTACCCAACGCACGCAACAAAAGCTCTCAAAAAGGAATATTTTTGCCAGTTTTTGCAACATTTTTCATTTATGCTCGGCTCCTATTGGTTGTAGCGTGATGTTATATAGCCTATAACCTTCCTCGATAAATGGACTATCCAACACAAAAAGAATTTTTCAATTCTAACCAGTAGTTCCTGAGATTAGCGCGTTCAAACAAACAAACAAACAAACTCTTCAGCTTTATAATATTAGTATAGATATGTACATGTTGTTAGGTACTTATCTAAAACTGTATTTTTTTAAGGCTTAAATATTTAAATTTAGGAACTTATTATTTTCTTTTCTTTCGTACTTAATATTACCTAGACTGGAATTCTCAACAATGATAACGACATATGTATCCTTCGCTACATAGTACCTATAAAACAAAGTCGCTTCCCGTTTGTCTGTCCCTGTTTGCTTAGATCTTTAAAACTACGCAACGGATACTGAAGCAGTTTTTTTTAATAGATAGATTGATTCAAGTGGAAGGTTTTTGTGTATATATTGTCAAAATATGACTTGAAATTTGATTCATGAAATTCATGACTTAGCGACCGATTTTTATCGTTATCAATGTCGGGAGTCGGGACTACCGCAACAGGTAGGTATTTATTTATTTCCACAAACTCCTTGGACACGTAGACTTTAAGAAATCCATAATTACCTTGTTGCGACACTCGCGTTGATATAAACTCGCAAATAGATGACGATTCGAGTTTCAAAATTATCTGTCAATAAAAATTATTTAATAATCACGTAGTTTTTTTTAAAACTTGTGTACATGTCTGTACTAAATTTGTAACACTATCCTACATATTTTAGAAGGTACCATAATGTTTTGCGTTTTCGCTTTTTCGTAACCACCTAAACTTGGTCGGGTTACCACGGTCATTCACTTCCTGATGACTTTAATCGTATTATCTCATTAATTATCCAATGTACTGAGCTGAAATTTTACTGATATACAAGTGAACTAAAAAACTAATAATTGACATAACATTCAGTTCATATATCCAATCCAGTGGCCAAATAACACCGCGCGCATCAAGACCGTGCTCGTGAAGAACTCAATATCATCATAACTTGTTAAATACTTACAGGATACTAATGAAACTTCACATACATTTGAAGGCAGTTACAAGCTTTAAAATAACGTTTAAAGTAAGTCTTTAGAGCTCTTATTGAGAGTGCTGGGACCAATTGAAGTGTTTTTCTATTTAATGAAATAACCTTTAAGCTATGTATTATTTT
The DNA here is from genome assembly GCA_948252205.1 of Orthosia incerta. Lineage (NCBI taxonomy): Eukaryota > Metazoa > Arthropoda > Insecta > Lepidoptera > Noctuidae > Orthosia > Orthosia incerta. Next base: position 11,088,019 of record OX411748.1, read on the forward strand.
GTTTTTTTTATTGCAGAACAAATTTAAACTCATTCCTAAGAAGCCATGTACAAAATATGATAAGAATCCGCTTAACCATTTCAAAGATCTAGCAAAACCAAAAACGTTACCCCAGCAAAATCTCGAATAACTTCGCAACCGATGAAAGAACAAATACAAAATAAGGCACAACATTTACTTCATCTAGACAACTAATTTTATAGCTAGTAATTATTCAAATATTCCCATTAGAAAGAAACAGGTCTGGCTGGGGTAACGTTACCCCAGCAGGAAATGTTTTTGTGAAATAATTAAAAAACTATAAGCGCAACAAATTTAAAAATGTGCGCAACAATTACAGAAGCCGCAAAACTAATTATCTATAAGATTCAAATGACCTTTTTCGACAACATCTGGCCTCGGTAACGGACACAACCTGTCCCGCGCGGGACATCCCGCCCGACACATATAAAATCGGGCGGTCCCACCAAAATCGGGTCGACGTATGTTTATTTCGAGGGTACCTATATCATTGCTTGTGCTCAAATATAGCCCAAAAACTTCTAAAATTCAATTCTACTACATACCTATTATTATTTTTAATACAGAATTAAAAAATAAAAGAAAATAATATAATTATACACTTTATTTCGTTCATTTTTCACTAACTTAATATTTTCAGGTCATAATTCTATTGGAATATTTTGTTCCACCTCATTAAGAAAATTTGTTTTTATTACAATACTAACATGTTTCGAGATTGATTGTCTATTAGTATTAAATCTATTCTTAACATTAAGACTCACGTGACATTTTACAAGAAAATAATGGACAATTGTTTTGTTTTTTGGTGATGGATTCAATCAAACATATTGGAATCGATTTGATCCATTTATTTTTGTCTACAAAGAAAACATATCTATATAATAGTTTATCGTCTTAGTTTAAATAAAATTACCGACAGTTAATTATATTGTTTACAGCCAAAATACTTGCACGTTTTCGATTACCAAAGTGCGTTTTACTATCATAATTTTTTGTGTTTTCTAGTGATGTCTTTATTCATTATCATTAGTTTTAATATTTGTAAACATTACAGGCCGTGCAGCATTAACCTTTTTTTTTAGTCTGCCAGCGCTTGACACTTGTCAATTGTTAATGAGACACGTGTCACGCGCGCTGCTTAGCCAAAATGTACAAACAGGAAAAGAGTTTGGTGTGCAGGTAACAATAAAAACTTCTGCACAATCCAATATGCATCGTAATTGCGTGCGTTGTAATTTAAGGCATATTTGGCTAAACTTATTAGGCCCAAGTGCGTGAAATACTTAGCTCAGAGTTAGTTGTTAACACGAGGTTAAATTGACAGTACGTCATACAATATTGTCAATTTAACCTAATGTTAGCAACTAATTCTAAGTTTTTTTACGCAAGTGAGCCTTAGTGGATTGTAAATAAGGCTAAGTTTGCTGCTTACTTGTGTTGTGGTTTGTCGACTGTACCCATTTTTCTTTAGAGACAAATCCACATTTACAGATACAATAAATTGTAGCTTCTTCCCTATTTTTCTTTCGAGAAAAGTTCACATTCACAGATACAATAAATTGTAGCTTCTTCAATCTGTGTATTTACTTACACCAATAAAATTTAAAATATTTTTCACCATTGTGCGTCACGGGGTTAGACTGTAAGTTTCTTTGAAATCACTTGAATAAAAAATAACACCAAAATTGTTTAGAAAACAATTACATCTTACAGCTATTGAATTTGTGTTATGCCTTTAAAATAATAATTCGTGTCTTCGTCACTTTTTAACAATCAAACAATGATTTGATTTACTTGAACTCTTAAAAAAATAAGGTTTCTTTTACAAATTAAGTTTTATTTTAAAATATTACAGCTTATTAACAAATGTTTAGTCTATAGCTATTTGCAAATTGTTCTATCAACCTGTAAAAATATAAGAGCACAAAATGATTATTTTAAGTAAATTAATCCAATTTTATGAATTAATTATACATTTTAAGAGTAATGTCTTCATCAATATTTGTAAAGTACGGGTGTCGCATTCAGTTGTTTTATTTTAATTTTACTGTTATTCTACAACGTTAACACACATACACGAAAACAAACACGAATCAAACACTGTATACATAGGTACTCATAAAACATAATTATTGTTAACACTGATATGAAACATTTATTCAGTCCGGGGTTTGATTACATTAGGGTGCGAACACATTGGTTAACACGGTGCTCATTTGAATTCCGCCAAGTGTACATCAACAAGTATATTTTTAAGTGGTAATGTGAACGCACCATTATAAAAAGAGGTCAACAACATTCAAGAACAAATAAAATTGCTAAAACCTAACAGAATTACGGAAATTTTCACATATCAACCTCTTTTCTTCCATCGGAATTACATACAATAATTTAATTCGACACACTTTTTTTTTTTCATTTACTTTTTTTTCCGTTGTTGCACACATCAATATACTTATGCCAATAATTTCAATTTTGTATTCGTGAATACAAACTGATCTACCTATTAGGTATACACTACATCATTGTCACAAGACTGTACAACTACTTAAAAAGTAATATAATAGTCACAGCGGATCTTTATGTCTCTGAAGTTCGCTATACCAACCATTGCGCAAGAAACAGTTTGTCATCGAGTATACTGCATAGAGTAAGAGATATAATGCGAAATAAGTAACCGAGTGAAAGAGACAGTTATACAAAGCTATCTTCACTTTCAACATTGTCAAAAATTGCTACTGCGCAGGGTCTTGCAGCCAATTCAGAGACACAAAGATCCGTTGTGTGTATTATAACGAAGATTGAATTGATACAAAAATAATAAAAAATGCGATATGATACAGATTTATTCATTTAGATTAAGATCTTAGAAACAGAAAAATAACCAAAGGTGCTCCCTCACCTGGAGCGTTCGCCTGTAATAAATCAGATTCGATTTTGAGCATAACATTCCAGTACTGCGTCCCTGACATGACGAGCATTCGCCTGTAATGTAACATTTCAGATTCGATTTTGAAATGGATTTTGATTCTGTAATGCTCAGTTCTCTTCCCTCTCCAATATAATGCTCGAATAACATTACAGGATTCGCACTGTAATGCTCGGTTCTCCCTCAGTGATGTAATGCTCGATTCATTAATTAAAATTTAATTTCGTACAACTTATTGTCGGGCCTACGTTGTCCCCCCATATCCAAGTACTAATGCTGTAACATGGAAATATTGTACACAAAAAAATAAAAAATAAAAGAGTAACCATGGAGTTTCTTGCCGGTTCTTCTCCGACTAACCCGAACCGTGCACCTTTTATCGACGTTCTATAAGTGCCCATGTAGGCCTATGTAAAATAAAATAAAATGATTTTGATTCTGTAACGTTACATTACAGGCGAATGCTCTAATTGAGGGAGCACCTTAAGAATTTGGTTGTGCACTATTCTAATCTCTGTAATTTCCTATTAAAGATTATGTTAAGGTTTACAAAACTTAGCTAAGCTTTAGTTAAGATGTAGAAGTCAAATGAAAAATTATACAAAAAATAATCACCAAATATTTATCATCATCTCTTTGATAACTGTGTAGTCATAGACTTAATACCTTTTAAACCCGCATCAGTTTATACACGTAACAATAGTTTATGACGCTACTGGATAAATTAACATTAATGTACTTTAGATAAAACGGTAAAAACTTTAATATTGTTGCATAATAAATTAAAAACTAACATGTCATCAAATTGAAACCTACTTACGCTTATCATTAAAAAAGTCTACAAATAAAATCATTTGTAGAGTAAAAAAATAAGAGGAAAGTATTTTCCATTGTTTTTGAGTAGTATTCCTAGAAATGAATGTGTTTAGGGGTGAAAATTGTTCTAGTTGGTGCTTGGGCTATCCGTGCCGCTGCCGCTGTTTGTCTCTGCATTAGCAAGCGCTAAACTTTTATTACTTTTATTGTTTTTTTTAGTAGCCTTGCTAAGCGTTGCGACTTCTTTTAGTAGATTCTGTATTTTGGTGTTCATGAGGCCGAATTTCGTCTCGTTGAGCCGATCCTTGTTTTTCATTTCTTGCCGCAGGTCCTGTGTGCTGTTTAAGTGCTGTGCTTTTAGCTCCGTGATCTGAAATTATGAAAGCATATATTGATTGAGCCTGGATGAGCGAAGGGGTTGGGAACATCAAAATTTTCTTATTCAATACTAGCTGACCCGGCAAACTTGGTTTTGCCATAAAAACACCAAACATTCATCTACCTTACCTACCCTACCAATTTGTTTTTGAGTATTGACATTTTATACGATAACTGACGTCACGTCACTTCACTCAATTGTTTTGCCGTCCCGGAACCTCTCCACTAACACTTACAACTTTATGGTATGGTATTAATGTTCAAATTGACTTTTTAGTATTATTACGAATCGTTTGTATGGGAGTATAGAAAAGTTTTGTTTTTAGACTTTTTCAGACAATTTTTTAATTTTTTCGCTCCGTAAGAACCTTCTAACAATAACAAAAGCAACAAAAAAAGAATACACATTAAGCGATTCATTTTTATATTATAGATAGTGGCAAACTATCTATAATATAAAAAAATTGTCGACTATTTGTCGCGGATCGAAGTATGTATTACTACACTTTATTTAGGCGATGAACTTTAACACAGGACAGTGTACAAATTCAGTTGATCCGCTCTACTGTAAAGTTATTTAAAATGTCTTGATGGTTTGTCTCGTGTGGTTTGTTAAGCGACGATCTAGAAATCATAAGCACCCGATCAGGACAGCAAGGTTGCATGTCACTGCAAGTTTACAAATGAGTACACATGTACTCGTTTGTTAACACTACTGGTAATTTGTCGGAATAATCCTTTTCTATTATTTTATACGACGTGGTCCCTCACAATGGGCCTAATCAGAAAGCTAACAGTCAACCTAAGGGCAATGGAGAGGGCTATGCTCGGCGTTTCCTTGCGTGATCGAATCAGAAATGTAAAGATCCGCAAGAGAACCAGGGTTACCGATATAGCCCGAAGAACAATAATTGCGAAATTTAAGTGGCAGTGGGCAGGGCACATTGCTCGCAGAACGGATGGCCGATGGGGCAGAAAAGTTCTGGAGTGGCGACCGCGAACCGGAAGACGTTGCGTTGGAAGGCCTCCCACCAGGTGGACCGATGACCTGGTGAAGGTTGCGGGGATCCGCTGGATGCGGGACGCACGGGACCGGTCAATGTGGCGACGCTTGGGGGAGGCCTATGTCCAGCAGTGGACGTCTTTCGGCTGATATGATGATGATTATTTTATAAATTAAAATTATACAAAATATATGATCATAAAGAGTAAGAATTAAATAATACATACCAGTTTATCTTTGGAAAGTAATTCGTTATCCTTCTGTTGCACCTTCTTCGTCAAGCTCGCAATGGTCTCCTTGAGCTGGGTCATCGCTACTACATGGTCGGAACTGTTGGGATCCAGTTCACCTATGGAGCGAAATATGACTAAGAAAAAAAAAACAAGGGAGATTAAAACATTTGATATATTGTATTTACAACCCGAGTTAATTTTGCTTTTGTCGTTACTGATGTACAGTCAAACTAATTAATTCAAGACCCATGCAGCCGATAATTGGTTTGACAACTTCAAAACACGTCATTCAATTTTGACCACTTTATTCATAGCAGTCTTTTTTGTGTGCTTGTACTGTCGTCCAGAATTAATTTGACTAGCGTAAAAAAGAAGTACAGAACAATTTTTAATTTCTAAAACATCTACAAACAAGCGTATTTTATATAAGAGAAAAATGCCAAATAATACAACATCAAGTAGATATTAAAATGGTGTCATTTCATTGAGATAATTGTCACTGTCATATTAAATCGATAACTAGTTTATTGCTAAGGAAATATAATCCACCATGCGGGTTCGTTTTTTTTTGTTTTGTGACATGCCGGTTTTCTCACGATGTTTTCCTTCACCGTTTTGAGAGCAGTGGTGATGAAATAATTTACGCAAAGCAATGCGCCTGCCTGGGTTCGAATCCGCGACCTTTACTCGTAGTTACAACTTGTAAGTCGCGGCCGTTACCACTGGGCCACCACTGGTCTCATACATAATTTATGTTTAAGCTAAATTCGACCTAATTGTATTAGAACGTCTGTAGTAAAATAAGCATAAGACGGGTCAGGAATCAATTAAGCCGATAGTACTTAATCAGTTTTTTTTGCCAATTACCAATTTAGGTTAAGAGAACGTGCTTAATAATATAAACACAGCATCTATGTGTTCCCAGACACCACACACATTACTGAGAAAAAGCTGACTAGATTTACGTGACCTTCTTTCTTAACTTGCCCTGAAACTCATCATCCTCTCACTTCATTTACGTGAAAAGGTTAGACACGTACTATTTAAAATGTTAAGATTTAATAAAGGCAGGTAAGTAAGATAGGCTTTTAATTTCGTTTCACTTACAGTGGCACGACGGTATGCGTTGTCCACCGCGTCGCATCCCCTAAGAAGGTTCAGTTCTCGATCACCTTCGACCACATCGGCCCTTAGATGCAAACGACACACTTTGTCCATACGAACATATTTGTTCCACACGAATATTATGGTCCTTACCAACTTTACAACTTCCAAATGCTCACGAGATCCAATTTGACGGTCATCGTTTCGCAATGCAACAGTATGCGGGTTTGTGGGAGAAAAAGGCGGTACTTATATGCTAAACATCCATTAAATATTTATTAAAACTTTATGCACAAGAAAAAATATTTACAAGGTCAGATTTAATGTCTTAGGAATTTTCGACAGCAATTTAAGTGATATTTACACCGTGATAGTATGTCCACTAAAAGCAGCTTTAAAGAGTGGATGAAAGATAAAAAGAATTATCTAATCAACTTATACAAGAGTGAGAGATCACTATTTTTAGTTCAATCACTCAATTCATAAATACAGGAATCTGCGGGCTTCCAAAAATAAATTTATTATTATGTCATTATTAGAATAGGATATTAGAGAGCAATGCTTACCTTGCAAAGGGTTCATCTTAGATTTCTTCTCTGACGGCTGTGAGTCATTGAGCGAGGAATCCGTGGAGTTCATTGATTTCATCATGTCGGACTTACGCTTCTCTTTGTGACCACTCCTAGACCTGAAAAGTGATATGAGTTTTAGAACAGGTCAATAAGAGCACTTGTTAGATTTTTGATTCTAAAGATTCAAGTCTAATCAACTATTACTACTAGCATTTTATTACATACATTCTAATACAATTAGGGCGAGTTTAGCTTAGTATATTCCCTTAGCATCTTTTTTTTTAATTTTCTTGAATAAATACTGCAATGTACACCATGGTCAAAATTGTATGACACATATTGATAACGTTTTTATATTATTTAAAATGTCATAAGGGCTCCATGAGTATATATAACAAAAAACATTAGTGTCTCGAAGTGTGAATAGATCATGTACCAAACAGTTCGACTGTACGTTCAGGGATAAAAAAAAATGAAAAACTTACTTGTGTCCCCGGTGCTTATGTTTGTCCACAGATGATAGGTGCTGTTTGGTTCTAGCCAGTGCCCTCTTGAGGGACTGGGTGCATAGCCAACACAACAGTTTCCCATCCACCTGCAACAATATTATTCAATTTTTTTATTGTAGATGGTACTGCGCAAAACACGTTTAGCATACAGGCAGATGAGAAGAGCAACTAAATATGCACATGAAATTCTATACTTTTCTAAAGTGACAACATAACACTAGTGATTACTAAAAAGAATAAAAAAATCAAGATATTTAAGCATTCAAATTAAGATTAAATTTCTCCTATCCGCCTTTAATTTTACATTAGCCCGCCTATAAAGTTCCATAATTATTAACAGGCAACCATAGACAATAAAACAACCTTTTAACAAAAACATTGAACCGACGCGGGCAAAATAACGAACTAAAAAGCAAAAAAAAAAAACTATTTTACGAAAAACAAAAAGACTTCCAAAGCAAAACACTAAAAAGAGCAATAATAACTATCGTTTCGGAAGTCGGTGTCTATACACATAGAGTACAAACATTTTCTTAATGTCCCTCGGCAAACTTCGTGTTTCGTCAGTCGTCGGATTTCTACCAGTTGCCCTTTGCATTTGGTGCAAACCGGACGCTCTCAATCAACTTGGAAGTATATAGAGTTGTTAATACTCTTTTAACATAATGTAATTTATTTTAAAAATGGGAGGAATGGGCTAAATCTGCTATTTCACAAGGAAATCAAAACAAAACTTCGTTTGTATTAGGAAATGCGATGATTGTCGAGGGACATTAAGAAAATAGTTGTACTGTACACTACTGTTTGTACATACAAACATACATACACTTATGAAATTTGGCACAAGTGTAAGAAGCCCACATATAATATCATAATTATGTGAATATTGTTCAATTTCAACAATATTACATATATACGTATCGAATTGATAACATCCTTTTTTTAGAAGTCAGTAAAAAATATACTTAGCGCCAAACATGCAAATTAATTACAATGATTGCAGCTATGTTAATCTTTGTTGATTTTTAACACGCTTTTATTCGCTTGGTATGTATGTATCTATGTATCAATGTAACGGAATCTTTGAACGTGATTTTCACCCACTTCAAAACGTTGGATTGATTTGAAACTTTGCACACTTATCAAGGACCGATGACAATGCAATAATTTAAACAGTTTGTCCCATTATCCTTACCAATAAAGCGTGTTTTTTAGTTTTTAGAACTACAATTTATTTGTTTCAAAATGAGTCGTCTCAAAATGCTAGCTAGACTAAGTTTCTTTTTCTTTTTAGTTCGTTATTACGTCGTTTTTTTTTTTTGTAAAGATTATTTTTTTTGGCTTTTTAGTTTACTTAATTACAGAATCGGTTCAAAATTGAAAAGTCAGTGGGAAATTATCAATCAATCCTTTTTTTCCTTTAGGGGTGGATTTTATTTTTCAAATTTAAATGGGACCAACTTTGAAAACAAACTCTTTCCAATAAAAAATAATTATAGAATCGGACCACTCTGTAAAAAACTATGCGGTCATATATTAAAAAAATATACATGTCGAATTTAGAACCTCCTCTTTTTTTTAGTCGGTTAAAAATGCCATACTTTATGGCAGTTTACAATATTGGTGCGACGTGCTCTTTTAGCTCTTTAGCTCCGAAATGCCGATGAATTAAAATTCACAAACGAATCTTTTCTTTTAAAAAAAAAACGTCGCCCTACACTAGGAATTGCTCCAGTATAGTGGGTGCATTTACAAACATATAAACTCACATACACAAACAACCAGACCGAAACAACCATCTGTAGGCCATACAAATATTTGTTCCGTGCGGAAATCGAACCCGCGACACGCAGCGCAGCAGCCGATCGCTCAACCACTACGCAAACCGTGTCGTCAAATCAACTACCTACTATAAATAAAAAAAAAACATTATAAATTAGTGCTAATTAGCTAGCCAAAACTCAAAATGTTTTCAACGTATCATAATATGCCATTAAAATGATGTTATCCAGCTGAATGTGGACAGTCCATGAGTTTAAACTTTTTTTTTTTTTCAGACTGTGGTAAAGCCCAAATGGCCAGTTATGTCTTTAATACCAAAGTAACCTTAGCAGGTAAAGGATAAGGAAAATGTTTTAATTAGACTCAAATTAGAATAACAGAAAGGAGATAGCCCATACACAGGCCCCTTATGAGGTATAGTGTCTGCGATTTCAATATTATCCAAAAATAGAATTTATATTTTGTGTTTTTTTCCCTCCGTGTCCTTTACTTTTTATGTACAGTACGACATAAAAGAGTAGAAATTAAATATTTGGGAACTAAAAGTTTTCATTTTCTGGCAACATCTAAAATGAGTACGTGAGCTGTCAATTTTTCTCGATCGGTTTCGATTTTCGTAAGAATTTTGGTTTTTGTGTGATATTTCTGAGTATGGACAGACAAACAGTGGCAAATCATGAATAAGGTAATTCGTGGAGGTGCCTGTGATATAGTTTACAAAGTTTATATGTGGTGTATAGCCGAATTCCAAGCTGGGAAGCTTCTATACAACTTAGAAGATGTTTACCGTCGTACAGCAGATTTTACTGGTAAGTAACTATTGAAAGTTACGCTAAACGTTAATTACAAACGATTAATACATTCAGGGAGCTTAATTTTCGAACCACATATCATTTACAAATTATTTGTCTAACATTTTTGAGGTTATGCTAAGGTAAACAAATACCGTTGTAGTTATAGCGCGACTTAACAACGTTGATAGTAAGGCAAAAACAATTAATGTAATTTATTGCGGATACGAATTTTTTGCTATGCCATATTTGTTGATGCAATCGACTAAATGGAAAGAAACAATTTTAAAATATATTCACGTTTATTTACCGCGGAACTTCTTTCGTCGGACTAACAGTGATTCTTTTATTTACTTGTTTTAGGTGTTTCTGTAAGCACTGTGCGCAGAATCGTGCAACACGACATTGAAAACGGTGGGAAATTCTCAACACCAGCTAAACACTTGAAGGGTCGTCCCATGGTACAGACAGCAGTGGCGATGAAAGTTCAGAAATCAGTGACGAATCAATACCAGAGCTTAAAATAGACTACACGAACTTATGTGATCCCATGGAAGGTGTAGAGTATTTAGATTTTGATTTATTAAATTCGTTTATTTTATTAATTTTAGTTTATATCTGAGTGTATATGGAAAGCAATTGATTATTATAAATACTTTTTTTTTTGTGAAATTGTTGTTTTATTACTACTACATATTAAATATTTAATAAATATACTTATTTAATATATTTACTCATTTTTTATACCCAATAAATAAATAATACTATTCAAGTATCAAGATCAGCTGTGTCGTACTAACTGGGTTGCTATTTGAGCGATTGTGGCGCCCTCATTTAATTTCTACTCTTTTATGTCGCACTGTACAGACAACAACAGATCAGGTTTCTTTACTTGGACATTTGTATGCACCTTATTGCATTGTAATAAGGGTTCATTTCAAGAACAGAAACATCTTTATTTCTCGTGAACCCCGCAAAATAAATAAAAAGTGTTTTCTAATTATGAATATAACGTGTTTTTTCTACAATTTGCAACCAAATTCATCAAGATACAACCAGTTTTTCAAAGGGGCCCAAGTTCCCTTACAATATGGGCATTCCCCTTTTCCTCAATCCCCCCTCTGATTTCTTTGTAAAACTTGACAAAAAGGAAGCACTACAACTAACATTTTTCTTTCCTTTATGTTAAGTATGACTGTTACTTACCTGACTTTGTTGAAGTATTACAATTGTTATGTTACATAATGTCACCGATATAGCAGCCATAACACTTTCAATTTATGCAGCACTTACCATAACAATTTTTTTAAAGAATTTTGATATTAACCAAAGAGCAATTATTTATCTATACAGGGTCAAATTTATCAGTATACAGTAGGTTCACTATTCATGTGACTAGAGGTCTGGGATTTCTTCGGCCAAAGAATTAGCATTGGAAATCAAAGTGGCAAGGCTGCCAGCTTGAGGCCCGATGAGTTCTTCCATTCCCCCTTTTTGTATGCGCTTGTAAATTATTATTTACAGTTTGTATATAGGTACATTATATATGTAGTCTTTAATTTTCCATTTGCATTCTGTTGTAAATAATATATAATTCTAACAAAAAGGTTCAAATTAAATTAGCTAGATAGAAATGCCTCAGATGTAATGGACATTGATATTTAATAAAAATTATAAGAAGAAAAAAATCTTGATTTATTTCTAGTAACTACAGTTAGTATAAAGTTACTTCAGCAGTTCTTGAACTTTAAATTACTAGAATTTAAAAAGATTTTTTTCTTCACCGTTATTTCTTCCTCTTAGTCTGAGTTTCTCACCTCGAAATCACAGAACTAATGTGACAAATGGTCAAGCACAAGTTATCTGCTGTGATTGGGTGTTGAAAATTCATTCAACCAATCACAGCTGATAACGCATCCTTTTCACATTAATTCTGCGATAAAATAGAGAAACTCTGCCTTAGTCATACACTCCTGGCAGAATGGTCATGGTTATGGATCTTTTCTGAGACTTCTCCATCTCCTTCTATTTATTACACTGTGAGTACATTCAGTGAGGGAACACTTCGTATAGGATTTATTTAATGAGGTCTTGGATCTGCTTGTGGGAGCTTTCGTTGTGGATCATCTTTATATAGCCATCCCATCACGCTTGTGGCATTCACTAGGTAATTAAATTTGGCCCTGTATATTATATCTTTGAAATTGCTGGGCTTTCCCTATCATACTTTAGGGTTTTCCCAGCAGTCTTCTATTAAAACCTTCTCAGTATTTTGTCTACGGATAGAAGACAGGATGTGTCCAAAGTATTATTTTTATTGTTGCACAAAGGCACCACTATTCATTGAAGCTGACTTGTTTGAATACTAAGAAACAGTTGATATCACAGTTTACAACAAAGTGAATGGAAGTGTGTGCAGACATTTATTTTTGCAATAAGGAAAACTTATATAAAATCATTGAAGGATTTCATTATTTCTCATTTTCAATCTTATTTACCTGTTCTACCAGCTTAGCCCGCATGAAATTTCGAAAATATCCCGCAGGAACATAATACCTACCAGGGTAATAAGTATTCTATGTCCTAATGTAGGCCATGGTTTACCCACAATACATATTTTATTCAAATCCAATTAACTATCTTAAATTGCCTCAAATGCAATCTATTGTGAAATGCTGCAACTTATAAACGGTTCTAACTTTTTTCCCATCATTGTTCAAGTGCCTAGCCTTGACTACAATCTTACAAGTTCTAGGTTAATACCAAAACAATCTAGCACTAAGTTGTACCTACTTATTGCAGTTCAATGCTGATCTAGAATGTTGAATATATTTTAATTAGGATGGCACTTATCAATGTGGCAATATTGAAATTACTCAGAAGTATTTTGCCTGGTTTTTATAGTCAATAGGTGACCCAAAGGATACATGACATTCTTTAATGACCTTTTATGTGGTCATAAAATAAGTTAACATATTTCTAGAACACCTATCGTCAAAGTTTTCAGACAATTAATTAACATAGACACTTTATTGAATTTTATACCTTTTTGGTATCATCATGGCGGTCAAAAGCGCAGCGTTGTTTGCACTGCTCGCACGTGACAGCTGGCCCGTACTTGCGCTCGGAGTTAGCACAACGTTGGCACTTGTTACCTAATTTTTAATGAAGTGTCAGTACATAGTTTTCATACTGTAATCAAAACATATTCTGCAATATCTACTTGGATAACAGTTTTATGGCTAGAGGGCATTTACACACTTTCAGTCTATTGTAAAGTTAGTACCTAATTGTGTGAACCATCTGTTTACAGTGCGTGTAAATAAAACAATGCAAATGAGGATGACTTTAATGTAGGAAAATATGATAAACATAAGTCACCTCTAGGCTCAAGTAATTTAAAAAAAGTACTATCAATTTGAAAAGTGGAAGAATTTATTCCCACTCTTCTTTGAAGAAGATAAAATTGAGACTGAAGATGTGTAATTGAGATTTGTACACTTGCTTGCTTGTATTTCAGTCATAAAATTATTGATATTTTGAAATGTTTTTCTTGTTATCAGAAAGTTTGAAAAAACCACACCACATTATTCACAACAAAACTGTTAATTTAATAAATTATTGAACTTTAACAGTGTGTTTGTCAATAAGACTCAAGACTCGTTTTGACAGCAAGCTATGCACAAATAATACCCAAAATCAGAAGAAAAATGTGTTTGTGGAATAATAAGCTTACCAATAAATGCAGCTATGATGTTGCAATATTCACATGCTGTAGGCTTGCCATAGGCCTTAACATTGGCCTCGCATTTCTTACAGATTGATGATGTGTTTGACTTGCTACAAAAATAAAGTGCATCATAAACTTTTTTTTATAGTATTATTGTATGATAAAGATCACTAAACATTCAATTAATAATAAACCTTTGAATTGATAGATTTATATGAAAATAAATAGTTCAGTTCCTATGTTAGCTGATTGAGATAATAAGTATGAACAATGAAAATGGTATCAGTGAGAGAGAGAAATTGAAAGTAATTTTGACTTAAAATCTTTATCATAATACACAGTTCTTTCGAGCCTTGGCAGCTGGCACTGACCTTGTTTGTTGAAACTCGGAACGGCAGTACGTGCACTTGACGACTGGGAATGATCCGCGACATTCCTGAAATATCACACAACAAACGCGTCACTTTCTGACGTCAAAATAACAGTTATGTATGACGCACACTCGTAATCCCTGTTCCCAACAAGAAACATCAATAAAAATAGTAAATAATGATTCGATCAATATCATATTTTAAATTCAATAATTGTGACGTACGTACCTTACAAAGTTGTTCACCAGTTGATAATTCCTCGAAAGGGTGTCTGGAGAAACACTTCGAACAAGCGAATAGCGGTGTAGATGCCGTGTTACTCATGATTATTAAAAACAAACAACACTATTGATACGCCGAAAATTTAATAAAATTGGGTACACTGAACTAATACAAAATTACAATACGCGAAATTTAACAACTGATATTGAAAAATGGCTTCCAACCAATATCAAATATGGCGAATTAGCGTTACAATTTTTTAATGCCAATGTCAGATGTCACTCAGCTGTCAGATTTATAAAAATAGTTGATTTTGATAATCGACTAAGGTGTTCTCAAACGTCTTATAATAATTGGACCCTCGATTAAATGCTATTCGGTATTCAGGGTATTCAGGGCCTTGAATACCGTGTCACTTCACCATTTCGAGTCGATAAGGTCGATATTACACCTCCCTAAAATAGAGTTTAGGTACGGCACAGAAAAAACAGTGGAAGTGCAATGCAGCAAAATTACTATGGGAACCGGAAACCGTTGTCGCCAAACTCACACAAATAAACTGATAATCATATAATGCACTACAAATAAGCCGATCGTTTGATTTGTCGTTTTAATGTTAGTCAAAACAAGCATAAGTCACAGATCCTACATCTGAAAAGTCACATTCTTTAAATAGATGGCGGTATTCTCAGTGATTGCAATTATAAACTTTATTGCGTATGACGTAAGGTTGACATTCGTGTCAACCTTAACCTTTTACCTTGTCCTTACCTTTTTATTCTTGGTCGATATCTTCTGCTACTCAACCATGGAAGTAACATTAAATTTTTAATTACATTATCGATATCGATATATACCCGATTTCTTAATTCGAAAAAATAAACCTTGTTTGGAGTTCAGTAAAACTGTAGGATGAATGGCGTATAAACATAAAATATTCTATGTATACAAATTTGTTACTTTTCGTTAGTCTCGCTAAAACTCAAAAAACGGCTTAATAAATCAGTTTCTAAAACATGTTCAGAGCATATCGTGTTTGATTTGGATGGCATCCAATTAACTCTACCCGTTGCATCTATCCATTTCTCTTTGACGCTAGCTTCTTTGGGAAATCTAAAAATCAGAAGGATTTTTCATTTGGTGATTTCAAGAAATTGCTGCACAAACAATCATTGTAATAATTATTATACATGCAATACAGCATACTTCCATTTTTTTTTAAATATTTTATCCATGTGCCTATTTTCTTTTATCGATATCTATCTATAAAATCAATACCCGACCCGACTACATCCCTAATTGAGTAGCGAATAACTTTATCTTTATGAATCCAAAATAAACTTTATTTTAATCGCGTAAGGTTGATTAATAATTGAACTAGACGTTTTATTAAATTATTAGAAAATTTAAATTTACTAAGATTTTATTAGAAAACAAATAAAATCGTTTTTACCGATGATACGAAACAACTCCAATTTTAAGATTCTTTCTCCTACTATCATTTTTGCACTCCAAAATGGAACAAAATGGCATAGTTACGGAAAAATAAATTTTTCGCGTGACTAGCACCTCGACCCGATGTTAGAACACGACTGGAATCAGTTTTGCGCAGCGTTGCCAGAACTTAACTTTTGTTACATTTTACGTAACTTTTGACCTTCTCATGTAACCTCCATGTAACACTCAAAATGTAACTCTTACGTAACTTTCAGGACTTAATAAAAATATCGAAATATTTTACAGCAAACAAAAAATAATCGTGAAACGGAACGTATCTAAGGAAGTTTTCGTTCGTCGTGTTGTCGCACCTTATTTTGTGGCACACAAATTGACGTTTTGCTTATTCACTCACTCACGTATATTTTTAAATCTTCAATCCCGCTTACTCCGGCGGGCGAGTGAGCATATTAGGCTTAGCACACACTGCGATTTTTATTCGCGCGATTTTTTTCTGCGACCTATGGAATTGTATGAAGCTGCACTTATTGCGGTAAAAATCCACGCGGCAATAATACCGCAAGAAAGCCGTGTTTTGCCTCAGAATCCACTGCACTGGGGCGCAGATTAAATTCGCGCGACATTTTGAACTCTATGAACAGGTAGAAAGATACAAAAATCGCGAGGCATTTAATCAGCAGTGCGTGTTAGTTAGATTCAGTACGCGGACAAAAATTCACAAATAAAATAAGGTAATGTAACTTTTCTCAAGAAAATGTAACTTTTTGAGATGTATCATGTAACATTTAACTATCTGTCACTGGCAACACTGGTTTTGCGTGGGTGCGCCGGTGCGCTTATAAGTGACACGCGTGCCACGCCTACTTTGCATTTCCACTGTTTTTTCTGTTCCGTGCATTGTACCGTTGCCCAACAGAGTACTTTTTTATATTGCGTTCCCCACGTGCACTTGACTTGCCGCTGCCTCGTAGTTTAAGTGTATTTTGCACTTACAAACTCATAGGTGCGACTGCGAGCCAGTAAAAGTGTGATAATATAAATCGAACTTGATCATGATGTGAATGATGAGTGCGGCATAGTTGTAAACTTGTAAACCGTATTTTAGTAATGCTCTGTGTTGTTTAATCTCGAATGGTTTAGCCTCGGTCACAAACTACTTAGAGATACTACGTATGCCTCGGTGTGCAGGCAGGCTGTGACGGTGTGACTCATTGTGCCCTGTTATAGTGTTAATACACGTTCAAATTTGGTACGGACGGACCACGGATTTGTGGGCGGGGTTAGTCCGGCCCGGACCATATCCGAGCGTGTGTAGAGTAGTCCGCGGACATTATTATTATTAAATTGATTCCGTCTCGGTCCAAACAAGCGTGTGTAAGCGAGAAAGCATTTGTGGGCGCAGTCGGTCCGGCCGTACCAAATCCGAACGTGTGTTAGCACTATTAAATAAACCATATACAAATATTGTAAATGTTACAATCCGATTTTTTTTAATAATTGCCATATTTGTAAAGTTGTATGACAAGTGCTGTTTAATAAACCTTACAATAATGTAAGAATTTTAGAAGTAAAAACATCACAAATATTACCATAACAAATGATTTCTATTAAACGTTTACATACATGAGCAGAAAACGCCTGTAGATTTTGATGACAATATTGTATCTACAAATATGAAAGTTCTATTAACTCGAGTAGCGATACTCAAGTTCAACTCGAGTTATGTAAAACAGTTAATCTTAAAATATTTAAATTGATACCTGTAAAGAGAAAATGATTATTAAACAAAAATATATGTAATATTGTCGGTATAATTTTAAAATTTTGTCAGTTTTCCACCATGGTAAATTTGTATTCTTTATTAAACAGAAACTTGTAGATTTGTAACTTATAAAATAAAATTACAATCTGTAACGTTTATTACACAGGGCCCTGCTATGTATTTAGGGCATTTCGTAATGCCGGACTTCCGTAATAATTTTTCGGATATTTCAATTCCGGAATAGAGAGGAGTAATATCTGCATTCCTATATTCAAATTTTTTTGTAATTTTGATTATTATTTATGAAAATGTTAAGACTGGAACGAGATTATGTAGTATGCAATGTAAATCGTGATACATACTACGATTCAAATATCGTGTTTTACCCGACAGCCGAAGGATGGTAATGTGTAGGGTATCAAAATAAAAGGTTTCAAGAGGCGATTTCAAAAATATATAACACTAAAATGCTTAAATGAACATAATTCTAAAAAAAAATAACTAAGAAGTTATAAATATAAAAGGTAATTAAAAAAATTAAAAAACCCGACTGCTTAAAAAGCAAACTAAAAAGATGTAAACAAGAACAAAATCTTGCTGTGCAGTCGGAGGATACATGTTTGCGAGCTGGCTGACCAAAACCAGATGTATCCTCCGACTGTACAGCATGATTTTGTACTTGTTTACATCTTTTTAGTTCGCTTTTTAAGCAGTCGGGTTTTTTGATTTATTTAATTACCTTTTTTAATTCATATTATTAATGTTTAATTCTATTGTGTGATAAATCAGGCCCCGCAGCCATTTAGTCAGACACCTAACATCAACCAACTGGGAGGCCTCACCTCACGTTCTCCGGGTTACTGCCACTACTACTAACTTCCTAGCACTCTGCTTCTTGGCTGACGAATATGCGTGTCCAGTGTGCATCGTTCCGCCCATGCCAAGGAATTAGAAGTTTCTCTTAATGACACATGCCGTACAATTAGTGGCTGTCTCAAACCAACCCCGGTTGGCGTACTATACTCCACAGCCGGGATAGCACTTCCTCACGTCCAAGGGGAAGTTGCGAGTGCAGTCGAGAAACAAAAGCAGGAGCGTAACACCAGACACCCAGTATTCGGTGCACAATTCGGTAGTTGTGCCAAGTTTCAAGTTTATCGACCCAAGAAATCAGATTTGCCATAAACACTTCAACACGTGTTGAAGTGTTTTGGAAAAATCTGATTAAAAAAAATACATCATTGGGGTAGTTTCAAAAACTAATAATGGCAACCTTTATCATTTACTTAGATTACTATTTGTGGTACGCAACGGCTGAAAAGCAGACACAGCTGCAGACTGTGGCAGAATATTTGCACCCCAATAACATATTATTGACCTCCAAGCGAGCATCTTCCCGCAGGAGCTAACCTTCCGTGGTCTACATGGGAGTCCCTGAACCGCCTCAGAACCCACGTAGGAAGGTGTAACTCCAACCTTGCAAAATGGGGTTGCCTCGACGGAACAGCGGTAGGGTGTGCATGTGGTGCTGAGTCGCAAACCATGCTCCACCACCTGTCCTGTCCTCTGTTCCCGAAGAGATCTTCTTGAAAGAAACCTAATGATACCAAAAGGTGTTATTGGGAATGAGGAAAATACTGTTTTGATTTTAATAGCAGACGGAACTTATATTAATATTGAAAACTTGCGAACTTCGAACTTTTTATTTCAATGAAAAAGTTAGTCTTTTTGTTAGTAACCATCTATGGTTATATAATCGATGTTTTAGGCCCATATCCTGCTTTAACATCGGATGCAACGATTATGCATAATATAATGAACCAAGACGAACATTTATTAATTTGGCTCAATCACAGAGATGTGTTAATATTAGACAGAGGGTTCAGGAATAGCATTTATGAAAAACAGTCGCGCCGCTTGGCTATTAGGCTCACATACCCCCAACAAAAAAATTGGTTGTCTGTAAAGTCGGTTTGCAGACGATAGTTTAACGTGACAACGTCATAACAAAGCATTGATGAAATGATTGCATATTTAACGATACAATTAACGTCATTGTAACGTTACAATGAGCGTAACGTTACATTGAGTCATCCTTTTTCGTGCGTGCAGCCGGCGTTCATCGTTTTATTAGACGTTGTCACGTCAAAATAGAAATGCTACCCAACTCACCACTGAACAGGCAAATAAATCGCGTTTAATAACGATATGCCGGTGGGTATTAGAAGCTGTGAACGGAAAGTTTAAAATAAGTTCAACTATTAAGGCATGTCATATTTTAACAGAGCCTTACCGAATATGTTCGTTGATTTTAAAATCGCTGCAGCGGTCATAAATGCACATTAGGCTTGCCGCAGAAATACTCAATACCATACGAGCTGAAATCAACACGCCTAATCTGTTACAAATGAAAAACCATAACCGACCCAGTCTTAATTTTATGGCCATGGAAGCACAAATGCCTCATTTCAAAGAAGTTATCTTTTAAAACTGGCCAAATGGCACTGTGCAAAACATTTTCGTAACGGATTATATATAATATAATTATATTACGAAGATAATGCATCTTCCTGATTTGTCAAGATGCAATATTATGATAAATAATGAGTGGCTGATAAGAGCGCGAATAAAAGCCAGACATGTACGATCACGCATATATTATTCGTATATACTAATTGATGGGAATATTAATAACAGACATGCTATTGCACACTTACTGTACTTGCTTGACAGCCAGCAGTCTCACTGTAGGAATTTGGGCTCATGTCATATCAATTATATGGTACATGGGAATAGGTCGACCTACAGATTTTAATCTGCCATCGCAGCTGCTAAACAATATTATGATAGACGAGCAATAATGCACTCGCTATTTTTATTTGTCTACTATGAGCACTGTAAGAATATGAAAGTTGAAATACATTTGATATATTTTGTATAATTACTAAATAATCATATTTTGTACTGTAATATATCCATAATGTTAAAATAATTTACGAGTGTAAAATGAAAATATAGTTTAATGAATAATTACAAATTGCTTTTTTATTGATATAATCCCATGGATTTATGTAAGAAAAAGGATTTAAATCAATTAATGAATACTTTAGGAACATATTGGCATCAGTTCCTTATGTGTTGGTGGGTAGGGTTGGTTGCCCATCGTCCTTTGAAAGACTGTCGTGCCAGCAATACGAAGGTGACCTTATTGATTAGAGTACTAAAGGAAAAAGATGACCAATTATGTTTAATTTGTTACTAAAAATTATTAAAAGACTAATCCAATTATAAATCTTGTTTGATTTGAAACAAACTTATAAGTTACCAGTTCCGGAACCAGTTCTGGAATTCCGGAATCAGATCTCCAGTATTGGAACTCAGTTTCGGAATGATTGAGAACCTCGCGATATTGCATCCCCTATATGTATAGCTGGCAACAAATTATAGTATTTACTAATTCCATGGGTGTATCTCTATTTTTTAGTACGTTGATGATGGTTGATCATCATTGATTCGTTTCGCATTCGTTCATTTCCATTCATTCTGTGTTGTACTTGTATTATCTTTTTGAATCTGTGTATTTTGGTGTTTGTGGTGCACGAATTTGGAGCGAGTGTTTGCTTTGCACTGTTTTTATTTGTGAATTTGTTAAACAATTACCTTGAGTTTCATGTTATTAGTTAATAAGATCGTACAGTGTTAATAATTCGTGTAAAAATGACTTTACCACCATTTCCTTCGCAAGATTTGGCTAAACTAGTTCTTGGTACGTTGGTTATTTGGCGGGAACGGGAATGTTGGGCTCCCAATTAACGGACGGGATGACTGATGATCGAGTTCTTTGTTTTGTGTTTTAGGATATCTTGCTGAGGAGCAGCTTATGACTGCTTATGATGAGTTTCTGCAAGCGAGCCCCTACTTGGACGCATTCAGAAATGAATATGACAGGATATTTATGACATCACTGAGGAATATTCTGGCAGAATATAGGGCTGTAAAAATATATGGTTCGTACCGTGGGGTCGCCCCCTCCGAGTTCATTGTTATTTTTTTTTTAGTTCTCGCATTTAATGCTCACCCCTCATGTTGTCTTGGATGTGCTTCTCTGCCTCTGACCCTATCCAGTGAATCATGTTTTTAACACGCAATTTCTGTTATGTCACAGATATGCTTTCAAAAAATTGTATGCCAGTGGCAAAAGCTATCCATTGTAGGTACTGTGTGACTGTTAACCTACATCTAGTAATTTAATCAAATCATAAGTCAATGCTTATTAGAAAGTTGCTGTTATATGTAAACAAGATCTAAGGGGCAGAGGGTCATATCAGCAAGAATCACTTACAACAAATTATCATAACTTGAAAATTTGTCATATTTTCTTATTCTTCTAAGAAGAAGAACACTCCAATTCTCACTCAACTCCAGCTTCCACTCAGCTTTTGCCCAAGTGCAGAACGAAAGTAATTTTTTTTTTGCTAGGCATATTTCTTCTGGTAGACTACTTGGAATTGAGATTGGTTAGTAGTCCATGGCTGAGTGGGCCTTTTACAAAGCCAAGCTGCTTGCTCGCACATGTGTGAATTACCATGCTTGGTAGTTTTTTTGATGATTTAAACCCTACTAATATCATCAATTTGAAGCTTTGTGCGGATAATATTTGTTACTCTGTCATGCAAAAACTGCTATTTTGATGTGAAAGCTGCTGAATGGATTTTGATGAAACTGAATAGTAAGAGTAGATGAAATATCAGATTAACGCAGGCTATAATTAATAAAGATATTGGGTGAAGTACTAATTGCCATACAGAACTTTTAGAAATAGGTTTCAGATTGCCTATTTACATCCCTCAACAAATTTTTATTTGTGTTTGCTTTGATCACAGACATAAAAAGGCAAGGAGCTAGGTCATAAAAGTTAAACCAAAACTTAGGTCAATAATAATGTGTTAATTATTTATTGTATTTTTCAGTGGAACAATGTAAACCTCTCATTTTGAGGAAGAAGCTGGTGCAATATACCAACTTGTTAGATGTTGTGAAGTTCCTAGCAAATAATGCAGATATAAACAAAATACAAGAGCAAAACACCTCCAGTGAAAACATCAGGTACTTATATATTTCATACAATAATCTATAAGATTTCATGTAAACTTTCACCATTTTCCTGTTTCAAAAAAATTAATAATATCCTTGTTAGACTGAATTAGTCTATTATAATATTGTTAATGCCCTAAAATACAGCCTGTATTTTGTCTAGTTTGGGGATCACCATAAAACATTGTGAAAATAGTTACAGATACAAAAATTACCTTAACACTGTTAGGTACTTAACCTAATAGTTTAAAGGTAATTTCTGTAACAATGACAAAATTAAAATTTTGTTTATTCGTAACAAATTATAATGTTAAAGTTCAGGATCAATTTTAGGTTATAAAATGTTAGTATCACACTTAGTTGTAAGACAGCTATGTTAATTCATTATTTAATATCTAATATTGCTTGTTATTTCTTCCTTTCCAGCCTAGTCCAACAAAATACATCACAATCATCTAAACAAAATGTCTGCGATTACTGTAAGTCATCGAATTTGTCAGTCTGCTCCTGTAAGAGTAAGCAGCAGTCAAATGTTTCTGCAAGCTTTGTGGAAACAAGTGGAATGGAGGCTTCTGTGGAAACCACAGCTTTGGAAGATCTACCAGGTTTGTGCTTAAAATTATCTTTATAAATCCACAAGGAAAACTTATAAGAATATGTTGTTGTTGATAGTTCAACTTTCACCTGATGAAATATAATACCTTTAAACAAACTATTCTTGTATATATATAATCAGAATCTCGGAAACAGCTCCAATGATTTTCATGAAATTTAGTATGCAGGGGGTTTTGGGGGCTATAAATCGATCTAGCTGGTTTTTTTTTTAGAAAAGGTTGTTTTCTCTATTTTCACCCAAACAGAGCTTGGTCGCTCAGGTACTGTTTATTAAATGAGGTTGTTTCATACAAACATTATTAAGTTACAGTTAGTCTCTAAAAACCATCAGTGGCGAGACACTAGTTTAATAGACACATTTAAATTAAATCTTTATCCTTACAGGCAACCATACTACAATGAGAAAGAAGCATGTTCGAGTGCTTGAGAAGGACACTATTTTAGAGTCGAACATGGGATTAAGTGACAGTACCAAGCAATCTACAATTGCTTTGAACAACAGCAGCACTGGACTGAATACATTAAATTCTAATACTCATTGTTCTGAAATCAATCCCAGTGACAATTCTTCATTACCTCTGAGTACAATTGTAAGTATATTTTTTCATTAAAGTACTAAAAAAACTTTTACAGTTTACATCTCTTTAATTTAACCCTTTTGAGATGCCATTGAGCTCTACAATCTTGGTTCATTGACCCAAAGGCAGCTATTGAGCTACTTATCTCTTGTTGTAGAACAATATGTGTCACTTGAAGGGGCCCAATGCTTTTCAATAGATATCAACTTTCTATTCATGGTTTTTAGGGTTCCGTACCCAAAGGGTAAAAACGGGGCCCTATTACTAAGACTCCGCGATTTGTCTGTCTGTCTGTCCGTCTGTCACCAGGCTGTATCTCATGAACGGTGATAGCTAGACAGTTGAAATTTTCACAGATGATGTATTTCTGTTGCCGCTATAACAACAAATACTAAAAACAATAAAATAAATATTTAAGTGCGGCTCCCATACAACAAACGTGATGTTTTTGCCGTTTTTGCGATAATCGTACGGAACCCTTCGTGCGCGAGTCCGACTCGCATTTGGCCGGTTTTTATTCAGAAGTTTTTAGGGTTCTATATGCGAAGGGTCCAAATAAAGCCCTATAGTTGTCACTCACGTCACTGACTGCCTGTCCGTCTGTCTGTCTGTCGTCTGACACACAGGTTTTTACAGCCAAACGGTTGGTGCTACAGTCTTTAAAATTTTTCACGGTATAAGCATCTTGCTGATCGAAAGCCATAAAAATTGTCAAAACATATATTTAGATGTTTTTAGGGGGCTCCCATACAGCTAAGGGGGATGCGAAAAAACCCTAAATGTGCGAAGTCCGACACGCACTTGGCCGGTTTGTTCTATTACAACCAACTTGATTTCGCGGTTTGGTACGGAACCTTAATTGTGCGAAGTAGACACGCACTTGGCCGGTTTTTTTCTCAGCTAAGCCTCCAAGTTTTATACACAATTATGCAATAAATTATTAGTCATTTTGTCAGTCAAACCAAGCTAAAAACCAGTTGACTAACCCCTTATCAACTAATTCTGATAAGGAAATATAGTGTAAAAATAAGAGAAAATTTGTGTTTGTATGAGATAATCTGGGTTAGTTTGCAATACTTTTGTGGCAGCAGATAATCAGTCACTATTTGTGTATTGTTGCACACTTGTAACTTGGAGCTTTGCCAGTTGCGGGAAAACTTGCATGCGTTTCTGTAAACACTGAAGAGGACAATTTACTAACCCACTTTTTTAATTTTACAATTATTACTTCTTTGGAGGTATGCGGAACAGTATGTAAAGTCCTACAAACCTCCATAGAAAAGGGAGGATCCTCTGACCAGACGGTGTTGTGTCTGGTCCGGGCAACTGCCCAACGGTTATTGTCGGACTGTTGTATGTGTTCAAATCGTACCGAAAACTGCTTGCGCGATGCAGGATTTGTGTGACGTCATGTCATTAGTTTGTAAGTGGCGGCGTTGGTGCCGCTACACTTTCTATTTTACATAATAATGCTTGAATATTGAACAACTGAATTTGGCTCTTATACTCTTACAAAGAAAATTATCCATACTTAATATTACAAAATGCGAAAGTAACTCTTTTTGTCTATTTGTTACCTTTTCACCTCGTAATGGCTGAACGGATTTGGATGAAACTACGCACACAACACACAAGTTAGTATAATAGGACATAGGATACTTTTCTATCCCGGGAGTATGATTCCCTGGATGGTTTCCGACTTTCAGGCGGACGAAGCCGCTGGTATACATATTTTCAACAATCACAACACGAAAAGATTGATTATTTTAGCAAGATTAGCATGTCCCGTATGGTGTCGGACGTAATGAATTTCACCATCTACAAAGGGACAAACCAGGGAATTGGCAGCAGCGTTCTCTGTGCATGGGCATGGGGTGCTAAGAATCTCCGGACGAGATCCGGCTACCCCAAAAAACACCGACGACTGGACCTGGCAACGTACACAACACGCGCAAGCTCCGGACCGACGAGAAGATCATCGATCTCGAAGAGGAATTGAGCAGATTACAATGGAGTATTATAGGGTTATCAAGAGTCCGAAGACAGGGGGAGGACTCGATGATTCTCAAATCCCGTAACTTGCTCTATTTCCGAGAGGGTGACCGGCATTCCCAGGGTGGTGTCGGGGTTATCGTACACATGTCCCTTGTGAATAACGTGGTGAAGATCGAGAGTGTGTCGACCAGGGTGGCGTACCTTGTACTCAGAATATCCTCGAGATATTCGCTGAAGGTCGTACAGGTCTACGCGCCGACCTGGGCACACCCCGACGGGGTGGATACCATGTATGAGGATTTTTGTAGAACCATGCATGGTTTCAAAACTCACTTCACTCTTGACAGGGGGGACTTCAACGCGAAACTGACGATGATGGGGCAAGTGGGGAAATTTGGAGTTAGACGACGAAAGCACCGGGGCTACAGATCGGAGACTCTACACTCGAAGTTGTAGACGATTATGTCTACTTGGGACAAACTGTCCAGTTGGGTAGGTCTTACTTCAAGGAAGAGGTCAACCGTCGATTCCGACTCGGCTGGGCCGCTTTCGGGAGGTTGCGCGGACAAAAGTCTATGACCAGTGTGTGTTGCCAGTAATTACCAATGGGACCGAGACGTGCTCGTTCACAATAGGCCTTATCAGAAAGTTTAAAGTCACCCAAAGAGCAATGGAGAGGGCTATGCTCGGCGGTTTCTTGCGTGATCGCATCAGTAATGAGGTTATTCGCAGGAGAACCAAAGTTACCGACATAGCCCGAAGAATTGCTAAACTTAAGTGGCAGTGGGCAAGGCATATTGCTCGTAGAACGGATGGCCGATGAGGCCAAAAAGTTTTGGAGTGGCGACCGCGAACCGGAAGAAGACGCGTTGGGAAGCCTCCCACTAGGTGGACCGATGACAGGGTTAAGATTGCGGGCATGCGCTGAATGAGACGCACAGGATCGGCCAATATGGCGAAGACTGGGAGAGGCCTATGTCCAGCAGTGGACGTCTTTCGGCTGAAATTACGAATGATGATATGAGCACGTCCTTACGTGGTACAGTATAAAACACCCACAAATCGAAGGGCACAGTGGCTTAAGCTTGACGCACACATATCAACTCGGGAACGGATCACAGTATCAACTCGAGCTGTTCGATTCTTTATTTGATTTTCCCTACTACAACGCACACCTCGTAAGGGAAACGCTCCGCTTCGGGACAAGCGGTGTGTGATCAACTCGCCATCCCCGCGCTTACGTTTATCCGTGACCGTGCTTAAGATTTTAAGGATTTTTCCTCTTCATCAATTTCTATGGCTATAGTAGCCATATCACGTATTATGTAATGGGACATAATAACACGCGCGACTTCAAACTCATTAAAAGTATACTAGTTGAGATCAAGTTGTCCGCCACGTGACGTCGCCTAGCGGTATTTGAGTCGAGGACGTGTCGGAGCTGTTGATCCGCTTTCGTTACGTGCTTACGTTAGGTTGACGGCGAGGTAAAAGACGTTCCGTTTCCGAATGGTTTTGTGTGCACCAGCTAACCTTTACTCTGTAGTTATCCAAACTTTTTTTCGCTAGCCTACACAGTCCCACTCCAGGGCAAAGGCCTCCCTCTGCTTCTTCCATCTTTTGCGTGTTCGCGCATTTTCCTGCCAGTCTTCCTTTTATTTCCACCGAATTCAAAAAATAATGAACCCTTGCATTTAAAAAATAGTGGCTTTTATCATTGCAGAACAAACCCGCCGAAACACCAGAATGCAGAGAGAAAATTGAAGAATTTAACACTATCTTGAAAAAAGTTTGTAAGAACAAGTCTCAAGCTGAAACTCTAAATAAAACTGTACCCAATGCTAGCTCGTTCCAAGACTTCGCATCGGGACTTGGTGGTATGTATATCTTAGTAAATTGTGTATAGTTAACGAGCAGTGGTGGCCCAGTGGTATCAACCCCGACTTACGTGTCGTAGGTCGTGGGTTCGAACCCAGGCAGGCGCTTTACTTTGTGTAAATAACTTCATCACCACTGCTCTTAAAACGGTGAAGGAAAAATTCTTGAGGAAACCAGCATGTCCTAGAACTAAAAATTCGAAGACATGTGACCAACCGAGGAGCTCGTGGCTAAATAATAACAGCCGCTCTGGTCGTTCATCAAGGTTAAGCAACACTTGACGAGGTCGGTCCGTGGATGGGTGACCATTTCAATATACCGAGTTTCCTCCGGGCCTCGGCAAGCACGTTAAGCCATTGGTCCCGGCTGTCATTTGAAGACCTTTGACAGTCGTTACGCGTAGTCAGAAGCTTGAGATCTGACACCAGTCTTGCCAAGGGGTACCGTGTTACCCAGTAGAGTTGGGAAAAAGGCTAGGCAGATTGATTGTGACATTCACCAACCCGCACTGGGCCCGCGTGGTGGATTAAGGCCCATTACCTCTCTCACAGAGAGGATGCCTGTGTCCCATCATTGGGAACATTATAAGGCTGATGATGATATAGTTACCGGCCCTAAAAAAAGGACATCGAGTTTTAGAGGTGTTGTTCGATTGGGCCGAAAGTTTCGGGAGTGGCGACCGCGTACCAGAAGACGCAGTGTTTGAAGTCCTCCCACTAGGTGTACCGATGACCTGGTAAGATTGCAGGAATGCGTTGAATGCGAGACGTACAGGATCGGTTAATATGGTGACGACTGGGGGAGGCCTATGTCCAGCAGTGGACGTCTTTGGCTGAAATGATGATGAGTTTTAGAGAAGGTTAGGTTTTGTAGAGTTTGTCTATATGTACGTATATTGGGCTGATGTCCGCAAACCGCACGTCAAAGAGCATTTTTTGCGCAATGTAGGTCTTTCAATCAGATTGATAGGGCTTAGTACCTAAGGTAGGTCATTTGATCAACCCCAGCTTCTCAAGGAAGGCCAGCAGCATCCTGCTGTCTGCAATCTCTTGAAAGGGGCCTGGGTTTCTGCAGTACTTTGCCCTGTATACAGCGATCACGAGGCAGCTTAGGAGCAGGTGTGCTGTTGTCTCGTCTTCCTCTGGGGGCTGTCTGTAACTCCTATGACAAAGTCCTGTTTATTAAAGGACCCATGGCCAGTTATGGCTGTGATCATGCACTCAGTGTCATCTCTATCAGTCATACCAGTTTGCCACTCGCTTTCCAAAGCCCATGTAACAGCACGGGGTGCTGTAGCTTTTATGGTACATAATTATAATTTTCCATCACTTTATAGGTCATGAAAATCGGCATGTTCCAGTACCTGATTCGAGCACGTCGGAAAACTTAATAACTCTGTAGGTACCTCTGATATATATTTTGAACTATACTGTGTTGTTTGGATATTTTGCCATTTAAAATACTGCTAAACTAATCGTGTATTTTTTTTTTGGAGCGTGGTAATTAAGTTCCTTAACTTTCTATATTTTCAGGGCTTCAGTAGCTAACAATACCAATACTGATTTCAGTAATAATTTGAGTGCGGTAGCAAAAGGTACTGAATTAGAATCTCATCAGTATAACAGCTATCCATACCCTAGAATAAAACCTAAATGTAAGGACCAAAAAATTAAAATACTTTCGGACATAAAAGTGGACCAGCCGTTTACTTCAATGTGCAACTCAAAAGCAACTACATCAACACCAGTCATGCAGACCATTGTTATAAATGGTACGCCCGCTTATAAACAGAAGCTTCCCATGGTAAACAACAACTTCACGAGAGATGAAATTATGGCAATGCCTACTATTATTGTTGTGCCTGCAAAAGGTAAGACATCAATATAATGTAAATACTTACACACTCGCACACGCATACACACTCTGTCAACACCGGCTATCGCTGTAACCCAGCGCATTTACCCAGAATTAAGCTGAGCCATGACAGTATTGCGTAGTTGCGACGCATCCTATTGAAGTTTTCCTTTAGTTTTTTGTTATTTTTATGGTAAGCGTCATGCCTTGCGCAAATACACTCTTTTTATTTATTTCTTACTTAATGTAAATAACGCCTTTAATTAGCAGAAAATTCTGATACATGCATTATTTATTCCAGGTCCCCCACCTCAAAATTCTCAATCTAAAACTATTGTAGCACACAAGTTACAGAAAGTGAAAACTAATTCTGAATCTTCCCCAAAAATGCTTGGTCCTCTCGTAATTGATATTACGTCAAGTAATAGCGCAGAAAAAATTGAAACTGATGATAAGGTACCAAATGTAGATCAACAACTACCTGCAAAGGAGTCTGGTTTGGTAAAAACCGTCGATGTTATGAAGAATGCATCTGTTCCTAAAGATAACGTAATTGCTGGTTCTTTTCAAACAAATACTCCACAAGTTCTACCGCCTGTGAGGAGGTCATCTTCCACACCTCGCAGAAATTCGCATATCAGGGTACTGGACTTTACAACTCCAAGGAGAATATTACACGATACAATAAATGAAATAGTTCCAAACGAATCTGAAGAAAAGGCTGCTGAGGTAATCATCGCTAAAAGTCCTAACTTGATATTCTCTGAAACAGGGAATGGTGAAAATAATATCATTGATATGAGCAATGTTAAAGTTCACAAAATAGAATCTTGTCATTATAATAACGTAACAATGGATAATGATAAAAAGCAACCAGTTATAACTAAGAAAAATTGGGATGCTGATTTGCGAGCCTTAGCAACGGCGAGTGGTTATGTTAGCCAGCCTCGCGCAAAGCCCAAACCCGGATCTAGAAAACCGAAAAATAAAAAAGCTGTAAACACTCAGTCTGAACAGGATAAAACTTCTGGTAAATTCGATAAAACCTCTGATAAAGCCAATAAAACTACTGATAAAGCCGATAGAACTACTGATAAAGCTGATAAAACTACAGAAAAAAAGCCGCGTAGTAAAAGAAAACTGTCTCCAAAACTTAAGAAATCAAAGAAAAGACGGATATTGGAAGAGGAGGAAGAACAATATGCAGAATCAGAAACACACACTGCTAGTAAAGCTAAAGTTAAGCCAACTTTCAATGTAGTGTCTGCTGACAATTACGTAGAACTAGTGGTAGAAAAAGCTTCAGAAAACAATCAAAATAAATCTAACAAAGAAGATAATAACGAAACTCCAGAAGCTGAACGGCTATCCCTGCACAATGAAATTGGTGCAAGATTGAATATATCAGAATTTCTTGAAACCCCTTATAAGCAAGTTCTCTATGATATCCAAATGGAAACACCGAAGTTTTTAAATTCTGTTTTACCTGATGAGCCAATATCGGACATTAAGATTATGAATATTCCTACGCCCCGATTCTTTGATACTCCAAAGCCTTTAGCTACACCTTCTTCATATTCATCGCGGCCTACTGACTATTCTAGCGGCGGCTCGTACTACAAGCCAGATGATCAAGATTACCTGCGAATTGCCGATCTAGAATGTCCAGTGACGTCATCTAAAGAGGTAGAAATGGAGGTGGTGCAGCATGTTGAAGTGCCCAAAGAAACAGCAGGCACCAGTAAAAGGAGTTCTAGACCAATAAGAAAGTGTACGAAGAATGTTTCATATGTTAATAATTCCCATATAGGTAACAAAACTAAAGAAAAAGCTATAGATGATAAAATGGAGATTGCGTCATCTAGCAGTGATACTACAATTGCGAATAGTTCTTTTGAGAGCAGTAAAGCAGTTATTGTGAAAACACCGAGAAACAATAAGCTTAAACAAACTCCCAAATCGGAATCTTCTAAAAAAAGATTGGAATGTAATAAAAAGCGTAAATCTCCAATGAAAAAAGATAAATCGAATTCATTCATGAAAATAAAACCAAGGCGTCTTACACCAACGAAAGAAGGTAAAAAAACTAGACGGAAAAAAGAAATATTTTCTCCATTAAAACTACAGCCAAATAAAAAAATTATTGCAAGAGAAAAGAACATTCACATAACTCCCGTAGTATCTCCTGCTCCGACGAAGTCTCGTAGAAAATCATCAACCCCTAGAAAACTTCATTGCACTAAAACATTTAACTCGGAAAGTTCTGGCCACGAATCTCCGGATATCATTGCTAGCGTTAAACAGAACGTCACCCGTGATCAGACCACAGCTTCTATAGTTTCTTCCCAGGACTCTGATAATGAACAAATAGCGCTGCGATGGTCCGATGACGGTTCCCAAGATGCCAAGCCAAAAGAACCTGAATTTGAAGACATATCAAAGATACAACAGTACATTAACACCACTGTTAATAGTAAACCTGATTACAAAGATAATGCGGGCTCTTTGCATGGAGATTTAATTAAAAGAGGATTTGACGCTGAAACTGCAAAAATAATAGAACGCGACTTACTGGATCCGCCTTCTGCAGACACAGCTCCACCCACTAATGTTGAGATTACTGAATCAAGAAAAGAAGAAGGTATATTAGATAAGAGTGTCGAAGTGAATACAAGTGTCGCAAGTGAATTGCATGTAGTGCAAGATGCTGAATCAGATGACGAATTTGAATTATCTGTTTATGAATGTAATGAAGATAGTCATAATTATATTGTATGTAATAGTGACGCCAAAGATAGATGGAAGCAAGAGCCTACAAAATTAAAAGATAAGTTTAGTATGGAAGTGTGCATAGATGATGGAGTAGCCATTAGAATAAGAGCAACCGACTTCAATATTTTATTCAGTAATGATCCAGAAGGCGGAGGCGAATTAGGATATAGTTTCAGAGAAACAGAAGTAGCTGTAAGTTCAATATCAAATATAGAAAAGCTATATACGCCAATGAAAGATCACAAGGCGCAATGTTTCGAAATATTTGATTCTACCCTTACGAGTTTGGATACACCGTTAAAGATGCATAGTCCAAGCAGTAAAGAACAGAACATAAATAAGATACAAATAGTTTTAGAAGAGGAAATGATAGACGTTAAGGATACAACAGACGTGAAGAAAAGAAAACGACTACAGGATAGTAGTAGCTCTGAGGAGGTTTTAAATGAGAGCAAGAACACAAAACCAGAAGCCCAGTATTTATTTAATCCTACTAAAATTAACGATATCGATATTGAAACAGTTCTGACGAAACTCCATGGACCCTAGTGGGTTTGTTACAAGCGCAGATCCAGGGGGGAGGGGACTTGGTCTTCGAGCGGTCGTGGTCACTACCAATTTTTCCCAATAACTAGTTATGATGTAACTCGCCTCACGATCTCTTCCCATCTGGTTCTTTTTGACGATAAGCTTGCGCACTGATTAGCAGGGCCTCCAACCGATGATTTAATCTGACCGGTCCAACTCATTGGTGATATCCACATTGCCCTGTACCACCGAATGGAGTCGTTATTCCGCCTCGAGACGTGGCCAAAGAATTTCAGTTTTCGAGACCATGTGCTGTGAATGCTGATAAATCTACGCTGTTTGTTCTTGGAGTAGATATTTGTACGGAATTCTGCACATGAAATACTAAGCATTCTTTTCCAGCACCACATTTATGGAGCATCTACTTTTTTCTTTTCCAGTTCTCGTAGTGTCCATGTCTCAGTTGCGTACAGAAATATCGATAGTTTCATTATAATAATTCGTTATTCCATTTAGGTACATTTAATAGGAGCACGAAAAAAAAGTTTTAGTTCAGAATCAGATGGCACTAAAATTCTGATTTATATTTTTTGGAGTTCTGCAATCTGATAATTACAGCGACGATATGGGGAATACAAGTATACGGATGAGCCTGCTCTTAGTGGTTATAGTACCTAAGTTAATTAACTGGCCCATTGCCCCTCTAGCCATCGTCCTAACGGATTATCTGCCTTTGCCTGCATTCAAAGTGCTAAGGTACATGTAGAACGTCACAGTCGGCAATCGGTTTTTTTTTTGTGTCACGTACGGCGAGTCATTGCTACGATCCACAATCATTATTACTCTGGTCTTACTCCGATTAATCTTCAATCCAAACGTAAGACTAACGCGCTTCATCGAGTAATTCCTCCATTTGGTCAGCACTACGCAAACAATGTTGCATCATCAGCGTATAGGTTCGCAATTTTGTAGTCACCAACCGCATCACCATCAGTCCAGTCTTCGAGGGTGAACAGCATAATAAACTTCATGTAGATATTAAACGAGAGTGGCGATACAGTACATCCCTGGCGGACACCTGGACTGGGATGGAAACCATCCGAAATGTGGATCTGTTCGTTTTGATGCTGTTTCTCCTTCGTAGAGCTTCCTAAGAAGGTGCACAAGGATGTCTTAGTGTGCCTTGTTCCAGTAGCATCTTCCACAAGGTTGGCAATTTCACGAAATTAAAAGCTTTTGAGATATCAACAAAGCGTATGTTGGTAAGCTTGTTGAATTCTCGTGCGTTCTCGATAAATCTGAAGAACAGTGAGAATCTGCTCCCAAGTTTCTTTTCCTTTCACACTTTGTTTGTTCTTGCGCGATTTTCTTTCGACAGGTATACTCTCAGCCGTTCGGTGAGGATGGACAACATTTTTTGCTTGTTTGGACTTACACCTTTTGGTGGAATCCATTTTGTGAAGAGGAATGAATACCGTGTGAGCCTACTTCGAGGGCCATTTGCCTGCTATCCAATGCACGAATGGTCTCGATTAGGATGGCATCAGAGCCAGTAGCGTTTCTATTCTACAAATGCTTAATTGTAGCTCTGATGTCAGACTCAAGAATGTATATTTCCAGTCGGTCACTCTCTGTTTCTGCAAGTGTAAATATATCCTACTGCGGATCTTCCTCTCGTTCGTTACAGTCCGCTGATAACTTGACCCTTCCCTTGTCTTTAATTGTAGATTTTTCGATTCAAATCTAGCCTACCTGTGGCGGGGTGTTAATATTTTCGATCTTGCTTCAGTTGCTCTATCTTTCGATTCAAATCTAGCCTACCTGTGGCGGAGTGTTAATATTTTCGAGCTTGCTTCACTTGCTCTTTAATTTTTTATTCTCATACTTTTATGCGTAATTTGACAAGGAAACTTCCACTAATTGAAATATGAATGGACAACAGAAAAACCAATCTAGACCCGAGGCGGGGTTCTAACATTTTCGAGCTCGCACTAACTCTCGCATTATAAATCGTAATTTTTAAGAAGCTTTTCTGCATACCTAAATCGATGATTAAGTGATTATACAACTTCGGAATTAAAGTTGTGAAGAGAAGGTACGGTCAAGCTTCGCTTTGGTCCGGGAGAAATGTTTTCCCCCTGAGCGAAAACCTGGATCTGCGCCTGGGTTGTTAATATTATTGTAGTTGCTATTGACTATAAACTTGAGGACGAGTGTTATGTTATTATTATTAATTCGTATACCGAGCCCAGTAGAAATCAACACTAAAAATGACTAGAATTGCAAAGCATGACGTAGTTCTGCATTTTTAGTATTTGTATGGACCAGAGGGTAGCGTGAATTCAAATTTGCAACTTCGAAAAACATGTGCTCGCTGTACACTACTCGAAAAACTGCGTAATTTTGGGACTCTTTTCCCTTTTTGCTCTTAATTATGCATTTTTCGACAGAAATGATTCCTTTACTTTTTTAAAGTTCATTAAATTTGCAACAATTTAAGACTAACCGCAGCTCTATAAACCGTATAAGGACCAAGATATGACCTCAAAATCATAGCCTGCAAATATAAGAAGGGATCTTAGGGGGCTTGAGAGCTGGGTTGAAATGCCTTTTTTACATGATCATATGCCTTTCGTTTGGTGCTATGCAAACAAATAAGTATTTATATAGGTTTGTCTCAATTCTTCAAAAAAACTATTTTAACCTTTTTATTCCCTTTTTTCGAGATTGTGAGTGAACTAGTCATAATTAAATTTATTGCGATTTTGCTAATATCTAGATCCGGACGGGTACAAAACTAATAATTTACTATTTTCGTGACTAAAGCTTGGTCCCTATAGGGTTATATAGCTGTGGCTTAAATAGTTGCAAATTTAATAAACTTTAAAAAAGTGCGGAATTATTTTGTCGAAAAAGGCAGTTTATAACTTTTAGAGCAAAAAGTGAAAACAGTCACAAAATTATTACGCAGTTTTTCGCGTGGTGCGCAGCAAGCACACGTTTTTCTCACTTGGAAATTTGGATTAACGCTACCCTAACTGACCCATACAACATACTAAAAATCCAGAACTACATCAAGTGTTGCGATTTTAATGTAGATGACTACTGGGCTAGTATTAATTCATTGAACAGTGTTATAAATCTATAATTATTATCGTTATGTGTAAAACACATATAATACCTAAGTTAATTCTGATTGTACAGTTAATTTTAGTTTATGTAAATAATTTTGTGCCAGACACAACCATTGACCATGTTTGTAATTAAATATATATTTTTTAAGAAAGCAAATGTTTGTTTGTATCATTTTGAACTTATATCATAAAGCTGTAGATGAATTGTTGAAACGGAATATGTACGAAAGGACGTCAAGGCATGTGATTAATACCTTATATAATGATTGTTATGATACATCACACTGTTATTAGATTTGCAGTGTACCTTTTAATTTTCATCCGGTTTTAATTTGTATTGTTAATGATTACAAACCGTGAACAATTATGAACCATTTTGGTATAGTGTTACCATGTTATTAGAAAAAAAAAATGATATTATTTTTCACACTATGCAATAGCAGGTTGCTCTTTGTTCGGTAAGTAAAATCAAATCAATATGAAACCTCACTGCCAATTTCTCCCGGTAGGTGGCGCACTG
Source organism: Orthosia incerta (assembly GCA_948252205.1). NCBI lineage: Eukaryota > Metazoa > Arthropoda > Insecta > Lepidoptera > Noctuidae > Orthosia > Orthosia incerta. The sequence goes on from OX411748.1 coordinate 11,124,671, forward strand.
CAATAAGGTGAAAAAAAAAAGCTCATATCCCGTCTTCGATCAACAATACCAACTAGATGTAGGATCGGCGCAAAAAATACGTCTCGGTAAATAACAGCTCCCTTGAGACGTGAACTGTTATTATGTTCAGTTTGTCATAGTAAGTATTGTAAATGTAGGGTGGTAAGTGGTCAGTATATTATATTCACGCGGACATAATTTAGCATTGATTTTGTACGTGACCCGTTATCTAGTTGTTTATTGTTGATCGAAGTATCCCGTCTATGGAAAGGTAACCTATATTATCTAGTATTTGAAATACGCAATTGTATGCATTCCTTTTGGTATTGTGATAACTTTCACGGATGAAAGTTGAAAAAGAATCCGAAAATATTTAAAAAAAAAGTACCAGATGCCGCGATTTTACACTCTTTATAAGCCACGTGTGGTCGCAGATGATCAGGTATAACAAAATCATAATATAGTTCGCCACTGACATTGCTAGATGGCGAATCAACCGACAGTATCGGGGAATAAGTTATTTTTATTAAATACTAGTTGTGCCCGTGACTTAGCTCCTGTCAACCCTACCTGTCTACCCTACCTTCATACCCTACCTACCCTATATATCTACCCTACCACGTCAACAACTTTAATTTTTAAATCTTCCCTGTATTCGGGCGAACAAAACAAAAAGAGAATTATTCAAATCGGTCCAGCGGTTTTTGGGTTTTAGCGAGACGAACAGCAATTGTTTTTTATATATATATAGATATAAAAATTAGCCCGCCCCAGCTTTGCCTGGGTCATAATAATGTAACTTTTAAATGTTAAAAGATTTTTCAATATAGAGGTTCCAGAGATTACCCTACAAGTGGGAAGAATCTCTCAAAATTCGGCCGCTCTATCTTTAATTCTTTATAATATTCGTTAAGATAACACGAAATAGTACCTGTAATTCCAAAGTGGTTTTAATAGAATAGTCATGATTTATGATGGTAAGATATATTAATCTCTTATAAGATTGGATAAGGGATGTTAGGGGGTACATTCACGATCTAAGTGCCCCATGTCAACCTCACCTGCTCGCGGTGCATCCTGCTAAATAATAAACGAGGCTCTGACGACAACCGACAAATGGCGGTATAACCATTTTAACAAATCTCCGCAGCTACAGGTTACAGGTACAGACTGGTGATGGGCAGCAGCGTCACCAGTGCGAAAAGCTGCGATCTGCGATCGCCAACCCGCATGCCCAGCGTGGCGATTATGGGTAAACCCTCCAATATGACAAGTCGTATTCAACCACGGCCCCCAGTTCCCGGCCGCCCTGCTGTTATACCTGATTATGTTGGCGGTTACGGAGACGGCAGGGCATTCGGGGGTGCGAAGAATCACCGGGTTACGGATGGCCGCCGAACCCAACTGACCTTGGCGACGTATAATGGACGCACGTTACGGCTTGATGAACACCTCGTGCAGCTTGAAGAAGAACTCGAGAGTATAAGGTGGCACGTTCTAGGGCTGAGTGAAGTCCGAAGAGAGGGGGAGGATACAATAACCCTCAAATCAGGCCACCTTATGTATTTCCGAGAGGGAGACCAGCTATCCCAAGGCGGCGGCGTCGGGTTCCTGGTAAACAAATCCATCTGTGACAACGTTGTGGAAGTACTGGAGACTTCTCGAACAGGGTAGCGTAACTCATAATTAAGCTAACCGAGAGGTATAGCCTCAAGGTTGTACAGGTTTACGCACCGACCTCGGCACACTCGGATGACGAAGTGGAGGAAATGTTTGAGGACATTTCTAAGGCCTTGCATTCCACCACTAAGACCCACTACAGCGTTCTCAAGGTGGATTTTAACGCCAAAGTGGGAGTACAGAATTGCAGTGATTCGGTAGTAGGATCCTACGGATTTGGTAGCAGAAATCATAGGGAGCAAATGCTTGTCAACTTCCTAGAAAGAGAGGGGCTTTTCGTAATGAATTCCTTCTTTAAGAAGCAGCCTCAAAGGAAGTGGACATGGCGAAGCCCCGACAACGTGACCAAAAATGAGATAGACTTCATCATAACAGATAAAAAGCACATATTCAGGTATGTCTCAGTGATCAACAGCGATCACAGACTTGTTCGAGGTTTCCCGAATATCAATTGCAAGCTTGAGAGAACTCGTTTGATGAAGTCTAGGCTCCGTCCAAATATGCTCCAAACAATGTTGGGATCTGAAGCGTTCCAGTCAGACCTGGAGAACCGTTTTGCTGCGGTGGAAACCGCAAATAGCGTTGACCAGGCGCTCGACCTTATGGTGGAAATCCTCAGGGAGGAAGGTGCGAGATTTTGTAAAATGCGGCGTACGGGCAAGAAGTCTAAACTTTCGGAGGAGACTCTGAAGCTTATGATGGAACGACGTGAAAATCCACCGGTCACTTCGTCAGAACAGCGGGCACTCAATAAACATATAAGGAAAATGGTACGACGCGACCTCCGACGAGCCAACACGCTCTCTATAGAGAAAGCGATTGAGCAAAACCGGGGGTCAAAAGTGTTTGTCCAGTCACTTGGGAGGAGCCATTTGACGAAGTTAGCTACATCTAATGGGAATATCGTCGTTTCGAAGCCGGTGATTCTTTTGGCAGTTGAAAACTTCTACGGCCAATTATACGCAACGCATGCTTCTCAGCCTGATTCCGAAAATGAGGATTCTAGAGCCACCTTAACCCGCCATTTCACAGAAGACCAGCCTGAGATAAGCCAAGACGAAATCGAGGCGGCTCTCAAACAGCTTAAAAATGGTAAAGCCCCGGGCGAGGACGGGATTACTCCCGAGCTACTGAAAGCGGGAGGACGTCCGGTACTGAAAGAGCTTGGGGAGCTCTTCAATTCTGTCATGTTCTCTGGGAAAACTCAAGGAGCGTGGTCATTCTGTTCTACAAAAAGGGTGACAAGACCCTTTTGAAGAATTATAGACCCATTTCGCTTCTCAGCCACGTCACAGATAATATAATACTAGCATACAGATGCCTCATCCCGTACAAAGAAACCGTGCCGACGTAACTAGCGTTTTTCATCTGATTAATCTTGTTATTTTTTTGTACATCGAACGCGTTCGAATCTGTTTCACGGTGATAGATAGATGGTGTTAGCAGCGACTTGAAAGTAAAAGGATTTATTAGGTTCGTGAATATTTTTTTCTTTAAATACAGTGAAGGTTCGTTTCATAGTATTTTTTTGCACGTTTTTACAGTTTTTTGCACCAAAATGTGTTACAATGCAAATTTTATCAATCTAGTGTAATGCCTCAGAAATTTAAAAATGCGCCATCTATTGGCATCAATTTTAAGTGATCCGTTGAAATAATCTTTGAAATGTGAATTAAGAGCTCAATATTCCATAATTTTGTACTTAGGAGAGTTGATTAAACAAGAACATACAATTTTTATGTTGTAATTCCAGAAAATGTTAATTTTACACACATTCAATAACAGACAGGTGCATATTGCGCCATCTAGTGAGATTTATTTGAACCACATTTTCTTTGTTAGCAATGAGACCCCGTGGCCACGTATATAAGTTGTTTTCGAGAGTCGTCCTCGTCACGAATCCCGCCTTCGATCCGTCCTCGCCGCCGAGGCCCGTCGCGACGTCCCCGCCAAGATATACAAGCCAACCCGCGCAATGCTGTGCCGTAGTTAAATTCTAGTTAGTTAATTGGAGTTTCTTGTCCGTTCTTCTCCACGTAGGCTTATTCCGAACGGATGGTAGAATCACTTTATTAAGATCCAGCCATAGTTGTCCCCCCAGCGACGCCCTGAGTCGTTTGGATTCTATGCAGCGATACCACGTGGACTGGCGATACATCCATCCATCATTGTTGCGTTTACATAAAGACATCTCAGCACTTGCTATGCTTAGTTTGCCGGTCCTGACTTTGGACGGCCAAAGTCAGGACCGGCAAACTAAGCATATCTCACTGCGTCGAGGGGTTAGACAAGGGGACGTTATTTCCCCGAAATTATTTAGCAACGCGGTGAAGGATATGTTTAAGACACTGGACTGTGCAGGACGCGGCATTAATATAAACGGCAAGTACATCTCACACCTGCGATTTGCGGATGACATCGTCATAATGGCAGAGTCACTGCAAGACTTGCAGCTGAGGCTGGACGGCCTAGCTGGTTCTCTGCACGCATCGGTCTCCGGATGAACTTGGACAAAACCCAGGTTATGTTCAATTCACAAGTCACTCCGGGACCGATTGTGGTCAATGGCGGTGCTCTCAAAGTAGTTCGAGAATACGTTTACCTCGGGCAAACTCTGCAGTTTGGTAAGGACAACTTTGAGAAGGAGGCTAATAGGAGAATACAGCTGGGCTGGGCGGCGTTTTGAAAACTTCGTCGACTTATCTCGTCACGTATTCCACAGAGCCTGAAGACCAAAGTCTTCAACCAGTGCGTCCTACCTGACGGCGCCGAGACTTGGACACTCACAATACGGCTGGTTCATCGGTTCAAAGTTGCTCAACGAGCTATGGAAAGGGCTATGCTCGGAGTCTCTAAGGGATCGAATCCGAAACGAGGTAATCCGGCAGAGAACCAAAGTTGTCGATATAGCTCACAGAATAAGCAAGCTGAAGTGGCAATGCCATATAAGTCGTAGAACCGATGACCGTTGGGATAGACGTGTTCTTGAGTGGAGACCGCGAATTGGAAAACGTAAGGTGGGACGCCCTCAGGCTAGGTGGAGTGACGAACTTCGCGGGGTGGCTGGTAGCAGCTGTGTAGCGGCACCAGCGCCGCCACTTACGAACCAATGACATGACGTCACACAAATCGTGCAAGTAAAGTTTTCGGCGCGATTTGAACACATACAACATTCCGACAATTTCCGTTGGGCAGTTGCCCAGACCAGACACAACACCCGTCTGGTCGGAGGATCCTCCCTTTTCTATGGAGGTTTGTGGGACTTTACATCCTGTTCCGCATATCCCCAAAGCTGGATAGGAGTTGCCGAAAATCAAAGCAAATGGCGTGCAATTGGAGAGGCCTATGTCCAGCAGTGGACTGCTATAGGCTGATGATGGTGATGATAAGATTATGGTCAGAAATCTGTAGCTCGGTGAGCAATCTCCTTTTCTATGTTACTCTAGCCACGAGGTGCCAGCGCTAAGAAAAGAAAACAGTTCAGATAAATCTCACTAGATGGCGCGATATGCACCCGATTTTTCATTGAATTGTGTGTAAAATTAATATTTTGTGACATAATAAACAAACAACAAATATTTATTTTATTCTGTTTTTAGTATTTGTTGTTATAGCGGCAACAGAAATAAATCATCTGTGAAATTATCAACTGTCTGGCTATCACGGTTCATGAGATATACAGCCTGGTGACAGACGGAGAGACTAGACAGACAGACGGACCGCGGAGTCTTAGTAATAGGGTACCGTTTATACCCTTTGGGTACGGAACCCTAAAAATTGTATGTTCTTGTTTGATCAACTGTCCTAAGCACAATATTATGAACTATTGGGATCTTAAGGGTACACTAGTCGACGGCACGAACTATTTTGTGCGCGGGGTTAAAATGCATTTTATATCAACCGACAACACGCGCGGAAGAGATAGATGCTGTGATGATCAGTAGGAAGCTAGTTCGCGTACGAATACACACTTTTGCAAATTTGTAGCGAAATGGATAATGATTTAGGACGAAACCGAGCGCGCGAAATTTTATAAACAGACCTTTGGCAGTCTAGATATCATGAAAAAACGACTTAATCTATATGTTCAAAATAAAATTATATGCATTGTTGAACTACTAATATATCCCTGTATGGAGGCCGTTTTGCAATTTTCCGTCTTCTTATGGTATTTATTTGCGCCAAAAATGCGTTAAAAATAGTGTCCAAATGTGGTGCTTTCGACGCTCATAAATTTTCTTTTTTTACTTTTTCGCTTCCATACAGGGCTGATATATAGATAATGATGAGACAAATTGATATCACTTTTTATTTTGAACGTGCATCGTCAAACAGTGGAATAATCCCTAGACTACGTTTGTATGGAAAAAAATTCGACTAGTGTAACCTTAATTTACATTTCAAAGATTATTTGAACGGAACACCATCTATTTATCGCCATGGAACAGAACCGAACGGGATCGATGTAGTTACAAAAAATAATCAGTACAATCGGACGAAACACGCTACTTAAGTTGGCACGGTTTCTTCGTATGGGATGGAGCATCTGTATGCTAGTACTATATTATCTGTGCTCTAGCTAAGCTCAATGCGTTTCAAATGTGCGGAGACGTAGACCCAGACAAACATGAACTTACCAATTAATGAATTATCCAGTCTTCGAATGAACGCGTCTAATTTGCCGGTCGGGTCACCGCCGCGCCGCGCCGCCTGTGTGAGCCGCGTGCAATTATTATGATATTCACTTTAATTAGATATCACAATTAGTGGCTATCGTGACACTGCCGTCGGTGCGAACCATCCATTATGAATGCTAATTTGAACCGTTAGTCGACGTACGGCGCAAGCGCATTCTTCGTAAAAGTGCATCTTACCACGATTTTGTAAGCAGTACGTAGACGTATAATTATTTTGGTATGGCGAGGAAATTAAGTAGGATTTGGGTGCAGTCAGTAGTGAAAATCGGCTAAGTGCGAATCGGAAACGCTCACGAAAAATATCGTACCACCCCGTGGTACCACCAATAAGTCAAATCTGGCTTATTTCATGATGGAAAATCTTTGACTAGGCGTTACCTCTGCGAGTGAGTGAATTGCCGAGAATATAACCAGCCCCCTAGCAAAGTTACAAACGTTTCGTATCGAATCTCTTTCTACAATCGTTAACGCCTTCTATTTGTATGGTCTGACCACGTGACTTATCGTTCAGATGCAGAGACATTGTAATACCTAGACGGAACGTGTTTAAGACGCAATTTCAATATCGGTATTCACTTTCGCACTAACAGATAACGTCATACGCAAAAAGAGATAGATATACTTTTGTCTATGCCATCTTTTGTGCCAGTGTGGCCGAGTATGCTATAGATACTTATCTATAGACTATATCAGTACTAGATCTGTGCCACTGTCATATCGATATTATTGAGTTTAGTTTTGGAGCGATCTACAAATTTGGTCAAATGTCTGTAAGAATCGTCCCTGACTGCGGCTAATTTTACGTTTTTTTTGTAAGGAATCTTTATAATTATTTAAAGAGTGAATGTGTACTCGTACAAAGAGTGAACTTATCAGTCATTGTAAGAGTACAATTCCATTCTTTCGTAATTTTTCTGCGCATTATACGAGTTGTATAATAATGTTTATTCATACCTTGCGCAAAAACGAGGTACATCATGAGATCAATGTGACAGTTTTTGGTACACTCGTACGACTGTACAGACATGTACTGATCGATATACTGATGAAGACTGAAAAGAAAGTTTACAGACGAGTATGTATATAAAAGTAAAAAAATAATAATAACAATATTGTTTAAATATAATAATTTAATTTAAAACAGTAATATGTAAAAATTAACATGATTCATCAACCTGTGTCCATAAATGGATCAAGGGATAGCGATAGCATGATTCATTAAAATGCAGTGAACACAAGCGAGAATATAGTGAAGGTGTCCAGTTAGCTCGTTTCATATTCTTGATCCACTTATTTCTTAAATAAGTACTCTTAGGAAACCTGTGCACAATCTATATTAGATTAATAATCACAAATAGCAAATAAAATTTATGAAATAAATTAAAGTAAGTAAAATAAAAATACAGTATCGATAAATCTTTCTCGTGACTTTTTTCACATCTCTAACATCAGAACGTAAGTACGTAAACTGTCATAGCTCTATCAGCGAACGTATAAAAGTTAATTATTTCACTAAATAGAATGGTTTAAATGATACTATATGTCCTTGACGTATTTAGAACTTGGATACCTTTATTCCGGACAGCCTATGAAATGTATTCCTTGCACAACAATTTCAATATGCTAGTCGATAACTCACCTGTGGAAAGATATCCTTTGATTATGTTCTGTTAATACACTCATTCTACTCTTACAATCGATAGCCACACACGACATGGTTCATGCAGATAATTAAACAACAAAATTCTGCCTGATATAAACGATACGAAGGCTTGAAAACAGCGAAAAACTTTAATTAGAGCTGCTAACCGATGGGTTACAACAGTGACTAAAAAGTGGTCTCTTTGACGTTTAGGATGGTAGCGTTTGTCTATGTTTGTCTCTTTCTTTGTCATAGAGTTTCTCTATAAGCAAGAACGAAAGAATTTACAGTTTCTTTTTCGTCGTAAATACGTTCCGTCTAGGTATTACAATGTCTCTGTTCAGATGTGTCATTTCCATACATGGATTCGTTTTCTACTAGCGTTATCGATTGTAGATTGTCAACTTGATTGTCGAGATGATTCTTCCGTCTGAGTACCTATCGTTGCGACTCGCGACGTATCGCCGCGTGATCGCAACGCGCGTGTTTCGCATGTCCACAAAAACCGGCCAAGTGCGAGTCGGACTCGCGCACGAAGGGTTCCGTACCATAATCGCAAAAAACGGCAAAAAAAAACACGATTGTTGTATGGGAGCCCTACTTAAATATTTAGTGTACCTATTCCCTTTTTAGTATTTGTTGTTATAGCGGCAACATAAATGCATCATCTGTGAAAATTTCAACTTTCTAGTTATCACGGTTCATGAGATACAGCCTGGTGACAGACAGACGGACCGCGAAGTGTATGTAATAGGGTCCCGTTTTTACCCTTTCGATACGGAACCCTAAAAATCGGTGCACAATTTTGTTGAAAAAGTTTTAAAGCGAATGCGAATGCGCTGCGACTAGATCGCGTCTCACGACGAGAATTAGTTTAGTTGTAGCACGCTTCCCTAGAAATGTTAAGAAATGGTGTAAACAATAAACAAACATGTTTGACATGCAATTGCAGCTATCCCAAGTGATTCGCCGTCATTTATTAAAGAGTTCAGATGCATACCTATATCCGAAGTCCTTCATCAGATCTTGATGAAAAAATTATGGAACCACATGACAATCACCAGCTTTCAAATAAAAAAAATACAATCATCAAAATCGGTTCACCTAGTAAAAATTTCTGAGGACACACAAAAAAAAATACAGTCGAATTGATAACCGCCTCCTTTTTGGGAAGTCGGTTAAAAATATATACAAAAAAAATTACGTTAACAAATTTCATAAAAAACGGCAACTTCATAGGTAAAGACCTAATATGTAGGTACAGTTATTCTATGTCACCCTTTTGTGATCGTCGTCAGCATTATCATCATCATCATCATCATATCAGCCGAAAGACGTTCACTGCTGGACATAGGCCTCCCCCAAGCGTCGCCACATTGACCGGTCCCGTGCGTCTCGCAACCAGCGGATCCCTGCAACCTTCACCAGGTCATCGGTCCACCTGGTGGAAGGCCTTCCAACGCAACGTCTTCCGGTTCGCGGTCGCCACTCCAGGACCTTTCTGCCCCATCGGCCATCTGTTCTGCGAGCAATGTGCCCTGCCCACTGCCACTTAAGTTTGGCAATTCCTCGGGCTATGTCGGTAACCCTGGTTCTCTTGCGGATCTCCACATTTCTGATTCGATCTCGCAAGGAAACTCCGAGCATAGCCTTCTCCATTGCCCTTTGAGTGACTGTAAGCTTTCTGATAAGGCCGATTGTAAGCGACCACGTCTCAGAGCCATATGTCATCACTGGCAACACACACTGGTCATAGACTTTCGTCTTGAGACACTGTGGTAAGTTGGACGAGAAGATACCGCGCAACTGCCCGAACGCTGCCCAGCCGAGTCGGATTCGACGGTTGACCTCTTTCTCGAAGTTGGCCCTACCCAATTGGATCGTTTGTCCCAGGTAGACAGTCGCCCACAACTTCGATTGTAGAGTCTCCGACCTTGATAGGTGTGGGTGTAACATGGGCATTCAACATCACCTTGATTTTGTCCATGTTCATCCTAAGACCCACTCTTTCGGAAGATCTACTGAGATCATCGAGCATTGTACTGAGGTCCTCCCATGGTCTCAGCCATAACCACTATATCGTCGGCAAACCGAAGGTGAGTGATGTACTCACCATTGACGTTGATGCCTAGCCCTCTCCAGTCCAGAACCTTGAAGACATCCTCCAGTGCAGCGGTAAATAGCTTCGGAGATATGACGTCTCCCTGTCTCACACCTCGCTGCAGAAGGACGGGTTCCGAAGTCTGATCCTGAAGTCGAACAGACATGGTGGCGTTTTTGTATAAACACTTCAACACTTCGATGTACCGGTAGTCAATTTGGCACCGTTGGAGAGACTGCAGTAAAGCCCAAGTCTCGATCGAATCGAAGGCTTTCTCGTAGTCCACAAACGCTAAATAGAGAGGCAGGTTGTACTCTTCGGTTTTTTGTATAACCTGCCGCAGCGTATGTATGTGATCTACGGTGCTGAAGCCTTTACGGAATCCGGCTTGTTCGGGAGTCTGGAAATCGTCAAACCTGCGAGCGAGACGATTCGTGATGACTCTTGAAAACAGCTTGTAGACATGGCTAAGAAGTGAGATGGGCCTATAGTTCTTCAGTAGGGCATTGTCACCCCTCTTGAAGAAGAGCACCACCACACCCCCGCACCATGCCTGTGGCGTTTTCCCCTCGAGTATGACGGAATCAAACAGCTTCTGAAGGGCCTTAAGTACTGGATTTCCACCCGCCTTCAGGAGTTCGGCCGTAATTCCGTCATCACCCGGTGCCTTGTTGTTCTTGAGCTGTTTCAGAGCCATCCTAATCTCATACAGGCTGACGTCCGGAATGTCTTCGGTATAATGGCGTGTCAATCTAGCTCTAGGGTCATTGGCTAGATTCGCGACGGGTTAACTGGTTGACGTGTACAATTGCCCATAGAATCTCTCGATCTCCCTCAGAAGCACCGGTTTGGCGGACACGATCCTGCCATCATCGGTCTTCAGTTTCGTGAGCTGGCTTTGCCCAATAGTCAGCATTATACGTCACTTCAATTATAAATTGATCGAATATTCCCTATAAATCGCGTTGTCTGTAAGAGATTGCCTAGTGCGATAAGACCGCCCATTGTACACTTGTTATTTTGTGTACGTTTGTCCTGTATGTTTTTTTATGGTGTACAATAAAGTATATAATAAATAAATAAATAATATCGCGAAATACTTGGTTCAGTCGACTGCATTCCTTTACCTACAGCTAAATAAATAAGGCTGGTATGACGCTACACTAAAAATAATATACTGAAAACAATTCAGGCGACCTCCATATCTAAGGCGATTCACACACTGCACCGCCATACAATGCGGGGTGCGTGGCGACGATGTCACGACACTGCGCGTGAATGCGTCTTCTGTGTTGCACTTGCACTACGCGTGTTTTCAATGCAGAGATACTTTCAAGTAAAGTAAGAACGCGCACTCCCGCGCTACGCTGGGTACTCGTAATTCGGTGCAGTGTGCGAATCGCCTTTCGTAGGTACAGAAGGGTGGGTTTTTGTCCTTACGTCAAACGTATTAACATTATCTGATTTATAATTTCTGACACTAGTCTTGCCAAGGCGTATCGTGTTACCCCGTTACTGGGTTTTGGAGGTCAGATATGCAACCGCTCCATGTATAATACTAGTATCCAGCTGAATCTGAATAGACTCGAAGCCTAACCCAATATAGTTGGGTAAAGGCTAGAGTCTCTACGACTACAAGAGGGAACGCCCGATGCGAAGACACTCACATAGGTGATCTTGTTAATTCTGTGTTCTAATTGCTTTAAGTTGATGCCGCTCAAAATGCACCTAGGATTACCTATTAGGCTAGAATAAATTGCTACGTATTAAGCTAGCAATATTTTCTTGACTCGCATAATAGAACTTCCACTATAACTCAACTTCCATCGCACTTCCAACACATTACCAAGGATAACATAAAACACTGTAATGGCGGCAATATAACTTGACATAACCTAGACCAAAATATACGGCAGTGTCGGGTAGTCGGTACTTTCTGTTCGCTAGTACGCGGCAGTAGGGGTGTTTGCGAAGTGGGTCACGGGTACAGCTCCCGACACAAATAGCTGCGTCGCATCTCACCACGTGGCCTCGTGTTGCCTCTCAAATGCTGTCAATGTGCAAACTTGCCTTCCTTACATTTGTGGAGGGCAGTATGTACTTAGATGGAGGGTAGATGTATAAAACTGGGTTTAGTAGGTACTTTTGGTTTGGATGTTAGTATTAGAGCTTAAAGCTACTTAATCCTGTGCAGGTTTTGGACTCTTCCCTGGTCTGATCTTTAGTTGGTTGGCCACAAAGTTTTTTTATCTTATTAAAACTTTTACTTAAATGCAATTAACGCACTGAAAGACAAAGGAAAACGACCTTAAGTTCCTTCTAGTTATTCAATAGTGAAAAATATTTTATTTTTGTTTATCAAATATGATCAATATTTGGTATGTAGGATGTAGATAACTTATCAAATATTACATTTATTTCATACTGCACCAATTTTCGGCAAACATAGTTATTCAATTCAGGGCTGATGACCTTAATGTAGGTAGAATGGGTACCTACCTAACGAAACTTGCCTAAAATGCCTAAAGCTTAAAACTTTAGGTTAACAGAAAGGTAAAACAGTCCTGCAAAATTTGATAGCGCAACTGCGCAGTAATTAACAAAACATTCAGAACAGCAAACGAAGGCTATCTCCATCAACCGAATCCACCTTAATAACTCCCAAGAAATAATAATTCGTATCAATTTCAATTTTATACTGTAGGAGAAAGCCATAATAAAGTTGGTGCAAGGGGGTGGTGTCGTGAATTTAGTGACGGCTAGTAATTCTGCAGGCAGTTCGGGTATAAATGATTGCGGGTGATTTTACACCGCCCACCACCCCGATGTCTGTGCCCCCCAGCCCTCACCCGAAGTGCAGCGCCGACGCGACGTCGCTCCGGACAATCTGCGTGCTCTGCTTATTTTCACCAGTAATTCCTTTTGCGGAAATTGCCTTTATAAAGAACAGAGAATTTAGTTTTGAGAAAAGCGAGATAAAAGGAATTGAATGTGGTGAGAATTAAGTAGGAACGTAGGTACCTACTTGATTTTAATGATGTTTGGTGTCTTAAATTTTAATGGAAATAATTTGTTATAGGTAAAATTAAACACAATGAAACATTAACGTTGCACAAACGATGCTAGTTCGATACAGTTTCAAATTATCATCACAATTATCATTCAGTCAGTGTGGAACCTGGGACCTTGTTTTATATTATTTGACGATACGTACTTACCTATTAAGGTACCCTAAAACTTTACCAAACCTCGAAATGAACAAACATCAAAATAGTATTACAAGACATAATGATTACAATTGGCTGAAATAAAGGTACCCGAAGCGCCGGCTTGAGAATATGCAGACAGTGGTTAAGGTGTCTCAGCTATATGAACGCCGCTTTGTCTACGAATATGCCACGATACGTATAGGGTAGAATTATATATATCTACAGCGAAACCCTAATAGGAACCTATACCTACATGTATAGACATTTATGTAATTATTAATTGCAATTACTCTTTGCACTTACAGTTTGACCCAACACGTGCAGAGAGTCAATAATTATTTAATTACATAAGACAAATAATTATTAATAATTTAAAATTCACACAGACTAAACACAGGCAGGCAAATCAATTTAACTAACATTAATAAACAAATCATAATTCAATAAAAATAATTCAACAATTAAATAATAACAGTCCAATAATAAAAAATCAATAATAATAATTTAAATGCAAGTCTTATGTAAATTTACGAATGTCTAGTATCGTAAACTTTTATTACCTACAACCTACCCATCTGTCGAGTAAATTGATACAATTTACCATTAGCACGAGGAATTGCTTCTATATACTCTGGCTTTATGAAATATAATTGAAGCTTCAGTGAAAAGATAGATTCAAAAACCAAAAATGTGGGCAGTTTATTCATTTTTCTATTGATCAAGTCCTTCTGTAAGGTGGGCCGACCTTTGACCTTTCCATTTATCAGAGTAAATCCTAAACACTGATCACGGTGCAGTGATAGAAATGCAGAATAATTTGTTTACAGTTCCCCAAGGTTAAATAAAATAGATACATATCTTCTATAAGCAAGTGCGCGATGTTCCGATGTACGGGCGGGCTCAGCGCCAACTGGGTCGAGCTTTCCGTAATTTTCAGCTACTTCTGCTACTCTGCTAACAATAATCGTAGTTGCAATACGATTCGCTTTATCTGATTATTTTTTGAAGTGACTCGCAGTTTCTTTGTTCCCGATTCCGTTACTTTCATCTAACTGGCGAACGTTTCGGTATTGAAGTAGTTTGGCATAGCTGCATTGTTTCCGCTGGCCATCAGTACGGCGAGGCGACATCGTAAGTGCCAAGTATTACCTTAAGTGTGTCAATTGGTGGCTCGATGTGCGTGGCTCCCCACTCCCACCCTTTTGGGAGGTGAGCGTGGGGTAGGTCGTCGGATCGATACCCGACGTCTGGCCCACGACCTCGCCTTTCTTACCACCTTCCTAAATACTAATTACGTGCTTTGACACAGCCTGCACCGGCTCGTGCCGAATGAAAAGAGCTATGGATGGCAACGTGAGCGTTATTAACGTTACCGCGCTGTTTTGACGTGTTTGTTTTTGGTAACGTTGATGATATGTTTACGTGTTGAATGTGTACTCCATTTCAGTCTAGCGCGTTAGCTGTGTCATGAGACAGCAAGAACTTGCAATACGTAGTTATTATAATAAAAGGAAAACTTTCCTATTTTATATTTTATGCAGTTTTTTGACATTATTCGATTCCTATAGAATTCAAAATCCAGTAGAAAAATTTGACGGTAGGTGCGTTCTTAAATTCCTTTCTCCCTAACTGTGATCAGATTACAGATATTCCGTGTAGTTTTTTCAAACTCTTATTTAGGAAGGTATCTATTTTTCAGTGATTTCGTACCGGCCGCTACCCACCACTTTTCTGAGCCGCATGATATAAAGGAAACAAGATTAAAAATGTATTCCCTACACGTGGGCCATAATGCGATTTATCGGTGCAGGGGCATGTCGTGACTGGGGTAGGTACTTTAACAAAATAGTAGTATGTGCAGGTAGACACTGGATGTCATTGTGTGGAGACAAGGATAGTGTTCAAGGATTGAATTATTTTGGAAAATTCATTATTGTTTCAGAAAGCTAAGAAGTTAGATAGATACTTAGGTACATATAAGAAGTACCTTTCATGTTGAAATGCCAATAGGTATGTATATATTATGTAAATCCAAACACCGAATGAAACTTGAATTACATAGCCAGATGTTCGAATGTAGGTAGTAAGCTCGCAACAGACTCGGAGGCTTACAAAACATGGCGAAATATCAAGAGAAATCAATAGTTAACATATAGGTACCTACCTACGTACTAAATAAAATGGAGACGAAATTCATTACCATTATATGCAGCGGCAGTGCGGTTTCGTCCAGAAACTCGATGCATCTTTGGGTGTGAGCGAGACATTTGCCACCCCGTACTTTCGGCAGCCCCCAGCCCCTCCACCGGGAGGGGGGTAATGGACGCACGAGGCTCCTCGGCCGTGCTGCGCTCACTCTTTATACCCAGCCCCGCTTGCACGCGTGCACTTGCTAGTTTCTTTGACGTCCCTTTGTTGTGGATTCCAATTTTGGAACAGCAAAATGTTGCCGATATTGCCTTTAATTTATTGCTGTAGCGATGAAAGAATTTGATGGTACCTGCACTGGTCTACGTTATTGGATTTTAGCCTTTGTGAATAAAGTTTTCTGTTATGTTGTAACCAGCTTTTACTTAAACAGTTTGTTCTAAAAAAAAACTAGTTGTTGCATTTGCCTAACTGTATTAAAACACGTATTCTTGAGCTTACGTATGTATGCTTTGTTCTATAGCTAATTTAGTTGAAACTACTTTACTTGCTTTCTTTCAAAGCAGCGCGTTTAATCATGCAAATTTTCCGAGATGGGTGGGAGAGCGCCCTCTACGACTGAAACTGAAACTTGAACAACCACCCTCCTCGAAGGTCGTTCAAAGTTCTTAGAAGAAATGAATCTGCTGCACTAAAACACTTTCATTTTGTATTACGTTTTGTAATATTATTATGATACGAGAAATTTCCATTTTACTTGTAATGCAGGGTAAATACAAAGCAGGTGGTTTCTACGTATTCAATGTGCAGGTAATTTGTTAGAATAACAAGTAGACAGGCTAATCACTTGTTAGAAACTTTGTTATTATTCGAAATAACTACTTTGGAATAGCTTTGTGAACGACCTTATAGGTATCTAAAGGTCTGACACAAATGAAACGTGATTCATCATCATCATCATCATATTTGCCGAAAGACGTCCACTGCTGGACACAGCCTTCCCCCCCCCCATGAAACGTGATTATTTAAATTAATTGTTGTGCAATAGTCGAAGGTCCAGCGCGCATCATTTCACATTTGTTTTAGTTTAAATCGCATGCAAAGATTTTATATGTGTATCCGTGGAAAATGTTGTTTCCTTTGGTCGTATTCTTTTTACAAAATATAAAATGGGTTACTGTTTGTTTTCTCCTAATAAATAAATAAATCAATAAGTTAACGGATGCTAATTATAAAATAATGCTGATTACTGTAATAAATTTCGTTAATCATCCTTATTGGCGCCCAACAATTAAAAATATGTTGGGTAAAATAAAATAAAGTAGGATAAAATACGCCAGTAACGATATGGATAGTAAATGCTTAAAACTCCGTCATATAAAACGAAACAGCATTAATAATAATTAGCGACGCCCAATATTTATCGAACGGAAAACGTTTTAATTATCGCAGCGCATGATGAGGTCTGCATGAAAGGGCATACTGGGTGGGTGCACTATCGATCTCCTTTGAATTAGTGTGCGGATCGGTCGTCGTCTTTGTGTGGCGGCCGTTCTCGGCCCAAACAGACCAAAACAAGCGAGCCTCCCCACGGATCGAGCCTCGCCCGAACCCACCGCGCAAACGATGCTTGTCGCTACCTTGTTCCGATAGTCTCGTGGTACGGGGACACTCCCAATTTATTTGAAATATACCTAATATTAATTGGTGTTCGAGGATTTTGCTGATGCTTTGCGTACTAGAATTTTAGGATAGTGTTTTGAACGTGGTACGGGGATTTACATTAGTAAATCAATAGAGAATGAATAGCATTTCGACGATCGTCGAAATGCTATTGATTTGATTGAAATGATTTATTTTTCAAATTTATATCTAGACTATCCGTTTTCTTTGAAGTAGACATGCACTCACATTGTGTAAGAAAACAATCATAGAAGGATATTAGGTACAGGAGTCGTTTTCGTTTTGATTAAGACATTTTTATAATAACAGATTTTGAAGAAATAATATTTGCGTCTTACAATTTTACAGGTAAGTAAATATGGGAGATTCTGCAATCATAGAACAGGATGGTACATACAACCTATGTAACTGTACTTCCTGCACTATATCCGTAAGAATATAATATCATTGGTTTTTACGAGCTCCTAACTGTGGATCCCGGTGCTGATATCCGTTCTATATATTCCAGTCAACAGTCTATTTCCGATGGAGCGTTTGCTCTTTTGAAACAACCTTAAGAACCCATGTCCTACAATATGTGTCCTTATATTCGTACCTATTATATTAACACTATGTTAGGACTTCTCTGAATACTACATATTGACGCTACGTTTAAAATTGTCTAACCGCTAAATGAATCACAAGAAGAGGTCATTCTGGTTTTCTTTGAAATTACGTATTTTGCTGAAGATTTTCTGATAATAACTTCTTGTTCCTTTTCTTGAAATTAAACACACAAAGACTAATTACTCACACTTATAAGGGGATAAATTCCACCTTTTTACATGTATCTTTTTCGTTCTCCAGTAGGTAGACAATATGAATGAAAACTTAACAAGCTGTCATATATATACACATACAATTTCACCTAAAATAAAGTACATAAGAATGTAGGTTTAACCAAGTTTTACTTTCTTACACAGTGTGACTTTTAATGCCTTGAAAATATTTCTGGAGATGAAAGTAGACATAAAATATACATACAACTGAATCTACTATGGGATCAACTCTTAAATATGAAAAAATTAACCCTTACATTTACGGAGGAGCTCGTGGCTAAATAATAACAGCCGCACGGGTCGATCATCAAGGTTAAGCAACGCTTGACGAGGTCGGTCCGTGGGTGGGTGACCATTTCAACATACCGAGTTTCCTCCGTGCCTCGGAAAGCACGTTAAGCCGTTGGTCCCGGCTGTCATTTGAAGATCTTTGACAGTCGTTACGGGTAGTCAGAAGCTTGAGATCTGACACCAGTCTTGCCAAGGGGTACCGTGTTACCCAGTTACTGGGTTGTGGAGGTCAGATAGGCAGTCGCTCTATGTAAAACACTGGTACTCAGCTGAATCCGGTAAGACTGGAAGCCGACCCCAATATAGTTGGGAAAAAGACATTTACGCTTACATATCCCGCTAAAGTGTAAGGAACCGCTGATTTTTTTGATGATTTCATGGTTGCATGTATACGTGAGTATCTACTTTCACCCCCCTGAAATATTGCCAACAAATTATAGTACAAGAGTCATCCTATACCTATAACTTGAAGATAATATAATACCGAATACATTTGTTTAGTCATTTTGCACGTGCCTTGTGCAATATAGTCGTAATTCGACGTCGCACCGTTCCCGTGTGTAATTCGTTGTAGTTACACCAATTTACCTGAACAAATAGTGCTACGCCGCACAGATACGACCATTAGATTACTCATTGTTATAATTCCTTGCTAATTGGTGTTCTCTTCATTAAATGTTTGTGTTATGGGATAGGAGTGTTTGGTTTTAGACGTTATTAACCAAACACTCACACTCACAAAGTATTTTCTATTATATTCCATATTTTAGAAAATAATTTATTTTACATTAAATCGGAATCCAAATGAGTATTATGTTTGTTTTTGGCCAGTATTTTCTTGCAAATGTTCGTCGTAGCAATCTTTGTAGATTGAAGAAGTCTAGAAGTAAGAGTACCTAATGGCCGATATAAAGGTACCGACAAATAGAAAACTATTTTATTTAACCTTTTAAAACCATAATTTGCGTGAGTTCGACATAAAATGTCTATCGGCAATAATTACAATATTTAACGCTCTGCTGATCATTGCTTTATATAATGAACTATGTATCCCTGAACTTAACGCAAAGCTCAATAAAGTATATAATTATGTAACGGAAAGAGCCGCGCCATACAGCGTCCATCTATTGAATTAGTAAAGTCTGTCAAAGTGCATCGCCGAGGCACAAAGGTCGTTGCGTGGGAAATAGAGGGTGGCAGGGGCGCCCACCCCACTCCCTGCCCCTTTCCGCCGGTCTCGTGGGCTTGCACCAAGTTAGCTACAGCTCCAGAAATTTGTTATGACGCATCCCAATGCGTCAAAGACAAGATATATTTTGTCCAGTGTTTGTTTTAACAGATAATATTTTGGGGAAACGGAATGCCAAAGTTATATAGGCTAAATCTGCTTTCGTGTATCGTTTTCACTATTGCGTAAGTATACAATGATGTATACTTCGGCGATATTTTTCACCTTTTTTCGTCTACGCGTTGCGACGAATCTTTTTAATCAATACTCGTTCTTTTCCGATGCGAGAAGAGGATAATTTTAAAAACTAAATGCTGATGTACCTAATGAAAAGTACCAATATTTTACCGTTTTTAATTTGTATTCGACATCAGAGTACCTCAAACAACATAAAATAGATTGTGCTACGGTTGAATGATTAATTGATAAGAACGTTTTTATGCATTTACTTGATCCTTTTTACTTTCATGTCGTTGCGTAACATTTATGGATGTGCAGTTTCTTTTACTTTACTGCTTCTTTTGAATTATGTGCATCTTTTTATGTCCTACTAAATATTGATCAAACATACATACTAGGTGGTCAAACAAAAAATACGTCTGTTCTGTTTACTTGTACCGGGAAATTTATATTAATGTACTTAGTTGTACTAACAATAACTTACAATTTGAATGGAATATGAATGAGAAGTCCCCATCGTAGTATTTCATATCTTTACATACATAAGCACGGCGATAATCATTTATATTTACTGGAAGTGCACAAAAAGGCGGAGAGCGGTTATTTTCAAAGCGTTGCGTGTGAACGAGGGTGACGCATGGCTGTAGTCTGAAGTCTAGACATTATTATTATAAGTGAAGCTAGAGGGCGCGGCTCATTGCATCGCAGCTGTTCACTTGTTTACCACATTAACATGAACCACTAATTAATCCCTTACCGCTATTGTTCTTAATATGCCATCTAATAATTTGCAATCAATTTGTAATTAAATATATTGCCCGCACACCTCATTAATCAGTTTGTCAACTTTCTATGTTGAAGCTTACAGTTTTTGCTGTCATTGTGACGGTTTTTGTGTCGTATGCAGCAAGTAGCCGTCGTTGTTGGTTAAACGTGTCAAACAAAAAGTGTTTTTGTGTTTTGCACAAAAGAGTTCAGTGATCCCTCTTTAGTTTAGCACCTATTCCGTATTGTTCGGTATACGTAACATCGTCTGCTTAGTATTGTTGAGTTGACAGGGCAATGACGTTGGCGGTTCGGTGCAGCGGTTCGTGCCTCCCCTCGTCGCCCTCCCCGCCCGGTCGTAGCCGACGGTCGACGCTCTCTAAAACGAAAAAGGAAGCTAAAGGATAATCTATCACGCCCGAGGCCCGACTCGATAAAAATGAACGATTAGAACACACTCACAATCGATGGTTTCAGGACAGGAGTAGTGATAAGTAATGTTTGTCAAAGCGTTCTTTGTTAGACGGCGCTTTGATTGGGTTGATTAGCAGCCTAGTATAATATGTATTTTAGATTCACGAGAAGTTTATCCCTTGTTTTGTTTTGTCTACGAACACACCTCTACGCCAGAGGTCGCTGTAGCATAGTCTGTCGTTTCATATTTCAATACCAATTATCGTCTACAAATATTAGGGCCATAATCGAGTACATTACTCTTTGACCTGCACAAGTTAAGGTGTACTAAGTTCAGAAGGGTGCAAGCGAATTCGGCGCCGGCTCGTCGAGTTCAACGGCCGGACGTAGACCTGGCGCTACGCCGTAGACCACTAGCTCCCGTGTGGACTACACACGATTAAACCTCATCGTAAACACGCTGATTTTGTGTGATGTACCCTTTGTTAAGGATGTAGGAAGAGGGTAGTTGGATATTTTACTTAGAGGTTATTTTGGAAAAAAAAAATTTTAGTGTCTTTTGTCTGTATCGTAGAAAACTGGTGAAAACTTTTCTTTGTACATGTGATACAAGATTCAAGGAGTCCATAGGAAGACCTTCACTTGCAGTACGTGTTGACATGGTCTTTGACACTCCATTGATGTTCTCTATTACCCTTGGGATCTCGTACATGCTACGGAGATCGTCCGGACACAAGAAGACGTGCAGAAAGTTTCGGCCTATCGGCTTTGCGGTTGCATGGAGTTTCTTGCCGGTTCTTCTCCATAGGAAACGACTAACCCGAACCGTGCACCTTTTGTCGACGTTTTATAAGTGCCCATGTAGGCCTATGTAAAATAAAAATATTTGATTTTGATTTTGATTTTGCAGGAGGTTGGTATAAAAGGGTAGAATATATTCAGCCTTATTTATGAATAAACTACGCTGCATGCGAGACGCACGGGACCGGTCAATGTGGAGACACTTGGGGCAGACCTGTCTAGCAGTGGACGTCTTTCGGCTGAAATTATGATTTCAATTTAGGTTCTGCTAATCAGTGTAAATCATTACGGTTAGAAAGTTTTGTAAATAAGGTCCATTATGTAATGAATTCGGCGTTTCAGACTTCATTGTTTGTGACATGAAATTCATAAATTTCCCGGGCGTTGTTATAAATAAATGAGTGTACTTAATGTATTTTTAGTGTATCTAGAGTGAATCTTATCAGTTTTAAAACAATTCTGTAGCAGCGTGTTTACGAATATTTTTTGGTTAAATGGTTTGTACTTTATTATTTCCATTTGGCGGTAGTCTATTCACTGCAGAGAGTCATTCTAACTGTAGTATTAGAATTTAGTTAAATGAATATAAAATTAATGCTAGTCTTTTGTTTTATAGATATGTAGTGAAGGAGTTTTCCTTTTCTGCGAATATTAGAAAAAAAAGATAGAAATAAATTATATTTATTTGTGACCCGCACAGGAGACATGAGATAAGCAAAAAAAAATTAAACCGCGTGCGAGACCAAAAAGGCTCCTATATCAGCATGTGCAGCGGTATTTAAAAGAAAATAACGATAACATTATTGTTTTGTGAAAGTTTTTCAGAACCAAGGTGTAGGTGGTAGTAGGTACTTCAGTAGGTACCTACTGTAGTATAATTTTACAAATGTGTAGGTCTCCTCGTGGGATTCATAAGTCTTGATCTTTTAATTAATCAACTTCGTTATACTGTAGTACACTTTATCAAGTGTAAGTTAATTTATTTGCATCAAGTTGTGTCACAATTATTACATAACTAGCTTCTGCCAGCGGCTTCGCCCGCATGAATGTCGAAAATTATTCCGAGGGAACATATTCCCGGGGTAAAAAGTATCCTACGTGCTATTCCTGACTATAATCTATGTCTGCGCCATTTCATACAGATCCGTCCTCCCGTTTGAGCGTGACGAAATAGTAACAAACATACAAATACATACACACACACAAACTTTTGCCTTTATAATATTTTCACACCACCTGCTCTACAATGTCTAATTACATATCATGCAATCTTAACTTAAAGTTAAGCATTACCTCCCAAGGGAGGTAAAGTTGTATGAAATTCCCTAGGGAGTAAAGTGATTTGAATTTGAAATGTCAAATTAGTGTGGAAACTCGTTAAAAACTCTTAGTAAAAATGTCCATATGGCACAGAGGTTTGTTCGAAAATCGAACTGGCGACAATAAGTAGAATTCAAAGAAAAAAAACAAACCGACTTCCAAAAAATTGGTTGTCTGTAAAGTCAGTTTACGGACGATAGTTTAACGTGACAACGTCACATACATAACGATACAATTAACGTCATTGTTGGACTTTGTGGTAAGCTCTTCTTTAAAAATCCTTAACGTAGGCAATAAACCTACTTTTAGGACTTCTGCGAGGACTGAAGTTATTGACCTGACGCTGGCTTCGTACAGGGCCAGCGCTCATATTGAAAATTGGCATGTATCGGACGAAATCTCTCCGTCTGACCATAATTATATATGCTTTAGGTTTAGGACGGCGGGAGAAGCCGAAACTAGACGTAGGAGAAACCCAAGGCATACAAATTGGGACTCATAACCCATTTGAATAAGCTCTACAGAGCCTGCATAACCTTTGATTATGTACCCAAGGCATGGAGGGAGGTCAAAGTCACCTTTATACCGAAGGTGGGTGGACCGACTTATGAAGAAGCTAAAGCTTTCAGGCTCATTAGTGTATCATCCTTTCTCTTGAAAACTCTGGAGAAACTGGTAGACAGGTATTTAAGAGAGGGACCACTGAAAGTATCCCCTCTACATAAACTACAATGCGCCTACAGCCCTGGCAAATCTACGAAAACGGCATTGCACTATGTTGTGAGTCGAGCCGAGGCTGCGCTAGAGGGACAAGAAATCTGTGTCGGGACTTTCCTCGACATACAGGGAGCCTTCGACAAGAAGACATTTGAGTCCATAAGCATTGCTGCAAAGGAACATGGCATCAATGATACCACGTGCAACTGGATTGACTATATGCTGAGAAGCAGAATAGTCAGATCGGAGCTAATGGGAGACAGACTTAGTGCAAAAACAACAAGAGGTTGACCGCAAGGCGGAGTGCTGTCACCATTATTGTGGTGCTTGGTACTACCGCTACTTACCAAACGTAATACCGAACGATTATTCTAAACAGTAGGCTATGCAGATGACATAGTTATAATGGTCAATGGCAAATTCCCGAACATAGTGTCTGGATTATTACAACAGGCATTGAGGATGACAGAGGAATGGTGTACAAAGAACCACCTCTCTATCAACCCAAGCATAGCAGTAATTATTCCATTCACGAGGAAGAGACAACTAGGAAACCTAGGAGAGCTCTACCTCAATGTAATAAAACTGCCCTGGTCCACCGAAGTTAAATATCTGGGTGTAATGCTTAATAAAGAAATCAAGTGGAAAACTCATATGGAAAATATTACGACAAAGGCCTTACGAGTGTTCGGCATGTGTCGTTCCACCTACAGTAAAACTTAAGGGCAAAAGCCTAAAGTAATACTATGGCTGTACCGGACAATGATAATACCTATTATCACATACGGCAGCATAGTGTGGTGGCCAAGAACAAAGCTTGCCTCGTGCAAAGCACCACTCACCAGGTTACAAAGAACAGTGTGTCTCGGCATCACGGGTGCTTTCAGGACAACACCTACGGCAGCGATTGAGAGATACCTCAATATCCCTCCTCTGCATATGATGGTTGAATTCAAGGCAAGGAAGACATTACATCGTCTCGCTGTTACTGGACTATGGGATGCCTCTAAGCCAAAGACTATAACCATACAAAGTTCGTTGAGAATGAAGACCTGGATCGGGTAACAAGCATGTTATCAGATAAAATGCAAACTATGTTAGTGTTTGAAAGGTATTTCCAAATCCCTACAATAGAGGACTGGACAAAGGGACTCGATCCACCAGAACAAGATAGTCTGGTGTGGTACACTGATGGATCCAAAATGGAATCGTTTACAGGAGCGGGAATATACGCAAAAAGCTACAAATGTAGCAAAAGCTTAGGGAAGATGGCAACTGTATTCCAAGCAGAAACATATGCCATAATAACCTGTGCTTAAGAGAATATAGAAAGAGGAACCAGAGGAAAATCTATATATATTATTAGTGACAGTCTGGCTGCAATCAAAGCCATAGCATCCTACAAAGTGGACTCCGGACTTATTCTGTGTGCTATCCAAACCCTAAACAGGCTTGGGAAGCACAACAGGGTAAGACTGATGTGGGTCCCTGGGCACAAAGAATTCCGTGGTAATGAAGTGGCTGATGAACTGGCAAGAGAGGGCTCAGCAAATGACTTTGACTTTTACTATGACTTTTTTTTTGTAGGCTGTCTAATACCGGTCTACAACACTCGCAAGAAATTCCTACTACGTTCAAAGCCCGGGAATGGGCATGAGCAGGGGGCAAATCCACTACCTGCTTGGGGCCTTTACTGGGCACTTTGGAACCAACGATACGCTCATGAAGATGGGTCTAACCGCGACACCCATGTGTAGGTTGTGTGGGGAACATACGGAACGCTTGGAGCACCTACTGTGCATGCGATGCACTGGCTGGTAAGCGAAAGAGTCTCCTAGGGGTTAGATATCCAAAACCAGAAGACTATAGGCTCATATCTCCTAGTCTCGTTGTAAAACTCATGAAAACAGTTTTCAACGAGATTGAGGTGGAGTAAGTTATCTAGGGGACCACAATAGATCCTAATGGGTCGAAATGTCCGAGTTATTTCTCGGCCCCTCCATAAGATAAGATAAGATCAGGGGGGTGACCATAAGCTCTTAGAGCGGTATCAATTTGAGATCGAATAAGGGACAGATGTATCTGACTTGTATACATCTGTCACTTACTCGATATCAAATTGATACCGCTCTAAGAGCTTATGGTCAACCCCCTGTTTTACACTGCTAAAAACGTTATTTAAGTAATTTTACAATGGCATTTGTACAAAAATTTTACTGTGCCAAGTACATTTTATAAGTTGGTCCACTATTACTCGTAAACTTGTAAAGCCTACTTATCTGCGATAGTTTTCCTTTTAATTTCGTTATATTTACTACTGCCTTGAATTTTTCACACAGCCATTGCAACCATTTCGCTGGCAGGGAGGACACTTGACTCTAACATAAATTTGCAATTTTTAATTTAACGCAAATGGATCTCTGAATCGAAAAATGGTTTTAACAAACCCATAATATTTTTGGATGGCCTATCCAACGATACCCCACACCATGGGACAGATGAGAAAAAAAAATACACTCCCACTTTACGTCTATGGGAGGAACGCGAAAACAATTTTTTTTTCATGATTTTATTTTACCTCTTTGTCGGAATTATTAATATGTACATCCATGCTAAATTATAGCTTTCTAGTACTTAGATTCTCTGAGCTAAGCTGCGGACGGACAGACGTACAGAGCGAAACTATAAGGGTTCCTTGTTGACTTCGGAACCCTATAAAACAGAATGAAACAAAAACGTGTTGAATACAGGCCTTCGGGTCACAAAACCAAGTGGCAAACGCTGGGGCCCATAGCAACGCTGCGAATCTTTGATCCTACAAGGTCTATACTCTCGAAACTGCGATACGCAGCAGCGGTGAGCTAGGGGTTTGTTCTTTGAGATACCGGTTCCTTTCAGGCAGGTGGAAAGTGATATAAAGGGTAGTACACAAATTATGACTATTACTCACCTTGATTCCGCGGTGGTCTCCTGGTTAATCCCGTGTGGTCGGCGGTTATAGGGAAAATATATATAATAAAGGGAAGAAGGAACACCCGACTTGATCTGAGCTGAAGTTCTCGGCAGCCAACAGACACCTAAACACGTTTTCGACACAATTCCCTCGCTGCGCGCGAAATATACACAAAAATAAATGCACTGGTGGAACACTATACCACTGCGCGGATGGCGACCGTAATTTCGAATAACGATGGTGGATTATCTAGCGATAACAAAGAAATCCAAGCAAGACCACAACGTATTACGTCTAGCCATGTCGGTTACATTCTTACGAGTCATGTGTCAACTGTTAACTCCACCAAAGGTTGCAACAAAATAACAAACTGACTGAAATTACCATCTGACAAAATGACAAACTGACAGATAGACAGACTGACAAATTGACAAACCGACAAAATGATACGGGCAAACTGAAAACAGACAAACTGATAAAATTACAAACCGACAAACAGACATACTGAAACTGGCAAACGGAAAAAAAGACGAAGGAACAAACTGACAAAATTACAAACCGACAGACTGACAAATTGACAAAATGACAAACTTACAAACTCACATGCTGACAAATTGACAAACTGATAAACTGACAAATTGACAAACCGAAGAACTGAAACTGGCAAAATGACAAACAGGAAAATTACAAACTGATAAACTGACAAAATTACAAACCGACAGACCGACTAATTGACAACTGGAAAATTTACAAAATTACTTACCGACAGACAGACAAACAGACAAATGGACAAACTGTCAAAATTACAAACTGACATACTGACAAACTGACATACTGGTTCGGTGCTTTCATTGTTTAAGAACATTAGCAATGTTGCATATTAATTTTGATGAATGTAGCTGTTTATACGGAACCCTCTGTGCGCGAGTCAGACTCCCACTTGGCCGGTTTTTTTTATGGTATGGTATCTATCAAAAAAATACAAATGTGTACGGTACCTCTTTGTGAACAATTCTGTCTCTTTACTGACAATAGTTAGTTCCCTAAACATATAATTTCTTGAAAATGTTTTTTGACGTTATTATGATTTGGAAATTTTTTTGTGCGTTTTATTTTTTTGTTATTTTTGTTTTTGGTCATTTTAATTTTTAGACAATTTTTTGGACATTATTATGATTACATTATTATAGTAGCGGCTATACTACGTTCTTCTCGGGTGTAACGTACACACAACAGTTTTTCTCATGTTGTAATTTTATTGATCAGTTTCCCTCGAATCGGGGAGGGAAATATGGAAAAGGTTTACCAGCCACCCCGTTTCCTTGTACGGACGCGTACCCTTTCGGACTACACTCACCAAATTGGCATATTTGTGGGTGGATTGCCTCGGAACGCCAAATGAATTACAGTTTTCATCTGAAAACGATTTGAAAACAACGGCGGGTATCTGTTGTTGTTGTTGTGAATGTTTGATTTAATATTTCAAATAACTAATGAAAATAATTTGTTGACTGTCCGATATTTTAAATCTGACTTCTTACTAATATTATAAGAAAACGACAACGACGAAAATATTAAGGAAAATAAAGGTGACAGTTTTTGTCAAAGCAAAAATATTTCAAAAGTTATTGAAATATTTATTTTAAAGGCACAATGCATTTTTTGTTCATCATCTTTCATGACCTCTTCTCTTTCTTCAATGTTGACTTTAATAATATCCAGTGGCTTTTTGACCTGTCTGGTCCTGTTGTGACTTTCAAATAAATTATAAAGAATAGGAAAAAATAAGAAGCAACGATAAAGAGGCTCATTGAAGCGTGACTTCCAAAAAATACGGAACAATTGCAATGTCAGTTTTATTTTATAGCACGTGTAACTTGCAGCATTTTTCTACTGCGGTCGCATTGAATCTATTTTAGTTACAATATTTTTGAAAGAAAAATATTTTCGAATCAGTTGCCATGGTAACGGAAAAAACTGTGATAAATATCTCTAAAGAAGAAATTGACTGACTTCTTCTTACCGTGTCGATGACAAACACTCTAAGACTATACACACTACTACACTCACCTATTGACTGACTGATCGATTAACGCACAGCCAAAACCGCTAGGCCTAGAAGCATGAAATTATGCAGTAAGGTTCCTTAAGTGAGCCCTAAAAAAGGAATTTTGGAAATTCCACCCCTAAAGGGGTAAAAAGGGTTTGAAAGTTTATATGAAAAGTCAAATTCCTTTGGCTAAAATTCTTGAAACTTTGCGCAAATAGTAAGGATCATAGAAATATAAATATGGTAAGGATAAAGGTAGTCATTATGAATTTTTTGAAACTACCCCAAAATTCGATTTAGGGGGTGTTGAATTTTGGTAAGAATCTTACTGCTCAGGGTTTCGTTTTTGATGTCTAGGGGAGCACTAAGAAGGAATTTTTGGCAATTCAACCTTTCATCATCTTCATCATCATTTCAACGAAAAAAACGTCCACTGCTGGACATAGGCCTCCCCCAAGCATCGCCACACTGATCGGTCCAGTGCGTTTCGCATCCACCGGACTCCCGCAGCCTTGACTAGGTCGTCACTTCACCTAAAGGGAGGCCGTCCTACGCGTCGTCTTCCGGTACGCAGTCGCCAATCCAGAACTTTCAACCTTTAACAACCCCCCAGATAGGGTTAAGGAGTGTTACATTTTTTTGGAGAAAAAACTATAACTAACTAAGCGGGCGGACATGTAAAAAAAAAGCGTGTTAAAATAAGTCAAAACCAGATGTATCCTCCGACTGCACAGCTTTACAGATTTTCTTCTTGTTTACGTCTTTTTAGTTCGCTCTAAGCAGTTGGGTTTTTGTTTTTTTGAAAGTTTATTTATTTATAAATTTCTAGGTAACATTATTTTTTTCCATTTAGGTACATTTAAATATATAAGTGTGATTTATTTTTGAAATCACCCATTAAAACCCTTTTTTTTTAATACCCCACATGATGGGTTTGAAAGTAAAAATTGGGCCCCCATAATATGGCGCCCATATTTCTATTTTCCAATTTTAATGTGAGTGATTTGACATAAGAATCATCAAAATCAGCCAACCCTCTTGGTCTCTAGAACGCCACATAGGAACAAACAAACCGCCATATAGGAATACTCGTGGACACATTACCCTCCTTCGGCAGTCGGTTAAAGAGAAGAAACTGACTGACTGATCGATCAACGCACAGAAAGGAAGATCAAGGCAGAAAGGTTTCTCAAGTGACGTAAGTGAGCACTAAGAAAGGATTTCTTGAAATTCCACCCCTAAGGAGGTAAAAAGTTTGTATGAAAAATCCTAATTCCTTAGGCTAATAAACTTGGAACTTGACATAAATACTAACCTAAATAAATAACAAAGGAAGTTTTATTAGGTTTTCGAAACTACCCCCAAAAGATGATTGAGCGGGTGTTAAAGTTTGCTAAGAATCTTACTGCACATGCTTTCGTTTTTGATGTAGGGATCTAGGAAATTCAACCTTTATGGGGGGAAATTTGTTTGTATGAAAAATCTAATAACTTGGGGATAAAGTAAATAATTAAAATTGACATAATAAGTTTATTTTAAACAACCCCTCAGATACGTTTAAAGGGTAGTAAGTACGTTTAAAGGGTAAGCTTTTTGAGGAATCTTACTGCGCAATCTGACTAAAATAAACGAAAAATAAAAAAGGGAAGAAAATAATGACTAACATGTTAGAGTTTTTTTTAAATATGACCCTCAACGGGGCAAAAGGGGTTACTGAGTTTTTAGGGGAGGATTTTACTTTGTGGCGGTAACCTAAAATGTATAAGTTATTATTATTATTCTTTAAGTCAAATAACGAATCGTCCCAAACCAATAAACCCTAGATATCATATCTAGGGTTTATTGGTATATCATATCATATATATTTATCAATAGCTTTTTTTGGTGCCTTCACTAACTGCTCATAAGAAAGCCATCTGCAGAATAAATTAAATCACGCGAACGTAGTCGCGGGCGGAGTGCTAGTCAAGATATAACTAAGAAAAAGAGTTTGTTATCAAATGCATTGATTCGAGTGCAGAAAATGACAGAATTGCTGGGGTAGAGGTTGCCTAGGCAGTTGACAGTTAGATAAACTGTTCTTGTTCATGAAATTTAATGTTTGTACGTCGTTTTGTGGCAATTAAATATTTTTTCTTTCGTTCTTTCTTATAAAGTTCCATTCTTAGATCGGTAACAACATTATTTTATAAATTCTCATGGCCGATAAAATTATCTATAAATTATTTTACGTTTGTTATAGCCATTCTATTAGTTAGACTTTAGTTTTTAGGCGATCAGTCATTGTTGTCCAGTTTCAAACAGAAAGCCCGTGGGCAGGTTTTTTTGACGAGAAACAATACGAAATTGAAGTAGGTACCTGTCAACTTATTCATTCATCATAACGAAACCATTATACCTGGTCCTCAAACCAGCATTAGAAGTGCATCTTAACTAGTTTCTTTTCATCGACATTCAGACCGCAAAAAATGTATTACTATATCAAAAAATCGCCAAAAAAGATGTCTGGCTTGTGATCGCGTTTTAATGCCATCGGAAATAATACCAGTTTGATTAATTTATTGAACCAGACGATGCTTTTTGTCATGTCTAGTTAACGGTCTAGTCTTTAAATTGTACATTTTTCTTGATTAGCAAACTGAGAAAAATCGGCGTGATTGGTTGAAGAAAATTTAAATTAAGAACGGGCGGTTATGCACTACACGTCCGTGTCCGTAATTTGAGTTCCGAGTTCTAAATGTTCTGAATTATGACAGATAGAGTTCGGATGTAGTGCCAAAGCTTCCCTACTAAAAGAAGTACTACGGCTACTTCGGAACCAAAATTTCATGGACACGAATCGGATGTAGTCGTCCATCGACACGAAGACGAAGAAGTTAACAGTTACAAAAGGTTTGGTTGCTGGTTACGAAATTTTTGGGACTCTCAACTCGTATCACAATGACACAGTTTTCCTATTTGCTAATTTGGTTTGTATTATTTTGTTAGAGTTTATTTTCATTTACCAAACTAAAGTTTTCTTTTTAAAGTTGCAAAAACTTTTGCGGTTTTTTTTTCCAGTGCTTTTGCTTCTTCTGCTTTTTTAAAGAGGCGCTAGTGACAGAAAAGTTGAAAGGAAACCGTTGACAAACCCTGAAATGCATGTTACTAAAAGAGTTATGACTATAAATGTGGATGGATGGAGAGGGAGGGGGCGGCCAAGGAAAAGATGGATAGCCTGTGTGAGGAGTGATATGAAAGAAAAGGGAGTCAGTGATAGCGTGACGGGGGACAGGACGGTATGGAAGAACAAAACATGTTGCGCCGACCCCAAGTAACATGGGATAAGGGTATGAAGATGTTGATGAGTTGCTTCTTTCCCAAATGGATGTTACTACCCCTAATTTTTCGGATAGCCACCTAAAATAATTTAGAGATACATTAATTTATTGAGCTTTATTCGTTTTAACTTAGTTTTAGCTACATCAACTCAAAATAGGACGAGGAAATTGCATTTTAAGTTTGTGGAGTAAAATAAAATAAGAACACATCTATTCGATCGAATCTCGTAAGTCAATACTGTTGTTTACTCTAGCGTGGTTTTAATTTATTTACAACCATCCCAAAGGTTTCGTATACGGTGAACCCTACATCTATCTACATTCTATATAAATAAAAAAACAGCAGCAATTTTTTGCGTTATGGCTGCTATAAGAAAGTTATTTATCACTTTGTAGTTTTTTTTATTTGGAAGTCGGTAGTATGTTTTTGTAAAAAGTTTATTTTTATTTTTCAGTTTTTAGTTGTGTCTAGACTTACTTAATAGGAATTTGGAAAGTCGGTTAAAAATGTATGACTAAATGTGTTGCTAAGCGCAAAACTCGAAAATGGCCAGACCGATTTTGACGTTTTTTTTGTGTGTGTTGAGTGAGTGGTTTAGATTCACAATTGGGTCGGCTAGTTAGTAATAAAAATAATTACTTGCCTGCGACAATTTGCCTCAACAGTACATCTAAAGGCACACTCACACTATCACAATGCATATCGCACGTTCTAAAGTTACGAGAAATATAAAATATTTTAATTTTAATAGTAAGGAAGCCACGGAGCAATGCTATAGGTTCATAAAACTAGTCGTGTGTCCCAAGTTTATGATTATCGCCGCGACTGCGGTATTTGAAGACGGATCGCCTCGACAGTTTTACATACGAATATTTCAAGATACACATATTGTTATATTATATATCTAAGTTTACATTAAAATAGCTGAAATCGGTAAAGGAAAACATCGTGAGGAAACCTGGTCTTGTAGTTAATATAAGTTTGAAATCTTCAACCTGCATTAAGGCGCCGATTCCCTTGAGTAGCTGATTTTAAGGGGAACAAAACGCGCACTCGTTTCACACCCGCGCGACCCAAAATTTGGTTTTTGTACTTTCCTTATTATTCTATGACTTTAAAAAAAAAAACTTCAGATCAAAATTTAGATAATTAAATTATCTTTCCGATGGTGTTGATTTCATTACAATACGCCCAGCGGTTTTGGTGTGATTGTCGTGTTTTTGTCTGTTTTACACATAACTTTACAAATTAATAACACTATGTTATACACATAAAACTCAAAATTTGCTTAGATCAAATTATTAAGAAAATAGTCTAATGTAACATATATTTTTTTCAAAGAATTACGACGAACCATTTAGGCGTGATTCTCATTTTAAAATCAGCTGAAGCTGCACCTAATGTACATTTTTGTGAACGTACTTCAAAGACAAAGACAAAGATATTTTATTTCTAGTAGGCCACCAAGCGGCACTTTTGAACGTTACATTTTACAAATAATAATAGTTAATTCTACCGTGCATTCGGAAAGTAGCTTGTAATGGAGAAGAATGCACAAGAAACTCCATACTTACTCTTTTAAAAAAAAACTTTTCACAATATTTAGGTACATAAGTACATACCTTGATGAATGAAATTGAGTTTATACAATACAAATATATTTATACAGTCTTCTTACTTTTAATAAATTATTCTTATTCTTATTCTAGCTACTCAAGGGAATCGGCGCCTTAAGCAATCGTGGTAAAGTGGTGATTTTGCCTTCGGTGTATAAAAAGAGGCTTTTGCCATACACAGACTTACAGTCTGGTATTATTATATTGTGGAACGAACGAAGCCTGGTACTAGGAGAAATTATCCGTTGTTCAATTGTTTTGTTACCTAACTTGCAATATTTCTTGGTAATTAATAAGTATTTCATTCTTAGTAATTACGTATACCAATGTTTGTGTGAAACTTTACGGTGTTCCATTGTTGGTCTTGTGCGGTTGCCTTCGTTAATTGGTTTTCCCTTTTCTAAGGTATTTTGATGAACTTATGCTGGCGCCTACTTATACGTTTTCTTTATTTCTAAAAAGTTTACTTAACTTAGTTCGGCAAGCTTTTTGCAATTGCTAGGTGCAGTCACGTTTTGCTATCTGAAGATAACTTGGAGTCTTATTTTTTTTCTCATGTTACACATGACATCTTCGCTTATATATTGGTCTTGTCGTGTATACGTGTCTTATTTCATTAGAGTAGTTCATGAATGAGTTTCTGTGTATTCGTAAAGGCTATATAGGCTTGTATCAATAGAAAGCTTTTAATAATAACTATTTATGTCTTGTCTACTCAAGTTCTAGCTTACTTATTTTATCCAGTCTTGGGAATTACATTTACGATGTCGTCAGTTCTTCTAGCCGTACTTTCATAGATTCACCAATATTGTCATCATTAATTTTTTTATTGATTCTGCGGCTGCGACCTTCGGAACCTGGAAAAGGACATGCATGAGCAAATCTACATTCGTTCTCGATCTTTGTTAATTATGAACAAAATCACATCAAAACATTTAAAACGTTGTAAGATAGAAACAGTGATGATCCCAATTCTTCAAATATCGATTTTCATATAACGACAACACCTTGTCGGCAGTTCACGTCCCGTTCCCAGAATCCTACGAACAGAGAGAAGATATGCAACGTGTTTGTATTTTCAACTACTGAGTGGCAGAATAAAGACGAAACCAGAAGGCGCAAACTAACATACAATCGGCTATGACCAGTTTGAAATAGTTTGGTTGGTGGTTTGACACGTACTCATTTTGTGCCAGGCGTATTTCTGAAAACCAGAATAGGGGTATCTGCTCATCATGAAGTTGTGAAAAAAACACGGTATATACGAGATGGTGACTTATTAATGACGCCTCTTCAGGTTTTCACTTATTTTAAATCTAGGTTCACCTTTTAATTTCTGCGTATGTGTGTGAAAATATTTCCCAAATATTTTTTTTGCAAGCTATCCTTATTTTTATTTTGTTTTCAAACTCAACCCACGGCATCGCCTTCTGGTTAGTTCTATGCTCTGTGTACTTTAGGGGTAGAAGAGGGGTAGTGATAGGGCTGTCAAAGTGGACTCAGGTTCATGGTAATTAAAATTATATCTACACCGTAATCTGGCTTACGAATAGAGGTGTTCATTGTCCGATAAATTGTAGTTGCAGGCTATTGAGGAGTTGATTGACAGCGCCCGAGGGGCTTTCATCGAGGTTGGTTAACGATTTAATTTGCAGTCTCATTTTCATATTTGGTGGTGTTAATTTTAGTAGGTAGACAGGCACCGACATGTAGGTGGAGTGTACATGTTTGAAGGTGTGAATTTATCAAAACGTCAGATAGTTATTTATTTTGACTTCTGATAGTGTTTCTTTCAATTTTCTTGGAAACAATCAACCCTGACATTTTTTGAATACGTTTTATGTGAAATAAAAAGCTCTTTTATCTATTCAGTTAAGTGATCTTCCCTGTTACCTCTGACATCAAACAAATTATTTGGCGTTCACCACAAAAATGACAAAAGCTTTCTTTGGACAATTTTTTTAATTTTATTTTTCTAAGCTTTACAGTTGCTTTACCTACAGAACTCCTCATTAAAACAAACATCAAGTGCATTATTAAGACATGCAAGTGAAGTAACTACATAGCACACAATGCTTTGAGGCTGCTATAACTGATGCACGGTGTAAGCTTGCACTTTGCGGCCACTTACCGGCCTACACACTTGTTCGTTTTTGCATGAGTCCCGTGTAATCATAAGTAGGGACGTTCCACACTTGTGCGGCAAGGTTTGGAGACTATATATGCTACTGCTTTTTTACAAGCTTTTTTTTTATTTTACCTATCCACCGGGTTTCCTAGCATGAATGAAAAATATTGCAATGCCAAATAACTTGGCACTAAGCCTTATTTACACTTGTCGGTAATGATGTAGCAGTGATGTACTTAGTGGGCATAGGTACATTAAGAAAGATTTATTGGTTTGGTCATAAATTATGCAAATAAGTAGGCGAGTTTTGTATGTTTTTGAAAATTGCCTAGGATAATATAAATGAGTTGCAAAAAAAATGGCATATATAATATCTGAATAAAGAATTATAAAAAACGTTTATGTCCTTTTTCTGTGCAGGTATCTAATGAGTACATACCTACGAATACTACGAATTGTCAACAGCCAGTGAATCATGATCTTGTTAACGTGACTGATGAGCTATAAATAAATAAAGAAAACCGGCCAAGTGCGAGTCGGTCTCGCGCACGAAGTGTTCCGTACCATTATGGCAAAAACGGCAAAAAAAACACGTTTGTTCTATGATAGCCCTACTTAAATATTAATTTAAGTAGGAGAGAGTGAGATACAGCCTGGTGACAGACGGACAGACAGACAGACAGACGGATTGCGGAGTCTTAGTAATAGGGTCCCGTTTTTACCCTTTGAGTACGGAACCCTAAAAAAACAACAAAACCAGTCTTGGTAATTCCAAAGCAAATCAAAGTCCACTTAAAAATTCTCTATTTAAAAATTCCCCTAATTTTTTTAATGCTCCTTCATGGACGCACCCTAACCGATTCCTACAATCAATAATAAAGGAATTACACGCACGCTCTACAGCTATTTGTTTTTACCTTTCTATACTTGTGTTTAGGAACCCGGAATTTATTATCTAGTACATACACTTTATATGGGAAAACACCGAAACAGACTGATCTGCGGTGAAAGCTTTCATGTTCACGTAAACAGACTTCGGTAAACAGAAATCGGTTGCAGTTACAATGTATGCAGGGCAACGTTCTGTACATATTTAATGTGTTCCGTTTTTATTGGTATGTAGCGTGTATTGTGTAGAAAATTTTAAGGGCCTACATACGCTTTAGTTCCGTAAAACTGTAACTTTCTAAAGCATACTCCTTAGTAACGGCTAGGTTAAAAGGTTTGAAAAAAAAAATATTATTGATTCATGTACATAATTTTGAACACAAGGTTTTGTCGTGTAACAGTAGTTTTGCTATAAAAAAATAATTAACGACACGATATTTTTTCGCAACTTTTGGAAACTTCTCCAGAACGACTTGGATGTTTAAAAATATTTTTACACAGAAAAATTGATGGCTAGAATTTCTTCATAACTAATCTTTTGAAATCAAATAATATTTTGCAAACAAAACTGATCAAAAGGAGGTTCAATATTGATATTTTGGCATCGAGCGGGCGCACGGCCAGTACTGCGTTAACATTGGGGCGTATATAGCGCCTTAATATAGAGTCTTAATAAACTATTGATTTGGTAATAAATAACTACTGCGAATATTTTTTTGGGGTTGTTTTGTAAAATTATGATATTTGCTGCAAAGCATAGGTACTGTAGAGCAGTGGTGGCCAAGTGGTAACGGCCCCTACTTACGTGTTTTAGGTCGTGGGTTCGAAACCAGGCAGGCGCTTTACTTTGTGTAAAATTATTTAATGTGGTGATGAAATACTTTAACACAACGTAAAGCTCTAAAAACTTTTTAACAAATTATCCCAAGGGAACATATTCCCGGGATAAAAAGTATCCTATATGCTATGCCTGACTATAATCTATCTATGTGCCAAATTTCATCCAGATTGGTTCAACCGTTCTGACGTGATTGAGTAACAAACATACACACATCCATCCAAACTTTCACATTTATAATATTAGTAAAATAATTAAGATTTAAATCCATAGGTACTTAATTTGGAATCGTGAAAATAAGCTGCGTATCGTAAAGTAAAATGTGGGCTAGGGATTCTGTGGTGATTAGTGATTACTCACTTATGTTAAGGGTGATCCAACCATAATGCACGATGTTAATTGTGAGTCACACATTAACGTCAAGTTTTTTGCCCAACTTTATTTGACATTTCTTTGTTTCAGTCTTTGACACGGCCCATGGAGGGGTAAACAATTGAGCAGCGCGTTAAGATGAGGTCGGCCAAGCAGGTACCGTGAATTGTATTCGCTATCGCGAGATACTATATAGATAATTAAGGTCCATTCCCTCTCTCACAGAGAGAGGCCTGTCTCCCAGCAGTGGGATCATTAAATGGCTGTTGATGGTATTGTGGGCAAATAAAAAATATTATAATCTGGTCTCCATCCGTCCTTAAATATTTTGGGTTAGCGGAGCATATTTTCTTCTTCTATGCAAATCTATCATTCGGCATTTCTGTAGTCACCATAGAGTACATTATTTATAGGGGGTAGTCACCTTCTTTCTAGCAATGTAATCTTCCCTTCTTTGGTCTTCACGTATACTCTTGTAGTGTAC
The DNA here is from genome assembly GCA_948252205.1 of Orthosia incerta. Taxonomy (NCBI): domain Eukaryota; kingdom Metazoa; phylum Arthropoda; class Insecta; order Lepidoptera; family Noctuidae; genus Orthosia; species Orthosia incerta. Next base: position 11,163,015 of record OX411748.1, read on the forward strand.
GTGAGTATAGTTACGTTCCTAACGAATGATTTGCCAATCATTTATTTCTTGCTCATTCATACGCACATCACATAGTAGGTACTTGTTAACGTATATGTTTATTGATGAAAACTTACTTATCCATAATCCATTAGCGTAGACTGCGCGTTGTGGTTTCGAGAATATTTCGGAAAGGTATTTAATTATTACAGCGTATTTGCAAAGGGTGGTCCAACCAACCAAGCAGTGGTGGCCCAGTGGTATCAGCCACGACTTACGCCCAGGCAGGCGCTTTACTTTGTGTAAATTATTTCATCACCACTGCTCTCAAAACGGCGAAGGAAAACATCGTGAGGAAACCGGCATGTCCTAGAACCAAAAATTCGAAGATATGTGACATCCACCAACCCGCACTGGGTCCGCGTGGTGGATTACGGCCTCACAGAGAGGAGGCCTGTGTCCCAGCAGTGGGAACATTAATAGGCTGATGATGTGATGTAGTCCAACCATAACGCACGATGTTATTGCAAATAAAACAAAATGTTTTTTTTTTTATTAAGATAAAAGGATCTATGACAATTATGTGTGAAAGAAAATTTTGGGCAAATGCTCGCCACAGCTTTGTGGCATACCTCTATCTGATGTTTCATATTTTCAATGACGCTGAAGCATAATTGAGGTTCAATGTCGTTAATGTGCCAAATTAAGTCATCCTTTAACTCTTAATTGTTCTTGGCTTATTAACTAACAATTTTTCTTTTAAATATCCCCAAAAAATAAGTCCAACGGTGTCAAATCACATGATCGTGGCGGCCAATTGACATCGCCACGACGTGAGATAACACGGCCATTGAATTTCCCGCGCAAAATAGCCATTGTTTCGTTGGCTGTGTGGCAAGTGGCACCGCCGTCCTGTAGGAATCACATATCGTCCAGATCCATATCCTCAATTTTTGGCCAAAAAAAGTTCGTTATCATCTCGCGATAGCGAACACAATTCACGGGAACTGCTTGGCCGACCTCATCTTAACGCACTGCTCAATTGTTTACCTCTACATGGTTGAATTCATTTTTTTAGACTGAAACAAAGAAATGTCAAATAAAGTTTGGCAAAAATCTTGACATTAAGGTTACACTAGTCAACGGCACGAACTATTTTGTGCGCGGGGTTAAAATGCATTTTATATCAACCGACAACACGTGCGGAAGAGATTGATGCTGTGATGAGCAGTAGGAAGCTAGTTTGCGTACGAATACACGCTTTTGCAAATTTGTAGCGAAATGGATAATGATTTAGGACGAAAACGAGCGCGCGAAATTTTATAAACAGACCTTTGGCAGTCTAGGTATCATGGAAAAACGACTAAATCTATCTGTTCAAAATAAAATTATTTGCATTGTTGAACTACTAATCTATCCCTGTATGGTGGCCGTTTTGCAATTTTCCGTCTTCTTATGGTATTTATTCGCGCCCAAAAATGTGTTAAAATTAGTGTCGAAATGTGGAACTTTCGACGCTCATAACTTTCAAAGATTTTCTTTTTTTACTTTTTTGCTTCCATACAGGGCTAGATAATGATGAGACAAATTGATATTACTTTTTAGTTTGAACGTACATTGTCAAACAGTGGAATAATCCCTAGACTACGTTTGTATGGAAGAATTTTCGGCTAGTGTACCCTTAAGGTGTGACTCACAATTAACATCGTGCATTATGGTTAGACCACCCTTAATACAAGTGAGTAATCACTAATTACCACAGAATCTCTAGCCCTCATTTTACTTTACGTTACGCAGCTTATTTTCACGATTCCAAATTTAGTACCTATGGATTTAGTATCTTAATTATCTTACTAATATTATAAATGCGAAAGTTTGGATGGATGTTACTCAATCACGTCAGAACGGTTGAACCAATCTGGATGAAATTTGGCACATAGATAGATTATAGTCAGGCATAGCACATAAGATACTTTTTATCCCGGGAATATGTTCCCTTGGGATAATTTTCGACTTTCACGCGGGCGAAGCCGCTGTCAGAAGCTAGTTGTTGCTATTTGTAAGCAGTTGATCTGTCATTGTATCATCTTCTTGCTAGGTATCTGGATCACCTGTAAACAAAATAAAGTCCAGGTAAGACTTAACTAAAAGTTGTGAAGGCCTATATAAATAAAATATTACTTTTTAAACAAAAGTAAATAACACTAACTTTCAATCTGGGAATTTGCCAGGCCGTGTAGTCTTAGACCACATTCTCAAAACAATTTCGCTATTAAAATTATTAACCGGAAAATCTAATCATTAAACCGGGTTCCCACAGCTGACAAGCTCACAAGAATGTTGGCTCTTCGGGAATCCTTTTCCAAATAATTAATGCGATAAAATAGTGGTGTGCGCTTGCGCAGGGCGGGACGCGTGACGAGAGACCGCGCGCGGTCACGACGCATGCGCGCCGCAAAACGACCAAGGAGGCCGCACGCGCGACCCTGTCTCTACCACCGGAACTCTAGTCGATGGTTTGTGTAGAACTCTGTACAATGCTGGTTGTAAAAAAGTATTTTAATGTGATTAGAAATAACATACCAAATAAGTGGATTGAAATAGCTTCTGACTAGGAAAAGTTATTGAGCATACCTTAAGAGGACTTAAGGTATATTCAAGAACCTGTCTAGGAATGCAAAGTGACCTGGCAATTTTCACAGTGGCAAATTTGTTTGAAATGACCTCGTGCCATTTGCCATGGCATGTCAATCTTTTGGGACGTTTTGAAAATCGTTATCGATGAAGGAAATTCACTTTATCTGAAGCCTCTTACCGGGTAATGTGTTTATGTATCTATGTTTGTTCCTATGTGGCGTTCCAGAGACCAAACGCGTTGGGCGATTTTGATGATTCTTACGTCAATCGATTCGTTTTAACCTTGCGAGTGTCACTGGCTACATTAAAATTTTGATATAGAAAAATGGCGGATTTCGGGCGCCATATTGTTTGGGCCCAATTTTTTATTTTCATCCAAATCCATCTTGTGGGGTATCAAAATAAAGGGTTTTAAAAGTTTACTTAAAAAATATATGTCACTTACTTATATGTTTAAATGTCTGCTAATTCGAAAAAAAAGTTAACTAAAAATTATAAATAAAAAAGTTTATTAAAAAATCTAATGTTTACGTCTTTTTAAGCAGTCGGATTTTATGATTTTTTGAATTAACTTTTTTTATTGCAAATCTGTTATTATTGAATCGGTTTAACAGCTTTTGACTTAAGTTTTTCTCGCAGCTTTGCTTCCGTGGACAGGAAACAACGGTCATTGTTTCGAAGTAAAAAGTAGCCTATGCACGAGCAGGGATATATTATAAGTCTATCAGTGAAAGAATGCCGACCGCACATTGTACACTTGTTTTTGTGAATGTTTGTCCTGTACATATTTTGTGGTGTACAATAAAGTATATCTTCTATATATATAAAAAAGAAAGTATGTATGTATGTTCCTTATATACTCCAAAACGGCTGGACCGGTTTTAATGAAATTTTCAGACAATCTTTAGATTAACCCAGCGGATAATCCTGTAAACTTTGGTGGCATTTTGTATTAACCTTGAACGCGGAAGAAGCCGCGGGCTAGTAATAAATAAATAATGATTGTTATCGAATCAGTACTTCCAGAGATGCCTCCAGCAAACTGTCTTACCACTTTATAATATAAGGTTAGAACATTTAGAAAATAATAGTTTGCGTTGTGGACTAAATCTCCTAAACTCACATCAAATCCCTGAAGCAATAGTTTAAGAAACAAAATCATATTTTTCCAGTAATGTAACCATCAATGTAAAGAGCATAAAACCAACGAATCACAAGAACAAAATAAACGGAAATACGCGCGAGTAGGAGCGCAGTGTGTCCCTACATCTATGGCCCTCTATTCTATTAAATCAGGACGCCTTGGCCAGTATGCATCTTTTACGTACACAGCGCTTTTTGCGATTCATGCTATGCAAAGTTATTCCAGATTTGAAGCAGAAACAACTAAAATAGGGCTCTCACTTAAGAGTTTGTTGGTGGAGTATTAAAACTGCGCTGGAGTATCTAGCACGAGAGTTTTTGATTCTTGATTAATTTTATACTTTAGGAAAGTTTGTTCAATTAATCATAGTTAACGTAAACGATAATATGTTTTTGTTTAAGAATAACATTGTTTGTAAACGCACCCATGATACAGGGGGACATTCCTAGTGTGGGGCAACATATAATAAAAAAAACATTTAATTATATTATCTTATCTTATGGAGGGGCCGAGAAATAACTCGGACACTTCGACCCATTGGGATCTATTGTGGTCTATTTATTCCTTTTCTTTTTTAATTATATTAAAAAAGAAAAGGAAGCTGTTTTAAAAGAATTATATTTTTTTTTAAATAACTGTAAATATAGATATGAAAGCATTATTTATTAGTCTGGTTTCTTTACAATTACGCAAATTACTTTTTGAAAATTAAATTTTTGTAAAGTTTTCACAGTTTTCGTCCAGTTTTTAAATTGAGATCAGCTTTGGCATTTATATATATAATTTGAACGGTTTTACACCTTGTTTAACGGTACTTTAATACTACAAAAAATAATAGCATGTTATTCTAGAATTTGGAATGCTATTATTTGCATTAAAGTTCTTAGAATCTAGAACCGTCTCAATTCAATATTTACGACTTGCGTGGGTACTTCCCTATCCATTATTAGTGATGTCACTTTCATTGTCACTGAGTACTTAAATTATAAGTACGAATAAATTAATATTATTCTATAAGAAATACCATAAAATATTTATGTCCGCATGGTCGTAAAATCAGCAACTGGTTTATAAAGACGGCCGACTGGCTGTCTGTCTGTAAAGGTGAAATGAAGTCAATCATCATACAATCTGCAGATACTAAGATGAAGCCTAAAAAACTACCTTCTGCTGTTTGTCTTTGTAAAAAAATAGTAGTTCTAAAAACTAAAAAACACGCTTTAATGGTAAGGATAATGGGACAAACTGTTTAAATTATTGCATTGTCGTCGGTCCTTGATAAGTGTGCAAAGTTTCAAATCAATCCAACGTTTTGAAGTGGGTGAAAATCACGTTCAAAGATTCCGTTACATTGATACATTGTTACATTGATACATAGATACATACATCACATCACATCACATCCTCAGCCTATTAATGTTCCCACTGCTGGGACACAGGCCTCCTCTCTGTGAGAGGGAATGGGCCGTAATCCACCACGCGGGCCCAGTGCGGGTTGGTGGATGTCACATGACTTCGAATTTTTGGTTCTTGGACATGCCGGTTTCCTCACGATGTTTTCCTTCACCGTTTTGAGAGCAGTGGTGATGAAATAATTTACACAAAGTAAAGCGCCTGCCTGTGCTCGAACCCACGACCTACAACTTGTAAGTCGCGGCCGATACCTCTGGGCCACCACTGCTCATACATACCAAGCTAATAATAAAAAAAAAAAAGCGTGTTCAGAACTTGAAATTTCTTATGAAGTCTTGCACTATCAGACCGTCTACCTTCATGCGTTTCCAGCCAGATTTCTGTGAAAGACAGATTTTTATTTGTAAAAATTCCGTTTTTAAAGGCTTTCGTGGTTGTTTTGGGGTTTTTTGTCTAGTTCCGAACTTAAAAAGGTCTATCGTGCGTCGTCACACAAAACTTAATAAGTGTGGGTTTCTTTTTCTGGTTGCTTTTTCACCGAACACGCTGATTTCATCGGAGACCTCATCTATTGCTGTTCATCGGACAAGATCGAAGTTAATCTGGTTCATAGCGAAAAAATTAAGATTTTATCTTAATGAACCCTTCTTCTTACAGAGAGGACAGTCCAGTGCAGAATTTCCATCTAGGAGATGTAAATTCTGCACTGGACTGTCCTCTATTATGATCTCTGTCACTCAAAGGTTTGCTGGAAAAAAACTCCATTTGGAGTTAAGCTCGCCTTTGTACATGAATTTTATTCTCACTTTGTTTTAATGTATTGTTTTAGTGTACAATAAAGAATTAAGGATGGAACTACTACGATGGATGAGTTCCACCGCCTTTTTGTTAGGGTTCTGTACCCAAAGGGTAAAAACGGGACCCTATTACTAAGACTACGCGGTCCGTCTGTCTATCTGTCTGTCACCAGGCTGTATCTCATGAACCGCGATAGCTAGACAGTAGAAATTTTCACAGATGATGTATTTCTGTTGCCGCTATAACAACAAATACTAAAAAGAGAATAAAATGAATAGTTAAGTTGGGCTCCCCTTTTTTTTTTACGTGGCGTCTCGCAGTTCAGTCAAAGTGACCGACTACTACTTAACCGGGCTTCCCTGTGGAGACTAAACTATATAGCCTCTAGCCAGGCACTTGGGCTCCCATACAAAAAACGTGATTTTATTGCCGTTTTTTGCGATAATGGTACGGAACCATTCGTGCGCGAGTCCGTTTCGCACTTGGCCGGTTTTGTAATAATAATACCAGCCTGTAACTATCCCACTCAGCAGGGAAAATGCCTCTTCTGAAACGGAGAAGCCACGAGTATTGATGACCAAGCTTGGTCAAGACGGGTTGGCAATTTCAAAGTTATATTAAGTATAAGTTCAGGTTTCCTCACGATCTTTTCTTTCACAGTTTGTCAGCGATGTCCTTTTTAGGGTCTAAACGGAGCCCTATTGCTGTCACTCACGTGTCCTGTGTGTCTGTCTGTCGTCTGTCACACAGGTTTTTACAGCCAAACGGTTGGGGCTACAGTCTTCAAATTTTCGCAGTATAAGCATCTTGTTAATGTTGACCCAAAGACATAAAATATTTTTAAAGGTTTTTAAGGGGGCTACATACAGCAAACAGCAAAAGAAGGGTGCGAAAAATGTTTTGGACCTATCCTATCAAGTGGGGTATCATTGTTTAGAACTTGTTGAGTATAAACATACTGTATTTTTTGTTTAAAAAAAATATTGGAAAACAAAGAAAAAATGTGAAGCCAGCAAAGTCTGCTTTATTTCCAAATTTTGTTCCGAAGAATTTTTTAGCTTCCCATTGATCTATGAACTTCAAATTTGGTAATAATGTTTATTATTACGTATATTTTATGCCAATATATTGACAAATTTGATTTTCTTTGAAATGGCCTGATTTTTTCTATTACAACCAACTTGATTTTGCGGTTTGGTACGGAACCCAAAAGTGCGAAGTCCGACACGCACTTTTTTCCGGTTTTTTGTTATTGCTAGGCTCGTGCTGGACCGCTATCTCACTTGATGGTAAGCGGGGAGATAGTGCAGTAAGAATAGAAATATAGGAAAACTAATCAACCCATTCATTCATAAAGTATGTACCTATTACAAGTGTGGTCATAAGGCTGGTTCACGACAGCTGGCGGCTTCTCAGGCTCTATTGGAATGTCAGCCGAGTAACGAATGCTGCATGCTGTCTGTTACTGCCCTAACTGACGATTGTGCGTATACACGTGCCGCTTCGCTTCTAATGAACACAACTTTTGTATACCTATCTTTCATTTATTTAGTATTTTTTTACGATGTTAGTTTTAATTGCGTCATGTTTCTAGGAGGTCGGTTGTAATTGTTGTATGTTGATGTTATTTATGCTTATTAGTGTAACTAAGTAATGAGTGTGTTCCTGTTGGGCTTTGACATTCCCTAACTCGACTTTCAAGGATTGTCTGCTCGAAAAAAAAACAGCTAAGAGTTTTTTGTTTGTCTTAATTAGTGAGTCTGCTTGCTCACTTTTCCAACCTATTAATATTCTCTAAAGGGCGACATTCATTGACAATCTCAACCAACAGAAAAAAACTGTTCCTGATGTATTTTTTGTCGACTTATGCGGTCGTAATAATAATAATTTTATTTATTTTCTATTATACCTGCGAATCGAAGTAAGATGCACTAATTATCATCATCACCATCATATCAGCCGAAAGACGTCCACTGCTGGACAAAGGCCTCCCCCAAGCGTCGCCACATTGACCGGTCTCGTGCGTCTCGCAACCAGCGGATCCCCGCAATCTTCGCCAGGTCATCGGTCTACCTGGTGGGAGGCCTTCCAACACAACGTCTTCCGGTTAGCGGTCACCACTCCAGAACTTTTTTGCCCCATCGGCCATCCGTTCTGCCCTGCCCACTGCCACTTAAGTTTGGCAATTATTCGGGCTATGTCGGTAACCCTGGTTCTCTTGCGGATCTCTACATTTCTGATTCGATCACGCAAGGAAATGCCGAGCATAGCCCTCTCCATTGCCCTTTGAGCAGCTGTTATCTTTCTGATGAGGCCCATTTTAAGCGACCACGTCTCGGAGCTATATGTAATATACACTATTGCACTAATAACTTGGCAGTAAGTGGTCAATTAATATAATTCATCTATCTACCGAAATTGCGTCTAGTCTACAGGACATCCCAACAGACAAGTTATTTGAGTTACATCACTATAATTGAGCGGCGATACTGCTGCATACCTGAATACTGCCAGCAAGGGTCGGCATGTGACACCAGACAATGCAATTCAATTCGCATGCCAGTTTGCGGTTTCATTCAGATGAGATTTTTGTCCACCATTCGCGTGTCCACCGACAATAACTATAACGTTTTAAATACGCAACCGAACCGCCAATACAACCCCTAATTGCTCAACCTCCGCTAATTTAATTTACATACACATTTTGTGCACTTAAATACATCTCAATTAGTCACAATTAATTATACAAATGAGTACGTTCTTATCGTAACATTATCGACGTAACTTTGAACCAGTATGCAGACAGACGCGGCTTTCTACATGCGAAATGAGAAGCTTTACTCACGGCCCGTCACACCGTCTCGCAGTAATTATTAAACAAATTATACGTTCTTTATCACCGTTCTTTTTTTTAATAACAGGCATTGTTGTCCATTCGTGCCAAGAAACGATTCTTTTCAGCCAGTGACTGATTTAATTCGATTTCCACACGACTCGCGACTGACGTATGGTGGAACGTCTTCATCACTCCTCCAAGACGGCTTCATTTTGAAATTCTTTGAGCTTTGTTTCCCAGTACGCGGTTGTAAGGTAGAATAAAACGTTATTCGGTTTCCGGTTCGAGTTTATGGGGTTCCGTTCGAGTTAATAGCATGAAAAAAGTTCGAATACCGTTACAGAGTTTTATAACTTACTGAAAATATTACTCAAAAAGGTACAATGGTCTGTTTTGATTTAAATATTGATTTACATGAAGAATAATTTACAAAATATCGTATCCAATCCAATTCTTGCGTTTAAGGTCATCCAATTATTTCTCATGAACTTCTGCGTAACATGATTTGTTGTAAATATAAACATAATTTTGACCTTGTGTGTGGAACTGTAAGATATGACTTCTAATAAAATAGTAATGTACCATTTCATGAAATTATGATATGTAAGAACTGATAATGCGGGGCTGTTATTTAGTACCTACAGACAGATTTAAGATCTACGCATGAATATAGCACTTAGCTTCTGAAGGGATTAGTAGACGTTACATATGCAATGGGTAGCCTAACCTTTACTAAAAATAGCTTTATATTTATAAGAAAATAATTGATATACCTACCATCCTTAACCAGAACTAATTAAATATATAAAAGGCAGCCGCTAGTACGACGTTAGACATAGACAGATTGCTAATTAGCCGGTAAACAGTGTTCAAAACACTAATTTTGTTTACTCCATTGGTGATATAGCGTTCAAACTAGGTGCACTTAACTAAATGAGTGTACCGACGCACCTGGGAAGCACCTGCATCTTGATTAGTGATTGCACTTAGCTCCTTTAGCTTGCCACACTGGATTAAAACTTGCGTATCAGCAAATATAAGGTTATAATTAATTAAATGGGCCCGCTAGGCTCATCAGCGCCCTCTGCAAAACGATTATCATCTTAACTGTCATTTTTTGAAAGCTTCTAAGAATAGTTATTAAAACGAACAGAATATGCAGTTTTATGCGTTTACGTTTAAGTCAATTAATTATTTTAAGGTCCTTGTTGTACCGATCTGATTAATTTGTTCTACGATACTATATTCAACTCAGTGATAATTATGGCTTTATATGATATGAGTTATTATTAATTGGAAATTATGTACGCAAACCAAATTACTAAAAATGATTAGGCTTCATAAAATTAGTAGAATAAGTTATAAATCTACTGTTATACAGATACTTTTTATGTTATGGCCACAAACATAAATCTTACTAAATGACGCGATTGAATGTACTTAGCGTGCCAAAAAACGGAGTAAAGTATTGCGATCAATGATCGTAATCTGAGCTTTTCATTTAGCATTATCGGCACCGGATATCCACCGAAATCTATAAAAATGCCATATTGAGCTGTAAAGAATGTATAGAAAAAGTTGGCCGAGGCATTGGAAATGTTTTCTTTCATTTGTAAGTAAATTTGTTTTTAAATTCTTTGTGAAAAAGTGGCACGCTTGGTTTTCATACAGATGGAGGGACTTCCGTTATCTAGTTAGATTTGTGTCTGTGGTTATGGCCACCGACCTGATCTCCAGGGAAAAGTCTTGTTCCTCATCTCTAGCTTGCTTTTATTGGCCGGTCGGAGTGAAATCTGACGGGGACCAGAGCTGCCATCTCTCTCTTGCGATAATTGGCTGGCTCGAGTGGAGATTCGCAAGAGCAAACGTGCTCGGAGGGAGGAAGTTAACCCAGTCCTCAACTCTTCAAGCATCTCTGGATATGTTGCCCCCTTGGCGCTACATCACTAAAGTGCTAGTGACCCTTTATGGAGGCCCATTAATTGAGTGTGCAAGTCACCCCCTGCCATTTATAGCCGTGTAGTTCAACAGTAGTCAGGCAGGTGCCAGTAGTCCGCCTATAGTTTAAGGCAATCGATCCACTAAACCTACAAAACCCATAGCCCAATGCATTTTTTCTCCATAGTCCTGCACCAACCGGGGATTTTCCTTGGGTGCACTTGCGTAGTGCATGCAGGGATAATCGTCGGTTGGTGTCACATTTCCTGATACATGCTTAAGGTTACACTAGTTAAATTTTTTCCATACAAACGTAGTTTAGGGATTACTCCACTGTTTGACGATGTACGTTCAAAATAAAAAGTGATATCAATTTGTTTCATCATTATCTAGCCCTGTATGGAAGCGAAAAAGTAAAAAAATAAATTATTTGAAAGTTATGAGCGTCGAAAGTTCCACATTTCGACACTAATTTTAACGCATTTTTGGGCGCAAATAAATACCATAAGAAGACGGAAAATTGCAAAACGGCCTCCATACAGGGATAGATTTGTAGTTCAACAATGCATATACTTTTATTTTGAACAGATAGATTTAGTCATTTTTTCATGATATCTAGACTGCCAAAGGTCTGTTTATAAAATTTCGCGCGCTCGGTTTCGTCCTAAATCATTATCAATTTCGCTACAAATTTGCAAAAGTGTGTATTCGTACGCGAACTGTTTGCGAGTGCGCGTTTTGTTCCCTTAAGGTCGTTGGCGTTAGTCGTCGTCTTAAGTTTATTATTTCAGCATAATATACCTAATCATCATATTAACATGCCCCGAGCAAAATGCCATTGATCTATTCTTTAAACGTAGTTATAAAAATATTATACAGGTGTTAAATAAACAAACTTATTGAAATTTATTCTCAAATTAATTAAACAAGCTTTTAGTTAGTAGACTTATAAAACAGCATACCTAATTACTAAATTGCTAATTGAATAATAAACATAGACTTTACTAGGCAAGGTGTAATTTATGCATAGGTTAAATTATGAGTTCAATATTGATGTATAATATTATGTAATATGTATAATAAAAATATACGTAAGTATTAAGTTAAAACTGTTCACTGAGCTCAGTGAAATTGTTGAATATTTCAGTGTAAAATCGTGATATGAAAGCTTATCGTTGTTACCTATACACTTGTTTGCATATCGGCGTTTATAACCTAGTCAACCACATCGATTCCAAAAACCGGCCAAGTGCGAGTCGGACTCGCGCACGGAGGGTTCCGTACCATTATCGCAAAAACCGGCAAAAAAATCACGTTTGTTGTATGGGAGCCCCACTTAAATATTAATTTTATTCTGTTTTTAGTATTTTTTGTTATAGCAGCAACAGAAATACATCATCTGTGAAAATTTCAACTGGTTTTTTTTTTTTTTTGGGTCCCGTTTTTACCCTTTGGGTACGGAACCCTAAAAACTATGGTCACTATATATTTTTGCAAAATGTAAGTAGTAATACGAGTATCTATACCTCGAGTAAAAGGTAGGTTTAACATAAGGTGTACCTGGTCTGGAGAACACAGGATTGGTCGATGTGGTGTCAATTGGGGAGGGACTATGTCCAGCTGTGGACATCTTTTGGCTTTTTAAATGATGATGATATCTCGAGTCGTTAAATAAGGCAACATCTAGGAAACGCTTTCGAGAAGACATTGACTTGAAAGTTTTCCTTAGAACTTGGCCGGAAAATGCAGGAAAGTTTGCTAATCTCTAAGAAAGTGACAGAAACAAAGCCTTAATAAACATTACTAACAGTAATGTATGTAATTATTGTGACACTGGCACCTTTAGGCATTGCTTTGATCTGGCTACATTACACGAAGCGTACCTAAAAGACATACTAACAGAATAGCAACAGATTAGCTTCGCAAAGGTGCATCGATTGGTATAGAAACGCGAAATAATCTAGGGGATCGGCGCGTGCCTTACCATCTCGCCGGCACGCCCACAGCTGCAGGCTGAGTTTGTTTTAGCACGACGTCGGCTATGTCCTGCTTGTACCATTTTGATTGGCGATTCTTTTCATCGTTACAAACATTTGTGACATCCTTTTCGGATGTTTTTGGTGCTTGAATCTGAGGATACTGTTCGATCAGAAACAAAACAATTAGATGATGTATTCACTTTTATGTAACTATATAAAATTTACTTAGCGGTTAGTTCTTTACTGCTTTCTTTACTGAATATGGAAGTCTAGGATTAAAGTTCTCGAGCATTAAGTTTGCTACGAAAACGAAAAGGTTACGAACTGCTGCGTTTAACGTTACTGCGACAGGACGTCACTGTGAGTTAAGACGACGACTAACGCCAACGATCTTGAGGGAACAAAACGCGCACTCGTTTCATACCCGCGCGACCCAAAATTTAGTAGTTTTTTGTACTTTCCTTATTATGCTAAGACTTAAAAAAAAAGCCTCAGATCAAAATGTAGATAATTAAATTATATTTGAGATGGTGTTGATTTCATTAAAATACGCCCAGCGGTTTTGGTGTGATTATCGAATTTTTGTCCGTTTAAGACATAACTTTACAAATTAATTACACTACGTTATACAGAGTGACCCCTCGAGCTGTGCCGACGCGGTTGCGGATGTGATTCGGCAGGGAATGGAGTATTTCATTCCTTTTTCCGACATTCCGCTCGGTCACAAATCCCGCCCTTGGTATAATGCAGAATGCGCCCACGCTGAGGCCCGAAAAGAGTCTGCCTACCAAGCCTGGGTCGGGGCCCGTGACCGCAAAGTAAGAGCCCGTAGGGTTCGCGCGAGGAAAAGAGCCTTTAATTCTGCCGCCAAGTTCTGCAAGCGGGTTCTGCGTCGGGCACGTTTTGACCATATTGGACGTATTGGGGCCAAGCTGGCATCGCACCCTCCGGGTAGTAAACAGTTCTGGTCCCTGTCTAAAGCGGTTGAAGCGAATTTCTGTCGTCCCACTTTACCTCCAATGCTGAAACCTGATGGGTCGCTGGCTCACTCTGCGAGTGAGAAAGCAAATTTATTCGCATCTCTCTTTGCTGGCAACTCGCGTCTGGAGGCTGGCTCCAAGCAACCACCTACTATACCTCACTGTGACTCTTCGATGCCGGAGATCGCTGTGCACACTAAAGAGGTCCGGAGAGTATTGTCCAGTCTAGACGTGAATAAGGCTAGCGGGCCTGACGGCATTCCAGCGAGAGTGCTGAGGCAGTGTGCGCCTGAACTGTCTCCTGTATTGACACGCTTGTTCCGCCTCTCTCTTGTAAAAAGAACGGTGCCGAAATCCTGGAAGCTTGCAAATGTGCAACCAGTGCCCAAAAAAGGCAACCGTGCAGACCCTGCCCATTACCGTCCGATCGCCATTACCTCCATTCTGTGCAAAGTTATGGAAAGGGTACTGAACAGCAAGTTGCTGACATACCTTGAAGACAATAATCTCCTCAGTGACCGTCAATATGGCTTTCGCCGAGGACGGTCAACTGGCGATCTTCTTGTGTATGTCACGCACTGCTGGGGCGAAGCCATCGAGAGACACGGCGAAGCATTTGCTGTATCGCTTGATATCTCGAAGGCCTTTGACAGGGTCTGGCACGCGAGTCTACATACTAAGCACAGTAAGCTTCCTGCTTATGGGATCCCTGCTGGTTTTTGTAGCTGGATATCAGACTTCCTCAGTGAACGGTCGATCCGAGTAGTCGTTGACGGCTGCTCCTCTGACCTTATGGCTATTGATGCCGGAGTTCCTCAGGGGTCTGTTCTCTCTGCAACTCTTTTCCTGCTGCACATCAATGACCTTCTTCAGCCTGGTATTGTTGGGTACGCAGATGACAGTACTGTTTCAGAGAGATACTTGTCCAGCGCAAAAACCAGTGCGGATGAAGTTCGTTCCTTGAGAGAGGCTATGGTGGAGCGGACAGATTTGACCTTAAGCCTTGTCTCCCAGTGGAGTGATGACAATCTGGTCTCTTTTAACGCCACCAAAACACAGGCGTGTCTTTTTACCGCTAAAAGGAGTCTTTTCGATCAAACTCCTACTTTTCGGGGTGCGTCTGTTCCTGTGACTGATCGGCTCGAGCTCCTAGGCATGGAGTTGACATCCAGTCTCAACTTTGGCGCCTCCATTGAGTACAAAGCCCAAATTGCGGCCAAAAAACTAGGCATCCTAAATAAAGTGAAGCGATACTTTACGCCTGGACAGCTTTTAACCCTATACAAAGCGCAAGTCCGATCCTGCATGGAGTATTGCAGTCACCTTTGGGATGGCTCAGCTAAATATCAGCTTGCCGCGCTTGACTCGGTGGAACGCAGAGCCAGGAGGCTCATTGGCGACGTTGAGCTAGCGGGTGCCAGGCTTCACAGCTTGGCTCATCGCCGCAAGGTTGCCTGCTTGTCGGTCTTCTACAGACTACTTCGGTGAGTGTGCTGAAGAACTCCACGACCTCATCCCACCAGCCCCCTTCTACCATCGGACATCTAGACGTACTGCAAGTTATCATCCTTACCTTGTTGCCATTCCACCAATTCGCACCAAACGCTTCCAAACATCCTTCATAATGCGCACAGCGAATGAATGGAACTCGCTACCTGCGTCAGTGTTTCCGAACGCATTCAACCCGAATCTCTTCAGAGTTAGAGTGAACAGGTTTCTTCTGGGTAAGCTCACTCCATCGTCGACTCTGTCTCTGTCACCTTTGACCTAGACTAGAGTCAAGAGCAAACCCATCACAAATAAAAATAAAAAAAAATACAAATAAAACTCAATATTTGCCTAGATCAAATTATTAAGAAAATAGTCTAATATAACATATATTTTTTCCAAAACATTACGACTAGCCGTTTAGACGCGATTCTCATTTAAAAATCAGCTACACAAGGGAATCGGTGCCTTAAGTGCCATTAAAATTAACCCCAGAATAGAATTTCATTATTGGTATAATAAAGAAGTAGTTTAGGTAGGTCCAAATCGATTTATTATTTCGAACTACAAAAAAGCTCAATTGTTATTAGTCTTCATTTAAAAATCAGAGTTAGGACAAGGCCGAGTTCACTAAAGCGATACTGATAGCCAGATGACGAACAACTAACTTTCCTGATGACAGCAATCTTAACTTGCAGTGGTGAACAACATTTTTTTAGGACGGTGTCTTAAAGCAACCACGCATTTTTTGTATTGTTACAACGTCTGACTATTAAAGTCAAAGGTTTTTGTCGATGAAAGACGTATACACAATTTTTTTTTGTATGCCCATGTTACACCCACTCCTATCAAGGTCGGAGACTCTACACTCGAAGTTGTGGGCGACTATGTCTACCTGGGACAAACGATCCAGTTGGGTAGGGCCAACTTCGAGAAAGAGGTCAACCGTCGATTCTGACTCGGCTGAGCAGCGTTCGGGCAGTTGCGCGGTATCTTCTCGTCCAAATTACCACAGTGTCTCAAGACGAAAGTCTATGACCAGTGTGTGTTGCTAGTGATGATATATGGCTCTGAGACGTGGTCGCTTACAATGGGCCTTATAAGAAAGCTTATAGTCACTCAAAGGGCAATGGAGAGGGCTATGCTCGGAGTTTCCTTGCGTGATCGAATCAGACATGTAGAGATCCGCAAGAGAACCAGGGTTACCGAAATAGTCCGAAGAATTGCCAAACTTAAGTGTCAGTGGGCAGGGCACATTGCTCGTAGAACGGATGGCTGATGGGGCAAAAATGTTCTGGAGCGGCGACCGCGAATCGGAAGACGTTGCGTTGGAAGGCCTCCCACCATGTGGACCGATGACCTGGTGAAGGTTGCGGGGATCCGCTGGTTGCGAGACGCACGGGATCGGTCTATGTGGCGACGCTTGGAGGAGGCCTATGTCCAGCAGTGGACGTCTTACGGCTGATATGATGATGATGATGAGGTGTCTTTAATGATTTATTACGTAACTCCAGATTTAGGCGTTGCTCAAAGTGTTGTCAACAACTGCAACAACGGGATTCCATAGTCTACCTTGATTTTCTGACGCACCAATTCGATGCCGATTATTACGGACACCGATAGAGAATCGAAAATAATACGAGTTATCTACGTAACGAAGTTTTATTACAGGTAACCGCTGCGTTGGAAAAGCGGTCAGGCCTATGATCGCATTTTGGTGAAACAACTGTTTTGCCGATAGTTTTTATCAATCTGTGCTAGCAAACTTTTTACGGTACCTAGTGAAGCTTTAGCCTAGCTCACTTTAGCGGTATTATTTAGAAAAAAAATTGAGTTCATGCTTTGTGTTCAGATAAACACTGTAAGTACTATTAATCTTAGCGAGATTAATAGAATATTTGCTATGAAAAATGGCAATAATATATCTTCTGAAATTGATAAATATTTAAAAAAAAAGCTTGAAAAATGGACTAAAGGCTAGGCCAATAAAATAAAGTCCATGTGAAAATTGTTGGTTCCATGTTTATATTATCATACAAAGTGAAAATAAACAACGAAGTTTGAACTTTCTTGTTGATAGTGTTGTAAAGGCACCTGAACCGAAAGCTTTTCTGCAATAATTTTCACACCACAGAACACACTAAAACGTGATATCTTGATAGTTTATAGGCTCAGACTGTCTAGTTAGAGGGTATAAAATGGCAGCCAATATTTCCTACACAAGATCCGATGTTATGTTAGGATTTTTAGATAGGTTTCGTGATAATGTGAGACGATAAATCATTGGCGATAATAGTTTACCTTTCTCTCAAGGAGCGAAGAACATTAATTTGTTCAATGGTGAGCATTTATGGGCAATAAGAGGATGTACAGATCTAGTGGAATAAACGCGCCAAACTATAAACTCTACCATAGATCAGTTAATTGTTGCAGAATGGTACAAACCTGGGTAATGGCGCGTTCGGTCGGAGCGCTTCGCAATTTAAACGCTAACGACTTTTATGGCCAGCATGTATCTTTCTTTAACAAGGTTATAATGAAGCTTTATTTTATGTTTTTTTTTGTTAGCGTTTTAGCAAGAGCATCTACTCTTGCTTATTTGTTCAGAAGTAGAAACGTTTTTGTGATTTGTAGTAGTAACATATTCTTAACAACATAGTTGCCTCTGTAATAATATAGTAACAGCACAGATAATGTAACAGTTATTCTGTAATATAAATGATATCACAGGATAACCAGTGCCTTGGTGCGATATATAGTGAAGGCGCTGATTTAAATGTAGACTTAATTGATCAGTTTGGATGTGAATTCTGGTTATAAGGAACCAGAATTGACATCCAAACTGATCAATTCATAAAATTTTAAGATATAATATAACATGGCATACTTTTGTTTACCCTAATTATATTTACGCATAACAGCCTACGCATAATTTTTATGTATAATTTCTTAAATTTTTCTGTTTAGCAGAACATGCTACAGCATAAATGTATGTAGGTACGCATAATGATATTGACACATAATTTTTGTACGCATAACAAATACGCATAATCATTAGTCCTAAAATGTTAGACACTAATACACATTTTTATACAATCACTAGCTGTTCCACGCGGCTTCGCTCCCGTGGACCACCCCAAATGACCAATTTTCGGGATTAAAAAATAGCCTATGTCACTCAGGAATAATGTAGCTTTCTATTGGTGAAAGAATTTTTCAAATCGGTTCAGTAGTTTCGGAGCCTATTCGGTACTAACAAACAAAAAAATGTTTCCTCATAATAATATTAGTATAGGTAGTATAGTATAGATGAAAATTAAAAATTATAATTGAAAGTTAAAGGGTAAAATTTACAAGTCCGTGATAAGACATATCGTACTGTATGGATCAGAATGTTGGGCTGTGAAAAAGATGGATGAAAAGAGATTGCATGTAGCAGAGATGAGAATGTTGAGATGGATGTGCGGAGTGACGAGAATGGATAAAGTGAGAAATGAGTATATTAGAGGAAGTTTGAAAGTGGCGCCAGTGACAGAAAAGTTGAAAGGAAACCGTTTGTCCTGGTATGGTCATCTGATGAGGAGGGATGAAACGCATGTTACTAGAAGAGTTATGAATATAAATGTGGATGGATGGAGAGGGAGGGGACGGCCAAAGAAAAGATGGATGGACTGTGTGAGGAGTGATATGAAAGAAAAGGGAGTCAGTGATAGCGTGACGGGGGACAGGACGGTATGGAAGAAGAAAACGTGTTGCGCCGACCCCAAGTAACATGGGACAAGGGCAGGAAGATGATGAGTATAGATGAACCAAATGTACTAAAAAGGTAAGTTAAGTAAATTATTATTATTACTATGAGTGTGAACATAAATTGTTGACTATATAAAAATAAATAAATAAGTCAAGTAAATTTGTTACATGCGTGTAAAACATTGCTTCTTTCCAAATGTTTCGGATGATATTTAATTATTTATACATTTTTCTGTTAATATTTTTAGATTGTTTTGGAAAAATCACGTTTTTACTAAATATGATTTTATTATTATTTTGATTTTATATTTTTTTTTGATTTTTAATTTTTTTTATTTTATATATATATATATTTTTAGAGCAAACCCATCCCGAATAAAAAAAAAAAAAAAAATTATAACATTTTTTCTAAACCAGTCACAAAGTGATCATCACGGTATAGTTTTGCATATTTTATGGAACTTTTAAATTGCTTCTGCATCGTCTCCGGCGCTGCGGGAAGTGCAACCGCTTCGCCCTTACGTAACAAAGGATATGTACCCTCATGCTCACCTCCGCAGCATCGGCTTGCGCGGGTGTCTATGCTTTGTTACAGCGGGCGGGGTAGCTCTCCCTTCGCACCTCCGGTTTTAGGTATATAAATACACTCTAAGGGTAGCAGCCAAAAGACTACGTGAAGTTGGGTGCCCCGATTTGGTTTTGGAACAGATTCGACCTATTTTAACTATGTAATGTCAAGAACTACAACTACGAATGAATGACACGTCATATAAATACGTAAAAGTAACTCAAATTTGTTTTCGTTATTCCTATTGATTTTTATGCCTGAATACTATCAGGCTAATAGTCATTATGACTCGTAACATTATGCGAATCAAAATTATTCTAAAGCGAATTAGCCTAAAAGATAATTATGTCAAAATAAACTGTACGAATGCCAAAAAGTGCAGTGGTGGCCCAGTGGTATCGGCCGCGACTTACAAGTTATAGGTCGTGGGTTCGAACCCAGGCAGGAGCTTTACTTTGTGTAAATTATTACATCGCCACTGCTCTCATAAACTGTGAAGGAAACCATCGTGAGGAAACCAGCATGTCTTAGAACCAAAAATTCGAATTCATGTGACATCCACCAACATGCACTGGGCCCGCGTGGTGAATTACGGCCCATTCCCTCTCACAGAGAGAAGGCCTGGACGTACAACGGACCAAATGCGAGTCTTAGTGCGGAAAAGGGGTCCATCTATCCTATCCTATCCTAAGTATGCCATAAAACAATTATGACAAACTATTATTATACCAAAAAACGTAATAGTTATCCCAAATTATATTAGGAACAAATCATTATGCTAAAAGAAGGGATCCCGTCAATCCTTGACGTAACTTTTAACTAAATCTACTTTGAGATTTCAGCGTTACTAGAAACTTCTACCCTTCATCCTGTTTGTCTAATAGTTTTTTTTAAAGTTAGGTGTGTTTAATCTTTTATTCTAAGTCTATGCAACGTGTAACGGTAAAGGATCCAAGCAATTAAACAGCATTTCAAGAAATGACTGAAAAAGAATAAGGTTTGAAAATTATGATACTATACAATAGGTACCTAAGTGATGGGCAATATAAAATACCCAATTCAAAGAAATAAATAAATCAAACATAATAATAAATATAATATCCCTAACGCAGTATCTCTACGTTGACGTCGTGATGGGGCTCGCGCGCTTTATTGATACCTAGGTATCAATAAAGCGCGCGCATTAGCGCTAGGTATACCCACAGACTTCTTAGAGATACTACGTATGGTATACTTACCACTAATGTAGCTGTTAACGAACACTAATACTCTGTAATCATGTTTAATGTTCTAATAAAATATTTGATTTGATTTGACCTCTCCAATCCTCAAGCACCTCCGTATTTATGTTGCCCCCTTGGAGCTTCATCACTAAAGTGCTAGCGACTGTTTATTGGGGAGGGGGGCATTAAATGAGTGTGCAAGTCATCCCCTGCCATTTTATAGCCGTGCAGATCAACACTGGTCAGGCAGGGCTAATAGTCCTTCTATAGTTTTATGTAATCAATCCACGAAACCTCCCAAACCTATCAGCCCAATGAGTTTTGTCTCCATATTTTGAAATAGTCCTGCACCAGCCGGAGATTGTCCTTGGATGCACTTGTGTAGTGCTTACAGGGATAATCGCTGGTTGGTGTCGCATTTCATCCTACATTTCTAACAAGGCCTCTACGAGTTGGTTTTAGCCCCTGGTACGCCTTTCAAAGATCCGGGACCCCAGAGTACCGAGATTTTTAAACAAATATAATCGCTTACCATCAGGTGAGATAGCGTTCAAGCGCGAGCCTATAGACTATCAATATATTGTTTATTTGTTTATTACTATATTATTGTTCTCTTACCAATACTTCATTTTTTGAATATCTAAGTACTTATTGTAAAAATGGCACAGCTGGCTATTTCTAGCCTAATAGAGTTGTAAATAATTGCCAATTTAAATAAGATAAATTAACATTTTTACGATCGTAATCACCGACCCATATCTACTATTACTGTAAATACTCGTAATTTAAACGGACGTCCATAAAAATAATTGAAAAAACAAATAGGTCCTGTCTAATAGGCCCTTTCGTTATAATAAGTCTGAACGAGTCTTACTAATTATAAACAGTCACACTAATATTATGAAGGCGAAAGTCTTTGAGTGTGTTTGTATGTTTGTTACTTCTTCACGCTCAAACGGCTTAACGGACCTGGATGAAATTTGTCACAGAGATAGATTGTAGCCTGAAATAGCACTTTTTACCCCGGGAATATGTTCCCTTGGGATAATTTTCGACGTACACGCGGGCGAAGCTGCTGGCAGAAGCTAGTTTTACCATAAATGTGGAAATATAGTTTTTGTTTAATTGTTTCATCATGCTTGTTAATTTTGTTCGCATAATATGATTTTAAATTGTCAGTAAACTGTCTGCCCTGTTGATGGCAATGGGCTCGTCCCCCTATTACCTATATGGCACTTAAACGTAACTGGTGAAAAGTCAGTGTACTTTAAGTGCCCCCATACCCAAGGGTTGACCCTTCGGGGAATACAGGCGTGATGATATATTTATTTATTTTAGTTATTTTATTTATTTATTTATTATACGCTTTATTGTACACCATAAAATACATTAATAAAAAAAAACTTAAGTCTAAAACACATACAATGGGCGGCCTTATCGCTTGTCGCGATCTCTTCCAGGCAACCTGGTATGGACAGTAATTGCTTGGACATTAAATGGGGCGATCATTGGTGTAACAATAACATTGCTTAAATGATATACTACAATAGATACACAGATAAATACATAAGCTATGTAATAGATACATAAATACATACATACCCACTTAATATATAGGCAAATAAAAAGAAATACAAAAAATTACGACAGTCTATTGATAATTACAGTATCTAATTGAAATTGACAAGCTAAGAGGAAGACAGCGACAGATAATGTTCCTTTACAAGTCTTTTGAACACAGGCAATGATTGAGCACGTTTGATTGGATCGGGCAATGCATTCCATAGACGAGTAGCCTGTACAGTAAATGATTTATCAAAAAAAGTCGTGCAATGCGTTGGCATTTGAAGTCGTAAGTTTTCCGATGACCTAAGAACTCTCGTGTGGGAATCGCGGAGAAACTGGAAACGATTCTTGAGGAAAAGAGGGGTGTAAGGAGTAAAGAGTACATTATATAAAATGGAAAGAATATGAGCATTCCGGCGAAGGCGAATGGGCAACCCCTTGAGCTTCACACGGAATTCGGAAACATGGTCATATTTGCGCAAACCAAATATGAACCTTATACAAACATTTTGAAGCCGCTCAAGCTTATCAAGTTGTTCTTGAGTTAGGTCAAGATAGCTGGCATCAGCATAATCAAGGATGGGTAGAAGAATAGATTGTGCAAGCGCAATCCTGGTGGCAATCGGAAGAAAATTACGCAGCCTTCTTAAAGATGCAGCAGATGCAAATATCTTGCGGCTAACCTCCTGCAGTTGGACAGTCCAAGAGAAGTTCCCATCAATGAATATCCCCAAGTTTTTAACTTTCTCACAAAACGGAATCAATGAGTTATCGAAAAAAACCTGGGGAAGAGTCGTCCAGTCGATTCTTGAAACCATCCTAGAACTGCCCACCACTATAACCTGCGTCTTTGTGGGGTTTACCATTAGCCCATACCTTTTGCTCCAGTCGCATACGCGGGCCAGATCACCATTTATTGTAACGATAGCCTCAGACAGATTTCCGAGAGGAGCTCGCGCATAAATTTGTAGGTCGTCCGCATAAAGATGGTAGGAAGAAGTTAGTTCATTGGAGATTGAGTTTATAAAAACTGCGAAAAGTAAAGGGGATAAAACGCCACCCTGCGGTACCCCAGCAGAAGTACTACACCAGGAAGACAAAGTCTCTCCAATGCATATACGTGCATCAGTGCACCAGCACCAGGAAGACAAAGTCTCTCCAATGCATTTATTTTATTTACTTAGTTTATTTATTTTATTTATTTTATTTATTTTATTTATTTTATTTATTTTATTTATTTTATTTATTTTATTTATTTTATTTAGTTTATTTATTTTATTTATTTATTTTATTTTATTTAAATTATTTATTTTATTTACCAACAATTGTTTACACTTAATTATAACAAAAAATACATGTAAAAATTATACAATTGATTCAATTAATAAAATTTATTAAAATTGACGTTAATAAAATATACAAAATTGCTAAATTAACATGGAAGAAGGAAGGAAGAAGTTAGTTCATTGGAGATTGAGTTTATAAAAACTGCGAAAAGTAAAGGGGATAAAACGCCACCCTGCGGTACCCCAGCAGAAGTACTACACCAGGAAGACAAAGTCTCTCCAATGCATATACGTGCATCAGTGCACCAGCACCAGGAAGACAAAGTCTCTCCAATGCATTTATTTTATTTACTTAGTTTATTTATTTTATTTATTTTATTTATTTTATTTATTTTATTTATTTTATTTATTTTATTTAGTTTATTTATTTTATTTATTTATTTTATTTTATTTAAATTATTTATTTTATTTACCAACAATTGTTTACACTTAATTATAACAAAAAATACATGTAAAAATTATACAATTGATTCAATTAATAAAATTTATTAAAATTGACGTTAATAAAATATACAAAATTGCTAAATTAACATTATAAATAAAATTGAATAGATTATTAAGTAAACTGTCTCGAAAAACAGGAAAAATAAATATTTTGAGCTAAGATGCCTAAGAACCAACACGGACGGACTTCTGAAACGAAAGTTATTTTGCCCGTTTTAGTGTTTTGTTTTTGGAGTCGGTTTTTTTATGAAAGCTTTTTTTTTGTTAAAGGTACTATGTACAATTCTTTTAGATTCCTAGACTTTTTCCAGACTATGCCCGGTAATTCACCGATTTACCGGAACCGAATATACACGCTCTTTTTAATTTTCACTTATTAATTGGCATCGCCTTTCAATTATTATGTCATGAAGTTGGCTGGAAATAAACCTGTTGTTGTTTTTTTTTATTAAATTATAAAATTCTTAGCTAAGAAGGAACTGGCTGGCTGGTGGCTGGCTATAAGAGATGTATTGAGAAAATTACGGGCTCCACCGACCCCTTCTATCAGCGGTAAATAATAGGGATGTTTCCTGCGTAGAAAAATAATAATTCTATTTAGTCCGGCAGTAAGATTATCAAAAAATAGTGGACACGTATTTTATGCTTTGCCACATCACATCACATCATCAGCCTATTAATGTTCCCACTGCTGGGACACAGGCCTCCTCTCTGTGAGAGGGAATGGGCCGTAATCCACCACGCGGGCCCAGTGCGGGTTGGTAGATGCCACATGTCTTCGAATTTTTGGTTCTAGGACATGCTGGTTTCCTCACGATGTTTTCCTTCACCGTTTTGAGAGCAGTGGTGATGAAATAATTTACACAAAGTAAAGCGCCTGCATGGGCTCGAACCCACAACCTATAACTTGTAAGTCGCGGCTGATACCACTGGGCCACCACTGCTCTAATGCTTTGCCAAATCAATAAAAAATACTAAGTTAAAGCGCATCAAAGTTCAGAAGTGGGGCTTGTTGTGTTGTCACTAAGGCAGTATAAAGTGCACAAGCGGCATGACGTTTCACTATATTTCAACGCATTATATCGTCGTCACTTTATGTTTACGTGTAAAAAAAAAATACGTGTCCAATATTTTTATTAATCTACCTGACTGACAAAAAAGCCAATTTTCAGTAAACTACCCTACCCTATTATCAAAAGTTCAAGTTGTTTGGAATTGTCAACATTACATTTCATAAGCGCATGTCAAACCGAAATATTTTGAACCTATTGAGTCTATAGGCTCTCAGGTCAGGTGCATTGCACATTTTTTCTGCCATTTTAGGAGTCTGTATTTCCTGTTACTTATAATTTTTTGTTTGTGATAGTCTATAACCATCTGATGAAATGTACCTTTCAAATGGTGAAAGTTTTTTTCATATAGATGTAATGGTTCCAAAGATTACTCTACACTGAACAAATTCACAAAATTTGGGCTCTCTCGTTTTGATATCTGTCGAAAAGTCCAAAAGATGCGTGTCAAATCCATGGGCGAAATATTCGGTTTTGGGTTGGGCTATTTCAACAATCGCTATTACCTATAAAATGTTATTTTGTCTTGTCAAAAAAGCACAAAACAACTGGAAAAGTACATTCAACCCAAAAAGTTGAACATTAGAAAGTTACCCAGCTCTTAATTTACGTTATTAAGGAAGCCAGAAAAATAAATGTTATTAGATTAGCGAAACCAAGTGGAGGTTTAAATTGGCGGTTAAATGGCTGCTGCAAATAGAAGCTGTCGACCAACTAATTGGTCCACAATGGGGTAGCGAACTGCGTTGGCTTGGCTGTTAAAAGTATTAATGTACGGAGTTTTAAAAACTGTATCAAAATACATTTTTTGGTCATCCGTCTTGCTGAGGTACAGTCACGAGCATAAAAAGCGTTTTATCGTCTTTTGACTAGTCTAGTTTTTAATTCTTCAATCATAATTGTAGTCGTTAATTCAAGAGAAATTGTATTTGAATTTTGCTAATATGTCACACATTTTATGACCAAGACTGTACCAAAGTAAAAATGTTGTTTAGGAAACTTATTCAGTATTCTGTTAACAGTCAAAAGTTTGATTAAGGAAAACAGAAGTAGGTATATCTTATCTTCAATTTAAATACCCCTGATTAAAAATAGACGGTTTTATTCTCATAAATAAAAATCTTGTCAAAAAAGGTAATGTGTGACAAAGGTTTCTTGGCACCTTTGGCTATTTATAGAGCAAGTAACTCTACTTACCCTTTAACAATAACTTTTGTGTCGGCTAAATAAGTTTTATCTAATATGAACATAGTCTACAACAATAGTTCAACGGGCCAGAGCGTGAACTTACGACCTCTCAATTGTCGGTTAGCGACGTAGCCTTTGGCCATCGTGGCTTTTAAGTTTACCAATACATTAGCTATTCTTTTCCAAAAATATAATTAGGTAAAATCTACGAGTTATGTGTTCTCTCCTTCTGGCTAAGCCTGAAAAGGTTAATTATGTGTGCTATCATTATCTTTATCATTTTATCAAAAGACGTCCACTGTTGCACAAAGGCTGCCACCAAGTGTCACCACATCGAGGCGTCCTGTTCTCCTCACATCTAGCGGATGCCCGCGGTCCTCACCGGGTCATCGGTTCACCAGAAGGTCTTCCAGAGCGTCACCTTCCGGTACGCGGTTACCTATTTCGACCCCATCGACCATGTTCTGCAAACAATTCTTCCGGTTATGTGGTAACCTTCATTCCCCTACGTATGTCCTCGTTACTTATTGTTTTGATGGAGGATTTTTACATTAAAAAATTTCTCATTTCTATAAGTTTACTTTCATCATGCGTACAGCTAAGTAGTGGAATGCCCTGCTGGAGTCTGTGTTTCCCGATAGCTACAACCTCAGGGTCTTTAAGTCAAGAATGAATAGGTTACTTCTAGGCAAGCGTGTTTCACCGTCGACCACATCATCGCTTACTATCAGGTGAGAAAGTGGTCAAGCGCGAGCCTATAATAAATAAAAAAATAATGTTCTTCCATGTAACAAAACGTACATACCTAACTAGTATCCCTATTGGACAACACACAAATAAACATTTACCTATTAATATCACCGATATGACCGTAAATCATTTTTAAAACCCTATCCAACTGACGCCCCTCCCACTAGCCATAGATAAATTTTACGCAAATATTCAACAAAAACCTTTCCCTGGCTATCTTAGTATGGTAATCCGGCGTCATAACTGCGTTTATTAGGCACGGTGGAGCGTGGAGCGTGGGCGTCGTGTGTGCGCGCGCGCCGCCCTCTACGCCCTTCTGCGCTATCGCCTATCGGCGCACGCGCAACCGATGGTGTAGGTTTTAATTGAAGCTAAGCTGGGAAAAATGTTGGGCTAGAACTTTTAGGATTTTGACAGAGAAGTCTGGTTGTCTTTTTCAGTTTTGGGCGTTCTAGAGCACTATAAATTCAACCCTGATTTCTGAATTGAGAATTTTAAGTTGAGTATTTGTCAAAATGTAATTGAACCTGAAATTCTGACAAACTTTGACTTTAAGTAGTTTTTGACAAGTTCTTAGCTCCACATACTTAATCCAGTGACAAGTTCGTCCTGACAATCAGTAAAGTCAAAAACGTTTCAAATATAGGTATTGTGTGAATATGGACGATGCAGAATACTACTTCGATAGAAATTAATTAAAGGCAGGCAAGGAAAATCAGGAAGCTTAAAATCCTCTCTCCTAGACACTAACTGTATCTAGAATGTTGCTGTGCCCGACAGGGTCCATAATTGTTTCTGTAACAAAAATTTACCACCTGTATGTACATTATGGATGCAATAAATTTAATTTGAAATTGAAAATGCAGACTATCTGTCTCGTAAATATTGTAGCATCAAACTAACCTCACTTTATAATGCACTAGATCACAAAACCAATAAAATCAACAGCACAAATCCCAGAATTAAAACCTTCGACAACAAATATTACGATCACAAACCAATAGAGTCCATATTGTATGAAACAGTAACGTTAACTGATAAACATCTCAGTAAATTAAATAAATATTATTTTATTTAGGCTCCGGGCGAACTGGCCAGTCGTATTTTGTGCTCAGACGCTGCCTACGATAAGACAATCCTAACTACCGAGTGGTGAGCTTATTAATTTATTTTATTTACTGCCACAGACTTGCCCTCCTCGTATGATATCGCAGATTGTAATTTGTTTAGCTAGTATTTAGTGTTGTTGAGATAAACTCGATTTTATAATTGAGCTTTGGGTTGTAATGAGAAGATCTGAATAAAAAAATCTGATGACTTTGCTTTTTAGGGTTCCGTAACCAAAGGGTAAAAACGGGACCCTATTACTAAGACTCCGCGATCCGTCTGTCTGTCCGTCTGTCACCAGGCTGTATCTCATGTACCGTGATAGCTAGACATCTGAAATTTTCACAGATGATGTATTTCTAAAAACAGAATAAAATAAATATTTAAGTGGGGCTCCTAAACAAACGTGATTTTTTTGACGTTTTTGCGATAATGGTACGGAACCCTTCGTGCGCGAGTCCGACTCACACTTGGCCGGCTTAATTTTTATGATTTATAGGCTCACGTTTGACCAATATCTCACCTGACCCGGGAAACGATATCGTTGACGATGGAGCACGCTTAGCTAGAAGTAACTTAGTTAATCTTAACAAAAATATCCTTAGGTAAACATGACAACGGTAACATCAGGAAACATGAACTCTGGAGAGGAATTCCACTCCTTATCTGTACGTACAGTAAAAGTAACCCCAAAACGTGCAAACGCGTATGGGTAGGATGTTTAAAAAAAATATAATTTAAAGGGAGTTTTATGACACGAGGGTAGTTGACTGAAAATGAGTTTTTTGTCCGTCAGGTAGATTAATAAAAAATATTGGACACTTAATTTTTCTTTTGACACGTAAACATAAAGTGAAGACGATACAGTGCGTTGAAATGTCGTGTGACGTCACGGTGTGCTACACTTTATACTGACAAAGTGACGTCACAAGAACTCAAGAAAGAAGAAGTGACTCTTAAACTTTCATGCGCTTTATCGTTGTGTTTTTTTTTGTGTGTTGGAATTGCATGAACTAATTCCTCCTATAAGCCCGTTCCATCATCGGACTACAAGACGTACGGCGATGCGTCATCGGTACATAGTGGACATCCCACCCATACGCACCAAACGTTTTGGGAATACTTTTATTATGCGTACAGCTAAGGAGTAGAATTCCCTGCTGGAGTATGTATTTCCTGATAGCTACAACCTGGGTGTCTTTAAGTCAAGAGTGAATAGGTTTCTTCTAAGCAAGCGTGCTTTATCGTCGACCACATCATCGCTTACCATCAGGTGAGATAGTAGTCTAGCCCAGCCTAACAACAATAAAAAAAATACGTGTCTAATAATCTCACTGACGGACAAATGTAATTATCATTTTTTTACTCAAGAAACATTTCTATTTAGGGTCCATTATAATAGTCGAAAATAAAGCGTTCACGTCTAAAATGTGCTCAGTATATCTTCGGACTAACAAAACTTAACTGAATCGCCCCATATTCCTCTCAGGCTAAAGGCATAAGCGAGTATCCTGTGCTTCTAAAGGCACAGTATCACATACGGCTGTGCATTAACGACATCAAAGGGTTTAATAGGAAGTAGTTAGTGCACGGATATCTGACCGGATATACCTATAAGACTTGCTACTTGCCCGTATCTTTAGTGGACGTAAGGAGTTGAAAGTAAGGAGGAATTTCCACATCGTCTTTTTTTTTACACACACCAATCATAAGGCTTTTAACTTACGGCTTAGAGAAAAATCGAAGCAACTTATTTATATATATTTGTATCAATATATGTCTGAGTATTGAGAGACTAGAGCTAGCTACATCAGTCGATTTCACAATTATGTTTAATGCATACCTACTTCATTTCCCGAAGAACAGTAGGTACCAGATGGACTGTCTGGAAAGTGAGTTGTGTTCTGTAAACGTCAAAGTGCTGTTCATTTCCCTGATAGCTCTAGAACGGGCTGCAGATTATGCCAAACTTCAAGACTTCAACTAGAACTTAGAATTCTATGCAAATAAAGTCACGTAAGAGACATCAAAGCCTTTCCCAGGCACCCTATCTCGTGAAGTTTTTATAACCCCGTCACAGCTGACACTAGATCATAGCTTAGAAATGCTGGCACCCAGTATAACCACAGTCGTGGTTCAGCCGGGTGTGCGGGCTTGTCACGATTCACGCAGCGCCGACGCAGCCTCGCTATTTGTTTTATATCCAAGACGTATCGGAGAGAGGCGCCCACGCCACACCGTGCGTGATACAAACGAGAACTTTGCTCTTTACTTATTTATGTTTTACGATTTATTGGACTTCCTTGGTATACTGTGTTCGAAATGGGACTGGCTGTGGTCTAGTTTTCTGTTTAGGATAGTTAATTTGCTGTATCATTATGTTTTGTCGCCTTTGTGAATTAACGTAACAAGCTTACGTGGTAAGCATTCTGGTTCTCTTAGTCTCTGGAATCTCGGTTTCTGAATGCCCTGAGCACATTCAATTTGCTCTAGTTTGTTGTGCTGAGTTAAAAAATAAGCCGCCATATTTCACATCACATCACATCACACATCATCAGCCTATTAATGTTCTTACTGCTGGGACACAGGCCTCCTCTCTGTGAGAGGGAATCGGCCGTAATCCACCACGCGGGCCCAGTGCGGGTTGGTGGATGTCACATGTCTTCGAATTTTTGGTTCTAGGACATGCCGGTTTCCTCACGATGTTTTCCTTCACCGTGTTGAGTTACAAAGTAAAGCGCATACCTGGGCTTTAACTTGTAAGTCGTGGCCGATACCACAGGGCCACCACTGCTCCTTATCGCCATATTTAAGAACACATTATTACTTACGACATAATGTTACGAAGAGTTCCGGGACATTTTATAAATCCTTACACATATTAAAAAGCTATTACCCGATTCAACTTGAAGTGTATCATCAAAGAATAACTTGTAATGTATGGGCGGCTCGTAGAGTCTAGAATCTAGATTTTCGTTCATAGCTTAAAGCTAGACGT
This sequence comes from Orthosia incerta, assembly GCA_948252205.1. Classification (NCBI taxonomy): domain Eukaryota; kingdom Metazoa; phylum Arthropoda; class Insecta; order Lepidoptera; family Noctuidae; genus Orthosia; species Orthosia incerta. The sequence continues at coordinate 11,194,217 of OX411748.1, forward strand.
TAGTTGCGAGCATATCACGCGCTATTACGCGGGTCGTGAGTACGCTTTGCATACTTCAAGAACGCTTGTAAGCGCGTACACCACAGTTAAGTGAAATGGATCGACGGTTATGCTATGGCGTTAAGACTAACTGCTCTCTCCGTTCCCACGTTGCGAGTGGAGTTAGTTCCTTGAAGTTCATTGTTGCGGTACTTGATTAATATTTGGATGGAAATTACGCTGTGTTTAACGGGATCTGTGGTCTGTTTTGTAATTGGATTGGATGTCGAAGGGAATCTTGCTTTTAAACAAGAAGAGTTAGATGGTTTGAAGAGCCAGTTATGGTGGACTAAGGAGAAAGAAGTATGCGACAAATTTTGGGGGGCCTTTTTTCGAAGGCACTGCTAAAGACTTTCTAAGATGGGCTAGTTTCTATAATTCACTAAACAATCGACCATTTTTCGAAACTATAAAAAGACTAACCGCTGTTCAAAGTTGACACTGTCTAAGATGACTTCAAACAAACTTTTGATATTTGTTCAACATTTGGGCTGCATTTAGCGAGGCTCTATTTCCGGATCAGATTTAGTTCATCTTTTACGATGAAAGTTTTAAGTGTCATACATTAAAACTTTTTGCCTAATTAATTAGAAGCCTATTTTTACTGCAGTGGTGTCAAGTGGACTTTTGTGAATTCATATTTTATATTTGGTTCAAATAAGAAGGCTGGCAGCCGACCCCAACGTTGGGAAAAGGATAAGCAGATTGATTGATCTGCGATGATGACTTGAAAGATCTTTTCAAGAGCAAAAAGTTTAATAAAAACTGTAACACGACTACGGTTTCTTTTTTAGCCTATGTTAGCGCGCCGTTATGTTGCTACTGTTAAAATCGGATCAATAGTTTAGGCGCTACGGAGAAACATACGTAAATACAAACATACATACATAGACTGCTAAAATCGTAACCTTTCCTTTTGGCTTCGCCGTAGTCTGGTAAAAATGTTTAATGACATGTTTTCATTGATCGGTTTCATTAATGTTCTTTTTTAGGGTTCCGTACCCAAAGGGTAAAAACGGAACCCTATTACTGAGACTCCGCGATCCGTCTGTCTGTTTGTCTGTCCGTCTGTCCGTCTGTCACCAGGCTGTATCTCATGAACCATGATAGCTAGACAGTTGAAATTATCACAAATGATGTATTTCTGTTGCCGCTATAACAACAAGTACTAAAAACAGAATAAAATAAATATTTAAGGGGGGCTCCCATACAACAAACGTGATTTTTTTGCGATAATGGTACGGAACCCTTCGTGCGCGAGTCCAACTCGCACTTGGCCGGTTTTTTTGTACACAACACATACATATACAATTGCAGTAGGATAGCGTATGTACAAAGGCGAGCATAGCCCACAATTGATTTATTTTAAAGCAAACCTTACGTGTCAAAGAGTTTTTTTTATAATCGATAGTCTCGCATTTGACCTCTATCTCGCCTGATGGTAAGCGATGATGTGGTCGACGGTGAAGCACGCTTGCCTAGAAGTAACTTATTCACTCTTGACTTAAATACCCCAAGGTTGTAGCTTGTTTTTGTTTATATGAGGTAAGTATAGGTACTCAAGTGCACAATAAAACTTAACATTTAAATTTCTGACTATAAATCATCATCAACATATCAGCCGAAAGACGTCCACAGCTGGACATAGCCCCCCCCCCAAGCGTCGCCACATTGACCGGTCCCGTGCTTCTCGCAATCAGTGGATCTCCGCAACCTTCACCAGGTCATCGGTCCACCTGGTGGGAAGCATTCCAACGCAACGTCTTCCAGTTCACGGTCGTGACTCCAGAACTTTTCTGCCCCATCGGCCATCCGTTCTGCGAGCAATTTGCCCTACCCACTGCCACTGAAGTTTGGCAATTCTTCGGGCTATGTCGGTAACCCTGGTTGCGGATCTCTACATTTCTGATTCGATCACGCAAGGAAACTCCGAGCATAGGCCACTCCATTGCCCTTTGACTAACTAAACAAATACGAGTACAGCACACAATGCATAAACTTAATATATACTATGTAATATAACTAAAATACTAAATTAAAACACTCACAACCAACATCCAACACACACATCCAACATCTGCCAACATTGTCTTCTTAAGGAAGATCCACACAACAGCAATACGTCCTACGTACGTACATAGTCGTCTGCGTTAGCTTTGTGAATTGTGGCACTATGGAGCGAGCACGCTTGACCCGCGTAATTGTGTGCTGAGCCAAACAGCCGAGCCTATAATACCTTCCGTGAGGCCCTTTAGACCTCACGACTCCTATTGAAGATGAGATCGGATTATAGTGTTGACGGTACATGGACGTTGAGTTGTGATAGATTGATTGGTGTGGGTCTGTGTGTGGTGGTAGGTACCTACTGTTTAGGTATCACCATTATGAAGGAAATATACATATAACCATTAACTTAAATTGTAAGGATAGGGCGGACGCCACAATTTGATCATATCATACTAGCCGGAAGCGAAATCGCCACGCAGTCGGCTATCTTCGGGAGCCTTTTTAGGGTTCCGTACCCAAAGGGTAAAAACGGGACCCTATTACTAAGACTCCGTGATCCGTCTGTCTGTCTGTCTGTCCGTCTGTTACCAGGCTGTATCTCATGAACCGTGATAGCTAGACAGCTGAAATTTTCACAGATGATGTGAAATACATCATGTTGCCGCTATAACAAAAAATACTACAAAACAGAATAAAATGAATATTTAAGTGGGGGTCCCAAACAACGAACATGTTTTTTTGCCGTTTTTTTGCGATAATGGTACGGATCCCTTCGTGCCTAAATCCTAATTGCACTTGGCCGGTTTTTTTATATTCGGGCGACACTCACGAGACATCAAAAATACCAGTATCTACAAAACGCCAAGGGCTGCTTCGGCAAAATTTATATAGCTACTGAATTACCTACCTAAGGTAGCTCGAGATAGAAAGCGTATTAAGATTATTGTACCTTGTAAACAACCGTGTCATTTGGTATGCCAGTTAGCATTATTATACCTAGGGTAACATACATAAATTCTCGTATGAACAAAGTTGAAGACAAATATTTATAGAACAGTCTACGCTTACATTTCTTCCTAATCTTCAAAGAGGATCTTTCGCGCCTAAATGCCAGAACAATAACTAGGGTGTCAACAAGTCAACAGTAAATTAACCAACTGACAACAACTGACCTTTCAGTTTCTACAGATCACGCACGCATGACATACGTACATAGGAACTTACCGACAGAAACAAGACAGTTGAATTATGTCGCCGGGACTCGTCGATCTTCATTGACTCGGCGCTTTTTTCGTGCTTAAAGTCATAATGGACCAAGTGAGTAATGCCCCGTCAATTTGAAAAAGCCCAACATGAATAGGCAAAAACGATTATACGATATTTATTATATGATAAAAACTATTGAAATAATTACATTGACCGGGCTTTCTGAATAATGCCCATCACTTGTTGCCCCGAGCAATAAAAATATGTGTTTATTTATTATTATTTTAATGTTGACATTGGTTTTTAAATAGAATAGGTAAGTACTTACTCTTTAAGCAACAAAGTTGACTGAGTTCCTTCGAATTTGTTGCCTATTACTGTCTGCAAGTTCCAAAGAAACCTAACATGAAGAAGGTAACCTAACACGAACCTAACCTATCCGTGTCGGTGCCCTAAGCTCCCGAGTTCGCTTCGCTCGCTCTTGCACTAATTCATTGACTATAACTATCGAATTACCCAACCGTTTCGTAGAAATATTCATAATGACCAGACAATGTGACAAAAATAGAAGTTTAAATCAGTATTTATTACATTGCCTGATTTGACTTGACTAGATTCATAATGCACGGCCATTATACATCTGATTAATCACTTGGTCCATGACATAAATGTACGCATAAAATCTTCTCATGTCTACAGAGAAGGCACGAGCATTAATGCTTGCTCAATGCGGGTTGGCGATTTGAAAGAAAGAAAGTAATAATATTTATTTGTGACCCGCACAGGATACACGAGAAATAAGTATAAAATTAAACAATAATAAAAAAAAAAACCTCGAACGAGACCGAAAAGGCTCCTATCTCTGCATGTGCAGCGATATAAAAAAAGAAATAACGCTGCGCTGATATTCTGATAGAGCCAACTGTTGATACCTCGGACACACTTACGGAAACGGAAAATACTTAAATAATAAATAGATATATATGTCGGGTTTAGTCAATAGTATGGACGTAAAGTCAAATCACAAGCACGCCCCTAGCGGCAATCAAGAGCAACTACGCATTGGCGCGCTTTTATAAGCACTTGCGTGGTGCGAAATAGAGCAGTTGAGTACTGACAGCCGTAGTGCTAAGACGTCGTAGAACCAGTGTCGATCCGTAATATTAGTGAGCAATCATGTAACTTGTGTCTATTTGAATAAACCCAGTATATCGAATAACTTATGTGATTTCATTTGCACGATTATACCCACCGACCTGCCCACACACGATGTCTTAACCTAAGGGAAAACATCCTGACTTCCCGATGGTTTACATCTATCGGCCAGCCTTGATGCGACATCAGAATTGCTATTCAGTCGTGCTAATGAGATCACACGTAAAAACAATGCTAGTGAAAATGGCGGTTACAATCTTGCAAAAAAAATTGCGATGTCAGTTGAGATAAGAACAAATGTAGATCGTTTATGTGACTACCCCCAGTCTTAAATAATCAAAAACCAGTCCGGAGCGGAGCAGCAAGGAGGCTAGCAACAACTAAGGAGCTGGACAGGTCAAGGCAGAGCTTGTGGACGTGTGGAAAGATCCATACACACGGATCTTTATGCCAATCTGGTGAGTCGTTTTCATTTTCTTATGACTGACCAAGAGTGTTCATTATTCAAAATTCTGGTTTTGTGTACGGTATGGCGGTCAGTGGATCGTCGGGGTGGCCCGTGTCAGGTCATAATTTCATGTTAGTTATCCCTGATCAAGTTTTAGTGTTGCTGAAGAGTTATTATTCCACTATCACTGGTAATAGTCCTTAGCTGGCTATTATTGTTCGGACTTTAGAGCCATATAGTAGCAATGCCGTACCGAACACATCATTCTGGAAATTATGATAATACCAAATGAAATATTTTTATTAGTTTTGATAATGTGATAATTTTATGCAGTGAGGGTTAAGTTTGAGGAGAAGCATGGTATTCTTCTTTTCGATTCGGGAAGCCAAACTATCTGGAACGTAGTAAACCCTACCAGGCCTCATTAATTGAAACTTAAAATGCCACCAACGTTATGGCATTCATTGGATTCTCTAAAGCCTACCTGGACACTTGGGACACAGTAATGAGTGGTTAATGTTTTGGACAGGGACACTGCACTCACATTCGGTGTCCATAATAACCCATTTTGCCGTGCCGGTTGAGGTTACTCCACCGCTGCACCGGCTAATTGTTATCAAAGCTGTCTATGGTTAAGATGACCGTGTGAACATTTACTCTCGTAGAGTTTTTCATGTTTCAGATACCATATTGCGTCGCAGTGGAGCCTCTGCTGCAGGCTAGTGGTTCAAATGCTGAATGCGAAGGTTGACGTGTCAACATCTGAGAGGTTGAGACCGACGGCAGGCTAGCAGTTCGCAGTTGGTAGCCGAACGTTACGAACGCGCGCAAGTTTGGAATGGAATACTCGGTGAGTCGCTTCCATTTTATTTCGATAGTGCGGTCGAATGTTCTCTAATGAAGAGATGCTATTTTGAGTTTTAAGAGTGTTCATATTTGACCACTGAGTTGGTCGTGGTTATATCTAGCACTATCACTATGTAACTAAGACACACTTAGTAAAAGCAATTAGCTGATGAGCTTCCTATTGGCTAGTTAGTACTTGCCTGGTTTCAATGTTTGGTTCAATACCAACTTTAGGATGAAATATCCCATAAGAAGATGAGCTATCCAAAGTGACTTAATTTTCAGTGGTCAAGCGAGCTAGTAATGTCGTTGGACCAACGCAATAGTATCGAGTTATGTACTGGTCATTAACGTGTATTCAGAACAGATCCTATGTTGCGTAACGATTTGCAACCAACGTCTTCAGATCTGAATTCACTTGCTTACTTTCAAAGTAATATTATGATAGTAGTAGATCTCGCGATCGTTTTCCTTACATAAAAACTGAGTTAGTGAGCGAAAATGAAGGGTTAATGTTGATACTTGATTTTAAAGACATTGATCCGAGTTAATTCGTGAAGCTCCTTCACACTAGGTATTGAGAAGCAAATATGATAATGTTTGCTTAGGCTTAATTGTTCACCTCATATGAACAGTCGGTATGTTCCAAGATCTTTGATTAAAAGGCGCGAATCTTGTGGGAAGGATACGCGATCACCAAGTTCCTTGAGAATTAGACGTCATAGTTGATGACAGTGGTAATGAGGCTTAAACTGATGCCTTGTACTCGGAACTTTGAACTGCACCTCATGAGTTACATGTGGCGATGGGTCAACGAAGAAGTTTTATGAGTTTAGTGTGCATTGCCTTTGAATTATGGTAACGAGTAACAGCATTGTTACACTTACTTTGTTTAGTTGTTGAACTTTTTGATCGTTGGACCTCTTTCTAATTAATAGTGTTGTGTGGGAAACTCTAGTACGAAAACTAAATAGGCCCTGTATTAAGTCCGCGATAGGTGATTATGACAGGACGGTGATCGTTATACACCGAAAACTTTAAATAGGTACGCTTAGAAACTACCAGTACACTGTAGGTTAAGAAAGATGCCAGCGGGTTATGTACCAGTCGATGTTGATGTCAAAAGATTATGATAACGATGAACAAGCTTAGGGTGCCGAGTAATTTAGTCTATTCAACGTATTATGTTTGACCGTACCAGTGGATTCTGGCGGAGGTCGGGTCCTAGAGAGAGACCATGAGATCGTTGTGAGAGCAATATAATTGCTTTTTTTATTTTTATTTATTGATAGGCTCGCGTTTGACCACTATCTCGCCTGATGGTAAGCGATGATGTGGTCGACGGTGAAGCACGCTTGCCTAGAAGTAACCTATTCACTCTTGACTTGAAGACCCCAAGGTTGTAGCTATCAGGAAACAAAGACTCCGGCTAGAGAGCCGTGGCGTTGGCGGTTTTACTCGGGGGTTTCTGTAAGCTTGGCAGTTGTTGCTGCAGTAGAGTTTTAAAGTTTGTTTGGAATGACTAGTGGTACATGGCCCAGGGTAATGATTTAGTTAAAGAGTAGAGTTCTCAAATAGCCCTATTTTCACGAACCCAATAATCTTGTTTGGTCAGGAGTAGCCGAGCGTTGTGTGGCAACTGAGCAAATACTGTTTGAAAAATTTGTATTTTTCAGAAAAACATCCCTTGTATCCGATTGCCAGGATGGAGTGGACTAAGATGTGAGTGAGACGAGTGTGTTCCACGCTCGCCTCTCGAGAGAAACTACAGCCTAGAGAACACCATATGGTTTTAGTCAGTAGGAGTCTGACAGACCCCTCAGCTTTTCCCAAGGGCTGAGGACATCCATTGAGGATATCCACATGATTCGATACACTGTTAAAACCTGAAAATGAGGAACAGACGAGGACGCCTGTCTCGCAGGATGGCCGTCTCGGGTTTAGTCAATAGTACGGACGTAAAGTCAAATCACAAGCACGCCCCTAGCGGCAATCAAGAGCAACTACGCATTGGCGCGCTTTTATAAGCACTTGCGTGGTGCGAAATAGAGCAGTTGAGTACTGACAGCCGTAGACCTAAGACGTCGTAGAACCAGTGTCGATCCGTAATATTAGTAAGCAATAATGTAACTTGTGTCTATTTGAATAAACCCAGTGTATCGAATAACTTATGTGATTTCATTTGCACGATTATACCCACCGACCTGCCCACACACGATGTCTTAACCTAAGGGAAAACATCCTGACTTCCCGATGGTTTACATCTATCGGCCAGCCTTGATGCGACATATAAATAACAAACAAAATAGAATAAACACAGAAGGTGAGTCAAAGTATGTATAATTATGTGAAAGTATAATACAAATAAATAACAAAATCTATCCGACTTCCGCGATGCTCAATGATCATTTGTTGAAACCATAGACAAACGACAGAGCGCGTGGACCAAAGAGTAATATATTAAATATGGAAGAAATCTATGGTCGGCTGACAAAATAAATAATATATGTTATGAACATTGAGGTATTAATGTACTACGCACCTCAATGGTTATGAAATGATTTCAGGATGCGAAACTCAGGACTTTTTTCAACCTCTTTACCTGTATCGGCTCTTATAAATGTCTTCAAACCAAGATCTTGCCTATTAGTGTTGGGGCAAAAACGTGCGGAAGGCAGTGCAGACTAATTGGGCTGTATTGAGACCGCAACGGCACTATCGTATCGATATTTCAGGTATTGTGAGCTTTAATACTTATTTAATTTATTGAAGCCGGTGACCTGCCACTGCCACTTCGTTTATTAATTTTCGTTGTAGGCTTTCTGTGGCAAGATTGGATGCACTTTTGAGCTCAATAATTTAATTTAATGTATGGCTTTAAGCTGGTGACTTTGTAAGAGCTTGATGAAAATGTTAATGTTGTTTTTTTTATAGATGGTATTGGATCAGTACGTGCTGCTGTTGTATAGGATTTTTCTTAATTCACTTTGATGTGTCATAACGTTTTAGCGTATATAATACTCGTAGTTACAAATAATATAATAATAAATAGTATAATAGTTGAGGTTTTTTTTTTATCGTCGAAAAATTCTCATATATACTGCGCTACCACGGAAAGATAGCGCACTAATGGGACTCCAACCTACTAAAACTCCACGGTGTCCTATTGTGCCGCTTACTGTCGGAACACGGGCACACGTTAGCACTCACCGCGAACGCGCCGCAGCTGTCCGTCACCGGACTCTCCTCTGGGATCCACCCCCCATCACCGGCGCACCAGAACACACTGCACGCCGTGACCACCCTAGCGACCAAACCAGCAGATGGGCGCCAGACGACCCCGTGTATGGCACCCTTGGTCCCCATGTGACGGGTCAGGTCAGTGGCCCCGCAACCTACCACTTTTAGGCCGCAGGAGATATGGACCTCCCCTGCGGCCCCACCGCGTCCGCCATCAGACGGTGGCGACCCCGTAAAGGCTGCGGAATTTAGGAAGAGCGGCGCACCGCAATACCAGCACTCCTCTACCGCCGCGGCCTCCAAGCCTCAGTCGCCATATCGTATGGGAAGCCCTGGGAACATACGACGTCGCAGTCCACCTCAGTTGCAATATCACCTCTGCTACCAAGCGGCACCGCAACCTACTTGTTGGTCGCTACGTCGTCGGGTTAATCGGCAAAAGCCCTGACGAGCGACCCCTCCTCGGGTTCCTCTTCGCTTCATCGTGGGTGACCAAGCCACGGCTATTGAGCCTCACCGCCTCGATAATGCGGGTACCCACCGGGGGTGTACTTAGAATACATAATGTTAGATTACTATCTGATATTTGTACGCCGTCAACGGCAAAATACCTATGTTTCTACAAATAAATGTTAAAGTTTGAAAATTCTAAACCATCAGAAAAAAAAACAATCCAAACAATTTTCCCATTTTGGTACACGACTCTCTTAATTGATATAATTAAAACGACAATACACGACATATAATAGGTTGTATTGCGCTCAATACAACCTATTATATTATTCCTTTCTGCCCCCTTTTCGTTAATTGCACATCACATCGACCGACAAAAGGACAAGTCTGACAATGAACATAAATAAAATAAATTAGAACATCTGTAACTGACACCTGTTTCTCAAAACGTGTTAGCTGCACGTTCTATTATGAATTTCAACTGTTTATATGCGCAAGAGTGTATAGCGATCTCCGTTACTGGAGAAATGTCACTAAAGGGTAAATTCCGAGGCTCCGCGTTTTGAAATGGGATCGTTTTTTTTAAGAACCGACATACGTATCTATAATCTTCGGTCGGCTAAATAAAGGTATTACGGTAAAGATATAGTTAGAGAGACGACTGTATTTGTACTCGTGTGAAATATCACGTCAAGGAGGACGGTTATACCCGTGGTGACATCCGCCTTTTCCACTGTTTATATTTACCGAACTGGCTAAATGTGGGTACCTAGCTAGCTTAGTTGTTCTATTTCACGAAGAAGGGTTACGTGACTTTTATGACGCCGAAATAAGATTCATTTTGCTACGATTTATCCGTCATCGTGAGATAGAACAACTATACCTCTGCCTAATTCTTTGGGGAATACACCCCTCAACTGTCGACTTTACTGGAGACAGCACTGAAATCACCGTAGTAATCAGTGTACTGCGTAGGTACCTACTATTTTGCAAATGCAGACTATTTTAATCAATCACAATAAAATTCCAGCTCAGATTATTGGGAAAAGGCCTTTTCAGATACTGCAAAGAAATGTGTTTTGATCACCGAGATTGTACAAAGCGTGATCACAATTTGATGCTATTGATTAGATAGCTCACGATATTCTTCCTGTTACTTGATGGTAATAAATAATTCAAAAAAAGAATATCTGATATACTCTAAATTAAAAAAATACATGTATTTCAATTCTAAATTCAAATTACTTTCGTGCTGGCAGCTTCGCGCCTGAACTCTCGCCGTTAAAAAGCTACTGCAAAATAAAACAATATTTTTTTCCCTACCCTCATTATACAGCCTCATAAACGAAAACTTCACAGAGCTCGCACTCTAGTAAAGCACGGAAGCTAGTTGCATCGTTCATCGCACGCAGGTTGGGCGCGTTAATTTTTCACGGAGCTAACTCGACCCATTGTGAGGTGTTGAAATAGCCATTGTTTCCCTGACAATGGGCCGACAATGGCCCGTATCTCTCAAAAGGCCGCGAGCTCCCGACCTAGGCACTGTATCTTGGGCACGATAGCGCGCTGTGAGCTTTTACTAGTCATGCCGATAATAGGAGCCTATATGTTTATTGGGGTTACCTTTTGTTGGTATTGGGGATATATAATCCTGAGAATTATTTCAAGGAAATAAGGATTCACAAGTGCGATTTTAATATTTTTGTACTAACTCTTGGGTTCCAACTGTTTAATTTGTAATTAAATGATGCTTGAAGGATTGTAGCTTTATGGAAGAAGCCGATACGATAAGAAATGACACCGAGAGCCGAAAATAAAGTTATTTTTAGCTTTGTAGTGTTTTGTTTTGGAAGTCGGTTTATAAAATTGCTTCTATGCAAAAATATATATAGGTAAGTATATATATCAGCAACTTACCACAGTGTCTCAAGACGAAAGTCTATGACCAGTGTGTGTTGTCAGTTATGGCATATGGCTCTGAGACGTGGTCGCTTACAATGGGCCTTATCAGAAAGCTTACAGTCACTCAAAGGGCTATGATTGGCGTTTCCTTGCGTGAACGAATCAGAAATGTAGAGATCCGAAAGAGAACCAGGGTTACCGACATAGCCCGAAGTATTGCCAAACTTAGGTGGCATTGGGCAGGGCACATTGCACGTAGAACGGATGGCCGATGGGGCAGAAAGGTCCGGTGTGGCGACCGCGAACCGGAAGACGTTGCGTTGGAAGACCTTCCACCAGGTGGACCGATGACCTGGTGAAGGTTGCGGGGATTCGCTGGTTGCGGGACGCACGGTACCGGTCAAAGTGGCGACGCTTGAGGGGAGGCCTATGTCCAGCAGTGGGTGTCTTTCGGCTGATATGATGATGATGATGATGATATATCAGCATGCTTAATTTTGCACGCAGCGCAACTGCATCCGAAAAACCAGTAGATATTTTTCAGTTTAATCTTTTTCCTGAGTCACTACAGAGCGAAAATGCTTTATCACACTCTTGATTATTCCTTTGTATTATTGATCTACCAATCATAATATCATGCACTGATAAGAAACTTGATCAGCAGGTTTTCAGAAACCATGTACACGTGCGTCACAAGCAGGTGCTTTGATCAAACACTAGGTATAAACAGATATAGCTATATCGTGGGCAACTTAGACAAGTGTGCGTCATTCGTAAGTAAAAATAAGACCGAACCCACTTTCTAAATCGTCTATACAAGGCACCCGCTTTGCACTGTCTTAAACGATTGGCCGTTAAATTCAATTCACCTACAGGCGGCATAACGAACATCTAATCATTGCTCCATTAGACGTTTAGCAGCATTCTAATCCGTGTTATTGGCATACCAAGCGTTTGTAAACGCCGTTCTACATCAAAAGTCTCGCCACTGGCACTTCTGCCAATGGAATTTTATATTAGTGCCTAAGGAATGCAGGATTTGGATCCTTTCTAACTGGGAATTAATGTCTTCTGAGCAGCTGGGAAAAATGCCTGGCGTTTGTATGTAATGAATGTGGAGACGTGTTGTTTGTTATGATGTTTTGTCCGTGGAGTGTATCAGTAAAGTTGTGTATTGTGGTGTTATTTTAGATACAGAGATTGTGTAAAAGATTACATGTCTAGAAAGGGGATGACCACTAAGATGACAATCAATAGAGAATTTTAAAAGAAGATGTAATGTGCTGACTCCAAATAAATGAGAATAAGGGCAATATAATGATGATGCTGAGGGTCAGAAAATTACAAAATTTTGTTAAAGCAAGATAGCTTTTACAAAATTTTCGTTTTTAGTCGGGGCTTTTAAAACTACCAAACACTGAGCAAATATTGCCTGGCTTTCTGCCCAAGGTGGCAATGTATGTGTGTGTGTATACCTTAGTGAAGATACTTATAAAGTTTCATCAAGTATAGAAAACTTAACTTTGAAACCTTTGAAATCAAAATCAACACTTTGAGCAGAGCTAGAAATCATATCGAGATCGGCTTACACTGCTCCCTGGATACCTACTCAAAAAACCTATCAGACCACAAAAACATTAGCTTACAACCAAATTGGTTTCGTGATACATTTAGCGAAATTTCAAAGCAGGTGAAAGAGAATATCCGCATCCGCTGGTGTACGCGTTCGTTTGACGTCATAGCGCCATTAAGCCCCACGGTGGAATGGTGAAATCGATCAATTATTTTTCGCTCGGCGTGCAGTAAAAAGACGGTAGGGAAGGCCGTTCGGATATTAAACGCCCGCTCGACGGAGAAGGATGGAACGTTCGGGAACCAGCGATCCCTTTGACGGAGAGTTCGCGATCTGTCTGCGTCCTTATCGGGGCTCCAATTTCGTTGCGGAATGATTTGTTGCTGGTATCTACCTTTGATGGGTTTTTTGATTAATTATATGGTTAGTTTTCTGGACCTCACGACTGGTAAGAGATGCTTATCGTCATGTATCAAGGTGCTAAAAACTAAATGCTACGCCATCGACCACATCATCGCTTATCATCAGGTGAGATAGTGGTCAGACGCGAGCCAATGATTAATGAAAAATGAACTGTTTTTTTGACAAGGGCAGTGAGATGATGATGATGATGACGAGTTTTCCTGTGACGTATCCTATTCCAACCTATTCTTAGGAGAATCATTTAGGCAGTGGCTGAAGATTGAACATCCAAAAATCCGTCAACAACCACACCCTTTTAACGCCACTGAAAAACCACGTAAACACCAGCAGTTTCGTTTCGCCATTCACCTACCTATAAAAAACAGTGTTATCTATTAATTCGCTAGTTTCGGCTGTGTAGTCTTGGTGGGGGTGGTGATCGTATCGGGGTGATCGATGCGCGGCCAGGACGCCCCCCCACTGCCTCCCACCGCATCCGAAACGGCTTCGGGAAAGCGCATTAGCTTTATTACTGTAACAAGGCCTTGTCTCTACGTACAAGTCACATTCGATGCCTGGAGTGGTAATAACATGGTTATTGGAATATTGGCTGGTTATTGATTGGTTTTTAAGTGTTGCTCTAGTTTAATATTAATCGCGAAGTGAGGCATCAATTATATTCAAATTAGTCGCTCAGTTCAGTTGGGCGCACGGTTGGCGCAGTGGTTGAGCGATTGACTGCTGCGCTGCGTGTCGCGGGTTCGATTCCCGCACGGTACAAATATTTTTATGACTTACAGATAGTTATTCCGGCTCTGGGTGTTGTTTATGTAAGTTTATATGTTTGTAACAGCACCCACGATACAGGAAGAAATTCCTAGTGTGGGCGAAGTTATAAAAAAAAACGAAATAAACAACTAATTTGAACATTATTGATTACAGTCGGCAATTAGTTGCTCAGCAACAACTAGCTAGATATAATTTAAATATAAGTGGGTAATTGATTTCAGACTTAAATGAGAAAGGTATTACTGAAATTTTCAGCAAGTACTTGAATGTATCGAAAAAAGGAGGCATGTCTTAAAAGCATATAAATTAAAATTAATTAATGACATCAACGTTCTCGTTTATTAAATCTCACCTACACTACAAGCATTCAAAAATCTATTTACGCTGAAGTTACAAAACACCATCTTCAAAAAAGCACCCACAAACACTCTCTTGAAGCATTAGCACCATATCATTTGAAATATAATTCTCGTTAAAACCGGGGAGGGGTTTCCAGGCAGGCTAGGTGGCTGGTGGCTGCCAGGCTAGGCGGCTAGATGGCTAGGTTTTCAAGGCTCGGTCTAGCCATTAGTATCGGTCGACGGGCGACGTTGATCGATGTACGCCCTGCAACGTTCAGATGCACCCTCTTGCCTCGGCTAGCTGCCGTGCGTCAGCTTTTGTGCTGGAATATTTTTGGGAAAAATACCACGTAATTATTAAATAAAAGGGCGGAATAGATTGTGTTATAACTTGAAGTAGGTAAAAGAGCATCACATTCTTTAATGTCTATACTGTTTCGTCGAAAAATTGTACCAAAAAGTTTACACATCACATCATATCATATCGTACATAGGTACAATGGCGGCAGTAATTTAAATTAAAAAAAAACTACCATGCATGTTTTACTCACATACACCGACTATTTAAATACAAAAATAAAGAATATTACAAGAAAAATGCGTACAAACAATAACACATCACCATTATGATAACCCAAACGAACAAATGAGCTACATTTCGGTGGGCTATCAACCCACAAAGAAAGTTGGGCGGCTGTCGGAGTTAGCTGAAGTTGTTTGTACCGACTGAGGGCGGGCGGGGGGCGACCAGGGCGGGCGAGAGGGGGCGCTCACACCGTGCGAACAAAGCCTTCCGTGAAAGCCTTCGGACGTTGATAGATGCGATAAGCTCGGATGCAAGTAAGCTGCATACATTTCTTGCTACAGTTTCTCGCTGGCATAATCTTTCGTTTTTAATAAATTGTCTAAATGTAGAAAGTGATTATGCGATGTTCATTTGTTATTACTTCCATGCATAGTCAAAAACCAAAACCAAATAACCATGTATACTTTTATGTGTGTAGACAAATTACTCTATAGGGTTATTTGTCTATAACCCTAGGGTTATTTGTAAATTACCCCATAGGTTTATTCGTCTATACAACGCTAATAACATTTCAGGGTATGCGAACCAAATCTGAAATATATTACATTTTGTTTGAAACAGTTGTTTTTTTACATTTGTTTATAATCATGAGTGCTGTTTGAAAGGTTATAAGGGTTTTACAAATAACCCAGTATACTCACTTCATTTAGGTATCTATATGTGAGTTCAACTGAGTTGGTCCATTAGTTCGTTACGTAAAATCAGGTGAAATGCCTATTCCTAGAAATAGTCGTCGGAGAAAATTGAAAGCTTTTAGCGCTGCCCGAGTCGTGGGCTGCTGACATTTGTAAATGGTAAAAGGTCAAACTTTTGGGCTCCTATCACACTTCACACTAATATTATAAAGGCGAAAGTTTGTGAGTGTGTGTGTTTGTATGTTTGTTACTTCTTTACGCTGAAATGGCTGGAGGGATGTGGATGAAATTTGGCACAGAGATAAATTATACGGTTTAAGAAATTTATATCGCTCAAAAAAGAATACAATTATTCACTCCTATGAGGAAAAAAGGATATATTATAATTAAAATAAGCGACGGTTTCGATTGGTAATAAACAAGATTAAGTTATAATAAATTGTAGTTCTAAAAACCAAAAAACTTTAATGGTAAATTGAACTAAAAAGTCGCTAATCCTGAAGATCAAGGTAAGGCTAATGGGTCAAACTATTTAAACGCGCATATATTTGACTTTGACTAAATTATTGCATTGTCATCGATCCTTGATAAGTGTGCAAAGTTTTAAAATCAATCCCACGTTTTGAAGGGTGTGAAAATCAAGTTCATAGATTCCGTTACATTGATACATAGATACATTCTTACATACTAAGCTAATAAAAGCGTGTTAAAAACGGTAAAACTTACAATTTATACAATATTCAGGTGGTGCTTTAATAGCCTTTTAAAAGTTGGAAGTGATTTCTATTCTTTGATTACTTTAGGTATAGAGTTATAGAGTTCAGCCTCTTCATTTTCGATAGTCTTTTTACCGTAGTTTGTTCTCGTCATACGCTTTTGAATTTGCATTCTCTTTTTAATGTTATTTGTGTAAATAATCATAATTGAATAGGACTTTAATCATTTTATTTTGAGATGTTTGTAGCTTTTTAAGGAGAGTTTTGGCAGCACTTTCCCATACTTCGATTAAGTAATCGAGATGTGGTTTAACCATCGAATAATAAATTACATATCTGACCTGTAGTGGGAGACATCGGACAATTCCTCTAAGTGCACCAGTCAGTGATGATATCTTTTTTCTTATTTTCTCGGTGTGAGGTCTCATTGTAATTTTATCATCAAGAGTAAGACCGAAGTATTTCTCAATATTTGTCTTGAATAATGGTTGACCATTTATATTTAATTCAAAATGTGTATTAAGTTTTTTATTTTTGGCACTAAATATCATGTATTTGGTTTTGCTAGGATTTATAGTAAGCAGATTGCATTGGAACAAGATAGATAGTCTACTAAGATCACTCTGCGCTTCTTTAACAATCCCCTCCATATTACTGCCGAAGTAAAAGAGACTAGTATCATCGGCATACAGTGAAATAACTCCATTAAGTCCGATTTCATTAATATTATTGATGTAGATAAGGAATAATAGAGGCCCTAATATAGAATCTTGTGGTACTCCACAGGTAATGAGTTTGGGTTCACTTTGATATTCACCAATACCGACTACTTGGTAGCTATTAGTAAGATAATAATTTAATATGTTTAATGCAGAACCAGTAATACCGATACTCTCCAGTTTTTTAAGAAGAAGTTTATGACTTACAGTGTCAAATGCCTTCTTTAAATCAATGAAGATACCAAGAGCTATTTGTTTTTTATCAATGTTAGTTTTCAAGTTAGTAATAAGGTCAATAGTCGCGGATAGGGTGTTTGATTTCTGTCGGCAGTCATATTGGTTTTTGGAGGTAAAAGTTATAGAATCTAAATAGACTTGCAAGCTATTATAAATATATTTTTCGTAAATTTTATATAATCGGTAAGACCGATATTGGACGATAATTACTTACATCTGCGTTAGTACCGGTTTTGTATGTCGGTGTGACTTTGGCGATTTTTAATGTATTATAGTATGCAGCATAACACATAGGATACATTTTATTCCTGGAATATGTTCCCTTGGGATAATTATCGACATACACGCGGGCGAAGCCGTTGGCAGAATCTAGTTACTAAATAAATCAAATACCTAATACACAAAAGTTTTTCGTAATGCTTTTCTTTTAATAAAAAATTAAATTAGTAGAATAATTTAAATTCTCATACAAGTCAGGCTGGTTCGAGGTGGCTCAGGAAAATAATACCTGGAAGGATTTCGGGAAGGCTGTTGCCCAAAGGTGGGACAGGGAAGACTTAATTTAAAAATAAATAAAAACCTGTCCATTTGAAAATGCTATTTATCCGTTTCGTAAAGAATAAGCTTACTTACGGTATTTTCAAATCGAAAATCGGAATCATTTTTATCGAAAGTGCGTTTATGTCGTTAACACTGAAGCGGTACTACGCAAAGCAGCTAATTCGCCAGGCACCCTTTTACATTAACTTCGGTTAGAAGATCCATGATTTTCGCAATTCGCGATGTCTGTTTGTTTACCGTGTTATAACGTTCACTGAATGTGTCTCGAGACTTGTTCAAATTAACTGATGGATAGCTTATAAGCTTAACAAGGACGACGATGCATTAAGACCTTTATGTTAACACAATACATGTAAAGTCTAACAGCTCCGGAGGACAATGCACTAAAAAAAGGGATAACCGAACCGAAATAAAAAATACAAAACTAATTAGCAAATAGCAAAACTCTGTTTTGATAGCAAGTAAGACAAAGTTCGCCAGTAATTTATGAGTTTGTAGTGTAGTGTGATCCTCCGGAATGTATCGACTTTATATTAAATGTTTTTCAAAATAAATGCGTCATAAGACATTTCATTTGTATGTGTAATTTGGGTAGCATCGTCCAACGATACCTTTTCAGTATCAGGTAGAAGGAAGCTTTTCCTGAGAACTAACAACATAGTTTCCCATTTTGCCGCCAAGTAGTGTTGCTATGGAATGAAGTTGCATATAACGAGAGGTTTTAGCATCTCTGTGGTGGCTACGCACTTTCAACGCAATCGGCATTGGTATCACAGTTTTTTAGGGTTCCGTACCCAAAGGGTAAAAACGGGACACTATTACTAAGACTCCGCGGTCCGTCTGTCTGTCTGTCTGTCTGATCGTCTGTCACCAGGCTGTATCTCATGAACCGTGATAGCTAGATTAGTTGAAAATTTCACAGTTGATGTATTTCTGTTGCCGCTATAACAACAAATCCTCAAAACAAAATAAAATAAATATTCAAGTGTACAACAAACGTGATATTTTTGCCGTTTTTTGCGATAATGGTACGGAACCCTTCGTGCGCGAGTCCGACTCGCACTTGGCCGGTTTTTTTCTTAATTTATAGAACTTTAACTATAACTGCTTTGTGCATGCCAACAAGAATTTGTTACACATTTGCAATGTATTTCAGTGCTACTTCTGAGAACTTCAACAGGCTGCAATGAAAAATATTTATCTCAGTAGAAATAATATTCACCAATCCTATGGCAAGTGACAAGATATTGTAAAGCAGTGATGTCGTCTTACTATAAGGCGGGGTGCTTGCTGGGTTACCATACCACCCAGTAAAAATGGAAGGTAACTATTAATAGAAGAACGGTGGACTATTTACTTAATTCAATTTTTTTTTTACTTTCCACACATTTATATACGACAGTGCGTCAACTTTTCATTAAAACCATTTTTTTAAAACAACTTTCTATGCTAAAATATCACCCTTCCACTTCACAAGGTAAGAGACGATACAACCCCGTAGATCGCCCAGACATTCGTCTTTCAACCCAATTCTCAAAGCGTTTCTTTTGCCATCTAGGTGGTTTTCTTTACAATAAAATTAATAATATGCTACCGATAGTTAATCTTACTAAGAACAAGTGTAAAAAGAAAATAACTTCATTCCTACAAGAATGTAATTATGACGACACCGAAAAACTACTTGCTACTTTAGTGTGATTCTACTAATGTAAATAAACATACACGCACACACGCACCATCACACACACTCACCACCACATACTCTCATACAAAACATACACACATACAAACAAAAACTTGTCAATAGCTATTATGTTCGTGTTCATCTATCTTAAAATAATGCATCGAGATAAAGATTAAGTTAAGGGTGGAGTCCTGGTGAAATACAGGCTTGCAGCCTAGTTTAGGCACCAGTCTCCCACAATAGTAATAAGATTGTTAAAAGATTCTAAATGATGTATTGTGTAATATTGTGGTGAGAAATAAATAAATTTTATTATTATTATTTATTATTATTTCATATCGATATATATGTCATGGCCCCTTTCGGGTACAGGCCTCCTCCGGTTGCCCCCATTTTTTCCTGTCGTTAGCTGTTTTCATCCAGTCTCTTCCTGCCAATTGAAGTATATCGTCTATCCAGCGAGCTTTTGGTCTGTCCCTTTGTCTGTTGCCTCCTGGACCTGTCCATTTTGTTACCCGTTTAGGCCATCTTTCTTCAGAAGTACGGGCGATGTGTCCTGCCCATTTCCACTTCAAACGCTGTGCGTGTTTTAATGCGTCTATCACTTTGGTTTTGTGTCTGATTTATTTACTATTGACTTTGTCGATGGTTTTGATGCCAAGGATGCTCCTCTCCATAGACCGTTGGCAGGTACGTATTTTTGACAAGGTGTTTTTGTTAAAGATCCAGGTTTGGGCACGGTACGATAAACAGGGCAATAGGCTCGTATCCATCACTTTTTTCATAAGCTTAATTGAAAGTTTTGATTTTAATATGTCTTTGTAGCTCCAGTATTTTTTCTAGGTCATTTTGATTCTCCTGTCTATTTCATCTAGGTGTCTTGTGTTTTTAAATGACATTTGTTTTCCGAGGTAGATATAGCTCTCTGCGTATTCTATAGGTGTTTGATTAACCTTTGATTTTGAGGTATTCAGTTGAAGACCTATATTTTCGCTAGCAGCGCTTAGTTCTGTCAGGATTTCCTCTAGTTGTTTTGATATCTTAGCGAAAAGGGCTTTATCGTAGGCAAATCTTAGGTTACTGAGGTTTTTGCCTTCTATGATTATTCCTTTTTTGCCCTAGTCTTTCATATTTTGTAAGACAGCTATTAAGATTTTTGGTGATAGAGGGTCTCCTTGCTTCACACCCCTACGGATATTAAATTCTGGGCTTATTCTATCTAATTTGACCCGGCTTGTACTTTTTCTATATATATCCTTGAGAATGATATATATGTGTATGGCATTTTTCGATGCTCTAATGCGTCCCAGATACTCTTATGTGAAATGGAATCAAACGCTTTCGCGTAGTCGACATATGCTATGTATAGATTTTTATTATATTCAACATATTTTTCTATTACTTGTTCTAAGGTGTGTATGTGGTCAGTCGTTGAGTACCCTCGACGGAAACCTGCCTGTTCTTCTGGTTAGTTCTTTTCTATAATTGGCTCTATTCTTTTCTCCAGGCACATTGCAAATAGCTTATACATTGTTGGTAGTAGACTAATAATAAAATAACTGGTAGAGAATTTAAATAGTTACCCAAAAATGCCATCAGAGCTTCTTGCCAATAATTCAACACCTCAAGACGCGTTAAATAACATAAATAGGTACTTTGTCAATGTAGGTAGTAATTTGAAAAACACCATCTTGCCCAGGACCCTTACAAATGAGATAGATCTGAGCAGGCGGTGTAGACCAAAACCGAATAGCGGACCCCTAAACTCATTTATGCTTCTCCCAACAGACCAATTTGAAATTAAAGAAATAATTGCTAATTTAAAATCTAAGAATTCCTCGGGATGGGACGGTATCTCCACGTTTTTTATTAAGAGAGCAGTGGACTCCCTCCCTAGGAGTCTTTCCAGATGCGCTTAAAAAGTCTGTCACTGTTCCTATATATAAGGCTGGAGATAAGACTTTGGTGTCGAATTATAGACCAATCTCTCTACTTCCTAGTTTTTCAAAAATTCTAGAAAAACTGATAAATAAGAGACTAAAACACTATCTAGAAACTCATAAAATTCTATCGGGTAATCAGTTTGGGTTCAGAGGAAAAATATCAACCGCCGACGCTCTTCACAAACTAACTTCGTATGTAGTCGAAAACTTGGATAGGGGACAGAAGTCTCTAGGCATATTCCTAGACCTTGCAAAGGCCTTCGACACCGTCTCTGTACCCATCCTTCTGAACAAACTCGAGACCTTAGGAATTCGAGGAATACCTCTCCAACTTTTCCAAGATTACTTGTCAAACCGAGCACAGGTTATAAAAATTTATAACAGTCTAAGCCATGAGGAAAATATTACCTTCGGAGTGCCTCAAGGCAGTGTAATGGGTCCTACGTTGTTTTTAATATATATTAATGACCTCTGCAATTTGGTCATACAAAATGGTCAAATAATAACATTTGCAGATGACACAGTATTATTGTTCAGCTCCAACACGTGGAAAAATGTAACCCAAGCAGCAAATGAAGGTTTTGCTTTAGTAACTTCTTGACTGGACAATCATTTGTTGACACTTAATCTTGACAAAACTAAATTTATTACATTTACAATTAACGGCAGAACTCAACCTTCTCCTAACTCAATAATTATACAAACTCACAATTGCAACAATCCAAGTACCTGTCATTGTAACTCAATCACCAGAACTAATTCCATAAGATATCTCGGTGTGATAGTAGACCAAAACTTAAACTGGAAAGAACACGTTATGAAACTGAGTAATCGCGCAAGAAAGTTAATTTATATTTTTAAAACGATTAGAAATGTATGTGACATTAAGCTACTAATAAAAATCTATTTAGCACTATGTCAGTCTATACTGATATCCGGCTTAAATGTATGGGGAGGTACTTCAAAAACCACCCTGTTATTTGTCGAAAGAGCCCAACGCATGGTACTTAAAGTTATTTTCCGCAAAAAGTACACATATCCGACAGACTTACTTTACTCAGAACTGGGAGTCCTGACGGTACGAAAATTATTCATTAAACAAGAGATCATGGCACAACATAAAGTAAAACCGCACTTTGCAAAAAGGCGACGATTAGATATAGTTTATAACATACCCAAATATAGAACATCTTTTGCACACAAATTTCACAATTATCTCGGACCTAGCCTTTACAACAAAGTCAGTAAATATCTAAGATTGAAGAATCATGACAGCCAAACATGCAAAAAAGCTATGGATAAATATTTGAAAACACTAGACTACAACAGCACTGAAAATCTACTAAATAATTTGGTATAACAAGGCACATAACTAATAAAGCACACAATCATAACTGTACACTACAGAAACATACATACATAATACATATATACATATCCCTACACCCATATCCAAACACAAAACAACACAGACAATTCCAATAATGTAGCTTAATTGATATAACTGTACTAAAATTTATTACCTATACATTAAGTAATCAATCTGCCTAATTATGTGTAACTGTAACTGGAACCTTGTGTGAATCTGTTGTTCTATGGTTGAGGAAGACTATCCGCTCGTGATACAGTTTTATACTAGTACGAGGGGATAGGGCGAATCACTCCAAAGACAACCAAACCAGTTTTACAACCTACCTTTTCACATTCTCCAACTGTCGACCTGGCTAAATTTTATTGTCAAAATTACTCTAAACGATTTTTATCTGTTATGTTTTTATTGTTAGGTTACTCTGTATGGTATGTCTCTTATTGATGAATAAATAAATAAAAATAAATAAAATAAATAGGTCGGTAGTTATTTACATCCGCTGGGTCTCCCTTTTTGTATATAAGAATTATCCGTGATTTTGCCCATTTGATAGGAATTTCTTGTTATTCCAGTATTTTTGTGAAGAGACTAGTGAGTGGGCCTATCAGTAGATGTTTTCCAACTATCAAGGCTTCATTTGTGATGTTGCCGGCACCCGGACTTTTACCTTTTTTTAATTTTTATCATTATTTCTTCTTCGTCGAAGGGTTGGATTGACAAGTTATTTTCATTTGTTTCTGAACTGTTTTCGTAGCTGTAATTTTCGACGATCGCGTCGAAAAATTATTATTGATAGTTGTAACTTTGGCTTCTTTATACAAGAGCTCTGTGGGGTAACGGTAAGGTAGAAATGAAGACACCTTCAGTATGGCTCGTTGCGTTCTCTCCAGGACAAGGAGTGTGTGCCAAATAACCTATATATATATAACCTACTTGCTAAACATAGTTTTTTTATATATATTTTCCATGTCATAGAAACTAATAAAGGCTTATTATTATATTATCAATAATAATTCATTCATGCCGATTGTTAAGCCCATTACTTTCACCTACATACCAACATTTCGATTGACGAACGTCCTTGAAGCCCCTACACACCCTTCATTGTCAACGCAACCCTCGCGCTAACCTTGACCCCACGCACCCTCGAAAAAGATTTGTACCCTTGACCGATTTACCCAAAAACGTGTCTATCAAGGTTAAGGGTAAGGGGAAAATGTGGGACGATTTTTGGGGTGTCCGAATAACAAGAATATTTTTTTATTATTCGTCATTTATGAAAACAAAACTTTGCAAATAGGCATTATGTAAACTAAGTGTCAATTACTACACAAGCTTAATTTTCATGGAGTTTTTGGCGGCATTTTTTCGAGTGTAGTTCAGCGGTTATTATGATATAGTGGATATTGTGATATAAAATTGGTGTAGTTTTGTGTCTCAACTGTCTACGCAGCTGGACAATATGTGAAATCATTGACAGAAGCGATCTCAGGATAGTGGAGCGGAGAATTTTATTGTAGTATTGACTACCTCCGCTAAGCTTACTGGAAAGGCTGACTCAATACAATTTGCTGCCAAATACTCCATAAAACATTAGAATCTGTTACATCCGTATTCTAATGCATACTAAAGAATGTTAAAATTGCACTGAAGACTAGGCAGCATGGTCTCAGACCTTAGCCTGTTCCGTCAGGAACAAATACAAAAAAAAAAACATGACTTTAATGTTTTTTTTGTTAAAGGAGGGTACTTAAACCCCAATTAGCAAAGAATTAGTTAAAAAAAAAGAAAACAATCTAGATGAACTTTAAAATAAATTATTATTTTGGACTTAGTATCATCTAGATTTTAAAACATAAATTAGCATACAGTAAGTTTCCACTAATTAATTATGTATCACGGAAAATACAAAAGATTTGATGAGCTATTAAAATGGCAAATGACCAAAATGGAAGTCATTCGGCAGAATGTCTACATTATTAAATTTAGTATGCCTACATGATCATTGACCATTGCGGACGTCGGTCTACACAGGTCTACTACATTTAATATGATTTATTTATATATTTGTATTATACTTGCACATAACTATATATACTTTGACCCACCTTCTGTCTTTATTCTATTTTGTTTGTTATTTATATATTCTATTTTATTTTATTATTTAAGTATTTCCGTCTCCGTAAGTGTGTCCGTGGCATCAACAGTGGGCCTTATCAGAATATAAACGCAGCGTTATTTATTTTTAGGGTTCCGTACCCAAAGGGTAAAAAAGGGGACCCTATTACTAAGACTCCGCGATCCGTCTGTCTGTCTGTCTGTCCGTCTGTCACCAGGCTGTATCTCATGAACCGTGATAGCTAGACAGTTGAAATTTTCACAGATGATGTATTTCTGTTGCCGCTATAACAACAAATACTAAAACATAATAAAATAAATATTTAAGTGGGGCTCCCATACAACAAACGTATTTTTTTGCGTTTTTTGCGATAGTGGTAGGTACGGAACCCTTCGTGCGCTAGTCCGACTCGCACTTGGCCGGTTTTTTGGATATCGCTGCATATGCTAAGACACGAGACCAAAAAGGCTCCTACCTTTTTGGTCTCGTGTCTCCTGTGCGGGTCACAAATAAATATTTTCTTTCTCTTTCTTTCTAGCAGATAAATTATTTAATTTCTTTTGATGATGTTATTTAGGTTTTCACCCGGGGCCGGCAGAACTACTTTCAGAGGCATACATCTTCAGCACCCCGCCTCGAATAGTTTTATATTGCTCATTCATACACAGATATAATACACTTTTTCGACTTAAGCAGAAAAGTTTGAGAATTATACAAGTATGCAAGAGCGAGCGAAGCAAGCTCAAAAATGTTAGCACTTCGCCTCGGGTATGATAGGTCTCTATATATTAGGCATCGTTATTTTTTAATGCTTTTGTTTATTTTATTTTAAAGCCACGGTGGTGCAAGTGTATCCTTTAAAGTGAGACCTATCCCAGATAAACTTCAGGAGAGTCGTCTGCGGTGGTACGGACACGTTATGAGGCGACCATCCGACCATATGACCAGAAGAGTGCTAGATATCGAAACTAAACCACGAGGACGAGGAAGCCCCGAATCACATGGATGTCCGTAATAAATAAAGAACCTTAAGAGGAAATATGGGTAGAGAGCGCCGACTGAATTTCCTAAGTAAAAAGTCATAATTCGAGGTTTGGCTCTCGTCTCTTTCCTCCTCCAATATTGGACCAATTTAGAAGATATTCCATAAACTGGTAAAATAAGATATATACTATGTCCATATGTTTTCCTTTTTTCATTTATATTTGTCAAATTTGTACACTAAGCCTCTGTTGACAGCGCAATTTTGAGCATTTTTTGAGGGCTCTAGTGCATCTAAAGATAATGTATCATCAAAAAGGAAAACATAGGGACATAGTATATATCTTTAATTTTCAGTTTACGGAATATCTTTTAAATTGCTCCAATATTGGAGAAGGAAAGAGACGAGAGCCAAACCTCGAATTATGACTTTTTACTTAGGAAATTCAGTCGGCGCTCTCAGCTGCCCCCGTTTCCTCTTAAAGAAGTCTAATCATCAAAGAGACGATCCAGGACCGAGCTACCTGGAGACACATAATACGGAGGGCCGACCCCAAGTAAAATGTGAAAGGGCCAGGCAAAGAAGAAGGTGGTGCAAGTCTACCTCCTTGGTCCTTGCACACCCTTTCGGTGCCAATGGGTATCACATACTAAATGTGTTGAATGCTTTGTCAAATTCACATCATCAGCCTATTAATGTTCCCACTGCTGAGACACAGGCCTCCTTTCTGTGAGATGGAATGGGCCGTAAACCACCACGCGGGCCCAGTGCGGGTTGGTGGATGTCACATGTCTTCAAATTTTTGGTTCTAGTACATGCCGGTTTCCTCAAGATAATTTCCTTCACCGTTCAAATTCTAGACAAAATTAAATAGTAACAAACTCATTACTTATTATTAAACAGGCACAAAATTAAATTTCATAATTTTCGCACGCTCATACGCCACACCATAAATCAATCATAGGAGATAGACACTTTTAGATCACTTTTGTTGTATGGGAAACTACCCCACTTAAATATTTTATTTTGTTTTTATTAGTATTTGTTGTTATAGCGGCAACAGAAATACATTATCTGTGAAAATTTCAAATGTCTAGTTATCATGGTTCATGAGATACAGTCTGGTGACAGACGAATAGACAGACAGACGGACCCCGAAGTCTTAGTAGTAGGGTCCCGTTATTACCACTTGGGTACGGAACACTAAAAAAATTAAAAAATATTTCCCATATAACATTTTGCAATCGCTATACGGTCTAAATTAACCAAAATTTCATCTGAATTACATTAATTATTAATGAAGTCGTAGTGACATTTGGCGTTTATTTGCAACTATTTGATAACACAGTCATTCTCATTTGATTAAGTTAATTGCTTAAATACCGGATTTTACACGTGCTGAATATTTGCATATTTTTTGTGTCTGTCTAAAAAAGTTGTGTAACTTTTAACTTAAATCTATACCAGTATTATAAAGAGCAAAGATTTTTTTGTTTGTTTGTACCGAATAGGCTCCGAAACTACTGGACCAAGTTAAAAATTCTTACACCTATGGCTATAATTTATTTTAAAAAAAATTTAGTAATCCTTTTGAAAATTGCAATAATGTAATCCAAAGTAGCAACATTTTGGCTAGGTATACAATTCATCATTTGGCGTGCGCTGAGAAAACTATTGATGATACATAAAAATTATGTACTACATGATTAAAGTATTCATTATTACCTACATAAAAATCTGCGAGAGAATATATCTCACTATCATAGTTAAGTCACAATAGCTGCTTTTGTGTTCTAAAATTTAATTACATTCGTATTGTAGTATGGAATTATTTCTTATTCAAATAAATAGGTATACTAATTGGTAAATAATAAGAAGAGCTCGTGGCTAAGGTAGGCAGGGTAGGTAGGTTAATCGGTAGGGCAGGTGAGAAGGTTGGTAGGTAGGTAAGGTAGGTGGGTAGGTAGGTAGGTAGGGTAGGTAGGTTAATCGGTAGGGCAGGTGAGAAGGTTGGTAGGTAGGTAAGGTAGGTGGGTAGGTAGGTAGGGTAGATCGCCAGTTGACGGGGGTGAAGCCGCGGGGATCAGCTAGTTTTAGATAAACGTTTACGGAAAGTTTTTGAAAAAGAATCCATTATTTAAGTTTTTTGCGTCTTTTTATCAAATATATTTGATGAAAAAGACGCAAAAACTTAGGATAGGTATCCTCGGGTATCCTCGAAATAACTCTTGTACCTACTTGTTATATAAAATTCACGTGAATCATGTCAGACTAAAACCCACCCAGTACTAGGCACGAAAACGTGGTGGCGTCTGCTTTGCGGCGGAGCGTCGTAAATGCATTTTCTTATAATTCAGAAGCGTCACGTAGCCTGTACGTAGCGCGGCCCCAGGCTGAAAGCCCGGCTACACAAGAACGCCAGCGAATTTGCAGTTACCTCTTTTTATCTCACGCCCGGACCTATAAAGCGAGATAAGAAAATTGGTTAGAATTCTACGCTATATTTTTATATATCATTTAAAAAAACTCTTTGCTGTAGACAAAATATTTTATTATTAAAAGTAAATTATTTTTTATTAAGCTAATACTTTTCAGTTTACTGCCCTTTAACTCATAAGATTTTCTTAGTACTCCTTTGAAGGTATTCAATACGTTAAGTGAAAGTTACCGCAATTGAATGCTATCAAATACACAAAATAAAGTACACCTCATGTTTCTGAGAATTTAATTTACTTGATTAAAGGACCGAATATCTATTCTAAAACTTGTTTTAAGTCATTTTTAACACGCTTTTATTAGCTTGGTATGTATCTATGTATCAATGTAACGGAATCTTTGAACGCGATTTTCACCGCCTTGAAAACGTCGGATTGATTTGAAACATTGCACACCTATCAAGGACCGCTGACAATGAAATAATTTAGTCAAAGGCAAAGTCAAATATATTTATTCAACTAGGCCAATAAGCGGCACTTTTGAAAGTCAAACAAAAATTAAAATTTAAAAGTAATACAATTTGATTCTACCGTGCGCGTTTAAATTGTTTGTCCCATTAGCCTTACCAAGATCATCAGGATTAGCGACTTTTTAGTTCAATTTACCATTAAAGTGTGTTTTTTAGTTTTTAGAACTACAATTTATTCAGTACCTACTTACCTCCCATAGGATGTTCCTAATAGTTTCAGAAAATAAGTTCAATAAAACACAATCAACTAATACAATTTGTCATACATCAAGTTTGACACGTGACAACGGGTGTCACATCTAAGCTCGGGAGTGCAGCGCTCGAATATTTTATTTGGGCAGTGCGGGGACGTGTCATCCCCCGCCCCTCGCCCCCCGCGCCTATCCGGGGGTGGCCGTACACCCCCCGGGGGTGCTGAGTGCGACCGGGGGTGCGACGTTGATCGATGCACGTCTTGCGCCGGAGGCTGCACCCGACGTAATTCATTAAACGCTGAAACTCCAAGCGGATTTTGAGTATTAAAACGATTTCTCACGGGGTTGTCCAGTTTGGCTGCTCCTTTATGTAAGAGAGGTTTAAAGCGGTTTGCTTAGTTGATAAAGTGAATAGGAATTAAGTTTAAAAGCTGCAAAGGATTTTGCAGTCTGACTCAGATCGTCGACGTAAATAAATTAACAAAGGTAAATGTTGAGGACTCGTAGGAAATTAATTCTGGGAGTTCGTTCGGTGTTGGTACTTATTATACCTACATCCAAGTTATATTTAAGCTTAAATATTATTTTGCATTGAGTTCCTCAGGGCTTTTCTTTGTTTAACAGGTTTTAAATAACAAAAAAATATATTAGCCATCTGTTTGGTGAGTTTGTCAACTCAATCATCTTAATTATCGAAGCAAAATTTATTGAGCTCGTACTGCAAAATAAACCACTTGATACGCTTCACGGTCGGAGCCCAGGCAGCTTGAGGAAAAAAGGGTAAAAAAGTGATCTTACAGAGGATTCTTGGATTTCCTTTTAAAATCGGAACCCTAAAATATAATAATTTAAAAAATATCTACAATCGAAACTCTAAATCTTGTTTTCCATAGAGAACAAAATCATCGTAAGTACACGAACATCCCTGCTAATGCCATCAGATCACCCACTTACCCAGCATGTCCCATAAAGAGTTCAATCCATAAAACATGGTGATAGCTGCTTACTTTTCCACTTCGTACACGTCTTCGACAGTTTGACATCTATGACGTCACTTATTTCCGCCTCCATCGTCGACAAACACCGCGGTCGTGTCACTTCCCTGACTGTACGACGACGTACATATTATTCAAGTTACGGAGCTTTGGCTCCGACTCCGATAAATCGGAACTTCCGAATGATTAACCACCTCTGGTTCCGACATCGGCTACACACTTTTTAGAGAGGTTTAATCGGAGGTCGAAGCAACGGATAGCAGCCGGTGGTACGCTCCTGGTGGCTGGGGTTAACATGTACGAACAAGAGTCACAATATCGCATGCTCCCTCCCCACGTGATTTCTGTCGTAGGTTGTTTGTTCTATTTTATTTTACTAGGCCTGCCCTTAATACATCGCTCTTTTGCCACTACCTTCGGTTCCGATTTCGACTCCGACAAACCAAATGCAAAAACTCTGATTCCGACTTTGGTTCCGATAAACCACCTCCCTACATCCCTAGTACTTTTACTTCTGTTCGACGTACACAACAATACAAACATGCAGGCAACTTTCTTGAGAACATTCTTCGTACAGTAAACTGTAAATATAGAGGTTGCAAAGTAGATGAAAAGTTTCAATTGAAAGGGAAAGTTGTGAAAGAAAATTCATGGAAAGTTCCGAATGATTAGTGATATATATTTTGTGATCCTGGCGTTTGTTGTCTTGTGTGTGAGTATATGAAAGATAAAAAAAAAATCGAAGGATCTTGATCCTTATAATCAGCAGCGGTTTTATTATATCTACCTTGTTAAAATTGAATGTTTCATTAATTTATCACGCTTATCATAAACATTCAGTATTTTATTGTAAACTAGCGGACGCCTCGCGGTTTCACCCGCGTAGTGCCCGTTCCCGTAAGAATAAAGAGATAAAAAGTAGCCTTTGTTACCCGGGGATAGTGTAGCTTCCCAACGGTGAAAGCATTTTAGAAATCGGTCCAGCCGTTTCGGAGTCTATAAGGAACTTACATACATACTTTCTCTTTTATTTTAATGTAAACTAGCTGTTGCCCGCGGCTTCGCTCCCGTGGACCACCCCATACAGGACCCGTTTTCGGGATAAAAAAATAGCCTATGTCACTCAGGAATAATGTTGCTTTCTATTGGTGAAAGAATTTTTCAAATCGGTCCAGTAGTTTCGGAGCCTATTCGGTACAAACAAACAAAAAAATCTTTCCTCTCTATATTATATTATTACTAGCTGACCCGGCAAACTTTGTTTTGCCATAAAAACTCCAAACATTCACCTACCCTACACCTACCCTACACCTACCCTACACCTACCCTACACCTACCCTACACCTACCCTACACCTACCCTACACCTACCCTACACCTACCCTACACCTACCCTACACCTACCCTACACCTACCCTACACCTACCCTACACCTACCCTACACCTACCCTACACCTACCCTACACCTACCCTACACCTACCCTACACCTACCCTACACCTACCCTACACCTACCCTACACCTACCCTACACCTACCCTACACCTACC
This sequence comes from Orthosia incerta, assembly GCA_948252205.1. Lineage (NCBI taxonomy): Eukaryota > Metazoa > Arthropoda > Insecta > Lepidoptera > Noctuidae > Orthosia > Orthosia incerta. Next base: position 11,225,870 of record OX411748.1, read on the forward strand.
CTACACCTACCCTACACCTACCCTACACCTACCCTACACCTACCCTACACCTACCCTACACCTACCCTACACCTACCCTACACCTACCCTACACCTACCCTACACCTACCCTACACCTACCCTACACCTACCCTACACCTACCCTACACCTACCCTACACCTACCCTACACCTACCCTACACCTACCCTACACCTACCCTACACCTACCCTACACCTACCCTACACCTACCCTACACCTACCCTACACCTACCCTACACCTACCCTACACCTACCCTACACCTACCCTACACCTACCCTACACCTACCCTACACCTACCCTACACCTACCCTACACCTACCCTACACCTACCCTACACCTACCCTACACCTACCCTACACCTACCCTACACCTACCCTACACCTACCCTACACCCACCCTACACCTACCCTACACCTACCCTACACCTACCCTACACCTACCCTACACCTACCCTACACCTACCCTACACCTACCCTACACCTACCCTACACCTACCCTACACCTACCCTACACCTACCCTACACCTACCCTACACCTACCCTACACCTACCCTACACCTACCCTACACCTACCCTACACCTACCCTACACCTACCCTACCATATTTTTTTTTTTTTTTTTTTTGGGTGAAAAATAGATGTTGGCCGATTCTCATAGATACCGGATAAGCACAAAAAATTTCATCAAAATCGGTCAAGCCGTTTCGGAGGAGTATGGCAACGAAAACTGTGACACGAGAATTTTATATATTAGAGATAGATTAGCTTTGTATTCAAATTTGCTTGTGTTAAATGCTTCCCAGCTTTTTCGTTGTTTTTCCCGACTTAAAAAGTAAATTAGATAGATTATTATTTTGTTTAATGTTAAGGTTAGTGATGTGGTTTGGTTTTCTTCTACATATTTTGTGAATTTTGAAGCTAACAAAGTGCAGCTTTTCATCCTAACAAGCAATGATTTTTCATGATTGAATTTTCATCAGTCGTTGTGACGTTGCTTTGTCGCTACGTCTATAATAATTGCGTGTTCATTAAGGAGTCTGTCGGGCCACTGTTTACGTCTACGTATCACATTCTCAAAGTCTCTGTGATACGTCAAGCGTTGTCAAAGCTTGGACCTGCCGTTGCTTGCTTTGTTCAGTCTGGCACATGGCAGGGCGGTCTGCGGTATTTACTGCTATATTACATGTAATATGCTTGTAGAGGGGTAAGGTACGTTTATAGTTCAATGCACTAAGGAATGTAACACACAAGCATCACCTATGTACATATTTTTCTGTTCCTCCTTATTGTCTGTATATGTGTGTGTGCATAAATGGTTAAATAAATAAATAAATAAATAAATGAAGGTTAACCACCTATTAGGTACCTACGTAAAACGTGGTTAAAGTGATTCATTTTATAATTAAAATTGACATAACTACTTCAATTATATTTAAAAAATTATAAAAATAAAAAACTTTTTTTGCAAAAAAATACAACCGACTTCCAAATAAAAAAACTACAAAGTGAAAAATAACTTTTCATTACTCATACTCTGAAAGTAGGTCTTAAGTTGCCTGAGGAGCGGGTTGAAAGTAATACTTTTCAGCCCTAGGGAGAATCGCTTTCAACTGACAGCTGTCAAATTATTAAAAAAAAAACTAGTTCCTTTTCACATATCTATTGAACCATGTTCCAACTTTCTATACAACCACGAAGTAAAATTGAAATAACTTAAAGTTAAGTATTGATTAAAGAATATATATTTTTTAAATAACTTTATTATAATTTAGTTTCAACAATTTCTTTAAAATAACTTAGATTTGGGCAAAATATTTACCATTTTTTCAATGATGAAAATAAAAAATAATGGCTGAATAGCAGGCCGGCCACAGAAAAAAAAACAAACAAAATAGGCGGGAAAGCGGCAATCATTTTTTCTTTAGCTAATTCATGTTTTTATTTTTATTTCCTTGTATTTGTAATGAAAAGCACAGTGTTTACCTCGGGTTAAAGACTTATTTAGTCCCTCGAACTATTGGCGCCCTCACTTCGTTCCGGGCGCCAAACCCCGTCTCGGGACTAAATAAGTTACTTTCACCCCTAGGATAACAATGTACTATTATTTTTGGAAGTCGGTGTCTTTCAAAAGTACATTTTTTTTTCGTTATGGACACCGACTTCCAAAAATAAAGTTAATTTTGTTTTAATTAATTAAAATATTTTTCTTCTGCAATAAGTTAACGTATTCGTGCACTTGCGCTTAATGCAAAACATGGCCGACATGTCAGTGTTGCAAACTTTAAAAAGAAAATTGAAGTGCGTTCCGTTTTCACGGAGTTAGTTTTAAAAAACCTAAAAAAGTAAGTTATCATCAAAGTTGCCCCAGATCTCAATGTAACCCCGTTCTACCGGTACCCGTTTTACTTTGGGCTATGCAGCTCGCAGCTTGAACAAAATAAACGCGATGATTATAACATAAAATAAAAAATAAATAAGCCTTTATTAACCAGCAGGTTACTTATCCTATTTACAATAAAATATACTTATTTTACAATGAGATTATAACCTATTTACACTCAGTATTATTTATATATTTTTCTCGGCAACTGGTAATTTTTCTCGTCCCAGCTTGTCTTTCGACAAAGGCCTCCTCTAAGGCTCATCACTTGACTCTATCCGTCGTTACCCGTATCCATTCTGGACCTGCTTCTTTCTTGAGATCGTCTTCTCATCGCTTTAGCTGTCTTCCCCTACTTCTTTTATTTCCTCTCGGCTAACATGCTGATATATATATACATATATATATAAAATAATAATAATATTAATATAGTGTGTGTATGAGTGTAGTGTGAGTGTAATATATATATGTATATATATTAGATATGTATATCATGTTCTTGTCCACTTTTCTTTATTTTCTCTTGTCCGTTGACCATTTCAATATTTTCCATGCAAAGGACAGACAGACAGTCCCGTTTTTTCCCAAAGGGTAAAAACGGGACTGTCTGTCTGTCCGTCTGTCATCAGGCTGTATCTCATGAACCGTGATAGCCAGACAGTTGAAATTTTCACAGATGATGTATTTCTGTTGTCGCTATAACAACAAATACTAAAACAGAATAAAATAAATATTTGGGTGGGGCTCCCATCCAACAAACGTGATTTTTTTGACGTCTTTGAGATAATGGTACGAAACCCTTCGTGAGCGAGTCCGACTCGCATTTGGCCGGTTTTTTTTTAATTTTGTTTTTCTTTTATTTTTCTAACTGTACTTTGTCTCTCCTTCTTACGCCCAATACGCTTCTGTCAAACCTATATTTTATTTTGTTGTTGTTCTGTTAGGTTAGGGTCCATGCTTGGCATCCTGCATTTTGCTATGCCTATCATACGGATTATAACATAAGACATAATGTTAAATATCTTTGTGTAATTTATTTCATCACCACTGGCCTTAAAACGGTGAAGCAAAACATCGTAAGGAAACCGGCATGTCCTAGAACCAAAAATTTGAAGACATATGACATTCACCAACCCGCACTGGGCCCGCGTAGTGGATTAAGGCCCAATACGACTCTCACGGAAGAGTCACGGAGACTATACACGAAGTTGTGGGCGTCTATGTCTACCTGAGACAAACGATCCAGTTGGGTAAGGCCAACTTCGGGAAAGAGTTCAACCGTCGAATCCGACTCAGCTGGGCAGCGTTCGGGAAGTTGCGCGGTATCTTCTCGTCCAATTTGCCTCAGTGTCTCAAGACGAAAGTCTATGACCAGTGTTGCCAGTGATAACATATGGCTCTGAGACGTGGTCGCTCACAATGGGCCACGTCAGAAAGCTTACAGTCACCCAAAGGGCAATGCTCTCCATTGACCGATTATGATCGGTATTTCCTTTCGTAATCGAATCAGAAATGTAGAGATTCGCAAGAGAACCAGGGTTCCCGACATAGCCTGAAGAATGCCAAACTTAAGTGGCTGTGGGCAGGGCATATTGCTCGTAGAACGGATGGCCGATGGGGCATAAAGGTTCTGGAGTGGCGACCGCAAACCGGAAGACGTTGCGTTGGAAGGCCACGCACCAGGTGGACCGATGACCTGGTGAAGGTTGTGGGGATCCGCTGGATGCGAGACGCACGGGACCGATCAATGTGGCGACGCTTGGGAAAGGCGTATGTCCAGCAGTGGACGTCTTTCGGCTGATATGATGATGATAATGACCTCTCTCACAGAGAGGATGCCGGTTTACCACCAGTGGGAACATTACAAGGCCGATGATGATGACATAATATCACGCCTGTTGTCTCCGTAATGTTAGGCAGAGGTGCAAAAATAGTAGGTACACACATATTTCATCAGTTATGTTTATATCCCAAGTAATCAGGGGCCAGCATATTTTATTTATGTTTATTAATAGGCTCGTGCTTGACTACTATCTCACCTCATGGTAAGCGATGATGTGGTCGACAAAGCAGCTCGCTTGCCTAGAAGAAACCTATTCACAGCCGGGCGAGCACGGCCTCTGTGATAGGCTTGAATCACACATTTTATCACGGTTTTTGCTCCCAAACTGCGATAAAAATGTGTTGAGTCACACATTTTCGAGCTTGTCACAGTAGGCCGTGCTCGCCCGCCAGGTTGTAGCTATAAGGAAATACAGATTCCGGCTATTGCCATCAGCCGGGCAAGTCTAGACTCCGGGCTACTACTGAAAAATTTCAGATGAAAAAGCCTAATACTTCTTACGTGATGATTATGTTTGGAGCTATTTTGTCGCTGACATCCTGAAATAGTTTTGTCATGCTTTTTTGTTGTATGAGAATTAAAAAAAAATAAGTTTCTGAAATTATTTGTCTGAAGTATATAAAATTAATCTTCGGTAGGATGCATTAAATAAAATGAGGGTGTTAAAGTAACAACGAATGCTTCATCATGTTTATTGGGGTCCCGTAGGCTTACTAAGTATCTTTTGCAGGAGCAAAACGATAGCGATCAAACGCTTTATGTCATAAAAGTCGACATTACCTGCAGTGTAGGTATGGTAGGTCCTACACAATCGTTTGCTAATCGCTGTTTGTCAAATGCACTTATTTAAAAAAAAAACCGCCAACAACTCTAAAACTTTTGTATTGAAGAGCAATTATTTCGCAAAAATCGCTATCGTTTTGCTCTTGCAAAAGATACGTAATAAGCCTGCCGGTCGGTTTAACAGTTGATTTATCATTTTTCACCCAATATTTGTACTCTACCAATAAATAAAACACACTTCATTGCACAAAAAACGCAACGCTTCGCGCAAATAGTTCAAAACTTGGCTGCACTAACGTTCAGGAGTGAAGGCATTTCTTGTTCACCTGCATCGATCAACGTCCGAGAACCGGCAAAGGCGAGATTATGAAGAAAAACTGGCCTGGGATTTTTCTTGGTGCTCTACGCCATGTAATACTTGGATTAACGATCTTTTTCGTTCTGGAACGTCTCTTGATGGAATCTGAGTAGAATGTTTGAGTATCTAGTAGTTTTTTTTATAGACGTTGGGCTCTAGATACAGTGACTTCTTATGAGCGATGTCAATTGACAAAAGTCTAAAATTTTTCATATTGACATCTCGGTTCCGCATGTTAAGGTTACACTAGTCGAAAATTCTTCCATACAAACGTAGTCTAGGGATTATTCCAATGTTTGACGATGTACGTTCAAAATTAAAAGTGATATCAATTTGTCCCATCATTATCTAGCCCTGTATGGAAGGAAAAAAGAAAATATTTGAAAGTTATGAGCGTCGAAAGTTCCACATATCGACACAAATTTTAACGCATTTTTGGGCGTGAATAAATACCATAAGAAGACGGAAAATTGAAAAACGGCCTCCATACAGGGATAGATTCGTAGTTCAACAATGCAAATAATTTTATTTTGAACAGAGAGATTTTGTAGTTTTTTCATGATATCTAGACTGCCAAAGGTCTGTTTATAAAATTTCGCGCGCTCGGTTTCGTCCTAAATCATTATCCATTTCGCTACAAATTTGCAAGTGTGTATTCGTACGCGAACTAGCTTCCTACTGCTCATCACAGCATCTATCTCTTCCGCACGTGTTGTCGGTTGATATAAAATGCATTTTAACCCCGCGCACAAAATAGTTCGTGCCGTCGACAAGTGTACCCTTAATTTCATACATTTGGGTAGTTTTTATGAATGATTTATAATGTCACATTGTCTAGGTCTTCTTATAGTGCCCAGTAAAACTAAACGTTTTACGATAAGGCAACATTCTGCTTAATTTATTTAACAATTTTGTACACACATAATTCAAGGACAAGAAAAAGGAACAGAAAAATAGGTACAAAGGTGATACTTATTTCTAATGAAATCTCTTCCAGCATACCTGCGAAAGAAATATGATGAAAAAGAGATGTAGACATAGTATGTGGAGGAGAAAAATAAAGACATAAAACAATTCACAGTTATGTAATTTAAAATATAACAAATAAAATATACTGTCTTACACATACATATAATAACAATTAATACTAAATAAATACTAATATATATAAAAAGATAATTATACCTACATATGATACGCAACTATGACGGAATGGAAAGGTAGTGTTCTTTCACTATTCTTTTGAAAACTGCAAGAGTTTGGCAGTCCCTAATGTCAGGCGGCAGCAAGTTCCACAAACGCACCGCGTGCACGTAAAGGAGTAGGAGTAGAAGTCGGTTGTGTGGGAAGGAGAGTATCAAGGAGATTCTTAAGATGCAACCGGCAAGGTGCATCCGCAGGACGGGAGTAGGAGAACCGTTCACGAAGGTAGGAAGGAGTTTTATGGTTATGAAGGATGTTAAATAGCAGACACAAAAGCCGAGAGTTCCTGCGAAGTCGAATTGGGAGCCACTTGAGTATCTTGCGAAAGCCAGAAACATGGTCTTACTTTTTAAGATTGAAAACAAAAAGAATATATATATTTTTCTCAAAAATGGTATGTAATATTGTCATAACATCTCTAAAAAGTATCCAGAAAGTGAACTTTACCGGAGACTTATTCACAGCTGTCCAGTAAGAAGCGAGATTTTAAATTTGGAATCTCCTACTGTCCAGTAAGTAAGTATGTAATTTACTTACTGGACAGTAGTAGGGATTGGTCCGATATATCAAAACGTAACTTATAACTTCACAAACGATAGGAACCATATGCGCTACCTCTCTTTCTAAGTATTATTTCGCGTTCGTTGTTAGTTTGCTCATCTAAATAACATTTTAACTTATGCAAACTGTACTAAATTATATCGATATCTGAAAACCGTTTTCGATATCGATATGAAAACTGTAGCATCGTTTACATAACCGTTTGTGCAAAAACCGAAAACACCCATCTCTAGACAGTAGGTCATCCTCTTCAGATCTGCTTAGAAAAAAAAACATAGAACCAGCCAGACACAGATTAGAGTTTAGCCATTATAACATGATTATAGGAGGGAGGCTCCAATTATGAATCTATCTCACTTTTTGGTATGAAATTTTATGAGATAGATATATTTTTGAGTCCGTTAATCAAAACTTACAACAAACAAATATAAATGCCCCCGGTAAATCGATCACAATATTATCTATCAGTAATTGCCTTATTATGAATGTAACCTTCAATATTAATTAAACGAATTTGTTGTTAAGCTTTCTTTCATTTTTGAGAAAAGCATTATACAAGCCTCAACCAGTAAGAAAGCCATCCTGGCCTCGTATATAACCGGACCTCACCTGCGGTTCGGTCCGGTTAACTCATACTTGGCCAGGAAGGCTTACTTACTGGATTCTGCAGTAATGTACTATTGCAAACGCACAAGTAGTAATCTTTTGATTACTGCTACGCTGATTGAAATTACCAACTCTTTAGTTATTTTATGGTTAGTAGGTTGGTTACTAGGTTTCAGTGTTGTGGTCTTTAAGTGTGATTGTGGTCTCGCAAATGCCCTCACAAAGGAGTTTCGATAAATTGGACTTATTCACCCTTATTCAGAAGATACCTACCTACTATGTAACTTCGCTGAAGCGCTTGTGAAAACACGCTTCGTATTTGATTTGTTCGGACAAACTATCTTGTTTGGAGTTATTGAATTTGCATATTGTGTGTATAGGTACATAATATTTGAGTAAACTGAAACCAGGGCTTTTCAATAATAATTCTCTCTGGCTTTCATTTTGAAATAAGCTCAAAGACTTGAGTCATTTTGAATTCACTCAAAATTGCCAATCTTTTCAATAGATTCATTATTAATTTAGTTAAAGTATAGTATATTTTAATTAATGTTTACAATTATTGTCTGTTTGTTCATTAAAAAGCAGGTACACAACCTTGACTAGTAGGTGGGTACTTATAATGCCTCTACCAGCTTTTCTCCGTTCCACAAATATGATTACAAGTCTTATGTTCCATAGTAAACGTTCAAGTGAAATGCAACCTAAATGAGTGGAGGCGGTAACAAATGCGTCTTCTGCAAACAGTATTAGTCTTGTCGCGGTGGGCGCTCTCCAAAGCCTCACACAGCTGGGAACAGATGCTGACCATGTTTCACGGAAATCTTCATATTTCAGTGAATTCTGCAGATACATCATTTTCATTAGTAAGTTCCGCCTTTTGGTAGAAGTTTTGGTGCGTGAGGGGAAGGTAGGTATTTCGTAGTATTCCTCTCTTTTAAAGTTTTGTAGTTCAGACCGTAGTCCTTGTTTTTCAAATGTTTTTATGTTGATATTTAAAATCTACCTATCTTCAACGTTGGTGTGATGATGAAGATGATTCATTGTCATCATTGATGACTACAACGCTAGATCTACTCGCCGAAACCTAGACAGAGGCTGCGCGCGCACTGACCATATTACACGGAAATCTTCATAAATTACGGTTTCAGTGAATGCAGATGCTTGCATCATTAGTTAGGTGGCTACCCTCTTTTCGTATAAATTTTGGTGCGTCAGGGGAAGATGGGTAGTTCGTAATATTACGCTCTCTTTTTATAGCTAGGGCCAGAGAGTATAAAATCTATATAAAAAAAAACGGACTGCTTAAAAAGCGAACTTAAAAGAAGTAAACAAGAAGAAAATCATGCTGTGCAGTCGGAGGATACATGTTCGCGAGCTGGCTGACCAAAACCAGATGTATCCTCTGAATGCACAGCATGATTTTCTTCTTGTCAACAACTTTTTAGTTTAATATTATTAATTAGGTACATTTAAACATATAAGTGTTGTATGTTTTTGAAATCACCTCTTATAACCCTTTATTTTGATAGCCCACACGGTGGGGTTAGAAGAAAAAGTTTTGGGCCCCAACAAAATGGCGCCCAAAATCCGCCACTTTTCTATTTTCAAATTTTTAATGTAGCCAGTGACTCGCAGGGTTAAGACGAATCGATTGACGTAAGAACCATCAAAATCGGCCAACGCGTTTGGTCTCTAGAACGCCACATAGAAACAAACATACATACATACATAGACTGTTAAACCCATTACCCTCCTTCGGCAGTCGGGTAAAAAAGCTTTGTAATCCTATGAAGAAGCATGTTTTCAACTGTGATGTGATGGTGAAGATGATTTACAGTCATTATTGATGACTACAATGTAAAATAACGTATTAGTCTTGTCACGCCGGGCGCTCTCCAGAGCCTCACACAGCTGGGTACAGATGCTGCGAGCACACTGACCATGTTTCACGGAAATCTTCATAAATTATTATCTCAGAGAATCCTGCAGATGCCTGCATCATTAGTTAGCCCCCTTTTCGTATGAATATTTAAAGTATTTTAAATAAAATAAACTAAAACTTTGTGTTGTTACTTCAGCGGGGATAGTTGTTAAGTTAGTTTATAGTTTGAAGCCCTGTTTGCCTGCCTTGATCATTATCTTGTAATAAAGTAAACCTGTGGATAAAACGCTAATAAATCTGGTTGTAAATAGCCCTAGTGTTTCATTGCAGCCAGAGGTCCACTGTCCTCAATCGCATAATACAGCAGCGTTCAGAGGCAGCTTTCGTTATGCGGCTTGCAAAGTTTGGAATAATATTCCACCACCGATCAGAACAGCAAACACAATGTACACGTTTAGGAGAAGTTTACGGCAGTATCTGGTGGAGGCGCAACGTAAGCTGGATATGGTCGCACTGAATGCCTCAATAGTATCACACATTAGCCTACCTACCCACACCTCATTTATTGTCACACTCACCTTATTTATTTATTCGTATGTAGTGTACATGTATTTTTTATTATTTGTAATATACACATTTAGTTATTATAAGACTGCTTTACGTCCGTCACGTCGTCGGTAACACGTCCAGTTGAAAACCAGCGTCGGGCACTAGTTGCCCGACATTTTGCTGAACTGGTCCTATTTGGCGCAGCCGTGGGAGACACAATGTTACTTTTATATTGTTTGATTGTATTTTTTTTAAATATTGTTGTTGTTTAGTCTAAGTTATTCTTTTGTTTTATGTTTGTGTTGTGTGCTCTGGCTTGTGTCAAATAAATGTGTTTTCTTTCTTTCTCAACAATAGTGATGTAAATAAAAATGTTTCAAAAAGGCGTAGAACTCACCCGCGTATATTTTCATGTCAAATACACAGTTATGAGTTACACAAAAAACAATTATAGAATACAGTGTATAGAATACAGTTTATAGAACATAGTTTAAAGAACAATGAAAGAAATGCGAAATTGCGTCGATATTAGCTAGCTAGCTTTATGTATAATAGAAAGATTTGATTTATTTGATTCGATAGTATAAATACCGTAAAAATCTATTAAAGTTTGCACCAGTGTGTCGGGCTGTTACGATTCTTAATAGCGTTTCTCAGCGTTTGGACGTTTTTTCCTGCTCTTTGGCGGAATTCCAGAGGATGACAATTACTGTTTTGTCCTCTAGTTAACTTGTAAGGACGCCCAGAGCCGTTACTTGGGACTGGTCAATCATGGACGCGAAAATGTGTGTGATCAGTTTTATGGGGCGTCTCTGAGTGTCACATTGTATGACTACTTTTGTTACTTTGGGTTCTACCTGTAAAAATAATTGTATGTGTAAATGAATAAATAAATAAATATTCACTAAAATATGTATCTTTCTTGTGTGGAATGGAGGACCACAGTTTAGTCGTTATATATCTTTTATCTTTGAAGCTTTGTGGTCTGTTATTTAGTAAATATCTTTACAAATTCTTTACTAAAAGTCTGTAGTCACAACACCTTAATTTTTCAGATACTTTCTGAGATCTGGCTGATGGTCTGTGAGGACTGAGGGACCGCACTTTAAGGGCTGTAGTTTTTTATATATTTGTTTTCAAATTCTCAGATTTGTTATACAATTGTTTTAAATCTACTACTAAATCCTTTATTTTGCGAATTACCAGTGGTGGTCCCTCAGTTCACACGCACATTTCACAGTTTATACAATAGCAGCACTAACCATAGGAGAAGTTTAATATCTCACACTCAAAAATGGACTCTCTTTGATGGTATAGTCATTTTGGTTTATGACGATATGGTAGGTTTAACGTTAAGTTAATACTGTATCTGTATTTCGACATTTCGTTGTATTCTGCTCTCGTAACATTTTGTAGCTCGAACAACAGTTTTTTTTTTACATTTTAATTCCTTTTAGTTTTCATCCTACGAAGCAGGCTTTTTCGGCATATCTTATCTTATGGAGGGGCCGAGAAATACCTCGGACACTTCGACCCATTGGGATCTTTTGTGGTCCCCTAGATAACTTACTCCTCCTCCTTCTCGTTGAAAACTGTTTTCATGAGTTTTACAACGAGACTAGGAGATATGAGCCTATAATCTTCTGGTTTTGGGTATCCAACCCCTAGGAGACTCATTCGCTTACCAGCCAGTGCATCGCATGTACACAGTAGGTGCTCCATGCGTTCCGTATGTTCCCCACACAACCTGCACATGGGTGTCGCGGTTAGACCCATCTTCATGAGCATGTCGTTGGTTCCAAAGTGCCCAGTAAAGGCCCCAAGCAGGTAGCGGATTTGCCCCCTGCTCATGTTCCAAATGCAATCCCGGGCTTTGAAAGTGGAGCCCAGGAATCTCTTGGAGTGTTGTAGACCGGTAGTAGACAGCCAACAAGTTCGTTGTCTGTGATCTGCAAACTCCCTAAATGCGGCTTTTACGAGACACGTCGAGATGCCTACACATGGTTCTGGACCCACAAAATCATTCGCTGAGCCCTCCCTTGCCAGTTCATCAGCCACTTCGTTACCATGGAATCCTTTGTGCCCAGGGACCCACATCAGTCTTACCCTGTTGTGCTTCCCAAGCCTGTTTAGGGTTTGGATAGCATCCAGAATAAGTCCGGAGTCCACTTTATAGGATGCCATGGCTTTGATTGCAGCCTGACTGTCACTAAGAATATATATGGATTTACCTTTGGTCCCTCTATCTATATTCTCTTGAGCACAGGTTATAATGGCATATGTTTCCGCTTGGAATACAGTTGCCATCTTCCCTAAGCTTTTGCTACATTTGTAGCCTTTTGCGTATATTCCCGCTCCTGTACCTGATTCCATTTTGGATCCATCAGTGTACCACACCAGACTATCTTGTTCTGGTGGATCAAGTCCCTTCGTCCAGTCCTCTATTGTAGGGATTTGGACCTTGAAAGACCTCTCAAACACAAACATAGTTTGCATTTTATCGGATAACATGCTTGTTACCCGATCCAGGTCTTCATTCTCATCGAACTTTGTATGGTTAGTCTTTGGCTTAGAGGCATCCCATAGTCCAGCGACAGCGAGACGATGTAATGTCTTCCTTGCCTCGAATTCAACCATCCTATGCAGAGGAGGGATATTGAGGTATCTCTCAATCGCTGCCGTAGGTGTTGTCCTGAAAGCACCCGTGATGCCGAGACACACTGTTCTTTGTAACCTGGTGAGTGGCGCTTTGCACGAGGCAAGCTTTGTTCTTGGCCACCACACTATGCTGCCGTATGTGATAATAGGTATTATCATTGTCCGGTACAGCCATCGTATCACTTTGGGCTTTAGCCCCCAAGTTTTACCGTAGGTAGAACGACACATGCCGAACACTCGTAAGGACTCGTAAGGCCGTTTTCGGCATATAGTAATGTTCATGACTTTAAATTTAACAATATTAAAATTCAAATTTCTTTATTTCACATAAAACAAAACGTACGACCCTACAGTTGCACGGTTCCAATTGGTCGTTTCCTATGGGGAAGAAGCAAGCAAGAAAATCCACAGTAACTCTTTTCAAAATCAGTTCCTAACAACATTCCATTATTAAAAACGTTCCTCGTTTCAATACACACACTCGCAAAAAAACGATTTGTACCTTATAGCAACCCACACGTAAGCGGCAAGACCGGATACAATCGTACAAAGATGATCCAAATGTGACATTTGTGAATTTATGAAACGTGTAGTTTATATACAACGTGACCATGAATCGGTCAGCATCCTGCATGACACAATATGTTACATAAGGTGCATTGTGATGTCAACGAACGGGTACCTACGCATACGAGTACATAAGAATCGCCTATATATTTTTAGAGTTATAGTCCTATAGAATACAGGCGTGGATATAAAATTTTATTCGAGACACGTGTAACATTATGGTTATTTGACGTAATCTTGTTTATTTGTATTGTTGATAATTGTCGGCTTCGAGTGTGCGAGATTTGTGCTCGTGTTTTAGAAAAACACTTGATTTTAGATTCAAAATTGACATATTTTAACATATAATAAATCTGTAGAAAATAAGTTATTGTACATCGAAAATATTTCCGAAAAAAAAATAGCCAGGTTGTTAAAGGATAACCAACATAACCTAATTCCGGCAAAAAATCTATTTATTTGTGCACGCATCACGTGAAAGGTACGACACCAATGTTTTATACATAAAAATTGTGCGTAACTTGAAGAATTACTAAGTTTTTGTTTCATCGCAATTGGTTCACTTTACCAAAAGTTAGATGAATTTAAAGTGTTCAAGAAGTAAAATCATCACAATACACGCAATTCAGATACTTGGACAGTTGAACTCGATATTCGATAGATGGCGTTGTGCATTTGAAGTCATTTTCTGAATGGCGTAGTTAAGATTCTCCGCGAAAGAATGATGACTATAGAAACAAAAATGGTAGGTAGGTAAGTAGGGTAGGTAGGAAGGTAAGTAGGGTAGGTAGGCAGGTAAGTAGGGTAGGGTTGGCAGACAGATGACGGGAGCGAAGCCGCGGGCACAGTTAGTATTAAAATAAAATTGACGCAAATAATGAATCATCTCCCTGCCCTTGTCCTTTTCCTTGTGTTCCTTCCTTGTTGTTGACTTGAGGTCGGCGCAAAACGTTTTCTTCTTGCATACCTTCCTGTTCCCCGTCACGCCATCACTGACTCCCTTTTCTTTCATATCACTCCTCACACAGTCCATCCATCTATTCTTAGGCCGTCCCATCCCTCTCCATCTATCCACATTTATATTCATAATTCTTTTAGTAACATGCGTTTCATCCCTCCTCAACACAGGACTAACGTTTTCCTTTCAACTTTTCTGTTACTGGCGCCACTTGCAAACTTCCTCTAATATAGTCGTTTCTCAATTTATCTATTCTCGTCACTCCGCACATCCATCTCATCATTCTCATTTCTGCTACATGCAATATCTTATGTATCTGACGATAATATCTGACGCATATAATGATTAGAAAACATTTATTCGACATAGGCACATCACAACAGCAACAAACACAAAGTAAAAGTGAAGAAAATTTATTTTTGGTGCAAAATCGCGAGCATTACTACATACCTTTACTTATATATTTAAAACTTACCCAAGATTCAAAAGAGATATCCCATTGAATACTGATAGAGTTAGAATTTGCGAAACCATGAAGTAGTATTTTTTCATTAAAGTTTCAATCGTTAAGGTCTCGAAGCCAGTATAGACTCCAGCTCTCACAAAGGTTTGAATCTGCTGTAACCTAGATACTATTGTATCTAGGTTACAGCAGATACCGAAATGTACCTTTTTGAGAGAAATAAACTTATATTCTATTCTATTTGAAAAGGAAATCTTTTGAATTTTTAGTAAATGATATTAATTGCCATAAAAAAATTATAATGCATTTTGTTTTCGAATCAGAAATGTTGAGATCCGTAAGAGAACCAGGGTTACCGACATAGCCCGAAGAATTGCCAAACTTAAGTGGCAGTGGGCAGGGCACATTGCTCGCAGAACGGATGGCCGATGGGGCAGAAAGGTTCTGGAGTGGCGACCGCGAACCGGAAGACGTTGCGTTGGAAGGCCTCCCACCAGGTGAACCGATGACCTAGTGAAGGTTGCAGGGATCCGTTGGTTGCGGGACGCACGGGACCGGTCAATGTGGCGACGCTTGGAGGAGGCCTATCTCGAACAGTGGACGTCTTTCGGCTGATATGATGATGATGATGATAGTACTCGCCAAACTTCTTGGCCGCCCTGAAGTTGGCTACAATGTCTGCGCAATAGAAAATCTCATACAAAAACAGCACCGTTTCGTGCCTCGCGCATCCGGTAAACCAACTTCAGGGCGGCCAAGAAGTTTGGCGAGGGCTATATTTGGCACAGTCGCCAAATAACAAAAAAATACCCAGATTAAAAATATCTCCAAACTGTTGACGTAAAAATCCGCAGATCAGCCAGTGATTTCCCACCTAGGGTCCCTCGAGATTAATTTAGCGGGTGGCGAGCAGGGCGCCAATGTAGACGTCTAGATGGCGCCCTGAGCACCTTAGCACGCGGCACTCGCAGACTGTCTAACTTCCTACGATAAAATGTCCCGTAGCGTGCAGTGACATAAATGACGGGACAATATTGGGGATGATTGGGGTTGGTGAGTATTGGGAGTGTTGGGCAAGTCAAAACTTTGTAAATCAAAGGTCAGAAGAGAAAAACAAATCTCGTTTATTAGTCTTGAAAGGTCGGAGTAAATAATTGTTAATAACGTCAAATCTGACTACAATTTTTTTTTATTAGTCCATTCCCATATAAAAGAAAAAAAGAAAGAAAGAAAAATTGTTTATTCTGCACAAACTAAACGCACAATACAAAAAAAATAGTGGCATTCACTATAGGTACAAATCAGCCAAAAGCCTCGTATTTAAAACGTTTTTTCTTTTGTCTCATATCTTTCCAGACCTAGCCTTTTACCCAATTATTTTTGGGGTCGGCTTCCAGTGTTACTGGATTCAGCTGAGTACCAGTGTTTTACATGGAGAGACTGCCTATCTGACCTCCACAACCCAGTAATATGGTAACACGACATCCCTTGGCAAGACTGGTGTCAGATCTCAGGCTTCTAGGCTTCTGACTACCCGTAACGACTGTCAAAGATCTACAAATGACCTGCAGATCTGCAAATCGAGTAATAACATTTATTAGTCAACAAATCTGTAAATTTCTTTTTAAAGACTGGAATAGCCTGTGTTTTTATGTTATCAGGTATTTTGTTAAATATGATCGGGCCCATACATAAAACACTTTTCTTTAATAAGGTGGTGTCATAAGTACCAACATGTAGCATGTTTCTATATTGTTTCCTTATTGGCCTGTTTCTATTATCGGATACTTTATTAAAAAGATACATTTAGCGCGTGCCTGGTGCTCTCTCAACACCAATATCATATAGTAAGACTTTTCTTCACGACGCAAAGTACAGACACCATATGGCGCAAATTAGTGAAGGAAAAGTTGATTCCACGACGAGGGGAGAATCATGACCCTCAGTAGTGAAGAACACGATGCGGGGATTAGAGAATGACTTTTCACCAGTAACGACGAATACGTACTGCCATAAGTTATCTTATTACAATTGGGGCCTACGATAGGAATAAAGGCAACTAAAAACGCCAGCCAATTAACATTTTATAATTTCTTGGAAACCAACGCATATTAAACAATCCGGAGTCGATTAGTAACGCATCAGGGCTCCTCAAAACTCATCGAGTTTTGCTTGACGGTTGAACCCACAGCTACTTACAAAACGTTACTAATTATGTACCTAATTAGGTCCGTAAACATAGGTTACAACACTCTTTGGCCTTCGAGGCTTGTTGGGAATCCATGCAGGAAAAAAAAACTTATGGGAAAATGTAAAAAGGGCACAACTGGCAATAATGCAAAACGGTAAAAAGAAGTCTGAAATGATGGACATTTGTGTGACGAAACTAGACTTTTCATTAATTTTTATAAACATATATGAAAAAGTACTAGACTTCTTTTTCTGATTCCGTATTTGTAAACAACTAGCTTCAAAGGACATAATATTTACACCATTTTTTATGAACGACACAAAACACTCGATTAGTTCTATGAAATGGTTTCCTCAATTCGAGTAGCTATAGATAAGCCAGAGAATGGACGCACACAATAATATTAAACATATAAATCCTAATCTTATTCTCTACTCTATTTTAACCGCGAATCGGCTCGAGATTCCCCGTCGAAATATGCGTTGAAATCCTGTCATATACAGCCGTTCACTAGTTCAGTGTCATTGTCATTTGTCAGTTGCAATACTGTCGTAGTTCCTGGTTAAAGTACTTTAAGGATTCACAGTTTACACTCCACCAACTATAACAATAAATAGGCAGCATTCGTGCCCTAAGTCATTGTCTAAACCTACCATCAATTACGTACGTACCACCTAAACTTAAATCCACAAACTGCAGCGCATTCGGGAATTATCCTTCCTATTTCCCTACTTAATGGGAGACGAATGTCGTTAGAAGTCGCAAGTGCTCGTAAAATCCGGCAGTTTTCGTATTGTCCACAACGGTAGATATGGAAACTTGTAAGAATGTATTAGGCGAAAATCTACACGGTGTAACACTACCATCATTGTAGCGCGTTGTCGTACTGGAAGCATTTCTACAGTATTGGTACAAATTATTCTGCTCTGTGGTGGTTGCTAAGCGTTCAGCAGCGCAGTCTGAACGGTAAGCCAAATAGGAATGGGGGTGGAGGCAAGTGGAGCGGAGACGACTAATTGACCATCGACTACATGCAAATCGCTAATTACCGTCCTCGGTAGCAGAGCTTCGTATATAAATAATGATCGATACAATTATTTTCTATTGCCAGACCCGCGAATATCTGATAATTATGCTAATATTAGAACTATGTACAGGCCTGTAACATCGGCTATTTTTTGCGTGACTTCGAACATAAATGTTGCAAACTATTGTTTATTTATTGTCTTCGCCTTGGAAGTGTTCAAGTGTTATCTACAAAGGTTACTGCGTACGTGTAGTTCGTTAGTAGTTTCAGTACTTAAGGCTGATGTGTGATTTCCAATACATTGTTATAAAAAATACGTGTGTAACGTTCGTGAGTCGTGATTACACATTTATTGTTCGTTTTACTTTGTTGAACTCCACACGTGTCCAATTGCTTGGAAACAATGCCTAATGCTCCTGCGCAGATGATAACGCTTCTTGTTACATAACAATTAAAATCTGCATCTTCTTCATTTGGCGAATAAATTCTGTCAGCTTGCTTGTCTGGACATTTAGTTGCGTAAATAATGATATGTTTACTTACGTTATGGTGTTATTCCTAGTATGCCTTGATGGATGGATACAGATACAACAGAACTCTTTAATAAATATGGGAAAATCTCTCGGGATTGCTGCAATCGCATGTCTGTTTATTTTTTATACCATTTCATAACATAACATCACGCCAGTACGCTCTTAAGGGGTAAGCAGATCTCTCATTTCACCGGTTATGTTGTGTTTCATGATATTCGGCTAATATATTCTGGCGTTATAGGTAACTTGCTAAACAACTTGCCTATTAGGTAAGTACAACAAAAAGTGAAAAATAAAAATACTTTTTACAAAAAAATACTACAGACTTCCAAATTCTTCCAAGATCTTCAGAACATCAGGTGAGATGTTGGTCAAGCGCGAGCCTATATAAGATAAAAAAAGAAAAGAAAATGAAATACATAGTGAAAAATTACTTTATTTTTGGAAATCGGTGTCTATAACGCAATAAATTGGTACCTACGAAAGACACCGACTTCAAAAAATAAAGTTATTTTTCACTTTGTAGTTTAGGAAATCGGTAGTATTTTTTTGTAAAAAGTTTTTTTTTTGCAATAGGCAATCACGAGCCAACTACCTAGCTTTATATATTTCGTAGGTGAACTGCTAATGTCAAGGACTTGCGTTCAATTTACAGACAAAGGCGCTAAGGTGCGCCTGCAATTATGAAAATTGGTCATGCACATCATGGTCATGGCAGAATATTGGGTAGGTTAGATGCCTACTCTACTAGCAAAAGCACTGAGGTTTAGATTTTCACCTAGTTTATGTACAATAGGAAAATGAGCAAGTAGACACTTTTATAGTTCCGTAGTAAAACAACAAGCAACACTTACAGTTTCGCCAAGTCCATCTGTCCGTGGGTTCATTCAATCTATATATTGTTCCACTGTTGGGTATGCACAGATACAACAGGACTCTTAATAAAATTAAAATGGGACCAATTTCGACACATACTCTTTCAAACAAAAAAATATTTTTTGAAATCAGTCTACAATTGACGGAGATATCGGTGAACATATCCAAAAAAAACATACATAATGTCCTTCTTTTTGGATAGACGGTTAATAAACAATATGGAATAATAAAGTAGGTGACTGGCTCTTGGGCTTAGTTGTCCCAAAAGCGGTTAACGAGCTTCAGAAAAGATTAAGTAATTTATGGATCTCCTAATAATTTGGTGTTTTTGACTGTACTCCTGTTCTAAGGCATTATGAAGGAGACTTAATCCACTCCATTCGACTCGGTCGCCACGATAACAGAAAAAAAACTCAAGTCAAGGACTTTGATGTTGATAATTATCAAGCGAATAACTGTCAAATTGATCGAGGCTGAGTTGCAGTAGAGTCATGTGAACGATACAAATTAGAACACATCATGTGTGTGGGTGTCGAACGCTTTCTCTAGCTCTTTTACTGCCCCCCCCTAGCCAAGTAACAAACGTTTATTATCGAATCTCTTCCTAAATATGATCTAACCACGTGACTTAACGTTCAGATGTGTCATTCCCATACATTGATTCGTTTTCTACTAGCGTTATCGATTGTAGATTGTCAACTTGGCTACAGGTGCAGGTACATTGTACAAACCCCAAGATTTTCTTTTAAAATTCGACTGAACAACACACACTTTCATTTAAACAGAATACAAAAACTTTGTTGAAATATGCAATGTCTAGCTAGTGTAAAGTAAAGAAGCTCGGTAACGGAGGATAAGTTGTGCACAGTGGCGCCATCTAGACGTCTACATGGATGCTTAGCTAAATTAATTCGCAGCCGAACGAAATGCATCACGGCATGTCACAAATATACTTGTAGCTATATATTATTTTTGTGTATGTATGAAAACCGGTTTAGGAGGGTTTGCTGTAATCGCCACGCTTGGCAGGCGGGTTGGCGATCGCAGTTTGTTATTAAGACGCAGATACCCCTGAGTATAGCTGATTTTAAAATGAGAATCACGTCTAAACGGCTAGTCGTAATTTTTTGTTACATTAATGTTACATTTTAGATCATTTTCTTAATAATTTGATCTAAGATAATTTTGAGTTTTATTCATATAACATAGTGTAATTAATTTGTAAAGTTATGTATAAAACGGACAAAAAAAACGACAATCGCACCAAAACCGCCGGGCGTACGAGTATATCAATGCAATTTACACCATCTCAAAGACAATTTAATTATCTACATTTTGATTTGAGGCTTTTTTTTAAGTCATAGAATAAAAGTCTATCCATACATATCAGGGCCGTGCCCGAAACGTGGACGGACCGTGTCCCGTCAGGGGCTCAAAAAAATATCGGTGTGTACATTTTATATGAACTCGTTCAAACACGTCCGTGCACGGGCCAGTGACAATGCCTTCAATGCCTGGGCCCGGCCCTGTCGCGTCCCGGGCACGGCCCTGATAGACCTTTATAAGGAAAGTACAAAAAACTACAGAATTTTGGGTCGCGCGGGTGTGAAACGATTAGGCGTTTTGTTCCCTCAAGGTCATTGGCGACTGTCGTTGTCTTAAGTGTGTTGGGCCGAAAAGTTCTGGAGTGGCGACCGCGTACTGGAAGACGCGGCGTTGGAAGGCCTCCCTCTATCTGGAGCGACGACCTGGTCTAGGCTGCGGGAGTCGGTGGATGCAAAAGGCACAGGACCGATCGGTGTGGCGACGCTTGGCCTATGTCCAGCAGTGGACGTTTTTCGGCTGAAATGATGTATAAAATAGATATACAAACACTGGCTCATCAAAAAAGGTAGATATCAGCGGCGACAGGTGACAATTTTTGAGGCGATGGACATGGTTGCTCCTGTTTAGGAAAAGATACCGCAAAGAGGACATTGATTGGTGTTAAAGATAAAATAATGACCTATTGTATAATATCAGTGAAATAATCATGAAGCAAACTTTATAAAAATATTCTTAATATTCTAAAATAAGACATACCTACTTTTAAGGCCGTACCCTGACCAAAAATCAGCATGAAATATGAGCATTCTTATTGGCCTAGCGGCACTGTTGGCGCATGAATTACGGTATTGAATACGCCCAGATTTAAGAATAAAATCTTTATAAAATCGAATATTGGTCTTTTGAAAAAAATAAAACTTACAAAATGTTCGTTATCAAATTGTCTATCCATTAGTATAAAAAATAATTAATGAACACTTTACGAGGAGATGCATGCTATCAATAATTATTTCACATTTTTATGGCTTTGTTGGAAGGACATTAGTGAAAAATATACCTCTTAAAAAAAAAAAGTGTACTACAATTTTAGAATCAACATTATGTAGAAATTTAATGTATTTTTATTAATTGATATTTCGTTTTAATTAAAGAGTAGATAGCTCTTAAAAACTGCACAAAAACGACTAGCGCGGCGTTTTGCTCGGGGAGGGGCCTTAAATAGCAAAACCTTGAATTTATTATTTTAGAATTAAGAAATGTTTAGTATTTTTGGTTTGACACACTTACTATTGTGATGTCAGTGCCAATAGAATATGTATCGCCTTATATGTTAAAATAAAAGTTTATTTAATCCATCATTATGTAAATGTGACCCAAAAACCAAATAACTTAGACAAAATAATAAAACGTCGAAATTATGGACGTACTGCTTATACAATTCTAAACATGTAGTTCCCGACATACAATAATATCGAATACGGTAATGTTAAAAACTTTTTATTGGAAACTGAATATAACATTATTAAAATAAACATGAATAACCAATTATGGTGTTGTTATAAATATTTACAGGCGAATGCAAAAGGCTTCATTTTGTAAAGTATTGAAATAATGCTACGTCCAATTTCATTGAATTTTAATAGGAATGGTACTAGTGTCCTGTTTTTCCTTCTGTTTGCAAAAGCTTATGAAAATACGTAATAATTGCATTCAGTAGGTAGGTAGTTTAAAATTGTCTTGCTATTGTTTGATTGATGAGTATTGTAGTATCTACAGTCCAATATATATTTATTTATTTAATAATAATATTTATTTGTTATTTATATATTTTAATGATATTTATTATTTGTGTATACCTTAGGCTTAATGTTGAAATAAATATATTGTTTGTGTAACTTCAGGTTATAGGTACAAGTGTTAATGCAGGTGAAGGTGTTTTAGTACATTACTGCAGAATCCAGTAAGTAAGCCTTCCTGGCCAAGTATGAGTTAACCGGACCGAACCGCACAGGTGAGGGTTACATATATATTGTGATCGATTTACCGGCGGCATTTATATTTGTTTGTTGTATGTCTTGATTAACGGACTCAAAAATATATCTATCTCATAAAATGTCATACCAAAAAGAGAGACAGATATATATTTGGAGCCTCCCTCCTATAACCATGTTATAATGGCTAAACTAAAATATGTGTCTGGCTGGTACTATGTTTTTTTTTCTAAGAAGATCTGAAGAGGATGACCTACTGTCTAGAGATGGGTGTTTTCGGTTTTTTGTACAAACGGTTATTTATTTATTTATTTACACTTTATTGTACACCATAATAAACAAGAAAAAGAAACTTAATACTAAAAACATACAATGGGCGGCGTTATCGCATTCCGCGATCTTTTTCAGGCAACCTGGAATGGACAGAGATTACCTGGACATGACATGGGGTTGTCAGTGGTGCGACAATACCAACAATGAACATAATATTTATACAATGTTACTTACTAAAAACAAAAATAAAAATACATACATATGCTAAATAATAGATACATAAATACATACATACTTAATATATAAGCAATGAAAATAAATGATGTACAACAATCATAGCACATTATGTCAAAAAACCAAGTGCACAATCACAGCGACAAGTTTTTTTCTGTTTCTTTGACAAGTTTTTTAAATACAGGCAACGGCTGAGCACGTTTTATTGAGTCAGGCAATGCATTTCACAGACGAGCAGCCTGGACAGTAAAAGATTTATCCATGAAAGTTGTGGAATGCACTGGCATTTTAAGTCGCAAGTTATCTGATGACCTTAGAGATTTTGTGTGGGAATCGCAGATAAATTGAAAACGATCCTTCAGGTAAAGAGGGGTGGAAGGAGTAAAGAGCACATTAAACAAAAGAGAAAGAATATGAGCATTCCGGCGAAGGCGAATTGGCAACCACTTGAGCTTTACACGAAATTCGGAAACATGGTCATATTTGCGCAATCCAAATATGAACCTTATACAAAATTTTTGAAGCCGCTCAAGTTTATCGAGTTTTTCTTGAGTAAGGTCAAGATAGCTGGCATCAGCATAATCAAGGATGGGAAGAAGAAGAGATTGTGCAAGCGCAATCTTCGTGGCAGTCGGAAGAAAGTTACGCAGTCACCTCAAAGTTGCAGCAGATGAAAACAACTTGCGGCTGACTTCATGCAGTTGAGCAGTCCAAGAGAAGCTCTTGTCGATGAGTATCCCCAAGTTTTTAACTTTCTCACTGAAGGTAATTACAGAATTGTCAAAAAGAACTTGGGGAAGACACGTCCAGTCAATCCTAGAAACCATTCTAGAACTGCCCACTACAATTACCTGCGTCTTTACAGGGTTGACCATAAGCCCATACCTCTTGCTCCAATCGCAAATGCGAGCCAGATCAAGATTAATGGTAGCTATTGCCTCAGACAGCTTTCCGAGAGGAGCTCGCGAGTATAATTGCAGATCGTCTGTATAAAGATGGTAAGAAGAAATTAGTTCATTGGAGATTGAGTTTATAAAAACTGCGAAAAGTAAAGGGGATAAAACGCCACCCTGTGGTACCCCGGCAGAAGTACCACGCCAGGAAGACAACTTCTCTCCGATGTTAATACGTTGCCGGCACCCGAACAGGTAACTACGAAACCAGTCAACCACCGATGGAGATATATTAAGAGAGCATAGAATGCCAAGCAAAACATCGAAATCAACAGTATTAAAAGCATTACTGAAATCCAGCAATGCCAAGACTGTGAGATTACTGCTTTCCATGGCTGACCGAATATCATCCGTAATGTTGAGAAGAGCTGTGGAGATGCTGTGACCAGGACGGAAGCCGGACTGGAAGGGATTGGGGAGATTATTTTTGGATAGGAAAGTGCTTATTTGATTATGGATTAAGCGTTCGAGGACTTTGGACAGGAATGGTAAGACATATTGGACGGTATTCAGAAAAGGATGTGGGATTGGACTTTTTTGGTTATGTAACCGATATACAGATTTCATATCGATATCGAAAACGGTTTTCAGATATCGATATCATTTAGTACAGTTTGCATAAGTTAAAATGTTATTTAGATGAGCAAACTAACAACGAAAGAGAAATAATACTTAGAAAGAGAGGTAGCGCATAATTATGGTTCCTATCGTTTGCGAAGTTTGCGTTTTGTTCGTAGTTCGTACGTTTCCGCATTGTTACGGTTTTAAGTTTTGACTTATTCGTTCTCGCACGCTAGTAAGGTTTTTATTAGATACAGTTTTTGTAATATCGGTTATTTTGATATAGATATCGATATGATATGATTTCTAAAACATATCCGATATAAGTTACGTTATGATATATCGGACCAATCCCCACTACTGTCCAGTAAGTAAATTACATACTTACTTACTGGACAGTAGAAGATTCCAAATTTAAAATCTCGCTTCTTACTGGACAGATGTGAATAAGTCTCCGGTAGAGTTCACTTTCTGGATACTTTTTAGAGACGTTATGACAACATTACATACCATTTTTGAGAAAAATTCATTTACAATATTTCAAGGAGTTTAAACTTTTAGTAAGGGATTAACTCTAAAATATCCTTAAATTGCGGAAAAAATATTGTTGTTACCTATTTGTATTTTGTCAAGTTAAGCGAACATAAAATGAAAAGCATTTACCATCTTATTTCAGATTTGACTCACACTATTTTTTTTTATATTATTTAGTTTGTTTTTGCTTTCACCCTCTGAAATATTAGGTATATTATTAAATTTTAGCATTTTTTTTTGTACAATCCCACCGCACTATTCCCAAACCACTGCAACTCCTGAAAGCCAGAATCAACAGTGGCGACCACCTGAAAAGCGCCGAGGCAATGAAGCTCAACGAAGTCCCGGCGAATGAATTTAACTGTCTTGGATCCCGCAACAAAATTAATCAGAAAAGAATAAAATAGCCTGTATAGTTACCTACCTGTACGCCAAATGTCATCCAATTCCGTTCAGCAGTATTCACAAGATGAAGAAACAAACATACACCCACCACCCATGGCATTTCTTTCCCCATTTTTATTATACAAGTAGAACGGTTTTTTCAGCAGTAACCGTGTTATTAAAAAATATTTAAAGTACGTGTCTTTTTGTCGTCACATTAAGCGAGTGCTAGGGTGTCACAGGTTGTCATGCAATACTGCAATCATGGCGTGCACTGCGACCGACGTTCTTACTCCACTTGAAAAATAACCAGCTATAAACCTATGTACTTATTTATATTTTCTGTTTCGGAAAGTTTTGGAGTGGTTTTAGGTTTTTTTTTTCAGTAGTTGATAAAAACAAATTAATATAAAAACAAAAACTCAACTGCTAAAAAATAATTAACTGAAAAGAGAAAAACAAGTAAAAGGTATCTATAATATAAAAATGAATCGCTAAATGTGTTGCTAAGCGCAAATCTCGAGAAGCACTGTACCGATATCGCAATTTTTTTTTTGTTGTGTTTTTATTGTTAGGAGAAGGTTCTTACGGAGAGAAAAAATTAAAAACTGCCTGAAAAAGTCTAAAAGCAACACTTTTCTATACTCCCATACAAACGATTCGACGAACAATTCAGTGACGTGACGTTATCGTATAAATATGATTTAATGTAAATATTTGTCAATACTCAAAAACAAATTGGTAGGGTAGGGTAGGTAGGGTAGGGTTTTTTTTTTTTTTTTTTTTTTTTTTTTTTTTTTTTTTTTTTTCTTAACACTAATCCCGCCAACGATATTTCTTGGCGCCTTATGTGCTTAACCTCTGTCATTCCGGTCAATCTTCCATGCCTCTCGTACTTTCATTCCTCATACTAATTGTTCATCTTGCATTCATCATCTTGCATTCTGTGGGTGAGACCCACTTTTAATCTAATCTAATGGCATTCTTTATTTAAGATCAAAAGTGTAAATATACAAAGGTAAAATATTAACAAATAGAGCAAAAGGTGCTTTCTAGTATCACAATTTGAGCAAAGGTGCTACATATACAATAGAGCAGAAGTGCAGAATATATGTACAATTACATATTGCATTAGGGATAAAACACAAGCACAGCTAACAATATTATCACAGTATTATTACACAATTATAGACCTAGGTACTAACATAAAACACTGCCGGCTATACGTGCCTGAGCTGCATTCCGTGCTTGCATTTAAATATCATACATAATACTAATGAAGCACGGTGCGCTTCAGGTTTTGTTCCTTTGTATAACCGCAGTGGCTACTCGAATGCAGTATTCTATGAACTTTTCCCTAGTTTTCTTGTCCATGAGCCCATGCAGGCTCTCCTTCGTTATTTTCCTGTCCAGCTCACATTCAAGTTGGTAGCGCTCCCTGATAAATAACGGGCATTCTACTAGTATGTGCTGGACAGTCTCTGCCACGCCAGGATCGCAGACGCACGATGGGCTCTCCTTACACTTGAAGCGATTCAAGTATTCAGAGAACCCACCGTGCCCCGTCAAAACCTGCGTGAGGACGCCGGTTGGCCGCACCTGTTGTATAGTACGGAAAGCCACTATTGCGTCCGGAAGAAACATTTTCGTCACGGAAGCAGTCTCGCCCGACACATATCTCCGATTCCATTCATCAAGCGATTCCAAACGGATCTGTCGCTTGATAAATGAAACCGGACACTGGTCGTAGTCCGGCTTCCTCCGTGACGACAATGCTGCATCCTTGGCTAGCTCGTCCGCTCGCTCATTCCCCGGCAGGCCCGCGTGGGCCTTGATCCAGAACAAAGTCACAGCTTTGTTCTGGCACAGGGCATGAGCCAAGTTGGCGCGCGCGCGAACTGCCAGGGGATGGAGAGAGCCATGGTTTGTAAGCGTCTGCAATGCGGACATTGAGTCGCTGTACACACCATAGCTCGCCTCTTGCCGCGCGAGGATCACTTCTGTCGCTCTACAAATGGCCAGGAGTTCCGCCTGGTAGACTGTGCAGTACGCGGCAAGGCAAAGCTTGAGGTTCCGGATTTCACCTTCATTATCCCAAATGGATAATGCGGCTCCGACCTTCCCCTCAATCTTGCTGCCGTCGGTGAAGATTCGCACCGCCTGCACATTGTTACTGTCTAGTAACTCTTGATCTTCCAGGCACATGAACTCCAGGGGCAATTGTGTAGCTGGATGAGGGGCTTCTGCAAACCTTACCGCAATCTCGATCTCCCTGTCTCCTGGCATAAAACGGGATGACCCTCTCCTCGCTTCATACAGGGCGGCTGCCTCTTGTATGCGCAGGTCTAGAGGTAGTATCCCAGAGAGCGCCAGTGCCGAGTTCAGAGAGACAGTACGGTAAGATTTGCAGAGCTTCTGAGCGAATCCTCGTTGAACAGAGCCTAGCTTCTTCCGTATACCCAACTTTTTTGTAGCGGGTGCCCAGGCTGCGGCTGCGTACGTTACTATGGGCTCAATCGTTGCTGTGTAAATTGTGTGTATGACTTCCGTGTTTAATCCCCAGCTCACCTTTGCGGCTCGGGACAGCCGCTTGTATACGCTAGCTGCCCTCTTGCAGACGTTCGCGGCATGCTCATTAAAAGTGAGGTAGGGTAGGGTAGGGTAGGGTAGGGTAGGGTAGGGTAGGGTAGGTAGGGTAGGTAGGGTAGGTAGGGTAGGTAGGGTAGGTAGGGTAGGTAGGGAAGGTAGGGTAGGTAGGGTAGGTAGGGTAGGTAGGGTAGGTAGGGTAGGTAGGGTAAGTAGGGTAGGGTTGGTAGGGTAGGTAGGGTAGGGTAGGGTAGGTAGGGTAGATGAAAGTTTGGTGTTTTTATGGCAAAACAAAGTTTGTATTTATATGTAGTAGGTATATAGTCATCATCATCATCATATCAGCCGAAAGACGTCCACTGCTGGACATAGGCCTCCCCCAAGCGTCGCCACATTGACCGGTCCCGTGCGTCCCGCAACCAGTGGATTCCTGCAACCTTCACCAGGTCATCGGTCCACCTGATGGGAGGCCTTCCAACGCAACGTTTTCCGGTTCGCGGTCGCCACTCCAGAACCTTTCTGCCCCATCGGCCATCCGTTCTGCGAGCAATGTGCCCTGCCCACTGCCACTTAAGTTTGGCAATTCTTCGGGCTATGTCGGTAACCCTGGTTCTCTTACGGATCTCAACATTTCTGATTCGATCACGCAAGGAAACGCCGAGCATAGCCCTCTCCATTGCCCTTTGAGTGACTGTAAGCTTTCTGATAAGGCCCATTGTTAGCGACCACGTCTCAGAGCCATATGTCATCACTGGCAACACACACTGGTCATAGACTTTTGTCTTGAGACACTGTGGTATATAGTAGTAGGTATATAGTAGTAGGTAATTTATATATTAAATATTATGAGGTGGTACCAGCGGTGACAAACGAAGTTTTGGTAGGTTTTTCTATAATTTTTGTTTGTTAATATATAAATTATACCTAGTACTTGTTTTTCTCTTTTCAGTTAATTATTTTTAGCAGTAGGGATTTTTGTTCTTACAATAATTTGTTTTATTTCAGACTTTTTTGTTTTATTAATAAAGGAGTTGTTCAAATAAGCTATGTGGTAAACGATTATTTATTTTGATATCAAAGTTACGCTTGTCTTGAATTTGTGAAAATATTTTTGGAATGGTCTATTATTTGCAAATTATATAGCCCATGTCACTCCCACATTTGAGACGAATATGACACCTTATATGTCATAATCCGTCAAGCCATTTGGGCTGTCAGCGTTTTATAGAAATGGACATAGCATACATACATAAATACGCTCGAAAAACATTACCCTCCCGCAGTCGGGTAAAAAGGTAGAATACTTACTATAGTTATTTCGTTTGAGCATATCTATGTTTCGATCGTGATTGTGAGGCATGTCCTAGAACCAAAAATTCGAAGACATGTGACAACCACCAACACACACTGGGCAGGACAGAGAGGAGGCTTGTGTCCCAGCAGTGGGATCATTAAAAGGCTGATGAAGATGATGATGTCTATGTTTATTATCATTCTTTCTTTTTAAAAAAATATTATGTATTTAATTCCTCTTAGGAATAGGAATTGATTTTTCAAAAAAAAAGATGCCGTTTTAGTTTTTATTAAAATGGGGCCCGAGACTCTTTTAAATGTTATTCGCTATTTCTCATAGTTTCGGATTTGGACATCCACGCCCACTTGAAAAATACTATACTATGTCGATACTGTACTGTACTATATCGATGGCGTGCATTGAGGATGACGTTATTATTCCACTTGAAAAATAACCAGCTTTAAACCTATATAGTTATATTTTAAGTGGTTTTAGGTATTTTTCATAAGGCTGCACGACTTAATAAGTCGTCTCAACCGACGACTCTATAAGTAATAAAAAAGGAGAATACTTGCTTTAGTTGTTTCATTTAAGCGTGTTAATAGCGGCCTTAATCATTTCTTTAAGACCCTTCCACCGCTTTAGTACTGTGAAATGGTTACTTTTTAAACCATACTCTTTAGTATCGGCTTGGTTAAAAGATTTGAAAAAAAAAAAAAAAATATTATTGATTCATGTACATTATTTTTGAAACATATTTTTTTCGTGCAGTTAACTAATAATTTTGCTTTAAAAAAATAATTAAAAACACGATATTGATTCGCTACTTTTGGATACTCCTCCAAAACGATTTGGATGTTTAAAAATATTTTTACACAGAAAAATTTATAGTTAGAATTTCTTGATAATTGAAATAGCATATTATGTAAATCAAATAATATTTTGCAAAGAAAACTGTCCAAAAGAAGGTTTAATATTGATATTCTGGCTCCGAGAGGGCGCGGTGCACGGCCAGTACTGCGTTAACATTGGGGAATATATACGCCTTAATATCTGTTCGTAGGAACCCGAACTATACTATATATCGTTGAAGGTCACGCTCACGATGGATTCAAGATGGCTTTATGTCTTTATTTCCGATTTTGAATTTACAATGTCAATTAATGAGTAGATCAATGACCGCTATTGCTATGTTAAAACGCACCTGCTATAATAGGGAACATTACTGCCAATTGCTCCCGCCAGATGGCGCTTGACGGCTCTGAGTAAACAAAAATATAACAACATGGCGTCTACTACTGTTTGTGGTTACCGAACTCTTTTTTACTGTTTTTAAGATAACTTGTGTTCAAAAACCAAATAATAATATTGGGGAAGTTAGTTAGCTTCATTTTTCTTTCACTATTTGTTTTATATTTTGTATACATAAACTGCGAAATTTTGTCGCTGGACTTTGACAGTTTTTTTTTTTTAGGGATGTGTCCGATATATCTAAACGTAACTCATATCGGATATGTGTTAGATATCATATCATGTCGATATCGATATCAAAATAACCGATATCACAAAAGCTGTATCTAATAAAAACCTTACTAGCGTGTGAGAAAGAATAATTCAAAACTTAAAACCGTAACAATGCGAAACCGTACGAACTACGAACAAAACGCAAACTTCACAAACGTTAGGAACCATATTATTATGCGATACCTATCTTTCTAAGTATTATTTCGTGTTCGTTGTTAGTTTGCTCATCTAAATAACATTTTAACTTTTGCAAACTGTACTACTGATATCGATATCTGAAAACCGTTTTCGATATCGATATGAAAACACATACATAACCGTTTGCGCAAAAAACCGAAAACGCCCTTCTCTAGTTTGTTTACGCAGAAACCTGTGGCGCCATCTGAGCGCAGCTTTGCGGATAGTTCCCTATTGGTAGATTATAATTTATGTATTTACATATTGTAGTCGCTATTAAAGTAACATTGTTATATGTCTATCGTTATAGGTACCTACGCAGGTAGGTAAGTAGCTACATATTTTACGAGTACCTACATCTAATATAATAACTACATGAGTCAGGCAGCAATATGTATAAATAGTAGGTGAGGTAGGTATGTTATTAATGTATTCTGTAAAACGGTAATAAAATAGCGAAGTTACTGTGTTATAGAATTTATATCTGGCGCAAAGTCGAGCAAAAACGGCATAGCCGCATTCTCTTCTCAGAAGAGTTCAGGGATTTTCGATCTCACTATAATTTCTTTGTGGGTAAGCCTGAACGTAAGAGGTCATTATTTTGATCTTCTACGTGTTGTGTAACCAATTTGGTTAATTTGTTATCTAATTATTAAGGTAGGTACGATCTCACAACTTTTTACGGTAGAAGAACTACGTTGCAAAGCTTGAATTTTTGTACATGTTATGTTTTTAATGGGATTTAACTCGAGTTTCTCACCTCTAAATTATGGCAGAATTAATGTGACAAATTGTCAAGCACGCGTTATCTGCTGTGATTGGTTGAATTAATTTTGTCACATTAATTCTACAATAATTTTAAGGTGAGAAACTCGGCCTAGAAGTAATACATACAAGGTATCTTAATTAATTTAAAACAAATTTTAAATCACCACATTGTGAGGGCTGATTTAAGATGAAGCAAGAGAGAGTAAGAACGTGGAAGATCATAGGAAGGCATTTGGTCCGCGGTGGGACAGAAAAGAAAAGAAAAAATTGAGATTCAAAAAGCTTTAAATTGTAACTGTAACCATATATTCCGGAGTATGGAACAAGCTTATCCTGATAGGTAAGTGCTGCAACTTTCACAATAGCGAGGCCATTAAAATAAAAAAGGCAACTGAAAAGCCCGAAGTTCTGTGTGCATTAGGTGCATTTGGAGTCACGCACGAATACCGTGTCACGCAATACGGCTGTTGTCACGTGATTTTGATGGTACAGGTATTAATATTTCAGGACCTTTAATTAATAATTCATTATTTAAAAAAAACAGGATTATTAGTCATAGTTGACCAGGAGAGAATGGATAAAAGAAAACGTGTTGCACCGACAAGTAACATGAGACAAGGGTGGTTTGATGATTTATCATAGATATGATTATATGACCATTTTGGTGTTATATTTTCATCTTCATGTGCGGGAAACTCATTTCTGTGGTAAGCTTGCATAATACAGTAAAACTTATCCATTCAAAATCATAATCCAAGCCATTGTCGTCTGTTAACATTTAGAAAAGCCATATTTAAAATAAAAAATTGCGTTGCTACCGACAGTAACCTCTGTTTATTTACACGTTTAAACGATCGCAAAAATACAAAACACGGAAATATTGATAACGTATCATTTTTACGTTCAACCAAGAGCGAATGTTCTTAATATTGTTGTGTGTTATTCAATTTAATTGGTGTCTGCGTGTCCCGCCAGCTAGGGTGCGCGTGCACATGGCCGTGTAACCTTCACTGACCTTTATCATGCGTATCGTTAGTGCGTGCACAAGTATATCATATTTAATACGAGCACATAAGATTTTTTATATCCCAACATGTAATATATATGAGGTTCTTTTACTTTATTTAACTGGTATGTCGTTAACGCGTTATGGACGAGGCAGTGTCACGCGGCTACCAACTAGTGTCATGCAATATCGCGATTTTAATGTTCATGCCTGCATAGGGGTGAAAAACACATTCATGATTGATCATAGTAATTAATACCGTATAAATTATAATTATTGAATTATGCTGCTCTATATAGGGTATGCTGTAATTCTCTATCGTTGAATTTTGAATAGATAAACATGACCCTTTAAAAATATTAATTGAGTGATTAAGTTTCTTTACGGTGAAATAATGACACGGCAGTTATGTCGGATCGTTACAAAAACTTCATACGTTAGAAGATTAGGAATAGATCTATCATGAAACTTTACTCATGGGAAATCGCATTTGGTTAAACGTCGACTTACCTTGAACGGGGAGTTCGTTTAAGATAATTCGACGTTTAACCATTTTTAAGTTTCTTTTAAAGTTGCCGAGACAAGAAAGCTGCTCTGTTGGAGGGAGACCACTCAATTTTAGAACTTCTTTTTATAGTTTGAATCTAAGGCTATTTGTACCTATCTAGTTTAATAGTTAGGTACCATAAGATTTGTTTGCCTGATTGTCTGATGTTAGGGTCTAAAAAGTAATGGAGTACCTGTTTCAATTTTTCAACAACCTTCGCATCTCTGAATTTTCAATAAGAACTTGCTATTAATTATTTGAGGAGAATGAACTTTTCATAACGAGGACGATGTACGATGTAGAAATTACTGAGTTCACATAGTTCACAACGTCTAGATTCAATTTATAATAAATTAATACTATAGCATACGTACTTATATATTTTCATGAAAATAACTCACCTCGCTCAAAGCTAACTGAAGTGCACAAAATGTAAAATAGAGCAAGAAAATAATAAGTTATCGTGGAACATTCCAAGCATCCGAGCGTAGGTAGAAGTCAACGCACTCTCTTATGTTAGGAGCGTCTTCCACATAATGTTCTAGAAAATCCCTGCAGCATTTGTGCGCTACGGGGGTGGAACTAGTGGGAGGTATGAAGTTGATAACCTGGATCGGGAGCGAGGGCGTAGGGTCCGCGACCCTGCCGCACGACCGCACCCAATCTAAACCTTACTACCCTCAGTTCTAAGTACCCAGAGGACACAGATCCGACAAGCTCCGATAGAATAGTATTCTACCTATTTGTTAGGATAACGTTCAGTTTTTGAAATGATTTACGGTGTTTTTCAAATCAATACTGGAT
Source organism: Orthosia incerta (assembly GCA_948252205.1). NCBI lineage: Eukaryota > Metazoa > Arthropoda > Insecta > Lepidoptera > Noctuidae > Orthosia > Orthosia incerta. The sequence continues at coordinate 11,260,292 of OX411748.1, forward strand.
CTTATCATAAATTACCATCGGTTTTCAGGCGGATAGGTCACTATAGGCCCTCCTTTTATGGGAGAGGTGAAATTTGCCAAAAACGCCATAAAAGAGGCTTTTATACAGAGAATCATGTTTATTTTTTGACAGGTTACTGAACTTTGCATCTCAAAATACGTGCAGATTCAGAGATGAGCTTATCTGACAAACAAAATAACCAAAAAAGTCAACTAATAGGGATGTTGCCTGAGTAGAAAAATTATATTTTATTTAGTCCATCTGTGAGATTATCAAATAATATTGGACCCGTATTTTTTGCTTTATAAGTAAATAAAAATTTACGAAGATAAAGCGCATCAAAGTTCAGGGGGGTGACCATGAGGTCTTAGAGCAAGGTTATTTTGAGTGTGCGTAAGTGACAGATGTATAAGACTTGTATACATCTGTCACTTTTTTACAGTCGAACTATAATAGTTTTGATACGTTAGGGTACGGGGACAGGAGTTGTGGCTTGTGACGTCACTTTGTCAGTATAAAGTGTAGCACACAGTGATGTCACATCGTCGTAATTTTTTGTTTACGTGGCAAAAGAAAAATTCGTGATTTTTTTTTGTCAAAAACCATATTAAACACTTTTCATACTTCAAAGCAGTGGAACTTCTACCACCACATTTACATATTAGTTGAGTTTTACATGAATTTTTATACGGTTAGCCGAGGGGTGTTATTAAAACTTGAGATAAGATTCGACACGATGCGGTGCACGCCATCAAATAGCTCATGACGTGTTCTGTCAAGATATTGTGAGCCACACGAAATAGAAATGAGGTCCCCTTGATAATAGCAGAGAAAGTTTTGTAATTTCGAAAGTGTTGCAACAGAAAAATATACTGAGGACGGAGGCCAGTGGTGTGTCATGGTTGCCGTTTGTGATGCAAAATGTACACAACTCTAAAGCTTTAGAAAAACGTTACAAAACAATTATGCAAAAATCAGTTAGCTTATTATAATAAAGGTAAGGAAGTTAATTACCGATGTATTGATTTCCTTCATGAGAAAAAAATATCCAGTTTGAAAGAAACAAAGAATTAATCTTCGATTTAAATCCAATACTTTTGAAGAGGAAGACTCGAAAGCTTGCAGCTTAAGGACCATGCTTGATTGGAGCATTGATAGACGCGACTTCCTATGTTCCTCTCAAAGATATTGTTCATAAAATATATAAAATAAAATAAGCGACAATTTTCTAAAGGAAAAATCTTCCTTAAATAAAGGGCACTGTACAAATATACGGATAACCGTAAGTTCATTGCCCAGGCTGCAATTGGAACGATGTTCTCGAATCATAAAGGCATTGACACAAGAGGGGGGCCAAAATTCCTGCATAGGGGGCAATACCACCCGGTAGAGTTGCGTGCAAGGTGAACGGACCTAGACGCTCAGTTTAGGCAAGCTGACATCTATATTCTGTACTATGCCTTATATAACTTGACAAGCTTTGTGTTAAACTGTGGGTAGTTGTTAGGTTTGAAATTGTTAGTTGGTTTTTCGAGTTCAAGAGTTCAGTTTTTGTTGGATGTTTAAATTTTCCTCTTAGCTACGCGGTTAAGAATCTTATATACCTTAACACCTATGCATAATACCTTAGAGGAATGATATGCGTATTTTTCGGTTGTACTAAGAACCTGTTCCACATTTTATGGGTAACCATCTACCATAATGATCTACACCATGCACCATTAGAGTTTTATTGATATTTAAAAAAAATTGAAGTAGTGGTTGTTTAACTAACTCTAATATACTTGCAAAGAGGCTAGACAGTTCATGATGATAACTGGGACCTATTTAAACTCAAGTAAAAAGGATTCAATCAAAAACAAATAAGGATTTGTTCAAACACTAATAAGTAGATGCTTAATACAAATTTTCTATGGAGAATTTGAATTAAGAATCTTATTTCCTAGATTATTAAAAAAATAAGGCTATGCTATATAGATGGTTGTGATTTTTATAATTGAAACATTAGCATTCCTTTTCCTACGTCTATCTCTGTTTTACTTGCATCTAATGATTTTAAAATATACATGTATTTATCTTCATTTATCACTCTTAATAATATACGTATTTAATAGTTATTTTATTTATAATTTCGTTCTTAATAATCCTGTCCAATATCCATCCAAATTCCGTATCCTAAATTAAATTATATTTACTACCAAGTTTCCCTGTTTTTGTATGAGGCATTGCGCAAATAGCGACTTGCCAAAATTAAAAAAAAAAAAACACTGTATGTTTCAATTATCGCAGTCACAACCATCAATCAATCGATACAAGTCTACGATTTCAACAAACAACCGATTTTAATAGCACCTACAGACAAGTGCAGTATTTTATAAATGTCCACCACTTTGAAGGATGTTAACCTTTGAGGGATCGGAGCCTCGTAAACTAATCAATACTAAGGTTGAAGGGTAATCGGATAAGCCTGTTTTGATACCAAATATTTAGTGAGTGGTATTTTGCGAAAATGTTCTCTATTGACTCTAGTGGATGTAATTTCACTATGGAATAGAGTCAGGCTGGACAAATTAAGATCATGTGGGTTCTTTAGATACCATTTATTAGTCACAAAATTTCTGTATTTTGAAACCAAGATTTTCGTTACTTAAAAGAAGCCTGAAACATGAGAATGAAACATGAACAATTATTTTTAGATTATATTTGATAAATCATACTTTTCATCTGGTAATAAAGCAGATGGGTGAAGTACGATCTGTCTTCAAAATTCAGTAAAGTTTGCTCACCTTCTTACTAGCATAGACTTACTTTCTGGAACAAAATTCAATGTGACAATTAACGCACGTTAGCCGCTGTGATTTGTCTTTTTTAGGGTTCCGTACCCAAAGGGTAAAAACGGGACACTATTACTAAGACTCCGCGGTCCGTCTGTCTGTCTGTCTGTCACCATGAACATAGCTAGACAGTTGAAATTTTCACAGACGATGTATTTCTGTTGCCGCTATAACATCACATATTAAAAACAGAATAAAATAAATATTTAAGTAGGGCTCCCATACAACAAACGTGTTTTCTTTTGCCGATTTTTTGCGATAATGGTACGGAACCCTTCTTGCGCGAGTCCGACTCGCACTTGGCCGGTTTTTTTATTTTTTCTGTTAGACCATTTAAAATTACTTTTGATTAGTCAGACAAAAATAAGATGAAGCTTGTTGCACATTGTCATTTAAGCGTCAGTAGGTCTTTATGGAGAAGAACGTGTAAGATACTCCATGGAAACTCTTTTATATAATCATCAGCCTTTTAGTTTTCCCACTGCTGGAAAACAGGCCGCTTCTCTATGTGAGAGGGAATGGGCTTTAATCCACCACGCGGGCCCATTGCGGATTGGTGGATGGCACATGTCTTTGAATGTTTGGTTCTAGGACATGCCGCCGGGTTTCACAAGATCTTATCCTTCACCGTTTTTAGAGAAATGGTGATGAAATAACTTACACAAAATTGAGCGCCTGCCTGGGTTCGAACCCACGACATACGATACGTAAGTCGGGGACCGTTACCACTGGGCCACCACTGCTCTACTACTACTGTTGCTTACTTTTCCATCAATACAATATTTTTTGTTGGAAAATTACATATAATGTCGGGTTTAGTCAATAGTACGGACGTCAAAACAAATTAAAAGCACTCCCCTGGCGGAAAATCAAGAACGCATTTGGCAACGCATCGGCGCGCTTTTTCTAACCACTTGCGTGCTTTGGACAGCAGAATTTGGCAGTTGAGTACTCAAAATCAATAAAAAATCAAATAGTTTATTTCAAATAAACCTTAGAGGTACTTTTGAATTGTCAAAAGAAAAAAAAGATGACTTTAGTTGCAGATTCGCAAGCGCCAGTAGGTCTCAATGGAGAAGAGTTTGCAAGAAACTCCACGGACACTCTTTTCCATATTTTTTTTTTTTTTTTTGACAAAAATACATATATGTGAGAACAATATAAAAAGACGTGCACGTCGTTGAGTATGTCATGCTCTCTCTAATTTCTTCCTGATGGTGGCACATGTGTTGGATCATTCGGTTCCCTTCATGATGGTTGAGCTGAGTAGTGCCGATCCGTGCGTCATGTTCGTGAGCGGGCGCCATCATTTGGGATTGGTCATAACTTAGCTGTCTCGGCCTCTCTGTCTGTCTGTTATTGTACCTTTTTTTAAATTGTTTGTTACTCTAGACGCTTTTACGTACACGTCTTTTTACATCGTTCTCACATATATGTATTTTCAACAAGAGTTATGTGACCAAAAACTTGTAGTTAAAACTGATGGAAAAGAGTGTCCGTGGAGTTTCTTGCGAATTTGCAACTGGAGTCATCTTTTAATTATTTTTTTATTTGACGATTCAAAAGTACCTCTAAGATTTGATTGAAATAAACTATTTTGATTTTGATTTTGATGGCGCCCGTTCACGATCATGACGCACGGATTGGCACCACTCAGCTCAACCATCATGAAGGGAACCGAATGATAAAACACATGTGCCACCATCAGAGAGAAATTAGACCGCCTTTGACCACCTTAGATCTAATACGTCGTAGAATTACAATCGATAATTCGTGTCGTAATATTAGTAAGCAGGATTGTAACTGTGACTTGTGACTATTTGAATAAACCCAGTGTATCGAATTATTTGTGTTATTTCATTTTCACGATTCTAGCCAAATACCTGCCCACACACGATGTCTTAACCTAAGGAAATACATCCTGACTGCCAGATGGTTTGCATCTATATGCCACCCCTGCGCATCATCATAAGTGAGAGAACAATGTAAAAAGAAGTGGATGTAAAAGCGTCTAGCGTAAAACAGATAACCTCAAAATACAGTAAGTAATTAAAAACAGGCCGAGACAGCCAAGTTATGACCCATCCCAACTGATGGCGCCCGTTCACGAACATGACGCATGGATTGGCACCACTCAGCTGAATCATCATGAAGGGAACCGAATGATCCAACACATGTCATTTGCGAGAGCATGACATACTCTTAATTGCCGTGGCATATTCAAATGAATATCAATAAGCTAATCACGTCATTTCACTTGGGTCAAATTTTTGACGCGTCGATAAAACGTTCCAGAAACCGGGCTATATTCTTTTTTACACTCCATGTATAACCCATGCAGGCTATGTGATTATATCAAGCACCTTTCTCATTACTTAAACAAAATCTTTTTAATTTATCTTACGCATACACTTCACCCATATCACAATCATTTTCAAATAATTAAATTTCATTTCGTAGACCTCAAGTCTAAACAAGATAGGCATATCCATGATTGAATCGCTACAAATTGTAGGCCTGAGCTGGATGGGGATAGCGGCTATAATGTGATTAGAAGTTGGCGTAAACTGGCCTAACGTTTGACCTGGGGGCTTCAATACTGCAGTGCGTCTTCATGTCCTGTTATGGCAATCTATGAATCGGTTATTCGTTTGCTTGATGTATGGTTACGTCGGAAAGGCCAGCCTGGATTTCATTTGTTTCTACATGCGAATTATTGTGACAATGGATGAATGTTTGTTACACTTTCACGCAAAAATCACTGAACAGATTTCAAAGAAACTTTACAGTAATATTGCTTACCCATCAAAAACATAAATGTGAAAAAGGGAGCCAAGTTCAATACTAAGAACATGCGCGGTTGTTGACTACGCTGACAGAAGAATTGGTATCTAAATGGGTGCCAAGTTCTGTGTCCTGAAATTTATTTACAAGAATATAAATCAATCTAAACTAAATTTTAAAAACACAATCTTTCTTTTTCTGCTACACTACAACAATATTTGTTATATTAAAATATAACTTCTTAAACTTGCAAAATCGAATTATTTACAGCAGATAACTTAGGAAAAATTGTAGCTCAAGATTTGACAGTTTAATTGTCTTTTTTTGTGTTATTTTAGCCAGTCAATAATATAACATCAGTAATAATAATTAAGGGTTGGTATGAAAATAAAAGTTAGCAATCTATATGTTGCCAAAATCCGTTGGATGCAAGAAGCACTGGACTGGTTGATGAGGTGACCCTTGGAGGCCTATGTTTAGCAGTGGACATCTTACAGCTGAAACAATGATAATAATGATGAAATGATAGATAAAAATCGGTGTCGGAAATATGATAGTCGTCGACCCAAACAACGGATGGTTACAATTCCTGAGAAAATTCATAACCTCACAATGCGAGGCGTAAAATAATCGCGTAATTAGCACGGCGTATTGCCTGTTGATAAGTTACATTCTAAAAGTAATAAATACTCACTATTATTATCTCGCTGTCTTATGTTAATTTAATCATGAAAAGGCCCATATTTAGCCACCTTGTATTATTGTCTCTCTTTCAACAATAACTTATGAATATAATAAAAAATCATTAGGTCTGTGAAATTTTAATGGAAAGATTTATGATATGAATAAGTTATGTTGTGTGTGAGCCGATAGCCAGAATAAGCTGGCATATAATCTGCACAAGGTTTTGGCTACAAGTTTGTTTTAGCATTTCTTACGGTTAGTTCAGAAGTAAAACATGTTTATGGCATATCTTATCTTATGCTAAGCTTAGTTACGTTATTCTTATAGACATAAATCTAACTAGATAACGCAAGTCCCTCCATCTGTATGAAAACCAAGCGTGCCACTTTTTCTCAAACAATTATAAAACAAATTTACTTACCAATCAAAGAAAACATTTTCAATGCCTCGGCCAACTTTTCTATACATTCTTTACAGCTCAATATGGCATAATAGTAGTTTATGCAGTGGTCATATAATAGGGGTTATTAAAACACGAGCGTGGGTTTATCACATGAGGCGAAGCAGAATGTGATAATATTAACACGCGAGTGTTTTAATACCTAATTAAATACCGTTGCATACACTACTTTATCTTCACTCTTAAATTTGAAGTAAAACAAAAGTTGAAATGGAAAAAATATGTGGTATGGCGGGCAATTTAGATTCTCATTGCGCATGACAGCTCACCGCGCGCCTCCATAGATATGACACTACTTTTCGACAGTAAGTCAAGTAGCCCATAAACGCCAATAAATTATAAAGTGAAAGTGTGCTATAAAAATTAAAAAGTTATTTACAATGCATGTCCTCGAAAAGAGCGTTTTCCGAGCAGCCAAACTGTGCGGAAAGTGTCACTTTACTAGTGCTTTTAACTTTCCTGTACTTTTTTAATTTTTAACTCCAACGTCAGCCCGCCGCATAGAGTTTTTATTATTTGAGAAAAGTTTTAAAAATTAGTTAAGTACAGATTATCATTCATATAAAAGGTAAAACAAAACTAATACTTCATTTAAGGCGTTTTTAATTACTCTACATTTAGATTTTGATCAATAAATTAATTTTAAATATTCATTAAATATGTTTGGCAGAATGAATATTTTGCTCGTGCCTTTTTGCGTTACGACGTGACAGCTATTTGCACATGCGCAGTAGATATGCCCGAGGAATTATGAACTATTAGTTAATCTGTGGATATGCTGAGCGCCCTTGAATAAGCGCAAATTTATTAATTTCTTGCTTGGTCCAGATATATTTTTTTATTTCCTCGCACAATGCATAGTAAAATGTTGTATGATACACGTGCGTAAGATGATTTCCGACTCGTGTCGATTTATCCACTCATCGGAAATCACCTACTTTCCACACTTGTAGTATAAATAACTATTATATGTACTGGGATTTTTTTATTTTACCTTTCCACGAATATAAAGTACATGTTTATACAATATTTTTTGGATTTATATTTGGAACATTACGTTGTGAGTGTAGATAAATGGTACATTGTGATACAAGGGTGGAAAGTAGGTTTCAATGCTAAAACGTACGGAGTCATTCATTTTTCCTCGTAGAAAATCTATCCCATTTTATTCTATGTATGAAAACTCCTTGCTACTAAACTTTTTTAAATTGACTTATAAATTTAAAACTAAACTGCAAACATAATGATCGAGCTCGTAAACAAAAGTCACGACCGCGTAAGAAAGATGCCTATGCGTAAGATTTAACTTTCAAATCATAATTATAGCCTCTGAAAGTACGCCATGTTTAACAGCTGTATTGAAAAAGGTTTTTTTTATAGATTTCGGTGGATTTCCGGTACCGATAATGCTAAATGAAAAGCTCAGATTACGATCATTGATCGTAACTTTACTCCGTTTTTGGCATTAAGTTAGATTTATGTCTATGGTTATTCTATATAATATTCGAGTTAGGTTTTCGACCCACTAAGGCCATGTCTTATCAACTTTTTATATTGCACAAACATGCCAGACTACATGTAAACGTTCATTCAAATCTTCGCAGTGTAACTGGGCATTATGATAGATATTTAATATCTTGTTGAAAGTTGTTACTGAACATAATAGTTACTTACTTAAGTAAGGTACTATGTTGAGTGTTAACACCTTCCGGATCGCTACATGTCTGCGTTTGGGTGCTCCTAGCGGAGCTCCGCATCGTTGTCAATGTGGTGAAGCAGTCGACCGCCTCGGACACCATGGCCTATCCTGCAGTAGGAGCGCTGGTCGGTTAGCACGGCACGCTAGCATTAATGACATCATAGGTCGGGCTCTTTTCACCGCCGGGGTGCCAGCTGTTTTAGAACCCAATGGCTTGGCGCGCGACGATGGCAAGAGACCAGACGAGATGACCATAATGCCTTGGAAGGTGGGTAGGCCTTTGGTGTGGGATGCAACATGTGTCGACACCCTTGCGCCATGCCATCTTCTTAGCACGGCGGGCTGTGCTGGAGCAGCTGCTGCTGGTGTTGCCTCAAACGGCGCAAATACAACAACCTTATTGGAAGTTATATATTTGAGCCGTTTGGGGTTGAAATATTAGGTCCATGGGGTCCGAGTGCTCTTCGAGTATTTCGAGAAGTAAGTAAACGGTTATTGAACTCTTCACGTGACCAGAGGGCTGGGCTTTTCCTTGGCCAGAGAATCAGCATTGCCATTCAACGTGGCAATGCTGCCAGCGTTCTGGGCACTTTTCACGTTGACAGCGATGTGAACGAATTTTTTGACGCCCTATGACCCCTGCCCTTTTATACGCGTTCGTTGTTTTATTTTATTTAAGTGTATTTATAGGTAGTTATTGTTAATTAAGTATTTTAATATGTAAATTTTAGATTATTAATAAATGTAACTCTTACTTAAGTTCAATTTGCCGAGAAGCTTAAATATTTTCTCTCTTTTAAATAAAAATACTACGAACGGCTAATATTCTTGTTAACCCCTCCAATTATGCTCCATATTACGGGTATTTGCAGCGTCGCTGAGTTCACAGCATTAGTGAGGTAGGATTGGAACTCAACGACTCTTGAACTTCAGCCTAACGCCCTAGATGGAAAACCACCTAGGGCGTTCACTTGATCAGCGACAAGCATAGATTAACACCTACATATGCGAGACCATTTGATACTAAGGAACCATAAATTTAATTGACACTCAAAAAAATCTATCTGAAAAAAGTTTAACATCAATGAAAATTAAAACAATCACCAGTTCCAATATTCAGGATAATAATGCCATTTTTCACATATCTGCACTCGATTACTCCTAAATGACCTGATTATTTTGCAATGTGTAAAAAAGCGATTATTTAGGGATTACATTTAAGTTTCACAAGAGTTTAGGGTTAGTGTAAACGGGCATTGTTGGCCCTTGATCTCAATATTTTCGTTGTTTTCATTTGAAGTTGCCTAATTGGTCTAGTCGCCGTGCGTCGTCTGTGGGGTCCTAGACAAAGGCTTTAGAAAAAAAAGCAAAACACTACAAATATTGTTACTAGTGTTGTAAAAATAACTTTTTTTCCGAAGTCGGTGTCTTTGGTACCTACTGTTTTCCGTTTTTTTTGACACTGCCTTCGGAAAAAAGTAATTTTTTGATTTATAGTGTTTTGCTTTAAAAGTCGGTTTTACTTTTTTGGTAAAAAGTTTTTAGTTTTTCACTTTTAGTGGTACATAAATACATAATGGACAAGTTCTATAGTAAGGTACCTATAATGCCCATAGTGATGGCAGAATAGATTACCCAAATGAAAACTACGTACACAAACTAAAATTACATCGTCCATGTAAACAAAAATGTTCATAAATAAAAATAAAAAACATAAAATGAAAACTACTGGGCCAAACTATGTTAATTTTTATGGGGCCAAATGGCAACTACTCCGCATCAAACTAAAGAAAATCACCAGAAAATCATCGTACAGTTCACCCTGGTACACTCATTTCACCGGTTGTGTTCAAGTTTTATATATTTTTCAACACACTTGCTCATAAAGTGGCTCTAATTTCACCGCAATTAGGCACATAATGATACCTGTTATCAAACTGTGACTTTTTCATTGCTATTATTCACTAGTGAGTTATAGAGTTTTTTTTTTATTTATTGGCTGAGTTGCTTTGTTCTTAAAAAAGTTTCGATACAAAAAAGATCGTGCTCAATAGTACAAATAAATTAATGTACCTATTGCTTGCTCATTTCATGCAACTTCGTATTAATTTCAAGTTGTACGTGCTTAATAAATAAAACTTTCACTCAAATATAAATTTTATTTGCTCTGTAATTATTATAATAATTGAAATTCCCTATTTTGTACGTGGCTAAAACAGTATCCAAGAAAAGCCAAAAAACAATAAACCTCATTCTTTTAGTCTATGGCCGATCGCCATTGTTAGATGCGCGCGCATAGGAAAACTGATTAATTTTGCCCGCCATTGTGAAAAAAAATTCACAACTAGTTTTTACTGTTGAAAATGATTTTTTGTATTATTTTCTTCACAAGTGTGTTGAAAAACGTCGTATGATACACGTGTGTATTGATGATTACCGTCCTCGGCTCTCTTAAGACCCTCACCTACGGCTCGGGTCTCAATAGCGCCTCAGCGGTAATCATCAACATTGCACACTTGTACCATAATGTACTATTATTCGGGTTAACTATTCTGGCATAAGTTTGGGCATTATAAGCAACTTACTATAGAACTTGTTCATTAAGTACCATTACTAATTTTTACAAAAAAATACATTCGTTCGTTACACTTTCTTCGTTTTTTGACACCGACTTCCGAAATTGAAGTTATTTTCACTTTGTAGTGTTTTTATTAGGAAGTCGGTTGTTTTTTTTTTTGTAAAAAAGTATATTATTTCAAGCTTATACTATCTTGTTTTTGTATTTGCTCCCGGTAACTAGTAAACCCCCCGGTCCCGGTCCGGTTTTTGCATTTTTCAAGCAATACCTGGCAATCGATTTTGCTGAATTTTGGCGTAGTTTTGTGACATTGACTTTAATTGAAATAATAATATGGTACTATAAGGCTGGTCTCATGATGGAGCCGAAAGGTGGCCATAGCAACTGCTCAACCAGACAATATAGCACCATCGTGTTTGGGATGTGTATAGACAATACGGCTCGAAGGACCAAAAAAAATTTATGACGAAGGTCTATACACTTCGTTCAAGTGCACGATGTTAGTTCTGAACACTTGAGATGATGGAAACCCGGGGTTAATGAAATAAACCGCCCGTGTTGAGTGTGGTAAAATCACTGATTTATTTTACTTAGCAAGTGGACTCAATGATTGCGCGTATGCAAACGCTGATGTAGCTTAACCTACTTAATATTATGAAATGTGCGGGTTCACCGTACAGATATTAGATTTAGTACCTTTTTGGCGACTGCGAACTGGAAGATGATGCCTTGAAAGGCCTCCCACTAGTTGGACCGATGACTTGGTTAAGGTTGCGGAAATACGATGGATGCGAGGCGCTCGGGATCGGTCCATGTGGCGACGCTTGGGGGAGGCCTATGTCCAGCAGTGGACGTCTTTCGGCTGAAATGATGATGATGATCTTTCAGTTAAAATAGCTTATTTTATTATACACTAGCTGTGGCCGCGACTTCGCTCCCGTCATCTTTCCCAACCCTACCCTACTTACCTTCCTGCCTACCCTACATACCAACCAATTTTTTTTCTAAATTCATCATTCTTTCGCGGAGAATCTTAACACCGCCATTCAGAAAATGACTTTAAATGCACAACGCCATCTATCGAATATCGAGTTTAACTGTCTGAGTATCTGTATTGCGTGTGTTGTGATAATTTTACTTCTTGAACACTTTAAATTCATCTAACTTTTGATAGAATGAACCGATTGCGATGAAACAAAAACTTAAGTAATACTTCAAGTTACGCATTATATACATTAGTTTCGTACATTTCACGTGATGGGTGCACAGACAAACAAACAAACAGAAAAACAGACAAACAAAATGCTGGAAATCGGTCCTGTTGGTTATCCTTTAACACCCTGGCTATTTTTTTTGCAAATTTTTCGATGTATAAATATTACTTTTCAACAGATTTATTATATGTATGATGACAATACATAATTCTGAGAAGGTTTCGGTGTGAGTCGGTGCTATGCAACGTTAACAATAATTCAAGTTGTATTTAAATAAAATATTGTTAAAATGCGAGGTGTTTCTATGTCATCCCTCTCGACATTTATTTCTAGTTCATAACTTTTGCGCAAAAAGCTTCCAGTGTAAAATGTGTTTTTTTTCAAAGTTTGCTTTATCATGTGTGGAAAATGTCTTATTATGTTTGAAGATCAAAGGTATTTCATATCGTAGAATTTAAACATATTTTTCATAACAACCAATTCATTAGGTAACCAAGGCTACGAGGGACGTTGATTGTTAGCGTGCCTAAAGTATTTTTTTCCTCCTACTCCACTAATCACCAGGTTTTTGGCAAGAAAATATCAACGTATCACAAATCGAACGCAAGTTAAGGGATGTGATTGACTGCTGAAATTTTATTTAAGCAAATACAACAGCTAACGCTCGTTTGACAACTTGACATACTGATTTTGCGACCATTTCCTTTTTACCCGACTGTACGGGCAGTAACTCCGTACACTGAGATGTAGTATGTAGGTAGACGAATCACACGGGATGTGGTACAGGAAATAAAATCACTGTTATGTGTCCGTAAATGATTGACAGTTTATTAGTTAAAACATTAAATTATATAATACATAAAGTAGGTTACTAGTGGTGGGCGCGATAGCCTAGTCAGCGAATAATAGTACACAGTAATCGGTGAATTACCAAATGCTTGTTCAGGTAAAAACTAAAACAATACATATCATGTGGCGATGCTCGTACACCGACTGCAAGGAAAGGGTTTTTCACGCGTATCTTGTGTGTTTGTTTGTTTGTTTGTATGTATGTAATATTCTTCTTACCTCATATCTTTCAAACCGCCAAACGAATTTATATAATTAAGACATCGTTCGATACGCCTTGACCGCCCAAGAATTCTTAGATGAAGGAAGTTATAATAAAAATAAACGGGGCGTATTTTGGGCGCCATATTGTACTAGTGCCAATTTTTTTTTCTCTTCCAAACCCATCGAGTGGGGTATTAAAATCCGAAAACCCGACTGCTTCAGACGCGAACTGTAAAGCTGTAAACAGGAAAAAAATATGCTGTGCAATCGGAGGATCAGGGTGTCAGCCAGATCGTGAATATGTATCCTCCGATTGCACAGCATAATTTTTTCCTATTTACAGCTTTTTAGTTCGCGTCTAAAGTAGTCGGGTTTTTGGTTTTTTGTCTTTTTTTATTGTCTATAGGCTCGCGCTTGACCAATATCGTACCTGATGGCAAGCGATGATGTGGTCGACGGTAAAGCGCGCTTGCCTGGAAGAAACCTAACAAAATTCACTCTTGACTTAAAGACCCAGAGGTTGTAGCTATCGGAAAACACAGACTTCGGCAGGGCATTACACTCCTTAGCTGTACGCATAATAAAAGTATTCCCAAAAACGTCCATACCCTAATGCTTTGTACTTTACTTAGGGTTGCCACATCGGAAGGCCAAAATATCTGGCAAATTTTAATAATGTCGGTTTTTGAGATTATTGTCGGGTGAAATAAATATTCTAATTAAATATGGTAAATTATAATACACTTAAATTTTAGGTACCTACCTAGCTAAATGTATTTGGCATTGGACTTAACTGAATCCACCAATTTGATTCCTTTAGCTTGTATTAAGTCAAGGCAATTTCTCTCTTGTGTATATAAATTATTTAACAAAGTAAACATCCTTCTACAGTAAGCATAGCTTACCTACATTAATTGATGACACAAATGATCTTATAGCAAACTTGCCGCGCACTTGTTTGCCTGGAGATTTTGTATTTTGTCCGGAGTCTGGAGATCCTTTAAAATGTCGGTCGAATCCAGACTAATACCGACCATCTGACAACCCTACCTATACTGTACTCTATATACGTATACTCTTTTGTCATTTCTAGCCTATTTAATCGAGATAACAGATGCTTAACTATCTACCTACCCTACTTAGGCTTGCTTTCATGGATTGTGTGATTATTTCTTAGAGGAGATCTGTAGAATTACTTTGATAGCTTTCTTTAGAATTACTTTAATTACTGCAAGGAGAGGGTTATGTTTTTCGCGCGTATCTTGTATCTTATTAATGTATGTATGTAATATTTTTTATTACCTGATATCTTGCAAACCGCTAGTCGGATGTATATAATCAAGACATCGTTAGATACGTCTTCACCGCCCATGGCCCATGTGTTCTTAGAAAAGTGACGTTAAAAAAAAACAAAAATGGCTGAATTTGGGCGCCATACTGCGGGGCCTAAATTTTTTTCTGCCAAACCCATCGAGTGGGTATCAAAATGAAGGGTTTTAAGAGATGGTTACAAAATATATACCACTTATATGTTTAAAAGTTATTCGATAAAAAACATGATATGTAACTAAAAAGTTGTAAATAAAAAAAGGATAATTTAAAAATCAAAATTAATAATTAAATTAAGGGTACATATACACGAGCTGGCTGACCACCTGATCCTCCGAGTGCACAGCATGAGTTTCTACATGTTTACATCTTTTTAGTTCGCTTCTTAAGCAGTCGGGTTTTTGATTTTTAATTGAACTTTATATTTATTTTGTACCGCTGTTTATCTCTGTTTTGTAGTTGTATGTATTGAAGTATGACTTCGTGCGGCGATGCAAGGACTTTTCATTTCCTTGCCCATTCGCTCGTAAATGATGAATGAAATTCTTCTCTAATAAAGAGCCGGCGGCGACTTGGCTAGCTTAAGTCTCTGTCTTTGGTACCTATATAGTGCAGTTTTGTATTTTAATACCACTTTCCGTGAAAGGTTTTGTATTTTTGGGTCTTCCATCTTCCTAAATACAATAACAAAGCTCGGTGTCTGATGAATACTGGATACCAAAACGAATGAAACTATACTAAGACGTGTTATTGACATTATGATTACGTTGTGCAAAAGGAAAAAAGGCTTTCCGTTCTATGGCTCCGTATCTCTCTCTCACACTAGAACCATTGGTTTTAACCCATCATAGTAAGACCTAATTGCGTATGTGACTTCGGTAAGGCAAAGGGTTTGCACCATGAAAGAGTACGACAAATTATCATTAAGTAATTATGAATTGCCAAAAATTTATGGACGCTTTCATTGGTGAAGATACTCTTTTCGTAAAATTTGCCTTGCCGAATGACAAAGGTACTGATTGTGACATTATATTAAACAAGGAGAAGCTAGAATTCGTCGAAAAAACGCTTTTCCTGGGGAACACGCTGGACTCGAGGTTTCAATGGGGTCCTCATTTGGTGTCACTTGCATGGCGGTTAAGTTCGGCAGCTTATGCTGTTAGGAAAATGCGTCAGTTCACTGATGTAGATACCGCGAGACTGGTCTATTTTAGTTATTTTTAACCGACTTACCAAAAAGGAGGAGGTTCTATGTTCGACATTATGTATGTTTTTTTTTTGTGTTTGTTCACCGATATCTCCGTTCAAATGTGTCGCTTAATGGTTTAACTGAATAAAGAAATTTTGATTTGATTGATTTGATTTGAAAGAGTCCCCATTTTTGTCATACTCTTTTTTAAGTTATTACCTTGCCGAATCAGGTCTTTGGGCAGTGTCTTAGAAATGTCGTATGTATAGCAATGCGTTCTCTGGATAAGATATTGGATAACGTATTATAGAAACTTATCAATAGTTTCCTTTGCAATGGCTAATAAATATAGGTAATTACTGCCACTCTAAAAATGTACCTCTTCTTAAGCGGCCCGGCAATAGAATCTCGATGCTGCGTCAAACATTCGAATTGCTATCGCTGCTATGATTCCTCTCTAGAGACTCCACTGGCTGACTGGCTGCAAACAAAAAAAAACAATATTATTCAAATAGAGAACACCTACCTAAAATTTAATAAACAAACGAACATCGCTGTTCGTTTTGCTGCACTTTTATAAACATTCTAGGATTTCAAACTACAGGGTAAAGTTTCTTGACACTGCAATTGGAGATCCTACTGAAATTGGAGTGGTGACTGAAACTGCTTCTCTATTTATGTTTTTACAATGAATGACACTGCTGATAACGCATCGACGACGACAGACATCGAGTCGTCACATAGTCAACTGATACTTTATATGCCTCAGCAAATTTTATTTCTTTGAGTTGTAGAATTTTAGTGTGGGAATCCTCCATTGAAGTCGTGGGTATTAAGTTTTGGTCTCTTGATTACGCACATCGCTGCGGTATGCGGTGCCAGACATAATTATAATCGTATTTATTTATTTACTTTAACATAACACGGCCAATATCCAAATTTGTTAAAGGCATGTTTTGAATATAGTTTATGAACCAACAAGATTAAAGCAGTGGTGGCATAGTCTTAAAGGCCGCGACTTATAAGTTGTAGGTCGTTGGTTCGAAACCAGGCAGGTGCTTTACGTTGTGTTAATTATTTCATCACCACTGCTCTTAAAACGGTAAAGGAAAACATCGTGAGACAACAATGAATGAATTGAAAAAACAACATGTTTAAGAATCAAAACAATATATATATTGTCAACTACGTGCATTTTTTGCTTTGGCGTGGTATAATAATTACCCAGTTAGCAACGTGATAGCGGGTAAATGCGTTACTCCCAATTGACAAAATCAATGAAGTCTTTCGTTTTGCTTGCATTCTTTACGTTGTCGAGCAGATAAATAAAAAAAAACCGGCCAAGTGTAAGCCAGACTCGCGCACGAAGGGTTCCGTACCATTACCGCATAAAACGGCAAAAAAATCACGTTTGTTGTATGGGAGCCCCACTTAAATATTTATTTTATTCTGTTTGTTGTTATAGCGGCCACAGAAATACATCACCTGTGAAAACTGTCTAGCTATCATAGTTCATGAGATACAGCCTGGTAACAGACAGACAGACAGACAGACAGACAGACGGATCGCGGAGTCTTAGTAATAGGGTATAGGGTATAGGGTTTTTACCCTTTGGGTACGGAACCCTAAAAAATTATTAAGAGAAAAATTCAAAGGAACTTTGTTCAAAATGCTTCGAATTGTCATAGAAAATTACATCATTGGGGTGCAATGCACTGGGAAATCTTTAATTGATATTTTAATTCTGTAAAGTTAGAATCAGATTAAGTTAGGAATTTATTATACCTACGGTGTTGCATAATTAAATTTTCAATTATTTTGCCTATGACTAATACATTAGCGTTTGCTGCTAACCTAGGATACAGATTCAATATCACTTTGCTGAAATTGTATTACCTATTCTCTGAAAACGAAACAAAGCCAGGCTTAGATTGATCAATATTTATACGAATTTTACCGTATGGTGACGGACGTAAAGAATTTCACCATCCCATATCTTCCCGTGGGTGTCGTAAGAGGCGACTAAGGGAAACACCAAAGAATGGGCAGCAGTGATCTCTGGGCACTTTATCAACAAACTGCGATCGCCAACTCGCCTGCCAAGCGTGGCGATTAGGGCAAACCCCCCCAAACCATGATAAGCACAACAAAAAAACGGCCCCGAGTGCCCGGCAGCCCGTCTACCCTCGACTACGGTAGCGGTTGAGGCGATGGCGTGGCAAGGGGTGCAAAGAATCCCCGGAGTGGACCCGGCTACCCAAATAAACACCGACGACATGACCTGGCAACGTATAACACGCGAGCACTCCGGACCGACGAGAAGATAGCCGAATTCGAGGACTCGATAATCCTCAAATCTGGTAACCTGCTCTATTTCCGAGAGGGTAACCGGCAGTCCCAGGGTGGTGTCGGGTTTATCGTCCACAAGTCCCTTGTGAACAACGTGGTGAAGATCGAGAGTGTGTCGACCAGGGTGGCGTACCTTATATTCAAAATATCCGCAAGATATTCGCTGAAGGTCTACGCCCCAACCTCGGCACACCCCGACGACGAGGTAGAGACCATGTATGAGGTTATCTCTAAAGCCATGCATGGTTTCAAAACTCACTTCACCGTTGTCATGGGGGACTTCAACGCAAAACTGGGCAAACGAGACGAGGATGAGCTGCAAGTGGGGCAATTTGGAGTTGGACGTCGGAACCACCGGGGTCACCTACTGGCCAGTTTTATGGAGAAGGAAGGCCTCTATATGATGAACTCCTTCTTCAGAAAGCGTGAGCACAGGAAGTGGACATGGCAAAGCCCCGATGGTGTAACTAAAAATGAGATCGACTTCATGATGTCAACCAAGAAGCAATTGTTCAATGATGTCTCTGTGATCAATTCGGTGAAAACCGGGAGCGATCACCGCATGGTAAGAGGCACATTGAACATTAATATCAAGCTTGAAAGGTCTCGACTGATGAAGTCCACGCTCCGTCCAGCACAGATCCAGATCCAAAACCCCGAAACCTATCAGCTCGAACTCCAGAATCGTTTCGAGTGCCTAGGGAGCTCCGTGGACGATTACAGCGATGGGTTCGTGGAAGCTATCCATACGGTCGGGTCTAAGTTTTTCAAGACCCGCCGTACAGATAGAAACAAAAAGCTCTCTGATCCAACTCTGAAGCTAATGAAGGAGAGGCGTGAGATGATCTTTGAGTCTTCAGACGATGCGGTGAAATACCGGCAGCTAAATAGACGGATCTCAAAGTCTTTGAAAAGCGACCTCCGCTGCTTTAACACTGAAAGTCTTAAAGAAGCGATTGAGCGGAATAAGGGCTCCAAGGACAAGGACAAACGATCCAGTTGGGTAGGGCCAACTTCGAGAAAGAGGTCAACCGTCGAATCCGACTCGGCTGGGCAGCGTTCGGGAAGTTGCGCGGTGTCTTCTCGTCCAACTTACCACAGTGTCACAAGACAAAAGTCTATGAACAGTGTGTGTTGCCAGTGATGACATATGGCTCTGAGACGTGGTCGCTTACAATGGGCCTTATCAGAAACCTGACAGTCACTCAAAGGGCAATGGAGAGGGCTATGCTCGGCGTTTCCTTGCGTGATCGAATCAGAAATGTTGAGATCCGTAAGAGAATCAGTGTTACCGACATAGCCCGAAGAATTGCCAAACTTAAGTGGCAGTGGGCAGGGCACATTACTCGCAGAACGGATGGCCGATGGGGCAGAAAGGTTCTGGAGTGGCGACCGCGAACCGGAAGACGTTGCGTTGGAAGGCCTCCCACCAGGTGGACCGATGACCTGGTGAAGGTTGCAGGAATCCGCTGGTTGCGGGACGCACGGGACCGGTCAATGTGGCGACGCTTGGGGGAGGCCAGCAGTGGAAGTCTTTCAGCTGATATGATGATACGAATTTTCGACAGTCCCAAGTATTACCTAATTCGGTAGTTTTGTATGTTAATACTTTTTACCTACTTACCAGTGTTTAAACTGTTGCTTATGTTAATTGGCGTTATTTTCATACATTATTTAAAGGTTGGTGTGATTTTGCTAATGTACTACATAATTATATGTATCTTCTTCATTTATTGACGACATGGTTGGCGTAGTGGTTGAGCGATCGGCTGCTGCGCTGCGTGTCGCGGGTTCGAATACCGCACGGAAAAAATATGTGTATGGCTATGGCCTACAGATACTTGTTCCGGATCTGGGTGTCTGTGTATTTGAGTTTAAATGTTAAAGAAATTCTTAGTGTGGGGCAAAGATAAAAAATAAATAAAAAATAATTAAGGCAAGAAATTGTATTAAGCATTTTTAGCTAAATTCAATCAATGACTCTTTTAATAACTGTGCTCTCTTTCATGACGATTTTAATAAGTCCAAATACGACTAGGATACATTGTTTTATTTCGGAGTTCCAGTACCTACCTTTCGGCTTCATTATCAGATCAGTTCGATGGTAGCATTTTCTTCAGTAGTTACCCTTGATTTATAAGTATTTGAAAGAAGGAAAGAAATAAAGAAAACTAGTTTATTTGGCACACAGAGATACACACAATGTATGTACAAATAAAAGGGAGCTTGATTTTAAAACAATTATATAGTGTGCCCCGCGGCTACGCCAAATAGGTCCGATTCAGCAAAATGCCAGACAACTAGGAGTTGCCTGACACTGGTTTTCAACTGAACCGAATTGCTTCATCATAGTGGGTCAACTATTCGAGATATATCTTAAACCCGTGACATACTTAGCCGTAACGCACCGGATCAACTCAGGATGGATAAAATGGCGACAGGTCACTAATTGTGACCCACGGATGCCCCTCAAGTTAAACGGGAAAATCTACAAGTCCGTGATTAGACCTGTCATACTGTATGGATCAGAATGTTGGGCTGTGAAAAAGATGGATACAAAGAGATTGCATGTAGCAGAGATGAGAATGTTGACATGGATGTGCGGAGAGACGAGATTGGATAAAATATAATGATACATAATGAGTATATTAGAGGCAGTTTGAAAGTGGCACCAGTGGAAGAAAAGTTGAAGGGAAACCGTTTGTCCTGGTATGGTCATGTGATGAGGAGGGATGAAACGCATGTTACTAAAAGAGTTATGAATATAAATGTGGAAGGATGGAGAGCGAGAGGAAGGCCAAAGAAAAGATGGATGGACTGATGGTGGATGGTGTGTGAGGAGTGACATGAAGGAAAAGGGAGTCAGTGATAGCGTGACAGGGGACTGGACGGTATGGAACATGAAAACGTGTTGCGCCGACCTTAAGTAACATGGGATAAGGGCAGGAAGTTGAAGACTTAGCTTTAAGAAGTTTCAGTGACCATCTGTGGTCTTCTTCTCCAAATGTTACTTTCTGAGTGCAAATGATTGCATTGTTGATGAAAATACCAAAAGTCGGGATATATATGCCTATAATATTTGAGGAGTTCCCTCAACTTCTTCAGGATCCCAACATCAGATCCTGACTTGATGACCATGGGACCACCCGGGAAGTAAACCATATAACACAAAAAAAAAATTCAAATCGGTCCAGGCGTCTTTGAGTAATCGGGGGAAAAAAAATTGTGACGAATTGAGATTCGACACAAAACTTTTAGAATTTCCTCCTTTTTTGAAATCTGTAAAAAAAGGCGGTACCAATCCTATATCGTAATCCAGGACATGTGTGAGTGTGACCTCTATCCGTGTGCCAAGTTTCATCCAAACCCATTCAGTCGTTAAAACGTGATAAGGCACTTAACAGACTGCCAGTCTGTTAAGTGCCTCAAGCAAAGCCACAACGTCGCTATAGTCACAGTAAAAATGTACAAACAGTATGGAAACTACCTACGAACGTTAGGGGTCTCGTCGATGCGCATGCTTGTGTGAGTGAGCCGTTTCGAGTGTTTGTAGGTAGTTTCCGTACTGTTTGTATATTTATTCTGTGATACAGTGTAGCAGAACAAAATTCGGCGACAGTCAATTGATATTTGAATTCAGAATTAGACAAAATTGAAAAACAATATATCTCGGCAATTTAACGTGATGATTTCGATTATATATTTACCTATTTCACCTGACGTTTCGGCCGTGTTGCAACGACCGTGGTCCCGGGTAGACTGGTGTCTCGGTGTACTGGCTCCGTTGGGGCAGACAATTTTTCCTCTACCCTCACATTTCTACACACAACACTGACCGTGTCCTTATTCTGTAAGTTCGACGACTGCACAAAACGAGGTAATGTTTTTTGAATCACTGGATTCCACGCCGCGGATAATTTGTAACCGTCATCCTGATTGAACCATGATATATGGTTTTTCAATTATTTTATTTATCCATTTATTGCAGACCAATTACATGTCCATAGTTGTTAGTAACAAAGGTCTTAAAACTATGTTAGTCAACTTATTGTAATAGTGTCATCTCGTCACGTGAAGCTGGATGACTCTCCCCAGCATCTCAGAGTCAGGCCTCTCAGAAAACATTCTTAGGATTCCGTTGTTGCTCCCCCGAATCCGACGCATCAGAGAAGCAGTTTTCTTGCGCATAATGGCATAAAAGTCATAAACTCTTGCGTCAGCAAACATGCCCGACGCACTGCAGAATCGGGGGAGCCTCACCAGAATCCTAAAGGCGTTATTGTATTGTACACGAAGAGCGCTGTAGGCCCGCTGGGTGTAGTTGGACCATAGAGCGCCGGCGTAAAAGTTTTGGCAGTAGGCTCTGAACAGTGTCACTTTTACGTCTACTGAACACCTTGCGAATCTATGAACCAACATGTTAGCACGCACCGACAGCGCTCTTCGTTCTCGCTCAACATCCGCATCATCTTTCAGGGTCTCTGTCACAAAGTGCCCTAGATACTTAAACTGAGCGACACTTTCTAAAGGCACTCCGTTCAGATAGACAGGTGGTACATGCTCCGGTTGTTTATTGCTACCTCTAATGACCATACACACACTCTTCTTCTCGTTGTACCTCAGACCGTGAGCCGCAGCATAAGACTCACAAATATCAAGCAGTTTTCTTAAACCACTGAGCGATGGACTCAGCAACACCATGTCGTCAGCGTAGCTGATGTTATTAACATTATGAAACGCCAAAGTTTTTTAAAGTTAGACAAAATTATCAACAAAAAAATCTCTGTCATGATAAAGTTCAAATTCTATTTCAACCCATGCTTTTTATTACCTTTATACAAATTGTTACTCAAAAATCAACTAAAGTACCCAATGAGACTTATTGGTGACTATGGATTGATCCTCAAATATAAATTTCAGTATAATTTATTAACGATACCTAGTCAAAAATTTTAATCAGGAACTGGCAAAAATACTATCCAAATCTTTAAATAATTTACCCAACCTGACCGAATCACATAAAAAATTCAATAAAATGTTTTTATAATGTTGTCAAGAGAATTATTTGCAATAAACTGTCATGGCAACCTGTAACTGAATACTGCAGCTTGGAATAGCTCCGTTGTTGGATTAAATTCACTGAATAACTGATGACAGAGTAAGCACTGAAGTTAATAAATGTATGTCCCATTGTACAGTTGTCAAAAAAAGACAAGCATTAGGGTTAAAAAGTCATTGTAGTCAAGTTTTTTATTTTTTATTCAGTAGTATTACATACATTTTATGTATTTAAGTTGATGCCAACATAAACTCATTAGTGTTTTACCGTGGACCAAAATCATCGACTACATATTATAGACAAAATAATAACAATATTAACTTTAAAACTTTCGCGTTTCATAATTGAAAAACAATATATCACGGGAATTATTTTATATTATTTAATATTCTTATATTTAATATTATTTTATTTTTAACTTTTTTTTTTCATCCCTATTAAATTCCCGTGATATATTGTTTTTGAAAATAATAACAACTTAAGTAGGCACTTATGTAAAAAGTAACAACTAAAATAATGAAAAAAAAAAACAGTGGGTATATGCGAAATATTATCTAATGCTAACAAGCGCACAAAAGAGACCACACCAGCCTTCCATCGTCAAAACAAAAGTGTTGAAGAGTTTTTATGTTGATATAGGTTGTTCCCAAAAAATAAACCTAATGTTTTTAGTAGTTGTTAATTTTCAACTTTATTTGTATTATAATATTATTGTTAAGTATTTATTTATGTTTTTCATTACTTTAAACTCTTTATTTATAATTAATTAAATAATATTTTTTGTTAGTGGATGTATATAATATTATATAGTTCTACCCAACTATCACATGTTTTTAACACCTCAACTGACATACACATCACACATCACATCATCAGCCTATTAATGTTCCCACTGCTGGGACACAGGCCTCCTCTCTGTGAGAGGGAATGGGCCGTAATCCACTACGCGGGCCCAGTGCGAGTTGGTGGATGTCACATGTCTTCGAATTTTTGGTTCTAGAACATGCCGGTTTCCTCACGATGTTTTCCTTCACCGTTTGGAGAGCAGTGGTGATGAAATAATTTACACAAAGTAAAGCGCCTGCCTGGGCTCGAACCCACGACCTACAACTTGTAAGTCGCGGCCGATACCACTGGGCCACCACTGCTCTCACCCATACATATTCCTTGTTTTAACCTGTTGCGGTTGCTAAACTTTTAAAAGTAATCAGTTTGCTTTCAATTCAATTTGAACTCAGCATAAACATGGATATAATTAGCCTATAATGTTACTTATGCTGCTGGCACAAAAGCAATCCCTCAATGAGTCCGCCGACTCGATAACAGCGAAACAAGCATCTATTTCATGCATCAATGTAATCTGACAATGTCTTATCCCATTAAAATGCTTTAAATAAATTCGTTTATCACTATTTCAAAGTTCGTCGCGTAAAGGGTTTACATTTCGACAATTGAAAAGTCCTGAATAAGCCGGACTTTATTAAAACCCCGGACATTTTCTGAATAAAATTTTTGATTAAATTCAGTTATAAAGGGGAAACAATGATGTTGACCAAATTGTAGGCTCAATTAATTTTATGTAAGACATAGCAGTAGTTAGTCGCCAATGATATAAAGCTGTTTGATGAAAGAACTGCTGTCAATTTATTTTCATCGCAACAAAACGATGAGTATTTGCCATTCAAGCGAAAAATCCAGAAAAATTAGAAGGCCGGACAACGTCCGGACAGGAAGCCAAATGTCCCGACCTGTCCGGACTAATGGTAACCCTAGTCGCGTAGTAAAAGTTGGCCATTCTTATGAACACTTTCCCCCTGGAAAAATTGGCAATATGTATTCAAAGTCAGCCTGTACCAATAAATATTCTTTGTATAGTATGGAACAGTTGTTGCATCCTATTAAATAATGTTCGCTAATAAAAAATCATTTGCGATTACTAATTAGTTTTCAGTCTACCGATCCTACATGGCTTTGAATCGGCACCGTGATTGCGTAATACACTAAATCAATACCGAAGGAGTTCCAAAAACCATTGCTTCAAATGTTTAAAAAATAATTTACTCGACAGCGCAAAACATGCAATTGCTGTTGAATAACAAAATAAAAAAGTTTGCGATCGATTGCATAAATCCTCCTCTGTCTAAGAACACCAGAAATTAACAAAAGAAAACACCGATTCGAATATTATGTGGAAGTCACATTCCAGAATCAGTCCAGCAGCCTTTTGATGGCTACTAATTAAAACACGACCACCTATGTCCCTAATTAAAATATTACCTAAAAATAACATTTGTAAGTTAAAATAAGGTCCCCAGTCCCTCGGTGTATAGAAGTTAACGGAACACTTTTATTGCGTAATGAATGAGAGGTCGGCGCTCGGGCCCTGGGGGTGTAAGGGGGTGCATCGGGGTGGGGTGCAATACACCCCACGAGCCTTATTTCGGGTCATCGAGCCCGACCTCGCAAGCAACGAACGCAGCTTGAACCGCCTTGCAAAATGGAGTTTTCATCTTGGATTATTAATTTTAACAAAGTGTTAGATTGAACTAATTCAGTAAACGCTCTTACCTTATTACATGCATAAATTATCATTTTAAATTATTTATTTGGTTGTTTTTGATACATGTTACCTATTTCTTGTCTAATAATTTAATTTGAATAACTTTAGCACTAATTAAAAAGAAATAGGTATTTCCTGACGCTTACAAGTCTAAAAAAAAGTTACTTCTAAAAATATTTTTAGTTCGCTTCTTAAGCAGTCAGGTTTTTTGATTTTTTGAATTATTTTTTTTTTAGTGAATTGAATGATATTTTTAAACATATATATTGCTTACATACACCTTTTAAAAATCTTTAAAAATCGGATCCCCACAATATGGCGCCCAAAACCGCCAATTTTGTATTTTCCAATTTCAATGTAGCCAGTGACACTCGCAGGGTTAAGACGAATCGATTGACGTAAGAATCATCAAAATCGGCCAACGCGCTTGGTCTGTAGAACGCCACATAAGAACAACCATACATACATAGACTGATAAACACATTACCCTCCTTCGGCAGTCGGGTGAAAAAAAAATCGTTCTACAAAATGGGTTGCATTAAAAAACAAAATGATGATTAAATTAATAAACTACATTAACGTCCATGGTAGAATATTAATAACGTACCTAGGTCACAAGTACCAGTTCTAAATGATTGTTAAGTCAATATGAGCGTGTAGCACGTTAGCCGGGGACCTCGAAGAAAAACTAATAAAGATTACAAAGCATCGATAAGTAGCATGTTTAAGCTAATAAAAGAAATTTAAAATAAAATGGGGATAAAGCAATCGATTTCTTTTCCGTCAATCCTTGTTTATCTAGAAGTCACGTAGACAACTTTATTAATGAAGCAATTAATGCCAACACAGGTGTAGATTATAGTAAATTTTACGTGAGAAAAGATTGTATTGTTTAAAACATTAGACCTTCGATTTCCATTAAAATTTAGGAAGCATTACTCATTAACACTTTAATCTTTGTAGTGTTCTAAATAATAATGTTAGTTCAAAGTATGAGGAATCTAATCACGTCAACGTTGAATCTCTCACGTGCCGAAAACAGTTTCTTTGATGTTCGTCGAGGACGTTAAAGTCCACTATTTTATTTATTTATTTTAACGCGATCACGTGAGCCTCCACCAAATGCTGTAAGTGCACGTGATACGAGTGAAATAACTATTTGTATGGAATGGGAAACATGTATGGGAACCGTATTGCGAATAATTTTCCCATTTCGTAATGGGAAAATTATAAAGCATGTAACGGACATATTACGTCCGATATTTATATCATTAACGAATTGTTATGGTTTTTAAATTAACTTGACTAAATATTATAAAACGGACAGTTTCTTAGTATCTATTTCTTTTTATCGCCTAATAATTCATTCAATAAGTCATTCTAATAGAAGAGCAAGGCGGATAACGCAAATAAGCGATATCGCGTTAATATTTTCGGACCCGAACGGTCTTTCGGTTATTCCGAAAAAATAAACGCGTTTTTTTCGTATTGGCGCGTCTCATTGTTTCTAGAAGTATAATTATACTAGCTGTCCCCGACGGGTTCGCTTTCATCAACTGGCTAAGCAGCAACCTAGCCTACCCCGCCCTTCCTACCTTCCCTAACCTACCTACCTACCCTACCCTACTTACCTATCCAACTACCTTACCTACCCACCTACGGACCTACCTACCCTACCATACCCTACCCTACTGACGTACCAATTTATTGCTTTTTGTTTTTGTTTAAAACCATCTTCTCATTATTGCCTTTCTATTGTATTTCTAAAACTTGTTTGGGGCACATTGGTTGGATGCTTTCAAAGTCTATAACGGACAAACGTAGGTAGAAACATTTTTTGTGTTTTAAGGTAATAAGGATAAATTATCTGACCCAAAATGCCATAATGTAAGCCACATTAAGGCATTTATAAGACATATGTTTTTTTTTAGATCTACTAAAACCAATTATTTTTTATTTTAGTTAATGGTACGGATAATAATGGTAAGTTGTAGGTCGTGGGTTCGAGCCCAGGCAGGCGCTTTACTTTGTGTAAATTATTTCATCACCACTGCTCTCGAAACGGTGAAGGAAAACATCGTGAGGAAACCGGTATGTCCTAGAACCAAAAATTCGAAGACATGTGACATCCACCAACCCGCTCGGGGCCCGCGTGGTGGATTACGGCCCATTCCCTCTCACAGAGAGGAGGCCTGTGTCCCAGCAGTGGGAACATTAATAGGCTGATGATGATGATGATGATGATGATGACGGATAATTAGCGCACGAGGATAAAGCAGTTCGGTAGCTTTTTTTCTACCGAATTACTTTACGAATATCAATATTTAAGGCTAAATAATAACTTTCGAGTAATGCTTTATAGCCTATAGCCTTCCTCATGAAAGTGGCTATAATATAGACGTACGGCGATGCGTCATCGGTACATGGTGGACATCCCACCCATACGCACAAAACGTTTTGGGGACACTTTTATTATGCGTACAGCTAAAGAGTGGAATTCCCTGCCGGAATCTGTGTTTCCCGATAGCTACAATCTAGGGGTCTTTAAGAGTGAATAGGTTTCTTCTAGGCAAGCGTGCTCTATCGTCGACCACATCATCGCTTACCATCAGGTGAGATAGTGGTCAAGCGCAAGCCTATAGATAATAAAAACAAAAAAAAAAAATATACAAATAAAATCCGAGGATTGGTAGTTTCAGAGATTAGGCCTTCTAGATTTCTAGATGCTTGTTAACATTTGTTAACTTTTTATCTCGTTTTCCTTTTTTTGTTTCGTACGACTTATTGTCGGGCCTACGTTGTTCCCCCATATCTAAGTACTAATGCTGTAACATGGAAATACTGTAAAACCAAACCATTTCTTTAAAAGAGTAACCATGGAGTTTCTTGCCGGATCTTCGTGGGAGACGACCAACCCGAACCGTGCACCTTTTGTCGACGTTTTATAAGTGCCCATAAAGGCCTATGTGAAATAAATAAAAAATATTATGATTTTTTTTTGAGCGCTTTCAAACATACAATCAAACTCTTCCGCTTTATTATATTAGTATATATATATTTTTTTTTTTTTTTTTTATTTGTATTGGGTTTGCTCTTGACTCTAGTCTAGGTCATATATATCGATTTTGATCAAGAGTTTTCAATGATAATACTGCGTTTTCCTGGTGATAATCATAATAAGGACTTTTTGAGATAAAGCTCAGTGAAACTTAAGGCGCTATAGGTACTCCAAATTGCGTTGCGTTATCTTTTCCTTTTCTCTCCATGACCGTTGCGTATGCGAAATTTTATGCTTCCAAATATATTAAGTAGTGTTGTTGTTCGTCCATTTTTATGTAAAAATCATTGCGAAGTGACTAAAATTTTTGAGATTATAATTTCTTTAATTAAACATCAAAATTACATTTACGGTCGTCGTCGTGTCGTGTGTATTCTTCTCCCTAACAATCTTCGCGAATGGACAGTACTTAGAATAAATTTATGATTATGTTTTAAATTTTTGACATTAAAAAGTGGCGCTTAGTGGCCTAATTTCAATTAGGACGAATTAAACGATTTAACTTTGACTATATCGTACATTTTGTTTATTTCACACAAATTGTATGGGAGTTTTCCGTTACATTGTCTAATACCATTTCCTGTATATCTAGTTTTTCATGCAGTAGAAACGATTTCACACAATAATCAAATATATTTTAATAATTTTTGTATAATTTTCATAAATTATCGAAGAAGACGGAACAAATATTAATTTCTGGTTACTTAGCTTGAAAGCCTTGCGATAACAGCTTACGATAGTTATCTAAATGCATTTTTGTGACATTGAAATGCACACTGACATATTAGATTAACAAAAAATGTATTTTCTATGCAAAATTATTCAAAATTATTTTCCGTCACTACAAAACGCAGTAGACATTCAAGGCTGTCTAATTGTACAGACTTATTAGTCACACGTATTATATAATCTTTTGAAATTGTTAATTGTAATAAATGTTTTTATAAAGTTCTAACAGTTCCGTTTTGGCGATTTTCCTAATACTATTTCGTCCCGGATCTATTTTGTGAATTCCTGGCTATTTTTTTAGTAAACTGATTGTGTACTCTTAACTCTAACACTTAGGATTAAGGATTATGTGTGATATATTTCGATTAAGCATGATATTCATGATTTCGCTACTGTTTTGTTTGTTTTTACCTTTGTCTAATTAATTTAGCCATATTTGCATGATTACATATTTACATACTTTTAACTCTGTTTTAATGTGATCAATGATCACTAATAACTGCACTCGTGTGTAGCTAATTAACTTAAGGTTACACTAGTCGATCATTATTTCTTACAAACGCAGTCTGGCGATTACTTCTCTGTTTGACGATGTACGTTCAAAATAAAAAATGATATCAATTTGTCTCATCATTATAGCCCTGTATGGAAAAAAAAAGTTAAAAAAAATTGAAGTTACGAGCGTCGAAAGTTCCATATTTCAACACTAATTTTAGTGCATCTTTGGGCGGAAATAAAAACCATAAGCAGAAGGAAAATTGCAAAACGGCCACCATACAGGGATAGATTAGTAATTCAACAATGCAAATAATTTTGATTTTGAAAATATACATTTAGTCGTTTTTTCATGATATCTATACTCCTAAAGGTCTGTTTATATAATTTCACGCGCTCGTTTTCGTCTTAAATCATCATCCATTTCGATACAAATTTGCAAAAGTGCTAATTCGTACGCGTATTAGCTTCTTACTGCTCATCACAGCATCTATTTCTTTAACACGTGTTGTCGGATGAGGTAGCATGCATTTTAACCTCGCGCACAAAATAGTTCGTGCCGTTGACTAGTGTACCCTTAACCTAGCTTTATCCATGCCTGAAACTCTCTTATTGGCTTAAGAGAATATTGTCATCATCTCACTGTCACTGTGCACTGTGTGTGTTAACTAAGATGCTATAGTAACGTTGATGCAACTGCACTGGGCTGTTCATAGACAGTGAGGTGAACATTCATGTAAATTATTAAACGAAGCTGTTGAGTTTCCAAATAAATAAATATATTATGGTTGAAACTAAAAGTATGATCTCCTGGTGTAACGTGAATTTACACATGTCTTAAGACTGTGTTCCTAAGTGATCATTAATTATTAAATAAGAAGTTTTGGATTAGTTCATTTGTTAGGCCCTCTATTACATAGGGTATTAGTTCTCATCTCAGTTCCAAGTAAACCTTTTCAGCCAGACTTAATCACCTCTTAACTTTTAAACACCCGACTAGCATAATTTTATATCAAAATCTTTTTTTTTATATTACATAGGCCTACATGAGCACTTATAAAACGTCGAAAAAAGGTGCACGGTTCGGGTTCTAGTCGTTTCCTATGGAGAAGAACAGGCATGAAACTCCACGGTTACTCTTTTTAAAAATGGTTTGTTTTTACAATATTTCCATGTTACAGCATTAGTACTTAGGTATGGGGGGACAACGTAGGCCCGACAAAAACTCGTAAGAAATAAAAAAAAAAAACGAGATAAAAAGTTAACAAATGTTAACAAGCGTCTAGAAATCTAGAAGGCCTAGAATGTTCACACATTCACAAAACAATCGGTAAAATCTACACAAAGGTAAAAAACACAAAATCATCATCATTATATCAGCCGAAAGATGTCCACTGCTGGATATAGGCCTGCCTCCCCAAGCGTCACCACATTGACCGGTCCCGTGCGTCTTGCAACCAGCGGATCCCCGCAACCTTCACCAGGTCATCGGTTCACCTGGTGGGAGGCCTTCCAACGCAACGTCTTCCCGTTCGCAGTCGCCACTCCAGAACTTTTCTGCCCCATCGGCCATCCGTTCTGCGAGCAATGTGCCCTGCTCACTGTCACTTAAGTTTGGCAATAATTCTACATAGAGAATTTGAATTAAGAATATGCTTAACAGGTGCTAAACAATTTAAAAATAAAAGTGAATTTGTAACACAGCAGCCTAATTGCGTAAGTGAGTTTGGCAGGGCAAAGGGAACAACTCCCCATGAAAGAGCAAACACATTTCCTTTAAATGTTTTCGTTATTGCGTAAATAATTTAGAAAGGTTACGTCTACCACCCTATGAGTTGAATTCACATATCCTTTCCATGACCTATGGGATTTCGAGTGTATTACGCAATACGAAAATCGTTGTTTAAAAGGTATCGTCACCCTTACCTATACTTATTCTTTGCCGAATAATTCACTTATGCAATTCATAGGCTGCTGATCTTGTTTCACACATTCATCCATCGTGGTTTGGTCTTTCCCTAAAGAGGATTGACAAAATAATGCTTTATTTTTCAGCTAGCAGTAGGCTTACGACTAAGTTAAGAATCTAACTGTAAAAACTGTAGAAAATAAAAAAAACTTTTTTACAAAAAAATACTACCGACTTCCAGAAAACTACAAAGTGAAAAATAACTTTATTTTTGGAAGTCGGTATCTTTCGTAGGTTCCATTTTTTTGCGTTATGGACACCGACTGCCAAAAATAAAGTTATTTTTCACTTTGTAGTTTTCTGGCAGTCGGTAGTATTTTTTTGTAAAAAAGATTTTTTATTTTTCACTTTTCGTTGTACCTACCTAATAGGCAAGTTGTTTAGTAAGTTTCCTATATCGCCAGAATAGATTAGCCGAATATCATGAAACTTGAACAAAACCGATCAAATGAGAGATCTGCTTACCCCTTAAGAGCGTACTGGCGTGATGTTATGTTATGAAATGGTATAAACAATAAACAGTCATGCGATTGCAGCAGTCCCGAGAGATTTGCCGTTATTTATTGATTAGTTCTGTTGTATATCTTCGAAGTTCTTCATCAGATCTTCACCAAATTAAAATGGGACCAATTTCGAAACATACTCTTTCAAACAAAAAAAGAATTTTCGAAATCGGTCTACAATTGATGGAGATATCGCTGAACATAAAAAAAAAAAACATACAAGAAGTCGAACATAGAACCTTCTCCTTTTTCGAAAGTCGGTAAAAAAACAACACAGGTGGTGGTAGTGTAGCGAAAGTTTCCCACACGCAGCTCAATGAGACGCTTATTGCATTTGCCATATTTGAAATCTTTATAGCATTGTCTTTACAAACGTTGATAGTATTTATTATGTAACAAAAATATAGCTATCATTTCTGAAAAGTGGAACAAAGACGTATTGGGTATAAAACGATCTAGGGAAGATAATTACAGTCAACCCAGACAAAGTCAGATAGAAAGAAAAAGAACATAAATGAGATTACAAGACAACAAAGTGGATAGTTAGCACTGAATAGAGAAATAAAATGTACAGATAGAAGAACACAAAGGTGTTGCTTATTTCAAAAGAATTTCTTCCAAAGCTGTGACGAGAGATTTCAATGCAAGACGTAGACATAGTGTGTATCATTAGTAAAGTTAAACCTAAAAACCGGCCAAGTGCGAGTCGGACTCGCGCACGAAGGGTTCCGTACCATTATCGCAAGAAACGGCAAAAAATCACGTTTGATGTATGGGAGCCCCACTTAAATATTAATTTTATTCTGTTTTTATTCGTATTTGTTTTTATAGCGGCAACAGAAAAACATCATCTGTGAAGAATTTCATCTGTCTACTCATTGTAGCACGCAGCTGATACAATGTTTTGACTTTTAACCGATTTAAGCTTGTTAATATTATCAATATATTGATAAATATATCAAAAATATCGAAACTTAAAAGTTATCGTGCTTCTTTCGTACCATTTTATACCAGTAATACAAAAAATTGCCTCAAAAAATGGCATTCGCGCAATAGCCAAGTAGATAGATCGGTACTTACCTAGTAATCTGTACTAAACTTATAAGAAATTTTCGTTGTCTAACTAGATTCCAATTAGAATGTGTTAATTATGTCGTTATCTTGTTCTAAAGGCTAGGCAGATGATGGTGATGATGATCTTGTTCTAATTAATATGTGATTCGTGGAAAAAGTAAAGTTAGGATATTTTCTAGCAAAGTTGAGATTGTCTTTAATTATTTTTTTTTGCTTGTCGAGATATTTTAATTATTTTAGTCTTAAATGACTATTTAAGCGTAAAGTCAATATTTCCGTTTGAATTGTGAAAATCAGTCAACGCTTTTAAGAGACGCATTTACTAAAGATTTAGTGTAAGGGAAATATACCGAGTTAATATTATCAAGTTTTTGTTCTTCAACATTTTTTATTGTTTGTAAATACATAGATATTAGTGTTTAATATTAAAAAGAGATATGTAAATAATGTTAAATGCCAATTTTAAAGATTTTATGCATAAGTAAATTAGTTAAAATAAAGGCTCCACAGATTTTGGCTTGTATAATATTTTGGTAATGAAGTTTTTTGATATCCAATGTCGAAGTTTCTCGCCAATCGTGTTTGTTTACTTTTTTACCTTACACCAATATTACCTACCTATATGTAAAAAACCGGCCAAGTGCGAGTCGAAATCGTGCACGGAGGGTTCCGTACCATTATCGCAAGAAACGGCAAAAAAAACACATTTGTTATATGGGAGCACCACTTAAATATTAATTTTATTCCGTCTTTAGTATTTGTTGTTATAGCGGCAACAGAAATACATAATCTGTGAAAATGTCAACTGTCTAGCTATCACGGTTCATGAGATACAGCCTGGTGACAGACATACAGACAGACAGACGGACCGCGGAGTCTTATAATAGGGTCCCGTTTTTACCCTTTGGGTACGGAACCCTAAAAACGATTACAAATATTACAATAAAGTTTCTAAATGTTATAAACAACAAGAAAAAGCCCAGATCTTAATGTAATTAACATACGCTGCCTGGTAGAGTGCGCGCAAGATAAGTCTGCGCGCGGCCGAAAATGGAACTAATCGTTTGTCATTTTTGTCAGGTGTCAAGATAGTGTGTTGTATTCCGTGTTTTATTCGTTTCCAAAGTGAATAATCGCCATCATTATCCCAAAAGTAATGTAAAGTGCTGGCAGAGATGTTTTCATGAAGTGAACAAGACAATAACGGGCCTACGTTACCGTTTTACAAAGATAGAGCCCGCGCTGCTTATTTGACAGGTAACTTTTAGGGATACCATTATACTAAAATTTCCTTAAATTTTACTACCGGTGCCTGACAGTATTGGTTTTTGGGTGGTACAGAAATATATCAGCGGACAGGACCGGTATCATATAATATAATGCGTCATTGTCAATTTGTTTTAGGCGTTTTTGATCGCACCACCGTCACCCAAATGACTCATGAGGGTTATGTGACACCAGCTTCTTCAAAAATATTGAGAAGATATTAAAAAAGAATTGAAATTTAAATGGACGATATTAGCCACTGCAGGACCATTGTTAGACCAAATTTAACAGTAAGTACTATTAAGTA
This sequence comes from Orthosia incerta, assembly GCA_948252205.1. Taxonomy (NCBI): domain Eukaryota; kingdom Metazoa; phylum Arthropoda; class Insecta; order Lepidoptera; family Noctuidae; genus Orthosia; species Orthosia incerta. The sequence continues at coordinate 11,295,485 of OX411748.1, forward strand.
TTCAATAAAAGATTTACAATAATTGTATGAAGCTTTTTTCATCATATTCTATGCAAGTAGAAAAAGCTAGTAATTAATGATGCTTAACTTTAATTTTCGAGTAATGAAAAATTACTGTTGATTAAATGAAGGAAAAAAGATCAGTTATGCTGGCAACATTAAACACGCCACCCGTCGCGCGCAGACTTATCTTGCGCGCACTCTACAATACACGTAATATTAATTCTCTCAAACAAGCTTGGAAATTTGAGCATTACTTTGACAACCTTCTTCGAGATAAACCGAAATTGCGGTACTGGCCAAATACATGCGAGCAGCGGCCGGCAAAAGTTGTAAGAAAAGCCATATCTGTCGAGTGTCGTGGTTTAGCGGCCAATTAAATTACATTAAACTCATATCTGTCGTGTAATTTAAAAATGGAACGTTTTTTTACTCCGAAACATGTCAACCAAGGAGGTAACTTAATAACAAAGGTTTTATTTAAATTTCAAACTGGCTTGCAAATAGAAAACTGTTTATTGAAAAAAACAAATGTACACTTTAGCGCGGGAAGAATTATTGTTGTTCGTTGTTCGTCATTGATTTTGAAAAGCAATTTTTTTTCTAGCACAAAGTACGTAAGCGGCGGCGCTCCGCAGACAGAGAGGCCACTCCGAACAAAGCCTCATTTTGCACACACACATTGACATTGCGATTTTACAGGGAATATTGGGCAATATTGGACCGAGTTCAGTCGCGGCTGTCACGAGTGCTTTGTGCTGGCGTTTGTCACGTCATTCATACCATACATAAAGTACTGTAACGAGGTTGCACTGGCTGGGTTACCTTTATTAATTATTACAGACCGAATATACTTTAAAGTAATTCTTTAAATTCGTTATTTTGCTCACTTTTAAATTATAAAGGTCATACAAAATTTTCAAGATGAAAAGTTAGAAATTCAATATGTATTCAATATCTGCTGGCCGCAGAAAATGTCGTATATATGTAACATCTGCTGGCCGGAAAAGACTACATATTTATAGGTTATGTTATGTACCTGTCAAAGCAACTCTGATTACATTGCTTGGTAATCTTCGGCGATATAGTGGAGTTATGAAGGTATTGATTAAGTTCTACAGCAGGAATGTCATTTGCTTGGCCTTCAGAAGCTTGAGGGCTTTGATTGCCAAAAATAAAATAAGACTTCTAACCTAAAACGTAAACAATTCCAACACATTAAAGTATTGTTCTCTCATTTGTTGTACATTTTCCTACCATGAGTCAAGTAAGAATTAACTTGTTACAACTAAAAAAATATCCAAATCTAGAACATATCACCGATGAAAAATATTTTATTATATAAAAGGCTGTCTCTCAAAAAGATTTGTTTTCTTTCCAGTTATCCTTGCTCCTCATTTTTTTATTTCGTCTTTCAATACCTTAAGCTTCCAGGGACAATTCATATTATCAATAACGATGGTAGACCAGTTTAAACACAAAAAATAACAATAAAACGTGAAACAAAGCAAAAACTATTTGACAGCAGCCATTGCGCCGCCAGCGACATCTGCGCTAAACTTTGCGTTCACATCCCCATTGGATATCATCAAAATAAATAAATCATTTAACGTCTCATTACACTCATACACTATAAGAGAAATACATGAAAATAGTGTAAAAGACAGGTCAACAAAAACATAAAGATTAATTCAACCGATATAATCTGCATACACGCACTGCATAGAAACTTGCAAATGCATTTTTTCTTCTAACGAGAATATTTAATAACAGAACGCTGTTTGCGGGATGCGACGGGGCAGTGTGCGCTTGCGCAGCTATTAATCTAATGCGCGCGCCCCGACAGGTGAGCCGCGATAATCTTGCGGACTTGCGCCTGCGCTTACAAACGGCGTGACCTTTCCGTAATTGAATAGGCGTGCGCGTTTGCAGCGCCGCACGCACGTTCTAAACGCACGCGAGCGGTTAACTCCTATAATGATAAAAAATATCATCTTCAGTCTTCACCCATAAATAGTCGATTTTTGTTGGTTAAGTACTCGTGTAAGTTTTGTTTGTATGCCACTCATAAATTGTGTGAAGAGTAATAATGCGGAGCTACACTGTTCCATAGACAACAACTACAAAAAGAAAAATAGACGCATCGAGGACGATCTAAATCTTCTTCACGTGCTTAAAGTGACAAAAACATAATTTCCTATTATGTTGATACATTTTGAAATGACTTAACAATTTCCTAGGACTAATAAAACATTGTACTGACTTAATTCTGCTCGCGTAGCGATGTGGACGGCTGGCTTCACATTTCTCTACAAATATATTGTATGTAAAACTGCCCTTACAATGCTAAACGATGGAAAAAATGTGAATGTTCTCTCATTGTTTTAAGTTTTAGAGGCTTATTAATATATATCGTTATTATATGCAAATGCTTATTACTTGGCATCGAAGGCATTTTCTTGCTTCAATGGATAACGTTTGAAAATAGATGTAGAGATAAGTGTTATCTGTTTAGCGATTATTCTACTTAGCATTCATTGTTTGTTACCTCTGCTACAATAATACCATTTTGGTTTTGTTTTAAGCTTCGCTACTTTCGGGCCCGATCTTAAACCTAAGGATTGTGTTTTTGAAATCTGGGTTATATTCTCGGACCCAGGAAGATCAGTGCCTATTTATATTATACCTGAAATATGTTGGCAGAAGTTGTACAGTGTAAAAAGTATACATTTTTCATGGATACTTTACATTTATTTAGGTGTCATCTAGTGTTAAAAAACCGGCCAAGTGCGAGTCGGTCTCGCGCACGTAGGGTTCCGTACCATTCTTCATTATCGCAAAAATCTGCAAAAATATTACGTGTGTTGTATAGGAGCCCCTACTTAAATAATTATTTTATTCTGTTTTTAGTATTTATTGTTATAGCGGCAACAGAAATACATCATCTGTGAAAATTTCAACTGTCTAGCTATCACGGTTCATGAGATACAGCCTGGTGACAGACGGACAGACAGACAGACAGACGGATCGCGGAGTCTTAGTAATAGGGTCCCGTTGTTACCCTTTGGGTACGGAACCCTAAAAAATGGGCATTAGTAGCTAGTGCATTAAGGTTATAATTTTATAAACAAAATTTCGGAGATAAACAACCAGTCGATAAAGTCAGTTGCACAAAACCTGATCGCCGTCTTCTTTTCTAAGCTGCTAAATTTATAACAAAAAATTAGTACGAATAAATATTAATAAGCTTGTTATAAGCGTCATTTGCAGCCGACGTGTGATCATTTATAATACCCAATTAAATATAGATGATAAAAAAAGTATTTAATTGGACAATTAAAATGCTATATTGGCCATAACACCTTTCATAAGTAATTATGAGGTTAGACGATTAAGTATTTATCATTACCTTGTTATTAGATGTTTCTTGTGTATCTTCAAACTCGTAACACAGTCTATATCTACTATCTGGATTCATATTCAATTCCTTTGTATTAACATTCGTAATCGTTTTTTCCTAACGTTTTGATACATTACTTACCTAAGCATCATAATTTATTCCTTAGTCAATTGGAAACAATGATAATAATTGACAGGAGACTTATAATTTGTCCATCATAATAAATATTTGTCGTTTGATTGACTGTTACTGATATATTGATTGATATATGAATTTGTTGATTTGGTAGTCAATAAAAAAGTTGACAGCATTTTTTTTTAAAGATACATTGCTCATTGCTAACTTATGCTATCCTCTAGCTTCTGCCAGTGGCTTCGCCCACGTGAAAAGTGTTGTTTCCACTACCTTGTCTATTATGTAACAAATTCATTTCGAAATATGAACATTTTGACACAACATTATAAAATTAAAATTAAAATAAACAAAATTAATAACAGTTACGAAATGACTTTTGTATGGAGTTTTGGTATCATTATGTAACTGACAGAATGATACTGAACCTGTTACCTCTCGAAAAAGCGCGCGTTGATTCTGTGTACATAGTCTGAACGTTTCTAATAAATTGTTATTGGAACTTATTTGCATTTAATTAAGTAAGCTCATCAGGTAGTGGAAAAAGAATTGTTCGTGTCGAGCATAAAAAGTCGAGATTTTAACACGAGCGATATAGCCAATTTTGACGTGAGCCGAAGGCGATCGTCGAAAGCTACATGCGAGTGTTAAAATAAAGCCTTTTAATGCGAGACACGAACAAATCTTTTTCGAAATGTACTATTAACATCCGAAGACAACATTACATTATACGGGGCTAAAAAGTAGCCTATATGCTATTCCAGTGTATAATGTATTTCTGTGCCAAATTACATTCAGATCCGTTCAGCCGTTTAGGCGTGATTGAGTAACAAACATACATCCATCCAAACTTTCGCATTTATAATATTAGTAAGAAGTAAGATAAATACGGCTCATATAAAAAACATCCTGTGATTTTTTAACAGTGATACAGAAAACCTTTCGGTGAAGATACTATTTTCGAAAGAGTCCAATATTTTTTGTCAATACCTAATTATTTAAAGGGAATTTGTCATACTCTTTCATGGAGTCATACCGATTGCCCTGCCGAATTCACTTACGCAAGTAGACTGCTGGTATCAGTTGCGTCCCAAGGTTTCAGGCTCAGGAGCCGTGGATTATTCCTTGCATATAAAAATATGATGCACGAATATTTTTTGCAGAGAAAAAGGAAATCCTTTGAAACTCATAAACAATTTTGCCTTGTCTTCAGATCAACAATTTTTTTTAATCTAAACGTGAGACAATCTTAATCTTGAGAAAATAATATAGGAGATAAACCCGTGCATAAAGACTTTCTTAAGAACAAAGTAGATATTACGTATACAGAAGAAAGTAGGTACTTTTACCTTTTACAAAGATATGTAGTTTCTGAACGTGGTGTTATTCTACACTTATATTTTGTAAGTTTAGATCAAATTTATGGGATCAAAGTTTTTTATGACTGTTTTGTGTCTTAACCGATAATGAGTCAATTAAAGAGTCAATTTTGAACATAGGCGTACTAAATGACTACGAATTTTAATTTTACTAATAATTTTTAACCGGTTTTTTTTTTCCTATGCTTTTTTATCCAGGAAAAATGCACAATTCCTGTCGGATAGGCCACGAGAGCAAAGCCGCGGAAAAAGCTAGTCTGAAATAAAGTTTAAAGCGTTGCGCGGAGGCGAGATTGCACATGATAATTGATACATCCGTGTGGCTCTAATCGGCCGGAAAACCTCTTCACTATCCGATGCACATTTCGATTTTTCTCCTTTGATGTGTTTAATAATGCATGAGCCGGATCGGCGCTATAATAGTATTCACGCGGCAGAACAAATTTACCGACACCCTTGGACACACCCGGATACTAATGGACACCGATGGATACAAGCGGATACCAGTGGACACAAGTTGACACACACGAGCGCGCCGCATTTGTTTTGATCCCGAGATCGATGTCTAATTGGGTTACAGCCCGTTGTGATTTATAGGTCAGTCGATTTACATTGTGTGTGAATTGGACTAGGGGTGTCCAATCTAGATGTAGGTACAGGTGCTTAGTTTGATTACATTCCGCAATAGAGGTGAACGAAAACAAGGACAATAATTTGTTTTTTTATTAAGACAGTTTTATATGTGTTTAATGGGTTCTGTAACGAATGGAATCAACATTTCGTTTAGCCATGTATTTTTAAAGTAGATACGAATTTACCTTTAATTATTTTGTGTTTTCCGTGACTTCACTGCCGTGGCCTTTCCCTTAGAAACTTAGCAATTTTCCGGGATAAGCAATTGCATATGGCACAACGTCAGTAATAGTGTAGTGCAGGGATCACCAATTACTTCAATTTAGGGTCTATTTTTTTTTAAATATAACCTTAAGGACCGAGTGGTCACTCGGTCCTTAAGGTTTCACTAGTCAACGGCACGAACAATTTTGTGCGCGGGGTTAAAATGCATTTTATATCAACCAACAACACGTGCGGAAAAGATTGATGCTGTGATGAGCAGTAGGAAGCTAGTTCGCGTACAAATGCACTCTTTTGCAAATTTGTAGCTAAATAGATAATGATTTAGGACGATACCGAGCGCGCGAAATTTTATAAACAGACCTTTGGGGTCTGGATTTCATGAAAAAACGACTGAACGTATCTGTTCAAAATAAAATTATTTGCATTGTTGAACTACTAATCTATTCCTGTATGGAGGCCGGTTTCCGTCTTCTTATGGTATTTATTCGCGCCCAAAAATGCGTTAAAATTAGTGTCGAAATGTGGAACTTTCGACGCGAAAAAGTAAATATTTGAAAGTTACCTTTCAAATATTTACTTTTTTCACTTTTTTGTTTCCATACAGGGCTAGATAATGATGAGACAAATTGATATCACTTTTTATTTTGAACGTACATTTTCAAATAGTGGAATAATCCCTAGACTACGTTTGTATGGAAGAATTTTCTACTAGTCTAACTTTAAGGTTGCCCTAGTCAGTCATTCATCCATACAAACGTAGTATGGCTATTACTCAACTGTTTGACGATGTACGCTCAAAATATAAAATGATATCAATTTGTCTCATCATTGTCTAGCCCTATATTGAAACAAAAAGTAAAAAAGTTCTTTGCAATTTATTATTTATTTATTCAGGACCTCCAACGAAAGATGTACACAAAAAACACAATGAATCATCAATATGAAGTAATGACAAGTGCACTCCCTCAATTATAGGAGGCCACAGCATGCATTTTAGATTATCGATTAAATAGAAACTAAAATATAAACTCTTATTACAAGGTAAAAGTAAAACATATAAAAAGAAATCAAAACATGACATACTTATAAAAAAGACTTTCCTTATCTCCTTAACTCAGTAATTAGCCTTAAGGTTTCCCAACATTATGGCAAACCAGACGGCAAAAAATCTTCAAGAGTAACAAAATGTATACTTTTTACAAACACTATCAGGTACAATTTTAAAATAAAAACTTATTGACATAATGGTAAACTTAAATGAAAAAAAAAATAGTTACAGAGCAAACTATAGAATAACTTAAAAATAAAAACTCACAGAACCTCAACTAATGACTTTTTAAATTTAGGCAATGGCTCACAAGTTTTCGACAAAGTATTATATTGCCTACAGAGTCTGTGTACAGCGGCATAGTGACCAAGATTGGATTTTGAGTACGGTATTTCCAATAGATTGAAATTTTTCTTTCTTGGGATGCGGTTGGGTATGTTTATATTTATGGAGTTCAGGAGTTCGATGCAGTCAATGGACCCGTTAATAATTTTGTGTAGAAATATTAAATCTATTAATTCCCTTCATCTAGACAATGTATTAATCTTGTAGTGTTTCATCCTATCTTTGTAACTCATTATCTGCTTTGCTAAATGATCTCCATAACTGAGATGAAACAGAAAACGTCTTTGAACACTCTCTAAGCGTTTAATATAGACATCGTAATGTGGATTCCAAATGACTGAACTGTATTCCAATATCGGGCGAGCAAGGGCGTTAAATAGTTTAACTTTTGTTGAGGATCGCTTGAATTCTTTGCAATTCCGTATAACAAACACTAATATTTTAAAACCTCTTGACACAATGTTTAAGATATGGACATGAAATTTGAGTGGACTGTCGTTCTGAATTCCTAGATCACGGATATTATATACATAAGTAGGTACCGTGAACTCACTCTGTTTGACTGATCTGCAGCCTTACTGCGTAATAAACTCGGCGATGCAAAGGGCAAAGAGATTGCCGTCGAGTCTATGTGATTGGTCGATTGTCAATCACATCCACATCGCGTTTTTCATCTCGCCATGTGATTGATCAATTGTTCACACTCTTTGCTCTTTGCCTTGCCGAAATCATTAATAAGAATGCGGTACTGTTTGTTCCTACAACCCCCTCTTATCTCAAAGAACGCTTTAAATTCCTTCATGACACACATTCTAGACACTTGAGATCATCGGAGAATTTGAAACTTTTGATGCCTGCTCATTCCACTAAGTTCTACGACAAATTATTTACGGTCCAGGCTGTGCGATTGTGGAATGAGTTGCCGTTGCCTGTTAGACAAGCCCAGTCACTGGCTTCTTTTAAGTACCTAGTTAAAAACCATTTCCTTTCTGTCTAACGCTTTTATATTTGGATCTAATTTCTTTCATCATTATTCAAAATATATTTTCTTTTGTCCCTTCTTTCCTTGAATTTGTTAACATGTAATATTATGTATGTGTATATCTAAGTATATATATATATATATATATGTATATATATATGTAAGTATATGTGTATTTAAGTTTATGGATAATATTTACTATAACAATATAGTTTTGTATATATTTATGATTCAATGTAATAGCAGTACACCACAGACTACCCCCTTTTTTGATTCTAACTTCTCTCAGTCCATCCAAAGGTTGTCTGGTAGATATCGCTGTCAGCGATAAGACCGCCTTTGTACCCGTATAATTAAGATTTCTTATAAAATAGATGTGTAATTTTTATGGTGTACAATAAAGTATATTCTATTCTACTGCAATCCTTACACCTTACTTTAAACTAAGTTGAACGAAACGCGTAAGCGCCATGACTTTCATAGCGCTTGTGACGTTTTGATCGCGAGTAGTCTAAACTCTATAAGCGATCTAGTGCTGCATGATTTAATAGTTCGATTAGACAATATAAATATCTTAGCGCTACAGCGAACATTATTTCTAACTCACCAGCATTTGATCAATATTTTTTCATGAATGTTTTTGTCTATCGGTAGAAAATAAGTCAATCCTTAGGCATGTTATTCCAAGTTTGAAGGAAATTACAATCAAATCAGTTGCCACGACAACGGCAAAAACCCGCAGGCTTATTACGTTAGAAACGGCAATCAGCTATTATCGCACGACCAATCGCTTTTTGTCTTAAAAGTCGGCATCACCTATAGTGTAAGTATGGTAGGACCTACAGAATCGTTTGTCAAATGCACTTATTTCTAAAAAAACCGCTTAAATCTCTAAAACTTTTGTATTGAAGATCAATTATTGCGCAAAAATCGCTATCGTTTTTCTCTTGCAAGATACGTAATAAGCCTGCCGATGAATGTCCAATAACAAAATAAAAACTGTCAATTTGACAATGCCAATTATACTGGATGAAATTACTTTGTGGTAGTTGGATGCAGGGGGTAATTTGTATAAAGTATTATGACCTGCTATTATATTCACGTAATAAATACACACAAGCGTACCTAACATAACATCGTTTCATGAAACATTCAAACGATAAAACAAAATCAGTTCAAAATAAAAGCTTTCCCATGTTCGTATCGAATAATCGAATAAAAACTAAAATTCAAATGGGCGTTGGAATAACATTCAGTTTGCAGACGAAGCTGTTTTATTTATAAATAGTATCGTTCCAGTTTCATTGCACTGGGTCAGCGGTGCGGTGGCGCGGAGTCTGACTGTTTATTGATTTGCTAACGGTCCCGGTTAATTTTGGCAAGGTGGGCCAGCCGGCAACTCGTCGATGTAGCGAGCACAATGCATTTTTTTAACGTAGAACAGAATTTTAGTTTACTTTTTTTACTTTTATGGCTGTACTATCAAGTGGTAGACAATTACTGTAATGCGGTTACATTATTGCTTTTTTGCACATAAACGAACAATTAATAAAACAAGTACTTAAAATTTGAACTTTAGAAAACCCTTATACATTTTTATTTCATGCTTTTTAAACTACATAATTTATCTAGTAGTAGACACGCTTCGATCGACGATCTATCCAACACGTAATTATGACACGATATCTTGCGGAAATCATCACTCATCATCATCATTAGTTCAGCCGAAAGACGTCCAGTGCTGGACATAGGCCTCCCTCAGGCGTCGCCACATTGACCGATCCCGTGCGTCTCGCATCCAGCGCCTTCCCGCAACCTTAACCAGGTCATCGGTCCACCTAGTGGGAGGCCTTCCAACGTAACGTCTTTCGGTTCGCGGTCGCCATTCCAAAACTTTTCGGCCCCATCGGGCATCCGTTCTGCGAACCACATATGTCCTGCCCACTGCCACTTAAGTTTGGCAATTCTTCGGGCAATGTCGGTAACTTTGGTTCTCCTGCAGATATCCTCATTTCTGACATGATCATGCAAGGAAACGTCGTCCATTGCCCTTTTGGTGACTTCAAAATAAAAAAAAATAAAAAAATAGTCTTTATTACGGACAAGTAACATCCATGTGGGTTAGAAAACGAGAAAAACTTATACCTATGTTAGTACACTCTTAATTTCTAAATCATAATATTAAAATAACTTATTTAGTGACGAGGTTGTTGTTCCGAATGCATTTCAGAACACATCCACATCCCCTAATAAGCTTTCTGAGAAGGCCCATTGTGAGCGACCACGTGTCCACGTCTTGGTCCCATAGGTGATCACGTGCAACACACACTGCTCATAGACTTTTGTCTTGAGACACTGCGGTAAGTTGGACGAGAAGATACCACGCATCTTTCCGAACGCCGCCCAGCTTAGTCGGATTCGCCAATTGACCTACCTTCTCGAAGTTCGACCTACCCAAACGATCGTTTGTCCCAGGTAGACATAATCGTCTACAACTTCGAGTGTAGATACCTTGATTTTGTCCATGTTCATTTTAAGACCCACTCTTTCGGAAGCTTTACTGAGGTCATCGAGCACTGTACTGAAGCTCTCCGTGGCCTCAGCCATGACCACTAGGTCGTCGGCAAACCGAAGGTGAGTAATGTACTCGAAATTAACGTTGATGTCGAGCCCTCTCCAGTCCAGAACCTTGAAGACATCTTCCAGCGCAGCAGTGAACAGTTTCGGAGAAATGACGTCTCCCTGTCTCACGCCGCGCTGGAGAAGGATTGGTTTCGAGGTTTGATCCTGAAGACGGACTGACATGGTGGCGTTTTTGTACAAACACTTTAACACCTCAATGTACCGGTAGTCGATCTGGCACCGTTGGAGAGACTGCAGTACAGCCCAAGTCTCGATCGAATCGAAGGCTTTCTCTCGTCCACAAACGCTAAACAGAGAAGCAGGTTATACTCTTCGGTCTTCTGTATAACCTGCCGCAGCGTATGTATGTGGTCTACGGTGCTGAAGCCTTTACGGAATCCGGCTTGTTCGGGAGACTGAAAATCGTTAAACAGCGAGACGATTCGTGATGACTCTTGCAAAACAACTTGTAGACATAACTAAGAAATGAGATGGCCTATAGTTCTTCAGCCGGGTATTGTCGCCCTTCTTGAAGAAGTGTACCACCGCACCCCTGCACCATGCCTGTGGCGTTTTGCCCTCTAGTATGATGGAATCAAACAGCTTCTGAAGGGCCTTAAGTACCGGTTTCCCACCCGCCTTCAAGAGTTTGGCCGTGATTCCGTCATCACTACCGCCTTACCGCCTACCACCTTGTTGTTTTTAAGCTGTTTCAGAGTCATCCAAATCTCGTACAGGCTGACTGCCGGGATATCTTTGTTATAGTGTCGGATCAATTTAGCTCTTGGGTCGTTTGCTAGATTCGCAACGGGCTTGCTGATTAATGTGTACAACTGCCCATAAAAAGTATCGATCTCTCTCAAAAGATCCGGTTTGGCGGATACGATCCTGCCATTGTAGATCTTCAGTTTCGTGAGCTGGCTCTGCCCAATAGCCAGATAACTTGAAAAAACCTTGGAGCCTTTATTTCGCTCAATCGCTCGGCATTAAAGTGGCGGAGGTCTCTTTTCCAGGATTTAGACATCTGTCTATTGAGCTGCCGGTATTTGCACGCCTCATCTGAAGACTAGTAGTCATCTCACGCCTCTCGTTCTTAAGCTTGAGAGTAGGATCAGAGAGCTTTTTGTTTCTATCTGTACGACGGGTCTTTAAAAACTTAGACCCGACCGTATGGACAGCTTCCACGAACCCATCGCTGTATTCGTCCGAGGAGCTCCCTAGGCACTCGAAACGATTCTAGAGTTCGAGCTGAAAGCTCTCGGGGTTTTGCATCTGGATCTGTGCCGGACGGAGCGTGGACTTCATCAATCGAGATCTTTTAAGCTTTATATTAATATTCAATGTGCCTCTTACCATGCGGTGATCGCTCCCGATTTTCACCTTACTTATAACAGAGACATCATTGAACATTTGCTTCTTGGTTGACATGATGAAGTCGATCTCATTTTTTGTTGCACCATCGGGGCTCTTGCGAAAAACCCGGATTGAAATAGTAAAACGCCCATAACTTTTAAACGGCTGTACCGATTTTCATCAAACATAGCTAAGAACACTCTCGATACAGTCATCTTTCAAACAAAAAACACTAAATTAAAATCGGTTCATCCGTGTAGGAGCTACAGACAGATACACAAATACACAAACACACAGAAAAACACAAATACACAAATTTATAACGTTATTTTTCCGTCGAAGGTTAAAGACACTTATGACATACTGAACGCATTTTGATAATAATATGCAAATCGGATACAGTTTTAATTACAATGATTAAGAGAAAGGCGGTTTACTTACAACTATGCTTAAAATGTTACAAAAACTGGATGGCCGACTCTAATAAGGGTTAACCTTTAGAATTTCACCATAAACGCAATTAAATGGCCGCGCATGCCCAGCACGCACCCTTGCCTCAACATACATACATAGAATTATCTTTGGAATATTAGCAGCTCATATCGACGCACACATCGTCGAAAAACCAGCGGGAATTATAATTTATGCGGTTTAAATTCCTATTGACAAACAGTGGTGAGCCAACCAAAGGAAACGGGTGGTGAAAGGACTTACTTGGTATCTGGAGTGAAGCACGTTGGTGTAAGGGCAGCAGAGATGATGACGCTCGTGTTCGATGCCTCTTTTTTTGTCACTTATTCACTTTTCACTTTTGCTCCCTTGGTCTGTATATGTCACACGCGTGTTGGCCAACAAGAATTATAAAATATTTAGCGGATTAGCGGTAAATATAAGTAATCGGCGAAGAGCGGTTGAAAAAGCGGTGCGGCTTGATTCACAATTCAGAACAACCAACCGTCGTAAGAGCAGTTGATTGGTCGCGTTCGATGAATAGTTCCTTCTCTCTCTGCAGTATAGGAATTAGGAAAGGAAGGGAATATAGTTAGCTCAAAACTGCGACGAATGCTGTATTTAAATGTGAGATGCGTTCAGAAATATTGGTAGTAATATTTTATTTAATAAAACTTGCGCAAGCATCCTGCCCGGCTTTGAGGATAAGTAATATTCTCAAAAGGAAAGAAATTATATTAAAGCGGACTAGGAAAAGAGAAAAATATTTTAAGTATGTTAACTATAGCTAAATTAAAGTTTTAATTACGCGGTGATGTTATTGAGAAGGTAAAGGACATAATTTGACAATGGGTCTCTTGAAAGAGCCACTGCATGTCTTCACCATAGCAACGCGGGTTGTCCCATCCTTGCCGGGAAAGACTTCGGTGATTAAACCCATTGGCCAACGTAAAGGAGGGACATCATCCTGATGTATGAGAACCACTGTACCAATCTTAACATTGTCTTCGGCATTTAACCATTTTTGTCTAACTTGAAGATTATGTAAATATTCTATACGCCATCTCCTCCAGAAACTACAAACCATCTGGTCAAGCAATCTTTTGCGGCAAGTTAGAGACTTCGTCGTCTCGGGAACATTTATGACGGGCAACGAAGTCAACGGAGAAGCCATTATAAAATGAGCGGGAGTAAGCGGTTCTGGGTACGGATCCTCAGCCAGGACACAGAGCGGTCTGGAATTTAGAACTGCCTCAATTTCAGTGAGAACAGTCGAAATCTCCTCATAGGTAAGAAGTTGAGAGCCGATAACACGGTATAAATGCGTCTTAATAGATTTAATATTTGATTCCCACAACCCTCCAAAGTGGGGGGCGCGGGGTGGAATCATTTTCCACTCTATGCGGTAGCGGTTAGCAAGTAGTTCTTGCAATTGAGCCTTGGCTCCAACGAAATTTGTTCCGTTATCGGAATATAAATAAGAGACAGGTCCTCTGCGGGAAATAAATCTTTTAAAGGCGGAAATGAAAGTGTCCGATGACACGTCAGTAACCAATTCAATATGAACCGCTTTGGTAACGAAGCAAATGAATAAGCAAATGTAAGCCTTCTGACTTCTTTGACCTCGGCGTCTACATAACGTTACTTTAATGGGACCAGCGTAGTCCACACCCGTATGGACGAAAGCTTTGGTCTCCTGTACGCGACAAGCGGGTAAATCAGCCATCTTTGGGCTGGGGTGAGATGGTGAAACTTTAAAGCAAAAGTTACAAGCATGTAATCTTTGTCTTATTACACCTCTAGAAGAGAGGATCCAATATTTTTGGCGCAACAGAGAACTAAGAAGGTTTACACCGGCATGACAATAAATACGGTGGTAATAGTCTATTAGAACATGTGTAAAATTATCATGTTTAGGTAAAAGAGAGGGATGCTGAGCTTCATAAGGAAGGTTCGCATTTGACAATCTGCCGCCGATTCTAATTATATTATGCTCGTCTATGAAGAGATCGAGTTTTTTATATTGTGAGCGAAGTTTCTTACTTTTAATTTCGTCATAAATATCTTTAAAATAAAATTGTTGAATACAACGAATTAAATAAATTTCAGCGGAAGCTAACTCACGGACAGTAATCGTCTTGTGTGATTTATCATAAGGAATAATACGTAAAAATCTTAGAATGTATACAATTATGCGCAATATTTTATTTAATGATGCAAATTTTTGAGAAATACTACATATTAAATTGAGTTCTGATGTGGTAGATACCAATGTTAGAGTTTTATTATTAAATTCAGGCAATTGTTCGTTGCATGACGAAACAAAAGATGTGATAGGCCACTCAGCAGTGGGGCGCAGAAGCCACTCAGGGCCATGCCACCATAAATCGTGGTTTAGCAACTGTTCAGGTAGGAGACCTCGAGATAGACAATCACTAGGATTTTGTTTTCCGTTAATATGATAAAAATGCTTAGGATCAAGATTTTCTTGACATTTAGCGACGCGGTTACTAACAAAAATGTTCCATTTGTGCGGTGAGGAATGAATCCATGAAAGAGTAATTGTAGAATCGGAAAAGGCAAATATACTATTAATAGCAGTACGAGAACGGTAAGTGTCATAAACTAATTTTATTAACTTAGACAAAAGAACAGCGGCGCAAAGCTCTAGACGAGCTAGAGATACAACTTTAACAGGTGCAACTTTGGATTTGGCACACACCAAATTTACGTGTGTGTAACCATTTGAATCAGTGACATGTAAGTATATGACGCAGCCATAAGCATTCAAGCTGGCATCAGCAAAACCTACTATATTTGTCACGCAACCCATAGAAACGGCCACATGACGAGGCAATTTTAAAGAAGAAAGTAAAGGTAATTGTTCTTTAAATTTTTGAAAGAGAAGTACAATTGAATCGGGTGGAGTTTCATCCCAATCTGTATTTAATTTCCATAATTCTTTTATAAGTAATTTCGCGAATAAAACTACTGGAGCCACAAGACCGAGACAATCCCACAGACGGGCAATAGTGGAAAGAATGGAGCGTTTAGTACAACCTTTATCCAAATTAGATGTTGTAAAGGTGAAACAATCTTCAGAAGGAATCCATTTGAGTCCAAGAATCTTTAAATTATCCCCATCAGAAAAATTAATAGAAGAGCGGTTAGAATGTGGAATAACCTCTAGAAGCTCCGAGGAATTACTTGCCCACTTAGTAAGGTCAAAGCCACCAGCCTTAAATAAGGCGATAAGTTCAGCGGAAAGAACCTTGGCGTCCTTCAGAGAAGGGGTTGAATTAGCTAAGTCATCCATGTATAGCTCATGAGAAGCAACAATGGATGCGCGCGGGAAGCGATGTTTTTCATCTTCTGCTAGCTGGCGCACAGTGCGCATGGCTAAAAAAGGACTGGGCTTGAGACCAAATGCAACTCGATTAAATTGAAATTCGCGAATAGGTTCAGCGGTATTAAAACGAAACAATATTTTTTGGTATTTTCGATGCTCATCAATAACAGCAATTCGAAGATACATCTGTTTTATGTCAGCTGTAACTGCAATAGGGAACAAGCGGAAATTTAAAAGTAATAAAAATATGTCAGCCTGTAAATTCGGCCCTGAGTGTAACAAGTCATTCAACGACACGCCATTATGAGACTTAGCACTCGCGTCAAGAACGATGCGAACTTTAGTTGTTTGTTTATCATTTCGAATGACCGGGTGATGCGGTATATAATAACCTACAGTCTGATCAACAAAACTAGGTGTAATTTCAGTTAAATAATTTTGATCAATATATTCTTGAATTGTTTCATTATAACTAGCGCGCAAAGCAGGGTCGCGAAGCTTAGTTTTTTCCAAATTAATTAAACGTCGATAAGCGACAGCATAAGAATTTCCAAGTGAATCTGGATTTTTACAGAATGGTAACGCAGTACAATACCTACCACTGGAGTCACGTGACACAGTAGAAGCGTACAGCTGTTCACAATCCAGTTCCGCAGGGCTCATAAAAGGTTTTGAAGGTATTTCTTCAATGTTCCAAAATTTATGTAAAGATTCGTCTAAAGACAGAAAACAATGAGAATTATCTACACTTAGCGCGGTAGACAAGTATGAAGCGGTATTTAATTTAGCGGGACTATAATTATTATTATTAGATAAACTAGCGGGTACCTCACCCATAAGAATGTAACCAAACACGGTTTCAATAGCGGATGGAGCGGTAGGTGAGATAATTTTATCGTGAAGTAATAAATACGGGAACAGTTTTGCTCCTAGAAGCAATTCAACCTCACCAGGTACATACCATAGTGGATCAGCGAGCGGCAAATCAAACAAATGTTGCACTGCAGAAGTGTCAACAAAGTGGGATGGTAGGTTATCCGTGATACAATCTACAACAAGAGCGGAAATTTTAAAAGAATTAGTTTTATTTTTAGCAGTAACTGTTATCTCAACGTAACCTATGATAGGCCGCGAAGAGGTTCCGACACCCTTTATAGATGAGTTTGAAAGTGGTATAATTTTTAATTGTAGTTTTTTACAACAAGCGGAAGTGATTATATTATTTTGCGAAGCGTTATCTATTAAACATCTAACGGAAACGTATTTGTTATATTTGTTGTCAACATAGACTTGTGCAGTTGATAACAGTACGGTTGTACGCGGCATGTCTGTACCTACAAGCGAGCATGCACACAGCGCCACCTGTTGTTGCGAATGCGCGGAACTAGTGACAGCGTCAGTCGATACCGATTTAGTCGGATGCGAACTGTTTTCCAGATGTAAAAGAGAATGATGTCGTTTATTACACGTCCTACAATTATGTGTGGATTTACACTGTGAAGCAGTGTGCGATATACTAAGACAGTTCACACAACCACGTTTGTTTTTAATAAAGTCCAAACGCGAATTGGCTGAGATTGATTGAAAGGATGGGCAAGTGTAAAGTTTACAATGGTCAACCTTATTGCAATACAAACAATTTTGATTATTATCACAAGCAACAAAGGTATGTACTGTACTATCACGTGACTGATTACGAGAAAAAATATTTTTATTAGGGTTGTTGCTTACTAACGCAGTTCGCGATGAAATAGTTCGATCTAATATTTTAACTTGCGATTTTATAAATTCAACGAATTCCGTATATGTAGGAATTTCCTTATCTCTCATATGCATTTCGAATAAATTTACGGTAGCGGGGTCTAACTTTTTTAAAGCTAAATTCAACAAAATGAAATCCTTTAAATCGTTAATTTTTAATTGTTCTAAAGCAGAAACAGACGCGTGAAAACTTTCAATGAAACTATTTAAAGATGCGGAATGATTAGTTGCGGGTTTAATATTTAATATGTTAGACATGTAGTGTGAGCCTAGCGCTCGTTTATCCTGATACTTTTTCACCAAATTGTCCCAGATAGCGGTATAATTATCACCTGACGGAATAATTCCGGCGGTAATTTGCAACGCACTTCCCTTTAAATTACCTATCAAATACTGCACACGTTGAGAATCTGTAAGGTTTAAATTACTATGAATATTTGACTCAAATGATTCATAGAAAACAGGCCAGTTATCAATCCTACCATCAAAGAACGGAATTTGAATCGGTGGGAGTTTGACTTTATATTGTTTTGATGGGTTATCATGGGACGCTGCGTCGGTCGATGATCTCGAATACTTCGCGTCGATAAGAGATCGCATTCGCTCCACACGAGTATATACATCGTCAAAAGATGTAAGATTTTTATAATCGATTTTATAATCAGGGTTTAACTGTAAAGAATATGTATTTATATTATCTAAATTGGTACTAAATTCTTGACGAATAACTGAGAGAATTTCAGAATCTGCCATAAATAATTCCGAGGAACGAAGCTCGATACTAGTCGTATTTATTTTCTTAGACGTTTCGTATAATGACGATAAACGTTCAAAGATTGCTTGATTTTTAGCTTGAAGTAATTTAACTTTAATTTTAAGATCTTCCATGTTGGAATATTAACAGAAAATATAGCGGATAAATATTAGTTATAGCGGGTAGACTTAGAATAATAAATTACTCTAAGCGGGTATAACAAAGAATGCGGTTGAGAATAAGTTGTACGTAAATTAACCGAGTTAACTCACGAAAAGTAGCGGGTAGAATATTCACATATGCTATTTCAATGCAGTAGGAGAAATATCAAGGTTGATACAGTAATTCTCAATGAATTATGTACCTACTTAGCGGGATTGTACGAACGCTAACGTACGCGTTCTTAATGGCGGTTTTATGAACTTTGTATTCTAGGTATGTGGACCTAAATCCTAGGTATGAGACCTATTAGGATGCGGGAAATTATGAGGAAAGTATAAAAGATCGTTGATTCTATGAATCCGACTCGATTGGACCAAAAAAAATGGTGTTGAGGAGTAAATCGCGGCTTTACGAAGGACCAGCGGGAATTATAATTTATGCGGTTTAAATTCCTATTGACAAACAGTGGTGAGCCAACCAAAGGAAACGGGTGGTGAAAGGACTTACTTGGTATCTGGAGTGAAGCACGTTGGTGTAAGGGCAGCAGAGATGATGACGCTCGTGTTCGATGCCTCTTTTTTTGTCACTTATTCACTTTTCACTTTTGCTCCCTTGGTCTGTATATGTCACACGCGTGTTGGCCAACAAGAATTATAAAATATTTAGCGGATTAGCGGTAAATATAAGTAATCGGCGAAGAGCGGTTGAAAAAGCGGTGCGGCTTGATTCACAATTCAGAACAACCAACCGTCGTAAGAGCAGTTGATTGGTCGCGTTCGATGAATAGTTCCTTCTCTCTCTGCAGTATAGGAATTAGGAAAGGAAGGGAATATAGTTAGCTCAAAACTGCGACGAATGCTGTATTTAAATGTGAGATGCGTTCAGAAATATTGGTAGTAATATTTTATTTAATAAAACTTGCGCAAGCACATGATCACGCGCGGAAATATAATGACAGCTGCTGCCAGCGTGTCATTTGACAGCTTTTAATGAACAAAGTCAATTAACAAATAGTTCACATACCAGAAATTTTGTTCATCTCGTTGAGGCCTACTTAATTAAATATTGTGCGTATGTTTTTGGAATACGACCTTTAAATGATGTGTCAACGTGGATAGTCGGGTTATGCGCTAGTTGACGGATAGTTGTATCACACCAATGAGGCCATACCATTTTTAGAATTATGCTTCTCAATCAACAGGGCCTATTCAATTAAAAGGGTAATTCTGAACGGTCCCATACTTTCAATGCCTACATGCCTAAGTGCAGTGCGAATGATCAACACCGCAACAGTATCCCTGGCTATGTAATCTGAATAAGAGACAAAATGAAATGTCTGTCACAATAGTTAAGGGTATTTAAATAAGTTCAAATATAAATTAAAAAAATCGATGTTTAGGAGCGGGATGAATAGCATATATATCGAAAGAATATTCTGGAATGAAACGATTTCTTTCGGCTAATCTATAGAACCATCGATATATAATACGCTTACGCCCTAGATTTAGCGATCCAAATACTCACTCTGTTCGACTGAACTGTACTGCAATCCGTACACCTTGTTGTTACACTATGTTGAACGAATCGTATAAGCGCCATGAATTTCATGGAGCTTACGACGTTTTGATCGCGAGTAAACTAAACTCTTTAAGCGATCTAACGCTGCATGTTATAATAGTTTGATTAGACAACTTCCATAATGTTTCAGCGCTGCAGCGAACTTTAATACTAACTCACCAGAATTTAAAGAAATGGTTTTCTTGAATGTTATTGTCTATCGGTAGAATGTATGTCAATGTTATAGAAACTATGTTTTTTTTACCACAGAGAAACATATTAAAGTAGAGTCCACAGTCTACCAGGTTAAGATAATAATATCTTCATTCTGTGATCATCAGTCCACTGACCGTAGCGTGGGTTCAAGAACGCTCTCTTTAACGGTGTACTGGTGTGGGAAAGACCCAACTTACGTTGTAGACGCTCACTGACTAATGTTTAGTTAGAAAAAATCCGTAACCACAGCCAAACATTAGAATTAGAAACTGTTCCTTTTGAGTTTCAGAAAACGTATGTGAAGCTAATAATGTTAAACATAGGCAAAGGTGAGTCATGTAGGGCTATTTGCTTTTTAGGGTTCCATACCCAAAGGGTAAAAACGGGACCCTATTACTGAGACTTCACGGTCCATCTGTTTGTCTGTCTGTCTGTCCGTCTGTCACCAGGCTGTATCTCATGAACCGTGATAGCTAGACAGTTGAAATTTTCACAGATGATGTATTTCTATTGCCGCTATATAAAAAAAGAATACAATTAATGTTTAAGGAGGGGCTCCCATACAACAAACGTGTTTTTTTGCCGTTTTTTGCTCGATATTAATAACGGCAACAGGTAGACGCTTGAAATATTCACAGAATATTTAGTTGTATATTCACTTCAAAAAATAATAATTATTAAAATAAAATAAATTAAGGGGGGCTCCCATACAAAAAACGTGTTTTTTTTGCCGTTTTTTGCGATAATGGTGCGGAACCCTTCGTGCGCGAGTCCGACTCGCAGTTGGCCAGTTTTATGTTTTAGGTCAATACTGCGGCAAGGAGCCGTAAAGCTATATAGCCAGATTATAGATTCTGTAGAATATTTTAAATGTCGCAAATAATCATTTGGTGGCATATACTTAGCTTTAAGGCAGGCAGAAACGACGCGACATTGTGTCTAGCCATTTCATAGCATTTTTTTATGAATTTTATGTATTACCTGCAGAAAAATTCTTTGGCAACGCAATGTCATTATTGACATTACAATTTAATTCCATGCCAAAATCAACCTATCTTAAAAACTTCAAAAAGAAAAAGAACATACCATAACTTAATATCCATAATAAATAAATCATGAAGCGAGCGGCGGACCTGTCAATAAGCCAAGTAGTGTGTGTCGTCTCGACGCAGTTGCGTGAACATGCGCACGCGCCGCCCCTGCCTGACGTATAGGCGGCGGCGCCTGCTTCACGCCTTTCAATAATTCGCTCGCCTTCATTACGCCGAACACCGAGCTCCACACATAAAAGGTTTATTAGTACTTAATGAGATGGGAACAGTAGCACCTATAATTATGGATCAGGTTTAAGTGAAGGAAGAAATTGTGAGTGTCGAATAAACGTCGACTACTGAACGATTTGTCGAATACAATCCTTTAAAATCGAATGTAATGCTGTAATAGAAACACTAGAGCAGTAGTGGCCCAGTGGTAACGGCCAGGCAGGTATAGTACATTGTGATACAAGGGTGGGAAGTAGGTTATTGCAAACGAGCTGTCATTAACAAGCCCGAGCCGAAGGCGAGGGTTTTTAATGACACGAGTTTGCAATAACCTACACACCCGTGTATCACACGACGTTTTTCAATACAGTTGTGAGAAACAGTAAAAACAAATCAAAGAATTAGATTTGTTTCTTCACAAAAAATAAAATTTTCAATATGGCGCGTTTTTGCAACTGGACATATGTTTTTACAAAGAAAACAGCCTATACAGCCTATTCGATTTTTGACAAACGTTAATGTGAAAATAATTAACTTAAAACTGGTAATTAAACATATTAAACAACTTAAAAAAAAAAATGAGAATTCAATGCTAAAACGTACGGAATCATTAATTTTTCCTCGTATAAAATCGTATCCCATTTTATTCTATGTATGAAAACTCCTTGCTACTAAACTTTTTTAAATTGACTTATGGCGCGTTTTTGCAACTGGACATATTTTTTTTACAACGTTAACAGCCTATACAGCTATACAGCCTATTCGATGTTTGACTAATGTTGATGTGAAAATAATTAAATTAAAACTGGTAATTAAATATATTAAACAACCATTTATAAGACTTTTGAGAATTCAATGCTAAAACGTACGGAATCATTCATTTTTCCTCTTAGAAAATCTATCCCATTTTATTGTATGTTTGAAAACTCCTTGCTCCTAAACTTTTTTAAATTGACTTATAAATTTAAAACTAAACTGCAAACATAATGATCGAGCTCGTAAACAAAAGTCACGACCGCGTAACAGAAAGATGCCTATGCGTAAGATTTAACTTTCGAATCATAATTATAGCCTCTGAAAGTACGCCATGTTTAACAACTGTATTGAAAAATTATTTCATCAACACTGCTCTCAAAACGGTGAAGGAAAACATCGTGCGGAAACCGGTATGACTTAGAACCAAAAATTTATTTGTTGAATGAACCACGGTTCAAATTGATGAAATGGAAATGAAACGTTTCATTTATAGATAATGTAATTTTTATATTTTTTATCCAGCTGGACTTATATATATTATATCAAATTGTGTAGTAATTCTATTTAAAAAGCGATTTTAATGCCCACTTGAAATAAATGATAATTACATATTTATGTCGGTATTCCCACTGTTAAAAAGTTTCGTAAAAAAGATGTAGCACGCATAGCAAGAATACTAAATTTATGTCACTTTTCGAGCGGAATGTCTGTTAATTAATATGTGTAGCATAGTAGGCCTTCTTTACTCAACGTTTTAACGTTTTTTACTCTATTTTCGAACTATTGTAGCTGTAGCGAGAGTTAGACTACAATATGATGCGTGCATCGCACACGCAAAACATCGATTAATTATGTTAATCTCTGCGTCGACATTTAGCTTCTACCACTTACCAACCTTTGTAAAAAGAAAACGTCGGTAACGCATCATTGGCAGATTCCTATTAGTAACCGACAGTTGTGCGTTAAAATTAAGACTTACGTGTCACTTTCAATAATGAAGCAATATTTACCGATAAATTCTTTTTTTTTCTTTTTTTCTAAAAAAACGTTGCTCCACACTAGGAATGTCTCCTGAATCGTGGGTGCGTTTACAAACATATAAACTCACATACACAAACACCCAGAGCCGGCACAGCTATTTGTAGATCATACAAATATTTGTTCCGTGCGGGAATCGAACCCGCGACACGCAGCGCAGCAGTCAATCGCTCAACCACTGCGCCAACCGTGCGCTCTCGGTTACTTAGGTTACGTAGAATGTCGCGCATAAATTTGAAAGAAAGTAACCGCGACCCTGAATTAAGCAATAGAAGGAACACGGGTGGGTTCTAGTCAGTAAAAGTCTGACACGCCCGCTTAACCCTAAGCGGGAGAAGTCATTGGATGATTTCACAAAAAAAAAGTTAAAGTAGGATTGATTGATGGACGGAATAAAGTAAGCTTGAGTAGTTTCTTAATTATTTATTAATGTTTAATTACATTAGCACTTAATTATTTACAAACTCATTTTTACCCACAAAAAGATTTACATAACTCTAGTAGCAAAAACGATTCGTTTCCAGACAGTAATCGACAGGTGAGTTAAATCAATTTGATTCAAACTAACACGATTTGAATCTATTTTACACTAACAAACACATTCAAGAAAAACTTTCCTAATTCGCTAAGATTTGTGTACATTCAATTCAAATCTTTTGATTCCGACATATTGCTGAATAGGCGGCAATTTAGGCCAGACAGAAAAGTTTATTTTTCTAAAAAAATAATAGCTGATCGAATGATTTGATTCTAACAAAAGAGTAACAGGAAAATTGCATTAGTAATATGCCAAGTATCTCTTAGTGCTTTTGTTATTTAAGAAAGTACATAGTTATGTAATAACTTATTAACAGAGAGGCTGGCAATCACTTGTTTGCCAATATTTTCACTAATTATAGGCTGCGCTTTAATATTTCAATTAATTACGTTTAATTGAAATATTAAAGCGCAATATTTCAATTAAGTACGTTTGGCACGAAGTTCCCTATTATTCACTCTCGATTTAAAGAAGCTTTCAGGAAACACAGATTCCGGCAGCGAATCCGACTCCTTAGTTGAAAGTATTCCTAAAACGTTTTGTGTTGTGCATAAGAAGTTCACCGTGTATCGCATCACTGTACCTACCTCTTTTTGTCCGAGTATGGAATTAAATTGGTTAGATTAAACTGAGCAATAAAACTGTATTACTGGGCTAGATCCTAAGGAGAAGAGGTTGAGGTTTGGTGAGATCTTCAGCCAGTCGATGAGCCACAAATGTCTTAAAGGACCACGGGTCCGTCTTGATCTAATATAGTACGATGGTAGACTCGGTCCAAAATGTCTTCTTTGTTACTTTACAAGTAACTTATAACATATTAGTCATACCTTTAAAAGCATCCATGACCCAGATGAAGAGCAATAGGTGGTCACTCTTAAAATGTGTCATGTCATCAATACGATTTGTACTGAGGTTTAGTAATCCCTGTTCGTTGAACGATGATTGGGCAAAATGTCTCATTACCGAATTCGGTTCTAATGATTTTACACTTAATTTAACAATCGCGCAGATTTAACAGGAAAACGATTTGGCAACGATACTTTAGTAGGTAAACAAATAATTTAAAGCATTGCTGGTAATGATAAAAGTGGTCCTTAAACTGTTTCACATGAAAAATCTTAACGAATGAATGAAAATAAGAGTTTTTGTATTGTGGTAAATAGAATGTTTTAACTAAAACTTTCATTGATATTCGAGAAACGGTGGATGGAAGACCAAATAAATGATGGATGAAATGTGTGAAAAATGATATAAATCTTAAAATAGGGTGGCCTGGGAAGAAGATGTACGTTGCGCCGACTCCAAATAAATTAGTGTACCTCAAGCTCTCAAGCAAGCCGGCGGCATAAGCCGGCGGCATGTGTGGATGCGCCATAATAGAATGAGAATGGCAGTTTCGCTGATTTCCAATTATTAAGTTTGTTTTATTCAAATTCGTAATAATGCTCTCAAGACGTAAATATACTTACATTAAAAGATTATTAAGACATTATTAATCACCTTGGATAAGAATTACCATAACAGCTGTTTTTCACCTTCTGAGTTAATATGAGTTGCATGGTTTTTTCTATAGTAATTATGCAGCTTGCCTGATTAACCTAGGGGTGTTAAACGTATGAAAGTGCAATCTACTCATGTGAGAAGCATTAGAATTATTCTGTTTGAAGATTACAATAGCGAACAAGAAACTGAAATTGAAATTTTCTCGCTTCATAACCATAACTTATATATCGACACAAATAGGTGATAATTTTACTTTTTATGTTGATTTGCTGACAGAAAATACCTGGTAGCAGGTTATAAAACATATCCAGCATATGCTGGTCTCGCATTCTATTGAAACTTCTTACTGTGCTAGGCCAGCTCATTCTATAATTGTTACCCTTGATGAGCGGCGTACATATGTGATTTTTAGTCAGTAAAAATCATAATATATTGCTGTAGATACAGTAGGCTAGTGGTATAGTCCCTATTACTAGATCTGACCAGGTTGATAGGGTTTCCTACTGCAAAAACCATAGCTTCTTTCAATAAACACCGACCATGCGTTCTATGCGGCTTATTATACACCAATGTGTGAATTTTAGTCAATAAAAATCTAAATTTATTACTCTAGGTTCAGTAGGATACTGGTAGATTCCCTTTTCCTAGATTCAACCAGGTTGATTGGGTTTCCTACTGCAAAAACCATTCCTTTCAACAGATTCCACACAAAACCCAGTCATGGTTGTTTGATTTCGCAATTGTTTTTTACAAACCTGAACGTAAATCCATTGGCCAAACAAGGCCATTTAAGAACTGTACTTTAAATGCCTATAAGCTTACTTAAAGTGACGGCACCGAAAAAAAGATACCGGTACTCCCAAGAGGGCAATTGTTTAATTACAATCCATTATTACTATATTTATGCCGCCTTCCCCAGCTGGCAATATTATCTCCATTCATTACCTGATAAAGGAAATATTATAATTTAAAAAAAGCTGGCCAAGTGCGAGTTGGGCTCGCACACGAAGGGTTCCGTACCATTATCGCAAAAAATCGGCCAGAAAATCACGTTTGCTGTATAGGAGCCCCACTTAAATATTTATTTTATACTGTTTTTAGTATTTGTTGTTATAGCGGCAACAGAAATACATCATCTGTGAAAATTTCAACTGTTTGGCTGTCACGGTCCATGAGATACAGCCTGGTGACAGATGGACAGACAGATGGACCGCGGAGTCTTAGTAATAGGGTCCCGTTTTTACCCTTTGGGTACGGAACCCTAATAATAGGGTCCCGTTTTCACCCTTTTGGTACGGAACCCTAAAAATTACACCATGATAAGTGCACGTGATCTCTGGTGTAATGCATCAAGCGCAGGTGTTATGTCACTCGATTCCTTGCGATTCGAGAATGTATCGAGTCAGCATCTCAGTATCGAGAATCGAGTTGTGCCGTATGTGAACCGGCCGCACATTGCGAATGACTCATGTTCGTGTGAACATCGAGTTGAGTTACAACAAAAGTAACGGAAGGTTTGTATTGTAAAGTGTCCGGTAAACGGAAGTTGGTGTAATGAATGACTGGTAGTTCCAGTGATAGTTATTGCTTTATAAGTTTGAAGCTAAAAGCGATTGAATGAGGCAGAATTTGAGACAGCGCCTAATTGAGTTAGATGTTATTGACGGAGCTCGTGGCTAAATAATAACAGCCGCACGGGTCGATCATCAAGGTTGAGCAACGCTTGACCAGGTCGGTCCGTGGATGGGTGACCATTTCAACATACCGAGTTTCCTCCGTGCCTCGGAAAGCACGTTAAGCCGTTGGTAGTCAGAAGCTTGAGATCTGACACCAGTCTTGCCAAGGGGTACCGTGTTACCCAATTACTGGGTTGTGGAGGTCAGATAGGCAGTCGCTCCATGTAAAATACTGTTACTTAGCTGAATCCGGTAAGACTGGAAGCCAACCCTAATACAGTTGGGAAAAAGGCTAGGCAGATGATGATGTTATTGACGAAGGCTTTTTGCAGGTTTATCGTTAGAGATGATCGATTTGGAAAGATATTATTATTATTATTTAATACTTTATGCACACAAACTTACAGAGGCGGACTTAATGAAAGATCCCTATACAGTATACTCTAGGATTGATATGATGGATATATTCACGCTAAAGAGATTTAACCGACTTTCCAAAAAGGAGGCGGTTCTATGTTTGTTTTTTTTTATTTATGTTCCCGAATTGGTCCCATTTAAATTAGGCGAAGGTCTGATGCAGAATTTCGGAGTTATACAAGAGAGCTCTTCAATAAATGATAGCAAATCTCTCGGGATTGCTGCAAACGCATCTCTGTTTATTGTTTACACCATTTCATAACATAACATCACAAATAAAAAGTAAAAAATAAAAACCTTTGTACAAAAAAATACAACCGACTTCCAAATAAAATCACCACAAAGTGAAAATAACTTCAATTTCGGAAATCGGTGTTAAAAAACAAAGAAACAAAAACAGGAACACCGACTGCCGAACTTGTTTTGATAAAGCGTCGAATCTTTCACTCTTCTTCTTTGTCGACGCCACTTCCAGGATTTCGTCAGTGGCTGCTCTGAGGTAACTTAGGTTGCAGGTTATTTGGCATGGAGAACAGGATAGAAGAAGGAGCATTGTCTACGACTCTTCCCAAAAACCTTTATGCAAAGAAATTAGCACACACCGCATGTATATTAAAATCTAATCCGTATTAAGGATGTACCAACGGAAAGTTCTATCGCTTAGCCCAACACAATGCAGCAGGTGTAAGAATTAAATTATTTATTTCTTTACATAAATCAACAAGAATAAATCCAGTAGGCTTGCTCGGTACCAAACATAATCGTGTCCCATGTATTGTATGCAGATTTTCTTGCTTAAAGGCGTTAACATTACCGCCTTCGGGTGAAATAATAAATTTCCTATACTTACATGGCGCGGGGTAACGATGTTATGATATCATTATTTCGTGGCTTTAGATAAGAGCAACTGATATAATATATTGTTTAGTTCACACTCCCTTTAATAATGTTGGTATTTTGGTAGCTAAACCAGTTTTGAGGCGATATTATGTATATCGGAGGAAGGTATATGATTAATAATCAGGAACAAAGAAATATCGCTTGTATATATTAATTCAGTTTTGTTTAATTGGCAACATTTAGTCTACGATTCAATCTCAATTTGATTTTATTCAATTGGCAATACTCAATTTTCTCCAATGTCCAATGCTAGGGAAGGATTTGAATCCGAGAGGAAGGTGACACACAATTTGGAGGGAGACGCGAATGCACGGGTTGACTTGACTAGAGAGAACTGGAGAGGGATATATCGCGATAAAGTGTGTAAAGTGGAATTATTGGTGACGGTGGAGTTGCGTCTAAAAGTATCAGGCTAGTGAAAGTGATTACAAATTGGGGCGTCAACTCGCTACTAGACTTGGACAATGGACTGTAACTCTAAACGCATAAATTACCTACATTCTGTGCTTTGGCTGCATGCACTTACCCACAGAAAGCCCACAAGACCGAGGGTTTATCCAAGATAGCCCTCCTATTTGCGATATGTATTATAGTAAAATAATTGCTGTTTATTTGTTTTCATTCACAAAATGGCGTCTAAAAAATCTAACTGCTATTCAAATAGGCACTGTTTCAGACGCCATTATCTGAGCCTTGCTCGGAAATGAACTCTAAAATCCTCGTCAAATAGACGGCGAACCGATAGCTTGGCGTAGCGTTTTTATTTAGTAAATTAGTTCGCTTTCGCTTTTCTATTTGAATAGATTCAAACGATACCATAAATTACAAAATAAAACGCTTTGCCTCGAAAAATGTTGTAGTGGTGTTTTGTAGTGTTGTTGATGAAAATAATATGTGTAATGAAAATAATATAAGCATACGATGGTTTCCGACTGTGATGATAGGTGTAGTAAGGCGTTGACCGAGTAGCTTCTAAGGACTGGAAGAAGTGTTGGTTGTCCGGAGGCCAGATGGGCAGACGACATGGTGGAAACCATCGCGGGTAGAACCTAGATGAGTATGGCTCAGGTACATGGGGATTGGCATAAGTAAAGAGAGGCCTTTGAGTAGCAGTGATCGAAGTCGGGCGTTGGATGATGATGGTGCCTGAAGTCCCCGAAGCATAAGTATATTTAAAGTGCCCCACATTTTTACCGACTTAAAAAAATAGGATGTTATCAATTCGATACGTACGTATCGACTGGTCGATTCTCAAGGTTAAGCAACGCTTGACGAGGTTGGTTCGTGGATGGGTGACCATTTCAACATACCAAGTTTCCTCCGTGCCTCGGAAAGCACGTTAAGCCGTTGGTCCCGGCTGTCATTTGAAGATCTTTGATAGTCGTTACGGGTAGTCAGAAGCAAAAAAAGAAGGGTACCGTTTTACCCAGTTGCTGGGTTGTAGAGGTCAGATAGGCAGTCTCTCGCTCCATATAAAACACTGGTACTTGGCTGAATCCGGTAAGACTGGAAGCCGACCCGAATATAGTTGGGAAAAGGCTAGGCAGATTGATTGATTCTATGTGGGCTTCTAAACACGTGTGCCAAATTTCATAAGTGTTAAAAGTCAAAAAAGTCAAAAGTCAAATATATTTATTCAACTAGGCCAATAAGCGGCAATTTTGAACGTCAAACAAAAATTAAAATTTAATCTACCGTGTATGTATGTGTCCACGCATTTCGCCGAAACTAGTTATCGGATCGTGATCATTCTTTTTTTATTGGATTAAGTAGATATCTCTCAAATTAGGAAACATTGCAAATTTCATCAAAATCGGTTGAGCAGTTTTCAAGATGTGGCAAATACAACCGAACTCCTTAGCGACAAACACCACAAAAGTGTAACTTGAGTTATTATGGGTATTTTGTAAATCCTTTAGATACCTTTTTTATTATTTATAGGCTTGCGCTTGACCACTATCTCACCTGATGGTAAGCGATGATGTGGTCGACGGTGAAGCACGCTTGCCTAGACACACTTCAACTGCCTACCCTACTTACCTTCCTACCTACCTACAAGACCTACCTACAACCTTCCTACATTTTCGCGGCAAATGTTAACACCACCATTCAAATGTGACATCAAATGCACAACGCCATCTATCGAATATGGAGTTCAACTGTCCGAGTATCTGAATTGCGTGTGTTGTAATATTTTACTTCTTGAACACTTTAAATTCATCTAACTTTTTATAGAGTGAACCGATTGCAATGAAACAAAAATCAAGTAATACTTCAACTTACGCAAATTTTTTTTATGTATAAAAGTTATTTACATCGGTTTCGTACATTTTACGTGATGTGTGCACAACTAAACAGACGACAAAAATACTGGAAATGGGTTCTATTGGTTAAAAATATATCCAAGAAAAATAGACAAGGTATTAATACCCTGTCTATTTTTTTTGGAAATATTTTTGGTGTACAAAAACCACTTTTCTACAGATTTATTATATGTATATTGATTGATTATACAATCAAATTGCTATATAGATACCTGTCGAACAAAGATGATAAAAACGTTAAACGTTCATCAATAGTTTCCAGTCCAAGTTGAACCGAGATTAAAATAACGCATATTTACGATGACAATGGAGCCTATTGTTAGTTTATTAGGTTCGTTAGTAAAAAGCTGTCAGGTATCAACGTCTAATTGTGTTTGCTTACGTAAGAAAATCATGCGAAGAAAAAAATTGCATCCGATTTTAAAGGAGGTGGTCTTAGAATAGACCACTTCCTTTAAAATCGGATGCGAAGAATAGAAGAATCTAGCTGGCAGGGTTTTTGAGCAAGCATATCTGGAGTGAAAAGATGATAACTGAGTCGGAGCACGTTGATAATGGATTACCGGGAAGACATCTGAAAAGAGTTTTTTTTTTGTCTATATGCTCGCGCTTGACCACTATCTCACCTGAAGGTATAAGATGATATGGCCGACGGTGAAGCACGCTTGCCTAGAAAAAACCTATTTGCTATCTAGGGAGAGATTGTATAATATAAATAAAATTATTATTATTCAAATAATAAATCTAAATTAATTATTTTTTAAATTATTAATTTGATAAATATTATAAAAAATATTTTTTTTTTCGCTGTTTCGTAAGAGCAGTGGTGGCCCAGTGGTAACGGTCCCGACTTCGTGTATTAGGTCGTGGGTTCGAACCCAGGTAGGCGCTTTACTTTGTGTAAACTATTTCATCACCATTGCTCTCAAAACGGTGAAGGAAAACATCGTGAGGAAACCGGTATTTTTTATAACCAAAAATTCGAAGATACGTGACATCCACTAATATGCACTGGAGCCGCGTAGTGCATTACGGCCCATTCTCTCTCACAGAGAAGAGGCCTGCACGCAAAACGGACCAAATGCGAGTCTAAGTGCGGAAAAGGGGTCCATCTATCCTAGCAGTTACGAACCTTATGGTCAGGGGTGTCTCCTTTTAGATTTCCGAAAGGCCTCCTAACGTGCATTCACTTCCATTTGATTGGATGCGACTTGACTCAAAATGACATAAAAAGCCAAATATGACGAAGAAATTGTGGGCTTTTCATAAATCTGAAAAAATTTAAAAATTGTCGAAAGTGTCATTTGCTACTTTTTGTACCGAACAATTTCTTTTTCTTTTTTTTATTTGTAATGGGTTCGCTCTTGACTCTAGTCTAGGTCATAGGTGACAGAGACAGAGTCGACGATGGAGTGAGCTTATCCAGAAGAAGCCTGTTCACTCTAACTTTGAAGAGATTCGGGTTGTATGCGTTCGGAAACACAGACGCAGGTAGTGAGTTCCATTCATTCAATTACAAATACTGAGTTTCAATGGAATAGCCATCGGGACTGAAGCCGGGGTAAAAACTAGTTGTACATAAATCACACTGAAGAAGTCACACTCCATGCTATTCCTAGCAAAGTTCTTTGCAACCAACTAACACATTTGATTACTCATAAACGCACTGAAAATGGCCGCGTAAACGGTCGCGTCACGTCAAAAATGTACCTACTTGTAATCATTAGTCCGTTCTGAACGAGTCGATTGCGTGCTAGGTGGTCGAGGTCGTAACTGCAGTGGACAATCGATTCATGGTACCAATGCGGCATAGTATGCGACACTAAAAATTGAAATCGAACACAAACTTTTAAATTCACTCCTTTACTGTACATTGACGACACAACACAGCCCTAAAAATTACCAAATAAAGAACACCAGCAATGGATCCAACAGAAAACGACAAGTCCAATGCAAGGCTTGTTTGAAATTTCTATATGGTACCCGTCATCGCACGCGATCGACACTAAGATCGAAAGAATCGAATGACAAATTTTATGTTTGAGTTATTGGCTATATCAGAACTGTCTATGGGTCTATATTGGTTTCCGATCAATACACTCGTGATATGGTCACTCGAGTTACAAAATTTCGCCGAAGCCTCCATTCATTCAACTCCGATTCCATTTAATTTGATAGGTTATATAAGAAAAGATATTGCATTAATTGCAATGTTATTAAAAAGATAGATAGTTAGTATTCTATAAGCCATGTCGGTAACTTTAACGCTCAACTGAACGGAAACATTTTTATTATCATAATCTTTAGCGTGTACATTAAACGTAATAGCTCTAATTCTTTTAATTGCTGCTGTATAAGCAGAGCCACTCACGCATAATTGCGAATTACCGTGAAAAAATATGACCTTTAGTTGCACACGTCTTTTATAATTAACCTAGGTTGTGGAAGCGTCATTGGAGGTCTAAATAAATACTTTTTGCTGTCTGATGTCCCTTTGCCTTAGGTTCTTTAGACACAACGCAAACGAAGTATTCCATACTCGAAGTAGAGCTCTATAGTAAGTCTCTTGGCGCCTATTGCAAAACATTTGGAATCTTTAGGCGCCTGTTCTTCGAAGGGATAAAAAAACAGCGCGAAGAATGTCTAATTGTCAGTAATTTTCTATGACTTGTAATCTATTATTCAAAGGATCAGAATCGCTATTGTATGACAGCGCGTAGGTATCACAAGTACCTACGTGAGTGACAACGAAATGTTTCGATTATTTGTTGCTAAAGGTTAATGAAAACAGTAAGTTAGGTATATTACAATGTTCTGCCGTTTGGTTATATTATATGCTTTAGACATTAATATTTGATGACCGTGTAGAACATGCTAATTTGATCACTTTTAGACTAGGTATTTAAGTATGTTTGTCATACTCTCTCAAAACTCTAATGGCTAGTTTTGTAGAAGAAGTTAAATTATTATTATTTATTATTTAGTTCAATTATCGCAGCGTTATATTCTTTTTTTGGATATCGCTGCACATGCTGAGATAGGAGCCTTTTTGGTCTCGCACGGGGTTTTTATTTTTAATTTTGTTTAATTTTAAGTTGATTTCTCGTGTCTCCTGTGCGGGTCACAAATAAATACTTTTTCTTTCTTTTTTTGATTGATCTAATACGGTGTATAGAAATTAAAGTACAAAATTATACCTACTAACCGTGAAAAGTTGAAAATCTTTAGCGTAAACTGCACTTTTGACCCTTATCTGTACATAGGCGCTTAATTCTTTCTTCGACAATCAATTGTTTTTAAGGGCTGTTTCTAGAATTGCAATTAACTTTTTCTCTCATCAAAAAGAGGAAGCGAATAAAAGAGAGAGACAAAGAAAATAAACAAGTCTGGGCTAATTACGAAATTGTCATCGAGGAAAGGTTCGCAAATTACCCTCCAATTTAGATGTAAAATGTCGTCGACGGACGGACGGACAGACGGATGGACTGACGTTTTTACAAACACTAGTAATTGTCCATTATGTGCAACTGCTTTCCTACCTTCTAATTGAAAACTATGCACCACTCTGCATTCTAGATATCTGTGGGAACGGAATAAGGACTGCGAGTGGAGTATTTTTATTAGACAAATTATACTTTTGTAATGTAATTTTTCAGCGGGAATACGCTAGGGAAGGAAACTTTGAATTTATTGTGTTTAAGTACTACACACTGAAAATTATACGTTTTATGATGATTCAGATTATATTTTTTTTGGCATTTTATTTCGTCAAGAACAAATTTTGTTAAAAGTGTCTCCTTCCAGTCCCACAAACATTCAAACTTTTAATTTAATCATTATTGTAATTCTAAAAAAAAAAATGTGTTTGTGTTTCAATCACGCAAAAACGGCTTTGCATGAAGTTTTGCATACAGATAGTTTATAACTATGATTAACATGATATAAGACACTTTTTATCCTGATAAAATCGGACTAAGAATAAGGATAATAATTTATGCTAAGCTAAAATAGGACTGAGTGGGACTCGTCTGCCGCAGTCAGAAAATAACAGTCCTCTCCTAACATAAGATTCAACAAGTTATCCGTCTGAGTAACATTGCCTACCTGTAAAAATACCTGAAAACCCTAATCAAAGTCCCAAAACTCCTAATGATATCTCCATAATTATTGACTTCACTAATTACAAGTTACGTTGAGGCACAGTTGAGCTAGGTTGAGCTTTATCGTTTAGCTATTATTAGTATGTTGGTTGGTGTATCCTCGGTCGTGCGTGACATTGTGGCACCACGCATTTATCTCGCAAACTAATCATTGGCTGAGTGAACTCATTTCTCATTCTGAACAGCGTTGAAATTACTATATGTTGGTAATAAGACAAAGACAAACATATTTATTTCAACTAGGCTATTAAGTGGCACTTTTGAACGTCAAAAATATAAATTCAAAATCAATAATAATTGATTCTACCATCCATTCGGAAAAGTAGTTTCTTATGGAGAAGAACGGACAAGAAACTCCATACTAACTCTTTAAAAAATAAAGTGTTTTAAAAAATTTACATACATACATAAATTCATATACGTGAGGATGATGCCCAGCACTAATATACTACGTATAGGTATAAAGTATTACAAGCAATAAAATGTCAATTCCTTCATTTAATAAATAGGAACATGGTTATCACATACTTACAAATATTGCAAACATAGGTAAATTACCTAATTCAACAACAACGGAACAGTGTTACGAGTGAATTTCTTAAACAAAAAGAGAAGGAAAAAATTTTGTTTACTTAATTATAAATATAATATAAATTAACCAGTTTAATTTTGTCTACACTAATGATTGTCCTATGGAGATGCCCAATATCATTAGCACCTTTTTAATGACTCTGCTACTTCTTCCTTCATAGGTTTTCCATATACTTCTAGGTACACCATCGACTGGGTTCTGGATTCAGATACTGGTTAATGGTTACCTACCATTATTATTGCTAACCTGTACTGCCCCACTGCTGGTCAAAACCCTCCCTCCATTCCTTTCGCGGTTCCTGGTTCTGTAAACATCTTAAGGAAACCATCCAAGTCGTCTCGCCATCTCGGGTTCAGGGCAAAGAATATATATACTTCTGATGGGTCTTTGCTCCTATATATGACTGCTCTAAGACTTTCGACTGTTTCAAACCTGGGTATAAGGTGTGATCGTTTGTTTCGTGTTTGACCTTCCCATCTTTTCTAGAGTCTGCCGGGACTTCTTCTGGTTGTTTTAGTGCTGTAAAGTATAGTATAGTCATAGAATTTTTGGTACGGTAATCTGAGATTATGAAGCAATTTACTTATTACAAGATATTATAAAGGTCTTTTTAGGGTTCCGTACCAGAAGGGTCCAAATGGTACCCTATTCTTTGTCCGCTGTCACTCACGTGTCCGTCTGTCTGTCCTGCTCTTCCTCTGGCCGTCTGTCCGTGGTCTGTCACACAGGTTTTACGTCCAAACGGTAGGAGCCTTCAAATTTTCAAGCATCTTGTTGACCCAAAGCCATACAAATTGTCATTTTTATTTTTTCTAAGTGGGCTCCCGTATAGCAAAAATTTTTTTTTACCTACCTCATCGAGTGTAGTATCGTTGTTTAGAGCTCGTTGAGTAGATAATGTATTTTTGGTATGAAAAAAATTTGGAAAACAAAGGAATGAGAAGCTACCAAAGTTAGCTTTTTTTTTACAAGATTTTGTTCTGAAGAATGTTTTGTTACTTCCCATTGACCTATGAATTTGAAATCTGGTGATAATCTTTATTATTTCGTATATTTTACTAACACATACCAATATATTGATAAAACTGAAACCTCAATTTTTCTTTTACAACCAACTTAATTTTGTGTTTTGGTACGGAACCCTAAATGTGTGAAGTCCGACACGCACTTGACGGTTTTTCAAACAGGATGAAAGTTTTAAGAGACCACACTAAATAAAATAGTGCCTAGAGATCAACGATCATACAGCCTAGAGATCAACGATCATACAGCCTAGAGATGATTTGAATAACACACACAAAAAAAAATAGGGCCCCCACAATATGGCACCCAAAAGCCGCCATTTTTCTATTTTCCAATTTTAATGTACCAGTGACAGTCGCAAGGTTAAGACGAATCGATTGACGTACGAATCATCAAAATCGGCCAACGCGTTTGGTCTCTGGAACGTCACATAGGAACAAACATACATATATACATAGACTGATAAATATATTACCCTCCTTCGGCAGTCGGGTAAAAACTAATGGGTAACCAGACATATTTACTTTAAGCAACGGGGAATTTCAGATGTATTTAAAAGCATAAAACAAAAAGCAGAAAAAAGGATCCCTAATGCCGCACATCCGCACAAACTGTGTTCGTAGCAACAAGCATCTGAAAGCGGCGCGCGTCGTGCACGCGGGGCAGCCTGCGCCTGCGCCTGCCTGCGTCGTGAGAGCGCGCAGATAAGTGCGAGGTCGCGCGGCGTCACGAGCGGGCCTACGAACGCTAACAATAACGATAGATACTACAGGGCTACAGGGTATAGACCAGCTTATAATTAGCGGATTTAATCGTTTTCATGGTGAGATAAAAAAACAGTTGGTAATTAAGGCGCCTCCCCGAGCAAAACGCCGCGCTAGTCGAATTTTCTGCAGTTTTTAAGAGCTATCTACTCTTTATTTAAAAAGAAATATCAATTAATAAAAATACATTAAATTTCTACATAATGTTGATTCTAAAATGGTAGTACACTTTTTTTTTAAACTAGGTAAATGTGTCACTAATCTCCTTCCAACAAAACCATAAAAATGTGAAATAATTATTGATAGCATGTATCTCCTCGTAAAGTGTTCATTAATTATTTTTTATACTAACACTAATGGATAGACAATTTGATAACGAACATTTTGTAAGTTTAATTTTTTTCAAAAGACCAATATTCGATTTTATAAAGACTTTATTCTAAAATCTGGGCGTATTCACTACCGTAATTCATGCGCCACCAGTGCCGCTAGGCCAATAGGAATGCTCATATCTCATGCTGATTTTTTGGTCAGGGTACGGCCTTAAGAAACAATATAGTTGAAGCAGGAGGCAAAAAGAAACAAAAAAAGAAGTTTATGTTGGAGTTCTCCAGAAACAAAATATTGCAACAAGCCAGTAAGTACTTCACAAGTATAATTTATAACTTACTGGGGCTACCTCCAAATACGAATATAACTGCAGTATAATATGAGTCAGGAGCTCGTGGCTAAATAATAACAGCCACACGGGTCAATCATCAAGGTTAAGCAACGCTTGACGAGGTCGGTCCGTGTATGGGTGACCATTTCAACATACCGAGTTTCCTCCGTGCCTCGGAAAGCACGCTAAGCCGTTGGTCCCGGCTGTCATTTGAAGATCTTTGACAGTCGTTACGGGTAGTCAGAAGCTTGAGATCTGGCGCCAGTCTTGCCAAGGGGTACCGTGTTACCCAGTTACTGGGTTGTGGAGGTCAGATAGGCAGTCGCTCCATGTAAAACACTGGTACTTAGCTGAATCCGGTAAGACTGGAAGCCGACCCCAATATAGTTGGGAAAAGGCTAGGCAGATGATGATGATAATATGAGTCATGGAAACATTTTGATTTGATATGAAGTGCGAGTCGTCACGCTTACAATAACGATAGATACAGGGTTATAGAGTTTAGAGCAGCTTATAATAAGCGGATTTAATCTTTTTCAGGGTAAGAGATCTTAAACCACAATTAAGGAGCGACTGTTCCAAATATAGGAGCGGGGGTTTTAAATAGTTGTTTGATGTGAAATATTTAAAAATACGTAACCATTTTTTTGCTGATTGTACTAACAAGTAAGTTTGGTACATATAAAAAAAAACCGGCCAAGTGCGAGTCGGACTCGCGCACGAAAGTTTCCGTACCATTGTGGCAAAAAACGGCCAAAAAATCACGTTTGTTGTATGGGCACTTAAATATTTATTTTATTCTGTTTTTAGTATTTTTTGTTATAGCGGCAACAGAAATACATCATCTGTGAAAATTTCAACTGACTAGCTATCACGGTTCATGAGATACAGCCTGGTGACAGACGGACAGACAGACAGACGGATCGCGGCGTCTCAGTAATAGGGTCCCGTTTTTACCTTTTGGGTACGGAACCCTAAAAAGATATGGGCCGTAGAAGGAATATAAAATAGGACGAAGCGGGAATGTAATAATTAAAATTATATTTTGGGACAAAGGGAGCATATTATTTGGCACGAACCAGGCTTTTGTCATCTAGGACGAAACTCAGTGGGCCGAACGAAGAACAAATCAGCTGAAACAGAAGACATAAAGGATATAGAAAAATGCAATTGTAAAGAAATTAGATGTTACAAAAGCCTGATAAGGTCGAAGCCTTCAGGAGGATACTACGGGGTATAATTAGCGGATTAAATCATTTTCGGGGTAAAAGATCAAAAATAGGAGGTACAGAAAAGAATTAAGAAGCCACTATGGCCGAAGCTAAAGAATTAATCTGGATTCACCAGAAACGAATGAATACATTTATATACAGTTTACAATTTTAAAATAAGCCAGGTGAGTACGGGCCTACGAAAGCTAGCGAGCATCTTTAATTAGCGGATTAATTCAGTTTTTAACCGACTTTCCCAAAAGGAGAAGGTTCTATGTTCAGCTGTATAATGTTTTTTTCTTTTTGTGTGTGTATTTTCATTCGGAAGTCGAAAAATAAAATAGGTACCAAAAACACCGACTGCCGAAAAGAAAGTTATTTTTCGCTTTGTAGTGTTTTGTTTTGGAAGTCGGTTTAGTTTTTTTGTTAAAAAGTTTTTTATCAAGGTAGAGATCACCTCCCCGGTTTCCGCATTGTCGAGGTGGGACTCAGTACCCGTGGCTAGGTTACCCATGGCGAAGCGAAGTTGAACCCGAGAAGAGCCCACTCGTCAGGGCGTATGCCAATTAAGCCGACGACGTAGCGGCCAATAAGTAGGTTGCGGTGCCGGTTGGACGACATCGCAACTGTAACTGTGGCGGGACGCGATGTCGTATGGGAGGCATCGTCACGGCGTGCAATGTGTTCTGGTGCGCCAGTGATGGGGGGTACCCTCAGAGGAGGGTCCGGTGACGGACAGCCGCGGCGGGTTCACAGATAAGTGCTAACGCGTGCTCGTGTTCCCAACATAAGCGGCACAGGAAGACACCGTGGAGTTTTAGTGGGTTGGAGTCCCACATAACTGCGCTATCGCCCCGTGGTTGGCTATAACACTCTTCCAAGTAAAAGTACCTACCTGCCTTAGATTCTTCGCAGAAAATGCGTCTGTTTCATCCGAACTTTTGTTCGAGATCTAACAAGAACGTTAATAATGATCTCTGAACAGGGCTTCAATTTATTTTTATTAAAAATATTCGCTTGTTCATAATAATATTGTTATAAGCAGCATTATTAAATACAATGAACTAAAAGGTAGTAAGTAACAAGTTTCAAGTACCTCCTTATAAAGATAAGAAATTGTTAATGAAGTTGTTTTAGTTGAAAAGCACTGAAAGGGGTCTGCTTTATAAATGCATTTTTTTTACGTACGTCACGCTCAATGTAACGTTACGCTCAATGTGACGTTACGCTCATTGTAACGTTATAATCGTAAAGTTACAATGACGTTAATTGTATCGTTATGTATGTGACGTTGTCAAGTTAAACTATCGTCCGTAAAACGACTTTACAGACAACCAATTTTTTATTTATCGATAGGCTCGCGTTTGACCACTATCTCGCCTGATGGTAAGCGATGATGTGGTCGACGGTGGAGCACGCTTGCCTAGTAGTTTCTCTGCATTTATCTACACTTATAATAATGTGGTAACACTGTTTGTTTGTTTGATGGTCAATAACCTGTGGCAAATCCAACAATCACACACAAATTACGAAAATTCTCTCACTAATAAAAACCTAACCTATCGCCGGGTGCCATTCCGTGAGAATGAACTGCGGGCAAAACATGTACACTTATTTTTAATAATTAAACAGATATATACAACAAATTCATCTAATTATGTCATTTCGTAGCTTAAGTTCTAACACCACGACAGCTTATCTTTAAGGAAATACGTTTTGTATGTCATTCCATAAGTAATCTCAAGACGCATCGTTTGACGAATCAAACACGAGAGTTTGAACCAATGGTGTAAGAACAATACTTATTGATTGGTGCATCAGTCAACTTTTTTTCTATAAATTATATGTTGCTCATAAGGGGACCGCGGACATAATCTATGCTAATGTTATTGCTTTGTTGTTTTTCCATTGATGACCCGTCCCACGTCCCGAAGATGGGTGCCGTTGAAATAACAAGCTTATGAGGCTTTTCAACTTCGTCTCTTAAGGCGCCTCCCCGAGCAAAACGCCGCGCTAGTAGTTTTTGTGCAGTTTTTAAGAGCTATCTACTCTTTATTTAAAAAGAAATATCAATTAATAAAAATACATTAAATTTATACATAATATTGATTCTAAAATGGTAGTACTTACACTTTTTTTTTAAAGAGGTGTAAGTATCACTAATCTCCTTGCAACAACAACATAAAAATGAGTAATAATTATTGATAGCATGCATCTTCTCGTAAAGTGTTTATTAATTATTTTTTGTACTAACACTAATGTATAGATAATTTGATAACGAACATTTTGTAAGTTTTATTTTTTTCAAAAGACCAATATTCGATTTTATAAAGATTTTATTCTAAAATCTGGGCGTATTAACTACTGTAATTCATGCGCCACCAGTGCCGCTAGGCCAATAGGAATGCTCATATCTCATGCTGATTTTTCGGTCAGGGTACGGCCTTAATAAGCTAACTAGCACGTGTCGGAGACTCTTTGATGTTGTACAAGTTGATAGGCGAGGAAGTTATCACAGTAACTGAAATAAATTACATGGCTTATTGAGATATAAAAAGTACTGTTAGGTACACAATTTTACTGTGCGTAAAAATACGTCTCTATACGTACGTTTAAATAAAGTTATTAAAGAAATATTGCCGTAATAATGAAAGTTGTAGTGAAATTGAATAGCTTGGTTGACAGCCATAAGCCACTCCTTTGGGTAATACAACATTATTGCAAGCACGCAGAACCTTGTATATGAATGGCGAGTGAAAATAATAATTAGCTTCTAGGTGGTATTAGTTTTATAGTTCAATCATTTATTTCAATAAAACATTTATTATCCTATTCAATCAGCATATTAATAAATAAATTAATAGGTACTGCAAAGGTCGCCTGCTGAAGAGAACCTCGTCATGCAGCCTGAAAGAAAATTAGTTCTGGCTGGATTTGAACACTCATTTGAATTTAGAATCGCTTTGAATTTGTAAATCATGTCGATTGCTTAGAGCGGGGCAGGTTTGCTGAGGACCCTATCACCTGGTCTTTAGAGGTATCTCAAAACTCTCACAGCATCAATCTAGACCTTGTCCAGAAGGGGCGAATTCGCCGCGTTACTTTTCGCGCGGAATCATACGCGTGTTAGCGAGGTACAGGGCGCCAATGCATCGCATCCACAATCATCGCGCGAATTCAAAATACGCGCGTAAATCGCGTGCACTTCGCTAGAGTCTTGACTCGCGCTTGATGCACGCGTATTGCGCGCGAGTCGAGATATTAGAGATGACTTGTTACGTCCAGTTTTCAAGGGAAACGGACCGTTTCGTTCAACTCCATGTTTTCAAATGAATTTGCATTTTATGAATAAGCTCTGTCTTGTCCAGAAAGGGCGAATTCGCTGCGAAACTCTTGCGCGTAATCCGCGCGGACGTTGCGTCCAGAAAGAGCGTACCAACGCGCGAGCATTAGGGCAACTCCGTACAAAATGTTGCTGCTCCATTGCCCTTGATAAGTAAACTCGCTCTAAAATTCGTGCGTAAAGTGGACGCAACAAGGCGTCCCTAGTATCTTGCCTCGCGCGCATTACGCGCGAATCACGCGCGAGTCGAGAGTCTGGCATAGTGCACGCGATTTACGCGCGTATTTTGAATTCACGCGATGCTCGTGGGCGCAATGTATTGGTGCCTAGTATTTCACTAACGCGCGTTTCGTTTCACGCGAAACGTTTCGCGGCAGATTCGCCCTTTCTGGATCAGCTCTTAGCTATGCATCTTACCAATTGTTTTGCAAAATAAAGCTTGTACAT
The DNA here is from genome assembly GCA_948252205.1 of Orthosia incerta. Lineage (NCBI taxonomy): Eukaryota > Metazoa > Arthropoda > Insecta > Lepidoptera > Noctuidae > Orthosia > Orthosia incerta. The sequence goes on from OX411748.1 coordinate 11,338,468, forward strand.
TGAGATAACTCCAGAGATTATCTACGGTAAGCCATATACAATCATAAAGCATGCGCCATTGAAGGTCTCATAAGCGTCAAGAAACGCATTTCTTTATTACTAGTTTCTGCCAGTGGCTTCGCCCGCATGAAAGTCGATAATAATTCCAAAGGAATGTACTAAAAAGTCATATCCCAAGGCCTTTTATGGCCCGGGTTCCTTTCTTTCTACAAAAATCATCAAAATTGAACAGCCAGGATTACGACGAATTATTTTGCATGGATTATTCTATTTTTCGTCATTCTAAGACTAGCTAAAGAAAACGAGATACAATAAATAATTAATCGCAATTTAAGATCTCATATTTTATAATTGCGACGAATTGTATGTTGTGTTGCGTGGGACGTGCTTTATGCTCATTTCCGTGTTTGGGGTCTCATATATTCTAGGTCTTTATTTTCTAGATCTTTTTGTCACTAGCAAGACAAAAAGATCTAGAAAAGATTCTCTTTCCTTGTTCGACGCAGTCAATGATTATTAACACAAAACCATAAAACACGTACATCGTAAAATGGGAACGTTAATTTTGCGAAGAATAAAATGTAGGCAGAAGGTCCACCTCTGAATAATTCGGTAACCAACTCCTATTTTTGAACAACGGTAGTTATATTTCGGCAGAATCGAAAAACAGTAAACTTTTATTTTTGTTTGACTTAAATGTGATCGTCAATTATTTTTTAAATTCTTATCAATGCAGCTGCACTGCGCTTGTTCTAATAATGTTATTTTTTCATGATTTTTTTTTTCTGCACGAGGCATTCCATCTTTTATGCCAACATAAGTGAAATGAATTTTGGTACGCACCGAAGTTAGTAAAGCAACTCAAAACAGTAAAATTAACGGAAAAGTAAGTCCTTCTATCTCTAAATGCATAAATCCAAAATGGTGAATTGCTAGATGCCATGCTTAGTATCACGTGGTCTCTTCAACGATGACGAAGTTTTGTGCTGACTGGATGTTTTGCAAGTATTTTACAGTGGTATTCATGCCTTCAACGCGTTGCAGGCTCTCACGCTTTTCTCGTTTGACATTGATATTATCAGTACTAGTTAGCTGTTTGTTTTGTAAATACTATCTAACAATAAGAAAAATATGGGAACTGCCTTTTAGAAAACGTATGTATCCTCCTATGACTCAGATCATGCTTAGGGGCTGTAATTTGAGAGTATTTCATTACTAACAACCCTGGTACTTATTTCATTACAATTCATACTGTGTATGTGAAATAAGGTTAATTATCAGCTGCTAGTAAACGAGCTAGGCTAGGCTTAAGGTTGCCCTAGTCGGCGGCACGAACTGTTTTGTGGGCGGGGTTAAAATGCATGCTATATCATCCGACAACACGTGCGAAAGAGATGCTGTGATGAGTAGTAAGATAATTTAGGACGAAAACGAGCGCGCTAAAATGTTTAAACAGACCTTTGGGAATACGGATATTATGAAAAAACGTTCAAAATAAAATTATTTGCATTGTTGAACTACTAATCTATCCCTGTATTTCATTGCGTCCAAAGATGCGTTAAAATTAGTGTTGAAATGTGGAACTTTCAACGCTCATAACTTTCAAATATATATATTTTACCTTTTTGTTTTCATACAGGGCTACATAATGATGAGACAAATTGATATAATTTTTTATTTTGAACTTACATAGTCAATCAGTGGAATAATCGTCAGACTATGTTTGTATGGAAGAATGATTTAAAAAGGTAGCTGGGATAGTCGTGACGCGGCAAGTGGAGGATCGGGATTTTTTATTTATTTATATTTATAAATCTTTATGCACAAGTACAAAGGCGGACTTAATGTCTTAGGCATTTTCTACCAGTCGACCGAAGGTGGTGCAGAGATAAAAAAAGTTAGTCGGAGAATACATCTGATTTTGGTCAGCCAGCTCGCGAACATGTATCATCCGACTGCACAGCATGATTTTCTTCTTATTTACATCTTTTTAGTTCGGTTTTTGAAGCAGTCGGGTTTTTTGATATTTTTCATTAACTTTTTATATTGCGCCAGTGATGGGGGTACTCCTCAGAGGAGGGTCCGGTGACGGACAGCCGCGGCGGGTTCACAGATAAGTGCTAACGCGTGCCCGTGTTCCCAACATAAGCGGCACAGGAAGACACCGTGGAGTTTTAGTGGGTTGGAGTCCCACATAACTGCGCTATCGCCCCGTGGTTGGCTATAACACTCTTCCAAGTAAAAGTACCTACCTGCCTTAGATTCTTCACAGAAAATGCGTCTGTTTCATCCGAACTTTTGTTCGAGATCTAACAAGAACGTTAATAATGATCAATTTATTTTTATTAAAAATATTCGCTTGTTCATAATAATATTGTTATAAGCAGCTTTATTAAATACAATGAACTAAAATGTAGTTACAAGTTTCAAGTACCTCCTTATAAAGATAAGAAATTGTTAATGAAGTTGTTTTAGTTGAAAAGCACTGAAAGGGTAATGTCTGCTTTATAAAAGCATTTTTTTTGAACGCCGGCTGCACGCACGAAAAAGGATGACTCAATGTAACGTTACGCTCAATGTAACGTTACGCTCATTGTAACATTATAATCGTAAAGTTACAATGACGTTAATTGTATCGTTATGTATGTGACGTTGTCACGTTAAACTATCGTCCGTAAACTGACTTTACAGACAACCAATTTTTTATATATCGATAGGCTCGCGTTTGACCACTATCTCGCCTGATGGTAAGCGATGATGTGGTCGACGGTGAAGCATGCTTGCCTAGTAGTAGTTTCTCTGTATTTATCTACACTTATAATAATGTGGTAACACTGTTTGTTTGTTTGATGGTCAATAACCTGTGGCAAATCCAACAATCACACACAAATTACGAAAATTCTCTCACTAATAAAAACCTAACCTATTGCCGGGTGCCATTCCGTGAGAATGAACTGCGGGCAAAACATGTACACTTATTTTTAATAATTAAACAGATATATACAATAAATTCATCTAATTATGTAATTTCGTAGCTTAAGTTCTAACACCACGACAGTTTATCTTTAAGGAAATACGTTTTGTATGTAATCTCAAGACGCATCGTTTGACGAATCAAACACGAGAGTTTGAACCAATGGTGTAAGAACAATACTTATTGATTGGTGCATCAGTCAACTTATTTTCTATAAATTATATGCTGCTCTTAAGGGGACCGCGAACATAATCTATGCTAATGTTATTGCTTTGTTGTTTTTCCATTGATGACCCGTCCCACGTCCCGAAGATGGGTGCCGTTGAAATAACAAGCTTATGAGGCTTTTCAACTTCGTCTCTTAAGGCGCCTCCCCGAGCAAAACGCCGCGCTAGTAGTTTTTGTGCAGTTTTTAAGAGCTATCTACTCTTTATTTAAAAAGAAATATCAATTAAAAAAAATACATTAAATTTATACATAATGTTGATTCTAAAATGGTAGTACACTTTTTTTTAAAGAGGTGTAAGTATCACTAATCTCCTTCCAACAACAACATAAAAATGAGTAATAATTATTGATAGCATGCATCTCCTCGTAAAGTGTTCATTAATAATTTTTTGTACTAACACTAATGTACCTATAGACAATTTGATAACGAACATTTTGTAAGTTTTATTTTTTTCAAAAGACCACGCCACCAGTGCCGCTAGGCCAATAGGAATGCTCATATCTCATGCTGCTTTTTCGGTCAGGGTACGGCCTTAATAAGCTAACTAGCACGTGTCGGAGACTCTTTGATGTTGTGCAAGTTGATAGGCGAGGCAGTTATCACAGTAACTGAAATAAATTACATGGCTTATTGAGATATAAAAAGTACTGTTAGGTATACAATTTTACTGTGCGTAAAAATACGTCTCTATACGTACGTATAAATAAAGTTATTAAAGAAATATTGCCGTAATAATGAAATGAAATGTTGCATCGTTGTAGTGAAATTGAATAGCCTGGTTGACAGCGATGAGCCACTCCTTTGGGTAATACAACATTATTGCAAGCACGCAGAACCTTGTATATGAATGGCGAGTGAAAATAATAATTAGCTTCTAGGTTGTATAAGTTTTATAGTTCAATCATTTATTTCAATAAAAAACTTATTATCCTATTCAATCAGCATATTAATTAATAAATTAATAGGTACAGCAAAGGTCGCCTGCTGAAGAGAACCTCGTCATGCAGCCTGAAAGAAAATTAGTTCTGGCTGGATTTGAACACTCATTTGAATTTAGAATCGCTTTGAATTTGTAAATCATGTCGATTGCTTAGAGCGGGGCTGGTTTGCTGAGGACCCTATTACATGGTCTTTGGAGGTATCTCAGAACTCTCACAGTATCAATCTAGACCTTGTCCAGAAGGGGCGAATTCGCCGCGTTACTTTTCGCGCGGAATCATATATATATATATAATGTACAAGCTTTATTTTGCAAAACAATTGGTAAGATGCATAGCTAAGAGCTGATCCAGAAAGGGCGAATCCGCCGCGAAACGTTTCGCGTGAAACGAAACGCGCGTTAGTGAAATACTAGGCATCAATACATTGCGCCCACGAGCATCGCGCGAATTCAAAATACGCGCGTAAATCGCGTGCACTTCGCTAGACTCTTGACTCGCGCTTGATGCACGCGTATTGCGCGCGAGTCGAGATATTAGAGATGACTTGTTACGTCCAGTTTTCAAGGGAAACGGACCGTTTTGTTCAACTCCATGTTTTCAAATGAATTTGCATTTTATGAATAAGCTCTGTCTTGTCCAGAAAGGGCGAATTCGCTGCGAAACTCTTGCGCGTAATCCGCGCGGACGTTGCGTCCAGAAAGAGCGTACCAACGCGCGAGCATTAGGGCAACTCCGTACAAAATGTTGCTGCTCCATTGCCCTTGATAAGTAAACTCGCTCTAAAATTCGTGCGTAAAGTGGACGCAACAAGGCGTCCCTAGTATCTTGCCTCGCGCGCATTACGCGCGAATCACGCGCGAGTCGAGAGTCTGGCATAGTGCACGCGATTTACGCGCGTATTTTGAATTCACGCGATGCTCGTGGGCGCAATGTATTGGTGCCTAGTAGTTCACTAACGCGCGTTTCGTTTCACGCGAAACGTTTCGCGGCAGATTCGCCCTTTCTGGATCAGCTCTTAGCTATGCATCTTACCGATTGTTTTGCAAAATAAAGCTTGTACATTGAGATAACTCCAGAGATTATCTACGGTAAGCCATATACAATCATAAAGCATGCGCCATTGAAGGTCTCATAAGCGTCAAGAAACGCATTTCTTTATTACTAGTTTCTGCCAGTGGCTTCGCCCGCATGAAAGTCGATAATAATTCCAAAGGAATGTACTAAAAAGTCCTATCCCAAGGCCTTTTATTGCCCGGGTTCCTTTCTTTCTACAAAAATCATCAAAATTGAACAGCCAGGATTACGACGAATTATTTTGCATGGATTATTCTATTTTTCGTCATTCTAAGACTAGCTTAAGAAAACGAGATACAATAAATAATTAATCGCAATTTAAGATCTCATATTTTATAATTGCGACGAATTGTATGTTGTGTTGCGTGGGACGTGCTTTATGCTCATTTCCGTGTTTGGGGTCTCATATATTCTAGGTCTTTATTTTCTAGATCTTTTTGTCACTAGCAAGACAAAAAGATCTAGAAAAGATTCTCTTTACTTGTTCGACGCAGTCAATGATTATTAACACAAAACCATAAAACACGTACATCGTAAAATGGGAACGTTAATTTTTCGAAGACTAAAATATAGGCAGAAGGTCCACCTCTGAATAATTCGGTAACCAACTCCTATTTTTGAACAACGGTAGTTATATTTAGGCAGAATCGAAAAACAGTAAACTTTTATTTTTGTTAGACTTAAATGTGATCGTCAATTATTTTTTAAATTCTTATCAATGCAGCTGCACTGCGCTTGTTCTAAAAAAATGTTTTTTTTTCATGTTTTTTTTTTCTGCAAGAGGCATACCACCTTTTATGCCAACTTAAGTGAAATGAATTTTGGTATGCACCGAAGTTAGTAGAGCAACTCAAAACAGTAAAATAAACGCTAGTATCAAGAAAGTCCTTCTATCTATAAATGCATAAATCCAAAATGATAAATTGCTAGATGCCTTGCTTAGTATCACGTGGTCTCATCAACGATGACGAACTTTAGTGAATAACATTTTCTTCAATTACTTTTTATTAACTTTGTGCTAACTGGGTGTTTTGCAAGTATTTTACAGTGGTATTTATGCCTTCAACGCGTTGCAGGCTCTCACACTTTTCTCGTTTGACATTGATATTATCAGTACTAGTTAGCTGTTTGTTTTGTAAATACTATCTAACAATAAGAAAAAATATGGGAACTGCCTTTTAGAAAACGTATGTATCCTCCTATGACTCAGATCATGCTTAGGGGCTGTAATTTGAGAGTATTTCATGACTAACAACCCTGGTACTCATTTCATTACAATTAATACTGTGTAAGTGAAAAAATAAAAAATAAAACATTTTTTTTTATTTTACGTAGGCCTACATGGGCACTTATAAAACGTCGACAAAAGGTGCACGGTTCGGGTTAGTCTTTTCCTATGGAGAAGAACCGGCAAGAAACTCCATGGTTACTCTTTTAAATTTTTTTGTGTTTACCATATTTCCATGTTACAGCATTAGTACTTGGATATGGGGGGACAACGTAGGCCCGACAATAAATCGTACGAAATTAAAAAAAACAAACAAAAAAAGTAATGTAAAACGAAATAAAAAGTTAACAAATGTTAACAATCATCTAGAAATCTAGAAAGCCTACAATGTTCACACATTCACAATCGGTAAAAGAATCTATACAAAGGTATAAAAATAAATAAGGTAATAATAATAAGACATAAGGTTAATTATTAGCTGCTAGTAAACGAGCTAGACTAGGCTTAAGGTCGCCCTAGTCGGCGGCACGAACTGTTTTGTGGGCGAGGTTAAAATGCATCTATATCATCCGACAACACGTGCAAAAGAGTTAGGTGCTGTGATAAGCGAAAATTTTGAAACAGACCTTTGGGAATATGGATATCATGAAAAAACGTTCAAAATAAAATTATTTGCATTGTTGAACTACTAATCTATCCCTGTATTTCATTGCGCCCAAAGATGCGTTAAAATTAGTGTTGAAATGTGGTACTTTCGACGCTCATAACTTTCAAATATATTTTTTTACATTTTTGTTTTCATACAGGGCTACATAATGATGAGACAAATTGATATCATTTTTTCATTTTGAACTTACATCGTCAATCAGTGGAATAATCGTCAGACTATATTTGTATGGAAGAATGATCGTCTAGGGCAACCTTTAAAAGGTAGCTGGGACAGGCGTGACGCGGCAAGCGGAGGATCGGGTTTTTTTATTTATTTATATTTATAAATCTTTATGCACAAGTACAAAGGCGGACTTAATGCCTTAGGCATTTTCTACCAGTCGACCTTTGGTTGGTGCAGAAATAGAAAAATAACCATGCTGTGCAGTCGGAGGATACATCTGGTTTTGGTCAGCCAGCTCGCGAACATGTATCCTCCGACTGCACATAATGATTTTCTTCTTGTTTACATCTTTTTAGTTCGGTTTTTGAAGCAGTCGGGTTTTTTTATTTTTTCATTAACTTTTTTTATTTATAACTTTTTAGTATTTTTTTTTGAATTAGGTACATTTAAACATATAGTTTTATATTTTTAACCGACTTTCGAAAAAGGAGGAGGTTCTATGTTCGACTTCTTGTATGTTTTTTTTTTTTTTTTTTTTTTTTTTTTTTATGTATGTTCACCGATATCTCCGTCAATTGTGAACCGATTTTGAAAATTCTTTTTTTGTTTGAAAGAGTATGTTCCGAAATTGGTCCCATTTTAATTTAGTGAAGATCTGATGAAGAACTTCGAAGATATACAACAGAACTCTTCAATAAATAACGGCAAATCTCTCGGGACTGCTGCAATCGCATGTCTGTTTATTGTTTATACCATTTCATAACATAACATCACGCCAGTACGCTTTTTAGTGGTATGCAGATCTGTGATTTCACTGATTATGTTTTGAGTTTCATGTTATTCGGGTAATCTATTCTGCCGTTACAGGTACTTACTACACAACTTGCCTATAGGTACAACTAAAAAGGGTAAAATAAAAAAACTTTTTTGCAAAAAAATACTACCGACTTCCAAATAAAAAACTACAAAGTGAAAAATAACTTTATTTTTGGAAGTCGGTGTCAATATCGCAATGAATTGGTACCTACAAAAGACACCGACTTCCAAAAATAAAGTTATTTTTCACTTTGTAGTTTTTTATTTGGAAGTCGGTAGTATTTTTTTGCAAAAAAGTTTTTTTGTTGAAATCATCTCTTATATCCCTTTATTTTGATACCCCACACGATGGGACAGGAAGAAAAAAAAAATTAGGCCCTCGCAATATTTATTTATTTATTAACACGTACATTTACTTTTACAGGTAAGACCCAAGCTAACAAACGTAGTCATATGGCGCCCAAAAGCCCAAATTTTTCTATTTTTCAATTTTAATGTAGCCAGTGACACTCGCAGGGTTAAGTCGAATCGATTGACGTAAGAACCATCAAAATCGGCCGACGCGTTTGTTCTCTAGAACGCCACATAGGAACAAACATACATATATACATAGACTGATAAAGAAATTACCCTCCTTAGCAGGCGGGTAAATATGGCAGGTGCAACTAATGAAAGAAAACAAATAGGCAGCTTGGGACTTGGGCAGAAGCGATGGACTGCGATAGGCTGAATTGATTGCTTAGTTTTTAAAGTTGAACATTATTGGAAAGGCAACTCCTCCTCTTCAAAATAAAACTATTATAGGCATGGAAATAACGGGCAGTTTTGACTAAGCTTTTTTATATTGAATTTCAAACTTGCGTGTGTCATGTGTTACAACCATTATGTTAACGATCAATGTAGTGTTAGTTTTACGTGGCTATGTGGCCTTATTTGTTCTCGTTGTCACGTCAACCTGCTACTAGTATATGCTATCTACATGATTGAAAGCATGGAATTAGTGGCCTAGCCCTAATCACCCCTGTAACACAATCGACTATTATTAGATAAAAATATTCTAAAGCCTTCTTCGAATTTGAAACTGTAACTGAAATATGATAAGTTTTCAGTCATCATCATATCAGCCGAAAGACGTCCACGGCTGGACATAGCCCTCCCTTAAGGGTCGCCACATTGACTAGTTCCGTGCGTCTCGTATCCAGTGGATCCCAGCAACCTTCACCAGGTCATCGGTTAACCTGGTGGAAGCCCTTCCAACGCAATGTCTTCCGATTCGCAGTCGCCACTCCAGAACTTTTCTGTCCCATCGGCCATCCGCTCTGTGAGCAATGTGCCCTGCCCAATGCCACTTAAGTTTGGCGTCGTTCCAGGGTTGCCGACGTAGCCCGAAGAATATTCGGGCTATGTCGGCAACCCTGGAACGAGCGAGCCCAAAAGTGTTTCGTTCTCTTTTCTTTTGATGGCTGAGGGGTTATGGAGGGGAAATACTGACTCTAGCATTTAAGCTGTGTTAAACCCATTACCTCATCATATCATTATGTCAGCCGAAAGTTGTCCACTGCTGGACAAAGGCCTCCCACAAGCGTCGCCACATTGACAGGTCCCGTGCGTCTCGCAACCAGCGGTTCCCCCCAACCTTCGGAGGCCTTCCAACGCAACGTCTTCCGGTTCACGGTCACCACTCCTGAACCTTTCTGCCCCATCGGCCATCCGTTCTGCGAACAATGTGCCCTGCCCACTGCTACTTAAGTTTGCAATTCTTCGGGCTATGTCGGTAACTCTGGTCCTCTTGCGGATCTCTACATTTCTGATTAGATCACGCAAGAAAATTCCGAGCATAGCCCTATCCATTTCCCTTTGGGTGACAGTAAGCTTTCTGATGAGGCCCATTGTAAGTGACCACGTGTCAGAGCCATAGGTCATAACTGGCAACACACACTGGCTTTGTGATCCTAATCCCTGGCAAAGAAATACCTCCACTGTTTCCACCTTTCGCGAACCGAGGTTCTAGTTTTGGCTAAATGTGTCTAGTACTTATAATTTTGTATGCTTAGGTAATTGTTCTAAAATGTAACTGAGAAGTAATTTTGATGATCCGGACTGTGTAGTTATTTAAATCACAATTATTTTGAAGTTTCGTTACCCATTGATGTTTAATTTATTCCTGTGTAGTTAATTGGTAATGTGGAAGTGATGGTAATGATTTTCAATTATCTAGTCGTGATTAAGGCGAATGGCAACTCGGTTTGTAAATTAATTCCAATGTTTTATAAGTCTGAGTAAAATACTCGTAAAGGAACATTACCTGTCACTGTCTTCGTCTTAGCGTGTTGATTTGTGATTGTGATTATCAATATAGTCATTCATCATTTATTTTTATTGCCATTATATTTAGTATGTATGTGTTTATGTATATATTACATAGCATATAAATTTTAAGTTTCTTTGTATTTTAAGGTGTACAATAAAGCATATAATAATAATAATAAAAAAAAAATAAGTCAAGAAAAATAAACTCACTCGATATCGAATGACTGTAAGCTATTTAACACAAATTGACGGTCAACTGTCAAGTTATCAAAATAATGTCAACCGTTTGTTTTGAATTGCGTGTTTATTTTAAGGATTTAGTGCATGCATCGTCATCATCATCATTTCAGCCGAAAGACGTCCACTGCTGGACATAGGCTTCCCCCAGGCGTCGCCACATTGACCGATCCCGTGCGTTTAGCATCCAGCGCCTTCCCGCAACCTTAACCAGGTCATCGGTCCACCTAGTGGGAGGCCTTCCAACGTATCGTCTTCCGGTTCGCGGTCGCCATTCCATAACTTTTCTGCCCCATCGGCCATCCGTTCTGCGAGCAATGTGCCCTGCCCACTGCCACTTTAGTTTGGCAATTCTTCGGGCTATGTCGGTAACCCTGGTTCTCTTGCGGATCTCCACATTTCTGATTCGATCACGCAAGGAAACTCCGAGAATAGCCCTCTCCATTGCCCTTTGAGTGACTGTAAGCTTCCTGATAAGGCCCATTGTAAGCGACCACGTCTCAGAGCTATATGTCATCACTGGCAACACACACTGGTCATAGACTTTCGTCTTGAGACACTGTGGTAAGTTGGACGAGAAGATACCGCGCAACTTCCCGAACGCTGCCCAGCCGAGTCGGATTCGACGGTTGACCTCTTTCTCGAAGTTGGCCCTACCCAATTGGATCGTTTGTCCCAGGTAGACATAGTCGCCCACAACTTCGAGTGTAGAGTCTCCGACCTTGACAGGAGTGGGTGTAACATGGGCATTCACCATGACCTTGGTTTTGTCCATGTTCATTTTAAGACCCACTCTTTCGGAAGCTCTACTGAGGTCATCGAGCATTTTACTGAGGCTCTCCATGGTCTCAGCCATGACCACTATGTCGTCGGCAAACCGAAGGTGAGTGATGTACTCGCCATTAACGTTGATGCCAAGCCATTTCCAATCCAGAACCTTGAAGACATCCTCCAGCGCAGCAGTGAACAGTTTCGGAGAAATGACGTCTCCCTGTCTCACGCCGCGCCGGAGAAGAATTGGTTTCGAGGTCTGATCCTGAAGACGGACTGACATAGTGGCGTTCTTGTACAAACACTTCAACACTTCAATGTACCGGTAGTCGATCTGGCACCGTTGGAGAGACTGCAGTACAGCCCAAGTCTCGATCGAATCGAAGGCTTTCTCGTAGTCCACAAACGCTAAACAGAGAGGCAGGTTATACTCTTCGGTCTTCTGTATAACCTGCCGCAGCGTATGTATGTGGTCTACGGTGCTAAAGCCTTTTCGGAATCCGGCTTGTTCGGGAGGCTGGAAATCGTCAAACCTGCGCGCGAGACGATTCGTGATGACTCTTGAAAACAACTTGTAGACATGGCTAAGAAGTGAGATGGGCCTATAGTTCTTCAGCCGGGCATTGTCGCCCTTCTTGAAGAAGAGTACCACCACACCCCTGCACCATGCCTGTGGCGTTTTGCCCTCGAGTATGACGGAATCAAACAGCTTCTGAAGGGCCTTAAGGACCGGTTTTCCACCCGCCTTCAGGAGTTCAGCCGTGATTCCGTCATCACCCGGCGCCTTGTTGTTTTTAAGCTGTTTCAGAGCCATCCTAATCTCGTACAGGCTGACGTCCGGAATATCTTCGGTATAGTGTCGGGTCAATCTAGCTCTTGGGTCGTTTGCTAGACTCGCAACGGGCTTGCTGATTGATGTGTACAACTGCCCATAGAATGTCTCGATCTCCCCCAGAAGCTCCGGTTTGGCGGTTACGATCCTGCCATCGTCGGTCTTCAGTTTCGTGAGCTGGCTCTGCCCAATAGCCAGATCCCTTGAAAAAACCTTGGAGCCTTTATTTTGCTCAATCGCGTCTTTAATACGCTCGGTATTAAAGCGGCGGAGGTCTCTTTTCAAGGATTTAGAGATCTGTCTATCGAGCTGCCGGTATTTGCACGCCTCATCTGAAGACTGCAGGATCATCTCACGCCTCTCCTTCATAAGTTTGAGGGTATGATCAGAGACCTTTTTCTTTCTAGCTGTACGACGGGTCTTGAAAAACTTAGACCCGACCGTATGGACAGCTTCCACGAACCCGTCGGCGTAGTCGTCCACGGAGTGCATGCATCATCAAGTACAAAATACACTCCAAAAAGCTTTTGTGTTCATTGTTAAGCTAGATTTGAACGCAAAGCTCCTAGAAATGGAGCTCTCTGGTATGTACATTTGAACACGTGGAGTTTTAGTTTGATAATAGCTGTACCCGCGGCTTCGCTCCCGTCAACTGCCTACCCTACCCTTACGTCAAATGCACAACGCCATCTATCGAATATAGAGTTCAACTGTCCGTGTATCTGAATTGCGTGTTGTGATATTTTACTTCATGAACACTTTAAATTCGTATAACTTTTGATTGAGTGAACCGATTGCGATGAAACAAAAACTTAGTAGTACTTCAAGTTACGCACACTTTTTATGTATACAAGTTATCTACATTGGTGTCGCACATTTTACGCGAGACTCCGAGGCTTGCAACTAAACAGGCAAAAAATATAAAAATACTGGTAATGAGTTCTGTTGGTTATCCTGTATCATACTGGCTATTTTTTTGGACATATCTTCGATGTACAAAAACTACTTTTTCACAGATTTATTATATGTATTGATTAGATAAGGTAATAATGATTATTCCACGGTCATCTAGAGATCATAATGAACAAATGCTTTTCGTTGCTATTCAGTCCTTACGACCTGATGCTACGCTTCAAACAAAATCGATTATCTCCTTTTAATAGATACTTAATGTATTAGAGAGCATCAAAATACCTAACTTTATTATTATACTAAGATTATGATCACACTGAATTTACTCATTAATAATAAGTAGCAGGTTTTAGCAGATGCAACTTATAAAACTTCTGGGAGCTTATCAATATGCAAAGTAGCAGGCAACCATAAGTAGGCTCCTATATTTCTAACATTTAAATGTCTCGTAAAAATGTTTTAATTTAAATGGTTAGACGTCATATCAGATGGTCGCTTAAACCCTGTAAGGGCCACCGCACACGTTTCTGTCTGAATGCACGCGGGTCGCGCAGTATCTCGCGATCTTGCCATTTGCATCCAACGTCTTGGAGGCGAGAGGGCAAACTATACTTCTTGTATGATGCGCTGAACTCGGTTTGGTTTTTGTTGGGGCTGTATTAGTTAAGTGACGTTGTTTCTGTAAGAGAAATCAGATTTAAGTAAAACCCTCATTGAGTTCAATACTGCAGGTTTAATTCCAACACACCAGATTTTCTAGGTTATCCTGGGACTAGATTAGATTAGATAGACATGGGTTGTTCCTGTTATTTAAAACCAAATCATATTTTGTATATTCCTAAAGAATCTGAAAACAATCCAATATATAATACAACATCACATCTATGTCAATCAATCATTTATTTGCAATAAGTATTGGTACAGTGTAGGTGTTTAAGTAAGTTATAAATAGTTTCCTAATACATACTCAAACATTTGACATGCAAAACATTACAATATAGGTACTTAATGCTAGGCTATAGTGTTTATGTCCAACGGCATGCATGATTTTTCTATTATTATACAATTATACGTTTATTTATTAATTGTCATCACATATAGTCGCCAAGGAACCAGGATATTACCAGAACATGCCTTTGTAGCTCTACGATGCCTGACGGGCCTGTGGGGTTCCCAGAGGCGGCTTAATTAACTCTGACATCAGAGGTCACATCCTCACTCGGTAAAGAAGAAGCTCTACGATTTAAGTTCCACAAATTCGCAACATCTCCTCACAGCAGTTTGCCAACACGCATCCCTGTGCGTGGTCGTGCACTGGCAGTAATGACAGGCCGCACGCGCGCGCCGCCTAATTGATAATGGTTGCGGACGTGCGCGCTTGCCATGCACCATGGGAACTGTGCACGACCATCTTCAGCTTGATGGTGCGGTATTATGAGTGTTGTTTTGGCAGGAGAAGTATCGCAATGGCGACAAGTCTGTAATATGTTATTCATTCGTAAAAGTCTACAGTTACTGGTTATGCGCATTGCAGTGACCGCTTCGATTAATGCTATTATAGGCTACAAATCTATACTCATCTTATATATATAATATATAATATTATAAAGCTGAAGAGTTTGTTTGTTTGTTTGAACGCGCTAATCTCAGAAACTACCGGTTGGAATTGAAAAAAATCTTTTTGTGTTGGATAGTCCATTTATCGAGGAAGGTTATAGGCTATATAACATCACGCTACGACCAATAGGAGCGGAGCATAAATGAATAATGTTGCTAAAACGGGAAAAAAATATCCTCTTTGAGGGCTTCGGTTGCGTGCGCTGCGTAAACGGAATAAGTTACGCAACAATAATGTAATTAGGGTAGGTAAGGAAGATGGGTAGGTAGGTAGGCAGTTGACAGGACCGAAGCCTAGTATAGAATACACGTATAGCTGCTGCTATGAGTCCATGGGTACTGCACAAGACCATCTTTGCTGACTTTGGGTCCTGCGGTATAGAATAAGGTGTCCTTTGTTGTTTTGAAAGAATTGATTTGAGGAGTCGATATCGCCTCTATTCCCACTCAACTCCATTATTGAAATTCTTGGTCGAAAGTCCGGCGCTACTCTTTCATTGTCTGCTAAAACAATGGTTTTAGAGGATAAGAGTGCACATATAGGCAGATGAGGGTATGAGTCATCGCCTGTCATGTACCATAGGAACCGCGCACGACCATCTTCAGCTTGCGAATTGCGATGGTGCCGTACTAATGTTGTTTTGGTGGGAGAAGTTGCGATCTCGCCTTTATATCTTCACACACTGATAGACTCCAACACAAATCCATAGTAATAATGTGTTGTTCGGGTACACTAGTCGACGGCACGAACTATTTTATGCGCGGGGTTAAAATGTATTTTATATCAACCGACAACACGTGCGGAAGAGATAGATGCTGTGATGAGCAGTAGGAAGCTAGTTCGCGTACTCGTACGAATACCCACTTTTCCAAATTTGCAGCGAAATGGATAATGATTTAGGACGAAACCGAGCGCGCAAAATTTTATAAACAGACCTTTGGCAGTCTAGATATCAAGAAAAAACGACTAAATCTATCTGTTCAAAATAAAATTATATGCATTGTTGAACTACTAATCTATCCCTGTATGGAAGTCGTTTTGCAATTTTCCGTCTTCTTATGGTATGTATTGCCGCCCAAAAATACGTTAAAATTAGTGTCGAAATGTGGAATTTTCGACAAACAACAGTGGAATAATCCCTAGACTACGTTTGTATGGAAAAAATTTCGACTAGTGTAACCTTAATAGACTCCCGGTGGCCACTATCATTAAAGCTTATTAAAGGATATTCTTATAAAGCTCATAAGGATGTTGCTAGAAGTGTGCTTGCCATGCACCATGGGAACTGCACATGTCTATCTTCAGCGGAGGGTGGTGCCTTATTATGAGTGTTTTTTAGGCAGGTGAGGTATCGCGATGTCGCCATAAGTCCATAATATAAAGCTTTGTTCGAAAGTTTATAGCCGACTCCTGGTGACCGCGAAAGTTATGGCATAATAGCTTCTGACAGCGGCTTCGCCCGCGTGAATGTCGAAAATTATCGCGAGGGAACATATTCCCGGGATAAAAAGCATCCTATGTGCTATTCCAGACTATAGTCTATCCCTGTGCCAAATTTCATCCAGATCCGTCCAACCGTTTGAGCGTGAAGAAGTAACGAACATACAAACACACACACGCTCACAAAGGAGACGGATACGCTTTCATACAATTTTGGGCCTAGATGTAAAAAGATGAAATTGGTGTCCATTGATAGCTACTATATTATCAAACATTCACTGAAAATTTTGCAGATTTTGGCAATCTGAGAGCCGAGATAAAAGAGATTAATGAAAAGTGAGGTTACGTAACAATCTATACATAACAGCCGATTTTTATGGATAATTATGAACCGATTTTGAAAATTATTTTTTTGTTTGCAAGAATATGTTCCGAAATTGGTCCCATTTTAATTTGGTGAAGATCTGATGAAGAACTTCGGTGATATACAACATAATTCTTCAATAAATAACGGCAAATCTCTCAAGATTGCTGCAATCGCATGTCTGTTTATTGTTTATACCATTTCATAACATAACATCACGCCAGTACGCTCGAAAAGTGTACGCAGATCTCTCATTTCACCGTGTATGTTCAAGTTCAAAGGCGTTATAGGTACATACTAAACAACTTACCTATTATGTAGAATTATGTAGAAAATAAAAAAGCTTTTTTGCATTAGTACCTACGAAAGACACCGACTTCCAAAAACAAAGTTACTTTTCACTTTGTAGTTTTTTATTTGGAAGTCGGTAGTATTTTTTTGTAAAAAAGTTTTTTTATTACAGCGACTAGTCGCTATGCCACAATGAACACAACGATCCATGGTGTCAATATCCAATCGGTAGGCCTTTCGTAGAATCCAAAATAACAAATCCAAGTTCAACGATAAAGCGGGGTTCTCAGTGTCCGGTATGGTAGCAAGGCACGTCGTACAAGAAGGTAGATCAGAAGTCCATAGAATGAAAGCAGGGGTCGAGGAAAATATCAATAAATCTATGGGGGGAAACACACTCAAAATGCACACGCACTAGACAATACGAAACGAGTAAGTATCAGCATAGACCAGTGTTTATCAACCTGTGGGTCGCGACCCCCTGGCGGGTCACAAGAGGTCGCGAAAATTACCTCGGTAAAAAAACAATAAGGTTTAAAAATATAGAGCATCTCATGAAAATTCCAATAAGGCCAAACACGACTAGGATACATTGTTTTATTTCGGAGTTCCAGTGCCTACCTTCCCGCATCATCATCTGATCAGTTCAATG
The DNA here is from genome assembly GCA_948252205.1 of Orthosia incerta. Classification (NCBI taxonomy): domain Eukaryota; kingdom Metazoa; phylum Arthropoda; class Insecta; order Lepidoptera; family Noctuidae; genus Orthosia; species Orthosia incerta. Next base: position 11,355,989 of record OX411748.1, read on the forward strand.
GTACCATTATCATCATTACCATTTATTTATGAGTAGGAATATGCTTCATCATAGTCGGTTATTCGAGATATCTTATAATCGTGACGTGATAAGGGTTTATTATTAAGAAGTTCCAGTGGCCATCTGTGGTCTTCTTCATCAGTTCCACTTCACAAAATGATTAATTCTGAGTGCAAATGATTGTATTGTTGATGAAAAATATATAATACCAATGCTATATGTATAACATTTGAGGAGTTCCCTTGATTTCCATGGGATCCCTGAAGTTTCTGACTTAGTGTCAATGGGACAACTTCGGGAGTATACCCTTTCAAACTCAAAAAGATTTTTCAAAATCGTTCCACAATCGGCGGAGTAATTGTGGAACAAACATACAAAAAATAAAAAATACATACAGTCGAATTGAGAACCTCATCATTTTTGAAGTCGGTTGAAAAAAACCAAGTGTCGGGGTTCGCGAAATATTTTTTCATATTATGGGGGGGTCGTGTCATGAAAAAGGTTGAAAAACACTGGCATAGACTATACAGAGTGTCATGTCATGCATGTCAACGTCAAGTCAGAGTTAGCACAGACTAAAAATACAATAATCGATTAGTAAACGTGTATCGATTTATCTTAATTATGTAGATATTTAATTGGTTTAAACTGTTTAATACGTTAATTCTAATAGATTTAATTATTTTAATTGAATTAATAATCTGGTGAAAGCATTTTCTTAAATAGTATGAACTCTGTCACGTTAATTGATTATAATTTAATTGATATTCGATTTACTTCGTAACCTTAACTTAATTTTTGGATTTCTCATTTTCCAGATTGTGAATTAAGCTGATTTTTCACATTTTGAATTAGAAAAATATAACCCTTTTTTTAAACCATACCTCAACTTATTACATTCAGGCCCAGAAATCCCCGTCTCCTTTTCGCCTTATAATATTAAGGTAACACTAGTCGAAAATTCTTCCATACAAGTCTAGGGATTATTCCACTGTTTGACGATGTACGTTCAAAATAACAAGTGATATCAATTTGTCTCATCATTTTGATATCACTTGCACTAGCCTTATATGGAACCAAAAAATAAAAATAAAATATATTTGAAAGTTATGAGCGTCAAAAGTTCCACATTTCAACACTAATTTTAACGCATTTTTGGGCGCACATAAATACAATAAGAAGACGGAAAATTGCAAAACGGCTTCCATGCAGGGATAGATTAGTAGTTCAACAATGCAAATAATTTTATTTTGAACAGATATGTTTAGTCGTTTTTTCATGATATCCAGACTCCCAAAGGTCTGTTTATAAAATTTCACGCACTCGGTTTCATCCTAAATCCATTTCGCTACAAACTTGCAAAAGTGCTAATTCGTACGCGAACTAGCTTCCTACTGCTCATCATAGCATTTATCTCTTCCGCACGTGTAGTCGGTTGATATAAAATGTATTTTAACCTCGCGCACAAAATAGTTCGTGCCCTCGACTAGTGTAACCTTAAGTGTGATAATATTAGTAGGAAGCATAGATATTCCAATAGATCACAACTTAAGGATGAAAAACCTCATCCGTATTATTCCGTATGTTGTACACTCTACGAGTACCCAAATTATATTCGTGATTGCCGTGCACTGGTAGACCATCTTCTCTGGCTTGAGATACTGCGGTACTGTGAGTGGCCTGTGTTGTTTTGGAAGGTGAAAAATAGCAATGGCGATAAGCCTATGTTTGTAAAATACGCTCTAATTGCAATAATATACAGTTAAACGATATTCCTATGCACACATTCATAAGGACGCTGTATGGTGTTCTCGCTTGTCATGTTATTGAGGTGCTGCTATATTATGAGTGGCCTATGGTTTCTCGGCAGATGAAGAATAGCGATGTCTCCTTTGGGATAGGATAGATAGGATAGATGGACCCCATTTACGCACTTAGACTCGCATTAGGTCCGTTGTGCATGCAGGCCTCCTCTCTGTGAGAGGGAATGGGCTGTAATCCACCATGCGGGCCCAGTGCATTTTGGTGGATGTCACATGTCTTCGAATTTTTGGTTCTAAGACATTTCCTCACGATGTTTTCCTTCACCGTTTTTGAGAGCACTGTTGATGTAATAATTTACACAAAGTAAAGCGCCTGCCTGGGTTCGAACCTACGACCTACAACTTGTAAGTCGCGGCCATTACCACTGGGCCACCACTGCTCTCTGATATGTTGATGTCTCCTTTACTTGCACCTATATTTATATTACAGGTCATCGTAAGATTTGCTTTAGTCAACTGCAGACCGATAGTTTTGACGACACTTAGCGGGGGCTTCCTTGTTCAGCAATGACAGCTTGTTTAAAATGACGATGATTAGTCAACAGCTGCATGAAACTTTCAGTGATCGATATGTTGGACGTCATTAGAGGATATTCCTGTATAGCAAAGCTTTGAAAAGAACATTTCAATACTGGTTCGAGATGGCCAACAGCTAAACGTGATGGGTAATCTGAATGAAACCATGTATAATCCTGGAGGACCTTCAACCATGGAAAACACTCATCCACTTGACATTTCTTAACATATACGATATAGCATAACTGTTATATTGTAATTTTCTTCTTGTATATTTATCACTTGTGAGCGTGCAGTTTCTCTGCTGATTAGTTAACATGTGCTCTGCACAGTTTTGCATTAAGACGATGACAGTCGCCTTAATGCAAAACGCGCAAAAAATCAGTAGATTTTTGTAGTTTCCTTATTATTCTATGACATAAAAAAAAGCTCTAGGTCAAAATGTAGGTAATTAAATTGAATTTAAGATGGTGACAATTTCATTAAAATACGACCGGCGGTTTTGGTGCGATTGTCTTTTTTTCCGTCTCAGATATAATAAAAAAAAAAAATTGCCCTATGTTAAACGAATAAATTTCGTTTTTTCTTTTCATCATCATCAGCCTATTAATGTTCCCACTGCTGGGACACAGGCCTCCTCTCTGTGAGAGGGAATGGGCCGTAAACCACCACGCGGGCCCAGTGCGGGTTGGTGGATGTCACATGTCTTCAAATTTTTGGTTCTAGGACATGCCGGTTTCCTCGCGATGTTTTTCTTCACCGTTTTGAGAGCAGTGGTGATGAAATAATTTACACAAAGTAAAGCGCCTGCCTGGACTCGAACCCACGACCTACAACTTGTAAGTCGCGGCTGATACCACTGGGCCACCACTTTTTTCTTATACTTATTCTTTATTGTACACAAACATAAAAACATACAAATACAATAGGACAGTTTATGTACAATGGCGAGCTTAACCCATAGTTGGGTTCTCTAACAGCAAACCTCAGTTGCGTAGAGAAATATGCATTTGAGGATAGTACATCCATGTGCACAACAAAAGCTTACTATAAACTCTTAACAATTTTAAATACTTACACACTCAATAAACTAAACAAATACGTAAATAAAATTATTAAAAAAATGGTCTAATGTAACATATATTTTTCCAAACAAATACAACTAGCCGTTTAGACGTGATTCTCATTTTAAAATCAGCTGTATCTGCGCCTTAAGATAAACATCACCCTTACCAGCACATTTTATGTTATAGTTATCACAAAAACATGAATGTATACAGGCAATGTATTGCCAAGTTACTTTTATATGTTTAAGCCAACATTCTTGCTGGTACTAAAGGCTTAGTGTAAAGTATGATTAGATTGAAGAAATTACTAAATGAGCATCTAACTCTAACAGAATAGCAGGCAGGTGTACCAAAGATCGTTATTGATGTGTACGACGACGTAGGTAATTCTTTCGCACAATTATTTCACATACATTTCAACACAAAACTGTGTAAAAAAATATTAATTAGTTTAATTACATATTTTATTAATGCAAAGGCGTGTAATTTATTATCGATCTAAACAAAAAGTTCTATGAAGACATGTGCTGAGGTAATTACTGAAAGCGATAGAGCGGAACATAGACGCATGTTTACGTACGCAGTGTTTATTAAAAATGCAGGCTTTAAGTAAACAAACAAATATGCTGAGCAATCGGAAATTGAGGCTTGAGAATGTTTCGTTATTCTGTGTAAAATAAAGCAAAAAAACTGCAGTTTTTTTTTGTTTTTAAGGTTCCGTACCCAAAGGTTAAAAACAGGCCCTATTACTAAGACTCCGCGGTCCGTCTGTCTGTCTGTCTGTCCGTCTGTCACCAGGCTGTATCTCATGAACCGTGATAGCTAGACAGTTGAAATTTACACAGATGTATTTCTATTGCCGCTATAACAACAAATAATAAGTATTTAAGTGGGGCTCCCATACAACAAACGTGATTTTTTTGCCGTTTTTTTTGCTATAATTGTACGGAACCCTTCGTGCGCGAGTCCGACTCGCACTTGCAGGTTTTTTATTTTTTAAATCGGTTATTTTTGTAGCCCTTGCTTCCCCACTGCAGCTGTTAAATAAAAAAATAAAAATTTAATTAAAAAATCAAAAAAACCCGACTGCTTAAAAAGCGAACTAAAAAGACGTAAACAAGAAGAAATTCATGCTTTGCAGTCGGAGGATACATATTCGCGAGCTGGCTGACCAAAACTAGATGTATCCTCCGACTGCACAGCATGAATTTCTTCTTGTTTACGTCTTTTTAGTTCGCTTTTTAAGCAGTCAGGTTTTTTGATTAACTTTTTTTATTTACAGTTTTTTTGTTTTTTTTTTTTATAATTCGGTACATTTAAACATATAAGTGTTATATATTTTTGAAATCACCTCTTAAACCCCTTTATTTTGATACCCCACACGATGGGTTTGGAAGGAAAAAAAATCCCCTAAAAAATGGCGCCCAAAATACGCCATTTTTCTTTTCCAATTTTAATGAAGCCAGTGACACTCGCAGGGTAAAGACGAATCGATTGACGTAAAAATCGGCCAACGCGGTTGGTCTCTAAAATGCCACATATGAACAAACATACATACATACATACTTACATACATACATACATACTTACATACATACATAGACTGATAAACACATTACCCTCCTTCGGCAGTCGGGTAAAAAAAATGCATTTGTTAGATTCTATTGAGAGCAAATTTCTAGGTTCTTGCAGTAGGTTTGCGTCATGCGTAAAAATGCATGTTTCACTGTTGTTTTTATACCCAGAACATTACAAAACCTGTTAACCTAATTACTACCACCTATAGGTAGCTAATTAATAACCAAGTGTCAAACAATATTGTCATGAAACAAACAGAAAAAAAGAGTATAATTGCCTCATATAAAATCCATCTTTGACCCGGTTGCAACCTAAATGCAAACACTATGCACGCAACTTCGTAGCGCTGCGTGTCGGCCGGTCGGGGCTCGCATGCAACCCGTTACTACAACACACCTAAATGGACGCAGACATGGAAAATAAAAGAAGTGTAATTGTTAGTTAAGTTAGTCTACTATAGAATTCCTGATTCCAATTGCCAGCAAATTTACCACAATTCACCTACACATTCAACCAACACGTTCACCACCGTTCATCTCCATTCGCCACACTTCAGACACATTTACCACCAAGGAGGTGTCACTTACACATTCAAAACCTTCACCCACATATTCACCATAATTCACCTACAAATTTACCACAATTCACTTACACATTCACCACACACATTTCGACTGCTTTTGTTGTTACTTTTACGTTCCATTTCATTTATTAATTTTTTGTTTTAATTGGTTAGTGGAAATACACGATACCTGCCTGTTAATTTGTATGAGGCCAATAAGTGGGGCATATGATCTGTAACACAGGTTTTAACTAAACCTACATCAGGCACCAGCTCTCACAATGTGAATTTATAAAGTTCAAAACTGATTAGTGCTGATTAGTGAACAAGGAACTTATTTATATTATATTATTATTGATTTTTATTATTAGATGAAAGAGGTGACGGCGTGTGATGATCCTGCAGTCTTCAGACGATGCGTTGAAATACCGGCAGCTAAAAAAACGGATTTTAAAGTTCTTGAATAGCGACCTCCGCCGCTTTAATACCGAAAGTATTAAAGGCGCGATTGAGCGGCATAAGGGCTCCAAGGTCTTTGTCTATTAGGCAGAGCAGGCTCACGAAACTGAAGACCGATGATGGTAGGATCGTATCCGCCAAACCGGAGCTTCTGAAGGAGATCGAGAGATTCTATGGGCAGTTAACCAGTAAACTCGTCGCGAATCTAGCGAATGACCCTAAAGCTAGATAGACCCGACACTATACCGAAGACATTCCGGACGTCAGCCTGTATGAGATTAGGATGACTCTGAAACAGCTTAAGAACAACAAGGCACCGGGTGACGACGGAATTACGGCCGAACTCTTGAAGGACTCGGGTGGAAAACCAATACTTAAGGCCCTTGAGAAGCTGTTTGATTCCGTCATACTCGAGTGGAAAACGCCACAAGCATGGTGCAGGGGTGTGGTGGAACTCTTCTTCAAGAAGTGTGACAATGCCCTAGTGATGAACTATAGGCCCATCTCACTTCTTAGCCATGTCTACAAGCTGTTTTCAAGAGTCATCACGAATCGTCTCGCGCGCAGTTTTGACGATTTCCAGCCTCCCGAGCAAGCCGGATTCCGTAAAGGCTTCAGCACCGTAAACCACATACATACGCTGCGACAGGTTATACAGAAGACTGAAGAGTACAACATGCCTCTCTGTTTAGCGTTTGTGGACTACGAGAAAGCCTTCGATTCGATCGAGACTTGGGTCTGCAGTCTGCAGTCTCTACAACGGTGCCAAATTGACAACCGGTACCTCGAAATGTTGAAGTGTTTATACAAAAACGCCACCATGTCAGTTCGACTTCAGGATCAGACCTCGGAACCCGTACTTCTGCAACGAGGTGTGAGACAGGGAGACGTCATATCTCCGAAGCTGTTTACCGCTGCACTGGAGGATGTCTTCAAGGTTCTGGACCGGAGAGGGTAATCAACTTCAATGGCGAGTACATCACTCACTTTCGGTTTGCCGACGTGACATTTGATAGTGGTTATGGCTGATACCATGGAGGACATCGGTACAATGCTCGATGACCTCAGTAGAGCTTTCGAAAGAGTGGGTCTTAGGATGAACATGGACAAAACCAAGGTGATTTTGAATGCCCATGTTACACCCACTCCTATCCAGGTCGGAGACTCTACCCTCGAAGTTGTGGGCGACAATGTCTACCTGGGAAAAACAATCCAGTTGGGTAGGGCCAACTTCGAGAAAGAGGTCAACCGTCGAATCCGACTCGGCTGGGAAGTTGCGCGGTATCTTCTCGTCCAACTTACCACAGTGTCTCAAGACGAAATTCTATGACCAGTGTGTGTTGCCAGTGATGGCATATGGCTCTGAGACGTGGTCGCTTACAATGGGCTTTATCAGAAAGCTTACAGTCACTCAAAGGGCAATGGAGAGGGCTATGCTCGGAGTTTCCTTGCGTGATCGAATCATAAATGTAGAGATCCGCAAAAGAACCAGGGTTACCGACATAGCCCGAAGAATTGCCAAACTTACGTGGCAGTGGGCAGGGCACATTGCTCGCAGAACGGATCGACCTGCTCTCCTCCAAATGAGAGTCCTAGAGGAACGAGGCGAGTATGGCGATACGAGTCAGCAGACTAGGATGAGATGCGGCACTTTTTTGCGTCATATCCTTGGCGGCATGTGTGCTTCTCCTCGGGTGACCCCTCGTGCTGCGCTAACGTGGTTGCGGACGTGATTCGGCAGGGAATGGAGTATTTTATTCCATTCTCCGACATCCCGCTCGGTCACAAATCCCGGCCTTGGTATAATGCAGAATGCGCCCACGCTGAGGCCCGAAAAGAGTCTGCCTACCAATTCTGGGTCAAGGCCCGCGACCGCAAAATTAGAGCGCGTAGGGTTCGCGCGAGGAAAAGAGCCTTTAATTCTGCCGCCAAGCTCTGCAAGCGGGTTCTGCGTCGGGCACGTTTTGACCATATTGGACGTATCGGGGCCAAGGTGGCATCGCACCCCCCGGGTAGTAAATAGTTCTGGTCCCTGTCTAAAGCGGTTGAAACTAATTTCTGTCGACCCACTTTACCTCAAATGCTGAAACCTGATGGGTCGCTGGCTCACTCTGCAAGTGAGAAAGCAAATTTATTTGCATCTCTCTTTGCAAGCAATTCACGTCTAGATGCCGGCTCTAAGCAACCACCTAATATACCTCAATGTGACTCTTCGATGCCGGCGATCGCAGTTCACACTAAAGAGGTTCGGAGAGTACTGTGCAGCCTGGACGTGAACAAGGCCAGCGGGCCTGACGGCATTCCAGCGAGAGTATTGAGGCAGTGTGCGCCTGAACTGTCTCCTGTATTGACACGCTTGTTCCGCCTCTCTCTTAAAAAAAGAAAGGTGCCGAAATCCTGGAAGCTTGCAAATGTACAACCAGTACACAAGAAGGGCGACCGTGCAGACCCTGCCCACTACCGTCCGATAGCCATTACCGCCATACTATATAAGGTTATGGAAAGGGTACTGAACAGTAAGTTGCTGACCTACCTTGAAGACAATGAGGTCCTTAGTGACCGTCAATATGGCTTTCGCCGGGGACGGTCAACTGGCGATCTTCTTGTGTTTGTCACGCACTGCTGGGGCGAAGCCATCGAGAAACACGGCGAAGCACTTGCCGTATCTCTCGATATCTCAAAGGCCTTTGACAGGGTCTGGCACGCTAGTCTACTCAGCAAGCTTCCTGCTTATGGCATCCCAGCCGGTTTTTGTAGCTGGATATCAGACTTCCACAGTGAACGGTCGATCCGAGTAGTCGTTGACGGCTGCTCCTCTGACCTTAAGGCTATTAATTGTGTGTGTTCCTCAGGGGTCTGTTCTCTCTGCAACTCTTTTCCTGCTGCACATCAATGACCTACTTCTGCCTGGTATTGTTGGGTACGCAGATGACAGTACTGTTTCAGAGAGATACTTGTCCAGCGCAAAAACCGGCGGGGATGAAGTTCGTTCCTTGAGAGAGGCTATGGTGGAGCGTACTGATTTGATCTTAAGTCTTGTCTCCCGTTGGGGTGATGACAATCTGGTCTCTTTTAACGCCACCAAAACACAGGCATGTCTTTTTACCGCAAAGAGGACTCATTTCATCCAAACGCCTACTTTTCGGGGTGCACTTGGCGACGTCAAACTGGTGGATGCCAAGCTTCACAGCTTAGCTCATCGCCGTAAGGTTGCCTGCTTGTCGGTCTTCTACAGACTGTATTTTGGCGAGTGTGCTCATGAACTCCACGACCTCATCCCACCGGCCTTGTCGGTCTTCTACCATCGGAAATCTAGACGCACTGCAAGTTACCATCCTCACCTAGTTGCTATTCCACCAATTCGCACCAAGCGCTTCCAAACATCCTTCATAATGCGCACAGCAAAAGAGTGAAACTCACTGCCTGCGTCTGTGTTTCCGACCGCATACAACCCGAATCTCTTCAAAGTTAGAGTGAACAGGCTTCTTCTGGGTAAGCTCACTCCATCGTCGACTTTGTCTCTGTCACCTCTGACCTAGACTAGAGTCAAGAGCAAACCCATCTCGAATAAAAAAAAATAAAAAATAAAACGGATGGCCGATGGGGCAGAAAGGTTCTGGAGTGGTGACCGCGAACCGGAAGACGTTGCGTTGGAAGGCCTTACACCAGGTGGATCGATGACCTGATGAAGGTTGCGAGGATCCGCTGGTTGCGAGACGCACGGGACCCGTCAATGTGGCGACGCTTGGGGGAGGCCTATGTCCAGCATTGGACTTCTTTCGGCTGATATGATGAGGTAACGGGTTAAGCACAGCTTAACTGAGTATTTTAGAGTCAGTATTTCCCCTCCATAACCCCTCAGCCATCAAAAGAAAAGAGAACAAAACACTTATGGGCTTGCTCGTTCCAGCAGCTCATCGAACGCTTTTCATCATGTGAGGTCGACGAAAAGAGCTGGCTTGTCGATGTCGAAATAGTCACTCCTTTAGTAGATCACTCTTTTTTACCCTTCACCACGTAGAACTGTCCTCGGTGACAATTCGGCCATTCCTCGGCTGTGTAAACTATTAACTAGTTGCAGCGATTTAGTAGACGTACATGCGGACTCACTTATCAAGTTCCGAAAATTGACACACGATGTTATGTAGTCTAATGGTTATAAATTTTAATGTTATAGTGTAAGATGTTTTAGATATAATTTTGAACCATTTTTTTTATTCTATTAGGTGATTAAGTTGTTTCTGAATGTTTGTTCAATACTTTAGCACATGTGGTGCTAACCTGTAAAAAATTGTGTCACTTAACTATAGTCTTAAGTGAATAATTACTGTAATATTCTTAGTGTTATCAATTGTTGGTGAGCCTTATAAATAAATAAATAAATAGTAATAAAAACGTCTTAAGCAAAAGTTTTAGACCTAGAGAAGATATTCAGAATGTAGAGTACTGACATAGCTAGAAGGCACCACAATAGATCTTGTATTAGAATTGGACAAAAACCGCCTTTTTTTTTGAAGTCGTTAAAAATTAAAAGTAATGACCCCACGTTACACTTTGACTAGGCCTCCAGTAATCGGAATTACTTATGATATATTTCTTACTAGCTGTCTGCTCGCAGCTTCGCCTGCGTGGACTACACGATTTTGACTGTTTTGTTTTGTGCAGTTCTGGCGGGATATCGCAATTTATTACCCAAACATAGCTTTCCGCCCGCATTTTTGCCTCTCTTACAAACTTTAATACCCTTTTTAAACCCTTTAAGGAATGAAATTAAAAAAAGCCAAACACAGAGCAGAAATACTAAGTTTCAAGTAATTTTCCGAACCTTTTGTCGACGTTTTATAGTAGGCCTATGTAAAATAAAAAAAATTGATTTTGATTTTGAATTTTGATGATAAACAATTTATTATTCATACAAACTTTAAGGGATGATGATATTCAAAAAATCCATAAAAAATATATTTTATATTTAGAGGCTAAATGCCATAATTCATGTATTTCAAATTAAAAATGACAGAGTTAAATACAAACTTTCATCCCCTATTTAACTCCTTTAGGGGTTGAATTACGAAAAATCCTGCCTTATTCCTCGTCTACATTATGATGGGATCCGAACCTCTGCGCAAAATTTCAGCTTTCTAGAACCAAAGATTTGGGCTGGGCGTTGATGAGTCAGTCAGTCAGGACTTTTCTTTTTATTTATATTGATTTATACAAAAAATAAAAGGGGTAATATTTATTTGTAAAACAAAGGTTTAAATATGTACATACTTAAACACTAAACAAAAGTAAACTTTACACAATTATACTTAAACTAACTACTTACACTATATACAAAAGAAAGGTACGCTTAGGCGTCGAAGTACTCATCCACATCGCTGTCATCCGGGAACGTGTCCAGAAGACTGGCAGCATTGCCACGTTGAATGGCAATGCTGATACTTTACGCAAAGAAAGAGCCAGCCCTCTGGTCACGCATAGTGTCGATCAGTCGGCGAGAGATCTCCATAAGAAGGAGACGTGCACTTGGGCCCCATGACCCAAGCGTTTCGACCCCAAACGGCTCAAAACTGTAATTACCAATTAGGTAACCTATATAAAAAATATAGATATACTTAAGTAGTCTTGGTGGATTATGTCTTTTAGCAGTAAATATCCTATCAAAACTCACGGTTTGTTGAATAAAATATCAACAGCTAATCCTGAGTCACAGGTCAAATTACTTTCAGCAAACGAAAGTAATAAAGAAATTAATTTCGGATGACAAAGTTGAGCGGAGTTAATCTCTGTCTAATGAATAAAAATAATATAGACTGATATAAAAAAACCGGCCAAGTGCGAGTCGGACTCACGCACGAAGAGTTCCGTACTTGGTAAATTGCGGTTTACGATTTATGACGTATTAAAAAAAAACTACTTACTAGATCTCGTTCAAACCAATTTTCGGCGGAAGTTTACATGGTAATGTACATCATATATTTTTTTTTAGTTTTATCTTTCTCTTATTTTAGAAGTAACTGGAGGGAGGGGGGCACACATTTTACTACTTTGGAAGTGTCTCTCGCGCAAACTGTTCAGTTTAGAAAAAAAATATTTTAAAAACCTCAATATAATTTTTGAAGACCCATCCATAGATACCTCACACGTATGGGTAAGACGAAAAATTTTGTTTTAAGTTTCAGTTCTAAGTATGGGGAACCCCCAAAATTTATTGTTGTTTTCTATATTTGTGTGAAAATCCTAATGCGATTCACAGAGTACATCCACTTACCAAGTTTCAACAGCATAGTTCTTATAGTTTCGAAAAAAGTGGCTGTGACATACGGACGGACAGACAGACAGATAGACATGACGAATCCATAAGGGTTCCGTTTTTTGCAATTTGGCTACGGAACCATAAAAATGCTTAAATGATTTTGAATCCGGTCGAACTGCAACAGTATTAGCCATGTCTAGCCTCGGGTCATCCATCTGCATTTAATGATGCAATTTAAATAAATTATTTCTATAATGCTGTCGGAAATTAAAAATGTAAAAACCATTAGTAAACAGACATTGGTTTATTGACATCTAATAAAAACCGGCCAAGTGTGACTCTGACTCTCGCACAAAGTGTCCCGTATAAACAGAGCCCCTCGACCAAAGGTGAGGCGGCAAGGACGGAAGGACGGCATCCAGTGTTTTATTAACGTGACATTCACCAAAATAAATCGAAAACTGTTGTCCCCATACATCAATATATAATTCTTTTACTTTGCCTCGTACATATTATAAGTTGGTCTACTATTACTCGTAAACCTGTAAAGCGTAGTTAGCTGTGATAGTTTTCCTTTTAATTTTGTTATACGGCACGAAATTCACGGCATTAGTATACTACTGCCGTGAATTTCTTCACAATATATCCAAAAGAAAACATTTAGCTGGCAGGGGAGAGGGACACTTGACTCTAACAAAAATTTGCCATTTAAATCTTAATTTTACGCAAACGGATAACTGAATCGAAAAATGATTTTCACAGATCCGTTATATTTTTGAATGGCCTATCCAACGATACCCCATGGGATAGACGAGAGAAAAATTACTCTCAACTTTACATTTACAATTAAGGAATTAATTAATCCCAATTTTATTCATTGTTTTATTTTAACACTTTGTCGGCGTGATTAATATGATTATAGCTTTCTAGGGCTAAGAGTCACTGAGCTAAGCTGTGGACGGAAGGACAGACGGACATGGAGAAAAATTAAGAATTGTTGCCTACGAAACCCTAAAAAAAGACTAGATTTGCCACTGCACTTTAGCTATTTATGATGATAGCTAGAACCGTTTCTAGATGGACGATATCCGTGACAGAAATGATCATTTAAATATAATGCCAACGACATTGTTTAGCGACATTTTACATGTACATAAGCAATTAGAATCAATAGGATTGTAAAATATATGGGTCACAATTGAAAAACATCCTCGGTAGTCTTTATTTTAGTTGTTATAAAGAAAATAACGGAAGTAACACACAAAGTGACATTTTCTCAACGATAATAGAGATTATCGTTGAGAAAATGTCACTTTGTGTGTTACTTCCGTAAAAGGCAAAGAAGAAAGAAGAGTCTTTGCCACTTTCCTTCTTTCCTTGCCTTTTTCCGTGACGCAGGGTCATGTTTCTCAATACATTTTTCGCCTTGTGCCTTATCTGCCGTTAGTCCTAAAATGTAAGGGATTGAACATGTAACATTTCTGGAAAACTTAACACCAGAGTTTCTAAACGTATCTCGGTACCTTCTAGAACAACTATCGTCACAGTATAAGTTGTCTACGTTTTGGGACGCATATTCGAATCCCACAAAGGGACTAGGTACCGTTTGGGTACATACCAAGGTACCGACTTCCAAGTTCGATGCATTCGGATAATTCCTGTGGCTCACAGAAGTAACGGAAATTCTTGTTTCTGGTTACTTAACCAGGATGGGTTTAAGAAAGTCTATTCTTGTCGAAATAGATTAGGATTATGAAAAGTGGGACAGACAAGTTACAAAAGTGAAAAAAACAGACTTTAATCATTGCCATTTTGAGATTAATGTGCATGAAGAACTTAAAAACTTTTCTACAGGCGCGACGTGATAATGTGACAACAAAGCGACAACGCGTTTCCAAAGAAATTGTTCATTGAATTACAAAAAAATCAAACAGCAATGTACTTGTCTGCGGGCAACCTAGCCTCTTCTTTTATGAGATATCAGTCTTTGTCAAAAGTAATATGCATATACTCGTATATTAAAAAAAATCCGAAGTGTTTGATATAAAAATAAAATTCAGATTGCACCATGCAGAACTTATATAATGGGCTCCAGTGTTTATTGTATGATAATAATTATAATGAGTAGTCAGATAGGAAACGCCGACCTCATCTAGTTTTAAAAATATGATCGACATGTAAAAGTGTTTGTACAAACCAACTTACAGAAATAAAATCATTTATGACATCCAAGATTTTTAATAAATTGCCATGTTGTATTACAGATATTGACAACTTGCACACATTTAAGCGGAAGTTAAGGAATTTCTAATAGTTAAGGCGTATTACAGTGTGAAGGAGTATCTAAACGGGAATCCTGATGGCAGATAATATTTATGACAATAATAATGACATACGTATACACTCTGCATTCAATTATTATTTATTTAGGACGATTATTTATTTTATCGACATTAATTGCATTATCTTCTCTGACATTTATTTAATTGTTTGGATACTCCATGACATTAAAAATAAAATGGTTTAATGATTTTGTAATATTTATTGTTATTCGGCTTGATATTAAATATTTATTGTATTTTGATACTAGATTGTAATTTATGTATAAGATTTTGCATGCCCATATGACGGCACAGCATGGAGAACATTATGGCAAATAAATAATTTCGAATTTGAAAAACCTTGACACAAAATATTGACACAAATACACCGGACCTGGGGTTTGGTGTGGTTATTGATTTAAGTCCATACCTGTTTTTGGAGAGTATTATACTTACTCTAAAATTAAAGTGAACCGTAAACCATCCAATATGTTTCCACTTGGTCGTTGAAGATACAGCATCGCGGACGTCGGTCTACATAGGTCTACCTACATGTTAATATGTTTTATATTTGTATAATACTTACACATACTCTGACCCACCTTCTGTGTTTATTTCATTTTGTTTGTTATAAGTATTTTCCGTTTCCGTAAGTGTGTCCGTGGCATCAATAGTTGGTCTTATCAGAATATCAGCGCCGCGTTATTTTCTTTTTTGGATATCGCTGCACATGCTGAGATAGGAGCCTTTTTGGTCTCGCACGGGGTTTTTATTTTTAATTTTGTTTAATTTTAAGCTGATTTCTCGTGTCTCCTGTGCGGGTCACAAATAAATACTTTTTCTTTCTTTTCTTTTCTTTCTTTCTTTCTAATAATTACTTACCTGACAAAAAGTGTTAAAATGCAGAAATTAATAATTCACCACTACTGAGTATCATATCGTTAGTGAAATCAAATATGATACGCCATTAGCTACATAGCTACCGACTGAGTTTGTGAATTGTGTCAAGGTGGAAAATTGGCTGGCACTTCCGAAATCTTTTGTTTTACATAGATAAAAAAATAAAAAAATCACTTATGAAAGGCTTGTTGTAAATAACGAAACAACATTTTTTGGTTTTTAAGACATCAGACTCTACTGAGCTACCCTATGTACTTCTTTGATTTGTGCATGATTTACTATTATATTTTTCTCCTAACATTAAAGTAGTTACTTGATTTTGATTATTGGATTCAGATATTTATAATGTGTTACTAAAATTTAATGTGACGCAGGATTATTTTGGAATTGACAAAAAACGTTATTTCCATCCAGTATTATATTTTAAATATCCTCCTATTCAAGTTGCCTTATCGGGCGATCCGGTTATACAAAAAACTTAATGCAACGACCGGTCTAGTGCGTTAATAAGAATATTACTAAAATCTATGACATTAAACATTTGTGGCAGTGCTTTTTGCTTCAATAACGATGCATTTTATTATATTTCCTGCATCTGCAGACGCACGTTGATGCGTCATCGGTACATGGTGGATATCCCACCCATACGCACAAAACGTTTTGGGGACACTTTTTTTCTGCGTATAGCTAAGGAGTGGAATTCCCTGCCGGAGTCTGTGTTTCCCGATAGCTACAATCTAGGAGTCGTTAAGTCAAAAAGTGAATAGGTTTTTTCTAGGCAAGCGTGCTTCACCGTCACATCAGGTGAGATAGTGGTGGCTCAGTAGGCGTTTCGGTCGATGAGTTTCGCCCGATCCAGTCGAAACGGGAATTTCATTATTATTAATATTTTTGAGTGGAGTTTCAGACTATAATTTTTTTAAGCAAATTTTGTACAGTCAGAAAGAAAAAACTTAGGTTATTTAAGTAAAAGTCAGACAATTTTTGGAAAAAGATTATTCTTAATATACCATTACAATTTTTAGGACGTGAAAATCAAAAATTCGATTAAAATCAGATGAGAGTTTAATAACATGATACAAATATAACTTCGTCTTTTGCTTTTTTAGTTACATGTTGAACATTTATACACAAACTACCAGGAGGCTAGAATCATGAAGAAGTATTTGTGGGCCTGGAATCATAAGCGGTAGAGACTAACGGAGTACCAGGAGGTCAGAATCTAAAATCTTCCGGAACTCTTCTTACATCTCATGATTCCAGCCTCGGTAATACTTCCTCATGGTTATAATCTCCTGGTACTTAAGTTAGTCTTTACCGGTAATGGTTCCAGTCCCGCAAATATTAAGACTTCTTCATGATTCTGACCTCCTGGTAGTTTGGGTATAAAGCTTATAATGTTCAACATCTAACTAAAAAAGCAAAAGACGAAATTATATTTTTATCATGTTATTAAACTCTCTACTGATTTTATGTTTCTGACGTTACTTTGCCTCTAAAAAAGGAATCGGCCGAAACACCACACAAAAATATTAATAATAATGAAAATCCTGTTTCGGCCGGATCGGACGAAACTCAGCGGCCGAAACGCATACTAAGCCATAGTGGTCAAGCGCAAGCCTATAGAAAAAAAACTAGAATTTTCTAGCAATTATTTATTACAGTTTTAAGCCAATATTAATTATGTTTATGTATAATGTTTTTATATCTCAAATAGTCCAGGTGTTAGTCCAGGTGTGAGATTGGAGGTGATAGATGGCTTGTATGCGACATCACGCGATCTCACTTGGACATTCCTAATTACTAAAAGTTTTGAAATGTCTGACTTTAAATTATGAAAAGCCGTCAAAGCTTACCGTCTCAGGCAAATTGTGAATCGCAAGCAGATCCTGGACAAGGCTAGGACGGGAGCATTGGGATTCGGGCACAAAAAAACGGAGAAGCCTATGACTAGCAGTGTCTGATGTTGGACTATGCATGACGATGATGTAGTCTGTACCCATCTTTATCTACCTAATGTGGCATCTAAAGATATCGACGAAGCTAGCAAAGATCATTGATGTTATCGAATATTTATTGTTACCCATGTTTAGAAAAATGCTAGTCAGATAATTATTCACAATATAGCAAGGATGCGAGCGACGCGTGTATTTGAAATGAGCGCACAATTTAAAATGTTGCGCTCATTTTTTGCTGAGGGTTTTGGGACCCTGCGCGTGTATTTTGGGTTTTTTGTAAAATATCCAAGAGTCCGCTAGAGAACCAGGGTTACCGACATAGCCTGAAGAATTGCCAAACTTAAGTGGCAGTGGGCAGGGCACATTGCTCGCAGAACGGATGGCCGATGGGGCAGAAAGGTTCTGGAGTGGTGACCGCGAACCGGAAGACGTTGCGTTGGAAGGCCTCCCACCTGGTGGACCGATGACCTGGTGAAGGTTGCGGGGATCCGCTGGTTGCGAGACGCACGGGACCGGTCAATGCGGCGACGCTTGGGGTAGGCCTATGTTCAGCAGTGGACGTCTTTCGGCTGATATGATGATGATGAAAATATCCAATGACTAGCTTCCGCCAGCAGCTTCGCCAGCGTGAATGTCGAAAATTATCCCACTAGAACATATTCACGGGATAAAAAATACCCTATGTTCTTTGCCAGACTATAACCTATCTCTGTGCTAAATTTCATCCAGATCCATCCAGCCGTTTGAGTGTGGAGAAGTCACACACACACCCACAAACTTCCGCCTTTAAAATAGAATAAAATAGAATAGAAATACTCTTTATTATGTACACCATATCAGTAATAGTAGTAATATTAGTAGTAGTAGTAATATTAGTGTGATTACAAGCAAGCTCACTACTCTTAGGCAAGCGTGTTCCATCGTCAGTCGACCACATCATCTCTTACCATCATCGGTCACACGCAAGCCTGCCAATAATATCTACTTATAATAAAAAAAAATACCAAACATATTTTGAACTATAAGTTATTATATTCCTTTAATATAGTTTGATATAGTTTATAATCAGTATAAATACTGGTGATATAAGCATGCGTAGATATAAATTAATTTGATACACATAAATTTCATCATCATCTTCATCATAACCAGCCTTTTAATGTTCCCACTGCTGGGACACAGGCCTCCTCTCTGTGAGAGAGGGAATGGGTTGTAATCCAACACGCGGTATATGTCTGCTATAAGTCTATACCGATATTATATATCTTCTATACTTCTATACTTTTAATAATATTATAAAGAGGAAAAACTTTTTTGTTCGTTTGTTTGTACCGAATAGGCTCCAAAACTACTGGACCGATTTAAAAAAATCTATAAACTATCTATATTTTAAAAAAGAATATAAATAGTTCTCTCAAATTATGGTTTGTTATTTTTCAAACAATAAAGATTTTTTCGTAAAAAATTGTGAACGATCGAAAACGGGTCCTGTGGCACAGGATCCGTTTTCAGGACGAAAAATAGCCTATTTTGTAGCCGGTAGTCCGCGGGAGCGAAGCCGCGGGGAACAGCTAGTAGTTTATAATATTGACCATTTAATTAGGCTGATATTCAATTAGCAATCTATTGTACAAAGTTATTTCTGTGTGATCAAGTAAATTGAAATATTCATTGATATGTTCGTCATCTGATATTATCATTTGGCGTATAACGACTGAGATATATAGACCTACATATCATCATACGGCCGGGCAGGTTCCATATGTATGAATGAAAAAACTGTCCGTGTGTCTATCTGTATGTCACAGCCAATTTGCACCGATTCAGTTAAAATTTGGTAAACATACTCGCATAAACGTTTGTGGCGCTATCTTTAATTATGTCTGTGTATTTGAATTTTATTTTTGGGGGCAAATTAGAAAATAATAAAATTCAAACTGTACCGTGCGACATCACATCATCATCATCACATCATCAGCCTATTAATGTTCCCACAGCTGGGATACAGGCCTCCTCTCTGTGAGAGGAAATGGGCCGTAATCCACCACGCGGGCCCAATGCGGGTTGGTGGATGTCACATGTCTTCGAATTTTTGGTTCTAGGAGATGCCGGTTTCCTCACGATGTTTTCCTTCACCGTTTTGAGAGCAGTGGTGATGAAATAATTTACACAAAGTAAAGCGCCTGCCTGGGCTCGAACCCACGACCTACAACTTGTAAGTTGCGGCCGATACCACTGGGCCACCACTGCTCCTCATCGTTCGCTGCTCGTGCGACATAAAAGAGCTTAATATGAAGGTCTCATTTTTTTTTAAAATAACTAGGTTTAAAGTTATTTAAGAAATTTGATGATTGTCACCCGTGTCTCTGGAACTACTGAACCAATACACTTCAAAACAATTATACGTTACTAGCTTTTACCAGAGGCTTCGCCCCCGTGATTTCATATCCCAAGGGACCATTATACCGGGATGAAAAGCCTATGTGCTATTCCAGACTATAATCTATCTCTGTGCCAAATTTCATCCAGATCTGTTCAGCTGTTCTGGAGTCATTGAGTAACCAACATACATCCACACACACATCCATCCATCCAAACCTTCGCATTTATGATAATAGTAAGATTAGTTATACGGTAATTTACCTACATAATTACTATGAATTAAAAAGTTTACGAAAACTAATTATTAATCGTAGAATTACTAACTACCATAATATTATTCAGAATTAAATTATTTAAGATAAATTGATTCCAAAGTAGATAAAATCTGTTCATTTATATTTTGTTTGATACAAAACCTAATTTTCAAGCGCAATTAGCCACATAAGGTTTTTTTTATTTATGCAGGTAGAAAATAAATAGTTCTCTCAAATTATGGTTTGTTATTTTTTACAAAAATATTAAAGAATTTTTTGTAAAATATTCAGCATTTATGTTGATTATGAAACACTTTTAAACTTGACTGTAGCGTGTAGAACAATAGGTGTAGGTAAGTACAGTCAACTTTAAAAGTGGTTGCCATCTGAATTATAGGAAGCAAATAGTTTCTATACCTAAGTTAAATTCATGCAGTTACCTGAATAGAATGTGACAAGTCGTGACAATGCAGGCTGTAAGAGTGATCCCTCTAATTATAGACCTATATCCGTGCTACCAGTATAGATTAAAATCTATGAAAAAATCATGCTTGACCAGATGTTGTCTCACTTTAATTCAAATAGGATCCTGCATAGTCAGCAGTTTGGTTTCACGAAAGGTAGGTCGACAACGGACGCGGGAGTATTACTCATCAGCCACATCTTGGAATCATGGGAGAAGTCCCAGGATGCCATTGGCATTTTCTGTGATCTCTCAAAAGCGTTCGACTGCGTCGACCACAACACACTGATCTGTAAATTACAACACTACGGAATTAGAGGACAAGCTGCTGATCTTGTGCTTTCCTATTTATTAAACAGACAGCAAAAAGTAAATGTTAATGGGGCAACGTCCTCCGGGTCTCTAGTCAAAATGGGCGTGCCCCAAGGTTCAATTCTCAGCCCTTTCGTTTTATAAGTGCCCATGTGGGGCTATGTAAAAAAAAAAAAGATTTTGATTTCAATGAAACTACCAAACAATTGATTCAGCTTCAGGGTTCTTCCAATAAACTGCAAAATGAAACTGTATATTTAAACAACTGTTTTAACATTAAATCATATGGCCACAAAAACTTAATGTGTTACAAGCTTGAATATTCATAAAAAAAAAACCTTGAAACATTTGACTCATACTTTAATAATAATTAATTATTTGCAGACAACAGCCGTAAAAATGCAGAATGTCTCGCCAAATCGGAAAATCTTTATTGTCCTCATTAGCATAATTAGCTAAAAGTTTAGGAGAATGTCGGCCTTTTACAAACTGATACTAGGACGCACGCTAACACACCATTGCACGTTCGAGAAATCCAAATATGGAAGTTAGCACAAATGTTAGCAATAATTGAAACATAAATGTATTTCGAAAAAAGCGTGTGGTATAACCGTTAATCGTCCTCATGCTCCCAGTGGCCTTTGGCAACATCTGCTGCCTATGAAAACTGTAAAAAAAATACGCAACGAGCATTCGATTGTACTTCCCTAGGAGCAAATGCCAACTGAGTGGTAACTTGAATTATGTCATTAGACACGTAGTCGTACAATGTTTGTGGTATAATAAACGTCTGGTTTTGAGAAATGTTCTTTTTATTTTAGCTTTTGGTAGCGAATTTTTCAACGTGGTTGATTGAGAGACTGTAAAGATTGTAAGTAGTATGTTTTAATTTAATCCGTCTTAAATTATTTTAATATTGTATACTGGAAGCCTGCCCTTTATTGTCAACTTTCTCTGTCATCCTAGAATTTTTGGTAAGAGAAATTAAGGGCCTACATACGCTTTAGTGCCGTAAAACGTTAACTTTTTAAAGCATACTCCTTAGTAACGGCTAGGTTAAAAGGTTTGAAAAAAAATATATTTATTATTGATTCATGTACATAATTTTAAACACAAGGTTTTTATGTGTCACTAATAGTTTTGCTTTAAAAATATAATTAACAACACGATATTTTTCACAACTTTTGGAAACTCCTCCAAAACCACTTGGATGTTTAAAAATATTTTTACACTGAAAAATTGATGGCTGGTATTTCTACATAACTAACATAGCATATGTAAATCAAATAATATTTTGCAAACAAAACTGTTCAAAAGGAGGTTCAATTTTGATATTTTGGCATAGAGTGGGCCAGTACTGCGTTAGCATTGGGGTGTATATATCGCCTTAACATTGAGTTAAGCTCGCTTTTGTACATGTACTTTATTATCACACTTATATAATATGTTGTTTTTGTCTGTGACTGTCTCACAGCAGAGCAAAGACCTCTTATCATACAAAAAAGGCACGAGCATTTGGAGCATTGGTCACCACGATTGCTGGTATACATTTTATATAGCACAGAATGTTCGCCAGCCCGGCTTGAGGCTGGCGAACATTCTGTGCTATATAAAATGTATAGAAACATCATGAAATTTTTAGACCAATTCCCAAATACCCACCTATGTGCATACTCCAGTCCCCAGTTTCCTAATCTGTTGTTACGAGATAGTTCTTCCAAATTCGCTTTACTATGTGTAAATCATTTCATCACCACTGCTCTCAAAACGGTGAAGGAAAACATCGTGAGGAAACCGGCATGTCCTAGAACATTCACCAACCCGCACTGGGCCCGGGTGGTGAATTACGGCCCATTCCCTCTCACAGAGAGGTGGCCTGTATCCCAGCAGTGGGTCACAGATAATATAATACTAGCATACAGATGCCTCTTCCCATATAAATAAACTGTGCCGACGTATTATTTTAATATTATGATGTTAAGACCCTTTTCATGTTTTCATTTATTTCCTTACGAGTATTATACCTTGAACCCAAAGGTACATTCTGATCTTTTTATTTGATTTCGTACAGATAGACTTAAACTTAAAACGTCCCTGAAGTTCGCTTTACGCTGTGCTTCCACAGGCCTTGTCTATGAGAGAGGAATTGGGCCGTAATCTACCACGCGGGCCCAGTGCGCTTTTGGTTTGGACATGCCGGATTCCTCACGATGTTTTCCTTCATGGTTTTTAGAGCAGTGGTAACACAAAGTAAAGTGCCTGCTTAGGTTAGAATCCATGGGCTACGACACGTAACCACTAGGCCTTAGGCCACCACTGTTATTAAAGTGCTGTCTGCTGTTAAATAATTATTGTACTCCTTGAACACTGTTACGAGAAAAGGCCGATGTCACCCTTATTAATGTGATTGGCAGAAAAATGCGCTCAGGAACATGTATTACAGGAAAAAGACAATTCTACCCAATCTCGTCTCTAGCTCAGATAATATAATACTAGCATACAGATGTCTCAACCCATACAAAGAAACCGTGCCGACGTATAGTACTGATTATTTTTTGTACATTGATCGCATTCGGTTCCGTTCCACGGATATAAATAGTGATCTATCTAACGCCGTGGAACGGAACCGAACGCGATCGATTTACAATAAATAATCATCGGTATAATCAGATGAAAAATGCTAGTTACGTCGGCACGGTTTACATACATTTTCCTAAGGAAAAGAAACTTTGTGGAAAACTGCATTGGTTTATAAAGTATGTATTATATCAAGTTTATTCTACAAGTAAGTGAGTATAACCACCATTTGAAAAAAATCCTCAACAGTATATACTGAAAAAAAAAGACTAATGTTTGTCTGCTGGTTCGAAATTATTGGGACTTGAAAACTTTGTATTAACAGCAAAAAAAAACCGGCCAAGTGCGAGTCGGACTCGCGCACCGAGGGTTCCGTACAAACCTCAGTTTAAAGGTATTATAGACCTGAGTATTTGATATGAATTTCAATTTAATACCTCTACGCGTTCATGAGGAAAGAGGTAGTAAGTTTAAAATTATTAAAAATATTTTTATTATATTATGATGTAACAAAAAATTTACGGTTTTCGCAATTTTTCCTTTATTTGTGCTATAAGACGTTGCTTCGTACCAAATTTCAAGATTCTGAGTTCACTTTAGGTTTTGATTTCCTTGCGAGTGTCGAAAATTTGCGGAAATATGCGGCATAAATGGCTGTATCTTTTGATTGCGTTGGCTTAGAAGTTTGATTTTTTCACAGCTTAAAGGGTCAGTAGACCTGAGTATTTTATATAAATTTATAATACAGCTTGATACCTCCACGCGTTCCTGAGAAAAAGGGTCTTGACAGACAGACGGACGGAAGACAAAGTGATCCTATAAGGGTTCCGTTTTTTCCTTTCGAGATACGGAACCCTAAAAATTGAATTTTGCTATTTGCTAATTATTTTTGTATTATTTTATAAAAGTTTATTTTCTAATGCCTAAATTTTGCTTTTTCAAGTTATACTTGTCTCGTTTCCCATTGACATCGATGTGGATGAATTTTTTGATGCGCAATGAGCCCCTTTTCCTCTCCCCTTTGTATGTAAGTTTGTTTTGTTATTAGGCATAAGATTAGAAATATTCAATTGTATATCTTGTCTGTCTGGTTATATATCTTTTTCAGTGTATTTACTGCCGTATCTTATGCTTAGTTAAACTATACCCAGTACATACCTATTACTAGGAATACCAGTTTAAATAGTTTCGTGCATATCATTTATACGTGCTAGAAACTACTTTCAGATAGGAGAACTGTCTAGCCAGAATTAATTTATTATTTTGTACAGTCATAAATTGTCTAACAAATTGTCTAACATAATTTTTTCGCAAGCTACCGCTAGATTAGGCAAAACGATGAATTTTTTGAAGATCATTAAAAAGTTTATATTATAATAATTTATAACATAATTTCTGAAATGAAGTAAATAACATAAATTAAAATAACAAATGATCGTATAAATCAAAACAGATTTATCGACAGACAAAATCTTACTAAATAAATATAAATCTTATAAATGCGAAAGTTTGGATGTGTGTATGTTTGTTACTCAATCACGCCAGAATGGCTGAACGGATCAGGATCAAATTTGGCACAGAGTGTTTTTGTATTATTATTATTTATAGGCTTGCGCTTGACCACCTGCTTTGTTTTTGCACCTGATGGTAAGCGATGATGAGATCGACGGTGAAGCACAATATTTGCCATCATAAATTTATTCTTTAATTAGTTAAATTATTATCATTTTTGTCTGTTTGTCTATTTTATTTTTATTTTTTACTATAGATAGGCTTGCGCTCGACCACTATCTCACCTGATGGTAAGCGATGATGTGGTCGACGGTGTAACACGCTTGCCTAGAAAAATCCCATTCACTCTTGACTTAAAGACCCCTAGATTGTAGCTGTCGGAAAACACAGACTCCGGCCGGGAATTCCATTCCTTAGCTGTACGCATAATAAAAGTGTCCCCAAAACGTTTAGATAGATTATAGTCTGGAATAGCACATAGGATACTTTTTATCTCCGGGAATATGTTCTGTCGGGATAATTTCTAGAATTATGCGCGGGCGATGCCACTGGCAAAAGCAAGTTAAATAGAATCCACAGACATAAATCTAACTAGATACCGCAAGTCCCTCCATCTGTGTGTACACCAAGCGTGCCATTTTTTAACACGCTTTTATAAGCTTGGTATGTATGTATCTATGTATCAATGTAACGGAATCTTTGAACGTGATTTTCACCCCTTTCAAAACGTGGGATTGAATTGAAACTTTGCACACTTAAGGACCGATGACAATGCAATAATTTAGTCAAAGTCAAAGTCAAATATATTTATTCAACTAGGCCAATAAGCAGCACTTTTGAACGTCAAACAAAAATTAAAATTTACAAGTAATAAAAGTTGATTCGACCGTGCGCGTTTAAATACTCGTAGTTTGTCCCATTAGCCTTACCAAGATCTTTAGCTAGGATTAGCGACTTTTTAGTTCAATTTACCATTAAAGCTTGTTTTTAAGTTTTTAGAACTACAATTTATTATTAACACACAATTAACGAACAAATTTACTTATTTACCAATGACAGGAAATGCTTCCATTGTCTCGGGCAACTATTGTAGACTTTTTCCAGCTCAATACGGCACCAATTTTGTTTAGATTTCGGTTGATGTCCGGTGCCTATTACGTTATGAAACTTCGTCAAATGAAGAGCATTGCTCTCCCTTTTTTGATACGCGAAGGACATAAATTTGCATCATCTGGTTAGATTTATATCTGTGATTAAATCACTGTGTTTATTCGGGCGTTTATCTATAAGAATAAATATCCAGGTTAATTATTATGAAAATAAACGCCAGACACACAGAAGGCTTAATTTGTTCGGAAACGGATGTTGATATAAATAGCCGAACGTGTCTGGCTAAAATCGAATGTCGGGCAAAATAGGCCCGTTGGGCTGTGTCGCAAAGCGAGGTGGCTAAAAGCATATCTAGTGAAGAATTCAACGTGACAAATTTAAATGGTAATAGGGATGAGTCCTGGTCGGAGAAAGTCCTGGTTGGACCCGTATTTTTTGCTTTATGAAATGTGCTAGTCGGACTCGAACACGAAGGGTTCCTTACTATTATCCCAAAAAATGGCAAAATAATCACGTTTGTTGGATCGGAGCCCGATTTAAATGTTTACTTTACTCTGTTTTTAGTATCTGGTGTTATAGCGGCAACAGAAATACATCATCTGTGAAAATTTCAACTGTCTAGCAATCATGGTTCATGAGATACAACCTGGTGACAGACAGACAGGCAGACAGGAGTCTTAGTAATAGGGTCCCGTTGTTACCCTTTGGATACCGAACCCTAAAAATTGACAAAGATAAAGTGCATCAAAGTTCAGGAGTGGGGGCTTGTAATGTAACTTTGTCAGTATAAATTGCGTTGCAATATCGTCGTAATTTTTTGTTAACGTGACAAAAGAAAAAGACCGGCCAAGTGTGAGTCGGACTCGCGCACGAAGGGTTCCGTACCATTATCGGAAAAAAAACGGCAAAAAAAACACGTTTGTTGTATGGGCGCCCGACTTAAATATTTGTTTTATTCTGTTTTTAGTATCTATTTGTTGTTATAGCGGCAACAGAAATATATCATCTGTGAAAATTTCAACTGTCTAGCTATCACGGTTCATGAGATACAGCCTGGTGACAGACTCCGCGGCCCATCTGTCTGTCTGTCTGTCTATCTGTCAGACAGACAGACAGATGGGCCGCGGAGTCTTAGTAATAGGGTCCCGGTGTTACCCTTTGAGTACGGAACCCTAAAAATACGTGTCCAATATTTTTAGGTTATCTAACTGACGGTCTAAATATATATTTTTTGTTGACAAAAAATACCTTGCCTTTGCCGTTGCCTTAAAATACTGGCAAAGTATGTTCAGGAAAGTGAGTACTTTCATTGCATTCCAATAAAGAGCCTTCACGTTGACTTTAACTAAGTAAGCCCAAAGCATCTAGACAAAAAGTGTCGTGATAGCGAGCAGAGTAATAAATTTGTCTACAGCTTTTTTTTGGATTCATATTTTTTTTGACGTGACAGCGTCTAATAAATCGATGAACGCCGGCTGCACGTACGAAAAAGGATGACTCAATGTAACGTTACGCTCATTGTAACGTTACGATCGTAACGTTACAATGACGTTAATTGTATCGTTATATATGTGACGTTGTCACGTTAAACTACCGTCCGTAAACCGACTTTAGAGACAACTTTTTTTTTTTAAACGGGACAACGTCTTATATCGTCTAATAATCGATGAACGCCGGCTGCACGTACGAAAAAGGATAATTCAATGTAACGTTACGCTAATTGTATCGTTAAGTATGCAATCATTTCATCAATGTTTTGTTATGACGTTGTCACGTTAAACTATCGTCCGTAAACCGACTTTACAGACAACCAATTTTCTTTTTTGCTTTGGGAAAACATCAAATGACTTCTCCTGCTTTGGGTCTACCCCTGTTCCTTCAGTTGCTTATGATAGGGCCGCGGTAACTCTCTTTCAAATTAAACCGCGAACCAGACAGGCACCGGCCCTAGCGGACCCCGTCAGTTTAAGGTTACACTAGTCGATTTTTTTTCCATACAAACGTAGTCTAGGGATTATACCACTGTTTGACGTAATACGTTCAAAATAAAAAGTGATATCAATTTGTCTCATCATTATCTAGCCCTGTATGGAAGCAAAAAAGTAAAAAAAGAAAGTATTTGAAAGTTATGAGCGTCGAAAGTTCCACATATCGACACTAATTTTAACGCATTTTTGAGCGCAAATAAATACCATAAGAAGACGGAAAATTGCAAAACGACCTCCAAACAGGGATAGATTAAGTTCAACAATGCATATAATTTTATTTTGAACAGATAGATTTAGTCGTTTTTTCATGATATCTAGACTGCCAAAAGTCTGTTTGTAAAATTTCGCGCGCTCGGTTTCGTCCTAAATCATTATCCATTTCGCTACAAATTTGAAATAGTGTATATTCGTACGCGAACTAGCTTCCTACAGCTCATCAAAGCATCTATCTCTTCCGCACGTGTTGTCGGTTGATATAAAATGCATTTTAACCCCGCGCACAAAATAGTTCGTGCCGTTGACTAGTGTAACCTTAAGGTGACATTTTATGAGCGATAAGGACTGTTAATAATGTACAGATGCGCTACAGATATAACAAAAGCAATAGCTATTATTGTTGAAAAGCCAAAATGAAAGGAACTGACCACGC
The DNA here is from genome assembly GCA_948252205.1 of Orthosia incerta. NCBI lineage: Eukaryota > Metazoa > Arthropoda > Insecta > Lepidoptera > Noctuidae > Orthosia > Orthosia incerta. The sequence goes on from OX411748.1 coordinate 11,384,676, forward strand.
GCAGCGCATGTCAATCAAGTTTTTGGCAACCGTCATCGCTCATAGAGCCTAAAAAGAATTATTAATATATTTAGTGTCTATCTAGACATATTTATATAGGTAGACACCGGTTCCGTACACAAAGCTGCGTCTACGCTAGACGAGCCGAGCACGAGCCGAGCACAAATTCGTTTAATGTGGACCGACTTACGAGCCTCGAACGCCGCGAACGACGACGCCGGGAAGGATTCCCCTTCGCGAACCCCTTCGCGGCGTAGACGCAGCTCAAGACTTCCACTAATTATAATTGGAAGAATTTATTACTCAAGCAGTCGTTGGGAGAACAATTTACCTTTTAAGGGTCCAAACGGAGCCCTATTGCTGTAACTCACGTGTCTGTCTGTCCGTCGTCTGTCACAAAATTTTGTTTCGAACTATTTTCTATCCTCCCCTGACCTATGAACTTGAAATTTGGTGATAATGTGTATTATGACGTGTATTTTACTAACAAATACCAATATATTTTACACTAGCTATTCCCAGCGGCTTCACTCCCGTGTACCACCCCACATGAACCGTTATCGGGTTAAAAAAATAGCCTATGTCACTCAGGATTAATGTAACTTTCTATTGGTGAAAGAATTTTTCAAATCGGTCCAGTAGTTTCGGAGCCTATTCGGTACAAACAAACAAACATACAAACAAAACATTATTTCCTCTTTATAATATTGGTATAGATTTGGTGTGGCACATTGAATGTGCGAAGTCTGACCCGTACTTGGCCGGTTTTTTTACGAGAAATTCTCAGATGCATTACAAATTTAAATTTTTTGATCGTTGCGAGCATGCTTAGGTTTAAACTGAACCAGCCTAGGATCAGACTTGTTATTCTGGTGTGATTCAAGTCGACGGAGAAGGTCATCAGGTAGTTGCCAAAAAGCGGCATTTATTCAATGATTTTTGTTGGATAATAATAGCATAGATAACGATGCACATACGTAGCAAGATTGTCTTACTTACGATTGCATGGATTTGTCGCCCCAGTCTGCCGTCGGATCAATTTTTTTTTAATTTAAATTGTTAACGTGACAAAAAAACAGTTTATTTGTTTAAATAGAGTCTATAAAATGGCCATCTTTATTTTAAAATTAGGTACGTAATATGGCAATTGTACGTAGACTGGCTGTAGCTTTATGTGACGGTTCATTTTTATTTTTCTACCCTTAACCTTAGTTACATTTGAATACCAGTTTTATAATGAATACGCATATTTGTCTTTCAACTACCCACTTATTACAAGTTAGGCGAAAATATTACCAATTTTGAAAATTTTATATTTTAAGAATGTTTCCGTCTATAGTTCTTTAAAATAATGTAAGTATCTGGTATTTGTTCATCGAATAGCGGTAATCTGATAAACTCACACAAATTAAATAGGGTAATCTTTAATGTTACATGATGATCTAGTTCGTTTGTTTTTAGGGTGGGTCAGGTAGCAGCTATTACCGACTGTACATGCCGAGATCGGTACGTGGATGGGTGAACTTCCATAGCACTCCGAAAATCCTCCGTGTTTTGGTAAACTGTTAAGCTGTTAAGGCTTGGGTCCCAGCTATCATTTGTAGATCTTTAGCTGTGGTTATGGTAGTAAAATCCAAAAAGTCTGACACCAGTATAGCCAAGGGGGTTACGGTGTTACACAGTAACTGGGTTTTTGAAGTCAGATAAGCGGTCAATAAATGTAAAATATTGTTACTCAGCTCAGCAACTTGAAAAAGGCTGAGCAGATTGATGAGTACTGCTAGCGCGACTGAAATCACTCCTCGTTATACGGGACAGAGCAGTCAAAACAAAAGACGAGCGGTCACGCGCCTCGTACATTTGAACCGACATCGCTAGACATGAGGATGTACACGCAATTCGATAACGAAGCGATCTGCGTTCAATATTGATCAGATCATGCGACTGCAACAGGAAATGCTTTAAATTTTACTATAATTTTCTCAGAAAGTAAGTATAGTGTCAGTAATAATTTAAATTGCGTTGCATCATCAGGAAAGGGACTAACATTTTGACTTTTCCCACGGCACTTTTTTGCCTTTGGATACTGCAGTTCTTATGAAATGTTTATCATTTATTTTATTATTTGGTTGGGTTAGATTGAAAAACAGTGCTGTCGCATTCTTAGAAGTAAGTAAATGGCTTTTTCAACACACTTGCTCATAAAGTGGCTCTAATTTCACCGCAATTAGGCACATAATGATACCTGTTATCAAACTGTGACATTTCACAAGTGAGTTATAGACTTTTTTTTTAAATTTATTGGTTGAGTTGCTTTGTTCTTAGAAAAGTTTCGATACAAAATAGATCGTGCTCAATAGTACAAATAAATTAATGTACCTTTTGCTTGCTCATTTCATGCAACTTCGTATTCATTAAATAGATAACTTCAACTTGTACGTGCTTAATAAATAAAACTTTCACTCAAATATAAATTTTATTTGCTCTGTAATCAAGAAAAATTGAAATTCTCTGTTTTGTACGTGGCTAAAACATTATCCAAAAAAAAAAGAAACCTCATTCTTTTAGTCTATGGCCGATCGCCATTGTAAAATACGCTCGCATAGGAAAACAGATAAATTTTTTCCGCCATTGTGAAAAAAAATTCACAACTCGTTTTTACTGTTGAAAATGATTTTTTATATTTTCTTTTCGCAAGTGTGTTGAAAAACGTCGTATAATACACATGTGTATTGATGATTACCGTCCTCGGCTCTCTTAAGACCCTCAGCTACGGCTCAGGTCTCAATGGTAATCACGCGCCTCAGCGGTAATCACCAACATTGCACACTTGTACCATAATGTACTATTAGGAATTAGTAGTCACGATGCGTTCCTTTAAGATTATGTGTTTTTTTAAATCATGTACTTATGTATTATTATGTTTTAATTTTCTAAATAAAATTGTTGCTATTTTAATCAGTAGCATTATATATAACGCCCTGAAGTTGGCTACAATGGCTGCGCAGTAGTGAATCTCATAAAAAAACAGCACCGTTTCGTGCCTTGCGCATCGAGAAGCCAACTTCAGGGCGGCCCAGCAGTTTGGCGAGCACTTTAATTTTTTTATTGAAATTTAATGCCGGATAATAACAATTACAAAAAGGAAAATCTAAAAAATAATCTCCTAAAACGAAACGAACACGAGGTTTCTTATAATATACATACGTAGTCAGTTATATACCTACTTATTTAATTATTAATAGACCCAGACAGACACTAATTTGCATTTTAAAATGTCTCTATTTTCAAGGTTCCTAACGCGCGATAGACACAATATATTCAACCACTATCGCATAGCATTTTATTTTGGCAATGCGTTTTTATTTGCAAATAAATAATATTTTTTTGGTAATAAAATTCAATGCCACTTATTCGTGAGAAAATGATTCACAATGAACATTAGCTTTGTATTAATGTTAGATATCCTTAACTCTGCATCAACATTTCAAATTATATTATTGAATTTTAATATTATTTTAAGAATGGTCACGGACAAGCTTAATTGACCGTAAACTGACAAAAACAGTTATTTATTATTTATAACTTGTACATCCTACTTCTATTCTGTTTTTCACAGCATGAAAAAAAATAATATTAAGTCAAGTCAATGACAAGCGCAATCTACGAACTTCGAACTTCAGTCGAAAAATTGTATCTCCAAATACTGTATCATACGTCAGCAAAATTAAGGCACCGTTAGTCCACAACCTACATAAATAAGGTTAAAGCAACGTCTAGATGCGTCATGCAACTATACCTACAACTAGACAAGCGTGTAGATGACCAAGGTGGGTGTTTGGTCGATATAAATTTAATATCCGAGCAGAATTTTGTTCGTAGCCGCTGGTCAGTAAAGTCAGTATCTCGTGTAAACACAGCCGCATTTAGTCGGAGCATTGGGCCACGACTAGACCGTACTCGTGAGTCGCATCGTAGGGCTACAGTGGGGCCACACCATTAGAGAATTTGAAACAGGAACGCTTTTTTTATCGATCAGAATCGACACGTGATTAGTGAAAAATCTTTTAGCAATAATCAGGTCACCCTCCTTCCATTTTTTGGCAATGTGGGGTCACACCTTTTGAAAATGGAAGTTTTTTTTAAATCGACCAGTCATTGTCGAAAAAATAAGAACTTTTTGCAATCATAATTCTTTTCTTGGGTTACAGCGGGGCCACATTTTGATAGCATTTGAAAATGGAAGCTCTTTTTGATGACGAAAAAAAAACCAGTCATTGTGAAAAAAAACCTTTTGCCATAAACGAGTAGCAATGATTCTTTTTTTAACTTTTGATTGTGAATGATGAGCAATAAAAACAGGGGATTAAAATATAAAGAAACACGACTTCTAGAATAATAAAAAGGATTATGTAGTCTCAATCTCTACCTATCGATATGTGGTACCTAAGACAGCTAAAAATTGGTCTTGATCATTCTTGATGGGCGTGATAAACATTTTATTTTACCCAGACATAAGACCTTATAGAACGTGTATCCTAATAACTTTTAATCACCGTGTAAACTACGCCCAGACTAGATTTGGCCTAGCATTGACCTCGCTTAGTGCGCTTAGCAAAAATTTATATTCGTTTGAAATGCTCTGGCGATGGCCGCAACCTGTGTCTGATGCACATAAGCACATCGGTGATTTAAATAAAACCTGTTTTAAAATTTTATTCTACATTCTTAAATTCTCTCGTCTAGAGAATGTGACGCCTACACCATAAGTGCCTATACAAAAAAATGGCGAGTATAATTTAAAAATATGTTGCAGTGAGCTACTTAGATTAGGTTGTAAAGACTAATGTACTAAAAATGTACCGATTAAAATATTTCACCAACAAAGTTGCATTTAAAGTTGACAAGCAAATTTTCGATTACAACTATTGCCAGAGACAATGCCAATAAAATCCCATCGCACAACACTATACTAGATCGCTGCTTGTATAAGTTTAGTGGCTCGCCATAAAGCATGAAGCGCGCGTGCACCGTTTTCAGTCAAAAACAACGCTATGGCCACGACTGCGAGTGTTGCCGCGGTTTGACCGACCGCTGCACTGTCTAGCCGAGAGCACAGAGAACACGTGGAGACGCACGCCGTGGGTGAGGAATAAGACAACCTATAGAGCTCCACTGCTTCTACGGAGAGGAATGGCTGAAACGGTAGCGAATTTTTTTAAAGATAATATGTAAGTGGGGCTCTTAAAAAAAGTCAGTTTCTTCAGCCGTAAAGATTTCATAAATTTCAAGACGATTCCAAATGAAGCAAAAGGAAGAATTGTTGGATTGTAAGAATCTCAGCAGACTACTACAGTTTTTTTATGTCTTTATTTATTTATAGGGTCTTTTGCGCATAGCGTATGTATGTCAGTCCCATCGTATCATAAACTTTCATAACACGTGGGCCATGAATTTGAACAAGCCCTACGCATCGTCGCGATTTGGTTGGGATAGAATTGTATGGAACATAGCACATCAGTTCTGTTCAAATTAGCGGCTAGGTATGGAAAATAAATAAATATTACATTAGATTATTCAGAATTTTCACCCAAATTTAAAAATATATGCTACGTTTATTGGATAGAATATTTTAATAAACTGTCATAAGATAAGGGTTTATGGTATAAAACCATAAAGTGTGAACCTCTTCGGGTGCCATGAATAGTGATGCTTGTAGAAAACTGATTGTTACTGCTCTTAGACTTAGATCTGGACAAATTCCATGCAAAAAAATTGCCTTCATGATGAAGAAAATCGCTTCACCCAATTGTAAGGCCTGTGGAGTAGTCGAGTATGTTGTAGGTCACATTTATTGATGGAATGTGTCTAATATGAATCAAGTAGAAATAATTTAGTAAGGCTACTACAGTTGACAACCGCTACTCTTGACTGACTCTTGAATTGTGTGAGGAAGAGATATATATACGAGAATAAATGAATTTGGAAAAGATTAGCCAGTCAGCAGGATAGCTGTAGCGCGGCTAACTGGCTAAGATGCGTAGGTTTTCTTTTTGCACCAACTGTACTGCTTTTTATGTCCTTTAATAAGTTATTTGTATAGGTAAGACAAAAAAAAGATATGGTTTTATGCTTTAGAATTTCAGTTACGACAACAGGAGCGGTGAGCATTCTTGAATACACCACGGCTGTGAAAACCTTTAATTTCGATAGTCGTAATGAATGTATTAGTAATAGCCAAGACGCGATATAATTAAACTGTTCAATGAACCGGTTTATTAACTAGCCTCAAGTGAACATTTATGGCATCAAATCACGATGATAGACCACCAACGCAATGATGCAGTCTTCATTAGGTGATTTTACAGTTGTCTGTGACTCATTCTTTTTTCAAACTCTAAACGTCACTTTGAATTTCCGCAGACGGCCATGATGTGTTGCGTGCTCATAATCTTTGCGCCACCACTTCTTGTAATAATTTCACCGTAGTGTTATATACTGCGAACATATATGGAACTCTTAGGCAAGTTTTCCTTAAACGGTTTTACTATTGTTATGTATGTTATGCATCATTTCTCGTACACTTGCCAAACACGTATGTTATTGAAGAAATGTTAAAGTCTATAACTTTTAGAAAAATTAAACGAGCTACCGAATTACGAAAAACATCGCATCAACAAAACTGTCGGTTATGCAATATCTAGGTTAATATGCAAACAAATTCGTAAGCAAAGAATTGAAAAACATCTAATTCTAAGAAAACTTAGGTAGTGCTTCAAAAACAAAGTGAGTTCGTGCATGAATAGAATAGTGACAAATAATATTTTTGCAACGTCTAAAGCATTGCAGTGCAGACAAATATTATTCATTAGCCTTCAGACGGTGTTGCATGCATCGTTAGTGCATTAAGCAAGGACAAGTTGTAGCGTTACGCATGAAAACGCTTATTAGCGACTGCATAGTTTTTTTGTTCTGGCGTCGGTGGGGGCGTGGCGGGAAAAGTTGCACATTATTTACGACGGCCACGAAGGCGATGCGGCGATAAGGCGCGTCGCAGTCTCCGCGTCACGATCTGCACTATCTCCCGATGCCGATATTGGAACTATAATATTATTAAATACAACCCTAGTGCGCACTCAGCGTTCGTGTCGTAAAGACTATTGACCTAATACGGATCAGTCTAAATCGATTTCGGTCCGACGCTGCCTGGGGATGTTCGGCCCGTAATTATATTATCTATTATTCAATTTGTGTCCGGATTCGCTGACAGTTGAATGCTTTCTATATAATTTGGAGTAGGTGTATGGAATGATCTAGGTGTTCTAGGTGTTACGAGTGTCTAGACTAACATGTAAGTCATATTCATGTCTAGACAGGTTACCTAATGATGTTGCTCTGTTATCAGTCGCGGAGTGCAGACGGCATGAATGTATCGGCTGGCTCGTTTTAGTATAATGTATTGAACGGGTTTGTTTTTATACAAATCTAACTGAACATTTGTCTATACTTGCGTTTGCATTGTTTTTGGACAATCTGTGGTCTTTGTTTGGTCGTCATTTCTCGTAGGAGTAACTTATGTTGTCTTTCAGGAAGACTGGCATTTACAGATAAGTAATCAAAGTTGCATATAAGTGGATGAGCCGTTTTTATGTAGAAGTGATTAGTAATTTTGTACCAGAAAACTTTTCTGAGTGGCATTGTAATAAGTTATTGTATTTTCTTACTGGAGCAGGCACTTTACTTTGTGTAAATTATGTCATCACCACTGCTCTCAAAATGGTGAAGGGAAACATCGTGATTAAACCGGCATATCATAGAACCAAAAATTCGAAGATATGTGACATCCACCAATCCGCACGTTGGATTACGGCCTGTGTCCCAGCAGTGGGATCATTAAAAGGCTGTTGTTGATGATGATTTTCTTGCGAAAGTTTGAATGGATGTATGTTAGTTTGTTACTCAATCACGCTAGAACGGGTGAACGGATCTGGATGAAATTTCCCGAGATATTTGCCGTCATTTATTGAAGACTTATGTGTTGTATATCTCCGATCTCCAAATCACAGGAGAAGCACCAGCTTTCAATCAAAAAAAGAATCATCAAAATCGGTTTCCTTTATTTATTTATGTTGCGTGGAAAAATGCTCATGCATACTACACTATCACGGGGACATAGTGCAGTTATGGTAGGACTCCAACCCACTAAAACGCCTTGGTTTCCTCCTGTGTCTCTTATGGCGGGAACACGGCACGCATTGGCACTCTCCGCGAACCCGCCAAAAATCGATTCACCGCCGAAACCGAAACTCGTTTTTTTGCCGAAACTCGACCGAAACTGAAACCGAAATCGAACTTTCGGTCGAACACTAAACCACATTAAAATAATTAATCAATTCATGATATAAAAGAAAATAACAACTCTGCTTAGGGTACAGATGACCTTTAACAATCGTCTGATTTTTATAATATCTATCTTATCTATGCACCTGCTCCACTTCATAATAACTCAAAGGCATATGATTAATTAATATGCGATTAGTTAATCTAGATATGATTGCAATTAAAGTCATTCACTTTGCCTTTTTCTGCTTCTAGCATTAAACAGGTACTTTATATATAATATTTTATCACTTCTAATAGTAAAATAATAAATTTAAAGTTAATAATATTACAAAGACGTAAAGTTGTCTGTGTCTAATCTCTGAAAATCTTTTACTAATAGAATGCTGCACTATGTTCGACTAGTCCGAGTAATATATTTTATGTTAAAAAAAATTAACCAATATCCAAAACGAAAGTAAACGAAGTCGGTGTCCTATTTTAGTAGTGTCCTATTATAGTACCTATTTTTTTCGTTTTTGGCACCGACTTCCGAAAAGAAAGTTATTTTTCGCTTTGTACTGTTTTCTTTTGGAGGTCCGTCTATTTCTTTTGTTGCTTTTTTTTCTCTTTTTATTTTTGCTACCTTATATTACCATGAAAATACGCATTATTAACGATAATTTTAGATGATAAGGACAGGAGAGTGAAGATTAGAATGCTTGTAAAAGGCTGCTAAGTTTTAAGTACTAATATAACAAAACACCAACTATACACTTAGTTCGCAATAAACGTTTTGACTTTGACTTTTAACTTAAAAACTACTCGTGAAATCGTGATCAAATTTAAACGAGACCACACGACAAGCACTAGCTATCAAATAAGAAAACAATCTTCAAAATCGGTGCATAATTGGCGTACTAATTGCGTAACAAACATACAAAAACAAACAGTCGAATTGAGAACCTCCTCCATTTTGAAGTCGGTTGAAAATATGAAATTTAACGCGGGTGAAGTCACTAGCCGCTCTGGGGCTTCTTGAACAACAGTCATCTGACTACCGCAATCCAAATATCTAAAATCCCGGACACGAGAAGCTATACATTTTGTAAATAAACAACTTCTACTAAGTAACGTAGCGACAATTCAATGAACAACAAATAATCCCAAATTCAATTAACTCAAAGTAACATACATGTAATACGAAACTAACGAGCACTTTCACTTGGTCGGGTTATATTTTAGCGATATAAAGCGCTGTCGTCTAATATTTTGTGGTACTGGAAAGCTTCTGACTCATGGAACGTGACGAGGACTTTATCTGACTAGTCTTTGCTTAACTATGCTAGGGTACACTTCCAGTCTAACCGGATACAGCTAAGTTCCAGTAGTTTACATGGAACGACTGTCTATCTCAATTCCACAATCCCACCACTCAAGGACACCCACGGTCACTATGGAACGACCTCGGCAGCGTTACTTAACTTCGAAGATTGACCCGCGAGCGACTCACCACCAAATATGTATATACGCAATTTTTATGGTGATGAGATGACATATAAAACGTCACTGTGCTGTTCATCCACTTCCACTGCTGGGCATAAGCCTTACCCAAGCGTCGCCATACTGATCGGTGCGGTGCGTTTCGCATCCATTGGATTCCTGCAGCCTTGACCAGGTCATCGCATCGCTCCACCTAGGCTCTAGGTGGATGGGTCCTGGAGGGATGTCTTCCAACGCTACGTCTGCCGGTACGCGGTCGGCACTCTATAACTTTTCGGCCCCATCGAACATCCGTTCTGTGAGCATTGTGCCCAGCCCACTGCCACCTAAGTTTGGCAATTCTTCGTGCTATGTCGGTAACCCTGGTTATTTTGCGGATGTCTGCACCGTGCCGTTTAAATCACGAAGCATCTTAATATGTAACTTATGGCCACGCATCTACGGATTGACTGCAACACGTGCTAAACTTCACAAATCAATCAAATCGCGCGGCTTCTTTTTGCCAGAAGCACATCAATATCACCATTGTCAGAGATTACAATTATTGTACATCAACAAAATATTATCAAATATATTAAATCAGATAAGGACGTGAATACAATCGCGCGTTTTTGTTAGAAAACCACAGCAGATTAGAGATGTAACCGATACCGATTGGGGTCGAACCGGCAATCGTTAATAAGAATAGTCTACAATTGCCTAGTTAATGTCCCAAATGCCTTTTACCTCGGGGAAATCCCCACAGAAATTTCCAACGTGACGATCTTGATTTTATCTATCTAGTTACTTTATCACAAAAACGGCTTCCAAATGGTTCTTTTTTTATAAAAGTAATTCATTCTCAACTAGATCGTGTTTTGTTTTTGTTTTAAATAGTTGGCTTTGTGGGTCATGAAAAATATCTCACAACTTTCTTGAGACACGTGTATGTCGATGTAACTAGATTTAGAGTTTGTTTTATCTTCTAATATATAAAATTCTCGTGTCACCGTTTTCGTTGCCATACTCCTCCGAAACAGCTTGACCGATTTTGATGAAATTTTTTGTGCTTATCCGGTATCTATGAGAATCGGCCAACATCTATTTTTCATCCCAAAAAAAAAAAAAATATATGGTAGGGTAGGTGTAGGGTAGGTGTAGGGTAGGTGTAGGGTAGGTGTAGGGTAGGTGTAGGGTAGGTGTAGGGTAGGTGTAGGGTAGGTGTAGGGTAGGTGTAGGGTAGGTGTAGGGTAGGTGTAGGGTAGGTGTAGGGTAGGTGTAGGGTAGGTGTAGGGTAGGTGTAGGGTAGGTGTAGGGTAGGTGTAGGGTAGGCGTAGGGTAGGCGTAGGGTAGGTGTAGGGTAGGTGTAGGGTAGGTGTAGGGTAGGTGTAGGGTAGGTGTAGGGTAGGTGTAGGGTAGGTGTAGGGTAGGCGTAGGGTAGGTGTAGGGTAGGTGTAGGGTAGGTGTAGGGTAGGTGTAGGGTAGGTGTAGGGTAGGTGTAGGGTAGGTGTAGGGTAGGTGTCGGGTAGGTGTAGGGTAGGTGAATGTTTGGAGTTTTTATGGCAAAACAAAGTTTGCCGGGTCAGCTAGTTGTTTCATAAAAAAATACTTTTGGAATTAAGGTTACACTAGTCAAAAATTCTTCCATACAAACGTAGTTTGGGGATTATTCCACTGTTTGACGATGTACGTTCAAAATAAAATGTGATATCAATTTGTCTCATCATTATCTAGGCCTGTATGGAAGCAAAAAAGTAAAAATAGAAAATATTTGAATGTTATAAGCGTCGAAAGTTCCACATTTCGACACTAATTTTAACGCATTTTTGGGCGCAAATAAATACCATAAGAAGACGGAAAATTGCAAAACGGCCTCCATACAGGCATAGATTAGTAGTTCAACCATGCAAATAACTTTATTTTGAACATATAAATTTAGTAGTTTTTTCATGATATCTAGACAGCCAAAGGTCTGTTTATAAAATTTCGCGCGCCCGATTTCGTCCTAAATCATTATCCATTTCGCTACAAATTTGCAAAAGTGTGTATTCGTACGCGAATTAGCTTCCTATTGCTCATCAAAGCATCTATATCTTCCACATGTGTTGCCGGTTGATATAAAATGCATTTTAACCCCGCGCACAAAATAGTTCGTGCCGTTGACTAGTGTACCCTTAAGATAGAAAATACGGTCTAACAAAAAGTTTTGTCAACATCAAACGATGATTGTGAATCAGATTGACTTATATAAAACCTAAAAAAAAATGACAATTTACTAATTTTATTATACTTTTTAAACTTACACTTTTTACGAATCTGATTACCCAGAAACTAAAAATAATAAGTTATAATAAGAAGCCAAAGTAGTAGTAAAAGCTACTACTTTGGTTATAAATAATGATCATGTTAATTTGAGATACCAAAACTAACAAGTAAAGAAATAAAATAAATGTTTTTACAAAAAAAATAAACCGACTTCAAATCGATCTGTGTTTCCTATTGTTTTTAGTTTTTCGACACCGACTTCGGTAAAGAAAGTTATTTTTCGCCTTGCAGCTCGCATTTTTTTTTGGAAGTCGGTTTGTTTTTTTTTTAAGTTTTTTATTTTTCACTTTTTAGTTTTGGTATCTCACATTACCATGAACATCATTTATAACCAAAGTACATCTCTTGACAATTCCAGTAAGCCCAAACACGATTAGGATACATTATTTTATTTCGGAGTGCCAATGCCTACCTTCTGGCTTCATCATCAGCTCAGTTCAATGGTACCATTTATTTATAAGTATTTGGTTCATCATAGTCGGTTAACTATTCGAGATAATCTTATACCCGTGACATACTTATCATTAAGGAGTGCCCATCTGTGGTCTTTTTCATCGGTTCCTCTTCACCAAATGATCATTTCTGAGCGCAAATGATTACATTGTTGATGAAAATACCAAAATCACTGTGTGTTTCTCTATAGTATTTGAGGAGTTCCCTCGATTTCCATGGGATTTCATCATCAGATCCTGACCTGATAACTATGGGACTACTTGAAAAATGATACCCTTTCAAACAAAAAAAGAATTTTTTAAGTCAGCCTAATCGGGGTACATACATTAAAAAAAAAATCGAGAAATTGAGAACCTCCTCCTTTTTTTGAAGTCGGTTAAAAATAGCCCGACAATCATGGAAGTCAATCCATGGACCGTTAAACCTCGGTGTATTATTATAGTTCAGTCGTACACATGGAATCGAAATTAGGAGGCTGATAGCAGGTTGATGAGTTTGGGCTGAGGTAGACAGTCATTGACCCAAGCTTTACGCGATCACGGGAAATCCTAACCCAGCAGAGCGTAACTATCCATGCCAAATAAAAACTCGCTCTTAATGATAGGAAAAAAATCTGGTTAAGTACAGGTTTAGATTGCTGACTCAGGGTTCCTTACCTTGAATAAGTGTTTTAGTAAAATGTTTTGATATGTGTAATATACTCAGTAAATGTGAAGGAAAGATAGAAAATTGATTTTATTAGGACAACGGCAACGTCTAATAAAACGGTCAACGATGTTCAAAACTAAGAAAAAAGTTAATTACGAAAACCAAAAACCCCGACTGCTGCGTTTTTGTAATTAACTTTTTTTATTTATAACTTTTTAGTTATTTTTTTTTAGAATTTGGTACATTTAAACATATAAGTGTTATATATTTTTGGAATCACCTCTTAAAACCCTTTATTATGATACCTCTCACAAAGGGATAGAAAAAAAAAATGGCGCATCACAATATGGCGCCATTTTTCTATTTTCCAATTTTAATGTAGCCAGTGACACTCGCAGGGTTAAGACGAATCGATTGGCGTAAGAATCATCAAAATCGGCCATCGCGTTTGGTCTCTAGAACGCCACATAGGAACAAACATACATACATACATAGACTGATAAACACATTACCCTCCTTCGGCAGTCGGGTAAAAAGAACATTATTTAAGTGTCTAAAGGACTTCAGTAGAGCATAATATACGGTGGCGATTTACCTGTATCTTTACATTGATATAATTATGTCAGTTTTATAGAACTTTTAACAGCAAATGTAAAAGTTTTATAATTATTTTACATATTTGTCACATTGTTAGATTTATTAAACTGGAGACTGGTCACTCGGCACACTATGCATCACTTTATCTCTTGGATGGTGACCTTCCGTTTGATGACTGTTATAGATTTAACAGACTGAGAAATTGTATAGATAGAAACCTGGGTAGAAATTCCGGTTTGGAATATAAATTTAAATAATAACTACCTAGTTAAAAAAGCATCGAAACTGCATTCAAAGATTCCAGTTACTAGGCTACCATCACAACGAGATCCCAGACAGATTATTTAACTTACGGAGGGAAAGTTCGACCACAGAAAGATGATAATGAAAGTTCTATTAGCGAAAGCGTAACGTCGGATGTTTGTAGCGAATATTATCATAATAATATGTGAAGACGACGACTTTTGGAGAAGTTCAGACGCTGTATATTTATTTCAGATTTATTTTTTGATGTGAAAATGTCTTTTACGGTTTCTTTTTTTTAACAATCTCTTGGCTCTCGTAGACATCATCATCACCATCATCAGCCTTTTAATATTCTCACTGCTGGTACACAGCCACAGCTGGACAGGCCTCTTCACTGTGAGAGGCAATGGGGCATAATCCACCACGTGTACGTCTTTCGTTACGCTACGATTGGTGAATATCACATTTATCTTCGAATGTTTGGTTCTAGGACATGCCGGTTTCCTCACGATGTTTTTCATCACCGTTTTGAGAGCCGTGGTGATGAATTAATTTACACAAAGTAAAGTGCATGCCTGGGTTCGAACTCACGATCTACAACTTGTAAGTCACGGCCGTTACCATTGGGTACCATGCTCCAGTAACAAAATACAATAACTTAGTACAATTACACTAAAAAAAAATTACGGGTAAGATAGTTGTGGCGAAACTACGATGTAACAACGATTTTCATAGTTCTTTTTAGGGTTCCGTACCCAGAGGGTAAAAACGGGACCCTATTACTAAGACTCCACTGTCCGTCTGTCTGGCTGTCTGTCATCAGGCTGTATCCCTTGTATGCCCTTACGTTTCTCATGAACCGTGATAGCTAGACAGTTGAAATTTTCACAGATGATGTATTTATGTTGCCACTATAACAAAAAATACTAAAAACAGAATAAAATAAATATTTAAGTGGTGCCCCATACAACAAACGTGATATTTTTACCGTTTTTTTTGCGATAATGGTACAGAACCCTTCGTGCGCGAGTCCGTCTCGCACTTGGCCGGGTTTTTCTAAAATTGCTCTACAAATAGAAATAAATCTATGGAAAAGCTTCATTGAATCGCTGTCAAATTGTCGCGTGGCACCTGTCTACGGACGCGTTGATGTTTGTTTGAAGTTCTATGAAGCTTTTAGTTGTCTCGTCTAAAATACTTGCAAAATACGAATGAATTGAAACATTTTATAGATTGTTAGCGGAACCCTAAAATCCGAAATAAATAGATGGCTTGCGGCTTCTTTGCTGAGGCTTAAATTAGGTTACCGTATGGATGAACAAGGCATCTCTACAAGTGCAGATTTAAATGGACCTAATGTACATAATCTTAATCTTAACTAATACAATAAAGAGTTCAATTTTTACGATTATTTATATGTGATCTATGGGTCTAGGTGGATCGATAAACTGTTTAAGACGAAATATGTGCGGAGAACTCCGACTGAATTTCCTTAGTAAAAATTCATAATTCGAAGTTTGGCTCTTGCCTATTTCTTCGTCCAATATTAGACCAATTTAAAAGATATTCCATAACCTGGAAAAGAAAGATATAAACTATGCCCTTATGTTTCTCTTTTTTCATTTATTGTTGTCAAATTTATACACTAAGCCTCTGTTGAGAGCGCAATTTTGAGCTTTTTTGGGGGTTCTAGTGCTTCTAAATATAATGTATCATCAAAAAGGAAAACAGGGGCATAGTAGATATCTTTCAATTTCAATTTATGGAATATCTTTTAAAATAGTCCCGTATTGTAGGAGGCAAAAGGCGAGAGCCAAATCTCGAATCACGACTTTTTAAGATATACAGTCGGATGTCTGCGACCGCGTTTTCTCGAAATCGCGATATGCGAGACGCACAGGGCCGTTCGATGTGGCGACACTTGGGGAGGCCTATGCCCAACAGTGGACGTTTTTCGCCTGAAATGATGATGATGATTTAATGACAATTACAAAAAATCTTTCACTGATGCTACGCTGATATAGGCTACTTTTAATCCCGAAAAAATTACGGTTTCTTCGGGACAGGCTACTGAAGCAGAACCATGGGTTTGGTTTTTCAAGTATACAAATTATATGACTCAGATACTTCACTAACCGACTTCATAAAAAGGAGTAGGTTCTCAATTCGTTGGAATCTTATTCTATGTTACCCGATTGCTCAAAGACGCTTGGACCGATTTAGAAAATTCTTCTTTTGTTTGAAAGGTAGGCTTCCATAGTCAGGTTAGGATCTGATGATGAGATCCTGGAGAAATCGAGGAAACTCCTCAAATATTATATGCATACATATAGCGATTTTGGCATTTCCATCAACAATGCAAACATTTGCACTCAAAAAGTATAATTTGGTGAAGTGGTACTGATGAAGACGATCACATATGGCCACTGGAACTCCTTAATGCTATGTATGTCACGGGTATAAGATATGTCAAATAGTTAACCGACTATGTTGAAGCAAATACTTATAAAAAATGGTACTGATGAAAATGGTACCATCGAACTGATCTGATGATGAAGCCGGAACTGGTAGGCACTAGAACTCCAAATAAAACAATATTTCCGAGTCGTTTTTGGGCCACATATTGGAATCGACATGAGATGTACTTTTGCCATAAATTATTTACATGGTAATTGGAGGTACCTACCAAAACTAAAAAGAGATAAATAAAAACTTTTTAACAAACATATCAAACCGACTAGGCGACTTCCAAAACAAAACACTACAAAACGAAAAATAACTTTCTTTTCCGAAGTCGGTGTTTTTGGTATATTGTTTTCCGTATTTCGACACCGACTTCAGAAAACAAAGTTATTTTTCGTTAAAAAGTATTTATTTCCGGCAAATGTTACAAACAGCAGACAGAATACATAAATGCAGCGACAGTCCATTATGTTGTAGTGCATTGTACTTGTTCGGGGTTCGTTCGTTCATTAGTCTTGAACTAATGATTAATTAATAAAAAAAAATATAGACCCATGAGTCATTGGCCTACACTAATTTATCTATTCGTGTCGATGGACTCAAAATTACATTTTGACGGTCCAGTATTTAGCAACCTATACAGCTCTGTCATTGACCTCGTTTTAAATCTGGTTGCAGGTGGTTGGGCAGGAGAGAAGGGGCCGCATGGCTGGCTCTAGCAGAAGTAGTAGAGGACAGAATTTTGTGGAAAGGGACGGGCCCCCCCGTCCCTTTCCACAAAATTCTGTCCTTTTGCTTTGTTTTTCTTCCTGTATCGTAAATCTTATCCTAATATTTCACACAAGACACATGTGTGTGTCCCTGTAACTTCTAAAATAAGAGATGGTAAGATGTACATTACCATGTAAACTTCCGCCGAAAATTGGTTTGAACGAGATCTAGTAAGTAGTTTTTTTTTTTAATACGTCATAAATCGTAAACCTAATAGACTAGAGTCAAGAGAAAACCCATCACAAATTAAAAAAAAAAAAAACGCAATTTACCAAGTACTTTAAAACGCACAACGCTGTGGTATGCGCGGCCGAATACCTAATCCTCCTCATTGCCAACGCATACAACGACGGAAAAAAAAAAAATTTTGACGTTTTTCATACAATTATTTTTCCAACTCCACGTACCGCAGCATTGTGCATTCCGATCAAAATACCAAAGCGTAAGTATAGTTCTCGCCAAACCTCTTGGCCACCCTGAAGATAGCTACAATGGCTGCGCAGTAGTAAATCTCATACAAAAACAGCACCGATCGCGGGTGTTTTTTGTCAAAATGTTTTTTTTTTTTTTTTTTCTTATGTCTTAGTTTGAATAAATATTATTGACAGTTTAATATATCTATACTTAATATAATATTATAAAGAGGAAACAACTGGACCGATTAAAACAATTCTTTCACCAATAGAAAGCTACATTATTCCTGAGTGACATAAGCAATTTTTTTATCCCGAAAACGGGTCGTGTGGGGTGGTCCACGGGAACGAAGCCGCGGGCAACAGCTAGTGTTTATATACTTAGGAAAATAAACTGGGTATAATGATCATTCAATTAACAACCATAATACTGTCGTGGTATGATTAAAATGCCGTTAACCAACATCTGGTTTTGATGCTATATTAATGAGAAAAAAATATCTATCGATCTGTGTTTGCGAATTTTCAACACTTTGAATAGTTTTGTTCAAGGTCTTGAAAATTGGCAAAAACAGATTGATAGATATTTTTTCCTCATTAAGATAGCATCAAAAGTAAAAAATCAACCAGATGTTGGATAACGGCATTTTAGATATACCACGGCAGAATAGTCAAATGCCAAAAGAAAAGCTTTATTTAGTACATAAAAGCACGTCGAACAAAACAGACCTAAAGATCGTCTGTATCCATATATATGAGTAGCTTCTGCCAGCGGCTTCGCCCGCGTTAATGTAGATAATTATCCCAAAGGAACATATTCCCGGGACAAATATCCTATGTGCTATTTCAGACTCTAATCTATCTCTGTGCCAAATTTCATCCAGATCCATCCAGCCGTTTGAGCGTGAAGAAGTGACAAACATACAAACACACACACTAACTTTCGCCTTTATAATATTAGTGTGATAAGTAAGAAGTAAGATAGACAAAGGAAAAACCTGTTACAAATAAAAGCTAAGCTGTCCAAGCAATAAAGCCACAATGACGTATTCTGAATTATCGAACATAACCACAAACTTAACGCCTCAACTATAGAGAAAAAAACTAAGTGAAGTGGATAATCCAAAACATTTTTTTAAACTTACGATTGAGTTGCAAAAAAATGTTATAAGTGATTGAGATCTTGCCGAACAAAACTGATTGCGCAGACGCACGTATTCTTTTCTTTTAATAGAAACAACATGACAATACGTTTTTGTATCTCCCTACATGAAATGAATCTGTATTTTCCTGTTTCATTCATAGAAAACTAACAATCTGGTTTAGTTAAAGTATTGGGCTTAGTATTTTGGCCGCTCTATGGCCTGTCATACTGTATGGATCAAAATGTTGGGCTGTGAAAAAGATGGATGAAAGGAGATTGCATGTAGCAGAGATGAAAATGTTGAGATGACTGTGCGGCGTGACGTCACGAGATTGGATAAAGTGAGAAATGAGTATATTAGAGGCAGTTTGAAAGTGGCGCCATTGGCAGAAAAGTTGAAGGGAAACTGTTTGTCCTGGTATGGTCATGTGATGAGGAGGGATGAACCGCATGTTACTAAAAGAGTTATGAATATAAATGTGGACATATGGAGAGGGAGAGGAAGGCTAAAGAAGAGATGGATGGACTGTGTGAGGAGTGATATGAAAGAAAAGGGAGTCAATAATAACGTGACAGGGAACAGGATAGAATGGAAGAAGCAAACATGTTGCGCCGACCCCAGGGTATACAAGTCAGATACATCTGTCCCTTATTCGATCTCAAATTGATACCGCTCTAAGAGCTTATGGTCACCCCCCTGGTAACATGGGATAAGGGCAGGAAGATGATGATTTTGGCTGCTCTATTTCTACGATACATGGTACTCGTACTTTGAAGACCATTAAGAAACCCCTTTGAGAAGGAACAGAATAATTAGTTTTGAAATATTATTTACGTAAGCGAAGCTTTTGTGAGAATTGCCTGTAGAAATTGTAGAACTAATTTGGATCACTCATAGTCCACCCTCCAGGTAGACCGACGACCTTGTCAAGGCTGCGAGAGTCCGGTGGATGTGAGACACACATAACCGATCAGTGTGGTGACGCTTAGGGAAGGCCTGTGTCCAGCAGTGGACGTCTTTTGGCTGCAATGATTATGATGATGATAGGCCTATGTCCAGCTCGCACGGGCCGTGATGTAATTGATGACGATAGGCAAAACTTGTTTTTAAGGGTGCCCTAGTCGGTGGCACGAATTATTTTGTGGGCAGGGTAAAATGCATGCTATCTCTTCCGACAACCCGAGCGAAAGGGATAGACGATGGGGTGAGCAGTACGAAGCTAGTGCGCTTACGAATACACACTCCTAACGCTGTGTTACGCACACATGCGCAATTTCATTGAAGACAATTTTATAAACAGATTTTTGGGCGTATGGATATCATAAAAAAACGACTAAATAAATAATAATTTTCAAAATAAAATTATTTGCATTGTTGAACTACTATTTATGTATGGTGACTGTTTTGCAATTTTCCTTCTTCTTATGATATATATTTCCGCCCAAAGAGCGGAATTAATGCGTTAAAATTAGTGTTGAAATATAGAACTTTTGGCGCACATAACTTTAGAATATAGATTTTTTTTTACTTTTTTGTTTCCATACAGGGCTAGATAATGATGAGACAAATTGATATAATTTTTTATTTTGAACGTATATTGTCAAACAATTTGTGTGGTAGAAAGATCGACTAGGGCAACCTTAAGGAATGGAATTAACTTTTCAGTGGTATTCATGATAGCCTAATTATTATTTTTGTCCCACTGTTTGGCAAGGACCTTCCCTTTCTGTCTTTTTTAGGGTTCCGCACCCAAAGGGTAAAAACGGGACCCTATTACTAAGACTCCACGATCCGTCTGTCTGTCCGTCAGTCACTAGTCTGTATCTCATGAACCGTGATAGCTAGACAGTCTAGTCATTTTCGACACATTTTTGAATGTAACAGAAATACATCATCTGTGTACATTTCTATGTTCACAGATGATGTATTTCTGTTGCCGCTATAACAACAAATACTAAAAACAGAATATAATAATTATTTAAGTGGGGCTTCCATACAACAAACGTGATTTTTTGCCGTTTTTTGCGATAATGGTACGGAATCCTTCGTGCGCGAGTCCGACTCGCATTTGGCCGGTTTTTCCTATCTTGCGCGGTCTCCAGCGCCAAGTTTAACCTACAGACGTGATCAGATCGTCACAATTTTAACTTTCCTGAATTATATTACGAGGAATTTAAAGCTATCCGTAATTTCCTAAACTAATTAGGTTTACTTTTTAATGCTAACCGTGATATTTTTGGTTCCGATAATTTTATCTAGCTGTTACTATTGTCTACCGAATTTTACAGTAGCACCGGCACTAATTACGTTGATGACATTAAAACTGCTTGGACAAAATTTGTAAATACTGGAATCTTGATTACTGTCCTATCTGTTCTACTTTATGTTCTATATATATAAAAGAGAAATTATGTATGTATGTATGATCCTTATAAACTCCGAAACGGCTGGACCGATTTTATTGACATTATCAGAGAATCTTTAGATTGATCTAGCGGGTAATCCTGTAAAGTTTGGTGGCAATCGGAGAATGGAAAAGCCGCGGGCAGAAGATAGCTAGTATGAAATAGCAAAAGCTAGCTAGTATTATATAAATTAAAGTCACGAGTAAAGTTATTAGTTGTTGTATCTCACGATGACAGATGAATCGTAGCAAAACGAATCTTATTTCGTCGTCATAAAAGTCACGTAACCCGTTATCGTGAGATAGGACAACCGATCATGCATTATAAGCTAACCTAGACGTTGGTAATTATGATAATGTCCTGAAGACCAATTTTCGTTAAAATTCAGGTCGCAATGTCATCTAAGCGTCCATCAATGTCCAAATGAAGGGTCATTAGGGCCTTTTTTGTCGGCAAAAGTTTAGAATAGAGGTGTTTAAAGAAAAAGAAAGAAAGAAAGAAAAAGTATTTATTTATGACCCGCACAGGAGACACGAGAAATCAGCTTAAAATTAAACAAAATTAAAAATAAAAACCCCGTGCGAGACCAAAAAGGCTCCTATCTCAGCATGTGCAGCGATATCCAAAAAAAATGAAATAACGCTGCGCTGATATTCTGATAAGACCAACTGTTGATGCCACGGACACACTGGCAGATACATACTGTTAGCGAGTTAAAATCGAGTCTACAAGCACTACTCAATCGAAGACGCATGGCCGTCACGATCTGTCACTAGACACTTGATTTACTTTTTCGCGCGGTTTTTTGATGCCAAAATATTGTTTTGCTCACATCACATCATCAGCCTATTAATGTTCCCGCTGCTGGGACACAGGCCTCCTCTCTGTGAGAGGGAGTTGTTTTGCTCAATTGTGATTAAATAAATGGTTTTTTAAAACTATTTGTGTTTAATAATACATATATAAATTCACGACTTTTTTCCATGAGGGTAGGCAGAAACTACAGAACGCCACCTACTACGATCCTTACATACTTCTTTTGCTTCACTCACGTTCATACATCTAGTCATACACACATGCCGGTTATGAGTACTACGCACCTGGCCTTTCTGAATAAAATTACCAATAAGGTCTATGTATGTCTTTCTAGGGCGTCCCGTCCCGGCGTTTCCATTCACGTCTGCCTTATAAATAGCTTTTGTTAGTTGCTTTTCATTCATCCTCTCAACATGGCCAAACCATCACTATGGCGAATGCGAATGTTTCTTAAAAATACGAGCATTGCCCCTCTGGTGTTTTAGAGATTAATAAAACGGTGCCCCTGTCTAGAATAAAATTCTTATGAACCATGCTGGAGTGGCCCAACTGGCCCCGAGTATCTGTAGACATGCAATCTACTTACCGTAAAAGCAAATGAAGAAGAGACAAGTAGGAAGTTTTACTTGTAAGGATAAACTGCTAGGTCATTAGCACTACCCAGATTTAGAATCTAGACTATCCTGTTTATAAACTTTGTCTAAAAACTGATATTAATAAAAGTTGGTAGATAAGTTTTTCTGATTCAACGTACCTTTCTAATTATTCAATGTTGATGGCCGGTGCAGACGTCTTTAATCACCAATGAAATTAGACCAGACTTTAGACCAGACTGCAGACATTTAGTTATTATATTAAGATGATAAAAAGTAGCAGCCGCGGGTTATAGTTGTCTGATTTAGAAGATTTCGGAGGGATCTTGATCTGTAGCTAGGTGTGCATTTGTACAACCTTTTACACTGAACTTGTATCGTCCAAAAAAAGTGGTAAGTACTCGTAGGTATAAATTAAGATCCTGGTTTTAACTCATTGTGACGAGTAATTAAATGTATGGCATCTTGCTTTATTTTACCTAA
Organism: Orthosia incerta; assembly: GCA_948252205.1. Classification (NCBI taxonomy): domain Eukaryota; kingdom Metazoa; phylum Arthropoda; class Insecta; order Lepidoptera; family Noctuidae; genus Orthosia; species Orthosia incerta. The sequence goes on from OX411748.1 coordinate 11,407,835, forward strand.
ATGTCGTTGGTAGTTTTTTTTTTTATAGTCTATAGGCTCGCGTTTGTTCACTATCTCGCCTGATGTTAAGCGATGACGTGGTCTACGGTAAAGCACGCTTGCCTAGAAGAAACCTATTCACTCTTGACTTAAAGACCCCAAGGTTGTAGCTATCAGGGAACAAAGACTCCGGAAGGGAATTCCACTCCTTAGCTCCGTTTCCGCTCCTTACTTGTGTGTGCCCTGGCAGTTGAGTGTGTCATGCTCTCTCTAATGTCTCTCTGATGGTGGTACATGTGTTGGATCATTTTGTTCCCTTCATGATGGTTGAGCTGAGTGGTGCCGATTCATGTGTCATGTTCGTGAGCGGGTGCCATCAGTTGGGATTGGTCTCTTTTTTTTTTTTTTATTGTTTGTTACTCTAGACGCATTTACGTGCACATCTTTTTACATCGTTCTCACATATATCTATTTTTTCAACAAGAATGATGTAAGCAAATACTTGTAATTAAAACTGATGGAAAAGAGTGTTCGTGGCGTTTTTTGCAAATTCTTCTCCACAGAAACCTACTGACGCTTGCGAATTTGCAACTAGATTCATCTTATTTTTTGTTTGACAGTTCAAAAGTACCTCTAAGGTTTATTTGAAATGAGCTATTTAATTTGATTTTGTTTTTTTTTTATTTAATTAAGTTCATCATTATGTCAGCCGGAAAATGCTTACTACTGGACAAGTGACGCTATCATCATAGGTTCACCATCTTGCGGGCATTGAAAGGTAGGTATCCCACTTTTTAACGCTGCGTCTTCCAGACGCGGTCGACACTCCAGAGTCTTCAGGCGTCATCAGCCACTCCGTTCTGCAAACTATGTGCTCTGCCCGCAGCCAAATAAGTTTGGCAACTTTTCGGGTCATGGTCTAAAAATAATAGATATCCATCCATCATTCTTATATCTAATACATATGTTAAATCCATATTTTGCTTGTGTTAACTGTACAAAAAATTCGTTGTTGTATCTGGGTATAATGCCACCATTCCAAAAGGAGAGTAGTTATTGTGCCAAAATTACAATCATCAACTGACGTTACGTTTTTAAATTAATTATTCCGAGTGATTTTTAATCCATTGGCTATTTTTGGAGTGTGAAAGTACTCATGAATATTTATAAATAATTTGGAGATGTGAACAAAGATCTACTGTTTAACTTAAGGCCGTACCCTGACCAAAAAATCAGCATGAGATATGAGCATTCCTATTGGCCTGGCGGCACTGGTGGCGCATGAATTACGGTAGTGAATACGCCCAGATTTTAGAACAAAATCTTTATAAAATCGAATATTGGTCTTTTGAAAAAAAAACTTACAAAATGTTCGTTATCATTTGTCTATCCATTAGTGTTAGTACAAAAATAATTAATGAACACTTTACGAGGAGATGCATGCTATCAATAATTATTTCTCATTTTTATAGTTTTGTTGTAAGGAGATTAGTGAAACATACACCTCTTTAAAAAAAAAAAATATTAACAGTTTTTTTTTTATAAAGATTAGAGAGCTCTTAAAAACTGCACAAAAACAACTATTGCGGCGTTTTGAACGGGGAGGCGCCTTAAGTAGATTAAGCCCTACTTGCACGAAAAACTTAACTCAGAGTTAGTTGCTGACACGAAGTTAAATCGGTAATTTTGTACGAAAATCTGTCGATTTAACCTCGTGTTAGCAACTAACTCAGTTAAGCTTTTCGTGCAAATGAGTCTTAATGTTTGTATAACTGGACAAAATGAAGGATACACCAGATTTTTAGATACATACATACATAAACTTACGCCTTTTCTTCTGGAAATCGGCAAAAACTAAAGAACGCCACCTGGTACGCTCCTTACATGCAAATTTTGCTTCATATATGTTCATTATCTATGTTCGTGATTTTATTATGTATTGATAGGAGATCCCGTCTATCAAAACATAATAAAATAACCATATATAAGCATTTAATGATGCCAATTTGGACGTATGGTATCCAACTTTGGGGCTGTACTAAACAAAGCAACGTCAAACTAATCCAACAATTCCAAAATAAAGTGCTCAGGGATGCTGTAAATGCACCCTGGTACATAAGGAATGACGATCTTCACCGTGACCTTAAAACGGAATTCGTCACCACCATCATCCAAAAATTTGCTGAAGCCCACGATCACAGACTTCATCGATACGTGAATGTTGAGGCTATCCAGCTGCTAGACAATACAGACTTAGTGCGTAGACTAAAAAGAACTAAACCTTTTGAATTAGTGTCGTGTAAATTGAATGAATAATAGTGACAACGCTGTTCTATACATATAACACATGGACAGACTCTAAGAAAGTGCTGCGGACTTGTGTAAAAGTGCAAATGGACACTATTCTTAGTTTTAACATAATCTATCACGTAACATATTAAGTGAGAGTTAAATTGCATATAGTCTATTAGGCTAGATCGTAATTAATTATTAAGAATTTTGTTCTCACTAATAAAGTATTAAAAAAATCTATGTTCATACAGTCATACACATATAGATAATGAATTACATTTTTAGAAAATGATTTCAAAAATCCTGTATATTAAATAACATTACGATAAGATCATATCCTCATTATCAGCTCTATACAAATATACCGCAATCAGCAAGCAATTACCTGACCTTAATATTGCCGACCTAAAATAGGGGAACGGAAAGTACACCCCTGTCCCCTCCTTTAGGATGTAAGTTCCAATCTATCCTACATCTCGCAATTTTATAGCGTCTAATAATTGACATAAAAGCTATAGTACTTGCTTATAGCATGGTAAGTTATAGCGGTCATTGACCCACATATTAATTTCAAAAGGGAATCCCACCCTGAATCGATTTCTATTGAGATTCTCAATATTCTTTATGATCACTGCTGCCATGCCACGCTAAAATCATAAAAACTATAGTGCCATATTTTCGAATAAAAAGTAGATCAAATCAAACCCAATTCAAAATTCGAACTCAGCCGTTATCGTTCAAATATTTTGAGTCACGAACTTCTGTCATTTCCTTACCGAGGCACATAATCTATCTTGTCGATGTCCTAAATTGTTTTCTATTACTTTATTTTTTGTAACGTGTAGACAGGTAGCCAGTTTTTTTATCTGTGTAAAGGTTTTTTACACTTCGGCGGCCAAGAAGCTCAATTGTAAAAGTAGCGGCATTCGCTTGAGGAAAATGTTTGCAATACTACAGTTGTATGGATTTTGTAAGCGCCTACTGTAATAGAATTTGTGAGTGGTCTTCTTATATCATATAATGTCATGTTAGCTAGCTGCATACATTGTAGTTTTTTTGCTGGTGACAAAGGATTTTTTCGAGAGCTGTTCGATTGAATTTGATTCAGGTATTATATTTCTTAAATTAACATTTTTTTTCGTTTTATTATGCACTTTTAATGCAATTATGGCTTTATAGTACGTGTAAATCCACTAATTGTTGTTCAATTTATTGAACAGTCCAATTTTTCAGCCTTTTGTAATAAATAAACTTGGCCAAACATAAAAGAAAAGGCGAATACATTACGAACCATATTAAAAGTGAAAATTGACACTATTCTGAGTCATAACATTACACAATTTGGTCTCCAAGTCATGTGTGAATATGTTGCTTCTAGGCAAGCGTGCTTCACCTTCGACCACATCATCACTTAACATCAGGCGAGATAGTGGTCAAACGCGAGCCTATAACAAATAAAAACAATATAATAATAAGTTAGAGTTAAATTGCTTATTAGTCTATAAAGGTTACACTAGTCGAAATTTTGTCCATATAAACGTAGTCTAGGGATTATTCCACCGTTTGACGATGTACGTTCAAAATAAAAAGTGATATCAATTTGTCTCATCATTATCTAGCCCTGTATGGAAGCGAAAAAGTAAAAAAAGAAAATATTTGAAAGTTATAAGCGTCGAAAGTTCCACATTTCGACACTAATTTTAATGCATTTTTGGAAGCAAATAAATATCATAAGAAGAGGGAAAATTGCAAAACGGCCTCCATACAGGTATAGATTATTTGTTCAACAATGCATATAGTTTTATTTTGAACAGATAGATTTAGTAGTTTTTTCATGATATCTAGACTGCCAAAGGTCTGTTTATAAAATTTCGCGCCGTCGACTAGTGTACCCTTAAGGCTAGATTGTAATTTATTATGAAGAACCTTAGGTATACTAATATAGAAAAAAAAAATAAGGACCAAACAACAAAAAAAGTTAGTTTTAAAAAAAGAAGGCTCTCTTTTTTAAACTTATTCCTTTCTTTAAGTACGACGCCGCATAAAAAACTATATCAAAGGATCTGCATAGGTGGCGCTGAGGTCGGCGTCCGTTGATAGTTTACATAAACGCGGGACAGGAACATTCGCCGAAGTTGGTTTTTCGAAGAGTTAGTGTAAGAGTGATAGATTTACCTACGGGGAGAAGGTGGGAGGTTTACAAGGGTCCCTACGGACTTTTTTGTTGGACGTCCATTTTATTTCAGAGTAGTGAATATTCTTTTTGGATATTTTTTGATGAGAATAAATTAAAACATTTGTGAAATTCAGAAACTATTGCGTTTTTATCAGTGTTATAGAATCACTGAGTTTTTACTATACTTTATTGATACATCATTTGCATTACTTAATGCAAATTACAAAAAAACTTTTTCACAATAAAAAAATATACCGACTTTAAAAGCAAAATACTAAAAAGTGCAAAATAACTTTCGTTTCGGAAGCCGGTGTCTTTGGTACTTCTTTTTTGTCGTTTTAACAACTTCCGAAACGAAAGTTATTTTGCACATTTTAGTATTTTGCTTTTGAAGTCGGTTTATTTTTTTATTGTGAAAAAGTTTTTATTTCTTTCTTTTTAGTTTTAGTTTAATAACACAAAAAAGTGAGCAAGTTATATAGTAAGGTACCTAAAATACATAACAAAATACCTATAATAACTGTTTTTTTTCATTCGTTTAGTTTGTCGCTAAGGAGTTCAAAATCGCATTAGCAGTTTTCAAATCACAAACATACAAATGCCATATCTTGCGATTTTGATCAAACTTGCTCTATTCCCTAAGTTGAGAGATACCTAATCCAATAAAAAGGAATGGAATCACGATCCGATAGGTAAGTAGTTTTGGAGAAATGCGTGGACAAGCAAATATACATACAAACATACACTTATGAAATTTGTCATACGTGTTTAGAAGTCCACATAGAGTTACATATGTGAATATTGTGCAATTCCAACAATATTACATACATACGTGTCGAATTGATAACTTCCGTTTGTTTGAAATCGGTAAAAAAAAAAAAACCTACAATACAATACAATCGTTTTGCCTAAATTCGGCAATCAATAAATTCAGAATTTCAGACTACAATAAGTAAATGTAGGTCAATAGAGTTCAGCTAATGACATGCTGAACTATTCTATTTAATTAACTAACAAAATAATAGTATATCGTTAAAATCGATATTCATAACATGAAAATGTAATTAGAAAACGCTTTTACAAGTTTTAATGTTGGCAGTGCAGCCAAAATACACAACGCAGTTTTACTTTTCTATATTACAGTTTTTCCTCAGCTATGCAAATCTAGCATTCAACTAAAGTATTCTCACTAACCCAGTTTCAAATAAAATGTGCAGAAATATTCGACACTTCTGCAGAAGATAACAAAAATTTAAACGAAAAAGAAAGTGATGACAACAGAAATAGTAATGCATTTGGTTGGTTGACATTTTTAATATACTCGTAGTTCTGTTGAAAATAGATTTAGCTCTGTACATGGACAAAGGATGTAAAAATCTTGAAAAGACATGAATTAACAAAAGGAAACACTGAAAAATAAATGTAAAGACAAAAGATTTGAAACTATATTTGGATTGAAATTATTTGGGTTTAATATTATTCAAAGCTTGTCTCGTTATGTAGGCTGTGGCTCGCCGACTGTCTGCGCCAGACAGCGTAGCGACCGCTGCATCGCATGAAATTCGTCTGGTGTCTCTTACGTAAGGCTAACGGCGCGGCCGATTGATCAACCCTAAATTAGTGGATACGGGGAGAGCGCGACGCGCGGAGGGTTACGGCAAACTAGGTTGGCCGCGGAAGCACACTAACCCCTACAAAACTAGGGGTGCGAAACTCCTCCCCCTTTTCTGGTCACGGGAGCACAGCGATTGGTCCGTCCGCCTCAACCGGTCGCCCCTCACCCAGATTACAATCGGTGGGGTGCGCTCATAGAAATAGTGCTATGTGCTTATCTATGTACAATATATACCGCATGAGTACATAATATATGGGGAGCCCCCAATTCGTGACATTGAAACAACCCCGCACTGTCGCTCCCATCGCCATATTTGTTCGTTTAAAGTCAACGCAAATATTACATAATTTATATTTTTAAAACATTGATTTTAGTTTAAACTCGTACCTAGTTAATTATTGCTTAAACATGTTGTCATGCGATATAGTATCGATTACATTCAACTTTGAATGGTTAGTTCCTTTGACGTCTGTTGCATAAATTAATCAAGTTCATTCATTTTGTTACTTATTTTAGGATCCAAACAATATACTTACTCTGGCATATATTTCTGGACCAGAGGTCGATTTGTGCGTAAACTACACTAATTTATGTAAGTCTGACCTATATTCAAGGCGATCAATACAATGCCCAAAAAAACTTTAATTGAAACATTTGCAACTAATCTTTTCGAAACATACTTTTAAGTCGTCTTCCTTGTTCTCTGTACCATTTTTCTTTATTGTTATTACAGTCGAGGTCACGTTTTAATTTGCTTTGTTTCACTTTAAATGAACATTTATTCATTTCTTCTATTAATCATTAGCTATTTGAATCAAATATAGTCTAATTTTAGAATTTTGTGCTAACATGAGAATACTTCGTGACTTCAATATGGTTCCCAGTAATGAACTATCCTTATTACCGTTTTTAATTATGTTTTTATGTAGAATGTGTGTCAAAAGGCTAATGAAAAATTGTCTGTTTTCCAAGCATGGTAAGTATGTCTATTTCCTCTTTGACCTTTAATAATTTGTAAACCAATTTTCTACAATAAATGTTTAAGAGTATAAATTATGTACAAAATTATAGCTTTCCTGTTATTATAAGTATTTTGAAGAATACATCAAAATGGTGTTTTGGGACCTTCTTCAACTAGGTACAACAACTTACAGACGATTTACACTCCGGTGTCTGCATACTATTCAATTCAACTGTGGAACTAGGGCAATGCAAACCCTACAATAACAACTATTGTTATAAACATTTTATAACTCTCTTTTCTCCTTTCTTCAATCCTTATCGCTCCATTGTCTACAAATTACTCTTTTTTTAAAATAAATGTATTTTTCATCAATTTTCACTTTCACTTCTTGATTAAAGTATCCTACTCTGTAATATCAACTTGAGCCACGTTTTCTCTGTCTCTATTGATTTTTGAAAGCCCACTTTCATCAGTAAATGTTTACGAGTAGTAGATTTATGATTATGATTATAAGGTGTCAACTATGCTGTGTGTATTTCCTCTATCTTTCAACCAGCATTCATTGTCTACAAATTACTTTTTTCAGTAAAATTTGTCTTTTTTTCCTTCACCAATAAGCTATGCTACTCAGTAACATCAACTGGAGCACTGGGGCAATGTAGACGCAACATTCACAACTATAATTTGTTGGCGGTTTATTAAACAGTAAGTTAGAGTCTGGCGAAGTTTATCTACAAGGATGTGGGAATGGATTGACTCGGCTTTGAAAACAGGATAAAGTTTATATTTTATTTTTATCCATACCTATATATTTTTTTCTTTTTTAAAGGATTAAAAGTCAGAATTTCGTGTATTGTTTCGTGGATTGAATAAGTAAGTATGTTTTATATTTGAGGAATTGTGTTAACTTTTCCATTTTAGATGAAGAACGAGACAAAAAAAGGTGGATGGGTTGAGTGAGGAATGATATTATGAAAAAAAAAATGAGACAGTGATAGCGTGGCCGTTATCAGGGTAGAATGAAAAACTTGTAGTGCCGACCCCAAGTAACACAGCACATGAAAAACTGTATTAATTTCGTGAATATTTTTCATTGTTTACATGCGAAAATGAGTTACGTGAGAAAAACAATCGACGAAGAACAGCTTTGTCATCAATATTGTGCTGATTTATTAATACCATTATTCTTGATTGCAAAGGTTAGTTTGCAAACTGCTTGTTTATTATAGCCATGGTTTTTGTGATTACCCAAAAGGCCAACAGGTTATTCATTCAGAAATTTTCTATAGTAGAACTCTATTGTACTTTTTTCACAGAAATGAAAAAAATCACAGTAAGAAACCATCATTGTTGATCTAGAAAATAATTCTTAGAAAATCATACCGGTTTCTTGGAAAGCAAGTAATCGTTTCATTGGTATTTCCAGACTACTTTTTACTGGTCAGATTATTCTGTTACCGTAGCGAAGTATGATCCGAACTTCCACGAAAATCTAAATGTTAAATGCAGGTTAAATGAATAAGGTTAAATGGCAGGTACAAGATCTAAATTCTATAATCTACATATTAATATCAATAACCCTAACAGTCATAATGTCACACTAAAAATATTTCTAGGTTAAGTCTCTTCCTTCCTACAGTTTCATCTTAACAAAAAGTCTACTAAAATGGCCGTCAGACAAGACATGACTAGATTTCAATAAATAACAGGAAAACGAACAGCAATGATTTATCAGGTATTACTTTCTTTTTCTTCAAGGGTCATCTATACTCCTGCCATTTTGATTATACAAAGCTTACCAACAAAGTAAAGCTAGCTCTTTTCAACAACAAAAATAAAACGAATTCGATAAATGATGTTGTATCTCTTGTACATCGATTTAACTGAGTTAGTACAGATGAAAGATATTTTAAGAACATAAAATATCCAAGGTCATAGGACTAGAAGATCAGATTAGAGCGAATCTAAAATTTTCAACGCTGCTGTTAGTTGATTGAGCTGTCAGTGCTTTGTTAGTAAATATTGTACCTTCATGTTGCCCAGAGTATACAAATAAATATACATAATACAAGAATCAAAGCTAATCTGTTCAGAATTGAGCTGTTTTTGGAGATAAATTTCTAGGTTGATCCATGATATCTATTGTGTTATTTAGGCGTGATATTTACACGTATTCTTTACAAGGTTACGGATAAAATGAAATTAAAAAGAGTGCAGATACGCACGGATTACATATTAATTTCAGAGTTAAGGCTCCCGGACGCTGACAAGTGCGACGCGATTTTGCGACAACTATGCGACGAGGGGTTTAAGTAGAAAAAAGCTTTACAGATCGTTACATTTCTGTAACAATTGTTGTTACATCGTTGACACATTGTCGCGTCCTATCTGTCTGCGGTAGTCTTAATTGTATTTAGTCTTTTTAGAATGCTTGCATTTCAAATAAGGGAGTAATTTGATTATGTATCTGCGTAATTTTAGTCATGAAAAATGCGTCTAGGAATCTCGTTTTTGACGACTCTTTTTCCATCGGGCCTGGCCTGATGCGAATCTCAATTTCTTATGAAATCGATTTCAGCATGATTTCCGTGAATTATTTTGGGAAATACAAATTAACCTGTCAACGCTTTCTCTAGCACTCAGCATGTTATTTAACATCACTAAGTTTTTAATTATTTGTTATTCGTTTTATATGCAAATGTGACTACATTCGTCTCTATGCATGAAAGCTTCGGTTGCACTGAGCTGATCTAAAAGTCGCATGTTATTAAAAAAGTAATAATTCCCAACGTCAGCATCAGGTACTTACGTGTAGTTCTATCTTCTTTTGTAAAACAATGCAATCTTCTTTCAAATCTCGTTGTGTTTGCAGACTTAATATGGGTGAACATAAATTACTTCTAAGACCGCCATTTCGTACTAGGGGTTATGTTTTCCCACCATTTTTTCGTTGAGTTTCCCCGGATTGCGAATAATATTTTATGCCCCCTCTTAATTTTTTACAAGTTTACTTAAGCCTAGTTTAGTATCTATTATGATGTTTAAATTACGAGTTATCAAAGTATTTTTTTCGTCAATGTGATCTTATTCCGCTGTCTTGACGTATCCCTAAGCCCCCTTAGAGGCGCGCAACCCCCCAGTTTATGGTATTGTATTCTATCTTCTTTCTTTGTCAAGTCCAAGAGGTTCGTGTGCTCAGTTGCTTCCAACATTGTAGTTCAAACCCGCGAGCGAGCCAACTTCGCCTGAATGAAACTCGCGTAGGAAGACTTTCGTTTTCCATACGAGCGGCTCACATGTTCACAGCTTTGCATTTTGTTTTCCGCTTTTTCACTTGTGACGTCATACGATTCATGAGAGCGCTTTTAAAACAATATCTGTGATGCTGCTTACGCAATTATTGGGAGCCATTTTGGATCGGCGCCACAATTTCTGCATTTGCATTATGCATTTTTGAACCCAAATGTAAATACATTTATTATGAAGGTGAAACTTTTGAAAGTAGGTAGGACTTTCAAAAAATGCACCAGTCGAAAAGAAATCTAAAGAATAATGGCTCCAAGATGTTGCATTTGTCATGTCGTATGCAAATGCCTACCTAATAGACCACACATTGGAAGTAGCGAGACAGCCTCAAAAAATTATATTTTTATGCGACTTCAAATAAAAGAGATTCTCTATTCGACTGTTATGTATGTGTGTATGTTTGTATGCCCACGATTATAACTTACTTGGGTTACTTCTAACTCTGTAATGCAGTTAATTGTAATAGATACAATATAAACAATTTGTGTTTTCATAATTTTGATAGAAAATCTACCTATCAACATAGAAACAATAAATCCAAGATCGGACACAATTTGAAGGGCGACCTAGGACTGCACCTTATATTGGAGGTGCACGCATTAAGAGATAGCGAGCTACTACAAGGGCAAGGTGAGTTTCGTCATTGATAGGGTGACAAGTGCGGTCGCGCATCCACTGATATCAAATACTTCGACGCAGTGAAATCGAGCACTTAGATTCTTTAAAATCCATCTCATATATTTACACAATATATGCAAATAGTAACGATTTGGTTGATTTAGCGACGCTTCAGTGAGAGGTCTTAATTCAGCAGTAGGCGACTCTGTAGAAATTGTAGATAGGGATGAATGAATAACCATGACATCAGCTTGCTTACAAAAAGAAAGAATCTGAGTCCAAACACTGTAACTAATTTCCTACCACTAAGTTGTATGAACTTAATATAATATTATACATGGAAACGGTAAATTTTTCAAGGCTGTAATAAAACAGGTTTGCTATATAACAGGCGCTGAAGAACTTGAAAGCTCTATTGGCCCAGTAGCGTGATTGGCTTCTGCACTTTGGCGCGGTTTCGACGCCTGCTTCGAATGATTGTTTATGGGACTTACAGAATATTGTTCTCAGCCTGAGTGCTGTATAAGAGAATAATACTTCTTAGATACTAGGCAGTTTATGATAATGCTTTACCTAAATAAACGTGAAAGTTAGTTAAAATGTTTGTTATTCAACAACGCATAAACAGATTGACCAATTAATATGAAAAATGGCTCTTTAATAGACAATAATCTTGGGATAACTCGTCAGAAGTTTTCATTCAAGGAAGATAACAGAGCAACCCCAACTCAGCCGAAAAATCACCTAGTGTAAGACCTTCCAACGCATCGTCTTCCGGTTCGCGGTCGCAAACAACAATAAATTAAAGACAGAGAGAAATAAAAAAAAATAGTGCAACCCCAGGATGCAACTAAAACCACAAACAAGTAGAAGTTACCTATTAGTATAGCAGAATGAAAAGGAGAAACATGTGAAGAATATACACAAAAAAAGCAAACTTTATCCATCTATTATATACCCAACAACACCAAAATTGGACACAACGTTTTTACAATATTGATTTTCAACCTTAATCTTAATGCTTCTACATCCTAGTATAAAACCTAGTTTGGCAGAACATCTCTTAGATCAGACAGCTCTAGATCTCAGCAAGATATCCAAAGTTAGTCGCAGTAATATCGCTATGTCGTCGGACTAGACCGTGTCTGCGAAGTTGCATGTCAGAACACAATAGGAAGTAGGTCATCATATTGAGATGCTGCGTTTTCTTACAGACGACGCCAACTTAGTATATTTAACCAGCGACGGAAAAAGAGGGATGTTATAAGTTTGACGTGTGTTGCTGTGTGTCTGTCTGTGGCATAATAGAGCCTAAACGGATGTACCGATTTTGATTGTGTTTTTTTTTTAAATGTGTCTTTGTCGAGAGTGTTCTTAGCTGTTTGGATAAAATCGGTTTAGCCGTTCAAAAGTTATTCGCATTTTACTCTTTGAATCTGGATTTTTTCGCAAGATATCGTGTCATTATTACGTGTTTCGATAGATTGTAGATTGAAGCGTGTCTGCTACTAGGTATATTATACGTAGTATAAAAAGCTAAAAAAAAAAATATCGGAGTTTTTTAAATTTGTAATTTTATCTTGTTTTATTTTGAAAATGGTTCGTCCCAAATGTCATTGTGTTTTATCGACAGTCGGTATGTCAAAGCTCGGCAGTGTGACTAACAGTCTTACTAAGGGGTATCGAGTTACCCAGCAACCGAGTCGTGGAGAGTCAGATAATTATGCTGTTGGCTCATGTAAAATATTGGTCACCCGGCTAGACTGCTGACCCAAACATATTTGGTTAGAGTTTGATTGATATGCTAGAACAGAAAGGCCAACTGAAAATATACAATAGAGTCAGTGAAGATGGTTCTGAAAAGATTAGGATATCTTCGCAGGAAACCTTTTGGAAGATGGTTTTTTTTTAATTATTTATTTATTGAAATAGAACGCCCAGAGCCAATTACAACACTAAAATACAATTAAAAATAAATATCGTAAATAAAACAAACAAAAAATTATGACTACTATAAATAAAAATAAATAAATTACAAATAATTTTGATTAAAAATGACAGAACGAATTTAAGAAATGTCATAAAATTAAAGTTCAAATGTCAATAAAAGGATAAATAAAATAAAACTTTAAATTCAAATGACAACAAGCAAAAATTAAAAAAAATGGTAATAAATAAAATAACAAAACACACATTAAATGAACTTAACTTATTAATGAACACGATAAAAATTTAACCTAAAATAAAAATCACTATCTACTTGGGACTTTTACACACCTGTCACGCACTCATCTCGTAAAACTTCATACATTCAGACAGTAGATATTGTCTTCCACTCTTCCGCAAACATATCAAAATCCTAGGGATAGCGAGATATTTGCTTTCCGGCTAGCTTAATATATACATAGTTAAGTTTAAGAGGTCTATCTCTGTTGAAGGCTCTTAGATTAGTTACAAATGATCCAGATTGTGATTATCAATTGCAGTAGCAGGAAACCCAAGCAATTGTAGGTCTAGGCCAAGGTAGCCAAGTAATAAACCATTTTTGTCTATCAAAACGATCAAGTGACTTGCCATCACGTGCGCTGTGGCAGCGTCAGGTGATTTAAATTATTATACTCCTTCAAGTTTTTACAGCAAGTAGATTAATTACTGTACCGAAAACTTCGCAGGCGTTCGTCTAAATGACACGATCACGTACGCACTCCCAAATTTTCATCAAGGCCAAAATATTTATCTCCATTTTATTACTATTCTTTTTTTAAACAGCTGTCAATACACGCGATGCAACAGTAAACTGTTTGCTTCAGACTATACATCTGGAACTGAAGGCCTATATTGTTTGCACAGGCTTGTATACTTTACTCGTGGATGCGTCCTACATTATTCTTCAGATAATTCGCGAACGCAGGTGCCTTATCATGCTGCGGCTATTTTAGTGACAGTCAAGACACACAGATAACGCTCACTTACCTACCAAAAGATACTGGCCGAAACTCACGTATTGCATTCTGCCAGATAATGCAATAGATCAAGATTATCTTAGAGAGCTAAGCAGTCCGTTAAAACCTCTTTCATTTATCTTATTCAATGTTTCTCCACCTGTCGTTAAGAAAAGGGTGATAATGCACATATAAAATAACAAAAATTACTGTTAAAATAACAAAAGAATTCATCTAAGATTTTTTGCAACCTTTTTTGCATTCAGCCAATAAAACAAATGCATATGAAGAGGCACCTAATGATTTCCGTCTGGGATCTAGTGTCTGTTTCATTATTTTAAAATATTATGCCCGGCAGGCATTCGAAAATTTATCACTTTCAAAATAAAAATCTGTTATTTTCTATAGTCTGCAGGTAAGTCTCGGATCATACCTTCTAATTACTTCAGGTTTTGCGTCGTATTCGCGAACGCATTAAGCGTTAGAGTGTATTCACACGTCGCATCTAATAAGAGGAATTCATTTTTGTTATTATTCATCTAGTTTTTTGCGATACAAACAGGTTTCACACTTGCAAAATGTATGCAACCGTCTGGCGCATATATAATTTTTAGTAACTACTTCTTTGTGATCTCTAGGTCCCTCTCCGCGTCGCCGACGACCGTTATGTATGACAACTTGCAGGAGTAAATTATGCTACTCCTACGAGTACAAAAAGCTGGGCTTTTCTTAGCAGGCCGACGACGTGTGAGTCGACCTCAAGGCTTTGTGGCCGGCCAGACAGACCGAAAAACATCTAACAAAAGAAGCCATATGAACACGTCTAGTCGGTTTTAGGAATTCGCGCTAATGCGTCTGGCGACCCACTTGAATACATTTGCGGCTCAGACGTTATAAAATTATTTAATAATATAGTCTATTAGATGCGTCTGCGGCTACGGTGTGTCCACGGACTAGATGCAAACTTACTTTATGCTCATTGGTCATCTTAATTTGGCTAACTGTAATCAAATGCAACATCCAAGAATGGAGCGGCATTTTAAAAACCTGAAGATTGTCCTGAATGACGCGAGACAAATTAATTTTGAAGCTGCAATCTCCAAGACAAATCACATAAAAATTAACATCAATAATTTAAATGTACTGCAAATGCACTTTAGTTATTACTAGTGTACATAATCGAATTACAATAATAATATTTCTCGTCTTGTTATTGCAGTTTGCAGTTACTTATCGTCACGGAGTTACTAGGCTAGCATAAGATTACACTAGTATCATTCTCAAAACATGCGCTAGCCTGTTGGCCACGTGTGCCTACACCAAGCTACTGTAGTGTTACCCACTCTCAGACTTTTATAAGAACTTGACTTATGAGCTTTAGAAAATAAAAAATATGGTTACATAAGTTTTGGATAGGGTATTAAGCCAAATTAGGACAGATTTACTGCAGAAGAATTTACTGAGGAGATCTACCGAATTACCAAAAAAACTTATTGAAAGTATATATAAATAATGACTCTAGAATCATACTTTTCTCTGATCAGACTTCGGCTTCGAAAGGCAAAGAGATTTCTGCATTTTTGTTTCTGTTAAAAAGGTAATAGTTATTTTTCTTTATTACCCTCAATCGGTACCAATTAATTGCAAAGAAGAAAAATAACCTATAAATCTAAGTTTTTTTTTTCTGTTTTGCCAGCAAGCCAATTATAAGTTATCCTATTAGTACTAATTAATTATAAGGTCATTGCATGGTCGGTAATCAACATGCTTAGGATTACCCTGGTTATTAGATTAACTAAGGTAGGCAAGCTTAAAGTTTTGCTTAGTGTCTTCATTTGCCAATTGGATCAGTTACAATTTTGCTTTAGTAACAACTTATATGTTTCACTTGTTCCCAAGAGCCTATTACCAACTAGATCATGCTCAACAATCATCATTTATAATTTCTATAACATGTTTATTGATGTAGAGGCTTTTGTTTGGAGTTTCTTTGCGCGATTGAATCAGAATTGAAGAGATCAGCAAGAGAACCAAACTCGGATATAACCTGAAGAATAGCTAGGCGTTAGTAGCTGTGGGTAGGAGACAGACAATAGATCACCGATGAGGTCGAAAGCTTCTGGAGAAGTGACCGAAACTGCTTTGGAAATCCTACCATAAGGTGAACTAACCAGTGGGGCGGTGGGCGACGATGCTAGTAGTGAACTTTTGGCTATAATTGTGATGATGATCAAGCTTATTTTAGACAAAAATAATCAGCAATGAAGTTCCTAGAGCGTGCAATTTTCATATAATTTTAAAGATTAAGAAATAAATGGAAGTGATTCAGTTTAATCATGTGTTTCTTGAAATTTTAGAGCATAAACCTCAATTGCATATTTAGAAATTGAGAACTTGTCAAACTCTACTTTAGCATGAAAACCTTACACGTTGGCTTATGCGAAAGTGTAAGGTTTGAGGTTAAGAACGTGGCTGACTATAAAGTCAGTTCTTAACCTCAAATTCTCAATTCAGAAACTGGCTGTTACTCTAACAAGGAATCAGCACACGATCGCTTGAATTATAGTAATTGTAAAATTATTGCCACTCAATATTTTTTTCAATTGTAGACGCATTTTCTAGGGTTCCATAGGTACCTAAAGGGTAAAAACGGGCCCCTATTACTAAGACTCCGCGGTCTGTCTGTCTGTCTGTCACCAGGCTGTATCTCATGAACCGTGATAGCTAGACAGTTGCAATTTTGCCGCTATAACAACAAATACTAAAAACAGAATACAATAAATATTTAATTGTGGCTCCCATACGACAAACGTGATTTTTATGCCGTTTTTGTCATAATGGTACGGACATTCATATGCGAGTCCGATTCGCACTTGGCCGGTTTTTGATATCATCATCATCCTATTAATGTTCCCACTGCTGGGACACAGGCCTCCTCTCTCTGTGAGAGGGAATGGGCCGTAATCCACCACGCGGGCCTAGAGCGTGTTGGTGGATGTCACATGTCTTCGAATTTTTGGTTCTAGGACATGCCGGTTTCTTCACGATGTTTTCCTTCACCGTTTTGAGAGCAGTGGTGATGAAATAATTTACACAAAGTAAAGCGCTTACCTGGGCTCGAACCCACGAACTACAACTTGTAAGTCGCGGCCGATTCCACTGGGCCACCACTGGTCACTGGTTTTTGATATATGTTTGGTATTATAGGCACGAATAATTTGACTAGTTATGATTCTACGAGTACGCCTATTCCCATTATGCTTTGTTGTCTGACTGGAGTTATAAAACATAGTATTATTGTACCTACTTATTATTATTTTTTATTAGTATTATAACGACAATAGCAGATGTTTTTTGGTGTTCTAAGATACACCGACCAAGGTCGGGTTGTATTATCTATACTAATATTATACGCGTATATAAATGCGTAAGTAATTCAGTCTGTCTGTTTGTTACCTTTTCACGCCTAAACCACTGTAACGATTTAAATGAAATTTGGTATGGAGATAGTTTGAGACCCTGGGAAGGACATAGGATAATTTTTATCCCGGAAATCATCCTTAAGAGGCTGGCAAGGGGGGTGGAAGTTTGTGTGGTGAACTAATAATTTCTCAAGTAAGGCGGCCCACACACCTACAATATTATGGAGCGACTAGCTTTTGCCAGCGGTTTCGCCCGCGTAAATGTCGAAAATTATCCCAAGGGAACATATTCCCGGGATAAAAAGTCCTATGTGCTATTCCAGACTATAATCTATCTCTGTGCCAAATTTCATCCAGATTCGTCCAGCCGTTTGAGCGTGAAGGTGTAACATAAACATACAAACACACTCACAGACTTTCGCCTTTATAATATTAGTGTGATATAAAAAAACCGGCTAAGTGCGAGTCGGACAAGCACACGAAGGGTTCCGTACCATTATCGCAAAAAACGGCCAAAAAATCACGTTTGTTGTATGGGAGCCCCACTTAAATATTTATTTTATTCTGTTTTTAGTATTTTTTGTTATAGCGGCAACAGAAATACATCATCTGTGAAAATTTCAACTGTCTAGCTATCGCCGATCATGAGATACAGCCTGGTGACAGACGGACAGACAGACAGACAGACAGACGGATCGCGGAGTCTTAGTTTATTATTATTTCTGTAGTATCTTATTCCCTTTGGGTACGGAACCCTAAAAATAGGCTATTCGAAGTACTAATGCTGCACAGACGAAATCGCGGGCAACAGCTAGTTGAAATATATGTATGAAAAGCAAAGAAAAAATATAGGAAAAATGGTGGAAGAAACTTAGAAAGAGCTTTTACAAAATAATTATTTTGTTGTTTACTTATGATACTCTTACAATAACATATTTATTACCAGAAAATTTTGTAGGTTTTCGATGACAATTACTTTTTCACAAAAACTTTATGTTGATTTTCTGTAATATTTTCTAATCAGAAAACACAATTAACTGTGAAAAACAATCACGAAACAACACCATTACCTAATTAGCGACTTTGCGTAATTATTTTTATTGGGCTAAGTAAATAATTTCGGCTTGAATGCAGACAGTTTACAAACTTGCGCTTTTAATTCTTTTTTTACTTAACGGTTGCCTCGCAGACATCGAAACGACGTAGGGTCGTTGACCAGCAAAGATAGTCTGGCCTTGTAAGTCTGTCTATGAATTCGTCTAGTACTATACATAGTGTCTATAGCAACAACGCATGATTGTACTGAAAATATTCCATTTCGAAGCTGCGTGAAGTGGTTTTAGTAACAAAATAAGAATAAGTAGTGATTATATACAGACACGTTCAAAAGTGAATAGACACAAAATTTAAAAGTGATTTTCTAGTAGAGTGAAATGATTTTATTTCTGTAAGTTGGTTTGTATAAACACTTTTACATGTCGATCATATTTTTAAAACTAGATGAGGTCGGCGTTTCCTATCTGACTACTCTGAGATGAAAGGCCGAAACAAACTCAGAGGTCACAGTCTCTTAAAGTCCAGACAAAACAAAAATCTTGGTTAGATCATGTGAAGACCGATGTCTGAAATGGTCTCACAGTGAATGATGGTAATATTTTGTATGATGAAGTTTTCTCAGTGGTTCAAAAAGAGTTCAATAACACTTTTAAGAAGAAAACTAAAACTATATGCCCTAAGTTTTTATTCAGTGACTGGGCGACTACAGGACTTAGAAAAAGTAGGGAAAGACTTTACGAGCTATATGGCCTTAAGCCCTGTATTAACACTGAAACGTTTAATAAGTATGTTGCTACTTACTCAAGAATTTTTAAAAATACTTGCAAGGCAGCTAAGGTCTTGTACATTAGCAATAAGGTTAAATTAGCAGAAAATAAAATCAAGACGGTTTGGAAGATTATAAACAATGAAACGAATAGGAATAAAAGAAATAGTAGTGATTACACGCTTGAGACCACACACGGACTTATTAGAGATAACAAAAAAGTTGCGCAAGAATTTGTTAATTTCTTTACCAACATCCCAATTAAAACTACTGAAACTTTAAATTCTTCGCCCTCGCTTGCTTTTGGATTATTAAACGCGAACGTTTCAGCCTGCCCGATTGTATTTAACTTTTCACATATAAACCCCATGACAGTAATAAAAGCTTTTAAGCAAATCAAGATCAAACCGACTGAAGATCTGTGGGGAATGTCCATCAAAGCTTGTACCTCCATAATTCAGACTATAGCGCCGTACTTAGCGTTGATTTTCAATTTGTGTGTGGATCAAGGCGTTTTTCCGGATCTAATGAAATATAGTAAGGTTATACCACTTTTTAAATCCGGGGACAGTAAAGACACAAATAATTATAGACCAGTATCCGTGTTGCCGGTTTTCAGCAAGGTTTTTGAGAGGATAATGCTAAATCAAATGCTCATTCATTTTAATACGAATAACATCTTGCATGATAGACAGTATGGTTTCACCAGAGGACGTTGTACAACTGACGCTGGTGTCGCTCTATTAAAACACATCTTTGATGCGTGGGAAGATTCGCAGGATGCCATAGGTATCTTCTGCGACCTGTCGAAGGCGTTTGATTGCGTTAATCATGAAACATTACTTCTGAAACTTGAGCATTACGGGCTAGGTCAATCAGCGTTAAGTTTGGTTAAATCTTATTTGAATGATAGACAGCAATTAGTTCAAATAAACGGTGTGAATTCGTCCGGGTTAAACGTTAAAATGGGTGTACCCCAGGGCTCAATTTTAGGTCCTTTCTTATTTTTAGTGTACATTAACGATTTACCCCGTTTATTGGAAAACAAACTTAACATGGTGTTATTTGCTGATGACACATCTTTAATTTTTAAAATAAATAGACGTACTTGTCAGGTTGACGACGTAAATAACGCGCTACGGCAGGTTCAGGATTGGTTCACTGCCAATAATTTAGTTTTAAATGGTAAAAAAACCAAGTGCGTAAAATTTTCCTTGCCGAATGTCAAAAGTACTGATTGTGACATTATATTAAACAAGGAGAAGCTAGAATTCGTCGATAAAACGGTTTTCCTGGGGATCACGCTAGACTCGGGGTTGCAATGGGGTCCTCATTTGGTATCCCTTGCGGGGCGGCTGAGTTCGGCGGCTTATGCTGTTGGAAAGATTCGTCGGTTAACGGATGTGGATACCGCCAGACTAGTCTATTTTAGTTATTTTCATAGTATAATGTCTTACGGTATCTTACTATGGGGAGGGGCTGCAGACATTGAGTCAATTTTTATTCTGCAAAAACGAGCCATCAGAGCGATATACAATCTTCGCCGGCGCGATTCTCTAAGGGAACTGTTTAAGGACATTAACATCATGACGGTTCCTTGTCAATATATTTATGAAAACATCATGTACGTGAGAAAGAATTTACATCTTTTTAGTAAAAACGGCGACAGACATGATTATGTTACTAGAAATAGGGACCAATTAGTTCAACCAGGTTTCAGACTGGCTAAAGTAGCCTCATCTTTCATGGGGTACTGTACAAAATGTTACAATAAAATTCCTCCTCACATTCTTGAACTGAATGAGACGAAATTTAAAACTTGCATAAAACGCACACTATGCAGGCTGGCATATTATAAGTTGGGGGATTACATCACTGATAAAAATGCTTGGCTAAATGCTAGTCCAGCTCCACAGCCACTAGGCCGCAAAAACAAGTGATATGCGGAACATTATTGTTTTGAATTATTGTTGGACCTTCTGAAGACTGTATAAGTATATTTGTAATTGTATAAACTCAATTTCATTCATCATGGTATGTACTTATGTACCTAAATATTGTATTTTTTTTTTTTAAAAGAGTAAGTATGGAGTTTCTTGT
The DNA here is from genome assembly GCA_948252205.1 of Orthosia incerta. NCBI lineage: Eukaryota > Metazoa > Arthropoda > Insecta > Lepidoptera > Noctuidae > Orthosia > Orthosia incerta. The sequence continues at coordinate 11,429,071 of OX411748.1, forward strand.
GCATTCTTCTCCATTATAAGCTACTTTCCGAATGCACGGTAGAATCAATTATTATTATTTTAACGTTCAAAAGTGCCGCTTGGTGGCCTACTTGAAATAAAATATCTTTGTCTTTGTCTTTGTCTTTGTCTTTGTCTTTTGAGGAAAGAACCAGCCAGATTGAGTGGACCTGTCCAGTCAGTGCACGCATTTGTCAATAACCGAGCAGTTCAACACAGAATTTAAGGAGCTCAACGATTCGACGAACAATACCAAAGAAATGACATTCGGGTAGGCCGCATAAACTACTCAAACTGCCAGACAACGATTAAAAACTAAGATAAATTAAAAATAAAAACAAAAAAAAAATGGTCCACATAGTCTTCACATTCACAATAATTAAAATAAAATAATATAATACTTTAAAAAGTAAATATTCTTGTCATTGCAAGAAAACCAAAAAAATAAATAAAAAAATAAAACAAAATTCACGGTGGAAAATATAAAAAATCAAAATTAATTAAAATATTAATTTAATAAAATGAAATTGTGTTCGAAGATGCACGTGTGTAATTCTAATCAATTCTGTGGACGAATTTTTTTTCTTCAAAAATTCTTTTCCGTCTCCCCTTTGTATTTGTATATAGGCTTGTTTTTTTTTTTAGAATAATCAATTTTATATATGTTAATAAACATCTTATTCTTTAGAATATATTGATTTTCGATAAGTTTGTCCATAATTATTTTTGAAGACCGTAGGTGTACTCAGCAGAGACCTGACTGTTGTCGCGACGCAATTTAAGTGGCATCAAATTTTCTCTAAGAACATTCAATTTTCAAGAGTAAATCGCTCGAATTGCATCACGTTGCGTCCATGTGAACGTATGAACTTGCAATTTAAATCGCATATCAATGTGACATAAATCAGAAAGGTTGCTTACTTATTAGCCACAATTTTTGCATTGTTCGTTGTATCTTTCAAAAGTATTTGAAATTAAATAAATTACTATGCACCAAACTTAAAGTTACAATGCAGCAAACTTAAAGTTACTATGCACCAAACTTAAAGTTACAATGCACCAAACTTAAAGTTACTATGCACCAAACTTAAAATTACTATGCACCAAACTTAAAGTTACTTTGTACCTACTTATTAAACTAAATGTTAATTATTATCGATTCTGTATCAGTTTAACGTGAATGCCCGCTGTGTGAGTCACCTAGAAATAATTCAAGCCGTAGTGCTAAATCATCAGATTCGTCACGTTGATTTTATGCTCTTTATAGACAAGTATCCGAGAGTTTTCCTCAATATGTCATTGACTTTTGATTTGTTGGTACAGGGCCTACTTATGGAACTGTTTTTAAAGACCAGAGAACCGATACCAATGAATCGCTGATTGATTTCGGTAGCAAAAAGGAAGTATCTAAGTTACGCTTTGAAATATCATATTAAAATTCAGATTTAATATTTAATGTTCTTGTCGAAATTTAAGTATATGCAAAGTCATAAATATTTTTGATTTGTAAATAAAATGATAATCGAATAACATATTACAAACAGATAACAATAAATTAGAATGTTAACCGAATAAAACTTTCAGTAAGCCATAAAATCATCATGTTATCATAAAGTTATGGATTAAAAATACACACTGTATTTTTAAAGGTTTAATTGCCAAATGTTACAGTCACGACCGTTTACGTGACACTCAATTAACAAAACAATAAATTGTTAACTTAATTACAGAACAATAGGTAACACATATACGGTTTATTTCATACTGTAGAGAAGTTATTTTAAGTATTTGGACTAAACAATTATATAAATAGTCATCATCATCATCATATCAGCCGAAAGACATCCACTGCTGGACATAGGCCTCCCCCAAGCGTTGCCACATTCCAGCGGATCCCAGCAACCTTCACCAGGTCATCGGTCCACCTGGTGGGAGGCCTTCCAACGCAACGTCTTCCAGTTCGCGGTCGCCACTCCAGAACCTTTCTGCTCCATCGGCCATCCGTTCTGCGAGCAATGTGCCCTGCCCACTGCCACTTAAGTTTCGCAATTCTTCGGGCTATGTCGGTAACCCTGGTTCTCTTACGGATCTCAACATTTCTGATTCGATCACGCAAGGAAACGCCGAGCATTGCCCTCTCCATTGCCCTTTGAGTGACTGTAAGCTTTCTGATGAGGCTCATTGTATGCGACCACGTCTCAGAGCCATATGTCATCACTGGCAACACACATAAATAGTATAGCATATAAAATAACTATATCATATATTCATCATCATATATACGTATTATATAATATTGTTATATGTTCTTGTCCATGTTGTTATGTTGATGTTCAATCCTCAATTTGGGTACATACAGAAAAAAATATATATGATAGCAAAGTTGAATCATAAAAAAAAGTTTTCTACAGAATACTTTTGTTTATGATTCAACTTACCTGCACCCTGATTACGTAACTGTTTCGATAGCACGGAACATGCTCCCTTTAATTTCGACAGCTAAAAAGTATTCATTGCATGCTTTACGCTATTGAATTGATAGATTTTTGAATATATGAAGCAAAACATGCGTACGCCATTCTTTTAACTTTGGCAATAGGGTGCTGATCTTCAATAACTTTGATTACAAAGACTACCATTAGACATTACGTACCTACATGAGTAGAGCCTGCTTGCTTATATAAATTATGCTGTATGCACTTATATAACTGTTCTTCGCTGCTTTATTAACAAGCAGTCCAAAAAGACTGGGGGAGCTCAACAACCAGCTGTAAGTACATGTAAAATAGAAAGAAAGCGACACACTTCCAGCCGTTATGATAGCTCTTTCTCTGCTACAGCAGAGAACTAACAGTGCTTTAGAACTCTCCCACACTCCCTACGCGACAGCCCTTATCGGGAGGTCTTCAAGAGGAGGATTAAAGATCATTTCCTTGCACAGTGACATAATATTAGTATGTATATTTATATATATATATATGTACAAATAAGTATATTTATGTTTTAATTTAGTTTTTTGATATTGTACACTGGATGCCTGCCCTCTATAATTGTCAACTTTCTCTGTCACTCTAGGGTTTCCTGTAAGAGAACTTAGCATTGAGTTAAGCTCGCCTTTGTACTTGCACTTTATTATCACACTGTATGTAATGGTGTTTTTGGTGTACAATAAAGAATTAAAGAAAGAAAGGTGGCGTTCTTTTACAAAAAAAAGCAAAAGATGCTCTGTTTTTCAAAAAAGATGGATCAATTACGACGGAAAGAAAGAAGAAAGAAAGAAAAAATATTTATTTGTGACCTGCACAAGAGACACGATATAAGCAAAACACAATCAATATTAAAAAATAAAAATTACCGAGACCAAAAAGGCTCCTATCTCAGCATGTGCAACGATATTAAAAAGGAAATATCACTGCGCTGATATGCTGATAGGGCCCACTGTTGATGCCACGGACACGCTCACGGAAACGGAACGTACAATATATTAGGAATGAAATAGAATAAAACAAATAATAATAAAATAGTATAAACATAGAAGGTCAGTTACAGTATGTTTGTGTATAACGTATAAAACAAACGAAGAGAAGACAGGAAATAAGAAAAATAATATCAAGGCCGCTTTGAAACAACACCTAGAAATTTAACAAGCCTATACTCTAGACCGCCCCGTGAGCGCTGGAAATAATGAATGTCAAAACATGAAGCAACAAGGATTATAAGGCAACGTCTACACAAAGAAATTCAGACCTTTATTTTTCTGTCTGCCGTAGAAAGCGTTTGTTAAGACAGGTGCACATTATATTCGGCTCAGACGTCTAGTGACGTGAAAGAGACCGTCTGAATCTTACTGATATGGAGACGAGACATCTCACAAAGCTTGCTGCAGCAGAAAGTGGCACGTGAGCGCTAGGCATAACCATTTTTAATGTCAGCCGAGGTCACGACGCGACTGGCTGGTAGAAAAAACGATGCCTAACACGCTTTTTAAGCGGTAAGAAGTAGACACGTCGCAAAAAATGATTCCGACGGCGTCCGACGGTGCAGCGAGAACGTCACTCGCGATCTACACACACGAATTTATACGAACAACCAACTCTAATTGTATTTACCTAGGTTATATTGCAGTAAAAAGACTGTAACGTATGTTACGACTGCAATAATGACCGAATGCATTATGTTTGAGGTTTTGAAGTTAACTGAACAGATTTTGTGTCTGTGATTAATTCATTGTGGCTTTGTAATAATTCGTGTATGCTTGTAATTACAGGCTGTCTGGTGGCTATTGACGTCGACGGCGACTACGACGTTAAATCTAGTTATAGCTAGGATATCTGAGGATACTAGATTTTTTGTAAGGACAATTATTCGCACATTTTATGTATATAGATAGATAAGAGGAGCTCTTGGCTAAATAATAACAGCCGCACGGGTCGATCATCAAGGTTAAGCAACGCTTGACGAGGTCCATTCCAACATACCGAGTTTCCTCCGTGCCTCGGAAAGCACGTTAAGCCGTTGGTCCCGGCTGTTATTTGAAGATCTTTGACAGTCGTTACGGGTGTTCAGAAGCTTGAGATCTTACACCAGTCTTGCCAAGGGGATACCGTGTTACCCAGTTACTTGGTTGTGGAGGTCAGATAGGCAGTCGCTCCATGTAAAACACTGGCACTTAGCTGAATCCGGTAAGACTGGAAGCCGACCCCAATATAGTTGGGAAAAGGCTAGGCAGATGATGAGATAGATAGATAAATCATTTATTCAGTGCACACAAAAGACACAGCACAACACACAACATCACAATTAAATTATTTTAATTTACATGTAGGTATTTGGAATAAAAGGTGCCAACATACAAAAAAAATAAAAAGGAAAAATAATACAAATAAAAGTGACACAAGTAACATACCTACTTCAATTAAAACACAGTGCGGTATATACTCGTAGAAATATAAAAAACTCGTATAGATACCTAAGCAGAATTTTGGAGTTTATTGCTGCACAAAAATACAGCAGTTTTTATATCATCCTGTTATGATTTTAATTTTACACAAAATTTTAATAAGTGGACATCCCATCCCACCCATACGCACTAAACCTTTTGGGAATACTTATAGTAAGCGCACAGCTAAGGAGTGGAATTCCCTGCCGGAGTCTGTGTTTCCCGATAACTACAATCTAGGAGTCTTTAAGTCAAAAGTGAATAGGTTACTTACTTCTAGGCACGCGTGCTTCATCAACCACATCATCGCTTGCCATCAGGTGAGATAGTGGTCAAGCACGAGCCTATAGACAATACAAAAAAAATATAAGTTGATCAATTGAAAATTACTCAAAAAGACAACCTATGGCATGGTATTTTGGTTGAATATGTTAAAGTTACGAAAACTCTATACAAATAGATTTGTTTTTTTTTTGTTTTTTTACCTACTAGACATAATTAAATGCAATAAAATTACTTTTACTTTGTTTATCTTTTTGTATCGTTGCCTAGTCTAGAATTAAATGCTAGCGAGCCAACCGTACAGTCTACCGTAGTTTTTAAATGTTATCATACAAAAGCTGATATACCTACCTAATTATTTGCATACGTTAGTTACAAGTTTGGTATTAGCTTTGTGAAAAAGTGAACTGTATTCCTGAAATATTCGTGTTTTTTGTGGATTTTAATTTAAATTTATATTCTTTATTTATTCTTCGTGTAATAATATACAAAATGGTGGACTAAGGCGCAGTTTTTTTTAGCCGTAGTTAACACAACCAATGGTATGAATTTTCGGTAAAACGCGCTTATTTATCAATTGTTAGTCCTAGAAATGGTAAATTATATAGGAGCTCGTGGCTAAATAATAACAGCCGCACGGGACGATCATCAAGTGTAGCAACGCTTGACGAAGTCGGTCCGTGGATGGGTGACCATTTTCAACATACCGAGTTTCCTCCGTGCCTCGGAAAGCACGTTAAGCCGTTGGTCCCGGCTGTCATTTGAAGATCTTTGACAGTCGTTACGGGTAGTCAGAAGCTTGAGATCTGGCGCCAGTCTTGCCAAGGGGTACCGTGTTACCCAGTTACTGGGTTGTGGAGGTCAGATAGGCAGTCGCTCCATGTAAAACACTGGTACTTAGCTGAATCCGGTAAGACTGGAAGCCGACCCCAATATAGTTGGGAAAAAGGCTAGGCAGATGATGATGATGAGAAATGGTAAATTAATTAAGTATCCAACTTATTTGAGCATTTGTGAGGCTAATAATTGAAGAAAAAACGCATGTTACCGTAATTTGAAACCATTGGTTATGGGTTGAGTTAACTACGGATCAAAAAACTGCGCCTTAATTCCTTAAGCATTCTCTAGCAATCAGCCAAGGGTGATCAGAGATAACATGGTAGGATTTAATGTATTATTCCCCTCTGTTCGTTTTTCGATTTGTTTCGATCAATTTTTATTAATTAGGTTTAATAAAATGTGTTAATAGGAAAAACAAACAGAAACCACGCATGGTGTACAGACAAACGCAAAATATATTATTCTTTAATTTCATCTACGTGAAGTTAAGCTGCGACGCAATTTCAAGTGCGAAAGAAACTGAGAATGTACTGATCGTATAAATAGGACGTTAGGCAGCTTGAAACAACGATAACTTGCCTTTAATAACTTGTAAATACAAACTGCACGATAATTTTAATTAGCAGGAAACACAAGTTATTTCGAAACAAATCATATTTTGTTAGGATAAATAATGTTCATTGTTAAAAAGGTTCTAAAAAATACATTATTATGGGTTCTAAAGGAATTTTCTTGTGTTCCACCCGAGTAGACTTACTATATTTATGAAATAATTGCTACCTCGAAATACAACGCTACTCCCACGCAAACGTCCAAGCAATGTCTTAAATAGAAATTACTAGAAACGTCCTTCTTCAATGGAAATGGGAAATAATTGAGCTTGCTGATACCGTCAAATACTCGTAGATCCACCCACAAATATTGATTTAATCTAGTCTATATTGAAGACGGATTTCGCCATTTTGGTGCTGTTCAATTTCGAGAGGGGGAATGTAATCAGGATTATCTTATAAAACTAAATACAAGTCCGTGCCTTCAGTTACGTCTGGGTTTCTTTGAAGCTGTGCTGCTGACTTAGCAGGTGGTGCCACCCTTGTGGGTGGCAACTCGCGTCACTGCTATTACGTAACCTGCTTCGAGCAATTACTGGGTCTGAACGACTCTTGTTTTTGCAAATCATACGAATACAAAAACTCACTGGGGTAGGCAGAAACTTCACCTGCCAACCTGTCATCCTTATATTCTTCTTTTGGTTTTTTGGTATTCGAATGTGCTAAGGCACATAATTAAAATAACGCAGGGTGTATCTTAGGATAGGGGTTGTTTTGTAGCTCTAATCTGATGAGATGGTAATGATGATGTCGACTTTAAGGCTTTGCAATACTGGATGCGTTCTGCGTCCTGCGGTCCGGTCACTCGAACATTTCCCGCACCAAATTTCATCAGATTAGAGCTGGTAATGATGCCGACTTAAGGCTTTGCCACACTGAACATTTGGAGCGGGAACTGTTCGAGTGACCGGACCGTAGGACGCAGAACGCAACCAGTGTGACAAATGCCTTGACCTTGACAAATCGTTAACTTCAAAACAAAGAGTTTATGCTTTCTCGAAAAGCTCGTGCCAAAACCAAATAAGAGAAAATTATGACCTACCTAGCCTTTATGACGCCAAGGACGGACACATGGCGAAAAGTAGTGAAGGAAAAGTTGATTCCACGACGACGGAGGAATACCGACCTTAAATAATAATGAACAAGATGCAAAAACACGGCGTCTTTTGCCTTCACCGTCGACCACATCATCGCTTACCATCAGGTGAGATAGTGGTCAAGCGCAAGCCTATAGATAATTAAAAAAAAAGAAAAAAAAAGAGGGTAGGACCTCTAACATGGATAACTTCCTAGAGAATTAGCCTAACGGGGTAGGCCCTTGCCCAAAAGTGGGACTATTCAGGCAAACAAAAAACCTTTATCCAATTATGACCTAGTTAGAAAATGTTTTCTTTTTGTAAGTTGCAGCTGTGATCATATGTATTTTAAATGCAGCCACTACCGTCTGACCTTCACAACTCTACATAATGCAGTAAAGAAATAGCATTTGTCAGGAAAACTATTCTCTTTTCTTTTTAAAATCCTTCGAAGTCCGAAGCCGTGCTTGCAATAAGCAATGAGCCGACTTCTTCAGTCAACTTACAAAGTAGACAGATATTATATTCTATGCGTTTTTGTTTACGATACCGTGAATAAATGTTGGCAGTTCCCGCTAATCCACTGGTATGCAGGATATGCATGGAGAGGTTTGCCACGTTAGCTGCGCGGTTCATTTGTTTGCGACAGGCACGCGTTCATGCGTAGCGTGGTCGTAGCTTGCATAGTCTATCCTGCAAACGTATTCGTACAAAGCGATGCTAAGTAGGCATGCGTAGCTTAGCTCGTGGGCCGCTTTGGAATGATGCCTTTATTTCTTGAGTATCTAAGTATGCTGTACCGTGGAAACTAGTACCGGTGTTAATGACGGCAAATGCTTGGCATCTCAGGTATTTTCGTAGCGCCGCCAGTTCGTGCTTACTGCGGTAGGGGGCGCTTTTTGTTCCTGCAAGATGGATGATGAACTAATTCTGTGTATTAATTTTTTTGGTTTTTAAATTGGCGTGAAATATTATGTCGTTTTAATTAAAGATGTGGTTTTCCGTGACCTTTTTTATGGTATCGAATATCTAAAGGGATAGACTGAACTTGTTTGTATAAGATAAAATTAATAACACAATATTTTATCCTTTTTACTAAACTAACTAAATAATGAGCTGTACCCACGCTGTTAAAAATAGCACTGTATTGTTCTAATAAAATTAATATTTGACCATATACAGTTTTCCTTATGCACTAATATGCCTATATATTTGATATACAAATATTTGTTCACGGACTTTTAATACACCCAAAAATGTTTTTAATATTCCGTCACGATTTTTATCACCGACTATGATTGAAAAATGCTTTGTCAACAGAAAAGGAGGCTACAGGAATTACAGTATTGAAAGAGTATGCACTAGTTATACAGACTGCACCTTTTGTAATACTTTTTATACAGTATAGTATTGACAAAACTTTCACGAGTCGTAGACGGCTTTCAGAGAGATGTTACGTAAAAGAATTCAGGAATAAATTGGTATTTTCCTCATTTCCGTTCCGATTTGAAACGCAAGAATACAGCAACAGCTTTCTTATCTTAGTTTTGATATTTTATAGTCGTATGGGCTATGTATATGTCATTATCATCATTTCAGCCGAAAGACGTCCACTGCTGGACATAGGCCTCCCCCAGGCGTTGCCACATTGACCGATCCCGTGCGTCTCGCATCCAGCGCCTTTTCGCAACCTTAACCAGGTCAACGGTCCACCTAGTGGGAGGCCTTCCAACGTATCGTCTTCCGGTTCGCGGTCGCCATTATGAATCTAGTCAACTCAAGTCGGGTAATGTAACACTGATTTAAACTTCTATATATTTATCACATTGAATATTACTACGTAATGGTTGGGAAATTCGATATTGATGCTAAATGAATTAGTCTAAGAGCGAGCGAAGCATGCTCGGTAACTTAGGGCACTCTAACATGGACAGATTAGCTTCGCAAAGGGGTTGATGGGACAAAAATCACTTATAACACGCTTTTATTAGCTTGGTTTGTATGTATCTATGTATCAATGTAACGGAATCTTTGAACGTGATTTTCAACCCCTTCAAAATGTCGGCTTGATTTGAAACTTTGCATACATATCAAGGACCGATGATAATGCAATAATTTAAATAGTTTGTCCCATTATCCTTTCCAGGATCTTCAGGATTTGCGAATTTTTAGTTCAATTTTTCTTTTTTTTTTTTTTGTGTTTGGTTTGCTCTTGACTCTAGTCTAGGTCATAGGTCAATTTACCAAGAAAGTGTGTTTTTTAGTTTTTAGAACTACAATTTATTTTTATTACCTAGCCCAATAAGTAATGGGCATTATTCAGAAAGCCCGGTCAATTTTATTATCTCAATAGTTTTTATCATATTGTCTACACATATTAGGCATATTTCAAATTGCCCGGGCATTATGAATAATGACGTGTTAATCACTTGGCCCATAACATATATATATATGTGTATATTTCGTGGGTATATTTCGTCTATGTGCAGTACCCACGGAGAATTCAGGATAACTTATAATTCGTTAGCAATATTTCAGTGATGGTGAATGTATTTGCAAATATGCAAAACTTTTACTTTGGAAAAGTGACTAATTAAACAAAAAAATCAACAATTCTATTATGTTATTCATATTTGGAAGTACTTTCAGCACCTGAAAGAATACCTAAGAATTAAAATTCACCCTGTATTTGTTTAGGAAATGCGAAGTAAATAGAGGATCTAAGTATAGTAGCACGTTGAGTTCTGTAGTTTCTACCTACTTCCTTCAGAAAAAGGCTTCACATCACACACACACATATCATCAGCCAATTAATGTTCTCACTGCTGGGCACAGGCCTCCTCTCGTGAGAGGAAATGGGCCGTAATCCACCACGTGGGCCCAGTGCGGGTTGGTGGATGTCACACGTCTTCGAATTTTGGTTCTAGGACATGCCGGTTTCCAAAAAGACGGTTAGAAAAAGGCTTAATAATACAATTATAAACAAAATTTTAAAATAGGGAAAGAAAATCATGAGGTTTGTTGTCAGAGAACTCAATTATGTTTTTTTTTTTTTTACTTCTAGGCAAGCGTGTAACACCGTCGACCACATCATCGCTTACCATCAGGTGAGATAGTGGTCAAGCGCGAGCCTATCTATAATAATAAAAAAAAACTCGCCTTTGAACATAAGTTGTCCTTTTGTATTTGTATTTTGTTTGTCTACAATAAAGAATGTGAAAGATGGTCCCTATACCAATTCAAAGAAAAATGAAATATAAAAACAGCAATTAGAACTAGACAGGATTTATTGACCCTGTCTAGTTCTCTTTGCTGTTACTAATTATATTTTTTACAATAACATCTTAGTACTACGTTCGCCTTGTTAGAAGAGCTTCAGTAAGTTCGATGAAACACGTTGTTATGACTATGAACTGTTATAATAATACTATTATATATATATTTATATATAGGATGATATATACCTTTGTGTTTATCAGGTAAAAGTCTCTACAATAATATTGTATTTTTCTTATAAGAGCCATTTGTCTTGACTTGATATTGCAGGTGCCAAATGTGGAATAAAATTTTAAATAATAAATCATTCCACTTACGGCACTTGCGAAACATATTAATAGGTGCCGAATGTGGAATACGTCAGGTGCCATTAACACACGTGCCGTTTAAACGGGTGCCCAATGTGGAATACGTCGATGTGACATGACCAGAAACAAATCTTTCAAAAGGTATAAGTATTGTGAGACTTAAGGTGCAGATACCCCTCAGTAGCTGATTTTAAAATAAGAATCACGTCTAAATGACAATGTCTCCATTTTCTTAATAATTTGATCTATGAGAATTTTGAGTTGCATTCGTATAACATAGTGTAATTAATTTGTAAAGTTATGTCTAACACGGGCAAAAATTTTCGTCATCTCAAAGACAATTTAATTAGCTACATTTTTATCTAAGGCTTTTTTGTTTAAGTTATAGAATAATAAATAAGTACAAAAAGCTACTAAATTTTTGGTCGCGCGGGTGTAAAACAAGTGCGCGTTTTGTTCCCTCAAGGTCGTTGGCGACTGTCGTCGTCTTAACTAGGAAAAACGCTACGCAGTCGATACAGAAAGGCATCAACGCCAATTGTTAATTGCTGATAAGTCAAATGTCTACGCACTAAAGACTTGCAACTTTTGCTTTTACACCCGCATCTGAAGCGAGCGAGTGCGATGTATGTATGAACGAAAGTTTACGGACTGGTTCGGTAACTTGTAGCTACTGTGTCTGGCGGCAAAACTATGACATTAAACGGCCAGCAAGTTTGTGGTTGTCTAAAAGCAAATATTTAAAAAAAAAACCGGCCAAGTGCGAGTCGGACTCGCGCACGAAGGGTTCCGTACCATTATCGCAAAAAATGCAAAAAAATCACTTTTGTTGTATGGGAGCCCTACTTAAATATTTATTTTCTTCTGTTTTTAGTATTTGTTGTTATAGCGGCAACAGAAATACATCATCTGTGAAAATTTCAACTGTCTAGCTATCACGGTTGATGAGATACAGCCTGGTGACAGACGGACAGACAGACAGACAGAAAGACAGACAGACTGACGGATCGCGAAGTCTTAGTAATAGGGTCCCGTTTTTACCCTTTGGGTACGGAACCCTAAAAAGCCGGACGATACCTAACTGTAAAAAATTAAAAAAATCTCTTAAAGTTTTTGAAACATGGGTTCATTGATTCAATACTCAAAAAACTGTCTGGTCAATAGCTTCTAATGTTGAAATGTCTGGTAAATTAATAATTAATGCAAGTTATGGTAATACCACGGCACCAAACCGCAAAAACGAGTTGGCTGTAAAAGAAAAATTTGGAAATTTCAAATAAAAAATGTGATTTATCAATATGTCGGTACTTTTTTAGTAAAATATACGTATTAATAAACATCACCAAATTTGAAGTTCACAGATTAATGGGAAGGTAAAAAAAATGCAAAAATATTTATCTACTCAATGAGCTCTAAAAACGACGCACTCCTTTCTCTGTATGGGCCCCCATATTTTTTTTTTTTTGACAATTTGTACGGCTTTAAGGTAATAAGATGCTTATACTGTGAAAATTTGAAGACCTTTTGGCTTTAAAACCTGTGTGTAACAGTAGTTTCGGCGATAATTTTAAATTGTTTACTTAAAACAAACCCAAACTCTAACTATAGTTCCTTTTATTTGATAAGTCACACGGTATAGTTGAAACCCTTTTTAGGGTTCCGTACCCAAAGGTTAAAAACGGGACCCTATTACTAAGACTCCATGGTCCGTCTGTCTGTCTGTCACCAGGCTCTCATGAACCGTGACAGCTAGACCGTTGAAATTTTCACAGATGATGTATTTGCCGCTATAACAACAAATACTAAAAACAGAATAAAATACTTCCATACAACAAACGTGTTTTTTTGCCATTTTTTGCGATAATGGTACGGAACCCTTCGTGCGCAAGTCCAACTTGCACTTGGCCGGTTTTATTTGACTCTCAAAGGTAACTCCAAATTCAAAAGTTATTTATATTACGTCACTCGCCGCCGTTGGTCACAAAAGTCCATATTATGTGTATCCAACTTCAACTGAATCTGTCCCGCAGTTTTAGAGCAAATTAGCTATGACAGACGGACAAACACATAGATTAGTGATCCTATGGGGTCCATTTTTTCACACGGGCCCCTAATAACTGCTTCTAAACCGTAACATTTACCCATATAATAAATGGGATATGGTTATATACCTTTAACAATATTTATAACTAACATACAAGCTAAATACAAAACTTTGGTGTTTAGTTTCTAGTTACCGAGCGAACCACCCCTTCTTGTCCCATGGGTGTCTTTAAGGGTGTGAAACCAGTGGGGTGGCTGCAGCATCCTCTACCCACCTGTGAACTAATAATATCATGTTAGCGATCGTCAAACCTGAGACTAACGATAACGCCATTAAGTATGGGTTAGGTAAATAAACAGGGGTGTACAATATACATATTAAGTACGTACGTAGTATTAAGTGGCGACATTATTAAGTCTCTCATTATTAAGAATACCAGAGTCATCTCAATAAAACGCCTTTTTATTACTTTTCAACACATTTTCTTATAAAGTGGCTCCAATTTCACCACAATTAGGCACATAATGACACCTATAATCAAACAGTGACTTTTTCATTGCTATTATTCACAAGTGAGTTATAGGGAACTAAGAACCCCGACAAGGATAGGTTAAGTTCGAAGGGAATGACGGGAGCTCAAGTGAGTGAGCAAAGCGAGCGAACTTAGCTCCCGTAATCTCCTTCATGTTAGGTTATTTTAGGCCCTGCAGACCGAAAAAGAAGCCCCAAGACAGAGCCGCAGAGGGTGCACTTGGTATTTCAGTAAGCCATATTCAGTATTTTTTTATTTGAATTTATTTTCGCTCGTTCAAAAACTATCCTTACTAAATACACTAAAAATACAATTAAACTAAATTATATCACTTATATTAAATACACTTATTGTACATATTATTACTTTATATATATTTATTTTATTTTTATTTATTGTAGTAATTATCGTATATGACTGCCTTGGAAAACTTGTTCATATAGGTAAATGGGTAGAAGTAGTATTTAAAATATGAATTTCAACTTTCCCTTACACCCTGTAGACAAGGATGAACGTGATAATCGTTTCTAAGTTTATTATTACTTGAAGACTTGGAAGAAAAATATATGAAGAACTTGGACAAAAGTTACTATTGCCTTAGTAGCAAGTCAGATAGAATTACCTAATATTTAAGTAACTTTTGCCCAAGTTCACAGTTTTTAAGGTCAATTATGAGCTGGTTTATATAACGGACTAAGAACCTGTTTATAAATATAGTATTTGGAGTTAAGAGTGTGTTAAACTCTACTTTTAATGCCAAAGTTTATCATGTTTTTAGTTTAAAGTATTAAATTTATTTAGAAAAACATTGACTTTTTTATTGTATTTACTTTAGTGAATATAATAATAATGATGAAATCTAATAATCTCGGCCTATTGGCCAAGAGCCTCGATGACCATTTGTCGAGGCTGTCATTGGGCGGTTGGATCAAGGGTCTGATACAGAAGGCAGTATTCGTCGATACGGCTCGTATTGTGAGGAGGTTCCTGTCTCTGGAGCCCTAACCACCGGTAGCTTGGATCCTATTCCCGATACCGGTTGGGCTCTATTTTTAAATGTTTTTAAGTTTTCTGTTTTTTAATATTTAAAAATGTAAAGAAATAAGAAAGAAGATAAATAAAGGAAATAAGAATAAAAAAAAAATTTGTACTAAAAATTTACACATTTACAAATTACAATTCTTATGGTCTAGTAAATAATAATTAGATTTATAATTTCATTAACTACAAATAAAAATAAAAAATCTAACTTTCAGGCGATATGGTCCTAAATTAGACTCATAATGTATCTGACCATACATATTATTGGCATGTACTCTTAAATGTATTTTGGAATGAAACAGAAAAAGAAACAAATGATACACATTTCATGAGCAAATTCAAAGACTAGACTAGACTCAGTACCGACACATAAATAACATTTTAAAAGTAGGTAGGATATTCTGGATTTATTCCATTCTAATACCAAAAACAATACCACTGGTATTTGTTTCAACTCATATAAATTTTTTTATACCGAACGGATACCACTCTTTAAGGTTACACTAGTCGAAAATTCTTCCATACAAACGTCGTCTAGGGATTATTCCACTGTTTGACGATGTACGTTCAAAATAAAAAGTGATATCAATTTGTCTCATCATTATCTAGCCCTGTATTGAAGCAAAAAAGAAAATATTTGAAAGTTATGAGCGTCGAAAGTTCCAAATTTCGACACTAATTTTAATGCATTTTTGGGCACGAATAAATACCATAAGAAGACGGAAAATTGCAAAACAGGATAGATTAGTTAAGTAAGTAATAACAGGGATAGATTAGTAGTTCAACAATACAAATAATTTTATTTTGAACAGATAGTCGATTTAGTCGTTTTTTCATGATATCTAGACTGCCAAAGGTCTGTTTATCAAATTTCGCTCGCTCGGTTTCGTCCTAAATCATTATCCATTTCGCTACAAATTTGCAAAAGTGTGTATTCGTACGCGAACCAGCTTCGTACTGCTTATCACAGCATCTATCTCTTCCGCACGTGTTGTCGGTTGATATAAAATGCATTTTAACCCCGCGCACAAAATAGTTCGTGCCGTCGACTAGTGTAACCTTAAATAATTAAATGTAATGTGCGAAGGAATACCAACATCTTGAATTTGGTACAGTCAGCACAATCAAACCTAATCAAATGAATAGGTTTTATGTGATCGTAATATAATACGAATACTAACTATTGTTTTACTAATTGGACAGTGAACCTGTTAATATAAATTAAGTGTTGATTTTCTCAGATATTTTGTATTGTTTTACTGTAAGTAAATTGTTCTTGTTTTATTATAGTTGCAAATAAATATTATTCAGGTACACGGAGGAACTAAAATTTATAATTAAGTTGATTATTAGTCATATTGTATTATTGAACTAGACGTTTGCTAACTTAAGCTCTATCCACACATATCAGGGCCGTGCCAGGGACGCGGACGGACCGTGCCCCGTCAGGGGCTCAAAAAAATATCGTTGTGTACATTTTATATGAACTCGTTCACACACGTCCGTGTACGGGCCGTGCACAGGTCAGTGACAGATCTTCAATGACTGGGCCCGGCCCTGTAACGTCCCGGGCACGGCCCTGTTATGTGTGGATAGATCTTTAATTTTATTATTTTGGATTGAACTGTTTTTTTTTTTCAATTTAAGGTCTTATAATTACATACAAAGCATTTTTACTGACTGTACCTTATATCTTTGTACTTGTTTTGGTATTCGTTTAAACCATGGTATCCGTTTGGAATACAAAAGAAATATGATTTTAAACAAATACCAGTGATATTATTTTTTGGTATTAGAACGGATTATATCATATTCTGTTGTATTTCCTTGCGTACCTGGTAAGGTCTTTTATATTCCAAACGGATACCATGGTAACTGGTTACTGGTAAGTAATGCCTATTATATATGTATTTAGTGAACAGTACTATACCCATGCAAACCCTACCAATTCCTATTTATGTATTTGGTAAACTATACTATTTGTACGCAATTCGTCCCCTAGAAATAACTATCCAACCCACACCCTAACAATAGGACCGGACGAAGTAGCTTTTAGGGTGTTTGTTTATTGCTTTCTAGGGTTCCGTACCCAAAGTACAAACGGAGCCCTATTGCTGTCACTCACGTGTCCGTCTGTCTGTCCGTATGTCCTTCGTCTTTCACACAGGTTTAACAAACAAACGGTTGGAGCTACAAATTTTCAGCGTATAAGCTTGTTGACCCATACAGATAAAGGAGGGGGCGCGAAAAAAAAAGTATAATAATTGATCATGAATAACTTTCACAATCGGATAATCTCTCCTACGCCCTACATTTGGTCAAGAGAACTGCACAACTGTTTTTTTTACAGAATTCAATCTAAACCAATTGAGTGACAGGAATTGGAGGGTGCGAATTTACTAAACATCGATTTTAATAAACAAAATTGAAAACTGCTCTTTAATTTAACAGTAAATAAACCGAGTTTGAACGAAATCTAGTGTCATTTTTTTTATTATCAAAAACGAAAAACATTCTGTGAAGTTCTTAATCAACCATATTTAGGTATGCTGTAAAAATAAATAAACATTCAAATGACGTTCATATAAGCATGGCAGCTTCCCTTGAGTTCCTCTAAGTTGTGTGCATATAGATGACAAGTTAATTACAATGCTGTCTCGGCTAGTATTATTTCAAGCCTAACTTACGAACCCCTAATTTTGTGATTATAAATAGATGGCGGGATGATCCAGGTTCCTCCTTAAAGGAGGCACCCAAAATCACGGAAGACTGGGGAAAGTGAAAAGACGGCCTTGCAGCGGGACTGTACAGGCTGATAATCTTACTTCTTACTAATATTATAAATGCAAAAGTTTGGGTGTGTGTGTATACTCACGCCAGAACGGCTGAACGGAACTGGATGAAATTTGGCACAGAGATAGGTTAAAGTCAGAAATAACACGCAGCCGAAGCCGCTGGCAGAAGCTAGTAATAATGTATTTTTATAGGCTAATATTTATAAATGTAAAAATATGTGTTAATAATAAATAATTGATATAATAAAAAATTATCCACTGAATCTCTTAAGGTTACATTAGTCGAAAATTCTTCCATACAAACGTAGTCTAGGGATTATTCCACTGTTTGACGATGTACGTTCAAAATAAAAAGTGATATCAATTTGTCTCATCATTATCTAGCCCTGTATGGAAACAAAAAAGTAAAAAAAGAAAATATTTGAAAGTTATGAGCGTCGAAAGTTCCACATTTCGACACTAATTTTAACGCATTTTTGGGCGCAAATAAATACCATAAGAAGACGGAAAATTACTAAACGGCCTCCATACAGGGATAGATTAGTAGTTCAACAATGCATGTAATTTTATTATGAACAGATAGATTTAGTCGTCTTTTCATGATATCTAGACTGCCAAAGGTCTGTTTATAAAATTTCGCACGCTCGGTTTCGTCCTAAATCATTATCGATTTCACTGCAAATTTGCAAAATTGTGCATTCGTACGCAAACTAGCTTCCTACTGCTCATCACAGCATCTATCTCTTCAGCACGTGTTGTCGGTTGATATAAAATGCATTTTAACCCCGCGCACAAAATAGTTCGTGCCGTCGACTAGTGTACCCTAAGTCTGTTTATCAAAAGTATCCAAAAGATTGCAACAAAAAGTAATATTAACATTGTTTGTGCAGTAGACAGAGAACCTCTATGTTTATAACCGATGTTTTCAATGAGGGCTACCGTTTTTGTGCTCACCAGTTGGCGCCACTGGCGAGTAAGGTCCTTAAATATAACTGTTAAACGTTGTTATTACGCGCACGGAAGCAAAGTTTATATGAAAATCATTTCTAATGCCTAAGGGCCGGCATGGCACGGCAAAGAATTTTTTCGTGGACATGTTATTTTGGAAATTATGTCAATGACTTTAGCGCCTAATTCCTTTATTTCTACACGAATGCCGCGGCATGCAGCGGCAGAATAATTTGGTATGCTGTAAAATGCTTTACGGTGCCGCGGCAAAGTCGAAAATGTTTTGTTCACGAAAAAATCCTTTGCTGTGCCATGCCGTCAGTGAGCGCTGGCCCTTAGATGTGTAATTAAATATAAAAACGAGTTTAAAAAAAAAAAGAAATTGTTGGTAAAACCCGTAACTAACTTAATCTGCCATATTTGGAAAATATTTAAAACGGTAATTAATAATCTTGCGCTAAAAGCCAAAACACGGTGACATTTCTTTTACGCCGTAGCGGCATATTCAAACACGGTAGGTCATTACGTAGTATTAGGAACTACGTCATTTAACAAATATATTTGATGAATCGCCGAAAGTGATCGCAAATAACGTACCTATATTTGATTAAACGATCAAAGTTTCGAAGCTTCTTGGCAATTGTTATTTTCTTTTAATTAACTGGACACTCTTTTATACACATTTTTTGAAATCTATACCA
This sequence comes from Orthosia incerta, assembly GCA_948252205.1. Classification (NCBI taxonomy): domain Eukaryota; kingdom Metazoa; phylum Arthropoda; class Insecta; order Lepidoptera; family Noctuidae; genus Orthosia; species Orthosia incerta. The sequence continues at coordinate 11,448,463 of OX411748.1, forward strand.
ATATTATAAAGAGGAAAGATTTTTTTGTTTGTTTGTACCGAATAGGCTCCGAAATTACTGGACTGATTTAAAACATTCTTTCACCAATAGAAAGCTACATTATTCCTAAGTGACATAGGCTATTTTTTATCCCGAAAACGGGTCCTGTCGTGTGGTCCACGGGAGCGAAGGCGCGCGGAACAGCCTAATATAATTTGTTATTAAACATATGTAAGCCTACAGATAATTAAAAAAAAAAAAAAAAAAAAAGTATTTTGCTGTTTTACGTTCCAAAATAGTTTGTCTCTGTCTGCTCTATTCTTTCCTCTACCCACGTCACTTCCTTTGTGGAAAAAGGTAAAATAATCGAATACCTTTAAATGAGTAATTCTTGTATATATATGTATATTTATAATCTGAACTCGGAAACGGCTCCAACGATTTTCATGAAAAATAGTATGAGATTTCTGGGGCGATAAATCGACTTAGCTTAATTTTCAATAGGTTTTATTTTTAGAAAATGTTGTTTTCTCTATTTTCACTCGAGCAGAGCTCGTGGCCCTGGATAAATAGAGAAAACCGGATGTCGGATGTCGTTGCCCATACGCAGAAATAGTCCCCCGATATCCTGTTATTTTATTAACACCCTCGTCACGTGGGAATAAACAGGTTTTTCGTCTGTTATAGGGACAAGTAATAAAACAATTCTATAAGCTTAAGACCAAACTTTAGTATTTTTTAATCCTTGAACCTTAATAAGACCTAAGGCTCTCAACAAATGGCATTCCATGTCAGCGGATAAAATTTTGCAAAGACGTTTTGGATTGGATAGCAATGCACGGTAAGCTAAAATGATTGTTAGAAAAAAATATTACTAAATATTATTTTAACCAGCTTCAAAAAGGTGAAGCAGTCGACCGCCTCGGTCACCATGGCCTATCCTGCAGTAGGAGCGCTGGCCGGATAGCACGGCACGCCAGCATTAATGACATCATACGTCGGGCTCTTGTCCCCAAACACACAAAACAAAACAAACGTTTATGCAAAAAAAATAATTTTGAGGTTATGTGAACTGAAACATTGTTCAGGAAAAGTTATATAATAAAAACAATACAAAACTTAAAAATATAAATTTCTGATTTGTTTATTAGTAGCAATCTTCAGCTTTGTTTTAATCAATGACATACTAAATGGATCTTAGGCCCTTTTGCACGAAAAACTTAACTTAGAATAAGTTTAGTTTTTGTCAATTTAATTCAATGACATCATACGTGGGGCTCTTGTCACCGCCGGGGTGCTAGCTGTTTTGGAACCCAATGGCTTGGCACGCGACGATGGGAAGAGACCAGACGAGATGACCATAATGCCTTGGAAGGTGGGTAGGCCTTTGGTGTGGAATGCAACATGTGTCGACACCCTTGCGCCATCCCATCTTCTTAGCACGGCGGGCTGTGCTGGGGCGGCTGCTGCCGGTGCAGAAAACCTTAAACGGCGCAAATAAAACATCTTATTGGACGTTATATTATGTTTGAGCCGTTTGGGGTTGACATTAGGTCCATGGGGTCATAGTGCGCACAGAGTTTTTCGAGAAATTAGCACAAAGCTCGTCGACTCTTCATGTGACCAGAGGGCTGGCCTTTTCTTCGGCCAGAGAATCAGCATTGCCATCCAACGTGGCAATGCTGCCAGCGTTCTGGGCACGTTGCCCGTTGACATCGATGTGGACGAATTTTTTGATGCACAATGAGCTCTTTTCCGTCTCCCTTTTATATTTGTATATAGGTTTGTTTTTTTTTTACAATATTCAATTGTATTTACGTTAATAAATGAAAAACTAATGAAAATAAATGTAATTAGGTAGATCAAAGCTTCAAAAAAGAAGTTATCAAATTTTCTGAATAAGAGAACGCACTCTTTATTCAGAAAATTTGATCCTAATCGGTTGAGGATAGGTTCGCTGACATCGAATGCCATTTGTGTAGAGCCTTAGGTCTTATTAAGGTTCTAGGGTTAAAAATACTAAAGTTTGGTCTGTTATATCAAATAGGGTAAGTTATTTAATTCGTCAACTCATAGACCAATAGCAGTACTAGATAATTATGAACCATTAAACACAGTCATAAGTACACAGAAATAAAATTCTGCACTAACAAACGCCTCGTTACCTATAAATACGAAACACAACACCGAACAACTGTTGTAATATTCTTAGAATTTGAAATGTGCTTGCCTTTAATTTATGAATATGTTAATTTTTTGACGCAAATCGTTATGATGCAAAATAATCATACCTATGCACTATTATGTACTATTTTAACTGTTATTTCTAGGCATTAAAAGAAATGGTGCAATTTTTAGTTTTACCTATTAAATGCTAATGTAATATATTTTTTTCGCCTGTTATAACTGAGACGCAGAAATCTGCATATTGTAATTGAAAGTTTTATTTAAAACTTAAAAAATAAACTGGATAAATGATTATTTACATGCATCGATTCTGTATAAAGTAATAAATAAATTGAATAGGGTCATCTTGATACTTTTTTATAACTTCGATGGTTAGGAGGAACTGTAAAAGTCTGGTTAAATAATTGTTCTACACGACGTAGAACCTTCACATCAATGAATCTTCATCATCGTTTAGTACTTGTAACTGACACCCTTATGGCGGTTACCCACTAGATCCGATTCGTGTCCGTGAAATTTGGGTTCCGAAGTAGCAGTAGTACTTCTTGTAGGGAAGCTTACACTTTATCCGAACTCTATCCGTCAAAATCTGTCATAAATCATAGCATTTTGAACTTGGAACTCAAATCACGGACGCGGATTTAAAAATTCACTGATTCAGATCAGATTCTAAATTTAATAACACTATAGATGATTTGAATTAAGAATTCGCTAATCAGTTTCATTCAGAGAACACGTCTAGGCCCTTAGCATTTAAGGCTTGCACGGAAAACTTAAATCAGAGTTAGTTGCAAAAACCGGATTAAATTGACAGTTTGTCATACAATATTGTCAATTTAACCTTTGATTTAATTCGTGCAAAAGGGCCCAAGACCCATTTAGTATGTCATTGATTAAAACAAAGCTGAAGTTTGCTACTAAATAAATTGTAGTTCTAAAAACTAAAAAACACGCTTTAATGGTAAATTGAACTAAAAAGTCGCTAATCCTGAAGATCTTTGCAAGGCTAATGGGATAAACTATTTAAACGCGCCCAGTAGAATCAGCTTTTATAACTTGTAAATTTTGATTTTTGTTTGAAGTTCAAAAGTGCCGCTTATTGGCCTAGTTGAATAAATATATTTGACTTTGGCCAAATTATTGCATGGTCATCGGACCTTGATAAGTGTGCAAAGTTTCAAATCAATCCCTCATTTTGAAGGGGGTGATAATCACGTTCAAAGATTCCGTTACATTGATACATAGATACATACATACCAAGCTAATGAAAGCGTGTTAAAAACAAATCAAAATATTATTTTAAAGTTTTGTATTGTTTTTATTATATAACTTTTCCTGAACAATGTTTCAGTTCACATAACCTCAAAATGTATATGAAAAATTCAAAAAACCAAGTTTTTGTTTTTTTTACTTCAGTTAAAAATTTTTCATAAACGTTTTGGTTTGGATGACAATGCACGGTTTCAGTAAGTTTTCGAACACTTTGACATTGAAACTGTGCTTTCAATAGGTCTATTTTTAATATAAAGTATTTTTTTCTTGACTCAGCTCTGAACAATAGCCTGAGTTCACCAGCCTCTTGGTTAAATATTGAACCAGGAAATAAGCTGAAGATTGTGCTTCCGTCTGTATCGCATGTACCTTAGATGTCTTGTCTGGTTCCAAATTTATATTATGCAATGCAAATAGCAGATAAAGATGAAAATAAACCAAAAAAAAAACTAAAGTAAGCTAATGCTTTCCTTGATATTAAAATGAAAAGCAATTAAGAAGGTACATTTCTTATAAGAGTACTCAGTAGTTTACTTATCAATCCATTTAGTAGTAACAGAAGAGTCTAACCTCAATTACTGACTGACTCATTAAAGCTCATCCCAAACCTAGAAAAATTAAATAGGCAGAGGTTATTACCTTTTAGACAAAGAGTAAGCAATTTCCAAAAAACCGGCCAAGTGCGAGTCGGACTCGCGAACGGAGGGTTCCGTACCATTATCGCAAAAAACAGAAAAAAAACACGTTAGTTGTATGGGAGCCACACTTACATATTTACTTTACTCCATTTTTAGTATTTGTTGTTATAGCAGCTCGCAGGAACTCGTGGCTAAATAATAACAGCCGCACGGGTCGATCATCAAGGTTAAGCAACGCTTGACGAGGTCGGTCAGTGGATGGGTGACCATTTCAACATACCGAGTTTCCTTCGTGCCTCGGAAAGCACGTTAAGCCGTTGGTCCCGGCTGTCATTTGAAGATCTTTGACAGTCGTTACGGGTTGTCAGAAGCTTGATATCTGACACCAGTCTTGCCAAGGGGTACCGTGTTACCCAGTTATTGGGTTGTGGAGGTCAGATAGGCAGTCGCTCCATGTAAAACACTGGTACTTAGCTGAATCCGGTAAGACTGGAAGCCGACCCCAATATAGTTGGGAAAAAGGCTAGGCAGATGATGTTGTTATAGCAGCAACGGAAATTCATCATCTGTGATTCAACTGTCTAGCTATCACGGTTCATGAGATACAGCCTGGTGACAGGCGGACAGACAGACAGACGGACCGCGGAGTCTTACTAATAACACTTTTTTACCTTTTGCGTACGGGACCCTAAAAAAAACAGAAATTTGAAAATTGTGTTTGGTACGCAAAGATAATAAATAGACCTTGAACTCCAGAGAAATGAGATTCTTCAGTGAAAACGATCAATAAAAAGTCCAAAATATGTGGGATTGACAAGCATTACGACGTACCGTAAATCCCACGTACTTTGAACGTTTTAACCATCGTTCTCAACCCCCTTTTTATCCGACCTTAATGCTAAGTATGTCACGGGTATAAGATAATATCTTGCATAGTTATACCGACTATAATGAAGCAGATACATAGAAATAAATGGTACCATGGAACTGTTCTGATGATGAAGCTAGAAGGTAGGCAATGGAACTGCGTAATAAATCATCGCTTACCTCTCAGGTGAGATAGTAGTCAAGCGCATTATAATAATAATACAAAAATTGATTATATACTGCCTATTGAAAAAAAAAAAAAAATGAATCCTGTTCGTGTTTGGGCTTATTGAAATCGTTATGAGGTGTACTTAGGCTACAAATGATTTTCATGGTAATTGAAGGTACCTGCCAAAACTAAAAAGAGATAAATAAAAAACTTTCTAACAAAAAAATCAATCCGACTTCTAAAACAAAACACTAGAAAGCGAATAATAACTTTCTTTTCCGAAGTCGGTGTCGAAAGACACCGACTTTGGCAAAGAAAGTTATTTTTCGTTTTGTAGTGTTTGTTTTGGAAGTCGGTTTGTTATATTTTACTTATATTTTGGATATCACTGTATAAAGCCAAGAGGCTTAGACTTAGACGATTTATGACGTACAATTGATATTCAACCTTAGAGGTGATAAACAATAAAATTAGCTTTTCAGCCTTACTTTCACTTAACATAAATGTGAATGGATGGAGATGGAGGGGACGGCCAAAGAAACGATGGATGAACTTTGTGAGGAGTAATATAAAAGAAAAGGGAGTCAGTGATGGCGTGACGGGGACAGGAGTTGACAGGACGGTATAGAAGAAGAAAATGTTTCGCTCCGACCCCAAGTAACATGGGACAAGGGTAGGAAGATGATGATGAATTTCATATGGGAGTTCATCTTCTCTTTCTTATATATACTTCCGAAAGTAACTCTGACTGTCCATCTGTTTGTTACCTTTCCACGCGGGCCCATGTTCTGGATTAGGGTACAGGGTAATTTTTATCGCGGGGGTATGTTTCCTTGGAATAATTTACGACTTTCACGCGAGCGAAGCCGCTGGCAGATGCTAGTTATAAAATAAGAGTCAATCTACCACTGATGTACGCTGACCACAGCTATGCAATTTTACAGGCCGCGTTGTCGCAACCGATGTCGCGATAATTAACAAATTAACTTTAAATATTGAGTGAGGAAAAAGAGTTTTAAATAAGCAAAAGTTTTTATGCTGTTTCGAAATGTATCTTGATTTAGTTGTTGAAAAAAAAAATTCTGCTACATTTTTTGTAAAAGTTTTAGAATCGCGCTTGAATTTTAATCTTACCTATTTAATTACAGGTAGCAACAACATTTTTGCAAACATGATGGTTTAATAAAATAAGGTGGCAACATACGTTATCACCATACACGAACGTGACTAGAAGCCGATGAACTGAAATTATAATGAAAAGCCAAGCAAATATATCAGTCGACAACGGTCGAAAGTTCCTACTACACCAATGGTAGGTCGTCGATCAATGTCATAGATCGACATTGGATTAATTGGTGTGGTGACCTGTTCATCATTCTCTTTTCCTTATTCAATACCCAATTTCTAGACATATCATCCTCCATACAGTCCATCCATCGTTTTTTTTGGTCTTTCGCTACTTTTACGAAACATTCCTTACTATCATCATCTGCCGGGCAGGACACCATGTAACGTGAGCTCGACGCAACACGTTATCTTCTTCCATACCGTCCTGTCCTCTTTACCTGTCTCGTCCTATCACTCCTCACACAGTTCATCCATCTTTTCTTTGGCCTTCCCCTCCCTCTACACCCATCAACATTTACATTCATAACTCTTTAAGTATCATGCGTTTCATCCCTCTTCATGACATGACGATACCAGGACAAACGGCTTCCTTTCAACTTTTCTTTCTCTGGCGCCACTTTCAAACATCCTTTAATATACGCATTTCTCACTTTATCCATTCTCGTCACTACGCACATCTGTCATTAACTCGAACCTTCTTATGTACTTCTATATACTCATTCCACACATCCCTCTTCTCATTTCATCTGCTTGCAGTTGTCTTTCATTCATCCTTTTTGTGTATCAACATTCTGGAGGGTGACCATAACCTTTTAGAGGAAGGTTATTTTGAGTGTGCGTATGGGTCAGATGTATACAAGTCATATACATCTGTCCCTTACACACACTCTAAGTAATCTTACTGTAAGAGCTTATGGTGACTCCCCAAAACTATACAAAATAGCAGATGATCTAGACAAGATGCATTATATTAACAAAAGCGCGCGAGAAATGGGTAAAACATCAAAAATATATGGGATTACCAAGCACTAACGAAATGTCATGTAATCAATGCATCATGACGGAAACACACGTATCGTGGCGTGGAGTGGCGCGGGATCCACCAATCAAATGACTCTGTTCCAGCGTACGTCATAACACAACGAGTTTTGTAGCCAATCAACTGCGTCAGAAGGCTCCGCGCCACGCCACGCCACGACACGTAAGTGTGTTTCCGTCTTTACACTTTTGCATTACGATCGCCATCGCTGATAGAACGAGTGTCTAGAACCTCAGGTCTAAACATTGTTTTATTAATCTTCCAAATATACAGCAAAAACATACTTGCATATTGTCGTAACACTCTGCTATTAGAACTGTCTACGTAGGAAAGGAAGAAAGAGTGCAAGTGCAGCCTTAAAAATCTGATGTATTTTTTCATTATTTTGGATCCTTTTGCTGCTGCCAACAGAAGCGATAAAGTTGAAAAATCTCGTTTTCTTGCAATTTTGCTAGCGTTTATATACTTCAGAACGTAATTCAACATTATACTGTTAAAAAACCAATAAGACGGCATTATTCTGGTATCATACAATACACTCTTTGCTATACTAATTGGAGTAGATCCAAGCCGTTAACAAACCTTAATTTATAAGTTATATTCCTATTTATGCAGTTGCTGCATATATTTTTGCCGCCCGTTTATATATCAGTAGTCATCCCCATTGAAGCCATATCATTGTTGAGGCTCCTTCCATGAATATGCTCAAAACAAATTCCAAAGAATGGAACTTTAGCGTCACTATTTTTAGAATTCCTGAAACTCAGTCGTTCAGGAGGTAAGTTCAAAAGATTACAGTAACAGGTACTTAGTCAATCGTTTACGAGTACAATTTCCTTGGCCCGACTTTACTGCTTGCACGTTATAAAGTACTGATATATACGTGTCTTTCTTTTAAATCACTTTGTAAGAAAACAATGCATGGCGAATTGCAACACAGAAATGCATAGCGCATATCTGTGAAACCTATGGATCAGATCTTGTAAGATTTATCTAAGACGAGTATGCCGAAGTAGAGGCGAGTTTCGTTTCCAGAATTTGTATTTTGTTTGATAAAGTGCAATTCCACTCTACCATTTTCCAAATATATTTTTGTTCTAAAAGAAAAACAGTTTCTACTTAGTTGTTATGCAAATCTATTACTGCATAGCTAATTTTAAAACTAGTTTTTGAGTATGTTGAAATTCGGTTTGGCTGACTCTACCTAACAATAAACGTTTTTTTTTTTTTTTTTTTTTATAATCTATAGGCTCGCGTTTGACCACTATCTCGCCTGATGTTAAGCGATGACGTGGTCTACGGTGAAGCACGCTTGCCTAGAAGAAACCTATTCACTCTTGACTTAAAGACCCCAAGGTTGTAGCTATCAGGGAACAAAGACCCCGGAAGGGAATTCCACTCCTTAGCTGTACGCACAATGAAAGTATTAGCAAAACGCTTTGTGCGTATGGACGTGTTAAAGAAAAACATGCAAAACATTAATTTGAAGGATTCTTCCTGTTGCATTGTACAGTTTAGCCATGTTTTCAGTGGCGCCGGTTACACATAATATATAAAATCATAATAACGACGGTACTTAAAAATGAAACTGAAATGTGATTACTAAATGCACATGCATAATTTTGAGATAGTTTATCTTCGGCTTTTTCGAAGCGATAAAAATTATGCTGTTTTATATCTTAGTGGCTTTTTATCTAACCTTGACAATAACATGTTTATAATATCAGTGATATTATATAAACGAATAGTAGCAAGAGATAGCACAGCGGCTAAGTGGCGGCGGGCATTGTGTGCTCGCGACACCGTCGTCGCCGTCGCTCAGTGAAAGGCGATGCGCTTGACCGTCGCGGCGACGACGGCGAGCGCGGCCGCCGGAGAGGACGCAAGGGCGCCGTGCGTCTTGCCGAAATTATTCGGGGCTCGCTGCACAATCGATTTTTCCCGCCCGATGCGGAAAATTCTTCGGGGCGGGGCGGGTGTAGTGCGACGGGAGGAGGGGGGCGAGCGAGGGGGGCACAGCTCCGGGGGGGCAGGCGGAGTGCAGCGGGGCGGTGCAACGCGCGCCGTCCCGGCCGGCGGCGGCGGGCAGACAGTAGGACGGCGACGCCACTGAGAGTCGGTGACCACGGCGCGAGGAGCGCGCTCGCCGCACAGTGACATGTAGCGCGGCCGCCGCGCCGCAGCCCCGCGACTCTCCGCCGGTGGCGGCGCGCCGATGCGCCTGCCGCCCGGCCCACCAGCCCGACGCCCGCGCCGCGACGCGAGTCGATCTCCACTCGTGATCCTCACCAGTGTCACTTTCACTGTTACAACTGAAGCGAGCCCTTCAGCCCGTCTGTATTGACGACAGTCGTCGGATGGAACCCGGAGTGCGCCGATTCGCATCAAGGTTAGACGAATATTTGAATGTGAGTGTTAGTGCGCCGCCCGCCGACGACCAGCGCGCCCTAGCGCACCCTGTACTTCAGCTGTTCACACTACAAAACACATAGGTAGGTCGCAACACGTGAGAACCACTCGCCACGAGCCTCTGACTCATGTAAAATTCCAACAGGCCGTTTTCGGTGAATTAGTTTTCCAGAAAACTTACTGTCATGCACCCTGAAGAAATCAAAGCCGAATCTTATGAGTATTTGAAACGCTGAAATACGTTATAATCTAGAGCCTTTCTTAGATGATTAGGAGTCGATTTCCCGCCTTTGTGTATTTAGTTAGTGCCAAACTGGTTTGTTATCCTTCATAGTTTTAGATCGTCTGAGTTTTTTTAATAGTAGCATGTATAAACATTTATGTTAGCATAGATGAGTTTATATAAAAAATTGTTCGTGAGTCAGTGTTGGACAGTAACGTGACATCGCAAGCGGAGCATGCGGTGAAAATGTTTTGTGTCTAGTTTTTATTTTGTTGGCTAAAATATATATATAATTGATATAAATACAACAAATTTTGATACGAGTAGAGTATTCAGCGAATACAGAAGTGCATGCAGGTGGAACCTGGTATGTCGCGTTGTGCGTGTCGCACATATAGGGGTACGATGATCGCACGTACAGTCAATATTTAAAAAGCAGCTTTTGTCCGCCGCATACATCGCGTGACATTAAGAATTGGAAAAATACTACCTACGTCTATGTAGCGATGGTTTTACCCCTTGGCTAAACAATTATATCGATGACAAATGCATTACATTGTCGGGCAGCTTCAAAACTGCACCCAAGTGTTTTAAATTTTGTAAATTTCTTGATTCGGAAGCGAAACTTTCTTTGTCTACCTTCAATTTTATATCTTTCTTATTTCATTAATATCAGAGATAAAGACGGTCATTGGCAGTTATCACTATGTTTTAATTATAAACTCCACATGTAATAACTTGAATACAAAGCTTAATGCCACCAGAAATGGTTTTGTAATTCTTGTTCGAAACAAAAGCATTAAAGTTTCATTATAACTCAGTAATTAAAGTAATAAACTAGAAATTACTATATTACCGATACAAAATTATTTATTTATAACGAATCAATTAAGTTCTTGAAGTCTCCTGCCATTGTTTTGAACTCACTGTTGATACCTTTTGGATAGTAACAACCATATAAGACTTTTAAGTCATTGACAACCCGAAAATGTTGTGTATATTGAAGATAATGTTTTTCGGTAATCAAAGACAATTGTCTATCAATAAACAAAGACTTTGATACAAAATAAGGTAATTATAGAAAAGGTAATGGTAAATAACATTACCTAACTATAGATATTATAAAATACTTACTTTTTTGCCGCTTTTCGTGTCTGTATGTCCCGTCTTTTAATCTCCGCAACGGATTTTCATGCGTTTATCACCATCAGATAGAGAATTTATTCCAGTAGATTTATATATATGTAAAGTACATTGACATTAAACTTATATTTATACTAATAATATTATAAAGAGGAAATATTGGTATTTTTGATTTTTTGTAGTTTTGTATGTAAAAACTTCTGGACCGATTTGAAAAATTCTTTCACCGTTGGAAAGCTACACTATCCCCGAATGACAGTAGCTACTTTTTATCCCTGTATTCCCACGAGAACAGGAACTACGCGGATGAAACCGCGAGGCGTCCGCTAGTAAATAATATTGTAAAAAATATGGTGTTTGGTCAAGGCGTATAACCATGCGAAGCAGAGAAATTTCATATAGTTGCATATAATTTAAAAAGCTCATTGCAAATAGTAAGTATGTAGTTAGACGAAGAAGCCTGCTTTGAAAATAAGCAATGTTTCCAACTTTCTACACTATTCTGCTTACCTATACATGTTTTACTACTAATAGTTAATTTTAATTGAGAGTCTTGAGTTTTATTATCCAGTTTGATGACTTCTAACTTAAAATACACTATTTTACTTTATTTTAAGTTTGTTTGAAACAAAGGAAAAGTAGTTTAAGGTTACACTAGTCGGTTATTCTTCCATACAAACGTAGTCTGGCGATTACTTCACAATTTGACGATGTAATTTCAAAATAAAAAATGATATCAATTTGTCTCATCATTATCTAGCCCTCTATGGAAACAAAAAAGTATAAAAAATATATATTTGAAAGTTATGAGCGCCGAAAGTTTAACATTTCGACACTAATTTTAACGCATTTTTGGGCGCAAATAAATACCATAAGAAGACGGAAAATAGCAAAACGGCCACCATACAGGGATATATTAGTAGTTCAACAATGCAGATAATTTTTTTTTGAACAGATACGTTAAGTCGTTTTTTCATGATTTCCAGACTCCCAAAGGTATGTTTATAAAATTTCGCGCGCTCGGTTTCGTCCTAAATCATCAACCATTTCGCTATAAATTTGCAAAAGTGTGTATTCGTACGCGAACTAGCTTCCTACTGCTCATCACAGCACCTATCTCTTCCACACGTGTTGTCGGGTGATATAGCATGCATTTTAACCCCGTACACAAAATAGTTCGTGCCTTCGACTAGTGTAACCTTAAACATAGTTGTTATGGTTTTCTTAACCGTTATGCGTATGTTACACTGATCCAAGGAATTATTCAACAGATTTTTTCTCGCAACAAAAACAATCTAAGTTTATCGTCGGTATAATTCATAATAAATATCTTCAATTGTAGCTTCCTTGTAGCTTGCCTGTGTTAAATGTACCTAATCTTTCATGGAACTATTTGCTTTGAAACCACTATGGATACATGATGTCTTCATTTTATCAACTACTTGAAACATGGAGTTGTGTTTTGTTTCATCTACAGCCGTAACTTTAACTTAGGAACTCTTCTTAGAGTTAAGCTCGCCTTGCACTCATGTTGTATATGTATTTTTTTAGTGTACAATAAAGAATTAAGAATTAGGAAGCCGAGTAATAAACTAGAAGTTTTATATAAAAAAGTCATACATAAAAAAGGTCATAAGTTTTTTTTTTTTACACAATAGCATTTTGCCGCGACTTCGCTTCTTTTGTCTATCCTGTGCATGTTTATGAGATAAAATAATAGCTGAATGTAATTCGGTTATAGTATAAATTTGTATCTGTAAAATTTTCGTAGTTGGATAATTACTTCCGAAGATTATCTGCTACAAATGAAGCATAATAAAAAGAAAATCAATTAGACCATTTATAGGTACTTTTGCATTGTCAGACAAAGATGAAAGCTAGTTTTTAGGGTTCCGTACCCAAAGGGTAAAAACGGGACCCTATTACTAAGACTCCGCGATCCGTCTGTCTGTCTGTCTGTCTATCTGTCTGTCTGTCTGTCCGTCTATCACCAGGTTGTATCTCATGAACGGTGATAGCTAGACAGTTGAAATTTTCACAGATGATGTATTTCGGTTGCCGCTATAACAACAAATACTAAAAACAGAATAAATTAAATATTGAAGTGGGGCTCCAATACAACAAACGTGATTACTTTGGCGTTTTTTGCGATAGTGGTACGGAACCCTTCGTGCGCGAGTTCGACTCGACACTTGGCCAGTTTTTTTATTTTCATTAGTGAGGGGTTTGCTCTTGCATAACTTTTTTTAGTTGCGCATTTGCAAGCGTCGTTTCTTTGGAGAAAAACGTGCAAGAAACTCCACGGTCACTCTTTTCCATCAACAATTACTATATAACCCTTTTATAATAAGTAAAGTTAAAATAATGCTAAAACTAAAATTAATTAAATCAGGATAAAAAGAACACGTGTAACTTAAAACTTATCCGAAATAAATCAATTTCTGAAAGTCCTGAAAAAAATATACCAAATTTTTATTTATTTCAATAGACAAACTGATTTATCAATAAATAAAATTTAATGTGGTGTGGCATAGTGCTAATAAATGTTTATTGATTATATCACGTTATTACCTATTTATTAATTGTTACATCACCAATAATGAACCATTATCAGATAGTATGTGTGTGTGTGTGTGTGTTGTGCGATTATTAATATGCGGGTTTATATTTTAGTTCTCTGCAAGTTTATTTCATCAAGTCAATGCAAAAGAAAAAAAAGGCATCGAAATTATTCAACACTTACATTGATGCAGCGTCTATACACCTTGTTTAAGTGTTGATTAGTTACTGTTAATTACTTAATCTCATCATCTGCCTAGCCTTTTCCCAACTATATTGGGGTCGGCTTCCAGTCTTACCGGATTCAGCTAAGTACCAGTGTTTTATATGGAGCGACTGCCTATCTGACCTCCACAACCCAGTAACTGGGTAACACGGTACCCCTTGGCAAGACTGGTGTCAGATCTCAAGCTTCTGACTACCCGTAACGACTGTCAAAGATCTTCAAATAACAGCTGGGGCCAACGGCTTTACGTGCTTTCCGAGGCACGGAGGAAACTCGGTATGTTGGAATGGTCACCCATCCACGGACCGACCTCGTCAAGCGTTGCTTAACCTTGCTGATCGACCCGTGCGGCTGTTATTATTTAGCCACGAGCTCCTCAATGTCAATTACTTAATCTATACTATAATCATATTATAAAGAGGAAAGATTTGTATTTTTGTATGTAACGAATAAACTTAAAAACTACTGGACCGATTAAAAAAATCCTTTCACCGTTGGGAAGCTACACTATCCCCGGGTAATATATGCTACTTTTTATTCCTGTATTCCCACGGGAACGGGAACTGCGCGGGTGAAACCGCGAGGCGTCCACTAGTAATAATATTATAAAGAGGAAAGATTTGTATTTTGGTATGTAACGAATAATATTAGGCTATAATTTATTAAAAAAAAAATAGATATCCTTAATCCTTTTGAATATTGCAATAATGTAACACAAAGAAGCAAATTTTTGCCTATAAAATTCATTATTTGGCGTGCGCTGAGAAAACTATTGATACATAAAAATTATGTGCTACATGATTAAAGTACTCATTATTACCTTTATAAAAATCTGCGAGAGAATATATCTCACTATCATAGTTAAGTCACAATAGCAGCTTTTGTGTTCTAAAATTTAATTAGATCGCTGGTAGAAACAAAAGTTGGTTACATGTTACATTCATATTGTAGTATGGTATTAATTGTTATTCAACGAAATAGATTAAGAAATTGGTAAGTAGTAGGGTTGGTAGGGTTCGTAGGGTAGGTGGGTAGGTAGATAGCTAGGGTAAGTGGGTAGGTAGGTAGGGTAGGCTATGTAGGGTGTAGGGTAGGTAGGTATGTAGGATAGAGTTGGGTAGGTAGGTTAATCGGTAGGGCAGGTTGGTAGGTAGGTAAGGTAGGTGGGTAGTTAGGTAGGGTGGGGTAGGTAGATAGCCAGTGGACGGGAGCAAAACCGCGGTAGTCAGTTAAGGGATATAAAAAAACACACTGTTCTTTTTTTTTTTTTGAAAAAACGTTGTCCCGCACTAGGAATTTCGCCTGTATCGTGGGTGCGTTTACAAACATATAAACTCACATACACAAACACCCAGAGCCGGAACAACTATTTGTAGATCATACAAATATTTGTTCCGTGCGGGAATCGAACCCGCGACACGCAGTGCAGCAGTCAATCGCTCAACCACTGCGCCAACCGTGCGCCCATTGTATAGACAGTTCGTTATAAATATAATGTATTAGCTTGCCAGCAAGTGGAAGTCCTGCGGCAACTTACTACCGGGATGAAAAGTTAAGTCTTACTCTATGCCATTACATGTGCCAAATCCGGTCAGTGGTTGATGCGTGATTGATAAACAGACATCCAATCTTATAGACTTTCATATATTTTATAATATTAGTATCTACCGTACAGATTGTAACTTACAAGCTTTTAAAACAATCTGACACTTGTTTATGAGAAGTTAATTAACGCGTAGTTCACTTACCTTTATGTTCATGGGACAACAATTTAGAAAGAAAAAGAAAGGAAGTAAAAATATTTATTTATGACCCGCACAGGAGACACGAGATAAGAAAAACACAAACAATAATAAAAATAAAAATAAATAGCCCCGTGCGTGACCAAAAAGGCTCCTATCTCAGCATGAATGTCTATGAGTAGACTGTAAACTGAGTTTTTTAAAAGATTCCTGTTTCCTGAAGTTTTCTAAAGGTGGTGCAAAATATGAGTACCTATCTATATATCCCATAATATTTGTATTATGGGATGTCAAAAAAAACACCATGTATAAGACCCATACTAAATTATTATTAATTATATACTATTATTTGCATAGCCGTTCAATAAAAACCTGCTAAATCGAACACCAACCCGCACTGGGCCCGCGTGGTGGATAACGGCCCATTCCCTCTCACAGAGAGGAGGCCTGTGTCCCAGCAGTGGGAACATTAATAGGCTGATTATGTATGTAAATCGAACATCAACCTAATTGCCAAAGGTTGCACATAACGGGCAGTGTTTTGTTCGTAAGTAACTATAATTTGTTAAGAACTAAGTGCCAAAAAAGGTTGATACATAAACACGCTTATTCAGAACATCCTGTCTGTATGTAACAGTCTTGGTTTACGCCGTTTACGTACAAAACAGTAATAAAACCGGCCAAGTACGAGTCGGACTCGCGCATGAAGGGTACCGTACCATTATCGCAAAAATGGCAAAAAAACACGTTTCTTGTATGGGAGCCCCACTTAAATATTTATTTTATTCTGTTTTTAGTATTTGTTGTTATAGCGGCAATAGAAATACATCTTCTGTGAACATTTCAACTGTCTAGCTATCAATTCGTGAGATAGAGCCTGGTGACAGACAGACAGACAGATTATTTTATTTTTATTTTTAGGCGCGAGTTTGACTATTAACTTACCTTCGGGGTGAAACGTATTCATCATCATCATCATATCAGCCGAAAGACGTCGGTTCTGCGAGCAATGTGCCTTGACCACTCCATATACCACATGCAGAGGGCTATGCTCGGCGTTTCCTTACGTGATCGAATCAGAAATGTAGAGATCCGCAAGAGAACCAGGGTTACCAACATAGCCCGAAGAATTGCCAAACTTAATTAAAATTCATTTATCCATACCAATTTAGCAATCCCAAACTAGGCACAGCCTGTATCTTGGTGACCCAGACATTAGCAATCCCAATTTAAAAGTATACGAGGCCTGCTAGCGCTACTTGACACTTAATTAAAAAAAACTAAACACAAAATGGACAAAAATAGCACATATTAATAAGGAAAGATCAGAAGAACAATAAAGTGTAAAGTGTAAGTGAGGGTGTGTGTTTTATCCGAGTGTGTGTGGGTATTAATTTGTTCAACATAGTAAAGAGTAATTGCGTACAGACAAATTCAAAGTCTTTGGTCTTATCAGAATATCAGCGCAGCGTTATTTCCTTTTTGGGTATTGCTGCACATGCTGAGGAGCCTTTTTGATCTCGCACGGGGTTTTAATTTTATTATATTTTAATTTTTTGCTTATTTCTCGTGACTTCTGTGCGGGTCACACAAAAATATATGTTCTTTCTTTCTTTCTCTCTTTCCTTCTTTCTTTCCTTCTATCTTTCTTTTCTTATTTCTTTCTTTCTTTTCTTATTTCTTTCTTTCAATAGTGCGTGCTCGTTGTGCGTGTTGACGAGCAGACGAATTTTACCTACCTATATGTGTCAGTATTTCTGGAATCCCCATCGGTTTCAAGCAAAGTGTGATTTAGTGCTTGATTAAGATGATCATGTTGTTTCTATGAAAGTTACTCCTTATTTTGCACATAACGACATTGTTGATATCTATGTATATCTACAGCTATTAATAGCTACGAATTTCAAGACACATTCATGTAGCCGTAATTAAATACTTCGTACAACTTATTCAGGTAGAACATTACGTTCGTTAGTGCGATTTTTTTCATTCATCGTTTTAAATGATCCGTCTTAAAATATGGTCCGTGCATCGGTCCATTACGTTTCTTCTGAGATAAAACGCAGCCGCTTTTCGCGTAAAATTAACCATGTAATTAAAAACTATAGAGCCGACGGCGGAGTCTAGACTCTTACATTCCAAGCATTGATTTTAATACGTCTTCGGATGATTAAGTTAGATAAAAAATCTAAACTTTCAGATTTTATAATTGTGTTGCGATTGATACCGAGTCTTTTAGGCCGTTTACATTAATTGCAGAATATTAAAACTTAAGTTTATATTTATAAATGGAATACTCGGGTAACTAAGGTACTTACAGATGAATTTTTTAGGGGAACTTGTAGCATATAAAACCAATAATAAAAGTGTGACAAATGAGCACAGTCGTTAAAAGAGTCATTTATTGAATTTAGGTAAAAATATCTAATACAATTTCTTGCCTTCATATTTTTTAAAATTTTGTTATTTAGGGTTCCGTACCCAAAGGGTAAAAACGGGACCCTATATATTACTAAGACTCTGCGGTCCGTCTGTCTGTCTGTCTGTATGTCTGTCACCAGGCTGTATCTTAAAAACTGTGATAGCTAGACTGTTGAAATTTTCACAGGTGATGTATTTCTGTTGCCGCTATAACAACAAATACTAAAAACAGAATGAAATAAATATTTAAGTGGGGCTCCGACACAACAAACGTGATTTTTATGCCGTTTTTTGCTATAATGGTACGGAACTCTTTGTGCGCAAGTCCAACTCGCACTTGGCCGGTTTTTTAAACGTTACCCCACTCTAGGAATTTCTTCCTGTAGCGTGGATATGATGATTTACAAACATTTAGACTCACATACACAAGACACCCAGATCTGAAACAATTATATGTAGGCCATACACTTACTTGGTCTGTGCGGGAATCGAACCCGCAACACGCAGCGCAGCAGCCGATCGCTCAACCAATACACCAGCCGTGTCGTCAATATATAAAGAAGATACATAGATGTACAGTAGTACATTAACAAAAAAAAACTTAACTTAAAACAGGTAACAATTTAAATACTAAGTAAGTAGGTAAAAAAGTATTAACATACAAAACTAAGAATTAGACAATACTCGTGACTGTCGAAAATTCGTATAAATATTGATAAATCTAAGCATGGCTTTGTTTCGTTTTCAGACAATAGGTAATACAATTTCAGCAAAGTGACATTGAACCTGTAACCTAGGTTAGCAACAAACGTCATAGGTAAACATAATTAAAAAAAAAACGACGAAATAAAATAAATGGCATATAAATGCGTATACTTTTTATATATACTATACTTTTTAGAAAGATAGAAAGAAAAAAGAAAGAAAGAAAAGGTATTTATTTGTGACCCGCACAGGAGACACGAGAAATCAGCTTAAAATTAAACAAAAGTAAAAATAAAAACCCCGTGCGAGACCAAAAAGGCTCCTATCTCAGCATGTGCAGCGATATCCAAAAAAGGAAATAACGCTGCGCTGATATTCTGATAAGGCCAACTGTTGATACCACGGACACACTTACTTAGGTGTTTGCTGTTCAATGATTTTTGTTATATAATTATGCACCGTATGTATAATAAATTCCTAACTTAATCTGATTCTAACTTTACAGAATTAAAATATCACTAAAGATTGCAAAGACCAGCACTTCAATGATGTAATTTTCTAAAACAATTCGAAGGAGTTTGAACGAAGTTCGTTTATTTTTTTCTAAATATAAATTATTTAATTTATCCGCTCGACAACGTAAAGAATGCAAGAAATGTTGTTGGATTGTCAAAACGAAAGACTTCATTGATATTCTCAATTGGGAGTAACGCATTTACCAGCTATCACGTTGCTAACTGGGTAATTATTATACCACGCCAAAGCAATAGGGATGTTGACAAAAAAAAACTATTTATTCCGTTATTTATATAACCTAAAAATATTGGACACGTATTTTTTTTTTGCCACTTAAATAAAAAAATACGACGATACAGCGCGTTGAAATATCGTATGACGTCACGGTGTGCTATACTTTATACTGACAAAGTGACGTCACAAGCCCCCCACTCCTGAACTTTGTTGCGCTTTATCTTTGTCAATTTGTATTTATTTGATGATTGATAATAATATTATAAAGTAGGAAAGATTTTTGACGTGACAACACGCCGGCTGCACGCACGAAAAAGGATGACTCAATATAACGTTACGCTCAATGTAACGTTAATCGTTATCAATGTTTTGTTATGACGTTGTCACGTTTAACTACCGTCCGTAAACCGACTTTACAGACAACCAATTTTTTTGTTTGTTTGTTTGTACCGAATAGGCTCCGAAACGACCAGACCGATTTAAAAAATTCTTTCACCAATAGAAAGCTACATTATTCTTGAGTAACATAGGCTATTTTTTAATCGATAACGGGTCCTGTGGGGTGGTCCACGGGAACGAAGCCGCGGGGAACAGCTAGTATTTGATAAAGGAAAAAATACAGAACCAATATTATTTGATTAACTCACTGACGGGCTAAATAGAATTATCATTTAAACATCCCTATTCTTGTATATCCCTAGTTGGTGCTGTTATGAAAGAATAAATAAATTTAAAAAACTTTTTTGAAACAATGTTTTTAGCTTACAGTGCAGTGCAGTGGATTTTTATCCAAACCAAATAAACTTGTAGCTCAATAGGATAATATCAAAACATAATAAAATCAAGATCTTGCATTTCTCTTGCTATCTTTATGAACAACATTATCTTTGCGTGGATATTCCCCTGAAGCCGAAATAAAAAGTAACTAACTATAAAACTAACTTATTAAGAATGTAAGCAGACATGTCATAGTTGCAAACGGTTATAATTATCGTAGGAAAACATTAATATGACATTAATACATTTACGACTTGATTGGGAAGTGTGATAACTTTTTATTATTCATTAATACTTACTTATTTTATTGATACAATCACTACAAAGTAAAAGGTACCAACTTTTGCGGCCGGCTTCACCCGCATGAATATCTCAAATTATCCCATATAGACCCTACGTTCCTCAGGTTCATTTTAAAATGAGAATCACGTCTAAGCGGCTAGTCGCAATTTTTTGAAAATAATATATGTTACATTAGACCATTCTCTTAACAATTTGATCTATGAAAATTCTGAATTTTAGTCTAAAAACATAGTATAATTAATTTGTAAAGTTATGCCGAACACGGACAAAAAACAAAAATCGCAACAAAACCGCCAGGCGTATTTCAATGAAATTTTCACCGTTTTAATGACAATTTAACTATTTCCATTTGAATCTAGGGTTTTTTTTAAGTCATTGCATAATAAGGAAAGTACAAAAAACTACTGAATTTTGGGTCGCGCGGGTGTGAATCGAATGCGCGTTTTGTTCTCTCAAGGTCGTTGGCGACTGTCGTCGTCTTAACTTAAGACGACAGTCAGTCAGTCTTAGTTTAAGACTCTTAAGCCGCTGGTCTCGGCTGTTATTTGTAAATCTTTTACAGAGTCAGACGCCAGAAAATCTGACACTATTATAGTCAGTTACTGGGTTGTGGAGGTCAGATAGGCAGTCGATCCATGTGAAATACTGGTATTCAGTTTTATCCGGTTAGACTGAGATGCCTACAAATTACTGTGTCGTGTCGTGGCGTGGCGCGGGATGCATCAATCGTACGACACAGTTCAAGCCTACGAGTATTGTAGCCAACCATATGCGTCATAAGGCGCCTCGACATGCCACGACACGTAACTATGTTGTCACCTGAAGCCGATCCCAAAATATTTGAGAAAAGATTAGGTTGATTAATACAATTTACACCTAGTTCCTTCCTCCCAATTCGTGCCTAGATCCCTAGGCACGAATCAATACGAAATTAATAGTTTATATTTAAGTACTTAGGTACTGATTATAACTACTCAATAATGATGAATGTAAATTGCCATTGTGTTGCAAACTAAAAATAAATTGTAATTAATGGCACGCATAGATTATCTAAAGAAACTGATACTCAAACTGACTGATAACGACATTGTAACACAATTATACCTTTATCAGTGTTCGCAGATTGATCATGAATAGATTTCTGAATGTGTAAATGTTCGTGTGGCATATTTTCGAGTAAAGTAATAAATCAAGCTTTTTTGCAGCATATTTTTCATTGGGAGCCTATTACATCTTCTTACTAGTAAAAAAAGTCTCGTATTGGCATGTACTCAAAATAGAGGTAGTCTCAGAAAAACTAACTTTTGTAGATGCATAAAAAATTAACAAATTTATTTACGTTAAATTACAAAATCAAAAACTGAAGAAATGGGTAAATTTATTTTTGAAAATAAATTTATTCAAATGTCGTTCTTCGCGGTTCTGGAACTCTTCAAAGCGATCTAACATTAATGAAAACGCGTCTCAGCAGTTGAGTATCCCAGACCTCACACCTCCAAGTTGAGTAGATTCAGTTATGGTTGATGGATTACTGTTGTACACCCAACTCTTCAGATAACCTCAGATGAATAATCCGGAGGTGTGAGGTCTTGGCTACTCAGTTTTTTCTGAAACCTAACCTGACCGAAAAAGAAATTGCACCTACAATCACTAAATGAAAACACTAGGTATTTTCATATAGGTCCATTTTTTTTTTAAACATATTTTGCATATAAAAAAATAAACTAAATAAAACCCAAGGAGTTGAAGTAGGAACTGCTCCAAATCATTTTCATTCGGAATCCTGCCCAGAAAACTGGTGACACAACCACGTTTAATGGCCATACAAATTCTTTGATCAAAGAACGAGCCTATGGAAATTTTGTGTGCATTTGAAAATTAAAAAACCTGCTTGAAAACAACTAATAATTAAACACGGTTAATGAGTTAAAAATATTTGGAGCTGATTTTAATAACAGCGATATTTCAGTTAACTTTTCCTTTGAATGTCAATGTTACATTGTTCATTCAGCCGTTTAGCTTTCCTTTAAACTTTCCGGCGCTCGAATGTCAAGGGACGTAGAAAGAGCAGTAATTTAATTACAATAGGTACATTTAAAAAACTGGCCATGTGCGAGTCGGACTAGCGCACGAAGGGTTCCGTAACACTATCGCAATAAACAGCAAAAAAATCACGTTTGTTGTATGGGAGCCCCACTTAAATATATATTTAATTCTGTTTTTAGTATTTGTTACATACATCATCTCATCATCTCGGTTCATGAGATACAGCCTGGTGATAGACAGACAGACAGACAGACGGATCGTGGAGTCTTAGTAGTATTTACCCTTTGGGTACGGAACCCTAAAAAGTCATATCATGTTAGTTATATCTTCACCACCCATGATTAACTGGTAGAGAATGCCTAAAGCATTAAGTCTGCCACTGTAGTGCCATTGTGCGACAACTTTAATTAAGCTGAGACTTTTTTAACCTTATTATCAAAATTTACAAAAGACAGTCCCCCAGAACAGTACCCGTCAACACTTCCTAGTGTTTACTCTGGGAAGAAGAAATGGCGCAATACATTATATCTGTTAGTTTAGCAGAATTTTGAAGAAAAGTATGTAAAGTAATTTCATTCACACACATCGTAGAGAGCAGTGGTGGCCCAGTGGTATCGGCCGCGACTTACAAGTTGTAGGTCGTGGGTTCGAGCCCAGGCAGGCGTTTTACTTTGTGTAAATTATTTCATCACCACTGCTCTCAAAACGGTGAAGGAAAACATCTTGAGGAAGCCGGCATGTCCTAGAACCAAAAATTCGAAGACATGTGACATCCGCCAACCCGCACTGGGCCCGCGTGGTGGATTACGGCCCATTCCCTCTGACAGAGAGGAGCCTATTAATGTTCCCACTGCTGGGACTCATCCCAGCAGTGGGAACATTAATAGGCTGATGATGTGATGATGTGACATCGTGAATATAGTAATAAGTTCAATTACATTTGTAAAGTATATACCTTAACATTATTATAAAAATAAATTCGTTTTTGGTGTCTGTCTGTGGGGCCAGGTAGTTCTTCTAAACTCTACGATCGATTTTGATGCGATTTAACTCCATCCTAAGGAGAATTAATTATGTAGTAAAATAATATTATACTAACCACAAACAAGAATTCTCGGTGTTTTGACAAATCGTAAAAATGGCGAGTCGCTTGTTCATACGATCCATACTGTAATATTTTAAAAGCGAAAGTAATTCTGTCTTCTTTGTATACTTTTAAGCCTAAGCAGCTATACAGATATTTAAAAAATACATAGATATAGTCTAAGATTTGAAGATGGACAAAGGATCTTATCTTATCTTATGGAGGGGCCGAGAAATACCTCGGACACTTCGACCCATTGGGATCTTTTGTGGTCCCCTAGATAACTTACTCCTCCTCATTCTCGTTGAAAACTGTTTTCATGAGTTTTACAACGAGACTAGGAGATATGAGCCTATAATCTTCTGGTTTTGGGTATCCAACCCCTAGGAGACTCATTCGCTTACCAGCCAGTGCATCGCATGTGCACAGTAGGTGCTCCATGCGTTCCGTATGTTCCCCACACAACCTGCACATGGGTGTCGCGGTTAGACCCATCTTCATGAGCATGTCGTTGGTAGGACAAAGGATACTTTTAACAACTCAAAACTCGGGCAAAACCACGAGCAGAAGCTAGTTTGTTTATAAAGTATTTTCAGTAATGTATAAATTACATCACGGCGTTGTCGTGGGACAGGAAAGGTGCAAACGAAAACAAACATGTGATGAAGAGCTCGTCCGCTAATAGAAACACCTTATTATATACACAACTGCGTCCTATTATGTGAGTAAATACCTATGACAATGTACTGTAGGCTAGGAATTATTTAGTTAGGTATATAAGCCTCTTGTAGTAGAGACTGGAAGAAAAACGACAAAGAAAAAACACCGGCCAAGTGCGAGTTGGACTTGCGCACGAAGGGTTCCGTACTTGGCAAATTGCGGCTTACGATTAATGACGTATTAAAAAAAACTACTTACTAGATCTCGTTCAAACCAATTTTCGGTGGAAGTTTACATGGTAATGTACATCATATATTTTTTTTTGTTTTATCATTCTCTTATTTTAGAAGTTACAGGGGGGGGACACAAATTACCATTTTGGAAGTGTCTCTCGCGCAAACTATTCAGTTTAGAAAAAAATATATGTTAGAAACCTCAATATCATTTTTGAAGACCTATCCATTGATACCCCACACGTATGGGTTTGATGAAAAAACATTTTTGATTTTCAGTTCTAAGTAATTTTTGTGTGAAAATCTTAAAGCGGTTCACAGAATACATGTCATCTACTTACCAAGTTTCAACAGCATAGTTCTTATAGTTTCGGAAAAAAGTGGCTGTGACATACGGACAGCAAGACTGACAGGCAGACAGACAGACATGACGAATCCATAAGGGTTCCGCTTTTGCAATTTAGCTACGGAACCCTAAAAACAAATACCATTATTTTCACAAATCGTAATTTTAAAATTAGAAGGAGATGTTAAGGAGTCTATGGAGAATTTTTTATCTATTTATTTTGATATAAAATTATGTAAATTTATAGGCTAGTCTAAACAAGTCATGTGAGACCCAAGGACAATGAAGATTCCTGCTGTAAATTATCATGTAACCGGATTGTGAGAAGATTTTACACTCAAAGTGTTATGGATTATTTTATAAAAACAAGTTAATAATAAAATCAATCAGAGACATTAGCAGACATTACAAAAAATCCTTTTCAACTGAATTGTATGATAGAATATTTTACGAACACTATCTTAAACGCGCAGGAACTCAAAGTATTACGGACACTTTTATAAAAACAAAATCAATCAGAGACCAGTGGCAGACGTAATAAAAAAATAATTTTCAGTGAAGTGTTGAGTGATAGAACAGTTTACGTACACTATCTAAAACGCGCTGTTGGTTTGCACTACCTACCGTCTGACATCGGCGCCGCCGCCGCCGCGCAGTGTAATGCCTAGCAATTAACATTGACGCGAAATTCATCCGTGTTATATTTCGGGCATAGCAACTATATCTGCAAGCGAAAAAGTTACCCGCCGCCACTGACGCACGCACACTAACAAACACTAACATGTGCATGGAGCGCACAATAGGCCTAGGTATATAGGTATCTTTTATACCAGTCTACACACACACAGCGGTGCATGCGCATGTGTGTGCCCGGCAGACTTTACCCTTGAACGCATGCGAAACACTAGATAATTCCACACAGAATAAAATTGGTGCATTGATAAAAAAATGATAACCTGAATAAACCGTTGGCAGGTTTCAGCGATGACATACCTTCTTTACAATTTTTTTCGATTTTTTATAGTTGTGTCGTAAAAAAATGCAGTAAACTGTATTAGAGTTATATTTGAAAGGAGACAAAGAAATGCCAATGTGCTCTTGTTTCTAAGCATGACAACCATTGTAGCAAAATTCTTTTAACCGTCAACGAACTCAAACGTGCTCTACAGATTTTATCAAATACAAAAATAAAAAATAACGTTCTAAAACTGAAATTGCAATTACCGTTTTGGCAGCACTTCATTCGTCATTATGTATCGAGTATATTTATCTTAGAGTACCTAACTACCAATTTACGATACTAAATTTCTTTAATTTTTTTAAATTAAATTGTAAAGAATATTGTGCAGATGTATAAAACATTTGCCGCACTTATAGCGTGGGTATCCATATACAAACACGTGTCTTTAACTTATAATGAAATTCTCAACAAAATTTTATTTCATAGCACTTACGCAACATGTCTAGCCACGTCACGACGAATTACAGTGAACAAAGTGGTAGACTTCGAACGAATTAGTCAGTCTGGAGTGTCGACAAACTTAAATTCGATTGCACGATCGCATGCTTTGAACAATCGTCTTCCCCGTACTAGTTTAGCTCTTTTAAACCATCGTTATCAACCAGTTCCCTTTACTAGTTCTAGTTATTTTTTTTTATCTGATATAGGCTCGCGCTTGACCACTATCTCACCTGATAGTAAGCGATGATGTGGTCGATGATGGAGCACGCTTGCCTAGAAGTATAGTAGCCATCGGGAAACACAGACTCTGGCAAGGAACTCCACTCCTTAGCTGTAGTAAAAGTTAGCTCGTAGGCTTTTTATGTTTTGGGATCCTTAGTGGATAATTTTTAATTGAGTATCGTTAATTTTATTACTAGTACACTGCTCTGGAAAATAAACGTTATTCTTAATAACGAAATGAATTTATTAATGAACTTATTATTATTAATCATAGATAAAGAATTTGAAAGATTTCTGTAGTCAAGACGTTCAAGGAACGGAACATATTTGCCTACAAAAATGTTTCGAAAATAGTTTTATTTGGAATAAGTTTCCTACTTACATATTAAGCAGGTAGGTACTTGCCACACAATTAGTTTAGTATCATTTGCGTGCAGACGAACCCAAGAAATGTATAAAACCCGAAAACGTGTTCTAGAATTTTATTCAAATAGTCATCCGCCATTTTGATCGTAATTTTATTCGTCGAGTCTATTCAAATAAATGTAATATATTTTATAATTTTGACATATTCTTAGGTTTACCTTGCTGTTTGTAATATTTAAAAATTATTATTTCTAAAGCTTCAAATCTAATTTACATTTTTAAATTAATAATTCTATTGAAATCACGCTACTTGGTAATTATACTTTTTTATCGATTATGGTTTTTACTTATCTATGAGATCTTAATCTTTATATAAATTCTAATTTTAAATATAATTTAATATCGAACAGTTGCAGACAAAATTGTATTACCTACAATTTACTAAATAGAGGATAATTTAAAGTGGCCGTAGTGTTTTTTTAATTAAAAAAAAAAAATGTAGAGTAGGTAAGTTACATATTAATTCACACAACTGTCAAAATTATTATCTACATCACATTTTGCATGGACAAGGACATAGACAAGGCTTACGTTACAACCTCTATGTTTAGTCCGCTAGTGAAGTTACCAACCTACCAGACGGCTCACAAGATTTCCTGTTCGGTTTTCAAATTAAATGTAAGTAGTTAACCTAGATCAACTTGATTTTTAAATAGGTGATTAAAAATCAAGCCGGCCTAGGTTACCTAATCATCAATGGGCTGAATAAATTAAGCTTCATTTGCCATGCATAACCGATAGGTTTTTAAGTGGGCTTTGTTCCGAAAGTAGAAAATATTGATGACGTCATTACACACGTGCTTTACAGTGTGTTTCTATTCTACACAAGCCCATACACACACATAGCCAATCACTTTACACTTGTCTTCATTTGTAAAGTTATAGCCATGCAATGGCCTTGATATTTGAATTGCATTTAAAAATGCAAAATATTTACTATTCAGATTTGGGCAATTTAGAATTTATACAGCGTAACTGAATTAATTAATAATTATAATATAAATGTATCTTTAATTTATTTAATAAATAAATTACTTTAAGGATACGTTGCATTTCCTTGTTCGTATCTAGTATTAAAATAATCATTATTCAACTAAGTTACTCATATCATTGTTAGAATTATGTATGAATTCTGTACTCATTTTAATAACGATTTTACAAAATGTTGCTAAAATAAATGAATAATAAAAATAATTCATGTCTGTTACTGTCCCCACTGCTGGGCAAACACTCATACAGCGAAGGCACGACCATTGATCACCACGCTTGCTCAAGGCAGGTTGGCGATTTCAGACTTATATCAACTAAAAGTCCAGGTTTCTTAACTATATTTTGCCTGGAACCCACGACCTCAAGCACAAGAGGCAAGGTCTTTTACCCTTTTTTAGGGTTCCGTACCCAAAGGTTAAAAACGGGACCTTACTATGACTCCGAGGTAAAAACGGAATAAAATAAATATTTAAGTGGGGCTCCCATACAACAAACGTGATTTTTTTGCCGTTGTTTGCGTTAATAGTACGGAACCCTTCGTGCGCGAGTCCGACTCGCACTTGGCTGGTTTTTATTTTTACTGTAATCATTAAATGACTTCTCCCGATCTGGGTGAAGCGGGAGGGCGTGTCAGACTTTTACTGACTAAAACCCACTCATTTGATTCCTCCAGTTGCTTGAGCCAGGGCCGCGGTAACTCTCTTTCAAATTTATCTGCGATCGAGGTCTTAACCGTTGGGACACCACGACGATTTATCAAGTGTTGGCAAAATAAATGCCTAAAATAAATATTGGTCCATTGCACCGCTAACCCAAAACGTTTTCAATAAGCAGTATCTATACAGGCATTTCTAATTCTTGCGATTGACGCATTTGCTTACATTACCCATCTCTTTACATCTATATCAATTGCTAGCGATGCAAATTGATATTGGAGATGACTATCGCAAGATGTTGCCAGATATCAGTGAAATATAATTATTTCAGGACTTTCATATCGGCCTTACAGATTTTCAGAGCTTCATCTTCAGAGATTCCAAATTACACGTGTACGACCACAATTCAGCAACGTCGACATCGGAGAGTATCAGTTGGTTCTATGCTTTACAATAGAATCATTGAAATATTTTACAAAATTTATATGCATACCAACTTAATAACTATGTTTTATACGTGATATCCATCAATACTAAATAAGCATTTATGTTATTACTAACAAATTTAGACAATAAGTATTTTATACAAAAAAAAAATGTATACTACGGAAGAGTAAACTTGTGTAAAGTTTTGCATAAATGAACATCATAATGCCATGCCTGCGTAGTAATTTTTAGTAAAGAACCTACCTCAACGCGTTCGCATTTGCTTTTCAAAAGAATATTTGAATTTTGAATTTACGCAGTTTACTACGACACTCAGAAATATGCGTTCAAGGTTTTATGGGTTAGCTGTCTGTCAATAAAAAAATATAATTATTAATGTTAAATCACCGGAATTCTTGTAATTAGAATCACTTTTATAATATGGTCGCCAATATGTGTTTTGCAGGGACCTATGTAGCAAATTGATTTTTATTTTGTTGGTTCGTCTTGTAACTCTTTGTTACACAACATCCGTTATTGATCAAAATATTTGGAATCATTTATACTTATAAACTATTTAAAAAAAGAATCAAAGGCGTTATTAGCTCCCGTTATATAGCTTTTAGTGTTGCAAGAACTCCCAACGTCTTTACGATACCGATAAGGGCATCGATAATAAATATTTCAAAAGTCACTTTTATCGATACCTTATCGAATCAATCACTAAGGCGGCGATAGCGTAACTGCATGATGCAAAAAGGATTGCGTGTGCGCTTTTTGAATTTTTCAGTTTCTTTTTTTTTTTTATCGACATCGCATCTTTGATTTAATTTTGAACTTTGTGGAAGTGCAAATATATAACGTAATACCCATTTATAAGTTATATAATCATTATTTGCATTTAAACCAATTTTACATTATAACAAATACACTAAGTTTGTAATTAAAATTAAGTCTTGTAAGTGATTTTTTGATGATTTTCTTGAATTGAAGAAGTGATTTTTTGATTTTATGGATAACACTGCTTTTAAAGCACCTTGAATGTAAACTGATTATAATTCATATTATTAATACCGTAATTCGTAACTACACAAAATATATAAAACTCAAATCAAGTTATGACAAATAAAAAAGTTTTACAAAACCAAAAAAAATAATGGAAATATTATGCTGTAGAAGTTTTTATAATTTATATAATTTTACAAAAAATATTTTTTGTCTAGAAGTCTAGACAAAAACATTTTTACATTTTAATTGGACATTACATTATCATGACGTAATTATATTTAGGTACATTCCAGAAAATCTTTAGTTTTATAATGTCATTATTTTCGTGCGCCCGTTGATGTCTATTGAAGGGTTTCCAGATTCCTTATGTTAGGGACAGTCAACACGAAACTGTGTGAACGAAAGCGGGCAAACTTTGAACTCATTTTTTTGCCAGACTTTTTGTTTCTTCTCAGTAACCGTAATTCTGTTCTGTTGTTGTGCCAGATATCAAGACCAAGTTTATATTTAGAACACTTATTTACAGCTTTTGTTTCAAAATAGAATGAACTAACCACGATTGTCAGATATGACATCTTAAATTCGTCGCAAACTACATCATAATTTGATTTGAAGTAGACTTTTTTACATCATTCTTTGATTTAAATTAGACTTTTTTCCACTCAAAGATCACTTTGCAACATTAATGTACTATTATTGATTCCCAATGACGTCAAATATTTCAAATAGTCGGTCAAAAGTAGGCAAAAAAATATTTGCTTGGAGAAACCATGTAATGTCATGGTAAGCTATTAAAAAATCTCAAGGCTAGCGGGTCGCGATGACGTCGGCAGCTCTACAAAAAGCCTATGACGTGAAGCACTAACCTTCAATCGGCACTTCTAGCTTGCCTGTTCATTGTATTCGATAGATCTACGATAAATATGCATCTACGCCTTTTTGCTTATTACGTTTTACATTTGATTAACGTTGTAATTTTTTGACTTTACTTAATATATTTTTTTAAATATTATTATTACCAAATGTGGGCAAATAATCAAATTGAAGACCAGTTCCTGTAACGGAAATCATTGTAAAAAATCAAGATGATATCGATCTCAGATCTACAAAAAAGCCTATGAAGTGAAACATTAGATAACTTTCTTTGTCATTTCTAGATTGTTGATTGTATTCTATAGATCCACGATAAATGTACCACTACGCATTTTCTGCTTATTATGTTTCACATTTGAATAGCGCTGTTATATTTTGACTTTTAATATATAAAAAACCAAATGTGGAAAAATAACCGAACTAGGTCTAGTTCCTGGAACGGAATGCATCTTAAAAAGATCGAGATGATATCGGTAGATCTGCGAGATCTATAAAAAAGCCTATGACGTGAAACACTAGGTAACCTTCGTTTGTCACTTCTAGCGTGGCTGTTGATTGTATTCTACAAATCTGTGACTAAAATGCGTGCGTCTACGCACTTTTGTCACTTCTTTTCAATTTGTTCGATGTACGATCGTTTCAATTTGTTCAAGTGGTATCGACGATTCGAGCGTTGTTACATTTTGGCGTTAAACGTAATAATAACGAAATGTGGGCAAATAACCGAAAATTCAACTATTATTTTCTTGCAGAGAGTAGGCCTGTGTCTCAGCAGTAGAAACGCTGTAGGGTGATTCAACTGACGGTTTTATATGTGAATATCTATTTTAAACACTCGTGCATAAAGTTTGAGTTTACATAACGACTAAGGCTCACTTAGCATAATCAGCATTTTTTATTTTCCCACTGCTGGGACTCAGACCTCCTCTCATAGAGTGGGCTATTATAAACTCCGCGGGCCCAGTGCGGATCGATAGGGCCCACTTGCATCACTCTAAATTCATTTATAGTAATTTTTTTTTCAAGACACATCGTTGTATTTACTCTATTCGAGACTTGCTAATTTTGTTGTTGACTTTTACTTTGAATAGTCTGTTAAATATACATACATACAACAAATATGGGTTAAGGTATAGAACGGTGGCTTTTCTAAACGATTGTTCTACGATTCCGTTATTCCAATCAAAGGTTTTACCGAAGACTTCATGGTTACTTAGGAAAATCCATGAAAGGTTAAAAATAAACCATTAACACTATGGTCTTTATGTAACTTGCTTGATGATAGAGGTTTAGTTTACATAACGACTAAGGCCCATTTAGCATAATCAGCATTTTTCCCAGTGCTGGGACTCAGACCTCCGCTCATAGAGTGGGCTATTATAAACCACGTGGGCCTAGTGTGGATTGGTAGGGCCACTTCCATCACTTTAAAATCATTTAGAGCAATTTTTTTTCTTCTTTTATTCGTCGTTCTATTTTTGTCAATCATTTAAAGATGAGAGTGCCAGAATTATGTTTTAAATATGTTTAGCGTTAGATGAATTTAGTAATTTGTGGTGCACGTGTTTTAAATAATTTATAGTGTAGTGGTGTAGTTTAGGCACATAATGGATTTTGGTTTGTAAAATACTGTTTGATAAAAAATCTCTATGAGTAACCAATTGCGATTGTCTGGGGGCATGCGTTTACAACTTGCTCACTGTCCATTCTTAATACCACAATACAAGCTAATAATTATCTTCATTCAGCTCATGTCCATGTAAGCCTTTTTCTCAGAATCGCCAAAATGGCTCATACTCACTCCGGAACACATAGGTGGCACTATGGCCATCTCCCTCCTATCATTAACCCGTGACTTTTATAGAGATATTTCTTCCCTTTAACAGCTGCTGACAACGTTATTATTAGCTCGGATTCTAAAGAACAACTTTACTTGGTCGATAAACCGGGTGGGGGTGACCAGGGAGGGTTTAATTGGCCAGTAGTCTAAATGTTTTATTACAACACTAATTGTAGAGGATCATTAGGTTACAGCCGCACGGGTCGGTCTTCGAGGTTAAGCAACGCTTGCCGAGGTCAGCCCGTCGATGGGTGACCATTCATTATATAACGAGAATCCTCCGTGCCTCGGAAAGCACGTTAAGCCGTTGGTCCCTACTGTCTTTTGTAGGTCTTTGATTGTCGTTACGGTTAGCAGCAACCTGAAATCTGATACTAGCCTTGCCAAGAGAGGCCTAGTTACTGGGTTCTGGAGGCTCGATAGACAGTCATCATCATTATCATCATATCAGCCGAAAGAAGTCGACTGCCGGACATAGGCTTCCCCCAAGCGTCCCAAGCGTCACCAGGTCATCGGTCCACCTAGTGAGAGGCCGTCGAACGCAACGTCTTCCGGTTCGCGGTAGCCATTCCAGAACTTTTCTGCCCCATCGGCCATCCGTTCTGCGAGCAATGTGTGATACTCGTATTCTACCTGAATCCGTTTAGACTGGAATTCGACCCCAATATTGTTGCAAAAAGGTTAGGCAGATTGAATATATAGACAAAACTTTTTCGATAACGTGGCTACGAATGGTGCATCACTAGCCCCAACAATTGAAAACATCGAACTATCACGTTCTCAAACGATGAACTTTTATTTGCTGTATTATGGATGCCCCGCAAACCCCCGTATTCGAAACGCACGTTTTTATAATGTCATAACATTAAACATGCAAATCGAGTAAAATAAGATTCTAATCGATACGAAGTATAAAAACGCCAATGTTCTGGTTACTAATTGCCCGACACTAAATCGTCCTTAGTGCTCATTAAACACGCATATAATTGCAGGGAACTTTAACGTCTAATTAACGGACGAACTAATAAAATGTCGGAGCTTTGTACTTCCCCTGTTTGAACAAGTTCAATAGTCAGCCTTATGGGACTATCTATATATGTAGTAAAAAAACCCATAACCGTTATTTCCACGAGCGACTATTCGCATTCGCATTAGTATAACAACGCCTTCGTGCGTTGCGTGTGTTAGTGAATCACGAGCCTGTATTTTTCTTGCCTTAGACGCACACAGGCAAACCAGAGAGAATCTGATTCTGTAGTTACATAATTCTGTATGCAGTAACGCTTTGTATTGTTGAGAGACGGATTAAAAAACGTGTTGGTGCTGATGGTGAGCTAAATCATTAAATAAGGTCACGAGCTTATCGTTTTTTTATCGGGCTACCGTTATATTCATTTTTGCATCAAATGTAGCGCTATCGCTGCGTTTTTGTTTTTTTTGTTCCTATTTTAAATGATTATGGAAATTTTAGTGTTCCTAATTCAAATGGTTATTTTGGCTTTATGATCGAGTTATCATTATGCGCTGTGTAATAAAATAAAATAATTTAATATGTGAAAATGAGGTAATTATATAAAAAAATGTGGTATTCAAATAAAGTCAGATTAACAAAGTGGCAGACAGAGTGCTTGATGCTGCTTTTCAAATAAACTCAGATGAGCAAAGTGGCAGAGAGTGCTTGATGCTGCTTTGACAGGGTTAATGATAACGACCATATGATACAAATAATAAATCAAGCATTTAATATAGACAAGATCCCTAAGATTAAACATTCTGTTATAAAAAAACTGGCCAAGAGCGAGTCGGACTCGCGCACGAAGGGTTCCGTACCATTATCGCAATAAACGGCAAAAAAATCACGTTTGTTGTATGGGAACTCACTTAAATATTTATTTTATTCTATTTTTAGTATTTGTTGTTATAGCGGCAACAGAAATACATCATCTGTGAAAATTTCAACTGTCTAGCTATCAAGGTTCATGAGATACGGCCTGGTGACAGACAGTCTTAGTAATAGGGTACGGAACCCTAAAAACAAGCAAAACTTAACGTTTTAACTTAGCTAAAATATTTTGACTCGAACACTCTATCATCGATCTATAGTGGTCTGTCTTCTTCTTCTTCTTCTACCTAGCGTTTATCCCGGTTGCTCATCCCGCCCAGCGCGGGAGTACCCAGGGTCCGCTTTCCTACACTTCCTTCTTCACTTTGCCCGGTCTTCGGCATCCCTCGCAACTAGCCCATTGGCGCGCATGTCATCCTGCGCGACATCAAGCCAGCGTTTCTTTGGCCGTCCTCTGCTCCTGGTGCCAGGTAGGGTCATGTCCAGGCATTTGTTTCCCACGTAGCTTGCCGGTCGTCGTAAGACGTGGCCGTACCAGCGGAGGCGACTTTCCTGCAGCTTGTCAGCAATGTCACGGACATGAAGGCTGCCGCGGATGTATGTATTCCGTACACGGTCTTGCCGCGTGACGCCACACATCCACCGCAGCATGTTCATCTCCGTGACATGCAACACCTGTCGGTGTCGCTCCAGCACCGGCCACGCCTCACTGCCGTACGTAAGGACAGGCCTTATGATGCTCTTATAAACCTGTCCCTTCAGCTTGACCGGCATTTTGGGGTCACAAATGACACCCGTCACCTCGCGCCATTTCGCCCAAGCCGCTGATACACGGGCCTTGATGTCGCGATCGATGTCCCCGGACGTATCAAGCACAGATCCGAGGTACTTGAAGTTGTCCATGCGCTCGACAGTGTCGTCGCCTATACGGAGAGACGTCAGATCTGTGCTGTTGCAGGCCATATACTCCGTCTTCGCCACGTTTAGCATCAGCCCGCCGTTCTCAAGCGCCTCCCTCCATGCGTGCACGCGTCTGGTGAGCCGTCCTTTGTCCCCATCTACCAGTGCGATATCATCAGCGTACATAAGCAGCCAAGGCTGCGGTAGTTTCTGTACGCTGGCTGACAGTTCGTCTAATATCACACTGAAGAGATAGGGGCTCAAGACGGAGCCCTGATGCACGCCTACGGTTATGGGGAAGGGGGTGGTATCACCAACAGCGGTCCTGACTATTGAATCGGAGTTGCGGTACATGTCACGTACGATTTCCACGTAGGTCTCTGGTACCAACTTCGACCGCAACGCCCACCAGATCATCTCCCTGGGAACACAGTCAAAGGCCTTCTGCAGGTCCAGGAATAGAAAATGCAGAGGCTTATTCTTTTCCCTGTGCTTCTCCATGAGGATCCTTAGGGCGAATATAGGGTCCATGGTACCGCGTCCTGGTTGGAAACCGTACTGGGAGTCCGACACTGTACACTCCTGTCGGATCCTGGTGTCAATAATGCGCTCGAAGAGCTTCATGGTGTGTGACATCACCTTTATACCGCGGTAATTACCGCAATCCTGAACGGACCCTTTACCCTTGTGGACCGGCGTTATTATACTAAGCCGCCACTGATCGGGCATTATTCGGTCGCTCAGGATTTTATTGTGAAGGTTAGTAAGAATGCACACACCACGAGCCCCCAGCGCTTTCCACGCTTCAATTGGCACCTCGTCCGGTCCGACAGCTTTCCGATTCTCCATGTGACGAAGAGATGCGAGGACCTCGTCAGGTGTAATCGGTGGCACGAGTCCATTGTTCGGGACTTGTTCGGGAGGGTGCACTTCCCGGTGCTGAGTATTCAGCAAAACGTGGAAATAAGAGCGCCATCTCTCCTTCACCGCACGATCATCGTACAGGAGCTCGCCATTAGGGCCGTTGACGCTGCAGCAGCGAGTAATATCTTGCGCTGCTTTGGCCCTAGAGCGCGCCAGTTTATATATGAGCTTGTGCCCCTCAGGAGTGTCCAACTTAGCATATAATGGTTGCAAGTGGTCACGCCTGGCTCTGGCTACAGCTTTCTTGGCAGCTCTTTTCGCAGTCCTGTAAGATGCGCGATCTTCAGGAGATTTGGTCGCTTGCCACGTCTTGAAGAGCGCTTTCTTCTCCCGTAATGAACCCTGGACTGTGGCGTCCCACCACCAGGTCTCCTTGTCGATTTTGCAGCCCCCTTTCGCCACGCCGAGAACTTGCTTTGCCGTCTTTGTGATTGCTGTCTGAATCGTTTTCCAGCACTCTTGGACGGACTTGCCTGCTGTGTCGAGACTAATATCCCCAGCGGCAGAGTCAAACTCTGAGTATCTGGTTTGATCCAGCAGCCACCACTTGATTTGGCGGCGGCAACGTTCGGCGTGTCTGCGACGGGGTTTTACGCAGAGGTCCATGACAAGAAGTCGGTGTTGGGCAGTGAGACACTCACCGGGTATGACCTTACAGTTGGCCACGCGACTGATACGGCTTCTCCTGGTCAGTAGATAGTCGATTTGAGTGGCGTTCCGACCGCTCCTGTAGGTAATCAGGTGCTCGGTTTTCTTTTTGAAGAACGTGTTCACCACGGCCAGGTCTGCTGCAGTGCAGGTTCTGAGAATCGTTTCCCCCTCTGCGTTTCTTCGGCCGTAACCATAGCCGCCGTGGACACGTTCATACTCCCCCTGCACCTCGCCCACATGACCGTTCAGGTCGCCACCCAAAACGACATCGTGGGACAACGGTATGCCGCGTAGTACATCTCCGAGCCGATCCCAAAACACCGTCTTATCCGCGTCGCTGCAAACGACCTGTGGGGCGTAGGCACTTATTAAGTGGGTCACGACCCCCTCAATAAGCAACCTTACCACCATAAGTCGGTCGCATATGCGTCTAACTTCCAGGACGCTATCGTGGAAATGCTCGGCGATCACCACTGCCACACCGTTCTCCCCACCAGATGAGCCTGTATAGATCAGCTTGTAGCCGTGCCCAATATTCCGGCTCCTGTTGGCCTTCCACCGTGTCTCCTGCAGGAGTGCCACCGCCACTTTACGCCTGGCAAGTATGGCCGCAAGTTCTGCGGATCGTCCCGTAAGCGTGCCAATGTTCCAGTTTGCAAAGCGAATCTTCGTAGTTGGTGCTAACGTCTTTAGCCGGGCTCGCACGGGGCCCGGTAGCCCTCGCATACTTGTCGCAGGGTTAAGGCGATCTCCATGCGCGTCGTTATGCGGCGACGCCCTAGCCCTAAACGTATATTTCATTCTTTCTCTATCCATTTTTAAGTGGCTTTGTGCCAATTACCGGGGCGACTGCCGTCTGACCCCCGAACCCCTAGGACGAACCCCAGAGGAGTGGCATCGCCAGAGCCCTTTCCGTTGTCCAGCAGGTGCGCCACGTGCAGGCGAGGTTGGCTTGGGCTCCAAGATCTTAGCGGAGCCCCTTACACCCTAAATGTAATATTATTTAAATAAAATCAAATAATAGTAAAAATAATAATCAATCTAATAAAAAAAAAACAAATAAAAGAAAGAAAGAAAGAAAATACATTTATTTGTCACAAGCTGTAAGAGCACACAATACAAAAACGACGAGCACAAAATCATTGACAGGTATGGCCAGTATATCAGACTCACCCAAAACATAGACTGTCTACTTCCAGTAAATAAGTTAAGTTCCTTTTATTGCTCATCGCCTAACTGGCGCGACGACCTCGCCAGCGTAACTTTTTGCCGTTCTCATAAATTTTGGGAATCCCACCTCCGAGCTGTTGTTGATCTATAATTTAGAAATAATAACACAGCACTTACTACTTAAGCAGCAATAAGTACCATTTTTAAAACCACAAGCGAAGATAATGTTATTGATTTGAAAAATTAACAGGCTGTAATTTTTAAGAAAGGTGAAAAAAGAAAGAAACTCCTTCGAGCTTGCGACACTGCTGCAACAATAAAAAAAAAACAAATGAAAAATAACGTACTTAATTTTAAAAATGCTGTGTTCTATTTTCAATATAACATTCAAAAAGACCTAGAATATACGCTGCAACAGAAGCTAAGTCTACTTCCGCATTATCAAAATTTATTATAGATATTACATAATACTTTATCGAATTAGCTTTTCGACCAAAATTTCAAACGTACCGGACTGCCAACGTTTAGTCTAAGTCTCGGCGGGCTAGACAGGTTTTACGCGCCAGAATATAAACAAAAAAACCAGCCGAAATCTTCATACATATATAAATTTAGATGTTTTTGCTAGATCTTAGTCTCGTACGACTGATGTAGGTGCATCCATTGACTGGAACGTTGTATGGGTTTATACTATTGAAATAAGAGTCGTCTATATGCCAAAACTAACTATAGTTTATAAACAATAAACAGATATTTTTATTAGTTTTACAAGTGGAAAAAATTATTCATATATTGAGTTAGAGAAAATTATCTTTAGTTTTTTTTGCAACCCGAAACAGTTAATCCAAATTTTCTTATCGATCACGTAATCCTTATCATGGATTGTTGTTATTTTTTATCAGATGCATGTTTATCAACAGATGCACCATTTCACAGCATATAAAATTATTCCTCTAGAGAAATCCTAGTCACTTGTAGAGGTGTATTTTTTTTGTTCAACTTAGAACATTAGTTATGATTCACGCACAGTAATTTAGCGAATGACTTCTAATCTGTCTGGCACCCAGACATGGATATCAACATTTATATTTTTATAATCTACTAATCTATCTGCAACAAGAAATCTACTTTAGAGAATGCAGTCATCTCATGAACTTTCACGGGCGGGACTGCAATATAAATTTATTAGATTGCTATCTTACGATCTACATCTCTTAAACATGTTTTTTTGCAACTATTTAATTTAATTTATTTCTTCAGAATAATATTGTAACACGTGTTAGCCAGATTATTGTAGATACCGTAAGTTTGTAATTTATCTTGCTTGATTATAAATCCTGGGTATATTGTGAACAGAACATATCAAATACAAAAATTCCCATCGAAATTCTATAGTTTATCCGTGTCTTATTGAGAACAAAGTTATATATATAGATTTACGGGTTTTACAATAATCCAGTGACATACCAAAGACATATGAAATTCCAAATTCTACACATAAGAATTTGCCCAGCAAAACTTTAATTATTTTGAAAATTCATGGAGGACTTCATAGGAATAACCTGTAATAAAACATTTTTGGATACATACCTATATATTGTTCTTAACGGTACGTATTACGAGTATATAGCAATTGGTCATTATGATGAGTATACCACGCTTCCGGAGGATATCGAAGAATCCAATTAGGTATAGTTTTTACAACACATAAGTAATCACTGCTTGTTGCTTTAGATTCCAAGTCACTAATTTTCATCTATAATCTTTTCTCTAAACCAGGAAGTGATTTTTCCCACGCTTCAGCAGCTGATTTGCATCGGCTTATCTCAGAGTTTTTAACAAGCGTACCTAAACTATGTGAAAGGTTTACATATAGGAACAATCATACACATGGTGTTCTTTACGCAACGAACGAATACGAATACGGAATAAACTTCCCTTGTTCTCTCTGTCCAAATATATCATCGGATATTCAGAACAATATCGTGTGATTCATCAAACTGTAACCGTATCAATATAAGGGGACATAAATCGGATATTTCGCGGTGTCACGCCCAAGCCTGTGACATGGTTTCCTACAATAATAGTGGATTTATTGCAGTGATGTCGGATAGGCGGCGTTCCGTGCAAAAATCTTGCGTAGGCGCGACATATGCTCCGCCCGCGCTATTTGTGTACCCCATCACTGAACTCGTACGCATTGTAATGGCGCCGATTCCCTTGTTTAGCTGATTTTAAAATGAGAATCACGTCTAAATGGCTAGTCATAATTCTTTGAAAAAAATATATGTTATATAAGACTATTTTCTTAATAATTTGATCTAAGCAAATTTTGAGTTTTATTTGTATAACATAGTGTAATTAATTTGTTAAGTTATGTCTAAAACGGACAAAAACACGATAATCACACCAAAACCGCTGGGCGTATTTTAATGAAATCAACACCATCTCAAATATAATTTAATTATCTACATTTTGATTTGAGGGTTTTTTTTTTAAGTCATAGAATAATAAGGAAAGTATAAAAAACTACTAAATTTTGGGTCGCACGGGTGTGAAACGAGTGCGCGTTTTTTACCGTCAAGATCGTTGGCCTTATTTGTCGTCTTAAGGCCCTGCATTCAAAGAATTAAGAATTAGTGTGCAGGACGTAGCGTGTTCACTGGCCCCGAGAAAAGAAGGGCGTAAACCTTCTGGCCATTGCCGCTGAACGCCCCATCCACACCACGAAAACAAAGGTTCTTGGATGCCTAGCTGCAGCAGTGACGTAGGGTTGCAAATCGACTCTAACGATTCAACGATGTGTTGGCTGTACTTGAGTTATTTCCAGATTCCGGGTTGCCTACTTCTGGATCAGTACTCCTGGTGTCCAGGTTCCGAGGTTCAGCTCGACAGGATCGAAAAGGGATGTCTTCATAAGGGTTGAAGTTGATGAATTAAATGAAACACTAAGTTATTCAGTACACGGCACGATTCTAGGGCTCTCAACGATTTCTGAGACGTGATTCTATATAAGAATTACTTCTTATTTACTAAGACAAGTACAAGCGACTAGCTTTGGATGACTACAAATTCTATTTTGGGCCCGGGGGTTCTTTATACCCTCGCATCGTGCCATTATTGAGAGCCCCGCAAATTCTCGCCGAAAATAATTTTTATTTATGTAAAAAACCCTTATACATATTTGGTAAATAGGGTTACCGCACCCCTTCCATGGTGCTATCAATAGCTGGATTCCTTCGCACTGTAACACAGTAACGCCCCCTATCTATGTATCTAATCAATATACCTAATTTCCAGGTATTGATAGCTTCCCTAGACTATTTCCATGAAATAAAAGGACAATTCCCTTTATTTCCCAGTTAAAACCTTAATAGCTTTTAACCTAGCCTAAGGATATCTATAGGTTGGGTTGACCTGCTGGTGCCAATAGCAGGCTGTCTGTTGACGTCTAGAAAAAGCTTATTTTCGGGAATCTTCTATGGGATATCATCCCTTATGTAACGAATCTATAAATTCCTAAGTCATTTCACCGACTTTAGGACTTCCTACTTAGGCTAACCAGACAATCACCGCCTATTATGGGGATTCTGGTAGCCAATAGACCACACTTTACATTTCTAGTGTTTATGTAAGTCTATCTAGGTCATATGCACATAAGGTGCCTTGATATGTACAAATTTGATAGCTGGTCACTTTCTTTGCGCCCAGCTATCAGAGAAATTAGATATAAAAACACTAATAAGATTGGGACGACACAATGGTGCGTTTAACGGGCCATCGGGAGGTCCCCAAAAATTCCTTATTTTCGGAATTCCCAGGGGTGTATAGTCCCGGGGAATGCCAAAAACTGACTAAAAATTACATTTCCAGAAACCTATTTTCTGGAATTGTACTTAAACTACTTGAGCGATTTTCGCTCCAAAGTGATGG
Organism: Orthosia incerta; assembly: GCA_948252205.1. Lineage (NCBI taxonomy): Eukaryota > Metazoa > Arthropoda > Insecta > Lepidoptera > Noctuidae > Orthosia > Orthosia incerta. Next base: position 11,490,693 of record OX411748.1, read on the forward strand.
CTTGGTAGCTAGTCCAGCAAGCCATCCGAAAGTACTTACACCATGAGTACATCTATTCCCTTCATGGAGTTATTCCACCTGAAGGGTCTACAAATTTCAACGTTTTACGTTGTTTACATTTTTCACGACTGCTTATCTCGTTGACTATCCAAGCGATTCTTCCCATCTAGAAACCGCCTGGAAGCCCTTTTAGCAAGCTTTCCAATGGTAGTACTTTTACCAGTACACCTATATGTTTCTAGGTACTTAGGGCACCTAAAACCGTAAGCGATTGCCAAAAACCAGATAAACAGCAGTTTTTCTATTATATACTGACTTGATATCTCAAGTAAATGGGCTTTATATAAAAGACTACGCTAACTATGAGGTGTATATAGGCTTCCTGTCTCGGTCTAGGTCCCCCATATACCCTAAAATGACCTAAAACCATATATTTGGTGTTTGAGATATCAAGTCAATATTCCTATTTACATAGCAGAAACTATGTGGTCTTCACATAGTTTCATCATTATGTACTGATTTCATGTCCAGTACATAGGATAAGCCCTTAAAAACATGATTTTAATTACTATAATATTTTCGAAAACCACCAAAACTATATATATCGTGTGGTTCCCTCTCACGGGTCATTCGGAACTAATCCGTCGTCGAGCACAGACGTATCGTATGACAGAAATTTATGTTTTTTACTATGATAACTCTTATCAGTATGCTTTCTAATGATTTTACTCTGTTAAGGGTGAACTATTGAACCCTATAACATACTGACAAACACTAAAAACATTATACTACTATCTCAAAAAATGTAGGTAAAATTTTAGTATAAATATAAACGTGCCTCTAAAATTCATTTTAGTATCAGGTGGCGCGCCGTGGTAAGCAGACATGTCTACACATACAAACTTCAATTTCTATGAACCATTTAGTATGGTTGATGACGCTTCGTCGCGAACAATTAGCAACAGCGAGTAGATGTAAGACATCGTCGCTAACAATTTGAATAAGAACTATATCAACTGTAAAAATGTCATTATAAAAGGGAGAACAGCGAAGAGTAAATGACTTGAAAAAAGTCACTACTACTTCGCAGATGTTTCCAAAAAGATAAACTTATTAGAAAAATAAAAAGAATCGGAAATCTATTTTTATAAAACATTGTTATTTATTTTGTTTACCCTCGCACTGGAACACCTTGCAACAATTACACCAATGGAGCACAAACTTACAAATCATCATCATCAATCAATCAATTTATATAATTAATCTGTAGAATAGTAATTTTTGTCCATCGAAAAAAAATCCAAAAAAAATAGCCAGGGTGTTAAAGGATAACCAACAGAACCCATTTCCAGCATTTTTGGAATTTTTGTCTGTTTGTCTGTTTATTTGTGCACGCATCACGTGAAATGTACGAAACCAATGTAGATAACTCTTATACATAAAAATTGTGCGTAACTTAAAAAAATACTTAGTTTTTGTTTCATCACAATCGGTTCACTCTATCAAAAGTTAGATGAATTTAAAGTGTTCAAGAAGTAAAATTTTCACACCACACGCAAATCAGATACTCTGACAGTTGAACTCGATATTCGATAGATGGCGTTGTGCATTTGTAGTCATTTTCAGATTTTTTAAGATTCTCCGCAAAAGAATGATGACTATAGAAAAAAAATGGTTGGTAGGTAAGCAGTGTAGGTAGGAAGGTAATTAGGGTAGGGTTGGCAGACAGATGGCGGGAGCAAAGCCGCGGGCACAGCTAGTACTAACTATAAGTCGATGTTTTCCTTCATTATTAGCGATGTCCAAGATAAACTTAGAAAGTATGTACATAATTATGTACTTGTGTATATGTGTTACATCATCATCATCATCAGTCTTTTAATGCTCCTATTGCTGGGACCTCCGCTCTGTGAGAGAGGGAATGGGCCTTAATCCACCACGCGGGCCCGGTGCAGGTTGGTGAATGTCACATGTCTTCGAAATTTTGGTTCTAGGACATGCCGGTTTCCTCACGATGTTTTCCTTCACCGTTTTGAGAGCAGTGGTGAATACATACATGCAAAATTAATAAAAATAATTTAAAGCTAGAACCGAAAAAATCACGATTTAAAATTCCATAGCAAAAAATTATAGGTAGTACAAAAAATCGACCAATTTTTGTTTAATATTTTCTTGGCTAAGTTAATATACGTGTACCAGACTCTGAGTATCCACTTATTCCAGAATGAAAGAACTTAGCTTCTAAAATCTATAGCCACATGATAACTAAAATGGACTTGTCTATTTATTTTGTACTATTTCCTTCACCTTTTTAGAGCAGTGGTGACGAAATAATTTACACAAAGTAAAGCGCCTGCCTGGGTTCAAACCCACGACCTACGAAGCGTTAGTCGGGGCCGTTACCACTGGGCCACCACTGCTCTACCAATATAATTATACTCTAATAATTAATAATCAAATAATTTCTTTAAGACCTTGTATTTTGTAACCTTTCGTTCGACCATTGAGCTCTTGCAAAATCGCTTGAAAAATTCAGCATACAAAGCGTTTATAAGTATTCCAAAACGATTAAAATTAAAATTACATGCTCTATGAAATCACGTCAGTCATGTAAAAAACAAACATTGCCTAAATATTAGGTTTCTTACTATATATAATATTATAAATGCGACAGTTTGGATGCGATGTGTGTATGTTTGGTACTTAATCACGCTAAAACAGCTGAACGGATCTGGATGAAATTGAAAAATTTGGAACAGAGATAGATTAAAGTCAGGAATACCACATAGGCTATATAAAGCGGTATAATGTACCTTTGGTATAAAAAAAGCACTTTTCACGCGGGCGAAACCGCTGGCAGAAAGTAGTTTTTTCCATAAAACTAAATTTTATCATAAATATTGTGTTGCATTCGTGACTTTTAACAAAAATAGAATGACCTTTTGTATTATCGCAATTCGTCCAGATTAGCATAAGCTTATAGTTTATTGGACGGTCTACTTATAAATTTATCAAAAAACAAAGATTGTCAGCGGTATGGTTGTTGCTACGCACGTTCTACGAAAGTGCTACGAGAAAGTACGCACAATGATTGCTACGACATTTGGACGGTGTTACGGAGCAAAGAATCAAACTACAAATATAATTATTTTGTCGATTGTTAGTAACTCTATTTCCATAAAAAGAGATAGATTATGTTCAAAATTTTTGTGAATCAAACGGATTTGTTAGAAATTCAACACAGTTTCAAAAGGTTTAAGATGGTTTTCAAATTTTCGTAAAACTGTCACTTGAGTCCATCTACAATAACGCCGTCCGTTTGAAGTTACAACATAATAAACATTTCAGCCAATTGGTTGATCGTCCCATCTGCAGACAGTCGTAAAAGACATTTTTTTAAAGGTGTTGGCTGTTTTATTTTAAACGGTTTTCGACTTCAATGCAGATCTGAAAAGCGTGTAAAGAATTATGAGTAATCCTTGCTAATGGGATGGCGTAGACCGTAGAACGTGTTAAAAGAGATGTAGGAAAATAAGTTATTCAGTAAAATTATATTTATTAAGTACTGGCTGACCCGGTGAACTTCGTACCACCTAAACTATATATTTTGATATTCTAAAATTATCCGCAAGAGAACCAGGGTTACCGACATAGTCCGAAGAATTGCAAAACTTAAGTGGCAGTGGGCAGGGCTATCGCAGAATAGATGCCCGATGGGGCAGAAAAGTTCTGAAGTGGCGACCACGAACCGGAAGACGTTTTGGAAGGCGTCCCACTAGGTGGACCGATGACCTACTGGTGAAGGTTGCGGAGATTCACTGGATAGGAGACGCCCGCGGGACCGGTCAATGTTGCGACGCTTGGAGGAGGCCTATGGCCAGCAGTAGACATCTTTAGCTGGTATGATGATGATGAAAATTATGTTAAATACAAACATTGTCCTGACAAATAAAAAAAAACTGGCCAAGTGCGAGTCGGACTCGCGCACGAAGGGTTCCGTACCATTATCGCAAAAAACGGCAAAAAAAACACGTTTGTTGTATGGGAAATTTACCCTTAAATATTAATTTTATTCTGTTTTTAGTATTTGTTGTTATAGCGGCAATAGAAATACATCATCTGTGAAAATTTCAACTGTCTAGCTATCACGGTTCATGAGATATACCTTGGTGACAGACGGACAGACAGACAGACGGATCGTGAAGTCTTAGTAATAGGGTCCCGTTTTTACCCTTTGGGTACGGAACCCTAAAAAACTAACCAAATATGTACAACCGTTCTAATGCGATGCGCTTAAATACATTCAGCAATTGATTTTTATTTATATAGATTAAAAACAGTTCCAATTAGTTTTTTATATTGGGTATCATTGCTGCTATAAATCAACCTGATGTGAACGCCATGACCATAGACAAATGTTCGTATATTTAATGTTTTTGTGCCAAACGTTAAAATTTCTTCATTGACCTTTAATAACTTGAACCACATTTTTTTATCGAGGCAGAATGGATTAAACAACAACAAAAGTACCCCCTCTTCTAAACAGAAAAAAAAATGTTTACGCCCACAAGATAGGCCTGCTCATAATTACTTCACATACATACCTACTAATATGAAAGATGCTAAAGTAACTCTGTCTGTAGGTTTGATATTTTTCACACCTAAACCGCTGAACAATTTTTTATGAATTTTGGTAAAGAGATAGATTGTACCTTGGTTAAGGAGATAATTATGTAGAATATTATCCCTATTATTATGTAGAATATGCCTCACCTTTTGTCTTGCTCTCTGTGCAAAAACACCTGCACCTTAAAAGACCTTTGTGAGGCAAATGACAACGCTGTTGGCGTGGCTGAATTCTGGTCAAAATGATTTAATTTTGGAATCATCGATACGACGAAGAAGAATTATCCCAGGTGAGAGTTCCCTTGGGAATAAAAACTAGCACGCGGGCGCAGCCACTGGCAAACGCTAATACAAAATAAAATGTAAATAAGGAACGCGTATCGTGTGAGCTCGCCTCGCTCTACTGATAACCAGACCTTCCCTAGAACGCAGCGCGCGTGATCTTGACAGGATAGTGCCAATAATCACTAAGCGGGGAAAACAGATATGGGATCTTTATACTTTGAGTACAGGCGCATTCAAGACGCGTAAGTCATAAGCCATTCAGTTATCCGAAAGAATTTACCGAAACATCTGAACTGTCAAACTACACTGACAGCTGTAACGAATTTTTGTCTATTGATTTTTCGATGAGAAAAAATTACACATTTTTGTGTGATTCACTTCTCAGCAAATAGATTTATCGATTGTGAATGAAAAGAGCAGCAATTTTTAAAGCACAATATGTAAATATTAGTCCTTATTCTCATGCAACAGTCCGTCTACCTACAAAGTCTATAGGCCTATTTTTATTCGCAGACATCAACTCACACTTGCCCATTTTTTATTAGATACGCGTATAAAATGAGCAACCTTCAGAAAATGCAAATACCGCCAACTGCATGTCAGTCGTTGCCCGACTAGTCTGGGAGTGATTAGAACCAAGGCCAAAGTGCTAGCTTCGAATTTTTAACAAACTACTGTTGGTATTTTTTATATCAAATATAAATTATGCATATATTTGAATATTACTTATATAATGGGTGTTTAAGAGATACATCTATGGCGTCAGTCTGGCGGTAAGGATGCAGGAGTCAAGTTTGATGTCAACTTGCTGTACCTGATACCTTCTTGGAGGTTTTAAGTGAGTAGGAATCTCAAACATTATAATATTTCTTGGATACCCTATATATAGGGTCCTTGAAATTTTAAAACACAGATTGTTTAAATCTCATTTCCTCGGCGAAAGAATGTTGCTTTTCTTTTTACAAGCTTTTATTATTAATTAACTTGCACTGTATGTATGTATGTTTGTATGTATGTAAGTGTGTTCGGGTCAAATGTTGCAGCTGAATTTTAAAGCAGTAATCCTCCACCGATTAAGATGAAATTTTGAGTACACGTTTAGTTTGGATGACAATGCATGGTTAGCTAAGTGACGTCATTCTAAATACAATATGGCGGACGGCTCAAGATTGCGGATTAGTTATTTTTTGTGCGCTGCCATGATATGGGTATCAAATGAAAGGGTTTACTGAGAAGAATACGAAAAAAGCTTGTTTTAAAAAATATTTTTTTTAATGAATAAATTATTTGTAGGTGTATTTACATTTTTCTGTTAATCTGTATCGTGGAAAATATGTTTAAGTCATAGAAAAGAGTGTCATTGGAGTTTCTTGCACGTTAAAGTCCAGGGCGAAAAAAAAGGTTTATATGGAGAAACTATATATACCTTTTTTTTCGCCCTGGACTTTTGGGGAAAGGACCAGGAAGTGTGAGATTTTTACCTCACTAAAAACACCCCGGTGATCATCATCAGCACGTAGAAGAGGCCTCCGAGGCCCCTCTGTGCAATGCCTGGGGTCTTCATATAGGCCTACTGATGCTTGCGAATGTGCCACTAGCTTCAATTTTGTTTTGGTTGACAATTCAAAAGAATCTTTAAATGGTTTAAGTAGTTGAAATAAAATATTTTAGTTTTATTTTGTAAAAAGCGAATGAAAACAGTAGCATACGTGAGGTGCCTGTCCTGCCAGAGAGTGTCATTACTCACTTATGTACTTATCTAGTCCGCGTCAACTTTGGTCCAATTTGGTAGCCACAATAAGGGGCTGTCCAAACGTTCTACGTGCCGGTTACCTGGTGCCGTATGGGGTGCGTATTCAGGAACCATTGTGATACCCAGAACTGGCCAAACAAAATGATCTGAAGCACGAATAGAGCTCCGGCAGTTCTTTGACGCGTTTCATATACGCTTCCTGGTTGTCAATATAGGTATGGCTAAGCTGGCCGGAACTTGCCTTGTAACTTTTATACAAATCCAATCCCGGTTCAGGAAGGTTACCCGGTAATACGACCGTGTGAAAAATCGGTTTAGACGTAGGTACTCAAATAATGATAGAGGCTGTCAGTGACGGACGTGCAAACTACGAAGAGTATTATTGACCTGTTGGCTTGTGTCCTTTGCTGAACATGGGACTTCCTTCAGCGGATGCAATGAAATGAACGACCATTGGCGAGTTTTCATAATCACGTGATAGTTCATTTCTGTTCCAGCCAGAAGGACGAATGTGGCTCTTTAAGGGTACACTAGTCGAAAATTCTTCCATGGAAACGTAGTCTAGGGATTATTCCACTGTTTGATAATGTAGGTTCAAAATAAAAAGTGATATCAATTTGTCTCATCATTATCTAGCCCTATATGGAAGCAAAAAAGTAAAAAAAGCAAATATTTGAAAGTTATGAGCGTCGAAATTTTCACATTTCGACACTAATTTTAACGCATTTTTGGGCGCAAATAAATGCCATAAGAAGACGGAAAATTGAAAAACGGCCACCATATAGGGATAGATTAGTAGTTCAACAATGCAAATAATTTAATTTTGAACAGATACGTTTAGTCGTTTTTTCATGATATCCAGCCTCCCAAAGGTCTGATTATAAAATTTCGCGCGCTCGGTTTCGTCCTAAATCTTTATCCATTTCGCTACAAATTTGCAAAAGTGTGTATTCGTACGCGAACTAGCTTCCTACTGCTCATCACAGCATCTATCTCTTCCGCACTTGTTGTCGGTTGATATAAAATGCCTGTTACCGAACCACTGCAGAAAAAAGTCCTCTTCTAATACAGACCAAAGTCCTCTTAGTAGTCTTTAATGACATTCGGTATTTAGGGGCTTTACCTACAACTTTGACCACGTGGCACAACTATGGCTTGTGTAAATAGATTCGTTGACATAACCAATATACTCTGAACGCTTCCATTGCAAATCCGATACGCATAACTCACAGATCAAACTCAAGAATAGGTAATACGTACTGCATTTAATTTTAACGAGTATATTAGAGACACTAGTGAAATTTTATCAACGGAAACGTCGGGATAGCGTTTGGAAAAATGTCAAAAATTTATGGGAATGTCAAGAAATTACATTTTGGCATTTCAACCATCGCTTTTGCTGATAGAATGAAACTTTGTCTATACTCTCAAGTTTTTCTAAATCTTTACATTGCATTAAAGGTTTTAATCGGTGGAGATAAAGTTGATATTTGATTTTCATTTAATTACCTAGAAATTAGGTAATTAAATGACCTCTTGACATCTAAATGTAATCTTTATTTAACAAGCTGGGCCTGTCGCTGGATTGCCACATATGAACCGTTGTGAAACTTACCCCCTCAATTAATCTCTTGCAAGTTTTCAGTCTGATGACATAATATTGGGCTATTCACTCCAGACCAGGTACAAAACCAGATTACGGGCTATTGAAAAATGCCGGATGAAATTTTTCAATAGCCCGTAATCTGGTGTTGTACTGAGTCGATGACAATTAATAGAGACTTAAACACAACTGACGAAATATAGGAATAGGCACACCTCTGCCGTACGCATTGGGGAATATAGGCGTGATGTTATGAAGAATCACACATTCATACCTCTCTATTGTTAGAAATAGACCCAGACACAGCACAACTGATCAATTTTGTACACCTAAAATAACCTCATCCAATGGGGGCCTTTGAATTTTCCGCTAGGGTCGCTTGTGTAGACAAAAAGTTCAAAAACCGGCCAAGTGCGAGTCGGACTCGCGCACGAAGGGTTCCGTACCATTATCGCAAAAAACGGCCAAAAAATCAAGTTTGTTGTATGGGAGCCCCACTTAAATATTTATTTTATTCTGTTTTTAGTATTTGTTGTTATAGCGGCAATAAAAATACATCATCTGTGAAAATTTCAACTGTCTAGCTATCACGGTTCATGAGATACAGCCTGGTGACAGACGGACTAGGGTCAGTAATAGGGTCCCGTTTTTACCCTTTGGGTACGGAACCCTAAAAAGTAAAATGCCACAGCTTTTAGCGTGAGTTTTTTTTTCCAAATATTTTCAAATATTTGTTCCAAATATGGCAGATTAAGATGGGTTCGGGATTTACCAACCACTGCTTTTATGATTTTCAAACTTTGTTTCCACGTTATATCAACGTTTACCAGCTATATTTAAGGGCCTTAGTCAACAGTGGCGCCAACTGGTGAACAATAAAACGTTAGCCCCATTGAGTCGTCATTTATATCATACTTCCTTGTTTAACTCGATCCACCCAAATGTTATTCGTACCTCCTTAGTTCTTTAACCTTTACATTTATTGAAGAGGAAAATAGGTCTAAAACATGAACCCAAACCTAGATTGTCAAACCACATTTAAAATTAGAACGCTCTGAAATTACGTGTTTGTACGAAATATTGGCATGTGTGGTTTTTCAAACGTATTTTACAGTAGGCATGGGTGATTAGATTATCAGGGTTAATAGGGACTTTGCAGTTAAATATAGAATATTCCTGAAATGGGTACTGGGTGCATTAGGTGCGGAAAACGCAGTAGGCATAAAATACCCAGAACCAATGGCATGATTTCGATAAGAGCTAGCCGAGTGTTAGGTATAGATTTAGGCGCGACCGGATGCCCATGCGTTGTCGGGCGTCGGGTAGCGTTGTCGGTAGGGATTTCGGAACTATCGATAAAATTGTATCGACATTTTTAAATCTAACGACATCGCTTGTTTTATATCCCAGAAAAATATTGATTTATCGTGATATCGATATTTTGTGCTGCTGTGGTGTTACTTTTTTTTTCCGAAACTAAACGCCAGACTTTTGAGCTTAGGTGTTTATTTTGCGAACGATAAAAAATATCGTTTATGATACATTTTCGTTCATCGTTATTATAATATCGATACTTTGAAATATTCCTAACTAACTCCAAAAAAGTATAAATTTTTTATCGACTAAAAAAACATCGATATTTTTTCGACAAGCCCAGTCGTCATGCCGAAGATACGGCGTCCGTCGTCGACGTGCGAGCGACCTGCACCGGGCATATGCGTTATTTCGCGCGACCTTGATCCCCACGCCGCGCGGCTCGATCCGCGCGTGTTATGTAAGGCCACTGCCACACACTGCAGTTTCAGGACAACTGGACGATTTAACGATTGGATGACGAATGACGTCACTCTATTGATAGGAGAACAGAACAAAAATAGAAAATGATTAAAGGAATTTATTATGAATAATGCACCCCTGTGTGCGTGTACACGCGTTGCCCGTTTGATTGTTTTGTTTTAGAATTGTATAATATTTTTTATTTAATTTGCGTTGTTAATTGATGAGGTTTGAGATCAATGGATAGTGGAGAGAGAAAGGAATGATCAAATAATTACCAATAGGTCACATTAGATAAGATATAGATTCAAGAAAGAACATCATAAAGACCTCTTGCATCGCGCATACAACGGAGGTTTAGTAAAAAATTCTAATTACCATATTAGAGATGCCGCGAATACTCGCTATTATTCGGTATTCGGCAATAATCGTATTTTTTTTGTTATTCGTCGAATACCGAATAATAGACAACTATTCGGCATTCGGCGAATAATTGACTAAATAAAAATAAACTTTTAATGAACAGAAAGCTTTAGAATTAAAAATTATTAAACTCTTATTAATCTTTAATAACAAAACACACTTAGTGTTATTGTTATTAATATAAAAAGTTAGCCAAAACTCATTCATGTTGACTTCAAAATGACTGATTCTTGGCTAGTTAATAATAATATAAGTTTTTAAATTTAATATTTAAAGTCCAAAAGGGGCAGATTGTGGTCAGAAAAACTAGTTTTTCTATACAGTACGTTCAAGAGACTGTTACAAGTGTAATATTATTACTTGAGAGTAAATAAACTATTTTCAAATTCCTTTTTATGTCAAGTAATCATGATGAATATTCGACTACTCGCCATCCCTTTGGCGATTAATCGGTATTCGACTATTCGCCATCCCTTTGCCGAGTAATCGTTATTCGACTATTCGCTGTTACAACTATTCGCGGCATCTCTAGTTAAAACATCTACAAAAACGTACTCAAACTATGAATATGCTAACACTAATATTGATAGATCACCTATCAAGGAAGACTTAATTCTGTCCACAATTCGCACTAGTGCTCATACCTATATCGAGGCACGTGATGACATAAGCCGACATATCTAGGTACACCTAGGCTATAGGAAACTGCACACGCAAAATGTATGAAGTGACATACAAGTGTGAAAGACACCTAATGTACATTTAAATTAACATAGGACAGCTCATGCGAACTGCATCGTTAGGCCAAGGATACACTGATTACTACAACAAAAACTCTGTTTGAACATCTACCTTTTGTTTGTGTCTTATTCAAGCGTTGCATAATGCTGTGCAGTATTCTTGTTTTTGAGATACTTTTCTTAAAAAAACACGCCGTGACTAATAAAAAATCACGCCGATTTTTGTTCAGGTTGCCATTAAAATCAGCCCCTATCTCATTCTTTGAGTTCTATCCCGACAAGTTTTAGTGTCAAGATTAAGGTTCTTGCTTTTGGGAATGAGAATACGTAGAAGGCCGTACAATCTATTTCTAGCACAGTAACACAGAAATCACATTTCTATTTATCAAATCTGGTGACTAGTTGTGACTTTGCTAACTTCCAATATGAATATTCACTGCTTCTTGTAGGTATGGTCCAGTAGCTAACAAAATAACAATGCTATGGACGAAAATGCGACTGTTAACTAAAATATGACGATTGTTTTTTCCCGTATTGCAATCAAAAATACCTTTTAACAGACTATCCTCATAACGCAAAATTAATAAAACCTACAAATGCATTATCCAATCAAATTATTATTGCATGCTCTATCATCACTCAAAAAATAATAAACGACCTTAGCTCACTGAGTTAATTAAACCTACATACACATAAAAGAAACACAATGTAGCGTTCGTCCGTGTGTCCACTCCTTTAAACATGTTAGCTAGACTATTGTGCCGCGAAGGTCGGCCTCGGCCATAGCTATACCTAACTAGGTTCACAAATGTGCGCTAGCATTTGAGCTAAGCGCTCTAATCCCACTTCCTATTCGATTATATTGATGATGCCTTGTTTTGTCCTTCATTTTTAGGGTTCCGTACACAAAGGGTAAAAACGGGACCCTTTTACTAAGACGCCGCGATCCGTCTGTCACCAGGCTGTATGTCATGAACCGTAATAGCTAGACAGTTGAAATTTTCACAGATGATGTATCTCTGTTGCCGCTATAAGAAAAAATACCAAAAACAGAATAAAATAAATATTTAAATTGGGCTCCTATACAAGAAACGTGATTTTTTTGCCGTTTTTTGCGATAATGGTACGGAACACTTCGTGCGCGAGTCTGACTCGCAATTGGCCAGTTTTTTTTTAACAATGACATTTAAAGGACATCCTCAAAATAATTTTGCACAGCTAAAAATGAATATTACGAAAAAAAAAGTTATAAGAAAGGACAGTGACTGTTGCTTTAATCAATAATCACCACACCAAGCTTGGCAAATAAATTTTACATCAGGGGATTTGATGAAATTTGAAAGAGATCATCGGATGTAAATTCGTTTTGTGACTTCTATTTCTCAGATCTTGAATAGAAACTGCTCTAGGATATTCCCGACAAACTTAAAATAGTGAGTGTAACATCGAATTTTTCATTTTGGGTAATTTCGTGGTTTCCCTAGAGATATAATTAAATCCCTAACTGAGCTAAATTCTCCTGGCTGCCCCCTATAAAACCGTCATGCTTGTGTCAAAGTACACAACACAAAACAAATAAATAGTACAATCCTGTAGGAATAAGTTATTGCGAAGAATTCCTGGTACTTAACGGTAACAAGAGGTAATTATTTTGTTCAAATGTATGTTCATTGGCCGATGTCTAATTGCTAAGCTGTAGAGTACCTACGTGCCGTTTAGAAACAGGTGTGTTGATACAGGTTTTGATGAGAGAAAAATCCTATTTTTGTTCTAGGTTTGTAGTTTTCAAAGCATATTCTTCGCCTTATTAACTTATAAGGCCAAATGCTTTGAAAACCTGGCATTTTTGATCTTCACGGACACGCAGTATCCTTTTTAAACGCTCTATTCTGATCTTTAAGGCTGAATTATTCAGAATAATCTATACTAATATATATAACATTATAAAGAGGAAAGATTTGTATTTTTGTATGTAACGAATAAACTTAAAAACTACTGGACCGATTTAAAAAAATCTTGCACTTTTGGGAAGCTACACGATCCCCGGTTGACATAGGCTACTTTTTATCCCCGTATTCCCACGGAAACGGGAACTACGTGGGTGAAACCGCGAGGCATCCGCTAGTATTTCATATAAATAAAAGGAATACACTACGAAACAATTTTTGTTCCCAAAGACCTTCTAAGGAAATATTTCGAGACCTCTTGTAAAAAAACAACGAAATAGAAGGAGTTTCTATGTAAACGAACCGGTACAAATATTCCTAGATTTTTCCTTTGAATAATTTATGAATAAAACGCATGAATTCGCGCCATTAGTCGATTCTATCTGAAGAGATACCATCAAAATGCCTGCGTTGCGTGTTAGCGGCAATCTATTGCATTTTTATCAAGTGCATTTCAGGAAGGTCATAAGATTGTACGGCCTGTTATATCACGGAAAATGTGTCCTGATAAGTTGAAAGATTAGATTTTTTTATTATCATGAAAGAAAATGCGTTAGGTAACTCTACTTTTATGAAAACGTTTTACAAAAAAAATAGGTATGAATCCATTTATAGCGTGTCCTGGTTTAAGTAAAGAACATCACGGCAATAATTAACAGGAAATAACTTAAAACTGCTAGAGTAGTTACAGTTTAAGCCGTTCCTGAAAATTACAGCAAATTGTCCAAGATACCATCAATACAGCAAGCTCGTCACTCATTATACTCCCCAGCCATTTACAAAGTCTAGAACAATGACATGACGTTTTCTGAGAACCGATGGATGCGATGAGAAAAGGATCCAAAGGCTTTTGGCAAAAAAAAAGATCTAACGTACGGTCAAAAATTTAAAATAGAATGTTCCACGTCCACGGCCTTTACAACGAGCTTGTGATGAAGTGAGGAGTGGGGGGAGACAGACGGCCCGATGACATCACACCGAGTTGCAGTGCGGTGCGACCGCCAACTCTTGCGCAATCGTGCGCCCTTGATCTTGACTGCGTCGCGGCCGCACGCGTGTGCGCACACCACCTACGTTTAAATACTAGGTACACTCGCAGCTATATTTATCTTCGCGCATGTAGGCGCGAAGCGGTAATCACAGAATAAAAAATAATACACAAGTGGCGTTTTGTACTTATTAGCAAATCTGAGTGTTCCGGCTGCTGCGTCGGGTAGGTAAATGTTGTAATTAGTGTCGGATGAACACGAAATTTGATTTCAAGTTCATCTGCAGCAGTGCATTGTGTTTTACAGTTGACGGTAACCTTGTAATCTTCATCGGCAAGAACAGAAGCAAAACTATTTGAAAGGACATCAATCACATGATCGAATAATCAGATGGCAACTGAATTTATAATCCAGATGAAATAAATACATGTAAATATTGCGCACTATTTAAGGACTTATCAACGAGACGATTAAACATTTTTAGCATACCTATCGAGGCTGTATTCAACGAAATTAATTTATATTATTCCATAATGTTTTCGAGGTCGCAGATTAAAACCGTTTATGCTCACACATAAAATTAGTATTATGCCTAGACACAATACATTTTGTATTTAAATGACTGTTCATGGATGATTTAACATGTAGCTGTGTGTTGAGGTATACACTGTATCAGTTAGTAAGCGGTAAATGTATAATGAGTCGTGACTGGTGTTGAAAATAGGCCTTTAAATTGATAACGCATAAGTCTGTGGCAGACGTAAATACACGTGTAACGATAACCGTGAGTACCTACATACTGCAGGGCTGGAACTGCCTACGCGACATACGGTTATAGAACTGTTTCCGAACCGAAATCATAACTGGCGGTCCAAATGGGGTTCCATAACGAGTTCTCTAGGAAATAGGTGGCAATAGGGTTGGGAAAACAGTTACCAAGGAAAATATACACAAGAAAATTATGCGTCATATTTGCATACTACAGTCACTTATCGATAGAACTTCTCATCTCAATTTAGAGCTAATTGGCAATGGATCTTATTATAAACTCGTAAATACTTGAGCACATGTTTTGTGCATTTACTAATAAGAACTTGTAAAAACCCGAGTTACCGCAATTATTTTTGAAGAATGGAGTTAACGACATGCCAATTTCTTGTGTGGTCATGTGTTGGGTCATAATAATCAGCAAAATCCGCAAACGAGATGGTGTTGATAATATATATTCTTCTTCTTCGTAGCGATGATGCCATTATCTTAATTTATATAATTAGGTATTGTGCTTCGACGGGATCTCAGCCACATCAACAGCCCTATCGCTGGCCTCGCAAAGGTTTCTTATGGTGCAGGTGTTTTTGCACAAGAAGCAAGAAACGAGATGGGAGATGGTTTGTGGGGCAACGTCTTTGTTGCAATCAGAGCTGAGCAAAATACTTACTTTGCTTTAATTAAAATACAAATTACAAAATACTATCTTGCATGTATTTAAAATATGAAATACAAAATATTTGTAAGTCGTGTATTTGAATTATAAAATACAAAACATGGTATTTTAACAATTTAAATTTTTGTTTAAATTCGAATAACAGTCGATCATCCATCAACAAACTTAATTCACACAAAGATGTTTCATGAAAATAACCGTTTGAAATGAAAATGACAAGATACTTTAGTCAATTTGACGTACGCGGCCCCCATTTTGCTTACGAAAGCTATCAAGTGCTATTTTTTGCAGGACGCACCCATTAATAAGATCACTAAATGAATTTATGTTCAAATGTATTTGAAATACTAACTACAAGCACAGGTCTGCTGGAAGAAATTTCTATTGAAATAAGCAGTACCTTTGTGCTCTTCTATCTACATTTTTTTTCTCTGTTAAGTGTTTTGTGTGTACATAAATAAATAAATAATAAATACAAAATACCTCAGCGTCAAGTATTTGAAATACCATTTACACATTACATTTTTAAGAAGTAATTTAATTACAAATTTCAAATAAGTATTTGCATTTCAAAAACGTATTTTAATTACAAGTAATTAAAATACGTTTTTCGTCAGCGTAGTTTTGCTAGTAATTTTAATTTGACCTCGTGCAGATTGTTTTGTATTATGTACCTGTTACGTTATCTCAGGTTGGACATTTTACCTAGATAGGAACACGTGATGTTTTTAAAAAAAAATCTTTATCTGTGCCGAAGCGGATGCAAGACGCACCGTAATTTGTTTGTTTTGGTTGTCATACTGATTGTGACTGCACTGGATAATTGGGTACCTATTATACCTGGCCGGTATTTTATTTTTCAGCATAGATTTTTGCTCACAGTAGGACATTATCCGCAGTGGAAATAGGTTGGGATATAATTTGGAGGTATGATATGTAGAGCTATTGACCTCAAAATAGTTTTTATACTATATTTATAATATACAATAATAAATTAATTTAAAAGTGTTGAGTTTCACTTTGGCATACCGCGAGCAGAATTCAGAATTTTGCAATTTGGTAACGGTCAGAGGTCGTTGGCGCGCTATTTAGTAAATGCTTCATACATTATGAAACTGTATAATTTAGTAACATTAACAGGCTTGTATGTTTTTTTTTGTGTTTTCAAGTAAACTTATTGAATGTTTTTTTTTAATGTGTTTTTCCGATAACATAACCAGTCTTTATTGCAGACCTCTAAGAGACATTTCTTATATTACAAAATAAATAAACAAGTCCATTTTAGTTATCATGTGGCTAAAGATTTTAGAGCCTAAAAGTTCTTTCATTCTGGAATAAGTGGCAACTCAGAGTCTGGTACACGTATATTAACTTAGCCAAGAAAATATTAAACATAAATTGAACGTTTTTTTGTACTAC
Source organism: Orthosia incerta (assembly GCA_948252205.1). NCBI lineage: Eukaryota > Metazoa > Arthropoda > Insecta > Lepidoptera > Noctuidae > Orthosia > Orthosia incerta. Next base: position 11,507,697 of record OX411748.1, read on the forward strand.
CAATAATTTTTTGCTCTGGAATTTTAAATCGTGAATTTTTCGGTTCTAGATTTTAAATTATTTTATTAATTTTGGATGTATGTATTATTATTCTAATACTTTATTAACAAAACATACAAATACAATAGGACAGTTTATGTATAAAGGCGACAGGTAGAGGTATTCTAGATTTTCTTTAACGATCTACATAGATTTTGAAAAACTGACACTGAATTTGTGTCTAAAACTATCCCCTTTACATGTTGCAGCGGCGGGAGCTAGCTCAGACATGGGAAGTGAGCACTATTGCCTAAGGTGGAACAATCATCAGAGCAACCTGCTGGGCGTATTCAGCCAGTTGCTGCACGACGAGAGCCTGGTCGACGTCACGCTAGCCTGCTCCGAAGGTGCATCCATTAGGGCTCACAAGGTAAACTTTGAAACTGAATTATTTTTTGTAAAACTAAACGTATGCCAGGCTCTGTATTTAAAATACTAGTATATTGATTTCATTGAAAATAAGGTATAGTTCTCGCCAAACTTCTTGGCCGCCCTTAAGTTGGCTACAATGACTGCGCAGTAATAAATCTCATACAATAACAGTTCAGCACCGTTTCGTGCCTCGCGCATGCGGAAACCTAACTTCAGGGCGGCCCAGAGGTTTGGCGAGAACTAATGGTTATGTGAATGCACGGCTAAAAATAGGCTGATGAATATTGAGAAAGGTTTATGAACGAATAAGATTGCTGATAAGACCCCAAATACATTTGGAGATGGGCAGGACAGTAATAACAAATATGGTCCTGTTTCCATCAGAAAGGTGTAGCCAGTGGCGTAGCGTGCTTTGGTGGGGCCCCGTATAAAAAAATGTTTGGGGGCCCTTATGAATGGTAAAGATATCTCAAGAAGAAAAAATATGTTTGCATAAAATTAAAAGAAATATTTATTCATCATAATTGTCAAACTGTCTTATTTTTTTTTTTACAAACAATTCAAATTAAATATACACTCTCCTTGCCTTTTTTCGGCAAACTGTTTTATTAAATCATTTATAGCTGATGATTACTTTAGTTTTTCTAAAGTTTCTGCCTCTATGGACAATAGTGACAGGCCTGACAGGCGTTCATGTCCCATCGAAGTTCTTAGGTAATTTTTTATCAGTTTTAATTTTTGCTTTCGCACGTCGGGGGCCCCCGTGGCCCGGGGGCCTCGTATAATTGATACGGCAGATACGGCGGTAGCTACGCCCCTGGGTGTAGCCCGAATAAGTAGCTAACAGTAGCGAATGGAAAACGGAACTTGGAGCCTTTGTCCTGCGATAAGTTAACCAGCCTATTTAGATATATAGGCAGTAAGAAATGGAATCAAGCGGTGTGTAAAATGGTTCTGTAGGTAACAACAAATGGTTGGCTTGGAATTTAACGATCAGTTACCTCCAAGATTTTGAAAACACATGTCAGTTTCGGTTTTCCTGTAAAGTTTTCACAGTTGGCATTGAGTGAGCGATAGTGATTCCGTATAAGTTTAATGACTTCTGTTTAGTACGGCACGTGTAGAAACCTCTGGTTACGCTTCATTTGATTACTTTGTAGGTACCTATTGTTAATCTGCGCGCTATTAAGAGCCGTTTACACGTTGCGTCCTTTGCCTGCATCTGCATAGAAACTGACTTTGATATGAGATTTTCCTTGTCAATAAAATGTGCCGCTATGCGGATGAACGGAGAATGAACGATGTGTGCTAAAGCATTGTGCAGAAGCAATTTATCTACCTATTTTTTATGCTGCTGGTGGCTAAGGGTAATTTTCAAGAATTCATGCAGAAAACATGAATAATAGTACTACGATCACACTCGCGCCATGGACCAGTATCTAAGCTTTTTTTTGGATTCTGTGTTTCAAGAGGGTAATGTGTTTATAAGTCTATGTATGTATGTTTGTTCCTATGTGGCTTTCCAGAGACCAAAGGGTTGGCTGATTTTGATGATTCGTACTTCAATCGATTCGTCTTAATCTTGCGAGTGTCACTGGCTACATTAAAATTGGAAAATAAAAAAATTACTGCTTTTGGGCGCCATATTGTTGGGGTTTAATTTTAGATTGGCTTGCGGATGACCACTATCTCACCTGGTGGTAAGGAATAATGATGTGATCGACGATGTAGCACGCTTGCCTAGAAGAAACCTATTCACTCTTGACTTACAGACTTACAGGTTGTAGCTATCAGGAAATACAGACTCCGGCAGGGAATTCCACTCCTTTGCTGTACGCATAATAAAGTATACCCGAAACGTTTGGTGCGTATGGATGGGATGTCCACCATGTACCGATGACGTATCGCCGTGCGTCTTGTAGTCCGATGATGGAACGGGCTAGGAGGAATTAGTTCATACAATTCCAACGCACACTTCCCGAAATGTAACCGATAAAAAACCGACAGGCTGGTAACTCGGTGTCGATGTACAAGGTTCAAAGGTTAATGGGAAGTACCCTTTAGGTTTTGATTCTCTTGCGATTCACAAATCATGCGACAAAAAGGCTGTAGGTATCTTTTGATTGCGATGATTTATACGTTTGATTTATTCACTGCTCCAAGAGATTACAGACCTGACTATATAATATTAATTTGAACTGCATATACCTCGAGGCATACCAGAGAAAAACGTCTTGACACACAGACAGACACACAACGAAGTGATCCTATTAGGGATTTTTTTTTTCTTTTGAGGAGCGGAACCCTAAAAACATCTTCTCACAACTCGGCTCGTACCATGCCCGCTTAAAGCTACGCGAATCGAAGATAGGTAAATATACAAATAAATACCAAAATCTTTTCTCTCCTCCTATCTCTGCTTTGGTGGATACCGGACATAGGGTTGATAACTATTTTGTTAAAAACAGTATTATACTGTTTTTCACTACATTATACTTTTTATTGTTGAAATAAAGTATACAAAATACTGTTTTCAGCATCAAAATGCCTTACACTAAGCACACACTAAGTCAGTTCAGCGTAGTCACAATATTATTTTCGTTTCAGAACGAATCTGCCAAAGTCAATTATTCAATATGGTAATGAATGTAAAGTTGCGGGAAGACAGAAATATAGCATCAATAAATTTAATAAAAAATGAGCTCGCACATTTATTTTTATTTAAGTTTTGATTGTGACTTAAAATAATACTAATTGATAAGATGTGCGAGAAGCACTAAAAACATGTCTTTAAAACGTTAAAAATATTAAATACTGTATATTTTCGATCTCGGACCTAAATTTACGATACCTTATTTCTTGTAAAAAAAGCTGGCAACCCTAACCGCAGGCTTATTACGTATCGTTTGCAAGAGCAAAACGGTAGCGATTTTTGCGCAATAATTGTTTTTCCATACAGATTTTTTTGTTGTTGGCGGTTTTTTATTTAAATAAGTGCATTTGATAAACAGCGAGCGATTAGCAAACAATAGCTTAGGACCTACCATACCTCCACTGCAGGTAATGCCGACTTTTATGATATAAAGCGTTTGATCGCTATCGTTTTGCTCTTGCAAAAGATACGTAATAAGCCTGCCGACATCACCATCATCTTCCTTGCCATGTCCTGTCCTTGTCTCATGTCACGCTATCACTGACTCCGTTTTCTGTCATACAATTCGTCCATCTTTCCTTGGTTTGCTCTCCCTCTACGTCCATCCACGTATACAGGACCTAACTCCCTTTAAAGTTAGCCGACTTCTCTTAATATGCTCGTCTCGCCCAACACGACATTGTACATGCAAGAATTTAATTGCATTTACAATTCGATTATATTATTATTGATTGCATCGTAATTTTGTATCATCACGCACTATGTTGCCATCACCGAATTTGTTCGATAGCATCATTTGTTTCATATTTGGTATGGGAAGTTGTTAATCAAACCTAGTCTGGTAGGCTACCGGATAATCCTAGAAATTATCTGTTATTAACGGGTCGATCCTTTTTTGGAGTGTTAGCGGTACCTACCAACTGTTAATTGATTGTTTCATATTCCATCGCTTCATCATTATCATCAGCTGTTAATGTTCCCAATGCTGGGACACAGGCCTCCTCTCTGTGTGAGGGAATGGGCCGTAATCCACCACGCGGGTCCAGTGCGGGTTAATCGATGTCAAATGTCTTCGAATGTTTGGTTTTAGGACACGCCGGTTTCCTCACGATGTTTTCCTTCACCGTTTTGAGAGCAGAGGTAATTAAATAATTTACACAAAGTAAAGCGCTTGCCTGGTTCGAACCCACGACCTACAACTTTTAAGTCACGGCCGTTACCACTGGGCCACCACTGCTCTCCGCTCATCGCTTGATGCTTATTTTTTTTTTGGGTTATCATCCAATGATTTTTTCCACTCTGCGTGAAACGGGAAGGCGTGTCAAACTTTTACTGACTAAAACCCACCCGTGTTCCTTCAGTTGCTTGTGCCAGGGCCGCCGGCCGCGGTAACTCTCTTTCAAATTTATCCACGACCCAGACAGGCATCGGCCCTATCGGACCCCGTCACTTTTGCTGACATCTCTTTGAGGCGCGCGTGAAACACTACGCGCCGTAGACTCGGGATCGCTTGATGCCTGGTGTTTCAATAAATTTATAAATTGACAGGCACAGTTGGGTCAAGTTACATCAGTGGCTACAAGTCTAGTAGTAGGAATCTTACTCTGTTGAATTTCCCTCACAGAATATAATAATAATCCTGACGTTACTCCGTACCTATCCATCTGCTTTAGACTAGTTAATACCTACCTACTTAGATCAGTTAGCTCAAGTTTAGTTTTACCTCATTTATTTACCGACTTGCGGTAGATAAATGAGGTAGTAAAAAGATCTTGTATAATTGCTTATGCACACAGAACAAAATTTTCGCTAAGATTATAAGTTTGGGTTTGGCCAATTCATTCCAAAACTATAAACCAAAGTACGTTACCCCGTACGTTTAGTTAAACACTTGTCAAAGGGACGACTTCGATGGAAATGACCTATGCAGCCAATCCCGTATGATTTAGTAGCCATTAATCGGGATTACGAGGAAATACTTTCATCTTTAACACGATCAGTTTAGTTCTTTGAATTGAGATATGCAAAGGAGTTTTACCGCGTAGGTTTACCTACGAAGCTTTTGAATTCTAAGTAGGCAGATGAGAGAATGCGGATGAACTGAAACTCAATGAATATAAATCAAAGACGAATCAAAGAGCCCACAAACACAGAACGTAAAAACTTAAGGGTACACTAGTCGACGGCAAGAACTATTTTGTGCGCGAGTGTGAGGGCTAGATAATGATGAGACAAATTTATATCACTTTTTATTTTGAACGTACATTGTCAAACAGTGGAATAATCCCTAGACTACGTTTGTATGGAAGAATTTTCGACTAGTGTACCCTTAAGGGTCTTCCACCGCTTTAGCGCCGTAAAACGGTTACATTCTAAAGTATGCTTTTTAGTAACGGCTACCTACGTTAAAAGGTTTGAATATGTATATATATATATATATTATTGATTCTTGTACATTATTTGTGAAACATGGTGTTTCATGTTAGTAATAGATTTCCTTAAAAAAAATTAACAACACGTCATTATTTCGCTACATTTAGATGCTCCTCAAAACGACTTCGATGTTTAAAAATATATTTACACGGAAAAATTGATGCCTAAAATTTCTTCTTATCTGAAATAGCATGTAAATCGAAGAATATTTTGCGATCAAAACTATCCAAAAGGAGGTTCAATATTGAGCGGGCGCACGGCCAGTACTGCGTTAACATTGGGGCATATAATTATGCCATAAGATAGCGGTAGATAATATATAGACAGGTTATCCATGCCCAATTTTTAAATGCTTTGGTCTCTACATAAGTGTCCTGCCTGACCTACATGAGTTGTTTAAAAAAATTTCTTTAGATATTTTCCGAGTCAAGTGCAGGTGCCTTTTGAAGTATTCCCCCGATAACAAAATACCGGCCAAGTGCGAGTCGGACTCACGCACGAAGGGTTCCGTACCATTATAGCAAAAAATGCCAAGAAAATCTGACTGATTGATTGATTGGGGCTCCCATACGGGAGCCCCACTTAAATATTTATTTTATTCTGTTTTTAGTATTTGTTGTTATAGCGGCAACAGAAATACATCATCTGTGAAAATTTTAACTGTCTAGCTATCACGGTTCGTGAGATACAGCCTGGTGACAGATGGACAGACAGACAGACAGACAGACGGATCGCGGATTCTTAGTAATAGGAACCCTAAAAAGGTATTATCCGAGTTGAATTGGGGCTCTAAACTTTAAAAAAATAGTAGACACTATTTTGCCACCATGAATTATAAAAATGTTCTCTGTTACGAAGACACTGAGTCTATCTACCTTGAGCCTAAGTGGTGTAATTTCGCACTGCCTACCTATTCACACGACCTGACGGCCGACGCATCCAGCAATTAAAATAAATGATAAAGCGTTTGCTTGCATCATTTCCAGGTAGTGCTGTCTGCGTGTTCATCGTACTTCCGATCTCTGTTCGTTGACCACCCGTCGCGACATCCCATCGTGATTCTCAAGGACGTGGGTCTTGAGGAGCTACGGACCCTGGTAGACTTCATGTACAAGGGCGAAGTGAACGTCCAGTACTGTCAACTGCCTGCTCTCCTCAAAACTGCCGAGAGCCTTCAGGTATTAATAATAACTTTGTATAGATACTAATAATACAATGGCCTATTTTTTTCCTGCCACAAAAGCCACTTACCCAAGTGACTTTTGCCTAGATAGCTACCCACGAATATTTAAGACTAGGTATAAAATTTATAAAAAAAAACTAGCTGCCATTGAGACTGGTTTTCAGCCTGTCTGCTACCGCAAATAAAATATTAAGGTCAAGACTATTTCAATTACTGAGTGAGCACAACATCGCCTATTTTTTGAAACTGTAATGTTTATATAAGATTACGCAAGCAACTACTATAAAGATCAATTAGCAGATATTAAAGAAAATATTTATATTTTGCAGGTTAAAGGACTTGCTGAAATGACTACCCTAAGCGCAGCCGGCATTGAAACAAGGAAAGTTCAAGAACCAATGGAAGAGTGCCAACCACAAGATTCGAGGGACAGTTCAGAAACACATGAAAAGTTGGACGGCAGAGATCACCGGGAAAAAGAGGATCGGCGCGAACTGAAAGACACACGGGAAGTCCGTGAAAGAGAAAACAAAGAGACTCGAGACGCAAGAGAAACTCACGTAAGAGAGAGTCACACAAGAGACTCTCGAGAGTCGAGAGAACCAAGAGAACACAGAGACAGAGAAATAAGAGACCCTCGAGATTTAAGAGAATCTCGAGACATTAGAGAACCAAGAGACCCTCGAGACTTGAGGGACCCCCGCGAACTGCGGGAACACAGAGAGTCCAGAGAATCCAGGGATATTTCGCGAGATTTGAGGGAGGTTCGGGACCCCAGGGACTTACGTGAATCTCGAGAAACACGTGATCACAGAGAAATGCCTGAAGCGTCACCCCCGAGGATATCCCCGTTGCTTTCAGTTCGGCGATTTAGGCCTGACATCACGGGCGAGACTCCAACCCTCTCACACCCTCCTATCCCAAAGGATGAGCCTCCTGATGAGCCCATGCGATCATCGTCACCAGAAGAAGATACGGTTTCGATTAGATCAAATGGAGCACAAAATGAAAGTATCGGTACGTAAAAGTTACGATACCTACTTACTATTATTACTCTACAAAATCCATCCTGTCGTTTGATCTAATTTTAAATTTTTGAAGCCACATCTGACCCTGATAGGTACCCAAAACTTATGTCGATTGTGCCAGTAGGTCAGTAAACCCTTGTGAGCTGCGCAAGGTCTACTATTTTGAACTTCACGTAGTCGACTAATCGACTATTGCACTGTACGCCACAGTACAAACTCTTTCAAGAAAAAGCAGACGGCTGTTTTCAAAAATATATCTTTAGTTTACCATTATAATTTTACCTCTTCTTCAAGTTAATACACTATTTCCAAAATTAATTTGTTTTTTAGTAAAGCGGAAAGTTCAAGCTCCATATTATTATTTCCTAATTTATTAACGCCTATTAATTGTGATAAAGTATAAAAAATAAAAGTATATAAAACACAGTATAACAAGTGAAGGTAGCATTTTTCGCTAAAATCGACTATTAATTACTAGGACTCATAATCGACTAAGTGAACAATAACGATTAGCGGAGGGTACATCTCTTGTTTATTTTGACGTATGAATTTGACGTTTGTCGGATTGATCGTATTCGATTCGTATTTGGAATTGGATACGTACGATATACGATACGACTACGAGTTTACGAGTGTCGTTTAAGCAAGAGAATACCAAAGTGTTTAGATTTTCTCATAATAAATGGAAAATTCTGTGTTTATTACAATGCAAGTTATGAAAACACACCTAAACATGATATCAATGATTTATCTCAGTCAAAACTATGCAAAACACAGCGTATTATCAATGTGTAAGAACTTGGGAGCAGTAACTTGAAAAATGTTGAAATTTGTGTATTTTTGTATTAAAACGTGAAGAAACTGTTCAGTGGAATTACAAAACAGAGTCATCATAGCCTTTGTCATAACGTAGTATCCTTCCAAAAGGTATTCCAATGGTAAATAAAAGTCTATTAACCTTTGTTTCTTATCGGTCGTCAAGTTTTTTCTTTTTTACTGAATTTAAGGGCAGTTAGACAGTAGTCTTGTATAGCATAACACGCATTTTTAGCATCTTCAGCCTTAAACCAAAATTTAAAACATATTTCCAGATTTCTTTAGTTGTTTTGAACAGCAGTGTTAATCACATTTTCTTTCCGCATTTCCAGGCTTAAACATGACGATAAACAGTCACAGCAGTAGCAGTGTACTAGGAGCCCATTACTCTCCCGTGGAGCAGCGGCTAAGTGCGCTGAACACTATATCGCACCCCGGATTGACCCACCCTTCACACTCTTCTATGCCTAGTCCAAGGAGTGAACCTATAGCAGGCCCCTCTGGACTACCTCCTGTTCAACAAGTACCCCTGGTATGTATTAAGAAAAATGTATTTTGTTTTTAACCTGCGCTACAAAAAGATCAAGGTCTAGACATAATACTGTTAGTGCAAAGATAAGGAGAATCTGAGATACAAGTTTCCTAGACTTTTTTCATCAAACTAGGTACTCTTGTGTAAACTTGTTCAAGACAAAAACGTTATTGCTGTCAGGATGCAAATAAGAGAAGACTAAAAACATTTAAAATTCAATCACAATTATTATCACATTAAATCTAGGTTGCCTGGAAGAGATCATACAGTATTGGCGATAAGGACTCCCATTGTGTTTTTAGTTTCTTTTTTTCTTGTGTATTCTAGTGTACAATAAGGTGAATAAATGTAAATATAAATAAATAAATTACTTAGTGGATAAAAATAATTATTAAAAAATAGAATAATTTAACAGAAATCAATGCAAAACCTGCAAGTATTATATCTCATTCTTCCATCATCATTTTCTTGTCCTTATATCAAGTTATTAGAATTGGCACTACACATCTTCATTTTCTTTACTTCTCTACTAGGTTTCATTCTCATCTCACTGTACCACATTTTGTAATACCTGCAAGTACTGATTAAAATTAAATAATTCCAGTCTTTGAAGAAAGAAATTGACTGGGACAGGAGCAATGAGGACAAGGTTGGAGAGTCATCATCGGAGTACCGAATGCAACATGAATCCGTAAGTACATTAACAGTTTGCTTTAAATGTGAATATGTGTATTGTATTTAGATGGAACACAATTTTCAGTAAGATTTTTTAAAGATTCAACTAAAATAGTAATCGAAGAAAATAACTTTACTTTCCATAAGGAAAATGCAAATAACTCATACCTACTCACTTTGAATTCCACTCAATAAATTCATTTTTTTGGACAACTGCCTGTAAAAAATAATATTGATGAATAGTAATATTATCTTTGCCAAAATAAGACAGGAATTATGATAAAAAATGAGAGAAATAATAATATATCTTGATGCTTGCTTTAAAAAAATTAAGCGGCGGCTGCATATTGACTGAACAGAGACAAAACATTCACTGCAATGCTTTCTCCCTCTTTTTAATCAAAAAATTAAAAAGCAAAAACTCTTAAGTGTGCGAGCGATGCCCCTTTATGATATTATTGACTTTAAAATTGTGTTCTTATATACATTGAGGAATGTTACCATATATTTTATACAATATTCTCGTGACATTTGCCAATATTTATGTACATATTTATTTAAAGTAGGTATGTAGATAATAATGCATGTATGTATAAGTAGCTTGTAATAAATGTCTCTGTATATAATGATAGATCTGTGTTGTATTGCATGTTTCATTTATTTTTCCACAATCATAAAAATATTTGATGTTTTTACCTACTCAAAATCTAAAAAACATTGCCAGCGTATAGAAAAACAGGCTAGTTTTTTTATCTGCCTGTTGTACAAAACAGTTTGTTATTTATTAAAAAAAAAAAAAATATCCAATTAATTAAATGTATAGACTGCCTTGTGCTTGTCAACATTCCAATAAGTTTCTTTAGTTTGATTAAAGACGATGTATGTTGTGAGTGGCTGTTTGAGTAATAGTATATATCAGGAACATTGTTCTAAGTCCTACTAATTTAAGTGGTGCCACAAAATAAAGTAACTAACACAGTCTTGTGAAGCTCCCCTCTTAAGTAACATTTAATTTGGCTGTTGGTGTAATGTGTAAATTGATTAGTTACACGCATGCTTGTTTGATGTGCTGCGCTACTTTGAACATCGAGTATTATGCCTTGCTGTCAAGAAGTTGACCTTCATTTTGTTGGCCATCATTTTTATATCCATTCATTTTGTTTGATATATATTTTGGGCAGTTTTTTATTTTAAATTTTTGGCCATTCTACATGCATACGTTGTTGTACGAATCTGTGATTCAGTACGCGTGCGCGTTGCTAAACAACAAGGCATTACGCGTAGCCGGCTCCCGGGTCACTCCTGCACATTTTTTTGGGCAAAAATGAGCGTCAACTTCTTAATTAGATAGTGGAAATTAAAAATATACCGAGACTGCATCTCAATTTAGAAAGTAGTGGTAGAGATATTGCACACAGTTTGGTCCGTGTAAAATGGAACAAGAAAAAAGAAGTTGATGTTCTTTTTTGTGGTTGCAGGAGTACGATGGGTCCGGTAGGGGGCGAATTGATGAAGGGGAGCGGGGGTATCCTTGCATCCACTGCGGTGCGGCGTTTCCACACCAGAGCAAATTGACGCGGCATATACTGACGACGCACACGCTCGATACGCTGAAGTACCGTGATGCGCTGCTGGGGAGGCCGATCGGCTTGCCCATGATAGGCCAGTTCAGTGACCCCCCGTACATGAGCATGCACGCGGAAGAGTCCCCCATAGAGCTGGACATAGGCGCCGTGGAGCCGGGTAACGTCGTGCTGTGCAAGTTCTGCGGGAAGAGCTTCCCGGACGTGTCGTCTTTGATAACACATTTACCAGTGCATACGGGGGACCGGCCGTTCAAGTGTGAATTCTGTGGCAAGGCGTTTAAGTTAAGGCATCATATGAAGGATCACTGTAGAGTTCACACAGGTAAGCACTTTTTTTTTTCTTCTTTTATGATTTCATATCTGATCAACAATTAATACCAAAATTTAGAGCTCATTAGATATTAGGATAAATCTTATTCATAGAGAAATTGAGACAGTAAAACAATAGTTCTTCCGTCTTTTAGAAATATTTTCTACTTCACTCTAACTGCATCCTTTATCTTCAAATATTCAATTATTAAATCGACTTTGAGTTAACATTTTTTGCAAACATTTTTCATGTATTTTTTCTGGATATATTAAGGCATTATATTGTTTTTTATGCGTATAATTTGCAACACCGTGCTACTAATTTCAGGTGAACGGCCATTTCGTTGCGGGCTCTGCGGCAAAACGTTCTCGCGGTCGACTATTCTAAAGGCGCACGAGAAGACGCACTACCCCAAGTACGCTCGCAAGTTTCTGTCCCCCAGCCCCGTCGACACCGAGGAAGAGAGCCCCCATCAATGAGCCAGGGACCCCCATAGTGCACAATTACCCTTCCACGATATATTCACCAGTACCACAAACTATTACTGGAAATAGTCAATGTGAGCGAGAAGTGATAGTTGAATGAACAAATTGAGGACAATATGTTGTAATTAGTTAAGAATGTGATTAAAACGCCGCAACTGTGATCTGAATGATATGAATAATATTTGATATTTCACTAATAGATAATTGACACTAAAGTTGATACTTCTTAAATTTATTTCATCATTTCTCCGTTACATTCTGTTTCAGCTTCATTTTCTTAAGAGTTTTTGAACGTTAGGTGCTTTCTTTATGCTTTAGTTTATAATAAAAAGTAAACTCATTCTACAATGAGTCTTTAGACGGCATAGCCAAAGTTAGCTAGAGAAGTATGAATCCTTTTAATATTGTTTTAAATCGTTCCAAGTCGAGATAATAAAAAAAATGCTTTTTAGTTTTATTTGCTTGTACAAAAATGTTTTTCGAATGATGTCGCATTGGTTGCCATTTCGTAAATTATCGAGATTAATGAAGAAATTGTAAAATATCATATTAATTTAGAGCTGGCATAATCTTTAGAGACTTGCATATTTATTGTAGCAGTATCTTGTCAGAGTTGATTTTATAAACAAAATTAAAGATTGATTATGAGTGCTTTAATAATAATTATTAGAGACCATACGAAAATTGCACTCAACATAGTTGGTAACAATTAAGAAGTTAGGGATTTGAGATTTTTAATAATTTTATGTCTTTCGAAGTTACGACGCACGCTCCCCTGAGGTAATCCAAAGCAATATTATGACATATAAAAGTAAATAACATATAGTTTGATAATATCGGATTTTTAGGAAATTTATTAGAATTTAAATGCTTCGGTAGTTCTGTAATCGGTATACACGGGGAGGGTTGTGGATGTGATCAAGGGAATCAGAGCTTTAAGCGATGTTTCTGTTCTGTCCGAGTACTATGCCTCTTGCTGCGTGCCCAGCTGCTCGATACCCTCGATATGTTTAGTTTAAAAGCCCTTACTGTCAAATCCAAACTTGTAAAAACTTGTAGAACCGCACCGTGTAAGAGGCATGGTATATACATATAAGTATATATAAAATTTTCTATCTATTTTCATACTGCAGAACCACATTGAGTTATGATTATTCAATAGTTTCAAACCCTGCGGATATCGACGTTTATTAATGAAAGCACCGCACTTTAGATTTTATTGTCTGAAATAATCCCATTTTCATTAGTTAAATATAATCAGACAATCACTTGATCATTCGATCCCGACGGATGTGCCCAGAGTTTGAAACTGTTCACAATAATCGCTGTGTTCAATAAATTCAACAGAGTCAAATACAGGGATATTTTTATTGATCGTAAGATTCGTTAATTTTCAACACCACCATATTTTTGTTTTAATACAATTTTAGACATAGCCTTTATTTTTTGGGCTCAGAATTTGTAGAAAATATTTGGTTTCATATTTCGACATCACAACCGAGAAATTTAAAGCTTGGATTTGGAACTGATTGGATGTTGGCTCATATAGTGTCTGTAAGTTTAATGGAAAATTACTTATACTACATAATGTTGATCTGCCCACGGTACTCTTTGGCTAGAACATACTAATATCTTTATAGAAATTTATATCATTATCTTAATGTACCTAAATGGTTTACGTAATGTACTAGTAGATAGACTGAACTGCCTAAGTAATCATTTCATAATCTTTTGGTCATGGGACATATCATTTTTATATAAAATACTATAAATTTCACGGATAAAATAAGGGTGACTTACACTTTTATATATTATAAATATATATTTAAAGTAGGATATTGAAAATTCTTTGTAAACGTTTCGTTCTGAATATAGGCGTTTAAATATCTTTGATTGTAAATTAGATGTTTAGTGATTCATAATTTTGGGTTCACTCAAAAGAAAGTATTATGGTAATATAGAAAAAGATCTGTGATATATGTCTAATACAAGTAAGGGTATTACATCTGGGAATTTATGATGCGATCTCAGAATGTGATTTCAAATATTTAGAATTTTAGGCCACACAGTTGAGATCTTAAATCTTGACATTGTTATAAAATAAATGATTTAAGTATCTTTTTTTTGTAACAATATAAAATTAGCTTCTATACATTAAAGTTGCGACTAGCAGCCTAATTGCGTAAGTGAATTCGGCAAAGGAAACGAGTCGATTCTTTCATAGAATCAGAATCATTTCTTTCAACTTTTTCGGTATTGTGCAACGACAAATCCTAGGCGCCAAAAAATATTGGACATATCAATGACAGCGACGAACGGTTTTACGCTTGTAAAATATACTTGACATTTGCATTACATAATACCAATAGTGAAGTTTTATCTCGATTCTTTCGCTTTCGTTCATTCTTTACAATCAATTCTACGTCAAAATTTTGATATTGGAAAGGGGCTTAACCTTTCCGTTTCAGAGTGTAATATGCAATACGTAAAGTCGTTTTAGGAAAAGAATCGATTCTTTTGCTTTGGAGAATTCACTTACGCAATTAGGCTGCTGAATTATTTTACTAACGATAGCAACATTTAAATTGAAAAAAAAACGTTATTTTTTTAATCCAAATTCAAAAAGTGCAAAGAAGCATAACTGTGGGACGAGAAGCATTAAAATTTAGATAACAAAAATTCTGCAACAGATCTCATTGCTATTTATAAGTTGTTTAGGCATCATCTAGAAATTAAGGCTATTCGTTGATTTAATTTTGGTATATCTAAAGTACTTATTTTAACCCTATATATACATATTTGGATTGCAAACGCCTAACATTCCAAAATTATTCCAATGTCAACTTGATTACTTTATAGCAAATGCCACCGATACATTATAGGTAAATATATTATGAGCTATTTAATATAGAGTGTCTAAATTCTGTAGTATGGTCGCCGTGAGTACCGGGGCATTTCAAAATCGTTTAAAAACTAAGTTTATTTCGTTTGAATGGAATGTTACGATAATAATTATTGAATTAATTATGTGGTAGTGTTATTAGAGGAAGCTCTTCCAGCACGTGGTAATATCACACCTGTTTTTCGAGTATTATGTGATTGTTTTTAAATGGTTGATGAGAACATGTGCTTATATTGATCAAAGTGATTTAAAAAATTACTAGCAATATAATTTACATTCCATAAACCAGTGAATTGTATGTCGACGTCTACACGCTGAGGATACCAGTCAATGTTTAAATTTACTTCGGCAGTTTGACCGTTGTTTCCGATAAAGTGTTTCATTTCCTTCTAAATCCAGCAGCCTTATTGCGTAAGTGAATTCTCCAAAGGAAATGAGTCGATTCCTTCAAAGAATCAGAATCATTTCTTTCAAATTTTTCGGTATTGCGAAACTAATTTGGAAAGAGTACAAACATCCTACTTTGAGTTGAAGTTCATCTACTGCGTTATGTTTCATCAAACTCGAACATTACACAATATCAATAGTGCAGTTTTATCTCGATTCTTCCGCTTTCGTTCATTCTTTACAATAAATTCTACGTCAAAATATTGGTAATGGAAAGGAGCATAACCTTTCCGTTTCAGAGTGTAATATGCAATAGGTAAAGTCGTTTTTGGGAAATAATCGACTTGTTTGCTTTGGAGAATTCACTTACGCAATTAGGCTGCTGGCCACCACTTCGTCGTTTTAAGTAAATTTAAACATTCAGAACGATGATGTGAATTGTTTGAATACCTACACATTATTTCGAACACTCCTGTGTAAAGTTTAGCGAATTTACTAAGAAAATAACTTGGGGAAAGTAAAAATTAATGTTGGTCTATTGTTAAAACTCACACAGTATATAAAATGCATTTTAGATAAATAGATTGGTAGATGCGCTACTTTCCGGAGCTAGAAATGACAAATGAATAAAATTCAATAAAAATTATAAAAAAATGAGACACCACAATGTTGCTATTTGAAAAGCTGCACTCGTTTTTTTTTTATCAGAGTCGAACGTTACCAAACTGTATAGCAATATTAAAAACTTGATTAATGTTCCTCTTCTCATTTTAAGAAAGATTAAATATTTACAATTTACAGAAATACTTAATAGCAATAAATAAATGGTTAATAAAGATGCGAATTAACAAATTTGTACGAGTTTTTAACGAAATAGTTTTTTATAATAATACAGAATACAGTTTAAATACTATTTTGTTTCCTAACTTTCAGAGGTAATGATATTTATTATTATTAAAATAATGATATTCAAATAGATTTATATCTATATATTTACGTGTATATAGGCAATGTGGTAAATGTTGATAGTAAAATATAAAGTAGGTACATGAACAATAGATTATACTACCCCTAAGTGCAGTTATTCAAATTTTAACATTTGCCAGTTGTTGCCACGTCCCTGCAGAGTTCACACGCCGTTAGCACAAATAAATGATACATATATAAATATATATTGATAAACTTTATTATATCTATATTTTAAATTTACGTAGGTATCTTTCCAAGTACCTACAGAGCATGATAACTTTAAGAAAACACTAGCACGAAATATTTCATGTGTTGAAATAGATACGACGTAGATTCATTTTTATATTATCATAAATTGTGACCACAGTTTTATATTTAGAGTGCCTCTTGCCTATACAAGACTTATATAAAGGCTGCAAATCACGGATTAAACATAGAATATGTAGCAGATAGAGAAAAACTGTAATTTTTATGGTGAAAATTGTAAGTTGCGTTATGATATGTGACTTGCGCACTCTTCTGTCCTATGCTTTATCCGCAGCGTGAATAGCCGCGCGAGGCCGCGTCCCAGCTAGCGCATTCCAGTCGTGATAACAACCAGTGCTAGATTTTGTTCATGACCAATATTACAAACAGTTGTGTTGTATAGTGTTAGATAGTATCGTTAAGTTTCGTCCAACATGATCGAGCTACAGGTCGCTGCAACCTTAACCGGTTCATTGTAATTTAACTTACCATTTTATTTAAGTGGCATACCTAAATATAGAACTTATATTGCAATTTTTCTAAGTTCCTGTAGGTGTATTAATTATTGTATATCGGTACAATTTGTTTTAATAATTATAATGTGTTTATTATAAATTATTTAGAGTTAAACTTTCGTGACTAATATTTTTATTGGCATAATATACGACTAGGTTTTAGTCGCTTCGGTTTCAGTAGTGACTATCGAAATTTAAATCATTGCTGTTTAAATTTTTGGATTTAGGAATGTCTTTAGGTATATAATAAACTTCGTATATTATGCTGGTATAGAATATTTTCAGCACAAGTTCAAATAACGTAGGTCCACTTTATTTATAGAGCTTAATACTGTTGTCGTTTCTTCGTCAGTGAAACGATAATTGTTTTCCCTTAAGCTCTTTTATTTAACATACATTGTTGACATTTTAGATTAGAGAAAATCTGTTTTGCCTTAACATTATTAATAGTTCATAATGTTGTAACAAAGAGCAGTACAGTTTTGTTGAAAAAGTGTTACAGTATATCAGAACGGATCAAGGATCAAACGGTGTAATGTTTTGTCAATTTTGCAACAATCTAAACAGAGACCCATCGCTGTTGATCATTGTAACTTTTGAAACAAATATAAGCATATCATAGCTGTAAAAATACAATTTTGACAAATAAAAGCTCTACAATCATTACAGACCTATTCTTTTATTGAAAACATTGCCCTGCTTCATGGATTCTCACAGGTAATATGCATGGGTATATAAAACTTCTATCAAAACTCATATAATATCATGTATCATATCAATTCTTGTTTCAATTACAGATGTGCTTGGACATGTCTTGCGTGTCTCCGAGCATACCGAGCCCCATCCCCGCGCGCTCGCCCACGGCGCTGCCGCTGTGGTCGCCGCTGCTGGCGCTGCAAGCGTGCCGCCTGCGTCGCTACCTCAGCGACGACTGCATGATGTACCAGCACCGCCACCTGCTCCACACGGAGCGGCGCCGCTGCGGCGTGTGCCTGGCCTCCTTCCCGTCCGCCTGGCTGCTGGAGCGCCACGCAGCCCTCCAGCACGCCTCGCAGACCCCTTGCGACGACAAGCCCTTCGTCTGCGAGCAGTGCGGACAGAGCTACAGGTACCGCTCCGCCTACGTCAAACACCGAGAACAAAACCACCGCGCCCGCCTCCCCGCCGACAAACTCTTCACGTGCGACGTCTGCGGCATGCAGTTCCGCTATCTCAAATCATTCAAAAAACATCGCCTCAATCACACCCTAGAACGTCTTCACACCAAGAATACAGACACACCCGAAGGCGCCGATCAAGTCTCCAGCACTAACGAGGCTCTGATCGGCCAGTGCGGTGAAATTGACCTGTCCATGAAGAAGAAAACCAGAACTGATGCCGCTAGGACATCCCCCGCTGAGGTGATCCGAGACGCTGAACAAGACAGCACCGTTGACTCGAATGGTGCTTCAGATTCTGTGGTGACCGTGGACGACTCAATAGACTGTCGTACCTCGGGCGCTGAGAGCGAAAATAAACGGGACGATGACACGACTTCCGAGGAGAAGAGGCGAGTGCCTGTTTCTTTCGCAAGCATTAGCTCAATGGCGGACAGCTCAGAGAACGAGTCGCGAGCAGACAGCAGCAAACACGAGAGCTCAGCAAGCTCGCACTCGGGGATACTAAGCTTCATGCAAAACGACGAAAGACAGAGGGACAGGGAGAGGAGATTCGCTTGCCCGTTTTGCGGTAAGTGCGTGAGGTCTAAAGAGAACTTGAAGTTGCACGTGCGGAAGCATACGGGTGAGCGTCCGTTCGTGTGTCTGTTCTGTGGGCGCGCGTTCGGCGGCAAGAGCGACCTGACCCGCCACCTGCGCATCCACACGGGCGAGAGGCCCTACCACTGCGAGGCTTGCGGGAAGTGCTTCGCGCGCGCCGACTACCTCTCCAAACACCTCACCACGCACGTACACAACACTCGCTGATCTACGAACGCGCCGTCCTTTTCTCAATCTTCGCATACCTCTGGCACAATATAACTGATCTCCATACAGTATACATATTGCAGATGCAAGGTTTGCGGGATGAAATGGTCGGGCTGTTGTCTCATTCTGACTCGCTCAGGACTGTTTAGGCTGGCGCGTTTCGATTTCGTACGAAGTTGCGGCTGTAATTGACGATCGTTTTAATATATTATTTGTGTCATGTGACACCCCTGTGCGTATTCCTGGGGTCCGTCACTATCCCAGGCGATGAACTACTGTATGGAGTCGGTAGTTACATTGTGCCGCTATAGTTAATGACCGAGTCATATTATAAATGGGAATATTTTTTAAAAACGTTTTTAAACTTTACAACATTATTGATATAAGCAGGTTTAATTAGAATTTTACAGGACTATTTTTCGTTTTGGAGTGGTTTATGTATATTTATGACATAATTTTCTATATTGATGCTGGAACAAATAGTGGATGGAACTATTTCTGTTATCCGCAGAGCAATAATAATAATGTAACGGCTTATTTTTTCATGCTGCAACTATATATTTGTGTTAAACACGTGGCTTGGACAAACTGCTTTATTATTTTGATTTGCTGTTTCGAGTTGATTTTGTGCACATTTGAATCCTTAACGTAAGAGTTTTGCATTAGTAGGTAATGCAGCAGTGTTTGCTCGTCCCTCATCACGCCAGTAATTAGCATCGTTTTGTATAACTTAGTTGTGCAATGCAGCGCATTTGTTTAAAGATGAGGGAGCACGTGTGTTACCCGCTTTGCATGAACGAGCATTTGACTACAACCTCTATATTTATCTACCGACGGTGGCAGTCCAATCGATCACGATGAACATTCACAGGTGACGACAACAAGACACACCATTTCCGTTTTAATGAAGGCTTAAACATAGTTTCCTTTGCCATATTTTTGTATGCCTACGTATAATAAGATTTTTAAATAACTCATTCCATTAAAGAGGAACTAGAAAATTGGTAGTCGTGACGATAGGTTATTAGATGAATGCAAAAACTGTGATTCGTACGATTAAGACCAGTCAAACAAGTTTTAGAACATCGAAAAATGTTTTAATGTAATTTAAAATAAAGTTATCTAACAATTAATATACCTACTTATTAATTAACTATAGTTTTTAAGAAATCTCTCTGTGCCAAAATATGTACCTCATAAAAATAAACACTGAAGTAGATAAATTAATTGTCAATAATTGTTTGTACACATTTTGTTTTAGATTTGATGTTACAGTACAGAATACCACTGCGATATATGATCGACTACAAGATATTATAATAGACAAACTGATTGCTCAATCAGCTACAGAATTCTACAAGCCTAAAGGTTACATTATAATTGTCTATGGTTCTATTCAGTTGGAAAATATTCGCCCGCAGTGTTTCAGGAAATGCGTCCCGTATAATTCGTGCCATTGCGAATTAAAACAATCGTAATATATTTATATCAATGTTTTCTGATTAATAAGAGACCATTGTTCACAAAAATATAAATAATTATTTATTTTACCGGAAATATTGAGTAAAGTTAGTTCTATTTTAATAACAATTAATTAATTAATATAAATTTACTCAAGACGAATTTTAACTGCCGATCTTGTGATATTCTCTATACAATACAGAATACGTGCTGGTTTAAATGCGCTGTATTTATTCATAAAAAGACGCATCCATTTTAATATAATTCTGAGTTTTTTCTGACATTTAAATGTCATGACATTTTCTACTACTTACGTACTGACTAATTTTATAATTTAACATTATAATAAATCTATATAAATATATTTATATATTCATAGAATGTATATATTTTTATAGGTATTTAGTTTTTATAAATTGACAAAGATAAGTATAATAATTTGGTACTTAAGTAATTTTCTATACTTCGGTGACACGCAGTGTTCTCTCAATTAAATTTTGTATGCAATAAATTTATATAAATACATTTATAAATTTATAGAATGTATATATTTTTATATTTAGTTATTATTATTTCACAAAGTTATCTGAAGTAATATGTTGGTAATTTTCTCTATTTCGGTGACACGCAGTGTCCTCTCAATAATTAAGATTATCCTCAATTTGTTATTAAAACCTCAAATGTTAAATGTACAACTGAGAGCTTTATTCTTTAAAAATAGTTCAATCATTCTCATTTAGTCTGTCCGGAAATGAGCCTATAATTATACTGTATAAAATACTGTCAATTAAGTCTAGGATAAGTGAAATGCTGTCTATATAACCTATCAGTAATCAGATATTTTTATTGAATAACACTGCGGGCGAATATATTCAACACAATTTAGGAGCGATTGTAACTATTCGTGTCCATAGAGAGCCTACATTTTACCACAGTAAGATGTGAAGTCAATGCAACGAAATATTCAGGTACATGAAATGTTAATCGAAACATTTTAATATAGCGTAATTGTTTTAGTTAGTACTTTTAACATAAGCCGGTTTTAACTGAGAATATTAACTTTTTTACACGTAGTTTTATTTGTTCAATGTTATACACGATACAGTTTAAATAAAGTGTATTAAAATATAATAGTGACTTTGCCAGAGGGATATATTAAGTAAGATAGGTAGTCGAAAACTTTTAGTATAAACGAGAAGCAATACTCTGTTTTTTTTTATTTTTACTACCGAAATACTCTAATTGCTGATGGAGCGAATACGGAGACTCGTCTTTTAATAATATTATCGAAAGAACTTGATTTTTGTAAAGAATTGCTACAGTATATTAAACATTGCCATCCAATAATGTTTCACAGCCAGTTTTCGTATTCACTCATGACGAGTTTATTCAATACTATCAAATAAACAATGTATTGCATATAATGTAGATATTTTGCCATTACTTCAAATTTAAAATATAAATATTATTCAAAATTGATGTTGACTGTTTTTATAAGTATATCAGCGGTAGTTACTTGATGTTGTGGTGTAATTTAGTGTCTTATAGGTTTAAGGTCATAAACCACTCAAAGTATTAATGTTAGTCGGTGTATCTACGTCCGATGTGTGTCATGGCCAGTTTTAATATAAATGTCGTTTCGGTATTGCCAGTTTTAATATAAATGTCGTTTCGGTATTCCAAAAATGTTGCACTTACTTTGAGTGGTTTATCATTTTGAATTCTCGTAGTGTTAAAATTGGTGTGGTATTCTTTATATCTGTTCTAGTAACATTTTAACTCTAATATATGTATTAGATAATTTAATTTTAAATCAGATTCTAAAATATAGTGAGCACAGCAAACGTTATGTAAATATGCATGTGCTAACCAGGTCAAATGTGATAAATTAGGATTTAAGTGATCTTTCATTTGGTTGAGAACACAAATGAAAACATTTTACCATTATGAGTTGAAGCTCGACCATATCTTCAGTTCTGGTATAAGAAGTGGGCATATAATATTTTTGAACGTTTTCATTATACCTATTTTAGTCGTCGACTGTGAGGTTAACGGGCATTATTTATTGTACTACTTTTTTATAGTCTTCATCTTAAGAGAACTTCCACGAAGGGAGATAGATAGACAAATAAGTGCGCCAGTCTGGAATAATGTTAGAACGTTCAGTGTTACACAGTGTTACAGTGACGCACAATTTTGACACTTTTTAAAGCGTTTTATATATTATCTCCGTCCACTAAATATTGTGTGTCTTGTTTCATTCTTTTCACCGACTGATGGCATTGTAGTGTCAAATTCTGATTACCGATTGTTCCATTTAATATTTATTATTTCAACATCTTACTGCAATAGATACTATAGGATTAATGGTAAAATACGGTTACAACGACTATTTATTACAAGTTTTTACATGTTTATGAACTGCAATAGGAAAATAATATAATGAAGATCTTGTGTAGCTGATGTTATCTGGTTTATTTAATTGTGAGGCAAACGGTCACGTATCTCTATCTGAACGGAGCTTTATTTGTGGAAGTCTGTTACATGGAAGCGTCGACACGAGCCATGCGGAGGCCGACAGCACACGCAACTAATGACAACTGTAGGATATTGAATGTAGTAGTAATGTTGTAAGGTGAAGGCAACGAATGTGATATTATTTTACGAGGAGGCAATGAAGGAGCGAGGCACCGGCCTCTCACAGAACAGCCAACGATGATCGAACGTAGATAGACTGATTTTCGGGTAGAAGTAAAGTAGGCCAGAAGTTTCGCAGTCAATAAGTAATATTTATAAATAGGTGTTGATTTAAAAATGTTTTACATGCCAAAACACAGTCTCAATAGCTTACGACATAAAACAATAAGAGAGTTTATTTAATTTTTAAACATAATTATACAGAATCTTTTATATACCAATCTTAAATTATTTTTCAGATGTATTGATTTTTATACATCTCCATATACAACAATGAATAGAGGTAAGTGTAGACATAGATGGGTCTATTAACCGCGTGGTGCTACAATGTGTAATGAAATGTGATAGAAACTGTTCTTCAGAGACATTTTATTTATTGAAGCTTCCATAGGTAATAATATAGTCACATTACACTATGATATACCCACATCAGCAATAATTTGGTTTAGGTAATTACATAAGGATTTAATTTTGTCCAGTATTTTGAAGGTGTCATGTGGTTGGTCGAATGTGTCTCTTAGAAACCAAAGTATCCAATAATGTAAGGAATTGTGTTCGTAAGACTTCGATGGTGTAACCATTCCACAATTTTAATATTGTATCTTTCAATTGTAATTTATTTCTATGAGATTTAAGTCGACCAAATGCCATCGACGTGGCGGTGCGAGTTTTAAAATTGTAGGTTTTTAATTAATTATTTCTTATAAATACGTCCAAGTCTTATTACCATTCATATAATAAGGGGAGATCGTTAATGTATTTAAACGTAATGCAGACAATGCTAGTTAGTAAATTTTCATTAGGTTTTGGCTGGTCACAAGTATTGACTCTCAAACAATACTGGAATATTATGTGTAAATTGTTTTATGGCCTTATTAAAATAAAATTGTCTCGGAATAAATTGTATGTATAGTAATAACATAAAAATTTCTTACATGTTAAAGTAATGAAAATCGGACAAAGAAGTATTTATTTGGTTTCAGTTTTTATATAGATACTTCCAAATATTCGTAGTGTGTATGTGCCGATGGCGGGCACTAACGATGAATATGTTGTATATATTTATGTATATCTTCGACGAACGGTTTTTATTGACAAATTTAATTTGTGTCTTGGGTCAGTTTATCCGAAACCTAGTTGATAGTACATACATACTGTTACATAATATATTTTTTTTACTTGTATATTTCAGATAATTATTATTGTTATACAGATCGTTTTATATTTTTATCGTGATTAACTATTACTTGTTTTCAAGATTTTTATTTTGCAATATGACTATTCGTCTATAAAATAGTCCATTTAATTTATAATATCTTGTCCATTGTCCAAACTAACTTAGGCATAGTTCCATATTTTGGATGTGTATTATACCACAGTCTAAATTTAAATGCTATTGTGTATATTATTTCATTTTAATATCGATGTGCAAAATTATAGTAAATGTCTTGGATCTCTAAAAATAAGAAAAAAAGACAAAAACACTTTACGAAATTTCTAAATGTGCAATAAATATGTGTGTTGTAGTGTTACCATTAGGCGTAAAATTTTTAGCTCTGCAGATGTCGCTGCTAGTGGTATTGGACGATATGTCGTATCGGCCACTTTATGTTGTTTAATATTACAATGATCTCAGAATATCACCTGCAGCCACATTTGCACAGCATATTAAATGAATATTTGGCACTTATAAAAAAGGCACATTTCCCTATCATATTGAAAATGGTTTGAAAACGTGTTGAAAATGGATTTGTTGGTAATTAATTTCATAATGAAATATATTTGTTTCATTAATCATAATTCTTTTATTTTTTCTTTAATCATGTTTTTGTTATCTACCCTCTGAGTTACCTACCCCTAAATTCTAAGTAATTTACCTACCTACTCCACTTTACTACTCACTTCACTCTACCAAGTTAAAGGTTGCTATTTATTGAAATTAATCGAGGATTTTTCCCGTTGTTTTGGCGACTTATTAGAGTGGAGTGGGGGAAGTTCTTCCAGAAGTCCCTTCAAAAGGAATAAGAATAAATGAAGGTGTTAATACCTGAACATTATGAATGCCTGAAAATGGCTTACCTACATATAAGCTGGATAATGATAGCGCTGATGATGAAGATTTTCACAAAAAAGCTTTGAATTTGGAAAGATAGAAAAGAAAATAAATAAATACATAAGCCTACTTGACTTCATCCTCCCGCTATCCAAGTTGAAGACAAAATGGCGACGGCGATATGTATGATCGTAGTTAGCATTATTTAAACGAACGTAGAAAATATAATTGACTAGCTTTTACCCGCTTCTTCGCCCGCGTTAACATAAGTTTTGTCAATCAATTCTGGTTGTCGACATACAGGGTGAGAAAATCCAATGTCGCAGTTTTATTTTTAATCAAAATCGGCTGAGCTGAGAAAAAATTATAATTTAAAAGTAATAATAATTGATTCTACCGTCCGGCGTCCATTCGGAAATGTAGTTATGGAGAAGAATGGACAAGAAACTCCACATTTACTCTTTTAAAATAAAAAGTGTTATACAAGTATATGGTTACATCATTTCTTGTTGGAAAAATACATATATGTGATAACGATGTAAAAAGACGTGCAGGTAAAAACGTCTGTAGTAAAAAAATTGTAAAAAAATAACAATACATAGGTAATTAAAAACAGGCCGAGCAGCTAAGTTATGACCAATCCCAACTGATGGCGCACGTTCACGAACATGACACATAGATCGGCACCACTCAGATCAACCATCATGAAGGGAACCGAATGATCCAACACATGTGCCACCATCAGAGAGACATTAGAGAGAGCATGACATACTTTTAACTACCAGGGCACACTAGGATAGTCAACAAATGACATATAGGTACAGTAAATGGTAGATTTACAGTTGGTACATAGTACTCACATATGTGCTGTGCAGTTATATAATACTAAAATAAACCTACTCGTACAGTCTTCAGTAGGTCCAACAATATTTCAGAACTTTTCTGCTTATCACTTGTTTTTGTAGCAGGACTAGCGTTGAGCCAAGCATTTTTATAGTGTGCGTTTATACAAGTTTTGAATTTCGCCTCATTCAGTTCTAGAATGTGGGGAGGTATTTCATTGTAACATTTTATACAGTACACCATAAAAGAGGACGCTACCTTAGCCAGCCTGAAACCAGGTTTAATTAATTGGTCCCTATTTCTAGTAACATAATTATGTCTATCGCTGTTTTTACTAAAAAGATGTATATTCTTTCTAACGTACATGATGTTTTCGTAAATATATTGACAAGCTACCGTCATGATGTTAATGTCCTTAAACAGTTCCCTTAGTGAATCTCGCCGGCGAAGATTGTATATCGCTCTGATGGCTCGTTTTTGCAGAATGAAAATTTACTCAATGTCTAGAACCCTTCCCCATAGTAAGATACCGTAAGACATGATACTATGAAAGTAACTAAAATAGATTAGCCTCACGGTATCTACATCAGTTAACTGACGTATTTTTCTAACAGCATAAGCTACCGAACTTAGCCGCCCCGCAAGGGATATCAAATGAGGACCCATTGCAACCTCGGGTCTAGCGTGATCATCAGGAAAACCGCTTTATCGACGAATTATATCTTCTCATTGTTTAATATAATGTCACAATCATAACTTTTGAGATTAGGCGAGGCAAATTTTAAACACTTAGTTTTTTTAGCATTTAAAACTAAATTATTAGCAGTTAACCAATTTTGAACTAGCCGCAAGGCATTATTTACGTCGGCAACGTTACTCGTATGTCTATTTATCTTAAAAATGAAAGAAGTATCATCAGCGAATAACACCATGTCTAATTTGTTTTTCAATAAATGGGGGTTATTCAATAATCGTTCCTGTAGACTAAAAATAAGAGCGGACCTAAAATTGAGCCCAGGGGTACCCAATTTTCACGTTCAACCCCGACGAATTGACACCGTTTATTTGAACTAATTGCTGTCTATCGAGTCCTTTAGGCACCCAGTCACTGAATATTTGAATGAAAACTTAGAGCATATAGTTTTAGTTTTCTTCTTAAAAGTATTATTGAACTCTGTTTGTACCACTGAGAAAACTTTTTTGTATAAAATATTACCGTCGTTCACTGTGAGGTCCTGATAACTTAACTTACTGATTAAAGTGCTGTCAAATTTATTTAATTAACCGGATGTTATTGGTCTGGATTGAATCTGCACTTGTTGTATTGGTATGTTGGACTCAAATGTTACCAGTAGCCCACTATGATCCGAAGGCAATCAATTCATAATGGCTTTGTCTAAGTAGTCGCAGCAACAAAAAAACATTATCAATACATGTAGCAGTAGTCATAGTTTTTCGGGTTGGTTCCTCAAACACATGTGACAAATTAAATGATTTGAAGAGATTTAATAGTCTACTGCTATCTGAATTATTTTCTAAAATATTTATATTAAAGTCACCACAGATTAAGACTAGTTTATTACCAGTTGCAAATTTTGTCAAAACATCTGCCATCACTGACTCAAATATACAGTAGTTTTTTTTTATAATTGGGGGGTCTGTAAACGCACACTATAACATGCTTATCAAGCTCAACACAGGACAGTTCAACACTATGTTCAACTGATAGAACTACAATATCTTTACGAGGTTTTGATTTAATACCATTTTTAACCAATATAAGTGAACCTCCACGCAACATAATATTTCTGTTAAAACAACTGCCCACGGTATAGTTTTCATAATTAATTAGCATTGCATAATATTTCAACCAATGCTCAGTAAAACAAATAATTTCAAACATTGTCTTTTCTAAAAACAGTTCTATTTCCAATTATTTTGCAGAAAAACCTTGAATATTTTGATGGAATAATTTCAAGGTATTCTGCTTAGCCCCTTTTTAGGGTTCCGAACTAAACAAGGAACCCTTATAGTTTCGGTCTGTCCGTCTGTCCGTCCGCAGCTTAGCTCAGAGACTCTAAGTAATAGAAAGCTATAATTTGGTATGGATATACATATTAATAATTTCGACAAAGTGGTATAATAAAATAAAGAAAAAAAAAATTTTTTGGTGTGCCTCCTTTATACGTAAAGTGGGGATGTTATTTTTTTTCTCGTCTATACCATGGTGTGGGGTATCGTTGGATAGGCCATTCAAAAATATTAAGGTTTTGTTAGCACCATTTTTAAATTCAGAGATCCGTTTGCGTAAAAGTAAGCTATAAATTGCAAATTTTTGTTAGAGTCAAGTGTCCTCCCCCCCTTCCAACGAAATGGTTGCTCTTGGCTATGTGAAAAAAATCACGGCAGTAGTGTATATAACGAAATTAAAAGGAAAACTATCACAGCTAAGTAGGCTTTACAAGTTTACGAGAAATAGTCGACCAACTTATAAAATGTACTTGGAACAGTAAAAAAATTGTACAAATGCCATTGAAAATTTACTTAAATAACGTTCTTAGCTGTGAAAAACAGATAGTAAATATATGCTTATAAACCATGTAAAAATATACAAAAATAAAATCATAACATCCTTAATAATAATAATTTCTAATTTAATAATGTTTAAGCTCGAATAACGCATTGGAGTGGGCGGAGTCGTTGGCATCACCGGTATGTAGTCCATACGGCGCATGCACGCGGGGGTGACTATTTTGTGTTAGTGCAGAAATATTTTCGACGTTTTGTATTCTAAAGTCAAATTAGATTCGATTGCCAAGCAAAATCCGCTACCCGACCATAGGTGGGCCAGTTTTTAAACGTTGTGATCCGCTGAAACCGTTTTAATGTTCATGTAACAACAAAAAACCCTCTTCTTAGTCCGCATTATTATGCAACTTCGGTACCCTATTACTGCGCGTGGACCGACACGCACTAGGCCGCTTCTTTTAAATTAACTATGTGAGAGCAAGAAGGTACCTTCTTGTTGGTGGATGTACTTCTAACTATTTCGTTATTGGTACCCTCCCTTGTCCTACAAACTAGTTTAAATTATAAATATTAATAGCAGAAGTGCTAACGTTATTAAAAATATTAACCACCTGTAAATTAGTATTACTACTGATATCAACTACAGTACATGACTTCGACATACTATTTATGTCTGAGTTTAAAGTAAAAGATAATAGCCTCGCTATTTGACGTCTTACCCTTATAGGCAGATGCACTGTATTGCCTGTCGACTTTAATTTATCAACAAAAATGTTGAAGTTAAAAAAAACTAATTTTTCACTGTAATGGCTGACAAGGAAATGAACATGCTTATTCAGCATGTGAATATAATTATTTTGTCTACTAGACAATTTTTCCAAAAATGGAAAAGCGCACAATTTTTTTATTACAATTTAACTTTAACAACGCCGTTACACACTCAGTGATGTCATCTTTTTTAAAAACAGTTCAACATTTCTATAAAGACAGTTACATTGGTATCTGATTTATATACATAATTTGTTACAGATTCCATGATATGCTTGTATGATGACCCAGGCATACAATAATTCAAAGTTGAATAACTCTGATTGCTATTTAATAATTTACCTAAACCACTTCCAATACCATCTGCAAATATAACCGAATTAAACACATGATGACTATTATTAGTTGGAAAGGTAGCAGTCTCAGGCCGGTCTACTTGAGACACTTTCTGTGATATATCAGTTATGTCTTGGTCTTGGTCAGAGACATCGTCCTGAGACACCCTCTCAGCCTGGGCCGGGACCTCCGTTGTCTCAGGCTGGACAGCCTTCAGATTTGAGACTAAGTTAAGTTCGTTTAATCATAAATTATAGGTACCTACCTACTCCTGCTTCGTTCTCGAGATTAGTAACCTGAAATAATAAACCTATTATTTACACATGTAGACTTTGATAGGTACAATTCTGAAAATATTTCTGAAACCATGCCGACGTACTGTACTGATTATTTTTTGTACATCGATCGCGTTCGGTTCCGTTCCACGGATATAGATGGTGATCTATCTATCGCTGTGGAATGAAATCGAACGCGATCGATTTACAAAAAATAATCGGTACAATCAGATGAAAAACGCTAGTTACGTCGGCACGGTTTCTTTGTATGGGATGACGCATCTGTATGCTAGTATTATATTATCTGAGCTATTACTAAGACTCATCTGTCTATCTGTCTGTCTGTCTGTCACCAGGCTGTATCTCATGAATCGTGATAGCTAGACAGTTGAATTTTTCACAGATGATGTATTTCTGTTGCCGCTATAACAACAAATACTAAAAACAGAATAATATATATATTTATGAAGGGTGCCGATACAACAAACATGATGTTTTTGCCGTTTTTTGCAATAATGGTACGGAACCCTTGGTGCGCGAGTCTGACTCGCACTTGGCCGGTTTTTTTAATGCTAAAACTACTAAGTGTGTATAATTTGTCTTGCCGAATGTCTAAAGTATTGATTATGACATTATATTTAATAGGGAGAAGCTAGAATTCGTCGATAAAACGTGTTCCTGGGGATCACGCAATGGGGTCCTCATTCCAGGGACCAAGGGGGGTCCTCACTTGCAGGGCGGCTAAATTCGGCAGCTTATGCTGTTAGAAAAACATCATAACTAAAATAGACCATGGTCTAAGTTACTTTCATAATATAATGTCTTACGGTATCTTACTGTGGGGAAGGGCTGCAGACATTGAGTCAATTTTTATTCTGCAAGAGCGAGCCATCAGAGCGATTTACTATCTTCGCCGGCGCGATTCTCTATTTTTCTCTAATTTTAGTTTATTCCCTTAGAAATTGATGAAAACATCATGTACGTTAGAAAGAATTTACATATTTTTAGTAAAAACGGCGACAGACATAATTATTTTACTAGAAATAGAGACTAATTAATTCAACTAGGTTGCAGGCTGGCTAAAGTAGCGTCATTTTTTATGGGGTTCTGTATAAATTGTTACAATAAAAAGCGTGTTAAAAATAGCTCCCTACATTCTATAACTGAATGAGACGAAATTTAAAACTTATATAAAATGCACACTATGCAGGCAGGCATATCATAAGTTGGGGGATTACATCGCTGATAAAAATGATTGGCTCAATGCTGGTCCTGCTCCGCAGCAACTAGTGCGCAAAAACAAGTGATGGGCAGAAAAGTTTTGAAGTATTGTTGGACCTGCTGAAGAGTGTATGAATATATTTATATTGTATTATATAAACTCAATTTCTTTTAGTATTATATAACTGCACAGCACATGTGTGAGTAGGTACTATGTTCCGACTGTAAATCTACCATTCACTGTACCTATGTGTCGTTCGTTGACTTGTGTGTGCCTTGGCAGCCTAGTTGAGTGTGTCATTCTCTCTCAAATGTCTCTCTGATGTTGGCACATGTGTTGGATCATTCGGTTCCCTTCATGATGGTTGAGCTGAGTGGTGGATATCCATGCGTAATGTTCGTGAACGGGCGCCATTAGTTGGTATTGGTCATAACTTGACTGCTTCGACCTGCTTTTAATTACGTACTTATTTTATTTTTGAATTGTTTATATATTTATTATCCCTTATGTATTTTTCCAACAAGAATGTACCTAATAATTGTAATTAAAACTGAGGAAAAGAGTGTCTGTGGAGTTTCTTGCACACTCTTCTCCATAGAGACTTACTGACGCTTGCCAAAGTGCAACTAGATTCATATTTTGTTTGACAGTACAAAAGTAGGTACCTATAAGATTTATTTGTAATAAACTATTTGATTTTGAACAAACACGGTAATTAAACACAGCTGCGCCCTCAAATCTTATGACGGTTCTCTTTCCGCACAGACTATCAGAATCAATATTACTTTAATCACATCTTCAATGTAATGTTGTAAGGGAGACTGGGGAGATTTTGATCCTGGTTTTGGTTCATCACACAAATAATACAAAGGTGAAATTTTGAGAGAGTGCGTGTGTGTTTGTTTGTTTGTTAGTTCTTTACGCTCAAACGGCTGGTCGGATCTGGATTAAATTTGGCACAGAGATAGATTATAGTCTGGAATAGCACATAGGATACTTTTAATCCCGGGTATATGTTCTGTTGGTATAATTTCCGACATTCACGCGGGCGAAGCCGCTGGCAGAAGCTAGTAAAAATAATAAAGCTAAGTTAGCATCTCAAATTGTTTTGAAATGGTAATTCCAAGTCTATTATAGTAATAAAGCCAAGGAAGTAGAAGTAACGTATGATTTTTTAAATCAATGGAAGATGGGCTTTATAATTTTTATGTACCAAGTTTCTCGTAGAACCAAGTTACCCCAGTCGCCCATATCTATGATCATCATCTGCCTAGCCTTTTCCCAACTATGTTGGGGTCGGCTTCCAGTCTTACCGGAATCAGCTAAGTACCAGTGTTTTACATGGAGCGACTGCCTATCTGACCTCCACAACCCAGTAACTGGGTAACACGGTACCCCTTGGCAAGACTGGTGTCCAGATCTCAAGCTTCTGACTACCCGTAACGACTGTCAAAGATCTTCAAATAACAGCCGGGACCAACGGCTTAACGTGCTTTCCGAGGCACGGAGGAAACTCGGTATGTTGAAAATGGTCATTCATCCACGGACCGAACTCGTCAAGCGTTCGGCGCGATCTAAGAGCTTATGGTCACCCCCCTGGTCAATATATACCTACGCCTAGCTGATGAGTCTTAGATGTAAAGGCGTGGGCGTGTCTCGTGCTATGCGCCGAGAATATGGATACCTCGACCCCGCTCGAAAAAGAACTAATAAGGAATATTTTTTGTTTGTTGATCAAGCACTAATATTAGCACTAGGATAACAAGTTGCTTTGACCTGCTAAACCTTACCGTAACCGAAATAGAGTCGAAAATCGAAACATAGTCCTCTTGGTAGCTCCACCTACCAGAAGCACATATGTGTTTTTTTTTGGTATTTATCGCGCAAAAAGCACTTGAGTGGTTAAAAATATTCAAATTACTGTATTTATTACCGGCATCAAAAAACATTATAAATCTCAGTAAATCGGTAATCGATGTCGCATAAAAATCAATGTAATTCTGAACACAGAAACCGAACCATTTTTTATAACAAACATCATATTGTCTCATAGAACTGTTGCTAAATAGGCGAGCATTATATGTTCCGACGACTCCAGGACGCTTCTTCGCGATCAGGCTCCCCTGTTAAAATCCCTGCAGCCAGGGTAAGATGGTTTTGAATGTTGCCGTTACTGGAATGATCAAAAACTATATTGTAACTAGACAGTTACAATATAGTTTATAGTTTAACTTATAGATATCGGAATTAATTACCTTTAAATCGTCTGATTTAAAAGTTAAGTGGAATTAATTACTTTTAAATCAGACGATTTAAAAGTAATTAATTCCGATATCAATAAGTTTTTGAACAAGGGCCTACGCAGCCTTGGTTCCCAGGCTGCGTAGGCCATAAAGTTACTTTTACGATACCTTTTGCTTGATCTGTCATGTTTTTTTAAAAGTTATTTGAATAACTGGAAAAGGCGGCAATGCATAGAAATACGTCTTAGACCAGCTAATAGAGAAGGCGTTTATTGCGAAAGCGTTTGGATCTCTATGCCAAGCAATGTGTTTATACATTTTCTGTTATAACGACTCGGGAATAAATAATGCATGGTGTCCCAAAATTTTCAAGTAAATAAAAAAAAAATTTAGATACCGTCATTAATCTATCTAACAAGGAATAGGTAGGTACTAGAGCTGTATCTTCCTACAAGTCCAAAGTCTACGTGTCTATTGTAAATTGATGAGAACGTTATAATTTCGCAGCGCGGACGTGATTCTGTGTAATTCAGTGTCATGAATACAAATAGTGACGAAACAAGGGTACAAAGTAGCAAGAAGTTTGAAGGCACGTTAGGGAAGGCAGATTTGATGGTAAAACTGATAAACTGCTAAAGTTAAGCCAATTTGCCTGCTATTTATTAAATCTTTACGTATATTTTGCATTTTGAAAACGTGGCTCTACGAACGTTTTGTTGGTATTGTTACGTTTTTCTCATGTTTTTCAGCTGTGTTCCATCCAGGTACCGAAGATTCCGAAACCCTCGCCTTATCTTTCGAGAAAGTGGCCACTTGGTGGTGGTGCAAACTATCCCAGAACTAACATGTGGATTTCCTCTCGACTCGCAAAATGAAAAGAGTGGGGTCGCATTCCAGCGAGATGCACAGTTATTTTGTCCGTGTAATACCTACCAATCTTTACTTAAATACAATCAATTTTATTATCACGTCCTCATCGCGGATAAGGTGTAATAGTACATTGTTACCCTAGGGGTGAAAGTAACTTATTTAGACCCGAGACGGGGTTTGGCGCCCGGAACGAAGTGAGGGCGCTAATAGTTCGAGGGACTAAATAAGTCTTTAACCCGAGGTAAACACTGTGCTTTACATTACAAATACAAGGAAAGTAAAAATAAAAACATGAATTAGCCATAGAAAAAATGAGTAAAGCCAGCTATTATTCCTATTCCTTCTCTGTCCATGCGGTAAGATTGTGGAACTCACTTCCGCCTAGCATCAGAGATCTCGACACTACATCGCTTTTTAAAAAACGATTAAAAGAGCATTATCTTTCCTCTCAAATCTGATCTTTATACTTAAGCATATTTATATATATTTATTATATATTTGTTTACTATTTTAGAGTTATGTATTTATTTAAGTATGTAGTATCACTTATATGTTTTTATATCTTAGGTTAGTCGTTCACTTTTCTTCTCTTCCTGTTCTCACACACTATTTGTCTACATTTCTTCTTTATTTCTCCTTTTCGCGGGTCTGCTGGTAGAAATTTCTCAAGAAATAAGCAGTACCTTTGTACTCCATTGTCATGATGTGTTTTCTGTATGTATTTTCTGTGTGTACATTAATAATAAAATAAATAAAATAATAATAAATAAATAAATTTTATTTTACATTTAACAACAACTTTGATGAGACAATTTTATTTAAAGTTTATGGTATTAGCCTCTTCTCTTATAAAATCAGGCGTTAAATTCATATCAGAATCAGATGAACTCATTTTATAGGTACACATCTCTGCTATACGTATAAACAAAAGTCTTCAAATCGAAAAAATAAATGAAGATCGAATTGCCGCTTTCCCGCCTATTTTGTTTGTTTTTTTTTCTGTGGCCGGCCAGCTATTCAGCCATTATTTTTTATTTTCATCATTGAAAAAAACGGTAAATATTTTGCCCAAATCTAAGTTATTTTAAAGAAATTGTTGAAACTAAATTATAATAAAGTTATTTAAAAAATTTATATTCTTTAATCAATACTTAACTTTAAATTATTTCAATTTTACATCGTGGCTGTATAGAAAGTTGGAACATGGTTCAATAGATTAAGTGAAAAAGAACTAGTTTTTTTTTAATAATTTGACAGCTGTCAGTTGAAAGCGATTCTCCCTAGGGATGAAAAGTATTACTTTCATCCCGCTCCTCAGGCAACTTCAGACCTACTTTCAGAGTATGAGTAATGAAAATGTGTTTTGTTACATTTGTGGCGAATACACAGTTAAACTATAGAAAATCCATACCTAAGTGACTCTATAAAAAGCTGCCAACTTAGTTACATTTTGACGACTAAATTAAAACCAGTCGACGTATACCTATTCTAAGAGACCTTCAACACTTAATAATAGCGTAGTAAAAATATTAACAGCCTTTAGTCGCAATTTCCGGCGATCGAGACGTGACCTGTTTTCCAACAGTAAAATGAGTATTTAATTCAGTATGAAGTAGACCTATGTCGCAGGTAATTTGTAGAATACGCAATAGTAGGTACCTACATTACGGTTTACAAAATGGCGCGCGTCGTAGAACGTATCGCGACTGCAATCTGTCACTGAGATGGACGTATTAGATAAAAAAAAGTTAATAAAATCAAAAAACCCGACTGCTTCAATAGCGAACTAAAAAATTTAATGTAAACAAGAAGAAAATCTTGCTGTGCAGTCGGAGGACACGTATTCGCGAGCTGGCTGACCAAAACCAGATGTATCCTCATTCCTCCGACTGCTTAGCAAGATTTTCTTCTTGTTTACATCTTATTAGTTCGCTTTTGAAGCAGTCGGGTTTTATGATTTTACTAAATTTTTTAATAACCACTTTTAAGTTATACTTTTTTTTTCGAATGACTTTAAACATATAAGTGGTATATATTTTCGTAATCACCTCTAAAAACCCTTCATTTTGATACCCCACTCGATGGGTTTCGAAGGAAAAAAATATTGCAACCCCTACAATATGGCATCTGAAATCCGCCATGTTTCTTTTTTTTTCAACGGCAATTATCTGAGAACACTTGGGCGGTCAAGCCCTATCTATCGATGTCTGAATTATGAAAATCCGTCAAGTGGTTTGAAAGATACAAGGTAATAAAGAATATTACATACATACAAGATACGCGCGAAAAACATAACCCTTTCCTTGCAGCCGAGTAATAATAGCGCTGTTTTATAATACGCCGTTGATATTTTACAAATTAGCTGCGACACCTACACCGTTTGCGACGAAACGAAAGCGACACTGTGTTACGTATAGATACCACAGATAGGAACAGTGACGTCAGTATTCCAAAACTTAAAATGAAGTGTTTTCAATTTCGAACACCTGCTTTTTCTCAAGGTTTGAGAAGTTTGCTCTCCTATCGCATGATATTGTATTTTATTCCAATAGCGTCTCGCTCGTTTTTTGTGCGGTTTTTACGGCTTGAACATCGAGATTTCTTTTTTGTTTGTTAGTTTTAAAACATTTAATGAATTATGAACAGTGAAATATACCTACAAATACATTAGGTATGTGTCTGTTGGTATAATTCGTCATTAGAGTAGATACCTACTTACCTATCTTTATAAAACTTCCGGAACAGATTAATCTTCTTTTCCTTGATAGGATGTGGCCACCTTTGAGGTCAGAGTTAATTAAGAGGGAACTCAACAGGCCTCTGACTTGTGTATTTCAGCTTCACATTAACTATATAAGTCCAAGAACAGGTTAATGATTCATTATGTATTTTATATGAAAAACTGGCCTGGAACTTCTCGTATTTATAGAAGAAGTGGATAGGTCTGTCTGCCTGTAAAAGTTTTTTTTAGTTATTCATGCTCTAGTTATGGAAAACGTTTCCCGCCTCATTAACCTTCTATTCTAAAGCTTTTTAGGTCAATGCAAGGGTTTTCCTGCATCTCAACCCTTTCTATTTTAAAAGCATCTTTTTATTCGCATACTTTATCTTTTAACCACGGTTTAGCTTTTGGCATTGAGGAGCAGATCAAAACAAACGTTATGGGTTATGGGCTACCTACTTATTTTGGGAAGTTTGATTTAATTTTTTTCCGTATGGTGTCGGACGTAAAGAATGCCATATCGTAAAAGGCGACTAAGGGGCACTCCTGAGAATGGGCAACAGCGTTCTCTTGGCACTGAAACAACAAACTGCGATCGCCAACCCACCTGCCAAGCGTGGTACCTCCCCCCACAACACACGCACAAGGAAAAAACCGCCCCGAATGCCCGGCAGCCCGTCTACCCTTGACTACATTAGCGGTCGAGGCGATGGCGTGACAAGTGGTGCGAAGAATCCTTGGACCACTTGGTCGTCGGTGTTTATTGGGGTGGCCCCAATAAACACCGACGACTGGACTTTGCAACGTATAACACGCGAACACTCCGGACTGACGAGAAGATAGCCGAACTCGAGGAAGAACTGAGCAGGTTACGATGGAGTATTATAGGCTTATCTGAAGTCCGAAGAAATTGGGAGGACTCGATAATCCTAAAATCCGGTAACCTGCTCTATTTCCGAGAGGGTGACCGGCAGTCCCAGGGTGGTGTTGGGTTTATCGTCCACAAGTCCCTTGTGAACAACGTGGTGAAGATCAGGAGTGTGTCGACCAGGGTGGCGTACCTTATACTCAGAATATCCTCGAGATATTCACTGAAGGTCATACAGGTCTACGCCCCGACCT
Organism: Orthosia incerta; assembly: GCA_948252205.1. Lineage (NCBI taxonomy): Eukaryota > Metazoa > Arthropoda > Insecta > Lepidoptera > Noctuidae > Orthosia > Orthosia incerta. The sequence goes on from OX411748.1 coordinate 11,545,933, forward strand.
TAGCACACCCCAACGACGATGTAGAGACCATGTATAAGGATATCTCTAGAGCCACGCATGGTTTCTAAAACTTACTTCACCGTGAAACGGGGGACTTCAACGCGAAACTGGGCAAACGAGACGAGAATGAGCTGCAAGTGGGGCGAACAACCGGGGTCACCTATTGTCCAGTTTTATGGAGAAGGAGGGCCTGTGTATGATGAACACCTTCTTTAGAAAGCGTGAGCACAGAAATCGGACCTGGCAAAGCCCCGATGGTGCAACTGAAAATGAGATCTACTTCATCATGTCAACCAAGAAGCAAATGTTCAATGATGTCTGTGTGATCAATTCGGTGAAAACCAGGAGCGATCACCGCATAGTGACAGGCACATTGAACATTAATATCAAGCTAAAAAGGTCTCGTCTGATGAAGTCTACGCTCCGTCCAGAACAGATCCAGATCCAAAACCCCGAGAGCTTTCAGCTCGAACTCCAGAATCGCTTCGGGAGAGCCTAGGGAGCTTCGTGGACGAATACAGCTATGGTTTCGCGGAAGCTGTCCATACGGTTGGGTCTAAGTTTTCAAGACCCGCCGTACATATATGAACAAAAAGCTCTCTGATCTTACTCTCAAGCTCATGAAGGAGAGGCGTGAGATGATCCTGCAGCGATCGCCGCCGCTTTAAAACTGAACATATCGCGCGTCTTTAACGCGATTGCGAACGCGCAAGAGATCTGACTACTGGGCAGAGCCAGCTCACAAAACTGAAGACCGACGGTGGCAGGTTCATATCCGCCAAACCGGAGCTTCTGAGAGAGATCGAGAGATTCTATGGGCAGTTGTACACGTCAACCATCAAACACGTCGCGAATTTAGCAAAAGACCCTAGAGCTAGATTGACCCGACTCTATACCGAAGACATTCCGGACGTAAGCCTGTAACGGGTAAAAATTGCCAGTGCATATATTAGCAACATCTGGCGTTGATTTTGTTCACACTATGTATGTTAGCGACATCTGCCTCCTTTTTGCCAAACAAGTTCGGTTAGTTGTGTCGCTGATCGATTGTTTGAGCATTTGGGTACTAGATGGCGCTGACATATGTATGACATAGATGAAAGTTTAAATAAAATATATTCTATTTGTGTGAAATCATTTAATTCAATAAGCACACAAATTCAACATACAAATTAATAAATTATTAAATTCTTTTCAAATTAGTTACATAAAAAAATGATAATTTAGTAAAAGGCCTATGGCTTAAAAGCAAAGTATTCAAGATCGGTAGTTGCAATGACTTGAGCCTTTACTACGAGTGAACTTGCATTGAGTGGATGGTGTCCAGAAATAACCTCAAAGGCAAGGACCTAAAAGTTACGTAATGTTATATGGGGCAAGACTGGCTAGCGTCAAGATGAAAAGCTCATCATAATCAATGATCCAGTAGGCGCTGTGAGTATTGGTTTGAATTTGTCTGAATGCCCATTTTCATGACACATGTGCGTTTGATCTTAACATGCAATTTTCTTCTCCTTGGCAGGGCCCCAAATGCTATCTTTAGGTATAATTTTATATATAGTTAAAGCTAATGGTCAACTAGCTGTTCAAGCTACAGCAGTCTCCTCTTGCAAAAGGTTCCGAGCATAATTGACATCATCTGATATACAGCAAGCTTACGGACAGCTACACAGAGAACGATGCTGTTTGAGGACTCATATCTCCAGCATTGAATATTGTGGGTAATCTATATCCCTTCAGAAAGTGAGTGGTTTATACTTTGTAACCTCAATTTATTGTATTGATGGAACGTGTGCTTGAAGAATTAAATTAGTTGACCAAACTTAAGTGTGTTTTACTTCAGTCAGCTTCATGTGAGTTAATCCCTGCAATTGTCACAAGCTACTTGCTACCCATTGAGCTAGCTGGTTGGGTAAGGAAAAGCTGCCTTACAAGCCTGTACGAGATTAGGATGGCTCTTAAACAGCTTAAGAACAACAAGGCACCGGGTGATTACGGAATTACAGCCGAACTCCTAAAGTCGGGTGGAAAACCAATACTTAAGGCCCTTCAGAAGCTGTTTGATTCCGTCATACTCAAGGGGAAAACGCCATGGTGCGGGGGTGTGGTGTTGCTCTTCTTCAAGAAGGTTGACAATGCCCTACTGAAGAACTATAGGCCCAAAAATTAAAACCAGGAAGAAAAAAGAAGGGTATTCAGGTAGGTAATAGTTCTGAGAAACCTTTACAATAATGCATTGCTTCTTTTTCAGAATTACCGTGCGACGGTCAGTTGGTCGTTTATATGAGTGCATGTGTCAGTGTTCTGTGTTCGCTGCGTAAACGAAAGTTTTGATTATATTTGTATGTTTAACAAATAAAATAAAGTGAAAGCTATGGATTGTGATAAAGCAGGCAAATGTGTATACTATTCATATTTTTCTAGTAATAATAACTCAGAAATCTTTTTAATATTTTTTTTCTAACAAGTCCTGTTTTAAAGGCATTATTTATTCTTATTTTTTTAAGTTTTAGGTATTTTGTTATATTTCCCGATATTGATTTTAGAAATTTTCAATAGCTTGTGTTTGATACTTTACAACACGTGTAAAATTGTATCCCATTTTAGCCGATATTTAAAATATAGCTTAATGTAACCGACTAGAAAATAAACACAGAAAATATGGATTTCTTATTTTTTTTTTGTACTAGTGTCGTCAAAATCCGAGTGACTGACTGCCGATAACTAGAAAACAATCGTTTACTATTATGACGGCAGAAAAATCGAATAATATTAATTAAAATTTAGTTTTTGGAAAGATACGTAGGTACTAGAATTCGGGCAATTTTCTAAAGACGATATGAAATAATTTAAGCAATTTTTATCAAGATTGAAGTCGTAAGCTACGGCAAAAGCCAAATTTAAGCGTCGGCCTACTGACGCTAATAGGGAAAGATATGTCTCAATCCGTAAACACTGCAATAAGGTGTGTAGGAATGCCAATGGGGACGCTTCGACAGTTTGGAAATTTCTAAGGTCATTGGGGGTCGGTAAATCCAGACAGGAAACTATCCCTAAATATGTAAATATTGACGCAATGAATAATCATTTTACTCCTTCGTCCAATTTTGATAGGACTACTAAATTAAATACAGTTATTCTCCATTTGTTTTTGGTCAATTTTCTGCATGTGATTTTAAGAAGAGCATACTATCGATTACGTCAAACGCAGTAGGAAGTGACTGTATCAGGTTTAAAATGCTACTCCCGGTGCTGGACATTATCCTGCCCGTCATTTGCCACATCCTCAATTTTTCTGCGTCTAGCAGTGTCTTTCCAAGTTCATGGAAAGATGCTCAAGTAATTCCTTTACCTAAAAAGTCCAATCCCAGATCCTTCTCTGAGTATCGTCCAATATCCGTCTTGCCGTTCCTATCCAAAGTCCTTGAACGGTTTATCCACAACCTTTCTCTCCAAAAATAATCTACTTAGCTCCTTCCAGTCCGGCTTCCGCCCTGGTCATAGCACAACTACAGCGGTTCTGAATATTACGGATGATATAAGGTCTGCCATGGAGATGGGTAATCTAACGGTTTTGGCTCTACTAGATTTCAGTAATGCCTTTAATACCGTGGATTTCGAAATTTTGCTTAGCGTCCTTGCCTCTCTTAACATATCTCCATCAGTTATTGAATGGTTTCATAGTTACCTGTTTGGTCGCCAACAACGTATTTGCATCGGGGAGACCTTGTCTTCGTGGTGTAGTACTTCTGCAGGGGTACCTCAGGGCAGCGTTATATCTCCCTTACTCTTCGCAGTTTTTATTAACTCAATATCCAATGAATTAATTTCTTTCTACCACCTTTACGCAGATGATCTTCAAATTTACACACGATCTCCTCTTGGTAATCTATCTGAGGCTATCTTGACCCTAAATAGTGATCTGGCCCGTATCTGCGACTGGAGCAAGAGGCACGGACTTACGGTGAACCCTATAAAACGCAAGTTATGGTGGTGGGCAGTTCAAGATTGGTCTCAAGGATCGACTGGACGACTCTTCCCCAAGTTTCTTTTGATAACTCTGTTGTCCCTTTAGCGAGAATTTTAAGAACCTGGGGATATTCATTGACAAGAACTTCTCTTGGATTGCCCAGCTATAGGAAGTTAGCCGCAAGCTATTCGCATCTGCTGGGTCTCTGAGGAGACTGCGTAATATTCTGCCGACTGCCACCAAGATTGCGCTTGCTCAATCTCTTCTTATACTCATCCTTGATTATGCTGATGCCAGCTATCTTGACCTCACTGAAGTACAACTCGATAAACTTGAGCGTCTTAAAATGTTTGTATTAGGTCCATATTTGGTTTGCGCACATATGACCATGTTTCAGAATTCCGCGAGAAACTCCAGTGGTTGCCAATTCGCCTTCGCCGGAATGCTCATATTCTTTCCCTCCTGTATAGGATATCGCCCCTCCTTTTTATAGCTTGAAATTTCAAAGTAGCTTAAATATTTCTGACAGATAGATTTCATGGTCAGTGAGCCCGAAACTATACAGATGTATGTATCTTGGAACTCAAGAGTTGGTTTCCAGGGTACAGTAGGCTGGTGTAATGGTGTGCTATTGTATGTGTGTTTGTGCCCATTTATTATGCTTCGTTTGTAGAAGAGAATCGCTTAGTAGTGCGACGCGCGACGGTCGGTATATTTTGCTTAAGTGTAAGGTGTGTATGCTGGTGAATGTACATGTAGTTATAGGTACCTACTACTAGTTCAACCCATATCAATCGATTAGTACGTTACCTTGTCTTATTGACAGCTATGCTGTGTAGCATATTTCCTTGGAAGCTTTAGTATTGATTGTTACGGCAGGTACTTCTTAAGACTATCTTGATGAAAATATATGACAAAATATTACAGTTACCGTACCGTTACAGTACCCGAAGGGTCCAGATGGAACTCTATTGCTGTCACGCACGTATCTGTCTTCTTCTTTTGGACTCGATGGCACATTTAATTAGATTGTCTGGGCCGTTACATTTTGGTACGGAACCCTAAATGTGCAAAGTCCGACACGCACTTGGCTGATTTTTGAAAGTTTGGTGCCTAAAAACTCGGAGGAGCTCGTGGCTAAATAATAACAGCCGCACGGGTCGACCATCAAGGTTAAGCAACGCTTGACGAGGTCGGTCCGTATATGGGTGACAATTTCAACATACCGAGTTTCCTCCGTGCCTCGGAAAGCACAAGGCTGTCATTTGAAGATCTTTGACAGTCGTTGCGGGTTGTCAGAAGCTTGAGATCTGACACCAGTCTTGCCAAGGGGTACCGTGTTACCCAGTTACTGGGTTGTGGAGGTCAGATAGGCAGTCGCTCCATGTAAAACACTGGTACTCAGCTGATTCCGGTAAGACTGGAAGCCGACCCCAATATAGTTGGGAAAAAGATGATGATGCAGATGATGGTGCCTAAAAACTATAGGTAATGTGTGCAAAAATAAAAATAAAAGCTATTTGGGGTTTTTAGCTTATACCTACAGCAATATCTATTATGGTAGTACTTTTTATCGAAAACGTCTAAATAAATAAATAATAAATTTATTTAAATCAATAAAAGCATGTTAACATAAATCAATTTAATCTTTTGAGGGTTACAATTAGTAAAAAAAAACAGATAGGTGTTGCGACCAGCACGCTTACTAAGTTATAAAATAACTCGTTTTAAGGTTACACTAGTCGATCATTCTTCCATAACGTAGTCTGGCGATTACTCCACTGCTAAACGATATACGCTCAAAAAAAAAAAAAAAATTCTCATAATTATATAGCCCTGTATGGAAACAAAAAAGTAAAAAAAAAAATATTTGAAAGTTACGAGCGTCGAAAGTTCCATATTTAAACACTAATTTTAACGCATCGTTGAGCGAAAATAAATACCATAAGAAGAAAGAAAGTTGCAAAACGGCCTCCATACGGGGATAGATGAGTAATTCAATAATGCAAATAATTTTATTTTGAAAATATACATTTAGACGTTTTTTCATGATATCTAGACTCCCAAAGGTCTGTTTATAAAATTTCGCGCGCTCGTTTTCGTCCTAAATCATCATCCATTTGGATACAAAATTTGCAAAAGTGCTAATTCGTACGCGAACTAGCTTCTTACTGCTCATCACAGCATCTATCCCATTCGCACGTGTTGTCGGATGAGATAGCATGCATTTTAACCTCGCGCACAAAGTAGTTCGTGCCGTCGACTTGGGGAACCTTAAGGGCAGTGGTACAAGCCCATACACAATAATTTAACCTTTTAATATACCTGTACCACAGATAATATAATACTAGCATACAGATTCCTCATCCCATAAAAAGAAACCGCGCCGACGTAACTAGCGTTTATCGTCTGATTAAACCGATTATTTTTTGTACATCGTTCGCGTTCGGTTCCGTTCCATGGCGATAGATAGATGGTGTTAGCAGCGACTTGCAAGTAAAAGGGTTTACTCGGTGCATGAATGTTTTTTTCTTTATATACAGATGAAGATTTGTTTTATAGTATTTTTTGCACGTTTTTACTGTTTTATTGCACCAACATGAGTTACAGACATTTAAAACCGCGCCGTCTATTGGCATCAATTTTAAATGATCCGTTCAAATAACTTTGAAATGTGAATTACGAGCCCAAAATTTTATAATTTTGTGCTTAGGAGAGTTGAACAAGAACATACAATTTTTATGTTCAATTCCAGAAAATGTTAATTTAACTCACAATTCAATAACCACTCCGTGCATGTGGCGCCATCTAGCGCGATTTATTTGTACCAAGTTTTCTTTCTTAGCGCTGGGACTCCGTGCCTGTACTTTTGAAGATCTAATATACGGTGTCTATTAGCGATGTAAATAATAAGGCTCAAATTGTCTAAAAGAATATCAACTCGAAAAAAATAAGAAAAAGATCAAAACATACAACATGTACAAGACTTATCCACTTATATGAACGGCCTCTCAAACATAGGTAGGTTGAAACCATAGACCGTACACGTGCTACGCTACGACGCAACGCTACGAAACATCATTCTCAAGGACAGGATCTTGAACCTTTTGCTTTGTCCGTGTTAACATTACGTCTTTACCTATGAAATTGCCGTTTTTTACGAAAAAAGTTAACGTAATTATTTTAATTTTTTTATTTCTATTAATCAAAGTATGCAATCGATGCATCTTTGCCAATGCAGTGGCAGTTTATTGATGCTCTTCATGAATAAATCAGCTGGACAGGAGGCAACAAATACTTCAAAGGCATTTTCTACTGCCTCTCGGGTAATGATTTTTTTCCCGTCAAGAAGTTATCCAAATTCTGGAAAAAGTAGAAATCTGTAGTATATTTCTACTTTTCAGACCTTTCTGGTGAGTATGGCGGATGACGGAGAGCTCTTAACCCCAGCTCTTGTAACTTGGAGACAGTCTGCTGTGCAGTATGACGTCGCACGAGACCGTGCAGGGGCAGCGGAGACTAGCGAGTAACATTTTGCGTTCGTTTGTAGTGTTTGCTCCGTAAACGTCGTTGATGTTGCGTGCCGCTTGTGCCGCGTTGCTTTTGACGCTACTCATATTCCATAATTACTAGATTTTTTACGTCATCATGGGATGTTGAAAAAGATTCAAATGCGATGAAAATATAACGCTAATCAATAAACAAATGACTAAATTTGAAAAAAGAATTCCATGTTTTTTAAATAAAATTAATTTGAAATTATAATTCTTAGGCAAACAAAAAATATTACTGATATAAAAATATTATAAATGGCCAGTACTGTAGAACAGCAACATCATAGGTAAAATAACTATTACATCTTGTCAAGGTAGGATCTAGTTGATATTTACTAGTCCTACTACGCTTTATTTACCTCGACTCAAGTACTACAGCTGCGTACTACTTAACTATAGGTAGATTGATATATTTAGGGGATTTTTCTGTCTGGATAAGTTTTTCTGGAGAAAAAACATGACAGTTTTATTTTATTTTCTACTAGCTGCCGCCCACGTTGTATTAGTACTTCGCCCAATATCTTTATAAATTATAAATAAGCTATATTTCTGTAAATTTCCATCAAAAGCTGTTCAGTAGTTTTCTAAAATTCAGCCATTAATAGTTTAGTTTTCCTCCTGTTAACATATAAATATGTAGTACCTAACTACCTGGGCGACCGAGTCCTGCTCGGGTGAAAATAGGGAAAACATGATTTTGCGAGAAAACGAACTTTCCCAGACATAAGACCTAACTAAATCGATATTTCGCTCCCAAAAACCCCCATATTGCAAATTTTATCGAAATCGTTAGAGCCGTTTTCGAGAACATGATTACAAATATATATATATATCATCATCATCAGCCTTTTTTAACGTTCTTACTGCTTGGACACATACCTCTATGTGAGAAGGGCCGTAATACACCACGCTAGCTACCGGGTTGGTGGATGTCAATGACTTCGAATGTTTGCTTCTAGGACATTCCGGTTTCCTCATGATGTTTTCCTTCACCGTTTTGAGAGCAGTGTACAGTACAGAAAGTAAAGCGCCTGCCTGGGTTCGAACCCACGACCTACAACTTGTAAGTCGCGGCCGTTACCACTGCTCCTTATATTACACTAGCTTCTGTCGAAAATTATCCCAAGGGAACATATTCCCGGGATAAAAAGTATCCTATGTTCTATTCCAGACTATAATCTATTTCCGTGCCAAATTTCATCCAGATCCGTCCAGCCGTTTGAGCGTGAAGAAGTATCAAACATACACACTCACAGACTCTCCATTATAATATTCGTGTGAAGTGTGATATACAGGATGGAAAAATCAATGGGCCCGGAAGGGAAATCACTTTAAATCCTTAAGATAGATTATTTTACTTAAAAGAAACATTCCTTTATATAAAAAAGAAACCAAACTGCGTTAACAGATTTCTCGACAAGCTTACCTAAACCGGGAATCAAACCAGCAATAAATTCAAAAAGTAAATACTACATTTATTACAGGCAGGTAGACACCAATCTACTCTCACACTTTCTTAATCTTCAATTTAAACTTCACAATCTCTAAAGCACACTTAGAGCCATCTCTTAGAAGTTGTGATTCTCAGTTTCTCACTAAATTTTCGTCCCTATGAAACTGTCCATGAATACAAAATATACATGAATAAGAACGTTAGTATACGCTCAACGTGGATGCAACGAGGAGAGGCAACATGGTGGCTCGTTGCGCACGTTCTCGGCCCTACAATGATACTCGGAGCGTGGCCTGCAACTAACAAAATTTAAATCTAACGTACTATTGTACATTTTGTACGGCACGTGCGAAAAATACGGATGAACGAAGAACATACCAGTTTGAATCCGGTTTTGTCGAGCTACTGGTTTAATCAAACCGGAGGCAAGTAGGCTATTAACTTTGTGATTAAAATAAACCAATGCCTAACCTTGTACCCAAAATCTTTATAAACGCCGCAAATAAGAACTGAAATCAAAACCCTTCAAAACCATTCCATTATTTATTCATTAGGTTCAACATAATCAAGAAACTTCCCACTGAATGCCCCAATTTCGTCGAAATTTCACGAAAGAGCCGAACCACAACCGCGAATCTGCAATTATTTAATCGTTTTCGAGGTGTTGCTCCACGGAAACTGTGGATTTATAACAATATCGGCGATCCCTCGTGTAATACAACTAGTTTGTTATACATTGGAGTTTGGTAATGGAATTGTAAATGGTCGGAGTTCATGAAACGAGTAATGGATGTGACGCAAGTTGGGCGTGACGTTGGATATGGAGGAAATAGTAGGAGGTCATCGTATGGGGTGCCCCGGGCGCGATACTGTTCAGGGAAGAGTGATCATCCACGGCGAGTGAGGGCAACCTGGCAGAATTTCCCAGATATGATCAAAAATTCAACGGGTAAACTTGTCTTCCAAAACTGAATGTTTCAAGACCATTTTATGAAATATAAACGGATTAAATGCTTATTGATTTAAATCAATATTGAGGGCCTACTAAAGGCCAGTTAAGTTTGAAATAGAATTCAAGGCTGTCATTGACTTATACGTGCTTAAATAAACAATAGAAATCAACCATGACATTAACTTTACTTTATAAAATTAAGATATATGCTTTTTTGGTTTGTAAATTTCTGCTAAAACATGGTTTTAGAAAACAGAAAAAAATCTAAAATAATACACGTTCAAAATCAAAAACTATGTTATAAACCGCGCATCAGATATCAATAAAAGCCAAAAGCTCAACTTCTGATTTATTGGAAAAGTGGAAAACGTATCTGAGAGCTTGCAACCCTCGGAGGCACCGGGCCAATTTCACTTCGGCGCTCAGTCTACTTTGACACGTTGGTGGGGGCGCATCGCGGTCGAGCTCTCCCAAAATATATTACTTTATTACTATACAAAACGCGAGTGAGTGCTTGTGAACTTATATCAACTTTAAGTGTCTATTGTACCAGACCCTTCCCATAAGAACTGTCGCGCCAAGGTCATCCATCAGCAATTTGACACCTGTTGTGTGGATATACTATATGTATGTAATTTCATATGTAATAAAATAAACAGTAGTAGTATTGTGTAACATTGTAAGTATCGGCTTATGTTGATGTGGTCTTGATTTGCGGAAGTTTATTGGCTAATTAATAACGTTATCGCAGTTACGTGACAATTAGTTGATTAGTGCTTAACGTGTGTCAAGTAGTTAGCATGATTGAAGCTTTAAGAGTTATTATTCGTTTTAGACACGTTTTGAATATTTTATTTTCTGTAGTTCGATGTTTTATTTTATTCTCTTTCAGGCTTTGATAATACGATAATTAACTAACCTTGTAACTGTCATCGATACTATCGTCGGAACCATTATTACAGATTTAATAGTTATCGATTTACCATTAATTATAGGACAGTTGGGTCTGCATATATGTCTTTAATTGTATAAGCATCGGCATCAACCATATATACTTTAGTTTAAACTTCAAGATAACAGCATTGCGAAAGGAATCTCGCCGTTACTTTAAACTTCATAAGAGAATTTTTATTTTTGTGTTTCTTCAAAGAGGGCTGTTTGAATGCCAAGACGACATCTGCTATAAGAATGACTTTAATCTTACACATTCTTCAGAATGATTTATAGAAACAGACGTGTAAAATGTAGCAACCAAATCCAGGTCACACGAATCGTAACTCACATCCCTATCTCCTGCCAACAGTTACATAACACAACCGAAAATCGCTCTCAAATCCTCATGTTTATATAAATACGTCACAGAACTCATACAGCGTTAAACAAACAAACAGAAATACATATTTTAAAGTGGCAATTGGTATATCCTGCACAGTTGGCCGAGCCAGTGCTGCCCGGCGGAAGCGTCGGGCTCATTCAAATAATTCAATTAAATCCCGTGTTGAGCTGAGGGCAGTCTCACTTTATGCTGCTTCGGAATAGGGATGCCTAAACGCTTTGGTTTTAAGTGCTTGGTAATTATTCCGTGAAACAGAGCTAGCGGGTAATACGTCTACCGAGTTTGAGCGTTCGATTCTTGAGTTGGACAAAATGGTGCTCGCTTTTTTGAACTTACAAGTCCCGTTAGAAGAAACTACTTGGTTTGTACCATAATTGTTTACACTATTAATGTTGGCACATATATAAATTTGGATGTACCCAATGTGAGCTACAATATATTACAATTTGTCCCCATTAGGTAGCCAAAGGGGCGATTTATTGACATGGGACATAACGGTATTAGTGAAACAACATCGACCAAAGTGTATCTCCTATTGCCCCTTTTGGTGAACAATATTTATTTTATAGATAGAGTTGTTAAAATGTCAGAAGATACATGCATGTCAATATACAAATATCTTATCAGTGTCCAAATTATAAATAGTCTTTTTTTTCTAAGCGATTGAACCTGATAAAAAAACTCACGATCTTTCTTGACATTCACTCAAGATAAAAGCTGAAAATGTTGTGTGTGTACTAATCCAATTATTAGCATTGTTTCATTGATAGAAAGCTACACTGTAGCTGAGTACCATATTATTATGCTACTTTTATCCCGAAGCGAAGCCGGGGGAACAAACTAGTTATACAATACCTACAAAGCTTCGATTAGACAAAACATTAATTTAACAAGGGGTCAACTAATGAATAAAACAGACCATATAAAGGGTAAAGCCATCATTCTCTGTACCCCTTTTAGGTCGTTATAGGCAAATAAAGTGATTAGACGATCAACAGAAAATGCCTCAGTTTCTCTTGTATCTGGTTGGCTTCATATTGCTGTTAGCTTGATAACTCAATTGACGGCAGCATCATCATCGACACCTTTATCTTCATTGATAGGCTTGTAGTTTATATTTCTTTCTAACTATGTCCTCTCTTGTGCCATGTTGAACAAGTAATTGGATGATAAATGAAATATGTAGCACTATCTTAATAATCATTGACAGGCTTTCTTTTTCTTTCCGTCTCTGTCCTCTCTTGTGCCATGTTGAGCAGGTAATTTGGAGATCAATAGAATAGACAGTAGTTTTCCTTGTATCTGGGTTGCTTTATATTGCAGTTAGCTTGATATCTCAGTTGAGGACAGCATCATTATCGAAATCTTTATAATCATTGTCATGATTTTCGTCTTTTTTTCCTCTTTCCCCTTGTACTATGATGGCCAGCATTCTAGCAACATGTATGACCACCTAGAATTGTTAAGATTGGTTCCATGCTTTCTTCCATCTTTCCCTTATGATGAGTTTTTTGTTGTTACGTACGTGATTGAAGCTTTTCCCTTTATGGCATTCCATTCCATTCCATTTCCAGCATTCCATTCCATTCCATCCATTTTACGTGTTACTTCCCGAGAACAGAGAAAACATAGTCGTGTCAATCGGATTCTAAGACCTTTTAATGTTTTTTGTTATCAGGAAACCTTCTTTACCGTATTTGTTGTCTATATTTACATTTACTTTGTTAAATACGTGTTCAATCATTTCTTCTTTTGTATGTGTATTAAGTTTATTCCAAAAATCAATGCCTGATTCAAAATTGTGTTTAAGTATGTTTGGACTCTTTTATATCATCACGGCATTGCTTGATATTATTATTATCTTTCACATCACATCACTACATCAGCCTATTAATGTTACCACTGCTGGGACACAGGCCTCCTCTCTATGAGAGGGGATGGGCCGTAATCCAGCACGAGGGCCCAGTGCGGGTTGGTGGATATCACATGTCTTCGAATTTTTGGTTCTTGGACATGCCAGTTTCCTCACGATGTTTTCCTTCACCGTTTTTGAGAGCAGTGGTGATAAAATAATTTACACAAATTAAAGCGCCTGCCTGGGTTCGAACCCACGACCTACAACATGTAAGTCGCGGCCGATACCACTGGGCCACCACTGCTCTATACAGCTACAGCTCTTACTGCTCTTATTAACTTTGGATACACTATAATGTCTGCCATTTACCTTGTTAGTATCTTTATTTAAATTTACCCAGCCTTGCCTCGTTCTCTTTGACGACGTGTGTCTTCTCTTATTATGAAGCTTTAGGTACAAGTGTTCACGGAAATAATTAAATGCTTGCATAACTTTCTCTACAATTAACATAAGGACTCTCGTTACAGTACTGGAGAAGATAGTTCTTATTATAACGTCTATTTTGATGCATAGCCGTAGCATATTTTCTACATTTGATGTCTCTCTAAAGGCTGAGTTTGGTCATCAACTCTACGTATTTCATCGTGACTTTTGCCAGTTAAAGGAGCTCTCAGCACTCATTACTACATAATTATGTACCAACAAAGATACTTAACAAAATTCCTTACTATATCGTTTCCTTTGTTAATTTACGCACTATCCTCAGCCATTTCGGGGAACGGGTCGTAGCAGACTACACAAAGCACAGGTTAATTTACAAGGCAATCTACTAATGGAGTACTTAGCTACTCTATACCGAAAAGAAGATTTTCCTCGCGGATTTACAGGTTCCCGAAAATGTTTTCGTAGCCACTGATAAATTGATTCCATTAATGAAAGCCAACTCCAATAAATTCCGCGTTTGGTTCGCCGCTATTGAAAATAAGGTTCTCTAAGAGAAAAATCTTTCAAAAACTTTGATGATGTTTATTGAATCCTTGAAAAGGAAAATTATAATATATGTATTCGTTACGTTATCCTTATATAATAAAGTAATAAAACTTTTTAAAAACAAAGTTGTTTTTTTTTTCGGCAAATTTGGAAGCACCACAAGTAGTGGATGTAAAAAATATAGGTCAGTGGAAACCAGAACAAAAACAGCAAATATAAACAAATAAATATTCAAATGACAAACAAGCGGAAATCAGCTAGATACGATATTATCGACAGTATCCCAGCACTAAGCCTACATACAGCTAGGACCTGAATCTAGCTCACACGTTCTGACGTTGACAGAAATGCATCAACGCCTCGTAAAAGATAGTTAAAGGTAGACAACACACCGTGTTTAGGATTATGGGCAGAATATTTGTGAGCATTGGAAGTCTTTTTTTATCCCGATCTTTTCACTATCGGCTATTAATTTGTCTGTGGATTGAACTCTTTCTGGATCTCATCTCTTTATGGATCTGCTGTTTTGAAAGACAATGTGTGGTTTACAACCAATGCTCTTCTAGAGCATACAGCTGAGGTGAATACAAACCTAAATCGGGAGTTGCTTCTTTATTCTAGATCATATAACTATGACGCATAAAATTTTATTTTGTTTCATAAGTATACGTGACGAAATTTTTTTACATTCCCTAAGCTGTGACAAAATCATATTGAGTACCTACGTAATTAATATTGCGATCAGAAACAATAACAATATAACGCGTAGGTAGCCGAAGTATTTACGCAAACAAATCATTATCACTCCGTTGTTCTATATCGTATTGTTGGTCGGTCCTTCGGGTATAGTCTGACAAGTTCGCGTGACACGTAAATTAACTTTAAAACTTAAACTTTCATGGGCATTCGTTTTTGTAGCAGTAAATAAAAAATGTTTTATTGATTATCAAGCCTTATGTTGCTGAAATAATTTATGATGTACATTAAAAAAATGTTGGTTGTCTAATACATAAAAAAAATGTTGGTTGAATTCATGATACGATGGATTCTGTGATATATGATATAATCAGAAAGGAGGTGACTATAATATAGAGATGACGGCAAATAGAGACATGGAAGAACAAGACATTCTGCATAGACCTCAAATAATGAAGATGGTACGATCCATGTTTATTATACCATTTTGCAAAATTATAAAACAAGAGTTAGCACACTGAATTCCGAAAGGAAAGTTATTTTTTCACTTTTTAGTGTTTTGCTTTGGAAGTCGGTTTATTTTTTTGTGATTTCTTTCAAATAGTTTTGTAATTTTATCTTTTCTAATACTACTACTACTTCAAATCGATCCTCCACGGGATTTAAACGACCAAAATTTAACGGTGTGTATAGCAGGTTAAATATAAATGGTTGGGAAGTAATTTTATATTGAGATAACGGCTAACACAGATGGCATGGGAGGAAAAAAGAACGTATATAGGAACCGCGGGAAGTCCTAGTTGGAGGATGATTAGATGATACATTTATATCTAAATATGTACAGTTGAGGTTCAAAATTGCAGTCACACCTCAATGTTCATGATCGCCTGCACGCGAATGGCGCGGGCGTACGCGAGCCTGTTCAAACGTAGTCCTCAAATTCGTCATTGACACTGAACTAGTCGTTGCCGAGTTGTGAGGCTTTGTTACTTTAAAACCGGTGGCATGGGTTCAAATCACGGCAGCCCAAACTACTTTTTGTTTTTTTATGTGTATCCTACACTCATTGTATGTAAGAAACAATGCAAAAAGGTTGCGCGATAATGATGCAACTTATAGATAGCTATGAAATAAAAATTAAACTTTTTTAAGTATCGTTTATGAAATACCTAATAATATTATTTATACCTTTGGTTTAAATAATAGGATAAATTGATATTTACATAAAATATGCATGACATGATAGTTATTTTTTTTGTAATAAATTTATTTTTCATAATATTATTGACTATCTTTTATTAAGGTTATAGGTTTATTATTCATTTTCACAAGGAAAAGAGGATTGAAGCTTGATTTCAATACATTATTAAATATATGCTATTGTTTTAAAATTCTATAACCCTTGATTTAAATAGTATGACACAATATTTTTTCCATAAAATAAATACCAATTGAATACCTATTGTAATACAATTAAAATATTTCTTAAATAATTATTGATTAATTAATATTTAATAGATTATTGTAGCTTAAATATTATTTCGCACAGTGTTTAACATTATGTCGTTAATAAATTTAAGGTTACACTAGTCAAAAATTCTTCCATACAAACGTAGTTTGGGGATTATTCCACTGTTTGACGATGTATGTTCAAAATAAAAAGTGATATCAATTTGTCTCATCATTATCTAGCCCTGTATGGAAGCAAAAAAGTAAAAATAGAAAATATTTGAAAGTTATGAGCGTCGAAAGTTCCACATTTCGACACTAATTTTAACGCATTTTTGGGCGCAAATAAATACCATAAGAAAACGGAAAATTGCAAAACGGCCTCCATACAGGCATAGATTAGTAGTTTAATAATGCAAATAATTTTATTTTGAACAGATAGATTCAGTAGTTTTTTTATGATATCTAGACAGCCAAAGGTCTGTTTATAAAATTTCGCGCGCTCGATTTCGTCCTAAATCATTATCCATTTCGCTACAAATTTGCAAAAGTGTGTATTCGTACGCGAACTAGCTTCCTACTGCTCATCACACCATCTATCTCTTCCGCACGAGTTGTCGGTTGATATAAAATGCATTTTAACCCCGCGCACAAAATAGTTCGTGCCGTTGACTAGTGTAACCTTAACGTTAGGTCCTAAGGAACCGGTCTACCCGCACATTTTATTCAAACTTCTACCTGATTCTGTGGTAGGAATAATATTGTTTTCAGACCAAAGTGTATTCTTCGCGCCATAAATGAAGTCTTCGTTTTTCTACTACGCTATATTCCCCCTGTTGAAATCTAAGTATTGCCGAGAATAACGTAAACGTTCCTTTTTAACCGACTTCCCAAAAACGAGGGTCTCAATTCGGATGCTTTTATTTTCTCTCTCTATTTTGCCTTTATGTAATCTTTTGCTATGAAGTGCGCAATTAAGTATCTACAAATTCACTTGCAAAACTTCTTGTTATTTTGAAACGAAAGCAATTCATCCACTTCTTTCTTTCTCAAATCTCTTTATTTAACGACTCATGGTTATTCTCTAAAAAATAAAGAAAACTTTTTAATACACACTTGAAATAAGTGATAATTTTGTTTACCTACTTGACAAGAGAAATCAAGCACTTTATTTTATAGATCTTTACATGATTAAATTATACCTCTTCACGTTCTTCATTAAATATATTTTAAAAACAAACACAAAAAATATTTTTTTTATTAAGTTTTGAAATTAACTTACACATCATCCAGTTTCATCAGAAATTTGATATATATTAAGCCCATTCAATTCAAGGCTACATAATTAATTTAACCCTGGTTTAACACGTTATTTTTAATTGTATTTCGATATTCAAAAAAACAAACACCACAAACAAAACAACTCAAACGCTACGAGCGTTTGAGTTTCGAGAGAGTCAAAATTCACCAAATATTGTAACCACGTCAAACTTAGGCGGGCCGCTTACGTACGTTTTCCGCGTTCGATTTCCGAATTCGTTTTCCGTATTCGGAAACCCGAATGCATCGTACGCTAATAAAATACATTGACTGCCGCACATGGCCGTTTTTTTTCGAACGGAACTCTTTCCGTACGTACGTATCGAATGTCAGCCCGCGCGTTCGTGAAAATTCCAAAAAAGGAAAAAAGTTAACGTCTGCGCTAGGTTCACGGAATGCCGAATCTGTATTCCTTATTCGGAAATCGAACGCGGAAAACGTACGTATGCGGTCAGCCTAACAAGTTATATTGTTTCAAATCCACTCTAATTTTCTGTAATTATACCGAAGATAAGAACAAGTTTGATATAAATGTTTAAAAGTTTATTCACATTTACTGTAGTATTATATTATTTGTGCCTCATTCAAATTCAATGCATTTGTTCAAGACCCAATTAGCTAAATACTTAAACGTAAATCTTTCTTACAACTGAATCCGGCCGCTAGATGTATTCTAGAATTATTAGAAAAAATGGTCTAAGATTTAAAATATTTAAACGAAGAAATAGATATTCATATTCTTAAATTATAATAATTTGCTTATTTTTCAAGTTAAAATTTGAATTTAAAAATGTATAAAAAGAGTATAGTATCATTTATTTTTATAAATGAAGAAAAAAATATGTGATTTGAACCAGAGTCTGGTTTATTGTTGTTTATCTAGTAGTGTTAACCGCTAGGCCAGATGAACACTTACGTTAAGCTTTTAAATTAAATATCTCATTCTAATCAAACTAACTTAAGGGCCTACAACCGCTTTAGTGCCGTAAACCGGTAACTTTCTAAAGCATACTCCTTAGTAACGGCTAGGTTAAAAGGTTTGAAAAAAATATATATTATTGTTTCATGTACATTATTTGTGAAACATGTATTTTTCGTATAACAAATAGATTCGCTTTAAAAAAATATTAACAACACGATATTTTTCTCTACTTTTAGATACTCCTCCAAAACAACGAAGAGGTTCAATATTGATATTCTGGTTCCGAGCGGGCGCACTGCCAGTACTGCGTTAACATTGGGGAATATATACGCCTTAAAAGTAAATGATTAGCTACCGCGCTCTTTCTGATTCTTGATGAATAGTAATATACGGGTGTAAGTGCGATCGATGTTGGCGACAAAACGTGTGGGTATTGTCTTTGAAATCTACCCACAATGTTATAAAGTTTGGGTGATCGTTTTGTGATTTTAAAAAATAGTATGACGTTGCGGCCATGTTGCGTTCTCATTGGTTCATTATGTCTTTAGTAGACTGTCGTAAGTGCGACTGGTTGGCTATGCTAGAACTTCGTGGCGTTGTGACTGCAGTTTAAGAAAGAAAATACATTTATTTGTCACAAGCCGAGCACACGATATAAAAAATGAAAAACAAAACTTAAAACTATACAACAATAAAAAAGAGAAAAACAATATAAGTATATGACATTGTGTGTCCCACGGCTGCGCCAAATAGGACCAGTTCTGCAAAATGTCGCGCAACTAGTGCCCGACGCAGGTTTTCGACTTCACAACCTGATAGTACCTACAAAAAGAAAATGATTTAAAATAATATTTATTCTCCCTGGAGTTTAGCCTCATCATTTACCTCATTATTTATAGCGACCCCGTGGGCCATTCGTCATGGCTTTTGCCGATAAGCCAACTTGGGCGACATCGCAACTGAGGTGGGCCGTGATGTCGTATGGAGGCATCACGACTGAGGGTTGGAGGCCGCGGCGGGAGAGGAGTGCTGGTATTGCGGTGCGCCACTCTCCCTACCTTCCGCGGCTTGGACGGGCTCGACTTGCGGGCCGCAGGTGAGGAGAAGTGTTGTAGTGTGTATAGCGTTGGCCGCTCTCCTTATCTCCTGCGGCCGAAAAGTGAATTGAAACGCCAAGGGTGCCATACACGGGGTCGTCTGGCGCTTATGTTTGGTCCCTGGGGTGGTCAAGGCGTGCAATTTGTTCTGGTGCGCTGGTGATGGGGAGTACTCCCAGCCCGTTGGCGGAGAGCTACGGCGGGTTCGCGGTTGACTGCTTACGCGTGCCCGTGTTCCCGCCATAAGTGGTAAAGGAAGACACCGTGGAGTTTTAGTGTATTGGAGACCCACATAACTGCACTGTCGCCCCCTGGTAGCGCAGTTTGCATAAGCATTTCAGCACGCAAAAAAAATGGGTTAGGATTCAATTGGATTAGGTTAAGGAGCGGCGGGGTGGCCCTCGAGCCACCCTTGAGCTGCGAACATGTTTGTTTTATTCCAAAGAACATAAGGTGTACATATTATTATGCTTTTATAACATTATGCTTTATAAAATTAAGCCAACAGTATTTATGGCAATATACATTATGGCAAAACATTTATGCCTAATAATATTATGCGTAATGATCATTATGCTGAATTTCGTTATGGCAATGTTAATTATGGCAATACGTGTTATGCTTATCATAAGTAAACCCTAATCCACAACCTACAAATTGTAAGTCACGGCCACTCATTCATTGTTTAAAAGATGTTTGACGGTGTCAGGTGTATCCTTCTCTGTCTACTATCATGGAAATTACTCTGATGCCAAATTGTTTCTCCTCTCTCATTGCTTTGCCTCTATCTCTATGACCGATGATTATCTTTTTATCTCTTTTCTATCTTATTTATTTTGTTACTTTTCGTTTTTGACTGATCTAGTAAGCTACTCGTAGCATCGTGGTCTAAAGGTTTAGTTACCTATTTCCTTCGCAATTTCTTTCCTAACTTTGAATATGGCTTTGCATTAAATTAGATTAATCAGGCTTATAAAGCGAATAATAAACTCTAAATTATCTCTTAATAGTATATTATTTAAGTATCTCACCCATCAAAATCTCCAAGCTTACGTACTTAAGACCTCTAATTCAATGTTCAAATTTATTATTTAACATAACCAGGTGCTCCTTTAACTCGGAGCAAAGTACATTAATCTTAGTACTCGGAGTTTTAAATAAGATGATAATTGTCTCGAGCTACTTGTTAATAAAATTACTCATACAACTTTGTAATTTGGGGCGTTCAAATGGTATGAATAATGGTTTTTGTTTTAAAGAATAAGAAAGTACTTAGCGTTTTCGAGAGATGACAGATTTCTTGGAATGTTTCAGAACTTTTTAAATTTTATTATTTTAAGGCATGTGAGATTTAAAAGGTTTGGACACTAGGATTTGTTTGATTTGATCCAGAGTTAGTTTAGCAAATGGCTATGACGACTTAAAATCATCATGGTTGCTGTGTGAGACAGCGACGGTGTCGGAAAAAAGGATAGTGCTGTGCTATTCGTCCTGTATAGCTATACTGGACCAATAGCACTATCTGTTAGCGTAGAAGTACGGCCCCAGGTATGGTGCGAAATCATCATCATCATCATCAGCCTTTTAAAGTTCCCACTGCTGGGACATAGGACTCCTCTCTGTGAGAGGGAATGGGCCGTAATCCACCACGCGGGTCCAGTGCGGGTTGGTTTGGTGTGAAATACATTGTAACTTTATCAGATTGAGTTCTAAAATAACAGTAGATTAGAATGATTACAATGTATTGGTAAAATAACAGGAAATGCTTCAGAAGTGAAAATGTTGGCCACATTAATGTTTTTTCCCCATAAAACGCAGTCAAAATCAAATGAAACTGCAGTGCCGGAAGTACCGTAGACATTATCAAAGCCTAACCAAGGCTTGACGATATATCGTGTTTCTTTACTCGAAAAAACAATACCTCATTCAGGAATTCTTCTCACGATACCAGTTTCTCTCTGCAACATTTTTTCTGTTAATCTGTTGTCTAATCACTTTAAAATTACGTATCTGATCCATAATGATTACATAAGTTTTTATAAACGAATCTTATAAACAGGTTTTTTTTGTGATCGGATCAGAATCGCTGAGATTCAAACGCTACTTTGTAACCCTGAAGAATGCATGATTCCTAGGAGATAGACAACAGGAGTAAAGATATGTGAAAAAGCTAGTCCAATATTATTATTATTATTTTTGGACAAGCCTACCACACTACCGTCTACTAACTGTCTTGGATTTGAAACCCAATATAAAACTTATCAGTGAAGAACAGCGAAGGAGTAAGAACAACTTTCCGGTTCGATATAATATACCTATCTATAGTCTACTAGTTTCTGGTGATTTAACTGTACAGTTAAAGCAAGGTACGCAGTTTGTCACGGCCGTGGTTGTGGAGCCCCTGATAAACCCTGAACTTATGTTATTGTTGCCTCTGTTTTATTGGATTACAGTTTTTGTTTTGACAAACGATTGTACTACTGTTTGGTACGAGGATTTATGTTTATTCAGTGGCAGGGTTATGTTCGGAAATAACTCATAATGCCTACTAGTTCATGTTTTTGTGAATGTCTATGTAACGGTAAAGCGATTCTCTTTTGCATTTGCATCTCAGTCGCAAACTGACAAAACAACACTTAATTCCCTACATTTTAGTTTTTTTTTTTGACATTTATTGACACAGAGATGATATTGCGATTGAAATGAGAACGATTTTTATAGACAAGAATTGGCTTACTAGTTTTTGAAATGATTTGGATGCCCTTTTTGGCGTAAGGGCAACTTCACTATTCAAACTGAACGCGGCCAGCGCTTCTGAAATGCGTTTCAGTCAATACTTATATGTTATTTTGATAATGACAGATCTTAAAAGTGGCTTGAATGTTCTGTGACGTATTTGATAAAACTGACAGGTGACAATCAAAGATCTGCATTGTTTTGTAGGATTATTTTTCATTTGTTGTAATTAGACATACATATACGTTATTTATGAAAAAAAAACTTCATAACCGATTATTTTTTTGGCGAATATCGCATTTTCAGTTACAGTAAAATAAGGCCTCTACTGCGTTCAATATCTTTGGTGAAATTCACCCGAAGAATTAGTGGCAATTATTTGCAGCGTCTTAATACGAAACTTCTTTAGTTGCATAGATGCATCAAAGTCGAATAAGATACCTTTAAAACTTTATACTTCATTTCAGTATAACAGTTAGCTTTGTCTTCATAATTTTATGAAGAGTTTCAAGAAAATCAAGACAGCTCGCTTGAACTGTATTCGGTACAAGAATAATTCATCTGGTGAACTTAGAATTTACGGGCTGCCTTCCGACCACCTAGACATATATATTTTTTTTGCATGGAGAAATACTCATGCATACTGCGCTACCACGGGGAGATAGTGCAGCGTGTAACTCCAACCCACTAAAACACCATGTTGTCCTCCTGTGTCGCTTATGGCGAGAACACGAGCACGCGTTAGCACTCACCGCGGACCCGCCGCGGCTTTCCGTCACCGGTCCCTGATCTGGGGTTTACCCCCCATCACGGGCGCACCAGAACACATTGCACGCCGTGACCACCCCAGGGACCAAACAGTCAGTGGCCTCGACACCTAACACTTTTCGGCCGCAAGGGGATAGGGAACTTCCCTGCGGCCCCACCGCGTTCGCCAACAGACAGAGGCAAGCCCGTCCAGACCACGGAAGAGAGCGGAGAGCGGCGCAACGCAATACCCGGCACTCATCTCCCGCTGCGTACTCCAAACCTAAGCCGCGATATCGTATGGAAACTGAGACGCTCCATACGACATCGCGGCCCGCCTCAGTTGCGATGTCGTATCTGTTACCAAGCGGCACCGAAACCTACTCGTTGGACATCGTCGGCTTAATCGGCAAAAGCCCTGACGAGCGGCTGCTCCTCAGGTTCCTCTTTGCTTCACAGTGGATAACCAAGCCACGGCTACTGAGCCGCCCCCCTCAACAATGCGGGGAAACCCACCGGGGGTAACCTAGGTATACCTAATACTATAGAATTCCGTAGGTCACTTCTGGATCTAGGTCAGGTGTAAGTAAACTATTTAGGAAACGAAAATTAATATTAGGTCTTTAACTATGAAATTGCCAATTTATCAAACTGGTCACTTTAAACTGTGATAACTTTGGATTGACTTGGGTTTAGATTTATCCTTGGCTACAAAAATAATACTCCTGGTTTATCGAATACACAAAGGTAAAGGACCGTCACCGAAAAAATCTATTTTTGCCTCACCTTTAGACCAATCCCAAAATAAACATAAATGACGGAAAATCAAAAGCTGGTTGACCGGACAAATCTTCAAATAACTAACCTTTGAAAAAGATTGAATCAGAATTTTTACGATATAATTTTTCACGTGAATGAAATTAAATACGTATAGTACCAAGAATTACTATCGCTACTAGCCGAACCTTAGTTGGTTTTGTGACTGTACAAATAGTTCAAGGGCCTTCATTTTGCAAGTGACTTTAAAAAATTCTGAAAGGTCATGAATAATTTTTTGATGTTAATTACGTATTGGCTAATTTATTTTTTAGGCAAAAGGCGTGATCAATAACACTAGAAAAAAATGAACTGGAATCAAAAATATCTATTTATAGCGAAGCAAATAACAGGCATATATAAAAACTAATTAAGATAAAGATTTTTACTGATATTGTATTGAACAACATCCAAAATCTATCTCCATCACTCTCAATATAGAAAAATAGTGATATACTTTCCTCTAACTTAAAGATGGCTAAGAAAACTTTTATTTTTCTGCCAATGAAATAAATAGAATAGTAATAACGATAAGATAAACAAACTTGGTACGAGAAATGATTTACTTAGTGACAATACTCGTAATAGTCAACCCGTTGATAAATAGACCAATAAAGTCAACAAGACATGAAATTAATTTATTACAATTCTTCATCGATTACTTCCCGAAGACATAGTTTCCGTAATTATGGAGCCCATCTATCGGATACGATTCGACAGGTCGTGTTAGAAAGGAGAATCAATATTATGAGGGGTGGCGCAACTGGGCCCTTATAACGAACTAAAAGGTTCCAACCCGCAATTTATTACCTATCTATAGCCAGTGGCGTATTCTTGATACAAGCCACTGTCCATAGCCTCTTATATTTCCACCTCAAGCACTTTATCCTATTAGTGTCTTTTGAGTTACGTAATCAATAAGACAGAAACAAAAGACGTCGTCCAATTGTCGTAAAAAAAAGTATATGTGAACGTTGTTTTGTTTTTTTCTCTTATTACGTCGATAACCGCAGTTATTGTTAGTGGCTGCTGTTTCTGGGAAAATTATTTGTCTCGATACTTCGAGAAAAAGTGTTCTTTTATATCAAATTGATAGTATAGACCGAAAATTATCCCATAGCGACACAGAAATGGGATGAAAACGTGCTCTATGTCCTTATCAAGACCACAATCTACCCGAGTTCCAAAAATCTTCCAAAGTCGTTGAGGCGTGATTGATTTACAAACATCCAAACACAGACTTGTAAGTTACTAGTAGAAATATCTGAATACAAAAACCTAGTTTTAAGTTGAAGAACAATACTTGCTGATAAACAAGGTATGCACCATAATACCAAATACTCTTCATTAAATCTTAAATAGCAGCTTCACCTCTCTTCCAAGATAACCTTCTTTACAAGGAGCATGTGCACTTGAAGTTCTATCTAAAACAATTGCATTGCTCGCAGCCTTTCTTTGTTTCGACGAAAAGGGAAAAGGTAATCTTCCAAGAAACTCATTTATTTACTGATTGAAAGATACGGATTAGCAAGCATCATACTAACTTAAACAGTTTTTGACGAATACTCTTTGTTTGGGAATGGCAGCGAATTGTTTCATTTCAACGCATTGTTTTAAGCACGTTCACTGGTGGTGCATTATTCTTTCTCTCTTTCTCTCTGGATTTCCCATTTAATCCCTATTTCAAGTCGTGTCCTCTAACTCGACTCCACCTAGAATCATTAAATTGACAGTATTATATTATGTTATTTATTGACATTTATTCCGTTTTTATGGGGGCAGAGTTGAGTGGAGGTCCTTCAATCTGACTTGGAATATGAATATGAAGCATTTTTGCCCGATATCAAATTTAAAAAAGCATATTATTATTATAAAATCAAGGAATACGTTGAAGATAAAAATTTTGGCTTGCAGCTTCCCTGGTAACTCATAAACGGCACAAATATGTGGATGTCTCTAACTATTCTCAATCTCATTTTTTCTCTTCTATTAATTACATTTTTACAATGGTTTTTAATCATCTTTATAGCTCTTTGCTAAGAATAGTTACAGCACGGATAACAACATTTGTGCCACATGTTAAATTTAGTGTTGTTATACATTATTAATATATATATACATATATTTAATTTTGTGTTTTTTTACTATTTTTATATAGATTCTTTAACCGATTGTTTTGTGAATGTGTGAACATTGTAGGCCTTCTAGATTTCTAGATGCGTGTTAACATTTGTTAACTTTTTATCTCGTTTTTTTTTATATTTCTTACGACTTATTGTCAGGCCTGCGTTGTCCCCCCATATCTAAGTACTAATGCTGTAACATGGAGATATTGTAAAACCAAAACATTTTTTAAAAAGAGTAACCGTGGAGTTTCTTGCCGGTTCTTCTCCATAGGAAACGACTAACCTGAACCGTGCACTTTTTGTCGACGTTTTATAAGTGCCCATGTAGGCCTATGTACAATAAAAAAAAAAAAAACTTCATTTTTTTAAGGCTACATGTCTGAAGACTACATAGACTAGCCGTATACTCATATCTAAATGAAAATGCCGTACTTGATAGTTTATTGTAAACTCAGGAGAAAACTACGTTTCAATGCAATTCATCAGTAGTTACCTACAGCGAGTGGCTAACTCCTCTTAACCTGGAAGTAACTAATAACAACTAAATTGGAGTTCCATTATTGTTCCAAGACGTCATATTGACGTACTGTAATAGCTTTCAATGTCACAGATAATTACCTACTGGAATATTTATGCTGCAAGAAATCAATTCTATAATGAAAACAATTATACCTGCATAAATTAGAGGAAACCCTTGAAATATGCTAATTTTACAGTTAATTTACTGGATTTATAGTTGCCATTAGTTGTTATTGTTAGTTACGAGTCAAATTGAATTAAATTGGATCAGGTTTTGAACGCACTTTGTGATATTTATCATAAAAAATTATCAAATCGATTTTAAGTACGTTACGAAAACTAATCTTATTAAAAGTGCCACTTAGCATTTTCTTAAATAGTTGGCTTGTTTTTACAAAGAAACCTACTTTTCCGCGTTCCGTTGCCATGAGAGCGTTTTCTTTGCTTTACCGTAACGAGGTTAGGACATACATAGTGGCTAACGTTGGTAATTTGTAGCGACGCCCGCAGCCCACATCAGTCTTTTAGAAATCTTCAGTCTGGAAAATGTCTTTCCTATATATTAAATTACGTCCTAAAGCTATGGGAAACTTTAGTTGAACATCTTAAATCTTATTAATTTTCTTTTTAACACACTTTTATTAGCTTGGTATGTATCTATGTATCAATGCAACGGAATCTTTGAACGTGATTTTCACCCCCTTAAAA
Organism: Orthosia incerta; assembly: GCA_948252205.1. Classification (NCBI taxonomy): domain Eukaryota; kingdom Metazoa; phylum Arthropoda; class Insecta; order Lepidoptera; family Noctuidae; genus Orthosia; species Orthosia incerta. Next base: position 11,573,179 of record OX411748.1, read on the forward strand.
ACGTGGGTTTGATTTAAAACTTTGCACACTTATCAAGGACCGATGACAATGCAATAATTTAGTCAAAGTCAAAGCCAAAGTCAAAGTCAAATATGTTTATTCAACTTGGTTCAAATTTACAAGTAATTAAAGTTGATTCTACCGTGCGCGTTTAAATAGTTTGTCCCATTAGCCTTACTGTCTTCAGGATTAGCGACTTTTTAGTTCAATTTACCATTAAAGCGTGTTTTTTAGTTTTTAGAACTACAATTTTTTTAATAAGTGTTAGGCTCGCGCTTAACCACTATCTAACCTTCTTATTTGATCATCTAGGAACATACACATACATTACACACATTACACACATTGACAGTCTCTGTACAAAGGCGAGCTTAACCCATAGTTGGGATATCTAACAGCAAACTTCAGTTGAGTAGAGAAGTATGCATATGATGATAGTACATCCATGTGCACAACACACAATGCATAAACATAATACATACAGTATACATAAATTAATGTATCATTTTGATAGGAAATATTCCCTAATTCTTCTTACAGGAGGTAATAATTATATTGTTATTAACAATCTTGTTTTTTTTTGTGAAGGTCCCTTGTAGTAACAGTTAGGGCACCCTGACCATTAAAACGGATTGTAAACTTAGAATCTAGGGCCGCAGGGGCAACCTATACCCTGCGGTCGAAAAGTGGTAGGTGGCGGGGCAAACACGGGATCGTCTGGCGCCCATGTACTGGTTTGGTCCCTGGGGTGGATACGGCCGTGCAATATGTTCCGGTGCACCGGTGATGGGGGTACTCCCCAGAGGAGGGTCCGGAGTCCCACATATCTGCGCTATCTCGTCAAATCTCGTGGTAGCGCAGTGCATGAGTATTTCTTCAAGCTAAAAAAAAAGCTTAGAACAATCACGCGAGCGAGTGAAGCGAGTTGTGTCGCTTCAACGGCTGATAAGCATAAAATCCAAGTTGGTCGCAATCAAATCACAATAAAGACAATCATAATATATCACTCCAACTAAATGGGTTAAGTAAGAACTGTTATTATCATTATTTTGAGTCAATGTTTAAGCTTCAATATTAATATCAATATTTTTTTTTGGGTGATACTATTTTGGTCTTCAGATACTTAAAATAAAATATCAACCGGCAAAGTAGATATATAATTACTTATGTTTAATAAGTCTTTCCCTCAGCTATTTATAATTTGTCTGTTAAAACTTTTTATAGGCTATCTTATCAGTTGATTTATATCTTGAATAATAATGTATTAGTCGATGGTCGGGTATCCTTAACTATTAATTAGGTAATTAAATATTAATTATTCATCCTCTATATGTTTCACCGTATAAAGCTTGTTCAATTGTAAACATGGGCTTTCAGAATAAAAACTAGTATAATACTTAGGTGCTGTGCTAAACATGGTCTTCAAATTATTTATTTTTATGTTTTTGTTCATTCACACATGCATTTTGTTTTTACAGTTAAGAACCAAGCTAACGAAAGTAGTCACAAATTTCCACACTCAAAAACTGATTACATATTCGCGTTGAAGGTTTAGTGGCCACAAGTAACAGCTCTTCTTAATATCAAAAGAATATTGTTAGAATGGCAATTCAAGTGTAACAAGAGCCCAATCTTTTTGTAATTTCTGTCCATTCGCCTAAGTACCTACATAAGGTGCATTCCTCTACGTCAACGGTAACGCTGCTTTTACAATTTTACACGTACTAGCATTTCCACACGGCTTCATTACAGTGTGCTTTCCTGTATTTCCAGAGACCATTTTACAAATATATAGGTTTAAAGAATCTTTATTTCTCATAAGAACATTACAGTTCACTTACATGAGTTTAAAATTTTTGCAAGTACATTGAAAATATCGTCGTCTAATGACGAGGCAGGCAAAGGTAAAAAAAAAATATCATCACAAAGAAAGAAAAAGTGTACTTCTAACACAGCTGGCTAATTGGTCGTCACCACGCTACGCACTTAATAAACAAATAATTTGACGTCTTAATAAGTAATATTAGTTTATACAAAGCTCTTAATATCTGAAACAGAGATGTATACATTTCTAATAAACGTACTTATTCCCCGTGTGAAATCCATATCGTGCCTCCCCACACGAACTCGACGAACCGCAGCGATTGTCGAGCAGCCGAGCTCCGGAAACTACACTTATCATAACAGCTCCGTTTCATTCATTCAGAATATTGATATATTCAAAAGCCATTGGTTGTTTCGATTGATTGATATGAACGACAGTTTTGGGTAGTCTGTTTTAAATGTGGTTTAATTTTGAGTTGTTTTTTTAAATGGATTAAATTGTCGTGATATCATAAAATATTAGGCAATTTTTCTTGATTTTGTGTCTGTGACGACTTTTATGATTGATCATAATGTAGAGATGCGGTCAACAAATACTTTTACACGTAAAAAAGAAAAAAATAACACCGAAACTAACTTAGAGGCCACAATCTCACAGACACCATCTTAGTCAAATGGATCATATATTATGACGACCATACAGATTAATCTCTGAAATGGTCTTTTGAGGGCATAAACACACGATAAGGAGGAAAGGAAGGAATTAATTATAGTCTTGACAGTCTTGGGTTTTTTTTACATATTAAAGTTGATATAAAATATGCTTCAAACAGATGGCTAATCTATTAAAGTGATGGGTGAAGGTCGTTCCTTATCGGATTTCCCAACAAGACTTGTCCAGTCCGTACACGCATTTGTTATTGGCCATGCAGCTTCACTCAGAAACTTATTTAAAAAAACGTTTTATCACCAAATGTTACTATTAAGAAAAACATTCTTTTACTGTTTTAATTATATACATATAGTAGCACACCTAAACTTTTTGGCCACATTCTACGTGCGGTTAAAATTCTCCTTGACGTTCCCCAAGAAATGCTTGAGGAAGTTCCAAACTGGCGCAGCGGTTAACCGACTAAACCCTAAGGAAATAATACATAACTGAACAGACGCGAGGTTAATGCATTTTTCATTACTTTATGACAACTTTGTTAACTGGCACAAAACAATGAGAGCATTAGCCATTTAGGAGCGCCAGTCTTTTGTTTTTAACGTAATTGTTGGCCGTTTTATTGTAAAACTGTGTGCTTGTGGCAGGATTACCTAGCAACTGTTTGTTTTTACCGGACTTTTTGGTGAAAACTCAAGTGCTCTTTAAACGATCAAATTTGCTTGACAAATTTGTTGGTCAAACTTCACGTTTTTATCAAACATAGCTAATGTTTGATAAAAACGTGAAGTTTGACCAAAAGATCAAACAAACGATCAAACCAAAGATCAAACAAATTTGATCGTTGCCCGTAGATTCGGTTTGACAAACATCTGGATCTGGAGATATTGTTTGACAAACACCGCCGTTTACGTTCAAACTTGTTTGTCACTTCAAGATTTTCGTCAAACGCGACAAACACGTAGACTGTTTGACAAACGCGTCAAACACAGCTGCACACTATCAAATAATTTGACAAACACGTAAAATTTGTCAAACAATTTGATCGTTTATAGGGCGCTTAACAAGCTGTAGATAGATTTTCGTCTATTTCTTGATGGCACGAGATAGAGATCTAGATTACTAACTAGTCAACTTCCGTAATGGCTTATCTTTTGAAACTTAGTCTTAGAAAACTGACAATGTTGGTAGGGGAGCTGATAGTCATAATCGTCATCATTATTTCTGCCGAAAGATGTCCTCTTCTGGTCATAGGTCACTCCCAGTAGGACCAACCTCACCATCTCATCGATCCACCTTCGGAGGCTTTCCACCGCTTCATCTGGAGTAATGGAAGATTTGTAGTATTATCTACAATGTTATACAATAATATTTTATCATCATTCGATGAAAAGATTAAGATAATAATATCGTCCAACATCTAAAAATATACGTCCCCGTTTATTCCCAGTAACGTAGTAGGGAAGACTAAAGGATTTTCTCAGGTGACTGGGCACATCGTTCTCTGGTAATGTCACAAAGAGAAAAATGAAAAATGGTTCTGCTAGGGTTCAATGACTTTACGCGCAGTCAATTCGCTTAAAGACAAAATGGATGATCGCATGCAACGCTCATTCGTTCTATGGAAGTTCGAGACCAAGTTGAAATGGTGAAGATTTTAGTGGATTTGGAAAGAGATACTTCTTGTATTTCTTATAGAAACGTAGAATATCTAACCTACTTAGTTGATGTGGTTAACTAATTTATTTCGATATGAACTAAATTAATTAATGCTCATAATATTTATGGCATCGCCATTCACCAAGTTATAGAAAAGACTTCGACTTGTCAAGATGACAGACCTGTTTATTGGTTTTTACATAGTTTTCACAGAAAAAGCATATAAAATTCCTTGAAATAATCTAAGGACGTGTATATTATTTGAACGATATATAATACTGTCGACTAAGTTGCAAAAAATATATAAATGCCTTTAGATTATTGAAAAAATAAAACGCACTTCTTTTTATCCGTTTTAAAGCAAAATAAAACTGGCCACTAGAAACATATCAAATATTTGTAGTTTTATTTAAAAAGTTTTTCCTAAGCAAGAAGGTAATATATTTTATTTAAAAAAAAATAGTAATCTAAACTTTTTGAAAAATCCTGGCGAAATCATATTTGAAATGGTTAAGTATTTATTACCCTTTTAAAAGCTTTTATTTTTTACGAGTTAAGTTAGTTTGTAAAATAATCCAAAAGACACAAATATTAGAACACGGTTTACAAGTTTTATATCTCATTTGTTCATTATCCATTATCGAACCAAAATAACAAGATTTTTTGTACGTAATTATAATTTGATAAAAGCTTCTATAATATATAAATTTTATTATTGGAAAGCTTTCAGTGGCCATGTTGTGTTTTGTGTTTCGGTATTCAACATTCAGAAGTATTAATGCCGAATGAGAATTTACTTTTTTACGACCTGTACTTCAGTTTTCTACATAAAAATCTATGTGGTTGTTGTAACAGTTTTTTTAAAATCGCATGGTTCTAGTATACAATCAACTGTGTATAACATCCAGAATTTTGGATAGCCCCAATCTAAATCAGCTGAATATTGATGACTATGGCTGGAAGATAGACTTTTCTGGATCAAAGGTCATCTTATGAGAGGAAAATCTTGACAGTGACAAAAACGTGAATAAAAGCTTACCTACTTCAAAAAAGATTACGATTTCAGAAACAAAACTCCCAACTCATATAAAATATACTTTTAAAAGTATACCTAAATGGTACCCAAACCGAAAAAATGAATTTAATTTTCCTTTTGTGACCCTGAAACTTTCCTACCTGCTTGACAATAACAATCATATCAAAGCGAGTTTTAAAAATGATGGCAAAGAAATAAAAAGTTTCAGAAATTACGCATTTACGAGACCAGGCTAAGCCTGCTTCACATAAATAAAGAATTATATGCTATAGAACCTTTTAGGTAGGCTTCTTTTGTTCCGGGTTTAATATGTTACGAATCGTGCGTGTGTTACAATATTTACGAATGCGCTCGGTCAATGAATTAAGGATGCGTTCGATGTATGAACATAAAGCATGGGCAAAGGGGGTGACTTATAATCTATTGACATTCTTTGACGGGGCGAAATTATTAATATTATGAATAACGTTGACTAATGGGATCAACTAAAAAAATCTTCTGTTTAGTATATCAACGTTCGCATAAAACGACAAAATGAAGGGATATCTTTTATCGGATACCTTTTCGCGATTTCAGGCTTGTTTGTAAAAATTGCTCACATACAAACCCTATTATTGCCAATAAATTAAAGATCATCTTGTGAAGATACGTTTAATGACAAAAATATAGGAAAATGTAGATAGGTATGAAAGTTCCTTTCTTGCAGCTCAGGTAATCTTAGAATTAAATTACTACCTATAACAATATTCTTGGGAGCATAGCTACATAGCTTCTTATTTCTTTAGTTACTTAAGCGAAGTCTTACGTAGTTTAAGTAATTAGTAATTTGAGCACCCGGTGTCCTTGGCATAGCGAATTTCTGATATAATGCCTACCTTCTAATAAGTAATATTACTAACCTTCAAAAACTTACAAAAGTAAAATAAATTGGTCTGATGTAAAGTTGGAATGTAAAAGGTCACGTGGTTTTTGCCTGGAAAACTTCCCGTATCGATTTTTAGCAGGTAGTAATTCGTTTGTATGATGCCACAGAAAGACAACAGGAAACCCTTATTGTTTGAGTAGGTCTTGTTATGAAAGTGGTAAGTCAACGTGATGTAGTGGATATTTTCTCAAGAATTAATCACCCATCTACGATGTGGTGCGACAACTTTTAGATAAAATCAAAGAATTTAACAAAACGTTTTACTGCTGTTTCGTAGAATGCCTTTGATTCGCTGCAACACGAGGAGATATGGCAAGCGCTTAAAAATCAAGGCGTCGAAAGCAAATACATCAGAATCCTGATAAATATCTACGAAAACAGCAAAGCCAAGATAAAATTAGAGACAGAGGACCAGGAGATTAAAATTCAAAGAGAGTATTCTTTTTAAAGCGGTCCTGGAAGAGATATTTTGCCGAATGGATTGGGAGAAGTGTCATGAACACCCAAAAAACCAAAGCAATGACGAACGGGAAACAAGAGACTGTCTGCGTCAATAACAATACCTTTGACTATTTCAATGAATATGTCTATTAAGGCCAAATCATCTCACCAATAGACCTAACCTCAAAGGTAATAGATCGACGTATAGGAAACGCATGGCAACAATACTGGAGCCTTAAAGAGATAATGAAAAATAGAGTAATGAACATGACCATTAAAAGGAAATTATTTGATACTTTTATCCTACCAGTACTAAATTACGGATGTCAAACCTGGGCAACGACTAAAGCAAACAGAAAACAAAAACCGTGCCAAAATGCTATGGAAAGGAGTATGTTGGGGAAGAAACTGTCTGATAAAATAAGAACAGCAGATATAAAGAAACACACAAGAACAAAGGATGTTACTGTAACTATAAGAAAGCTAAAATAGAAATGGACAGAACTATTGCGTCTTTCATCTCGCATGTGATTGGTCGATTTTTCATACTCTTTGCCTTACCGAATTCATTACGGAATAAGGCTGCTGGTGAGCGTACTGTTAGATGGGGCGATGCTTAATTTTGGACATTCTCAATGATAAGGTATATTCATTGTTAGCTGAAGGTACGGTGCATAATGATTCTTTCCAGAACAAAATTTAGTCTAAAACAACGATAAATAAACTATTTCCTCAATAAATGAATTCATTTATTAAAAAAACACATTTATTTAACCCAATATTTTTATCTACTGGCTACCTATAAAATGTCAACTTCATATGACGTTGGTGCAAATTTTAATTAAAACATCATGGCATAATATGCTCGATAATTGTATCTGTCATAAATTAAAACACATGGTCGTTAACTCAGTGATTAGTTAACATAATAATCAAGCTGATATAATGGACGCTTTACGAGCTGACAGCGGCGACACGTAATATTAATTACTTACGGTTTCAAAGCGACAAATTAATATAGCGGGCATTGCCTAGTTGATATATCTAGTTGTAATTTATAATTAGCTTTGCAACGGCTAAACTGTCTCAAGCAAAAGTCTAGTTGGCAAATCTTTCCCATTATCAAAGTGTTATAAGACTTTTAATTCATCAGTGATATTTCAGAGGGTGAATGTACCCATGAATATAAACAACTTTAAGTACCTATTGAATATTCTATGCATTTGAAGAAATACAAAATGCAAAGCTTCTTTAAGGATCTACGGATATTTTTCTTCACAAAAAAATAGAAAAGCTCATTTAAAGCTTGTTGTCACTTTGCCGCATTTTCACGTCGCGCTTGTCTACGCGAAAAAATAGGGAAATAGCAACCAATCTTAGCTGATCCAATGCAGAACGTAAATGGTATCGTTAATATGATATTATCTTAAGGCCGTACCCTGACCAAAAAATCAGCAAGAGATTTGAGCATTCCTATTGGCCTAGCGGCACTGGTGGCGCATGAATTACTGTAGTGAATACGCCCAGATTTTTGAATAAAATCGAATATTGGTCTTTTGAAAAAAATAAAACTTACAAAATGTTCGTTATCAAATTGTCTATCTATTAGTGTTAGTATAAAAAATAATTAATGAACACTTTACGAGGAGATGCATGCTATCAATAATTATTTCACATTTTTATGGTTTTGTTGGAAGGAGATTAGTGACACATATACCTCTTTAAAAAACAAAGTGTACAACCATTTTAGAATCAACATTATGTAGAATTTTAATGTATTTTTAGTAATTGGTATTTCTTTTTAAATAAAGAGTAGATAGCTCTTAAAAACTGCACACAATTCGACTAGCGCGGCGTTTTGCTCGGGGAGGTGCCTTAATGTGCTTTGACTAAAACCGATTTTCGTGATTTCAATTTCCTTTACCTTATCTGTTACGTGATACGTAAGAAAGAGCGCCATCCCTTTTCTAAAATTTTTATCTATCGTTTGATTCAGATAGGCCGTAGCCACTGATTTACAAAGGCAGAAGTTACATAAAATCCCAATATCTCTTGTTCTTCGAAAATGCTCTAAAAGTCAATCTAACGTCAGGTGAAGTTGTGTCCGCCCACACTCTGAAAAGTACTGAAACCGAGCACGAGGCCCGAGATTACGTAAAATGGTGATAGATTTCGAACGATCCCCTCGGGGCTGTTCGAGGTTTCTTATGAAGAAGTATTGAGCCGAGGAAGTCTGTTTAAGTGCCTCATTTACAGAAAAAGGTTTGTGGAATTAAGGTTCAATACATAGCATGTTTCAAACATAGGTACGAGTAGTTTGAAATGATTCAGTATCTTAAGATTCTCAGATCTAATAGTAAAAGAGGGCGTCGCGTGATGAGGTTGTCTTCTCGGAAAACGTACGTAGAAAAAAAGATGTCTCCACATAAAAATAAGTCGATAAGCATTCCGTCCACGAATGAGGGGTTGGGACGAGTGGCTCCGGGAGTCAGAATTAAGTGTGATTTATTACTTTTATGAGGCACTGTAGCCTCGAACTGCCTTATTTGCGTGAGTGAGCGATCTACTTTTACGATGGCTACTTGTGACTGATGTTATTCTTCACTGTCGTTCGTTCAATCATTCAAATTAGCAAAGGATATAATCAGCAACCAGTTTGATGGAAAAGTAAAAATAATCAAATAGTCTTGAAAAGAAAGATTTAAAATTCGAATTCGTGACTTCGAAATACATATTATTTATTTGCCTTATTGAACTCTTGAGCTGATAACTACCAGACTTATCCTCTTCTAAATTATTTATAAAAAGAAGTAAACGACACGTAACTTGTATTCAAAATCCAATCGTAAGTTGTAGTGATAAAAGTGAATTTGCATTCCATCATCGAAAATGTTTTGTTATCAAGGATCTAGTCGGCCATCGAGCCCTCCTCAGGTATAATAAAAACGGGCACGCAACCTCGGCTCACTTTTCACTTATTTATTTATCCACAACCTTTTACAGACTGAATATAATTATGGGTAGAAATATTAAAAGATTGGAGGTTCTCAAAGGAAAACGTAAGAACAAAAAAAATCAATTTAGGCTTAAGGAGCACAAACACTTTTGACCAAGTTTTACTTTGTTTGCAAATCCAATGAATTAATGTATTTGGTTTATTTGGTGGATAGTCTTAATGAAGGTGGTGGTGGTGGTGGGTGGAGGGGTACTACAGTAAACATATAATGCCTATCCCGGAGTAAATTAAACGTAGGTGTATCAATCAGAACGTTGATATTTAAATGAAAACAGAAAGAAAATACTCTCGCTTTGCCTGAAGTCTCTCTAACAGAATCATTTAATTCATTCAATATTGGATTTTCCTGAAAATAGGTAAAGCTATTTATTTCTTGTCTGTGTATAAACGGGTCGTAGGAGTATAAATTTGATCTCGGAGAGGTATGAATTCAATCGTAGGTGTTTCAATTTATTTCGTCTCTTACAAAAGGTGATGTTATTTGATACTTATCAAAAGCATCTGCTGTCTATGAAGTTTGTATGTTCACTATGGTACAATTTCTCTCTATTGCATCATCATCATTCGAGCCGAAAGAAGTGCACTGCTGGACATAGGCCTCTCCCAGGCGTCGCCACATTGACCTATCTCTATTGCATGAAATGTTTTAAAAATTAGATTTGAATACCAACTGAAAGGATACGGCGCACAATATGTGAGAAATATCTATACTATGTTTTTTTATTTGGTAGACTAAACTGACAGCTGTCAATGACCTTATTTTTTTTAAATCTTGCAAGCGCGAAGCATAGTGTTGTAGGTAAGGCTCAATCATAAGTGATTTATCGATTTTTTTTGAATTTGTGTTTTGACATGAATTTGACATGACTCCTCAATTTAATTATACTAATCTGTGTAAATACAAGTTTTATGAATAGAAACGTAATATATTTAAATATAACAGTATTCATACACATAGTACATAAACTTAATCAACAATAAAATAAATGCGATCGATAAAATAAAGCCTGTCATAAATGAGTAGAAACTAAATAGGGGCTGCTAGTTTCTTAACAAATGTATTTTTTTGCCGTGAAATAGTTCCATTTTCGATCTACTTCGATTTTCGGTCAACAATCGATCACTCAGGATAGTCAGGATACGACCCTATTTATATGTAACGATAAAGTGACAATCCTCCAAATGCCAGTTTAGTCTACGAAATTAAAAACCTGAATAAACATTGAATACCAGAGGCCCTAGCCAAGTGACAGCGATTGGCAAAATGTCAAAAATTTTGAGAAATGTCAAGCGCTTTCGAAATGTCACAATTATCTCTTTAATTTTGACACTTCGATCATTGCCTTTGCTAGAATGACACTGTCGGTACTCCGATAGCAGTTGCTCCATGCAAAATATCATTCCGGGCCCAAGGCACCCCTGGAGATTACCACGCACCCCCAGGTCCTCAAATCCATACAACGGTGTATCTGAAACCCAGTCCCAACGTAGTTAGAAAAAACTGGCCATGTTCGAGACGGACTCGTGCACGAAGGGTTCCGTACAATAAACGCAAAAAACGGCAAAAAAATCACGTTTGTTGTATGGGATCCCCACTTAAATATTTATGTTATTCTGTTTTTAGTATTTGTTGTTATATCGGCAACAGAAATACATCATCTGTGAAAATTTCAACTGTCTAGCTATCACGGTTTATGAAATACAGCATGGTGACAGACGGACAGACAGACAGACGGATCGTGGAGTCTTAGTAATAGGGTCCCGTTTTTACCCTTTGGGTACGGAACCCTAAAAACCAGATTGATTGACACATTTTATTTGGAAGGCCTCATTCTATAAAAAAAGAGTACAAATGGTCCGGGAGGTACCGTTGAATTAGGTAGTGTTTTTATGCCGATCGATTGCCGCCTTTTTCAATAGATCTTGAATGACTTATAAGTGAACCAAGCGTCAAATGACGCACCCGCGATGGGTATGCTCCCATATGGGTTGCGAAAGTGGCAATATATATTTTTTAAACAAATTGCATGAATGCTAAAACTTTTTTCATAAATAAAAACTACGTTGGCTTTTGAAAGAACTATTCCTAGCCAGGAATCGAACCCATTATTTTAGAAAAAAAACACACACACTGTATTATTACACCATTCGATAGTGTCACTAATAGGTATCAAACTTTGAGTAATAATGTCATACGGCAAATTTAAGGAAAGACCAAATTTTTAAGAAACAACCAAAAATAAAAATGTTTATGCGAGCAGATGACACTTATTCCCCCCTCCACAATGTAGCTGAAGAGTTTTTTTCATCTCAATATGATGTCAACTGCCTGCCTAGCCTTATCCCATCTATATTGGGGTCGGCTTCCAGTCATACCGGATTCAGCTGAGTAACAGTGTTTTACATGAAGCGACTGCCTGTCTGACCTCCACAACCCAGTAACTGGGTAACACGATACCCCTTGGCAAGACTGGTGTCAGATCTCAAGCTTCTGCCTACCCGTAACGACTGTCAAAGATCTTCAAATGACAGCCGGGACCAACGGCTTAACTTGCTTTCCGAGGCACGGAGGAAACTCGGTATGTTAAAAATGGTCGCCCATCCACCGACCGACCTCGTCAAGCGTTGTCGATATGATGTCAACTATTTATGAAAAAAGTTTCAGCCTTCATACTTTTACTTTGCAACCTTTCATATCTCACACCCATTTATTTATTTATTTATTTATTTAGACTTCATGCACAAAGGTACAAAGGCATTTGCCCATTTGCATTATTATTTTTGCATTTTTTTTTTTCATTTTTTGTTTTTTTGCCCATTGCTACTTGAGCAGCTGGCGTTCGGTTCACTTAAAAGTCATAGATCAACTATTGTTGTCAATATCAGCCGTCATACTATTCATTTTGTATTTACAACGCTACCGCCCGGACTATAAGCATCTCTTAAAAATATTTTCTGGTTTACATGAATATCATGCATTTTATCAATCAAATTCTCAGTAATTGTTTCACGAATTTATCTTTTGAATTCAAAAATATCACATATGCATAATAAATAATTCCGCGAATATTTTTGCATGCAAACTCCGTGTTTCGTATGGGGGTAAATCCGTTTTCGGTGTAACCGTTTTATATTTTACAAACTCCGTTTGTTTCGACAGAACATGAATTTAATTTTCCGAAGCGGAAAACCGAACGTGTGCCTTATTCAGTGCTTTGTTCGAAAAGTAACGAAGTTATAAGTTTGGCAACTTTGTGTTCAGCTTAAAAGCTTGTAGGTAAACGTTTACTACCAAACATTGGCAAACACGGAAGTTTGCGGTTTTCTACAGGATTTTTCATAATTTGTTTTGTATGTAGAATAATAGTAGAATAGAATAATGATTTATTAGCACTGAAACTAAGTACAAGGTACAGATGTTATTATAATATTAAGTGATCCTTTTACTTTCTACCCTAACTAAGGCATGCAAAACAGCTTTATAAAACAAATAAAACTTAATTAGAACAATACAGGCATAACACAACCATAGTACAAGCGCAAATAAAAAAAAAAATACATTTTAATAATGTTATTAGGAAGAATGCCAGTCGATAGTCATATCATTATTATTCAAGTCAAGTATTGGTGAACTATCGAAGTATACCGCCTTTCCAACAACAGGGAAAACGCGTCTTGTAGAAGAGAGGAGAGAAGGAAAGCTTAACTTGCTAACAAAGACAAAGTTAACTCATGAAGTTCTCATTTAGGAAATATCTTTCAGTAGCGTCCAAGAAAAAGCCATGCTTATATCATTAAAAACAAATGCATGAGCTACCTAACTACAGCTTACCAGTCAGTAAAAACAATGTACCTACTATTTCATTAACACACTTTATCCCGGTGCTTAAGAGGAAACGGGGGCAGAGAGCGCCGACTGAATTTCCTAAGTAAAAAGTCGTGATTCGAGGTTTGGCTCTCGCCTAATTCCTCCTCCAATAGTAGACTGATTTAAAAGATATTCTATAATCTGATAATTAAAGATATATCATATGTCCCTATTTTTTCCTTTTTGATGATACATTATCTTTAGAAGCACTAGAACCCTCAAAAAATGCTCAAAATTGTGCTGTCAACAGAGCAGCAACAGGCTTAGTGTACAAATTTGACAAACATAAATGAAAAAAGGAAAACATAGAGACATAGTATATATATTATTTTACCAGTTTATGGAATATCTTTTAAATTAGTCCAATATTGGAGGAGGAAAGAGACGAGAGCTAAACCTCGAATTATGACTTTTTACTAAGGCAATTCCGTCGGCGCTCTCTGCCCATATTTCCTCTTAAACCATTTTGTGTCTGTCACCAATCTCACACCCACGACCGTAAATACGGCGCTCCAAAAGTCCCCCTTTTTTGCCACCGAACATTGGAACCCTAATTAATACGTACTCTTTCACGCGTAATAAAAGGCCTGTTACGGGCGCGAATATCAATTGTTTACGCCAAACAGATGCCCGCGATTCAGTGTTATACAAAACCAATGTATAATTTACGTAGAAACCTATTTATAGTATTGTACAGCCTTTCAATACTAAGGGCATTGTTCTTCCCCACTTTTGTGTTGGGTGTATTCATCATTCTGGTTTTTGTTTGAGAATTAGGGGGTGTTATAAATGCCTGTTGCTATCAGAATTATGTGTGTAGGCAAATACCATGTGACCGTGGAAAGGTATTCGAATTAACATGTTGAAATAAATAAATAATGTTACAGATTGTATCGTGATTGACGATATTACCCCCGTTTATGTATACCTTGGAATGTTTTTAGTATTGGATTGAATTACTACAGAACTTCTGATTTTGTTTTGTTTTTATGTGAAAATTAAGTGCCTCTAGATGCTTACGTGAATAATTATCTCATTAAATTCACGCATTTTAGTCTTATGTAAAATAACGGTGTAAATAATTGTGAGAGCTTTCGTCGAAAAGTTTTGTTCGTATGTAAAGTTTTAGTACTTGGGCGACCGAGCTCTGCTTGAGTGAAAATAGAGAAAACGACGTTTTCTAAAAATGAAAAGCTAGATCGATTTATCGCCCCCGAAACCCCCTACATACTAAATTTCATGAAAATCGTTGGAGCCGTTGCCGAGATTCTGATTATATATATATACAAGATTTGCTCGTTTAACGGTATTATTAGATATGGAAACTCGCTAAATATTGTGTAGTACGATAGGATAGTTAATTAAAGGGACTCGACTCTAGCAATACAAAGATTAGAGAGAAGAGTATTTTTCACTTTATACTTTAGGCGTCAACTAAACTAAATGTTACAAGAACTGAGTAAATATTATGTAAGGGATTAGTTTTTTGATCCGTAGTTAAATTAAACAAATATTAAATATGCTAACCAATGTTTGCAAATTTCGGTAAAACACCATTTTTAGGTTCCGTACCCAAAGGGTAGAACTGGACCCTAACTGATAGGGTAGGTAGGGTAGGGTAGGTAGGTAGGGTAGGGTAGGGTAGGTAGGGTAGGTGGGTAGGGTAGTTATGGGAAATAAAAAAATTAGGGTAGGTAGGTAGCCAGTTGACGGGAGCGAAGCCGCGGGGGTCAGCTAGTACCTAATAAATAATAACATGTTTAGCGCCCTTACGTGACTGCGCGACACAAGTCACGGCGCCACGCTGTAACTCCACAGCTCAAAATTGAGCACCCCTATATTAATGTCAAGATCAATTTATAACCGACAACCAAGCACTCGTGTTTGCATTTTCTTATTTTTTTTCTGCTACTAATTTGGTGTATAGTAAAATATATCATGTCTATCTACCTTTTATAGATTCTTCATTATATCTTATCTCATATGTTTTTACTCACAATCGTTAAATCACGAAAATACCTAATAAATAATAACATGTTCAGCTTCCCCTGACGTGACTGAGTAACCCAACAAGTCATGGCGGCGGCGGGCGGCGCCACCCTGCTGTAACTTCACAATTCAAAACTGAGCACTCTTATATTAATGTTAAGGAAACAATTATCAAGATCAATTTGTAACCGACCACCATACAAACGATTGCATTACCTTTTTTCCTTTATTATTTTTTCTTTCAACTAATGGTGTAGATTCTTCAATCACAATTCACATGACTGTATCTCACATTCGTTAAATCACGATAATTCCTAATAAATAATACCATGTTTAACTTTCCCTGACGTGACTGAGCACCACAAGTCACGGCGCCACGCTGTAACTCCACAGCTCAAAACCGAGCACCCTTATATTAATGTCAAGGGAACAATATCAAGGTCGACTTTATAACCAACAACCGTATAGTTCGTTCGTTAATTTTATCGCTATTTATTTACTCAGTATTATTTACCGTTTTTCGGTATCGGTTGTAAAATGTGCTTTTATGAATTTGTTGTTGGAGTATTGAATTGATTTTTTAATAGGTTGCTTGGAACGGTAATATTTCTTTGAGATTATTTTTAAACAAGTCTTAGCAAAGCCCTGTGATGGTCTTTTTAATTAGATATTTAAAAAAAAAATGCAAAAAAAACTGGCCACATTACACGAGCCTTTGTGTGTTGAGTTGAAAAATTATAGCTACTTATCCTAAAATTACACACATTAAATCAATTTCATTAACGTTAATATACGGATACTCAGAAAAGTTACCTATAGACGGTAAAAATCAAAACGAAACAGCAAAAACATATAATAACGAAGCCATTTTGTGCGGTAACGATACTTACCTATATAGAAACGATTATATTGGCATTAAAATGTGTTTAGTCTTGCTTAGTTGTTAACCAACTTGTTGGAGAAAGAGGTCATTCAATTTAATTTGACTTAACGTATAAAAATCTATTATTTCTTCCTACGGTTTCGCTCTCGAGGTCTTTCCCATAATATACTGAGATCTGCAGGTATTTTGTTTTTGTTTAACAAAACTTAATTTATATGAATGATTCATGACAGTAAAATACTGCAGGGTTGCCAGGCCGCAACTTGCCGCAACTAGATTTTCGTTAGTTTTTGTTTTTAATTCTTTGTTATCTATACCCCTACTCTAGGAACTTATCATGTATCGTGGGTAAATATGTCACATCAACTGGCTCTCAGTTAGGCGCTCTTAATGGGTTGCCAGGTTTTGCAGGTAAACTGGCAACCCACAGCTTACGACTAACTGAGAGCTGGCAACCTTACTTTTTCCTGTTTTCTACACCAGTTTATTTCAAATGCCTATTCTGAATGAATATTGAGCGAGCCTATTCCTATCAATAATACAATAGCAGACTCCGGGCTGTTATTGAGATATATCAGATGGACACTGCCTGTTCCGGGAATTACTAATTCGTTTTACCTACCTACTGAATATAGGTGAATATTGGTCCAGTAATTTTGGACAACAGAAATATGTATTCAAAGCATACTACCTACCTGAATTGTTTAGTTTCCATGGCAACATCAATAACAGCAGTGTGTACCTGGAACATTGCAATGAGCTGTTTAACATGCACAGGACTTACCGGCTTCGGAGTAAGTTTAGTGTACAAGGGCACAGAGGTCTCGTTTGGGAATACAGGTGGGATATGTATTAATTATGTTGTAGCTAGGTACACATTTATTAAAACTTCATGCAACATACGGGTACATATAGACGGACTTAATGCCTGAGGTATTATCTACAAGTCAACCAAGGGTGGTGGAGAGATGACATGGCAGGTGCATTAAAAAAATTAAATTATATAAATCTTTTAATTAAATTATCTACCTAACCTTAATTATCAAGATATATTGCTAAGGAAAACCAGGGTATTTTCTTTTGTGCATAATTACAAAGGACATCTACTTAGATTTATCACCAATCAACAACAAGTGACGCGCCCCGGCTTTGCACTAGTGCTATTTAATTTCCGGTGGATTTTCCAAAAGAATCTTAAATACAAACCTTGTCCGGATAATTGACCACAAAAATACCCGTACCTGTAGAGCCGTTTTCAAGTGATGCTCTTTTGTATATGGGGCAACTGATTTATATAGAAGATTGAATTATCTGATTGGTCTATTTCTTTTCTTTTTTATATAAAATGCAGGGAGTATTATATTATTTTTGTTTTATTTATTTCTCGACTTTACTAACTTAATTCTATTGTTAAGGTTACACTAATCGAAATTTTTCCATACAAACGTAGTCTAGGGATTATTCCACTGTTTGACGATTTACGTTCAAAATAAAAAGTGATATCAATTTATCTCATCATTATTTAGCCCTGTATGGAAGCGAAAAAGTAAAAAAAGAAGATATTTGAAAGTTAGCGTCGAAAGTTCCACATTTCGACACTAATTTTAACGCATTTTTGGGCGCAAATAAATACCATAAGAAGACGGAAAATTGCAAAACGGCCTCCATACAGGGATAGATTAGTAGTTCAACAATACATATAATTTTATTTTGAACAGATATATTTAGTCGTTTTTTCATGAATGGTCTGTTTACAAAATTTCGCGCGCTCGGTTTCATCCTAAATCATTATCCATTTCGCTACAAATTTGCAAAAGTGTGTATTATGAGTACGCGAACTAGCTTCCTACTGTTCTTCACAGCATCTATCTCTTCCGCACGTGTTGTTGGTTGATATAAAATGCATTTTAACCCCGTGCACAAAATAGTTCGTGCCATCGACTAGTGTACCCTTTAGGGTTTAGCATGAGCATGTACTTATATTGTATCTTGTTTTGTGACAATTAAACACTATTTCTTTCTTTCTTTCCATTATAAAATGATGAAAGAAGTTTGAGAAAAGGAAATTACATGTATAACCATATCGTTTTAGTTGAAAACAGCAATTGAACAATATCCCACTTATCCTATTAATATTTTAAAGGCGAACGGTACGTTTGTGAGTGTATAAGTTTGTTTGTATGCTTTTTACTCTTTCACGCAAAAACTACTGAACGGATCTCGATGAAATTTGACACAGATATAGATTACAATGTGCTGCACATAGAATACTTTTTATCCCGGGAATATGTTCCCTTGGGATAATTTTCGACATTCACGCGGGCAAAGCCGCTGGCAGAAGCCAGTATAAGATTAAAAACGCTTTTTAGATAATATCATAAAAATTATAGTCGCAATTTCTAAAAGCTGTTGAAGCCGATGCCTTTTTGTTATTTCAGTGCGAAACAATTAAACCGAGTTGACTATTCTGAAAAAACTGAACATCGAACTCACTCTTCAGTCACATCTGTGTTCATGGTGTCGGTTTGTTTTACCATTTTCCACTGCGAATACAGGAGTGAACTCGATTGTATTTATTTACAGAATAAGCTTCTCTTTGGACGAATATTTTTCAAGAGATTCTTTATTTGCGACCCTCTATCTGTCATCATCGACCTAGAAAAACATCATTTACTTTTCGTATTCAGTAAACATTTTCTTTAAGAGACTGTTATAGTATTAAGATAAGCAGTGAGTAGGACCCTTCAGAGATCGTGATACGAATTTTATATTCCCTTACAACGGGACGAAAATACTAAGCAGTACCAAGGAGCAAGGAGCCGCTACGTGATGTTACCCACAGTTTTACATATAAGGCGGCATGTTCTGTAATTATAAGTATTGTTGAAGTATTTATCAGCCTCCGCAAGGTAACTAAGATCTATTATTAAGCAACGTATAGGTTGGCTTTGCGGCCTCGTCGACTCGGCCTTGCTGCTATTTCTAACCGACTCAGGCTTTGAAGGACTTTTCCAGCTCAAAATATCTGATCTAAATGCAAATATGGTTATTTCCACAATGTGCATATATTGCTTTTGTTTATGCCCGAGGTTTAAACGTGTACCTATCGATATTGTTGCAAATAAACTGAACTTTGTTGACAGTTTTAAAATAGGAGTTTAGAATTGTCTGAACAAATGGTTCAGTGCAAAATATGATACGAAATTCGTGTTGTCTGAATTGTTTTCGATTACTGAATGAAAATACGACGAGCTGCCACTACAGATCTTACTGAAAAATAAAATAGATATAGTTAATAATATTTTTGTTCCCAAAAGAGCGCAATATTATATGAGATGACAGTATTTTGAGAACATATAATTCGCTAGAGCTACAGAAGCGCGTATCATGTTCCGAAGGGAATAAGATATTATTGCTTATATATATCATCTTTATCGTTAGATAGATTTAAAGTTCCAACCTTTTATTTGAAGAAAATAAATTTTACTGTAACAAAACCGATATAAGTAGAAAAGAGACAGTAATCCCTATTATTTAGTCATGACTTTGAGGTATAATTTACGATGTTACCACCGTTTCGGTCGACTTGCATTTTCGACGGTTTAAATATTACATCGAAGAGATGTATATATTATCAGATATGTTTTTCAAGGAGGGTTTACGAAACTTTGTACCTAAACACGATGTCGTAAATGGAAAGGCTAGACTTCTATCGGATTCCGAATGAATAATAGATGAGCGAGATGCATCAGTGTATATTGATTTAGTAAATATAATCAGACTTATAATGTTGGATAAAGGTCGTGTCTTTGAGGCCGCTTTTTATATAAGAAATGGTCTGTTTTACTCACAGAAAAACTTGAGATGTTCGCGTTGAAAGCTCTTGGTCGCAAGCTTTCAGCGCACATTTTTTTGATGTGGCTGTGACTTTAGTCACATGTTGGCGGTGGCGTAATAATGCAGTGAAGGTAGTTGGCACATTTTTAACATGCTTTTATTTGCTTGGTATGTATGTAACTATGTATTAATGTAACGGAATCTTTGAACGTGATTTTCACCCACTTCAAAACGTCGGATTGATTTGAAACTTTGCACACTTATCAAGGACCGAAGACAGTGCAATAATTTAAATAGTTTGTTCCATTATCTTTACCAGGATATTCAGGATTAGCGACTTTTTAGTTCAATTTACCATTAAAGCGTGTTTTTTAGTTTTTAGAACTACAATTTATTCATATTCATATTTAGGTTACGGATATATTTATCCTAATTATATTAATACTACTACTGAAGTATTCCTTTCAATTTAATTTTTATCCGTAGTGAAATCAATCTATGGCACTTTGTATTTTTATGTATGGCACATACTACATATCTGCAGCGATTTGAATCGTTGGTTTTCTGTATATTTCGATAAAGTTCATTGTATTAATCCAAAATTGAAACATTAGGTCCATGGGGTCCGAGTGCGCATCGAGTTTTTCGAGAAATTAGCACAAAGTTCGACTCGACTCTTCACGTGACCAGAGTATCAGCATTGCCATCCAACGTAGCAATGCTGCCAGCGTTCTGGGCACGTTTCCCATTGACATCGATGTGGATGAATTTTTTGATGCACAATGAGCTCTTTTCCGTCTCCCTTTTATATTTGTAAATAGGTTTGTTTTTTTTACTATATTCCATTGTATATATTATGTTAATAAATGAAAATCCAAAATAACAGACGTGTAAATTATGTAATTTCTAAAAAATTACTTCTGCAAATTTTTGTATCGCGTAGGTATAAAGGCATTTAACCGTTTTAAATATTTTAGCATTTGTCTTCAGACTGGAAATAGGTACCTAATTCTAGCTCTACCCTCCTGTGGGTATCGTTATCAACTAAAGGATTATTTCATCGACTATAAAACATCATCTGCATACTACGAATACATAATCTGTCTGATAATGGCATCAAAGGTTCACTAAGTCTCAAAGGCCTAACGTAACCATTCCATTCAATTTAATAAAAAATTTAATAAAAGAAGAAAGAACTAAAAGGAAAACATAAATGCTTTTAGGCTCTCGGTGACAGGAGGCATTTAAAAAAAAAGTTGTTGATCTCTATGTAAATATGTTGTAGCATTTTCGCATAGCAATCTTTATGCATTTATACACATGTTTACAAATTGTCTCCATTATGGTCCATTATAAAAATTGCTATAAAATATTAAAAAAAATCGCAACATTTGCAGTCACAAAAACGACTTTGTACGAGTAGTTACACAGCATTTAACTTGAAAGTAAAAAGCGAAATACTGAAAAAGTTTTAAAGATAAAATATTTAAGTGCTTACTTGGTGTTTCGTAGAAAAGAAAATTATATAAATTCTTTTAAGAAAACATAATTCTCAATATAAGATGGGATTGAGTCTAGGGGAGAAACTTTCACTCCTCGTTCTGTTTACGCTTTGAAAAGTACATAAAACTAATCTTGACTTAGAAGATGTCGGTAAGTGACTTTGTGGCTTTTTAATGAGGATCGGTCGATACTGATATCGATCTAGCTAGCAGCATTTTTTAGGGTTCCGTACTCGAAAGGTCCAAACGGAGCCATATTACTGTCACTCACGTATCCGTCTGTCTGTCCGTCTGGCCGTCAATCCGTCTGTCCGTCGTCTGTCACTCAGGTTTTACAGCCAAACGTTTGGAGCTTGGTCTTCAAATTTTCACAGTATAAGCATCTTGTTGATCTAAAGCTAAAATAAAAGAAAAGCTGTACAGCGGCAGCACTCCCTGTCACTCAAAGTGCACCTCAGCAACATAAGAGGGCTGCACTCTAATCTCGAAGCAGTCCATCACCACCTGGAGACTGATAGACCAGCTCTTCTTTTCCTTTCGGAGACGCAGATCGGATGTCCGTCAGACGTGTCGTACTTATCATACCCAGGGTTTACCCTGGAGCACAATTTTAAACCACGCGCGGGTGTTTGCATGTACGCCCGAGACGACATCTGTTATCGGCGTCTCCGAAACCTTGAGGACTCCAGGTTTTCTGTGCTCTGGGCACTGGTGGACACAGGCCTGGATAAAATTATCTACGCCTGTGTCTACCGATCGCACAGTGGTGATCAGGAGACAACCAGGCTCACGGAACATCTGTGTGAGGCGGCTGATATGGCACAGCAGCGGTACCCTTCTGCCCAATTAGTGATACTGGGGGATTTCAATGCCCACCACCAGGAGTGGCTCTTCCCATACCAGTGCACTGATCATGCTGGGCGAGAGACGCGAAAGCTTGCGCTTGCGTTAAATCTCGCCCAGCTGGTCCAGGGAGCAACAAGGGTGCCGGATGTTCATTCGCACACTGCCAATTGCTTGGACCTTCTGCTGACAACAGATCCAGACCGCTACTCTGTGTCGGTATCTTCACCTTTGGGTAGCTCCGACCATTGTCTGGTGAAGTCTGTATCCGTCTACTCCCCGCCCGATCCCAGCCCAAGAGGCACTCGGCGGGTTTGGCGGTACAGGTCAGCAGATTGGGATGGGATGCGTTCTTTCTTCGCATCTTATCCTTGGCAGCCCATTTGCTTTTCTTCGGCTGATCCTTCGTCGTGCGCGGACGCCGTGACGGACGTGTTGCGTCGGGGAATGGAGTACTTCATTCCGTTCTCTGACGTAGCAATGTCTAGCGTTGACCGACCATGGTTTGGCGCCGAGTGCAATCGTGCCAACACGCTGAAACATGAGGCGTACCTGGCTTGGGTCGACGCTCGGTCGCGCAAAGCTAGCGACGTCAGCCAGCGGAAGAGAGCCTTCAATAGGGCTGCCAAGTCCTGCAAGAGGGTATTGCGAAGGGCTCGGTTTGACCACATAAGCCGTATTGGGTCCAAACTTGCTTCCTATCCAGCCGGTAGTAAAGCGTTCTGGTCCCTGGCTAAGTCGGTCGAATCGAACTTCTGCCGGCCCTCACTACCACCACTGCTGAAACCCGACGGAACGCTGGCCCACTCCGCTGAGGAGAAAGCAAACTTGTTTGCCTCTCTTTTTGCGGAATCCTCACGCCTGGATTCTGGTAACGCGCGGCCCCCTCCTTCTCCTGATGGATGCGAGACGAGTATGTCGGACATTCGCATCCATCAAAAAGACGTCCGTAGGGTGCTGCGGAATCTTGACGTGAACAAGGCTAGTGGCCCCGATGGGGTTCCGGCAATTGTTCTAAGAACTTGTGCGCCTGAACTGTCTCCGATCCTGACTCGCCTGTTTCGCCTTTCATATGAGACTGGAAAAGTACCGAATGCTTGGAAGCAAGCTAACGTTCAGCCTGTGCCCAAGAAGGGCAGTCGGGCTGACCCGGCCAACTATAGACCCATCTCAGTTACGTCCATCCTCTGTAAGAGTATGGAACGGGTGCTCAACTCCAAGCTCCTGGCATACCTAGAAGCTAACGACATCCTCAGTGACCGCCAATATGGCTTCCGCCGAAATCGGTCAACTGGGGATCTTCTAGCGTATGCCATTCACATATGGAGTGAAGCCATCGAGAGACACGGGGAAGCGCTTGCCGTTTCCCTCGACATCTCGAAGGCTTTTGACAGGGTCTGGCATGAGAGCCTTATTGGTAAGCTTCCGTCATTCGGTCTGCCCGGTGGTCTGTGCGATTGGATCGCAGACTTCCTGAGGGACCGGTCTATACGAGTGGTTATAGATGGCCGCTCGTCTGACCAACGGGATATCAACGCCGGGGTCCCTCAGGGGTCGGTACTCTCGGCAACATTGTTCTTGTTGCACATAAATGATCTGCTAAAACCCGGCACTTTTGGGTATGCAGACGACAGCACTGTTGCTGAGAGATACTTGTCCAACGCGCGTGCTACCGGGCCTCAGATCCAGTCTCTCCGGGAGGCCATGGTGGAGCGCTTGAACTTGTCCTTGCAAGCAGTCTCCGAATGGGGCGATGCCAATCTGGTCAGGTTTAATGCTGCTAAAACCCAGGCGTGTCTTTTTTCCGCTAAAAGGAGCCAATTCCATCCGGCTCCTACTTTCCGCGGTGTAACCGTGCCGATAACGGACCATCTCGAGCTTCTTGGCGTTACGTTGACATCGACCCTCAATTTTGGTCCATTCATTGAGGCAAAAGCTCAACTGGCTGCCAAAAAGTTGGGGATCCTTGCAAAGGTGAGACGATACTTCACGCCAGAACAGCTGCTCAACTTGTATCAGGCGCAAGTTCGGTCATGCATGGAGTACTGCTCTCACCTCTGGGACGGATCTGCCAAGTACCAGCTGGATGCACTAGAGTCGATCGAAAAGCGGGCCAAGAGGCTCATCGGCAATGAGATATTGGTCAAGTCTAGGCTCCAGAGCCTTGAACATCGGCGCCAAGTTGCCAGTCTGTCGGTTTTTTATCGGTTACATTTCGGGGAGTGTGCGTTGGAATTGCATGAATTAATTCCTCCTAGCCCTTTCCATTATCGGAATACAAGACGTACGGCGATGTGTCATCGGTACATGGTGGACATTCCACCCATACGCACCAAACGTTTTGGGAATACTTTCATTATGCGTACAGCTAGGGAGTGGAATTCCCTGCCGGGGTCTGTATTTCCTGAGAGCTACAACCTGGGAGTCTTTAAGTCAAGAGTGAATAGGTTTCTTCTAGGTAAGCGCGCTACATCGTCGACCACATCATCACTTACCATCAGGTGAGATAGTGGTCAAGCGCGAGCCTATCAATAATAAAAAAAAAAAAAAAAGCCATGCAAATTGTGTAAATTTTTGTGTTTTTAAGGGGGGCTCCCTTATGGAAAATGTGGGGCGGAAGAAAAAATTCTGACCTACCTCATCAAGTGTAGTATCGTTGCTTGCTGTCTAGCTATCACGGTTCGTGAGATACAGCCTGGTGACAGACGGACAGACAGACAGACGCATCGCGGAGTCTTAATAATAGGGTCTCGTTTATACCATTTGGGTACGGAACCCTAAGAATCGATTGGATGCTTCAGAAATTTACAACCGTGCCATCTATTGGAATAAATTTTAAATGATTCATTCAAATAATCTTTGAAATGTGAATTAGGAGCCCAATATTCCTTAATTTCGTGATCTTCTCTGTACTGTGATTTTTAATTTTGTAGACTAAACTGACAGCTGCCAATGACCGTATTTTTTATAAATTTTGCAATTGCAGAGCATAGTGTTGTAGGTAACGCTCAATCATAACATTATAAGTGATTCATCGAATCGATGTGACATGACTCCTCAATAAAATTTTACTAATTGGCGTAAATAAATGTTTTATGAATGTAAACGTTAATTAGTTAATATTTAAATGTAACAGTATTCATACACATAGTACATAAACTTTTATAGTGTTAAATGTGAAATCTAATGATATAATATATAAAAAATGATATAAAATAAATGCGATCGATAAAATGAAGTCTGACATATATGAGTAGAAACCAAAAAATTGTAGTTCTAAAATCTAAAAAACACGCTTTAATGGTAAATTTAACTAAAAAGTCGCTAATCCTAAAGATCTTGGTAAGGCTAATGGGACAAAAAATTTAAACGCGCACGGTAGAATCAACTTTTATTACTTGCAAATTTTTATTTTTGTTTGACTTTCAAAAGTACTTTGACTTTGACTAAATTATTGCATTGTCTTCGGCCTTGGATAGGTGTGCAAAGTTTCAAATCAATCCGACGTTTTGAAGTGGGTGAAAATCACGATCAAAGATGCCGTTACATTGATACATAGATACATACCAAGCTAATAAAAGCGTGTTAAAAAGGGCTGCTAGTTTCTTAACCAATATATTTGTATTGCCGCGGAATAGTTCCATTTTCGATCAACTTCGATTCAATCGAAAATATTTTTCAAATTTCGATCAAATAGTCAGGATACGAAACTATTTTTATGTAACGATAAAGTCAAAACGCCCCAAATGTCAGTTTGTACGAAATTAAAAATCAGAGTATATAAAATCTTAATATTGCACGCCATCTAGTGCAATTTATTTGACCAGAATTTTTTCCGCGTTGGGTGCACGGGGTTATACGAATAAAACTCAAAATTTTCATAAATCAAATTACTAAGAAAATGGTCTAATGTAACATATACTTTTTCCAAATAATCACGACTAGCCGAAGACGTGAGTCTTATTTTAAAATAAGATACTGCGGGGTATCGGCGCCTTAATAAGGCGTGCCTATCAACGAAGCACAAACCCATGGTTGCTACTAAAAAACAGATGTGGAGAAACCGAACAATACTTGCTCGACCAGAGTATTGAAGCCAGGACGTGGATGTTCAGCAGTAGGTACTGTTAGCGATCACTAGACAAACGATTAAAGGATGAATTATGCTAAACCGTGGCGGGCGTGAGCCGTGTCCGAGTCGTCCAAGCCCCGTACGTGCTACGTGTTTATACGACGTGCTCCGACGACGCACGGTTCCGGCGTGGCCCGTGTGTCGTCGGGGGAGCGCAGGCGCCGCACGGTATAGTACGGACCGCATCTTATAAAATGTTCGTGAAGTTTTGAATCCGTGCCTCGTCCGTGCCTCACCTGGGGCTCGGTTTACGCCCGCTACGGTCTAGCTAGCATAATTCATCCCTAAGGCTGGTGCTGTCATATGTCAATCAATCTGCCTAGCCTTTTCTCAATAATTTTGGAGTCGGCTCTCAGTCTAAACGGATACCAATAAGTACCAGTATTATACATGGAACGACTGCCTACCTGACCTCCGCAACCCAGTAACTGGGTAGTACGATACCCCTTACGAAAGCCCATGATATCGGTATGTTTGGTAGTGGTCGCCCCACTGCTTTGTCGAAAGACAGAGCCCCGGTTAGCACGCGTCATGCATAAATCAAAAGTGTTTTTTTGCTCTCTCGTACACCACTTATTTTTTATTTATTTCACTTCACTACAGTAAATGGTGGAACAAAGGTCTGTTGGCAGCTGAAATATGAAAAAAGTGTTTATTGCTTGTTTAATTTTTGAATTGTTTTTTTTTTATTTTAATTTAGTAAAAACTTTTGTTTAGTTTTATTACCCTATCACTAAAAAGTGAGCAAAGTATGTAAGGCACCTACAGGATTGACAAAGTACCCATAATAACTTAATTACACATTCGTGCTGTTTTTCGCTAAGGAGATCGGTTGAATTTTCCAAATCTTGAAAACTGCTGAACCGATTTTGATGAAACTTGCACAGTTTTCTAAGTTGAGAGATACTTAATCCGATAAAAGAATGATCACGATCCGATAAGTATTTTCGGAGAAATGCGTGGACAAACATACATACATACAAACATACATACAGTTATGAAATTTGGCACACGTGTTTAGAATAGAAGCCCATACAGAGTAAAATATGTGAATATTGTGCAATTCCAACTAATATGTTCATACAACCAACAATATTACAAACATAAGTGTCGAATTGATTATTACCTTTTTTAAAGTCGGTATAAAGCTTGTAAAAAGTTGCCTTGAAACCAGTCATTTATCTTCACAGAACATCAAATCCAACAAAAAACAATACCATCAAATTTATCTTAAATCTTTAAAAGGAAATTTATATTATGTTTGTAAAAGATATATGTAGCATATGTAGATAACAAAAAACCACCACTGAATCTAAAAACAATATTTATAAACAAGCAAATTGAAGAAGTTAATACATTTAGCCTACTTGGTATAAATATTGACACACACATTAACTGGCAGTCACACATAGAACATATAAAAACAAAGCTCTCCAGATTCTCTTACGCTCTTTTTCAAATTAAACAAAGCACTAACACACTTACAGTTATGGCTGCTTACTTCGCATACGCATACTCATGGCTGCGATATGGCGTCATGCTATGGGGAAATAGTGTTAACGTAAATGAACTTTCATAATGGAAAAGAAGTGCATAAGAATTCTAGACCAAATAGTACGGAGAGCTGCCAACCATACTTTATAAAATATCTGATCCTAACTCTGCCGTCAATCTACATACTTGATATTTGCGTGTTTGTTGAAAAAATATCGACAAATTCACTAAAGTAGAAGATACGCACAACGTCAACACTCGCCATAAAAAGAGGTTATGCGCTCCATCCTCAAGAATCAAAATGTTAAGTGATAGCACATATTATATGGCAATAAAAATATATAATAAGTTGCCTAGCACATTTAAGGTTACACTAGTCCAAAATTTATCCATACAAACGTAGTCTAGGGATTATGCCACTGTTTGACGATGTACGTTTAAAATAAAAAGTGATATCAATTTGTCTCATCATTATCTAGCCCTGTATGGAAGCGAAAAAGTAAAAAAAGAAAATAATTGAAAGTTATGAGCGTCGAAAGTTCCACATTTCGACACTAATTTTAACGCATTTTTGGGCGCAAATAGAAAACGGAAAATTGCAAAACGGCCTCCATACAGGGATAGATTAGTAGTTCAACAATGCAAATAATTTTATTTTAAACAGATAGATATAGTCGTTTTTTCATGATATCTAGACTGCCAAAGGTCTGTTTATAAAATTTCGCGCGCTCGGTTTCGTCCTAAATCATTATCCGTTTCGCTACAGATTTGTAAAAGTGTGTATTCGTACGCAAACTAGCTTCCTACTGCTCATCACAGCATCAATCTCTTCCGCACGTGTCGTCGGTTGATATAAAATGCATTTTAACCCCGCGCACAAAATAGTTCGTGCCGTTGACTAGTGTAACCTTAAAACTGAAAATACAGTAATAATTTTCCAAAAAAGGCTAAAACTGTACCTAATCCAAAAGTGTTTCTCAGTTAAAGAATATTTAGAGTTTAGCTTATTAAAACGAATCTATCTCAAGTGGCGATCTGTCCTATACAAACAATAAGATTCTATCCTTTTTAACTTCATACAAAATTATAATTATATTTTGTACTAGGTAACTGAAAAGGATGACATTAATATTGCTGATTATTTGTATTAGATTCACTATTTTTGGCAACTATATTTTTCTCAATTTAATTATAATAATGTTAAATAAAATAATTAAGTAATAATAATGTTTGATGCATGCTAATTTAGGATGATAAGGATAGGAGAATGATAATTGCAATGCTTGTAAAAGGCTGCTAAGTCTAAAGTACTAATATAACAAAACACCAACATTATACCATTTAGTTCGCAATAAACGTTTTGACTTTGACTTTGAAAATAATATCATGGATAGAATACTCTGTTATTATACTTTACCTCTTAACCATTAAAATATTTTCTTGAAACAAACCTGTAATTCAACATCTCAAGTTGATGAGAAAAGTTCATCCAATATATCACAACACACTAATATAATAAAGGCGGAAGTTTGTCAGTATGTTTGTTTGTTACTCTTTCACTCAAAAACTGCTGAACGGATCTGTATGAGATTTTGCAAAGATGTAGATTATAGTACGGAATAGCACATAGGATACTTTTTATGTCAGGCATATATTCCATTGGGATACCTTTCGACATTCAAACGAGCGAAGCCGCTGACAGAAGCTGGTTATAAAGTAAGCATGAACAATTTTCAATAGCATCTCGTAAAACATTGTAAATGCCACATTATTGATAAGGGAACGTGGAACGGGCCATCATTTTCTGTAAGTAAAACGGGTTCTGGCAGTGAGCCAAGAACACGCTATAACGAAGAATATCCTCCTCTATATTCTTCACTTAGACTTGACATATCGTTTAATTATATTTAAAAAAGCAATTACGAAAATTGTTTTTTTTTAATGCAGAATATTCTAATTATTAAAAAAAAATGTTTTTATTTTACCACTTTGTCGGAATTATTAATATGTATATCCATGCCAAATTATAGCTTTCTAGTACTTAGATTCTCTGAGCAAATCTGCGGACGGACAGACGGACAGAGCGAAACTATAAGGGTTCCTTGTTGACTTCAGAACCCTAAAAAAGGGTGTGTTGGGATCATCGATTTAGTTTTTTTTTGCTATTGGGATAAATAATAAGGCCGCATGAATCAATCTTCGACATTAAATAAAGCTAGTTACGCAACGTTACTTTGTTATAAGTTTGTGCTCAATAATTGCCGCAAGGCGTCCCAGTACAAGGGCAAACGAATAAAAAACTTTTTAAATTAAAAATTAAACCAAATTCTATAAAAAACTACAAAGCGAAAAATAACTTCGGTGTTTTTGGTACCAATGGAAAGTTAGTTTTCGCTTTATAGTGTTTTTTTTGGAAGTCTGTTTTTTTTTGTTGTTAAAAAGTTTTTATTTTTCTCTTTTTTAGTTTGGGTACCTCAAATTACCATGAAAATCATTTATAGCCAAAGTACATCTCATGATAATTCTAATAAGCCCAAATACGAGTAGGATACATTGTTTTATTTCGGCATTCTAGTACCTACCTTCCAGTATCATCATCAGATCAGTTCGGTGGTTCCATTTTCATCAGTACCATTTATTTATAAGTATATGCTTCGGTCAATGTGGAGCTCGTGGTTAAATAATAACAGCCGCACGGGTCGATCATCAAGGTTAAGCAACGCTTGACGAGGTCGGTCCGTGGATGGGTGACCATTTCAACATACCGAGTTTCCTCCGTGCCTCGGAAAGCACGTTAAGCCGTTGGTCCCGGCTGTTATTTGAAGATCTTTGACAGTCGTTATAGTCAGAAGCTTGAGATCTGACACCAGTCTTGCCAAGTGGGTACTGTGTTACCCAGTTACTGTGTTGTGGAGGTCAGATAGGCAGTCGCTCCATGTAAAACACTGGTACTTAGCTGAATCAGGTAAGAATGGAAGCCGACCCCAATATAGTTGGGGAAAGGCTAGGCAGATGATGCTTCGGTCAATGTGGCGACGCCTGGGGGAGGCCTATGTCCAGCAGTGGACGTCTTTCGGCCGAAATGATGATGATGATATGCTTCATCATGGTCGGTTAACTAAACGAAATATTTTATACCGGTGACTCATACATACATATTTAGGATTTCCAGTGGCCATCTGTGGTCTTCTTCATCAGTTCCACTTGACAAAATGATACATTCTGAGTGCAAATGATTACATTGTTGATGAAAATACCAAAATCGCTATATGCCTATAATATATGAGGAGTTCCCTCGATTTCTATGAGATCCAATCCCAAAAGTCTGAACCATATCTTGCTTAGGAATATTCGGCCAGACTGGAACCCAACTTCAAATATCCAAAAAGATTAATCAGATTATTTGATGTATTATTTTAAAGAATCTTCCTTTTCGCTTTTTCGTGCTTACATGTAAAAATTTAGAATATGATCTGTGACAAACAGAAAGGTATATTTTCTAATATCGAAAACGTATTAAAAATATTTTACTATGCGTTATGTATGTATGAGTTGCTTTAACGAAGA
Organism: Orthosia incerta; assembly: GCA_948252205.1. Taxonomy (NCBI): domain Eukaryota; kingdom Metazoa; phylum Arthropoda; class Insecta; order Lepidoptera; family Noctuidae; genus Orthosia; species Orthosia incerta. The sequence goes on from OX411748.1 coordinate 11,604,862, forward strand.
TCTAAAGATTTTTCAACTCACTTGCTCATAAAGTGGCTCTTATTTCACCGCAATTAGGCACATAATGATACCTGTTATCAAACTGTGACTTTTTCATTGCTATTATTCACAAGTGAGTTACAGTTTTTTTTATTTATTGTTTGAGTTGCTTAACTATACTACTACTACTATCCACGAAAAGCCAAAAAAAGAAACCTGATTATTTTAGTCTATGGCCGATCGCCATTGTTAAATGCGCGCGCGTAGGAAAACTAATTTATTCTGCCCGTCATTGCGATAAAATTTTCACAACTCGTTTTTACTGTTGAAAATGATTTTTTAAGTATTATTTTCTTCACAACTGTGTTGAAAAACGTCGTATGATACACGTTTGTATTCCGTACGTCCTCGGCACTCTTAAGACCCTCACCTAACGGCTCGGGTCTCAATGGCGCCTCAGCGGTAATCACCAACATTACACACTTGTACCATAAATGTACTATAAGCTCTCGTATTATTCAGGTGGCTCCTAAAAAGTGGATAACTTTAATTGATAAATTTTTTTTTTACTCAACATAGGCCTAAAAACTACTCTTGCTACACTAAAAACTACTCTCTAAAGAGTACTCTTGCTGTAAATCAAAGTTAAACTTTGATTTACAGCAAGAGTACTCTTAACCATATTTTTTTACTAAATATTGTTATGCATAAAATTTATGGTATTTTATCTATGTACTCGTTTTTTCCAGCGGGTCCTCCCACGTGAAAATTCAAAATGATCTAACGGAAACTAAATGAAAAGTAGCCTTTGTCCTAATCTAGACCATGGTCTACCCTTGTTTCAAATTTCATTTAAATTCGTTCAGCTCTTCTGGGATGATTGATAATTATAGTCATACAGACTTTCACACAAATTTATAATATTTTTGGCATTTTCAAATATTATGCTACTGCTCTTAACAATGATTGATTAAAAATGTTTTTGTTTATTTTTTTCTTAAACGTATTATAAAACCGATACCTAATGTAGGTCAGCTGTCTACCATTTAAATTACCAGTCGGAAGGATGCTTGTCTACGTCTTGACTTGATATAATCCGTTAGTCGCTGCTCACGATATCTCCCGTACGCGAGGCACTGTCTTTTTAGCGAATCACGGCCATTTTATGTAATACGGATTGTGTAAGAAAATAAACAGTGATGGCTTAGAACGAAAAGGATTGTATATATTTTACTTCAGTTCGGTTGATTCTCTGTTACGGAGAGGGTTTTTAGGGTTCCGTACCCAAAGGGTAAAAACGGCACCCTATTACTAAGACTACGCGATCCGTCTGTCTGTCTGTCCGTCTGACACCAGGCTGTATCTCATGAACCGTGATAGCTAGACAGTTGACATTTTCACAGATGATGTATTTGTGTTGCCGCTATAACAACAAATACTAAAAACAGAATAAAATAAATATTTAAGTGGGGCTCCTATACAACAAACGTGATTTTTTTGCCGTTTTTTTGTTATAATGGTACGGTACCCTCCGTGCGCGAGCCCGACTCGCACTTGGCCGGTTTTTTTTATTTATTCTTTATATTTTTTTTCCAAGCATCGTATTAATTTGCTCGCTCTGGATCAAATAAACGATACGTTGTCTGTTTGTCCGTCAGAGATAGTAAATATTCTTAATAAATATATATTATCATAGATTATATTATCATAGGTCATTCTTTGGTATAATAGTACGTCATTAATATTTTAACTCTCGTGCCACGTGTTTTAAAGTTGATGAGTTTTGTTGTTAAGTAAAAGAAAGAAAGTAATAGTATTTAATTGCCACCACCATAGCCTACCATAATTGCATCTAGGGCAATTTATTACAATTTGAGACAACAACTTTAGATCTATTAGTTAGTTGTTAAGTCAATTCAAATTATAGTGTATCGTATTTTTTTTATCAATTCGAAATATAAATGCATGGTGGTTCCACTTGGTATTTAGGTAATAAAAAAATGAGCTTTTTAAATGTACTTATGGTGGAGCTTTTTACAACAGATGTTTTTAGAAATTTCTACTTCCTATTCTACTAATGTTATAAATGTGAAAGTTTGTGAGGGGAAATTAGGAAATTTTATTATTATTAATTAGTTAATTATTATTTTAAAATTATTATTCAAATTACATATTATATTTTTATGTTACTGTTTCACGTAAAAACGAATACTAACAACGGATTTCGATGAAACATTACACATAGGCTTAACTTTATAAAATTACAAGTGGGGCGGCTGTATTTTAATTAACAAATGCATTAAATCATTCATTATTTTCATCATTCTTTTTATCATTTGGTCGATCTTAAAGCAGATTTTTTGCTCCAAGCACTAGACAGTATTTTTATATCACCTGCTTCGAAGAATGCTGCAATTTATAGTGTGTCACGTTGCCTAGAGACTTTTACAAATGACTGCTCACTTGTTAACGTTTGCTCCTTCTAAAAGAAAGCACTGAACATTATTTTATTTTCTCCTATTAATTTTCCTCCAACTGCAGATGGAGCTGTTTAGGGTTGAATAAATTCACTCGTATTTTATTAACATTTCAACTTAAAAAGCCATTTATTTTTATGTCTTAGAAAATTCAGTGCATTAGTTGGCATAATGTCATCGAACTAAAAAATTGTTTCAGAGAATGAAACAGATTAATGTGACATAAAAATATGAACCTAATTGCATTAGGTTTTTTAATTTAGGTTATCATCAAAATAATAATTAAACAATATTAAAAAAAACTCCCCATGTATTAAACTAGATACTTAGGTTATTTAGTTCGACTGTATTAATTTTAACTTCAAAATTGTAGCAAATCATCGACCTACAATTCTCAAATGCTTGTCACCAAGCCGCAAACCGCAACACGGCAACTCAGGCGCCGACCGCGTGGGAGCACTTGATCCAATCATCTACCGTAGCAAACAGCAATCATGCGTCAGCGAGTAATTAGGTCAAACGATATTCATTCGTCGCCGAGTGAAGACGTCTCGTTGGTAATGAACTTGAAAGTAGAGCGGGGGTGTGTCTTGCAGGCTGCAAGCTCCCAAGGCCGTCCGCAAAGCATTGTATTACCCACATCGATTTATCGAGCGGCGCGCGCCGGCTCTTCGCTGCCTCCCGCTCCCCTGCCACCTCTTTTCCCCACTATAAGGTAGCGGGCACACAGCTGACGCGATCGCGGTAAGCGAGTATGTTTTCGGTTTTATGTAAGACGTTTTTGTAAGTCTGCTATCGAATATTGTAAACATGTTTGGAAATGAGCACCTCTTCTGCATTAACGTTGGTGCTCGAATAGTATCCTTTTAGTTTTTACTTGAAACAATCTCATTTTATTATAAAACATTATCACCTTGGATTGCCCTTTTGTTTTTTATTATTCACTATTATTAATAAGTTAACGAACTTAAGAGGAAACGGGGGCAGAGAGTGACGACTGAATTTCCTTAGAAAAAAAACATAATTCGTTTCATTTTTAGTTTCCGGAATATCTTTTAAATTGGTCCAATATTGGAGGAGGAAAGAGAAGAGAGCCAATCCTCGAATTATGACTTTTTACTAAGGAAATTCAGTCGGTGCTCTCTGCCAATATTTCCTCTTAATTCTGAAGATAATTTGAAGAAAAACATAAGTCTGATATAAGCATAATTTTGCACTTACTTAAATATGTTAACATTTCAAAAATGGTAATATCATTTCAAACGGTAACAAATCAATTTTACGACACTCGTTTTTCAGTTTCTCGAAATACGGTTACAATTATTCTTTAGTACGTTTTACAAGAAAAGTAATAATTTGAGGTAGACCCATTTTCTGAACCACAGTTACTTACATCAGAGAGAGAGAGCAAAAAAAAATGACTTTATAAAAAGTAAGGCAAGAGATATTCTCAAAACGGATTACGCGAACTTTTAGGGAAAAAGAGAAGCATCAAACTGGAAGTCAACACTGAATAATGAGCTCGTTCATTTCGCGACGTTGAAAAAATATTTGGAAAGCACTGCTTGTTTCACAGACTTCGTGACGACTAACTTTAAATGGAATTATTATACTTGCTTGATACAATCACGTTGAATTAGAGAATGTACAGTAAATCAATTTAGAACAAATAAAATAAGTGTTCTTGTTTCTTTGGATTTCAGAGATACATATCGTATTGCTAGATTTGTTAAAATCTTACAAAATATTTTTTTTCATGGTAACTTAAAATAATATGTTATGTAATTAGTTTTAACTTCGAAGATACACTAAAATATATTCTCACATGAAAATCTAAGAGGCTACATCATACGAAGTTTGCTTAAAGTTTGATGACGATAATAATGGCAGACGTTTATTCACAAGAGGTCTCAGAACTCGCCCCTTTAGGACCCCGAAATTTAACAGCGATGTACGCTATATAAGTTAGCGGCACATTGTCGTTTGGTAAACGTGTACTGTGCCGTCTCGGACCTCGTTAGATGACACGACAGTCTGCATACATAGCGAGTCTAAGTTAATTTAGAGCGGGCTACTCTCCAGGGAAGCCGCTACTGATCCCCTCAAACGTACTTTGATATGCGCTGCCGTCATACATGAAAGGAATTTATTCACAACCTTTAATGTTCAAGTTTAAGTGGTTTACGTTTTGCATGAGCTCTTTAGTCTTGTGAGGTTTCTTCTGTTTGATCTCTTACGGCACTATGCTTCGAAGTTTTTCTATAACTAATTTAATGTAGTGTTGAAAGACATAAAACTTAGCTTGGCATTTTAACTCTACCGTCTTAAGCAAAAATTAAAGGTATGAAAGTAAATAAGCGCCGAATTAATCGTCATGGAACTAACATCTCTTAGAATGTTTTACAATTATAAAAGAATTGCATCAGAGCTTTGATGTCCTAGTAGCATCAAACATCATCATCATTCAAATCAATACCCACTCCTGCTATACATATTGTAAACTAAATATCGATGTTGACTCGCACAGCACCATAGGTCTTACGTTCAACTAGGTCGCACCCATCAGCTGATCCGGGATCCGTGACGATCGCGTCATCATTAATTCATTGTCTGCAACCGAATCACTACCACTTCTACAAACGTTCGTGATAGACCTCAAATATTTGTACCAATTATGGTCTTAAAAGGTAACCTCATTCAATGTGACATTTTATCATCATTATGTTAAAACCTGCGATCCCATCAAAGGAGATCTAGACAATGTTCATTTTTATTACACATCATATACATGAAGAGAAGAACATAAGAACATAATCATCGAATGAGTCTAAACCACTTTTAAACTTTGCTTAAATTTACGCAATCATTAAAATATGTCGTCAAAATTTCGGCCTCCTTTGTTTACAGTTCACCATCCTTAGATTCCTGAAATTTCTAGAATAATTTACCTTTAAAAGATACCTATACAGCTGGCTGCACCCTGGTCTGTTAATATCGCCATTATCCTCACGGACTGACTTAATCGTTTATGACCTTTATGACAATATGAAAAGATCAATAAAAAACCCATTATCACTTAGCTGACTTCTTAGTGTCGGAGTCACGCCTACGACTTATATATCACAGAAGTAGTAGATTATTTACGAGCTGGTTAATTTTTGCCTGTACTTTTTCACGTTTCTATAGTTACTCTTTCGATATAAGGTTGTATATATTATATGTATATTCGTGAAGAATAGATATTACTGGGTTGTACAAGTTGTATAGGTACCAATGAAGTGTAAAAAATAAAACACCATTAAATACATTAATAAATCTTTGTGTGACAGCTATTTCACCCCAGTGTTGAAGTTTCTATGAGAAAAATAAAATTTTCGTCGAATAAATTCCGGGTAAAGCGCTAGTTAGTTATGAGATTTTTACCGACTTCAAAAAAATAGGAGTAAATCAATTCAACACGTATGTATGTACTATTGTTGGAACTGCACAATAATCACATATGCTATTCTATGTGGGCTTCTAAACACGTGTGCCAAATTTCATGATGTAAGTTTTTATTTACTGTCGATAGGCTTGCGCTTGACTACTATCTCACCTGATAGTAAGCGATGGTCGACGATGAAGCACGCCTGTCTAGAAGAAACCTATTAACTCTTGACTTAAAGACTTGTTGCTATCAGGAAATACAGACTCCGGCAAGGAATGCCACTACTTTGCTGTACGCATAATAAAAGTATTCCCAAAACATTTGGGGCGTATGGGTGGGGAAGTCCACCATGTACCGATGACGCATAGCTGCACGTCTTGTAGTCCGATGATGGAACGGGCTAGGAGGAATTAGTTCATGCAATTCCAATGCACACTCCCCGAAATTTAACCCATAAAAACCGTCAGGCTGGCAACTCGCCGATGTACAAGGTTCTGGAGCCTAGATTTAACCAGTACTTCATTGCCGATGAGCCTCTTGGCCCGTTTTGCGATCAGCTCAAGTGCATTCAGCTGGTACTTGCCAGATCCATCCCAGAGATGAAAGCAGTACCTCCATGCATGATCGAACTTGCACTTGATACAAGTTGAATAACTGTTCTGGCGTGAAGTACCATCGCACTTTTGCGAGGATCCCCAATTTTGTGGCAGCCAGCTGAGCTTTTGCCTCTTTTACCTGCCATGTGCAGCAAGAACAATGTTGCTGACAGTACTGACTCCTGAGGGACCCCGGCATTAATACCCAGTAGGTCAGAAGAGTGGCCATCAATAACCACTCGAATGGACCGGTCCCTCAGGAGGTCTGCAATCCAACCGCACAGACTACTGAGCAGACCGAATGAAGGAAGCTTACCAATAAGGCTTTATTTATTTAAACTTCATGAACAATGGTGATACATAGGCGGACTTAAGACGACGACTGTCGCCAACGACCTTGAGGAAACTAAACGCGCACTCGTTTCACACCCGCGCGACCCAAACTTTAGTATATTTTTGTACTTTCCGAACAGGGTCGATAATTTTTGAAAAGAAAAAAAATATAGTAGAATGAAACCCATTGGAAAAGGAAGAGAATATAACAAAAATTAAAGGAAAAATAAATTACGGGTGATCTGAGGTCGGGAAGTGGAAGGGGGTGAGTTTTTAAGGGTGAAAACGGTTTATTTCGATTTCCGGAAAAACTACAAGTGTTATGGATAAAAGTTAAATCGCAAAGTTGTAGATAATAAAAAGATCTACAACTTTTGTAGTTACACTTTGTTTCACATAACCTCAAAATATATGTGAAAAATTGAAATAACCAAGTTTATGGTTTTTTATTTTTATCTTCTACATTTTTTTTTATTTTTCCTTGAGTTTGGTAAAAACTTACCTTTTCATGTCCCAAACACACTGTAATTTTTTTGATTTAAAACATTTATTTTTCCACCTTATTTTGACTTATTATCGAAAAAACTACCCTAATTTTCAATCGAAAATTCTCCCGTCAAAATATCTGCTTTTTTGAAAGTCGGTGGTCTTTTTGTTCGTTGAAATCTCTGCTTTTTGATGGTGTGAAAAATACATACATTACTATGGTAAACCACCGACTTTTTTAAAAAAGCAGATATTTTGTCGTGAGAATTTTCGATTGAAAATTAGGGTAGTTTTTCGATATTAAGTCAAAATAAGGTGTAAAAAATACAAGTTTTAAATAAAAAAAAATACAGTGTGTTTGGGACATGAAAACGTAAGTTTTTACCAAACGTATTGGAAAATAAAAAAAAATTGTAGAAGATAAAAATAAAAAACTTGGTTATTTGAATTTTTCACATACATTTTCTTATAGAGTCCTCAAGTTTTCGGAGACGTTGATAACAGATATCGTCTCGGCAACGCGCCGGTATATGCATACACCGGTGCGTTGCTTAAAATTTTGCTCCAGGGTATACCCTGGGTATGTTAGGTACGATACGTCTGACGGAGATCAGATCTGTGTCTCCGAAAGGATAAAGAGAGCCGGCTTATCAGTCTCTAGGTGATGATGGACTGCTATGAGGTTGGAGTGCAGGCCTTTGATGTTAGTGCGGTGCACTTTGAGTAGGCGTGCAGCCGCTGTGCAACTTTGAACTATTTCTCTTTTTTTATTTTGTGTTTTGCGAGTGAAGTAAGGTGAGGAGATGAAAGTGAGATGCGGTTCCACCCTGCTAACCCACAGGCACGCACTGAAAGTACGCCATTATTGGGGAACTAGTCTGGAGACTGCGGGGACACCCGAACCCCCTGGGAATATCCATCGGGCCCTACCTTCTGGTCACCAACCAGCACGATGGTGCATTCCAGGAATTTTCCTCAGTTGGCTGGGCAGCCTTTCGTGTGGGGCTGGCACACTACTTGGGCCCCCAACTATCTGCGGCCAGCGGTGCACCGTGCCTCGGATCCCGCTACCCTCCGCGACCAGTCTCTCGATACTTCCATAACAGCGCGCGTCAGGCTGGTCTGCCTGCAATGGAACCGCCATCTCGACCCATCTCCTGAAGTGGCTACACCGAGCATCGCACCGGAACACGGCTAGGCCACTTGGCGGTACGACTTTGCCCGGTGGGTGGTCACCTGATTAGCACCACCTAGGAACCACCTAGGAACCTTCTTACTTACGCACGTGGGTGACTCGGCCCCTTAAGATGTATGTTTGTCAACTTATTTTCCCGAAAAACTATTTATCGGATCTTGATCATTATTTAAGTGTTGTTTTTTATTTTCTAAAAACTTTGCCCCACATTAGGAATTTCTTCCTGTATCATGGTCGTGGGTGCGTTTACAAACATATAAACTCACATAAACAACACCCAGAGCCGGAAAAACTATCTGCACTGCAGGTCATACAAATATTTGTTCCGTGCGGGAATCGAACCCGCGACACGCAGCGCAGCAGTCAATCGCTCAACCACTGCGCCAACCGTGCGCCCATTTAGTATCTCTCAAGTTAGGTAATAGTGCAAATTTCATCAAAATCGATCCAGCAGTTTTAAGATTTGGAGCATACAACCGAATTCCTTACCGACAAGCAGCACGGTGTAAATTAAGGTATTTTGTCAATACTAGGATGAAAATAAAAAGAGAGAAATTTTTTTTTTCAATATAAACCGACTTCAAAAGCAAAACACAAACAAAAGTTATTTTGCATTTTTTGTGTTTTGCTTTTTGTCTCATCCAACAACACAGAACTGACAAGTCTTCAAAGAAACAATGACACCATTATCGATTCAGTGCAGGTTCAAGTAAAAGTTATCGGAAAACTTTTTCTTCATGAATGTAATTTTTTCCTAAAAATCCAATATAAGCTGGTTTTCTCGTGCGCCTTGAGCCCACATGTTATCGTTTGTAGATTGCCTTACAAGTTTACGTGCTCTTTGTATTCGACTCACTCGCTGTAAATAAATAGCGATAGAATTTGGTTCGAATTGAAAACTTGTGTTACCGAAGCCGCCGGTGAAATGTACGACGTAAAACGAATAGTTTTTGTCGGTAGAACAAATTGTATAACCAGTCTAGTGTCGTACATACAATGTTTGTGTTTGTAATACCCCTGTTCCGTGCCTGTTCCTTTTTCGAATGAATCGTTTTATTTATGGGTGGCAGTTTTTGTATTCATATTTTCATCTCCCTGCCTTGTCCCAAGTTACTTGGGGTCGGCCAAACACGTTTTCTTGTTCCATTCCGTCGTGTCAAACGTCATGCTATCACTGTCTTCCTTTTCTTTCATATTATTCCTTATATAATTGATCCATTTCCTTTGGCCTCCTTTTTCATCTCCATCCATATTTATATTCATAACTTTTTTAGTCGTTAGTCATTTGCATGCTTATCGTCATCTTCCCTGTCAACCGTTTGCGTGGTTACGCACTACACGTTTGTGTCCGTGATCCGTGACCGTGATTTGAGCTCCGAGTTCAAAATGTTCTAAATTGAATATTCTAGATGGAGTTCGTATGTAGTGCGTAAGCTTCCCTACAAGAAGTACTACGGCTACTTCGGAACCGACATTTCACGGACACCGATCGGATGTAGTGCATAACCGCTCTTACGCTTTCTCTGAATCCCTTTTCTCTCATATCACTCTCTTGTCACAAAAGCCATCCATCTTCTACATTTTTTTTTCATATTGCTTATATAATATTAAATCAAAACATCACAAGCCGTATCTACAATTACCATTCGGTTTGTTACAGATCCCTTACACAAACACGTGGTTTCCCTTGCATATGGATTTACCAACACAATCACTTCCGTCGTAAAAGCCGCCTAAGGGATTACACCACTAGATGGGAGGACAATCAGGAAATCTAACTGAGTATTATTAACACCGTACTACGCCCGTAATCTGCTGCCTACAAGACGTGTTGATATTACAGACGGCTTCTGTATAGAATCATGCGGGTATATTATATTATTCCATTATTAATGCGTTATGATTATGATTTTATGTAGCATTGTGTGGTATTACATGATAATAAGTTTCCTTTTCGTTAGATTTAATTTCATCCTGTTTTACAAAATCTTTTTTACCGGGCCTTTAATAAGAAGTACCTAATTCCATGTTATGTCTAACATTTCCTTTGTAAAAATATTGTAAAGAGAAAACATGTTGATAATACCCGGGTCAAAGCCCTTCTCTGCTTACTATATTACCTACAAATCTTTGTAGTAATTAGTCGGCATTTGTTTACAAATTACTCGAGCTTCGACAAATAGCTCTTTCGTCCTTTTTCTGCTCCGTAAAACAGGGTTTGCGATCGCGACCCTCAAAATGATACCTTTCTGTTAATCACCCTTTGTTTCGTGCCACTGATTTGTTGTTGCTACGTTCATTTCTAAAGGCTCTGTTTTCCTTACTTTTTAAACAAAGGCAAGAAAAATTGCAGACATAATCGTAGAGAGGCAAAATGCTATAAATTAGGTCAGGTGTGGAAGCAACGTCATACTTCATGCCGTTATGTAGAACAAAACCGCAATCCATTCAAATTCTCGTTACAGGGGTTGACAATAAAAATCACCATGAAACAAATATTATTACGGGCCGTTATTTTCACTCGGCGCGGTCGGTGCCCGTAGCCAATGGTTATGTGTCCCCTGCGGCCGATCCGGGCGGCCGATGAAATAATGATCACCCGATCGGCACCGAGATCGGCGGATAAGCGCGACCTCATAGCCAACTGAATAGAAAATAACCCTCGATTGACTATCTGTTGAATGTTGTAACTGTGTGTTAGCTGAACGGTATTGCGCCTAATATAACAGTTTATGCTCTTCGTGTGGAACCACGGTTATGAAAGCTAGAAAAATGTTGGCTTTTTACGGCGAAAAATGTTTCGTTTTATTTGTCAACTTTTATACTTCGTATGAAATGTGATCGTATTTTTTTACCGCCAGTTTAGGTGAATAGGATTACCGTATCTAAACAATAGTATGAAGATGAATCAAAATAAAATAAATCGATCTCAAAGACTAGAATAAAACTTTCCAACATTTTGCCTTTGTCCAAGACAAACCTGTATATCTCCAAAATTGCACCTAAATCTTGATGGACGTTCACGTATATCGAGAATCCGGTTGAGGTTCGGTAAAATGTAAAAGTAAATCTCATCCATGTTGCTTCGATTTAAGCACAAATAATAATAAAAGCAGCATTCTTCAAAGTTTTCTATACAGGTATCAGCAAAACTTTTAATGCATAAACCACCTTAGAAACGTTGTTCAAAGATCATTTACTTTTCATGCATTCTGTACATTCCTGAGTTCAAATAGGGGCAAACTCCTGCAAACGTTCACCTTATCTTTTAAGGTGAACATATCAGGAGCTACGCGGTTAGTAGTTTTCTAACCAATCACCATTGCATTACTGTGAGTCTTTTTAATAACTTTTTCTAGTCGTTCTTCTACGATTGCGTTAGGACTATACGCTCTTATGATTTTCAAGTCTATAGGTTCTTTAGGAGAGCAATTTATTGATGAGGACTGGTAGTGGTGTGTCATATTGATCGCTGTTATTAACACTCTGCCATTTTTCTTGTCATGTAATCCTTCTATTTAACCACAGATATATTTTCTCTCCTCGATAATACGTCACTTATCTCACGCTTTTGGTTTTTTACTATAATAATAACTTATTTCGAATTATGGTCACCACTTTTAAAGTTTTTAGCTTTCCATTATTTTAAATCTTTTCAAATGACGGCCAGCCCTGCAGTCGCTATCACATAGATAGCGTCATTACCTTTACAATCCACTCACGATCGAGCATTTGATTGTGATTGATTTACCATTTCCACGACATGTCGAGTCTTTCTGTTTTAGAATCAGCTAATTGCTTTAAGTAACCACATTTTACATTATCTTTTCGCTTTGGAAAAAAATATGATATTGTGATATTATGTCTGCTATATGGTTATTATTGTTCACAGCTTCATTGAACGCGATATTGTTGTTGAAATCTTCGAGGAGTTTGTGCAACATGTAATTAAAGTTATCAGTCGTGAAATCCAATATCGTTGAGAATAAGATAAAGAAGAAAATAAGGTTCATTAGGAAGGAAGAGGAGGATCGGAAGATAAATTCGTTAATTAATAGTAGTAGGTATTATTCGCGGAAACGTAGTGCTAATGATGTTTATAATAAGAAGTCAATTTGGGCATATTGGTAATGTAATCTGTAAGCGATGTGAAACTGTCCGTACTACTTTTTTAGGGTTCCGTACCCAAGGGTAAAAACGGGACCCTATTACTAAGACTTCACGAAACGGCAAAAAATCACGTTTGTTGTATGGGAGCCCCACTTAAACATTTATTTTATTCTGTTTTTAGTATTTTTTGTTATAGCGGCAACAGAAATACATCATCTGTGAAAATTCCAACTGTCTAGCTATCACGGATCATGAGATACAGCCTGGTGACAGACGGACAGACAGACAGACAGACAGAAGGATCGTGGAGTCTTAGTAATAGGGTCCCGTTTTTACCCTTTGGGTACGGAACCCTAAAAACTGTCTATGATTCACATGTTTGATGTTGCATGTCAGTTGATTGCATAGACTAATATTATATAATGTGTGGCAGTTTTCAATTTGATTTTTAACCACCTTTGTAGGATCCCTGGTAGTTGATTTGATACAGCTATAGACAACGGTACGTGTAAACCTAATACACTTATTTCTAACCCTTTAGGGAATGTGGAAGCGTAATATATCTTTGTTTACCTAATTTTGAGCCTTCCAGGCCACGAATCGATAATTTATTTATTTGCTCATCTTCTTTGTGCAGTATTTCAAGTTACATAACTACACAAACTCAAGTGTTTGAAGTATTTTATCCCTTACTAAATATTCTGATCAAAAATTACTAATTAGAAACTTAGTTCCATTTGAAAAGATTGGAATATTCCAATGTTTATTTATTTATTTATATTTATTTATATACACTTTATTGCAATGTTAGCCATTTTTAACCGACTTTCGAAACAGGAGGAGGTTCTATGTTCGACTACTTGTATGTTTTTTTTTATGTTTCTTCACCGATATCTTCGTCAATTGTAGACCGATGTCTCCGATCCGTAAAATTATGTTTTTGTTTGAAAGAGTATGTTCAGAAATTGGTCCCATTTTAATTTGGTGGAGATCTGATGAAGAACTTCGAAGATATACAACAGAACTCTTCAATAAATAACAGCAAATTTCTCGGGACTGCTGCAATCGCATGTCTGTTTATGTTTATACCATTTCATATCAAAACATCACGCAATTACGGTCTTAAGGGGTAAGCAGATCTCTCATTTGATCGGTTTTTTCAAGTTTCATGATATTCGGGTAATCTATTCTGGCGTTATAGGAAACTTACTAAACAACTTGCCTATTAGGTAGGTACAACCAAAAAGAGAAAAAAAAAAACTATTTACAAAAAGTACCACCAACTTCCAAATAAGAAAACTACAAATTGAAAAATAACTTTATTATTGGAAGTCGGTGTCCATAACGCAAAAAAATGGTACCTACGAAAGACACCGACTTCCAAAAATAAAGTTATTTTTCACTTTGTAGTTTTCTTATTTGGAAGTCGGAGGTTTTTTTTTGTAAAAAAGTTTTTTTTATATTAACTAATAATAACGCTCATAACTATCTTTGTCTAATATAGAATGATAGGTATTTGAAGGTGTGACATATCTCCTAGCCTAGTACTTAAGTACAGTATCGACTCGATACCTAATGGGAAACACATCACTATAATGATATGCTAGTTCCTTCACTGATGGCCTAAAAAATAATTCTATCTAACGTTGACATGGCCTATTTGAACAGGCAAATTTCATAGCCGTATTATAAGATATAATCGTATGCCGATATTTTAAGATCTTAGTCAACAAGAGTCACGACAGTGCTCCACTGTGGGATTTTAATCGGTAAAATTCTGACGTTTAGACGTTTAAATACTTTGCGTCTTAGGAGCGAAATAGTAAAAAAAAAACCGGCCAAGTGTGAGTCGGACTCGCGCACAGAGGGTTCCGTACAAACCTCAGCTTAAAGGTATTATAGACTTGAGTATTTGATATGAATTTCAATTTAATACCTCGACGCGTTCATGAGGAAAGGGGTAGTAAGTTTAAAATTATTAAAAAAAAATTTATTATATGATGTAACTAAAAATTAACAGTTTTCGCAATTTTTACTTTATCTGTGCTATAAGACGTTGCTTTGTACCCAATTTCAAGATTCTGAGTTCACGGGAAGTACCCTGTAGGTTTTGATACCCTTGCGAGTTTCGAAAATTTGCGGTAATTTGCGGTATAAACGGCTGTATCTTTTGATTGCTTTGGCTTAGAAGTTTAATTTTATCACAGCTTTAAGGGACAGTAGACCTGAGTATTTGATATAAGTTGAAAATTTCAGCTTGATACCTGCACACGTTCCTGAGAAAAAGGGTCTTGACAGACAGACGGACGGACAACAAAGTGTTCCTAAAAGGGTTCGGTTTTTTCCTTTCGAGGTACGGAATCCTAAAAAGATTTTCAGAAAGTCTGATCAGGGTACGTCGATGGCACTTGGGTAGGCATCGTTATAGAAAGATTTTAGCTAGATATCCCTAAAAAGTAGATACTTAAATCAGCGCCTTCAGCAAATTTCTCGTCCCAATATTTTAATTACAAAGGACAATAAACTACAAACCACTTTCTCGAGCAAGGACCCCATACATCAACCCTACTCTGCGATATATACAAGTCGGCTCTGGCTCTTTGTGTACAAGTGCCCTTCAATCAATTTCTGTCGCTCAATGGTAAATTGAAGGACGTCAAGCTGAGAGAATACAAATCTAGGGTTAAGTGAGAACGAACGATATACATGGTTACCCCCTAGTTAGGGTACGCCTAGAGTAGTGTTTTGTAAAGGGAATTTTGAAGGTAAACTTGTTGCGTCCAATTTTGACTTTTGTAACCTTATCTTTGGTCCTAGGCTTAATTTTTTAATTAAAGACTACGTGAAAAAGATTAGACTTGATCAATTTTTAGAAAATTCTTTGTCCTATCTGTCCTTGACAAATTTATGTTCTTAAAATTAATTGATTTC
Source organism: Orthosia incerta (assembly GCA_948252205.1). Taxonomy (NCBI): domain Eukaryota; kingdom Metazoa; phylum Arthropoda; class Insecta; order Lepidoptera; family Noctuidae; genus Orthosia; species Orthosia incerta. The sequence goes on from OX411748.1 coordinate 11,620,396, forward strand.
GTATTAAAGTCTTCGTTCGTATCTATTTTGGCGATGATGCTGCCCAGTGTTACTCTATCCATTTTATGTTCCTATTGGTAGCATTTTACGATACTGAAGGGCTTAGAAGGGTTATGTATTTCGGTTTGAGTATCTCACAAAAGCTATTAAAGAAACATACTAACTCAAATACACGTTCAAAAAGTCCATAAACATTAAATTAATTTCTAAAGAGTTTTATTACAATAGAATATTCTAAAAAAAAAACCTGTATATACAAATACAAAAGGGAGACGGAAAAGAGCTCATTGTGCATAAAACAATTCGTCCATTAAATATCTTCTGAAAACTGCTTAAAAACTACCAATTGGTAATCACGATTTGTAAATTAAAATTTGTAGACGAGTATTTTTGCAGCTAAACCTGAAAAACTGCATTAAAGTAGGGTTTGAGATTTTTTTTAATTCAGAAGCTGGCTTAAAGATAAACTACCTTCATAATAGAGAGTCAATATTATCAATATCACAACCAACTTCATAGGATGAAGAAGTTTTAAAAGGCATATAAACTTTGATATCCCTAAAACCTTATTACATCCTTTTTGTACACCGGCTGTATCAACTAATTAATTAATCTGCTCGCTAGCGTTAACGCTGTAAGCCATACGTAATTTTAACGGTATTAGTCGGTAATTTTGTTAAATTAACTACGGAAATCGTATAATTTCCAAGACTCCTTACATAATTATGTAAGTAGGTACTATCATATTGTAAAAACACTAGGAGGCGTAGTTGTCATGCTGTGAGTTAATAATATAAATGAAACTTCGGGTGAAACAACAACAAAAAATATAACGGTGGATGCAATCTGTGTAATTCCAAACTTGAAAATTATTTAGGTACGAACTATAATATCTCTTCAGAAGAAACCTACAACAAAAAATAGTAGATTATTGCATCGAGCACAAAGTAATTTATTATAATAGGCACGAGGGCAATATAAATTACTTAAGGCGAGGTGCATAATCTGCTTTTCTTTCAATTAAAAATATTGTCAAGCAAAATTAACAAAGTTCCCGCCAAATCACTTTTTTAAATTTCTTTCATTTTTAAATCAGAGTAAGCAGCAATCATTTTTTAAATTTAGAACAAGTAGGATAGAAACGAATAATACGTACGTAAAAAAAAAAGTATTGATATCGGCTGGCTGAATAGAGCTAATCCATTGAGATTGGCACCTTTTGGTGCTACTAAAAAAAAAACTGTGCAATAATGAGTATTCATAAATTTTTATTGCTCTAGAGCATTAAAGACTCGCTTTGTACTGAGTTTTTAGTGTGATTGTGATGAAATTAAAGCATAGTTGGAAGAAAAGTTAATTAATATAGTTTACACTAGACTAATACTATCTTTCCTGTTTCAGGTACGACCACAACAGAAAATCGGGTGCCACTAGAAATGTGTTTCAATAAGTATCTCATCAAACTGGCGGACTACTTTAGATTGTATTCCGACACGTCTCGTTAATGCTCGCGTGAACCACAAAATTCAAGATGATCAGCAACACGAAGATTGTGTTCACCAAACTCCTGCTCTGCGGCCTCGTGTCCGGCACCTGGGCGCGGTCCTGGGCCAACCACCACGATACCACCACCTCCACCACACAAACCACCCCCACCACTAGTCCAGCACCAAAGAACTTCCACAATGATCCACTCATCGTCGAAACAAAAAGTGGCCTCGTCAAAGGCTACGCTAAAACAGTTATGGGCAGAGAGGTACACATCTTCACCGGCATTCCGTTCGCGAAGCCTCCTCTAGGACCGTTAAGATTCCGCAAACCGGTACCCATCGACCCGTGGCATGGAGTACTTGAAGCCACCGCGATGCCAAATAGCTGCTATCAAGAACGGTATGAATACTTCCCTGGCTTTGAGGGAGAAGAAATGTGGAATCCAAACACAAACATATCAGAAGACTGTCTCTATCTTAACATTTGGGTTCCTCAACACTTACGAGTCCGTCATCATCAAGATAAGCCTCTTACGGAGAGGCCCAAAGTGCCAATACTGGTGTGGATTTACGGTGGCGGATACATGAGTGGCACGGCTACACTCGACCTATATAAAGCAGACATAATGGCTTCTTCCAGTGATGTAATAGTAGCATCTATGCAATATAGGGTTGGGGCGTTCGGATTTTTATACTTGAATAAATATTTTTCGCCGGGAAGTGAAGAAGCTCCGGGAAATATGGGCTTATGGGATCAACAACTCGCTATTCGTTGGATTAAAGATAATGCTCGTGCTTTTGGTGGTGACCCAGAATTAATAACTTTGTTTGGTGAGTCGGCTGGCGGAGGCAGCGTGAGTTTGCATATGCTTTCGCCGGAGATGAAGGGATTATTCAAACGAGGAATATTGCAATCTGGGACGTTGAACGCCCCGTGGAGCTGGATGACAGGAGAGAGAGCACAAGACATAGGAAAGGTTTTAGTGGATGATTGTAACTGCAATAGTAGTCTTTTAGCTGCCGATCCGAGCTTAGTCATGGACTGCATGCGCGGAGTTGATGCAAAAACTATATCGGTACAGCAATGGAATTCGTACACTGGCATATTGGGATTCCCGTCAGCGCCGACGGTGGACGGCGTGTTTTTGCCCAAAGATCCGGACACAATGATGAAGGAAGGCAATTTCCATAATACCGAGGTGCTTCTTGGAAGTAATCAAGACGAAGGTAAGTTTTTGCTGTTTCTGACGTGCCTCCGCGTAGTTACAAGAGCTTTAATTATTTTACACATTACAGCCGCGAGATAAGTAGCTATTACTTCTGTATGGCAAAATTAATAGAAGATTTACAATGATAATATTAATACACTTAGCTTTTGATGTTGAATAATAAATTGCCTTGTATCTTGTACCTAGAACTTTGGTGCTGGCACGTTAAATTAAACGTTGTAATCTTAGTAGTAATATTGAAAGAGATTTTCTATTTTTCCATTTTTATGTCACGTAAACAAACGAAGTGACTTATAAAATTGTTATAAAGTGATTAAACATTTATTTAAACAAAGTGAGTAACGTAAATTACTAACAGAAAAATTGGGAAAACATAAGTTCAGAAAATGTAATATAAACGAATCAAGAAAACCCAGTCACACGTGGCGACGTGACTTTCATCACAAGTTCAGGACATAAGTAGTTGAGGTAGCAAATAAGTTGCCACCACATATCCCGATGAACGTGTTATGGAACACTGACAGTTCAGCCAGACACATTTCGAAAACGAACGAATAAAAGCTTAAGTACGACTTATCAATATTTGGTGTGGAGTTCGAGGTCGTTCGTGGTACTCGTACATCGGTACGTAGTTAAGTAGCGGGCGACGCGCCTGCGCAAATCTATGTAGACACAACAACAACACGCTGTAGATGTGAGTCGTGGCGTTCGTACAACCAAGTACTACAGACTCGCCCACGTACCGGCGCCGCTCCCCGCGCTCCTCCGCCTCCCACCCCATCCCTGCGCTGTTGCTACGCACCCCGTACTCGAGCGACTCCTCCTAAGGACAACTTGTAGAAAATGAGATATTTTATTGCCACCTGGAGCTTTGCCTTAAACTAGTCGAACAAATCTCAGGTTTTTAAGTTTCCCTTTTATTTGTCTGAGCTTCTTCGTCTCGTCAAATTGGAAACAGAGCCCGATGATAGGTACCTTTAAAAAGAAAATTCTTTTGGAAATTGTGGTTCCTTTATAAAGTACATTAGGCGTAATAACGTTGAAGGCTTGATAAGAAGGCTTTTGTAGAGCAAACGGAACCACTACCAAGGAGTTTAAGTAAATGACCAAACTTTTTAACAATATGAAATTGCTTGTCCATCAAGAAGCAAAAAAAATTAAATATTTTATCGTCTTCTAACTTAAAAGTAAAGTACACATGTCATGGTCTAATCCCTTGTCTTCAGCAACATCTCCAAGATTCGACCTCAGTAAAATTGAAAGCCTTCGGATCTAGAACTAGACTAGCTAGATCATAAATTCCCCTGAGAGCTTTCTGTGCTTACGATTTCCCGGTGAAGCAGTAAATCTGAAGCAACCTAAAAACTACGGATCATGAGTCGTAGTAAAGGTAAACGTGTGATAGATAGGTGGATCGTAAAAGACGAGAACTTTTGGTTTATCGTACAAGAAAAATTACAACTGGAATACGAGTACTAAGCTGATAATTTAGTAAAGAAGTTTCTTAACGAAAAGAATACAGTTTTTACATGGAAATGGACCACTTAAAATCCTAACTTATAATATTATAAATGCGAAAATAACTCTGCCTGTCTGTCTGTCTGTTACCTTTCAAGCTTAAACCGCTATACCGATTTAGATGAAATTTGGAATATAGATAGTTTGAGACCCTGGGAAGGACATAGGATGGTTTTGTCCCGATAGTGTGTTCCCTTGGGATGATAAAACACATTATACGCGGGCGAAGCTGCGGACAGAAGCCAATTATCAAATTAATAGCAACTAGTTGATAATGTACACAATAGCCTAGCAACCAATGAACACAGAAAATGAGTTGCGATTTAATCTTTGGTAAATACACAGTTTTGCCAAAATGCAAATGTAAGCTGATTTCTGATTTCTACTACGAAAATGCAGTAGTAAAACATCATAACACGAAACTTACTACAGACGTCAAAAACTTAATATTCTGCAGCGCGATGTCTGAAATCTGCGCAGAAAACATAAAATCATATTCTTCGAGTACTCAAATAAACGGGCAAAATGCAAGAAGGAGTAGAGTTATGCAATATACAGCCTGTTTTCAAACGCAGTATGTCCGTTAAAGTACTAGTCGGATATTGCAACAGGCACGATTCAGTCTTGAAAGGATTTGCCAGTACATCTCGCTGCTGGAATCCTAAATGAAATACCGCCGAGGCCGTGTATTTGTGTAAAGTTGTGTGCATCCTGTATACTGCGGGGAGTGCACATGATAGGTTGCATAGAAATGGTAGTACAAATAACATCGAGTTTCTTGTACTTTTGTAAGACCTGTATACCAGAACAATGTTTTGAATTTCGATCTAAAACTTGTTTATTTACATTTGTTTGGAATTTACATAGAGCTCACAGTTTAGAATGAAGAATCGCGATAGAGAATACGACTGGCTTTTGTCTGTTAAATTCTACGCAGAATTTGTTGTTTACCTACACAAACAACAAATCTATTATATAAGCAACTTATTATTCGCAATTTATAAGAATAACTTAAACAACGACGAAAATAATACTCCTTATTGAGCTGGTCGACTTTTGATGCTAGCAATAAAAACTTAAAGATCCCGTTTTATTGCTGTTTATGAAATAAATAAAGCCCAATCAAACTACCAAAAGCAAATATTTTCTATTTCTTTTGTTGCTTTGTTTACTTCATTCCCATTACAAATTCAATCACGTAAATTGGTGCGCGTCGCGAAATGCAGACTACTGTTACCGTGCAAATATTCTCCCTTGATATGAGAATTGTTATAAAGCGATTTTCTAGAACATTCCACCCCGGGTACTTCACCTTGACCTTGGGCGCACAGCGTGGATTGCGAAGTTCCAATGTCAAACCGCCATACGGTACATAGCTATACGCCAGCCGCCATTTTTTACGTGATTATCGCGTGTGTAATACATAAATCATAGTATAATGCGCTAAGCGCTTTATTATGAACTTGTGTTCAAGGTATTATATTGTGAACTTCGTTTGTTTTTTTGTTTTTGATAAAGTTATGATACACTAGTAATCCGCCCGCGAATTCGTTCGTGTGATTTCGTATTTTATCCTACAGATGACTTTCTTACGAGCAGTTAGTGAAGGCGACCAAAATTAGCTATTGTTAAATTAATAAAAAATGGGGTATCCCACCGCACTATTCCCAAACCACTACAACTCCTGAAAGCTAGAATCAACAGTGCGACCACCAGAAAAGCGCCGAGGCAGTGAAGCTCGACGAAGTCCCGGCGAATGAATTTAACTGTCTTGGATCCCGCAACGAAATTAATCAGAAAAGAATAACTGAGGAGTAGGAAAAAGTAAAAATTTCCACTTCCCTCCATATCAAGCAGGAGACAGAACAAACAAGGCCAATAGGCACAAAGGGTCGTTTACAACTGGGATAAGCCCAGTTGCCTAGCACCACGGATAAAAATTAGCATTAATATTAATGGGTCCTACATTGTGAGCTGCTAAATTTGTTTCCAATAATAGGAATGGCAAAAACGCTTGAACGCACGGAAAGGACATGGCCAGATTCTGCCCTACAATCAATTCAGAATACGTTAGTGTACAGGAATTATTAATATGTGAAAGTTACTTGTAAAAGAAATTAAAATTAAACGCAACAATTGCACTTCTCTAGAACAGGCGACAAAAAAATCCAAAATATATGTATGTTAATTGTTTTTGAGCTGTTTCTATGCAGTGCATTTGCGTTTGAGAGTGATTGTCAAATGTCACTGTCAGTGTCAAATGTTACTGTCAGTGTCAAATGTTACTGTCAACTGTCATTGTCAAATACCAACTGTCACTGTCAACTGTCACTTAAAAGCGACATCATTGCTATTCAAAATGATTAGGCATTTTTTTTGTTTCCCTATACAGTGTCTCTCGCTTCTTCTCTGATCATAAATCAAAAACTATTGGAAAGCCATACCTCTAAGCTTTAATACGACGTACTGTATGTCAATGAACATGAATATTTTTTGTTAGGGCACAGCTCCATACAAATTCTGGCCATGTCCTTTGTTCTAGTTTCCACAAGGTCCGTATAGTAAACAATTATCTTGGGTTAATTGGTTTGGGACAATTTCTTATTTGACTTAAAGTATATAATACATTTAAGGTTACTCCCTTAAAAACTTAATAACCCGTTTTTGCCCAGATGAGGCTCGACAAACCCAAATAATTATGTTGTTCACTCTTTTCCTCTCCATTATATTTTTTGTTTATGTTTGTGAGATTGCGCAGTAAGGTTCCTCAAAACAACTTTAACACCCCTTAGCCTTATCTGGGGCCTAGTATTACAAATCGTATTATGTCATATTGATTATTTACTTTATCCCAAAGGAATTAATTCTTTCATATAATAAAATTTCCCCCTATTCACCCCTTTACAGGTTTTTGGCATTTCCAAAATTTCCAACGAAACCCTGTGCAGTAAGATTTTTTAGCAAACGTTAACACCCGCTAAATCGTATTTTGGGGGTAGTTTCGAAAAAATAATAATAACTTTTATCATTTAAGGAATTAGATTTTTCATTCAAACTTTCAATCTCTTTTTTAACCCCTTAGGGGTGGAATTTAGTGTTCACGTTACTTGAGAAACCTTTCTGCCAAATTTCATCTTTATACGTCAAGCGATTTTCAATATTTCGTGATGAGTGAGTGAGTGACCTTTCGCTTTTATATATTTACTAGCTTCTTCTTTCATTTCTTAAAAAAAATGCTCCGATCGCCACCAAACTATACAGGATTATCCGCTGGGTCAATCTAAAATTTCTCTGAACATTTAATTAAAATCGGTCTAGCCGTTTCGGAGTCTATAAGGATCATACATACATACTTTCTCTTTTATATAAAACCCGGTAGAATCGTCCGTGAAGCTCCTTGCTCTGCCATACGTTCCTGCGGTCATTATTATCTAATACTACAGGTTTGCGCCAGTTCTCGTTAGCCAAGGAGAGCGGGGTAAGGCCCTTGTCCACCGCTACCACATCTCAATGCATACCCGCTTCAGCGGCCTGGAAGTATTCCCTAAGACTGCATACCTTGCGGTTGTGCGGGGTCTAAGCATTTAAAAAGCCACGACCCCCACACTTTCACGGCGTATACAGTCTCATAACCGATGACCGTGTGTGATGCATACGATTTGCGGTAAGCAATGTGCGGACTCTCCTATCCAGGGCGTCAAGTTCTGTCTGAGTCCATTTGAGTATGCCGAAAGAGTACATCAAGACCGGCATGACCCAGCCTTTGAAGGCGCGTCCCTTGTTCCCGCGTGATAAATGACTATTTAATACTTTATTCAGGCGGCCAAAGAAGCGTTCCTTCAACAACTGTTTCACGTCAGTAGCTTTGATGCCTAGTGCTTCCGACATACCCAAATACTTGTAAGTTTCGGTTGAGGAAAGGGATCTAAGGTGTATGGAATCAGATAGTTGTATTCCCACGGATTTCATAATCTACCGAAGGTTTCTTTTGCCTTCAGTAGCCTCATCAGTGTTTGGGGAGAATGAGCTTCAGATCATCCATGTAAAGCAGGTGTGATATGAACTGACCACCTCTTCTCAAGCGATAGCCCAGGCCCGAACCCTCCAGCAATGTACTGAGAGGGTTCAGGGCTAAAAAAACCACAGAGGACACAGACTGTCGCCCTCAAATATTCCGCGCTCGATCCTTATAGGTGCGCTGTTTTCCTGAATCTGTCGACATCCTGGATAATGAAGGACCGTCATCCACTGCCCCATACATGACGTCAGGAAGGCGCGCAGAGTTGCATCAATTTTATACAACTCCAGCATCCTCATGAGCCATGTATATGGTACTGAGTCATGGGCCTTCTTGTAATCTATACAACATGTTGACAGATCCATACGGGAACGGCGAACCTGTTGGCTAGTGGCAATGTCTATGAGGAGCAGCTCCTTAGTACCACGGGACCCGTTCCTACTTACATTCTGACTGACATGATGGAGTTATTGTCAATATGTTGAATAATGGTCGCTCTCAGAATGGATGTAAGAAGTTTATAGACCGTCGGTAAACACGTTATCGGTCTATAATTTTTAGGATCCGCAGTACTACTTGATTTATAGAGCTAGTGGGTTATTCCTGTCGTTAGGAACTGGGGCAGCGACCCTGACTCTTAGGCAGACTGGAACTGAGATGCCAAACGAGCGTGCGACCTTCGGAACCATTTAACCCAAATATTTTGCAGTCCTTCTTGCCCTGAAGATTTCCAGTTGGACAACGGACGGACTGCACGAGCTACATCTTGGGGTTTTATGGTAATTGCCCCCATTTGTTGTATCGGATCGCACGCTTGCTCATATACTCATTAGTACCCGGGCGACCGAGCCGCGAACGTCGTTTTCTCTATTTTCACGCGAGCAGAGGCTCGGGTGAAAATAGAGAAAACGACGTTTTCTAAAAATGATATCTAGCTAGATCGATTGGTCGTCCCCGAAACCCCCTGCATACTAAATTTCATAAAAAAACGTTAGAGCCGTTTCCGAGATTAAAATTATACATATATATACAAGAATTGCTCGTTTAAGGGAAGGTTCATATCTGACGTAAACTACGTCGAGCGTATCATCGCACTATCATCGGTTGAGTGTGAACGGTCAAGTGTTTTTCTATACATTTGTCTGTTCTGGCGTTACGCGACCGATAATACGCGACGCATGTTCCGTCAGATATGAACCTTCCCTAAAGGTATTAGATATATTAAGAATGACAAGATTAGATTAGGTGCTATTTCAAGTTGTTAGAGCTTTAATTATCGTATTTATTTAAATATTTGGAAGGCTGGGCAAAGGCCCCTCTCTCATGACTTCTAGATCTTTCGACCCGAGGTTTAGTGTGGTTTGATTTATATATTTGTTATTTTGAAAATTGACGTTGTGAATCTTGAATTCTTTGGATTCAAACGTAATTCGATTACGTTCGTCAATCAGCCTGTCTGTCATTTAACTTTGTAACTGAATGGCTGAAAAGTAAGTTTATTTAACAGATTTGAGAAGAAGATAGGCTGTGACAGCATTTGATTAGGGTTAGAGCTTATTATTTAAACCGATTTGATGGTCGTTTATGTAAAAGGTGGCGAATTTGTTCACCAACATACCAGCAAATTACCAGCTAGGTAATTGAGTAATGGTAGGTATAGGTACTCTTTATTCATTCTTTTGGGTCAAATATCTACAAGATTCTTACTTGATGTATGATTTTCCCTTCGCCATTTTTCTTTTGAAGACAACTTTTGGCAAAAGTTCTTTCAAAAGAAACCTTTGACTTGATTCTTTAATTTACTTATTTAACTTCTTTTTCGCTAATCTTTTGAATACGATGAACTGAAATCTTATTTCCTTATGCTGTCTTTATTTACTGTTCTATTCAGTTCTATCCAAATAATACTAGTTTGCTGATAAGATTTGACATTTTGATACTTAGACAGTTCTTCAAATAATTGAACCCTATTATAAAATAAGTAGTCGCAGAAGGGAACTAAATGGTATTTTTTAACGTTGTCCCCCACTCTAAGAATTTGTCCTGTATCGTTGCTTAAAATGTGACTTCAAAATTAACAATGTAATTTACATAAGTTGATGAAATAAACATTTTTTTTTTTCCTGTGTGCGTTTACAAAAAAATATGAAAACTCACATCCACAAACAGCCCTAGGTGTTTCAATTTTTTTTTTGTAAAATTTGACTACGATTTATATTTGATTTTTTTCCTGTTGTTTAATTGAGAAATTAATTGTAATCCTTTAAGGTTACCAGAACCCTACCCAACCTACCTGCCCTACCTACCCACCTACCAACCTACCTACCCCACCCTAGCATTTATTTTGTTTGGTCTAAAACCATCTTCGCATTATTGCCTTTCTATTGAAACCAGTTTGGGGTACTATTGAAATGGGTTGGATGGTTTCAAAGTCTAGCATCTGTTAGTGATACCGCGAATCAAACAGCATTCAAAAATCAATCGTGTTTGTTTGCTATGTCACTCGGTTCCACGTTCAAATACCAGCAGCCATGTTGTCAACTATGTTCCCAATTTGCCTTTGAGAAGAAACCAGCGTTTACACGGCATTCGTATTGGTTTGTGGCCAGCTCAAATTCCACACACAAGGCGAAAACCAACAAAGGCGGTTAGGCAAAATAGAACACGTTAAGTTGATAGCAGCAGGCGTAAACTATCTTGGGTTTGTACTATCTGCTAATTTAGATGTATTAACTATTGACCCATTGAGTGCCTGAAACGTGGATCCACGCGAAAAGCAATGGCTTTTTAATCGTTTCGGTCATTACGGTATTCAACCAGTTAAGGCATGTACGCAAAATGATAAGCAAATTCTTAATAATGTCTTCATGATGCCTGTCTAGCGTTTCATAATGCAAAGACACCTACTTAGTTACCCTAGTTATTTAGCATGAAACTCCTTTGAATAAATTATAACAAATATACTTGTAATGTAACTGCTCTCAAAACAAAGGAGACGACAATTATGAATTCTTACCCAAATAAATTAATCAATACTATATTGGGTCCAGCTTATAATTTTACATTTGACATAAGTTCTATAATTATTAACAGGCAACCCTAAACAATAAAATGCAATACTCCATAGAAGTACTCTTTAACCCCGATATTCCGATGAATTAAAATTCACAAATGAATCGAACAAAATATCAGTAAATAAAACCGTAAAATTAAATATTTTTATTTTATTATCATAAAACATAATAATCTTAAAATCAATAAGTTAGGTAAGTATGGTTAAATATTGAAAAAATAATATTAGATGTAGATTATACATTTAGATGAAAGTTATAAAAAAGGTGACCTCTCATTTTAATACATAAACTATAGTAATTTAAACGCCTGGGTATGTTTATAAAACAATAAAAAATATTGAGCATAAAAAAAAACTTTAATGTTCTAAATCGGTTTTTTTCGTAAATAAAGTCGATTGTTATAAGAAATCGAATCGGTACCGCATTAGGTCGTCAATAAATGATTATCTATCTTCTTATATATATAAAAGAGAAAGTATGTATGTATGATCCTTATAGACTTCGAAACGGCTGGACCAATTTTTATGAAATTTTCAGACAATCTTTAGATTGACCCAGCGGATTTTTTTTTTGAACTTTGAACGCGGGCGAAGCCGCGGGCAGAAGCTAGTACTTCATAAAAGATAACTTGATCTCTGCGGCATATGTCAAACTGACGTATACGTTATTGCTACTTTATTGTTAGCCTGTCAAGTGCTATTGTTACTGTATTGATACTGACAGCTGTCGCAGAGATCAATCTATCATTTAAGAAGTATAGTTTTTGAGCTTTCAAATGTGAAATTACAAGCTGGACGGAGAGTAATTAGGTAACTACTATTAGAATTAATGTTAGAAAATATCGTCGGCCCAAAAAGGTAAATTTGTATTAAGCCAGTGAAAAACAAGTGAGAAAAGCTAGGCTAACAGGAGCATTAACTGTTTAACAAAGGCGATACGGTAATCATTTTCAGTGATTGATAGTCGTCATATAGTCAACAAACAAGAATATAAATCAATCAATATTCGTAAGAAACGTCGAAACCGTTGCTTGTTTGTTAAACCTGTTAAACAAAGCTCAGATTCTCGTACAATATACGTATTTGACGAGAATCAGTTTACGAACTGTGAAGGACAAACACTTACACTTAAATACTAGAAGTTTCCAATAAAATTTATATTCATGGTGGATTTTATTATATAATTAACTAGACTGTGCGACACCGAGTGCTTGCTTTCAAGGGCTTTTAAGGCAATGATGATTCTGTCCAGATGGCTATGTACTGGCAAATATAGTATTGATTTAAATCAATAGAATAAGACAAGATAAGAAGAAAATATTACTCCTAGCTATTGAGCTGGTCGTAGAGCGATTAAGTTTGTAATGCTGAAGAGATAAATTGAAGAACCTAATTTTGAAAATTTACTAATAAAATCACAAATTATGTATAAATTACGCAAGATTACAAACTCACACAAATAGTGTCGAAGCTGCCTATAATTCATATCAACATGGCTGTTCAATGTTAGATGGCAATTGGGGAAACTTTATCTATAAATCCGTATTAGATCCTAACTACACAGTCTTATTGTTAGTTATCGTGGTTAGTTTAGTTTGTGATGTGTTGCTCGAGGCGAATCGATTCTTCGGCAAATACTTACCTACAATATAGAGGCTCTATACAGTATAATAAATAATAATAACCTATTTACTCTGTAGGATTATCTTTTTGATAGTCGGGGAACCCTTTTCTTTCTTTTCTGTAGAACACAAAAAGGAATATATATATGAACTACCTGGGCGAGCGAGCTCTGCTCTGGTGAAAATACGGAGAAAAGGAAATTTTCCCAGGTATGAGACCTATCTAGATCGATTTTTCGTATCCGAAAACCCCAGACAGATAGATAGATACAGATAGACAGATAGATAGATAGACAGATAGGCAGATAGACAGATAGGCAGATGAGCAGATAGACAGATAGACAGATAGACAGATAGACAGATAGACAGATAGACAGATAGACAGATAGACAGATAGACAGATAGACAGATAGACAGATAGACAGATAGACAGATAGACAGATAGACAGATAGACAGATAGACAGATAGACAGATAGACAGATAGACAGATAGACAGATAGACAGATAGACAGATAGACAGATAGACAGATAGACAGATAGACAGATAGACAGATAGACAGATAGACAGATAGACAGATAGACAGATAGACAGATAGACAGATAGACAGATAGACAGATAGACAGATAGACAGATAGACAGATAGACAGATAGACAGATAGACAGATAGACAGATAGACAGATAGACAGATAGACAGATAGACAGATAGACAGATAGACAGATAGACAGATAGACAGATAGACAGATAGACAGATAGACAGATAGACAGATAGACAGATAGACAGATAGACAGATAGACAGATAGACAGATAGACAGATAGACAGATAGACAGATAGACAGATAGACAGATAGACAGATAGACAGATAGACAGATAGACAAATAGACAGATAGACAGATATACAGATAGACAGATAGACAGATAGACAGATAGTCAGATAGTCAGATAGACAGATAGACATATGGGCAGATAGACAGTTAGGCTGATGTGCAGATGGGCAGATGGGCAGATGGGCAGATGGGCAGATGGGCAGATAGACAGATAGACAGATAGACAGATAGACAGATAGACAGTTAGACAGATAGACAGTTAGACAGATAGACAGATAGTCAGATAGTCAGATAGACAGATAGACAGATAGACAGATAGACATATGGGCAGATAGACAGTTAGGCTGATGGGCAGATGGGCAGATAGACATATAGACAGAAAGACAGATAGACAGATAGACAGTTAGACAGATAGACAGTTAGACAGTTAGACAGATAGACAGATAGACAGATAGATAGAAATATTTTCGATGTACAGAAACGACTTTTCTACAGATTTATTATATGTATTGACATTGTTTGATAGTTAATAGTATAGGACATAATTACACTCGTACTACATAAATTAATCAGAACAGGATGCTCTGTAATGGAAGTATTTATTGTTTTTTAGTAGAATAAGCTTAGAGATCAATAGAATTGCGATGCAATATAGCCGTTTGCGCGGATATAATACGACAGCGCCGTTCCTGGCGTAATCTCTGCCATGATATGTCATCAGGAGGCAGCCGCCACGCAACCATCTACGCAATACTACGCTAGAGTACTAATCATTAGCCTGTGCCACCCTTATTCGACCGTTTCGGTGGTCCCAGTAATTTCATAACAAAACTAAAAGTCTGAGCCACTTAAACCTAGGACTGGACTAAATAGACTTTTTAAACAAATCAGTAAAGTTTCACTCTTCACTTTACCAGAGTGATACAACAAAAAGATTCCTGTTCTAATTAATTCGACAATATTAATAAAATTACGTGCAAGCGTCGAGCCAGAAATCTGTACTCATTTATATTATTTCCTTTAACAACAAGCTCGTATTTCCTCAGTAGCAACAAGGTTTTTTTCCGGTTTGTTGGCTCGTTGTGTACGATACTTCGTTAGTTTCTGCGACGACGCCGTGACAAGCTCATTTCGTCTTGTTTATTAGTTCAGGTGTCAACACCGTCTAGGTCCAAATATTAATATTTCTCTTGCCGTCGACGTGACCTACTTATCGACCCATATTACACTACTGGTACGTCCTATACTACGGTAATAATTGTCATTTTTACCAAGGCCTCGTAAACACAGCTCATCTAAAATTTAAAAGGTACGGTATGGTTTTCATGTTGGAATGGATCGCCATACCTTTTTTTCAGGGTGGTGATAAAATGTCAGTAATCATTATGAAAAGTATTTTAATATTGTATTAAGAGTCTGTGAGGTTCCCGTAGCTGGGCGAATGAATTTTCTCATCTGTTTCATAAAAGCTTTTCCATTGTGTGTGGTAGAGATGACTCGATGTTTGAAATTGGTAGTAGTAGGTATCCGATTTACATCTATTACGAGTACATTGGTCAGGAAAAGTCATCATCATCATCATTTCAGCCAAAAGACGTCCACTGCTGGACATAGGCCTCTCCCGGCGTCGCCACATTGACCGATCCCGTGCGTCTCGCGTCCTTCGCCTTCCCGCAACCTGAACCAGGTCATCGGTCCACCTAGTGGGAGGCCTTCCAACGTATCGTCTTCCGGTTCGCGGTCGCCATTCCAGAACTTTTCGGCCCCATCAGCCATCTATTCTGCGAGCAATGGGCCCTGCCCACTGCCACTTAAGTTTGGCAATTCTTCGGGCTATGTCGATAACTTTGGTTCTCCTGCGGATATCATCATTTCTGACGTGATCACGCAAGGAAATTCCGAGCATAGCCCTCTCCATTGCCCTTTGGGTGACTTTAAGCTTTCTGCTAAGGCCCATTGTGAGCGACCACGTCTCGGTCCCATAGGTGATCACTGGCAATACACACTGGTCATAGACTTTTGTCAGTGGTAAATTGGACGAGAAGATACTACGCAACTTCCCGAACGCCGCCCAGCCGAGTCGGATTCGACGGTTGAACTCTTTCTCGAAGTTGGACCTACCCAACTGGACCGTTTGTCCCAGGTAGACATAATCGTCTAGAACTTCGAGTGTAGCGTCTCCGATCTTGATAGGAGTGGGTGTTACATGGGCATTCATTATGACCTTGGTTTTGTCCATGTTCATTTTAAGACCCACTCTTTCGGAACCTCTACTGAGATCATCGAGCATTTTACTGAGGCTCTCCATGGTCCCAGCCATGACCACTATGTCGTCGGCAAACCGAAGGTGAGTGATGTACTCGCCATTAACGTTGATGCCGAGCCCCCTCCAGTCCAGAACCTTGAAGACATACTCCAGCGCAGCAGTGAACAGTTTCGGAGAAATGACGTATCCCTGTCTCACGCCGCGCTGGAGAAGGATTGGTTTCGAGGTTTGATCCTGAAGACGGACTGACATAGTGTCGTTTTTGTACAAATACTTCAACACCTGAATGTACCGGTAGTCGCTGTGGCACCGTTCGAAAGCTTTCTCGTAGTCCACAAACGCTAAACAGAGAGGCAGGTTATACTCTTCGGTCTTCTGTATACATACCCGCCACAGCGTATGTATGTGGTCTACGGTGCTAGAGCCTTTTTGGAAACCGGCTTGTTCGCGAGGTCAGGAAAAGGCTATCAAGTAATTACACCCGCACGTGTTGATCTTCAAGGATGCTCTTGCCGAGGTCGGTCCGTGAATAGGTGACCGTCAATTACATAACAAAATCGGAAGCTTCACAATCTGAAACCAGTGTTGCCAAGGGGTATAGTATTATCCAGTTCCTGTGTTGTGGAGGTCTGATAAAATACTGGTATCCAGTTGCATCAGATTTGCACTGGAAGCAGACTTTAAAATAATTATTAAATAATTATTCTTTAAAACTATTATTTTCATCTTACCATAGAACGATTAAATCGCAGAAACAAGCGGATTTAATGGCTTAGGCAGATAATGCTGAAAAATATCTCTAAACAAGTCAGAAAATGTTTGTGTTAAATACTGATACAAGCTAAGTCAGCTTGCTTACCCGTGCGTTAGAACTCGCACGTGTAAACAGTTACTTAGAAACATAGTACTCGAGTACGCGTACACTTGTTTGCTAGTTTTACTACTATACAATAGTGTTTATATTTTGTTGCTCGAGTTTTCTTGAATATTTTGTTGTTATTTAACAAGAAAATTTACATGAATACGCGTGTCTGCCTGGTTGTTTTAGTGGCACCAAGGTCGACTAAGGGTAAGCGAATGAGTCTCCTAGGGGTTGGATATCCAAAACCAGAAGACTACAGGCTAGTAAGTCCTAGTCTCGTTGCAAAACTCATGAAATGAGTTTTCAACGAGATTGGGGCGGAGTAGATTATCTAGGGGACCACAATAGATCCCAATGGGTCGAAGTGTCCGAATTATTTATCAGCCCCTCCACAAGATAAGATAAGATAAGGTCGACTTAGCTTGAGATTTTGAATTCGATCTTTAGTTAGGGCAAAATCTAGTAGATTTTTTCAACTAGAAATGTCTCATTGATCCTCAGTTCGGGCAAAGTGTTCTAAGAGACTTTCAATATGGGAATTTCTATTAAGTAGCTCGAGATCTGGATTTGGACTGATTGTAGGCAATGAACTCGCTTCCGTTAATATAGATAAAATAAGACTAAACCCAATGGGAAAAATCCGGATGTCCTCTGCCTTTTCTTTCGGGAAATAAAAGTGGAATGTTAAATAAATATACGGAAAGCTCTTATGACTACTCGAAAAGGTGGTTATTGTTCTTTTGGTCACAAGTACGTCTGTCCTAAGAGTTTCTAAGAGGTTTGGAATTCTGCCCGGGAAATGTCAACAGCTTTGCCTCATTATCGACATACATACATTAATAAAATAATGAGCATAAAATGTAGATAGGAAGGTACATATCTCTTTTCGTGGAAGGATTTTTCAGAAAAAACATGCATAGCGTTCTTAAAACCATTAAAAAGGCTATTTTTTTATTTAATCTTTACTGTCACAAAGTTGGACAAAGGCCTTCCCTAATTCCCTTCAGGAACTCTTTTCCGGTGCCACCTCGTACCAGCCCTCACGGTTTGTGTCCAAAACCTCTACAAAGTGTCATTCTGTTAGCAAAGGCGATCAATATCAATTTTACAAATTGCCGTCGGTGTCGCCATCTTGGATTTTGGTTTTGACCCCATATTCGTTTTAAGCGACCCCAAAAACTATGAAAACGACCCCCATGACGAAAAGTTGGCTGATTTAGGTTTTAACCCCATACCGACCGTGATACACACAAAATTTACCTAGTACGACCCATCTCTATTATGTAATAGCTATGCCCCCGACTTCGCTCCCGTCAACTGCCTACCCTACTTACCTTTCTACCTACCCTATCTACCTACCATTTTTTTTTCTAGTATCATTTTTCCGCGGCGAATCTTAACACTTATCTAGCCATCTATCGAATATGGAGTTCAACTGTTGTGATATTTTACTTCTTGAACACTTTAAATTCATAAAATTTTTGATAGAGCGTACCGATTGGGATGAAACAAAAACTAAGTAATAAAGACAAAGACAAAGATATTTTATTTCAAGTAGGCCACCAAGCGGCACTTTTGAACGTTACATTACATTTAAAAATAATAATAGTTGATTCTACCGTGCATTCGGAAAGTAGCTTGTAATGGAGAAGAATGCACAAGAAACTCCATTCTTACTCTTTAAAAAAAAAATGTTTTACAATATTTAGGTACATGAGTACATACCTTGATGAATGAAATTGAGTTTATACAATACAAATATATTTATACAGTCTTCAGAAGGTCCAACAATACTTCAAAATAATAGTGTTCTGCATATCACTTGTTTTTGCTCCCTAGTGGATGTGGAGCAGGACTAGGATTTAGCCAAGCATTTTTATCAGTGATGTAATTCCCCAACTTATAATATGCCAGCCTGCATAGTGTGCGTTTTATACAAGTTTTAAATTTCGTCTCATTCAGTTCAAGAATGTGGAGAGGAATTTTATTGTAACATTTTGTACAGTACCCCATGAAAGATGAGGCTACTTTAGCCAGTCTGAAACCTGGTTGAACTAATTGGTCCCTATTTCTAGTAACATAATTATGTCTGTCGCCGTTTTTACTAAAAAGATGTAAATTCTTTCTCACGTACATGATGTTTTCATAAATATATTGACAAGGAACCTTCGTGATGTTAATGTCCTTAAACAGTTACCTTAGAGAATCGTGCCAGCGAAGATTGTATATCGCTCTGATAGCTCGTTTTTGCAGAATAATAATTGACTCAATTTCTGTAGCCCTTCCCCATAGTAAGATACCGTAAGACATTATACTATGAAAATAACTAAAACAGACCAGTCTGGCGGTATCCACATCCGTCAACCGACGAATCTTTCCAACAGCATTAGCTGCCGAACTCAGCCGCCCCGCAAGGGATACCAAATGAGGACCCCATTGCAACCTTGAGTCTAGCGTGATCCCCAGGAAAACCGTTTTATCGACGAATTCTAGCTTCTCCTTGTTTAATATAATGTCACAGTCAGTACTTTTGACATTCGGGAAGGAAAATTTTACGCACTTGTTTTTTTTACCATTTAAAACTAAATTATTGGCAGTGAACCAATCCTGAACCTGCCGTAGCGCGTTATTTACGTTGTCAACCTGACAAGTACGCCTATTTATTTAAAAAATTAAAGATGTATCATCAGCAAATAACACCATGTTTAGTTTTTTTCCAATAAACGGGGTAAATCGTTTATGTATACTAAAAATAAGAAAGGACCTAAAATTGAGCCCTGGGGTACCTAATACTTCAAGTTACGCACAATTTGTATGTTTAAAAGTTATCTACATTGGTTACGGACATTTTACGTGATGCGTGCTATAAACTATTCAAACAAACACATAAACAGACAAAAATTCCAGAAATACTGGAAATGGGTTCTGTTGGTTATCCTTTAACACCCAGGGTGTATATATTTTTTGGAAATATTTTCGATGTACAAAAATGACATTTCTACAAATTTATTATATGTATTGCTGATGATGATAAAATTGACAATGCCCCACATTTTTGAATGTTTATTCTTTAGTGTTTAATCCTAGGCTTCTAGATACCTAGTTATGAATGTCAAACTGGCATCAATTACTTAAAAACATATTCTAGAATATTAGGTTTAGAGTACGGAATTACAAAACAATATTAAAACTGACAAATTTTTATTTTAATAATGTTACAAAAGTGGGTAAAAGGAAATAAGCAAATAATAAGAACTGAATTAAAGCTCGTTCCAAGTCAAAGCTAGAGCCGTGAACAGACGTAAACAAAGGAGAATGAAATGGACGGAAACCTAATTTTATTTGCTATCCAACGTTGATGATTTAATTAGCATGAGACAGCAAAAGAAGGATGCTTCGTGAAATCACGTTCTTGTCCTATATATTATATTGTTTATTTGTTCGAAAAATAGGTAATTTTGTTTATATTTGTTTTTTTTTTGTTTTGTTTTAGTGGTCTAAAATCATATTCGCATTATTGCTTTTGTAATAAAATCGGTTTGGGGCAAATGGGTTGGATGGTTTCAATGACTATAATGGACATTGGTAGAAAAAATTTTTGTGTTTTATATAATTGGAATTTAGTCCTAAGGTCCTCAAACTGTTTTGCCTCATGGATCCTTTAGCAACTTTTTCCAGTTCCTCCCGCTGTTCTGTGAAACCTACACCAAGTTTCAAATATATCAAATATCTTTACGAAAGAAAGCATTACTAAATTACTATGTTATTAATGTTATTATTAATGCATAACTGTTTATTTATGTGGATTATCACTATTACGGGAAGTGTTTTGATGACAGTTTGGGGAAAAAGGATTCACAATCGTGAACCCCAATTTACCTACCATTTACCTCCCAATTTTATTTTTCTCCTTAATAGACCCCTTGAAGGTACTTTGTAGAGTTCTGGGGGTCTAGGTGAAACACTCAGGATTGAGTGGTTCAGTCAAACGATTGTTAACAATTCAACGCTGAAAGGACATCGATGAATCACCAATAATCAAATATGCAAACATTTTTCGCCGTTCCATGTCCCTAATGGATCTACATCTTCATCTTAAGCATTTGCATTTACCTGGTTCGTCTTTAATGCAACATTAACATAATAAATTATGTATTTCTCGTTTCAGGAACGTATTTCTTGCTCTACGATTTCCTCGACTACTTTGAAAAGGACGGACCCAGTTTTCTGCAGAGAGATAAATTTCTAGAAATCGTCGATACAATTTTCAAGGATTTCTCTAAAATAAAGCGAGAAGCCATCGTGTTTCAAGTAAGTGACGTGTAAACAGGGACTTTATTACTAATTCATATCTATGTTGAAAGGTCACGCTACAAGGATTACGTTGTTTAAAATTAAACAAAGTTTCTTCATTATGATGAGGGTCAAGACCTTTTATACAGTATGTAATTGGGCTACCATGTGTAATTATCATTCATTAGAAAGACAAACAATGAATGTTGTGTACTAGTTACTTATCTTAATATCGATTGTGTGAAGACAGTCTGAATGTTTAATGATGTGTCGGGCACTATCTGTATCTTCCACACGATCCACTTTTTATCAACAACTTTAATTCATACTTTGTAAGTAAAACTACAAAGTGAAAAATAACTTTATTTTTGGAAGTCGGTGTCTTTCGTAGGTACCAATTTATTACGTTATGGACACCGACTTCCAAAAACAAAGTTATTTTTCACTTTGTAGTTTTATTTGGAAGTCGGTAGTATTTTTTTGTATTTTTTTTTTTCACTTTTTAGTTGTACCTACCTAATAGGCAAGTTGTTTAGTAAGTTACCTACTCGTATAACGCCAGGATATATTACCAAAATATCATGAAACTTGAACATAACCGGTGAAATGAGAGATCTGCGTACCCCTTAAGAGCGTACTGGCGTGATGTTATGTTATGAAATGGTATAAACAACAAACAGACATGCTATTGCAGCAATCCCGAGAGATTTGCCGTTGTTTATTGAAGAGTTCTGTTGTATATCTTCGAATTTCTTCGTCAGTCCTTCACCAAATTAAAATGGGACCAATTTCGGAACATACTCTTTCAAACAGAAAAAGAATTTTTGAAATCGGTCCACAATTGACGGAGATATCGGTGAACATACACAAAATATACATAATGTCGAACATAGAACCTCCTCCTTTTTGGGAAGTCGTTTAATAAAATGTCGACTCAAAAAAGTGACACAAGATCACACTATCCTATATCTTACTAAACTGACCACCTTCTTTTTAGACGTCTTGTTATTAAAATGACATACTTAATGTTTCTATCTTCATTGACATGGAAGTGAAAAGCGTCTACAGTTAGAATTAGTAACCACGTGACACACTGCAATTTTAATACGAGAATAACCACTACAATGTTCCTACTAGTCTCTATCTTTGCGATCTCAATCGTACTACTTAAGAGCACGCTTCAATACTTTGTTCGTAGAAATTGGTGTGATTTCATCACATCCCGACCAGCCACTAAAAAGGATGTCCATCTCAAATTACCGTCAATAATGCGAAAATACTTTTCTCATTGCTGCACTTGGTATTCTCAATTTACCTGTTAAAGAGTCATCGAATTTGATGAGCAGCCTTGAATACGAAAACATTAGAAGCCAATTAAATACTAAATGGTGCTTTAGTAATGTACCTACAGCTCTATAATTTTGTTTGAAGTTTAGACAGAGAGAGACATTGTACAATTAATGAAAATTATATGGTGCTAGAAAGAGATAAAATTTGTCGCACCTGTCATAAATTACACTGTGATGCACAATTAATGGAACACCGTAACAAATTGTAGATGTTGGTGTAAAACTTTCGCCAACTAAAACGTACACTGTAGGTCTGGCCCAATTAAGTAGCGTTCATTTGTTTTTTCAGTTTCTAATAGATTGTTTCTGTTCTAGTATACGGACTGGGAGGAAATTACCGATGGTTATCTAAACCAGAAAATGATTGCTGACGTGGTAGGCGACTACTTCTTTGTGTGCCCTACCAACTACTTCGCGGCAATACTGGCGGATTCGGGAGTCGATGTCTACTATTATTACTTCACTCATGTAAGTACTTTTCATTATTACCTTATCTTTACAGGGGGGTTCTGATTTAAGGGTGGACTGTTGGGTCAAAATGCTGAACTAACCAGGAGAAAATACCATTAAAATAAAATATTCTACGCGCTACAATCAAAATAAGGATTCTACGAGTAAATGTAGGTTACTGTCCTAAAACTCCAAATTAGTTTAACATAATTAACATGTCATGAACAAGATGGTGACCTCCATCTTGTTCATGACAGATTAACAAACATAGCAAATAAGCTTTTGTTAGCACAAAATGTGAACCAATTTTACTCTTACCACGTGAAATAAATGGTTTTATTCGAATACTTAACTAAATTTTAACATCAAAGTGTAGTGACCGACAGACATGCAGGGTAAATATTTCAAAGGCGCGTGTGACGAAGACGCACTTGAATCTGCAAAACCGGTCTGGGGCTAACACGTTAATTTGGGTAACGAACCAAACTCGAGTGCCCTTATAGCCTGCCAGGAACATCTGCTTTTTGCTTTAGTACTACTTTTGAATTATAACTGGTAAGCGAGAGACGTTTGCGTAATTTTTAATTATTAAATACCTATGACGTTTGAAATTCGAATGGAAAAATATAAAATTTATCGTTATAGGTGATCAATATTTTTGTCCTTAACTTAGTAGTTTAATTTAGGTACTTTTGTGCGTTTTTTAATCTATACTAATACTAATCTATACTAATATTATAAAGAGGATAGATTTTTTTGTTAATTTTTTTTATACCGAATAGGCTCCGAAACTACTGGACCGATTAAAAAAATTCTTTCACCAATAGAAAGCTACATTATTCCTGAGTGACATAGGCTATTTTTTAATCCCGAAAAGGGGTCCTGTGGGGTGGTACACGGGAGCGAAGCCGCGGGCAACAGCTAGTAACGTTGTAAAGAGGAAAGAATTTTTTGTTTGTTTGTTTGTTTGTACCGAATAAGCTCCGAAAATACTGGACCGATTTAAAAAATTCTTTCACCAATAGAAAGCTACATTATTACTGAGTGACATAGGCTATTTTTTATTCCCGAAAACGGGTCCTGTGGGGTGGTCCACGGGAGCGAAGCCGCGGGTAACAGCTAGTATTAAATAATGTCGTTCCGATTTTATGTATTATTTTTATGCCGTTGTTGAATAAATGTGTAGCGTGATTACCTACAAGTACTTATTCATACAAGTATATTTATTTAGATTTCTAGCCATACTCCAAAAAATAGAAAATCGTTAAAAGGCGTGGTTTTAATACTCATAAGTAATTTTCAAGGATATATAACTATACCGATAGGTTTTGATTGTCTACGTAGTTTGAAAAGTATGTGTCTCATTTATTTTAGGTGTAGGTACCTATTTATGGTATGGTTAGCATAATGCTGGGTTTTTGATTAAATTGTTCAAGTAAAAATAAAATTATATTTCTATTCTTCTTCTTCGTCGCATCGATTATTTAAATTAAATTTATTTTGACCAGAAATCAGCTAGGTCAACAGCGTCAGCGTTTGCCTCGTAAAAGTCTTTCAGGGAACAGGTATTGTTGACGGGACCACGACAAGAGGTGAGGCATTGTTTAGAACGTAGCTCCGCAATCACATTGTTTTTTTTACCCAAATATTTTTAGAGGTATAATAAATTTCAGTATAATATTTAATTTATCTTGGATTGATATGTCTTTCTTAAATAAATAAAATCCAACTTTAATTGATTTCAAACAAAATAACAACGTAACATTTACAAATAGGTGCAAGCTCTAGTTCTCTTAAATTTTACACTGACCCGTAGTCAGCTGAAATCGATGAAACGTTGCTAAATATGCAACACTACGTCGACTAGATACAACCATTTTATACAAGGCCGGAATAAATAGATTGACAGGGAAAATCTGCCTATATTCGGAGCACAAATTAGGTCAATCAATTTTGTAATGCGAATGCAACCTTCATTATTGACTTTAACATTATTATTGTGGTTGGGGAACCACAATAAAAGTGTCGGAAATTAAGGAAAGATTCAACATGAATGGATTCAACAGTTGTACAAAAACGCTTGCTATTTCATGAATTCTGAATGTTATCAAAAAAGTCATCTATTCAAATAAAGCTACAAGCCAGCAGTTTTTCAACATCAAAGATCTACGTAAGGACAGTCCCACTAAACACCTGCCCGTCACCACCTTTTTGTGTTTTAGCTGGGAATAAGAAATGACGCAATATATTTCCCAGCAATACTTAAGTTTTTCTCCTAACAGATACAACATTCCACCTGCTGTTTATCTCTTTGCCACCCTTGGTTGACTGGTAGAGAATGTCTAAGGCAGTACGTCCGCCACTGTACCTTAGTGCACGAAGTTTAAATAAACAAGTATGACAAGAAAGGGAAAAATTTACAAGTCCGTGATCTAACATACTGTATGGATCAGAATGTTGGGCTGTGCAAAAAGTTCGATAAAAAGAGATTGCATGTAGGGTAGATGAGAATGTTGAAATGGATGTGCGGCCTGACGAGAATGGATTGCAAGGAAACCGTTTGTCCTGGTTTGGTCATGAAATGAGGAGGGATAAAACGCATGTTACTAAAAGAATTACGAATATAAATGTGGATTGATGGAGAGGGAGAGGAAGGCCAAAGAAAAGATGGATGTACTGTGTGAGGAGTGATATGAAAGAAAAGGTAGTCAGTGATAGCGTGACAGGGGACAGCACGGTATGAAAGAAGAAAACGTATTGCGCCGACCCCTAGTAATATGGGATGAGGGCAAGAAGATGATGACAAGAAAGGTGACTAAAACTTAAAGGACTGCTGATAGAGATGTCAGGAAGAAAATAGATATTGTGGCGACCCAAATAAATTGGGATACCAAAAGACGGATGGTAACGACGAACACTGTTTTTAATTATGTGAAAAAAGAAAAATAAATATAATCTTGATCATTCTTTATTTTATAAGATACTACTTTGCTTAAAACCTGACAAGCTTATTCCTCGGGAAAGAATGTTCATTAGCGTAATTAATTTTATTTCTAATAACACGAAGTTTCTGGATGACGTGAAACACGTGTACTTCAAGAAAGGAAAAAAAGAGCATTATAGACAATTTAATCTATCTATATAAATAAAAAATCAATTGCCGAATGTAAGTAAACGTGCATACGTTCTGTGATGCCATTTTTGGCTAATTCTTTTTTTGTTGTGTTTGTAAGTGTCAGGAGAAGTTTTGTATGAAAGAAAAAAAACAATAAAAAGTTTCATTTTCTTCATTAGTAGGTACAGTCAAATATAAAATGGTAAAGTTTCAAGTGTATTTTGTAACCATGTTCTAAGTCAATGTCCCCCCACTCGACTCAATCTCGATTCATCCTCACTTAATAAAGTTGACTTATAGCTTGTTCCAAAATTGTAACATCCTCAACTCGAGTGTTTATGCTATTGTCATGGCGAGTTTGTCAAGTGAAGCGGAGGCAGTGGTATTCTAAGACCTTTTGAAATAAACTTCCTCTGCTCAAAAATCGGAACCAAAAATAGAAATTCCTGTGTATCTTGCAATTATAATAAAATATTTTGTTTAAAGTGTATATATACGCACTAATTATAACATTGTTTATAGAAATTATACTACTGCACCTATTGTACATTTTTGTGATCGTTCTTATTTTAAATATTTTTTCTTATTCTTACTTACTGGGCTCAGTTGCCATGACAACAAAAAACCCTGGATTAGAATCAACAAATAACATGTTATAACTATAGAATTAATATTTGTTTCGGGATATTGCGCTACCGAAACAAATATATATTATATATAAATATATCTAGCTCTCAGCAAAAATATAAATATACATGGTAAATATCCCGAAACAAATATTAATTCTAATGATTGTGACCATGTCAGCTTAATAACTTATATGTATATGTATATATAACTATTAATTCGATTGAATCGAGTAGAGAAAATGACTTGGAATATAGGGCTTAGAAAAAGACGTAAAAAATAAAAAACTGGCCAAGAGCGAGTCGGACTCGCGCACGAAGGGTTCCGCACCATTGTCGCAAAAACCGGCAAAAAAATCACGTTTGTTGTATCGGAGGCCCCCTTAATTAATTTTATTTTAATTTTAAAATTATAATTTTTTGAAGTAAATATACAACTAAATATACTGTGAATATTTCAAGCGTCTACCTGTTGCCGTTATTAATATCGAGCAAAAAACGGCATAAAAATCACGTTTGTTTTAAGGGAGCCTCCCTTAAATATTAATTTTATTCTGTTTTTAGTATTTGTTGTTATAGCGGCAATAGAAATACATCATCTGTAAAAATTTCAACTGTCTAGCTATCACGGTTCATGAGATACAGCCTGGTGACAGACGGACAGACAGACAGACGGATCGTGAAGTCTTAGTAATAGGGTCCCTTTTTTACCCTTTGGGTAACCTAAAAAACCTCAAAAAAGGGTACAATTTATCTATCCTAATCAAAAACACTGAAATACTAAGGTTTGTTTATTGGATTTCAAAGATTTTTTTTTTTTTTGTGAACGACGATGTCTGTACTAGTATAAACTGTGTTACAGACACCGGTTATCTAAAAATAAAAGAATGCAACAGTTTAAAAACGTGTGTTTTGTTTGATGTTGAATACACAACTACAGTAATACCCGAAGACATTCTAGACTCTACCAGATGGAAGCACTTGGCACATACATACCTAGCCGCCTACATGGGCGGTTACGAAAACTTTTATCTCGAAAAAACTTAGGACGAGAGGGGCAAACTAGTCTCTCGTATAATATAAAATGAGATTGTTTCAGAAAGGTCTATTAAAACTCTTTTAGGGACCTAAACTTTCGACGCAATTTTCTGAAGGGCTTGTTGGGGTTGTGAATTCTTAGCAACCGTAGAATGTATATTTACTATGTAGTTGCAGGAAAATTCAGTGCTCAGTTATCACGAAATAGTTAGTCTCCAGGTAACCAAAGAAAGAAACGAAAAAGTGATATTCTTTGCAATGTCTATACCAATATTATAAAGAGGAAAGTTTTTTTTGTTTGTTTGTAACGAATAGGCTCCAAAACTCGATGATTTAAAAAAAAAACACCCATGGGAAGCTACATTATTCCCAAGTAACATAGGCTATAAAACATTTACAAAAAAAATTTGAGATCCTTATGAAAATTGCAATAATGTAACACAAAGTAGCAAAGGTTTGCCTACAAAATTCATTATTTGGCGTTCAGTGAGAAAATGATGATACATAAAAATTATGTACTTCATGATTAAAGTATTAGTACTTTAAACATGTTATTACTTTCAAAAAAGTCTGCGAGAGAATATATCTCACAATCATAGTTAAGTCACAATAGCAGCTTTTGAATTCTAAAATTTCATTAGATTAGCGGTAGAAACAAAAGTTGGTTACATTCGTATTGTAGTATTAATTCTTATTCAAATAAATTGTTTAAAAAATTGGTAGGTAAGTAGGGTAGGGTATATAGGATAGGGTAGGGTAGGTAGGTAGGGTAGATAGGTAGATAGCCAGTTGACGGGAGCGAAGCCGCGCGGGGGTCTGCTAGTATTATATATTTACCAAAATATTTTCATTCATATTAAGTAGTTCGAGCTGCTATAAGAGAAGAAGTGGAGAGAACTGCAACTCCAAACGAACTGGCATTATATTCGTGAAAACGATACGACGCGACGGTTGGACGGTTTACGTGATATTTAATTAACGCATGTCAATGACAATATTTTTTTTTTTACCGCTGGCAGAATGAAGAATCACTTTATCTACGCCCTTTTTACGTTGTATCTACAAAGTAACTGCAATCGAATGCGGTCTCAGCTGTCATATTATTATCTTGATGCTGCAATCAAGTAACGCATATCACTACCCAAGATACAGAAGCTATACTTATTCCAACCACAACTGCCACCAAGGATGAGTCGAATACATATTTCATGGACGCATCAAGTGCCGTATTCAATTGCACCGTCTTTTGGCTATTGTCCGCGCATCTCACCACACCCTCGCGTAGTTTTACTCCCTTTTGTCATTCAATTTCTGTAGAATAACCACTCAACATGTGGATGGATGGTAACAAATTTTTCTCACGTTTGTCTTTTGTCAAAAATATACCGGCATCTACAGTTGGGTTTGTGAGACGGATTGCTCCAATTACGGTGTACTATGTTAAGGCTTGAGGCATTTAATTATTTGTGTATTTGTAATCTGTGTCACAACAACAGAATGATAATATAATAATAATATAACTTTATTTGCATCATAAAATAGTATAACCATATAATTAGGTGTTTTTGACATTTTGTAGGTAGACATTACATACATAAACAAAGAGATTCCTGTATTTAAACACTAGCTTTCAATGCGATATTTCTCACCTTTCGAACATTTTATAAGTTTTGCTCGTTTAGTACTTACATCACACTGATAATTATTTAGTACGTATTGAGTCACTAACCACCCACTGATAATTACTTACACTGATATTGTTATTTAGGTTGTAGCATTCGATTCACACTGTCCTCCGTACTAGTCGAAACTGTATCACGGGAGGATAGTCTTATTTGTTTTGGATATTTCCTTATTGTCTTGTTTCAGAAAAGTCTTCTTTACTATCATAATTATCAGCCTAACGACGTCCACTGCTGGTCAGAATTCCCCAATCGTGACCACATCGACAGATCTCGTGAAAAGGTCTCTCTATTTTTTTTCTAATTCTTCATTTTAGTATAACAAAGAACTATGGAGCTGATCCACAATTTTGTTATCTCATCTTGCTTCCAATATTACATAAGCCACTAACAAATAAAGCCTTCAAACAACCAGTAATTTAAACTGGACGTAAATATTTACCAAACAATGTAATAAATCTTTAATGAATTTAATATTCGCGACAAATGATTCATTCACCGATCGTTCAGAAATAAAAACAACTGATTAAATATTTACACTAGATCGATGCTGAATCAAGACTCGAAGAGCCGCTAACATGAATTGTGAAGTCGAGGCCAACGAGAATAATAATTTTAAAATTAAATAGACTTTGTTGTTTTTTAGGTCTTAAGATTAATCTTAGGTAAACGATGCTGGAATGTGCTGTGACCTGGTGAAGGTTGCAGGGATGCGCTGTATGCGGGACGCACGGGACTGGTCGATGTGGCGACGCTTGGGGGAGGGCCTATGTCCAGCAGTGAACGTCTTTCGGCTGACATGATGATGATGATGATGAAACGATGCTAATCAGAACTTTTGGGACTTAAATCGAGATTCGTGTCTGGGTTTAGTTTAAAATAGACACGGACTTTTTTTAATCATAAGGAGCTAGTGGCTACAAAAACAGACACACGGGTCGGACTTCAATGTTTAGTAATGCTTGCCGATGGGTGTCGAAACTCTTTCGTGCCTTGGCGATAACTCTGTCATTTGAAGATATTTGACATTCCTTACGGTAGTCAAAAGAAAATGTGACGACAGTCTTGCCAAGGGGTATCATGTTACCCAGTAAATGGGCTGAAGAGATCAGATAGGCAACCTATCCAGGGCAAAGAATAGGCAGATTGAAGTCTCGGTTTAGTTTAAAATACGTACGGCCTTTGCTATCTTAATCCATATTTAGGTAAATGGCTACTATGTCTTGTCTGATATCAAATTATGAAAGGTCTGGGACAAAATCAGGTTGATGCAAATATAGGTAGGCCTATATGTGAGGTGACCTTTGCGTTTATCCTTTGAACCGGTCAAAACTCTTTGGGTTGACTAGTTTTTTTTTTTATAGAGATTCAAGGAAGAGATCGAAACCTTTTTACTTTTGACGCTCTGATAGTTATTTGTTCCATATGTCGTGAAAACAATGGAAGGGTTATCTGATAATGCGATATTCTTTTAAGGGCAGAAATAATCAGCGGAATATTTTTTTGGTTAAAAGTCTAAATATAGTGACATTTTATAAGCGATGACGATTGTTAGAAACGCTATCTTGCGCTACGGTTACATGGTTAACCCTAAATATTTTATCATACGGCCATCGTAATCACTAATAGATTGTCACCACCCAATGAAGGTCTATCAAAATGTCCATTTCTTATAGACGATGTCGAAGAGCCACAAGCGTAGTTAAAAGTAAAACTTTTGTATTGCAGCGTCAATGTACCTCGTAGTTTTTCTATAATATTTGTCTTAGCTTCTTCATCTTCTCTACAATTACCATAAAACCGAAAATCTCAACGAATTTATGAAAAACGATAGCCCACCCATCTGCACGCCCACTTTAAATGCAAAAGGTGTCCACAATGATCCCGATATAAGAATATCGAGATAAATGGCCAACGATAAATCAGGAAGTTAGCGGGGTCGGCACGACTCGACCGGGCTCGCGATTTGTCGTCGAAATAACGATTTGACGGACACTGCTGGCATCAGAACAGCTTTGTAGGTCAAGTCACGACGCCCAAACAAACTAGCCCTCTGGCTTCTGGTATAAAACATTATGAATACTAAATAAGTTGCCTTTTAATTCTGTTTGTAGACGCTACATAATCGATTGGATACTTTCATTAAAGATGAGTAAATTGCTGCTGGTTTGCTTTCGTGTTTATTGAGCAGACATTGTAAATAATCCAGTTCCATCTATACTTTATATATATTATTATAAAGCTGAAGAGTTTGTTTGCTTGAACGCGCTAATCTCAGGAACGGTTGGAATTGAACAATTCTTTTTGTGTTAAATAGTCCATTTATCGAGGAAGGTTATAGGCTATATAGAGCATA
The DNA here is from genome assembly GCA_948252205.1 of Orthosia incerta. Lineage (NCBI taxonomy): Eukaryota > Metazoa > Arthropoda > Insecta > Lepidoptera > Noctuidae > Orthosia > Orthosia incerta. The sequence continues at coordinate 11,652,213 of OX411748.1, forward strand.
AATGAAAATTTTTGCAAAAACGGGAAAAATTTGAGAGCTTTCGGTATGTAGGGTAGGTAGGGTAGATGGGTAGGTACCTACCTACCCATCTACCCTACATATAGCTAGTTGACGGGAGCGAAGCTGCGTGGGACAGCTAGTATAATAATATAACAATTGATGTCCGTTTTTTTATTGTTTCAAGGTTTGCACTAAAATTAACATGATAAGTAGCAAACCAGACGACGTGTAATGTAACAAACGGCTGTAGGCACCTTTAATAAATTAGGCATGGGTCAGCCCTGGTCGCGGAGTCAAAGGTCACAGATTAACAGCAAGCTATTTTGGGTTGTGACCCGTCGCCGTTCCATTTCTGCTCCCGACAGTGCGTTCATTCCACTTTATAGGTTTATTTCCTCTATATCTTAGATGGGACCATTAAAACAATCGATTTGTGTCCCACGCTTCGGTGTACAGAAAGAGAAATTGCCTTTTCGTCCTTAGACAGTTGGATAATGTATTGGCTGTGGGATGTATTCAAAATTGTTACTTTAGGTGTTCTAACATCACACTATCTATACTCTATACTAATATTATAAAGAGGAAAGATTTTTTCGTTTGTTTGTACCGAATAGGCTCCGAAACTACTGGACCGATTTAAAAAAATCTTTCACCAATAGAAAGCTATATTATTCCTGAGTGATATAGGCTATTTTATCCCGAAAACAGGTCCTGTGGAGTGACAGGTTCGGTCCACGGGAGCGAAGCCGCGGGCAACAGCTAGTAATATTATAAAGGTGAAAGTTTGTGAGTCAGTGTGTGTGAGTGTTTGTATGTTTGTTACTTCTTCACGCTCAAACGGCTGGACGGATCTGGATGAAATTTGGCACAGAGATAGATTATAGTCTGGAATAGCACATAGAATACGTTTTATCCCAGAGATATGTTCCCTTGAGGTTAATTTTCAACATTCACGCGGGCTAGGCAGATAGGCAGATGTGCATCTAATAGAACAACACTTTTCTTTGTTTTAAGATTAAATCACACAGTCTTTAACTTTAATCTTCTGAAATCTGGAACAAGTCAAAAACTTCGCATGTATGTATGCATGCTATATGTGTGGAACATATAGCATGCATACATACATGCGAAGTTTTACAAGTAAAAAAAGCAGAAGTCTTAATCAAATACGTGTGCGCATGGTATTCTTGACATATTCGGATCCACTTATATATTTCTGTTCTGTACAGTGTCTGTCTGGTTAAGGTCTCATAAGATCATCGTCACCATCAGCCTTTTAACGTTCCAACTGCTAGGGCCCCCTCTGTGAGAGAGGCAATGGGCCATAATCCACCACGCGGGTCCAGAGCGGGTTGGATGTCACATGCCTTCGAACTTTTGGTTCAAGGACATGCCGGTTGCCTCACGATATTTTCCGTCACCGTTTTTAGAGCAGTGATGATGAAAATAATTTACACAAAGTAATGCTCCTGCCTGAGTTCGAATCCACGGCCACCACTGCTCGTACGATGTCTCATGCGATGAAATCATTTATTTAACATTTTAGTTATTAACATTTCTACTACACCTACTAACATATTAAAACGATTCTACTGTAAGTTGCACAGCGGGCAACGCTGGAAGTTAATGTAGATTGTGTGCTCTCTGTTTTATTACAGTAGTCCACGGAATTAAATTTATTGTGTTCCAAAATGTTAACGTTTGAATTTTCAACGTGTAAACAAACCTACGCGGTGCACAATATTGTTAGTAGAAGTAAGTAGACATCTAGGTGTTTGCCGCACAAATTGGATGGCGAATATTTTGTAATTTACACTGTTATTTCGTGCTGCATGTAACCAAAATCTTTGATGCAAATGAAGGGATGCTTGCTGGAATTTCGGTATCTGCTACATAACAAGAATCTAGTGATTCTTGTGTAATGGAGATGCTCATCATAAAGTTGTTTCTAAATTCCTTGACTAAGGGGTTCAAAATATGGAATTAAAGTATTGTAAGTATTGATTTTCATCGGAAAAAAATATCGAACTATACTTAATTCGAAGAGCAAGGAAATGGTTTTTACTTAATTTAATTGTACAGTAGTACGTATTGCCTAATATTGCTAATACCTAGTTTTTGCAAAATTTTACAATTTGGATAAACTTCACATTTTTCAAAGACTGATTTTTAGGGTTCCGTAGTCAACAAGGAACTCTTATAGTTTCGCCATGTCCGTCTTTCCTTCCGTCTGTCCGCAGCTTAGCTCAGAGACTCTTAGTACTAGAAAGCTATAATTTGGCATGGATATACATATTAATCACGCCAACAAAGTGGTAAAATAAAATCATGTCTTTTTTTACGGTACCTGCATGCAAAGTCGGGATGTTTTCTTTCTCGTCTATCCCATGGTGTGGGATATCGTTGGATAGGTTATTAAAAAATATTAGGGTTATCTCGAAACCATTTTTCGATTCAGGGATCCGTTTGCGTAAAATTAAGCTTCAAATTGCAAATTGTTGTTAGAGCCAAGTGCCAGCCAGCTAAATGGTTGCTTTAGGATATGTGAAAAAAATTACAGCAGTTAAGATAGTTTTCGACCAACTTATAAAATGTATTTGGACGATTAAAAATTTTGAATATTGATGTACGGGGACAACAGTTTTCGAACAGCAAAGTTAATTTTGTCCCTTTGTTAGCGCAATGTTCAGTGCTTTCATTGTTTATGAACGTTAGTATTGTAACCTATTTATTTTGGTGAATGTATATATATTATATATTTATACGGAACCTTCTGTGCGCGAGTCAGACTCACTTGGCCGGTTTTTAGGGTTCCGTACCCAAAGGGTAAAAACGGGACCCTATTACTAAGACTCCGCGGTACGTCTGTCTGTCTGTCACCAGGCTGTATGTCATGAACCGTGATAGCTATAGACAGTTGAAATTTGCACAGATTATGTATTTTTGTTGCCGCTATAACAACAAATACTAAAAACAGAATAAAATAACTATTTAAGAAGGGCTCCCATACATAAAACGTGATTTTTTTGCCGTTTTTAATGAAGAATGGTACGGAACCCTTCGTGCGCGAACCCGACACGCACTTAGCCGGTTTTTTTATATCAACGCGATGGTAAACAAATAACAGACAATCGAGGTCCGTTCCTCAGCCACCCTTTATCATAGAAACAGTAATGTGTCTTGAATTAAATAGAACGGTGTCTTTTCTGCCCAGAAAACAAGAAAATATTCCCAAACGGATCCGCGCCGACAGCTGGAGTATCTATAATTCCATAAAAACGTCGTATGTAGGCGGACACTAACAACGTTTACTCTGCGACTCTTCCAATAAAACATTTTACAAACGATAACCTAATTTCAAGTGAAAATATCTCGAAGAGGCGAACTTGATTTCCGTTAACAAGTTGGTTAGCAAATTTATACCCATTCCACGTTCTACTGTCTGTACGTAGATTGTTCTGACTTATTGTAGGTAACTGATATGTAATATGGGGGAAGAGGTTAAAAAATAACATCGGTAAATCTACCCGGTTAAGCAGCACTTGCCGAGGTTGTTCACCGGATGGGTCCATTTAATAGTGAGACTGTTTCGTGTCTCGGCAACAAGTTAAGCCTTTGGTTCTGGAAGTCATTCGTACATATTTTGACAGTTGCTACGGGAAGTCATTTTTTTTTTTTTTTTTTTTTTTTTGTTTGTTCCTTACAGAACAGGCTAAGGTCTGAGACCATGCTGCCTAGTCATCAGTATTTTTCTTGAATTCATTAGTAACATTAGAATGCGGATGTAACATATTCTAATGTTTTTTGGAGTATTTGGAAGCAAATTGTATCGAGTCAGCCTTCCCAGTAAGCTTTGCGGAGGTAGTCAATACTACAATAAAATTCTCCGCTCCACTATCCCGAGATCGCTTCTGTCAATGATTTCACATATTGTCCAGTTGCGTAGACAGTTGAGACACAAAACTACACCACTTTTATATCACAATATCCACTAGGAATCAATTTGCAAATAATATTAACAGCCGCTGAAGTTCACTCGAAAAAATCCCGCCAAAAAAAAAAAACCTTTTTTTTTTTTTTGTTTGTTCCTTACGGAACAGGCTAAGGTCTGAGACCATGCTGCCTAGTCATCAGTATTTTTCTTGAATTCTTTAGTATGCATAGGCTCGGACAAGTGGCAATCGATGTCAGCGAAGGCGACAGTCAAAATGTCAAAATCTAAGGGATTGATCACGTGATTTTTCGATATAGCTTGTCAATCCCTTCTTACTACTAGACTGTGCACTATGGCGCAAAAAACGGTCCGCGCGAGAGGGCTCCCGTTGGTAGTGTGTCTCTTTCTAATGAGATGACCATGACCAAACAGAACACGGGACAAATTGATTGTAAAAACGATAGTATCCAAATATATTTATGCTACCTAAATACGCTACCTAATTTATGGTAAATAAAAAAAAATGGTGTGTATATTTTTTGGAATCTACGTCTTATCTTATCTTATCACGTCACTTACCGTATGCTGTCGGGTGCAAAGAATTTCAACATCCCTTGTTTTCCCGTGGGTGTCGTAAGATGCGACTAAAGGACAAACCAGACAATGGGCAGCAGCGTCCTCTATGCATTTGTAACAACCATACTGCGATCGCCAACCCGCCTGCAAAGTACTCTCCATGAATAGCATAAATAAAACATAGCCCCTAGTGCCCGGCAGCCTGCCTATCCTCGACTACGGTAGCGGTCGAGGTTACGGTATGGCAAGGGGTGCTACGAATCCCGGACGAGATCCGGCTACCCCAAAAATACCGACGATAGGATCTGGCAACGTACAACACGCGCACACTTCAGACTCCGGACCGACGAAAAGATCACCGAACTAGAAGAGGAATTGAACAGATTACGATGGAGTATTATAGAGTTATCTGTAGTTCGAAGAGAGGGGGAGAACTCGATAATCCTCAAATCCCAAATCGCCTCAAGTTTCGTTCTTTAAGACCCATCGTATAGATAGGAACAAAAAGCTCTCTGATCCTACTCTCAAGCTCATGGAGGAGAGGCGTGAGATGATCCAGCAGTCTTCAGACGATGCTTTGAAATATCGGCAGCTAAATATATCCCAAAAGATCTCAATGATTTCACATAATTATTGTTCAGTTGCGTAGACAGTTGAGAAACAAAACTATACCAATTTTATTCCACTAGGAATCAATTCAACAATCCAATCAATTCAATTTCACTCGAACAAAGCCCGCCAAAAACCACAGAACATATATACCCTAAGGAAAAATCCGCAAACCACCATCTGACATTTAGTATTACCAGGCCCAAACATTTAAAAGTACTACTTAAGAGTAGTACTTTTCGTTGTATTTAAAAATAATTTAATACTGAGTAAGCTCAGTATTAATATTTTTTTTTAAATACAACTAATTGATTAATTATAGGAACTGTAGAAATATTTAAATACGTTTCAAATTCTATGAATCGTTCGTTTTGGAATAACATAAAAAAGAAAAATATAAAATTTTCTGCCAAACCCAATGATTAGTTGAGCTGGCAAGATGTCAGACAAGGACACACTACCAGCGGAAACCCGTTCGCCAGGACCGCTTTTGGTTAGCTACCGCTTATAAGGAAATAGCTAACCTAGGTTTATGAAAATAGATTTAATTTTAGCTAAACAAAAATTTTTGGTTCACAGTCTAGTAGTAAGAAATACGTCTTTGTTAATCCCATACAATTTTGCCTTTTTGACAATCTCTATCGCGACGCTTTCGATGATAGAATGTCACTTGTTTAGGGTCTCAGAAGCCTTTAAGTCTGACAGCCAGGTTTGCCAAGTGAGGAGTTTTTTTTAAAGCGATCAGTACATTTAACTAAATAATTCAGCTAAATCCGACTCTCGTCATAGTTGGTACACAAGCTAGAATCTAGGCTTCATTTTTATTATCATCTAGCCATTAGATCACAATGAACATGACCACCAAAAGAGATAGTGTCATTTTTGTACACGGTATATCTAATGTCGAATTCCCTTACGCAATAAGGCTGCAGTTGACGCCACTGTTGAGTAAGTTCCTTAAATATCCCCTCAGCTAGCGAGCAAAGTTTGAATTAAAATCATTTCTAATGCCGCAGGAGTGGGATTAAATATAAAATCGAGTATGCCGCAGTTTCAGCCCATTTTTTTTTAGAAAAGACGGAGGATAACATTTCCCGAAACATAAAACTATATTAAAGCAGTGGTTGGTAAATCCCGTACCTATCTTTATCTGCCATATATGGAAAATTAAAAAAATCTAAAAAAAAAAAAAACGCGCGCTAAAAGCCAAAAAACTATGAAATTTAATATTTTGAGGATCTTATTCTACACCAGCATCCCTAGCAAAAAATTCAAACGCGGTAGCCCTCATTAACCCAAGAAAATCAACTGCTACAAATACACAGTTCTCTTAATAAACAGGTAGGTATAGTACGGCCAATAACACAATTAACGTTGTCGTAATTAGTAACCGCTTTTGGGCAGCTCGTCAACATCTAATTAACTAAGCGGACTTAGGAGACATCTAAATTGCAACAAAGATTCATTAGTAACGACCTTGTTATGTTATCTTGGGTAGAATCGATATGAAATAGTGGGTATCCCGCCAAACGCATAAAATGATACGGAAATACATTCATTGTACGTACAGAGAGTGGCATTCCCTGCCCGGTGTCTGTTTGCCTTGATATCTTCCAGGTTGTTTTAAGTCAAGAGTGAATACTTACTTCTGGGTTAGCGTGCTCTATCGTCGACCACGTCATTGCTTAGCTTAGCACCAGGTGAGATACATGAGCCTTGATCCATAATAATAATGAAAAAGAAAAGAACTTTTATTTCAAATATAGCTTGACATAATAAGCTTTGAAACAATTTTTCCAACATATCTTGCAGAAAGAAAAACTTGAAACACACATGTAGAATTCGCATTCATTATTCAATTTTGTCTGACCTTGGCCTACATTCGTATTCCCCTCGCACAGCAAGCGATTAAGACGTCGTACGAATACTTTTCAGCGAATATGCCTCCAGATTACACACACTCCACAGGGGATTTGGATGTTCAATTTGTTTTGTAACCAAATCTTTTTTTCTACTTATTATGTAATTCCCGGCCTAGATTATGATCTGCGAATATTTTCCTAAAATAAATCACAGTTATTCCTCGATACGCATTGTTATGACATCTGCGTAGGTTGGACATTATTTTGTTCGGTAATTAATCTTTTTAGGGTTCCGTAGTCAACAAGGAGTCCTTATAGTTTCGCCATGTCCGTCCGCAGCTTAGCTCAGAGACTCATAATACTAAAAAGCTTAAATTTGGAAGGATATAAATATTAATCACGCCGAAGAAGTGGTAAAATAAAACCATGAAAAATGTTTTTTTGCTTACCTCCTGTACATGTAAGGATGGGATGTTTTTTCTTTCTCGTCTTTCCTTTCCTTTTTGTTAGAGTCATGTGCCCCTCCCCCTCCACCAGCTAAATGGTTGCTTTTGGATATGTGAAAAAAATCACGGCAATGGTACTCGTATATTATATAACGAAATTAAAAGGAAAACTATCACAGCTAAGTAGGCTTTACAAGTTTACGCGTAATAGTCGACCAACTTATAAAATGTACTGGAAAAAGTAAAAAAAAATTATAATATTGTTGTATGGGGACAACCGTTTTCGAACGGCATTATTAATTTTATCCCTTCGTTAGAGCAATGTTCGGTGCTTCCATATTTATGAACTTTAGTAACGTTACCTATTTGCTTTGATTAATTTAGATGTTTATACGGAACCCTCTATGGGTGAGTCAGACTCCCAATTGGCCGGTTTTTCAATGTTCGATCATAACTGCTACACCATTTCGGTACAAGCGAACATATCAAACGATATGTGGGGGAACTGTGTCTGGATTAGGCATTGTGTTATTTTAAGTGCCACAGATACCCTATATTTGGTAGTTCTTGTGATGTTATGTAAGGTGTGTTACTTTGTGTAAGAGCTGACCTTTCACGGGTACATGGGTGGGTAGCTTTAGGTGGCTACCTACGTCACACTCATGCATGACAACGCATAATGTTGGCTGCCGACCGCGTGCATTATTAAAAGGGCCTCGCGTACCAAACGGCCGCTTTTAATTTAATGTCTGTGTCTAAAAACGTTACTAAGCACGAGGGAATTGTTTTCAAGGTTTAAATTCAAAGTTAGCATTGTTTGTGGGGCATTTCGGATGGAGGGTATCCGTTGACTGCCAAACTAATGTGGCAACAATTAAGGCCCCTCGTTTATGGACCGAAACGGAGCAATTACCTTATCTATCATTATGTGCGTGAGTCTTGTGAACTAGGGGTGTGATTTTCTTTATCATCGATCTGAGTTTTTGACCTAGATTAATAGGTCAAGTGATTAAAGTAAATATGAAACAAAATGTATATGTATTTCATTTTTGATATCATGCATAGTTTAATGCTACAATAGACATGCAGCTGTACATGGCAATTCACTCGATCTAATGACAATGACCAAGCATTCAAAGGCCAACTGTCCATAATTGGCACATTTGGCAGACAGATTGGCTATTGCAGTTTGTCCAATCGTTCTAGAGCAAAAAATGTGTAATCCCATCCACTTTACGTAATCCTTTAGTGGTCTTTAAGACAACCATCTTCCTGCCCCTGTTCCATGTCACTTGAGGTCGGCGCAACACGTTGTCTTTTTCAATTTCGTCCTGTCAACTGTCACCGTATCACTGACTCCCTTTTCTTACATACTATTCCTCGCAAATCCTTGTCTTTGGCATCCGGCTCCCTCTTTATCCATCCACATTTGTATTATCATAAATCTTTTAGACAAAACCCATTTAGCTTTTCTTTGTATTTCATCTCCTTCTCTATCTAACACATTCTTTATGTTTCCACATGAGTTTCATGTTTTTCCTTCACACGCCTTACAGACACCCACGAGTTAAAAAAGGGGTATCTTATTAACTGACAGGAACTTTACAATAACAGAAGTTACTGCCATTTACAATGTTTTTAACCTTTTGATTGTTTTAATTAAATTTGAACTTAACAATGTCAATAAAACCTTGTACGATGGCGTAAATGGCATCATGGCTGAACGAACTTTGTCTTTACATTGCAAAAGTTTGCAGTAGGTGGCAACAAATACAGTTGGGTTTATATTGGCTTCCTACGCTCTTCTTGAGGTTCAAGATTTGTTCGTACGTATAGTTAACTTTACTGCCTTTCTGGTATGGCATAATTAGTAGACTATACGATTAACCCCTTGAGTGCCTAAGACGTAGATCAACGCGAGACACAGTGGCTTTTTAACTGTTTCGGTAATTACAGCACGGAACCAGTTAAACCGTTCTCATACAGTTTTGTTTCAAGTCTTACAGTTCTGCAAATAATGTTACTCCTTCTAATAAACTGGATCACTCTTAGCGCGAAAATGGCTCTCCTGGTGCAAATCTATGAAATGCGTATGAAGGCTTTTCATTGGCAAATCTACAGTCAAAGAAGTAGGCTATATACGATGTAAATAAATATACAGATCGAATGATATCGGAACTACAAAACTTTGTTAAAAATCGTTTTCTAGTCCAAGCTGAAGTTAGATAGCCACTAGACTAAACTTTAAATTGATGAAGGCGCTTTCTAGATTTAAAATTAGATTGCTCCAGTTGGTCGGTCTATCGATTATTATGCTTCCATCAAGGTATTGTCAATTAGTTGTTTTTAGCTTAGAACTGGGGTGTTTTAAACCCACTGCGGGGCACTGACCAGAGACCAAGGCTGCTTTGTCTATCAATCAATATCTCTTGGCGATTTAAAACTATGTTGGGTTTAACTTCCAGTGTACAGGGATGCAACTGATTACCAGTATTTTACATGGAGTGAGTGCCTATCTGACCTCCACAACCCAGTAACTGGGTAAGTCGATTCCCCTTGGCAAGACTGGTGGCAGATTTTCTGGTTTCTAACTGCCCGTAACGATAGATCTACAAATACTAGACTAACTCGGGACCATACTTACCGAGGTACGGAGTCATCTCGGTATGTTATGATGGTCACCAATCCATGGACTGACCTCGACAAACATTCAGTATCTAACTAGGTTAGATAAGCCATCGCGCTGTGTAAGATACTGGCATTCGTCCGCATCCGGATAGACTGGAAGTCGACCCCAAATTAGCTGGAATAAATATAGACAGATGATGCCATCTTCCCTAAATAGAGGTCTAAATCTATTGACTACACTGTCGTTACAGTAAAGCTATTTACGAGGTTAAGGTTCTTCGAAACATTATCGTAATTGTACCGCAAATAGTTCGCTGTTCCGCGAAACACAGAAGAGGTCAAAACAGCGCTTTCTTACGAACCAACAGCTGATGTCGTTGCGAAATTATCTTTTGAACAAAGAGGCTTTTGTCTTTGTCCGTTGAGAAGAAATATAAAAATCGCCCACATGCGACATTAGTTGGAATCTATCTATTTACGTAAGTATGTTTTCTTTTCAATAAACCTTGGTTTCTAAAAGGATGTTCCATTTCATCTAAGGTCAATTTAAATGATTGGTTTTCGTTGTTTTTGGCATCCAATCACAATATTTACGGACTCCTCTTGTTGGCGTTCTACTTCAAATTTAAACTCAATAAAGAAAAAAGAAAATTGCGTGTTCAATTAATCGTTTTTTTTTTACCGGTTACGGGTTTTGGTTTTTTACCTCTTGACGCTTGATGGTATGTCTAGTCAATAAACCGTTTTTGATGAATATACCCATCAAATGATAACACATAACGTTACGCTTAATATTTTAAATACTCATCAATTTGTAGATGACAGGACCAACCAGTCCTATTTACATTGAGTAAAGTAGAAATTCGCTGAATACTAAAAGACCATTCCACGAAAACCACTGTATGTGACATCCCGTAACATCTTTAAATAATAAATGATTATACAAGTTAGTCCAGCATTAACTTAAACGAACATTCCCGCACTTTATTTGAAGCGTGTTAATTTCGTTCATTTAAACTGCCTTTACAAACACGTAGTGTTATTCCTACCCGAAATAACACTAGGTGGAATGTCAGAATTCGTAAAAGCTGTGTTTAATTAGCTACATGTGGTGTGGAATTTTAGGGCACTATTACTTAGTACTTAGGTAGCTATGTTGGTATATTTGTATGCAGCTATTACGGGTTAGGGCCAAAACACATCCACATGTCGCGGTGCCAGTTGCCTTGCTGCCGCCTTGTAATCGATGAGGTATTTTTGATGTTCAAATGTGCCGCTAATACGACGACTAACGCCAACGACCTTGAGAAAACGCGCACTCGTTTCACACCCGCGCGACGTAAAATTTTGTAGTTTTTTGTACTTTCCTTATTATTTTATGACTTTTAAAAAAAGGTTCAGACCAAAATGTAGATAATTAAATTGCCTTTAAGATGGTGTCGATTTCATTAAAATACTCCCAGCGGTTTTAATGCCAATGTCGTGTTTTTGTTCGCTTTAGACATAACTTTACAAATTAATTACACTATGTTATACGTAAAAATATATGTTATATTAGACAATTTTCTTAATAATTTGATCTAAGAAAATTATGAGTTTTATTCGTATAACATAGTGTTATTAATTTGTAAGTTATGTCTAACACGGACAAAAAAAACGTATTTTAATGAAATTGTCACCACCTCAAAGACTATTTAATTATCTACATTTTGACTTAAACCTTTTTTTAATTCTTAGTAACAAGGGAAGTATAAGAAACTACTGAATTTTAGGTCGCGCGGGTGTGAAACGAGTGCGCGTTTTGTTCCCTCAAGGTCGTTGGCGAATATCTTCGTCTTAATGGTCACTAGGCCATTAGGAACTTTTCAGCCTCAAAGCCAAATCAAAGTCAAATTCTTTATTTCAATTATGGAATAAAGAATTTGACTTTGACTTGGCTTTGACGCTGAAAAGTTCTCCAGTGGCAACTGCGTGCTGAAAGACAACGTTGGAAGGCCTCCCACAAGGTGGATCGATGACATGAAAAAGTCTGTCGGAATCTGCTGTGTATGTGGCGAAACCAGAGGGAAGTCTAAGTCCAGCAGTGGTCGTCTTTCGGCTGAAATGCGATGATAATGATAAATCGTCATTCGTTTGTTCCATAGCATGCTACGCTCTGGCAATAGGGGCATTCATTGATCTGCATAAATGCTGTGCGACATTTTATACTATTAAACATCAAATACGAATCTGGCACACGATTGCATCATAAGACTTCAACATTTAAGGTTACACTAGTCGACGGCACGGACTATTTTGTGCGCGGGGTTAAAATGCATTTTATATCAACCGACAACACGTGCGGAAGAGATTGATGCTGTGATGAGCAGTAGGAAGGTAGTTCGCGTACGAATACACACTTTTGAAAATTTGTAGCGAAATAGATAATGATTTAGGACGAAAACGAGTGCGCGAAATTTTTGGGAGTCTGGATATCATGAAAAAATTACTAAACGTATCTGTTCAAAATAAAATTATTTGCATTGTTGAACTACTAACCTATCCCTGTATGGTGGCCGTTTTGCAATTTTTTCATCTTCTCATGGTAATATTTACATGCGCCCAAAAATGCGTTAAAATTAGTGTCGAAATGTGGCACTTTCTTTCATAATTTCAAATATATTTTTTTTTTTGGTTCCATACAGGGCTAGATAATGATGAGACAAATTGATATCATTTTTTATTTTGAACGTACATCGTCAAACAGTGGAGTAATCGCCAGACTACGTTTGTATAGAAGAATGATTGACTAGTGTAACCTTAAGATGCACTTCGTATATTGCCACGATGCAACATTGGATCGCAACATGACGTCGCAACGTGGCACGATGTGACATAAAATCATGTGTTTTATGTTTCAATCCCTGTAATATTTTATTGTTTTCAATTAACAATTGATTAATATGTCACATCAAGGCTGGCCGATAGATGCAAACCATCGGGAAGTCAGGATGTATTCCCTTAGACATCACACGGCTAAGACATCGTGTGTGGGCAGGTAGGTGGGTCAATCGTGAAAATGAAATCACACAAATTATTCGATACACTGAGTATATTCAAATAGACACAAGTTACATTCCTGCTTACTAATATTACGGATCGATACTGATTCTACGACGTCTTAGCTCTACGGCTGTCAGTACTCAACTGCTCTATTTTGCACCACGCAAGTGCTTATAAAAGCGCGCCAATGCGTAGTTGCTCTTGATTGCCGCTAGGGGCGTGCTTGTGATTTGTTTTGACGTCCGTACTATTGACTAAACCCGACAAATATATCAATCAGTTTAATTAACAGCTTATTTTGATTAATACACTGAATCAAAAATATAAATGCTCGTGTTCCACTGAACTGCATTGGAAAACCTTATCAGCAAATTATGTTGTTCAATGATTGTCTGTTTTGATGTTCTGATAGGAAACAACATTTAGCTACAATTATAATTTTAGCATTTATTTGTACCTACTTTCTTTGATATAATAATTTGTTTCAGTTTTAATAGGCTTCATAAAAGTTATGTATGCAGCAGTTTTTTTATATGAAATCTTACTAATACCTATTATTAATGTGAAAGTTTGGATGGATGTGTGTGTGTGTGTATGAATTTTTGAATTCAATCACGCCAGAACGGCTCAACGGATCTGCATGAAATTTGCCACAGTGATTGATTATAGTCTGGAATAGCACTTTTCAAGCGGGCGAAGCCGCTGGCATAATCTAATTTGCAATTTTTTTAAGATGTTTTAATCTTTCCATAGTAAGTAATGTAGATACGTATGATATGATATTAAAATGAAGAAATTAATTGTAACTAATAAATATTAAATTAAATTGTTTACTAGCATTACAAAACTGTACCACCGTACTAACCCAACCTATTTTTGGAAGAACCGACTTCAGAATGTTCCAGACCAATTAAAACTAAATTTATGAATCAATAAGAAACATAACGTATTGCCATTATTAATTAAAGCCAGCGGTATATTTGGGTAACCCGAGATATGGAGAAATTGGATCCATTCTGATGAAGTTCCATTGAGAATCGCCCACGCTGATTGAGAATTCGAGCGTTAATTGATCTTACACAAAGCATTCTTAATTTGTCTAAAGTTTTAGTATTGATACTAAGTTCTAATGTATATCTATACATTTTTGGGTTATCCTACGCGTTCTTCATAAAGTTCGCTATGTAGAACAATATTCGTCGAAAACAAATGAGTGTGTTTCCGCTTTGTAAAACGATTATGTAGGAGGATATTTTCGTACAGAGAATGAATGATTGCGGGTTGGCCAATTTTTGTGGTCAACATTCGGCCATACCCACTTTTGGTTAATTCAATTTAAACACACGTCATTGATTTATAGTATTATCTAAGACAGGAAAAAATCCGGCCAAGTGTGAGTCAGACTCGCACACGAAGGGTTCCGTACCATTATAAGGCTAAAAACGGCAAAAAAATCACGTTCGTTGTACCGGAGCCCCACTAAAATATTAAGTTTATTCTGTTTTAGTATTTGATGTTATAGCGGCAACAGAAATACATCATATGTGAAAATTTCAACTGTCTAGCTATCACGGTTCATGAGATACAGGCTGGTGACAGACAGACAGACGGACAGAGTCTTAGTAATAGGGTGCCGTGCTCTTTAGATGAGAGAGTGGCCGCGCGCCTATCGCGGCTAGTTTGATGAATCAGCATCATAATTATCACGACCTTATCCCAATTTTGGGGTTGGCGCAACATTTTTGCTTGTTTTTTATTCTTCTATTCGGCTACTAACAGGAGTCGCTTTTATTAATATTAATATTTTATTTATCCACCAATTCGATTTTACTATAAGAATACAAATAAAGCATATCACCTTAATAATCTAATTTACTAATGAACTAACTTATAATCCAAAATCCGAAGCAAACTGCGATACAAGCAACAATATTTCAACATCGGGTCATGGTACGAACAAATGAAACCGCCATGCGGTTTAGCCCTAGACACCATTAAGGCTCAATCTATGCCCGGCGTTTCCAGACGTCGACGCTAAGTTCTAAATTAGCAATTTACAGTTCAGGTTAGGTTAGGTCATAAATCGTGTTGCAATCAAAAGCAACACGATTGACTTCACGATGCACTTTACTGTTCAGTTCTTGGCAGTAACTATTGTTGTAAGTATGATTTTTACTTTTTATATAGAGCTTTGGTCTGGGGATAAAAACAATGCTTACGCACATGAATAGCATTGTCCGGGGGTGTTGTTAGTAAACTTTTGAAAATCTGTCTGTGGTTTTGTTCACAAAGATTCCTGACAATCCAATAGATTTTTCAAGAAGTGATTCACATTTTAAAAAGGATTTAATAGCGGTTGGCGAATTAATTTTTTGACTCATTATGTAACACTTATCACGCTGGGTTACAGTCGTTCCCTTAAGAAAAGCGTAGTAGCTGAGGGAATGTACACCTGACCGCAATATAATTATAACCATTTTGCCTAATTTGAAACTCTGTCATCGTATATCTAAAACACCCACACATTATAGCAATGTGTCCCCTTCGCTTTACTTTTCTGTGGAAAGCTATAAAAGTGTGCTGAAAGATAAATGCATGGTGCTCGTAAACTGCCGAGCTCAACCCTTCCATAGCCTTAATACGTGTAGTTAATCTATAATACCAGCGTACCGATGGCCACTGTATCTTGGCATTTCATGGTGGCGCTGGTTGTTGGAGCAAATGTCAAGAGAACGTCAATTTCATTCAAATAAAATGAAGTTCTTTTTTTCGACACCTGTCAAAATATACTGGATGTATGTTGCGTTAGATAAATGTCTCTTGGAGAGACGTTTATGCCCATAATGTGTTAATGAAAATGATATTTAACGACTTTAGAAGGATGGTCCTTCGGTAATTCCACAAAGGTTTTGAGGAATTAAGTATTTTACCTATGTTTGCAATATTTGTAAGTATGTGAGAACCATGTTCCTATTTATTTTCGAACGCATTCAACCCGAATCTCTTCAAAGTTAGAGTGAACAGGCTTCTTCTTGGTAAGCTCACTCCATCGTCGACTCTGTCTCTGTCACCTTTGACCTAGACTAGAGTCAAGAGCAAACCCATCACATATAAAAATAAAAATTATCAAATTAAAGAATTGACCTGTTAATGCTTTTATCTACACTCACAACGTAATGTTCCAATTATGAATTTAAAAAATATTGCATAAACGCGTACTTTATATTCGTGGATAGGAAAAATAAAAAAAATAAAACCATTATAGTTCAACATTTTCCTTCGATTTTCAAACAACTGCATCATAAAATAACTTTTTTTCTATTATGATACAGGACAAATCCAAGAAGTTAATCACTAAGGAGATTCCATCAATTATTTATATTTTTTGAAATGCCATTTTTATAGTAGCTGATAAAAAAAAAATTGATCCCAATTTTAACTTGTCTGTGACAATGCCCGCTTTAGGCTTATTATGCACTGCCATTTTTATTTGCGCGAACTTTTGTCTCTTTCCAACTGTTCATAGAGCTCAAAATATTCGCGCGAATTATATTCGCGCTGCGATGCGGTGGATTCTGTTGCAAAACACGGATTTCATGCGGTATTATTGCCGCACGATTTTTTTACCGCAATTTAATGCGGTGATGTGCTGGGTTTTGGCGCCATTCATACGTTTTGCAGGTTTCGTTGTACTGAATTTCATGACTTTTTAAAATTCTTGCTTAAAATGTCTGATATTAGTGAATGTGAAGAAAAATTGACGCCGCCAAATATTTACATGCGGCGAAGGAAATTACTCATAATCTCTTACCAGCAAAGTCGAGATTATTATATGATGCATTTATCACGACTTTATGGCATGGAAAATGCAAAAAATAAGATTAAGTAGGTTCAATCCCAAATTGTATGAGTGTAGATAAAGTAGTGTATGAAACTGCACATAACTAGGTATTAAAACATTCGTGTGAATACTATTAAAAACCTCGCCTACGGCTCGGTTTTTAAACTCACACTCGTGTTTTAATACCCCTTATTATGCAACAGTATCATAAACTACTATTAATACTTTATACCTATACGTAGTATAGTATGTTGTGCTATTCTAGGTGCATCGTCCTCACATAAATGAATTTATTAATGTATGTACGTATGTAAATATTGTAAATTACTTATTATTTTTAAAAGAATAAGTATGCAGTTTATTGTGAGTTCTTCTCCATAACAAGCTACTTTGCCGAATGCACGGTAGAACAAATTTTTAGTATGTGTAAATTTGACGTTCAAAAGTGCCGCTTTATGTCCTAGTTAAAATAAATATTTTTGACTTTGACTTTGAATAAAGCAGAGATATTTAAGGGAATGGAAATATTTGTAACTCAAATCTAAATGGGTTTAGCTCAGTTCGGCTTGTGTGGACGAAGCCATAATTAAACTTAATTAAATCAATATCCCCTAAACAAAGGTTCATAACAGGCTTCACATGATCCAATAGGGCTGTCAAAATATTATACTAGTGTAAAATATTAATTTGACCTATTTTTCTAAACCATCTCTCTTTTTCTCTTTTCAGCGCACAAGCACCAGCCTCTGGGGTGAATGGATGGGCGTGATGCATGGCGATGAGATGGAGTATGTCTTTGGACATCCTCTGAACATGTCTCTTCAATACCACACCAGGGAACGAGATCTTGCTGCTCACATCATGCAGTCTTTCACCAGATTTGCTCTTACTGGGTAACTTACTTTTGTTGTTTCCTATTAACTTCTCGTTCTTAATTTTCGAGGCATTTATTACTCCATGCAATCAAACCCGAGAAGGACTGTAGATCGCTCACTCATCACGACTACTTTCAAGTCCTAAATATTATATTGAGGACTCCCTGGTAAGCTGATTTGTTAATAACTAGCTTCTGCCCGTGGCCTCGCCCGCGTAAAACATGTTTTATTATCCCAAAGCAACATACTCTACCCGTATGCCAAGTCAGACAGACTTTCGCAATTTTTATGTGTGAAAATGTAGGTATAATAATTAATGGAGCTTTAGCAATATCTTACTGCAGGAATAACTTAAGCTTGCAGCTACAGTGCATCATATTCCAGACACACCAATTTCATCATATTTAATGTACCCATTTCCTTGATAGCTCGATGCGGGTTATATCAATTTAATGGTTTTCATCTCTTGGCATCAGATATAGCCATAGGGTTATAGTCTATGTAATACTGCCATTAACTCGTGTTATTGGGACCCAATACTCCCTTCTGGTGAATATGAACAGTACTTGTTTAATAATAATAGATTAAACATTAAAAATATAATTTTCTACCTAAAATAAACTAAATACTAAAAACTTATTGGTAATGTAGTCGATTTATATAGTTTATTTTAATGGTATCACTTTTATGTTTTTTTGTCTATGCAACACTGGACAGAAAAGAAGATGGTGTAAACGTGTGCATTTTCGTGCTTTCAAATAAAATTTAAACTAAATATTCCATCTGCATTTTATTTAACATGCAGATTAGTGGTCCTTCGAGCTTACGTAACGAGTACCTAATAGTGTTATCTTTGGATTTGGATCGTCGGGTGCAGTTTGGAGTGTGAGACGTTGCCGGCTAAACGGTGGTCACAAGCGCACGTTTTCGTGAGAAATCTATACTTTCTCCGAAAAAAACATCTCGTCGGTTGCAAGCAATTATTCATTTATCAAGATATTTTTCGAGTTGGTGAGGATTTGCAAGTCTTGTAAAAGTTGCAAAGCATTCCGAGATATCTGCGAGTACCTACATATTTTAAGAAATAAGCGAAAGACGCAGCCGGTGGAAGTAGTGCCAACCTTCAAATTTGAGGTAACTTTGACGTCGATCACGTCTGTCAGGTGCCAAGTTGACATTTGACAAGTGTAACAGCGGAGTAACCTCTCGTTTGTTTACATCAGCGAGCGGCGATTGTTTTGGGACTTCTGTGCGTCTTCGGATCGGTAATACAGTGAGATCGGTGCGTGTGAAGTGCTAAGTGTAAGCAAAAAAGTGTTCACGGCTAGATTATTGTTCTGCGTAACTGATATTTCTATAAGACAATGGCGGAGAAGGACGCGCTCAAAAGGTTACTGCTCTCTCGCGCTCAGCTAAAAGGTATGGTGACGAGAATCTTTAATTTCGTCAATGATCCTGTTAATCTTACTTCTGCCAATGCAGAAATGCTAGAAGCTCGCAAAGAAAAGTTAGTGGATACCTTTAAGTTGTATGAACAAATTCAATTAGATATTTTAACTTTTGATGAAACTGACTCTGAAAATGTCTCAGGTTTAGAAGAAAAATATTTTGATATTATCTCTAAATTAAACTCTGCTATAAAAAATTGTAATACATCTGATAAAAGGCAATGTGCTAATATTGCCACATCAAAGTTACCACACATTGATATACCTTTATTTGATGGTAAAGATTTTACTAAATATACCCCTTTCATGGATTTGTTCATGGCTGTTATACATAACAATAATTCACTCTCAGATGTTCAGCGATTATTTTATTTGAGAAAGTTTTTAATTGATGAAGCCTTATCTGTAATTATCAACTTACCTATTGTTAATGATTCTTATAAGGAAGCACTTGATCTGCTCAAGAAGCGGTTTGACAACAAAGCACGGATAATAGCACATCATGTCAATCATATTTTAGAATTACCTTCAATGCAAAAAGGCACGGCAGCCTCGATGCGAATGTTTGTTTCAGAAGTGCAACAGCAATTATATGCACTCAAAAACTTAAAACAACCTATTGAAAAATGGGACATGCTTCTCATTTCTATTTTATCTAAAAAATTAGATCAATATACAAATAGGGCCTATCAATTGGACCGTAACTCAGATTTACTCCCAACTATGGAGGAATTTATTTCATTTTTGGAAAAGCGCGCTATAGCACTTGAAGACAGTAATACTACAGAGGCTAAAAGGCCTTCTGCTGGTAAGGTGACCAATGTTGCCACTAAAAAATATAAATGTTCTTATTGTGATTCATCTAACCATGCTATACATGGTTGCCCAAGTTTTAAAATGGCCCCTATAGATGACCGTATTGGGTTTGTTAAAAATCACAATTTATGCAATATTTGCTTAAAATCTCACTCTGGCAAGTGTAAATTCAACTTTGTGTGCAAAGATTGTAAAGCTAAACATAATACTCTCCTCCATAAGGATAGTACTCAAGACACAAAGCCAGCAGTGACTATGCATTCACAAACCAATTCTGTAAATGTTCTATTACCCACTGTAAAGGTAAAATTATTTGATCTTCGAGGCCATGAGATTGTTGTCAAAGCACTTCTTGACACTGGCAGTCAAGCCTCCTTCATAACTACTTCACTAATTGAGAAATTAGGCATTAAACCAAAGTGTCAAAATTCTAATATTATTAGTATTGGCAATAAAAATAATAAAATAAATAAATTTGTTAATCTGACAGTGCATTCTCGCATTAACAATGTGCAATTAAATGTTAAATGCAATGTGCTGCATTCCATTACATCAAAACTGCCACAAAGTGAGATTGATATTTCTGCCATAAATATTCCACCTCACATACAACTTGCTGATGCAGATTTTAAAACTCCGGCAGAAATAATGATACTTTTTGGTGCAGATGTCTACTTTAATGTACTACTTGATGGATATGTGAAGATTCAAAATGGTCTTATATTGCAAAACACATTGTTTGGGCATATTATTGGTGGTACTGTTAATATTCACTCTTCACAGAAACAAGGCCATGGCTTAGTAACAAATTTTGCAATATGTGATCATAATAAATTAGAAGATGTAATGGAACAGTTTTGGATTGCTGAGGCACCTCCTCAACCTGTAATAAAAATGTCAATAGAACATCAACAAGTGGAAGAATGTTTTAAAAAATCAGTTACACTTCATGAAAATAGATTTCAAGTTGATATGCCTTTAACTCAAAGTTTAGATGAATTACAGATTGGGGATTCATTTTCAGTAGCATTTCAAAGATTTCTCTCACTAGAGAAGAAATTCAAACAAAATCCTGTGTACTTAAAACAGTATAAAAAATTTATAGATGAATACATAGCATTGGGGCATGCCAGAATTGTGGATATAAGTAGCTATGATGTCCAAAATGGACCTGTATATTTTTTGGCTCATCATGCAGTTCTCAATGAACACAGCCTAACCACAAAGTTGCGCGTAGTCTTTGATGGAGGAATGAAGTCCTTAAAAGGAATTTCATTAAATGACCTCATGTTGAATGGCCCAGTCGTTCAAAGTGAACTTTTCAGTATTCTTATTTTATGGAGAACCTTTATATACACGCTCACATGTGATGTTACTAAAATGTTTCGTTGTATTCGCATAAACCCTTATCAAACTAGCTTGCAAAATATAGTTTGGCGTGATAATACCGAAAAGCCTATGAGTTGCTTACAATTACAAACTGTCACTTATGGTTTGAAGGCATCCACCTTTTTGGCTACTCGTTGCTTAATAGAGCTGGCTCTTCGCTACAAGCAGCAATACCCATTAGCTTCTCAAGCCATGTTTTCTAGTACATATGTCGATGATGTAATATGTGGAGCTGATGATATAGAGCAATTAAAACAGCTTAAAACAGAACTTATTGATCTACTTAATATGGGTGGTTTTACACTTCATAAATGGTCATCAAGCTGTCCACAGGTACTTGATGACCTACCGGATGATAAAAAATACTTTGAAAATTTTGATATTAGTAGGGATAACATTATCAAAACCTTGGGTTTGCAGTGTGATGCTTTGAAGGATCAACTCACCTTTAAGAGCCCAGAAACTAATATTTATGAAATTAATACTAAAAGAAAAGTATTGAGTTACATAGGAAAAATTTTTGATCCCTTAGGTATTATTGGCCCAATAATTGTCATTGCAAAACTATTTATGCAAACATTATGGTCACTTAAGGTATCTTGGGACACCATATTGCCCCAAAACCATTTAGTGAATTGGCAGAAAATTTTAATTGATTTAAATGAAATGGGCACTGTGTCAGTTCCTAGGGGGATAAACTCTGAAAATATGGCTTCAGCAGAGCTGGTGGGTTATGCGGATGCTTCCATGAAAGCTTTAGGATGTTGCCTGTATTTAAGAATCCATAAATTTGATGGAACAGTCTCTATTAACTTGTTATGTTCTAAATCTAGAGTGGCTCCTCTCAATAAAAGTGTTACAATACCACGCTTGGAATTAAATAGTGCTCTACTTCTATCCCAAGTTGCTCACAGAGTTTATCATGTGCTTAATCCAAAATTCAAGAAATTAAATGTTTTTCTTTATAGTGATTCACAGATTGTTTTGGCATGGGTGGCATCATCCAATATAAAATCAAATCAATATGTTTCTAGTAGAGTTACACAGATAAAAAACTTGACTAAAGATTTTGTTTGGTCACATATTAACACAAATAATAATCCTGCAGACTTGCTGTCTAGAGGTTGTGAATCTCAAAAGTTAAAGTCTAGCCAGCTATGGTGGCATGGCCCTCCAGAACTATCGAATCCAGATTTTAAGCACTTAGTAGCTGAAATTATAAAGCCCATTCCTTCACCCAGTGATAGTGAAGTATTGGACACATTTTGTGGGGTAATTGAATTTGAAGACACAACAGACTCATTTGTCATAAATTTAATCAAAAAATTTTCTGATGTTGCCAGACTTCAAAGGGTGGTTAGTTACATATTTCGTTTTTGTAACAACTCTAAAGCTTCTAATCAAAAGGTAGTTGATTCCTTGACACCATCTGAGCTCAATTATGCTATGACTGTTCTTACACAGGGTGTTCAAAAATTTCACTTTAATAAGGAAATTGAAGCCATCAATAATGGTTACACTATAAAGACAAGTTTGTCTAATCTTCATCCCTTTGTAGATAGCAACGGTATTTTGCGTGTTGGAGGCCGCCTTCATAACGCGGATATTGCCTATCAAAAGAAGCACCCTATAATATTACCAAAGGCATCTCATTTTACAAATATTATTATTCACAAAGAACACTTACGCCTTATGCATGCTGGAGCTAAATTAGTACTCAGCTCCCTGTCGCAAAATTTTTGGCTCATCAGTGGCATAAGAGAAGTCAAGAAAATTGTCAACAAATGTATAAAATGTGCTAGACTTAAAGCTGCGGCTTCTATGCAACTGATGGGGTCTCTACCTCAAGATAGAGTCACTCCGCTTAAGCCATTTCATGTGACAGGTGTTGACTTCTGTGGTCCATTTAATGTCAAGGTATCCAGGCTTAGGAAGCCAATAATTACCAAGGGCTATGTTGCAATCTTTGTATGTTTTTCAACTAAGGCAATCCATATGGAGTTGGTTAGTGATTTAACAACTGAAGCATTTCTGGCATGCCTCAAACGTTTCTTTTCAAGAAGGGGAATGCCTGTTAGAATTTATTGTGATAATGCTAAAACATTCAAAGGAGCACAAAACGAATTAAATAAGCTCTATCAATTATTTACATCTCAATCACATGTAGAAAATGTTAAAAACTATTGTGTCTCTAACTATGTCGATTTTAAATTTATACCTGCATACTCACCTGAGTTTGGAGGCTTGTGGGAAGCAGGGGTCAAAAGTTTCAAGTACCATTTTAAAAGAATAGTAGGGAACATAGCTCTAACATTTGAAGGTCTTTATACAGTTATTACAGAAATTGAGGCGATTTTGAATTCTAGACCTCTGCTGCCCACAAGCTCAGATATTTCTAGTTATGAATACCTCACGCCAGGGCACTTCCTCATAGGTACACCTATGACAAGTTTCCCTGAAATAGATCTGTCAAATAAATGTATTGATAGGCTAAGGTTTTGGCAAATTTTGTCTAAAATTAAACAAGATTTATGGAAGGTGTGGTCAAGGGATTACCTCACACAATTGCAAAGTAGGCCCAAATGGCAACAAGCCTATCCTAATTTAAAAGAAGGTGATTTAGTAATTGTTCGTTCTGATAACACTACTCCATTGAGTTGGCCTATGGCAAGAATTGTAAAGACAATCCCTGGTCCAGACGGTAGAGTGCGGGTGGCTGAAATAAAAATGTCAAATAATAAAAATTATGTGAGGTCTTTCAGAAAATTGTGTCCACTACCACTTTGAAAATATTTATAATTATTAATATATATTAAGGAAATAAAATATTTTGTTAGTTAATAAGAGTAAAGAAATAGAATACTAAGTGATGTATATTTAAAAACAAATAAGTTAATTCTAAATACAAAAATAATAGGTATTAAGAATAGTACTTATATAAAATAGTAGGCTCTTAGTTAATTGTATAATAAAATAGATTCTTACAGTACTTATCTACATTAGATTTTTAGTAATAAATACTTACCTCTGTATAAAAAAGGCCCTGGCCCAACTATGTTTAATAATAATAGATTAAACATTAAAAATATAATTTTCTACCTAAAATAAACTAAATACTAAAAACTTATTGGTAATGTAGTCGATTTATATAGTTTATTTTAATGGTATCACTTTTATGTTTTTTTGTCTATGCAACACTGGACAGAAAAGAAGATGGTGTAAACGTGTGCATTTTCGTGCTTTCAAATAAAATTTAAACTAAATATTCCATCTGCATTTTATTTAACAGTACTTAGACTACTGGGTTGTGTAGGTCAGACAGGCAGTTGCTTCATATCATCATCATCAGCCGTTTAATGGGGATACAGGCCTCCTCTCTGTGAGAGGGAATGGGCCGTAATCTACCACGCGGACCCATTGCAGTGCGGGTTGGCGGATGTCACATATCTTCGAATTTTTGGTTCCAGGACATGCCGGTTTCCTCACGTTGTTTTCCTTCACAGTTTTGAGAGAAGTGGTGATGAAATAATTTCCACAAACTAATGGGCGCCTGCCTGGGTTCGAACCCACGACCTACAACTTGTAAGTCGCGGCCGTTAACACTGGGCCACCACTGCTCTCGCTTCATATAAAATACTGGCATCTGAATCTTTTATATTGAAAAAAAACAAGAAAAATATTTTTCAAGTTATAAAACACTAGCTGTTCCCCGCGGCTTCGCTCCCGTGGGCCACCCCATAGGACCCGTTTTCGGTATAACAAAATTGCCTATGTCACTCAGGAATAATTTAACTTTCTATTGGTGAAAGAATTTTTTTAAATCGGTCCAGTAGTTTCGGAGCCTATTCGGTACAATCAATCAAACAAACAAACAAAAAAATCTTTCCTCTTTATAAAATTATATATATAGTATAGATATCGTCTGATTATTTAAAAAGTATACGCTATTATCTTTCTTGTCTATATCTTACTAATATTATAAATGTGAAAGTTTGGATAAATGTTTGTGTGGATGTGTAGATAGAATAGAATAGAATACTTTTTATCATGTACACCATATAAGTTACAGAAAGTATAGACGAAGAAAACATTACACTGTGTGATGCAATGGGTGGTGGATATATATTATGTTTGTTCTCCATCACAATACAACGGCTGAACGGATCTGGACAAAAATTTGCACAGACATAAATTATAGTTTGGAATAGCGAATAGGTTACTTTCATCCCGGTATTGTTCACTTGGGGTAGGAAACAATTTAAACGTGGGCGAAGCCGCTGGGAGAAGCTAGTAAATTCATACTTCCTACTTTATATAACTCAATCATGATCGTCGACCTATTGACACACGGAGTTATTCGTGAGACAGCTCTCCCTCTTGTGAACTTCAATCTAAAAGGGTGATGTTTAACAGAGCTTGATTATCTTTGAGATTTAGGCCAAATTATCGGCAAGTTCCCCACGTTCAAATGTCAGCCTATCGATTTTAGTCTAAATCTGTTACGATATGAAGTTTCAGTACATAATTATAAGATTAAACGAACTTACCTTAAGTGAAGTTCTATCTTAATTATACGAAGCTCCTTGTCCGAGACGGTTTAACGTGTAGTAAGCTGTTTGTACCAGCGCCAAGTCACAACTTTAAAGCTATAAAAAAAAAAAAAAGTTAGTTTCCTCGTGTCACATCTCTACTTGTCATTACGTTTAAAGATAGGTTTATGAACAACCCTAATACTGGGATAATACTCAATGAGTATTAGTGGGAGGGTTTTTGGGACTGCCGTCTCGGACAAGGAGCTTCGTATAATTAAGATAGAACTTCACTTAAGGTAAGTTCGTTTAATCTTATAATTATACTCTCTCCTTGTCCGAGACGGTTTAACGTGTAGATGTTTGAAGTTAGGTTGTGAATAACCAGATTTTGTAATAAAAAAATAATAATTATGTATTAAATATATGGTATTATATTAATCAAAAATATATACATTAGGTTACATTAATTGGTAACAACGCAAGGAAAATAATCAACAATTTATGTCATAACAGTGTTACATATCACACTACTAAACTGGGATGGATCTTGGTTGATAGGTCTATTGTAATGCCTGGCAAAAATGGCAGAATTTTGAGACCACCCTGCAGCCTTTCTAATTACATCAATACTGACACCAGATCTGTTTGCAGCAGATGTTGATGCATGTCTGGTGCTATGGGCTGTGAAGATGGTGACATCAATTCCTGCTTCTTTCAATGTCAACTTGATCCAACGGCTTATAGTCTGTGTTGATGCATTTCTATAGGGTTTCTTGAATGTAAGAATTAATTCGTCTGTACTGTTTCTTATAGAACTTGTCTGATCGATATAAGATTTAATGGTGTTGACAGGACAAATTTCTTTCTTTTGGATGAAGGTTTTTAAGTGAAACATTGGTTGTATGCTACCTCTTCTGGATGTTTTGATTATATCAGGTATGTATATTTCTACACCACTGTCAGTGAATTTCATATTTGATATCTTTATCATTGACAAGGTTTGAACACGGTGACCAGTAGTTAATGCCAGTATAGTGACCAATTTTTTGGTTAATTTTTCAAGTGTTACATCTTCATTTGGGTAGCACCCTGCTAGATGATTAAGTACTATGCCTGGATCCCATGTTCTGTCATACTTCGGCATTGGTGGTCTTGACCGAAAGATTCCTTTAATAAACCGTTTTAGCCTGTCGTCAGATCCGATTTTG
This sequence comes from Orthosia incerta, assembly GCA_948252205.1. Classification (NCBI taxonomy): domain Eukaryota; kingdom Metazoa; phylum Arthropoda; class Insecta; order Lepidoptera; family Noctuidae; genus Orthosia; species Orthosia incerta. Next base: position 11,679,419 of record OX411748.1, read on the forward strand.
GGTCCCATCAGGAGGGATAATGCAGACCTGGTAGTGTTTATTGTTCCATATGACGCCCCATTTTGATAACACTTGGTAAAAAAATTCAAAATGTATGGGATAGATGCCTGATAAGTGTCTAAATTGTGCTCCCTGCAGAACATCCACCATAATTTTAGGGATGAATCATATTGTCTGAATGTATTTGCTGAGAGTGAGTTTAACATCACTTTTAGTGCAGAGCGTGGTGTTCCACGCCTTATAAACGCTTGGCTGACAGCAGCCCTGCAGCCAGGGTAAGCTGGTGGTGCAGGGGATGGCATTCTCTGAAAGGAGATGACAACAGACTCTTGTTAGGACTAAAAACAATAAGATCCTCACAGCACAAGGATTTTATTAGTGGGAACCATGGTTGTGATGGCCAATAAGGAAAAACTAAAATTCCCTTGGCTTTATCTCTTTGTATCTTATATAAACATTTTAACAATAAAGAAAAAGGTGGAAATGCATAGAAAAACATATTTGTCCAACTGAGGGTGAAAGCATCTACAGTGAATGCTTCTGGGTCACATTTCCAGGAAACAAATTTTGCACATTTTTTATTTGTCCTAGAGGCAAATAAATCTACTTCAGGAGTGCCAAACCGCTCAGTTATTTGCATATAAGCTTTTTGTGCAAGTTCCCATTCAATATTGATTTTCCTTGATTCCTTATCAGCTTCAAAATTATCTTTGGTATTTATATAGGAAGCAAAGATCCAAATATTTCTATTTTCACACCATTGCCAAATCTCTCTTGTGATATTATTGAGGTGTGGGAATTGAACCCCCCCCATTTTGTTAATGTATGCCACTGCAGTAGTGTTATCTATTCTCAATAAGATTTCGCAATTATATGTATCTTTTGTAAAACACTGAAGCCCTAAAAAAGCAGCTTTCAATTCTAAATAATTAATATGGTGTTCTTGTTCTGAACATGACCATGACCCAGAAGCTTTCTTGTGACTGCTTACAGCTCCCCAGCCTGTAGTAGAAGCATCGGTGTGTATTTCTACATGGAAATTATATTGTTTAATTGGGTTACTTTTGTTTATATTACATTGCCACCATTTCAATTCTGATTTGATTACTTGAGAGATATTCATAGGCGATTCATAATTGTCATTACATTTCAGTAATGCTAGGTATTTCTGTCTCTCTAAAACTTTTGTATATAGCCAACCATATGGAAGGGCTGGGCAAATTGAATTAAGTGATCCTAATAGTTGTGAAAATTCTCTTATTTTGCAAGTATTAATGTGTCTAAAAAATTTAATTCTTTCTAGAATTACTAATTGTTTTTCATGTGGAACTGACAATGTGAGGTCTGTTGAATTCAAAATGAAACCTAAATATTTGCATGTTTGGCTAGGTGTTATAACACTTTTTTCATAATTTATTATAAAACCTAATTCTTGTAAAAGTTTGCATGCTATTTGAATATCTTTTCTGCACTTAAGTTGACATTTATTAAAATACAAACTGTCATCTAAATAACATGTTAATAAAATGTTATTATTTCTTAAATATGTACTAACTGGTTTGAGAAGTTTTGTAAAAACAAAAGGGGCTGTACAAAGGCCATAGGGTAGGGCATTAAATTCGTATAGTAATCCATCAAATTTGAACCTTAAGAATTTTTTACTATTTGCTGATATTGGTACTGAAAAGTAGGCCTCCTTCAAATCTATTGAAGCCATGTAACAATTTTTTGACATTAATTTACAAGCTGTTCTGATATCTTCTAGCTTGAAATGCTCTGTATCTATGTATTGATTTAATTTCTTTAAATTTAAAATAAATCTAAATGAGCCATTGGGTTTTGGTACTAAAAATATTGGAGATGTAAATTGGTCAGCACAATATGAACACTCAGAGATTGCTCCTAGATGTAAAAGCTTTTTAATCTCAGAAGAGATAATTATTTTCTCATTTTTTGGCCAGTGTTGTGGCTCAGTATCATGAGATGTTGGTATTTTAGTAAATGGAATATCATAACCTTGTATCCATCCTAACACTACAGGGTCATTTGTAATCTGCAGCCAATTGTTTGTGAAATATTTAAGTCGCCCTGCATGTACCTGATTTTCTAGCGGTAGTGCCTGGGCTTGGGTTTGGTTTGAGGTCGAGGTCTGGCCTGGTCTGGTCTGGTCTGGCGAGGTTGATCGAATCGTGGCTGTTTCTTGTATGAGTTCTGTTGAAATTGCCCACCGCGAGTTTGCTGGTATTGTGGCTGAGGGTTCTGCGGCGGGCCCCTCCAGTTTAACTGTCTCTTTGTCCTTGTTGATGTAGTTGATTTTATCTTCCTCGATTCTGCGATCTGTGTACTTGTTCTTTGTATAGACTGTGCAGCTTTTATTTTATCTGCACAGTCTGTTCCAAATAAAAATGTATCAATTTTTGTGTTTTTAACTGCTTCCTGGATGACTTTACTAGCTCCTGATAAGGCAAAAAATTTTCTGGAAGAGGAGTCTTGATGATGGATTTCCGATGCAATTTTAGCAGCATCGTTTATCTCCTCAATAAGCTTCTTGCTGTTTATGTCGCCCTTCATTATGTTTGTTAGGGATCGACCCAAGCATGTCATTAGGTTTCCAATAAGATTCTGTCTATAAACTATTCTTCGGTCTCTCTTAACGGATGGTTCCGAGAGAGTAGCTAATAACTCAGCGTTCATTACCGGAGCAACTGCATTAGGGAAGTTAGATGGAGTGGGGTATTTTTCAATCAATTTGTCACGGGCATCCTTACCCAGCCCTTCTGACATGATTTTAGTCCAGCGAAGGGCCAATTCAGGTCGGATTGGAGCACCAAACTCTTCTTTCTCCTCTCCCTCTTTTCCCAATGCCAGTAAAAACTCTTCAGGAAGTTGGTCATTTTCTGAAAAAGATTATACTTTATATAGAAAAGAAGTGAAATGTCTATCCGCTCAGTGATAGTGCTTCAATAAATGGTATATTAATTACACAGCATAATGTCTAGGAGCATTGTCTAACCGCAAGGTGATAGCGCCTGCTCTATTTAGATTTTTTAGTGAGACACTGTCTATCCACTAGTGATAGCGCCTGCTCTATTTTAGATTTGTTAGTGAGACACTGTCTATCCACTAGTGATAGCGCCTGATGTCAAATTATAATGTTAATAAATTTATAGGTATACGGCCCAGGCGTTTGAAGTTTAAATCGGTTAGATATTCTAAGAGAAATGTACGACAGACCTGTATAATTGTTGGTTTCTGTCTCATTGATATTCATGGATTCCTCCATAACCACGGTCTCAGTTGCCGACTGCGGTGGCGGCGGCGTATCCTGTCGTGAAGATGAGCGGCATGGTGATTCTTCTTCTGAATCTTGAGACAAATTCCTCAATTTCTCTTCTAGTCTCCGTATTTTTTTCTTGAGATGGTTTGCATCTTTACTTTTTCTTTTCCCCATTTTAATACCAAGGTAACTAACACACGCTCACTGTTCTCAAAAATTAACTTTCAACTTTAAGAAGGCACTTGAAGGCAGGAACAACCGAGGCAGGAAAAACCGTTAGAAAAAAGAAATTGTAAATTCGTTCGTTCATTCGTGGGAATGTGAACAGAACATAGTAAAAAAAAAGGAAATTTATGGTCGTATACTGGATAATCTGTACTATTATTAAACGGTATCCGGAAGCGGATATATGCATTATTTTTAGATAACATTAGCATAAATTTTAGGTTAAACGTCGATTGCCTATTTTATCGTACTTAGGATCTCTAATTCCTAAGGGTAGTAATATTTCAAAACATACCTGTAACGCTAAATCCAACAAGGATTCAATGTAATGTTTACACAACAAACCTTGACCTTGAATGAGCCGCGCATCATATTTGTTATTTGTATCAGAAAATACTATATAGATTATTGTAAAAACGCAACACCACGTAACACTTCATAATAACACTGATATAATATTGTTTTAAGCTATTATTATCGTACAAAAACAATAAAAATAACATTTTTATCACGAGGAATAAGTGACAGCGCTGCACAAAAAACCGTAATGACAAGTAGAGATGTGACACGAGGAAACTAACTTTTTTTTTTTTTTATAGCTTTAAAGTTGTGACTTGGCGCTGGTACAAACAGCTTACTACACGTTAAACCGTCTCGGACAAGGAGAGAGTATAATTGACAAATTTAGATGTATTGATCCGAAATTTGAAGCAGCTAAATCTGTCTACTGTCCTATGTTTATTATGATTTTCGGGGTCAGTTGGCAGTGGAGTTTTTAATAAATTATTTTTGGGATAAGCTTGCAAAGTAGGCGAGTTACTTGGATTAGGGTTCGATAATCTTTGGGATCGAGTAGACTATTTATCAAGGTAACCGAAAGCGCCTGGGGCCTACCCGGTCAATCCGTGACACAGTTCCCAACTACCGCCTTGATATAATAATAATTTTAAGAAAATGGTAAAGGAACATTACCTTTCACTATTATTTTAGTCTTTTCCTATCTGTCATATATTCGATATTTATTAGTATATTAGATATGTAGTATTGTATGTATGTATTTTATGTTATTATGTACATTTAAGTAATATTACTTATGATCTATTGTACACTGACAGCCCTAAATTCTTCTCCTATCTTTCAGTCCATCCAAAAGTTGTCTGTAAGAGATTGCCCTGTGCGATAAGACCGCCCATTGTACACTTTGTTTTTGAAAATGTTTGTCCTGTATGTTTTTTTTATTTTGTGGTGTACAATAAAGTTTATAATATAAATAGAGCTCGCTCAGTATCGTGCCCTAGAATAAATTATTCATCTTTGAAGAGGATTTAAAAGCTTAAAAAATAAGGTAACTACAATTATGGGCAGCTAGTTAACTAATAACATAAATATAGATCTTATTCATAATTTGGTTAGGTACGCTTATTAGTAGGTAGCATAATCATACCGTACGGCACCCATTGGAGTCCCTGTAATAAGTAGGTACTTCGTGTTTGATTACGTCAGTTATTCTTCACGACTTCATTGTTGTGAGCTACATATAACACGTTTATGAAAGTTTCTTGGCTTCCTTACTCTCCTAATATAATTCCCTATTGAATATAGTTCGATTAGTAAAGAATTATCCAACTGATGTTACTCTCATCTAGTGGCATATGTATAGCAACTGTTTAAATATACTCTAGTTTAAGAACTTACACCTTATTTCTCATCAATGAATCCATGACTAACCCAAACCTCTTCAACATTTCAGTAAACCACACAAGCCGGACGAGAAATGGCCGCTGTACTCGCGTTCGTCGCCCCACTATTACACGTACACCGCAGACGGCCCCAGCGGTCCTGCTGGACCCCGTGGACCCCGCGCCTCCGCCTGTGCTTTCTGGAATGACTTCCTCAACAAGCTCAATGGTAATAAACACATTAGCACTACAGTTATAACCGTTTAAAGCTTTGAATAAACCGTTAAATGCTGTCATTACAGCTAACTAGTCGTATAACTGAACATAGGGCCTTGTGGCAGCCGGCACGATCTTTACATTCCGCTGTAATTCCGAATGAAAAGTTTTTACTGTATTTATCAGTCTTGAAATACATTGACCTGTCTATCTCGTAACTGCGAGCAGTTACGAGATAGACAGGTCAATGTAAAATACTTACTGGTATTCAGTTTGGAAAAAAGGTACGGAAGCTGATTGGGATACCATTCAGCTTGCCTGAAGGTGTTGGTCCAGTTCATCGTCATCATCATCAGCCTATTAATGTTACCACTGCTGGGACACAGGCCTCCTCTCTGTGAAAGGAAATGGGCCGTTACCCACCCCGCGGGCCCAGTGCGGTTTGGTGGATGTCACATGTCTTCGAATTATTCTAGGACATGCCGGTTTCCTCACGATGTTTTCCTCCACCGTTTTGAGAGCAGTGCTGATGAAATAATTTACACAAAGTAAAGCGCCTGCCTGGGCTCGAACCCACCTATAATTTGTAAATCGCGGCCAATACCACTGGGCCACCACTGCTCTCACTGAACCTAATGCAGCAATTATTAGAAATTAAAAACTGCCATAAAAGCCCCAAATTCATGTGTATACAAACCGATTTTTGATGAAATTAAGTAATTGATTTAAACTAACAATGTGATTAACTTAATAAATTGTAGTTCTAAAAACTGAAAAACACGCTTTAATGGTAAATTGAACTAAAAAGTCGCTAATCCTGAAGATCTTGGGTAAGGTTAATGGTACAAACAATTTAAACGCGCACTTTTATTACTTGTAAATTTTAATTTTTGTTTGTCTTTCAAAAGTACTTTAACTTTGACTTTGACTAAATTATTGTATTGTCATGGGTCCTTGATAGGTGTGCAAAGTTTCAAATCAATCCGACGTTTTGAAGTGGGTGAAAATCACGTTCAAAGATTCCGTTACATTGATACATAGATACATAGATACATACCAAGCTAATAAAAGCGTGTTAAAAAAGAGAACTGTTTTTGATAGCATTTTTTGGGCCTTTTTGTACAAAATAACAGTCATAATATTAACCGTATGCTATTACATTTACATTGTGTGATATACTTTTGATTCCTGTCCTTACCATGGTCGTTTTACGATCAACCCTCTTAAACATCTGTGATAAAATCACAGGTATGGAAAAGTCCACCTTGTTATTATATCAATTTTACTCACTTATCTACTTCCTGGTATAATTCACTACATTTTCCTTTGTTTCTATAACTATAGAAATGAATTTAACCTTGGCCTGCTACGGCCTCAAGGCTTATATAATATCAGAAGTCACGTGCATATTGGCTACCTATATGATTAGTAATAAATAGCACGATTGTAACTTGTGTTGGGTACCTACATAAAAAAAGACAAAAAACCCGACTGCTTAAGAAGCGAATTAAAAAATTTTTCTTTGTTTTTTTTTTATTTACAATTTTGGGTTCTCTTTTTTTTTCTAATAAGTAATTAGAAATTAAACAAATAAGTGGTATATATTTTTGTAATCACCTCTAAAAACCCTTCATTTTGATACGGGTGTAGAAGAAGAAAATTAGGACTTCCACAATATGGCGCCCAAAAGCCGCCATGTTTTTTTTAGCGTCACTTATCTAAAAATTAGACAATTGGAAAACCGCCACAATCGGTGACGGTTTTCTGAAACATTTGATGTTAGCAAATCGTCTACAGTTTTCAAGCGACCTAGAAAAACCAAAATCCTGTGTCCCGAAATCAACTGAAACAAAATGAAAAATTATTGAAATATTCTTTCAGCAACCAGACCAAACATCATTATTCTTTCATGCGGTGTCATAACTTTCACACCTTTTAATTCTTTTACACGTCAGCTCTGTTAACTTAACTTATAAAACTATAGTCCGAGTGACTTAAAACTTATAAGTGACCACTCAAAGACTTAAAAGTGTCTGTTAGTAAAATTGTACATTCAACGCATTAAAACTTAAACTAACTGTAACTTAAAGTATGTTAAGACCTATAGTGGCGTTTCATTATTCACTTATTATTTGTTGAGACCAGACTACACGGCGACAACGACGGTTTTCAACTCACTTCAAAAAGGAGGAGGTTCTCAATTCGACTGTATGTTTGTTATGCGATTACTTTGCCAATTATGAACCGATTTGATTGATCACGATCTGACGAGTAGTTTTAGAGTTATCCTTATAATGCGTATTTTCATGAAAAAAAAACCAACTACCAAAACAAAACACTACAAAGCGAAAAATAATTTTCTTTTCGGAAGTTGGTCTCAAAAACGAAAGCAAATTGGAACCAATCTGTTACTATATATGTTATGGACCAAGTAATCAAAACGGCATTATTTATAATGCCCGGGCAATTTGGGAACCTATTGAAATAATTATATTGGCCGGGTTTTCTGAATAATGCCCATCACTTATCGGGCCAGGTAATAAAAAGATGTTTTTTTTTAAATTCTATTAATTTTGACAATGGTTTTAATATATAATAGGTAAGTACGAATATACGCAGGGTCTAAAGTAACCTAACCTTTCCATGTCGGGGTGCCCTAAGCTCCCGAGCTCGCTTCGGTCGCTCATGGACTAATTTCATTGACTATAATTATCGAATTACCCAACCGTTACGTAGCAATATTCATAATTACCAGACAAATAAATAACTTTAAATCAGTATTCATTAAATTTGCCCGATTTGACTTGATTTGAATCATAATACTCGTGCCAGGGAATTTTACATAGTGCCCTGATTAAGCACTTGGTCTATAATAGTCGCTTTCGAAAAAAAAAATTATATGGATAGATTACCTAATTAGGTGAAATATTTAATGTAAATCTGACTTCCTTGATTTCACCTTGGACACAGACAATCTTTTTTTAGGGTTCCGTACCCGAAGGTCCAAACGGAGCCTTATTGCTGTTACTCACGTGTCCATCTGTCTGTCCGGCTGTCCGTCGTCTGTCACAAAATTTTGTTCCGAAGAAATTTTTAATTTCCCATTGTGCCTTTTATAAAAAAAATTAACGGAACGAAAGAGCCTGGATCTCACGACACAGGGAATCCTAGTGTGAGATCTAGGAATTCAATCCACTTGAATGTAATCTATTCAAAATAAATTTATTCTTATTCTTATTGCCCGATGAAGTACACATTTGGTGATAATGTTAATTATTACCTACATATATTTTACTAACAAAAACCAATATATTCTACATTATTATATTTAAATATATGTTGAATATATTGGTTTTTCTTAGTAAAATATATGTAGGTAATAATTAACATTAAATATAATAAATATAATAATGTAGAATATATTGGTTTTTGTTAGTAAAATATATGTAGGTAATAATTAACATTATTACCTAGTATTTTGATTTAAGTTCTGCCTGAAATGAAAAGAATAGACCAACCTTCATTGAATAAGTATCGTTTTCGCTGACAGAATATGACTTTGTCTTAGACCTCTGATCGATTTTATTAAGTTAATCCATGTGATATTTTCTGTTTCAGAACTGGAGCACATGCCATGTGACGGGGCTGTGACTGGCCCATACAGCAGTGTGGCGGGCACTACTCTGCCCATCGTCCTGCTGACGACACTTGCCACAACTGTCGCGTTGTAAACAAGTGCACTTGTACCGGTCAGGTGAAAATTTACGCATTAGGGAAGAGTAGACAAATTAATTATACAAACTAGTACAATAACGATGCAAATAAATGTTTTCTTTACAAATAATTATAAAATAACAAGTCTGTTGAGATTTTTTTGAGTAAATTGATCTCATGGATGATGTAATTTTATCATTGTCAGTGAAGACCTAGATGAGTATGCAGATGGCATTTCGAATTTTAATATCGGCTATTAATGTACTAGAAGTAATTGTTGTATCAATTAAATATATTTTATCACAACCTAACATATCAAAGGAGCGTGGAACGTGAAATGAAATCAAAATGAACTAAAACAGGAACGTTATAAAAGGGAACTTTTAAATGTGAAATCGTGATGTGAATTTGTACGTGGAAATGAAGAAAGGACATTAATAAAAGCTGATTATATTAAATTTCTTTTTCTGTATCAAAATAATATCGTAGCAAAAGTATGTTGATTGTTAAATAATTTAGTTTACGATGTTCCTGTAACTAGTTGTTTCGTATGTTTGATGTTTCATATATTTAGTTAATGTGTATTTCATGTTATGAGTATGGAAATATAAATGTCGGCGGATTATTATAATACCTGTGCGTGTATAATAATATAAGTTATACTTAGAGAAAGTATTTATACGTCGGCTTTCATTGTTAAAGCGAAGCTTTCACACACGACAGTTTGATAAAAATCACTATACATATCAAAGTGTGCCTCTGCTTAAATAGCAAAATGACATATCTTATTCGTAGCAAAATTTTACGATTTTATATATTAATGGTAATATAGAAGTCGAGTGTATACTGTGAGATGAATTTTTATCAATATATTTACTACTATTGTATTTAGGACGCTAATTATTCGTACCACTTGAGGATCTTATGAACTCCAAATTCTTATGACTTCGAACAGATAATAGTATATTTTGTGAATAGTCCCTTCTTTAGAATAGATTGCGATATTCTGAGCGCTGAGTAGACTTATCTGTACCTTACTTATTATATTTGATAGGCAAAGCACAAGATAACGTATATCAATTTAGTACAACTAAGTCACACGATTCTGAAACTTATTGTTATCACTGGTTGAGTATTTTTTTCCTTGTTAATATCGAAATCAATATACATATCAGTAATGTAAAACTTATGTGAGTAAAATTATATACAGGAAATCTATTCGTCTTCACCATAGCCGTGAATTCCGAAACAGTACGTAATTCGTAGCTTAATAATGCTTTAAGTGAAAAATTATCTTATGAACTTAGTAACAATTTTATACTTTTAACATAATGTTTGTACTAAAAAACGTTAGCGGTAATAAAATATTTATACCTATGCGATCGTCAATTACTATAATTGAACAAGATGGAATAGCGGTGGAAGAAAGTGGCCAGGCTTACACAAAACGATAACAAAAATGATTTAGTACTGAATAACATCGAGGTTACTGTTTCCCTAACAGTAATGTATTCCGAACTATCCGAAGCATACTAAGCCCCTTTTATAAGCACGAAGTAGGTTTATCATTTTATAACCCACCTTGATATTCCTTCTACAAACACTTACAGTGTATTTTCTTAATTAACGAAATATAGGGGATATACTAACATTGGCAAAACTTGCACCACACTCGCTTCCTTGTTGAATTAAGCACAATTTGAGAAGTTGTATGGGATAGCTTTAAATAGTAAGATTAAGGTGTAAAGTGATCTAAATAAGGTTTGTATTATAAGTAGCAATTTCAAATAATGATAAGATCTGTTTTAACCATCATATTATTTTTAAACATGTTGTTATAATATGCTTCAACAAATTTATGTAAACTGTATACATATATATATTTTGTAGAAATATAAATAGGAAATACGTTTCATTCACATTTATATTGTAAAAGGAGTATTGCACTTAATTTGAACACGGTTTAACTTTTGAATTTCTGCAATACTATATATTATAAGAAATTCTTGTTACTTATTGTGTCAAACTTATGTAACTTACTGTTACATATAAAAAAAAAATCACCGACTTATTGTAGAATTTGTTTTAATACAAATATTTATTACTTATTAAATTAAACAAAATAATTGTGATTATGTTTCGTCTTCATTTTTAAAACAAGTGTAAGTGGTCATGTAATAAAAATATAATGATAATATAAACCGACTGTAGTTAGAAATATTTTCAACGATATAAAAAAAACCTGATCATTATTTGTTTTCAATAGGCCTAAATTATGTTTTCTCTCATAGATCTAAATTATAGTGTATGTGTAGGGTCAACCCTATACTCAATCGCTGTATAAGACGATATCGATACGTACTGTTTGTTAATATATATTTGTTAAATAAGCTACTCATTAGGCGTAGTGTATAGCATAGATTTAAGACTTAGATTTGATGTGATTGCCATTAGAATTTTATGTAACTAATACTGGATTCTCTTATTTTTTCTAATCTGCAAATACGGCTATGTAGGCATACTATCCAATCTATTGATCAGGAAATATCTATAAAATATAATGCGTAAACAATAGTCAATAATACTGTATGTAAGTAAAACAGCTCTTAAATGTGTAGTCAATTAGCGAAATCTACAATGGTATTATTTGTTAGATAAAATAAATGTTTAATGTTATTTGTGTAAAAGCTTATATCTGTTATGCAAACGATAATAGTAGATACTGCTTTACAAATTAGGTGCTAATTTAATGTGTGTATACATGGGTGTGCACTTATTCGTTTATCACTGGGAACTAAATGCGAATGACGTCGACAATATGTGTTTTATATATTGGACCCAGGTGTCGTGTGCTCTTAGCGCTTTCTGTAGGTGAAAAAAAACAACGTTTTCTGACTTGTTTTTCTTCACACGTTCATCTAATTGTAATGCTAAAATTACTATCAATATTAGTTATTATTGTCATAGAATTTAAATGTCGAAAATCTAGTATATTTTTATTATTACGTAAATTCGTTTGTACAGTTGCACGAATATTTATTTCACCGTAGCGGGAATAAACTATTTTTGTCAGAATACTGTTACACAATAGTGGTATATATTGCTTTTAAATAAGTATTTGTTTATTATCTCTATCCAAAAAATTACTCAATAAAATTTAATTAAAACGTTCGTCTTTTTATTTCAACTAATCCATTACAAGAACTGTAAAGAACCTCTAGATTAGCTAAGTCTATGTGTCGGATTGACATGCGTCACGGGGTCTCATTGCTATGAAAGAAAATTTGGCTAAAATAAATCTCACTAGATGGTGCGATATGCACCTATCGGTTATTGAATGTGTGTAAAATTAACATTTTCTGGAATTAAACATAAAATTTTTATGTACTTGTTTAATTAACTCTCCTAAGTACAAAATTATGGAATATTGGGTTCTTAATTCATATTTAAAAGATTATTTGAACGGATCATTTAAAATTGATGCCAATAGATGGCACGGTTTTAAATTTCTGAGGCATTCCACTGAAACGTTTAAATTTGCATTGTGACACATTTTGGTGCAAAGAAAATGTAAAAACGTGCAAAAAATACTATAAAACAAACCTTCACTGTATTTAAAGGAAAAAATATTCACGAACCGAGTAAATCCTTTTACTTGCAAGTTGCTGCTAACACCATCTATATATCGCCGTGGAACGGAACCGGACGCGATTGATGGACAGAAAATAATTAGTTTAATCAGACGAAAACCGCTAGTTACGTCAGCACGGTTTCTTTGTATGGGATGAGGCATCTGTATGCTAGTATTATATTATCTGTGCATGCGTTAACGTAATACACACGTGCATCACAGACCCCCTAGATTTCTAGATGCTTGTTAACATTTGTTAACTTTTTATCTCGTTTTCTTTTTTTTGTTTTAATAATTTCTTTACGACTTATTGTCGGGCCTACGTTGTCCCCCCATATCCAAGTACTAATGTTGTAACAGGGAAATATTGTAAAACCAAACCATTTAAAAGAGTAACCATGGAGTTTCTTGCCGGTTCTTCTCCATAGGAAACGACTAACCCGAACCGTGCACCTTTTGTCGACGTTTTTTAAGTGCCCATGTAGGCCTATGTATGTAAAATAAAGAAAATGATTTTGATTTTTCATTTTGAGACATATTTGAATTACGACAATCGCCATTGCCTGTAGAATATCAATTTGTCGTTTATCTAGAGCCCTGGCAATGGGTCAGTTAGAAAGTTGCAGCTATTTGCACGTCCTAAAATGTAGATTTTATAGAGTAATGAACAAGAAACTCCATGATTCCAAAAGTGGCGTCAAGTTAAGAATTCCTGAAAAATGTTTCTTGTTGCTTTTGAACATGAAACCCTAAGAATGTGACAGTCAGACAGCCTGATGCAACAGGGTGTTAAAATGTTGAAACGCTTAATAAGACTGTAGCGACATCTATGATCCTCAAACAACACTATTCACTAACTCAGTTTTATTATAGCGGGCCGGACGCCCGGGACCTGGGACGGCGCCAGAGAGTGCGTCTTATCTAGCTAGTGTAGCTTAACGTTTATAGAGGTCGTTGCTAAGAAAAATAAATTTGACTTGTACGATGTTATTATTTAACGTATTGCGTAATTGAGCTTTACTTTTACGAAGTAATTATTTACTTCTAAGCGATGAAACTCTGTTAGAACTGATTAATTAAACAGATGTAATTACTCTAAAAATCATGAAGTTAGATTGCACCTTTTAAAAAAAACAGGTCTTAGTTCCTCTAACAGACTAACATGAGTTCGACCACATCATCGCTTACCATCAGGTGAGATGGTGGTCAAGCGCGAGCCTATATAAGATAAAAAAAATTAGAAATAATAGACAAGCAAACTAAATATTGTTATAGTTTTTTTAAATACCTATTCCTGTATTATTTTTAGGGTTCCGTACCTGTATTGCTGTCACTCACGTGTCTGTCTGAACGTCGTCTGTCACACAATTTTGTTTCGAAGAATTTGTTAACCTCCCATTGACCTTTGAACTTGCAGTTTCTTGATAATGTTTATTATTACGTATAAATAAGTAAAAAATATCAATCCGGCACGCACTTGGCCATTTTTTTATTAGTGTCATTATGTTTTTTTTTTTTATAAGATAGCACTAGCACAGATAATATAATACTAGCATACAGATGCCTCATCCCATACAAAGAAACCGTGCCGACGTAACTAGCGTTTTTCATCTGATAAATCTTGTTATTTTTGTAAGTACATCAATCGCGTTCGATCCCGTTTCACGGCAATAGATGGTGTTAGCAGCGACTTGCAAGTAAAAGGGTTTACTACACTGACCTCTATCATACAAGTACGCTGGACTTCATATTATCGATGACAAAATTAAGACATTTGATTTTCGCCATTTTGGCGCTGATAGCAACGTGACTTAACGTGAGATTCCATGGAACTAATATTAGAGATGGGACATAGCCTTCGGTATAAAAATACGTGAGAATAATTTAATACGTAAGAGAAAAAGAAAATACCAATTATTTTAATTGAGATTCATTTCTAAGTAATAGAAAACTTGCTGTAAAGGTTAACTGAACAATACTTTCAATCAGATTGCAAGCTATAAACTAGTGGATAGCGTGCTACTAAAGTTATAGCGCATTACTGTCAGATCAGTGAGATTTAAATAAGGGGATAGGCTAACAACTTATCCTTAAAACTAGTATATTTGAGCAAGTATCTGCTCGCTCAAGTATACTAGTTAGTTAGTTACTTACATTTACAATAGTTTGGATTCACTCGGTTGGAACATCATTCATACAAATATTTGCGTACGAATGAGATGGATAATAATTTACAACGGACATATTTCTCGCTCTCATCGCTGAGATCCTGTCTCTGTAGTGTTAAGGTGCAAATAAGAGTGGCATCGCATTCCAGCGACGTGAAGACATCAGTTTTCAACTCTGTTTCAGATGCAGATATAAATTGTTTGACTTAAAAACATTTGTTAATACAATTATAATTATCATGATATTATTCCAGAATTAATTCCAGACAGGAACGAGGTGATTGATACAAGAAGAGAGAGGCCTGTGCTCAGCAGTGGGCGAAGTCGGACTTTGGATGATAATGATGATGATGCCAGAATTTAGTATTACACATTGCTTTTTAACATATTATTACTGATTATTAGGCATTCATATAACATTCATCACTAATACCAATATGAGATATTTAGTTGCAACATATTATGAGAAGTCAATACAGTAGATGAGTGATACGCCTTGCCAAGTCTACTATTTTGATATTAGTGTAATTTAAAAATATTACTAATACTCATATACTCGTATTAGTTAAAATAATATAATATTTCCAGGCGAATATATAAGTATTACCTAATCTTGAGAAATATCGGTATTAACCTATCTCTAAATGTGTCAATTTTAGTTCCAGAGAACCTCGAGTGGGGCGCTTTGATTCGGCACAAAAATCAACTGTCATTTCATCTAATATATTTAGTCCAGCGTACTTGTATATTAGAGGTCAGTGGTTTACTAGGTTCGTGAATATTGAATTCTTTTAATACAGTGAGGGTTCGTTTTATAGTATTTTTTTGTACGTTTTTACAGTTTTTTTGCACCAAAATGTGCTAAAATGCAAATTTAAAAAATCGGGTGGAATGCCTCAGAAATTTAAAAATGCGCCATCTACTGGCATCAATTTTAAATGATTCGTTAAAACAATCTTTGAAATGTGAATTAAGAGCCCAATATTCCATAATTTTGTACTTAGGAGAGTTGATTAAACAAGAACATACAATTTTTATGTTGTAATTCCAGAAAATATTAATTTTACACACATTAAATATCAGACATGTGCATATTGCGCCATCTAGTGAGATTTATTTGAACCAACTTTTCTTTGTTAGCAATGAGACCCCGTGGCACTAGTGAACGTAGTGACATCGTAGTATCACGAAGTTGTATCGTAGCTTTGTCGTAGTGGTGCGTAGCGGTTTTGTAGCGATGCGTAGCGATATCGTAACGGTGTGTAGTGGTGTCGTAGCGGTGCGTAGCGGTACCATAGCAACGTCGTCGTAGCGGTACGTAATAATATCGTATCAGTATTATAGCAGTGTCGTAGCGATGTTGTAACAGTGTCGTAGCAGTTGGTTTCAAATAAGTTAGTACAAAGGAAAAACAAAAGGTAGAATCTGTTTGTATTCATAGTATTTTTTATGCTTGACTGAATATTAAAAAAGATGTCGGCCGTATTTAATGGAAGGTGTGAATAGGGATATCAAGTAAAAATAAAACAATTCAACATGTACATTTATTTATTGACAAATAGCTAGAGCGTTAACATTTAACGCGATCATCTTAACGCATGACTAGATAGTTATACTGAATTTGGTAATAAACTTTAATTTTTATTTCGGTAACACACGAACTACGTTACATTTCAGAAAACTTATTACCAATTAGTTCCTTAATGCTACATTAAGATGTGATGATATTCACTACTTGTAATATTAACTTATGTTCAAACTGACACGGTTGTGATGAAATTTAGAGATAAGTTACCTACACAGTTTTGAATCAATTTCTGGCCATTACTTCCACTGATCCCCTGATTAGATGCGAGCGCGCGTCCTGGGAAGGGTCCTGTCTAAATCTGGCAACGACGCTGAGTACTGCAACTTACTTCTAACAGAGAGGAATTGTTTGAACAAAGTTTGCGCCTAAGATGACATCGACAGGCTAAGTCTACTATAGCCCAAACTTTCATTAATTGATTGATTGATCTAATTTAGAACTTAGATTTTCCGATACAGATAGTCTACTGCCATTACGTGTAGTGATAAGTATAGTTATATAACGTCAGCTTTCTTCTACATTCAATCAGTAAAATTACGAATTAAGAAGAATTTTATTTTACCAACAGAAAATTCAATGGTCAGTTTATAAATCTTCAAGTTCGCCGATTGAACTCGTGGAACATGAAAAAAATAAATTGCATTCAAACATCATCCCTGGAGCCGAGGTCGAGATGCGTGTTTTCATTTAGAGATCGTTGAGGCCGCACATGAGGTCGGCGTGTTCGAGGTCCTCGAGGGGGAGGGTGGCGAAGGCGAGGGTCACAGAGTTGTGGTAACGTCCGCTGGACACCAGCCGAACAACTGTGTCCTCACACGCGATGAACGCCGGACGCCGAGCTGAAAAACAGCCTTTGTGTAACCACATTTGCATTTTACAACATGAAATAAGCTTTCAGGCCTTTTAAGTGTTTGATTGTGCGGACATTAAAAAGCAATAAAGTGTGAAAAGTCGACAAAAAAGCATTTTGGGCGTTATTGCCCTTGATTTTGTTTGTGAACAAAATAGATTGTTTTTGAATTCAAAAACAATCTATTTTGTATTAATGAATAGGGTTAACTGAAATACATGATACTTAACGATTTGTTTTGGGTTATTTTTCTCAACTATATAATTTCTACGATGAAAATATGACATACGTAAGACAGTTACAGTAATTGATGATTGGCTATGACGCATAAAATATTCCTTATTTTCCGGGAAGTGGATACTTTTCGTCCCGGAAAATAATATAATAATAAAAGATTGACGTTTGACAAATTTTATTAAATTCGGTTTGTTAATTTGACCGTAAAAACGATACAGACAAAACACAAATAATTTATTCATTGTTTTTTTTTTTAAAACAAGCTTTTTTCGTATTCTTCTCTGGAAACCCTTTCATTTGATACCCATATCATGGCTGAGCACAATAAATAAAAAGTCCACCATCTTGGACCGTCCGCCATATTGGATTTAGAATGACGTCACTTATCTAACCATGCATTGTCATCCAAACTAAACGTGTATGCAAAATTTCATCTTAATCGGTGGAGGATAACTGCTTTAAAATTTAGTTGCAAGATTTTGCCCGAACACACCTACATACATACATTGCAAGTTAATTAAAAGCTTGTAAATAAAAAACCAGTCTGCTTTTGCGTTTTCTTGTGGAATTGTTACAAAATCATAACAGTAGCACTTCAAATTATTTGTAACTCTTTACTATCACTATTAATAAGGTAATCTAAAATACATTTCGCCTGGAGACTTCGTTCTTTGTCGTCGATAATGGAAGATGAAACAGCCGCGTTTTCTTACAAAGCACTCGTAAGTACATATTTATTGCATGGTACACTTTTCTTCGTTCACAAGGGAAAACTATTTTATTTTCTATATTGAAAAAAAAAAACAAATAAAAAGAATGCCTACAGGTCCTGTTAATATTTTGCAGGTTTTTTATTAAGTTGCAATATATTTATGTAGATATGTTCGGGTCAAATCTTGTAACAGAATTTTAAAGCAGTTATCCTTAACCGATTCAGATGAAATTTTGCATAAAATCAAAATAGTAAGCGTAAGTAAATGTAACAAATTCCACATCTTTACGTACTTATAAATGGGAGAGACGACTTTTACACGAATAGTTATCGGAAATTTGAATTTCATACTATTCTCTTAGGAAATATGCTTTTAAAACAATCATAGCTTTCTTTAACTTTGTAAGCTTTATTTTAGTAGTTAAATAATATTCTGAATTTACTTTAGCTAAAGTTGTAGAAGGATTATTACGTCGTCCAAATTTCAAGGAACATCTAAGTTTTTACTCTGTTAAAGGAACATCTAATTCAATTAAAAAAAAACGCTATTTCAGGAACTTCAGCGAAAAATAATACAGGGAAAAAGAACAAGAAAAGCTTCTTATATCCTTGCTATTAAATCAATAATGATGTAACAGTTACCTTCATTAGAATCAAGTCCACACACGCTATCTTGGACCTCCATTTTGGTATGGTCGAGTCCGTTGGCGCCTCCAATGTCTACATAATCGGACAGACCGCGCTTTGTGCACTGTGGAAGAAACAGTTCGCTATTAATTCTGTTATTAATCAACAATAGCTTTTTTAGGGTTCCGTACCCAAAGTGTAAAAACGGGACCCTATTACTGAGACTCCGCGATCCGTCTGTCTGTCTGTCTGTATGTATGTCTGTCTGTCCATCTGTCACCAGGCTGTATCTCATGAACCGTGATAGCTAGACAGCTGAAATTTTCACAGATGATGTATTTCTGTTGCTGCTATAACAACAAATACTAAAAACAGAATAAAATAAATATTTAAGTGGGGCTCCCATACAACAAACGTGTTTTTAATGCCGTTTTTTGCGATAATGGTACAGAACCCTTCGTGCGCGAGTCCGACTCGATTTTGTTAGGCAGCAAAAGAGTCGTAACTCTTTCGAATCTAAGTGGTAGCTGCTGTTGGCAGCCTGTATAATCCCACTGCTGGGCAAAGACTTATAACTATTACAAGTGAGATTCTATGAGAATTTCTTAAATTCAAGGTAGTACGTAGTTTTTTGAACGGAGACTGTTGTCTGATCTCCATAATAAGAGGTACCTATAAACAAACTTATTTTATTGCTCAATTTTGGCAGTCAAAACAGTCAACCAAGTCAGTAATTCCGCTGAACTTGCGTTAATTTCGTCAGACAGTAAATCTGCATAGCTTAATAGATTTATCGCTCCATTCCTTCGCTGTCGCGAAAATCTACCGGATTTTCATTCCATTCCCTAAAAATGCCTAGCAGATTAATGGGACCGAAGCAGGCCTACAAAACAATAGGCACACCGCCTATTCTTTAAGAGAATACATTCCTTACAGGTCGATATCTCATCAACGATGAATTTAATTTTCGAAAGCATTTCTATGGCAGTATAGCCAACTTCGAAGTATTTTACCATTTTAACACAATACATTCCCAGAAACTTTACTAAGGTTAAAATTATTTTATTGTCTCATTAACATAATAGACCTTAGGATCTACTAGATAAAGATAAAATTCCATCAGCAATATCGTATGTCAAAAAGTCCAAAATGTAATTGACAAGACTTACTGAAATGTCACGTGGTCAATTATATTTTTTTTTGCCCCGACGGAAAAAAGGGGTGTTATAAGTTTGATGTGTGTTTTTGTATTTGTGTATCTGTCTATGGCATCATAGCTTCTAAACGGATGAACCGATTTTATATCGTTTATTTTTTAATGTGACTTTATCTAGAGTGTTTGTATGACCTATGTTCGATGAAAATCAGTATAGCCGTTCAAAAGTTGTGGGAGTTTTACTGTTTAAATCGAGGTAAGCAAGATATCGTGTCATAATAACGTGTTCAATAGATTGTTGATCGAAGCGTGTCTAATACTACATTAATAAATTATGTAGCATGAAATTAAAAAGTGTCGGGGGCTTTTAAAACGTTTAAATTTTACTTGTTTCGACAATCATGGCAGCTTATAAAATGTCACTTTGTTTAGAGATTCTTATCATGTTTTAGCGTACAAGTGACATTTGACTTTGGAGTAAAAACGCAATTACAAGCCCGAGTATCAAAACCTTAATGTATTTTCAGTTTAATTCGCCCACCATTATAATTCTAGCCTACACACATGTCCCATTTGATTTGCGGTTTGGTTTACAAATTCTGAATGCTTTTGAAATTTACGGTAAGCCGACTGTACTTAGATATTCATGGTTCAATATCCTGCACGAGAACATGATAAAGAGTATGTTTTGATTAATATTAAATCCAAGGTAAAAGTCGGTTTGTACAGGTAGAATCAAACTTAATGGTGGCTCGGAACGCTCCGCTAGTCACTGCGAAGCAGCAAATTCATGTGAAAGCGGGGGGTGAGCGGTGGGGCTACTGCGTTTGAAAGGCGATCTTCACAGACATCACTAAGTTTGAATCGACTTATACTTGGAAAGGATTATATTGCCCTTCTTTTCACCGTGGGCGTCGTTCATTGTTGGCGGATTTAATTGGATAGGGAGCAACATCTTGTGGTGTGGTATAAAACTTATTGCGAGCACAATAATGATCTGCCAAGCTGGTAATTTTTGCAACAATTTTCTCTAGGGTATTTAAGGAAGATATTGAACAAGATTGACTGGCAAAATAATTAAATCTCAATTGGCAAAAAATTGTGAGGAAAACTTAGAACTTTACAAATGTAGATTAGCGCAAAGAGGAGGAGGCGTGTGTTTGCAGATTGTTTGAAAATGTCGTGACATCAAGAAACACCTACCTCTGTCTCAAAATAAAGCTAATCTAATATTAAAACTGTTTTCCGAAACATCTATCAACAGAAATAGTCCAATTAAAGAGACTAACTAACTAAATAAATTCGTTTAACTACTTTGACGAGCCATTAAATGGAGTTTAACTCGTTTTGAAATTTGATAGTCTCTCAATTTCGTCGAAATTGTTTCACGAGAGTAATCTCACAACTGTTATTATGTAAATACTAACCATAACCTTCAAAGTCGTTAAAGCATATTTTTGACATTGATATTGTTTCAGATTAACCCTGAACTATCTAACACCTAACTTGCAAAGTATGTATGTATGTGTCACATCACACATCACATCATCAGCCTATTAATGTTCCCACAGCTGGGACACAGGCCTCCCTCTGTGAGAGGGAATGGGCCGTTATCCACCACGCGGGCCCAGTGCGGGTTGGTGGATGTCACATGTCTTCGAATTATTGGTTCTAGGACATGCCGGTTTCCTCACGATGTTTTTCTTTACCATTTGAGAGCAGTGGTGATGAAATAATTTACACAAAGTAAAGCGCCTGCCTGGGCTCGAATCCACGACCTACAACTTGTAAGTCGCGGCCGATACCACTGGGCCACCACTGCTCTCATGCATGTGTGTTCGGGTCAAATCTTATAACGGAATTTTAAAGCAGTTATCCTCAACCGATTAAGATGAAATTTTGATGATAATGCACGGTAAGCTAAAAAGCTTGTTTAAAAAATGGTTTTTTTATTGGAGAAATATTTTATATGATTTTACCTACGCAGATCAATTTATATGTTTTTTTAACAGAAACCACATGAGATTAAAACCTTTCTGATTTGCGATCCGAAGACAGGAATCTTTATGCCCCGTTATATGCATATGACAGCGGAAACCATGTTCTCAGAACAATTGTACGAGGATATGAATATTATTAGTGTAAGCATCTTTAGTCAATAGCAGCGGCTATGTGCTTTGTGGTTAAGCCTTTGATCCAAAATAGTCTTCATTGACAAACGAACGGCGCAAATCATCCAGTAACATGTGTTTAATAATATGTCAAAATTGGTTAGCCTTAGGTATAATGCGTATGTATAATACGTAGCAATAAAGCTTATAAGCTTCTCTTCTTTAGACCGCTTATTAATGTGCATATCTATTGAAATTTCTACGAAAAGGGTCTTAACTTAATTTCGTAACAGTGCGATTTTAGAGCAGCTTTTTTTTAGTAAAAGGTCAATACTAAAATTACTTATTTAGGGCAAAGAAAGGATTGATCATCTAATTAGTAAGTTGTTTTCAATACACTTGTAAGTAAGTTCATCTTGATTATCGTTGTCTTTCCCACAGGTATCGTATATTTTGCCGGGATACAAAAAACACTCGGCGATAATCCAGATTTCAATGAGTGAAATAATGTATGTAATCAGAATTACCTTCTGATACCTCCTTTGTAGGAGGTGAGGTGATTTTACCTATAGATAATGTTAGTTTTGATATATGAAGTGCTCTAGGCAGTCTGCCCTGCTAACACTTAGGGCTTTATTTATAAAAAAAATCCACGGTGTTTAACTGATTTAAGACCGGTATTCCAAATGCTCAGACACATGCTCAACTCAACTCTAATTGGCAATGGACAGTTCTGATTGGTTAGCTTGTTTCTTTTGACATTTACGTGCTCAAATTCAAGATCCTAGACCCAAACATTATCGAAGTTTTAGCATGTACTTGGCACGTACTCGTACTTGCAAACTACTTTTTTTTGCATTGCATACTGCGCTACCATGGGGACATATCGCTGGTTTGGTCCCTGGGGTAGTCACGGGGTGCAAAGTGTTCTGGTGAACCGGACACTGGAGGGTCACCGGATTCTCCTCTGGGGAGTACCCCCCGGAACACTTTGCACCCCGTGACTACCCCAGGGACCAAACCAGCACATGGGCGCCAGACGACCCCTTGTATGGCACCCTTGGTCCCCTTGTGACGGGTCAGGTCAGTGGCCCTGCCGCCAACCACTTTTCGGCTGAAGTGGATAGGGAGAGTGGCCAACGCTATACCGACACTCCTCCTCCCCTGCGGACCCACCGCGTCAGCCATCAGACCGTGGAGACCCCGTCCAGGCCGCGGATGGTAGGGAGAGTGGCGCACCGCAATACAGGCACTCCTCTCGCCGCAGCATCCACCCCTCAGCCGCGATGACGCCCAATATTTAAGTTAAGTTATTGTTTAACATCGCGGCCCGCCTTAGTTGCGATGACGCCCAAGCGGCACCGCAACCATCTTATTGGCTGCTACGTCCTCGGCTTAATCAGCAAAAACCCTGACGAGCGGCCCCTCCTCAGGTTCCTCTTCGCTTCACCCTGGGTAAACAAGCCACGGCTACAGAGCCCCCTCGCCTCGAAAATGCGGGCTCCTACCGGAAGGGGTGCTGACTTGGTCTTTCATTTTCATTCATTACCTACCACAAATTTGGTGTAGAAATAATTCAGTAACATCATGGGCTCTTGCTCTATTGATTACAAACATGTCAAGCTGAAAAATCATATGCCAAACTCAATGGTTGTGATTGGTTTGCAGTTGATTGGTAGGTGTGGCAAATTTTGAGTTTGAGTTGAGTATGAGCATCCGCAATACAAGCCTTATAACATTCTTAATTCAAACTTTCTATTGATGGATGAAAAACATAATTATGCTGAACAGTCACAAACAGCAACGAGGTTTTTATATAAGTGTGTTACTGTACATTTACATGTTTACGCGGCATGAATTATTCTCATGTACCTACACCATGTTAATGTGAGAGATGAATCATTCGCTCAGTTGAAATTCAACACATATTACCCGCACTACATTGACAAAATATTAGTGAAGCCTGCCCCCAATTCCGTGAAACAATGCTCCCAACCGCGTCTGTCTATCATTGTGTCAGACAGAAAGCCACTGGTGGCCGCTAATTGTTTAATAAATTATGTAGCGTAATGCCATCGCCTGCTGGCGGTTTATTAAACTGTTGGAAAGATAAAAACTGTATGGAACTAGTATCTACCAAAAGAAACTTATACTTAAAAAGCTATAAAATAGAAACTTAAAAGAAACCGTTAAAGAAACTTATTTCTTATAAAATAGATGTGTAATTTTTATGGTGTACAATAAAGTATATTCTATTCTATTCTATTCTATTCTTCTATTCTGTATTTAAATCTATATGTTAAGGAACAAGTGATTAATACGGCATTATTCATAAGCCCGCGCAATTTGAAAAATGCCCAATATGAGTAGGCAATATGATAAAACTATTGAAATAATTAAATTGACCGGCCTTTCTGAATAATGCCCATCACGGACCGGGTAATAAAAAAAAAAGTTTTTTTGCATTATTCTATTGTTAAAATTGGTTTTAATATAGAATAGGTAAGTAGGTACGATTAAGATACTAGGTGTAATTTTTTTTACATCCCATAACTCTAGGGTATGAATGATATCAAAGAATCAACTGGCATATTGTTGTATGTCGTGGTGGCCCAGTGGCTAAGACCTCGCCTGTCGTGCTTGAGGTCGTAGTTTCAAATCCGGGCAAGTACCAATGTAACTTTTTCAAATTCATATGTACTTTTTAAGTTTATCTTGGATATCACAGGCAATGGTGAAGGAAAACATCGTGAGACCTGGACTTATACCTATAGTTAATGTAAGTCTGAAATAGCCAAGTCAGAGGCCTGTGGGATTTCCCAGAGGCGGCTTAATTAACTCTGACAACACCTCACACGAAAAGAAGAAGAACTGGCATATTAATTATTTTTCAATAACTTTTAAAATTTGTTTTCTCATTTTTCATACAAAATTTTGGGAATAATAAAACGGCATCCGAAAGGAGGCAAAAAAAATATTGAAATAAATTTATTTTGATTTATGGTATCTTCGAAAATATGCATTTTTGGACCACATATTCTAGGTATTTATGTATTATTTTACTTTTAGAATATAATACTAGAGTTATGGGATATAAAAAAACACATTGTATAAGCAAAAATGTTGACGGAGCCGCTCGCTCATTTCAGCTCCCGTCATATCCTTCGAACCTTGTATGGTCTCTTGTTAGGCCATACATTACTTTAGATGATTGGATGAATGGAATAAAATAATTTAATTATTTAAACACTGATATATTGTCCGAAAGGTTTAAGGATAAAATGAGCTTAATGAACTGTTGTGTGAAGAATGAAGTGAGTGACGCGGCCCTTGTTGGCTGTTATGAGGACGCCTGGCTGTCTTGATAGCCCAACGCGAACTGACTTATTCTTATGAATTGTAATGAATGAGTGGCGTAAACTGCTGAATTGCAGTATGTGCGGTTGCACCGTACATGCTCCCGAACGGGAAGATGAGTGTGAGATGAACATGAAATTATGAATAACAAGGTGATGCCAATTGGTCCTTATACTAGATGATTGACAAGGTGATTCCAATTGGTCCTTATTCTATGTTTAGAGTCTCTACTTGAACTCCGTTTTACGAGTCATAGGCACCGTACACTTGTCTAACTTATGCACTTTTGGAATTTCACTGTAACTTGATACACACGGAATCTCACACTGATTACGCGCACTAACACTATATTGAATCGTGGACGATGAGATAGAGGCCCCAGCCTCTGCCCGTGCTGGTGTTGCGTGTTGAGCGGGCTGCAGACTCGCCAATGCGGCCCTTGCCACCGCGAGAGATGTAGTTCGCCTTTTACGCAGTCGTCGCTCCATGAAGACTGCTCCAACTATCAACACAACTCCGATAGCCACATAAAATGCTGTGTAGTGATGGACATCGTGATAAGAAACTTGATGTGGCAACTTTTCACTTGCTTTGAAAATACGGAGTTGCTTCTTGATTTCGTCAAGCTCCCTGTTGCTCGAGAGGAGTGTATAGTTTTGTATCAGTGGAGTTGGGATTCCTAAGTCTATGATATGATTGATTGAATATCTTGTTTATATTGCTCGGCGAATCTCTCATCAAGAACACCGAATAAGCCGTTTGCAAGATACCCTACACCTTTGATAAGACCTCGCTTGCGGCGGGACAGATCTCGTGCGCGACGCGTGCTGGAATGCTGATTCAGCAACAGGTGGTTATAGTACTCGAGTTCTGAGAATTCTTGCTGCAATTGAACTTGTATGACGTCACAATGTGACGTTTCTTTAAACTTGTTGCATAATTGATTCAAGTAGCTTAGGTATTTACTACATGCTTCTGTACCTTGCCAAAATGAATTCATGTCATAGTATGTGACTATCTGCCATTCATCTTTGATTAATTGCATGTTTGCAATTTTGTCAACATAAAGACCTTGATTGTCCTTTAATTGTGTAACATTGTATGAACAGTGAGCTGAGGTTAAAATGCTCATGAAAGACAAAAGTAACAGTACCAGCGATGAGAAACTGTAGTTTACTTTTTTGTTTTGATATCGCTTGCCATCTTTCACTTCCTTGGAACGCGACTCTTGTTTGTCGATCCTATCATTTACAGGGAGAATAGACAGCTTGAGAATAGGTCTCTTGATAAGCCCATTCTTTGTTTTCAATGTGACCACCCTGATGTGGCCATCGGCACCTGGATGCAGCTTGACGACGCGGCCTACTATCCACTTCCCAGGAGGTAAGTTTGCATCGTTAATTGTAACAATGTCATTTAGTTGAATGTCTGGTTGAGAATGTCTCCACTTGCTTCTTGCTGTCAGCTGAGTGAGATATTCTGTATGCCAACGTTTCCAAATATCTTGTACTATTTTTTGAGTTAGATGCCATCTCGTGCGCATATCTGTTTCTGTTTCTAATATAGTCATGTCTTGATTTTGATTGATAAAGCTTGATGGAGAGAGGAAATCTAAGTCGTTGGGATCTTCAGTCAGAGGACACAGTGGCCTCGAGTTAAGTACTGCTTCTAACTGGGCCAGAACTGTGCTGAACTCTTCAAAAGTGAGCTTTTGATCTCCAACTACTCTTTTTAAATGAAATTTCAAACTTTTAACCGCGGCCTCCCACAGCCCTCCTGCAGAAGGCCATGAGGGTGCATTAAAATGCCATTCGATCTCCATGCTAGTAATTTCCTTGATGAAATCTTGATCGAATCTTTCTTGTATCTGCTCAAATTCTTCTTGTAAAATTTTGTTGGCGCCGACAAAATTTGTTCCGTTGTCGCTGTACAAATGTTTTGGCGAGCCCTTTCTTGCAGCCATTCTTCGCAACGCAGCTATGAATGCTGATGATGTGAGGTCTGAGACCAGCTCTATATGAACAAGTTTGGTCACCATACAGACAAATACCGCCACGTAGCCCTTTGTGGTCTTAATACCACGGCCCTTGTTGGCCTTTATGAACACGTGCCCGGTAAAATCGACGCCTGTATGTTCAAAAGGCTTTGCAACGTTACATCTCTGCGTTGGTAAATCACCCATCAACTGTGTCATCTTACTTGGGTTGTGTTTACGACAAGTAACGCATGTACGTATACGCTTTTTGACTGCTCGATTACCGCCTATGATCCAGTAATTCTTGCGAATGAATGCTGATGTCACCCGTGCTCCTCCATGGAAGGTAAGTTCATGTGCTTGATCTATAATTAAGTCTGTTAAGACTCCTTCGTGAGGTATGATAATCGGATGCATCATATCTTGATTAATGCTGGCTTTACTTAGTCTTCCTCTGACTCTGATAAGTCCCTCGTTGTCAAGGAATGGATTTAATTGCAATAACTTACATTTTACTGATAGCGACTTATTTTCTTGTAGGTAATATACTTCCTGGGCAAATTCTTTCTGCTGTACATATAAAATTATTTTATGCTTAGCATTTATTAATTCTTGCAATGTAAAATAAGTTTGAACGCGGTTTTTCTTGTGTCTTGCTTGCTTGATAAATCGTAATATCCATGCTAAAACTCTTGTTAGTTTAGCGAGTGAACTATATCTTGCTAATAATTCACCCAAAATGTTTTCGCTTTCTTGCTGCGAAATATGATTAATATGCTTGGCTTTTCTTGCTTCTTCGTCTGTGGTAAACACTGCTTGCCCAGTTTCTTGGTGAGGGACGTAGTTCTGCAGCCACGACGGTCCTTCCCACCACAGCGAATGGTTTTTCAATTGATCGACGCCCAATCCGCGGCTTGCGCAGTCCGCTGGATTTTCAGCTGACTTGACGTAACGCCAGCTGTTTGTAGGTATGATGCTTGATATTTGTCGCACCCTGTTGGCGACAAAAGGCTTCCATCGTCCTGGCTCTCCTTGTAACCAGGCTAGGACTACCATTGAATCTGTCCAATTATATGTCTTAATATTATGGCTGTTAAGGCATTGTTGAATTTTAGACAGCATTTTTGCCAGGAGTAGTGCACCGCTAAGCTCCAATCTTGGTAATGAAATGGATTTGTTTACTGGTGCTAATCTCGCTTTTCCTGCTACTAACGAGATCTTTGTTAATCCGTTGTTTTCAGTCTTGCAATAAACAACGCATGCGTAGGCTTTATTGGAAGAATCGCAGAATCCATGTAATTCCAGCGTGTTATTTTCTCCTGTGCCCAACCAACGCTGCAACTTGAATTGATTGATTTTGTGCATATCACCTTTAATGTTTTGCCATTCCTTGCTAATTTGATCGGGTATCTGGTCATCCCATTGAATACTTGACATCCAAACTTGCTGAAATAGCAGTTTTAACTTGGTTGATATCGGTGACAGCCAACCAAGAGGATCAAACAACTTTGATATATCTGACAACATGGATCTTTTAGTTGGTGTTTTGTTTGATGGTTCTATTTTTGATTGAAATGTAAATAAGTCTGCTGTGGAATTCCATCGTAATCCCAAGGTTTTTGACGTCTCCATTTCCTTGAAATCGAAACTTTCTTGCTTGCTACTCGCCCCGATTGTATCGTCTTGTAAGGCTGATGCGTTGGAAGCCCACTTTCTTAAATTGAACCCCCCTGATTTTAACAACTTAATTAAATCTTGCTTTAATTTTACTGCTAAATCGACAGAATGTGACCCGTGTAGAACATCGTCCATGTAGAATGAGTGCTCCAAAGCCTTGATTGCAACACTGTCGAAATTGTGTCTCTCATCTTCAGCCAATTGTTTTAGAGTCATCATTGCTAAAAATGGTGCTGCCTTGGTGCCGTATGTAACTGTGCATAGCTGGTATACTTGATGACGCATGTCAATGGTATCCCTCCAAATGATTTTTTGGAATCTTTGATCTTGTTCATTTAACCATATAAAACGAAACATTTTTTCAATATCTGCCGTAAAAGCTACGCGATATTGTCTCCACCTTATTAGTAAAGATTGGAGGTCTTGCTGTAGATTTGGGCCTTTTAACATGACGTCATTCAAGCTGATTTCCGTTGTTGTTTTTGTAGAAGCGTTGAAAACTACGCGAAGTGCTGTCGTAGTGGAATCATTTCGCAATACACAATGGTGCGGTAAATAATAATCCGGTTGCATTTTACCGGACGCTGGTATCATATGTCCTAAAGTTTTATATTCTTGTATAAATAATTTGTATTGTTTTGATAGTTCTTCATTATTGCAAAATTTCCTTTCCAACTGTTGAAATTGTGCCATAGCTTTATTTTTTGACATTCCCAACTGTGTCTCAAAGTTTTCTTGAAAAGGCAATCTTACTTTATACATGCCATTTGCTTGTCTTGTTGTGGTGCTCTTGTAATACTCCATGCATTGTAGATCTTCTGCGGATAGATTGGATGATTCTGTGATGTCTTCAATCTCCCAAAATCTTTGTACTTCGTCCACTTGATTCAGGATTCGTTACAGTGAAAAGTCTTGAAATTGCCGCATAAGATCCAGCCCAGTCGTGTCTGTTGCGCGACCGGTAATGAAGGATCAGCCCTGATAATGCCTTCTAAAATGATTTGGGAATACACATCGGCTCCCAATAGGATGTCGATAGGACGGCTGACATTGTATTCTGGATCGGCTAGTGGCATGCCGGCTAGGTGTGCCCATGTTGGCTTGGCAAATGTACATCTTGGTAATTGAGTAATCAGCGTGTCCATGATTACTACTTCTGTTTTAAATGTGAAACCATCTAAATTTGAACAACATGTTATGTTCGTAACGCCCTTGCTATTGCTCTCCTTTTCTCCTATCCCGCAGATGACGGCTCTGCAATACTTTCTTGATAAAGCTAGCTTTTGTGCCGCTCTGGCTGAGATAAGGGAGGCTTGAGAACCTTGATCTATTAGCGCACGCATATTGTGGTATGATCCGTCACTTGCTTGTACTTTGATCATTGCAGTGGCTAATAATGTTTCGATCACGTTGTTGCCTTGTTGCGAAACGTGATTTTCTTGTGACTCTTGATTTTGCGTTCTAGTTGCAAGAACTGCTGTTGATGGAGAGAGGAAATCTAAGTCGTTGGGATCTTCAGTCAGAGGACACAGTGGCCTCGAGTTAAGTACTGAAAAGAAATAAATGGAAAGATCTTACTTGAATGTTCTTGATAACTGCTTACGGATCCTTGGTGATCCCCTGAGACACCTGGTAGCCTCAGCTCTTGATTTAAAAACGCTCCTTGAGACACGTGTTAGTCCCAAAGTCAAATTCCTTCACTGAACTCCTGATAGTTTACGGATCCTTGTTGATCCCTGAGACACTTGTTAGTCCCAAAGTCTAAAATTCCTGCACTGAACACCTGATAGTTTACGGATCCTTGTTGATCCCTGAGACACTTGTTAGTCCCAAAGTTTTATAGTCACTCAACACTGCACACACTTTGAGTCACTGGATAGCTGCCCGCTACACTGTCCACGCGCGCGAAATGGACTATATAGCGGCTATGATTTCCGTCGAAGGATCAAAAAGAATGTATGGTCTCTTGTTAGGCCATACATTACTTTAGATGATTGGATGAATGGAATAAAAGAATTTAATTATTTAAACACTGATATATTGTCCGAAATGTTTAAGGATAAAATGAGCTTAATGAACTGTTGTGTGAAGAATGAAGTGAGTGACGCGGCCCTTGTTGGCTGTTATGAGGACGCCTGGCTGTCTTGATAGCCCAACGCGAACTGACTTATTCTTATGAATTGTAATGAATGAGTGGCGTAAACTGCTGAATTGCATTATGTGCGGTTGCACCGTACAAACCTAACTTACCGTGTCGGGGTGCCCGAAACTCCCGACCATAATTATCAAATTGCCCAATCGTTACGAAGCAATATTCATAATGACCAGACAATGTGATAAATTTAGAAGTTTAAATCAGTATTTTTACATGGCAATGTAATGATTACTGATTTGACTTGACTAGATTCATAATGCCCGGGTATTATACATAGTGCCCTGATTAATCACTTGGTCTGTGACATATTTACGAAAATTGCATTGAATAGCATCACATTAATAAAAATGTAAGATTCAGATGTGGGAAGTATCGTTTTTCTAGTTATTTGTACCATATTTAAAAAGTATGTGAATGCAGTTAATCATTTCTCAAAAATGTAAGTACAGTCTATTAAGAACGTTTTCCCGTAACTTCATTGGATAAGATGTTTTCAAAAATGTTTTCCACGAATACACATTTTACAGCTCATACAAAGTTTAATTAGTTTCTGGACAGACTCTTATTATTCTTTCATAAATTGTACATTAACTAAGGTTCGTACTCCAAAACGCGCAAGTACCCTAAGTAAACCTTTCTTGCCGACCTGAAACTAAAGTTCATGAAGTCGTCAATTAAAAAGTTTTATCCAAGTATATTTGAACTATTGAACTTACGTGATGGATGGTTCCAGTCTCCATTTCAATGAGGCGTCCTTTCTTGATGGTGACTCCTACGTTGAGGTCTAGGACTTGGACAGTGGCGGGAGAGACGGCCAGCATGGAACAATTGCCGGTCTCACCATGATTGCGCAGAGTGTACACACCCTCGGCGCCAAACAGCATCACGTTGCAAGCTGTGGAACACAGACATTTTTATTTTCTGTTCCATTTGAAGTTCTTTCATAATTAAAAATGTGCTGGATACTGGAACTGGGACGTATAAACTACAGAAATCGTGTTGGACGATTAGATTGTACACGTGTTTCCCTTCATATACGGTATTTTTCTTAGCTCTTATATAATTATTTTTAAAGAATATAACGTTTCTATGTAGGACTTTGTTCCAAGTTCGCTACTTTGCAGTCTTGAATATACATAATTTACACAACCACTTCCTTACACTCTGATGGAGTCTGCAGTTCATTCAAAACTTTACATTGTGACCTCAAACCTTGCGGAAACTAGAGTTTCGTTCGTAGTTAGAATGTTATGATTATTTTATGGGGTCATGAACTTGGTTAATGGATGCTGTTAGTGCTCATATTTGTCTGGAATAATCTTAAAGGGATGAAAATATGTGAAGTAATTAAAATTAATCTGTTGTGTAAAGATTAGGGATGTCATGAGTGCTGATCTTTGTTTTGTTTGTCTGTGCATATTATATGAAAAGTAATTTAATAATACAAACATCAACGATTAAAGTTGCTTTTTGCAAGCGAGATTGTTACTTGACAGCATCTTAATCACCCTAAGCTCTAACAGTAAATAATTACTTACTGCTTATTTGGTGTATATAATAAAGTTTATATCTGTCCTAAATCGGTTTACTTTAAAATACAAGCTTAAATATTTTTTACTAAAACAACTTCATATTAAAATTGCTAATATTAATCATGTAAATATTAATATGATATTAATTGAGTGTGCAAGGCACTCCCCACACTTTTGTAGCCGTGTATTTTGGCCAATAGTCCTTCTATAGTTTGATACCCCTCAAGTTAAAGGGTAAAATTTACAAGTCCGTAATTAGACCTGTCGTACTGTATGGATCAGATTGTTGGGCTGTGAAAAAGATGAATGAAAAGAGATTTTGATGAGAATGTTGAGATGGATATGTGGAGTGACGAGAATGGATAAAGTGAGAAATGAGTATACTACAGGAAGTTTGAAAGTGGCGCCAGTGTCAGAAAAGTTGAAAGGAAACCGTTTGTCCTGGTATGGTCATCTGATGACTAAAAGAGTTATGAATATGAATGTGGATGGATGGAGAGGGAGGGGACGGCCAAAGAAAATATGGATGGACTGTTTGAGGAGTGATATGAAAGAAAAGGGAGTCAGTGATAGCGTGACGGGGGACAGGACGGTATGGAAGAAGAAAACGTTTTGCGCCGACCCCAAGTAACATGGGACAAGGGCAGGAAGATGATGAGTCCTTCTATAGTTTAAGGTAAACGATCTACAACCTCCCAAGCCCATAGAAAAGAAAAGACGGGTTTGTCATACGACAATGTAAAGGTTTTCGTCAAATTAAAACTAAAATCTTACTTTATCAGAGTTTAGTACGTAGCATATTAGAGTATTGCAGTGTGGTGTGGCGGCCACACTACGCTACGAGTAGTTTGCGTCTAGAACGAGTTCAAAAACGCTTCGTTTTTTGCAAGCATCTAGCTTACAAAAAGAGATTGAATCTCTTCAACATAGTGCATGTTGAAGAATTCCTTTTTTCATTCTCCTTGGAAGAACGAAGATGTTTTAACGACGCAATGTTTGCTAGCAAAATTTTGAAGGGAAATACCGACTCGCCGCTGCTGATCGCACTCATTAAATTTCGTGCTCCATCGAGGATTCCGCGTAAATCTATTATATATAACCAACACCGTTCTTTTCATTGGAAGATTAAGCAGAGTTGCTTAGTCTTCCAATGAGAATAACGGTGTTGGGATCTAACTCTCCATATGTTAGATTTTGTAGGGTTTTGAATAGTTGTAGTAATATGGTTGATTTTCACTTTGATTCTCTCAATAAGCAAAAACTTAAATTTCTGAACTGTTTAACAGATTTGTTGTAAATGTTTTTTGGACTGTGTGTAAGCAGCTTATTGAGGAAATTATGCTTTTAATGTTTCGCATATGTAACTATTATAGACATAATTGCTTAGTATTGTTTTTTGTTCATGTGGTGTTGTCCTATAAGTAATTGTTGCACTGTGTAGAGTATGTACGCATGTTTTATATTTGTTTGTAGATTAGTGTAAGCAGTTGTTGGTAGACCTAATAAATAAATAAAAAATGTGCACTATCTTGTTTGTTGATAAATTAATGTCAACAGGCAATACATTGTATCTGCTTATTAGGGTAAGACAGCAAATAGCTCGGCTACTATCTTATATAATAAACTCAGCCTTAGTAGTTTGTCGAAGTATCCAACTATTATTGATATCAGTAGTAGTACTAATATTTAAAGGTGGTCAATACCTTGAATAACGTTAGCAAAAATGCTATTAATATTTATTCTTTAAACTAGTTGATAGGACATGGGAGGGTACCAATAACGGAATAGTTACGAGTATAATATACACCATCAAAAAGGCTTCAGACACGATTTTTTTTTATTCCATCAGAATGTTTAGTGTTTTTCTTCGAAGCAATTGGAAATAGAACTGTTTTTAGAAAAAAACAATGTTTGAAATTGTTTGTTTCACTGAGCATTGGCTGACAGATTATGCAATGCTAACCAATTATGAAAATTATACTGTGGGCAGTTGCTTTAACAGAAAGATTACGTTGCATGGTGGTTTACTTATATTAATTAAAAATGGTATTAAATCAAAAACTCGTAAAGATATAGTAGACCGATCAGTTGAACATAGTGTTGAACTGTCCTGTGTTGAACTGGAAAAGCATGTCATAGTGTGCGTTTACAGACCCCCTAATTATATGAACTGCTCTATATCTGAGTCAGTGATGGAAATGTTTTGGCAAAACTTGCAACGGGTAATGATCTTATAATTGTCTGTGGTGACTTTCATGTTAATATTTTAGAAAGAGATTTTATTAACATATATACAATTGATTATTCTAAAAAAAAACAAACCTATATACAAATAGAAAAGGGAGTCGGAAAAGAGCTCATTGTGCATCAAAAAATTCGTCCACATCGATGTCAACGAGAAAAGTGCCCAGAACGCTGGCAGCATTGCCACGTTGGATGGCAATGCTGATTCTCTGGCCGAAGAAAAGGCCAGCCCTCTGGTCACGTGAAGAGTCGACGAGCTTTGTGCTAATTAAAAAGAAATTAATTAGAAAGTAATTCAGATATCAGTAGATTATTAAATCTCTTTTTATCATTTAATTTGTCACATGTGTTTATGGAACCAACCCGAACTACACTGACTACTGCTACATAATGTATTGATTAAGTTTTTTGTTGCTGCGACAGCTCAGACAAAGCCATTACATCTGCCTTCGAATCATAATTGGCTACTGGTAACCTTTGAGTCCAATATGTACAACAAGTGCAGACGGCAATGAGATATTGGTCAAGTCTAGGCTCCAGAGCCTTGAACATCGGCGCCAAGTTGCCAGTCTGTCGGTTTTTTATCGGTTACATTTCGGGGAGTGTGCGTTGGAATTGCATGAATTAATTCCTCCTAGCCCTTTCCATTATCGGAATACAAGACGTACGGCGATGTGTCATCGGTACATGGTGGACATTCCACCCATACGCACCAAACGTTTTGGGAATACTTTCATTATGCGTACAGCTAGGGAGTGGAATTCCCTGCCGGGGTCTGTATTTCCTGAGAGCTACAACCTGGGAGTCTTTAAGTCAAGAGTGAATAGGTTTCTTCTAGGTAAGCGCGCTACATCGTCGACCACATCATCACTTACCATCAGGTGAGATAGTGGTCAAGTGCGAGCCTATCAATAATAAAAAAAAAAAAAAAATAAAAAAAAAAGATTCAATCTAGGCCAATAACATCCGATAAATTAAATAATTTTAACAGCACTTTAATCATTAAAATAAGCGATCAGGGGGGTGACCATAAGCTCTTAGAGCGGTATCAATTTGAGATCGAATAAAGGACAGATGTATCTGACTTTTATACATCTGTCACTTACTCGATATCAAATTGATACCGCTCTAAGAGCTTATGGTCATACCCCCCTGAACTCACAGTGAAAGATGGTAATATTTCATATGATTTTTTTTCAGTGGTTCAAACATTGTTTAATAACACTTATATGAAGAAAAACTAAAACTAAAACAAAACTGAAAAACCAAAACAAAAACTGTAAAAAACTGAAACTAAAACTGTATGCCCTAAGTTTTTATTCAGTAACTGGGCAACTACAGGACATATAGAAAAGGTAGGGAAATACTCTACGAGCTGTATGGCCTTAAGCCTAATATTAACACTGAAATGTTTAATAAGTATATTGCCACTTAACAAGATTTTTTTATAAATATTAAGGCAGCTAAGGCCTTGTAGGGCATTAGCAATAAGGTTAAATTAGCAGAAAATTAAATCAAGACGGTTTGGAAAATCATAAACAATGAAACGAACAGGAGCAAAATAAATAATACTGATTAAACGCTTGAGACTGCACATGGACTTATTAGAGATAGCAAAAAAGTTGCTCAAGAATTTTTAAATTTCTTTACCAGCATCCCAATCAAAACTACTGAAACCTTAAATGCTTTGTCCTAGCTTGCTTTTGGTTTAAAAAACGCGAACATATCAGCCTGCCCGAATGAATTAAACTTTTCACATATAAACCCCATAATAGTAATAAAACCTTGTAAGCAAATCAAGATCAAACCAACCGAAGATCTATGGGGAATATTCATCAAAGCTCCCTATTATTTAGACTATAGCGCCGTACTTAGTTTCATTTTAATTTGTGTGTAGATCAAGGAGTCTTTCGGGATCTAATGAAAAATAGTAAGTTTACACCACTCTTTAAATCCGGGGACAGTAAAGACACAAATAATTATAGACCAGTATCCGTGTTGCCGGTTTCAGCAAGATATTTGAAAAGATAATGCTAAATCAAATTTTCATTTATTTTAATACGAATAATATCTTGCATGATAAACAGTACGGTTTCACCGAAGGACGTTGTACAATTGACGCTGGTGTTACCCTATTAAAACACACATTTAATGCGTGGAAAGAGGTACAAGATGCTATAGGTATCTGCTGCGACCTGTCGAAGGCGTTTGATTGCTTTAATCATGAAACATTTCTTTTGAAACTTGAGCATAATGAGCTAGGTCAATCAGCGTTAAGTTAGTAAAATCTTATTTGAATGATAGACAGCAATTAGTTCAAATAAACGGTGTCAACTCGTCGGGGTTAACCGTGACATTGGGGGTACCCCAGGGCTCAATTTTACGTTTACATTTTATTATATATAATTTCTTATTTTTAGTATACATTTAACGATTTACCCCGTTTATTGGAAAACAAACTAAACATGGTGTTATTGGCTGATGACACATCTAACTTTTTAAAATAATTAGACATACTAGGCACGTTGACGAAGTAAATAACGTCCAATGGCAGGTTCAGGATTGGTTCACTGCTAATAATTTAGTTTTAAATGGTAAAAAAACGATGTGCATAAAATTTGCTATACCGAATGTCAAGTACTGATTGTTTAATTATATTAAACAAGGAGAAGCTTCAGTTCGTCGATAAATAGTTTATAATTGTAATTGTTAATAAATAGTTTTCCTGGGGATCACGATAGACTCATGGTTACAATGGGGTCTTCATTTAATATCACTTGCAGGGTGACTAAGTTCGGCAGCTTATGCTGTTAGAAAAATTCTTCAATTTACTGATGTAGAAACCGCGAGGCTGGTGTATTTTAGTTAGTTTCATAGTATAATTTCTTACGGTATCTTACTATGGGAAAGGGCTGCAGAAATTGAGTCAATTTTTATTCTGCGCAAACGAGCCATCAGAGCGATATACAATCTTCGCCGGCGCGTTTCTCTAAGGGAACTGTTGAAGGACATTAACATCATGACGGTTCTTTGTCAATATATTTATGAAACATCATATTTGTGACAAAGAATTTTCATCTTTTTAGTAAAAACGGCAACAGACATAATTATATTACTAGAAATAGGGACCAATTAGTTCAACCAGGTTTTAGACTGATTAAAGAAGCCTCATCTTTCATAGTGTACTGTTTAAAATGTTAGAATAAAATATCTTCCCACATTCTAGAACAGAATGAGACGAAACTTAAAACTTATATAAAACGCACACTATGCGGGCAGGCATATTGTAAGTTGGGTATTACATCGCTGATAAAATTGCTGGGCTCAATACTAGTCCTGCTCCACAACTACTAGGGTGCAAAAAAAAAATGACAAGCAGTACATTATTGTATTGAAGTAATGTTGGACCTGCTGAAGTCTGTATGAATATATTAGAATTGTAAACTATTTTTTTTCTAGTATTATATAACTGCACAGCACATATGTGAGTACTTTTAATACATTTTACCTGGACGTTGTATAGTACGTAGTGCTATTCTGGGTGCATCGTCCTCACATAATGTATATGAATTTATTAATGTATGTACTTATGTAAATATTGTAAAACACTTATTTTTTTAAAGAGTAAGTATGGAGTTTCTTTTCCGTTCTTCTCCATAACAAGCTACTTTTCAGAATGGACGGTAGAATCAATTGTTATTACTTGTGAATTGTAATTGTTGACGTTCAAAAGTGCCACTTAATGGCCTAGTTGTAATACATATATTTGACTTTAGACTTAGATAGCCTAATATATTTTGTCTCCATATTTTACAATAGTCTTGCTCCAACCGGGGATTGTCCTTGGGTGCACTTATGTAGTGCATACAGAGATAATCGTCGGTTGGGGTAAAATTTCATGATACATGTCTTAAAAGTCCTCTACGAGTTGGTTTCGGGCCCAGGCACGCCTTTCAAAGGTCCGGGACCCCACGGTCCTGAGATTGCAAAACATGTCAATAAAAAGAGAGATTAAATTAATTAATTTATTTATTTATTTATTATATACTTTATTGTACAACACTTAAATAATTACAGGACAAAACATTTATAAAGATAAGTGTACAATGGGTGCTCTTATCGCACATACAATCTCTTACAGACAACCTTTGGATGGACTGAACGAGAGGAGATAGACATAGGGCTGTCAGTGTACCGAGTCGACACGGCGCGTTGTGTTCCCGGCGCGCCTCAAAGAGATGTCAGCAGAACTGACGGGGTCCGCGAGGGCCGATGCCTTTCTGGGTCGCGGATAAATTTGTGAAAGAGTTACCGCGGCCCTGGCTCAAGCAACTGAAGGAACACGGGTGGGTTTTAGTCAGTAAAAGTCTGACACGCCCTCCCGCTTCACCCAGAGCGAGAGAAGTCATAGGATGATAAGGGCTGTCAGTGCACAAAAACTATCTTAAATTACATTACTTAGATATTACATAAAATACATACATACAAAAAAAAATACTAATAAATATTAAATATAGAACAGAGAAAGGAGAAGAATAGTTACAGAGAAAGGAAATGCTCCTTCAACATTTTTATAAAATGAAAATGTTTTTTTTTGTTTGCGCACGTCTTACCTAATACTAATCGACAATAATATTAATCGACAATTTCACCATATTCATAGTGGCTATATACCTACCTATTAGATTTTTATTATAAAAACTCGATGTATTCCTATCAGCCATAATGATGTCACAGATAAAAATAAACCTTATTAGGTATTCTTATAACAATAATGGAAGGAAACACAACATTGTCAAAGGAAAAAGCATATTTTTATATACAATAATAAAAGCATTACAATTTGCGTGGGATTTCCTTTTAGATGACATTAAGAGTTTCCTAGAGTAAGGGCGAACATTAATAGTCTATAAGGTTTTATTCTGCGGTTTGCTCAGAGGTAGTTCACACAATATCACATCACATCATCAGCCTATTAATGTTCCCACTGCTGGGACACAGGCCTCCTCTCTGTGAGAGGGAATGGGCCGTAATCCACCACGCGGGCCCAGTACGTGTTGGTGGATGTCACATGTCTTTGAATTTTTGGTTCTAGGACATGCCGGTTTCCTCACGATGTTTTCCTTCACCGTTTTGAGAGCAGTGGTGATGAAATAATTTACACAAAGTAAACCGCCTGCCTGGGCTCGAACCCACGACCTACAACTTGTAAGTCGCGGCCGATACCACTGGGCCACCACTGCTCTCGAGATAGTTCATGTTCACATAATGCTAATGTAAGTCATAAAACAAACCAAGAGAGAAAATGAGTAGTGAAAACATTTGCTTATCGCCCAGTGCTAGTTGGATGAGTCCAGTGGATACTGTAGTTAATGAACCGATTCACAAAGGAATTAGGGATGAGAAAATACTGGCCTGCTAGGATGTTGGTAAACTGACCTTATAAGTTCTTAGAGTAGGTATTTAGTAGAATACTAAATTAAGATTTTAAATTACAAATACTAATATATTTTTAAAATTAATGAAGTACTAAACCGTAAAAAATTACGCTTTTAACTTCAGAATGAAGTTTATTGTTTACAGTAATTAAAAATAAAATCTCTAAATTCTGTAGGATAATTTACGTAAAAAAAACCGCCCAAGTGCGAGTTGGACTCGCGCACGAAGGGTTCCGTACCATTATCGCAAAAAAACAAATCATGCTTGTTGTATGGGAGCCCCACTTAAATATTTATTTTATTCTATTTTTAGTATTTGTTGTTATAGCGGTAACAGAAATACATCATCTGTGAAAATTTCAACTGTCTAGCTATAACGGTTCATGAGATACAGCCTGGTGACAGACGGACAGACAGACAGACAGACGGATCGCGGAGTCTTAGTAATAGGGTCCTGTTTTTACCCTTTGGGTACGGAACCCTAAAAACCGTTTAGCGCTCACTACGTAGAATCTAGCTTCAGTAGTGTGTCAAGCCAAGTTCATGCAAAGAAGGAACTGGTGTCGTAGCAGCCGTGTGTATTACACGAACCATTTGGAGCCACTTTTGTACCTCTTAATACGATGTTACTACACACATCCGATGTTACATACATCCTAAATTCGTGAAAAAGCGAGTATTGAAAATAATTTAGTAATATTTATTCGTCGCTGAAAGCACCTTTCATTCATAATTTGATCAATTCAGAGAGGAAATGGCGCACATATACATTTTCTATTACAAACAAACATAGTTCAGATGATTTACATATATGCAATATCAAGCAAAATTCATATTCTACAAACGTTTAGCTGCTGCCCACAATTTCAGTGCAGGAAATACCAGTTATTTGTACTCATAACTTATGGAAACTGTTCCGATATTTGAACTAACAGTGGAAATGTTACACGTTTTTTAACGGACTTCATATAACTGTATAAATCTGTGTTTTTCGAGTGGTGATACCAATATATTTTTAACTATTTACAACATTTTATTCAAAACTTCAATAACCCTTTATGCGGAACAAGGTGGAAAGTTCTGCATCCTTAATTGAAAAGGGAGAATCATTGTAAATGTAGGATTTGTGTGTCATTTCGTCTTTTTGTAGTTCGTATTATACGGTAGGTATAGATGCCGCTACAACCCCATATTTGTAAAAGACTGTTTAATTTAATTTATGTTATTTCACTTAACGAATTTAAGGCGCCCTCCCCCCCCCCCCGAGCAAAACGCTGCGCTAATCGAATTTTGTGAAGTTTTTAAGAGCTATCTACTCTTTATTTAAAAAGAAATATCAATTAATAAAAATACATTAAATTTCTACATAATGTTGATTCTTTAAAGAGGTATGTGTCACTAATCTCTTTCCAACAAAACCATAAAAATGTGAAATAATTATTGATAGCATGCATCTCCTCGTAAAGTATTCATTAGTTATTTTTTATACTAACACTAATGGATAGACAATTTGATAACGAACATTTTGTAAGTTTTATTTTTTTCAAAAAACCAATATTCGATTTTATAAAGATTTTATTCTAAAATCTGGGCGTATTCACTACCGTAATTCATGCGCTACCAGTGCCGCTAGGCCAATAGGAATGCTCATAACTCATGCTGATTTTTTGGTCAGGGTACGACCTTAAACAGGAGATATTTACTGACATAAAGATCTCATATCAGGCTTTTAGAGTCGACCTACCTCCAGGCCATAGGGCGGTAAATTAATCTTTTGTGTATCTTCAATTATTTAGGGACGTTACTTTACTGTATAATTTATAATCTGTTTGCCGATCGTTATTTAAAATTAATTCCACAAGTATTAGGTTTAAGGATAAAACTGTCGCCATGTTGCCCGCATTTTATAAGTAAAGTTTTAAAACAAGCTACCAAAGCTGATATACTTTAAAACTAATATCTTCTACTCCCAGGTAAAGTACAATATCACCTACTATATAAGTTATATGTTTAAGTAAATCTGTGTTTATAGCTAGGTCTGAATTAAAGTGATAAGAAAAGTTAAATAACATTAGTTTGGTAATTCGTTGGTATGTTTAGTCTTTTTTTATGATACATGATTAGACTGTTTGGCTTCGTTTAAGCCATTTGGATTAACTTTTATTACTTACGTTGCAAAATTAAATTGTTTAGAAGTCATTTTGGGAGTTTAGCCTCTATCTAGAACCTAGATTCTAGGTTCTAGAATATAAATATTTTTAACCGACTTTCGAAGAAGGAGGAGGTTCTATGTTCGACATCTTGTATGTTTTTTTTTTATGTATGTTCATCGATATCTCCGTCAATTGTAGACTGATTTCGAAAATTATTTTTTTGTTTGAAAGAGTATATTGTGAAATTGGTCCCATTTTAATTTGGTGAAGATCTGATGAAGAACTTCGAAGATATACAACTGAACTCTTCAATAAATAACGGCAAATCTCTCGGGACTGCTGCAATCGCATGTCTGTTTATTGTTTATACCATTTCATAACATAACATCACGCCAGTACGCTCTTAAGGGGTAAGCAAATCTGTCAATGATCGGTTTTGTAAAATTTTCATGATATTCGGGTAATCTATTCTGGCGTTATAGGAAACTTACTAAACAACTTGCCTATTAGGTAGGTACAACTAAAAAGTGAAAAATAAAAAATCTTTTTTACAAAAAAATACTACCGACTTCCAGAAAACTACAAAGTGAAAATAACTTTATTTTTGGAAGTCGGTGTCCATAACGCAAAAAAATGGTACCTACGAAAGACACCGACTTCCAAAAATAAAGTTATTTTTCACTTTGTAGTTTTCTGGAAGTCGGTAGTATTTTTTTGTAAAAAAGGTTTTTTTTTCAAATAGGCAGAATCTAGATTCTAGGTTTTGAAAAAAGTTAGTTGTGTTGGATGAAGATTTGAAATAAAATAAAAACTATTTGAAAAAATATTGATAAGCCTCTGACAGGTAGGTAGGTAGGATATAAATGGTATATTAAATACTGTAAACCATATGGTTGAACGTATATTAGGTAATGACTTCACAGCTGATGCAGATGTCATAATAATTAAATGTCATGCTGTTATCAGATAGCGATTATGCACTCGTTATATTAATTTATAAGCTTATTAACCTTTGTGCAACCTTCCGGTGACAACAGTTTCTGGAACGAAAATTAATGCAGTCGCAGACATCCGACTGAATATCCTAAGTAAATAGTCGTAATTCGAGGTTTGTCTCTCACCTATTTTTCCTCCTGCAATATTGAACCAATTTAAAAGATATTCCATAAACTGAAAAAGAAAATATATTCTATGCCTCTGTTTTCCTTTTTAAATGATATATTGTCTTTAGAAGCAGCAGAACCCGCAAAAAATATCAACTTTGCTCTGTCAACAGAGGCCTAGTGTTCAAATTTGACAACTATAAATGAAAAAATAAAAACATAGGCGCATAGTTTATATCTTTCTTTTCCAGTTTATGGAATATCTTTTAAATTGGTCTGATATTGGAGGAGGAAATAGGCAAAAGTCAAACAGCGAATTATGACTTTATACTAAGGGAATTCAGTCGGAGCTCTCTGCCCACATTTCCTCTTAAATGCTGAAATTTTAACAGCCAATCGCTTATGACTTACGTTTAATTTGACGCATCAATATTTGCACCAGAAACCGAAGTTATACTCTAAAAAATGTAG
Source organism: Orthosia incerta (assembly GCA_948252205.1). Taxonomy (NCBI): domain Eukaryota; kingdom Metazoa; phylum Arthropoda; class Insecta; order Lepidoptera; family Noctuidae; genus Orthosia; species Orthosia incerta. The sequence continues at coordinate 11,723,715 of OX411748.1, forward strand.
CCTATTTGCTCTAAACAGAAAATAGCAAGACACTTACGCTTAGAATTCTTCAAGTGTCGTATAGTAACGGCGAATCCCTTCCCCCTGGCTGGTACCCGATACTGCACCAACGCAGCATTTTGTCTGGAGACTAGCTTCCGCGAAGGCCTTTGGTCACAGGACTCCACAACGCGGTCATCGTCCCACGCATCTGCCGGCCACACCTGGCCATTCAACTCCCAGCCGTCCACCCACTGGAATAAGGTTCTTTTTTTAGTAAACTGGAGTGAAGGTTTTGGCTGTTTTTTTAAATGATTATATTTGGCGAATGCCAGCATTTTTGGAAATATTAACTTCAAGCTTGCGCAGTCAGGTCGAGATTTAGGCATTTGTCACACTGATTGCGTTCTGCGTCCTGCGGTCCGGTCACTCGAACATTTGGAACGCAGAACGCATCCAGTGTGGCAAAGCCTTTAATACCACCCGTTGTATTTTAGTTGTGAACCAATGATGAACGCCAAGCCAAATCTTTACATGCATAACAAGCATAATATAAGAGAAAGATAGAAAGAAAAATAACTTATTCCGGCAGAATAAAGAGGCAACAGGATGAAATGAGTTAGTAATAAGGAATAGCGGATACAAGTCACCTAAGAACAGCCTTTATAAAAATTACGAACCTTAAGAAAATTTTAAAACAATTTATTTTTAGTATGGGCAGAGGAAAGTAGAGACGTACGCAAAACTTATATTAATGGCCCGTAAATAATAAAGAAAAAACAGATTTTATAATAAAACCTAGCAAAAACAACTTATCTAGGGTAAAATACAGCGTTATACTAACACCAGCGTCTAACTCTACACCCAGCAAAAACATTCAATTAAAGTTGTCTTAACCACTTTATTGTTATAACAGTTTACGACCGTTTTACACTTTTTTCGCAGATATTACGGCATTCATTAAGGGGTTATTTTAGTCATTTTGTACACGAGTTATATTAATTTACTTTGTGTTTTACAGCCTTGCAATCTTGGCTAATACAGTCCCTTGAGATACTAGATCTGAGATAGTTTAGAAAGTTTAACAAGTCTCATAAACACTTGTGGTGTCAAAATTGCTAAGATACGTAGCAAATAAGCTGTAGTAAAGATGATATTAATACTTCTCAAAGAGAAAATATTAAAACAGGTATGACTTGTTTACATCAGTCCCTTACGCACAATGGTCATTCCCCAGGTATTGTTCCATATTATGTTGTTTTAATATTTCTGAATGTTATTTTAATATTTCTTCATTATGCCTTTTATTGAAAAAAGGTTATAAAAAGGGTTGTTTTTGAATTTTGAACCTTTGATGTTATAAACTTTTATTCCTAAACATGGTCTCAGTTTTGAGGCAATTTAAAAGGGATCTTACCGCGACCAATCCTCCGTTCTCGCAGGGCACATCGAGGTAATTAAAAATAACCTCGATCCTTTTATCAGGTTCAGCTATCATGTAGATACCGCACACGACCGGATCATCCGATGGCGACTTAAAAAATAACTCTCCTTCTTCTGATGTCACCAGGAAGCAATCTGCGAAAATGACTCCATTATATACTCCATTCTCACCAAGCAAAGGATTAAATTAATTCCGACAATTGTATTAAGCTTAACTTAATGCCAAATTTAATTGCAAGGTTAATCGAAAATGTCTAACCTTGGGAGGCAACCGAAATTATGCACAGAAGAGAGTTGAAAGGAAATGTATAATAAGGGGCTGACACAGTAAATTTTTAACCTTGGTACATATTCAAGGCTTTTTTCCTGTCAATTACAAATAAAGACTCTTGTAAGGCATTAAGTCCACCTCTGTACCTACATTTGCGTGCTTAAAATATTAAATAATTAAATAGCTATATTAAAGGCCTGGTTTTTACCACATCGTTACTGATGTAGGGGAGGTACATGACATTTATATTCAGTATTCAGGGCTAATCCGACAATCCACATTTAGACTAACGCTTACACCTAGCTATACTGGCATAGCATTCCGGTTTCACCCGCATAACTAGGTCTCCACAAGAGTTTCGGGTCGGAAGGATCTTGAGTCCTAACCCAGGATATGATCTACCAAAGTCCCATATCTCATTCGGATTTGGTGACTAATAAACAAACAAATAAATAAACAGACACACTTTCGTATTTATGAAGGCAGAACATTAATTAGGACAGGTGAACTAAGCTTTACTAAATTATAACTCGCACACCACACAACCCCACTATTTACACTCACACCCATACTCACGCACTCATTCACACATTCACTCGTGACACACATACCACACGTTCATACGCGATCTGGCCTTTTTCTACGCATATCGCTCATTCATTTGCAGAGCTATCTGTTTGTATAATTTTAAGTTAACCTTTTTATTTTTACTTGTTTTTTTTTTAGTCTTGCATGTTTACATTGTCTACATATCAATTGCATAAAATTATGATAAGTGGAAGTGCGGAGTCACCTAATACAAGCAATTCCTTGCTTAAAAGGTGATCTCCAATAATATGTATCAAAATGTCTTGATAATTGAGATTAATTGAAATAAACATTTTATTTATTCAAATGAGCTACTGAAGTATGCAAACATTCCAGGAATTCCTTTTAGTTATAAATGATTTTTGAGACGTTGATATTTTCTAAAAACTCCGTAAATACAATGTGGAAACGTAAATATTTAGTTTTCTGAATATTTCATGGATTTTTTAACCAGATAGGGTATTTTATATTTTCAAAAATTATTCCTTGAATTGTTAAAATTCTGTCTGCCCTGTGTAAAAGGCCTACCTGCCAGTAATTCTCAAAAGTTTAGAGACAGGGAATATTTACAATCATGATATTAAGGTAAAAAATTACCTTCATCAGGATTTATGATGCGATGTGCTGGTCTAGGCAGTCGCCGTATTCTGGAGAACCTTGACAATGCTGCTGCAGAGCTCCTTTGACCATACTCTTTGCCCTGCTAACAAAAAAGTACAGTTTAATAATCTTGGCTTGACCGATAACTTTTACTTTGGCATCTACTTTCTCGTCAATAATAATTATAACTAATATCTATAGAAGGTCGTCTGGGCCAAAGTTATAAACAAAGTTTTGGAAGCTTTCGTAGTGACCAATTAGGCCAAGAAGTCTATCAATCAACTCGGTAACCCTAATGTTAATGTCCACCTCTTTGTAGCATACCTATGAAATAAAGGGCAAAAGGCATTGAGGACCTTAATCTTCAAACATTGCAATATAGACGAGAACAATGTTCAAAAGTGTTGCTGCCTGCAGATTGCCATAAGCTGGCTTAACCAATGATATCAGTAAAATGCCCGAGAACCATGTGCCCAATTCTGACGACTATTGAATCTTCTGATTATTGTAGTAACTAAAGTTTCTAGTATTGCAATTATAATAAAAGAACAAACGTTCTGCAGCTGCTGTATTTGGTTGAATGCAAGCTTAAGGTTACACTAGTCGAAAATTCTTCCATACAAACGTAGTCTAAGGATTATTCCACTGTTTGACGATGTACGTTCAAAATAAAAAGTGATATCAATTTGTCTCATCATTATCTAGCCTTGTATGGAAGCAAAAAAGTAAAAAAAGAAAATATTTGAAAGTTATGAGCATGATAATTTTAACGCATTTTTGGGCGCAAATAAATACCATAAGAAGCGGAAAATTGCAAAACGGCCTCCATACAGGGATAGATTAGTAGTTCAACAATGCAAATAATTTTCTTCTGAACAGATAGATTTAGTAGTTTTTTCATGATATCAAGACTGCCAAAGGTCTGTTTATAAAATTTCGCGCGCTCGGTTTCGTCCTAAATCATTATCCGTTTCGCTACAAATTTGCAAAAGTGTGTATTCGTAGCTTCTCGTAACTAGCTTCCTACTGCTCATCACAGCATCTATCTCTTCCCCACGTGTTGTCGGTTGATATAAAATGCATTTTAACCCCACGCACAAAACAGTTCGTGCCGACGACTAGTGTACCCTTAACAGCCAATCATATCACTTAACTTGTGTTTAATTTACGGCACATCGATAATTTGTTTTCAGAACTAGGTGATAATTAAATAATACATTCCGATAACTAGTTATACCAATCAGTTAATAAACTAAACTATAGTCAAATTTTAACAGTTAGCAATGTCAATACGCAGTTTCACTTCTTACCTTACACATTTACATTTATTAATTACATTTATTAATTACATTTATATTTAGTTCATGTTGCATAAATAATGTAAATGTTTGCATGCCGAATGGTAAAATATGGCTGAGCTTTTATATCATAACAACTATTGTATATTACCCATATTTGCAAAATAAAATTCTATTCTATTCTACCCTAATTAACATTTGCATGTTCAAAGTAATTGGAGCGTTTGATGACCTCCCCTCGAGACTGTCATGACATTAGTTAGCGTTGACACCAATTAGGAAGTGAATATAATTGAAGATAATATAGCTAAACAAAGGCATAAACAGAAGGAAGGATGGAATTTAAAACAAATGAAAATACCCACTCAGTTGATGAATGAAAGTGAATGAAGAGATTAGGCAGCTTTAGAACCTTCAAATTTTGTGGGTAGTGAATCACAAAAACGCCATTCATAAGTCAAGATAAATGTTCGTATCTGAGTGATTTTAAATGTAACGTGGCCGCACTTATGTGGCCACTACGTGAATCGCGCACAAACGATCCTTGTGGCGAGAAATTCTTTTCATGTCCACAATGCATACAATGCTTTGAGATGGACTGAAAAGATTGCGAGGACCGCAATCCTACAGATATTTAGTTATTTCGAAAGTCTATGTGAACGTAGGTTTTCTAGTGATTTTATTCTACTGTAAATCGGTCTGTCTGTTAGTTATGTTTTCACGCCTAAACCAATGAACTAATTTTGATACTTTTTGGCATAGAGATAGATTGGACATCAAAGGAAGATAGATATTAACTTTTCATGTAGCAAATATGTTCCCTTTTGACAATTTTTAACATTCATGCAAACAAAGTAGCTGGCAGAAGCTAGTTCGATATAAAAGGCTGAACAAAACCTCGTTGAACAAAGCATTGAAACAAAATTGAAAGTTTGAAAGTAATTAACAGAAACAATGCCTTTGGTTGACATGGAACACGGGCGATACCTGGCTTAAAGTATTAAAAACCCAGTGTTGGTAATCAAGCTAAAGCAATTTGCTTTCTATCCCACGTGTTATGCTTTTGGAAAGCCTTGATAATTTAAATTTTCTGATTGGCCCAACGAGGTTTTATATGCGTAATGTGACAAGAATAATGCAAATGAGAGATTAAGAAATAATAAAAAGGTGAAATTTCTAAAAACAGACGTACAATTTATTGGGTTATTGCTCTTTCTGGGTCTGTAAAGAAACCTCTATCTGAAAAATTACGTTAATACAAATATAGGTAATTTGCGTAATAACCTGAATAAGATTTAATTCTATTTCATTGCTAAATTATTGTACTGGCAGCTTGTATTTCAGTATAATATACTGTTTGGTTATATTGGACTTGGTAGTCGGTCACTCGGTAGCCATTTACATTTGGCTTGCTCTTAAATAATGTACAAAAACCTCAATACAGTGCTCGTCGAGTTTCGGTTATTTTAATGAAGGCAGCTACTCAATTACTTTGAAATACCTGTAGGTGTTCCAAAGTAATTGAGTTGATATTTTAACGAAAAATTAAATGAAAACCTTTTTATTTGTTTTAATTTTAGTTAGGTAACTTATCGCTCACTTTTCATGTAGAAAAGTGTGCTTTTTTTGTTAAAAAAACATTTTAGGTCCACGTCACATGCTCAAACCCGAAATTATGATCGTTAGTTATAAGTACGTTAAAAGCTATTCATTCGTTAGGATGATTGACCGAGTGAGTGCGAAGCGCGAGCAAACCGTCTCCGTTCCAACTTGGGAAAAATGATTTCGTATATTCGGATGTTCAGAAGTCCGGATGCCCGGCTGTTGTCCTCTCCGAACCGATTCAAATTTTGTTTCGGTGGCATAAAAATGTCTTGATGTGTAGGAGAGGGAATTTTCATTTGTGCGAAATTTAGAAAACAATACGAATTACGTTTAGTTACAGTTTTTTTTCATTTTTAAACGAAAGATAAAGTTAAAATTGAGGTATTGTAGCCATGCAACGCCAACATTTGACGAGGGCGGAGATGTTACGAGCTGTGGGAATGCTGGAAGCTGGGTCTGTTCAGCGTAATGTTGCTGAGGCCATAGGGACCCACTAAAATGTAATTTCAAGATTGTGGACACGCTATCGTGCCACAGGTGAAGTAGCGGAGAGACACCGGGGGCCAAGTCGCATCACTACCCCCAGACAAGACCGATTTTTGCAAATTACTGCGCGAGCTCAACCAAATGCAACGGCGACTCAATTGGTCCAAAGGCTGCGAGTGGAACACCAAGTGCTTGTGAGTGACCAAACTGTAAGAAGGCGACTGCATGAAAGCAATCTACGCTCTCGTAGACCCCTCCGGGTCCCACCTTTACGGAGAGGCAATCGTGGACGACGATTAGAATGGGTTCGGAACCACGTGGACTGGGGCCGTGAGCAATGGTCCAATGTGCTGTTCACGGATGAATCCAGGTTCGGCTTCCATCCAGATTCACGAAGGACGCGTGTTTGGCGAGTTCATGGACGATGGAGCCGGCTTCAGAACCCTCAGGAAGTTCACCCATACCAACGAGGAACAATTATGGTTTGGGCAGGAATTCGTCTTGGAGGACGGACGGATCTCGTTTGGGTGCGGGGCAATATGACGGCAGAACAATACGTCCAACAGGTGCTGGGGCACGTAATCTTGCCCCACAGAACACAAATGGGGCAAGATTTCCTGCTCATGCACGACAATGTCCGGGCACACACGGCGAGAACGGTAGCAGCTTGGTTACATACACACAATGTTAGGGCCTTAGATTGGCCTGCTCAATCGCCAGATCTAAATCCCATTGAGCATGCGTGGGATATGCTGCAAAGAAGAGCTCTGAAGGAAGTTCCTGAAAATCTGGCTACAGAAGATCAACTTTTTGCGCACCTCAGAAGGACATGGGACAATATTCCGCAGCAAGACATTGACAACCTTGTTCTGAGCATGCCGAATCGTTCCCGATGTGTTATGAACATCATGGGCGCTTTCTCAGACTACTAACTTCAAGTTTATAAACACAAATTAAATGATATTTCTATTTTTTTCAGTTTTTACTCATAAATTAAAAGTTAATTCATATACGGTTTCCGTCTATGCTTCATTTTTTTTCGATAAAATCCTGAAATTTTAATCGAAGTACCTTAACCATTATTAAAAAATGGTAGAATATTAAATAACGTATCTTTTAAATATATACATGTCATATAAATAATTAACACATTGATAGTAATTCGCTTTTTTAAAAATATCCCTAGACCATGTTGATGTGTGTAGTTCATTGTTGATGAAACCATAATCAATAATCATCTTTTTTTTTTTTTTTTTTATATCCTATAGGCTCGCGCTTGACCACTATCTCACCTGATGGAAAGCGATGATGTGGTCGACGGTGAATCACGCTTGCCTAGAAAAAACCTATTCACTCTTGACTTAAAGACCCCTAGATTGTAGCTGTCGGGAAACACAGACTCCGGCAGGGAATTCCACTCCTTAGCTGTACGCACAATAAAAGTGTTCCCAAAACGTTTGGTGCGTATGGGTGGGATGTCCACCATGTACCGATGACGCATCGCCGTACGTCTGGTAGTCCGATGATGAAACGGGCTAGGTGGAATTAGATCATGCAATTCCATCGCACACTCGCCGAAATGTAACCGATAAAAAACCGACAAACTGGCAACTCGACGACGATGTTCAAGGCTCTGGAGCTTTGTCTTGACCAGTGCTTCATCGCCGATGAGCCTCTTGGCCCGCTTTTCGATCGACTCCAGTGCATCAAGCTGGTATTTGGCAGATCCATCCCAGAGATGAGAACAGTACTCCATGCATGATCGAACTTGCGCTTGATACAAGTTGAGCAGCTGTTCCGGCGTGAAGTACTTTCTCACCTTCGCAAGGATCCCCAACTTTTTGGCAGCCAGCTGAGCTTTTGCCTCGATGTATGGGCCAAAATTGAGAGTCGATGTCAAAGTAACGCCAAGAAGCTCAAGATGGTCCGTTATTGGCACGGTCAGATCTCGGAAAGTTGGAGCCGGGTGAAATTGGCTCTTTTTCGCGGAAAAAAGACACGCCTGGGTTTTAGCAGCATTAAACCTGACCAGATTGGCATCGCCCCAATCGGAGACTGCCTGCAAGGACAGGTTCAAACGCTCCACCATGGCCTCACGAAGAGACTGGATCTGCGGCCCGGTAGCCCGTGCGTTGGACAAGTATCTCTCAGCAACAGTGCTGTCGTCTGCATACCCAAAGGTGCCGGGTTTTAGCAGATCGTTAATGTGTAGCAAGAATAATGTTGCTGAGAGTACCGACCCCTGAGGGACCCCGGCATTGATATCCAATTGGTCCGATGAGCAGCCATCGATAACTACTCGAATGGACCGGTCTCTCAGGAAGTCTGCTATCCAATCACATAGACCACCGGGCAGACCGAATGAAGGAAGATTACCAATAAGGCTTTCGTGCCAGACCCTATCAAAAGCCTTCGAGATGTCGAGGGAGACGGCAAGCGCTTCCCCGTGCCTCTCAATGGCCTCACTCCATATGTGAATGGCATACGCTAGAAGATCCCCAGTAGACCGATTTCGGCGGAAGCCGTATTGGTGGTCACTAAGGATATCGTTAGTGTATCTGCTAGGTGGCTGGTTGTGAGAAATAAAAGGACTGGACTTGAACTTTCAAATTTAAAGACCATTAGGACGGAATGCGCGGGCGTTTTTTTTTGTACGCATGTCGGCGTCGCGTAGTTTTTTTTTGCACTAACTCGTTATTTTTCTAGAAATCGCGGCCGCAGCCGTTGGCGGGGGGGGGGTCGCGCATCTACCAATGAGAGCGCCCGTGTGCAGTTCGTTCTTGTTGGTCTTTAATTTATTTTAAAGAAAATTAAAGATACAACAGTAGAAAACATACTTAAAATACAAACCAAATTATTAAAAGTAAAGTATACATAGTTACTTAAAACAAAAATAACTAGATTTTTAAAAAGACGGGCGGACCGCGACACTGTCGTCAACATCCTGCCCCTTAGTGTCGTCATTTCGACACTCAAAACTCATGAGTAAAGCAACTCGTGTTGCGGGACGTTTCAAAATACTTGTACTCGTTTTAATATCCACGGTTCTTACCCGTCCATCAGCTCCCGGATACACTTGATGAATGATTCCCTTTGGCCAGACATTCCGAGGAGAAGCGGGGTCTACTACAAGAACCAGGTCACCTACCTTTAGCTGTGCACCCTCGCGGTCCCATTTCTTGCGGGGCGCTAGTGTAGGCAATACTTCTTTGAGCCATCTGGACCAAAATAAATCAGCTAAGCGTTGTACAATACGCCATTGCTTTCTAAGGTATAAGTCACTGTCATCAAAGATACCTATTTGTGGGAGATTGGATGAAGAACCTAACAAAAAATGATTGGGTGTTAAGGCCTCTGGGTCGCGTGGATCGACGGAAACATGAGTCAAGGGTCGCCCGTTTATCATGTTCTCAACTTCACACAAGAAAGTAAGCAAAGTTTCTTCTCTCGGGGCTCTTTCCTTTAGAACAACTTTTAAAGCCGTTTTAACGCTTCTGACAAGACGTTCCCACGCACCACCCATATGTGGACTGGCCGGGGGAATGAAGTTCCACTCGACTCCTTTGTTTAAAGCTTCAGTTGTTAATGCTTGTTGATTATCGACTAGTTCTTTATAAGCCCTTTTCATTTCCCTGTCAGCCCCTCTCAAATTAGTACCATTATCCGAAAACATGGTGTGTGGCCAACCTCTACGAGCGGCCATTCGACGAAGTGACATTATCATGGAGTCAGTAGTAAGAGTCGGAACTACCTCAATATGAACTGCGCGCACCGTGAGGCAAGTGAAAAGTACACCGTACCTTCGCGCCCTCTGGCGACCGACCGTGACTTCCATAGGCCCGAATAAGTCTACTCCACACATGGTGAATGGTCTTTGGTGATGTGTAAGACGACATTCGGGTAAGTTACCTAGCCGTGGTGGCAAAGGCATGGCTCTTTTAAAACGGCAATTTAAACATTGTTTAGATATAGTGCGAACCGTAGGTCTCAAACGAATGAGCCAATATTTTTGACGCAACTCATTAACTACCATCTCGTTACTAGAGTGCGCGGCCTTTATATGGTATTGAGTAACAATCAGTCGCGCGATATAGTCATTCCCATCCAAAATTATTGGGTATTTAGTGAGCTGATCTACTCCCTTCACGTTACCGATACGACTACCCATGCGTAACAAATTATTTTCGTCCAATATCGGGGTAAGTGATCTCAATCGGCTATCTTTATTTACTTCTTTGTTTAATCTTAACAATTTTATTTCAGTTTGAAAGGAACATTCTTGTGAGTACCGGAGTAACAACAGTTCCGCTTGATTTATAAGTTTTTCGTTAATTACTTTAATTTTACTCTTCTTACATTTTTCAACAAACAATAGAACAGTTGCAGTACTACGTAATAATCGTAGCCAGCTAGAAAATCGACTTGGTTCGGGAACAGGTAAGTCCCCTTTTATATTATTATCTTGAACAACGTGTACTTTTTCTAATATATCATCACTAATTGTATTTATTTCAGGTTGTTGCGGCCAGCAAGAACGCGGCTGATGTAAGAACGCCGGGCCCGAGAACCACTCCGAATCGCCAGTCAATACGTAATCATTATTTTTTGTCGCCAGGTCGGCGACGTTTACGCCAGTGGGCACATATCGCCACTCGTCGGACCTACTCATCTCGTCTATTTCTCCTAGCCTGTTCGCGATGAACACTTTATACGTTCTACAATTATTTTTAATCCAGTGTAAAACTGTAGTCGAATCTGTCCAATAGAAAACTAAATGAGGTTGTAAACGATGTTCCCTTTTAACACTAGTGGCTAACTTACATGCTAACACAGCTCCTTGTAACTCAAGCCTAGGCACGGAAACCGGTTTTAATGGAGTAACTTTACATTTACTCGCGATAAACGATACGGTTACTTGTCCGTTGCTGCTTTCGCGACGCCAATATGCGGCAGCGGCGTACGCGCTCGGCGATGCATCACAAAATAAATGAAGTTCCAAACTAGCTAAACTATCACCCGTCTCATCGCAGGAAAAATAATAACGCGGAATTCTGATATTATTTATCTCCTTAGCTTGATTAACCCATTTACAGAATAAATCATATAAATTATCATTTAGTTTTTCATCCCATTTGATATTAAGTTTCCATGTTTCGCGCATCAATATTTTTCCCTTGATGGTAAACGGTCCCAAATAGCCGTGAATATCAAAGATAGACATAATAATACTCAGCATTTCTCGCTTGGTAGGTATTCGTTTCAAAAGTATAATATCTTGCGGAATACGTTTAAAAGATAAATCTAAAGCTAACAGATCGCTGCGCGGGAACCACAATATGCCTAATGCCCGCTCAGCCTGTTTATCAAAATTGAACTTTATTGCTATGTCGTTAAGACTGTCTTTTGGAATGTCACTTAACACATTAGGTACATTACTGAGATAGTTACACATTTTAAATCCACCTTCATTATGAATAAATGAAATTTCTTTTATTATTTTTCTAGCTACCTCCTCATCAGAAAAGCTATCAATATAATCATCCATGTATTGATTATTTGTTATAGCCTTTACAGCGTCTGGCATCTGATGACTAAATCGAGATGCATTTTTATTTTGATTAATAAATTGGGCAACAAACGGTGAACAATTTGCGCCGAAAATAAGTGACGTCATTACATACTTATTAACAACATCACTGCCTTTCTCCTTCCACAAAAACCTAAACGCATTTTGATCGTCATTATGTATTTTAATACGTAAAAACATATCTTTTATGTCTCCTATTATTCCTATAGGGTTCTCTCTAAACCTAAACATTATACCGTATAATGATTGTAATAAGTCGGGCCCTTGGAGTAGAAAGTCATTAAGTGACATATTGTCACTTTTGGCGGCGGCATCAAAAACCAATCGCAGCTTTTTTTTATTTGGATTATCCACGCTAAAATGCGGTAAATACCAAACATGGTCCGACTCGGAATCGAACCTGCACTCTGCGTCAGTCAGTTTTCGTGCGTAATTATTTTTAAGTAAATGTTCAATACGTTCGCGGTATCTAATTTCATATTCTGCATTGGAAGACATTTTTCTTACCACCGAGTGTAATCTTTTTAATGCTACGGGATAAGAGTCCGGCAAAACAAATTTATCGTGCTTCCATGGAAGCTTGACCGACCATTGACCGTTAACTAACTCAGCTGACTCGTTAAGGATATTTACGGCTCGTAATTCTTGAATATTTTGACGTGGTTTGTTACTGATTCCAATTGAATCGAGTGAAAATGAACAGCGAATGAGCTCGTGTAATTGGCTTAAATCAATGTCTGTACTACATTCGAAGGTATCTTTAATGACAGCTGACGGACACAATGGTTTATTTACACATGTAATAAAATCAAAACATGAAGTCCCGCTCGCGTCCGCGCTGCCGTTCCTCAGGGACGAGTCGCGGAGCGCGTGCGCGGCAGGCCTACCTGGGTGACTGAGTGTACACGATGTTGCCGCTCCGTGCGCCGCGGCTGGCTCGCCGCCGGCGCCTCCAATGCTGCCGATGTTGTTGACGTGCTCGGCGCGCTTACCAGTAATATCAGCTTGCCAAACTCCGTGCACACACCATCCTAATAAAGTTTGCGTGATGTATGGTCCGCCCGGCTTATACCTTTTACAGGAAATAGGTGCAATTAAATCATAGTTGTCCTGACCAATTAACATTTTAGGTTTAACATTGCTGTCACATATTATGGGGTTATTATTACTAGAAATGTTTTCACAATAGTTTTCATTAGAGGTGAATAGCTGTAAGGGCAAATTAAGTTCTTTGAGTTTACGAGCACGCAAGTCGAATTTGTTACCGTCACTGTTACTTATTTTACATTGAATTATCTCAGTCTCGCACAATAACTCGGAGTCCCATGCGCCTGAAGCGCGCATTGTGACCTTTTGCCCGTGCAGTCCGACCTTATCGGCGAGGTCGGCCGCGATGAGCGTCACTGTTGCGCCGTCGTCAAGAAGCGCATACGTGGCCACACTTGACCTGGGTCCATGAATAGTGACCGGCACTATTTTAAGCACTACATTTGTGTTTGGTTTTATCACTGACACTTCGTGACACTGCGCGGCGCGGGTGCTGGCGTGTGAGACGAGCTCACTAGCGGCGGCGCTAGCGGAGTCGGGCATTGCGGTATCGTTAGGTTGCGCGGCAGTTTCACGGCGCGCCACTTCTGGCTTCGTCCAGTGCAGCATCTGATGATGAGCCCCGCCACAGTCCTCGACGTTGCAGCTTTCCGCAGTACACTCGTTCTTATCCGGGTGCCGAGCACCGAGACATTTGTAGCATAAGTTGTTAGCTCGAACAAATCGCCATCTATCCTTTCTCATGGCTCGCTTGAATTGACTACATTCTGACAACGCATGTTTGTTCCTTTTGCAAAACTTGCACTTGCTGGCAGTGTCGGGGTCACTGTCCTTAACAGATGTTAGCACGGAATGATAGTCGTTATGCTTTTTCGGGTATTGTTTATTACTGTTAAATTCCTTCTGGTATTGTATGTGGCTAACTCCCGACTCTGCAACCTTTTGCGCTTCCCCGTATAGGAATTTGGACAATAGTTCCAATTTAGGCGTTTCAGTGTGTACTCGGTTTTCGTGTAGGTATTCTACCCATTTGTTGACGAGTCCTGTAGGTAGTTTGGATACGACGATTGTTAACAACTCTGGACTTTTCAAGTAGTCTATTTGTTTCAATGTAGTTACGGCGGTGACATAATTTTTTATTTTTATTGCGAATTTCACAATTTCGGCGTGGTATGAGTGTGGTAGTGGTGATAACTTTTTCAGTTGTGATATAACTTGCCGTATGACGTTTTCTGGTCTGCCGAACCTCAGTTCGAGCGTTTCTATGATATCGTGAGGCGAGCTCGCTCCCATCAGCAATGCAGCTGCTGCATCTTTTGCATCGCCGCGCAAACACTTCCGTAGACGCCACACATTTTCAGTATCACTGTACTTACATACCCGTGACGATTCGTAAAACGCTTCCCGAAATTGTATCCATTCCAACGGATCCCCAAAGTACAAGGGCAGATCTTTCGAGGTTGCCAGTCTAGACAACAGCACCTTATTGCCTGTGTTAGAATTAGATGAGTCGACAGCCTTCATAATCGCGTTGGTCAGCTTCTCGATGGCGCGATCAGTACTTGACGCGGCAGTAGGTAGCATAGCCATCTCGTCGCCGTCAATGTTGCGGTGGCACGCACCGCTCCCGACAGTCGCTTTGTTGCAATCGTGCGACGTGACGGGTTCAGCAACAGACTTTTCCAGCCAATTCTCCACTTTGCTTTTGTAGGAAGCTGATGAAGATTGATTTGAGCAGCGCGATTTCGATTCTAACTCGGCTAAGTCGATGGCCAATTTCTTGTCGACCAATTCTTTTTCGATACGAGCCTTTGTTTGAATTTCTTCCATTTCGATTTTGGCTTTGACTTGAGCGGCTTCATATTCCAGTTGCTGCCGCCGTATTGCTGACGACGGCGCGCGTGAGTTGCGAGAACTTTTACACTCGCTGCCATCTTGTTTCAAACTCGAGATAGCATGTGGGCGTACACCAATATCTGAATGCACTTTCTCGACTTCTTTCACTGCATCCGTACTGCCATGCAGCAGATCCGATTTGACTTCAAGTTGTTTTCCTTCTTCGTTAGTCAGTTGCTCCTTTTTCTGTGCACGTGTTTTCAGCACACGCGACGTTCGGAACGACGACATCCCTGGTACACAGGTTTTGCTTCTCACTACCGATACACAATACGACTCGAAGGACCAACTTTGTAGCTGCTAGGTGGCTGGTTGTGAGAAATAAAAGGACTGGACTTGAACTTTCAAATTTAAAGACCATTAGGACGGAATGCGCGGGCGTTTTTTTTTGTACGCATGTCGGCGTCGCGTAGTTTTTTTTTGCACTAACTCGTTATTTTTCTAGAAATCGCGGCCGCAGCCGTTGGCGGGGGGGGGGGGTCGCGCATCTACCAATGAGAGCGCCCGTGTGCAGTTCGTTCTTGTTGGTCTTTGATTTATTTTAAAGAAAATTAAAGATACAACAGTAGAAAACATACTTAAAATACAAACCAAATTATTAAAAGTAAAGTATACATAGTTACTTAAAACAAAAATAACTAGATTTTTAAAAAGACGGGCGGACCGCGACACTGTCGTCAACAGTTAGTTTCTAGGTATGCCAGGAGCTTTGTGTTAAGTACACGCTCCATACTCTTACAGAGTATGGACGCTACTGAGATGGGTCTGTAGTTGGCCGGGTCAGCTCGACTACCCTTCTTGGGCACGGGCTGTACGTTAGCTTGCTTCCATGCATTCGGCACTTTTCCAGTCTCATACGAAAGGCGAAATAGGCGAGTCAAGATCGGAGACAGTTCAGGCGCACAGGTTTTAAGAACTATTGCTGGTATTCCATCAGGGCCACTAGCCTTGTTCACGTCGAGGTAGCGCAGCACCCTACGGACGTCCTTTTGATGGATGCGAATGTCCGACATACTCGTCTGACACCCATCAGGAGAAGGAGGGGGCCGCGAATCACCAGGATTCAGACGCGAAGATTCCGCAAAAAGAGAGGCAAATAAATTTGCCTTCTCCTCAGCGGTGTGAGCCAGTGACCCATCGGGTTTCAGCAGTGGTGGTAGTGAGGGACGGCAGAAGTTCGACTCGACCGACTTAGCCAGGGACCAAAAAGCTTTACTACCAGCTGGATAAGAAGCAAGTTTGGCCCCCATTCGGCCAATGTGGTCGAATCGAGCCCCACGCAACACCTTCTTGCAGGACTTGGCAGCCCTGTTGTAGGCTTTCTTCTTCTGATCCACATCACTTGCTTTGCGTGATCGAGCGTCGACCCATGCCAGGTACGCCTCGTGCTTAAGCGCGTCGGCACGATGACATTCGGTGCCAAACCATGGCCGGTCAACGCTGGACATTGCTACGTCAGAGAACGGAATGTAGTACTCCATTCCCTGACGCAACACATTTGTCACGGCGTCCGCGCACGACGAAGGATCAGTCGAAGAAAAACAAGTAGGCTGCCAAGGATAGCATGCGAAGAAAGATCGCATGCCATCCCAATCTGCTGACCTGTACCGCCAAACCCGCCGGGTGCCTCTTGGGCTGGGATCGGGCGGGGAGTAGACGGACACAGACTTCACCAGACAGTGGTCGGAACTACCCAAAGGTGAAGTTATCGACACAGAGTATCGGTCTGGATCTGTTGTCAGCAGAAGGTCCAAGCAATTGGCCGTGTGCGAGTCAACGTCCGGTACCCTCGTTGCTCCCTGGACCAGCTGGGTAAGGTTTAGCGCAAGCGAAAGTTTACGCATCTCCCGTCCAGCATGGTCAGTGCTCTGGTATGGGAAGAGCCAATCCTGGTGGTGGGCATTAAAGTCCCCCAGTAACACTAATTGGGCGGAAGGGTACCGCTGCTGTGCCGCTTCAGCAGCCTCACTGAGGTACTCTGTGAGCCTGGTTGTCTCCTGATCTCCGCTGTGCGAACGGTAGACACAGGCGTAGACAATTTTATCCAGACCTGTGTCCACTAAAGCCCACAGCGTTGAGAATCTGGAGTCCTCAAGGTTACGGAGACGCCGATAGCAAGTATCGTCACGGGCGTACACACACACACCCGCGCGCGGTTTAAAATTGTACTCCAGGGTAAACCCTGGGTAAGATAAGTACGACACGTCTGACGGACTCGCTATCTGCGTCTCCGTAAGGAAAAACAGCGCTGGTTTCTCAGCCTCCAGGTGGTAGTGGACTGCAGAGAGATTTGAGTGCAGACCTCGAATGTTGGTGAGGTGCACTTTGTGGGGGAGGGGGTGCAGCCGCTGTTTTAGTCTAGTAATCTTTTTCCTTGGCATCTATTTTAGAGGTATCGTTAATTTTGTTCTACGTTCTTATAATTTGACTTCACTTGTATTTAAGAAAGTATTTACATCTATATGTATACATATATAGATATGTATATGTTTGTACATATCTGTATGTATAAATCTTGCAAGACAATATGATCAACAACAACAAATTGACGTTTTAAAACGACTTCAAAAAGGAGGTTCTTTATTCGATCCGAATGTATTGATGTTCATTATAAACTACTGATTCGATTTTGAAAATTCTTTTGACAGTATTATTTGTGCAGTGGCTAAGCGACACTATCACACTACACAGTTGTATTGTTTATATTTATTTCATTCGGTATCAATACCCTGTTTATTTTGTTATACAATTAATAGATTAAATTCTTAAAAAACTATGGGTTCAGCTATAATGAAGTTACCAGAGTCATAGTTTAACTTTATCTTCACATACTTGCATGGATAATGATAAATTAATTATAATGAACAATTAATAATACAGGCTTACTAGTAATACGTATATTACACCATAACATAAAACCCCATAAGCGCTTAAACATTGAAAAAGGCATTTGAAAAAAAAAAGTATACTGGTAGCTTTTGCAACTTGCCAGCAATAATAGAAAATTCACTGGTATGTTTTGGAAACATTCGGCAATTTTCATCCCCACTCACAGAGCCACTAGTATAATATAATAGTAGGTAGTAACAGTTTTCTACATTAACAAACAGTTTTTACTAATAAAAAACCGGCCAGGTGCGTGTCGGGCCACGCGCAGTAATAGGGTTCCAAAGTTGCATAATAATGCGGATAAATAGAGGGTTTTGTTGTTGTTACATGAACATGAAAACGGTTTCACCGGCATACAACGTCTAAAAACGGGATAAGATGAGGTTCTTTTTTAATCTATATGCTCGCGTTTGACCACTATCTCGCCTGATGGTAAGCGATGATGTGGTCTACGGTGAAGCACGCTTTCCTAGAAGTAACCTGTTCACTCTTGACTTAAACTAAAGAAGGACTAACTGGTAACTGAAGGAGTTATAAAATCCAATTTCGCAACTGAAGTTAGAAAAATATTATCTATTTGAGTACCACCGCGGGTGAGAATTGCGAAAGGAGCCGATACGAGCGCGTGTTAGAGCCACGGGGAATGGTATGGTTCGTTCCTGGATCCTTGTTTATTCTGGATCCTTTAGCGCTCACGCTCCTTGTTTATTTCTCTTTCGGAATTTGAAACATTTCGTATGTAGTCACCTCTAATCTGCGGTATTTACTATTTAATTCTGGAATATTTACGCTACTCAATTAGTGATGTAGTAGGGTCGAATGTTGATTTCATAGATGGATATCGACAAAAGGAAATAAGTAATTTGCTTGGTCGAATCTAATTTGACTAAAGATTACAAAACGTCGAAAATACTTCTGCACTAACACAAAATAGACTCCCCCGCGCGCATGCGCCGTTTAGACTACGAACCGGTACTGCCAACGACTCCGGCCACTCCAATGCGTTATTCGAGCTTAAACATTATTAATTTAGAAATCATTATTGTGAAACTTTTTAGTTTGAACAACATTTCAAATTGATATTCGAACATGTGGTTTTTTGATAATGACTTGTGTCATTTACTTGAAATAAAATTTTCTCTGTACAAACAACGTTTTTACTTCCATATCCTAGTTATCTAGTTTATTTCATCATAAGGTTATGGGCCAAGTCACAAAATTTGCCATCAAGAACCTCTGTGGCCTAGATAACTACTCTACCTGGAAATTCGCACTTAAAATGATTCTCATACGAGAAAAGTTGTTCACGTATACGTCAAAGTACCCTGATTCCAAAGACTCCACCGCCATCGAGAAGGACCAAGACGCACTTGCTTTGATTTGTCTACATGTGGAACCTACACTTTATGCGTATGTACAAGATTCAAATCATGCTAAAGATGCTTGGGATAGCTTAGCGAAAGCGTTTGAGGACAAAGGCGTAAATCGCAGGATCACCCTCATGAACGCGTTGTTGGATGAGAAGCTAGAGAGACACACGTCGATGCATGAATATGTTGCTGCAGTTATGTCTCTTTCTCAAAAGTTGAAGGATATTGCCACCAGATTTGACGATGATCTTGTAGCTGTCGTGTTACTGAGAGGACTACCTGAAGAGTACTGGCCTATGTACGGCACTGGAACACTCCGGGATGAAGTTGACTTCAGAGAACGTACGTCAGAAGTTACTACAGGAGGATTCACGTCAAGGATGCAGTACATCGTCTTCAGCGGACTCGGCATTGGCTGTGAATAAGAGTAAGAAGCGAAATGGATATAAAGACATCAATATGACCAAAGTTAAATGCTTTAAATGTGGAAAGAGTGGACATAAGAAGCCAGACTGTCCTGAAGGAAAGAAAGCGGGTTCGATTACCAAACTGAGTGACGTCGCGATCGTGAGCCTGTCTTCATTCAGCACCGGGGATTCCTTTAATCCGATGGAGTGGTACATAGACAGCGGGTCATCTTCACATATGTCTTTCCAGAAACATTGGTTTAAAGATTTGGTTATGAATGTTGGTATGAGTAATGTGACATGTGCGAACAATGATAAGATTGAATGCAAGGGTAAAAGTGATATCATGGTGAGTTTGAAAGAAAGAATGCTTGCTGTGTGGGATGTCATGTATGTACCTGGTTTGAAAGTAAATCTGTTATCAGTGTCTAAATTAGTAGAAAAAGGATGGAAGGTGAGTTTTGACAGAGATGGGTGCAAACTAATTCACCATTTGGTTCCAGGCCATTTCAAAGGAAAGCTTTTGGCTACCGCAAGTGAAGTCTCAGGAATCTACAAGCTTGAAGGTTGTCAGGCGGTTGTAGATGGGGCTGCGTTGACGTCAGTGAAAGCAGGTAATCGTTTGATGTTGTAGCACCGGCGGCTTGGACACGTAAATGAGCGAGATTTACTTAAGCTTCCGGGTATGGATTTTGGAAAGAACGTAATGGAGCCTTGTGTAGCCTGTATTAAGGGGAAGGCACATCGTTTACCTTTTCCAGTTGGTGAGGCTGAGAGGGCAGTCGAGAGATTGCAACTGGTTCACGCAGATATCTGTGGTCCAATGTCTGAACCCACGTACGGTGGATCTCGGTATATGCTAGTTATTTTAGATGATTTTACACGTAAATCTTTTGTATTTTTCCTTAAATCAAAAGATCAGGTTTTCGATCATTTTAAAGTTTTTCTAGCTAGTGTAGAGGTTGAAACTGGGTTAAAGGTGAAGTGCATACGCACGGACAATGGAACAGAATTTGTGAACAGACAGTTTGATGGGTTTCTACGTCAAAAAGGTATAAAACATCAGTTGACTGTTCCCTACACTCCAGAACAGAATGGCGTAGTGGAGCGAGCAAACCGCACTATTGTGGAGATGGCTCGAGCTATGTTAGCGGAAAAGGGTCTGAATCTGAGACTGTGGGGAGAGGCATGTAATACGGCTGTTTATATGAAGAACAGGCTGCCTCGCAGTGGCAATAATGGTAAGATTCCTGAGGAGTTGTGGACAGGGAAGGCTCAGTCGTTCGATCATTTCAGAGTTTTTGGAGCGAAGGCTTTTGTGCACGTGCCCAAGGAAATTCGGAAGAAATGGAGCCCAAAAGCGGTAGAACATATCTTTGTTGGTTACTGTGAAGAAACCAAGGGATATCGTTTCATAAATCCCAATTATCCTCGCGTCATTGTTAGAGCAAGAGATGTAGTTTTCTTGGAAGACTCTGTTCCTGAGGATCCTAGTCGGCTCGTTGGTAGCGGTGAAAAAGATGCTGATGTAATCTGGGAACTTGCAAAAGTAGAAGGTTTGCAGTCAGGTTCGTCACCTGGTAGTGCAGAAGCTGCTCAAGGGATGAGTTCCACAGATGAGGCTGAAGTATTTGAAGATACGGAAGTGGAGGTGGGAGAAAAGGGTGATAGCGGAGCAAAAAATGACGCGGTGGAAAACGTTGAAGAGAGTATTCGTATAGAAGAGTCAAACGACGGTGAACGTCGTTATCCTCTACGTAATAGAATCTGAGAAGGAAATCTTCATGGACTTGCATGCTGTACAGAAGAGCAGGAGCCTTTGACAGTTAAGGAAGCCTTAAGTCGGGAAGATAAGGATAACTGGAAGGAAGCTATAAAGAAAGAGATTGATTCGATGTACGAGAACAAGGTCTGGAAGCTCGTCAGCAAGCCACCTGGAGCTAAAGTCGTGGGAAACAAGTGGATCTTCAAGTATAAGTTTGATGTAGATGGTAACAAGACCTATAAAGCTCGACTTGTGGCGAAGGGTTTCACTCAGTCCTACGGGGTTGACTACTTCTAAACTTATTCATCAGTGGTGAGAAGATCGAAAGTTAGATTGCTGCTATCGTTGGCTGTTGAAAAGGATTTGATCTGAGGTTAAATATTTGGGCGTCATACTGGACTTATCGCTGAATTTCAGTGCGCATATATCATTACTCCAATCCAGACTGAGAAAACTCATCTATGTTTTTAAAAACTTATGGTATGTAGCTGATATTTTAATTAAAAAAAAAAGTTTACGGGGCCCTCTGTCAATCGCTTCTAACTTAATGTATTTCATATTGGGGTGGAGCTGCCAAAACGACTCTGCTTCCTCTTGAAATAGCACAACGGGCAGTTCTAAAAGTGAGCGCCTTCCGACCCATAGATTACCCTACATTTTTTTTTTACCAGTCGTGGAACCTACCGACCGTACGCCAACTCTATATCATAACTACAATCCTAAAACAACACTCCCTTACCCTTCCTGATAGAAATATTCTTCATAAGCGTCGTCGAAATGCTGTAGTTCCCCAGCCTTTTCAATTTAAACTTTCATTCACAAATAGGTTTTTCTGCTTTAGCGGTCCTTTTCTATATAATAAATTTAATACTAATCTTAATATCTATGCACCAAGTAAACGTGAATGCAAAATCAAACTGTTTAACTTCCTAATTACTTGTGATTACGAAACTACAGAAGAACTTCTTAAAACATTTAGATAAAGTTAAACTATTAAACACCCCAAACACTAACTGAACACTCTCCACACAAGCACAACACACGACACTCACTTAAACACTCTCAAAATAAGCACACCACACACAACACTCACTCTGTCTGTTTTAAAATGTTGTTTTGCTTTGAAGTTATATCATAATTATTATGTAAACGTAACCACTGTTGTATTGTTCAAAATGTCTGGAAAGTGTACTGCGTCCTGAAATACAGGCTCAGCCTAGCTAAGGCGCATTTGCTTGTTTTATTTTTTGTGCATTTGTAATGGCTTTAATAGTTTAATTATAATGTTCAAACTAAGCAATTTTATGGAGAAATAAATATAATTTAATTTAATCTGTCTATGTACCATTTCATACAAACGTTCGCATTTATAATGTTATATAAGTAAGAGAACCGATCGAGACGAGTGGAAAGCCATGGAGGAGACTTTTGCCCAGCAGTGGGATAACATAGGAGAAAAAATCCGATGTTGTATCATTATTGATACGGTAAGAACAACAAAGAATGTGGCAAAGGTTAACATACGATAACCTCGTTTGTGTCACAGAAGTTGAAATGGGCAAGCGTTGGTGCCCAATAAACTATTTATCCGTCCATTATAATTATGGTCAGCTTATTGGGTTACAGAGGCAATGTCCCACATTAATGGGTATTTGTGGGGGCTTTGCAATGGTCCAGGTTCAAAGGAATTGTGGTTGCAAATCCTCGGGAGAATAATCTGAAGAATAACAAAATTAATCGTGTAAAAAAGATGAATGTGATACTTTTACTGTTAAATGTTAATTATAAAATAAAGTATTGTAGTATCTAGATACTAAGGCATTTATCACACTGCCACGCATCACGCTGCATGCTGCGTGAAAACGCACCTAAACGCACCTACGTGCGTACATGCGTGTGTTTTTTCTATACAAAAAACGCACGCAAGTACGCGCATAGTTGCGTTTTCATGCAACATGCAGCGTGGTGCGTTGCAGTGTGTTAACCGCCTAATGGTCCTGTGCAAAATAGTGGAGTAATGCGTTCCAAATAATTATAATTTCGGCAAAATGTTGTGGGGTTCCTCTAGTATATGAGCTTTTTAATCTAATAACGAGCAATAGTGCCCTATAATTGGCAAGTTCCATCGTTCACTTACGAGAGGCAAAAGTGAGTTAGGACAGTGTTTATGTAAATAAGGCTGTGCACAAATTGAGCCAAGGCTCTTTAAAATTGACTGCCACTGTATGAAAACAAATAAAAGTACACACTGTTGCATCAAAACTGTCTCATCAGGGTGGTTTTAGTAAGGCAAGGAGGCATCATACCGTCCGGTCGAATTCCCACATTAAAAGTCCAGGCGCGTTTTTGAAGGTATCCCCCCGAAACCAAAAAAAATAAGTAGAAGTTAGCAAAATGTGGTAAGTAAACGTCTACAGACTCCCAAAAACCAGAAAACATTACACATAGATAAGGGAAGAAGTCTCCACTCAGCAGTGGTTCGTACAAGACTGCTAATAATGATGAAGATGATGAGAGCCAAAGTTTTGACTTCCGCTTGCACTGTCCAAGTATAGACAGCAGCGGTTTTTTTTTTTGGGTGGGAAATAATTCATTCTTCTCCCGCTCTGGGTGAAGCGAAAGGGTGTGTCAGACTTTTCCTGACTAAAACTCACCCGTGTTCCTTCAGTTGTTTGTGCCAGGGCCGCGGTAACTCTCTTACAAATATATCCACGACCCAGACAGGCATCGGCCCTAGCGGGCCCCGTCACTTTTGCTGACATCTCTTTGAGCAGCCTGGAGTTAACAATGTTCAATAATAAGCCTGTCTAAGTGAGTAAAACAAACACTATTGTGTGAACACCCCTCGAGAAACAGGAAATAAGAGAATCACTCGTGACGTTGGACGTTTATTTAATCACCGCTACCCAGACTAGACGATTCATCGTTGGCTTTTTAGGGTTCCGTACCCAAAGGGTAAAAACGGTACCCTATTACTAAGACTCCACGATCCGTCTGTCTGTCTGTCTGTCTATCTGTCTGCCACCAGGCTGTATCTCATGATCCGTGATAGCTAGACAGTTGAAATTTTCACAGATGATGTATTTCGGTTGCCGCTATAACAATAAATACTAAAAACACAATAAAATAAATATTTTAGTGGGGCTCTCGTACAACAAACGTGATTTTTTTGCTGTTTTTTTAATGGTACGAAACCCTTCGTGCGCGAGTCCGACTCGCACTTGGCCAGTTTTTTAATACTGTAAAACCAATTATCTAAAGTTGAGATGATGAAAATTTTACCCTTTTGAAATATTTGTTTAAATTCTGAACTAAAAGATATTTCAGTGGTAAATTTTTTTGTTTGTTTACACCTACATAAATATTCATCCGTTTACGAAAACTCTTTCTTAACCTTGGCTGCTTAAAAAAAACTTAAAACTTATTACCTAAAAAAAAATATTAACATAAGTCTCTTTACAATTTCATCTTTTAAGTAGGTACCTAATCTTGTAAAAAATGCACATTTCCTATGAATAGGCCACGAGAGCAAAGCCGTGGGGAAACGCTAGTGTTTGTAGGTATAATACCTTCTTACCTAATCTCCTTGCATTCCTCGAAAATGCGCAAGCGAAGCCGCGGGCAAATCTAATGGATGTAACAATCCCAGTAAATTAACGGTTGAGTTAATTCGAAGTTATGTCAGTTGAGAATGATTGACGCGGACAATTTGGAGCGCGCCACCGACTGACAGGACGGTTTGCAATAATTTAGCAAAGACGACAGTGCTCAGTCACGGGTAAACGTGACCAAATTCCAATCTGATAGCCACCCTTGTTATTTGAGGGAAATGCCTGTTTGCTGGACGCAATTTAGATTCAGTGTATTTAAATTGGTTGTTGACAGGCTTTTCTGTTTTATTTATTTTTAGAGACTTGACGTGACGAAACATTTCAAGGGCCAAAGAGATAGACCCTTTTTGCTGCAGTTTTATTGTTATTTTGATGTGCTAATAAAATAACAGGAAAGAGTGTAGTTTATTTATTCATTTATGAACACACAAAACTCTTAATAAAGGAAAATACATAAAGATAGAAAATCACAAAGGTTCTTTTCTACAGATTTTTTTTCTAGCAGTAAGCGAAGATGTGAAAAGAGAAAAGGAAAAATAAATGTTTTTTTTGCGAAATCACAAGTTAATTTTTGACTGATTAAAAGTAGAAGCTTGCTGAAGGCAACCATAATGTGTTAACGTTACCAATTATTTAAAATGCTATTGGTTCTGCATCTTTGAAATAAACCTCAGAAATAAACATGAAACCAAAGAAATTACCAACTTTTTAAATTTTCACGAATACTATAAAAAAAACTGCCCAGCAATACACATACGATTAACAGGAAGTTTCAATTAAAATTATCTAAAATAAATCGTAGTTCTTAAAACAAAAAACACGCTTTAATGGTAAATTGAACTAAAAAGTCGCTAATCCTAGCTAAAGATCTTGGTAAGGCTAATGGGACAAACTATTTAAACGCGCACGGTCGAATCAACTTTTATTACTTGTAAATTTGTATTTGAATAAATTTATTTGACTTTGACTTTGAATAAATTTATTTGACTTTGACTTTGAATAAATATATCCAATGTTTTCAATGATTTATCTATTACTTTTATGGTATATTTATGTATTTAGTTTATTATTTCAGTATATATGGTATTTATAGTATAGGTCATGGAGTTTCTTGTGCATTCTTCTCCATTACAAGCTACTTTCCGAATGCAAGGTAGAATCAACTATTATTATTTTTAAATTTAATGTAACGTTCAAAAGTGCCGCTTGGTGGCCTACTTGAAATAAAATATCTTTGTCTTTGGTATACGTTTTATATAAACGCGATTTGCTTTACTCAATATATTGCACCTACCACTATTTGTCTCTGCATCACCCAAAGGTCGACTGGTAGAAAATGCCTAAGGCATTAAGTCCGCCTCTGTACAATTTTGTGTGCATGAAGTATTAAATAAAAAAAAAAATAATTGACTTTGACTTCGTAAATTATTGCATTGTCATCGGTCCTTGATAAGTGTGCAAAATTTCAAATCAATCCCACGTTTTGAAAGGGGTGAAAATCACGTTCAAAGATTCCGTTACATTGATACATAGATCCATAGATACATACATGCCAAGCTAATCTTATATAAAAAAAAAAATGAATCGCAAAATGTGTTGGTAAGCGCATAACTCAACAACGCCTGGACCAATTCGGCCAATTCTTTTTTTTAAATGTTCGTTGAAGTTCAAAGATGGTTTTTACGTTTTTTTTTTTGTTTTTTTTAAGTGTAGGTGTAGGGTAGGTGTAGGGTAGGTGCAGGGTAGGTGTAGGGTAGGTGCAGGGTAGGTGTAGGGTAGGTGTAGGGTAGGTGTAGGGTAGGTGTAGGGTAGGTGTAGGGTAGGTGTAGGGTAGGTGTAGGGTAGGTGTAGGGTAGGTGTAGGGTAGGTTTAGGGTAGGTGTAGGGTAGGTGTAGGGTAGGTGTAGGGTAGGTGTAGGGTAGGTGTAGGGTAGGTGTAGGGTAGGTGTAGGGTAGGTGTAGGGTAGGTGTAGGGTAGGTGTAGGGTAGGTGTAGGGTAGGTGTAGGGTAGGTGTAGGGTAGGTGTAGGGTAGGTGTAGGGTAGGTGTAGGGTAGGTGTAGGGTAGGTGTAGGGTAGGTGTAGGGTAGGTGTAGGGTAGGTGTAGGGTAGGTGTAGGGTAGGTGTAGGGTAGGTGTAGGGTAGGTGTAGGGTAGGTGTAGGGTAGGTGTAGGGTAGGTGTAGGGTAGGTGTAGGGTAGGTGTAGGGTAGGTGTAGGGTAGGTGTAGGGTAGGTGTAGGGTAGGTGTAGGGTAGGTGTAGGGTAGGTGTAGGGTAGGTGTAGGGTAGGTGTAGGGTAGGTGTAGGGTAGGTGTAGGGTAGGTGTAGGGTAGGTGTAGGGTAGGTGTAGGGTAGGTGTATCTTGGTGTTTTTATGGCAAAACGAAGTTTGCCGGGAAAAGCTAGTATAATAATAATAATATATTAAAGCGTGTTAAAAAGACAGTTTTCATCTGCAAATATAGAAAACACAATTCTAACGTTCTCATATTTAACAGTAATACAGTTAATAATAGAGCTAACAAGCTGCCGTATTAAACATTATACGAGTACATAAGTTTCATCCACAAAGTAAGCTGCATCTTGATTATGTATGGAGTTTCGAACAGTCCAGCAACTCTACCTTTATAATGTTTTAATTAAAGCTTTTCCTGCGGTGTTACGAGCAAATCCTTTACTCCGCACAATAAATACTGTACCTCATTGTACCTGCTTGTACCTTACAGGGAATCCACAAAGAAATCTTAATTAGAAAACAAAGAGAATGTATGAAAAGGTTAAGTGAAGGAATTTATGGATTGGATAAATAAGGATTTATTTGAGAGCTCGTGGCTAAATAATCGACATTAGTTGGTAGCACGCCACGGGTACTTGTCTCACTAAATTTATTTCGGCTTACAAAGAACCAAATTAAAAATAATGTACAAAACGTAGGTATTATCTTTCCGAGATGGTTTTGTGTTGCTAACATAGTATTAAGCTAATTACTGACATTTTTTATTGCCTGTATTTTTACAAGACCACCTGGTCTTTCTTTTATTGACTTCCACAATAATCGCGTCTTGATCAAATTGCGACAAATCACAATTTTAAAATCGCTACGATTTATTACTCGAATGTGCGCGCACTGCCGTTCGCAACTCATGCGTTGCATTCCTGCGACAAAATTATCGCATGATAAAAATCGTGGTGCGCGCTAGGCCTTATATGGCACAACAAGTTTAGAAAAAATGCCTTTTGTAGAGTATCTTCTCATCATATTTGTCACTGATGTCTGTGGTTGCGGTTTCTTTCCAAAGATCAATGTGTTACATTTGAGCCCAGATAGATCATCATCATCATCATCACAGCCTATTAATGTTCCCACTGCTGGGACACAGGCCTCCTCTCTGTGAGAGGGAATGGGCCGTAATCCACCACGCGGGCCCAGTGCGGGTTGGTGGATGTCACATATCTTCGAATTTTTGGTTCTAGGACATGCCGGTTTCCTCACGATGTTTTCCTTCACCGTTTTGAGAGCAGTGGTGATGAAATAATTTACACAAAGTAAAGCTCAGCCCCTCCTGGGGTCGAACCCACGACTTACAATTTGTAAATCCTTTTCCTTTACTGACTATATTTAACACTTTACTTTGTACATGAGCAATATTGATGCGTCCCAAGTGAGTTCGTTCTCAGGATAAAAGGTTTATAAATAAATAATATTTGAAAAAAGGCTTCACATAGCGAGCTTAATGAATTAGCAAATACCAAGGGAGTAAGTCTTATTTGAACTAATTACCTATTGTCGAAAGATTCTCGTACAGATGACAAGAATCTTAATCACTTAAGGGTACACTAGTCGACGGCACGAACTATTTTGTGCGCGGGATTAAAATGCATTTTATATCAACCGACAACACGTGCGGAAGATATAGATGCTGTGATGAGCAGTAGGAAGCTAGTTAGCGAATACACACTTTTGCAAATTTGTAGCGAAATGGATAATGATTTAGGACGAAACCGAGCGCGCGAAATTTTATAAACAGACCTTTGGCAGTCTAGATATCATGAAAAAATGACTAAATCTATCTGTTCAAAATAAAATTATTTGCATTGTTGAACTACTAATCTATCCCTGTATGGAGGCCGTTTTGCAATTTTCCGTCTTCTTTTGGTATTTATTTGCGCCCAAAAATGCGTTAAAATTAGTGTCGAAATGTGGAAATTTCGACGCTCATAACTTTCAAATATTTTAATTTTTTACTTTTTTGCTTCCATACAGGGCTAGATAATGATGAGACAAATTGATATCACTTTTTATTTTGAATGTACATCGTCAAACAGTGGAATAATCCCTAGACTACGTTTGTATGGAAGAATTTTCGACTTGTGTAACCTTAATCATTCTTTGTGTGGTAACAAAATTACGTTAACTGAGTACTTAAACTACTAATGTCTAAAATTTCATAAAAGGAGTGTAAAAATATCCCAAAAATAACTTTTCAATGTAATTCGCAGAAAATACATTCATAAAAAAATTCAATCAAGGCAGACGTCGTTGTTGTCGATATAGTTCACAAAATAAATAAACAAGCTGAAGTAGCAATGGGCAGGCCATAATTATTAGCTGTAGAACCAGTGACCGTTGGGATAGACGTATTCTTGAGTGGAGACCATGAGCCGGTAAAAGTAAGGTGGGACGCCTTCAGGTTAGGTGGCGCGACGATCTTCACAAGGTAGAAGCTGGATGAGAGTTGCTAAGAATCGAAATAAATAAAAATGAAATTTGAGAGGCCATTATATTATCTGTGCCTATGTCAAGCAAAGAGCTGCTGATGACGATCTTTATAATATTTACGTTATGCCATTTAGATTTGAAACCTATTTTGTCACAATTTTTTCCAAATAAAATGGTTACCTTAACAAATCAGTACCTAGTGACTCAAAAGCAGATTTGGTATATCAAAATTTAATAACCTACCCTTGTCCACATCAAGTCAGACTTTTTTCCTTATAAAAAATAATAAGTACTCGTAGCTGCAAGTAATATTCTTGATCCTCAAAAACCCTAAGCTGACCATTGAAATCTCTCTAAAGATTGGAAATAAATGGCATGGAATATGTAAATTTGATAATATTGGCAGAGTGACCTTTTGTAAATCAACAGTTTGAAGATTCTTTTCAAAGTTTGCCCTTAGATGTAATTTTTTTTCAAATCTGGTTTTACTCTTAGTTCTTGATTATTTTCAGATTGCTTACGAGCTACCAAATGCGTTAATTGGAAGTTTAATTACCTACTTTTTCTTTTCTGATCGGTTTCAAAATTTAGAAATTGTACTTCGTCCACAATATTAAATATTAACGTAGTTAATGAACCGAAAGTGAAATGGAGTGGTAATTCAGCGGACGAGTCATGTTTGTGACACAAAACTACACTCGCAAATCGTATTGCTGACGTCACTCATTTGGTGCCCTGTTTCATAATCATGATCGGTTTAATGGATCCATATACAAAATGTTGGATTGTTCTATTGAGGAATTAAATTAACACTCAACATCATCATTTTTTTGTGGTCGGACCAGCTTATGACTACATTCTTCTTCCGTATATCACTATTTACTGTTGTCTCAATCTTCCAAGAGTGCTTAACAATTGATGAGAAGATTCTATATACGTATAGAATTCAAAATCTGCTAAGCAATTGCTAAATGCCATTGAGATTTTTATAAATCATCATCATCATCATTTCGGCCGAAAGACGTCCACTGCTGGACATAGGTCTCCTCCAAGCGTAACCACACTGATCGGTCCAGTGCGTTTCGCATCCACCGGACTCCTGACCAGGTCGTCGCTCCACCTATAGGGAGGTCTCCAACACTGCGTCTGCCGGTACGCGGTCGCCACTCTAGAACTTTTCAGCCCATAAGGCCATCCGTTCTGCTAGCAATGTGTCCTGCCCACTGCCACTTATGTTTGGTAATTCTTCGGGTTATGTCGGTAACCTTGGTTCTCTTACGTATGTCTTCGTTTCTGATTGGATCACGCAAGGAAACTCCGAGCATAGCTCTCTACATTCCGCTTTGGGTGACTTTAAGCCTTCTGATGAGGCCCATTGTGAGCGACCACGTCGAATTTTTACACAAATCATCAATAGTTTATTTTCATTTAGTACTGTCGAATAGTAAATAGTAAGGTATAAAAATAAAAAGAAATCAGCTGCAAAAGCAACATCTGAAAAGATTTTAAGCCTCGTAAAATACGTGTAGCAATTTTGTATCTGTATCTTTTAATACCTACGTCTGAGAATTTGAAAAGGTACTACGTGAAAATATTCGTCTGAAACAAATGCATAAACCTACTGAAGTGTAAAATACATTGCACTCTATTCTGATTCATACCTCACTGAGTTTCTTCTCGAAGTTTTTTTTCCAAAAAGACAAGTATTCAAGCGCAAAAAGCCGTCCTAAAAGCTTTGGTATTACAAACGCAACTCTTTGTAAAAAAAAAAGAAAACAATTTACGTTTTGAAACGTTTTCAGATAGAATAGAATTTTTGGTGGATTTTCTAGAGAGTACTTCGATAAAGGATACTTGATTAATACGGCTAGTGGCAATTCAAACTGTTGATTCGATCCTACCTATCTATTGAAAAAAATATTTAGTGAAGTCTGTGAAAAAGGTTGTTACTTTTTTATGTTTAGGTTTTTAGCTTCAGATTTAGACAAGAAGATTAGATTTATTTTCTCTAAAAGAAATACCAAAAACATTTAGGAATTATATGTTTACGTTTATTTTAAAAAGATTTTGTTCTTACTACGGCAAATTAAAGTAAAAGGACGTTCACAGTCTTACTTTGGAACTATTTCTCTTCAAGTTATTTTTATTTACGCAATAAAAATCAGAAGGTCACATAAAAATATCGTTTCATATAATATCAAACAATTTCATCTGTAACCCTTTACCGACCCGTGTTGGGCATATCGTTATTAAATTATTCTTTCGAATGTTTTAGGTATAATAACAAAGTATGAACCATTTCGGGTCCTTTTAACTTTCTGTTTCAGAAGCAAATTTAATAAATTTTCCTATTATTTGCTTCTGAATCGGTTCAACGGTTAGGGTGGTGGATCTCCGGTTTCTAAGGCCAATGACACACCAGCAAGAAACTTCGCTTGGTGCCAGCCGGGCTTAGTGAGAAGCGTAGTA
Source organism: Orthosia incerta (assembly GCA_948252205.1). Classification (NCBI taxonomy): domain Eukaryota; kingdom Metazoa; phylum Arthropoda; class Insecta; order Lepidoptera; family Noctuidae; genus Orthosia; species Orthosia incerta. Next base: position 11,755,741 of record OX411748.1, read on the forward strand.
TGATCAGTGTGCTTAGTGCGAGTTTTTTAACGTACTCACTTGTAATATCGTAAACGATCTCTTATGTCAAAATGTATACAAAAAAAGAGGTTTTGCCTTGCGGTCACCAGACGGCGCTTATCCAGTTTCAATAAAAAATTTAGTTTACGTTAACCTGATTGAGCGTGAATAAAAACTCGCACTTAGGCCTCAGGTGACTAATTAGCTAAGAAAAGTGGAGAGGCAGGTCAGAGAAAAATGGGTGGATTATTGGTGAACTAACATTCGAAAGAAAAGCGAGTGAATGATAGTGTTATGTGGATGACAAAGTAAAATGAAAGAAGAAAATGCACGGCGCCACAAATGAGAAACTTGAAGACAAAGACCAAGGGCGGGAAGAAGATGATAATGATAAGCTAAGCAGCGTGGCACCCAGCGTTAGTATGGCCACAGATAATATAATACTAGCATACAGATGCCTCACCCCATACAAAGAAACCGTGCCCAATTAACTAGCGACGAAAAATCGTCTGATCACACTGTTTTTTTTTACATCGATCGCGTCCGCTTCCATTCCACGGCGATAAATAGATGGCGTTGGCAGCGACTTGCAAGAAACAGGGTTTACTCGGTTCGTGAATATTATTTCCATAAATACATTGACGATTTGTTTTATAGTATTTTTTACACGTTTTTACAGTGCCATTGCACCAAAATCTGTACAATACACATTTAAACAATGGATTAGAATTCCTCAGAAATTTAAAACCACGCCATCTATTGGCATCAATTTTATATGATCCGGCCAAATAATCTTTGAAATGTGAATTATGCGCCCAATATTCCATAATTGTGTGCTTAGGACAGTTGATTAAACAAAAACATACAAATGTTTTATGTTCACTTCCAGAAAATGGTAATTTTACACACAGTTCAATAAGAAATAAGTGCATATCGCGCCATCTGGTGATATTTATACATACATAACATACATAAACTCACGCCTTTTTCTCATGGGGGTAGGCAGAAACTACAGTACGCCACCTGCTACGATCCTTACATACTTCTTTTGCTTCACTCACATTCATACATCTAGTCATACACACACGCCGGTTATGAGTACTGCGGACCTGGCCTTTCTGAAGAACATCACCTATAAGATCTATGTATGTCTTTCTAGGGCGTCCCCTCCCGGCGTTTCCATTCACGTCTGCCTTGTAAATAGCTTTCGTCTAGTCGCCTTTAATTCATCCTCTCAACATGGCCAAACCATCTTAACATACTCTTTTTTCCTCAAAGATTCCGTTACATTGATACATAGATCCATAGATACATACATGCCAAGCTAATATAATATATATAAAAGCGTGTTAAAAAGACAGTTTTCATCTGCAAATATAGAAAACAAAATTCTAACGTTATCTTATTTAACAAAAAGATTAACAGTAATACAGTTAATTATAGAGCTAACAAGCTGCCGTATTAAACATTATTCGAGTACATAAGTTTCATCCACAAAGTAAGCTGCATCTTGATTATGTATGGAGTTTCGAACAGTCCAGCAACTCTACCTTCATAATGTTTTAATTAAAGCTTTTCCTGCGGTATTACGAGCAAATCCTTTACTCCGCACAATAAATACTGTAACTCATTGTACCTGCTTGTAGCTTACGGGAATCCACAAAGAAATTTTAATTAGAACACAAAGAGAATGTATGAAAAGGTTAAGTGAATGATTTTATGGATTGGATAAATGAGGATTTATTTGAGAGCTCGTGGCTAAATAATCGACATTAGTTGGGAGCACGCCACGGCTACTTGTCTCACTAAATTTATTTCGGCTTACAAAGAACCAAATTAAAAATAATGTACAAAACGTAGGTATTATCTTTCAGAGATGGTTTTGTGTTGCTAACATAGTATTAAGCTAATTACTGACATTTTTTATTTGCTGTATTTTTACAAGACCACCTGGTCTTTCTTTTATTGACTTCCACAATAATCGCGTCTTGATCAAATTGCGACAAATCACAATTTTAAAATCGCTGCGATTTATTACTCGAATGTGCGCGCACTGCTGTTCGCAACTCATGCGTTGCATTCCTGCGACAAAATTATCGCATGATAAAAATCGTGGTGCGCGCTAGGCCTTATATGGCACAACAAGTTTAGAAAAATTGCCTTTTGTAGAGTATCTTCTCATCATATTTGTCACTGATGTCTGTGGTTGCGGTCTCTTTCCAAAGATCAATGTGTTACATTTGAGCCCAGATAGATATACCAAAAGTAAACATTGTTTTTAATTTTTTATTTCTATTTTGCACTCAATTAAATATAAACTGATAGATAAATGTTTCTTTTTAAATCCTTTTCCTTTACTGACTATAACACTTTACTTTGTACATGAGCAATATTGATGCGTCCCAAGTGAGTTCGTTCTCAGGATAAAAGGTTTATAAATAAATAATATTTGAAAAAAAGCTTCACATAGCAAGCTTAATGAATTACCAAATACCAAGGGAGTAAGTCTTATTTGAACTAATTACCTATTGTCAAAAGATTCTCGTACAGATGACAAGAATCTTAATCACTTAAGGGTACACTAGTCTACGGCACGAACTATTTTGTGCGCGGGGTTAAAATGCATTTTATATCAACCGACAACACGTGCGGAAGATATAGATGCTGTGATGAGCAGTAGGAAGCTAGTTCGCGTACGAATACACACTTTTGCAAATTTGTAGCGAAATGGATAATGATTTAGGACAAAACCGAGCGCCCGAAATTTTATAAACAGACCTTTGGCAGTCTAGATATCATGAAAAAAATACTAAATCTATCTGTTCAAAATTAAATTATTTGCATTGTTGAACTACTAATCTATCCCTGTATGGAGGCCGTTTTGCAATTTTCCGTCTTCTTTTGGTATTTATTTGCGCCCAAAAATGCGTTAAATTAGTGTCGAAATGTGGAACTTTGTACACGGTGGAAAGGTGCCCAAGTCAGGAAGACGAACCTTACAAATTTGTGCGGCTGGTTGGGGCACAGATTCTACTTCTTCAGAAGTAGCCGTCCTTTAACTCTAAATCTAGGCATTTAGGAAAAACGATTTTTTTTTCAGCCTAGGGTCGCTTAGGTACAGTCACAACGCCTTCAGGCTAGGTGAAGCGACGATCTTCACAAGGTAGAAGCTGGATGAGAGTTGCTGAGAATCGAAATAAATAAAATGCAATTTGAGAGGCCATTATATTATCTGTGCCTATGTCAAGCAAAGAGCTGCTGATGACGATCTTAATAATATCTACGTTATGCCAGTTAGTTCACATCATTTGAAACCTATTTTGTCACAATTTTTTCCAAATAAAATGGTTACCTTAACAAATCAGTACCTAGTGACTCAAAAGCAGATTTGGTATATCAAAATTTAATAACCTACCCTTGTCCACGTCAAGTCAGACTTTTTTCCTTATAAAAAATAATAAGTACTCGTAGCTGCAAGTAATATTCTTGATCCTCAAAAACCCTAAGCTGACCATTGAAATCTCTCTAAAGATTGGAAATAAATGGCATGGAATATGTAAATTTGATAATATTGGCAGAGTGACCTTTTGTAAATCAACAGTTTGAAGATTCTTTTCAAAGTTTGCCCTTAGATGTAATTTTTTTCAAATCTGGTTTTACTCTTAGTTCTTGATTATTTTCAGATTGCTTACGAGCTACCAAATGCGTTAATTGGAAGTTTAATTATCTACTTTTCTTTTCTGATCGGTTTCGAAATTTAGAAATTGTACTTCGTCCACAATATTAAATATTAACGTAGTTAATGAACCGAAAGTGAAATGGAGTGGTAATTCAGCGGACGAGTCATGTTTGTGACACAAAACTACACTTGCAAATCGTATTGCTGACGTCACTCACTCATTTGGTGCCCTGTTTCATAATCATGATCGGTTTAATGGATCCATATACAAAATGTTGGATTGTTCTATTGAGGAATTAAATTAACACTCAACATCATAATTTTTTTTCGGTCGGACCAGCTTACGACTACATTCTTCTTCCGTATATCACTATTTACTGTTGTCTCAATCTTCCAAGAGTGCTTAACAATTGATGAGAAGATTCTATATACGTATAGAATTCAAAATCTGCTAAGCAATTGCTTAGCAGACTGCTAAATAACATTGAGATTTTTATAAATCATCAACATCATCATTTCGGCCGAAAGACTTCCACTGCTGGACATAGGTCTCTCCCAAGCGTAACCACACTGATCGGTCCAGTGCGTTTCGCATCCACCGGACTCCTGACCAGGTCGTCGCTCCACCTATAGGGAGGCCTTCCAACGCCGCGTCTGCCGGTACGCGATCGTCACTCTAGAACTTTTCGGCCCCAACGGCCATCCGTTCTGCGAGGAATGTGTCCTGCCCACTGCCACTTAAGTTTGGAAATTCTTCGTGCTATGCCGGTCACCTTGGTTCTCTTGCGTCTATCTTCGTTTCTGATTCGATCACGCAAGGAAACTCCTAGCATAGCTAGAAGTTTTCATTTAAATCATAGTTCTTCATTATCCTTGGGTGACTTTAAGCCTACTGATGAGGCCCATTGTGAGCGAGCGACGTCGAATTTTTACACAAATCATCAATAGTTTATTTTCATTTAGCACTGTCGAATAGTAAATAGTAAGGTATAAAATAAAAAGAAATCAGCTGCAAAAGCAACATCTGAAAAGATTTAAAGCCTCGTAAAATACGTGTAGCAATTTTGTATCTGTATCTTTTAATACCTACGTCTGAGAATTTGAAAAGGTACTACGTGAAAATATTCGTCTGAAACAAATGCATACTCGTAAACCTACTGAAGTGTAAAATACATTGCACTCTATTCTGATTCATACCTCACTGAGTTTCTTCTCGAAGTATTTTTTCCAAAAAGACAAGTATTCAAGTGCAAAAAGCCGTCCTAAAAGCTTTGGTATTACAAACGCAACTCTTTGTAAAAAAAAAGAAAACAATTTACGTTTTGAAACGTTTTCAGATAGAATAGATTTTTTGGTGGATTTTCTAGAGAGTACTTCGATAAAGGATACTTGATTAATACGGCTAGTGGCAATTCAAACTGTTGATTCGATCCTACCTATCTAGTGAATAAAATATTTAGTGAAGTCTGTGAAAAAGGTTGTTACTTTTTTATGTTTAGATTTTTAGCTTCAGATTTAGAAAAGAAGATTAGATTTATTTTCTCTAAAAGAAATACCAAAAACATTTAGGAATTATATGTTTACGTTTATTTTAAAAAGATTTTGTTCTTACTACGGCAAATTAAAGTAAAAGGAGGTTCACAGTCTTACTTTGGAACTATTTCTCTTCAAGTTATTTTTATTTACGCAATAAAAATCAGAAGGTCACATAAAAATATCGTTTCATATAATATCAAACAATTTCATCTGTAACCCTTTACCGACCCGTGTTGGGCATATCGTTATTAAATTATTCTTTCGAATGTTTTAGGTATAATAACAAAGTATGAACCATTTCGGGTCCTTTTAACTTTCTGTTTCAGAAGCAAATTTAATAACTTTTCCTTTTATTTGCTTCTGAATCGGTTCAACGGTTAGGGTGGTGGATCGCCGGTTTCTAAGGCCAAAGACACACCAGCAAGAAACTTTGCTCGGTGCCAGCCGGGCTTAGTGGGAAGCGTAGTATGATCAGGTGTCAAATTAGCTAAGAAAAGCGGAGGGGCAGGTCAGAGAAAAATGGGTGCATTATGGGTAAAATGACATTCGAAGAAAAAGTGAGTGAATGATACTGTCATGTGGATGACAAAGTAAAATGATAGAAGAAAATGTACGGCGCCACAAATGAGAAACTTGAAGACAAAGACCAAGGGTGGGAAGAAGATGATAATGTTAAGCTAAGCATCGTGGCACCCAGCGTTAGTTTGGCCACAGATAATATAATACTAGCATACAGATGCCTCACCCCGTACAAAGAAACCGTGCCCAATTAACTAGCGACAAAAAATCGTCTGATTACACTGTTTTTTTTACATCGATCGCGTCCGCTTCCATTCCACGGCGATAGATAGATGGCGTTAGCAGCGACTTGCAAGAAACAGGGTTTACTCGGTTCGTGAATATTTTTTCCATAAATACATTGACGATTTGTTTTATAGTATTTTTTACACGTTTTTACAGTGCAATGGCACTGTAAAAACACAACCAAAACCAAAATCTGTACAATACACATTTAAACAATTGATTAGAATTCCTCAAAAAAATTAAAACCACGTCATCTATTGGCATCAATTTTATATGATCCGTTCAAATAATCTTTAAAATGTGAATTAAGCGCCCAATATTCATTAATTGTGTTAGGAGAGTTGATTAAACAAGAACATACAAATTTTTTATGTTTAATTCCACAAAATGTTAATTTTACACACAATTCAATAAGAAATCAGTACATATCGCGCCATCTAGTGATATTTATTTGAACAAAATTTTCTTTCTTAGCACTGGGTCCCCGTGGTATGGCCAAAGTAAAACCATGCGCGCTAGGAGCAGTCAAAATTCTCATTCGTCTATGAATCTTACCTTTTGAGCATGGTGACATGTAAAGTCACCATGATCAAAAGTTTTTTCACACACAATAAAAACAAAATACTTACCAATGCCTCGGACAATTTTTTCTATACAATCTTTACAACTCAATATGGTATAATTAAGTATTTTCCTAGATTTCATTGGATTTCCGGTGCCGATAATGCTAAATGCAAAGCTCAAATTACGTTTTTTGACACGCGAAGTACATACAATCGCGTCATCTAGTTAGATTTATATCTGTGAGCAGTATACTATAGTCCGAATGCGAAACATAGGATCTATGTGGCACACTTGGGGAAGGCCTATATCCATAAGTGGATGACTTATGGCTGAAATTATGATGATAATGATGAAGTACTCTAAGAAAAGCACCTCAGTGTGTCTTCGACTTTACAGTCTATGATACCGCGTAACTGAGACGTTTCAAGTTACTCTGAAGTTGAAGAAACTTCTAAATATAAAGGGAACTAGGTATAATAACGACGCGACGTCTTATTTAGTAGAGTTACATTTCCTGATGTTCAACGATGTAATTATTGAAAAGTTTTGGTACATTCTGTTTGGGCTGAAAGTTCGCAAATATTTTTTGGTACCTTGATCTCAATTTAGTTTTAATCCCAATAGGAAAAAATACCCATTTTAGTTTTTTTGCAATAGAGCCGGTTTACGAGCATTAAAGGCCTTGAACATTGTTTTGTATTTTTTCATCTTTTGTTCAAAATGTTTTACAACCCTATATAATTAGCCCGGCCGATTTATTAATTATTAACAAAACATATTCAGTTTGCCGCGAAATTATCGGTGGCTCATTAATTTTTAATGTTCTATGAAATTGTAAAACACTCATTAAAAAAAATGGGATCTATTGTTCTATCCGGAACAACCGTGACAAAATATAAATAGTAGCTATATCACATTAAACCTTATCTACTGCTATCAGATTCCGTTAAGGAAATCCCAGTGCTAATTCCACAAGGATTCTGTTTCCATCCTAAATGTTATCTCAAATATTATCAAGGGCTAATATTATTATCCCAATAAGTTACAAAGTCACCAGAGTTGAAATCTCGAGTGTACTTGACTCGACCGTAGCGCATTTGTCGAGTAGATTAAACACACATTTGACCCGAACAAATACTAACAAACCTATAAGCGCACATCCAATATTTGTGACCAACCTATTTAGAACCAACATAGGTAGGTCACAAAAAAAAAATCACGTTCTGCAGTTCAATGTGAAAACTAGATCGATATTTTTTTTAATAAAACAATGAATGCTTTGACAGTCCGTTTTTGTTAGCGTACAAAAATACTGGAATATCTTGAAGTTTATTAGCTGCTTGTGCAGCTGCGATGTTGTGAGCTGCTGGGTAATTGAAACTGATATTTGCTCCTTTATTCACACAAACTTTTGTAAAAGGATTGTATGACCGTGAAACAACACGATATTCATAAAACTCAGGTAGGTACTGGTTTTTTTTATATTTTTTTGAGGGAGTAATAGTATCTTGCTTTTAGAGCATTGTTTTGAATAATAATAAATTGTAGTTCTAAAAACTAAAAAACACGCTTTGATGGTAAATTGAACTAAAAATTCGCTAATCCTGAAGATCTTGCTAAGGCTAATGGGACAAACTATTTAAACGCGCACGGTAGAATCAACTTTCATTACTTGTTTTAATTTTTGTTTGACGTTCAAAAGTGCCGCTTATTGGCTTAGTTGAATAAACATCTATATGACTTTGGCTTTGACTTTGACTAAATTATTGCATTGTCGTCGGTCCTTGATAAGTGTGCAAAGTTTCAAATCAATCCCACGTTTTGAAGGGGGTGAAAACCACGTTCAAAGATTCCGTTACATTGATACATATAAACATACATACCAAGCTAATAAAAGCGTGTTAAAAAGAACTTACGTTAGTAGATATACTAGATCAATAGCAGATAGTTTTCAGCGAAATCACATTTAGTTTTTTGTCGGTTAATACAAAACTGGATACTTTGTACGCATAACTTACCATAGAAAAATTAATATAAAAAACCAAATCACCCCATTTTCTGCAAATATTGGAACATTTTAGGGGTGTTAGAGCTTACTTTTGATCCAAATACAGCCATTAGGCAAGCAAAATGGAAACAATATTCTTTTCAACACACTTGCTCATAAAGTGGCTCTAATTTCACCGCAATTAGGCACATAATGATGCCTGTTATCAAACTGTGACTTTTTCATTACTATTATTCACAGAGTGAGTTATACAGTTTTTTTTTAATTTATTGGTTGAGTTGCTTTGTTCTTAAAAAAGTTTCGAAACAAAAAAGGTCGTGCTCAATAGTACAAATAAATTAATGTACCTATTGCTTGCTCATTTCATGCAACTTCGTATTAATTTCAACTTGTAGGTACGTGCTTAATAAATAAAACTTTCACTCAAATATAAATTTTATTTGCTCTGTAATTAAGAAAAATTAAATTTCCTATTTTGTACGTGGTTAAAACTCTATCCACGATAAGCCAAAATAAAAAGAAATTTCATTCTTTTAGTCTATGGCCGATCGCCATTGTCAGATGCGCGCGCATAGGTAAATTAATTAATTTTGCCCGCCATATTGAAAAAAATTCACAACTCGTTTTTACTGCTAAAAATATTTTTTTGTATTATTTTCTTCACAAGTGTGTTGAAAAACGTCGTATGATACACGTGTGTATTGATGATTACCGTCCTCGGCTCTCTTAAGACCCTCACCTACGGCTCGGGTCTCAATGACGCCTCAGCGGTAATCACCAACATTGCACACTTGTACCATAATGTACTATTATAGAATTCCTATATATTCTTCTAAGTGGTAAAGATGTTTTTTTTCGCAGCCGCTTTACCCGTATGAAAATTGAAAGTCATGCACCCGTGAGGAACGTACCGGGGTTAAGTCTTCTTATATCCTAATCAAAACCACGGTGATGGTCTACTTGTGTTCCATATCCAAATCTGTTGAGATTTTGACATGTGATTGATTTACAAACATCCAAAATCACAGAATTTCGCATAATATAATAATAGGTAGTTTAGTAGAATTTCAATGGATGGAATAAACTTTCAACCCAACCTGCAAACAATCTTCTCTTTCTAAGCTCGCGCGCTCCCTCGTTTGTCTATGGCATCGACAAAATGTTCTTGAATGACGACGCGACGGGCTGTTGGTCATATATTTATTTACTATTTTTTATTTTTATATTTGTTAGTTTTTTACACATTTACATACTTTTTAACCTTCTGTGTTCGTGGTGAGTGTATCCGTGGCATCAACAGTGGGCCTTACCAGATTAAGAGAGCAGCGTTATTTATTATTTTTGAATATCGCTGCACATGCTGAGGTAGGAGCCTTTTTGGTCTCGCACGGTTTTTTTTTTTGTTTTTATTATTATTTAACTTTCTTTTTATTGTTTTTTGTTTTTCTCTGCGGGTCACAAACAAATATAAATTGTTATTATTTGTCTTTCTTTCTAGAATCTTGAAACTTTCAGTGGATGGAAGAAACTTTAAAACCAACCTGCAAACAACCTTCTCTTTCTAAAATATGCAATACATAGCCCAGTACTGCATGCCTTTGCAACTCTGAACCAGTAAATAATTTATTTAGAACTTCATACATACTTTACCCGCTTTGCAATATCAGTAGGCGTGACACGGATTTTATTCGCGAAATAAGTATTCAATAAATATGATAATTTTATAGGATGAGTATGTTTCCCGCGCGTGTGATATCCTCGTAAAGTGATGATATTACACCTGTTTCTCGGTAATAATCGCTTCTCTACTTATTGCTACCTATAAATCGTATTTGAGTGACATGAGACAAGGAAAAAGATTTGAAGCTATTACACATAAACACACTTTTATTTTCGTTAATATTTAAAAAAGATTTTCGGAAAATATTTTTTTTGAATTTTTCTGCAGGTAAGCACTGAATTCCTCTTTACCCAGGTATTTATCGTCAGATAATTTATCTAATTTATTAGATTACAAGTAATCTCACTTTCTCCTAACAAAATGTTTGCACGATAACATACTTATAACTGCCTAATAAGATTTTTGATATAAGTTTTTAAACTGTCATGGTCACTAACACTAACATTAAAAGCGGGATATTTACCATGTTTACTGTTTGTCGGGAACTCGCAACAAACAGTAAACATGGTAAATATCCCGCTTTTAATGTTAATGTTAAGATTTTTGATATTAGCCTTATCAACTAAATTCCGTTCAAACAGAAAATACCAAATACAATATTAGTACTTACGTAATAAAACTACCTCAAATAAAATTTTATTCCTTTTCTTCTTCTGCCTGCCCCTAACCCCATTACTTGGGGTCGGCGCAACACATTTTCTTGAATTCAATTCAATTAATTGTCAGAATTTCTATAACTAAATATATAAGAATCATCATACACGCAATCCATATTTAAATCATGAGGATGAGAGGATGCCTGTGTCCCAGCAGTGGGAACATTATAAGGCTGATGATGATGATGATGAGGCGCTATGCTTTACAACGTTTGCTTCGTCTTTTCTTCTTGTACTCTTCCTTTTTTACCTTTCATCTTCAGTCTCATATTCAAAGACCAAAATGTACACGCTTGGGAAGCTGCTAGCAACTTAATATATGTAAGTAATTAAAATGAGGCTTGAATGATTTTTGCTGTTGAATTCTAGCTATGGTTCTGACTGCTCTCTTCTGAATCACAAATGCTTTTGGAGTATTGTAATTATAACTACCTCCCCAGAAAAGTATGACGTATCTCAATTTTTACTCTACTAATGCGTAATAGACCATATTAATTGTTTTATGGTTACCTTGTTTCTTAAACTTCTTAGTACGTAACAGGTAGAGCTGATTGCTTTCTCCAGGAATATTAGCTCTTGTATCCATTTTAATTGGATATCGATATGAACTCCAAGAAACTTAACCACCTGGACCACTTTCACCGTTTCTACATTTATAACGCAGTTAATCCTATTTTTATTATTGGAAGTAAACCAATGGGTTTTACTGTCATTAACTTTAAAACCGTTAACAGCAAACTAGCTGTGGAAGATAGCTAAGATTTGATTAACTGTGTAATTAGTGCCAGCCGAAACAACGGCATTGGGTATCATCGGCAAACACGACAAGCTGGATAGATCCGACTGCTCTTTTCCTAATGTGTTGTTTAAGGTCATTAACAAACGCGAATTATTCTTCTTCCATACCGTTCTGTCCCCCCGTCACGCTATCACTGACTCCCGTTTCTTTCGTCTCACTCCTCACACAGTTCATCAATCTTTTCTTTGGCCTTCCCCTCCCTCTCCATCCATCCACATTTATATTCATAACTCTTTTAGTAACATGCGTTTCATCCCTCCTCATCACATGACCATGCCAGAACAAACGGATTCCTTATCAAGAAAATAAAATAAATCTATAAACCTAAAGATTATCAAAAGAGTGTATGAAACCATCGTGTTTATTTCAGAGCAAACCCCTTTTTAATTTGAAAGTATTTTAAGTGATAGCCTAAGAGAGAATTACTTTCATAGCAATAGCCTGTAATACACTTATGAATGTAGGTAGACAAACGGTTTCCTTTTCAATAATATAAAATAAATCTATAAACCTAAAAAGTATCAAAATTCAAGAGTGTATGAAACCATCCTGTTTATTTCAGAGTAAAACACCTTTTCAATTTCAAAGTATTTTAGGTGACAGCATAAGAGAGTATTACTTTCATAGCAATAACCTGTGATACAATTATGAATACAGGTATGAAATAAATAAAATTTATGACTTTAGTGAATAGTTGGGACCATAGAAATATAAAATACAGGAGAAGTGGCAAGGGGGCGTGTCGGTGTCCGCGCGACATGGACTGACTGAGCATGTCATAGACAAATGGCCGTCACCGCGAACTAGTGCGCTTTCGACCGTGATCGTGAAAAGTTATAAGAATGCCGTGTTGTTCAGTGGTTTCTTGTAAAAACCGAAGCCTAAATCAAAACTTTGTAAATTATGGAATCACTTACCATATCTAATTACAAATATTTTATTATATTTGTCTTTAAATCATGAAAAACAACAAATCGTAAAATATTTCTTGCCTCTACTATGTTATTTTTGTTTTTAAATAGCACAGCGACTGTACTATTTTTGCATTAAATACATTGCTTCTTAACCACTACCTAAGTTTGTCGCTGAGTGACTGAACAAGCAATGTAAAAATCACAAAACGATACTTTACTAAGCGGATGCATCGCGTAGTACGGCCGCTGCTTCTTGCGACGAGTTAGTGCTGTGCTTATGCAGATCCACTAACGTAGGCTATCGACAACAACGTCGATTGACGAATGAAATATTGCTTTTATAGTTTATTTTTCAATTTGTCAACCGTTTTAACCCGGTTGGAAGATCGATGTGAAATAATGTTTATTAATTATTTTGATTATTTTACAGCGTGGTAGAGAAATGCGTAACTAACATTTTGACAAAAAATGCCACCCCAGTAATACCAAAGTGTCAAGTGCTGCACAAATACCTCCACTTTACAGGTCATTGACTAAACACCATAGCAGGGTTCAACGATACCTCCTGTTTCAATACGCTATGACAACCTAAACCAACGTAACCAAATTTTTGATTGTTTGAATTTTTTGATTTACTTAATAATTTATATTTTTAGGTACTTACATATTGTTTATTTTTATTATAATATTTTCTGGGCATGCTGTTTTTAATGTTACTTATTTACAGGACTACAAAAAAAATATAATATAGTAAATAGGAGAATCGATAACTTTCCGATTTAGTCAATCACTAGCGTAAATGTAAAATAAATTGCTTTTGCACAGCACAACGATAGTGACCGATGTTTTTGTGTGCGTAAGTGGTACGGTGCATGGTAAATACACGCTGTGTTGATGAGATAAAGTTTATAATTGACTGTGTAGTACGTTCTGATTTAAGAAATGCGGGTGTGAGCGCGACTGCGTATCTATTGCCTTTACTGAACTGCATGTGTAGTAGTTGCCGTGTGGTAGGGGCAAACTGGAGACACAGGTTTCCGATATATTTTCGTCTACACGCCATATCTCCTTGTTTTAATATATCTATGGTTGGGACGTTGATCGATGTCTGCGCCGTATCTACGCCTGATGTTTTGTCATAGCACCAAGCTGCACATTCGTGTGGTGCTATAACTCGTTTTGTATTTTTTACTTACACCCGCACTTTATTGAGTTTTTACCTCATGGTAAAAATAATACAATTATAATTAATTTTGTACACGGCTGTTCATTGATTTCCAAAATCCGAAGATTAAAGCTGTTTTGTGAAGAAACTGAGGTTGTTTTTTTAAACTTCCAAATGTCCACTACTAGACAATCGGTATTCAAAAAAGGTGCCTAGCATTATTCCAAAAAACTTTATTTGCATGACCTCTTATAGCCGAATCCTGAATAGAAAATTTAAAGTTAGGAATTTGTCATACCCTAATGCTGTTACTATGATTATGGCAACTTCATTTTGTTATGACTACTTTCGCAAGAAAAATAATTTTATCTTTTCTACAACATATTTCATTAATATAAGGCCGGCCTACTGCCGATAGTGCCGATACTGATGAACAATCGAAAATGTCCTATAAATTATAGTACGCACAGGGTATAATACCGTGAACATAAAAATGTCATCACGAACGCCCCAAAAAATGGATAACCATGATCGGCACAGTTGGTACACGAATGACATCAGGCCGTAAAAATCTAAAGTGCTCGGTGAGTGGCAATGTACTACCTTATAACCTTTGTAAGCCTCATACGATTATTAAATCATCTTGCTTAGCGAATATTAAAAGAGTACGTCAAAATATGGAGCTGGGTTACTGGTAACGTACATTTTACTTAGGTACAGGGAATAAAAATAATTGAATGTAGGTACGTCTGCCTAAATGGGAACCAGGCTCAGTAATTCACTTTATTAGTACGTTGGTAGTCTAAGTGCTATATTGCAAAAACACTTCTGAATAATTGAACTACAAGCTCTAGACTAGATAAGGTGAAATTCAATCAATGATAACGATTGACAAAACGCCAAATTTTTGGGGTATAACTACGTATCATGTCGGTAGCGCAGGTCTATATCAAAGATAGAAAATAAAAAACATAAACTATACCTAACGACGTCATCAGATATAATTGGTCCATACTTACCTAAAACAGACGAAAGGAAATAAGAAAGAAAGAAACGAAAAAATGAAAGAATATTAATTTTGATTCGTACAAGAGGTATAGACAGTACATAAAATAAAAATAAAACAAAAGTATCTAAACAAAAAAATACAAAAGAAAGTACCGAGGCTCCTATCTCAGCGTATGTAAAAAATAACTTCGCGCTCTAGTAAGAATAGGAAGACTGCCCTGGAGGTGACCATACGCTATTAGAGTAAGGTTATTTTGAGTGTGTGTAAGGGACAGATGATCTGTCACTTACGCGATCTCAAAATAACCTTACTCTAAGAGCTTATGGTCACCCCCCAGCAGTGACAGCACAGACTAAAAATTAAAAAAAAATATATATAAAAATATATAAAACTAAGACTTAGTTCTAGAAAATTATGAATTGTCGGGCACTGCTTAAAATACCTATTCAAAGAAACAAACTTTTCCAATAGGTACACGTAGGTTAGGTAGGATAGCACTTCTTATAAGAAGCATTGAGGTAATAATGTACTACGCATATTATCTCAATGATAAGAAGTCATTTGATTTTGCCTAACGTGCAAGAATCATATCTGCAGCTGCAGTCGAATGGAAGGTACGTAATATGACCGCGTCGAATTGATTTCACTTTTGTAAGTCTTCCTTGTTGATTCAAGGAGAAGTTATTGTGTCTTACTTGTGGATGGATTATTTATGAAATTGAAGGATCAAGCGTTTTTAAAGATTCTAGTAGTTACAAGTCTTACGAACCTAACAAACAAAAATAAAAAGGCAAAAATGTCTAAAACTGATTCAGTTTTCGATTCTCAGTAAACCATTACAGATAGTTCAACTCATCTTTGCGCGCGGCGCTATGTGTGGGTAAGCATGGGTGGTTGTTTGTTCGGACGACGACTGCCACGTCACTGCCATACAAATGCATGTATAATTACAAGCGCACGCACAGCCCACGCGCAGATTGGCGCCGCGCGCACAGTTGTGTTGAACTATCTTTTCTATACCAACTTGTAAGACTTAGTAGATTTTATAAATTCCTGCTTGATTATTATTTTGCAGGGTTTAGTGCAACATCTGATACTATACAAATAATGTAAGTGTTATCTGATACTAATTTGGCCTTTAGTTAAAACTGAATTAATATTATATACAGAGAAAAATTGTATGTTGAAGGCTGATTAAGAACCTTACGGGAAGATACCGAGATATGGTTTTATCAAAATACTGTGAATGGACTAAATCCTGCAGAAAGGGTTTGACCTCTGACAGGCAATAGACAAGAGATGCATAATCTGTTGTACAATTAATTCATTTGCAATACTGTGCCTACTAAATAATATACTCTGTCAACCTTTCCTTACAGATAGTTACCTTTTGCTTCATTTTTCCTTAAAAAAAAACAAGTATAATTCGGATATATTGTGTAAAAAGGAAAGCGTAATTATAAATTAGTTATAGTATTTTCAGTTACACCCAAAGTTGCAAGATAGTAATAATTTAATTAGAGTCATGAAATTATATTTACTTAAGCGAGAATTAATTTATGTTGGCATCTGGGTTATTTACAGTAATCTTAAGTGGTGTTTAATTAGTCAAATATAAACTTGGTTAATTTGATTCAGAAAGCTCTCCGCCTGTATTATTTATTTTAAATGCCTTTCATAATTGTTTTATTATATTATACATTAACTTAACGTAGGCAACTATAGCCAGCTAACTACTAGTACTAACTTAATGAATGTTTACTTAAAGCGTATATATTCCAAAATATTAACGCAGTACTGGCCGTGCGCCTACTCGGTGCCAGAATATCAATATTGTACCCCCTTGTGGACAGTTTTGTTTGCAATAGTAGTTTATGCAAAGGACATATAATAGGGGTTATTAAAACACGAGCGTGGGTTTATCACATGAGGCGAAGCCGATGTGACTAATAATAACACGCGAGTGTTTTAATACCTAATTATATTTACTTACTACTTTTACTTTTTATTTATTGGCGCTTATAGGCTCACTGACATAATGTAGAAAAGTAGTGTCACTGTCTATGGATGCGCGCGCTGCGCAGTCATGGTGTAGTGAGAAGAATTAGAGATTAAGGTTACACAAGTCAACGGCACGAACTATTTTGTGCGCGGGGTTAAAATGCATTTTATATCAACCGACAACACGTGCGGAAGGGATTGATGCTGTAATGAGCAGTAGGAAGCTAGTTCGCGTACAAATACACACTTTTGAAAATTTGTAGCGAAATGGATAATGATTTAGGACGAAACCGAGCGCGCGAAATTTTATAAACAGACCTTTGGGAGTCTGGATATCATGAAAAAACGACTAAACGTATCTGTTCAAAATAAAATTATTTGCATTGTTAATGCAATGCAATAAAATTCTTTGTTTGAAATAGCTGATGTCCGGCAATTATCTTCCGGTAGTGATTAAAATTATTTCGAAATTATGTCATTGCTAAAAAGTAAAACTGTCGCCGCGTGTTATAGACTATTTTCATCAAGAAACAACGCACAGTTGGCTAAGCCACAGGAACGAGTCGTGGGAAAAAGCTAGTGGATTCACAATTAGGTTTGATGTCTGTACCTATTGTTGCACCAGGACTTCGCCGAACAACACCAGGTACTTCAGTATCAAGTGGCCAATTATCAAAAGTGCAGTGACACGTATGAACTAACTATAAACCGTGTTTCAGAACTTGAACAAGATTTGTGTAATGCCCATATATATCAGCAATAGATAGGGCCTTATCTATTGCTGAGTCTGCTAAGATCAGCGAACAGTGTAAGAAAAACTAATATTTTATCGGGAACAATAAGTTCGAAAGTCGATTATTCTGGAAGAATCTCGAAGTATCTAGAACAGTATGGAACGTTCTAGAAACATCTTCCGTGCTATATAAAGGGCGGTCGGCATCGTCGTGTGTCTTAAAATCCGGTTAAGTAGCTACCAGTCACTATGACCGAGCTACGAGAAGACACACAGAAAAAAAAAAAAAACGGTGTCAGTTTCGATTTGGAACCGACACAGAGCGATCGGAAAAGGAAAATAGTGCGAAGTAATAGAATTGTTTAAG
This sequence comes from Orthosia incerta, assembly GCA_948252205.1. Taxonomy (NCBI): domain Eukaryota; kingdom Metazoa; phylum Arthropoda; class Insecta; order Lepidoptera; family Noctuidae; genus Orthosia; species Orthosia incerta. The sequence goes on from OX411748.1 coordinate 11,773,657, forward strand.
AAGTGTTTTTGTAATAAAGTTTGATTAATTGACTGTTTAAATAATTTATCCCTGAATCCCAGCTCGTAACACTATTATTACAGGCAATATAATTATCATCATCTTCGTGCCCTTATCCCATGTTACTTGGTCCAACACGTTTTTTCTTCCATTCCGCTACCACTGACTCCCTTTTCTACACATAATCAAACCCCCTTTTCTTTGGCCTTTGTCTCCCTCTCCATTTAATTCACAATATAAAACTAGCGGTATAATAGTCATGCATCAACACACAGCACACAACACTAATCTGTTTTGGATTTTTTACAAGATTGTCGGAGGTGGGGTTCATAAGTTTGATAGGTTGTTACCTACATTGTTAGTTTTCCAAAGTTCCATGTCCGACACAGACACACAGCTGGTAATAATGAGGGACTTACAGCAAAGTTTTTGACTAGATAGATACAAAATTTAAAACATACTTGTTTGGTTACAAAACCGCTCATATTATATGTGTTGTGACATGTAATTATCCTAAAGTAAGACTTTCCCTAAACAAAAAATGAACGATTACCTACTTTTTATCCCTCTTGCTCAATTGATTGGTAATTCACTCCGATCTTTGACGTCAAGTTTTCTCACGATATTTTCTTTTACCATAAAATGCCAGAGTTTTCCGATATTTTACTGTTATGGATTATTTAACTTTCAGTATATCATGGAATTTTGAGTTGAATATTTGACACAATTTTAGAATGGTATCCAGGCTTTTATTCTGCAACGACTTAGTAACAGTTAATTTTGATTAAGTTAGTTAACTCTCCAACTTATTTGACCATTTCATCATCATAGTCATCATTTCAGCCGAAAGATGTCCACCCACTGCTGGACATAGGTCTCCCCCAGGCGTCGCCCCATTAACCGATCCCGTGCGTCTCGCATTCAGCGGATGCCCGCAACCTTAACCAGGTCATCGGTCCACCTAGTGGGACATTCACATCACATCACATCATCAGCCTATTAATGTTCCCACTGCTGGGACACAGGCCTCCTCTCTGTGAGAGGGAATGGGCCGTAATCCACCACGCGGGCTCAGTGCGGGTTGGTGGATGTCACATGTCTTCGAATGTTTGGTTCAAGGAGATGCCGGTTTCCTCACGATGTTTTCCTTCACCGTTTTTGAGAGCAGTGGTGATGAAATAATTTACACAAAGTAAAGCGCCTGCCTGGATTTGAACTCACGACCTACAGCTTGAAGTCGCGGCCGATACCATTGGGCCACCACTGCTCTCTCAGTGGGACATTATTGACCATTTATTGACGAAAAAATGCATTTTACCGAAATTGAAAAACCATTGGTTATCATTTTCGAACATTGGTTGAGTTAACTACGGATCACCAATGAAACTGGACGAAATAAATACTTCCGAAACTCGTTCAAAAGCCATCAGTGTCTAAAATTTTACTAATGATTTCATGATTATTCCACCACAATGGTGACACTGACAGCTCTTAATCGGTGTTTAGATAATTATGCTGACCGCGTACAGATTCATTAGTAAAATTGGCCCCTAAATAACTATTTAAAACGAGTCGGACTTGCGCACGAAGGGTTCCGTACCTACCATTATCGCAAAACAACGTCAAAAAAACACGTTTGTTGTATGGCAGCCCCACTTAAATATTTATTTTATTCTGTTTTTAGTATTTGTTGGTATAGCGGCAACATAAATACATCATCTGTGAAAATTTAACTGTCTAGCTATCACAGTTCATGAGATACAGCCTGGTGACAGACGGACAGACAGACAGACAGACAGACGGATCGGGGAGTCTTAGTAATAGGGTCCCGTTTTTACCCTTTGGGTACGGAACCCGAAAAACCAAACCGACTTTCAGAAAAAAAACTACAAAGCAATAAATGACTTTCTTTTCCGAAGTCGGTATCTTTTGTACCCATTGTTTTCCCTTTTTTCGACACCTACTTCGGACAGTAAAGTTATTATTGCTTTGTAGTTTTTTGTTCTGGAAGTCGGTTTGATTTTTTGTTAAAAAGTTTTTTATTTTCTCTTTTTAGTTTTGTTAGGTATCTCCAAATAACATGATAATCATTTATAGCCAAAGAACATCTCATGACGATTCCAATAAGCCCAAACACGACTAGGATACATTGTTTTATATCACAGTTTCAGTGCCTATACCTTCCGGCTTCATTATCAGATCAGTTCGGTGGTACCATTTTCATCTGTACCATTTATTTATAAGTGTTTGCTTCATCACAGTCGGTTAACTATTCGAGATATCTTAAACCCGTGACGTACTTAGCATTTAGGAGTTCCAGTGGCCATCTGTGGTCTTCTTTATCAGTTCCACTTCACCAAATGATACTTTCTGAGATTGCATTGTTGATGAAAATACCAAAATCGCTATATGTATGCCTATAATATTTGAGGAGTTCCCTCGATTTCTCTTGGATCCCATCATCAGATCCTGGCTTGATGACTATGGGACCAACTAAGAAGTATACCCTTCAAAACAAAAGAAGAATTTTTGAAATCGGTCCAGGGGTCATTGAGTATTCGGGGAACACGCACAAAAAAAAACCAACGAATTGAGAACCTCCTCCTTTTTTTGAAGTCGGTTAAAAAGCGGATCAAATTAAAAAAAAATGTTCAGGGATTAGTACAATTTTGGGCCGGTTTCTGATTTAAGTAAAGCAGCAAAAACCAGTTGATTATTGTCAAATAATTTAGAAAGCGTTTGAGTTTTTTACATTTCACAATTGAGAATCCATCTATATTCGCCTAAACTCAAACAATGTAAACAACATTCAAAGGATTCTCAGTAATCTCGGCATAATAATCGTATTTTTAATGGATCTACATAATTTCTCCTAATAATTGGAATTAAAAGAGACTACTCGTAGATGTTAGAGATTTCAATGCGGTAGGATAACAACGTCCACACTCGAGTTGGTCCGACTCGATAACGAACGGTGGTTTCAAGAGGATTCGATAATAATGTACGATATATCCGCTGCTTGAATATTGTCTCAAGAGGTATGTATTGGTATATATGAAGTCTATCGTCACTATTTGTTTTATAAATATAATATGAAATTATATTGGGATCGGGCATTCATTTTAATTATAGCCAGTAAGCGGCCACCAACGAAAATAGATAATTTCTGTTGACAAATAATGGGCATAATCATCTATTTCAACTTGAAGTGCTACTTACACATACTAACGATTATGGATTACTAGTTTCTGCCAGCGGGTTCGCCCGCGTGAATGTCGAAAATCCTATGTGCTATTCCAGACTATAATCTTTACCTGTGCTAAATTTCATCTAGATCCGTTCAGCCGTTCTGGCATGATTGAGTAACAAACATACTTCCATCCATCCAAACTTTCGCATTTATAATTTAGTAAAATCGAAAGAAATCAAGCCGCAAAATTGAATTAGATAGGAGAAAATTTAGATTATATTATTCCATTCCAAACCCACAAACGTTTTGTATTTTTGATTAGTATTATTTGAATATTATTATAATAAACCATCAGGGTTGCGGCTACCAGCACGTTTCAACCTAACCTAACCTAAACCATCAGGGTGGCTGATATGTTACTACTTTTCTTACATCAAAATCTAAAATAACTCAAAAGTTGGGCAAGTATATTTTGAATATTCTTCTATAGAAACAACTCTTACATCGATTTTGTATTAGATAAATAAGGACAACTAGGCTGTGATAAAGTCAATAAATTAGGCAGGCACTCTAAAATTACTCCAAGAAGATAAAAAAACTTTTTTACAAAAAAATACTACCGACTTCCAGAAAACTACAAAGTGAAAAATAACTTTATTTTTGGAAGTCGGTGTCTTTCGTATGTACCATTTTTTTGCGTTATGGACACCGACTTCCAAAAATAAAGTTATTTTTCACTTTGTAGTTTTCTGGAAGTCGGTAGTATTTTTTTGCAAAAAAGTTTTTTTATTTTTCACTTTTTAGTTGTACCTACCTAATAGGCAAGTTGTTTAGTAAGTTTCCTATAACGCCAGAATAGATACCCGAATATCATGAAACTTGAACAAAACCGATCAAATGAGAGATCTGCTTACCCCCTAAGAGCGTACTGGCGTGATTTTATGTTATGAAATGGTATTAACAATAAACAGACATGCGATTGCAGCAGTCCCGAGAGATTTGCCGTTATTTATTGAAGAGTTCTGTTCTATATCTTCGAAGTTCTTCATCAGATCTTCACCAAATTAAAATGGGACCAATTTCGGAACATACTCTTTCGAACAAAAAAAGATTTTTCAAAATCGGTCCACAATTGACGGAGATATTGATGAACATAAATAAAAAAAATAAAAAAAAACATTCAAGAAGTCGAACGGAGGTTCTATACCTCCTCCTTTTTCGAAAGTCGGTTAATAAATAAGGACACCTAGGCTGTGGTAAATTCAAAAAATTAGGCAGGCACTCTAAAATTACTCCAAGAAGAAAATAAATAATATTAATTATGTTTTAAAAACTTTACAATTCACTTTCACGGTTGTTTCGGCAATTCGACGCACTTAAGTAGTTACAAGATTTTTCAGTCAAGTTCCTTACTTAACAAAGTTAATGGACTTTTTATTTAAGTTGAGTTCCTTTTACTTAAACTTGGTAACTGAAGATGTTGAGTGGAGCATTGTCACCTTATTTCTCAGAAGGGGAACAAAGAACTTTTAACCTACTTTTTAAAAGATATTATCTCTTGCGGTCATCAGATATCTTCCTATTGGAACAACGTACGCAGAGATTTTACTCCTGAAAGCACAGAAGGTCTTTCGATTAAGCTTTTACTAGTTTAGGGGCCAGGGGATCCAGATTATTTTATTTAAAACTTTTTATGTCAATAAAATTTTCTTTAGCTTGTTATCTTGTAGGCACAAGTTAATTTGAAATTATAGTCGTTTAGATTCTATTTCCGGATTACAACAATTTCACCAACTGTTCTTCTATAAATTTGTATAACCAGTACCAATTGTTTTATCTATATTTTGTATGATGAATAAAAAAACTGAAATACTAAATTAGTACCGTTCGATTCAAAACTTAATTATAAAACACTGGTAATCAAATCAATCAATCTAATCTCACTCATAAACAATGCCATGTAAAAAACTTTTTCGATCTATCAGAAACAAAGAGAGAAAAATTAAAAACTACCTTCCATCTGTTTCACTACTGTGAAACAAATTGTAAATCAAAAATAAATGAGCTCTATTTAATGGAAACTTTTCATATTTCAATCGTAAACTTTTCCGAACTAGGTACTTTGTAACTGGTATAAACAATATTTGAGTAGAATATTATAACACACTAGTGTAGTGTATTTGTCAGTTATTTCGTATGAATGAGCACACATGTACGGTTATATGATCATGAGTATGCCACGTGATTTGATATTAAATTATTAAGTACTTAGTTATCTTATTTATAACTTATAAAAATTCAACAAGCAAGAAGCTTGTCTGACGTCAAATGTGCAATATCAAAGTCAACGTAGAACTAGTTTAAAGAGACAAAGTTGAAATGCCTAGTTTGTGTGTGGGAATTTACACCAGCATTTGTAAATACCCTTGAAACTAGAACATAAAAACGCTGCTTGGTGGCAGCGAAAGCTAAGGAGCTAGTTCTTCCCAGGGCTCTAAACATGGGTCGCGGATAAATTTTAAAGAGTGTTACCGCGGCCCTGGCACAAGCAACTGAAGAACACGGGGGGATTTTAGTCAGTAAAAGTCTGACACGCCATCCCGCCTCACCCAGAGCGGGAGAAGTCATTGGATGATTTCCGACCACAAAAAAACAATGCTCTAAACATACTGGCATTTTAACAGCGGTGTTAGACCATCTACAACGTAAGCACCAAAAAGCGGTTGTAAATGGCTAAATTCCAGGAGCTCGTGAATCTGTAATAACATCCATACGGGTCGATATTCAAGGTTAAGCAACGCTTGCTGATCCATTTCATACCGAGACTTTTCTATGCCTCGGAAAGCACATCATGCCGTAGGTCTCGACTGTCATTTGAAGACCTTTTATAGTCGTTGCGATAGTCAGAAGCTATAAAATCTGACATTGGTCTTGCCAAGGGGTATCGTGTTACCCAGTTACTGGATTGTGAAGGTCAGATAGGTAGTCGTTCCATGTAAAACACTGTTACTCAGCTGAATAAAGTTAGAGTCGAAGCCGACCCCAACTTAGTTAGAAAAAGGCTTGATTGCAAATGGCTGAACTCATAATTGAAAATGGAAGCACAATTTACTTGCTTTTGTTGTCCCTCTTTAAATCAATTAAATAAGGTGTTATAGCTGCCTAAGTAAAAAAAAAAAATCTATATTAGGACCTTCGCTTCGTCGAGTTGAGACTAAGTGAAATAAACAGACTGTCACGAACGTTCTATAAATGGCTCGAAGAGTAGCGTGCTGCAAACTTAACGAGAAGATCTAATATAGAGTCGAAATTTTATTGAACAGCATTTTATAAAGTGTTGAAATGTAGGTACCTATAATGTTCAGTACCGGTTTTTACGAGGTCTGTAAAAGAATAGTTGTGCTTACCAATTGTCTATTGTCAGTATCTACGTGTTTTGTGTGACAACTTTTTTAGAGGCTCTAGACAAGTAAAGTTATATTATTTACAAGCGCTATCGAAATTTCACGTGACCAATTTCTTAGATTTTTGTATTTCGGTCATCGTCATCGCTTATAATAATCATCATTTCAGCCGAAAGACTACGTCCACTCATTAAAGGAGGCCCACGACCTCCCCCAAGTGTCGCCACATTGAGTAGCTTATAATGAATCTGGCATATACGTGAAGACGTGTTTTAACGCTTACCCATTAAGGTAATATAAACGCCCCAATGTTAACGCAGTACTGGCCGTGCGCCCGCTCGATGCCAAACTATCAATATTGGACCTCCTTTTGAACAGTTATGTTTGCAAAATATTATTTGATTTACATATGCTATGTTAGTTATGAAGAAATTCTAGCCATCAATTTTTCTGTGTAAAAATATTTTTAAACATTTAATTCGTTTTGAAGGAGTTTCCAAAAGCTGCGAAAAAATATCTTGTTGTTAATTTTTAGTAACATTAAAAAACCTTGTGTACATGAATCAATAATAAATATATATTTTTTTCAAACCTTTTAACCTAGCCGTTACTAAGGAGTATGCTTTAGAAAGATACTGTTTAACGGTACTAAAGCGGATGTAGGCCCTGAAGTAGATATTTGCAATAACTTTCTGCGGGGATAGTAATTTTAAGAAATGATTGGTTCGTGAAAGTACAACGCAGAAATCAGCTTTGGTTTTCCAAGATAAATATTATAATCATAGCACTCTATTAGAATAAAGACAAAATTATTTTGTCCTTATTCGTATTAGTGACAGATAATAACCCGTGTAATTATTTTTGCGAATAGCCCGAACTTCTCCACATATTATTATGTGCCGAGGCGATTACGGGCCATAATCAAATAAGATGAGCTGCTTATATTAAATCTATTGACATATCCGCAAGAGAACCAGGGTTACCGACATAGCCCGAAGAATTGCCAAACTTAAGTGGCAGTGGGCAGGGCACATTGCTCGCAGAACGGATGGCCGATGGGGCAGAAAGGTTCTGGAGTGGCGACCGCGAACCGGATGACGCTGCGTTGGAAGGCCTCCCACCAGGTGGACCGATGACAAGGTGAAGGTTGCGGGGATGCGCTGGTTGTTAGACGCACGGGACCGGTCAATGTGGCGACGCTTGGGGGAGGCCTATGTCCAGCAGTGGACGTCTTTCAGCTGATATTTCGACACGCTAAGAAGAAGAAGCTGATATGAATAAAGAGATGACACCAAATGATAGAACGAGATTTTTATCCACGGTTTCCACCGTCGGTCAGAATCAAGAAAGAAAGGAAGGAAAAAGCAAGGAGTTCAAAAGAAAGGAAATTATAAAAGCGTCTCAAATTAAAGGAAACTCAAGTGATGTGTTAAAATATAATCAACCCAACACAGCAGAAGGTGCGTTTGAAATTTCATTTAATTATTTTTGCGAAAATTTTCCTTTGAGGAACTGGGCCTTATAATTCTTAAAAAAAATATAGAACTAGGAAAGGCCAATTAACCAGTTTTTAACTAACTATTTTTTTCTAAGTTAAGAGATCAGTGACAGTCTAGGCATAATGTCAAAACATATTTTCTCTGAAAACGGATTATCTTTTAATCGTGTTAAAAAGATTAGCTTCACCCATTTTAACGCCGAAATGTCGTTTCAAACTGAAAACTGAAATGTATTTATAAAATAATTTTAGGACATTTGATGGGCAATTATTCTGATTCAATTAAGTTTGTAGTAAAGGGATTCGCGTGAATTTCTAGTAAGGTAAATTTAGTTATTAGTTTAGGAAAAAATCATGATACACACTGTCTAGTTTTATTTCGATTCTTTTTAAATTCATTTATTTTTATTCATTTATTTTTCTCTAGTGTGAATTCTATTTCGTGATAAAATTTCCGAGATAATTTTTTTAGAGTAGGTTATGATAATTTAATAATAAAAGACAAAAATATTGAAAGATTGATAGCAGGTTTTAGATATTTTAAATAAAAACCGGCTAAGTGCAAGTCGGACTCGCGCACGAAGGGTTCCGTACCATTATAAAAAAAAACCGCAAATAAATCACGTTTATTGTATGGGAGCCACTTATATATTTATGTTATTCTGTTTTTAGTATTTGTTGTTATAGCGGCAACAGAAATACATCATCTGTGAAAATTTCAGCTGTCTGGCTATCACGGTTCATGAGATACAGCCTGGTGATAGACGGACAGACAGACAGACAGACCCGTTTCTACCCTTTGGGTACGGATCCCTAAAAAGGATGTGAGAGTTATAATTATCCAGTTTAATGGTCATATAGGCAGATCTGTTACTATCTCAACAATAAGTGCCTGTATGTACTAAATACTTTACCTAAGTACCGCACGCTGTTTTCCAAATTGGGAACACCATTACATTACCCCAATTAATATCTATAATTTCCGATACAAAAGTTCATTATACCCATCCGACTCAGTAGTCGTATAAAATTAAACTATCCAATCGACATTTTTACGATTTCTAATCATTTTCTGAGTAACAGTAAATTTTCGTGTTTTCAATTTTATTTTACTTATATATAGTTGTTATTTATAACTAAAAGTACAATTTTCCCCCAAATCCATTGTATGAGTAAGTAACAGTACTTAAATATTTTTTGCATTTCATTATTAATTTTTATTTAATTTATTTATAATTAAAAAAAGTGAAAACTTATTATGACGTAGCAATTTTGATGAGATGAACCTCGGCTTTTATAATTTATGATGTTATAAACTTTGCCCACATCATAAGTTTTTATTAATTACAAACTCTTTTAAGTTTTACTACAAGTACTTACGTGACGTACAAGTAAACGTGAAACAAATATTTGCCATAGCTTTAGAGACAGATAACAACTCTGTTTAATATTAGCAAATAGATTAGTTTAATTACTATAAGTAGTATAACTATTATAGTTCAAAATTGCTTGTAAAACTATTGACTGTTTTTTTTTATGATTTCTCGAAAACTTTTGAAAAGGCAAACAGTTTAAAGGTCAAAAATTTGTACTGTTTAATTTTATTTTCTGATTTATGCAACTTTAAAAGAAACTGTTTCAAACGTCTTTTTTTATTTACGTATTGTAAAGTATCAACTTACCGGCAAAAACAGAGAATTAGCGACATCGCACGCCAGTACAACAGCAACCATATACAGGAACGTTTTCATTGCAACTGTACCACAAAAACACTTCACGAAAAGAATTCGGGAGCAGCTGAAAGTTGTGCCCGGTACTCCCAACTTTGCTGTGACGTCGGCCTCGGCTTACTTGTGAATGAGACGCGTATTCCCTTCCCTTTATAGGGCTAGCGAGTGTTACTGCGCACCCTGTACTGCGCTCTCTACTTTTCACACGCGCTTCACTTCCGTATTTTTTTAATTCGAGCTAATGCAAACCCTAGTAAATTATCCTCTGAACAATTATCAATTAATTTTCGAATACACTTGGTGAATTTTTATTTGGAGAAATTGTTCGTAGCAATATTTTTTGAACGGCAAATGTCCGGTAAAAGCATACTTTTAAAAGTAAAATTACACATTTTACCGGTTTCAGTGAAACACGTTCTCAATTCAAATATTCTAGCGTAATGTGTTATCTGTTTGCAGCACGAGCGGATTTATCAGTGTCTCTTATTTGTTTTTCATTGGCAAATATTTTGAACGTTCCATTTACACAGATTTTATAACAGAGTAGATCAGTGTGTTTGGAATTAATGAAGCTAGAATTTATTCATAGGTAAGAACAGGAAATTGAAATAATACTTCCCATTTCATTCAAAGTTTCTCACGCTGTAATTATGTGATAATCAGCAAGATGAAAAGCAATTGCTATAACTGTATCTATCTCCGCAGTTACCATAAATTCCCCGCTAAAGACTTTAGAAGATCTTCACATCTTAGTTGACTAGTACGTCATCATACGAGTACATTATATAATTATGTTTGATGATTTCTAATGAGACTACTTCGTCACCACACAGATAAGTAGGTATTTCTTATTATCTTTTAGCTGAGCAGTAGTGTGTAGCACTTGTTTAGAAAGAGGCTGCGTGTGGGGTAATGTTGTTATCATTGTTTGTGCACTTTGCAAATAATACCACCTATATTATGTTATTGCTCTGCGTGCTGTGGGTTTCTGTATATTCTGTTTTCAATCTATGCGCTGTCACCGACGACGCGACGTTGCCGTGAAAATGGCAAAGTTTTGGGCCAAGCAAATATGAATGACTGTCGCACCAGCGACACGAAGAAGAAGAACACTATCCTATGGGCATTCCGCATTTTTCCATTTTGTGGTTTTTATGAAGTGATCTATAATGAGACAGACTAAGATTTAAGCACTTTACTAATGTAGAATTTGTTGGTATTTTAAACTTCTTCACTATGTAATACAATTATTATATTATAATTAATAATGAAATATAAATTTAAAAATATTATAAAGAAGAAAGATTTGATTGTTTGTAAGTATGTAAATTTGTTTGTAATGAATAAACTCAAAAGCTAATGGCCCGATTTAAAAAATTCTTTCACCAGTGGTATGCTACAATATCACTGAGTAACATAGGTTATATTGTTAATCGAATTGTGAATGTAATCCAAGGAGTAAAAATAGGCATTTTTACTCCTTGGATTACTCCCTGGATTACATTCACAATTAGATTTTTTTCGATTTCACTTTTCGATTTTTATAGTAAAAAAAATGTACTACAATAATAAAGAACATATCAATATCTACAAAAAATGTGCTCTGACTTCCGGTACTAGGGTCGCTTGTCCAAGGAGATGGCGAGGTAGACCGAGACGTAACGCACCGGATCAACTCGGGATGGATGAAATGGCGACAGGTCACTGGCACAACTTGCGACCCACAGATGCCCCTCAAGTAAAAGGGGAAAATTCACAAGTCCGTGATTAGACCTGTCGTACTGTATGGATCAGAATGTTGGGCTGTGAAAAAGATGGATGAAAAGAGATTGCATGTGAGAATGTTGAGATGGATGTGCGGAAAGACGAAGTAAGAAATGAGTATATTAGAGGAAGTTTGAAAGTGGCGCCAGTGACAGAAAAGTTGAAAGGAAACCGTTTGCCTGGTATGGTCATCTGATGAGAAGGCATGAATCGTATGTTACTAAAAGAGTGATGAATATAAATATGGATGGATGTAGAGGGAGGGGACGACCAAAGAAAAGATGGATGGATGTGTGAGGAGTGATATGAAAGTAAAGGGAGTCAGTGATAACGTGACGGGGGACAGGATGGTATGGAAGCAGAAAACGTGTTGCGCCGACCCCAAGTAACATGGGACAAGGGTAGGAAGATTATGATACCTTAAAAACTTAGGTAGTTTTGAATAATATAAATAAAGTTTAGTATAAAAAAATGTCTGCCCGTGCGAAGCCGAGACTAATGGATAAACTCAAAAACAACTTAACAGATTTTGAAAATTCTTTTATATCTTCTTTATCGCGAAATCGGGTCCTGTAGGGTGGGCCACGGGAGCAAAGCTGCGGGGAAAAGTTAGTTTATTCATAAAACAATTTACATTGTGTTGAATTTACTTACAAATACAAAGAACTTTGAATTATTAATAAAAATTCCAAGTGGAATACAACTATCAGTTTTAAAATATAATGTCAAACAATTTTAAATATAATGTCAAACAGTTTTAAATAATAATGTCGAACAGCTGTCAATCAAAACAGTTTTAAAAATAATGTCAAAGAGATTTCAATATAAACAGTTTTAAAAATAATGTCAAATGATTAAAATTATAAAGTAAAAAGAAAAAAAATGTAAATCATTTATTATTGTGTGACATTCAAGGCTTATGAACACTTACTGTTTTCAATGCTTTCTCCTATATTATGGTTTTGCAATATTTTCTACTTGCCTCTCCTGCTTTAAGATGCCTTTTACATTTCGACCGTGATTTCTGCATTAGGTTATTGGCCAAATTTGGCACACATCTTATTGAATGGTAGAGAATAGTTATTAGTAGCAAATACTCTGAGAAACAAATGAATAACAAATTTAAAAAAGGTAAATAATAATATGCCTTTAGCATATAGATTATTTGAATTTATAATACCAATGATATTCTAATAAACAGATACGTTATACACTCACAAAACAATCGAAAAAAGTGTTCCGCGCAGTAGCGGCAGCACACACACACACACTTTTCATTCATCAAAGACAAAGACAAAGATATTTTATTTCAAGTAGGCCACCAACCGGCACTTTTGAACGTTACATTTTACAAATAATAATAGTCGATTCTACCGTGCATTCGGAAAGTAGCTTGTAATGGAGAAGAATGCACAAGAAACTCCATTCTTACTCTTTAAAAAAAAAATGTTTTACAATATTTAGGTACATGAGTACATACCTTGATGAATGAAATTGAGTTTATACAATACAAATATATTTATACAGTCTTCAGAAGGTCCAACAATACTTCAAAATAATAGTGTTCTGCATATCACTTGTTTTTGCTCCCTAGTGGATGTGGAGCGGGACTAGCATTTAGCCAAGCATTTTTATCAGTGATGTAATCCCCCAACTTATAATATGCCAGCCTGCATAGTGTGCGTTTTATACAAGTTTTAAATTTCATCTCATTCAGTTCAAGAATGTGGGGAGGAATTTTATTGTAACATTTTGTACAGTACCCCATGAAAGATGAGGCTACTTTAGCCAGTCTGAAACCTGGTTGAACTAATTGGTCCCTATTTCTAGTAACATAATTATGTCTGTCGCCGTTTTTACTAAAAAGATGTAAATTCTTTCTCACGTACATGATGTTTTCATAAATATATTGACAAGGAACCGTCATGATGTTAATGTCCTTAAACAGTTCCCTTAGAGAATCGCGCCGGCGATGATTGTATCGCTCTGATGGCTCGTTTTTGCAGAATAAAAATTGACTCAATGTCTGCAGCCCTTCCCCATAGTAAGACACCGTAAGACATTATACTATGAAAATAACTAAAATAGACTAGTCTGGCGGTATCCACATCCGTTAACCGACGAATCTTTCCAACAGCATAAGCCGCCGAACTCAGCCGCCCCGCAAGGGATACCAAATGAGGACCCCATTGCAACCTTGAGTCCAGCGTGATCCCCAGGAAAACCGTTTTCTCGACGAACTCTAGCTTCTCCTTGTTTAATATAATGTCACAATCAGTAGTTTTGACATTCGGCAAGGAAAATTTTACGCACTTGGTTTTTTTACCATTTAAAACTAAATTATTGGCAGTGAACCAATCATGAACCTGCCGTAGCGCGTTATTTACGTCGTCAACCTGACTAGTACGTCTATTTATTTAAAAAATTAAAGATGTGTCATCAGCAAATAACACCATGTTAAGTTTGTTTTCCAATAAACGGGGTAAATCATTTATGTATACTAAAAATAAGAAAGGACCTAAAATTGAGCCCTGGGGTTAAATTTTAGGTCCTTTTAAATTCGAATTCACACCGTTTATTTGAACTAATTGCTGTCTATCATTCAAATAAGATTTAACCAAACTTAACGCTGATTGACCTAGCCTACGGGCTAGGTTAGCTAGCATTACGATGCTCAAGTTTCAGAAGTAATGTTTCATGATTAACGCAATCAAACGCCTTCGACAGGTCGCAGAAGATACCTATGGCATCCTGCGAATCTTCCCACGCATCAAAGATGTGTTTTAATAGAGCGACACCAGCGTCAGTTGTACAACGTCCTCTGGTGAAACCATACTATCTATCATGCAAGATGTTATTCGTATTAAAATGAATGAGCATTTGATTTAGCATTATCCTCTCAAATACCTTGCTGAAAACCGGCAACACGGATACTGGTCTATAATTATTTGTGTCTTTACTGTCCCCGGATTTAAAAAGTGGTATAACCTTACTATATTTCATTAGATCCGGAAAAACTCCTTGATCCACACACAAATTGAAAATCAACGCTAAGTACGGCGCTATAGTCTGAATAATGGAGGTACAAGCTTTGATGAACATTCCCCACAGATCTTCAGTCGGTTTGATCTTGATTTGCTTAAAAGCTTTTATTACTGTCATTGGGTTTATATGTGAAAAGTTAAATACAATCGGGCAGGGTGAAACGTTCACGTTTAATAATCCAAAAGCAAGCGAGTGCGAAGAATTTAAAGTTTCAGTAGTTTTAATTGGGATGTTGGTAAAGAAATTAACAAATTCCTTCGCAACTTTTTTGTTATCTCTAATAAGTTCGTGTGTGGTCTCAAGCGTGTAATCACTACTATTTCTTTTATTCCTATTCGTTTCATTGTTTATAATTTTCCAAACCGTCTTGATTTTAGTTTCTGCTAATTTAACCTTATTGCTAATGTACAAGACCTTAACTGCCTTGCAGGGATTTAAAAAAAATCTTGAGTAAGTAGCAACATACTTATTAAACGTTTCAGTGTTAATACAAGGCTTAAGGCATCTGACATTTCACTACAAGTCGAAAGAGATGGCTTGATAAAACCAACAAGAAAAAAAGAGACAGCTAGTGTTTGTCACTTGTGTGTGAATGTAAACAAACATTATTCTGACCACCAATGTTTTTTTCTTTTGACGTTTCGTGACATAAACTAAAGAGAAAAGTCACAATTGTGACGTATTCGAGTCTTCATAATGCGCGCGCTCTTAGCATATCTGTTTACTAGAACATCACTGTATAATACCTAGTCAAACCGTGGCGTAATTATCACAGTTCAAAGAAAACCGTTTCAAAAAACGCCAACCTAAAATTCGGTAAAATTTACCTAATAATATTAATCTATTACTTTTTGGGCAAAATCCAAATCTTTCCAAGTATTGTTTTTCTGAGCCAATTCGGCCCATAGTAATATAAATCTTTTAATGAACATAATTACACTGCCAAAATTCTACAAAATACGATGCATAGACCCGCAGTCGTTCGAGCACATCACCACGCACGCAATTTTGTTATAGGCCTCTTAATTAACACGTTTGCTGCCGTAATAACTGACATAATAAAAAATCTATTGTGTCTCGCGCGAGCCGAGTCCTTGAAAACGAACGTGTTAACTAATGCAAATCAGAAAACTTAGCCCCACACTAGGAATTTCTTCCTGTATCGTGGGTGCGTTTACAAACATACAAACTCACATACACAAACACCCAGACCCGGAACAACTTAAATTTATTTATTTGTGGGTCATATAAATATTTGTACCGCGCGAAAATCGAACCCCGCGACACGTAGCGCAGCTGTCAATCGCTCAACCACTGCGCCAACCGTGCGCCAAAACACAACAAAATAAAAAACTTTGTATTCCCCGAAAGGGTAGTACGATAGAGGTACACAATTCACTCACGTTTCATCAATAATAATTCCCATGAAAAAGGAGGCGAGTCTTTTGCCGGTATTGCCACTACTTTTGCAAGCAAATTCTAAAAATACGCACGAATGTTTGTTTTTATCTTTCAAACCTTTTCCTATCTATGTTGGGGTCAGCATCTAGACTAATTGGATGTCGCTGATATATATAAAATAAAAATAGTATTTTACATGAAATTAATACCTACCTAACTTCAGTAATCAATTTTTTTTTTGTTTGGAGAAATGCTCATGCATACTGCTCTACCACGGGGAGATAGTGCAGTTATATGCGACTCTAACAAACTGAAACTCCACGGTGACCCGTGGAGTTTCCTGTGTCGCTTATGGCGGGAACACGGGCACTCGTTAGCACTCACCGCGAAAACTTTAGTAATCCTAGGAAATACAATGACCTTTGAATAGACACCTACTTGTATACTAAAGTAATATTTTCAAGTACTTTAATGTCAAGCTGTGTGACTGTAAACACAAAATATCATAAATCCATTAACCTTTGCCATCCAAACCAATTGTCACTAACCGCGTTAATGGACAATACCACCACAGACAATAATGCTTCTTTAATCTCTCTATCATAGTAAATTGAACTATTCACAAAGATTATTACTTATTTCGAAAACAAATTACTTTTTTAACCTAGGAGTGGAACAATGTAGTTTTATTTATACTTTTTGGTTCTCTTATTGCTAAGTCTTGCCCATGTTTTATTTATAACCCAACGAACTATGTTAACTAAGTCGAAAAGCGCATGGAGTTTGATAAGTTTCACTTATTTCGTCAGGCAGTTTCGGGTAATGCTAGTCTGAAATAACCAAGTCAGAGGCCTGTGGGGTTGCCAGAGGTGGCTTAATTAACTTGAAGATGAAGACTTATTTCAGTAGAAGTTTTTGTATTTTTGACCAAAAATACATTTGCAAAACTGTGCTAAATACCTAAGTTGCCAAAGCTTAGGTCCTAAGCTATACTATACCCATTAATTAACTGAAGGTAAATTGGTGGTCTGCGTCAGTTCTCCCATACTAATTGAGTGAAATAATTCGTACACACACGGTACAAATAATTAGTAGGTACAATTTATCAACGGTACAATAGTAAGCCCTTTCCGGACCTTTCCTACTTATACTGAAACATCACGATTTTCTTTCATTAACGTACACTCACGCACAAAAGTGGTATACGTAGGCAGCTGCTATTTATCTTCAATTATACTTAGTTCAACGTAGTTAGACTACGAAAATAATGGTAATGACTTTTGTTGTTGACAGTTCTAAAGTTGATGAAAATTATGACAACTAGAATAGTTCTCAGACTGGATGCAGAAGGCGGGAAACCGGGTGTTTTTGCGCCACTTAGAAGTGGTCTATGACCAACAGTGGGCATGGTAATTGTAAAAGTAACTAGCATTTTTACTCGCGGCTTTGCTGCCGTAATCCCATAGCAAGTATAATATCTTTTTCTGGGATAAGAAGTTGCTTAAAGCAGCTTTGCGTAATGAACCTGTGACATTGAATCAGTAAAAAAAAAAAAAACATTACTTGCAGAAATTACTTCCAATAAACATTTATTAAGATATTTCTACAAAGTTAAAAACTTGAATAGGTACGTAGGCACTGCAAAGGTATTTTCATTATGAATAAATATTTAAAAAATCAAAAATCTTATCGATTAAAAATTGATCAATTAAGTTCACTAAGTATTGAATAAGATCAAGTCAGGCAGGCAAACATGCACCCAGGAATTCGAATACATGGCACATTGAGTATTGAGTGTTTCCCTTTGAAGAAACACCAGCCTGATGGTTCCACAGGTATTTACAAAAAAATACCTTTCAGACACCTACAACTTTTTATTGTTGTTTACGGTTCTATTTGCCTCTTGTTATGGCATTGCGAGGCTGTTTTCAATGACAACGTAGTGGTTGAGTAGTTTGACTCCTGTGTGCTCTTTTCAACAGTTTATTTTTGGCATTTTATGTCGCAACCGTTACCTATTTTTATGTATAAAATATTGTAGGTTTTGCCTGCAGGCATTTCCAATATAAATTGAATTATACTTGCAAAAATAATATCAGAATATTAAAAACTTTTACTGGAGTTGTTTGACATTTGTAGTTAAGTGAATTATGGAAGTATGTACTCTAGTGCGAGATTATTTAGTATACCTGCCAAATAAACAGTGATAAAGTAACGAAGCGAAAACTTTCATTTGTCTTACTTATCTATTATCTTATTTACCTGGATATTTTATTACGCCCGTATTTTTTTGTTCTGAAATATTTATGAAAAACTGTTGAATCAAAACGAATACCCTGATTATTTTTATATTGACTGATTTAAAACTATTTAAATCAGTCAAGATAACATTTCCTTCTTGACAAAATGTAGTAAACTAAATGTTAATTATGTATTTATTTATGCTTGTCAATTAAAAACTTGACTTATTAATTATACTTTGTATATTTATTATAATAATTAATTGTATTCTAAATGTTGAAATTTTTGTTAATTTGTATGAAATTACGATTTTAAATTCTTGTATTGTTAAATAGTGTATGTATATTCGATAGTTTTTTGAGTTACCATAACCTAACTATAAGACCTACTGTATCACCAAAAACACGCTAATATACTTTGACTTTGATAATAACGCCATTTATTAAAAAGCACCACCTTCCACAAGGTGAATCGTTGACCTAATCGTGGCAGTTTGCTGGATGTTAGAAGCATAGGATCGTTCGATGTGATCACGCTTAGGGGAGGCCTACGTCCAGCAGTGAACGTCTTTCGGTTGAGAATGATGTCAACCGAAAGACTATGTACGATGTTATATTTGATGATTATGTTATTATTAATAATGAACGACCACCATTTCAGTTCAAAGACTACCATTTTTTTGACTTTGGACTTTCGAATTTATTAGACTAGAGATAGTAATTTTAAACAATCTTCACCTTTACAACCGATATTTATCACTCACACTTACAACTGATCTGATAAGATTGCATCTACATTAAAGGAGAGGTAGCTTAGCTTACTGCGTAAAGAGCCTCTCGTAAGTAAGATCGCGCCGACTTCGCAGTAGCCAATTATCTACGAGACCGCTACAAAGACGATGCCGCAGGAGATTGCTACATTTGCTACTCCTAGTGAATTGATGAAAACTGTGTGTGTATTATAAGATTATGTCAAAGCAATGACCTTATAGCCCATCATAGAAGCTATAGCTTATATATATATGGCCGTTGTATCAGCGATCGCAACTGTCGAAAAAAATAAAATGTATTAGATTGGCATTTGCTACCGAAATTTCCGGTGTTCAAATATAATAAAAGAGACTAGGCTAAATAGGTCGTTTGTTCACGAGGCACCGCACGACACGATTTGCGGTGCCGGTGAACCGATCTTTTTATTCTCTGTTGTTTCTTATTTAAATTTGATCAAGATCTGACGAGTAGTTTTTAAGTTATCCTTGATGATACGTATTTTCATGGTAGTTTATGGTACCAACAACAAATAGAAAATAAGAAAGTAGTTTTACCGACTTCCAAAACAAAAACACTACAAAGCGAAAAATAACTTTCTTTTCGGCATTCAGTGTGAAAATCGAATAAAATAGGTACCAAAGACACTGACTTCCGAAAAGAAAGTTACTTTTTGCTTTGCAGTGTTTTGTGTTGGAAGTCGGTTTATTTTTTTTGTTAAAATGTTATGACAATTATAATCGCTTTGTCTGTGTGTTGATTATTTTCTCAAAAAAATCACATTAAATATTAAAATTTATCTATAATAAGTACTAACTAGCGGCAGTGAATGGAAAATTTGTCGAATTTGAATATGATATTACCGATTTGATAGAACCGATTTAAATATTGCAAACTGTTGCTACAAAAAAAAAACTACCGAAGAATTTTTACATTTGCTGCGCTTTGTGAATCGATAATAATAGCTATGTTTGTGTAGGTACAAAGGTTGCCTTTGACTATCTTGCCCTACAAAGATTTTACTTTCTGTTTCTTAAGACTATCTAGTTGTATTTGCAGTTTTTTTAGTTCTCCTTCTTTGTCTATAACAACATTTAACGGAATGTCTGATTGCAGCGGAATTGTGTGACTTGTTGTTTCAAATTAAATATTAGGTATAACACAAAAATTCAATTGGAATGAGAATATATTTTTGGATGTATTTATTTTAATGGAAGCTGAATACAGCTCTGCATCTGTTTATTTATTTATTTATTTACACTTTATTGTACACCATAATAAACAAGAAAAAAAGAAACTTAATACTAAAAACATACAATGGGCAGCCTTATCGCTTTCCGCGATCTCTTCCAGGCAACCTGGAATGGAGAGAGATTACCTGGACATGACATGGGGTTGTCAGTGGTGCGACAATACCAACTATGAACATAATATTTATTTAATAATACTTACTAAAAATAAAAATACATACATATGCTAAATAATAGATACATAAATACATACATACTTAATATATAAGCAATGAAAATAAATGATGTACAACAATCATAGGACATTACGTCAAAAAACCAAGAGCACAATCACAGCGACAGGTAATATTCTTTGACAAGTTTTTTAAAAACAGGCAACGACTGAGAACGTTTTATTGAGTCAGGCAATGCATTCCACAGACGAGCAGCTTGGACAGTAAAAGATTTATCCATGAAAGTTGTGGAATGCACTGGCATTTTAAGTCGCAAGTTATCTGATGATCTGTTCTAAAACTTAGACCTGTTTGAATAAAAATACGGTATGCTACCTAAACATTTCAATTTCTTTCGTTGTTCGGCGTTTAACAAAACAGACAGACAACACAATATACAGGTTCTTTACAAATAGCAGTAACTAATTTTAACTTTCAACATAAATTTTATAGGGACTCTGCTATGAACCTTAGATCCAAAGGGCTTCTCTTTATTCAAAGACAAAGATATTTTATTTCAAGTAGGCCACCAAGCGGGACTTTTGAACGTTACATTTTACAAATAATAATAGTTGATTCTACCGCGCATTCGGAAAGTAGCTTGTAATGGAGAAGAATGCACAAGAAACTCCATACTTACTCTTTTAAAAAAAAAACTTTTTACAATATTTAGGTACATAAGTACATACCTTGATGAATGAAATTGAGTTTATACAATACAAATATATTTATACAGTCTTCAGAAGGTCCAACAATAATTCAAAACAATAATGTTCTGCATATCACTTGTTTTTGCGCCCTAGTGGCTGTGGAGCAGGACTAGCGTTTAGCCAAGCATTTTTATCATTGATGTGATCCCCCAACTTATAATATGCCAGCCTGCATAGTGTGCGTTTTATACAAGTTTTAAATTTCGTCTCATTCAGTTCAAGAATGTGGGGAGGAATTTTATTGTAACATTTTGTACAGTACCCCATGAAAGATGAGGCTACTTTAGCCAGTCTGAAACCTGGGTGAACTTATTGGTCCCTATTTCTAGTAACATAATTATGTCTGTCGCCGTTTTTACTAAAACGATGTAAATTCTTTCTCACGTACATGATGTTTTCATAAATATATTGACAAGGAACCGTCATGATGTTAATGTCCTTAAACAGTTCCCTTAGAGAATCGCGCCGGCGAAGACTGTACATCGCTCTGATGGCTCGTTTTTGCAGAATAAAAATTGACTCAATGTCTGCAGCCCTTCCCCATAGTAAGATACCGTAAGACATTATACTATGAAAATAACTAAAATAGACCAGTCTGGCGGTATCCACATCCGTTAACCGACGAATCTTTCCAACAGCATAAGCCGCCAAACTCAGCCGCCCCGCAAGGGATACCAAATGAGGACCCCATTGCAACCTTGAGTCCAGCGTGATCCCCAGGAAAACCGTTTTCTCGACGAATTCTAGCTTCTCCTTGTTTAATATAATGTCACAATCAGTACTTTTGACATTCGGCAAGGAAAATTTTACGAACTTGGTTTTTTTACCATTTAAAACTAAATTATTGGCAGTGAACCAATCCTGAACCTGCCGTAGCGCGTTATTTACGTCGTCAACCTGACAAGTACGTCTATTTATTTAAAAAATTAAAGATGTGTCATCAGCAAATAACAACATGTTAAGTTTGTTTTCCAATAAACGGGGTAAATCGTTTATGTATACTAAAAATAAGAAAGGACCTAAAATTGAGCACTGGGGTACCCCCATTTTAACGTTTAACCCGGACGAATTCACACCGTTTATTTGAACTAATTGCTGTCTATCACTCAAATAAGATTTAGCCAAACTTAACGCTGATTGACCTAGCCCGTAATGCTCAAGTTTCAGAAGTAATGTTTCATGATTAACGCAATCAAACGCCTTCGACAGGTCGCAGAAGATACCTATGGCATCCTGCGAATCTTCCCACGCATCAAAGATGTGTTTTAATAGAGCGACACCAGCGTCAGTTGTACAACGTCATCTGGTGAAACCATACTGTCTATCATGCAAGATGTTATTCGTATTAAAATGAATGAGCATTTGATTTAGCATTATCCTCTCAAATACCTTGCTGAAAACCGGCAACACGGATACTGGTCTTTAATTATTTGTGTCTTTACTGTCCCCGGATTTAAAAAGTGGTATAACCTTACTATATTTCATTATATCCGGAAAAACTCCTTGATCCACACTCAAATTGAAAATCAACGCTAAGTACGGCGCTATAGTCTGAATAATGGAGGTACAAGCTTTGATGGACATTTCCCACAGATCTTCAGTCGGTTTGATCTTGATTTGCTTAAAAGCTTTTATTACTGTCATGGGGTTTATATGTGAAAAGTTAAATACAATCGGGCAGGCTGAAACTATGGCTATTTAATAATCCAAAAGCAAGCGAGGGCGAAGAATTTAAAGTTTCAGTAGTTATAATTGGGATGTTGGTAAAGAAATTAACATAAGTCCGTGTGTGGTCTCAAGCGTGTAATCACTACTATTTATTTTATTCCTATTCGTTTCATTTTTTATAATTTTCCAAACCGTCTTGATTTTATTTTCTGCTAATTTAACCTTATTGCTAATGTACAAGACCTTAGCTGCCTTGCAGGAATTTAAAAAAATTCTTGAGTAAGTAGCAACATACTTATTAAACGTTTCAGTGTTAATACAAGGCTTAAGCCCATATAGCTCGTAAAGTCTTTCCCTACTTTTTCTAAGTCCTGTAGTCGCCCAGTCACTGAATAAAAACTTAGGGCATATAGTTTTAGTTTTCTTCTTAAAAGTGTTATTGAACTCTTTTTGAACCACTGAGAAAACTTCATCATACAAAATATTACCATCATTCACTGTGAGGTCCTGGTTGCTTAACTTACTGATTAAAGTGCTGTTAAATTTATTTAATTTACCGGATGTTGTTGGTCTGGATTGAATCTGCACTTGTTTTATTAGCATAATGGACTCAAAGGCTACCAGTAGCCCACTATGATCCGAAGGCAGATATTTTATAATGGCCTTGTCCAAGTAGTTGCAGCTACAAAAAACATTATCAATACATGTAGCAGAAGTCAGTGTAGTTCGGGTTGGTTCCATAAACACATGTGACAAATTAAATGATTTAAAGAGATTTAAAAACCTATTTTTATTTATTTATTTATACTCAAATATAGAGTAGTTCTTATAATTAGGGGGTCTGTAAACGCACACTATGACATGCTTATCCAGCTCAACACAGGACAGTTCAACACTATGTTCAACTGATAGGTCTACTATATCTTTACGAGGTTTTGATTTAATACCATTTTTAATTAATATAAGTGAACCCCCACGCAACATAATATTTCTGTTAAAACAACTGCCCACAGTATAATTTTCATAATTGATTAACATTGCATAATCTTTCAGCCAATGCTCAGTGAAACAAACAATTTCAAACATTGATTTTTCTAAAAGCAGTTCGATTTCCAATTCCTTCGAAGAAAAACCCTGAATATTCTGATGGAATAATTTCAGAGAATTCTGCTCAGACCTTTTTTTCAAAATAAATTTTTGCGAGCAAGAAGGTACCTTTTTGATGGTGGATATACTCGTAACTACTCCGTTATTGGTACCCTCCCTTGTCCTATCAACTAGTTTAAAGAATAAATATTAATAGCATTTTTGCTAACGTTATTCAAGGTATTGACCATATTTAAATTAGTACAATTACTAATATCAATAATAACTGGATACTTCGACATACTACTTATGTCTGAGTTTATTGTATAAGATAATAGCCGAGCTATTTGATGTCTTACCCTAAGAGGCAGATACAAAGTATCGCCTGTCGACTTTAATTTACCAACAAAAATGTTGATGTCAAAAAAAACTAGTTTATCACTATAGTGACTCACAAGAAAGTGCAGATGCTTATTATGCATGTGAATGTGATTATTTTGTCTATTTGACAATTTATCCAAGTAAGGGAAGGCACACAAAATAATTATATTGTAATTTAACTTTAACATCTCTTTTACACACTCAGTGATGTCATCTTTTTATACTTTTATACTATTACCTACAAATACAGTTATATTGGTATCTGGTTTATATATATTCTTTGACACTCAACTGTATAAACCGCGAAGTATGTAGAAAGTGACTCAATGTCTTCAAATGATTATAATGATCGCTGTCTTCAGAAACAGGAGGACAGAAAAGCTGATTAAATAAAGTCTTGTAAACTCAATTTAATAATAGACATGTAACGCATATATTTCTCAGGAGACTGAAAAGCAAACAAATGATGGTATTTATATTATGAATAGCCTATCAAAGTTGCTGTATTTTTTTTTTGTTTTGACTGAATGAACGGAAAATAATAGCAGCAGCAGCAGGTGCGTAATTTTTTAATTAAAAAGTAACATTCCTCACTTACCTCGATATCAAAGAACGCTGTCTAACGTTTGTAAGAAACAATTACCATTTTTTGCGGCAAAACTCGATATAAAAAAGAAAATGACGACCTTTGAAAACAATAAAATATTACAGCCCGCCTATGTATCCACCGGCATTAATAATCAAATCTTGTTATGCCTTCGATATTTGAACGCTTTTTTTGTGCTCGAAAATGCTAGTCAGTCAGTTAGCATTTTGTTAAGCATTCATTTTTAAATTTAGTTGGGTAACTGGCCAGCCATATAAAAAAAATACATTTTAAAAGTTTTTGCAAAGCAAGTTTCTTCTGTTACTTTTTTTACCTCATTTTACGTTAGACTTATTTTCAAACTCTTTTCTCAAAGTAACTTACCGACTCGTAGTCCTAGCCCTTTACTCTTGGTTGATTGAATAACAGAACGTGCTTTGGTTGACTGAACATGATTAAATTTAAAAAAGAAGAAGGCTGTCCGTAAAAGACTTGGTACTCAGTAATGAAAAGTATTTAGCCTTGTTTTCAGGTTTAAGAATATTTCTTGTGTGTTTTCTGAACTCTCACCTTTTACTTTTAAAGTTCAAAGACTTTTGAAAGGAGACGGGGATTTCTGGGCCTAAATGTAATAAGTTGAGGTATGGTTTAAAAAAAGAGTTATATTTTTCTAATTCAAAATGTGAAAAATCTGCTTAATTCACAATCTGTAAAATGAGAAATCCAAAAATTAAGTTAAGGTTACAAAGTAAATCGAATATCAATTAAATTATAATCGATTAACGTGACAGAGTTCATACTATTTAAGAAAATGCTTTCACCAGATGATTAATTCAATTAAAATAATTAAATCTATTAGAATTAACGTATTAAGCAGTTTAAACCAATTAAATATCTACATAATTAAGATAAATCGATACACGTTTGCTAATCGATTATTTTATTTTTAGTCTGTGCTAACTCTGACTTGACGTTGACATGCATGACATGACACTCTGTATAGTCAATGCCAGTGTTTTTCAATCTTTTGCATGACCCGACACTTGGTTTTTTTCAACCGACTTAAAAAATGATGAGGTTTGTCAATTCGACTGTATGTATTTTTTATTTTTTGTATGTTTGTTCCACAATTACTCCGCCGATTGTGGAACTAGTGCGTGTGCATGTTGAGTGTGTTACCCCCCATAGTTTTATTGTTATTTTCCTCGACCCCTGCTTTCATTCTACGGACTTCTGATCTACCTTTTTTGTACGACCCTTGCCTTGCTACCATACCGGACACTGAGAACCCCGCTTTAACGTTGAACTTGGATTTGTTATTTTGGATTCTACGAACGGCCTACCGATTGGATATTGACACCATGGATCGTTGTGTAAATTGTGGCATAACGACTAGTCGCTGTAATAAAAAAACTTTTTTGCAAAAAAAATACTACCGACTTCCAAATAAAAAACTACAAAGTGAAAGAGAGAGAGAGAGAGAGATTATTTATTTGTCTGAAACATGAGTATGCACACACAAAGCATGCAAGATGTTAAATACATTGCAGAAAGGATCACAGTCATGTTTTACCTTAACGGCGTACAAATATGTAATTCAATAACCTTAATTATAACTATTAATAATCATGCATATAAAAAAATAATAATCAAATTTAAATATAATGTAGTCAAGCTTAAACATCAATTAAATTAGATAAGTAGAATAAAAAATTAATATAATATCTTTACTATGCAAATCATTATTATCAATTAAAATGTCAAAATAAAATAATTACAATAGTTGACAAAATCAAAGTTCGCCACTACATTACAATTCTTATGTTTTCTCCATTAGAAACTCAGCAATACTATAGAAACATTTGACTGTTTATAGATAAATACTCCTTTAGTTTTTTCTTAAATAGGTTAGTAACAGTTATATCTCTAAGTGCTTGTGGTAGGTGGTTAAATATACGTGGTGCCATACAGAAAACACTTTTATGCATTAGTGCTGTATTGGATCGTCTCACACACAATCTGTGCTTATATTTATCGCGCCGGTTGCGGTTATCCATATCTGAAAGTTTCTTAAACAAATGCGGGTTACATTTTATGAAAATTGCAATTTCAAATATATAGAGTGATGGGAGGGTTAAAATTTTATGTTTTACAAAAAATGGCTTGCATGAGTTGGTTGTTTTTAAACCGAACATGGCTCTAATGCATCTCTTCTGTGACCT
Source organism: Orthosia incerta (assembly GCA_948252205.1). Classification (NCBI taxonomy): domain Eukaryota; kingdom Metazoa; phylum Arthropoda; class Insecta; order Lepidoptera; family Noctuidae; genus Orthosia; species Orthosia incerta. The sequence continues at coordinate 11,800,812 of OX411748.1, forward strand.
GAATATTAACTCTTTGAGGGTTGCGTTCCCCCAGAAAATAACACCAAATCTCAGGAGATGACCAACTATGCCATGATACGCCGTGAGTTTGGCATCTACACCTAGAACAGGAGCGATTTTGTAGAGCATATAGGCGGCTTTACTCAGTCGCTTGCTTAACTCTTCTAAATGTGGTTTCCAGTTTAATTTTTTATCTATTGTGAGCCCTAAGAACTTACTCACATCCACTTTACTTATCGTTTTGATATTGTTATGAATATTTAAGTTATTATTTATATTTAAACGCTGACTAAATAAAATGAATTTTGTTTTGTCGATATTTAGTTTTAGATTATTATTACTTAGCCAGGTTATAATGGACTTAACTGTATTATTTATTTCAGCTTCATAATTTTGATTATCAGTGCATTTAATTGTTACGGTGCTATCATCGGCAAAAAGTGACATTGGGTTATTTGTTACATTCGGTAGATCATTAATATAAATTATGAATAGTAGAGGGCCTAGGACACTTCCTTGTGGAACGCCGTACATGACTGATTTGTGTTTGGATGTAAATATCTGCTCTTCTCTAGTCACATAATTGCATTGACTTATTTCAACATATTATTGCCGGTTTCTAGGGTATGACTCAATTAACTGTAAAACGTTTCCCCTGATTCCGTAAGCATCCAATTTATCCAATAATATTTTATGGTCCACGCAGTCAAATGCCTGCGTCATATCGCAGAACACTGAACACACTGGACGCCTGTTATCAACATTTTCCACTACATTGTTTAGGAAATCATAGATTGCCATATTTATTGTCTTACTTTTTCTAAAACCTTTTTGATCATCTGTCAAAATGTTCATTTTTTCTAAAAAATTATAAATTTGTAAATATAGATATTTTTCGAATACTTTCGATAATATGGGTACAAGCGCTATTGGCCTATATGACTCCATTGACATCTTATCTGGTTTTTTCAGAAGTGGTTTTATAACGGCAATTTTGAGGTGTTCTGGGTATACACCTTCAGTTATGCATTGGTTTAGAATATGGCTTAAAGGTTTACTGATGATGTCGCCGACTTCTTTAATTACATGTGTGGAAATACCATCATGTCCTACACTCTTTGTATTTTTAAGTGATTTAATAATCTTTGATATGTCATGGTGGCTACTTGGTGGCATAAATATGGAGTTGTTAGTTTTAGATATATTTTCTGTAACATGTTTACCACAATTAGGAATAGGTTTGACTTTATTTATAAAAAAATTATTTAAAGCTTTTGCTATTTCAGTTGGATTAGTTTCTATTTTATCACCTACTTGAAGTTGCGTAATGGCCTCCTTTGGTACATTCACTTTGGAACTGTTAATAATTTCCCATGCAGTTTTTACTTTGTTTATTGAGGTTTTTATCTTATGTGTATTTTGAGCGCGTTGGGTCAGTTTAATAATTTTTTTGTACATTGTAGAGTATTTTTTAAATTTATCTCTACCTGCGTCACTGGGGTGCAGTCTATACCGCCATAGCAGTGTCCTTTTCTTTTTGCTACAAAGTCTTATTCCACGTGAGACCCATTGTGGTTTCCTATATGATTTTACTAAGACTCTTTTGATTGGAAAACATAGTTCATAGAAACACAAGAATGTTTCTATAAAAACATTGAATGCTTTATTTGGATCTTTGATTTTATAAACTTCAGAGAAACTAATATTCTTTAGACAGTCATTAAATGTGTCAACATTTTCTTGATTGTAATCCCTACAACTTTATTTTTAATAAAGTATTTTTAGAAAAGTAACTTTATTTTTGGAAGTCGGTGTCTTTCGTAGGTACCAATGCAAAAAAGTTTTTTTATTTTCCCTTTTTAGTTGTACCTACATAATAGGTAAGTTGTGTAGTTAAACCTATAACGCCTTTGAACTTGAACATACCCGGTGAAATGAGAGATCTGCGTACACCTTTCGAGCGTACTGGCGTGATGTTATGCTATGAGCAATTTTGAGAGATTTGCCGTTATTTATTGAAGAGTTCTGTTGTATATCTCCGAAGTTCTTCATCAGATCTTCACCAAATTAAAATGGGACCAATTTCGGAACATAATCTTGCAAACAAAAAAAGAATTTAAAAAATCGGTCCATAATTGACGGAGATACCGGTGAACATACACAAAAAATGTCGGGCACTAGTTGCCATTTTGCTGAACTGGTCCTATTTGGCGCAGCCGTGGGACATACAATGTAACTTTTATATTGTTTGATTGTATTTTTTTTATATTGTTGTTGTTTAGTCTATGTTTTTCTTTTTTTTTTTTTTTTTTTTTTTTTTTTTTTTTTTTTTTTATTTTTTTAGATAGGCTCGCGCTTGACCACTATCTCACCTGATGGTAAGCGATGATGTGGTCGACGGTGTAACACGCTTGCCTAGAAGTAACCTATTCACTCTTGACTTAAAGACCCCGAGGTTGTAGCTATCTGGAAACACAGACTCCGGCAGGGAATTCCACTCCTTAGCTGTACGCATAATGAAAGTATTTCCAAAACGTTTAGTGCGTATGGGTGGGATGTCCACCATGTACCGATGGCGCATCGCCGTACGTCTTGTAGTTCGATGATGAAACGGGCTAGGCGGAATTAGATCATGCAATTCCATCGCACACTCCCCGAAATGCAACCGATAAAAAACCGACAAGCTGGCAACTCGACGACGATGTTCAAGGCTTTGGAGCTTTGACTCGACTAATGCCTCATTGCCGATGAGCCTCTTGGCCCGTTTTTCGATCGACTCTAGTGCATCAAGCTGGTATTTGGCAGATCCGTCCCAGAGATGAGAACAGTATTCCATGCAAGATCGAACTTGCGCTTGATACAACTTAAGCAGCTGCTCTGGCGTGAAGTACCGTCCCACCTTCGTAAGGATCCCCAACTTTTTGGCAGCCAGTTGAGCCTTTGCCTCAATGTATGGGCCAAAATTGAGTGTCGATGTCAACGTTACGCCAAGAAGCTCAAGATGGTCCGTTATCGGTACGGTTACACCTCGGAAAGATGGAGCCGGGTGAAATTGGCTCTTTTTCGCGGAGAAGAGACACGCCTGTGTTTTTGCGGCATTGAACTTGACCAGATTGGCATCGCCCCATTCGGAGACTGCTTCCAAGGACAAGCTCAAGCGCTCCACCATGGCCTCACGGAGAGACCGGACCTGAGGCCCAGTGGCTCGTGCGTTGGACAAGTATCTCTCAGCAACAGTGCTGTCATCTGCATACCCAAAGGTGCCGGGTTTTAGCAGATCATTTATGTGCAGCAAATTTTATGTTTGTGTTGTGTGCTCTGGCTTGTGTCAAATAAATGTGTTTTCTTTCTTTACGTGTTTCTTTCTTTTAAAAAAATAAGAAAAAAAAACTGACATAGAACCTCCTCCTTTTTGGTAAGTCGGTTAAAAAACAATCGCAGTTCAAAAATCGGCTGTTAGTATAGATTGTTACGTAACCTCACTGTTCATTAATCTCTTTTATCTCGGCTCTCAGATTGCCAAAATCTGCAAAATGTTCAGTGACTGTTTGATAATATAGTAGCTATCAATTGACACCAATTTCATCTTTTTACATCCAGGCCCAAAATTGTATGAAAGAGTATCCGTCTCCTTTTTGACTTTTAATTTTTGGACTATTTTTCTTGTAAGCCATTTTACAATTGACAGCACACAAACTTATCATTTAGTGATGTTCTAATGCGTTATCGATCGGTTTCTTACAACAATCGACTTTATTTACGAAGAAATTTTAATCGATTTAACGATTTAGTATTTTATTTTTGCTCAATATTTTGTACTGTTTTATAAACATTAGGCGTTTAAATAACGATTTATATCTAATAAGTATTATAATGAACTGTTATATTTTGTATAACTTTTATCTATAGGTATCCAATATTACTTTTTAATTTTTTTACCTTACTTACATATCCTATTAATAGTTAAATTATTGTGGTTTATGAAAGTAAAATGTAAATATTAAATTTTTACTGCTTTATTTACTCATACATAATTTAATTCATTTGTGAATTTGAAATCATCGGAATATCGGGCCTACAGAGAGCTCGTCGCTTCACACGTAAGCTCCCATGAAGTTTTGCATTTATTATCTATGTTTGCCTGTTTATAATTATGGAACTTCAAAGACGTGCTTATGTCAAATGTAAAATTAATAGCCGAACGGATTATAACTGAAATGACTCATACAATGTGTCGCCCTCGTAAAAAAACATCAACAGGACAGCATACTTAGCACCTTATTCTGGGACCATTACTCCCACGCATAAGGCGATAATATTGTGTTAAGATCACAATAGTGCAATAGAAGTGACAAATGGGGGCTTCCCGCCCACCCATTCCTTATGTTGATATGCCTGTGACCTTCTGCGCTATTTTTGGCAACCCCTGGCAGGAATGCGTGGGTGCCTCGTATAGCTTACCAGATTTATTTAATAAGTGGGTCGTCTTTAATATGACCGAATACCAACGAACTCATAAAAAGTATAAGTATTTTCCGAAAATCTGTTTATGTTAGCGTAACATAAAAACTGTGTTGTTCCCAGAATAAAATATGAAGTAGCTTTTGGCACACAGCGACAGTACATATCTACATATTAGTGAAAGAACTTTCATAAGTGGATCAGTATTTCTTGATTATAAGATTTCTAGATTACCTCCTTTCTTTAAGAAGACAAACAGACTTTTCCTCTTCATAAAGAGTGTAGCAATTTTGGAAAAGCTAAAAATAATAGATTTCATAAAATAAACTTTGCCTTCTCATTGATAAAGAAAAAGTCAAACCAACTGAACTGTCATAGCCAGAAGCAGTAGCAAGAAATTGAAACTAATTGTGTTACAATAATTCCTCTCAAATATTTTAGCTATGAATGATTCTCGTATTGTGGCATCTCCAGTTTGAAGTTCAACTTTCGAGATAAGTTTGTTATTCCAGTATATTTCATCATTGATAACTGACAGTTATGAATAGTAGCGGGATTTGTAATAATATGCTTAACTAAACAAAAGGACTTCTGAACAACTGTATTTATTATTCACGGTTTGTTGAAGCATTCAAATGAGGCCCAGGATTGACATTACGTAACATTTAAAATATTTATAGAATATATAGAGTTTCGTGGAGTAAGTACATCTACGAGTAAGTAAGCTTTTAAGTGATTTCTTTTTTATTAGGGTTCCGTAACCAAAGGGTAAAAACGGGACTCTATTACTAATACTTTTTTTTATTTTTATTTATCAATAGGCTCGCGTTTGAGCACTATCTCGCCTGATGGTAAGCGATGATGTGGTCGACGGTGAAGCATGCTTGCCTAAAAGTAACCTATTCACTCTTGAATTGAAGACCCCAAGGTTGTAGCTATCAGGAAACAAAGACTCCGGCAAGGAATACCGCTCCTTAGCTGTGCGTACAATGAAAGTATTCGCAAAACGCTTAGTACGTATGGGTGGGATGTCCACCATGTACCGGTGGCGCATTGCCGTACGTCTTGTTGTTCGGTGATGGAAAGGGCTAGGTGGAATCAAATTGTGCAGTTCCATCGCACACTCCCCGAAATGTAACCGATAAAAAACCGACAGACTGGCCACTTGGCGTCGATGTCAAGGCTCTGGAGCTTTGAGGCGACCAGTGCATCGTGGCCGATAAGCCTTTTGGCCCGTTTGTCAATAGACTGTGCATCAAGTTGATATTTGGCAGATCCGTCCCAGAGGTGAGAGCAGTACTCTATGCATGACCGAACTTGCGCTTTATACAAATTGAGCAGCTGTTCAGGCGTGAAGTACCGTCTCACCTTTGCAAGGATCCCTAACTTTTTTGCAGCCAACTGAGCCTTTGCCTCAATGAATGGACCAAAATTGAGGGTCAATGTTAAAGTAACACCAAGAAGGTCGAGATGGCCCGTTATCGGCACGGTTACACCACGGAAAGATGGAGCTGCATTGATTCTGACTAGATTGGCATCGCCCCATTCGGAGACTGCCTTCAAAGACAGGTTCAAGCGCTCAACCATGGCCTCTCGGAGAGACCGGATCTCAGTCCCAGTAGCCCGTGCGCCGGACACGTATCTCTCAGCAATCGTGCTGTCGTCTGCTTACCCAAAGGTTCCACTCCACGATCCGTCTGTCTGTCTGTCTGTCCGTCTGTCACCAGGCTGTATCTCATGAACCGTGATAGCTAGACAGTTGAAATTTTGACAGATGATGTATTTCGGTTGCCACTGTTTTCTGTTTTTTTGCGAAAATGGTACGGAACCCATCGTGCGCGAGTCCGACTCGCCCTTGGCCGGTTTTTTGTGTTGAAATGCTCGTGTTTGACCATCATGTCAACGAGGGCTAACGGATTTTAATTTGACGCGAGGTGCGCTGGTGTAGAGATCTTCAAAATGTGAAATGTCACCGTTTTTTGGCTTTTATTGCGAGTTTATTTACTACTTTTTTATTGTACACAACAATAAAAAAGTAGTAAACTCGCGTAAAAGTAGTAAAATTTTCCAAATATGGTAGATTAAGATGGGTATAAAACCCGTACCTACCCATCTTAATCTGCCATATTTGGAAAATATTTACCGCTTTACCAACCACTGCTTAATATAGTTTTATGTTTCGGAAAACAGTTTTCCACCTTTTTTATGAAAAAAAGGGGCTACTATACTCGACGTTATATTTAATCACACTTCTACGGCATTGGAATAGTACATTACTGCAGCGGCCAGATATAGAGGCATTGATGGACGAACGTGTAAATGTGGACTGAGGCGAAGCCGAGGCACGCATACGTAAGTCCATCAATGCCTAGTTGTAGCCAAGGCTTGTATAGTACTTTTTTCAAATAATGGAAATTAAAACTAAGTAGCACCTAGAACTCATTTCGACAAATACAATTACTTTTCGAATTCAATGACGAACAACAATAATTATTCCCGTGTTAAAGCGTTATTTTTTTTTCTATAAATAGCTTTCTATATGCAAGCCAGTTTGAAATTTAAATAAAACCTTTGATAAGTTACCTCCTTGGTTCCCATGTTTCGGAGTAAAAGATCGTTCCATTTTTAAATTACACGACAGATATGAATATAATTTATTTAGCTGCTAAACACGACAGATATGGATTTTCATGCATTTTTTGGCGGCCGCTGCTCGCATGCATATGGCCAGTACAGCAATTGCGATTTATCTCGAAGAAGGTTGTCAAAATAATGCTCAAATTGCCAAGCATGTTTGAGAAAATGATATTAATTCAAACTTTGCCACCGTGCTCGTTATAACAACGTTTAACAGCTATATTTAAGGACCTCACTCGCCAGTTGCGCAAACTGGCGAGCACAAAAAAGGTAACCCTCTTTTCTCTTGTCTTTGAGTTATAAAAGAGAAAGAAACGCTGGTAGTGTTGCATTGAAGATGATATATGGTTGGAAAGAAAGTGACTGCTGAAATGATGGGTAATACAGATGTATGGCAGAAGAAGGAGACATGCTTCACCAACCCCAAATAAATTCAGGTAATGAATGAGGATGATGATTTTAATAAATTAAAAAACTTTTTGTAAACCTTACTTAACCAAAGCCCTAGCTAATAATGAGTAGGCTTTAGTTATTTTAGCGTCCTTAGTAATTATAATTTATTTGTTAAGTTTTACCGGACCTCTAATGGAGATGAAAATTAGCTAGAAAACATACCCAGACTTTTATAAAATAAAATGAAAAAGGTTTTTAAATGATAAATGAAATTTTGCTTTGTATATTGTTTATATTACGATTACAATTGTAAATGTTAACTAGATGAAGCCAAATTATGTCAGTCTGTTTGATTCATTATAATGGTTAAAGTATAGAACTGATTTGACGATTCCAAGGACGCAAATTCAATGTTTCGGAAGGTTCTCTATTGTGTCACCTAACGTTTTTATCCATAATTTAAAGTGCCATAACTTTTTTGTCCTAATCATCATTTGTCCGAATGATAACTTACCCGAACTTAATATCACATAATATCACATGCCATAAAATTGAAATCCCTAAATATAATATGTCCTAAATCCGTTTATCATAAATATTCCAATCAATAATATACAAAAGACATAAAACCGTTTTCAATAAAAGTTTATTTATTTATTTAACCATTAATGTACACACACATAATACACAGACAAGAAGAAGGAACAGAAAATAGGTACAAAGGTATGCTTATTTCTAACGAAATCTCTTCCAGCATACCTGCGAGAGGAGAGTTGAAAAAAAAGATATGTAGACAACGTGTGTAGAGGGGAATAAAAAGAAAAATATATTAAACAATTCACAATAAAGAAGAATACTGTATATATAATAATATATACTCTTATATACATGCATATTAATAAAATAAATATTACAATAATAAATACTAACTAATATCACAAATACTTAAATAATAATACATAATTATATGCAACTAAGACGGAATGGAAAGATAATGCTCTTTCACTCTCTTTTTAAAAACTGCAAGAGTTTGGCAGTCCCTAATATCAGGCGGCAACGAGTTCCACAACCGCACCGCGTGCACAGTAAAGGAGTAGGAGTAAAAGTCGGTAGTGTGGGAAGGTGTTTCAAGGAGATGCTTGAGATGCGACCTGCAAAGTGCATCGGAAGGACGGGAGTAGCAGAAGCGTTCGCGGAGGTAGGAAGGCGTTTTAGGGTTGTGAAGGACGTTATATAGCAGACACAAAAGCCGAGAGTTCCTGCGAAGTCGAATAGGGAGCCACTTGAGCATTTTACGAAAGCCTGAAACATGATCATACTTTTTGAGACTGAAAACAAAACGAATACATATATTTTGTAAACGCTCAAGTTTATTTAAAAGCTTCTCAGTGGCATCCAAATAACAGGCGTCGGCATAGTCGATGATGGGTTGAATAAGAGTTTGGGCAAGGGAAATTTTGGTGTTCAAGGGCAAAAAGCTCTGGAGGCACTTCAGCGAGTGGAAAGTGTAGTGCACCTTGCGACTGACTTCGGTGACATGGGCAGTCCATGATAAATAGGAGTCCATGATCACCCCCAAGTTTTTAGCCGTCCTAGTGAATTCAATTTGAACTCCATTCAAACTGAGAGGAGACAGCACCGCAACATCAAGCCTGTTTCGCATATGCCTACCGCCGATAACCATGGCCTGAGACTTCTTAGGGTTGATTTGCAGCCCAAAGGACCGCGACCACTCCCCAATCAATCTCAGCTCACTGTTAATGTCGGACACAGCGGCTTCCACATCTTGAATTGGAAAATGATGGTAAAGCTGCAAGTCGTCAGCATAGAGATGGAAGTTACACGACATGACTCTAGTGACAGAGTTAATAAAAATAGAAAAGAGAAGAGGAGAGAGAACGCCACCCTGTGGCACACCCGCAGTAAGAGGGCACCAATCCGAAGAAGTCTCGTCGAGGTGTACCCGCTGCGAGCGGCCTCCAAGATAGGAGTTGAACCAATCAATAGTGGAAGAGGAGAAATTGAAACATTTGAGGATCCCAAGAAGGATATCGAAGTCAACAGAGATAAAAGCGCTGCTGAAATCGAGAAGTACAAAGAAAGTAAGAGATTTGTGGTCCATAGCCCGGCGGATATCGTCAGCAACCTTTAACAGAGCTGTGACAGTACTGTGACCGGGCCGGAAACCAGATTGAAAAGGACTATGAAGATCATTACTAGAGAGAAACAGAGACAATTGCTGATGGACAATGTGCTCAAGAACTTTGGAAAGATAAGGAAGGATGGAAATGGGTCTGAAATCGGTCAGTGTGACCGGGTTAGGGATTTTGGGTAGTGGAATAATATGGGCTAGCTTCCAAGCATCGGGAACAGTGAAAGAAAACAAGGAGAAGTTAAAAATGTGGGTCAAAACGGGCAGTAATGTGGAGAGGATAGAAAAAAAGTCAGAATAAAGCAGTTGATTGAGAACATGTGGTTTTTGTAAGCAAGCAAGCATGCAGCATGCAAGCAAGCACGCAGCATGCAAGCAAGCATGCTGCATTTTTTTTTTCATGGCATGGTTTCTGACACGGCTCCGGCGCTGCGGGGCTCCGGCTGTCCCACGAGAGTTTATCGTCGCAGATGGGTTTAACGCTCACCACCGCAGTGTTGGCGAGTGTTATAACCACCTGCTCCTCAACTCACGGGCCGCCTCGCCCCTCCGCGCCTACGCGATTTTAAATTACACTCTAGGGGTAGAGCAGACAAGACTGCGTGGAGTCGGATTTACAGCGATTCGTTTCTGTCACAAAAAAATAGGTTTTAGGAAATGTTTTAGGACTATTTTTATTTATAAATGAACAGTCGGCACAATACACATTATTTAACGCAATACTCAGGACATATGACTTTAGGTCATGTAAAATTAGGAGATTCAATTATATAGTACTCTATATTATGACAGAATACTTTTAGAACTAGAGATAATTATGTTAAACAAAATTTCGGGATTTTGTCCATTATGGTTACTGAAGTTTATAGCAAACGTGTTATGGATAATGATTTTCGGACAAACAATTTTAGGAGAAGAAAGAGAGTACCATTTCGGAATGAAAGAAAATAAGGCTAAGGAGGAGCCACATACGTTAATAGGTTGATTAAGTTTAACTTAGTAAATATGTATTTATTTTAATCATCATATATAACACTCAGTAGTAACAAATTGCAAGTTTAATTACAGATTCAGCTCTATGAAATTCAAGGAATTACTGTACGTGCTAATTAAGAAACATTCCTCGTCTGGAGTAAAGTAATTATAAACTCTGTATTTCATGCATACTGCGACACTTAAGAAACCGAAGGTGTTAAATAGAGATTCGCAAGCAAATTGGTTTACCGCTCGTAGTTATTGTCGTTAAGTAACTCTGATCCCAATGTGTATTGAATTTGTCCCTCTACACCTATACAGTTTACAAAGTCTGAAGAATTACCAAATTTTAGTGGCCAAGGCATAGCGCAGAATGGATGGCCCCTGTAGCTGAAAGTTTCTAGAATGGCTACTTCGTACGGAAGGCTTTCTACAAGATGAACCGATGACCAGCAACTTAATTTTGTAAATGAATTCGGCAAGGCGAAGGATTTGATGCCATCAATCCACCAATCACATTGACGGAAATCCACAGAGTGTCTTTCAACTCGCACGTGGTTGGTCGATTGATGGGATCAAATTATCACACACACATTGGGCTGCTGGTAACGGGCGCAAGAGTTCGCTGCATGCAAGAAACAAAGGACAGGTCAATGAGGGGTCGCTTGTGAGTGACCTATTTACTACTGTGGATGATAGTCGGCTGCAATTAAGACGATTATAATAAAATATTAACAGTAGAACCAACAGATATTCAATCTCAGACTAGAATAAAATGAATGTACAAAAGGAAATATACAATACACCGCAATGAACAAAAATAAGAATGTTGAGAATATTATCGAAGAGAAAATTCCCGTCCTTAATGAAATAAGAATAATTTTGTACTCAGTAATCACGAACAAACAATTTGTTCACTCATTTAATTTGCCAGCGTGGGTGTTTTCATTGTAGTACAATGAATTCCAATATGGTATTCTGAGCATGGCTTTTCTAACCACACCCACGGTTGGCTGCCACTGGAACCAGTTTTATTATAAGCAAACAAATTATTGTGAAAGAGAATTTCTTCAGATTTATTACTTTTATTACTACCTAATTCTAATTTAGTGTAGGTATCTTGGTATCGGTGAAATATTTAAGAACCGTGAATTTTTTTACTTATTTAGGTTACCAACATCGATACATAAAAAATATATTATATTTTATTTTATTTACAACCCAATCTCCTAAGTTAGGTACTATAGAAACTCTTTGGTGCCAGTTACCGGTTGGCCACCCGCCCGAATAACCTAAAGGTAATTGAGATAAGTGACAGTAAAGTATAAGTGGTATGAAACGTCTCTGAAAAATTACGTACTTCAGACTTCGAGCTGGCTAGAAAAGCCAGGCATAACAAAATTTAACAAACTAGCAGGCGGCCAATGGGAACTAGTCACCGCCGCCTGTAGACATCTGCATTGCCAGGGGTACCACAGGGTCCACTGGTGCGTTACCCATTTTAGAGCGGTCTCTCTTTAATTTACTTACTGGACTCTTTACATCCCTAAGCATCGAGAGTGACCATCCTAGACATTGGTACCCATACTGTACATAAGCCACAACCTCATCGTTCTATTTTTATTCAGTGCAGTAAACTCAAACACTTAACTGTTCAACGTGAATGTCAAGTATAAAAATATGTTACTAAACTAAAAAGCTGTCAATACTAAGTGCACTAGCAACGTTTAAAAGCCATTCTCGCGACACAAGGCGTTGCAAGTGTTAAATAGGTAGCAAGAATAAACTGTTTTGCTTACCGTTACGCCCGTCCCTGAGCTAAAATGCCACTATCTGACAATTGGCCGATTTTAGTTTTTTGATGCCATCGTAATCAGCCAAAAAAGTATCGATCTTTCTAAGCAGTATTTTTCTACCATCAATAGATTCCGATTAAAAAATAAAAACAGCTGAAATTGCTAAGTTAACTTACATATTTTTGATATCATTGCGTAATTGATTTAAACTAACAATGTGCCTATTCGAAAATGAGCAAATATATCTATTTTTGGACACAAGAATCTCTTGCATATCACTATATTATAAAACTAAGTCTCCCGCCGCGTCTGTCTGTTGGCGATAAACTCAAAAACTACTGAACGGTTTTTTATGCACTTTCACCAATAGACAGAGTGATTCATGAGACGGTTTTAGTGTACTTATAATTTGTTATGGTTTTACAATGATTGTTGAAAATGTCGGCAAAAGTCAAGCCGTAAAAGTCAAGTACGAGAGAAAAACCATGTTGGCATAATATGCTTTAATACCCGTGCGAAGCCGGACAGAGTCGCTAGTGATTTATAGTTGATGGACAGTATTGATTTTTATAATTCCACCGTTTTTTGTTTTACGTCTATAACTTAAAATATGATATGTTCAGATAGCGGCACTATAGCTTGAGGAGGGCAGCGTATTGTAAGGCGAGCATGGACTTAACTTGCATGATATGCATAACATTATGCTAAACACTGTGTGCTTTCTTCCTCGTCAGTTTACTCGTTTCAGGAGTATAAAGATGCTGTCTTTGATTAAAAAGGATTGAAATTTGAAGAACATGCTGTGGAAAAGCCTTTTACTGTGTGTAAATGAGAAGTTTTTATTTTGATAAATAAGCCTAAGATTTGATGTGGTCCTCGAGGCTGGTGCAGGATCGTGCGGATTGAACAAATAAATTAAAGGGCTTTGCACAGCAGTGGGCGAAGTCAGGCTGTAGATGATGATGATGTGGTCCGTGATCTTCTGAAATGGTTGCCGTATCATGAGGATTGTGTCATTGTAGTATCTTCAATGACACAATTCTTTGTCTTCAGCAAATCATCTGCCTGGCTTTTACCCAACTATATTGGGGTCGGCTTCCAGTCTTACCGGATTTAGCTAAGTACCAGTGTTTTACATGGAGCGACTGCCTATCTGACCTCCACAACCCAGTAACTGGGTAACACGGTAACCCTTGGCAAGACTGGTGTCAGATCTGAAGCTTCTGACTACCCGTAACGACTGTCAAAGATCTTCAAATGACAGCCGGAACCAACGGCTTAACGTGCTTGCCGAGGCACGGAGGAAACTCGGTATGTTGAAATGGTCACCCATCCACGGACCGACCTCGTCAAGCGTTGCTTAACCTTGATAATCGACCCGTGCGGCTGTTATTATTTAGCCACGAGCTCCTTTTCTTCAGCCCTTAGCCCTTTGTCTGCAGCAAATATCAAACAATATTTAAAATCGTTCGCCGTATTGCCAGTAAATTTCATGTGAGACTGCTTTTGTGCATTCAGGGCAAAGTAAGCTGTTGACCCCGATAGGATGTGTTTAAAACAGAACGTGTCGATCTTATCGCAATCGTTTAGTGGACACATTACTGCAGCTGGCGAAATGTCGAAACGACGTTAAGAAAATAGACAAAGAAATGACAATAACAAATAATTTTTGATACTTACACAAATGTTCTAGATTCCTGCCACAAATTACTCAAGTTTGTGAGTCAACTTTATCATGGGCAAACGCAATATGTCTTCTTTTTGTACCACTTGCTCAAAAAAGTGACATTCTATGCCACAAAAAGCGAACATAACAATAGTCATTTTTAATCTGTTAAAAACAGGGAAAGAAAATTGTACTGAATTTCATTCATCCTCTAGGGGGAGAATGTGATTTAAATTTGGAATACTTACCGAAATTCATACTGAACTACATCTGTGTTTACACCATTGAGTTTGTATATAAAGCATTATACATCTTTTTGAATAAAGAATTTATTTATTTACATTTATTATGCAGTTATGATTATTAAATAAAATTACGAAAACCGACGAGGCCGTATGAGCTGATGCCTTTGCTTTTCCGACAAAAAAATATTAGTCTAGGAATTTGCCGCGTTTATGTACCAAACAAAAATGTAACTCTCTCTATCAATAATTAGACCAATGTTTCGAATGTTAACTTTTACTTTTAATTGTCATTATTTTTAATAACTGCTTATCTCATATTATTATTGTGTTAATTTTTTCGCAAATGGTACGAAAAGTAGAGTATTTTCCTCGGTGATAAAAGTGTCTTAGTCTTGGGTGAACTTAAATCCCTCGCTACACTCAGGACTCGTCTTAAATCCCTCGCTTCGCTCGTGATTTAAGTTTTTAACACCCTCGCTCGCTCGGGAGTAAACCTCGAGTCCTTCGTTACACTCGCGATTTAAATCGTCACCCGCGATAGAAGACACTGCTTTATCCCCTTGGTTAATAATCTACTATTTCACCGACATAAAAAAAGGAGGTAATCCATTCGACACGTATGTATATAATATTGTTGGCATTGCACATATGTTACTCTGTATGGGCTTCAAAACACCTGTGCCAAATTTCATAAGTGTATGTATGTTTGTCCACGTATTTCTCCGAAAATACTTATCGGATTGTGATTATTCATTTTGTGTTGGATTTAATATCTCTCATCTTAGGAAATAGTGCAAGTTTCATCAAAATCGGTTTAGCAGTTTTCAAGATAGAAACAAAGAACCAAACTCCTTAGTGACATACAGCACTAATTTGTAAATTGAGTTACTTTGGGTGTTTTTCAATCCTATAGGTACCTTACTATAGAACTTGCTCATTTTTAGTGATGGTGAAAACTAAAAAGAGAGAAATAAAAACTGTTTTCACAAAAAACAAATACCGATACACTAAATATGACGATACGGTGTCTTTGGTACCTCTTGTTTTTATAATTTTTTGACACCGTCTTCCGAAACGAAAGTTATTTTGCCCTTTGTAGTCACTGACCTCTATTATACAGGTCAGTGTTTGTAGTGTTTTGCATTTGAAGTCGGTATAATTTTTTGTGAAAAAGTTTTTATTCCTAAGAATAAAAACTTTTTTCTTTCACGTTGGATCTTACTAATTCCGAGTAACTAGCTAACACGTACGACGTTCCCGTCACGTTTTAATTTAACCTTTTGTTAGTAGCTAACTCTGAGTTATGTTTTTGGCACAAGTTGGCCTTAAGGCGCCTCCCTGAGCAAAACGCCGTGCTAGTCGTTTTTGTGTAGTTTTTAAGAGCTATCTACTCTTTATTTAAAAAGAAATATCAATTAAAAATTTCTACATAATGTTGATTCTAAAATGGTGGTAGTACACTTTTTTTTTATCACTAATCTCCTTCCAACAACAACATAAAAATTAGTAATAATTATTGATAGCATGTATCTCGTCCTAAAGTGTTCATTAATTATTTTTGTACTAACACTAATGGATAGCCAATTTGATAACGAATATTTTGTAAGTCTTATTTTTTCAAAAGACCAATATTCGAATTAAAAAAAAACTAAAATCTGGGCGTATTAACTACTGTAATTCATGCGCCACCAGTGCCGCTAGGCCAATAGGAATGCTCATATCTCATGCTGATTTTTGGTCAGGCGGCCTTAAATTCATTCTATTAGTCATCACATTGTAGGTAACTACATAATATGTCTGTAATATTCCTGCCTTCGGCTTTACACCCATATTAGATCCCTATATTGTGCTATAATTTTCGCTGTATTTTCAAAAACGTGTTACAATATTAAACAACAAAATCAGTTGCCCTGCTCAACCGCGGTGTTTTTTTAGCTTTTCCGCCGCGGGCTGAGTTGTGGAAACATGTTTAATTCTGTTCGCCCCTGGGTAACATGCCTCATTAATGTTGATAGAATTACATCCTAAAACAAGTTCAAGGGTAATCCATCATTATATGTATAGTATAGTTATAATATTATTTTAATATTCATGTTTGAATTTCGAATCTTCACTCCTTCACGTATTACTACTAAGTTACTGGGTTGGGAAGGTCAGACAGGCAAACATCATCATTATCTTCAGTTTTTTTTTTTATTATCTATAGGCTTGCGCTTGACCACTATCTCACCTGATGGTAGCGATGATGTGGTCGACGGTGAAGCACGCTTGCCTAGAAAAAAACCATTCACTCTTGACTTAAAGACCCCTAGATTGTAGCTATCGGGAAACACAGACTCCGGCAGGGAATTCCACTCCTTAGCTGTACGCATAATAAAAGTGTCCCCAAAACGTTCAAACGTCGTAATGTTCCCACTGCAGGGACTCAGGCCTTCTGTCTTTGAGAGAGGGAACGGGCTTTAATCCACTGGGATGGTCTCGTATGTGATATAAAATTTTGCGTCTTAGAATTTTTGGTTCCAGGACATGTCGGTTTCTTTGCGATGCTTTCCTTCATCGGTTTTAAACAGAAAGTAAAGCATTTACACAAAGTAAAGCCATGACCCACGACACGTAAGTAAAGGCTTTTAGCATTGGGCCACCACTGCTCTCACAGGCAGCATGTCGGTCGCATATGATGTATAGGGTCTTTACCGGCTCGAAGGACCAAAAACATGTAGGGTCTTTACACCTTTTATTGATGATAGTTTGAGTGATACGCAAGAATACGTAATAATAGATTTTATTGATTAATTGAATGAAAATGAGTGCACGCGATTTGAATGGTATTGTTCCCGTAGTGCCCAAACAACAGCTTAGACCGTGAAGTCACCGGCTTTTGGCCGTACTTTCCGTTCCCTTTTATTTGTACGTATATTGTGTGTATCTGTATGTGCCAAATAAACTAGTTTTCTTTCTTTCTTACCTTCGACATGTACGGTGTCCCGAGCTAACTCGCCTCTAGTTCGGGCGCTCACGATTCTAAATGCCCTTCTGACATCAGCACCGGAGTGTGACCTGTTTGCTGAAAGATGGATAATATTCAAGTTTTTGTGAGAAGATGGATGAAAGATAGAATAGTAAATACATGTATAGGTATTCTTTCTGATTTTTTTCTTCCGTAAGTATTTTTAATTATTATTACTGTTTTTTTTTTCTGTCATGTTCTTTGTTATATCGTGTATTTTTTTTATTTGTATATAGATATATTTAATTTTGCCTAATGCCCGTCCTTTGGTGAAGATCTGATGAAAAACTTCAGAGATATACAACAGAACTCTTCAATAAATGACGGCAGATCTCTCGGGATTGCTGCAGTCACATGTCTGTTTATTGTTTATACAATTTCATAACATAACATCACGCCAGTACGCTCTTAAGGGGTACGCAGATATGTACAGTTCACCCTGGTATACTCTCATTCCACCGGTTATGTTCAAGTTTCATTTTATTCGATTAATCTATACTGGCATCTCTTAAGGCATTATAGGTACTTCTATAGAACTCGCCCATTTTGTACCACAACTAAAAAATGAAAAATCGATGTCAAAAAACGAAGAAACGGAAAAAGAACACCGTCTCCCGAAATTGAGGTTTTTTTTAATTTTAAGTGTTTTTGGAAGTCGATTGTATTTTTTTGTAAAAAAGTATTTATTCTTAAAATAAAAATTATTATCGTTTAGATATGGCACAGCAATGGCTAGACAAAAAAGCCCGCCAAGTGTGAGTCATGCTCGCGCACAAAGGGTTCCTTACTATAATCGCAAAAAACGGCAAAAAAATCACGTTAGTTGTAATAAAATAAATATTTAAGTGGGAGCCCCACTTAAATATTTAATTTATTACAACTAACGTGATTTTTTTGCCGTTTTCCCACTCCCACTCCCACTTAAATATTTATTTTATTCTGTTTTTAGTATTTGTTGTTATAGCGGCAACAGAAATACATCATCTGTAAAATTTCAACTGTCTAGCTATAACGGTTCATAAGATACAGCCTGGTGACAGACAGACAGACAGACAGACGGACCGCGAAGTCTTAGTTATAGGGTCCCGTTTTTACCCTTTGGGTACGGAATCCTAAAAAAGTAGCTATCTACCCCATGTTCATGTTTCGTAGGTATTTATGATTTGACAAAATAATGAGATTTCTTGATAATATTTAAGTTCAAGCATGTAATATAAATATAATACAGTCCGGAATAAATTTTCTAAATAATTGTGAAAAATGCATCAAAATCTAATGTCTCTTTTAGAAGCGGTCACTGAAGCAGAATAAAAAGCGATTTCATTTAATACTATTTAAATTTATGTACATAGATATAGAAGATTATAGATGAAGTGTTTCATGAAAGCTATGAAGAGTGAATATGTGGAAATGGAAAACGGGACCGGATACTAGACTCTGCTGAATCTGTGAATGCCTTGATTTAGGTAGATGGAATACAAAAGCGAATCGTGATATGAAAAGCCCCCGGTAACGTGAGCAATGTGATCATAGCAAAATATTCTTTATCATAGGCATCAGAGCAAAGTATTTTTAAATAAAAGCCGGCCAAGTGCGAGTCAGACTCGCGCAAGAAGGGTTCCGTACCATTATCGCAAAAACCGTCAAAAAAATCATGTTTGTTGAATGGGGGCCCCACTTTAATAGTTATTTTATTATGTTTTTAGTATTTTTTGTTATAGCGGCAACGGAAATACATCATCTGTGAAAATTTCAACTGTCTAGCTATCACGGTTCATGAGATACAGCCTGGTGACATACAGACAGACAGACGGATGGTGGAGTCTTAGTAAAAGGGTCCCGTTTTTACCCTTTGGATATAGAACCCTAAAAACAAGTAAGTTTGAATAGAAAAAAATTCAAGTTTATAGGTCAATCGGAAGTAAGAAAATTTTTGTATTTTTTTTTGTAAAATATCCATCTTTTGTGGCTTCTCATTCCTTTATTTCCAATATTTTTTAAAACAATAAATACAATATGTATCTACTCAAAGAGCTCTATACAAGTAAATTATTTTTCTCGCGCTCCCCTTTATCTTTTTGGGACAATTGGCACAATTTTTTTGGCTTTGGGTCAACAAAATACTTATTCTGTAAAAATTTAAAGACTGTAGCTGCAACGGTTTGGCTGTAAAACCTGTGTGACAGACAGACGGACATGTGAGTGACAGCAATAGGACTCTGATTGGATCCTTCGGGTACGGAATCCTAAAAAAAACCAGCCAAGTGCGAGTCGGGTCACGCGCAGTAGGGTGCCGAAGTTGCATAATAATGCGGACTAAGAAGAGGCTTGTTGCTTGATTTAAACTAAAGGACTAACTGGTAACTGAAGGAGTTATACAAGTAAAAATAAAAAAAAACCAAAACAAATAAATTTTTTTATTTCATACTTTTCAAACAACATATTTTATCTAGTAGTAGACACGCTTCGATCAACAATCTATCGAACACGTAATTATGACACGATATCTTGCGAAAATACTCCGTTTCGAACAGAAAACAGCCCATAACTTTTGAACGGCTTAACCGATTTTCACCAAACATAGCTAAGAACACTCTCGACAAAGTCACCTTTCAAACAATTAAATTTAAATCAAAATCGGCTCATCCGTTTAGGCGCTATGATACACAGCAACACACGTCAAACTTATAACAACCCTCTTTTTCCGTCGGGGGTTAAAAATCCAACTTCGCAACTGAATTTGGAAAAATATTATCTATTTGAGTACCACCGCGGGTGCGAATTGCGAAAGGAACCGTTGCGAGCGCGTTAGAGCCACGGGGAATGGTATGGTTCGTTCCTGGATACCTGCGCTCACGCTCCTTGTTTATTTCTCTTTCGGAATTTGAAATTATCTAATCTGCGGTATTCACTATTTCGTTCTGGAAAGTTTTACGCTACTCAATTAGTGATATAGTCGGGTCGAATATTGACTTTATAGATGGATATCGACAAAAGAAAATAAGTAATAAGCTTGGCAATCGAAATAAATTGACTCTAGATTACAAAACGTCGAAAATACTTCTGCACTAACACAAAATAGAATCTCCCGCGCGCATGCGTCGTATGTACTACGGACCGGTACTGCCAACTACTCCGGCCACTCCAATGCGTTATTCGAGCTTAAACATTATTAATGTAGAAATCATTATTATTAAGGAAGTTATGATTTTATTTTTGTATATTTTTACATGGTTCATAAACATATATTTACTATCTGTTTTAAACAGCTAACAACATTACTTAAGTAATTTTTCAATAGCATTTGTACATAAATTTTACTGTTTCAAGTACATTTTATAAGTTGGTCGATTATTACTCGTAAACTTGTAAAGCCTGTTATGATTTATTTTTTGTATGTTTTTCATGATTCATAAGAATATATTAACTCTGTTTTACACAGCTAACAACGTTATTAAGTAATTTTTCAATGGCATTTGTGCAAATTTTTTAACTGTCCCAAGTACATTTTATAAGTCGGTCGACTATTACTCGTAAACTTGTACAGCCTACTTGTCTATGATAGTTTTTATTTTAATTTCGTTATATTTACTACTGCCGTGAATTTTTTTACATTGCCAAGAGCAATCATTTCGCTGGCAGAGGGGGATTGACTTGATTCTAACATAAATTTGCAATTTAAAGCTTAATTTTACTCAAACGGATCTCTGAATCGAAAAATGGTTAACACAAACCCAACATATTTTTGAATGGCTTATCCAACGATACCCCACACCATGGGATAGACGAGAAAAAAAATACATAACCACTTTACGACTATAGGAGGAACCCCAAAAATATTTTTGGGGTTTGTTTTATTTTTTTACCACTTAGTCGGAATTATTAATATGTATATCCATGCCAAATTATAGCTTTCTAGTACTTAGATTATCTGAGCTAAGCTGCGGACGGACAGACGGACAGAGCGAAACTATAAGGCTTCCTTGTTGACTTCGGAACCCTAAAAACAGCAAGTTTTTTTTAATTTACTTCAAGATTATTTATTTGTGGAAACATGAGTACACATACAGAGCATGCAAGTTATTAAATTACATAATAGATTAAGATCAGTCATGTTTGGCCTTAGTGGCGTACAAATATTTAAATTTCAGTAATAAAAGTCATTGGATAAATTATTAGATTAAATAAGAACAAAATAGTAAATCACAATTTCTAAAACAAATAAATTAAGTAATGGTCATAGTTAGGTAACAATTATTAAATGTCAAAATAGAAAATCACAATTTCTAAAACAAATAAATTAAATAATGGTCATAGTTAGGTAACAATTATTAAATGTCAATTAAAATTATCCAATATCAAATGTCAATTAAAATTAAAATTATCCAGTGTCAAATGTCAAATCAAATGTATTTATTTCAATAAAAATATTATGTTGCTATATGTACAGATTACGTCAAAGATGCATTGATAACATTGGTTACTACACGGCATTAGATGTTGTCATTCAGAAATTCTAGAATACTGTAGTATGCTTTCCCTTCTAGCAGTATCTTTAATTTATTTTTTAATTGACGGACATTAAGCTCCTTCCAACTATTAGGAAGTTTATTCAAAACTTTAGGGGCCATACAGAAAACACTCTTGTGCATTAATGCTGTTTTCGAGCTGTGTAGACAAATAATACTGTCATCGCGCCTACTATGGTTGCGATCGACCACTTCTGATTGACGTGGAAATAAGTGTCGATTTGATTTTACAAACACGACAATTTCTGAAATTGTCTTTCTGAAATTGGCAAGGCAGAGTTAATATTTTATATTTTTTTAAATAGGGCTTACAACTTTCGGTTGACTGTAACTTAAACATAGTCCTGATGCATCTTTTTTGGGCTTTAAAGGGTATGTCCTTGTCGGTTGAGTTGCCCCAGAAAATTATCCCATATCTCAAATGTGAAGAAACCAAACCAACCAACTTCTAATTCTATTTACAAACAAGTTTCTCGTAGTACCTTTTGCCTTTCTAACTTTATGGATTACTATTGCCAGTAAGGTTGTTAACCTTATGACACATAGAATATTGATGACCACAATTTTAGCATAGCATACATAGATAAATATATTTTATAACAATTCGCGTATCTATGTAATTATTTTTCTAGTTATAATTGGCTTTGTAATCATTTCAGTGACCTACATGAGATATTTGTTTTAACAATTTCACTATTTGCATTAGATTTGTTGCACAATTTATATAAATTTGTAGTTTTCACAGATATGGTGAAATAATAAAATGTATGAAAATAAATAAAATGGAAGTGTCCGTTTGTAATGTCAAAATAACAGCGTTTTAACCGACTTACCAAAAAGGAGGAGGTTCTCAATTCAGATGTTTCCATTTTTTGTGCTGTGTTTTTTCGGCACGATAAATATATTTACGGTATGAGGGAGTTATATACGTAAAATTCTTTTTTTGTTTGAAAGGGTACTCCATTGAATATGTATGAAGGTACAGTTAGTTTGCGGTCTCTTTGTCAAAGAACCTGACTCTTTAACCAACTTCCCAAAAAATGGAGGTTCTCAATACGGTTGATTAAATTTTTTTTATAACCCCGTCCCGTGGAGATGGATTTGCAAAATTCTTTTTTTGTTTAGGGTATACTCTCGAAGTGGTCCCATTGTCACCAAATCAGAATCTGATGATAAGATCCCATGGAAATCGAGGGAACTCCTCAAATATTATAGGCAGGCTTTATAAATTTTGGTATTTTTAATAACATGGCAAGCATTTGCACTTTGAAAGTATCATTTGGTGAAGTGGAACTGACGAAAAAGACCACAGATGGCCACTGGAACTCCTTAATAAATATGTCTTGGGTATAAGATATTTCGAATAGTTAAGCGACTGTGATGAGCAAATACATATAAATAAATGGCACTGATGAAAATAGTATTCTGGTCGTGAAAAATTAAACCGACTTATAGAGCAAAACACTACAAAGCGAAAAATTACTTTGTTTTCTGAAGTCGGTGTCGTTTGTACCTATTGTTTTTCGTTTTTTGACAAAATTCGGAAAACAAAGTTATTTTTCGCTTTGTAGTGTTTTGCTTTAATTAGAAGTCGGTTAAATTCGTTTGTTAAAAAGTTTTTTACTAAATGCAGAAAGGGTATACATACGGTACTTTTAATTCAATAATTTGGATACCGCATAAAAAAAT
The DNA here is from genome assembly GCA_948252205.1 of Orthosia incerta. Taxonomy (NCBI): domain Eukaryota; kingdom Metazoa; phylum Arthropoda; class Insecta; order Lepidoptera; family Noctuidae; genus Orthosia; species Orthosia incerta. The sequence goes on from OX411748.1 coordinate 11,824,362, forward strand.
AAAACCCATGTTTTTAGTTAGTTTGATGCGGACGAAGTCGCAGCCAACAGCTAGTATTAAATATAGAAACACAAACAATTATTTTACTTGTAAATTAGTTCATCAGCAGTTTACATGATGTAGCAACGTAATTAATTAAACTATCTATGCAAATTTCATAGTTGCTACCCACGTAGGTAAAGCTTTACAATAATCTGCTAATTAGTTATATATATCTGATAATTAGTTTGAATTTTTGTCTTTGTGTTCTGATTTTTGACATCTCTTTTATGCAGGGTTGAGCATGTATATTCAGGACGAAAAGTTTATAGGCGAGCAAGTGCAGCTAGCTGAGACAATACGTATAATACTTATAATTATATTTATCATTGCCAAAATGAAACAAAATGACAAAATGGATTTGCACAAACATCCTCTCACCCCAAACGCATATACCGTCTCCGTTCCGTCGTGGGTAAATAACCAAATCTGACAAAGAAATTGTAGGCTTTCCCTAAATCTGATGACTTTAAAAACTTCGATTTGGGTAATTTCGAAAAGTAAGGACTCGATTTCTAAATTTCGAATGTCACATTATTATACTTGTCAAAGTTCTTTGCAACCAGCAATAACTTATAATGAGTTTTTCATAAAATAAAAGCCGTCCCTTATCATTGAAACAAAATGCAAATGCATCGGACTTTGGGCCTTTGTACTAAAAATAACTTTCCTTTCCCATTATTTTGTTCATTAAGATTCATTAATTGTATCACACACCCACGGGTTTGAGGGGGCGTAGAAGAAACTTTCGAAACCTCATTTTTTATAATAAACACACATTAGACTTTTAAAAACGACATAGTTACGTACGAAATTATTGGTAACAAAATCAGTATAAACTGCGCTATATCAGTATATATCAGTGGTAAAAAATAAGTTTGTATTAGTAATAAGCTGGCCTTTTATTCAATTAGGAGTCCTTACTTACTATACGAGACTAGCTCAATGTCCAAGTCTTATCACCAAATTGCATTCAACTGTTCCTAGTTATATAACAGCGTCTAATTAAAAAATGTAAAGTAATTTTAGTAGATACATGTCGAAAGTTGCGTTAGCTACAAGCAAAAAAAAACAATAGCTTAATTTTCTAGTTTTTATTTGTTATATAACGTATTTTAATTAGTATTTACTGAAGTTTTTGCGTAAATGTTCCTGTGGGTGGAGCTGCATGCCGAAATACAGGCTCCCACCTAGTTCGGCTGCAGAGCAGCTCTCTGAAATTTTTATTGTGCTTAGTTTTTTAAGTCACTAATCCAAATTGTGAACCTTTGCTTAAGACAATAAATGTATATATATAAACTTTTTCAAATATTCCTGTTTTATAACAGAACTACATGAAAAAGCAATGAACTTAGTAGTTTTGGGCTTACATAGTAAAACTGAATATATATATCTGTGCTTGCAGCTGTGTAGTCACTTCTACAGACAATACGTCCCAATAGAACTGTCATTAGCTATCTATGTTCAAACCACTCTGCTCTAACCACTTTATTTCTGTTTGCTTAATCTAGATTAAATATATATGTCATCACTTTATTGTTCCTTCTGTTCTTGCCAAAAGCCAAGGGTTTATTTTACTGGTACTAAAGTTGTCATAACTTCGTCTATTTTCACACACAACAGAATTTTGATGACAATTATAACATCCAATTGTTTTGTTTTCCTTTAATCCCCTGATCAAGTTGGAATTGCTTTTGATGTATCTCGTATAATCATTGGTTGGCTTGAGGGCTACGATTAATGAATTTCTGTCAATGCTTTGCCTGTAAAGCGTATTCGGTATGGCGCAAACTTGTCCACTAATATCGGCGACTCATCTATATCAAAATTTTAGAACATCGCTAGTCGACGAACAAAGAACACAATGATTGGTTACCATTCTTGATAAAAAGTTTTTGTGTGTTGTTATTGTTGCATAGTCAACCCTTTCTAAACAATACAACTTTTTAAGAAAAAAAAGACCGACTTCTAAAGCAAAACACTAGAAATCGAAAAATAACTTTTTTTCCGAAGTCGGTGTCTTTGGTACCTACTGTTTTTCATTTTTTTAGACACCGACTTCGGACTTCGGAAAAGAAGTTATTTTTCGATTTGTAGTGTTTTGCTTTAGAAGTCGGTTTTAATTTTTGTTTAAGTTTTTATTTTAACTTTTTAGTGGTCATAATGGACAAAATCTATAGTAAGGTACCTATAAGGCCCACAGTGTTACCAGAATAGATTACCCAAATGAAAACTCCAAAAAATAAACAAACAAAAATTACATCGTCCTTGTAAACAGAAATGTACATAAATTAAAAAAAAAACATAAAATGAAAAGCACTGGGCCTATCTATGTAATTTTTTTAAAAATGGCAACTATTCTGCATCAAACTAAAGAAAACTCAAGTAAATTGGATAATAAATCTCAGCGTAGTCGGTGTTAATACATTAAAAAAAAAACTCCTTTTTGTCGTATAAAAATTGATCAGCAATTGCAATATGTTCACGTTTATTTCGTTAAATACATACATTTGTTTCTCTAAAACTGCAGTAAACTACATCATTCATAATTATGATATCGTCTCGTGGAAAAAATTAACCAGGAATCCGATTCCCGACATACTCTCCACGACTACTCGACAACTCCAGGTAGACTAAGAAGTCGTAAGAGCTTCCTACAAACTACATAGGCAATCCAGGACAAGCCGCCTGAGGAGAGGAGAAAATTGTGGATAGAGAAGTGTCCACCACCCCATGACATCGTTGAGCCCAAGGAACATCTGCTGCTCGGTCATGAATTGCAGTGGCCTACATGGAAGATACTGAATCGGCTACGTACCCAAGTAGGCCGCTGCAAATATAATTTGGAAAAATGGTCGATTATTGATCCGTCCAGCACCCGGTGCGAGTGTCCCTTGTATAGACTTTGTCCCGCTTGCTGTAGTGCCCTGGATCCAAGTAAATACTTGAACCCTGGATGACCTTTGCAGTGCTTCTGACGCTGCAATAAGCGTGGCCACCTACTGGGCCCAGACAATTTATTTAAATACCATTGAATCGAATAGAAGAAAAAAATCGTCTTAGACATTCTATATGACAGGAGAGGAGTTTTCTCCAGTTCATAATAATATGTATATAAACAGTGACGAATTTGAAGGCAAGTGGCCGTTCACAACTACTGGCTCGAAAGAACTGAAGTGCAAAACAAGTGACCAGGGTTATGAGTTGAGCCGTTGCCGAATTCAGTCGCTTTGTTTGTGGCAGAACTTAAACATTATTCGACTATTTTCTAGAACTAGATACGTCACCGACAGGTTTTGTGGCCTGGTTTGTATTTATCGTTTGCCTGAAGCTAAGTACATAGTTATTATTATTAGATGTCTTACTTTTCACAATTTATCTGTCATGTATCAAAGAACTAATGAAATGATTAAGAACGAGTGCGCAATTTGAAGTAAGTATTTTACAAATAAAAAAACGACACGATCCAAATAACTGAGCACCCCAAATGTCAATGTCACTCTGAAGTTTGACTCTCGCTTTTGACTCACGAGTCGAACGCGGGGCGCCGCGCGGCTTGGTGGGAGTAGTGGTCGTTTCACATTTGAGGTGCTCAGTTATTTTACCCGAGTATTGCCTACATGATAAGGATTATAACCTTACCTAACCTAACACAATCTTCGTTTTAGCTTTAAAAAGTTTCAGATTTAATAAAAAAAACTTTCAAAAGCTAAGTGACACAAATTAAAATGTCTGCTGAAAAATCGTCTTTGTTAATGACAATAGAAATCCATTAACAAAATTTTCCTCAATCTTCGTTATAAATCTTTTTGGTCTTTAGAGTTCAGAAGAAAGTATTTTATTAAAAGTGAATTAATTGACTTCTTTATTATATAAGTTTAACTTCTGTTATAGTTTTATTGAAAGTCGGTGTTTATTTCTATTTCTAGATGTTTTCCACAGTTTCGCTCTCGTAATCTATCCTACAGTCTAAGCAATTACAAAATAAATCAAAATATTTCATCATCATCATCATTTCAGTCGAAAGCGCCCACTGCTGGACTTAGGCCTAAAATATTTCTACGTGAAGTCAAAGAGTTTATTAGTATTCAATGTGACTAGTACGGAAATTTTATTCGATGTAATGAAAATTTATTTAAATATTAAAATATGCCAATGCATTCCACTATCTTCCTGGACAAATCTTTTACTGTCCAGGCCGCTCGTCTATGGAATGCATTGCCTGTAACAATAAAACGCGCGCAATCATTGCCGATCTTCAAAAGACTGGTGAAGGAGAACTACCTGTCACAGTGATCTTCTTCTTGTTGCAGCTGTATTGTTTTCTTGACTGTATATTTATGTGTATGTATGTATTTATGTATCTATTTTAGTATTTTATATTTAGTGCTTTTTATGTTTGTGACTTATTGTTTTATTCAAACTTGCACCAAGTGCAACCCCATGTCGTGTCCAGGCTATCTCTCTCCATTCTGGGTTGCCTGGAAGAGATCGCAGAACGCGATAAGGTCATCTGTTGTATGTTTGTTTTAATTTTAAGGTTGCCGTAGGTAATTTTTTTTATTTTTTTTTTATAATATTCTTTTTGTCTTGGTGTACAATAAAGTGTATATAAATAAATAAATAATATTATGATTTCATATATTGAAACTACCTTGAAAACAACTAAAGCGCTAATTTAAACAAGTTACAATTTTAAGTTCAAGTTACAGGTCTATTGACTTCATATTCGCGCGCTCAACTCCACTTTTTGTCACGGGGATTGAGCGGGAAAACTGATTAAATATGTAGAAAAATGGCGGTTTTTTCTTTGGCTCTCGAGTAGTGAGGTGTACAACCAAGTGTTCACTTACGTGTATCTGATTGAATTAAAGTAATTGAAACAATTTAATAGAGCTTTTCTTTCAACAGTTACCGCTTGTTTAACCGGGATTAAAATTACTCTATGACACTAAGCGATATGTAGCTTTTTATCACCATTCATCATTTCAGCCAAAAGCCGTCCACTGCTGAACATAGGGCCTCCCCCAAGCGTCACAACACTGAACGATCCTGTGCGTCTCGCATCCACCAGTCGCCGCTCCACTATTCCAGAAATTTTCAGCCCAACGACCATCCGTTCTGCGAGCAATGTGCCCTGCCCACTGCCATTGTAGTTTGGCAATTCTTCGGGCTATGTCGGTCACCTTGGTTCTCTTGCGTATGTCTTCATTTCTGATTTGATCACGCAAAGAAACACCGAGGATATCTCTCTCCATTGCCCTTTGGGTGACTTTAAGCCTTTTGATGAGGCCCATTTTAAGTTTTCTATCGGGGAAAAAGTGTTCATAGTCGCAAACAAACAAATACGATAGTTTTAATAAATACGATTTATCAAACGGATTAGATGGCTAATTGGTTTTTCAATTCTGTGAACATATAACACTGTTCTATTGTGATACCTTCTACATTCTGTTAGCTCAGAGCACACAAATTATAACCGTGTGGTCTCCTTTTTATGTTTACACTATCTTATCAAAGGCATCCTTAGATGAAGGTTTTTACCTAAGTAGACTAATCGACCTACGTTTCCACAGAAATGAGAAGGTCTATCTTCTCATCAAATCTTTATAATAAATTAATGCAAGATTTGATAAATTAATAATTTTGAGTGTGATTTAGTCATCTAGCAAATAAGTCGTTGAAGTTCATTAATAAATAAGATAATTTATACTTCTCCCATAGGCAGTAGTATGAAATTTCAGGCAAAAAGAAAGATGTTAAGGTGGTTTTACCGGCGTGGCAAGGCGTGGATGGGATGGGCGAAACTTGAAATTTGTCTGACAAAATTTCTATCCACTTCCTGGCCTTCTTTGGTATAAAAGGTCTAGATGTGCGAGGCGAGAATTGAAATATTGTTAGTACAATGTTGGACTTTATTTCTCTAAAACCTATTGAAATTGATGAAATTTAATATTTTTTATTTTTCACCTTCGACCACGTCATCAGTTAACATTAGGTTCATCAGTGGTCGAACGCGAGCCAATAGCAAATAAAAATAAACTTGTTCGATTTGCAACTACCAATCAAAGATGAGCTACTTTGATGTATTCGAGGTACCAGTGTAGCTAAAATACTGTTCGGACTGCCCCGGAAATCGCTCAGCATAGAAAAAGACATTACGCTTACGCATGACGCCATAAAAAGTTCAGAGATAAAAAGTGCCTATTAAAATTGATGAAAACGCTTTCATATTTTTATTCTCATTTGATTTGCAACTACCAATCAAAGATGAGCTACTTTGATGTATTCAAGGTACCAGTGTAGCTAAAATACTGTTCGGACTGCGCCGGAATCCTCTCATCATCTGCTCATCATAGAAAAAGAAATTTCGCTTACGCATGATTCCATAAAAAGTTCAGAGATAAAAAGTACCTATTGAAATTGATGAAAACGAATTCATATTTTTAATCTTGTTCGATTTGCAACTACCAATCAAAGATGAGCTATGTCGATGTATTCAAGGCGCGGGCGTTGCTTCCTTTGACAAGGAAATGACCTGTGATTACATTGATTGCCATGACGTGACTTTGCTACCGTTTCTCTACTGACATACTCCATTGAATATGTATGAAGGTACAGTTGGTTTGCGGTCTCTTTGTCAAAGAGGAGTTGTGTTTGTCTTTTAACCTGACTTTTTAACCGTCTTCCAAAAAAGTAGGAGGTTCTCAATTCGGATGATTCAATTTTTTATTTATATATTCGGGCATAACTCCGTCATATATAGATGGATTTGAAAAATATCTCTCTCTCGAGATACACTCGAGGTGGTCCAATAGGGAACATTACTGCCAATTGCTCCCGCCAGATGGCGCTTGACGGCTCGGAGTAAACAAAAACATAACAACATGGCGTCTACTACTGTTTGTGGTTACCGAACTCTTTTTTACTGTTTTTAAGATAACTTGTGTTCAAAAACCAAATAATAATATTGGGGAAGTTAGTTAGCTTCATTTTTCTTTCACTATTTGTTTTATATTTTGTATACATAAACTGCGAAATTTTGTCGCTGGACTTTGACAGTTTGGTTTTTTTAGCGATGTGTCCGATATATCTAAATGTAACTTATATCGGATATGTGTTAGATATCATATCATATCGATATCGATATCAAAATAACCGATATTACAAAAGCTGTATCTAATAAAAACCTTACTAGCGTGTGAGAACGAATAATTCAAAACTTAAAACCGTAACAATGCGAAAACGTACGAACTACGAACAAAACGCAAACTTCACAAACGTTAGGAACAATATGCGCTACCTATCTTTCTAAGTATTATTTCGTGTTCGTTGTTAGTTTGCTCATCTAAATAACTTTTTAACTTTTGCAAACTGTACTACTGATATCGATATCTGAAAACCGTTTTCGATATCGATATGAAAACACATACATAACCGTAAGCGGAAAACGCCCTTCTCTAGTTTGTTTACGCAGAAACTTGTGGCACCATCTGAGCGCAGCTTTGCGGATAGTTCCCTATTGTCACCAAATCTTCCATGGATATCGAGGAAACTCCTCAAATATTATAGCGACATACATGGCAGGCAGACATGTAGCGATTTTGGTATTTTTAATAACATGGCAAGCATTTGCACCCAGAAAGTATCGTTTGGTGAAATGGAACTAATGAAGAAGACCACATATGGCCACTGAAACTCCTCAATAAGTATGTCATGGGTATAAGATATCTCGAATAGTTAAGTGACTATGATGAAGCAAATACATATAAATAAATGGCACTGTTGAAAATAGTATTCTGGTCGTGAAAATGGTACATGATGGCACTGGAACTCCGTAATAAAACAATGTATCCTATTCGAGTTTGGGCTTATTGGAGTTCAAATGAGATGTACTCTGGCGATAAATGATTTTCATGCTAATATGAGCTACCAACACTAAAAAAAGTAAAATAAAAACCTGTTAACAAAAAAAATTAAACTACTTCTAAAGCTAACATTACAAAGCGAATAATAACTTTGTTTTCCGAAGACAGTGTCGAAAAACGAAAAACAATAGGCGCCAAATTCATCGACTTCGGAAAATAAAATTATCTTTTGCTTTGTATTGTTTTGCTTTAGATATCGGTAATTTCTTTTTGTTAAAATGTTTTTTTTTTGTTTTTGGTAAGTTAAATATAATTTAATTTGGGAAACTTAAACTTGACTTTTTCTTGAGGGATGGGAAGGCGGAATAAAAGGTCGAATTTTTGAGTAATTGGTAAAACCTATTACTCAAAAATTAAGGACTATTTGGAAGACAAGTCAAATAGAGTCTGGCAAACGAAAGTAGAGACTGAAAAAGCGTTGCAACTTTAAAAATATCAGCATAGCAACCCCAAAAACTAGTATGCAATACCTAGAATAACCTAATTTGATACTTTAGAATTATTTATATTACTTCGTCTGAATTAAAATACTTTAGGTACATTTAGGTAGGTAATACTTTAGATATATATCAATCTCAAAAAAAAACCAGCAGTATTCTATAATAATTTTGGTTTATTCACTATCAATCAAAATCTGAATCTAAGACTTCCATGTGAAAAGATTCATAAGAGTCACAGGAATCATTGTTTTCTACATTAATAATGAACCTTTTTAAATGATTAAATACAGAAAATGTTTTTTCCAAAAAGATAAATAGTGATTACGAATTCACACAAAGTATCAACTTAGTAGCGTCCTACGAAAAATTTGGGTTGACATTAGTATAGCATTGCCATATAAAAAGTTTGCAAATAATTTGAGTGTCTACTTTCGTTTGCCAGACTCTAGAGTCTGTAATTTGTAAATTAGATTAAGTGACATCACTGATTGTCAATACATTTGCACGCCATGTTATGGCAGGATATGCTAAAATAATTTTACTGTAACACCTTATGTACCATATTCTAGTAAATAAATATTTTTGATTTTTTCATTGTGAAGATTTGTTTTTGCTTTTCGTATAAATAAGTGTAGTAGAGTACATGTTTATGTGTTGTTTAGTTTTCGTTATGTTTCTATGTAATACCTGCTTACTACTGACGGATTCTAATGTAGTAGAATGTAATAGTGATTGTGAGTATGTCACAAAATTATTTCGTTTAGTGACTAACAAAAATGTTTCTGTTCCTATTGGTAAATCATCATCATCAATACATATAATAAATCTGCGAAAAAATAATTTTTGTACAACGAAAAAATTTCAAAAAAAAATAGCCAGGGTGTTAAAGGATTGCCAACAGAACCCATATCCAGCATTTTTGGAATTTTTGTCTGTTTTTCTGTTTATTTGTGCACGCATCACGTAAAAACCTATGTAGATAACTTTTATACATAAAAATTGTGCGTAACTTGAAGTTAAGTTTACTTAGTTTTTGTTTCATCGCAATCGGTTCACTCTATCAAAAGTTAGATGAATTTAAAGTGTTCAAGAAGTAAAATTATCACAGCACACGCAATTCAGTTACTTGGTCAGTTGAACTCACAATTCGATAGATGGCGTTGTGCATTTAAAGTCATTTTCTGAATCGCGATGTGAAGATTCTACGCGAAAGAATGACACTAGAAAAAAATGGTTTGTAGTATGTAGGTAAATAGGGTAGGCAGTAAGGTAAGTAGGGTTGGCAGGCACGGGAGCGAAGCCGCGGGCACAGCCAGTACAAAATAAAAATCACAACCAAATATGACATTTTCTTTATAATTTACATGCATTATCTATACACTATATATAACTTAACCTATTAATAATTAGCATAAAATACATTTCTATTTGGATATAGCACTTGTCCTATATACGAGTATATACCACTAACTACATGATACAAAGCATAAAATAGTTGAACGAACACATCAAGCTGAAACGACAGTAGTGGGACTTTGAAAATGAAATCGATTGAACGGAAGATCGATTGCGTAATCGGCTTGCACATCGCCAGGTCTCGTTGTCAAGTCTGCTAACGGTGTGGGTGCATCAATGGAGGTGAATATACCCGGTACGTCCGACGGTCCAGCGTAGATTGGGTAAATTCTCGCTTCCGATTCCTTTTTCACGGCTTTCGGTAATTCAGGCTTCCACGTCACTTTTTCTGAGCCTTTGTTTGGTCTCCGTTCTTTGTCTGTGGCTATGTGTATCCTATCGCGTTTGATGGTATCTATGTCAGTCCAGGGGTTGTACACGGACATGGCAGGTGGGGGTGTAGCAGGCATGATCCCCGGCTGTGGCCAGTCATCTCTACTTCTCTTTTCGTAGTAATCATAAGGGTAGCCACCGTGGTAAAACCCGTAGTTCACCGGACTTGAAGCGATCTGGAACAGAACATCTGTTAACGGGTTACCCCGGTGATTTTAGTACCAGTGCGCTAAAGCCTAGACTTGTGATTTATTTTCATTATGAGTCTGTTAGATGATTAGGAAACACTGAAAAATAATAATTTGTAGTTGTTTTTTTTTTATTACTAGCAATAAAACTAGTTTTGGTATATTTAATTTTTTTTTCATTTAAATTTTGCTTTTTGTATAAATACAAAAATAAATCGATTGAAATCGAACATGTTGCCACGAAGCAAGTTTAAATCTAAACAATGCTAATAAGACAATTTTTTTCAGGGTAGGGTGATACGGCATGATTCGTGCAAATAAGTATTTTCTTTCTTTCTTTCAAATAGCAAAGCTCTGTTTTGTTGCTAGTTAGAAAAAAGTTCGCAAGAACCAATTTTTTTTTCAGTAAAGAAGTGAGATCGATTATTCAAATTCATACCTTCCCCCTCTCATGATACCCATCATGATTATTAGTGTCTACCTAAAAGAGAACGCTGTTATGTAAATTCATTATTTCTGTTAGTTGGTAACATTACCTAATAGTCTAAGATCCCATCGCAAAAATATGCAAATTTCTGTATTTTCATAAAGCTTAATTTTGCTTGGGTTGACCAAGAGTAAACAGATACATTAACCTAGGTTAGTTTACATGTTTACTCTTGGCAACCATGCCAAGCTGCCATGATGCCATGCTTGGCTCATGCTGTGTCTATCGCATCATATTGTACACTATGCTTGTATCATATTGCTTGTATTATTAGAATAAACAGTGTAACAATTGTAGATAGGCCAATAAATAAATAAATAAATAAATAAATAAATAAACCCATAAATTGCGACTAACTGAGAACTGGCTGATGTTGCAAACGCAGCTACGATACCTGCAGGATAAATTCCTACTGTATGGTAAAATTTAAAAATAAAACAAAACAAAAGCCGGATCGATATTGCCAGGAAACCCTGTAGTAATCTATTCTTTATTTATAGTATCAGTGTACAGTCATGAAAATTTAGTTTTATCAAAATATACCTGCAGATTTTATCGATGGGATCTCGTACTATAACGTTATTAGTGGGGTGGTGTTAACTTGCCATTTCTGCGTCGCTTTTTGATGTTACAACATTGTTAGGGATTAATTAAGTCATGTTAGTTCGTACAAGGAATATACTCTGTAGACATAATACTCGTACAATATTACTCCAAAGATTTGTTAGCTCTTCTTTTCTATATAAGCTAATAAAGTCTTATGTTACTCGTACTTTACAAGCATTATCTTCAAGTATCAGTTGATAAACTCCTTGAAAAAAAGGGACCTCTTCCTTCCATTTTAGTAAAAAGATAATATTTAATGCCTATCTTTCTTTGTTATTATTAAAAAGATCCGATCCCTACCTTCTTCAATCCTTGAATCGAGGCGAGGATGAGGGCCATTTTTGCAAGAAGAAGGGCCTTTCCTCCCAAGACTGCGAGAAACTGGAAGCCCATTGGAACCAGGACCATACCGATGGAGACTATGCCGAACATCATCATCGTCAGCATCTGGTGACGTCGACGACCTCGGTATTCAACTGTGGAAGATTTTTATAATTTTTGAAGTTGGACTTTGTCATTGAAAGAATATTATCAAATAGTTTTGTTCGTTCAAATAGGAATGTCCGCTTACTCGTATCTCTGCTTTAATATTTTATAGTTTTTCGATAAGTTGTCGAGTCCAACTTGTGGGTATGCTTTTTATTTAATTAAAGTACTACTTTTAATAGATATTAGCTTTAACAAATCCACTTGTAATACTCGGAATTTGGATAGAAACAGTTTATAATTGGCCTTGTAAGTTGGGCCGATGTAAGTAACTGAATAACTAGTAGTTAATCATGCAAACCTTTCTCGATAGTTTTTCCATCGTCAAAGTCAAACTTGATTACGTGGGTTCTGAGAACTTTTGCCATTCGCTGTACTGCGAGCGTCCGCCATTCCCCTTCGTCTAATTCCTTTTCAGTCCAAGAACTGTAAAGACAATATAAAACATGTCAGCTTTATAAGTATAGGTGTGTACTTTAATCATAACTTGGAGTAGAGAAATGTCAATGTATGATGTGTGGTGTATGTGTGTGTATGTTTTATAAAAGTGTGTTAACAAGCAGTAAATAATAAACAATAGTTAAAAAAACTAAAAAACACGCTTTAATAGAAAACCAAACTGAAAAGTTGAAAATTAATTTCAATAAATTTAAATTAAGAATAGTGTCATTAATAAAATATATATAAATATTGTAAAAAAGCGTGGTGCTTGATGTTAATTGACAGATATTGGTAAAAGTAGTTATTTTGAAATACCTTAAAGAGCACAGAGCACCCCAAGTTTTTCTACAATAAAATATATTTTTAATTTTTGACAAAAAAAAAACTATTTTTTAGTTTGGTTTTCTATTAAAGCGTGTTTTTTTAGCTTCGTAAAACTATTATAAATTTTTCACTTTTTAGTTATAAAAATAAGGCAAATTTCTTATTGTTTTTATTATTATTGCTTTGTCATCGGTCCTTGATAAGTGTGCAAAGTTTCAAATTAATCCGTCGTTTTGAAAGGGGTGAAACTCACGATCAAAAATTCCGTTACTTGGATACATACCAATTTTAATTTATTTTTATTTTAGATAGGCTCGCGCTTGACCATTATCTCACCTAATGGTAAGCGATGATGTGGTCTACGGTGTAACACGCTTGCCTAGAAGTAACCTATTCACTCTTGACTTAAAGACCCCGAGTTTGTAGCTATCTGGAAACACAGACTCCGGCAGGGAATTTAACTCCTTAGCTGTACACATAATGAAAGTATTTCCAAAACGTTTAGTGCGTATGGGTGGGATGTCCACCGTGTACCGATGGCGCATCGCCGTACGTCTTGTACCAAGTTAATAAAAGTGTATTAAAAAGGGCAGATATGATGACGTTTTTGGACTATAATTGATTATGGGTACCAATACACTTATAAATGTTATGGAAAACTTGAAAGGTCCATGTCCAGTATCAGTGGATAAGTGAACATTTACAGAGTCATCTAATAAAGTTGAAAATGTAAGCAGCTTAATTTGTAAAACTTTTCAGAAAACGCTAAGCTCATTGACAATGTATCTGTTTGACTTCTCATTGAAATTATTAACAAGATTAATATCAGAACGTTTTGATTAGACGTGTACCCATTGTAGTATAAGTTTTAATTAAGATAATGTTGTGGTAGTTACACGATATTTGGAACTATCAAAGGATTACTACAGCGCGTTGAAACTGTATAGTTTTTGTAATTGAAGTATGCAGCAGTTTAATAAAAAGTAGTTCAATTTCAATGATTATTCAATTTTATTGGTTAATTTTTCAAACTATGGTATTAAGCCAAATCGAAGATATTAAATTATGTCATGTGTAAACACCACGCAAAAAGTTGTATTTGATATTGAAAACACAATGGGCCTTAGTTATAAAAACTATTGAACCAAATGATTATATTAGAGAGATGATATTAGAATAGTACTTATTTAGATTAAACACTGTTTAGCAAATTCTTAATTGACATTTTCTATGGAGAACTTTATATGAATTTTCATAAAAAATAGATGATTATTTTTAAACACGATTGCCCAGACTATGAAAAGATAGGCATTCCGCATACCGTCTGCACGACAAACCTGAAAATGAAAGTAACTCACGCAGTTCTGCCAACCATACAAATATATATGTTCCCTGTGCCAGGCCTGCTAAATAATGGTATTATTCTTAATATATCAAAGGCCATACGTTGAGTATCTCTGATCTAATAGAAGATACGCCAACCGGGTGGGTTGATGCTGGCACATTTTTTTCCACCACGTGGCGTCTATCTACGCTTGAGCGAATGCCTACATATGAGTTTTCTAGGAAAACGAATAATGATACATATTATTATATCCCTGTATTAAATGAACCGTTTTTCTTATTGATGGGCATTACAGAAATATAAGGAGACGTTTTACGTAGAAATGTTATAGCACTGAAAAAATAATAGTATCTCAAGGGCTTGATACATCAGAAAACAACTTAAAATATATATCACCTGACGTGATTAAACGTGACTAAAGATCAATAAGTTTATGTAAACGATAATTCAACAACAACAATGTAATACATCTAGAATATTTTTACCAATTCTACCACAGATAACCTGTGTGGCACAACACAAAACCTCTTTGTCTCATTGTGAAGATAGCTCTTTTACAGACGTCTAGGTCTTGTGAGGTATGATCAGTCTGTAATATCTTTAAACGAGAAATACTTATTCATACTTTCGGTTTTTAATTGCGATGTTTAATATAAGTTACATTTTAAGACTAAACAATCAACCCACAACAATAAAAAGCACTTAGGGCTAAAATAATGTTCAATTTAATTAAGTACGAGGACAATAATTTAATTTTGAATGGCAATACCGCAAAAACGGTTCGTGGTCTTTCTAGTTAGTCTTTTTACTAGCCAGCCAGTCTGTACACAATCTAAAAGGATAATGAAATAAAGCAAAATATTGCTGTAGGAAAGTTTGTAAACTAAATTACGATGATGTCAAATTTTGGTACAGCAGGGTTACCTTTAAGGTTACACTAGTCGAAAATTCTTCCATACAAACGTATTCTAGGGATTATTCCACTGTTTGACGATGTACGTTCAAAATAAAAAGTGATATCAATTTGTTTCATCATTATCTAGCTCTATATGGAAGCAAAAAAGTAAAAAAAGAAAATTTTTATAGTTATGAGCGTCGAAAATTCCACATTTCGACACTAATTTTAACGCATTTTTGGACGCAAGTAAATACCATAAGAAAATGGAAAATTGCAAAACGGCCTCCATACAGGGATAGATTAGTAGTTCAACAATGCAAATAATTTTATTTTAAACAGATACGTTTAGTCGTTTTTTCATGATATCCAGACTCCCAAAGCTCTGTTTATAAAATTTCGCGCATTCGGTTTCGTCCTAAATCATTATCCATTTCGCTACAAATGTTCAAAAGTGTGTTTTCGTACGTGAACTGGCTTCCTACTGCTCATCACAGCATCTATCTCTTCCGCACGTGTTGTCGGTTCATATAAAAAGCATTTTAGTCCCGCGCACAAAATAGTTCGTGCCGTTGACTAGTGTAACCTTAAGGTGGCAGATCTAGGTAGTCCTCCTGACCAAATTTTTGTCATGGCGGCCATCACAGCGTAGAAAAGGCTACAATACGACGACCGATGTGGGCAATTTGTAAACATGCAAGTCAGACAAAGTGGAGTGGCATATGTGTCTAGCAATTGCGAACCTTCTGCTGTGCAGCTAGCTTCTTCTGTGACGCAAGTCGTCACAGAAGAAGTGGCTTCGTGTTCTATACCATCACACTGCAATTTAAACTGTAAAGTCTCTTCAACTGAAATTAAGGATTGACTATAGTAGTGCTATCATGACACTGGCGGAATCAGTTTTACAGCTACACAGAATTTCCAAAACTTAAACAATTTTTGCTAAAACTAGCAAATAAAAGTCCAGTCAAAACATTAACATTTAGAGAAAATTTTCGTTATTATATCAGTCTGTTGTTATTGAATACAAGCTCGTAATTTTGCCACAACAACTGAAATAGGAGTCTGTTGCGCAATTTTATACGACACTCACTTTGAACGACGCTGACGAATGGTTTCGGGGTCATTACCCTGACTTGTGTGTTTGTTGGGATTGACGATCGAGTATTTTGTTCGATATTATATTATAAAACGCTAGTTATATTTAGCAGGGATAGTCAGTGGTATATTTTTTGTATATATAGCAAATAAAAATGTGAACCAATAAAATGAAAAAAAACCCCGCCACATTTTTATTTCATGCTACATAATTGATCTAGTAGTAGACACGCTTCGATCGACAATCTATTGAACACGTAATTATGACACGATATCTCGCGAAAACACCCCGTTTCAAGCAGTAAAACGCCCATAACTTTTGATCGGCAAAACCGATTTGCATCAAACATAGCTAATGACACTCTTAATAAGTCACCTTTCAAAACTAAATGAAAATCGGTTCATCCGTTTAGGAGCTATGATGCCACAGACAGATACACACGTCAAACTTGTAAACCCCTCTTTTGGCGTCGGAGGTTAAAAAAAGGACTCACCTAATTAAATTGTAAATAGGATAAGCGCTCAGATCTAGTCAGTAATTGTTTTTTTTCTCTCTCATGTCTACGAAATACCAACGCCGGCAAATCTGACATAGTTTTGCCAAGGGTGTCGTGCTTCCCAGCTAACGGTAGGCAATAGTAAGTAGGCAGTCGCTCTGTATAAAGTACTGGTATGCAGCTGCATCTGGTTAAATTGGAAGCCGGCCTCAACAAAGTTGGTAAAAAGCTGGGCAGATTAATTGTATCTGCAACACAAAAAAAAAGTGGCGTCTACTGCCGTATCAATGACATGTTCAATCAAAAGTTCGTAAAATGTTATTCACAATTGCGAAGTATTTTTAATAAAGCCTATAAACAGTTTAGCCTATTCGATTATGGATGCTTCAATCTTCTAAATCGCTACGGACACTCTAACATTCTCTCACAATGAGAACTTAAACTCTTTAAGGATTCTCGTATTTGTAAGTTCGTATTGCTCGTTCTTCGTTCCTCATGACCGTTTAATCGCTCAGGCCCGGCTGGTATTATTACAAATTGCAAATTACCCGTTTTGAGAGGATAAGTTATCCAAGTCAAGAAACCAGGCTCTTATTTTATTAATTTTGTAACAAACTTTATTTTCCTTTTGGTCTTTGCTGCAGTCGAGTAAAAAGAACCCCCAAGAAATTTTGAAACATGGCCCCATTGTGCCTTGCTACGCCACTGCCGCAACACCTACATTGTTAAAGCTTTCTGATACTACAAGCCGTCATCGTTGCCATAACGATGGGTATGCCCACAATTCCCATCGATCAAAAATAAACAGGCCAAGTGCGAGTCGGACGGCACACGAAGGGTTCCGTACCATTATCGCAAAAAAACAGCAAAAAAAACACGTTTGTTATATAAGAACCCCACTTAAATATTTATTTCATTCTGTTTTTAGTATTTGTTGTTATAGCGGCAACAGAAATACATCATCTGTGAAAATTACAACTGTCTAGCTATCACAGTTTGAGATATAGCCTGGTGACAAACGGACAGACAGACAGACAGACGGACCGCGGAGTCTAAGTAATAGTGTCCCGTTTTAACCCTTTGGGTACGGAATCCTAAAAAATAATCCAACTTGTAAAGCAAAACACTACAAATTGAAAAATAACTTAGTTTGCCGAAGTCGGTGTCTACCTACCTATTGTTTTTTGTTTTTCGACACCGACTTTTATTTTAATCTTGTAAATAGTGTTGGCATCTCATATTACCATAAAAATCATTTATAGCCAGAGTACATCTAATTTCAATTCGAATAAGCCCAAACACGAATAGGATACATTGTTTTATTACGGAGTTCCAGTGCCTACCTTCCAGCTACAGATCAGTTCGATGGTACCATTTTCATCAGTACCATTTATTTATTAACTTTGCGAGATATTATCTTATACCCATCACTTACTTATAACGGAGTTCCAATTCACACTTCCACTTCATAAAATGGTACTTTCTCAGTGCAAATGCTTGCCAAGTTATTGAAAACTAGCTGTTGCCCGAGGCTTCGCTCCCGTGGACCACCCCACAGGACCCATTTTCGGGATTAAAAAATAGCCTATGTCACTCAGGAATAATGTAGCTTTCTATTGGTGAAAGAATTTTTTAAATCGGCCTAGTAGTTTCGGAGCCTATTCGGTACAAACAAACAAACAAAAAAATATTTCCTCTTTATAATATTAGTATATAATTATACCAAAATCGCTATATCATTATGTCTGCCTATAACATTTGAGGAGTGCCCTCGACTTCCATGGGATCCCAACATCAGATTCTGATTTGGTGACAATGGGACCCCCTCGAGAGGATACCCTTTCAAACAAAGAAATATGACGAAGGTATGTCCGAAACAACATTTAAAAAAAATTGAATGCTTAGAATTGAGAAC
Source organism: Orthosia incerta (assembly GCA_948252205.1). Classification (NCBI taxonomy): domain Eukaryota; kingdom Metazoa; phylum Arthropoda; class Insecta; order Lepidoptera; family Noctuidae; genus Orthosia; species Orthosia incerta. The sequence goes on from OX411748.1 coordinate 11,842,839, forward strand.
CGCCTACTTTTTGGGAAGTCGGTTAAAAATGGCGGATAACCATATAACTCGTGGCTAAATAATAACAGCCGCACTAGTCGATCATCAAGGTTAAGCAACGCTTGACGAGGTCGGTCAATGGATGGGTGACCATTTCAACATACCTAGTTTCCTCCGTGCCTCGGAAAGCACGTTATGCCGTTGGACCGGCTGTCATTTGAAGATCAGACGCTTGAGATCTGACACTAGTCTTGCCAAAGGGTATCGTGTTACCCAGCTACTGCGTTGTGGAGTTCAGATAGGTGGCTGAATCCGGAAAGACTGGAAGCCGACCCCAATATAGTTGGAAAAAGGCTAGGCAGATTGAACCATATAAACTTTCATCTTATAATATAACGCATTAAGGCCAATAATTGTAAAATCCCATTTGTCTAAGTTCTTAGTCTCACCTTTCAACAAAATTGCATTACTCTATGCCTATGTTTAGGCTGTGCGTTATCTGTTAGGGTACGAATTTAATATTTTTATTACAGACTGGCTAAAGTAGCCTCATCTTTCATGGGGTACTGTACAAAATGTTACAGTAAAATTCCTCCCCACGTTCTTGAACTGAATGAGACGAAATTTAAAACTTGTATAAAACGCACACTATGCAGGCTGGCATATTATAAGTTGGGGGATTACATAACTGATAAAAATGCTTGGCTAAATGCTAGTCCTGCTCCACATCCACTAGGGCGCAAAAACAAGTGATATGCAGAACATTATTGTTTTGAAGTATTGTTGGACCTTCTGAAGACTGTATGAATATATTTGTATTGTATAAACTTAATTTCATTCATCAAGGTATACATATACTACCGAATAAATATTGTTTTTTTTTTTTTTACTCTTAATTATGGCGTTTCTTGTGCATTCTCTTCCATTACAAGCTACTTTCCGAATGCACGGTAGAATCAACTATTATTACTTGTAAATTTTAATGTAACGTTCAAAAGTGCCGCTTGGTGGCCTACTTGAAATAAAATATATTTGTCTTTATTAAGTAGATAAAATTACTAGGTAACCTGTTTACTATCCACGCATTAAAATTCCCTGAAAAATAAAGACTGATTTTGAGATGGTCCTGACTTACATTAAGGTTACACTAGTCGAAAATTCTGCCATACAAACGGAGTCTAGGGATTATTCCACTGTTTGACGATGTACGTTCAAAATAAAAAGTGATATTAATTGGTCTCATCATTATCTAGACCTGTATGGAAGCAAAAAAAGTAAAAAAAGAAAATATTTGAAAGTTATGAGCGTCGAAAGTTCCACATTTCGACACTAATTTTAACGCATTTTTGGGCACAAGTAAATACCATAAGAAGACGGAAAATTGCAAAACGGCCTCCATACAGGGATAGATTAGTAGTTCAACTATGCAAATAGTTTTATTTTGAACCGATAGGTTTAGTCCTTTTTTCATGATATCTAGACTGCCAAAGGTCTGATTATAAAATTTCGCGAGCTCGGTTTCGTCCTAAATTATTATCCATTTCGCAAAAAAATTGCAAAAGTGTGTATTCGTACGCGAACTAGCTTCCTACTGCTCATCACAGCATCTATCTCTTCCGCACGTGTTGTCGGTTGATATAAAATGCATTTTAACCCCGCGCACAAAATAGTTCGTGCCGTCGACTAGTGTACCCTTAAAGTACCTTTTATCCCTAATTTCATTTACATACACAATAAAGAATAAATTTTACCTAAGTTAACCTTTACGTGGCTTACCCTACGTACCTACCAAAGTTAAATATATCAGCGGATTAATATAAGCTGAAATCTAAATAATTATCACGTTGAATTAGCCATTATTTAATTACTGTCATAATAATTTGATGACATGTAAATACGCCGACAGATTTGGAGCTTGATTAATTAAACGTGTTGGTTAGAGCAAATAATATATTATCATTGTCTGCTAGTACTAGGTTTACACTATTTTAACGGGTATTTTTTATTATTATATGTAGGCTCGCGCTTGACCACTATCTCACCTGATGGTAAGCGATGATGTGGTCGACGGTGTAGCACGCTTGCCTAAAAGTAACCTGTTCACTCTTGACTTAAAGATAAAACGAGCCTTGTTATAATTATTTTTTTATAAAAAAAAATGCTCCACTCTAGGTATTTCTTCCTGTATCGTGGGTGGGTTTACAAACATATAAATTCACATACACAAACACCCAGAGCCGGCACAACTATCTGTAGGTCATACAAATATTTGTTCCGTGCGGGAATCGAACCCGCGACACGCAGCGCAGCAGTCAATCGCTCAACCACTGCGCCAACCGTGTGCCAATTAATTTAATTATATATTTTTAACTTTCCAGTAAAGCTCCAAAGGGTTTTATTATGAGAATCATTATCTTTATTCTTACCCTTAGTTTGCGTACTCTTTTTAAGAACCTTCGTCTTTTCGATTACGCGCAATTTTTAGAGAGTATTTTCATAATTTGCGTCGTCGTTCCGACGAAGGTTCCATAATCTAAGTTTCATTTTGAAACTAAAACATGAACAATTCCTAGAACAGTAGTTACGATACACAGAATCCAGCCATCTTTCCTGACGATATTACCCAGTAATTGGGTTGTAGAGGTCAGATAACAACCTCCCAACCCAACCCCTCTTCACAAAAATCACACTATGATACTTTTTATCTCGGGAATATGTTTCCTCGGTATAATTTTCAACATTCACGCGGGCGAAACCGCTGGCAGAAGCTAGTATGAATTTTTAATATTTTTTTATTTTTTATTTAATTATTCATTAATTTTATTTTGGGTTTTTATCTGTTTTTAATTTGATGTATGTATGACTATGGATTGGAATGTAGTCTGAAATAAATCAATACATATAATAAATCTGTAGAAAAATATTTTTTGTACATCGAAAAAAATTCCAAAAAAAATAGCCAGGTTGTTAAAGGAACAGAACCCATTTCTAGCTTTTTTGGAATTTTTGTCTGTTTGTCTGTTTATTTGTGCACGCATCACGTGAAATGTACGAAACCAATGTAGATAACTTTTATACATAAAAATTGTGCGTATCTTGAAGAATTACTTAGTTTTTGTTTCATCGCAATCGGTTCACTCTATCAAAAGCTAGATGAATTTAAAGTGTTCAAGAAGTAAAATTATCACAGCTCACGCAATTCAGTTACTCGGACAGTTGAACTCGCTATTCGATAGATGGCGTTGTGCATTTAAAGTCATTTTCTGAATCGCGGTGTTAAGATTTTACGCGAAAGAAAGACGCCAGAAAAAAAAATTGGTATGTAGTATGTAAATATTTGAGTATGTGGAGTAGGCAGGCAGGCAGGTAAGTAGGGTAGGGTTGGCAGGCAGATGACGGGAGCGAAGCCGCGGGCACAGCTAGTAAATAATAATAATCCTTTTCCATCATAATTTCTATTAAGATAAGGTTAAAATTGCTCAATCAATCCTTAAATACTGAAATTAACTCCTGTAAATTACGTAGGTATATTTTCAGGCAACGATATTCCACGAGTGGAAATACATTGAGATACATACAAAGCAACCTGAGCAATGAACTCCGTCGCCAATCTCTTTGATGGGTTGACCTTTCCATCTACATAGCGTCAGTAAGTTCTAGTAATGCGTAGGCGACTCATTTTTGATGTTTTGAAAATTGGTACTAGTTGGCAGTTCGAAGAAGGTTGCTGTTGAAGGTTGGCGATTAAAAAACCGGCAAAGCGCGAGTTTGACACGCGCACGAAGGGTTCCGTACCATTATCGCAAAAAACGGCCAAAAAATCACGTTTGTTGTATGGGAGCCCTACTTAAATATTTATTTGATTCTGTTATAGTGGCAACAGAAATACATCATCTGTGAAAATGTCAACTGTCTAGCTATTACGGTTCATGAGATACAGCCTGGTGACAGACGGACAGACAGACAGACAGATAGACGGATCGCGGCGTCTTAGTAATAGGGTCCCGTTTTTGCCGTTTGGGTATGGAACCCTAAAAATATCACGGTCCTGCTTCTTTCAACCAATCAGAAAGCAACAAGCTAAAAACTCGAGATCCAAGAACGAAAAAATAAAATAAGGTAATTGCGGCTAGATATCCCCATGCAACCCAGCACAAATCTATTAATATCAAGCATCATTCAAGAAAATTTTGTTGAATAAAAAATAAAAATATGTACCTACATGCAGATTTTCGCAATCTTGGATTATAACTAATAGATACTTTTTCCAAAAATGGATGTTCTAATATTGCTTATCATAATTTCTAACAGTGATATTACTCTTCTGTAAAGTATCCATTTTTAACCTACTTCAAAAAAGGAGGAGGTTAATTCACCGGAATCTTTTTAGTTATGTCCCCGATTACTCAAAAACGCCTGGATCGATTTGGAAAATTCTGGGCATACTTCCCAGGAGGTCCCATGGGCATCCGGTCAGGATTTGATGATGGGATCCTGGATAAATCAAGGGAACTCATCAAATTTTATCGGCACACTAAAAGCGCTTGCTTCATCTTTGATTTTTATTTGAAAGAGTATGCTCCCGAATTGGTTCCATTTAAATTTGGTGATGATATGATGAAGAATTTCTGAGATATACAACAGAACTCTTCAATAAATGACGCATATCTTTCGGGATTGCTGAAATCGCATGTATGTTTATTGTTTACACCATTTCATAACATAACATGGGTACGCATTAAAGGGGTAAGCAGATGTGTACAGTTCACCCAGGTACACTCTCATTCCACCAGTTATATTCAAGTTTCATGTTATTCGGGTAATCTATTCTGGCATCACTTTTGGCATTATAGTTACCTTACTATAGAACTTTCCCATTATGTACTACAACTAAAAAGTGACTTTTTTACAAAAAAAGTACAACTGACTTCCAAAATACACACTACAAGATGAAAAAAAACTTCAATTTCGGAAGTTGGTGTCAAACAACAAAAAGACGAAAACAGGACTTTGTATTTTGCACTTTGTAGTGTGTATTTTGGAAGTCAATATATTTTTTGTGAAAAAGATTTTATTTTTGACTAACGCACACGAGATTAAAAGAGAAAAGAGAAGAATAAAAAGCCTTACCTGGTCTCATTCTCCGGCATAACATTCCCGGACCTGTCAACAAGCTCGAACCGCACCAAGTTGATCCCATCGGCAACGGGCACGACGTCAGGGGTTAACGACCGGTCGAGGGCCCTCAGGGTTTTCCTCTTCATGCATCTTACGAACTTCGGGAAGTATTCTTTGTGATCTATTACGTCTTTCACGTCGACCAACTGTGGGTTAATTTATTGTTATTTTAGAAGTCAACTGTTAATAGTTTTTAATAAATATGGGTATGGTTTCTGTATTGACAAAGTTGGCAGCAATTAGCGCAATTTGCAGGCGAATTAATTATAATCAACGTGAAAATTGCCTCTAAATAATACTAATTAAATTAACAATATAGTTAGCCTGTTAAGTTAAAATAAGTTCAAATAATAGACGAACACCTAAACACTTCTCTTATGATAAAAATAACTTAAAAAAAGTTAATTCAAAAATGGCGACTGCTTAAAAAGCGAAATAAAGACGTAAACAAGAAGAAAATCATACTGTGACTGCTGACTGACCAAAACCAGATGTATCTTTCGACTGCACAGCATGATTTTCTTCTTGTTTACGTCTTTTTAGTTCACTTCTTAAGCAGTCAGGTTTCTTTTATTTTTTACTTTTAGTTAACATTTTACTTTCGAATTAGTTACATTTAAACATATAAGTATTTTATATCTTTGAAATCACCTCTTTAATTTATTTATTTTGATACTCCACACGATTGGGAGGAAGAAAAAAAAATAGGGGCCCCACAATATTGCGCCATTTTTGTATTTTCCATTTTTAATGTACCCACATTTAAACATATAAGTGTTTTATATCTTTGAAATCACCTCTTTTATTTCTTTATTTTGATACTCCACACGATTGGGAGGAAGAAAAAAAAATAGGGGCCCCACAATATTGCGCCATTTTTGTATTTTCCATTCTTAATGTAGCCAGTGACACTTGCAAGGTTATTCGAAATCGATTGAAGTAAGAATCATGAAAATCGGCGAACGCGTTTGGTCTCTAGATCGCCACATAGGAACAAACATATATACATATACTGATATACACTTACCCTCCTTCGGCAGTCGGGTAAAAAGAACTGAAATTAAACAAAATAGTACAATCCTACCAACTTATCTGTGAAACGGACGTTTTTGGAACTTACATTTTGAATGGGACATAAGATCGGTTTTTGATTATTTTTGGTGACGTATGAGTGACGAACAGCGCCACTCATAATTCACAGTTAAGTTGGTCGAACTGTAAGGCAAGGCATAATAGGTACACGAATAATTTTAAATATTATTAAGTATATTCGTTCCAGGTACACAAAAATAAACTTTGAAATATTCTTTGTGAATAAGCTCGTTTATAAGATTTTGCTTACATGAGATCTTACTACTTAAGTGAGTACCTACAAAGTATATTCCATAATAAAACCGTTATAATGTAGCCAAATTTTCTTGTAAACCCAGCGTTCAGTAAATATTTATTTATAAAATTAGCACTTCATTGCTTCAAAATGAGAAAATTAATCTCGGCTTAAATTCTGCCTCAGGGCATTCAGGTAAAATACTGCTAACAAACTCAGTATCGCCCAGAATTGTTCTTATAAAGCTCCTTACTAACACGAAATTTCAAATAAAAAAAAATTAGGAAAAATATTTACTTAAAAGAAAGAAATTAATTTAGCCCGTCGTTTACTTGACGTACTAACATTATTCTAAATCACTAAAAAGGAATCTTTCACAAAATGAAATACCTATTACGGTATTTCATAAATGAAGTGTAGAGAAACAAAACAATACCTTTGGGGGCTTTGATTACAACTTAATCAAAAGATAAGGGCAAGGTCTTTTTTGCCACGCTCTTTATATGTATACCGAAATAATATGTAATACGTAGTACGTAGTAATATGTAGTAATACCAACGGCTGTCAAACATGGGCATCGACTCTTCATCAATTCTTCATAAAAATACTTCTTGTCAAAGAGGCATGGAACGGAGCATTTTGAACTTTAAAAGAAAAGGTAAAAGAGAGCTAAAGATCTGAGAAAGATTACCAAAGTAAACGATACTACCTTCCACACAAAAATACTGAAATTGAGATGGGCTGGTCATATGCTCCGTGATAAAAGCAATAAGTGGAATGGCAAATCAGAGACGGATCAAAAAGAAGCAGAGGTAGACAACGCAAACGCTAGGACGATGACGTAGTGGAGATAACTGGAGCCCTGTGGGCCAGAGCAACACGAGACCGTGACAAGAGGAGGAGCCTGGGGGAGGCCTAAGCGTCAAAGGACGCGCTGATGGACGAAGACGCCAAAGTGCAATAATTTGTTGTTTAGTTTCTATATTATATTGTAATTGTAGTTCAAGTTTAGCAGTAAATAAAGGCTGTATTATTTATGATTATGTCCTTTATTCATTTTGTTACTTATACTATTTATCTACATTTTAAATATTTTTATAAATTAAAAAAATAGAGGCCCACCGGTATCGGGAACAGGGTCCAAGCTACCAGCCGTCATGGCTCCAGAGAGAGGAACCTCCTAACAGTACGAGCCGTGTCCAGCAGTACTGCTTATTATTATTATTATATACCGAAATAGCCATGTTCCCGATGGCATACTTATCGGTGAAAATGACAACCTTTCATGTAAACTTTGATCCCCTATTCATATAGGAACAAATGTGAGCGCATATGAAGGAGGAAAATTCTAGAAAGAAATCATACCTGTCCCATTATGGTTATTATATTGGTTTAATAAGGAAGTCATACGTTTCAAGCTTCAACAGTCAGTGTTTTAGAATATACGTTACTTGTCAATAATTCAAAGTGCAGTAAGCGCCTTTATGTCAAGTATGGTCTTAAAGGTAGACACGTGTTACAGAATAATAAGAAAAAATACATTTAAACCATACTCCTGTACTTACATTCTTCTATATAAACCGAACATCTGTTTGCAAACCAGATTAAGCTGATTTCGAGCGGCTACTGGAGGCTTATACGAGGTTTGATCGTGGACAGACTAAAGACATTGTTGAATGTCCATAAATATCCACAATGGGTAATACCTATCTACATAAGTATAGATGTACTTGAGAATAAAACAACAATGAGGAAGATTCTAAGGATATTTTTCTTCAATTCTTTGATCTATGCTTGCCTAGTGTACAATCTTTACAATGGTTTATTATAGTGATAGGCAGTATTATATACATAAAAAAAATTGTACAAAGAAACTCGAGTGTGTAGTCGAAAACATCGATAATTTCTATTGAGAAACAACTACCAATACACGGTTCAAAATCTTTCTCGAGTAATTTATCAAACAAAGTGTAGTGTTCCTTCTATGCTTGGTTAAAGTAGCTACCATATTCTTTAATGGAAACTTTTAGCACAGTGCACTTTGAAGGATACACCTCATTAACACAAACACTTTTCAAAAGTAGGACACTTGGTTTAACGATACAGGTTTTTCTGTGGGAATGTATGTACGTAAAACATTTTCATGCATCGACGATGAATGTATCACCTTTAAAAGTTACATTTCTTGAAGTCCAAAGCTTTTGAGTAAGTAAATCATTGCTTAGTAAGAAATGCATAGATTTTTTTTTGAAAGTCGTACACACTGTACACAATTTTTTTTTTTGAAACTACTTTTGAACTTTTCTATGAGTGTTTATTGAGAGTTGTTACATATTAAATTATGTTCATCTTCTTGACCGCACCCAGACATCATAATATATGGGTCCTTTAGACCATATTGACAATCGTAATCGTTGATAAAATGTCACATTCGTTGTTTGTTTGTCAATCCCGTAAATCAATGCAAGTTGGGTTTAGGAGCATGTCTTTTGACACTTCTCTATTATTTAAACAATGTTACGTTATTATTTTTCTGTTGAAAAAAAAAACACTTACTTTCTTAGAACAATCGCGCCAAATAATCCTGATGACATCGCCCCCTTCCAGCCATAAATCTGCAATGAGCTGACTCATGTAGGAGTCAGGATCGGTCTGTTTTTGTTCACCATGACACCCTGTCAGGGACAAGACTAATATAGATACAACTATGAGTAGGAAAAAACCCATTGTCACGTATTTCATATCCACACTCTTGCCATTTCTTGGAAGACCGAAAGAATTTCGATTCTGAAAAGAAAGTTATAAATAGATACGATATTATACGTTCCTATAATATTTGGTGACTTTATCCTGATAATGAAGTGTCGGACTCAGGTGTGGCTTGATATATTGGTGATATTCTTATAAATTATTCAATTTGGGAAGAATGATGCTGTGTAAGTTATTGATTTCTCCTAGGAAACAACAGAAAATATATCACGCACTTTTTTATTTTCTCTTTTTAGACTGATTAAGTTTGTTGTCGTGAAAATTCGATGTGATCGCCGAAGATTTATTTTTCAATTAATTATTTGTGGAACTTAAAGTTAATAATATAATTGATTTAAAAGTCTCTGGCTAACTAAGTAGGTAAGTTACAGACTTTTCACAGTATTTTTATTAAAATGTTAGAAGATGATAAAAAGGGCAGAGCATTTTTATTGCTTGATGTATGAGAAAGTTTTAATAAACAATTATTAGTTGTGAAAAAGAGAATGAGCAAACGAGCGTCGTCGTAAAAGTTTTAAATGCCTACTGGTCCGTGACAGTGTTCCGAAGTCTTTGAAAAGGCGTTCTTAAAAAAAAAAGACTTGGTAGGAAATTTAAAACGTCTAGCACTTTGCCCACGGCTTCGGTCCCTTGGATCTTTAGTTTTTCTTAGGATTTGCTTGGTTTTATTTATATTTTTTTCTAATTCCATTTCTTAAAATAACATTATCTACAAGTTAATGGCTTTCTTTAATCGAACCCAGAAAACGTTTTCCATCCAAAATTACTTTTGCTTCAGAATTCGCCAGGTACAGAGTTTTCCACTTATTTATTCATAATATTGATTTACCTCTGAATATTTCAGATTCATATTTTGTAAGCACTCATCCTTTTCTGATTTAAGATGAGGCCTTATGTAAAATGTGTCTTTTTAGATATTTTCAGTAGGCGTAGATAATATATTATCATCTTGCTTTTTCATTGAAATTCACGTATAAATACTATTTATCACATTGAAACTTTAACATACTGACTTTCAAATATAGAAGCAAAATTTGAGATCAAGATGTAGGATTTCTATAGCATTTGAAATTACCTCTTTGAAAATAACTTAAGCAACTGTTACTTATGAATAAATATTGAGTATGAATAAGATGTTACGTTAGAAGGTGAGACAGTTTTGAAATTCAATCTTTAGAAAAGTTTTCAAATCCTAACTTACCTACTACCACTTCGTGTGTTGAAGGGGTTTGCAGCAAGCCAATAAAAAGCACTATATTTAATTCAATGATAATTTTCACAACCACGCGTACACCCGTATTCCGTCAAGGTCAAACAATAAATCGAGGAAACTATTGACACCCTTACCTTATATGCCCGTAGATAATGGAAAGCGATCAATTTTCTACGTGACCACTGACCAAATCATGTTAATGATTGACCATAGACATGTTATCACTGCGCGAAACCATGACGGTAGCTGACATGTCTATTCCATACTTAATCCATACTAATATTTTATATGCGAAAGCAACTCAGTCTCTCTGGATGTCTGTTTGTTAGATTTATTTTATTTTATTATAGATAAGCTCTCACTATCTCACCTGATGGTAAGTGATGATTTGGTCGACAGTTGAGACTGGAGCGCGCTTGCCTAGAAGTCACCGATTTACTATTGACTTAAAAGCCCCTAGGTTAGTTAGCAAACGTTGTGGTAAAAAGGCCAAAATTGAGGGTCGAATACAAGATAGTTTCATGTCTTAGGGTTTGTCCCCATCACCACGTCACGACGTCGTCAACGTGGAACGGTGCGGTGTCGCGGCCCGGTGCATTGACGTGAAGTGTAGTGCACGGTACGACAACGTCGCCGCGGAACGATGCGTCGTATGTCGTCGGAAGCGGTACGTGTCGATGCACTCGCTCAGTTGATGTTTAAATGTCTTAGCGATTAGATGTGCAATAAAGACGTCAAAAATGCTCTAACTGTCTGAAACTACAAAAAACGAAACTATTCTAAACGTTGTTTCGTTCTGTCAGAAATGCTAAAAAAATTACCGAAATATTTTCAAGGCACGTCAACGTGTTACGTTGCGGCATCGTGACATGTATTTTACGACACGTTAACGTAAACTTGCAAGACACGCCAACGCGCGGCGGCACCGCGACACCGCTCCGTTCCACGTTGACCACTTCGTAACGTGGTGATGGGGACAAGCCCTTACTTAGGACTAAAACGAGCGCGCGAAATTTTATAAACAGACCTTTGGGAGGTTAGATATCATGAAAAAACGACTAAATGTATATTTTTACAATAAAATTATTTGCATTGTTGAACTACTAATCTATTCATGTATGGAGGAGGCCGTTTTGCAATTTTCCTTCTTCTTATTGTATTTATTGCCGCCCAAAGATGTGTTAAAATTGTTGAAATATGGAATTTTCGACGCTCATAACTTTCAAATATTTATCTATTTTACTTTTTTGTTTCCATACAGGGCTAGATAATGATGAGACAAATTGATATAATTTTTTATTTTGAACGTACATCGTCAAACAGAGGAATAATCCCTTTTTTTTTTTTTTTTTTTTTTTTTTTTTTTTGGGTGGGAAATCATCCGATGACTTCTCCCGCTCTGGGTGAAGCGGGAGGGCATGTCAGACTTTTACTGACTAAAACCCACCCGTGTTCCTTCAGTTGCTTGTGCCAGGGCCGCGGTAACTCTATTTCAAATTTATCCGCGACCCAGACAGGCATCGGCCCTATCGGACCCCGTCACTTTTGCTGACATCTCTTTGATGCGCGCGTGGAACACTACGCGCCGTAAACTCGGGCTTGGTCCTTATCGGACGGCGAGCTACCCATTACTCTCCGTCCGCAAGCCCGCGCCTACGGTGGCCGGGAATCGGCTCGCGACTCCCGACGCCCGGGGCGTCTCCTGCGGTGCCTAGGGGCGTGAGGGCGTCTCCTTTGCGTCTCCCTCACGCGTTCCGCCTCCTCCTTAGCGAGCATTACTGCTTCGCAGAAGGAGGAGACAGCTTCCCATGCCCTCTCGCTCCGTACCATGGCCTGGACCAGGGCCGGACGCGAGAGGTCGTCACCGCCGATCGCCTCCATGAGGACACGGCGGTGCTCCGCCCAGGCAGGGCAGATCTCCACTGTATGCTCCACCGTGTCCTCCGAGCGGTCCACACAATGGTGACACCCGGGCGTTTCCTCCCGCCCTATCTTGAACAGGAACCTCCCGAAACAGCCGTGTCCGGTGAGGACCTGTGTCAGGCGGAAGGTGAGGACGCCGTGACGCCTCTCAAGCCACTCCTCAAAGAGGGGCCTTACCGCCGCAATTGTGGCGTGCCCAGCACTGGGTTGCGACAATCGCCCCCTCCATGTCGCCATGAGATCCTGCCGGAGCTCTGTCCGCCGAGCCGCGATTTGTCGCGGCAACGGTGTTTCGCCCCGGCATTTCGCCTCCTCGCGCCACTCCCATATTTGCGCGAGGACTTTTGCTTCTAGATCCCATGGCGGCAATCCGGCAAGGAGGCTCGCCGCCTCACCGGAGACCGTGCGGTATCCCCGGACCAGCCGGATGGCCATGACCCTTTGGGACGCGTTCAACCGGCGGGCTGGTCGCCGCCTCAGGGAACGCGCCCATACTGGTGCCCCGTAAAGGGCCATGGAACGCACGACCCCCGCGTAGAGCCTCCGGCAGGAGGCGTTTGGACCCCCTAGATTGGGCAGCAGCCGCTTGAGGGCAGCCCCCGCCCGCTCCAGTCTGGGAGCCAAACGTCGGAAATGCTCGACGAAATTCCACCGGCTGTCGAGGACGAGTCCCAGGTACTTCATCGTCGACTCGACGCCGATGTGAACCCCTCCTACCGTTATTTGGGATCCCGGTGGTGGCGCGTTCCGAGGACCGTGAAAACACATGGCCTCGGACTTGTGCAGGGCCACCTCGAGTCCCAATTGCCGGATCCTCTCGACGATTGTCGCAACCCCGCGTGTCGCTATTTCAGCCGCCGCCTGGTGCGACCTCCCTTGTGCCAGGACCAGCGTGTCGTCAGCGTAGCAAACCACGCTGACGCCACTAGGGAGGTCGGCGCGCAGCACCCAGTCGTACCCGATGTCCCACAGATGCGGCCCCACGACCGATCCCTGTGGGACACCGCACGACATCCCTCGCCGGTTCCACTCTCCCTGGTGACCGGGGTAGATGACGGCCCTGTCGGTCAGATAGGCCTCGACTACGCGACAGAGGTAGGGCGGCATCCGGTGATACTGGAGTGCCTCCCTGATGCAGCTCCATGGCATGGTGTTGAAGGCATTGGCGATGTCTAGGGACACCGCCAAGACGACTCCACCCCGGGCCACTGCATCCCCCGTCGTGAGGGCTCGCACGCGCATGATGGCGTCCACCGTAGAGCGACCCCTGCGGAAACCAAACTGGCTCTCCGCCAGATCCGGCCCCACCCGCACCAGCTGCTCAACGAGGCGGTCTGCAATGACTCTTTCAAAGAGCTTGCCCACCTCATCGAGCAGCACGATGGGCCGGTAAGCGGACGGAGAGTCCGCAGGGCGCCCCGGCTTCTTAATGAGGACCAGTTTCCCCGTCTTCCAACGAAGTGGGTACTGGCCCCTCTCCAAGCATGCGCTAAAGAGCCCCCTTAGTCGAGGCCCGAGAGCCTCCAAGGCCAGGACCCAGGCTTTTCCAGGTAAGCCGTCGGGTCCTGGGGCGGTATTTTTGGTATTCAGCCTGCGTACCGCCACTCTCAGCTCTGCCTCGGTCACCTCCGAAGCTTCATCGTCGTCGGCGGTGTGGTCCGCATTGGGCACCGCAGGAGGCGGAGCCATGGGCGGGGGAGTATGTTCCCCTCGCGAAGGGAACAGAGCGCTCACCACGTCCTCTACGAGCTGCGGCCGGAGACTCTGCGTCAGTGGGGGAGCCCATGGGCGAAGTTTATCCCTCACCATTTTGTAGGGGCGTCCCCACGGATCCCTGTTCAGGGTCCCCAGCGACTCCTCGCGGGCCAATCCCTTGGCCCGCTTGATTTCCGCTCGGAGGGCGGTCCTCGCCGCTCTGTACCTCTCGTATAGCTCCGCCTCAATGGCTTCCGTATCCGGGGGGCGGTTGCGGAGCCTGCGGTGCCTGGTGTACCGGCGCCGCGCAGAAACGCACGCCTGGCGCAGAGCCGTAAGATCCGGCGACCACCAGTACACCTGGCGCCGGGCGTGTCCTAGCTGGACCCGGGGCATTGCCACGTCACTTATCTCGGACATGGCCTCCCGGAACCACTCCGCTTCGTCGTTGATATCAGCAGGCCTGTCCGGTGATGGCACCCAGGCCTGCACGATCGAGGCTTCCAGGAGTAGCTCCCGGTCCAGCTGCTTCAGCGCCCACCGCGGACCACTCGGGGTCTGTCGGACCGGCACGCTTGAGGTCTGGGCGGAGACGTCGAACTGGATATACCGGTGGTCGGAATAGGTCTCCACCTCCTCCATGACGCGCCAGTTGATGACACGTGGTGACAGAGCGACGCTGGCGAACGAAATGTCCACCACCGATTCGCCCTGCATCCGCACACACGTGGGGACAGAACCCCGGTTTAGGACGACCAGGCCTGTCTCCAGAGCCCAGTCCTCCACCATCCTTCCCCGTGTGTCCGTATACCGGGAACCCCAAGCCACATTCTTGGCATTGAAGTCCCCGAGGACAAGCACAGGGATGGAGCGGTACCCGACGACGACGATTCTCAACTCCGCAAGGGAGTTGTGGAACTCGGCGAGAGTTCGGTTCGGAGAGAAGTATACCCCCACCACGGCAATCTCTCCGAACCGTGCTGCCACGCAACCCTGTCCCCTCTTGACACCCTCGAGGGACGGGGTACCGGCGGCGGCTGACGAAATTAGGGTCACTGAGCCGCTCAGGTCCTCCACCCAGTCATCCCTGGGCGGGACGAAATACGGCTCAGCGACCACGGCGATGTTAATCGACCACTGCGCCATGCTCTGGAGCAACAGATCCTGAGCAGCAGCGCAGTGGTTGATGTTCGCCTGGAGGAGGCGTAATAGGGCCATTATTGGCACTCCATTTCCGCCTCCTCTTGCATCCCCTGTTTGGGTCCTGCCGCGATGGGTTCGGCAGCGATGACGGCTGTAGGAGCGGCATCGGCAGCAGCAGTGGCGGCGGCTGCAGTTGCGGTGGTCACGGCGACGGTGGAGGGCTTGCCTCTACCTCTGGACTTGGCGGGTGGAGCGCAGGTCTTGCTCCCAGCCCTGTGATCGGCCGGCTTGCCAGCTGCCGCACATACGAAGCAGTGTGGCGTGGCATTGCAAGAGCCGGCCTTGTGACCAGGTTGCCCACAGCGGAAGCAGTGGTTGCTTCGGTCAACCTCCGAGGTGCACTGAGCTCCCACGTGGTGGCCCACAAGGCAGCGGAAGCACCTCAGAGGTCTGGGTTCCAGTAGCTTCACCTGCGCGGAAACCCACCCCACCAAGAGCCTACGACCCTCCCCGGCTATTTTTTGGGCCGCCGAGACGGGGCAGCTCACCGTAATGGCCCACATCCCGGTGACATCAGGACGTATGGTGCCCACTCTCACCTGCTCGGCAGAGCACCCCCCAGTCCTAGCGATGGCGGCCACCACCTCTTTCTCCGTCACAGAGTCATCCAGGCCCAAAATGCGCATGTCAGCGCACTTGGTGGGCCTGGACACTCGGGCCTCGTCCGCATTTAAGGCAGCTTTGAGCCTTTCGGCCAGAGCGTCAGCGGTCGGCCCACTGGCGGCACCGGGAACTTCCAGCATCCGGGCCCCAGTCGCGGTGACCCTCACACGGATGCCCTCGGCGACGCCGAGCTCCTCCAAGTTCACCGCCGCCCTCGCTTTCGCGAGCAAGTCGCGGTAGGACACGCCCATCCTTTCCGCTGCCGGTTGTAGAGTAATAACTACAGCTGCGGATTTCGGGGCGTGGAGCCTAGCCGCGACGCTTAGCTTCTTGCGCCGCTGCCGCCTCGCCTTCCTTTTGGCCGCCCTTGCTGCCTTGCTCGCCTTCCTCTTCTCTCCAGCCACTTGCCATTCGGCGTCAGCCGCAGGTGATTCGGGGGATTGAGGCGGCCGACTTGCCACCCGGGCTGAGGCTCTCGCTATCTGTGCAGCCACTCCGCTCCTTTTGGGTGCCGATTTTACCGGTTTTGCCGGGGCCAACTTTGCGGGTTCTGCCATGGCCCCACGATTGGCCTGTCCCGACGAACCCGGTTTGGCCACGGCAGCCGCGGCGGCAGCAAATGAGGCCGCCTTCTGCTGGCTCGCCGCTAGCGGGGGGCGCAGGACGATGGCCTCCAAAACAGAGAACCGTTGATGGAAGGCAGCCAGCTCCTGCCGCACCAGGTTCAGAACCCGATCCTCTGCAGGCAGGGACCGGCCTTGTCCATGCTGCGTCCCCCCCTGCGGCTTCTCCTGGGGGCCGGTTCCTTGGAGCCCGGCCAGGTCCGCTCGGAGCTTCTCATTCTCCTCTTGGAGAAGCTCCATGTCGGCTTTCAAGCGGGCGACCTCCGCCCGCATCTCGGACATTGCATCCGACGGAGGCCCGACGTTATTAGCCTCCGCTGCTGCCATAATGGAGGCCGTGGCCGCCGATATGGCCTTGTCTTTTGAGGACTTATTCCTCTTCAAGGCCACATCTCGGATTGCGGCTCCCACGACCTCTGCGAACCTGGCCGTTCGCTCCGATTCCAGGTCCAGCTCCGAATCTAGCTCACTGCCAGAAGACCCCGAAAGGACAGCCCTGCGGCTAATCGATCCGGGGTGGCGCCCCTCCGCGGCAAGCCTCTCAGCACGCTGGGCAGTCTCCTGGGCGGTGAGCCCCCTCCCCACTCCTCTGTCTCGGCCCCCACCCCGCTTGCTGGTAGGGATCTTCCGGGCCGAGGCCAGCTCGTCGTCGGAGAACGACCCCAGGCCATCCCCCGATATGGGGCGCTTCCGGAAGAACCTTCGGTTCTTTGCAGCAGCCCCCTCCACTTCACGCTCCAAGCTCTGTGAGCCCTTTGCGCCAGATGCAGCGTCGAACCCTGCATCACTCCTCACCTCTTTGTCGATTTTATTTTTATTTTTATTTATTGTATCCATTTTGTTCCCACGAGTAGTATAGGAATTAACGTCCACCTGGGCAGAGCCTTTTACCCAGGTAAGCCTACATACTGCAGAGTGCGGCAGGTGCTCTACAGGTGAAGCGCTAACGACTGAAGTCCCTCCAGCCATTCATCCTCTCGCCGCGCCTCGAGCTTAGGATTAGGTGGTTTTTTATCTTAGAGGTGTCCTTCCTCTGGGCCGGGTGGTTAAGCCAAGCCCCCGACGGCGGCATTAGACATGCCTCTGTTCGCTGTCCGGCCAACCCGACTCAGCGAACCCGCCGAAAGTTCTCTCCTCGAAGGAATCCCCTCGTGGGGAGATACACCTGCCGCATTGGTGCGCCTGCACCGCTGCGGCATGGTCGCATCCTTTGTCAACCGACGTCCGTCGGTCGATCAGGAGCGACCCCTCCGTGTGTCTCTCTTAGTCAGGTCTCTCACTTGGGCCTTTCCGGCATGAGTAACTCTACCGGCGAAGCCCCAAGATCATTGAGACGCGCAAGCCCCACCACGACGACAACGTGGAGACACTCTCGGTGGGGAGAGGAATAATCCCTAGACTACGTATGTATGGAAACATTTTCGACTAGTGTAACCTTAACGTCTATCGTCGAACGTATTTGGATGGAATTTGACACATGGATAGATCATGTGGCAATTTGTGTGTGTGACCATGTGTGTCCCGAATTAGGACTTAGAGTACTTTGTATCCCGGGAGTAAGTTCCCTTGGGATAATTGCCCACGAGCGAAGCCACTGGCAGAAGCTATATCCGATATATTTATCGAATGTTTTCTTCAAGAAAACTTGACTAGTTTTACTTTAAATTACTGCCTTTATGGCAGTAGTTTTCCAATAAAATTGATAGTATTGTTAGAGCTTGGATTGTCCTAGGAACCAACTGCTGTCTCCATACTATTTCAGTTTCTTTCAAAAACTTTTATTGTCCTCCTAGGATTGTAAAGGTAACATGAAAAGCAAATGGAAAAGAATAGATTTTTTTGCGTTATTATTCAGTATTTTTTTACGTTATAAATAAAAGGTAATAATATTGCTACACTGGTTCTAAGCACGTTCTATACGTAATTCAATATGCGCATCTTCACATCTGCGAGTAACAGTCGATTGATTTGTTGCCTAGTATAGCTAATTGTAGTCACTAAAGTCTTTTGTTAATTTTAATCCGTTCTTCTCCATAATAAGCTACTTTTCCGAGTGGACGCTAGAATAAATTAATTTTACTTTTGAATTTAAATTTTTATCGTAAAGTGCCGCTTTTTTATTATGGATAGGCTCGCTCTTAACCAATATCTCACCTGATGGTAAGCGATAATGTGGTCGACGGTGTAACACGCTTGCCTAGAAGAAACCTATTTACTCTTGACTTAAAGACCCCGAGGTTGTAGCTATCTGGAAACGCAGACTCCGGCAGGGAATTCCACTCCTTAGCTGTACGCATAATGAAAGTATTACCAAAACGTTTAGTGCTTATGGGTAGGATGTCCACCATGTACAGATGGCGCTTCGCCGTTCGTCTCGTAGTCCGCTTAATGGCCTAATTGAAATAAAGAATTTTGACTTGGGCTTTAAAGGTATGGAAATGCTGCGAAAAATAATAATTGTACAGATAACCTAAGATGAAGTAGGTCCAATTCCTTGCTAAACATGCAGGACCCCAGAGAGATGAAACGACAAAACACGCCGTATCCAGTTTTTATCACAGTTTAGGAGCAAAAACCGTGATAAATTGCATGACTCAAGCCTATCACAGAGGCCGTGCTCGCCCGGCAGGGTTAGGTGCCTATCGCTTTCATCTATCAAGCCCTTGACCCTCTTCAAGTGATCATCAGGCTTTAAGGTATTTTTAACCTGTATCAAATACGCCTACACAACCACGCTGAAGAAAATATTAAGTGCTTTGGAAGATTGGTATATAATGACGCTGTAGAAATGACGTTAGTTTTAGGGTTCCGAAGTCAACTAGGACCCCTTATAGTTTCGCTCTGTCCGTCTGTCCATCCGCAGCTTAGATCAGATAATCTAATTACTAGAAAGCTATTATTTGGCATGGATATATATTTTTTGGGGTTCCTCCTAAATGGAGGTGAGATGGTTGCAAATTTATGTTAGAGTCAAGTGTCCCCCCCCCTGCCAGCGAAATGGTTGCTCTTGGGTATGTGAAAAAAAATCACGGCAGTAGTAAATAGTAGGCTTTACAAGTTTACGAGTAATAGTCGACCAACTTATAAAATGTACTTGGCATAGTCAAATTTTTGTACAAATGTCATTGAAAAATTACTTAAATAACGTTGTTAGCTATGTACAAATAGTAAATATATGCTTATGACCCATGTAAAAATATACAAAAATAAAATCATAACATCCTTAATAACAATGATTTCTAAATTAATAATGTTTAAGCTCGAATAACGCATTGGAGTGGCCGGAGTCGTTTGCAGTACCGTGGCAGGTCCATAGTCCATCCGGCGCATGCGCGCGGGGGAGTCTATTTTGTGGTAGTGCAGAAGTATTTACGACGCTTTGTAATCTAAAGTCAAATTAGATTCGATTGCCAAGCAAATTACCTACTTATTTTATTTTGTCGATATCCATCTATAAAGTCAATATTCGACCCGACTACATCACTAATTGAGTAGCGTAAAACTTTCCAGAACGAAATAGTAAATACCTATCGAAGATTAGAGGTGAATACATATGGTTTTTTTCAAATGCCGAAAGAGAAAGAAACAAGGAATGTGCTCCCAATGATCCAGGAACGAACCATACCATTCCCCGTGGGTCTAACGCGCGCTCCTGTCGGCTCCTTTCGTAATTCGCACCCGCGTACTCGAATAGATAATATTTTTTAACTTCAGTTGCGAAGTTGAATTTTATAACTCCTTCTTCAATTACCAGTTCGTCCTTCTTAAGTTTAAGTCAAGAGTGAATAGGTTACTTCTAGGCAAGCGTGCTTCTCCGTAGATCACATCATCGCTTACCATCAAGCAAGATAGCGTCAAACGCGAGCATATAGATTAAAAAAACATCACCTATGTGGGCCCGTTTTTGGAAGTTGTGCGCCGCTGAAACCGTTTAAATGTTCATGTAACAACAACAAAACCCTCTTCTTAGGCCGCATTACTATGCAATTTCGGCAATTTCTATTACTGCGCGTGGCCCGACACACACATGGCCGGTTTTTTTATTTATACTTTTCATACGTCTATGTCAAAGACAGACACCGAAATTCTTGCTTTGCATTTCTGTCTGAATAATAAAGCATTCAGCGCTTTATTAAAACAAATACCACTACCTAATTTTTAATTTGTCGGTGTAGAAGTGAACCGTGCTGATGTAAAAGGCGGATACAGACATTGTGACTTGCGAGGCGTGCGGGGCGCATGATTCGCAATGTCTGTATCTACCTTAAGGTCAAGAACGCAGCGATTAAATTTTGAATAGGTATCTGCAGGGCAGGGCTATTTTTAGGGTTCCCATACCCAAAGGGTAAAAACGGGACCCTATTACTAAGAGTTCACTATCCATCAGTCTGTCTGTCGGTCACCAGGCTGTATTTCATGAACTATGATAGCTAGACAGTTGAAATTCTTCCAAATGATGTGTTTCTGTTGCCGCTATAACAAAAAATACTAAAAACAGAATAAAATAAATATTTAAGTGGGGCTCCCATACAAAAAACGTTTTGGCGATAATGGTAGGGAATTCGTGCGCGAGTCCGACTCGCAATTGGCCGGTTTTTTTTAAATCTATCCCCAAATGAAATTTGAATACCTATATCGACAAAGAACCTTCATTTAACAAGAGGTCATAAGTCAACAAATTTTAATGACCATTTTCAGTAATATATACTGACTAAGGGTCAATCTCTTTGTAATGCAAATTGAAACATAAGTACTAGGTTTAATAAAAATACTCTTAGCTTTCAGCATACGAGTTCATTTCTGAAAACCTTTTATAGTAAAGTTTTTTAGCTGTAAACTTGTTGCTAAAACTGACGGCTATGTACTTTTAAATTAATGTATACTTCAAAAACTGTTTTGAGTGATGAAAGCGACCTATTGATGATTTTTAAATTGACCTTAATAGACAATCACGTAAATGTCTATTTGTATGCTAAATAGACAATTCAGTCTAGTATTACTTGCGTCGCACTATTCAAGATATTTGCTTAGCAACCAACTCATTTATCTTTGTGACTATTTTGCAAAAAAATATTATTTACGAAACATCTCTGAATATAAATTTTTGCATGCCAATAGATGCTAAAAATAATTGCTAATTTATTAATATAAATGCCAACACAAGAATATTAAAAGAATGTAGAGAGAACTAGCTGGCTTATTTTAAATCGCATAAGTATACACTACATTGATAGCGGAACGTGATCATTCATAGCAGTTGCATTGACTTGTATGTCCTTAATGACATCATACTGAAAACAGGGTACTAACAGATACATGGGAACTACCAGATACATACTGTGTCAATATGTGATTTTGTCGTACAAATTATTTTTTATAATTTTTTTAAAACGTTCTCTACACCACAGATAATATATTACTAGCATACCCATACTAAGGATTTCTTCTTGTATTGTGGGTGCGTTTACAAACATGTTAACTCACATACGCAAACACCCAGAGCCTTAACAACTATCTGTGGTTCATACAAATATTTGTTCCGTGCGGGAATCGAACCCGCGACACGCAACGCAGCAGTCAATCGCTCAACCACTGCGCCAACCGTGCGTAATGCTTGAACCAACTGTTAAGTAACACCTTGGTCTATATTATTGTTATCAGTCTGTAATGTCCCAATGCAGGGCAAAATCCTCTATTTCCTTCTTCAAATTTCCCTGAAGATGGCCGATGATTACCACATATGTATCCCAATCGCCAGCTAGGCAAACAAAATGCGACTAACACAAAATTGCATAAGGGTTTGACCTGCTCTTCTCAAAAGATTACTTTTGTTTTGAAACTCTGTTCTCTCGCAAAGGACTGTGATTGACAACATTGATTTTTCCTATTAAGCACATTAATAAGATAATCGGTCCTAATACAATACACAATCACACTGCCATTGTCACTTTAACGGTTAAGGGCCTGGCAGGTAAATCAAACTCTCGAAGAGAGGGTACATACAATAATTTATTAACGGTAAAAATAATTATATACATTTTAATAGTAACCCAGCGGGAGACTGGTGTGAGTTCTCGACAAAGAGCGCGTGTCAGGTTCAAGACCGCCGAAAGAAAACCACTATCCTGTCCTGTAGTTCCCAGAACATAGGTGACTGGTGGCAGCCAGGTAGGTAGGTCGATCTTCGTATCGGAGGGTTGCATGCAGGGTTGTCCAGCCTCAGCCCTTGTAGCAACACCGAAAGATGTCTGACATCTAATTGAAGGTCATCTGAGTATCAATGAAATACTGAGTAAATAACGCTCGCCCCCGCACTTCTCCGCCTCCACGTTCTCTGTAGCAGAGCCTTACTTTTGCATAAACTGAGGATATAAAGGGATAAAGATCAATTAACTAATGGGGCGGACATGTGCCTCGGATTGTCGGCTAATTGATTTGTTCTACGCCCGCACCTTTGCATAAGACAATATTGGAACACATGTCTCTTAGCAAGTCTAATTATAAACTTACTAAGTGATGGCTAACCTCAGTCTATTCATGGAACCTAGGTTTGCTTTGGAAGCAGACTTGAAAAACGCAGCCTATTAAGATTCTAGCCAGGTGCGACACGACAATGCGACAGCGGTACATTTGTCATTTTATTTTATGGAATTGTTTTGCAGCTATGCTTTCCGTAAACAATTTTCATTGAAAAGTTATTGTTGCATCGTCGTCGTGTTGTCGCATCTTGCCTGTATGTGGGATGCTTTGTTCTTAATCGCTATCTTACAAAAGGAGAATGTAGATGTAGGGATCATAGAAGCTTCAGGCCTTCTGTAATTTCTGCCTACCCCTAATTTTGTTTTTAATTTTCACTTAGTAGTTGTACCTACCTAATAGGCAAGTTGTTTAGTAAGTTTCCTATAACGCCAGAATAGATTACCCGAATATCATGATACTTGAACAAAACCGATCAAATGAGAGATCTGCTTACCCCTTAAGAACGTACTGGCGTGATGTTATTTTATGAAATGGTATAAACAATAAACAGACATGCGATTGCAGCATTCCCGAGAGATTTGCCGTTATTTATTGAAGAGTTCTGTTGTATATCTTCGAAGTTCATCAGATCTTCACCAAAAATTGGACCAATTTCGGAACATACTCTTACAAAAAAAAAATAGTAAAGAATTTTTAAAATCTGTCAATAATTGACGGAGATATCGGTGAACATAAATAAAAAAAAAAACGTACAAGAAGTCGAACATAGAACCTCCTCCTTTTTCGAAAGTCGGTTAATATTAGCGATGTTCAATATGAGTATGTTACGCAATAAGCTGATGATACAAACGATATTGGCAAAAGTTCTTTCAGTTCTCTACAATGTAATGTAAACGTTCATTTCTCTACAATGTATGCGGGTATGTATTAATAAAACTCTAAGGCCGCTATATACACTTAATTTTATCGATAAAACACCCCACTACCACCAAATTTTGGGCATTACAATAAAAAACAAAAAAATCTCGTTTGCTATATGGAGGCCCCACTTAAATATTTATTTTATTCTGTTTTTTGTATTTTTTGTTATAGCGGCAACAGAAATACATCATCTGTGAAAATTTCAACTGTCTAGCTATCACGGTTCATGAGATACAGCCTGGTGACAGACGGACTGACAGACAAACGGACCGCGGAGTCTTAGTTACTACCCGTCCCGTTTTTACCCTTTGGGTTCGGAACCTTAAAACGGATTAAACCATAAGAAAGAGGTTTAATCCTTTTTTATTGAAAAGCCCAAAATTTTTGAAAAATTCGTTGGCAAATATGCGCAGGGGTTCTTTTAAGGGAACAATACAATTTTAATTAATTGGCTTAGAGCTGAAATTCTTATGTCAGTGTGTAGAACAACTCGAATACTAACAAAAAAAACATAGAAGTATTAATACCTAAAAGTTGTTCAGAACTTTAGAAAATGCAATAAAAACGTGTGAAACGATTGTGATGTTTGTAGATTGAGTTTTGTGGCTTAATAGAAGAATGTCTAATCGTTTGTGTATTATTTGAATATTTTTTTTAGACTATTTATCCTATGGCAGTAAAATAACATTAATTATATTATGCTTCTATGAGACGTACGTCCTAAGTTATGGGTGTAAAGCTATATAGATATCGAAGTAAGTAAGTCAGATGCAAAAAATGCTCTATCTTTGAAGGTGTGGGGATTACACCCCTATTTGGGGTTTTTTTTTACCGATAAAATATATATATATCTACATATAATAATATTATAAAGAGGTAAAGTTTGTGAGTTTGTGAAGTTATAGGGGGTAATCTCTGGATCTACTGAACCGATTTACATAAAATTTGGCATGGAGATAGTTTGAGAACCTGGGAAAGACATAGGACATTTTGTATTTCCTTGGGATGATAAAACACTTTTTACGCGGGAGAAGCCGCGGCCAGAAGCAAGATAAAATTTGGTGTATATTATGACCTTAGAGTTTTATTACTACAAGTCCGGACATAGTGTATATTCAAATTACTAACAGATATATTCAATTAGAGAAATTGACAGATACCACTGGAGTGTCGAAAATATTCATATTTTATGACAACTAGCACCGACGGTTGGTGGAATAATGTGCTCTTTGAAGCATGAAGAGGATTCGATATGTCAAGAATGAACCTTACAAATTCAATAATTTATTTTGATCGTCTAGCGTTTATTTAAGGTAAAAACAAACCAAAGCAGATAATGAAACAGTAAAACTTGTTCCAAATGACAAATTGTCGACACACACAAGATTCATTGAACAAAAGTCCTTTTGAAATATAAAGAAACCGATGATTTTGAAAAAATAACCACTTAACTACTGTATTATTACACCATTCGATAGTGTCGCTAATAAGGATTAAATTCTGGCAAGTAATGACATATGACAAACTTAAGGCGATATATACACCCCAATGCTAACGCAGTACTGGCCGTGCGCCCGCTTGATGCCAAAATATCAAAATTGAACCTCCTTTTGAAAAGTTTTGTTTGCAAAATATTATTTGATTTACATATGCTATGTTAGTTATGAAGAAATACCAGCCATCAATTTGTCTGTGTAAAAATATTTTTAAACATCCAAGTCGTTTTGGAGGAGTTTCCAGAAGTTGCGAAAAAATATCGTGTTGTTATTTTTTTTTTTTAGCAAAACTATTAGTTACACGTAAAAACTTTGTGTTCAAAATTATGTACATGAATCAATATTAAATGTATTATTTTTTTCAAACCTTTTAACCTAGCCGTTACTAAGGAGTATGATTTAGAAAGTTACCGTTTTACGGCACTAAAGCGTATGTAGGCCCTTAAGGAAAATACTATTTTTAACCGACTTTCGAAAAAGGAGGAGGTTCTATGTTCGACTTCTTGTATGTTTTTTTTTAATGTATGTTCACCGATATCTCTGTCAATTCTGAACCGATTTTGAAAATTCTTTTTTTGTTAGAAAGAGTATGTTCCGAAATTGGTCCCATTTTAATTTGGTGAAGATCTGATAAAGAACTTCGAAGATATACAACAGAACTCTTCAATAAATGAAGGCAAATCTCTCGGGACTGCTGCAATCGCATGTCTGTTTATTGTTTATACCATTTCATAACATAACATCACGCCAGTATGCTCTTAAGGGGTAAGCAGATCTCTCATTTGATCGGTTTTGTTCAAGTTTCATGATATTCGGGTAATCTATTCTGGGTAATCGTTACTAAAAAACTTGCCTATTAGGTAGGTACAACTAAAAAGTGAAAAATAAAAAACTTTTTTTACAAAAAATACTACCGACTTCCAAATAAGAAAACTACAAAGTGAAAAATAACTTTATTTTTGGAAGTCGGTGTCCATAACGCAAAAAAATGGTACCTACGAAAGACACCGACTTCCAAAAATAAAGTTATTTTTCACTTTGTAGTTTTCTTGGTTGGAAGTCGGTAGTATTTTTTTGTAAAAAAGTTTTTTTTAACAAAAAAATATATTTTCCGCAAGTTTTTCATGCCCTATTAAACTTTAAGACGTGATGAAATGATGGCCAATTTGAGCATTGTACTGCATTCAGCATTCCAATGATTTTGATTATGTTTAGAATATTCTCCAAAGACATTTATCATGTCATCAAATGCATGAGACGAATCTTCGCTGATTCGCGCCTTTCCCTTAAGTATATGTGCCATTAAATCCCAGAATTCGATCCTTATTAGCGAAACTATCGAATGGTGTTATTACACTATTCATCAAACAGCGTGTGTTTTTACGTAATTTAACCGTAGATTTTTCAAAATCTACGGTTCCGATTCCTAGCTAGGAATATTGTTTTTTCAAAAATCCAATGATGGAGTTTTAGTTTTCACCTAAATCCGCCTCGTGACTCCTCATAGTTGCGGATTTGGCTATCCACGCCCACTTAAAAACTCATTCAGTATATCTTGGAACCACTGTCAAAATACAAATATATGATATTTGTAACTACATATGAAATCAAGGATTTTAAATGTGCATTATATAAAACCGGCTTCTGCCAGCGGCTTCGCCCGCGTGAATGTCGAAGATTACCCCAAGGGAACATATGCCCGTACCCACCTGCTAATAATTGGCTGTTGTATCCAATATTCTGTAAGTAGATGATGATTAGTCTTCATTCCTTTGTAAACTTGTTATTAATGCTAATTTATCCAGAGACAAGATAATAAATTCAATTCGGATGCATTGTTGTATAAACAATGTTGTAATGACTGATTGAAAGTCGTGATTTACCAATAATAAGAAATGTTTTTGTTTGCAAATAACTTGTAATAAGTTTCGTGTTTCCTTATTAAGAGTAGGGAATAAGTGTGAGAGAAAATATAACGTTGTGTAAAGTAAGCAAGAATTCCAGATGTGTATGAAACATTAGCTTTAAGTACAGCTATGTATCATGGGTGTGCTGTCCTGTTCCTTTCAAATCAACAAGAGCGGCGCAACATAAATATACCTGGGAAAACTTTTGGAATTGCAGATATGTGTTTACAAGATGACTTTTAATTCATAGGATTTTTGTCAAAGTTGGTCCCATATTAAAGTATGTTCATATTCATAAGTACTTTCACGCGTTCTAAGATTGCCGACGAGTCAACTTTTTAAAGTCACCTTATATTATCTTAAAGTATTATTTATGCTTATAAAACGTTCTCATTCAGGTGAAGGAAAATGCCCCCCACACCGGTGGGTGCCCACATTGTCGAGGTGGGGGAGCTCAGTAGCGGTGGCTTGGTCAACCACGGTGAAGCGAAGACGAATCCGAGGAGGGGCCGCTCGTCAGGGCTTTTGCCGATAAACCGACGACGTAGCGTCCAAGGCGGCTCTGCAACCTACTTGGTTGCGGTGCCGCCTGGACGACATCGGAACTGAGGTGGACCGCAATGTCATATGGGGCCTCCCACACCCATACGATATCGTGGCTGAGGGTTGGAGGCGGGAGAGGAGTGCCGGTATTGCGGTGCACCGCTCTCCCTAACTTCTGCGGCCTGGACGGGGTCGGCACCGTCTGATGGCGGACGCTGTGGGCGGTCCCTATCCCCTGAGGCCGAAAAGTGGTAGGTGGCGGAGCCATTGACCTGACCCGTCACAGGGGGAACAAGGGTGCCATACACGGGGGTCGTCTGGCGCCCATGTGCTGGTTTGGTCCCTGGGGTGGTCACGGCGCCATTGCACGCTGTGACCACCCCAGGGACTGGTGCGTCGGTGACGGAGGTTACTCCCCAGAGAAAGGTCCGGTGACTGACACTACGCGTGCCCGTGTTCCCGCCATAAGCGGCACAGGAGGACACTGTGAAGTTTTAGTGGGTTGGAGTCCCACTTAACTGCACTATCTCCCCGTGGTAGTGCAGTATGCATGAGCATTTATCCAAGAAAAAAAAAGAAAATAGTGAAGGAAAATATACCTAGGTAACTCCTACCTGTATAATGGTATGGTATTCAAAGTTTTAAGATACGACAGCAACGAAAAATTGAATTACGAAATGCTAACATAATCATCAAAATCTAGGTGAGTCCAAGTACGGATTTAAATTTTTTAATGCTATATTTTTGCAAGTCCGCAAATGCTTAATGTTTTAAAAATGTAAGTACGAATCAACATTTCGAAATAATCAGGTCATCGTTTTGAGGTGCATGCACTTTTTTGATGACTATGCATTTTGTAGTTAAAATGATAAAGCAATAGAATGTAACTTTTAAATGAATTGACGCGTAAAATCTTTTTACCCGACTGCAAAGAAGATGTTTTTTTTTAAACTGTCATGGTCACTAACATTAACATTAAAAGCGGGATATTTTATTTATTTATTTTTTTCGAAAGAGGGTAGACCGTTTTGTCTCCTCATAAACACCCACCCGCAATGACTTTCAGTTTATCCGTGATCATGGTGCTTGCAACAGCACCGAAATATCGGGAACTCGCAACAAACAGTAAACATGGTAAATATCCCGCTTTTAATGTTAATGTTTTTTTTTTCTGAAAAGACAATTTCTTTGAATACTTCTTAACAGCATTTTGGATCGCACATGAATACTAATGGCAAGCGATGATGTAGTCGACGATGGAGCACGCTTGCCTATACTCCGGCCAAGATGATGGTGCAATATTTACTAACAAAGCACTGACATCTCAATCAGCTGACAGCAGGGGCCAACATTTTGAGTATGTTCTAATCTAATCTTCTAGAATCTACTCCAATGACCATGGATATTTTATGTTCTCAAACTATCTTTCATCTGTGCTAACTCAGTTAAAACGATGAACAACAGTTACAACATTTTATATTGAATTCGTTTTATTTTTGTTATTGAGTAGCGGGTAGACCTAAAAAAATGCTGTTTTATTTGTTAGTAAACACTGTATCTTCAAAATGGCTGGGGTATTGAAGTAACCTGTCAACTCTTGACATAAGACGTACAGGTTACAACCATATTACAGCTATGAAGAAACGCAGACGCCGTGTTTCTGTTAAATTTATTTAACGATAAATCCATGTAATTCCACTCCATAGCTGTACCACAGATAATATTTTACGCAGCTTTACACACAATAAAATTAGTGATAATAATACATTTTAATTATATTTTTTTTTTGTTGGAACTAAATCAGTGCGTATGGGCATTTAGGTCAAAAAGTTATGTTTTTATGCTCAAGAAAGTATAGTAAGTGCCAGTTAGGTATATTTTAGTACTTAAAATTTTGACCTATTTTTAATGCTCTAGAATCTTAACACTCAAAACATAAAAACATACCAGAAAACCTAAATATGAATATAAAACTGCTTTCTTGAACATAAAAATATATTTTAGGGCCAAAATTCTCACACGCACAAATTTAGTACAAATAAAAAACTAAAAAACTTTATTTGCCGAAGTCGGTGTCTTTGGTAGGTTTTCGCTTTGTAGTGTTTTGTTTTGGAAGTCAGCTTGATTTTTTTTTGTAAAAAGTTTTTTATTTATTTTTTTTTAGTTTTGATATGTACCTCCAATTACCTTGAAAATCATTTATAGCCAAAGTAAATCTCATGATGATTCCAATAAGCCCAAACACGACTATGATACATTGTTTTATTTCGGAGTTTTAGTGCCTACCTTCCGGCTTCATCATCAGATCAGTTCGATGGAACCATTTTCATCAGTATCACTTATTTATAAGACTTTGCTTCGTCATAGTTGTTTAACTATTCAAGATATCTTTTACCCGTGACATACTTTGCATTAAGGAGTTCCAGTGGCCATCTGTGGTCTTCTTAATCAGTTCAACTTCACCAAATGATACTTTCCGAGTGCAAATGATTGCATTGTTGATGAAAATACCAAAGTCGCTGTACGTATGGCTATAATATTAGATGAGCCCCCTCGATTTCGCCAGGATCCCATCATCAGATCCTAACCTGATGACCATGGGACCACCTGGGAAGTATATCCTTTCAAAGAAAGGAAGAATTTCAAATCGGTCCAGGCGTCTTTGATTAATCGAGTTACATACATAAAAAAATAAGATTCCGACTAATTGAGACCCTCTTCCTTTTTTTGAAGTCGGTTAAAAAAGTCAGAATTTCAATATTCTTTTGGCTAATATCTCGAAATCCAATGAGCAAATCTTAAAGAGGAATTTTTGAGAACACATTAATAAGAATTAAACTTGCCCTAGCATAAATTGCAGTATTACCAAAACTTCATGAGAATTATGCAAATAACAGATTTGTAGGTTTACAGTATTTTTTTTTTATCTAATGTGATATTAATGGACTTTTCAAACAACATCACTACTAGCAAAGTTAATACAATTCCGGAAAAATACACAACTAGGAATTACATTTCGCAGATTGGCCTCCAATTACAGAAATTTCCTATTATTATTTCTTGTATTTTTTTTTTCATTATGTTCAAAACTGTTCCATTCCTTTAGTAATGTCAATAAGCACTGCAATGAGGTATATTTCAGTACCGTTAACTTTCTGTGTTTACGTATTGTACTGATAGATAATATTACTCTCAAAACATGCAAACATACCATGTAACGTCATGTTGAATGCTAAACGGCTCTGTTAAGCATAAAAGCGTAATCTGACTAGCCTAAATGACCATAAACACCAATTTAGTACAAAACATAAACGAAGTATTATTTTGGCTTATAATTCGAAAACAATTGTGAATCTTATGTAGGACATTTTTGTGTACAATTAAAAATTAACTTGCTCTGAACACAAATTACAGTAAAATCAAAACTTTACGAGAATTAAGCAAACACTGATTTTTGGGCCCTTTGACAGCCCATTTTCATGGTCTAATCAGGCAACATTATTACTGGAATTATGTTCATTACGGATGAACATAATTCCAGTGAAAGTACATAACTAGTTTATTTTTCGCAAAAAATATCTTTATTTCCTGGGCTACCATCCATTCTTAAATTCTAATTCAGATGCAAAAATATCCATGTAAGTACGTTTACA
Source organism: Orthosia incerta (assembly GCA_948252205.1). Classification (NCBI taxonomy): domain Eukaryota; kingdom Metazoa; phylum Arthropoda; class Insecta; order Lepidoptera; family Noctuidae; genus Orthosia; species Orthosia incerta. The sequence goes on from OX411748.1 coordinate 11,874,353, forward strand.
CTGACAGCAAAAAAATAAATATTTTCGAAACCCACAAGTTTACGTTCGAAGAAAATTGTCAACGCAACAAATGTGATTCTACCCGAAATCTTCCGATCAGCGGATTGTCAAGTACGAACCATCGTGAGTCAGTGCGCTGGGTGCGCTCGCTCGGTGGTGTTAGTAACATAAAACTTTGTAATTTAACAAAGAAATGTGTTACCGTGATTTGTGAGTGAAAGTATTTTAACCATAGGACACGGTAAGTTCTTAGAATAGAACTGATTCCATCTTCTGTTTTTTAGCCGTTATCAATCGTCATCGTTTCTTCAACACGTATTTGTCCATTTAGATAGCTAGGTTTGAATTGGAACTCCAAACTCAAATAAGCTATAATATTTAAGTCATAATATTTAAAATTCCTAATTCAAAATCAGTCATTCATTTGTTTCTTTGTTCTTTTTTCTCTGTAATATTGTCGCCTATCCATGCGGTTTTTGTGATATTATTAAATACTATTTTTTATTTATTTACATAAACGTTAATATGTTTTCAATAAATTTTTCAAAAATCCAATAGGCTGTTTACAGCTGTCAGTTAAAATATTTACAGTTGGAAAAACGCGCCATTATTTATAACTCAATTTAAAAAAGTTTAGTAGCAAGGAGTTTTCATACATAGAATAAAATGGGATAGATTTTATACGCGGAAAAATGAATGAATCCGTATAATTTTATAACGTTTAATATAAATAATTACCAGTTTTAATTGAATTATTTTCACATCAACATTACTTCAAAAATCGAACAGGCTGTATAGGCTGTTTTCGTTGTAAAAAAATATGTCCAGTTGCAAAAACGCACCATTTTCTGTTCACTTTTTTTGTGAATAAACAAATCTAATTCTTTGATTTGTTTTTACTATTTCCCACAACTGTATTGAAAAACGTCGTGTGATACACGGGTGTGTAGGTTATTGCAAACTCGTGTCACGCTTGCGAATTTCAACCCTCTCAGGGCTGCTGACATAGCGAAATTTATATCTGCCTAATCCAAAAATAATATTGCCAAATAATGTTATAAATGTGTCCCTAATTAGCAATAGTATTAATTATCTCTGAGCTTGGTCCGCAGTCGGTTGGCCAACTTGATGATAACATCTATGTACTCGTCTTATACCAGGAAGCAAGAATAATATAAACAAACTGCTACACATCGCTGTCACTATTTTAATTGCGTTTCATGCAACTGACACTTACTAACAAAGGAATTGTTGGAAATATGGGTACCTACCAGGTACCTTCCCTTGCTTTAGTTTCTTTGAATAAAGTTCTGGTAACTTCTAACATAACTTCAAGCTTGTATACCCCGAAGGGTTACGTACTTTGCTACATGTACCTATTAATTATAAACCCACGCTTCGCCAGATAACGTAAAGGCCCATAGCCAGTTGCCATCAACCGGTCAAAAATTCAGACTTCAAGCTGCTTTTGAGAAATACATGGCAATACATTTCAATCATATAATTCTAACGGACTTACCAAAAAGGAGGAGGTTCTATTTTCGATATTATGTTCGTTTTTAGGGTTCCGTACCCAAAGGGTAAAAATGGGACCCTATTACTAAGACTCCACGATCCGTCTGTCTGTCTGTCTGTCCGTCTGTCACCAGGCTGTATCTCATGAACGGTGATAGCTAGACAGTTGAAATTTTCACAGATGATGTATTTCTGTTGCCGCTATAACAACAAATACTAAAAACAGAATAAAATAGATATTTAAATATTTAATTAAATATTTAATCCACACAACAAACTTCATTTTTTTGCCGTTTTTTGCGATAATGGTACGAAACCCTTCGTACGCGAGTCCGACTCGCACTTGGCCGGTTTTTTTTTGTGTATGTTCACCGATATCTCCGTCAATTCTTCTTTTGTTTGAAAGCGTATGTTTCGAAATTGGTACCATTTTAATTTGGTGAAGATCTGATGTAGAACTTTGGAGATATACAACAGAACTCTTCAATAAATAACGGCAATCTCTCGGGATTACTGCAATCCCATGTCTGTTTATTGTTTAAATCATTTCATAACATAACATCACGCCAGTACGCTCTAAAGGGGTACGCAGATGTGTACAGTTCACCTTGGTACACTCCGGTCATGTTCAGTTTCATGATATTCGGGTAATCTATTCTGGCATTATAGGTACCTTACTAAATTACTTGCCTATTAGGTAGGTACAAGTAAAAAGTGAAAAATAATAAAAACTTTTTTTTAATTTGAATTTTTATAAGTTGCCGGGTTTTGGCAAAAGATTCTTTTAGGATCTCGGGGCTAATATACGTGTATAATGACGCCTAAGGCTCTAGACAGACGGAATGCATTTCAACTGCACTCCGACTGCAAATGGAAAGACAAACTAGCTGCACGGGCGACGTGCAGTTCAAATGCTCCGTGCAGTTCATATGGAACTGCACGCCAACTATACACCGACTGCAATCGGACTGCATGGTTGGTTTGCAGTTTTATTGCAGTCGTCCTAACTGCATTCAAACTGCAAATTTGCAGTCGGAGTGCAGTTGAAATGCAGTCCGTCTGTCTAGGGCCTAATAGAGAATCCAGTTTTTTTTGCAATATTAATTTTTAAAAAAACATAGCATAAATTGCTAAATTTGATGTATGTATACTATAGCATCAAGCTACTGTTGCTTATCTGCCCAACCTTTATGAAATACAGGCATTGGATTATGTCTGTGAAAAATGCACAGGCAAAAAAAAGGCCTATAAAAATATGCCAATGCATTTAATATAATGATTTCATTGACCTCTTGAGCGGCAATTCAATTCACTGTTCCGCGGCAGTTTCGAGTGCATAATATTGCACCTACTGCGAGGAACTAGGTACTTATTATTATGAACTTCCTGTTGCTTCTGCGTTTGTAATTTGTTGTTAACTTCATTATTGCAAAACATTGTTGATAGCTTTTCAGCTAGTCTTCAGGTGTTTACGAAAGATTTTCATCGATACAAATGTTAGGTACATAAAAATCAATTGCCGTGACGAAATTTCTAGACAAGCCTTGCCTCTAGCTACCTCTTAGTTTACATAATTACCAGGTCCATGTTTCAATACCGTTAAAATACTATGTTAACCGTTAATGTTATGTATGACTAATTATATATAATTTGCTTGGTCATACATGTTTCTTATTCATTATATTTATTTAAACCAAGAACGTAACGAAACCTATTTATTTTGAGTCAAGATATCGACGTCTGTAAAGCAATTGATTAGCAGATGTTTAATACGATATTTTATTAAACATTTTCATCTTTTTTTTTTTTTTTTTTTTTTTTTTTTTTTTTACTTTTTTTTTTTTATTAAGATTTTGTGTGTTATGTTGTGTCTTTTGTGTGCACTAAATTAATGATTTATCTATCTATCTATCTATCTAAATACAGAATTTGAATTTAAAATCTTTGAAAACTGTTGCTAAATACCGTCGATACTTTTCTAAATAAGGTCCTAAATCTCTTACCTATTAATCACTAAATGATCGTCTCCTAATATAATAAAAGGTAAATAAAGTGCTCGTCTACGTAGCAATGTAATCGACATTACTACACAATATATTAAGTGTCGATCATGTCTGGTTGGCGTCACACATCTCGATAATAAAATGAACATCATCTTCGAGTGTTTGACACGCCTAATATTGGTAATGGCACATAAAATTAAGGATATTATTTTACTTCGAATGTAGCTTAAAATATACAGAAGAATGTCTGAGCGAATATGGTTTCATTAAAATGGGAATGGATGAGAAAGAACACTTAAAAACGCAAATTGACAAGCCAGTAAATAATTTCCTTACTGGTGTATAATGTACAAACCATAACCTTACAGGGAGTGAAAGTATTCATCGTTATTAACAACTTTTACTATGTGACCAACATTGAAAAATCGAAAAGAATATCAGATACATTTTAATCGAGTAATTATTGCATTTTGTATGTGAGAGCTATCACCCCCAGATAGTTTGTCAGTGTTTCTACAAATAACTTTGTATAGACCATACATTTTTCAAAATTATAAGGCAGCTAAATTATCTCAGAAAAAGATTTCAGTAAGACAGTAGTAAAAGCATTTAATGTCTATTTATAGTCATTGTATAATTTGTCTAAAATTAAATCCATTAAAAGGACTCATTATTTATAATGGTCTTTAAAAGGGAAAGGAAACGAAAGATTTTAATTTAATAATGTAAACCTAACCTTTCGCTGCCCTTTTCTGAGGTATTGCAGTAATCACCTCCATCAGGGTAATTTTCCACCAGAGACGTGCTTGTTAGTTTCGTATTACAAGTATATTACTTTGAGTTGATTGAAATTGGGATTATATGTTGTTGATTAAATTGTCGCTAACTTAGTAGAATTCTTTATTAACAAAATTTCTAGCTTATCGTGACGGGGACTTTGTTAATCAATTTATCAAGTACTTCTTGGCATCCGATTAAGCTGAAACTTGGCGTACCTACTTACTATGGAGTTGGTCTCATGATGGAGCCGGAAGATAGCAACTCCTCAACCAACGAACGCACCATCGGTTTGGCTTCAATAGATATGTATTGTCAAGCGATATTACATTTCGTACATTTCAGTACTTTAAAAGCTTGTTTTAAAAATGTTTTATAATTTTAATTATTTTTAGTATGTACTTACATCACATGTACATGGATGTGGATGCGACATACAATGGTCTTATGATTGTTTCGGTAAGGCATTCAATTGGTTAAACCATTCATGTATTCGACTGATGAGCAGTTTTGCATAAGTAATATTTATGTAGTAAGAATAAAAATAAATGAAAATTCACATATTTTTTCAGATGACCAGTGAAAATATAACGAAGGAACGCTGGGACCAGCTCGGTCTACCACCAATGGAGTTGGCAGAGTCATCGGAAAATAGTAGTAAGGTTTTTTTTCTGCATTCTTTAACCAAGTAGCAGACAGTTTATTTCTATCCTTTCACGATAAATTATCATAATAATACCTATGCCAGATTCCAACCTCTTCAGGTTCCCTAACCTGGACACCAGCCTGTTTATTGACCACATAAGAAGAGTTGTGTTCAGAAAAAAATCTATACCTAGCATTAAAAATATCTATATTTTTATACCTACTTTTGCTTTAATTTTCAGCTCGTGATAATAGTGGACTGTACAAATGTTTGCTCCCCTCATTACATAAACTAGTAATTATGTTACTACTAACGACTTTTGGGATAGGAACTTACGTTCTGCTATTAAGATTATCAGATAATTCTGGTGAGTATAACTTCTAAACGGGACTGACAAAATTAATTTCCTTATTGTCAACTGAAACCGATTTCAAAGACATTTATTTCCACAGATTATGCGAGAAACACTGAAATAATTATTCTAACAGGAAATAATGAAATACCAAACGTGACCGTTCACAATATGGAAATATTTCTGCAATTAAAAAATGAAACTGCGGATGAAAAACTTAAATCAGAACCTAAGGTGAAGAGAAAGAAAAGGCATACAAACACCCAAGATGTTTCTCCAACAGACACTGAAGACCTTTTAAATTTAAATGATGAACAACTTCAAAAAGCAAGAGAAATAATATTAAAACACGACGTTATATGCAATAATGAGGATCAACAAGAAATTTGTAAGAACTATGTGTCTAAATTGAAAGCGATAGTAGAAAAGGATGAGGAAAGCAAAATGAAAGAAGATATATCTGGAATAAAATTGAGAGGTGCTGGTAGCGATCAACACAATGACTTTGGTGTTACAGCAAAGAAAAATGTAGTTGATCCTACAGATTTAACTAAACGTGAAGCATTGCCGAACAGTCATCTCGATAGTATTCTAGAATCGGTTCCTACCATGGACTTAAGGGCAAGAGACGCCAGCCATTCAGAAGTGCTACCACACTCTCACTCAGTTTCTCCTCAGCATCTTTCTGAAACTTGTCTGTTGGCACGTCTGTTGAAACAAAAATATCCCCGGGCAAAAGGTTAATATGATAAAAACTAAACTGTCTTATACTTTTATTTTTCAACAAAGTTCTTACTCGTTCTATTATTTTGCAGGAATTTATGACCCGTCTCCAGAATACTCAGCACCACATTATGATCACCAAATATCCCCTCAGAGCAGGTATGGGAACTATATAATTTAAAATTATTTATGGTATTTTTAGTATAATTATAATAAGTGCTGTGTAAGGGTGCTAAAAATAAGCGCTGGCCTGTGTAGAGGCCATGCTGCACACTGGTCAGCATCTGCTGAGCTCACTCCTTTTGCCATACTGGAAAATATTGTGCTATAAAACTTGTGTTTTGTTTATGTTGTAACATTTTTCAGTGGCAATAAATGTTTTATTTCTTTCTTTCTTATAATATGTTGACGATGGTTATATGTAAACTTCTAGCTGTTGCCTATCTTTATTAATATAATATTTTTCTGAAGTATAGCTTAAGTATTGAGTTACTGCAATTTTTCATTAAAATCCGTTCAAAAGATTTTGCGATCCCAGTTAACATTCACATTTATAAAAATATTAGTATCCTTCATTGCTTATTTTATACTTGCCATATGTTGCAGATTTTTCCCACTTTCCTTGCACTCTCCGTACCTTCAAGAACGCGATGTAGACTTGCAGAGACGTCCAATTCATCCTCAAGACGCCGATATATTTATGAACTTCTTGATAGCGGCACAGCAAAAAGCAAATAGGTAAGTGTTGAGTGAGTGTACTTACTTAATCAAAATATAAAATTATGTACGAGTGCTGATTTAGAGTTGGAATGTTGGGTGAAATTGATAACGAGTAGATTAAAGAGTGCTTTATTAATATGCAAGTACTATTACTATATTTAGTTCGTTTTTTTTATTATTTTTGTCGCCATTTTATTTTTTTTACGCCACATTTGATTTTATTTTTATGAATACTATGACCCGGTGCTGGTGAAAATAACAAAGCCTAAAAATAAACTAATCTAAAATGTGGCGTCGAAATATTTCTCCACATCGTTATCCACTAGTATTATGCCCAAAAGACTGGTAGCATTGCCACGTCGTATCAGAATCAGAAATCATTTATTTGCAAAGAATGCAAGTAAAAAAACTTAGTTTTGATGGTGTAAAAAAGAAAACAATTGGATCCAGTATATTCTACCGTATGGCATGCAACATTAAGCACTATAACATTCATAAGTATCGCAAATCTATATTAATCAATAATTGTCAGGTAATCAGTTTTTAATGTATTCTTAAAAGTCAAAATTACCGGAAAAATAATAGTCCATAAAATTAGAATATAACAAACTTAATAAATTGAAATATTATTGAGCAATGTCACAGGGTTTTATCATTTAAAACTCACTGACAGCGTAATATCATTTTTAAATTAGTAGTTTCGTTAATTTCTTTTCGAAAAAATGAGATGTATCATTTTTAATGCCATTAGGTATTTTATTGTAAATAACTGGTTCCATATGCATGATATTCTATCTTAGTAAAGCTGTATAGAAACTACCTATACGTAATAGACCTTTGTATTGGGATCTCAGTAATTGATGAAGAATGACTTGAAGAATGATACATTGTTTCAAAGAGATTTAGGTTCATTTTAACAAATAATGCTACCTCCAGAATATAAAGTTATGGAAAGGTTAATAATTTTAGTGATTATGGCAATGCTTATCTCTGACCAAGGCAAAAGCAAGCCCTTGGGTCACGCGAATTGTCAACTAGGCATTTGGATAGTTCTTTTAATAAAACGTGAGCACTCGGACACCACAGACCAGAAGTTTTAAGATCAAACGGCTCGAAAATATAACCTCAATTAATTTAAATGTTAAAACACACTTATAATTCATAATTTCACAGCACAACAGAGGAACCAGACCGCGCTGCCAACTCATCACGGGAAACAGTATGTCAGTCAGGCACAATTCCCTGCCTTAGTGGAGACACTTGCGTGGACGAGAAGCAATGGTGCGATGGCAACGTGGACTGTATGGATGTCAGTGATGAAGCGAGGTGTACTTGTAAGGCTAGGGTCGATAAGTCTCGACTCTGTGATGGGTACTTCGACTGTCCTTTTGGAGAAGATGAAATGGGGTGCTATGGTAAAAAAATAAATTATATTATTATATTAATAATAATTATATTCATCTTCATCATCATCAGCCTATTGGGAACAACTGCTGGGACACAGGCCTCCTGTCTGTGAGAGGGAATGGGCCGTTATCCACCACGCGGGCCCAGTGCGGGTTGGTGGATGTCACATGTCTTCGAATTGTTCTAGGACATGCCGGTTTGTAAGTCGCGGCCGATACCACTGGGCCACCACTGCACTATATAATTATATTAATTAATAATAATTAATTACAACTTGTTCTTCTCCTAACTATGGAGATAATCTATTGTTGTATCATATCTGACTCAGCAATATTAGCTTTTTGGTCACGACATATTTTACTGTGACAATGAACGGATCATTAGGATATTGCACGGAACTTTAAAGAGTACCTACATCTCTTATATTACCGTTTCATTTTATTTTAGGTTGCAGCGAAACTATGTTCAGCTGTGAAGACTTGGATATGAACTCACGAAGCACATGCTTCACCAAAGAGCAGAGATGTAACAATGTGGTCGACTGCCCTAACCACAAAGATGAAGTTGAATGTAACATGCTGGCTCCGAGTCTTCTTAAGAAACCAGTAAGTGAACCTAGTATATTAAGAAAAATACATAATCTAGATAAATATGTAGAATCAATCCAAGCTACAATTTATATATAGTATGTAAGGTTACGGATACAATGCTGTAGACAAAACAATATATTACAAAACATTTTTATTTCTGAAACATTGAAAAAATTCAGTCTTTTTTACCACTTCCAATCATACATCAATACTGTAGGTGACGGATGACAGACACACCAATTTTCTTCACTTTATGGACGAAAAATTGCATCTATTCTTCTGGTCCTAACAATCGGAGGCGACGCGAAATTTTGAAATACAAGTATATGTTAGATAACCAATAAAACTGGGATTCGATTAACTTTATTATTCACTAGCTTCTGCCAGCGGCTTTGCACGCACGATAGTCGGCAATTAACCCAAGGGAAAGTAAACCCGGGATGAAAAGTAGCCTATGTGCTATACCGACTAAAACCTATCTCTGTTCGAAATATCACCATGATCCGTTTACCCGTTCTGATGTTATTGAGTAACAAACATACATCCATCCATCCAAACTTTTGCGTTTATAATATTAGTAAGATGAAAAAAATTATCCTTCATTAACATTAATATTTTCTAACTTTAACTCTTTGTATAAATTGGCCATATTTATTTTCAGTTATTTGCCATTTCAAATACTGAGGGATTCCTACATAGGAATTTCAAAGGAGATTGGTACGCGGTGTGTAAGAATCCGTATATGTGGGCCCATGATGCCTGTAAAAGAGAAACCGGCCTCATCATCAGGTATGTCTATTACCAGTAATTTTTTGCAATTTTTGTAATTTTCATAGAAATGTGTGCCTAGCTAATCGTAGTAATCAAACTTCACTGCATTGTTTAACTTTGTTTTTTTTTCTTTCAGGCCTCCTTTTATCCAGTATGTTCCAATAGACCCAACGATAAAGATCGACTACCTCAGCACTGGTCCTGGTGGCTTGATACAAACCAGTGACACTTGTATGAACTCTTCAGCTGTATATGTCACGTGCCCAGACTTGGTATGTGGGACACGAGTGCAGTCCACATCACAACTACTCAGAGAGGTAATGCACTCACGTACAATTGAATTGTTGAAGAAAATAGTTTACGCTTCACTAGCTATTTTTGGAACTTAAAAATGTTGATGAAAATGGTTCTTTTTTTGTACCAACACATTCATTTCGAAATAGAGAAAAAATAAAGTAATTTTTTTGTTGGCAAAAGATAGGTATATATTTTTATTCTAAAAATAGAAAAAAATACTATTGAATATTTCTATTTCTTCTTTATTAAAGTACCAACAAGAAAATCAGATATCTCACAAAAGACTTCGATCATTACTATCAAAACCGTTTTTATTTATTTATAGAACGCCGCGATCGAAAATCATCTGTATGGGCGTAACAAAAGATTTCTTCTGAAGAACCATCCGTATCCTTTGATGTTTTACGGAAACCGCTTAAAAAGGGATGTAGAGGAGACCAATACTAAGACAAATGCCGAAATTAAATTCGATAGATCGAAGAGGGATTTATTTGATACGATGAGGAACAAAAGAACCGAGAGCAGGGTGGTGGGAGGGAAGCCAAGCCAGCCGGCAGCATGGCCTTGGATGGTTGCTGTGTACAGGAATGGCATGTTCCATTGCGGTGGAGTTGTTATTACTCATAGTTGGGTAGTGTCTGCTGCTCATTGTGTCCATAAGTAAGATAACTTTTTGACTACTCACATCGAAGAATTTGTGTGTCGTTTTGTCCTGTTTTTATTTATTCAAAATCGAAACCAATTCACAGGTTCTGGGATCATTACTACGAAGTACAAGTGGGAATGCTGCGTCGTTTTTCATTTTCGCCACAAGAACAAAGTCATAAAGTAACGCATGTCATAGTCAATCCGCATTACAGTCAGGCTGACATGAAAAACGATCTGTCTCTATTGAAAGTCGAACCCGCCATTCAGTTTAGTCGTTGGGTTCGACCGATATGTTTACCGAGCCTCGATTCGGCTGGACCTGATTGGCTTTGGGGACCCCCGCCTGGCACAATATGTACATCAGTTGGTTGGGGATCTACGACAGAACATGGACCCGATCGTTAGTATTAATATCAGTTTGAAATTAAAGGCATTCTTTTTTATGAATAACTTTTTAATTACTTTCGTTTAATTCTAAATGTTTTAGCTGACCACATGCGAGAAGTAGAAGTGCCTATTTGGGCGAACTGCAAACACCGAGAGGATCGTGTTGGTAACGAGATTTGTGCAGGTTTAGTTGAAGGTGGAAGAGATGCTTGCCAGGTACTTAATCATTCTTCTCTACTCTTAACTTATAATTAATTTACTTGATTCCATAAGAAAGTTAGCTTCTCTTTTACAATGATCTAATAATAATGAATAGTAATAGTTTTAGGTAATCGATCCACAAAACCTCCCAATCCCATAGCCCAATGTATTTTGTCCTCATATTCTGCAATAGTCCTGCACTAGCCGGGAAATTGTCCTTGGGTGCTCTTGCGTAGTGACTAGTGCATACGGGGATAATCGCCGGTTAGTGTTACATTTCAACCTACATGTCAAACAAGGCCTCTGCGAGTTGATTTCGGCCCCTGGTACGCCTTTCAAAAGTCCGGGACCCAAGAGTCCCGAGAATCTCAAAAACATTAATAGTGATAACATATTTCATTTAAGTTATGAATAGTTGTTATAGGTACATGGAGTAATTTGTATTTAAATCATAGCCTACAGACGACGCGTTGGATTATTTCAGGGTGATAGTGGAGGGCCGCTTTTATGCAGAAACCCTTTGAATTCACAACAATGGTACATGGCAGGGATCGTAAGTCATGGAGACGGTTGCGCTCGTAAAGATGAGCCTGGTGTATATACTCGAGTCAGTCTCTTCGTAAAATGGATTAGATATCACATATGTGAGTATGATTTTTTATAACATCCAATATATTGTTTCCACTATACCTATCCCCCTCCTCTTCGCATCGTGCTTCTCATTACTAAGAGTCGTTTTTCCCCCGAAAGAAGCTCAACTTATCTCTGACGATATACCTATATCTCCATTTTTTTTTCTATTTCAGCTTCCAAGATTTTGCCAAAGTTCCAGCCGTTACAAGAGTGTCCTGGATTTAAATGTGGAACAGGAATTTCGAAATGTCTTCCAAATAAAAGAAAATGTGACAAGATAGTGGATTGCCTTAACGGAGAAGATGAAATTAACTGTAAATATACTAAATCAGTTGCCACGCTTACGGATAGTATATTTGTAGATCCAAAAAGTTCATTGGAGGAACTATTTGCCAAAAAAGAAGTGGAAGGAGAATCGAAATCAGTAACAAGTGTTAATAAAAATCAAGAAAATACAACACCGGTATTTTCCGATGAGGTTTCCTCAACATCTCGTTCTGAAAATGATAAAACCATCATTACAACCGAAATTAATGATACGATAAGTGATGATGACTCAGCCCTATATTATAGGAATAATCCTTTTGACCAGTCTCAATCGAAAGAATTTAATGATGCCGAAAACTCTGACTTAGAAAATGAGGAAAATTTAAGTGATAATCCACGATCAAAAAAATCGAACCATAGCAAACATTTGCAGTCAAAAGAATCAACCGATGCCCAAAAATCAGACTTCGAACATGAAATAATGAATGACGAGAATTCAGAAAAGTTGTCTATTTCTGAAGAGTCTGCGACAGCTGATCCAAAAAGCGTGACAATTAGAGAAACAACTGCCCCTAGTCGTGGTGATGCAGAAATGATTACAATGGATTTTTCAGCAGAATCACTTGAATCTGGATCGTCAGTATTAGAACACATAAAAGAAACAACAACTCAAAAACTACTTGCTGACCCAGACACAAATACCGACTCTTTTGAAGATGATAACAAACCTAAAAAATTTGAAACCTCAACATCTGTCTTTACTCACAATGACATTATGGAACCCATACAAAAAGACCAGCACACGACTCCTTCAAACCAAATAGAAAATCATGAAGATAAGGGTGAAAATGAATCAGGACTTTTAATAAAATTACTTCCAAATTCACATACAACAGAACCTGACCAGGAAGCTACAGAAACAAAATATATGAACGATGATAAAAAGGTTACTGTCTCTCATCATCAGAAGCAGCCTTCAGCCAAAAAACTGCCAGACTACAATATTAAGTCAGGCGCTCTAAACGAAATAGAAGACATGGTTTTATCTGAACTTGAACCAGCTAAAATAAGAAGAAAACATCGTAATCCCGACGAATTTGAATGTCGACGGTAAGTTAGAGTGGTAAATCACAAATACAATTTGGTTAGATGTATTTTTAAATTTTTCGCTCTTGATATCTGACTCAGTTTTAAAAAGTATTTTTTTTAATTACAGTATTGAACAGACAATACCTTACCAACACCGCTGTGACCGCAAAGCGGATTGCGAAGATGGCACAGATGAGCTGGATTGTACATGCACTGACTATTTGTTTACATTCGACGAGCAACTGATATGTGATGGAGTTATAGACTGCGCAGATGGTCAGGACGAAACAGACTGTTGTAAGTATTTATATCAAAATAACAAAAATAAGTTAAATTTGAATTTACAAATAAAATATTTAATAAATAATATAATTTTAGTTAGCTGTCCAGAAGACTATTTCTTGTGCAAAAAAAGCCGAATTTGCTTACCTGAGAAACATGTGTGTGATGGAAAATCTGAATGTCCACTAGGTGAAGATGAGCTTAACTGCTGTGAGTATTCTTTTTATATATTAATTTAAGATGAATTTAAAAAAATGGTGTACTACTTCTGCCCATGGAAATGAACAACCTTTTCAAGGAAGCTATAGCGAATTCTCAAAGAAAAATTGTAGCTGTCATACTAATTTTGATCAGCTGATGTTAATTTTATATGGCAAGTCCACTTTTTATTTTGGGTATTTACTATAACTTCATCTTCTTAAAGACCTTCCATAAAATATGTATGACTACCCATTTCCGTTACACCCTGTATATTCTTGATTACATCGTTTGTTTGACAAGAGGAAAACTAGTAAAGTACTTAATGATTCATCATCCAAGACTAACAAACCAATATAAACATTTCAGTTAGCTTAACAAATGGAAAAGAAATAGAATTCGACTTGGATGACAGACCGATCGTGAAGTTAGAAGGTTACTTGACGAAGAAACATAAAAATGAATGGCATGTAGTATGTGACGATAAACTATCAATAGAACAGCAGGAGCAAGAAGCCACACATATTTGCCGCTATTTGGGATTCAGGTAAGATAAGTAAATAATATGCCTTTTATATCCATCCATTATAAATGCGAAAATAACTCTGTCTGTTTGTCTCGCTGTTACCTTTTCACGCTTAAACCGTTGAACCGATTTAGAATGGCATGGACATAGTTTGAGACCATTTTCTTTTTTGGGTTGGGTATCATCCAATGTCTTCGCCCGCTCTGGGCTTCACCCAGTCGGCGGGAGGGCGTGTGAGACTTTTACTGACTAAAACCCACTCGTGTTCATTCAGTTGCTTGAGCCAGGACCACGGTATAGTATCATCATCATCAGCCTGTTAATGTTCCCACTGCTGGGACACAGGCCTCCTCTCTGTTAGAGGGAATATGAGTTAGTTAGGGAGGTAAAGTATAGTATAGTTTTACTGTGTAGTTTGAGACCCTGAGAAGAAAGAAAAAAAAAGAGAAAAGAGGGGTGGAAGTTTGTAAGTTGACCCAATAATTTCTCAAAAAGGTGGCCCGCACACTTTATTATTGCATGATATAAATATTAGGCTATTGGAAGTACTAATGCTACGCAGACGAAGTTGCGGGCAAAAGCTAGTTTACAATATTCGTAAAAAAATTAATATATGATTACTTTAAACCCTTATAAATTCAAATTTTCCATAGAATCACACTTCACACTTAATATTATAAAGGCGAAAGACTGTGAGTATGTTTGTATGTTTGTTACTTCTTCACGCTCAAACGGCTGGCCGGATCTGGATGAAGTTTGGCACAGAGATAGATTATAGTCAGAAATAGCACATATGATACTTTTTATCCGGGGAATATGTTCCTTCTACTTATAAATTATAATATAACACAACATCACGCCGGAATTCCCCGAAGAGTAAGGGCTCTCTTGCCTTTCAATTTAAAATATGCTAGCCAGTGCTTAAATTAACCATACTCGTACATATACCTAATTAAAAAGTTTTTACAACTAAGGGTCATAACAGTACACACTACTCTGGTAAATTTTTCAGTCATACTACTTTGGTGAATTCAACACGACGCTTAAAAATATTCTTTAATGCTCACTTACACAAAACCTGTACAAAATTGTAGCTATATACCATTATCATAAATCTATAAAAAAAAAACTAAAAAATATCAAGTTCTATAAATTACCATATTTAATCAATGTTCTTAAACGAACTTCTTTTGCAGCTCCGCAAATACATACAATGTGAAATACATAAACCTCAAAGAAACTGAAATCGCGGAACGCAGTTTAGACAACAAAAGGAAACGAAGAGATACTATAGACCGAGTTCCAGTACACTTCGCCCACAGGCTAGAAAGTGAGGAAAACGATACTTCTCGACATGTCATTATAGAAAAGCCTCAAGTAATAAAAGAACACTGTGTACCAAATATTACAAAAACTTGCAAATCTTTGTATGTTTACTGTGACAGTTCACTCTTTACTGACTTCGATGATTCCGAAAATATGCTCTTGCGAGATGCAGAATCAACTGATTCTGCGAGTAATCACACATGGCCTTGGATTGCTAAGGTGTTTGTTGAAGGAGATTATAGGTGCACCGGAGTTTTAGTCAACTTATCATGGGTGTTAGTAAGTGATTCGTGTCTCTGGGATTCAACGTAAGTATAAAAAAATGCAATCACAGCCTTGTTTATAAAAATCTTGACGGTATTTAGTAAATTAATAAAAGATTCTAAATTATTTATAGTACCTAGTGTAGAGAAATAAACATCTGCTAAGCAATTACTTCTACTTACACAGTCAAGATTTTTATACTAATGGCCCAATTATGTAAAATTACTTACAAAATATTTAAAGTAAGTAATTAAATTTTTTAATAAAATATTGTTCCAGAATAACTCATCACTACATAACAGTTGTACTAGGATCTCATAGAACTTTGGAAAGTATGAATGGTATGCACGAACAAGTTTATCAAGTAGATGCTAAAAAGGATATATATCGCAGCAAAGCGGCGTTATTGCACTTAAAGGAACCAGCACATTACTCAAATGTCGTAAAGCCAATGGTGGTTGCGTCTTCGTAAGTTTTTGACAAAATATCTGCAACTATGATTAATTTTAAATACTTCTAAATGATTCATATCTATGCAGTACTTATTATTCCAGCTATTCATTAGAGCAGAAATCGACTTGTGTAGCCGTTGGTCAAGATAAGAAAAACAATACAATAAGCGTATTCTTAGAAGAAACTAGTGAGAACTGTCATCCGAGCAATCGTTGCTTTAAACGTACTTCAAATGAAACTATTTGTCCGGTGAGTACTAAGACAATAATATTAATTATTATAAATTATTAATTAATATAAATTATTTTTAACTGACTTCAAAAAGATGGAGGTTCTCAATTCGACTGTATTTATTTTTATGTGTTACCTCAGAACTTTTTATTAGGTAAACCGATTTTGATGGTTCTTTTGTTATCGAAAGCTGCCTCATGTGGTCCCATTTAAATTTTATCAATATGTGACGAGTAGTTTTAGAGTTATCCATAATAATGGGTATTTTCATGGTAATATAAGATACCAAAACTAAAAAGATAAAAAAACTATTATAACAAAAAAAAACGTGGCGTTTCTTGTCCGTTCTTCACCATAACAAGCTACTTTTCCGAATGAACGATAGAATCAATTATTACAACATTTGAGTTTAAACTTTTGACGTTCAAAAGTGCCGCTTAATGGCCTAGTTGAAATGAAGAATATAAAATTAATAAATTAATTTTTTGACTTTTAAACCTGTTTCCAAAACAAAACATACAAAGCGAAAAATATCTTAATTTTTGGAAGTCGTTGTCAAAAACGAAAAAAAATGGTACCAAATAAACCGACTTCCGAAACTATAGTTATTTTTCACTGTGTAGTGTTTTGTTTTGAAAGTCGGTTAATTTTCTTTGAAATAACTCGTCTTTTTCTCGGTGGTCTCATGATACTTGGCACTCAGCGATAGTGTAGCTTTTAATCAATCTAAAATTTTCGTAAATAGTACTTCCAGACTCTTTTCATAGCAATCTTAAAAACTTTACTTGGGAAGATGAGCCCCATCATTATCTTCCTGCCCTTGTCCCTCGTTACGTTGGGTCTTGATTTAAATAATCTGCTATAGTATTGTGATTTGAATATTCTTCTTTCCGTTTAGTTCAACCCAACATCATACCGTCATTGGGCTGGTATAGTAAGCTGTCACACCGAACTGGGCTGGTACCCTGCGGCTTCCTTCGTCGACGGCAGAGGTGAATGTGGACTAGGAGACCAAATTAACGCTACAGACATAGAAAACCTTAAAAACGAAATAAAGCATCATGATGGTAAGTTAAAAAGCTAAAAGTAATGTTTGGGAATGTCTTAAAAAAATTATTCAAGTGATGTTAAGCTAAGTATGAATTATTATGAGATCTCACTGTTCTTAGTTACATAATGATTTCGCTAAGATACATTATATCGGTTAAGGTTATGGATAAACAACAGAATACGGGGTGTGTCTGCCACCGACGCGAAACCTATCAGCTGATTTCCTAAAATAAATGATAGAGGTCAACGCCGCCGGCTAGTATAATATTTAAAATTATAATTGAGGTAGATGGGAATAACAATTTTACACTGATTAGAGTAAAAAATGCAGATTATCCTCAAAATTTAAAAAAAACCGACGAAAGTTTCCATCGATTCAGAATCCGGAGGTCCAGAATCATGTACATGTACATGTGTCGGTGTCAGACACAACCTGTATATATTTATATCACTATTCCCAAAAGCCGTACCTTCAATCGACTAAGTTGCCATGACAACGGAAAGCTGATATAATTGACAATTTGATGATTCGAAGCGAGGTCGAGTTAGAGGACTTGACTTGAAATATGGCATTTAATAACTTCACTTGAGAAATTGCTGATTTGACTACATATTTTTTGTCTAATTTGATTGATGTTTGCAGCTAAAAAGAGAATGCCATCAATAGACGAGGATTACGGTGATGACTGCGCTGGAGTACGTTGTGGTCGAGGACGGTGCGTTCCTTTGATTCAAGTGTGTGATGGTGTCAGAGATTGTGAAGACGGCAAAGACGAGGCAGAAGTAGCCTGTGGGAAGAAACACACAATGTGTGATAAAGATCCTTATCATAAAGGATGCGGTAAGCCTAAAACTTCTTAGTCTTAAAATTCTTAATATAATATCTTAGTAAATGACAGCGTAATGGTTGATAAGAGAGAAAGAAAGAAGAAAACTTTTTGTCCGATCCCAAGTAATATGGGACGAGAGCAAGAAAGTGATGATGATAAGCTCGTCAATAATTTCGTTTAGATCTTCACAAAACAAAATTCAGCTATACGAATTATGTTACTGAATCACATGACCTCTCGTCACATTTGCCATGAAGCCTGCGTAAGATTGCGATTTTCTGCTCTATCGGCAAACAGTAATGCCAATCCCGTCAATCACTCTGTCAACACTGTATTGATCTCCCGGTGAACTTTACTAAAACTATTTATTTGTAGTCATTCCAATTCTTAGCAAATTTTGTAAGAGACAGGTATTCTTTCTTTATCAAAATCTTTATCCTTCTCAAAAGCTATCGGATTCAAATAACGGATCATCTTAACGTACTATGTGACTAAATTATCACATTACATGATATATTATATATTCAGTCCATACATCAACCTCAGGTGGTGAATGACATCTCATTTTTTTGCCGTTAAAAATGGGTGTATTAGATCTCTATTGGGAATATCATATTTCATAGGTGTAAAAGGGTCAGTTCGCTCCAATAGGCAGCAACGATTTTTCATTACGTGTTTTATTTAATCATTTATGGCTCCAAACTTTTAAAGGGAAAATGATATTATGATATAGTCAGTGAACTTGAAATCAAATATTTATTTTAATTAGGACCGATATTTCAACAGTCAGATATTTTTTTCCTGAAGAATAAAAATGTCTGTTTGACACGCTTTTGTAAAAATATGTAAAATATATATAGCTTTTGTAAAATATGCCAAATATCCGTGTTATTTTTCAGTTACAAAAATATCCTTCTATTAGGTTACTAATTATATAGGGTTAATTCCCTTTCCCCGCATTGTCGAGGCGAAGGGGCTCAGCAGCCGTGGCTTGGTCACCCACGGTGAATCAAAGAGGAACCTGAGGAGGAGCCGCTCGTCAAGGCTTTTGCCGATAAGCCGAAGACGTAGCGTCCAACAAGTAGGTTGCGGTGCCACCTAGGCGACATCGCAACTGAGGCGGGCCGCGATGTCGTATGTGGGTTCCCATACATACCTATACGATATCGCGGCTGAGGGATGTATTGCGGTGCGCCGCTCTCCCTACTTTCCGCGGCATGGACGGGTTTGCCACCGTCTGATGGCGGACGCGGTAAGGCCGCAGAGGAGGAGGAGTGTCGGTATAGCGTTGGCCGCTCTCCCTATCCCCTGCGGCCGAAAAATTGTAGGTTGCGAGGCCATTGACCTTGACTCGTCACAAGGGGCCCAAGGGAACATACACGGGGTCGTCTGGCACCCTTGTGCTGGTTTGGTCCCTGGGGTGGTCATGGCGTACAGTGTGTACAGTGTGTTCTGGTACGCCGGTGATGGGGGGTACTCCCCATCGGAGGGTCCGGTGACGGACAGCCGCGGTGGGCTCGCAGTGAGTGCTAACGCATGCCCGTATGCCCGCCATAAGCAGCACAGGAAGACACCGTGGCATTTTAGTGGGTTAAAGTCCCATATAACTGCGCTATCTCCCCGTGGTGGCGCAGTATGCATGAGCATTTCTCCAGGTTAAAAAATGGTTAATTCCCGTATACCTTTTCAAATTCACACTTGGTTATTTAAAATTCACAATACTGTTAGAAATCTGCGTTCATTGATATTATTATGAATAAATTCATCAATAAACAAGGTGAATTTCGTAGTTCCCTGAATACATGAACATTTTGAAAATTCAATGCGAAGTTCTAAAGGATATCCTGATAAAACTTCTTTATCATTCTTTTACAGAATGCTCAGTGGGACAAATGAAATGTCGCAACGGAAAATGCATATCAAAGGAACTATTCAGGGATGGCAACAATGACTGTGGAGATGGCACTGATGAGCCAGGCCAGACCATTTGCAAGGACTATTTGGCAACCGTCATGCCTTCAAGACTGTGTGATGGCATACTCCACTGTCATGATAGGAGTGACGAAGACCCGACGTTCTGCAAATGTTTCGCGAAGAGGAACTATAAGTGAGTAAAACATTAGTACCTAAACCTGTTTTTCATATTCTTTGCGTATTTGTGGCGAAATTGTGTCAGGCGATAAATACCAATGTGCATGCATTAGTATTTATCGACTGACACAAGTTCGCCAACACTACAACATCGTCGTACAACACTAGGTCTATTTGTACCCCAGGCCTGTTTTTTTTAATAATAGGTGATCAGAGTCCGGACAAAATAAATTATATTCAGCTAGATTTAACATTTTAGTTCATGAAACAAGTAAATCTTTATA
This sequence comes from Orthosia incerta, assembly GCA_948252205.1. Lineage (NCBI taxonomy): Eukaryota > Metazoa > Arthropoda > Insecta > Lepidoptera > Noctuidae > Orthosia > Orthosia incerta. The sequence goes on from OX411748.1 coordinate 11,894,914, forward strand.
CATATATATAAAAGGCAATGTCCTAACTGACATATCAACGCCCAACCTAAACCACTAATGATAGAAGCTTGAAATTTTGAGAGGATTTTGATTTTATACTGTAGATGTCATTTGTGAAAGGATATTTCGTAATTCATCACCTGAAGGGTGAAATAAGGAATGAAAGTATGTATGGTATTTTTTTAGGGTTTCGTACCCAAAGGGTAAAAACGGGACCCTATTACTAAGACTCCACGATCCGTTTGTCTGTCTGTCCGTCTGTCACCAGGCTGTATCTAATGAAACGTGATAGCTAGATAGTTGAAATTTTCACAGATGATATATTTCTGTTGCCGCTATAACAACAATAACTAAACACAGCAATAAATAAATATTTAAGTGGGGTTCCCATACAACAAACGTGTTTTTTTTGCCGTTTTTTGCGATAGTGGTACGGAAACCTTCGTGCGCGACTCCGACTCGCACTTGGCCAGTTTTCTTACTCTTAGACCATCTGCGAGCTCAATTAGTTTGCCACGACTGACCAGGAGACCACAATCTGGTCAGTCGGGCTGGAATCATGTGCGGTAAAAACTCTGAAAGTACCAGGCAAGCCGAATCATGAAGAACATCACAAAATCTATATTAACCAGAGCGAAGCCGGAGCTGGCAGCTAGTGAACAATAAAATAGTGTAGACTAGCTTTTGCCAGTGGCTTTGTCCACGTCTAAGTCGAAAATTATTCCACGGAATTAAGAATATTCCATAGCCGAAACCAGGCTATATACATGGCTATAGGTCAACTTTGGGGTATGGTGATTTATAGCCAAATCAGCTAGGAATGATGGTAACAACAACCTCTTAAAGGATCTAGGTCGACTTAACCTGTAGCCTTGTATAATTTAGTAAAATGCTTTGTCAAAATCGTATCAGCTGTCAAGTAGCTATCGTGATTGTAACAAACATCCACTCTCACGTTTACATTTACTTTCACGTTTCCTTTACAGATGCGGCTCAATCAAATCTGATGTTGATCACTGCGTGGCTCCTGATACGGTGTGTGATGGGGTCCGGGACTGTCCAAACGGAGAAGATGAACAGACTTGCATGGCGCTCAACGCTCCATATGGGACGCCGTAAGTCTCTATATATATACATTATAACAATCTTCTTTTATGTGACGACACTCAGATATATAGCTTTTGGTAAAGTCAGAGAAATTAATATTTTTTACAATAATTCCCAGTAAGATGTTAGTTATCATATTGTAAAAATTTACTTGCAAAGGACCTTAAACCTTTTGGTTACAAAAAAAATATTAACCTTACTGCAGCTACATAATATCATTATGTACCTAATAGCCAACTTGGTGCTAATGTTAAAAACTGCTTTTTTAAGACCCAACAGCATTGATATTCTAGATATCCTTTATTTTTTTTGGAATTAATAATTGGTTTAAATAATTTTTCATTAGGAAGCTTGAGATCTGACACCAGTCTTGCCAAGGGGTACCGTGTTACCCAGTTACTGGGTTGTGGAGGTCAGATAGGCAGTCGCTCCATATAAAACACTGCTACTTAACTGAATCCGGTAAGACTGGAAGCCGACCCCAATATAGTTGGGAAAAAGGCTAGGCAGATGATGATGAATTTTTCATTAGGAACTAGTTCAGTTAATTCTTTTTTTTACTTACAAACTTACTACGAACATTTTTTTTATATTTTACAGGTATGGCACTGGACAAGTAATAGTCCGCTCCCATGGCGTCTGGCATTCCAAGTGCTACCCCTCGCCAACCCACACCAAGTCAGAATTAGAAGCCATTTGCTCCGAATTAGGGTTCTTCAGCGGCCATGCGAAGCAAATCACGGAAATGAAAAATTTCGTAGTCCACCCTCATAATAATTTAGTTGTAGACCCTTTCAACGAAATTATACTTAATAATAATACCATAATAAAAATGAGAAATACACACGAGCCTTTAGCGAAGGCCGTATTTGATATAGGATTGAAGGAATGTTACCCAGTTTTTATAGAATGTCGTTAGTGAGATGTGCTATAGTATTTATTTTTATTTATTGATAAATAATTAGATATACTTTTGAGATTACCAGTTTTCTTATGAATAAATGTTTTTATTTTTAATAATCAGTTTTTTTATTGATAAAATTAAGCTTTTGCATGGTCATATAATATTTGTTAGCGATAACGATATAACGATATCATTTTGACCATATTAAGATACTAAACTAAAATAGTTAGTTTATGTTTTCATGGACAGCAGGCATTATCAGCATTTTATAACCAGAAACAGACAATGCACCCTTGTGGCTGAAAAGCAAAGAAAATACATAAACTTCGAAGTTCCGCCGATAGATGGCGTAAGAAACAAGTGCCATCTTGCGGTTAACTTTCCAAGCCGCAAACTTGTTTCAACGATACAAATTGAATCAAGTTACATTTAAGTTGGATTGGTTGAACCTTAGCCTCTACAGTTGTATTAAATGTGTGAGAGATGGCGCTTGCCTATAAATTCGATTAACAAAAGTCGAATGAAATTATTGCTTCTTGTGCGGTAACCAAAACCATTAAATTATAATTGTTATACATGTTGAGCGTTATTTATAAAACTTTCTAAACATTTAATTAGGTTAAGCAGTGATTATCAGATTCATAATTCAAAAATTTAATGGAGAATTTGAATTTAGAATCTACTAATCTGTATTTAACCTAATCATATAGTTTGATAGTTTTTTTACAATAAGTTGTAGTTCTAAAAACTAAAAAACACGCTTTAATGGTAAGTTGAACTAAAAAGTCGCTAATCCTGAAGATCTTGGTAAGGTTAATGGGACAAACTATTTAAACGCGCACGGTAGAATCATCTTTCATTACTTGTAAATTTGAACCAAGTTGAATAAACATATTTGACTTTGACTTTGACTTTGGCTTTGACTTTGACAAAATTATTATTGTCATCGGTCCTTGATAAGCGTGCAAAGTTTCAAATTAATCCCACGTTTTGAAGGGGGTGGAAATCACGTTCAAAGATTCCGTTACATTGATACATAGATACATACCAAGCTAATAATAAAAGCGTATTAAAAAGGGCCGTTAATATTTTAGTAGTTATAAAGTCAGAAAAACAAATTGCTTATCACCGTAGCATTGAATGTTACTCAAAAACTACAAGATCTATTTTACAAGGTTTTATTTAACTTACAATGTATGTATGTATGTCAGTATGTTCGGGTCAAATCTTGCAGCTGAATTTTAAACCAGTTATCATCCACCGATTAAGATGAAATTTTGCATACACGTTTAGTTTGGATGACAATGCTAGCTAACGCTTAGCTTAGCTAAGTAACGTCATTCTAATTCCAATATGGCGGACGGCCCAAGATGACGGACGTGTTATTTTTGTGCACGGCCATGATATGGGTATCAAATGAAAGGGTTTGCTGAGAAGATTACGAAAAAAGCTTGTTATAAAAAAAGTTTTTAATGAATAATTTTTATCTGTCAGTTACATAGTTTCAACCTTAGTCATCAAAAATGTAAACATACTTCACACAAGCACACAACATTCACTTTTTATGTTGTAAAATGTGATTTGAAAGTGTGACTGAAAAGTAAAACAAAATGTAAACACGGTTTTTATTGGGCATAATTTCTGGGATACGAACTGCGTCCTGAAATACAGGCCTATCTCAGGCGCAATTGCTTATCTTTATTAATTATTACTTTAGCTCATTATTCGGTGTAAGAAATAAGTGCGGGTGTGAGTCTGTGTGTGTGTGTGTGTGAGTATAACGATGAACAGGTAATCTCTATTTCATCATCCGACCTTAAGCATCCATTTATCAATACTATCACATTTATATTATTCAAATCTGTGTGTGTGTGAGAGTGTAATGATGAACAGGTAATCTCTATTTCATCATCCGACCTAAAGTATCCATTTATAAATACTATCACATTTATATCATAAAAATCTTAAGCTAATAATTAATAAGTAATATAGTCACAGTCCACGCATAATCCGACATCCAAAATTGATCAGTGCATGATCCCTAATTAATTAACAAAATCTAATTAACATAAACTATAGTCATTTAAGTGCGTTTATTTTAGTCAGAACAAATTATTTATTGCCTTATTATGAATACTTATCAATACTTCTAAAAGTATTAATATTTTTATAAACAGAAAGAAAACCGGCAATGTGCGAGTCGGACTCGCGCACGAAGAGTTCCGTACTAGTATCGCAAAAAACGGCAAAAATGTCACGTTTTGTATGGGAACCCAACTTAAATATTTATTTTATTCTGTTTTTAGTGTTCGTTGTTATAGCGGCAACAGAAATAATTTGCTTGCTTGGTTGACTGGTAGAGAGTGCCTCAGGCATTAAGTCCGCCTATGTACTTTTATGTTGCATGACGTTTTAATAAATAAATACATAATCTGTGAAAATTTCAACTGTCTAGCTAACATGGTTCATGAGATACAGCCTGGTGACAGACAGACACACAGACAGACAGACAGACGGACTGCGTAGTTTTAGTAATAGGGTCCCGATTTTACCCTTAGGGTACGGAACCCTAAACAGTATTTAAATGCCAACAAAACGACATACAAACATTAATAGATTTTGCTTAAACTAAACCCTTAATGATAGTATTAGTAGTACTTAAATTATGTGTACAAATAACAAATGTGAGTGTATGTAACATAACAAGATTATTATAAACTAAAAAGTACAAAATGTCCAATGAGCCCAAACATCTCGTTTGATCGAGGAAGTGGCTATGGCCAGCTTCCGGCTGCATCATCAGACCAGTTCCATAAAAGCATATCATTGCACTGTCTCAAAAGTTATCTATGTAACCCAAGTTTAATCTAAATCAGATGCCAGGAAGTACCTGAAAAATGGTTTACTAATTTGTAAACAGGCACACATACGAACTAAGCAAGATGTGCAATAAAATGCTTCTAAAACTGTACATAGAAACAACGTAACACCGATCATATTTATTTTTAACGATTATAAAGCCATTTTCCTTTTTATTTATTTTAGTAAACCAGTACATATTCACTAAAAGCTTATCGTATAAATTCTAAAAGTAAAGACAACTTTTATTCTGCATTTTGTGAGAATGTTCCTATATTATTATTTAATCGCCATTGAACACGATAGAAACATGGAAGCGATGGCTCAGGTGTCTAAAATAGAATATTTGTTAATTATATTATATATTTTATTACATTTACTTATTTATTTTCACACCTTCTTTCGCCTCTGACTTTGTTTGTATTCTCTACATTTATTTAATACACAGTTTTATAAACAAATTATCGGAGTAGTGTGTCTTGCCTCTTCAGAAACAGTGACTATTTTCGTATAGTTTCGGGTGATGACAGTTGAGTTCAAATCTACGATGCCGTTAATTGATCCATTGATACAAAAAGCAAAAAGTAATTGTGCAAAAACCAAGATATATCCTTCCGACAATATAACAAGGAAGTTGATAAAAAAAAGAATAAAAGACTTCAATCACTTGCCAACCAAAAAACCCAATTAGTTATGCATTTATTCAGTTATTATAATCTTCATTAAATGTTTAAGACAAACGTAACTACGTAATTAATTGCTAGTCAATATCGACAGTGGCAAATAAAAGAATAGGCCAATTTATTAAACAAACGCCAGGGTCAAGTATGTCACCTCAAAAATATCAATTTAATTCAAGCTCTGGCCATTAAACGATTGTGATTCATTTACTTAGACTCCACATTTAAAAAGAAACGACACGAAGCAAAAAATATCTTAGATTAACATAATGTGTATTAGATTAATTCAAATTATTGCAATTTAGTCAATAAAGAATAAAAAAAGAAATACCAAGGTAGGTATTCCAGGCTTAAAATATATGTAGGAAAGTTTGCCGTTTTGCTGACATTTATGTAAGATCTTAGTAACCAGAATAAAAAACTAACTAAAATTTAAAAACTAGATCTAGGTAATATCTATCAATACCCATACTAAATATAACCTTCAGAATTGTTTTATTTTGGACGGTCAAAGGTTCAAACCTTGTTTTTTTTGGTACTGGGTAAGGTTGCCAACCTTCAAAAGGTGCCTCGAATTTTGGTGGTAAGACCAGGGAGACGGGAGTGTGGGATTTCACCTCACTAAAACCTCCCCGGTGATCACCATCAGCACGTAGAAGAGGCCCCGCGACCTTTTAAAAGCCCACCTCAAAAGCATCGACCTGTTGGAAAGAATATTTGCGTTTAAATCTCGTCAATGCCAGGTTGTAACTGCTTCAGAGTCTTATAGATCTAGATGCCGTAACTCGACTTCTATTTGTGCTTTTTCTTTTTCTTGTCGGTCTTACAAATATATATGGCAATGAAAAGCTAAAGAGCGATACAATCATACTAACCACCTTGGATACAACACCAGAATAAAGACGTTTGAATTGCAAAATGTTCCAATAGAAATAAGTATCTGAACAGAATAATTAACAATATAAGTTTATAAGCTGACATGGTCACAACATTAGAACTAATATTTGTTTCAGGCTATTTACCATGTATATTTTGTTTTGTCTGTCGTGAACAGTGTCGAGTAACTAGTGAGAAAGGTTCTGGTAGTAGCGGCATCGTGCGTGAAAAACGAGTGAGGAAGAGGGTAGACAGATATGTCAGCTCGTATATATCACCCACCCGCAAATACTTTAGTTCTCGTGATCATGGCGCTTGTAACGGTGCCAAAATATCGAGCTCTCAACAAAAAACAAAACATAGTAAATATCCCGAAACAAATATTAATTTTAAGGATAATTAACACAAAATTCAGCTTATTACAAATTACCAATACGGTACCCATGACAACCTAGTAAGTGTACCTACTCTTATGACTATCCTCATTAATGGCCTTACAATATTTATGGACCATGAATATATTAATTTGGCCAGACCACTCGGTCACGTAGTGCCACAAGTCTAAATGAAACCATAAATAACACGGTAGGTATATAATAAAACTGTAGATACAACGACTCGACGCCATAGAGTCTGCCCGCGATGATGACACCACTATTTCAATTTAGGCCATTTAATTCAGAATTCATTAATGATAAGACATTATGTGAATATAAATTACTTTTGACAAAAATTTCGAGTGGACTCCAATATTTAACATAATATTATACACACTCCGTAAAGATGATAAATGAATAAGAGATTTACAATAAAACGTAAGCTTACATGTATTGCAGGATCATTGAATAAGGAGGTAAAACTTTAACAATGTCCATTGTATTATAATTCTGGTTGTAAATCAGAATTTTTAATGCGTTTCTTTAATTTGCGCCGACCGATTTATTTTTGCGCTAGCGTTCCTCGGGACAGCTTTGACAGCCTCCGTATTTACTGCCTTGAAACATGCAAACTTTACTCTTTTTTGTTTTAGTTTGATTTTGTATAAAATTCTTCTGCAGGTGTCTGCAGAATCTAAAACTGCATGCAAAAAAATATCTTAATTGACCTTTTCATGTGGTTTTTATTATTATAGATTGTATCGACATCTGACACTTTTAAGACCCGAGTCCATATCCTATCCGTGTGTTATAAACATCAAGGCATAATCACAATGTCCGATCAGAAGTTACAGGCAGATCTCTGTTGGTAATATTATAATGTTAAACGGGTATAAATAATGATTCAGCAAGAATGGTATAAAATTGATCGTTTGTTGTGGTGTCTTTTACTTTGGCGAATTTATTTGGGTATCGATCAGCGGTTCTCATTACTCGTTAAAAAGAGTCACACACAGAGTTGCCTTGACTCGAGAGGTTCTTGGATATGCAATTTATTCGCCGATGCATCACAGAGCGTTCTCTTCCGAGCCGACAGGTAAAAGTTCACATGGATAAGTTTCTCAAAAGAAAATTAAAGTTGGTTTGTTATAATGAGACCATTACAATATAAATGAAAGGCAAAAAATTCGCAGAAGTTTGAGCCGCCACTTGATTGGATGCTGATTTTGGAGAGCATAACGGAACTGTTTGTGGCCACAAAAAAATCCCTTCAGCCCTCAACTCTGTCTTAAGTGATACACGAATGCGTTGACTTTTTGCGCTCCAAGGCCCTTTCGGATCCCAAGGTTTGTTGAAGTGGAACCAGTGGGTTTTTATTTCACGCACGTAGGTAACTGTTTTACTGATGGTTATCGCCAAAAATAACCTTTAATTACCGTGTAGTTTGAGCTACCCTGACCTTTCACACAGTCACTTGCAGACGCTGCCTCCTCACATAGCTATATGTACGGATTAGACTTGACAAGCCCTTCAGTTCCTACTTAGGACAAAGAAGAGATCGTTATCTGCGAAATGAAGATACCTTTAAAAGTTATCTTAGAACCTCTAGCTGTAATCTTTAATTTAACCAAACAATTAAATGATGTCAAAGGCCTTCTTTGAATTACAGTCGTCTGGAAAACTAACAAGCTAATATTTATCATGCAGATGAAACAGCAATTCCATTAAACTAAGAAGAACCAAATACAGTTCCAAATTATTTCCTATCCACAACACTTTCCCAATAAATCTGTCATACAGTGTCAGATCTAAAAGAAGCATAACCCTATATGCGGTCAGTTCATGAATTATGCGACACATCGATTACAAAACGGAACACAGTATCAATTCAGTGGCGGGCGCTTTTGAACTCTCTGCCACTTACCGGGCGATATGCATTACTTACCATATCTCATTTTCTCATGTTCACGCCTTTCTCTTTCAACGCAATTAATTACGATATCATTTCTGTCTTCCTACCTGACTGATTAGATACAGTTTGCTTACAACCGTTCTTTAAAATTTTCTCTAATTTTTTATGTCAATTCTAAAGTTTAACACCTTGGAAATATTCAAAGTATATTGACTATTATAATCAGAAGCAACGCCAAGCCCACTTTATTTATTGACATATCCACTATAACGACGGTGATTGATATAAGATAACTTTAATTTAGCTTTTTAAGAATTTGAATGTAAAATCAACACAATTATAATAAGGTGTGTGCAAAATTAGGCGCAAAACAATGATGCACAAAATATAGTGAACACGGAAGAGTCAACAAAACATTACCTTGTACGAGTAATAAATCTGTCTCTCGGCACATATCAGAGGATCTTCATCGATAAAGAGCCAATAAAACGCATCTAATTAATGATTGTTCAAACATAAAAAAGCCGCTCCAACACTTCCGACATCAATATTTATTTACTTTTGAACCATTAAAAATAGCACCAAAACTTTGGACTTGGCTTTTTGTATCAAAATAAAAACGCACGCGTATCTATTTATCTTTTTCAATCAATCAAAGATTGCTATTTACAGGTTTTTGCAAATGTCTTGTTATTTGTTCGTGTTAGCGTTTCCTATAAAGTCGTTTTATTCATGAAGAGTATTTGTTTACGTAGGTGTCGATAAATGTCAAAGAAGCATGAAAATGCAAAAAATCCGTATGATTGGCTTGCTTTGTACAATTACGCACGGTCGGCACGGTCTCATCGTACCTTTTGTGGCGTTTTATTAAGATTCTTACGGCATGCCTCCTTATTCCGTATAAACACACACAACACTATGCATGTGCACGCTTACACGTGCTTACGGCTGTAAGCGGCAGCTGCCGCACATGCGAAATAAACACAAAGAACTGCCGTGGAATATTTGTGAGGATAACTTCTTCGTAAGAGTATTGTGTTTACAAAGTATTGGCAGGACTTATTACGAATCAAGAACCTGCAATGTTCAGTGTTTCTTTTATTGTGAATATCTGGCGGTCCGTCTTATACATTTTATTTTATTTAAGCTTTATTAATCGTGAATTATTATACCGATTAATGTTCCAAAAAACTAAAAAGCTTAAACGTTAATAGTCCAAAAAGATCTTATAGAAAGAAAAGCCATTAAAATTGATTATTGCATCTGACGTCAGTATAGAGTAGGTATCGATACATCAATATTATATCATGGACAGGTTATGAACTAAAAAGGCAACTCCATTAATTCCCTGATTATTGATTTTCTCATCAATCCAATCTTGCGGTTTTGACAAAGGTTCGACGACGCTGAGTGACTTTTTATTTCTCGACTTCCAAAAGTTGCCGCTTTAAGCCGATAATAAAATTTTACACGCTCTAAATCTAAACATAATGTTACTAAAGTGGTTTAGATCGTCCTACTAGTGTCTCATTCATATGCGCATTATGGGAACCGCGCCCGCTTTTCAACATGACTGTTACGGACGAAATAGAGTTATATCTTGTACCTCCACACTCCTATTTTAGAGAATACGTGTAGATAACCGATTTTATTGTAAAATTTTGTTAATAATTCTTTTAAAGAAGACGTGAGTCATTCTCGTGACATCATTTACTGTTTTACTTAATGTCCACAAAATGTTAAAATGTGGAAGAAATATTGATACTGCGCTTGAACCGGTGACCCGATAACTAGGCACGTCGTTTATTAAGTAGTTTATTAAATCGGACGAAACAATAAAATGAGTCACTATAATATTTTCTTTTATATATAAAAAATATTCAATGCCAATGAGTCAGATCAAAAACAAGCCCTTTTCCTACTTCCTTTCCTATATAATTGCCTATAGCATTTTAATATTACTGCAATTTTTGCATTTCGGCGATTCGCACGAAGATAATTTATTGGTGTGCGAATCCACCACTGCAAAATTATGTAGTAGGCAATTGGCACACACAATGTGTTTTATGTAATACCGTTAAGATAAAGTCCACTTCAGTACAGAAGTACTAAGGGTTAAATATTGTTATTGATATGAAATGACACACAAATTAACCAAATTTTTTTTTTTAATAGCTACTATATGATTTGAGGATGTATTTCACATTGGAATCCCACTTAAACGAAAACTGATTGAATTTAATAAAATGATAAAAATATAACTTCCTCTTTTGCTTTTTTATGTAGATGTCGACATCATCGCATATTTCAATTGCCTACATCTACCTTAAATTCTACCTTTAATAGCCCCCTAACACGTATGGCACGGCTATATAGTGAAAGGTCCAACTTGACGGATTATCCTATCGATGTTTTCTCTATGAGTTTCGCTTCATACAGACGTTCCCAAATAAACAATGCGAACAATGTACGTCTATATAGCTCAATTTGTTTTGGTTTTTTAGTGTTTTAGATAAAGGTCTACTGGACACACTTTTTATTTTTACTTAGTCTTGAGACTAAGTAAAAATAAAAAGTGCTATATTTATTGTGTCAATGTCATGCATACCTGTTATTTGCATGGTTAGTGAAATGCCGATTTTATATGTTATTTTATTTGAATTGTAAGTGACAGTGCTTTTGGTGTCATTTATCATTTATCATAAATAAATAAATAAGCATTTGTACGCAAACTACCAGGAGGCCAGAATCATGAAGAAGTCTTAGTCTTTGCGGGGTTGGAATCATTACCGTTAAAGAATAACTACTGCTACCAGGAGCCAAACCACCAGGAGGCCGGAATCATGAAGAAGTAATTGCATGGCTAGAATCATAAACGGTAGAGACTAACGGAGTATTAAGACTTCAGAATCGAAAATCACCCGGTTTTATTTTTTCCGATCATGATTCCAGCCTAGCTTCCTCATGATTATAATCTCCTAATATCAGTACCGCAATTAGCTGATAGCGTATAGAGCCTTCTATTCAATTTGTTTTTGTAATAAATATTGCTGTCTCCCTCTTATTGTTTTGTCGCCTGACTATCTTATCTAACTTGCATATCTGCACTTTTTAAGTGGTAATTACTTATTTAATGCATTTTTTGCCTAGATTCAAGTAAAATATCTATTTACTTCGAATAATTCTTCATATTATTGCTGAGACGGGTGAGCACAACTGCACTTTTTATTTTTTGTTCCCTAAAATTAAATATGTACCAATGGCCTACTACATAATTTTGGATTGCTCGATTCGCACATCAATAAATTAACTTCGTGCGAATCGCCACAGAAAAAATAATATTATTAAAAATGGGCGAGTTAAATTCGTGCGAATCGTCCAATAACCCTTTTAAACTTACCTGTTATGGTTTCGGTCCAAACTAAAGCGGTTAGCAACTGTTGGCAAATTAGAATGCCATGAACACAGCATAGCCGTTTGATCTGCAGCAGGCTTTACCCAATTTAGATCAATAGCTAAACTAAGAATGAGAGAGCTTAGGTCGCATAGCTGAGATAGCTATGCTCTTAGTCGGCAACCGTTTTTGCTTAAAAAAGGAATGAATTTATTGATTTAACTTTATTAAAAAATAATCCATTCACTAACTACAAGAGCACTTTGTGTAATTTATTCCATCACCACTGCTCTCAAAACGGTAAAGGAAAACATCGTGAGGAAACCGGCATGTGGAATTATAGACCACTCCTACTCTGTGAGAGGAGGCCCGTGTCCCAGCAGCGGGAACATTAAAAGGCTGATGATGATGACAAGCTACACGTTTCTAATCACAAAACTATGAAACCACTTTTTTGAAGTTGGAAGAAGCTTTATAAACAAAGCATTGGTCAGGCACTGTTAAATAAAACAAACAAAGCAATTATATAGTCCTTTTATTTGTTGTTTTGTCGAAATGTGTGATTCTGTACATTATTACTTAATAATGTTCCACAGACACTCAGAGATTACTATCGTGGACGATAAAAAGTATTAAACACATTGTAACTTGTAGTTAAATACTTACATAAGTAGCCAAGTACTTATACAAAGTAGGTGATGACCACATCTTAAATTTATAAAGTCCATAGCAACCAATTCTGATGGCTATTATAATCAACTGTAGATTTTGAATCTATAGTGTTTTTTCTTTCATTAATCCAAGAAAAAATATTTACACTCACTTCAAATTAGCCTCACGCTTATTTTAGCCTGCAATAAAAAAGTTTGACAACTAAGCCATTGATTGGCTCAATGATTGATTGCCATTAAATGTTGCTCCTTTTTATCGAAACCAGAAAATCTATATTTATATTTAAAAGTGTTAGATCCTCGTAAAAAAAATTTCATCAGCCAAAATGTCACTCATCTCATCATCGCTATGTTTTATTTTATATTTGTACAATTATATCTCTTTATGGTTTTATATTTAAATATTGACAGAACAAACGATAAGTTTTTAGGGTACCGTAAGATAAAAACAATCCATTTGCCCATATATTTGCTTCTCGAATACTTAGGCCGGTATTCCAGATGCTCATGCTCAACTCAACTCAACTCAAACTGGCAATGGACAGTTGTGATTGGTTGACTTATTTTGTTTTTTACATTAACGTGCTCAAGTCCAAGATCCCAGACGCCCCAAACGTTACCCAACTCTTTTAACACAAAATCAGTGGAATTGAGTAAAGTTGGCATGTATTTGGAACGTACTCGTACTTGCTAATATGGACTTTAATTGTCATTCAATACTTACCAAACACGTATATGTAGAAATAATTCAGTAACGTCTGGGGTGTCTGGGCTCTAGCTCTATTGAGTACACATTGTCAAGCTGAATAATCATAAATGCCAATTTCGAGAGTTGTGATTGGTTGGCAGTTGTTTTGTAGGTGTCTCCAATTTTTGAGTTTAAGTCGAGTATGAGCATCTGGAATACGGGCCTTAATGTATATTTTGTTTTTAAATCAAGTTACTGTAAGTTCACGTTTAGGTCCATACATTGAGTGTTAAGAGTCTAGAACGGATTCTATTCAGCTTTCAGAGTTACTAAACTTTAAAGCTACTCTGATCGACCAAAGTTATCACAGTAATCTGACAATCTCTGCCATGGATTAAAAATATAGCCAATTTTGATGATCAACTTAACCGAGTGGATTAAATTGATCTACAAAATTGGCCAAATTTCAATTTTCTGATCGCAAAAACATCTTTTTCGACCCAAATTATCTCAGTTTTTCACAGTTTATATTCTGATTTACTTAATAACGAACCCTCCAGGGGTTACTAACACAAACAAACATCCAATTTAGTTCAATTTGGAATAACCAAATAACTGATAATAGTTCGATAATTGCTTCAGTACTAATTACGTGTTATAGCAAGTTGGAAGTTAATTTACCTCCGCGGAGTCTGCGGTAGGGATGAGCTGTAAAATCATGTCCGAAAATCACAAAGGCATTGCGCGGCTGCTCTTGGTTTCACTCGCGACTCTACTTGGTTTTGAACGAGACTTTTCTTGCTAATGTTTCAAGTTTGCCCTTGGTTTATTTTTGTGACTGAGATGAATTTCCTGGATATTAAATTATGTATTTAAACAGAGCAGTTGTGGCCCAGTAGTAACGGCCCCGATTTACGGGTCGTAAGTCGTGAGTTCGAACCCAGGCAGGCACTTTACTTTGTGTAATTTTCTTTATCACCACTGCTCTAAAAACGGTGAAGGAAAACAACGTGAGGAAACCGGCATGTCCTAGAACCAAAAATCGAAGACATGTGGCATCCACCAACCCGCAATGAGCCTGCGTGGTGGATTTAGGCCAATCCCCTCTCTCACAGAGAGGAGGCCTGCGTCCCAGCAGTGGGAACATTAAGAGGCTGATGGTGATGATGATGATGATTTTTAAATAAGAGCAATTTTTTTTGTGTTTTTTTCTTTTTGAAACACCACTTGTGTTCAATTCTGCACATTATATTGTAACAAGAACTAGTTTTATTATTTAACTTTCAGTGTAGCAATAAAACATCACGAGGGGAAAACCAGGGAGATAAAACAATATTGACAAAGATGTATGTAATGTTCGTGAACATAAAATTAAAGAAGATAATCCTTGTCAGTACTATAATCACACTTTCTTATCTAAATTTAAATTATATTTCTATTTAAATTTTTAGATAAAAAAATATTTACGGTGAATGAAAACACGTTGACAGTAAACACACTTTATATCTCTATAAAAACGCCTCATAAACGGATTTATCAGAAGATTTTTTAGCCCTGTATAATATTAAAATTAATACTGATAAAAACAGCAGTAATATCTACTGAAAAACAAAGTATCCCTGAAAAGAGAAAGAACGTTAAAAATATATATTTTGTTTAAAAACATACGTACAATTTTATATGTATAGAATTCGTAAGCATGTCTGCGGTAGGTGCCAGTTCTACAGATAACTGAACAAGAAATACCGAAGGCTAACAAGGTGCTAAAGTAAACGCTTTGCCGAACACCCATAAAAAATTAACGATCGAAAATTTTAAACTTGTCAAATGCAATGAAAAATATGGAAAGGATGATGGGTAAGCAATTCGTATTTTATATACAGTACCTACGTTTACGTAATCATCAATTTTTAAGTAATAATAACGATAAAATTTGAGAGCATATTTTAATGTTTATTACAGAAAAAAAAAACAATTAAAATATTAGTAAAATTTATTAAAGCTTGTCAAAGACGTGGTAATAAAAATTTGTTCAGCTTGTACCTGTCAGGAGTCGTATTTCCAACACCTATTCTCATATAATGCTGTTATGTAATATGATATCTTAATTCGATGACACCGATATAGTAAATAATGGTTTACAAGACGAAGTATCTTATAATGGGCAGCTTAGTCGAAAATTTTATTTAGATCTGTGAAATATTGTATTGCCTTACATGTTATTAAGGCTCTCACAGACAGTTCCCAGACGCGACACCTCGTTTCCATAGAAATTGTTCAATCTGTAGACGAATTTTAGGATGATTCCTATTAAACTCGTTGTCAAGTTATCACGAGCCCTCAACTGCAAAATATGATCATTTTTAGCCTAGCAACGAAGTCTTGAACAAACTTTGAAAAGTATACCAAACAAAAAACATTTAAGCAAATAAGTAGACAGTCGTCTCCCTGTTGCCACTCTGTCTGCAACTTCGGCAGAACATTTACATAAGTACCGTGTCCACAACGTGATCACCGAACACACATTAACATTAATCGTAAATTTCCAAAGACAAAATATTAAGGAAACTTAACGCTATGTCCACCTGACCATTATAACTTGAGATTGTGAGATAAAAATCAGCAACAAGATTTATTTCTCACCATCTCTACGATTAATCGCGAAATATTAATTAGCCAAGAGGTCAACAATCTGTTTATTAATATGCATTTAAATAAAACACTCTTTGGTGAAAGTATCATTAGGCTGATTGTGTTTTTAACACGTGGAACTAAGTAGCTTAGTCTGTTATGTGACCTAATTTGACAATTAAATTAATAATATTATAATAATCTTTATTTCGGACTCAAGTCTATAAAATCACAAGATGGAAGGTGATAATAAAGTTAATATATAGTAATACCTGTTGTTGTAAGTTATAACATTAGTTTAATGATCTGCTCCAACACAATATGCAGTATAAAAGAAAATTGATAAAAAAAAAGAAGAGCAATAAAACAATGGACCTTTGAAAGGTGATATGAATATGAATGAATAGAAACTAAGTTAAGCAAATGAGATGAAGACTTATAGAGAAGTTCGGAACCCAGATAAAAGTGGATAAGTATGCAGTATTGGTATCAAATAAAATTGAGAAGAAAAAAAGAAGACCGATAAAACAATGGACGTGTGAAATGTGATATGCATAGAAACTAGTGAAGCAAATGAGATCAAGACTTATAGAGAAGTTCGAAACCCAGCTAAAAGGGGAAAAAGGCAAGAGAATATCGATGAAACATGCAAAACAGTTACGTGGAAAAAATCAATATTTCAGGCCGGTGATGCATTTTGATATTCTACCTACTTGAAAAAGCCTACCTATTTTTGTCGTAGTTCTTATATTTTAACAGGTTAAAGGCATAGAGATATTCTTGTGGAATACAATGAATTATATACTCAAGGACCTTCTAGAAAAGTCTACGCGAGAACGTTTTTAGTCATGAGTCATGAAAGAAAGGTGAGCAGTGATAGTCAAACAAAACAGGTTTAGCAACTTTTCTGGTCAACCGTACAGGTTTGTGCACTGGGCCTCTTTCGCGCCGATTTCCACTTTTAACAAAATAATTTTTTTGTACTTATTGTCATTATGTTTGTTTTAGATTTAATTTTCATTTAATTCTATTATTTTTTTAATAATTTTAATTGTTTTTTAATTTGATTTTTAGTTTGATTTATTAGACAATGTAGCAACACCTCTCATTTTATGTATTTTTGCACATTATGTGTGTATACATACCATGGCTGAATCACTAGCCCCAAAAATACAGGCCCAGGCCTAGTTTGGGAGTTAGCATCATCATGTTACACCTTTTTGTGTCGAATAAACATATTTATGATTTTAATATTATTATAAAATTGCCATTAAATGATTAAATATATTCCAATTTTAGAAAAGTTTCCATAATAAAACTGTCAAGGCTCTCATCATTTTATTACAAAAAAATTATGTATGGTAATATTGATCCACAATTATAAATAATCTCGTAAAAAAGTTATAAATTATATTAAAATTAACCCCGTTATTATGTGAATGAGACACACCTGCCATTCTCATTAGCGAGCTAAAATATTAATAGATTTCTAAGTGATCACGATTTTTCAAATCACTTCAGTTGGACACAAGTTTTAGACACTTGTGTATCATGACCCCAGTTTCTCCTTCCGATATTAAGATTAAATGCAAATTAACTTTTTTATCCTTATTATAAATTCTTGATTAGAACATAGGTTATCGGCTTTTAATTTGGATCATAAATTACACAATTAAAGATGGAGTCAAACGAATTGGGAAATACAGAGCCAGAAAACGAACACAGACGGAATGTTCGGTAGCATCTTTTTCTAGGAAATAGATCAGATGTTATTTTCTGTATCGTCACTAAAACCGCATATTTAAATGGGCACTCTGTGCTCTCTGGGGTTTCTTAAGAACAATCTTTTAAATCATTCAGAATAGTAAGAGGAAATTTTACATGCAATTTTTACTAATCTTACGCAAACCACGTGCAAGACTCAAGACTCTCGGGCTGAGTCTGTAGGGCTTCAGTCCTAGTAAATACTATTATGAGATGAAACTTTAAAACAAAAAAAAAACAAATTCTTATAATATTATATACTAAGATATAATTCACACCTCCTACCAATTTGTAAGTAGTTCACAACAAATCAGCTTAACAAAAACATTAGTTATAATTAAATCTGAAAGCACTAATGATACTGCCAAAAGAGCTAAGCTTGAAATATGTTTTAATTATCGAATCGACCGCACTATCAAAATTTGTTGACCAGACCAAACGTCTGCCATTTATATCAGACAATATGCGGTGACCTAGTGACTTCTGACTTCTTTAAACAACGGTACTTCTGATGTACTCGTATGCATTTGGACTAATAGAGCAATTTATTAATCTATTAATAATTTTATGGCATGGAAAATGGTCGCAGTATTACAAACAAGATAAAGCGATGTAGTAAGGTAAACTATTCTGTTTCTGCAAATCGTTTTAAGATAACAGATACAGAATTATGTTTAGCGCTAAAAGAATTTAGTGGGGCAAGTGGGCTTAGAGCGTGAGCTACTTCTACCTAACACCACGTGGTTTTAGTCAGCAAGAGTCTCCTTTGAATATCGGTTGGGGTAGGTATATGCACAGATTTTCATCAAATTCAAATTCAAAATTCAAATTCAAACGTCATTTATTTTAACTAGGCTGAGAATCAGCACTTTCCGAACGTCAAAATTACATAAGACAGTCTCCCAAAAACGCCCGCCCTTCACCACTTCCTAGTGCTTTTGCTGGGAAGAAGAAGTGGCGCAACAAACTCCCCAGCAGCACAGCTGTCTGTTCAGTTAGAAAAAAATTAAAAACTAGATTCTATACAATAGTATGCAAATAATTTACAAAAAAATTAAAATAAAATATATTTGCCATAATGACAGCTAGCACACGCCAATATACCAACAAAAACATCGAAATCTAAACTCAAGCGAAAATAAAAACTAATAATAAAAACGTAAACGGAACTTAGTACCCGAATTATAAAGCCTCCAGGCATAAAGGGCGTGCCCGCCTACATATAGCTAATACATCAAGGAAAGAAGCCCAACTGCGTCAGAAATTCAATACTCACCTAAATTCTTGAAACTTTCGAGGTATATATTACAATTTATATTTTCATAGAACAACTTGCGCTTTGGAAATACCCTTGACATAGGTGACTGAATCATGTTCTCATAAGCAGGAAGCCAAACGCAAGATGACCTATATGCAACAAAATTTTGCAGTCTATTAATTAAAACCTACCTTTTTACTGATATAGCTCGAAATTAACGTGAATTTTATTATTCACAGTTCATCGTGAAATTGAGGACAACGACAACCTTTGTATAGTGTATTATAATGTGTCATCCATGTATGCATTGCAGGATTTATATTAACATACAATGGAAACTTGAAATTCCTATCGATTCGTGGAATTCACCAGATGCTTTTATCTATGTAAAGGACTTTCTTTTGTATTTTAGCAATGTACGCTCTGGTAAATGTATCTGTAGGTTTTGCTTATCACAAAACATGAGCAATACAATAATTTGTACGTTCATTCTTATATTTATATTGAACTAGCTGTGCCCGCGGCTTCGCTCCCGTCATCTGTCTGCCAACCCTACCCTATAACCCTACTTACCTTCCTGCCTACCCTACTTTCCAACCTACAATTTTTTTTTCTATAGTCATCATTCTTTCGCGGAGAATTTTAACATCGCCATTCAAAAATGACTTCAAATGCACAACGCCATCTATCGAATATCGAGTTCGGAGAACTCTCGGAGTATCTGAATTGCGTGTGTTGAGATAATTTTACTTCTTGAACACTTTAAATTCATCTAACTTTTGATAGCGTGAACCGATTGCGATGAAACAAAAACTTAGTAATTCTTCAAGTTACGCACAATTTTTATATATAAAAGTTATTTACATTGGTTTCCTACATTTCACGTGATGCGTGCACAAATAAGCAGACAAACAGATAAACAGACACTAATTCCAAAAATGCCGGCAATGGGTTCTGTTGGTTATCCTTTAACACCCTGGCTATTTGTTTTGGAAATATTTTCGATGTACAAAAATTACTTTTCTACAGATTTATTATATGTATTGATATTGATTTGGATTTGAAGAAGAAGATGATGATTGATGATGATAAACTAAATGATTGAAAGATTTTACTGAGAATTGTGATTATTACGCGTAAGTAGCTCAATTATGTACTAAAGAATCTCACTCTATCACTGCCCCTCAAGGCAATAAATAGAGTTAACGTAAAAATTCACATTTATTTTACCAGCCATTGATGGCCTATAGCTCAGAGACGTGGTCGCTCTCAATGGGCCAATGGGCCTCATCAGAAAGCTTACAGTAACCCAAAGGGCTATGGAGAAGGCTATGCTCGGAGTAACTTTGCTTGATCGAAACAGAAATGTAGAGATCCGCAAGAGAAACAGGGTTACCGAATTGCCAAACTTACACACAGGACACATTGCTCGCAGAACGTATGGCCGATGGGGCAGAAAATTTCTGGAGTGGCTACCGCGAAACGGAAGAAGTTGCGTTAGATGGCCTCCCACTAGGTGGACTGATGACTGGTGAAGGTTGCGAGGATCCGCTGGATAGGAGACGCATGGAACCGGTCAATGTGGCGACGCTTGGGGGAGGCTTATTTCCAGCAGTGAACGTCTTTCAGTTGACATGATGATGATGATGAAACGTTCACATTTGTATCTTAGTCGCAAACTGTCAAAAAAACCTTCAATTACTGTACTTTTTGTCAAGTGTTTGAAATTGATTGTCGTCGAGATGACTTTTTAAGTAGGTACCTACGCGGGTTAGCTTTCAGGTATTCGACAGGACGCAAAGAATTTGGGGAGTCCCCATTAAATGTAGAGAGTACCACTACTATTTTAACCATCCATTTTGAACTATAGAAGTGTGACAAACAATATGCTAAATAGAATAAATTATTTCATTTACTAAGAAAAGCTATAAAACTATGTATTATTACTGCCAATATGGTAGTAAAATAACGATCTGATTTCGCATTTATTTATTTTTAAATACATGTAAATAGTCACGTAGAAGGAAAATTAAAGGAAGTCGGTTACAAAAATATATTAAAAATCGGCCAAGTGCGAGTCGAGCTCGCGCACGAAGGGCTCCGTACCATTATAGCAAAAAAAACGGCAAAAAACAGGTTTGTTGTATGGGAGCCCCACTTAAATGTTTATTTTATTCTGTTTTTAGTATGTGTTGTTATAGCGGCAACAGAAATACATCGTCTATGAAAATTTCAACTGTCTAGCTATCACGGTTCATTAGATACAGCCTGGTGACAGACGGACAGACAGACAGACAGACAGACGGATCGCAGAGTCTTAGTAACAGGGTCCCGTTTTTACCCTTTGGGTACGGAACCCTAAAAACATATTTTTATATAAAAAATCCCAGTTCTTAGAATTTCACATACGTGTCGAATTAAACGTTTGAATTAAAAAAAAAAAACGTTTTATAGACCGTTTATCTATATCAATGTCTCTTAAACAAAAACGAAATCATTATTGTCATAATAATTTAGGCATATTTATGTGAATTCATGAAATCATATAACGTACGTGACTGTTGACATTAGGACCAGTCCTAATGTCACAATATTTTTTCGGCCCGTAGCTTATGTTATTTGGGGTTAGTGCAACATGTTAAGACCTAACACTGACCATTTAATAGTAGTTTATGCAATGGTCATATAATAGGGGTTATTAAAACACGAGCGTCGGTTTATCACATGAGGCGAAGCCGAATATGATAATATTAACACGCGAGTGTTTTAATACCTAATTATACGCCGTTGCATACACTATTTTATCTTCACTCATACAGTTGAAATAAAATAAAAGTGGCAACGAAAAAAATATGCGGTATGACGGGCAATTTAGATTCTCATTGCACCATGACTGCACGACAGCGCGCGCATCCATAGACAGTGACACTACTTTTCTACATTAAGTCAATGAGCCCATAAGCGCCAATAAATTAAAAAGTAAAAGTGTGCTATAAAAATTAAAAAGTTATTTTATGATGCAGTTGTTTGAAAATCGAAGGAAAATGTTGCACTGTAATGGTTTTTTTTTTTAATTTTACCTATCCACGAATATAAAGTAAGTGTTTATGCAATATTTTTTGAATTCATGTTTGGAACATTAATAACGTTGTGAGTGAAGATAAAATAAATAATCATACCATATTTAATAAAAGCCACCTAAAGTAATCATTATAATTTATGCCTTACTTAATTTCACCAAAGAATGTTAAAAAACCATAAAACTTACACAAAATACAAAAATTGGTACGCATCATCATTATCCTGTAATGCAAACTCAAAATATAGTCAACCAAATCTTTTACCTTTTTCATCATTTACTTTTATCCTGGTTCCTTATCAGGTCTATGGCCTACCGGTGTGCCAAAGCCGTCTAACAGTTGAGGCGAGAGTGTCTAAGAAACATTCAAACATACAGACTTCCACATATATTATTATTAGCCACGATGAGGAAAAATTGTCTTTACAATTAAATCGTTACGGAAGCGATCTACCGTAAAAAATCTTTTTTATAAGAAAAGTCTGTGATATTCCATAGATGTGGATGAAAAAAAGATATTTCAAATCATAGTCTGTTAATTAATCATCTGTAATACAAGTTCTGGCAAAAACTTGGATTTTAAGATTTGAATGATAGACAACCATTCATATTTTTTTATAAAACGGTGGTTCAGGTGTCTATGATCATTTTCGTCACTAAGAAAAACTTAACGACGAAATCAAGTTATTATATTATCCCATGAAATTAATAAGACCATTTCTATGTCAAAATTTGCTCTACAAGAGTAGGCTTTCAGGGTCAATGAACTGTCTCAACGTGAATTAAAAAGTAAGTAATAAGATTTTATGGCTATTATCCAAAACTGGAGCTAGGTCGTCATTTAGATAAACTTAATAAAATTATTATTATTATTTATAATTTATTACAAAATCACCTTTTACTATCTATTGTCGCTTGACCGAATTTTCATTTTCGATGGGGTCAATCGGGTTTACTATAAATCATTATAAGTAATATTCTTTTAGAAACTACTGCCCTGGTAAAAGCACAACTATGAATATGGAGGATATTCATATAATCGAAAGGTGAAGTCATCGCCTATTAAAACGTCATTTAATACAATGAACATTTAAACTTTGTATAGATATAAAATAAAATAAAAATTCAAATTATCTAGTTTTGGCTAAAGAGTGAACGGTGAAAGACCTTCTAAATTAAGCAAATCTCTGAATTTATATCTTTGTGACAGTTTGTCTAACGGTGATTGCGGCGCGAGGAACATTCGTTGCTGTGTTTCTAGTGTTTATATAAATTATAAATGGATCGTGTATTTATTATACAGCAGGCCTAGTTTTGTGCTTTATGATAAAATACTGGTAAAGTTTTACCTACTACGTGAGAAACTTTAAATACGCATCGATTTTCATAGATTCTGATTCCCCCCGGTGGGTTCTCGCATTGTCGAGGCGGGGGAGGCAGTAGCTTGTTCACCCATGGTGATGCGAAGAGGAAACCGAGGAGGGGCCGCTCGTCAGGGCTTTTACCGATTAAGCCGACGACGTAGCGGCTAACAAGTAGATTGCGGTGCCTTTTGGGCGACATCGCAACTAAGGCGGGCCGCGATGTCGTATGGGGCCTCTTATACTCATACGATATCGCAGCTGAAAGTTGGAGGTCGCGGCGGGAGAGAGGTGCCAATATTGTGATGCGCCGCTCTTCCTACCTTCCGCGGCCTGAACAGGGTGGCCACGGACTGATGGCGAACACGGTGGGGCCGCAGGGGAGATCCTATCCCCTGCGGTTGAAAAGTGAAAAGTGGTAGGTGGCGGGGCCACAGACCTGAACCGTCACAGGATGTCCAAGGGTATCCCACACCGGGTCGTCTGGCATCCATGTGCTGGTTTGGTCCCTGGGGTAGTCACGGCGTGCAATGTGTTCTGGTACGCCGGTGATGGGGGTTACTCACCATAGGAGGGTCCGGTGATGGACAGCCGCGGCGGGTTCGCAGTGAGTGCTAACGCGTACCCGTGCTCCCGCCATAAGTGGCACAGGAGGACACCGTGGCGGTTTAGTGGGTTGGAGTCCCACATAACTGCGCTATCTCCCCGTGGTAGCGCAGTATGTATGAGCATTTCACAAAGCTAAAAAAAAGGGAATTTATAAATCCACTATGTAGAGTTCTCTTGCTTTATAATCTTTATTGTTAATACACTGCTGCAAGCTCAAGACCGGTCGCGATGGAGGACTACTGTGGACGCCCTCTGCCTCAGCTAGAGGACATAGGATCTTAAGGTGGCGATTTCCCTGAGTAGCTGTAGTAGATTTTAAAATGGGCATCACGTCTAAACGGTTAGTCGTAATTTTGTGAAAAAATATATGTTACATTAAACCATTTTCTCAATAATTTATCTATGAAAATTTTGAGTTTTATTCGTATAAGATAGTGTAATTTATTTGTAAAATTATGTTAAAAAAACACGTAAAAAAAAACGAAAATCACACCATAAGCGCCCGGCGTATTTTAATGCAACTTTCACCAGCTCAAAGACAATTTAATTATCTACATTTTGATCTAAGGCTTTTTTTTTAAGTCATAGAATAGGAAAATTTTGTATTTTTTTGTAAGGAAAGTACAAAACAATACTAAATTTTAGGCCGCGCGGGTGTGAAACGAGTGCGCGTTTTGTTACCTCAGGGCGTTAGCGACTGTCGTCGTCTTAAATTATAGTCATTATAACCTTGCCTTCCTTTCTTCTAAATCGTGGTTTCATAAATGCACAAATAATTTATTATTCAAATTTTGGAAGAAAATTCTCAAACCTTAGTTTATCTAGTTTAGGAGTGGAATTCCTTGCCCGAGTCTGTGTTTCCCGATAGCTACAATCTAGGGGTCTTTAAGTCAAGAGTGAATGGGTTTTTCCTTGGCAAGAGTGCTTCACCGTCGACCACATTATCGCTTACCAGCAGGTGAGATAGTGGTCAAGCGCAAGCCTACCTACCGTCGGCACTTTTTACATTAACGTCACTTTTTTCTTAGTCATTGTCATCATCATCTTCCTGACCTTATCCCATGTTACTTGGGGTCGGCGCAACACGTTTTCTTCTTCCAAACCGTTCTGTCCCCTGTCACGGTATTACTGACTCCCCTATTTCCTTAGTCATTTAATTTTATTTAAATCATTCAAATTTGCAGGACCAGTCAATGTGACGACGCTTGGGGAAGGCCTACTGGACATAGGCCTTCCCCAAGCGTCGTCACAGTGGACGTCTTTCGGCTGATATGATGATGATGATTCAAATTAAAACCATTAACAATGATTAAATAATAATAATGCCCTTGAATTGCTGTGACATCATCAGCTCCTTGAGTTATTTCATGTTTTAAAATCATCCGATTACGTAATACGAAATTGTTATTATATTCAATGTAAATCAGCAATATAGTTAAATCAATTGATACAATTCTGTCGTTTTTTTGTAATTTTATGAGTGAAAAATTCAGATAAGGTTCCATTGTTTATAATTCAAATAAACGGATACATTTTAACTTATCTGCTAATTGTAATTATGGTAGCATGGTAGTGGGTAGCCACAGAACACGGAAACGCTTTGCCGGCAGAGACAAGACACTCCATACGTATATGAACTTACGCCTTTTTTCTAAGGCAGAAACTACAAAACGCTACTTACTACGTACTACTTAATTAATACTTACACACCCCTTTTGCTTCCTTTACGTCATCTATACTAATATACTAATAATATTATAAAGAGGAAAGATTTTTTTGTTTGTTTGTTTGTACCGAATAGGCTCCGAAATTACTGGACCGATTAAAAAAAATCTTTCTAATAGTAAGCTACATTATTCCTAAGTGACATAGGCTATTTTTTTTATCCTCAAAACGGATCCTGTGGGGTGGTCCACGGGAGCGAAGCCGCGGGCAACAGCTAGTACATTATAACTAAACACACCATTATTTGATCATGTCGTCGCAATGTGCGCTTAGCACAAGTAAACTGTCATAGCCATAGTCCAAATTGCCACAGGCTGTCAATTTCTATGTCAAAGTGACACTTCATGACATATTATGGTTTGTACGGAAAGTTTTGGCGATAGGTACCGTCCCAGCAGAGCCGTCAAGGCGTCTCGGTGCTCTGTGGTCGGTATAACACGACATCGTTTACTCCTACACAAATTTATTTAAAATACACATGTTTTATAAACATTTATGACAAGGACATGTGTATATTTTGACACCTATTCTCAATATATTCAATAAGTAAGTAATCATTTGTTTGGCCAATGACTACATGGTTGAGTTGCCCTTTACCATATATTATTCTGTCAGTGGACATATATTTGGAACTAGGACGACAAGGTTTGTTTGTAGTTCTTGTAAACAAATTGTTTATTTCCCATGTATAAGTCGGTTCCTCTTTACCTTGACCTAGAGTTAAATAGCTAACTAATTTATGTCACACTGTTAATAATGATATTTCGCCCGGTTTTGTTGAATTAAGGTATTTTCACGGTGTAACTTCTGCAGAGGCAAGGATCTATCAATAAGCAGCTTTTCATCAGCCAGGTTTTACATTTAAAAAATACTTATAATCTTCCAGTTCAGTCTTGCAGGCTTTTTTGATCTACAATACCAGACAGTCAATCACAAAGAATGACCAAGCAGTATTACGACAGTGTAACATACCGATTTTTTTCATAAAGACATCAGCCAGTCTCCTTTGTTATTTATGAGCTAAAATATATCAATTATAACCTTTCCTCTTACCAAAAATACTTACGTAACAACATAATTATTATTAAATCTGTTTATCTTCTCCAAACAGACGCACTCTGCCGCTAATTTAATTTTTGTTAGTCGCAAGTAAATATTTTGTCTCCGGCGTCCATTCAATGTTTTGCGCGAATCTACGTCACAGACCATTTCTATTCAGTGTCAAATGCGCACTCACCTGATCAAAATATTTGAACATTAGACAAGTTTCTGTTACAAACCACCGTAAGGTCTCTGTGATTGACGTACTTAACACTAGAAAACAAATAAACATCGCGTCCTCTCACCTGGATTTTGAATGAGAAAAACAAATTTTCCTGTTTTTAACTAATCTTTATGACACAAATGCGCACTCACCTTATCAAAATATTTGAACATTAGACACGTTTCTGTTACAAACCGCAGTTTCTTCGTAAGGTCTCTGCAATTGACGTACATAACACTAGAAAACAAATAAACATCGCATACTGTCACCTGAGTTTTGAATGAGAAAAACTAATTTTCCTGTTTTTAACTAATCTTTTACGCTGTTGATAAAACCAATGATACAGTGTCAGTATGTTTTCTCCCACACATTGTCATTCGCCGAAGGAGTATTACGTTTATTTACACAATGCAAAAGTAAAACACAAACACGTTAAACGTCCGAGCAGTCAATTAGCAGAAACATGTGACTCTTTGTAACTTTTAATTTGTGAGAAAGAAACTAGTTCTACTAATTTAACGAAATAGGTAAAAGCAGAGACGATAACCTGTTACATAATTAAATTTAATATCACACTTCCTGTCCGTTTGTTCAATTAATTGTAATTTACAACTCTATAAAATCTCTAAATGAGAAGCGGGTGATCAAACTTCTGAAAGGTACCTAAGGAAAACCACTAGTTGGTACTTTAGAGTTGTTAACGAAGACGATCAAATAGATAAAAGTAGTTTACTCTCATAGTTCGTTTACAAATATTAATCTAATAGTTCGTTTCCTTGCGTGATCGAATCAGAAATGTAGAGATTCTCAACATTTCTGATTCGATAAATGTTTCTGGGGGCTGAGTCACCCACGTCCGTAGGAGTGTACCCTATTCCGATACCCTACACGTGGTCCCCGGGTGGTGCAAATCAGGTGACAAAAACTGGTGGTAGGCTTCGGCCGAAGGCTTGCGACCACCCACCGGGCAAAGACGTACCGCCAAGCGGCTTAGCCGTGCTCCGGTACGATGCTCGGTGTAGCCACAAGAGGAGTTGGGTCGAGATAGCTGTTCCACTGCAGGCTGATCAGCCTGACGCGCGCTGGTATGGGCGTATCGGGAGACTGGTCTCGGAGGGTAGCGGGATCCGAGGCACGGTGCGCCGCTGGCCGACCGCAGGTAGTTGGGGGCCCAAGTAGTGTGCCAGCCACACATGAAAGGCTGCCCCGCCAACTGTCGAAAAATCCCGGGATGCGCCATCGTGCTGGTTGGCGACCAGTTGGGGAGGGCCCGATGGACATTCCGGGGGGGCTCGGGCGTCCCCGCAGTCTCCGGTCTAGTGCCCCAATGATGCTGTCCTTTCAGTGCGTGTCTGAAGGTTAGCAGCGTGGAACCTCGTCTCACTTCCAACTCCTCTCCTCCATTCACTCTTCAAAATAATGCCAAGGAAAAGGAAGAATACGAGATTTAAACAGCGGCTGCACTCCCTCCCCCACAAAGTGCACCTCACCAACATTCGAGGTCTGCACTCAAATCTCTCTGCAGTCCACTACCACCTGGAGACTGAGAAACCAGCGCTGCTTTTCCTTACGGAGACGCAGATAGCGAGTCCGTCAGACGTGTCGTACTTATCTTACCCAGGGTTTACCCTGGAGCACAGTTTTAAACCGCGTGCGGGTGTGTGTATGTACGCCCGTGACGACACTTGCTATCGGCGTCTCCGTAACCTTGAGGACTCCAATTTCAAAACGCTCTGGGTTCTGGTGGACACAGGTCTGGATAAAATTATCTACGCCTGTGTCTACCGTTCGCACAGCGGAGATCAGGAGACAACCAGGCTCACAGAGTACCTCAGTGAGGCGGCTGATGCGGCTCAGCAGCGGTACCCTTCCGCCCAATTAGTGTTACTGGGGGATTTTAATGCCCACCATCAGGAGTGGCTCTTCCCATACCAGTGCACTGACCATGCTGGACGGGAGATGCGTAAGCTTTCGCTAGCGCTAAACCTCACCCAGCTGGTCCAGGGAGCAACGAGGGTACCAGATGTTGATTCGCACACAGCAAATTGCTTGGACCTTCTGCTGACAACAGATCCAGACAGATACTCTGTGTCGATAGGAGCACCCTTAGGTAGTTCTGACCACTGTCTGGTGAAGTCTGTATCCATCTATTCCCCGCCCGATCCCAGCCCAAGAGGCACCCGGCGGGTTTGGCGGTACAAGTCAGCAGATTGCGATGGTATGCGATCTTTCTTCGCATGCTATCCTTGGCA
The DNA here is from genome assembly GCA_948252205.1 of Orthosia incerta. Taxonomy (NCBI): domain Eukaryota; kingdom Metazoa; phylum Arthropoda; class Insecta; order Lepidoptera; family Noctuidae; genus Orthosia; species Orthosia incerta. The sequence continues at coordinate 11,924,325 of OX411748.1, forward strand.
GCCTACTTGCTTTTCTTCGACTGATCCATCGTCGAGCGCGGACGCCGTGACGGATGTGTTGCGTCTGGGAATGGAGTACTACATTCCGTTCTCTGACGTATCAATGTCTGGCGAAGACCGGCCATGGTTTGGCGCCGAATGTAAGCGCCCGACGCGCTTAAACATGGGGCGTACCTGGCTTGGGTCGACGCTCGATCGCGTAAGGCGAGTGACGTGGGTCTGAAGAAGAGGGCCTTCAACAGGGCTGCCAAGTCCTGCAAGTTAGTGTTGCGAAGGGCTCGGTTCGACCACATTGGCCGAATAGGGACCAAACTTGCTTCTTACCCAGCAGGTAGTAAAGCGTTTTGGTCTCTGGCTAAGTCGGTCGAGTCGAACTTCTGCCGTCCCTCACTACCACCACTGCTAAAACCCGATGGGTCGCTGGCCCACTCCGCTGAGGATAAGGCAAATTTATTTGCCTCTCTTTTTGCGGAATCTTCACGTCTGAATCCTGGTGACGCGCGGCCCCCTCCTTCTCCTGATGGATGCGAGACGAGTATGTCGGACATTCGTATCCATCAAAAGGACGTCCGTAGGGTGCTACGCAACCTCGACGTGAACAAGGCTAGCGGCCCTGACGGAATACCAGCAATTGTTCTTAGAACCTGTGCGCCTGAACTGTCTCCGATCTTGACACGCCTATTCCGCCTTTCGTATAGGGCTGGAAAAGTGCCGAATGCTTGGAAGCAGGCTAACGTACAGCCCGTGCCCAAGAAGGGCAGCCGAGCTGACCCGGCCAACTACAGACCCATATCTGTAACCTCCATACTCTGTAAGAGTATGGAACGCGTACTCAATATTAAGCTCCTGGCATACCTAGAAACTAACGATATCCTGAGTGACCGCCAATACGGCTTCCGCCGAAATCGGTCTACTGGGGATCTTCTAGCGTATGCCATTCACATCTGGAGTGAGGCCATCGAGAGGCATGGGGAAGCGCTTGCCGTCTCCCTCGACATCTCGAAGGCTTTTGATAGGGTCTGGCACGAAAGCCTTATTGGTAAGCTTCCTTCATTCGGTTTGCCCGGTGGTCTGTGTGATTGGATTGCAGACTTCCTGAGAGATCGGTCCATTCGAGTGGTTATTGATGGCTGCTCGTCGGACCACTTGGATATTAATGCCGGTGTCCCTCAGGGGTCAGTACTCTCAGCAACTTTATTCTTGCTGCACATTAACGATCTGCTAAAACCCGGTACCTTTGGGTATGCAGACGACAGCACTGTTGCTGAGAGATACTTGTCCAACGCTCGTACTACCGGGCCTCAGGTCCAGTCTCTCCGGGAGGCCATGGTGGAGCGCTTAAACCTGTCCTTGCAGGCAGTCTCCGAATGGGGCGATGCCAATCTGGTCAGGTTTAATGCGGCTAAAACCCCGGCGTGTCTTTTTTCCGCTAAAAAGAGTCAATTTCACCCGGCTCCAACTTTCCGAAGTGTGACCGTGCCAATAACTGACCATCTTGAGCTGCTTGGCGTTACGTTGACATCGACTCTCAATTTTGGCCCTTACATTGAGGCAAAGGCTCAGCTGGCTGCCAAGAAGCTGGGGATCCTTGCAAAGGTGAGAAGGTACTTCACGCCAGAACAGCTGCTCAGCTTGTATCAAGCGCAAGTTCGATCATGCATGGAGTACTGTTCTCATCTCTGGGACGGCTCTGCCAAATACCAACTTGATGCACTAGAGTCGATCGAAAAGCGGGCCAAGAGGCTCATCGGCGATGAGGCATTGGTTAAGACAAAGCTCCAGAGCCTTGAACATCGTCGCCGAGTTGCCGGCTTGTCGGTTTTTTATCGATTACATTTCGGGGAATGTGCGATGGAATTGCATAATCTAATTCCGCCCAGCCCATTTCATCATCGGACTACCAGACGTACGGCGATGCGCCATCGGTACATGGTGGACATCCCACCCATACGCACTAAACGTTTTGAAAATACTTTTATTATGCGTACAGCTAAGGAGTGGAATTCCCTGCCGGAGTCTGTGTTTCCCGATAGCTACAACCTGGGGGTCTTTAAGTCAAGAGTGAATAGGTTACATCTAGGCAAGCGTGCTCTATCATCGACCACATCATCGCTTACCATCAGGTGAGATGGTGGTCAAGCGCGAGCCTATATAAGATAAAAAAAAAAAAAAAAAAGATCCGTAAGAGAACCAGGGTTAACGACATAGCCCGAAGAATTGCCAAACTTAAGGCACCTTTCCCTTGAGTAGAGCAGCTGATTTTACAATGAGAATCACGTAATCAGGCTAGTTAATTAATTAATTAATGGCTAGCCGTATTTTTTTGGAAATAATATATGTTAAATTAAACCATTTTCTTAATAATTTGATCTAAGAAAATTTTGAGTTTTGTTCGTATAACATAGTGTAAGTAATTTGTAAAGTTAAGTCTAAAACGGACAAAAACACGATAATCACACCAAAACCGCTGAAATCGACACCATCTCAAAGACAATTTAATTATCTACATTTTGATCTGAGGGTTTTTTTTTAAAGTCATAGTATAATAAGGAAAGTACAAAAAACTACTAAATTTTGGGTCGGGCGGGTGTGAAACGAGTGCGTGTTTTGCTCCCTAAGGTCGTTGGCGTTAGTCGTCGTCTTAAGTGGCAGTGGGCAGGGCACATTGCTCGCAGAACAGATGGCCGATGCAGAAAGGTTCTGGAGTGGCGACCGCGAACCGGAAGACGTTGCGTTGGAAGGCCTCCCACCAGGTGGACCGATGACCTGGTGAAGGTTGCGGGAATCCGCTGGTTGCGAGACGCACGGGACTGGTCAATCTGGCGACGCTTGGGGGAGGCCTATGTCCAGCAGTGGACGTATTTCGGCTGATATGATGATGATGATGATAAGTTCGTTTCCAAGTGTTTATTAAGCGATTTATTATTTGTTCAAACATATGCTTGATTTGACTGATTAAAAGAGTCATGGGAAATGTAAATGATAGTTATTCTTAATTTTATTTGCCACTAATGGCCCACCTCGCCTTTGCCTGGGTTATATTTTATTTTAGCCTATAACCATCTGGAACCTACTACTACCTACTACGAAGGGAGGTACCTTTGAAATGGTTATTTTTTTTCCAAATATGCGTAGTGGTTTTAGAGGCTATCCTACACGTCTGAACAAACTCACAAAATTATCTCTCTTTATAATACTAGTTGAGTAGTTAAGATAACGATCATTTTACTTCCTCTTCTCACAATCACTTTGACTGCATTAAATAGAAAAAAAAACCAGCCAATTGGGAGTCTGACTCGCGCACAGATGATTCCGTATAAACAGCTACATTCACCCAAATAAATAGGTAACATTACTAACGTTCATAAACAATGAAAGCGCCGAACATTGCTCTAACAACTAATATACACAAATATACATTTTTTTTTTACTTTTCCGAGTATATTTTACAAGTTGGTCGACTATTACTCGTAAACTTGTAAAGCTTACTTAGCTGTGATAGTTTTTCTTTTAAATTTGTTATATTTACTACTGCCTTGAATTTTTCACATATCCAAAAGCAACCATTTAACAGGCAGGGACACTTGACTCTAACAATAATTTGCCATTTAATGCTTAATTCTACGCAAACGGATCCCTGATTCGAAAAATGGTTTTGACAGACCCGTAATATTTTTGAATGGCCTATCCAACGATAAGCCACACCATGGGAAAGGCGATAAAAAAAAAAACATCCCCACTTTACGTGTACATGAGGTACACTAAAAATGTTTTGGTTATTTTTTATTTTTACTACTTTGTCGGTGTGATTTATATGTATATCCATGACAAATTATAGCTTTCTAGTACTAAGCTGCAGACGGACGGACAGACTGACTTGGCGAAAATATAAGGATTCCTTGTTGACTACGGAAACCTAAAAAACGGCTATAACGTTCGAATGTTAGTTATTCCATTAATTGATTAACTGAGAGAAATTAAGTTGACTTAATGACTAATAGACACATCACTAAGCACATAATTCCTGTGTCAAACGTGATCAAACGTATTTGACCTTCAACTCGTCGAAGACCATTTGAACTGACACATGTTTATGGCCCGAAAGCTAGTGACCGTTATCTTGTATCTTATCATTATTTAAAATAGTAGCAGCGTCGTGGACACACATTAAGTATGTCTATTAACCTCTGCAAAAGCGAAATCGTGGTCTTAGTATGCTTTTGTAAGCAAGGAGCTATCTCCTACTTTTTTTTATTTATGGCTTCTTGAAAGGCAGTCAATGGCTGCCATTGCCATTTGACATTAAGTCAATTTGATATTAATGACATTTTTTCGTGTATAAAACTTTCTGCTCTATCGCTATTATAAGCCAAAAGCAGTATATTTTTAGGGTTCCGTACCCAAAGGATAAAAACGGGACCTTATTACTAAGACTCCGCGATCCGTCTGTCTGTCTGTCCGTCTGTCACCAGGCCGTATCTCATGAACAGTGATAGCTAGACAGCTAAAATTTTCACAGTTGATGTATTTCTGTTACCACTACAACAACAAATACTAAAAACAAAATAAAATTAATATTTAAGTGGGGCTCCCATACAACAAACGTAATTTTTTTTTCGGTACGGAACCCTTCGTGCGCGAGTCCGACTCGCACATGGCCGGTTTTTTAAATTTTAGGGTTTTTTATGAACAACTTATGTGTTCATAGATTTGTAATGCTACCACGTTTAGGTGCAAAAATCCACTTATGTTGGAAAATAAAGGTAATAATCAAAACCACTAACTCTTGGCCTATAAAACTTGAATGTACTAAGTATATGTCAGCACATGCTGAGATATTGAACCATATCTCACCGCTATTCGGACATATTCCGTGAATATTTACATATTAATTGCCAGCACTTAAGAATTTTTATCCTTATGTAATCCGCTTTACATTCGGCATGTGTAGGTTTCGAATCAGCGTCGTTATGTAATAGGATAACGTGTTTCTTTAAATAAATATTTGATCAATGTCGCTAGATACAAGATGGATTCAGAAATGATCATGGATTGATGAATTTTTCTAGCCGTTTGGAGCACTTGAATGAGAAGAACATAATCATCATTTATTTGTAAATTTATAGAGAAGCATACTTGGTTTTTTACTTGGGTTTTTCATGTGTCCGCCTGTCCATCTGTCTGCCCGTCCGTCTGTCCGTCTTTCCGTGTGTCCGTCTGTCCGTCCGTCGGTCCGTCTGTCCGTCTGTCCGTCTGTCCGTCGGTCCGTCTGTCCGTCTGTCCGTCTGTCCGTCTGTCCGTCTGTCCGTCTGTCCGTCTGTCCGTCTGTCCGTCTGTCCGTCTGTCCGTCTGTCCGTCTGTCCGTCTGTCCGTCTGTCCGTCTGTCCGTCTGTCCGTCTGTCCGTCTGTCCGTCTGTCCGTCTGTCCGTCTGTCCGTCTGTCCGTCTGTCCGTCTGTCCGTCTGTCCGTCTGTCCGTCTGTCCGTCTGTCCGTCTGTCCGTCCATCCGTCGTCTGTCACATGGGTTTTACGGCCAAACGGTTGGAATTACTGTCTACAAATTTGCACATTATAAGCATCTAGTTAACAAAAAAATATATATTTTAAGGGGGGCTCCCATACAGCTAAAGGGGGGCCTGAAAATCAATCTTGACCTATCCCGTGGGGTATCATTGTTTGGAACTCTTTGAGAAGATAAATACTGTATTTTTGTTTTAACAAATATAGGAAAAGAAAGGAATGAGAAGCCACCAAAGTCAGATTTTTTACAAAAATTTTACCGAAGAATTTTTTGACTTCCCATTGGCCTTTAAATTTGGTGATAAAGTTTATTATTAAGTATCATCATATCAGCCGAAAGACGTCCACTGCTGGACATTATTATTACGTATATTTTAATAAAATTATGTGTACATTTTTTTTGTGTTGATTCATCAGATTTTTCAGCTACTACTTACCTACAATTGCTCTCCAAAAAATAAATGAGAGAAATAAAGAGATGTGTAACTTTTTTGGTTTAAAATAAAGCATATTCGATTCTATGCACAGATTTACAGTAAAGTGACCAATCAGCACAATTATTACCTGTTTGCAAACAGTTAGACATCGTTTAAAACTATTGCGGTTTTGCAGTTTGGTGTAATTCTGTGCAAATAAAAAGTTACTACTAAGTGCTTGGTTCATATGCACTGAACAAAAAATGTTACACGTAAGTCGGCATTTTTCCCAAGGGAATATACCTATTTGTCCCTTTACCAGAGACCATTCATCTTTTCTTTAGGCGTCCCCTTTTATATTGATAACTCTTTTAGTAACATACGTTTCATCCCTCCTCATCACATGACCATACCAGGACAACCGGTTTCCTTCCAATTTTTCTGTCGCTGGCGCCACTTTCAAACTTCTTGTAATATACTAATTTCTCACTTAATCCACTCTGGACTCCGCACATCCATCTCAACATTCTCATCTCAAGTACATGCAATCTATTTTGTATTTATAATATTACGAGTATTATAGTATACCACAAAGATATCCTGGCAGCCCTGAAATTATCGATATTTAATGTTCAATTACCGTTAATGAGCGCCTGCGCCTGCGCCTATAATGGTTAGTAATAACAGCATTATTATGAGACAGAATAATTAATTATGATAATACTATGACATAAAAGTAACTTATTCATTGTGATGCTGACTCACTTCTTAAATTAGAATGTTTTATTGTATTTTTATAATAATAATATAATACATAAATAATTATTAATATTAATTGCTTTTATTTTGGTAAACTATTGTTAGTCATGATATAAGATGCGGTGATACCTGAAAGGCTTATCAGGTTTTTGCTCATTCTGTGAGCAAGCTTAGATTTTAGTGACGTAGTTATCATCACATTACATCAGACAAAATAGGGATGTAGATAAAGTTGCTAACCATTATTGGTAGACTGCTTGGCGGTTTGTGATATTAGATTCCAAAGGGTGACGTATAAATACGAGAATACAACAGGACCGGTTCATATGGCGGCGCGGCGCCTGGGAGAGGACTATATCCAGCGGTAGACGCTTTCGGCTGAAACGATAATGATGATGACGTGGGTAGTTGTTTGAGTCTAGACAAAATTACATTCTGTCGACAATAACGATTGTCAAAAGGTCAACATAATTGGAAAGGTCATTGGGCATATTCGTATGGTAACCATACCCATGGCGTACACAATCAAAATATAGCTGAATGTTTTGATGTATGGCTCTGTTTTATATTCATCACATTAATGTGAGTCACAGGAATGTCGAAAACAATATAAAATGAACATATAAAGGGTGAGTTTTTAAAGTGGGCCAAATCCAAAACTATGAAGAGAAGCTACAAACACTGAAAGACAAACGTAAACGTTTTGATGAAAACTATAAGTGCATTATGGAATTTTTGAAATCTCAATATTCTTAGGCAGAAATGGAAACCGCTGTTTAAAAATAAAGACGCTGATTCTTTCACGATCTGATAGTGTCGCTAGTAAGGATCAAATTCTGGAAAGTAATGACACACGGTAAACTTGAGGAAACACCTCATTTTAAACAAAATCTACTGAGGGAAAAATAAAGTCCTCTGAAATCGTTTTAATTTTTATTTTATTTTAAACGTTTCGGTGCATTTTCTTCATTGCTTTTGAATCAAATAAATGTATTTCATGAAAGGTCACTTTATTCTCTTTAGGTTAAAACTATTTCGGTTAGTGTCCGCCACTCTTCGCAAAGCGGGTCAGATTATGCCCAATGACATTTGAATGAAAATAAAGAAAGAAAAAGTTTTTAATTGCCACAAAACGACAAACAAACATTAGCAGATTAAGAACAAAAACAGTAGAAGTATACCTACATACATACACTCACGCCTATTTTTCATGGGGGTAGGCAGTAACTACAGAACGTCATCTGCTACGATCCTTACATCCAGTAGAAGTATATGTTGCTTAAACTAAACCGATAATGTTAGTAGTTTGGACTTTTCATCGCTGATAGCATTGTGTAATGTAAATATGTATAATACTTTGATAGTCCTTATGGCACCCTTATTTAGTAATAATGGAAAATACTAAGCATCGCTATATTTAATAATAACCATAATAACAAAAACCGGCCAAGTACGAGTCGGACTCGCGCACCAAGCGTTCGAATCCGTACCATTATCGCGAATATCGGCAAAAAAAACACGTTTGTTGTATGGGAGCCCCACTTAAATATTAATTTTATTCTGTTTTTAGTATTTGTTGTTATAGCGGCAACAAAAATACATCATCTGTGAAAATTTCAACTGCCTAGCTATCACGGTTCATGAGATACAGCCTGGTGACAGACGAACAGACAGACAGGCAGACAGACGGACCGCGAAGTCTTAGTAATAGGGTCCCGTTTTTACCCTTTGGGTACGGAACCCTAAAAACTTAGTCACTAATTACCAAACAAACTTTAAAACGTAAACACTAAACAATGTCAACGTACTTTTAAAAAATATCGTCCGTCTGTCCGTCCATGCGTCACACATCACATCACATCATCAGCCTATTAATGTTCCCACTGCTGGGACACAGGCCTCCTCTCTATGTGAGAGGGAATGGGCCGTAATCCACCACGCGGGCCCAGTGCGGGTTGGTGGATGTCACATGTCTTCGATTTTTTGGTTCTAGGACATGCCGGTTTCCTCACGATGTTTTCCTTCACCGTTTTGAGAGCAGTGGTGATGAAATAATTTACACAAAGTAAAGCACCTGCCTGGGCTCGAACCCACGACCTACAACTTGTAAGTCGCGGCCGATACCACTGGGCCACCACTGCTCTTGCGTCCGCTGAACTTAAAATATCCGAACATATGTAGATTGTAGGCCTCAAATTGTCCTCTACAATAGACGGTCATAGGGATATTGCCATAAGTCACCATACTCGGCAAATGGATGCCAAAACACCACAGTATCTTTTTAACATAAATACTCGTACATTACACTGAATAAAAAAATAAAAATGTGATTTATGGAGTTAAAGCCTTTGAAATATAATGAAAATAATCCAAACAAATAATTATAATCAATCTCTGACATACAGACGACAATTAATAAATTATATTTATGCGGTCTTACATAGAGATGTTATTATTCTATACAATTTTGTTAATATTAAAACTTTTTTATCCATTTATGTTTGTAACACCTGTCGGACGGTTGAAAACAGGACAAAATCTTGACACAAACGAAAAAAAACTTCAGTACCTATTCGCCGTTTCAATTCATCACTCATCGGGGCTTATTTTTCAATTCCGATAAAGTTATTCAAAAGTATGTACTATGTATACCTGTGGGTATGTAGTATGTACAAAAAAAAAAATATTCTACCGAATTGAGAAGCTCCTCCTTTTTTTGAAGGTGGTTAAATAAAATCAGAATGTCTCATAAGCAGCTCCTTATTATGTTTCGTCCCTCATACTTATAGATTTAAAAACTAGTTAGAATTCAACTTTAAGCTCGTGCTTTTAACTTAGCAACCAAGTTAAAAAAAAAACCTAAGCACTCTTTAACAAATAATAAAAAAGTTAAACCTACACTGACTATCGATGTTCGAATATAATTTGCTTAAACTTTAGGCATCGATTAATTCAAAAGCTATGCACATTATTTACTTAATTTATAGCTTCATTAGATTTTATGTTTTTTCGATTTATATGATCGTAGAATCAATATTCTAGTATAACATAGCTTTGAAGAGACGACATCTTTCTAAATTAGAAAATTACTTACGAAAATGTTTTCTTCATGTAAAAGGAATGGACACAATGAAAATCGAAAATCAAATAAGCGTCACGTAAGCTGGAGATCAAACTACAGCCACCAGTGGTAATCACTGCTCATGGTCTTCTCTACATGAAAAGAGTCCTTTACGCTGAAGTAGGATAGGTTGGAATAAGGGCTAGGTGGCTCTTTGACCTGGACAGGCTAATGTACTGACCAAGCCCGGAACGAGTGGCCATTGTAAGAGACCAATCATTACCCAAATGCATACAATGTTCAGTGAATAAGGATTAGAATTACTTTTCATATTCTTAATCAATTATATTAAGCTATGTATGCTCGGCTCTGTAAAAGATGTGGTTGCCTATAATTGAGTGAGCATTACTGGATAATGATGATGTGTACCAATTTTTGTATTTTGTGTAAGTTTTATGGTTTTGTAACACTCGTTGGTGATCCTTAAATAAATACAAAAGAGTAAATTTTTTGATTGCCTAACTTATTAGTAAAAAAAATGAATTAAAATAGCTCTCAACTCGACAGTCGATTGACAACACTAAGTAAATAAAACCTGGTGATGCGACACATTAATAACAGACAACTTCTTTGTCGAGAAATATGATTATTAGCAATAAACGTGTATTACAAAAGTCAACAGCCTTCGTACAGGCCTTCGTTCTAATAGTAATACAAATAAAGTTTAAGTAGTCATAACTTAGTAACATCCACGAGGAGAATGGACGGAGTAATACCCCACAAAATTGACCACTCTGTAAAAAGAGAACAAGTGAATAAGTGGCCTCTTTTCACATTTTATCTAATCCGCTCCAGACAGTGACAGACTGATAGAGTCACATCAGAATTATAGAAAAAGACAAATACTGGCTGCACGAACGCTTTACATCTGGCATATTTTTCTACCCTTCAAAGTTGTACACTTCACTGGTCAACTGCCTTGTATTTTCCATATTCTTGTACGGAGCAGAGCCGTGGACTCTAAAAGCCGCTAACCGCTAACGCATTTCGAAATGTGATGCTACAAAAAGATGCTGCGTTTCTCGTAGACGGCACTCAGGATTGATGAATCATTACTGCAGGAACTTAAAATTGAATAAAGGTCAAGATTGTCGAATGTGTACCTCCGCAAGATATTTGACTTCTAGTGCCATATCACCCGCAAACCTGGTGACAACCTGTTGAAAGCAGCAACAAATCGGTAATGTCGTGGACAAAAAACCTAGATGAAGAAATCTTTTTCACTGGCGAGACCGAATCAAAATCTCGTTAAACACTTAAGCCTCAGAAACTGTGCATGTTGCTGAAAGTAGAAACAATGGAGGAACATCATCAAGGCAAAAGTATGGAGCACATAGTGTGGCACCAGCCACCCCCAGCAATGGGGTAAAGACGCAAGGAGGAGGCCGAGTTGCCACGGAACTGAACAATTTGATTCCACCTAGCCCTTTCCATCATCAGATTACAAGACGTACGGCCATGTGCCATCGGTACATGGTGGACATCCCTCCCATAAGCACAAAGTGTTTTGCTAATACTTTCATTGTGGAATTCCTTTTCGGAGTCTTTGTTCCCTGATAGCTACAACCGTGGGGTATTTAAGTCAAGAGTGAATAGGTTTCTTCTAGGCCAGCGTGCTTCACCGTAGACCACGTCATCGCTTAACATCAAGCGAGATAGTGGTCAAACGCGAGCTTATAGATAGAAAAAAAAAGAAAAAAAAAAGATACACTTCACACCTGGGTAGGAAACGATCAGCCCATTCTCCATGTCTTTGTTTATTATTACCTACTTAGTAACATCAAAGACATCATAGTGGAACGTTTTCGACAGACTGTTTACATAGCCTTGTATAGTTCACACACCATTATCACTTTCCTTACAAAAACAGAAATGTACAGCAATATGAAATTATGAACCGAATACAGTTGTGTGACGTTCAGCTAGTAGGTACTATATATATCGAGTTTTGACACTAGTTTGTCAAATTAGGAGTTTTCTACTGAAAACAGGTTCTAGCCATCTTTCAGCGTTCGTATTGATTGGAATAGAATATTTACCTACAAATAATTAATTCATGTTGTCGAGTGGAAATGAATATTTTTAGCATTTTGACATATCCAAAATCGACGTCAAAACTTGTTTATTTGTAACGGACTGACATCTATTATAATTATGTAGATATAGGAATACGTATATCAAGTTATCTATGATCAAGTCCAGCGTTGTTGATGAGACTTGCATCATCGCATAATTTGAAAAAAGTCATTTTCGATCTGACGTAGAATTTTACCGTTATTAAACTTAAGTTACCATTTCAATAAAAGCATTCAAATTACAGTTCTAAAAAGTTAGCAAGTGAATGAAAATGTTCATTTTTTTTTTGTAAACTAGTAAAGAAGGAAGTTATCTAATTTACCTCCAGTTTTTGAATTGATGACATTAAAGTTGAGAATTTGTCAAACAAGTTCTACTGTAGCATGAGAACTTGTCAAACTTTACAATTAAAGCAGACAGACCTTGACAAGTTGTCAAACTCTATCGCTCAATTCAAATATCAGGGGTAAATAAGGCAATTTCCTTTGTTTTCTATAACATAATTAGACTTTTAACGTGCCCACTGCTGGGACACACGTATCCTCTCTGTGAGAGAGACTGAGTTGTAATCCTCGACGCGGGCGCAGTATGGATTGGTAGATGCCACATATAAATCTTTGATTTTATAGGAGGAGCCGGTTTCCTTTGTTTTTTTTTTTTAAATTGGGACAATCCCACCGCACTATTGCCTGAAAGCCAGAATCAACAGTGGCGACCACCAGAAAAGCGCCGAGGCAATGAAGCTCAACGAAGTCCCGGAGAAAGAATTTAACTATCTTGGATCCCGCGGCGAAATTAATCAGAAAAGAATAACGGAGGAGTAGGAAGGTTTCCTTTGTTTATTAGATTAATAACAAACCGACATCCAGCACAAAAAACTACAAAGCAAAAATAACTTTCTTTTCCAAAGTCGGTGTCTTTTGTACCCATTGTCTTCCGTTTTTCGGCACCGACTTCGGAAAAGAAAGTTTAGGTATCTCCAATTAACATGATTAAAATTTATAGCCAAAGTACATCTCATGACGATTCTAATAAGCTCAAACACGACTAGGATACATTGTTTTATTTCAGAGTTCCAGTGCCTACCTTCCGGCTTCATCATCAGATCAGTTCGATGGTGCTATTTTCATCAGTACTATGAGTACTATACTACTATCAGTACTATTTATTTATAAGTATTTGCTTCATTATAGTCGGTTAACTATTCGAGATATCTTATGCCCGTGACATGCTAAGTATTTAGGAGATCCAGTGTCCATCTGTGGTCTTCTTCATCAGTTCCACTTCACATTGATATTTTCTGAGTGCAAATGTTTGCATTGTTGATGAAAATACCAAAATCGCTATGTGTATGCCCATAACATTTGAGGAGTTCCCTCGATTTCTCTAGGATTCCATCATCAGATCCTGACCTGATGACTATGGGACCAACTAGAAAGTATACCCTTTCAAACAAAAGAAGAATTTTTGAAATCGGTCCAGGCGTCTTTGAGTAATCAGGGAACATACATAAAAAAAAGAAAAGATGCCGACGAATTGAGAAACTCCTCCTTTTTTTGAAGTCGGTCAATAAAAACGGAAACGTTTTCATTCACTTGCAAACTTTTTGATATGACAACTTGAATGATACTTGATCATCGATTGCAACCTTCATCAATAGAACGGAAAGTAAACAAATGATGTTTAGTCCTAGATTTAGAACAGTGCATACAGGAAAGATGATACACTACATTTATGAGGAAGCTAACAACATTAAAATACCGAATGACTAAGCTACAAAGATTATCTCTTAAGGCCGTGCCCTGACCAAAAAATCAGCGTGAGATATGAGCATGCCTATTGGCCTAGCGGCACTAGTGGCGCATGAATTACGGTAGTGAATTCGCCCAGATTTTAGAATAAAATCTTTATAAAATCGAATATTGGTCTTTTGAAAAAAATAAAACTTGCAAAATGTTCGTTATAAAATTGTCTATCCATTAGTGTTAGTATAAAAAATAATTAATGAATACTTTACGAGGAGATGCATGCTATCAATAATTATTTCACATTTTTATGGTTTTGTTGGAAGGAGATTAGTGACACATATACATCTTTAAAAAAAAAAGTGTACTACAATTTTAGAATAAACATTATGTAGAAATTTAATGTATTTTTATTAATTGATATTTCTTTTTAAATAAAGAGTAGATAACTCTCAAAAACTGCACAAAATTCGACTAGCGCGGCGTTTTGCTCGGGGACGCGCCTTAAGAGTAACATGTACCGCGAACAGATTTATACAGTGCGTCTGTATGAATATGTAAGTGTAATTTTTATTGGAAATAAATCAAAGCTAAGAGGAAATATGGGCAGAAAGCGCCGACGGAATTTCCTTAGTAAAAGTCATAATTCGAGGTTTGGCTCTCGTCTCCTTCCTCCTCCAATATTAGACCAATTTAAAAGATATTTTATGAACTGGTAAAGTAAGATATATACTATGTCCCTATGTTTTCTTTTTTTCATTTATGTTTGTCAAATTTGTACACTAAGCCGCTGTTGACAGCGCAATTTTGAGCATTTTTTTAGGGTCTAGAACCCTAAAAAAATGCGCTGCTAAAGATAATGTATCATCAAAAAGGAAAACATAGGGACATAGGATATATCTTTAGTTTTCAGATTATGGAATATCTTTTAAATTGGTCCAATATTGGAGTAGGAAATAGGCGAGAGCCAAACATCGAATTATAACTTTTTTACTTAGGAAATTCAGTCGGCGCTCTCTGCCCCCGTTTCCTCTTAAGGATCACACTGAAGGCGCGACGCAACTTTAATTCCGCCGATAGGCGATATTGCGCACGTATTTTCTATGAAAATTTCAATTTTTCAAATCGGTCGAAATGCATCGCATTCCGTCCTTGAGAACGTACTTGTAAAAGAGCAGTGGGATAACGGTCACAACTTACAAATTGTAGGTCGTGAGTTCGAACCCAGGCAGGCACTTTACTTTGTGTAAATTATTTTTTCACCACTGCTCTCAAAACGGTGAAGGAAAACATCGAGAGGAAACCGCCATGTCTTAGAACCAAAAATTCGAAGACATGTGATATTCACCAACCCGCACTGGGACCGCGTGGTGGATTACGGCCCATTCCGGCCTGCAAGTACAAAATACCAAATGTGTGGAAAAGGGGGTCCATCTATCATATCCTTACTTCCAACTTCGCTTGAGAAAAATCGTTTATTCGCTTCGCTTCTTCTTCTTTTCGAGTCGATGGAAAACTTTTTATAAATTTTGGGCCCAGTAGGTGGCCACCCCGATCGCAGCCTAAGGCGAGCATAAGGTCTTCCAAAGTGCAGGTGTATGGGCACCTAGGACACTCCAGCATGTGTGCCATATTTTGCGAAGAGGCACCGCACTCACACTGGTCATCAGGCTGGTCTATAAAACCCCATTTTGCCAAATTGTATTTGCAGCGGCCTACTTGGGTGTGCAAACGATTGAGTGCTTTCCATACGGGCCACTGCAATTCACGTCCAGTTGGCAGGTGTTTCAAGAAGTTGGGTGGTGGTAGGTGAGCTTCTCTCCACAGCTTGTTTTTCACTATAGGTGGTGGGTCTTGGATGGCCCGTGTGCATCGAAGAAAACTCTTCCGACTCTTAAGCCTACCCGGGGTTGTAGTGTGATCATAGAGGGGATGTCGGGGATTTTGGAATCGAGTTGAGCCATCAGGACGGTTGCTGAGTTTCAAGCAGACGCAGTGTCATTTTTGATTGGAAATAAATCAAAAAAACGCACTCAATCGATTAACGCGAGACAAATTTCAAACTGGCTGATTAATTTGCTTGTTCCAAGAGGCTAAACAGTTTAATAAAGAAACAACAATGATTAATTATACGTGTAGACCTTTATTCAGATGGATATTCGACATATTGAACTTTTGAGCAAGCGGTGACCTTAACTTTTACTGTCACACTTACCGTCCATATTTATCACTTGTGTTCGAGCCGAGCTATGCTGTTCGTATTAAATTAACAAGAAATACATGCCGCTATGTTCTTCGAGGAAATAGTGTTAATTGTTCGAGCGGTTTGTGAAAAAATGTTGCCTTAAGGAGTGATGTGCTCGAGAGTTAATTGTTTTAAATGTAATATGGGTGCTTAACGAGATAATCACTAGCTGCTAGCTATTTACTACTTCCTAGTGCAAATAAAAAATAGATTTCCTAAAAAATTGCTTCAATGTGCTTTAAGTTACAACCGCTTTTAAATTAATCAAATAAATGTAGAAAACTTTTCTCTCTAGAGAGTATATTCCAAAGTTCTAGCTGAAATATATGTCACAAACATTCTCGAAATACATGGCTGTATGTATATATTATTGACAGGACAATAATATATGGAAGGGAAAGTAAAAGCGACCGATAAGCACTAAACCAAAAGCAGAACCAGTCACGATTCATTAATAAAGATATAAATAAAAATGACCTTTTTAATTTGCCATTAATATATTTAACACCTATAATAATTATACGGTATATGCTTCCGCCATCATCGTATCATAAATCATCGAAACAAAGTGGTTATTAGATGTGACCTATAAATAACCGTTTTTTATTTTGTAACTAATTCAGAAATCTAGACACACGGTAGTGTGTCAGCCGTGTTCACGAAGCAAAAAGAACGACACATTGGCAGTGGGTTAAATTACACGAACCAATTCGGTCCACTTTTTAACCGAGTTCGCAAAAAGGAGGAGGTTATCAATTCGATTGTATTTTGTATTATAACTTCAAATATATTAGACCTACATACTTGTAATTGCGTGTCTAGTAAGAGCTTCTTCTATTGTTAAATCTTAAATTTCAATGACAAAATCTTCTACCACAAGGCTATGTCGACAATGCAATGTGTACAAGATAATGTCGTCCGAAAATTACTATTTTTATCTCAGCCCTCAAGCGGCTCCTGCCTAATCTAGGAGGTCACCTGGTTGAACGCGTCCCAAAGGGGCATGGCCATATGGCGTGATCAAAATTTCTCGAAACGCCGGTGCGAAACTCCGTTGCCGCGACAACTCGCGGCTCGACAGACAGAGCTCCGGCAGGATTTCATAGCGACATGTAGAGAGTGACTGTCGCAACCCAGCGCTGGGCTCACCACAATTGCGTCGGTAAGGACCCTCTTTAATGAGTGGCTTGAGGGGCGCCACAGCGTCCTCGCCTTCTGCCTGACGCAGTTCAGGCTGGAGAGGGCAAGAGAAGCTGTCACCTCCTTCTGCAAAGCAGTAATGCTCGCAAAGGAGGAGGTGGAACGCAACGGGAGACGCAACAGTGACGCCCTCATGCCCGTCGCAAGCCAATCCCCGGCTATCGTAGATGCGGGCTTGCGGACGACGAATAATGGGAAGCACGCTGTCCAATAAGGACCAGGACCTGAATTGACGGCGCGTAAGTTTCCACGCGTGCCTTAAATATATGTCAGCAGAAACTGACGGGGTTCGATGTGGCCGATGCCTGTCTGGGTCGCGGATAAATTTGAAAGAGAGCTACCGCGGTCCTGGCACAAGCAGCTCAAGAAACAGGGGTGGGTTCTAGTCAGTTATAGTCTGACACGCCCTCCCGCTCCACCTCCAGCGGGCGAAGTCATTTGATGATTTCCCACCCTAAAAATGTGGAGTGTAAGGTCAAATTACAGTTTTCTCACCAACATTATTATTTAAATGTCTTGTTTTGATGCGGTTCTATTGCATGTATGAATAATAAATAATTATAATTAAATAGTACGATACGGTCAATTAAGGTTTAATTTATTATCGAAATTAATAAGTGATTTATTATATTATTAAGGATCGTAAATGCTTCGCCTAATTATGTATTAGTATGTTATGATTATTTTTATTAGATAATATAAATTCGTTGTTTTAAAAGAATATTTTTTGAAAATGTGCATGAAGCAAGTTCTAAAAATATTGTCCTAAAAATTAATAGTGATTAAAATGCAATACTCGTAGATGTAATTTGATACGAAACAATTAAAACATTTATTGATTTTGGCTAAACTTAAAAAATACAACCTACTTACTTATCATAGATCTGTTGTATTTTAATAGCTTCTATATAAAATATTGAGAGACCTCCAAAACTCAATATGACCGATTTAAAATATAAAATAATCCCAATTTCATACAAGTACGGATATAATTTCATGGTGGAAAAATGCCCAAGACCGGATCGAAGGATCGAGGGTTTGATTCCCGCACGGAACAAATATTTGTACCTACAGATAGTTGTTCCGGCTCTAAGTGTTGTGTATGTGAGTTTATCACTTAATTATCGTATTGTAGCTCGTCTAATCAAACTAATCTGCGCCACACTGAACAATAGACACGTTCTAGAAATTCAAAGTGATTCTAAATTCGAATGAGTCTTCAATTCCAGCCAGAACTATTTTTCTGCCAGCCTGTATTATTCAATGTTCCTTCAGCAGAAAACTTAACAGAACTTCATTAGTAACTTACCTATAGATATTCCGCAAATGTAATGCAGTTAATCAATAAGTAATTATCTTTTCAACACACTTGCTCATAAAGTGGCTCTTATTTCACTGCAATTAGACACATAATGATACCTGTTTTCAAACTGTGACTTTTTCATTGCATTCATAAGTGAGTTATAGAGATTTTTTTTTAAATTTATTGGTTGAGTTGCTTTGTTCTTGTTATATATGAATTAAAACATATTATTTCTTGATAGCAGTATTATATTCAATGACATATCCCTAGTCAACAACGGTAACCAAGTAACACGTATTTAGTCTATGACACGCCTCCGCCGTTATTCCCAGGAATCAGAGGCGCCGGGAGGAGCTGGTCGAGGTGGCGCATCCATGTGCGTCCGCTGTCGATCTCTATCTCATAGTGGAGGTTTCCCAGTCGGCGGGTCACTGTACCAAACTCCCACTTCCTTCCTGATACAGAGTAATTGCGAGCTTGCACTCTGCTTCCGACTGCAAACTCTCTCATCCCTTCTCTTCTGCCCCTATGTAGTGCCTTTGGTGGAGCTCTAATCTTGGCTACCAATCTCGTTCTTACCTCTCTTCCGAACATGAGCATATAGGGCGAGTCGCCTGAGATGACTGGCGTAGCCCGGAGGAGACTTCTAACTATACGAACCTTGTGCAGTATCCCACCACTCTCCCCCTCTAATTTGTGCAGTGATTTCTTAACCGTCTGAACAAATCTTTCAGCTTGTCCATTAGTTGCGGGATGGTAAGGTGCGATCGTTTTGTGAACAATGCCATTGCTAGTTAAGAACGTCTGGAATTCTTGAGAGACAAATTGTCTTCCATTATCCGACACCAGCGTGTAGGGTAATCCAAAGGTGTCAAATAAATCGTCTAGTTTCTGAATACAGAATGCGCTCGTCGTAGTTTTTGTAGGGATTATTTCTACCCATTTGGAAAATGCATCTACGACAATTAGAAGTTGAAAGCCGGATATCGGACCTGCAAAATCGATGTGTATTCTTTGCCACGGGCCAGTAGGGTCTTCCCAGTGATGCAGAGGGGCTTTTGGTGGTTCATTCTGGTTTAATCGACAGGTTCTGCACGATTTAACTTTGTTTTCGATATCTTTATCAATGTTCTTCCAGTATACAAAACTCCGCGCAAGAAGTTTCATTTTCAAGATCCCGACATGTCCCGCGTGAAGTTCATCTAAGATACGTGGGCGTAGTTTATGTGGAATTATAACTCTCATGCCTTTTAGTATGCAGTCATTCTGCAGAGTTAGTTCATTGTCTTTATATCCGGACTCCCTAAGTGAAGTGCCTGATTGGAGTGTTTCAAGTAATTTCTGTAATTCTGGGTCTTCTCTTGTTTCTTCTGCTATTATTTTTGGTGAAATATTTAATGCGTTTATCTGATTCAGCTGGAATATGTGATGCTGGTCATATTTATTCTCATTAATCTTCTCAACGGGAAAACGTGAAAGATAGTCGGCGTTGGAGTGCTTTGAGGAACTTCTATATTCGATATGGTAGTCAAATCCTGAAAGAAAATGAGCGTAGTGGAATAGCCTCATGGTACTCAAGGCTGGTAAGGTTTGGTGCGGGTGAAATATTGATGTAAGTGGTTTATGGTCTGTGATTAGGGTGAATTTCCGGCCGTAACAATAGTGAAAGAATTTCTTTAAACCCCAGAAAATAGCTGTCGCCTCTTTATCGATTTGACTGTATTTCTTTTCGCTGCTGGTCAGGGATCTAGAAGCAAATGCTATTGGTCTTTCTGAGCCATCAGGTAGTTTGTGACTTAGGACGGCACCAAGTCCTGTGGGTGAAGCGTCTGTGGCCAGTATAAGTGGTTTATTCTGATCGAAGTGTATTAGAATTCTTTCGCTTAGTATTTCTTTTTTTATGTTCTTCAGGCTTTCTTCACATTTTGTAGACCATGTAAATTTTGCTCCTTTCTTCAAGAGTTCATTTAAGGGGGCAGTGATGGATGCTAGATTGGGTATGAATTTGTTGTAATAATTTGCCATGCCTAGCAACGTTCTTAGTTCATTTACATTAGTTGGGCGTTGTGCATTTAAAATTGCTTTTATCTTATCCTGATTTTTATGTAAACCCTCTTTGTCTATCGTGTGTCCCAAGTAATTGATACTTGTTTTGAAGAATTGGCACTTTTCTTTATTAACACGAAGGTTGCTGTCTTGAAGTTTAAGCAAAACTTGTTTCAATCTGGATAACAATTGTTTTTCTGTCGAACCTTGAATTATTATATCATCGAAGAAACACTTGACACCGTCAAGGCCCAGTAGTAATTGGTCCATGTATTTTTGCCAGAGACTTGGGGCTACTTTGACTCCAAACATGAGTCGGTTAACTTTAAAAGTACCTTTGTGTGTACTCAAGGTTTGCAGCAGGGCGCTTTCTTCATCCATCACCATGTTCAGGTAGGCTTGCGTGATGTCTAAGGTGCAGAAAAATTGCCCACCATTCATTTCAGCTAGAATGTCTTCTATTATTGGTATTGGATATTGTTCGTCTTCTATCATTTTGTTTAAGGTAATTTTGTAGTCGGCGCACAGTCTGATGCTTCCGTTTGGTTTTACTATTGGGACGACGGGAGTGCCCCAATCGGAGTGATCAATCTTTGTAATAATTCCCAGTTTTTCAAGTCGGTCGATTTCTTCATCTACTTTAGATCGTAGCGCATATGGAATTCGCCGAGGTTTAATAAAGATTGGTTGCGCATTATCTTTAAGAGTCAGGTGGCCTCGAACGTTTGGAATTTCACCTATGGTTGTAGTGAAGACGGTGGGTTCGAACTCTTTAAGCAATTTTTCAAGATTTTGTGTCTTCTTGCATGTATCAACAAAATTTATTTCGGCTAGTTTAATGTTAAACTCCTTCATCCAACTTCTACCCAAGATGGGTTTCACGTCTTTGTTAATCACGTATAGTTTTCCATAGAATAGTTGGTTTTTATATTTGCATCGAACAAACGTGACACCGATTGGCTTAAAAACTTCGCCTGTATAAGTTCTTAATTTGATACTCGTGTGAAATAGTCTTTTGCGAATGTTAAGCTTCATAAAGTCCTTTAGTGAGATGGTAGAGAGTGATGCACCCGTGTCAAATTCCATTCTTATTTTCTTTCCTTCAATTTCGATAGTTATAATGTATTTGTCAGAGATTTCGCTCTTTACGAAGTTGATTTCTGCGATGCTGTCGGTACTGATGCTGCTTGCAGAGTCGTCATTCAGCAAGTTCGTTTCATTGCGTTTGTGCCCTTGAAGGCACACTCGCGCTAGGTGTCCTTCCTTTTGACACTTTCGACATGTAGTTTTAATGGCTCCACATTCATTTGCTTTGTGGTCGTCTTTTCCACAGCGATAGCATTTACCTTTAAGCTCTCTTATAGAAGTCGGTCTTTTAATTGAACGTGCTTTATTCGGTGCGTGTTGTAATTCATTATGTACTTTTGAAACTTTATTGATTATGTCCAATGGTGATGGACGAATGGATGTAGATATGGTCGAATTTTCATATTTTCCCATTTCCATAGATGTGGCCGTGCGAAGTAATTCTGAAAATGGCGCTGTTTGTTTTGCTTGTAGAATTTTTGTGCGAATTTCTCCATCTTTTAATCCTCGTATAAATTGTAACGATAAAAATGAATCCAGATTGGGTTTCAGACAATGTGAGCACTTAAAATCACATTTTGATGATAGTCTTTTTAGTTCTGACGCGTAAACGGTAATCGATTCATCCGCTTGTTGTAGCCTTGATATGAAGGTGTGCTGAGAGGCCCATATGCTAGGTTTTGGATCGATGAAATTGTCCAAGATATCAGTAAGTTCTTCATAGGTCTTCTTGATTGGGTCGTCGGGTGAACACAGGTCGTAAATTCTTTCATGAATGTCAGGTGGTAAAGTGGACAGAAGGGTATAGACCTTCGTTGTGGGATCCGTAATATTGTTGAGCATCATGTAAACAGACAGTCTTTTAATAAAGTTTTTAAACGATTCGTTTGCTTGAAACGGTTGAAAATTGAGTTTGGGATGTACGTTTCGATGAATGCTCGTGAATTCGTGCGCATCTTGTGTGGAAGGTACGCTTGGTAACGGCTCAGGAAGTTTGAAAGTGTTCATTAGTCGAATCATTTTTGTACGTAAATTTGTATAAAGTTCGTTCACTTCGTACCTGTAATCGGTTTCGGATTCGAGGTATTCGTCTTCTGTCTCCTGTTCTATCTGTAATTGTATGTTTTGCAGTCCTTGGTAAGTATTTTGAAGTGTCAGTAATCGTGTTTCTATTTCTTCATGAGTATATACATGTTGTTCTGCTTGAAATGCGTTATTAGTTTTCGTAAGCACACCGCGTAGGATGGCTCGCGAACGTTTTGCTTTCTTTACATCGAACGGCATCGTCGCCAGATGTTATATATGAATTAAAACATATTATTTCTTGATAGCAGTATTATATTCAATGACATATCCCTAGTCAACAACGGTAACCAAGTAACACGTATTTAGTCTATGACAGTTCTTAAAAAAGTTTCGATACAAAAAAGATCGTGCTCAATAGTACAAATAAATTAATGTACCCCTTGTTTGCTCATTTCATGCAACTTCGTATTTAAATAGATAATTTCAACTTATACGTGCTTAATAAATAAAACTTTCCCTCAAATATAAATTTTATTTACTCTGTAATTAAGAAAAAAATAAATTCCCTATTTTGTACGTGGCTAAAACACTATCCACGAAAAGCCAAAAAAAGGAAACCTCATTCTTTTAGTCTATGGCCGACCGCCATTGTTAAATGCGCGCGCATAGGAAAACTGATTAATTATGCCCGCCATTGTGAAAAAAAATTCACAACTCGCTTTTACTGTTGAAAATGATTTTTAGTATTATTTTCTTCACAAGTGTGTTGAAAAACGTCGTATGATACACGTGTGTATTGATGATTACCGTCCTCGGCTCTCTTAAGACCCTCACCTACGGCTCGGGTCTCAATGGCGCCTCAGCGGTAATCACCAACATTGCACACTTGTACCATAATGTACTATTATTAGCTTTTTATATTATATTTGTTAAAAGCCGGTAGAGAAACCGCAATGAATAATGTGAGCAGATTAAATATCTGTTTAACATTAAATTAATTTTATTGTAAAAAGAAATGATAATTTGGTCCATACTAGAATGAAACATAAAAAGAGAAAAGCTTTGCTGGTAGCTTTTATCACCGCAGGGGGCCAAGGCAAAATGAAACATACAAAGAAATAAATAATAAGCAGAAATAATTTACCGTGTAAGTAAGGTAAATATTTGTTTATTCAGTCTCGTTCACCTTATCATAATAATATAAACCGTAAGTCAAAATAAAGTTCTTGACTGGTATCGATTGTCGGTGATTACACCCAAGTTTGACCTGCATCCGTATAAAAATTCAACTGAACGACTCGGTCACGGTCGCAGAACAAAATAATGAAATTCAATAGGATCATTACCATGAGGAACAACTAAACAAGCTTTAAATAAAAACAATTAATAAAACAACACACATACTATCAATTAAACACATTATCACCGTTTTATATTACACAACAATAACAATATCAAAAACACATTTATATTATTTAATTATTAAACAATTGTTAAAGAATTAGGTAGGAATGACAGTGATTGATGTTCTCGTGTTTCGTGTTCCGACAACTGTGTCTATTAATTAAACTTGGCAAATAAATAATATACAATTATCGTTAGATGATAGCCCAATTAAGGTTAATTTGCATAATAACATTTATGAAAAGTTTATGTAATGTTTTTTGGTGTTAAGTTTAAGATTAAATGATGTTGTTAATTGTTATTAGGTTTTGGAAAATGTGTGTTCTTATCTTTATGTATCGTCATTTCTATGCAGATTTTGGAGTTAATTTTAACAAAGATAAGTGCTACACGTATTTAAAAAAAATACTGTTAGTATGTGGATTCCAATGGTAAAATGTATGGTGGTACATGTGTATTGCTTTATTGATAATCTCAAAGGTCTTTGGTTGTTGGCTTGGATCTTTTTTATTATATAACGGGCTAGTGTCCACAACTAAACGTCCAAGCGCATATTTTGCGTACGGGTGGGATAAATGGGTCATTTGATCGGGGTGGATCTTCATAAATAAGGCCAGCAGCGTTCTGTAGGGTACCAGGGCAGCGTTCAGGATGGTTCCTGGGTTACCGAAGTTCTTTGCCCTGTATCCAGCGATCACTGGGTAGCTTATGAGTAGATGAGCTGCTGTCTCGTCCTCCCGCATGATGGCTCAGTGTGTAACTCCTATGACAAAGTGGTTCCATTGCCAGTTTTTACGGCTGTGACTGTACGCAATCGCAGTTTAGTACGTCGTAGGGCTTGTTTTGTGGCTTGGACCTTGACAAAGTTACGGTCTTTCAGCTATTGACATGTTACTTGGTCAATTGTAAATCAATATAGAATATCACTTTATGTCAAGCTCCACGTTGAAGAATAGAGTTTTATTATTTTATAATGTAATTTACCCATTAGTGACGTCAAGATTTATAGGTTTTTGGCCTTAGGACATTTAACAATATAGGAATAGCGTTAAGACTTTTGGAAAATCCCTATTTAATTAACAAAGGTTATTATTAAACTTGTATCCTTTGTTCGAAATATCGTATCTCAATAGGAAGACACAATGTAAACGGTTTTTCATCAATGAATCATCTTCCTCATTTTTATAATAATATTTTTAATTATTCCTCGACATACCTACGTGTTAACATTATAATAAATTGTTAATAATTTATTGTTGTTTTGTTTTTGTTATTACTAATTGTTTTGTTTAACAAAAACCATTGTCTATAGGTATTAATTAATGTGAACAAGTTTGTGTGTTACTATGAACACTTTGATGAGGAAGATTAATAAATATTATTTTTTATTGGCACCATTGAGAACTTGTGTCTCCTAATTAGATACAGACTCTCTATAACATTGAAATATACGTGCATCTAATGTCTTTTTACGGTAATTTTTACATGTTTTGGTCATTTGTAAAAGGCTTCATAATTGTTTGAAGACTGATCGATGAGGGAGACGGAAGACGTAAGACGTTGTGTGGTCCAGCAAAAAAATCCATATTAAATAACAGTTTACCCTGAATTTTTAAATCTATGCCATTTTTGTAAAATTGACCTACCATTGAACTGCTAAGCAGCATTTCAGTTTTACTTCTAAAGAATATGATTTTTAAGACCTGGGTCCTCCCCGATATTCAAAGACCAGTTTCTAACCTTTGTTTTACCACCTGACGTTAATCCAACACATAAATACGAGTAGCTACAGTGTACCTCAACTTATTATTTTCATCATTTTATACCATTGGAGACATTTATTGCGTTGGAAGGCTTCACACCAGGTGGACCGATTACCTGGTGTAGGTTTCGGGGATCCGCTGGATGCAGGACGCACGGGACCGGTCAATGTGGCGACGCTTGGGGGAGGCCTACGTCCAGCAGTTGACGTCTTTCGGCTGATATGATGATGATGATACCATTGTTCCTTGCAGTCCATTGAGCACAAGCGGAAATAGATAACGCCGAGCTAAAAGTTTTGCGTATTAAGAAATCTGTTAATACCATAGACTAGCCAGTGTTAATGAGTGTAGGTGGTCACTTCGCAAGTTCTAATACGTACAGTATTTTTGTAGGTGAAGAAACAGATTTTAATTGCTCAATAAACATACCTAATATATTTAATGTTTTTAAGGAGCTAGAAGCACTTAAAAGTACACCTTCACATTTTGGTATCTTTGCAAAAACAAGGTTAGACTAAGGACACATTAATGTTGTTGAAACAAATACTGTTATGGCAATTTATTATGTTAGGCTTGTTTGATAGCCAATCAAACCTACGCTCAATTCCTGCCCCAAGATCTGCAAGTCGCGTGTGATATAAGAAGATGAACGAATACAAATTCAATTTAATAAAATATTTATAAATTTTCAATCAACATTAAGTTAATAATTATCAATTTATCACACACGAGCCTCTTGGTAATTAAGTAAAAAACAATAACACCAATAGTTTGAAAATCGATAAAATAATAATAACAATATGTAATTCTAATCTTGTTCCATGGAGTCGATTGTCACAGCCCATAAATTTGTGAAGTTTTTTTTTATTTTGACACATTATAAATAAAATAATTAATTATTGTAATTTTAAATAGATATTTTGATTTATCGAATGTGAATGTGGCTCGAACAGGAAATATTATTTCAATCGATTTACAAAGTGAATTCGATTCTAGTTGTGATTAAGGGTCTACCTTCAGGGTCGATGATTAAGTATATAAATAAGGAAAACGATACCTCAGATGTGTCAAGGATTTCCATTTATAGCGTGATTTTTAGTATCGATTTTATCGAAGTATTTGAAATTTTTGCCTAAAGGCACAGATAATACTAGCATACAGATGCCTCATCCCATACAAAGAAACCGTGCTGACGTAACTAGCGATTTTCGACTGAATAAAATGATTATGTTTATAAGTACTTCGATCTTATTCGGTTTCGTTCCACGGCTATAGATGGTGTTAACAGCGACTTGCAAGTAAAAGGGTTTTCTCGTTTCGTGAATATTTTTTTCTTTAAATACATTAACGATTAATTTTATTGCATTTTTTGCAAATTTTAAAGTATCATTGTACCAAAATGTGTTACAATACAAATTTAAAAAATCGAGTGGCATGCCTCAGAAATTTAAAACCGGGATCTATTCAAATCAATATTAAATCATCCGTTCAAATAATCTTTATTAGGTGAATTAAGAGCCCAATATTATCTGAGATAATTTTGTTCTTAAGAGAGTTGATTAAAAAAGAGCATACAATTTTTATGATCAATTTAGAAAATGTTAATTATACACACAATTAAATAGCAAATCGATGCATATTGCGCCATCTCGTGACATTTATTTGAACCAAATTTTCTTTGTTAGTTAAAGGGTATCGTTTTACTATGTTACTGGGTTAGAGAGTCTGTCTGTCTATTTGTCGGCAGTCGTTCTAGGTAAAGTACTGGTACTCAGCTGAATTCGTGGTTACGAAAGAGCTAGGTAGATTGATTTGAAAAGCTGCTACTGATTTTTTCGAAACTAAAATTATCAAGTATAAAATGTTCTTGATTTTAGAAATAACAAATTGTGAATCAATAAATCTACAATAAAAGCAGATGACACCTTAGCCACAAATTACAAACACCGCATTTTTTTCTGTTTGCATTATTTTGATTTAGTATGTTTTAAATCTTATATAAGTTAATAAATCTGTTTTCTTAAACCTGCTCATTTGTCACATTTGCACTGTGTGATGTCAATAACCCTCAGATAATGTCCTAAATTAGCTAAGGGACGTTTTTTGAATTGTGTCAAATCAAGGACGTGACCCCAAAGACTTCACTTCACTTCTTCTTTGAATGGCACCAGATGTGTATAATTTACACAATTCCGCCAATGTCAGGGTTACAGAGGATAAACGAAGGAGATTGAACGGTAGGTAAGAAGAAAAAAAGTTTTATAATTGCCAAATTATGACGCTGATGGCCGGTGGTGAATTTACCTAAAACAAACCAGAGACAACACTATTGTAGCATACCGTTAGTAATATATGTTACGGTTACACCAGTCGAAAATTCTTCCATACAAACGTAGTCTAGGGATTGTTGCACTGTTTGACGATGTACGTTCAAAATAAAAAATGATATCAATTTTGAAGGAGATTGGTAACAAGCATTGATTTAGTACTGGCCATTGCAATAATTTGACGCTGTCACTCATCTATAACTGTTTGTCGTAATGTGTATATATTTTTCTTTCTCATAATAATTAAACAGTTAAAACGTTTCTTTCTTAATTTCACTGCGCGGATCACTGTATCAGCTACAGAAACATACTCCGACAGGTTATGGAGTCAGCACCGGAAAGAATTTGTGCAACGTTGAGAAGAAAAGTGTAGAAAAATCTCTACAATAATGTCCACAAAAACCTTTGCAACAGGCGATAGCGCGCAGCAATCGTCATCTAGTTCGGGTGGATTACCGTCGATAGAGCGACTAGATGGTAGTTCAAATTATGCAAACTGGAAGTTTGACATGGAGTGCGTGTTAGTTCATGATGAGCTATGGAACTACATCAAGGCCGAACCAGACATAGCAGACGCGAACGCTGTGAAGAAAGATCAAAAGGCTAGAGCGAAGATTTGTCTAATGATCAACAAAAGTTGCAAGGTCCATGTGAAGAGTGCTAAAACGGCAAAACAAGCCTGGGACGCCCTGAGGTCAGCG
The DNA here is from genome assembly GCA_948252205.1 of Orthosia incerta. Lineage (NCBI taxonomy): Eukaryota > Metazoa > Arthropoda > Insecta > Lepidoptera > Noctuidae > Orthosia > Orthosia incerta. The sequence goes on from OX411748.1 coordinate 11,953,062, forward strand.
TATGAAGACAATGGAATCAATAATAAGTGTAGATTATTATCCCGCCTTGTAAGCATAAAACTAGAGCAGTTTACCTCAGTGCCCGAGTACGTGACAGAGGTCATGAATGTAAGCCAACAACTGAACGACCTTGGCAAAGAGATCGATGACGAGTTATTAGCCACCTTGATGCTACAGGGGCTGACGGAAGAGTTCATGCCCATGAAACTAGCCCTGGAGAACACAACAATTACACTTACCACAGACTATGTGAAAACTAAACTGCTTCAGTTGACTACATACCGAAGTAATAGTGAGTCAAACCAGAGTGAAGCAGCCCTTACCTCCAGATCCAAGAGAGTACCAAATAAATCTCGACAGAAGCGTGGACCACCATCTCAGAAGACCACGAAATGCTTCATTTGTGATTCTACGCTACACAAAGGTAGAGGCTGCCCGGATAATCCCCTCAAGAAGGCGACGGCGCACTCTACGATGCACACAGAAGTCCATACAGCGGTGGACTTTGTGGACGATGGAGCGCTGCACAGTGCCATGGCGACGTCTAGCTCCTCGAGCAGATACGAGTTCATCGTGGATACGGGAGCATCAGATCACATGACGTATAATAAGGAGTGGTTGAGGAACTATGTAAAGCATGATAAGATAGAGATTTCATGTGCGGATGGCGGTAAAGTATATGGTATAGGAAAAGGAGATGTGGTAAGTAAAAATGGAAAGAATGTATGTGTAGCAGGAGCTATGTATGTACCTGACCTGTCAGTGAACTTACTGAGCGTGAGTACATTGGTGAAGAGAGGTAGGATAGTAGTATTTTCAAAGACTGGATGTGAGATATATGACTCGGATGATTGCGTAGTGAAAGGCAAAGTGACTGTTAGGTGTATGGAAGAGAGAGGTATTTATAAACTTAAACACTATCCACAGTGCACGGCGCCGGCGGCGGCGCTGGCCCTTGGCGTAAACAAAGATGAGTCACTGGAGTTGTGGCATCGGAGGATGGGCCACCTAGGAGTACGCAATCTAAAACTAATTAGAGATAAGTTAGCAAACGGGGTGAGTTTCCCAGATTCTAATAATAAGTTAGAATGCGTTGCTTGTCTATTAGGCAAACAGACTAGGCAGCCCTTTCCAAAGAAGAAGGCTTCTAGAGCCAAGGATGTACTGGAGCTCGTACATTCTGATATCTGTGGACCTATGAGTGTTGAATCGTTTACAGGTTTTAAATACTTTATGACACTCATTGATGATAAAACGCGGAAGACTTTCATGTATGCACTCAGGAGAAAGAGTGAGGCCGTAGAGAAAATTAAAGAGTTTAAGGTTCTCGTAGAGACACAGACCGGCAAGAAACTGAAAGCTATCCGTACAGATAACGGGAAAGAGTATGTCAATCAGGAGATGAAACAATTTACCAAAGATAATGGTATTGTACACCAACTAACTGTTGAGTATTCTCCTCAGATGAACCCATGCGCGGAGAGAGCGAACAGGACAATTTGCGAGAAAAGCAGGAGTATGTTACAGGAAGCAGATTTGGATGAGCGCTTCTGGGCGGAGGCCGTCAGACATGCGGTTTATTTGAAGAATCGCTCACCAACAATCGCTGTCCAAATCATGACGCCAGAAGAAGCCTGGACTGGCAAGAAAACAGATGTAAGCCACATAAAAGTTTTTGGATGTAAGGCGTACATGCATATTCCTGACCAGAAACGCAAGAAATGGGATCCTAAGAGTAAGGAGCTTATTCATGTAGGATATGAAGAGAACACAAAGGCGTATAGACTAGTTGACCCCGTTACACACAATGTGCACAGAGCGCGTGACGTTGTATTCTTTGAAAATACTCCAGCTGGCAACCAAGGCAAGAAATCTCGGCCTTCATTAGTGGTACCAGTAGCGGACGTACTCAGTGGTGAGGCACCACCTGCGCAGCCCAGTACTGGAATAGAACCGCCGCGTCAAGGAGGAGGTGGCGGCAGAGATAGAAGCTCTCTCCAGTCTGAGGATGAGGAGTACACCTCAGCAGACGAGGTAGAAATCTCAGTAGTAGATACGCCTGATACAGCCGCTTCGGAGGAGATTAGAGCAATAGCAAATGAGGAAGCGACTGATCGGAGGTATCCTGTACGAAACAGGACGCCGAGAGAGATTCCGGGTGCAGTTCTGTATCACGTAGACAGTGAGCCTATACATCTAGACGACACTATATCGGTGAAGGACGCACTAACAGGGAAAAATAAAATGCAGTGGCAGAAGGCAATTAGGGAGGAGCTAGACGCCCTTAAGAAGAATAAGACGTGGGAGCTAGTGAAACGGGAATCTGGACAGAATGTGATTGACTCTAAATGGATTCTCAAGATAAAGTCTGAAGCTGGAAATAAACAAAGATACAAGGCAAGACTTGTAGCGAGAGGATTCAAACAGAGAGAAGGAATCGAGTTTTCAGACACCTACTCACCAGTGATACGGCACAGCTCGCTACGTTTATGTTTGGCCTTAGCCGCTGAGAAGAAACTGCATATTGATCAAATGGACGTGAAGACTGCTTTCCTGAATGGATACATTAGCGAGAAAGTATTCATGAAGCAACCAGAGGGGTGCGAAGAGAAGGGAAAAGAAGACTATGTTTGTTTATTGAAGAGGTGTTTGTATGGCCTGAAACAGGCGCCACGAGCATGGAACGAGAGGTTGGATTCAGCATTGAAGACCATGAAATTCCAACAACTGGGAAATGAACCATGTGTCTATGTTAGGAAAAGCCAACACAGATTAATCATACTGGCTGTGTATGTTGATGACATCCTAATATTCTGGAACAACAAGAGTGAAATGTTACAGATAAAGAAAGAACTGATGGATACGTTCGAGATGAGAGATCTCGGCAAAGCGGAACTGTTTTTAGGAATGCGACTTCGACAGTCGGTTGATACGGTTTCGTTGGACCAAGAAGGATATTTAGAGAAAGTATTGACAAAGTTCAACATGGAAAACTGCAAAACAGTAGCTACTCCACTGGTTCCTGGATTAAGACTGAGTAAACCAGCGCGCTACCGCTACCGCGAGTTGCTAGGTTCGATCATGTACTTAGCAGTATGTACAAGGCCTGACATTGCATATGCCACAAGTTACTTGAGTCAGTTCAATAGCTGTTACGGAGAAGTACACTGGCAAGCAGCTAAGCGAGTGCTGCGGTACTTAAAGGGTACCAAGAGTTTTGGACTTCACTTCAAACGATGTGAGCGAGATCTTGAAGCTTTTGTCGATGCAGATCATGGAGGTGATATCACCGACAGAAAGTCTTATTCGGGATATGTATTTAAATTCGGCTCTGCATCTGTGAATTGGGAAAGCAGAAAACAAACTGTTGTAGCTTTGTCTAGCGCCGAAGCCGAATACATAAGTTTATCCAACGCTGCAAGAGAAGCAACGTTTCTGAGGAGATTTTTTGAAGAGCTTACTGGTCTTCAGAAAACAATTGTGTTCAGCTGTGATAGTCAGTCAGCTATGGCGATAGCTAAAAACTGTTCACACCATAAACAAACTAAACACATTGATCTCAGAGTACACTTTGTCAGAGAAGCCTTACAGAACAACACCATAGATCTGAAGTATGTAGAGACCGAGTCTATGATTGCAGATGTGATGACTAAACCCTTAACGAAAGGGAAGTTTGAGTTCTGTGTAAGAGGTATGGGGATGGGTCCTGTTGCGTGAGTTTGATGTGTAACAGTGAGATTAATGTTAGACGTGCTGGTAGGTTAAGAGGTGCCGGTAACAATGCCTGTTAAGGAGGAGTGAAGGAGAGTGGTAACAAGCATTGATTTAGTACTGGCCATTGCAATAATTTGACGCTGTCACTCATCTATAACTGTTTGTCGTAATAATCATAATCATTCATAATAGTGTATATATTTTCTTTCTCATAATAATTAAACTGTTAAAACGTTTCTTTCTTAATTTCACTTCGCGGATCACTGTATCAGCTACAGAAACATACTCCGACAAATTTGTCTCATCATTATCTAGCCCTGTATGGAAGCAAAAAAGTAAAAAAAGAAAATATTTGAAAGTTATTAGCGTCGAAAGTTCCACATTTCGACACTTATATTAACGCATTTTTGGGATCTGCACCCAAAAATGCGTTAATATAAGTGTCGAAATGTGGAACTTTCGACGCTAATAACTTAAATGCCATAAGAAGATGGCAAATTGAAAAAAAAAATACAGGGATATTATAAAAATAAATATAATAAATAAATAATATAAATATAATTTAATTTTGAACAAATAGATTTAGTCATTTTTCATTAATTATCTAGACTGCCAAAGGTCCGATTATAAAATTTCGCGCGCTCGGTTTCTTCATAAATCATTATCCATTTCGCTACAAATTTGCAAAAGTGTGTATTTGTACGCGAACTAGCTTCCTACTGCTCATCACAGCATCTATCTCTTCCGCACGAGTTGTCGGTTGATATAAAATGCATTTTAACCCAGCGCACAAAATCGTTCGTGCCGTCGACTAGTGTACCCTTAAGATATAATATATGGACAACACAATAGTACATTGTGATACAAGGGGTGACAGTAGGTTATTGCAAACGAGCTGTCATTAACAAGCCCGATCCGAAGGCGAGGGTTTTTAATGACACGAGTTTGCAATAACCTACACACCCGTGTATCACACGACGTTTTTCAATACAGTTGTGAGAAATAGTAAAAACAAATCAAAGAATTAGATTTGTTTATTCAGAAATTTTAAAATTTACAGAAAATGGCGCATTTTTGCAACAGGACATATTTTTTTTACAAAGAAAACAAGGTAGCAAAATGTTGCCTATAAAATTCATTCATTGGCGTGCGCTGAGAAAACTATTGATGATAGAGTAGGTAGAGTAGGTAGAGTAGGTAGAGTAGGTAGAGTAGGTAGAGTAGGTAGAGTAGGTAGAGTAGGTAGAGTAGGTAGAGTAGGTAGAGTAGGTAGAGTAGGTAGAGTAGGTAGAGTAGGTAGAGTAGGTAGAGTAGGTAGAGTAGGTAGAGTAGGTAGAGTAGGTAGAGTAGGTAGAGTAGGTAGAGTAGGTAGAGTAGGTAGAGTAGGTAGAGTAGGTAGAGTAGGTGGAGTAGGTAGAGTAGGTGGAGTAGGTGGAGTAGGTAGAGTAGGTGGAGTAGGTAGAGTAGGTAGAGTAGGTAGAGTAGGTAGAGTAGGTAGAGTAGGTAGAGTAGGTAGAGTAGGTAGAGTAGGTAGAGTAGGTAGAGTAGGTAGAGTAGGTAGAGTAGGTAGAGTAGGTAGAGTAGGTAGAGTAGGTAGAGTAGGTAGAGTAGGTAGAGTAGGTAGAGTAGGTAGAGTAGGTAGAGTAGGTAGAGTAGGTAGAGTAGGTAGAGTAGGTAGAGTAGGTAGAGTAGGTAGAGTAGGTAGAGTAGGTAGCGTAGGTAGAGTAGGTAGAGTAGGTAGAGTAGGTAGAGTAGGTAGAGTAGGTAGAGTAGGTAGAGTAGGTAGAGTAGGTAGAGTAGGTAGAGTAGGTAGAGTAGGTAGAGTAGGTAGAGTAGGTAGAGTAGGTAGAGTAGGTAGAGTAGGTAGAGTAGGTAGAGTAGGTAGAGTAGGTAGAGTAGGTAGAGTAGGTAGAGTAGGTAGAGTAGGTAGAGTAGTAGAGTAGATAGAGTAGGTAGAGCAGGTAGAGCAGGTAGAGCAGGTAGAGCAGGAAGAGTAGGTAGAGAAGGTAGAGTAGGTAGAGGCAGGGTAGGCAGTGTAGGCAGGGTAGAGAGGTTAGGCAGGGTAGGCTGGGTAGGCTGGATAGGCTGGGTAGGCAGGTTAGACTGGATAGGCAGGGGAGCCAGTTGACGGGTGCGAAGCCCCGCGGGTCAGCTAGTTGACTTATAAATTTAAAACTCAACTGCAAAAGTAATGATCGAGCTCGTAAACAAAAGTCACGACCGCGTAATAGAAAGATGCCTGTGCGAAAGATTTAATTTTCGAATCATAATTATAGCCACTGAAAGTACGCCTTGTTTAACAACTGTATTGAAAAATAAAATTACAGTTTAATTTTGTTAATGATAATAAATCGGGACAAAAAGTATACAAAGGGAGAATTTACAATTGATAATAAACATTACATATTAATAGGACGAGGAATATTGGGGGTAGGATGGACCCCAAAGACACATTGTAATGTTAAATGTTTGACAGTTGACAGGTAATGGTTGCCAAGCTTAAGCTGAGTTTGGCAAATTCTCAACTTTAAATTCAATTATCGGGATAATTAAGGTTTTGCATGCAGAGAAGCAAAGCACAATTCATTTCATCTTTGGCTTTTTTAGGGTTACGTTTCTCAAAAAGAAAAAAATTACCTTGTAGGATCACTTCGTTGTCTGTCTGTCTGTCCGTGTTTCAAAACCTTTGCCTCTGGAATACCTAGAGGTATCAGTTGAAATTAATATGATATACTCTGGTCTGGAATTTCTTAGAGCTGTGAGAAAATCAAACTTCTAAATCAACTCAATCAATAGATACAGCCGTTTTTGCCATACCATACCAAATTTCATCTAAATCAGTTAAATGGTTAAGGCGTGAAAAGGTGACAGACAGACATACAGAGTTACTTTCGCATTTATAATATTAGTATAGATAATAATACCAGCCTACAAATGTTTTGCTTCAAGGCAAAGGCGTCTTCTCATACAGAAAACCGGCCAACTGCGAGTCGGACTCGCGCACGAATGGTTCCGTACCATTATCGCAAAAAACAGCAAAAATATCTCGTTTTTTGTATATTGATTTTATTCTGTTTTTAGTATTTGTTGTTATAGCGGCAACAGAAATACATCATCTGTGAAAATTTCAACTGTCTAGCCATCACGGTTCATGAAATGCCCGGTGACAGACAGACAGACGGACCGCGGAGTATTAGTTATAGGGTCCCGTTTTTACCCTTTGGGTACGGAACCCTAAAAAGCACGAGCATTGATCATCACGATTGCTCAAGAAAAATTTTAACTACCTGATACTAGAATCTCAATCAGAATTGAATTACTGCTTGTGAAGGTGACAAAACAACAAGTCCGGTTTCAGTGCTTACAATATTTTTCCTTCACCATAAGTCTGTGGTGTCCTAGATTAACACATTCAATGCCGTGAGGGTTATAAATGACCGATTTCATTTTTGCTAGTGCAATAAAACACAATTATTAGAAATTCTGTGAAATGTTTGGTAAATGTTCGTATAGAGACAACTGTATTAGTCGAGAATACCTTACTCTACACCAAGGTTTATAGAAGGGGTGTCATTAAGGGTACACTAGTCGAAAATTCTTCCATACAAACGTAGTCTAGGGATTATTCCACTGTTTGACAATGTACGTTCAAAATAGAAAGTGATATTAATTTGTCTCATTATTATCTAGCCCTATATGGAAGCACAAAAGTAAAAAAAGAAAATATTTGAAAGTTAGGAGCGTCGAAAGTTCCACATTTCGACACTAATTTTAACGCATTTTTGGGCGTAAATAAATGCCATAAGAAGACGGAAAATTGAAAAACGGCCACCATACAGGGATAGATTAGTAGTTCAACAATGCAACTAATTTAATTTTGAACAGATACGTTTAGTCGTTTTTTCATAGACTCCCAAAGGTCTGATTATAAAATTTCGCGCACTCGGTTTCGTCCTAAATCATTATCCATTTTGCTACAAATTTGCAAAAGTGTGTATTCGTATGCGATCTAGCTTCCTTCTGCTCATCACAGCATCTATCTCTTCCGCACGTGTTGTCGGTTGATATAAAATGTATTTTAACCCCGCGAAAAAAATAGTTCGTGCCGTCGACTAGTGTACCCTTAAATGCAGAAATTCCATACATCCTCTGTTTATTACAGAACCCTCCAGTATAGTAGTCACAGCGGATCTTTGTGTCTCATAAGTTGGCTCTGAGATCCACTGCGCAAGAAACAGTTTTTCATAGAGTAAACTGCATAAATTATGAGAGACAGGACGATGCGACAAACGTAAGCGAGTAAAAGAGGCAGTTATAAAATGCTATCTTCTACTTCAACATTGACATTAATAAAATTATACATTAAAAATACTGTTTTTAAACAAGTTTTTTCCGTATTCTTTCATTTGATACCCATATAATGGCAGTGAATAAAAAAATACTAGTCCGCTATCCTAGGCCGTCCGCCATATTGGATTTAGAATGAAAGATTTAATAAAATTTTAATAAAATATTTAAAAACAATATAATGTTCAAGTTGTAAAATTTTATGGAGAAATAAATAATATGTAAATAATAATATTTATTTAAATAAATGACGTCACTTAGCTAGCCATGCATTGTCACCCAAACTAAACGTGTATGCAAAATTTCATCTTAATCGGTTGAGGATAACTGCTTTAAAATTTAGTTGCAAGATTTGACCCGAACACACTTACCTACATCCATGCATATATTGCAAGTTAAAAAAAGCTTGTAAAACAGCAACTGCGCAGGGTCTTGCAGCCAAATTCAGAGACACAAAGATCCACAGTGACTACTATAGCTGCGTCTTAAACCTTCGGCAAATCATGCCAATTTTATAGATAGGACAACTTAATTTATAACCGCAATAATTTTATAGATATGCAGGCACATGCATTGACACTTAAAATCTGATAAATAGTAAGTATGACAGTTATAGTGAAAACCCTTTGACCCAATGCGTCCCACAGTGTCATCTCTGTAGTTAACACTGTGATCGAAGGTTACCACTTTAATTGCACATTACCATAATAATATTTAGTTATTATTAATCGAATAAACTGCTCATATACAGCCTCTGGCTAGAGTTGGACGGAAGTTAAAGAAATCGTTTTTTTTTTCGTTATAATATTTTCTATCTGTCAACGTTTTTGTACCAGCCAGTGTTCAGTTATAAATCAAATTTCTTTTATAAAAAGGTAAGTATAAATGATGTCGATTTAATATTTTATTAAATAGCGTTATAACTAATTTTCGGATTGTGTGTGGGTTGCTAAAGATTCATATTTTATTAAGAGCTGCTTTTTAGATCAGGGTTATAAATTGGAGTGAGTTTATCGTTGTAACGGATCGGGCATATAAATAAAATGGTGGAATTAACATAGAGATGACTAAATTGGTGTAGCGTCAGACAGTCTGCCAGCTGCGCTTGTTAGTTCTAATCTTACATGGACTTGCAATGATTTATATCAACTGAAACATTCTTAAAAAAAGAAAGAAGACAAATTGCTAGCATTTTTAATGGTTTTATCTAGTGTTTATTTTATAAATATTATTATTTCTGATTATGTTCTATTCATAATATAAAATATATTTTGTAACCTCCAAAAGAAATGCCATTTTATGCATTGAATTTGCTTCGATATCCAGTTTCCTTATCGAAAGACAAAAGGATTCCACTTTGCAATTAAAACAAATGCAACGGTCAACAATGCCAATACTCGTAAATCCACAAAGTACCTTTGAATATCACATAACCAAATGGTAGGTACTTTATTACTCATAATTGCTTGTAACACTTCCGATAGTGACCGCTAACCTTTTATAAGTGATTTTTTCATCCCAAAACTGGGTTACCGAGTTATGAATGAATAGCTAACGGTCACTTCGCACAATTGCACATACATATACTTAATACATTAAGTATCATTAAGGTACAATGGTTTTCCTCAAAGGCAGGGATAGCAAATCGAAGATGGATATGAGACTCTTCAAGAATACCGGGCACAACATTAAAAGAAATATTTGATTGTGTTAATCATATCTAAAAATCTTAGATATAGTTAATCGAGATAATTGCCCCAAAGAGCAAGGATTTGTCATAGCCGGTGACCCCATAAAATTTCGGCGTAGAAAACACTATATAAAAAAAATAAAATTAAAAACTTGCTTTTGAAAATGTATTCATTTTAAGGATAAAGTTCACCGCCTTTTTTCCCTATTGAACAAAGATCCATCATGGCCATTAGTCACATAAAAAACGCATAGTGCAAAGGTTTACCATCCCTGCACTAAGCATACCTCTATGACATCAAATTGAAGTTTCGCGAAGCTCGGGTGATGACCTCGATTTTTTTAACTTGTGGTAGTACATTTGCCATGATTCATCATGCATTTACGATTCACTGCATGGCAGACAGCGAAATTGTTTGTCCATATTTGTTTTTTTGTTTTAGTGTCCATTCTTTGAAAGCACCTACTTGCAGAATGGTTTATTCTTTATGTTGTAAGGAATGTGTGAGTTGGTAGAGTCGGTCTTTCTTTTGCTCGTCAGTTACTAGTGGAATCTTGAGAACGTGCATCATCGATAGTATTCTTTTCTTAGTCCATATTTCACTTTTTGGATACTTACTAAAATAGAACAATCAGAAATCTTTAATTTAGTCCAGCAACATTCTTATTTCTTGGTATTCAAGCGCAAAATTTTGGCTTGAATCCTTGTTTAATACTAATGACCAGAGGGGTGACCATAATCTCTTAGAGTAAGGTTATTTTGAGTGTGTGTAAGGAACAGATGTATATGACTTGTATACATCTGTCACTTACGCGATCTCAAAATAACCTTACTCTAAGAGCTTATGGTCACCCCCAATAACGTAATCATCCTCAAAAACTTCTGTAAGTATTCAAATTACGTGTTTGTGAAATAACTATAAACAAATCTATTTAAGTAATAAGTAGTGTGTAAAATAATAAACGATATAATTAAAAACGGAAACCAAGCCCTCTTCTCGAACAATTATCGATATTTAACGTAAACAAAATTACAGGTGCAATGACAGGTCCAATGGAACGAATTAATCCTTATATTGTACAGTCGACAAAATGAATAAATATGCAGGCACCTATTTTATAAACTCAAATAATTATATTATTGAACATGTATTGTGTCAAGTCTCAGACAAAACTCGGCTGACTGTGTCCTGTGGTTTACAATTTATAATGAAGAACCATAATGTCTAGTAGTATAGCTTTTAATGAAGGTACTCATTTGGCTATTACCGAAATACTATCGGTTAGGATAACCTTTTTCCGCTGAAAAGTAGGCGTTATGATGTTGCAAACAAATCTCTCCAGTTGACTGTACAAATTATTCAACCTTTAATCAAATTACACCTTGGATTTTGCCTTCCTTTTTGAACAAGTATGGAAATATATCCGCGAAATCTGATTTAAAATAACAAATTAAATAAATCAATGAGCAGTAAGTCGGTCAACAGTATGACTCACAATCAAAACAAACAACAGAGAGAGAGTGAAAGAACTCAAGTATATTGGAACTGACAAGTGACAAGTCAACAACAATGTAGATGGATTACAAATGCGGATAAAATATCGAAAGTGATTCTAAGAAATAGTTTTTGTTTGCATACAATCGCTTGGGTGATCGAAAGGAAGAAATCGGCAGCAACAGGAAAAAAAAAAGGTTTTGTATAACGAAGTTTGTTATAAAATGCTACTAATAGTACAAATGTGAAAGTTTGTATGGTTTTTAATCAAATTACTCCTTAATGACTGAATGGATTTGGATGTTTTTGGTATACGGGTGGAATGGTCAGCGGTCTAGGCCATGGGACCTGGATTAGAACAAAGGATATTTTTCAACTTAAAAAAAGGAGGTAATGAATTCGACACGTATGTATGTAATATTGTTGGTACTGCACAATATTCACATATGTTACTCTACGTGTGCCAAATTTCATAAGTGTATTTATGTTTGTTTGTATGTATATATTATGTTTATGCACGCATTTCTCCAAAACTACTAATCAGATCGTGATAATTCTTTTTGTGTTGGATTGAGTATCTCTCAACTTAGGGAATAGTGTAAGTTTGATCAAAATCGGTTTCGCGGTTTTCATGATATGGAGCATGCAATCGAACTCCTTAGCGACAAATAGCGCGAATGTGTAAATTAAGTTATTATAGGTATTTTTTCAATCCTTCCTTCCTTTTCCTTACTATAATAGAACTTGCTCATTTTTAGTGATGAATTCAGTGATGATCTTAAACAAAAAGAAATAAATAAAAACGGAAGTCGGTGTCGAAAAATGTTAAAAACAAGAGGTAACAAAAGACCCCGGCTATCAAAACGAAAGTTATTTTGCACTTTTTGGTGTTTTGCTTTTGAAGTCGGTTTATTTTTTAGCTCTTACTCCTACAGTCTAGTGGGACTATTTCCGAATTTCATTCGTTATACTGGAAAAAAAAAGGATTTCTCCTCTCCGATAACACAGATATAAAATCATTAAGTAGGTAGCAATTATGTAAACGTGTTTTATCCTTGCCCAATTTGTCAATTTAATTATACTTGAAACAGGCACACGGCTTCCTATATTTATTTAGTGCAGTAGCCAAAACAAGTAATTTGTTTACTTACTCTGTTGATTACAAAGATGAGGGTTACAAACTATGTAACCAATTAATTAGCAGTTAACTAACCTTTGACAAACTTATACAAGGTTTTAGCTTCAATCTATAGAATTTTATTTGAGGAAGTTACAGCAGCCTCGTAGATACTAGTGCCTACACTAGTATCTACGAGTACTTTGACAAACTTATACAAGGTTTTAGCTTCAATCTATAGAATTTTATCTGAGGAAGTTACAGCAGCCTCGTAGATACTAGTGCCTACACTAGTATCTACGAGTACTTTGACAAACTTATACAAGGTTTTAGCTTAAATCTATAGAATTTTATTTGAGGAAGTTACAGCAGCCTCGTAGATACTAGTGCCTACACTAGTATATACGAGTACCTATCTTATGATCCTCTCAGGACACGATCTATAGATGCGTTTCAAATAGATCTGCATGCATCACCATTTACACTAGTAAATTCGTGCAACACACAGATCTAATAACTTCCTTTTTAGGGTTCCGTGGTCAACAAGGAACCCTTAAAGTTTCGCCATGTCCGTCTGTCCACCCGCAGATTAGCTCAGAGACACTTAATACTAGAAATATATAATTTTGCATGGATATACCTACGTATTAATGACGCCGACATAGTGGTAATAAAACAATGAAAAATATTTTTTTTGGTACCTCCTGTAGGTACGTAAAGTAGGGCTGTTTTTTTCCGTCCGTGCTTTGAAAAATCAGGTATCGTTGGATAGGCCATTCAAAAATATTACGGGTCTGTGAAAACCATTTTTCTTTTTGCGTAAAATTAAGCTTTAAATGGCTAATTTTTGTTAGAGTCAAGTGTCCTCCCACCCTGCCAGTTAAATGGTTGCTTTTGGATAAGTGAAAGAAATCACGGCAGTAGTATATATAACGAAATTAAAAGGAAAACTATCACAGCTAAGTAGGCTTTACAAGTTTACGAGTAACAGTCGACCAACTTATAAAATGTACTTGGAAAAGTAAAAATGTTGCATATTGATGTATGAGGAACAGTTTTCGAACGGCAATGTTATTTTGTCCCTTCGTTAGAGCAATGTTTAGTGCTTTCATTGTTAATGAACGTTAGTAATGTTACCTATTTATTTTGGTGAATGTAGCTGCTTATAAGGATCCCTCTGTGCGCGAGTCTGATTCGCACTTGGCCGGTTTTTCTTCATAGCTCGACAACCAGACGAGCTTTTATAATTGCTTCGACGCTTTACTGGTGATTGCCACTATTTCTGACTCTCATAGGGACTGATTTAAAAAGTTTTAGTGTTTTGTATTTCTCACGATACTGTTCCTCTTTCCAGATAACTTTTTCTTTATTTGCCTAAATCGTCTGCCTATTAATCAACTCTTTGGGCGCACGGTTGGCGCAGTGGTTGAGCGATTGACTGCTGCGCTGCGTGTCGCGGGTTCGATTCCCGCACGGAACAATTATTTGTATGATCTACAAATAGTTGTTCCGGCTCTGGGTGTTTGTATATGTGAGTTTATATGTTTGTAAACGCACCCACGATACAGGAGAAATTCCTAGTGTGGGGCAACGTTTTTTTAAAAAAAAAAAAAAAAACTCTGTCATATGTCACTATAACAAATCTTTACCAGTGATCGCGAATCATAAATTAATATAATTACCTAAAAGATCCGTTAATTATGGTAATATGTGTCGGCAACAAACGGTCGGAAGAAGTTTTTTTTTACCTAAACAGATAAATAATTACATTGATTTAAGACACAAATAATATGAATATCTCATTTCACTATGTTACCGTATCATAGTCCAGTTATGAACGTGGGTCCAACAAAAGTTTCACAAGAATGTTTTGATCTCCATCTGGAACTACCAGTGACTTTTTAATAAAAAATTATGAAAGATAGAAAAATAATTTTTCTTCCAACTATGCTTTAATTGCATCACAATCACACTAAAAACTCAGTACAAAGCGAGTCTTTAATGCTCTAGAGCAATAAAAATGTATGAAATTTCATTATTGCACTGTTTTTTTTTAATCGCACCAAAAGTTGCCAATCTCAATGGATTAGCTCTATTCAGCCAGCCGATATCAATACTTTTTTTTTTTACGTACGTATTATTCATTTCTATCCTACTTGTTACAAATTTAAAAAATGATTGCTGCTAACTCTGATTTCAAAATGAAAGAAATTTAAAAAAGTGATTTATCTACTATTCCTATAGGTAATAGTTGAAAGAAAAGCAGATTATGCACCTCGCCTTAAGTAATTTATATTGCCCTCGTGCCTGTTAGATTAGAGCCCTCGCTAGCGCTCGGGCTCTAAATCAGGCACTCGGTCCGATAATAAATTACTTTGTGCTCGATGCAATAATCTACTATAATTTGCGCCAAACATGATGCTTACCATATTATACAACTCCACTAATATGTAAGTCACATCGGCTATTGCTCTGTCACAGCACATTTGTATACCACAGACAGAAATCTAAATAGATAACGCAAGTCCCTCAATCTGTATGAAACATATTTGTTTGACTAAAGTCTCAGAAATTGCAAGTGACAATAAACGTGAATAATAAAATTAATGAAAAAAAGTATTTTGGAAGTGCCTATTTTGAGCATAGTTTGTTCTTTTTTTATTGCATACTGGTTGTGCCCGCGGCTTCGCTCTTGTCATCTGTCTGCCAACCCTACTCTACTTCTTACCATCCTGCCTACCCTACTTACCTACCTACTATTTTTTTCGCGGAGAATCTTAACACCGCCATTCAGAAAACGACTTCAAATGCACAACGCCATCTATCGAATATCGAGTTCAACTGTCCGAGTGTTAAAGTGTCTTGAACACTTTAAATTCATCTAACTTTTGATAGAGTGAACCGATTGCGATGAAAAATAAACTAAGTAATTCTTCAAGTTACGCACAATTTTTATGTATAAAGGTTATTTACATTTGTTTCGCATATTTCACGTGATGCGTGCACAAATAAACAGACAAACATATAAACAGGAAAAATATCAAAAATGCCGGAAATAGGTTCTGTTGGTTATTCTTTAAGACCCTGGCTATTTATTTTGGAATTATTTTCGATGTACAAAAATTTGTAGATATATATAAAATGTACAGATATAGAAGAAGATAGATTTGCATGCGTATTTTGGCATTTTTCTAGTGTAAATTTTATAATCTGACGTCTAGTAATAAGTAATCTCTAGAAGTAATATTGCACATTTCATTCCACGGAATGGTTTCGGTTATCGCTAGAGCACTTTCGCAATTGGCGTTGATCCAAACTCCAATCGAAATGGTGCTCGTATGACGTTCGCGTAGTTGTGGCAGCTAAGTCTACGCTTCCCTACGCTGATCTAGGTGGTGTTACGCGGCATATACGCCATGCTACGCGGCGTCTACGCTACAAATGCGTCCGAGTAACTCCTATACAATTTTGTATTTTTTTTTGTTTGGGCATTCATCCAATGACTTCTCCCGCTCTGAAGCGGGTGTGTCAGACTTTTATTGGCTCAAACCCACCCGTATTCCTTCAGTTGCTTGTGCCAGGGCCGCGTTAATTCTCTTTAAAATTGATCCGCGACCCAGACAGGCATCGGCCCTGGCGGACCCGTCACTTTTGCTGACATCTCCTTGAGGCGCGCGTGGATCACTACGAGCCACCGACTCGGGCCTGGTCCTTATCGGACGGCGAGCTACCAATTACTCACCGTCCGCAAGCCCGTGCCTACGGTGGCCTGGAATGGGCTTGCAACTCCCGACGCCCAGGGCGTCTCCTGCGGTGGCTAGGAGCATGAGGGCGTCTCTGTTGCGTCTCTCTTGCGCGTTCCACCTCCTCCTTCGCGAGCATTACTTCTTCGCAGAAGGAGGTGACTGCTTTCCATGCCTGCTCGCTCCGGCGTAACGGCTATCCTAACGCTTTACAAGTACCCAGTGCAAAGGCACTAATAGGCAGCAACAACCTTACTTTGACCTTTCGTCTCAGTCTTCTCGTTTACTAGCAAACTTGATTTTTAATTATCCTAATTAACAAACATAATTTTACACGTGTTAAGTTTAAAGAACCTTGGCGGTATGGTTGTCCTATAAATTTCACCCATTCGACTAGACGAAAGTAGAAAAACTGGTATAATCTACACGTTAAGTTATACAAAGTTATACTTTTAGGTATCTTCTGACTTAAGTTTTACGATACATCAAACAAATCAGCAGGACGTCGACATACGGTTTGTAACACAGCTCCTTAGTTGCCAGCCCATAAAAAGAAACTTATCATTTACTTCTTTCGATGTTAGTCGTTAATTGGGATCAAACAAATAAAGCTTACTTTTGAGGTCATTAAAGTCTAAATTGCCTCAGGTGGCTGGGACAAATCTCTTGCTTTTGAGTGATTTACAATCTACTAAAGCTATTAAAAATAAACGCTAATTAGACAGCATGATAAAGTTGTTAGACTTATGTCAAGTGCGAATATCTTAATAAGCAATAAACACTTAATAAATAAAACTGAATTTAAGTCCTTCATTCAATTATGTTGTTCCATGCAAACACTTTAAAAAAGCTAAATACAAAATCAAAATGATAGCGATACTGCAATCAATGAAAACACCAATCAAATATGAAAATCTTAATGATGACCACATTTAAAATTAGGTCCAAAAACTGCTAACTAACCTAGTAGGCACCTTTAATGAGCCTCAAAAAGAGATGCTCTCTCTTTCCAGGAATCTCACGGCCAACCGACACATTAAAGTTATAAATAACATAAGGTCTCATCAAACAATCTGACGCACCCAGGTCGCAATAATAGAAAATCATAAAACAAATGTTATACGATGACCTCTGCGTATCTTAGCAATTAAAAACGATTACGTAAGTAAACTAATGTATGAAGGATCATGATGAGTCTTATCGTTAAGTCATTTGTCAAAATCAATTTCAACTGTGGCGTATTACGTGCTTCTTTTAATTTAGTAAAAAGGTCATGGTTTTATTTAAATTAATCAATGAAGGTACAGTTGACGAACTAGATTTACTTCTTAAAAAAACATTAATCATACTAACGTTTTTTTATTTATGCATCACATGTTTATTAATGGTATACTTACCGACAGTGACCTAGCCTTTTTCGTGGTTTCACTTCCGTAGCTTATACACAGTAGGTAACTCTGGAAAAGAAGAAAAGTTTGGTTGCTGGTTACGGACTTTTCTTACTCATCATCATCATTTCAGCCTAAAGATGTCCACTGCTGGACATAGGCCTCTCCCAGGCGTCGCCACATTGACCGAGCCCATGCGTCCCCCTCTTCAAGCGCATTCCCACAACCTTGACCAGGTCATCGGTCCACCTAATGGGTGGCCTTCCAACGCATCGTCTTTCGGTTCGCTGTCGCCATTCCAGAACTTTTCGGCCACATCGGTCATCCGTTCTGCGAGCAATGTATCCTGCCCACTGCCACTTAAGTTTCTCAATTCTTCGGGCTATGTCGGTAACTTTGGTTCTCCTGCGGATATCCTCGTTTCTTATGCGATCATGCAAGGTAACACAGAGCATAGCCCTCTCCATTGCCGTTTGGGTGACTTTAAGCTTTCTGATAAGGCTCATTGTGAGCGACCACGTCTCGGTTCCATAGATTACTGGCAACACACACTGGTCATAGACTTTTATCATGACACTGTGGTAAATTGGAGGAGAAGATACCGCGCAACTTTCCGAACGCCGCCTAGCTGAGTCGGATTCGGTTGACCTCTTTCTCGAAGTTAAGCCTACCCAACTGGACAGTTTGTCCCAGGTAGACATAATCATCTACAACTTCGAGTTTAGAGTCTCCGATCTTTTCTTACTAGCAGTAAAATATTGTTTTGTTATTTTTATTATTAAATTGATGCTTATACTTTCATTTTGCGTGCAGCTAAGGAGTGGAATTCCCTGCCGGAGTCTGTGTTCCCGATAGCTACAACCTCCCCTAGGTTGTAGCTATCTTTAAGTCAAGAGTGAATAGGTTACTTCTAGGCAAGCGTGCTACACCTTTGACCACATCATCACATTCCATCAGGTGAGATAGTGGTGAAGAACAAGCCTATTTACAATAAAAAAATGCTAATTAGATTGTATGATTTTACGAGCTTTTATTTAACTTGCAATGTATGTAGGTATGTATGTAAGTGTGTTCGGGTCAAATTTTGCAACTGTATTTTAAAGCAGTTATCCTCCACCGATTAAGATAATATTTTGCACACCACGTTTAGTTTGGATGACAATGCATGGTTAGCTAAGTGACGTCTTACTAAATCCAATATGGCGGACGGTCCAAGATGGCGGACTAGTTATTTTTTTTACACTGCCATGATATATGGGTATCAAATGAAAGGGAATGCTGAGAAGAATAACAAAAAACCTATTAAAATTAATTAAAAAAAAAATCAAAACGAAAGCTTGTTTTTTATAAACTTTTTTATTATTAACTTGCAACGTATGTATGTTCGGGTCAAATCTTGCTACTGAATTTTAAAGCAGTTATCCTCAACCGATTAAGATAAAATTTTGCACACACGTTTGGTTTGGATGACAATGCACGGTAATTTAAACAGCTTGTTCAAAAATAGTTTTTTTTTAATTGGGAGAAACCATTTTAAAGATACAAAACTTGTTTGGATATTTCATTTTTTTTCATTGAACTGTGATTTTTTTCGAGATAAAGTATGGCCTATGGTATTCAACAATTGTGTAACTATAACTCAGTAAATTATTTTTTGAAATTGGAGTAGTGATTCTAGAGATGAACTCATACAAAAAAACCAACAATTTTAACCCTTTACTGTATTCATTTAGATAAATCACTCAGCTATTCATCGCACGTTTAATGGTGACATATCGTTAATTGACTCAAAAGGAAGCAATTTTAGCACGCACTTAAAGATTCAATTTCTTGGTAAATTCGTGGTCTTGGTCAACCGCAATGCCGTCCACATTTGGTTAGTGTGTGCTAACCTTTACCAGTCGTGGGAACAAGAACTCGACTAACCACAGATCATGGGCTTACCTTGTTTAATGACTATAATCCTATCATCGATCCTACTCATTTCTTTTCTAATGGCGAATTTTATGGAGAAGTCATTTCAAAGATTAACATTATCTTTTAATAATTTTTTTTTTACAACATTAGATGAAAAGAGGCCATCAAAGAACGAATATTTCTGAATCCAAGAAACAATACCAATGAATAACCAACCATATTTCTTTAAGTGGACTTTCATGTAGTCTAATCTGACTATTAAAGTTCATAATAGCATTTTGACTGTGTTGAATCCCACTTGGAGTAAAACACGTTGTTTATCTTTATAATTGTATTTTCTACCAAAACGAGTCCTTATCAAAAATCGTTAAAACTTAGTCTAAAACTAAGAATTAGACGGCTACTATTATGTAATAGACTTATTAATTCTGCATAAAATGGAGTTTTCCCTGTCATGACGGTTTATTCTTGGAAAATTACCATTTTGCAGTTTATTTAGGAATTGGTATTCCATTCTGAACAGTTTTCTTTTTTAATTAATTAGGTAGAGAATGCCCGGTATATATTGTGTTTCAATTATGAAACGCGAAAGTTTTAAAGTTAATATAGAAGATAATTATTATGCAAATTATTACAAAATAACGGATTTTCTTTTAATTTTAATTAGTTGTTAACAGGATGTACCATGTTGATTCAGAACAAACTTAGACAGAGCAAATATGAGAGAAGCAGACATTACCGGTTCAAAGAAGAATATATACAAAACCTTGCAAGCTTTTATCATCTTTATTTCATAATAGTTAAAGTAGATAATCGTATGCACTATTTGAAAAGCGTCGTGGTATCATATCGAGTAGAAGCTTCTTAATATTCTTAAACGCTAATATTGGTATGGTCACTGCGTATTAACTAACATTTAAATAAGTGTTTTGTAATTAATAAAACGTAGGCTTGGTTAAATCAATTACCGTAAGTGTTGCTGGTCAATATTTGAAATATTACTGTGCATAAAAACTTAAGTATTGGTTTATGCTATTTAATTCATCAATTAAAAGTTTTAAGAGTTCTTATATAAATCAAAGACTGATAATGCATTTTCAAGAAATTGATCTATGCTTAGAGGAAATTCACAATAATTTCTACGACAATATACATCGTCACATCGTCGTCGCAATGTCGCGTCGCACCTGTCAACCATAAACTATTAAGAATATACGTCAATACAAACCAAACACATCATTTACGTACGCAAATCAATACCTCAATTCACAAACAATACTTTCGTTAACGTTAAGTTTACGATACACTTAACTTTACGGAAATCTCGATGCATATATCGAATCACCTGTTTTGACATTGGGATTCATTGCAATGCTCAATTACAAGCAGACGCAAGTGTTTGATTCATGCAACGATACCGTGGCAGCCGGCCGACGCTTTGTCTGGGAGAGCTGAGACAGTCCGATACCTATACATCAACGTGACTGAGTTGCCTCTTCGTAGTCGCCCAGACACTGAGATGGAAAAGTTACGAGATTTTTTTATGGAGGGCCACTTTTTGTGGTGACGTATTTTTTGTAATTTTATGTAAAAGTTATTATTGAACGAAAAAAATGTTTTGGAGATGGATTGTGTGATGAAGTAAATGAATGAAAAGGCAGTGAGCTACTAATAGGGTAGAATAATTGCAAGTATTTGTTGCATGCAACGCTACCGTGGCGCTGGCCGACGCTTTGTCTGGGAGAGCTCAGACACTCAGATATATTAATATCAGCGTCACAAAGTTGCCTCTTCGTAGTCGCCCAGACATTGAGAAGAAAAAATGCGAGGTTATTTTTTTGCGGTTAATGTATTTTTGGAGTTTTTGAAGGTTTTTGTAAGAAAATTGTTTTTGGAGATGGATTGTGTGATGGAGGAATTAAATGAAAAGGCAGTAAGCTGCTAATAGGGTAGAATATGCGTAAGAGTTTGATTCATGCAACGATACCGTGGTAGGTCGGCCGACGCTTTGTCTGGGGGAGCTGAGCCAGTCCAATACCTATACATCAGCGTTGGAAAGTTGCTTCTTTGTAGTCACCAAGACACTGAGATGAAAAGTTACGAGGTTTTTTGGTACATAGTTATTTTTCTGTCGTGTATTTTAAATTTTTTGTGAAGGTTCTCGAAAGAAACTTTTGTTGTAGGGAAAAATTGTGTAAGGGTGGAAATTACTGGAAAATAAGTAAAATGATAAATTTGCAGCAGTTAATAGGAGAAAATGTTAAGACATAACATTCAAATACATCGAATAGACTTTCTTTTTTTTATCTTGCATTTACTGGAGTAGAATATTAACTGTGATTCATAATAGGTACGTAATTAGGTGATTGATTAACTAAGAATAAAATCTTCCAGTCAGCAAGTTTAAACAATTCTCAAACAAATAACTTTACAAAAATCTGCAAGTCACAAAATGCTCAATTAAAAGGTTTCAAGAACAAATCAATTCCAATATAATTAACACCCATTGTGTGTCACTACATAAAAAAACGTCGTCACCATTACGATCAATAAAAGACAACAATCAATTGGATTTAATATGTAAATTTTTAAGCTTCTAATCTCTTTTATTATCATTATAAACACACTGGTACATTTGTGTATTCGCTTGACAATCAATCGGCCGAGCCTCTTCCTAACTATATTGGGGTCGGCTTCTAATATACGCAGAAGCAGCTAAGTACCAGTACTTTACATGGAGCGACTGTCTATCTGGCCTCCATAAGCCAGTAAGTGGGTAAATGATACCCCTTGGCAAGACTGATGTCAGATTTCCTCGCTTCTGGTTATCCATAACGATTGTCCAAGATCTAAAAATGACCACCGGGACCAACAGCTAAACGTGTTTTCCGAGGCACAGAGGAGTTTCGCTATTGTGCATTCATGTGATAATTATCTCATAATACCATCTAGTGGATGGTGGACCAGGACGTTTTCACTGTAATGATATTAATAAGGCTATTTATTTAAAGGTCATATGAACTGGCTCTGACTTTCAAGATGGGTTCGACAGAATTTTATGGGTTATTACTATCAAAGATAAAACGTTCAAGTGAACGCACCCTACCCGAATTATTATTTACCTGCAGTTTTGTATGTGAAGTCAAAGTTTTTGTCAAAAAATACTTTGAATATTTTGATTAATATACCTAATTGAATACTTATAAGTACCTGGCAATTTAAAATATTAAACAGTTTTGATTCTGATGACCAATTTGTTTTTCTTTTTCTGTCGATTGTATCGTTTTTTATTTTCATTTAAATACAAAAACAAAAGGAAATGTACCTATGCTGTATTTTGATTGGAATAAATCTACTGATTTAAAGTGAGTGAATAAGTGACGATGATTTTTGTTCTCTAAAGGAAACAGATAAGTACAAACAAAATAAAAGAGACGATGCGGCATTTTATATATTCCAATATTATTACTAACTTTTTCTGTTTAATTTGTAAATATCAAAAGTCAGTGAGGCGCTTTCAAGGTGTATGATTGATTTACTGGTACGAGTTTGATCTTTTTTAGTCATTTTATTATGTTTTGATAATAATGCAGTGCGGCAAAACTTGAACACATAACTTACAGCAGAATTTTAAGAGTGCCGGACTGGTTTTGTTTATGATTTAGGTACCTAGTTCCCCTCTAATTTAATAAAACTGGGAGAAAGAAAACTTCATTATAATTATCCTAATTGTTTTCGTGTTAATATCGTTCCTCTTCGAGATTTGAAGTCCGTGTCTAGGTCTATTTGGACCTGCCAGTGTCCACTGTCATATAATACCTTTTTTAGAAGCTATTTCCAGCAATGCTACTACTAACGCTGACACGTTTTATATTCATTCATTGCTTTTTAAATATTCAGGAATTTTCTTTCTCCATGTTACCTATGTAGATTAAATACATTAACCCTCACCTCACAAATCAATTTAGAGAGGTCTTATTGAGCAAGGTCATGAAAGTCCACTGTCAAGGTCTAAGCCATCGTAGATGCTTAGAAATGCAAATCGTCGTTTACGTCTACAACATTTTCGTGTAGGATTAGTTTTTTTTACCCAACTACGGCGAAGCCAAAAGGAAGGGTTATGATTTTAGTAGTCTACGTATGTACCTATGTTTGTATTTACGTGTGTTCCTCCGTAGTGCCTAAACTATTTCTCCGAATTTTTACAAAATTTTGATAGTTGTACACACTTGTATCATCGACCTTCCTTTTTTACCCGACTACGGCGAAGCCAAAGGGAAGGTTTATGATTTTAGCAGTCTATGTATGTATATGTTTGTATTTACGTATGTTCCTCCGTGGCACCTAAATTGTTCATCCTATTTTGATGAATAAGGTGTCAATCGATTCGTTATTATGGCCCGGGTAACACAGAAAAAAAAAAAAAAAGCCGTAGTCAGGTTACAGTTTTTAAACTTTTTGTTGCAGACGTGCAAGTAATTCTTGATATTACTAGCTTCTGCCAGCGGCTTCGCCCGTGTGAATAGTGTTTTTTTTTATCCCACGGGAACATTATACCGGAATTAAAAGTAGATAGCCTGTGTGCTATTTCAGACAATAATCTATCTCTGTGCCAAATTTTATCCAGGTCCTTTCGGCCGTTCTGGCGTGATTGAGAGATCCATCGTTACATCCATTCATTCATCCAAAATTTCGCATTTATAATATTAGTAAGATAAGTAAGACTAGTTTTATTCGCAATTTTGCTCCTGTGGCCCACCTCACGGAAATAGTAAAATTTTACGAGATAAAAAACCTGTGACACTCATATCAGCAATAGTGTAGCTTATTTATAATATTAACTTTTTTATAATTTACTTTTTTATAATACTGTTAAGACAAATACTATGATTTTAATGTAAATTTACGATGGGTATCTTTAGACTTCCTACGTAAGTGCCTACTTGGGCAATTGCTGGACAGGCTTCAGAAAAAAAAAAAAAAATTGTCTAGATATGTTTTATCTTTCTCTATTTATGTGAAAACCCGAAAACCACAAAGTCACAAAAAAAACAAAACCTACTTTAGAATGTATTAAGGAAATCCACTGTAACATCCAAGTTTTTGATGCTTCAGATTTTATTGTTGAATGAAAAAAAAGATGAAAAAATAAAAAAAAAGCTTGACTTGATTTAAATTCTGTAATTCGATACTCCTGCTTACTAAGTTATACATGTCAAATAATAAAAATAAATAATTAATGAAACATGATATTAGTAACTAATATTAAAAGTTTTACGTCCGTGACAACACTCAAAACCTTTAATAAATTGGAACTTATACTAATAATTGTAACATCTTCCCATACGTTAGGAGTTTTAATTAAAAATATAATAATCCTAAGCATGTATAAAGTCTCGTAAAATAAAAAGTCAATAAAATTAAAGTCATTAATATGCAAATATTGTAGCAGCGTCGAAAATTCACGTCAGGTGGTAAACCGGATTTGTTGCTAACAGACTCCTTGTCACCTTAAACTTTTTGGTAAATTTTTGGCTCTAATTAACGACTCACCATCGTCGTTTCATTAGGCAAATTGTAATTTTACCTAAATATATGGACACATTTCACTATAATATCGGATAAGATAAACTAAGACATTTTTATTAAACTAATTTAAAAAAATGACCACTGAA
Organism: Orthosia incerta; assembly: GCA_948252205.1. Classification (NCBI taxonomy): domain Eukaryota; kingdom Metazoa; phylum Arthropoda; class Insecta; order Lepidoptera; family Noctuidae; genus Orthosia; species Orthosia incerta. The sequence continues at coordinate 11,978,148 of OX411748.1, forward strand.
ATTATCTGCAACCCATTGAAATAAATGTACATACCTAGAAATAAAACTTTAATAGAACGTGAAAAAATTCAAAATTAATAATGTCATGGCTATTCAAATATATTTAAAAACCGGCCAAGTGCGAGTCGGACTCGCGTACGAAGGGTTCCGTACCACTATCGCAAAAAACGTCAAAAAAATCACGTTTGTTGTATGGAAGCCCTCCTTAATTCATTTTATTTTAATTTAATCATTACTATTTTCTGAAGTGAATATACAACTAAATATTCTGTGAATAATTCAAGCGTCTACTTGTTTCCGTTATTAATATCGAGCAAAAACGGCAAAAAAACACATTTGTTATATGGGAGTCCCCCTTAAATATGTATTTTCTTCTGTTTTTAGTATTTGTTGTTATAGCGGCAACAGAAATACATCATCTCTGAAAATTTCAACTGTCTAGCTCTCACGGTTCACGAGATACAGCCTGGTGACAGACGGACAGACAGACAGACAGACGGATCGCGGAGTCTTAGTAATAGGGTCCCGTTTTTACCCTTTGGGTACGGAACCCTAAAAATCATCATAATCCACAGTGCACATGTAAAAAAATATTTTCCACCTTAGAACGAATAAAAGCATTGGCAATTTATTTTGTCAGGAAAATTATTTTATTCATTCCAAAAATGTAAAATTAAGTAGCCTTTGACATAAAAAAGGGTGATTACAGATTATTCTTTCCTTGTTTTTAGCTGCGTATAATTTCGCTTAAAGACCACTTCCGTTCCGACCAATATCTGTCAACATATTTCCACGTTGGGCTCGGACACATCACAAGAACTCGATTTCATTGACAACAACCGTCTGCAGCATAATGAGTTTTAAATTATTACTGCAGATAAAAAGTAGCTGGCCGATGTTCGTATAACCTTTCTTTATTTCGTAACTGAAGACTCTACACGATCAAAGAATAGAGCATCCCGGGTATTGTGTGCCAATCAAAAGTGAGAAGATCTCGGAGCGTTGTATTTAAATTGAATAAAAAGGGGTTTCGTAAATTGGATTAATATGTTAAATATAATATAACAAATTAAGGGTGTATTGTAGCGAGCGTGTGCGGTAGTGAGGTGTTGGCGCGGGCGGCTGTGCGCAGACGCAGCGGGCGGGCGGCGTCGCTTGGTCTCCATGGTAACGCCGCGTGGGGTACATAAGCACGCGCGTGGGCCGCTAGCCGCACACACCGCTAAAGCCTGGAGAGCGCGCAGCACGTCGTGCTACGGATCACCGGGAAATATTTAACAAGTTTGAAGTTTCGTAAATTATAAGTGAACAAGTCTTTAGTTACGAATCTCAACTTTACGCGTGAATTTATTTCAGTTATAAAAAGTGTTGTGAATTAACTTTTAAAGAATCAAGATGATGTCCTTAGTGTTGTTTGTTATGGGGGGTCTCCTCGCAACGACAGAAGGTAGCTGTGGTGCCGGAAAACAATTATTAAGTAAGTCTTACATTTTCAATTTTTTTCAGACCATAACTCATTATTTTCACTCCTTAATTAATTATTTTCAAACCTTTATTTATTTTTGTTAGGTTTTAATTCAATATTATCGGGCTCTTTTTCGTTCTATTTGTCATGTAAATATCTAAATTACTCTCACTTTTCATTAGCATTAATAACTGTACAGTCGAAAGGCTCCAATCGCTTATCTAAACTCACTTAAAGTAAATTTTTATTATATTAACATATTTCTGAATAAATAATTTAAACTCACAAATTATAATAATAAGCAGTTTTCGTATATTCTAGAAACTTGATTGATAAAATTCCGAAAACCATCTTGAATCTGCACTAATAATGTCAGAAATTGTCTGTAAAATTTATGTGTCTATCCATTAAGCACCAAAGGACATAAAATTCATAAAGAGTCCGTAATGATAGCAAGAAACCATTAATTCACTCGCCGCCACCCAGTCTGGATTTTGCGAACGAGTTTTTACTCAAAAAGATGCTCCTATTTTACATACTGGTATGGGTCGAGGTCGTAAAATTTTATTGACCAACACCTGTGTTAGCACGCACCGGTCTAATAAATCAGATCAATCCAACGGATTATGAAATCACTCGAACGAAAATATCGCATTGATACTCAATATCTGATGACACTCTTATAATTTTAGCAAAGGATTTGAATTTCGAAGGGTTATTTTTACAATTGTTCTTTCTTTCTTTAAAGAATCTGGAGGATTGACGGCGTACGAGAAGCAAGCCATAGTCGACGCACACAATCGTCTCAGGCAATCCATTGCCCTGGGACAGATCTCCAGCCAACCACCAGCGGCTAACATGATGGAAATGGTACGTAAAACAAAACTGAGATATAGCCTGATGAATATGAATACGAACTTGATCTTGACCATTATTCATTGACATTTTGTCACACATATTAATTCAGTTTAGTCATAAAATATAAAACCACTAAAGCAATGACATCAGCTAGATACATTATTATATAATCAAGAAATGCAAATTCTAAATCTGCTGATTCGAAGACATTTTGATATCTGGTCTGGTATTCGAATGGACGAGACTTTTGGCTTAAGTTCAATTAAAATATTTGAATTTTTTAAACTTGTCTACTATTTTTACCCCGTTGATAGGTGATCATCTAAATGTCTACTTAATCAGTGTAATCACGGATTTAAATAATATTACCGGATACATTGATGATACATTTTCGTAGACTAGAATTATAATTTTGATCAAATATTATGTAATATTCATAAGCTGGCCCAACAGTTGTTACAAATACATAAAACAAAGATACAAATAAGTGCCAGTTAGTAAAGTTCAGTGCCCGGCGCTTCATATCATTAATGAAAAACAAACAACATCAAAACGGTTTAAAAAACATTAACGATGCTAACAAAGTGTTTTCTTTTGTAAAGGTATGGGATGACGAACTGGCCGCAGGCGCTCAGCACTGGTCCGACCAGTGCATCACTGCTCACGACCGTGCCGCCCAGCGCTACGACGGCCGCTTCCCCGTGGGTCAGAACCTCGCAGCCACTTGGACAACTCGCCCACCAAGCCAGAACGCTGACTCCGAACCCGACTTCAACAAACAGATCAACGCCTGGTTCGATGAAGTACATATCTACGGATTCAAGCCCATCACTGGAGGGCACGGCACTGGGCATTACTCACAGGTAATTTGCAATTTAAATTCGGCAATTTAATAGTAAACCCAATCTCCATATCAATTCTTTGCCAAATGTGACATATTGAATATTTAATTTCGTAAATTACATAATAATTCATTGTTGCCTTCATAAGTGGAACCAATGTGGATTCATTCTATTCCAACCTGTTCGGAAATGAAATTAAACGAGTTTCTAACGTTTATTCTTTTTCTTTTAGCTGGTTTGGGGCGAGACATCCAAAGTAGGATGTGGATTCACCTTCTACTACGACCCCACTCGAGGCTACACCAAGCTTTATGTCTGCAACTACGGTCCTGGCGGAAACGTTATTGGATCCAAGCCCTACGAGAAAGGCTACCCATCATGCACCAACTTCGGTCTCACTGAATCGAGCAAATACTCCGGCCTTTGCGGTAAATATCTTTTATTCTTTACAAACAAACCATCGTTAGAACTTGTTTTACGTCAAATAAACCTCTATGTTTACACTTAATGAGTTCTCGTCTAAGATTACCGTACTTTATTCTTAATTCTTCTTCTCCATAAAAAGTAAAGTTGATTGTCCGACAAATAAATCAAATTTTTTATCTTCTTTGTTACAGCCACAGCCAGCTACACAGCTTCCTCATCATACCAGACGGTGGACAACAGCAACAGCTACATCTCGAATGCCATCCCCGACAGCTCCGCCGACACCCCGAGCTTCAACTATCAGTACAACAACCAATACTACAACCAATACAACAACCAGTATCAGTACAGATACCAGCAACCTGACACTTATTACCAGCGCCAGGAGACCTCTACCTTCAGGCCTATTATCAGTATCATCAAGACCGCCTCCAATCTCTTCAAGTCAAAGCCTCAAGTCAGAATTGGCACGGTGTACCTATAGGTCACTCCTTGAATGCACACTCACTGCAGTATTGTTTGTAAATTATTGTGACAGTTGTGTTACTCGACTGATATTCGAAACTGCACGGCGCAGGTTTTCGGAACCATGTATGATATTGTTATTCCTTGGTTTTACAAGGAACTTAAGTAAGTCTTCGCTTCTTAATTAAATGTATTGAATTTCCAACATTGTGAAGGTCTTGGTGATTTTATGTTAAAGTTGCGATGCTGTCGAGGTGGCCTTCTAGTATTAGCAGTATGTAAGCGAATTGTTATTTAGATAGATTTATATTTATATTTTTGAATAAATATTCCTTAATACAATTTATGTTTCTTTTATTTGATGAAGCGTGATGTAATTTCTATATAAAATTCTGTTAATATTATTTAAATAAAAGCGGTGACGTAACAACCGGTAATTTAGATGAGTAGGTATAATATACAATACTTGGACTCGATGTTTGCATAAAATTATATTAATATTATTTTAGGTATGAACGATAGGCTCTGCGGTCACCAACCCGCTTAGGTAGCTTGGTAACTAAGGGCAATACTCTTGTGACGAAAGTTCTTTTGAAGTAGTGAATGAACTGTTATAAGCTAAGCTAATACTTTCGTGTCAGAGTAAATATTAAATCTGGTTTTATTTCCATATCGTAAACCAAGAGAGTAAAATGTCCTAGTAAGACGACACCGCAAATGTGTAAAGTTTCATGTATCATATTTTTTTTGTGCAACTTTTCTTCATAATATTATCGTAAAACAGCCAACGCTGCTTGACCCCAGAAATTGATATATTTACAAAGATAGAGACGGATTGTTTTTATAACATTTGATTGTCGTTACTAACAGCATGAATACAAAACAGTAATTTCCCGATGACTCGCTCTGAACCAGTTCAACAGCAATTATCTCGGAAAACTAAATGTCACATCATAAAAAATTGAACTTTGTTTTCACGGCGCCCTGCAATTTAATTCTCACAAACGGTTGCTGCGGTTTAACTGGAGCTATTAACAAGTTTTCCCACCATGCTGTGTCACACACGTAGCGTACAGAGAAAAGTATGTTATTATAGAAAAATAACTGTCCTAAGGTACCAATGGTATAAGTACTGCTCGAAAGCGCTACAGATGAATCTGATGGTCCAGGGTGCAATTCTGGATCGGGAAAAGTGTTGCGTGGTCTGTAGTAGCCCAACACCTAGATCTGTGCTCGATTGATGCCAATAGACTCATCTTTTTTATTTTTTTATTTGTGATGGGTTTGCTCTTGACTCTAGTCTAGGTCAGAGGTGACAAAGACAGAGTCGACGTTGGAGTGAGCTTACCCAGAAGAAGCCTGTTCACTCTAACTTCGAAGAGATTCGGGTTGAATGCGTTCGGAAACACAGACACAGGTAGTAAGTTCCATTCATTCGCTGTGCGCATTATCTTCATTTACAAGGGACTTGATACATATCAGTTGAAATTTTTGTGTACTTCTAGGTAAACGTATCATTGGCGAAATATATGCAGGTGTGTGTGTTATAAAAAATCACAAACGTGTCGGAAAGCGAATGATGCTCAGATCACATAAATAGTTAGGTAGATATCGATAATAATTTATACATTAATACGAGACAACTGAGTATATATTATTCTTAACTGACGCCTCAGCTGTTTGTCTATTATCACATAACAGGTATACTGTGTGTAGTTAAACACGCTGTGTATTGAATATTAAATAGTACTTATGTAGGTACACAATCATTTAATGCCTATACATATTCTGCGGTTTTTACTACCGCTTCTCTAGAATATTTCCACGTGTAACGTGCCCAAATGAAACGCGAACTCTTGGTACTGGAAAAGTTGAAAATTCCTGTCCACTGGTCAATTTAAAAACGGAAGTCAAAGACAAAACACTCTCAATCAATATTGCTCTGCTCAGAATCTATAGCCCATATATAAATTGGTAATCAAAATTGGATACATTTATTGAAAAATTGTAACCGTACATCAAAAGTAGGAACCTACGCACTAAATAAGAGCAAATGCTTTTAGTGACAGACCACAGGAGTACAAAGTAAATATATGTACATGCATACGTAGTCCGGTCACACAAGAAACTCGAATATTATGTAAACGAAGAGTACCAAGTGTCCTTGACCTCTGCAGAGATACCAACGTGACATTCGTCAAACATAAAGTGTTAGAACCAATACACTTCGATTCACACTGTCCTCTTACGGAGATAATGGCTTGATAGCAGTGTTAGAAAACAATGCAAATAAAGTTCTGACACCTGTGCCTCTGAACACAGTGACCATTAGCTGTTCAATATACCAGTCACTTAAGGATGGTGATAATGAAATGATCATATAGGAGCTGGTGGATATCTATTTGAGTAGAGGAAACTAAATAAATGTTGTGTTGATTTACCTGCTTCCACGTGCTTTGTAGAGGAAGAAAGTACTTTTTTAAGTAATCTGGTGTCTTTTTAGCAGATCAAAGGATTTATAATCTCTCATTTACATAGAATCGGAACTAAGCTGATATTGTTGCTTTCATCACCATCTTCTTGGCCTTGTCCCATGTTACACGGGGTCAGGGCAATACGTTTTCTTCATCCATTCTCCTCAGTCAACCTATAATTCTCTGCTTTCCCTTTCATTCCTCACACAATCCAGCCATCCTTTACCCATTTTGTATAAAATTTTAAATTGCATCAACTATGATGAAAGGAGTTTTTAAGGCTGTCGAAGTAGCTGATTACCTACTGGTCGTATAATTATAAATTAAGAACATGAAATCATCGACACAAAGAACAGTGTTTGTATGGTAATGATAAAAAATGCCTGAAAGTAGATATTCCGACAGTATCATTAGATGACAATACACAGACGTGTCCTTAGATGATCATAAAGAGACGTTGCTAAAACTTTCCAACCGCCATTGGCACCCGCCATTATGTGTTCATTTTCCAACCAGTTATTAAAAGAAAATTATAGAGTTCACAAACTGCGTAGTACAACTATCTTATTTAATAATTACCCTTGTGGTTCCGGCACGTGCAACTTTGTACTCGAGTACATATTTCTTAAATTTCTTTACTTAACTAGTCATATTATTATGATTTAAATACGTAAGTTCCTATTCCGAGTTAGATTAATAGTTACGCTCGTAAAATCGAATACTTCATTAGAGTAACACAATTTGATATGCTTCCTTTACTCAATTTTATTACGAAGGGTCTCAGGTTTTATGTGTTTATCATGAATACGACTGGTTTAAAATATATTATTGTTTGAATATATATTTTTATATATTCAAAAACATCCGTAAGTAAAACTTTTTTTCATAGAAGATTACCTGAACTTTTCAAGAAAAGCGCAGTTCAATCATTTTGGGGAAAGGAACAGGTAAGGATTGCAGCAAACTGAGGACAATGTCGTGAGAAATTTTGTGAAAATTAATGAGAGGGAAACAGCATGGTTATCAGAGTACCTAAGGGAAGACAACCAAAGTAACGATGGATTGACTCATTGTTGACGATGAAAGTTGAGAGATAGAAAGGGTGTGATCTACTGAGAAAACGACTGATAGAAACGTAGATACGGAAGATACTCCATATAGGCTGGCATAAGTGTAAGAAAATGAGGAGACCGATTGCCCGAAAAAAAATATTGAGACTATGAAAAAGTACTCTGCTATGTCTCAAATACATACCAAAAATAATCTTGACACTGATCTCAAAACTATCTTGATCTTGACCCCCAACTGCAAATCATGACTATGGCCATCAAATCTCTGAGTCTTACTTAATTTATTTCTAGTTCGATTCACCGCATGAAATCGTTTCAAACGTCAAGTCATAATATATTCAACTCTCCTTAGTTTTATTACGGTTTTATTAATGGCACAAAAAACAAATGAAGATGAGTCATTGGGGTCAAATGTTGCCATAAAGCATGGCAAGTGACAAACAGGAATGTTGGAGTGAGTCATAGTGTTTAGGGAAAGGCTGTGTTGATTCACATACTTTGAACCTGTTTTCTCCATACGGTTAGGTGTACTTATAGTACACCCTAGCTAGGGATAGACCAAGATGGAGACAGAAGGAGGAGGCTATTACGCACTAGGCGGTCCTTATAATTGATGATATAAATCTCAATAATTTTAATGTATATTTTTGGAATAATCTAGGATATAATATAATAATTTGTTAAATTTAAGTATAAATTGCGTTCACTTATTGTCAAATCTATTGATTTAAAAATAAATCTTTTGATTTGTTTTATTTACCAAAGGACATTTTTATGAAATGACTAGCTGACCCGGGAAACTTTGTTTTGCCATAAAAACACCAAACATTCATCTACCCTACCTACACTACCCTACCTACCCTACCCTACCTACCCTACCTACCTACCCTACCTACCCTACCATACCTAACCTACCATACCTACCCTACCGTACCTACCTACTCTACCCTACCCTACCTACTCTACCCTACCTACCCTACCTATTTACCCTACCTCTGTAGGTAAGGTACCAATTTTTTTGCTTTTTTTTTTTTTCATAAGAACCTTTTCCTAACAATAACAAACACAACTAAAAAAGAATAAACGAAATCGGTCCAGCCGTTCACGCGTGATGCCGTGACCAAGGGAAATAGGGAATAATTTTTATATATATATAGATGTGCTAATTTATGATTTAGTCCCAAAGAGATCCCCACGGAAGAAGTCCGTCTGGATCTTCTGGCCCAAAACGTGCCCGTCACGGAAGTCCACCGACTGCACAAAGCAAGAGGTGGCAAACAGTACGACATTGTAATGGTCGTATGCAGCCCCACTGAGGGACTCAACCCAATATTCAAGGTGAAGACGGTATGCTCCCTGTCGGGCATATCGATCGAGAAACCATACCGCCCCCACCTCGTTGGTCAGTGTCACAACTGCCAACTCTATGGTCACTCTCAGACCAACTGCTTCGCGACCCCCAGGTGCGTGAAGTGCCTGGGTGACCATAGCACAAAGAACTGTCCCCGACCGAAAGACCGCGCAGAATGCACGGAGCCTCCCAGCTGCGTGCTCTGTGGCCAGGTAGGGCACCCTGCTAACTACAGGGGTTGCCCCAAAGCCCCCAAGCTTGCGCCAAAAATGGCCAAGCGCCACATTGCGCAACAAGCAATATTGGCGCCCTCCTCCCAACCCCCCCGTCTAGCCCCTCAGAGGGCTTCTCCATGGGGAAAACTCAACCACCAAAACGTGGCCCCTCAGTCCAATTCACAGCCCATACCGGCACAGCGGGATCTCCATATCCCAGTGCCCAGCCCACTCCCGGCCGCAGCGGCCCCAGCGCTAAGCAACAAGGTGGCTCCCACCACTGTTGTTGCCGCGCGCACAGTCCCTGCGTCCCAACCCGCCCAATCGTCATCTTCATATCGCAGTATCGCTGGAACTATTTTCAGTGAATACGCGATCTGGATGACTCCAGAGGCCCGCGCCCTTCACGCTGAGTTAACGAACCCAGCGGTAACCCATAACGCCATATCATGCCTACAAGTTTTTGATAGGTATCCTTCTATAACGAAGGAATTAGACTCACTCGTTTTTAGGAACGGAGAATGGGTACGCAATTAAGATCAAATTGCCTAAAACCCAGATCCCTTAGGTTAGGGTTCTTCAATGCCAATGGCATTTCTAACCAGCGTGATGAGATCGCCTCATTTATTCGCGACCATCAGCTGGACATCTTCCTCATCCAGGAAACCTATTTAAAACCCCATCAACGCGATCCCAAAATTGCCAACTTTCGTTTAGTTCGCAATGATAGGACGCGCTCCCACCGTGGTGGCACTCTCACTTACTATAAAAAAGAGGTCCACTGCAGCGTAGTCACCCCTCCTGACCCCACTTCGAGCCTCGAGTACACAGCCTGCCGACTAGGAATGACTGGTCATCAAACGATTACCATCATCTCCGCCTATTGCCCCCCAAACTCGGCGTCATCGCCCAACAACCCGGAAGGTCTCAAAAAAGACCTTACAGCCCTCTTCAGCATAAGTGACTCCGTTATCCTAGCGGGTGATCTCAATGCTAAACACCCAGCCTGGAACAGTGCCGCTACTAACCCTAGGGGAAAGTTGGTGCTGGACCTAAGCTCATCCCTTCACTACGACGTCATAGCCCCAATGAACCCCACTCATTTCCCGCATGACCACACTCATAGACCGGATATCCTCGATGTAGCGTTACTTAAGAACGTTAACCTTCGGTTACGCTCGATAGAAGCGCTAGACGAGCTCCACTCTGACCACCGCCCTGTGATCGTGGACCTAGGCAACCGCTCAGGCCTCCCAGATCTAGGACAGCCACCCCCTACCAAAAAGGTCATCGACTGGAGGAAAGTAAGTGAGAAACTGAAATCCACCACGTCACCCCAGCTAGACTCAATCCCCCCCGACATAAAATCAGTCGCTGACGCGACGGCGGCGATCGACTCGCTTACAGCCCACGTACAATCTGTCCTGGACGAATGTTCAAGGGCGGTTCCAGTGCTGGACATCCAGCAAGGGAAACTCCCGGACGATATACGGAGGTTGATAACCAAGAAGAACGCAGCTGTCCGTGCCAGCAGGAACTTTCCCAGTGTCGCAAGCGTAGCTCACATGCGGAAATTACAGGAAGCTGTAAAAGTACGCACTGCTGAGCACCGTTCTGCGACATGGAATAAGTTGCTGAGTGAACTTGAGCCCAACCACCATGCCTTCTGGCACCTTCAGAGGAGATTACGCTCCACTGAAGACTCTGCCATACCCCCGCTTATTCGCCCTGATAAGAGTGTAGCATTTGAAAACAATGAGAAAGCCGAATGCCTGGCTGACAGTCTAGAACTTCAGTGCTCACCCAGCTCCCAGCCAGTAGACCAAGCTCACCTTGACATGGTAGACGCTGAAGTCGAACGCAGGACCTCCCTCCCACCCGTCGAAGACCCCGATGACCCGCTACCTCCCGTCACCCCAGACGAAGTAGAGGAGGTCATCAAAAGGCTTCACCCCAACAAAGCCCCGGGCTTAGATGGCATCACCAATAAGGTGTTGAAACTCCTCCCTGCCCAAATTATAATGCTAATGACGGCCATTTTCAACGCTGCATTAAGCAAAAATATCTTCCCACAAGCTTGGAAACAGGCCACTGTGATAGGCATCCCCAAACCGGGTAAACCCAAATCGGAGCCTACCAGTTATCGTCCCATCAGTCTGGTAAATTCCCTCGGAAAAGTCTATGAACGGCTTATTTATAAGCGGCTCAAGGACTTTGCCGAGCGAAAGAGCCTCATCCCCAATGAGCAATTCGGCTTTCGTTCCGAACATAATTGCGTCCAACAAGTTCACCGCATCGTTGAACACACTAGTGCTGGTTTCCAGCGTGGTCTGATGACGGGTGCCTTGTTCTTCGACATAGCGAAAGCGTTCGACAAAGTCTGGCACAACGGCTTAATTTATAAGCTTTACAAACTCGGCGTGCCAGATCGTCTCGTGCTCATCATACGAGATTGGTTGTCGGACCGTACCTTCCGCTATCGTGTCGAGGGAGAACTCTCCTCCCCTCACCCCATACGAGCCGGAGTCCCTCAAGGCTGCGTGCTATCCCCTATTTCATTCACGCTGTACACCAGCGATATCCCCAAAGCTAAAGAGAGCCAGTTGGCTCTATTCGCTGACGACACGGCCCTCTATGCTTCTGGCCTAGTACCCAATGCCATCGCCCTAAAACTCCAGAGAGCCGCTAACGCCCTGGCCAAGTGGTTCCGCCTCTGGAGGATAGAAGTCAATCCCGACAAGAGCCAGGCTGTCCTCTTCTCTCAGCCTTACACTCGCTCCACAAAATCCCGACCCACCAAACCCATCACTATGTACGGCAAGCCGATCCCTTGGGAAGAGCAAGCCAATTACCTAGGAGTCACCTTAGACAACCACCTCAGTTTCGCCAAGCACATTAAGGCGGCGCGCTCGCGAGCCGCCTTCGCTATGGGCAGACTTCATGGGATGGTAAACGCAAGCAGCGGCTTGTCACTTAGGTGCAAGCTGCGCACTTTCACTGCGGTTATCCGTCCCATCATGACCTACGCCAGCGTAGTTTTCGCGCACGCAAGGCCCTACCACATTCACAAGCTTCAGGTTATACAAAACCGATTCCTCCGCAAAATCACGGGAGTCCCCTGGTACGTTCGTGACCAGGATCTCCACGTCGATCTTAGAATCCCCACAATCCAACAATTCATGAAGCGCACTTCCAAGCGCTACTTTGACAAAGCTGTCAACCACAGCAACCCCCTTATTCAAGCGGCCTCCCGCTATGAACTTTCCCAAATCTCCAAGATTCGCCGACCAAGGCTCGCCCTCTCCACCCCCGATGACGCCACTACCCTGCTCCAAGAGAGCAAGAAAGAAACCAGCACACTTAGAATACACAGACCGCCTTCGATCCGTCCTCGCCGCCGAGGCCCGTCGCGACGTCCCCGCCAAGATATACAAGCCAGCCCGCGCAATGCTGTGCCGTAGTTAAATTATAGTTAGTTAATTGGAGTTTCTTGTCCGTTCTTTTCCACGTTGGCTTATTCCGAACGGATGGTAGAATCACTTTATTAAGATCCAGCCATAGTTGTCCCCCCAGCGACGCCCTGAGCCGAGGTTCGACCCCACAGGGGGTAGCCCTCAGCGTTGTCGCTTAGGATTAGAAATTTGTGCCTGGCTGGAGGCTATATAGCTTAGTCTCCGCAGGGAAGCCCGGTTAAGTAGTTGTCAGTCACTTTGACCGAAATACGAGACGCCCAATAGAAAAAAAAAAAAATATGATTTAGTGTATGTGCACTTCAGTTAAATGAAATTGATTATGAATTTTATAGATGATGTGGTAATTTGCGATGTACATGGAATGTGTGATCTAATTTTATTGTTAAAGTTATTTAATGGACTTAAATGTTCTTTTAATTTATTGTGTTTTTAATTTATTGAGATTATAATTATTGGAAAGATGAATTTTAATGATTGATGGAATGAAAATTTTTAATTTTTTCTGTAAAGGTAATTTTAAATGAATTGTTTATTATTTTGATTTTATTGTGAGAAATTGTTATTTAAACTAAATGTGATTCTGATTTCCATATGATTTTAATAATGGTGATAAAATACTTGTGATACTATTATAATTTAAATTTATAAACAGTGTACAAATGTCTTATGTTATAACTTTATAAGCAAAAAATAACATAACATTTTTATTTTATTTATTTATGGCACACCCATTTTACGCCACGTCCCATCAAAATCATCAGCCTTTTAACGTTCCCACTGCTGGGACACAGGTCCCCTCTCTGTGAGTGAGGGAATGGGCCTTAATCCACCATGCGGGCCCACTGCGGGCAATTATGTCCCATATCACACTAATATTGTGTATTTTACTTATTCACGCTCAAACGGCTGGACAGATCTGAATCAAATTAGGCACAGAGATAGATTATATAGTCAGGAATAGCACACTGGATACGTTTTATCCCGGGCATATGGTACTCAGCTCAGACGAAAGATCTTGGGAAAGGAAAGGAAAGATAGTTGTGATCTGTGATATGATATAATTTGATTTTAATACAATTATTTTTATTCTCATTGTTTTAATTTAATTTTTAATTGTTAACTCACGATTCTTATTTTCTATTTATAATCTGTATTGTAATTTTGCTTATTTTATATATATTTTTTTATTTTTTTTTTCTTTTTTTTTTTTAAACTTTGCCCCACACTAGGAATTTCTTCCTGTATCGTGGGAGCGTTTACAAACATATAAACTCACATACACAACACCCAGAGCCGGAACAACTATCTGTAGGTTATACAAATATTTGTTACGTGCGGGAATCGAACCCGCGACACGCAGCGCAGCAGTCAATCACTCAACCACTGCGCCAACCGTGCGCTCAATTAGATTTTTGACATGTAATTTTATTTCTGAAAGTGCTGTGCACATCTGTCATTGACATAGACACTAGAATAAGACCCCAGAAAATATATTATGTCCATGTTTGTGTTTGTGTTGTTGATGTGCATTAAATAAAAAAAATAAAAAAAATCCTTTGTGATAATTTTCGACATTCACGCGGGCAAAGCCGCTGTCAGAAGCTAGTTTGCAATTGAAATCATTAAGGGAGTTGTGGGACTTGTGGATACTTTTTTCCTGTTACAAGCGACTAAAGTTTCCACAATAGTGTGGATTGTTGATTGCTATGTAGTCGGAAAATTGCCAAAGGAAAATCATGGTATGCAATTTTTTCCTGTAGGTATGCCAATCATAATTAGCTCTTGAATATTTAATACCGGTGGAAAGTGAAGTATATAGTTTTAATAAAACTTACTGTAGTGGTCATAGGTTAAGCCCATGGTTAGCTGTAACGTTTACCATTATTTACAATAATACCTACCTTTTATTAGAATCCAGCGGCTTGGTACGTGACGATGAAAAGAGACCAGATGGCATGATGTTGGTGCAGTGGAAGGTGGGTAGGCCTCTGGTGTTGAACGAAACTTGTGTCGACACCTTTGAGCCAACTCTTGTTCCTATTCGGCGGGCTGTGCTGGCGCTGCTGTTGCGGCTGCTGAGGCACTCAAGCGGCGCAAATACAGCACCCTAATAGGTAATTACAGTTTTGAGCCGTTTGGGGTCGAAACGCTTGGAGTCATGAGGCCCGAGTGCATGTCTCCGTTATAAGGCGCCTCCCCGAGCAAAACGCCGCGCTAGTTGTTTTTGTGCAGTTTTTAAGAGCTATATCTACTCTTTATTTAAAAAGAAATATCAATTAATAAAAATACATTAAACTTCTACATAATGTTGATTCTAAAATGGTAGTACACTTTTTTTTTAAAGAGTTGTAAGTATCACTTATTTCCTTCTAACAACACCATAAAAATGAGAAATAATTATTGATAACATGCATCTCCTCGTAAAGTGTTCACTAACTATTTTTTGTACTGACACTAATGGATCCGCCTGATATCTACGTCAAGGAAGACTATCCGAACGAAGTTATTGAGAAAAGGATGCAGCTACAATCACAACTGGAAGAGGAAAGGAAAAAGGGAAACTTTGCATATTTAAAATACGACAAATTAATAGTAAGGAAACAAAATGAAAATACTCGTGAAAAGAGAAAAAGGGAGGACACAAGCCCACAAAACTGTTCAACACAGAAGAGAGTGCCCATTACCACCGAGGAAAATACTTCTACTCAATCTTCTGATAAGACCACCCGAGGAATTCTGAAACCAAACATTCTCAATTACGTGACGCGAGACAGATCACACTCTTTTTCAGAACCTTCAAAAAATTAATATATTTTACTACAATCCGGAACCGAAATAAAACTACTAATTACCGCTCAAATCAACTTTTGAAAGAAGCACCCCAAGCCGGCTGGTCACCGTGGGGGAAGAAGACTACAACCCTCCATCAAATAATAATAATAAATATAAAGAAAACAACATGAATGATAAAAGCAAAAGAGAACATAGCCTAAAGATATGCACGTACAATGTGAGATCTCTGTCGACAACCACAAGGATTATAGAAATGAACAATGCCATAGAAAAACTGAAATGGGACATTATGGGACTCGCCGAAGTGAGAAAAATGGGCTGCGCCATAGAGGAACATAGAGATTACATCCTTTGCTATAAAGGCGAGACCGCAGGTCTTCATGGTGTCGGTTTCTTAGTAAAGAAAACATTCAAAGCTTTATAGGCATATCTGAAAGAGTTGGGTTACTGAAAATGTACTTTAAAGACGGACCGCTATCCTTAATACAGGTCTATGCTCCCACTGAGAGCTCTGGTGATGAAGAAATTGAGAATTTTTACAGCGATCTGAGAAAAGCAAATGAGATGGCAGATAAAAACATGTTTATCATGGGCGACTTTAACGCAAAAATTGGACAACCAAAACGACATGAATGCACAATAATGGGCATCTCCGGATCAAAAGACAACAAATGAAATAGATTTCATACTCAGTCCAAACCCAAAATCTGTGATAAACATAGAAATACTAAACAGGATAAACTACCCATCAGACCATAGAATGATAAGATGCTCCCTGACAACCAACAACATAAAATGAGTCGAAGATCCTTTAAATCCCTACCTAATGCGCTAAAGTCTATGCAAGAATAAATTCCTACTGGATCTAAAAAACAACATGGAGATACTATATAAATCCACGGAAGGCCTCGAAAACATACAAACTCTCAGTAACAAATTGGAAGAAACACTGACTAAAAGTATGGAATTAGACGTAACAACGAAAAACAGAAATAAGAAAAACAAAATAATAAGTGAACAAACACTAAACCTAATCCAAAGACGAACAGAGCTATTAGCCACAAAAAATAAATCTAAAGAATTGAAAAGCGAACTAAAGCAACTGTATAAAAAAACAAACAGAGCAATTAGAGTGGATTACGAAACCTACAGAAGATCAGTAGTTGAGAGAAATATGTCCAAGTATCGTAGCTCAAGAAGAGCATTTAAAGAACTATCAACTCACACGAACTGGATACAAGGGCTAAATGACAAAAGAGGCGAAACTAGAGATAGAGAAAACATAATAAAACACGCAACAGCTTTCTATTCAGATTTATATAAAAGACCACATGACACCGTAGAAGAACAAAACAGTACTGAAAATGAGGAAACGGATCAACAACCAGCCCCAAATCCATTAACGGTAGACGAAATAATGAACCATAATAAAAAGTTAAAATCTGAGAAGAGCCCAGGTCCGGATCAAATCACAAACGATGCATTAAGATTAGGATCACCCTCATTGGTAGAGTACCTAGCCAAACTCTTCAATCTCGTATTAGAAACAGAAGAAGTACCAACACAATGGTGCACATCCAACATAATTTTATTGTATAAAAAAGGAAACCCTCTGGAAATTAGCAATTACAGGCCCATAAGCTTACTGTCATCAATTTACAAACTTTTCTCGTCAATAATACTGAGTAGATTGGCACCAGACATAGACAAAAACCAGCCTACCGAACAAGCAGGGTTCAGGCCACATTACTCAACAATAGACCACATACAAGTCATTGAACAAGTCATGCAAAAGTTCAGAGAATTCCGCAAACCTCTCTACATAGCATTCGTAGATTACTCAAAAGCGTTTGACAGCCTAACACACTCAGCCATATGGAATGCCCTAAGAAACAACAATATTAACAAAAAGTATATTAACATCATAAAGAACATCTACACGAAGAGCGTGAGTAGGGTGAAATTAGAGAGGCAGGGTGAACACTTTGAAATTGGGAGAGGAGTGTGACTCTCTCCAAAGCTATTTATCGCCGTGCTGAACGAAATTTTCAAAAACGTGCAATGAAAAAACAAAGGCGTATGGATATCAAATAGAAAATTGACTCATTTAAGATTTGCTGATGACATCGCGCTATTCAGTGAAACAGCCCAAGACCTGGGAACAATGCTACGAAACCTAAACATAGAAAGTCAAAGAGTTGGTCTATACATGAACGGATCTAAAACAAAACTTATGACAAACAGTCTCAAAAAAGACATAACAATAGAAGGGAAGAAGATAGAGTATGTGGAAAACTACGTGTATCTGGGCAAAATGGTCTCTTTCGACAGTAATAACAACGAAAATGAAGTGGACAGAAGAATTAAAATTACTTAGCAAAAATACTGGTCGAATAAAGAAATCTTAAAGGGAAACTACGACCCAAAAACTAAAACGATAATAATGGATTCCTGTATTCTCCCTTGTTTAACATACGGCAGCCAAACATGGGTGTATACAAAAAAGGTTAAAAACAAAATCTTGTCCTGCCAACACGCAATGGAAAGAAACCTCTTAAAACTGAGAAGGATACACAAAACAAGAAATACTGACATCCGGAAGAAAACAAAACTAACCGATGCACTACAGTTTTGCCTGAGGCAGACATGGCGATGGGCCGGGCATGTAGATACAAGACAAGACAGTCAGATACAAGGACCAGAGGTGGACTCTTCTAACAACTAAATGGATAGGTCCGCTAGGCAAGAGGAGCGTGGGGAGACAAAGGAAAAGATGGACCGACGATATCATAGAGATTGCGGGAAAAAACTGGATCAATATTGCTATAGACAAATGCAAATGGGAACAGATGGAGGAGGCTTTTACCCACAAGGGATCACACATAGTAAAATAGCAACTTAATTTTAAATGTCAATTTATATGTAGTTGTGTGAGAAATAAAGCTGTAATAAATAAAATAAATAAGTATCACTTATTTCCTTCTAACAACACCATAAAAATGAGAAATAATTATTGATAACATGCATCTCCTCGTAAAGTGTTCACTAATTATTTTTTGTACTAACACTAATGACTAGACAATTTGATAACGAACATTTTGTAAGTTTTATTTTTTCAAAAGACCAATATTCGATTTTATAAAGATTTTATTTTAAATCTGGGCGTATTTACTACTGTAATTCATGCGCCACCAGTGCCGCTAGGCCAATAGGAATGCTCATAATATCTCATGCTGATTTTTTGGTAAGGGTACGGCATTAAGGAGATTTCTTTCCGACTAATTGACACTGTGCGTGACCAGAGGGCTGGCTCGTCCTTTTTTTTTTTTTTTTTTTATTTCTGATGGGTTTGCTCTTGACTCTAGTCTAGGTCATAGGTGACAGAGACAGAGTCGACGATGGAGTGAGCTTACCCAGAAGAAGCCTGTTCACTCTAACTTTGAAGAGATTCGGGTTGAATGCGTTCGGAAACACAGACGCAGGTAGTGAGTTCCATTCATTCGCTGTGCGCATTATGAAGGATGTTTGGAAGCGCTTGGTGCGAATTGGTGGAATGGCAACAAGGTAAGGATGATAACTTGCAGTGCGTCTAGATGTCCGATGGTAGAAGGGGGCTGGTGGGATGAGGTCGTGGAGTTCTTGAGCACACTCACCGAAGTACAGTCTGTAGAAGACCGACAAGCAGGCAACCTTGCGGCGATGACCCAAGCTGTGTAGCTTGGCATCCGCCAGCTCAACGTCGCCAATGAGCCTCTTGGCTCTGCGTTCCACCGAGTCAAGCGCGGCAAGCTGATACTTAGCTGAGCCATCCCAAAGGTGGCTGCAATACTCCATGCAGGATCGGACTTGCGCTTTGTATAGGGTTAAAAGCTGTCCAGACGTAAAGTATCACTTCACTCTATTTAGGATGCCCAGTTTTTTGGCCGCAATTTGGGCTATGTACTCAATGGAGGCACCGTTAAGACTGGATGTCAACTCCATGCCTAGGAGCTCGAGCCGATCAGTCACAGGAACAGACGCACCCCGAAAAGTAGGAGTATGATCGAAAATACTCCTTTTTGCGGTAAAAAGACACGCCTGTGTTTTGGTGGCGTTAAAGGAGACCAGATTGTCATCACCCCACTGGGAGACAAGGCTTAAGGTCAAATCTGTCCGCTCCGCCATAGCCTCTCTCAAGGAAAGAACTTCATCCACGCTGTTTTTTACCGCACGTCCTTTGCGCAAAGAATCAGCATTGCCATTCAACGTGGAAATGCTGCCAGTCTTCTAGGCACGTTTCTGGATGAAGGAGGAGTACTTCGACGCCCAGGTGTACCTTTCTTTTTTTATGTAAGTAGTTAGGTTTAGTATAGTTTCGTTTTGTGTTTATGTATGTACATATTTTATATCTACCTTCAGTGAAACCGAACGACAAATGAATACCATCCTTTTAGTGTCCCAGTACAGGGCAAAGGCCTCTTCTCATACAACCAGGGACAAGAAGGTAATGATTGCAGTCTTATATCGATTATTACAAAGTCCAGGTTCCCTCAAGGTTTTCTCTCCGATGCCGATGTCAGTGATCTCTAAGATAAAATTAGAAAGGACGTACAAAAAACAAACACAACAAACTTGCACGAAACTTGCTTTTTAGTGTCTTTTAGTTGCATTTTTCGGTTATCAACCCAGGTCGGGTTGATAACATGTGAAGTCGTTTTCGTTTTTAGGGTTCCGTACCCAAAGTGGCTAAAGTAGCCTCATCTTTCATGAGGTACCTACTGTACAAAATGTTACAATAAAATTCCTCCCCACATTCTTGAACTGAATGAGACGAAATTTAAAACTTGTATAAAACGCACACTATGCAGGCTGGCATATTATAAGCTGGGGGATTACATCACTGATAAAAATGCTTGGCTAAATGCTAGTCCTGCTCCACATCCACTAGGGCGCAAAAACAAGTGATATGCAGAACATTATTGTTTTGAAGTATTGTTGGACCTTCTGAAGACGGTATAAATATATTTGTATTGTATAAACTCAATTTCATTTATCAAAGTATGTACTTATGTACCTAAATATTGTATTTTTTTTTATGTGTAGGTATGGAGTTTCTTGTGCATTCTTCTCCATTACAAGCTAATTTCCGAATGCACGGTAGAATCAACTATTATTATTTGTAAATTTTAATGTAACGTTCAAAAGTGCCGCTTGGTGGCCTACTTGAACTAAAATATCTTTGCCTTTGCCTTTGAAAGGGTAAAATCGGGACCCTATTACATAGGCGCAGCCACACAAAAATGGCGTTAGGCGCGGCCATGGCACGGGCGGCTTCATATTCCATTAAGACTCCACGATCCGTCTGTCTGTCTGTCTGTCTGTCTGTTTGTCTGTCCGCCTGTATATCATGAACCGTGGTAGCTAGACAGTTGAAATTTCACAGATGATGTATTTCTGTTGCCGCTATAACAAAAATGACTAAAAACAGAATAAAATAAATATTTAAGTGGGTCTCCCATACGACAAACGTGATATTAATGACGATTTTTGCGATAGTGGTACGAACCCTTCATGCGCGAGTCCGACTCGCACATGGCCAGTTTTTGTTAATAACCTTTTAAAAACTGAAATGCGTCGACCATTGTATCGTACAAAGGCCCTAAAGATAACTTTTTTGTTCTTTTCTTTATGTTCGAGTTTGTATTTCTGACTGTTTCGTTTATTTTGACATGCTACCGGGAGTTTTGATAACTTATTTATTATTATGTTTTATAACCGCCGGTGTTGATATTATAAACGGCTGTATTTCGATTGTTTTCACTATAAGAAAAATAGTGCAAGTCACCGACAACATTGTTGGATAACTCAGGTGTGAAAAGACATTGTTCTCCGTAATTCAATATAAACTTGTAATCAATCGAGATGAGGTCTCATCACGGTACCGTGGCAATACTTTAGCGGCAGTAGAACCAATCCTAAATTTGTATGAATACAGGTAAACCTTTCATACACGCAACTGCATGAAAAACGCAATATTAACTTGCATTTATTTTGTTTTTCGTGTGAGGATGTGGAGTCAGAGTTAATTAAGATGAAACTTGGTATAAAGATAGTTTAAGAAAAAGAAGTTTGTATGGTGTACTATTAATTTCACAAGTAAGGCAGCCCACACACCTACTTATATTATTTTATTTTTATATAAGTAGGTGTGTGGCTATTGCTCGATATAAAAAAATAGGTTATACGAAGTACTAATGCTACGCAGATGAAGTCGAGGGAAAAAACTAGTTGTAATATAAATTATGATTAAAATGAACTGTTGGTGAAAGTGACGACACATTTTCATTTATACTTATTGTTTAATATTTACAATGACATTGTTTAAGGTTACACTAGTCGAAAATTCTTCCATTCAAACGTAGTCTAGGGATTATTCCACTGTTTGACGATGTACGTTCAAAATAAAAAAAACTTTTTTACAAAAAAATACTACCGACTTCCAAATAAGAAAACTACAAAGTGAAAAATAACTTTATTTTTGGAAGTCGGTGTCTTTCGTAGGTACCATTTTTTTGCGTTATGGACACCGACTTCCAAAAATAAAGTTATTTTTCACTTTGTAGTTTTCTTATTTGGAAGTCGGTAGTATTTTTTTGTAAAAAAGTTTTTTTATTTTTCACTTTTTAGTTGTACCTACCTAATAGGCAAGTTGTTTAGTTAGTTTCCTATAACGCCAGAATAGATTACCCAAATATCATGTAACTTGAACAAAACCGATCAAATGAGAGATCTGCTTACCCCTTAAGAGCGTACTGGCGTGATGTTATGTTATGAAATGGTCTAAACAATAAACAGACATGCGATTGCAGCAGTCCCGAGAGATTTGCCGCTATTTATTGAAGAGTTCTGTTGTATATCTTCGAAGTTCTTCATCAGATCTTCACCAAATTAAAATGGGACCAATTTCGGAACAAACTCTTTCAAACAAAAAAAGTTTTTTTTAAATCGGTCCACAATTGACGGAGATATCGGTGAACATACACAAAAAAAAAAAAAAAAAAAAAAAACTTACAAGAAGTCGAACGTAGAACCTCCTCCTTTTTCGAAAGTCGGTTAAAAAGTGATATCAATTTGGCTCATCATTATCTAGCCCTGTATGGAAGCAAAAAAGTAAAAAAATAAAATATTTGAAAGTTATGAGCGTCGAAATTTCCACATTTCGACATTAATTTTAACGCATTTTTGGGCGCAAATAAATACCATAAGAAGACGGAAAATTGCAAAACGGCCTCCATACAGGGATAGATTAGTAGCTCAACAATGCAAATAATTGTATTTTGAACAGATAGATGCAGTATCTAGATTAGATAGATTTTATATCTAGACTGCCAAAAGTCTGTTTATAAAATTTCGCGCGCTCGGTTTCGTCCTAAATCATAATCCATTTCGCTACAAATTTGCAAAAGTGTGTATTCGTACGCGAACTAGCTTACTACTGCTCATCACAGCATCTATCTCATCCGCACATGTTGTCGGTTGATATAAAATGCATTTTAACCCCGCGCACAAAATAGTTCGTGCCGTCGACTAGTGTACCCTTTAAAATTATCAACTACTAACTATAGAAGAAAACTAGCTAGATATTACACACTTTACGAGTAATTGTTATTCTATCAACACTTTGTCACGTAATTGTGACACGTGTTTACTTACTGTATAATGTTATTCTTTGCGTGACAAAAGCATAGCTGAATCAGCCCATTATGAACCCATTGCTGGGACCTCTGTAAGAGAGAGTGGGAGCAATCCAAAGCGTGACCAGTGCGTTTAGATTGGTTCTTTGAATGTAGAACATTCTGGTTTCCTCACAAGATTTTCCTGTACTGTTTTAAGAGCAGTGGTAATGAAATAATCTAAATAGTGTTTGCCTGGGTCTGTTGAGCATTTTGAACGCACGACTTACAGGTAGAGACATGCTAGTGATGGGCTTAGACCAGGTCATCGGGATTGAACTCGGTTGATTACCCATCTCTGCCTACTGCTTATAAGCCGTAGCTGATGCTACTGATGCACTGGGCCATCATTGCTCCTACTTTTTCTCTATAAACTTATTTAAAATCAAAGTTAAAAGTTCATTTATAATTATTTTATACCTTATTCAGAATGACAGTTTATACCTACTTATTCCATAGCTTAGGTACAGTTCCGAGTCCGATTTAATTTATTTTCTAAATAAACTTAGTTCCATCAGGGTGCAATCAGTATGGCATATTCAAACTCCGATGCTACCAGAGATCAACAAATTCAGCAAAAATCCAAACATGATCTGTCGCCAGACAACGGCTGAATTTGGTCCAGCAATTTGACTGCCAAATTTGTGCCCTCTGTTCTTAAAACATAAGGTGATAATAATTTGAATCTATTGATCTTATATCTTAGCATTTTAAAGTCCAAGATGTGAAAATTTCTTAATGATAAAAAAAAATCTGATGGTCTGTGTATATTTCAGTGAGAAAGTTTTTTTTTAAATATGAACATACCAAAACTTTCGCATTTATTCTTTAGTTTGAACTAGTATACTTCGTATTTTGTTCAGGACTTTGCGGAATGAAAATTAATGTAAAAATTGTCGAAGGCGAGATAGTCGCTGCGATTGATTGAACTAATTTTCCGTAATCAATCGCATAACTTGAATTTGCTTCATTTGTGACGAATCATACCTACTTTCCAGAAAACGCGAACCAGTGTATTCATCCATTTCCTCCATTGACACTTATTCATCAATTGCTTTCGTAACACCTACGATTTCGTGTAATATTTACTTACAATTTTTTTACTAATATTATATAACTTATTCATACGATCCACCGAAGCAATTGGTATATCAGTTCCTTAAAGTGTGAAAAACTTTATTGACACAATTATTATCGAGATAGCAACAGCGAAATGGCACCCGACTCAATGATAATCATACAAAAACGGTCACTACCACAGACATAAATCCAACTAGATGACGCGATTTTATGTACTTCGCGTGCCAAAAAACGGAATAAAGTTACGTTCAATGATCGTAATCTGAGCTTTTCATTTAGCATTATCGGCACCGGGAAGGCACCGAAATCTAGAAAAAATATGCCATATTGAGCTGTAAAGAATGTATAGAAAAAGTTGGCCGAGGCATTAATAGTACATTGTTACCCTAGGGGTGAAAGTAACTTATTTAGTCCCGAGACGGGGTTTGGCGCCCGGAACGAAGTGAGGGCGCCAATAGTTCGAGGGACTAAATAAGTCTTTAACCCGAGGTAAACACTGTGCTTTTCATTACAAATACAAGGAAAGTAAAAATAAAAACATGAATTAGCTAAAGAAAAAATGAGTAAATTTTATTTTACATTTAAAAACAACTTTGATGAGATAATTTTATTTAAAGTTTATGGTATTAGCCTCTTCCCTTATAAAATCAGGCGTTAAATTCATATCGAACTCATTTTATAGGTACAAATCTCTGCTATACGTATAAACAAAAGTCTTCAAATCGAAAAAATGAATGAAGATCGAATTGCCGCTTTCCCTCCTATTTAGTTTGTTTTTTTTTCTGTGGCCGGCCAGCTATTCAGCCATTATTTTTTATTTTCATCATTGAAAAATGGTAAATATTTTGCCCAAATCTAAGTTATTTTAAAGAAATTGTTGAAACTAAATTATAATAAAGTTATTTAAAAATATATATATTCTTTAATCAATACTTAACTTTAAGTTATTTCAATTTTACATAGTGGCTGTATAGAAAGTTGGAACATGGTTCAATAGATATGTGAAAAAGAACTAGTTTTTTTTAATAATTTGACAGCTGTCAGTTGAAAGCGATTCTCCCTAGGGATGAAAAGTATTACTTTCATCCCGCTCCTCAGGCAACTTCAGACCTACATTCAGAGTATGAGTAATGAAAAAAAGTTTTCTTTCATTGGTAAGTAATTTTTTTTCTAAATTATTTGTTGGCACGTTTAATTTTCATACAGATGGAGGGACTTGCGTTATGTAGTTAGATTTATGTCTGTGGTCACTACACATAGAAAATAATAGTCGCACGTATGTGTTAACGTATTTATCGGTTTTTGGATGTATCTATGTAATGGTTGGTGATAGGTATGATAAGTTATTATATGGACATAATGGGCTGGACAAATTTTTATTATTTACTAGTTTGTGCCTTCGGTTTCGCCCGCGTGAAAGTCGGCAATTATCCCAATGAATCGTACGTCGTACTCCCGGGGTAAAAAAGTATCCTGTGTCCTTTTCCTTTCTAGGTATGCCAGGAGCTTATAGTTCAGCACACGTTCCATACTCTTACAGAGGATGGATGTTACCGAGATGGCAAAAATCTTCCTAATTTGGTTCTGAGGCGATTCAGCGACTTCCAAATGGACCAAATGAACTGCCAAGTAATCGTAAGTAAAACTACCCTTTGCTGTTATCCAAGATCCGATCTCTCATACGCATCTCTCTATATTAGAATTTATCATAATTGGTTAAACAGTTTAGGTTTGAAAACGTAACACACAAACAGACAGACATACAGACTTATGCATTTATAATATTAGTATGTGTAAGTTTGTATTACTGCTGTTGACATGTATGTCACGTTTCAGGCTAGCTAATGTGTTACTGGAGAGCTGTGCGTAGAATCGTCGCAGACCGCAAGTGGGGTTAATTGGTAAACTGATTGACGGTTGTGAATGTGATAAGCTCTCACAGTGTAACCCAATGCCCATAGATCTGAACTTTAGAACACCCAATGAAGGTCACTGACACTGCGGCTCGCGTGGCTGCCTACAGGCCCCGAAATATTTAAAGAGTTTTTCTTATAGAATAGGATAGGTGGATCCACTTTTCCTCACTTAAACTCCCATTTGGTCCGTTGTACGTGCAGGCCTCCTCTCTGTGAGAGGGAATGAGCCGTAATCCACCACGCGGGCCCAGTGCTGGTTGGTGGATGTCGGCACATGTCTTCGAATTTTTCGTTTTAAGACATGCCGGTTTCCTCACAATGTTATCCTTCAACGTTTTGAGAGAATAATAAGTCGATTGCGATAGTATATTCATCATCATCATTTTCCTACCGTTGTCTCATGTTACTTAGGGCCGGTGCTAAAGGTTTTCTTCTTGCATCCTTCCTTGTCAACCATCACATTATTATACACTCAATTTTCTTTACATCGACATTTTTGATCTTCCTCTCTCCCTGTATCTATTCACATGTGCATTCAATACTTATAAATAAACCCGCCATCATCTTTTTTTTTATCTATAAGTTATCATCATCAGCTTTTTAATGTTCCCACTGCTGGGACAGAGGCCTCCTCTCTGTAAGAGGGAATGAGCCGTAATCCAGCACGCGGGCCCTGTGTGGGTTGGTCGATGTCACATGTCTTCGAATTTTTAGTTCTAGAACATGCCGGTTTCCTCACGATGTTTTCCTTCATCGTTTTGAGAGCAGTTGTGATGAAATAATTTACACAAAGTAAAGCGCCTGCCTGGGTTCGAATCCACGACCCACAACTTGTAAGTCGCGGCCGATACCGCTGAGCCACCACTGCTCCCAGTAAAATTTACCCAATACAGGAAAAATAAAATGGAAAAGAAGGACCTGAGTGCCTGCGTTCTGATGACCTGTCATATCCAGTCTTATAGTCCAGTCAAAGTACTGATCAACCTCGGAATGAGAGATAATAAGCTGGAAACTATCTAAATGTTGTCTCAAAAGTCTTTTAGATTCCCGAGTCGCCGTCGTAAGTTATTCAAGGTCAAAGGGCCCAAAAATCTGGTTTTTGCTTAATACTTGGCATATTATGATTTTAATGCAGTTTGTCTTGAGATTAAGTTTATATTAACAATTGTGCACAAAAAAGTTTTGCATAAAATTCACTAATGTTCGAGATATGAGCCGAAATAGAATCATGTTTTTTATGTGTTTATTTGTTGTACTAAATCTGTGCGTACCTATGGTAATTTAGGCTAGTTAAATTAGGTTTTATGCTCAAGAGAGCCGTTTAACATTCAAATTGACATTTTTTGGTATGTTTTCATGTTTTGACAGCAATATTATCAATTTTGCGTACCAATAGCCGATTTCTGAATTAAACATTAAGTTAAGAACAACTTAAGGGATACATTAATTTCAAATTTTGACAGGTTTCCAGGATAAAATAGAGTTAGACAAATACTCATCATCAAATGCTTAACGCAGAATTTGGGGGGTTAAAATACGTAAAATCAGGAAATTACCGGCACTGAAATATACCCCATTACAGTGTTTTTCACTGACAGTACTAAAGAAACACTGAAACAGTTTCGAACATAATGAAGTGTGAGGAATAATAATAGGAAAATAACTGTAAGTAATTGGAGGCCAATCTGCGAAAAAAGTTGAGTACTGTACTAATTACGATAACAACAATACTGTGTAAAAAGTTATTTTTCACTTTGTAGTTTTCTTATTTGGAAGTCGGTAGTATATTTTAGTAAAAAAGTTTATTTTTATTTTTCACTTTTTAGTTGTACCTACCTAATAGGCGAGTTGTTTACTAAGTTTCTTATAACGCCAGAATAGATTACCCAAATATCATGAAACTTGAACAAAACCGATCAAATGAGAGATCTGCTTACCCCTTAAGAGCGTACTAGCATGATGTTATGTTATGAAATGGTATAAACAATAAACAGACATGCAATTGCAGCAGTCCCTAAAGATTTACCGTTATTTATTGAAGAGTTCTGTTGTATATCTTCGAAGTTCTTCATCAGATCTTCACCAAATCAAAATTGGACCAATTTCGGAACATATTCTTTCAAACAAAAAAATAATTTTCAAAATCGGTTCTCAATTGACGGAGATATCGGTGAACATAAAAAGTCGGTTAAAAACGTGCTAAAAAAGAAATTTAATGTCAAAGATCGGCAAATTTCATTAAGATCTAGTTTTATTACTCACATTTCCTTATGTTGAAATAAACTTGCTCTTAGCACAAATTGCAGTTAAATCAAAACTTAACGAGAATTAACCAAAATACTGATTTTTGAGTCCTTTAACCTTAAACAACTTACGATGCAAACACGAGATTTTATGAGACTTTTGAGACAACTTTTAGAAACCAAAATAAAGGTGTATACGAGATTCCAGCTAATTATCTCTCATTCCGGAGTATACCCCTTAATTTTTCTTAAATGACTGGGCTATTATTGAAGAAACGTTACCACCTTTAACGAAGTTCTTTTATTTACTGCTAATTGAAAACGCAATGTGTCAAGAAGCAACAATGTAGTTAAATAACGAGTTAAACGCTTTTAAAGAAAACAATGAAATCCGGAAAATAGATAAGTTACTAAGTTACAATTTATGATTGTCTCATTCATCTAAAAAGTTTTATTTACGTTTGGTACGTCATTGTGTCAATGTGTCGTTTTATATGTGACGTATTATTATTATTACGTCTTCATTGTATATCGCCGTTGTATCTCGTGGTCTTGTGATTAACAAGTTGCCTACTTATCTAATAGTATCACCTACGAACAATGGTCTTTGTCACTGATACCTATTTACGATAGATGTCTCACAAACTCACAATGCTTCAAAAGAATAGCATTTCTTAGCCAAGCGTTGACATAATACTTGTCTAATGTCGTAAAGCTTAATTTTCAGTAACATAAAAATATATTAACCGTTTAGCCGTATAACCGTTTTTCGATTTGAGAGCATCCTTTTCAGAACTAATTTATACCTCATGTGTTCAATGATACAGCAATTTATTTATGATCAATCTAAAAATCAGGTGACGTTTGCAGTGTTTAAGTTTACAAATCTTTATCACACGTCATGCTAATATTGATTTACAATGATAGTATACCAATATTTATTGATTGTAATGGTTCAACAATAATCGTTATACTGTTTTGCGCTGATCCTAATAGTTAGGAATAATGCAAAACTGTTCGACTACTGAAATCTGAAAACAGCGACATCTATGATCTGCAATATGAAACTCAACGCTACGAAGGTGCTACGCGACATAGCTTCGAGCGAATCTACATAAAACTGGTTCTACTGGATATGTTTGAGGAAAAGATAAACCTACTTAGTACTTTTGTAATAACAGAGATGGCACTTGTTTAGCAACTGATGTGTTTTCCATTTGCCAACTTAAGTTTGTACTTTATCTCCTAGTGCAAACTTTTAAACGTAATTTGGTTTAAAGTAGGTAACTCTACCTCGAATCATCAAATTGAGTTATTATCTTGTTATATTGACATTAAACGTAGGTATATTCCACTGTCATGGCGACTGAGTAGAGTGGCCATAGATTTAGATTTTTTTTGCTATGAGAGTGGCGGTCTTCTTGGGCGCCGGGAGGGAGGTGCAAGGTTGTGCACTTGCCCTCTCCTAGCTCTTAATAAAATACACAATAACACTCTAAAATTAATTTTTTAAACTCGAATCGCTCGCTTTTGAATTCTTGCTTATGTTGTCATAATTCGAGAAGTATTATACCTTTGGCGCATGTGTCGTCCAAAGGTAACCCATCATATTCGAGGCCGCGTGCTGTAGATGCTCTCCCCAGAAAACAGTCCTGCCGGCGCCTAAGGTTTTTTTTTTTTTTTCTGCGGGGCGTCTCGTAGTTCGGTCAAAGTGACTGACAACTACTTAACCGGACTTTCCCTGTGGAGACTAAGCTATATAGCCTCCAGCTGGGCACAAATTTCTAAAACTAAGCGACAACGCTGAGGGCTACCCCAGTTGGGGTCGAACCTCGGCTCAGGGCGTCGCTGGGGGGCAGGCAATGCTGGATCTGACAAGTGATTTTACCATCCGTTCGGAAACTACCTACGTGGAGAAGAACGGACAAGAAACTCCTTTTGAGATCTAATAATTTAACTAGTGTTCAGCTTCGCGGGCTGGCGGGCTTTAATTGAAAGAGTACGCGACGGGCCTCGGCGGCGAGGACGGCGCTTATGGCGGTTTATATTATTATTTATTTGAGATGGGTTTGCTCTTGACTCTAGTCTAGGTCAGAGGTGACAGAGACAAAGTCGACGATGGAGTGAGCTTACCCAGAAGTAGCCTGTTCACTCTAACTTTGAAGAGATTCGGGGATTCGGGTTTCGGGTTTTCGGCATTCGGTCTTTCATATTCAAATCAAATCAAATCAAATATTTTATTAGAACATTAAACATGATTACAGATTATTAGTGATCGTTAACAGCTACATTAGTGTGAAACTGTGTTGTAGCCATTAGCGCCCACCTCCGAGAGAGCAGACGTCGGCGTTCCAACATTTTTAACAAAAATAAATTACAATTACAACAAATTACAATTAATTGATATTATTGAATTAAATTATTTAAAAACTACCTAATCATTACAAAATTATTCAAAATAGTACAAAAAATAACATCAATAAAAATAAGAAAAATAAAAACATCAATAAAAATAATTGGTAAAAAATAAACAAGTCAATAAAAAGAATAATTATACACAATTTTTTTTATATCAAATTCAATACATTGCATTAAAATACTTTTGCAAGAAAATACAGCAATTACAAAATTGTTAAAAAAATTGGTCAAGATCTCCAGTTCTCTTAGTGCAAGTGTGTGTGTGTGTGTGTGTGTGTTTGCGTGTGTGTGAGAGTGTGTGTTCGGAAATATGTTTATAAAAGGTATATAATTACTACTACGGAGGGAGACACCCAGGCAGACTGTGTATATATATAGTCCATCATAATCTTTGGTCGTAGGTAAGTATCATCCATTCATCAGAATTTCTAGCTCCTCATACATTCGGCTTTGGAGCCACTTGTCGGTGACAGCTTTGCACTCCCGTAAGGTAAGTGGATAGATATATAAAATTTTATTTATTTTGTTGTATAAAACCGGGCCAAAGAAGTGATACTGACGTGTCGCCATCACAACATTGGCCCTTTCAGTCCGATATTCTCTCGGCCTAGACTCAATCAGCCAAAAATCTTTAATTTACGAACATTTTTGATAGGTTTTTGATATTGATTGTTACTAGAGATTGTTTTGAACATTTTAAAACCCAAGAATTTGCCTGCCTGTTATGCTGTGAAGGCCTTGTTGTAGACGTGGACCAAGAGATCACCAATAGACATAGAAAAGCAATTAATCAACACTAAAATTATCTCCACTCCAAATTATAGCCCGCATCCTTACCAATCTCCAATCCATGACGTAGCGGAAAATCTGCCCCAACCTTCCCGAGCCGTAGGCGTTGACA
Source organism: Orthosia incerta (assembly GCA_948252205.1). Taxonomy (NCBI): domain Eukaryota; kingdom Metazoa; phylum Arthropoda; class Insecta; order Lepidoptera; family Noctuidae; genus Orthosia; species Orthosia incerta. The sequence goes on from OX411748.1 coordinate 12,009,850, forward strand.
GGCAATATCAATCACGTCAAACCGAAGGAGATAAGTAATAAATACTTATTTCAATAATTATCGGACATCAATAAACGGGTGGCTAATAACAAAACGGCTCGTAACGTTATCCGTTTAATTAACGGTTATCCTGATGTATTGCGATTCGATAGCAGCAATAAATATCTGTATCTAATAACGGTGTTACATTACATACGTTTAATTTATTGTAGCATGTGCTTATTTCAGTTACGAGAAGAAATTGGTTCTTGATTGTTTATTAATTGTTTTAGAGATGCTGAATTGCGCAATTAACATTGCTTAAAGGTTCACAATTTTTCCAGGACCGTTTTTACCCGGGGGTGCAAGAAATACGAAAACCCCAGGCTCAGAGATTAGTTTAATTGAGTGAATATTTTTGATAAGGGATGTTATGGATATGAAATTACGGATCAGGATACGGATACGGATATAGAAAGAATATTATACCGGTTTCGGTTACGGTTGCGGATATGAAATTATTTCGGCTTATCCGATAGTTTCGGTTACGGATATTAGATATCTGAGATATTTTAAAATTAAAATATAGATCGTCACATCACATTATCAGCCTATTAACGTTCCCACTGCTGGGACACAAGCCTCTTTTCTGTGAGAGGGAATGGGCCTAAATCCACCACGCGGGCCCAGTGCGTGTTGGTGGATGTCACATGTCTTCGAATTTTTGGTTCTAGTACATGCCGGTTTCCTCACGATGTTTTCCTTCACCGTTTTGAGAGTAGTGGTGATGAATTAATTTACACAAAGTAAAGCGGCCTGCATGGGCTCGAACCCACGACCTACAACTTGTAAGTCGCGACCGATACCACTGGACCACCACTGCTCTCCTATAAGTAAAACACTAATAGGTAATATTTTTTATATTTCTAAGTAATCATTTGGTACTTGCGTTGCAAGTGACTCGCGCGGATAGTGTATCCACTCGGCCGAACAGAAAAAATCTGTCATAACGTGTCTCATTTAGACACAGCGCCTATCCGAAATTATCCAAAACTTTTATATACGGATTTATTTATTTATTTAATACTTCATACACACAAATGTACAGAGGCGGACTTAATGCCTTAGGCATTTTCTACCAGTCGACCTTTGGGTGATGCAGAGACAAATAGTGGTAGGTGCAATATTTTGAGTAAAGCAAATAGCGTTTATACGTATAAAACGTATACCTATACTATAAATACCACATATTCTCAAATAATAAACTAAATACATAAATATACCATAATAGTACCTATTTGATAAATAATTGAAAACATTAGCGCTGTGACGATACTACTGCCAACTTCTTACGAATATGCTCGCGAACTTTAACTTTGAAGGTAAATCGGTTGGTTGCCATCCTGATTTCCTGGCGGATTCGGTTACGGTTACGGATAAATGTTTTTTTCGGATAACCTATTGTTTCGGTTTTGGGTACGGAGCTCCTTAACATCCCTGGTTTAAATAAAACCTAGGGAAAAATACTTCGGCGCAGCTTAGACTAAAGAGTCTGTATGTACAAACTATAATGCCGTGTCCGTTTCCCTCCCGATGCAATGTGTGTGTGTTGTATTTTGTGCCTGAGTATCCAGACATTTTGAGAATCTGGCTTTTTGCTACATAGATGTTCTGCTATACAGACCATCTGATAGTTGGACGTTTTGCTACATGGACATTTTGCTAATTAGACTAATTGCTCATTAGACGTTTCGCCGTGTTGGACATTTCGCTACTTAGACCTGATCAGGAGGGAATTTGTGCACCCTGGTGCCAAATATGTTAGAGGCGGCGTCGACCATTTCGTGATTCAAGTTTTGAGTATGAGTGTGGATGGCTATAAAGATTAGGAAAACATCGTGGAGAAACCGGCATGTCCTAGAACCAAAAATTCAAAGACATGTAACATCCATCAACCCGCACTGGGCCCGCGTGGTATAATTACTGCCCGTTCCCTCTAACAGAGAGGATGGCTGTGTCCCAGCAGTGGGAACATTAAAAGGCTGATGATAAAGATTAGGGACAGAACAAAAAACTTTTTTATTTTAGGTTACATAATTTCAAATTCAAATTCAAATTATTGCATCCATAATTTACATACAGGTGGTAAATATAAGTTACAGAAACAATTAATCAATTTATCTAGTAGTAGACATGCTTCGATCGACAGTCTATTGAACACGTAATTATGACACAATATCTTGCGAAAACACCCCGATTCAAACTATAAAACGCCCATAACTTTAAAACAGCTGAACCGAATTTCATCCAACATAGCTAAGAACACTCTCGATAAAGTCACCTTTCAAAGAAAAAAATAATGAAATCAAAATCTGTTCATCCGTTTAGGCGCTAAGATGCCACAGACATATACACAAATACACAAACACACAGGTAAACACGTCAAAATTATAACGCCCCTCATTTTCCGTTGGGTGTTAAAAGGTAAAGAAGACGAAGACACAATCTATACACTTTTAAAGGAGTTGACCTTTGGACTTAATCCTGAATTAAAATAATAACATGAATTTCACAAATATAACATTAAACCAGAGTATTCTTATGTAGCTTCACATTAATCAGAAAGGGATATAAAATATTTTGGTTGGTTGTCAAGTATTACTTGAGAAAGTCTATTGACGATATTTGAGAAATGTAATTCCATCGTCCACTTCCAACAGTGACGTAAATATAGTTCCAATGTACGTTGAATTCTTGTAATATTATACAAAGATTTTTATTTTATCTCTTTTTCACATATTTTTGTTATTTTGCTGTATAAGATCTTATCTTTCTAGAAGCTTTACCTGCTTTGAGTGGTCGAAAAGAATGTGGAAGCATTTCGAAAATTTCTGTGAGAACGTTCAAAGAAGATATTGCATTTCCGCAAGTAGTTTTTCTCTTGAAGATTTTTTCCACTAATGAAAAACCAGACGTACGCTGATTTCTGAAATGCTAAGAGTGTGGGTATTATCCAATAAAGTATAATTTCATTAAAACAATTTTATAAATAACTAGCTGTTGCCCGCGGCTTCGCTCCCGTGGATCACCCCATAGGACCCCATTTCGGGATTAATAAATAGCCTATGTCTCAGGAATAATGTAGCTTTCTATTGGAGAAAGAATTTTTCCAATCGGTCCAGTAGTTTCGGAGCCTATTCGGTACAAACAAACAAACAAAAAAATCTTTCCTCTTTATAATATTAGTATAGATATGTTTTGAAAATTAGAATTCTTTATACATAAATAATATTTAGTTCCTTACACAACTATTTTACAAAAAAAAACTATTGGTACAATTGCAGTCTTATCACTGACAGCAACAGACAATCTCTGGATGCACTAAAATAACAAAAAATTGAATTTTGAATAGAAGAGATTGTATATAGCTGAATTTTCAAATTCTATTTTTGTGGTAGGTAAGTTTAAAATATACGGACCTCTATAAAAGACAAGTGAAAATAATTCTTAAACTTAGGTATTAATTTCTGTGGTAATCAGAAAAATACAATACCGTGACTCAATTTAAAGTGAATGAACATAGTGTACAAAACTAAGCCAAAAATATGTTACCCACTAGAAGTCAATTTTTAAATTTTTAATTATAACAGTTTCTAAGAGAGGCGTTTTTTCATAAGGTAGGTAGGTAGCTAGACTGGAAAACTGCGCATTTTAATGCCGGACCATTCTGAGAAAGAGCCATTGGCATTTTTTAAACCGTCGCCATTTTACAACATGTTGTATAAGGTTGTCAGGTACATTGTTTCATCAAGAACGGAGCCAACAAAGTTTCTTTTAGTCTATTTTTAACACACCCTTTGTCTATTTTTCTGAACAATCTACTACATGTAGTTAAATACACATGTGTCATTCGTTTTTTTAACCAACTTCAAAAAAAGGAGGAGGTTCTCAATTCGTTGGAATCTTTTTATTTTTATTTTTTATGTATGTTACCAGATTACTTATTATTTTTATTTTTTTTATTATTGATAGGCTCGCGCTTGACCACTTTATCGCCTGATGGTAAGTGATGATGTGGTCGACGATGTAGCGCGCTTACCCAGAAGAAACCTATTCACCATGGGCTCCCGGAGAGACTGGACCTGAGGCCCGGTAGCACGCGCGTCGGACAAGTATCTCTCAGCAACAGTGCTGTCGTCTGCATACCCAAAAGTGCCGGGTTTTAGCAGATCATTTATGTGCAACAAGAACAATAATGCTGAGAGTACCGACCCCTGAGAGACCTCGGCGTTGATATCCAGTTGGTCAGACGAGTGGCCATCAATAACCGCTCATATAGACCGGTCCTTCAGGAAGTCTGCGATCCAATCGCACAGACCACCGGGCTGACCGAATGACGGAAGCTTACCAATAAGGCTCTCATGCCAGACCCTGTCAAAAGCCTTCGAGATGTCGAGGGAGACGGTAAGCGCTTCCCCGTGCCTCTCGATGGCGTCACTCCAGATGTGAATGGCATACGCTAGAAGATCCCTAGTTGACCGATTTCGGCGAAAGCCATATTGGCGGTCACTGAGGATGTCGTTAGCTTCTAAGTATGCCAGGAGCTTGGAGTTGAGCACCCGTTCCATACTCTTACAGAGTATGGACGTAACTGAGATGGGTCTATAGTTGGCCGGGTCAGCCCGACTGCCCTTCTTGGGCACAGGCTGAACGTTAGCTTGCTTCCAAGCATTCGGTACTTTTCCAGTCTCATATGAAAGGCGAAACAGGCGAGTCAGGATCGGAGACAGTTCAGGCGCACAAGTTATTAGAACAATTGCCGGTACCCCGTCGGGGCCACTAGCCTTGTTCACGTCAAGATTCCGCAGCACCCTACGGACGTCTTTTTGATGGATGCGAATGTCCGACATACTCGTCTCGCATCCATTAGGAGAAGGAGGGGGCCGCGCGTTACCAGAATCCAGGCGTGAGGATTCCGCAAAAAGAGTGGCAAACAAGTTTGCTTTCTCCTCAGCGGAGTGGGCCAGCGTTCCGTCGGGTTTCAGCAGTGGTGGTACGAGTAGTGAGGGCCGGCAGAAGTTAGATTCGACCGACTTAGCCAGGGACCAGAACGCTTTACTACCGGCTGGATAGGAAGCAAGTCGCTAGCTTTGCGAGACCGAGTGTCGACCCATGCCAGGTACGCCTCATGTTTCAGCGTGTTGACGCGATTACACTCGGCGCCAAACCATGGCCGGTCAACTATAGACATTGCTACACCTGGACCGATTACGAAAATTCTTCTTTTGTTTGAAAGGGTATACTTCCTAGTTGGTCCCATGGTCATCATGTCAGGATCTGGTGATGGAATTCTGGAGAAATCGAGGGAACTCCTCAAATGTTATAGGCGTATAGCGGTTTTGGTATTTTCATCAACAATGCAAGCATTTGCACTCAGAAAGCATCATTTGGTGAAGTGGAGCTGATGAAGAAGACATGATACTGAGCGTCACTAGATCTCCTCAGTGATAAGTATGTCACGGTTATAAGATATCTGAAATAGTCAACCGACTATGACGAAGCAAATACTTTTAAACAATTGGTACTTATAATAATGGTACCATCGAACTGATCTGATGATGAAGCCGGCACGTAGGCACTGGAACTCTGAAATAAAACAATATATCCTAGTCGTGTTTGGGCTTATTGGAATCGGCACGAGATGTACTTTGGCAGAAGTAAGTATTATAGTTAGTATATAGGTCATTATTATTACAAGTCGGCAATGCACCACTATATTCTCCTTCGACTTCCTTCTGTCTAGGATAACGAAGGGATTGTCTTCATCGAAGCCTGCAGTCTAGCTCACACTCCCATCTCCGTTTGAACCCAACACGATCCTGTCTATCATATATAGGTACCCAATGAATCGCCAGTTTTGGCCCATTATTCTTCAAACTTGCGGCAGATGAGTCCAGCCTAATTTAAATTTTAGCGTGGCAATAGGAAGGTACCTACGCCCGAAATAATATAGAAAAGACAATTAATTTAAATCGGTCCCAAACTTCACCAAACCTTATAATTATGAAAATTTAAAAGAGCCTTTAACAAAAAGACGTCTACATCCGATATTCGTTTGCATAATTTGTAAGGAGGTATAATTTAAATTCTCATCAACTTTGATGTTCTCTTACAAAAATCAACCCTTGCCTAAAATTTGCACAATACCCGGTACCAGATGGAATAGAAAATTAGTTTCGCTCTGATAAGGATAAATTACAGCAATTTTAGACAGAATCTTATAAAATATAAAAGTGTAAGAACTCGAAAATGTTTTTTGATTTAAAGCGAGCGCTAATTTAATAAATAGTTTTAGTTTATATAATGTTTCACAAAGATTTTGGTAACTACGTCATCTATTTGAAATTCTGGAAAGTAGTTTTATAAAAGTTGAATAAAACGGAGAACATTTTTCTTAGTTTTTCAAGACCTTTAGGGAAAAGGCGTATTCATAAAAATGTTGGATTTGCCCAACACTTTTGTTACTTTTTAGGGTTCCGTACCCAACGGGTAAAAACGGGACCCTATTACTAAGACTCCGCGATCCGTCTGTCTGTCTGTCTGTCCGTCTGTCACCAGGCCGTATCTCATGAACCGTGATAGCAAGACAGTTGAAATTTTCACAGATGATGTATTTCTGTTGCCGCTATAACAACAAATACTAAAAACATAATAAAATAAATATTTAAGTGGGGCTCCCATACAACAAGCGTGATTTTTTTGCCGTTTTTTGCGGTAATGGTACGGAACCCTACGTGCGCGAGTCCGACTCGCACTTGGCCGGTTTTTTAATATTTATTTTATTTAACTAAACATTGGTTAAAACTTATGTGCATTATAAGCGGTTCAGAATACTCCAACCTTTTCATAAAACAGTTATAATAAATTGACATTTTCAATTTGTTGGCAAAGATAAACGGTTGATATCTTTCATCCGCAATTAACATGAAACCAGCGTGGAAACGTGAACGAAAATCGTGTTAAACCCCCTTTTTGTACTAAGTAATTCGTTTAGTATCGTATTTAGAACGTTGTTAGAACTTCACGTCGATTTATTTCCTAGAGTCCAAATCTTATTTTCTAGTTTTCCACCGCGTACAATCCGAATTTCTAGTGAATGAGCATATTCCTGAGTTAGCATGTTAACGGATATTCAATAAAAGAGCCACAACAGTTTCTAAAAATCGACAACACGTGCAGAAAGGGAGTGAAATGAAAATTGTGGCCACAATAACAAATTCCGCATGTGTGGGGTGTTATACGTTAGTATGAAATATGAGATATTTACATAAAACGTGACTATCAAAATGAGTGTTGCTTAGGAAAAAAACTCCTTAACGTATAATGATAAAACTTTACAGGAATATAGCTTATACATCAAAATAACACAGACTATAATTTATAAAAATATTGGGAGACGTACTATTACAACGCAGGCGGCGCCGTGAGAGGCAGCTAGTATTTTCATAAATGTACAAAGCTATACGGATAATAAATAAGTCAATCCTCAACGTGGGCCACGTTAAAGCGAATAATTTTTTTCTCTATAAAATGAAAAACACACAAGCAATCAACGGGAATCGCCTCTTACCCGAACACAAATTTATTTATGGGTTCGCAAACATTGTTTTAAAGGTTGTTTAAAAAATACATAAATCAATTTTACTTTTATTTTGAATACAAACAAAGCGCAGATGAAATATTATTGCGCGGATTTCCGTTACCGAAATAAGTTGGACGGGGCCCTGAATATAAAAAAAAACAGTTGGAAGTTTGGAACTGCATGACGACATTGTAAGCACAATTGTTACCAAACCAAATGCGGATGTTGGGATAAGTACTTGCTCACTCGGATTCGCATTGTTTCCCAAATGACTGTTGTGAACATCATCCGACATCCGATTTCATCGTTTTATGGATTTTTAAATTGGGGTCAACATTTGAACATAACGTTTTGTTTTTTCGTATAGACCGTCAGCGTATTTACCGATTACCAGCAGCCTAATTGCGCAAGTGAATTCGGTAAGGCAAAGAGTTTGACCCCATGAAAGAGTACGACAAATAATTAGGTAGGTATTGCCAAAAAATATTGGACTCTTTCGAAAAGAGAATCTTCAACAATGAAAGCGTCTAATACTTTTTGACTATACCTAATTATTTAAAGAGAATTTGTCATACTCTTTCATGGTGTGGCGGCATACCGTGCGCGTGACTCATAATCCCATATCTTTCACCTCATTAGTTTTAATTGTTATCCATTTTGACTCACTGAAATATATTTATCTTTAAAATCTTTAATCCCAGTTTATCTTGATCTCACCCCAACCCCGAACACATGGGGTCAAACCTTTTGCTTTGCCAAAGTCACTTACGCAATTAGGCTGCAGGTTTCTAGTGATCCGAACGGGTTTCTCAACATTTCTAACCAAATAAATCAACTGAAGACAATTCAGATCTTGTATGATATCAAATGTTATATTTTAAGGTACTTAGATCTTCTTAGCACGGTGGGCTGTGCTAGGGCGGCTGCTGCTGGTGCAGAAAACCTCAAACGGCGCAAATATAACAACCTTAATGTAAGTTATATGTTTGAGCCGTTTGGGGTTGAAACTTTAGGTCCATGGGGTCCGAGTGCGCATCGACTTTTTAGAGAAATTAGCACAAAGCTCGTCGACTCTTCACGTGACCAGAGGGCTGGCCTTTTCTTCGGCCAGAGAATCAGCATTGCCATCCAACGTGGCAATGCTGCCAGCGTTCTGGGCACTTTTCCCGTTGACATCGATGTGGACGAATTTTTTGATGCACAATGAGCTCTTTTCTGTCTCCCTTTTCTATTTGTATATAGGTTTGTTTTTTTTTAGAATAATCAATTGTATATATGTTAATAAATGAAATTTATTATTAGGTACTGAGATCAAAAATATATAACAACTGAAATGTCCGACAGATCCAAATCTGAGTTCAACGGATCTCCTTTGATGATGCTAAACGCGTTTGTGGAAGCAACCTTGGATGTGGGTAGTTTACTGACGGACGGAAGACGATAATGTCAGAATGTTAACGGTTATGTAAGAAGCCAGAGGGATAGAATCAACTTAATCCACACTATATACAAATTTCCTTAATATAAATGCGAAGGTAGCTCTGTCTATCTGTCTGTGTTACCTTTTACGCTTAGATGAAATTTGGTATGGAGATATAGTTTTAGACCTTTTTTTTGTCGTGGAGAAATGCTTATGCATACTGCGTTACCACGGGTAGATAGTGCAGTTATGTGGGACTCCAACCCACTAAAACTCCACGGTGTCCTCCTGTGCTGCCTCACCGCGAACCCACCGCGGCTGTCCGTTACCGGACCATCCTCTGGGGAGTAAACCACATCACCGGCGCACCAGAACACACTGTACACCGTGACCACCCCAGGGACCAAATAAGCATATGGGTGCCAGACGACCACGTGTATGGCACCCTTGGTCGCACTGTGACGGGTCAAGGTCAATGGCCCCGCCACCTACCATTTTGCGGCTGCAGGGGATAGGGAGAGCGGCTAACAGTGACACTCCTCCTCCCCTGCGGCCCCACCGCGACCGCCGTCAAACGGTCGCGACCCCGTCCAGGCCAGGTAGGGAGATCAGTGGCGCACCGCAATACTCCTCTCCCGGCGCGGCTACCCACCGCCGCGATATCGTATGGGACCTAGTACGCTCCATAAGACAGGTGTAGGGTAGGTTGCGATGTCACCTGTTACCAAGCGGCACCACAACTTACTAGTTGGCCGCTACGTCGTCGGCTTAATCGGCAAAAGCCCTGACGAGCTGCCCCTCCTCCGGTTCCTCTTCGCTTCATTGTGGGTGACCAAGCCACGGTTACTGAGCCCCCTCGCCTCGACAATGCGGGTACCCACCGGGGGGAGTTTGAGACCCTAGGAAGGACAAAGGAAGGTTTTTATCCCGGCAATGTGTTCTCTTAAGATGATAAAACACTTTAGAAGCCGGGGACAGAAGCTGGTTTGTATAAATTAATGGCTACTTTGCTGAACGTATTCTAAATAATAAATAACCTGTAAAAAAATAACGCTTCAACAGAGTAGAAATAAATTTAGTTTTCAACACACTTGCTCATAAAGTGCCTCTAATTTCACCGCAATTAGGCACATAATGATGCCTGTTATCAAACTGTGACTTTTTCATTACTATTATTCACAAAGTGAGTTATACAGTTTTTTTTTAATTTATTGGTTGAGTTGCTTTGTTCTTAAAAAAGTTTCGAAACAAAAAAGGTCGTGCTCAATAGTACAAATAAATTAATGTACCTATTGCTTGCTCATTTCATGCAACTTCGTATTAATTTCAACTTGTACGTGCTTAATAAATAAAACTTTCACTCAAATATAAATTTTATTTGCTCTGTAATTAAGAAAAATTTAAATTTCCTATTTTGTACGTGGTTAAAACTCTATCCACGATAAGCCAAAATAAAAAGAAATTTCATTCCTTTAGTCTATGGCCGATCGCCATTGTAAGATGCGTGCGCATAGGAAAATTAATTAATTTTGCCCGCCATTTTGAAAAAATTTCACAACTCGTTTTTACTGTAAAAAATATTTTTTTGTATTATTTTCTTCGCAAGTGTGTTGAAAAACGTCGTATGATACACGTGTGTATTGATGATTACCGTCCTCGGCTCTCTTAAGACCCTCACCTACGGCTCGGGTCTCAATGACGCCTCAGCGGTAATCACCAACATTGCACACTTGTACCATAATGTACTATTACCTTCCTTTTGCAAATGTTTCAGCATGGCTAACACACCACTGAGTTCTATTAACACATACAGTGCAATGATAACGCTAGTTCTCTCCACGTTTTCATTCCCATGTGGCTAAAAGAGAGACTTTCTTAATCGAATGTCAATACAGACGATATATTCACTCATGTCGACTTTTACATGTACAATAAAGAGTTGAAAAATATAGTCTACAAGATTATGTGAGAATTTAAATTGTGCCACTAACCGGCACAGTCACTGGGCCCGCGTGGTGGATTACGGCCCATTCCCTCTCACAAAGAGGAAGTCTGTGTCCCAGCAAATATTAAAAGCCCGATGATGTAATATGTGAGTAACACCTTTTTTATAGCTAAAGGAGTTACGAGCGTGCCAAACCCTATTTTAATGCCATCTCTTCTTCGTCGGTACGCTCTTGGCAGAGCGGTCGTGGTCACGATGCGACGATACGATCCCTCTCTCGTGACTCGTGTGCACTCATGCAATGGGCCTACTGCAGATTTGATCTGGTCGGTCCATCGCATTGGTGACCTTCCGCGTGATCTTGTTCTTTCCACTCTGTCTTAAACCACAAGCCGCTCAATAGAGTCGTTGCCTTGTCGGGACACATGGCCAAAGATTATTCGAGCCCTTGATGCCGAAGAATGGATACTTTGACAGAATTTTACGCTAAAGTGACAAATATTCGACTCGGTCGGTGGTTCGGCTCGATTCTTAATTCAGAAACCGGCGCGGCGGTACTCTTTTTCTTCTTTTCATGTTGATGAACTAAATAATTTTGAAACGTGGCCTGAAAAGCTCTGTTATTTCGCACTTGGTGTACTTGAACCTTCCAGGATTGCAGGATTTGCGATTGGGGCTTGTGTTTGTTGGGCAGGAAAAGTCCTAGTTTATCATAATTATGTGACTTCGAGTTACAGCTGTGTTAGCTATATGTAGGCGGGCACGCCCTTTATGCCTGGAGGCTTTATAATTCGGGTACAAAGTTCCGTTTACGTTTTTATTTTTAGTTTTTATTTTCGCTTGAGTTTAGATTTCGATGTTTTTGTTGGTATATTGGCGTGTGCTAGCTGTCATTATGGCAAATATATTTTATTTTAATTTTTTGTGTTGAGTAATGTAAATATTTGCATACTATTATATATTATTAGTATAGATTCAAGTTTTTGTTTTTTTTTATAACTGAACAGACAGCTGTGCTGCTGGGGAGTTTGTTGCGCTACTTCTTCTTCCCAGCAAAAGCACTAGGAAGTGGTGAAGGGCGACTGCCTTATGTAATTTTGACGTTCGGAAAGTGCTGATTCTCAGCCTAGTTTGAATAAATGACTTTTGAATTTGAATTTGAAAGAGGCGTATCCTGTGACGAAGATCCGCACAGGCTTTGTTTTTGGGATGGGTTAAAAAACATTTACTTAGTAATCTGGCTGGAGTATTTGGCCAGATTACTTACTAAATATTCACCAATTTTGGAAGCTACGCTAGAAACGGCTGTTGATGATTTCCTTTTTTTTAACAATTATATCAATTATATTTTATTACGAAATTTTGTATAAAAGTAACTTTATTTATACATTACATTTATTAATTCACAAATACAGTTAACATTGTGTCGAATATTAGCTACATAATTACAAGAATTGGTGGAACATAATTGCAGTAAAATTAACACTTGACGGTTAATTAAATTATTGTAGCAAATTGTCAATTTATTTAAAATATGTTGAAAACTATTGTAACGTACGATAATTCAAATATTTATATCATAATATCAAAATAATCAATGTTCCGATAATGTTTAATTCTAGCCTAGTATATACGCTAATATTATTATACTAAAGTAAAAATATAATTTCTAGTGCCTGCACCACTGATGTTTCTAGTACTGGTACCCATACAGTTCTACATGAGCAGTCGCTTTTTATCGACCGACGAGCTTTACCAATGAAGGACGTGTTGCACCATAAGCACAAATTACCAGCTTTGTAGATCATAATCTGCACAGATGGACTACTTTATATTCAATAAAGACTTAAAATCGTGTGGCAGAATTATATATACTTTAATACTTTTTAGACAGACCAACTCAAAAAAAAAACTATAACAAGTATCTGAATTTGCTTAATTTAAGGGAAAACAGAAAACTCTTTATTTAATTTAAACCTAGCACCCAAAAACTTGGCCAAAAAATATTTAAAAATAAAAATACTTGATCAATTCGACAATACTTTTGAATAAACCGTTATTCGTGTTTTTGAAACGCTTTCAACCATAATTGTTTTCAATTAACATAATTTCTTGGAAACAATAAAGATACATGTTGTATGGCAACTCTGCCAAATCCTATCTCTATGGAATAATCACTCCTGCGCGCGTCCTTGTGTAAACGATAATTTACATAAATACATGGTTGGGTAATTGCAGTAAGTGTCTAGACACTGTATTGGAACATGGGCAACAATGCATATTCGTTATCGGTAGAAGGTTAATGTGTACAGCTATTCGTATTCCGGTTGCTCATACTGAATTCAAACTCAAAACTAACCACACATTCCAATCATCTGCCAACCAAACACAACTCTCGAGTTTGGCATACGATTCTTCAGCTTGACATATCTGTTCACAATAGAGCAATAGCCCAGACGCCCCAGACGTTACTGAATTCTTTCTAAACAAAATGTGTGGTAAGTATTGAATGAAAATGAAAGTCCAAGTTAGCAAATACGAGTACGTTACTGACACTACTGAATTCTACTGATTTTGTGATAAAAGAATTCAGTAACGTCTGGGGCGTTTATGATCTTTGACTTGAGCGCGCTAATGTCAAAAAAACAAGCCAGCCAGTCATAACCAACTGTCCATATCCAGTTTGAGATGAGTTGAGTATGAGCATGAGCATCTGGATTACCGTACTAAGGCGTTGTCCTAAAACAACGCGAATACGCGATCATCGCAAGTTCGCGCAATGCCACATGAATTTTAGTCGTACAAATCCGCGATCACACATTCTAATGTCGAATAGGTGTCCTAAATGGCAAGTTCGTACGATCGCGCGATCAAAGATATTGATGTCGAAGAGGTGTCCTAATTGAATTCGAGCGAAAATCGCGTCGCGTCGTCTGCAGGGGGTCTTTTGTACTTCGTAACCATGCGGTTGTAATCATCTCCGATTATGTTGAATATGTAGTCAAATGATTCTTGTGACATAGACATAAGGTAATCTTAAAATGCTGACCCATCTCCAAGTAATTCAAAATATTTATCGTGAAATTCGCCACGTAATACGTCTGATTTACGACAAAGCACATTGCTTCCTTTCCACATCTTTTTTTTTCATTGCTATTGGGACCCGCACTATAGGTCATCCACACGTTTCCTAAAAGTAAAAACTTTGTGCTTTTGTCATTTGATCATCGCGTGGTCGCACACCACGCGATGGTCGCATCGCTTATTCGCGCGATAAACGCGTATTCGCGTTGTATTAGGACAAGGCCTTAGGCTAGAATATTTTCTAACCGTTACCTGTGAGGTATTGATTGGTGATTGCAACTTACTTGGAGCAGCAGCAGGAGGAGCAGTGGTGGCCCAGTGGTATCGGCCTTGACTTACAAGTTGTAGGTCGTGGGTTCGAGCCCAGGCAGGCGCTTTACTTTGTGTAAATTATTTCATCACCACTGCTCTCAACCGTTTTGAAGGGAAACATCGTGAGGAAACCGGCATGTCCTAGAGCCAAAATTTGAAGACATGTGACATCCATCAACCCGCACTGGGCCCGCGTGGTGGATTGCGGCCCTTTCCCTCTTACAGAGAGGAGGCCTGTATCCCAGCATTGGGAACATTAATAGGATGATGATGTGTGTGATGTGTGCAACTTACTCATCATCTACAAGTCCTTAGACCAAATTAATCGTTGTCGGCGCAGCATGTGTTGTTCTTCCACACATCTCTATTTCCCGTCGTCTCAATAGCCAATAGCAATCGCACAATCCATCCATCTTTTATTTGGTCTCCTCCTCCATCATTATAACAATTACTATGCAATTAATTTAGGAATTGGTCTGACCTCTGCTAGAGATATACCATCCTACTATTTTCATTTGGATAAGTTAGCAAAATTTATACCAACACGACTCTACTAAACGTCATAAGTATGAAAAGTTTTACTGCCATTTTAATTCCTCATCAAATTGTGCCAATATTCTTTTCACATAGATATAACTATATAATTACCTACTTTTAAACTGAACACCTAGGTATTTTGCAAGTACAGAACAATAAATTGATTTATAAAGAACAAAAGCTCTTCAAAGTTAACACAGAATCAAGGCACCTAACCGCAAGCTGACAGCGTGCCAAAAAGATAATTAAGAATTGAATCCAAATCACTGCATTCGGTACAATTATGGTAAGCAGAAACAATAGATTGTAATTAACAGTTTGATTCGGTAATCGAATAAATAATCGAACTGAAATGAATGATATATAAAAAGGGACTAGAATAGAGACTTGTTCGATATTATCGCATTTCATTAAATTATTCACTCTCACATCCTTTACCCAACTAATAGAATAAAAAGGTATTCAATTAAAATTGGAAATTAAGATAAATATCATTTAGATAGGTAGGTAACCGTGATTTCTTTTTAAATGCCATATACGGAGAGAAAAGAGAGGCAAACCAGCAGGTGGTCCATCTTAATGCTAAGTGGTCATCGCCACCTACGGACAGATGTCCATAGGCGGCAAAGGGCCACCAGGCAGCCATAGTAAGTGGTAGGTCACTTTTTGTTCAACTGAGTACTATTTCCGAACTAAGTTTTCGGTCCTCCGAAATTTGGAATGGACTAGAGATCTTTCCGAAGAGCTCCAAAAACTACAGCATTAAAACAAAAGACAAACTTGATAAAAGTCCTCTACAAAAAGAGTAGGCAGCGCACCTGTGCTACCACGGGGAGATAGTGCAGTTATGTGGAAACTGTCCTCCTGTGCCGCTTATGGCGGGAACACGTGTACGCGTGTTCACTCATCCGTGAACACGCCGCGGCAGTCCGTCACCGGATCTTCCTCTGGAGAGTACTCCCCATCACCGACGGACCAGAACACATTGCACGCCGTGACCACCTCAGGGAACAAACCAGCACATGGGTGCCAGACGACCCCGTGTATGACAACCTTAGTCCTGTGATGGGTCAGGTCAGTGGCCCCACCACCTACCACTTTACAGCCGCAGGGGATAGGGAAAGCGGCCAACGCTATACCGATACTCCTTCTCTTCTGCGGACTCTCTTCTCGTCGCGTCTCACCGTCTGATGGCGGACGCGGTGAGGCACCGCGTCCGCCATCAGACGGTGGTGATCCCGTCCAGCCCGCGGAAGGTAGGGAGAACGGCGCACCGCAATACCTCCTCTCCCGCGGCGGCCTCTAACCTTTAGCCGCGATGCCTCCATACGACATTGCGCCTCAGTTGCGATGTCGCCCAAGTGGCACCACAACGTATTTGTGGGCCGCTACGTCGTCGGTTTAATCGGCAAAAGCCCTGATGAGCGGCCTCTTCTTGGGTTCCTTTTCACTTCACCGTGGGTGACCAAGCCACGGTTACTAAGCCTTCCGCCTCGACAATGCGGCCATTGTATCTGCAAGTTTTAATTGAACTTCTGTGGAAAGATCTCAAGCCCATTCCACATTTTGCTGGTCCAAAAACTTAATTGGGTAAAAGTCTTTAGAGTTACTAGTTTTACCGAGTAAAAACTATAGAACTAAAAATAAATACGATTATAAATTCGTAATCGAGTTGATAAAATGTTTCATAACGATTGTTTTATTATACAAGCCAGCACAATCAGGCAGCTAGTTGATTGTATTCCGTTCGTGATGACGATATTTTATTGACTCTGCTTGTTGAAACGTGCATGCAAATAACCGTTATATTTTTATCAACAATCTGTTACGTAGGTACCTAAGTAGGGTTGCGGATAAATTTGAAAAATAGTTACCGCGGCCCTGGCTCAAGCAACTGAAGGAACACGGGTGGGTTTTAGTCAGTAAAAGTCTGACACGTCCTCCCGCCTCACCCAGAGCGGGAGAAGTCATTGGATGATTTACCACCCAAAAAAAAAAAAGGTAACTTTTTTTTTTTTTTTTATTTCCTATAGGCTCGCGCTTGACCACTATCTCACCTGATGGAAAGCGATGATGTGGTCGACGGTGAATCACGCTTGCCTAGAAAAAACCTATTCACTCTTGACTTAAAGACCCCTAGATTGTAGCTGTCGGGAAACACAGACTCCGGCAGGGAATTCCACTCCTTAGCTGTACGCACAATAAAAGTGTTCCCAAAACGTTTTGTGCGTATGGGTGGGATGTCCACCATGTACCGATGACGCATCGCCGTACGTCTGGTAGTCCGATGATGAAACGGGCTAGGCGGAATTAGATCATGCAATTCCATCGCACACTCGCCGAAATGTAACCGATAAAAAACCGACAAACTGGCAACTCGACGACGATGTTCAAGGCTCTGGAGCTTTGTCTTGACCAGTGCTTCATCGCCGATGAGCCTCTTGGCCCGCTTTTCGATCGACTCCAGTGCATCAAGCTGGTATTTGGCAGATCCATCCCAGAGATGAGAACAGTACTCCATGCAAGATCGAACTTGCGCTTGATACAAGTTGAGCAGCTGTTCCGGCGTGAAGTACTTTCTCACCTTCGCAAGGATCCCCAACTTTTTGGCAGCCAGCTGAGCCTTTGCCTCAATGTATGGGCCAAAATTGAGAGTCGATGTCAAAGTAACGCCAAGAAGCTCAAGATGGTCCGTTATTGGCACGGTCAGATCTCGGAAAGTTGGAGCCGGGTGAAATTGGCTCTTTTTCGCGGAAAAAAGACACGCCTGGGTTTTAGCAGCATTAAACCTGACCAGATTGGCATCGCCCCATTCGGAGACTGCCTGCAAGGACAGGTTCAAACGCTCCACCATGGCCTCACGAAGAAAACTAAGTGATAAAAAAAGTAATACAAAAAGCCTCATATAGGTAGATGACTTTAGTTGGCAGGAATACCTTCAGGGGCTCAAAGTACTTATGAATAATTATAAAAAACTATGGGACATACCGAAAATCTCCTGAAAAATTGCCAATGAATGTAACTCTGTCATCATAACTTTCCTGTCCATGACTTATTTTACAGGGAGAGCGCAACACGTATAATCTTGAATTCTCTGTTCTGTCAACTGTCATGCTCACTATATCATGCGACTCCCTTTTTAACCAATAAAAAAACTTTTTTACAAAAAAAAACTACCGACTTCCAAATAAGAAAAATAACTTTATTTTTGGTGTCTTTCGTAGGTACCATTTTTGTGCGTTATGGACACCGACTTCCAAAAATAAAGTTATTTTTCTCTTTGTAGTTTTCTTATTTGGAAGTCGGTAGTTTTTTTTTTGTAAATATTTTTATTTTATTTTTCACTTTTTAGTTGTACCTACTAATAGACAAGTTGTTTAGTAAGTTTCCTATAACGCCAGAATAGATTACCCGAATATCATGAAACTTGAACAAAACCGATCAAATGAGAGATCTGCTTATCCCTTAAGAGCGTATTGGCGTGATGTTATGTTATGAAATGGTATAAACAATAAACAGAAATGCGATTGCAGCAGTCCCGCGAGATTTGCCATTATTTATTGAAGAGTTCTGTTGTATATCATCGAAGTTCTTCATCAGATCTTCACCAAATTAAAATGGGACCAATTTCGGAATATACTCTTTAAAACAAAAATGTAATTTTCAAAATCAGTCCACAATTGACGGAGATATCGGTGAACACTAATAAAAAAATAAAAATAAAACATACAAGAAGTCGAACATAGAACCGCCTCCTTTTTCGAAAGTCGGTTAATAAGTAGGGGGGCTCTCAATTCGACATGTATATTTTTTATGTATGACCGCGCATAACTATTTATAGTGATCCGATTTCAAAAAGTGTTATTTTATTTGGCACATTATAATAAAGTTGGTCCCTTTTTTTTTTGTAGGTTTTTTCTTGACTCGTCTAGATCATAGTTGAAAAAAAAATATATATAAATGCGATCATCAGGGCGAAAAATATCATACGAAGAAGGATTACGTGACTTTTATGACGCCGAAATAAGATTCATTTTGCTACGATTCATCCGTCATCGTGAGATAGAACAACTATATACACCTTCATTTTAGCTTTCTAAAAGTTGTCTCAAGTCTCATTAAATATCGTGTCTGCGTAGTAAGTTATTCAAGGTCAAAGGGCTAAAAATCAGTTTTTTGCTTAAATCTCGGCAAGTTATGATTTTACTGAAATTTGTGCTAAGGGCACGTTTATTCCTTGTTCAATTACGCACTAAAAGTTCTACATAAGATTAACTAATGTTCATTGGTTTTCGAGATATGAGGCATTATCTTTTTGTTTTTATTTTTGTATTATCTGTGGTTATAATAATTTAAGCTATAAAATAATGTTGAAAACTTTTCTTGAGCATAAAAACGTAGAAGACGTCAATTTGTATGTGTACAAATTGACGTCTTCTGGTATGTTTTGATGTTTTGACAGCAAAATTATAAATTTTGGGTACTTATAATACTCAAACTCAGCTCAGTCTTATTAATAAAAATGACGTATTACCAGCTTGCTCCGAAGTTACTCTTGGACTAGCTAATCCCGGAGTAAGTAAGGATTAACATAGGCTTACCAATGTTATTAATTAACATGGAATAACCTAGAACTAACTATTAATTTGATACTCTTGGATTTACGCGTAAGCTATGGCAACCCAGTTCAATTTAAAAGTAAAAAGAGTGAACCAGTGAATGAAACCAAGAAATTTGATGACATAAAGTAGAAAAAGAAAGAAAAATAGCTGACAAAGTGACATCTGTCATACTTAAATCGCCTAAAATAAAATATTATGAATGCGAAACGAACTCTATCTGTCTGTCTATTACCGCACTGATTTTGGATGGAGTTAGTCATTGAGATATTATGTATTACATAATTACCTCAATGGAGTTAGTTTGGGACCCTGGGAAGGACATACGATAGTTTTTATCCAATGTAATGGTGGCAAGGAAGGCAGAAATTTGTATGGTGAACTAATAATTTCTCAAGTAAGGCGGCCCTCACAATATAATTAGTGCGACATTAAAATAGTCTATTAGGAGTACTAATGCTACGCAGACGAAGTCACGGGCAACAGCTAGTATTTAATATTCGTAGTGGTTTGATACATCTGATGACGAGTGTATCTCTCATACTAATGTTAGTAAAATACCTAAGTATTAAACTCATCTTCATGCCAATTCCTGAAATAGTGTTTCCTGTCTAGTACAATATATCTAAAAAATTTCATCATCAAATCACAACGAACAAAATGTCAATCAATAATAATAAATGTAGTCACCATGAATACACTCTTAATCCAACCTTACTCCGACCTTAAACTAGCTAGCACCATGGAATAACTTTTAGTCCAAGACTAGAGTCAGATTAGTATAATCTCTCCTTATTCCGTGTTTATTAATACGGAAATTTGTTAGTACCAACCTAATGCTTGGAATAAAGTTAATCTAACCTTAGTCCACGTTTATTAATAAGACGGAGAAAGTGAACGGTACTGAAATATACATTGCAGTGTTTTCCACTGACATTACTAAAGGAATATACTAGATATTAATGTTTTTTTTTTTATATATAAAACTATAGTTTCTGTTCGTTATTTCGTCGGTTAAATAGTTTTTTTTTATCTTGCTAAAATGGTCACCCAGTATATTTACGAGGAACACAAACAAATGTTCTCAGGCCGAGTTGAGTTTTTGAAAGATTTACTTGATGACCACGAACTGTCAACCTGCAACAACTGCAAGTCGTTTTGGTTGGCAGAATATGGCTTGCTGTACAATTTGTAAAATAACCATTTTTAGGTTTCCGTACCCAAAGGGTAAAAACGAGACCCTATTACTAAGACACCGAGATCCGTCTGTCTGTCTGTCTATCTGTCTTTCCGTCTGTCACCAGGCTGTATCTAATGAACCGTAATGGCTAGGCAGTTGAAATTTTCACAGATGATGTAATTCTGATGTCGCTATAACAACAAATACTAAAAACAGAATAAAATAAATATTTAAGTGGGGCTCCCATACAACAAACGTGATTTTTTTGTCGTTTTTTTGCTGGTACGGAACCCTACGTGCGCGAGTCCGACTCGCACTTGGCCGGTTTTTTTATTCTAGCTTCTGCCGGCTTCGCCCGCACGAAAGTCGAAAATAATCCAGAGGGAACATATTCCCGGGATAAAAAGTACCCAATGTGCTATTCCTGACTTATCTAATCTCTGTGACGAATTTCATCGAGATCCATTCAGCCACTCTGGCGTGATTGAGAAACTCGCGTTTATAATATTAGTGAGATAAGATATGATATAATTAAGTAGCCAAACATTCATAATCAAAATGGCGTCTGTTTTGTTTTAATATGTAGGTATGCCATCGAATCTTGAAAACAAAAAAATAATAATCCTAATCTCATACCTATCAATTACACAAATAAGCTCAGTAAACTTCTATTGTTTCAGCCAGCCGTACTTCGCCACAAAATCAGTAATCTGATAATAATTTGGCTATAATTTACGTTTAATTACATCTCTAACTACAAAATAATATGAAATGTTCGCGTGTGCAGTAGTAATTCACGCTTTTCGAAGGAGCCAGCCACCTAATTATTTTCAACTCCCCTGATTTCATGATTTTCTAGTGCACGTAAGAATGGTGGTCGTTATAGTTTTATTTCACTTTAATAGAATATAAATTATGTATCGTTGGCAAGTATTTTGCGTATGACGGCATGTGTTGAAGTTATTGAAGAAAATATATTGTTAGTGGTGGGAAGTTTTAAGGTGTAATTTAATGAGCACTGGTGGCCAACCGAGAACTAACTAGTGAGAACGGTGATTTTTTTACCAAGTAAAAAAAGGAGATCATTTATTCGGCGAGTTTTTAGTATTTTGGGGTACCTATACGTCGCGTAAATCTTCTGAGGTGTAAAGGGATGATTTGGTGGAAAGAGAGATATGTGTCATACTTTATCAAAGTCAAGACAGATCTTGTCTTTTTATTTATTCAAATTATGTAATGTTTTAGGTCTAAGATAACCTCAAGAAACCTGGTACATAATACAAAAGAATAAAATAAAAAACCCTAACTTAACAAACCATATTTTCCACAGATATGCTTATTAAATTTTTCAATTTCAACTTCAAATTTTTGAGTACATACATATCTTTAACCCCTCTCTCTTAGTCGGTCCCTCATGCTAGTCCGTATGCTATGTCGATAAAGATATATAATAAATTACCGGAAAGCATAAAACAAGTAAATAAAACCAATATATTTATAAATAAATTAAAACAATTCTTAATTAATAAAAGCTATTACACTATTGACGAATATCTGACGGATAAATTCAATAATGAATAAAAATAACTGATAACTCGATAACTAAATGACATTAATTGACTCAAAATATAATATGGACATGTTAATTATTAGTTTTAGTAAAAATAAAAACAATTATTAGTTAGATTAGTAAAATAACATAAAGAATTAATTGACTCAAAATATAATATGGACATCGTTATCAGATACTAAGTATTAATTTTATTAAAATGAATATAATTTTTAATTCGATAATTTTATTAAATATAAACAAACTAATTGGAATCCAAAAATTTATATCAAATAAACTAACTGTGATACAAAAATTTAAGCAAATAAATTAATAAGCAATAATAATTCATAAAATAACATGAACATAAAAAGGCACACATATATTAGTATGTTAAACCAAATAAAAGCAGCTATATAAGAAATGGATAACTGAAATTTTAATTACAAACAAAAATATTAAGAGCTATTCCTCTCTCCTAGACACTAAATGTATCTAGAATGTTGCTGTGCCCGACAGGGTCCATAATTGTTTCTGTAACTAATATTTACCACCTGTATGTACATTATGGTTGCAATAAATTGAATATGAATATGAATATGTCTGAAGATCGTGATCAGCATCAAGTTCACATCTGGAGCGGATAATCTGCCTCCACCGGTGCCTGTCCAGCGCTTCCCTTACGACCGTGTAGAATTTGGCGGCCGACGAGTCTTTCACTTGATCGGTCCATCTCGTTGGAAAACGACCACGCGACATTTTGTTTTCAGTGTTCCCAATCACAATAAGTCTTTCCATATCTTTAATACTACGACGTAAATAAAGCAGGTGAATGAGACGCGCTGCAGCAGAGAGCAGAGCAAGCCCCAGTCCCGCGCTAGGAACTAACCTGTGTTACAGATACTGGGCACCTACTCCACCGTCACCTCAATTGATCAGTAACCTTTCTAGAAAAAAATCTCTTTTTTGACTTTCTGGCGTTCGGAGCAGGGCTATTTCCATCAGTTGATGTCTTTTGGCAGAAATGATGATTACCTCCTGTTTAATTCCTTTCGACGTTTCACAACAACGTCAAGTGTTATATCTGTTTTCACATTGGCTGCTAAAGATATATGTTCAAAAACTTATCATATAAATCAGTTACTCAGAACTTTCCTTTTTAACTTTATCACAAGATCATTAACCCACAAACCCGACGACCCCTAATGAAACTCTTGAAAACGTAAGTGAAAACGAATACGCACGTCGTCGACGGGGTACTTCATAAAGCCGTGCACGTATTAGCAAGCTGCGGAACATAAATAACAAGCGAAACAATTTACCTACAGTCTGAGGTATTCTTACAACTGTTTAGTTTGTTCAATATATACCAGCCGGGTACGTGCTGCGAATCCGACGAGCTGGATTCTGGTGTGATAGAGACGATGCAGAAGAATTGCACTTTTAGATACTTGTTGTTGTAGTTATTCTGTAAGCATTTCAGCGTTAAATATTAGGTGAAGTGTGCTTGAAGTGACCATAGCTTGCGGTAGAATGACATTTCACTTCACGCTCTCTTTCTCTTCTTCTTCTTTTTATCACGGTAACATTTAAACAGAATCTGGCTAGTCACTAGTTACTTTTATTTAGACACTGACAGTTCGCCCGTTTTCTAAAGCATGATCAAATCATTAGATCTGATGTTTAGATCTGTGTGGGAGGCCTTCCAACGCATCGTCTTCCGGTTCGCGGTCGCCATTCCAGACCTTATCGACCCCATCGGCCCTCCGTTCTGCGAGCAATGTGCCCTGCCCACTGCCATTTAAGTTTCGCAATTATTCGGGCTACGTAACGGTAACTTTGGTTCTCCTGCGGATATCCTCATTTCTGACGTGATCACGCAAGGAAACTCTGAGCATAGCCCTCTCCATTGCCCTTTGGTTGACTTAAAGCTTTCTGATGAGGCCTCATCAGATAGCTTTTAGTCACCCAATTTAACACACACACCTATCCACATTGTGAGCGACCACGTCTCTGTCCCTTATGTAATCATTGGCAACACACACTGGTCACAAACTTTTCGATTCGGTTTTGACGGTTGACCTCTTTCTCGAAGTTGACCGCCCCGACTAGACCGTTTGTCCCAGGTAGACATAATTGTCTACAACTTCGAGTGTAGAGTCTCCGATCTTGATAGGTGTGGGTGTTACATGGCATTCACCATGACCATGTTTATTATAAGACCTACTCTTTTGGAAGCTCTACTGAGGTCATCGAGCATTGTACTGAGGCTCTCCATGGTCTCAGCCATAACCACTATGTCGTCGGCAAACCGAAGGTGAGTGATGTACTCGCCATTAATTTTGATGCCTAGCCCCCCTCCAGTCCAGAACCTCGAAGACATCCTCGAGCGCAGCAGTGAACAGTTTCGGAGAAATGACGTCTCCCTGTCTCGGGCCGCGCTGAACAAGGATTGGTGTCAAGGTCTGATCCTGAAGACAGACTGACATGGTGGCGTATTTGTACAAACATTTCAAGACCTCAATGTACCGGTAGTCGATCTGGCACCGTTGGAGAGACTGCAGTACAGCCCAAGTTCGATCGTTTCGAAGGCGTAGTCCACAAACGCTAAACAGAGAGGCAGATTATACTCTTCGGTCTTCTGTATAACCTACCGTAGCATATATAAGTGGTCTACGTTGATAAAGTCTTGTCGGAATCCTGCTAAACAACTTGTAGACATGACTAAGAAGTTAGATGGGCCTATAGTTTTTCAGCCGGGCATTGTCGCCATGACCATGGCCATGCCTGTAGCGTTTTGCCCTCGAGTATGACGGAATCCAACAGCTTCTGAAGGGCCTTAAAGACCGGTTACCCACCCACCTTCAGGAGTTCGGCCGTGATTCCGTCATAAACCGGCGCCTTTTTTTTAAGCTGTTTCAGAGCCATCCTCATCTCATACAGGCTGACGTCAGGGATATCTTCGGTATAGTGTCGGGTCAATATAGCTCTTGGGTCGTTTGCTAGATTCGCAACGGTCTTGCTGATTGATTTGTACAACTTCCAATAGAAAGTCTCGATCTCCCTCAGAAGCTCCGGTTTGGCGGATACGATCCTGCTATGGTCGGTCTCCAGTTTCGTGAGCTAGCTTGAAAGCAACTTGGAGCCTTTATTTTGCTCAATCGCGTCTTTAATACGCTCGGTATTAAAGCGACGGAGGTTTCTTTTCAAGGATTTAGATATCTTCTATTGGGCTGCTGGTATTTGCACGCCTCATCTGAAGACTGCAGGATTATCCTTCATAAGCTTGAGAGTAGGATCAGAGAGCTTTTTGTTTCTATCTGTACGACGAGTCTTGAAAAACTTAGACCCGACCGTATGGACTGCTTCCACAAACCCGTCGCTGTATTCGTCCCTGGAGTTCTCTAGAGACTCGAAACGATCCTGGAGTTCGAGCTGAAAGTTCAATTCACCACATAAGTTTTTATGGTGGCATAAGACATAGGTATACAAACAACCAACTTTACTTCTTAATAATATTAAATTAAAATACCAAAGATGACTTGGTTTTCTGCGGTTTCAAATACAGTGGTAAACCGTGGTTTATGATGCGATGACTGTTCTGTATTGCTTGTAAGTCGGTGTTAGCTGCTATCACGATTTTATACGTCTTCATTGGCTGGTTAGCATTTTTCGCGGATATCAGAAAGTATGGAAGCGGTTGTTTTCTTGGATAATAGAAATGAGGTGAGGTGAGGTGAGGTGTTACCCATTTTTGATGGAAATGATGTAACTGTAGCGGAAATATTAGGTCATTACTTATGAAATTGCCATTTTTTTGGGGTTCGTAGTCAAAAAGGAACTCTTACAGTTTCGCCATGTCCGTCTGTCCGTTCGCAGCTTAGCTTATTGACTCTTAATACTAGAAAACTTGTGAAAAGAAAATTTGGCATGTGTATACATATTAATCACGCCAACAAAGTGGGCAAATAAAAACAAGCAAAACATTTTTAGGCAACCTCCTGTACACATAAATATTTTTAGGTTGCCTCCTGTACTAAACTTTCCCATGATTTGGGGTATCTTGGATAGGCCATTCAAAAATATTACGGGTCTGTGAAAACCATTTTTAGTTTCAGAGATCCGTTTGCGTAAAATTAAACTAATTTTTGTTATAGTCAAGTTTCCATCCCGCCCTGCAAGCTAAATTGTTGCTTTTGGCAAGTTTGCGAGTAATAGTGGACCAACTTAAAAAATGTACTTGTAAAAGTAAAAATTTTGTATATTGATGTATGGGGACAACAGTTTTCGAACGGCCAAGTAAATTTTGTCACATCGTTAGAGCAATGTTCGGTGTTTTCATTGCTTATGAACGTAAGTAAAGTTTCCAATTTATTTTAGTGAATATAGCTATTTTTACGGAACCTACTATGCGTGAGTTAAACTCGCACTTGGCCGGTTTTTTATGAAATATTTTTTTCTATATTTTTTATTTCTATTAATCTAAGTAATCACCCATGCAATTGATACATTTTTGCAAACGCTGTGGCAGTTTATTGATGCCCTTCTTGAAGAAATTTGCTGGACGGGAGGCAACAAATTATTCAAAGGTATTTTGTACTGCCTCTCGCGTATTGATTTTTTTCCCGCCAAGAAGATACCTATCCAAATTCTGGAAAATGTAGAAGCCTGTAGGCGCAAGGTCTGGTGAGTATGGCGGATGACGGAGAGCTTCCAACCCCACCTTTTGTGACTTGAAGACAGTGTGCAGTATGAGGTCGCGCGTTGTCGTGCAGGAGCAGCGAAGATGAGCCATTGACCAAAGCTGGTTGGAGCCGTGTGAGCTTGTCCATCATTATGTTCAGTTCTTCACAGTACACATCTGCAGCAATGCTTATCCCGTTTGGTAAGAAGCTGTGATGAATCACACCAGCCCTAGACCACCAAACAGTGACAATTTGTTTCGCATTGGCGATCATTTATTTCGTGGGGCACCCATTTGTCAAGCTTTTTTTAAATGTACTGTCTTATGTGTATAAGTGTACTGACCATTTGAAATAAAAAAATATTTTGATTTGAAATGGTCAGTACTTTAGTCCGTCAGTTAAATAACCTAAAAATATTGGACACGTATTTTTCTTTTGCCATGAAAATAAAAATATTACGACGATACATCTTGTGACCTCACGCCACACCGTTATAATACTTACATAGTGACGTCATTGTACTCCTATACTTTGATGCACTTTATCTTTGTATTTTTTTATCGATTTGGTTGGAAAGCAAAAAATACGTTATTTGATAATCTCATTGACGAATAAAATAGAATGATCATTTTTCTACCCTGGAAGCATCCCTATTTCATAAGTAAAGACACCAAACGGAGATGGTGGGATAAACCGGACTCATTCGATAACTGCTCCTTAGTAAGCTCTAAATAGAGAGAAGTGGCATGGAAGCAGAGTAACTGCAACGGGACATAACTGAAATCTAATGATTTTCAAAAATGCTCCTAGACTAAAGTTCATATAACTAAGTTTTGTAATTTACCCATATTTTCTATTCAGATCCAAATTACGTATTTCATCATCATCTTACTGCCCTTGTCCTATGGTACTTGTCCGGTTCTTTTCCCGTAATTAAGTCAACAAAAAAATAGAATAAATCATCGAAATAGAAAAATAAGTCCCTATTTAACCTAAGGCCGCGTACACATTAGATATCACATGCCACACGCTGTAGCTACGTGCAAACCTCAACATGACGCCCACGAATATCTCATTTTATATTGTTGACGTAGATGTTTATGCAAGACTCGCGCGTGAGCTGCATCGAGTAATCATACGCGTTTGACAATTTGTACGCACCCTAACCGCAAAACGGGCAAAACTTCCGTATTATCAAAATTAAATTGTATTGGTTAACTTTTGGAATCTCTAGCGACACAACTGTTGTATACGTGGTTGTACTGTTATCTAAATCTGCGGGTTTTAAAAATTATTGATAACAATTAAACATTATGTTGCACAGGAGTTTTCAATATTTGAGAACGATATACTCCTAATTATACTGACCTCTTCGAATAGTACCGTAAACTTTGTAAATAGAATTTATGAAAAAAACTCCAAATAACAAATAAATGATTTTTCATCACACCTATTCGAAAAACGACAATTGTCTATAGAGGATAGCGGGAGCCAATACCAATTTTGCGCCCGTGGGAGTTTGAGCATTCTCTCTTCTGATAGGTCCGCTTCGTGCTTCTGATAGATCTGCGAAGTTGGGTTGGAGGCGCTCGCGTGAAGGTTTAATGTAAAAAAAAATAGTTTCGGGTAGGTAGGTACTCGTAGCTTTTTATTTTTCTCTTAGGTAGTGATGAAAAATAGTGTGTATCACTCGGGGACAAAATATTTTGTTCTCGGGCGGCGTATATTGAATTCCTCGCTAAGCTGTGCTTAGCGAGGAATTCAAAATAACCCCCTGGAAGAAGAACAAAATATTACTTTGTCCCCTTGTAACACAAATAGCTATTACAACTCCTTAACGACCTGAGAAATTAATTATTTATCATATGGGTTTTAAAAGTACATAGTGGAAATCAATAAGAACCTTTTGCATAATATTTTTAGTGGTTCTGAATAATTTAAGTAGAGTTATTTTAATTTGACTCAAGGCAAAACATCTTGCGTCTGCAAAGTACATTTATAAAGCTTCATTAATTTGTAAATTGCCCTGGTAATTTCCAACAAGAACATTTGCAAAGGGGATGTCAACGTTTTATCTTTAATGAACCCTGCAGCAATAAAATAAAGAGTAATTCTGCACCTTTTTAAACTTTCCATCATAAGAAAAATGCGTGATTGCTCGACTCAATTACTTAAATGGGAATAAAAACGTACGCACGCTTTGCTTTTAAAACTTAACAAAAAAAAAAATCAACTCGTTATAAAGATTAGGTACAGTCCTAATTCCTAAAGTCGGGGCCATTAAACTTAAAGGTGTATAAATAATTTTAAGAGCAACAGCGCAAAATGTTCTAAGTCCGGGTAAGAATTTCCGGATCGGCAATGAGCCAACATTAGACAGAAAGTAATCTGCAAAACTACAAGCCCCTGAATGTATTCCAAATATTATTATGTTTAAGAACTATAAATTAGTTAGCTGTAAGCCTGTAACACCGCACGATAATGGCATTGGGTAATAACACTTAAGCAAACACAATATTTTGTAAAAGCGTGCGGCAAATCCCACTAAATCCTAGTTCGGAATCGAAGTCAAAAAGGTAATAAGGCAATTTTCTTGAAAATCCCTAAACGTAATAATGTGCCGAAAACGTTTTCTAAATTTACACATATTGTGCTCTCGGCAGAATCGCCCGCGTGGCGTACGATCAGAATACTCAATGCGATAGGGTGAAATATCAGATACTTATAGTTACAATGCCACTTACATAAAAGATGGCGTGTTATTGCGTTACTATGCTTAAATAAATATGAGAGTTAAACTGCAATAAAACTCAATCTTCAGGAATACACGTTGCTACGGAAGCTATTTGTAGTATAGTACAAGATTGTAAAAGATGCGGCGTTCAAATAGCTTAATAATTTTATTCAGATAGACCATTTGGGGTGTAGAACATGGAGTAAATTTATTATTTGAGCAGCGAGCCGCGGACAAAGGATTTAGGTTTGCTGAATTATGCAAATAAATTCACCATTCTGTAACATTTGTTGGCAATGTCTTTATTTCTGTAGATTTCTTAAAAGGCCCTCAAGACTAATCCCGCTTTTGGCTTCTGAATCCTCCTAAGTTGAATGAACGCGCGTATATACACCTGCCTGAAAGTATTTACATATTATATGTATATGGAATACCTAACTTTAAAAGGTCTAGTCTTGTATTTTTCTATCTGAGATTACCATAAATCTTTTGTGGCGTATTTATTTCTTCCACTTGTATAAACGGTTTATTTTGCTCATAGAATTTGATTGTTCAGTCTTCGTACAACATTATTTGAAATTAAATTATACAGTATGTATCTTTGACATTATCATAAATGCAAAACTAAACTTTTCTATTTTTATTTTACTGAATTTTCGAGAAATACCTACCAAGAATTGATAAATTTACGAACAGGGTACAGTAAAATTTATACGCAAAGGCACAGTAAAATTAAATCACAATTTTAATATTTGAAAAGAAGCCTCCAGAACTAGGCTTGCACGAACAACTTGCACCATTACTAAATCGGGAAGGAGCTTGCCGCAATATCCCCCAAATGAATGTCGAGAGAATCCCTTAAGAAACAGTTTTTGAATCCCAATGGTATATTTTCTCGGAAAAGACGATTCTTCAGCCGTTTAAGGCAATATAAAATGTTCTAGGGCGTTCGCGCTTGATTTTATTCTTTGTAAAGATTTTATTCAGGAACATCTTGTTATTGCGGTAGAAAACGGACCAATAGTGTAACTTAATAAAGATACAAAACAATACGAGGCTGAATACTCAATTTACAGTGTCGGGAACATTCGCGATGCTCATTATGTGTTTACAATGGGAGTCGCAGACGGCCCCGGTCGCCCGGCCGCCTGTCCCGTGAGCACCTACTTGCCACACAGATAGTGAGGAACGCTATCGGCCGTATCTTCAACAGCTCTGTAAACCGAGGTTCGGAATCAATTTCTAAGTATGTTCCTCAAGGGTCCAACAGGAAGCAGGCATTATGCTTTGGAAAGCAAACACTGATATCCTCTGGGATCGTTCCGCAGCGAGCTATTGATCGATTCGGATCACCGCCTATTGTTTATTTTAACAGTGTTTCAAAGTTTGATCATTGTTTTATTTATCAATCCATATTATAAAGTAAATCTCTCATTCTTCTTTTAAACTTACCAACGGATTTTAATGTGATTTCACCATGATAATTATAGAGAACATTCGGGATATTTTTTATTAATTTTACATATAACAACGAAAAGTTGGTGTTGTGTGAAGCGACAGTGAGTTGTTATAGTCGTGACGAAGCAATCTTAGAAGTCGGATTTGACAGCTTTAAATTGACTAAATATAGATTTAACACATAGTAGCAAACTGATACAACTTATGTATCTGACATATCAGATTTCCCGGTTTAGCGATAAGCGTGTCCTGTGACACATAAGCCTCTTCCAGCCGTTTCCACTCTTCTCTATTCTTAGGTTTCCTTGACCGGATTGTCAGACAGACGACGGATGTGTATAAAAATATTTAATATATCTGATCTATATATCTATCTGTACCTTTAAACGAGCAATTCTTGTATATATGTAGGCATATATATAATCTAAATCTCGGAAACGGCTACAACGATTTCCATGAAATTTAGTATGCAGGGGGTTCCGGGGCAATAAATCAATCTAACCTAGGTTTCATTTTTAGAAAACGTCGTTTTCTCTATTTTACCCGAGCAGAGCTCGGTCGCCCAGGTATTAATAATTAAACTTGATGCTATCGAATGATACTTGTTGTTATAGTGTATAAAATAATAGAATTAAAAATTAAATTTTCTATTTCTTACGTATATAGTCATCGCGGCATATAAAATGAGAAACGTCATCAGACTCCTTAGATTGTTAAGATTAAAATTATCATTTCAAATCTTTCACGACATAAAAGTACCTACTTAAATAAAAGGTTTCAAATCAATTTAACCACCAGTAAACACTGTCAGGGCAAAATAAATGTTGTCTAAGCCAACTAATCTGAATTTTACTCTGAACATTTTATTTGGGATTCAAATACAAATAAAAACTACACAACAAATAGAACTAATAAATAACCCGCAAATAAAACTAACATCACTTCGGTGAAAGAGCATCAATGAATCCAATAGTAAAAGACCAATCAGGGATACTCCACTAAGTTAAGTTTCTTTGTCATTTTTAACGACGACTCATGGTTTTTCCCCAAAGTGAAGCGATCGATCGTGTACCCGACTATCATTTAGGGGAAAAGGCTATAAAAATCGAAGCAATGCTTGTTTGATTGAATAATAGAAAAGCTGGATGGTAATACAAACACACTGATAGACAAATAAAACACTTCCCCGTACGTGACTCCCAATAAAATTACCAACTCGACCCATACGCCAGCAACATCCTCAGTTAATATATAAATACAAATAATATAAATAAAATCCACTATATTTTGCTTAAAGATAAATATAAAAAGAAATGTGCTAATAGAACCTAGATCGACGAATTTTTATTATGACGATACGCTCCAGGCTCCAACACAAACACGCTACCGAGAAAATACTTCTACTTTTTTAAATCTCCCCGTCTTAACTGACAATAAAAATAAAGAGATCAACGTAAGATAAAATGTTTCTTTTCGCACCTTTGTTATCCTTTCGATGCCTAAAAAAATATCTTTAATACTTTTTATTGGAACACGGCTAAAAGTTTATTTAAAATTATGTAAAATAAAAAATGGAATCTGCTATTAAATCCGGCGAAGTTTCTCCAATCCTTCTTAGATGCTTGATTCTGTGTAACGAAGCGTAATGGTTCATTTTATTTGCATAAATTTGGATGCAAAGATTTATGTCCGCGGCGTGTATAATTAGAAATTGAAATTAAATTAGTTTCGTTACTTCTCAAGTCGAGTGTCATTTCAATTTTTTATGACGAATGAATTGATAAAGGTTTTTTGGAGGAATGGAATCTTTCGATTGACATGGGGTGAAACAGAATGGATGAATATTTAGCGATATATTGATTTTGTCCCGACCAACGCTGCGTTAGACAAAGAAGTCATTTTGAGTTAGATAATATTATGAAAAATAGACAGTCATGGGGACCGGCGACAGAAGCCAAAACTTCAAACTTTGGAATATCTTAAACACATTTACTTCGTCACACATCTCATTAGCATGTCGGTGACGTGAAACCATACGTTTTGCCCCTACCAAAAATCGATCAACGCGACTAAAAATGTTTTCAAATCAATAAAATAATAAACTATTAGAAGTTGCCCGTGATTTCATAGAATATTTTCAGTTTTGTTTGCAACTTCAAAAGCAACGTGCAATGGCTATGAAAAAACTTACTTTGTAACCAATATGCTAATAGTAGAAATATTTTGACCATTTTCCAGGTTATTTTTAATAGCACACATAAAGATAACAAAACAAAAAAATATTCTGATAAATAACAACAATAGTTTTACAGTGAACACACATTCGGACAATGGCGCACTCAATTTCCGCGCAATAGAAACCATTTTTTGTATGGCAGTTGTAAGCTGGTTTTCCAAAGAAACGCGTTTGGCATATTGTGACGCTTCTAAAAAACATTGTTACGGGGAAAATATCAAATAGGAACTGTGGAATATGGTAAAAAAGATAAACGTAATAAAAATCGAAATAAGAAGATTATCCTCTATATTCTAATTTAAGTCATTTTCTCCATTCGACTCGACCTCGACTCAATCAAATTGGCCGTTTGTTGTTTATTGAAATTGATGAGTGTTTTCCGTTTTCATGGCGACGGAGTCGAGTGGAGTGGACGAAGACTTCTTTCAGAAGGATTTCTATTCTCTCTTCGTCTTATTTGCTGTCTTCATTACTGGAGGTAGTGCCCATCTTGGCAAGCTTTGACGTAGTCACTGAAGAGCTGAAGTATTTAGAAGTGAAGATTTACACTTTGACACTTTTGAACATAAAAGGGCATGAATTTTGACGGAGGTAGGTGTTACACTCACATACTCTCATACCAGCTTACAAACAGTCCCTCGCTCTTAGTGTCGTTCTAAATTAATAAGATTAATTACTGTTTAATGACTTTGAGGGTACTTAATTACTGTATAGACACTTGATGAATTACAATCTGATAATAAAGATATATCACTCTATATTACATTGAGTAGCTTCACAAGTTAACATTATTTATTTTCTAAGCCTAGGGGTAATTAATCGAATTGACGTAGTATAACTACATATAAACCTTTCGTGATAGTTAACGAGATAAGTAAAGTTTAGGTTTCGGTTCAAAAGTGGGTTAAATTAGGCCAAGCGCTACCGAGCAATTATAAAGCTATGTTTGAGATATTGATCAAAAGTTACTAATTACTATTAATAACTTTATCGTGACGAATTTGACACCCTGGCAAAATGTATCAACCAATTTATAATTTCTCTTTTTGTTTGGGCTCTTATTACTAGCACATTATTATTAGTCTGTGTTGTCTCACACCAGGACAAAGGTTTTCCCTCCTTCTACTTCTCATGGTCTTCTGCGATCGCTGGCCAATCTTTTAAAACGGACTCCAGCTCATCCTGCCAACTCTCTCTGGGTCTCCCAATATACAACATATGTAGACTTTAACACCTTTAACATCCAACGTCTTTTGTGTAATATAAAACAAAAGACACGTATTAAATCAACCTCCATTCAATTAGCAGAACATATTCGTTCAATGTTGACAGTATATGCCTCAGTCCGCCTCGCTCCGCGCTTGTGTAGGTACCTACGCACCGGCACTTGCCTCTTCATATATAATGCGTACGTCGAGAAATTCCCTGTCGGCGTCCCCGTTTCCTACTACAACTTGTTTCTCAAGTCATGTATGAACAGACGTCTTACTAACGTATATTACACATCTGCATACCTTTGCTGCCGGGATTGCTTACTTATTCTGCACCGTAGTGTACAACGGAAAATTCAGTAAAATTAATATCAAAAGTTTTATTCAACTTTATGATCATGTACCAAAATAATTATTTTATTCCACAATTTACATACCGATGTAGTATAAAATGTTCCGAAACATTTTATTTGCTAAAGTTACAAGAATCTGAAGCAAATAGTACTAGAGTCGTGTTCAAGACAGTTATTCGTAGCAAAAGTGCGGAAACAACGTTTCCCGCTCGACATGAACCGAATTGCACTCCCTCCCTGCTTGTTTTCTCATTTTATTACTCTTTCTTTTGTCGGGTTGGTTACACTTTGCCATAAACTGATTTGAATATTCCCTGAACGGGGTTTAACAATAGCAACTGGTGAAATAAAGAGGGGAATTTGTAAGGAGATTATTCTAAAAATATTTTATTAGATTCTAGCGCGCATGTACGCGTCTTCTTTGTAATATATTACAATGCTGTGTGACCTTTGAAATACGATTAATGTTGAGAATTAAGATTGATTGCCTTCATATATGTGGTTTGTGGATCTATCGAATTCTTCATTAATTATGCTTCAATACGAGGAGTGAAGGATTACCCGCTGAATGTTAACTAACTAAAATAAATCATTGTAATTGTAATTGATGTTATATACCATTAGATTTCTCAATCATTGGCTTCATACCTCTTCTTTTTAGTGTGTCGATAACAAACAGATTACCATTAGTATAATGCATTGCCTGGCCCAGAATTCAGCCAAGGCACCCTCCACTGACACAGTCATAAGATCCTCACGTGAACAGGCAACAGGAAATGCGGCACAAGAAGAACGGTGGGCCATGGTATGCGAAGAGACGCCGCACAATCACCGAAAATCGGATACATCCGATTAACCCCACCTATGGAGATTGTCTTTGCTGCGGCCGACTTGAGTGCGGAGTCTATTAAGAGTTTTTCAAGTCGGCCAAGGAAACGCGTTCCCAGTTCGAGGCAATGATCAGCCCCCCTAGCCAAGTTAAAAACGTTTCGTATTGAATCTCTTTCTACAATGTTAACGCCTTCTATTCGTTTGGTCTGACCACGTGACTTAACGTTCAGATGAGTCATTCACATTCATTGATTAGTTTTCTATTAGCTTTATCGATTGTAGATTGTCAACTTGGCTACAGGTGCAAGCGGTTTAAATTGCTCTCGCCAAAGATTGCATCTCTTCGTGGTGATGTTGCCGGTACATGGACATAAGCAACCAAGAAAACTTTTTAGACATTTAAGCCTTTGGGGCACCAAGCTACAGTTGTGCTTCATACTTATGCCGAGATGATTTGCGAATTCGAAAGACAATGAAACTAAAAGTTACTTAAAGGTACTAACTACTAAAACAACAGAACAAAAAACACCAACAGTACATTTCTAATTGACTAAATTGTATGTAAACCATCAAAGTTCCAGTCTGTTTCGTCCAGCCACAGTTTTATTGACATTAGCTAACTCGAGAGCTCCCTCTATTTGTACTGACTGTATTATTTCTTGGTTGTACGAAACAAAACTCAAGCGGGGTAATTAGGCCCTTAGCAAACATAACAGATCCGTACAATGAGAAAGTGAAAATGTCTGCTCGGAGAAAACGAATTGCTGGTTGAAAATTATCTGTCAAAATCTGAGGTCTTGTCTTTTAATTTACCTTCGATGTCATCCTGCGCAAATATTGTAATTTGCTCAAATATATTATCATAATGTATGAACTCGTCTCCTGAATGCGAGAAGCACAGGGCCGGTCGTTGTGGCTACGCTTGGAAGGCTTATGTATAGCTTCTTCTTTCTTCCTTCGGCTGAAATAAATAAGATGAATACTTATTTATTTGAGTACGTACACGTATTATAATTCTTCTCCTCCCGTGTGTTTACCATATATCTCATAGACCATCCTTCTTCTTCGAAGAAAAAGGTAGCCCATGTTATGATATAAATACAAATATTGTTGGCCAGTCACAAAGTTTAGCAACAGAACAAACAGACCACGGTTGAATAAAAGTATAATCACTCGAGGTAGAATTTTTATTACATCTGTACCTACTCTGTAGAAACGGATCCAGACACTATAATTACGGTACATATAGCCGGACAAATGCTTTTCAAAATGGTGGCTAAGCAGGCGGTTAGCTGACGCATCGATAGCTCTAATTCCCATCAGTCCAGCCGAGGTTTATTCAGATTGGCTGGCTGGATTGATGCCCGTTATTTATTTATTGTTTCAGTTGTGAAGTATTTCTGATCCACCACATTGTTTTTATGAATTTGTTAAGTGCGACCGTTTGCCAAAGTAGTGACGAATTTTGAAGTTCGAAGCGTAGTGGCATTTAAATTCAAATTGATGATCCAAATAGACATAGATATCAAAATAATGATCTGCGAAAATGTTCCACTCTATTTAACGTAACCCAGAGCCTCAAAAGAGAGAATAAAGACCTAACCATGTATGAAACGAAATGTCACAATATTTTCAAAATAAAATAACTCGCTGTGAAAATTTAGGTTAAAAGTAGCATGCAATCTAAATCGAATATCTAGGTTATACATTTACTTGAAACCCTTTTTTACATTTGTTTTAATGTAACTCACAAAATTCATTGTTCTGATGTTATATATCACAAAAAGTGTTATAGTGGTCGTAAGCAAGTAATTCTGCATTTCTTCTCTGCGGTAAAGGTGGAGTAAAATAAAAAGAGTATTAAAGTAAGCTACAAAAAGGTTTTCGTTTCAATACAGCTTACGTGCTTTTAAGTGATAGAATGTAATCCTCTTTTGCGTATGTTTGAAAGATTCAAATGAGAGAACGAAGATACGAACAGAAAAATTGGTGGTCTCATACAGCGGGCGTATCTTTTTTCAAAATCAATGTGTCGATGGCTAGGAATATTGATTTTTCGAAAATCCAATGATGCAGTTTTAGTTTGCATCAAAATCGAGCATGCGCCTCCTTTCAGTGTTTTCCGCTATTTCTCATAATTTCAGGTTTAGCCACCCTGCTATCCACCGCTCTATTGAAAACCCTGTGTATTCATTTAAGCAATGGGTAGTGTACAACTTTATATATTTCATCATTGTCAGCGGTTTCCTCATAGTACTTACATGGAACATGTATGATAATTTCTGAAATATCATTAAATGCCACGTTTTGAGGGTTCCTCGTAACGTTCCCTTAATATTTTATTTAAGAGGGTTAATAATTGACATTAGACACAGCAAAGGGCTGGTGCGAGTGCGTAATCGTAAAATTAAAATTAAACTGTTTGTGATCTACCTAGCGACGTTATTAAACCCTCAAGTGTTCGTACAAATAATAATAGCAATGTGATCTGGTTTATATTGTTCCTTGAGAGCTGTTGTATCTCGAAGGGTTTAATAAAACCATGTAGGTATATGAAAACAAGTGTAGGAGGTAGGGACATATTGTTTCAATAACATTCTGATACTTGTATATCCTTCAATGTATTGACGGAATTCAAACACAATTGCTGACTGTTTGCGGTTATCATGCCAATACCTTACGCTATTTAGAAAGTTAAATTATTATCATCATCAGGTAAACTGATTGACGCTTGTGAATGTGGAGCTCTCACAATTGTACCTATATCTAATTTCGTTGCCTTATCAGTATCAGAATAGTATATTATCATATAAAGAAAACAGAAAGCTCTCACGAATGTGTTATCATCTTTCTGCCCTCATCCTATGTTACTGGGTGTCGGCACCATTCGTTCGTTTATACTTTTATCTACACCCATGCTATAAATCCTCTATAAAAGTTCTTGAAACAGTTAGCTTATTGTCAACATTAAAACAGCCAGTGTC
Organism: Orthosia incerta; assembly: GCA_948252205.1. NCBI lineage: Eukaryota > Metazoa > Arthropoda > Insecta > Lepidoptera > Noctuidae > Orthosia > Orthosia incerta. Next base: position 12,048,609 of record OX411748.1, read on the forward strand.
ATAGTAACCATAATATCATCCAAACGGGTGTTATAATGTTGTACTAAATTTCATAATGCAACTCCTTTTTTACTCATCGAACAGCCACATTCTCATGGCACGCGCGTTTCACTACCACAGCGCCGTAATTTAAAAAAAAAACTTATTCGAATTTTTGAATTGACGTCGTATCCCGCCATTTTTGTTCAATAATAGTATTGAACAAAATACTTTTCATTACTCATACTCTGAAAGTAGGTCTTAAGTTGCCTGAGGAGCGGGTTGAAAGTAATACTTTTCAGCCCTAGGGAGAATCGCTTTCAACTGACAGCTGTCAAATTATTTAAAAAAAAGGCTAGTTCCTTTTCACATATCTATTGAACCATGTTCCAACTTTCTATACAACCACGAAGTAAAATTGAAATAACTTAAAGTTAAGTATTGATTAAAGAATATATATTTTTTAAATAACTTTATTATAATTTAGTTTCAACAATTTCTTTAAAATAACTTAGATTTGGGCAAAATATTTACCATTTTTTCGATGATGAAAATAAAAAATTATGGCTGAATAGCAGGCCGGCCACAGAAAAAAAAACAAACAAAATAGGCGGGAAAGCGGCAATCATTTTTTCTTTAGCTAATTCATGTTTTTATTTTTATTTCCTTGTATTTGTAATGAAAAGCACAGTGTTTACCTCGGGTTAAAGACTTATTTAGTCCCTCGAACTATTGGCGCCCTCACTTCGTTCCGGGCGCCAAACCCCGTCTCGGGACTAAATAAGTTACTTTCACCCCTAGGATAACAATGTACTATTGTTGTTTACAAAAATGAGTGATACAAGCTATGATAACACACCACCAGATATTCCGAGTACATCAGGATCTGCCAACATTCAGCAAGGTGCAAATATTCAAATGCATTTTAATAATTGTACGATCCAAAATGTAAATAATTATTACAATAAATAATTATATTATTACCTATACATAGTTTGCTTGTATTAGATACTCAGTAATTAAACTTTCCATGAATTTACATAGAGTTCTTACAACACTCTACAATACCCTATGGTTTCAGAACCTTTATAGAGGATTCATATCATGGGTGAAGATAAAGTCTTGTATGCAACTGTTATAATTAGGTATTAAAACACTCATGTGATACTATTATCACACTCGGCTTCGCCTCGTGTGATAAACCCACATTCGTGTTTTAATACCCCTTATTATACAACAGTTGCATAAATAACTATTATTCTCCTCATGAAAAGTTAAATTATCTAACTCGAATAATAAAGATAAAATTGGAGAACCCAATTGAATCTAGAACTTGTTTACATTCACAATTCCCACAAGAGATAGCCTTCTGTTACAACTAGCTTAGCAATTAATTAATAAGCAGAGTCTTAGAACTGTTGGTACAATGTACACAGTGCCTCATCTATAGCAGAATACTTCTAAGGAAGTTTATTACGTAAGTAATAAAAGGCGGTAATTGCTTCTTTTCTCTATAAAGGACGGACAAAAGGCGGCACTGTTACTGTTTTAGCGCTTCTAGCGAAGAAAAAAAAACCACTGGGTACTTATTGAAGATTCGTTTTCAATTCACCAGCCGCATTCGTTTCCAATTTCTGGATAATCGAGATCTTGCTCAATTGAACACTCGATTACTCGTTTACGGGACACCCCTCACTGTTTGAGTTTGCCGAGTTTGATTGGGTTTGCATTGCAGTGGGATATTATCATTGAATAAAATTAATTCTCAAGAAATAAAAGCCGTTTGGCATATTGAATATAATCTATTTCGTTAACGTCAAGTAGAGAGAGACCAGGAGAAAATTGTTGAGTCTTTGTGGGAAATGGGTGCTTCCTGAAAGCTTTGAAAAGTTATATAATGATATCACTGTGGCATGTTTTCCGGGGAGCAGTTAACGGATGCCCAGCAGGCAGGCCTATTATATTTATAGTCTGCCTGCAGTACTCTACAGTGTTCGAGCGCCCATGCAGCTGAGAAGGAAAGTTGTCTAATTAGCAATCCACTAAACATTTGAAATAACGAAGTTGGAGCATTAAATTGCCTTTTTATTACAAAATATAAATAGCATTTTGAAAAGGGTAGTCAGCAACGGATTTTCAGAGACTTTATGCATTTTGAGTAAAGTTTCGTTCAGTTTCGTAAGGAGGGTCGTGCTCACGATGCGATGAGGAGGAAGACTCGGACTCAGACTCGCACTTGGAATCAGAATCGGACCCGGACTCAGACTACGACTCGGATACCGACAAGGACTCGGACTCGGAATCGCCCACGCACTGGGACTTGGACTCGGACCAGAACTTGGAATCGGACTCAGACTCTGTCGCTGACTCGTGTTTCTGACTCTGGCTGACTCTTACTCTGATTCTGACTCGTATTCGGTCTCGTACTCGGATACGGACTCTGACACGGCGTAGACTCGGATATGGATTCGGGCCCAGACTCGGTCTCGGGCTAGGACTTGGACTCGGACTCGGTATCGGAGGCTGAGTCGGACCCGGACTCAGACTCGGCCTCGCTATCGGGCTTGTGCTCGAACTCGGAATCGGTATCGGACTCGGACTCGGACTCGGACTCGGACACGGACTCGGCCTCGGTTATTAGCTATGTTTGAATCGGGGATGAAAATCGGTTTTGCCGTTCAAAATTATGTGCGTTTTACTGTTTGAATCGGGGAATTTGCGCAAGATATCGAGTCAGTTTTTATTTTTTATTTTGATACAGTTTTTGAATAAGAAAGAAAGAAGAAAAGAAAGAAAACATTTATTGCCACTAAGAAATGTTAAAACAACATTTAAAACACAGCTTTAAAGCACAGTATTTCCAGTATGGCAAAAGGAGCGGGCTCAGCCGATGCTGACCAGTGTGCAGCATGGCTACTACACTAGTCAACGCTGATTTCCAGCATGCCCCCTTTCTCACAGCACGTATCATAATTATAAGTCACTTGACAAATACCCAACCCAACCTCAATAAATACCCTGAACTACCCTAAATATTAAAATGAATGTCCTTCTCCATAGAACATTTGAATTAAGAATCAGGTAATGAGTAAAGTGTACGCGAAAAACGCAAGCATACAAATGTACGTACGTATTTCTACATGAGAAATTATAGAAAAAAATGGATTATGTGACAAAACGTAGAAAGCGTGGAGCGTTCTACGTTTTGTAGCAGCATATTTACTTTTTGTACAAATGTAAAGCTGCTTCCGAGTACCTCAGTTATTACTCGAAAAATTTATCAAAAGGCTAAACACTAAACATCCTTTGCTGGCTGCTCTATCTACAGACCGGTTCCAAGAATTGCCACAAACACCATATATTCTCCATGTTTGGCTATGTTAAGAGATGACTCGTTATTTAGTTCATGAATTGAAAAATGCTCATCATCGTTATCATCTTCCTCCCATGTTCCACGTTACTTGCGGTCTGCGCGACACGTTTCCTTCTTCCATGCTGTCCTGTCAACCCTCACGCTATCACATGCTCATTTTTTATTTTATATTATTTCATCCTTCCTCTATACAAGTCCATTCCACGACAAAATATTGCTATCTTCGTTGCAGGATCCATGACAGTTGAATTGTTATTCCGGGACTCATCGAGCTTCATTGAGTCGGCGTTCATGTGGTCGCCACTGTTGATCATGGCTTTAAGGAGTCGCAGTGGTTAGGAAGTGTCTAGAAAAAAGTGACAAAAGATTTTTTTAATGTGTTTTAGATAAAATAATAAAACATCTAGTTGAACGTTTTTAAACTTGGACTTACATAGTTAATCTCAGTCTGGAATAGCCAAGTCCTACCTGTGGGATTTCCAGTGGCGGCTTAATTAACGCTGACACCAGAGGTGGCCACATCCTAAACGAAAAAAAGAAAAGTGGTTGGGAAAAGAGTGGCAGGCTTGTTCCATATAAAAAATGCAGCTGGGTATCAGTATTTACATGAAATTACTGCCAATCTGAGAGCAGTGGCGGCCCGTAGTATTGGCCGCAACCTACAAGTTGTAGGTCGTAGGTTCGAACCCAGGCAGGCGCTTCACTTTGTGTAAATTTTTTCTTAACCACTTCTCTCAAAAACGGTGAAGGTGGAAACCAGCATGTCCTAAAACCAAAAATTCGAAGACATGTGACATCCACCACTCCGCACTGGGCCCGCGTGGTGGATTACGGCCCATCCCATCCTCCCAATCTGACCTCCACAACCCAGTAACTATGTACCTTAACATGATACCGAGACTGGTGTCAGATTGTCTAGCTCCTTACGACAGTCGGTAGTATTTAAGGCTGTCGGAATCAACGGCTTAGCATGCTTTCCGCAGAAAGAGGATCGTTTACAGGTACATTTAAGCATCGCCACTTATGGAGATATTGATAGGCATGTAATTATTTGTAAAGTATATTGGACAGGTAAATAGGATCGATTAACCTAGGTTGTTGATCACTCAGGGTATACAAGTTAATTACACAAGCTTTACTTGTTTATCGAGCATCTATTTAGAGTTTTAATTGTAAATTGGCGCTTACTAAAGTGGACAGTTTAAGTACCTATAGGACCAATCTCGCTGTTTCATTACAGACACCTTATTATTAAGGCTTATTAAAAAATACATGCTCAAAATCGTGCCCGATTTACGCATTAAAATTAAATGCAAATATAATGCCGACCATCTTCCCGTAAAATTATTTTGGATTACAAAATTAAAACAATAAAATTAAAGTATCTTTGTTGTTCCCAAAAATCTTTTAACACCACGTTATACCGTTTTACTGTAATAATAATTGTTAAATCGCAACCTACGCGATACAATTCAGCATTTCGTGATTTTAAAATAACTTTTCTAGCAACTCCTCGTATACTCGTACGTAATAATAATAATTACGTAGGTACTATTTAAGTAGATTAAAAATCTTCCGTTATGTTGTAAGTGAGGTATCGTACTGGACTTTGTTGAAAAGGAGTTGGGTAATTATAATTTACTTTTCAGCTACACCTAATAATCTGCCTAGGATTTTATCAATAAGTTAGGTTCGGTTTCAGTTCTATCCGGATTCAGCTGAATACAGTGTGCTTATTCTGAGTTTTTTAACATACTCACTCGTGGTAACGTAAACGATCTCTTATGTCAAAATGTATACAAAAAAGGGGTTTCTCGTTACCGTCACCAGACGGCACTTAACCAGTTTCAATACAAATTGACATTTACGTTAACGCTATTGAGCGTGAGTAAAAATTCGCACTGAGGCCTCTGTTTATATCCGACCTCCACAATCCAAAACTTGGTAACTTGATCACCCATTGACAAGACTGGTGAACGATTTTATGGCTTCTGACTACCGTAACGTCTGTAAAAGATATTCAAATGGCAGCCACAATCAATGGGTTAAGCCCCGCCCTCCTAGCCAAGTTGTAAACGGTTCGTATTGAATCTCTTTCTACAATCGTTAACGCCTTCTATTTGTATGGTCTGACCACGTGACTTATCGTTCAGATGTGTCATTTCCATACATTGATTCGTTTTCTACTAGCGTTATCGATTGTAGATTGTCAACTTGGCTACAAGTGCCGTTTCTGATGGCGCGACGCGATTCGATTTATATATCACACCGAGCAGCAACCGAACGATAGCAGCAACGTGCGCGATATCACCTATCGATACAATTTAAATTGCGTCGCACCATAAGTAAAGGGCCTTACGTGCTTCCCGCACTTCTTTCAGTTATAAGCAACATTTAAGGTCCTCTATTTCACAAGCTTTTTAACCGACTTCTCAAAAAGGAGAAGGTTATCAATTCATTTTTTATATTTGTTACCTCAGAACTTTTTAATGGGTGAGCCGGTTCTGACGATGCTTTTTCATTTGAAAGCTGGTGCTTGTCACGTGGTTCCATCAAGATCAAAAAAAAAACAAACACTCGGGATAGCTGCAATCGCATGTCTGTTTAATTTTTTACAACATTTCATAACATAACATCACACTGGTACGCTCTAAAGGGGTACGCAGGCGTGAAAAGTTCACCCTGGTATACTCTCATTCCACCGGTTGTGTTTAAGTTACATGTTATTGGGTTAATTTATTCTGGCATCACTTTGGGCATTATAGGTCTAGCCTATAGAACTGGTCCATTAACTACTTCAACTAAAAAGTGAAAAATAAAAACTTTTTACAAAAAATACAAGAAGTAGTCGGTTGTATCTTTTTGTAAGAAAGTTTTTTTCGACTAAATATTTCCGCATTTGTGGCCTTCGAAAAGGTCAAGTGTATTCGCAAACGGCGCGCGTGTAAGATTTGATGTGTGAACAGACGTAAGAAAGATATGATATATTTATTTGCTCAAAGATGTGTACCAAGTTTCGTACACATTTTATACATGAATAAAAAAGATTTTATTATACTTGCCTTGTTAGTTAGTAAGTTTATAACTTAGAATGTTGGTATGTATCTTACAACTGAATTTTTAGACAGCAAATTGTCTCCAACCGATTCAGCTGAAATTTTGCGTACAGGTTGATACGTCGTGTCTAAGTTCAATATGGTGGACTCTCAAAGATGGCGGATCAATATTTTTTTATGCACCCCAATGATATATTATATGGATATCAAACGAAAGGGTTTGGTGAGAGAATAGTAAAAAACCGGCCTAGTGCGAGTTGGACTCGCGCACCGAGGGTTCCGTACAAACTTCAGCTTTAAGGTATTATAGACCTGTATTTGATATGAATTTCAATTTAATACCTTTACGAGTTCATGAGGAAAGGGGTAGTAAGTTTAAAATTATTAAAAATATTTTTATTATATCATGTAACAAAAAAATTACGGTCTTCGCAATTTTTCCTTTATCTGTGCTATAAGACGTTGCTCCGTACCGAATTTCAAGATTCTGAGTTCATGGGAAGTACCCTGTAGGTTTTGATTCCCTTGCGAGTGTGAAACATTTGTGGCATAAACGGCTGTATCTTTTGATTGCGTTGGCTTAGAAGTTAGATTTTTTCACAACTTTAAGGGACAGTACATTTGAGTATTTGATATACATTTCAGTTTGATACCTCCACACGTTCCTGAGAAAAAGGGTCTTGACAGGCAGACAGACAGACGGATGGACGGACAACAAAGTGATCCTATAAGGGTTCCGTTTTTTCCTTTCGATGTACGGTACCCTAAAAACTTGTACTTTTAATTGATAATTTTATTTTGCAGTTACATGACATAAACAAATTGACTGATTGGTCAAGCTGCTAACTGTTGCACTAGATATGATCTGGATACGATCCCCGGCCCGGCAAAGTTTTTTTGGCTTTTTTTATATGGCATTTCCTATAGGTTGGATTATTGGTTATGGAGTTTCTTGTGCATTCTTCTCCATTACAAGCTACTTTCCGAATGCACGGTAGAATCAACTATTATTATTTGTAAATTTTAATGTAACGTTCAAAAGTGCCGCTTGGTGGCCTACTTGAAATAAAATATCTTTGTCTTTGATATACCTTGTTGATGGCAAAAGCTCGCCTATTACATGCGACTTAAGCATAACTGGTGAAATGATGGTGTACGAGCTAGGTGCAACTTTGCATAACCATCTGTGGAACCCACACGTGATGTTGTAATAAAATACATTGAGTGTGTCATGCTCTCTCAAATGTCTCTCTGATGGTGGCGCGTGTGTTGGATCATCCGGTTCCCTTCATGATGGTTGAGCTGGGTGGTGCCAATTCATGCGTCATGTTCGTGAACGGACGCCAGCAGTTGGGATTGGTCATAACTTAACTGCTTCGGATGTTAATGTTTTACTGTATGTAATGTATGTACTTATTTAACTAAATATTGTAAAAAAAACCAATTGTTTTTTTAAAAGAGTAAGTATGGAGTTTCTTGTGCATTCTTCTCCATAACAAGCTACTTTCCGAATGCACGGTAGAATCAACTTTTATAACTTGTAAATTTTAATGTACCTAACCACCAACGTCGCCCTAACGTTCAAAAGTGCCCAAGCGGCACTTTTGAACGTTTTTCACTATTGAAGTAAAATATCTTTGTCTTTGTCTATGTCAAAATACCTATCACCAAACACACAAATAAAATTAAGTCACACTAACAAAGCAGATTATGACTTGTTATTGAAGTAACGTTAAGCTTCAACGTAAATAGGTTTCCTAATACAGTCTGAACCCGTTGAATAGCGAACCTCGGAGCGCCTATCTGATGGTACTGCGATTTATACCTTTTAGATTTAAGGCGATACGGCACGAGTGAGGTTAACTTGACATGTCGTAACAACTGATTTAGATCATTTTAAGTGACTTTATATTTTCGTTTGTGTAAACAAATATTACGACGTAGGCGTCGTAAGAAATAACAACTGAAATTCTAAGCCCATTCAAGACATAATTGAATTTAATTCTTCCACTACTTCTTTTTTATTACAGTCAACCACAGAAAAATATTCAGGTATAAAGAATTTTCAGGCAGCTTGCATCCCATGGCCTACCCGCAGGAACCTTGGAGTCTACATTTTTTTTTTCACTTATATGAATTATGTGAACTATAAAGACATAGAGGTGAAAATAAATTCATAGTTTGATCAGTACTGCCAGGGAATCTGCAGGCGGAGGAGCTCAGTAGCTGTGGCTTGGTCACCCACGGCGAAGCGAAGAGGAACCCGAGGAGGGGCCGCTCGTCAGGGCTTTTGCCGATAAGCCGACGACGAAGCGGCCAACAAGTAGGTTGCGGTGCCGCCTGGGCCACATCGCAACTGAACCGGACCGCGATGTCGTAAAGGCCTTCCCATACCCATACGATATCGTGGCTGAGGGTTGGAGGCCGCGGCGGGAGAGGAGTGCCGGTATTGCAGTGTGCCACTCTCCCTACCTTCCACGGCCTGGACGGGGTCGCCACCGTCTGATGGCGGACGCGGTGGGGCCGCAGGGGAGGAGAAGTGCCGGTATAGCGTTGGCCACTCTCCCTATCCCCTGAGGCCGAAAAATGTTAGGCGGCGAAGCCATTTCCTTGACCCGTCACAAGGGGACCAAGGGTGCCAAACAAGGAGTCGTCTGGCACCCATGTGCTGGTTTAGTCCCTGGGATGGTCAGGACGTACAGTGTGTTCTGGTGCGCCGGTGATGGGGGATATTCCTCAGAGAACGGTCCGGTAATGGACAGCCGCGGCAGGTTCGCGGTGAATGCTTGCCTGTGCTCCCGCCATAAGCGGCACAGGAGGACACCGTGGAGTTTTAGTGGTTAGAGTCCCACATAACTGCACTATCTCCCCGTGGTAGTGCACTTTTCAACGCATAAAGGGATTCTCTTCTACGAACAATTAAACAAAGTAACCTCTGTATTTATTTAGATAATAACTAAAACTTATAAAAACTGTATGTTATACAGCAAGTGTCTGTATGAAAGAAGAAGACGTGTTACACCCCAAATAAATTAACCACGATGACCAACGATATCAGTCTATGATGTTGGCATCCGATACCGAAATGTTGAACAACGAATGTGAGTGACAACGCGATCAGACTGAGGTACTGAATAATGCCGAGTTGCCGACAACGACCGATGTCAATAACAATATGGCGATGGCTAACGAACGAACGAGTGTACAGTGACTGAACAACGTAACATAATATAATAACATAAACAAAACGAATAACAAAACGTTATCAACATTTAACATCATATTATTCAGCCTACTAAATATCCAACACTGTTGTCGGCAACAACGATGCGCATCGATGATCAAAAACAAGAACAACACTGACGATGATGTAGCAAGTGCAACTGACAACAACTCCATACATAACAAAGTAGTGTAATTTACCCGGAAACCGCTAATTCACAACTCTACACAACAATACATATTTAAAGACACTTTGTCACACAAAGGGCACTTTCCGTAAAAAAGTGCAAAGAAAAGAAATAATTAATTATATTAAAAAAGAGTTCAGTTACAAAGAAACCACCAAACTAGTTGAAAATACAGTTTTACTTTGTAAGGGTGTCCTTACAATACCAAGCTTTTATCAAGCATTTCCCTTTGACCTTTTGAAAGGCCTACTCAACTGCAGTTTAAATTATTTTTAGCAAAACAATAGTTTTCGGTTAGATCAAATAAAAGGGATAATCGAACAGCACGACGATTTTTCCCCTTCTTCGCTTAAATAGTCTATTCAAGAAAAAAGGCGCGTTTTTCTAGGACAAGAAGTATCCTATGACACTGAGACCTAGGTCTCAGTTTTTTAAACGTATAAACATACAAACAATAACAGATTGTTTTCCCAATAGCTAAGTTGTTAGTTATAAAAGGAATTTTAAATGATTAAAACCTTTATTTATAACACACAAATATTTTTTTTTTTTTTTTGACTTAATTTATTATTAACTAGCTGTTCCCCGCGGCTTCGCTCCCGTGGACCACCCCACAGGACCCGTTTTCGGGTTTAAAAAATAGCCTATAGCACTCAGGAATAATGTAGCTTTCTACCAGTGAAAAAATTTTTAGAATTGGATCATTAGTTCCAGAGATTACCCCCTACATACAAACTTACAAACTTACAAATTTTACCTCTTTATAATATTATATTAGTATAGATAACGTTACATCATCAAAATTTTCTTTCCCAAAAACAAACGGCATCCATTACACATCATAGCAAACGTTTACAAAACAGTAACAATATTATTTCATTGTGTAGGCGCCCAATTGGCAGGCAAAGCAAACATTCCCCCGCCATGCAGCTTTCTGTAAACTCAGCTTTTTCTCTGAAGTTATGACGTCATCGATTATGACGCCTAAAGCAAAAAGGACGCAACTGGCCAAATCACAAAACGGAGAAAAAAAAAAAGAGTGTTAATGATATGTAATGTTTAAAACACTAGTGCGTCAAACATTTACTGTGTACCAGTGTAATTCGAGCACAGAAGCTCATAGAAAAATATTAAATACTAGCTATTTTCCGCGCCTCCGCTCCCGTTGGCCACCCTATAGGATTTGTTAAATTGTTCGAGATAAAAAGTAGCCTATGACAATCAACAATAAAGTAGCTGACAATGAATGAAAGAATTTTAAAAATCGTATGAGTAGTTTCGAATATTATCTACTACATCATAACTTACAAACTTTACCCCTTTATAGTGTAGATATTACTATGGATCTTGTTTTCCTGGTTTGGAATAATATAATATGTAAATAAATAGTATTTTGCGTAAAATGAGATGCGCCCCTTTCTTTGAACAGCTGAATTACAGTGCAACGTCAAACATTGACCTGTTACCACGAAGAAACATAATAAATGAATTTCTAATACTGGTCACTCTGGAAATTCTTTGAATAGAGCCGACTTTGTTTTTTAAGTAGGCAATACGGCTGAAACGTTGGTTTCCGATTATTTATATTTCTTTTTTGGAATAAACCTAGTTTTGTTGAAATGGTTGAATAGAATATAAGTTTAGACCAATTATCTTATAGTTGATAACATTCCTTTTATTAGTAAGTACATAAAACATGCTTTATACTGGCGAGTCTTGGACAGAACACAACTGACTTGTACAGCACGCCAAAAATGTTTTGCTTCATAATATCTAACGAATGTTAAAACATTAGTAAAACCCATCTTTGCCCGTGGCGCTATGTGTGGGCACGGGGTCCCAGCGCTATCAAAGAAAACTTGGTTCAAATAAATGTCACTAGATGGCGCGGTATGCATCGATTTGTTATTGAACAGCGTGTAAAATGTACATTTTCTAGAGTTGATTATAAAAATTGCATGTTATTTTTTAATCAACTCTCCTAAGCACACAATTATGGAATATTGGGCTCTTAACTCACATTTCAAAGATTATTTGAACGGATCATTTAAAGTTGATTGCCATAGATGGCGCGGTTTTAAATTTCTGAGGTATGCCACTCGATTTTACTGTAACACATTTTGGTACAGTAAAACTGAAAATACTTGCGCAAAAGAAAACTATAAAACAAATCGTCACTGTATTAAAAGAAAAAACAAATCGGCACGGTTACTTGGTATGGGAAGAGGCAATCTATATGCTAGTATTATAATCATCTGTGGTGTGGGTACGCATGTGTAGGTTCGGAGACGACTGCCACACAAATGTATAATATATAATTACAAGCGCATGTACAGCACACGCACACATGGCGCCGTGTGCACAGATGAATTGAACTGTATATATTTTGGTGAGATAGATAGAATTTACTTTATTGTACACCAAAATAAGTAGTGTTACGAAATTCTTTGAAGTCTAGTTTTTAACCCGACTGCCGAAGGAGGGTAATGTGTTTATCAAACTATGTATGTATGAATGTATGTATGTTTGTTCCTATGTGGCTTTCTAGAGACCAAACGCGTTGGCCGATTTTGATGGTTCTTACGTCAATCGATTCGTCTTAACCCTGCAAATGTTACTGGCTCGTTAAAATTACAAAATATAAAAATTGCGGATTTTGAGCGCCATATTGTAGGGCCCCAAATTTTTTTCTTCCCAACCCATCGTGTGGGGTATCAAAATAAAGATTTAATTTAAGAGGTGATTTCAAAAATATATAACACTTATATACATAAATTATATACCTAATTCGTTATACTTAAATAAAAAAAGTTACTAAAAAAATCAAAAAAACACGACTGCACAGCATGATTTTCTTCTTGTTTACATGTTTTTAGTTCGCTTTTTAAGCAGTTGGGTTTTGATTTTTTTAATTAACTTTTTTTTACAAGATTTTTGTGTTTATGTATAACTTAACTGTGTAGTACCTACTAACTTACGAATATGTACCGATGCTTCAAAACAACTAAAACCACTTATTCGCAACACGTAGAGATGTCAACTTTTTCTCTTTATTTAGTCAAAACAAAGTTCATAAACTTTAATTTAAATGTTTCAAATGTTAATGGATTTAAAGGGATCAACAGCTGTCCGTGTCTAAACTGTTAGTTTCGGAGCTTAGTCGACGAAAACTTTAATAGTTTAAGCGCTTATATAAGATTAATAGCTCCAAGCTCTACCTGTCTTGAATTGAGGCGGTCGGTTTGAAGTGCCAACTAATCTTTAAATTAGTAATGAACTGTTGTGTTGAGATGCAAATATCTTTAAGTTGGGTACAATGTTGTGTTGAGTGAGCTTTAGTGTAGTGTCATCTTCACAAAATTGAAAAGTTTTAAGTAATTTCTATTAAGCAGATAAAGTATTTTCGTTAGATCTATTTTATTTATTTATTACTTTGCAGCAATTACACCAATGGAGCACAATCTTACAAATACTTAACTATAAGTCCAGGATTACTACTCATCCTGTCTTAGGCCTATATTCTTTTGTCCGCAATATTCAGTCCCCTCTACTTACAATGATTCATGAAAAACTTTCAAACCAAGTTTACAAAATACACATCACCCACGCTCTTTAGGCACGAATACTAGCATCACTACACACCAGACATAAACATTCGCACTCGCAACCGTAACCCAAGCACAGACCCGCTTTTCTTCTTTTTCCCCTCTTTTATCGTTATTCACAATGTTTAAATTATGTTGCTTTATTAGTACATTACTGCAGAATCCAGTAAGTAAGCCTTCCTGGCCAAGTATGAGTTAACCGGACCGAACCGCAGGTGAGGTCCGGTTATATACGAGGCCAGGATGTCTTTCTTACTGGTTGAGGCTTGTATAATGCTTTTCTCAAAAATTAAAAAAAAAAAAACAACAAATTCGTCTAATTAATATTGAAGGTTACATTCATATTAGGGCAATTACTGATATATATTGTGATTGATTTACTGGGGGCATTTATTTGTTTTTTGTACATCTTGATCACTTGATTAACGGACTCAAAAATATATCTATCTCATAAAATGTCATACCAAAAAGAGAGATAGATACATATTTGGAGCCTCCCTCTTATAACCATGTTATAATGGCTAAACTCTAATCTGTGTCTGGCTGGTACTATGTTTTTATTTTCTAAGAAGATCTAAAGAGGATGACGTACTGTCTAGAGATGGGCGTTATCGGATTTTTGCACAAACGGTTATGTAACCGATATACAGTTTTTACATCGATATCGAAAACGGTTTTCAGATATCAATATCATTTAGTAGTTTTCAAAAGTTAAAATGTTATTTAGATGAGCAAACGAACGCGAAATAATACTTAGAAAGAGAGTTAGGGCATATGGTTCCTATCGTTTGTGAAGTTTACGTTTTGTTCGTAGTTCGTACGTTTTCGCATTGTTACGGTTTTAAGTTTTGACTAATTCGTTCTCGCACGCTAGTAAGGTTTTTATTAGATACAGTTTTTGTTATATCGGTTATTTTGATATAGATATAGATATGATATGATATCTAACACATATCCGATATAAATTACGTTTTGATATATCGGAACAATCCCTACTACTGTCCAGTAAGTAAATTACATACTTACTTACTGGACAGTAGGAGATTCTAAATTTAAAATCTCGCTTCTTACTGGACAGTTGTGAATAAGTCTCCGGTAGAGTTCACTTTCTGGATACTTTTTAGAGATGTTATGACAACATTACATACCATTTTTGAGAAATGTTTATTTACCTCCTTTCTAATAATCAGTAACATGTTATTTTTATATCTCCATTACGTTTAATTTGTAGACTTTAACAATCTCGGGGTCCCGGTCCTTTGAACGGCGTGCGAGGGGCCGAAGCCAACTCGCAGAGGCCTTGTTAGGCATGCACCCACCCACTACGCAAGTGCACCCAAGGGCAATCCCCGGTTGGTGCAGGACTATTGCAAAATATGGAGAGAACATGTATTGGGCTATGGGTCTGGTAGGTTTAGTGGATCGGTTGCCTAAAACTATAGGAGGATTACTTGCCCCTGCCTGACCACTGTTGAACTACACGGCTATAATTTGTATATTATTATGATTTATTTATTTATTTGACTTGTTTTTTATTGTATTGTAATGTAATGTTTAGTGTTATGTGATGGAGTTAAAATTACCTGAAAAATCGAATTTGATTATCAATCCAAATCAAATCTAATTTAATTAGTATGATTAATATTGCAATAACAATTGGAAATTATACTCTAGGGGGAGAGCCTGGAGGGTGACCATAAGCTTTTAGAGCGGTATCAATTTGATATCGAATAAGGGACAGATGTATATAACTTGTATACATCTGTCACTTACTCGATCTCAAATTGATACCGCTCCAAGAGCTTATGGTCACCCCCCTGGAGATCCGTAACACAGGGTTTCCCTAGTACGGATTCCAGTCTCTCGCAAAAGAGCTTCTAGCAAATGTTATAATATAGTTTAAGTAAATAGATTTTAAGGCAACCTTTGTGGAGAGAAAACAATAAGGCAATAAGTCCGCCTCTGTACGTTTGTGTGCATGAAGTATTTTATTTTTAATTTTTTTTTAAACGTTTCCTCACGATGTTTTCCAGCACTGAATAAACATAGAAAGTACATATTAATTGAAAAAGTCACATTGAAACTTGCCAGGATTTGAATCCACGACCTCAAGTACGCGAGGCCATGTCTTAGCCACTGTGCCACCACGACCACCTGTACAGGACATACTAATGTACCGTTTGGTAAAATAGTGGTTGATTTTTACACCCGCTTGTATTATCGATATTTACAGCGGGTGTAAAAACCAAACCAATTGTCGATATTTACCAAACCAATTATCGATATATAGAGGAGCTCGTGGCTAAATAAAAACAGCCGCACGGGTCGATCATCAAGGTTAAGCAACGCTTGACGAGGTCGGTCCGTGGATGGATGACCATTCCAACATACCGAGTTTCCTCCATGCCTCGGAAAGCACGTTAATCCGTTGGTCCCGGCTGTTATTTGAAGATCTTTGTCAGTCGTTACGGGTTGTCAAAAGCTTGAGATCTGACACCAGTCTTGCCAAGGGGTACCGTGCTACCCAGTTACTGGGTTGTGGAGGTCAGATATGCAGTCGCTCCATGTAAAACACTGGCACTTAGCTGAATCCGGTAAGACTGGCAGCCGACCCCAATATAGTTGGGAAAAGGCTAGGCTAGGTTGTATTATCGATATTTGACAGAGAGCTTCGGTTCTCAAGAGAGCGATATATCATAAATATAAGTTTTGGATTTAGTAGGCAGATGGATATGAATTCTATGTGGGCTATATTTTATAAGTCAATGGGATCTTGTTTCAAAATATTGTTTGATCTTTACTTTAGACACAACAACAATATACAATTAATGTTTCAATTACCAGATAACGTTACTATATAACGTTTTGGGAACACTTTTATTGTGCGTACAGCTAAGGAGTGGAAATCCCTGCTGGATTCCGGAGTTCCCGACAGCTAAAATCTAGGGGTCTTTAAGTCAAGAGTGAATAGGGTTTTTTTCTAGGCAAGCGTGATTCACCGTCAACCACACCATCGCTTCATCATCATCATGCGTCGCCACATTGACCGGTCCCGTGCGTCCCGCAACCAGCGGATCCCTGCAACCTTCACCAGGTCATCGGTCCACCATCGCTTACCATCAGGTGAAATAGTGGTCAAGCGCGAGCCTATAGTAGTATTAGTTATCCCATAAAAAAAAATTCATTGGTCACAACGTTTTTGCTTCGCTTTGTCTAAAATACAAATAGAGTTAGTGAAAACAATTTAAAGTTTAAATACACAAATTTTAATTTCAGTTGAGAATGTTCCCGGTGACTGCACATTTGAATGTCGTACCAACGATTCGGATCAAAAGCATTGTGTATCATGTTTAACAAAACAGCGTTTGAATTCTTGATACCTTTTTGTTTGTTACACAAGCGGTTTCACTTAAGAGTTGGTGCCAACTAAGTTTTGTTACTTAACTGTTAAGACTTAAAAATAAATAATTAAATTATTATAGTTTCAACTAAGTACATTTTTTTTTTGCTAGAGCAATGGTGGCCCAGTGGTATCGACCGTGACTTACAAGTTGTAGGTCTTGGGTTCGAACCCAGGCAGGCGCTTTATTTTGTGTAAATTATTTCATCACCACTGCTCTCAAAAACTTTGAAGGAAAACATCGTGAGGAAACCGGCATGTCCTAGAACCAAAAATTCGAAGACATGTGACACCCACCAACCCGCACTGGGCCCGCGTGGTGGATTACGGCCTATCCCCTCTCACAGAGAGGAGGCCTGTATCCCAGCAGTGGGGACATTAATAGGCTGATGATGTGACACATATTTTTCTAATAAAACAAGATTTAATTATTAAAACAAGATTTGCAAAGGAACAAGCATTCTTTTGATTTTTTTAGATCTACCGAGCAAATGAAATGTTAATTATAAATTATAATATTGTATCATTATAATTTATTACTAACAATAAAAAAACCTGTCATGTATTTCCAAACAAATTCTACATATTATTTTGCAACATAACATTGAATACCATTTCTAAAATAACATCCCTATTCCAGAAGCTTTCAAAGCACAAAACATAACAAACCCGAAAAAACACTGACGAAAAAATATTGAAATAATTTTCCATTGTGAAACAATTCCAATACGTTACGAGAACCGTTACATTCAAGTTTAAACAGCGTGAGACGCGATAGTGTGGTTCTGTACCATTAATCTGTGCAACGTACCCAACAAATCTTTTCTCTCCAACTTAAGATCCATCCACGTCTACTTGGCTATGAATAATACATGGTCTACCTCACAAGAAATGTCCATATATTTGTTTAAGCATCATAAATAAGTAGCAATTAGGATAATGATTTGACTACCCGCGTCTGGGTTCGTCTTAATAGAGGCAGTTTGTTCGCTGTATCATAGTTTATCACTTTGTATGTGTTTGCTTGTGATTAACTTTATTTTCTGTTTTAGTAACATGAACGTAATATCACGGCCGCTCTCCCCAAAAGGTAAGCAGAGGCACATCTATAATAGGTACACTCACATTTCATCAGTTGTGTTTAAGTTCCATAAAATAATGAGATACTAGTCGAGCTCCAGAGCCTTAAACATCGGCGCCAAATTGCCAGTCTGCCGGTTTTATATCGGTTACATTTCGGGGAGTGTAGGTTTGAATTGCATGAACTAATTCGTCCTAGCCCTTTCCATCATCGGACTACAAGACGTACGGCGATGCGTCATCGGTACATTGTGGACATCCCACCCATACGTACCAAACGTTTTGGGAATACTTTCATTATGCGTACAGCTAAGGAGTGGAATTCACTGCCAGAGTCTGTATTTCCTAAGAGCTACAACCTGGGAGTCTTTAAGTCAAGAGTGAATAGGTTTCTTCTAGGTAAGCGTGCTACATCGTCGACCACATCTTCGCTTACCATCAGGTAAGATAGTGGTCAAGCGCGAGCCTATCAATAATAATAATAAAAAGTTGCTACGCTCGTGAGGAGCTCGTGGCTAAATAATAACAGCCGCACCGGTCGATCATCAAGGTTAAGCTACGGTTGACGAGGTCGGTCCGTGGATAGGTGACCATTTCAACATACCAAGATTCCTCCGTGCATCGGCAAGCACGTTAAGCCGTTGGTCCCGGCTGTCATTTGAAGATCTTTGACTGTCGTTACTGGTAGTCAGAAGCCTGAGATCTGACACCAGTCTAGCCAAGAGGTATCGTGTTACCCAGTTACTGGGTTGTGGAGTTCAGGAGTCAGCTGAATCCGGTTAGAATGGAAGCTGACCCAACATATTTGGAAAAAGGCACGAGATTGATAGGATAGGGTGCGATATCATTCCCATCAACAGGGCACAAACCCTGCTACTGATAATTTTAATTTGTAAAAAACCCAATAACACTTTGCTCGACTCAGGAATCGAACCCAGGACCTCAGCAAAAAAAATACCACTCGTCGGAAATCACCTACCTTCCGCACTTGTAGCATAAATAACTATTATATACACTTTATTGTACACCATAATATAAAGCAAAAACTAAAAACATAACGGGCGGCTTTATCGCATTTCGCGATCTCTTCCAGGCAACCGATTATAGTCTGGAATAGCACATTAGCTACTTTTTATCCAGGTATAATGTGCCCATGGGATGATAAATCACATTTCACGCGGGCGAAGCCGCCGGCAAAAGCTAGTGTGTTATTCATCTATACCAATATTATCAAGAGGAAAGATTTTTTTGTTTGTTTGAACCGAATAGGCTCCGAAACTACTGGACCGATTTGAAAAATTCTTTCACCAATAGAAAACTACATTATTCCTGAGTGACATACGCTATTTTTTAATCCCGAAAATGGGTCCTGTGGGGTGGTCCACGGGAGTGAAGCCGCGGGGAACTGCTAGTATTAACTAAAGTTAAGCTAGCTGACGATATAATTACAGTATTGCGGTCTTATTTAGTAAATTTCAGCAGAAATTTTAAACCCGAATTTTACAGTTGAGTTTTCAACCGATATTTCAACGATATCACAAACCATTTAAATTAAATCATAATAAAAATAACTGCACACAAACCTCAAAGCTAGTGGGTCGAAGGTTATTAGCAGTAGGTAACATACTATTGCTACGCTTCAGCCAATAAGGCGGCATGCTATTCAAAGAAAATGATTAACCTTCATTAGCTTCTTACTGAGAACTTTAATGTTCGTAGAAAATTCTAATAATGAGAAACGGGGCACTTGGACTTTTATAGCTATGTATTCTAGAGCTTTTTGTGAAAGAATTCGTCCATAAAAATACTAAGACTATACCTTTTTAGGGTTCCGTACCCAAAGGGTTAAAACGGGACCCTATTACCGAGATCCGTCTGTCTGTCTGTCTGTCCGTCTGTCGCCAGGCTGTATCTCATGAACCGTGATAGCTAGACAGTTGAAATTTTCACAGATGATATATTTCTGTTGCCGCTATGTGCTAAGTGGGACTCCCATACAACAAACGTGATTTTTTGGCCGTTTTTTGCGATAATGGTACGGAACCCTTCGTGCGCGAGTCCGACTCGCACTTGGCCGGTTTTTTCTGCTGCAAAGCATCGTGGCTGTAGTTCTATTTGAAGGATATCGATACCAATGTACACAGACACATGACATACTCGTATTTCAGTTTTGATTCGATGGAAACGCGTCTACAGTGCCTATGTTTTGCCTGCAGAGTTTAATAACCCAACCCAACCTGGGTGGTAATCCAAATGCATGTAATATTACTGTGAAGGTTGCTGAACCTTATAGCAGGCTCTCAAAAAAATTGTTCTGGCTGGTTTTTACCCGACTGCGTGACGCAAAGGAGGGTAATGTGTTTACCAGTCTATGTATGTATGTTTGATCCTATGTGGCGGTCTAGAGACCAAACGCGTAGGCCGATTTTGATGATGTCAATCGATTTGGCTTAACCTTGCGACTGTCTCTAAAGATTTGACAGCAATTTTTCTCCTTTCAAAAATTCACCACAGGGGTAACCAGACTATGTCAAGTGGGGTATCTTTGAATAGGTAGGTATTTAAAAATCATCTTGAGGTTTCTTTCAAGGGTTCCATACCCGAAGAGTCCAAACAGAAACCTATTGATGTCACTCACATGTCCGTCTTTCTGTCTGTCTGTCACACAATTTTGTTCCGATTTTTTTTTAACTTCCCTTTGATAGATAAATTTGAAATTTGGTGAAAATGTTTATTATTACGTATATTTTACTAACAAATACCAATATATTGATACATTTTTCTTTGTTACGGAACCCTAAATGGGGGCAGTCCGAAGCGCCGGTTATTCATTTTAAATAACAGATTATGAAGATATATATAGATATTAAATATATTTGTTCGGGCGCTTTCGACAATCTACGGCGGCGCAGGCGACGGCTGGAGGCAGCGGGAGGCGCGAGCGCGCGGGACGCACGGCCTAGTAGGGGCCCGCCACTTCTCTACCGAGCTCCAACGAAGACACACGCGCGTTTCATTTTTATTTTATTGTGACCTATTTTATAGTACCTACACTACATCAGTTTATACAGTCCACTGTTATTTAATTTGATGTGTCCTAGAAAGGTCCCTAACAATATTATTATATTATAACGATTTAAAGTTGGTTAAAAACCATCCCCTCTAATTACCTCGTATCTTCGAAACCACTAGACGGATTTATATATTACGACATCGTTAGATACGTCTTGACCGCCCAATTGTTCTTATGAAGTGGCGTAAAAAAACAGACATGGTGACTTTGGGCCCAATATTGTGGGGATCCCAGTAATTTTTCTTCCAAATCCATCGAGTGGGGTATCAAAATTCATTTTATTTTATAAGTAATTACAAAAATACATGCCACTTAGATATATGTATAAAAGTAATTCAAAAAAAAAATATAATTAAAAATTTGTACACAAAAAGTAGGTAAATCAAAAACCCGATTGCGTAATATGCAAATTAAAAAGATTTAAACAAGAAGAAAATCGTGCTATGTAGTCGGAGGATACATAATTATGCTTTTGTTCAGCCAGCTTGCGAATATGTATCCTACCAAATAATATTTCAGGATTGGTCTGAAATTTTAAACTTGTATAAAACACACAGTATGCAGGCTGGCATATTATAAGTTGGGGGATTACATCTCTGATAAAAATGCTTGGCTAAATGCTAGTCCTGCTCCACATCCACTAGGGCGCAAAAACAAGTGTTATGCAGAACATTATTGTTTTGAAGTTTTGTTGGACCTTCTGAAGCCTGTATGAATATATTTGTATTGTATAAACTCAATTTCATTCATCAAGGTATGTACTGATGTACCTAATTATTGTAAAAAAAAAATTTTTAAATAGTAAGTATGGAGTTTCTTGTGCATTCTTCTCCATTACAAGCTACTTTCCGAATGCACGGTAGAATCAACTATTATTACTTGTAAATTTTAATGTAACGTTCAAAAGTGCCGCTTGGTGGCCCACTTGAAATAAAATGACTTTGTCTTTGTCGTTGTCTTTTGTGATTGATCATGAATAGGTACCTATCTACTTACCGACATCAAATGATTGTGTAAAATCTGGCAAAATTTTTCTAACTGTGAATATTTTTAACTGTGTTAATATTGTGATAAAAGTTGTTTCTGATCGTGACTACATTTACCCCCTGAAAGGTTATTAGTGTTTTACAAATATGTATAAAAGATCCACCAACTCCTGACCAATAAATAGGTTCAAACATGATTATTAATCAAACTAATTACATACCTTTCTTCTCGCCTTTCCATGTTGATAAAAACCTTGTATTAATTTCGTAATTATACGAGAGGAGGCAGTTCTTCTTCTGTTTGATCTCCAGTATACTTATTAAGGTAAAATATAATTACGTTATGTATGTTATTCAGAAGTTATATGAGTATGTATGAATGGAACATGGAGGAATTTAGGAATTAATTGGGTCAAGATCATTGGTTTCTTGGAGAATATTCAGACGAATATTCCTACTTCCAACATCTGTCGAAAACATATTTCAATTACTTATATATTTGTAATAAACTTTTACACGCGGCTTTATTTTCGTATTCGGGTCTGTTGATGGCAAAACAAACTTATTTTCTTTCCAGTATTATCTATGATAATATGTTATCTGTTGTAAGGAACTGATATACGTCTCTTCTTATTTCCTGTGATCTATGACCAACACGTATTCATGTGAGTTATCTTTCTATATATATAAAAGAGAAAGTATGTATGTATGTTCCTTATAGATTCCGAAACGGCTGGCACAATTTTAATAAAATTTTCAGAGAACCTTTAGATTGACCCAGTGTATAATCCTGTAAAATTTGGTGGCGATCAGAGCATGTTTTTTTTTACTTTGAACGCGGGCGAAGCCGCGTGCAGAAGCTAGTAGTAAATAATTAATAAAACAAGCAAATTGTATCAATTGACCATCCTATATCATCTACAGTCCACTACAAAAACATTCCCAATTTTTTTTTTTTTTTTCTGCGGGGCGTCTCGTAGTTCGGTCAAAGTGACTGACAACTACTTAACCGGACTTTCCCTGTGGAGACTAAGCTATATAGCCTCCAGCTGGGCACAAATTTCTAAAACTAAGCGACAACGCTGAGGGCTACCCCAGTTGGGGTCGAACCTCGGCTCAGGGCGTCGCTGGGGGGGCAGGCAATGCTGGATCTGACAAGTGATTTTACCATCCGTTCGGAAACTACCTACGTGGAGAAGAACGGACAAGAAACTCCTTTTGAGATCTAATAATTTAACTAGTGCTCAGCTTCGCGGGCTGGCAGGCTTTAATTGAAAGAGTACGCGACGGGCCTCGGCGGCGAGGACTGAACGAATCGGTCTGTATGCTACATTGTTCCTACTCCCTAGGCTCTTATGGAGCAGAGTGGAGATCATGGGGGTCGGGGGTGAGCCTCAGTTGGCGAAATCCTAACGGAAATGGTAAACGAATGCGACTTATATGCGCACCCATTGACCGTTTCTGAAGACAAGGCTATCAAGCACCTCGGTGATGTTGGGGTACCTTTTAAACAAGTCTTTGGACTCGGGTGCGGGCATATCACCGGCTGCTTCGATCCTTCTGATCTCAGCAGCCAACGATCTGGCCTCATCCGTCATCCAGACGGCATACGCGCTGATGATAACATCAGCGACGCAGCGTCTGTCAGCGGGGTTTTGGTGGGGCAGGCTCTCAGCGGCGACAGTGGTGGGAGCCACTTGCCGGTTTTGAGCGGGCTTGGGGACGGCAGGAGCCTGAGGGGGGGCCGGAGTGGGTTGTTCCAGCAAGCCTGCGGTTGGCTGTTGGACGGTCTGGGGAGCCACCTGTTGGTGGTTTAGTTTGCCCCATGGCGAAGTCCTCTGAGGGGCTAGCCGGGCGGGGGTAGTCCGGAGGGAGCTGTGTGAGCTTCGCGCTCAGCGTGGCGCTTGGCCATTTTGGGCGCCAGCTTGGGGGCTTTCGGGCAACCCTTGAAGTTGGCCGTGTGACCGACCTGGTCACATAGCACGCAGCTGGGAGGCTCCGTGCAATCGGCCGGGTTTTTGGGGCGGGGGCATTCTCTAGTGCTATGGTCGCCTCGGCACTTAACGCACCTGGGGACGCCAAAGCAGTTCTTCTGACTGTGTCCATATTGTTGGCAGTTGTGACACTGACCAACAACAGTGGGACGGTAGGGTTTCTCAATGGAGATCCCTGATAGAGAGCACAACGATTTTATTTTAAAAATCGGGTTGAAGGACTCGGTTGGGTCGCATTCGACCGAAACCATATCATACTCTTGTCCACCTCTAGCTTTACGCATGCGGTGGACAGCAGTTACTGGGACCTTCTGAGCGACGAGATCCTCGAAGATGTCCTCAGCGGAGATCTCCTTCGGGATGCCTCTGATCACTACACGGACGGGAGCCTCCGAGGGGAGAGTGTACGTGTGAAAAGGGATCCTCTGGGTTTTCAGGAGCCTGGTCAGGTTCCTAAAATCAGTAGGAGTTTGGAGAGAGATTTTAATGCCCGCCTGACAGGAGGTGGCACTAAGAAAATTGATTTTGCGATCAACGCAAATTTTTGACAAGTCGGTCCACTTTGATTTTTCGTGGACGAAGATGGGTGGGACTTTCTGCTTCTTAGTGGGAGCAGGACTGGGGGCGCGGCTCGACTTTGGGGATGTGTCGGCCAAAGTCAGAGGGCTACGGGAGCGGCTCCTGGGGGTGGGGGAGCGAGCCGGACGCCTGGACCGCTGGGAAGCGGTGGCGGGGGTGGGTTGCACGTCGGCGGAGGTGGACGGCCGAGCTGGGGAAGCGGACGGTGCTACCTTTTTGGCCTTAGAGACCTTGGGGTGCGTCTTGATTTTCCTCCTCTTTCTGACACCTTCAGAGGGAGCTTTACAGCTTTCTGAGGCGCAGGAGGCTCCGGTATAATAGTTGTCAGAGTTGTCATCTGACATGGGAGCGTCGATTGGAATGTCGACTTGAGAGGAGGCGGGATTTGAAAACACGGTTTTCGACCGGACATTTTCCACTATAGGAAATTTAATTTTGTTGCCGTCGGCAACAAAAGGTGTTTGACTTATGTCGTCAGAATCGGGGGCCGGGGTGCCTAAGGCAGAACAGGTGGCAAGTGATTGCCGGATGGTGGCGTACCTTTCTTGGTTTACGCTGCGCGGACTGGGGTCATCCGACAGCATATCCTCGATGAGGAACATCAGCAACTCTACAGGATGCATAGTTGCTAATGTAATCAATCAAGGAGAAAAATAAGAATTATCAAGATAAGATAAGGTATTGCAAACAATACCCTATCTTATCCATCTGAAGGGGATAGAGAGAGTCCCCGGGTAGGTGGGCCCGGGGTGTGTGGTCCTACCCTCCCAGCCGGGTTAGACTGGGAGGTGTGTGCCTGGTGAGCCCTAAGCTAGTAAACCCTGCACCAATCTTATTGTGTGACAGGGGCCCTGAGGTACCGGTAAACCCACCGAAGGTGGGCCACCCACCACTGTGTACCGAAAGTCTGGCACGTCGGGGTAGAAACACCGACCGTGCCAGGTGATTGCTGTGGAACGAAGACAGGGGTTGACTAGGCTATCTACCAAGGCCAACGATCCTGCTCCCGAATCCAATGACTGCCGTGCCCTGAAGGGGCTTGGCGGGTGCTTGGGTCGACACCCCCTTGGGTTTGTTAACACCGTTAGGTATCCGCCAAGGACCACAAGATGTGGATTTGAAAACGCGTCGGCCGCGGCGACGACCCGCAGCGGTGCAGCGGGGCGAGGGCGGGGCGCGGGGCGCGCGGCGGTGAGGCGGCGAGCGGGGGGCGCGTCGGCCGCAGTGACGTCACGCAGGAGCGAGACGAGGCGGAGAGTGGGGGGCTCGCAGCGGCGAGCGGGACGGCAGCGGGCAGCGAGACGACCTCTCCGGGCGGCGGCTGGCGGTGAATGTGAACATTCCCAATAGTAAAAAAGCTAATATATGCTAAGCTTTTGGACGGAAAGTAGCTTATAATTGTGGACCGATGACCTGGTGAAGGTTGCAGGGATCCGCTGGTTGCGGGACGCACGGGACCGGTCAATGTGGCAACGCTTGGGGGAGGCCTATGTCCAGCAGTGGACGACTTTCGGCTGATATGATGACTAAGCTTTTAACAGGGTCCAGTCCATAGATTACTTTCTACAGTCAAACAAAACAACATTATGTGTCTTCTTGATAACATTACTCAAAATAATTTAATTAATAGGCAAAGCGAATAAACAATTTTATTAAAATAGTGTTTTCTGTAACTTTGGGTCAAAGTAAAGGCATCAATGCCACATACAAACAACAAAAAAACCCTGACATCACACAACCCTTATATGGCGCAATCAAAGTTCTCCTCGCGATTTTAACATATTATAAATATGTACAACCACCTGACAACTACTATTGGGCGGTTCCCAACACCCGTCTGGTCTGGTCGACAGATGGTCATCGAGGCTATTGGCCATCAGGTCGTTGGCCGTAACGACAATCGGCACAATGATCGCCGATTCCACATTCCACATGTCGACAACCTCGTGTGCTAAGTCGAGATACTTGATTTGTTTCTCTTTCTTAGCTTTCACGGGATTCTCGTCTTGTGGGATGGTGACATCGATTATCATTGTGCGGCGCGCTAATCGGTCTATCACCACTATATCCAGCTTATTGGCAACAATAGTCCTATCATTGATGACAGACCGATCCCAGTAAAACGTGACATGGTCATTTTCGAGAACTGGGTCGGGCACATACTTGTAATACAGTACCTCAGAATCCACTAGATTTTATTTCAAAGCAAGTTGCTGGTGAACAATCCTGGCCACTTGGTTATGTCTGTGTAACTACTCGCCGTTAGCTAGACGAGAACAATCAGAGATAATAATTATGTCTGATGGATTCATCCGGACGATGGCATGCCCGACATATGTCAATCGTCAAGTCCTACATGTCTCCGGTAGTTACTCGTATTCGTCAGGATAACTTCGTCCATTGTTGCACAGATAAAACCTTCAGTTTCCCCGAAAAGGTCGCCGAAACCTAGTCAGTATTCGGACGCGGATAAATCTACATCGGGCCCATGGAGAGCCCGATAGAAGCGCCCGTGAAGCTCCTTGCCTTGCCATACTTCTTTGCGTTCATCAGTAGTAAGTACTACAGGTTTGCGCCAGTTCTATTTAGCCATGGACAACGGGGTGAGTCCCTTGTCCACTGCGACCGGTGCATACCCACTTCAGCTTCTAAAAAATATTCTCTGAGGCTGCACACCTCGCGGTTGTGAAGCGTCGGTAGTTTATTATTATTATTATTAAATATTACGCAGTGTCTTGCTAAATCGCTGTCTGTCTATTAGATTGTTTTGTTTTCGTAGCAGACCTCGTAGGCCGTAGACGGCTACGGGCCAGCTACGAGAGATGAATTAGCTACGGCCGCAACAGATAATAGTACATTATGGTACAAGTGTGCAATGTTGGTGATTACCGCTGAGGCGCCATTGAGACCCGAGCCGTTAGGTGAGGGTCTTAAGAGAGCCGAGGACGGTAATCATCAATACACACGTGTATCATACGACGTTTTTCAACATACTTGTGAAGAAAATAATACTACAAAATCATTTTCAACAGTAAAAACGAGTTGTGGTTTTTTTTTTCAATGGCGAACAAAATTAATCAGTTTTCCTATGCGCGCGCATTTAACAATGGCGATCGGCCATAGACTAAAAGAATGAGGTTAATTTTTTTTTTGGCTTTTTGTGGATAGTGTTTTAGCCACGTACAAAATAGGGAATTTCAATTTTTCTTTATTACAGAGCAAATAGAATGTATATTTGAGTGAAAGTTTTGTTTATTAAGCACGTACAAGTTGAAATTATCTATTTAAATACGAAGTTGTATGAAATGAGCAAGCAATAGGTACATTAATTTATTTGTATTATTGAGCACGATCTTTTTTGTATCGAAACTTTTTTAAGAACAAAGCAACTATACCAAACAAATTAAAAAAAAAACTCTATAACTCACTTGTGAATAATAGCAATGAAAAAGTCACAGTTTGATAACAGGTATCATTATGTGCCTAATTGCGGTGAAATTAGAGCCACTTTATGAGCGTGTTGAAAAAAATATATAATCTATTTTAGTCTGTACCTACTTATAAATGATGTAGTTAAAAGAAACTCGATAACATATCAGCTAGTAGTAAATCCATTCTATGACATGTCAGTCTATTCAAGACTTGCCCTACAAGGAAACTTAGCCATCATGATGGTACTAGACCAACAATATGTACGAATATAAATACTGTAAACGTAACGATAACACTTATTTTCCCAGAGGAAATCGTCTGCGAAAACAAATTTTAAATTTAATGTCGGTGGTCCTTTGAAACTATGAATCGAGTTTTAGAAATAAAAACTTAAAACAAGTCAAATTGTACCGTACAATGAACTCGGGGAAACTATTAGAAAGTTCCCGGAACAACCCGCGTGGTGCCTTGGCGGCGGGAGGCGTGCCCGGCTGCCACGTACACAAAAGAAAAGCGACAATTCCTTCCACTTCACACTACATTTCAGCCTTTCCAGAAAATTCTAACCCCCCACTTCTTATTCCCGCAGCAGTGGTCACGCAAGTCTAACACATTAAAAAGACTCAATTTAAAGTTCAGGGGCCAAGAACAGTGTCGCAAAAAACCGAGTTCAATCACTTTGTATTCTTATAATGAAAAAGATGAAACTTACTAAATTAGCACGAGGAAAATTGGATGTCTGTAGATCTAAGTATTTTAATTGGGAAGTCTTGGAACATTTCAGATGAAATTTTGTAGGAAATTGACATTGTATATTGTTGTTAGTAATTTCTCTGTTTTGATATAAACTTGTTTTTAATCATCCTATTTATGCTCTATAACAATATTATGAAAGATGCAGACGTGGGTCGTCCTATCACGTTATCCACACCCCTAATTAGCTTATGACAATATCCACGATATGTGCAGGATACACAATAACTGCTCAGTAAAGGGCAATTTATTACAAAAGCAACTCAAATAACCAACCCACTTAACAGGAAATTGTGCAATCCTGCGACGGAAGACGACAGTTCTTGACCAATTTCACAAGATTTTTTTTTTAAATTCCGACATATTTTTATTTCATTCTACATAATTTATCTAGTAGTAGACACGCTTCGATTGATAATCTATAATGTAATTTGTTTATTTTATTATTTCTTCGATATCTTGAGAAAACACCCCGATTCAAACAATAAAGCACCCACAACTTTAGAACGGCTGAACCGATTTTTATCAAACATTTAAGAACTAATCAAAATCGGTTCATGCGTTTAGGAGCTATGATGCCACAGACATATACAGAAAAAGGTACACATATACACTAATACACAAACACACAGGTACACACGTCAAACTTATAACTCCCCTCTTTTTCCATTGAGGGTTAAAAATTACACCGGAAACAAAACGGATAGACCGGATTGTCCATCCAATAGACAAAGGTGAATTTGGGACTCCATCAAAATGCAAAGGTGTATTAGGAAAGCCGTGGAACTCCTTTGATCTCATCAAACGATCTTCCGGACTGGTCGGCTTCTTTAATATTCACCGGACGCCAAACAGATTATCCACTTTTCTTTGCCAGCTTTAGCATTTTTAATGAGACATTTTCAGCGAAAATTTCCAATGTTCAATTTAAGCTTGTTCACTGAAGGTGTTAACACTGAATTGGTAGGTGTTCTTTAATTTCTTAACAAAGACTTTGCTTTTAAGAAGTTGTTGATTAACGTTTACTTGGATTTTAATTACGGGGTGTTGATTAATGATAGTTATAGAATTTAAAATATACTTTTGGTGGTATGCGGAACAGGGTGTAAGGTCGGGCAAACCTCCATTGAAAAGGGAGGATCCTCCGACCGGACGGGTGTTGGTTCTGGTCCGAGCAACTGCCAAACGATTATTGTCGGACTGTTGTATGTGTTCAAATCGCGCCGAAAACCTTGCTTTGACATGCAGGATTTGTGTGATGTCATGTCATTAGTTCGTTAGTGGCGGCGTTGATGCCGCTACATATTATATTTTTTATCAGCTATTTACTTTTCCATTTCGGTAAACAAAGAAATACATACCTGCTTCAGTCTACCCATACTAGTTCCTAAAATAAAACACACTCTTATCAGTCGTCCTGCTCTTCTCAAATAAAATTTTCTTGATAGTCTAGTGTCTCAAAGGACGACTGAAAATAGTACAGTCATTGAAACGGTCTATAAGAATCCTTAGTAGATATTTACAGGCTAGATGGAAAAGTATAAAAGTAGGTATCAAAACTGTGACTGAACGTGTATTTGTAGCAAACAATTAAGGAACTACCTTAGTATCTCAGCCTAACAACATATAACACAAATGCAGAGAATTTCAAGATGCAAACAATTACTTAATGGGCTGAAACCGAATGAAGCCGGCTAGCCATCCACTTACTGTTACAGGAGACAAGTAACGTATACGTTAAATACAAGCTGCAACCATCATCCGTATTCCGGATGAAACTAGAATTCCACAATGAATTTTGCAAGTTGACAAAGCGTGAAATTGTATCTGGCTTGCAGACGTCAAGCTGACGTTGTACTCTTGGACAGACGTCATAAGTTCCGAATAAGGTATGGTTAAAGGAAGACTTCCGAGCAAAGCGGCTCCGGCGTCACTAAAGGTAGACTGCTGAGCAGAGTGCGACGCTCGAATGGTGCATAAGCGACGCGTATGACAAGGCGTTTGGGAGCTTCTTTCCGCGAATTTCCTGTGCCGCGGTGTCAGTGTCGCTGGAGTCGCTTTAATCGAAAGTGCACCATTAAAATGGGACCCTATTCTATCGCAGCAACACTGTCGCGGCGCCAGTAATATTAGTTTGACTCGAACGCTTAAGCGACGCCTAATAATTACATGGCACTCAGCACTCCTTTTGCGAATTTCAAGTAGGACCTTCTTTCTGCAAATTTCCAGCGTCGCGGCGTCAGTGACGCCGGAGCTTAATCTGCTAGGAAGTGTACCTTTAAATGTGAGGCGTTCTGGTGCTTGTTACGAGGTGCCGGCGGACTGGCGACCTAATGATGTAAGACTTTGTGCCGCGTGCAATGAACATGCATGGAGCTATAGAGAGATCGTACATGTTTGGGTTCATTCAAGCTGGAGTCTTCGAAAATAGACCATGCTGTAGTATATCAGATAGGTGCTGCATAGCTTCCTCTCAAATCATTGTGCACTAGTGAAAAAACCGGTCAATTGCGTGTCGGACTTCGTAATTTTTTTTACCATACTAAATGTAGAATATATTGGTACTCGTTTGTTAGTAAAAATAAACATTATCACCAAATTTCAAGATTACAGGTCAATGGGAAGTTAAAAAATTCTTCGGAATAATATTTTGTGACAGACGACGACGGCCAGACAGACGGACACGTGAATGACAGCAATAGGGATTCCTTTTGAACCCTTCGGGTACAGAACCGTAAAAAGCAACGAATCTCAAAAAAGAGGAAGTTATAACCTACCTAAGAACACTGTTAGGCCAATTCCCTCAGTACTCTAATTTTGATCCTGGAAGCAAAGTAACGTGAACATTTTTAAATCAAAAATTAAATCAAATTAAAAATAACACTAAGTAGAATTTCAAAATGTGATCGAGAAGAAAAAAAATCTTATAAAATGCTGCAAACATGAATGAACAAAAACTTTTTAACAAAAAATCTAACTGACTTCCAGAAAAAAAAACTACAAAGCAAAAAATAACTTTCTTTTCCGAAGTCGGTGTCTTTTGTAACGATTTTTTTCCGTTTTTCGACACCGACTTCGGAAAAGAAAGTTATTTTTTGCTTTGTAGTTTTTTGTTCTTGAAGTCCAGAAAAAAAACTACAAAGTAAAAAATAACTTTCTTTTCCGAAGTCGGTGTCTTTTGTAACGATTTTTTTCCGTTTTTCGACACCGACTTCGGAAAAGAAAGTTATTTTTTGCTTTGTAGTTTTTTGTTCTTGAAGTCGGTTTGATTTTTTGTTAAAAAGTTTTTTACTTTTCTCTTTTAAGTTTTGGTAGACCGTACCTCCAATTAACATGATAATCATTTATAGCCAAAGTACATCTCATGACGATTCCAATAAGCTCAAACACGACTACGATACATTGTTTTATTTCAGAGTTCCAGTGCCTACCTTCCGGCTTCATCATCAGATCAGTTCGATAGTGCCATTTTCATCAGTACCATTTATTTATAAGTATTTGCTTCATTATAGTCGTAGTTAACTATTCGAGATATCTTATGCCTGTGACATACTTAGCATTTAGGAGTTCCAGTGGCCATCTATGGTCTTCTTCATCCGTTAAACTTCACCAAATGATACTTTCTGAGTGCATTGTTGATGAAAATACCAAAATCGCTATATGTATGCCTATAATATTTGAGGGGTTCCCTCGATTTCTCTAAGATCCCATTATCAGATCCTGATGACTATGAGAAAAACTAGGAAGTATACCCTTTTAAACAAAAGAAGAATTTTTTTAATCGGTCCTGGCGTCTTTGGGTAATCGGGGAACATACATAAAAAAACCGACGAATTGGGAACCTCCCCCTTTTTTAAAGTCGCTTAAAAATATAAAAAATAATGAATTTTACGCAGACTAGAGTAAATTGATTAAACCACGTTAGCTTACTAAACTACATTTGCGATAACATTAGACGTTTAAATTAGCCCATTTTACAGCTCGTTCAAAAGATTTTGACGTCTATTGCGTTGGTGATAAGACAAATGATAGTTGTAGTAAAAAGTTGGTTTTGTTAACAGGTTTATGCTTTTTATGTCATCCTTATTTTTACGGAATAGAACTCAAAATGGGTTGAACGGACTGTAAAAAGATTTGGAAACGTGTCTTATGTTATTTCAAATGGAATATAGCATACTTGTATACCATGAAAAAATATAGCTGGCTATTGTAAAATTCCATGAATCTATTTTATAAAATCTATAATATTCAGTCAAAAAAGTTTCGGGAATGGATGATTTTGTTTATGGTTCCAAAATATTTTTTTTGTTGTTGTTTTAGTTATATCATATCTATTGCGTATTGCGAATTTCATAATGGACAAAAACATCGAACAAAAAGAGTTTGTCTTAAATTTTGCATCGACAATGGAATTTCGTGTTCGGAGTCACTGAAAATGTTACAGAAGGCTTACGGTGAATCGACTTTATCAAAAACACGAGTGATGCTTATGAGTGGTACAAAGTGTTCAAAAGCGGTCGAGATGTGATGGAAGATTTGCCTCGCTCTGGTAGGCCATCAACGTCTGCAACTGAAGTTAACATCGTAAAAGTGAAGGAAATAGTGACTGAAAATTCTCATTCAAGTTAGAACGAGATAGCCGCCAGAACGAGTCAATTCCGACCCAACATTCATGAAACGCATTGTTACTGGTTATGAGACGTGGGTTTACGAGTTTGACATGCAAACAAGTCGACAAGCTTCGGAGAGGCGCCTTTCGACTGAACCGAAACAGAAAAACCCACGCCAAAGTCGATCAAAAGTCAAAGTCATCTTGACTGTTTTCTTTGACTATCGCGGTGTTGTGCACTCGAAATTCTTGCCGGAAGATCAAACGGTAAATCAAGAATATTTTTGGAGCGTTATGCGGCGTGCAGGAGAGCAAACTAGACGAAAAGGGCCAGATCTGTGCAAATAAAATTCATAACTATTTCATTACTATAGTGCGCCTTCGCACAAAGCCATCATTGTGAACGAATTTTTGACCAAAAACTCAACAAATACCATCACCACCACCACCTTAACCACCAACCAGAGCAACCACCTTATTCACCATATATGACTCCAGCCGACTTCTTTATTTTTCCTAAACTCAAATTACCACTTCGTGGCACCCGTTTTTATTCGGTAGAAGATGTAACGTTGTCGTATACACAATTAACTCTTAGCGGAGCAGCTACTGGACGTGATGGAACCATGAAGCTCACTAAGGTTAGTAGTCTTCTTTATTTTTGATACTTTTATATATACATGTCATTCATGCTTGCTAGCTGGAGGCGGAAGAGGAAGTGCACTCACTAGTGATGTGCCTCATGACATTAGCAGTTAGTGACGTATCACTTAACAGAAGACTTAAAGGAGAATTCGCGGCGAGAACTGAATTCGATTCAGGAAAAATCGTTTAAAAATGTTTTGGTTTTTTGGATTATTCGTTGGCGTAAGTGTATCGTTTCTGAAGGAGCATACTTTGAAGATAATAAAATAAAATTTGTATGATAACTAACATTTTGGGTATTATTGATCTTTTCCCGGTACTTTCTTGACAAAGTAGTAATTTCTAAAATAAGGCTTTGCAGACTTTGGAGGCTTTGTATTTTGTTACGAGCATTATTCTAGAAATTGACTACCTTACGATTACGATGTTTTCATTACTTTTATAAATATTCCTACCTCTCGGTGAGATTTTGTAGCTTCTGATATTTTGTTTAATTTTAACCAACAAGAATCTGATACATGTTCAATTATTTAGCGTGGATTTATTTTTATTGAACCAACTGTAAAATGTACGAGGTATGAAAAGTTTTTTATTGGCACGGGGCTGTATGGTACGTTCATAAGTACGACCCGACACTAGACAACATGTTCCGCACTTAGACTCAAATTTGGTCCGTTTTACGTCCTTGGGGGTGACCATAAGCTCTTAGAGTAAGGTTATTTTAAGATCACGTAAGTGACAGATGTATACAAGTCATATACATCTGTCCCTTACACACACTCAAAATAACCTTACTCTAATAGCTGGTCACAAGGGGGGTGACTCTAAGTTTTACCTACGATAGCTAAAATATCGTATACCAATCTCGCTGCTGGACGACCAACATTAACTTCTGCCATCTTTGTACGTTTTTTTTATTTTACGACATTCTCACTTGTGCACATTTGTTCAGCATTAGGTAATATAATATTGTTACAAAATAAAAAGAAAGGCATCCCAATCAAATGAGTTATGTGTATGATCGTATTGCAATTGTTCAGTAGTACTACTGGCAGATGAGTGAAAGATTTATGACGTCTGTTTTATGTCGGGACCTCCGAGGATACAGTAATTTCTTCGTTTAGAAATATTGTATTGTCGCAGTTTTTGATTTACAATGTAACGTTATATTTTAAATTGTAGAAAGCACACAAAAAATATAGCCTCATAAACCTTGCTTGCATTCTATCGTCAATAATAAAAGTCCTACGGGATTGACATGAGTTAACAAAATGAAGTTGTCCATCTCAAACTTCAACTCAACTTACTACCTTCAACTTTTAAAACTATTAAATTGTTTTTTGTTTGATAAAAAGGCCGTTAATTTGAAATGGTTCTGGGAAGGACATGATTGTATGTCTGTATGTACAATCGCTGGAACAAATAATTCTAACATCGTATTGGTTGCCAAATGGCTGAAAACGTTGACGTGTTTTGTTTTCTTGACAAAGTAGAAATACCAACTACATAATTATTATTATTTACAAAAGATTTTACATTTCATTTGAACATTGGTATTCGTTCTGTTTAAATATAGCACGTACACAACTTATACAATTTTGTCATTTGGTTAATAAATTAGATTAATTAAAACTGTGACATTTAGGTATAATTATTAATTAATATAATGGTGATGGTGGTGGTGTAATTAATTTATTATTTATTAAAAATAATGACTAGGTATAAGTCAACCACCAATTTACTTGTAACGATTTTTGTCCGAGTATTGTGTCGGTATTAATAATAATAATTTATCTTTATTTCAGACTAAAGTCCATCCATTTTTACAGATAAAAAGTTAGTAGGGTTGTTAGTAGTACAGATGGTGGTATTAGTGGAGATGACCTTGTTACAAGTAAACATCATTCGGTTTAACGGAGCTGACTAAGATTTGTGCAAGATGATTTAAGAGCCCCTACAAGTTTCACGAGCCAAAAACAGAAAACAGCTACTTTTTCAGCGAAAATTTCTCAATAACTACAAGATATAATTATGATAAAAAACATAATGACAAAAATAAAAACGACACAGGTCCATCGTCTACAAGCCCTTGAGCGAAACTGAATACCACGCGCGATTGCAACGGTTTATAAGACAATATTTAGACAATTTATTAAAATAAAATAAGTACTCAAAAATAAAATATAAAAATTGGAATCGATTGATAAACATCTCAAACTTCAAAATATTTACCACTTATTTTTATATTCAACATATTCTTACACGTAGGCGACGCTTTCGCACATGATATAATCGCCTTTTGTCCTTTTTTTTTTTTAAGTGCTAATACAATATACTTTAAAAAACTAAATTGGTGGCTCACTAGTATACTATATGCCCAGTCCACACCATTTTTTGCAGATTGTTTTATGCCACCAGTAAGCTGAAAAAGCAATTGAAAAACCTGGTGTTTCGTGATTACGTAAAAACGTGTGTTAGGAATTTATTTTTTCTAATTTAAATTAAGCAGTTATCAAAAATATGTAATGTACATTCCCTAGATAACTATGTGACGCAAAAAGTTGCATCAAAAGATTTATCATATATCTTGTAATTGTTGAGAAATTTGCCCTGAAAAAGAAGCTGTTTTCTGTTTTTAGCTAGTGAAACTTGTAGGGACTCTTAACAGCAAACGTTTCGAGTTTTCGTACTGACCTGTCCTGGACATAAGCGGGAAAGAAACATTGGCTTTATAGAAGAGATAAGCAAGAAGTTGGGGTGAGGATATCCAACCATTCAGAATTGTGAAAACAGTCGTGACATCGCATAAGCGATTTGATTTACATCAAAATCAAAAAAAAAAAAAAATTACGTAGGCCTACATGGGCACTTAAAAAACGTCAACAAAAGGTGCACGGTTCGGGTTAGTCGTTTCCTATGGAGAAGAACCGGCAAGAAACTCCATGGTTACTCTTTTGAAAATGGTTTGCTTTTACAATTAGTACTTGGATATGGCCCGACCGGTAAGTCGGCTTGAGACAATAAGTCGTAAGAAATTAAAAAAAAAAACAAAAAAATTTAAAACGAGATAAAAAGTTTACAATTGTTAATAATCATCTAGAAGGCCTACAATGTTCACACATTCACAAAACAAGCGGTAAAAGAATCTATACAAAGGTAAAAAAAAAATAACTAACAACACTAAATTTAACATGTCGCACAAATGTTGTTATCAGTGCTGTAAATATTCTTAGCAAAGGGGTATAAAGATCATTGAAAATCATTGTATAAAGTCTAATTAAAAGAGAAAAAAAATAGTTAGAGATATCCACATATTTGTGGCGTTTATGAGTTACCAGTGAAGGCTCATGCGCAGAAGGAGCTAAAGTCAAAAAAAATATCTTCAACGTAGTCCTTGAAGATAAAAAAATTGGCTTTAGCTCCTTCTGCGCATGCGGCTTCCCATACCAAATCGCTTATTATACCGATAAGCGATTTTATTAAGCGAAATTGTAATTACGCTCATACGGACGCAATGCGATGCAATTTGACCAAATAATATTTGAAATTTTCATTAAAAATTTATACACATAATTTAAATTTAAATTGAGTCATCAGCATGGTCCCTAACACGCATCGCTGTTTGAGCGAATGCCAACCAAAGGGAGTCATTTTTGGGACTGATACTACGTCATGATGGATTAGACCACAACAACAAACAGACGTGATAAGAAAAAACCGGCCAAGTGCGTGTCGGTCCACGCGCAGTAATATGATTCCGAAGTTGCATAATAATGTGAACTAAGAAGAGGGTTTTGTTGTTAAGCGAAGATGTGGTCTACGGTGAAGCACGCCTGCCTAGAAGTAACCTATTCACTCTTGACTTAAAATAAAGAAGGACTAACTGGGAACTGAAGAAGGAGTTACAAAATCCAACTTCGCAACTAAAGTTAGAATTTTTTTATCTATTTGAGTACCACCGTGGGTACGAATTGCAAAAGGAGCCGATACGAGCGCGCGTTAGAGCCACGGGGAATGGTATGGTTCATTCCTGGATCCTTGCGCGCACGCTCCTTGTTTATTTCTCTTTCGGAATTTCAAAAATTTCGTATGTATTCACCTCTAATCTGCGGTATTCACTATTTCGTTCTGGAAAGTTTTACGCTACTCAATTAGTGATGGTTTCGGGTCGAATATTGACTTTATCGATGGATATGAACAAAAGAAAATAAGTAATTTGCTTGGCAATCGAATCTAATTTGACTTTCGATTACAAATCGTCGTAATACTTCTGCACTAACACAAAATAGTGTTGGAATACTGGCAGTAGGTAAGCCTATCACTAGTTTAAATATTTTGTATGTGTTCTACAACTGACGTGTAAAGTCACCACAGTAAAATTTTCCTTGTGAACTCTCAAATACAACGTGGTATTTTTATTTAAAACACAACACTGCATTTCAACAATTCAACACGTTATCAGCACGAAGCTCTATAATATTTTGAACTAGTATCAGTGCAGTGTTTTGTGGGTTGAGGAAGTTGTTCACAAGGAGTCGATTGTGGTATGTAATAAAAAAAATTCACAATGCCAAACAACGTTTGTAGCGGTGATGGTATAAGCCGAAATCCATGCACCAATTCAAATATATCTGCATTAGCATCCTTAAGATTATGCGGCAGAGAAGGATATTCTGTTTGGAAATTTAAAATGAGAAATTATCTATTACATGAAGACCTATGGGAGACCGTTGATGGATACCCAGAAGGTGATATAACTTCAACTGCAGCCAAAATACGTAATGACCGCAAAGCTTTGTCTAAGATATGTCTAACTTTAGATGGTCCCGCTATTACTCATGTACGTAGCTCAAATTCGGCCAAAGAAGCTTGGAATGCATTGCAAATAGCATACGAAGACCGTGGAATGGGACGTAGACTAGCACTAGAAAGGAGGTTGTACTCTCGTACAGATTGAACCTTATAGATTTTGAAAACGTAGAATCATATATAAATGCTGTCAAGACCTAACAGATAGAAGATGCCTCAATTGCTGCAATATTGTTAGGCGGTCTTACAGTAAGGTATGAACCTCTGATGGTATTGGATTGGAGAACAGTAAACCTATCATATGTTATAATTGTAAAGAGCCAGGGCCCAAGCGCCCTGATTGCCCGCATAAGAAGGGAAAGTCTCGAAATAAGAAACAAACCGATTCCACACTGTTATGTGCTCTTAGTGAGACTGGAAATCAAGTGGATAAATGGATAATTGATTCTGGTGCAACAAAACATATGACATCAAGATCAGAGTGGATGTCTTCCATTAAACCGTTCAGTTCTGGTAAAGTGACAATTGCAAACGGCGATGAGTTATGATAAATTGAAGGATTTAGGCTATTTAAATTATTATTTGGGAATGAATATATTGCATTCAAATGATTGCATTAAAATTAGCCAACAGACTATTACTACTATTCTACTTACTACTATTACACTAGACTATTATACTTATCAAGTCGTTATTGGTAAAATATAACATGCAAGATTGCAAACCTGTGAGTACACCTTTAAGTAATACAAAACTTACAGATTCCAGTGAAAATAGTGAACAGTGTTCGTATCCGTTTCAGGAACTGATTGGATCGTTGATGTTCTTGGCAGTTAATACTCGTCTTGACATCGCATTTGCTGGTAGCTATTTAAGCCAATTCAACTCCAAGTACTCTAAGTCACATTGGCTAGCAGCTAAAAAGGTTCTACAATATTTGAAAGGAACCATCAATTACTGCATAACTTACAGGAAAACTGGGATGTCTCTACACAGACGCAGATTGGGCCAACTGCTCAATAACACGCAGATCCTATACAGGATTTTTTTATGAAGTTGGCTGACAGTCCAGTGTCCTGGCAGTGTAAAAAACAGCCTACGGTAGCACTATCGTCGGCAGTGGCTGAATACATGTCGATGGCAATGGCTACTACTACTACTGGTGAGTCGCGATCACATTCTGTTACTCTCTTTTCAGATAGTCAATCAGCAATTAAACTCGCTTCTAATCCAGTCCACCACTCGAGAACCAAGCATGTAGATAGATACACGCTATCATTTTATTCGCGAGAAAGTTCTTGATAAGGTGGTTGAATTCCAGTACACCCCAACCGAAAACAACTGGGCAGATATATTAACAAAGCCACTAGGTCGCATGAAACATAATAGTTGCGTGGCCAACCTGTTTTGTATAAAGTAGCCTTAAGTTTGTTTATTTATTTTGTTATCTTATGTACCTATTTAATATCTACATCTCGATTATGGGGGGCGTGTTGGAATACTGGCAGTAGGTAAGCCTATCACTAGTTTAAATATTTTGTATATGTTCTACAACTGACGTGTAAAGTAACTACAATAAAATTTTCCCTGTGAACTCTCAAATACAACGTGGTATTTTTATTTAAAACACAACACTGCATTTCAACAATTCAACAAATAGACTAACCCGCGCATGCGCCGTATGGACTACGGACCGGCACTGCCAACGACTCCGGCCACTACAATGCGTTATTCGAGCTTAAACATTATTAATTTAGAAATCATTATTATTAAGGATTAATTGATTTTATTTTAGTTTCCGGTAAGACTGGAAGCCGACCCCAATATAGTTAGGAAAAGGCTAGGCAGATGATGATGATGATTGATTTTATTTTAGTATGTTTTTCTATATATGGTTCATAAGCATATATTTACTATCTGTTTTACACAGCTAACAACGTTGATTAAGTAATTTTTCAGTGGCATAAATTGTACAAAAATTTACTGTGCCAAGTACATTTTATAAGTTGGTCGACTATTACTCGTATACTTGTAAATCCTGTTATGATTTTATTTTTCTATATTTTTGTATGGTTCATTAGCATATTTTTACTCTGTTTTACACAGCTAATAACGTTATTTAAGTAATTTTAAAATTGCATTTGTACTAAATTTTTACTGTTTCAAGTACATTTTATAAGTTGGTCGACTATTACTCGTAAACTTGTAAAGCCTACTTATCTGTGATAGTTTTCCTTTTAATTTCGTTATATTTACTACTGCCGTGAATTTTTTCACATAGCCAAGAGCAATCATTTCGCTGGCAGGGGGGGGCACTTGACTCTAATATAAATTTGCAATTCAAAGCTTCATTTTACGCAAACGGATCCCTGAATCATAAAATGGTATTAACAAATCCATAATATTTTTGAATGACCTATCCAACAATACCCCACACAATGGGATAGACGAGAAAAAAAAAACATCCCCACTTTACGTCTATAGGAGGAAACCGAAAAAGAAAATTGTTTCATGATTTTATTTTACCACTTTGTCGGAATTATTAATATGTATATCCATTATCCATGCCAAGTTATAGTTTTCTAGTACTTAGATTCTCTGAGCTAAGCTGCAGATGGACAGACGGACAGAGCTAAACTATAAGGGTTCTTTGTTGACTTCGGAACCCTTAAAACTGAGGCAACTGACCTTTTTACAGCTTTTAGACAATATACAGGTTGAGTTTTTTAAGTGGTTGATGGCCAAATCAGAAACTAAGAGGAATAGAGAAGAAATCCTAGCCAGGAATCGAAACCAATTGATTATAAAAAAAATATTAATTTTACAAAATTCCAATGATGCAGTTTTAGTTTTCATCAAAATCAGGCTCGTGACTCCTTTGAGTGTTTTTCGCTATTCCTCATAGTTACGGATTTGGCCATCCACCTCCATTTAAATATCTCTGTATATTATGCTGATATAATAATTAAGTACCTGACGTTTTCTAAAAATGAAACCTAGCTAGATCAATTTATCGCCTCCGAAACCCCCCGCATACTAAATTTAATTCAGATTATATACATATATACAAGAATTGCTCGTTTAACGGTTTTATATTTTATTGTATTATATATATTATATTATTTGGTCGTTTGAATCCCGTGGATTGTCGATCGTACATGAATCAGTATCGATTTTTAAAGATAAAATATATAAAAAAATATCATGAAAAGATAAACCGACTCCCAAAGCAAAACACTAAAAAGGTCAAAAATAACTTTCGTTGCGCAAGTCGGTGTTACAAAATGTTAAAACAAGTGGTATCAAATACACCGACGTCCGAAACGAAAGTTATTTTTTAGTGTTTAGCTTTGGCAGTCGGTTTATTTTTATGTGATTAATTTTTTACGTGCGTCACGGTTCAGAATAATCTTACTCCAGGTCAAGCTCTACCCGGGAGTTTAATTCAAATCCTCCAAAACCTTTCAGCCGTTGAGGCGTAATTATTAAACAAAGATACATATTCACATTTGTTATATACTCATATAGTATTAACCAACTAATTAAGTTCTAAATAATATTTGCATTGCTAATAAGAAATGTATAAGTGGCAAAATTGACAATAATTTTAGCAAAAGGAAATAATTTCTGAAAACTGTCCTAGTTCGTACTACTGAACGCCGACAAAGCTTAAGTACTTAGGAGCTATTGGATTACTAGAACTGCAATGCGATATTGGAAACAATTATTATGTATATTTCTTAGAACGACATTTACTGTTATTGTGAGGCAAACTTATTCAAATATTAATGAGCATTCTATTAACTTTAAATCAAATATTGTTTCTTTAATATAACGAGGTGACCCCTGAATACTGAATACTAATCGTAGAGTGCGCGCAAGATAAGTCTGCACGCGGCCAAAATCGGAACTAATCGTTTGTCATTTATGGCAGGTGTCAAGAGAGTGTATTGTTTGCCGTGTTTTTATTCGTTTCCAAAGTAACTAATCGCCAACATTATGCCAAAAGTTATT
This sequence comes from Orthosia incerta, assembly GCA_948252205.1. Classification (NCBI taxonomy): domain Eukaryota; kingdom Metazoa; phylum Arthropoda; class Insecta; order Lepidoptera; family Noctuidae; genus Orthosia; species Orthosia incerta. Next base: position 12,091,406 of record OX411748.1, read on the forward strand.
TAAAGGGCTGGCAGGGATGTTTTCTTGAAGTGAACAAGACAATAACGGGCCTACGGTACCGTTTTACAAAGATAGAGCCCGCGTTGCTTATTTGACAGGTAACTTTTAGGGCTACCATTATACTAAAAAAATTCCCTAAATTTTCGTACTACCGGTACTGACTTTATTGGTTTTTGGGTGGTACATAAATATACTAGCGGGACAGGACCGGCATCATGTAATATGATGCATCATTGTTATTTTGTTTTAGGCGTTTCTGAACGCACCGTCACCCAAATAACTCAAGAAGGTTATGTGGCAGGAGCTCCTTCAAAAATTGTTGAAGAAGAAATTAAAAAAGAATTGAGATTGAAATGGACGGTATTAGCCACTGCAGGACTATTGATAGACCAAATTTAACATTAGGTACTACTAAGTATTCAATAAAAGATTTACAATAATTTCATGAAGGTTTTTTCATCATACTCTATGCAAGTAGAAAAAGCTAGTAATTAATTATGCTTAACTTAAATTACTTTAAGTTTCGAGTAAAGAAAAATTACTATTGATTAAATGAAGGCAAAAAGATCAGTTATGCTGGCAACATTAAGTACGCCACCCGTCGCGCGCAGACTTATCTTGCGCGCACTCTATTACGAAAGTTCTTTCATTGATAAAAAACGACATGCCATAAGCTACTTTGTATCTCGAGAAAATACAGGTTCTCGTGGTACAGACCACAGGAAATGGCTAGAATAAAATAAAAGGTTCTACACATGTAAATAGCTACTGTTAAATGTGTTACCTTACCTGAAAGCCCGGAGAAGAATCTACTATTGTAGAACTTTCGATTACCCGTGGAAACCTATGAAATGGCCCCGTGCCTTGTGACACAGGACGGACACAGGACATCATCGCTTACCATCAGGTGAGATAGTGGTCAAGCGCAAGCCTATAGATAATAAAAAAAAAAAAAAAATATATAAAAATGTATTTTTATAGACGGACACGATTGATTAAAATGTCATAAAGTCGTACCTGACAAGGCTTGTCTGCACTTAATTATTTTTCTTTTTATAGCATAAATGAAGTATTTAATGCGGCTTTCGTAAATATCCTGATTGACAGGTTAATGTTTACAAGGCAGGTAGGCGCTTTACTTTGTGTAAATTATTTCATCGCCACTGCTCTCAAAACGGTGAAGGAAAACATCGTGAGGAAACCGGCATGTCCAAGAACCAAAAATTCGAAGACATGTGACATCCACCAACCCGCACTGGGCCCGCGTGGTGGATAATGGCCCATTCCCTCTCACAGAAAGGAGGCCTGTGTCCCAGCAGTGGGAACATAAATAGGCTGATGATGATTGAAATTCTGAACTGATTTGTTGATGTTCATTGTAAAATAATAACAGTAAATCTCGGGTTCTATACGAATACTTTTTACAAGTATACCTTATAATTTATCTGCCTTCGCTTAGCCAAATTTAATTTAGAGTAATTAAAATTTTTGTTTAGCCTTTACAGAACCACTGGCTGCCAAGTTCTTCAGAAACTCTTCTAAAATTATGCTTGCATGAAATAAATCGAGTTTGTTTCTAAAGTTTTCAACTCCAATATACTATAGTAGGGCAAACAATACTGTCCAAACCTGCTTAACAATTCGTGTCATCTGGTCACGATCCAGTACAAAACTTTGGCCACAGACCACTGTTGTACGTAATGTTATTATTTTATGAACAGAAACCGTAAATCTGTTGGCATATAACACGTGGGGTGAATCTGGACTCAGTATGCAACTCTCAGTAACTTGAAACTATCTGGTTAGAATGTTATTATAGTGCAGCATAATAAGTCTACGTATAGTATTTTTTTATAATTACATATTTATATTTTAATGTAACATTACACGGCAGACTACCCCCTTTTTTAATTTTAAGTTCTCTCAGTCTATCCAAAGGTTGTCTGGTAGATATCCCTGTCAGCGATAAGACCGCCTTTTACCCCTTTAAAAAAAGTGATTTCAGTACAGGTCATTTGTTACTTTTTGGTGTGCAATAAAGTACATTCTTTTCTAAGTCTACCTTGTTTGTGAGTTGCTTTTTCTCGCGGCTTTACTCACGTTGCCTGTCCCCAAGGAAATTCCGTTTTTCAATATAAAAAATGTCTTTGATACTCATCAGTAATGAAACCTTCTATCACTGTAAGAATTGTGGTAATCGGGTCCGATCTTTCAGAGATTTTCCAGGTAGATTTAGGTCAGATAGATCGGACCCGATTCGCGGATAAATTTGAAAAAGAGTTACCGCGGCCCTGGCTCAAGCAACTGAAGGAACACTGGTGGGTTTTAGCCAGTAAAAGTCTGACACGCCATTCCACTTCACCCGGAGCGGGAGAAGTCATTGAATGATTGCCCAACCAAAAAAATTAATGTAGCCATAGCCGGCAGTTTGGCAAGAACATACTTTTATGAAGAAGCAGATACAGCCTCACCGCCCAAAACATCCTCATTCAAATACAAGAACAAAAATCTGAAAATAATCACATTACTCAACATCAATTAAAAAAATATAGGCCAAGTAAAAATGTTCCAACAGAGTCTCGATCCATTTAAAATTTAAAAGCATCTTGAAACTGCAAAGTAGAGTGAAAATCCTTATCCAGCGAATAAAAATCGAGATTCAAAAGAAAAGTCAAAGAACATAAGATACAAAGTGATTTTGTAAGTGGAAACGAAATCTTTCAGCGTATAATGTGGAGTTCGCGTGACTCCGCCTAGCGTGGCGGTTCGCGGAGGTGTACTGCGAAGGCGTAATGGAACTATAGACAACGAAACCTACCCATTACCTCGTGTGTCTGTCGAAATTGCTCCGACGGTGATGACTTTTCTCTGTGCTCATCTATATTCTAACTTATATAATTCGCTTGATGAATGTTGTCGGTGATAAGTTGTAGCTTATCAATGAATCAAATGTTTCACTCATGAAAGAAAACCGATTCCTAGTTATTACCTTATGTGTTGCGAAATTGCTCCGACGGTGATGATTTCCTCTGTGCTCGTCTATTTTTAACATGTATATTTCGTTTGATGAATGTTGTCGTTGTAGTTTATCAATGAATCAAACATTTCACTCATGAAAGACAACCGATTCCTAGCCATTACCTTGTGTGTCTGTCGAAATTGCTCCGACGGTGATGACTTTTCTTTGTGCTCTTCTATTTTCTAACTTGTATATTTCGTTTGATGAATGTTGTCGGTGATAAGTTGTAGCTTATCAATTTAACAAATGTTTCACTCATGGAAGACAACCGATTCCTAGACATTACCTTATGTGTCTGTTGAAATTGCTCCAACAGTGATGACTTTTCTCTGTACTCATCTATTTTCTAACTTGTATATTTCGTTTGTTGAATGTTGTCGGTGATAAGTTGTAGCTTATCAATATATCAAATGTTTCACTCATGGAAGACAACCGATTCCTAGCCATTACCTTGTGTGTCTGTCGAAATTGCTCCGACGGTGATGATTTTCTCTGTGCTCGTCTATTTTTAACATGTATATTTCGTTTGATGAATGTTGTCGTTGTAGTTTATCAATGAATCAAACATTTCACTCATGAAAGACAACCGATTCCTAGCCATTACTTTTTGTGTCTGTCGAAATTGCTCCGACGGTGATGACTTTTCTTTGTGCTCATCTATTTTCTAATATGTATATTTCGTTTGATGAATGTTGTCGGTGATAAGTTGTAGTTTATCATCGAATCAAACATTTCACTCATGAAAGACAACCGATTCCTAGTTATTACCTTATGTGTTGCGAAATTGCTCCGACGGTGATGATTTTCTCTGTGCTCGTCTATTTTTAACATGTATATTTCGTTTGATGAATGTTGTCGGTGATAAGTTGTAGTTTATCAATGAATCAAACATTTCACTCATGAAAGACAAGCGATTTCTAGCCATTGTCTTATTTGTTGCGAAATTGCTCCGACGGTAATGACTTTTCTCTGTGCTCATCTATTTTCTAACTTATATAATTTGCTTGATGAATGTTGTCGATGATAAGTTGTAGCTTATTAATGAATCAAATGTTTCACTCATGGAAGACAACCGGTTCCTAGCCATTACCTTGTGTGTCTGTCGAAATTGCTCCGACGGTGATGACTTTTCTCTGTGCTCATCTATTTTCTAACTTGTATAATTTTGTTTGATGAATGTTGTCGGTGATAAGTTGTAGTTTATCAATGAATCAAACATTTCACTCATGAAAGACAACCGATGCCAAGCTATTACCTTATGTGTTGCGAAATTGCTCCGACGGTGATGACTTTTCTCTGTGCTCGTCTATTTTTTAACTTGTATAGTTCGCTTGATTAATGTTGTCTGTAATAAGCGGAACCTTATCAATGAATCGTGTGCTGTGAGTTAGATCCAACGGTGATCACGATTTTCTGTGCTCAGCTTATCAATGATTCGTGAGTTGTGAAATTTTTCCGACACGGTGATGCCATTTCACTGTGCTTATTTATTACCTAACTTGTATAATTCGCTGGATCAATACTTATCAGTTAGTAATAATATATCAGGTGTTAAGTTGTAGCTTCAGCATCGTTGTCTTGCCCATATAATAATTATACCATCCTGTTGCTGTCCCACTGCAGGGCAAAGGCCTCTTCTCATACAGAGAAGGCACGAGCATTGATCACCACGCTTGCACAATGCAGGTTGGCGATTGCAGACTTATAACCTGTAAGTCCAGGTTTCCTCACGATTTTTTCCTTCGCCGTTGTCAGTGATGTCTAAGATAAACATGGAAGTACATATGAATTTGAAAAAGTCACATTGGTGACTCACGTCACATGCCCGGATTCTAAACCATGTCCTCAAACACGAGTCGAGGTATTTAGCCATTTCTTCTTCGTCCGTACTTCTCATTAGACGTCATCTACGTAGTCACCACCTTTCTAAACTTTTTTATGTTCTGTATCTATCACTCCATCCATTGTTTCTATAGATAAGTTGAAACTCAATTAATAAACGTTTAAACGATTTACTTTTCACATTCGTTCGTAAATACTGGCGAGTCCGTGATTAAATGAGCAGAATTAAATTGCAGATTACTTGTGAATTATATTCATGTTTATTTTTCAATTGACATTAAAAAGGAGGAGGTTCTCAAATCGACTGCAGGTTTTTGTATGTTTGTCACGTGATTACGCCGCCAATTATGAACCGATTTTTGATGATTCTTTTTTTATTGTTTGAAATCTGGTGCTTCTCATGTGGTTCCATTTAGAAGATCTGACGAGATTTTTTAAAGTTATCTTTAATAATTAGCGTATTTTCAAGAAAATAAAAGGAACCCAAAACAAAAATAGAAAAATAAAACATTTTAACAAAAAAATTAAACCGACTTCAAAAACAAAACACTTCAAAGTGTAAAATAACTTTATTTTCGTAAGTCGATATCAAAACGAACGAAAATGTCAAACCAAAGACACCGACTTCCGAAAAGGAAGCAATTTCTTGCTTCGTAGTAAAACACTACAAGGCAAAAAATTGCTGCCATTGTTTTGAAAGTCGGTTGATTTTTTTTCTTAATTTCGCTTTTATTATCATAACATATCGTATGCAATGTTCTCATATCATTTGCTCCCAAAATAGAACAGACAAGACCAAATTACAATAAACACACATTTCATTTGGCAGTAGGAAGTAAACCATAAGCTACGAAGACCCTCAGGGCAGCTTTAGCAAATTGCTTTTGGATGTCGCAAGAAAAAACAAACAAACATAACAATGTGAATAAACTCGTTTGTGTACAGAATAAAACTCAGGTGCGTTCAACACATAAATGTGTTAAATCCAGTTGAAGAATAAAGTTTTCCCTTCGAAACTAGAAACAGCAGCGTCTGCGAGTTAGAGCATAAAATGAGTCTCTACGTCACTGACTTGTGTATAGTCACCTTAATTTGAATTATAAAGAAAAGCGCCGGTTGCATTGTTGTGAACTTATTTGTTTGAATAGTCTGTTAGTTTTTGCTGAGGCACCTCAGTTATGACATGAAATAATAATGTTGAATCAGTCCGTATATGTATTAGGTAATCAGCTGTCGCCATACTATTGATTTGAAGCAAGATTTTTATTACTGATTTTATTCTGAAATAATCAGTTTGATAAGAAAATGGCAACTTTTTACCCACCGAGTATCTAGTATGTCGTGGTAGCCCAGTGGCTAAGACCTCACCTGTCGTGCTTGAGGTCGTGGGTTCAAATCCGGGCAGTACCAATGTGACTTTTCAAATTCATATGTACTTTCTAAGTTTATCTTGGACATCGGTGAAGGAAAACATCGTGAGAAAACCTGGACTTATATAGTTTATGTAAGTCTGAAATAGCCAAGTCAGAGGCCTGTGGGGTTTCCAAGAGGCGGCTTAATTAACTCTGACACCAGAGGTGGCCACACCCCAAACGAAAAGAAGAAGAAGACCCATCGAGCGAAGTATGAGGATCTATCAAGTCATCCTTAAATACTAGTTTCCGCAGCATCAGCATCTCAGCCTTTTAAAGCTCCCATTGCTTGGACACAGACCTCCTCTCTGTGAGTGTGTGAGTTTGTGTGTGTGAACGGGCCGTAGCCCGTAATCCACCACGCGGGTCCAGTGCGGGTTTGGTGGATATCACATGTCTTCGAATATTTGGTTCTAGAACATGCTAGTTTCCTCACGATGTTTTCCTTCACGGATTTGATAGCAGGGGTGATGAAATAATTTACATAAAGTAAAACGCCTATCTGGGTTCTTACCCACGATCTACAACTTGTAAGTCGTGGCCGTTACCACTAGGCCACCACTGCTCTTCTACAATATTCTATACCTATTTCAATTAAAAAAAAAAACATATATTTTTGTAGTGTACAATAAATAATGTAATAAATGATCATCATCTGCCTAGCCTTTTCCCAACTATATTGGGGTCGGCTTCCAGTTAATATAATAAATGATAATCTATTTATATAAAAGAGAAAGTATGTATGTATGTTCCTTATAGACTCCGAAACGGCTGGACAGATTTTAATGAAATTTTCAGACAATCTTTAGATTGGCCCAGCGGATAATCCTTTATCCGCTGGATAAAGGATTATATGCTGTCGGCTAATATATTAAAGTTTGGTGGCGATCGGAGCATATCTTTTAACTTTGAACGCGGGTGAAGCCGCTGGCAGTAGCTAGTAATTAATAAATAAGATATTTCACAAAGTTTTGGACACTACGTCAAAACATCATTTGTTTTGACTCTTGAACTTTGACTAGCATTCGATATAAATTGATAAATTGTTGGATGGTGCCTTTTAACTAAACTCCATTTTTTTTATAATTAGCCCATTTTACAGCTCGTTCAACCGATTTTGACTTCTATTGCGTTGGTGATACGACAAATGGTAGCTGTAGTAAACAGTTGGTTTTGGTAACAGGTTTATGCTTTTTATGTCGTCTTTATGTTTACGGGATATAACTCAAAATCGGTTGAACGGACTGAAAAAAGATTTGGAAACATGTCTAATGTTATTTCAAATGAACTATAGGTACACCAATCAATATGTATGTAGGTTACAATAGTAGTCGAACTAAAAGGTGGGCGTGCTTCACTGGCTTGATTCTAAATTCGAATTACTGTTCAAAACCAGCCAGAACTATTCTATTCTATTGTTCTTCTTCTTCGTGTCGCTGGCATATCAATTAGATTGTATGGCCTAAATTTTGCCACTTCCACGCCATCTTCGATGGCGACGCATAAGTCACTTTGGCTGCATGCTTTAAGGCACACAGGGCAGAATACGAGGTGGAGCATAGTTTGTGACTCGACATCATAAACTATTTTGCTGCCAGCCTTCAAGCTCCCTTCAGGTAGCAACCTTCATAGTACACACGTCTTTGTTTACTTACATTTTAATTTAGCCTATCTCATTTTCCTATATGGAAAATTTTGGAAAGGGTACTGGGTACTCGGAACAACGTAATTCCAATAACGACCCTATAAAGTGGTCACTTTAACAAGTAATTACTGGAATTTTACTCCTAAATGTTAAAGTTATATTAGAATTATAATGAAATCTGAAATAACTCACTCACTCTATTTATTTTATTATACTTATATTATTACCACTTTACTACGAGTATATTAAAATAATTAGATAAATAAGGGATCTCTCTCATTTAAAGGAATTATCAACGAAAAGTTTGTGAAGTTCTTTTGTAATTTAATGATTACCTCGTTGGTCGTGATGTCGCAACAGCTACTGTTGAGCATGAGGTTCGATTCCTAAGTCGGGCAAAGCGTTACTTATTGTTTTTAGGGTTCCGTACCCAAAGAGTAAAAAATCCGGCCAAGTGCGATTCGGACTGGCGCACGAAGGGTTCCGTACCATTATCGCAAAAAACGGCCAAAAAAATCACGTTTGTTGTATGGGATCCTATCATCTGTGAAAATGTCGACTGTCTAGCTATCACGATTCATGAGATACAGCCTGGTGACAGACAGGCAGACAGATAGACAGACAGACGGACTGCGGAGCCTTAGTAATAGGGTCCCGTTTTTACCCTTTGGGTATGGAACCCTAAAAACAGGACCCTATTACTAAGACTCCACTGTCCGTCTGTATATATGTCACCAGGCTGTATCTCATGAACCGTGATAGCTAGACAGTTGAAAATTTCCCAGATGATGTATTTCTGTTGCCCTTATAACAAAAAATACTAAAAAACAGATTAAAATAAATATTTATTTCCCATACAAAAAACGTGTTTTTTTTGCCGTTTTTCGCGATATGGTACGGAAACCTTCGTGCGCGAGTCCGACTCGCACTTGGCCGGTTTATTTTTTATCTGAACTCAGTAGTGGCTCGGAGTCCAGATTTGAGCATGGTTGATGCCAATATGCTCAGTTGCTCACCTCCTATTGGACTACATGGGATTTATGGGCATAACTGGTGAAATATGAACTAAATTTGGTACACTTCTGCCTCACAGAAGTGCAGGCGAAATGTTATGTACTCGTATTTTTAAAACTCAATCTCACATGTATGGTGAAATTTGATCGGCATAATTTTGTAAATTCGGAATTTAAACATGGAAGAAGAATTTTTAATATGGTTGGTATGGTAAAACAGAAATCAAATTTAATGGAAGGTAAATAAATTTATTTTATTATCTACTTATTTAAATTCATATTCCATTTTCATACGGCTGAAATTATTAAAAAACATACAAGTAATGTCTGATTTCAATTAAAAGGATGCGGTTTCATACTTTTAAAATAAAATTTTATTTCGTTCGGTAACAATTAAATATAAGCACGTTATTAAAATTTTACCCAAATTGTTTTTATAAATACTGAGTCTTGAATATGAGGTTTTTTTAACGAATATTTACTACAGACTAGTCTTCCAAAATTTTTGAATCTATAAAAAAAATCTAAGCGTTAATTTAAGTGGGTAAATAAATAAGTACCCAGTATATAATAATTTTATATTATGTACCTGATTATTAAAAATCATTCTTATAATTACTAAGCGATTCTAGGGTACACGTGCAACATTATGTGTAAGTATATATTTACTATCTAATTTTCAGATCCGAAGACAAAATTCTTTGGTCAAGTAACAAACAAACTAGACTTTATTTTTATGTTTCCACAACGCCTGCCATCTGACCTCCTACTTACTGAAAACGGTAAAACCGTAGAAATGATTTATTCATGGAGACCAATATAATTAAATGAATACTTATGTATTTACAAGAGTCCATTACGGTGTATTTCTCCATTCTTGGTTTGTTTATTTACGTTCATTTGTTTCGTATCTTTTGTTTTTATATTGTGATGCGATCTACTGAATCATCATCTTACTAATAATTATTATAAATTAAAAAGTTTGGATGGATATATGTTTGTTACTTAATCACGCCAGAACGGCTGAACGGATTTGGACGAAATTTGGCACATAGGCTATATGATGATGGAGATGATTGTGTATAAGTGAGTTTGAAATGTTGTTCAAATTGTTTCATTTGTTATTGTGCTACTAACATAGGTATAAGTTTGTATTGTTACTAACACCATGATTATGTATGTTAAGATTTAAGTTATTTTATATGGGCCCTGTCGCCTTAAAGAAATGGATTATATATATATATATAACGGCGCGTGACATTATTAAATAATAAAAATCAGTTAATTTGGAGAATTACAATTTATGTTGTTATTTTTTAAACATTGGTCATTCTGTTATTTTCAAGATTGATTTTAATTAAAAGCGGGTAACACCGAATGGAGTTGCGTCTGTCATGACGGGCGAACGTCATGTCAATTTGATCGGCAAAACATGGTTGTCAGCCATTGCAAGTTTTGAACATTCGCAAAACAATTGGCTCTAAATAGATAATTATTACTGCAATCCTTAATTGTGTAAGTAATTGAAGTGTCTGTATAATTTAAATAGTGAGCAGTCAACGCTACAGTGTATTCTTTTGAACGTTTCCCCGAAGTTTAACGCCCACTTTGAATTCTCGTGCTGACGAGGTCACGAATCAGCAGCCAGATGCAACAGCCCGGTCTCCCGACTTCCCGTTGTATATATATATATATATAATGTTCTCTTGGCATAATAAAACACTTTTCACGTGGGTTCAAGCTGCTGGTGGAAGCTAGTAGACTATAAACGAAGTGTAACGCTTACCATCAGGTGAGATATTGGTAATGCTGATGGACTGTCACTTGACTTTTGTTGAAAGTTGGAAATGTTAATATTAAAATTAAATATTATAATATTATTATTTAATTTTACCGGAACAAATTTTCTAAATAATTTAGTTAAATAATTATTTAATAATAATAATTAAGTAAAATTAATAATAAGCAAATCAAGTATTTTGACTTGCCTCGCGAGGTTGTTGACATGTGGGATGTGGACTCAGGGATCATTGTACCGTTAATCGTGTCAGCCAATGGCTTAATAGTCACGAGCCTCGACCAACACCTAAGGAGGCTCATGTTCGGAGGCAGCTGGATTCAGAAAGCAGCACTTTTGGACACGGCTCGTATTGTTAGGAGGTTCCTCTCTGGAGTCTTGACCGCCTTAGTAGTTGTTGAGTAGCTTGGTCCCGATACCGGTGAGCATCTATTTTTAAAATTTTCATTTGTTTTAATTTTTATTTTACATTTATATTTAAAAATATAGATAAATAAAGAATATAATAATAATAGACCTATTACTAATAATTATGGTACTTTTTCATTTATTTTTGTTTTTTATATCACTACTTTTTATTTTCTTTAGAATCATCATATCAGCCGAAAGACGTCCACTGCTGGACATGGCCTCCCCCCTTCCCCTCCCCCTTTAGAATATTATCTACTATAAATATAAAGTATACTAAAAAATCCACTGTTTATTTTATTAGTAGACCTAAGCGCAAATTGTTTTATCAACTTTACAAGTACGTATAGAACAAGTACATAATATTTTTTACAAAACTTATAAATGTATAAATTGCGTAAGTTAATAAAATCATTTTTCCTTGTCAAGAGACCTCACTCCAGACGCCAGGTGCAAGGAGCACTGAAGGTACAGGTGACAAATCTACCCCTATTACTTCGCTGTCGATTTCGTAAATAATGTGATTTTGTATTGAAGTCTGAATGATTAAGATATTATTTCAATTACATTTTTAAGAACTCTACATTGTTTTTACCAGTAGAAGCAGCAAAACAAAAAAAAATGAAAAATGCCGTTTTGCAATTATAATTTTGTCTCGCTTTTTTAATGATACGAGAATGCGTCATAGTTGGCGAAAATATTTTCTTTTACTAACCGATTTCTTGTTGAAAGACTAATAGAAGCTCCTTGTTCAAGTTAAACTGTAAAAAATAGACTGTAGGTACAAGCTGTCTTTTCTAAACAGACTTTACTTTTTTAACAAAACTATTTATAATTTCAAGAAGAAAAACTGAAACAAAACAACGTGTAATACAATGTTCAAGCTATCTTTTCACTACAGATTTTCTTATTTTTGCGATCTCAAAACAGTGCATACCGAACCGATAAAAATCCATATATATAAACATAACATCACACCTTCTTTTTATATTCTATAGGCTCGCGCTTGACCACTATCTCTCCTGATCGCCAGTCGACGGTGAAACAAGCTTGCCTAAAAATAACCACTCTAAATAATTCGTTCTTGATTTAAAGACTCTTAGATTGTAACTGTCGGGCAACACAGAGTCCAGCAAGGAATTCAACTCTGTACGCTGTACTAAAAGTGTTACCAAAACATTTTGTGCGTATGGGTGGGATGTCCACCATCTACCGATGGCGCATCGCCGTACGTCTGACAGTCCGAATTACATCTTACAATTCCATCGCACACTCCCAGAAATGTAACCGATAAAAAACCAACAAGCTAGCAACTTGGCGATGATGTTCAAAGCTCTGGAGCTTTGACTTGACCAGTAAGTACCTCATTGCCGATGAGCCTCATGGCCCGCTTTTCAATCGACTCTAGTGCATCAAGCTGGTATTTGGTAGATCCGTCCCATAGATGAGAACAGTACTCCATGCATGATGGAAGTTGCGCTTGCTACAACCGAGGAGCTGTTCCAGCGTGAAGTACGTTCTCACCTTTGCAAAAATCCCCGTCTTTTTTGTAGCCAGCTGAGCCTTTGTCTCAATGTATGGACCAAAATTGAGAGTCGAAGTCAACGTAATGCCAGGAAGCAGAAGATTGTCCGTTATTGACACGGTCACATCTCGGAAAGTCAGCGCCAAGTGAAATTGGCTCTTTTTAGCGGGAAAAAAAGACACGCCTGGGTTTCAGCAGCATTAAAACTGACCAGATTGGCATCGCCCAATTCTGAGACTGCCCGCAAGGACAGGTCCACCATGGCCTCACGGAGAGACTAGATCTGCGGCCCGGTAGCCCGTGCGTTGGACAAGTATATCTCAGCAACAGTGCTGCCGTCTGCATACCCAAAGTTTACCCGTTACCTGGGTCTTAGCAGATCGTTAATGTGCAGCAATAATAATGTTGCTGAGAGTACCGACCCCTGAGGGATCCCGGCATTAATATCTAATTAGTCTGATGAACAGCTACCGATAACCACTCGAATGGACCAATCTCTCAGGAAGTCTGCAATCCAATCACATAGACCACCGGGCAGACCGAATGAAGGAAGCTTACCAATAAGGCTTTCGTGCCAGACCCTATCAAAAGCCTTCGAGCTATCGAGGGAGATGGCATTCGCTTCCCCGTGCCTCTCGATGGCCTCACTCTATATATGAATGGCATACGCTAGAAGATCTCCAGTAGACCGATTTCGGCGGGTGCCGTATTGGCGGTCACTAAGGATATCGTTCGTTTCTAGGTATGACAGGAACTTCGTGTTAAGTACACGCTTCATTCTTTTATAGAGTATGGACGTTACAAAGATTGGTCTGTAGTTGGCCGGATGAGCTCGACGGCCCTTCTTGGGCACGGGCTGTACGTTAGCTTGCTTCCAAGCATTCGGCACTTTTCCAGTCTCATATGAAAGGCGGAATAGGCGTGTCAAGATTGGAGACAGTTCAGGCGCACAGGTTCTATGAACTATTGCTGGTTTCCGCTGGCCTTGTTCACGTCGAGGTTGCGCAGCACCCTACGGACGTCCTTTTGATGGACGCAAATGTCCGACATACTCGTCTCGCTTCCATCAGGAGGAGGAGGGGGGCGCGCGTCACCAGGATTCAGACGTGAAGATGCCGCAAAAAGAGAGTACACCTGTATCCTCCGTATATAAGTAAACCTAAGTATATAGTAAACCTACGTTATATATTAAACATGTAATATTATATGTAACGAATATATGGTCGAAAAGAAGTGCTCTGGTGATCTACTGAGAACACGACGAATAGAAAATTGTGGAAGTAAAAGACAATGACTCATCCTTATGCCAATATATTTAGTCTCAATATATATAAAAAAACGAACCTTTAAAATATGCCTGTCTGTGTGCTGGGGTGGCTGCTGCTGGTGCAGAAAATCTCAAACGGCGCAAATATAACAACCTTATTGGGAGTTATATGTTTGAGCCGTTTGAAGATGAAACATTAGGCCAATGGGGTCCAAGTGCTAATAGATTTCGGGAAATCAGTAATCATTTAGTCGATTGTTCACTTGACCGAGGGTTGATTTTTCTTCGGCTAAGGAATCAGCATTGCCATTTAACATGGAAATACTGCCAGCGTTCTGGGTACTTTTCCCTTTGATAGCGATGTGGACGAATTTTTTGATACCCAATGACTTCTTTCCTTTTTATACGTCATCATCATCATATCAGCCAAAAGACTCCACTGCTGGACATAGGCCTCCCAAGCGTCACCACATATATATTTATACGTACTTGTACATTATTATAATTAGTGTATATATACTTCATAATATTTTAGTTACCTACTTAAATACTGGCGTAAAAAAAGAAAATTAAAGTGCATTCCTATCTATACATTTAAATATCTTCAATCACCTTCTCTAATCCCCTGAAAGTCTTAAATCCAAATTTAAAACTGTTTAAACGTTGAATAAATCACATTGGGATCGGTTAGGACACTAATTAACTACAGCGTCCCACGGAGCCGCAGTTACAGATGGACAGACAAACCTATTAGACCGTGTAATTAGTCCAACCAGTCCATATGGTGCCATCGTTAACACTGAATTAAAGAAATTAAGACATGACTGTGTTTATGTTTAACTAGCGACTATATGCACCCGAGCTTCGCACGGGACAAATCATAATCCTTACTCGTTTAGAGGTTTGGAAGAAGACGAAGGATTTTCTTTTTGTAAATATCCTTAAAGTACCTTTAGTTTTGAATTTATAAACAAAAATAATAATAATAATAATAATAATAATTTCTTTATTTGTATAGAATGCAGGTATTACAATAATGATGTTAGTTTCAGATATATTCCCAGTACATTCTGCCTGTTGGCATACAAAAATATAGTGGTTACAGATAATTTAGAAACTAAAATTAAATTAAATTAATTAGTACTTAAATTCAAAATGAGATCATGAATCAGCTTAGTCTAAAATAATTTACATAATAATTAAGATACAGTGAAGCAAATATTACAATTCATCATTTATAAACTCGGTAACAGAGTAATAACATTTCTCTGTCAGCAACGTCGATAGGAGTTTCTTGAATTTTATTAAGGGCTGATCCTTAATACAATTTGGCAATTTGTTAAATATGATAGGAGCCATACCAATCATGTTTTTTTTAAGCAAAACAGTGTTATATCTACCAGTACACAATAGACTCTGATATTTTGATCTCAAGGCAGTAGTTCGCATCCTCGTATCATTCAATGCAGGAAATAGATGCTTGTTAGTTTTAACGAATATAGCTACTTCGAGAATGTATAAACTAGGAAAAGTTAGTAATTTGTGTTTCTTGAAAAATGGAATGCAACTATCTGTAGTCTTGAGATTAAAAATGGATCTTATGCACCGTTTTTGGGCTTTAAATATAGACTCCCTTTCGGAACAATTACCCCAGAATACTACTGCAAATCTTAGAACAGAGACCACCAAACCGTGATATGCAACCATTAATGTATCAACGTTAACTTTCTTGGACAGATTGTAGAGAGCATACGCAGACGTGCTTAATCTTTTGCAAACTTCTTCAGCCTGCGGTTTCTACGTTAATTGACTGTCAATCAATATACCCAAGAATTTAGCCACGCTAACGCTATCAATAGTTTGTTCTTTATAATTAATTTTTAGGTTTAGAGGAAGAACTTTTTGATAAAAATGCATTATATTTGTTTTATTGAGGTTTATGGTTAAATTATTGTCGTTGAGCCAGTTTATTATTAATTTTAGAGAATTATTTATTTCCTTTTCATAAAGCTCTTTGTTGAGGCAGTCTATTAGGATTGTACTGTCATCGGCAAATAACACACAAGGGTATGGGATGTGTCGGGGTAGATCATTTATATATAGCAAGAATAATAATGGCCCAAGAACGCTGCCCTGCGGAACGCCATATTTAATGGCCCTAGGACCAGATAAATATTTAACCTCACGTTTTGATTTGATGCATATTTTAGTGATTTCCGTATATTGAAGACGCCCACTTAGATACGATTATATTAGGCGTAGGGCATTCCCTCGTATGCCGTAAGCTTCAAGTTTGGCCAAAAGCGTTTCATGGTTCACGTAATCAAAAGCTTTGGTCATATCGGTAAAAATGGCACAAATTGGTATTTTTTTATCCACATTAACCATTATTTTATTTATTAGATCGTATATGGCCATATTTATATTTTTATTTTTACGAAAACCTTTTTGTTCCTCACATAATATATGATATTTGGACAGAAATGAATAAAATGACTCATAAATTACTTTTTCGATTATTTTGGAAAATACGGGGATCAAAGCTATTGGTCTATAGTTAGCCATGTCTTCTTTAGTGTTCTTCTTATGAAGTGGTTTAACTATTGTGGTTTAAGACTATCGGGGAATGTTCCAGCGGATATGCTTGCGTTAATAATGTGGCTTAGAGGATTAGCTATAGCACAACTGACAAATTTTATAACGTTTGTAGAAATACCGTCATATCCATAACTCTTCTTGTTCTTTAAAGATTTGATCACCCTTATAATGTCTTGAGGGACAACAGGGGCCATAAAAATAGAATGAGGGTTATACGTAATTCTTAGAGTATCTTTAGTTGTGTCCAGGGGTGGATCTGAGATCTGATCAATAAAGAAATCGTTGAATGACTGAGCTATTTCATAAAAATGAATCTAGTTGCACATTCGCAAGCGTCAGTAGGTCTCTATGGAAAAGAATGTGCCAGAAACTCCACGGACACTCTTTTCCATCAGTTTTAATTAAAATTATTTGGTTACATCATTCTTGTTGAAAAATACATATATGTGAGAACGGTGTAAAAAGACGTGTACGTTAAACAAACAATTCATAAATACAATAATTATGGAATCAAAGCAGGCCGAGGCAGCTAAATTATGACCAATTCCAATTGAACCTGATGGCGCCCGTTCACGAACATGACGCATGGATTGGCACCACTCAGCTCAACCATAAAGAAGGGAACCAAATGATCCAACACATGTGCCATCATGAGTCATTAGAGAGAGCATGACACACTCTCAACTGCCAGGGCACACACAAGTCAACGAATGACTTTTAGGTATAGTAAATGGTAGATTTACAGTTGGTACATAGTACTCACAAATGTGATGGTTATGTAATACTAAAAGAAATCGAGTTTATACAATACAAATATATTCATACAGTCTTCAGCAGGTCCAACAATACTTCAAAAATTTTTTCGTCAATGTTTGTTTGTATGAACTAATCTCTGGAATGACTGAACCGATTTTTGTGTTTTTTTCTCTTACTGTTAGAAGTGCCATAGGCTACTTTTTATTCCGGAATGAATGGAATGGATAACTGTGAAATATACCACGAGAATAAAACTGTGGGAAAAAGCTAGCTAATAAAATATATTTCTTTGTTTGCATTTATGTTTTAGCAAGCAAAAAATCCTTTTAGTAAAACAATATTGCATAACCTTTGCTAACATGACATTCAAAAATTTTATGTTGCATATCAATTGGATCACACAGCAATTGAATGTTATACAAATGCACAGTTACCTTGTTATATAGCAGAAGAAGCCCTTTGTGGATGAAATGGGAATGCAATCTTGAGATCTTGTTACAGAGAAGAGCTACTTGACTTCGACTGTATTTTAACTTAAGAAACTTTTCGCTGAACGATTATAGGCAACTTTGTATAATATTAGCTTCAAAATAAACTACTCAAGCTCGACTGAAGGACTGTAGCGAGAAACTTGTTCTTTTTCGATATTTACAATTCAAAGTTTATGGGATTAATATTCTGATAGACGATTGATTCGACCCGACCGATAGACCGCATCTACTCATCAATATGTAAATACATTTTCGAGGGATTATTCTCACAAAGTAAACGTAAAGCAACTGAGCAAAAATTTGTACCAGACGAATGGGAGCATGCAATCTCGCCACATTTCTATGGAAGAAATCAAAATCATTTTTTTTAATTTTACATAGGCCTACATGGGCACTTATAAAACGTCGACAAAAGGTGCTCGGTTCGGGTTAGTCGTTTCCTATGGAGAAGAACCGGCAAAAAACTCCACGGTTACTCTTTTTTTTTTTTTTGTGTTTACAATATTTCCATGTTACAGCATTAGTACTTGGATATGGGGTGACAACGTAGGCCCGACAATAAGTCGTACGAAATTGAAAAAAAAACAAACAAAAAAAATAATGTACGAAATAAAAAGTTAACAAATGTTAACAATCATCTAGAAATCTAGAAAGCCTACAATGTTTACACATTCACAATCGGTAAAAGAATCTATACAAAGGTAAAAAAAGAAGGAAGATCAGAAATATGTAGTTTAAAATATTGATGTGCCTATGTATGTATGTATATTTATGATTTATTTTATATTATTCTATAATTACCATTATTCTATTAATTATTAAGTCTAAAATTGTACACTGAACTACTTCTCATCTTCCTTTTGTAAACTCTCTCTATCACTCTAAGGTTTGCTGGTAGAAAACTCTTCTTAGAGTTAAGCTCGCCTTTGTACATCAACTTTGTAATCACTCATGTTGTATATGTATTTTTTTTGTGTACAATAAAGAATTAAATAAATGTGCCGTAGTGCAAAAGGGTATTGGAATTAAGGTTCGAATGAAATTGCCGATTTATTAAACGTCCTACATTTAACTGAACAACGGTTCGACTTGGAATTATAACTTCAAATATTTAAGGCATGTTATTCCTTTTTAGGGTTCTGTACCCGAAGGGTCCAAACGGAGCCCTATTGTTGTCACTCACGTGTCCGTCTGTCTGTCTGTCCGTCGTCTGGCACACAGGTTTTACAGCCATATTATTGGAGCCACAGTCTTCAAATTTTCACAGTATTTTCTTGTTGACCCGAAGCCAAAAAAATGGTCAAAAATAAACTGTTTTAAGTGGGGCTCCCATACAGCTAAAAGGGGCAAAGCAAAATGTGACCTACCCCATCGAGTGTTGTATGGTTGTTTAGAGCTTGTTGAGTATATAAATACTGTAATTTTTGTTTTAAAAAATATTGTAAAAGAAAGGAATGAGAAGCTACCAAATTCAGTTTTTTTTACATAATTGTGTTCCGAAGAATATTACTAACAAATACCAATATATTAATAAATCAGATTTTTCTTTGAAATTACCTTATTTTTTCTATGAAAACCAACTTGGTTTTGCGGTTTGGTACGGAACTCTAAATGTGCGAAGTCCAAAACGCACTTGGCCGGATTTTTATAATTAGTTTTTTTAGTTATTGTTTTTTTGGTAGTAAGAGTCGTAGCCAATTTTTATACCTATTAAATGCTCGGTTCGTATGCCACGGGAGGTAAGCCGCGGGAAAACGCTGGTTTATTCAGATTATTGCTGAGAAAAATAAAATATTCTTCGGTCTTTAATCAACCCCGGTGACCACCCCTCGCCCCTATTTTATCAGACAATACCTTAACACCATACTAAATACTAATCCTCACAAAACCCCCTGAGTACAAGCGTGACGCATGTATTCGCAGTGTGTCTGTTCCCGTGATTTAGTTGTTGATGCGATTGCTTCAGTCATTCATTCGCCTGACAATCGCTCTATCGTTCACCTAATAGCTTGCTGCACGCCACACGCAGTCGAGTTAAATGTTGCGATGATGAAGGGTGCATGCCTACGTCATGTGTGTTTACGATATAAAAGATAAAACGGTTTACCTCGTGTCCGATTGAGAATTTGAACTTAGGCAGAACTTAGACTTTAGACAAATGCAATTCTATCAAAGAAAGCGTTACGATAGTGACTGTAAAATGTCAAAAATGTATTAGAATGTCAAATGCTATCGAAATGTCAAGTGAGCAATCCCTTTCATTTTGGCATTTCAACAATCACCATCGCTATTGCTGAGATAGGAGCCTTTTTGGTCTCGCACGGGGTAATTTATTTTTATTTTTTAATAATGTTTGTGTTTTTCTTATCTCGTGTCTCCTGTGCGGGTCACAAATAAATATTTTTCTTTCTTTCTTTCTTTCTTTCTACCCGTGACTTGTTGTCAAGACCCTCTTGTCAACTCTACTGTAGCGTGAGAACTTGACAAAGTACATTATAGATAGTTTTCAATTAAAAAACCGAAGTATAGTCTAACAATATGTTTTTAGATGTTGGGAGACACTTGTCAAATAAAAGTTAATTTAAAAATCAAAAACCCGACTTCTTAAGAAGAGAAGAGTGGTTGACCAACCGATCCTCCGACTACACAGCATGATTTTCTTCTTGTTTAAGTACATCTTTTTAGTTATCTTCATAAGAAGTCGGGTTTTTGATTTAAAAATTAACTTTTTTTTACAACTTTATAGTCTTTTTTAACCGGGTTACTTTTAAACATATAAGAGGTATACATTTTTGTAACCACCTCTTAAGACCCTACATTTTGATACCCCACTCGATGGGTTTGGAAAAGAATGAAATTGGGAACGCCACAATAAGGCGCTCAAAGTCCGTTTGTTTTATTAACGTCACTTATCTAAGAACACTTGGGTGGTCAAGACGTATCTACCGATCTTAATTATATAAATACGTCTAGTGGTTTGAAAGATATAAGATAATAAAGAATATTACATACATACAAACATAGATTGAATTGAATAGAAACATACAAGATACCCGCGAAAAACATAACCCACCTTGCAGTCCGGTAAAAAACTTAGAAACTTTTGTTTTGGCGTCAAATAGGTGCATATGGAATATTGGCTTTTTCCCGTGACCACGTTCTAAAGAAGGTGTGCATATTTCCGGAATAAAAGTAGCCATAAGGAAATGTATCATTGGAAGAATTTTCGCAATCAAATAATTTTACTTAATCTATATGTTACGGCTAATACCCGAAGTGCGGCTACACCTAGTTTTAGCCGGTTAGAACTAGGTGTAGCCACTTACTCTTGGTTAAACCTAGTACGAGACGATTGTTTTCGGGTAAAACTAGGTCTAGCCTTCATCATGCCGGCTACAACTGGGTCCAGCCATTCCCTGTTGGATAAAACTAGGTCTATCCGATATCATTCCGGCTAGAACTAGGTATTGGTGCAATTTAGTTTAGTGTTTATGCAACATGGTCGACGAAGCCCCGCTGCGCGGGGCTCCTATTTCTGAATGCAGGGTCTAAAGTAACCTAACACGAAGGGGACGACGGGAGCTGAGTTCGCTCGCTTTGCTCGCTCACTTCAGCTCCCGTCATCCCCTTCGAACCTAACCTGTCCGTGTCGGGGTGCCCTAAGCTCCCGAGGTTAGGTTAGTTGTTTGCATCTAGTTTTATCCAACAGGGAATGGCTGGACCTAGTTGTAGCCGGCATGATGAAGGCTAGACCTAGTTTTACCCGAAAACAATCGGCTCGTACTAGGTTTAACCAAGAGTAAGTGGCTACACCTAACCGTAACCGGCTAAAACTAGGTGTAGCCGCACTTCGGGTATTAGCCGTGACATATATATATAAAAATCAATGCCAGTTTTCGTTGTAATTTTATAACTCAAGAACGGGCTCACCTATCCAAACCAAATGTTTAGGCTTTGCTCGGACTATTTAGTAGATGGTTTATGTGAAGTTTTTTTTTTTTTTAGATACGGTAGGGTAGGTATGGTAGGTAGGGTAGGGTAAGTAGGGTAGGGTAGGTAGGGTTGGGTAGGTTAGGTTAGGTTAGGGTAAGGCCCCCCCCGAATTGGTTCCCGCCTTGTCGTGGCGGGGGGGCTCAGTAGCCGTGGTGGCGGAAACCCACGGTGAAGCCAAGAGGAACCTAGGCGGGGGCCGCTCGTCTAGGCTTTTGGCGATAAGCCGACGACGAGTGGCCCAATAGTTGCGGTGCCGCGGGTGCCGCCTGTAGCGGCATCGCAACTGAGCGGGCTGCGATGGCCCTTCCCCTCTGGTGGGGGGGGGCATCGCGGCGGAGTGTGGGGGGCCGCGGCGGGGGGCAGTGTCGGTGTGGCTTCGGCCATTCTCCCTTACCTTCCGCGGCCTCAACGGGGCCGCCACCGTCAGATGGCGGACGCGGTGGGGCCGCAGGGGAAGAGGACTGTCGGTGTATCGTTGCCGCTGTCCCTGTCCCCTGCGGCCGAAAGGTGGTAGGTGACGGGGCCACAGACCCGACCCGTCACAGGTGGAGCTCCGGCGTGCCATGACTGCGGCGCGTCGGAGGGCCTGGACCCCTCGCTTCCTGGCGTGGGTAGCGCCATGCTGGAAGGCGACGGGTCTGGGCAGCGGTCGCCTCCTTTTGCGAGGGTGGTAAATCGCAAAAGGAGGCGAAGGTGGTGATACGCGGGCGACAGGTGCGGGGGCCCCTTCGCCCGCATTGCACATCACCACCCGCGGGAGGGAATGGCCGAGCACTCGCGGTCATTCCCGGGCCCCTCCGTTGAGAGGGGCATGAGGGGCCCGCTGTGAGACAGCGGGCAGTCGTCGGCGGGGGACTGGAGTAAAGGCTCTGCCGGTTTCCCAGTCCCCCTCCACTAAGACGATGCGGGAGTGCCGTTGGGTTTTTTAGTGGGTATACCGGAAGCAGACCGGGGAGTCCCACATACCCCTCCCTTCCCCCGGAGGGAGGATGATGCGTAATGCATTTTTCAGGTTAGGGTAGGTAGGGTAGGATAGGTAGGTTAGGGTAGGTAGGTATGGTAGTGTAGGTAGGGTAGTGTAGGTAGGGTAGGGTAGGTAGGGTAGGGTAGGTAGAGTAGGGTAGATGAATGTTTGGTGTTTTTACGGCAAAACAAAGTTTGCCGGGTCAGCTAGTATATATTATATTAGTTTCCATGACTTCAAATTAACACTATTAAGTACTGGTGAGCTGTTAGCGATAAACGTAAATAATTTACACCTTATATTATGTCAATAAATTTGAATTGCTAGTAGATTAATTGCGAACATACTGACCATAATAAATTTTCTGATATGCCTAACAATTATTTTAAGAGTTCCTAGAGATGAAAATTGTGCGAAAATATTTACACACACATTGATATTGACTGTCCCCAAATATTTATTGGGATCACTGAACATCACTGTAATGTTTACTGATCGAAAAACAAATGAATGATTACAAATACATAGGTATAATTATTGATAGAAAACCGTAAAAGCTAATTATTATAATTAAAAACTATTTACCCTAGTATTAAGCGAATCCATACTAATATAACAAAAGCTAAAGTAACTCTGTCTGTTATTGGTTTGGTTGTAGCTTGGCACGGGTAGACCATGTCCTGAATTAAGAAAGTTCTCTTCAAAAACCTCAAAAAATTTCTTCCTCTATGAAATCCATGGTTTATCCGATACCTAGCGTAAATAAATAAATGATGATTCCAGCCAAGCTGATAAAAATAGAATCACAAAATTTAAATAATGCGATACAAATATATTCGGGGTCAATAATAAGACAACACTTTCAAAGAGTCCGAAGGTTTTGCGGAAGTTGAGTTTAAATTAAATAAAGTAACTTCGCGAGTTCGCGTCTTCAGACTTAAATTAAATCTTTAAACTTATACAGTACAGTACCCGACACAATTATTGATGGCGAAATGATATCTGTGAATGATCAAATTAATCCAATTAGCGGAATGAAAGGAACGCTTTGCGAAGCTCTATGTGTGATTGGTACCCTGGTACCCTGGTAGCCTAAGATAGAGCGATATTGCCCCAGTTAGCAATCGGCCTCTAAGAATGCTTTTTACGAAGCTTGAAATAGTTTGAAGTGCGGTGTATAGGAACTACGACTGGCAGGTATTGTCAGACTGGGGTTTTGATTTTGTACTAGAAACCGAATAGCTTATCAAGAAATACCAGATAGGATATACTCAGGATAGATTAAGTTGTAATTTTTCTGTGCATATTAAATTTACGCCTAGTTGAAGAAAGTATTCTCTATCGTATGACTGTTTTCATCTTCTGAGTTTGCCTGAAAATCCTGTTACTTCTTCTTTTCACACTAATATTATAAAGGCTAAAGTTTGTGAGTGTATGTGTGTGTGTGTGTTTGTATGTTTGTTAATTCTTGATGCTCAAACAGCTGGCCAAGCCGCTGAAAGAAGCTAGTCGTATCGATAACCTCAAATTTTGTCTCAACTATTCAAATTTTAATTGACCAGTATATAGCTACCTGGACGGCTTCGTCATTCACCACGTTCCGATCCTGAAATGCGAAGGCGAGTAAAAATAGCAATGTATTAAGCTTCATTTATCTTCAAATTGTATTGTCATTACGCCAAAAATAGCAATTTAATTAACAAAATAACTTTATAAACCAATCTCAAATTTCCATTAACAAACAACCAAAGATTCAGACATTTAATTTCCCGCAACATCTTTTAAATCAAGTAAACGGAAGAAAATAACTCATAATCTTGACATCAACAATAAATAAATTAATTTGGAGTGCCATTGCTGTAATGAGGGTGGGTCGCAACGAAGATGTTCGGCGAATACGGCCAACTAATTTCGGCGACACGCTTTAAAACGACGAATAATAAAAGTAAATGGGACCGCTCTCCTCGTGATTCCTGGCGAGGCGAGGCTCATTTGCCTGGCCCTCGTTTTCGTCGTGTTAATTAGCATTTTGGCACTAAAATACGTATAATTTGGAACCTTCGCAGGTAAACTTGAGATTTGTTACATATGGTTTCGGCCGTTTTGTTTGGGTTTTATATGATGGCCTTTTTTTTTTCATTTGTAATTTGCAATTTGAAGGCTCTCTCGATGCCGGCCCAGAATTAGGTGGCGAGATGACTTGAGGGCATAGCATAAGTAGCCCACTTCGAGACGACGCGGGTAAAGAACGTCTAGAAGGACTTGGGGAAGGCCATTCCCCAGCAGTGAGACAACAACGAGACTAAAAAAACATAACTTCTTTACTTTCCAGGCAAGCACATTACTTTGTGTAAATTATTTCATCACCACTGCTCTAAAACAGTGAAGGCAAACATCCTGAGGCAACCGGGCTGAGGAAACTTTAGGAATCCAAAAATCTGAAGACATGTGACATCCACCAACCCGCACTGGGCCCACGTGGTGGATTACGGAGGATTTAAAACCTAAATATCTAGATTATGCTTAGATGGTTTGGCCCTGTTGAGAGTATGACTGAAAAGCGATTAACAAAAGATGACGTGTGGAAACGTATCTGGTGGTGTTCTCCAGAAAAGCCAGGTGCGCGGTACTCACAACTGGCGTGCATGTATGACTAGATGTATGAACGTGAGTGAAGCAAAAAAAGTATGTAAGGATCTTAGCAGGTGACGTTCTATAGTTTCTGCACGCCCCCATGAGAAAAAGGCGTACTTTTATGTAGGAAGATGAATAGCAAAATGGCTCGCTGACTTAATTAAACTTGTCTAGAAGACCTGAACAAGATTAATGAAAAATAATATAGAATAGTGTTAAAGAGGCGAGTTTATTACTGCGTATTAGTTAGATCTAAAAAAAGTTACGAATAGTGATGATCATTTAAATTTTAGTTGAGTTTTAGTGCCGTTTGATCCCCAAATTTAACACAAATAACCCTTCCAATGGTGGACAGCTTCAGATGTGTACCTACTGATTATTACAAAACCAGTGTCCTTCGAAATAATGCGGTATTTAAAATTGTATTTTCAGTTCGATTTTAACGGAGTTCTGGTAGAATTATTCGCCCTACTTAAATTCGAATAGTCATTATAACGGGTTAAAACCAAAACCAGTGGTCAATCTTTATTGCTATTCTGTAACTATCTCAACCGTGATGTAAGTATGAACTGAACTATCATTCCACCATAATATGATCTCACTACAACCCCGGGTAGACTTAAGAGCCGGAAGAGTTTTTTTCGATGCACACGGGCCATCCAAGACCCACCGCCTATAGTGAGAAGCAGGTTGTGGAGAGAAGCTCACCTACCACCACCCGACTTCTTGAAACCCCAGGAACACCTGCCCATCTGGTATTTTGTGTCGACAACGTGTCTGGTGGCAGCCGGAGCTTCCGGTCCAGAAAACGTCGGTTATCCCTCATCTTATCCTAGTATTCAACACCACGAGGACTTGGGTAAGTGCAACTTTTATGTACCACTGTCCACCTGTCAGACAGGAACCAATATCTCTAAAGAGCAAACCCTAGCGACCGCTGCCACGTACCGTGGTTTCGCGGGTATGGACCTGGTTGGATCCAAGAATCACAACGTTGCTATGGGTCCCAGCGTCTGCCTCTTGGCTTTGTGATCCGAAGGCCTGTAATTAAACATTTGGTGGATACACCTGGCACTTTGGCAGACCTTATGCTCGCCTCTATCGACTCGAAAAGGAGAAGAAGATTCCACCATGACTGATTGGTTTGACAGCGCACTTCATGTTCACTTCACCTACGTTTTCACGGTGAGGTTTTTTACAGAATCGTCTTGCTGTTTATGGAAATAAACAAGTCTTAGGCACACCAAGAGCGGATGTTGAATTTAAAATACACTTTGAATGCAATCGTAGAACTAATCGTATTAGCTGTAGTTGAGCGTCTGTGGTCGTGCCCCGTCGCTTCTAGAAAATTCTCCCGAATAAATGATTCGGAAGCTTATTTATTTGGAAGAATTTTCTAGAAGCGATGTTACGGGGCATATAAAATGTATCTTTATGCTTCGATCGAGGATTGCATCATAATTTCTGAAAGAAGAAAGAAAAGGCATTTATTTGTCACAAGCCACTAAATCACACAACATACATAAACATAAAAACTGGCCAAGTGCGATTCGGACTCGCGCACGAATGACGAAGGGGTTCCATACCACTATCGCAAAAATCGGCAAAAAAACACGTTTATTGTATAGGAGCCCCACTTAAATATTTATTTAGACAGTCGGACAGACCACGGAGTCTTAGTAATAGGGTCCCGTTTTTAGCCTTTGGGTACGGAACCCAAAAAACTTTAATCTAAACAACATTAAAAAAGAGATAACACAAATTGTGTCTCACGGCTCACAAAAAAGACGAAAAGATGTTCAATTCTGCACTTAGGGTCTCCAAGCGTCGACACACCAAACAGTCCTGGGCCTCTGATGTGTCAAAATATAATGGTCCACTATGAGAGAAAGACGGAGCTATGCAATACGTATAGCACTATATATTTTTCACAATCGGACCATGATAGTTTTAACACGTTTGAGTAAGCCCCCTGTTCTTCTCGCATCCAAGCGACTGCTCGCAGAACGGATGGCCGATGGGGTCGAAAGGTTCTGGAGTTACGAGCGCGTACCGAGCGACATAGCGCTGGAAGAATTCCCACAAAGTGGACCGGAATCCTGGTGAGGGAGTCGCGATTCTGCTAGGGGACTTACCCGAAAATATAGTTTTTATATCAATTTAATAGTGCACGTGTCTTCTCCCCTATTTTTGAAACGTATGAAAAATTATTAATTAACGTCCAACGTTAGTATTTTTAGTCTTTAATTACACGTTAGCATTTACGTTAATATAAATTCTACATGGCTACCTAGTCATGGACAAATCTAGAAAAACTCATTGAACGTGTGTGTATAATGTATTTTTAATTATATTTAGTAAACATGGCCTATTTAAAAACTTTCATTCAGTGATACACATGTTTTTGATTTACCAGGGATTTCGCCAGTTATTTTAAATTTATCTTGTCCAAACCCAAAATTTGAATTCAGTGCAACACTGAATAGATCGTATGCTAGACTATAATCATAAATAATGTTTAATGTCCTATACAAAACATTTAATTTCCGTATTGCGAGGCCGTGACACATGTGGCGGCCATCGATGGAATTGATATGCAGTGTTTTAGTCATATACTCGTACAGGGCCCGGACAGGTTAAGGAGCTTACGCGGGTAGTTGAGCAGGCGGGAAGCATCAAACATTTGAAACTGCCGTCGCGTTCATACTGAAGTGATTATGGCGTACGCCTTTTTTTTTTTTTTAGTGTGATGTGACTAGGAAGCGGTCGTCTTTTATTTTATCCTGAGGAAAAGCGTCTTATCTTCTTTTTAACACGCTTTTATTAGCTTGGTATGTATCTATGTATAGGGAATCTTTGAACGTGATTTTCACCCCCTTGAAAACGTTGGATTGATTTGAAACTTTGCACACCTATCAAGAACCGATGACAATGCAATAATTTAGTCAAAGTTAAAGTTAAAGTCAAATATATTTATTCAACTAGGCCAATATGCGGCACTTTTGAAAGTCAAACAAAAATTAAAATTTACAAGTAATAAAAGTTGCTTCTACCGTGCGCGTTTAAATTGTTTGTCCCATTAGCCTTACCAAGATCTTCAGAATTAGCGACTTTTTAGTTCAATTTACCATTAAAGCGTGTTTTTTAGTTTTAGAACTACAATTTATTCTCTTTCTTTTTCGTCGGTCTTTTGAGGCAGCCATGAATGGAATTGTTATGCAGTCCTATATATTCCCCGGACAAAGTGAGGAGCATAAGCGGGTGAAGGTAAAGCCGCGTATCCACTAGGCAACATTAGAAGCGCGACATGATACACAACATGTTGCTCATCATGATAAGTGGCCAACGGAACTTTGGTTTAGTAACTTTACATGTTGAGCGTCAGGTGTTGCACGTCAAATGGTCTCGCTAGGAAGCGATCGTCTATTATTTTACCGTGATGAAGCACTTCTGTACCTTTTCAGAAGCTCCGGTTTCGCTCCGGTTACCGGGTAACCGGTGCCGGGTTACCGGCGACGAAGTGTATAGCCATGTATGTTAGCTTTCACACGTACATTCATTATGGCCACCAAGAGGTAGACTACCTCAAACTGGAAGTCCGCGGAAAGAAGGTCTTAACCGCCGTGTAATACGAGTCACTTAATCGTTTGAGTCCAAAACAGACATGGAGCCGCTCTGCTTAAAAGTGCACCTTAATCGCTCTCGCCGAGTCTCGCCGCCACGCCCGCACCCGCGCTCGTCACCGCGCGTTCACTCTGTTCCAGTCCATAGTTACCTACAAATTGCCTGTGATACATTCACGTTTACGAATTTTTGTTTGGATTTTAATAGAGTCCTCGTATATAATCAGGATTTTTGATTAATCAGCTATCATTCTGTAAAACTATATCGCAGGACATGTTAATCTGTAGCTATCCACCACAATTTACAGTTGGTCTTAAGTGATACTGTTAAGCATGAAGTCCAGGGTACGATTTCCGGGTCGGAAAAAGAGTAGTGTAGGGATTATCCGTAAAATTTCTAATAGCAGTCCGGAGTCTGGCATTTGAGACCAGTTGACGGCAGTAAGCTCGCCCCTGTTATTTGAGAGATAAAAATATGGGCATACTTAGATTTTGTACAACTTTGTCTAATTATTCGAGGCATATAAGCGTGCTATTGTGTTATTAATGTGACATGATTTTAGAAGTATGAGGTTACTTTCCTAGAACAAACCTCTTTTCCTTCTACATTTGTTACAAGGCAATTTAAAATCGACATAGCAACAATAACATGGGACTTATATATTACAGACGACAAATACTATTTAACAATAAAATAAACCGACTTCCAAAGCAAAACGCTTTTAAGTGTTGTTGTTGTTTTGATTTTTTGAAATCTCAACATTCTTAGCCAGGAATCGAATGCGTTAATTTTGAAAATAAACTCGCTGATTTATTTCACGATCCGATAGTGTCGCTAATACGGATCAAATTCTGGAAATTAATGACACAAGGCAAATTTATGGAAGTACCTCTTTTTAACAAAATGTATGGAAGAAAAATAAATTCTTCTGAAATCGTTTGATTTTTAAATTTTTAAACTTTTTCGTCCATCGATTTTAAATCAAATAAATATATGCAATGAAATGTCACATAATTCTCTTTAGTTTAAAACTATTTTGGTTAATGTCCAGCTTCTTCTTCGCAAAGCTGGTCAGATTATGCCCAATGACCTTGTGGATCTAATAAATACTGGCTTGAGTACTTGTAAACGATAAATCACAAATTCTAATCATAGATAGATCTTGTTCCTACGCAGCTATGTTTAAATATGAACAATATTTTTAATAAAGCCTTAAGCAACATTACCTACCTAAATACCTATTTAAGCAACATTACCTACCTAAATACCTATTAGGTTTCTTATTGGAACCTCAAACTAGGAGTTCTATGCTCTTTTTTTTGCTTCAATAGGAAACCACTTAAAAACGCGAAGATTTTTATGTAAAAACTTTAGCGACGACCACGATGCTTGGATACATATTATTTTTTAGCTGCTAGTTATAAATACTTCATATATCTGGCTCGTGGTTTGCTGTTGAAAAGTCCACGTTGACGACATGTCGCCTTGAGAGGAGCTAAGGATTCAGTCCAGCAACAGCGGTAAAACTACAGGGGGAATATAAATATTTGCGGTCAAGTAACATCATCAGCACCAAACGTTTTATGATATACTCGGACATCTTAAGTCTTCACAATGACTGGCTATGAGGATGTGCTATAAGTTCAATAAATTCTCGGAATTAATCGTTGGCCTAGTATCAATGCCCTTTTTAACCCGACTGCCGAAGGAGGGTAATGTGTTTATCAGTCTATGTATGTATGTTTGTTTCTATGTGACGTTCTAGAGACCAAACGATTCGTCTTAACCTTGCGCGTGTGACCGGTTACATTAAAATTGGAAAATAGAAAAATGGCGGATTTTGGGCGCT
Organism: Orthosia incerta; assembly: GCA_948252205.1. Taxonomy (NCBI): domain Eukaryota; kingdom Metazoa; phylum Arthropoda; class Insecta; order Lepidoptera; family Noctuidae; genus Orthosia; species Orthosia incerta. The sequence continues at coordinate 12,122,244 of OX411748.1, forward strand.
ACATCGTGGGGCCCAATATTTTTTCCTTCCAAACCCATCGTGTGTAGTATCAAAATAAAGGGATTTAAGAGGTGATTGAAACTATAATAGTAGATTATTGCATCGAGCACAGAGTAATTTATGATTGCACCGAGTGCCAGCGAGGGCTCTAATCTAACAGGCACGAGGGCAATATAAATTACTTAAGGCGAGGTGCATAATCTGCTTTTCTTTCAACTATTACCTATAGGAATAGTAGATAAATCACTTTTTTAAATTTCTTTCATTTTCAAATCAGAGTTAGCAGCAATCATTTTTTAAATTTGGAACAAGTAGGATAGAAATGAATAATACGTACGTAAAAACAAAGTATTGATATCGGCTGGCTGAATAGAGCTAATCCATTGAGATTGGCAACTTTTGGTGCGATTAAAAAAAAACAGTGCAATAGTGAAATTTCATACATTTTTATTGCTCTAGAGCATTAAAGACTCGCTTTGTACTGAGTTTTTAGTGTGATTGTGATGCAATTAAAGCATAGTTGGAAGAAAAACTCTTTAATGTTTAAATGTACCTAAAGGGAAAAATAAATTGACTGACAAGTTTTAATAAAAAAAGTTAATACAATAAATCAATAATTAATTCGCTTAGAAAGCGAACTAAATAGACGTAAACAAAAAGATAATCATGCTGTGCAGTCGGAGGATACATCTAGTTTTGGTCAGCCGGCTCGCGAACATGTACGTCTTACTACGTTACGTCGGATGTTTTTGATTTTTGAATTAACTTTTCTTTTTTTTATATAGGCTGTTCATGGATCATGGTTATTCATTACAGATACTAGATTCCTCCATGCCTACTCAAATTAAATCCAATATAATTTCGTCCTACTTTTTAACATAAAATACTTGCCCAGGCAAACAATCTTCGTTTATTACCGAGTCATTATCGTTCATAGCAAGTACGTACCTCGTTCAAATCGCACCTCTTTGGCAGTTGGCAGTGGAACAAGTACCCAAAGCTGGCGAAACTTAAGATTCACACACATTCTTTTGAATGCAGAAAATGCAGTGAAATTTTGCTTTCCGGGTGTTTCTTAGACTTAGCTGAGTTTTTTTTTTGGACAATCCCACCGCACTAATCCCAAACCACTACAACTCCTGAAAGCCAGAATCAACAGTGGTGACCACCAGAAAAGCGCCGAGGCAATGAAGCTCGACGAAGTCCCGGAGAAAGAATTTAACTGTCTTGGATCCCGCAACGAATATAATCAGAAAAGAATAACGGAGGAGTAGGAAAAAATTAAATAAATTTCCACTTCACTCCATATCAAGCAGGAGACAGAACAAACAAGGCCAATAGGCACAAAGGGTCGTTTACAACTGGGATATGGAACAACATGCTTTGGTTTCCGTACGTCACGTCCTAGGCGACACAGAAAATCAGCGCCGTGCTGTGGGTCTCCCACGGCACAGCAATATGCTGAGTGGAAGCCTTCTTGTCACAGTCACGACATGCATCTGCTTGTACTTACTCATCATCCAAGTACTGTACTCAAATTTGGTATTTAATTTTAATCTTACTTTTCTTTACTACCATAATTTAAATACTTACTAATATTGGATACCGTTATGGGTTTAATTTAAGATGTCGAAAATTTTGTCTGTCGTTTTTGTGGCGAATAAACACTTTTTCTATCTTTCTTTCTTTATTACAATAATAGGTATAACAAAAACGCTTGAACGCACGGAAATTTGTTTCAGTTTCCACAAGGTCCGTATAGTAAACAATTCCTGATGCAGCTTGTACATTATTCAACATAATATTGCGTTCATTCTGCCAAAGAATACACTCCCATAAGATATGATATGCAGATTATACATATTCACAGTCAGATGTAGAACACTGACATAAAGGCGAGGCAACGAGCTTGAAAGAAAATAATTTACTTTTAAAGTTTCCATGCCCCGTGAGAAATTAAGAAGAAATTAGCTGAGATATCATTATAGGTAGACATTACTATACATACATACATACACTTACGGCTGTTGCCCATGAAACTAAAGAAAGCCAACGGACTCGATCTATAGATACGTAGATATTAAAAAGAGGTAGAATTGTTTCTTTGATTAATTTATTGTTCGTTGGAATCAATCTCTATAATAATTACGAAAATTCTTTCAACGGTATTAGTAGATACTATCGCTGAGAACCATAGGCTACTTTTTGTCCTGGATAAATACACGGTTTGTGCAGGATAGACCACAAGTGCGAGCTGTGGGAAATAGCTTGAATATAGTAATTTCTTTCTACGGCTTTCCACCTAACTTTCAAAGCTTTCTGGTTTTTTTTTCAGCAGAAGATGAAAAAAAAAACAATCTAGCACGGTAGACCACATACATACGCTGCGGCAGGTTATACAGAAGACCGAAGAGTATAACCTGCCTCTCTGTTTAGCGTTTGTGGACTACGAGAAAGCCTTCGATTCGATCGAGACTTGGGCTGTACTGCAGTCTCTCCAACGGTGCCAGATCGACTACCGGTACATTGAAGTGTTGAAGTGTTTGTACAAGAACGCCACTATGTCAGTCCGTCTTCAGGATCAGACCTCGAAACCAATTCTTCTCCGGCGCGGCGTGAGACAGGGAGACGTCATTTCTCCGAAACTGTTCACTGCTGCGCTGGAGGATGTCTTCAAGGTTCTGGATTGGAAAGTGCTTGGCATCAACGTTAATGGCGAGTACATCACTCACCTTCGGTTTGCCGACGACATAGTGGTCATGGCTGAGACCATGGAGAGCCTCAGTAAAATGCTCGATGACCTCAGTAGAGCTTCCGAAAGAGTGGGCCTTAAAATGAACATGGACAAAACCAAGGTCATGGTGAATGCCCATGTAACACCCACTCCTATCAAGATCGGAGTCGCTACACTCGAAGTTGTAGACGATTATGTCTACCGGGGACAAACGGTCCAGTTGGGTAGGTCCAACTTCGAGAAAGAGGTCAACCGTCGAATCCGACTCGGCTGGGCGGCGTTAGGGAAGTTGCGTGGTATCTTCTCGTCCAATTTACCACAGTGTCTCAAGACAAAAGTCTATGACCAGTCAAGTGTGTATTGCCAGTGATCACCTATGGGACCGAGACGTGGTCGCTCACAATGGGTCTTATCAGAAAGCTTAAAGTCACCCAATGGGCAATTGAGAGGGCTATGCTCGCAATTTCCTTGCGTGATCACATCAGAAATGATGATATACGCAGGAGAACCTAAGTTACCGACATAGCCCGTAGAATTGCCAAACTTAAGTGGCAGTGGGCAGGGCACATTGCTCGCAGAACGGATGGCCGATGGGGCCGAAATGTTCTGGAATGGCGACCGCGAACCGGAAGACGATACGTTGGAAGGCCTCCTACTAAGTGGACCGATGACCTGGTTAAGGTTGCGGGAAGGCGCTGGATGCGAGACGCACGGGATCGGTCAATGTGGCGACGCCTGGGGGAGGCCTATGTCCAGCAGTGGACGTCTTTCGGCTGAAATGATGATGATGATGATGAGAAGATGAAATGACTTTTCTTGATGTTTTTTATTCATAAATTGTTAAATAATTGTATATAATATATTTTTTTATTTAGTATAGGCTCGCGCTTGACCACTATCTCACATGATGGTAAGCGATGATGTGGTCGACGGTGAAGCGCACTTACCTAGAAGTAACCTATTCACTCTTGACTTAAATACTCCTAGATTGTAGCTGTCGGGAAACACAGACTCCGGCAGGGAATGCCACTCCTTAGCTGTACGCTTAATAAAAATATTCTCAAAACGTTTAGTGCGTATGGGTGGGATGTCCACCATGTACCGATGGCGCATCAACGTACGTCTGGTAGTCCGATGATGAAACGGGCTAGGTGGAATTAGATCATGCAATTCCATCGCACACTCCCCAAAATGTAACCGATAAAAAACCGACAAGCCGGCAACTCGGCGACGATGTTCAATGATATTTGGTGTAGAATGTAATTTGCGGTAGGGTTACGCATACCATCATTAAATGTGTATAGAACAATAAAACTAAGTTCCATTTCACGGAAATGGCAATAGAAGCTGTCTGTTGTATTGTTTTTGAACGGGTTTCGTATTTTCAGAAATCCCAGAGATGAAAGGATTTTTTTTTGTCGCTAGTAATGTGGTCTATTGCTATCATACACTTTTTATTGGAACATGCATCGTACCGTAAAAATACCATAGAAGTAAAACAATTCTGAATTTATTTAAATTCTCAGTTAAAACAAATTTTATAAAAAATTATGAGGAAGATAATTTTATCAGCATGGCTCTTTAGCTCTTAATTTATCGCAAAAAGCTATTATTTTTAGTCAAATCCGTCTTTGTAACAAGAAATTGAATTCCAAAACCTAACTCGAGAACCAGATTGCTCCACAATTAATTACAACCCAAAGATCAGTTTATTTAATGCCAAAATTAGCGAATTAACACAGCTATAGTCATGTAATTTACAATTAATTAACAAAGGAAAATGCTTCGAATGCTTACTTTCAGCGAAAATAGACTTTGCAAATATTCGCCCGAGAATGAAGTTACTCGGGGCGTTTAACTTTTGTATTCAATTAAATAAAAAGCTCTAGAAATAAACGGCCAGGATAGTAGAATCGTCCTCATAAATTGCTGCAATTTCGGCCTGGTTTTACTCAGGTTTATTACAGACTTTTTACTCTACCTTTGCTGTTTCAGAATAAGAAAATCAAGAAGGGAGTTGAGACTGAGGTAATACATTTTTGCGGAGCGCCAAACGACAATGACTATTCAATATTTTAGAGTCGCCTAATCTAATTATAGACGTTGATTTAGTAGACAGTTTTATTTCGGTGCTTCCTCGAATTTAACTGCTAGAGTTTTTGGTTGGATTATAGTTTTTATTCGAGCGGAACTGGTATTCAAGTATATTTTATGCTTGTTTCAGAAACTCTTGTGCTTCTCAGCAGCCACGTTCCTCATAAAATTTTCTACGGAGAATATACCGCAGCGTCTCTTGAAAACAACGAGTAGGTGGATATTATTTCTACTTTTATTCACACACATATAAGGGGAATTAATTTCTTGTTCACACAAAGCTTTTGTTTTAAAAACGCAAATATTTTGTTAGAAATTAAGGCTTCCCTCGTATAATGTAGAACAACAATAACAAAAATTCTATAAACACAACAGAGAATATTTGTAAGCAAATGTTCGCATGTTACTTACCTTACTTTGTTGTTTTATGTGGCAATTCTTAGAAAAATATATGTTAAAACGTTTAAACTTCCTATAGAACAACAAAAGTACATTAAATTGGTTCATAATCATTGTAATTTCAAAATAAATTGTTTAATTGTAAATACGATTCGAATTCGAATTAAGAACCCACAATTGAAGAGTTCCAAGAACTTTTACTTGTCAACACATGCTATACTCTTACAAGTAGGTACCTACGTCACATCAAAGCATAAACTGCGACAAGAGAACCGTCTCCTCAAATTTTCACCTTCAAAGTAACGTGACTAGACGTCATATCTCAGGGTAACCCTAAGTTGCATACTTGTAAACTGTATATATGACGAAAGGATAGATTTATTTACAGCAGGCACGCGCCACAGCTCAGGTGAAACTGGGGTTACCAGATCGAAAAAAAATCTGGAGAATATTCCGGACACTTAACGAAAATGCCAGACTTTCTTGTAAAACATAATGGCGATCGATTTCGCACAAGTGCATTATAATTTTCTGTAGATTTGCCAAAAAAAATCTGTCACACAAACCATGACCTGACAACTTTGAACACAAAAAAAATCCATAATCGGTCGAGCCGTTCTCAAGTGATAAGATATTTTATACATTGTAGCAGTTGATTTTTATTCATATAGAGATTTACAAAAAATCTTTCTTTATTTATTCCTTACCAAAATTATTGATTTCAGGATCGCTTACAATTCTCCCGGACAAAGACGGATAAATTAACGGACACGTCCAGAAACTTCCGGACGTATGGCAACTCAAGGTGCAACTGTTTTAATATCGCAGCTGCAATACAAATATCTACGTCATCCTCGCCCCGGGGCCGGATTAAGCAGTGCACAACATTGTTTGATTTAATTATCACGAAATCAAATCGAATCCGAATGGCGTTCATCAAGAAAAACAGTTCAAGTATTGATTCCGCTTTATTTCGACCAGCATTCTGTTTGTTTTGTTAATTTGTTATGTTGTTTCCCGACTTCATATTAAAACATAAATTTCTAAAGCCATTCTATGATCTATACTAATATTATAAAGAGGTAAAGTTTGTTTACATATGTACATTATTATTTACAAACTAATATTAGAACTAAAATAAGAATAAACGTATATACAATTACGGGGCTTCAAAAAATTCGTCCACATCGCTGTTAACAGGAAAAGTGCCTAGAAGGCTGGCAGCATTGCCACGTTGGATGGCAATGCTGATTCTTTGGCCAAAAAAGTTTGTGAATTTGTGAGGTTGTAGGTCGTAAGCAATGGATTTACTGAACCGATTTAGATCATATTTGGCATGGAGATAGTTTGAGACCCTGGGAAGGACATAGGATATTTGTATTTGTATTCCCTTGGGATGATAAAACACTTTTTACGCGGGCAAGGCCGTGGGCAAAACCTAGTTATCAATAAAGAGGCCAGTGATTAAACACATCAGGCCAAGGCTTTGTTAGTTTTCTGTCACCACCATATTTAGATTGTTAGTTCCGCAGTGCTTTATCGGGGACTATATTACATTTGAGATAACATTAGACATTCAAATAATTCCATTTTACAGCCCGTTCAACCGATTTTGACTTCTATTGCGTTAGTCATATGACAAATGGCAGGTGTATTAAACAGTTCGTTTTGGTAATAGGTTTATGCTTTTTATGCCATCCTTATATTTACAGGATAGAACTCAAAAGCTGTTGAACAAATGGGTTGTAAAAATTTCTAATGTAATTTCAAATGGAGTATAGTACGTATTTGCGCGCTCAGTTATTTCTATAAACTTGACAATCTAAGGAGTCCGATGACGTTTTTTACATGCCACGTTAACTTTGCATGTAAAAAAATTGAAAAATCAAATTTATAATCCTAATCAATTACTGTGTTACCCATACACTAAACAAAGAGTAACATTCGTAAGCATCAAGTTTAATTATTATTCAATATTTGTAAAGCTGTAAATCCAAAAAGACTTTAGTCTGCGTCATTTATTTTATTATTGCAATATTTAAAAAATATTGTCGCCATCTATTTATTTTATGAACTAGAGATTCGTGTATATTTTTATCTTAATAAAAGTTATACACGAAGCTTTTCATAATGCCAAATTGTCACACTTAGTTCTACTGTAAGCCTGTGTGGAAAAAATATATAGGTAATTCAATCTAGTTTTTGTTTTGATTATAATTTTTTTCATAAAGACTTATGGGAAAAAACACTGAAGTCTTATGGGGGATATCCGTTAGGGTTCTTGGAGATATTATTGACTCAATTGCTCCTATCCTAACAGGCATATTCAATCAATGTTTGGACAGCGGCACTTTCCTGACTTAATGAAACACAGTAAAGTAGTACCAATTATGAAATCAGGCTGTAAGAGTGATCCCTCTAATTATAGACCTATATCCGTGCTACCAGCATTGAGTAAAATCTATGAAAAAATCATGCTGGACTAGATGTTGTCTCACTTCAATTCAAATGGGATCCTGCATAGTTTAGTTTCACGAAAGGTAGATCGACAACGGACACGGGAGTAAAACTCATCAGCCACATCTTGGAATCTTGGGAGAAGTCCCAGGATGCTATTGGCATTTTCTGTGATCTGTCAAAAGCGTTCGACTACGTCGACCACAACACACTGATCTGTAAATTACAACACTATGGAATTCGAGGACAAGCTGCGGATCTTGTGCTTTCCTATTTATCAACCAGACAGCAAAAAGTAAATGTTAATGGGGCGACGTCCTCCGGGTCTCTAGTCAAAATGGGCGTGCCCCAAGGTTCAATTCTCGGCCCTTTCTTTTTGCTTGTTTACATTAATGATCTCCATTTTATGATGGCCGAATTATCGGATATAATTCTATTTGCTTATGATACTTCGCTAATTTTTAAAATAGATAGGCAAGATACGGATGTCTTTACATGTCAACGAAAGTTTAATTGTTCTCTCAAAATGGTTCGCAGCTAACAATCTTTTACTGAATACGAAAAAAACAAAATGTCTAAAGTTCTCTTTTTTTTCTCTCGTATAGGCTCGCGCTTGACAACCATCTCACCTGATGATAAGCGATGATGTGGTCGACGATGGAGCACGCTTGCCTAGAAGTAATCTATTCACTCTTGACTTAAAGACTAGGGGTCTTTTGTCAAGACCCCTAGTCTTTAACGATATTTGATTGTAGCTATCCGGCAGGGAATTCCACTCCTTCTCTTTACCAAATGTACCTCAACGTGACTTAAATCTAAATCTTGACGGCAAAAATCTTGAAATTATAACGGAAACTGTATTCTTGGGGATTACTATCGATTCAAAATTTCAGTGGGGCGCGCACATTAGAACTCTTTCGGGTAGGTTAAGTTCAGCAGCCTATGCAGTAAGGAAGATAAGGCAGTTAACCGATGTAGCCGCAGCTAGGCTAGTATACTATGCTTATTTCCACAGTATTATGTCTCATGGCAGTCTCCTGTGGGGATCAGCAGCAGACGTTGACTCAATTTTTATCTTAAAAAAGAGGGCAATCCGCGCGATCTATAAAATGGGTCCTCGCGATTCCCTCAGAGAAAAATTTAAAGAGGTCAATATACTGACTCTACCTTCACTTTATATTATGGAATGTATTTTGTATGTCCGCAAAAATCGAGGGCTTTTCAAAAATAGAAGCGACTTCCATAATTTAAATACACGCAGTAAGCACGAAATCGTAATAGCCAAATTTATATTAACGAAAACTAGCAAGTCTTTTCTAATAAACAGTATACGCTTCTATAACAAGTTGCCAAAGTCAGTTATAGAACTGACCGATGGAAAGTTCAAAAACTACATCAAACGTGTCCTTATTAAAAAAAAGCATATTATAAAATCAAGGACTACGTTGAAGAAAAAATTTTGGCTTTAGCTCCTTCTGCGCATGCGGCTTCCCTGGTAACTCATTAATAGCACAAATATGTGGATTTCTCTAACTATCCCTTATCTCATTTTTTTTTCTCTTTAATTAGGCTTTTTACAATGTTTTTCAATCATCTTTATAGCCCTTTGCTAAGAATAGTTACAGCACTGAAAACTCAAGCGTCATGTCCACCAAAAATAAATAATCACCATACTGTTTTTTTTTTGTTTTGTATCTACCTACATAAAATTAATTTCGCTGTATTAATTTCTGAATAGACCTCACTGTTTACGAGTGTTATTTCTGCACTATTATTGTAAATTTCTATTACAATTTTGTTTTTGCATGCTGTGTCTATCGCATTATGTTGTACACTTAGTTCATATTATTGCTTGTATTATAAGGTTATTATTAGTGTAACAATTGTAGATAGGCCAATAAATAAAATAATATATTTTTTTAAATAAATAACAACATTTGTGCCACATGTTAAATTTAGTGTTGTTAGACATTATTTTTATTTTTTTATTAATTTGTTTTTTTTTTCTACCTTTGTATAGATTCTTTTACCGATTGTTTTGTGAATGTGTGAACATTGTAGGCCTTCTAGATTTCTAGATGATTGTTAACATTTGTTAACTTTTCATTCCGTTTTATATATTTTTTTTGTTTAATTTCTTACGACTTATTGTTGAGCCTACGTTGTCCCCCCATATCCAAGTACTAATGCTGTAACATGGAAATATTGTAAAACCAAACCATTTTTAAAAGAGTAATCATGGAGTTTCTTGCCGGTTCTTCTCCATAGGAAACGACTAACCCAAACCGTGCACCTTTTGTCGACGTTTTATAAGTGCCCATGTAGGCCTATGTAAAATAATAATACTTAAATGTATTTTTTTATGATTACTTTGTAACCAAATGAAAACTTTTTGGTATATTTAAATAAAATTATTTTCTGTTCACCTTATTTTACATATTCATTTAGATTGTAAGCACTTAGTTCTCAATAATTATTTAAATAAAATTACCATATTACTTCTGGGCATATATAAGGAAATCCTAAACGTTATTTTGCAGTTGCTCCTCGTTGTCTCCGTCTATCCACGGCATATAATCCTCCTCAATGAAGGCTATGTTCTCAAGATTACTTGAAGCGGTTTGTACTTAGCAAACTAATCAAATCGGATTGTTTTTGATCCTTGTTAATTGAAACAGTAGTTTAATAGAAATAGGATAAGAACTAGTATTTAAGGAACTTGTTATTCTTGCTACATTCAGTGGTAATCATCATCACTTGTCAATCCTGACAACGATTGGGTCAGCTTCCACGCTAAACAGATGCAGATATATACAAGTATATTTTACAAGAACTGTACGCATATCTGACCTCCATAACCCAGTGAATTGGTAATATAATACCCTTGGTAATGGTGGCCTGAATGACAATGTCAAAGTAAGAATACTGAGAGCTGAGAGCACCTTTCTCCAGTTATCAGGGCTGACAGCACAAGATGCACCCAGCGATCCTGCGGTCAAAATCGGCTTGACCTACGTCTGTTCTATGTCTGTTAAGTAGTTCGCTCTTCGCCTTTCGGTTTCGTGTTGAGTATGATGAAAAGAAGTAGTTACACTATGGGAAAAAAATATGTTCTAACGTGTTCTATTGTTGCCAGTCACAACAAAACATAATCCTCCTTTTAAGCATCAACGTGACGATAAAACATCTACAAAAAGATGCTTTTCTTTTATCTCATCTTTCATGTATTATAGCTGTTCTCCGAATTAATGCCATTTGAAATCCGGCTCACACTCCGAATCACAAAACAACCGTCATATTGCGATCCGGATGAGAATTTAGTTGAAATTTAATAACGTATCTGTTACAAACGGCGTCTTAGTTCAAGTGTAACTTATACAAGAGTTAGCATTATGTCAAATGTTCTGTTCACTGCTGAATATGTACGTCTTAATAATGGTTTTGGGTTTATTTTGAACTTATGTTGTGACGATATAGACAGAAATAAATAATGGGCGTTTTACAAGGCGGTCAACGATAAATAAAGTTCAATAAACCTAATAGCACAATCAGCCTATATCTGTTTTTAATCATAGATAGTCTCTCGCTGGACCACGATGTTCCCACTGCTGAGACATAGGCCTCCTTTCTGTGAGAATAAATGGGTGCAATCCACCACGCGGACCCAGTGCGGGTTAGTTTATGTCACATGTCATGTCGTCGAAGTTTTGGTTCGAAGACATGCCGGTTTCCTCGCGATATTTTCTTTACCGATTTGCGTGCAGGCAGACACTTTGTGTAAATTACTTCATCACCCAGTAGTGAACCTGCGACCGAAAGCACGAAAGTCACGGCCGTTCCCTTTGGGCCACCAGTGATCGTTTCTGGAACACCGCTGCAGTTTGAATTTGAACTTTGAACTTGAAATAGTAAAAAATTTGGTACATCAGAATTTCGGCCGTGACTATCCAATGCTCAAGATAGGACTCCCCCAAGCATCGCCATATCCATATCCACAGGTTCTGAAACGGAATAGTAAGATATTGTACGCCGCCACTTAAATTGGGCACTTTATAAGAGGAAAAATAACACAGTCCTCCAGCAAGAGTTTTGATGGTTCAGAAAGATGCTGGTAACAACATGCCTCAAAATTCTTCGAACGGATGTTGCGTAGGAATAACTAGTGCTCGTCCTGTTTCAAAATGACACTTACTAATATTACAAGTAGGTATTTGAAAACTTAGTTGAATAGTTTAGCTGTAGAATACAGTAATCCTTATTGCTTTTAACCTTTTCTTAAAAAAAAATAGAAATATACACTCACCGCCTTTACGACACCCACTAAATGGCGTGGGTTGATTGGCTAAGCATTATTTTTCCAGTAGCAAAAGATCTTTAAAAGTTAAAAAAGATGAATTGTAATTTAAAAGTACCTACCTATTAAAGTGAATATTTTACTAACTTTTATTTATCTATTTATTTTTATTTATTTATTTCAACCTTATCACGTTAATCTTTACAGGATTACACCCAATACGATAAATGCGCTTATCCTAAGTAATCTAATTACATATTAGATATCTAAACTAATTTTATGTTAATTAGTTTACAAACAAATTTTATCCATAACAAATTTTAAACAATGCACTCCTTGTGAATTCACCCAGAGTACAGCAGAATTGATCCGTCTCAATAGCCACAAGGTTGAGCGTGCGGAGTGCATGCGTCAGCGGCGCCTCTCTTAAAAGGTTGGTTCGACTGCGCGGCTCAACTAGCAAGCTCGGCCGCCGGCGTCGCCATACGTACCTGTCCGGAACATACAGACACACCTGTCCTAAAACAGTTGCATTATGCACCTTCCCTCTCAATATTTTGAAAATATATGAGGTGAGTGCCAGTTCCCTTCTAACCCTTAACTCATTGTATCCTACCATACCTAAAATAAATAAAGTTGGATACATTAAGGGATAAAATGGGTAAAACTAAACTTATAACGTAAACACACAACTTATAATTATTTTAACCAATATGATATACCAATAAAATTTCATCTGAAGGAGGTAATATTTCTTTTTTTTTCTGACTTCTAAGATACAGGCATCTGCCTAGTTTAGAAGTCAGGGTTCCATCATTAGTAGTTTGCCTTATAGTGTATTTATTATTTGTAAACAATTTTTGGATGGCTTGATGAATGAATAAATTATTATTATTTATTATATATTTATGGAGTACTAGCTGCCGCCCGCGGCTCCGCCCGCGTGATATTCTTGTAAGTTTCTTTTAAGTTTTTTTTCTTGTGTTATTTGCACTGTATAACGCCTTAGGTGTGTTAATCTGATGTATAAGCTATATTTCTGTAAAGTTTCATCAAAATCCGTTCTGTAGTTTTTGCGTGAAAAAGTAACCAACATCCATCCATCCATCCTCACAAACTTTCACTTTTATAATAGTACTAGGATGAATTAATCCGATTACGAAAATGCTTATAATTACGGTAGGCTCCTTCTTTATGCGGTTTCTCTATGTTAAGCCATGGCGCACAACTGCGAAAGAAACTAGTTGACATACTTCTATTCATTTAAGTTTTCATCATATATGCTAACTTCTGCCAGCGGCTTCTTTAATCATCCCAAGGTAACATTATACCGAGATAAAAGTAGCCTATGTTCTATTCAAGACTATAATCTCTGTACCAAATTTCACCCAGATCCGTTCAGCCGTTTTGGCGAGATTGTGTAACAAACATACATCCACACACACACTTCCATCTAACCTTTCACATTTATAATATTAGTAAGATTCAAATATAGTAAACCGAAATAACACACATCATATCACATCATCAGCCTATTAATGTTCCCACTGCTGGGACACAGGCCTCCTCTCTGTGAGAGGGAATGGGCCGTAATCCACCACGCGGGCCCAGTGCGGGTTGGTGGATGTCACATGTCTTCGAATTTTTGGTTCTAGGACATGCCGGTTTCCTCAAGATGTTTTCCTTCACCGTTTCGAGAGCAGTGGTGATGAAATAATTTACACAAAGTAAAGCGCCTGCCTGGGCTCGAACCTACGACCTACAACTTGTAAGTCGCGGCCGATACCACTGGGCCACCACTGCTACCTAAAACAACCCATACAAATACATTTGAAATATCTCGCGACTTGTTTGTTTGCCAAAAATAAGGCAATAGACAAAAAGATGAAATAAAATAAAAACATTATGTACTGCAATAATGATTCAGGCAAATGCACTCATTGGAAAAGTCTTTGCCTTTCAAAAGATTAACGTAAGCGCTATGGTCTCACTGACAGGTGCTTAGGTAAAAGTATGTACAGCCAAGGGTCAAAAGTATAGGGTCATGTTTCACGGCTGATTTAATATAGCAAAGGATTCAAAGCATAGATGCAACTAGTCATGGACCATGAAACTTCTTCTACAACTTAAATTTAGACATATTTTTTTTACAGATACGATTTCACTTTGATCCTGGACTGCACATAGATATACTGGACCAGTTGCATTGCTACACGCCAGCTAGGACACCAAAGTGTGTAGTATATACCCAGTCATGGAACCTCGCCTTTATAAATTCTATGTGATGCCCGTGTCAGAAAACCGGCTCAGATAAGCATGCACCTCTCAATGATCAACAGCGAACTGTGCCTCTTAATGGCAACATGGATAGTCAAAGAGAAATTGCCACGCTTATTTGCTAAACAAACGATGCAGTGGCTACAGTACCAATTTTAAGCTTATCCTTTTGCCGAAAACCATACGGGTTGTATCTGTTTGACATAGGAAGAAACAATAACTTTTTGAAATAATTTCAAACTTAGATACTAATCCCCGATTTCTGAATTAAGCATTTGAAATTGAGCATTTGTCCAAATCTATTATTGCTTGGAAACCTATCAAACTTTGTTACTAAAGTAGGATTTAAAACTCCAAAAACTAAATTTAGAAACCCTATAACTTTTAAGTATACATACGCCACCATGCAGTATAAAAATGATTTACATCCGTCACCTCATACATCAAGTCCAGTTGAAAACCAGCGTCAGGCACTAATTGTCTGGCGTTTTTTCTGTACTGGGCCTTTTTGGCGAAGCTGTGAAGCACACTTACCTGCTAACTTCTTACATCAGACGTTAAACGTTATTTTTATTTATTTATAATTTAAACAATATATACAATTGAATATTTATAATCGTATGCCTAATAACAAAACAAACTTACATACAAAGGGGAGAGGAAAAGGGGCTCATTGCGCATCTTTTTTTTTATTTGTGTTTTATCTGATGTATTTTATTATGAATCTAGTATGTTGGTATTTTATTCTGTGCTAAATAAATGTATTTTATTTATTTCTGTCTTTCAAAAACAATTTCTATTTACTTAATAAAATTCTTAAATTCATTCACTGACAGACTAAACAAATTCTACTCCGCTGAGTCTAAATACATAAAGATAAGTTCTAAAGAAGTATTATTGAAAAATCATCTGCTACAGAACTTAATTAGAGTTTGTGATAAATAGTCATTATTACCGATACGAAATTTCAACAGGCTGTAATATAATGAATACTGATTCAAGGAATTCATTAATGATAGTGAAAAAAACTTTTTTACAAAAATTACAACCGACTTCCAACACATTTTTTGTAAAAATGTTTTTTATTTTTCACTTTTTAGTTGTGGTACATAATGGACCAGTTCTATAGGATAGGTACATATAACGCCCAAAGTGAAGCCAGAATAGATTAACCCAATACATATAACTAAAATAAACAAAGCTGGTGGAATGAGAGTATACCAGGGTGAACTGTTCACACCAGCGTACCCCTTTAAAGCGTACCAGTGTGATGTTATGTTATGAAATGGTGTAAACAATAAACAGGTATGCGATTGCAGCTATCCCGAGTGATTTGCCGTCATTTATTGAAGAGTTCTGATGTATATATCCGAAGTTCTTCATCAAATCTTGATGAAAATAAACAAATATGACTAACATGACAAACACCAGCTTTCGAATAAAAAAAGAATCATCATAATCGGTTCACCCAATAAAAAGTTCTAAGGTAACACACATAAAAAAATACAATCGAATTGATAACCTCCTCCTTTTTGCGAAGTCGGTTAAAAAATCGAACCAGAACCACAAAAACCTTCAATTGTGACGGCAGAATGGAAACGTAAGAATTCTTCGCCGAAAGCAACAATTTGCTTTTGCTTCAAAGATCAGATTTATCGATATATTGGTTTTTGTTAGTAAAATATACGTATTAATAAATATTATAACCAAATTTCAAGTTCATAGGTTCAGTGGGATGTTAAAAACCTCTTTGGAACAAAATTTTGTAAAATTGATTACCTTCCATTTTTTTTTTGATGACGGTAAAAATGCTGACTATGGTGGCTTCTCATTCCTTTGTTTTCCAATATTTTTAAACAAAAAAAAATACAGTATTTATCTACTCATCAAGTTCTAAACAACGATACCCCAGTCGTTGGGGTAAGACAAAACACATTTTTCGCCCTCCCTTTTAGCTGTATGGGAGCCCCCCTTAAAAACATTTAAAAATATTTTTTGTAAATTTGTATGCCTTTGGGTCAACATGCTTATACTGTAAAAATTAAGACTGTAGCTCCAATCTTTTGACTGTAAAACCTGTGTGACAGAGGACGGACCGACAGACGGACACGTGAGTGACGGCAATAGTTAGTCCATACCAGAAGAGTCCGTTTGGACCCTTCTGGTATGGACTAACTACTCTACTTTATGAATTCTGTTTTCATAAAACCACCTGTGAGAGATTGTAATGCTCATTGTGTGTGATCAAGATCATCAAGATCCGCAGCCTAATTACGCAAGTGAATTCGGCAAAGCAAAGAGTTTGACCGCCATCAATCGACCAATCACATGCGAAATGAAAGATGCGACTTACACAATTACCAAGCAAGGTGGTTAATGCTCGTGCCTTCTCCTTATAAGAAGAGACTGGTTTATTAAGTATCAGTTTCACTAAACGACAAACATAAATTTAAAAAACAAACAACATTTTACGAAATCAACATCACAATTTTCAGAACATTGTTTAATAATGTTTAACTGTCAATACGGGATTTTTCGAAATCCACAAATTTAACTGGAAATTGAATATTAAGCCCTTTCGATTTACTTTGAGTGCTGTTTCATCGGATGAAAACAAGTAGTTATTATTAAAATCTTTCAGAGGATTCTGTTGTTTTGTTTAATTTAATAAAGTAGTTTTTGAAAGTGTTTTAATATTTGAATAATATTAAATTTTACTTATCTCTCGCTACATTAATTTTTATCCTAGAACAAACACTTCAACTTATATCCATTAAAATTAACGAAAACTTTACTATGTCGGGTCAACGTCCCTTGTCTTTTACAAAAGATAAATGTAAGTGTTCAGTCAGCTGCCAACTTGACTGAAGGCTGACATCTCTCCAACAGAGACATTTAGCTGAACATTTCACAATGCCGACATTGCCGACCCCTATCCAATTATTATGACAGATTTACATGAACTCAATTAGAAAACAGATTATTATACAAATAATGACCTTTTGAACCAAATGATCGTTGAGAATTTGTTTATTGAAGAGCAGTAGGTATACGCCAAAAATCTCCATCCCATCTCCATGTTATAGAAGGTTGTTTGATTGTTCGTTGCACCAATGTGACACACAATACACTCATTACGTGTTTCACATCGCACTTTCAAGTGTACCTTAAAGTCAAAATTAATCTCAAAGGTCACTGAATAAAAAAAAATATCGTAAGGTAACCCACATATTAAACAAATAATCGAGAATTTCACTTACACTAGAATACACATAACTAAGAAAAACTGCACTGTTGGATTTTTCAACTCTCGGCGCTAAACCGAGGGTTGAAATTCCAAGTGACACGCAGAGTTAGTAAATACGACCGTAGGTCTCGTACTCGTAGGCGTTCGTAGCACAGTGCTACGGCGTAGCTCGGTGCGTAGCGTGTCAACTCGCGAAGTTTTAGTATTAGATCTAATCGAACTAAAATATTTTTTGAATTCTTTCTTTTAAGTTGTGACACTTTCTTATCTTGAAGTCAAACACAAAGATTTGATAAACTTTTAGAATTTGTATTTGCTTTAAGTTCAACTAAGTGGTTTTTAAAGTGCGTAATTTATTTTATTGTTTTTAAGCAGGGAGATGCGTGCAAAATGATCCCCTTAAGCGATTTTTTTTACTGTGTCCAAATTTTAAAGCAATAACTCAATTTTTAAATGGTTATGAATAGTGAATTTACTCATCTTTGTAACTGCATACTTATTTCTCATGATAAAAATGTGGTTTACCTTACCTTACCTTAATGTCCTACGTTCCCTGGATGAGGCAAAGGGCGTCCACAGTAGTCCTCCATCGCGGTCGGTCTTGAGCTTCACGCTTCACTTCGCTCCACGTCATACCGATGCTCGTTGCTTCCGCCAACACGGTGCGACGCCAGGTTTGACGGGGACGGCCACGCTTTCTTTTGCCTTGGGGATTCCAATCTAACGCTTGCTTCGGTATATGATCAGAATCCCTTCGCAGCGTGTGGCCAATCCAACTCCATTTCCGACACTTGATCTGGCGGTCGATCGGGCTCTCGTGGCATTGCTCCAACAGCTCCACGTTGGTGATGGTCTCGGGTCAGTAAATGCCGACTATGCGACGAAGACAGTGGTTGACGAAAACTTGGATTTGGCGTGAGATGTCTTTTGTGACCTTCCACGTTTCGCACCCGTAAAGCAACACGGATTTGACATTTGACCCGAAGATTTTGAGTTTAATCCTTCGGGTCAGTTGCCGCGATTGCCAGACAGGTCTCAGCTGCGCGAAAGTAGCTCGTGCTTTGGCGATCCTTGAAGCGATGTCCTCTTCACTACCTCCAGTTTCCGACACGACGCTCCCGAGGTAAGTAAACTTGTGGACGCGTTCCACTGCCTCTGTGCCAATCAGCAACGGTGAAGTATTCTTCACACCAGATCTCATCTCCTGGGTCTGCCGGGTGTTTATTTTTAGTCCCGTTTCTGCCGCTTCCTGACTTAAATCTTTCAATTTAGCTTGCATGTCAGCGTGGGTATGACTCAGCAGGCATAGGTCATCGGCGTAATCCAAGTCTAAGACGTTGGATACCCCACTCTATCCCGCGGCGCTTGTTGCCGAAAATGCGAAGCAAGATCCCGTCAAGAACGACTAAAAAGAGGAGCGGTGAAAGGAGGCAGCCCTGGCAGACACCTGCGTGTACTGCTCTATCATCCGAGATGAGGCCGTCGTGAGTTACCTTACAGGACAATTATTGGTAGCACTCCGATGTCCAGTAGGCGGGACCATATGCTGGACCACTTCAGCGTATCAAATGCCTTTTCGAAATCGACAAAGGTGAGATATATCTCCCTCTGCCATTCTGATGCCTGTTCTAAAATGATACGGAGAGTGTTGACCTGATCCGTGCACGAGCGGTTTGCCCGTAAACCAGCCTGCTCTTTGCATAGGAGAGGATCCACGTCCTTCGATAACCTATCCAGGATAATCTTGCAGAAAACCTTCGAGGGAATTGAGAGCAACGTAAGAAATGTGGTTTCCATACATAATGTTATTTTCTAAAAGTTTAGTAAAGGATCGTTTTATACACATGCTCTACAATATTTTATATTAACAAAATAAAACAACCAGATGTTTATTTAAATCACATGACTTGCTTAAAGCAACAAAAATAAGTAAGCGTTTTACACAAATAAAATTTTAAGTCTTGTTACATTGGATGTCATTCATTTTGTATTTGCTACAACTTAATCAACAAAATTAAACATTATATAATTTTAATAAACGTTTTAAGGTTTTTTTCTCGACTCCTTGTTTTAATGTGATCAACAAGTTCCAGTTCTTGGCTAAAAACTGTTCGTCTACCACCTAAAAATTTAGCGGTTCCTGAAGCTATTTTATTTTTACTTCTGGCTCTTTTAATTTAATGCCATTACAGGCACAGAAAACTCTCTACTTGCGGTTCTATAAGGTACTAGCTTCTGCCCGCGACTTCGCCCACTTAAAGTGTTTCATCATCCCAAGGGAATGCAAACTATCTAAATAAACTATCTAATAACTAGTAGTAAAAACGGCGACGGACATAATTACGTTACTAGAAATAGGGACCAATTAGTTCAACCAGGTTTCAGACTGGCTAAAGTAGCCTCATCTTTCATGGGGTACTGTACAAAATGTTACAATAAAATTCCTCCCCATATTCTTGAACTGAATGAGACGAAATTTAAAACTTGTATAAAACGCACACTATGCAGGCTGGCATATTATAAGTTGGGGGATTACATCACTGATAAAAATGCTTGGCTAAATGCTAGTCCTGCTCCTCGTCCACTAAGGCGCAAAAACAAGTGATATGCAGAACATTATTGTTTTGAAGTATTGTTGGACCTTCTGAAGACTGTATATAATATATTTGTATTGTATAAACTCAATTTCATTCATCAAGGTATGTACTTATGTACCTAAATATTGTATATATTTTTTTTTTTATGTGTATGTATGGAGTTTCTTATGCATTCTTCTCCATTACAAGCTACTTTCCGAATGCACGGTAGAATCAACTATTATTACTTGTAAATTTTAATGTAACGTTCAAAAGTGCCGCTTGGTGGCCTACTTGAAATAAAACATCTTTGTCTTTGTATCTCAATGCCAAATTTCATCTAAATCGGTTCAGTAGATTTAGAGATTACCCCCTAAAACCTCACAAACTTTGCCTCTTTATAATATAGTATAGGTAAGGTATACCATCTTCGATGGCATTAAGAGACTGCATTTGTTCCTCAGGCCAATTTTGCTGAGTGATTTTTCATTTATAAACTCGCAGCATGATCTATAAAAAAATATAAATACATATGGGATAATATGATTCCAGGGATCGTTTTATACGCACGAAGAGGGCTCATTGTTACTTCTGTCACTTTTATTTGTATTATGTATTATTTCCTTTTTCTTATTTTTTTTGTATGTTGGCACCTTTTTTTTCCAAATACCCACATGTAAATTAAAATAATTTAATTTTGATTTTGTGTGTTGTGCTGTGTCTTTTGTGTGCACTGAATAAATAATTTATCTATCTATCTATTTAACCTCAAACACCAAATTTCAAGATATCGATCAAAATATATAAAACTTCAAATACAACGTCATCATCATCATCATTTCAGCCGAAAGACGTCCACTGCTGGACATAGGCCTCCCCCAGGCGTCGCCACATTGACCGATCCCGTGCGTCTCGCATCCAGCGCCTTCCCGCAACCTTAACCAGGTCATCGGTCAACCTTTGCTTCCTCCCTCAGAGGCGGCAAAGTGGCGTGGTCTTGAGGGAGAGCGCTACGGTCGTGTAGATCCTCAAGGCAAGTCTGGTGATGCTCCTTCTCGAGGTTGCCACCCTGTTATTGGTCTAATTCCTTAAGAATTAGACGTAACAAAAATCACCGGGCGAATTATCGCAGGGGTGGCGAGGTCATGCCCCTGGGTATCCACCATTGAACAAGAGCAGATGGTGGATAGTAATGACCTCCCGCGTGTTTGTGCCGTGCGCGGGGACCCGTACGGAGGGATGAAGGAATCCTGGTGGTTGAGTGGAGCAGGTTGCACACAACACACCACTTTGGTCTGGATTTCCTCTCACACGGGAGGTTGTGGAGTAGCTAACCACAATCAATCGGCTGAGGCATCCCATAAGCGGGCTGTCATGCGAGGGTCGGTTTAGTGAGGGGGGGCAGCCGGCGTGGCGTGGGGTTTCGGGACGAGTTGCGGCATAGTCTCGTGTCGTATACAGTCTCGTGATCTTCCGTCGCGTGCGGGCTCGTCAACTTCTTGCTAGGCTGGCCCTATACCGGAGGAGTAGCTCTGGCGTTGCTCGTAGAATCAGTGACGTCCCCGACTGAGGGCTCCGTGGTGGGTGGAGAGCTCTAACGGTGAATTTTTATAATGTAAGGATATGGATACAGAGACTTCAAAACAAAAAAAAGATGTGCCAATCGAATTGGTAGTGGAGGAAGGAATGAGCCAGGGTGGCTCACGTACCGGTGTTGCTGTGGCACCGAAACCTAAAAAGCGGGCACAGTTTGTGCGCCCGCATACCCCGGCTGCTGACGAGGTGGCTAGTGATTCGTGCGAATCTTCCTGCTCGCAGATGTCGCACGCCTCTGAGTCGTCAACAAGGTCGACTCGATCACGCACGCGCAAGCGTGCTCAGCCTTTCACGGCAAAGAAGAAGTCAGCTAAGTCGCTAACGCTTAGCAAGCCGCTTTCCGACGGTCGAGTGCAGAACGGAGACTCAGAGCCAGCGAGCCCACCAGCTAAGCAGGCGAAAACTCGGGCAACAGCAAACCAGCTGCCAAACTTAGAGATGTTGGCCAAGACTATGCACGCACAACCAACGGATGAGCTCAGCAGCTGCATTATGGATAGTTTGAAGGCTGTAGAGGAGGTTGCAAACGAATCGCGCAACCTCAAAGGCGATTTAGTCCACAGCCTCAAATTGGTGGCAGTCACAGTGCAGGCTGCGGTAGCAGAGTTGACCTCGCGATCAGCTGTCGAGGTCAATGTTAAAAGACTAGAGACGGAGAATGCGGACCTGAAAGTTCAGCTTTCTAGTTTATACGCACAGGTTGAGAAGCTGACAGCGGAGGTCAGCCTTCTAAGTCGCCAGGGTAAGGTGACGGCTAGCCCAATTGCGGCTGCATCGACAGGACCTAGTCGGGATGATTCGGCGGCCGGGCCTTTTCGGTCGGACGAGCTAGAGGCCCAGTTTCGGCGTTCTATAGCCCTGGAGATTGGGGGCATGATAGATGCTAAATTGGCTGCTTTGGAGAAAAGGTTGCCTCCAGAAAAGCCCTTACGACCGCCACTTGCTGCCGACATGAGGCAATCTTCAGCACTGGTTGCTCAATCACAGGCAACCACTGGTCAGAGCCAGGTCCCTAATCCCACAAAGGAGAAGGGGAAGAGGAAAGGGAAGAGAAAAAGAAAGATCAAGGCAGTGGCTCCCGCGGTGGAACTGCCTGCTGTTTCCGCGGTGCCCACGCAGGCTTCGATGGCTGACATGGAGACGTGGTCTACTGTGGTGGAGAGGAAGGCAAATAATGCAAAGGCTCCCCAATCCAGTGCTAAACCAGGTGGCGGATCTGTTCCACTTGCGTCATCCACTCCTGCAAAGCGTAATAAGCAGCCAGTTAAACTACCTAGAGTGCCCACTTCGGCAGCTGTCACGGTTTCAGTGAGAGAGGGATCGTTTGCGAAACTTGGTGAGGTTATGCTCGCAGCAAGGCAACGAATTCGTTTGGCAGATATCGGCATCGACACTGTCGGCCAAAAGAGGGCTGCTGATGGCGGAATGGTGCTAACCGTCGCTGGCACCGACTCCTCTCTCAAGGCTGACAGTCTCGCAAACCGTCTGCGGGAGGTCCTTACCGAGTTCGACGTAAGGATTGCGCGTCCAACCAAAAGAGCTGAGGTGAGGATTATGGACCTCGATGATGCCGTCACGCCTGATGAGGTTGCGGCAGCTATTGCCGAGGCGGGCGGTTGTTCTACTGAAGACGTGAAGGTGGGAGAAATTCGTCGTCCACCTGCTTCTTTGGGGCACGTCTGGGTACGTGCACCATTGGCAGCAATAAAAAAGCTGGCATCAAACAAGGGCATGCGCTTGGGTTGGACGTCAGTTCGAGTTCAGATATTGGGAGCGCGTCGTATGATGTGCTTCCGTTGTCTCGAGCCTGGCCACGTCCGCTGCCAGTGCACGAGTTTAGTAGACCGGAGCACCCAGTGCTATGCTTGTGGGGGAGCTCACAAGGCAAAAGAGTGCACGTCACCGACCTTGCGGTGTCCGATATGCGCAGACCAGGGACTTCCATCTGATCACCGGCTGGGGGGCAAGAAATGCGCGCCGCGCAAGAAGCGGGCTTTGCTTGCCCCTTCTAAATCACAAGAAGCGACTCCGGCACCATCGAGTGTGGGCCCCGTGGAGGACATGGAAACGTCGCCTTCCCAGCCCTAAAAGTCCTCCAGTGCAACCTGAACCACTGCCGCAGCGCGCAAAATCTTTTTCTGCAGACTGTTGCGGAGTGGTCGGTTGCCTTGGCGGTGGTAGCGGAGCCATACGGTCTTAGGGATCATCCTCGCTGGTTCCGGGATACTGTGGACTCTGTTGCCATTTATTGGGCTGGTGGAAGCGCTGGGCCTCATTGCTCCTTATTAGATGGGGGGCATGGATTTGTTGCTGTGGAATGGGGATCTCTGGCCGTAGTGGGGTACTGCTACGTGTCTCCCAACATTTCCCTCGCTGAATTCGAGGGATATCTGGACGGGGTTGCGAACTGTATTCAGTACAAGTGCTCACCCCGTCCGGTGCTCGTCCTGGGTGACTTCAATGCTCACTCCAGAGCTTGGGGGAACTCCCGGGACACACCGAGGGGACGCGTGGTACAAGACTGGGTGGCATCACTTGACCTTCGACTGTTGAATCGGGGGTCCGTGTCCACATGCGTGCGGTGGCAGGGGGAGTCAATTGTGGATCTCTCATGGGCGACTCCTTCTGTTGCACGCATGGTGTCGGAATGGAGGGTAGCGGAGGAAATAGTCACTCTCTCCGACCATCGCCACATCGTTTTTGATGTGGAACTGCGCCCCTCCAATAGTCCGAGCCGTCCGGATTCCAGCCCACCGGCGCGACGTTGGGCCCTCAAGCGGCTCAATCGAGACATGCTCATTGCAGCTGCCAACGTCGCGGCGTGGCCAGAAGATGTTCATTCCCAGGGGATCTCGCCCGATCCAGAAGAAGAGGCGGCTTGGTTCCGGGACAAGATGACGTCGATCTGTGACGCTTCCATGCCCCGGGTTAGGTGCAGCCAGCGTCCGGGTGCGACTTACTGGTGGTCGGAAGAAATCGCGCAGCTGCGCGTTTTCTGTCTTAGGTCTCGACGCCAGTATCAACGCACCCGGCGCAGAAGACAGCCAAGAGCTGCGGATGAGGAAATAGCCAGAACCTACAGAGCGTACCGAGAGGCGACCATGGTGCTCCAACACGCCATCTCGGATGCCAAGTCTAGGTCCTGGAGGGAGCTTTTGGAGGGACTGGACAGGGATCCATGGGGGCGACCTTATAAGTTGGTCATGGCCAAACTACGTCCATGGGTCCCCCCCATTACGGAAACTATGGATCCAGGGCTGCTGGAAAGAGTGGTCAACACGCTTTTTCCAGTAGCTAGTGAAAGTCCCTCACCATTCTTGACTCCTTCGGACTGGACTGACGAGTTGGGAGTGACTGGAGATGAGCTGGACCGTGCCGTTAGACGCATGGGGGCCCGTAGCACTGCGCCAGGCCCGGATGGCGTCCCTGGTCGAGCGTGGGTTCTGGCTATGGCTCCTCTGGGGGACCGCCTGAGACAGCTGTTTAACAGCTGCCTCCGTGCGGGCGTGTTTCCCACCGACTGGAAGGAGGCTGGATTGGTCTTGTTGAGGAAAGCAGGCAGAGACTCGGAGTCTCCCTCTGCATACCGTCCCATTTGCCTGCTCGACGAGGTTTCCAAGTTATTCGAAAGAATAATTGCCGAAAGACTCGTCGAGCACCTGTCGCGAGTAGGTCCCGACCTGTCTGATTGCCAGTATGGTTTCCGGCAGCAGCGTTCTACAGTAGACGCAATTCTACGCGTCCGTTCGCTGTCGGAACAGGTGGTGTCCCGGGGTGGGGTGGCGTTGGCGGTAAGTTTGGACATCGTCAATGCCTTTAACTCCCTGCCTTGGGATGCAATAAGGGTGGCACTAGTACATCACGGGGTGCCCCCCCCCCCCCCACCTGCAGTGCATCATCGGGGCTTATCTACGCGACCGGCACATTCGCTATGTGGGTCGGGATGGTAGCGTACATCGGAGGGAGATATCGTGTGGGGTTCCGCAAGGGTCGGTTTTAGGTCCTCCCTTGTGGGATCTCGCATACGACGCGGTCCTGCGTATTGAACTCCCCGTCGGCGTTAATGTTGTTTGCTATGCAGATGACACCCTGGTGTTGGCCGGCGGGGATACCTTCGATGAGACCATCCAGCTTTCCGAGCTCGGGGTGGCAAGAGTCGTGGCGTCGATCCGCGAGCTGGGTTTGGAGATAGCGCCTCAGAAAACTGAGGCGCTATGGTTCCATAAACTGCCGAGGAGCAGAGAGCCACCCAGCTCGTTAGTGACAGTTGGAGATGCGCAAGTCCAGGTGGGTCGATACATGAAATATCTTGGACTAACCTTGGACGGTCGGTGGGGCTTCGAAGAGCACTTTGAGCGACTGGTCCCCCGCGTTGAAAAGGCAGTGGGTGCTTTGCACAGACTGCTGCCCAACCTCGGGGGACCTCGGGAAGAAGTTCGCCGCCTCTACGCGGGTGTCGTGCGATCGATGGTCCTTTATGGGGCACCTGTTTGGTCAAGCAGACTATCAGGTGTCCGACGCTGCAGGGCTAAAATTAATAGTCTGCAGCGGAGAATGGCCATTCGTATCGCACGAGGATACCGAACGGTATCCTTTGAGGCGGCAACTCTCCTGGCACGCTTTCCTCCGCTGGATATTTTGGCGGACATGGACGCAAGGGTTTATAACCGAATCCGCGCCATCCGCCGGAATGGTGAAGGCGTGCCAGGGGTCGCTTTAGTAAGGCTCAGGCGGCAGGAACGGCGACACGCGCTCGAGCGGTGGCGAGAGCGGCTACAGCTGCCGCAATTTTCGCGCAAGCGCGTTGTCGAAGCCATCCTGCCGCACTTTGAAGCCTGGCTGAATAGAGAGGAGCGTATCTCCTACAGGCTCACTCAGGTACTGACCGGACACGGTTGCTTCGGTGAGTACCTGAATAGGATTGGGCGAGAGACCACGGCAAATTGCCACCATTGTGGAGGCGACCTTGATTCTGCACAGCACACGCTCGAGGAGTGCCCGGCATGGGCCTCTGAGCGGCAGGTCTTGGTCGCCAGGATCGGGCGAGACTTGTCTCTGCCAGCAGCTGTGAAGGCCATGCTGGCAGAGACCGAAAATTGGAGGGAAATGGCCTCCTTTTGTGAGACTGTGATGGCCCAAAAGGAGGCCGCCGAGCGGGATCGTGAGAGGGCCGATCCCACTCGAAGAAGAAGGCGTCGTGGAGGCAACCGCCTCGATGCCTAAAATGCCGAAATCCCGCCTGTGTTATAAGCAAGCGGGACTCCGAGGTCGCGGGTGGTCAGATTAGATTGGGGACTCTGTCCACCCACCGAGTGACTTCAGGATGGATGGCAGCACAGTGATCACGTGCTGCCGCGCACAGCGTGGCTCAGGGAAGGCGATTCTTTCAGCCTCCCCAGGGATGTGCCCTAACAGGCGTTGAGAGGGGGTTCCGGGATGGTCTTTTAAGAGGTAACGGGGCCCCTTCCAGGTGCTGATGGTGATCACCGGGGTGGTTTTAGTGAGGTAAAAAGCCCACACTCCCTGGTTTTATCCCCACAATTCCAGGCGCCTTTTGAAGGTTTCCCCCCGCTGAACTATATTAAAATCCGGTAATAAAAAACATTTAAATAAATCATAACATGCAGAAAGTAATGAAATTTGAAAAATAGACACCATAGATTAGGAGCAATTTTTTTATTTTTTTCTTATAAAACTACGCTAACTGCTCACACCGCCATGACACTCGGAGAGGCAACTGGCTGGGTTTTGGGGATGAAGTATGTTGCGTATTTCGATAGATGCCACTAGTAGTCAGTCGTATGTGGTGAGGAATCATTTCACGTCGAGGGATCGTATTCGTAGTCGTATTGTGTCTCTGAAGTTAGACTCTGTAGACCCAGAGGTCTACAGTTTCTATTTTGACTAAACAAAAACATACCAAATAACATTCCAAAGTTCACATGCCAGACATTCATGCTCATTATTCAGTACAACCTAACGGATGTGTATAAAAGCTATTATAAAATCTCAATCCCATTTCTATTGGTGGCATTGAGATATCATCATCTGCCTAGCCTTTTCCCAACTATATTGGGATCGGCTTCCAGTCTTACCGGATTCAGCTAAGTACCAGTGTTTTACATGGAGCGACTGCCTATCTGACCTCCACAACCCAGTAACTGGATAACACGGTACCTCTTGGCAAGACTGGTGTGAGATCTCAAGCTTCTGACTACCCGTAACGACTGCCAAAGATCTTCAAATGACAGCCGGGACCAACGGCTTAACGTGCTTTCCGAGGCACGGAGGAAACTCGGTATGTTGAAATGGTCACCCATCCACGGACCGACCTCGTCAAGCGTTGCTTAACCTTGATAATCGACCCGTGCGGCTGTTATTATTTAGCCACGAGCTCCTCGGCATTGAGATATGTGAGGTCATAAATATTATTATGGTAAATACAGGGACAGTTTTAATGACCAGACATTTTTTTTACAAAAGTATAATTTCTTCCAACCACAATGCCCAAATAAGAAAAACACTGCTATGCCTTACATTTTGCGAGCGAGTTATGCGAGCAAAAATGTACTCCACAGCTGATTTTTTTAAACTTACCAATATAGTATGTTCCATAATATTATGACCTCAAATATTCACAACAACAAGCCCAAAACATTAAAACTCCAAGCATCGAAAATCATTTAGCAAAACGAACGAACAAAAATTATCGCTCGAAAAAAGTATTAATAAAACCACATTACAAAACATCAAATTGCGGGTAGAACTGGTTGAATTCGCTGGGGTAACATCGTTCACTTAAGCATATTACCGTGGGTTGTGTCGGCCAACTCGGGCCCGCGAGATAACATCGAAACAATTGTGGAGCCACGGGAGCGAAGTTGCGGGTTAGCGCGATAGTTCGCTGTAAATTGGCATGGAGTTCGTTATGAATTCTTTGTTAATTGGAATATGGATATAGTGACGGATTTACTTAAGGACGCAGCAGATATGCTGGATTTGTGTTTGTACAGGAAGTGGAAGAGATAGACCTGCACCTTACTGAAGCCTAGCAACATACCTACTGAATATTACGTCACGCATACTCACTTATTTTATTTTTTTATTTTATTTATTGATAGGAACACCAACGACACGTTTACAAATATTCTTACATATAATTATACATAATACATCATTCTGTGCAAACATGTCACTTATAGGTGAACACAACATATACAATAAGATTTTAGGTTAATACATTAAATTTAAGACTGATAAATTAATAAGAACAAACATGATTATATTAAAAAATTATAAAAACATTTGATTCAAAAAAAAATTGATAAAATATTTAAAAATGGTAAAACATTGCATAAAAAATAGATAATATTTAATAATAGATTTAATTATAATTATAAATTAGGTAATTTTAGTACATTATTGACAACTTGACTAGATTATTGTATTTTATTTTATTTTGTAAAATTATCAGTGAGTAGGAGTTGACCACAAATCAGTCTCCAACAGTTTCAACCTGAGCTTTGCTAAACTGTCGCAAAATATGTCAATCCCGGTATCAGCGGAAATAACCCTATTACAGATTGCCATAATTCGGTTCAAAGGAGCTGACCGACCAAGATTTGTGCGAGAAGATTTGACAGCAAACGTTTCGAGTTTACGTACTGATCTGACTGGGCATTGGCGGGGCACACTAAGGAAAAGATTAAGAGTTGGGGTGAGGATATCTGACCTTTTAGAATTTTGCTAACAGTAGTAACATCAGCTAAAATGCGACGCTGTTCGAGCGAATGCCAACCAAAATGAGTCAGTCGCTGCGGGTAGTCAGCCCTGTATGGGCAGCTGTGATCTTTGTATCGAAGGTATCTGGTGAAATGTTTTTGAACTCGTTCGATGCGGTCGATGTGCACTCTGTACACTGGACTCCAAACTGGAGAAGCATATTCAAGGGTGCTACGCACGAAGGAATTAAAAAGTACCCTCAATGCGTGTGTCCCCCTGAAGTCGTGACAAACTCTCTTGATGAAACCAATAATTTTTCCAGCCTTCGACAAGATGTTATCGATGTGAGGAGTAAAAGATAGGTCACTACTAAGTAAGACCCCCAGATCCCTTATGACATCCACTTTCTGAAGTGCTATCCCATTAAGTGAAAAAGAAGATGCTACTTTTAGTTTTTTGCGAGTAAATGTTATGTGCTGGCATTTACTGACGTTGAGCACCATCTTGTTTTCAATACACCATTCTTGGAGGGAATCTAAATCTGACTGTAGCAGTGCGACGTCTGATGTGGATTCGACAGGTCTATACATTTTCAGGTCGTCTGCGAAAAGTGAACATTGGCTGTGCTTGATATGGTTTACTATGTCGTTGATAAATACAATGAAGAGAATCGGTCCGGCGTGAGAACCCTGAGGCACACCGGAAGTAGCATAGTATTCGGGCGAATGGTATCCATTTACCACTACCCTTAGTTTCCGGTCACATAAGTATGACCTAAACCATTCTACAAGATTCCCATGCACCCCATGTCTCTCCAGCTTGGCAAGTAGTATCTGGTGGTCAACTTTATCGAACGCGCTGCTGAAGTCAGTATACAAAGCATCGACTTGTAGACCCGCATCGACATGACTGGAAATGTCATTGAGGTATAATGATAGGTTACTGACTGTTGATTTTTTACAACAGAAACCGTGCTGTTCTGAGGCTAGTTGTATTTTGAGATGTGAAGTCAGGTAGGGAATGACTAGGGATTCAAAAATCTTGGAAAATTGGGATAGCAAAGAAATAGGGCGATAGTTCTTAGCGTCAGATTTGTCTCCTTTTTTGAAACTGGCAATACGTTAGCCCTTTTCCATTCTAGGGGGAATTGGGAAGTTTCAATTGATTTATTGTATATCAACGATAGTGGGAGGGAAAGATAACGAGCGCATTTTTTTATAAAGACCGGAGGTATCGCGTCGGGTCCAGCTCCCTTCGTGATGTCAATACGGGATAGTGCATTTAAGACTTGCTTTTCGGTGAATCTCATCGACGTTAGTGCACTCTGAGGAAACTTTTGAGTCTGCGACACAGGAGTTTGTGTCGTATTACTAGAGGAGGGGGCAGTCAACGTAGACGAGAAATGTTGAGCAAAGAGCTTGCATATGTCATCACCAGTACTAGCGGTTAAATCGTCAAGTTTGATTGCCGAAGGCACGGAGGATGAATTTGAGTTTTTGCCCTTCACAAATGACCAAAAGGATTTGGGATTGGAGCTAATATTTTTTTCCATAGTGTGGACATATTTTGTGTAACAATCTTTAATTACTGACCGCGCTCTGTCACCAAGGATTCTATACTCTATTTCATCGCGAGGGTTTTTGTATTTTTTGAAGCGTTTTCTTATTTTTTCCTTTTCGTTAAGCAATCTTACAAGCATTTTAGAGTACCAAGTAGGAAAGTTGCGCTTGAAATGAGCGATTTTGGGAACTGTTTCCTCAATGACTTTGAGTAGACATTCATAAAACGAAGACACCATAGAATCAACATCAAGATGCGACAGAAATATATTGTTCCAGTTTATTTCCCCTAATTTTTCATTAACTAATTTGTAGTCCGCTTTCCTGTAGTTATAATTACATATTTTTTTAGGTTTTAATGTGCTACAAATACCTAAGTCGAAATGAACCTCCAAGGGTGGATGATGGTTGTCCACCTTTGACATAGCAATTGCTGATTTTTTTACCATAACATTATTTACATTTGATAAAATTAAATCAAGGATTCTGTCTTTCGAGTTCAAAATATGGTTGAATTGAGACAAGGAATTAGAGGACATAAAATCTATCAAAGAATAGCCTAGGCTGCTGTTGTAGTTGACAGGTTTAGTCACAGTCGAGTTGGGGGTATGGTCTGCTTTCCATTCTATGGAACCCAAGTTGAAATCTCCGATAATTATCACATCGTCACCCGTAATCTCAATGACTCTCGATGCGTTATCCAACAACGAGTCGAGATGGTGTTGCGTGACAGGCGGCGGCAGATAAACTGCACAGACATTTATTATCTTACCCTCTCTGATTTTGATGCTTACCCAGAGATCTTCAGCAGAAGTTTCCCATTGGCAAGCTCGGATGGAATAGATTGCCTTCGACAAAGCCACCAAAACTCCTCCGCCCTCCTTGCCATTTCGCGCACTGGAGCTTCTGTCTCTCCGATAAATGTTGTACTGGTTGTTCAAGATCTCACCATCATTAATGTTGGCATTGAGCCATGTTTCTGTAGCTACAATAAGGTCGTACTGGGTTATACTTGCTGCCGTGCATATATCTGAAAGTTTTGTTCTCATACCTCTAAAGTTCTGGTGATAAATGTTGAATTTTAATAGTTATCTCAGGGTTTTTTACTAGATGTTGTTCAATGTTGGATCCTACAAAAGAGAGACAGCTTGAAGACTTTTTACTTGCTTGGGACGAGCACCGTCATCTTTGCGTACAAGTATGCGCCCGTCACGAACCCAGACGTATTAAAATCTATGACTACACTAACTTCATATCATACCTAAACAATGAAAAGGCACAAAATAAAAAGGCTTTGATTACTATAAATCAAGGCCTATCGATTTTTTTTTATCTCCATCCAAAAATGCTGCCAGGTATTTATGTACCTACCAATCCAAGTTTTATAAAAAAAAAAAAAAAAAATCTGATGTACAATGCACACAATTTATACTATTACAATGCACACAATTTATACTTATACCACATTACCCTCTCAATATTGCCTCAGTTGATAAATAAAACTCTTCTCTTCTCTTCTCTCTCTCTCTTTTATGTATAGTATTATAGTAATATAATCTTGTATATATTTATGTTTTAATCTAATAACAGTACACCGCAGACTACCCCCTTTTTTATTCTAAGTTTTTTTTAGTCCATCCAAAGGTTGTCTGGTAGATATCGCTGTCAGCGATAAGACCGCCTTTGTACCCGTAGAAATAAGTTTTTCTTGAAAATGTGTATAATTTTATGGTGTACAATAAAGTATATTCTATTCTATTCTATTCTATCAGTTTTATCAATGTGAAATTACTATTTATTTTGATTCCAATGGACAATTCATAAAAAAATAATTTATGTAAAAAAACATGCCAACTAGCACAACGGCAAACCAAAGATAATCCTTTGAAAAATATTACGCAAAATACTTTAAAAATTAAAAAAAACAGTATTTAAATATTAATCTCAAAGTTGAGAATTAAACTCGGAAAACTATACAATACTTCCTTGCATGTTTGGATTGTATGGATTCCATAAATTATGGTTGCGAGTTAACAATATTTTTAGATAAACTCATTAATTAAATAAACACATTTCTACAGAAACTTTGTTGAGGCGACCAAAATGTGTCACGTGCATTATCTTTTCAACGATAACCAGAAGAAGTCAATGGAGCATAGCAGTAGATACCAATATCACTCTTTTTTTTTTGGTTTGTTTATCGTCCAATGACTTCTCGCTCTGGGTGAAGCGGGAGGGCGTATCAGACTTTTACTGACTAAAACCCACCTGTGTTCCTTCAGTGCTTGTGCCAGGGCCGCGGTATATATCTTTCAACCAAGAGCATACCTACAGGGGAATAATTCATCAGACTAATCCCTCATCAGCCCTTATCCCATGATATTTGAGATAGGCGCAACGCGTTTCCCTCTTCCATTTCGTTCTGTCAACTATTACGTTATCACTAACTCCATTTTCTTCATTGGACCAACCCCCAATCTGCACATAAAATTTGCAAACAAAAAAACAAAATCAACATTTTTTATTTTACATAGGCCTACATGGGCACTTATAAAACGACGGCAAAAGGTGCACGGTTCGGGTTAGTCGTTTCCTATGGAGAAGAACCGGCAAGAAACTCCATGGTTACAAAAAGCTTAATGATCAAGGAATATCGTTTACCCAACATTACGTGAAATTAAATGCTAATTTATAATATTTATGAGAACATTATATATGGATTGAACCTAATTTTAATTAGTTTTTGTGTAAACACATTTTCAATTTATTGGAACTGCGTAGGTATAAAATTCTGATTACGATTACTTTAACATCAAATACATAAATTACAAAAACCGGTAAAATTAATTAAACGGTTTAATATTACAGGTCCAGGAAGGAGCAAAAGTGACCATTTTTAGATTCCATCATCAGCAGCCTTTTTTTGTTCCCACTGTCCCAACACGCCTCCTCTCTGTGAAAGATTTCTTATAAGATAAAATTATATCGAAAACTTAAGATGCTGAAATGTCAAGAGAGCCTAGATCAATTAAAATTTTATTAGCGACACAGATAATATAATACTAGCATACAGATGCCTCATCCTAAACAAAGAAACCGTGCCGACGTAACTAGCGTTTTTCATCTGATTAATATTGTTATTTTTTTAAGTACATCAATCGCGTTCGATCCCGTTTCACGGCAATAAGATGTTGTTAGCAGCGACTTGCAAGTAATAGGGTTTACTAGGTTCGTCAATATTTTTTTCTATAAATACAGTGAAGGTTCGTTTTATAGTATTTTTTTGCACGTTTGTACAGTTTTTTTGCACCAAAATGTGTGACAATGCAAATTTTAACAATCGAGTGGAATGCCTTAGAAATTAAAAAATGCGACATTTATTGGCATTAATTTTAAATGATCCGTTCAAATAATCTTTGAAATGTGAATTAAGAGCCCAATATTCCATAATTTTGTACTTAGGAGAGTTGATTAAACATGAACATACAATTTTTATGTTCAATTCTAGATAATATTAATTTTACACACAATTCTATTGAATTCTATTGAATTGTGTGTACATGTCGCGCCATCTAGTGAGATTTATTTGAACCAAATTTTCATTCTTAGGAACGAGACCCCGTGTTAGCGATAATGATTTTTTAAAGTCTCAATGAGGGCTACGTTGGCGCCACTGACGAGTAAGGTGCTTAAATATAGCTGTTAAACGTTATTATTAAGCGCACGGAAGCAAGGTTTGAATTAAAATCTTTTCTAATGCCGTAGACGTGCAATTAAATATAAAATCGAGTATGCCGCAGTTTTGTGCAGACCCTTATTTTCGAAAAAGGGAGGATAAAATTTGGCGAAACTTATTACTTTATTAAAGCAGAGGTTGGTAAACCCGTAACTACCAATCTTAATTTGCCATTTCAGGAAATGGAGATCATTTCGAGCTACTAATTATTTAGTTTACCATTTTTTGTAAATAATTAAAAAAATTGAAATGATTTCATGGATTTCCCTTCAATTAATTTATCAAGTTTGGTTAGAGAGACTTCATCCTTATAATTGACCCTAACGATCGATGCAATAAAAGTACAGGGTGTATTTTTTTAAGATTTTAGTCGGTTCCATTCCCGGGTGTGGCAAGCAAATTTTCGAAAATCTTTGAACGCACTTTTCTTTCTTTTCAATAATAATGGAATGATTTCTTTGAGTAAAATTTTCT
This sequence comes from Orthosia incerta, assembly GCA_948252205.1. NCBI lineage: Eukaryota > Metazoa > Arthropoda > Insecta > Lepidoptera > Noctuidae > Orthosia > Orthosia incerta. The sequence continues at coordinate 12,157,409 of OX411748.1, forward strand.
ATCCACAGTATTAAGTTACTTTTCCTTCGGGTGGCATTACAAAATTCCACCCTATATATACCATGTTATACTCGCATTATAATGTACCCAGAAGTTTCGCCGTGATCGAAATTGAGATATAAACTGGGCATCATCATCACATCACATCATCAGCCTATTAATGTTCCCACTGCTGGGACACAGGCCTCGTCTCTGTGAGAGGGAATGGGCCGTAATCCACCACGCGGGCCCAATAAACTAGGCAATCAATGCAAATTAAATTTTAATTAAATTATACGAATTTTAAATAAAGGTTACAATTTACGAATATTTATCGAATGGAAAACATATTACTCTTATTTTAAAATGCAATGATAAAAACAATGGTTTATTTTGAACAATTTTATACTTAAAAATACAACGTGTGAAAATTATGTATTTTTAAGGTTAAAATTGCATTAAAAAGAAAAGCGAATCTTTACAAAAGACAGCTTTTTCTGTGAAAATGTAATTATTTTATAACATGAAAAAGGTTTTTGGTTTAGTTGTCGTAAACTATGAGCATGAGGTTCTAGTTTGAAATAGAAAGATTTTGGAAAAAAGTTTTTATACTCTTGATTCCAAAAATACATATTAAAATCAAATATCTCGATTCTGTTTAGCGAATGGTAAGCAGATGTTTCATTCTTTTACTTAGTTATTTAGAATCTGCTAATAAGTTGCCAAACAGCTCGGTTTTTTTATAAATAATGCCCAATACACTTACCTACTCTGAAATAGACAACGTCAAAAGAACTCCTTACACATTTACTTTTTTCCAAGCTGTTTAGGATCACGTCCGCTCAATGTTGGAGTACCCTTCAATCAGCCCTATCTTTATTACGACTACATACTTACTACTGACAGAAAAGGTCACGTTTCTGATCTAAACATACACGAGTAGCTACATGGTTAGTAGTGGTACACTCACACAAACCCTCATAAATACGAGCCTGCTGCCACTGCAGGGCGAAACCCTCTTCCCATACAGAAAAGGCACGAGCATCAACCACCATGCTTGCTCAATTAAAAATCTTCAAAACTTCATCGTCATCATCATTTGAGCTGAAAGACGTTCATTGCTGGACATAGATCCAAGTGTCGCCACATCCATCGGTCCTATACATCTCGCATCGAACAAACGGCGGATTTCAAACTTATATTATTTTGGGTTTAGAGTTCCTCCGATGTCAGTGTTGTCCATGATAAACCCACATTGGCACTTTTCCGGAACCAAAAATCATGTGAAGTGAGGTCATAATTACAACGCCATCACAACATGCAAGCGACAAATATTATTATTTACAATACGAGTCAAACACGAACAGGATTTTATTAATACAGAATGTAATAGAGTCCTTTGATAAAGTCAAATAAATAAACGAATTTTATCAATAAAAGACCAATAGAAACAAACCGCGGGTAAATAAAGCCCCGAAAACAGTTTTTGTCCACAAGTGAAAACAGAACTAGTTTACCAAAATAATAGTACATTATGGTACAAGTGTGTAATGTTGGTGATTACCGCTGAGGCGCCATTGAGACCAGAGCCTTCAGGTGAGGGTCTTTAGAGAGCCGAGGACGGTAATCATCAATACACACGTGTATCATACGACGTTTTTCAACACACTTGTGAATAATTAATACTAAAAAATCTTTTTCAACAGTAAAAACGAGTTGTGAAAATTTATCGCAATGGCGGGGTAAATTAATCAGTTTTCCTATGCGCGCACATCTAACAATGGCGATCGGCCATAGACTTGTATATAAATAGTAGTCTATGACTAAAACAATGAGGTTACTTTCTTTTTAGCTTTTCGCGGATAGCGTTTTAGCCACGTACAAAATGGGAAATTTCAAGTTATCTTTATTGCAGAGAAACAAAATTTATATTTGAGGGCAAGTTTTATTTATTTAAAGTTGAAATTATCTAGTTGAATACGAAGTTTCATGAAATGAGCAGGCAATATGGTAGGTTCTAGCATTTTGCTGAATTGTTTGACTAGAAGATAGCTTCTTTACCACATTTTATGTATTTAATGGATATCATGGAAATAGTAATTACTACCCATATTATGTTATGGATATATTAAGTACTACTTCCATGACAGGAATAGAAAGGGATTAATGTCGAATGGGACACTTTTAATTGATTAACAGTGTTACATTTTATTATATTGAAAATACTTCAATTTTAACTGGATTAGAATTAATGACTTATTTTATTAATTTTCATTGGATTGATATGCGACCCTTTTAAAATTAGTTTAATTTAAAAGTATTTAAAATGAAGGCAGAAAACCATTTAAAAAAAAACTATAACTCACTTGTGAATAATAGCAATGAAAAATATATTATAATATAATATGCCTAATTGCGGTGAAATTAGAGCCACTTTATGAGCAAGTGTGTTGAAAAATAAAAAAATATAGGAACACGTAAAAATACGAAATTAAATACTTAATGTACCTAAAAAGAGCGTTAAATACACGCAGTATGAATTTCATCGCGGCAGCCCAAGACGAAGGCGAACCTAAAACTGGCCCACCATGGCTGAGGAAGGACTTGTGTGGTCAAGGGAATAGGAGGCCATTACCTGGCTAATTACATAGATACTCTATGGACCAACATAACATAACGTATGTATTGAGAAGAAAGTTTAGTCAATGTGTGCTACATCCACTTTTCACCAGCTACGTTTAAGTCATGCATCATCCAGGCATATTTATTATTATTATTAGTTTATCCTCGCACTGGAACGCCTTGCAGCAATTACACCAATGGAACACAATCTTATAATAAACTCATTATATGTCCCTTTCCTCATGATGTTTTTCCTTCGCCGTTGTCAGCAATGTCCAAGATAAACTTAGAAAGTAAATATGAATTGAAAAACATTGCCCGGATTGGAACCCACGATCTCAAGCATGAGAGTCGAGGTTCCAATCCGGGCCACTGGGCCACCACAACACATATTCATATTCAATTCAATTCTTTATTGTATATCACATGCGTATAACAAAGATCTTATAACAGTAGTATAGTTCACATGGACCCTATAGGGCACAGCAATTTATATAGGAATAAATACCTAGCTTATTATAAATTAATTATCATAACGTGCTGAAAAATTACAATGCAAGCTTTAAACGTAATTAAATTATGCTACAGAATGACAATTATACAACGATGAATTTCAATTAAAGTTTGGATAAAAGTGAAATAAAACAATAAAAATGGCAATGTCAACAATTCCAGATATCCAGACTCTTGCCTTCTTCTTGGAAATTCTAGATAGAATAAAAAACGTTAATTAAAAAATCAAAAAAACTTAAATGATTTTTTTTTATCTACAACTTTTTAGTTATTCTTTTTAAATATTTAGGTACATTTAAACATATCAGTAATATATATTTTTGAAATCACCTCTTAAAACCCTTAATTTTGATACCCCACACGAAGGGTCTGGAAGAAAAAAAATTTGTTCCCCTCAATATGGCGCCCAAAATCCGCCATTTTCTATTTTCTAATTTTAATGTAGCCAGTGACACTCGCAGGGTTAAGACAAATCGATTGACGTACGTACGGTTGGCGCAGTGGTTGAGCGATTGACTGCTGCGCTGTGTGTCGCGGGTTCGATTCCCGCACGGAACAAATATTTGTATGACCTACAGATAGTTGTTCCGGCAATAGGTGTTTGTGTATGTGAGTTTATATGTTTGTAAACGCACCCACGATACAGGGAGAAATTCCTAGTGTGGGGCAACGTTTTTTTTAAAAAATAAACAACAAAATCGGCCAACGCGTTTGGTCTCTAGAACGCCACATAGGAACAAACATACATACATACTTACATACATACATACATAAACTGATAAACACATTACCCTTCTTCGGCAGTCGGGTAAAAACCCAATTACACTTTGCCCGACTTAACCAACTTAACCATCGAAGCAGGCCACAGAATTCGCAATCAAATTCCTACCTACCTACACGAATCATTAGAAACATAATCCGCGAACAATCTTCCCCTTACCGAGAGTATAAAAAACCCGTCGAAACACAAAACAACCTGCTCACCTTGATAATGCTGACATCGCGTGCCCAAGAACGAATCGCAACTGATGCCTAATGGAACTGGAATCATCACAATTACCGGAAAACCCGCTTTTTACCTATCATCCTTAGAGAAATGGGCGAAATCATATTAATTTGCTGCGGTAATGTGTTTCTGATTATTTTTTTCATGAGTTACGTTTATCCACTTATGTAACGTATTGTAGTGAGATTACGTTCCGAAACATCTATTTTTGTATGTTAAAGGCACTATTTTTCTTTTATTTATTACTAGCTGTTGCCCACGGCTTCGCTCCAGTGGACCACCCCACAGGACCCATTTTCGGGATAAAAAAATAGCCTATGTCACTCAGGAATAATGTAGCTTTCTATTCGTGAAAGAATTTTTCAAATCGGTCCAGTAGTTTCGGAGCCTATTCGGTACAAACAAACAAACAAACAAAAAATCTTTATAATATTAATCAAATATAGTATAGAAGTATAGACGTACTATTCTGCCAGTGGAGTCACCGTCGCCCGCGTGAAATTTGTTTTCTGAGTTTTGGCGGGAACGTGATGGCGTCTATGTTGGTTCTCTGTTTTATTTTCCTATGACTTAATGTCCTATAACCCCTAGATGCAGAGGGCGTCCACAGATGTCCTGCAACGCGATCGGTCTTGAGCTTCACGCTTCACCTCGCTCCATGTCATTCCGATGCTCGTCGCTTCTTCCAACACGGTGCGACGCCAGGTTTGACGGGGACGGCCACGCTTTCTTTTCCTTTGGGGATTCCAGTCCAAAGCTTGCTTGGGTATGTGGTCGGGACCCCTACGGAGCGTGTGGCGGTCGATCGGGCTCTCGCAGCATTTCTCCAACAGCTCTACATTGGAGATGGTCTCGGGCCAGTAAATTCCGAGAATGCGACGAAGACAGCGGTTGACGAAGACTTGTATTTGGCGTGAGATGTCCTTTGTGACCTTCCACGTTTCGCACCCGTAGAGCAGCACGGATTTGACATTGGACCCGAAGATTTTGAGTTTAATATTTCGGGTCAGTTTCCGCGATTGCCAAACAGGTCTCAGCTGCGCGAAGGTTGCTCGGGCTTTGGCGATCCGTGAAGCGATGTCCTCTTCACTACCCCCAGTCTCTGACACGACACTCCCGAGGTAAGTAAATTTGTGGACGCGTTCCACTGCCTCTGTGCCAATCAGCAACGGTGAGTGGTTCTTCACACCAGATCTCATTTCTTGGGTCTTCCGGATGTTTATTTTGAGCCCCGTTTTGCCGCTTCCTGACGTTTAACTTTGCTTGCATATCGGCGTGGGTATGACTCAGCAGGCATAGGTCATCGGCGTAATCCAAGTCTTCCAAGACGTTGGATAATCTCCACTCTATGCCGCGGTGCCTGTTATCATAGATGCGAAGCATAATTCCATCAAGAACGGCTAGGAAGAGGAGCGGCGACACGAGGCAGCCTTGGCGGACACCCGCATGCTTGTTATGTCATCCGATATGAGGCCGTTATGAGTAACCTTACAGGAGTATTTCTTGTAAATACTCTGCAACAGACGGACTATTTTCGGCGGCACTCCAATGTCCAGTAGGCGGGACCAGATACTAGACCACTTCAGCGTATCAAAGGCCTTTTCGAAGTCTACAAAGGTTAGATATATCTCCCTCTGCCATTCTGATGCCTGTTACAGTATGATACGGAGAGTGTTGATCTGGTCCGTACAGGAGCGGTTCGAGCGGAAACCAGCCTGCTCCTTGCGTAGAAGAGGATCCACGGCCTTCGACAATCTGTCCAGGATGATCTTGCAAAAATCCTTAGAGGGAATCGAGAGCAACGTTATACCTCTCCAGTTATCGCACTGGCTAAGATCACCTTTCTTAGGAACAGTTATAAGAAGACCTTTGTTCCATTTGTCCGGGAGTTCTTCGGCAATCCAGATCTTTTCAATGAGCGGTGTCAGGACGTCGACTGCGGTGGGTAAGTCGGCTTGTAGCATTTCCGCAGTTATCAGGCCGAGTCCTGGTGCTTTGCCTGTCTTCAAAGAGCGGACTGCCTCCGCAACTTCAGAGGCTGACGGTGGTTCCGTGTTAATGTTGAGGAGCTGGGATGGTGCGGAACTGACTTGCAGCGCGTCAGGCGTCGATGTAGCTGACAAACGGAAGACCTCTTCAAAGTGTTCACGCCAACGGAGTAGCTGCCCTTCTGATGTCACAATGAGCTGACCATCTTTGGACTTTAGCGGCTTCTTCTTCGACTTGCTGTTACCTGCCAAGGTTTTGGTACCATTGTACAACTCTTTCAAGTTGCCGGAGTTTGCAGCTTGTTGAGCACGATCAGCAATACCATCAGCCCACCGTCTTCTATCTTTGCGGGTACTGCGATAGATTTCCTTGCGTTTCTGACGGTACTGCGTGTTAAGGTCTGCTCGTTTGACGTCGTTATGGGTCTCAAGCATTCTCAGATTTAGATTCCTTCTATCTTCGATCAGGTTCCACGTGCGTTGTGACATCCAGTCCTCCCAAGAGTGAGTTGATTTGTGCCCTAGAACGACGGAGCTGGTCTCTGTATAGGCCACTTTGATGCGGTTCCACTCCTCGTCTAATGAGTCCGTAGCAGCATCGAGTACAGAAAAGCGATTGCGCAATTCCAACTGAAAACTTTTACGCGTGTCTGAGTCGTGCAGTTTGCTCACCTCGAACCTTCTTCCAATCTTGCCAGGTCCTCCAGCCGCACGGGCTACTGCAACCTTGAGCCGGACTTCAGCAACTACCAGATGGTGGTCGCTATCAATATTGGCGCCCCTGCGGTTGCGGACATCGAGCAGTGAAGACCGCCATTTGGAACTAATGGCGAGGTGGTCAATTTGGTTCTTGGTGACCCTATCGGGTGAGTTCCACGTGTACTTATGGTGGTCGCCATGAATGAATAATGTTCCTCCGATGGTAAGGTCGTGGTTCTGACAAAACTCGTTAAATCGCTCCCCATTCTCGTTGCACACTCCAAGTCCCTGTGTACCCATATGCCGCTCGCGGTTAGTGTTAACACTCCCAACCTTTGCATTCAGGTCTCCCATGACGATGTCTTGTTTTTTTTTATGCTCCTAATGGTGGCGTTGAGGGCATTGTAGAAGTCGTCCTTGGTGGATACCAAGGACAGAGGATTCTGTTGATGCATTGGTTGGGGCGTAGCACTGGATAATAGAGATCTTCCGGGCTCTTGAGTTGAAGCGGGCACACATGATCCGGTCTGAGATCGATTTCCAGTCCAAGAGGCTATTCTTAGCTGCATTAGAAAGGAGGAGCCCCACGCCATACTCGCGCACATCTTCCTCACTTTCTTTACCTGAATACAGCAGAGTCAAGCCCTCGGACGTTCTCAGCTCACCAAAACCGTTTCTCCTCACTTCGCTTAGACCGAGTATCTGCAGGTTGTAGCTAAGCATTACTGCTTCTGCTTGTGCTAGTCGGCTGTCATCGCTAAGCGTGCGTACATTCCAATAACCAATTCGTGTCCGTTTTTTCATGCCAAAAGTCGTCGGTAAAAGATCGGTCCGGTTTCTTTCTGTTTCGGTTTCAGGAATCAATTATTGTAGGGCAAGCGGGTGAATAGCCCACTGTGCCTTAATCCGATAGCGGGGATGCCGCCTTAGAGCCTTCGGATGTGTTCGGTTTTATTTCGGGTATCCTCCCTAGTGAGACGATTCTGTTTTCTGGCGCAGAATATTCGCCCTTCGCCCTGCATCCGTTAGTTCAGCTGCAACTCGGGGTGGCGGACGCGCGGCGGCGCGGTTGCAGCAGGTCCCAGGGAGAACGACGGGGACGTGAATGACTCGGACTGGCTAGGCCTCTGCTTTATACGGTACTCCGCCACGAGTACAGCAGAAGGTATTTTTGGAATTTTATAGGTAATGCTGTTCTCACCAACAGCGATTCCCACCAAAACATACCCTAGCTTCTCTCCCTTATTTTCCTATAATTGTGTTAAATTGAATATTAATAGTGTAAAAATGGTAGTTTTTTATTCTATTAATATTAGTGAACGTGCACGAGTGTGGGCAAGTAAAACACAGCGGTAGAACAAGAGTTTGTACATGGTGTCGACCAAACTTCGTAGAAGCTTCCAATAGTGGTCAAGCGCGAGCCTATCATCATCATCAATACATATAATAAATCTGTAGAAAAATATTTTTTGTACATCGAAAAAAATTCCAAAAAAAATAGCCAGGGTGTTAAAGGATAACCAACAGAACCCATTTCTAGCATTTTTGGAATTTTTGTCTGTTTGTCTGTTTGTCTGTTTATCTGTTTGTCTGTTTATTTGTGCACGCATCACGTGAAATGTACGAAACCAATGTAGATAACTTTTATACATAAAAATTGTGCGTATCTTGAAGAATTACTTAGTTTTTGTTTCATCGCAATCGGTTCACTCTATCAAAAGTTAGATGAATTTAAAGTGTTCAAGAAGTAAAATTATCACAGCTCACGCAATTCAGTTACTCGGACAGTTGAACTCGCTATTCGATAAATGACGTTGTGCATTTAAAGTCATTTTCTGAATCGCGGTGTTAAGATTTTACGCGAAAGAATGACACTAGAAAAAAAACTTGGTATGTAGTATGTATATTTTTGAGTATGTGGAGTAGGCAGGCAGGCTGGTAAGTATGGTAGGTAGGGTTGGCAGGCAGATGACGGGAGCGAAGCCGCGGGCACAGCTAGTCAATAATAAAAACAAGCTTCCAATAAAGTTACCGCCATTTTATTGGGGCCTAACTTGGACGACTAAAATCTAAAGAAACTAGAACTTCTATTCTAAACTTGACACTGGCTAAATGCACAAACCGTGCGAAGCCAAAAAAAAAAAAGTGTTTTCTTATCCCAAGGGAACATTATACCGGGATGAAAGCCTATGTTCTATTCCAGACTATAATCTATCTCTGTGCCAAATTTCATCCAGATCCGTTCAGCGTGATTGAGTAACAAACATACTCACAGACTTTAGCCTTTGTAATATTAGTGTGATGTGATTATTATTTCATACGATTATGTCTTCCTATGCATACTAGAGCATATAGCACACTCGTGATAATCTGTTTGGACAGATACAATAAAAATCATTCTCCCTAATTTTTATCTTCCAGTGTCGACAAATTTCCACCAAGGCCACCTCCACGACGTCATCTGTGGCAGCGCATAAATCACCCTAATTGCATGTTTTGTTGCAGAGAGCACAGTACAGGAGATGGAGTACGGTTTGCTCCTAAGCACCACACGCACACCCTGCCGCTGTTCCATCGAGGTAGCCCCATTTCGCGAGGTTGGATTTACACCTTCCTACTTCGGTTCTGAGGCGGTTCAGGGACTTCCAGACCACGGCAGATAAGACCCTGCGGGATGATGCTTGCACTACCCTAACGTCGACTGGTAGAAAATGCCTAAGGCATTAAGTCCGCATTTGTACTTGTGCATATAGTTTTAATAAATAAGATGCTCGCTTGGTGGTAAATGTGTTTTTGGGGTTCAAGTATTCTACCACAGTTTGTGCGGGACTAGGCGCGGATCTCCAGACAGGGGAACTGCCGTTTTTAGGAAGCTATGTCTGCTTTTCTGGAAGGATTTGCTGATTTAGGTCCTACTGTAGCAACATGCACTAAATGAAAATAACTAAAGGAGGTATTCTTTTAAGTCTTTCTACTTATACCGACTTAGGTATGTATCAGAAAACATTATTTTCTTTCCTTTATTGCCAAACAGTCCAAAAAGATTGGCAAGCGCTAACGATTTATTACGTTAACAAACCTTTGTTTTTTAGAGTCTTGACAATTGATATCGCTAAAAGAGTGTAACTTTGTACAGTTTAAAAAAATGTATAGAGCTCTGTTTGTTATCCAGTCAAAAAGCAAGCACATAAGTATGAAAAGTAAATCGAAGCATTTATCAAAGAAGGAAGTATTTCGTGGCTAGGCGCCAACAAAACGCTCACAGACAAGTTAAGCCAATTTCCCGATACGATTTCTAACTCGCCATCGTACATATCGAACTAACTTTTCAACCGTTAATATTTCATACAAATTCCACTAGTGGTTCTTTAGTATTCTCCTGTCCTATCTTAATTGAAAACCTGTCGGTTGTAACTAATATAGAATCTGAAATGGAATATTGTACAGATGTGGATATATCCATCGTTGCCGAACTTACTGAAAACGCATTAACGTTAACGCCACGCAGTTACTGAAAAGTTGTGTGGAAATAATGATATCAGTTAAAATGTCGTGAAGAAAGTTTTGAAGGAGAAGTTAAGTTACATGACGACCAATATAGAAGTACCAATGAAGAAGAAGGCGTGTTGCACCGACCCCTGAATAAATCGGGATGTAAGATGGTTTGGCCATATTGAGAGGATGAATTAAAGGCGACTAACGAAAGCTATTTGCAAGGCAGACTTCAGAAAGGCCAGGTGTCTGTATGACTAGATGTATGAATGTGAGTAAAGCAAAAGTATATAAGGATCGTAGCAGGTGGCGTTCTGTAGTTTCTGACTACCCTCATGGGAAAAAAGGCGTGAGTTTATGTATGTAAAGGAATTTCATAAATATATATTTTTTATCATAAAGATCTTTGAAAAATATAAAGATCAACATTTTGCAAAACGTTATTTTCAAAGTTTTGAATTAATTCTAAATACCGAAAAAAGAGCTGCACTAAAGTAAAAAAATAAATCATGCAAAAGTCCATACAATTTAAAAAATACATTAAAAAAACTTAAAATCCAATGAAAGAAACGCCAATATAAGCACTAGTTCCATTTATAGAGGCAGTCACCGCACATCGCATGTATTATTAGTAGCTGCGGATAAATCGGTAAAACAGGAACCATGTCAGTGTCTCTCCGAGCTATTTGCGAAGCGGAGCTAAGCGAAAAGCAATAGCTCCTCACACAGTTTCATATAAGCTTTCTTTAATGAATATGCATTACTTCATTTGCTTGAAGAAGCGCCGTACATTACGGCGACGCCCGAAAATATCACAAATTTAGCCGGCGAAAATAGAATGAATATGCATACATGATTACAAATATTTCAAGCTGGTCTTATGCCAAAATTTCATTGTCACAGGCATAAAAACTTTATACACATAGTTTTAGCATGAACATGTAGTGAATGTGTAATGAACTGACGCTGAAATAAAACTGATTCTACAGTTAGACGTTGTAGGAAATATGCAAATTTGTTGAGCTAGAATATTATTTATAATCTAGTTATTAATGTAGGGAGTAGAGGAGCTCGTGGCTAAATAATAACAGCCGCACGGGTCGATCATCAAGGTTAAGCAACGCTTGACGAGGTCGGTCCGTGGATGGGTAACCATTCCAACATACCGAGTTTCCTCCGTGCCTCGGAAAGCACGCTAAGCCGTTGGTCCCGGCTGTCATTTGAAGATCTTTGACAGTCGTTACGGGTAGTCAGAAGCTTGAGATCTGACACCAGTCTTGCCAAGGGGTACCGTGTTACAAAGTTACTGGGTTGTGGAGGTCAGATAGGCAGTCGCTCCATGTAAAACACTGACACTTAGCTGAATCCGGTAAGACTGGAAGCCGACCCCAATATAGTTGGGAAAAGGCTAGCCAGATGATGAAATGTGCAAAATAACGTGGAAAAGGCTTCTAGTTCTCATTACAGTTATAACTGCGGTAAAATCTTCTCAAATAACTGTAATTCAACGGCTTCAACCAATCAGCAACGTTAAAAGGCTGAAAGCAGCAAAGGAAGGGGAAAAGCAGAATAAATAGTCAACTGATACTCCCGTCAGATATTACGTTATCTATGTCCGATTCTGCCTTGAAATTAATGAAGAGTAAATGAATGAACTGCTGGTGTATGGCCACTACAATGTCGGATTCTAAACGCGAAGCTTCGTATCCATCTATCTAATCTACTTTCACATTTTTTATTTAATTTGATTTAACTTTGATTACATTCAGTTTAATTTAATTTTTATTTCATTTAATTTATGATTTAATTTTGGTTTAATTTATTTTAGATTTGATTTGATTTTGATTTAATTTATTTTAGATTTAATTTAGTTTTGATTTAATTATGACATAATTTAATTTAATTGTTATTATATAGGTATATATATATATTTATTTTTTATGCTTGCCTGCCTTGATTTTATTGGTATCACAAATTGAAGATGTGTTTAAATTGCTGGGGGATGGAATTCTGGTGACCTGTAATACAGGTTCTCATTACCTACCACGGGCACCAGAGTTTCAGGACCATTTTTTTTTGTGTAATTTGTTTTTTGTGCCAAATAAAATTTATTATTATTATTATGCGTACAGCTAAGGAGTGGCATTACCTGCCGGAGTCTGTGTTTCCAGATAGCTACAACCTCGGGGTCTTTAAGTCAAGTGTGAATAGGTTACTTCTAGGCAAGCGTATCACACCGTAGACCACATTATCGCTTACCAGCAGGTGAGATAGTGGTCAAGCGCGAGCCTATCTAAAATAAATAAAAAATTCTAATACCGTTAAACGATCAATTCTTGTTTATAGATATGTATAAATATAATCTGAATCTCGGAACCGGCTTCAGCGATTTTCATGAAAATTAGAATGCAGGGGTTATCGGGGGCGATAAATCGATCTAGCTAGGTTTCATTTTTAGAAAACGTGGTTTTCTCTATTTTCACCCGAGCATAGCTCGGTCGCTCAGATACTATTGATTAAACGCCAATTCATGCAATACAAATCACGAGCACATTCCTGAACAAGTAAAAAATTAAAATTTCCATAACCCCCACAATATCTTTGTATTTCATCCTTTTTAAACTACATAATTTATCTAATAGTAAACACGCATCGATCAACAATCTATCGAACACGTTATTATTATACGATATCTTGCGAAAATACCTCAATTCAAACAGTAAAACGCCATTAACTTTCGAACGGCTGAACCGATTTTCATTCATCCTAGCTAAAACACTTTCGATAAAGTCACCTTTCAAACAAAAAGTACTAAATCAAAATCAGTGCTACCGTTTAGGAGCTATGATGCCACAGACAGATACACAAACAGACAGGTACACACGTCAAACTTATGACCCTCGTTTTCCATCGGGGTTTAAAAAAGTCTTTATATAGACGAACACACTTGACAACTCTGAAGAATAAGCCCGTTCAAGGACCGACCTTTATTTTAGTTTTTATTTTTGAGTCAGGTTATTGAATTCAATTATTTCAATCAATCAGATCAGTTAAATGAACCGAAATTCAAATAGTACAAATGTATTAAAGCTAATTAATGGAGCAAAATATAGGTAGCACAAATTCGGTGTAATATTGTAACACGAAAGCGTTTAGGAGCTATGATGCCACAGACAGGTACACACGTCAAACTTATGACCCTCTTTTTCCGTCGGGGTTTAAAAAGTCTTTATATAGACGAACACACTTGACAACTCTGAAGAATAAGCCCGTTCAAGGACCGACCTTTATTTTTGTTTTTTTTTTAGTCAGGTTATTGAATTCAATTATTTCAATCAATCAGATCAGTTAAATGAACCGAAATTCAAATAGTACAAATGTATTAAAGCTAATTAATGGAGCAAAATATAGGTAGCACAAATTCGGTGTAATATTGTAACACGAAAGCTCACCTAGGTCGCGATCGAACGTTACGGCTCATTATAGCCCTTGTTATGTGGACCGGTTTATGCACACACTACTATTTAAGACATATTATATGTAGCTTTTTGTGAATATTTTGCTTTTATTTTTTTTGTTTACGGTTAAGCAACGCTTGCCGAGGTTGGTTCATGGATGGGTGACCATCTTTATATAACATAATTCTTGAAAAGCGCATTTAGCTGTTGGTCCTGTCTGTAATTTCTAGATCCTTGACAATCGTTACGTATAGTCATAAGGCTGGAATTCTGAAAGCAGTATTTTCAAGGTGTATCATTTTACTCAGTTTTTTTTGTTTTTTGTTTCCGATATCATCCAATGACTTCTCCCGCTTTGGGTGAAGCGGAAGGGCGTGTTAGACTTTTACTGACTAAAACCCACCCGTGTTCCTTCAGTTGCTTGAGCCAGGGCCGCGGTAATTCTTTTTCAAATTTATACGCGACCCAGACAGGCATCGGCCCTAGCGGACCCCGTCAATTTGCTGACATCTCTTTGAGGCGCGCGTGGAACACTACGCGCCGTCGACTCGGGCCTGGTCCTTATCTGACGGCGAGCTACCCATTACTCGCCGTCCGCAAGCCCACGCCTACAGTGGCCGGGAATCGGCTTGTGGCTCTCGACGCCCGGGGCGTCTCCTGCGGTGGCTTGTGGCGTGAGAGCGTCTCCGTTGCGTCTCCCTCACGCATTCTGCCTCCTCCTTCGCGAGCATTACTGCTTTGCAGAAGAAGGTGACAGCTTCCCATGCCCTCTCGCTCCGTACCATGGCCTGAACCCGGACGCACCGCCGATCGCCTCCACGAGGACACGGCGTTGCTCCGCCGGGCAGACCTCCACCGTATGTTCTACTGTGTCCTCCGGGTGATCTTCACAATGGTGACACCTGGGCATTTCCTCCGGCCTAATCCTGAACAGGGACCTCCCGAAACAGCTGTGTCCGGTGAGGACCTGCGTCAGGCGGAAGGTACAAGCACGCACGTGCTTGCTTTTACGTCGTGACGCCTCTCAAGCCACTCCTCAAAGAGGGGCCTTATCGCCACAATTGTGGCGTGCCCAATGTTACTCAGTTACTGGGTTGTGGAAATCAGGTAGGCAGTCGCTCCTTGTAAAATACTGGTACTCTGTTGCATCCGGCTAGAATGGAATGGAATGCCTTCCCCATTATAGATGAGAAAAATACTGGTACTCTGTTGCATCCGGCTAGAATGGAATGGAATGCCTGCCCCATTATAGATGAGAAAAGGCTAGGCCAATTTATCCCTTTTTTTATGTAGTGTGCAATAAAATACATCACAATGAATACTTTTCTTATGCCGCGTACCTACCGTTATTTGTTTAACATGGACGGAAAAAGAGGGTGTTATAAGTTTGACGTGTGTATCTGTGTGTTTGTGTATATGTGTATTTGTTTATCTGTATGTGGCATCATAGCTCCTAAACGGATGAACCTATTTTGATTTATTTTTTTCCTTTGAACAGTGACTTTATCGAGAGTGTAAGAACACTCTCGACCCGAACCGATTTTCATCAAACATAGCTAAGAAGCTATGTTTGATGAAAATCGGTTCTGCTGTTCTAAAGTTATGGGTGTTTTACTGTTATACTGTTTGAATCGTGGTGTTTTCGCAAGATTTTGTGTCAACGTGTTCAATAGATTGTTGATCGAAGCTTGTCTACTACTAGATAAATTATGTAGCATGAAATAAAATAGTGTTGTGGATTTTTTTTATTTTTTTATTTTACTTGTTGTATTCAGCGTTTAGATTTAGATCCATGAGATGAGCGTAATGTACCTTTTATGAGGCTTGACTTGACTCTGAGGCTTTTTTTGCTTTGTTCGAATACTGAAAATACAAACCTACTTTTACTAGAAAATATCCTAATTTTTACTAACTTTGGCAAAACTAGGAAATCTAATCAGCAGCTTCGTTTTGAAAATGAGGAAACCCAGAATCAATTCGTTTTCGTTTTACTTTAAATTAACAGTAATTATGGATTCCGGAATAAAACATTTAATTCAGATTTCTTCATCCTTAACTAAGAAACTCAGTGACTTATTCGTTGTTAATGCTTTACGTTACATGAAAAACCGGCCAAGTGCGAGTTGGTCTCGCGCACTATGGGTTCCGTACCATTATCGCAAAAAAACACGTTTGTTGTATGGGAGCCCTTGAATATTTATTTTATTCTGTTTTTAGTATTTTTTGTGATAGCGGCAATAGAAACACATAAAAAAAAATCACCTGTCTAGCTATCATGGGTCATGAGATACAAACTGGTGACAGACAGACAGACGGACCGCGGAGTCTTAGATAGGGTCCCGTTTTTACCCTTTGGGTACGGAAGCCTAAAAAGGAAAATCACTTGGTACATTCCCCGTTTTAAAATAATCACTGACCTATATATTTAAATGAGGTCCTACCTTGAAAATTACTTACTTATTTACTGCTGTCTTATAAACTACAGGAATGTAGCGTCCATATAGCATAACACCATCCCCAGCAAGTGTGCGCTGAAGCGTTGACCCTTGATTCGGTCTCGATAAGCCCCGAAATACTTTTGTCGACCAGCATACCGACGAAATTGGGTCGTATAAATAAATAATTTTACGATGTTACCCTCACAACTAACACTTAATGGCCTACCCTTAAAATTGTTAAAGACTCGCAATAAAATCTGGAAAGAAATCTTTATGGTCATTAATTGTGGAATAAAGCTAAATTACTCCCTATTTACAACTAAGGCTACAATGTATTTGGGTTGGGTTATCACACATTCTTGCACTGATATACGCGAGGCTCACTACCCCTGTTACGATGCTTTGTAGAAGGTTCACGAGTTAGAAAAGAAACAACAAACATACAGACACGAAACTAAAACTGGCTAGTGCTGTTCTATATAACTTATCATCGAACTCAGTTCAGTTGGTATCAGAATATTGTTCTCGTACCAGAATAACACTGCGCAAAAACTTGCTGTGCAGTGCAAACAGTACTGAGTTACAGCACTGACACTAAAAACAGCTGATATTGCGGATAGGGAGAGCACAGTGAGTAATTAAAAGCTTCGACTGTCTTAAAACTCTCACCATTGACCTCACCACAATACATTACTTCTTCCATTATATAAAAGTTACAAAATTACACATCATAAATATACATGAAAATCGTAATAGATAACGATATTATTACCGCAGTCGGGCAAATTGCCCTATCATATACTTACTTACCGCTAACGGGCGTTCGCAAACTTTGCCGACTTTCCAACTCGCTACAAAGAGCTTCTACAGACTCTAAACATGACAGAGAATAAATTTTAGAAAACTGCTGGAAACTTAGCTAATAAGCTAATACACGGAAGGTGCTTTGTAGAATTAGGTGTCATTCCCACGAAGAAAAAGTTTTGAAATTTTAAAATTTACTTCAATCGATTTTAATATACTGCGAGGAGCTCGTGGCTAAATAATAACAGCCGCACGGGTCGATCATCAAGGCTAAGCAACGCTTGACGAGGTCGGTCCGTGGATGGGTTATCATTTCAACATACCGAGTTTCCTCCGTGCCTCGGAAAGCACGTTAAGCCGTTGGTCCCGGCTGTTATTTGAAGATCTTTGACAGTCGTTACGGTTAGTCAGAAGCTTGAGATCTGACACCAGTCTTGCCAAGGGGTACCGTGTTACCCAGTTACTGGGTTGTGGAGGTCAGATAGGCAGTCGCTTCATGTAAAACACTGGTACTTAGCTGAATCCGGTAAGACTGGCCGACCCCAATATAGTTGGGAAAAGGCTAGGCAGGTGATGATTTTAATATACTGCGGTAGTAAAATTTTCCAGATGCAGGCGGTGCTGTATGCTGCACTTCTGAAGAAGTCTAGTCCTCAAATTTTAAGTATATAGAGAGAAATGTTAAGAAAGCTGGCATAAACGGACTTGTGGCATATAATTATAATCCAACTTTGTTGTCAAACAAAGACAACATTTACGGCATTTAATTTGAAAACCAAAACTTTTCTTCGACTTCCTTCATAAAATATTAAAGGATTGTTCTTTTAAATGGATTTGAATACACGTCACGCAGGACATAAAGAAACAAACGTGTATAAAATCGTTCCTAATAGTGAGAAAGATACCACAATTCGTGCATGCACGCACGGTCCCCACAACGCCCGCCGTCCCGTCCCGTCCCGTCCCGCACCGCAACCGTCCCGCAGTCGTCCCGCCGCCGACGATTTGTTTGTTTGGACACGCACGATTAACTCCCGACCGTCGATAATCTTATTTGTTTTATTTTATTTTATTCAGAGTTCTGATTTTATTCTAGCGTCAAGTTCTTTACTCTTTTAAAATCAAGGGTCAGTGAATTTAAAAACCTGACAAAGATACAATAGTTATAAAAATATGCGGTACCTATTATAATCGTTAAATCCTAAAGCGTAATTGTCGCTTCATACATATAATACAAGATATCTAAAGAAATAGAGGATTGGATAAGTATTTACCTTAAATGTTGGCATATTTTATTGCCCATATCAAATATGCATAACATATTTACGGAGACGGATGCCTCACATTAGCATAAAAAGAAGTATGTAATGTATAACCAACGGTTTACAATATCCGCGCATATTCTCACGAACGTGGCTCAAATTACTTGGCCAGCCTATTTGCATACAATTTCTTTTCCCTGTACGTATCGGTGCACTTTGCTATTAAGGCTTTTTTACTGCTCGAAATTTTGTTTCAAGACTTCATTATAAATATGCCAGCACTGTAAAACGATCCGTTATTGCATGTGAATACGACTATAACCAATTATATTTGCACGAAAGTGTAATCGCGCGAGTATAAAACGATTTCGAAGATTAAATCAAATAAACGGCCACTAACCCTAAAATATTTGTTATTCTTTCTAGAGAAATTAATGGAATCATTTTCACAAGAGGTAAACAGTCTATTCAAACATTCTGAAGGAGTTGGAAAATTACAGATGAAAACTTTTATCAAGATCAGATTGCCGCTTTGAGTGTCCAAATAACTCTATTACAAATTGTATAATATTAATGTTAAAACTATACAAAACCCGAATCCGTTATACAAAGTTGAATAAATACCCACTAAGATAGAAACTTACCGGTTTGTATTTGTTAGGTTGCTCATTTAGTATGAAAAAGAGTCTTTATACATTGTTAAAAGTGTACTTGAAAAAGCCACCAAAAAGCCTTAGCAACGCCCGCAGGCGAATACAAGGAACAAAGGTATCTACATTGTAATACTTTGAAACCTAATCGCTCCCACTAAACTAGCCGTAAAATGAGTACAACAAAATACTTTTGAAGTACAGATAATAATATGTTGGGTAAATATTTGACGAAGATCAAAGAATCAAGTGTTACGATCTGATATCAATGTTAATAAGTCAATAAAACGTGGGCAGACTCGAAGCAATCTCTTTTTATGAGTCCCGAGACGATAACTGTCACATTTCAGCCACTCACAAGTACCAATGACCAATGCAATACTACACAGTATAAAAGGAACTGTTTAGAAAACTACCGAACTTATTCTGAGGGGATTTCCATAAGTTTTAGTTTTGTTTCTTCGGGAAATGTTTACAAAGAAGATCGTGAGTTTTATCTGTCGCCGATTTACATATCGGTTTAACTAGAAAATGTATTCGGTTTTATATTAAATTCTTGGTAAATCAACTTTGTTTGCGACCCCTAGTGTTTGCCTATTTATACACCGTGAAATTTAAGTGGTTGTTTTCCCGCGGCAGAACGACTTGCCTTAAGGAGTACTTTCGAAGCATAGAGTTAAAGTAAAAAAATAACGATGTTTTTGTTTTAAAATAATTAAAAAAAAAAACATAAACTCGAAAAAATGAGTAACAATAGTAACTTGTAGGTACTAGGTACTACGGTGAATAATACGGTGGTGACGCGAGTAGTACCTAGTACCTACAAGTTACTATTGTTACTCACTTTTTCGAGTTGATGAATATTTTTTAAATTATTTTAAAATAAAAACATCGTTATTTTTTTACTTTAACTCTATGCTTCGAAAGTACTCCTAAAGGCAAGTCGTTCTGCCGCGGGAAAACAACCACTTAAATTTCACGGTGTATAACAAATCTATACTAATATTATAAAAAAAATTGGGTGTCTGTAAAGTCGTTTTACGGACGATAGTTTAACGTGACAACGTCACATACATAACGATACAATTAACGTCATTGTAACGTTACGATTATAACGTTACAATGAGCGTAACGTTACATTGAGCGTAACGTTACATTGAGTCATCCTTTTTCGTACGTGCAGCCGGTGTTCATCGATTTATTAGACTTAATCACGTCAAAAAGGTAAGATTTTTTTGTTTGTACCGAATACTACCAACTACTGGACCGATTAAAAAAATTCTTTCACTAATAGAAAGCTACATTATTCTTGAGTGACGTAGGCTATTTTTTAATCCCGAAAACGGGTCCTGCGGGTTGGCCCACGGGAGCGAAGCTACGGGGAACAGCTAGTATATTATAACTACATAATTTTCTGGAAGCTTAAGGATATAACATGTAACGAGAAGGCAGGCATTATATCACGGAACAAATTTATGGCCCGCCGACAAGCACACAAAATTAGAAAAACACTTTCTTTATACATACTCATATCGTTATAATTAGCGTAATAATATTAATTAGATTTCCAATGTATAAGGTAGCTGTAGACAAGAGTAGCTTAAGGCGACGCAATAACGAATGAAGAAATTTCGTTAAAAAAAAGAAAAACAATTGTTTATTGGTGAAACAAGTTTAGATATAAACATTTTTGTGTTGTATGAAAGGGAATTATATTTTTTGTCAGCAAAGTTTATATTTGTCAACAACTTTTATCTTCTATCGCCACGAAATATTTTCAATCTCAGATAAATAAAAAGTGTGGCCATGTATGAATTACCAAATTAATCTAAATAAAATAAGAGATGGATTATCAATAAAATCGTAGTTCATTCCTTCCTAAAAACAAAAACTTTGTTCTTAAAATAATAGGTCTATCCCTTAAATAATAGCTTCGTACTCAGAATGGTATATCTGTTGCCAAATAAATCTAAACACATCAACACGGTCTAGGGATATTTTTAAAAAAGCGAATTACTATCAATGTGTTAATTATTTATATGACATGTATATATTTAAAAGATACGTTATTTAATACTGTGCTACTTCGATTAAAATTTCAGGATTTTATGGAAAAAAAATGAAGCATAGACGGAAACCGTATATGAATTAACTTTTAATTTATGAGTAAAAACTGAAAAAAATAGAAAAATCATTTAATTTATGTTTATAAACTTTAAGTTAGTAGTCTGAGAAAGCGCCCATGATGTTCATAACACATCGGCAACGATTGGGCATGCTCAGAACAAGGTTGTCAATGTCTTGCTGCGGAATATTGTCCCATGTCCTTCTGTGGTGCGCAAAAAGTTGATCTTCTGAAGCCAGATTTTCAGGAACTTCCTTCAGAGCTCTTCTTTGCAGCATATCCCACGCATGCTCAATGGGATTTAGATCTGGCGAGTGAGCAGGCCAGTCTAAGGGTACAGCTAAGGAGTGGAATTCCCTGCCGGAGTCTGTGTTTCCCGACAGCTACAACCTAGGGGTCTTTAATTCAAGAGTGAATAGGTCACTTCTAGGCAAGCGTGCTCCATCATCGACCACATCATCGCTTACCATCAGGTGAGAGGTCAAGCGCGAGCCTATATAAGATTGAAAAAAAAAAAAAAGTAAACAAACCAACGGTCAAGCCGGCCGGCCGGCTTTTTAGGATCATTATGGCCGGTTTTATTTCTGAAAATCAAAACACTGATGAATTCTTGACCAACATTTAGCATTATTTGGTTTTTGAACGCTAATAATTCTTAAAAACAGTAAATAAAGTTCGGTAACCACAAACAGTAGTTGTCATCATGTTGTTAATTTATTTACTCCACTCCGTCAAGCGCCATCTGGCGGGAGCAATTGGCAGTAATATTCCCTATTGGCGATAGCTTGAATTATACCCAATATTAAATATGCCAAGAAAGCAACGGTGATTCAGAGTTCCATCGCTTTCTAAGAATATTTCATCGTCCACGTATTTTAGTTTTCCGATGGAGTCCATTATAAAATCCTCAAATACTGTCGATTATCTTTCAGTTCTAATTAGATAACATTTAATGTGTAATCTATAGCAAATAATTAATATCATATGTGGGTGTATAATGGTAACTATGGGATTATCAAAAAGATAGGCAGCAACGACCTTTTGTCTCATAATTATAAGTAAAGAATATCTTGCTTGTCATGCGAGTTTATATGAGTAGTTGGTATTTTTTTGTAAGGACTCAGAAGGTCAAATTCTGTTAACTATTTTAGCTACGGGCAAAGTTCACTAATGAAACTGAAAACGATCGACCCATCGTAACCGTGTTCAAATCCAGTTACTTGTTATAATTTCAGGTAAAGGACATATCATATGCCTTTCCCAAGCGTTGCCACACCGCTCGGTCTAGTACGTCTCGCATCCAGCGGTAGTCCACGGCCTTCACCACGTCATCGGTACAGGGTTCCAACCTTGCGTCTTCTGGTACGCGGTCGCCACTCCAGAGCCTTTCTGCCCCATCGGCCATCCGTTCTGCGAGCAATGTGCCCTGCCCACTACCACTTAAATTTGGCAATTCTTCGGGCTATGTCGGTAACCCTGGTTCTCTTGCGGATCTCTAAATTTCTGATTCAATCACGCAAGGACACACCGAGCATAGCCCTCTCCATTGCCCTTTGGGTGACTTTAAGCTTTCTGATGAGGCCCATTGTAAGCGACCACGTCTCAGAGCCATATGTCATCACTGGCAACACACACTGCTCATAGACTTTCGTCTTGAGACACTGTGGTAAGTTGGACGAGAAGATACCGCGCAACTTCCCGAACGCTACCCAGCCGAGACGGATTCGACGGTTGACCTCTTTCTCGAAGTTGGCCCTACCCAACTGGATCGTTTGTCCCAGGTAGACATAGTCGTCCACAACTTCGAGTGTAGAGTCTCCGACCTTGATAGGAGTGGGTGTAACATGGGCATTTAATATCACCTTGGTTTTGTCCATGTTTATTTTCAGACCCACTTTTTCGGAAGCTCTACTGAGGTCATCGAGCATTGTACTGAGGTCCTCCATGGTCTCAGCCATAACCATAATATCGTCGGCAAACCGAAAGTGAGTGATGTACTCGCCATTGACGTGGATGCCTAGCCCTCTCCAGACCAGAACCTTGAAGACATCCTCCAGTGCAGCGGTAAACAGTTTCGGAGAAATGACGTCTCCCTGTCTCACACCTCGCTGCAGAAGGACTGGTTCCGAAGTCTGATCCTGAAGTCGAACTGAAATAAAGTGAAAGTCAAATACATTTATTTCAACTAGGCCATTAAGCGTCACTTTTGAACGTCAACAATTAAAATTTACAAGTAGATAATACCGATTGACGACCGAATTGATTTTGATCTAATATGGTTTAAATGTGCTGATCGCGTTTAGAATTTAAGTGAATTCACGCCCAGAATTTCAAAAGTCTGATAACTAGACCAAGTCCATTCTAATACCCAAAAACTTAAAGTAAATAAGAGTCTTGGAGGAAGTCGTTAAAAGATCCCTTCATGTTAAATAAAATAAAATCTTATGAACAATAATATCTCTGGTTAGACCCGACCTCAACATAGTAGGTTAAAGGCTCGGCGAATAATAATATTATATTCCTATCAAATTCAGTTCAGTGTTCGCGCGAGGAGAAAAGCCGCTAACACATCCGGTATGTCGCTGGTAACTACACACACACGATAGGTACACAACGCTTTTGAGGCCTTGTAGCGAAATGAAAGGTTCGCGGAATAAACTAACCTTCTATCAAAATGTGAAAACAAAATAGACTTGTTTTTAAATATAAACTAATTTTTCAACACACTTGCTCATAAAGTGGCTCTAATTTCACCGCAATTAGGCACATAATGATACCTGTTATCAAACTGTGACTTTTTCATTACTATTATTCACAAGTGAGTTATAGTTTTTTTTAAATTTATTGGTTGAGTTGATTTGTTCTTAAAAAAGTTTCAATACAAAAAAGATCGTGCTTAATAATACAAATAAATTAATGTACCTATTGCTTGCTCATTTCATGCAACTTTGTATTTAAATAGATAATATCAACTTGTACGTGCGTAATAAATGAAACTTTCACTCAAATATAATTTTTAATTGCTCTGTAATTAACAAAAATTGAAATTCCCTATTTTGTACGTGGCTACTATCCACGAAAAGCCAAAAAAAAGAAACCTCATTCTTTTAGTCTATGGCCGATCGCCATTGTTAAATGCGCGTGCATAGGAAAACTCGTTTTCACTGTTGAAAATGATTTTTAAGTATTATTTTCTACACAAGTGTGTTGAAAAACGTCGTATGATAAACGTGTGTATTGATGATCACCGTCCTCGGCTCTCTTAAGACCCACACCTCACATCATATGGAAGGCGGTCAAATTATTTTTGTTTGTTGTACGACAGCTGGGCTTAGGCCTCCCCATATTTTTCCAGCATACTTTATCACATACCTTCTCCGGCCAATATGTCAGAAAGCATATATTGTACCACTGCTAGGCTTAAGCCACGCCAACATTTTTACAGCTAACTTTATCTCCTGCCTTCTCTGGCCAATCTGTCACAAACAAGTAGGGAAATAATGCCTCCGAAAATTCTTTTATTGATATTACCCCTGAGTGCCATAGGCTACTTTTTATCGCGGAAAACGAATACATGAATCCTATGAGACGTCATGGGAGCAAAGATGTCGGAATAGCTTGATAGGAATACTTTGTAACCTCTTCCTTCAAGTTGATGACAATGATGATAATTTTATACACCATTATGATTATTTTCAATACTTTAGTAATAACTGGTTCCTTCTTTCTTTCTGTATTTAAAAAACATCATGCCATCGCTAATTGCTTCTGACATGGCTTCATTTTTAATCTTTTCACTTTAAATAATTTTTGAAATACATTACGCGCTTACAGTTCCAATAATATGGTCATTTTCAGCTTAATACATTCGATCATTATATCGGCTTCAGAATAAAATACTATCATTTAGCTTTAAACACGACTACCCTCGTTGAAGTCTAATAAATTAATGAGCCAAAATAACTCGCATTGTTTGTCAGTCAAGAGAATATTATTGTTTTGCAAACATTCTGTTTTACTTGTAGTCCAATATTGTTCAGTTATTTCAACCTTACGAGAGATTATTTCACTTGAATTTTGATTTATAGCTTTAACATTTAACAAGACTGAAGTTATCGAACAACAAACGGAACAACAGAGTTTAATAACAAAAACTTTTGCTCAAAGTTGCTCTTTCAATTGACATTTCTCAATAAGGGCCATTTCATTACCTTTGGCATTACAAATTTATTTTTATTCTGTTTTGAATTGAAAGGCCAAGTTTGTTTCGAATTTTTAAATAATATTTTAGTCTATGTTGAGACTAGATCAAAAGCAATGATTGTACAAATTATGAAAGTGTCTAATAAATGAAAACTTACTAATTTATATTGTGAACAAAAAGTTGTAAAGTAGATAATTATACAGTCTAGTCGTAGTAATACCTACCTAGGTATGTAGGTTGGCTTGGTGTCTACGAATGTTATTTTCCAAGTAACCTACTCAAAATTCATCAGTATAGAATTAATCAATGTAGACTGTAGGTCTATCACACAACATACCGAGTTTCCTCCGTGCCTCGGAAAGCACGTTAAAGGTCCGTTTATATCTACAGACACTGAGCGAGCCAGACACGTGCCGTGGCAGACAAAATAATATTCTTTTATACAGTATCTATTAACGTAATTATCTCTATCGTTACACGGCCGCGCAGACACCAACAGACTCACTGTATAAAAGAATATCATATTGTCTGCCACGGCACGTGTCTGGCACGCTCAGTGTCTGTAGATATAAACGGACCTTAAGCCGTTGGTCCCGGCTGTCATTTGAAGATATTTGACAGTCGTTATGAGTAGTCAGAAGCTCGAGATCTGACACCAGTCTTGCCAAGAGGTATCGTGTTAACCAGTTACTGGGTTGTGGAGGTCAGATAGGCAGTCGCTCCATGTAAAACACTGGTACTTAGCTGAATCCGGTAAGACTGGAAGCCGACCCCAATATAGTTGGAAAAAAAGGCTAGGCAGATTGATTGAGACTGTTATAAATGACACTTCACACTAATATCATAAAAGCGAAAGTTTGTGAGTGTGTTTGTTACTTCTTTACGCTCAAACGGATGGACGAATCGGGATGTTTTTTTTTTAGATAGTACTGATGATACTTTTTTATCCCGAGCATATGTTCCCTTGGGATAAGTATCGACATTCACGCGGGTGAAGCCGCTGGCTGAAGCAAGTTACAAACTAAAATCTATTCATTGATTTTATTTACGAATCCGCATTGACAACACAGCATAGTAAATTTTAAAAGCTCCTTTGCAAGCCTTAATTTTGGGCGCACGGTTGGCGCAGTGGTTGAGCGATTGACTGCTGCGCTGCGTGTCCTCTATATATATGACCTACAGATTGTTATGCCGGCTCTGGGTGTTTGTGTATGTGAATTTATATGTTTGTAAACGCACCCACGATACAGGGAGAAATTCCTAGTGTGGGGCAACGTTTTTTTAAAAAAAAAAAAATCTTATCACGCTACAACACGTTACAATTACGCTATCTGTAAAAAAAAGCTTAACTATATAAAAACAGTAGCTAGCAGTAGTTTTTAATTAAGCAAGCTTCGCAGCGATAAACAATTCGGCGGAGTATCGCCACTGAAGCGAGATCATAACAAGCCCTAATTGCTGAACGTCCAAGTTATTTCAGAACACACACAATTGGAACACAAACACAAAGATTTTGATTGGGTTTCTAATGGCCTACTATAGAAACTTGAATTTGGTTAGAGTTTCTTTGAAATTATCAATCATTCTAGCAGGTAATTAGTGTTTTTAGTAGAGATTGAAACATAAACTTACGCTTTTTACCCGGCTGCAAGGCAAGGGTTGTGTTATGTTTTTCGCACGTATCTTGTATGTATGTATGTTTGTATGTATGTAATATTCTTTATTACCTCGTATCTTTCAAACCACTTGACGAATTTTTATAATAAAGATATTTTTAGATAGGTCTTGGCCGCCCTAATGTTCTTAGATACGTTCCATTGAAAAAAAAGAAACTTGGCGGATTTTGGGCGCCATATTGTAGGTGCATTTTTTTTTTTCGAAACCCGTCGAGTAGGGTTTCAAAATGAAGGGTTTTAAGAGGTGATTACGAAAATATATACCACTTATATGTTTAAAGTCATACGAAAAAAAAGTATTACTAAAAAGTTGTAAATAAAAAAAGTTAATTAAATCAAAAAACCCGACAGCTTCAAAAGCGAACTAAAAAGATGTAAACAAGAAGAAAAATCTTGCTGTGCATTCGGAGGATACATCCGGTTTTGGTCAGCCAACTCGGGAATATGTCGGGTTTTTTTATTTTATTAACCTTTTCTCTCCTACAAGGGGTAGGCAGAAACTACAGAAAACCAGGCACTTGAACCTTTGCGTCATACATATAATCAAAAACACAATTCAAAGTACTAGGCATCTGGGTGTACCAAATGACAGTGTATAAATATTCTATAAGCAATATATTAGTAGTTATCCTCACACAGTGAGTGAGTATCATCTTGTACCTCTGTCCTTATTGCACTAAACTTGAATCTAAATTAATAGGTAACACTTTTAACGCAAACTTCCTGAACCGCATAACAAATACCGCCGTTCTTGTAAATGACGTAAACTGTTTTGATCTCTTAATTTATGGCTGCCTATTTTTTTAGGGTTTCGTACCCAAAGGGTAAAAACGGGACCCTATTACTAAGACTTCGCGATCCGTCTGTCTGTCTGTCTGTCTGTCTGTCTGTCCGTCTGTCACCAGGCTGTATCTCATGAACGGTGATAGCTAGATGGCTTAAATTTTCACAGATGATGTATTTCTGTTGCCGCTGTAGCGTCACTTGTAAATACCTTGTTTTGTATAAATTGTTTACAAACCAACGGACAAGCCGATTTGCTTATTTGTATATAAAGATGCCATTACCTCTTGAGGAAAAAATAGTTTTTTTTGACAGTCTGACTCCTGTCATCCGGCAAGAGAATAAAAAGTAATTTTCATGTTTTTATCTGAATTTTATTCCTTCACTGGTGACCCCGGAAGAACACCATGAGTCAGCAACAAAGCAATGAAAAATATCAGGACGCCCAGGGCTATGACGTATTTCGTGTCGGTGTTAGGGTTCCGCCATTTTACCCAGAAAAACCGGCGTTGTGGTTTGCGCAGCTGGAGAGCCAGTTTGTGTTGGCGAATATCTCTGTTGACGCCACGAAATTTCACCACGCAATTGGGAGCCTAGACCCAATATATGCATCGGAGGTCGAGGATATAATCATGTCTCCTGCAGCTCCTAACAAGTATGAGAGACTGAAAACGGAACTTGTGAAGAGGTTGTCCGCGTCGAGGGAAAAGAAGATACATCAGCTCTTGACTCACGAGGAGCTTGGTGACCGCAAGCCCTCGCAGTTCTTGCGACACCTGCGCCACCTGGCGGGACCTAATGTGCCGGAAGAGTTTTTGCGTAC
Source organism: Orthosia incerta (assembly GCA_948252205.1). NCBI lineage: Eukaryota > Metazoa > Arthropoda > Insecta > Lepidoptera > Noctuidae > Orthosia > Orthosia incerta. The sequence continues at coordinate 12,185,931 of OX411748.1, forward strand.
GATCTGGACCAGCCGCCTGCCGAGCAGTACGCAGAGCATCATCGCATCGCAGGCCAAGGCGAGTTTAGAAGAAGTGGCCGAGCTGGCGGACTGCATTCAAGATGTGGTGCCAGCCAGCCCGCAAGTTGCAGCTACATCTGCACCGGCGGCGACACCAGGAAGCAGCGCGGAACAGGTGAGTGGGCAAATCGCCGAACTCACTCGACAAGTGCAAGCTCTGACCTCGCAGGTTGACAGAATGTCCCGGTCGACTCAAAGGTTCGGTAGAAGTACTACTCGGGGAAGATCCTCCTCGAGAAGGTCAAATTCCAATTACAGGAAATGGCCCACCTGCTGGTATCATCATAAGTTTGGCGACAAAGCAACGAAATGCCTAAAACCTTGCGACCACGCGGGAAAAGCCACGGACAGTCGATAATGGCGACCGGCGACTGTCGCAGCACTGGTCGCCTATTCGTGACGGACCACAGTACGAAGATGCAATTTCTCGTCGATACCGGTAGTGACGTCTGCGTCTTCCCTAAGTCGGCCACGAAAGACTATCGAACCAAAACAAACTACGAACTATGTGCGGCTAACGGTAGTGCGATAAATACTTACGGGTACGCGTATTTAAAATTAAGTATAGGTTTGCGCCGTGACTTTGCCTGGCAATTTATAGTGGCGGACGTGACAAAGCCAATAATAGGTGTCGATTTTTTATCACACTATAATTTAATAGTAGACGTTAAAATGCAGCGCCTAATCGACGCTAACACTACGCTCGCGACCCCTGCTTTGCCTGCTCGCTCTTCTGATGTTGTTTCTTCGGTGAAGGTAAGAATTGGTGACACCACGTATCACGACATACTCCGGGAGTTTCCTGACATAACCCGGCCGTCGGGTATACACCGTGCACCCGCACACAACACCTTACACTACATACGTACAACATCTGGGCCACCCGTATCGAGTACACCGCGGCGACTGGCTCCAGACAAATTGAAAATCGCTAAGGGGGAGTTTGAATCTATGCTTGCGAACGGCACAGCCAGACCCTCCGACTCACCATGGGCTTCGCCCTTACACCTGGTTCCTAAAAAAGATAGTGGGTGGCGACCATGCGGTGATTATAGGATGCTAAACGCGCGTACGATACCCGATAGATACCCTATCCGCCACATCCATGACTTCGCCCACAACCTTTCTGGAAGTCAAGTATACTCGACGGTAGACCTAGTCAAGGCCTATAATCAGATACGCGTTAACCCTGAAGATATCCCGAAGACAGCCATAACCACACCGTTCGGGCTTTATGAGTTTCCTTACATGACGTTTGGACTCCGCAACGCAGGGCAAACTTTTCAGCGTTTTGTTGACGAGATGCTGCGAGGTCTCGACTTCTGCTTCGGGTATTTAGATGACTTTTTGGTCTATTCAAAAGACCAGAAGGAACATGAAGACCACCTACGACAGCTGTTCACCAGATTGAAAGATTATGGGATGGTGATAAACACATCGAAATGCGTATTTGGAGCATCACAAGTAACTTTTTTAGGTTACTTAATCACCCCAAGCGGCACAAAACCATTGCCAGAAAAGGTCGAGGCAATAAACAGCTTTCCAACGCCGAAGACCGTCAGACAGTTGAGAAGGTTTTTAGGGATGATAAATTTTTATAGGCGGTTCATCCCAGGGGCGGCTCAATATCAAACATCGCTGAACAAGCTTCTAGAAGGATCGGTGAAAGGCTCGCACCCGGTAAACTTCACAGCAGAGGAGGACGAAGCGCTCATAGCCTGCAAAAGAGGTCTCTGCCAGGCAGCAATGCTAGCACACCCCGATTGCGGAGCTAAACTGGCTTTGGTAACAGACGCCTCCGACATTGCCATGGGAGCAGTTCTGCAGCAGTTAAAGGATGAGGAATGTCAACCACTAGCTTTCTTTTCGCGTAAGCTAAGCTCAAGCCAGCGAAAGTACTCTCCTTACGACCGTGAACTGCTCGCGATATATGAAGCGATTAAGTATTTCAGACATATGGTCGAGGCCAGAGAGTTTGTGATATATACAGATCATAAGCCCATCTGTTACGCGTTTAATACACGTAAGGAAAATTGCTCACCAAGACAGTTCAGACACCTGGATTTTATTTCGCAGTTTTCCACGGATATCAGACACATTTCAGGCAAGGACAACGTAGTCGCTGATACCCTGTCACGAATAGAGGCAATCTCCCAACCTATTGACTTGAATGTCTTAGCTAAGTCTCAAGCTTCTGATCCAGAACTCAAACAGCTGCTAGACGGGGAAACGTCATTACGCCTAAAGAAGTTCACGCTGCCAGGAACACTGTCTGAACTGTACTGCGATGAGAGAAGCAAGACACCAAGACCATATGTCACAAAAGAACTTCGCCGTCAGGTCTTCGACAATCTGCACTCCTTGAGTCACCCAGGAGCCAACGCCAGTGCCAAGTTGATATCAGAGCGTTATGTTTGGCCCGAAGTGAAGAAAGACTGCAGAAAATGGACGCGAAGTTGTTTGCCATGCCAGCGTGCGAAAATCACTCGCCATGTCTCCGCACCCCTGGGCAACTTTAAACTACCACGATCGCGGTTTATGCACATCCATATAGATATGATTGGTCCACTGCCCATCTCTCACGGATTCCGGTATTGCCTCACCGCTGTAGATCGCTTCACGCGATGGCCTGAGGCAATACCAATAAAGGATATCACAGCCGAAACAGTGGCCAATGCCCTTCTTTATGGATGGATTGCACGCTTCGGCTGCCCTACAAAAATAGTGACGGATCGTGGCAGACAATTTGAGTCAGCCCTTTTCAAACACCTGTCGGACATAGCTGGATTCGAGCACCGGAAGACAACCGCTTATCACCCTGCCTGTAATGGTATGGTTGAGCGGTTCCATAGACAGCTAAAAACGGCTATTACTTGCTACGGGAATCAAAACTGGGTAGAATCACTACCGCTAGTTCTGTTGGGCATCCGAAGTGCACATAAGGATGACATTCAGGCAACTCCAGCAGAGTTAGTGTACGGAGAAACATTACGTCTACCAGGTGATTTTTTCGAACCAGAAGCGGTCAACTATACGGACGTGACTGACTATATATCTAGGTTACGCATGTTCGCTAGAAACATGCAGCCGTCATCAGCATCGCGTCATTCCAACAGTCGGGCAATATTTGTGTTTAAGGACCTAAAAACCGCATCGCACGTATTCTTAAGGGATAACGCCTCATCAGGTTCATTCAAGTCAGCATACACAGGACCACATTTAGTACTAGAGAGAGGTGACAAAGTATTCAAACTCCTTTTTAACGGTAAAACCGTGTCAGTAACGGTAGACCGACTGAAACCGGCCTACATACTTCAGGACTCACACACCACAATAACACACAACACACACACCCATAACGAACCTGGACAGAAACAAACTTCACATGATACACCAGTCACAAACCCGACGCCGGCAAACGAAGACGACAACATCAAAAGAACACGGTCAGGCCGTAGGGTGCGTTACCCTGACTACTATCGCCCCTGACGGTCTCAAGGGGGGGGTGGTGTAGCGTCACTTGTAAATACCTTGTTTTATATAAATTGTTTACAAACCAACGGACAAGCCGATTTGCTTATTTGTATATAAAGATGCCATTACCTCTTGAGGAAAAAATAGTTTTTTTTGACAGTCTGACTCCTGTCATCCGGCAAGAGAATAAAAAGTAATTTTCATGTTTTTATCTGAATTTTATTCCTTCACCGCTATAACAACAAATACAAAAAATGGAATAAAATAAATATTTAAGTGGGGCTCCCATACAGCAAACGTGTTTTTTTGCCGTTTTGGCGATAATGGTACGGAACCCTTCGTGCGCGAGTCCGACTCGCACTTGGCCAGTTTTTTATCACCACTATCTCACCGATGGTAAGTGGTTGTCGATGGAAAACCCTTTCGCTGAAGCAACCTGTTCACTATTGAATTAATAATAAACAAGTAAAATTTAAAAATACCCCGACATATTTTTATTCCATGCTACATAATTTATCTAATAGTAGACACGCTTAGATCGACACGTAATTATGACACGATATCTTGCGAAAACACTCCGATTCAAACAGTAAGACGCCCATAACTTTAGAACGGCCGAACCGATTCTCATGCAACATAGCTAAGCACCTTTTAAACAAAAACAAAACGAAATCAAAATCGGTTCATCCGTTTAGGAGCTATGATGCCACAGGTACACATATATACAGATACACAAACACACAGGTACACACGTCAAACTTATAACACCCGTCTTGTTTTCGTCGCGTTTTAAAAACTAGACCGGCAGGGAATTGACATCCGTAACTGTACGCATAATGTAAATATTCCCAAAATGTTTTACGACATACAAATTAAATGTGGTATTTTTCCCTTCCAAATTCCAAGTGAAATAAGGCGCATTCCCTATACATTATTAATATTGCAGCAGCATTACGTTCCTGACACTGCAGCGTCGAACAATCGAATTTACAAGCAGCCTCAGACCGACATCGAACACAATACCTCTCAAACTGACTTTGGGCGATAATCCTTTAATCAGTTGTGGCAGCTTGCCTGTAGGTGTTATTGACTTGTATTTTCTTGTTAACCTCCTAATAAATACGTAAACATGTTTTCCTTTCATGTATTTTCGTGTTAACCTCTCATTAAAAATATGTAGGTACATAATTTTAACAGTAATCCTGCATACAAAAAGTTTTGTTCATGAAATCTTTGTTTGACTAATTAAAAGCATTTAAACTTGGGTGAAATCTATTATTAGGATAATTTTTCGTGAATTCATTTTATTTCAATTAAACTTTTTTTATAGTCTAGAACAGTAGTTCCCAACCTTTTTTAGAACTGGGACCGGAAGTCCAGAAAAAAATATAACTGTCATCATTTATAAATAAATTAAAATCATAAATTCAAAAGTTTTACTATACCCATTTCAAAGAAAAAGTAACAAGCATTGTCATAAAAACACAACGTTTCTGATATCATCACCAGCCTTATAATGTTCCCACTGCTGGGACACAGGCATCCTCTCGGTGTGAGAGGTAATGGGCCTTAATCCACCACGCGGGTCCAGTGCGGGTGGATGTCACATGTCTTAGATTTTTTGGTTCTAGGACACGCCGGTTTCCTCACGATGTTTTCCTTCCCATTTTAAGAGCAGTGGTGATGAAATAATTTATACAAAGTAAAGGACCTGCCTGTGTTCGAACTCACAACCTACGACACGTAAGTCAGGGCCGATACCACTGGACCACCACTGCTCTCGTTTCTGATAGAAATTTAAAATCATTTTGCATCAATGTAATTTTGCAATTGAAAGGCTTTTGACATTTTGAACCTTTGGCGGACCATATTTTTGATCGAATCGACCAGCAGTGGTCCGTGGACCACAGGTTGGGAACCAATGGTCTAGACCGTCGATTTAAATATTAAGTGACTGGATATTTTTGAAGGCGAAATATTTGTGTATAGCAATAATTATGTAACAATGTGTCACAATTGGCATCAACAGTGGCCCTGTCAGAATATTAATTTTTTGGATAACGCTGCACATGCTGAGATAGGAGCCTTTTTGGTCTCTGGGTTTTTTTATTTTTTATTATTATTTAATTTTATGCATATTTCTCGTGTCTCCTGTGCGGGTCACAAATAAATATTGTTTCTTTCTTCTTTCAATTATTATTATGTGTATATTCTGTAGAACACATATTACTATACACAAATATTTCCCCTTCAGGAAATGTATTCGAAACACCAACGGCCAGTGCCGTTCACTACACCTCATATGTTAATATCGACAACGCAGTTAAGCTCTGTAATTAATCGAAGTGGGGATATAATTTGTCTTCGTCAAGCAGTAAATAGCTAATTCCCACACATTAGGGACACAATAGCCGCCCGGCGTCTTATTGATTACCGCCTATTGTTCGCTTTCGACCGCCTTAAATGATACACTAGCTGCGATTTACGCGACAAGCACTACCGTTTATAGATTAATGAACTAATGATTGTCATTTCAAGGGTTTCGGAAAGATTATTTATGTTTATAAAACACTGTTTATGTTTAGAATACACCTACCAGGTACCCACTCTTGTTTTTTTTTGTAGGGGTCGCTGAGAACGAATGGCCGAAATATTCTGGAGAGACACTCAGAGAGAAGAGGAAGGCAAGTTGGACAACCCACGTCACGGATAAATTTGAAAGAGAGTTACCGCGGCCCTGGCACAAGCAACTGAAGGAACACTGGTGGGTTAAAATCAGTAAAAGTCTGACAAGCCCTCCCGCTTCACCTAGAGTGGGAGCAGTCATCGGTCGACATCACACCCAAAAAAATATATATTGCCAACCCAAAAAGTATACCGATGACCGCTGGCTGCTGTAAGCACAGTTATGTTCGATGTGGGGACGCTAATTGTGAGGTGCCTATTGTTTATGTCCAGCAGTGGACGTCTTTCAGCTAAAACAATAAATTTAAAAGAGAGTTACCGCGGCCCTGGCACAAGCAACTGAAGGAACACTGGTGGGTTAAAATCAGTAAAAGTCTGACAAGCCCTCCCGCTTCACCTAGAGTGGGAGCAGTCATCGGTCGACATCACACCCAAAAAAATATATATTGCCAACCCAAAAAGTATACCGATGACCGCTGGCTGCTGTAAGCACAGTTATGTTCGATGTGGGGACGCTAATTGTGAGGTGCCTATTGTTTATGTCCAGCAGTGGACGTCTTTCAGCTAAAACAATAAATTTAAAAGAGAGTTACCGCGGCCCTGGCACAAGCAACTGGAGGAACACCGGTGGGTTTTAGTCAGTAAAAGTCTGACACGCCCTCCCGCTTCACCCAGAGCGGGAACAATCATCGGACGGCATCACACCCAAAAAAAAAAATATTGACAACCCAAAAAGTATACCGATGACCGCTGGCTGCTGTAAGCACAGTTATGGTCGATGTGGGGACGCTAATTGTGAGATGCCTATTGTTTATGTCCAGCAGTGGACGTCTTTTAGCTAAAACAATGATTCATGCTAATAAACGCTACCAACCTTGTTTATTTCGTTCCTCATTCATGCAAAGTAATTTACATGGGTTGTTAAAAAACTCGTTATGCTTTCAGTCGCGATACTAACTAGTATACTTACAGTTTTTGTTAAACAGTTCTACTTAACACGTAACTATAGTAAGGTAAGACAGTATTTATATCCTTCGTGACTGTTCAACGATTTCGTATGAGTTCCAAGTGTTAAGTTACGTGACTTAGCGGGCTCTCTTGAGACAAATTTTCACCATCATACCGGGGATTTACAACCTCTTTGGCTGAATGAAACACTTTTCTCCATATACCTTAGACAATTAAGTTTTCCGGATGTTTAATCAAGGGATTTATCAATGTTATTTAATCGATCCAGAGTTTCTAGTTAAGATGACAATCAGCGATAACGGTTGTGGAAACGCAAAAAAGTACTATAGGATTGATAAGCACTACCAAAATGTCACGCACTCAATCCCAAACATTTCGACATGTCTATAGTCGCCGATAGAATATAGTTTTATCTAGAGACCTAGTATTCTATTAATTTCAAAATGACACTGATATAATATCCTATTTTGTCACACTTATATATATATATATATATTTTTTTATTTGATCTTCATGAAGGAAGAATTTTGGCCGACGGGTGTCGTGTATCGGCGTTTCCGCGGAAGGCTACATGCCACCACGACTCAGCGCAATACGTCGCCGACCCAACGTATTAAATAGATTTGTGTTGATTTGTAATTATGTATTAGTTTAATTTTGTATGTTTATTTTGTGTATTTTATCTATGGGCCTTAGTTGCCTGAAAATAAATAAATAGTAATAACTAAATAATAATTTACTGCAATCGCCAAAGTTCTCAATAAAGCCTGTTCCTCAATGAGATAATTTGAAAAATGATATGATGTCGTATTTACAAATACATTCCGCCATATCACTTTCATTTTGAAGTACAAAGGCAAACAGTAAGTATAGCCGCGAAAAGGCCATGACATTGCACATTTAAAGCAAGATATACCACGACCTCGCTAAACTATTCCAAACATAGAATATACAGGCCGCAAACAAATCTAACTAAAAGAAAGCTATTTCAGTACCATGCACCACGTAAACCTAGACAAAAAGACATTTATTTACGTACTTGCTAAAGTTCGCAAAACGAGTCACCGACAACTTTTGTTAAGGGTGACTCATCTATATGTAACGTGCTCATTGGTCAGTGGCATTAGTAGTGAACACAAACTTTGTTTTACACTGAATTGGGCATTTAGCTTTTCAATGTTTAACATTGAAGAAATCAGTGGTGCGTGTAAATCAGTTTGGGTGGGCATTTTGGGCGTAAAGATTCTGGTTTCTTTGGACTGACAAAGCTGCGAGGGATAATTCACACATGACTTCCATGCTTCCTTGAAACTGCTTTGTTCCGTCCCTGCCCTAAGAGGTCATTGGTAAACATTTATATGGCATACACCTAAATATTGTGTCTTTATTTATTCACATCACATCACATCACATCATCAGCCTATTAATGTTCCCACTGCTGGGACACAGGCCTCCTTTCTATGAGAGGGAATGGGCCGTATTCCACCACGCGGGCCCAGTGCGGGTTGGTGAATGTCACATGTCTTCGAATTTTTGGTTCTAGGACATGCCGGTTTCCTCACGATGTTTTCCTTCACCGTTTTGAGAGCAGTGGTGATGAAATAATTTACAAAAAGTAAAGAGCCTACCTGGGCTCGAACCCACGACCTACAACTTGTAAGTCGCGGCCGATACCACTGGGCCACCACTGCACTATTATTTATTAATTCTTGATTTTTAGTATATCGTAATACAGTGTCAAATAAATTCTCAAATTCACAGTTCAAATTTCTCCATTCTCATTTTCTTTAATTTACCAGCCATTGTAACAGGCAGTTTTCTACACCTTCTTGTTCCATTTAGTCACGTTTATCATTATCATTTGAACTTCCTGTTAACAATCCTCAGAGGTCTACTTCAAAGGTGATAATGGTTTCCTTAAATATTTCGTGGCCTCGTCCGAAACATTTAAAGTTCTTAACACTTTATTTCAAACACTCCCTTGACTACAAGTGCAGCATCTTACGTGTACAAAATTAAAATAAAAGTGTTGAAAGAAAAAGTTTTAAAAATCTGTTCAAAGGTTCAGTACGTGAGGGCTAGTCGGAAGAGTTGTGTCAACTCAAGCGGATCATTCAAAACATTTACAACTTTACATTTCAACGGATATAAAACAGAGCAATTTACCTTTAATGATCGAGCGTGTAGACCCTAATATATTTCACGGAATCCCAAGTTTTTATGGGAAGTGAAATACAGGAGGGTTTAAAGCGAGTTTTCATTGTTTTTTACGTTACAATATTCATATTGCTCGGTCGAGCAATTCCAAGTTGATAATCCAGGGTTTGGTTTAATGAGCCCAGTGTTATCCCAACCGGATTAACATTCGAGCTCGCATGATGTTACATAATTCCTCTGTATTACCTTGCACTTCATGCTGTGTCCGTGTCAAATTCTAAATGTGAAAACGTTATGGGAGTTTTTTTTTCAGGTTCCGTTTGCTTCGTTACGTGTTTGTAATGCGCTGTGATTGTTTGGTTGGCAATGGGATCTTAGCCACTTTTACTAACACAGAACTGGGGGTGACCATAAGCTCTAAGTGTTAGGTTATTTTGAGTGTGCGTAAGAGACAGATGTATATAAATAAAGAAAGAAAAAATATTTATTTGTGACCCGCACAGGAGACTATATGACTTGTATATGACTTGTATATAATATCTGACCCTTTTTCACAATCGAACCATGATAGTTTTAACACGTCATGGTACGGGGCAGATTTGTGATTACTAGGTGTCTTGCGTGCGGTTTCCCTAATAGCAAATTATTAGCAATAATGTTTTAACACGTTTGGAGTTAATCTTGTAATCAATTTACTAACTAAGTGCTTAAGAAAATATCATTGGTGCTCAAACCTCAATTTAACACAACCTGAAGTTGCCAAGAAGTACGAAAATGAACAGTGATTCCTACTCTATATGAAAGACATTTTCACGGTTCAAGTTCCATCGTCTTACCGAAAAAAATTGCAAAATTACAGGCCGAAATTAAGAAAAAAGTTCCTTGATATTACATGAACATAAATTATATTTAGACCAATTAAAAAATACACGCAAGAGAGTTCCCTTGTGAATTTCTCTTGTAATCTAAAATTATTATAAGAATTCTAGAGGGCAAATAAACTTTTACAAGTTGGCCAAGTTAGCTCAAGTAAGTGAGCGATATTACCCGCGGGTATCACCAACAAATAAGTACCCACATTACATTCAAATCCAGCGGCTTACACGTGAAGGTAAAACGTCGAATAATGCTCTAAATGTAGACAAAATTCTTCGAAATTCGATCTAATTGTTTGAATTCCTCGAAATCTGATGTAGGTACTAAATGTAGCCAACCACTAAGCCTTTCAGTAGTTTTGATTTGCTCAACTTACTTTTGAAAGTTGTGGTAACTCATTATTCTATAATCAATAGTCTATATTGAATCAGAGTTGCTAGTTGCTACCTACTTTAAAGTCTGTTCAAAATACTTTTGTAGATAACATTATTGTAAGTTTTGTAATTTCTATTATATATGTTTTCAATAAACTCATCTTGATTTTGGGTACAAAAACACGGTTCATTCGGAACGTAACTAGTCATCTTATAATCTACTAGCTGTCCCACGCGGCTTCGCTCCCGTCAACTGGCTACGCACCTACCCTACACCTACCCTATACCTCAAAAAGTAATATTCTTTCCCGTTTTTTCAACATTTTTCATTTATGTTCTGCTCCTATTGGTCGTAGCGTGATGTTATATAGCCTATAGCACTCAGGCATAATGTAGCTTTCTACCAGTGAAAAAATTTTTAGGATTGGTTCATTAGTTCCAGAGATTACCCCCTACATACAAACTTACAAACATACAAACTTACAAATTTTACCTCTTTATAATATTATATATATATATAGTAGAGATATACTATAATATTACTAATATTATGAAGAGGATATTTTTTTGTTTGTACCGAAAAGGCTCCGAAACTACTGGACCGATTTAAAAAATTCTTTCACCAATAGAAAGCTACATTATTCCTGAGTGACATAGGCTATTTTTTAATCCCGAAAACGGGTCCTGTGGGGTGTCCACGGGAGCATAGCCGCGGGGCAAAAGCTAGTTTATAATAATTTCTTTAATTAATAACATTTTAACTATAACAGCGTACATCAATAGTCTCAACAGGCATAATATATCAATGTCATAGTAAATATATTATGGAACTTACTCGCAGACTGATAACGGTCCTGAGGGTATATTGTCTTAATTGTCTTGATATTCAGTGTCAAACAGATTTAGACCCTATTATTCTTCCGTTTGGTAGCATGGAAATACAGGGCGAATTTTGAATTTTTGTGCATTTCCATTTCCGCGAAATGATATTACGAATAGACCTTTTTTACGTAAAAAAAATTTCGTCCAATAGTTGGTTCTGTTGAAATAGTCAAACAAAATCCCGTGGAGTAAAAACTCTCTTTTATTTTCTGAAAAATTTCCGGAAAACTTTAAAAAAATAAATCTGCCGGTTCGGTACTAGTACGGTTCCTAGTAACTATTAAAACAAATAACAACAACAAAAACATAGGAACATTAAAATAAATAACTAAAATGGTCTAACTGTTCTCAAGTGTTGCGCTTATCGACGATTAGAATTTCATTTTCGTTTCGATCAGAATTTAATTTTTATTTACATGTTTACAATTAATATTATATCTTCAGTATCTGGGCCTGTGTCCCAGCAGTAGGAACATTAAAAAGCTGATGATGATGACGTGGGCTATTTAGATACCAAGTTTTCCGTAGTGTGTTTTTCCACTGTGTATAATGTAATAAAGAAAACTTCCAACACCAAAATTTGTTTCACCTCTAACCAAACAAAAACCCCCGACAAAGACAAACCGAATATTAAAACAAGAACTTGACAATAATGATAATTTTTGTTGTTGTACCCAAAATCGTATTTAACTTAATTGTATGAATACGGCTGCGGACCAACTTTGTATAGTTAATTAACAACATGCATTAGTTTGTGGATAAACTGAAATTGTTCTTCTTGGATTATGGAAACTACGTAACTGATGAAAATGCTTAATGGAGTTTAATTAAACAATTTTCAACAACAACAACATTAGGAAATATGTGGTAGGTTTTGGTATATAATAATTACACAGTTACACAAAAAGACACGGAATATTATTTGGATACTATGCGTCTATAGGTGTACTAGCTGTTGCCCGCGGCATCGCTCCCGTGGACCACCCCACAGGACCCGTTTTCGGGATTAAAAAAAGCCTATGTCACTCAGGAATAATGTTGCTTTCTATTGGTGAAAGATTTTTTTAAATCGGTCCAGTAGTTTCGGAGCCTATTCGGTACAAACAAACAAAAAAAACTTTCCTCTTTATAATATTGGTATAGATTAAGGCCCTGAATGGCTTCCTCGATAAATGGCATGAAGGAGCACGTCAACGAGAGCAATAGAAGGAATGATCCCAGGCATTTTCCTAAGAGTGGGACAGTTCAGGCTGATAAACAAAAATAATATGTCTATACTTCATAAAAGATAGCTTGATCTCTGCGACATATGTCAAACTGACGTATACGTTATTATTAAGTTATTGTTAGCCTGTCAAGCGCTTTCCACTGTATTGATACTGACAGCTGTCGCATAGATCAAGCTATCTTTTATAAAGTATAGTGCAAAAAGTCTCAGCGTTTTTTTTGTTCGTCACTGTGAGATTACCTCACGCTATGTTTGCTGTAACACCTAGTGGCTCAGTGGCTCTATTAATGCACCCAATCTCTTAGTGTCAATGCTGCTATTGTAATCCGTCACCTGCTTGTAATTTGGGACACATGGGTGACATTTTGGAGATTACAGGCAAGAAAGATGATAAAATGATTGAAACGTGAAGTTGTTGTGGATCGTATTTATCGAAGGCCAAGATTTGACCCAAGACACATCACACATCACATCATCAGCCTATAAATGTTCCCACTGCTGGGACACAGGCCTCCTCTCTGTGAAAGGGAATGGACCGTAATCTACCACGCGGGCCCAGTCCGGGTTGGTGGATGTCACATGTCTTCGAATAACGACACCACCCAAGACGTATTATAATAATTATTCATAACTTAACCAACAAGTTAAAAGGACTAGAATATTCAAACCCGAGTAAGGCGAAGTGGCGAGGTGGAAGAAAATAACAAATGATAATACCTCATCTAGAATATTAGAAAATATTAAATCACCAATATGCGTATAATATCGTCCATCTACATTTGCTTCTCAAACCGTCCCGAACAATACGCAATCACTAATGATGATCCGCATCAGCACAAGATGGTATTAACTAGGGCTAATACACCACGACACTGCATAAAGGGGACTCTATTATGAGGATAGCTGAGGATTCGCTCTTGACAGACGGACAGACACACGACCTTAACAAAGGAAACTAGACTGAATACTGTTTCATGATCTATGATTATCCTCGAAGTTTATATGAAATTGAATCCCACTTCACACTATCACACTTATAATATTATAAAGGCTAAAGTTTGTCCGTGTGTGTGCATGTGTGTGTGTATGTGTGTTTATGTTTGTTTCTTCTTCACACTCAAACGGCTGGAAGGATCTGGATGAAATTTGGCACAGAGATAGATAATAGCACATAGGATACTTTTTTATCCCGGCAATATGTTCCCTTGGGATAATTTTCGACATTCACGCGGGCGAAGCTGCTGACAGAAGCTAGTATATTATAAAGGCGAATGTTTGTGAGTGTGTTTGTATGTTTGTTACACTTTCACGCAAAAACTACTGAACGGATCGGTATGAAATTTGACACATATATGGATTATAGCCTGGAATAACACATGGGGTACTTTTTATTTCGGGATTATGTTCCTTTGGTATAATTTTCGACTATCACGCAGGCAAAGCCGTTGGCAGAAGCTAGTTTGTCATAATCCTTCCTTAGTGAATGTGCTTACGTCTAACCAAGGACGTGGCTTGAGATAATTATTTCCTACAAAAACAGGCTGAAGGACATAATGAGGTATTTAGGTACTTACAGGATACTTGGAACACTGCTTGGAGTTAGGTGATCACCACACTTGTCCATTGAAACTTATTGCACGATAGTTTCCTTCGCGCACGTGAATGTTGAGCCGGCCGGCTTTGATCTTGAGTTCGAACTCATTTTGTTTTCCGCCCGCCGTCAGATGGCGCAATTGAGGTATAGTCTTTGCCACACTTGCAAATGTAACATTGCGTTTTGGCGGCGAATTCGAAATTTGAAGATAAAGGAAAGGAAGGGACTAGGGAATTCATCCTAAAGCCTGTTCACTTAGGATTTTACTAAAACTAGGCAACGTTTAAATGGATTGCCTTAATAAATGCGCACTCTGTTTTCGCACTGCGCAACGGTGACAAAATATTTATTTAATTTATATTCATTTTTATTTTTACAATGCAAGTGTATGTTTATCTAACAGTTTTCCACTAATCCGATATGGGTTCATTTATTTTTGACTAGCTGCCGCCTTCGGTTCCGCCCGCGTGGTATTAGCACTTCGGCCAATATCTTTATAAATTATAGCCTATGTGTTATTCTGATGTATCAGCTATATTTCTGTAAAATTTCGTCGAAATCCGTTCTGTAGCTTTTGCGTGAAAATGTAACAAACATCCATGCATCCATCCTCACAAACTTTAACATTTATAATAGTATTAAGATACGTAGGCATAGATTATTTGCTGACTAGTTTCCGTTATTATCTGAAAATACATAAGATATTTCTAAGTAAACTTATGTGACGTTAATATTCTTCAGTCTTGTCATAATTTTTACTATTTCATCATCAGACACTACAATGTATACCAATAGAAAAAAATCATCATCATCATATCAACCGAAAGACGTCCACTGCTGGTCATAGGCCTCCCCCAAGCGTGTCCACATTGACCGGTCCCGTGCGTCCCGCATTCAGCGGATGCCCGCAACCTTCAACAGGTCACCAGAAAAAAATGGATATTAATAAAAGTAGATACCCAGCCGATCACAAGAATTAACTTTAAAAATGCCATTATATTCCACAGAGTGTGTTACGCAGTGTTTACGTGCTAAAACAAAGTGTTAAACGAACTGTTTGCCAATTAGTTGTGCAGCTTATTAGCAGCGCTGAAACTGAAAATAAACCTGACACTGGGAACTTGACGCAAATAATGGCTTGTATAGCAATTTATGAATTCGATTTGCGACGCCTGCACTGCATAGAGATATTTTTAAGCTCTTTTGTTGTATTATAGTATCAAACGAACACACCTGGGTAAAGTTTATGTCTAATATACGAGTGTAAAGTTTACGATCAGCAGACGCAAAGTTTTTACTGTCCAGTCACACTTTTAAAGCAATTTTTGTTTAAGATTTTTGTCATGGTATGCCAGTATTATATTATCTGTGGTCATGGACGTCTTCCTCCCATTATAGAGTCCCGTCATTATTCCTTGCGCAATGTCGATTGTTATTACATGATTTTGTGTTGTCCAAGTCAAATATTTGTACTCAGTTTTACATTATTTTGTTTTCGGTATAATTTGACTTATTACAAAATGCCTTGTATAGCAAATTATTAATTAGATTGGCGACGCCTGCATAGAGGTATTGTAACCTTTGTTATATTATAATTTATGGAGTCATGGTGAAGTGTTCGCAAGAATAGGCGTTCTTATTGAACGGCGAAGGCAACGTCTGGGCACCTTGCCACACGAACGTAGCCTGGTACGTACAATAATATTACTGCACCAGGTATTTTCTTCCGGAGACTGCTACGTCACTTGCCTGGCTGAGAGCTGCGTCATACGTATGCATGGACCAATGTAGAACGGTTTCAGTTGTCAATTTTTGATATTTATTTACGCCCGAAATTATCCCATTTTGGACTTTTGACAATCGTTATTGCTAAAGAAAGTCTCTTTGGATGTTAGCAAACTAATTGATCATCATAAATGGATTCATCATAATCCGCAGCCCTTTTTGTTTGTCGTGAAGTGCACTTATTTGGAACTGCTGCACTGCAGTTATGTGGGACACCAACCCACTAAAACTCCACGGTGTCATCCTGTGCCGCTTATGGTGGGAACAAGGGTACGCGTTAGCACCCACAGCGAACCCGCCGCGGCTGTCCGTCACCGGAACCTCCTCTAGGGAATAACCCCCATCACCGGCGCACCAGAACACACTGTACGCCGTGACCTCCCCAGGGACCAAACCAGCACATGGCCTCCAGGCGACCCCGAGTATGGCAGCCCTTGGTCCCCCTGTGTCAAGGTCAACGAACCCGCCACCTACTGTTTTTCGGCCGCAGGGGATAGGGAGAGTGGCCAACGCTAAACCAACACCCCTCTCCCCTGCAGCCCCACCACCTCCGCCATCAGACGGTGGCGACCCCGTCCAGGCCGCGGCAAGTAGGGAAAGCGGCACACCGCCATACCGACACTCCTCTCCCGCCGCGGCCTCCAACCCTCAGCCGCGTTATCGTATGGGGCTTGGGACGCTCCATAAGATATCGCCGCCCGCCTCAGTTGCGATGTCGCCTGTTACCAAACGGCACCGCAACCTACTAGTTGGCCGCTACGTCGTCGACTTAATCGGCAAAAGCCCTGACGAGCGGCCCCCCCCTCGGGTTCCTCTTCGCTTCACCGTGGGTGACCAAGCCACGGCTACTGAGCCCCCCCGCCTCGACAATGCGGGCACCCAGAGGGGGCAGGCCACTGCTGACCTAGGCCTCCCATTTTATGTGCCAATCCCCATGCTCCTGTCCCCCCTGATCCAGTTTCTAGACGCGAAGGCAACAATAAATTAGTCGATGACAATCGACCGTCCTACTACGCCTAAACCTACCACAAATAACCGAGCGATGTCGATCAATGTCATCGATCGAGTATCGATATATTGGTGTGATGAAACACCCTTTGTCTTGAGCTCTTGTTTTATTCATCGATTAACATTCCTCAGAATATCTGAGGTAATTCCTACTTGCTTCTATTAGCCTACTACTCGTAGTAAGCAAGGTACAGTCATTAGTATAATTTGTAACACTACTGAGACACATTATTTTACAAAATGTCAACAGAGTTAAATAGTTATACCTACGTTTGTAACTTTTACGCTCATAAAAAGATTTTTCAGCTGTAGCATCCTTTCAGTGTTGGCAATTCTCGTAGATTTTTTTTAATGAGATAATGTTTGTCAGTACTGTGGAAAAATGGCACAGCATATTTATATTGTTTGTTTTCTATGTGGTAGTATAGAACAAATATTTCTAATTCGCTTCTCCCTATATGATTTTACTGTATAACACAATTTGAATTCGCGACTATTGGCAGAAAGTCAATAGTAGACTGCATTGTATAAATGTTAAAAAGCAATACTTTTTGACCTATGTGCATAGAGAAGATTTTATCTCTTTCGATTGCGATGTGTACCAACTGAAAGCAAAACTAAAAATTCACCAATAAACTCTACAGTTATAAAAGCAATTAACATCAAGCCGAGGATTCAAGAAGCACAAGACCGGCCGATGTGGTGACGAAGCTACAGGACCTTTGTACAGCAGTGGGCGTTTTTCGGTTGTAATGATGTTCATGAACATCGTGCCAGTTTTCTCCTAAAGTTAAGAATAGCTGCCCTGTAGTATACCCATATGTTGCTAGTTATTTTTATGTTCCACTAGTTTCTGCCAGTGGCTTTGCCCACGTGAATGTCGAAAATTATCCCGAGGGATATTCCTGGTATAAAAAGTATTCTATGTGCAATGCTGACTATAATCTATCTCTGTGCGAATCTCTTAAGCCGTTCTGGCGTGTTTAAGTAACAAACATACACACATCCATCCAAACTTTCGCATTTATAATATTATTAAGATTCTTATAGTCTGGTACCAGACAGACTAGACACTTAGACACCAGATTGCTACTAAAAACACTTAGAAAAAAACCGGACCCGCGACAGAGGCATTCTTAACAACGAGGCTGTCAACACGTACTCCCGGAATAAAAACTACCCTTTATCCTTCTCCAAGGTCCAATCCATCTCTGTACCAAAATTCATCAAAATAACTTCAACAGTTTAGACGTAAAAAATAATAACCAAACAGACAGACAGAATTCCTTTCCCATTTATAATATTATTGGTATGGATTTATCTACATCTCAATAAATAATAATTCATCGAGATCGTCACAAATTCTCCCACGATTCAGACTGGATTGGTGAGTAGTACAGCAATGCTAACACTGTTAAGTATTCTGTATTTAGAGAGGATAATCCCATGAGAATTAGTGCCCAGGAACGGTTACGTTCAATACCACTGCAAACACTATGTAGAGTACTTATTGCAAAATTGGAAGAAATACTTGAAGTTATTGTTATTATTATTTTTGACATGACTTTGGTGCTTTCAAAGGCGTGCGAGGGGCCGAAGCCAACTCACAGAGGCCTTGTTAGGCATATTATTATTAAAATATAGTTTTAGTATTAAACGAGCTGAAATAGGGTTTTGCTCCAGGCAAAACAAGAACTGATTAACTAATTAGTGAAATATATGGTTAATGTAGCTTCTGCCAGCGGCAAGGGAATATTATACCAGGATCAAAAGTAGCCTTTGTTCTATTCCAGACTATAATCTATCTCTGTGCCAAATATCATCCAGATCCGTCCAGCCGTTGGAGCGTGAAGAAGTAACAAACTTACAAACACACACACACACTCACTGACTTTTGCCTTTATGTTATTAGTGTGATTATGATAGAGGCTGATGACAGTAGTAAATAAATTTATTTATTTGTTTGATGGAAAACCAACAGTTATACATAAAGTTAATAAAACAAGTTGAGTGAGTTACATTAAAACAATTACAGGTTCTCACGGCTAGAAATATAATGCACAACAATCAGAAAAATGAAATCACTAACGCTAAAGAACAATATTGCACTATTCACTTTTGAAAATTTCAAGGTTAAGCTAAACAGCTGCTGCGTAAACACGCACTGATGAGCTTTGAGTGGTAAACACATCAAACGAGAACTCCTTACACAATAAGTTATAGTACATTACTGCGGAATCCAGTAAGTAAGCCTTCCTGGCCAAGTATGAGTTAACCGGACCGAACCGCAGGTGAGGTCCGGTTATATACGAGGCTAGGATGGCTTTCTTACTGGTTGAGGCTTGTATAATGCTTTTCTCAAAAATGAAAAAAAGTTTAACAACAAATTCGTTTAATATTGAAGGTAGGTAGGAAGGTGAATATTGAAGGTTACATTCATATTAGGACAATTACTGATAGATATTGTGATCGATTTACCGGGGGCATTTATATTTGTTTCATTCATTTATTCATTTCCAAACAATTATTACATCGTATTGAAAACTTTAGGTATACACTACAGCTAATTACAAAACAATCAACACAAAAACCACATTATACAACCACATTGCCATTCCAATCACAACCATGCATTCAATAATGACAAATAAAAATACTTAAAATCAAAACACTTCAACTTCCACCACAATTCTCAACAATAAAATAGAATATCAATTAAATTAACTCTAATAATATATAATAGTCTAGTTGAAATAAATGTAACAGAAAGATAACCATTTGAAATACAAATACAAAATCAATTACAATTCAGTTTCACTAACACAAATGTCAAAAATAAATAATAATAATACCAGAAGTGGAGTTGGTAATAGTCCAGTTAAAACAAATGTCACAAAGAAATTCGATCATTTGAATTAAAAATACAAAAAATAATTCAATAGCTAACAATTCATATTACCATTAAAATGTCAATGTAAAAAATATAATGTCACAAAGAAAGTCAACCATTTGAATTAAAAATACAAAATCAATTCAATATCAATTAAAATTCTACCAAATGTCAAGAGTAAAATATAATGTCAATAATGTAAGTAAATGTCGCAGAGAAATGCCACCATTTCAAATAGAATTATAAAGCAAATTAATTAATATCAGAGTAAAATATAATGTCAAAAATACGAGGTCGTAACAATCTAGTTGTAAGTGTCACAGAGAAACTCATCAAGTGTGTAGTAGCATTTTTTTATCAGAAACGACTTAAGTTGATGCCTAAACTGATTCAAATTATATGTAGACTTTAAATATACGGGCAGTTTATTAAAGAGTTTAACTGACTGATATACCGCAGCATGGCTAACCACGTTCAGATGTGGTTGAATCTTATATTGCAAGTCCTTACGCCTTGTAGCTACCCGCTTTTTTCTTTCCTCAAGTGTTTCGGAATTATGTAGCTGTTTTATGAGATTGGTGAGCAGTACTAAAATATATAAGCAAGGGACCGTAAGAATCTGAAGTTCCTTAAAATACTCCTTACAAGATACCCACTGTGGAATTCTCGCCACAGTTCTTATGGCCCTTTTTTGAATGACAAAAGCAGTGTTCATATTGTAAGCGTAACTACCTCCCCATAGAGCGATACTGTACCTAAGCTTTGACTCTACAAGCGAATAATAGACCACCTTTAATTGTTCAATAGCAACGACATCTCTAAGACTTCTCAGGGCATAGCAAGCTGAGCTAATTGAACTTTCCATCTCTGTCAGCTCTTTTTTCCAGTTAAGGCTTTCGTCAATGTGAATACCAAGAAACTTCACACTGTCCACCAATGTTATTTTGTTGTCATTAAGTATGATTTCCATGGTTTCTTTATTTTTCGATGTAGTTCTGAATAACATGGCATTTGTTTTACTGGCATTCAATTTCAGGTTATTGATGGTAAACCAAGAATGAAACAGAGCCAGAGCCTTATTTACCTTCCTGCAAAGAGTTTCTATGTCTTTGGCAGCTATAATAGCATTCGTGTCGTCAGCGAAAAGAACAAGTTCAATATCATTGTGTTTCAGCATATAGTTAATCAAATCATTTACAAACAAAATGAAAAAGATTGGCCCTAATATTGAACCTTGTGGAACGCCTTGTTTTATTAGCTTAAGTCTCGATTTATAAGTATTTTCACAATTTCGTTCCTTCACTTTAATCTCCACGTATTGCTTCCTATTTTCTAAGTACGATTTAAATAAGGATAAAAGCGATCCTCGCACTCCATAATGCTCCAGTTTTGCTAATAGTAGCTTATGATTGACAGTGTCGAAAGCGGAACTAAGGTCAAGGAATAAACCTACAATTTTTAATTTCTCATTAATCCCGTTAACTACTTTCTCCATTAATGTGTTAATTGCGTCATTTGTCCCCACATTTTTCTGGTAACCGAATTGTCTATGATTAAGAATTTTATTCCGGTTCAAGTGTCTTAAAAGTCTTAATTTTAGTATTTTCTCAAAAATTTTTGAGATGATTGGTAACAAAGAAATTGGCCTGTAATTATTGGGATCTAATTTGCAACCTTTTTTGTAAATTGGTAAGATCCTTGCTATTTTGAGTTGTTCAGGGAATATACTCATGTTTATACAAGTGTTGATAAAATGTGCCATAGGTTCTGCCAGTATGTCGATATTATCTTTTACTATTTGTATTGGCATTCCATCATGCCCTGATGATTTTTTGATAGCCATTGATTTAACTATCCTTCCTACTTCATATGCAGTGACAAGGTCGCAGGTCATTTCTTTGTCTACTCTGTTAACACTATTTTGCAGAGTTCTTAGAGCTTGTTCAAAAGAATCAGATCCGCTAACTGTCTCGGCTTTATCAAACGCGTTTGAGAAAATGTCGACTATCTCTTGGGGATTAGATATTATTTTATTATTTACTTTAAGGAGTATGTTTTCATTACTTTCAGTTTTCGATTTTGTATTTCTATGTCTATTAACAACCCGCCATATAGCCTTTGTAGATTCATTTGCTTCACTCAGTTCGTTCCTGACCGCGATACGTCTGGCTTTTTTTAAGACTTGTCTATATATTTTAATATATGTTTTTGTATACGTCCTTATTTTATCGGAGCAAGGCATCTTATTTATGTCTTGCAGTATGAATCGCTTCATTTTACTTGAAACTCTTAATCCTTTCGTTATCCAAGATGACTTCTGACATTTCTTTAAACTAATTCTTTTTACAATTTTTTTAAAGCTACTGTGGAATATATGACCAAATTTATTTAAGAAGCCATTTATACCTTCTTCCATCCAATTGATATTCAGTATACGTCGTCTAAAATTATTTGAATTTCTGTTACTAAACTGCCTAATCACTATTTTTAAAAAGTCTTGTTCGTTATTTGACAGTATTGTATCAGTTCTTACGCCACAGAACAACGCTGCATGTCCGTCAGCCAAACAGTTATGATCAACAGACTGCTCATTGATAAAATCGTCTGGTAAATTCGTCAAAAAGTTATCTAAGCACGATTGCGCATTATTCCGTTTATATGTAATTTCGTTTATAAGGGGTCTAAAATTGTAAGATGTCAATAATGTCAAAAAATTTGTTGTCTTTTTGTCGTTTTTAAGCAAGTCAATATTGAAATCACCGCATATAATGCATTTTTTACTGAAGAAGTGTTCTAGTAATTGTTCCAACTTAGATATAAATGTGTCATAGTTTTGATCGACAGGATTTCTATAACAGCAGATTATGTAAATGTTAGATTTAGAATCTTTAACACCACATATTTCGAAGCTTTCAGTTTTATATAATTTTTGACAAAAAGCTACTTCTTCACAAACCACATCATTTCTTGTCATTATGAGGCTTCCACCCCTTTTTTTATTTTGTCGGGTATTAAACGACACCATTTTATAATTGTTTATTTTAAACAGAGATGCTGCTTCCATTGTCAAGAAATGTTCCGTTACGCACATATATAGATTTTCTTGTGGAATGTCTTGGAGATATACTTCTAACTCATCTTTTTTGCTACTTACACCGCATAAATTCTGAAGATAAATATTAAGGGATATGTATTTATTTGGAGCATCAGAGGCGGTTGGCATACCATGAGAGTTGTAGAACAATTTAGGCACGAAAAAACTCATCATCACCGCCTAGGTCATCAGTCTGAGTGGCGATGCTATTTGTAACTGCTATGAAACCACTTGATGAGGTTTCAATGTCCGTCTGTGTATAAATACTATTATAAAACTTTTGAACCTGGCCACTTGTACCACACAGATTTTTGTTAGTAATTTCAATGTAGTTTACATAGTCATTTCTATACTTTAAACGAAGTATTTCCTTATGGATCAATCTACCTGCTTGCAATTTATTTATGAATCTTGGAATGAAAGTTGTACTATAATGATTCTGTTCCAGTGGTAAAAATGTTGAGTTTTTAAAATTACTACACACCAGTTTAAGTGACTTATTGAGCATATTAACGCCAAGATATTTATTTTTATAGATTTTGCCAACTAAGACGTTTGTGTGTTGAAACTGACCCAGAGTATAATAAATAATTGACTGAAAGTTTAAAGGATTAGTATCGTTAGAACCTCCCAGTATCAGTATGTAGTCTGAGTTGGTAAAATCTTTACACTCGGCAACACACGTACTCAAAACTTCAGACATTGGAGCTCCTGGCTTAACCACAGATGTCACCTTGAAAGTGCTTCCCAGTAATTCTTGTAACTGCCGTCTCATGTCAAGTCCTGTTTGGTCAGAAAAAATTTTGACTTGATGTTGTCTTGGCATAAAACTACGAGTGTTTGAGTCTGATGAAACATTTTCATGAAGACTTGAGTAGTTGTCGCTCTTTATAGGATCGATTTTTATTTTTATGGTAACGGTTTCCGCAGTTTTGGAGTCCACTATTGTACCCATTTCCATGCTACTTTTCTCCAAGATTTGTCGATAGGTTGGCTGGTGGTTTCCTATAATCGTGTCCTGTAAGCCTTTTTCTGCTGTTATGGGTTGCTCGAAAAAGTAACTCAAATTGTTGCTGTCATCATGTTTTGGGCTAATTCTGGCTGCGTCAATGCCTAGTTCTTTAGAAGATGTCCTTGTTAAACTGATTTTCATACTATGTCCTATACTATGTTTGTTGTACATCTTTATTAACAGACTCAAAAATATATCTATCTCATAAAATGTCATAACCAAAAAGAGAGATATAGCTATATATTTGGAGCCTCCCTCCTATAACCATGTTTAATAGCTAAACTCTAATCTGTGTCTGGCTGGTACTATTTTTTTTTTCTAAGCAGATCTAAAGAGGATGACCTTCTGTCTAGAGATGGGCGTTTTCGGTTTTTTGCACAAACGGTTATGTAACCGATATACAGTTTTCATATCGATATCGAAAACGGTTTTCAGATATCGATATCATTTAGTACAGTTTGTATAAGTTAAAATGTTATTTAGATGAGCAAACTAACAACGAACGCGAAATAATACTTAGAAAGAGAGGTAGTGCATATGGTTCCTATCGTTTGTGAAGTTTGCGTTTTGTTCGTAGTTCGTACGTTTTCGCACATTGTTACGGTTTTAAGTTTTGACTTATTCGTTTTTGCATGCTAGTAAGGTTTTTATTAGATACAGTTTTTGTTATATCGGTTATTTTGATATAGATATAGATATGATATGATATCTAACACATATCCGATATAAATTACGTTTTGATATATCGGACCAATCCCTACTACTGTCCAGTAAGTAAATTACATACTTACTTACTGTACAGTAGGAGATTCCAAATTTAAAATCTCGCTTCTTACTGGACAGTTGTGAATAAGTCTCCGGTAGAGTTCACTTTCTGGATACTTTTTAGAGATGCTAAGACAACATTACATACCATTTTTGAGAAAAGATCTTTACTAGCTCGCACTAAGTATGAATTATACCTGTAGTTAGATGAAGAGAATGGAATGGAGATAGGTGGATTAAATCTCACTGACCTTTGTGGAACATTGAAATGCAGTTTATGCAGGAGGTCAGGACAGTCAATTTCATTTGAAAATATTTTTAAAAGATATGTGCAATCCGCCAACTTCCGACGATTCCTAAATGCTTGCAGATGGAATTTCTAGCAAAGGTCTAAGTAATTTTCAGAACGATATTGAATACGGAGACGAAAACACATAAAACGAAGGAATCTTTTCTGGATATTTTCAATACGGTCTATGTATTTATTGTAACATGGGTTCCAAATTTAAGACGCATATTCAAGGTGACTCCGCACAAATAAGCAATACAATAAAAATAAAAATAATCTATAAATTACTTGCTTCTGCACGCATCTTCGCCCGCGTTCAAAGTTCCAAAAAAAAACGGCCAAGTGCGAGTCGGACTGGCGCACGAAGGGTTCCGTACCATTAGCGCAAAAAACGTCCAAAAAATCACGTTTGTTGTATGGGAGCCCTACTTATTTAAGTAGGGCTCCCATATAACAATATTTATTTATTTTATTCTGTTTTTAGTATTTGTTGTTATACGAGTAGTGGCAACAGAAAAACATCATCTGTGAAAATTATAACTGTCTAGCTATCACAGTTCATGAGATACAACCTGGTGACAGACGGACAGACAGACGGATCGCGGAGTCTCAGTAAGAGGGTCCCGTTTTTACCCTTTGGGTACGGAAGCCTAAAAATGCTCAGATCGCCACCAAACTGATCATAGGATTATCCACTGAGTCAATCTAAAGATTCTCTGAAAAAAACATTATAATCGGTCCAGCCGTTTCGGAGTCTATAAGGAGCATACATACATACTTTCTCTTTTATATATATAGATAGATGAAGATAGATAGATTTATATATGTGATTATGAATGAAGGCTTATTAATTCGGCATTCACATGAAATTATGACTGCTCCTTTGGTAAATTGGTTCATTATCTCTAAGCCTACTGTTTAAGACAAATCAATTCACATAGCGAGATAATGCTTTGAAATCTGTAATTGGATAGAGGCTGAAAATTAATTATTTTCCTTCGGGCTATACTTGTTCTAGTCTGTATGTGGGTAGGTACATATTGTTGTGCGTCTTTTGTCAGTTGTAAGATTTAGCTACACATATATGGTGTACTTAATGAAAATACTCTTGTAAACAACTTTTTGAAACAAAACGAGTATAACTTCGAAATTTTACGAACAAAGTTGAAAAAACGAACGCATCATTAGAGAGCAAGTACGTTGTAGGAAGTAGCCATTTTGTTTTTTATTTACGGAATTTTATTATTTTTGTCACATCAGCTTTTATAGTACCTACCACACAAGACAGGGACAAAAGCTATGTATAATAAGATCACCATTTTAAAAACGTACATTCTGTAGATAAGTACTGAGGTACGAGTATACGGGTGAGTTTTTCAAAAACTATTTTGTTTAAAATGAGGTATTTCCTTAAGTTAGCGATACTACTGGATAGTGTAATAATACGGTGTTTTTTTTTTTCAAAATGAACGGGTTCGATTCCTGGCTAGGAATATTGTTTTTTTTTTATCTATATTCCTAGCCAGGAACTCTGCTACCATACTTAAAAAACCCGCTGTTCCCTATAGTTTGCCGAGATATCCATGCAAACTAAACGTACCGATTTTTAGGGTTCCGTACCCAAAGGGTAAAAACGGCACCCTATTACTAAGACTCCGCGGTCCGTCTGTCTGTCTGTCCGTCTGTCACCAGGCTGTATCTCATGAACCGTGATAGCAAGACAGTTGAAATTTTCACATATGATGTATTTCCGTTGCCGCTATAACAACAAATACTAAAAACAAAATAAAATATTTAAGTGGGGCTCCCATATAACAGACGTGAGTTTATTGCCGTTTTTGTGATATTGGTACGGAACCCTTCGTGCGCGAGTCCGACTCGCTCTTGGCCGTCTTTTTTTTCATATTTCAGAGTCCATATCCGAGTGTGTGAGTGATCCCTCGGTAAAATTTGTCCATATCCATAAAGGTAATAATAATAATTGGCCGCCCCCCCCCCCCCGAAAAAAATTCAATGAATTTAAAGTGACCTTGTTTTATTTTAGCAAGTATTGATAAGCAAAATAAAATCTTGTATAAAACTCTGTTAATTTTTTTTTTGTTGGTAATATCTATCACAAGTTCCATATTTTTATTCAACAAAATAAATAACTCAAAATAATGTAGGCCCATAGAAAATGATACATGAAAGTCTAATCCTTAACAATTAAAAATCTCGCTTCAATTTCCATTCACATCATTCCAGCACCCTTTCCTCGGAAAAAGATTTCGCGATGCTCTTTTTAAAGATAAAAGTGACCCGTCTGGGCTAGTCCTCTTGACCGATTGAATCTCTATGTGGGATCAGCTTTTAAGATCTCTCCTTTGAATTGTATCAAGCACGTGCTCGTAAGGTCGTATTTCATTTTATATTATTGAAGTATTTTCAGATGATTTAAACATTGAGATGCGAATGATTGTTTTCCACTTGTTTTCGGATGAATATTTAATAAATTTGCTTAATTTATTCTTAACACGCTTTTATTAGCTTGGTATGAACTATGTATCAATGTAACGGAATCTTTGAACGTGATTTTCACCCACTTCAAAACGTCGGATTGATTTGAAACTTTGCACACCTATCAAGGAGCGATGACAATACAATAATTTAGTCAAAGTCAAAGTACTTTTGAAAGTCAAAAAAAAAAAAAATTTACAAGTAATAAAAGGTGATCCTACCGTGCGCGTTTAAATTGTTTGTCCCATTAGCCTTAACAAGATCTTCAGGATTAGCGACTTTTTAGTTCAATTTACCAATAAAGCGTGTTTTTTAGTTTTTAGAACTACAATTTTTATATTCTTATTGTAGACTAAACAATAAAACTCATCTTAAAAAGTGTACAATAGGTGTTCTAATCGCACAGGTTGATCTCTTACTGACAACCTTTTGATGAAGTAAAAGAAAGGATTTTACATCAGCTTATAATAATTATTTATATTGTAATTATATTTATGTTTGTAGTATATATCGTAACCTAGGTACTCATTCAATTATAACTAAAGAAGAAAATAAGCCTAACACGATTTATCAATAACTTACAAAACCAATAAACACATACTTCAAATCAATCTTCGCATCAATATTTCACATCAACAAGAATCGATTTTTGTAGTCAACTTTACTCAGGACGTTGCTTTTCCTTGGCTTCCAGCGGCCCACTAGCTGTTCTGTTAGTCCGTTTTTGCACCAATTAATTGTCTATGATTCTAACATATTTTATAGAATGGACTGACCTTTTCTTGTCCAGTTATGGGAGAATATGTGCAGAACAGAGAAACATCTAAGCAACGGTGCGACCAATAGGTATACTTTTCTAGAATTCTGATTGGGTTACATGACATACCTGCAGTGTCATATTCCTAGGAACAACCTGTTTTATCGACTTTCATCAACCAGATGGGCAGCGTCTCCCCAGGTCCTGCAAACAACTGGAATGGCGCTCTGCTTCTCCTCTAGTGAATATGCCTGTCCACTGTGGAGCCGCTCCGCCCACTCCAACTTAGTGGATACAGCACTAATTGCTTAAAACCGAGCCCGGTACGAATGTTGTACCCACTAATCGGCGTTGCACCCCCGGTAATTCGTAGGACTGTGGAAAGCCGCATGGAATGGGCAATGCAGGACTCAAGCCACCCAATTTACAACTGCAGCTAAGTCCCCCGAACGCTCATGAGTTGCCGATATATGGCAATGCTAGCATGCTGGTATCGGAGAGGTGCGAACTCTGGCGGGAGAAGTTAAAACCGCCTGACCACTTCATCGAGCCTTCGGAGAGCCTTCCGTCTGGGCACGTTGCCGTGTCATATCTGGAAAAGTTTAAACTGACTCCGCACTCAGGTCTGCGGCAATAAAAACTCCACTCCACTGGTGGGGGTCCCCGGATTTTTACAGTCTTCGGTGTTTGTGCAGCATCTCACCGCAGACCATGGAGCACATTTTATCTTGCTCCGCATGCCCTGTTGTCTTTTCTCGTGAGGACCTAATGGCTGCGTCAGCGGAAGGCGTTGCCATGGCCGAATACTGGACCAGGCAAGGGATTTAGCTGGCAGGTTTGTCATCGACGCGCTAAGAAGAAATGTCATATTTGTTAATATGAAAAAGATACAGCTATAGAAAAGAGACACGTACAGAGGCTCTAGACAAGTAAATTCTGCCAACGAAAGCGTCGCGATAGCGGTTGAAAAAAAGTTTATTTAAAAATCAAAAGACCTGACTGCTCAAAAAGCGAACTAAAAAGTCGTAAACAAGAATAAAATCATGCTGTGCAGTCGGAGGATACACATTCGCGAGCTGGCTGACCAAAACCAGATATACATCTCCACCTCCGACTTTTTAAATAACTTTTTTTATTTACAACCTTTTAGTTATTTTTTTTTAGAATTAGGTACAATTAAACATATAAGTGTGATATATTTTTGAAATCACCTCTTAAAACCCTTTATTTTGATACCCCACACGATGGGTTTGGAAGAAAACAACATTTTTCTTCCACAAAAGTGCGCCCAAAAGCCGCCATTTTTTTTTTCAATTTTATTGTAGTCAGTGATACTCGGAGGGTTAAGACGAATCGATTGACGTACGAATCATCAAAATCGGCCAACGCGTTTGGTCTCTATAACGTCACATAGGAACAAACATACATATATACAAAGACTGATAAACACATTACCCTCCTTCGGCGGTCGGGTAAAAATGCCAAGCGCTATGTAAATGACACGTTATCAATCCTTTACATTTTGGCTTTTCAACCATCGCGATCGCTGATAGAAAGACACTTGGTGTAAAGCCTCTGGCCGCACAGTCGCTTTGGCTCTTCCTACAAAGTTTTAAATATTGCGTAAGTGTAGTCCATATAATTCTCTATGTTTATCAGGGGTCACCAAAAGGCGAACCGCGGTCCGGATCCGGACCACCGACCTATTTTGTGTTGTGTTACTTGAGTAAATAATTTAATAATTTATCGCGCGCTTTGTCTTTATGTCGTCGATTTGACTACGGAAAAGCGCGGAGTGCGAGATCGTTTGTCGAAGAAAATAAATTATGGAGAAGATATGTCCAGGATTTAATGAAAATAGCCTGCACGACTTCGGACGGATAAAAAAAGAGAAAAAGGCAAAAAGTTACATTATGTTCATTAATATTTGTTTTTTTTTAATGTAATACTCAGGTATCCTTGATGGTGGTTTGGCCCTTGAAGGTGGCTTTAAACCTTACGGACCGCGACGGTCATATTATTTAAAAACCGACCCCAAATGAAAATAATTGGTGACCCCTTATATTTTCCACGGAATACCTACATAAACCAGTCGTTTAGCGGTCATTTACCAAAACCGGAGCGCTCTAATTGATATGCATCTAAAACTAATTCGGACTACGGCGATAGTATCGACGTTTGAGGTTTGTTCTTGATTGAATTTATTTCCAGAGTCAACAAATACAATAGTTCCAGATTTATTTCCACATGGATTCAATGAAAAACATTTACTATTATTGAATCCAACCAATTGAAGTTCTGTATTGAAAAAAAATAAAAAGTGAGTGGATAGATGAGTCCTAGCCACAAATTCGGGGTATTTTTAGTTCGATACTTAATAAAATAAAAGTCCAGTAAATTAATAGTCATTTATTTTTACGGAAAGCGACAGTGGTCCGCGTTACAACAGTAGTTTTGACACTCTAGAACTAAACAGAGTTCATGGAAACATTTTATATTTACACTGTCATGCACATTATAACATAGCTCAATGATGACGAAGGCAGACGGGTGAAGAAATGCTTACAATATTTTTTCCATTACTTCTGGTTAACAATTTCGTGCCTCATTCATATGTTCTATAACATCGGCAAATTACTTTCCTAGTATAAAAGCGAAAGCAAACTGATCCCATGTTTACTTGACGTCTTGCCCGAGTAATTGACTGCCTTTAACAGATTTCCCGTTTAAATTTAAGCATAAATAACTTACACATAACCTACTTATTACAATTTTCTTCAATATATACAAGCCTATTTCATGGAACTCAGTCTATATTTATTAATACTTTTTAATTTAATGTTCTGACGTAATGAATAGGTATATTTATCTAAAATTACTTACATCTATATAATTTGCCTAGAATGAGATCTAAGGGATATGTTCCATTTGTAACCTATTTCAAAATTTCCAATTAGTATAAATTAATTAAATTACACATCTGGTTATGTTTATACATCTAATAACTTAACAGTATTAAAATAAAGTTTTATTATTGTATTCCCCGCCTTTTCGTTCATTATCGTGAATTTAGGTAACCTTGGGTTTTGTTTGATAATGAAACTTACGTACGCATTAAATACAAGTGAGTTTGTGGGTAGTAAGTATAGGAAACGTGACATCATGGACACCTTTATGAATGTACATCTACATCGGAACATAATAACTTCATTGTGTCGATTTATATTAAAATATCTAACTGTAGCGACACGACATCGACTTATAGTTTTAGCTTTTTTACACTCTTATTCAATCAAAGCTCATCGAGTTAGTCAAAGTCAAAACGTGTAGAAAAATGAAAGTTGAAATTAATCTCAGAACCCTTATCTACCCACTTTTTTTTAATTCTGGCTGTAAGGAAATCAAGAATAAATTTCAATGAAAAAGATTAATATCGTCATTTCTTTTAATACACGTTGAATATCATGGTATTAAAACCATCAAGGTTCAAAGTAACCATTTTAAAATCGTAAACATCAAAACATAACAAATATTGGTTTGATGAAAGTCACAGAAAAATATTGAAAACAGATCGGTCCCATACGATAACCTTGAGGTACACCGGAAGTGATCTTTTAAAAGGAAAATGATAAACGTTATGAAAGTGCTCTCATGGCAATAAATCATAATTGTAAGTAACTTCCGCGTCTACATTTTGTTTTATACTTGAATTCCAAAGTTATACCGTAAATTAATTTGAAAAATCATGGTTTAAGGTGTAGAACGTTGCAGTCGATTCAACATCTTTTACAGGTGTAAATTGACATATTTATAAGATATGCGCTGTTTAGTAAAGTACTAAAACTATGAAAAAACTTGTTGTAACAGACTCCACATTATGTAGTTTTTTTTCTGTTATATATCAAATTATAATCCGTTTCTGCGGTGTTGTTAAAGCCAAACCAGAGCAAATATTACAGTTTACAGGCAAATATGTAAGTGTATATTTAATCAACGTATTTTGGCTGCATCAGCACCTGAACAATTTTGGGCAATTAATTCAGGCTAGCTCTCCGGTAACCAATTACATTTGCGTAGCATTCAACACTACCAATTAGTATTTATATAGTGATTGGTTTTTTAATCTATTTACTCTTCTTTTTGGGCATTTCCCTTTATTTACATAGTTCAGTGATTAAGATGTATTCTTACAGTTTTTTTACTGCTTTGTTTTAAAAAAGGTATTATTGTAGTATTCTTGCGTAAAGTAATGAAATTGTTACTATACCTATATTATACCCTTCATAACATTATAGAATAAAGTTTAGTAATCAAATCAAACAAAATGTTTATGCTAAATTATGGTTATGTTCTATTGTTTACAAATAATACTTTAACTACATAACGAAAGTCGTAACAGTAATTAAAATAATTTTACGCAAAACATAACTTGAGGCTAAAATCGAAAATTTAGAAAAAATCAAAGCTATTTTCCCATCTAAGTGATTGTACGGTACAGGGAAGTATAATTTATTTATTTACTTATTCACTAGATTTAAAGAGGAACATTAACCCCGAGATGTTGTTGTTGTATCTGGATTAAAAGTACTAGTAAAAAGAACAAAACATGGCAGCACTGATTTTTTGAGACCCCTCGGTTGTAATCTTGTAACCTGAAATCTAAAAACATTACACTAATTAACAAGTGAACAGGTTTTCTTCGTTTTTATGGTTTATGTTAACAAAACTTTCTGTTTATTGTAAAGATCTTTTGTGCTTGCTCTACAAGCAGTTTCCTAGGAACATAAAATAGAACTAATTGTACAGAAATAACAATTGATAATACAATTACTATACAATACAATTTACATAAAAAGTAGAATTAATTTTAATTATGTGATTCATTTCTTTATTTTCTACATCAGACATTTATCTATATTTCAAACTAAGCTTGAACTGTGTTCCTAAAACCTATATTTTTCAAATCGACAAATCATTTGACGCGCTTCATACAAATACCAATATATTTTTACATGTACACAAAAATATGTATTCTGATCACGTACACACTATGGTATGTATGGAAAGCCATTAAACCTAACATGACAATTATTATTTAAATCAAGATATTTAAAGGCCGTGTGTTGGGTGTAATTACCAGATATTAACTCGAAATTGTTGTTGACCAGTGCTTAATACGTACCTTGGGTGCCGAAGGGTGTACCTTCCGATGATTTGACAGCTATGATGTTTAACCTCTGGACAACTGTCAAAACACACACATTAGAAAATAATCACAGTATTTAAAATAATAAAAAAAAAATTTAGGGGTACTCCCATACAGCTAAAGCCGGGAACGAAAACATATTTTGCCTGCCCTTGTTTAGAGTTGATAAACACTGTATTTTTTGTTTTAAAAAAATATTAGAAAGGAATGAGAAGCCACCAAAGTCAGCTTTTTTTACAAAATTTTGTGCCGACGATTTTTATCTTCTCATTGACCTAGGCACTTGAAATTTGGTAATAATGTTTATTATTAAGTATATTTTACTATCAAATACTAATACATTGATAAATCATTTTTTTCTTTGAAATTTCCTCATTTTTCCTATTACAACCAACTTGTTTTAGAGGTTTGGTACGGAACCCTATATGTGCGAAGTCCGACACGCACTTGGCCAGCATTTTTTTGTTGTTTTTTTTTTCTAATGTTTGGATCTCCTGTACGAGTCATAAATAATATATTTTTCTTTCTTTCTACATATTTTCGGGCACTTACCGTTTTTATTCTCCATCGCCGGCAGAGGCATAGCTGTTGACAGAAAAGTCGTATTAAACATTTGTAAGCAACGATTTCCTCACACAATCAGGTGCTATCAGATTATGATGTCTTCTTCAAAGGATTTTCGTGAATGGGGTATAAAGTAAATTACCGCGATGAGATAAAATGTCTTAGGAACTTTTATGTTTAGCTTAGCAACCATGATATGCTTTGGAACGAATTGAAAACGAGTTTTGTAAACAAGTCTAATGTATGTCTTCATCTGCCTAGCCTTTTCTCCACTAGATTGGGGTCGCCTTCCAGTCTTACCGGATTCAGCTAAGTACCAGTGTTTTACATGGAGCGACTGCCTATCTGACCTCCAAAACCCAGTAACTGGGTAACACGGATCTCCTTGGCAAGACTGGTGTCAGATCTCAAGCTTCTGAATACCCGTAACGACTGTCAAAGATTTTCAAATGACAGCCGGGACCAACGGCTTAACGTGCTTTCCGAGGCACGGAGGAAACTCGTTATGTTGAAATGGTCACCCATCCACGGACCGACTTCGTCAAGCGTTGCTTAACCTTGATGATCGACTCGTGCGGCTGTTATTATTTAGCTCTTAAGCATTAAATACCTAAAACCGTGAATAGAAACAACGGGACCAGTGCTTGCTGAAACTAATAAATATATCTATGTCCTTCAACAAGTTTTATTCATTACCTGTCCTAAGCGTATTTTACCACAGACGTTCTAATACAGTTAGGTCTTTTACATCGAATTTTGCTTAAGCATGTATTCACTGGTGCAATAATACAGAGCCAATTAGTTTAATAATAAACTAAAAATAGGTAGAACATCAAAAAAAATAAAGAACAAACATCAAGTATACTCACGATACAACTTAATCGTGCCCTCAGTGTCACCGAGTGAGTTTTTCGAGACACATTTGTAGGTCCCGTAATCTGAACTAGTGACTCGTCGAATCGCGAGCTTCAACACTGATCGATATGACCCATCTATCTTATGCGGCTCCAGACCTCCCCCTGTATAACATGAAAATGTATTTAGCATGTTAAAAAATAAGTACAATAGGTAGGTACAGTCACGAGTGTCAATATGAGAAAGATACACAAAATTCAAAAGCGATTTCTTTAAAGTATTGATTGAAATGTTATTATATGGTGTAATTGTGCTAGTATTACTTAGTTTTTGTTTAATTGCAAACGGTTCACTCTATCAAAAGTTAAAAGAATTTAAAGTGTTCAAGAAGTAAAATTATCACAATCCAGATACTCGGACAGTTGAACTCGATATTCGATAGATGGCGTTGCTCATTTGAAGTCATTTTCTGAATGGCGGTGTTAAGATTCTCCGCGAAAGGATGATCAACCTAGAAAAAAATTGGTAGGCAGGTAAGTAGGGTAGGTAGGAAGATAAGTAGGGTAGTGTAGGCAGGTAAGTAAGGTAGTGTAAGCAGTCAGTTAACGGGAGCGAAGCCGTGGGCACAGCTAGTTATGAAATATTTTCTCGTATCTAGGTTACTGTAAAAGCCCGAACTACGGTAAAACATAGGATTTACCGGTAAAACCTAAGATTTACCAAGTCTATCTGGTAAAAGACCGAAATGATCTATTGTAAGTAGTGGCCCAGTAGAGCAGTCAGTGGTGGCCCAGTGGTAATAGCGCCGACTTACGTGTCGTCGGTCGTGGGTTCGAACCCTGGCAGGCACATTACTTTGTATCAATTATTTCATCACCACTGCTCAAAAAACGGTAAAGGAAAACATCGTGAGGAAACTGGCATCACCTTGAACCAAAAATTCGACGATATGTGACATACATCAACCCGCTCTGGGCCCACGTGGTGGTTTATGGCCCATTCCCTCT
This sequence comes from Orthosia incerta, assembly GCA_948252205.1. Classification (NCBI taxonomy): domain Eukaryota; kingdom Metazoa; phylum Arthropoda; class Insecta; order Lepidoptera; family Noctuidae; genus Orthosia; species Orthosia incerta. The sequence continues at coordinate 12,221,958 of OX411748.1, forward strand.
TCACAGAAAGGCGACCTGTGTTCCAGCAGTGGGATCGTTAAAAGGCAGATGATCATGATGAATCGCTAATTTCGAGTTTTACCAGCAATCACACAGGTGTTGTTTTAAGAACTGATTGATTAACTTCACCAAAGCACATTTTTTACAAGATCTAAAACAATACCTTCGTTCAAAAATGTTTTAAAATCATGTTGGTATTTTACTATAAATAAATAATAGTAGTTAACAATGCCAGAATTTGGCAAAATTAAAAGATCCATTAAAAATGCTTTACAATATTAATAGGTAAGCAAGCTATTATTGTAGGTTGTTATTATTTGGGACCAGTGTGTTGCCAGTGATAACCTATGGCTCTGAGACGTGGTTGCTCACAATGGGCCTCATCAGAAAGCTTACAGTCACCCAAAGGGCAATGGAAAGGGCTATCCTTTGAGTTTCCTTGCGTGATTGTATCAGAAATGTAGAGATCCGCAAGAGAACCAGGGTTATCGACATAGCCCGGAGAATTGCCAAACTTCAGTGGTAGTGCTCGCAGAACGGATGGCCGATGGGGCAGAAAAGTTCTGGAGTGGCGACCGCGAACTGGAAGACGTTGCTTTGGAAGGCCTCCCACCAGCTGGACCGACGAACTGGTGATGGTTGCGGGGATCCGCTGGATGCGGGACGCACGAGACCGGTCAATGTGGCGACGTTTGGGGATCTTTATGTCCCCATACGCGGTATTCCTGGATAAGATAGATAGGCTTGTAAACAACTGCATCCAGTTCATATTCAACCTCCGGCAGTAACACCATGTGTCGAGCTACCTTTCTATTTTTTTTTAGTATATATATTATTTTATATATAGTATTTGTTATTGTAAATATGTATGCTTATTTTAACTATATACTTTTGTACTAATTTTATGTTTATAATATTATTATTTCATTTGTATGCACCTGCCATGCTATCTCTTCACCGCCCTTGGTTGACTGGTAGAGAATGCCTCAGGCATTAAGTCCGCCTATATCCTTTTACGTTGCATGAAGTTTTAATAAATTCGATTAGATTCGAAAAAAACAGTCATCCAACAAACGTAATACCGACTTTGGTGAACCTAATCAATCAGTTCGTAATTACTCTTATCATTTCTTTTCATAGCGTGTCGTAGAAATTACAATTTTTCAATGTTTACCAGACTATGGGGTAAATCCTAAGATTGACCGTGTGATTGCTGGTAGAAGCCCGAAGTTTTCGGCTATCGTAGGTATTTTCGGACATTTACATTAAGACTTGGTAAATCGCAGGGTTTACCGGAAAATCCTAAGTTTTACCGTAGTTCGGACTTTTGCAATAACATAAATATAATTGTTATTTCGCGAGAAGTTTGATTTTGAATGTTGCGTAAGTAGAAGACATTTATTCTGGTGACTGTACTAGTAGGTAACTCATAATATAGGAAAGGCGCGAGGTAAAATGTTTTAGCTGTTAAACACTTTTTGCTAATATATTTATGTACGGTGTGGGTGCCCTCAATAATTTAAGATAAATAGCATGAGGCAAAACTCCAACGACCAAAAATCTGTTTATCCTTTTCGTAATAAACAGGGTAACTTTTAATTCATTGTAAATATTTTATGCGATACATTATGCATGAAAAGTTACCACTATTACTATGGTATACATTCTGAACCATAAAAAAAACCTGCTGTATTTACGTTAATATAAAATCAAAGTCAAATGTATTTATTTCAATTAGGCCACTAAGCGGCACTTTTGAACGTTAACAATTAAAATTTACAAGTAATAAAAATTGATTCTACCGTGCATTCGGAAAAGTAGCTTGTTATAGAGAAGAATGCACAAGAAACTCCATACTTACTCTTTTATAGTCATCTTATATTTAAGTTATTGTCACTCTATATTTAAGTTATTGAAACTAAATCAAATTTTAATTAAAATTTTAGAATGATTATTTATTTAAAAGTAATAAAGAGCAATGGGAGGCCTATATATATTTTAATTTGAAATTATATTATACTTTGAAAATTTCAGCGTTCAACTTTAGTAAATATTGACATTATAGTGATTTCAAACTTCAAACTTCACAAGATATTAGTTTTTGAAAAGTTATGATTAAGTATTTTGTAAACTCTGCCGTTAATTTATACCGATTTTGCATCGCTTATGACATTAAAATACCAAAATTTCGTGAAATTTTGGTATTAGATACCTATCTAATTCTTGTCAGTTTAGTTACAGCACTGTCGGTCCCGGCGGAATTCAAGTCTTTGAAATTTCAAGCCAGCCCCTAAGCGGATGAGATGCACCTAACATTATTATGATATCATCAGTGTGTATTTTACTCCTTAGTGTAAAACAAACTTCGATGCACAAATATAGATTTATATGCCACCAAACAAAATAAATAATATGTTGGGGTATGCTTCCAGTCTAACCAGATGTTTAGGTAAAGCAACTGTCTATCAGAGAGCAGTGGTGGCCCAGTAGTATCAGCCGCGACTTACAAATTGTAGGTCGTGGTTTCGAACCCAGGCAGGCGCTTTAATTTGTGTAAATTATTTCATCACCACTGCTCTATAAACGGTGAAGGAAAACATCGCGAGGAAACCGGCATGTCCTAGAACCAAAAATTTGAAGACATGTGACATCCACCAACCCGCACTGGGCCCGCGAGGTGGATTACGCCCCATCCCCTCTTATAGAGCCCAGCCGTGGGAATGGACTGATGATGTGATGTGATGTGACTGCCTGTCTGAACTCCACAACCCAGTAACTGGGTAACACAGTACCACTTGGCAAGAATGCTGTCAGATTCAAACTGTCAAGATTGTCAATCTGTAACGACTGTCAATGATCTTCAATTGACAGCTGGGAAAAATGTCTTGTCGTACTTTCAGAGGCGATAAATGCTATAAATAATGTCAAATATTTAACCATGACCCATCATCATCTGCCTAGCCTTTTTCCCAACTATATTGGGGTCGAATTCCAGTCTTATCGGATTCAGCTAAGTACCAGTGTTTTACATGGGGCGACTGTCTACCAACCCTGACCCATATGACCCAAAATCTTTTAATATATAGGGCATAGCGAAAGGCATTACTAAAATAATGTTGAAGAAAAAAAGAAAGAACAATTTCAAAGATGTAATTCCATTATATGTAAAATACAGCCCGAATACGTGGCTCAGTGTAGTACTTTCAGCCAAAGTGGCAATATTTATGGTCCATTCCTTTTAATAAAATAAGGTATTTGAAGTACCTAGGTATACCCGTCAATTTGGCAAATTACTTTAGAAGTCTAGATGTTGCAATAGTTTGCCATTATTGCGTTTAAACAAACATTAATACTAATAATATATGAAAGCCTTATCATACATCTTCAAACAGTTGAGTTTATTTAGTGGTAAAGAAAAGACTACAAAACAAAACTTTTTTACAAAAAAATACTACCGACCCAGTTATGTTCAAGTTTCATGATATTCTTTGTAGTTTTCTTATTTGGAAGTCGGTAGTATTTTATTGTAAAAAAGTTTTTTTTATTTTTCACTTTTTAGCTGTGCCTAACTAATAGGCAAGTTGTTTAGTAAGTTTCCTATAACGCCAGTATACGAGTAGATTACCCGAAGATCATGAAACTTGAACATAACTGGTCAAATGAGAGATCTGCGTACCCCTTAAAAGCGTGCTGGCTTGATGTTATGATATGAATTGGTATAAACAATAAACAGACATGCGATTGCAGCAGTCCCGAGAGATTTGCTGAATTATTGAAGAGTTCTGTTGTATATCTTCGAAGTTCTTCATCAGATCTTCACCAAATCAAAATGGGACCAATTTCGGCACATATTCTTTCAAACAAAAAAAGAATTATCAAAATCGGTCCACAATTGACGGAGATATCGGTGAACATAAACAAAAAAAATACATACATGAAGTTGAACATAGAACCTCCTCCTTTTTCGAAAGTCTGATAAAATGTGATATTCTATTAGCGACCGCGGCTGTCAAAAAGTTAAACTATGAGGAACTAGCTTCGCGTGATAAGTTTTTTCTTATCCCAAGAGAACATTATACCGGGTTCAAAAGTAGACTAAATACTATTCCAGACAATAATCTATGTCTGTGCCAAAATTTCATCCAGATCCGTTCAGCCGTGCTGCCGTGATTGAGTAACAAACATATGTGGGCTATACATTGAAAGATCGACCCTGGTTCATAGAAAATCTAGGTAAAGTGTCGCGACAAAAATATGGCTGTTCGTTCGGCAAAATATATTGAGTGAAGTGACGTACGCCGTGAAGTTGCAGCGAGTCTAGCCGACGTAGGATGCATTCATGAATAAAGTAAAAGGGCTGCTTTCCGGCGTAGACACATACATCCAAACGTTTACATTTATAATAATAGCTTCTGCAGGCGGCTTCAGCCGCATGAAAAGTATTTTCGATAAGAAAATACTTTTCAAAGGGAACATTTTGACAAGACAAAGATATTTTATTTCAAGTATTTTATTTCAAGTAGGCCACCAAGCGGCACTTTTGAACGTTACATTTTACAAATAATAATAGTTGATTCTACCGTGCATTCGGAAAGTAGCTTGTAATGGAGAAGAATGCACAAGAAACTCCATACTTACTCTTTTAAAAAAAAAAAACTTTTTACAATATTTAGGTACATAAGTACATACCTTGATGAATGAAATTGAGTTTATACAATACAAATATATTTATACAGTCTTCAGAAGGTCCAACAATAATTCAAAACAATAATATTCTGCATATCACTTGTGTACGGATGAGTGATATTAGGAGTAAGTGATACAACGAATGCTGTTGCTATACTGCCCTTTATTATAAAAGAACACAAGTTTATATGGTTACATTGACATCTCCCTCTCATCTCCTCCCTAAAACTAAAATAAAATAAAAGTTTACTTTTATTTTATTGCATGGATACAATATAAGCACAAATTAAACATTGATACTCTTAGGCTAACACGTATAAAATATAGTTATAACATAATCGTAGTACATATGTTCGTTATGTTTGGTATACAAAGTTATACAATAATAAGTGGTTACATACTTATAATAACAATCAATCCCTGAGTACCTATGAGCGCACAGCTGGCGCTTATTATTCGTCTCTGTTTTCTGCTGACCTGTATAATAGCTATTGTTAAGTGCTTATAGCATTGGTAATTAATTGTCTTATTGTTTTTATCTTAAACATGATACGGTTTCGTTCTGTTTTTGTGAATAATGTCGGGTTTTCCCTTATAATTGACCTCAACATTTGGTGACAAATCTCTAATCACCTTGTAAGGTCCAGAATATAATTGTTGAAGTTTATTGCCAGTTTCATTTTTAATTAAAACTTGATCGTTTGGCTTGTAGCGTATTGGATTTACATGCTGGTCGTATCTACTTTTTCTGCCTATTTTATTGGCTATCAAATTTTCCCGCGCTTCGGTTTGAGAAACCTGTAGGCGGTACTTAAGTTCAAGCGGGTAACTGTCGTAATTATATAGAGGCTCTACACACTTTTCCAAATTATTGGGCAAGTTACACTTTCTACCGTATACGAGTTCGAATGGTGTAAATTTTGTTGACGAGTGAACTGTCGTATTATAAGCAAAGCACCAGAATGGTAACCAAGTACTCCATAATTCGGGTTTTCCTTCTGCTTGGATTCGCAAAAATGCACCTAGATTTTTATGCGAGTTCTCTAGCGCTCCGATGCTTTGGTGATGATACGCAGTTGAGTTTAACTTTTTAATATGTAGTAATTCACAAACCTGTGTCACGGTCTCGGACATGAACTCTGTGCCTCTGTCGGTAGCTATCTCCCTCGGGATGCCATGTTGAAGTATGAAGTTATCCACGAAGGTGCGTGCTACTTCTGTAGAGGTTTTAGTGACGAGGGGATACGCACATACATACTTGGACAGCTCGCATTGCAATGTCAATATATATGAAAAATTGTTGCTGTCTTTGTCTAATGGTCCTACCAAGTCTAAGAAGATTTTATCGAAAGCCGAATGAGCAGTTGTGGTGATTGCCATTGGCTCTTTCACCTGAACTGTATACTTATGCTTCTGACATTGAACACATTTTTTGACATAATTTTTGACATCACTTTCTAAGCCTGGCCAAAAATAGTATTTTTTTATATTAGTCAGCATTCTTCTCATGCCCGCGTGCCCACTAGTGGGCAAAAGATGAAAGTCGTTGAGTATCACTTTCCTATCATCTTTGTCCTCTATTCTTTCGACATCTTTTAATATACATAATCTGGGCCCTTTCCAGTTGCTTTGTTTTCTTATCTCACTAGTTAATTTCTCTACAAAAATTTTATTATTCGAATTTTTAATGAAGTATACTTCTTCTATATTTAGCTTGTTACATAGATCACTCAGCTCTCTCGCAAACTCGGCTCGCGTAGTTTGTGATTGAGATGCCGAGTTTATGAATATAGTTTTCATTTGGGCATTATACAATAATATTATGTGTGTTTGTAACACTACTGAGCTATCGCTCTTTAGCTTCTTAAGACTGCTACTGGGTGCAAATCTTAACTCTACTGCGCCTCTTGGTTTGATATGAGTTTCCACTACATGTGGTTGAACTGGCAAGTTGTCGGTGGGCAACTCATCTTCCGGGGCGACAGCATCTAATTTTCGTTTTTGAGCGCGAGTCATTACTGCACACAGACACTCATTCATTTCTTTAAGTTCTTTTGACGTAATTTTTATTCTAGATAATGCGTCTGCTACGCAGTTCTCACTCCCTTTTACGTATTCTATTTCGTAATTGTATTCTTCTAGAGCTAGTCTAAATTTAAAGAGCCTGCTAGATGGGTCTTTTAAATTAAATAAGTATACAAGGGGTTTGTGGTCGGTTAGTATTTTAAATGTACGACCGTATAAATAGGGTCTGAAATATTTGACAGCCCAAACTACAGCTAAGAGTTCTTTCTCTATAGTGGGATAGTTCTTTTCCGCTTTGTTAAGGCTCCTACTAGCGTAAGCTATTGGTCTGCCATTTGAATTTGATAGTACTGCCCCAATTGCGTACCCAGATGCATCGGTTTGTACTATGAATTGATTTAGTTCTGAGAAATCTGGGTACTGTAGGATTGGCGGTGACATCATACTCTGTTTTAGAGTTTCAAATGACGTTTGACAGTTGCTATCCCAGTTGAATTTAGTGTTTTTCTTACTTAAAAGGTTTAAATGATAGGCTTTGTCGGCAAAGTGGTCTATAAATTTTCTATAGTAGTTTGCAAAAGCAACGAAGCGTTTCACTTCGTCCGTACTTTTAGGAACTGGATACTCTTTAATTATTTTAATCTTATCTGGGTCCGGCAATATACCATTGCCTGTCACCACGTGGCCTAAATAAAGCATCTCTTTCTTAAGGAAATCGCATTTAGTGGGATTTAATTTTAAGTTGGCACTGCGCATCTTTTCGAATACTTCTATTAAATTTTTGTTATGGTCAGTTAAGTTCCGTCCCATACAAATAAGATCGTCTAGGTACACTAAGCACTTGTCGTAGGATAGCCCGGTCATTGCCATGGTCATCATACGCGAAAATGAGCTGGGACTAGTTTTGAGTCCCATAGGCATTCTTGTCATTTGATACTGACCACCGTCTGCACTAAATGAAGTATATTTCCTACTGTGTTTGTTTAACGCTACGTTAAAAAATCCTTGGTTTAAATCTAAATGTGTGAAATAAATACATCCACACAAGGAATCTAGTATATCCGTGATGTTTGGCAGTGGAAACTTATCATCCTGAATACAAGTGTTGAGCTTACGGTAATCTATTACTAACCGCCATTTTTTTTCCCCGTTTGCGTCTGATTTTTTAGGCACTAGGAGTACTGGGCTGGACCACTCACTGGAACAAGGTTCAATAATTTCTTGTTCCAATAAGTTGTCCACTTGTTTTTTTAATTCGGCTTTCTGTGAATGCGGCATTCTGTAGGGCTTAACGTACACTGGTGCCACGTTTGGTTTCAATGTTATTGAGTGTTCATATAATTTAGTTGTTCCTAATTTATCACCTGGTAGGAAGAAAATATCTGCATATTTTGCGCAAATGGACTCTATGGACAATTGCTCCTCTTTATTTAAATGTTTCAGCGATAGCGAAGCGAATACCTTTCTGACACGATCAGCATTATTATTGGTTTCTTGAAATGAACATACATCATACTCGCTTGCTTTGTAAAGTGTTGGACTAATTGTTGTCAAGACTAAATCTGTCTCCGTGGTGTTTAAAATCCTAATTGGTATTTTCCCATTCGTGGGCTTAACTAAAGTATTTGCAACAAAGATCCCCTTTCGCAGTTCTGTTCCATTAACTACACATTCTTCCATCTCACACGTTCGAATAAAGTGAATAGACTCTGATCTTGCCGGTATATTAAAATGATTGTTTGTCATTATTAATGGTAATGATACCTTTGAGTTGTTATTCCATAGTAACAAAGTTTGGTTACCGTAATTTAATACTGATTTATACTTGCTTAAAAAGTCTTGTCCCAGTATGCCACTACCTTTACAAGGCAATGTTTTAAAAACATAGAACTTATGTTGTATGGTCTGATTTCCAATAACTAGGCGCAAATAAGCATATCCTATAGCCTGTACTTTGCCCCCGATGCCGTTTACAAGTGTCTTCTCGATATGGATTGGAATGTTTTGGTCGAGAATTTGTTTATACTTTATGACAGATATGGATGCACCGGTGTCTACTAATAATTGGTATGAATAATGGTTATGCGATTTTATATTTACGTAGCCTACGTTATTGCATGATAAAATTATATTTTTAGTCCCGAAAAAACTGGTCCTCATTCCGCTGTTCTGTTTCTGTATTTTCCTGCGTTTCTGAGTCATCCAATGTATGTATGTGTTGATCCCTGGAGGTGCTATAATTGGACCTACCTCTGTTTCCATGAAATGGTCGGGTGGACCGGCGCCAGCTTGCCTGCGATCCTCTCCGAACCTGATCCTGCTGTTCGTCTTGGTTTTGGATAACCTGTTGATTGCCACGTGCGCGTCCTCTACCTGCGTATGAGAAGCGGCCTCTCCGCTGTGACCAGTTATAAGACGATCTCCCTCTATAATTCATCGTTAAAATATCGGAAGATGTTGATGGACTTGTTATATCTTCATCGATGGCCGCCTGTACTGCATCTTTCAATGATGTAAAATTTCTGGCTGAAATTATTGTACTAAGTCGTCGATTTCTCAATCCATCTGAGAAACATTTGATAGCTTGCTTCTCATTAATTGGCTTTAAAACTTTCAAACTGGCCTCGTTGGCCCCCGATTGAGAGATCGTCAAATCAACAAACAATTCCGTAATTTTTTTGCCGAAATCATCGATTGATAAATCGTTTTGCCTAAGACTTTGCAGCTTTCGTTGAATTGCTGTAGCCGATTTTTTAGGCAATAACTGAATCTTCAAGTCAGCTATAAAGTCGTCAATATTGACATATGAAGTCGCTAATTTCATTTTTGCGGTCTGTGAGAGTCTATTTTTTAATACGAAATTTAACAGTTTTCCTTGTGAATTTTCGTCTAACTCTGTTTTGTAATACTCTATGCCATCTATTAGTTGCTTTACGCTAGCCTCATCGTCTGTACAAACTGGTAATAAACTTAAAGCAATTTTTAAATCAAATTTACAAGTAGTTGCCATTTTATCTGCCGTACTAGGTTTCTGTGAGCACAATTCTAATATTTGTTCATATAAATGATCAAAATTTGCGCAAAGCTCGTGAATATGCGAACATTCACTCTCACATACGGTGCTTTTCGATTTTGAATAATATTCTAAAAATAAGTTGTACTCTTTTACTAAGTTGTCTGCCTCTGCTAATTTTACGACTATAATGTTACCTTTTCTTCTATCTGGACCTATCTTTATCAAATATTTTCTGATTTCAAATAACTTGTCGTACAATGTTTTTAAGTTTTCTGCCATTTAACATAAATACTTATTTCTATTTTCTTAGTAGGTACTGAATTACATACCATTATTTTATACTGCATACACTCCAGCGTTCATTTTATTTTCATTTGTCACTTATTTTAGTCCACTAAAATAATGTCATGTATATTTTATGCTATTACACGTTTACTACTAATAGAGAATAGACAACACCTTATATATAACCACGCACTGACACATTACGAATATAATTTTCGCGCACTTTTCTTCGTAAACCCTGGGTTTTTAACTCTTCAGATGACGTCCTCAGTGTCCTTCTTGTAGCCTCTGGCATTCGTCCGCATTTCCTCTGCGTCAGCTCTACGTCTCCATATAGAACATCGTAATCTGTCCTTCCTGATCTCATTACCCATCCATTTCTGATGGCAATTCTTGTAGATTCTGAAGATACCATACAAAAACGCCAACGATGCTATAAGAAGTAACACGATTAAAATGATGTTTGTTGTGCTGGCATGTATCGTCAGCTGCGTGATGTCAGCGCTGTTACTTCCACCTGCTGCGTTTTGTGGAACTATAACTTCTTCCTTCGTATTAGTTGTACCCATTTTGTGATTGTCGTGGTAAATATTCACAAAATAGAATAGTGACCACGCTAAGTCCCAGTACGAGATTGGTCTCGTTGCAATACATTGCGACACCCGTTTTGGTCAAAGAAATGTAAACATAGGTACGCTGCTAGCGTTTACGCTGTCACGGTCGCCATGTACGGATGAGTGATATTAGGAGTAAGTGATACAACGAATGCTGTTGCTATACTGCCCTTTATTATAAAAGAACACAAGTTTATATGGTTACATTGACATCTCCCTCTCACTTGTTTTTGCGCCCTAGTGGCTGTGGAGCCGGACTAGCATTTAGCCAAGCATTTTTATCAGTGATGTAATCCCCCAACTTATAATATGCCAGCCTGCATAGTGTGCGTTTTATACAAGTTTTAAATTTCATCTCATTCAGTTCAAGAATGTGGGGAGAAATTTTATTGTAACATTTTGTACAGTGCCCCATGAAAGATGAGGCTACTTTAGCCAGTCTGAAACCTGGTTGAACTAATTGGTCCCTATTTCTAGTAACATAGTTATGTCTGTCGCCGTTTTTACTAAAAAGATGTAAATTCTTTCTCACGTAGGTACATGATGTTTTCATAAATATATTGACAAGGAACCGTCATGATGTTAATGTCCTTAAACAGTTCCCTTAGAGAATCGCGCCGGCGATGATTGTATCGCTCTGATGGCTCGTTTTTGCAGAATAAAAATTGACTCAATGTCTGCAGCCCATCCCCATAGTAAGATACCGTAAGACATTATACTATGAAAATAACTAAAATAGACTAGTCTGGCGGTATCCACATCCGTTAACCGACGAATCTTTCCAACAGCATAAGCCGCCGAACTCAGCCGCCCCGCAAGGGATACCAAATGAGGACCCCATTGCAACCTTGAGTCTAGCGTGATCCCCAGGAAAACCGTTTTATCGACGAATTCTAGCTTCTCCTTGTTTAATATAATGTCACAATCAGTACTTTTGACATTCGGCAAGGAAAATTTTACGCACTTGGTTTTTTTACCATTTAAAACTAAATTATTGGCAGTGAACCAATCCTGAACCTGCCGTAGCACGTTATTTACGTCGTCAACCTGACAAGTACGTCTATTTATTTTTAAAATTAAAGATGTGTCATCAGCAAATAACACCATGTTAAGTTTGTTTTCCAATAAACGGGGTAAATAGTTTATGTATACTAAAAATAAGAAAGGACCTAAAATTGAGCCCTGGGGTACCCCCATTTTAACGTTTAACCCGGAAGAATTCACATCGTTTATTTGAACTAATTGCTGTCTATCATTCAAATAAGATTTAACCAAGCTTAACGCTGATTGACCTAGCCCGTAATGCTCAAGTTTCAGAAGTAATGTTTCATGATTAACGCAATCAAACGCCTTCGACAGGTCGCAATAATTTAATTATGATTTTGTGTGTTGTGTTGTGTCTTTTGTGTGCACTAAATAAATTATTTATCTATCTATCTATCAGAAGATACCTATGGCATCCTGCGAATCTTCCCACGCATCAAAGATGTGTTTTAATAGAGCGACACCAGCGTCAGTTGTACAACGTCCTCTGGTGAAACCATACTGTCTATCATGCAAGATGTTATTCGTATTAAAATGAATGAGCATTTGATTTAGCATTATCCTCTCAAATACCTTGCTGAAAACCGGCAACACGGATACTGGTCTTTAATTATTTGTGTCTTTACTGTCCCCGGATTTAAAAGTGGTATAACCTTACTATATTTCATTAGATCCGGAAAAACTCCTTGATCCACACACAAATTGAAAATCAACGCTAAGTACGGCGCTATAGTCTGAATAATGGAGGTACAAGCTTTGATGGACATTCCCAACAGATCTTCAGTCGGTTTGATCTTGATTTGCTTAAAAGCTTTTATTACTGTCATGGGGTTTATATGTGAAAAATTAAATACAATCGGGCAGGCTGAAACGTTCGCGTTTAATAATCCAAAAGCAAGCAAGGGCGAAGAATTTAAAGTTTCAGTAGTCTTAATTGGGATGTTGGTAAAGAAATTAACAAATTCTTGCGCAAATTTTTTGTTATCTCTGATAAGTCCGTGTGTGGTCTCAAGCGTGTAATCACTACTATTTCTTTTATTCCTATTCGTTTCATTGTTTATAATTTTCCAAACCGTCTTGATTTTATTTTCTGCTAATTTAACCTTATTGCTTATGTACAAGACCTTAGCTGCCTTGCAGGAATTTTTAAAAATTCTTGAGTAAGTAGCAACATACTTATTAATCGTTTCAGTGTTAATACAAGGCTTAAGCCCATATAGCTCGTAAAGTCTTTCCCTACTTTTTCTAAGTCCTGTAGTCGCCCAGTCACTGAATAAAAACTTAGGGCATATAGTTATAGTTTTCTTCTTAAAAGTGTTATTGAACTCTTTTTGAACCACTGATAAAACTTCATCATACAAAATATTACCATCATTCACTGTGAGGGACCTCACAGTGAATGATGGTAATATTTTGTTTATGGTAATATTTTGGTTGCTTAACTTACTGATTAAAGTGCTGTTAAATTTATTTAATTTACCGGATGTTATTGGTCTGGATTGAATCTGCACTTGTTTTATTAGCATAATGGACTCAAAGGCTACCAGTAGCCCACTATGATCCGAAGGCAGATAATTTATAATGGCCTTGTCCAAGTAGTTGCAGCTACAAAAAACATTATCAATACATGTAGCAGAAGTCAGTGTAGTTCGGGTTGGTTCCATAAACACATGTGACAAATTAAACGATTTAAAGAGATTTAATAACCTACTGCTGTCTGAATTATCTTCTAGAATATTAATATTAAAGTCGCCACAGACAATTATTAGTTTATTACCCATTGCAAGTTTTGCCAAAACATCTTTCATCACTGACTGGAATATAGAGTAGTTCTTATAATTTGGGGGTCTGTAAACGCACACTATGACATGCTTATCCAGCTCAACACAGGACAGTTCAACACTATGTTCAACTGATAGGTCTACTATCTATATCTTTACGAGGTTTCGATTTAATACCATTTTTAATTAATATAAGTGAACCCCCATGCAACATAATATTTCTGTTAAAACAACTGCCCACAGTATATTTTTTATAATTGATTAACATTGCATAATCTTTCAGCCAATGCTCAGTGAAACAAACAATTCCAAACATTGATTTTTCTAAAAACAGTTCGATTTCCAATTCCTTCGAAGAATAACCCTGAATATTCTGATGGAATAATTTCAGAGAATTCTGCTCAGACCTTTTTTTCAAATAATTTTTTTGTGAGCAAGAAGGTACCTTTTTGATGGTGGATATACTCGTAACTACTCCGTTATTGGTACCCTCCCTTGTCCTATCAACTAGTTTAAAGAATAAATATTAATAGCATTTTTGCTAACGTTATTCAAGGTATTGACCATATTTAAATTAGTACTATTACTAATATCAATAATAACTGGATACTTCGACATACTACTTATGTCTGAGTTTATTGTATAAGATAATAGCCGAGCTATTTGATGTCTTACCCTAAGAGGCAGATACAAAGTATCGCCTGTCGACTTTAATTTACCAACAAAAATGTTGATGTCAAAAAAAACTAGTTTACCACTATAGTGACTCACAAGAAAGTGCAGATGCTTATTAAGCATGTGAATGTGATTGTTTTGTCTATTTGACAATTTATCCAAGTAAGGGAAGGCACACAAAATAATTTTATTGTAATTTAACTTTAACATCTCTTTTACACACTCAGTGATGTCATCTTTTTTACTTTTATACTATTACCTACAAATACAGTTATACATTATACCGGGATGAAGTGATGAAGCCTATGTGCTATTCCAGACTATAATCTATCTCTGTGCTTATTTCATCCAAATCCGTTCAGCCGTTTTAGCGTGATTAAGTAACAAATATACATCCCACATCCAAACTTTCGCATTTATAATAATTATTTGTAAGATAGTAAGATTAGTAAGACAAGATTGACGTACTACCGAAATTGCACGTGGTTAATCCCAAACCTTTTGGATTGAATGTCACTTTGTTATAAGCTCATGGTAATCCGAAAAAAAATGTTACGCAACAGATACGTAATGTTTTATCATTGCACAATCAACGTCAAAACAGAAAGACGCCTATTGAATAGAGCTGCCGCGTGAGCAAAATGTACTAGAATCTAGTATCGGAGATATTAGTAGGTACGAAGTCTTTTATAATAACACACATAGCTAGCGCACACTGCTGATCTAAGAAGAAAGCGCAGTGCGCAGTATCGATGTGAATCTCCGCTGAAAAAGCTTCTTAGTTTCAAAGGTATCGTAAAACATTGCAACCTGAACTTCAGACTTAAACTAAGATCTTTAAAGATAAAGTCCGACGTGATTATGTTAATATACTAGTTCATGAACACTTCTTGCTAAATAAAGGTACGTACATTCATGACGCAGTAACTTGGGGTTGAACCAAAAGAGCAACAACAACCATAGCACGGTTTTGTTTAGAAAGTCTTCCTTTAAACACGCGATGCCACCCTAATGTGAATCAGATGGGGTCACCCCTACTACTAGTGTAACGTGAACGAAGTGAACCAGCTCATATTTTATCTCAAAACGCTTGGCTAAGCGCGATCGTCGCCGTACCTAGCCTACTTTTGTACCAGAAACCGCCGCAGAGCATCCAAGAATAAAAAGGAGTGATAAATCACATTTGCCTAGATTTTTACGTGTTCGTGCGTACGTTCGTGTCACACACACAGACTAGCTACCTATTTCGACTAAAAGCACAATAAAAACAGTGATACTACAAAGTCAGTATCCCAAAAAGTTTGAGTCCATGCGCAAGTCCGAAATGAATTAGTTTTGCATTTTGCATAACGTCTGCTCAATCTACATACCTAAGTTTGCCTAAAAGCTTATGAACTAAGCCTTTAATTGAGAGCTATTTCAAACTTAAAGTGAAATCTCACTGCTGTCCAAATATCACCATTGCAAAGTTGGTTAAGTTCGATTTAGCATCAAGAGCTTATTTTTTGTCAGTCGTCAACCGCACGTTGCTGAATTAAGGCTCCCACAGACAGGTGCGACGTGACAATTTCTATGAAAAAAGCCGTTGCACCGTTGTCCCACCTGTCTGAACCAAACCTAATTAACAAGACCTGACGTATATATGCCAGTCATTGTGTTAAGAATGATCACGGTGTATTTCTTTATTGTTTAGAAACTGCCAATTTAACAGCCAGAAATTTATCTTTTATTTGGGCCTATTTAATAGTAAAACTTTTAATAGCCACTGAGTTATTTTTGGCAACGAAATTTTCATAATAATTTTGTAGTCCATCTAAAAAATTGTTCGAGTATTTGTATTGATCCGTAAATCTAAGTGAATGGTTGACCTAAAAAAGTTAAACCCTAAGAATAAATTCAAAATGAAAGGAAAAACGATGAAGAAAAGAGCCCGCTTAGAAAGATTTTGCATACAAAAGAGGCAGAAAAGGCTTAGGATAAAAATACTGCTATGCTTAACAACGTATATAGATAAGTACGATAACGATTTAATTTTTATATATTCTATTCGATATTGTAACTTCTTGTCGAACAAGCTGTCGTATGAGTTTTCGATTACTCGCAAATTGCTATTAGTGGACTACTAGATGTTGTCAGTGACAATCAAGTTAACGTCGACGAAATTCCGGCTGCAGTTCAGCTAATTGTTGTTTATAGTGGTCAATGACCTGTTTATCGAAACATGGTGGATAAGAAAACATCAAACTTTTGGGGGACTTTACGTTCTATAAGCAAGATATTAAATGCTTAGAACTAACTGGCTTTTGTATCAGGATCCAACTCCTCCATCCCCAGAGTTTACTGTCTTCTTAATAATTGCGATGAATCAATGGATATTTATTCCACAACTCTTTTCAGAATTCAAGCGCCAAGTCTACCAAAAGTAACTAACATTTTTTTTTCCTTGTCTTCTTTGTACTTATTGTATTTCTAAAACTACCCACTAGTTGTTGTAAGTGTTATTTCTGCACTATTATTGTAATTTTATTGATGTCGCATCATATTGTATAGGTACTATGCTTGTATTATTAGAATAAATAGTGTAATAATTATGGATAGGCCAATAAATAAATAAAGACTTCGAAGAGCTAGAATAAAGTTGAAACTGATCTCTTATAACTATGAACAGTTTAATAAATAGATAGCCTTTTGCATTATAAATCAACAATGCATCATTTATAACACTCACTAAATCGCACCCAAGATAATAACTTCGAATTACAAGGTTTTAATCACATTACGACGTCACACAGAAATAGCGCAACGTACGCATAGCAAATAATAAAACAAAATATTATCTCATAGTGAAAATGTAAAAGTAATGAAAGTAAACAAAGGATTTGTTAATTTTGTTCCAACAATAGGAACAAGCAACGCTACAACACGTAAAAGCCAGAATACATGATAGTTATTATTTTAGATACAACACTAACTTAATGTCTAGATGCACATGTTATACAAATATTTGGGAATGTTACTAGTACTACGAGTATGTAGGGATGTAACGGCGGCCATCTTAGCGGAGGTGGAGGTGCAGTGCTTTACAAATATTTACAATAACATGGGGTTCTAAACAAATTCAATCATATATTTATATATCAAACCACGATCCATAATATTTTAATGATACAACTTATAGACTATGTTAGTAAATCAGTACCCGGGCGACCGAGCTTTGCTCGGGTGAAAATAGAGAAAACGACGTTTTCTAAAAATGATACCTAGCTAGATCTATTTATCGCCCTCGAAACCCCCTGCATACTAAATTTCATGAAAATCGTTGGAGCCGTTTCCGAGATTCTGATTATATATATACAAGAATTGCTTGTTTAAAGGTATTAGATTTACAAAGTGGCATTCTATTGTCGATAGTCGATATGCCAAAATGCAAACATTTATCACGTGATATTTCGGTAGTTCATACATTTATGACATTACGACAATCGCTGATAGTGATGAATGATGTCACTTTTTTTAGAAACTCTCTGCTTTTTTGTGAAATTTCTCACATAACAGAGTTTTGCGGCTTGGTCACCTTCAAAGCGATTTCTTAGTGGGTCACAAAATTAATTGGCTTTAATAACAGTAGCTCCCACTGGTGTTGAACCTAGCAGCAGAATCATGGGCGAATAAAATTTACTTGAACATATTGAAGGGTCAGCGCTTATTTCGAACATATTTTCTTCCTTCATAAAACAGTTACCACTGCGCAAAAAAAAATCTTAGGTGGATGAGGTTGCATGATTTCTTGCGGAAGTTCTGTATTTAGGAAAAAAGAGAAATTCTGTTACAATTACAACACTAGTACCATACGAGTTCGTTTTGGATGAATACTCGTTTTAATTGGGCACTAAACGGCACGTATAAAATATATTTAAGCAAACGCTAACGTAAGCGTCCATCTAAACGCCCAAATCTGATGCGGGTAGGATACATTATGTCGATTTCGTGTGGGATTTTGTAGATCTGTGGATTGTCATCAATACTTATAATAAATCTGTAGAAAAGTCGTTTTTGCACATCGAAAATATTTCCACAAAAAATTGCAAAGGTGTTAAAGAATATCCAAAAGAACCCATTGCCAGCATTTTTGGCAATTTTGTCTGTTTGCCTGTTTAGTTGTGCACGCATCACGTAAAATGTACGTAACCAATTTAGATAATATTTTTTGTTTCATCGCAATCGGTTCACTCTATCAAAAGTTAGATGAATTTATGAATTTAAAGTGTTCAAGAATTAAAATATCACAACAGACGCAATTCAGATTCTCGAACAGTTGAACTCCATATTCTATAGATGGCGTTGTGCATTTGACGTCATTTTCTGAATGGCGTTGTTAAGATTCTCCGTGGAAGAATGACCCTAGAAAAATATTGTAGATAGAGTAGCAAGGCAAGTAGGGTATGTAGGTCTAAGGGTAGGGTAGGTAAGTAGGGTAAGCTAGGTAAGTAAGATAATAATACCCTTCATAAAGGTAAAAAATTGGTAGAATAAAATGTATTCGGAATTCAAAAATTGAACCCAACGATTTTGTTTATAATGATATGCATTCCTATCTATCGCGTTCACCACAATCTGTCATTTCCCTAGACCGGATTTGATCATGTTTTAGTAACATGGTAAAGTGAATATTTTGGTCCGCCATTGTTCAACCACAATTCCGAACTATGACCGAATTTTCCAAACCAATTTACTGATTTAGATTATTTGACTTAGCGTTTTAATCCTGCGCCTTTGATCTTACAAGCTCTTCGTTTCGAGGTAGCTACAATATCGCTTGACGACGACTAACGCCAACGACCTTGAGGGAACAAAACGCGCACTCGTTTCACACCCGCGTGACTCAAAATTTAGTAGCTTTTTTCTACTTTCCTTATTATTATATGACTTTAAAAAAAAAGCCTCAGATCAAATGTAGATAATTAAATTGTCTTTGAGATGGTGTCAATTTCATTAAAATACGCCCAGCGGTTTTGATGTGATTGCCGTTTTTTTTGTCCGTTTTAGACATAACTTTACAAATTAATTACACTATGGTATACGAATAAAACTCAAAATTCATAAGAAAATCCCTCGAAATGTTGAACGAACATGAGGTCTGACTGAATCACTGGGTCGCCATTGCTCGTTAGTATTTTAGGCTTGACACTCAAGAGGTTAAGGCGCAGATACCCCTGAGAAGCTGTGTTTTGATTTAAAATGAGAATCACGTCTAAACGGCTAGTCGTATTTTTTTGGAAAAATATATGTTACATAAGTCCACTGCTAGATTATGCATCTCTTTTCTTGAGGATTTACATATCATTTAATATATTTTGTTTATGTCTTTCTTAGTACCTGATTATTCTTCTAAATGTAAGGACATGCCACTTCATATTTATTTATTAAAGGATCACCAACGAGTGTTACAAAACAATATCAACTTACAAAAAATATAAAAAGTCTTACACCATTTAATGTTCCTATATCTATATACAAAATAATAAATCATTCTATATCTATACAAAAGTATAGATTAGTATAGATATAGAATAGTGAAAAATATTTGACACGCAAAATACGATACCTATATAAAAAATAAAGACACCAGAGACTCTAGGACAAGTGGTATTCTATCAATGAAAGCGTCGCTATAGCGATTGGAAAAATGTCAAAACTATATGTGATTTAGAAATATCAATTCCTTTACATTTTGGCAATTCGAACATTGCCATTGCTAACATTGAATGACCAGCTTGTCTTTCTACACCTAGTAAGAAGGAAGTATGTAGTATGGAAACGCCACATCAGGGTTGGGCAGTCTTTGAAAAACTTGTAATTAAAATACATAATTGAAATACAAATACGTATTGGTAATACAATTACTTTTTAAAAAAATAATTTGTAATTGGTATTGCAAATTCCTGACGCTAAGGTATTTTGTATTACAAATACTTATGGTTTCAAAATACATTTGAACATAGATACATTTAGCGATCTTATTACAGAGTTCGTTCTGCAGAAAATAGCGCTCGATAGATTTCGTAAGAAAAATGGTGACCGCGTACGTCAAATTCATTTTCATTTCTTCATTTTGTTTTAAAAAACGCTGGCCCACACTAGGAATTTCTTCCTGTATCGTGGGTGCGTTTACAAACATATAAACTCACATACACAACACCCAGAGCCGGAACAACTATCTGTAGGTCATACAAATATTTGTTCCGTGCGGGAATCGAACCCGCGACACGCAGCACAGCAGTCAATCGCTCAACCACTGCGCCAACCGTGCGCAAATTGTCAAGTATCTTGTCAATTGTCATTTTCATCATAACAAACGGTTATTTTCACGAAACTTCTGTGTATTAATTAATTTTATTAGTATGAATGTCACGATGGATGATCGACTGTATTTTGTAAATTGCATTTTAAATAAAAAATAGTACAAGACTTACAAATATTTTGTATTTCGTATTTTAAATACATGCGAGATATTATTTTCTTATTTGTATTTTAATTAAAGCAAAACATGTATTTTTTCCAGCTCTGCATATAATTAAACAGCAGAGCAAAATCCTGTAGTAAGTATTAAAATAAAACATAAAATATAATCTCACCGACGGGGACGATCTCGCCGTTATCTCTGCTCCAGTAGCTGACTGGTTTAGGATACGCCTCGGTCTCACATTCCAGCACCAGCTCGGTGCCTAGCGCCGCCCCCACCAACTGGTTCCTTATTGTTATCACCGGGGGAACTAGGGAAAGAAATTTAGTTTAGTTAAGTTTTAAAGACGTGAAACTACAAGGAAAGAGTGTTGTTCTAAGTTTTCGTAACTTTGGACCAATTAAGAAGAAGATTTACATAAATATTAATTAGCACTAGTTCAATTATGTTTAGGTGAGTTACAGTACTCAAATTCGCTATCATAATTGAACACTAAAGTGTATAAACATAATAGGTATTATTTATAACTGCAAGCACCTGCTTAAAAGATTCTAAATTAAAATCCTGTCTAGATTAAATATCTACTTAGCAGTTGCTAAACAGAGGCTAGATTTTCATAAATTGGACTATTTCAAATACAATTTTGCCTAATAAAAGTGCAGTCAAGGTGACAAAGGAGTACTTCGCATTCCTCTACGAATGCTATAACCATCATCCAGATCAACTAGATGATTTCTGGTTCCATTCTATCTCAAAAAGATATTTCATTTTATTTAAAAAAGTCCAGCTTCAATTGTTCGTATCTCACATGGTTCTTCAAACAATAAAATCAGCGACCGGCTGACATCTACAACCTACAGAATGCTTTTGTGCATTCCCAAGGCTGTTTTGACATCTGACCTACCGGTACTCTCTTTCTTCTCCTAAAATTGTTTGCCCGAAAATCATTACCAATAACACGTTTGCAATAAACTTCAGTAACCATAATGTTCAAAATCCCGAAATTATGATTACTATAATTATTAATATATATGACCTAAAGTCATATGTCCTTAGTATTGTGTTAAATAATGTGTATTATTCCGAATGATCATTTATAAAAAAAAATGTCCTAAAACATTTGCTAAAAATTAGGTTTTAGTGACAGAAACGAATCGCTGTAAATCCGACTCCACGCAGTCTTGTCTGCTCTACCCCTAGAGTGTAATTTAAAATCGCGTAGGCGCGGAGGGGCGAGGCGGCCCGCGAGTTGAGGAGTAGGTGGTTGTAACACTCGCCGACGTGGCTGAGACTGGCCGGCCAAGCCGGCCAACAAGCCGAAGCTCAGGTGGTGAGCGTTAAACCCATCTGCGACGATAAACTCGCGTGGGACAGCCGGAGCCCCGCAGCGCCGGAGCCGTGACAGAAACCATGCCTGCTGCATGTTGCATGCTTGCTTGCATGCTGCATGCTGCGTGCTTGCTTGCATGCTGCATGCTAGCTTGCTTACAAAAACCACATGTTCTCACCCAACTGCTTTATTCTGACCCAAAATTAATTGAATTGTATTTAGGACTTATAACTTTTATTGAAAACGGTTTTATGTATTTTGTATATTATTGATTGTATTTATGACAAACGGATTTAGGACATATTATATTTAGGGATTTCAATTTTATGGCATGTGATATTATGTGATATTACGTTCGGCTAAGTTATCATTCGGACAAAAAAAGTTATGGCACTTTAAATTATGGATAAAAAAGTTAGGTGACACAATAGAGAACCCTGGCCGACCTCTATGTAAACAGTAACGCAAATTCGTAAGCCGATATCTCACGGGTGATGTAGGTACAATTAGGTACCCAATTATTGGTGGTAATTACGAGCACTATTCTAATAGTTAATTATTCCTTCAACATCATCTGTTAATTGGGCAAATTCGTTTCGAGGTAGAGTCTACCTGCAGTAGTTACAAATTCTGCAGTTAAGGTAAGGCAAGCTTTATCCCAAATTATGGCAAGGCAAAGTGTAATTCCATCTGATATAATGATTGTCAAAAGTCAAAAGAAATAGATTGGCCCCTGGCATTTCAGTGGTGCACGTGAATCTCATACATTTTGTACTTTTAAACCGACTTCAGAAAGAAGGAGATTCTCAATTCGACTAGATGTTTTTATATGTTTGTTATGCAATTACTCTGCCAATAAAGAACCGATTTGGATGATTCTTTTTTATTTTAAAGCTGGTGCTTTTCATGTGGATCCCTTAAAATTTTATCAAAATCGGACAAGTATTTTTTTTAAGTTATCCTTAATAATGCGTATTTTCATGGTATCATAAGAATTAAAAAGAGAAAAAAATAAAATAATCGACTTCCAAAACAAAACACTACAAACTGAAAAATTGCTTTATTTTCGGCAGTCAGTGTGAAAAACGAAAATAATAGGTACCAGAGACACCAGTTATGTTTCGCTTTGTAGTATTTTGTGAGTCGGTTTACTTTTTGTTAAAAAGTTTTTTGACAACAGTTATCGCTTTTAGAATTTCATTTGTCGACCTGCAGCCTGTTGTTGGAAGTGCCGATAGATTCTGCGTAAAACGCCGTGATAAGTTAGGTACAGTACGCTAGCAATATCTAGCATCACTTGAAATGACAGTTCACTTCCTTTCCCGTTCCCGTTCATTACATGCTCACTACACTTAAGTTTTGACGCTTTTACAGAACAGTTATATTGGTCACCGTCAGCCTGCATCACCTGCTAAGCAAAAGCTTCGTTTATATTTAATGTGACACAGGTACTCCCAGACACTCTTGCAAAATAACAAAATGTCCAGCACAATCGTTCTCCTACAGGTATGTATGACTTTAATAACGTACGAGTTGCTTGGAAGTTTATCACTTTATAGTTTTAATAAAATGAAAATATTTATGTACTTATCTTGATTTGTAGGGATTTTTTCTAACTAAAAACATAGTGATAAATCATTCCAAGCCCGACTCTCTTTTCCAAACCAATGCAAGCCCTGCAAGGCAGAATCAACCGTGGCAACGCGACCGCCAGAAAAGCGCCAAGGAATGAAGCTCTACGAGACCCGCATAAATGATCTAACTGTTTTGTTGTGTTATTTTGTTTACCTGTTTGTTTAATCAGAAAAGAGCAGCGGCGAAGGCGTAAGAAAAAATAAACTTCCATATCATGGATAGAGACAGAACAGATCTAGGCCAAGAAGCACCAAGAGGGAGTTATAACTAACGTGAGCATTTATTATTTGACTCAAAACGGGACATTGGCCATAATTTGGATAATTTGGATACTCAAAAAGTAGTTTTTTTAATGGCTGATACATTTTTATAACCCTTTCCAAGGTAGACATAAGAGCAAGCCATCTGGTTTTGCAATAGCCGAGCATTTGTTGATATTCCGTTTCAGTTTCGGCGCAAAACTCCTTTAGAGATTCAACTCGAATCGTGTAAATATAAAAAAAAAACATCTTCACAATAATACTTTCGTAATCTTAAGGTAGCCTGTCTATGGCAGATTCTATTGCATTGTGAATTACATGGGCTCCACATCCAATACATATTAATGGCTTTATCAGAGATGATTGTAATTTCGTTAACACATGCGGCGGCCGTCCGGCCGGCTCGACTACTCAGAAAACAGGACAATTTTGCGTCCCAGAGTTCATTTCGGGGACACCGGGAATAGTAATTATAAAAAGGGACAGTCCCGTTCAAAACGGGACGTCTGGTCACGTTAGTTATAACCGGGATGCCAGTCATTGAACCGCAATACAATACTTACACTGTACAGTAAGCATGATTCTCTTGCTCACAGTGGGCGGGACGCCGTTTGACGCTATGCACAGGTAAGCCCCCGCATGTTGCCTGGTCACCCGACTTATGTTCAGCTCGGCGCCCTCGAATGACGTCACTGCAACAAAAATATCAACATTACCACGAAAAAAAACACAAATGCTTTGTTGATTCGTTTTTCTCAGATTTGTTAAAACTTCTTGGGAAGTCGGTTGAAAACTCATCACTTAAGGTAACTATCGAGATGCACTAGAATTTTATTACAAACCGCTTTAAACAATATTACTGAGTTTTACATAGCATAATGCTAAGTACAAACTAAGTAATGCAAACTACAACAGATGCAAAGTACACAGTTTAGTTCATGAGTATGCAGACGGCATGTTTACGTATACGTTTGAGTAAGGATCTATGAGATACATGTTGATGTTGAGGTGGGTCAGGGTACTGTAAGTACAGCCAACGAAATAGATACACAGACTATTTTGTGACGTATAATGTAGGTATATCGCCCTTGCGCATGAGTCTTAAATTTAAAAAAGTTACATTTATACAACACCGGTTATGTTCAAGTTACATAATATTCGCGTAAGGTACCTTACTATAGAATTTGTCCATTATGCACCACTAAAAACTAAAAACATTTTACAAACAAATATTGCCGTAATTGAAGTTATTTTTAGCCGACTTACCAAAAAGAAGGAGATTCTATGTTCGACTTCATGTATGTTTTTTTTTTGTATGTTCACCGATATTGCCGTCAATTGTGGACCGATTATTTTTTTGTTTGAAAGAGTGTTTTCCGAAATTGGTTCCATTTTAATTTGGTGAAGATCTGATGAAGACCTTCGGAGATATAAAACAGAGCTCTTCAATAAATGACGGCAAATCTCTCGGGATTGCTGCAATCGTTTGTCTGTTTATACCATTTCATAACATAAAATCACGCCACTACGCTCGAAAGGGGTACGCAGATCTCTCATTTCACCGGTTATGGTCAAGTTTCACGTTATTCGGGTAATCTATTCTGGCGTAATAGGTACTAAACAACTTGTCTATTAGATAGGTGAAAACTAAAAAGGGAAAAATAAAAAAAATCATTTTTGCAAAAAAATACTACCGACTTCCAAATAAAAAACTACAAAGTGAAAAATAACTTTAGTTTTGGAAGTCGGTGTCCATATCGCAAAAAAATTGGTACCTACGAAGGCACCAACTTCCAAAACTAAAGTTATTTTTCACTTTGTAGATTTTTAAGTGGAAGTCGGTAGTATTTTTTTGCAAAAATGTTTTTTTTCACATTGTAGTGTTTTTCATGGGAAGCCAGTTGTTCTTTTTTTTAAGTTTATTTTGTCTGTAAGTTTCATAGTAAATTTACATGACTCTCTTGCTGACATTGATAATACATCGATACATAAGGATCCAGAGGCCCCTGGATCCCACGTGGTGCAAGACTTGCATTTCCCAAGAGAAAAAAAAGTCAGTTTCCTCATCAATCTACATGACCACTACGTAGAGCCGTCCTTGATCCCGAATCCCAAAGGTGTTTCTTTTTCGGGCACAGTTCCAACCTCGGCATTTGTCTTTGTAGATAAGAATTTGGAATTGGTTTGAAACAAAACAGAATTTCTAATCAATCAATTTGGTCTTTTGCAGTTTACCTACTGTTGAACAGGGGCTTTTTCGTCGGATTCAGTCAACGTATGTTGTCATCTTGTTCTAGCGTGACTAAATCCTATGTTTACTTTAGCCTCTAGGGTCTTCAAAACTTTAGGCACTTGTCCCACCGCCGATGATCAGCGAGTAGCGAGTAAAGCTAGAAACTAAAAAAACCGGCCAAGTGCGTGTTGTTGTACAATAATGTGGACTAAGAAGAGGGCTTTTTGTGAAACATTTGAAGGATTTCGGCGGCCCAAGAAAAACGCCCACTCCAATGCGTTATTCGAGCGTATACATTATTAATTTAGAAATCATAATTATATTATGGATGATTAATAAACTTGCATTTATTACCAGTTTTACAGAGCTGACAACGTTATATAAGTAATTTTCAAGATTTAAAAAAAAAAACTTTTTCAAGTACATTTTATAAGATGGTCTACTTCTACTCGTAATCTCGTTAAGCCTACTTAGCTGTGATAGTTTTCCTTTTAATTTTGTTATATATACTACTGCCGTGATTTTTCCACATAGCCAAAAGCAACCATTTAGCTGACCGGGGCGGGGAGGGGGGCGGGGGATACTTGACTCTAACAAAAATTAGCAATTTAAAGATTTATTTTACGCGCAATCCCTGAATCGAAAAATGGTTTTAACAGACCCGTAATATTTTTGTATAGCCTATCCAATGATACCCCACACCATGAGAAAGACGAGAAAAAAATACATCCCCACTTTACGTGATTGTTTTGCAGTTATCTACAGCAAAATGGTTCCTGTGGTGTCATACGGGCAGACCTAAGCACCCCGTACTTTCACATCATCATCTGCCTAGCCTTTTCCCAACTATATTGGGGTCGGCTTCCAGTCTTACCGGATTCAGCTAAGTATCAGTGTTTTACATGGAGTGACTGCCTATCTGACCTACACAACCCAGTAACTGGGTAACAGGGTCCCCCTTGGCAAGACTGGTGTCAGATCTCAAGCTTCTGACTACCCGTAACGACTGTCAAAGATCTTCAAATAACAACCGGGACCAAGAGGCACGGAGGAAACTCGGTATGTTGAAATGGTCACCCATCCACGGACTGACTTCGTCAAGCGTTGCTTAACCTTGATGATCGACCCGGCTGTTTTGTATGCGAAAGTACCCCGTACTTTCGCATACAAAACACAATTGTGCTACCCATATTTTATGTATAACTTGCACATGTAATACGTTAGTACACTGCCGTTAATAGTCAAACAGTATTTACCTTGCATTCCGTCTGAGATGGTAATAGGTTTGGAATGTTCTCTTCGCCAAGTAATTTGCGGATGCGGTGATCCTGTGGCGGCACATGTTAAATTTATCGAGGCGCCTTCCCGCGCGGTCTGGTCTGTGCTCGTGCCCCGATCGAGGATGTCTGGAGGAACTGAAGGAAAAAAAATATAATGTTAGAAGAAGGAATAAACTTTTGAGAATTTTTGTACTCCTACAGGGGCAGCTGAAAGGGATTGATGTTTTTTTACCCGGCTGCAAGAGGAAAGGGTTATGTTTTTCGCGCGTATCTCGTATGTTTGTATGTATGTAATATTCTTTATTACCTCGTATCTTTAAAACCACTTGACGGATTTTTATAATTAAGACATCGTTAGATAGGTCTTGGCCACCCAAGTGTCCTTAGATGATGCCGTTGAAGAAAAAGAAACATGGCGGATTTTGGGCGCCATATTGTAGGGATTGCAATATTTTTTCCTTCGAAACCCATCGAGTGGGGTATCAAAATGAAGGGTTTTTAGAGGTGATTACGAAAATATATACCACTTATATGTTTAAAGTCATTCGAAAAAAAAAAGTATAACTAAAAAGTTGTAAATAAAAAAAGTTAATAAAATCGAAAAACCCGACTGTTTCAAAAGCGAACTCAAAAGATGTAAACAAGAACAGTCGGAGGATACATATTCGCGAGCTGGCTGACCAAAACCAGATGTGTATCCTCCGACTGCTTAGCAAGATTTTCTTCTTGTTTACATTTTTTTAGTTCGCTTTTAAAGCAGTCGGGTTTTTTGGTTTTATTAACTTTTTTTTCTCTGAATGCTATCGCCATTTACATTTTTCCTAAAGTGTCGCATTGCTTAGATATTTGAAAGCAAAGATATGAGAACGTTGCTTCATTGTCGCCAATATCAATGCAACGCGACACTTTGGGGCCATATATATATCAGGACATTTTTTTTTTTTTCTAGTATAATTGGGTGCCGGAATATTAAAGAAAAATCAAAATGGCTAATGGTACGAGTATGTTAACTCGGTTCAATGTCGTTTTATTTTAGCCGAAAATCATATCTGAAATAAGCTCACTGAATATTATGATACTTATAGTATTAATAAGACTAGTGTTTCTCGGAGTTTCAACCGTATAACACCAATAAATAATGTTTTGGATCTAATGTTTCACTAGGATTCACATTCGTAAACCACGCAAATCGTGTAATTCACATAGCTTTATTGTTTCTAAGCTCAAGTAGGTACCTATTATAATTTAAATATCTCGTATCTGAATCTGTATAGCCTTCTTGGAAGGTGGTTTTACTTTGAAACTAAATATATACCAGGCCCCTCAGAAAGTATTGCGAAAAAAAGTTTTTATATATGGGAGACTGGCCAGTTATAATGTTTTTCGAAAATATGATTATTTATAAGTAAAAATAAGTAAGTTCCAATTTCAAAATTTCCCTCCACATTTTTTGCGAGTTAATTCAAAGTATTGTGTCTCACTGAAATATGGATCTGCGCCGGGAACATTTTAGAGCTATGATTTTATACGATTTCAAGTGTCGCCTGAAACCGGATGAATCGTACGATAGACTTCAAATGGCATTCATGGATGAAGGCCCTTCCAAGGCAACCGTGTATCGTTGGTATAACGAATTCAAGCGCGGTCGACCAACTTTGGGGGATGACGAAAGAAGCGGTCGCCCTTTGACGGCTGTTACCGAAGAAAACGTGCTAGCAGTGAAAAATTTAATCCAAGACAATAGGCGAATTACATATCAGGAGATTCAACACATATTGAAGATTGGATCGGGAAGCGTTCACGAGATTCTACACAGCCATCTTCGCGTGAGGAGGATAGTATCACGCTGGGTGCCGCACAACCTCACCGATGCTCAGAAGCAGGCCCGGGTGGAATGGTGCCGTGATATGCTTAACAAATTTGAAGCAGGCTCGTCTCGGCGTGTTTACGACATCGTTACAGGTGATGAGTCCTGGATTTATCAATACGACCCAGAAACCAAGCGCCAGTCGACTGTTTGGGTGTTTCAAAATGAGCCAACGCCTACCAAAGTGAAGCGATCTAGAAGCGGGGGTAAGATTTTGATCGCTAGCTTTTTTAATTTGACTGGCCACTTGGTATCAATTCCCTTACGGGATCAAAGAAGCATTAATGCCGAATGGTATACTACCAAATGTTTGCCAGAAGTTTTCTCTGTTATAAGCAACAAGCGACCAAACACAGGGCTCCGCGGGCTACTGCTCCACCACGACAATGCACCTGCGCACACCGCACTCAAAACGAGGGACTTCCTGGACAGCACGCCAGTCAAACTCCTGGGTCACCCTCCTTACAGCCCTGATCTAGCACCGTGTGACTTCTTTTTATTCCCAAAAATAAAAAATCAGCTCAAAGGGATACAATTTTCGTCGCCGGAAGATGCGCTGGCTGCGTTCGAGCAGGCTGTAAACGAGGTGTCTGCGGCGGACTGGAAAAAGTGTTTTGAAAACTGGTTTAGGCGCATGAATCTTTGTATAGAGGCTGGTGGAAAGTACTTTGAAAAGATTTAATAAAAATATATGTACGTATAGAACAATTTTTTTTAGTTTCGCAAAACTTTCTGAGTGTCCCACGTACTTGTGAAATATAGGCTATGTTACCGGAATCATAACAAAACCTACTTATCAAAACTTTATCGTAAGTAAGGGAATCATTACTACTTAGATTCTAGACACATATTAAATATGAATTTCTTAACACGAGCCAGCATCATAACTAATACCTACGTAAAGTACCTTCATTCTACTTACCAACAATATCTAAATATCCCAGCTGAGACTTCATAGGATCTGTGTTGATCTGGCACATGTACCATCCTCTGTCCGTCTCCCGCAGCTCCCTGATGTGCAGGAACCAGGTCCGGTGGTCACTGTGCGTCACTCCCACCCTCCGACTCCTCGATATCACGTGCGTGTGGATTGTGAGAATGGTCTGCGTGTCGACCCGCAACCACGCAACCTATTACCAAATGTTTATGGCCATTTTTAAACACCATTACGTCCACAAGAGCCCTATTATAAAAATCTAAATAAGTTCGATAAACTACAGGTTCGTTAGTAATGCGACATTCCCGTACCTTCGTACGCTCATACGCAAACATCGATTGAAAAAGTTTCTCCGAGTTTCCAATGACATTTTTAGGAGGGCAACATTGAAATGCGATACAGTTGGTAGTGCTCGTAAGTCATTAGGACGACGTTTTGAATGGGAACTTTAATATACTTTGGAAAGTTGGCAATCTGATCATAAACTGTATTTCTTGCCTTGCCTTTTAGATTGGACAAACATGGTCTTGTTTATCTATTTGTAAATTTTGACTATGCAAAGTGCCTTTTAATGGAATAATTGAAATGAAAGTTTTGACTTTGACTGGAGTCACTTGGTAATAAATCTATCTTCAATATTTCTTCTATCTTGGTAATAAATTCTTGAAACACAAAGGCAAATTAAAATCAAACTTATTTCCATTTGTTTTGTGTTGTTTTGATATACCTAATTATGATTAAAACTAAAGATTTTGAATCAAGAAACATTCTAGATATAAGGCGACTTTTCCTTGAAGTTCAAAGGTAGTGTCTGCTTAACTTAAAAGCAGTCCTGTGTCATTGTTAAGGCAATTAGGATTAATTTGAGATCGAGCAGCCATACCTGTCACATCGGGGTGTCGTGTAAGATCCGCTAATAATAGATTCCACTTCCCACTTGTAATTTAAGAGCCTGTTTAGGTATTACTAGCTGCCGCCCACGGCTCCGCTCGCATTTGATAAATACTGCCCTTATATCTTTATAAATTATAGCCTATGTGTCATTCTGTATATAAGCTATAATACTGTAAAGTTTCATCAAAATCCGTTTAGTAGTTTTTGCGTGAAAGAGCAACAAACATTCATCCATCAAGTTTATAATTATGCGCTTTACTTAAAGGTTCAGAATCTCGTTCTTAACAGATACAGAAAGTTTAAGTAGCAAACTGGCGAAAATCTAAGCTTTCAACGTATTCCAGATAAGAGCTGTAGAATCTAAATTCTCTAAGTCGTCTTTCATTTAGCATTTATGCAATATCTCGCTGGTAACCTAGCGTAAGCTTTGTACTTCTTTACAGTACCGGTTTTCAGGCTTTTACTGAAATCTAGAAGACAAAGAAGTTTTATTCGTGTTCGATATTAACCTTTTCCTTTAAAATATGACTATTCTCTGACTTGTAGATATTAAACTAAATCTTTGACTTTTATTAAAATATCAATAAGGGCAATTAAGGTTACACTAGTCAATTTTTTTTCCATACAAACGTAGTCTAGGGATTATTCCACTGTTTGACGATGTACGTTCAAAATAAAAAGTGATGTCAATTTTTTTCATCATTATCTAGCCCTGTATGGAAGCGAAAAAGAAAAAGTTTTTTTTTTTGTTTCAATTTCGTACGACTTATTGTTGGGCCTACGTTGTCCCCCCATATCCAAGTACTAATGCTGTAACATGGAAATATTGTAAACAAAAAAATTTAAAAGAGTAACCATGGAGTTTCTTGCCGGTTCTTCTCCATAGGAAACGACTAACCCGAACCGTGCACCTTTTGTCGACGTTTTATAAGTGCCCATGTAGGCCTATGTAAAATAAAAATATTTGATTTTGATTTTGAAAAAAAAAGAAAATATTTGAAAGTTATGAGCGTCGAAAGTTCCACATTTCGACACTAATTTTAACGCATTTTTGGGCGCAAATAAATACCATAAGAAGACGGAAAATTGCAACACGGCCTCCATACAGGGATAGATTAGTAGTTCAACAATGCATATAATTTTAGTTTGAACAGATAGATTTAGTCGTTTTTTCATGATATCTAGACTGCCAAAGGTCTGTTTATAAAATTTCGGGCGCTCGGTTTCGTCCTAAATCATTATCCATTTCGCTACAAATTTGCAAAAGTGTGTATTCGTACGCGAACTAGCTTCCTACTGCTCATCACAGCTTCTATCTTTCCGCACGTGTTGTCGGTTGATATAAAATGCATTTTACCCCGCGCACAAAATAGTTCGTGCCGTCGACTAGTGTACCCTTAAATATAGCTTTTTCGTTTTATCATGTCACAGCGGTCACTGACCTATTTCTTTTTCCTTTTAAATTTAAATCTTAAATAAAAAGGAATAGCCGCCTGAATCGACGTCTATCGTGATCTTCAGCATTTTTACTAATGTAAAACAATACACGGTTATTGTACGTTATGAACAATAAACTGTGTATTGTTTTAGAGATTTTAGGGACAGGGCAATAACCGCTATTGAGATGCTAAAATGAAACATAAATAATTATACTAGGTGTTTTTTAGGGTTCCGTACCCAAAGGGTAAAAACGGGACCCTATTACTAAGACTCCGCGATCCGTCTGCCTGTCTGTCTGTCCGTCTGTCAACAGGCTGTATCTCATGAACCGTGATAGCTAGATAGCTGAAATTTTCACAGATGATGTATTTCTGTTGCCGCTATAACAACAAATACTGAAAACAGAATGAAATCAATATTTAAGTGGGGCTCCCATACAACAAACGTGTTTCTTTGCAGTTTTTTTGCGATAATGGTACGGGACCCTTCTTGCGAGAGTGCGACTCGCACTTGGCCTGTTTTTTTTTGATATCTCATAACTCTAGGGTTATATTCTATAAGTGAAAATAATACAAAAAGTCCTAGAGTATGTGGTCCAAAACTGCACAGTTTCGAAGATATCATAAATCGAAATTAATTTATTTCAATAAAAAATTGCATTCATGTATGAAAAATGCACAAAAAAAATATGATTATGCATATGCCATATGATTCTTTGATATGATGTCATTCATACGAGAGATGGGATAGCAAAAAAAACACCTTGTATAGTATCTATTATTTAATTTTGGTAGTTTTATGGGTACTTAATGTTTTTCATCTCAAATCTTATCCTTTATAACGTATTCTATACTTTCATTCAACGTAGGTATCGGGTATTTTACAAAACCCGGAAAACAATAATTTAAAACCTGGAAAAATAAATGAAAAATGGCACCTACAAATACCCGCAGTGCAAGCTACGTCATTCATAAGTGCCACTTACAGTGTAGTAAGGTGTGTCAATGTTACGTACCTTGTACGTAGAGAGGTTGTGGACGGTGCACGCAAGGATCGCCTCGCGGCCGAGCGGCGCGGTCACATTTGCTATCGGCGCGCTGAAACCCGGCTCGTCTGAAACAAGGTATGTATTTATTGCACCTGCCTTTATGGCGAACGTTGGAGTTATGCGGCGTTGCAGTGAGTTACATGTGCTTTTACAAAAGAGCCTCTAGACAGACAAAGCGACACTCTATCGGCGACAAAGATTGTCGAAAATCCAAAATCCCATGCATTTCATTGACCAGCGCTACCGGAAGTCACCAATCCCTCACGTTCGT
Source organism: Orthosia incerta (assembly GCA_948252205.1). Lineage (NCBI taxonomy): Eukaryota > Metazoa > Arthropoda > Insecta > Lepidoptera > Noctuidae > Orthosia > Orthosia incerta. The sequence goes on from OX411748.1 coordinate 12,255,742, forward strand.
TCGGAATAGAAAATAAATATTAATTGAAACATATACCAGTGTTATTAGTTGTTGGTATTAGAACGGAATAAAACCTATGGATGTTGTTTAAGAAATAAACAAGATGGCGGCATTAGTTTCGTTTTTGACTAAGCGCCAAAAAATCCTAATACAATCTTTTTGTTTCTTTTAAAACATTGTCCTTTTTTAATTTTTAAAATGAAGGCAGTAGAATTTACATAGTTATTACTAAATATTTTTATTAGGTATGTCTTGAAACTTTCGTAATCTAATAGACACTTCACTAGCAAATAAAGTAACACTTGAAAAGTTCTATAAGGTCACTGTCCATAACGATTGGTATAGAAGTCACTAGAAACACAACTGTATTTTTATTGTGGTGTGCTCATAGACACAAATCAAATGCTAACAAACTAATCACAAACATATTGTGTACCTAGCCATTAGGTATCGAAACTTCTGTAGAGGTTTGTTTATTTATTTGTAGAGGGTAATGAAGCACACCGATTCCTAAAAAAAAATTGATAGAAAGTTTACTCTATAACTTCATCATATCAGCCGAAAGACGTCCACTGCTGGACATAGGCCTCCCCCAAGCGTCGCAACATTGACCGGTCCCGTGCGTCCCGCAACCAGCGGATCCCCGCAACGTTCACCAGGTCTTCGGTCCACCTGGTGGGAGGCCTTCCAACGCAACGTCTTCCGGTTCCCGGTCGCCACTCCTGAACCTTTCTGCCCCATCGGCCATCCGTTCTGCGAGCAATGTGCCCTGCCCACTGCCACTTAAGTTTGGCAATTCTTCGGGCTATGTCGGTAACCCAGCCAGGGTTACCGACATACGACGACTCTTGCGGATCTCTACATTTCTGATTCCAAGAAGTAAACGCCAAGCATAGCCCTCTTCATCAGCACCGTATGGTGACGGACGTAAAGAATTTCACCAACCCATATCTTCCCGTGGGGATCGTAAGAGGCGACTAAGGGACACACCAGATAATGGGCAGCAGCGTTCTCTGTGCACTTTAACAACAAACTGCGATCGCCAACCCGCCTGCCAAGCGTGGCGATTATGGCAAACCCCCCCAAACTAAAATGAATAACACATAGAACATATGGCTCTGAGACGTGGTCACTTACAATGGGCCTCATCAGAAAGCCTACAGTCACTCAAAGGGCAATGGACTCTTTAACTTACAAAAAAAAAAAAAATCTCTTCCACGAAGGTGTCTTATAAACTATAGATATTATTTAAACGAGCGAAAATAAATTCAAATTAAAGTTGTAAAAAATACTGAATATGGATTACTGAAATACTAAATCGTCGTGGGCGTCAAACAGTGGGCGAATACCTACTAATGTTTAAAACAGCGACTTGAAAATAAAAGTTAGTCGACGCATTATTGCATGTTAAATCCTTTGTGGGAGACTGGTGAAATAAAGAAATCTAAGAAATCTCTAGGAAATCCTGTCACACAAAATAACCAGGCCAACTAAACATAACTGTAATTATTTGTCGATTTAATTACAATTATTGAGTGTTTATCCCGATAAATGCGGGATCGCCGGAGCAAAGCCGCGCAAAGGATAGTGTGCACTTAAATTACAAACTACAACTCTTTGCATAAAAAGTTAAAATAATCCATATTTCAAATAAAAGTATTGGTTACTATTATAAAAGTCAGTGACCGATGAATAAGCAACTTCAAAGTGTAAATAAAAAGTAATTATTAATCAAAGCTTCATTCAATTACAATCACTTTAAAAAAAAAACAACTCCCAGCGGGATTGTCTAGTTAAATGTCGATTAGACTACAAGGTCAGTTCACCAAAAATTCAAAATTCACAGCCACAACAATTATTTAAAAATATACCGTTTGATAGTGGTAAAAATGGTAAAAATTAATATGTAGGTGTAAAGGTCAATTAAAATTAGTAATTTAGTTAACAGTTATCAGTAACTGCCTACAATCTGAAATCAATACAATCATGATGATTCATCAGTACTTCAGCAGTTACGTCCACTTAATATCGGTTTCTCAAATACCTCAACGTCTTGAAGCCATGAAATTTCATTACTGAGTGGAATAGTCGACGTATGAAGTACTATCTATCTGTCTAAATAATGCCGCGCAACCGCGCAATTAATATAATATAATATAATATAATATAATATAATATTATATAATATAATATAATATAATATAATATAATATAATATAATATAATATAATATAATATAATATAATATAATATAATATAATATAATATAATATAATATAATATAATATAATATAATATAATAAAAAGGCGAAAGTTTGTGAGTGTGTTTGTGGGTTTGTATGTTTGTTACTTCTTCACGCTCAAACGGCTGGACGATCTGGATGAAATTTGGCTCCCACTGCCGGGCTGGGACACAGGCCTCCTCTCTGTGAGAGGGAATGGGCCGTAATACACCACGCGGTTTCCTCACGATGTTTTTCTTCACCGTTTTGAGAGCAGTGTTGATGAATAATTTACACAAAGTAAAACGCCTGCCTGGGTTCGATCCCACGACCTACAACTTGTAAGTCGCGGCCGATACTACTGGGCCACCACTGCTCTCCTAGAATAACATATGTCCCCTTGGGATAATTATTGACATTCACGCGGGCGAAGAAGCTGGCAGAAGATAGTAACTAATAAAACGAGTATTTTTTTTTTAATATAGAATTGTTTGGTTATAGAAAGTAATCTCTAGAAGTAGCCTTAGAATCTTTTATACACGAAAATGCACGGTTCCTGTGGCCACGGCGGTTAAATGACGGGAAATCAGTAGTTATCTACATAAATACGTAGATTTTATATTAAAGATATTTCCACATGCCGTTTGGTTGTATCGTACCTAGTTGTTTAAGTGGATAGACTGTAGATATACTAGGTATCTATATCTTACACCTGCCTCACGCCGTAGAAAACCTTTTACACGGAACTGTGCCAAAATACAACTCATTACTTATTTTACGACTTCGCACAAACTACCGCAGTTAATCATGCGTATCGTGTCTTTTATTTTCAAGTCGCAGAATAGATTTGTTTAATGTTAGAGGATATAAGGTCGTAAAGATACAGGTATTAGCAACACACCCCTCCCCTATAAATGTTGATGATTTCACCTTTTGGGAAATCGCGTTTGTTCGGTTTGCTACCAACAACACTCGTGGAAATTTTAATTAAATTTAACCAATTTTGTAAAGAACGTTTATTCAAAGGGTCTTATTGATTTTCCATGTAGGTGCCTGATTAAAATGTTTTACCATATTTTTAAGTTTCAAAAACAATGATCTGGTAATTAAACCTTAACTTCAATAATACGAGTAATAAAAAGGTTAGGTATTAGTTTTTAGTTGTTCTGGTTAACAATTCTAATATTTTAAGGAATGTTTGCATCGCAGTCACAAATCACAATCTGTCAAAAACCTAGAGGGGTTTCTTGTTTTTACCCGACTGCCGAAGGAGGGTAATGTGTTCATCAGTCTATGTATGTATGTATGTTTGTTCCTATGTGGCGTTCTAGAGACCAAACGCTTTGGCCGATTTTGATGATTTATACGTCAATCGAATCGTCTTAACCCTGCGAGTGTCACTGGTTACATTAAAATAGGAAAATATAAAAATGGCGGCTTTTGGGCGCCATATTGTGGGGGACAAATTTATTTTTTTCTTACATTCCCTTCGTGTGGGGTATCAAAATAAAGGGTTTTATGAGGTGATTTCAAAAATGTATAAAAATCAAAAAGCACGACTTCTTCTGGTTTTGGTCAGTCAGCTCGCGATTAAGTATCCTACGACTGCACAGCATGATTTTCTTCTTGTTTAGGGCTTTTTAACTCGGGTTTTTTTTATTTTTTTTATTAACTTTTTTTTTCTTATACTTTGATAATTTTTTAACATTTTGGCTGTCGTTGCGATGATATTGCCACATGAATTTGAAATGTTTTTTAAGTACTAGTGAAACATCTTTTATTTAAGTCTTATTAGATCTAGAGACTCGAATTTGTCGGTTAATTATGTAGGTATGTATCTACGTAAGTGACGTAGTTCTCGTCTCATCTTACGGGGTTCATAGTATAATTAGATGCGATACGAAATGCTAATTCTAAAAGGCAGACTTAATACGTTTCTAATTTAGTTACAATACCAAGTATTTAGTACAAGTTTTGGTTAGTTATAACAAAGAAAACCACACTAGATTTTTTAATGAAATGTTAATCAAATCACCATTTTTTCGGGATACATTTTGTTAAAATACTGTAATAATAAATTTACAGTTTTTATTTAATTAACCTCAGTAATGTAACAAAAGAATAAAGTTCACTACCAAGAATAAATAAATTCATTTTCAACAAACAAACTTCAGTTTCTGGTATGAAGTTGTTACTGTGTCTTTGGAAATCATGTAATGATGACAGTAATTAGGCCAGTACTGGTATGACCAAGGCACGCTGCGTGTGGCCTTAATTGGGTGCTAGGTGAAATGTAGCGTGGCCCATTGCCGACAATTGGTCATTCCATCAAATTCTGCCTTATCACTTTATTTACTACTAGTAGACGATGAGTATTACATTGAATTATTAAAAAACCTTATAACTAACAGACTTAAAAAAAGATGTTATCAAATTGACCCGTATAAAATATTGCTGGATTTGCACAATATTAATATAATGTTGGGATATATGGGTTCTGTGTAGGTACACAAAACCCACATATACGAACATTATTAAATGTTCTTAATAGGTGTTAAGAACATTTAACGGCACTGCCATACTTTTTGATCCAAATATAGTATTTTAGAGTTAGGGCTTGTAGAGTTAGCCCCTCTAGAGTTATGGGGTTTGGCTCTACTTGAGATCTGATAACTTTTTATCATTGAAAGCGTTATTATCTTGTGATTCTCACACTTTCACACCTACGTATATACACACGCACACACACCACGAAAGAGCACGTATGTATTATTTTTAATGGTTATTATTGTTTTTCCTATTTCCGATGTATAAAATGTTGTGAACACAAGTACCATAACGGGTGAGGACACTGACTCCTGTAACACAGGTCTCACCTGGCACAGGAGTCAGGGTTTCAAATGGAAATTTATAACTTTTTCTTTGTGTCAATAAAAATATATTACATTATATATATATTTATTTTATTATTATTCTTGGAAACCAATTTACATGAATAACTTTTGGTGGGATTTGATATCTCTTTCCTCACTTTTTTATGTTCTGTCTGACATAAAGCTACACATATAGATTCGCCTTATATTCTGTACCTATGTTAAGATTTTTATACTTCTTTTAACATGATAGATATCATAATACCCCCATTTAGGATTTATGTTTTGGACGAGGAACTTAACTCAATAACCCTTTAAGGCATCGTTAATCAAATCTGTCAGGCGCAATTTTACTTTTATAAGCCTCGGCTTTTCACGATCCAAAATCACTGGAGCATATCAGCAAAATACCTTGAGTTTTATCAGATTTTTTGGGAAACTGCAATACCATACTTAAGTATCAAAAGTCGTTGATTTTTAAACGATTACTAAACTGTTTACCTATCGAAATCTACTAAACAAAATTCTTTGCTGATACATGCACGTCCTATAACAGTATCTAGAAGCATCAGAAGTCCTTAATGGTAACCGGCCTTTACTGGCGCATCTCGAAAACCTAGCAAATAAAACAAAAAATTCATCACATAAAGGGGTAAAAACTGGAATTAGACAGTGACCCGAGTAGCGTCCAAGAAATGGAAAAAGAAGTATTAGTATTGCCATCGCAGGTAGACCCTGAATAAAGATGACACAGGACCGTGGGCACACAAGAAAACAGAGATATATGCTCAGCATTGGGTGAATTCCGGCTGATCATGATGAAATGCCCAGCCCGTTTCATCATCGGACTACCAGACGTACGGCATTGCGCCACCGGTACATGGTACGCACTAAACGTTTTGAGAATACTTTTATTATGCGTACAGCTAAGGAGTGGAATTCCCTGCCGGAGTCTGTGTTTCCCGATAGCTAAAATCTGGGGGTCTTTAAGTCAAGAGTGAATAAATTACTTCTAGGCAAGCGTGCTCCATCATCGACCACATCATCGCTTACCATACCATAGGTGAGATAGTGGTCAAGCGCGAGCCTATATTAGATTTAAAAAAATTATTAAAATAGGGGATGATGTATAGTAGTTGTTCTCTTTTTTGATGGAAAATTCCATCAGGCACACGACTTCTTATAATCAACACACCTAAAAGTTCATCTCCGGTCAAAGTAAATAAATTATCCTCAATACATAATTTGATTAACAAGACTGTAATTATCAAAGTTAAAGCTAGAATATCATAACGTCAAACTAATATTTAAGTATTTAGTTCAATGTAAACAGTTCGCAAACTGTTGTGGACTCTCGATTTCAGTCAATTTAATCGTAAAGTCGAGTCTTACATTTTTATATTTTGCGACTAGAATTGAGCAGGCAAACCAAAGCTTTGAAATTTGATTCATTGGTTTAGAACAGTTGCGGTAGAGAGACTCCTGGCTAAGTACTACCTTGCGTCGATTTTCAAGGCTTCAAGGCAACGCTTGCAGTAGCTACAGTTGGTCCGTGGATAGGTCTTTTACCGCAACCCTACTGTATCTTTAAGAGCACGTTGAGATGTTAGTTCCGGCTGTAATTAATTGTAGATCTTTGCAAGTTATTTCGGATAGTCAGGAGCTCGAAAGTATTAACGTACTTAGGTTATGGACATCAGCATCCGTACCGAATACGTTTCATAAATATAATGGTTCGACTGTGAAAAAGGGGAAGATGTCTACAAGTCATAACATCTGTTCGTTACGCGTACTGGAAATAACCTTGCTTAATGCACCGCGGCGCGACACCGCACCGTTCCACGTTGACGACATCGTGACGAGGTGATGGGGACAAGCCCTCATGGTCACCCCTCTGATAAGCAGTCACTTCATGTAAAATATTGTTGACAATTTGTATAATATAAACGGTAAGGTCGTATAAAAGGGATTTATTTCGGTTTAAATCGTTTAATTTCAATAGAACGATAATACATTTTGGGTCAACATACGTGTCGCGCACAATACGTAGGTTGTGGACATCAGCACCCGTACCGAATACGTTTTAAAACTAGAATCGTTCGACTGTGAAAAAGGGACAGACGTCTACAAGTCATAACATCTGTCCCTTATGCACACTGGAAATAACCTTGCTTAATGCACCGCGCCGCTACACCGCACCGTTCCACGTTGACGTCATCGTGACGAGGTGATGGGGACAAGCCCTCATGGTCACCCCTCTGATAAGCAGTCACTTAATGTAAAATATTGTTATTCAGATGATCCCGACAGCTTCCTAACTTATTGGATAGCTAGTAAGTAATCCAATAAGCTATCAACTAGCTGGTAGCTGTCAACTGTTTGTTTATTCATAGCCTTTTCGTAGGCTATGAACAGTTGATAGCTGTTTATGTTAATTAAACACATACAAGCATTTCTCTCAATTCACAGAGTAGTAGGTAGGTGAAGGTCCCGAGTCGACGGCGCGTAGTGTTCCACGCGCGCCTCAAAGAGATGTCAGCAAAAATTGACGGGGTCTGACAGGGCCGATGCCTGTCTGGGTCGCGGATAAATTTGAAAAAGAGTTACCGCGGCCCTGGCTCAAGCAACTGAAGGAACACGGGTGGGTTTTAGTCAGTAAAAGTCTGACACGCACTTCCGCTTCACCCAGAGCGGGAAAAGTCATTGGATGATTTCCCACCCAAAAAAAAAAAAAAAAGGTAGGTGAAGGTACCTAATTCTTATGTAATTTGTTAAAAAAACAACCGATTATTTATTTATACTTGCTATGCATAAAAATGCCGTTAGCACTTAATCCATGAACACTAGAGGCGAACTTAAGCCAGAACACTACAGGCAGAGACTATTGATGAATGAAACAAGAAGAGCTACAAAAACTTTTGATTTTTCCCGACCCACTATGTAGCAACAAATGAATGCAGTAGTTTTAGCCTGTGAACGAGTTTTATCGACGGTCAACACTGAGTTGCGTGCTACGGGCAAAATAAATTGATTCCGAATATTTTGTAACTGAGATTTTTTCGATATGAAAATAGCCTTGTTTGGTAAACTATGGTAGCTGGGTTTTGTTATTAAGGAAATGGTATAAAGGTGTCTTTAGACAGGATGTCAGAATCATTGTTAGTGAATGGGGTCCTTAATAATCTGGGCAGTCATTAGGATAAATTAGGTAGGTATACTACTTACAATATTAATAATACCTATTTAATGAGGATGTCCTTCCGCATTTCATTCCATGGTATAGTTGTTCTATCTCACGATGACGGATGAATCGTTGCAAAATGAATCTAATTTCGGCGTCATAAAAGTCACGTAACCCTTCTTCGTGAGATAGAACAACTATAACAGAATTCTGTCGGTGACTATCTTCTATCTAATTATCATTTAAAGCTCTCAAACTATAAATGATAAAGTATACTTTATATTTCTATAAATTGTTTAATAATAATAGTTTTACGTCATTTTTTTTCTATTTATAATAGGTTGATGGCCGCACGGGTCAATCTTCGGTCCGAAGATGGGTGACCATCTTTACAAAGCGAGTTTCTGCCGTGCCTCGGAAAGCACGTTCCGCCCGGCCCGGGCTGTCATTTGAAGATCTTTGACAGTCGTTACGGGTTGTCAGAAGCCTGAGATCTGACACGAGTCTAACCAAGGGGTATCGTGTTACCCAGTTACTGGGTTGTGGAGGTCAGATAGGGAGTCGCTCCATGTAAAACACTGGTACTCAGCTGAATCCGGTTAGACTGGAAGCCGACCCCAACATAGTTGGGAAAAGGCTAGGCAGATGATGACCCTGAGAAGAAACACCAAAACACACTCAAAGGTCAATGTCTCTTTTGAATCTTATATAAACTGGTAAATAATTACCATAAAGTACGTAAGCGTAATTACTAACTCTAATCATATATCAAGGTGTTGAGAATAATTTAAAATTGCCGCCTTCTCAGCTGTCAAACTAACTTGTGTTTAATTGTCTGTGCTGTGACAAAAGTCACTCGTTCTCTCTGATACAAAAGTATGGTGAATTTATTAATAAAAAAATGGCCAAGTGCGAGTCGGACTCGCGCGCGAAGGGTTCCGTACCATTATCGCAAAAAAACACGTTTGTTGGATGGGAGCCCCACTTAAATATTTATTTTATTTTGTTTTTACCCGGCTGCAAGGAAAGAGTTATGTTTTTCGCGCGTATCTTGTATGTTTGTATGTATGTAATATTCTTTATTACCTCGTATCTTTAAAACCAATTGACGGATTTTTATAATTAAGACATCGTTAGATAGGTCTTGGCCGCCCAAGTGTTCTTAGATAAGTGCCGTTGAAAAAAAAGAAATATGGCGGCTTTTGGGCGCCATATTGTGAGGGTTGCAATTTTTTTTTTCTTCGAAACCCATCGAATGGGGTATCAAAATGAAGGGTTTTTAGAGGAGATTACAAAAATATAAACTACTTATATGTTTAAATGTCATTCGAAAAAAATGATAACTAAAAAGTTGTAAATAAAAAAAGTTAATTTAAAAATCAAAAACCCGCCTGCTTAAAAAGCGAACTAAAAAGCTGTAAACAAGAATAAATCATGCTGTGCAGTCGGAGGATCAGGGGGTCAGCCAGTTTACGAATATGTATCCTCCGACTGCACAGCATGATTTATTCTTGTTTACAGCTTTTTAGTTCGCTTTTTAAGCAGGCGGGTTTTTGATTTTTAAATTAACTCTTTTAGTATTTGTTGTTATAGCGGCAACAGAAATACATCATCTGTGAAAATTTCAGCTGTCTAGCTATCACGGATCATGAGATACAGCCTGGTGACTGACGGACAGATAGACAGACGGATCGCGCAGTCTTAGTACTAGGGTCCCGTTTTTACCCTTTGGGTACGGAACCCTAAAAACTATGCTAAACCTAAGAAATCCGTTTAAATTACAACACAAGGCATTTTAAGTATAGCACCGTAACTAAAATATAGCTGATATTGTGTAATGTAATATCAGTTTTACAAAAATTATTATTTTTGTCCATTACGAAGTACTTTCAATTTATTATTTACAACAGAATTTAACTAAAATATACTTACTTATGAACTTACAAAAACAATTTAATATCACTTAAAAGAATCTTCAGATTACATTTAAAAAAATTCATAATAAAATCTGAAGCTCTCTATTCATTAAATTCATAAAGGTATTACTGCAGCTTAAAAATTTTCCTTGAAAATCTCGCTACGAACCACATTTAGTATTCTCTCATGAACTTAAAACTATTATCACATGTAATACGATAAGGTGCTTAACTTGAGAAGGTTAGTGTGTGACACGAATCTCGGCGGTAATGCCAAAATACCCTTTAATAAACTGTGTTGTTTTTATTAAATTAGTTCCGAGGCACGCGACCCACGAAACTAAAATATTACGTAATCAGGTCAGCAGTGACATACGTACGATTATTATAATACTTGCCTACTGGTTTTCTTTCCATTTCTCTAATATTGTTTAGGAAAGTTTGGAAGTTGTGTGTGTTTTGGAGGTTTTTTGCTTAACCTTGTCCTACTGTTACAATACAGTAATCGTTTATTCAGGAAAAAACACATGTACAGGATTTTTTTAAGTAAACACGGAAAAAGAGAATCATTGTAACACTGTTGGGTACAAATTACCCACATATTTTCCACTTCTCTTTATCTTTTTTCTCCTCCGGGCAAGAAGAAGAAAGAAGTACCTAGTATTTAAATAAAATTAAATCAAACTTGTAACAGTTTCACAAGGCGATTTCCGGTTACCGTAGGCGCGCGCTTGCGGACGGCGAGTATTGGGTAGCTCGCCGTCCGATAAGGATCAGGACTGAGTCAACGGCGCGTAGTGTTCTACTCGCGCCTCACAGAGTTGTCAGCAAAACTGACGGTGTCCGCTAGGACAGATGCCGATGTCGGTCGCGGATAAATTTGAAAGAGAGTTACCGCGGCGTTGGCTCAAGCAACTGAAGGAACACGGGTGGGTTTTAGTCAGTATAAGTCATAAACCCTCCCGCTTTACCCAGAGCGGGAGAAGTCATTGGATGATTACCTAGACAACAAAAAACGGCTTCCTCACGATGTTTTCCTTCACCGTTGCCTGTGATGTCCAAGATTAACTTAGAAATACATATGCATTTGAAAAGTTTCATTGGTACTTGCCTGCATTTGAACCCATGACCTCAAGCACGGGAGGTGAGGTCTTAACCACCACGATACCACTAGACCAACGAGGAAGTACGTAGAAACGAGGAAGTAATAAAAATTTCCAACAAATCTAAAAATATTTGTGTCGCAGTATTAGCTACCCAATTTATACCATGGTTATTAATAGCATTCACGCCAAAATTACTTTGCCGGTTGAATGTAGACTACCAGGCACTTATCAATATTTAACGTGACTCTGAACTATAAATATATGCGGAATAAATTATTGTCGGATCGAACCTAAAACGAAGACCTTCCATATTTTGTAGAAGCTTTCATCTGAAGAGATTACAAAGAGTCCGTAAATGGAGCAGTGGCCCCGACTTACGTCGTAGGATCGAACCCAGGCAGGCGCTTCACTTTGTGTAAATTATGTCATCACCACTGCTCTATAAACGGTGAAGGAAAACATCGTGAGGAAACCGGCACGTCATAGAACCAAAACTTCGAAGACATGTGACATCCACCAACCCGCACTGGGCCCGCGTGGTAGATTAAGACCCATCCTCTCTCACAGCGAGGAGGCCTGTGTGAGAGTGGAGGATGATGATGACGCAAATGTACTTAAATGTGACCAATGGAATATTAAATACAGAGCAGCTCATCATCAATACATATAATAAAACTGTAGAAAAGTATTTTTTGTACAACGAAAATATTTAAAAAAAAAATAGCCAGGGTGTTAAAGGATAACCAACAGAACCTATTTCCAGCATTTTTGGAATTTTTGTCTGTTTGTCTGTTTATTTGTGCACGCATCACGTGAAATGTACGAAACCAATGTAGATAACTTTTACACATAAAAATTGTGCGTAACTTGAAGAATTACTTAGTTTTTGCTTCATCGCAAACGGTTTACTCTATCAAAAGTTACATGCATTTAAAGTGTTCAAGAAGTAAAATTATCACAACACACGCAATTCAGATACTCGGACAGTTGTACTCGATATTCGATAGATGGCGTTGTGCATTTGAAGTCTAATGACTATAGAAAAAAAATTGGTAGGTAGGTAAGTAGTGTAGGTAGGAGGGTAAGTAGGGTAGGGTTGGCAGACAGATGACGGGAGCGAAGCCGCGGGCAAAGCTAGTAACTAAATAATAACAGCCGCACGCGTCTATCTTCTGAGTTCTGGAGGTCAGATAGGCAGTCGCTCTATGTAAAAATCTGGTATCCATCTGAACCCGGTTAGACTGGAAGCCGACCACAATAAAGATGGGAAAAGGCTAGGCAGATATAATGGAATATTAAATAGATAGGTTTAAACTGTAAATAACCCTAAAGCTATCCACTGACCAAAAGCTCTTTTGTTTAGAAAAAAAAATTTGTCAAAAAAATACAACCGACTTCCAAATAATAAAATACTACAAAATTAAAAATAACTTCAATTTCGAAGTCGGTGTTCTTGTTTTTGTTAATTCGTGTTTTGACATCGGCTTCCGAAATTAAAGTTATTTTCTTTGTAGTGTTTTTATTTGGAAGTCGGTTGTATATTTTGTTAACTTTTTTGTTGTGGTACATATCTATAGTGCCCATAGTTATGTCAAAATAGATTACACGAATAACATAAAACTCAACCGTTGAAATTAGAGTGTACCGGCGTGATGTAATGTTATGAAATGGTAAAAACAATAAATTGCAGCAACCCCGAGAGATTTGCCGCCATTTATTGAAGAGTTATGTTGTATATCTCCGAAGGTCTTCATCAGATCTTAATCAGATTTAAACGGTACCACTTGAGAAGCAAATATCATCAATATCGGTTCACCTAATAAAAAGTTCTGAGGAAACAAATATAAAAAATACAGTTAAATTGAAGTCGGTTAAAAATAGTAATTGATTATTATAATTGAAACCTTCTCCATACAAGGTCACATTATTACCAGCACAAGGTTTCAACACGAACTCAAAACGCGATAAACATACAACCCTATCACAGTTTCAGGAATTACACAAATGACCGACGAGCCGTCATCATAATAATATCGCTAGTTGTTTATTCTATCATTACGTGGAGTTTTTGTAATTCAAGGTGAAAATCATTCAATGGATAGGTTAATTTTACAGCTATCCTAATGGTTACAGTTGATGACTCTCAGACTACTTACATATTATCTATACTATATTATTTATAAATTTATTATTATTATTATGGTTTTTAAACTTAAGTTTCTCAGGTGAGGACCTGGTGTTTTTATATAGGATCTCACGGGTGTGAACCAAGGTGAAATCCTAATTTTCTATTTGAACTGGTAAATTATTTTGTACTGCACTTAAATTGTAAATTATTATTAATATTACAAAGCTGAAGAGTTTGTTTGTTTGTTTGTTTGAACGCGCTAATCTCAGGAACTACTGGTTGGAATTGAAAAAATATTTTTGTGTTGGATAGTCCATTTATCGAAGAGGGTTATAGGCTATATAACATCACGCTACGACAAATAGGAGCGGAGCATAAATAAAAAATGATGCAAAAACGGAAAAAAGAAAGCCTTTTTGACAGCTTCCGTTGCGTGCGCTGCGTAAACGGTTTAAGTTACGCAAGAATCATGTATGTAGGGTCGGTAAGGTAGTTAGGGTAGATGGGTAGGTAGGTAGCCAGTTAACGGGAAAAGCGAAGCCGCGTGGGACAGCTAGTGAAAAATAAAATTTAGGTCAGTCTAGATTCGGACAAATTTCGTACACATAATTTTTAAATGAACGTATGGTTATTTACTAAACTTTAGGAAACACTGGATGGCTAGGGACAATCGCGTACCCAGTAGAAATTATGTGTAAAGTTAGTAATTTATGCTATCCAAGAGAATACATTCCGTCTACCCACATACGAAATAGACTCTCTACTCCCTTATCGGTGAATTTGAAAATGAATGTGTCATCCAAATACAGAAACTTGAAGTACCAAAATGTAAGCGAGAATACAATGGGGAATTGAATCTAAATTCGAAACGGAGCTGAAATCACGCTACTAAATACCTAATAAACAATCGACGTAATGGAAACTTGAGCCATAAATATTATGGCTATATAAATCCCGACAGCGCAATTTGATTTAATGTTTTCTAAATGGCGCTATAGTGGTTGATATTGTTAAAACTAGGCTTGTTAAACTTCCGACGTTGTCACTGACAAATTAGGAACGCGCCCCGGCGAACACCCTGCCCTACTAATTGACTGCACGTCAAGTTTCGCCGCGATAATCCAAATACAAGGCATGACCGATTCCTTTTAGATTCACACCTTTTTAACGGTGATTTAGTAAAGTAGATCGCTGTTCAAAATTTGTTTATCATGATGCCTATTATGCATGTCAGGTGTTTTATTTAGGTTTAGTTTATTCTTCGCCTGATAGTTAGCCTGATATTTTTATGCACACACTTACCGTAAAATGTTGCTGTTCTTTCATGAAAGTTTCGGAAAATACGGGCGCTTAATCATCAAATTGATAGTAATTAAATAGGTGAGAGTTAAACAATTAAACAACTTGTAGAGAACCCGTCTTTTCTCGGGCTCTATGTCTCTACTTCTTAATATTTTCCTTAAACATCAAATGGCCAACTTCACAGTAAACTTAGCACTTGGTACCTGTATTATTTATCATGATCATTATTTAAGCTGAAAGTCATCTAATGCTGTGCAAAGACATCCAAGATGCTGTATCTGCTTCTCGATCTACTGGACTCCCGCAGGCCTCACTCGGTCATGGTCTTGATTCACACAAAGTCTGCCTGTCATCCGAAGCATCTTATTAATGTTACAACAGTACGCCAGTTAGGCGACCCTCACGTGGAGACAAGCATTGCTTACCACACTAGTTTTGAAGTTCGTGTCTTAAAGAATATTGAGAAGGTTTAAGTATTCAGACGAAAGACGTCATCTATTGAGGGTAGTCCTTTCCCAAAACGTCGCCACATAGCACCCGGTTCTATGCTTCTCGCATGAAAACTCCCGCGGCTTGCACTAAATAGACCAAGTACCAATTGAGTTTTTCACAAAGACTGCCAACCATCTGAAGCATTTTATTGATGTAACAAGAACACACGAACCAATTGGTGGTCTAAAACAGTTGCATAACACCGCTGATTACATTGCAAATTCGTCAGTGTGGCGCCGCCCTCAGAAACACAAGCATTGCTTACTACACTAGTTTGGGTAGACTTGAGCGGGCTAATAGCTAGCTAAGCTCGTGTCTTAAGGAACATTGAGAAGGTTTACATGTTCAGCCGAAAGACGGTATTCCTTACCCAAAACGACGCTACATACCGTCCGGTCCTGTGCGTTTCGCATCCAACGGACAATGGTACTCACAAACTAAGTCAAATTGCACATGAAAGGGAACACAAAGACAGCCAATCATCCGAAGCATCTTATTGATACTACACTGATTACATTGCAAGTTGGCCAGTGTGGCCTCTCTCTAACATATATAACACAAGCATTGCTTACTCCGCTAGTTCGGGTAGACTTGAACGGGCTAATAGCGGGCTAAGCTCGCGTCTTAAGGAACATTCAGAGCGTTTACGTATTGGAAAGTGATAGTCCTTATGATGACATGAGATTAGGATATGATGTAGGATATTGGTTCGTCGAAACTTTGGTAGATATTTGAATTCAACTAACTTTAGAATATCGGAATTTGTAGATATGGTCCGCTGTTTAATTCTGGACTAAATAATTAGCTGTATCTTTGCTCCAATGGAATATTCAGTGGGAACCGTACATTTTATAGGGATAAAAACTGCGGACACTTAGCAATTATGTAACATACTATTATAGAAAAAAATCTTGTTTATGTGACGACACGGTTGGCGTACCCTGTGGTTGAGCGATCGGCTGCTGCGCTGCGTGTCGCGTGTTCGATTCCCGTACGGATCATATATTTGTATGGCCTACATATATTTGTTCCGGATCTGGGTGTCTTGTGTATGTGAGTATAAATATTTGTAAATGCACCCACGATACAGGAAGAAATTCCTAGTGTGGGGCAACGATTAAATTTTATAAAAAAATAATGTGTTAGTACTTTCAGTGAAGACACAAATTGTAACATAACATGATGCCTGTATTTCTCGAAGGGTTAGGCAGAGGACATTCAACAATCATCATCAGCCCTTATAATGTTCCCACTGCTGGGACGCAGGCATCCTCTCGGTGTGAGAGGTAATGGGCCTTAATCCACCATGCGGGCCGAGTGTGGGTTGGTGGATGTCACATGTCTTCGAATTTTTGGTTCTCACGATGTTTTCCTTCAACGTTTTTAGAGCAATGGTGATGAAAGTAAAGCGCCTGTTCGAACTCACGACCTACCCGTAAGTCGGGGCCGTTACCACTGGGCCACCACTGCTCTCTATTCAACAATGACGACCTCTTTATCATCCAGTAATATTAGTTAGTATTCCATTCGTAAATCTATTCTGAAACTTTGGATAATGTAGAGCTACCTCTATTGCTGAGTGTACAAGGAGCTGCTGATTTTGATGTTTGGCTTAATCCCTTTATAAGCACTTTAGGATATCTACTTAGAAGAAAATTTCACTAGCCTCCGATCACCTGGACTACTTACCTAAGATTTTCTCGCTAAGAGGATACTCGCCTATATTTTAAACGAAGTAAATTTCCTCCACTCCTCTAAACTCAAACTTCGTGACAACGGAGAAAAGCCATGGATTCGTTTCAATAAATAATTCTGTGTTGCCCGAAAGCTACAACCTAGGGATCTTTAAGTCAAGACAGAATAGGTTGATCCTGAGCAAGCGTGCTTCACTGTCGACCACTTAATCGCTTACCATCTGGTAAGATAGTGGTCAAGCGCGAGCCTATCTATAATTAAAAAATAACAGGCTCGGTATATAAATCTAACTGTCAATTTGATGAGTTGAGTGGAGAAAATGTTTTAGATATAGAGGTTAAACCTATAACAACATTTTGTTTTTTACAATACTGTATACATCACACATTTTAAATAAAATGAAATTGATTCATATCGATAGACGGAATATTACAAAAATTGCAGCCAAGCTTAAAAGTTATGATGTTGAGTTTGAGTGACATTTAGTGCTCGGACAAATGAAAATTTATTTAAACGCTGTGACATTCAAATTCATCCAATAACATTTTTCAGATAAACGGTCAGCTTTTCGAGTCATTGAATAATTTTCTAAATTGCTTTAATCGGTGCTCTTAAATCCCTCTTAACTTTATTCATAGAAAAAATATTGCGGTGTATGAATAAATTGATCGTTAAATTAAATTGTGTCCTATTAAAATATTATGAATTTGTTAACAACCAAACGAATAAATTTACCTTTCTCTATGCTTACATTCATATATCCAATATTTACAAAATACCTAAAATCCACACTTAGTTCCAGTATGAATTTATAATTAAATGTGAACAAAATGAATATAATATAATTGTGTACACATTCAATAAAATGAAACCAATTCAGATTCAACAAAATATTATTTTAATTGGCAATGACTTTTTCCGCGCAAACTATTCCTGTAATTCGCATGTTCGATTTTAAATTTCTCAAAAATGTTTTTCGATATTCGTTGGCTATATTTGCTTAACAGCACTATTAGCTGGGTCAATGACACATTGGCGTTCTACAGTTTGGACAAGACGATTACAATCAGCCTAACGAGCTTCACACATCTAGATTTGCCGATTCCGATCTTAATGAATTTCATTTGTTATGAAAACCTTTAAAACATTACGTAGCATGATAATCATGATTTAGCTGGTATTATTGCTGGAGTCGATTTTCAACGTATTTTCTGTAGAGTTTTTACTAACGTTGAGTTTTTATTATTTCGCATTATCCAAATAACCGTTGAAGTGTTAAGCAACATTTTTCACAGGAATTTTTGCAATATTTCAATATATGTAATGGCCTTTATCTTCAAAATATTATTTTAAGCATTAAAATCCTTAAAAAAAAACGTAGTTCAGCCTACTTTCGAAAAAGCTAAGTCGATTTGTTTAGTTACTGACAACTTTCCAGTAAACAATCACATGTTCAACAACCCATGTTCAGCATTGAACTAATATGATTAAAATACTATTTAACGTATGTTCCTTAAGGCGATATGTAAGCCCTACTGGCCATGCGCTCGATGCCGAAATATCAATATTGAACCTCCTTTTGAACAAAATAAAGTAGAAGTTTTGTAAATAAATTAATTAATATTTTGTTATTTTTTTTATAGTTAGTTTTTTAGTATAGTTTTGTATGCAAAATATTATTTGATTTACATATGCTAATGAAGAAATACCAGCCATCAATTTATCTGTGTATAAATATTTTTAAACATCCAAGTCGTTTTGGAGGAGTTTCCAAAAGTTGTGAAAAATATCGCGTTGTCAATTATTTTTTAAAGCAAAGCTATTAGTTACACGAAAAAACCTTGTGTTAAAAATAATGTACATGAATCAATAATATTTTTTTTCAGACCTTTTAACCTAGCCGTTACTAAGGAGTATGCTTTAGAAAGTAACCGTTTTGCGGCACTAACGCGGATGTAGGCCCTTAAATGGATTTATGGCTTATTCATATTATGGCTGCTTCGACCACTTTACTTTCCAATATATTTCATTATACTAAGTTTAAATTCGCCCATAATTTCGATCTTAAAATTTCATCCTGCAAGTGTAAAGTTACACTTATCAATCAATCTGCCTAGCCTTTTCCCAACTTGGTCGGCTTCCAGTCTAACCGGAATCAGCTGAGTACCAGTGTTAAAGTTACACTTATCATTAAAATTAATTAATATCTAGATACACTTTCCATTGAACAGCAAAGGTTGTCTGTAAGAAATTGCCTATTGCGATAAGACCGCCCATTGTACACTTGTTATTGTGAACGTTTGTCCTGTATGTTTTTTTGTGGTGTACAATAAAGTATATAATAAATAAATAAAATAAATAAACAAAGGCATTACATATAGGTAAGCTTTCTATAGAATCTATTTTAAATAGTAGTGTACAAGCACGTAGCTAATTTGATGTTAATTTTATCACTCTTCTTCTTAACTACTTTCTTAACTACTTGCATTAAGTGCTGGAGTAACTAATAAAGCTATAGGCAAGTAATAAAGTAAGTTCGTTGGTTCGTTTTGGTATGAGTCATGCACACGCTAGGCTATTGCACTACTGCAATACTTGTTAGTGTTGCAGCTTCGTCTTATACTTGTAAAAGAAGAAATGTGACTGCGGTTTTAATAGTGTCCTTAGTTTCTCAAATAATTATGCAATATGGGCTGTTTTTCAACATACTTAAATATTGTGTTCTTATGTAATAAACTCTAGCTTCATTTCAAAGAAACCAAATCTATAAGACAAGATAAATTATTACCAAGATATTATTGAGAATGTATGTTACATGTAATCCACAATAATTGAAAATAAATCATACTTACGAGTGGTAGCGTCTGTAGAGGCAGCAAATAGCCAATCCAAAAGGAACAGCGCCAGTAACATTTTTCCACTTTTCCATAAACACAGTCTGTATAATAACATCATCGTAGTTGTGTTATTTTAAGTAAAATAATCGTTAGTCCGTAGATAGCTTTGTCTTACAATAAACTAAACTTATTTCGGTCCCTGGTTGGGCGCCAAACCAATTCCAGTGTAAATTACAATCGTGATCAAATTATTCGACAACATGACACCATAATTGGTTATAAACTAGTTTTGTCAAACCATAACTGGGTTATTTCTGAGAATGACAAAATTCCAAATAAACAAACTGAACCAAAAAAAATGCGGTAAATTTTCCTTTAGATTGCATAGAACACACGCAAAAAAGTGATTAAGGGGGCGGTCAACTCGGAGAGCGCGTAATATTTTCCCGAAATCCCGTGAAAAGTTTGATACGAGACATCAGCCGGGCGGGTAGCACGCGACCGCTACCGACGACGACTCACAGATAACTGTTGCAAGCGAGTTATACCGGTGCCGGCGGAAAGCGACACCTCCTCCATATTGTGGTCTCTCTCACACAAGGTGCGCGCGAACGATTCATTAACCTTCTGGTACTGACATTTCTTTTCATAATACAGAAAGTACCCAGTTTATTGGTTAACTCGTTCTTGTATTGTATACCAATCCAAGCAATTCAAGTGTCAATCACAACACAGTTAAGAATCTCAAGGATTTATCTCCAAGCTTTAATCTAAATTCCTGTTCGAACTAAATTACGTGGAAATTACGAGTACTTTGGTATTTGGACTGACTGTTATTGAAACTATTAATGTTCTGAAATATTTTTGGTGGTGGCCTAGAGTTTAACAAACCTGGTTTTCGGTATAGGAAAAGCCGGTTCAAAACCGGTGAAGTATTTTTCACTACACGCTCTGTATCAAATCTCTTGAGGGAACCTGGACCAAATGGTACAAAATGGTAAAAAAACTCACAACAGGAACTTCATTGTGATGTTTAGTCCCGCATTTTAACTTTATAACCACGCGAAGAGACCGAAGTAGAATAAAATGAGCGAAAAAGCTTCAAAATGTCCAGCATGTAGAAGTCCTTTTTTTTCGATCCAGAGCAGTGTTCTTTAACTTCGGTATAACTTCTTTCATAAAACTATTCTAAAACTTTGCTCTATCATCACTTCCTTCTACAACTGAGTCTACAATTTAAATATCCAAAGGTTTCACTCGGTTATCGACATTTCGAAGTAATTCGAGAACCTTCCACAGACGAATAATATTTCATTAGACTCGAACCGCAACCACAACAGCGGGAAACCATGCAAATGCTTAACTTCGAACATTGATTTTTTAATAATAATTACCCTTTGAACTATGGCGTCACTCTTTCTTCGTAGAAAAATGGAAAACAGTTCATGCAAACAAACACACTACAGGCTATCCAGTAGCGATCTTTCAGATAACCTAGCTAAGCGGCTTTAATGGGAATCCCTAACGAATTTCAAAATTTTAATAATCTGTTCATATTTGCGACAATCCAGTTCCATTTTTTCACATATTCGCAACAAAACTATTTCTTCGTATGTCTGAGTGGATTCTAAAAACGTGCCTATTATTTATTTTGTTTCCTAGTAAATAATGTCGAGCCGACCGGCGCCACAGAATTGAGTTCTTCGAACGGAGGGGCATTTCCTTGCAGGCAGTTCCCCTAGGTCAGCGGTAGCAGGCGGCCTTAGAAACACCATAAATATGTATACGTCACACATACGTCATTCTTGCTCTTTTGATTCGATATGAGATATCAGTTTCTCTCGATTCAATGTAAAAATTTGCCTAAATAATTTATATACCTCTCAGTAATTGTCAAACTATCAATCCTCTGTC
Source organism: Orthosia incerta (assembly GCA_948252205.1). Lineage (NCBI taxonomy): Eukaryota > Metazoa > Arthropoda > Insecta > Lepidoptera > Noctuidae > Orthosia > Orthosia incerta. Next base: position 12,277,408 of record OX411748.1, read on the forward strand.
CAGATTGATAATGTAAATTTTATTTATAAAAGTCTTGACGGCGTTTAGAAACTGATTAAAATATTCTAAGCTGTACTATAGACATGCTAAACAGTTGCTCAACCACATCTACATTTATATAAAGTATATGTCTAGATACTTCTTTCACACTGACGACCTATTATTACTCTCTTCGCTGGCTTACTGTTCTTTTGCGATTTTATATACTATTTACTTCCTTACGATAATTTTTTGTTACGATACTAAATAAAATTAAATAATTACTTATTGCTCTAACTTTAACATGCAATGTAACAACTAATTTATTGATATATAATCATACAATGTTTAACAAATTGTATCGGTAACCGGTTTTCCTTTCACAGCTTGTCCTTCGACGAAGGCCTGCCCTAAATCCTACCATTTTGTCCTATATTTTGCAGTTCGTATCCATTCCGGACCAGCTCCCTTTTTTTTCATTTGCTATCTCGCGGGTACCATTCCGCTACCAGTTTCGTCCACTTCTCTTTCCCGTCTCCATTTCAGAGGCGTTTCTAGACGAAATGTATGTTTTTAAATTTAGTTTTGCTCTTTATAATCTTGTAGTCTCGTTTTATCTATTCTCCTGACTCCAATTAGTTACGCTTCTTTCCATTCCGTTTTGACATACTTAGATGTTTTTGAGTTGTTGCTCAATTAGTGCCCATTTAAGACATTCATACGGCAGGCATTAGGCATGTCTTAGTCCTTCATGTTCTCGTTCTGAGACCAATACCGTTTCCAACTGTTTACTATCCTTCTATCTAGTTCTTTTAGTTTTGTCACTAGTTATTTATTTTAGACATTAAAAATATTATATATGTACATACTTAAACACTAAACAAAAGTAAACTTTACAAACTTAAAATGAAACTAACTACTTACACTATATACAAAAGAAAGGTACACTTAGGCGTCGAAGTACTCATCCACATCGCTGTCATCCGGGAACGTGCCCAGAAGACTGGCAGCATTGCCACGTTGAATGGCAATGCTGATTCTTTGCGCAAAGAAAGAGCCAGCCTTCTGGTCACGCACGGTGTCGATCAGTCGGCGAGAGATCTCCTTAAAAAGGAGACGTGCACTTGGGCCCCATGACCCAAGCGTTTCGACCCCAAACGGCTCAAAACTGTAATTACCAATTAGGTTAAAGTATTTGCGCCGCTTGAGGGCCTCAGCAGCCGCAGCAGCAGCGCCAGCACAGCCCGCCGAACTAGGAATATGAGATGGCGCAAGGGTGTCGACACAGGTTGCGTCCCACACCAGAGGCCTACCCACCTTCCACGGCACCAATGTCATGCCATCTGGTCTCTTCCCATCGTCACGTACCAAGCCGTTAGGTTCTTTTTCTTTTTGAATTGTGTGGATATTAGTTGATCCAGGTATATGTACTCATTGGCATACTCGATTTGTCCACCATCTACTTTAATACCTATTTTGGTTGATTTTGTCATTACCTTGTAATTACGATACTAAACGATATCAAATACATGATTAAATCACATAGGAAGTCACATAGTTTTTTGTTTTCTATGTAGATTTTAAACCTGCACTCATATCTTGAAGTTATAGAAAATAATATATAACTTAAATCAATCTGTTTCTACATTTGAATCTAGCAAACTGTCTGACAATACTAGAAAATATGGATGAAGCCCTATGAATGTCAGAAGTCATAACAAGTTTACAAAGTACTGTTCCCATTTCACTTCACAATAGGAAAAAATAAATGTCACTTAGCTATTTGTTTTCTTGACATATTTTGAAGCAAAAGGCTGCAGTAATGTCTTTGATACGAGTAATTCAATTTTTTCTTGTTCGTTTAATTAAAGTTGGTTGGAGTGTTTAAGTGACGTACTCAAAAATCATTAAGAAATCATCATCATCATTGCAGCCTAAAGACGTCCATTGCTGACGCTTTACCAGCTCGTTGGTCCATCTAGTGGAAGGCCTTCCAAAGCAGTCGTCTGGTTCGCGGTCGCCACTCCAGAACTTTTCAGCCCCATAGATCATCCGTTCTGCGAGCAATGTGCCCTGGCCACTGTCAATTAAGTTTCGCAATTTTTCTGGCTATGTAACTTTGGTAGGTACTCATGCGGATATCCGCATGAGTAGGATATCCTCATCATCCTTAAAAAACTGGCCAAGTGCGAGTCGGACTTCGCACATTTAGGGCTATGTACCAAACCGCAAAGACAAGTTGGTTGCAATAGGAAAAATGAGGGCATTTCAAAGAAAATTCTGATTTATCAATATTTTGGTATTTGTTAGTAAAACATACGTAATAATAAACATTAACACCAAATTTTAAGTTCCTAGGTCAATGGGAAGTTAAAAAATTCGACAGACCAAAATTTCGTAAAAAAATCTGACTGGTGGCTTATCATTCCTTTGTTTTCCAATATTTTTCTAAACTAAAAATACAGTGTTGATCTATTCAACGAGCTCTAAATAATCGTACCAAATTCGATGCTTTTTCATGGCCCCTAGTAGCTGCACGGGAGTCACCCTTAAAAACAATTTAAAATATTTTTTGACAACTTGTATGGCTTTGGGTCAGCAAGATGCTTATACTGTAGAAAATTTGAAGACTGTAGCTCCAACCATAAGGCTGTAAAACCGTTGTGACAGACGACGGACAGACAGACACGTGATTGAGAGCAATAGGACTCCGTTTGGACCCTTCGGGTACGGAACCCTAAAAACATCCATCATCGGACTACAAGACGTACGGCGAAGCGTCATCGGTACATGGTGGACATACGGCGATGCATCATCGGACTACAAGACGTACGGCGATGCGTCAACGGTACATATGGTGGACATCCCACCCATACGCACCAACCGTTTTGGGAATACTTTTATTATACGTACAGCAAAAGAGTGGAATTCCCTGCCGGAGTCTTTAAGTCAAGAATAAGAATGAATAGGTTTCTTCTAGGCAAACGTGCTGCATCGTCGACCACATCATCGCTTACCGTCAGGTGAGATAGTGGTCAAGCGCAAACCTATCAATAATAAAAAATAAAAAATGGGTTCAAAATAATCACTATTGTTGTGATTTTAAGGCTCATATTTCAAGTCAGGATGAAGAACTGGGAGTCAGTGACAGCGTGACAGGTGATCGGAATGCATGAAGAAAACGTGTTGCAGCGACCCTAAGTCGGTCAAGGGCAGGAATATGATGATTTCAAGTCAGTTTAAAGGACCTCAACGCTAAGCAGTCGCCATGACAACAGAAAAAAACTCTCGATTCATGTCAATAAAATTATAAAAAGTAAAGTTAGTAAAATGCGTTTTTAGGGTTCCGTACCCAAAGAGTAAAAACGGGACTCTATTACTAAGACTTCGCGGTCCGTCTGTCTGCCTGTCTGTATGTTTATCTGTATGTTTGTCTGTCTTACACCAGGCTGTATCTCATGAACCGTGATAGCTAGACAGTTGAAATTTCCACAGATGATGTATTTCTGTTGCCGCTATAACAACAAATACTAAAAACAGAATAAAATTAATAGGTAAGGTTTTTTTGCGATAATGGTACGGAACCCTTCGTGCCCGAATCCGACTCGGACTTGGCCAGACCTGGCTTTCTCATAATTTATTGGCCTCATAAATAGTCAAATAATTTGAAGAGTTAATTATTTGACCACTTGTAAGACTAGTAATTCTTTTTTTTTTTTTGTTTTGTTTTCAAAACGTTGCCCCACACTAGGAGTTTCTTCCTGTATCGTGGGTGCGTTAATAAACATATAAACTCACATACACAACACCCAGAGCCGGAACTACTATCTATAGGTCATACAAATATTTGTAATAATTGATGAATAAAAGAGTATAGCCGAAATTGTAAGCTATTAGTTAGCATATTTAATCATTGGTTGGGTTAACTACGGATAAAAAACTGGCCAAGTGCGAGTCGGACTCGCGCACGAAGGGTTCCGCACCATTATCGCAAAAAACGGCAAAAAAATCACGTTTGTTGTATGGGAGCCCCCCTTAATTTATTTTATTTTAATTAAATAACTATTATTTTTTGAAGTGAATATACAACTAAACATTCTGTGAATATTTCAAGCGTCTACCTGTTGCCGTTATTAATATCGAGCAAAAAACGGCAAAAAAAACACGTTTGTTGTATGGGAGCCCCCTTAAATATTAATTTTATTCTGTTTTTAGTATTTGTTATTATAGCGGTAATAGAAATACATCATTTGTGAAAATTTCAACTGTCTAGCTATCACGGTTCATGAGATACAGCCTGGTGACAGACGGACAGACAGACAGACAGACAGACGGATCGTGAAGTCTTAGTAATAGGGTCCCGTTTTTACCCTTTGGGTACGGAACCCTAAAAACTGGGCCTAATCATTAAATGATTCGAGATGGACTCGAGTTGCGAGAATATGACTTGGAATATAAGGTTTGCTGGGTTTTGCTGTAGTATTTTGGTTTAAAACTCAACTAGAAATACAGCCTTAACTATTGGAAATTATTACAGAAAGAATAACAAGCTATAGGTTTCAAACTACTGAAGTAGCTACTCAAATTCAAAGAAGAAAACTTAACTTCCGAAGCTTGCTTATTTCCCGATTTTTATTTACTTTTAAAGTATGGATAAATGTTTTTCCCTAGCTATTCTAGGTAGGTTTAGAGGTTATTCAAATTCTAAGTAAAATCAACTTCTGAAAAAAAATATTAAGATAAGTAGCGTTTGTGTGCTTTTCCTAGAAAACATTATTCTGAAATGAAAGTATAGCTAGATTATTATTCATGTTAATTAGAAATCATAAGTTAACTCTGTCCATAATTTTGTTAGGACTTAATGAGAGCTGAAACTTCATGTTAATACTGGCATCTGGGGATAATACTTTTTTGAGTTAGTAATAGGAATGATTACTGGGTAGAAAAATAATTATTCTATTGAGTCCAACAGTGAGATTATTAAATAATAATGTACATGTATTTTTTGCCGTATCAAATCTATAAAAATTTACAAATGCATACAAGTTCAGGAGTGCTTGTGAGGTCACTTTTGAATAAAATGTGCAACGTGACGTCACATGAAATTTCAACGCACTATATCGTTGCAATGTTTTGTTTACTTGGCAAAACAAATATACGTGTCCAATATTTTTTATTAATCAACCTGAACCCACAAAAATATTTTTAGATCAGGTCTAGCTTATTCTAAAGAAAGATAGATAACAGCTTAACTAATTAAATTATTAACAAAGCATGAATGAATCAAGTTTAACACAAATAAGTGCTCATTCACAAAGAGGCCGTTTTAAAGGTCCGTTTTATCGTATACCATTATATTAGGCAAAGGCGAAGGTAGTTGTAGGAGCGAGTTCACACACACAACAGTATTAAAATACTGAGCCCTATTTCCCTTAACCTTTAAACAACCTTTTAAATACATCCTTGATCCGTTTCAAACCGTATTTGAAACAAAATATCTGCTTGGAGAGCCCTCTGTAGCACGAACATTAAACAATGTATACTTGATTATACAATACGATCATCTTCCTTTGAATCAAACGCACCGACTCGCAGAGAATGCGTGTAACGTAACACGTCACTATACGCCGAGCGTGCGTAGAACGGAACGGAACCACATTAGAGGTTCCTAGAAATTACTAGCTGTAAATACAGGATGGCTTTTAATTCATTCGCAATCACTATGCAAACAAAACCTGGGACAAAATGAAGCAGTTTTTTTGTTTTTTTTCGATATTTCTGATTTGGTTACATAGTGAAAGTTCATACTTATATTCACGAGTACTTTACAACCCCTAAACGTTAATTGTAATGTTCACGCTTTTATCTAAATCTATTGGTAGATCAATGGCTGTTATAGAGCGGGAAGCAGTGCGGCATTGTGAGAAGTAGAAAGAGTTATAGAGCGGGAAGCACTGCGGCATTGTGAGAAGTAGAAAGAGTTATAGAGCGGGAAGCAGTGCGGCATTGTGAGAAGTAGAAAGAGTTATAGAGCGGGAAGCACTGCGGCATTGTGAGAATTAGAAAGAGTTATAGAGCGGGAAGCACTGCGGCATTGTGAGAAGTAGAAAGAGTTATAGAGCGGGAAGCACTGCGGCATTGTGAGAAGTAGAAAGAGTTATCGAGCGGGCAGCACTGCGGCATTGTGAGAAGTAGAAAGAGTTATAGAGCGGGAAGCACTGCGGCATTGTGAGAAGTAGAAAGAGTTATAGAGCGGGAAACACTGCGGCATTGTGAGAAGTAGAAAGAGTTATTGAGCGGGAAGCACTGCGGCATTGTGAGAAGTAGAAAGAGTTAAGGAGCGGGATGCACTGCGGCATTGTGAGAAATAGAAAGAGTTATAGAGCGGGAAGCACTGCGGCATTGTGAGAAGTAGATAGAGTTATAGAGCGGGAAGCACTGCGGCATTGTGAGAAGTAGAAAGAGTTATAGATCGGGAAGCACTGCGGCATTGTGAGAAGTAGAAAGAGTTATAGATCGGGAAGCACTGCGGCATTGTGAGAAGTAGAAAGAATTATAGAGTGGGAAGCAGTGCGGCATAGTGAGAAGTAGAAAGAGTTATAGAGCGGGAAGCAGTGCGGCATTGTGAGAAGTAGAAAGAATTATAGAGCGGGAAGCAGTGCGGCATTGTGAGAAGTAGAAAGAGTTATAGAGTGGGAAGCAGTGCGGCATTGTGAGAAGTAGAAAGAGTTATAGAGCGGGAAGCAGTGCGGCATTGTGAGAAGTAGAAAGAATTATAGAGCGGGAAGCACTGCGGCATTGTGAGAAGTAGAAAGAGTTATAGAGCGGGAAGCACTGCGGCATTGTGAGAAGTAGAAAGAGTTATAGAGCGGGAAGCAGTGCGGCATTGTGAGAAGTAGAAAGAGTTATAGAGCGGAAAGCAGTGCGGCATTGTGAGAAGTAGAAAGAATTATAGAGCGGGAAGCACTGCGGCATTGTGAGAAGTAGAAAGAGTTATAGAGCGGGAAGCACTGCGGCATTGTGAGAAGTAGAAAGAGTTATAGAGCGGGAAGCAGTGCGGCATTGTGAGAAGTAGAAAGAGATATAGAGTGGAAAGTAGTGCGGCATTGTGAGAAGTAGAAAGAGTTATAGAGCGGGAAGCAGTGCGGCATTGTGAGAAGTAGAAAGAATTATAGAGCGGGAAGCACTGCGGCATTGTGAGAAGTAAAAAACTGGCCAAGTGCGAGTTGGACTCGCGCACGAAGGGTTCCGCACCATTATCGCAAAAAACGGCAAAAAAATCACGTTTGTTGTATGGGAGCCCCCCTTAATTTATTTCATTTTAATTTAATAATTATTATTTTTTGAAGTGAATATACAATTAAATATTCTGTGAATATTTCAAGCGTCTACCTGTTGCCGTTATTAATATCGAGCAAAAAACGACAAAAAAATCACGTTTGTTGTATGGGAGCCCCCCTTAAATCTTAATTTTATTCTGTTTTTAGTATTTGTTGTTATAGCGGCAATAGAAATACATCATCTGTCTAGCTATCACGGTTCATAAGATACAGCCTGGTGACAGACGGACAGACGGACAGACAGACAGACGGATCGTGAAGTCTCAGTAATAGGGTCCCGTTTTTACCCTTTGGGTACGGAACCCTAAAAACAACTACTTCTCAAGACCCCGCTTCCAAAACATGGGCCAAAGGCGAGGGAAGGAAATTAAAAGAATGGGAATCTCATACAAGCATTTTTTTTTTTCTTTAAAAAAAACGTTGCCCCACTCTAGGAATTTCTCCTGTATCGTGGGTGCGTTTACAAACATATAATTTCACATACACAAACACCCAGAGCCGGAACAACTATTTGTAGATCATACAAATATTTGTTCCGTACGGGAATCGAACCCGCGACACGCAGCGCAGCAGTCAATCGCTCAACCACTGCGCCAACCGTGCGCCCATAATAACAACATAGCTTAAATTGCTGGTGTATAAGCATGTTATACAAAGTCGATCTAAACCATTTATTATCACTACCCTACTTACCTACCTACCTGCCTACCTCTCTACCCTACCTACCTACCCTACCTACCCACCTACCTACCCTACCTACCTACCAACAATTTTGTTTACATCCAAAAAGTAGCTTATGTCCTTCCTCAGCATGCCATCTATCTCCTTGCCAAATTTCATTGAATTCCGTTCAGTGGTTTATGCGCCAAAAGGTAACAGACAGAGTTACTTTCGAAATTATAGGATTAGTATGGATTTTAAACACTGTGTAAATTTTTATCCATATCCTTTATTTTATCTACATTTCTATCATCTTACTGCCCTTGTCCCATGTTACTTGGGGTCGGCGCAACACGTTTTCTTCTTCCATACCGTCCTGTCCCCCGTCACGCCATCACTGACTCCCTTTTCTTTCATATCACTCCTTACACAGTCCATCCATCTTTTCTTTGGCCGCCCCTCCCTTCTCATCCATCCACATTTATTTTCATTATTCTTTTAGTATCATGCGTTTCATCCCTCCTCATCACATGACCACACCAGGACAAACGGTTTCCTTTCAAGTTTTCTGTCACTGGCGCCAATTTCAAACTTCCTCTAATATACTTATTTCTCACTTTAACCATTCTCGTCACTCCGCACATCCATCTCAACATTCTCATTTTTATCTATAGTATATACTTTATTTAGTAAAGTATTGATTATTTTAAGAAAGTACGTTTGAAAATTCATGCCGTAAAGGGGTAAGATAGGCCTCGAAAGTTTGTACGGAAGTTCATCATTTCGATTACCTACTTTTATATTTAAATTGTTGTCGTCGTACTTGGGATTTTACAACTAACAAATGCATCAATTCCGGTTATTTATATTAAGGTAATTCAAATATTTGCATGGAGAAAGAAGATATTTTTTAATTTAAATTGAAGTAAAACCGGTTTCAGTAATCAAAAAAATACATAACATAGTCGATCACAGAACTTCCGCTTTTGATAAGTCGGTTAAAAACTACTTATACCAAAATCAACACCAAGTAACATGATAGTTTGCCTCAAGAGTGGAATATAAACGAAAATGTAGCTAAATCAAGGTAATTAAGATATTTAGGTTTACAATGTTGCTCCTCGCATTATCTAGATAGCTGCGTTGTGTTCACTAGAACGTTTCACATCTTGCTGACTGCTCATAATACTACAGACTACGATTGTCACAGATGTCTTAGAGTAGTATTTAGAACATTCAGTCATAATACCTTCCAACTCTTATTAACATTTTCAAATTGTACTATCACCTAAAATGATTTATTTATTCATTATTCACAAGCTAAAACACTCTGCAAAGGCGGACCTAATGCCTTGAGCATAAAAAAAAAATATGTTCTACGGGAAAAAAAAGGTCTAGGTCAAGGGCTTTTTCATTTTTACCCGACTACAAATAAGGGATATTTATCCAACATTTCTGTTCAGTATCGGTGGCATATAACCAAAATTAGACATGCCTACCAATAAGTTGATCTAATATAATCGGTCGACATAATCAAATGTTCATATTTTATTCAAAACTACACAATAAAATAACAGTCAACTTTTTTATACTACAATAAAAATGTGTTCATTCACCTCACAGACTCATTCATTAAATTTCTGAATAAACTGGATATATTGCAGTGTTACAATCAAATAAAAACACCACGCTTTTCAATTTCATTGGAGTATTCAGATTGAAGACTGCTTTACGTCCGTCACGTCGGTCACAGGTTCGGTTGAAAACCAGCGTCGGGCACTAGTTGCTATTTTGCTGAACTGGACCTATTTGGCGCAGCCGTGGGACACACAATGTTACTTTTATATTGTTTTTATTATATTATTGTCGTTTAGTCTAAGATTTTTTAATTACTTTTTTTTATTTCTATGTTGTGTGCTCTGGCTTGTGTCAAATAAATGTGTTTTCTTTCTTCTTTTATTTTCTTTCTTTCTATAAAACTTCAATCAATTTGATTATTTTATTTAGCTATAAGTGAACCGTAAAATTATCATAATTATAATAATATTATGTCTCAACTATTCAAATAAGGTATTTCATATATTTATTACTTAACTGTGAATATAACCTAATGTGAGAGGTATTTAATTTATTTTGTAATTCACTCCACATCACCGCAAAGCGCGACAGAGCAAGAGGATAGTGGAGTTATGAATTCGGACGATTAAACAATCCATACTTAATATATCCTACTATCTCATCTTACTAATATTAAAAATGCGAAATAAATGCGTTCGGACGGAAGTGTGTATATTCGTTACTCAATCACGCCAGAACGGCTGAACGCATCTGGATGAAATTTGGCGCAGAGATAGATTGTAATCAGAAATAGCACACATATAGATACATTTTATCCCGGAAATATGTTCCCTCGGTATAATTTTCGACTTTCACGCGGGCAAAGCCGCTGGCAGAAGCTAGTAATAATATTATAAATGCAAAAGGAACTCTGTCTGTCTGTTAATTTTTCACGCTTAATCCGCTGAACCAATTTATAAGAAATTTGGTATGGAGATAGTTTGAAACCCTGGGAAGGATATAGGATATTTTTTATCCCGGAAATCATCCTAAAGGGGGTGTAAAGGGGGGGTGGAAGTTTGTATGGTGACTAGTAATTTCTCAAGTAAGGCGGCCCTCACACCTACAATATTATTGCGCGATATAAAAGGCTATATGACTCGCTATATGACGCTAAAGCTACGCAGACGAAGTCACGAGCAACTGCTAGTAATAAAATAATTATATGAAAAATATAAAAAGGAATTTGTAAAGCATTACATATTTTTTTACTTATATACCGGTCATAAAGCATATAAAACTTATAACAAAACAACAAAATATGCACGCAGTTCACACGCGGTAGAAGTGAAAACTAATTATTAACCTCCGACGAAAAAAGAGGGGTGTCATAAGTTTGAAATGTGTACCTGTGTGTTTGTATATTTGTGTATCTGTCTGTGGCATCGTTGCTCCCAAACGGATAAACCGATTTTGATTTTAATATTTTTTTTGAAAGGTGGCATTATTGGCAGTGTTCTTAGCTATGTTTGATGAAAATCGATTTAGCCGTTCAAAAGTTATGGGCGTTTTACTGTTTGGTACGGGGTATTTTCGCAAAATATCGTGTCATAGTTATGTGTTCGATAGATTGTTAATCGAAGCGGTTAGGCTTAATTTATCTTGTAGTAGATATACTACAAGATAAATTATTTAGTTTAAAAGTATGAAAAAGTAGTTATCGAGGGTTTTTTAAATGTTTGTGTTTGTTTCTTTTTAATGTCGCTTTTCAGTTTCATCGAGTTTCAATTCAATCGCAACGGGGCTAAAGAAGTTTTCACTCCAAAAGCCGCAGGCAAGCAATTTGAAATATCGGTGAATATAAACAAAAAAAAAAAACATACATGAAGTCGAACACAGAACCTCCTCCTTTTTGGTAAGTCGGCTAAAACAAATCACCTAGATAATACTCAGCTAAAAAAACAAAGGTAAATTTAAACGAAAAAACCCGACACCCTCTCCATTTATTAACAGTTTTTAATTACCCTCCATCCACTACTTGCAAATTGAGAAACCAAGAAAACTTGTTCGAAAGTGGTTCAATTAAATGAACAGAGTTGAACACTTCTGGTATAATATTTCTGAAGATATCAAGTGTTTTCGTAGCTCGCAGTGACGTCAGAGATAGAGCAGCGCCTCGCGTTGTGAATATGTGACATATTGCTCGAATCTGCTGCGCTCTCGAATCTGTCAATCGTTATTAAACTGTGACATATGATTTATGTACTCGTACACCAGTTCTACTTAATATAAAAATATCAGCGCATAAATAACTTTGAAATGCATCGCTGTGATTCTTCTGTCGATGTGTGCGTTCAATGTGATAAGTTTAAAATGGATTTGTTGAAAAGTTTTTAGTTTTTTATTTTGAATAATTTTCTAAATAAAACTGTCGAACTATACCAATCAAAGCAGAAATTTTATTGCAACAGTCAGAAATCCATAGATAAATCAAGCCTTTTTTCCATGAGGGCAACCAAAAACTACTTAACGTTGATTATTCTATATCTCGTAGTTTCTGCTTACCTCCAAGGGACAAAGACCTGAGTTTATTTAATATATCTAACATCTCGGAAGCTCTTACTTTAAATATAATTATATACACGTCTACAGACAGAAACTTTCACGCGTTTCCAAGAATAATCTCTTATTCTATGAAACGAACAGGAGTCTAAAATGTATATTAGATATTATGAGGTTTTCCAAACGCTCTTATCTTTGTGCTTTTCAGAGCTTATTTATATTGTAGGTACGCAGAAAAAGCTTATTTTTCTTGGATTTATATTAGTCTGCATTCTAATAAAGAATTAGGTAATGTACCTGGTTCGTAAGTGAAATGATCAAATTACCTATATTGATATGTGAGACTAGCGACGCCATGAGTGTCATTCATAATGTAAAAGAGAGGTATAATAGTAGTTTATCTACACTCACAACGTAATGTTCCAAATATGAATGCAAAAAATATTGCATAAACACGTACTTTATGTTCGTGGATAGGTAAAATTAAAAAAAAAAACATTACAGTGCAATATTTTCCTTCGATTTTCAAACAACTGCATCATAAAATAACTTTTTAATTTTTATAGGACACTTTTACTTTTTAATTTATTGGCGCTTATGGGCTCATTGACTTAATGTAGAAAAGTAGAGTGTCACTGTTTATGGATGCGCGCGCAGCGCAGTCATGGTGCAATGAGAATCTAAATTGCCCGACAAACCGCATATTCTTTTGTTTCCACTTTTATTTTATTTCAACTGTATGAGTGAAGATAAAATAGTGTATGCAACGGCATATAATTGGGTATTAAATAAAACAAAAATGGAAACGGAAAAACTCGGTATAAATATATGGTATGGCGGCAATTTAGATTATCATTGCACATGACTGCGCAGCGCGCGCATCCAAAAACAAAGACACAATTTTTCTACATTAAGTCAATGAGCCAATAAATTAAAAAGTAAAAGTGTGCTATAAAAATTAAAAAGTTATTTTATGATGCAGTTGTTTGAAAATCGAAGGAAAATGTTGCACTGTAATGTTTTTTTTTTAATTTTATCTATCCACGAATATAAAGTATGTGTTTATACAATATTATTTGAAGTAATATTTGGAACATTACGTTGTGAGTGTAGATAAAAGAATTTACATATTCCTTCCTACAACCGGGGGATGTGGTCGCGGATTATATTTGAAGCCCTACACCTCCGACCACTTCCGACATAATTGTACCAACACATAGACACAGATATAGAAGGTAACTGTTGCCAGAAATGGAATAATTAAAAAACTACGATGCTCCACTTTCCAGATTGGCAAACTTTATTTTGTATTTAGTTCGTCCAACTTTTTCGTTATCTTTGTTACAAATCTCAGGGCAGGTTCGGCGTTCGCGGGGAAGGCGTTATAAAACGCTTTGTATTTACGATACGTCTATTTTCGCTTTATTGCCGCTTATGTGCTGCCACTAATTTACCCACCCAGTTTTAGGTATATAGCACGCAATCTATATAAAAATAACCTTCAGACCTCGCCGTGGAAAATAACTACAGCTAAATTAAATCGTTCACGGTTTTAATTGCCCCTACGTTACGTAAAGCATGTATCTACGAACGTGCAACATATTACTTTATTTTATGCAAGGATCGTTATTTTTATTATTCGTTTATTTTACTTGTATTTTTTCAACACGCATAAAACTTTTAACATGCAAATTCGTGAGATTGTAACCGTTTTATATTCTGTAAAGAAATCTTATCGAGATAATTTCACGAAACAAAATCTCGTGCCACTGAAGTAGGCCGTACCTAGGGTCTTTTTCATAAATGGCGAAGCAATTCGCAGTTTATTTGGCATTTAAGCAAATTTAGAGGATCCCTTCTCTACTGGCATTTTGTTTTATGTGGCTGCTCGTTACCGTCGGCGGCCGCGCGTGAAGTTACGGCCGCATTGGGCCGACTATATCTGTTACGCACTGAGAACCAAACACGTTATCGCCGAAATACCATCAATCATCAATTTTACTTATTCAAGGCAATTCAAAAGAAGAATCACTATTTAGATATCGTTGAGCGATGGGAAAACAAACATTAGAAAAGCAAAAGGTACAAAAACTCCATAAGCGAATTGAACATACATATGAGAATTTAATTCATTAAAATCATGACTATTCAGATGGATACGTACAATTTCCTGAAGTTCCATTTCAATTACGTATTTATCGTTTACATTACTCCTTATATAAGCTAATGATAACAGTTACAGTAACCAGTGAGTATTGATGTTAGTTATTTCAATAAATAATGAGCTAATACAGTGCTGTGATTGATGACAGTGACAGTTTAATTTAGCTATGATTATTGCCTCTAGGAGACATCATAATCAAACTGTAATAGACTGGCAGGGTAAAATAACAATTACAGGCCCATAGGGAACTATCCGCAAAGCTGCGCTAAGATGGCGCCACAGGTTTCTGCGTAAACAAACTAGAGAAGGGCGTTTACGGTTTTTTGCGCAAACGGTTATGTATGTGTTTTTATATCGATATCGAAAACGGTTTTCACATATCGATATCAGTAGTACAGTTTGCAAAAGATAAAGTGTTATTTAGATGAGCGAACTAACAACGAATACGAAATAATACTTAGAAAGATAGGTAGCGCATATGGTTCCTAACGTTTGTGAAGTTTGCGTTTTGTTCGTAGTTCGTACGTTTTCGCATTGTTACGGTTTTAAGTTTTGAATTATTCGTTCTCACACGCTAGTAAGGTTTTTCTTAGATACAGCTTTTGTAATATTGGTTATTTTGATATCGATATGATATGATATCTAACACATATCCGATATAAGTTACGTTTAGATATATCGGATACATCCCTAAAAAAAAACCAAACTGTCAAAGTCCAGCGACAAAATTTTGCAGTTTATGTATACAAAATAAACAAATAGTGAAAGAAAAATGAAGCTAACTAACTTCCCCAATATTATTATTTGGTTTTTGAACACAAGTTATCTTAAAAACAGTAAAAAAGAGTTAGGTAACCACAAACAGTAGTATACGCCATGTTGTTATGTTTTTGTTTACTCAGAGCCGTCAAGCGCCATCTGGCGGGAGCAATTGGCAGTAATGTTCCCTATTACCGCGTGTCAAATACTGAGAAACCCTATTCAAGAGTTGTGTTATGTCATGTGTCACTATAATGTCCTTGTGTCACTATAATGTCAATAGCACTATATCTTTTCGGTAGTACTATTCGTACTGTATAGCTCCATCTCTTTCTGATACTGGCACGATGATGCCTAAAACTCTTAATAGAACTGTTCCAAGCCGCGGCAGTTATTGTGTCTAGTGCGTGAACCGTCCAAATCGTGCCCGGAGGGAGCCGATGCAACTCGCATCTCACTACGGACAATATTTTTATATTTTCACTGCATTTCTGTACGGCTCCGCAAAAGGGTAGTGTTTGTCGGCCGTAAAACAAAAGTAGATACGTTCAAAACATACGTGTTTTGTTGTTCTAGTTAGTTTATTCTTTTATTCTGGTAATGTTACCTACATAATTTTTGTATTGCCAACGTATTTTATCGTGGAGCTTTTGACGTAAAAATACAATGTATGTTAACTACAATGAACTAAAAAAAACTATTGTGTATGCTTGAACTTTTTACTGAGAACAGATTTTTGTTATTGTTGTATTAAAAGTACCTTTGTTTTAAAATGTTGAATAAATAATTAGAAAAATTGAAATTTTCTCTCAAATATCCAATTTAATTCCAATCACATATCAGACGGGAGCTTCAAAAAACTTAAAAAGAACCATTGGCACAACACAAATATTTTCATTGCCATGGAAACTCGCAACCAGAAACATACGTCTATTATTTTGTAAAATAAAGACTTAGTAGAAATAGTCTATTTTCCGTCTTCAATTTCCCTGGATTCAACGTAACTCATAGAGTCCGGTCCCTTGTCAAATAAAAAGTTTTCCCATGTCTTATCGAATCAATTACTTTAATGGGCAAGAAGCCATTTTATATCTGAGGATTTAATCTCGGTTTCTGTTTTAGTACCTACATCCACGTTGAATTCAATTGGGCATCAGACCACTTGATTTTTTATAAGGTACTCGTAGATAAGATTTTAGTTTCCTTTGCCATAAAGTAAATAAGGATTGAGTGGTTAAAGGTATAGGTACAGACAGACAAGAGTAAAACGACAAAAAAGATCAGTGTAGTCTTTTTTCTTTTTAGTCTACCGTTATAGAATGCCTCGTTTTATTAAGTTCGGATATATATCACTACTGCACAACTGACATGAAGCTTACTGAGAATGAACTAATTAACGTCGGTTTAAATTTGGAACGTTGACTAAGGTCCATAAATATAGCTGCGTAGAAGTGCGATCAAATATAAAATCAGTTGTGCGCAGCCCCTTTTTCCGAAAAAAGGAGAATAAATTTTGAAACATAAAACTGTATTAAAGCAGTAGTTGGTAAATCCCGTACCTATCTTAATCTGCCATATTTGGAAAATATTAGGTCATTACATATGAAATTGGCGAGGGAGGAATAAAAAGTCGTTTTTTTTTAATGTAATACATTTATTTAATCAAAGTATGTACCATTGCTATCTATGCACTTTTTCCATCGCATAGGTAGTTCATTGATTCCTTTACAAAAAAAAACCATTCGGACGGGAATCAATAAAATCTTTGAAGGCGCTTGGGACTGCCCCATTGGAGTTGATTTTTTTTTCCTTGCAAGAAGTTACTGCAGCACTGGTACCACTATGGAACTCTGATTGGCGCAAAGAAAAAAACAAAAGAGGAAAAAACAAATGAATTACAGTTTTTCAAACACAAAAGCATGAGTAAATAGCTGTATAAATTTAAAATTGACATTCCAAATCAAAGAGGAGATATTTGAGATCAAAGTGGCCAGTACGACAAAACGCCAATTTCATAGGTAAGGACCTAATATTCACATCAATAAAAAAATGTAAATAAACTCGCGCTAAAAGCCAAAAAGCTATGAAATTTGACATATCGGAGACCTCACGCCACACTAGCGCCTCTAGCAGCAAATTCATACGCGGTAGCGCCCATTCAATAAATGGGAAATACCTATTCCCACAGCTCGGAAAATTCATGTAATTGTTAACCTAAATTTACTAGTACCAGTATCAGTAATATGTATATTCGTATAACCTCTTGGAATTGAATAGATAATTCCTGAGATGTTCATCATCATTCCCGTAACTATTCGTCCTTTATTTTTGATATTGAACACTTATTTGCCTACAACCATATAATTATAAAGGCTATAATTTGAGTGGTTGTTTTCCGAAGCAAAGATCCACGTAATAAATAAAAATAGATTTGTTTAAAAAAATATTTATCTACTCAAAAGCGTGAGAACCAATAGTAATTCCTTCGACGTAAATGACCCCGCGGCCCGTCGCGTCGGCCCGCCCGCCTCGCGCTTCTATTGGTTCGCATATGGCGGGGTTCATTTGGTTTGACGTTGCGTTCGAGTTTTGTTTTTCAATTGTTAATCTGTCATTTCTTAATTCTAATGTTTATTTATTTCATACATCGAATGTATTACCAAGACGAAATCATTTCGCTGCGAAAAAACAACCACTAAAATTATTAGTATACAGTTTGGGTTTTTCAAGTTGGCGTAGATGGCCAAATCGGAAAGTATGAGGAAAAGCGAAAAACAGTCACAGGAGTCTCGGACCCAATTTCGATGGAAACTAAAACTGAATCATTGGGTTTATGAAAAATCATTTGTTCTAGCCAGGAATCAAAACCATTGATTTTGAAGTGAGCCATAAGTCACCCTGATCCTTATTTGCGACGCTATCGGATGGTGTTATATACAGCGTGTTTTTTGAAAGTGTGTGTAAGGGACAGATGTATATGAATTGTATACATCTGTCACTTAAGCGATCTCAAAATAACCTTACTCTAAGAGATTCTGGTCCCCCCCCCCCCCCCACCAGATTCTGGGCAATAATAACATACGCAACAGGCCTCATTTTAGACAAAATATTTTTACTTACCTTAAGATTAGTAATTAATTGTTCAAAATGATGACTCAACCTGTTATTACCTAGGCAATTCGTACATAGCGAAAAAACCACGTAGGGTGTGTAAGGGCTTGTAAAGTGGAAATACTTATTTCACCAAAGGGCGTGGGGTACTTAACTTATGCACCCGGGGGTAAAATAATTCACTCAAAAATGTCTAACAATTTATTTCCCTTCCTCCACTTAAGTAAATGTTAAAGAGGGAACTTTAGATAGTTATTATTTTTTACGTTTGCTACCTCAATTTGTTTCGCCCCGCGTCAGGGTGGAATGTTGTTTTCTTTTATGTTATTTCGTCATTTGGTTTGTGTTTATTTGCACATTCAATTATTTTATGAGGTGTACAAAAGACGTACTAGTTAGCAATAAGTTCTAAGTATAGAAGTTGTTGAGCAGTGATGGCCCAGTGGTGTCGGCCCCGACTTACAAGTTGTAGGTCGAGGGTTCGAGTCCAGGTAGGCGCGCTATACTTTGTGTAAATTATTGAATCACCACTGCTCTCAAAACGGTGAAGGAAACCGTCGTGAGGAAACCGGCATGTCCTAGAACCAAAAATTCGAAGACATGTGACATCCACCAACCCGCACTGGACCCGCGTGGTAGTTTACGTCCCATTCCCTCTCACAGAGCTCTCACAGGCCTGTGTCCCAGCAGTGGGAACATTAATAGGCTGATGATGTGATAGAAGTTGTGAAACATTATCCTACGGGACACAAGTACTTCATAGTAACCATAATTTGATGAAGTCGTAAATGTTGTGCGTATGGATTATTATAAGATAGAACTTTCACTTAATTAGTCTTAAGAAGACACCTAATTTTTGAAAAATTACAACTTAAAGTTCTGCTCTTAATCTACGTAGTGATTACTAATGGAATTTTAAATTGTGACGTAGTGATTTTAAATTGAATTTAAGTTTTGACATTGTAATTTCAATTTAATTTAAATTTTGACATCGTGGTTTTTTATTGAATTTAAATTTTGACATTGTCATTTCAATTTAATTTAAATTTTGATATTGTACTTATTTGTATTGTTGGTCTAGTGCAACTAATTTTGCACGCCATAAATGGCAAAACATGTAGCCACCTCATATTAAGGCGCCTTCTACGAGCAAAACGCCGCGCTACTCGTTTTGTGCTGCTTTTTAAGAGCTATCTACTTTTTATTTAAAAAGAAATATCAATTAATAAAAATACATTAAATTTCTACATAATATCGATTCTAAAATGGTAGTACACTTTTTTTTTTAATGAGGTACCTACTTGTTTCAATGTCCTTCTAACAAAACCATAAAAATGAGAAATGATTATTGATAGCATGCATCTCCGCGTAAAGGGTTCATTAATTATTTTTTGTACTAACATTAATGGATAGACAATTTGATAACGAACATTTTGTAAGTTTTATTTTTTTCAAAAGACCAATATTCGATTTTATAAAGATTTTATTCTAAAATCTGGGCGTATTCACTACTGTAATTCATGCGCCAACAATGCCGCTAGGCCAATAGGAATGCTCATGCTGATTTTTTGGTCAGGGTACGGCCTTAATATAAGACCTTCATACTGTACTCATGTTTTACAAAATAAATATATCTTATCTACATAATACCAATCTTGCCAAAAAAAGACTTTTAATTAATTTACCAATATCCAAAACATCTTAGTAACATAAGATACCGAATACCAAGACTTAAACCAAAATTACTCTCAACCATTGTATAACCGACCTAAATCAGACTATTCCGGTGGAATCAAATCACAAAGGTATTAATTAGACCACTTCAGCAATTGGTAAACATGATTGAGCAGCTGCGCACGTGGAACGGAATGCATACCTGCTCCTCAGAGCTACAGGTTTATAGCTATACCTAGGTGGCACATGAGAACTGAACTATTTGTTAATAACTAACCTTTGCCCGTGGCTTCGCTTGCGTCAAAAGTGTTTTATAATCCCAATGGATCACTATACCGGGATAAAAAGCCTATGTGCTATTCCAGATTATAATCAATCTCTGTGGCAAATTTCATCTAGATCCGTTCGGCCATTCTGGCGTGATTGAGTAACAAACATACATCCATCTAAACTTTCGCTTTTATATTTTTTTTTTATTCATTTGGCTGTATTTTTAATAATAGTCTATGTGTTATTCTAATGAATAAGCTATATTACTGTAAAGTTTTATCAAAAGCCGTTCAATTGTTTTTTCGTAAAAGAGTTACAAACATCCATCCTCACAAATTTTAGAATTTATACTAGTAGTAGAATAATAAAAAATAAAGTAGGACGTGGGACTAGATTTTTCTAGCGGCTTCGCCTTGAGACATCGAAACATAGTGTTTTCCATTTATAATATTAAGTAGGAAATGAAGTATTTTGCCAGAGGCTTCGCCCGCGTGAAAGTCGAAAAAAAGCCCACAAAAACATGTTCTAATCTAGATCATAATTCACCCTACCAAGTTTTATTCAAATCCATTCAGCCGTTGATTTGTTGGACAAAGTTTCAATCATAAAAACATACAGATTTTTATTTCTCTATACTATAATATTATAAAGAGGAAAGATTTTTTTTGTTTATTTGTTTGTATGTACCGAATAGGCTCCTAAACTACTGAACCTATTTAAGAAATTATTTCACCAATATAAAGCTACATTATTCTTGAGTGACATATGCTATTTGTTGATCCCGAAAACGGGTCATGTGGGGTGGTCCACGGGAGCGAAGCCGCGGGGAACAGCTAGTTTTTCATACGGATAGGATAGACGTGTAAACACAGGTGAAGAAATAAATCATTAGTTACGTTGTAATGCTTTAATAATACTTAGGTACAAATCAAGTTTATACAGACATTGTACACACATTGTATTTAATTTGATGTCGCCATTGAAGCGTCATCCAATTATAGGCCTGTATTTATAACCCTTTATCACATTAAATATCAACGACTATAACACCCGAAGCATATAAAAAGAACCATAAAAATTCTAAAATTGCTACTAGAGTTAAATCGAATTCACGTGACTTGAAAACGTTTGAGCAGGTTTTCAAAACGCTCTTCAAGAAAGTTCTTCAAACTTAATGTTGTTGAAAATGGCTGAAATTCAAACCTACAACGAGTTCCTTTTTTAAAATTCACAAAAATCTATTGCAAAGATTTGAAATAAGAATATGTTCTGCGGGCTTCACCTTTACAAATTACCGAATAGGGACAAATACGGGTATCTTTAACCCTACCTCGCCGGCTTATGGCTCAGGAATCGTAAAATATTTCACAGGCAACGCACACTCTATACCTGGAGCGTGGATATAAAGTGCCTGGAAGTGACTTGCTAGTGACTTTAGTGAGATTTTGTTTATTATGCTATTTTATAGAAAGGAAAACTGTAGACCTACACTGCGTGTGTACTGCGTCGTCTATTTTTGTAATGTAGGTTTTTACTGGACAATCAAGTTTAACGCAAAATGATCAATCATTTATAATTTTAAGAAGAAAGAGACATGTGAACTTTTATGAAAACTAAAAGAAAGAAAAATTATTTATTTGTGACCAGCACAGGAGACACGAGAAATAAGCTTAAAATTAAACAAAAGTAAAAATTAAAACTCCGTGCGAGACCAAAAAGGCTACTATCTCAGCATGTGCAGCGATATCCAAAAAAGGAAATAACTCTGCGCTGATATTCTGATAAGACCCACTGTACCAAAGTGAAAACATTTACGGACCTGGAAAAAGTCATGGAGAGATTTTATTCTAAAACACTTTATTTATGTAGGCACCTACCTGTCCATTAACCTTTAATTTATCTAAAAATATTGTTCATTTATTATTCACAATCGAGCCTACCCCGCAAATAGAAATAAAATTTCTAACAAGATGTAAACATCAAAATTCTTAAATGAAAAAGGCTAACCGATGAACGTCCATAAAAAATGCAGCATAATACAAACCGCGCTACCATAAAATGGCGGACTTCTGTTTAACAAAATACTGTATAAATCCAAGCCGGGGAGGATAAAAATAAACCCAAGTAGGAGCCGCTCGACTACTTTCTGAAGTCGTTTATCAAACTTATTTAACGTTTCCAGCTTGATTATATTTCACGGAACGATACGACGGAGAAACTTGTACAAAACGTAGGAAGCGCCCAATTTAGCCGGTAACTGCATCCAAATGTTACCATATCCGCGGAACAACTCGAGATTGACTCTTGAGTGCTTCGCTCCTCGTAAACTGCGTATCTTGTTATGCTCTACACAGAATTTATGGAGCATTCTAGTTTTTACTCGGGTAAGTAGGTAATATTGTTTCCAAGGTAAAGTATAAGCTGCTTTGTCCAAACATGTTTATTGTGTTCTATTTCGGGGTAATACTTGGAGGTCAAACAAATAGCCAGGCGTTAGTAGGTGACGCCAAGACATGGGTGTTTATTTACTAGTAGGTACGTACCTATTCATAATGAGTCTTTGACAAGAGAAAATTAGCTTTACGATGCCCAGAATAAAAGTGCAAATTGGTCGAATTGCATTGCATTTCGCTTAGTAAAAGCAGTGGTGTCTCATCCCATACAAAGAAACCGTGCCGACGATCTATACTGATTATTCTGATTATTTTTTGTACATAGATCGCATTCGGTACCGTTCTGCTCCGTTCCACGGATATTGATGGTGATCTATCTATCGCCGTAGAACGGAACCGAACGCGATCGATTTATAAAAAAAATATCGGTATAATCAGACGAAAAACGCTAGTCACGTCGGTACGGTTTCTTTGTATGGGATGAGGCATCTGTATGCTAGTATTATATTATCTGTGATAAAAGTCGCTTAAAGGTGTGATATAAATCAAATCGCACCGAGCCTTCAGAAAGGTTGCTCTGAGTTGTCTTCAACATAAATGCTCAAAGACTCGCTTGATAAATTACCAAGTTTTTAAATAAAAGCTACCTTTAAAAGTTGCCGTAAAGTTTATCTATCTATCTATATATGCGAAAGGTCACTCACTCACTCATCACGAAATATCGAAAACCGCTTGACTTTTAAAGATGAAATTTGACAGGGAGGTTTCTGAAGTGACGTAAGAAAGGGTATTTGGCAATTCCACCCCTAAAAGTGAAAGTTTGTATGAAATTTCTAGAAAAATTAAAAGAAATTCATGAATTTATTGGTTTTTGGACATTCCACCCCTAAGGGGGTAAAAAGCGGGTTGAAAATTTATATGAAGTTTCTACAGTTTGTAAGTTGGACACGTGAACTTTTAGATTTACGCTGTTCGTTGATAAAAATAATTTATGTATTTAATGGTTTTTGGAAATTACACCCTTAAAGGGGTAAAAAATGGTTGAAAGTATGTATAAAATTATTACAGTTTGTAATTTGGACACATGAAATTTATGATATACGCTCTTGGTTGATAAAATAGAGGTTGAAACTTCATGTGAAATTTCTTCCGTTTGGAAGGTAAAAAATCTGTAATTGTTGGTTTACGCTCTTGGTTAATAAAAAAACAATGAGTTTTTTTTGTAATTTCGGAAATTTTACCCCTAAGGGAGTAAAAAGGTGGAAAATTGTTGGGCCTATATATTTGAGACTTGTCATAAATACTAACCTAAACGATAGTAAAGGTTTTCATTATTCGTTTTTCAAAACTACTCATAAAAGACGATTTAGGGGCTGTAAAAGATTTTTGAAGAATTTTACTGTACATGACTTCTTTTTATGATGTAGGGGAGCACTAAGAAAGGGGTTTTTGGCAAATTCAACCTTTAAGGGGGTAAAACTAAAAAGCCATATGTAGGATAAAATACGGATCATGCGAACAAAGTCGCGGGCGAAGTGCTAGTATAAATATAAAAACAAAAATAGATCAAGATAGATAGCTAGTAAACGCCCACAGCTGGTTGTGGGCTGCTAAACCAATAGGTCAAGAATATAAGGATAAATATTCCTCGAACTTACCACAATTGATACGTACCTTTAGACCTTAGTACCTTTAAGTTTGAAACAACAGAAAGTCTCATTTACTAATGTTTGATCATATTAATTACATAACCTATCTATCCTTCATCCTTCACAAGGTACTATTTTACTTACCTTTAACTAAAATAGTCTTATGAAGGATGAAGAACAAAAATAAATAAGTATAACGAGGCAACAAAGTCTAAATAGATGTCTATAACAAGCAATCTATTTACAAAGCGGACATTGTATCACAACAAGAATATTATTTTCCAATCTATTTCTACACAGGTAACCTCATTTGCTCCTGGATTTCATTGGAGTCAATTGACTGCTTTTTAATCTGGAACAACCGCGTAGCAGCATTCCAGCATAATAAAGTGATGTGCCCCGGTCAAAAGCCCATAATTCAAATAACAGACCGGGACTTTATCTGCGCAGTCCCGGGGCACATTAAAGGCCGCTCTTCATTTTTACTCCTTTTCCCGGGATCCGGTGAAAAATGCAGTCTGTACCGGGAGTCGCAGGATAATATTATAAAGTACACTTTACCTGTGAAAGCAAACGCAATAGGATTGAGCCAAATATGTACATTTATTGCTAGTTTAGCTCCAGTTCCGTGAAAAATATGCAGTTTAAGTAGGTGCCGCTTCTGACTTTCAGCTTTAAAGCAAGTATTCAATTAAGTGTCTCGAAATCAGTGATAACTCCAACCTATACTGTGCTTCAGAAAAATACGGCAATTTTTTTATCGAATATTTTATAATATCGCGTTTAATATACTTTGCCAATTAAACAGTTCGTTAAATATTAAGATACCGACGTTTTAGGGTTCCCTACCTCGAAAGGAAAAATCGGAACCCTTATAGGATCACTTTGTTGTCCGTCCGTTCGTCCGTCTGTAAAGACCCTTTTTCTCAGGAACGCGTAAAGGTATCAAGCTGAAATTTATATCAAATGCTCAAGTCTACTGTCCCTTAAAGCTGTGAAAAAAATCAAACTTCTAAGCCAATGCAATCAAAAGATACAGCCGTTTATAATGCAAATTTCCGCAAATTTTCGACACTCGCAAGGGAATCAAAACCAAAAATACAGGGTACTGCCCGTGAACTCAGAATCTTGAAATTTGGTACGAAGTTAAAACAGGTAAAGGAAAAATTGCGGCAACCGTAAATATTTAGTTACACGATAAAGTATAATAAAAATATTTTTAATAAACTTACTACCCCTTTCCTCATGAACGCGTAGAGGTAAATTCATATCAAATACTTTTAAGGCGCCGATTCCCTTGAGTAGCTGATTTTCAAATGAGAATCACGTCAAAATGGCTAGTCGTAATTTTTTGAAAAAAATATGTGTTATATTAGACTATTTTCTTAATAATTTGATCTGAGCAAATTTTGAGTTTTATTCGTATAACATAGTGTAATTAATTTGTAAAGTTATGTCTAAAACGGACAAAAACACGACAATCACACTAAAACTGCTGGGCGTATTTTAATGAAATCGACACCATCTCAAAGACAATTTAATTATCTACATTTTGATCTGAGGTTTTTTTTTTTAAAGTCATAGAATAATAAGGAAAGTACAAAAAACTACTAAATTTTGGGTCGCGCGGGTGTGAAACGAGTGCGCGTTTTGTTCCCTCAAGGTCGTTGGCGTTAGTCGTCGTCTTAAGCTGAGGTTTGTACGGAACCCTCGGTGTGCGAGTCCGACTCGCACTTGGCCGGTCTTTTTTATTATGAAACCGGTCTTGCAGCAATCCTAAAAGAATACAGATTTCCGCAGAAGGATTTCGGGATTGCAAATCTCGAAACGTGTAGGTAGTCATGTATTATTCCGCGTTTATATCGGAAGTCGGTGACTCGGCGCAGATTGGACGGTTGACCGCAATAGTGCACGAGAAACCAAAGCAAACTCTATATTCAGATTTTTCTTTCATATACTGTTATTTTAATAAAATATTCAGTAAGCAGCTATCCTATATGGAAAACTAAAATGTAGAAAATAGGAAAAATCTACAGCAAGAATAAGACGGGTTGATGATCATTTCTGTTTCGTTTCAAAAACTTTTTAACAAAAAAATAAAACCGACTTCTAAAGCAAATACACTACAAATCGATAATAATACTAATTGTTTCGAAAACAAATACAAAAATCTTCAACCATATTTTTCTTTAAACTCCTCTGTTGGTTTTTAAAATAACGACCGTCTAAAGCCAGTGCTTCAACATTTTCAGGATCACAGCAAGCTTACCTTCAAAGGAGTAGACAAAAGAGCTAAAGACCATTGAGCAAAATCATCTTTTGGAATGCTCACAGAAACGAGCTACGAATTTCTTATTGCCTTTTATTTTATTTATGAATTGAATAACGAGGTAATGGTGAAAATAGTACTAAGACAAATAATACTACAAAAAAAAACATTTTGCAAAAAAATACTACCGTCTTCCAAAGAAAACTACAAAGTGAAAAATAACTTTGTTTTTGGAAGTCGGTGTCTTTCGTAGGTACCAATTTTTTGCTATATAGACACCGACTTCCAAAAATAAAATTATTTTTCACTTTGTAGTTTTTTATTTGGAAGTCGGTAGTATTTTTATTTTTATGTTACCCTTTTTAATTGTACCTATCTAATAGGCAAGTTGTTTAGTAAGTTACTATAACGCCAGAAATGATTACCCGAATAACATGAAACTTGAACATAATCGATGAAATGAGAGATCTGCGTACCCCTTTCGAGCATACTTGCGTGATGTTATGTTATGAAATGGTATAAACAAAAACAGAGATGCGATTGCAGCAATCCCGAGAGATTTTCCGTTATTTTATTGAAGAGTTCTGTTGTATATCGCCTAAGTTCTTCTCCAGATCTTCACCAAATTAAAATGGGACCAATTTCGAAATATGCTTGACAAAAAAATAATTTTCAAAATCGGTCCACAATTGACGGAGATATCGGTGAACATATACAAACAAAAACTATTCATGAAGTCGAACATAGAACCTTCTCCTTTTTGGTAAGTCGGTTAAAAATAAATTAGGTACACAGGCCTAAATTCGCTTCTTACTAGTATAGCGACCACTCAGCCACATTAACTATTATTGGTCTTACTGAATTTCCCAGTAGTATCTGTACTCATAAATTTAATTACTTTGGCACTTACGTGGTTTTAAACAATAATAAGAAAAACTCAAACGCTAACTATATGATTGTTAAGAAAAAAAAGAAAGAAAAAAAGTATCGTTACGCTAAATGCGTCGTTGACATGAACCATAATCCAATTTGGTAACTTAACAATCTCTAGCATAACAATCGTCTGGAATAAATCATTTTAGTGGTATAATTAGCTAGCTATGATTCCGCCAACGAACGTCGATGGAGGGTCAACCACTGAAAAACAATAAGAAATGGAAAAAAAACATTAGTCACGCGAGCTTACAGCCGTGTGCTCTGATTGCGGACTTCGAATATGACGCTGTCGCCAACCCCTAGTTTTCGAAATAATTGACTATTAAGAAACCAATTTCGATAGTAAATTTTATGTGAAAATAAAAATTATGTTTTAATAAAAGCGTTTGTTTTCCAATTTTAGTTGAATCAAATACTCTCTGTCAATTTCACCACGATACGCATATATTTTCGTACATTATATTTAGCAGTTAACCTCCATAACGATATTAAAAGTTTAATAATTAAGCTTTTGAAAGAAAGAAGAAGAAAGAAAGAAAATATAATAGACTCTGTCTCTGTCACCTACGACCTAGACTAGAGTCTAGAGAGAGCAAACCCATCGCAAATAAAAAAAATAAATAAAAAAACCGGACTGCTTCGAAAACCGAACTAAAAATATGTAAACAAGAAGAACATCATGCTGTGAAGTCGGAGGATACATCTGGTTTTGGTCAAGCAGTCGGGTTTTTTGTTTTTTTTTTCATTTTTTTTTTTATTTATAACTTTTTAGTTATTTTATTTTAGAATTAGGTACATTTAAACATATAAGTGTTTTACATTCTTGAGATCACTTCTTAAAACCCTTTATTTTGATATCCCACACGATGGGATTGCATGAAAAAAAATTGGGTCCCCATAATATGGCGCCCAAAAGCCGCCATTTATTTATTTTCCAATTTTAATGTAGCCAGTGACACTCGCAGGTATAAGACGAATCGATTGACGTAAGAACATACATACATACATAGACTGATAAATACATTACCCTCCTTCGGCAGTCGGGTAAAAAGTCTTTGTCACAAAACGACATACAATATAAATTACATGCTTATGCTAAAACCTTAACAGTAGTACTAGCAGTACTTAAATTAAGTTATTAACGACAAGAAATAAATAAAACAATAATACCATTTGCTGCATGCATATAGATACACACGCTAATGTATACTGCATCGACTCCAAAAGTCTTAATGAGAAGCAGCTCGTTGACTGAACATTAAACTTTAAGTAAATCTGATGGCGACTTATTATATAAAATAAATATAGCGCTTATTTATGTTCCAAACTCTGGACTTGTCCCAGATTTCGTTGCTGAGATAAAAGCTGTCGTTGCACAGAAACTTTCATACTAAATTATTCTTTTTATCCTTTAAATTACCGCCTTAAATGGATACTAAATTTGTTAAGTTTTCGTCACGCCATGCGCCATTATGTTATCGTACAGAGCCCCTTTGAATTCGCGTGTGATTAAGTGATTGTTTTTATGAGGTAGGCAGTAAGAAGGTACGAGTGAAGATTAGGTGCTGTGTGGGAGGTAGCTCTAAATATAAAGAGTTTGCCTCTAAATAGGTGCAGAGTTCTCACAGTACCTACGTCCTACGTGCATCATTAAAACTTTTTCAAGAATTGTAATAATTTGTAGTGTGTAAGAAATGTTTAGGGTCTTCTCGTCGCGCAACCCACAAAGCCTGAAGACTACTAGTCTTCAACCAGTGCGTCTATATAATATGGCTGGTTCATCAGTTCAAAGTTGCTCAGCGAGCTATGGAAAGGGCTATGCTCGGAGTCTCTCTAAGGGATCGAATCAGAAACGAGGTGATCCGGCTGAGAACCAAAGTAGTCAACATAGCTCACAGAATAAGTAAGCTGAAGTGGCAATGGGCCGGCCATATAAGTCGTAGAACCGATGACCGTTGGGGTAAACGTGTTCTTGAGTGGAGACCGCGAACTGGTAAACGTAAGGTAGGACGGCCTCAGGCTAGGTGGAGCGACGACCTTCGCAGGGTGGCTGGTAGCACCTGGATGACAGTTGCCGAAAATCGAAGCAAATGGCGTGCAATTGGAGAGGCCTATGTCCAGCAGTGGACTGCTATAGACTGATGATGATGATGAAGAAATGTTTATAGTATTTACTTAAGTATGTTTGGTAATGCCCTGATGGGTATAATATTATGCTGCCAGACTTATCGTGATTTCCACAATGACATCCATTCATATGGGGACCCTGAAGAAAATAATCATATCACAATTCTGGTCATCTAGGATTTAGAAGAGAATTATGATATCATTATTTTGGGTAAAATTTACATTTTCGGGTTTTGTTTAATGTACTACATTTTATTTTGAAAGAAACCAGTGAATTATATATATATTTACTGTGTATCACCACACACACCCATCCCGTATCTTTTAAAGCCAGTGATTCGACTCTTTGAAGCAGTAAATTGCATTTAAAGGCATATCAAAGTTGGTTTAGTGAAACATACTTAAAGTTAATAAGAACACGAATGGCCGGCCGTCTGATCACTGGACACAGTAATCCGTTTGCCTCGGACATTTGAAAGAAAAAGAAAGAATTTGGGAAAGATAGCGTGAATAGTGCTGCACCATGTCTAGGTTCAGGGACTTGGAGGTGACAGGCTGGAAAGAAAGAATACTAAAAAAAAACTGTTATGAAAAATATACTCGACCAGCCACCAGCTACATATAACGCCTATGGTGATATTAATGGTGCGTTTGTTTCGTTGAAAATTAACAACTAAATTGAATGGGCCGATCATAATAACCGCAGGGCCGATGGCAGTTAGAGTAGACGTATTCTGAAATGGAGACCGTGAATCGACAAAAGAATGTTAGAATGGCCCTTAGACTTGGAGCGACGGTCTTCGCAGAGTGACTGCTGTAGGCTGCTGATGACGTCGTAAATATAGCCTGTAAAATTATCACAGGTCGTCCAAAAGTTATCGAAAAAAATGTAGTCGTTATATAAAGTACAGCAACAAACCGTAGTAATTATGTCGTTTATAACATGGACGCAACAATTCTCAGTCCGGTAGTAAAGTTTCATAATTATGTAGATACGATAGGTACGCTAACACTAGTCCACGATAGCGTGACGACACGCCCCTATACGATGTCCCGTCCCGGCGTTAATATGATGCAGCTTAAGGGCCGATTTCACGAATGAAACCAATCGCGATTAGTTCAACTAAACTCAGTTTAAGCAAATACAGCGTTGTGATTGATTGAGACCACCGAGAAACTACCAATCAGAACGCTGTATTTGCATAAACTGAGTTTAGTTGAACTAATCACGATTAGTTTAATTGGTTAAATCGGCCCTTGGAAAGGAAGCTCGTGGCTAACAACCGTACGGGTCGATCTTCAAGGGTAAGCAACGGTTATCGAGGTCGGTCCGTGGATGGGTAACCATCCTTTACATATCAAAACTCTTCTGTGTCTCGGAAAGCAAGTTAAGCCGCTGGTCTAGGCCGGAACAGCTGACACCGGTCTGACTAAAGGTAACGCATGTCGATCATGTACATTTTGAACTATTTGACATTAAAGCTTGTAGGATGACACTTTTCAAGAGCCTCGTTTTACAATTTGTCAATAGTGGTTAAAAGTAATTAGCCTGACGTTACAAGGAATATGACCAAGAC
This sequence comes from Orthosia incerta, assembly GCA_948252205.1. NCBI lineage: Eukaryota > Metazoa > Arthropoda > Insecta > Lepidoptera > Noctuidae > Orthosia > Orthosia incerta. The sequence continues at coordinate 12,308,435 of OX411748.1, forward strand.
AAGTAAGTTGTAATTCCATTTATGTCGTTTTTTACAAAGAATGGGACATCCTATTCACCCGTGGGATACAAAGACATGAGATTTTATATGAAGAGGATGGGTTGGCAGCTTTTTACGACTGGCGCAATATTTCGCCCCTAACTTATATAGCGCAGTTTGCAACAAGCTCGGCAAATGAATATGTCAATTATATTCTTCGAGTTGATGTCACTTGGTGAGACTACACTAAGGGGCAATTGCATCGTTGTTGTCAAAAAATAAAAGGCCCATTTTGACAGTTATAAAAATACTTAATAATAATTAAACTTGATGCTTTCGAATAATACTCGTTGTTATAGTATATGGGTAAAATAGTTATTAGGATTATGAATTAGATTTTTCAATTTCTTACGTAGAAAGTTATCACGACATGTAAAATGAGAAACGTCATCGGACTTCTTAGATTGTGACGAGTTTAACGGTTACAGCAGAGTTGACATCAAAATTGCACTGACAGGCCATCATGCAAAAAAGCGTTGATTAATTATTAAGATTAATTAATAGTTTTTTTATTTGAATAATATCTTTATAAATTACTAGATGTTCCCCGCGGCTTCGCTCCCGCGGGCCACCCCACAGGAACCGTTTCGGGATTAAAAAACCTAGCCTATGTCAATCATGAATAATTTAGCTTTCTATTGGTGCAGTAATTTTTTTAAATCGGTCCAGTAGTTTCGGAGCCTATTCGGTACAAACAAACAAAAAAATCATTCCTCTTTATAACATTTGTATAGACTAGCTGTTGCCCGCGGCTTCGCTCCCTTGGACTACCCCACAGGATCCGTTTTCAGGATAAAAAAATAGCCTATGTCACTCAGGAATAATGTAGCTTTCTATTGGTGAAAGAATTTTTCAAACCGGTCCCGTAGTTTCGGAGCCTATTTGGTACAAACAAAAAAATCTTTCCTCTTTATAATATTAGTATAGAAATATAGATAGCGTATGTGTTATTCTGATGTAAATTGCGCTAAAGAATAACACACATTCAACCACCCCACAAACTTTTGTGTTTATAAGGAGGAAGTAGAATACGATTATTTTCACTATTTTTGTATTTTGTTTTTTAGTTTCTTTGCTAGTGAAAAACTAGTCTCTGTCCCTAAATAATGGTGACTAATCTGGCTTATTATTATGCACCAAGTACGAACAAATTTGTATAAGCATACCTAATATTGACAGAAAGGAGCTTCGAAACAACTCAGCTAATTCCGTCTGCTGGTATATGCATTAGCAATTGGCTCAGTGTGTACGTATGTACGTTGTTCTCATGATATAGCAAGTTGGAGCTGAACAATAGTAAAAGCTTACACTAAGGCTAACGAGGTTTTAATGTGGAGTGGAGCACCCAATCCGTGGCTTATCATTATCTCAGCCGGTATAACTCATATGATAGCGAAATGGAATGACTGGCCGGTGAAAACGAGGGAAAAACCCTTCTTTATAAACGCGCCAAGTTCTTGATACGATCTCTTTGTGGATTTTTAATTAGTGGAACTTTTGTTAAGTTTGCAAGTTTTTTGTGAGTGTTCAGGTGTTATAATGGCAATTGTGATTACACAATTAATCATTTTGGTATATCGCTCTATTTCTGTTCATGGCGCATACAAAATTGCTCGAGAGCTTTCGTCTATTTCCATTTAGTAATCTATTTGCGGTGTCCACTCATACTTAGATAAGCCTACTTATGTAGTGTTCCATTCATGTATATATTTATTCTAGAACAATTTACATTGTGTCGAACATTAAATAATTAAAATTCCAAAAAACAATTATTTATTACACTTGTAATTAAATTCAATAACTATAGAACATTTTATCACATTATTTTAAAATATGATACAAAACTAAAATTCGTTCAAAATTAATCTAATATATGCCACAAGAATTTCATACATATGGCATCCATCTCTAAAATACTGCCTTAAAAGCTTATAAGAAATTACAAAAAACTTTCGAACAAGACTCGTCCATAAACGCGTGTAAATGTGTGTAACCATCTAAAGGCAATATCGAATATTGATCATTTTACTGCGTATAAATAAAGCGAAAGTGAGGTTTTATGTGGCAATACGAAATTGTTACTGCAATAACTTAACGCTCTCAACCTCTATGATATTGGAGTGGATGAGTTACGCCGAAAACATTCGCCATACTTATGGAAACCTTCCGTACCTCCCGTAGCTCTTGAATACTAATACCTTTTATTAGAAACGACGCCGTAACTTATCATTAAAACTATGTAACAGCGTTACGAGCGTTGTCATAACATATTGCTGCACACTTTTGGACGGAAACTATACTAATTCAAATTGCCGCTGTTTTGTATGTTAATAAAGTGGACAGTAACTATTAAATGTATAGTTAAACTAGTCGTAATTAAATCGATAGAAGTAACAAGCTCAACAAATAGGTGAAACCATCAATGTCATAATGGTTTCCTAATGTCACAAACATACTACATCACATATCAGTCTATTAATGTTACCACTGCTAGGACAAAGGCCTCTTCTCTGTGAGAGGGAATGGGCCGTAATCCACCACGCGGGCCCAATGCGGGTTGGTGGATGTCACATGTCTTCGAATGTTTGGTTCTAGGACATGCCAGTTTCCTCACGATGTTTTCCTTCACCGTTTTGAGAGCAGTGGTGATAAAATAATTTACACAAAATAAAGCGCCTGCCTAGGCTCGAACCCACAACCTACAACTTGTAAGTCGCGGCCGGTACCACTGGGCCACCACTGCTCTCTCAAACATACTAAATCGCATTTATTATTTACCATCATAAACACAGACACATATCGACAATACCATAAAAATACACAAGGTAAATACAAAAAAGGTAAACTGTAAAAACAAAACCTCGTAGATCCCCCAAATCCTCGAGGTGAATCTCGAAAAAGTCTGTTACGGAAAATTTGTTTAACTCGAGTTGAAAAGGGGCAGATGCCGCCGGAACAAAGTAAAAGATTTGAGGAACAGCTCTGAAGGAAAAATACAAGGAAATTCTTATTTGGTGGCACTTATCTTTCAATTAACATTTGACACAAGTCACGCTGCGGGACGGACTTATGCTCAATTACCAGCGTTACGCTAACTTAACGAAAAACAAAACTCGGTGAACTTTTAATACGCTGACAGTTACACACCTGTCCCAGTTTAACTCAAGTGTTAATAGCAACAAACTTATCTGAATCGGGGATAACTCCGCCCAACTATTTGTAGCACTAATCAATTCAGAAGTTTCGATTGGAAACTTTCAATGGTCGGATTGGAGGTCAGCAACAACGTTTTATACAACTATCAAAACTTGATTTTATGCTATTTGCTAAAGTTTATACGTGAGCGGACGGGTGTGGAATACTAATGTCCACTAACTAACTTTAAAAGATAAACAAACATAATATGGTAATCGTTAAACAGAAAGGTTCAAAACAAAACAATTTGGCCATACAACATGATATTTTGATAGTCTTTATGATCTACTAGGAAGTTTTGTTACCCAGAAGGCACGTTTCCGGATCACAGCGTTGCGGAGGAGTACTTATACGCCTAAGTGTATCATGATTTTCTATATATAAAGACGGAAACAGACATTGCGAGGCATGCGACGTGCACGCCTCGCAATGCACGCCTTTTGAAAGAAAGAAAAGAAAGAAAATTGTGTTTATTGGCATTCAAAACAAAAACACCTTAAATAAAACAAAATAAATAAATAAAACTATTAATGCCAAAAGGGCCTCAGCTCAGCATAATGTCAAATGGTAGGTAATACAGAGTATACCACCTGACGCTGATTTTCAGCTGCAGCCCACGAGTGCCATACGCTCGAAAACACCAACACATGTTTATACCATACTGAATTTAAAGTAAAGATAAAATTTTTGCGTCTCTTAAATATAACATGACAAAAATAAAAGTTGTTTGTGCCCATTGACAAAAGAGAACAAATAAAATAAGAATTGAATTACATCATTAAAACGGGGGCAGATCGTTGGACTAAAATAAATTAAAAGACGATAATACAAGCAAAAATGATAAAATCGATCCATGTATAAAATAAAATTGATGAAAACTGTTTAAAATTGATAAATTAGAATACAAACAATAAAAATAGTAACAATAATAAAAAAATATAAAATTAATAACATTGGTAAAAATTTAAAGACGTATAAAATCAATAAAATCTAAAAATGTATAAAGTTTTGCTTTGATTTGAGTTGTCGTAGCACATGCCTCACCAAGAATATGAACGTCCACACATTGTGAAGCATGCGATGAGCGCCTCGCAATGTCTGTATCCGTCTTTATGTACGCACTTAGGTATAGTAAAGTTAGCATAGTTAACTAAGTAGGTACTAGGAAGTAATGTTTCATCTTTGGTTTTGGCTGTGTTTAGGATTTGACTTGAGTTTGGTTATCTTGTTTTTGTCCTATAAGGAGTGGCAAAACTAAATTATTTCTTATATATATGAGGATATTCCATTGAAATTTGTTTAATTATGTCATGTATTGTGGCTTAATAATTTATTCGGTTGCAAAATTGAAATTATTTATTGAATTCAAAATAATCTAACAATTTAAATGAATAAATAGGTACTTATATAAGGCAAAGATTACTTGCTAAAATAATCTACTGTATCATAACTGATGTGCCACAAAGACTGATGATTATTATTATTATTATTGTTGATTAAAGTTTGGTGTAATATTAATGTAATGTTACATTTTATAAAATGTCAATAGATCAGACTTATCAAATATTAATAGAAAAGTCTGGTATGGGATGTCTTACACTATTGTAATTGGACTAATTACTTTTATTATATTTATTATATAAAAACGAAAAATAATGTTTCTGCAAATGTTGAAGTTGTTTCTTCTTGTTTAACCTATTCTGGAAGACGTTGGTGCCTGTGATACAATGATTTTCATTAGTACAGGTACAAACGATTCTCTTTGTCCGTGTTACTGTTAAAAATGTATGTGTTTATCTTTTTTGATCCTGTACATTGTGTTTTTCCTGAATAAATGAATTTATTATTATTATTATCAGTATAGGTCATCGTAAATGTCAAACGGAAACATACCTACCAATTTTATTAGGTATAGGAAAATCACAGTCGTTTAACCTTCGCCTGTTTTGAATTACATCGGTAATTTAATTAAATACTTTGCCGTCTATAATAGACCGTTCGGATATTTTCTATATAACATTACGAATTCGCATATTATTGCCAGTTTTTCGTGGAAGTTCCAGTAATTATATATTTTACCTAGAAAAACATGTTCTAATATCCTGATCCCATAAGGAAACTTTTACTCTAGGTATTTTAAATTAAAAAGCAAGTGCGTAAGCTGGTATATACTACCAATATTATTGCACCCTTTCTAAAATCACGATAAAAGGTGCACGGTTCGGGTTAGTCGTTTCCTATGGAGAAGAACCGGCAAGAAACTCCATGGTTACTCTTATAAAAAGTGGTTTGGTATACAATATTTCCATGTTACAGCATTAGTACTTGGATATGGGGGGACAACGTAGGCCCGACAATAAGTCGTAAGAAATAAAAAAAAGTAAAGTAAAATGAAATAAAAATTTAACAAATGTTAACAATCATCTAGAAGGCCTACAATGTTCACACATTCACAAAACAATCGGTAAAAGAATCTATACAAAGGTAAAAAAAAAAAAAATACTTAATAAAAAAAATGTCTAACAATACTAAATTTAACATGTGACACAAATGTTGTTATCAGTGCTGTAACTATTCTTAGCAAAGGGCTATAAAGATGATTGAAAAACATTGTAAAATAAAACATTCTCAATAATATTTTCTTCGTTTAATCAGTCGAGCTCGGACGGGATTTGGCAAGAACAACTTCTGTTTTAGTTCAGTTACTTCCTAAAGCTTAAATTAAGATTCGCGTTAAGTTGGAAAGGATGAAACAAGTGTAGGAAGCAGTTTTAAGTGCACATAAAACGGGTTAGCCGTCGCCCGACCAGCCAGTAGTATCGTGTTCTTTTTAACGAGTCTCCGGCCAGCCATATTTCATGGCGTAGAAATAAAAACTGAACTTGTGACTCTTGTCTATGTTGGGGACGGCTGAAATAATTTTCACAGACGAACAACGTAACCAATCTATTCTTAAGATGACTTTATATTCTTGATATTTTTTGCGGTTAACAATTTTTTTAATCAATTATGATTTACGGAGATAATCTTAATATTTATTCTGTAGACTCTTAATTTGTATATATACTTAACAATTTCAAAAGTGGAAGTAACAATACTTTGCAGGTTTCCTGAAAATATCTGTAAATGGATTTCGGTGTCCGTACCGTCATCGGCCGACTGATGAAATCATATTTACATCTTTAAAGAGCAGTAATGGAGTCTTTATTGGAATTACCAGCCTGAAAATTCTCTTAAAATTAAATAAATGTGCCGAATAAACGATTTTAATGAATATTTTTAGGTAAAAAGAAAAAAGAAAAGATGGATGGACTGTGTGAAAGAAAAGGGAGTCAATGATAGCGTGACGGAGGACAGGACGGTATGGAAGAAGAAAATGTGTTGCACCGAGCCGCCGACCCCAAGTAACATGGGACAAAGGCAGGAAGATGATGAATGAATATTTTTAGGTACTAAGTAACGTCGATGATTTTTCCATATCTATTGATGTCACTTATGTGTACATGGTTAATCACTTAAAAGTCTTTTAGATAAAATAACGGCCAATATCTTAAATTCCAGAAATTGTCTTCATCGTCTCAAGAAAACTTGATCTATCTATTATTACTGCAGGCTACAAATAAACATCAAATTTAATTTTGATGTACCAACCTATAAAAACACGCACCATTAGACACCTTTGCCACCTCAGCAAAATAAGCATTAACAAAAAAAAAAACAATCGATACCAAATCCTTTGTTTATGGGCGAGAATACGAACGTATTCTAAATTCAAAGGACACCGTGAAACGTGGATTTTCCTTATTTTTCCGAGGTTAACGCACGCCGAGTGTAACCAAAGGATCTAAGCTTATAATCTTCGTACAAGTCGCTAAATGGACTCGGCTTGGCTCAAGCCCAGGCCAAAACCAGGCAAACCAGCCATGTCCGAAGCTAAAAGGTGAACAGAATTATGCAAATTATCATACTCTTTGTTCCGTTCCATATGCTATTTACATTTTATTTATTTGCTACAAAATAATGTGGGGTTACCTCGGGTCGGTTTGGCGGGTGAACGGTTTTGTACTAGCTACGTTAACTTGTATCAGTCCCTGTGTAGATAATATTTTTACTAGGAACTGACCTGAGTCTTGATTAAATTGTAATATTGTGGCTGTTATTAAAATATAGTCTTCATTTTATCGGAAAAATTATTAAAATACTTCATTTTATTTTATTAAAATTCTTTAGCCGTTCAAAACATTGTGTTTTTATAATATTTTTTTCTTTTTTTTGGTTACTTACCCAAAGGGTATAAATGGGACCCTATTACTAAGGCTCCACGATCCGTCTGTCTGTCTGTCTATCTGTCTGTCTGTCCGTCTGTCACCAGGCTGTATCTCATGAACCATGATAGCTAGACAGGTGAAATTTTTACAGATTATGTATTTCTGTTGCCGCTATAACAAAAAATACTAAAAACAGAATAAAATAAATATTTAAGTGGGGCTCCCATACAACAAACATGATTTTTTTGGCCGTTTTTTGCGATATTGGTACGGAACCCTTCGTGCGCGAGTCCGACTCGCACTTGGCCAGTTTTTTAAATTTTTTGCTTTAATAAACTATAGTATAAATAAACGCAGTAGCTGTAAAACACATAAGTTATAAAATGGAATAGGGAAAGATAGAAACTGTGTGTAAGGTTGTAAATTGTGTAGATTTACGGGCGGTGTACAGTACTGCAGCTTGACAGTCGCCAGATGGGCACCATGCTGCATTGCTCCTCCACCTCTTAAGATGGCACTATGCAGGATCACAGGGTGTAACGGCAGGGCGTAGTGATATTTTAAAAACCTTTTCTGTCCATGGAAATACGCTACTTCAAGGAAATCATAACAAATTCCCAAAAAATATCAGTTTTTCCGTACATATTTATCACTAGCTGATCAAAATTAGCATGGAAAGTACAATTTGTATGTTCGTCTGGGTACTGAACCTACCTACTCATATCTATCAACACAGATTCTTTCAGGGCACATTTACATTTTTGCTCAAATCATTCCCAATATACTTCTAGAACACACCCATAAAAACACGAAATCATATTCATAAAATTATACAGTTCTGTCGTAAAAAGAACAAGCAGAAACAATCATCTGCATCTGCATTTTAAACATCTTCAGAAACGAAAACTTAAACAAGAAACAGTGAACATGATATAAGTATAAAAGAAGTATAAAAGAAATAAATGTTTATTAATTATGAAATATGTACTTATTTTTTTTAATATTATATTTCAATTATCATCAATACATATAATAAATCTGTAGAAAAGTCGTTTTTGTACATTGAAAATATTTCCACAAAAAATTGCCGGGGTGTTAAAGGATAACCAACAGAACCCATTTCCAGCATTTTTTGAATTAAATAATTTAATAATAAGTTTTATACATTTTGTGCGTAACATGAAGTATTACTTAGTTTTTGTTTCATCGCAATCGGTTCACACTATCAAAAGTTAGATGAATTTAAAGAGTTCAAGAAGTAAAATTATCACAACACACGCAATTCAGATACTCGGACAGTTGAACTCGATATTCGATAGATGGCGCTGTGCATCTGAAGTCATTTTCTGAATGGCGGTGTTAAGATTCGCCGCGAAAGAATGATGATCCTAGAAAAACAATTTGTAGTTAGGTATGTAGGTAGGCAGAAAGGTAAGTAGGGTAGGTAAATCATTCAACCAATCTCCACTCAGACCTAAGACACTCTCATAGATGTTTTGAACCATTTCTTATACTTTGAATTCATTTTGGTAAGGTTTTCGAATTTAGTTCATAAAAGTATGAATACTTTCAAATCCCGGCTGAATAGATATACGTAGTTAACTTCTGCACATATCCATATCGATATCCAATGACCCTACATTTTTTTATTGTTCATAGGCTCGCGTTTGACCTCTATCGCACTTGATACTAAGCTATGATGTGGTCGACGATGACGCACGCCTCCTCAGAAATAAACTATTCACTCTTAACTTTAAACCCCCAGCTTGTAGATATTGATCTGTACATTATTATAACAAAATAGACTGACTACTAAGTTGTTAGTACATTAAATAAATCTATGTATATCCCCAATAGATTGTTATAGAAGCTATCTATCTTTCATTATCCATCATTAGTGTAAACAAGTTTGTTAACAAAACCGACTCCTTGCTTCGGCTTTTCTGAAGTCGATGCCCATGGGTATAGAGTTCCTGCACTCCATCTTAGTAGAGGCGATCAATTCATTTCATCCTACTCTCTGACGTTATAACACCCTGTGTTTGAGTATGTTACTGATGCCACAGTACATTTTTAGAGACAGTAATTCAATTCTGTCTTCAGAACTTTTTTACTTTACTGAAACTGTTTGTGTTTCCATCAATAAAGTAAAGCATTAATACCAATTTTTTGATGCCGTATGAGCAGCTTAGTCCCTGTTATCTTTTTTTGTTTATTTATTATTATAAGATTACTTTAGCTTAATATCCCACGCTGTCCCACGCTGCTTCGCTCCCGTCAACTGGCTACCTACCTGCCCCACATACATGATTGTTGCGTAACTTAAACCGTTTACGCAGCGCACGCAACGGAAGCTCTCAAAAGGAATTTTTTTCCGTTTTTGCAACACTTTTCATAATGCTCCACTCCTATTGGTCGATTGGACTATCCAACACAAAAAGATTTTTTCAATTCCAACCAGTCGTTCCTGAGATTAGCGCGTTCAAACAAACAAACAAACTCTTCAGCTTTATATTATAGGTATAGATATGATCTATATATAAATACAATTTTAAAATGTATTTTAAGAGTTTTACTCAGTCTACCTCATCAGTAGTTCATCTTATTAAAATAACTCTACCTTTTTAACCGACTCCAAAAAAAGGAGGAGATTCTCAATTTGACGAAATCTTCTTTTTTTAATGTATTTTACCCGATTACTCAGAGACGCCTGGACCGATTTGTAAAATTCTTCTTTTGTTTGAAAGGGTATACTGCCCAAGTCTTCTTCAGGTTAGGATCCAATGATAGGATCCTGGAGAAATCGAGGGAACTTCTCAAATATTACAGGCATATAGCGATTTTGGTATTTTCATCAACAGTACAAACATTTTCACTCAGAAAGTATCATTTGGTGAAGTGGAACTGATTAAGAAGACCACAGATGGCCACTGGCACTCTTTAATACTAAGTATGTCACGGATGTAAGATATCTCGAATTGATCTTATACCTTAATATATGTATTATTATATCTTATTTATTATTTATATATATCTATATCCGACTGTGATGAGAAGAAGACCACAGATAGTGTAGGGTGCAAATGCAAATACACCCTGACATTAATTATTGTAAATGCAATGCAAATGTCAGTGTAATGTAAAAATGTCAATGAGTGCCAAAGGGTTGGAATCAAGAAATAAAAATGCAAGTTGTCCGATCCAAACCGCGTCTATTAGAACACTAAAATTAAATATTGGTACAAATGCATCATCAATGCTCTGCTTGCTGCTGCTGCATGATTATCATAATATCTAAAGTAGGTCGCACGTGTAGTGCAAAGGTGCGAACCTACTTATTGCACAATTCCTTTCATACTACACAATTTTAAGACTCATGTACGTGCACCGTACCGATAGCCACACTTAACATATTTATTATTACACCTTATTTATCTTTATCCGACTGTGATGAAGCAAGTACTTTTAAATAAATGGTACTGTGAGGACTCGCATATTAAGAAGGCAACCTACTTGCCTATATTAAGACTGGCAACAGATGACTTCTGAAAGGTAATTAAATTTCGAACATAAAATAGGTGAAGATGTTTTTTGCTAAGCTTGATGTCAGATCTAGATTGTTCGCCTGAAGGCAGGCTCATATTTGCTAAAATATAATAAGTAAAACTAATATTTCTTTGATTGCTCATACACCTCTGTCTACCCCCTTACAATTGGTGGAGGTGCGGGGTAGACAGAGGTGTATGAGCAATCATTTTGATGCAAATGGTACCATCGAACTGATCTGATGGTGAGACCGGAAGGTAGGCACAGGAACTTCGAAATAAAACAATGTATCCTAGTCGTGTTTGGGCTTATTGGAATCGTCATTATATGTACTTTGGCTATAAATGAATGATAAATTTAAATGGTAATAAGCGGTACCTATCTACAAACACTAAAAATATATAAATAAAAAACCAACTTCCAAAACAACACACTACAAAATTAAAAATGACTTTCTTTTCCGAAGTCGGTGTCGAAAAACGGAAAACAATAGGTACCAAAGACACCGAATTGCAAAATAATAGTTATTTATGCTACACAAGTAGGGAAGGTAGGTGATTTCCGATGAGTGGATAAATCGACACGTGTCGGAAATCATCTTACGTACATGTATCATACAACATTTTAATACATATTAATTTATTAATCAAAACCTAAATCTAGAGTAGTTAAAAACGCCTTTAATGAAGTATTAGTTTTATTTTACCTTTTATATGAATGATAATCTGTACTTAACTAATTTTTAAAACTTTTCTCAAATAATAAAAACTCTATGCGGCGGGCTGACGTTGGAGTTAAAGATTAAAAAAATACAGGCAAGTTAAAAGCACTAGTAAAAAAAAGTGACACTTTCCGCACAGTTTGGCTGCTTGGAAAACGCTCTTTTCGAGGACATGCATTGTAAAGTATTTTTTTCGTTTTGTAGTGTTTTGTTTTATATAATTGTGCAATTTCAAAATCTTTAAGTGACTCCCCGATCCTGAAGCAGAGTTTTCCGCGTATATAACACCGCTATCTAAAACAGGCATATGGCATAGACACTTTACCTACTTAGGTAAATATGTACCCTTGCAATGTTGTCAAGTAGGTACACCTGAGATTGTGCCTAAGACAGCTACTCTAACGTCAACATTATGTCTAAATCATATAATTACCCCTGTCATTAATCAGTCCGCTAATTATCACTTAATCTGACAACTTGTCAGTCAGCACCTCACTTCCAAATGGTATTTAGCTATTTAGCTAATGCGATTGGCGACGGCACTCCCAATTATAGTTCAACTTACTTCTTTAACCAAAATGGTGATTGCTCGGATATTTTAAAGACAATTTGGACGATGTTCAAGTAAATTGGCTACGAACACGAATTTGAACAGATTTAGACACCACTCGATTTTCTCGTTTGAAATTCTTTTAGTTTAAAAGGCCTTTGCTAATGTTAGGATAAAAGGGGAAATGCATAGTGCAAGCTTAAAACAGCACGCCAGTTTTAAATTCGATCGATGATCCAACTGCACATAAAGTGTTCCGACATAGTCGTATGTGTTCGACTCAGGTGTCGTCTGCTTTTACTCCACTTCACAAACAAGCGAAGATCCGCCGTAGCGTGGCGTGCTCGAAAACCTACAATTGCATAACAAAAATAAACAATAGTGCAGAAACGAGCGTTGCCTTTGTGTGGGCTTCGTCTTGCCAGGTGAAGGAAGCTAAACAATGGTCTGTTGAATCTAACACTCGGGCTCAAGCCCCTAAAGTCTACTGAACGAGACAATGACTGTGAGAATATGGGCTCGAGAGAAACGTTCGCGTCTTGTTACCGCGAACGTTGTTAGTTTTATGAAGGAACTGAAATAACCCTTTGTACAGGCTTTTTATATTACTGCTGCGGCATCTTTCGGAGCTCTTTACATGGCTTCTGTGCATACACAATTAGACGTGTCAATAGGGTTTTATTGCTGAGGTTTTGTACGCAATTTGTCTTCGTGATGATACATTGTTGTTTTGACCTAGTTTATTATTCACTTAGCCTTAGACTTCAGTCAAATCATATCCCCTAATGGATACCAGCACCGGCAGGCATCTATTACATAATCTAAACAAAGCAATGAAGGCTTGACCGAACGATAGTTAGGCCGATGATTGAAAGGGGACGCATCTAGCCGCTCGGTGCGTAAACACTAGAGTTGTGGACAATAGACCAAAGCGACTGTTTGTGCTATCGAATGGATACACTTTTGCAATTAGCGTAACAATCGGATGCCGTTATACGATGACAGAGTTTTTAGTCGGATTACATTTATGTTAACGTGTGGGTAACTAGGTACAGAAATCAATTGACGTGATAAGCGATTTGCGGAATTATAGTAACATCATATTTAAACATTAAGTACGTGGGCGACCGAGTTCTGCTCTGGTGAAAATAGAGAAAACGACGTTTTCTAAAAATGAAACCTAGTTAGATCGTTTTTTAGGGTTCCGTACCCAAAGGGTAAAAACGGGACCCTATTACTAAGACTCCGCGAACCGTCTGTCTGTCTGTCTGTCTGTCCGTCTGTCACCAGGCTGTATCTCATGAACCGTGATAGCTAGAGAGTTGAAATTTTCACAGATGATGTATTTCTGTTGTCGCTATAACAACAAATACTAAAAACAGAATAAAATAAATATATAAGTGGGGCTCCCATACAACAAACGTGATTTTTTTGCCGTTTTTTGCGATAATGGTACGGAACCCTTCGTGCGCGAGTCCGACTCGCACTTCGCCGGTTTTTTTTATTTTAATCTTTGCCCCACACTAGGAATTTCTTCCTGTATCGTGGGTGCGTTTACAAACATATAACTCACATACACAACACCCAGAGCCGGAACAACTATCTGTAGGTCATACAAATATTTGTTCCGTGCGGGAATCGAACCCGCGACACGCAGCGTAGCAGTCAATCGCTCAACCACTGCGCTAACCGTGCACCCAAATTTATCGCCCCCGAAACTCCCTGCATACTAAATGTCATGAAAATTGTTGGAGCCGTTTCGAGATTCAGATTATATATATATACAAGAATTGGTATTAAATTGCAAGATGATGTTGATTAATTTATAACGTATGCAGTGACTTAGGATGTTTGCAATTTGAGTATGTATGTTGCAGGCTTGATTCTCATGAGATCTTCTTAATGTATCATATTTACAGACAGTTTTTTCGTTTATGGTAGCTCCGGCATTTGACGTTTTGTGCCTGTGATCGCCCACGATACATAAAACCTAGGCGTTGAACTCAAACCTAATCTTATCCACCAACAATCCAATACAAAGTAAAAACATTCTATCACTTGTACCATATTCCTTTTTATGTATTTTTATTTAGTATTCCCTTAAAAAGCGTGCATTTTCCAGCGGCTGATAATATAAAGTTGAGTTGTTACTCCGCCGTTAAAAGTTTTAGCGGCAATCCGGCACGGCACGCGAATTAACTAAGCTTGAGCGACGTACTTATAACCTGACACGATTGTATTTAAAATGTAGACACCGTAAGAACACTATTTGGTTATTTACTTAACGCAGACAATAAGACACGGTCTGAAAAGTATAGTAAAGAAAAGCATAGTTTCGAGAAATCTCGTGCAGCCTTTGCATACTTACGATGCGATAGGGGAAAATTGTGTGAAAACAGGCAGTGCCTTAGAAATTAAAGAAATTATAATGATGAGAAATAGAGTAACACGATGCTTGGGGGAGGCCTATGTCAAGCAGAGGTCATCCTTTGGAAGTGATGATAAGGTAATGTAAACTTTCAGTTAATTTACCTCAATATATCAAGCAGGTCAATCAATTAATTATACAGGGTGGGCAAAAAATCGTGGATCAAACGAAACAGGGTGATAGTTGGGGCCATAAACAGTAAAAAAAGCTGTTACTGAATCCTGTGAAACTGTTATCGAACAGATGTAATTCCCTAAAGAATCGAAAAGAGTAATCATCTGCGTATTTTTTTAAACTTTGCGTTTCTTAAGCTAGTTTTTATATAATGATTGAGTAGTTAAACTAGGAGGGTAGTAGTATATAGAAGGTCTATGAATGTGTGCGTTGCCGGTGTGGTGGGACTGAAAAGCGCATTTTGCATGTCAATAGGTCAACGATCTACTGTCGCTAACTGGCGCAAGAATTTTACACTTGACTAATCTCGATGTTTGATAACATCGAGAGCATGTTACAGAAGAATTTTTAAGATGTCTAAAGCATGATTTAATTTCTAAATAAGGCCTTAATAATACTATACTTAGTTGCTGCGTGTTAGCATGGCATTAGCCTTCATTGAGCCACCCATATGATAGACTGAAATCATTTAAAAATAAAACTGAAGACTAACTACGTCTATCGGAAACAACAAACTTTTGTACTAATCAAAAACGATGCTTAGTTTATTTTTTGTGATTTTATATTTTAGGGAAAGGGTAATGACCTCTATTGTCATGCTAAAATGTAATAACTATATTAGGAAAACTTTTCTGAAACCGATAATCCATGGCACCCTCTCCAAGTTGTCATCGATGCTGCCACAGATTCACCCTTTACTACTGACTTCCCCTACCTAGTTAGCTTTAGTTGTCACTTACGACCCCCATGGGAAATAGTGAAGGTTTTCATAGCAGGAGCCACATGGTATTAAACTAGTTGGTAACTTAATGACTTCTACTGTTCTTGGAAGTCCTCCTCTAATTAGATATGTCTACTCAATAAAAGATGCATTATAGAGTGGCTCAGTGGTTACAGCACTGACTTACGAATTGTAGGTCGTGGGCTCGAACCCAAACAAGCTGTAGGTACTTTGTGGAACTTATTTCATCACCACTGTTTTCAAGACGGTAAAGAAAAACATTGTGGAGAAACCGACTTGTCCTAGAACCAAAATTTTGAGGACATCCTCCAAGCCTCACTGACCCCGCGTTTTTTCTGTCCCACTCTCTCTAACAGAGAGGAAGCGTGTGCATACGCCTCGACTACAACAGTGGAAACATTATAGACTAATTATGCTTATTGTAGATTGGATAACAATGTAAACAAAAAAGAAATATGTGGATGGACAGTGTGAGGAGTGATATTAAAGAAAAGGGAGTCAGCGATAGCGTGACCGGTCCGTATTGAAGAAGAAAACGTGTCGCGACGACCCCAAGTAACATGGAATAACGGCAGAAAGATGATGATGATATTCTTACTACTGTTTTCACATAATACAAAATAATAGAACACAATATAACATACCACAAAAAACTAAACTTAACATAACATAACACAAAATAAAAAAACTACATAATAAACTAAAAAATACAATCAAAGATATTTATGTCTTGCTGTAGTTTTGTTTTGTTGCGGTGTGTTATACAACATAACATACCACAACAAAACAAAACTCAATATAACACAAAATAACACAACACAGCAAGACATAAATATCTTTGTTTGTATTTTTTAGGTCTAAAAATAGTTACTAGAAACTAAGATTAAATGTAAAGATTAAAAAAGATAATGTATTATGTATGTGTAATGTTGTATGTGTTATTATGAAGACTTTATTATTTTTATTTATTTATTATGCTTATGCTTAATATGAAAAAAGAAAAAAAAGAAAGAAAGAAAAAGTATTTATTTGTGACCCGCACAGGAGACACGAGAAATCAACGACCCTGCAAAAAAAGACCCTGCTGAACATAATTAGACCTAAAACCACCGTAATTTATTGCAACAATTCATTTATTTAATACAGCTAAATATTGGATACCTGAAACTACCAATAGCTGATGATTATATACGGAAAATGCGATCTATTGAAATCATCGTAGTTATTCGTTGACAATATTTGCATTCACCACAACTGCCAAACAGCCATATTAATAAATGGTTTCGTAATTCGAATAAATTTTTAAAATAGTGAACACTTTAGTTGAAATAATCTGGTTTTGATAGGATTTTCCGAGAAATATTTATAGATGATTCCGTTTCTAGTTTTCAAAATTATTTTACTAGTATCATGCCATTGAAAGTTTATTTTGATGATAAACTTTTTGATTTCCGAGTACAATTAAAAAAAAACTTTCTTGATACAAATTTATTAAAACTCTTTAATTTTACTTTTTATATTTGCCATCGACACACTAGTAAGAAGCACAAGCTAAACTTTCAGGACAATTAAAAAATTGTATCAATATACTATACCTACACCGATAAAACAATCAGGTTTTCGAACAAATGTTTTGTATTGTTAAATTCACCGAACATTCACGGAAGAAACCAAAAATATATAGCCGTGCGTCATGACAAAATGATAACTTCTAAACACAATTTAGAATGTCTTAATTATTATCAGAGATACGTACACGATTGTAGTCTGTCGCTTCGACTCCTAACAACACAAAATTGACATAACGTGTTCGCGCCTTGTTGCCTCATGACGTCACATCCGCATGCTCTCAGCATCTTGACATTTCTTTACGTGCACCCTCGCCATTAAATGTAGAATAGAATAGAATGTACTGATACCAAAATGTTTTGCACCTCGTGAAAATGTGTTGTAAAACAAAGTGTTTTCATTTGATTGAAAATAATTTTATCTCGATTTGAAAATTCGCTGTCAGCTCAAAACGGTGCAATACCCGATTTTTCTTTTATTTTATCACATAAAAATATATTTGTGCATACATCTTCCCTCTACTAGCGTAAACACGAGTTTATTATAAAACTGTTAAAGTTGTACAGAAAATAAGACACTTGCCCGAGGTGTAAAATTCAAATTGCTAAAGTTAAATATAATACCTACATCGATCGCAGCGAGCGACATTCAAATCCTTTGATGTTCATTTTGAATGGATATGCCATACAAAGTATCGTGAGAAAGTAGGTAAGTTATATTTGTTTGTTTTTCTCAAAAGAATTCAATCGTTTGGGCAGCCCTATGCATGTTCTCGTGGGAGAACTTTCCGCGAGGTAGCACAGACTTAACAAGGCTTTATATTGACGTCTCTTCAGATGTAAGCTAAACCGATACGATTAGTAACAAAAATAATTTAATCACTAAGAATAGGTTGGTAATAACTACTAACTGCGCCTTGTATAAAAGCAATATAATTATGTTTTGAATTATAGTATCGTAGAAACCCTTACCACGATTTTCATGAACTCCAAATTCGTATAGCGTGTCCAAAAAAATAAATAAGCAAAAGTTACCAATAGCCCCTTATTATACCTACAAAGTAGGCAGCAATATTGTGGCGATATGTGGCTATGTCGGGACTATTTTAACCCCAATTACAAGCAAGAACACGACATTAGAACCACCAAATATATTCGTATCGGCAGTCGAGAATTAAGTAGAATAAACATATTATTACAGTCGCCTAATTATTTCAAACATAAATCTTTAGATATTTACTTATTATGACTTTCTAATTCTAGGTTGCCTGGGTCAGGCGTCACGCTAGGAGGTTATAACTGGGCGAAAGAGGTTTAATTTTATTCTGGATTGCGAAGGAAATGAACAAAAGCCATTTACGGTCGAGTTATTCAATAATAAAGTGCAGCTGCCATGCATATCTGAATGTTCGTAACAACGATATGGTTTTTAATACGAGATACAATTACAGGCATAAAGTGCACGGAGTAATTTAAATGCACTAGAGTTACGTAGCTGAAGGTTGTAAGTATTTTTATGAATATTGCGAGCATAGTACTTACACTTCGTAAAAGTTACCTTTTTAATTCGGAACGTGAAAACCGATTTCACGTGTTTTCCTGTTTTTGAGAACGTGCACACTACGATATTATGTAATTAATATTAGGTAATAAGGACCATGGCGGTCTCCCTTTTCAATTTACACTTTACCGGTAGCCTGGCATTGTTGTTTGTGGCAATAACATCTATTGTGCCCCTATTGCGTAAACCGAAACCCTGCAATATTGATATTTGTTCACCGTTTTATTTGTTCATACAGAATTCTATATAGCTCTTTATTAATGGTAAAACGGTGCTTTAGGTAGTTATAATTAACAAACCTATTGCGCAAATTCTAAAAGCGTAGATTTTTAGGTGTCTAAATAACTTAAGATGGATACTAAAAGGCCTTAAGTTACCTAAAGCCTACACTTTAGCCACGACGTATGTTTTTATCCGCGTCACAGGACAAAGACAAACAGGATATTCCTTTTCAAATAAGCTTTTCTCAAGAAATATTGTCCACGCGACTAGGGTGACCGCAAACCGCAAAGCCTATTTAAATTTGCCGCTACTGGCTGCAAATACACTACCAGATATCCAAACGACAACCAAAGCACCAGGGAATTTTTTCTTATAACATGATTGTTTTTGCTTGTAAATTTCCTTTTAAATACTCTTCTGCAAAAATCTTCAAAAAATCTCGCGGTTCTAAAGGCACTGATTTTCTCTAAAACATGGCAATTGCCAGCCCTAGTTTCAGGTAGTTCCGTACACCGAGTTTCAAGCACAACGCGAACCCTTTCGTTATGCACGCTGCAAAAATAGTTCTTTGCACCACAGTCAACATTATTTGCCTACTTGATCTCTTTACGCTTTTTTTGTTCCTGCCTATTTATTAATTTACAACGGTACAAATTAGGTTTTGTTTTTGTAAGGGAAGTGAACCTTATTTACTGGAGCAATTTGTGACTTGTTTACTGTCCTCCTAGTTAGTTACATGTGAAAGGGACACAGCTACCGCACCGTGAGGACCTTATGCCTGCGTCAATGGAAGGTGTCGCCATGACTGAATACTAGATCAGACAAGGTATTTAACTAAGATGGGTATGTTTGTCATAGAAAAGTTAAGAAAAGTTACACGTGGTACAGAACCAGCACAAGTAGACAATCTACAATCAATAACGCTATAAGAAAATGAATCAATGTATTGCAATGACTCATCTGAACGTTAAGGGCAGGTAGCCTGACTTTTACATATCTTTGATTCATTATTAAACAAACAAATTGAGATAGTTTAAATGCAAAAAAAAAATATTGTAGTTAACTACATGTACTTTTTATTTCTGAGATTCAAAACATGATATCGAAAACTTCGCTCGATCAAAAAAAAAACTGAAAAGGACTCTAAAACGATGTTTTTTGACCATTGTCTTATCTTTCTGGAAGATTATGAATGATTCACTACCTAAAACACGTATCTAAAAAAAGTTAACAACCTGTAGAACTTTATTCTCAGGGTAGAATTTATAAAATAGTTTAATTGTTTTAATAAAAGCTAGCCTTAAGACACGTGGTCAGACCAAACGAATAGAAGGCGTTAACTATTGTAGAAAGAGATTCGATACGAAATGTTCAAGTTACAAACTAGTCCCGGATTGCAAGCCTCGAGTGCAAAAGCTACTTCTAGACAAACGTACTCCATCGTCGATTACTTCAGGTGAGATGACGGTCGAACGCGAAGCTGTCAAATATAAAAAAAAACAAAGTTGATGATGAAACTACACGTTTCAGGAACGGCAAAATAATTTCAGAAATAAAGGTTATCGCGTGGGATGTAAAAGTAAATTTATTGGAGCATAACTTTAATAATATTTACCGGGGTATTTCAGCTTAAAATTATAATAAAGCATCACGCTTGTGATTCTAGAAGGAGTAGGCAGATCTATTCTCTGTAGTACAAGTACACCTTCATTTTGCTCGTCATTTTCAGTCCCTTGCAAAGGGGTTGAGCTTGTCTGGTTGCTGAAAAAAACGTCCTAATGGAGAAACCCAATAACACCTGTGTCTGTGAACCGTCTAAGTGCGTGAGTCATACGCGTGGGATTCAACTAGTGTACTGAGTTAGTACTTTGCCAGTTCAAGTGATCATGATTCAAGCTTACACACCGTAAATGGAAAAAAAACCAACAACACCTGACGTGAGAAACAAACCCACAATCCAAGACACATTAATTCTTAACTTTGTGGCTACTAGACCAACGATGTTCCAATTTTTTCATTCAAATATTTCATCATTCGAGCTCCAAGTAGCCATACCTCTGTAGAGCTGTGCATGCAAACTGTGTTCCTATTGTGTCGTAATGCGAAGCTAGATTACAAATTGACGATTCCAGATATTGTCAGTTAGGTTCATCAGCTATCGACAACATTTTTGTATCATGGGCAACTTGACGTAAACTTTGTATCATGGGCAAGTTGACGTAAGCTTTGTATCATGGGCAAGTTGACGTAAGCTTTGTATCATGGGCCACTTGACGTAGGCTTTGTATCATGGGCAACTTGACGTAAGCTTTGTATCATGGGCAACTTGACGTAAGCTTTGTATCATGGGCAACTTGACGTAAGCTTTGTATCATGGGCAACTTGACGTAAGCTTTATATCATGGGCATAAATCAATCTGCATACCCTTTTCCCAACTATGTTGGAGTCGGCTCCCAGTGTAAATGGATGCATCTGAGTACCAGTTTATTTTACTTGGAGCAACTGCCTATCAGACCTCCACAACCCAGTAACTGGATAACACTGTGATGAGCATAATGATTACTATAAAATGTATCAAAAAGGAAATTTAATATCACATTACACTAAGATTTACCGATACAATTAGACCGATGAAAACATAACTATAGTAGTGAACCATGTTGCCATGAATATCGTCGATAAATTATATATTTGCTACCCCAAAAGTTAACTGTAACGAATGATTTGAGTAACTATAGGTACGCGTGCGTGCCTCACAAACATATGATTTAATAATACACCAACATTACAAGTCGTGGGTTCGGCACTTTCTAACAACTTTCCATGTCTGACGATTATGGCATAAATAATAATATTTCTCCATTTAGCTTATTATGTAACCAGACTCCTAATCATCAACCGTTGTTCATAACACAAGGCCAATTGGACAAAGATAACATTTCGTAGTTAGGGTTCAGTAGTTACACAAAAATGGAAAATTAAAAGGCAATGTATTGCTGTTTTTCATGTTTCAGCATCATGAATAACATACCGAATAAAATGTCAAACGTACCGAAAGTTTTAAAACGGGCACCTGTGCCTTTTTACACCACTTACAGCGATTACCATATTGCTAAAAACAACGGTAACGATTTTATATTTAATTCCGCCCGAGCCCTATAATATTTTCGGTTTATGTTTCAAAATGTCCCGATTCTATTTTTAACGTGTAATCCTCTGCATACACTTAGTATGGAACTGGTATGAAGTAAGACCATAGAAATTGAACAATTGGGATTGTTTTGTATCAAGCACAAGCACAACCAAAACCAAAACATTTCAACAGCAAAATATAACAATAGACAATCTGTTCCAAATAGAGACAACGAATTCATACTGTATGCAAAACATTTCAAAATTATTCTCCGTTAAAAAAATAACAATTTGAGTATAGATATAGGGTTATCAGTATGAGTACTCCATCGCCCTCTCCCGTATTATGATTGATAACAGCAGTGAGTGGCAGGACCAAAAAAAAATCGCCCGGTCATCTCACTCAGGTCATGACGAGAGGGCCATGAATATATTTCTCCAAACCCAGCTTTACTCAACTCCAATTTTAATTTATTTTCGTCTTCCTAACGTCCGTCGCATCGGTGATACTGCAAAACGTTCCATGTCAAAAAAATACAAAATTTTTACTTTTTTTATAGATGATGATCATTATTTGCATATCATTGTAAAGATGTGCAGTAGTAACGATATAAAGCGACATGCATAATACACATTTGGCGAAATGTATTAAATAAAACAGTTTTAGCTTTCTGCTGTAAAATCAGTTCATAACTCGATTTGATGGTGATTATTATCACCGACGTGGTGGCCCAGTGGCTAAGACGTCGCCTCTCATGCTTGAGGTCGTGGGTTCAAATCCGGGCCAAAGTGACTTTTTCAAATCCATATGTACTTTCTAAGTTTACCTTGGACATTACAGGCAACGGTGAAGGAAAACATCGTGGGGAAACCTAGACTTACATATTTAATGTAAGTCTGAAATAGCCAAGTCAGATGCCTGTGGGGTTCCCAGAGGCGGCTTAATTATATCTGTCACCAGCGGTTACCACATCCTCAAACGAAAAATAAAAGTAGATCACCGACGTTATGATTCATTGTAGACCACTTCAATTTTAAGAAACACAAGATTTATTTTCAGTTGATATAAGGAAAATAAGCGTCCTATACCGCGTTTAAATATGTACAAAGAGATGGTTTGATATCCACATGTGACTACTGTTTGAACTAAGTAGCCGAATAAGAACCTCTGGGATTAC
This sequence comes from Orthosia incerta, assembly GCA_948252205.1. NCBI lineage: Eukaryota > Metazoa > Arthropoda > Insecta > Lepidoptera > Noctuidae > Orthosia > Orthosia incerta. Next base: position 12,331,760 of record OX411748.1, read on the forward strand.
CTTTCCTAGACGAATGTGCGGAATAAATTCCGGGAGTTCTTTGAAATAATATCTCGGGAAGCAATAAACCAGTAAGTTGGAACATACTCCGGAGAAATATACCAAAGTTTTCGCGAGTCGTAACTCGTGAATACTTAGCGTTGAGGTAATAATTTGTGTCTTACTTCTTATATCATTGGCGTGTGCTTAAATCTTGCTCAGAAATGAATAGTGGTTATTAAAACTGTAATTAGCACAAAAACAAAACTACTCTTATCTACGTTAATCTTGATGAAATCGATCATCCAAACAACTTCGACCATATGGCAATTTGTAAACGAGAAACAACTAACTGACGCGCGCTGTTGACAAATTGCGACCGGCCCAACTGGTATTCTACTCTACACCATAGATTGGTGATAAGCGACCAATTTGAGGAGGCGCCACGACGGGGTACGGAAGTCGTTATTACAGTAGGCGGTGCGACCTAGCAAATTGCACCCGAACACGCCATCTGAACGTGACAGCGCTGTCGAACACATTCCTTATTTGAAACGTCTCAGCGTGACATTCGTACTGTATGGTATTACGAATATCGAAAATCGGTGTTAAGTTAGACGCTTGCTACGCAACTACATGTTGGAATTTGAATAATAATAGTAAATCACAATTTACGTATCAACCCCGTCTAATGCTATTTTGACCGCTAGTATTAAGCAATAAAAAGTTTGGTAAAACCGCTACGAATCTGTAAGTATTTCGTAGCACGCGCGCCGCCGTAGCGCTACGCACAGTGCTACGAGGCTACGACCTACAAGGCCAGGCGACACGTGATTTTTAAGCACGCATTGTTTCAGGTGTATTGAAGAACTGTAAAGGATTATGAAATTGAACTAAACAGTATTCGGCTAGAGGTCGAAATTCGACTGTATTTTTTTAGTTTTAATTCCAAAGCTCGCACAACTCCATCCTCACAATATTCTTAAAAGTGAATACAAAGATTTTCTCTTCGCGTATTCATATAAATAAAGAATACTAACTACGGCCCGTGGCTACAGCTTCGTGAAATTAGTACTTCCCCCACTTCCCCACATTATAGCATATGTGTCATTCTGAGCTATATTATCGTATAGTTTCATCCAAATCTATTCAGTAGTTTTTGCGTAAAAGATTAACGAACATCGTCACAAACTTTTGCGTTTATAATATATAGTATAATCCTATCATATTAATATGCAGTTGCATCAGCAGTCTACAAATGTAAATACTTAGAGACATAAACCATTACCACAATATTATTAGATTTGCTTTGACACAGTTTAATATTTCAACCCACTCTGCAACACCACCTCAATATGACAATCATCGAATATCCAATATTATATTTTGATCAGGCTGCAGTTATTTCCGCCTACTATAGGTATGAATTGCAGGTTCTCAACATATTTTCCGTGTTGAATTCGTTAAAAACAATTGAACTCACTTATTCCTCTTGTTTATTTCAGGTTGCAGTACTTCTTATAATTGGAATGCGGAGAAACGAGTGTTGTGGCACAACTTGTGAGGCATAGTGACAGGTAATAATTTCTAGCAGTGAAGGTTTGAAAATGAAGAAGACTGGAGAACCAGATGTTTAACCTTTTCAGTGTCATGCTTCAAGGGGAGATAAGAAGAAGAACTAAGGAAGCAGCGTCAATAGTACGAGAAAATGGGTTTGCTTTATTTTTAGAAATACCAATAGTTCCAATTATTTCTCGACTTTACTATTATCTTTACTAATATTATAAAGAGGAAAGATTTTTTTGTTTGTTTGTACCGAATAGACTCAAAAACTACTGGACCGATTTAAAAAAATCTTTCATCAATAGAAAGCTACATTATTTTTGAGTGACATAGGCTATTTTTTAATCTCTTAAACGGGTCCTGTGGGGTGGTCCACGGGAGCGAAGCCGCGGGCAACAGCTATTCTAATATAAAAACCATATATATATCAGCAACTGAACTATTAAGTTTAATATTATTGTGAAAGAATATGCGCAAGATAAATTGAAATAGAAAAGGTAAGAAAAACCTTTTTCCTAAGAAACTCTATCTACTTTTAGTTAAGTACAATACCGTGAATCTAAGTGACACTTGAAAACATTATCGGAATTACTCTCGGGACCGGCGCTGACAGTTTCTCGAAAAAAAATACCTTTACAAATGATGGGATCTAAAACGTTTTACGTAATTATATGGAGGTGTTTAGGTAACCGCTGTATCCTTGGCGAGGGACACGTGGGTACTAGGAGGATACCTATCTACATGTACCTAAGTTTTTCAGGATTATAGTATAAAAAGGTTTTATTGCTCGGCTAATATTTGTTTATTTATCAACCAGAAGTATAAAACGCCAATTAAACTAATTAGACACATTATGAATAGATATAATTTAAAAAAAACGCAATGTAATAATTTATAATTACCTACTGGCCTTCAAAACTTAGTACCACACTTTTGAAATTGCGATTTAATCTATACTATAGAAGTTAGAGTTTTGAAATGTAGAAAGTTTAAAAAATATAAAATAGAAAATTGCATCAACTTCCTTTGAAATTATAGTTTATTATACATAAGTAACTTTTTTAACGTAAAAAATATAGAAACCAAAAAACATTCACATCACACAACATTTATAAGTATGTTTTACGCCATTACATTTTAATATCTGGTATTGCCTCCTCGGGTTTGATTACAGCTTCGAGCCGATTTAGCATACTGAAGACGAGGTTTCTGAATCCTAAAACTGTTTTACTAAGTTTTGAAGGCCAGTGTATTAAGCTTTCCATTCAGTCAAATTGCAAATGGACCGACCATCTACCAGTATCACCTTCCATTCATCAGCGAATAGATCTAGTTAGGCCTAGACAAAGTAATGACTTATCAGAGATAACGATTGTAGTGAAATCCATATGCCAGGGTGGGTTTTAGTCAGTAAAAGTCTGACACGCCCTCCCGCCTCACCCAGAGCGGAAGAAGTCATTAGATGATTGCCCACAAAAAAAAAGGTATTGATCACGTGACAATTCGGTAGCAATCATTTCTAAACAATTTTTACATCGTATTGAAATGTTTATACACTACAACTATAACGACATATATTACAAAACAATCAACTCAAAATCCTGAATCAATAAACTAAATTGCTATTCCAATTCTCACCATCAACCATTTTTATAGCAATCAATATACAATGTAAAAAGAGAAATACAAATTGAATTCAATTCAGTTTCTACCAATACAAATGTCACATTGTCTAGAGCTGATACTCTAGACATAGAATAGGTTGGTATAATAATGTGTTGCCTGTGTTCTCAGCAATGTAGAGGGCTATGCTCGGAGTTGCCTTGCGTGATCTAATCAGAAATGTAGAGATCCGCAAGAGAACCAGGTTTACTGACATAGCCCGAAGAATTGCCAAACTTAAGTGGCAGTGGGCAGGGCACATTGCTCGCAGAATACCAATGGGGCAGAAAAGTTCTGGAGTGGCGTCCGCGAACTGGCAGACGTTGCGTTGGAAGGCCTCTCTCTAGGTGGACTGGCGGTGACCTGGTGAAGGTTGCGGGGATCCGCTGGATGCGAGACGCACGGGACCGGTCAATGTGGCGACGCGACGCTTGGGGGAGGCATATGCCCAGCAGTGGACGTCTTGCGGCTGATATGATGATGATCATATATTCCCAGAAGTTTTGAGCTGAGGTGTATCTCGTGATTACACCGCAATTATGAACCGATTTTGATTATTCTTTTTTATTTTTTTATTCTGGTGCTTCTCATGTGGTCCCGTTTAAATTTGATCAAGATCTGACGAGAACTTTTTAAGTTATACTTAATAATGCGTATTTAATGGTAATATAAGGTACCAAAACTAAAAAGAAAAATAAAGCATGGATTTTAACTTCACTCTTTAAACGCATTTTTTATGGATTGAAACGGATAAATAAAAACCGGGCAGAGCTTTGTTCAGATCTTGTATTCACAATCGAAAGAGCCAAATAAAATGATGGGCAATCGCTTATATTAACATAATCCTCGTTGCTGACATGGCTTGACTGGAGGGGAGGCTTCAATATGGCGGCTTAGCTTCGGCGGGCTCGGCGGGTATTGGTCGGTTGCACGTAGGCCGACGTCACATCCGTTACATTCGGCCATCCTGGAATCATTGCTCCCGCAATGGGAGCAAAACACATTCATTAGCTTTCATATAAATCAATTAGGTATTCAGTATCACTACTATTGTTACCGTCTGATATAGGTGCTTTACTTCTATATGGCCTTAGCGCATTTACAGTCTAAGCACCCGTAGTTTTGGAACCACGTTAACCTTTTATGTCTATAATCCTGTACCTATATATAATTTGCCACTACTTTACATAATGCATTTTCAATATGGACTTAACAGATTCTTGCAAACCATTGTACCACATTCAATGTAAATAAATTATGGCTATAATAAATATGTTATGGCTATGGGATTGACATTGACTTTAGTTACTATATTATGTCCTGAATAATAGTCATCCAGTTTGTATTGACTCTAGCTGCACTAATTGTAGTCATAAAAACAACACTTTTGTACAAATTATCACTCTTGCGTTATCTGAAGTTTTATTTTTGCATTCAATATTTGACATTCAAAAGTGCCGCTTAATGGCCTGGCTTGGCTGGCTTGCCTTGCTTGCCTGGCTAGGCTGGTTTGGCTGGCTTGCCTGGCTAGGCTGGTTTGGCTGCTTGCCTGGCTAGGCTGGTTTGGCTGGCTTGCCTGGCTAGGCTGGTTTGGCTGCTTGCCTGGCTAGGCTGGTTTGGCTGGCTTGCCTGGCTAGGCTGGTTTGGCTGGCTTGCCTGGCTAGGCTGGTTCGGCTGGCTTGCCTAACTTTACTAGGCGTAATAATAGGCCCTACTAGGCGTAATACTAGGCCCTACCAGGCGTAATACCAGGCCCTACCAGGCGTAATACTAGGCCCTACCAGGCGTAATACTAGGCCCTACAAGGCGTAATACTAGGCTTGACTCGACTTTACTAGCCTCGACTCGACTTTACTTTACTTTACTAGCCTCGACTCGACTTTACTTTACTTGCCTCGACTCGACTTTACTTTACTAGCCTCGACTCGACTTTACTTTACTAGCCTCGACTCGACTTTACTTTACTAGCCTCGACTCTACTTTACTTTACTTTACTAGCCTCGACTCTACTTTACTTTACTTTACTAGACTTTACTTTGCTAGACTTTACTTTAGCAAAGTAACTAGAATTTACTTTGCTAGACTTTACTTTGCTAGACTTTACTTTGCTAGACTTTACTTTGCTAGACTTTACTTTGCTAGACTTTACTTTGCTAGACTTTACTTTGCTAGACTTTACTTTGCTAGACTTTACTTTGCTAGACTTTACTTTGCTAGACTTTACTTTGCTAGGCTTTACTTTGCTAGGCTTTACTTGACTTGGCTTTACTTGACTTTACTTGACTTGGCTTTACTTGACTTTACTTGACTTGGCTTTACTTGACTTTACTTGACTTGGCTTTATTTGACTTGGCTTTACTTGACTTGGCTTTACTTGATTCAGCCGAGTACCAGTGTTTTACATGGAGCAACTGCCTCCTCAACCCAGTAACTGGGAAACACGATACCCCTTGACAAGACTGGTGTTAGATCTCAAGCTTCTGACTACCCGTAACGACTGTCAAAGATCTTCAAAAGACAGCCGGGACCAACGGCTTAGTGTGCTTTCCGAGGCACGGAGGAATCTCGGTATGCTGAAATGGTCACCCATCCACGGACCGACCTCGTCAAGCGTTGCTTAACCTTGAAGATCGACCCGTGCGGCTGTTATTATTTAGCCACGAGACAACTGTACAAATACCCCTTTCTTTTTAACAAAACTTACCTAAATGGTTTACATGAATCATAAGCATTGGTTCAGACGGTTTAGGAATTTAGATGTAATGTTCGTTCTTTCATACACTAACTGCCCTTGCCATATGCACAATGAAGACGTGCGGTCATGTATTTTCTAATGAATTGAGTCATTTTTGGTAACCAATATACTAATTTATTAAAATCATGGTGACCAAAGTCATCATGATGCATTTGCACTATCTTATCTATCTACCCAAGTTCCGAAGCGCCTACCATTCTACTGCCATTTAGGGTTTTTCTATAAAGCTTCTCGTCAACAATCAAGTAATTGCTTATTATGTCCGGATCGACGGTGTTGGTTTTTAGCTGGTTAATTAGTGAACTAAAGCTTGTCGTCATGGCATTGTAACGTATATAACCAGTATCAGTGACTTAGAGACGGTTTTTTTATTCATTGTATCGACTGGATTTCTGCCAAGTGCACCTACATGTTTCATACGATGGGCCGGCCTATACTCAACACTAATGTTATAATATTTTATCAAAAACCACTATCCTGCGATGCGTGATCGTACCATGGACAGCTGCACAATCAGTAACAACCTTTACATGACATGTTTACCTATAACATACACACGAAATCTACGTAACGAGTCCAACAGCGAGAGTTTGAAGCTCATAATAATGGTCCATGCTATGCTCACTTGTAACCAGACTGGTCGTAAAGAATTTTATTTGCAGTTTGTTTTTGCATCAATATACTGGCGACACCTAACTTACACGCATCCGTATGTACTTCTGTAGGAAGCGCGGGGTCATACAATGCGAAAACAGGCTTAGAACCCGAAATATTTTGCAATCATTCAAAACTAATCCTTTAACGGGTACACAATCAACGCGAAATTTGGAATACACTTCTTAAAATAACTGCACAATCCGATAAATTGACGTACCCACATGACACACATTATTAGGCAAATGAAACTTGAAACTGCCAACTAGGCTGTCTGCCACTAGTGGCAATTTGACCTGACCATTTAAGCGAATTGTTTTTTTTTTAAACTAGTGTATTAACGAGTATTCATATTTAACTTTCAGTATTAAGTCCTTTTTTGTTAGACATTTTATAAAATAATAACACCAGAATTTAAATCAGTTGTGGGTAGAAGTAAATCTTCTAAAAATGCCAATACCTACTTAATACCTACTTTGGCAGATTATGCTAGGTACTATATTAATAAATCTCACACTGAAGGCCTCTTTTCTAAACTAAATGGAACCCCGGTATACTTATACTACCTACTACCTTTGCTAGTTCATGAGTATCATCTGGATTAATTGCTAACTTTGGACCATACTGATACGTAACAGAGTAATCTTCGCCAGATAACTCGAGAAACTTGATCATCTATATAAGGTAACGGAAATCTTTCATTTTACAGGGACATTTAGCGAGGTAATCAACACAGAGGCACAAAGTATGTAAGCGGCGGCGTTCTATTTTGGGACAAAGCTTAATATCGACGTTTTTTTTTTACTTAGTTCACCGGATAAACGTAACTGGATTCAGATTCCAGTATCCAAGGATATCTCATGTCTATACACGGGTTGATCAGTTGTGTGTACCCGAAGCAAAACAATATTTGTATTTGGTTAATCTATTTATTCCCACTGCTAAACTAAGTGGCTATGGCCTGGCTAGAATAAGAGTTAATTATAAGCACCTCAGATCAGGGAACAGTAAATAAGCACATACATGAAGTCACGCCTTTTTCCCATGAGGGTAGACAAACTACAGAACGCCATCTGCTACTATCCTTATAACTCTTGTTTCGTTTACGTAAAAACATAGTCATACACGCACATACACGGATGCTGGTTATGCAAACTAGTTTTATCTTTATTATTGAAAATATGGCGACGAATAAAACAAATGGCTATGGCCTGGATAGAATTAGAGTTATTGATATTGCGAATATGGAAATGAGAAAGACAACATACCTGGCAAATTGGCTGTGGCTCCTGGCAGCTCTCGGCCCTTGTTAGGACCTCTCCTTGCAGTCACACGCAGCACGCAGTTTGATGCAGTCTTGCTCGGCGTGCAGTTGGGTCGATGGCAGAGTGTAGCTCACGCCGCGCCGTGAAGCTTGTAGTGTCGTTCCGTTCGTGAATAACACAAACTTCTTCGATTTTTCTTCAGAGTCGGGTGATCTTGCGGTTGTGGCGTGGATGTGTTATTAAACGAAGATAAATTTTTGTTCATCCCACTTCTGAGTGAAACGGATAAATAAAAACCGGGCAGAGCTTTGTTCAGATCTTGTATTCACAATCGAAAGAGCCAAATAAAATGATGGGCAATCGCTTATATTAACATAATCCTCGTTGCTGACATGGCTTGACTGGAGGGGAGGCTTCAATATGGCGGCTTAGCTTCGGCGGGCTCGGCGGGTATTGGTCGGTTGCACGTAGGCCGACGTCACATCCGTTACAGGATAGAAAACATCATTTGTCGTGGTACGTGGTACAATAATAACAGTCAATATTTTTCCAGCAGTTTTATTTTTTGTTTTTGCCACCAATGTTGGCCAAACATGTTTCTATCCATTTATAGGGTGCTTAACAGCTATCCGTATTGACCGTTCTCGCTTTCTTTTTCCTCAAATATAATATCAACTTAAGTAACATAACATCAACATCACTTCCCTGAAGAGATTGGCAGAGGTGCACCTAATATACCCACATTTCATCAGTTAAGTCCCATCTTCCATGTAATATGGGGCGGGCCTTTTGCCACCAACCGGGCACAAAGCCACACTCCGGTCACTCACACCAAATATTGCCGGACCAGGGTTGGGCAGTATTTGAATTACTTGTTATCAAAATACTTAATTCATGATCATATACCGAAGTAAGTGCTGGATTGGAATCCCCAAGGCAAAAGAAAGCGTGGCCGTCTCCATCTGGCGTCGCGCCGTGTTGGAGGAAGTGACGAGCATCGGTATGACGTGGAGCGAGGTGAAGCGTGAAGCTCAAGACCGATCGCGATGGAGGACTACTGTGGATGCCCTTTGCCCCATCCAGGGGACGTAGGACATTAAGTCAAGTAAATCAAAATACTTAATTGAAATACAAATACGTATTTTGTATTTGTTACTTCAATTACTTCTTAAACATATAATTTGTAATTGGTATTCCAAATAACTGACGCTGAGATATTTTGTAGTTAGTATTTTAAATACTTATGTCTTTATTTAGCCCTAATGTATCGTTGGATCGGTTCGGGAAAAAGCGCAAGATCCCAATATACAAGTGGTTTATTCTGCTAATCTCCCCGAAACACGTCACAATAAAAATATATGTGGTGTGTTTATGGTTATATAGGGCTATTGGTTGCAGTTGGCTGGTCAAATTTATAAACGGAATATTTATTTCATAATTTTCTCATCCAGGGTGGAAGAACAAATAGTTAAAACGGAATGCCTGTCGCTCCGAAGGGTCGCAGGGCAGCCAGCCAACTCCACACCTCAAAGCCCTGCCTCGGGCGGACGGCCTCAGCCTTAGCCGAACTATCGTTCTTAGCCGAACAGTTGGTCTGAGCCGGACATTCGGCGCCATCCAAACAGTCACCTTCACAGATAGCCCCAACTAAACGTCGGCCCCAACTCAACAGAGATAGAACATAAATACATTTAGCGATCTTATTAATGGGTGCGTTCTACAGAAAATAGCGCTCGATAGCAAGAAAAACGGCGACCGCTAAATATGTAAATCTTTAAAGTTGGCTACACTGCACCTGTACAGTACGTCGAATTGTCAATTATCTTATCATAACATAACACCTGATTTTATTTTGTATTTTAAATAAAAATAGTTAAAATACTTTATTTTGTATTTTATTTTTCAAATACACGACCTATTCTAAATACATGCGAGATAGTATTGTGTATTTTAATTAGAGCAAAATATGTATTTTGCCCTGCTCTGCCTGGGACCTCGTGCTCAGCAGTAGTGCTTGCGAACACTAGACCTACGAGATAATCAGCTAAGTATTACTTGAAATGAAACTTATTCTGTTATTCAAATAAAATAAGTTGCAGCGCCAATCCTTTGCGCGGCTGTGTAAGGAAAGTTGGCGCAAGTCAGCGTTGCGAGAAAATATACAAACTTTAAAGATGTTATAGTGGTACAGGTATTTTTTTTATATCATGTTCGATAACGAATAAACTTTTATGTGGACAGAGAAACTGTATGCATAAAATAAAATGATTCGATTATGTAACCATAGCCTGCCATCTGAGATGACTTTTGTCACAGCCAGAGAGTTGCACCCCGACCTCGTATCCAACAGTTTTATATGTACACGCTGAAATACTGTTTTTTATTGTTGGTTAACAAATCGGACAACACAATATTACATAAGTACAAGGTAAACATAAAAAAAACACATGAAACGAAACAAACGGCTGAAAAGAAACATTACTTGTACAAATTATAATTAATTGATATTACTTTATAACATCTACGTATCATCGCACCTGTATTTGTCGAAGGATTAAGCATGGGTGTACCTATAATATACTTTGCCAGTTATTTTTATGTCTCACTAGCTTCTGCCAGCGGCTTCGCCCGTGTGAATGTCGAAAATTTTCCCGAGGGAACATATTCTCGGCAAAAAGTGTGTGCTATTCCTAACTATAATCTATCTCTGTGCCAAATTTCATCTAGATCCGTTTATCCATTCTGGCGTGAAGAGGTAACAAACATACACACTCACAAACTTTCGCCTTTATTATATTAGTGTGATATCCAGGAGAGATGATAAAGTTGATTTAATCATCATCAATCATCATCATCAATACTACATATAATAAATCTATAGAAAAGTCGTTTTTCTACATAGAAAATATTTCAAAAAAAAATAGCCAGGGTGTTAACAGATAACCAACAGAAACCATTTCCAGCATTTTTGGAATTTTTGTGTTTGTCTGTTTATTTGTGCACGCATCACGTAAAATGTGCGAAACTAATGTAGATAACTTTTATATAAAAAAATTGTGTAACTTGAAGTATTACTTAGTTTTTGTTTCATCGCAATCGGTTAATTCTGTCAAAATGATGAATTTAAAGTGTTCAAGAAGTAAAATATCACAACACACGCAATTCAAATACTCGAACAGTTTAACTCCGTATTCGATATATGGCGTTGTGCATTTAACGATTCTCCGCGGAAGAGATAAGTAGGGTAGGTAAGTAAAGTAGGTAGATAGGTCTAGGTAAGAAAGGTAGGTAGGTAGGTATAGTTCTCGCCAAACTTCTTGGCCGCCCTGAAGTTGGCTACAATGGCTGCGTAGTAATAAATCTAAGACAAAAACAGCACCGATCCGTGCCTTGCGCATCGGAAAGCCAACTTCAGGGCGACCAAGAAGTTTGGCGAGAACTATAAGTAAGGTAGGCAGGTGACTTGACGGAAGCGAAGCCGCGGGCACAGCTAGTCATCATCTGCCTAGCCTTTTTCCCAACTATATTGTAGTTGGCTTCCAGTCTTACCGGATTCAGCTAAGTAACAGTGTTTTACATGAAGCGCCTGCCTATCTGACCTCCACAACCCAGTTACTGGGTAACACGGTACCCCTTGGCAAGACTGGTGTCAGATCTCAAGCTTCTGACTACCCCGTAACGACTGTCAAAGATCGGGCACAGCAAGTATGAGAATATAATTCAAAACCCATTTACCCTGATGACCCATGAAAACACACATTACCTAACAAGTGCATTATTAACATTCTAACAAGCGTCTCCCAATAAATTTCAATTAAATAATTCGTATAAATTTCTATTTAGGGACGAAAGAATATCGGCTCCACTCGAAATTATTCTTAAATGGCGGTCGTATATTTTAATTAAGGCTCCGTGCTCATGCAGCCGTCGATAAGGCAAGTAGGACGGTAACGATATGGTTGACTCACAGGCCGACCGTTGTGGCACGTTTTATTTCACGTAATAACATATTAGGCTAGGTTTGAAGCACGCGCCAAACCCGCGTAGTTGGGAACCCATGTAAATAATACTGATTTAACGACTGCTTAAAACGCTAGACGGTCAAACACTTTCCGTTTTTTTGGCGGAGTTATGTTTGAGATTTTAAATGTTAGAATTAAAAGGTAGGTCGGTAGTTAATACTAATATTAAAACAAATCTAAACACTACTAATTTTAATGAAAGACTGCCGTGGTATGCCCAATGGTGAATTACACCAAGATAACCTATGGCATTTAGCGACAGTAAAGCTTCCTAACAGTAAAAAAAATGCAATTTCGAATTTCTACTTTCATAATTATTGAATTAACTACATGGAGAATTTTCGAAATCATAAGTACTTCCACATTAGAATCACATCTTACAAAAAAGCATTTTACCACTTTACAAAATTAGTTCAGATTAATTGGTTGAGAGCAGTGGTATCGGCCGTGACTTACAAGTTGTACGTCGTGTGTTCGAGCTCAGGCAGGCGCTTTACTTTGTGCAAATTATTTCATCACCACTGCTTTCAAAACGGTGAAGGAAAACATCGTGAGGAAACCGGCATGTCCTAGAACCAAAAATTCGAAGACATGTGACATTCACCAACCCGCACTGGGCCCGCGTGGTGGATAACGGCCCATTCCCTCTCACAGAGAGGAGGTCTGTGTCCCAGCAGTGGGAACATTAATAGGCTGATGACGTGATGATGTGATGTGAGGTGGCCCAGTGGTAACGGCCCTGACTTACGTGTCGTAAGGTCGTGAGTTCGAACCCAGGCAGGTGCTTTACTTTGTGTAAATTATTTCATCACCACCGCTCTTAAAACGGTGAAGGAAAACATCGTGAGGAAACCGGCATGTCCTAGAACCAAAAATTCGAAGACATGTGACATTCACCAACCTGCACCGGGCCCGCGTGGTAGATTAAGGCCCATTCCTAACGTGACCAGACGTCCCGTTTTGAACGGGACTGTCCCTTTTTATAATTACGAGTCCCGGTGTCCCCGAAATAAACTCTGGGACGCAAAATTGTCCCGTTTTCTGAAACCGCGCGAAAATTTGAGTAGTCGAGCCGGCCGGACGGCCGCCGCATGTGTTAAAGAAATTACGGTTATCTCTGAAAAAGCCATTAATAGGTATTGTATGTGGAGTCCATGTAATTCACAATGCAATTAAATCTGCTGCAAACTTAAAACCCTTAGATTACGAAAGCATTATTGTCAAGATGTATTATTTTTAGGGTTCCGTACCCAAAGGGTAAAAACGGGTAACCCTATTACTAAGACTCCGCGGTCCGTCTGTCTGTCTGTACGTCTGTCACCAGGTTGTATCTAGACAGTTGGAATTTTCACAGATGATGTATTTCTATTGCCGCTATAACAACAAATACTAAAAATAGAAAAAAATATTTAAGTGGGGCATACAACAAACGTGATTTTTTTGCCGCTTTTTGCGGTAATGATACGGTTCGTGCGCGAGTCCGACTCGCACTTGCCCGGTTTTTTTGAGTTTTGCGCCGAAACTGAAACGGAATATCAACAAATGCTCGGCTATAGCAAAACCAGAAAAATGTAGTTTAGTCTACATTTGACAAGGAAAGATTCAGATTCAACTTTTGACAAGGAATGGGTAGGCAAGGGTTTTAAAAATGTATCAGCCACTAGAAAACTACTTTTTCAGTATTCAAAAATGCCCCCTGTTACTAAAAAACTTTTTTGAAGATCCCACATCCGACTTGTGGCCAATGTCCCGTTTTGAGTCAAAGAATAAATGGTCACGTTACCCATTCCCTCTCTCACAGAGAGGATGCCTGTGTCCCAGTAGTGGGAACGTTGAACATTGTGGGAAAGGTTGTCTGTAAGAGATTGCCCTGTGCGATAAGACCGCCCATTGTACACTTATTTATTTATAAATGTTTTTTGTCCTATAATTATTTAAGTGGTGTACAATAAAGTATATAATAAATAAATAAATAAACAATATAAGGCTGATGATGATGAATTGGTTGACTGAATATATCCGACATAGTAAAAAAAAAAATCCTCTTAAGGGTCAAATTTTTCAACAGAAGTTTTTACTTGCGAATAAATGCGGAAACAAAAATGTAAAAAATCAATTAATATCAATATGCTCGAGGGTAACTGTAACTAATCACTTAAGAAAATCCACTATTCTATTTATTTTCATTAATCAAGACATTCCAAAGTATCGATGGATTAGTTTTAACTTGCTCTTGACTTGTAATCCATTATGAAATAGCAAATATTATTATTTCAGGAATAAGTAAGCAATACTTATTGATATGTTGTTGTCTGATTGATATTTTGATGCTTTGTTTAGCTATCTTTACTTTAGAGCTTGTGTTAGTATTGAAAGGGATTGCAAGAACTTGTAAATTACTTATTATAAGCTAATGTAAGTACAATAATTTATGATTTTATAATGTTTTCTAAAGACATGATTATTATTTTTATTATTATTTCATTTCACAGAGCAACAAATCTGTGCTCGCAACCGCAATGAGATACCCATAAATGCGGTAGCTATGTTTAGATGGCATCGTCATCATTATAATTAATTTATTTTAAACCATATTATTCAAGTAAACACAGGACAAATGACTTTTTACAAAAAAATACTACCGACTTCCAAATAAGAAAACTACAAAGTGAAAAATATATTTTTGAAAGTCGCTGTCTTTGGTAGGTATCAATTTTTTTTTTTTTTGCGTTATGGACACCGGGTTCCAAAAATTAAGTTATTTTTCACTTTGTAGTTTTCTTATTTTGAAGTCGGTAGTATTTTTGTAAAAAGTGTTTTTATTTTTTACTTTTTAGTTGTACCTACCTAATAGGCAAGTAGTTTAGTAAGGTACCTATAATGCCAGACTAGATTACCCGAATATCATGAAACTGAACATAACCGGTGAAACGAGAGTGTACCAAGTGAACTGTACACATCTGCGTACCCCTTTAGAGCGTACTGGCTTGATGTTATGTTATGAAATGGTATAAACAATAAACAGACATGCGATTACAGCAATCCCGAGATATTTGCCGTTATTTATTGAAGAGTTCAGTTGTATATCTCTGAAGTTCTTCATCACATCTCCACCAAATTATAATGGGAGCAATATACTCTTTCAAACAAAAAATATATTATAAAAATCGATCCACAATTAACGGAGATATCGGTGAACATAGAACCTCCTCCTTTTTGGTAAGTCGGTTAAAATTTATCAGTAAAGATTTATTATTATATCATTTTTATTACTTATTTATGGAATATGACGCTAACGTAATTTATAGGACACATTATATCTAGATTTATGCAATCATTAATCAAACCTCACCCTCATTTCATCATAGTAACGAAAATATTTTTTCATTTTCGTAGATTGCATCCTCTCGGTTAGCTAACGGTTTCGAAGACTGCATAATTTTCTCAAGTCATTCTGGTAACTTCATCTTATTCGCTCCCAGTTTCAGCTCCAAGAATTGTATCGACTCCGACTGAAAACTTTCGGTACTAAAACTTTATTGAAGTGTAAAATAAATTTTCAACTTCAGATACGCCATTAGAATAAAGAGATGTGATCGAAAACAAGAAGCGTAGGTAGTGAATTCATTATATCAATGTTGCATCAACTTGTATTAAAATATAAATATTTTCAGCAGGAGGGTATCTCCATTAACAATATTAAAACATACAACATTGATGGCAAGTGGCGTAGTTCGCAGTAGAGGGGTCCGAGTGCTGACTCCGCGACCCGCGTGCACTGCGCACCGTGCAGCACTCATAGTTACCTACGTGGGTTATAGACAGTTAGGAAATGCGAGGGCTCTTCACCCCACGTATCATCCACGGATGGGCGGCCGCCGTAATGAGGGCGAGTTGCGTAATTTACGGCCAGGGGCGGTTATGAACTCAGGGTGGCCAGGGTGCAACTGTTTGAAGTTATTACGCGTATTTGGACTGCGTGCACTAAGTGAATAGTTTGTTACTGATTTTGTTTGACTGAGGTTCAAACGGATTTAAGACGACGACTAACGCCAACGACCTTGAGGGAACAAAACGCGCATTCATTTCATACCCGCGCGACCCAAAATTTTGTAGTTTTTTGTACTTTCCTTATTATTCACTGACTTTAAAAAAAAGCATCAGATCAAAATGTAGGTAGTTAAATTGTCTTTGAAATGGTGTAAAATTCATTAAAATACGCCCAGCGGTTATCATGCGATTGACATGTTTTTGTCCGTTTTAGACATAACTTTACAAATAATTACACTATGTTATACGAATAAAACACCAAATTTTCTCAGATCAAATTATTGAAAAATTGGTCTAATGTAACATATATTTCTTTCCAAAAAAATACGGCAAACCGTTTAGACGTGATTCTCATTTTAAAATCAGCTACCAAGGGTATCTGCGCCTTAACTTAGTAGAAAGATGTCACCGCTAAAACAATATGTTTGTACACACAATAAAATATAAATAAAAAAAGAAAGAAAGAAAGAAAAAATATTGATTTGTGACCCGCACAGGAAACACGAGAAAAAGCATAAAATTAAACAATAATAAAAAAAAACTAATCTTTACTAAAAGATTTTTAATATATAATAAAATTTTGGCCGATTTTGGTAAAAAGGAACATCCCTGAAATATCATGCATTCGTTATAGGCTTGACCACTACTTCCGAACTCAGTAGCGTACATACGAACGCACGGCCAGAGATTGTATCTCAGTAAAGTTATTACATACCACATCTACCCCATATACATAAAAAAAAACCCGACTGCTTCAAAAGCGAACTAAAAAGATGTAAACAAGAAGAAAATCTTGCTGTGCAGTCGGAGGATACATATTCGCGAGCTGGCTGACCAAAACCAGATGTTGCTGCTTAGCAAGATTTTCTTCTTGTTTACATCTTTTTAGTTCGCTTTTGAAGCAGTCGGGTTTTTTGATTTTATTATTTTTTTATTTACAACTTTTTAGTTATATTTTTTTTTCGAATGACTTTGAACATATAAGTGGTATATATTTTCGTAATCACCTCTAAAAACCCTTCATTTTGATACCCCACTCAATGGGTTTCGAAGGAAAAAAATATTGCAACCCCTACAATATGGCGCCCAAAAGCCGCCATGTTTCTTTTTTTTCAACGGTACTTATCTAAGAACACTTGGGCGGCCAAGACCTATCTAACGATGTCTTAATTATAAAAATCCGTTTTTTGAATTTTTCACATACATTTTGAGGTTATGTGAAAAAAGTGTAAATACAAAAGTTGTAGATCTTTTTGTGCCTCGGCTTCGCCTCAGCCCACATTTACACGTTCGTCCATCAATGCCTCTTTTGCTGGCCGCTGCAGTAATGTACTATAAACATCCAAGTCGTTTTGGAGGAGTATCCAAAAGAAGCGAACAAATAGCGTGTTGTTAATTATTTTTTAAAGCAAAACTATTTGTTATACGAAAAAACCATGAGTTGGAAATAATATACATGAAACAATGATAAATATGTTTTTTTTCAAACCTTTTTACCTAGCCTAAACAAAGGAGTATGCTTTAGAAAGTTATCATTTTACGGCACTAAAGCGAATGTAGGCCCTTAAGTTTCCTTTACAAATGTAACTTATGGTGCACCTAAACAATCTATACAAATAAATAAAATTGTGTCTGTATGTCAAAATAACACCGTTTTGAATGCATGTGAAATTAAATACGGTACTAATAACAAATGCGTCTTTTTTGATCTTTGTCTGTTTGTTCAGAGTAATCTCCAAAACGGCTAGACCGATTTTGATGAGACTTTCATTGGAAGATAGCTGATGTTAGCTAGGAGTAACATAGGCTACTTTTTATTCCGGAAAATTCACAGCTCCTGTGGGAAAAAAATATACGAGTTTGACACGGACGAAGTCGCGACAACTAGTAAAGTATCACACTTCACACTAATATTATAAAGGCGAAAGTTTGTGAGTGTGTTTGTTACTTCTTCACGCTCAAACGGTTGGAAGGATCTGGATGAAATTTGGCACAGAGATAGATTTTAGTCAGGAATAACACATAGGATACTTTATCCCGATATTTTATTCCGGGAATATGTTCCCTCGGGATAAATTTCGACTTTCACGCGAGCGAAGCCGCTGGCAGAAGCTTGTATAATAAATAAATAACTGGACTGTGGAAGACAGGCAGTTCCATATAAAATTCTAGCTGTTTTGAGTTACCATGCTTGGCAGACTTATGACCGTATGTTGTTACTAGTGGATACGAAGGTGCCACAACCCTCAGCTTTAATGTAATCGCTTGGTTACCTTTTACGACAAAACAGAAAAAGAGAAAAGAAAGAAAGAAAAAATATGTATTTGTGACCCGCACAGGAGACACGAGATAAGCAAAACACAAACAAAAATAAAAATAAATTACCCCGTGCGAGACCAAAAAGGCTCCTATCTCTTGTGTCTATGTGCAACGATATTAAAAAGGAAATATCGCTGCGCTGATATTCTGATAGGGCCCACTGTTGATGCCACGGACACATTAACGGGAACGGAACATACAATATATTAGGAATAAAATAGAATAAAACAAATAATAACAAAATAGTATAAACACAGACGGTGAGTCACAGTAAGTTTGTGTGAAGAGGAATTATGTAACTGACATTAGCCAAATATAGCATTGTTACAGCACCGTTAAACAATCTATATTAGTAAGTGAAAAGTTAAATTGATGGATGCGTACAAATTGCATTTTGCAGCCAGTCTGGCAGTCCATTGTAGCAAACTATGTTATACTACACCGTTTTATCAAAGGACTTGAACAACTTGCAAAGGAGGTCAGTTGCACCACAATATAATTATATTTTGTTCAGTCTTCGCCTCCACCACTAAAAGTTCTCAATTTCTTACAAAACGAGTTTGATTCAGGGACTTTGTAAGTTCTCGAGCCAAATTGCGATCTAAATTCTGTCTACGATTATAAAAAAATGTTAATTAAAAACGTGAATTAAAGTGATATCATTAAAAATACTAAACGGTGCGTTTTAACGTGCTGTTTTTCGGTCTCGAAAATTAAAATTAATCCTGCCTTGCCAAATCTAGAAATGAGCAGATAGGGTTACTAGATAAACCAAATAGATGTCACAGACTTATTGACACATTGACATTCGGCTTTTTCTAAAGATAATATATCTGTCACTAGAATACACTTCAATACCGTAAGTCATAAACCAATAGGTAAAGTTTTACGCGTACGAGGCGTCCGTAGCTCATCCACCTCCAGCACACCCTTCTCATTTGTCAAATCAACAGAAATATATGCGTGAGAACTCACAGATTGATGGCGAGGCCTAGATTGAATTACATCTTGGTAAAACCTGACGAGGGTCTTACATTCCATGCGGGTATAGCCGAGAACAAGAATAATATGAGAATTTGGTCGGATATCCGATATAAGGAAGACGTTCGTTTTGTTGGGAGACACGCAGTTATTTATTCGAAAAGTTCCTCAACTATCCCGTTTATAAATTGCGTCTTCTTTAGTCCTGAAAGAAATGTGAAACTGTAGTAATACGTCAACATATCTCTTAATATGATATAACATATTAAAAACTCGTAAGATCTTCGTCAACAGCTCACTAAATCGTTTAACGCATGCACGGAACACTTGTTAACTAATCCCGCGGTCATAATAATAATACAACAAACAGTTTACGTGTTATCTCAAATTATCAGGGTGTACCATCTTCGATAAGTAAATAGAGCTTATCTCAAGTGTGTAGTTTAATCGGATGTTTATCCAACTAATTGGATTTTCCGAGCCCTCTCGCCCCGCGCCAAGAAACCTTGCTGTATGAAAGTGCACTTACACACTACATGTACACTCCGAAGCAGTTTGCGTACAACTTGCTGCAATATTAATGTTGTTCCCATATTGAAACCGAACTGAAGTCTTGATCATAATAGTTTGCGGAGAGGGAACTTTGAGGATACAAATCGAATCTCATGAGGCCACTTCAAATAGAATACCAGTTACGTGAAATCCGAGTAAAAAGGAATGTTCTAGTGACCTTTCAACTATCAATTGTATATCATGTCGCTCCAGTTGCTGCTCTCTGACTAACAAGCTGTAACAGTGGAACAAGCTGCAATATTTGAGCACGATATGTTATTGGCGCGATATTCGAGAAATATCAATAGACTGGTGTTGAAATAATTCCGCGCTTTTACACTTGGGGATTGATGTGAGTATATCTGTGTGTTAAAGCATGATGATTAATCAAATCCTTGATCATCCAATTTTTCTAAAAGAACTTTTCAGTAGGTAACAACCCCGGCCTGTGAGAGTGGGCCCTAAACCGCCATGCGGGCCCAGAGCAGATTGTTGGATGTCATTTATCTTAACTTTTTTTATTCTAGGACTTGCCGGTTTCCACACGATGTTTGCCTGCACCGCTTTGATAGTAGTGGTGATGAAATAATTGTACGCAATTTAAATCGCATGTTGGGCTCGAACCCATGACCTGCATCCCGTAAGCCACGGCTACGACCACTGTTCTTTAAGAACATCTGAACAAAACAAAATTCCGTTACCATCAATTTTTTTTCTTGATTTTATTTTACTAATTAATTATAGATATTTTGCAGTATATACATATATTCATGCCAAAGTATAGCTTTCTAGTATTAAGAGTATCTGAGCTAAGCTGCGGACGGACAGACGGACATAGCGAAACTATAAGGGTTCCTTGTTGACTACGGAAACCTAGAAACGACAATAGTAGGTAAATCTCCGCTCATAAATAAAATATATTGAGACCCCGATAATAGTTTCATAACAGCGTAAACTATGTCATTCATTGAAGGGATTAAAGGGGATAAAATAAAATAATTCCCTCCGAGACGTAGGAACTTAATAGTCTAAGCACATGCTTACTGAGCTCCTAAACTAGGTGTTGCATATTCAATGAGCGATTTGCGTAAGTAAGCAATGGCTTATGTGCATAACTAGATATACTCCTCAGTGGAATCCATATTACATACATACGAGTAGTTTGGCAAAAATTTAGCTTGGCACTTAAATATGTTTAAAGTTATGACAGAGCTGCGACTTAAATAAATACTTCTTAAAAAACCGGCCACGTGCGAGTCGGACTCGCACACGAAGACAACAAAATCACGTTTGTTGTATGGGAGCCCCACTTAAATTTATGACATATTTTAATCTGTTTTTAGTATTTGTTGTTATAGCGGCAACAGAAATACATCATCTGTGAAAATTTCAACTGCCTAGCTATCACGGTTCATGAGATACAGCCTGGTGACAGACAGACGGACCGCGGAGTCTTACTAATAGGGTCCTGTTTAACAGGCTGTTTATAGGCGAGACATGAGACAAACACTGAAAAGAGGCTTATCAAATCAATTTTAGCCTATTTTGTTATCTTTTGAGATTGTGGACTGAGGACTTGGTTGTTCCCAAATATCTTTCAGATATTTTTTAACTTTGACTTTATACCTAACTCTACTTTCTTTCCCACGCAGACCAACAGTGATCGCGATTTAGTTTCATTTTTTTTCATAAGTAATACGCATAAAACGTTAACTTTGAACATATTTCTGAGGACTTGGTGGTTTTTTCTTTCAGATTTTTTTAACTTTGACTATATACCTAACTCAACTTTTTTTCCGATGCAGACCAACAGTGATCGCGTTTTAGTTTCATTTTTTTTTCATAAGTAATACGCTTAAAAAAATGACGTTCTAGTCTAGGTCCTAGAAATAATCGAATTGTTGGAGCGAAAAAAGTTAGTACCTACTTCATAGTAACCTGCAGTTCAGTCCGTCCAACAAACGAAAGTGTGAAGTTATTTAATGTTTAGTCTTTACATTGGTTGTCATAACCTATATAATTGTTCACAGGGATATTTAATAATTTAAAATTCCAAAACTCGACTGCTTAGCAAGCGAACTAAAAAAATATATTTATTTATAAAATGTAAACAAGAAGAAAATTATGCTGTGCAGTCGGAGGATACATATTCGCAAGTTGACTGACCACCTGATCCTCCGACAGCACAGCATGATTTTCTTCTTGCTTAAATTTTTTTAGTTAGCTTGTTAAGCAGTCGGATTTTAGATTTATAAAGTAATTTTTTTTATTTTCAACTTGTGTTTTAATTTTTATTGAACAAATTACTTTAGTGGTATGTATATATTTGTAACCACCTCTTAAAACCCTTAATTTTGATACCCCACTCGATGGGTTTGGAAGAAAAACAATTGTGATCCCCACAATATGGCGCCCAAAATCCGCCATGTTTGTTTTTTTTAACGTCACTTATTTATTAAGAACTCTTTGACGGATGTATCTAACGATGTCTTCAAGTAAATCCGTCGAGCCCTTTGAAAGATATGAGGTAATAAAGAGTATTACATACATATATACTTACAAGATACGCGCGAAAAACATAACCCTTTCCTTGCAGTCGAGTCATCATCATCATCATCATTTCAGCCGAAAGACGTACACTGCTGGACATAGACCTCCCCCAGGCGTCGCCACATTGACCGATCCCGTGCGTCTCGCATCCAGTGCCTTCTCGCAACCTTAACCTGGTCAGCAGTCCAACTAGTGGGAGGCCTTCCAACTTATCGTCTTCCGGTTCGCGGTCGCCATTCCAGAACTTTTCGGCCCCATCGGCCATCCGTTCTGCGAGCAAGGTGCCCTGCCCACTGCCACTTAAGTTTGGCAATTCTTCGGGCTATGTCGGTAACCCTAGTTCTCTAGCGAATCTCCACATTTCTGATTCGATCACGCAAGGAAACTCCGAGTATAGCCCTCTCCATTGCCCTTTAAGTGACTGTAAGCTTTCTGATAAGGCCCATTGTAAGCGACCACGTCTCAGAGCCATATGTCATCACTGGCAACACACACTGGTCATAGACTTTCGTCTTGAGACACTGTGGTAAGTTGACGAGAAGATACCGCGCAACTTCCCGAACGCTACCCAGCCGAGTCGGATTCGACGGTTGACCTCTTTCTGGAAATTGGCCCTACCCAATTGGATCGTTTGTCCCAGGTAGACATAGTCGCCCACAACTTCGAGTGTAGAGTCTCCGACCTTGATAGGAGTGGGTGTTACATGGGCATTCACCATGTCGAGTAAAAATATGTATATAACATCAAAGTAAAGATAGATACAATAAAGAGAAACCTTAGTTTATTTTCTACAATATGAAACCTGAAAATAATATTATACCTATAAGAGTTGTTTTATTACCAACTGTTTTGTGTTATGTCACTCCGATTGATTAAAAGCATAGAACATGTAGGTAACAATAACGTATGCGATAAGTAAGCGATCCATTCATATTGTACAGACTACAGTTCAGGAAAAACGTTTTCGGAAATGTTTAAATAAATACCTTCATACAATATGTTCGATATATAATAATATAATTTAAGTACCTACGCTGGCAAGCGCAGCATTTCATTTTCTAAAACGACCATGTTGCAAATTAGATTATTTAAAAGAATTAAGGATTTGTGTCGGTCAAACATGTTGGTCAAGAAATCAGGCATCTTAAAAAGCAAAATCAAATAAAAGATACATATTTGATTGAAGTCACCGGGTCATTGAGATTGTAAACTCTTTCATCTCAATAAGACACGAGCATATTTTAAACGATGGATGAGAATTATTGAATTTTAAAATTATCTTTTTATTCTGAGTTGTTACGCTCTTGACAGAGCGGTCGTGGTCATCATGATGGGTAGTATATGGGGCAGATGTAATGCGTCTCACAATGTATCGCCACCTTTCCCGATTAGACGTCATCCGGGTACATTCGTGCACTGGACCGCCCACAGCAGACTTAATCTGGTCGGTCCAACGCATGGGTGACCTACCATGCGGTCTAGTGCCTTCCTCTTTTCCTTGGACGACTAACCGTTCTATGGACTGACTGTCTCTCCTTGAAAAAAAACAATAAAATTAAAATTATATCTGGTCACAATATGTGTGTTTATAAACTTTAACGTAACTGTAACGGTTTTTGCAATAAACTATATCAAAAACTTAAGTAACTATAATTTACCATTACAATACTCGGTTGACTAAAACCCAATCGGTCATCCTTTACTATACAAATTCACCAAGTGGACCGGACGGAGAGTAAACAGCATCGCTGGGCATTGATACCCGATCCACAGGAGACTTATGTACCTAGCTTCCCCACCGGCTATGTATACCAGCTCAAACAACCTTGGAAAGGATGATTGTATTAACAGGTAAATCAGTTTCTGAAACCAAAATCAAGAACTTTCTTCAAATCATCTTCAACTCAAGTTCAAACTTAGGTTTGAAGTTTTGACATTTTGACTAAATAATTTACACCTTCGGGAAAGTAATTGAGGATTACGGCAATAACTATTTGTAATTAAAATATCCAAAATTAACAGTTGGGAAAAATACGTATAAGAAATTAACAGCACTATAGTTAAAATAAAATCAAACAAAATAAATTCGCCCTACAAGATTTGAATTAAGAATCTACTAATCAGTGCCTAAACTAATCATATTATGATTAAGAAGTTTTTTTTATAAATAAGGCCCTAAAAGTTGAATGCTGAAATAACTTTAACATCACATCATCATCAGCCTATTAATGTTCCCACTGCTGGGACATAGGCCACCTCTCTGTGAGAGTGAATGGGCCGGTTGGTGGATCACATGTCTTCGAATTTTTGGTTCTAGGACATGCCGGCTTCCTCACGATGTTTTCCTTCACCGTTTTGAGTGCAGTGGTGATGAAGTAATTTACACAAAGTAAAGCGCCTGCCTGGGCTCGAACCCACGACCAACAACATGTAAGTCACGGCCGATACCACTGGGCCACCACTGCACCTCAAATAACATTAATACTTATGTATTATTTATTTACGTATTAACAATTACATAGATACAATACAATCAACAATAACTACTAACAATTACTTACATAGATGTGTAAACATATCTTGTTTTAAAAGTACACTAGGTACGAATCAACGTAGATAACGAACTTCATCGAAACAACAGCCATTTTCCCGTTTTTCGACGCGGAAACATCGACAGTTTATTGAAAGTGTTGAAACAGATGAACAGGCCGAAATATTATTTAAAACCAATTAAAGGGCACTTTTTGCTGCTGTCCATGGGTTTGTCAAGCATTTCAATTAATTTTTTTCACTTGATCGATCAGTTCGCGCGAGAACAAAGCAATTACGACATCGGAACGTAACCGATAGCAATAGCAATTAATTTGTTTTCGCCTCCGCGAGCAACCGTCCGGACGCGCCCTTTGTAGGCGTCAATTCGACGCCTTTTATATTAAATTTTTGTTTGGATTGAACTTTACAGATAACGAATTCCTATCCAGGATAACTTTTAGTGTTTTATTTCCTAATATGCCTTAGGGTCAGAAATAGCTGATATATAGCAAATGTATTTATTTTGTATTCGTTGTGGGAAAATGTATTCAAGTTGAAGATTTTTTAATCGTCAAAGTTAAGTAAAGTACCCATGTATATAAAAAACTAGCTGTCCCACGCGGCTTCGTACCTACCCTACACCTACCCTACACCTACCCTACACCTACCCTACACCTACCCTACACCTACCCTACACCTACCCTACACCTACCCTACACCTACCCTACACCTACCCTACACCTACCCTACACCTACCCTACACCTACCCTACACCTACCCTACACCTACCCTACACCTACCCTACACCTACCCTACACCTACCCTACACCTACCCTACACCTACCCTACACCTACCCTACACCTACCCTACACCTACCCTACACCTACCCTACACCTACCCTACACCTACCCTACACCTACCCTACACCTACCCTACACCTACCCTACACCTACCCTACACCTACCCTACACCTACCCTACACCTACCCTACACCTACCCTACACCTACCCTACACCTACCCTACACCTACCCTACACCTACCGGAGGTAGATTGTGGGTAGTTGTAACATACGGTGGAAAATAAAATTGCTCCCAATTCAAATTTTAATTAAAAATATAATTACAGTTTAATTAAATTATTAAATGTATGCATTCACATGCTAACATATAGTACCCACCAGTTTAGTGTTATCTCTAATATCTTTTAATCCTAAACACAAAAAAAATACACTCAGAAGCACATGATGGAAGCACTGAAAGTCTCATTGTCCGATATGATGACACTGTTCCAAAACAGGATGTCCAATTTTGAGGCTGAGCTTAAGAAAAACCCTGCAAGCACTTCATCTAGGGACACGGACGGGCTGGTTGCAGACTACACATCGTTCAAGAATTTCATCCTGGATGCGTTAAGCTGTCTCCAGCGTCAGTTGGAGGCACTAGAACGGGGGCTGGACAACCTTGAGATGCGGAGTCGGCGGAAGATGGTTCTATTGCATGGTGTAACAGAACAGGCCAAAGAGGATACTGCGCAGGTAGTTGCCGAAGTTGTGCGTTGCCACCTCAAGCTGCCTGATTTTAAAGTTGCTGACATCAGACGCTGCCATCGGATGGGTAGAGCGACAGGTACCAGCAAGCCCAGGCCTATTCTTTGCAAGCTGTGGGACATCAACAACCGGGATAGTATCTGGTTTGCAAAGACTAAATTGAAAGGCACTGGTGTTACGCTATCAGAATTCCTGACAAGATCTCGGCATCAGCTCTTCATGTCGGCGAGGGAAAAGCTCGGTGAGACCAATTGCTGGACCAAGCAGGGCCTCATCTATGTTCTTGGTTCCGACGGCAACCGTCATAGAATAAATTCCATTGCTGACCTAAATGGAATCGAGCCAGCCAGGAAAAAACCCGAATCCCCCGTCGCATCGCCGAACCCGTTGTCGTCACCATCACCAACTCCGGCACCGAAGAAGGCCCGGCGTGCTGTGAAGAAGTGATTCGTGGTTCTGCTCAAACTTTTCATGAATTGTATCGGTATACCGGGTAGCAGTCATTTCACTTGTTGTGAGTAGCGCTCTCCAATTTTATTGCATCTTGATTTCTTCTACCCTTCACCTTTTCTTTATCTAATTCGCTTCTTTTTTTTTTTTTTTTTTTTCCTTTATTTCTCAATGTTTATTTATTGCACTGGCAGCTGTCAACTTGACATTTCTTAATTTCTTGTCATTGTCATTAGAATAATTTACGTTTAGAAACAGGTTGACAGTGCGCCCAGTATATTAGTTTTGTAAAGTAGTTTTGGCTATTTATTATTTTTCTTTAATCTTCGCTTTATTTCTTTTATGTTTTTATAGTATGTTGCTGCTTACCCGGGCGATGAGATTATTGTGCTTGTTGCTTATTTGTGTTGTAAAGCTTTTTTTATATGTCTTAACACACAACTGGCGGGTGGATATTAATTGCCCTACTTTTTTATTTATTTTTATTTATTTTTTTGTAATTTTAGTTTTCATATTTTTGCTATTCTATCATATATATATATATTATTTATTTAAACATTTTCGATGTCAAGCAATAATGACAGCAGTGACGCCGAAAGCTTTGTTACTGCAAGTAGTGATGACAGTTTTGTTAGCATTCCGACCCTTGCTGACACACTTGAATCCCAATTTTCCGATGTTCCGAAGAATTTTAATGTAGTCCATATAAATGCCCAAAGTATTCCGGCGCACCACTCTGACATGCTAGCCTCCCTTGACTGTAAGAATATCCACGCCATCCTTATCTCTGAGTCTTGGCTAAAACCATGTCTCCCATCCACATCCTATTCCTTGCCGGGGTTTCAACTGATAAGAAATGACCGTGTGCGTGGCGGTGGAGGTGGTGTTGCTATTTACCTTCGCCCACATATTCCTTTTTCAATTATTGATATGTCAGCACAGCCTCCGTCGTCAAGCGCGGGCGAGCATCTCTTTTTAGAAGTCACCCTGAACCTTACAAAAATCCTTCTAGGCGTTTATTACAGCCCTTCATCTCGAATTAATTTCTTCTCTTCTTTTGAAACCATCCTAGAAAACCTGTTGCCTTCTTACAGTCATACAATCATTATGGGGGACTTCAATACTTGCTTATTGAAGAATGATTCCCGCTCCTCTTCTCTTCAATCAATCCTACAATCTTTGAACCTATCCTTACTTCCCTTAAGTGCCACACACCATTTTCCAAATTGTAACCCGTCACTCTTAGACCTTGTTATTGTTTCCTCTTTACAACATGTCAGCAAGCACGGCCAGTGCCCTGCTGACATGTTTTCCTATCATGACCTCATTTTCCTCTCATACAAAGTTCGACCTCCTAAGCCAAAACCTAAAATTCTCCTGCAGCGCAATTTTAGTGGAATGAATACAGATGATCTCCGAAGGGATGCCGGCAGCATTGACTGGGAACCCCTGGTCAGCCTGGAGACAATTGATGACAAAGTGAACGTGTTGACGGACCGCCTTTTGGAGCTGTATGATGTCCACGCTCCCATACGTGCAATAAAAATGAAACATCTTCCGGCGCCATGGCTAACAGGAGACATTAAAGAATTAATCCACAGAAAAGCTGTTACCAAAACCAAATTTAAATGTCGTCCCTCGTCGCCGAACCGGGAGAAACTTTTGGACGCACGTAATCGCTGCAATAAGGTGTGTAGAGACGCCCAACGACGCCATATCCACACCTCGGTTGAAAATGGAGACCCAGCTAAAGTCTGGCAATTTCTTAAATCCATAGGAGTTGGGAAATCTCGCCAAGAATCGATTCCTAAAGACCTTAATCTTGATCAACTAAATCAGCACTTCTCGTCTTCGTCCTCATGTAATGGGACCTTGAAAGCAACTACTTTGAGCTATCTTTCAAACCTTCCAACTCCGGATCATTCCCCATTTATTTTTGGTCAATTCTCTGATTGTGATGTTAAGAAGAGCATAGTTTCTATTACCTCTAACGCAGTTGGCAGTGATTGTGTCAGTCGAAAAATGATACTCCCTGTCCTCGACGAAATCCTTCCTGTCCTTTGCCATATCCTTAATTACTCAATATCCCATGGGGTCTTTCCATCAGCTTGGAAAGAGGCCAAAATCACTCCTTTACCCAAAAAGACGAATCCTACTTCCTTTTCCGAATACCGTCCTATCTCCATCTTGCCTTTCCTCTCCAAAGTCCTTGAACGCCTTGTCCACAATCAGCTTAGTGCTTTTCTTTGTAAGAATAGTTTGCTGAATCCTTTTCAATCCGGATTTCGTCCTGGTCACAGCACAGCTACTGCCTTAGTGAACGTTACGGATGACATACGGTTAGGCATGGAACGAGGACATCTGACGGTTCTTTGCTTGCTAGATTTTAGTAATGCATTTAATACTGTCGATTTCGATATCCTGCTTGGCATACTTCGCTCGCTTAACATATCTCCAACGGCGATTGACTGGTTTCGTAGTTACCTATATGGCCGCCGGCAACGTATATGCATAGAAGAATCTAACTCTTGTTGGTGTTATACAACTGCCGGTGTACCTCAGGGTGGCGTTTTATCTCCTTTACTCTTCGCAATATTTATAAACGCTATCTCCAAAAAACTTCTGTCCTCCTACCACCTTTATGCAGACGATTTACAGATCTACAAACAAGCTGCCCTTGCAGAGTTAGCTGATGCAATGAATGCAATAAATAAGGATTTGGCTACAATTTGTGAGTGGAGTGAGGCAAATGGGCTTCAGGTAAATCCGGCGAAAACCCAGGTCATTGTTATTGGCAGCTCTAGGATGATTCCAAAAGTAAATTGGACACAACTTCCTCTGGTACAATTTAACGGAACTACTATTCCAATAGGTGAGAAGGTTAAGAACCTTGGGGTTTGGATCGACAGATATCTGTCTTGGGGTCCGCAGCTTCAGGACGTAAGCCGCAAAATTTTTGCATCTGCCAGGTCCCTTAGACGATTGCGAAACTTTCTTCCCACTGCTACTAAAATTGCGCTTGCACAATCCCTTCTGCTTCCTATCCTTGACTATGCTGATGTCAGTTATCTCGATCTCACCCAGGCACAACTAGATAAACTTGAGCGTCTTCAAAACCTTTGTATAAGATTTATATTTGGCCTGCGCAAATATGATCACATTTCTGAATTTCGGACACAGCTCAAGTGGCTTCCCATACGTCTTCGCCGGGATTCTCATATTTTATTTCTGCTTTACAGTATTCTATACAATCCTACAACCCCCTCTTATCTCAAAGAACGTTTCAAGTTCCTTCATGACACACATAATAGATATCTGAGGTCATCGGAAAACTTGAGACTAGAGATGCCGATGCATTCCACCAGCTTTTACGACAAATCTTTTACGGTTCAAGCGGTGCGGTTGTGGAATGCTTTGCCCGTGTCAATAAGGCGTGCTCAATCTCTGCCCATTTTTAAAACAATGGTAAAAAATCACTACCTCTCTCTTTAATAGTTGTATTTCTTGATATCTATGCTTTTGTTCCATACTTATTACTGTGTATATTTGTCTATTATATATATATGTATGTATTTTTTTATTTTATTTTATATATAAATAGTACACCAAATACTACCTGCAGTACTGTCATTCCTTCCATTTGTTTTTTTAAATCCATCCAAAGGTTGTCTTGAAAAGATCGCTTTTAGCGATAAGGCCGCCCATTGTGTCACCCAGTGCAATGTTTTCTTCGTCTATACTTTCTGTAACTTATATGGTGTACATAATAAAGAGTATTCTATTCTATTCTACCCTACACCTACCCTACACCTACCCTACACCTACCCTACACCTACCCTACACCTACCCTACACCTACCCTACACCTACCCTACACCTACCCTACACCTACCCTACACCTACCCTACACCTACCCTACACCTACCCTACACCTACCCTACACCTACCCTACACCTACCCTACACCTACCCTACACCTACCCTACACCTACCCTACACCTACCCTACACCTACCCTACACCTACCCTACACCTACCCTACACCTACCCTACACCTACCCTACACCTACCCTACACCTACCCTACACCTACCCTACACCTACCCTACACCTACCCTACACCTACCCTACACCTACCCTACACCTACCCTACACCTACCCTACACCTACCCTACACCTACCCTACACCTACCCTACACCTACCCTACACCTACCCTACACCTACCCTACACCTACCCTACACCTACCCTACACCTACCCTACACCTACCCTACACCTACCCTACACCTACCCTACACCTACCCTACACCTACCCTACACCTACCCTACACCTACCCTACACCTACCCTACACCTACCCTACACCTACCCTACACCTACCCTACACCTACCCTACACCTACCCTACACCTACCCTACACCTACCCTACACCTACCCTACACCTACCCTACACCTACCCTACACCTACCCTACACCTACCCTACACCTACCCTACACCTACCCTACACCTACCCTACACCTACCCTACACATACCCTACACCTACCCTACACCTACCCTACACCTACCCTACACCTACCCTACACCTACCCTACACCTACCCTACACCTACCCTACACCTACCCTACACCTACCCTACACCTACCCTACACCTACCCTACACCTACCCTACAACTACCCTACACCTACCCTACACCTACCCTACACCTACCCTACACCTACCCTACACCTACCCTACACAAAACCAAATTTAAATGTCGTCCCTCGTCGCCGAACCGGGAGAAACTTTTGGACGCACGTAATCGCTGCAATAAGGTGTGTAGAGACGCCCAACGACGCCATATCCACACCTCGGTTGAAAATGGAGACCCAGCTAAAGTCTGGAAATTTCTTAAATCCATAGGAGTTGGGAAATCTCGCCAAGAATCGATTCCTAAAGACCTTAATCTTGATCAACTAAATCAGCACTTCTCGTCTTCGTCCTCATGTAATGGGACCTTGAAAGCAACTACTTTGAGCTATCTTTCAAACCTTCCAACTCCGGATCATTCCCCATTTATTTTTGGTCAATTCTCTGATTGTGATGTTAAGAAGAGCATAGTTTCTATTACCTCTAACGCAGTTGGCAGTGATTGTGTCAGTCGAAAAATGATACTCCCTGTCCTCGACGAAATCCTTCCTGTCCTTTGCCATATCCTTAATTACTCAATATCCCATGGGGTCTTTCCATCAGCTTGGAAAGAGGCCAAAATCACTCCTTTACCCAAAAAGACGAATCCTACTTCCTTTTCCGAATACCGTCCTATCTCCATCTTGCCTTTCCTCTCCAAAGTCCTTGAACGCCTTGTCCACAATCAGCTTAGTGCTTTTCTTTGTAAGAATAGTTTGCTGAATCCTTTTCAATCCGGATTTCGTCCTGGTCACAGCACAGCTACTGCCTTAGTGAACGTTACGGATGACATACGGTTAGGCATGGAACGAGGACATCTGACGGTTCTTTGCTTGCTAGATTTTAGTAATGCATTTAATACTGTCGATTTCGATATCCTGCTTGGCATACTTCGCTCGCTTAACATATCTCCAACGGCGATTGACTGGTTTCGTAGTTACCTATATGGCCGCCGGCAACGTATATGCATAGAAGAATCTAACTCTTGTTGGTGTTATACAACTGCCGGTGTACCTCAGGGTGGCGTTTTATCTCCTTTACTCTTCGCAATATTTATAAACGCTATCTCCAAAAAACTTCTGTCCTCCTACCACCTTTATGCAGACGATTTACAGATCTACAAACAAGCTGCCCTTGCAGAGTTAGCTGATGCAATGAATGCAATAAATAAGGATTTGGCTACAATTTGTGAGTGGAGTGAGGCAAATGGGCTTCAGGTAAATCCGGCGAAAACCCAGGTCATTGTTATTGGCAGCTCTAGGATGATTCCAAAAGTAAATTGGACACAACTTCCTCTGGTACAATTTAACGGAACTACTATTCCAATAGGTGAGAAGGTTAAGAACCTTGGGGTTTGGATCGACAGATATCTGTCTTGGGGTCCGCAGCTTCAGGACGTAAGCCGCAAAATTTTTGCATCTGCCAGGTCCCTTAGACGATTGCGAAACTTTCTTCCCACTGCTACTAAAATTGCGCTTGCACAATCCCTTCTGCTTCCTATCCTTGACTATGCTGATGTCAGTTATCTCGATCTCACCCAGGCACAACTAGATAAACTTGAGCGTCTTCAAAACCTTTGTATAAGATTTATATTTGGCCTGCGCAAATATGATCACATTTCTGAATTTCGGACAAAGCTCAAGTGGCTTCCCATACGTCTTCGTTCTATACAATCCTACAACCCCCTCTTATCTCAAAGAACGTTTCAAGTTCCTTCATGACACACATAATAGATATCTGAGGTCATCGGAAAACTTGAGACTAGAGATGCCGATGCATTCCACCAGCTTTTACGACAAATCTTTTACGGTTCAAGCGGTGCGGTTGTGGAATGCTTTGCCCGTGTCAATAAGGCGTGCTCAATCTCTGCCCATTTTTAAAACACTACACCTACCCTACACCTACCCTACACCTACCCTACACCTACCCTACACCTACCCTACACCTACCCTACACCTACCCTACACCTACCCTACACCTACCCTACACCTACCCTACACCTACCCTACACCTACCCTACACCTACCCTACACCTACCCTACACCTACCCTACACCTACCCTACACCTACCCTACACCTACCCTACACCTACCCTACACCTACCCTACACCTACCCTACACCTACCCTACACCTACCCTACACCTACCCTACACCTACCCTACACCTACCCTACACCTACCCTACACCTACCCTACACCTACCCTACACCTACCCTACACCTACCCTACACATACCCTACACCTACGCTACACCTACCCTACACCTACCCTACACCTACCCTACACATACCCTACACCTACGCTACACCTACCCTACCTACCCTACATACATGATTGCATAACTGAAATCGTTTACGCAGCGCACGCAACGGAAGCCCTCAAAAAGTAATATTCTTTCCCGTTTTTGTAACATTTTTCATTTATGCTCCGCTGCTATTGGTCGTAGCGTGATGTTATATAGCCTTCCTCGATAAATGGCCTAACTAACACAAAAAGAATTTTTCAATTCCAACCAGTAGTTCCTGAGATTACCCCCTACATACAGTATAGATAAGACCCCAATGAAACAAAAAACTCACAGATTACTGCCTTTGTCCCATGTTACTTGTGGTCGGCGCAACACGTTTTCTTATTCCATACCGTCCTGTCCCCCGTCACCATCACTGACTATATTTTTTCATATCACTCCACACACAGTCCATCCATCTTTTCTTTGGCCGCCCCTCCCTCTCCATCCATTCACATTTATATTCATAACTTTTTGTAACATGCATTTAATCCCTCCTCATCACATGACCATACCAGGCAAAAAAAACTTACAGATAACACACCAAATATTTTTGACTACCCTGTGGTCAGTGTTCAATTAAATTAATTAAACAGCTAAGTATTTCAATTGATTTATGAAAAGTAAAACAAAAAATCAAATAAGCCACGAATAAATTTTAAACGCTTTGAAAGCCATAAATAAAACAATAATAATTTTTATTTGCATACACAGATAATAAAAAGCGTATATTTAACGTCGCACCGCTTCATAAAGAATTCCTCGATCCAGAAAATATGTATTTCCCTAAAGTAATTCTCATGTTGGGTAATGTGTATAAGCAGGCTTTAGTAGGGTAAATCGGGACGCAATATTTAAAACAAGCTTTTATGCCCGGGCAAAGACGGGCTTTCAGGAGACCAAAGAAAATAAAAAACTGTAGATTTACTTTTCAACCTGTATAGATTGTTGTACAAAGGCAATTTTACTGGCTTCTTTTTGTCTAATAAAACCTTACAACATCACACATCGTTGTGTTTTTGATGTTTAATAAATGGTACCTATATTTTTAAAGGTTACATTTTCATATACCAAAGCGATTCGTGGAAATAATATACAAGTGGAATTTCAGTAAAAATATTTATTCATTTATAAAAAATGTTCATGAACTTCTAGGCTATACCTACAAACCCTACAATAAAACTATACTTATGCAGTTTCATGAAATTTCAATAAATGTCAAATTATACGTGTAACAAATAATAAATATTATTATAATTTTTAGGGTACCGTACCCAAAGGGTAAAAACGGGACCCTATTACTAAGACTCCGCGGTCCATCTGTCTGTCTGTCTGTCTGTCTGTAACCAGACTGTATCTCATGAACCGTGATAGCTAGACAGTTGAAATTTTCGCTGATGCTGTATTTCTATTGCCGCTATAACAACAAATACTAAAAGCAGAATAAAATATTTTTAAGTGGGGCTCCCATACAACAAACGTGTTTTTTTGCCGTTTTTTGCGTAATGGTACGGAACCCTTCGTGCGCGAGTCCGACTCGCACTTGGCCGGTTTTTAAATAGTCAGATATTTTTAACTGAAGACTAAATAAATCTGTTGACATCCTAATATTTTTATTAATATTATAAATGCGAATATAAGTTTATTTATTTGTTTATTACAGTTTCTTGCCGTAGTAGTAGTTACCTATCCGACCGATCATGATTCAATTTTACACACCCATTATCAGAGGTACAGAAGTGGATATAGAGTATCTTTCATCCAGAACAAAAGTACTGTTATCTCTCGAGGGATAGAAAAAACGTAACCGACGCCGCGGACAAAAGCTAGTATTTGCTATACAAAATATGTAAAAACGCCATTTTATTCCTCAAGAAAAAGTAAGCTGACAGCTATAAAAAATTTGGCGCGCAGACAATCCAATGTTGGACTATCAAACTGTGCTTCAAAACCCATTCCAGTTTCGAACAAGTAAATATAAAAAAAAATAAAAATCTCCGACACATTTGTATTTAATGCTACATAATTTATCTAGTAGTAGACACGCTTCGATCGACAATCAATTGAACACGTAATTATGACACGATATCTTGCGATAACACCCCGATTCAAACCGTAAAACGCTTTTATCTAACCTTTGCTCTCTCTCGGCTGAACCGATTCTCATCAAACATAAGTAACTTAGAAAACTCTCGATAAAGTCACCTTTAAAACTAAAAAACTAAATCAAAATGGGTTCGTCTGTTAAGGAGCTATGATGCCGCAGACAGATACACAAATACACAAAGCCCTCTTTTTCCGTCGATTGTATTTTCAGTATGTCACACATCCAGCTTTAAAAATTCCTCCCACGTAGATGTCGTCGACCGAATACATCAGACTTTTATCGACATTTTAACGATACTTATATATATTATGGACCAAGTGTTAAATACGTCATTATTCATATTGACCGGGCAAATTGAAAAATGCCCAATTTGATAAAAACTATTGAAATAATTCAATTGACTGAGCATTCTGAATAATGCCTTTTATAATATTATTATAATAACTTATTGGAAATGTTGACATTGGTTTTAATATAATGTCGCATCAAGGCTGGCCGATAGATGCAAACCATCGGGAAGTCAGGATGTATTCCCTTAGGTTAAGACATCGTGTGTGGGCAGGTAGGTGGGTCAATCGTGAAAATGAAATCACACAAATTATTTGATACACTGAGTATATTCAAATGGACATAAGTTACATTCTTGCTTACTAATATTACGGATCGACATTGATTCTACGACGTCTTAGCTCTACAGCTGTCAGTACTCATATGCTCTATTTCTCACCACGCAAGTGCTTATAAAAGCGCGCCAATGCGTAGTTGCTCTTGATTGCCGCTAGGGGCCTGCTTGTGATTTGTTTTGACGTCCGTACTATTGACTAAACCCGACATATAGAATAGGTAAGTAGGATTAATTTAAGCAACAAAGTGAATGGTGCCTCGCTCGCATTGCTCGCTCACTCCAGCTCTCGTCATCTCCTTCGAACCTTACCTATCCATGTCGGGGTGCCCTAAACTCCCGAGCTCGCTTCGCTCGTTCTTGGACAAATTCATTGGCCATAATTATCGAATTGCCCAACCGTTACGTAGCAATATTTATAATGACCAACAATCATCATCATCTGCCTAGCCTTTTCCCAACTATATTGGGTTCGGCTTCCAGTCTTACCGGATTTAGCTATGTACCAGTGTTTTACATGGAGCGACTGCCTATCTGACCTCCACAACCCAGTAACTGGGTAACAAGATACCTCTTGGCTAGACTGGTGTCAGATCTCAAGCTTCTGACTACCCGTAACGACTGTCAAAGATCTTCAAATGCCAGCCGGGACCAACGGCTTAACGTGCTTTCCGAGGCACCGAGGAAACTCGGTATGTTGAAATGGTCACCCATCCACGGACCGACCTCGTCAAGTGTTGCTTAACCTTGATGATCGACCCGTGCGGCTGTTATTATTTAGCCACGAGCTCCTCCATAATGACTAAACAATGTGATAAATATAGAAGTTTAAATCAGTATTCATTAAATTGCCGATTTGACTTGACTAGATTCATAATGTCCGGATATTATAGATACTCAAAAGAAACGATTGATTTATCACTTGGTCCATGGCATATATACGCAACGCCACATAAAATACGCATTGCTTCCAATTTAATTCTAAAATTTTTTTTTTCTTTCGTCTGCCTCATTTCTTTTACTAACTATTTTAAATTAAGCCCTGGGCCGTGTTTTTTCTTTTGGTTTTATCTGTCTGGATAATATGAGGAGTAGATAATATATTCGGCTGAAAATGAGATTCATTTACGCACTTTGATCGGCTGACCCGGCAACCGAATAGTTTAGGCAGGTCAATCGTATTATGATTGAATTAGCTTCAATTGGCCAGTGTGAGACGATAACGCAGGACCTTGGGGTCATAGGTATTAATAAAAATGTTTTAACCATACGGTTGACTTAAAACACTGATTCTAATTTCTTATCTATAGATAATTTGAATTAAGAATCTGTTGAGGAGTATTTAAACTAATATAATCCTAAGTTTATTTTTTTATACAATAATAAGGAGTTTTTTAGTTATCACACAGGCCTCCTCTCTGTGAGAGGGAATGGGCCGTAATCCAACACACGGGCCAACTGCGGATTGGTGGTTGTCACATGCATTCGAATTTGTGGTTCTAGGACATGCCGATTTCCTCACGATGTTTTCCTTCACCGTTTTGAGAGCAGTGATGTTGAAATAATTAACACAAAGCAAAGCGCATACCTGTGTTTGAACCCACGACCTACAACCTATATCACTGAAGTTGTTTAGTACCTACAACTAATATTTATTTAATTAAGTACAAATGATTGGAGTACGAGTACTGCATTAATAAT
The DNA here is from genome assembly GCA_948252205.1 of Orthosia incerta. Lineage (NCBI taxonomy): Eukaryota > Metazoa > Arthropoda > Insecta > Lepidoptera > Noctuidae > Orthosia > Orthosia incerta. Next base: position 12,370,022 of record OX411748.1, read on the forward strand.
TCTCGTCCTCTCTATTTTGTGGCTTAGGTCCGTATTTCATTTTGACTATCGTTTCCCTAATGTTTTGTCCGATTTGACCGACTGACTCTGTAGTACCCATCGGGCACGTATATCGAAACACCGGGTCACGAAGAATGAGCAACGTAACGAACGTGCAATAAACCGAAGACGTGATATCTACCTTTTTGTGCCAAACATCTGGTAAAATGTAACATTGAACGGCCCACCCATCTACAAATGACAGGCATTACGGAAATCTTAACAGAAAATCAATCCGAAAAATACAAAATAAAATACAACTGTTTCAAGAACTGAATCAAAGCAAACATTAGAATCGTTATCAGTAAGAGAAAAAATGAGTTAAATAAAAGACAAGAGATAAAGGGCAATACTAAAGCACATCATTTATAAAATGAACACGAATGGTACCATAAACTGGAATCATGAAAGTTTATTCCCTGTTTTAGTTAAGGGCGGACCATTCAATCGTGACGTAAAAAATTTACGATCACACGTCAAGAGAAACACCAATGAGGCTGTAAACAGTACCCTTCCGATACTTAAGTATCTTCTTGTAAAAGTTCATTAGCAATTAACGTTATCTACTTTAGCGAATACGTCATTTCCTTTCTTTATTAAATAACGCAATGTTCTTCCGCCTTTACTTCCAAGGTAGTAGGGACACCATTCTAACTTGGTTTTGTTAAAACCTTAAGCCCCTGGCACGAAGGAAAATATATTCTATATAAACTGTTTTCTTAGAGATTTATTCGAGTAGGGTCACATAAAAAATAGAGTTGGCTTTTAGATTTAACCTCGCGTACAAATCCTGAAATATCGCTGCTCATTTCAATTAGTTCAGTCGGTTAAAAATTCAATACAAGTAGCACAGTGTTTTGGTCTTAAAAGGAGTGTAGTTCAAAAAAGAAAAGTTGTGTGTTTTAAAAGAGAAAATCTAAAATAAACTTTGAAGTGGAAGTCTCATTAGAGCAGCAGAAATTATCTAGTTTTAAAAGAGGCAATGTGAAGATATTTCGACTATACAAAATTATTATTTATTCATACTCGTAACAAGACAGCATTTTACATGCCGTGATAACTTTGTACGTAAGAAAGTGAAAAATCAAATTCATAATACTAATTAATTATGTTACCCATACACTATGAGTATCATTCGTAAGCATCAAGTTTAACTTATTTATACTAATATTATAAAGAGGTAAAGTTTGTGAGTTTGTGTCCTTGTAAGGGGTAATCTCTGGATCTACTGAACCGACTTTGAAAATTCTTTCACCAGTAGAAAGCTACATTATTCCTGAGTGTCATATGCTACAATATATTTTCAAAAAATTTGAGATCCTTATGAAAATTGCAATAATAACCCAACCTAGCAAAATTTTGCCAATGAAATTCATTCTTTGGCGTGCGCTGAGAAAACTATTGATGATAGATAAAAAATATTAGGTAGGTAGGTAGGGTGGAGTAGATAGGGTAGGTAGGGTAGGTAGGGTAGGCAGGGTAGGCAGGGTAGGCAAGGTAGGCAGGGTAGGCAAGATAGGCAGGGTAGGCAGGGTAGGCAGGGTAGGTAGGATAGGCAAGATAGGCAGGGAAGGCAGGGTAGGTAGGATAGGCACGATAGGCAGGGTAAGCAGGGAAGGCAGGGTTGGCAGGGTAGCCAGTTGACGGGAGCGAAGCCACGGGGGTCAGCCTAGTATAACGTATTTTTATAGCTGTCAAATCCGACTTCTTAGATTGTCACGACTTTAGTTCTTTGAAATTGCATTCAATCAAACATTACATTCGAAAAAGTATTATTAGACGGTATTATAATATAAAATTAAATACATATTATAAGAAACAGAAGTAAAAGAAAATAAAATCAACGCAATATATTTTTCATACACGCACGAACATGTTTACCCATCGAAACCTTCAAAGTATATACAAAGTGTTTATCTATTAACCGAAATACATCTAGCACCACATTCTAACTGTCAATTACAACTATCAGATTTAGATTGAAGTTTCAGAGCAATAAATATATTAACAGTAACTTAGCGGCCTATTTAGAAGGTCGAAGGATCGTATCTTCTCGGACACCGCTCAATTATTCAATGCGAAAAGATCGACACCTGTTAAAACTTTGAACTGGTATACTGCCAAAGAATTCGTTGTAATATGTGGAATCTTTTCATATGTCTCAATGTGTTTACCTTCGTCATAACTTTTTGTCTTTGGTTTGATATCGGTTGATTTTCTTAAAACTTACGTCAACAAATATTTTGTATTTTCACTCCCACACTATTTTCTTTGTGGGCAGCGGTGGCCCAGTGGTATCGGCCGCGACTTACAAGTTGTAGGTCGTGGGTTCGAGCCCAGACAGGCGCTTTACTTTATGTAAATTATTTCATCACCACTGCTCTCAAAACGGCGAAGGAAAACATCTTGAAGAAACCGGCATGTCCTAGAACCAAAAATTCGAAGACATGTGACATGCACCAACCCGCACTGGACCCGCATGGTGGATTACAGGCCATTCCCTCTCACAGAGAGGAGGCCTGTGTCCCAGCAGTGGGAACGTTAATAGGCTGATGATGATGACTATTTTCTTTACTAATATAAATGCGAAAGTAACTCTGTATACTGTATGTCTGTTTATAAAGTTTTCACACATAAATCGCCGAATAAATTTTTGTGAAGGTATATTCGGTAATTTTTTTATTCCGTGTTTTGATACTTTTTATCCCAGGAGTTCGTTGCCTTGAGATAATTTCCGATTTTTACGCGAACCAAACTCCTGGTAGAAGAAGCTAGTGTAGGTATAATTTGTAATTTAATAAGTATAAACTTCGTAATTGCAGTGAAAGGGAAATTTTCACACTCAATGCCACCGTCCTCTTCTATAGTCAATCATGGAGAACACTGAATATGTTTGCTCTTAAATGCAAATTAAGGACTTTAATAATTGAAGGAACATATTATCTTATTTCAAAGTTTAAGAAAGACGACAATTTTCTTCGTTTTTTAAAATGATGATGTCTTATATATATAATGTATTGTTTTTATTATTGACGGAAATAAAATTTGTAATGACTCAATTAATAATACGTATGGACATTGAATTGTATTAATAACTTTTAATAAGTAATTATGATTCAATAAGTTAATTTATAATGTAATTTTAATAAATGTAGTAGCGGTTTGTGCACCATCTCTTCTTACCAATTTGTACGCCACGATACGCGGCTAAACATGATAGAATATAACTAAATGATTTTATTTCTGTAAGTTGGTTTGTACAAACATGTCGATCATATTTTTAAAACTAGATGAGGCCGGCGTTTTCTATCTGACTACTCTGAGAAGAAAGGCCGAAACAAACTCAGAGGTCACAGTTTCTTTTAAAGTCCAGACAAATTCTTGGTTAGATCATGTGAAGACCATGTAGATTGATTGAGGAAAGAACCAGCCAGATTGAATGGAACTGTCCAGTCAGTGTGTCATGTTCGGTTTAAAAACAACCAACTCATGCAAGCCATTGTTTATAAAACATAAAATTTTAACCCTCCCATCACTCTATATATTTGAAATTGCAGTTTTCATAAAATCTTACCCACATTTGTTTAAGAAACTATCAGATATGGATAACCGCAACCGGCGCGATAAATATAAGCACAGATTGTGTGTGAGACGATCCAATACAGCACTAATGCATAAAAGTGTTTTCTGTATGGCACCACGTATATTTAACCACCTACCACAAGCACTTAGAGATACCTACTGAGACAACTGTCACTAACCTATTTAAGTAAAAAGTAAAGGAGTATTTAGCAGCCAAATGTTTTTATAGTATTGCTGAGTTTCTAATGGAGAAAACATAAGAATTCTAATGTGGTGGTTACGTTTCGTTCTGATAACTATTGTAATTATTTTATTTTGATTTTGACATTTTAATTAATTATAATAATATGCATAGTAATGATAATATTTTTTTTGTAATTCTATTTATCTAATTTAATTGATGTTTAAGCTTGACTACATTAAATTGTTTATTTTTATTTTTATATGCATGATAATTAATAGTTATAATTAATGTTATTGTAATACATATTTGTACGCCGTTAAGGTAAGTCATGACTGTGATCCTTTCTGAAATGTACTTAACATCTTGCATGCTTTGTGTGTGCATACTGTACATGTTTCGGACAAATAAATGATCTCTATCTCTCTCTATAACATAAACAAAGAAAGGACATTCGGGTAGGCCGCATAAACTACTCAAACTCCGGGCCATGATTAAAAACTAACAGAGATAAATTAAAAAAAAAACAAAAAATGATCACATATTCTTCACATACACAATAATTAAAATAAAATAATATAATACTTTAAAAAGTAAACAAATTCATGATGCAAAAAAAAAAATATATAAAATATTTGGAGCAGCTCAATCCCAAGCCTTTTTGTCCTCAACATAATAATTAACAATATAAAACGCTTTCTGGCACAGCTAACGTTTACTGTATGATTTGAATTTATTAAGGCTTAGATCTTGTACGTGGCTTGGAAGCTTATTATAAAAGCGTATACATTGACATCTAAACGAGCCACCTATTTTCTTGAGCCTTGTTGTAGGTACTACAAATTTGTATTTATTTCTAGTATTTATGTTATGAATCTTCTTCTTGATCGCGTTCTTCATTACTGAAGGTCGTGTCCCTGAAAGGCCCTCGTGGCTTTATGCACGATGTTATTCCACTTCAATCGCTACTTTGTTCACAGTCCCGTCGGGAACCAGACAATCTAGTGAAGTTGGTGGTAATGGGCAAGGTGGATGGAAAAAGACCTCGCGGCCTAACCTAACCGCTGGTCAGACCAGGTAACCGCCCTCACCGGACTCTCTGTTACAATCCCCCTGAGAGAAGCTGAGATGTTATGGATATCACTGTATTTTTTTTTAAACAGTTTTATATTTTTATGGGTATATAAGAGATTTTCATAAATATACTGAGAACGCACAGAAATGCGCATTAAAGGCCTTAAATTTCTGTCTGAGAGAGTGGCTCGTGCTTAATTTATAAATTGATCGAACAGCTCTTTTCTGCAAAACAAAGATAGTAAAACATTTCTGTATTTAATATCTTGCACGCTATGTATGTACACCATGTTTATACAAATAAATGAACTTACAGCGTTCCCATTGAATATCAAATTTTACAAATTAAGAGGAAAACCAACATTGTTATTGTATTTCATACACAGGTCTTCTATTTGGCCTTTTTATTTGTACTTGGTGATTGCGTGATTTTATTGACGTCGCCAAGTTGTAAACTGAAGCCTTACCTGTCACAATACATGCCTTGTGAATATATGACTCTTTCTTCGTGAAACGTGAATTTGAGGGGCGCTGAAAGTACGGTAAACAAAATAAGTGAATAATATAACAATATTAGAAAAAACTCATTTTTTTTAAATTAATGCGTTTGGAAGCCTTAAGTTGTGCAGTAAATTATTACTGTGCACAACAGGCTTTGATTCTCGAAAGTATAGAATTATTAGTGTTAACTAATATGCCTATATTGTGTATTATTATTTTTGTAGATGTTCTATAAGGATCAAAATTGCAGTCACACTCTACCAAAACAGAAAAGGGTTTTTTTTTTTGTAGGCAGCAGAATTTTAACTTTTCGCCATTAGTAGGAATAATGTATACTTTAATTTCTATACAAAATATTAAATCAGTTGTGGATAATTTAACTTTTTCTACAAAAACTAGCCATTTGAGTTTTGGGAGAGTATGACTGCACTTTTGACCCTTGACTGTACAATTCAATCAAACCATAGCCACAACAACATGTCATACAACTAGTCAAATAACCCTAACTGTACTGTACTGTGTAGATTACATTAAATATACCTACAGCGTCAATATACTTAATCACACTAATAATATTATAAAAGGTGAAAGTTTGTGAGTGTGGGTTTGTATGTTTGTTACTTCTTCACGCTCAAACGGCTGGTCTGATCTGGATGAAATTTGGCACAGAGATAGATTATTGTCAGGAATAGCACATAGGTTACTTTTTATCCCGGGTATATGTTCCCTTGGGATAATTTTCGACATTCAAACGGGCGAAGCCGCTGGCAGAAGCTTGTTAACTATAATTACCTATATACTTAGAAGTTGATATAACTAATTACCTACTTATTTTCAAGGCAATATTGTGCAGGGTCTCTAATGAAAATGCGCTGAATTTTCCTCAGTATTACGATGACCGACAAAAAGTGCATAGTCCTCAAAAGAGCTACTTTGACTGAATAAAAAGTAGCTTTCAGAAGTAATTGAAATTTACAGGCAGAGCGAATAAAAATGCAAAAATATACTTTTTAAACACGGTTGAATATCTTGAAACGGAGAAAAGAAAAACAGAGTGTTTTTCAATTTTATCTTTAGTATTTTTTTTAAACTAGTCGTTTAAGTTTCATGTTTCTTTTCGAAGATGGATAAACAACATACAATATTTATATGACAGATCTTTTACTTCAGAAATGACTGCTACTTACTTAGATACTAAAAAAAAATTAGCACGAGAGAAACGCCAAGGTATAATAATCATTAACCATTCCTCATAACCGGATTAACAGACAATTAACATAAGTTGTTTGCATGTACTACAGAGGAACTCGTGGCTAAATAATAACAGCCACACGGGTCGATCATCAAGGTTAAGCAACGCTTGACGAGGTCAGTCCGTGGATGGGTGACCATTCCAACATACCGAGTTTCCTCCGTGCCTCGGAAAGCACGTTAAGCCGTTGGTCCCGGCTGTTATTTGAAGATCTTTGACAGTCGTTACGGATAGTCAGAAGCTTGAGATCTGACACCAGTCTTGCCAAGGGGTACCGTGTTACCCAGTTACTGGATTGTGGAGGTCAGATAGGCAGTCGCTCCATGTAAAACACTGGTACTTAGCTGAATCCGGTAAGACTGGAAGCCGACCCCAATATAGTTGGGAAAAGGCTAGGCAGATGATGTTTGCATGTACTACCGCATATAGCCCATTAGGAATTATTTTAATTAAATCTGCCTTCCGGTAATCTCTTGAGCCAAGTTGAACTCCAGATATTCAAAAGTGTGGCAGAAAAAAGGCTGTTCTTCAAATATGAAGCCCCGGAAGGGGCGATAAGTAAAACATGAGTTCGTTTAGATTCAAACATTAAAATGTTGACTGCCGCAGTGACGAGGGTCAAATAAACTGAAAACGTGGACGCCTCCTGTTTCATTTATAACTTCACGCACACTCCCTTATGGGATAAGCAGTAAACATAAAATGTCGCATTCGTCTGACACATTCTAATCGCTCAAAAATATCGTTACGACCACGGTGAATTAGGTTGGCAAACTAAAATACTTTCTTATTTAACAGAGCAATATTTTTCCAACCATTTTTACCAGTCATAATAATAAATTAAAACTATTTGACATAGTTTCCACTTTGTTTACCTATAAAAGGTACGGTCTACCAGAAGTTAGGGAAAACAAAACCTGAATAAAACGACACGTTTACATATTTCAGTTTTCCGAATAATAGTAGTTAAACGAATCGTTTCGTATTTCGTTTCTAATGTTTACCTGAACTAGACCGAATAGTTTTTTGAACCAAAAACTCGTTTAAAAGCGGATATTGCATTCGAGAGCGTTCCAGTTAGATCGATGCTATGTAAACTATTCTTTTGCGTATTAGTATATTTCTTTCTCATGCAGAACTCTGCACTATAAAGATTAACGCAGTAGGGAATCAGCTTGGTTGGATAATCCTATAAGCAAAATTGGGAAGAGGAAAATCAATGTTTCTGTAAAGAGAAAATCTGTAAGCTTGGCTCTTTGTGTCGGCAATTTAAACACACCTTACGAGTACTTGTGAATAGAAACACGAGTATCACAACCAATGCTCAAAACATTAAAGTCAAAGTAAATAAATTGAATCGTCAAGCCATCATAAGAATCAATAAGATCCCTAGACGAATTAAAGAAATAAATAACATAGACGATTTTAAAAAGGCTTTTCTAAAAATATTACATGAAAAAACATATTATACAGTGAACGAATACCTAACTGACACATTATAATTACATATTATTATTTTTTTGTTTTGACATTTTAATTGACTGTAGATACTAGAATTTATTATTATTATATTTTATTGGAATGTTTTTTTTTATTATTTCGACTACTTAATTTATTATTATTTAATAATGTGTGATAATTTATTATAATCGGCATGTTTGTACCAAATTAATATTTGTACGCCGATGACGGCTAGACATAGCGTTCTTTAATAATCCCAACATCTGTACCTAATCTACCTATGTTCAACAAATAAAGATATTTGTATTTGTATCATGCACGAGCCAAGTAATGCAAATAACTATTTAACCCAAAATTCAGAATACTTCATCCGTGTCAGCTTAAAGCCATGTTAATATATGCCACTAGCGCTAAACGTACTGTAATCGCACAAAAAATAAAAATATGTTTCCGTAACGAATAAACGTTGGAAATGCCGAAATATGGGGAATTAAGTGGGGCTTAAGCTGGAGTGGTCGGGGGCGATCCTGCACTCGGTAAAATATTAAACGTTTGGGCAGATCGTAATTAATAATGTGCTTCATACCACGGGCCGGTGCCGGTGGAGGCATGGACGTCTGCCGGCCGGATATAACAGAAAAATTGCCGGATCACGGCCGAGAGCCTGGTTAAAATTCTGGAAGCAATTTTAAGCTTTGCCGTTAAAAAGTTATGTTGCTTTTAGGAGACTAGGGCCGATGCCGCAACGAAAAACCACTAATTTTATTATGAACAGGATGTGTGCATACTGAAATCGTGAAAGCTCCACCAATATTTCGATGCTATCGAAGGTCGTAAAAAATACGTTCATTGAATATGCAAAATAGAACTAGCTACAATGTTCAGAATAAGAACGCAAATAAATACAAAAACACGTAAAATCTTGTAGCTTGGATACTTATACACAAAATTGAAATCCCTGCACACGATTCTCAGCAAGTATTCGAGCCAAAGATCGATTTAATAAGTCAATAAACCGTCGTCGATTGAGCCAATCTCATTTTATGAGTCCCTCGGCTGCACGATCAGACATCCTAAAAGTTACCAACGACCATCCCAAGAAAACAGCCTGTCTGTGGCATTTATTCCGCCTCGGTTCATTGTCGATATTCACTGGCCGACTATAATTGCATTTTCATGCCGTATTTACAGTACTCTCTCTACAGAAAATACAAATTCCTTGTCTACAGGTAAAAATTCTTCGAGGTTAATAATCTCATATCGAAAAACAAGATTAGAAGGCGAAATAATAACCATTTTCATTTTCACGACATGATTTTGCACAAAAATGCTTAGAGGCACACTTTTCAAAATTAAATTTTCTTATCTTTACAACTGACTAACATTTTCCTTATCACGTGCGCAATAAGGAGTTTCTCAATTTGACGTAGGATTTAAATTAAATTAAATGTAATATTTGTGGCAACCAGAACCACTTCTTTAATAAATTGGTTGATTTTAACGGTTATTTTTGGTTCAACATTTTCTGTGAACAGGATTTTTGACTGACGATTTATTTATTTAAACGATTATTTATTTTTACGACGATTTATTTATTTTTATTTTCGCTTGAGTTTAGATTTCGATGTTTTTGTTGGTATATTGGCGTGTGCTAGCTGTCATTATGGCAAATATATTTTATTATAATTTTTTGTTTTGAGTAATGTAAATTATTTGCATACTTTTGTATAGAATCAAGTTTTTGTTTTTTTCTAACTGAACAGACAGCTGTGCTGCTGGGGAGTTTGTTGCGCCACTTCTTCTTCCCAGCAAAAGCACTAGGAAGTGGTGAAGGGCGGGCGTTTTTGGGGGACTGTCTTATGTAATTTTGACGTTTGGAAAGTGCTGATTCTCAGCCTAGTTTGAATAAATGACTTTTGATTTTGATTTTGATTTTTTTTGATTTTTAAAATGATGATAAGTTATTGAGCCAGTGTTTTAGGGAATCAACATTTTAAGAGAACTTCTTATCTATATTTTAAGTACTTTTGAAGAAATTTCTTTTGCTCTCCTCGACTCAGTCACCATAACAAGCATTGCTATCAATATTGATTTCAATAATACCCTAAATAAATAACTCGTCGATTGACAAAATGACTGACATAGAAATTACATTAATAAAATACGGAAAATAATAAGCCGGCAGAATCAAAAAGCATAGAATAAAACACTCGTTATTAGCAGTCTGAGTGAATGTAATGAGAGTGAATGTAACAGCAAACGGAGCAACGCAACTAGACTCAAACATGCTGCCTCCGAACTCGTTAGATGATGGCTAAGTTTTCGCGTAAGCTCGGATATGATCCTCAACTTACACGGGAATACTGCAAGTAAATGTATTAAATTAGCAAACAATCCGAAGGCTTTACAGGAGCTTAAACACCTCTTCATACCTCAGGTTTTATTTTTAAACATGTTTAGGTCAAGTATACCAATTAAGTACAGCCCTTTGACTGGTTAAAAACGCATTGCTAAGCCTTGTTTGAACATCTAAATGAGTTTTTAATAGATCTCAACTCTACGTAATCAATTTTGCGTTTTTCAGAATGAAGAATGTTAAGAAGGGAGTCAAAGCATAAAAGTCGCTCGGGTGGGTAACGACCACTCCAGCCAAAAGTGGCGACTTCACGTGAGCATCCCTTTGATCCACCATTCATACCGGCCTTGTCGCCTAATGAGATGGTAGCCATTTTGAGAAAGTCTCGCGGCGAATCGAAATCACGTGATTATAAACAAATAAACATATGTGAGAATTTTATGAGTCAATCAATCGAAGTTGGCTAACTTTTTGTTACGGGGTACGGGAAACGTCTTCTATATGATCTTTTGGAAAGCATTGTCTTTTATTCCTTTCAAAAAATCTAAAGGTCTTTGAAAACGAAATGCAAAGCAGGAGTTTAGCTTCTCGTAAGTTTCAAGCGAGATTTTGGACAAACTAAAATATATTTACCTAGTGGAACTTACACACGTAACATGAACCGGGCACCGTTCTCGACATATGCTGAACTGGATACATCCGAGTATTTGGTGCAACCGTGACTCTCGTAAGTCGTAATGTGTTGAGAATTGCTGCCACATCTGTAATATATGTCACATGTGTCGCGACTTATAAATAATTCTTTATTTATTTATAAGAGCAAACATTTATGAGGGAACTTTAAGTACCTACGGTAGTGCAGCCTCAAATCCATATTAGTAAGAGTGTGATCATGGGGATGGATTGCAATTATGGGCGATTGTAACCAATCGACGGCTTCGATGGGGTTTGAATCTTCGATGGGTATAACAATTGTCATAGAACGAATCAAAATTAGGTATACTAAACTACATCGATTGAAAGATCCACGGTATTTTTTTTATTTATTTAAGATAGGCTCGCGCTTGATCACTATCTCACCTGATGGTAAGCGATGATGTGTTCGACGTTGAAGCATGCAGCGTCAACCACATAATCGTCCGTCATTTGCATAGATTGATAGTTTTGATCGAATTTGTAACAACCTAACTAGATCAGAAATTATAAAGCCGTTAGTTAAGGGTACACTAGTCGACGGCACGAACTATTTTGTGCGCGGGGTTAAAATGCATTTTATATCAACCGACAACACGTGTGGAAAGATGGATGCTGAGATGACCAGTAGGAAGCTAGTTCGCGTACGAATACACACTTTTGCAAATTTGTAGCGAAATGGATAATGATTTAGGACGAAACCGAGCGCGCGAAATTTTATAAACAGACTTTTGGCAGTCTAGATATCATTAAAAATCGACAAAATCTATCTGTTCAAAATAAAATTATATGCATTATTAAACTAATAATCTATCCCTGTATGGAGGCCGTTTTGCAATTTTCCGTCTTCTTATGGTATTTATTGGCGCCCAAAAATGCGTTAAAATTAGTGTCGAAATGTGGAACTTTCGACGCTCATAACTTTCAAATATTTACTTTTTTTACTTTTTCGCTTCCATACAGGGCTAGATAATGATGAGACAAATTGTTATCACTTTTTATTTTGAACGTACATCGTCAAACAGTGGAATAATCACTAGACTACGTTTGTATGGAAAAAATTTCGACTAGTGTAACCTTAACAAAGTCTAACAATACTCCCTAGTAAATAAACTACATCTATCCTGTATCCAGCACTCAGTCGTACGGTATCATAAAACAGTTTAAATTCAAACATTTAAAACTTCATCTTGCAGCGGCCAGTTAGCCACACACAACCTTGTTTGGAATATTTCGGCTGGCGTGTATTTGGCAACATTACGTCATAAAATGAAGGATTACTTTACTTTGTACTAGTGCTCTAACCGAGTCCAAACTAAGTCTTTTAGTGTTTTAGGGGTCTGTGGCTAAGTGGACAGTTTTTATGTGTTTAGTGTTTGGCAATTTTGTTTTACGTAATGGCATGATTTTAGGGTTCCGTATCTCGAAAGGAAAGAACTGAACCCTTATAGAATCACTTTGTTGTCTGTTTATCTGTCTTTCAAGACCCTTTATCTCGGGGACGCGTGGAGGTATCGAAATTAATATCGTATACTCAAGCTTCGAGCCCCTTGCAGCTGTCAAAAAAAATAAACTTCTAGATCAACGCAATCAAGAGATACAGCCGTTAATGACGCATATTTTACACTTGCAAGGGCATCAATATCTACAAGGTACTTCCCGTTGCCCTAGAATCATGAAATTTGGTAAGAAGCAATGTTTTATAGCACAAGTAAAGGGAAAAATCCGAAGACCTTACATTTTAACCAACATCATAAAAAAGAATATTAACTTATTTGCAGTTGGTAAACTGACCGCGACTTATCTATACTAATATTATAAAGAGAAAAGATTTATTTGTTTGTTTGTACCGAATAGGCGCCGAAACTACTTTACCGATTTAAAAAATTCTGTCACCAATAGAAAGCTACATTATTCCTGAGTGGCATAGGCTATTTTTTTAGCCCGAAAACGGGTCTTGTGGGGTGGCCCACGGGAGCGAAGCCGCGGGGAACAACTAGTATGTCGATATAATTATGGGAACTACAGTTTTCCAACGGCAAACTTAATTTTGTCCCTCTATCCTTTTTATCTTATCGTTAGAGCAATGTTCGGTGCCACATGAACTTCAGTAATGTTATTTAAATATTTTGGTAAATGTAGCTGTTTGTGCGGAACCCTCAGTGCGCGAGTCTGACCCGCACTTGGCCAGTTTTTTACACCTTAAGTCGATTTTTATGGTAGCCTTTGAACTTTTAACCTAGATTCGTCAGCTTAGAATTCGTGCTTGCCCAAAACATCGCCACTTCTACGGCTACGTCGGTAATAGCGCAGAGTTCACGTATGCTGCATGTTTTGGGCCACAGATGGCATGCCATTCTGCCGTAGTAGCTCCACTTTTCGGGATTGGAGTTACATCTTCCCACTTGGATTCAAGACGGTCCAGGGACATCCAGGACGCCGTGCTAAAACCTCTAAAATACTAAGAAAAACAAAGAAAACCTTCTATCTATCTAAGCCTCTCCAATATTCTCAGGTCAGAAAATATTCATAGCAATATGTTTTTCCTGAGTGACCCAAACCATTGTTGCAAATTAAATTCTTCCTTGGACTTTTCTTACAGCGTTTCTTTAAAAGTGTTTTATTTAGGAAAAGAAAAATAAATGTAGCAAAAATATGTAAGAAATCATTATCATTGACAAAGTATAGTACCTATGTATTACTCACTTTCAGTCCTATTTTTTACCTCATTATTAATAAATTATTGTTCTGAAATCATTTTTCGTACCGAATTTTTTCAGAGATTCCTGTAGTATCTCTGAAAAATGTCGTTTCGTCTAGGTTAAGCAGTAAGAAACAAAATGCGAGACAGGTGTCGTAGTGTCAGAACGCAGCTGAACATCGGGCAAGCGTCAACAGAGCGGAAACATGAGTCAAACGTACATGGTGTTGCCATTTAAGTCGCCCTCTTCACTCGCTTCCAAGTAACGGGTCGGCGCCCAGTGTTACCAGATACGAGTGTAGCAAATAGTGATGCTTTTTGAGACTATGCTTACGTCCTTATCCGTTCTAACTAATGAATATATTTCGACATATTATTTTATGAATTCGGAATGTGTGTTACAATTTTTTAGGGTTCCGTACCCAAAGGTTTTATTTAGGAAAAGAAAAAAATGGGACCCTATTACTAAGACTCCGCGGTCCGTCTGTCTGTCTGTCCGTCTGTCACCAGGCTGTATGTCATGAACCGTGATAGCTAGACAGTTGACATATTCACAGATGATGTATTTCTGTTGCCGCTATAACAACAAATACTAAAAATAAAATAAAATAAATATTTAAGTGGGGCTCGCATACAACAAACGTGATTTTTTGCCGTTTTTTGCGATAATGGTACGGAACCCTTCGTGCGCGAGTCCGACTCGCTCTTGGCTGGTTTTTTTTGTACATGTATAAGTGTACCTACAGGAGGGTGACAATAATTTGATATCGAATATGGGACAGTTGTATCAGAGGCCTTAGTGCGAGTTTTTACTCACGCTCAATCGCGTAAACGTTAACGCCAATTTGTATTGAAACTGGATAAGCGCCGTCTGGTGACGGCAAGGCGAAACCTCTTTTTTTGTATACATTTTGACATAAGAGATCGTTAACGTTATCACCAGTGAGTACGTTAAAAAACTCGCACTAAGCACACTGACTTGTATACATCTGTCACTTACTCGATATCAAATTGATACCGCTCTAAGAGCTTATGTTCACCCCCCAGATATTTTTATCACAATCACGCATAAACTGATGGGAAACAGATAAACCACTTTTTATCCGGAAATTGATTCTTTGAAGAAGTCTTCTTGTCTTATAGTCTGAAGTGAAAACGGTAATCTTTTAGATTTAGCAATAAAAATAAAATAGGTAACCCAAATCGTTGCCTTACATTGCACTCACAAATTAATAAGGCCGATACTTATAATACCAGCAGCTGATATCTAAATCACCCAGCAAACGCCACATACGAACGGCGGGTTTAACAGAATTAGCAGTTTCGCTGCACTCAAACTTCTACAAATAGCAGACAAAGTCATTTCATAGCCAGATGGCATTTCGCAGTACTACCAACTAGTAAATATGTACGCTGTACATAGATATATAATTTATTTGCTCTGTAAAGTTTCTTCGCTACATTTTGTAACGGTTGGCACTTGGCATACGGCAAGTCGGCAATAAATTGTTCATAGTACACCTGCTGGAAATTAATCTGCGAAAACTTAGCGTCTGCCTTTAGAAATAGGTTTTGTTTTCAAACGTGAATATAAAAGAAAGTCAATTCCTTTAGAGTTTAGTTTAGAGATAGTTTGAAAAGCGCTTTCCTTTTGTATTAAAGAATCTACAGCAATGTATAGAGACAGTTTGGGGACTAACGTCCAAACAAACTGATTGAATCACAACACGATCAACCTCTACACCACAACGCAACGATCTCCACACCACTCCATAACGACCTCCACACCACACTGTAATTAGCTACACATCACACAATAACAACGTTCATTATGTTCACACAACACCACCACGTCCTCCACACCTCATCACCATCATTATATTATTACGGAAAGATGTCTCTGCTGGACATAGGCCTCCCCAAACCGCCGTCCTGCACACCTCATAACAATTCAATTTATGTTAAAATAGGTACAGGGGGGTGACCATAAGCTCTTAGAGCGGTATCAATTTGAGATCGAATAAGGGACAGATGTATCTGACTTGTATAGATCTGTCACTTACTCGATATCAAATTGATACCGCTCTAAGAGCTTATGGTCACCCCCCAGATAAGACAATTATTAACAAACTATTATATTACCTATATATATAAAACAATTATTAACTTTATAATATAAGTAGAATTTTTACATTTTGTCCTTCTGTTATTTCCCAACAAAAAGTAAAATAACAATCCTTTTTAATGTTCATGAATCGACAATGTATGAGCACGGTGTTTGTAAAATTGCTTAAAAAATTATGGCGTTTAACAAGCTTTTAGTAATTCCACGTGAAAACTTTGTTGTTGTTTTTTTATCTTCCGGTCCGGCAGTCCGGCAACGGTGGTCTGGGTATAATAACCAAACTGCTTTTCAATATGTATATTTGGAAAGTTTATGGACCAGCAAACTAGATAACTAGTTGATACTCAAATGACCTAATTCTCGGCGACTATAAATGTGTTTAGATAGTCTAGATGTATACTTGCCGGACTAGATGAACTCTCTGTAATAATAACTATAATCTTGTTTGCGCTATTCCAATTCAAAGCGTTTATTAATGCATACAGAAATCAGCAATGATGATTAATAAACGAGGAGGTTATTGGCTATTATTGATTTATCTTGAAATAGGATACTTACTGTGTGTGTCAGGTTATTGGGTATGTCTGAAATAATATGTCTATCTGATGTGTAATTAATAGTTGCTTATTAACTACCAGGGTTAGAACCAGGGTTACCGACATAGCTCGAAGAAATGCGAAACTTAAGTGGCTGTGGGCAGGGCACATTGCTCGCAGAACGGATGGCCGATGGGCACAGAAGTTCTGGAGTGGCGACCGCGAACCGGAAGACGTTTCGTTGGAAGGTCTCCCACCAGGTGGACCGATGACCTGGTGAAGGTTGCGGGGATCCGCTGGATGTGGGACGCAAGGTACCGGTCAACGTGGCGACGCCTGGGGGAGGCCTATGTCCAGCAGTGGACGTCTTTCGGCTGAAATGATGATGATGATTAATAACAGGTCTCATCACACATGTCACAGGTCACATCTAGCTTTGTGCGAGCCATATTTTTTATTTAAATGCCGCTCATGCGCATGAAAGTCGCGCATGAAAGTCGGAAATTATACCAAAGGAACATACTCCCAAAATGTAAAATATCATATATCCTAATCCAGGACAAGGTCTACTCGTTGGTCAAGTTCTATAAGAAACAGTTCAGCTATGGCTGGCCGCATACGTACGTTTTCCGCATTCGATTTCCGAACACGGAATACAGATTCGGAATTCCGTGAACCTAGCGCAGACGTTAGTTTTTTCCTGTTCGGAATTTTAACGAACGCGCGGGCTGGCATTCGATACGTACGTACGGAAAGTGTTCCGTTCGAAAAACAACTGACGTACGCGGCAGTCAATATATTTTATTAGCGTACGGTGCATTCGGGTTTCCGAATACGGAAAACGAATTCGGAAATCGAACGCGGAAAACGTACGTATGTGGCCCGCCTAAGAAGTACAAACAATCAAACATTAGACAAACTTACTTTCGCATTTTTTTGTTGTTTCACATTTCGCATTTGTTCTATTTAGGATTAGTACATTGTATTAAAGTTTCCCAAAAGCTTTTGCATTATCGTTTCTTAGAAATAAGTAACAAAGTAAGTAACTTGTATATCTAAGTACTTGGCTTTGCCGATTACATATCGGGCATTGGCTGCTAATATCTTTTAGGGTATGCACAGAAAGTAATTTGCAAAGTCTCTGTCCTAAAAATTCTAACTCTGCACCTAAAGCGGACTAAGTGCTTGAATGCAATATAAACAAGACGGAGAGACTTACATCATCATCATGTTTTCCAATTTATATTTTTACGTGGACGGTGTCCGAAACAAATTCACAGAACACCAATAAAAACATACGCAAACAATTAAAGATTGCAAACAGAGATAACAAATGCGGGTCACGTGTGTATAGTGCAGTGCAACTGCGGGATCTGTTTATACGCTACAGCATTGCATTCCTCGGATTCAACAGACAGGAGGTATGTACAAGTAGTGTAAGATCACCAGGGTGAGATTGAAAGGTGTGGAGGCCCTAGAGGAAAAGTGTGGGAACCAAGTGAGGCCCCGATTTTTTTTTTGAACATTCATTTAAATATTGTTTTCACTATTAACAATGTCTAATTAACTACGTATTACTAAAATATACAAAACTAGCTGACCCCCGCAGCTTCGCTACCGTAAACTGGCTATCTACCTACCTACCACCTACCTATCTACCCTACCTACCTACCACCTACCTATCTACCCTACCTACCCACCAACCTTCTTACCTACCTTATCTACCTACCAACCTACTCACCTGCCCTACCGATCAACTTACCTACCCTACCCTATCCTACATGTCTACCTACCCTATTGAATAAGAATTAATCAATACATATATCTTTTGTACATCGAAAATATTTCCAAAAAAAATAGCCAGGGTGTTAAAGGGTAACCAACAGAACCTACTGCCGGCATTTCTGGAATTTTGGTCTGTTTATCTGTTTATTTGTGCACGCATCACGTGAAATGTACGAAACCAATGTAAATAACTTTTATACATAAAATTGTGCGTAGTACTTGAATAATTACTTAGTTTTTGTTTCAGCGCAATCGGTTCACTCTATCAACAGTTAGATGAATTTAAAGTGTTCAAGAAGTAAAATGATCACAACACATGCAATTCAGATACTCGGACAGTTGAACTCGATATTCGATAGATGGCGTTGGCGGTGTTAATCTTAACACCGCCAAACAGAAAATGACTTCACTTCTGTAACAAGAATGATGACTATAGAAACAAAAATGGTAGGTAGGTAACTAACGTAGGCAGGAAGGTAAGTAGTATGGCAGACAGATAACGGGAGTGAAGCCGTGGGCACAGCTAGTACTACAATACGAATATAACCAAGTTTTGTTTCTACCGCGCGGCGGCGGCGGCAATCTAGTTAAATTTTAGAACACAAAAGCTGCTATTGTGACTTAACTATGATAGTGAGACATATTCTCTTGGAGTCTTTTTTGTAGATAATAATGAGTACTTTAATCATTTAGTACATCATTTTTATGTATGATCAATAGTTTTATCATCGCACGCCAAATAATGAATTTTATAGGCAAATTTTTGCTACTTTGGGTATCGCAATCTTCATAAGGATCTCATTTTTTTTTAAAATAAATTATAGCCTATGTTACTCGGGAATAATGTAGCTTGCCATATGTGAAAGATTTTTTAAATCGGTCCTGTAGTTTCGGCACCTATTCGGTGCAAACAAACAAAAATAATACTGGTATAGATAAAAAGATAAATGATAAATATTAGGCGAATGGAACTTTGAGACCAAGTTTTTCGAAAAAACATGTGTAATTTCGGTAAAATAAATCAAATTATGAAGGCTCCTTCCTTGTGGAGATGCGGACTAGAGTCCCAGTGGCCATGCTTTAAATCCAGCCCTGGTTAGACCAGCTAATTCGGAACACTGTATAAGCGAATTAAGGTGCCTTAAGAGTTGTAGAAGGAGTTTAAAGGCAGCTTTTCTTGTTCGCAGCTTGCCGGTTAATTAGCTCGTCGGAACGCCTTGCCCGTCGTATTCCGCATTCTACTTTACCGAGGATCATCCAATGAAGCGTAACGTGCTACCCAAACAGTTGCCAGATATTAGCAAGCCTGTTGTGTTCTTTTGAGGAAACTTGCTTTAAAAGTTTGAGTTAGTAACCAGTACTAAAGTTGTTAGAGTTAAATTTCCAACAAAATAGATTCGTACTCTTCGAGATCACTAAACAATTTACAGGAGTTACAATAATAAAGGCGGTAGCAATAAAGCTAGGAACGATAAAACTCCCTCGCACCCGAGGATGAGGAACACTATTGTTTAAACATTAAGGGAACAAAACGGGCATCATTAGAGTATCCATTCCTCTCGTGCTGGGGGAACATAACCACCATGGCGGTTACTTTAACGTCTCACACATACTTAATGAGCTGGTCAATTGTTCTACCTAAATGGCTGCTATAATTGGATGTCTTTATTGTTTTCGTTTAAGTGTAATTAAAGGTTGTGGGTAGTTCTTGGTGTAGGTATTAATAGTGATTAAGCTTACATTTTCCTGGTACTCAGAATGATTAATTATTGTCAGCTACGGACCGTTTATCGTAGCATTTGCTACGACACGTAGCCCACGCTACGAGTCGTAGCATGGAAAAATCAAGGCAAAACTATTAGATTTATTTATCACGGCATTATATTTTTTTCATAAATGTAGCTTATTGAAATAAGTTATCTTTCCTCTGGTATATTAGTAGGTAAATCTAGTTATAGGTATACCAGAGGAAAGCTAGCTTTTTTATTAACTAATCAAACTCCTCTCCTTAAAAATTCTCGTCAGTAACAGTGTGAGTTATGAAAATAATTTGGTGTTAATTATTAGTACATTATGGTACAAGTGTGCAATGTTGGTGATTACCGCTGAGGCGCCATTGAGACCCGAGCCGTAGGTGAGGGTCTTAAGAGAGCCGAGGACGTTAATCATCAATACACAAGTGTATTATACGACGTTTTTCAACACACTTGTGAAGAAAATAATACCAAAAAATCATTTTAACAGTAAAAACGAGTTGTGAATTTTTTTCACAATGGCGGGCAAAATTAATCAGTTATCATATGCGCGCGCATTTAACAATGGCGATCGGCCATAGACAATTGAGGATTCTTTTTTTTTTGGCTTTTGTGGATAGTGTCCACCACGTACAAAATAGGGAATTTATTTTTTTCTTAATTACAGAGCAAATAAAATTTATATTTAAGTGAAAGTTTTATTTATGAAGCACGTACAAGTTGAAATTATCTAATTAAATACGGAGTTACATGAAATGAGCATGCAATAGGTATATTAATTTATTTGTACTATTGAACACGATCTTTTTTGCATCTAAACTTTTTTAAGAACAAAGCAA
Organism: Orthosia incerta; assembly: GCA_948252205.1. NCBI lineage: Eukaryota > Metazoa > Arthropoda > Insecta > Lepidoptera > Noctuidae > Orthosia > Orthosia incerta. The sequence continues at coordinate 12,390,901 of OX411748.1, forward strand.
CTCAACCAAAAATTAAAAAAAAGCTCTATAACTCACTTGTGAATAATAGCAATGAAAAAGTCACAGTATGATAACAGGAATCATTATGTGCCTAATTGCGGTGAAATTAGAGCCACTTTATGAGCCAGTGTGTTGAAAAGTATATTCTATCTATCTATCTATCTATCTATATAATAAACAACTTAACTTCACTAAAAGCCAGAGAAAAATTGATTAGAAAACCACATTCACGCAAATAACGCTTAAAATGCAAATGTTTAATATTAATCGTTGCTCGCCCTTATTTATTTCCCAAGTTACAGCTTGTTGACTTTGTAAAGCGTCGCTGGGGAAATATGCTTTCTTGCTCTGAATTTGTTTCTTGACCGACTGCTGAGTTCACCACTTTTTATATTCTTTGAGGATGCCGATTATTAGAGAGAATATAATATTATAGATAATTTATGTGAAATATGCTTTCATGTTCTGAATTTGTTTCTTGACCGATTGTTGAGTTTTATATTCTTTGGGGATGCCAATTATGAGATATAGAATATAGATCATATAGCTGAAATACGACAGATATTATTTGGAATATCCTTTCTTGCTCAGAATTTGTTTCTTGACAGACTGTTGAGTTCACCACTTTCATATTCTTAGAGAATGTCGATTATGAGATATAGAATATAGATCATAAAGATGAAATATGACAGATGTTATTTGACATATCCATTCTAGTTTCGAATTTGTTTCTTGATCGACTGTTGGATTTACCACTTTTTATATTATCTAAGGATGCCGATTAGTAAAAGAAAAAAAGAAGAAGAAAAGAAGAAATATTCCTAGATTTGTAAAAGATGTCAAAGATGATGCTTGATAAATTTTGAGATGAATAGAAATAGATTACCATTTCTCCAAATGTGTGTATTTTAAATAATGATAGGCACATCCGTCTGACATCAATATCTAGACTTTTTAATGTCCCCACTGCTGGGACACAGGCCTCCTCTCTGTGAGAGGGAATGGACCGTAATGGGCTGGTGGACACGCAGGCCCTGTGCGGTTTGGTTGCCGTAATCTGTATTTCCTGATAACCTGGGAGTCTTTAAGTCAAGATTGCATAGGTTACTTCTAGGCAAGCGTGCTTCACCGTCGACCACATCATCGCTTACCATCAGGTGAGATAATGGTCGTGAGGCTATAAATTATAAAAATAAAATATGTTTCATCTTGGAGCTCCGGCCGTTTGACGGACAAACAACAAGACGTATTGCCAATAAGTTACCTACTTGTCATTCAAAACCTGAAATTTCTAATCAATTAGCTAGCTTCCATAATCACTGACACAACGTAACTTTCAAATAATTTTCAAAGCGGTTGGCGGAGAAATTCGTTGCATTTCCAAAGCTAGAGCAATAACTGAGAATCGAACTCATAGATAGGCCAAAAAGTTGTCCATCATACAGCCTAGTATACTATTCTTCCAACTATGTAAGTCGGGATCGGCTCCCAGTCTAAGCGGATAAAGCTGAATAATTACTTGGAGTGGCTGCCTATCTGATATCCAGAACCCAGTAACTGCGTCCCACGACAGGTATCCCTTATTAAGGCAGTCTAAATGAACCGTTACGAAACAAAAACAAACCCAAGAAACCATAATATCAGACTACATTTTTACGAGCCGATAAGATAGATAGGTACATATTGTAACACCGATTGACAATTTTTACTGCCAAATTCTGGTAACGTTTGCCAAGTGTACGAGTACATAGCTGTAGTGTATGTCTGTATAATAGAGAATGGGAATTGGGATGCACCGGCGGCCCGGCGCGCGACACCGTAAATACACAAAAACTTCCCTGCCAAAGTTCCGCTGCACTTGTTTATGAATACGGCCACCGCCTGGGGATCGACCAGCCGAATAAATGATGACCTGCGTTATTTTTTACATAACACAGTTTATATTGAAAAAATAGTTTCGATATTTTTGTCTCTTTAGCGAAGCTTAGAGAATGAATGTGATTATTATAGGGAGGAAATACCACAAATCATCAGCCTATAAATGATCCCACTGCTGGGACGCAGGCCTCCTCTATGTGAGAGGGAATGAGCCGTAATCTTCCACGCGGGCCCAGTGCGGGTTGGTGGACGTCACATGTCTTCGATTTTTGGCTCTAGAACATGCCGGTTTCCTCACGATGTTTTCCTTCACCGTTTTGTGAGCAGTGGTGATGAAATAATTTACACTAAGTAAAGCGCCTACCTGGGCTCGAACCCACGACCTACAACTTGTAAGTCGCGGCCGATACCACTGGGCCACCACTGCTTAAAATACCAAACAAACCCAATTGGGTGAAATAATGACACCAAAAAAGAGCAAAAATAACTTTCGTTGCGGAAGTCAGTGCCTTTGGTACCTCTTATTTTTTTTGTCGGTTTGCGACACCGACTTCCGAAACGAAAGTTATTTTAGCTCTTTTTGCTTTGGAAGTCGGTTTATTTTTTGTGAAATAGTTTTTATTTTTCTCGTTTTAGTTTTGGTACTCCATCACTAAAATGTGAGCCAGTTCTATAGTAAGGTACCTAAAGGAAAATACCCATAATAACTCAATATATACATTCGTGCTGTTTATCGTTAAGGAGTTCAGTTGTATGTTCCATACCTTGTAAACTGCTGAACCGAGTTTGATGAAATTTGTACTGTACTCTAAGTTGAGTGCGGTGCCCCTGTGTAGAATATGACATACATGCTGGAGTTCCCCAAATACCCACAGTACTTTGGAGGACCTAATGAACGCCACTGATGCTGCTATTGGTATGGCTGCCTACTGCTCCCAAAATATCGACTCGAAAAGAATACAAAAATAATGATCACGATCCGATTACTGTTTCGGCAATATGCGTGGACAAACATACTTAGTACTTATGAAATTTGTACACACGTGTTTAGAAGTCCATATAGAGTAATACATTATGTTAATATTATGCAATGTCAAGAATATTACATTCGGGAATACAATGGTTAGAAAGTAGAAGACTATTGAGATGACAGCAAATAGATATGCTGCACCGATCACAAATGAATTGGGATAAGTGCTGGAGGATGATGCCTTTATAGTGAGGGAAAGTTGTTTCCTAGGAACTGAGCCGTAGTTATATACAACCTGTTAACGACTATCTATCGCTGAATAGGAGCTTTCTGGTATTCTGGTAAGTCGCCAAGTGAACGAGGTTTAGAAAGTAGTGACATAATCACCTCTCTTGGAGACCGTTTTTTTTTTTGAATAAGTTTTTACAAACTGTACCTAAAGCTACAGAAGATTATATATATAAGTAGGTACTAAGGCCCCGTTTTTTGATCCGTATTTAACTCAACCAATGCGAACCAATGTTAAATATGTGAACCAATGATATAAATAATTAGTAAAAACCGTTTATTCATCAATTGTAAGTCTAACAAATGGTCAAATAATTAACTCTCGCAACTTATTTGTCAATTTGTGAGGCTAACAATTGATAATAAAGGTAATTTTACCGAAATTTCAAACCATTGGTTCTAACTGAGGTAGGCACCTATATTTTTGCATTTTGCAATTGCAATATGTACCTTCTGAAAAATAAAACCGGACTTATCAAAGGAATAGGTACGTAAGGAGATCAAAACATGGAAATTCGAAAGGCAATCAAATCATCGGCACCGTTCCCGTGATGAGTACAGTTGCACAGATTGAACTAGTGCATAGTACACAGTACACACAGTTGTACAGTTGTACCGTACGTGTTCATGTTGAACAAATCTACGGATGTAGGCAGTTCGTTTCATTTTCGACGTAGACGCGATTTCCCGCTCACTGGGTAGCCGGTCATTTTTCATCATTCAATGAACGAAGTTCGTCGTTGTTTTATAATCTTTTTGTAATTGATTGTGAACGTACATTGTGTGTGGGTTTATCTGTTTGATATTTAAAGACTTCCTACCTTATTATTAGACAGGTAATTATATCACAACTATCTACCATTATTATTCAAGAGTTTTCCCTCATATGTAGGTATTTTGGAGTTTTCCCGGGCAGAAATCCTGTCAAGGAACTGGAAGTAACTGGTTTTTCTTAGGACTAGGAAATGTTCTTGCAAGAACCTAATTTTAATAGTCTGAAATTAACGTTTGCTCGGAGAACGGAAAGCCGATGGGGCAGAAAGGTTCTGGTGTTCGCTGCGTTGGAAGGCCTCCCACCATGTAGACCGATGACCTGGTGAAGGTTGCGGGGATCCGCTGGATGCGAGACGCACGGGACCGATCAATGTGGCGATGCTTGGGGGAGGCCTATGTCCAGCAGTGGACGTCTTTCGGCTGATATGATGATAATGATTAGAAAACACCCAATAACACTTGACCCGACCTAGGAATCGAATCTCTAATCGACCGTCGTGTTTAATTAGCAATGAGAATATGCTGTTCAGGCTATTCATTAGTGTTCATCCCTGAGAATCGAGATATTTGCAATAAGATGAGTTGCGTGATCATGTGATACATTTTATGATACTATACCTTGTGCTGAGTACCTACCCTAGCATCTATTTGGGGACTCAAATTGTCCCCTATTTACATTATTGCCCTACCCACATTAAAATTGTAATGTCCGTTGAATACTGTAATTTAATGCTATCGTGTATCATGTTTTGATACAAAAAGTACCTATTTGTCTATGAATAATAAATTGACGACGTGAGCATTTGCCTGAATAGCTGAGACTAATATCTACCTAATAACGTTGATGGGCTCTTCAAAGGTCATTAGGTATAATGTTACATTAATTGTAAATAAAATGTCGAATACCTAGCCTAATTATCTACGAGACTTGTTAAAATTAATCCTGACTTGGATCATTAAAACTGAAAGGAAAATTTAAATTAGGAAACAAATTCTAAGCGGTACCTACGCTTGACTTGACACTTTTACACATTTTACTTAACAATTTGAACCGAAACATTTAAAATATCACCCAAATTTAGTTTTCCAGTAATGCAAGTAGAGCAGACGGCTGGATATTCGACAAGGTGCTCTTTACAAAGAACTTTCACACGCCCCGGCGAATCCACGTAAACGCCCGCGCGTGTTTGCACTAAGCTTTAACGAAACCGACTCAAGAACGAAATTGTTGAATATATTCTAGGTTTTTATATCTTCCGGGGATGTTATAGTGTGACGCTAGGGGCGCGTTCACCTAGATACCTAACTTCTTTTATTTACTGTTTGTATTCGCTTGCATGTAGGTCTTTAACAATACTACATCATCTTCATCATCATCATCCGCAGCCTAACTTTGTCACTGCTGGGCATAGGCTTCTCTTTTCTTGTGCCGATCCCCGTGGTCTTGTGCCACTCTTACCAGGTTCTACCCGCGATGCCATCGCACAATGTCGTCTGCCCATCTCGCTGCAGGACGTCCAACATTCCTTTTGCCTGTCCTTGGTCACCACTCGGTTACTGCCTTACGCGACCTTTTATCACCTGGCCTTGCCATGTGTCTTGCCTAACTCCATTTGAGTTCCATAACACGTATTCCAATATCGAAGACCTTCGTACGTCTTCGGATCTCGACGTTTGGAACTCGGTCTAATAGCCTTATGCCAAGCATGGGACGCTCTATGGCTCTCTGTGCAACTCTCAGCCTTACACAGCCTCCTGTGTGAGCATCCATGTTTGACCATGTCTCAGCTCCTTATGTCACGGTTGGCAAATTAAAGAGGTTCAGTTATTGTGGAATTTTGGATGACTTCTAAATGTCGTCCAATTTGCTAAATGCGGCCCCCACCCAAGCTGTAGGTAATTATTCTTATCGATACCTCCGTTTGTTGTTGCTCTTTACCAAATGAAAGAATGACAATACTAACGGGTCTTCATTACTAACTAATCAGAATTCAGAAGCCAAAAAGTCAGACTTCCAGTCTTGCCAAGAGGTATCTAGTATACTCAGTGACTGGGTTGTGGAGTTGCTCCATGTACCTAGATGTAAAGTAGGTATACTGATATTCAGCTGTATCCAGTTAGACTGGCAGCTAGGCGACCCGAAGATAGTTGTGAAGAAGCTAGGCAGAGAATCGAGTAAATGTTTTATTGTGTTTCGATATGTTATGGTCTGACTAGTAGCGTTTTTACTACCACCAATAACAACAATTAATACAATATGTACCAAACAATACTATCCTACCAATATTAGGTACTATTACTGCAGTTACCTACACGGGTGGTATCTCAGTGGTTGATGCAGTACCTCCCCGGTGGTTTCCCGCATTGTCGAGGTGGAGGGGCTCAGTAGCCGTGGATTGGTCACCCACGGTCAAGCGAAGAGGAACCAGAGGAAGAGCCGCTCGTCAGGACTTTTGCCGATAATGCCGACGACATAGCGGCCAACAAATAGGTTGCGGTGCCGCTTGGGCGACATCGCAACTGAGGCAGGCCGCGATGTCGTATGGGAGGAATCGCAGCTGAGGTATGGAGGACGCGGCGAGAGATAGGCCCTCCCTACCTTCCGCTGCCTGGATGGGCTTGCCACCATCTGATAGCGGACGTGGTGGGGGCGCAGGGGAGGACAGTCGGTATAGCGTTGACCGCTCTCCCTAACCCCTGCGGCCAAAAAGTGGTAGGTGGTGGGGTCACTGACCTGACCCGTCACAGGGGGACCAAAGGTGCCATAGGTACTCGGGATCGTCTGGCTCCCATGTGCTGGTTTGGTCCCTGGGGTAATAACGGCGTGCATTGTGTTCTGGTGCGCCGGTGATGGAGGGTACGCCCCAGAGGAGGGTCCGGTGACGGACAGCAGCGGTGGGTTCAAGAATGAGTGGATATATCTAACTATTCTCAATCTCATTTTTTTTTTCTCTTTTAATTAGACTTTTTACAATATTTTTCAATCATCATTATAGCCCTTTGCTAAGAATAGTTACAGCACTGATTACAGTATTTGTGCCACATGTTAAATTCAGTGTTGTGGTTTTTTTTTTTTTTTTTTTACCTTTGTATAGATTCTTTTACCTATTGTGAATGTGTGAACATTGTAGGCTTTCTAGTTTTCTAGATGATTGTTAATATTTGTTAACTTTTTATTTCGTGCATTATTTTTTTTTTGTTTGTTTTTTTTTTCAATTTCGTACGACTTATTGTCGGGCCTACGTTGTCTCCCCATATCCAAGTACTAATGCTGTAACATGGAAATATTGTAAACAAAACAATTTAAAAGAGTAACCATGGAGTTTCTTGCCGGTTCTTCTCCATAGGAAACGACTAACCCGAACCGTGCACCTTTTGTCGACGTTTTATAAGTGCCCATGTAGGCCTAAAAATATTTGATTTTGATTTTGAAGTGCTATCGCGTGCCCGTTTTCCCACCATAAGCGGCACAGGAGGACGCCGTGGAGTTTTACGTGAGGTTTTACTGCGCTATCTCTCCGAGGTAGCGCAGTATGCATGAAAATTTCCAAAGCAAAAAAAATGGTTGATGTTTAGCTGCACGATTGCTTAGAGCGTTTCCCAAGTTGGATCATGTCAGGAATTAGTGTTTTTCTCATCAGGATTATAATGGCAATGGCACTAAGATAACATGCAAAGTGGTAGGTGGAGGTAGATTTGGGTAACCATTATGCACTTCGGTACTATTAGTAGATATATAGGTTCTCCATCGAGGAAAACCTACAGGCGTATCTGGGTAATGTTCGTTATGTAGTCATGGCATTAAATGTGGAATAGATCGATCAATCCGAGATGAGTAGGTATGTAAGTACCCTAGTCTTACGAATTACAGGTAGAGATGATGTCATGATTGCCTAGGCTATACAAAACTTAGTAGTAGGTACCTAACTATTCAATTCAATTCAAATTGAATGTAGGTACCCAACTATTCAATTCGATTCAAAAAAAAATATTTTTATGTTTGAAAGGGTATAATCCCGAGGTAGCCCCATTTTCACCAAGTCAGAATCTGATGATGAGATCCCATAGAAAACAAGGGAACTCCTCAAAAATTATAGTTATATATAATACTAGCTGTTCCCCGCGTCTTCGCTCCCGTGGACAACCCCACAGGACCCGTTTTCGGGATTAAAAAATAAGAGAGAATTTTTTAAATCGGTCCAGTAGTTTTGGAGCCTATTCGGTACAAACAAACAAAAACATCTTTCCTCTTTATAATATTACTATTATACTTGCTGTACCCGCGGCATTGCTCCCGTCATCTGTCTGCCAACCCTATCCCTACCCTAGTTACCTTCCTGCCTACCCTACATACCTACGTTTTTTTTTTTTTTTTTTACCATCTTAATACCGCCCTTAAGAAAATGACTTCAAATGCACAACGCCATCTATCGAATATCGAGTACAACTGTCCGAGTATCTGAATTGCGTGTGTTGTGATAATTTTACTTCTTGAACACTTTAAATTCATCTAACTATTGATAGAGTGAACCGATTGCGATGAAATAAAAACTAAGTAATTCTTCAAGTTACACATTTTTTATGTATACAAGTTATCTACATTGGTTTCGTACATTTCACGTGATGCGTGCACAAATAAACAGACAAACAGATAAACAGACAATTTCAGACAAACAGACAAAAATTCCAAAAATGCATGAAATGGGTTCTGTTGGTTATCCTTTAACACCCTGGCTATTTTTTTTTCAGTGTCTTTCGATGTACAAAAATTATTTTTCTACAGATTTATTATATGTATTGATGACAGTAGATAAAAGTATCACATCACATCATCAGCCTATTAATGTTCCCACTGCTGGGACACAGGCCTCCTGTCTGTGAGAGAGGATGGGCCGTAAACCATCACGCGGGCCCAGTGCGGTTTAGTGGATGTCACATGTCTTCGAATTTTTTTTTGGTTCTAGGACATGCCGGTTTCCTCACGATGTTTTCCTTCACCGTTTTCCATGATGATTTGACGTTCATGATGATTGAATCACGAACATAGCGAGTGATTCAAGTGTTAGAATCCTGAGCGACGCGAGTGATTCATGGCCATCGATATAAATCCGTTTTATTCAAGAGTTGCATACTATATTAAATTTGATACTACGACTTCAAGAAAAAGTAAGATTTAAGCGAAAAGCACAAGGAATAATAATAATATTTTTTTTTTTAAATAGAATACAAATAAATGTTGAAAAACGGAGTTTTCACATTTTTTGAAGGTAATACCTTCAAAAAATGTGAAAACTCCGTTTTTCACTTTTTTTAATAAATTGAATCTGAGCTAGGTAACAGCATCTGTGTTTCAGGGGCCAGTGACCACCTCCGTTACGTTACACCATTATAATTAATTAAACACCAATGCAATTAATATTAGAATTATAATCCAATTATGTATTCACTAAACATCCCAGACTAAAATCAAAATCATTATTAAAATCCTAAATATTAACAAAAAATGAAAACTAATTCGATGAAGGAGTTTGAAAGTCGAATATTCTTTGCACAAGGACTTTGTATCGGGTATTTTATGCGCAAGGAGGTTGTATAGCATAGAGATGGACGTCGAATATATATAGGTATGTTCTAAATTAAAACACAAAAACAGTGATTAAAAGTGCTTTTTAATCACTGTTATATTCACTGAAGTGAATAAAATAAGCTTTTTAGAAGGGGAATGGTATAATAGTACATTATGGTACAAGTGTGCAATGTTGGTGATTACCGCTGAGGCACCATTGAGACCCGAGCCGTAGGTGAGGGTCATAAGAGAGCCGATGACGGTAATCATCAATACATACGTGTATTATACGACGTTTTTCAACACACTTGTAAAGAAAATAATACTAAAAATTCATTTCCAACAGTAAAAACGATCGCAATGGCGGGCAAAATTAATCAGTTTTCCTATGCGCGCGCATTTAACAATGGCGATCGGCCATAGACTAAAAGAAAGAGGTTTCTTTTTTTTTGGCTTTTCGTGGATATTAGCCACGTACAAAATAGGGCATTTCAATTTTGCTTTATTACAGAGCAAATAAAATTTATATTTGAGTGAAAGTTCTTTTTATTAAGCACGTACAAGTTGAAATTAAATACGAAGTTGCATGAATAAGCAAGCAATAGGTACATTAATTTATTTGTACTATTGAGCACGATATTTTTTGTATCGAAACTTTTTTAAGAACAAAGCAACTCAACCAATGAAATTTAAAAAGAAACTCTATAACTAACTTGTGAATAATAACAATGAAAAAGTCACAGTTTGATAACAGGTATCAATAGGTGCCTAATTGCGGTGAAATTAGAGCCACTTTATGAGCAAGTGTGTTGATGTGAAAGTTAGGAAGATGGCTAAATGATACTGCTGCTTGTAAGGTGAAATTAAATATATTATGCGGACCAAAGGTTTAGTAATACAAAGGAGCGAGGGAGCACACGCGATGACCGCTAATCGAGTACTGAATGCTCTACTAATATCAATTAGTGAAATATGGTAAAATGCACGAATAAGCATTAGTGCATTATTCTTACTGTATGGTTTCACCGTACATGCTCCCGGGCCAAAAAGATACAAAAATGTTACACGTCTTCTAATCTAAAGCGACACGTTTTAGAAATAGGTGACGTAGCTATGTCCCGTTTACAAACAGTGTTCGCACTTGTCATGTTCACTTCACTTGGCTGACGGTCAGCCGTACTCTGCTTTCGCGAAAACACAACACTATTTGCTACACTTTGGGATAGTTCCACTGAAGATACTGCTCGACACCTCCTCCATATGAAGTACGCTGCCACCAAAACGGCTACACCCAGCAGGCAGTAACAAATAGTGTACTGATGAATGTCATGCGTAGACAGAGTGTAATCTGGTGAGTTAGTATTGGCAGATTTCAGTTGTTTGATCCGTTCTCCCAGATCGACTAATGTGCTGTTGATTGGATCTTCGTATGCTGTGTAATGGGATAACGATATATTTACGATATGATTTAATTCTGCTATCTGAGGGGTGACAATTTCCGCTTTAGATTTAATTGTATTAGCTGATGCATGGGCATGAGGATACAAAGTAAACTCGTTACTTTTTATTATGCATTTCGAATCTAGGTCAATGATACCGACTCCTGTCACCTGTTTCAAGGCAACTTGATCTTGACATATAATCCTCACCGCGTAGGTATTGCAGCAAAAGTACATGAACCTAGCTGGCTCATTTAATTCGAGCCATCTGTCTTGACAAGGGGATTTAATTACAATGCATTGTTTTAAATTGCTATCCAGTTTACAGAATTTTTCATCAATGCTTAAATGATTAATCGGTTTGTTAGCTTGGCACACATATGAGATATCATTGTGCTGACATATCTGGAGCTCTATAAACGACATTGTGAAGAAGGCATCTTTTTTCAAGCTAATAGCTACGAAATCTGCGGCTGGTAGAACGCTAATCATATAATTTTGAATTTGCTGTGGAACTGGTATGATTTTATAGATTTTGTAGTTATCTCTGCTGGTCAATGGAAAAGTAATCTCAAATATGAAGTATTCTTGCATCATTCTCGCTTTTACTTTCAGCATACTATAAATATGTTTTAGATCCTTTGTTAATTGTCCTGAAATAAACTGTAACTCACGTTGTAACTGATCCGGTGTTAACAGGTGAGTATTGAATTTCCCGTGGTAGACATCCGTGATGATATCTAACAGAGTATCCTGAATCCTTTTTAGGTTTTGAAGCAAGTTGATGGTCGTGAGTGCCGACAGGGCAAAATCTTGTGTTTTAGCTAAGCCTTCAACTTCTTGTTTAATAACAAAGGCTGCATTATTTAATTGATTCAAGTGCTTGTTTATAGTTTTATGTTGTAATTGGATAGTTTGCTCGGTTCTTTTCAATACGTTATATTCAGCTTCGATGATGGATGTCTGATTTCTTAACAAGTTACCAAGATGATGCTCGTTTTGTTTTACAAGCTGTATATCTTTCTTATACTGTTCGGCGAATCGTTCGTCTAATACTCCGAACAGGCTATTGGCCACGTAACCGATACCATTAATGAGACCGCGACGCTGTCTGGCGCGCGCGTCAAAGTGCTGATTAATCATAAGTTGATTATAGTGCTGTATTTCTTTATAGTCGTGATTTAATTGAAGCGTTATCATATAACATTGGCTAGTATCGTTTAGGGATGCGCAGAGTCTTTGTAAATAATCCAAAAACTTAGTGGCTGCTGTATTCCCTTCCCAGTAAGGGCTCATGTCATAGTAAACAATAAGATTCCATTTATCTCGAATTACTTGCATATTGCCCACTGTCTCGAAATACAGTGAATTGTTGTTTGGCAACGCTGATATGTTAAAAGCTGCGCGAGATGATGTTATCAATGACATAAAAAAGATTAACGACACTACTACTGATACGAACTTAGATTTGATTCTATTGCTTGGTTTCCGCTCGTCAGGTTCCTTCAAGCTGATGTTGATTTCTTGATTAACCTTTCTATCGTCTTTCATTTTGCTTGAAGCAGGCGATATCGGCAAGATTGAGAGTTTCACAACCGGCCTTTTAAGTATTCCGCTTTTTGTTTTCAATGTTACTACCCGAACTAATCCATCTTGACCAGGGTGAGTTTCTACTACTCTTCCCATCATCCATTTTCCAGGTGGCAAATTGTCATCCTGGATGGTCACTAAATCATCGATGTTGATATTTTGCTCAGTGCTTCGCCATTTGCTTCTTACAGATAACTGCGTTAGGTATTCCGATCTCCATTTCTTCCATATGTCATTTACTATATTAGCTGATAAATGCCATCTAGTTCGAGCGTCTGTTTCCGTTTCGATAATGACAGTTCCAGACCTCCCGGTCAAGAAATGCGCTGGAGTAAGTACGTTTAAATCTTCGATATCTTCAGACAAGGCACACAAAGGTCTGGAGTTCAGACAAGCCTCTATCTGTGCTAATATTGTGCTGAACTCTTCGAAAGTCAACTTCTGCTCTCCAATTACTCGCTTGAGGTGATATTTTAAGCTTCTAATGGCTCGTTCCCATAGACCTCCCGCACTTGGCCAGGATGGCGCGTTAAAGTGCCATTCTATATTTAAATCTGTTAGCTCTGCGAAAAAGTTACGATCATATACGTTTTCGAAATCGTGATAGCTTTCCTGTAGCATTCTATTTGCACCTACGAAATTCGTCCCGTTATCGCTATAAAGATGGCGTGGCGCCCCTCTTCTGGCGGCCATCCGCCGTAATGCTGCTAAGAACCCAGTACTGCTTAGGTCGGATACAAGTTCTAAATGTACAGCTTTAGTCGCTAGACAAATAAACAACGCAATATATCCTTTTGTGGTCTTAATTCCGCGCCCCTTGTTGCTTTTTACCTCTACGAAACCTGTGTAATCCACTCCGGTGTGATAGAATGGCGGGGCGGGGTTGCTTCTGGCTTCGGGTAACTCTCCCATCAATTGATGCTGCAGTTTGGGCTCATGTTTTCTACAGGTGACACAGTTTCGCACTTCTTTCCTTGCTGCTTTGTTTCCAGCGATTATCCAGTATCTCTGCCTAAGATTAAATAAAGTTAATCGCGGTCCACCATGAAAGGTGAGCTGATGAGCTTGCTGAATTATTAGAGTAGTAAGCCGACTGCTGTACGGTAATATGGCTGGATGCTTCATTTCCATGCTCATGTTTGCTTTGGTTAAACGGCCTCCCACTCGTAAAATCCCCTCGTTGTCAAGGAAAGGATTTAATTTTAGTATATTACTTCTGCTACTCAATTTATTATTTTTTCGTAATGACATGATTTCCTCTGCAAACTCAGTTCTTTGTACATATTTTATAATGAGTAACTTTGCTTTCCGTAATTCAAGCAAGGTAAGAAACTCTGGCAAACCGCTATGTTTACCTAACGTGACTGGAATCTGCTTAAATTGTATCGTTTTGATGGCTCGTAAAAGCCATGCTAGTATTTTAGTTATTTTATTAAGTGAGCTGAATTTAAGTAACAATTGTAATATGATGCTTTTCTTGCTATTTATTTGAGCGGCATTCACCTTGCTTGGTGTTGATTTTGCCTTTATTTCTTGATCCGTGGTATAAATGCTTTGCTTTGCTTCAAATTTTTCATCAAACGTTCCCAATGACTGCGGTCCATGCCACCACAGGGTTTGATTTTTCAGTTGTGATGCTGAGATGCCTCTACTGGCTGCATCTGCCGGATTATCCTCCGACTTAACATATCGCCAGCAGCTTGGTTTCATTGTTGCTGCGATAACTTTAGTCCTGTTCGCAACGAAAGGTTTCCATCGGCTGTAATCGCCTTGTAGCCACCCTAAGACCACCATGGAATCCGTCCATCCATATATCCGAGTGTCCATTTCGCTATAACAGCTAATAACTTTATTCATTAACTTGGCTAGTAAATACGCTCCACTTTATTCTAATCTTGGTAAAGAGACGCTTTTAGAAATGGGTACTAGTCTAGTCTTAGCAACTACTAGTACCACAGATGACTCATAATTTTTCTGAAATCGCGCGTAAATAACTGCCGCGTAGGCTTTAGTAGATGCGTCACAATAACCGTGCAGTTCTATGACGTTATTAGATTGATACCCGATCCAACGTGGTATTTTGCATTGATTCAAATATTCCATGTCTATTTTTATCGTTTCCCATTCAACTTTGATGTTTACAGGAACTTCTTCATCCCAATGCATTTTATTTAACCACAGCTTTTGGAATATCAGCTTTAATTTTGTTGTGAGTGGGGACAACCACCCCAACGGGTCGAATACCTTTGATATCTCTGACAAAAGTAATCGTTTAGTAATTTTGGCGTTTGGATTAGCTATGCTGTATTTGAAAGTAAACATGTCATCACAAGAGTTCCATCGAAGGCCTAATGTTTTTGACGTACTTTCTGATTTGAAGTTAAAAATGATTTCGCCATTGCTGCTGCTCTGCTCTATATTTTCAAGAAGTTCTGGATGATTTGCGGACCATTTTCTCAGTGTGAAACCACCTGATTTTAATAATCTGTTGAGATCTTCGATGAGCTGCTTACCTCTTTCGATAGAGTGAGAACCATGGACCAGATCATCCATATAAAATGATTCTTCTAGAATCTTTGCTGCTTCCGGAAATGCACTTCGTGCATCCGAAGCTAAACGTTTTAAAGTCATCATCGCTAGGAATGGGGCTGATTTTGTACCGTATGTGACGGTAGTAAGCTTGTACGTTTGTAGTGGTTGATCTGGCGCATACCTCCAGATAACTTGCTGATATTGCTGATCTGCTTCGTCCACCATTATCTGCCTATACATTTTCTCGATATCTGATGTGTAAGCATAACGATATTGCCGCCACTTCAGTATCAGTTCCTGTAGATCCTGTTGTAAATTAGGGCCCTTATACATCAGGTCATTCACGCTATATCCGCTTGACGTCCTTGCTGACGCGTTAAACACCACCCGTAGCTTTGTAGTAGCTGATTCTGCTCGTTGGACGGCATGGTGCGGCAAGTAACACGATAGCGCTTGTTTGTTTTTATTGCTGTAACTAGGCACCATATGTCCTAAGGCTATGTACTCACTAATGAATGTTTTATATTGTTCTGCTAGAACAGGTTGTTTGCTAAATTTACGTTCCAGATTTTGGAACTGTGCTATTGCCATCTCTTTAGATGAACCTAGTTTTTCATTGATGTCTGCTTTTAGTGGCAATTTTACTACATACCGGCCGTCTTCTTGACGTTTTGTAGTTGATGAATAAAAATCGATACATTCTTGATCTTCCAATGATAAGTTTGATTTGTCGCTTATATCCTCGATGTCCCAGAACTGCTGAATATCGTGGATATTATTCATGATCACGTTACACTGTAGTGATGCTAATTGGCCACCACCATATATGATCCACCCAAGCTGTGTTTCTTGCAACACTGGCTGTGATACACTCTCTCCTTTGATCAATCCTCCCATTAAAATCAAGCCATTGACTTGGGCGCTTAGTAATAAGTCCACTGGACGGCTAATGTTAAAATTTGGATCTGCTAATTTAAGATTTTCGATGTAGGACCACTTCGATGTGTCAAAGGATTTATACGGAATATCCTTAAGTATGTTGTTCATAACAAGTACGTCGGTTGTAAACGAAAAGTCGTTGTAAGTTGAGAAACAACTTAGTGTGACCATACCCTTACAATTATGTTCGATTTCACCTACTCCGCATATCAATCCATTGAATTTAGATCTACGTAATCCTAATTTCTTTGCTGTACTTTCTTTTATTATCGACACTTGTGATCCAGGATCAATGAGAGCCCTTAAAATGTGACACGATCCATCCATCGTTGCGACCTTTATTAAGGCTGTAGCTAACAATACTTCATTCGTCCCTGGATCATTCTGAGACACATGCGCAGTCATTGCAACATTGTCTTTTGGATTTGGGTTATTTGTTGTCGTTGCTACGTTGCTCGATTGCGATATATTTTTTGAGCAAGCGTCATGTAAAACGGAGTGGTGATTTCCGTCACATTTGCGACATCGCTTAACGGAAATGCATTGCTGGCCATTATGATTAAATAAACAATTTCGACATAATTTCAATTTTTCAACGTTTAAGTGACAGTACAATACTATCATATAAAGAATATATACAATTGAATATTTCTAATCTTATGACTAATAACAAAACAAACTTACATACAAAGGGGAGAGGAAAAGGGGCTCATTGCGCATCAAAAAATTCATCCACATCGATGTCAATGGGAAACGTGCCCAGAACGCTGGCAGCATTGCCACGTTGAATGGCAATGCTATTTTTCAACTGATTTCAATTTTGCTTCATTAGGTAATTGCAAAAACTTTACGCAATTAAACATGGTATGTTGTTGAACGCAAAATTGACATTTTGTGGTAGACACGTGTAAGGTCTTTGAATATGGCTGTAGCTTATTGTATTTACTAGCATAATTCGGGTCATGTCGTCTTGCCTGTTGGTTTTCAGGAACATCGCTATTTGTATGATTAGTGGATTTCGGTGTTGCATGATCTAGCTTCCTGCGAGAAGTTTCCAGGCTCGTAAACTTGCTTTCTAAGTAGTCTAAGAATTCCTGCAGTACCGGTAGCTCCCTGGAGTTTTTAAGGGAGTCTATATAATCTCCATACGTTTCGCTATCCAGCTTCTGCGCTAATAAATGCACAAGAAGCGGATCCCAGGTGCTGATGTCGATTCCTAAGTTCCGTATGGCATGCAAGCTTTCTAGTGCAATGTCGCGCCCGTGATGACACTTGCTATCGGCGTCTCCGTAACCTTGAGGACTCAAAATTTTCAACGCTGTGGGCTCTAGTGGACACAGGTCTGGATAAAATTATCTACGCCTGTGTCTACCGCTCGCACAGCGGAGATCAGGAGACATCCAGGCTCGCAGAGTACCTCAGTGAGGCGGCTGATGCGGCACAGCAACGGTACCCTTCCGCCCAATTAGTGTTACTGGGGGACTTTAACGCCCACCATCAGGAGTGGCTCTTCCCATACCAGTGCACTGACCATGCTGGACGGGAGATGCGTAAGCTTTCGCTAACGCTGAACCTCACCCAGCTGGTCCAGGGGGCAACGAGGGTACCGGATGTTGACTCGCACACAGCGAATTGCTTGGACCTTCTGCTGACAACAGATCCAGACAGATACTCTGTGTCGATAAGTTCCCCCTGGGTAGTTCCGACCACTGTCTGGTGAAGTCTGTGTCCGTCTATTCCCCGCCCGATCCCAGCCCAAGAGGCACCCGGCGGGTTTGGCGGTACAGGTCAGCAGATTGGGATGGCATGCGTTCTTTCTTCGCTTGCTATCCTTGGCAGCCTACTTGCTTTTCTTCGGCTGATCCTTCGTCGTGCGCGGACGCCGTTACTGATGTGTTGCGTCAGGGAATGGAGTACTACATTCCGTTCTCTGACATAGCGATCTCCAGCGTTGACCGGCCATGGTTTGGCGCCGAATGTCGTCGCGCCGACGCGCTTAAACATGAGGCGTACCTGGCATGGGTCGACGCTCGATCGCGTAAAGCGAGTGACTTGGGTCAGAAGAAGAAAGCCTACAACAGGGCTGCCAAGTCCTGCAAGAAGGTGTTGCGTGGGGCTCGATTCGACCACATTGGTCGAATGGGGGCCAAACTTGCTTCTTACCCAGCAGGTAGTAAAGCGTTCTGGTCCCTGGCTAAGTCGGTCGAGTCGAACTTCTGCCGTCCCTCACTACCACCACTGCTGAAACCCGATGGGTCACTGGCTCACACCGCTGAGGAGAAGGCAAATTTGTTTGCCTCTCTTTTTGCGGAATCTTCGCGTCTGAATCCTGGTGATTCGCGGCCCCCTACTTCTCCTGATGGGTGCGAGACGAGTATGTCGGACATTCGCATCCATCAAAAGGACGTCCGTAGGGTGCTGCGCAACCTCGACGTGAACAAGGCTAGCGGCCCTGACGGCATACCAGCTATAGTTCTTAGAACCTGTGCGCCTGAACTGTCTCCGATCTTGACACGCCTATTCCGCCTTTCATATGAGACTGGAACAGTGCCGAATGCTTGGAAGCAAGCCAACGTACAGCCCGTGCCCAAGAAGGGCAGTAGAGCTGACCCGGCCAACTACAGACCCATCTCTGTAACATCCATACTCTGTAAGAGTATGGAGCGTGTACTTAACACTAAGCTCCTGGCATACCTAGAAACTAACGATATCCTTAGCGACCGCCAATACGGCTTTCGCCGAAATCGGTCTACTGGGGATCTTCTAGCGTATGCCATTCACATATGGAGTGAGGCCATCGAGAGGCATGGGGAAGCGCTTGCCGTCTCCCTCGACATCTCGAAGGCTTTCGATAGGGTCTGGCACGAAAGCCTTATTGGTAAGCTTCCTTCATTCGGTTTGCCCGGTGGTCTGTGTGATTGGATTGCAGACTTCCTGAGAGATCGGTCCATTCGAGTGGTTATCGATGGCTGCTCGTCGGACCAATTGGATATTAATGCCGGGGTCCCTCAGGGGTCCGTGCTCTCAGCAACATTGTTCTTGTTGCACATTAACGATCTGCTGAAGCCCGGCACCTTTGGGTATGCAGACGACAGCACTGTTGCTGAGAGATACTTGTACAACGCGCGTGCTACCGGGCCTCAGGTCCGGTCTCTCCGGGAGGCCATGGTGGAGCGCTTGAACTTGTCCTTGCAGGCAGTTTCCGAATGGGGCGATGCCAATCTGGTCAGGTTTAATGCTGCTAAAACCCAGGCGTGTCTTTTTTCCGCTAAAAGGAGCCAATTCCACCCGGCTCCTACTTTCCGTGATGTAACCGTGCCAATAACGAACCATCTTGAGCTTCTTGGCGTTACGTTGACATCGACTCTCAACTTTGGGCCATACATTGAGGCAAAGGCTCAGCTGGCTGCCAAAAAGTTGGGGATCCTTGCGAAGGTGAGAAGGTACTTCACGCCGGAACAGCTGCTCAACTTGTATCAAGCGCAAGTTCGATCGTGCATGGAGTACTGTTCTCATCTCTGGGATGGATCTGCCAAATACCAGCTTGATGCACTAGAGTCGATCGAAAAGCGGGCCAAGAAACTCATCGGTAATGAGGCACTGGTCAAGTCAAAGCTCCAGAGCCTTGAACATCGTCGCCGAGTTGCCAGTTTGTCGGTATTTTATCGGTTACATTTCGGGGAGTGTGCGATGGAATTACATGATTTAATTCCGCCCAGCCCGTTCCATCATCGGACTACCAGACGTACGGCGATGCGTCATCGATACATGGTGGACATCCCACCCATACGCACAAAACGTTTTGGGGACACTTTTACTATGCGTACAGCTAAAGAGTGGAATTCCCTGCCGGAATCTGTGTTTCCCGATAGCTACAATCTAGGGGTCTTTAAGTCAAGAGTGAATAGGTTTCTTCTAGGCAAGCGTGCTCTATCGTCGACCACATCATCGCTTACCATCAGGTGAGATAGTGGTCAAGCGCAAGCCTATAGATAATAATAAATGTCATGCAGTTTCTTAATATGGCCTAGCGTTTGATGCTGCGTGCTCGGTAGGCCTAGTAAAGTATTTATAACATACGTAAATATAAGCTTTTTATTATTATACCGATTGTTTAAGATTTCCCAACAGGTATGATAGTTATCGGAACTTATTGGTAGATGCTGAATAAGTTTTTCTGCTTCACCCCTGACCTTCCCTTTTAGAAATTGCATTTTTTGCGCTGGCGACAAGGTAGGGTTGTTATGAATAGCTTCGCTAAAGAGGTCCTTAAATGACGTCCAATGTTGGTAGCTACCTGAAAATACTGGTATATCCATTTTAGGTGTGGAGTGCTCTCTATGCGATACACTCCATAGCTTTTTATTGATCATTTTCTTTAACAGAATATATTATATGATCGCTCATGCTGAGTATACACTTCTTCGTAATCCTCTTCATCTCCACCTGTCTCGCTATCTATCTCCCAATGGAGGGAATCAATTTGCGACCAGCGCGCTTGAAGTGTTCTCAAGGCGTCCTCCATCTCCCATTTTTCGGACATGGAGTCTAGGTCAATAAATCCTGCTGATCTCTTGAATGCTTTGAAATTTGCTGTTTGCTTACGCAGGTTGTCATCTAATTTGCTGGTAGAGCCTTTTGACTCCATTGTACGTAACATGCTGGCTTTTGCTGGCTGCTTATATCCCTTTGGTCCTGCTGCTGCTAGTTCGGCGTCCTCTTGCTGCTCCTGTATTGGTTGAGTACCCCTAACGGATTTCATAGGCGTTAGCTTGCTTGACAACTGTTGGCGTTGTTCATTGATGAGAGACTTGGCTGCTGTATAAAGCTTGCTAACTTGTTCATGCTCGGAATTTATAAAATATGAGTGATCTTTGTCCCCATGTTGACAGATCGCTAAATGATTGTTCTGAAAATCTGACCAATACCTCTCTAACAACTCTAGTCGCCTTTTAAAAAAGTCATCCGAATTCCTATCGGCGCTATCCTTTTTTATATTTATCGGTATTTTCTTGATTGACTCGCTAAGTTCATGTTGCTGGTAGTAAAGCTCCTCCATTATGCTGCTAGTTTGTTTATGATGATAAAACGGAAAGATCTTACTTGTTCGAAACTGGCTTTCGACTGCCGCTGGTTTGCTGTTGCACTCCAAACGCTGCTGCTCTGATGTAGCTGGGCTATGTCGCCCTGCTGCTGAAGATACCGAGTGCTGCTACTGCTTGAATACCGATGTGCTGCTTGCTGCTCAAGATGCTGATTGCCCCTTCTTAGAGGCGCTGATGTCCCACTGCTTGGTATGCTTAAGGACGGTGCTCTTGCTAACTAATTTTGCAACGCCACCCAGTGCTGCTAGGGCTTTGCTACAAATGCTTTGCTAAATTACTGCGGTTACGAAAGTATGTCCACAGTTCACACGTATCACTGCAATCCAATATGCTGGTTTCTGGACGAGTTCACTCACAAGTTACTTAATACAAGTTACTCCCCAAAGAAAAACGAATACTAACACTCGCGAGGTCCCGCCCGATAGCTCGAAGGACCAATGTGAAAGTTAGGAAGATGGCTAAATGATACTGCTGCTTGTAAGGTGAAATTAAATATATTATGCGGACCAAAGGTTTAGTAATACAAAGGAGCGAGGGAGCACACGCGATGACCGCTAATCGAGTACTGAATGCTCTACTAATATCAATTAGTGAAATATGGTAAAATGCACGAATAAGCATTAGTGCATTATTCTTACTGTATGGTTTCACCGTACAGTTGAAAAAGTTATTTTTTGCGTTGTGTTTTTTAAAAAGTTTATCATATAGGTAGCTAGGTAGGTAGTAGTCGATAGATAAGTGAGTAATGATTTGGCATTTTTTCATCTCAAGATGGTTTAAACCAGATCAGTGGTCCGTATCATTACGAGTTTCTAGCAAATGTCGGCCCGGGATGAAAAAACTATCAATCTTACGATCTCCAACGCATTTTTTCGTGTCAGCTTCCCTAATAACTTCAATCTACTTAGATACCTACTTAAATTATGATATAATTATGACCAAGCAATAAAAAATAACTTTGCTTGTAAGTAGGTTGAACGGTCAATGCTTGAGTGCTCTCAGGTAAGGTGCGTGGACTCAGAATGGCTATATTGTCTTGGTGAACAAGGTACCTACCTGGGGGGAGACCATAAGCTCTTAGAGCAGTATCAATTTGAGATTGAATAAGGGACAGATGTATCTGACGTGTATACATCTGTCACTTACTCGATCTCAAATTGATACCGCTCTAAGAGCTTATGGTCACCCCCCTGGTATCTCTCTTTACAACTCTGTACCTAGATAGATACCTATCTACACGAGTTTCTGGTAGAATAATAGCAAAAGATAGTACACAAGGTAGGGAGAATACAAGAACTTGATTTAAATACACCATGCTTCACTAGAAACCTTCACATTCGGGACAACTTAGTTTGGTTGGTAGGTACTTCGACGTCAGGGCACGCCACAAGAGTGGCGGTAAGACGGCATTATGTAGGAGTGGTTGGAGAGCCGGCATGGTGCCTTTACTTTCCGGCTGACACAGGTATTATCCGGGCATGGGTGCTTCGTGAAGTACCTGTGCCGCATAGGCCGGGAGCCGACGCCCGGTTGCCACCATTGTGCCAACTGTCTTGAAGACACGGCGCAGCTTACACTTGAGGAGTGCCCAGCTTGGGCAGTGCAGCGCCATGACCTCGTCGCAGCGGTCGGTGCTGCGAATAATCCCTCGCTTCCGATCGAGGTACAATCCATGGTTGGAAGCGAGAGCGCGTGGGGTGCCGTTGCACTTTTTTTTTAATAATCCATAGGCTGCGAGGAAGTAATGGTCGCAAAAGTGGCGGCGGCAAGGACGCGGTTTAATACAACCTTCCTCCCTATCCGTAGCAAACGCAACGTCTTCCGGTTCGCGTCCTTTCCAGAACTTTTCTGCCCCATCGATCATCCGTTCTGCGGGCAATGTGCCCTGCTTACTGCCACTTAAGTTTGGCAATTCTTCGGACTATGTCGGTAAAAAGCTGAAATACCTCTGCCTAAAAAAAATTGTCGCTGCTGTTTTGGTAGAGTACGACTGCACTTTTGAACTCGGTGAAAAAGGTGCATTGTTGCTCGACTACGGGCGTTTTGCCAGGCTGTGGCAATTACGCCTTCTTTGCGATTGTAATGCCAGTCTACATGATACCAAACACGTTTAGGCCGTTACACTAATAGCATTTTCATTTTGCATATTTATACTAATATCTACTAGTATGCTCATTGCTTATGATGCCGATTCCCAGGCTTACCTATGACCGAAGTTCGATTCAGGCGGGCGAGCACGGCCCACTGTGACAGACTTGTGTCACACATTTTTATCACAGTCTGGGAGCAAAAACCGTGGTAAAATGCGTGACTCAAGCATATCACACATAGGTATATCATATACTCGCGCGGCTGGTCGGACAAGGTTTTATTAGATTTTAGAAAATTGCTCCAGAATTTTGCCTATCTATATTGTTACAAGATAGGGTGACGCTATCTAGTGACGAGTAGGAGAACTAAGTAGTAACTAGTGACGTCATCTAGTATCGAATAGCGGAACTAATCTTCTCGTGTCGAATGGAATTTTCAATTAAGTTTCTAGACGCTTCGGGAACAATGAGTTCGAATGTCGATTATTCTGGAAGATTCTCGAAGTATCTAGAACAGTATGGCACATTCTAGATACATCTTCCGTGCTATGTAAAGAGCGGTCGGCTTCGTCGTCAGTCAGTTTCGATTTGGAAGCGACACAGAGCGATCACCAAATGAAAATAGTGCGAAGTAAAAGAATTGTTTAAGAAGTGTTTCTGTAATAAAGTGTGATTAATTGAAGTCTACTATTTAAATAATTGTGATTAATTGAAGTCTGCTGTTTAAATAATTTATCCCTGAGCCCCAGCTCGTAACAAATTGGTGTCAGAAGTGGGATAAATTATGCCGGTTCTACCAAAGGAAGAAACGGAAGGGATGCGCACCAGAAGTCAGCGCCAGCAAAATGTAGACCAGAGGCGCTTTGGAGACGCTCCCTCACCGTCATCAGGTAGACATCGAGACTTCACGCCTGCAGCGGAACCAGCTCAATCGTCGGCGTCACCTGACCTAGCCGCCTTGATGGCATTCATGCAGGAGCAGGCTCGCCGCCAGGAGGAGCAGGCTCGCCGTCAGGAGGAGCAAACTCGCCGCTTGGAGGAGCAGATGCAGCGCGACAAGGAGGAGCAGGCTCGCCGTCAGGAGGAGCAGGCTCGCCGTCAGGAGGAGCAAGCTCGCCACTTGGAAGAGCAGATGCAGGCGCGACAAGGAGGAGCAGGCTCGCCGTCAGGAGGAGCAGGCGCGGCGCTTGGAGGAGCAGCTGCAGCGTGACAAGGAGGAGCAGGCTCGCCGTCAGGAGAACCAGCTCTTAGTGATAAAGGACCTCCGCGGAGCCATCGGGAAGGAGATGAAAGAAGTAAAGGACCAGGTCCAGCAGCAGGAGATCCGCATCGCCGAGTTGGAGAAGATTATTCGTGGGCTCACATCTGGGGGAGGAGCCGTGGCAGTTGCAGTAATTGCACCCTCACCGGGTGGTTTTAAAGTGCCACCATTCGACGGGTCTTCGTCATGGACTGCCTACAAGATACAGTTCGAGGCCGTCATGAAATCGAATAGGTGGACCAAAGAACAGGCCTTGACTGCTCTAACCTTGGGTCTTCGCGACCAAGCTTTGACTGTGTTAGAGGCACTTGGACAGAACTTTACTTTCGAGAAGCTTCTGGAAGCATTGGAAGCTAGATACGGCGACGCGCACCTGGAACATGTGTTTCGCGCCCAGCTGAAGGTTCGATCGCAACGTGTTGGTGAAACCTTACAGCAGTGGGCTTTGGAGGTGGAAAAGCTGGTCCGGAAAGCTTACCAGTCGTCACCTGTGCTTATCTACGGGAACCTCGTACAGGCGTTCACGGATGGGATACGCGACCTGGAGGTTAGGGCTGCCGTAAGGCTAGGCCATTTTAAGAACCTTAAGAACGCCCTAGCCTATGCTTTGGAGGTGGAAGCTGTACGACGGGACGATCGAGCTCATCGCATAAGGGAGGATGTGTCTTCACCCCGGTGCTATAGCTGTGGAGAGAGAGACCACATCCGGTTGAGCTGCCCGAAGCGAAGGAGCCCCCATTGTGGAATTCAGTTACCAGCAGCAGGAAAACCGGTAGACGCCAGGACTAAGTGGCCGTTGGTGGCTGGTGATGGAAGAGCCCCAAGGAACTCGATTTCACAAATTGTGTGTGAGTCACAATCATGTTAAGGGAACAAAACACCACACGGAAATGCAGATGCTCTCTCACGTAGATCGTGTTCCAATCAATGTAAGCCCTGTGCCAGGCAAGAGGCCGAGCAGGTAACATTTGTGAGGATGTTGAGGACGGATCTTAGCGAAGATTGGAAGGGAATCTTGCAGAGTGCTCAGCAAGATGACAGAGACATAAAACCGATCCTCGAATGGAAGAAATCAGGATCTCCGAGGCCTCGGTGGAGTGATGTTGCAGCAATGAGTTCTGTCACCAAAAGTTATTGGGCACAGTGGGAAAGCTTGATTATCCAAGATGGAGTTCTGTGCCGGAAATGGGCGAATACTCGCGGTGACCAGTGTCACCAAATGGTCGTACCTAAGGTTAAGGTGCCGGAGGTCCTACAGCTCTATCACAATGGAAGTTCAGGAAGTCACATGGGAGTTAAGAGGACTCTAATCAAGATCCGAGAACGCTTTTACTGGACCCATTGTCGAGAGGACGTTAAGGAATGGTGCCGCAAATGCACAAGTTGTGCGGGTGCGCCTGTGAAAGGACCACACACTCGTAGTAGAGGTGCATTAAAGGTTTATGAGCACATTAGAGATACCGGTCGCATAGTTACCCAGATTAATGACGTCACCTACCGAATTCAGAAGGGACCCCGAGGTGCATCAAAGGTCGTTCATGTGGATCGGTTGGCCCGTTATCATGGGTCTAACGTTGCTCGGGACGAGCATGTCTAAGAGGGAGGCAATGTTACAAGATAGGGCAATGCCATCTAGTGACGAGTAGAAGAATTAAGTAGTTACTAGTGGCGCCATCTAGTATCGAATAGCGGAACTAATCTTCTCGTGTCGAATGGAATTTTCCAGAATGTTCGAACCGAACATTCAGGAAGTTTCTAGTCGCTTCGAGAACAGTGAGTTCGAAAGTCGATTGTTCTGGAAGTTTCTCGAATTATCTAGAACAGTGTGGAACGTTCTAGAAACATCTTCGGTGCTATATAAAGAGCGGTCGGGTTCGTCGTGAGTCAGTTTCGATTCGGAAGCGACACAGAGCGATCAAAAAAGGAAAATAGTGCGAAGTAATAGAATTGTTTAAGAAGTGTTTTTGTAATAAATTGTGATTAATTGAAGTCTGCTGTTTAAATAATTTATCCCTGAGCCCCAGCTCGTAACAATATTACATGGGTTCCGGCAAATGTACGGCGACATCGCGGCAGATCCAGGTTAAGATGGCGGGACGAACTTCAAGCAGGGCCGAGCCCGCCCCTATGTGCGAAGTGTGCGGTGCACACAGGCGCCAGGACAATAGGGGCGCTGGATGAAATCCCAGCGCCAATTATTGAAATTATTTTTGTCACATAAAAACATATTCATTCATCAGTTTTGTATCGAAAAGTAAGTAGATACAAAGTCTCCCAAGACAATATTCAAGTTTGTGGTTTAATTTTACATTATTTGAACCGCCCGCGCCGCCGCCGTAGTCGCTACAATAGCCGACTATTTTATTACAAAAGCCGTGCCGTGGATGAGTTTATGAACGCAACCTGAAGCGATGCGACGCGAGCGGTCTGGGGTCACCGGGGATTCCCGAACTAAATATTTCACGGATTTTCACGGCTCTACCGTCCACGTTTCGTAACAGAAGTCAGTCATTCTATCGATGAAGGTGTTTAAACTGATCCAAAAAATGCTTTAAGCAGTGGTATTTACTTTTTATTAATTTCATATACAAATAAATAAAAGTGTCTGTTTGTTTGTAATGTCAAAATAACAGCTTTTTACTAAATGAGGAATATGCGGTACTTAAGTATAACAAAAAAATTTTTTTTTTGTCTGTATGTCTGTCTGTTTGTTATCCGCCAGTGTAAGCCTACCTACTATCTACATACTATCGGGCCAAAAGTATAGTCCTCTTACTTTGAAAGTTTATTGCTCGGGCTAAAAAGTCACAGAACACTTTAATAGAGATAAAAGTATTTGTCAAACGATTATTGATAAATGGTGTAAATTTTGATTCATAAAAAAATATATTTTAGTTAGTTAGTTAGTTTTAATTTCATTAGTTATTAATTTTTAAAGTAAATAAAACCGTTTTGCGAGGTACTATTGGTACATAGCACGGGCACCCAACGTGAAGAAAAAAAATTAGTCCAATAAATTGCACTAGATGGCGTGATAAGCTTCGATTTGTTATTTAGTTTTGTGAAATATTTAAATTTTCTAGAGACGATCATAAAAAAATGTATTTACGAGTAACTCTCCTAAGCACAAAATTAAGGAATATTGGGTTCATAATTCACATTTCAAAGATTATTTGAATGGATCATTTAAAATTGATTCCAATAGATGGCGTGGTTTTAAATTTCTGAGGCATCTCCTCGATTTTTTTTTGGTACAATGAAACTGTAATCCGTGCAAAAATACTATAAAACAAATCGTCGCTGTATTAAAAAAAAAGTTTTCACGAACCGAGTAAACCCTTTTACTTGCAAGTCGCTGAAAACACTATCTTTATCCGTGGAACGGAAACCAACGCGATCGATGTTCTTAGAAAAATTATCAGCTTAATCAGACGAAAAACGCTAGTTACCTACGTCGGCACGGTTTCTTTGTTTGGGATGAGCCATTACAGATGGCACATCCCAAACAAAGAAACCTATTATTTTTGTGGTACTATTATTTTTTGATACATATTGTTATATTTAAAATGCTACGTATTTTCCACTTTTTCTCAACTTTATACGTATTATGCTATAAGCAAAGATAGTGCATGGAAGTAATTAATCAAAAAGAACATAAAATTTCAAAATAAAAATTTTACTGTCGAAACACGATGAAAAATTAATTCAAATAGTCAAAAAACCCGACTGCTAAGCGAACTAAAAAGACGTACCTAAACAAGAAAAAAAATCATGCTGTGCAGTCGGAGGATACAATATTCGCGAGCTGGCTGGCTAAAACCAGATGTATCCTCCTCGTTATTTAAGTGTTTTATATTTTTGAAATCACCTCTTAAAACCCTATATTTTGGAAAACCACAGGACGAGTTAGGATAAATAAATATTGGGCCCACAATATGGCGCCTAAAATCCGCCATTTTCTATTTTTAACCGACTTACCAAAAAGGAGGAGGTTCTATGTTCGACATTATGTATGTTTTTTTTTTTTTTTTTTTTTGTATGTTCATCGATATCTCCGTCAATTGTGGACCGATTTTAAAAATTCTTTTTTTGATTGAAAGAGCATATTTCGAAATTGGTCCCATTTTAATTTGGTGAAGATCTGATGAAGTACTTCGGAGATATACAACAGAACTCTTCAATAAATAACGGAAAATATCTCGCGACTGCTGCAATCGCATGTCTGTTTATTGATTATACCATTTCATAACATAACATCACGCCAGTACGCTCGAAAGGGGTACGCAGATGCCTCATTTCAGCGATTATGTTAAAGTTTCATGTTATTCGGGTAATCTATTCTGGCGTTATAGGTACTTACTTACTATACAACTTGCCTATAATATTAGGTAGGTACAACTAAAAAGGGTAAAATAAAAAACTTTTTTGCAAAAAAATACTACCGACTTCCAAATAAAAAACTACAAAGTGAAAAATAACTTTATTTTTGGAAGTCGGTGTCTATATAGCATAAAAATTGGTACCTACGAAAGATGAAAGACACCTACTTCCAAAAATAAAGTTATTTTTCACTTTGTAGTTTTTTATTTGGAAGTCGGTAGTATTTTTTTGCAAAAAAGTTTTTTATACAATTTTAAGTTGTAAGTTAAGACGAATCGATTGACGTAAGAATCATCAAAATCGGCCAACGCGTTTGGTCTCCGCGAACGCCACATAGGAACATACATACATAGACAACACATTACCCTCCTTCGGCAGTCGGGTAAAAAAAAGGCGCTTCATAGGTTTCGCACACAGGCGCTGCCAGGGTACGGCTCGCCCCTGATTTCAAGGCTACAGAAAGGACTGGCACCCAAACCATGGCGAAATGGAAAGTGGAAAGGAAGGCATTCGCCCTGCCGTGGGACAATTCAGCAGAAAATCGTGAGAAAATAAATAATAAATAAATAAATTACAAGGGACATAAAATGGGATGTGGATGTACTGAACACCCTGCTTACGCTTCAGGGAGAAAACGCGTCATGGCGATTGCGAAAGTTGATAAACAGTTAGAGAAAATGCGGGCAGAGAGCTCCGGCTGAATTTCCTTAGTAAAAAGCCATAATTCAAGGTTTGGCTCTTGCCTATTTCCTCCTCCAGTATTGGACAAATTTAAAAGATATTCCATAAATTTAGTAAAAAACCGGCCAAGTGCGAGTCGGACTCGTGCACAAAGGGTTCCGTACCATTATAGCAAAAAACGGCAATAAAATCACTTTTGTTGCATGGGAGCCCCATTTAAATATTTATTTTATTATAGCGGCAATAGAAATACACCATCTGTGAGAATTTCGACTGTCTAGCTGTCACGGTTCATGAGATACAGCCTGGTGACAGACAGACGGATTGTGGAGTCTTAGTAATAGGGTCCCGTTTTCACCCTTTGGGTATGGAACCCTAAAAAGATATTATTATGTTGTGCTTCTATGTTGTTCCAATATTGGAGGAGGAAAAAGGCGAGAGCCTTCGATCAATAATATACCTACGCGAGAGCCAAACTTCGAATTATGACTTTTTACTCAGGATATTCAGTTGGATGTCTGTGACCGCATTTCCTCTTAAACACCAATCATGTTATTATTATTACGAATAAATGACGAGTCATACTTTTGACACAAGATTCTAAGACATAATTACCAAAAAAAAATGACTCAAGTTGGTTGAAAAAGTAAAATGTTACAAATATATTTAAGTAAAACAATTTTAATTAAGTAACACTAGAGAGAACTTTCATTTAATCATAAAATTAAATACATCCATAGAGCCAATGTATCTCTTCAGACGGCCATCTTAACTACACTTCAGATCAAATTAGAGTTGTCACTCCCTGTGTACTAACACGTACATGGCTAAGCAGGCCAACACCGCAAACTGGAATAGAAGCATAAATTGAAATGAGTACAGTATTATTCAGTTATTTGCCGATGTCATCATCGTTATGATGGGGCTTGCTTGCTTGTTTAGTACTTCACAATAATAGTGTTTTTAAATTTGAAAATTTACAAAAATAAAGCACATGAAAGTACAAGAGTGGGAGCTTGTGACGTGACTATGTCATTATAAAGTATACTAACGGCGTGGCGTCACACGATATTTCAATTCATTATATCCTAATCACTTTATGTTTACGTGTCAAAAGAAAAAATACGTGTCCAATATTTTTAATAATCTACCTGGAGGACAAAAAACTAATTTTCAATTAAGACACAAAATATAATGGCATAACATAATCAAACTACAAAGTCCCCATTTCTGGGACACTGGCCTCTCTAGGAGATGATGACAATGAATAAATATTATATTCAAAATTGGTTAGGTGAACATTGAACAAGTCAATGGCCAAATATTTTATTTACTTGGATCACTTTTTATGGCTCAGCTTAGTGTGTGAAAACCAACAATGTTGTCATGTTCATTTTCTAAGCAGCAATAATAAAAATAGTGATAATAATAGCAGAGCCTCAACAAACACCTGAGGAGGCCCTATTCAGGCAGATGGAGCCAGAAAGCCAAACTCCTGGACTCGGTGTGTATCACGAGGAGGTTCCTCTCTCAGGAGCTGACTACCCGGTCACTTGGACTTTGTTTCTGATACCAGTGACCTGCCTTTTTCTTTTAATATGCTAATATTTTGAATAATGAATGGAATGGATAAAAAAATTACAACTAAATGATTATTTCATTATACTAAACCGCAGAGAAAATCCATTTATCCATTAAATAAGATCTCATCTACACACTCTTGAAATTATTCATGTACTCTATTCTATTATTGGCTATCTGCTGGCTTTTCTAGAACGGTAAAAAATACTCAGTCACAATGCTAGCTGAAATGACATCAACGCAAAAACAAACAAATGAAATACAAACACTGGCAGCAATAAGACAAGACAGGATTAGATATTTTTTTCAGGATTAGGCAGTTGTATAAGAATCCTATACCATAATCTGCCAAAGAATATAAAATACCTAAAAAGAATACCATGTACCTTGAACTTTGGATATTCGTTCATATAAATTGTGACCATTCCGACGTAAGGCAGAAAACCTCTAGCACGACCCACTACATCCTTCTTCGTGAGCCAGAGCTGTCCTTGAGCATACAAGCCTCGATCATCCACACTGTTGTTATCACCTTTAGTCAAAAACTTAACTGTACCATTGTTCCTGAAAAGAAACACAATCTTGATTAGCAAAAAAAATTTTACTGTTTACTAGTTTTAAATATACAAACATTATTTATGACCGTTCTTATAAGATTGTTGTGATGAAAGCAACAATTACATTTGGTACAGAAGAATCTAAGAAGAATTGTAAATAGCAAGGACTACTCACTTTTCATGAAGCTTTAGAACTCTGTGAACGATTGGAATGTCGCGTCCCTCCACTTTGAAGACAACAATCTCTCCTACACGCACGGGCTCCTCAGGATAATTTGTCAAAAACAATAAATCACCTCTGTGGAAGGCAGGTTCCATACTACCGGACAACACCACAACTATCGGGCTTTCACTGCCAGTTACAACCATTAGACCTTTCCATATCATGAGCGCTGAAGACACTATCATACCAAAGCTTAATACTTGGTAGATAAACTGAAAAATAAATGGAACAAACGTAAAATAACAGCCGGTGAAATATTAGCGTATTTTGGCATATTCTCAATTAAACATTACCTGCCGTTTGTTCATGCGCTTCACATCATCGAATATGCTGTCCAACATTTTGGTTTCTGTAAATATTCTAGCAACTACAGGAAAAGTATTATATTTTTTGGTTATCGCCTTTCGCTGTTGTCGTCTTGTCGACAGCACCACGTCAGATAGCTAGAGTAGTGAAAATGTATCGATAAAAACTAAGACACGCCTAAAATTAATTTTAGTTTTTAATTGGATTCCTTTAAATTGTTCCATTTGTACTAAATAGAGTAATTGTTTAGTTTTACTAAATAATTGTCATAATTTTTAATCCAAACAACTACTTGTGAAAAACAGATTACATTCTAGTATACCTCACCGACACTGATGCCTTATCCAAACGGACCCGAGATTCGATTTGGCCCACACCCACAGACGTTTTAATAGATTTGAATTGAACCGAGCGATTCTGGATACATAAATATACTCTATACCACTTACGTATTATTATTTTAAGTATTATGTCCGCTAAGCTAAGCCTTAAAATATTCCCAATACTGTTCAATTCCATTTTGCTCACGGGACACGGCGCACGAGCTGATTATCACGGATTATATTGGCGATATCACTCGCATCTGAGATTACAGAAAGTAAAATACCGACTTAGTTCGAATTCGAACCCACCACATAAAATTCTGGGCCCAGGGCCACCAACTACTCTCGGTAGATCCGCTGTAATTTCAGCGCTCTGGAAAACTCGATTTCGAATTTCTTTTCTATGATTCCGTGTTAGTAAATAGTTTGAACATGTATGATTGCGTTCTGCCCTGTTACGTTTTGAGAAACACAAGGGCGGTGTTAAGCCTCAAAAACGTTACGTTTTCGTAAACACAAGGACTGTATCAGACTACTTAGAGTTATGACTGTATTTCACCACACGTTTTCAAAAATACTACGACTCTGGTTCGCCCCACTCTCGTTGCGTTTTCAGAAGCACAAGAGCTGGTTATGCTTCGTAGCCTTTTCATTTGTACCTACTACCTACTGTGTATGTGCCTGTTTTACTTAGAAACACGAAATCGAGTTTTAATCGCTTAACCGATACGATTACAGTGGACCAGCCGATAGTAAGTATAGATAGCCGGTCTAGTTCCTTTGGTCAGGCCTCAAAGAGTGTAGTTGTTTAATGTATGTCCGTGATTACCACCGGACCTTCAACGTCAATCGCTTCCACATTTAGTTGATAATTACTCACAACAAGTAGTAACAAGACTCACACCAAGACTACCACCATCCTACCAATGGCATGGTATATCTTGTAAACTACTGGAGTAGTAATTTTGAATTTTGGGTTCAAATTTTATCTTGCAGAGTATTAATTTTCTATGTCGTTTTGGAATCAACCATTCAAAGTCGTGGTCCTGCTGAAAGAGCGCGCTAAAGTTATCATCGTTGATTAATTCTCGGTAAATACAAATGTTCCAGTTCTTTTTAGGTAGTCCAAACGGCGCTCTATTGCTGTCCCGCACGTGTCCGTCTGTCTGTAACACAATTTAGTTCCGAAGAATTTTTAACTTCCCGTTGACCTATGAACTTGAATTTTGGTGATAATGTTTATAATTTATTTACTAACAAATACCAATATATAAATCAGATTTTTTCTTTTGTACGGAACCCTAAATGTGCGAAGTCCGACACGCACTTAGCCGGTTTTTTTTACCAAATGAATCACATATATGGGTACTAATTTATTTACTAAAATTATTTGTATAATTAGAATAGATGCAGCATGCCCCTTTTTTGGCGTTCATGGTAGTCCAGCTGAAGGGAGCGTGACTACCGCGACCATCTTCAAAGTTGATTTTCTCGAAAACTACTAAAGTACCAATTTGGTTGATCGAGTTCGAGTACTAATTAGTACCAATTGAATTATCTACCAAATATGAAAGAGATTCGCTTTGGTGGTCCGGCGGTAGTCACACACATGTTTAATGTGTACCTAAGCACCTTAATATAATTAAAAGGTTTTTTTTTTAATAAAAAGTAAATACACATGGATGAGTTTATTCATAAATATAAATATTGCATTAATACATAGGCAGTGCTTTATTATTAGAATGTTCTTATCGCCCCATTTCTACATCTAGATTTTCCAAAAACTTCAGTTTTATTGTAATAGTGTTTGGGGTTGTAACATCAGCTACGAGGATATCAGCACCATTATATAAGCCTAGTTCTGTTACTTTCTTTTTCAAATTATCCCTAGTTCTTTCTTCAATGCTTTTTATAGATGACATATATAATGTCTTGTTCCTGCCATTGATTACGGTAGTTATTCCTGGAAGAGAATAAAATAAATTATTCAAACGTGCTTATCTTTCACAAAACAGCATGCATACATAATATCGAAATCGCCATGCGGATACGCAGAGAACTCCCACAATTCACCAGTTATAAATATAACAAACCTGGACTCTTCATTAAAAATACAGGATCTTCGCAGAGCTTGTCATAAATTGTCTGCAAGGTTGCATCCGGCTCAATCTCTACAACTCGTGTGCTATTACTGCAAGCCACACAGTCAGGCCTCTTTTCAGCATTGAAAGTGTATGTGTACACACCATCAGCCATGTTCATCACCATGTAGTTGTTCATATTGGCACAGCAGGATGAAGCCAGTTTGAAAACCTGAAATGAGGTTTTATTAAAAAAAAATATGCCAATATTCTGAATTTAAATACCTGAACTATGCAAACATACCTCAGTAGCACAGCATGCAGCAATTGCAGCATTAGTACTAGCAACAGCTGGAATAATATTCTTTAAAACACCTTGAGTCAGCCTATAAGTGACATTGGATATTCCATGCTTGACTGCCCTGTCCTGCGCCTTCTCAAATACCCAAGCAACATGCTGAGGATCATCACCATCAAGGGCTGTGGTAGCACCCCAAGGGTTTTCTTTTACCCATTGAATAACCTTGACATATTCAATGCAATGTTCTGGTAATCTGAAAATAAGAAGTAAAAATTCATGGATTTTTAGGCATGCATTCTTCTTCAACTCATATCCAACCAATGCTGAATGTAGGACTACTGCCTTGCATGCCACTTCACCTGGTCCTGTGCCTCTGCCTTAAACCTTGCCTGCTATGTTGCAAAGACTGTTGTCAACCTAGTTTACTTATGCATGTATTCTTTGCCAGATAAAATTATTTGAATTCTTCTTTCACTCCAAAAAGTTTTGTTGGCAAGGAAACTAACAAAAATAAGTTCTATGGTAATTATACCTCATATATATATATATACCTTGGAGTATTAGCAATGGTACAGAGTGGGAAAGTTTTCTGTGGTGGGTACAAGTCCAAGGTACACTCTATACACGCACTCATGCCTGGCAGGATAACTCTTGCATTGCCTTTGAACCCTTCAGTGCCTCCATCCACCATAGGAATGACACTACTTTGGTCTAGACTTCCTGGAAATTGAGGTAATTGTTATTAAATAAATATAAACATACAAAAATATTACTGAACATAATAATTCCTTCAAGAAGTTATGAAGAAAGGAATACAAAGAATCCATAGGACATCCTTGCTTTAGAGTAACTCTTAGCTTTAAAAGCAGAGATTGGACTATTTGGTTTAAGTTATCAGGGGATTTTTATCATAAGACACATTGAATAGAAATAATTGAATTTAAAGCATTGCTAGTAAAAGAAAAGCATAATTACTATCATCATTATACTGCAACAGTGACATCAGCATGCCATTGAGCCAGCGTCTTGCAACAATGGAGTCAAGTCCACACACAACAATGTGGAACTGTCTATAGAACCCCTCATCTAAATCCTGGATAGGGCAATGATGAGCCACTGCTTCACAGCCTGGTACTCTGAAAAGATTAACTAAGAGATAGGAAAATTGAGTTAACTTATTTAACTATTTTTTGTTATTAGCCTGTATACTGGATAATGAAAATACACCTTTTTGATCAGTGGATTGTCATAGATTTTATTTCGCGCCACCTCATACCAGCTATTAAAAAATGATGAATTTAATATGCTTACCTTTTGTTAACAAACTCTACAGCACACTTGGCTTTGGACAATCCAATATCATGCCTTCTAAAGAGGAATTGTCTGTTTAAATTGGAAAGTTCTATGGTATCCATGTCTACTATATGCAGCTTTTTGAAACCCATCAAAGCCAAGTCTTTCAGTAACTCACAGCCGAGACCTCCCGCACCCACAATGAGAACTTTACATGAATCCATAATGAAGTCCAATATTTCAGGGGACGGCTCGAAATCTGGATGGCAGAAAGGACCAGACCTTTCCAACAACTTTCTTATATGATACCATCTTCTTTGCTGATGATCCGATGATATCTGATTCTCACCAGATGCCATCATGCTACAACCAAGAAAGCTTCTCAAACAATTTCAGATCTTTAGATGATAAAACAACCAGTTGTGTGTCGTATTGATTACAAAATTACAACAACGATCAGCAAGCCGGTTTGCAAAATTCACAACCCAAACCCAACCAGCAAAAAACTTCAGTCAATTTGACTTTTGAGTTTGACATTGACACAATATAATTATAACAATGTCATGTCGCTCAGTCGCTGTTCTAGTGTCTCTGCCAGTTTCACTGACTTCCTACCTCATTGGCCAGTCTGCCAATTTCGCACTAATGTCAGCTGTCAGGATAACAACAGATTATAAAACAATCCATAAAAAATTATATGTCTGGTTTCATATTCAAAAACACGCTGACATCTAGCTTGTATTTATTTATGATTATCAGAACACTACAAGCGTGTTATTTTATATTAATCACTGTACATTGATACATTAAACAAAGAACGCAAAAAAAGTGCGCCTAACTACCAAAAGTCTAGTGGCGCCATCGTCCTCCATATAGGAAGGTGTTTTCCGGGGTTCTTTCACGTTTCAATCAATCACTTGCCACTCTTTATTTTACTTTCAGCGTATTTCATTATTTAATTACAGCAATAATGAAAAAATGGTAGTTTTAATTTTATAATTTCACTAATATAATAAAATATTTGAATAAAAACTCTTTACATATTTTTCTTTACATGCTATAGTTGTACATGGCCATGAGAACACAGTTACGTACTATGGAAGATATTCATTTGTTGAAAATGGAGGCGTGATGGAGGTGCAGTTGTCGCAAGACTAGGATTTTCAAGTTTGCGGTTGTGAAGATTTACCCGTAAGTGTACGTAATTAAACATTCGTGTCGTAATCTGTATTGATTAAAATGTTAATTGAAACTGTTTATATGACTTAAAATCGCATGTTATTGTGTATATTTGAGGGAGAGACGGCGAATCTCTTGGTAGCTGTAGAATATGATATTGCCATGCCTGAGTCAGATAGAAGGCATGATATCGTTTGTGTACTAGTTGTTACGGAAGTAGTAAAATAATAACAATGCTTTAGCGAGCTATTACTGATATATCTATCTGTAAACTTTTATCTGTTACTTCATTGTCAACATGGTTGGTCAGCTTTATACAAAACAGTGCCAACATAAAATGCGTGCTAATTTATATTCAAATCTTAAAGTCTAATTTATCGAACCACTAGTTTTTATCGAAGTGTTAGCGTATTTTATTAAAACTAGAACTAAAAAAAGTAATTTACATAACTGTCTATAATTTTAGGTTCAGCATGGCTGGTAACAAGGTGAATACCAAAACAAAAAGTAAAGAAGATAAAAATAAAGCTTGTTCTAAGGCTGTAGGTCACACTAGTGAAGAGCCAGAGGATACTGACTTTGCTTTGCTTAGGAAACCTATACTTACTAGCATTACAGGGTTTAGTCAAGCAAGGAAGATTTTTGACTTGGCTACTGAGGAAGTAAGTTGATCCTAAAATTGATCCTTAAATAATATATTATACATTTATGCTTAGGTATATTTTTTTAAATTATGTATTTTTTTTATAATTACTTAATAATTATTTTATTCTTCCTTTTCCAGCTTAAAGACTTACTCTCAAATGAGTGTGATTTACTATATGAATGCAAAGTCTGTCGAAATATATTTAGAAGCTTAGCTAATTTCATATCTCACAAACGTGTCTATTGCAAGGAAAAGTTCAATACCTCCGTACACAGTCATTTTATCAATGCCACTTCAACGGTGAGTTCTATTTTCATAAATTTTTTATGTTATTTTACTGTCTGTGTGTCATTTAAATGTTTAATTGCTCATTACAGTTGACTGAAATGCTAAAAATAAAAAGCTTGGAGCAGGGATATCGAGATTCTCTCAAGGATAGTATTGAAATTGAAGCGAAAGAAACAGAAGATACAGATGACAGAGTGCCACTGACCAAGGATTTAACAGCAATTGTTGAAAAGATTGCACAAAACAAAGGAGTTTTAGAAAATAATAAAGAGCAACAAATAGACTTGCAGAGGATACCAAACAGTTCTGTGGCTGTTTTTCAAAATGTTCATGAAGACAAACCAAAGGAAAGCATGAAAGTGCAAGTAAGTATTTATTACATTATAGTGAAAGGACATTATAAATCTTGTCACATTTTCATAAAATATAAACATGGGTAGGTAGTCATGAAATTGCACTTTGTAAATTGCATTAACCCTTGATTCTTTCACTCTTTATGTGTTATCTCCATTATAGGTACTCCTAAACCAATTTATGTATACTTAATATTGTAAATATATATTAGACAAAGTTAATATTGGCTCTGGTACTTACCATTATTTTGTCTGCAAGTAGGTACCTACTTTTCCTGTTTTAAAACAACACACATGTGGTTTTCACTAGTTTAGGGCAATTTTTGAGGTTGGGCAGCCTTATTAAACTTTTGTCTCAACTAAGAACCTAACCCAGGACT
Source organism: Orthosia incerta (assembly GCA_948252205.1). NCBI lineage: Eukaryota > Metazoa > Arthropoda > Insecta > Lepidoptera > Noctuidae > Orthosia > Orthosia incerta. The sequence continues at coordinate 12,429,905 of OX411748.1, forward strand.
TTTAAATCCACAATCAGCTCAACCATTGAACATAGAGGGCAAATTTTATTTTTTAAGGGAATTGTGTTTTGTGTTTTTAGGTGAATGAGTTGGACAAAATTTTATCAAGGGATATAGCTGTTCTACAAAGCGATGGCAATTTCAAAATCCAGAGTTCTGTTTCAGAAGAACTTGATAATGATAATGTTATACAAATAAGTGATGATGAAGAAAATGGTGATAATGCTAACATCCTCAAGTGTAAAATTTGTGAGTAAATAATACTAGTACCTAAGTATTAAGAAACTGTGGATAAGGGAGGAAACTTGGTATAGTTCTCGCCAAACTTCTTGGCCGCACTGAAGTTGGCTTTGGTGCTGTTTTTAGGGATCTGTACCTCAAAAAGAAAAAAACCGAACCCCTACAGGATCACTTTGTTGTCCGTCCGTCTGTCTGTCAAGACCCTTTTTCTCAGGAGCGCGTGGAGGTATCAAGCTGAAATTTATATCAAAAACTCAGGTCTACTGTCCCTTAAAGCTGTGAAAAAATCAAACTTCTAAGTCAACGCAATCAAAAGATACAGCCATTTATGCTGCAAATTTTCGACACTCGCAAGGGAATCAAAACCTACAGGGTACTTCCCGTGAACTCAGAATCTTGAAATTTGATACGAAGCAACGTCTTATAGCACAAATAAAGGAAAAATTGCGAAAACCGTAATTTTTTAGTTACATCATATAATAAAAATATTTTCAATAATTTTAGAGTTACTAGCCCTTTCCTCATAAACTCGTAGAGGTATTAAATTGAAATTCATATCAAATACTCAGGTCTATAATACCTTTAAGCTGAGCTTTGTAAGGAACCCTCGGTGCGCGAGTCCGACACGCACTTGGCCGGTATTCTTTACTTATGAGATTTACTACTGCGCAGCAATTGTAGCCACCTTAAGGTCGGCCAAGAAGTTTGGCGAGAACTATACCTGCTAATGTAACTTAAATAATAATAATATAATTACAGGTGATATGCAGTTCTCAACTCAAAAGACCCTGAAATTCCATATGAAGTACAAGCATGTTGAAAGCCGCCTGGTATATCCATGTCCTGACTGTTTGGAGATCTTTTCTACTTCCTGGAGTGTTTACAGGCATCTCTTCAAAGTACATAGGTGATTATTCTTTAACTTAATATTATTTTTTATCTTAATTTAAGGGGAATATGATCACGTGAGTGTTGGCAGAAAGATATAGATACCAGTTGCCGTTTGGTTAGATGGTGTCATGAGGCCAGCTGAAAAGATGTGGATGGCGAGAGAAGAAATTAAGATTGCTAAAATAATTATGATGCATGATCAAAGATATGGCTGCATTGCCCTTAATATATAAAGAAACGTATTCTGTAATGCGTATGATTTATAGTGCAATGCAGATTATATTTTTACATGTGGAAAATGTTTCCTTGTATTTTTTTTTGTTATTCTGGATTTTTTGTAGCAACATTAAGTATTATTATAGTTATTGTTAAATGCGCCTATACCTCACCGCTGCACCGGTGCGCAGTAGTAATACTAATGTTCGATACGGATCGTAACAAGTGGCGTTCTGTAGTTTCTATCTTTTTACCCGACTGCCGAAGGAGGGTAGGTAATGTAGGTATGTATGCTTTTTTTCAAAGTGGCGTTCTAGAGACCAAACGCGTTGGCCGATTTTGATGATTCATAGGTCAAACGATTCGTCTTATCCTTGCGAGTGTCACTGGCACCGTATTGTGGAGCCCAATTTTTTTTTCCACACCCATGTGGGTATCAACAAGAGGGTTTTAAGAGGTGACTTCAAAAATACTTGTTTAAATGTACCTAATTCGAAAAAAAAATTTAACAAAAAAATTATAAATAAAAAAAGTTAATTCAATCAATCAAAAATTCCGACTGCTTGAGAAACGAACTAGGTGATCTTTGATTTTTTGAATTTGCTTTTTTCTTTGTGAAAAAGGCTTGTGTTTATGTATCAATGCACCTAAATTATTATTATTTTTGTATAAACAAACAAACATTTGTTTTCAGGAAAACTGCTGCACAAATCAGAAGACTGAGGGAATCGATTCAAGCGAAAGCATTTAAAATGAACAACCCACCTGCTTTCTATGAAAAACGTAAAAATAACATGAAAGCTGCCGCCGCTCCGAAAATATCTGAAGAGGAAAGGTTGGAACAGGAGAATCAGGTACTTAAATGATAATTTTTAGAGCTAGGTACTACTAACATTTACTACCTATATTTAGATATTAGGTACACTAAGAAATATAAAACTTTGAATCTCCCCTTAGCCAGTTTATATTTTCAAAGAAATTACCATAGAGCTTGTAGCAAATGTTCTTCGAAAAATCGAAAACAGATTTTATTTGTATCCTGCAGCCTTATTGCGTAATGAATTCGGCAAGGCAAAGGGTAAAGAGTATGAATAATCGACCAACTATATAGACTGAAATCCACATCGCGTATTTCATCTCGCCAAGTTACAGGTCAATTTGTGCCTACTCTTTGCCCTGCCGAATTCATTACGCAAGTCTCATAAAACTTCGTTCTGTCTCAGTTTAATAAAAAAAGCCGCTTATGTATAACTTTCTCAATGAATGCTGTGACACTGACACTATGAATGTTACAGGGGAACTAATTGAGTTCTGTGTCAGGTAGTTTGCCTAGCCGTGTTCTCCTCGCGGGCCCATTGCGGGTTGATACCTAGAAATCAACATGTCTCCGAATTTTTGGTTCTAGGACGTGCCGGTTTCATAAGTTTGCCTTAAACAACAGTTTCAAAAACAGTACTGATGAAATACTTTACATAACCCCTTGAAATTTATTATCCTCAGGCTTGGATGGACAACATGGAAGGTGACGGCGAGTTGCCGCGCTGTGGCGGTTGTGGGCGTACGTTTGAACGCCGCGCGGCGCTGGCGGCGCACACGCACACCTGCCAGCCGCGCTCGCGCGCCCTCTCGCGCCGCCCGCAGGAAACCAAGAAAATCGAAATTCAAATCCGCAAAGACTACAACAAAGGACCACCAGTCAATTTGAACTTACCCGCAAAGACTCCTGATGCTAATGGTAATTATTTTTCTAGTAGTCCCTAGGGTTAGTAGTTAGTTAGGTAGTTTGATATTTAGTTTACTGGTAAAAATCGAGTAAACTATATAAAACTCGTTCATCTATGCAATGTCGTAAATCTATCTAGCGTTTTCAATTGGTTTTACATTGGATAGAAGTAGAACTACTTAAAAATTAACTAAGTAAAAATGTTTTTTCACAGAAAACAAAATTTCCAAAGAAGAACCACAAATTGCAACTAAACCTAACAAAGAAGTAGAAAAGGAAATAGTTGAAGAAGATAACAACGTCATTGAAGAAGATAAGGACGATGACGAAGATAAAGATGATGGAGATGATACTCCCATGGACGTCAGCGATGACGACACACAGTCCAATGATGCAACAGAGACGTCTGAAAAAGAACCTGAAAAACGAATTGAACCACCCAAATTCAATATCAGATTGCCCTTCGCTCATCAAGCAGAAAAAAGTAACCTTACAGCTTTCAGACAAAGAATCCAATCAGAAATAGAAGTTAACAAATTGCTATGTAAGAGATGTAATGCCCAATTTACTGAAACACAAGAATTGTACGATCATGCGGCTGAGCACGTGAAATGGTTGCGCTATGCTTGCAAGTTGTGTAACTTTAAGCATTACTCCTTCGAAAAACTGCCTGAACACGTGAAAGTAGTGCATAAGCTGAAAGGTGATAAAGACTTCTATTATAGCACTGTCAAGGCAATCGATGGCACTGAGGCTTTGGAACTGTGTGAGTCTACTGATGAATTACCTGATGCTAATGAAACTAGTCCTGATTCTAGACGTCCTAGCCGATGCTCCAGTGATTCGAGTCGATTGTCTGATGATAGTTCGTCGAGCAGTACTCGCTTAGAAGCCTTAGGAAGAAAGAGGAAAATACATCAAAGTAAAATTAGTGTAAAACGAAGAAAAGAAAGTATTATAACAGGTAGGTATATTTCTACAAAAAATAATATGCCTTATGAAATTGCTCAGTGGTTTAATCATATAGTTGTTTCAGCTGAAAAGGGTGGGGATGGCGCTTTTGAGAAAAATAACCTCATAGAAAACTTTACCTCCATCAAAAACTTTGAAGAGAATTCTTCTGACATAGATGATATTGATGCTAAAAAGCAGTTATCAAGTGACCACTCATCTTCTGTGGCATCCAGAAGACCAGTAAGAAGAAAAACTAAGCCTAAAAATGCTGATTTTGAATATGATCTATCAAATTTATTAAAAATGGAAGCACAGGGTTATAGAGATTCTCTCACAATGGCAAGTGCAAAAACAACTCAAAGCAAGAAAAAGATTCAAGAAATTCAAATTAATTATGACAATGTTAACAAAGATTGTGGTGGAGCACTAATCACTATGTCAAAGAAATCTGTAGAGAGAGCTGCGGCACATATAAAAACCGATTTCTCAAGTGTATATACCCAGAAAGACTCAAGACTTCCAAATATTTTTGTGAGACCCATGTTACCTAAGATTATATCGAGGGCAGACAAACAATCTCCGAAAAAAGAAATAAATGAAGATGCGAAAGAATCTCCATCCCCGAGTCCTGTGAAAGTAAAAGAATCTCCATCCCCTAGTCCTGTGAAAGAAGTTATAACTCCTAAAAAAGTCCCTGTTGAAGAAGTACCCAAACTTAAAGATGGAGATAATTTCAATACAGAAGATAATTCCAAGGCAGATGATAATTCAAAGCCTGAAATTAATTCAAAGTCAGAAATTGAATTAATTCCAGAAGTTACTTCAAAGCCAGAAGTAAATTTAATTCCAGAAGTTACTTCAAAGCCTGAAGTTAATTCCAAACCAGAACTTAATTCTAAGCCCGAAGTTAATTCAAAGCCTGAAGTTGTTGTACAGACAGAATCAAAGGCAGAAAATTCAAAGACTGAAGTTGTTGAAAATGCAGCTTCGGCTAAAGAACAAATCTGTTTTAAAGGTAAACTTAATGAGATAATAAAGCCAAAAAGCTTTCCTTCCGTTGTACCACTTAAATTTCGTCGTCAAAGTTTAGAAGTTATGAAAAATCCTATAATCAATAAGAATATCACTGATTTCACAAAATCTGGATTGAAAACCAAAATACTAGTTATCAAGCCAATCAACAGAAATAAAGATGGTACAAAAACATTGAACTCTCCACTTAAATTCCAAACAATTAAACTAAAAGATCCAAGTAAAAGATGTTCCAAAGACGATCAGGATCAAGTTGTAGTTGTGAAAGTCCCAAAAGTGGATTGTGCTATATCTCGACCAATTACTGATGCGAGTAATAAAAATATAGAACAACCAGCACCGGCGACGTCGACCGAATCACCTAAAGAAACCACAACACCAAAAGATAATGAAAATGTTATAAAATCTGTAGAGAATAACGTTGATATATCTACAGTTATAGAACCGCCTATCCTGGAAACAAGTAATGAACCCACCGATGTTGAGCAATGTGCTTCAAATGATATTGAGGATCCAAAAATAATAAATGATGAATCTAGCATCGCTGATGATGAAGCTATTATGAAAGACATTATTGAAGAAACTGTAACTGATAAAGATACATCATCAGAAAATGTTAATACAACTGTATAGGTATTTTGTTCAAAAAAATTGAAACAAATTCCTGTATTTTTTGCTTTGAAGCACATTTCGTTTCATATATAATTAAGTACCTACGCTATTACTTAGTTAGAATTAACAAATTAAATTACCTATACGTGTAAGAAATAAAGATTTTATTTTCATTTCAATTTGTTACCAACATCTGACTGACCTGCATCTGACACTTCCTATCTCTTCCTCTGCTCTTCCGATTACCTGTCTCTGGTCATCTGGTTTAACCAGACATCCAGTGGCGTAGCTTACTGGGGACGACAAAAAAAAGGTCATATAATGCGTACCTACTTACTTTAAACTCAGATCAAATAAAAAGTCAAGATGGAACGTTGCAAACAACAAGGTGAAGCCGGTTCAAACTGTGCCTTGACGTATAAATACACATTAGACACGCGCACACGTACAACGAAACTACCCCTTAGCTTATCAGTCGAGCTTTATTTTGGTCTTTGAGCTCGAATGACTAGCTAAGACGTAATTTCGTTGTACGTGAGTGCTTGTAATTGTGTATTTGTACGGCAAGGCATAGTTTGAACTGACGTCACTTTGTTGTTTGCAACGTTCCATCTTGACTTTTTTTTGGTCTGAGACTTTAAGGCTAAATAATCTGGTTAGCATGTGTATTGAGCTTAAGGTGTAGGTACCTAATATGTTTTAGATAGACATTGATAGTGTAATAAAAGTAGACGAAGAAAGTTTTAGGTGGAGACTAAATATTGTATTATTATAGACAGCAATTTCTAACAACTATTTTTCAATAAATAGTAACAGTAGGTAGGTAGGTACCTATTGGTCTAATTGGAAGTCGATTTGTGTTTTATATTCAATTCGGTAATAACTAAGTAATTTTGTCGATAGTTAAACGTTGAATCATAAAAGTTCTTTAGGTACCTTACATACACTCTAATTTTGTACTTCAAAGAATGGCGCACGCGAGCTTTGTTTGCATCCATTGCTTCGCAGTTTCAAAAATCATGGGGTTGTTAGGTAGAGTGGTTTGGAAACAACGGGATACGAGGCCCTCACCACCTGACGCAGGAATAGCAGTCTGGGTGGGCGTATGGTGAGAATTTCTCAAGTACATACTTATATACCATGAGGAAGGGCCTTGCCTTGTAGTAAGAAGACTACAGTATGGTCTATTTCTTGTTGGATTCCTGGCCTCGTACATTTCAAGTTTCTCGAGCCGTAGAATACAATATGGGCGTCACATCTCGTTGGATTTAATTATGTGTCTCGTTAATTGTCTAATTGATTTTCGGCTTACTTGGTTGGTTCCGTTCGGAATTGGCTCGTTCAATATTCGCTAATATATTTTCACTAACATAAAAAAAAAAAAATAATGGTGTCAAAAGATTTTCCTGTGCTTTGCCAAATGGTTATATAGTCAAAGATGTCAAATGTATTTATTTCAACTAGGCCAATAAGCAGACAAGTAATAAAAATTGATTCTACCGTACAAATACGGTATCTTACCTACGCTATTTGTTTACGAGTTTATATAATTTTTGTCGGGTATTGCATAACAATATGCGATACCTATTTTATGTATACCACATTACCACCAAGAAGTAGTATAATAGTTGCGTAGGAGAACAGTGGAGTGGCAGTTTCTTTTCTTTCTTTCTATATTTTGATCAGCTGATATTGATACATAGGTACATAACCTCCCTAACCAATATTCAATCACACACAATGACACAACACAGGATTAGGTATTAATAAAAACGTGGTGATAGTTTTTACTAATTTTATTTAGAAATAACATAATAATATACTTCCTCATGCATTCGTTTCAACATTTGATTAAGAATTCTCGGCAAGTTCTGCCTTAGCTACCACTTCGTTCAATTGTTTAGGACTTGGCTAGAGTTTCGGCCTTAGCCACAACTTCTTCGATGGGTCCGACCATGTAGAATGCTATTTCGGGCAAGTGGTCATACTCGCCCTTCAGGATTGAAGAAAAGCCCTTGATAGTTTCCTCAAGGGGCACCAGTTTGCCAGCGTGTCCAGTGAACACCTCAGCCACCTGGAAAGGCTGGGACAAGAACCTCTGAATCTTACGTGCACGAGCAACAGTCAGCTTATCTTCCTCAGATAACTCATCCATACCCAAGATAGCAATGATGTCCTGGAGTGACTTGTAGTCCTGAAGAATCTTCTGAACGCCACGTGCTACGTTGTAGTGCTCAGCTCCAATGATGTTGGGGTCCATAATACGAGAGGTGGAGTCAAGAGGGTCCACAGCGGGGTAGATACCCAGCTCAGCGATGGCACGAGACAGTACAGTGGTAGCGTCCAAATGAGCGAAGGTGGTGGCAGGGGCAGGGTCAGTCAAGTCATCAGCAGGCACATAGATAGCCTGCACAGAGGTGATGGATCCCTTCTTGGTGGTGGTAATACGCTCCTGCATAGTACCCATGTCAGTGGCCAGGGTGGGTTGGTAACCTACAGCAGAGGGGATACGACCCAGCAGGGCAGACACCTCAGAACCAGCCTGGGTGAAACGGAAAATGTTGTCAATGAACAGCAGAACATCCTGTCCCTCCTGGTCACGGAAGTACTCAGCAACAGTCAGACCAGTCAGAGCGACACGGGCACGCGCGCCGGGGGGCTCGTTCATCTGTCCATACACAAGCGATACCTTGGAGGTCTTGTCCTTCAGGGAGATAACTCCAGACTCAATCATCTCTTGGTACAAGTCGTTGCCCTCGCGGGTGCGCTCGCCCACTCCCGCGAACACGGAGTAACCACCGTGCGCCTTGGCGACGTTATTGATCAGCTCCATAATGAGTACAGTCTTACCGACTCCGGCTCCGCCGAACAGGCCGATCTTGCCTCCCTTAGCGTAGGGGGCGAGTAGGTCGACGACCTTGATGCCAGTGACGAGGATCTCTTGCTCCACGGACATGTCCACGAACTCAGGCGCCTCGGCGTGGATGGCGGCGGTCTTGTCAGTGGGGATGGGGCCGCGCTCGTCGATGGGCTCACCGATGACGTTGATGATGCGGCCGAGGGTCTCTACGCCCACGGGGATACGGATGGGCGACCCGGAGTCGAGGACGGGCTGGCCGCGGACCAGACCCTCGGTACCGTCCATGGCGATGGTGCGGACGGTGTTCTCTCCCAAGTGCTGCGCCACCTCCAGCACAAGCCGGGGCTGACGGTTTTGTACTTCAAGGGCATTTAGGATGGGTGGAAGGTTGTCTTCGAACTGTACATCCACTACGGCACCGATAACAGCGACTACCTTACCTTTCCCTTTGCCTGCAGCGGCATTGGCATAATCCCTTTTGTTGATGGCAGACACAGACGCGATTTTGCCACATTCTGTGAGGGTTTTTTCAGCTACCGACTTTACGGCTAAAAGGCCGCTTCCAACTCGGCTTACAGCTCCCAACATTTTTAATCTTTTACTGCACTTAGGCGAATATCGCCGCCCGCCCGTAAATTATGTAACCTTAAAAATAACTATAGACACGAAATCGTAAAACGTGAAGTGATTATTATTGAACGAGTCAGTGTTGTTATCATGTAGTCTTAGTTGTCTATGATGTTAATCATTTTAAAGTTTTAGTTTGAAAAACGTTTGCCTTGTAAGTACATCGAAAGAATCTAGGCCATATTATATAATCATAAAGTTCTTAAGCGTGCAATTACAGTTGTAGAAGTAGTTCTTTTCTAACTCGAAAATTCTAATTCTAATAAGTTTATTTTTTGTGAGAAACATTGAATTGAACTTCATTCTGCTGACTTGTAGAGATGTGCAACTCGAATGACTCGATTTACTACTACTTTATATATATAAGGTTGAGGAAAAAGTTTCTTCGCATTTTTTAAGAAAATTCAAAACATTTTTTTATATAGTTTATTTACATTTAACTAAAGTATGTAGGTACCATTTTGTTCGATAACTTCTTGCCATCTTGTAGGTAGGGACATGATCCCATATCCCATTGCTATAGAAATTTTGGGACTTCTGATCAAAATACCGAGACAAGTGGTTTTGGCAGTCCTCTCGTGATATTAACCTGACACTGCCTAAAGAATTCTGAAGACCGAAACAGGTGGAAATCTGAAGGTGCAAGGTCAGGACTATACGGCGGATGCATTAACACCTCCCAGCCTAACTCTCTTAATTTTTTCTGAGTAGCTAAAGATGTGTGAGGTCTAGCGTTATCATGATGAAAAACCACACCCCTTCTGTTGATTAATTCCGGCCGCTTTCTCTCAACTTCATGCTTTAATCTCATCAGTTGTTCGCAGTACAGTTCAGAATCGATGGTCCTGCCTGGTGGTAACAGCTCATAATGAATAATGCCCTTCCAATCCCACCACACACACAGCATCACCTTGTTGTGAGTTTACCCGGGTTTCGCCACAGTCTGCGAAGCCTCACCGGCCTTTGACCACGACCTTTTTCGCACGTTTTTGTCGTACGAGCTTCTTCTGTTTCTTCAAAAATGGTTCGGTTTCATTACGTAGTAATAAAGAATCACAAATAAGTACACGGTTCATTAGGTTTCTTTCAGTGAGCTCGTGAGGTACAAATTTTTTGTATCCAAATATCGAGCTTTTTTGTGTACCCAGTTTTTTTTCAAATGCGCCAAAACTGTTTTGTGGTCAATTCCCAGTTCTTTAGCTACGCCGTAACTACTGATATGCCGATCTTGCTCCACTTCTTCAAAAATGGCATCCATTTTATCCGTAATAGGGCGACCAGAGTGACGTGCATCTTTGACATCAAAATTTCCGGATTGAAAACGCTTAAACCAAATTTGTGCTACTCTCACAGACACTGCACTAGGTCCATAAAAATCGCAAATTTTTTTCGCGGCATGCGTTGCATTTTTACCTTTTTTGTAGTAAAATTTTAAAATGTATCGAATTTCTTCATTAGATTCACTCATCCTGACGGTACGAAAAACAAATGAAAATCACACATTTTCCTAATTTGAATTTGGAATTATGTTCTTTAAAATTTAAACTTTCAACACTGACCTCTATCCACTGACCTCTATCATACAAGTACGCTGGACTTCATATTATCGATGACAAAATTAAGACATTTGATTTTCGCCATTTTGGCGCTGATAGCAACGTGAGTTAACGTGAGATTCCATGGAACTAATATTAGAGATGGGACATAGCCTTCGGTATAAAAATACGTGAGAATAATTTAATACTTAGGAGAACAAGAAAATCCCAATTATTTTAACTGAGATTCATTTCTAAGTAATAGAAAACTTGCTGTAAAGGTTAACTGAAAAATACTTTCAATCAGATTGCAAGCTATAAACTAGTGGATAGCGTGCTACTAAAGTTGTAGCGCATTACTGTCAGATCAGTGAGATTTAAATATGGGGATAGGCTAACAACTTATCCTTAAAACTAGTATATTTGAGCAAGTATCTGCTCGCTCAAGTATACTAGTTAGTTAATATTTACATTTACAATAGTTTGGATTCACTCGGTTGGAACATCATTCATACAAATATTTGCGTACGAATGAGATGGATAATAATTTACAACGGACATATTTCTCGCTCTCATCGCTAAAATCCTGTCTCTGTAGTGTTAAGGTGCAATAAGTTGTAAGAGTGACATCGCATTCCAGCGACGTGAAGACTTATATCAGTTTTCAACTCTGTTTTGCAGATATAAATTGTTTGACTTAAAAACATTTGTTAATACAATTATAATTATCATGATATTATTTCAGAATTAATTCCAGACAGGAACGAGGTGATTGATACAAGAAGAGAGAGGCCTGTGCTCAGCAGTGGGCGAAGTCGGACTGTGGATGATCATGATGATGATTCCAGAATTTAGTATTACACATTGCTTTTTAACATATTATTACTGATTATTAGGCATTCATATAACATTCATCACTAATACCAATATGAGATATTTAGTTGCAACATATTATGAGAAGTCAATACAGTAGATGAGTGATACGTCTTGCCAAGTCTACTATTTTGATAGTAGTGTAATTTAAAAATATTACTTATACTCATATACTCGTATTAGTTAAAATAATATAATATTTCCAGGTGAATATATTAGTATTACCTAATCTTGAGAAATATCGGTATTAACCTATCTCTAAAAGTGTCAATTTTAGTTCCTGAGAACCTCGAGTGGGGCGCTTTGATTCGGCACAAAAATCAACTGTCATTTCATCTAATATATGTAGTCTTGCGTACTTGTATATTAGAGGTCAGTGCCTCTATCATACAAGAGGTCAGTGACTTTCAATGATACCAAAACCAGCCAGATACGAATAGTATAGCCAAAGAGATTTCATTACAAGTTCATACATACTATAATGCGAAAATACTTTTTCCCCAACCTATTATAATAGTAATCTTTGCGCCTGACTCGAGTGGTATGGTATTCTTCCGAACTCGAGTTACTATCACCTATGGTGTTAGTTAGCAGCGACCTGAAAGTAAAAGGGTTTACTCGGTTCGTGAATATTTTTAACTTTTAGCGCTGGGACCCCGTGCTATCACTAAAATCTAAAAAGAGTGTGCCAAGCAACAAAAGCCGGCCATGGTGACAAAGACAAAAAATAATCTTTTGTCCTTATTATTTACATGGGGCTGCCAATTAGCTATCTCGCTCTATCAATCAAGCTCATTTTAGGGCTAAATCTATAGGTTTCTATATCTATGCATATCTTATTCCTTAATCTTTTTACAGCGGCATGGGACAGAAGCGATTACTACTCAGCAAAGCTTACTGAGAAGGCTGACTCGATACAATTTGCTGCCAAATACTCCAAAAAACATTAGAATACGTTACATCCGCATTCTAATGCATACTAAAGAATTCAAGAAAAATACTGATGACTAGGCAGCATGGTCTCAGACCTTAGCCTGTTCCGTAAGGAACAAACAAAAAAAAAAAAAAAAAAAATGGCCAAATGTCAATGTGACAGTTCAGACGTTTAAGACAGTAAACGTCATGTTATGAAATGTCAAATTTCAAGCAAGTAAAGCAAGGCGAAATGTTAGCCAAGTGAAGATAATTTTGAATTTGGTTTTTATTATAATTATTTAAAACAGCATGTATCGATCACGCGCTTTATCTCGTGTGGGTTTTAATGATATTATCACAAATGAAATAAGTTAATATATAAATATATATAGTTTAAATCGAGCATATTGCAACGTTCGGCTCTTCTAACCCTAGAACTATATTTTTGTACTCCTAAATTTATTTTTGTATTATGAAAGTTATATACATACACATTATTCACAGGCACTGTGGCAACAGCGAGTACAAATTAAAACGAATTATGCAAGACCATGCGCTGGTAGCTTCTGTATTACCAAAGCAAACAAGAGAAACTTAAATACTGTTACTGTTGAAGATAGCTATGTTAAGAAGTTCATGAATGCTGTTGGATTGATGGACCAATCTAGGACGGTATATTATTTTCTTATTGGCAAGATAATGATAATGATTAATAACTCACTTATTGAGGGTAAATTGTGATCTTAAAATTAATTTAATATTTTCTCATATTTTTCCTTTTATTTTGTAAAGTATGTTTTACTGATACCAATAGATTTCTGGAAAAAGACAATAACCATTCAATTATTTAGAATATTGTCATCTGGCAGTATGTTAAATTTTTTGCCTAATATTTCTGTTTACCCTTTCCAGCGTTTAAAACTAACAGGATACTTCCTCTATGAGTGTATACCTGAAAATGTAGCTTATGCTGAATGGTTTGAAAGCCTAGAATTGCCCGACACATTTGCCTCATGGTTTACCATCACAGAGCTGCATGTATGGCTACTCATGGTCCGCTATATGGCAGAAGATGTCATGCTACCTACTGGTGATAAGAAGAAATATGTAAAGGGTGATGGCCACTTTGTAAGGAACTGTATAATTGAGGCTCTTTGGTCAGATGTTGCAAATAAAATAAAACTATTGGAGGTAAATCCATTGCAATAATTTAGTAATCATCTATACTTTGATTTTTTATTTTGTAGACTAAACTGACATTTGGGGTGTTGTCACTTTATTGTTATTTATATATAGTGTTGTATCTAACTATCGACTATCGTGAAACTATATAACTGCAAAAAAATAAACTTGTAAAGAAACTAGCGGCCCTTATTTAGTTTATAATCATTAATGTCAGACTTAATTTTATTGATTGTATTTATTTTATTGTTGATTTCATATTTAACACAATAAAAGTTTATGTACTATGTGTATGAATACTGTTATATTTAAATATATTATGTTTATATTCATAATACATTTATTTACACCAATTAGTAAAATTAAATTGAGGAGTCATGTCACATCAATTCGATGAATCACTTATGATTGAGCCTTACCTACAACAATATGCTCTGCACTTGAGACATTTAAAAAAAATAAGGTCATTTGCAGCTGTCAGTTTAGTCTATGAAATTAAAAATCACAGTATAGGAATACTTTAGTGAAATCAATCAGCTTACCATAGTAAGCAATACCTTGCAATCAATTTTACCTGTATTCAAAAATAGACCGTAAGTGTAGGGTGTATAAGATTCAATTTCTAATTATTTTTATTGAATTTTATAAGTGTACTCATAAACAAGAACTTTCAAAACTTCAAATGCAAATCATCATAGGTTTATCCCCTTTAATTTTAGGGTGCCAATCCAGCAATAGCAAGGAAGCAAGTGACAGAGTTGTCAGAACAGTTCCAAGCTGCTCTGGTGGCTTATGATGAGGGGCTCAGTGATGACAAGGTCTTAGCTGCAGCCGTCTGGAGGAGATTCTACTCACTAGCTGTTGATGTCAAAGCTGAACACATAGAGATGCTTGTCAAGTTTATTAGGCACCAGGTAAATGGCTTAGCAGTTATTATTATGCTGGAAAAATGATTAGTTCTACTCCTCACAATTGTTTCCTTAGATTAATATGAAGTGGAGGATTGGCACTTAACATTCAAAACATAGAAAAACAAACCCTCACCCTCTATAACTTTAATGATTATGCTTGATAAAAGTAGCAGTAAAAGTCTCCAGTATAGATAGTTCAACTCATCTTTGCGCGCAGCGCCATGTGTGCGTGCGCTGTTTGTACGCTTTAAATACACAGCTTAAATTTGTGTGGCAGCGGCGCGGCAGTGCAAACAACTACCCAAAAACATTTGACCCTATGTGTGGGCAGAGATGACTTGAACTATCTTTAATATCCTGTTGTAGGCCAATCTTTCTTGAAGCAGTTTTGTCTTCTCTTCTGCCATAATCTTAGAATTATGCTAAAATGCATCAAGGACCCAACACCCACATTTTTGAGGACCTAATGAATACTATACTATAAGGCTCTGGGTGTTGTGTATGTGAGTTTATATGTTAGTAAACGCACCCACGATACAGGAAGAAATTCCTAGTGTGGGGCAACGTTTTTTTATAAAAGAAAAAAAAAAGAAAATATTATGGACTCTCCTATTAATGTGGCCTCTACTGAGTTCAAATTATGTAAAAATTCATCTCGAAAGGAAGACTACCAGAAAGAGCATTACCTTTCACTATAATTTTTATTCTTCTCCTTTCTCTGTTATATATTTGATATGTATTAGTATACTATATAATATTGTATTTATGAATTTTATGTTATTATGTCTAAGTAATATTATTTAAGTATGATATTTTGGGTTTACTATTGATAAACATAATAAGTATTCCCATAATTTACATTGGCATAACGAAATTCAGCATAATGATCATTACGCATAAATGTTTTGCCATAATGTATATTGCCACAAATACTGTTGGCATAATAATAATCATGCATAAGTTATAAACGCATAATGATATTTACACATAATGTTCTTTAGAATGAAATAAACAAATTCGCGGCTCAAGGGTGGCCGAAGAGACACCCCCGCCGCTCCTTAACCTAATTCAATTGAGTCCTTATATCAAATATATTTAATTTAATTAAATAAAAAAAGTATCTAAATATCGAAGTACAGAGTATCGAATGTCCTAAATATCGATATTAAGAAAAACACACTTGGCTTCTGCAACTTCTTCGGCGCTGCGGGCAGTGCAACTTCTTCGCCCTTACGTAACAAAGGATAGGCACTGAGGCTGGTCGCCGGAGGCAACCAGCAAGCCGATGCTGCGGAGGCGAGCAGCGGGCGGCGGCTGCCCTCCCTTCACGCCTAAGAGACGTTGAAGATCGACCTTCACCCATCAGATAACTGGATGAGACATATTTATTATCAAATATAATTTATTAACAAACATGTTTATGATAACTTGCCTATCGAAAAGTTTTCATAACTATTTTAAATTGAATTAATTGAAATCAATTTTTTTTCATCACCTTCACTCATTTGATAACCGAATGAAATTAATCTCAAGTGATAGTTTTTAACACACAGAATATGCCTAGGTAGGCTTGCCTACTTAATTCTGTTCATGGCTACCTGGCAAGCAGATGTGAACAGGTAAGTCAATATAGGTAACTACACCGATCTGATAACCAATCGAAATGGATATCATAAGTAAGATATTTTACAATGCATGTCCTCGAAAAGAGCGTTTTCCAAGCAGCCAAACTGTGCGGAAAGTGTCACTTTTTTTACTAGTGCTTTTTACTTTGCTGTGCTTTTTTAATTTTTAACTGCACCGTCGGCGCGCCGCATAGTTTTTATTATTTGAGAAAAGTTTAAAAAATTTGTTAAGTACAGATTATCATTCATATAAAAGGTAAAACAAAACTAATGCTTCATTTAAGGCGTTTTTAATTACTCTAGATTTAGATTTTGATCAATAAAAAATTAATTTTAAATATTCATTAAATATGTTTGGCAGAATTAATATTTTGCTCGTGCCTTTTTGCGTTACGACGTGACAGCTATTTGCACATGCGCAGTAGATATGCCCGAGGATGATATGAACTATAAGTTAATCTGTGGATATGCTGAGCGCCATTTTATTAATTTCTTGCTTGGTTCAGATATATTTTTTATTTCCTCGCACAATGCATATTAAAATGTTGTATGATACACGTGCGTAAGATGATTTCCGACACGTGTCGATTTATTCACTCATCGGAAATCACCTACTTTCCGCACTTGTAGCATAAATAACTATTAATTACAAAGCCAATCGTATATGCTTGCTTGCTAAAAATCGTACATGAAATATTATTGCCAAGCTATAACGTTTTAGAATTGGAGCTATTTGATAGTTGCGAGAGAGAATGTAGAGCGTCCTACGTCCGTGTGATAGTACAGGATATATAATAGCAGATGCACTGTACCTAACCGTTGAATGTATCAGAATGCGCATGCTCGTGTACAATCGTAATATTATACTATATAAAACTGCATTACCACTGACTCACTGACTCACTCACTCATTGACATAATTGTTCTCCCAGATGGTGGAGGGGAAGGTGGGTATATTTTGACAGATTCGTAAACAAGTAACTCTCGCGAGTAAGGGAAAAGTCCCAAACCTCCCCTTTTCCTCCCCCCTCCTCCCCCCCTCTATCGTATCTCGGAAACTAAGGTACCCGTTGTATGTTTTTTTACGGATTCGTTTAGAGGAGGCTCGGAAAAGTAAAGACCATTTTTCAAAGTTGACCCCCTCGCCCCCCTTCTCCCCCCCTTTAAGCGGATCTCGAAAGTTGGAACATTTGGAACATTTCTTTTTTCATATTCATATAAAGGGGCAATGCTTTAGTCACAAACGAACCATTTTTCAAAGTTGACCCCCTCGCCCCCCTTCTCCCCCCCTTTAAGCGGATCTCGAAAGTTGGAACATTTGGAACATTTCTTTTTTCAGATTCATATAAAGGGGCAATGCTATAGTCACAAACAAACCATTTTTCAAAGTTGACACCCTTGCCCCCCTTCGCCCCCCCCCCCCCCCCTCGTTTTGGCGAATCTTTTTTTTTCAGTTTTTTTACGGATTCGTTTAGAGGAGGCTCGGAAAAGAAAAACCATTTTTCAAAGTTGACCCCCTCGCCCCCCTTCTCCCCCTCTTTAAGCAGATCTTGGAAGTTGAGAGACTTGGAACATTTCTTTTTTCAGATTCATATAAAGGGGCAATGCTTGAGTCGGAATCATTTTTCAAAACTCCCCCCCCTTCACACCTCTCTTCACCCCTCCTCTCCCCAACCTCCACGAGTGGATCCCGAGTGAAGCGAACCTCAGTGCCTGGCGACGACAAGCAAACATTAGGGTTATGTTTTTTGGAACAAAGTGTAGGGTAGGTGTAGGGTAGGTGTAGGGTAGGTGTAGGGTAGGTGTAGGGTAGGTGTAGGGTAGGTGTAGGGTAGGTGTAGGGTAGGTGTAGGGTAGGTGTTGGGACAACAACACGCGAGCTGCTTGCAGCTCGCGCACCAAGCAAATACTAGTTCGAATTATAAACTTCAAAACGAGTTTATATTGACATACTTTATAAACACAACACCTAAATTTAAAAATAGAATTGAAAATAAATTTATTTATTTATAATCACCAATTATAAACTTTTTAAAACTTACGCGTTTCATAATTGAAAAAACAATATATCACGGGCATTTAACGCGATGATTTCGATTATTTATTTACCTATTTCACCCGACGCGAGGGATGTTTGACTCAAAAATACGGAAAAAATTATTTTGCGGTCTTAAATGACATATAAGCTCAAAACAGTAATATGTATAATAAAATAGTTTTTTTACTTAATGGGGTTTAGAAAATGGCAAAGAGTGAAACGTATTTAAGCTACTTCTTCAGGAATAATATTTCATGTAGGAAAAAAACCAATAGTATATGCTTGATATACTATTGGTTTTTTAATTAAAATATCTTACTTATGATATCCATTTCGATTGGTTATCAGATCGGTGTGGTTACCTATATTGACTTACCTGTTCACATCTGCTTGCCAGGTAGCCATGAACAGAAATAAGTAGGCAAGCTTACCTAGGCATATTCTGTGTGTTAAAAACTATCAGTTGAGATGAAATTCATTCGGTTATCAAATGAGTGAAGGTGATGAAAAAAAAATTACTTTAATTAATTCAATTAAAAATAGCTATGAAAACTTTTCGATGGGCAAGTTATCATAAGCATGTTTGTTAATAAATTATATTTGATAATAAATGTGTCTCATCCAGTTATCTGATGGGTGAAGGTCGATCTTCCACGTCTCCCCTACTATATATATTATGCCTTAAATATCCATGCACTCCAAATCATGCCGAAATGACAGTTATGCTAAAACGTTATGCCAGACATTATTATGCCTAAAAATATTATGACAAGTCGGGCATGCCCGATATTTTGTACATTGAGAGCTCTAAATTCTCCTTCCGTTCAGTCTATCCAAAGGTTGTCTGTATGAGATTGCCCAGTGCGAAAAGATAAGACCGCCCATTGTACACTTGTTTTTGTGAATGTTTGTCCTGTACGTATTTTGTGGTATACAATTAAGCATCAAATAAATAAGATATAGACTTATATTGATGTCCAAATAATATTAGTGTGTCCAACTTCTAAAATCCTACATGCTTTACTTTCAGATTGGAGAATTCGATAAGATCCCAAGTGAAGATTTAAAGTCAAAACCGAACATAACCTGGTTAAGTATAACAGACCACTAATGTTATTTAGTATGTAGATAGTTAGAAAATATAAGTTATGAAACGAAATAAATCGATTGTTGTTTGATAAAAACAAATATTTTATTAATAACCTTAAAATTATTAACAACTTAAATTCTTAAAAACTTCTCTGCCCATGAATCATATATGATTCACGAGATTGTTTAACTATTGTGTCTGCTATGTGGAGTGTGAACCTGTTAATAGTATATTATGCAACTAGTGAATAAAGGGCGGTTTTAAAGCGAGGGCCATAGATGAATCACGAACAAGTGAAGGATTCTAACAACTGAATCACGACCGTAGGGAGTGATTCATGATGATTGAATCACTAGCATAGCGAGTGATTCATGATGATTGAATCACTAGCATAGCGAGTGATTCAAGTGTTAGAATCCTGAGCGACGCGAGTGATTCATGGCCCTCGATATAAATCCGTTTTATTCAAGAGTTGCATACTATATTTTATACCATGACTACGAGAAAAAGAAAGATTTAAGCGAAACGCACAAGGAATAATAATAAATAAATGTTTTACTACCTTCAAAATTTACAAAAATTTTGAAATTCAGGGTTTCACATTTTTTGTAAATTGAAGCTGAGCCAGGTAGCAGCATCTGTATTTCAGGGGCCAGTGACCACGTCCGTTACGTTACATAATTATAATTAATTAAACACCAGAATTATAATCCAAATAAGTATTCACTAAACATCTCAGACTAAAATCAAAATCATGAAAATCATTATTGAAATCCTAAATATTATAAACTCAAAATTAAATCGATGAAGAAATTTGAAAGTCGAATATTCTTTGCACAAGGAGTTTGTATCGAGTATTTTATGCGCAAGGAGGTTGTATAGCATTGAGATGTACGTCGAATATATATTGGTGTGTTCTAAATTCAAACACGAAAACAGTGAGAAAAAGTGCTTTTTATTCACTGTTTTCAGTGAATTAGAGGGGGAATGGTATAAAATTGTATTTTCTTCTGACATACAGCCTTTAGCTGTCTACACACCCAAGCCCGCCGCCGGCGGCATTATTTTAAGACGATCTTGCGGTTTGCGCCCGCGCGTATTACTCGGCGTCACACATCTCCGCCCATTCTGTCCGCGACCTTCATGCCGCCGGCAAAATTGTCCGAATGGCAACTTTTATAATACCGGGTTCCTGGTTCTTGCTGGCGGGCCGGAATGTAGACAGCTAATAGGATGTTGTTTGGCTACTAAAAACAGTTATACTGTGATTTTTGTGTGTTAGTTTGAAACTAACTGTTTAGTCTACGAAAATAGCAGCAGAAAATAGTACTATTAATTATTCTGTGCTAACAGCTGCCAATGACCTTATTTTTTTAAATATTTCAAGCGCTAAGCATAGTGTTGTAGGTAAGGCTCAATCATAAGTGATTCATCGAATCGATGTGACATGACTCCTTAATTTAATTTTAATCATTGGTGTAAATAAATGTTTTATAAATATAAAATAAATTTATTGCTAATATAACAGTATTCATACACATAGTACAAACACTTTTATTGTGTTATATATGAAATCAACAATAAAATAAATGCGGTCGATAAAATGAAGTCTAACATAAATGAGTAGAAACTAAATAAGGCCACTACCGCTATTTTCTTAACAAATGTTATTTTTTTTGCCGTGTAATAGTTCCATTTTCGATCTACTTCGATTTTCGATCAATCAGGATAGTCAAAATACGACATTATTTTTAGTTTAGTCTACGAAATTAAAAAATAGAGTTTAGTTTGAAATATTAATAAAAAATCAATAACAATAAAAAAAATGGAACGGATCAGTCCATATCTTAGCCTCACGAAGCTGATTTCGTATTAAGGGTACACTAGTCGACGGCACGAACTATTTTGTGCGTGGGGTTAAAATGCATTTTATATCAACCGACAACACGTGCGGAAGAGATAGATGCTGTGATGAGCAGTAGGAAGCTAGTTCGCGAGACTAAATCTATCTGTTCAAAATAAAATTATTTGCATTGTTGAACTACTAATCTATCCCTGCATGGAGGCCGTTTTGCAATTTTCCGTCTTCTTATGGTATTTATTCGCGCCAAAAAATGCGTTAAAATTAGTGTCGAAATGTGGAACTTTCGACGCTCATAACTTTCAAATATTTTCTTTTTTTACTTTTTTTGCTTCCATACAGGGCTAGATAATGATGAGACAAATTGATATCACTTTTTATTTTGAACGTACATCGTCAAACAGTGGAATAATCTACGACTACGCTTGTATGGAAGAATTTTTGTTAATTTCTCTGTTTCGCAAATAAAATAATAAATTCGGTGTTATAAGTTCTTTCAAAGACGACCGCGCATCTGTGATTGCAAGTTAAACCTTATAGTAAAGCG
This sequence comes from Orthosia incerta, assembly GCA_948252205.1. Taxonomy (NCBI): domain Eukaryota; kingdom Metazoa; phylum Arthropoda; class Insecta; order Lepidoptera; family Noctuidae; genus Orthosia; species Orthosia incerta. Next base: position 12,451,637 of record OX411748.1, read on the forward strand.
TATAAAAGTCACAAGACACGCGCTCTTGATTTTTTATCAACTATACTTACTTTATTTTCTCAATAATAGTTTCGAGATTTCACAAAATAGTGTCAAACTTATTTACTATAAAAAAGGCTTCTCAGTTCTTCACACTTGGACCTTTCCCAAAGCACAGTGACAACTGTTTTACAAAGATTATCAATTTTACACCAATCGTTGCAGTGTTTCCAACGATTATCGTTTATTTTAGAATAGAAAGCTGCATAGAGATCTAATAAGTGCCTGCTGTCAGTAACCATTCTGTGAACTAGATCGTCCATGGAAGTAGCGGAGAGGTCGGCCAGTGAAAATGTATTTTGCATGTCGTAGAGTTGGAACCAGTGAGGTGGTCGGTTCGGCCGTAGGTTCGCTTCGGTTAAGTTGTAGGCATAGTTTACGATGCTTGCCGGTTGCTGTAAAAAAGGAACAACAGATAGTTAAAATACGGTATATTTTAGGATCCTAATTCTTCAAGCCTTAGCTCTGTTTCGGGGTGGCGTTTAGCCGAACTACAGTAGTCACAGCGGCTCTTTGTGTCTCTGAAGTTAGGCTCTGCGAACCATTGCGCAAGAAACAGTTTGTCATCGAGTATACTGCATAGAGTAAGTGAGATAAAGTGAAAGAGGCAGTTATACAATGTTATCTTCTACTTCAACATTGTTGACACAAAAATAGCTACTGCGATGGTCTTGTAGCCAACTTCAGAGACACAAAGATCCGCTGTGACTGCTGTACTTATTACGTTGAGCCTTTTTTTTGACTTCGGACGGTTTGTGCATTTAGCCAGTGTCACGTTTAGTTCGTTAAGATTTTTTTTATTTAGTCCCTTTGCACAAAAACTTTGTTTTGCATTACAAAGCGCATGTAATACATTCCAAAAGTTTTTGGAATATTTGCCAGCAAATATATATCGAGTCGGTCTTCTAGCCAAACTTTGCTGAGGTAGTCATTACTACAATAAAATTCTGAACTCCACTTTACCAAGATAGCAACTGTTTCAATGATTCCGAATTTTCACCACAGTTGCTTAAACACTTGAGACATAAACCTACACCAATTTGACATCACAATATTCACTAGGAAATCAATTTGCGAATAATTAAAACAGCTACTGAACTTTACTTGAAAAAATCCCGCCGAAAATCCCTATGTTGAGCTTGTTAAGAGGAAACGGGGGCAGAGAGTGCCGACTGAATTGCCTCAGTTAAAAGTCATAATTCGAGGTTTTGGCTCTTGTCTCTTTCCTCCTCCAATATTGGACCAATTTAAAAGATATTCCGTAAACTGAAAATTAAAGATATATACTATGTCCCTATGTTTTCCTTTTTGATGATACATTATCTTTAGAAGCACTAGAGCCCTCAAAAAATGCTCAAAATTGCGCTGTCAACAGAGGCTTAGTGTACAAATTTGACAAATATAAATGAAAAAAAAGGCAAACATAGCGACATAGTATATACCTTACTTTACCAGTTTATGGAATATCTTTTTAATTGGTCCAATATTGGAGGAGGAAAGAGACGAGAGCCAAACCTCGAATTATGACTTTTTACTAACGAAATTCAGTCGGCGCTCTCTGCTCATATTTCCTCTTAAGCTTCGCCTCAACATGCGGTTGGATTTTGAGATTCTGTTCGTTTTTCAAACTGTCTCCTATGATATATGACCTATTTCGATTTCGCAACCTGCGCTTAATCTAGCAAAACGCGGTATACGGGGGTTCTTATAAATTGATGCTAGGATTATATTATCTGTGTAAATAGCTATGGGCCTTGGAAAGTCAGAAGACTTTTTATTCCTAGGCTTGGGTAAGGATCGAGCCCGAAATATAAAACAGACAGATCTGAGGTATTTGAAAACCAAATGGGTACACCTTTCATCCCAATTTTTTTTTTTTTTTTGTTTTTTTTTAAATAATTTTGCGTCACTCTATGAATTTCTCCTGTATCGTGGGTGCGACAAACTTATAAACTCATAAACTCACATACACAAACACCCAGAACTGGCACAGCTATCTGTAGACCATACAAATATTTGTTCCGTGCGGGAATCGAACCCGCGGCATATAGCGCAGCAGCCGATCGCTCAAACACTGTGCCAACAGTGTTGTCAGAATTAAATTAATTCCAATGTCCGATACTTACATAAGTAACAGGGTTAAAGTCAATAATCTTATAGTTAAGATTGTAGTCAGTAAAGCTGGTAGTACTGCCGGCTCCCCACGCCACATTGATAGGACTGCCATCTGTCAGGCTGTAGAATATCTTGAACTCGTCCGAGTGAGTGTGGCCGTTGAATTCAGCCGTTATTGTCTTCGAAAACCTGAAAATATGCAAGTAAATGCAATTGAAAGTTATCGCATTTATTATCTTCTGTAAATCCGCCACCTGCTTGGTTACAACCAAAAACAAGTAAATAATGAAATCATCGATTAAAGTCCGTAGTTTCTTAATCCCGTCGCGTGTAGCCTATAAAATTAATTTAACTGCCTAAAGCATCAAATTCACTGAACCGCAGCCTACTTTGGTTTTTAAAGAGATGAAACCCTTAATTTCGAGCTTCTACAGAATGGCACGGGGTCCCAGCGATAAAAAAGTATATTTATTTCAAATAAAAGTCACTAGATGGCGCGATATGCATCAATTCATTATTGAATTGCATACATTTATAATTTTCTTAAATTGATCATAAAAAAATTTGAAATAATGTGTTTTTTTAATCAACTCTTTGTACTCAAAATTTTGCAATATTGGGCTCTTAATTCACATTTCAAAGATTATTTGAACGGGTCATTTAAATTGGTTTCCAATAGATGGCGCGGTTTTAAATTTCAGAGGCATGCCACTCGATTTTTTAAATTTGTATTGTAGCACATTTTGGTCAATGAAACTGTAAAAACTTTAAAACAAATCGTCACTGTATTTAAAAAAAAAAATACGAACCGATAAAACCCTTTTACTTGCAAGTCGCTGCTAACACCATCTATAAGTAGTGGAACGGAATCGAACGCGATATAAGTACCTACAAAAATAATCATCTTAATCAGACGAAAAACGCTAGTTATGTCGGCACGGTTTCTTTGTATGGGATGAGGCATTTGTATGTTTGTATCTGTGCGAATGGTTAATCTACTATCGACTTTATGTTCACTATCGTAATGTTGTTATTCAACTATTCAAAGAAAACAACGACTCTGATATCTTACCTGTTCACAATTCTGTTGTATTCCCTGGTCCAAGTATGTGTAAGATCACTGACCCCGGGTGGGATGTGTGCTAGAATATGGACCTTTTCTCCAGCCTGTTCAGCTTTGTAAAGCTCTTGTACCAACCAATCCAAATGGCGTTTTGCGTCCAGAGGATCGTATACTAGCCACCTGAAAGTAGATCAATAGATTAGGTACAGTCAGCATATATAGTTATCATTTCATTTATGTATACCCTAAATGAACTGGCCTTCCTCTCTCTCTCCATCCATCCACATTTATATTCAAACGGTTTCCTTTCAACTTTTCTGTCACATTTAAAGTTCCTCTAACTCATTTCTCACTTAATTAATTATCATCACGCTGCAAATTCATTTCAACATTCTCATCTCTGCTACATGCAATCTCTTTTCATGTAATGAAATCTTAATTGAAATCGTTCTATGGAGAATTTGAATTAAGAATCTACTATTCAGTATTTAAAGTTAAATATGTTTTTTTATAATCTAATAGATTAAATTCTCGTGTCACAGTTTTCGTTGCCATACTCCTCCGAAACGGCTTGACCGATTTTGATGAAATTTTTTGTGCTTATCCGGTATCTATGAGAATCGGCCAACATCTATTTTTCATCACAAAAAAAAAAAAAAAATGGTAGGGTAGGTGTAGGGTAGGTGTAGTGTAGGTGTAGGGTAGGTGTAGGGTAGGTGAATTTTTGGAGTTTTTATGGCAAAACAAAGTTTGCCGGGTCAGCTAGTAAATAATATAAATTATGTTTAAAACAATTGGCAAACGAATTCTTGATTATTACATGAAATTCTGTACAGCGTATCGATTAACACTAGTCGAAAATTCTTCCATACAAACGTAGTCTAGGGATTATTCCACTGTTTGACAATGTACGTACAATAGTATATTATGCAACTAGTGAATAAAGGATGGATTTAAAGCGAGGGCCATAGATGAATCACGAACAAGTGAAGGACTCTAACAATTGAATCACGACCGTAGGGAGTGATTCATGATGATTGAATCACGAGCATAGCGAGTGATTCAAGTGTTAGAATCCTGAGCGACGTGAGTGATTCATGGCCCTCGATATAAATTCGTTTTATTCAAGAGTTGCATACTATATTTTATACCATGACTACGAGAAAAAGAAAGATTTAAGCGAAAAGCACAAGGAATGATAATAAATAAATGGTTTATTACCTTGAAAATTACCAAAAAAATGTGAAACCTCAGGGTTGAAATTTTTAAGCTGAATAGGTAACAGCAACTGTGTTGCAGGGGCCAGTGACCACCTCCGTTACGTTACATAATTATAATTAATTAACACCAATGCAATTAATATTACAATGACAATCCAAATAAGTATTCACTAAACATCTCAGACTAAAATCAAAATCATTATTAAAATCCTAAACATTAACAAACTGAAAATCAAATCGATAAAGGAGTTTCAAAGTCGAATATTCTTTGCACAAGGAGTTCGTATTTTATGCGCATGGAGGTTATATAGCATTGAGATGGACGTCGAATATACATTGGTGTGTTCTAAATTCAAACACCAAAACAGTGAGTAAAAGTGCTTTTTATTCACTGTTTTCAGTGAATAAAATAAGCTTTTTAGAGGGGGAATGGTATAAAATAAAAAGTGATATCAATTTGTCTCATCATTATCTAGCCCTTTATGGAAGCAAAAAAGTATAAAAAGAAAATATTTGAAAGTTATGAGCGTCGAAAGTTCCACATTTCGAAACTAATTTTAACGCATTTTTAAATGCCATGAGGACGGAAAATTGAAAAACGGCCACCAAACAGGAATAGATTAGTAGTTCAAAAATGCAAATAATTTAATTTTGAACAGATACGCTTAGTCGTTTTTTCATGATATCCAGACTCCCAAAGGTCTGATTATAAAATTTCGCTCGCTCGGTTTCGTCCTAAATCATTATCCATTTCGCTACAAATTTGTAAAAGTGTGTATTCGTACGCGAACTAGCTTCCTACTGCACATCACAGCATCTATCTCTTCCGCACGTGTTGTCGGTTGATATAAAATGCATTTTAACCCCGCGCACAAAATAGTTCGTGCCGTCGACTAGTGTAACCTTAATGTAGATATCAAGTGAAACCAACTTTTGTTGTTAACTGTGCATTATATCAAACCTAGAAAAATAAATAGCTCTACAAATAAATTACGAGCAGAACCTAATATCGATAACCAAGATAACAAAGAAAAATAAGAGTATGAGCTCTTTCTTCTTACCAATTATATTTGTACGCCACATTGTTATTCAAAGTGATAACTCTGAGTCCTGGCCTGATGACCATAGAGAATTCACCACGATCGCGCAGATCTGCCTTTGCTTCCTCATCCAAATAGAAGTCCCATTTCCTTACAAGAGCATCGTAGAGCCAAGTCGTGTTTAATTGCTCCGCAGTTACAGATGGTGGCGCAAATCTGAAAATAATATAATATAGCTTAAAAAAATCGAAAATAAAATTTTGGAACAACAAACTCAATCTTCAAATGACAATTTGAAGATTGAGTGTGTTTCCAAAAGTTCAAATTCTGCAATGGAATTTGAACCCATAATTTTTAAGGCCTTTTTAACCAATGTTAATTGAAATGGCGGTGATGTCGAATCAAATATCAAGTAGGTACTCATAGCTTAGTCGTGTGAAGTTCGAGTAGGGAAGTCCTTGTTACTTTATCAGTCTTTATTGGGTATTTTATAGTATAGAATTCAACAATAAAACTGTATCAACTCACTGATTCGTAGGTTGAGATTCATGATTGCCAATAACAGGTATAACTGGCACATTATCACCAAAGCTCTTCCTTATTTTATCGACGAGGTGTCGGTTCATATCGTCGATCAATTCGTATGTTGTCTCCCAAACGCCATGGTCGATAGTATCGCCTATGTAGTACACAACGTCAATACCCTGAAATTATACAACGTATCAATGTAAAGGTCATTTCGAATTTGACCCCAATCCAATATCCATAAGGAATAGTTCTTCTCAGGAATAGCGTGATCTTTAGTTTTTTTATTGATTTGCCTGCGTTTCCCACAGTCTAACCCGATGGTGCATGCTTGCTAGAATGGTCTATTCAACTATTGTAACAATATTTTTTCCAAAAAATTACGGCTAGCCGTATACGTGATTCTCATTTTAAAATCAGCTAGTGATCAGATAGTGATCTGCGCCTTAACCCGCGGTCGGTCGCACGTGGTCTTTGAAAGCCCTAACATTCAAAAAACTGTTATATTATTTTTAGTAGTAAAGATACAAATTTGCGCTTTTCAATAGCTTCCTAAATAATGCTTAAGTCCTCAAAACAGCATTCAAAAGTTATTTTACGCACTGCGTTTTAGTGCAATATACGTTTGTTTTTCGCGCGGGCTCTAAAAGATCTCACGCAACCGACCGCGTAGCACTTTTTGTGTATAAACGGGGAATGTAAATCAATTAAAAATAGACTCTGCAAGAACAACAGATATTTATATGCCTAGATGATTAAGATGGTGATGATGTGGATCAAGAACTTGTTACTGGTGAGAACGCAGGCTATGAATTTGACGTGCTTGAAGAAAGTGCTCATGAAACAGATTACGACATAAAGATTGTATATCTGTTCCTGAACATAATGAAAATGCAGATTCAAATGATAGTGAAATCCTTCTGAGAATATTTTACTCGCTAATGGATACCTATTTCTATTGGGTGAATGCGCAAAAAGTGTTAGAAAGTTATCTGATAACCAAAAACGACTAGAAAATAATTTATTAATACCCTAGCGTTCGTTCTTACTATAATACAGAAGTATAATCACTCCGGCAGCACATCAAGCGCTTTACTGAAGGTCATAAACTGCAAATGCTTTCCCAAAATCAAGTTCAAATGACCAGAAAATAATGCGTATATTTTCACTAAGTTTTGATAAAAAAAATATTCTACATAGTGCACTTCATGCCGATAAAACATGCAGCATCGATTTGCAACTATTCTGAAGGCGAAAAGTGGAGTAAAAATTTTATACAATTGTAGTTATTTTTATTTAATATGTAAGAAAATATTAAGTTTTATATAATTTTAATTAAAACGTTTCTCACGCCTCGCTGCAAAAGGACGGGTTCCGAGGTCTGATCCTGAAGTCGAACTGACATGGCGTTTTTGTATAAACACTTCGATGTACCGGTAGTCAATTTGGCACCGTTGGAGAGACTGCAGTACAGCTCAAGTCTCGATCGAATCGAAGGCTTTCTCGTAGTCCACAAACGCTAAACAGAGAAGCAGGTTGTACTCTTCGGTCTTCTGTATGACCTGCCGCAGCGTATTATGTGGTCTACGCCGTAGATCGGATTCCAGCTTGTTCGGGAGGCTGGCATTCGTCAAACCTGCGCGCGAGACGATTCGTGATGACTCTTGAAAACAGCTTGTAGACATGGCTAAGAAGTGAGATGGGCCTATAGTTCTTCAGTAGGGCATTGTCACCCTTCTTGAAGAAGAGTACCACTACACCCCTGTACATGCCTGTGGCGTTCTCCCCTCGAGTATGACGGAATCAAACAGCTTCTGAAGGGGGTTTTCCACCTGCCTTCAGGAGTTCGGCCGTAATTCCGTCGTCACCCGGTGCCTTGTTGTTCTTAAGCTGTTTCAGAGCCATCCTAATCTCAAACAGGCTGACGTCCGGAATGTCTTCGGTATAGTGTCGGGTCAATCTAGCTCTAGGGTAATTCGCTAGATTCGCAACGGGTTTACTGGTTGACGTGTACAACTGCCCATAGAATCTCTCGATCTCCCTCAGAAGCTCCGGTTTGGCGGATACGATCTTTCCATCATCGGTATTCAGTTTCGTGAGCTGGCTCTGCCCAATAGACAGATCTCTTGCAAAAACCTTGGAGCTCTTATACCGCTCAATCGCGTCTTTAATACTTTCTGTATTAAAGCGGCGGAGGTCGCTTTTCAAGGACTTTGAGATCCGTTTATTTAGCTGCCGGTATTTCAACGCATCGTCTGAAGACTGTAGGATCATCTCACACCTCTCCTTCATGAGCTTGAGAGTAGGATCAGAGAGCTTTTTGTTCCTATCTGTACAGCGGGTCTTGAAAAACTTAGACCCGACCGTATGGACAGCTTCCACAAACCCATCTCTGTATTCGTCCACGGAGCTCCCTAGGCACTCGAAACGATTCTGGCGTTCGAGCTGAAAGGTCTCGGGGTTTTGGACCTGGATCTGTGCTGGACGGAGCGTGACAATGTGGCGATGCTTGGGGGAGGCCTATGTCCAGCAGTGGACGTCTTTCGGCTGATATGATGATGATGATGATATTATGGGTTTGTTAAGACCATTTTTCGATTCAGAGATCCGTTTGCATAAAATTAAGCTTTAAATTGCAAATTTTGTTAGAGTCAAGTGTCCCCGCTCCCCTGCCAGCGAAATGTTTGCTCTTGGCTATGTGAAAAAATTCACGGCAGTAGTATATATAACGAAATTAAAAGGAAAACTATCACAGCTAAGTAGGATTTGCAAGTTTACGAGTAATAGTCGACCAACTTATAAAATGTACTTGAAAAAGTAAAAATTTTGTACAAATGCCATTGAAAAATTACTTAAATAACTTTCTTTGCTGTGAAAAACAGAGTAAATATGCTTATGAACCATGTAAAAAAAATACAAAAATAAAATCATAACAGGCTTTACAAGTTTACGAGTAATAGTCGACCAATTTATAAAATGTACTTGGAACAGTAAAACTTTTGTACAAATTTCATTGAAAAATTACTTAAATGACGTTATTAGCTGTGTAAAAATATAAAAATATACAAAAATAAAATCATAATATCCTTAATAATAAATGATTTCTAATTTAATAATGTTTAAGCTCGAATAACGCATTGGAGTGGGCGGAGTCGTTGGCAGTACCGGTCTGTCGTCCATACGGCGCAAGCGCGCGGGTGTGTATATTTTGTGTTAGTGCAGAAGTATTTTCGACGTTTTGTAAACTAAAGTCAAATTAGATTCGATTGCCAAGCAAACTCCGCTACCCGACCATAGGTGGACCCGTTTTTAAACGTTGTGATCCGCTGAAACCGTTTTAATGTTCAAGTAACAACAAAAAACCCTCTTCTTAGTCCGCATTATTATGCAACTTCGGAACCCTATTACTGCGCGTGGCCCGACACGCACTTGGGCTTTTTTGTGCTTTATTCGTCATAGTCTTATGTTAATACTTATGTTTTTAAAATGGGAAGGGCAGATATCGCTTATGTTTTGTTTCAAAATACGAACTTTTACCGAATTTTGCAGACAAGTCTAAATATAAAATTAATTAAAATGTATTTACCTCATGTGATTCAACGATGGTATCAATTACATTATCAAACGCCCAAATCGGTGTATCGCAGTTCCTGTAGTCGCCCCAATAGCCAGCCGGCTCAGCATTTCTTGCAGTTACAAACCTAGTTTGTGCTGAAGTCCTTAGTTCTCGTAACTTCGAAGCTACGCTCAAATCTAATGTAACTTCACCGGTATTGTTCTTTATACTCTGTTCGATGATAGATTCTTCTGCGTCTGTTTTGAATAAATAACGTTCGACTGGTGTTTGTCCGATTCTGCAACAGACCGGCTCATCGCAGTCGGCGACTCCAAGTGCTTCGTACAGAGGGTCGATATGAGCGTCCGTAATGACGGCAATTTTCAGGGGTCGTGAATCGGTTGCTGGGGCCTGTTAAATTAATTGCATTAATTTTGAATATTAATCTTTTATTCAAGTTCTGATGCTAAGAATGTAAGTACGGACAGCAACGAAATAACTATTCATAACATTTAGAAAAACTGACGTTTAACTGACTTTCGTCGTTGGCTGTACCATAGGAACTATCTTTTGACCCGATATTTATTTTCTCTTATGTCACAGCTATATGTTTAACCCACGACGGAAAAAGTGGGGTGTTATAGGTTTGATGTGTGTACCTGTGGGTTTGTGTATGTTTGTGGCATCATACCTCCTAAACGGCTGAACCGGTTTTGATTTCGTTAGTTTTTGTTTGAAAGGTGACTTGATCGAGAGTTTCCTAGCTATTGATGCAAATCGGTTCAGCCGTTCAAAAGTTATTTATTTAAACTTCATGTACAATAGTGGAACTTAGGCGGACTTATATAATGCCACAAGGCATACAATCTATGGGTGTTTTACTGTTTGAATCGGGCTGTTTCCGCAAGATATCATGTCATAATAACGTGTTTAATAAAGATTGTCGATCGAAGCGTGTCTACTACTAAATAAATTTATGTAGTTTGAGAAGAAAAATAAAAATAATTTTTTGAGAGTTTCGGAAATTTTTAATTTTTACTTGTTTTAGAACTATACTTACATTATTATTCGGTGCTGGTTCAGGCAGTTCCACTTGCCATTCAAACCTCGTGTCATCAAGTCTGCAGACGTTTGGGTCGTCATTTCTTTGCATAATAAGTGCGCAAAATGTTCTAGAAGTAGCTTCGGGTGTCGTTCTTATTATGTGCGTGATTATTGGCTGCAAATGTCAATATAGCATTATTACTTTTATTAAAGCTCTGGCCAAACTGGATGCGGATCCCGCGCGGAATGCGGAACGAAATTCGCTTGCGTAGATTGAGTCAAATAAGCTTGTATTTTTTTAAATTGACATCCGATTTTTGAAACAAGATTCGCCTAATTGCTTTAGTGAATTTTGCAAGGGAAAGGGTTTGACCCCATGAAAGAGTATGACAAATACTCTTTTAATAGTTAGGTATTGCCAAAAATTATTGAAGTCTTTCGAAAACTTCCTAAGTTGAATTAGTTTTCCGAGACACGTAGGGGTTTCGGTATGTAGTTGATGGTCACCCATCCACGGACCGACCTTAATCGAAGCTTTGCATAACCTTGAAGATCGACCCGTGCAGCTGTTATAATTTAGACACGAGCCTCTCGAGTAGATTAAAGTAGTAAAAATATTAAACTCCATACCACATTCAGACCGACAGCTCCATAGCAAACAGGGTAAGACTCGATGTTCAAAGCTGCGCACAGATCAATCACAACATTCGTGATTTCTTCATCGGACTGCCCGTTTTGAACTCCTTCGAACACGGTGGCGAAGGCGCTCCGACATATTAAACAGTCCAGCGTCTGAAAATGTATGAAAATTTATAATTGAACTTTTTATTTCGTGTTTAGCCTAATCTTGAACTCGATCTCGCCTGTTGGAAATCAAAGTCGTTGCTACAAGCAGTCGTAATCCCTACTATTGTCGTAAGAGGTACTGCTGAGCATGAATTAAGACTCCTGCTGTCTAATTGCGTAAGTGAATTCGGCAAGTCAAAGGGTTTGACCCCATGAAAGAGTATGACAAATACTCTTTAAATAATTAGGTATTGCCAAAAATGACTGAACTCTTTCGAAAAGAGTGTCTTCACCAATGAAAGCGTCCAATATTTTTTATAACTAATTAATTAAAGAGAATCTGCATACTCTTTCATGGGGTCAAACCCTTTGCCTTGCCGAATTCACTTACGCAATTAGGCTGCTCATCGGGCAAAGTGTTATTGGGTTTTTCCATCTGGAATTGCTCAGCACAGCACATGAGTCTGGATTTGGGTCCAGCTGATGGCAATAGGGTCGACCCCTATTCCATGGGACTTAAACTTAACTAACTCCGGCGCTTTCGGGGATAGCGGGCGTAGTTTTGTTAAAACTGAAATGTCAATCGGCTTTCCTTGCTGACCGTACTGAATAATTTAATTTTGATGACTGGCCAAGAGGTCTAGAGTTACTTGCATTATTTTATCTACACAATGTGAGCACCCAAGCAGAAAGGGTCCAGTTCTCGGCATTTAGTTGCAGAGATATACGCAGTTTTGTAAAGTTGCCCTCTTTCAACATCAAATGTATGATATAAAAAAAACAGTGCCATTTTTTGAATATTTTTTTAATCTATATTATCAATTGACTATTCTAGATACCGAATCTAGTCTTAACTCAATACCCCACTACTGCATCCTTTCTACTTGGACGCCCACATATTTTCCTGCATAGTTTATATACAATCTACATAAATAATTTTCTATAACTCTCCAAAGATCATATAAATATGAGTGGATGCAATTTATTTTTCCCCAGTTCCTAAAATTTTAGTATTGATAATAGAAATAGCTAAACATTTAATTTTCCTTTTAGTGTGTGTAGTTTCTTCTGTTGTTTTTAATTATTATTGTTTTCTTTAACCTTTTAGCTCTGATAAGCGTGATTTATAGTAGTATATAGGTAAACATAATTCTTTTACGATTAGATATGTAGGTATTGGATTATACCTACAGTAGGGAATTTGGATTTATCATTATCAGTAGTTAAATCAGTTAGTATGTTTATCGTGATAAACTAATCATTATGTACAACACTTGTTACAAACATTACTCAATTAGTTAACCATAAAATTGAGAAACTCTTGATAAAAAGGAATCTACACTATATAATATATACTAGCTGTGCCCGCGGCTTCGCTCCCGTCAACTGCCTACCCTACCCTACCAAACTTTTTTCTAGAGTCTTTCTGCCAATCGCCATTCCGAAAATAACGTCAAATGCACAACGCTATCTAGCGAATATGTAGTTCAACTGTCCCAGTATCTGAATTGCGTGTGTTGTGATATTTTACTTCTTGAACACTTTATTCATCTACTTTTTTATAGAGTGAAACGATTGCGATGAAACCAAAACTAACTAGTACTTCAAGTTACGCACAATTTTTAAATATAAAAGTTATCTACATTTGTTTTCGTACATTTTTCGTGATGCGTGTACACCTAAACATACAAAAAGTCAAAAAATGCTGGGAATGGTTTATTTTGGATATCCTATAACACCGCGGCTATTATTTTATTTTTTTCGATGTACAAAAACGACTTTTCTACTGATTTGTTATAGTTCTGTATTGACATTATGAATGTAAAAGTTTGGACGGATGTGTGTATGTGTAAATTTGTGTGTGTGTGTTTGTATGTTTGTTACTCAATCACGCTAGAACGGCTGTTTGAGCGTGAAGAAGTAACAAACATACAAACACACACACAAATTTTTGCCTTTATAATATTAGTGTGATTATAAATGTCTAAGTTTGGATGGATGTGTGTGTGGATATATGTTTGTTACTTATTTTATTTTGCCCGTACGCAATTTAATCTCCTGGGACCTCCCATAAGGAAGTCAATCTCATAATAAATAAGATGCACAATAATAAAAAAATATATAAGTAAGCCAGTATAAAAAAGAAACTTCATCCTGCACACTTTAACAACTCTGGCAGAGCATCTGTCCCATGGACCTGCCTGCAGTGCACTATCTGGAAATCACTTAACCGATTGCAAGCCCCGCAGCCTAATTGCGTAAGTGAATTCGGCAAGTCAAAGGGTTTGACCCCATGAAAAAATATGACAAATACTTTTTCAATAATTAGGTATTGCCAAAAATTATTGGACTCCTTCGAAATGAGTAGGCATCTTCACCAATGAAAGCGTCCAATATTTTTTGGCAATACCTAATTATTCAAAGAGTATTTGTCATACTCTTTCATTGGGTCAAACCCTTTGCCTTGCCGAATTCACTTACGCAATGTGGCTGCAGGTTGGCGACTGCAGAAACAACCTGGCCTGGCAAAAAATGGATGTTCTTATGACCCATCCAAAACACAGTAACAGGGTAGAGCCCCTTCGCAAGATATGACCCAACTGCTTATTTGCAATATTTGCCCTTTATGCCCGAGAACATGCACCTTTCAGGATTTGAACGTGGCGAATGATAGAGTTGTCCAAGTAGCTACAACTTTATAGTTTGGACTATATTTGAGTTAATCGAAGAAATAAAACTTACCGTTCTAGCTTCTGAAGCATGTTCCAGCGACTGTCTCGAAACATGTTCTGGTTTATGAAATAAATCTATAACATCTGCCAGCTGTTTAGATTCTAAAGCACTCAACTCTTGCCGCATGTACTTTTTAAACAGTTCTTCTACACCATCTAAAAACACGAACATTTATACACTTTCCAATAATAAAACTCAAATTCATATTTTCTTTTAATTTACACAAATTTAATTCAATTTTTATTATTTAATTTTGACCCAAATTAAATTTAAATGCATTTTATTTTGTAAACCATTACCTATAGACAACTCTGTTGCAAAGGTCGCAGTTAATATCGTTACTATTAATACTAGCACCCTCATCTTGCGCGCTTGATTGTTCAACAATTAATGATAACAACGTATTCCACCTTTTTATAGATAAACGAGATACCGCACTCGTGCGGCAATCGTTCGGAATTATTGTAATCTTTTGAGAGTCTCGGTTTTATTGCAGGGATGCGGGTCTACAAGCATTCCAGTAGATAATGCAGGAATTGTATCACTTTCACTCGTGGTTACAGTATGCTTCTCATATGTTAATAATAGAATAACACCTACAACAAATCACATTCAATCACTTCTGTTACATATAATATCAATAACCAAAACAACTCCCAATTCCCTCTCACAGAGAGGAGGCCTGTGTCCCAGCAGTGGGAACATTAATAGGCTGATGATGAACCAAAACACACGCGATTTAGGAGCCTTTCACGTTATGTCCATGTTCCAAACCACATTCGAATTTTGTGCAGGTCACTTATCAGATAGATAATCCGGTATCAATCAATATAATCTTATATCTTTAAATCGACATGCTTTAAACGTGTTTGCACAACATTATAATGGCTTAAGCCGTGTGTTTGATGGGAAATCCCCATAAGCAAATATGACGTGACATAGCATAGAATTGCTAAACTTAAGTGGCAGTGAGCTGGACCATTGCTCGTAGAACGAATGGTCGATGGAGCCGAAAAATTCTGGAGTAGCGGCCGTGTAACGAAAGAAGCAGCGGTGGAAGACCTCCCTGGAGCGATGACCTTGTCAGGGCTACGGAAATCCACTGGATGCAAGACGCATAGGACTGGTCGATGTGGCGACACTTGAGGGTGGCATGTTTGCAGCAATGGACGTCTTTTGTCTAAAATTATGATGACGATGAGAAAAATTACGTGCTATTTTCATTTCTTTTTAACATTTTTAGGGAATAAACTTTCAAAAAGCCTTCTTTAATGCTCACTTTCGTTATAAAAGCATTTTCTCAAACATGCTTGGAAATTTGAGCAAAATTGATGTACTGGCCAAATACATGTGCGCAGCGGCTGGCAAATGTTGTATGAAAATCCATACCTGTCGTGTTTAGCGGCCAAACAAATGAACACTTTATGGCGGGCAAAATTATTGTTACTCGTTGTTTGTCGTTGATTTTTAAAAGTAATAATTGTATTTGACAAAATGGGTTCTATGTACTACTTAGTTTTAATTTCCACGCATTGTTTGAGTAAAGTACTATACATGCCTTGGCCACAACTAGGCATTGATGGACTTACGTATGTGTGCCTCGGCTTCGCCTCGGCCCACATTTACACGTTCGTCCATCAACGCCTCTTTTGCTGGCTGCTGCAGTAATGTACTATTTTTTCTGTAAATTTGAAGCTTTCAGACCCAGCAGTTGAAGTTGTGGTATGAGTTAATTTGAGTTTGTAGAAGTTATCTAAACTAATAAAAGAGCGATATTTTATTATTATCAACAGAGACTACAATATCCAGCAAGAGGTATTTCATGTCCCCTGGTTCAGGCCATGTTACGGAGCGAGAGGGCATGGGAAGCTGTCTCCTCCTTCTGCGAAGCAGTAATGCTCGCAAAGGAGGAGGCGGAACGCGTGAGGGAGACGCAACGGAGACGCCCTCACGCCCTTGGCCACCGCAGGAGACGCCCTGGGCGTCGGGGGTCGCAAGCCGATCCCCGGCCACCGTAGGCACGGGCTTGCGGACGGCGAGTAATGGGTAGCTCGCCGTCCGATAAGGACCAGGCCCGAGTCGACGGCGCGTTGTGTTCCACGCGCGCCTCAAAGAGATGTCAGCAGAATAGACGGGGTCCACGAGGGCCGATGCCTGTCTGGGTCGCGGATAAATTTGAAAAAGAGTTACCGCGGCCCTGGCTCAAGCAACTGAAGGAACACGGGTGGGTTTTAGTCAGTAAAAGTCTGACACACCCTCCCGCCTCACCCAGAGCGGGAGAAGTCATTGGATGATTTCCCACCCAAAAAAAAAAAAAAAAAAAAAAAAGGTATTTCATGTCGTAGTATTTTACTCACCATTTTACTAACCGTGATTTATCATTATTTACGTCAAACCTGTGTCCCCGCCTGTTTTCTTGCGCTTGCGCCACTATTTGCTCAACACGTATTAGACAAAATTGGAAATCCAGCAACTCATTGCACTTGTTCCTGCTGCGAAAATTAGCGTAGCAACAAAAATATCTCAATCTAAACTTCGATAACATAGGCCGACATCTCGCTCTTCTTCTATAGATAGTGTTTTGTAGTCAGTGACATAAGTTAATTTACATCAGTCCAAAATTTCAAAAGATTTTTATGAAAGAAAGCTGCAAATATTACTTTCTTTTAACCAATTACCGAAGAGTAGAGTTTTATTCTAATTATCAAAACTCCGAAATGACAACAGACTTATTTTGCTGACTGTACTTTCATAAAATTACAAAATTAAACAGTCTAAAAATAAACATACATAATTTTATTATCGCTTTGAACTTATGTATAAATACAAATAAAAAATCACGTTAAACTTCGGTCATATCCACGTCTTCGATGACCATATCATCCAACATTTCAGCGAGAGTGATGCGAGGCAGCGAAGGATCGATTTCATCGGTGTCTACGGGTACTTTGTTCTCGTCCCTAAATATATTGACGTTCTGCCTAAAAGCTGGGTCTTCTTCCAAGTCGTCCAAGAAGTCGTTGTAATCCCTGGAAAGATGATTCAAAGTTTTATTATATTGGTTCAAGCGACCGGGTAAAAGGAGTTCAGCACCATAATTACATAACTTCAAAAAATGGCGTACGCGTGTTTTGCATTAATTGCTTTATATATAAAAATGTAGACAAGAAAATCATGCTGTACAGTCTTCTTTTTAGTTCGCTTTTGAAGCAGTCGGGTTTTTTGATTTTTGAATTAACTTTTTTTATTTATAACTTTTTAGTTATTTTTATTTTTAAATTAGGTACATATAAGTATAATATACACATAACACATATAAGTGTTATATATTTTTGAAATCAGCTCTTCAAACCCGTTATTTTGATACCCCACAAAATGGGTTTGGAAGAAAAAAAATTTGGTCCTCCACAATATGGCGCCCAAAAGCCGCCATTTTTCTATATTCCAATTTTAATGTAGCCAGTGACACTCGCAGGGTTAAGACAAATCGATTGACGTAAGAATCATCAAAATCGGCCAACGCGTTTGGTCTCTAGAACGCCACATAGGAACAAACATACCGACCGGTAAACACACTACCCTCCTTCGGCAGTCGGGTAAAAATGCTTCTTCTCGACATACAGCGTAAAACACGCAATAAATACTGTTGAGTTGTTAAAACAGTTACGCAATTAGGGTACAGGAAAATAGGAGCATAAAATAGATGAAAGGGCAAATAGTAGGTTCGTTCATTCGAGCGACCATTGTGAAATTGACAGCCAATACCATGTTATCATAAGAAAATATTCTTTCCACTTCAAAAACCGATGTAGTAGAATTACGAAATAACGATAGGACTATGTCAAGGGCCTCATGCAAACAAAGTGCGATAAGGTATAGATAATACTGATTATGGGTGGAAGACTGATCGAATACTCTTTTAAATTTAATATTACGTGATAAAAACTGATTTCTGGCTGCAAATTTAACTGCATTTTGCTGTAGTGCCTGCTGTAAACACGTCGTAATCGTCATCTAAACGAGATTTCGGATTTATTAAGACGTCCAGTAATCCTATCTTTGTAATAGCACAGAATAATATGAATCAGAGGAAAAGTCACCTTCGTCACAGATGAATTTTGCAGCTAAGAGCATATCGTTAGTAAACAAAATTCAACCTTATATCTTTACGATAAGGTTCATTATTATTTCGATCACAAAGCGCTCGCCAGTGGAATCGCTAGCGCTTACGCAATTACAGTGTAATCCCACTCACACGGATACTATGACATACGGGAAGTCATTTTAATTATGCGCGAGCGACAAAGACAAGTCAATGTACGAAATTTTGTTGTCATAAACCTTGATTTGGTTACTTTGAATAAGGAATATTACTCTCTAAGTCTTGCTAAAATTTTGATGGATGAAAAGTAAGGTCAAAGAAAAGATGGATGGATTGAATGACATGTAAGAAAAGTGGGTGAAAGTTGATAGCGTGAAGTTTGACACGATATTTCGGACAGACTCTCATCATCATCTGCCTAGCCTTTTCCCAACTATGTTGGGGTCGGCTTCCAGCCTAACCTGATTCAGCTGAGTACCAGTGTTTTACATGGAGCGGCTGCCTATCTGACCTCCACAACCCAGTAACTGGGTAACACGATACCTCTTGGCTAGACTGGTGTCAGATCTCAGGCTTCTGACTACCCGTAACGACTGTCAAAGACCTTCAAATGACAGCCGTGACTGAAGCCGTTGGGCTTAACGTGCTTGCCGAGGCACGGAAGAAAAGATAGTCACGCATCCACAGACCGACCTCGGAAAGCGTTGCTTAACCTTGAAGATCGACCCGTGCAGCTGTTATAATTTAGCCACGAGCTGTCTTCGAATTTTTGGTTCTAACACATGCCGGTTCCCTTCACCGTTTTGAGAGCAGTGGTGATGAAATAATTTACACAAACTAAAGCGCCTGCCTGGATTCGAACCCACGACCTACAACTTGTAAGTCGCGGCCGTTACCACTGGGCCACCACTGCTCTGGATTGACAGGGCAGTATGGAAGAATAAAACGTGTTGCGCCGACCCCAAGTAGCATGGGATACGTGCAGGAAGATGATGATTAAAGTATGTATTTAATATCAATAACCAAAACACACGCGATTTAGGAGCCTTTCACGTTATGTCCATGTTCCAAACCACATTCGAATTTTGTGTAGGTCACTTATCAGATAGATAATCCGGTATCGATCAATATAATCTTATATCTTTAAATCGACGTGCTTGATTGACAGGGCAGTATGGAAGAATAAAAAGTGTTGCGCCGACCCCAAGTAGCATGGGATAAGTGCAGGAAGATGATGATTAAAGTATGTATACTTACTCATTGGTAGAACTGAGTCCTTCATGTAATTCCTCAGCCATGTGTTTGAGTTTCCATGCACGCGCGCGTCTCCTAGCAGACCTCTCGCCGTAGTGCTTCTTGACCAGAAACACGTCTGGAATGTTGTCGCGATTTAGCTTGTCGAAGTTTGCGTCGTTCACGTTTGAATCGCCGATGTTGTAGCTATAAGATACATTATTAAATCGTTAGGTGATCTTGTACATTCGAGCCATATATACATGCATGTAAGCACTAGTAGCATATGCCAAATGAAAGTTTGAAATAGAAGTGAAACAACTATCTTTGAAAATATTTTCCAGATAATGATACTGCGGAAGTCTTAACAGGTTCACTGTCCACCCGTGCTGTCATATATGACTAATTGGACAGGGAAGTTGTTAATGGAGCAGATTTTTTTTTAAAGTTTGTATTAGGTACTTTAATAGGACTGCCATTTGAAAGAGACGGTGCCCAAGGGTTCGGTTCCATTGTGAGCTATTAACAAACAGGTTTGTAGTTCATGAATAACTACACTGGTATTAGATTTTTGATCTACAAGGTTGGACAGAAACGGCAAAATTATAGTTTACTAATAAGTAGTTCTCTAGTTTAGTAGCTAATTGCCCTAAGGTAGCTGCGCGGTACGGGAGGTGGATCCCGCCGCGCGTTAAAAAACCAAGGACATTGTCTTATTTTACAGTAATAGGCCTATAATAGATGATTTAGCTCACCCCAAAACAGTATCGCCAGGCTTTAAAATATGTCCCAGATGTGTTCTAGTATGTACTGGGTTGACATCTAATCCAAGCTCACTGGCTTTGACGACCCACACGTCTGCCACCACATGCTTATTGGAAACCATGCCTTGGCCGGGGAAGGATTTCTTTTCCTGTAAGGGTATTGTATAGGTTAGCAAAATAAAACATTATTAAAAATTATGACACCTATTCTGCCATCCTACAACTAAAGTGTCACTATCCGACAAAATCATATTTTGAGTTATAGAAGAAAAACAAAAAAAAATTGTTGCTATTTATCAACTATAACTCATGTGTGAGAGTTTCCGGTTGCAAACAATAGATCTAATTGCTTATCAAAACTAGGTTAGTAAACGTAGTAATTTGGGGCATTTTTAAGAAAAAAAAACTTTTTAACATAAAAATCAAACCAACTTCCAAAACAAAACGCTACAAAGCGAAAAATAACTTTCTTTTTCGAAGTCGGTGTCTTTGCTGCATGTTGGAAGTTGGTTTGATTTTTTTGTTAAAAAGTTTTTTATTTATTACTTTTTAGTTTTGGTGGGTACCTCCAATTAACATGAAAATTATATGTAGCCAAAATACATCTCATAAAGATTCCAATAAGCCCAAACACGGCTAGTTTCCATTGTTTTATTTCGGAGTTCCAGTACCTACCTTCCGGCTTCATCATCAGATCTGTTCGATAGTACCATTTTCATCAGTACAATTTATTTATAAGTATTTGGTTCATCATATTCGGTTAACTTTTCGAGATATCTTATACCCGTGACATACTTAGCATTAAGGAGTTCCAGTATCTGTGGTCTTCTTCATCAGTTCCACTTCACCAAATAATACTTTCTGAGTGTAAATGATTGCATTGTTGATGGAAGTACAAAAATCACTATATGTATGCCGTATAATATTTGAGGAGTTCCCTCGATTTCTGATTCCATCATCAAAGCCTAACCCGATGACCATAAGACCACCAGGCAAATAAAAGATATACCCTTTCAAATAAAAGAAGAATTTTTCAAATCGGTCCAGGAGTCTTTGAGTAATCGGGTTACATAAATCTATACTAATTTTATAAAGCTGAAGAGTTTGTTTGTTTGTTTGAACGCGCTAATCTCAGGAACTACTGATAGGAATTGAAAAATTATTTTTGTGTTGTATAGTCCATTTATCGAGGAAGGTTATAGGCTATATAACATCACGCTACAACCAATAGGAGCCGAGCATAAATGAAAAATGTTGCAAAAACGGGCAAAAATATTCCTTTTTGAGAACTTTTGTTGCGTGCGCTGCGTAAACGGTTTAGGTTACGCAAATATAATGTATGATGGAATTGTTCTTCTTTAAAAGTTCTAAGAAAAAGTCCGCGACAGCATATGTCTATCTTTTAAGATTGACTCACAATAGCAGCTTTTATGTTCTAAATTTTAATTAGATCACCGCCGCCGGTAGAAACAAAAGTTTACAGGTTACATTCGTATAGGAGTAAGGGTAGGTAGGGTAGGGTAGGTAGGGTAGGGTAGGTAGGGTAGGTAGGGTAGGGTAGGTAGGGTAGGGTAGGTGTAGGGTAGGTGTAGGGTAGGTGTAGGGTAGGTGTAGGGTAGGTGTAGGGTAGGTGTAGGGTAGGTGTAGGGTAGGTGTAGGGTAGGTGTAGGGTAGGTGTAGGGTAGGTGTAGGGTAGGTGTAGGGTAGGTGTAGGGTAGGTGTAGGGTAGGTGTAGGGTAGGTGTAGGGTAGGTGTAGGGTAGGTGTAGGGTAGGTGTAGGGTAGGTGTAGGGTAGGTGTAGGGTAGGTGTAGGGTAGGTGTAGGGTAGGTGTAGGGTAAGTGTAGGGTAGGTGTAGGGTAGGTGTAGGGTAGGTGTAGGGTAGGTGTAGGGTAGGTGTAGGGTAGGTGTAGGGTAGGTGTAGGGTAGGTGTAGGGTAGGTGTAGGGTAGGTGTAGGGTAGGTGTAGGGTAGGTGTAGGGTAGGTGTAGGGTAGGTGTAGGGTAGGTGTAGGGTAGGTGTAGGGTAGGTGTAGGGTAGGTGTAGGGTAGGTGTAGGGTAGGTGTAGGGTAGGTGTAGGGTAGGTGTAGGGTAGGTGTAGGGTAGGTGTAGGGTAGGTGTAGGGTAGGTGTAGGGTAGGTGTAGGGTAGGTGTAGGGTAGGTGTAGGGTAGGTGTAGGGTAGGTGTAGGGTAGGTGTAGGGTAGGTGTAGGGTAGGTGTAGGGTAGGTGTAGGGTAGGTGTAGGGTAGGTGTAGGGTAGGTGTAGGGTAGGTGTAGGGTAGGTGTAGGGTAGGTGTAGGGTAGGTGTAGGGTAGGTGTAGGGTAGGTGTAGGGTAGGTGTAGGGTAGGTGTAGGGTAGGTGTAGGGTATGTGTAGGGTAGGTGTAGAGTAGGGTAGGTAGGATAGGGTAGGTACGTAGCCAGTTGACGGAAGCAAAGCCGCGTGGGACAGCTAGTAAATAAATAAATAGAAAAAAAGATTCTGACGAATTGAGAACCTTTTTTTGATGTCTGTTAAAAATACTGCTTAGGGGCCGTCCCCACGAGCGAGAGAATTGCGGCGATGCGACGAGTGGCTAAGTGCGAGTTGATGTGTCCACCAACGGCAATTTTTTTTCTTTTCTTAATAACAAAAACTGCATATTCACTAGTGTACTTGCACAAGCTACCCACAATACTACACCATCGGCCTATTAATGTTCTAACACAGGCCTCCTCTATGTGAGAGGGGATGGGCCGTAAATCCACCACGCGGGCCCAGTGCGGGTTGGTGGATGTCACATTTCTTCGATTTTTGTTTCTAGAACATGCTGTTTTCTCAGATGTTTTCCTTCACCGTTATGAGAGCAGTATTGATGTAATAATTTACACAAAGTTAAGCGCCTGCCTGGGTCCGAACCCACGACCTTACACCTTGTAAGTTGCGGCCGATACAACTGGGCCACTACTGCTCTCACCACAATACATACATCATGTATACATATGACACTACCTATTTCGCTCTCGCCTGTAACTGAACTACCGTGACTGAACTCTTCAACAAAACTGTTGCACAACGCCTCGTCACGGATAAGCGGCGATTCCGCTATGAATCGTCGCGGACACGCGGCGTTTCTGTTACGAGTCGCGACGATATGCTGGTTGAATAATCGCTCGTTCGTGCAGATTACCCGATATAGATTTTATGATGCAAATAAAGTTATATTATAGAAGCGCGGATCCGACGCGATTCTCTCGGTCGTGGAGGCGGCCCCTTAGAGAGATCGATAGATTTTTTTTGCTCATTACGAAGGTATTGAAAACTCAAAAATCGCCAAATGACATATAGTGACACTCTAGTTATAGGACGGCAGTATTGAAATATACCAATGGGAGAATTGCTTATACTATTGACATTTCTATCATCGAAGATCGCCTTCACATCCGCTTAGCCGCCTCTCTTTTTACCCGATATCGCCCAAAATGGGTAGCACTTTAGTAGCCACGAATCGATACTTTTTCGATGTTATGCAATTGTATCGCTGCTTTCGTGCGCTGCAAATCCGCATACGACCAAAAGCAGCGAAGTAGCGGCGTAAATAAAACACGCTACTGAATCGATGCAAGAAGTCGTCGTGGGAGACCTTGCATGTGACTGTCAATATAGAGAGATTGACAATAAGGAAGCGAGAGTAGGTATTCTAATAATGCATGATCTTCAACTTACATGTTCTTTCAATACTTCAATGTCCATCACAATATATTCTACCAGTTGTTTAGGATTACATATTGGAGAGAATGGGTTTCTCCAGTAAACTGTTGATGACACCTCACAAACTGAAAGAAGTATTCAATATAAATTAGAATGAGATCAGTAGTAATTCTTCTGATTGTTTTAATCTCAATAGCCGTGATCCATTGGCAGGCAAACTCGCTTCAGTTTTACTATTGGCTTTGATTTATTGTTGGATTAGAAAGTTAACAGTCATATCTCATTATGTGACCCAAGACAGTGCTTATGTCAATCAATCTGCCTAGCCTTTTCCCAACTATATTGGGGTCGGCTTCCAGTCTTACCGGATTCAGCTGAGTACCAGTGTTTTACATGGAGCGACTGCCTATCTGACCTCCACAACCCAGTAACTGGGTAACACGATACCCCTTGGCAAGACTGGTGTCAGATCTCAAGCTTCTGACTACTCAAAACGACTGTCAAAGATCTTCAAATGACAGCCGGGACCAACGGCTTAACGTGCTTTCCGAGGCACGGAGGAAACTCGGTATGTTGAAATGGTCACCCATCCACGGACCGACCTCGTCAAGCGTTGCTTAACCTTGATGATCGAGCATAGCGGCTGTTATTATTTAGCCACGAGCTCCTGTACGAGAGCTTATGTACTGATAAAAAAATAACATCACAGGAAGCAAATAAAACTGTGTGACTACTCGCCAATAGATCACCAAAAAACTCATAAATCATCTAAAATTACCTTGCCCAGTCCTAGCATCAATCAGATGAATAGTACTTGTAACTCTGTTAACCAAACAGATAGGCGATATAGAGCCAAGCTGCTGAGTCAGCTTCTTAGGCAGGCACACAACACTGTCTTTAGACAGAGGAACAATCTCAATACTAAACGTGAACTTGTAGTTGTAAATATTACTGTGGATGTCATGTGATATAAGCTTTTTGGAATGTGAGCATTTTATAGGCAACACTGACTGGATGAAGTCCACCATTTTGCGCGCGTGGTTTTCTGATACGTAGAAGAAATCTAACCCATCTGAAAGTAAAAAGAAAGTTGTTAATAATTGAGGATTCACACTTTTATACTTAAACATAGTGATTATTGGACAATTAGATATAAAACTGCAACATTTTTTAGTAGATTAATAAATTACCAGACAGAATTTTGACCAAGTCATGACAAACAATAGCAGATAACCCTCCCAAAATAAGAATCTACAAAAATATATTTTTTATTTTTGTCTATGCTATCCCACAGCAGGGCAAAAGCCTTTCTTTTTTCTGCCCATTCCACCCAGTTTAATACAAAATCTATAATAAGTTAAATCAAATTCATTCAATATAATTTAAGTATTTTGGACGCAGATGACGCTTACCATGTTTAGGTTTGATACCAAGAGTGTTTTCATGCGCCTTATGTTTTAAGATCAGCTGTTCCAGGTAGTAGAATGTCTTCCTGTTATTGGCGCGCTGTCTCACTTGCACCAAGGCGCGCCAGTAGTCTTGTGCCTCAGACCGATGGCATGCGTCGCACATCTGGTGCTGAATGCTATACTCTACAATGAAGGTCTGTTGGAGCACTGCTCCCCCCATCACTTCCCCTTGTATTGTTATTTTTACCTAGAAAAGTAAATTCAAATTCAATTTATTGCATCCATAATGTACATATAGTACGACATAAAAGAGTAGAAATTAAATATTTGGGAACTAAAAGTTTTCAATTTCTGGCAACATCTAAAATGAGTACTTGAGCTGTCAATTTTTCTCGATCGGTTTCGATTTTCGTAAGAATTTTGGTTTTTGTGTGATATTTCTGAGTGTGGACTGACAAACAGTGGCAAATCATGAATAAGGTAATTCGTGGATGTGCCCGTGATATAGTTTACAAAGTTTATATGTGGTGTATAGCCGAATTCCAAGCTGGGAAGCTTCTATACAACTTAGAAGATGTTTACTGTCGTACAGCAGATTTTACTGGTAAGTAACTATTGAAATTTACGCTAAACGTTAATTACAAACGATTAATACATTCAGGGAGCTAAATTTTCGAACCACATAACATTTATAAATTATTTGTCTAACATTTTTGAGGTTATGCTAAGGTAAACAAATACCGTTGTAGTTATAGCGCGACTTAACAACTTTGATAGTAAGGCAAAAAAAAATAATGTAATTTATTGCGGATACGATTTTTTTTTTTTCTATGCCATATTTGTTGCTAAACAATTTTAAAATATATTCACGTTTATTTACCGCGGAACTTCTTTCGTCGGACTGACAGTGATTCTTTTGTTTACTTGTTTTAGGTGTTTCTGTAAGCACTGTGCGCAGAATCGTGCAACACGGCATTGAAAACGGTGGGAAATTCTCAACACCAGCTAAACACATGAAGGGTCGTCCCATGGTACAGACAGCAGTGACGATGAGAGTTCAGAAATCAGTGACGAATCAATACCAGAGCTTAAAATAGACTACACGAACTTAAGTGATCCCATGAAAGGTGTCTCTACACCTTTCATGGGATATTTAGATTTAGATTTATTAAATTAGTTTATTTTATTAATTTTAGTTTATATCTGTGTATATATGGAAAGCAATTGATTATTAAAAATACTTTTTTTTTGTGAAATTGTTGTTTTATTACTACTACATATTAAATATTTAATAAATATACTTGTTTAATATATTTAGTCATTTTTTATACCCAATAAATAAATAATACTATTCAAGTATCAAGATCAGCTAGGTCGTACTAACTGGGTTGCTATCTGAGCGATTGTGGCGCCCTCATTTAATTTCTACTCTTTTATGTTGCACTGTACAGGTGGTAAATATAAGTAACAGAAACAATTATGGACCCTGTCGAGCACAGCAACATTCTAGATACATACATTCACGGTCTTATTAATAAAAATGGCGTATTCGCAGCTTACTCCGAAGTTACTCTTGGACTAGCTAATCCCGGCGTAACTAAGGATTAACATAGATCTAGCAATGTTATTAATAAACATGGAATAACCTCGGACTAACTATTCATTTTTTAGTCTTGGATTTACGCGTAAGCTCTGGCAACCCAGTTGAATTTAAAAGTAAAAAGAATGAACTAGTGAATGAAAAATAAGCAAGTTGAAGACATTATGTAGAAAAAAAAGCTAAAAATGACATCTGCCATAGAGATTTGACAGTAAAGGTGAAGGATCCCTCCTTTTCAAACTATCGTATTACCTATAAACTTAAAAATTACATAAAATGATGATTAATTAATTAATTAATTTGTAATTTCGTTGACTAAAGCTAAACAGCTGCCAATGACCTTATTTGTTTTTAATGTTCCACATCTACGAAATAAAAAATCAGAGTTGTATTAATTGTGGTTGCGAGAGTTTTTGGCGGGATTTTTCGAGTGTAGTTCAGCGGCTGTTAATATTATTTGCAAATTGATTCCTAGTGGATATTGTGATATTAAATTGGTGTAGTTTTATGTCTCAACTGTCTACGCAACTGGTCAATCTGTGAACGCATTGACAGAAGCGATCTCGGGATAGTGGAGCGGAGAATTTTACTGTAGTATTGACTACCTCCCGCAAAGCTTACTGGGAAGGCTTACTGGGAAGGCTGACTTGATACAATTTGCTGCCAAATACTCCAAAAAACATTAGAATCTGTTGCATCCGCATTCTTATGCATATTAAAGAATTCAAGAAGGATATTATGCACTGAACACGAGGCGGTATGGTCTAAGACCTTAGCCTGCCCGAATAGGGCGATGCAAAAAAATTAAAATAATTGTGGTTGCCATAGTTACACTACTCTTATTCCGACCTTAAGCTGGCACCATGGTTTAACTTTTAGTCCGAGACTAGTGTCAGATTAGTATAATCCCTCCTTATTCCGTGTTTATTAATACGGATTTTTTTTAGTACCAACCTAATGCTTGTAATAAAGTTATTCTTACCTTAGTCCACGTTTATTAATAAGACGGTTAGTGTCTAGGAGCGAGGAATAGCACTCAATATTTTCCTTATTAACATTTTAGGTATCTATTCCCTGTGTTTCTGTTTTTATTTGGTAATGAAATAATGTGTATGTCTTCTTTATTATTTTAAATTATATATTATTATTACTTGTTCATATATTTGCTTCAGTTTTTGTAAGTATTACAATTTTATTAGACATAGTTTATATTTAATAAAATTAATACCTACTTAATGTCTTACTATAAAATGTCGAATTTTGATTCAATTAATTATGTCATTTTACTTATCGAGTTAACATTAATTAAAACTCAAACAAAAAGAATAAAAAAGATGGATGCACTGGTTGGTAGATGGTATGGCTAAGAAGGAAGTGAATAAGAAAACTTTAAAACTGACAGAGATGTGAGACAGAAAACTCTTCTAACTTCCTCATACATTAGGATAAGTATTATTAAAACATGTAATTCCTTGTAGGTTTTAAATTTAATTTGGAATGGATAGTGTTGGGATATTTAAAATAGTTGGCTAGGCCTGATTGTGATTCTGCACATATTGAATAAATACAAAATTATTTTGTATTGGCTGCTGCCAGAGCAGCCTGTCTGTATTTTTGATGATCTTCACAGCAGCAGCCACAATATAGTCACAGTCACTATATTTAGAAACCTATGTAATTGTTTTTACCTTTATTCTCTTGGAATGAGGTTCAGTCCAAGCAAAGGAAGCATCAACAAGTTTAACTCTGCCAAGTCCCTTCAGTTTTTTGAGGCAGAGGGCAAGGAGTTCTCGGGACTCCAGGGCAGCTACCACCCATTCTGCTGGTGGTTGTAGGTATCTAGAACAGATTAAATGTTTTGATGAAGGGATTGGAAGGGACAAAGTGTAGAATAGAATATACTTTATCTACTCTCATATCGTAATCTTCGAATGATAAACTTCAAAACGAGTTTATATTGACATAATTTATAAACACAATACCGAAATTTCAATTTATATTCTTATTATAACACTTTTTCTAGGGGCACCGTGTTTACCCAGTTACTGGGTTGTGGAGGTCAGATAGGCAGTCGCTCCATGTAAAACACTGGTACTTAGCTGAATCTGGTAAGACTGGAAGCCGACCCCAATATAGTTGGGAAAAGGCTAGGCAGATGATGATGATTATAACACTTTTTCTCTAACAAAATAATGCTATAAAAAACGATTTATTCTTCGTTCGTCCTGAAGTTTTGTCCCACATTCCGAAAAATTCTTAGTTTGTCCCATATCACTATTGAAGTTGTGTTTCGTCCCAAATTACAAATACTTTAAAGGTACAGGCAACAAAAAAATAAGTCTTTATTTGAAATCAACATTTGTAAACTAAAAATTGGATCAACTGTAAACTAAGAGATATATTTAAAAATAAAACACATAACTAGGTAAAAAAACTACAAAGCAAAAATTTACTTTCTTTTCCGAAGTCGGTGTCTTTTGTACCCATTGTTTTCCGTTTTTCGACACCGACTTCGGAAAAGAAAGTACCTAATTTTTATCTTTGTAGTTTTTTTTTCTGGAAGTCGGTTTGATTGTTGTGCTAGACAAACGCAATACCGCCACGCCACGGTCACTCTGCTTGGCTTTTTGTAAGATAATAGCGTGATGAATTTCAGTCTAAAGGAAGTTTTAAGTTAGGTACTTTAAAAAGAAAAATACACACATAATGCAATATTGCTCATCCTCCATTTAGCCTAAATGTTGCTCTGACCTCTAATGATTATTTATGCAAAATTTTAATAGAATCTTTTCTGTAGTTTTGGAGCCTATTGAACGCCTATGCATTGCAGCATACAAACAGACAAGCTTGCTTCAGTGTTTCCGTCTTATACCGCGTAGTTTTTTTTCAAAAGTATTAAATGTACAGTTTGGGATCATCATCATCATCATCAGCCTATAGCAGTCCACTGCTGGACATAGGCCTCTCCAATCGCACGCCATTTGCTTCGATCTTCGGCAACTCTCATCCAGCTGCTACCAGCCACCCTGCGAAGATCGTCACTCCACCTAGCCTGAGGGCGTCCCACCTTACGTTTACCAGTTCGCGGTCTCCACTCAAGAACACGTCTACTCCAACGGTCATCGGTTCTACGGCTTATATGGCTGGCCCATTGCCACTTCAGCTTGCTTATTCTGTGAGCTATGTCGACAACTTTGGTTTTCTTCCGGATCACCTCGTTTCGGATTCGATCCCTTAGAGAGACTCCGATCATAGCTCTTTCCATAGCTCGCTGGGCGACTTTAAATTGATGCACCAGCCGTATCGTGAGTGTCCACGTCTCGGCCCCGTAGATCATAACAGGTAGGACGCACTGGTTGAAGACTTTGGTCTTCAAGCTCTGTGGAATACGTGACGAGAAGACTTGACGTAGTTTTCCAAACGTCGCCCAGCCCAGCTGTATCCTTCTATTAGCCTCCTTCTCAAAGTTGTTCTTACCAAACTGCAGAGTTTGCCCGAGGTAAACGTATTCTTGAACAACTTTGAGAGCACCGCCATTGACCACAATCGATCCCGGAGTGATGTGTGTATTGAACATAACCTGGGTTTTGTCCAAGTTCATCCGGAGACCGATGCGTGCAGAAGAACCAGCAAGGCCGTCCAGCATCAACTGCAAGTCATGCAGCGACTCTGCCATTATGACGATGTCATCCGCAAATCGCAAGTGTGAGTTGTATTTGCCGTTTATATTAATGCCGCGTCCTTCCCAGTCCAGCGTCTTAAACATATCTTCCACCGCGTTGCTAAACAATTTCGGAGAAATAACGTCCCCTTGTCTAACCCCTCGTCGCAGTGAGATATGCTTAGTTTGCCGGTCCTGACTTTGGACGGTCGTTGTTGCGTTTGCATAAAGACATCTCAGCACTTGGATTTATCGCCAGTCCACTTGGCATCGCTGCATAGATTCCAAAACAGACCAGGTTTCGATAGAGTCAAAAGCCTTCTCATAGTCCACAAAAGCAAAACACAGGGGCCGATTATATTCTTCGGACTTCTGTATAATTTGCCGCAATGTGTGGATGTGGTCTATGGTGCTGTATCCTCCTCGGAACCCGGCCTGTTCCGGTGGTTGAAACTCGTCAAGTCTTCGCGCTAGACGATTTGTAACGACTCTCGAAAACAGCTTATATACATGGCTAAGAAGCGAAATGGGTCTGTAATTCTTCAAAAGGGTCTTGTCACCCTTTTTGAAGAACAGAATGACGCTCCTTTGCCACGCTTCTGGAGTTCTCCCAGAGAACAGGATAGAATTGAAGAGCTCCCCAAGCTCTTTCAGTAACGGACGTCCTCCCGCTTTCAGTAACTCGGTAGTAATCTCGTCCTCGCCCGGGGATTTTCCATTTTTAAGCTGTTTGAGAGCCGCCTCGATTTCGTCTAGGCTTACCTCAGGCAGGTCTTCTGTGAAATGGCGGGTTACGGTGGCTTTAGAATCCTCATTTTCGGGATCAGGCCGAGATGCATGCGTTGCGTACAATTGGCCGTAGAAGTCTTCAACTTCCGAAAGAATATCCGGCTTTGAAACGACGATATTCCCATTAGATGTAGTCAACTTCGTCAGGTGGCTCCTGCCAAGTGACTGGACGAACACTTTCGACCCCCGGTTTTGCCCCGGTTTTGACATCACTACGATTTTATTACATGTACCTATATATACTTCAGACCAACCTATCAAGCTCAACCAATTACAAACTCGATCAGTTCTCAATCACACTTTACTCATTCTTTAACCAGGTGACGAATTAGTACTCATATTGAATGCACTTTGCGTCACGGGTGCTAGCGTGAAGCCCGTTTTGCTGATAACGGAAAATAATGCTGGCCAAATGAGTCAATTAAGCAAGCAAACAAAGGATGCAATATTTAAAAGGAGTGGACCTTTTTTACCTGCTCTTCTAAACAGATTCCAGTGAAGTCAGCTGTATACGTATTATTTGCTCACTAAGACCGGCAAGAGAGTGTTTTTATAATAATACGAGTAAATTTTCTCTCGCGGAGAAGACAATGAGGAGCGGGGTTTTTAAATAGTTGATTGATGTTAAATATTTAAAATACTTAAGCCTTTTTTGCTGATTATACAAACAAATAAGTTTGGTACATACAAACAAAATATGGGCCGTAGAAGGAATATAAAATAGGACGAAGCGGGAATGAAATAATTAAAATTATATTTTGGGACGAAGGAAGCATATTGTTTGGGACGAACCAGGCTTTTGTCATGTGGCACGAAACTCAGTGGGCCGAACGAAGAACAAATCTAAAACACTTTTTTCTATTATGATACAGGACAAATCCAAGAAGTAAATCACTAAGGAGTTTCCATCAAATTATTTTTTTGTAATGCCATTTTTATAGTACCTATTATAAAAAGATTTGATTCCAAATTGTACTTGTCTGTGACAATACCAGCTTTAGGCTTAGCACGCACTGCGATTTTTATTCGCGCGAATTTTGTCTCTTTCTAGCTATTCATAGAGATCAAAATATTCGCGCGAATTAAATGAATACCCCTTATTATGCAACAGTTTCATAAACTACTATTATTGCACTACAAAAGTTACACATCTCTTTTATAAGAAAACTTAATTATATGGGTACAAAGGCGTTCTTAGCGCTGACAGAAATATCTATCAGACAACCTTTGGAAATAATAATAATAGTATATGTGTAATTATTTTCTATACAAATTTATCAGAATTTTATGAGGGACTTGAGAAATTCCATAGAGGCCTATATATATAGAATCCAGTATTGCATTAGTAATTGGATGAATATCAATCCCTGCACAACTTTAAAGCTACATAAATGGTTGTCTGTATGAGGTTGCCTAGTGCGATAAGACTGCCCATTGTACACTTGTGTTTGTGATGTTTGTTCTGTTTGCTTTTTATGGTTGTTAAATACCAAACACTCAAATGGTACTCAGTACTTAAGTTTGAACTAATGTGTATACCAGCAGGGTTGAAGTTATAAATAAAAAGACCAAACTGTATACCGATCTAAGTAAAGCTAAAACTCTCAAGACCCTATACCAAATTGGCAAACAATCTCCCCTGCAACTTCTATTTTGACGCCAACGCCATCTAGTTGCGTCATTGTAAAACTTGAAAATAATCAATGCTTTTGTTGAGCTAATGATGAGTGACTGTTGATCATTAACAGTAGAGATGGGTCGTCGACGTATTTTTCGTTAACGAAACTAGACCGTCCATTTCCGTTGATCGACGAGTCGATCAACTAGTTGAATTTGTCGACTAGTCCATTACGTAAACTATGTTAAGTAGACGTTCTTTGTAAACTTTGCGACGACGCGACGCGCGGCGTCTACGGATCGACAACAACTTTCAACTTTCCGATTTAACGTAAACAAGTACAAACCAGTTTACCTCGCATCGTTCGATCGGTCAATCGCTTTACTCTTCTGCACACGTGAAGCTATAATTATTGGCGTCCTTTTCTTCTTAACACAATGCATTTTTATTCCAAAATGGCTTTCGACTCATAGAAATATCAACTCTATGTTTATAGATTTAGAGTTCAAATTAATTTGCTTGATATTCGTCCGTTGTTAACTTGTACTACCCAACTAAGTTCTCGCGTCGGTCGTCGCGTTACAAGTCGACATGAACATAGTCGAGTCTCAGTTTAGCCGTCTACGAATTCAACTAGTTCGTTGATTAACGGTGAACCGTCGAATCGTTCATTGTACGTCGACGGTCGAATTAACTAGTTCGTTCATTCAACGCCCATCGCTAATTAACAGCGATGTATAATAATAAATAAATGATTTTAACAAAACTTAATACAGAATAGCAATCATTATTTTACAAGAAAATTATATTGGTTGATATTATTTAAAACCATCATCATATTTTAGATATTAATTATTATTTATTTTTTATTATTATTTGAGATATATTTTTTTATTTTTTTTAATAAAATGAATAGTTTACCTCTCACATCCTCTGCAGAAGAAAATAGTTGCTTGCTTGGGTATGCCTTCAGATATGTCTATGTCAGTTCGAAGACATGCCACACACATGTTAGAGGGATTGGGCTCTATAGGCACTGCACACTGGCAACATAATCTGGAAATGTAGGAACATAGGTTAATAAACTAGTATGACTAACATACTTCAATAAGCTCTTCATTCTAAATACTGAAGATTATGAGAACCCACAGACATATTCACTGCTGGAAATTGACTGTTTGAAAAGTATGCTTATTTATCTATTAAAATAGGTACCGCTGCAATGTAAACATGGTGGTGGATGGTTACATTAATTTCAAATAAAGGTATTAGTCCGTATTTACCCAAGTAATATTAATTTCACAACATTAATGTAACATGGCATTTGTTATTTAACCTAAAAAATAACTTACACTCGTGCACTGGTAAGCGCAGCTTCGTTCTCAGGGGAAATATATTCCATTTTAAATAACAATGTAACAACAACACTTATTATATGGATATTTATACTTTATATCAAAACTGAAATATTATGGATGAAGGCGAACACGCCGTTCGCACTTTGCAGTTCAGTTCCACACAAACAGAAACAAATGTCATGAAGAATCTCATGATCGATCTGTCAGTGCCTCAAGTAATATCGTCTGTGGTTTGATCCATGGAATTAGTAAGCATTTTAAGTGCAAGGAAAAGGAAACCATGATAATATTAGGTACTGTTTGAAAAGAACATCTTTAAAGTATTATATTGTTGTGGCCAGAAACATGAAAAAGACACTCATATGAGTACTTTCGAGTAATATTGTTGAGAAAGTGAACGATGTACAAAATGTCTAGTCTTAACTTAAAACTAAGCAAGCTATTACTTAAAGCGGTTGCGCTTGAGCATCGACCAACTATTAATACTACTTAAGATTTCCAATTATTTTGTTGGTTCCTGGCCGATAAATAAAATAAAACATTATTCTGTAGAAGCACTGAGAATATCAACCGACACTAATGTTTTTTAATCTGCACATCCGGATACGGCAGTGCCGTAATCATCCTGTACTGATTTCCGAACGTCGAATTGTTACGTAAAGAATCCGAACCTCTTTCGTGACCTCTCCGAACATCTACTGTGCATTTATTCAATCGATTCACCTAAACGAAAATGTTCTCTACCGTCTGCAGGGCCGGCCGTTTGGCCACAAGGACGGTAGTAAATAATACCTCCGACAAGACACCTTTATTAGCGGCGCCCGTCGTGAACAAACGTGATTATGCGGCCCAAGCTGCAGCAGGCAAGGGAAAAGGTAAGGTGGTTGCTGTTATTGGTGCCGTCGTAGACGTACAGTTCGAAGACAACCTTCCACCCATCCTTAATGCTCTGGAGGTCCAGAACCGTCAACCCCGGCTTGTGCTGGAGGTGGCGCAGCACTTGGGAGAGAACACCGTCCGCACCATCGCCATGGACGGTACCGAGGGTCTGGTCCGCGGCCAGCCCGTCCTCGACTCCGGATCGCCCATCCGTATCCCCGTGGGCGTAGAGACCCTCGGCCGCATCATCAACGTCATCGGTGAGCCCATCGACGAGCGCGGCCCCATCCCTACTGACAAGACCGCCGCCATCCACGCCGAGGCTCCCGAGTTCGTGGACATGTCCGTGGAGCAGGAGATCCTCGTCACTGGCATCAAGGTCGTCGACTTGCTTGCCCCCTACGCCAAGGGAGGCAAGATTGGCCTGTTCGGCGGCGCTGGAGTCGGTAAGACGGTACTCATCATGGAGTTGATCAATAACGTTGCTAAGGCGCACGGTGGTTACTCCGTGTTTGCGGGAGTGGGCGAGCGCACCCGCGAGGGTAACGATTTGTACCAAGAGATGATTGAGTCTGGAGTCATCTCCCTGAAGGACAAGACCTCCAAGGTATCGCTTGTGTACGGACAGATGAACGAGCCCCCCGGCGCGCGTGCCCGTGTCGCTCTGACTGGTCTGACCGTCGCCGAGTACTTCCGTGACCAGGAGGGACAGGATGTACTGCTGTTCATTGATAACATTTTCCGTTTCACCCAGGCTGGTTCTGAGGTGTCTGCCCTGCTGGGTCGTATCCCCTCCGCTGTAGGTTACCAACCCACCCTGGCCACTGACATGGGTACCATGCAGGAGCGTATTACCACCACCAAGAAGGGATCCATCACCTCTGTGCAGGCTATCTATGTGCCCGCTGATGACTTGACTGACCCTGCCCCTGCCACCACCTTCGCTCATTTGGATGCTACCACTGTATTATCCCGTGCCATCGCTGAGCTGGGTATCTACCCCGCTGTGGATCCCCTTGACTCAACCTCTCGTATCATGGACCCCAACATCATTGGAGCTGAGCACTACAACGTAGCACGTGGCGTTCAGAAGATTCTTCAGGACTACAAGTCACTCCAGGACATCATTGCTATCTTGGGTATGGATGAGTTATCTGAGGAAGATAAGCTGACTGTTGCTCGTGCACGTAAGATCCAGAGGTTTTTGTCCCAGCCTTTCCAAGTGGCTGAGGTGTTCACAGGACACGCTGGCAAACTGGTGCCCCTCGAGGAAACCATCAAGGGCTTCTCTGCAATCCTGAAGGGCGAGTATGACCACTTACCCGAAATTGCATTCTACATGGTCGGACCCATCGAAGAAGTTGTGGCTAAGGCCGAAACCCTAGCCAAGTCTTAAATGAATTTAGTTTTTAGGATTTTCATTAATAACATAAGTTATTGCTTATGTATCCAATAAATTATGTAAAGAACGAGCTCCGGTATTGTAGATAAACATTCTGTACTGGTACAAAATAAAAATATGTAACTTACACTTTGTATTATTTTATATTTTATTATCTAACCTAATTATGTAACTACCTAGTAATAGTTATTTCCTGAAAAAAAAAGTGATTCAAAACACATCTTGTCTTGCTTTTAGTGTCCAGTAGGCCTAGGTGCGAGACTGCTAATAGCAAATACATAACAAGTACCTAGCACACTAGGATTTAAATTCTTATCCCAGGTCATTCCAAATTTTCTCCTGACATAATCATGTAATTTTTAAGCTAGGTTGGAATTGAGCCAATTTTTTGACAATTATCACATTACGTAAGCCATCATGATGCCATATGTTTCTTGCAAACCCAATATTCTTAACTTTTCACCCTTTCCTACTTAATTGGTTTTGAAAGTAGATTCCAACTAGAAATTATCACAGGTTCATAAACCATCAATAGTCTATGATAGTTATAGGTACTCTTCCTACTACTTAATCTTAGTCTGGTACTTAATACAATCTTTGCTTAATACGTCGCCCCGCCCAACCTGGAAATCGCGATCCTATGACCTGCTGACTGGTTTAACTCCTTATGTTACTTTTTTTGCCTGAGTTAGCAGCTGGCGTAATAGTAAAATAGTTTATACATCGGAGATGGGGCGATTGCAGTCTTGACGTCAGCACAATCTGCAAATTTATTATGACATACATTAGTAGCTTAACACCTAAACAGGACTCGCCGGGGCGTTTAGCAACCCTATCATCTTGCCTAGCCTTTTTTCCCAACTATATTGGGGTCGGCTTCCAGTCTTACCGGAATCAGCTAAGTACCAGTATTTTACATGGAGCGACTGCCTATCTGACCTCCACAACCCAGTAACTGAGTAACACGGTACCCCTTGGCAAGACTGGTGTCAGATGTCAAGCTTCTGACTACCCGTTACGACTGTCAAAGATCTTCAAATGACAGCCGGGACCAGCGGCTTAACGTGCTTTCCGAGGCACGGAGGAAACTCGGTATGTTGAAAGGGTCACCCATCTACTGACCGACCTCGTCAAGCGTTGCTTAACCTTGATGATCGACCCGTGCGGCTGTTATTATTTAGCCACGAGCTCTAGAAATACAGAGCAAGACCATAGCCCATAGGTAGGTCAAGGGCGTCGTCAGCCGATGGCCCAGGGGTGGCAAGATGATATATGGACGATGGGAAAAGTATGAATTGTATATGACTCGCGCACGAAGGGTTCCGTACCATTATCGCAAAAAATCACGTATGTCACGTGTGCGTGAGCTTTAATTCTGTTTTTACCCGACTGCCCATGTACGGTAATGTGTTTATCAGTCTATGTGTATGTATGTTTGTTCCTATGTGGCGTTCTAGAGACTCAACGCGTTGGCGGATTTTGATGATTCGTACGTCAATCGATTCGTCTTAACCTTGCGAGTGTCAAAAT
The DNA here is from genome assembly GCA_948252205.1 of Orthosia incerta. Lineage (NCBI taxonomy): Eukaryota > Metazoa > Arthropoda > Insecta > Lepidoptera > Noctuidae > Orthosia > Orthosia incerta. The sequence goes on from OX411748.1 coordinate 12,489,790, forward strand.
ATTATTAAATTACATTACAAAATAGAAAAATGGCGGCTTTTGGGCGCCATATTGTGGGGGCCCAATATTATTTTTCTTCCAACCCCATCGTGTGGGGTATCAAAATAAAGGGTTTTATGAGGTGATTTCAAAAATAACACTTATATGTTTAAATGTACCTAATTCTAAAAAAAATATTAACTAAAAAGTTATAAATAAAAAAACTTAGTTTTTTAGCAGTCGTGTTTTTTTAATTATCTTTTTTTAGTATTTGTTGTTATAGCAGCAACAGAAATACACATCATCTATGATAATGTCAACTGTCTAGCTATCACGGTTCATGAGATACAACCTGGTGACAGACAGACAGACGGACTTAGTAATAGGTCCCGTTTTTACCCTTTGGGTACGGAACCCTAAAAACGATCGATATATCGTTCATAAACATCGATGTTTCACTTTTAAAAATATTGATGTTGCATCCCTAGTCAAAACTGTATGATTCCACTGTGAGAGATCGGTGAGAGAGCAACGAAGCTGTAAGGACGTAGGAAGCAGGACAAATAGCACTATCTCTTTTCATATCGGAATCATGACAGTATTGATACGTGAGAGTACGGCCACAGTCAAAAATAAAAACGGTGCATAGTCCGTGGCACAGTAAAATATACAAACAGTATGGCAACTACCTACAAACGCTCGAAACGGCACACTCAAACAAACATTCTCTATATTTACTCACGCACCGACGAGACCCTTAGGCTTAGCACACACTGCGATTTTTATGCGCGCGAATTTTTTTCGCCCTTTCTGCAACCTATGGAATTGTAGGAGGCTGCACGCATTGCGGTAAAAAAATCGCGCGGAAATAATACCGCATAAAATCCGTGTTTTTCCACAGAATCCACTGCACCGCGGCGCGGATTAAATTCGTGCGAATATTTCGAGCACTATGAACAGGTGGAAAGATACAAAAATCGAGCGAAATTTTATCCGCAGTGCGCGTTAGTTAGATTCAGTAAAAATTCTCGCGAATAAAATCCGCACGGCTAAAAATCGCAATGCATGTTAAGCCTTACGTAGCGGTCGCAGTGCCGTCAGTACCACATGAGTAATCTACTCATGTGGTCAGTACTGAGTTACTTGGTACTGAGCACCGCGACGCGACGAGTGGTCACGTATTGTGTGAGTGTGCCGTTTCGAGCGTTTGTAGGTAGTTTCCATACTGATTGTATATTTTTACTGTGTCCGTGGCATAGTAGCGCCGCCCGCCGCTTATATACATACTTTGTGATAGTGTAGGCAAGGTAGGTACAGGACGATTCAAACTTGATGGCTGTAAAGTGCACCCTTCGCTCCCGCTAAAACCCCGTTACGTGAATTTGCGACAGCGCAGCGCTGCGACTTACAGTATTCCTTTCATTTATTCCGAGCTGTCACTAAATCTAGATATTGACAGCAAAAATTAGGGTCCATCTGAACTGCCTGTCCTGTAGTGATTGTGGTAAAGACTTATCATGGGCTAGCCTTTTAACTGCTGAGTTAGGCCTAACCACAATGAACAGCAGGTGATGTGTGATATGACCGTAATTTATCGTATATCGTATCGTGCAGATCAGCGCCGTGTGGACGGCCGGTACATTAATGCATGTCCAGGCAATCACTGTCCATTCCAGGTTGCCTGGAACACAAAGTACGTAAGCGGCAGCGCGCCGCTACACCTTCTACACATTGAAATATAATAATTGTTGCACAAGGTCGCAATCGACGATTTCTAATTCTAATATACCCATCTTTTATTATTAAAAAATAAAAAACTTTTTTACAAAAAATACTAGTTACCGACTTCCAAATAAGAAAACTACAAAGTGAAAAATAACTTTATTTTTGGAAGTCGGTGTCTTTCGTAGGTACCATTTTTTTTTGCGTTATGGACACCGACTTCCAAAAATAAAGTTATTTTTCACTTTGTAGTTTTCTTATTTGGAAGTCGGTAGTATTTTTTGTAAAATAGTTTTTTTTATATTTTTCACTTTTTAGTTGTACCTACCTAATAGGCAAGTTGTTTAGTAAGTTTCCTATAATGCCAGAATAGTTTACCCGAATATCATGAAACTTGAACAAAACCGATCAAATGAGAGATCTGCTTACCCCTTAAGAGCGTACTGGCGTGATGTTATGTTATGAAATTGTATAAACAATAAACAGACATGCGATTGCAGCAGTCCCGAGAGATTTGCCGTTATTTATTGAAGAGTTCTGTTGTATTTCTTCGAAGTTCTTTATCAGATCTTCACCAAATTAAAATGGGACCAATTTTGGAACATACTCTTTCAAACAAAAACATTATTTTCAAAATCGGTCCACAATTGACGGAGATATCGGTGAACATACATAAAAAAAAATCATACAAGAAGTCGAACATAGAACCTCCTCCTTTTTCGAAAGTCGGTTAAAAACACAACAGAGGTACACTATACTAAAATAATAGGTACACTGTCTTGTTAAAAAAAATAATTAATTAATTTATATTTTGAGGTATAAACGGCTTTCCTGATAATTTACTGGGAAACTTAAACGAAAATCCTAAGTCCTACGGAACATTCAGCACGCAGGTCCGACTCGGGGAGAGTGGGTAACAGTGGATCGCGGGGTACAGTGGATAATTCACTATAAATAATAATAAAATAATAAAAATATTTTATTGACACAAAGAAAAAGTTATACATTTCCATTTGAAACCCTGACTCCTGGTGTGCATTACCCCAACAGGAAAGTGGCTCCTGGAGTGATATGAGTGGAACGTATAATTAGAGCGTAATCTGCTGTGAATGTGCGCTACATAAAAAACATGTGCGTGTCGTCGTTTTTGAGAAAAACGGACAAAAGGTTTCCTGCTAGGGTAACGTTGTTCCAGCAGGAAAATTCTAAGCGAATGATCGGAGTGAGAAATATTGTGCATGGGCAGAGAGCTTATAGTTGTGCAAGAATGTGCGCTGAAAATATAATAAGTGCGTAATCTGGTTTTCGAGATATTGCATTTCCTGCTGGGGTAACGTTTTGCAGAATCGTGTATCTCTGAAACTATTGTATGTGCGCCTGTAGAATAAACATACACGAGTAGCTCTTGATTTGTGCGTATTTGTGCCGGAGTTAGATTTAAGAAAATATTTATAGTTTTAAAGAAATCGCACTTTTTTGAAAACCCGAAAAAAAATCACAGCGCCTTAATGAGAAAACTTATAAGCTCGCTGAAAACTGTAATCAGTCCATCTTGACGCTTGTATTAACCATAAAAAGTTTCAAAAGTATACATGCTTGCGTTATCGAATAATATTGCTAAAAGTCAAAACGACGGTGTCTTAACTTTGACGGCAAAATACGAGAAACCGGCTCAACCCAAGATGGTAGGTGTAAAGCACAAATAAGAGAGTTTAGTCAAAAATATATTGTGAAAATATTCAGCTTGGAATGTTTCGCATTAAGTAGATTTAAACACAAAACTAAATATGTAAACAACGGCTGGTTATCCGACCAAATTCGAATGACTACAAAAAAGCGACGGATTCATACATAACGATGACCTTCTTAATTGGACGTATTAAACCTAAGCTGTTGTCCGTACAGTCGCGTTCAAACGTTTGGTGATTTGACCTAATTTTGGGGGCTATTTAAAAAAAAACATTAAATGCACCTTGTGACCATAACAAATGAAAGAGCTTGTTGATGTAGAAATTAATATTTTTCTTCCCTAAATTATGTTTCTTAAAGTAATAATGGCATCAAATTACAGATCAAATTACAAACCTATTAATCTCAAATTAATTATCTCAAACAGGATTCCGTATTTCCGATTTCCTTTAGGGTTCCGTACTCAAAGGGTAAAAACGGGACCCTATTACTAATACTCCGCGATCCGTCTGTCTGTCTGTCACCAGGCTGTATCTCATGAACCGTGATAGTTAGACAGTTGAAATTTTCACAGATGATGTATTTCTGTTGCCACTATAACAACAAATACTAAAAACAGAATAAAAATAGAATATTATGCAACTAGTGAATAAGGGACGGTTTTAAAGCGAGGGCCATAGATGAATCACGAACAAGTAAAGGATTCTATCAACTGAATCACTCCCTGCGGTCGTGATTCAGTCTTAGAATCCTGAGTGACGCGAGTGACTCATGGCCCTCGATATAAATCCGTGTTATTCAAGAGTTGCATAATTTTATACCATGACTACGAGAAAAAGAAAGATTTAAGCGAAAATCGCAATGAGTAACAATAATTAAATGTTTTATTACCTTCAAAATTTACAAAAAATTTGAAAACTCAGGGTTTCATATTTTTTGTAAATTGAAGCTGAGCTAGGTAACAGCATCTGTTTTTCAGGGGCTAGTGACTACCTCCGTTACGTTACATAATTATAACTAATTAAACACCAATACAATTAATATTAGAATTACAATCCAAATAAGTATTCACTAAACATCCCAGACTAAAATCAAAATCATGAAAATCATTATAGAAATCCTAAATATTAATCAAATTAAATATCGTTTTTTGCGATAATGGTACGGAACCCTTCGTGCGCGAGTGCGACTCGCACTTGGTTTTTATTAAAAACAACCACCATCAAATTTTTGGTCTTTAAATTACTTTTTTTTACTAATATTATAAAGGCAAATTAAAATGTCTGGATGTGTCCACAAAATTCTGAATTTATTTTAATGAAAGTTGGAATAAAGTGTTCTTACGTAATCAAGTGCTTGGTACTTGATTACGGAAACAGCTAGTAGAATGTAATCCAATAATAAGTTAATTATTTTAATACTTTTCTACCTCAGCGTACTCAGGCACAACACGTTTCAACCGATTCGTGAGTAAAGTTAAGAAGGTCATCGTTATGTATGAATCCGTCGCTTTTTTGTAGTCATTCGAATTTGGTCGGATAACCAGCCGTTGTTTACATATTTAGTTTTGTGTTTAAATCTACTTAATGCGAAACATTCCAAGCTGAATATTTTCACAATATATTTTTGACTAAACTCTCTTATTTGTGCTTTACACCTACCATCTTGGGTTGAGCCGGTTTCTCGTATTTTGCCGTCAAAGTTAAGACACCGTCGTTTTGACTTTTAGCAATATTATTCGATAACGCAAGCATGTATACTTTTGAAACTTTTTATGGTTAATACAAGCGTCAAGATGGACTGATTACAGTTTTCAGCGAGCTTATAAGTTTTCTCATTTAGGCGCTGTGATTTTTTTTCGGGTTTTCAAAAAAGTGCGATTTCTTTAAAACTATAAATATTTTCTTAAATCTAACTCCGGCACAAATACGCACAAATCAAGAGCTACTCGTGTATGTTTATTCTACAGGCGCACATACAATAGTTTCAGAGATACACGATTCTGCAAAACGTTACCCCAGCAGGAAATGCAATATCTCGAAAACCAGATTACGCACTTATTATATTTTCAGCGCACATTCTTGCACAACTATAAGCTCTCTGCCCATGCACAATATTTCTCACTCCGATCATTCGTTTAGAATTTTCCTGCTGGAACAACGTTACCCTAGCAGGAAACGTTTTTCCGTTTTTCTCAAAAACGACGACACGCACATGTTTTTTATGTAGCGCACATTCACAGCAGATTACGCTCTAATTATACGTTCCACTCATATCACTCCAGGAGCCACTTTCCTGTTGGGGTAATGCACACGACTCCTGTGCTAGGTGAGACCTGTGTTACAGTATGTGTTACACTCACGTACACATACAAACGTGTTCTTGCCGCTCGTCCATACCCTCTCCTACGAAACGGTTTTCAGATATTTATTTATTTTATTTTATTTGGGAAACAAACAGATGCAATAACAAACATAAGCATACAATTAGTTCAACACATCGATATCAGTAGTAGATACAGCGATATGGTTCCTATCGGTTGTGAAGTTTGCGTTTTGTTCGTACGTTTTTGGATTGTTACGGTTTTAAGTTATTGGTTAGTTTGTCGCATGTAGTTTTGATTCGATACCTACATAGTTTTTCTGATATCGGTTATTTTGATATGGATATCGATATCGAACCCCATATCCGATATAAGTTACGTTTTGATATATCGGACCCATCCCTTAATTAAATAAACTAAAAAAAGATCCAGTCTGCCCCAGTCGATTCAATGTCACCCCACCCATGCATTGATTGATCCAAAGTGACCCATGGCCGGGTCAAACTGAATCATTTACCATTTTATTTTAAAGTGGCTATATCTTGTAATTTTATAAAATACCTACTTTCTGTTCCCCGCGGCTTCGCTCCCGTGGACCACCTCACAGGACCCATTTCCGGGAATAAAAAATAGCCTACCTATGTCACTCAGGAATACAAGACAAGACAAAGATATTTTGTTTCAAGTAGGCCACCAAGCGGCACTTTTGAACGTTAGGTACATTAAAATTTACAAGTTATAAAAGTTAATGAGGACACCACTATAAAAAGGACGCGCCTAGTTCTATACCTCGTTAGTCTCAGTCTTATATATATTAGTCTATGCTCGTTAGTTGGTGTGGAAGAAAGGACATTTAGTAACATTTAAATGACGTGCTTGCATACAATATTTTTATTTATTTTCAAAGTTGAAAATTTCAATGTTTCGAAGGTTTTTGAGATTCAAGCTTTAGTGGTAATCTAGCTTATACCTATGATGTATTTTATGATATGGAAAGTAATATAACAAGAAAGCTTAAGAATTAGGAATTAAATAAAAAATACGGTTCAGCTCCATACAAAAAAAAATAGAAATCGCAAATAATTTATTAAATAGTAGCTTTATCAAAAAAAGTTCCACTACATAAAATATTGCTATTCAGTAAAGGAATAAGCTGGCACGTATTTTTTTTCAAAATTTGGTACTTGATTTTTGAGCGACGCTAAGTCTTCATTTTCGTTCCACTGTGCGCCCCCTCCCTCGCATCGCTCTTTCGGTTACCTACATATTGCAGTTCTCGCATAATATTATTTAAAAATTATCTCGGAACTGCATACCTACTTTGATTGAAGTTTACTATACAGAGCGGCCAAAAAGTCGTGAATCAAACGCAACTAGGGGTTAGATGGGGCAATCAGCTGCAAAAAATTGTCAACCCCTGCAGAGTTATAATTTATTTTGTGTTTTTATGAGAAAACTAGCTGTGCCCGCGGCTTCGCTCCCGTCATCTGCCTGCCAACCCTACCATACTTACCAGTCTGCCTGCCTACTCCACATACTCAAAAAAACTTTTTACAAAAAATACTACCGACTTCCAAATAACACTACAAAGTGAAAAATAACTTTATTTTTGGAAGTCGGTGTCTAGTTATTTTTCACTTTGTAGTTTTATTTGGAAGTCGGTAGTATTTTTTTGTAAAAAGTTTTTTTATTTTTCTTTTTAGTTGTACCTACCTAATAGGCAAGTTGTTTAGTAAGTTACACACTCGTATAACGCCAGAATATATTACCCAAATATCATGAAACTTGAACATAACCGGTGAAATGAGAGATCTGCGTACCCCTTAAGAGTGTACTGGCGTGATGTTATGTTATGAAATGGTATAAACAACAAACAGACATGCGATTGTTGCAGCAATCCCGAGAGATTTGCCGTTATTTATTGAAGAGTTCTGATGTATATCTTCGAATTACTTCGTCAGTCCTACACCAATCACCAAATTAAAATGAGACCAATTTCAGAACATACTCTTTCAAACAAAAAAAAGATTTTTCGAAATCGGTCCACAATTGACGGAGATATCGGTGAACATGAATAAACAAAATTAACATTCATAATGTCGAACATAGAACCTCTTCCTTTCTGGGAAGTCGGTACATACCAATTTTTTTTTCTAGGGTCATTCTTTCGCGTAAAATCTTAACACCGCGATTCAGAAAATGACTTTAAATGCACAACGCCATCTATCGAATAGCGAGTTCAACTGTCCGAGTAACTGCTGAATTGCGTGAGCTGTGATAATTTTACTTCTTGAACACTTTAAATTCATCTAACTTTTGATAGAGTGAACCGATTGCGATGAAACAAAAACTAAGTAATTCTTCAAGATACGCACAATGTATAAAAGTTATCTACATTGGTTTCGTACATTTCACGTGATGCGTGCACAAATAAACAGACAAAAATTCCAAAAATGCTAGAAATGGGTTCTGTTGGTTATTCTTTAACACCCTGGCTATTTTTTTTGGATTTTTTTTCGATGTACAAAAAATATTTTTCTACAGATTTATTATATGTATTGATGATGATTGTCTTTTTTTACTAATTCTTATTAAAATTCGAAAAAATCTACCTGTATGTTTTTTTATAATTTTCACTAGTTTGGTACTGATGAGTCCTTGCGTTAGACATGTTATTTATGGTTGTTTATTGGGTGTGTTGAAGATAATATTAAGTTTTACGAATAATTGTTTTTCTCAATACATACAATAAATCTGTAGAAAAGTAATTTTTGTACATCGAAAATATTTCCAAAAAAATAGCCAGGGTGGAGGATAACCAACAGAACCTATTTCCAGCATTTTTGGAATTTTTGTCTGTTTATTTGTGCACGCATCACGTGAAATGTACGAAACCAATGTAGTTAAATTTTATACATAAAAATTGTGCGTAACTTGAAGAATTACTTAATTTTTGTTTCATCGCAATCGGTTCACTCTATCAAAAGTTAGATGAATTTAAAGTGTTCAAGAAGTAAAATTACCACAACACACGCAATTCAGATACTTTGACAGATGAACTCGGTATTCGATAGATGGCGTTGTGCATTTAAGTCATTTTCTGAATGGCGGTGTTAAGATTCTCCGCGAAACAATGATGAAAAAATTTTTAGGTAGAGTAGGGTTGGCAGACAGATGATGGGAGCGAAGCCGCGGGCACAGCTAGTCTATAATAATATTTCAAAGAGATAAAATTTGAGGTTGTAGGGGGTTTAGGTGAAATTTGACATGGAGATAGTTTGAGACCCTGGGAAGGATAGTTTAGTTTGTATTCCCTTGGGATGATAAAACACTTTTTACGCAGGCGAAGCCGCGGGCAGAAGCTAATATTATTATAGAGAAGAAAGATTTGTCGTAATGGATAAACTCGAAAACAACTAAACCTATTTTGAAAATTCTTTCACTAGTAGAAAGCTACTATATTACTGAGTGACATAGGCTATTTTTTTAATCGCGAAGTTGGGTCTTGTAGGATTTGAGCGAAGCCGCGGGGAACAGCTAGTAGAAATAAATGTCAATAAAAAATAAGATGGCTAGTTAAAAATTCAATATCTAAGAAAACAATAAATTATGAAAAAAAATTAAAAAAAGACATATGCTGTGATGAACAGTAAGAAGGTAAGAAGCTTGTTCTCGTACGAATAAACCTATATAAAAAAGTAGGTACTGTGTTAGCACTTTTGCAAATTTGTAGCGAAAAGGATGATGATTTAGGACGAAAACGAGAGCGCAAAATTTTATAACCAGACCTTTCGGAATAAGGATATCATGAAAAAACGACTTACCTACCAAGTATATTTTTTTCAAAATAAAATTATTGCATTGTTGAACTACTAATCAATCCCTGTATGGTGGCTGTTTTGCAATTTTCCTTCTTATGGTATTTATTTCCGCCCAAAGATGCGTTGGCTAGTTATTTCGTTTAGGGGTCGTGGTCCAACTATAATGTCCAACTAGTTGGACTACGGGTCTTCAGTAGGGGCAGTTGTCCAACTAAAATAATAGTTGGACAACTGCCCCTACCGAAGACCCGTGGTCCAACTGACTTATTTTATTAATTTATATTAATATTCATCATCAGCCTTTTAATGTGCCCATTGCTGGGACACAGGACTCCTCTCTGTGAGAAAGAATGGGCCGTAGTCTACCACGTGGGCCTAGTGCGGGTTGTAATCCAGGGTTGGTGGATGTCACAATTTCTTGGAATTTTTGGTTCTATAACATGCGGGTTTCCTCAGGATGTTTTCCTTGACCGTTTTAAGAGCAGTAGTGATGAAATAATTTACACAATGTAAAGCGCCTGCCTGGGTTCGAACCCACGACCTACAGCTTGTAATTAGCGACCGTTACCACAAAATCACCACTGCTAATATTGATACATTTTTTTTGTGACGGAACTTTTAAGTGCTGCCCTGCACCGTTCACACAATTGTTTAGCATATATGGGGAAAAGGGAAGTACACGTAAACTAACAAACGTTGTTCCACTGGTTTTTGCTTTGTTGAGTGACAAGAAGCAAACAACTTGTTTTGCGTTATTTGAAATTTTAAAATCTATGTTAAATTGGAATCCTCAAGTATTTCACTGCGACTTTGAAGTAGCTATTCTAAAAAGCTTTCAAGAATTTTCACCAAACGTTAAAATTGTGGGCTGTTACTATCATTGGTCTCAGTGCATTTGGAGGAAAGCTAAATTCTTAGGCCTTAGCAAAACAAAATCAAAACTAGAGAAAAGAATAGTTTCATTATGTTCTGTTTAGCCTTTATTACCTCATGATACAATTTTAAATGGATGGGAGTACATTAAAGCGGAAAGTAATGGTGGAGGTGGAGCTACAATACTAATAAAATATATAGAGCGATACTGGATTAAAAATGATTTTGACAAATTCAGTAAGATAATAAGCGTGTTTAGTGAAAGACACAGAACAAATAATGTTTTGAAAGGGTCGCATGCAAAACTGAGTCGTATTTTAAACACGAAAAATGTCAAAATGTTGCGGCTTCTAAACGTGTTAAAAAAAATAACAACCCTTGCCAAAATAAGAGAAGTTACAAAAAAAATAGCTCTCAGACGAAAATGCCAAATTGAAAATGATGATTACATCATGGAGATACAGTTACAAGTGTTAACTGGTGAAATAACTGTTGGACATGCTTTAGAAAAACTACGTTAATAATTTTTTTTTATAATTACAGTGTTGATTTGATTGATAATGATTTTTCTTAAATGTATATTATAATTAAATAAAATTAATATTTTTATGTATGATTTAGCTGTTAATGTCCCGCTGCTGGGCATTGGTCTTTCCAAGTGCCCTTTTTTTAACGCCACTTCAATTTTAGTTATTTAAATATTTATATAAATTGATAAAATAAGTCAGTTGGACCACGGGTCTTCGGTAGGGGCAGTTGTCCAACTATTATTTTAGTTGGACAACTGCCCCTACTGAAGACCCGTAGTCCAACTAGTTGGACATTACCTATAGTTGGACCACGACCCCTAAACGAGTTATTTGATCTGAGTTTTGAACGTACATCGTCAGACAGTGGATTAATCGCCAGACTACGTTTGTATGGAAGAATGATCGACTAGTGCAACCTTAAGGCAAGGCTATGAAACTTGTCACCTTTCTAGATCTCAACTCTTCGTCGTCGAACTTGACGCCTTTTTCACATTTATGTGTTTTGTCGAGTTTGGTGCCTTTTCACATGTTTTGTGGGATCATTATTACACCATTGTTACCACCCAATCTTCGTCGTATGTAGAGTTGTGATCTATTGATGCTCTGTATTTGTTTGTAACTTATAATGTCCGAGCCGCTATTAAGTTTGAAACAAACTGCATATATAACACTTTTCAGACACACTTCTCTTGAATTTTATATTGATTATTAGCTTCTGCCAGCGGCTTCGCCCGCGTCAATTATACATATAAACTTTCATCTTGAATCACTATCTAATAAAAAAAACCGCATCTAAATCCGTTGCAAAGTTTTTAGGGTTCCGTACCCAAGGGTGAAAACGGGACCCTATTACTAAGACTCCCGCGATCAGTCTGTCACCAGGCTGTATCTCATGAACCGTGATAGCTAGGTTGTTGAAATTTTCACAGATGATGTATATCTTTTGCCGCTATAACAACAAATACTAAAAACAGATAAAATAAATATTTAAGTGGGGCACCCATACAACAAACGTGATTTTTTGCGATAATTGTATGGAACCCCTTGTGCGCGAGTCCGACTCGCACTTGGCCGGTTTTTTAGATCAAACCATACATAGGGACAGACAGATAGCGGGAAGCGACTTTGTTTTATACTATGTAAGAATACTGTAAAGTTTAATCAGTGTTACAGAACTACAAATAAAAGTCAAAAGTTGTGGCTTATAAAATCAGTTTATTTAGGTTTTATCGCTTTCCTCCAACCCTGGGGGCAGCTTTTTGACTGACTTTAGCGGCCTTGGCTTTAGGTGCGGCCTTAGCCTTAGGTGCTGGTGCTGTGGCTTTCTTGGCAGCCTTTGTGGACTTCTTCTGTTCCTTTGCAGCCCTTAAAAATAAGCACAAGATGTTGAAAAAAAAAAGAACAGGTGTAATTAGGATTATTTTATGAATCTATGATTTCTCAATGACATTTGACAAGCTTATAAGATTTGGATGATTTTTTTGTGTTTTTTTCAATATATGTAATTGAATTATTTCAATGCAGACTCCTGAGTGTTCAAATATTAAGCTTGCTAGAATTTAATTCTGGATGACGTGAATCAAAATGCTAGATGAGATAAAATTGTTATTTTCTAGGCTAACTTATTCTAGGCTTACACCAGTTGTCGTATTTACAACATTTTGTAAATAGTACATCTGCAATACTTACTTGATAGCCTGGTCTCTCTGAGCCTTGCGCACTTCTGGCTTCATGTTACGCTTAGCCATGATGTCACTGAGTGAGGCACCAACGATGGCACGCTGGTACTTCTGGGTTCTCCTTGTACGCTTCTTGGTCTGCTCCTCTTCTTGACCCTTCTTGAACTTGCGCCTGTGAGAATAAAACATAGAATTTTTGTGATCTTATTCATTTTCTAGGTGTAACATTGTTTGTCTCTGGTGAGGCGGCGAGCCTCCTTGCCGGATTGCCGCCATGGGATCTAGAGGCAATAGGCGAAACTCCGCTGCCACGTTATCGCGGCTCGGCGGACCGAGCTTCAGCAGGATCTCATGGAGATCTGGAGAAAGCGACTATCGCAACCCAGTGCTGGGTACGCTGCAATTGCGGCGATAGCGCCTCTCAATCCACCCCTCTTTGAGGAAAGGCTTGAGAGGCGCTACGGCGTCCTCACCTTCCGCCGTTTCGAGAGGTACCTGTTCAGGATAAGGTGGTAGGAAACGCCCGGGTGTCACCATTGTGTGGAGGACACGGAGGAGCATACGGTGGCGGTCTGCCCCACCTTGGGCGGAGCACCACCGTGTCCTCGTGGAGGCGATCAGCGGTGGCGACCTCTCGTGTCCGGCCATGGTATGGACGGAGAGGGCATGGGAAGATGTCACCTCCTTTTGCGAAGCAGCGTTGCTCGCGAAAGAGGAGGCGCAACGCGTGAGGGAGACGCAACGGAGACGCCCTCACGCCACAAGCCACCACAGGAGAAGCCCTGTCGCAAGTCGATTCCCGGCCACCGTAGGCGCGGGCTTGCCGACGGCGAGTAATGGGTAGCTCGCCGTCAAATAAGGAACAGGCCCGAATCGACGGCGCGCACCTCAAAGAGATGTCAGCAAAAACTGACGGCGTCTGCTAGTGCCAATGCCTGTCTGGGTCGCGGATAAATTTGAAGGAGAGTTACCGCGGCCCTGGTACAAGCAACTGAAGTAACATGGGTGGGTTTGTCAGTAAACGTCTAACACGCCCTTTCGCTTCACCAAGAGCGGGCGAAGGCATTGGATGATTGCCCAACAAAAAAAAAAAGTATTACATTGTTTATAAGCTTATAACAAAATTTCCCCATTTAAAACTTTCTGAATTAAATTAGGTGTGAAAGATTGTAATGAAAAAGTAAAATTTACAAGTTAGTCAGTAATCAGAGCTTGTGATACTAATGAGTATAAGCATTGCCTTCACAAAGGAAATGGGGGCGATAACAATAAATTCTATTACCATTTCGTTAAACTATAAACGAAATAATAACAGCCACATGGTTCAATCTTCAACGTTAGGCAACGCTCGCCAAGGTCAGTCTGTGGACAGGTGACCATCTTACATAGCGAGATTCCTCCGTGCCTCAGAAAGCATGTTAAGCCAATGGTCTCAGCTATCATTTGAAGATCTTTGACAGCCTTTACGGGTAGGCAGAAGCCTGAATCTGACACCAGTCTTGCAAAGGGGTATTGTGTTACCCAGTTAATGGGTTGTGGTGGTCAGATAGGCAGTCATTCCATGTAAAGTCCTCACCAAAGTTTTTGGCTGCCCTGAAGTTGGCTACAATGGCTGAGTAGTAAATCTCATACAAAAACAGCACCGTTTCGTGCCTCGCGCATCGGGTAAACCAACTTCAGGGCAGCCAAGAAGTTTGGCAAGAAATATAATACAGATGAATCCAGTAAGACTGGAAGCCGACACCGAATTAATTGGGGAAGGCTAAGTAGATTGATTGACCATTTTATGAAACTTTTAAAAATACAGAATGTAATAATATTTTTTTCATTATTGTTGGTAATAATAAAATAAGAGACATCTCTTTAGCATTCAGATACAGATTAGTTCATAAAAAGCCATGTATCCATGTATTCTCCATTTCTCTTTTACTAACAACCACAAAAAGTAGTAAAACATGAGTGTAAACTATTGTAAATCCACTAAAGAAAAACCATGTATAGGAAATGATATGCTGTATTCTTAGAATATTTAGTTCAAAATGTTATAAACAACTACATTATAGTTACTGCTAACGTAACCTTTTTGTCTATAATGTTAGGTTATAATGGTTTGGATAAGTTAGGTTAGATTTTGTAATGAAAACAAATTAGCTAAGATCTTGATCGTATTTCGTAGCTTATAGGAGACGAGATAGAAAAAAATATCGTAATTACCTGTACAGCACAGTCCATGTCACTTTACGAGGATTCCTCCTCATCAAATGTGCAGCCTCACATTTTGAGTTTAAAAATGTGAAGGACTGAAATCAAGAATTATAAAATACTGTAAGTATCGATACAACATTAGGTTCAGCAAATCATCCCTGCGCAGCAATATTTTAGGTATTTAAAGGAGAAATTAATAATTCGATCAATAATGTTTACATCAAAAATCATGTGATTGGTGTAAGGGGCCGGCTTTTTAAGCAGCCTATTACAGTTTATGTTAATGGAAAAGGTAAGGGTAGCAGCTATGTCAATAAATAATGCAAACATCAAGTAAATATTACCTTGCCGTCCACCTTAACCATGGTCTTTCCATGGCCAGGATAGATCTTGTATCCACTGTACGCGCAAAGTCCGATCCTGAAAATCAATCACACACAATGATAAGACATCACAGCACTTTTAGAATATGTCACATTATCAATAAAATAGCATCGGATCATTCAGATAGCGTAAAATTTATTTGGAATTTACGAAAAACGTACTTCATTTTGACTTGTCGAAATGAAAAGGAGTATCACAGACAACACAACCAACAAACGTCAAACGAGTAACCACAGACAACAATTTTATTAGTGGTGTTGAAATTCCTGACATTCACTACGACTTTTCTGATAATTTTATAAATCGACTAAATTAAATTTGTTACACGGTTAACGGGACCGAGTATCGCAATAAAGAATTCGACAACTTTCTAAAATCACATGGCATCCAAAGAAGATTGACCACAGTCTACACCCCGCAGCAGAACTGGATAAGTGAGAGAAAGAACGAATTGTTATGACAGTGCGAGATGCCTATTAATCGAAGCTAATGCTCCCAAAAAGCTCTTTGCAGAAGCAGTATCTAGTGCTAACTACCTTATAAATCGTAGCCTTTCAAAGTTTTTAAATGGCAACATACAGTTCACAAAATGGACAGGACGAACACCGTCTGGCAATCACCTTCACGTCTTTGGCAGGCAAACTTTCGTCTTGAAAATGAACAGGCGAGGAAAGCTGACGCCAAAAACCAGTGAAGAAGTATTTATGGGCTACTCGTTGACCTCAAAAGGTTACAAAGTGTATCTACCTGATGATGATGAAGTTCTGCAGCAGGAATGTCATATGCTAGTCCTTCAGAAGCTTGAGAGCTTTGATTGCCGAAATTAAAATAGAACTTCTAACCTAAAACGTAAAGAATACCAATTATACCAACACATTAAAGTAATGTTCTCTCATTTTTTGTAAATTTTCCTACCATGAGTCAAATAAGAAATAACTCGTTACAACATAAAATCCAAATCTAGAACATATCACCGATGAAAAATATTTAATTATATAAAAGTCTGCCTCTCACTAAGATCTCTTTTTTTCCAGTTATCCTTGCTCCTCATTTCCGTTTCTTTAATTCGTCTTTCAAATTCTTAAGCTTCCAGGGACAATGGTAGACCGGTTTAAACACAAAAAATAACAAAAAACCTGATGTAAACAAAGCAAAAATTATTTGACAGCAGCCATTGCGTCGGCAGCGACATCTGCGCTCAGCTTTGCGTTTACATTTAATGACTATTGACTGTTATAACGAAGAGCACTTCAAGTGTGCAAAGAGGGTACTTCGTTATTTGAAGTCAACAAAGAGTGTTGGCTTGACATTTAAGAAAACAGAAGATGATTTGTACGGCATGGCAGATGCGGATTGGGGTGCATGTAAGCTCGATCAAAAAAAAATTTCAAGGTACTGCTTTAAATATGCAGGAACAGCTGTAAGCTGGGTGGCCAAAAAGCAGAAAAGCAGTGCCTTGTCGACTGCTGAAGCGGAATACATTGCGTTGACCGAAGCCGCGAAAGAAGCCATCCACTTGAAAAATCTGTTCAAGGATTTGGAAGCAGACTTCGGACGCATAGTCATACTAAATGAAAACAAAGCAGCTCCCAAACTAAGCCAAAATTCAATGGCGACCTCAAAGTCAAAACACATCGATTTAAAGATGCACTTTATTTGAAATTGCATCCAAGAAGGAACAATAGAGGTCAAGTATTTACAAACTGACAAAATGGAGGCAGACCTGCTGACCAAAGCCCTAGCTGGCCCACGGCTGTTAAACTTGCGCAACAGCCTAGGGCTCTCCTAATGGCCACGACAGCTCCGTGAAGAAGAGTGAAGGTACTGGACACGGAACTATCGAGGCCGTACAATATTATTCATATTGTCACTGGCAAAAAGCTGTCACGCTATGTCATCTATAAATAAAAGTCTGTCTGTAGTTTTTACATTATTAAAAGAGCTGATTAATGTTTACTGGTGTGTTTATCATTGATTTACACCATCATAACGTCACCTCCAAAACGTCTGGTTGATATTAAATAGTGCGGTTTAATTTTCGCATTATAACATGTTTGTTTGTTTGTTTCGAATGTTCTATGCCCTTATATTGTTGCTGATTAAATTGATAAATAAGAATAAAAATAAGCTCAACTTTATTACACTGCCCGGTATTAAGGAGTCAGGCAGCTAGCACGACCGGGCCGCCCCGGTCGTTCTGAATAAGCGCTTATTATAGCCCTCGTGATACATAATAAGACAAAACCAAAGGAAATCTTGGTTTTATTCCACAATAAAATTACAAGCAGACAGATTGTTTGACACAACGGTTTGACATCACTAGGCAACATAGTCAATGATGGAGTGCCGATATGATCTCCTTACTACTTATGAAGGTTTCATATCATTCACCCATGCTCTATGAAGAAACGTAGTCATGAAGATAGGCCGGAGGCCTTATTTCTCGAGTAGAACGACGAGGAACTTCTATGTTTTCAACTTCGGCTGGCCCAGCTGTTTCAATAGGCTCGTCCTCATTTGTAGGTGAAGTAGCTGGTCCACGTGGTGGTTCATCGTCGGAGTTTTCTTCGTCATCTACCGTATAAGGAAGCGGCGCCAGGGATCTATTCGAAACAGTTGTCTCACGGCCATCAGGTAAGCGTACATATGAGTATTCAGGGTTGCATTGTAGTAGTTCCACTTCTTCTACCGCAGGTTCATATTTGGAGTTTCGTACGTTTTTCTTCATAAAGACTGGCCCTGGAGATTGCAGCCATGTCGGTAGTGACTGTCCATTTCCTGAGCGACGAGGATGGTTGAACATGCGCTCGTGAGGAGTGGCGTTAGTTCCCGTGCAAAGCAAAGATCTAATAGAATGTAGGGTTGGAGACAAGCCCTTCTCCCAGTCATTAATGTCAGCGTTGTTGGACCGAAGATACAGCTGGATCGTACGCCACAAGGTTCCATTTAAGCGTTCAACCAAGCCATTTCCTTGTGGGTTATATGGAGTAGTGCGACTGCACGCAGTACCAAGTGAGGTCAGGTACTTTCTAAGCTCATCCGATAAGAACGACGTCCCTCTATCGGAATGTATGTATGCTGGCGTGCCAAATGTAGAGAACAGATCATTTAAGCACTTTATAACCGTTGCTGACGTCATGTCTTTACAGGCATAAGCAAAAGGGAACCGACTAAACTCATCAATTATAGTAAAGATGTACTTATTTGGAGTTTTTGAGGGAAGCGGGCCTTTAAAATCTAAGTTTAATCTCTCGAATGGCGATGTAGCTTTTATGAGACGCCCTTCATTCCTTATGTAACGGGGTTTGATTTCAGCACATACTGGACAGGCAGCGGTCATTCTTTTGATATCTTCGATTGAGTAGGGTAGATTTTTGGACCGTACCCAATGATTCATGCGTGAAATACCAGGGTGGCAAAGAGAGTTATGTAAAGAAATGAGTTTGTTTGGAGAGTTGCTATCGATGTGCACGTGCAACTCTTGATAAGGCATCAGCAGCAAAATTCTGGTTGCCTGGCCGATAGATTATGTCGTACTTGAAACAGGAGAGCTCTAGGCGCCATCTCTCGATTTTCTCGTTTTTTATCTTATTAGAGTGTGTCTGGTTAAACATAAATGCTACAGATCGCTGGTCTGTGATTAATAGGAAATGACGTCCAATCAAAAAGTGTCTCCATTTTCGAAGTGCTTCAACAATGGCGCAGGCCTCCTTGTCTATTGATGGCTGTCGCTTTTCTGTATCATTTAGCGACCGTGAAAAGAATGCTACAGGTCTTCCTTTTTGTGATAGTGTCGCAGCAATTGCAAACTCCGATGCATCGGTTTCGACCGAGAATATTTCCTTCCCGTTAATTCCAGCCAAGGCCGAATTAGCAATGTCCTTCTTAAGGTCGTTAAAAGAATTAATAGCGTCTTGAGATAAGGGAAATGTTGCTTCGACCAGTGGTCTTATTTTGGATGAGAAGTTTTCTACCCATTTCGAATAGTGAGCGAATAGGCCAAGGGCTCTTTTCAAGATTGCTGAGTCAGTTGGCACAGGAAGATTCGTCAGGGGTTCAAGACGGCTTTTGTCTGGTTTGATAGTGTTTTTGTGTATGCTATAACCAAGGAGGTTGATCGACTCCGCTTCGAACGTGCATTTGTTAGTATTAAGCGTAAGTTTGTACTTTTCAGCAGCTTCCATAAACTTGCGAAGGTTTTCGTCATGGTCCTCTTTATTGACACCGCATACAGTGACATCATCCAGGTAAGCAAATGTGCCTTTGAGGTTCTCCGAATCGATGATATATTTTAGAGTTCTCTGAAAAGCTGCCACGCCGTTCGTCACTCCAAAGGGAATCCGTGTGAACTGATATAGGTTCCCACATGCTTCAAAAGCGGCATATTTCCGTTCTTTGGTCAGAATGGGCACCTGGTGATATGCACTTTTGAGGTCTATTTGGCTAAATAAGTTGTACTGTGATACTCGCGTTATAATAGAATCGATACTTGGAAGGGGGTATGCGTCGAGTTCCGTAAATCTATTTATAGTCTGTGAATAGTCGATCACAAGACGTTTTCGATGGTGTCCTCCTCCAGCCACAAGAACCTGAGCCCTCCAGGATGACACACTGGGCTCAATAACTTTATCCTTGATCTAATTATTTATTTCATTCGATATGAAATCTTGATCTTCTTGTGAGTGGCGTCTTGAGCGGATTGCGATTGGTTTGATATTTGGAGAGAGATTCGTAAAGACTGATACAGGCGGAACGGAAGCCTCTAGTACGTTGCAGACTTTTAGCGGTTGTTTATCACCTCCAAACTGAAGTTCAAGAGAAGAGTGCTTTTGGAGGAGGTCATGTCCAATAATAACGTCGGCGCAAAGATTGTTGATGATCAGTAAAGGCTGGTTTCGGTGTATATGGCCACCTATTTGAATTGACGCGTAACATAATCCATCGACGTAGGAAACGTTGTTGAGAGATGCGAGTGTTATAGCTTGTCTACAAGGCTTAAGTTTGAGTTTCAAAATTTGAGCGAGATTCTTGTCAATGAAGCTAATGGAACTGCCAGTATCGATGAGTGCATCAGCACGGTAGTTGTTGAGAGTAATGGGAGTTGTAGCTTTACTGAGACTAGAAGGAGCAGCGGCAGAAAATACTGATAGATTAGAGCCGGCAGGTTGTACTTGCGTATCGTCATCTGTGACAGCAGCATTTGTAGAGTTATCAGTTGAATCGCGGTTAGAGCTTCTGCAGACCTTGGCAAAATGGCCACGCTTCGAACAGAGTTGGCATTCCGCGTTGCGGGCGGGGCATTTTAATCTTTGATGGATGCTACCCCCACAAAAGAAACAACGACGGCGATGAGTTGTTACTAGGTTCGGCTGCGTTCGTGTTGTCTCAGTGGCAGCATTGACAGGGTCAGGATTGAAGGAAGGAGATTTTACTAGTAGTTGAGAGGTGATCTCGGCAGTTTTCAAGGTAATGGCAAGGTTCAAAGTCTCTTCTAGTGTCAGAGATTTTTCTAGGAGCCGTTCCTTTATTTTGATTGATAAGATCCCGCTGATAAATGTCCCACGTATGGCTTGGTTCTGGTGTTCTTCCGCTGTCACTGCTTTAAATTCACAGTCATGAGCAAGGATGTTAAGCGCTCGAGAGTATTCTGCGATGTTTTCTCCAGGCTGTTGTTTCCTAGTCGTAAGTCGATGCCTTGCCAAGGTTATGTTCTGTTTCTTTTCATAGGTATCGTTAAGTTTGCTTATTGCGTCGCTGTACTTAGTGCAGGAGCGGATGTGGTTAAAGATTGTTGAAATGTGGTTGACAAGTATCTTCAGTTTGAGCGATTCGTCGGGTGATCCTTGTTGTGCGATAAAGTTCTCAAAAGTGTATTTCCAGTGGGCCCACTTTAGATCAGCACCGGGTGTAGCAGGCTCCACGTCAAAACGATCGGGTCGAAGATATTGCGACATCGTCGAAGGAGTTAATTTCTCTTGAGACATCGTGGTACATAATATTATTACACGATACCAACTTATTGTGGAATAAATTGATACATAATAAGACAAAACCAAAGGAAATCTTGGTTTTATTCCACAATAAAATTACAAGCAGACAGATTGTTTGACACAACGGTTTGACATCACTAGGCAACATAGTCAATGATGGAGTGTCGATATGATCTCCTTACTACTTATGAAGGTTTCATATCACCTCGCCAAACTTCTTGGCCGCTCTGAAGTTGGTTTACCGGATGCGCGAGGCACGTAACGGTCCTGTTTTTGTATGAGATTTACTACTGCGCAGCCATTGTAGCCAACTTCAGGGAAGCTAAGAAGTTTGGCGAGAACTATACACTACATGGTATTCAGGGTCCTAAACTTTATATTAGGGTGGTGTAATAAATGTAAGGGAGGTAGGGTCCTCAAAATAGCGGATGTAGCGACCCGGAATGGTGGAGAGACACAGTATTCAGGTACCCTTTATACCTAACAGTTATTCTTCCACCCTAATTTAGAGTTTAAAGCCCTGAAAACCGTGTAGTGTAATAAGCACTTAATCCCTGAGAACTACTCTACTGCGAAGCAAATGGACAGTTTCAAGACTTTTAAGTCTGTCATCAATTTAGTATCTTTTGTGTAGACCAGGCCTTATAAAAAAAAATTGTTTATCTATTATTTTCTAACCTCAAATTGTAGCTAGCTTCATAGCATTAGCATACCGAACAAAAGTAACCAAAAAATCCCGATACCTAAATCATTTATTATTGAATAATGTTTAGCCAAATGAATTGCCC
Organism: Orthosia incerta; assembly: GCA_948252205.1. Taxonomy (NCBI): domain Eukaryota; kingdom Metazoa; phylum Arthropoda; class Insecta; order Lepidoptera; family Noctuidae; genus Orthosia; species Orthosia incerta. The sequence goes on from OX411748.1 coordinate 12,511,773, forward strand.
CGATTATTTGGAATTTCAAGTAAGTCTTTACTGGGTGTGCAAATTGTAATTTTATATCACACAACTTGAATTAGGGTTCTATTTATTTAGTTTTTTTTAATCGGTAATTCTGTTTATTTATTTTCCAGGATATCTTGAAAAAAATGCGTGTTATGGATGATAAAATAATGTATGCGCTTAATACTTCCATACCCACAGAATCTTTTGCTGGTAAAGTTGACGCTCACTCAGCCTGTGAAGATCTTTATACTCTAATCCAAAAAGGACATATAGACAGGGAAAATGTTATCAAAAATTGCATCTTAGCAACTGCAGAAACAGTAAAAGATTTAAGAGCAGCTAAAGATACCAAACCTGATGACTATGAAGTAATGAAAAATCTGAAATCGGAACAAAAAAAGGTACACTGCCTGATTGTTATATTTGTAATAAAAAGTTTGAAGACACTCAATACCTACCTGCTTAAATTTCTTATTATTGCTACTTATCAATTTATATCAATCTTTTGTACCAACCGTATGACCTCAAACTTGGTTTGTTTTTTACAGCTGAGACTATTGCAAACAGAACTCAGTGTGGAGGAAGTTATAAAAGAAAAGACAACAAAATTATTTACAGAGAAATGTAGAAGTTACTACAAGCCCGACAACTTATGAAGACTGATATCATACATTTTACTTATCCTTGTTTTTGAAGTTATAGTGTATATATACTTATATAAATAGAATATAGACTGTTACATTTTCTTTTAAACATCAAATCCCTATATAAAAACCCTGTTAAAAATGCCAGTCAAGCCTGCCTCAATATTTTTTTGTATATGTAGGTACTCTGGGATTGTATGCCAAGATCTAGGGGGTGACCATAAGCTCTTACAGTGGTATCAATTTGATATCGAGTAAGTGACAGATGTATACACATCAGATACATCTGTCCCTTATTTGATCTCAAATTGATACCACTCTAAGAGCCACTATGGTCACCCCCCTGATTTAAATCATTTCAGTACAGACTACCTATTATTTTGATTTGTTTCTTTTCATTGATAAGATAAATTTTGTCTTCTAGATAACGTTATCACATCAGAGTTGGCATGGATAAAGTTAATTCAAAAACCTTTTGATATAATAATTACATGGGTAAGAAACTAAAATAAACAAAATTAACAATTTCACATTTATTTAAAAATAACATAAATTATCCAGGTTATATAATTTTATATTACAGCATCTGAAGTTGTATTCAGGATCTGGCACATAAAGCTTTATACAGGTATCAATACTAGTGGCGAAAATACTAACAACTACATAAAAGTTATACACATATTGCAAATCTTACATCACTTGTTAGCTTTAGCAGCAGCAGCAGCTTCCTTAGCTTTGAATTCTTCTTCATACTTCTTGTGCCAATCAAGATTGTATTGATGAACAGATTCACCTCTCTTTGCTGCTGACTTTCCTACTAAAATTGCTCCAAAACTAGCAAGTGCAGTGAGTAACATAAGCACATTTGCAATCTTGATTCTGGCTTGGCTGCGAGATTTATCTATCATTTCACCACTGAAAGAGAATGTTGAATTATTAGAAAGTATATAGAAAACATTATATTACATTAATCATGCACAGAAGCAGAAATACCTATGTCATTAATCTAGAAAATTGAAAGAATAATTTAGTTGAACTATTATTATGAGTCAGTAAAGGACACAAGAATAAGAAAGTACATCTATCTGTGATGATTACAGCACTGCAGTGCACTCTGACATGTTTCAATTTATTCAAGGTCATGTAGGACAACTTATTTTTTAGGCAATACATTGAATGAGACAGATCCATTCAATTTGATCCAATAAATTTTTTTCTCACATACATGAGTCAAAGTTAATGATTACATAAAAAAATATACAATGTAACTCACGAAACGTATGTCGGGATCTCTTCTTTAGTTTTGTACTTTTTCGTCCAAACCAAAATGAACTTCTGGAAATCGGTAGGTTTATATCTTGGAGCCATACTACTGGGTCCTGCAGTAGATTGGCTACTAGAGCTAGGAGTACTGGGAGGTGGTGCGCAATAATTCCTCCTTATTGAGCAGAGGCATGATCGTAGTCGTAATGATAGAATGTTATTCATTTTTAATCGTTACTTCGTTTCGTAAATTCTCAGTTCTGAGATATATATAATTTGCAAGTAAGTAAAACCCAAAATAATACTAACAGGAATTCACTTCACAATCAAAAACTTAACTTTGGATTTGACACTTTGACAGAATTAACTAACTACTGTACTAAACAGTGATTGACTGAAAAAAACTGAAAGACGAGATCAACAAACGTCACTATCAAGGTCACAAAACAAAAAATTGTTCAGACAAATATAAGAGAAGTGTGCACCGTGCGTGGTGTGATGCGTGCAAAAAAATGACTCGGACTCGCTTCATCGCTTGTGAATGGGGATCCGGGATGTGAACTGCCATTTTTTCACGATAGGTGGTGCTTCGTCGCTATGGCTATTGAAAGCTGTCAAATCCATACATTATAAAATGTTTGTTAAGCCTATCTTTCAGAAAATTTTAATTTTCTCGAAATATGCCTCTGTGTGCTGTACGAGGATGTGCCAAACCAATCCCGGTGTTAATTTGTTGCCCAAAGATACAACGCTAAAAAAACTGGGAAAAGGCTATACATATTTATGTTATGTTGTTATGTACCTGTCAAAGTACCTCTGAGTCTGATTATGTTGCTTGGTAATCTTCAGCGACATAATGGAGCTAATAACGTATTGATAAAGTTCTAAAGCAGGAATGTCATTTGCTTGGCCTTCAGAAGCTTGAGGGCCGAAAATAAAATAAAACTTCTAACATAAAACGTAAACAATACCAACACATTAATGTTCTCTCACTTTTTGTAAATTTTCCTACCATATCAAGTAAGAAATAACTTTTATACCATTCCCCCTCTAAAAAGCTTATTTTATTCACTGAAAACAGTGAATAAAAAGCACTTTTACTCACTGTTTTGGTGTTTGAATTTAGAACACACCAATATATATTCGACGTCTATCTCAATGCTATACAACCTCCATGCGCATAAAATACTCTATACGAACTCCTTGTGCGAAGAATATTCGACTGTCAAACTCCTTTATCGATTTGATTTTCAGTTTGTTAATGTTTAGGATTTTAATAATGATTTTGATTTTAGTCTGGGATGTTTAGTGAATTAATTATAATAATGTAACGTAACGGAGGTGGTCACTGGCTCCTGAAACACAGTTGCTGTTACCTAGCTTTGCTTTAATTTAGAAAAAATGTGAAACCCTGAGTTTTCACATTTTTTTTTAATTTTTAAGGAAGTAAAACTTTTATTTAGTATATTTCCTTGTGATTTTCGCTTAAATCTTTCTTTTTCTCGTAGTCATGGTATAAAATATAGTGCAACTCTTGAATAAAACGGATTTATATCGAGGGCCATGAATCACTCGCGTCGCTCAGGATTCTAACACTTGAATCATCATGTTTAAAACCGTCTTTTATTCACTAGTTGCATAGTATACTATTAGCCATCGGGCATATGACATTCGGAAACAAGCAATAAACCCGATAGTGTGTTAACTGTTTGTTTCCGAATGTCATATACCCGATGGCTAATTCCCCGAAGTCATCAGATCGAACGTCCGAATCGCCGAAATTCCATAGCATCGATTTACCACAATTTCGAATAGCCATTAGATCGAGCGTCTGTGTCGCCGAAAAGCCATTGCAACGATAGTTCTATGCATCGAATGTCTATTCGCTCGACGTGCCAGTAAGTCGAAAGCTATTCAACCCAAAATAATCAAGAAGACTGAAAGAAGGAATATGAAATGAGATAAAACGCAAACCAGCTGGGTTTAATCAACACGTTGTAGGCAATTTGTGAAAACCAGGAATCCAAGATATCTAATGGTATCCGTTCTCTGTAGGGGTGGGCAGAGGCAAGATGATGGGTCCAGGGGGGTGACCATAAGCTCTTAGAGTGGTATCAATTTAATATCGAGTAAGTGACAGATGTATACACGTCAGATACATCTGTCCCTTATTCGATCTCAAATTGATACCGCTCTAAGAGCTTATGGTCACCCCCCTGGTCGGTACAGGTGTGAGCAATAACATTGAGAGTTGTTGGTGGAATAAGATTTCTCCTAGTCGCAAAGCCAATATATATGGTTTTTGATACCTTAATGTCAACACATTATTTTTCAGCCATAGGCGGACCTGCAGCCGAATTGCGTAAGTATATTATCCAAAGCAAAAGAATCGATTCCTTCCCAAAAACGACTTTTCGTATCAATATGCACTACGTAAAGTCGGTTTTGGGAAAGAATCGATTCTTTTGCTTTGGATAATATACTTACGCAATTCGGCTGCTGATCAAAACCATGTTGAACATTTTGAAAAACCTCTTCCCAGGGTTTTCTACTAAAGAAGAGCGCTGTGTCATCCGCAAAGGATAGTAACTTGCCGTGAAATTCCGTTTAAAGGTTGGAATAGGTTGGCGTTGACACAAGTTATTAATATAGACCAGGAAGAGGCTAGGACCTAAAAGACTGCCTTGTGGGACACCGTAATGGACAAAGAGTTCATCGCTAATCCAGTTGTAAATTTTCACACGTTGCTTTCTAAGCCTTAAGTAGTGTCCAAGTAATTGTGTTAACACTCATACACACAAACACACAACACACTTATACATGCAATTTTTAGTTTTGTATTCCATACAGTAGAATGACACAGTCCACTTGAGATAAGTTTTTGTTGATCATTGTAAACATTGACCGTAAACTAAACTACCTCTTAAAATACAGGTATACCCTAGTTTAAGAGGTAGAGTATTATTCTTGTACAGAACTTTGAAACATGTACTATAACATTATTATTCTAATTGCAAAGGGGTACCTCTGACTCCTATTCTTTCCAATTTGTGTACAAGCAATGGAATAGGAACCATGTCAAAGGCCTTGGTCATGTCTAGAAACACCGTAAGACACTTATTTTTACTGTCAAGATTAATTACAAACTGGTTAGTGAGTTCATGTACAGCGTCATCGGCCTACCTGCCAGAACGAAAGCCAAACTGGACTGGTGAGAGGAGGCTGTTAGTCTCAAGGAAGTTCATGAGGCGTATATTGATCAGTCTTTCCAAGATCTTGGACAAAGTAGGAAGGGTCGATCTTAGCCTGTAATTATTAATGGAGTCCTTATTACCTCCCTTGTTTATGTGTATGGGCTTGACAAGCGCCAGTGGAAAGATACCAGATACGAAAGTTGCAAATGTGAGTGGAAGAGTAAGTGTTTTAGCGTAGCGCTTTAATATGTTGCCAGATATCTGATCCACTCCCACTGCCGCATCTTCCCTCAGGTCAAATATGAGTTGTTCCACCAGTATTCATCAGTAGGAAGTAAGACAAGTCTCTGTCCCACACTAGCAAACATTGATACATTAAAAATCCCAAGATGCACATCATGCACAGTCTCGAACAAAATTAACACTCGAAACTGTCACCAAACACTCACCAATTATACGGTAGTTATTGTTATATTTAATGTTATCATGAATGTCGAAGTTAGCCGGTAGGACAAGGCATGGAGTGGAGGCGAATAGTTTTTAGAGGTTGGCGTCATCAACACTGTTTCTGTGATTATCAGTTTTGGTCAGGGCCGAGGAATGGTCTGCTTTTTTGTTTGAGCTATTTGATAATACATTGCAGTTCAGTTCCAGTTTGGAAATTTTTTTCGCCGTATAGCAAACAGGTACTAGTATTAGTAGTCCCAGTGGATCTTTGTGTCTCTGAAGTTGGCTCTGCGAACGATTACGCAAGCAACCAGTTTGTAATCGAGTATAATGCATAGAGTAAGCGAGATAAGACGTTGCCACATACATAAGCGAGTGAAAGAGGCAGTTATATTATGCTATCTTCACCTTCAACATTGACACAAAGATAGCTACTGCGCAGGGTCTTGCACCCAACTTCAGAGACTCAAAAATCCGCTGTGAGTATTATACCGAATTGTATTCATAAAAATCATTCAACTGGGTAAGAGCTTTTTTGCTACTGGCTACAGTCAATCAAGTGTGCGCGTCGACGCAGCGCACCGTGTGGAAACTGTAGTAGGAAGTAATGCACGCGATTTACGCGCGTATTTTGAATTCGCGCGATGCTTGTGGGCGCGATGTATTGGTGCCTAGAAACGTTTCGCGGCGAATTCGCCCTTCGATTGAGCGGAATAAGGACTCCAAGGTCTTTGCAAGAGATCTGGCTATTGGGCAGAGCCAGCTCACGAAACTAGACCGATGATGACAGGATCGTATCCGCCAAACCGGAGCTTCTGAGGGAGATCGAGAGATTCTATGAGCAGTTGTACACTTCAACCAGTAAACCCGTCGCGAATCTAGTAAAAGACCCTAGAGCTAGATTGACCCGTCACTTTACCGAAGACATTCCGGACGTCAGCCTGTACGAGATTAGGATGGCTCTTAAGCAGCTTAAGAACAACTAGGCACCAGGTGATCACGGAATTACGGCCGAACGCCTGAAGGCGGGTGCAAAAACCAATACTTAAGGCCCTTCAGAAGCTGTTTGGTTCAGTCATACTCGAGGGGAAAACGCCACAGGTATGGTGCGGGGGTGTGGTGGTACTCTTCTTCAAGAAGGGTGAAAATGCCCAATTGAAGAACTATAGGCCCATCTCACTTCTTAGCCATGTCTACAAGCTGTTTTCAAGATACATCACGAATCGTTTTGCACGCAGATTTGATGATTTGCAGCCTCCCGAACAAGCCAGAATCCGTAACAGCTTTAACACCGTAGACCACATACATATATGCTGCGGCAGGTTATACAGAAGACCGAAGAGTACAACCTGCCTCTCTGCTTAGCGTTTGTGGACTACGAGAAAACCTTCGATTTGATCGAGACTTGGGCTGTCCTGCAGTCTCTCCAACGGTGCCAAATCGACTACCGGTACATAGAGGTATTGAAGTGTTGTACAGAAACGCTACCATGTCAGTTCGACTTCAGGATCAGACCTCGAAACCTATCCTTCTGCAGCGAGGTGTGAGACAGGGAGACGTCATATCTCCGAAACTGTTCCCCGCTGGACTGGAGGATGTCTTCAAGATTCTGGACTGGAGAGGGCTAGGCATCAACTTCAATGGCGAGTACATCACTCACTTTCGGTTTGCCGAAGATTTTGTGGGCATGGCTGAGACCATGGAGGACTTCAGTATAATGCTCGATGACCTCAGTAGAGCTTCCGAATGGGTGGGTCTTAAAATGAACATGGACAAAACCAAGGTGATGTTGTATGCCCATGTTACACCCACTTCTATCAAGGTTGGAGACTCGACATTCGAAGTTGTGGACGACAGTCTACCTGGGATAAACGATCCAGTTGGGTAGGGCCAACTTCGAGAAAGAGGTCAACCGACGAATCCGACTCGGCTGGGCAGCGTTCACAAAAATTGCGCGGTAACTTCTCGTCCAACTTACCACAGTGTCTCAAGACGAAAGTCTATGGCCAGTGTGTGTTGCCAGTGATGACATATGGCTCTGAGACGTGGTCGCTCACAATGGGCCTCATCAGAAAGCTTACAGTCACCCAAACTGCAATGGAGAGGGCTATGCTCGGAGTTTCCTTGCGTGATCGAATCAGAAATGTAGAGAACCGCAAGAGACCGACATAGCCCGAAGAATTCCCAAACTTAAGTGGCAGTGGGCAGGGCACATTGCTCTTAGAACGGATGGCCGATGGGGCAGAAAAGTTCTGGAAACGCGAACCGGAAGACGTTGCGTTGGAAGGCTTCCCACCAGGTGGACCGATGACCTGGTGAAGGTTGCGGGGATACGCTGGATGGGGGACGCACGGGACTGGTCAATGTGGCGACGCTTGTGGGAGGCCTATGTCCAGGAATGGACGTCTTTCGGCTGATATGATGATGATGACACGCAGCAACTCTACTCGCCCGCGACTTGCTGGTTATGGCCAAATTTCAAGTCCAGAAACAGATTTCGAGATCCCTTTACATATCACAAATCGGCTGATTGACTTGAGATCAGCGACATTCTGATTAGTACGTTATACACTCACAAAACAACCGAACAGTGTTCCGCACAGCAGCGGCAGCACAGATACCTACACACTTTTCATTCATCTGACATTTCACTACAAGTCGAAACTAACAAGAAAAAAGAGACAGCTAGTGTTTGTCACTTGCGTGTAAATGTAAACAAACATTATTCTGACCACCAATGCTTTTTTCTTTTTCTAACCTCCAAATATCAGAAATCTAGAAAAAAAATGTTAATTGAGGTGTATTGCGTATATATGCATATGGTATGAGATCTCTTCTGTTTTATGTAGTTTGGTATCATAATTGGTACACTTTCTAAATCTCTTGTTTTTGTTTCAACAAAGCGTATCGCTCATCGCCATGCGTGACATAGACTAAAGACTATACGTCCCAATTAGGACGTATTCGAGTCTTCACAATGCGCCCGCTCCTAATACATCTGTTAGTATTAATTTAGTTATCTGTGGTCGAGAATGATGACGATAATCATTGCGTGTGTCCTAGCATTAGATGCCTTGTCTTTTGATGTTGCTAAGTAATCAAACTTTCCCTAAAGATGTTAAAAATATCTGAAACTCTCTTCTATCTTTAAATGGTTATAATTTGAAAGAATTTACCATATATCTATGGAATTTACTTAATTGTGTTGTAATATTGATTACACGGTTTAACAAAAGGCAATACCGATTTTTTAATGCCACAGAAACATTTTGAAAGGATTTTAGAGGTTTTTTGCTAGACTGCAAGGGATTTTCATTTTACTATCTGGCAACATAGGTGACGTGATTGGTGGTTGGTGCTTACTGCTTTCTGTCTCATCTGTTCGATGATATTTTAGTGATTTTAGTAATACCTACCCAGAATCTGCATGCAACTAATATTTTTTTTATTAATCGATTGCAATAACTATAATTTTCTTTGTTTTCATACTTCTGGTTCCTAAAATAATTGTAAGTACATTTCTATGAAGCTGTGTCAATCGACAACACATTGTTTGTTGTAATTTTGGTTGCTGTTTTTTCCTATAAAATGTCGTCGATCGTGGTGCTTTACTTTCAATTGTGATTTGTCTGTTCTTCTTTTCGTTTATTTCGTAATTGTATGGAGTAATTATTTACTGCATCGTCTAAAAATAGAAATGTTTGCATTTTATACGGATTCCTAGGCGTGTTGCAACGATTACTACGAAGTTGACAATATTGTGATGTGACCCTCGAGTTAATTCTTTTAGTGCATCTAGGATAGGATGCAGAGGCATAATTAAGTCCTTTGATGATTGATGGTCTGTAGAGAAACATTGTTTAATTATTCAAGTACTTTTATTGAGTTCAGATTACAGAAAGAATATGTAATACATTACTTTTTAACGTGAAGATAAACGAAGGTAATCATTGTTATTGTTTTACTTCTTTATCAGTTACCTAAATCGTTTCGTTGTTAGTCATAGGGTGTGTGATTAATTCCTTAATTAGTTAAATCGTTACTTGATTGTTTTTAAGATGTCTGGTGGACACAAGCATCGTTACAAGAATGCAGGCTTGAGCGCAGATGAGCTGCGTCGCCGCCGCGAGGAGGAAGGTGTTCAGCTGCGGAAACAAAAGAGAGAACAGCAGCTCTTCAAGCGTAGAAATGTTAACCTTCCCGCCCCAAATGCACCAGATATTACTTTGCAGGTAAAATTACTATTATATTAATCAAGAAACTGGACATATCTAAAAAGTAGAGGGATACAGGCATGGTATTTTATTCTTTTTGAGATTAGTATTCATTGTGAAACAACCATGCTTTGCTTCCACATTTCCTTATTTCACAGGGATGTTGGAAGCATAAAAACACCATTTTTGTAGGAGACAGATATTTCATAAATCTTTTGCCAGCGAATCTATGTTCTAGACTGACATTTTATATGTTATATCATTTTAGAATAGCTCTAGAAATCCTGTCAGTCTGTTCTAGAGCACAATAAACAACGAGTTTCTAAGAACCAGGGACTGAAAGCGGTTATGGTTAAAGGTAAAAAAAAAATCGGTTTCAAATAAAGGTTGAGCTATACCGATACCTTTATAAATAAAGGTTGGGCTAAACCGTTATTTAACCTTTACACAATTTCGTTACCGAAAAACATGCGAGACGGCGTGGTGCGGGTGCGCGGGGTTGTCGAACACGTACAATTTGTTTGCTGTACCTACTCTTTTACTCAACTCATTGTTCGTTGCCGACTGTGTGCGGCGCAATATGTTTTTATTTTGTCGGCCGGTGTATATACCGCGAATATTTTGAGTATAATTTATATATATTGAATTAATTGTATTTCAAACATAGACCATACAAATTTAATACACATTATCATTAAATATTTATTTTTATTAAATAAATTAGCCTATACTGTCCCACTGCTGGACAGAGACCTACCCCAAATCCTTAAATAAATTAATGAATAAATACACATAAAAGGGAGACACTAGATTTAGTTAGGGACAGTTGTCCCTACTCCCGATGTGTTTTTAACCCGTCCGAAAAATTCAACTTGACACTTGTTTTAACGGATTGTTATGTCAGTTAATAGTACTTTAGACGGACCCGTTACTTCGTTGTCAGACTCATAGACTAACATATATAGAGTGGACGGTGTTAGGGGGTAAACCCCCTGGGGCAGGCATATACCGTTGCTGGAGCCGGACGTTTCGCTCTGCGTTGAGAATTTACCGTATGTACTTTATTGTGGGACTACCTGCATGGGGAAAAATACCATTTCTTTCATCCCCATTACTGTCTCACTGCTAAGAATGGGCATATGAAACAATATTTTTTTTCCAAACAACCCAGCGGTGGCGTAGGTAGGTACCTATGTTAGGGACGATATATAAAACAATAATGACATTCAAGCCAGTAAAAGTTACCACACTAAAATAATTTCTACCAAATAGTAGAAAATGGAAAACCAGATGGAATTATTTCTACAGAAAATGGATGAAAAGATTGACACGAAAATGCAGGAATTAAAAGAAGAGTTCATGAAACATACGAGTTCTATTGCCTTAAGTATAACAACAAAAATAGAGGAAAAGCTAAACCCACTGGTTGAAGAGAACCTCAGACTTAACAGTGAGGTGACGACACTGAAAAAGAAAGTCTATAATTTGGAAAAGGAAATTAAGAAAAATAATATAATATTGCATGGTTTGGAGGAAACTGAGTTTAATAACAATGAACTCATGAGTTTGGTAGTGAATTTCCTCAACAAAATAGCAACTGAAAGAGGGATTCGAGAATTTGATATGTGGGAAATCAGTGATGTTCAAAGATTAGGGAAAAAAGAAGACAAAAAGAGAAGACCAATATTAGTAAAACTTACCTTGGCTTGGAGGAAAAGTGAAATCTTGAGAAACAACAAATATTTTCCAGCATCTACCTATGCTACCGACGATTTCCCAAAAGAGGTCTTGAAAATCAGGAAAGAGTTAAAACAACAACAGCAACAAGAAAAGAAAAAAGGAAATTGGGCAATCATTCGATATGATAAACTAATAATTAAAGGTAAAGCAAACCAAGAAAAGGGAAACGAAAAGAGGAAACGACATCCATCAAACTCACCATCCCAGTCTAACAGTGATGATAGCCCACCACCAAAAGCTCCAAGTAAAATAAACAAAACGAATGCTTTTGAATACATGAATTTGCTCCAGACACAACTCACAAACCGAAAACAACAACAACAAACAATAGCAATCATCCAAAACCTATCTACAAAAGCCGAACAAAGGAAAAAATACAAACACGATAACAATAAACAACAACAACAAACCACATTCCCCAAGCCGGCTGGTCCCCGTGGGGAATAAAGACCACCACCCTCCATCCATGACAAAGAGGACAAAAAGCGAATCCCTACAAATATGCACGTATAATGTTAGATCCCTCTCTTCAACAGAGAGATACCTACAACTAACATACGCTCTCAAAAATGTTAAGTTCGATATTCTGGGACTCTCTGAAGTTAGAAGAACGGGTTGTAATATAGAAGAATACCAAGACTACATTTTATGCTACATGGGAGAAACTAAGGGGAAACATGGGGTTGGCTTTCTATTAAAGAAAACATTTAAAAATAAAATAATAAATTTCACAGGACTGTCAGAAAGGGTTGCTTTGCTACAAATAAAACAAGGAGACCTGCACCTGTCACTAATCCAAGTCTATGCACCCACAGAGAAAGCGAGTGAGGAAGAGACCCAAAAATTTTACAACACTATCACAGAAGCACTTTCCAAGGCCGATGACAAAGTGATATTAATGGGCGACTTTAACGCTAAGATAGGACACCCAAAAGAAGGAGAGAACTTAATACTGGGCAAATACGGCTATGGCGAACGAAACGATCGGGGCAACCAACTGATAGACTTTGCTTTCGAACACAAGCTTTCTATAATGAATACCTATTTTAAGAAAAGAGAAAACAGACGATGGACTTGGATCTCGCCTGATCAGAAAACAACAAATGAAATAGATTTCATACTAACAAGCCACCCTCGACTCATCGCAAACACAGAAGTACTCAACGACATAAAATTTCCCTCTGACCACCGACTTTTAAGAGCCTCTCTCAACTTAAAACAACCAAGAAAAGATAGAAAGAACTATAAACCGTCAACTACAAGATTAAAAACTGACAGTGAAATTAAAAGTTATGTGAATAACCTAGAAACATATTTAGAAGCCTATTTTAAAGAGACTCAGAACATCCAAAACTATTACAACATCATAGAAGAATCCATGTTACACAGTTTATGCACCAGTTACAAAAAGAGAAAGCAACATAAAATATTTAGTAAAAATACAGAAGAGCTAATAAAGAAACGTACTGAACTAATAAAAATAAAACCTAAAGACAAAATCAAAAGAAAGGAGCTTAGCAAATTATTCAAAATAACAAACAAATCTATCAATCAAGACTACAAAAAGCATAGACAAGACATAATAACAAGAAACCTTGAGAATTATAGAAGTACAAAAAGGGCTTTTAAAGATCTGAAACTACAAAAGACATGGATACAGAAGCTGGAACATAATACAAAGGAAACAAAAACGAGAAAAGACATTATCAACCACGCTACAAACTTTTACAGAGAAATGTACAAGAAAAAGATACATAATGAGGACATACAAACACAAGATTATAATGACTCTAGAACAACTATAATGCCAATAACTGAAAGAGAAGTGTATGACCACATTAGAAAGCTAAAAGACGAGAAAAGCCCAGGGCCTGACGGGATAACAAACGAAGCCATCAAACTGGGGGCACCTGTTCTACTCCATCATCTCACCAAGCTCTTCAACATGGTATTAGTTTCTGCATTAGTGCCACAACAATGGTGTACTTCAGAAATAACACTTATTTATAAAAAAGGAAATCCATTAGACATAGGTAACTACAGACCAATCAGTTTGATGGCAAGTACATACAAATTATTCGCTTCTATAATCTTAAGCAGAATATCACCTACAATTGACGGCTCACAACCAACAGAACAAGCAGGATTCCGTTCAGGTTTTAGCACAACCGACCACCTACAGGCATTAGAACAGATAATGGAGAAGTACAAAGAATTTAACAAACCTCTATATCTAGCATTTATTGATTACAGCAAGGCTTTCGATACAATTAGTCACAACTCAATCTGGGAAGCACTGAAGCTCTGCAATGTTGATGCCAAATATATTGCCATTCTGAAAAACATATATGCTAACAGCACTAGTAAAGTAAAACTAGAAACTAGAGGTGACCCAATCAAGATTGAACGAGGCGTGAGACAAGGAGATCCCATCTCACCAAAACTCTTCATAGCTGTCCTGGAAAGTATCTTTCAGAAGTTAGACTGGACTGAAAAAGGTATTAAAATTGACAAGAGATATCTAAACCATTTAAGGTTCGCAGACGATATAGTCATACTGGCTGAAACACCAAATAGACTAGAGGAAATGATATGCTCATTAGCCAAAGAAAGCTCCAGGATAGGTTTGGAACTGAATGCAAACAAGACTAGAGTAATGACGAATAGCTACGAAAAACCAATAGGGGTCGAGGGAAGTAGAATAGAGTATGTAAAAACCTATATATACCTAGGAAAGCAAGTGACATTCAGTAAGACAAACAATGAAGAAGAAGTACGAAGACGAGTAAACATCACCTGGCAAAAATATTGGTCACTGAAAGAAATCTTAAAAGGCCACTACTCCCTAAATCTCAAGAAAGTAGTAATGGACACTTGCATATTACCTAGTCTACTATATGGTTGCCAAACATGGGTTCACACCAACAGAACCAAACAAAAAATTATAACTACCCAGAGAGCAATGGAAAGGAGCATGTTGGGAATAAGGAAAATTCACAAGGTGAAAAGCAGCAAAATAAGAAAAAAGACCAAGCTGACAGATGCTCTAAAACAAGCATTAGCACTGAAGTGGCGATGGGCAGGACATATCGCAAGGCTCTCTGATGACAGGTGGACAATAAGAAGACTCGCCAATGATCGGGAACACTGGAAGCGGATGGAGGAGGCCTTTACCCGATATGGGACTACATCTCCAACAGACATTCAAGCAACTAACACTACTAACTAGAATAAGCTAAACACTAACATAAATAACACTTTCATTTTATTTTATATTATTTTTTGAAGCACCTAGTTTACAACTCATACCATGTAGAAATAAAAGGCTTATTATTATTATTATTATAATGACATTCTGCAATTTAGCATGCCCACGTAGTGTTAGGTGTTTTGTAGTGTACGTTATCCCAACAGGAAAGAGGCTCCTAGAGTGATATGAGGGGAATATATAATTAGTGCGTAATCTGCTGTAAATTTACGCTACATAAAAAAATATTGTTGTTGTTGTTGTTTTTAAACAAAACTGAAAAAATCGATGCCTACTGGAGTAACGCTGTTCCAGCAGGAAAATTCTACGAGTAAACGAATGATCGGAGTGAGAAATATTGTGCAAGAATGTGCGCCGAAAATATAATTGGTGCGTCATCAGGTTATCGAGATATTACATTTCCTGCTGCAGTAACGTTTTGCAGAATAATTTATCTCTAAAACCATTGTATGTGCGCCTGTAGAATAAACATACACGAGTAGTTCTTGATATGTGCGTATTTGTGCCGGAATTAGATTTAAGAAAATATTTATAATTTGCAAGTAATCACGCTTTTTTTTAAAAACCGAAAAAAAATTGCAGTCCCTAAATGAAAAAACGTCTAAGCTCGCTGAAAACTGTATTGAGTCCATCTTGACGCTTGTATTAATCATAAAAAGTTTTAAAAGTATACATGCTTGCGTTATCGAATAATGTTGCTACTGTAAATGTCGAAACTTTGACGGCAAAATATAAGAAACCGGCTCAACCCAAGATATGTAGGTGTAAACCACAACTAGGTGCGTTTAGTCAAAAATATGGTATGCCAGTACAGGTCAGCAGATTGGGATGGCATGCGATCTTTCTTCGCATGCTATCCTTGGCAGCCTACTTGCTTTTCTTCGGCTGATCCTTCGTCGTGCGCGGACGCCGTGACGGAAGTGCTGCGTCAGGAAATGGAGTACTACATTCCGTTCTCTGACGTAGCAATGTCCAGCGTTGACCGGCCATGGTTTGGCGCCGAATGTTATCGCACCGACGCGCTTAAACATGAGGCGTACCAGCTAGGTCGAAACTCGATCCCGCAAAAGGAGTAACGTGGGTCAAAAGAAGAAGGCCTTCAACAGGGCTGACAAGATGGTGCAAGATGTTGTTGAGAGGGGCTCGGTTCGACCACATTGGCCGAATAGGTACCAAACTAGCTTCTTACCCAGCAGGTGGTAAAGCGTTTTGGTCGTTTTGGTTTCGAGTCGAACTTCTGCCATCCCTCACTACCGCCACTGCTGAAACCCGACGGGTCGTTGGTCCACTCCGCTGAGGAGAAGGTAAATTTATTTGCCTCACTTTTTGCGAAATCTTCACGTCTGAATCCTGGTGACGCGCGACCCCCTCCTTTTCCTGATGGATGCGAGACGAGTATGTCGGACATTCGCATCGCATCCATCAAAAGGACGTCCGTAGGGTGGTGCGGAACCTCGACGAGAAAAAGGCTAGCGGCCCTGACGGAATACCAACAGTGGTTCTTAGAACCTGTGCGCCTGAACTGTCTCCGATCATGACACGCCTATTCCGCCTTTCTTATGAGACTGGAAAAGTGCCGAATGCATGGAAGCAAGCTAACGGACAGCCCATGCCCAAGAAGGGCAGTCGAGCTGACCCGGCAAACTACAAACCCATCTCTGTAACTTCCATACTATGTAAGAGTATGGAGCGTGTACTTAACACGAAGCTCTTGGCATACCTATAAACTAACGAGATCCTTAGTGACCGTCAATACGGCTGCCGCCGAAATCGGTCTACTCGGGATCTTCTAGCGTATGCCATTCACCACCAATGTTGCCATCGAGAACCACGGGGAAGCGCTTGCCGTCTCCCTCGACATCTCGAAAGCTTTTGATAGAGTCTGGCATGAAAGCCTTATTAGTAAGCGTCCTTCCGCAGACTTCCTGAGAGATCGGTCCATTCGAGAGGTTATAGATGGCTGCTCATCGGACCAATTGGTTATTAATGCCGGGGTCCCTCAGGGGTCGGTACTCTCAGCAACATTATTCCTGCTGTAGATTAAGTATCTGCTAATACCTGGTACCTTTAGGTATGCAGACGACAGCACTGTTGCTGAGAGATACTTGTCCAACGCACGGGCTACCGGGCCGCAGATCCGGTCTCTCCGTGAGGCCATGGTGGATCGTTGGACCTGTCCTTGCAGGCAGTCTCCGAATGGGGCGATGCCAATCTGGTAAGGTTTAAGCTGCTAAACCCCAGGCATGTCTTTTTTCCGCTAAAAAGGGCCAATTTCACCCGCCTCCACCTTTCCGTGATGTAACCGTGACAATAACGGACCATCTTGAGCTTCTTGGCGTTACGTTGACATCGACTCTCAATTTTTGGCCTTACATTGAGGCAACGGCACAGTTGGCTGCCAAAAAGTTAGGGATCCTTGCAAAGGTGAGAAGGTACTTCACGCCGGAACAGCTCTTCAATTTGTATCAAGCGCAAGTTCGATCATGCATGGAGTACTGTTCTCATCTCTGGGACGGATCTGCCTAATACCAGCTCGACGCACTGGAGTCGATTGAAAAGCGGGCCAAGAGGCTCATCGGCGATGAGGCACTGGTCAAGTCAAAGCTCCAGAGCCTTGAACACCGTTGCCGAGTTGTCAGCTTGTCAGTTTTTTATCGGTTACATTTCGGGGAGTGTGCGTTGCAGTTGCTAATTTCACCTAGCCCGTATTATCATCGGACTATCAGAAGTACGGCGATGCGCCATCGGTACATGGTGGACATTCCACCCATACGAACAAAACGGTTTTGGAAACACTTTTATTATGGGTACAACTAGGGAGTGGAATTCCCTGCCGGAGTCTGTGTTTCCCGACAACTACAATCTAGGAGTCTTTAAGTCAAGAGTGAATAGATAATTTCTAGACAAGCGTGTCTCACCGTCGACCACATCATCGCTTACTAACAGGTGAGATAGTGGTCAAGCGCAAGCCTATTAAATATATATATAGTGAAAATATTCAGCTTGAAATGTTTCGCATTAAGTAGATTTTTGAACAAAAAACTAAACATGTAATCAACGGCTAGTTACCAGATCAAATTCGAATGACTACGAAAAAGCGACGGATTCATACATATCGATGACCTTCTTAAATATCTCGAAAACCTGATGACGCACCAATTATATTTTCGGCGCACATTCTTGCACAACTATAAGCTCTCTGCCCATGCACAATATTTCTCACTCCGATCATTCGTATATAATTTTCCTGCTGGAACAGCGTTACTCCAGCAGGAATCGTTTTTTTTCAAAAACGACGACACGCACAATTTTTTTATGTGGTGCACATTCACAGCAGATTACGCACTAATTATACGTTCCACTCATATCACTCTAGGAAACACTTTCCCGTTGGCGTAACGTACACTATTTTGTAAGAGGAAAAGTTTACTTTGTTGGTCTCAAAAAAGTAATAATAATATAACCTAATGAAACTTCGCATACTTGTAGGTACATACGTTTGCGTATATTATGCTCTATACCTTTATGAGGTAACATTTTTCATTCAACACCATTCAGATAAGAAGAACGAAAGAAAACAGAGAAACTTAAGAAAACCTTAGGCTTAGTGCAGCCACAGTCGTGTCCTTCCGATCGGAAATAAACAACAATACCGACTGAGTTATAATAACACGACAGATCGACAGACAGAGTGGCGAGGCGGTGCGTCAAAGAAAACCCTTATTTAGTAAGGTTTAGGTACCGCTACCGATACATTTATAAAGGTTATAGTACTTTTACCGAAATATACCGGTATGCATTTCCAACCTCAAAATTCCGCTACTGAAAAAAATGACGATATCAAAATATTTCGGTAACCCTTATTTAACGGTATGACGTCATACCGAAATTTAAAGGTACCTAAATTTTTGGGTAATTCAGTCAACTTTGTGTCATAATCTAGCTATAAGATATTAATTTTAAAAAAATATCAATCAAGCATAATCTGCACCAAATAGTTTTTAATATAGAGTATGATTATGCCCAATTATAGTTTTGATGGCAGAGCATATTGCAGTATGAAAGGCCAGCATTATCATCAACCACAGCCCGAATTTGCTTACTCTAGAATAAAGCCTCTGTTTTCTTGTGTCAATTCCCATGTTCCCATGCCAGCCTCATCTTGGACAGCATATCCTATCAGGACACAGTCCGATAGCTGTGGAGTCCAGCTACAATTTCTTCTACTCCAATCCATGTACAAAATTCTGTTTGGGGTATACAAGTTGACTATTATTGAAAGCAAATTACTCTCTTGAGTCTAGGATGATTTGTAATGCTCTAGATATCTATGCAGTAATGGTGCTCCCAAACCGCTAATTAAAAATGTTTACAAACATAAACATTTTCTAAACAAACATTTTCCTATTATTTGTTTGTAAATTAGAAAACATTTGTTAACAATTTTTACAGCCGTTGTGGAAGCACCTTTTTGTCGCATATGGTGGCCATCAAATGAAAAATGATTAAATTACAGAATGCAGGATGCATTCATTTATCCAATTTGAAATCTATTCAAAACAATCTTTCTTTGTGTCATAGGACATGTTTTGTTGGTTATTGAAGGAAAACTATTCTCACCCATAATAGGGTTTTTCTCTCTTTGTTGTTGAGTTAAGGCACTCAGTACCCATGGTTACATAAGCGAAGAAATAAATCATACAGTATATCTGTTCATGTCTCAGGACTTCGTTTTCCAGAATAGATATGGTTCATTGAACTAAAGTAAGAAGAAAATTATTTATCATACACATTTTCAAATAAGAAAAAACTTTGCTATTATTTATAGGAGTGTCAGATAGGTGTTATTTTTAATTTTTAACAGACTTAAGTTTTGGTTTACTTTTAGGATGACATCAATATATCACCATCAGATGACATCAGCCCAGCAATGGTTGCGGCTCTATACGGCGACAATCCACAAGAGCAAGTTATGGCAACTCAGAAGTTTAGAAAACTTTTGAGCCAAGAGCCCAACCCACCAATTGATGAAGTGATAAGGACTGGAATAGTTCCTAAATTTGTGGAATTCCTTACCAATAGCACTAATCCAACACTGCAGGTAAGATGATCTGAATTCCGGACTTTCAAAATTCATTATCATCATCAGATTTTTAATGTTCCCACTGCTGGGAAACAGGTCTCCTCTCTGTGAGAGAGGGAATGGGCCACAATCCAACACGCGGGCCCAGTGTGGGTTGGTCTCACATGTCTTCGAATTCTTGGTTCTAGGACATGCCATTCCTCACAATGTTTTCCTTCACCATCTGACTTTCAAAATCACACTAAATAAATTTTTTAACAGTTGTGAAAAATAATTTCTGTATTTTGCTGTAGTGTTTGCTATTAGGTTGCCTACACTTATTTCAAGAAGACAAACAGCATTCTAAGAATGGTGCGAGAAACATGGAACAAAATCAGAAGATTTATAATATAACAAATGTGTTATTTCAGTTCGAGGCAGCATGGGCGCTCACAAACATAGCGTCAGGGTCATCGGAACAGACGCGCGTGGTGGTGGAGTGTGGTGCAATACCGGTGCTTGTGAGCCTGGTGGCGGGCGGAGCCAGTGACGACGTGCGCGAGCAGGCGGTGTGGGCGCTCGGGAACGTGGCCGGGGACTCGCCGCGCTGTCGCGACACTGTGCTTGCAGCGGGGGTGTTGCCGCCGCTACTGGAGTAAGTACTTCTAACATTAAGAGACACTGATGCGTGTATTTGCAATTTAAGTAACCATCAGGAAGGTAGCTAAACTAATATTTATGGCCATATTGTATGTTTGTAAAAAGTATTCCATAGAAGCACTAAAATTATTACGAAAATAGTTTCAATGAGAGGGGTTGTCTGGGATAGACCTCGTGAGCGAAGCTACAAGTAAAGTTTATACTTAAACTAGCTTCTGCCAGCAGCTTTGCCCGCGTGAAAGTCGGAATAAAAAGTCTGGGATCCTATGTGTTAATCCTTACTATAATTTATCTCTATGCCAAATTTCATCCAGATCTATCCAGCCGTTTGAGCGTAAAGAAGTAACAAACATACAAACACACACACTCACAAACTTTCGCCTATATAATTAGTGTGATTATTGAACAGAAACCTAAACCTCACTTTTTTAATGTTTTTGAGTAACTAACTTCGTCGCAACGACTTTGATGTCTGCAATTAAGGGTACACTAGTCAACGGCACGAACTATTTTGTGCGCGGGGTTAAAATGCATTTTATATCAACCGACAACACGTGCGGAAGAGATAGATGCTGTGATGACCAGTAGGAAGCTAGTTCGCGTACGAATACACATTTTGCAAATTTGTAGCGAAATGGATAATGATTTAGGACGAAACCGAGCGCGCGAAATTTTATAAACAGACCTTTGGCAGTCTAGATATCATGAAAAAACGACCAAATCTATCTGTTCAAAATAAAATTATATTCATTGTTGAACTACTAATCTATCCCTGTATGGAGGCCGTTTTGCAATTTTTCGTCTTCTTATTTATTTGCGCCCAAAAATGCGTTAAAATTAGTGTCGAAATGTGGAACTTTCGACACTAATTTAAAAGGATCCAATTTCGGAATTAAAAAATAGCTTATGTCACTCAAGAATAATATAGCTTTCTATTGGTGAAAGAATTTTTCAAATCGTTCCAGTAGTTTCGGAGCCTATTCGGTACAAACAAACAAACAAAAAAATCTTTCCTCTTTATGATATTATTATAGTAAAGATGTGCACAGGGGCGTGATTATTGGAATATACAAAGAGACAATAATGTTCGTTATCTTCATATGTCTTTCGAGTAGCTTACATGACCATAATTGGTAACTCAACAGCTTTGTCGAGCAGCATGTTGTGGCGATCTACAAAGTTGTTACTACCTTTTTATGTAGATGTACTGTGTAGTTTATTTTCACGAGTTTTGTAATTTTTTTTAAATTAGAAATTTTTAGCGTGATTGAAATTGGTTTCATACGATTATTGTTTACAGCACATAAGTGATGTTCTATTAATACGTATGATTAACATTATTCAGGGTATAAAGCATAAAGGTTTGGTAAAGTCAGTTGTTTTTTAAAGTTTTACTTGTTCTTATGTTTTATTTTTTTTTTCAGAATTTTAAATAAATATACCAGGCTGTCTATGACAAAAAATGCAGTTTGGACTCTTTCAAATTTGTGTCGAGGCAAAAATCCTCCAACAAACTTCGATGCTGTTGCTCCCGGTTAGTTTATCTAGTTTGTTTTAAACCAAACTTTTGGCAATTTTATACTACATTCGGCTAATTTATTAAAAAACGTGTGTGGGACCACAAGGAACTAAGTTCCTGGCTCTAGAAATATATGTTAGAAATGCCTGCTCTTAGAAAGATATGTTGAGTGAAAGAGCAACGAGTGTATGGAGGGGGTATAACGCAGAAAATTTACGTGACCTTACATTTTCTCCCGAATGACACTTACCCCATGTTTAAAACCTGCGAGATAAATTAAACTACAAATTGCGTAATCTAACTAAAGCCAAGTGACAATTTAAATAATTTAATGAGATGTTACTCTGCGGAAATCCGCGACATGCAATGGACAGTATTAGATGCATAATATATTAATTGTACCTTCTACATGTGCATAATTTACCGGGACATGTGCTGCTTACTGCATTCAAACATAATAAAACGAATACTAGGCGGAATTCACACTTTATTGTAATAGCTTATTTAGTATGTGATAAGTTAGTTTAAATGTATTTTAATGTATTTCCAGGTATACCAGTTTTAGCGCGGTTGCTACATCACTCTGACGCAGACGTGCTGAGCGACGCGTGTTGGGCTCTCTCTTATCTTTCGGATGGACCAAATGAGAAGATTCAGGCTGTGATCGATGCTGGAGTCTGTAGGCGGCTTGTGGAACTACTTATGTAAGGAACAACCTTCTACTTTCCTTCTCATTTTTTTAAGTTGTTTAAAAGTAGACTTAATGGTTCTCAACTTTTACATTGCCCAAAATTTCGAAAAACACGCATAAAAATTGAGTCAGACACTGATAAATTAAAATTGATAGTAGGTACGTGCGATTACGAATCAAGCTATTCTCAATTATGATGTAATATTGTAATCAATGTTAATGGTATAAAACAATTTGACGGCTGTAAAGTACACTTCTCGCTGCAAAGTAAAGTATTCAACCCTATAATCATGAATTTGCCATTGAGCAACACTTATCTGGTGCTTAGCCACCATGAATACTTCTAAAAATATACTAATAAAAATAGTGTCAAATCCTGAATGATCGAAAATCAAAGTAGATCGAAAATGGAACTATTTCACGGCAAAAAATATACTTTCGTTATGAAATTAGTGGTTTACTCATATGTCAGACTTCATTCTATCGATCGTATTTATTTTATTGTTGATTTCTTATTTATTACAATACAATTTATGTGTATTAATACTGATAATATTATGTTGATATTCATAAAACATTTAAGTAGACCAATTAGTAAAATTAAAGTGAGGAGTCATGTAATCATGTCACATCGATTCGATGAATCATTTATGATTGTGTCTTACCTGCAATACTATGCTCTGCGCTTGCAGCATTAAAAAAAAATAAGATCACTGGCAGATGTCAATGTAGTCTACGAAATTAAAAATCACATTATACACGCTCCATTCACCAGGCACAACAAATCGACAGTGGTATCAGCAGCTTTGCGAGCTGTGGGCAACATAGTGACAGGCAACGATGCGCAGACCCAAGCGGTGCTCAACTGCAACCCGCTGCCCAACCTGCACGCGCTGCTGCTGTCCAGCACTGAGGCGCTGCGCAAGGAGGCGTGCTGGACGCTCTCCAACATTACTGCTGGCAATGCTGCGCAGATACAGGTAAACTACCCTCACTATTAAGTTTTTGTAAAAGTATTTTATTTGCAGCATTTTTAATTTTAATGCCTCGACGAGATGTTTGGCACATTGGTGCGGTGATGGTGGCGTCGGCTGCTGCGCTGCGTGTCGAGGGACCGATTCCCGCACCGAACAAATATTTGTATGGTCTACAGATAGTTGTTTGGTATGCGAGTTAATGAACCAACAATACAGAAAAAAAGGCAAAGTGAAAAATAGCCTGAACGTAAAATTTATTTCCTCATAATTATGATCTTGATGGACCAGGCTCAGGGTGCAGTATGATAAAGTTTACACAAATACCATATCAAGTACTACCTTTTTCGGGCGTCTTTCGTCGAGTTTCATATCACTTTTCTGGTGGTTGCCATTGTTGATTCATAGATACGTTGAGGACAAAAAGGCTTGGGATTGAGCTGCTCCAATTAAAAATTAATTTTGATTTTTATATTTTCCACAGTGAATTTTGTTTTATTATTATTTTTTTTGGTTTTCTTGCAATGACAAGAATATTTACTTTTTAAAGTATTATATTATTTTATTTTAATTATTGTGAATGTGAAGACTATGTGGACCATTTTTTTTTTGTTTTAAATTTATCTTAGTTTTTAATTGTGGTCTGGCAGTTTGAGTAGTTTATGCGGCCTACCTGAATGTCCTTTCTTTGGTATTGTTCATCGAATCGGTGAGCTCCTTAAATTCTGTGTTGAGCTGCTCGGTTATTGACAAATGTGTGTACTGACTGGACAGGTCCACTCAATCTGGCTGGTTCTTTCCTCAAAAGACCATTTCAGACATCAATCTACATGGTCTTCACATGATCTAACCAAGGTTTTTGTTTTGTCTGGACTTTAAAAGAGACTGACCTCTGAGTTTGTTTCGGCCTTTCTTCTCAGAGTAGTCAGATAGGAAACGCCGACCTCATCTAGTTTTAAAAATATGATCGACATGTAAAAGTGTTTGTACAAACCAACTTACAGAAATAAAATCATTTAAATGATTTGCCTCTTAATAATATAAATTAAGATAATATCATTATTTGAGCTTATGTTACCGCGTTTTTTGTAACCTCAATATAGTCATTGTTTATTGCTAGCATAATGCTCATGCTAATTTTGTGCCATTTTACCATTTCAGGCAGTAATAGATGCTAACATCTTCCCAGCACTAATTGAAATTTTAAGCCAAGCTGAATTTAAAACGCGGAAAGAAGCGGCTTGGGCTATAACTAATGCTACCAGTGGAGGCAGCCATGACCAAATTAGGTACGTAACTTTATTTACTTTGTATTTTGCTTGTGTATCTGAAATCTACTAACTAGATCTTGCCCGCGACTAGTCTGCGTAGCATTAGTACTTTGAATACATTAATATATACAAAACCCAAGATACAAACCCAGCGTCTCAATAATCGCATAAAATAAGCGCAACATTTTAAATTGTGCGCTCATTTCAAATAGTCTTGCGTCGCTCGCCTCTCTGTCGTTGAGAAATTTTAAAAATATTCCGTCAAACACGTTAGAAAAGGATTATATATCTTATTTTCGGTAAGTAAAAGAGTTTTATTGATTTGTTTTTGTTGTTTTTATGACTTAACATAGAAAGCAATATGTGATTTGGATTTAATTTGTCTCAAAACTTCACTCAACAGCCCATGTATAATACGGCAAATTTCAATGTGGGCTTTGTCAGTGTAAGCGATATGCATTACAATCTCCTTTTATTTCAGTCGCATAATATAAATGACCATGTTCTTATTCAATGGCGTTGATTTTTTTTATTGTCTTTAATTTTTCTTATGATAAGTTCACTTCAGAATTTTTTGCATCAAGTTTTTAGCAAATATTTATATGTTATATATTGTAAAATATTTATCAATCAAATTCCAAAAGGAAAAGAGGTCGTCAATTCGACGATTTTACCAGTAATTAATTGTTTCATTGATATACATATGTCCTACCCAAAAACATCGCTCAGATAAAAGTATAATTATATGTTTAGAACACAATTTAACAAACTCTTAAGTACTAACACAAAGTCTTATAAAAAAAGTATAAAAATATTCGTCTCCCGTCCATGCCCGGCTAACTTCGGTCGTATATTTTATTGTTTTTTGTACACTGCTATGTAAAAACAACTTTAAACAATCCACGTAAAGTTGAATTTGCAATAAAATATGTTTATAGTATAACAATAACTACCCACGTATAATTGATGAGTGTTTGGTGACTGTTTCGAGTGTTACTTTTTATTCGAGACTGTGCACCTTGGGTTTTTTAATACATCAATGTTTGAATAGTTTTTTTTATATGGCGAAATAATATTGTATGTGTGAAGGCTGCCTTACATGAGAAATTATTGGTTTACTATACCACAGATCATATAATACTAGCATACAGATGCCTCATCCCATACAAAGAAACCGTGCCGACGTAACTAGCGTTTTTTATCAGATTATACCGATTATTTTTTGTAAATCGATCGCGTTCGGTTCCGTTCCACTGCGATAGATAGATCACCATATATATCCGTTTAACGGAACCGAACGCGATCGATGTACAAACAATAAACAGAGTAATGAGTACAGTACGTCAGGACAGTTTCTTTGTATGGGATGAGACACCACTGAGCATACAAACTGCCACCCCCTTAAGGATGATTTTCGAGATAAAAACTATCCTATGTCCTTTCCTGGGTTTCAAACTATCTCAATCCCAAATTTCATCCAAATCGGTGCTGCGGTTTAAGCGTGAAAAGGTTAAACAGACAGACAGAGAGACGAGAGACTTTCGCATTGATTTGTATATGGATAATGTAATAAAAACTGATTGAATTGAGCAGGATTTCAGAAATATGAAGTTTATGTATGTATTTTTGTTTTCAGGTATTTAGTTGAACAAGGTTCTATACCACCGCTATGTGACTTATTAACGTTAACGGACGCTAAGACAGTCCAAGTTGCTCTAAATGGACTAGACAATATATTAAAGGCTGGACAACAATCAGACCAACGCGATAATCGTTATGCTGTTATCATTGAGGAGTGCTTCGGTAAGAACTGATTTTCATATTTCTGCTAATTAGCTAGTAAATCATCCGTTTGAGAAGTTGCTAGTTCTTATGGCCAGGTGCATGTTAGTGGTTTAGCGACACTACCGAATGACGTAATAATACAGCGTGTTATTTTTTTTCAAAATCAACGGGTATGGTTCCTGGCTAGGAATATTGACTTTTCAAAAATCTAGTGATGCAGTTTTAATTTTCATCAAAATCGGCCCCATGACTCCTTTGAGTTTTTTTCGTTGTTCCTCATAGTTTTAGATTTGGCCATCCACCTATCCATTTTGAAAACTCACCTTGTATGCAGTATACCCTACACTGCACTCGTGGCGCGTACTGGATTAGCAACATCGTGTTATGGTTTGCAGAATGGACTTTAGTACACTTTTTGGGGTCTTAAATACCAAGATTTTAAAATATTTGTAATACAAAAACTCTTATTTAGTTTATTTTGTTTTAGGTTTGGATAAGATAGAATTCCTCCAGTCACATGAAAACCTTGACATTTATCAAAAATCTTTCGAGATAATTGAGAACTATTTTGGATCTGAAGAAGAGGACGGCAGACTTGCGCCTGCTGTGTCGTCGACCACGGACCAATATCAATTCAGCGCCGATCAGTCGGTTCCAATGGGTGGCTTCCAATTCTAACCTAGGCTTATAATTCTACTTTATATTGATGCCGTGCAGTGAGTATATCTTGTGATGTTGTATAATTTATCGTATTTATAAAGTCACAATTTTTATTTGGATATTGAAATTGTAGTCAATCCCTTATGGGATATTTCAGCTTCCTATAATTTAACTGTAGAGCGAAAAATCAATAGAAAAATGTGACTAAGTAATCTAGGCTGGGACAATGAAACAGCAAATGTAGAAGTTGGGAATGCATTTTTACCCAAATTACTTTAAAGGTATCTTTTAAATAAAGCTTACATGAATTTTATACTTAAATGTAATGCATCCCAAAATTAATGACCTTAAAAAGTTGACCAGTCAACTTATGACAAAATAGATACCTACATCTACATAGCCATAGACGTCAAGAATGAATTGAAGTAAAAAATCTCAAATACTTGCCCCAACATATCATTATAACATTTTGAAGATGTAGAACAATGGTTAGAATGCCAAAACGGACAAATGTTTTACATTTTGATACTAAAAAAAATACTAAGTTGTTTGTCTATTGGTTACTCTGTCTACGAATTTTAGTTTATGTATTTTATTGGCTATAATTTTATTATTGGTATTTTGTATTTACAATGAAGTGTAGTCTTTACCTTATTGTTCGGTAGGACACAATGTTACATTGCTTATCAATGTCTTACCAAAGTTGATACCGCAAATAAATATTTTTGTTGGGTTTCTCCATTTTCGTCATATTTTTTTTAAGCATATTCTGCCAACTGTATGAAACTAATAATTAGTGAACTATGAAACTAAAATACTTAAAACTAAATAACTTCTAATTGTTCACACTAAATTCTTAAAAGTTTAATTTCGTGTTTCTTTTTTTTTTAATTTATATTCTTTATTTTCATTTCCTTTTTAAATCACTTCGAAAATATGGCAAGCTAAACGAATGCTGTTAGGCCATCAATAAAAAAATACGGTTTATACCAACTGGTTGCCCGCCCACGGCGCGTGATCTTACGGACGACCATACACCGTATTGCTGATCGCAATGATGATACGTGGGCGTCAGAGGCTCTAGCAATTCAGTGTAAATTGTTTAGTGAAATTACGCACCAGGAGACCAAATTAAAATTGTTTTGATGAAGTCTTCATTGCATATTACGACCTAATCGCTGGTCATCATGGCATGCAGAGTTCGTTGAAACTTTTGTGTCTTACCCTCCAACTAGGAAAGAGCCTTACAGAACGAATGCATTTCTGACATGATTGATTGGTCGAGCTTTTTCGCTACGTGTTGTTGTCCGTAAGGAATAGGTTGTAGGAACATAATGTAATAACCACTTGACGATATGTCGTTAAAACTTAGCCTATGTAATTTACTAAGTAAGACATCAATGTAGATAGAGCCGCATGTAAATCCTAATAATAATTTTAAATATTTCCTGAATGCAATAATTATTGTAGTAAACGTAGTGTCTAGTGTGCGTTGCCAGGATTTGATTTTTGGAGGGTTTTTAGGTCATTTTAGACCAAATTGCCTTGGTCCTAATCGCTCTGGCAACATTTGATTGTAGACTTTTTGAAAATAATGGTTTATCGTTTTACTTCTGGTCAAACATTTATAATGCATCATAACTGCCTGTATCCTGTTTACCTGATCAAGTAAAATACGTACATGGCTCAAGTAATAAGGCAACAAGTTCATCAATGAATGAACTTATTCTTTGAGATGGGCGCAACTATGAATAGGTGAACGTGTGCGTAGGCAAACTGACCAATGACGACAATACCAACTTTGTTTAGTATTCTGTAAAATGTTAGTTGCCTTATTAGTATGCTAAATAAATCGAAATCATAGCAATGTTATTTAAACATCCAATGTCCAACTTATTTTTCTAGGGAGTTTACTCTCCACATGTATTTATTTATCTTAGGTTTATTGCTCTATGGTGACTGAAGAAAATTTCTTTTTTCAGATATCTATGTGTATACAGAAGTGGGTAGTATCTACAACTACGTTGCACTAATTGTTTTATGATCAAACTGTCTACACAATGTGTATGTAATTATATTGTGCACCCATTATGTGTATATTATTTAATTAATTTATATAATTAACAAAGGAATTCGCCTTCTTATTTTTTTTACTGTAGATAATGGCGTATCTAGTTCATTTATTTTGTAGTATGTATTTGTTGGCCTTCAAGCTTTTGTTACTAAAATAATAATTAAACTTGTATATTGTTATGTGAAAAGTATAATTTCATAATGTATTACAGATTGGTACCAACAAATTAATGGTTATTTAATTTAGTCCCTATGTCCCTGGTTTAAGCGATTTTTAACTGGAGGTTGGGCTATAGAGATGCATAAAGTAATTTAATGAAACGATACGATAAAACATTGCATTTTCTTTAAGTTATTTAGTTTTACGACAGTATTATTAATCATTTTACGCAAAGGAAATATTTTTTTCGTAATAAACCGTTAACCGAATCGAATTAATCCGACTGAACAGAACGGTAGTGACGCTCTACCGTGCAATGATAGAAAGCGCCAAGTGTAAGCCATAATGTTTCATATGGTTATTTTCATCCATTCAGTTGCTCATCCTTCTCATTCCCAAATACAAAATAAAAAGCAGAACTTAACAATTGTAAAAACAATCATGTGTAACTTTATTAAATTAAAGTGGTCCTTATGTACATCATAAAAAATTGGTATCTAAATATTAAACTCTGTTGAGCTTGTATTACCACGAAACTCCTAAGTCATTGAAATAGACTATAGTTCTAAGAAATGCATGTTCTTGGTGAAGACTGTCCCAAAATTTCATTCTCTCGTCAAATGGATTTCTACCTTTAGTGAGCTCCGACCCTATACTTAAGTAGTTCAGCTTATCTTTACTTTCAACAGGGTCCCAAGTTATTTGTAAAAGTGGATCATTGTCGTCAGGCGTTGGGTTACTGAAAACAAGTTAGTATGTATAAGTTAATATTAAAAATACACAAAGCGCTATATGGACATAACAATGAGTCACAAAACTGTTTCATGTACAGTATAAATAGTATGTCTACAGCTGTTTTATTGTTTGTACTGTGTGTCGTGGAATTCTTGCAGCAGTATTTAGTATTTATTATGTTTTCCTCTTGTAGGAAACATATAACGAAAACAAATGTAGCAGGAATTATACTTTAGCGTAAATATTCGCATTCAAATTAATTCCAATCACTGATCATATTGTTGAAGGAAAAATTGTAATAACGATAAGTTAGTGTTAAAAAATAAAACGACTAAAGTGGATGTTAAATTAAATCAACATTAAACAAATTCAATGGGAAATCATTACCTGGTTTTAGCGAAATTGGTCCACATTTTGACTACGCGGCTTCTTGTCATAACTGCATCTCGACTACCCTTGCAGACTGTTTCCATTTTAAAACGGAATATAAAAGGTAGGTCTGCACAATGTCCAGCAGAGTTCAGAAAATCTAAGTGAGATGGCACTGACCACTCCCCAGGGAAGTTTAGAATATAATAGTAAATCGGAAATTCTGGTGCAAACTGACTGTGCAGTCTCACAGTTCTATTAACATAATATAAAAAGAAATAGTCACTTATTAATTGTAAGTATTGCGTTCTCGTGTCTGCTCTTAAATGCTCATCGCCACCTAAATAAAATTTCAGTAACTGTTGACCTATAGTTTTTGTAAATTTATCTTCTCTTGCTAGTGATCTAGGTACAATAAGACTGGCATCCTCGTTATACTTTTCAAAATCAGAATAAAAATCTTCTTTTATGAATTGTAATAAAGCTGCTTCTATATTATTACTACCAATTATTAATGGCACTTTATTGAAATTGCCTGATTTCATGATTAGAGGTGGACTTTTTGTAATAAATGCAGGTTGGCCTTCAAAGTCAACTTCAATGCACGGCTTGAAGACAGGATCAATCGTATCACGGTCTATTGCTGTTTGTCTATCCAGAACAATTTTAAACAATGCAGTTATTATGTCTTCTGCAGGTAAAGAACGAAGTTTTTCAACTAGTTCTACTTTATTAGAAGTTTCCTTTATGTCTAATTCATTTGCCAGGTCAATAACAGCTTGAATTGGGTTTTTGGTTAAAGACCAACTATTCAATGCACTAGCGCTCTGTACAATAGCTTTATGGAACAGACCTGTCGCCATCGGGGATAACATCATGAAGTGGACTATCGCTCCACCTGATGAACTTCCAAAAATTGTGACATTGTCTGGGTCACCTCCAAATGCACTTATATTTCGTTGAACCCATTTTAAAGCCATGATTAAGTCTTTTAGTCCACAATTACCAGGTGCTGTAAAATCATTTATAGAGAGGAAACCAAAGGCTCCTAGCCTGAAACCGCATCTTACATAGACAACATCTTGGTCATTGATTAATGATACATCAAATAAGTTATCCATTAGACCTGTATATCCAAAACTTCCTATCCAGAACATAACTGGCATTTGTTTCTTAGGTTGTATACTTGGGGTTGAAACTTCAATATAGAGACAGTCTTCTGAACCTACCAATTGTTTATTAGTGTTAAAGCATAGAGGCAAAGGCGCACTTTCAGTGCAATCAATTACTTTATCCCATGGTTCAATTGAAGAGGGTGGCTGCAAAAAAAAGAACGGACAATTATAATTAGGACAAATAACAAGTAAATTACATTCGTCAAATTCAATAGCTATGGGATTAGGAAATTATGTGATTATGCAAGTTTTGTTCACATCAAACTCATCCCAATCACTGACATGCCAAAAAAATATTTGGGGAAGAGATGACTTAGTCCAAAGATGCTGTACTGTGTGCTGCTAACAACGAAGTTCACTCACCTACAAGTTATGAACACTCAAGGCAGTGGTGTCTCATCCTATACAAAGAAACCGTGCCGACGTACTGTACTGATTATTTTTTGTACATCGATCGCGTTCGGTTCCGTTCCACGGATATAGATGGTGATCTATCTATCACCGTGGAACGGAACGGAACGCGAACGATTTACAAAAAATAATCGGTATAATCAGATGAAAAACGCTAGTTACGTCGGCACGGTTTCTTTGTATGGGATGAGGCATCTGTATGCTAGTATTATATTATCTGTGCTCAAGGTTAGACTCGCCTTATTATAGTGCTAACACACGTTCGGATTTGGTACGGCCGGACCGACTCCGCCCACAAATGCTTTCTCGCTTACCCAAGCTTGTTGGACCGAAACGGAATCAATTTAATAATAATAATGTCCGCGGACCACTCTACACACGATCGGATATGGTCGGAGCCGGACTAACCCCGCCCACAAATCCGTTGTCCGGCCGTACCAAATTCGAACGTGTGTTAACACTATTATGTTACTCAGTCCATAGACCGTATTGTCTAAGGTGAAATTCCAGTTTTTCTTACATTATTATTTTGAATGAAAGAAAAAAGAACTGAGCAGTAATAGTGTCCGTTACCGAGGCCAGATGTTGTCGAAAATGGTCATTTGAATCTTATAGATAATTAGTTTTGCGGCTTCTGTAATTGTTGCGCTTATAGTTTTTTAATTATTTCACAAAAACATTTCCTGCTGGGGTAACGTTACCCCAGCCAGACCTTTTTCTTTCTAATGGGAATATTTAAATAATTGCTAGCTATAAAATTAGTTGTCTAGATGAAGTAAATGTTGTGCCTTATTTTGTATTTGTTCTTTCATCGGTTGCGAAGTTATTCGATATTTTGCTGGGGTAACGTTTTTGGTTTTGCTAGATCTTTGAAATGATTAAGCAGATTCTTATCATATTTTGTACATGGCTTCTTAGGAATTAGTTTAAATTTGTTCTGCAATAAAAAAACCAAAATAATACATAGCTTAAAGGTTATTTCATTAAATAGAAAAACACTTCAATTGGTCCCAGCACTCTCAATAAGAGCTCTAAAGACTTGCTTTAAACGTTATTTTAAAGCTTGTAACTGCCTTCAAATGTATGTGAAGTTTCATTAGTATCCTGTAAGTATTTAACAAGTTATGATGATATTGAGTTCTTCACGAGCACGGTCTTGATGCGCGCGGTATTATTTGGCCACTGGATTGGATATATGAACTGAATGTTATGTCAATTATTAGTTTTTTAGTTCAGTTGTATATCAGTAAAATTTCAGCTCAGTACATTGGATAATTAATGAGATAATACGATTAAAGTCATCAGGAAGTGAATGACCGTGGTAACCCGACCAAGTTTAGGTGGTTACGAAAAAGCGAAAACGCAGAACATTATACTATCTTTTGAAATGTTTAGTATAATACACCTTACAATTTCGGTACAGACGCGTACACTGTTAAATACATTAATAATATAATAATATCTGTACTATGAAAACATTATTATTATCTTCCAGTTGCACAAACTTATCAAAAATCACTGATATAACATGTCGTTCGGTCGGACGCGGAAGGGGTGGGGTGAAGGGGCGCATTGTTTGCATATCGCACTAAACATGCTCCGTAATCACATAATTCATCTTGTAGAGTGCGCATGCGTTTCGGCAGTTCCGTTTCCTGTTTTTGCAAATATTTATAGAGTGCGTGAGAGCTAATGTAAAATAATAAGTGTGGCGAATTACTGCTAATGTGGAGTGCTTCTATTGATGATCATAGTTATGGTGCAGGCTGCTTGATGAATTCACGAACAAGGTAAGCTTGTATAATGTAACTACAGAAATAGTAGCAAAATTATTATTAATATGTACATGTTGTTAGGTACTTATCCAAAACTGTATTTTTTTAAGGCTTAAATATTTAAATTTAGGAACTTATTATTTTCTTTTCTTTCGTACTTAATTATTACCTAGACTGGAATTCTCAACAATGATAACGACATAATGTATCCTTCGCTACATAGTACCTATAAAACAAAGTCGCTTCCCGTTTGTCTGTCCCTGTTTGCTTAGATCTTTAAAACTACGCAACGGATTCTGAAGCAGTTTTTTTTAATAGATAGATTGATTCAAGTGGAAGATTTTTGTGTATATATTGTCAAAATATGACTTGAAACTTGATTAATGAAATTTATGACTTAGCGACCGATTTTTATCGTTATCAATGTCGGGAGTCGGGACTACCGCAACAGGTAGGTATTTATTTATTTCCACAAACTCCTTGGACACGTAGACTTTAAGAAATCCATAATTACTTTGTTGCGACACTCGCGTTGATATAAACTCGCAAATAGATGACGATTCGAGTTTCAAAATTACCTGTCAATAAAAATTATTTAATAATCACGTAGTTTTTTTTTAAACTTGTGTACATGTCTGTACTAAATTTGTAACACTATCCTACATATTTTAGAAGGTACCATAATGTTTTGCGTTTTCGCTTTTTCGTAACCACCTAAACTTGGTCGGGTTACCACGGTCATTCACTTCCTGATGAATTTAATCGTATTATCTCATTAATTATCCAATGTACTGAGCTGAAATTTTACTGATATACAACGGAACTAAAAAACTAATAATTGACATAACATTCAGTTCATATATCCAATCCAGTGGCCAAATAACACCGCGCGCATCAAGACCGTGCTCGTGAAGAACTCAATATCATCATAACTTGTTAAATACTTACAGGATACTAATGAAACTTCACATACATTTGAAGGCAGTTACAAGCTTTAAAATAACGTTTAAAGTAAGTCTTTAGAGCTCTTATTGAGAGTGCTGGGACCAATTGAAGTGTTTTTCTATTTAATGAAATAACCTTTAAGCTATGTATTATTTTGGTTTTTTTATTGCAGAACAAATTTAAACTAATTCCTAAGAAGCCATGTACAAAATATGATAAGAATCCGCTTAACCATTTCAAAGATCTAGCAAAACCAAAAACGTTACCCTAGCAAAATCTCGAATAACTTCGCAACCGATGAAAGAACAAATACAAAATAAGGCACAACATTTACTTCATCTAGACAACTAATTTTATAGCTAGTAATTATTTAAATATTCCCATTGGAAAGAAAATGGTCTGGCTGGGGTAACGTTACCCCAGCAGGAAATGTTTTTGTGAAATAATTAAAAAACTATAAGCGCAACAAATTTAAAAATGTGCGCAACAATTACAGAAGCCGCAAAACTAATTATCTATAAGATTCAAATGACCATTTTCGACAACATCTGGCCTCGGTAACGGACACGCAGTAATACTATCGAAACATTCGCAACTACACATTAATCGCTGCTCTCCAACAAACAACATCTAGGTTCTAGCTCTACTCGCTGCATGCTGATTGTCGGCGGTGGGACAAGTGCCTAAGCCTCCAAAAAGCCTGCTTTGCTGAGTTTTGTGATCCAGTTGTTTGCTTGCTTATTTTCAAACTTTCTTAAAGTAATCAGAAAGATACATTTATCTTAATAATCAGTGTGATTCATTTTAGTTTATTTATGGTTTAGTGATGACTGGTATTTTTTTTATCATATTAATGATGATATCACTGTTGTTTTATTTATATAATATCTCATTTGTTTGTGAGTTTTTTTTTCCCTTAGTCACAGTTGCTCATCTCATATTAGTGACCATTAGCTCAAACGTCACATAAGCACAGATAATATAATACTAGCATAGCATACAGCTGCCTCATCCCATACAAAGAAACCGTGCCGACGTAACTAGCGTTTTTCATCTGATTATACTGATTATTTTTTGTAAATCGATCGCGTTCATTTCCGTTCCACGGCGATAGATAGATCGCCATCTATATCCGTGGAACGGAACCGAACACGATCGATGTACAAAAAATAATCAGTACAGAACGTCGGCACGGCTTCTTTGTATGGGATGAGACGCCACTGACATGTACATGTATGACAAGTAATGTAAAATATATCTATACTATTATGTCACCCTATAGTTCTACTGGTGCGGAAAGGGCTGCCTCCACACTTTCCACTTCATACGGCTGCTTAGACACCCTGTACAGCTGGTTAAATTAGCTAGCTAAACTTCACAGAAATGATAGGTAGATGTAGACCAGATGAGACTCGACCTTGTACTTGCAAATAGATTTGAGTTCAGAAAATCTTTGTTTTTTGGATTATTGTTTAAATATCAATACTCATTTAAATTTTGATAGCTTATTTACTTTAACCTGCATATTTTATTCTGGATGTGCCAGTGATAAGTTGACCGTATTGGTGCCAACAGGATAAAAACAATTTTATTTATGTATTCTTAACATGCAGTTAAGGAAAACCACTAATTTCTAAGAATGGTATTGAAACTGAGGTAATTTATGATGGACAAACAAAAATGCAATGATCTCAACAAAATTATGCAAGTTAGTCAACCAAACACCCATAGTTTGAATTAATTTAAAAAACATTACTGTTCCTCTGGGTTCCACCACAACATTAAATTTTATTATAAACTGAAATAGAAATTGACTAACAGAAATAAAATTGGTTTATGAAATGATTCCCTGATCTGTCACCCACTTATCGGACCCGTCACATTTAATTTGTGCAATTACAGCTTTTCCAAAGATAAATGTTGGAACCTTAGATTGTGATGTCATGCTAATCCACATTGAGTACCTAATATAAAATTTTAATGTTGGTAGAACCCGAATGGTAAAAAAAAATAATTTATACTAGAGTAGGACACTTATGTATTTGTGTAATGTTAACTTACCAGAAATCTTAAGCGGCCCACAGGTGGTTTAGCATAAGGAATACTTCTGAACTTGTAATAAGTTCCTTCATCAGTTTTGTCAATTAATCCACAAATAGGACCATCTTTTGTCTCCACAATGCATTTTAATTGCTCTGGTATTGAAGTCATTTTATTTGATTAACCTGTACCTACAATAAAGTCGTGGTAGAATGTGTAAATTGTGTAATCGTAATTAAGTAAGTACCGCTAATTAAAATAAACAAGCTGACTGGTTTATTGTAAATAATATTGATGATAAAAACAACAGACATGTTCAAATTAAACACATAATAATATAATCACAGATTAGTGATAAAAAGTTGTAAAGAATGACCCTGAGTGACTTGAGACTCGAGATTGGCCATGATCTTGAGTTTTGAGTGCGTTGTTTTCAAGTGTAATAAAATATCGGGATAAAAAGACTTAAATACTATTCACAGCCTTATTAACTTAAGAAAATTCCGAATAGTAATCGAAATAATAACAGTAAACCTATTAACAAATTATTAGAACACTTTACCTTATTATAAACTCGTTGTATTGATCAAACAAGTACTTGCTAAACTTGATCCGAAATTTCGTCACCCTGTAATTAATTCTATGCAGACAACTTCTTTTAAAAAAACTTATTGAAGCAAGAACTATTGACCTACCACAATATATGCGTCCGTCTATACAACTAAAAATATATATTTATTGTGTAACTATAAACTAGTTATTATGCACGTTATACCAAGTCATTTACAATATAAATACTTTGTGATAGGTGTTATCATTCGACAATCACCACCAATCAACACACAGATTTTTGTATTTTTTTTTTTGTCCCTTACGGAACAGGCTAAGGTCTGAGACCATGCTGCCTAGTCATCAGTATTTTTCTTGAATTCATTAGTAACATTAGAATGCGGATGTAACATATTCTAATGTTTTTGGAGTATTTGGAAGCAAATTGTATCGAGTCAGCCTTCCCAGTAAGCTTTGCGGAGGTAGTCAATACTACAATAAAATTCTCCGCTCCACTATCCTGAGATCGCTTCTGTCAATGATTTCACATATTGTTCAGTTGCGTAGACAGTTGAGACACAAAACTACACCACTTTTATATCACAATATCCACTAGGAATCAATTTGCAAATAATATTAACAGCCGCTGAAGTTTTTTTTTTTTTTTTTTTTTTGGTGTGGCACTAGTTGTACTTTGTGCCATTTTCAGGTAAAAATTTGGGAAACAGGGAAATAAAAAGCGGAACGGTAAGGATTACAATGATAGGAAATGTGGATCAGGCAAGTCATTAATATAATATATTATGTACAATATAATAAATAAACTAAAGTTTAATATCATTTATAAACAGAAAAGAGGCAATTATATCATAATAAATTATTGGGTTATGTAATAAACAAATCATACGAGTGGGGAAAGGGGTTTTTAATCTAATAAGGGAATCAAGAAAATCAGAACGGTCATGACGAGAACATGAAAAAAATATATGGTCCAAGGTACCAACATCTTCCCCACATTCACACATGTTATCCTCTACAATACGGAGCGTGGCAAGATGGTAAGGAGTACATACATGACCCAAACGCATACGAATGATTTGACTAGCAATCAATTTGGAGCACTTAACCTTGAAAAACCACGGCTTAATAGGAACATGAGGTTGTATAAAGTAATAATATTTTCCTTTTGTTTGAGCGCTCTCACCCCATGAGACACTCCAGGCATCGCGAAGGTATAACTTGGGTAAATTCATGATATCATGGGAAAAGTTTATATAAGGAAAAGTGTCTCCATCATTGACAGCCTCCTTGGCTAAATTATCCGCCTTGTCATTTCCCTTAATGCCACAGTGGCTAGGAATCCAAACAAAATGTACAGATTGCCCCTTCAACCTTAGATCATATAATACATTCCTAATATCAAATACAACAGGGTAGAAAACCTTCATTTTAAAAGGGAACTTCTCGATTGCCTGTAACGCACTCTTAGAGTCGGAAAATATAACAGTATTTTGTAACTTAGCTAACAAAACATATTCTAGTGCCTTAAATAGGCCAAAGCACTCCCCTGTAAAAACAGAAGACTCCGGAGGAAGTTTTATTTTTTGAATAAGCTTATACTGTGCATGATAAACTCCTACACCTACACAACTATCCAGCGTTTTAGAAGAATCAGTAAATATTAGGTGCCAGTCTTTCCATTTATCATCAATATTACTGATAAATTTAGAATTCGCTCCAGAATCAGTTTTGGCGATACCCATATCATATGTTATTTCAGGCTCTAAAAGTAGAGAGTCAAAAACGTTATCATTAAATATTGCTAGCTTTGGTGCATTATGCACAGGCGATTCAAGTAACTTAAACTTCCTGTAACTAGTAATTAAACAAGGAACAGATTTGCATCTCCAATAGTTGGAGCTTTCAATCAGAGAATTTAGATTATCTAACCTAATGATCAATGGATGGTTGGAAAATTGCATGATTTTAAATAGAAACCTATCAGCTAACAGCTGTCTTCTCAAATATAAATGAGGTTCACCACACTCTACTTGCAACGCATTTAAAGGACTCGAACGCATTGCACCCGAGATGATTCTGAGAGCTTTAGATTGAATATTATCTAACTTTTTGAACCATTTTTTACTACCACCTTCTAATAAAAAGGTACCATAATCCAAAATACTACGAATTATAGCATTGTATAACAATTTCTGGTTAAAAGGGTGGGCACCCCACCACACACCCGAGAGACATCTCATAATATTCAACTGCTTTTCACATCTATCCACTATATAACTTAAATGAGATTTACCTGTCATTTTCTTATCCAAAATTAAACCCAAGAATTTAGCTTCGTCCCCAACATTTAAAATATGATTGCAATAGAAAACTTTAGGTGGTGGAAAATCCCGTTTTCTAGAAAAAACTACTACAGAACTTTTGTTAGCTGATAAATCCATCCCATTATTATCAAGCCAAGCCTTTAGAGACGAGAGGGATTCTGTTAATGAATTACATGCAGTTGAGATAGACATGTTTATTGAATAAATAAGTAGGTCGTCAGCGTATTGTAAAACACTAACGATACCATTTAAGGACGCCTCTAGATCATATGTGTAAATGTTGTAAAGTAACGGGCTAAGTACAGACCCTTGAGGTAATCCCTTATAAACAGTTCGTGAAATTCTTGAACCTTGGTTTGTTACTACAAATATAAAGCGAACAGATAAGATATTAATAATAAAATTAACTAATATTAACGGCACCTGCAATTTCATTAGTTTATTTTTGAGCACTGCTATGATTACATTGTCATAAGCTGCCGAAACGTCTAAAAATGCAGCAACCACCGATAAATTATTAGAAAAGGCCAAATTGATGTCTGTGGTAAAGATACTTAAACTGTCGATGGTACTTTTAGATTTACGAAAGCCGTATTGAGAAATCGAAAGCAAATTATTTCTTTCGATATGCCATTCAAGACGATTTTTAACCAGGTGTTCTGCAATTTTAACAATAACCAAAGATAAGGCTATAGGTCGATAAGTAGCCGGTTCATCAGGAGATTTTTTAGGCTTTAGTTTAGGGACTATTTCTTGAGTTCGCCAAGAGGTAGGAATGTTCCCAGAAATCATTATGGAGTTAATTATTTCTAAATAATATAAAAGTGAGGAGTCTCCCATATTTGAAAAAAAAGCATAAGGTATTCCATCTTCTCCAGGACAAGAATCTTTAACACTCGACAATACCCCTTTAAGCTCATATAAAGAAAAAGGTAAGTTTAAGCTATTCGATTCTTTTATTCCAGGATATAATGCGCAACAAGGCATCAAAGAATTTTTTTCAGGAGCTGTTGCAGGGGCCAATTTATCAAGAAAATCGTCAGCTAAAGCAGGAGACAACTGAAGACCACAACAGTTTTGATTAAAAGCATTCCTAAAACGCTTAATGTTTCTCCAGACCTCCGAAGGACAAGTTCTAGGAGAAAGGGAGGCACAAAATGATCTCCATCCCTCAAATTTCCTTTCCCTCAAAAAATCTCTAGTCTCATTAATTACACCAGTAAGTTTATTTAAATTTTCGTCCGACATATCCTCTCCATACTCTCTTTCCGCTTCCTTTCTTCTTCGTACTGCATATGAACATTCAGTATTCCACCAAGGAGGCATAGGTAAATTGTTTGTGCGAGAACTTTTTACAGGGAAAATCTCATCCGCTACTTCAAGCATGCAAAGAGCTAAGGCTCGAGAGCAATCATCTTCTCCTCCATGAAGTATTTCAGGTAACTGAGACACTTTGACTTCAAGGACCTGTTTAAATTTTTCCCAATCAGCTCCACCCAATCTGTACCTTAATCGAGGGGGACGCTTTTCACTGATGGGATATTTGTCAGGGGATGCTATTACTAGGGGAAAATGATCACTGCCTAGTGTAGAAGAAGGGAAGACAGACCAAGTGAGTGATAAGGCCAAACTAGGGGAACAAATCGACAAGTCCACAGCACTAGGCAATTCATTGGGCTTGGTACGTCTAGTCGGTGTCCCAGTATTTAATACACATAGATTATTGTCATCTAATATTTGTAGCAAACGTACACCATCACTTTTATTTTCACCACATCCCCACGTCTGATGATGACAATTAAAATCTCCCATTATCAAGACAGGGCTAGTCAATGAACAAAAAATATCACT
Organism: Orthosia incerta; assembly: GCA_948252205.1. NCBI lineage: Eukaryota > Metazoa > Arthropoda > Insecta > Lepidoptera > Noctuidae > Orthosia > Orthosia incerta. The sequence continues at coordinate 12,553,593 of OX411748.1, forward strand.
TATCTCTTGTAGAGCAGCGGATGAAGGCTTTGGAATATATACAGAGGCATAAGATACATTATTTACACGTACAGCAACGAAATCAACTATAGAATACTGATTGGGTAATGCAATTTGAGAAAATGCAACATTGTTTTTGATCAAGATGGCAACACCACCGTAGCCATCAGCTCTGTCATTACGAATGCAAACATAACCTGGAATACCAAATATTCGACCGTGTTTAAGCCATGTTTCACTCAATGCAACAATAATTGGTTTATACTTGTTAACTAAATATAAAAGATCAGTTTTTTTATTAGTCACTGACCTGGCGTTCCATTGAATAATCAAATCCATTATCGTTTTTGTCTGTCAGTAATTTACAAATCAGGTCAGCGTTGTTCGGTTTAATGTATTTTTTATTTTGTAACATCTTAATAAGACTGTTAATTAGATCCATAATCTGTTCATGATCTTCTTTTTGTTCGGGTTTATTCTGTAGTGCACACCCATTACTGGGACTTGGAAAACTGAACTCATTTATTAATGCATTGTGTGCTGCTCTGTCATATCCAGACGCAGATTTAGGAGGCGAACGAGGTTTTTTAAATATTGTTTTATTGTATGAAGTTGTCCTAGGACTAGAGATGGGTCGTACTAGGTGAATTTTGGACTAGGTGCACCTAGTCCAAGTCCGTACAAATACTCGATCCAAATACCTGTTCCACCTAGTCCACCTAATCCATGAAATACGCATACTTTATAGATGCTTAGTCTTGGCGTACCGCCGATACGTGTAGATACGTACGTACGCAGTAATGAATTGTAATCTTTCCTTCATACTTTATACAGGCTTAGGACTGTCAACGAAAAGATTTATCTAAATTGAAGATTGTTGGCGTAATTAAAAGATTTCTATTAATTTTTCAAAGTACTTAATTAGTTTTGTTATTGTTTTTTTTTAAATACTACTTCCTTTGGGAAACATTTTTTTAATGTCATAATAAAAAATAGATATATGTTCTTTAACAATTTATCAAAATTTCGTTACGAAAACCGATCACACTAAATAAGTCCGACAGTACGTGTTTGCGACGTCTAGTAGGTATCATTTCATTCATTCATTTATTTATTCATAAACAATATTCATTGTGTTTGAACATATTATCATTGAATTATTATTTATACACATTAAATTGTACAACCCAAAATTACAACAAAATGAACAACATAGTTCACTACTTAAAATTTAATAAATTCAATGTCAAAAAAAGGTATTCAAATTCAATATAATAAAGAAAGTCAAATAGTTATAAAAATTAAAAGTCAACCTAACATTTATGTAGAAAGTAGTGCTTGGTGCTATGGTGACCTAACACACCTTTCTTAAAATGATAGGATATGGTAAAAGTTAAAGTCTCGTATTATAAGGTAAACAACTATATTGAAACACTATAAAACACTTAGATACATAAAATGGTGAATTATGGTAAACTATAAACTATGTGGCAAAATTACTGGTAAAAATGTATGGTAAAGATGGTTATTGGTTTGGTTACGAGTGCGTGGTGTCTCTGACGAGATCTAAACGCGAACTGACCCACATTTTGGTAACCGAGCGAATGTGCATACTTGCGTTTGATGCAATTATGCATTTTCGCTGTGTGTTCGGTAAAAACTCGAACAATTTATCTAATACAACAAACAAAAAGAAAACAACGAAAATCACTGTCATAAAAGTTAATAAATTCAATGTCACATTCTGCAAAATCAAGAGGTATCAATACGTGAAGCGAGATCACATTCGCACGAATCCGTACTTGATACTAGACTGCATCATATAGTCTTAATTCGCATCGAGTATTGCCAAAGTACCTATTCTATAAAGTCTGCCTAGTCCCGACTAGTCTCGAGTATTGTCAAAGTACCTATTCTATAAAGTCTGCATAGTCCCGACTAGTATCGAGTATTGTCAAAGTACCTATTCTATAAAGTCTGCCTAGTCTCGAGTCTCGAGTATTGACAGACAAGGATGGAAGGATTGCGGAATAGTGTAGTTAAAAAAGGACAGAATATATTCTAGCAAAACATAGTGCGCGTCGCGTTACTTTTATGCACTTTGAATTAGGGTTCAAATTCAAGTGACTGACACACGTATGATTTTGGCAAACATGAATGAGCTATGACTATGATGCTATCTGGCTTCGCCGCGTCGTCGGTACTTTGATTCGCGCGAGCCGCGGGTGCCGTGCACTGCGTAGGCACAGTGAGAGTGTGAGACTAGGTGGATCGAGTATTATAAAAGTTAGAATAGGTGCAGCCTAGTCTCGTTAAATACCTAGTCCCTGGATCTGTTCTAGTATATACGCTTCATCTCTACCTAGGACCATTTTTCACATTATCATTAGTGTGGAAGTATGCGGATTTGGAATCTGATTGAGAAATTTTACTACTTAAAACAACTTTATCTGCATAAGACATAGAGGAAAATGGATGCAACTTACTAGCCTCTAAATAAGAAATACATGAATGAGCCATAGTGTTTTTGATATCTCTTTGTCTCTTAAACTCAGGGCATGCTTTATTTATAGCAAAGTGAAAACCAGAACAATTTATACAAGATGCACAATCCTCCTCAATGCTACAAGATTCAGCTGAATGATTTTGACTGCATTTAAAACATCTCGGCTCTGGAGCCCTACATTGTAATTTTGTATGTCCATACCTACAGCATCTGAAACACTGAATGGTGGGGTACACATATATATCAACATTTAATGCATTATAACACATGAATATTCTCTTTGGAAGAATTTGTACATCAAAAGTTATAACAATGGATTCTGAAGGTTTCCAAACTGGATTACCGTTAATCTGCACTTTATAATTTAACCTCCGAATTTTAATGACATTTCCACACCCAACGGGTGTAGAAATATTTGCTTCAATTTCATCTAATGACCATTCTGAAGGAACACCACGCACCATACCCATTCTAGTTACATTGAATGTCGGGATAAAAGCTTTGAATCCATTAGTACTTAATAAGTTAGATTTTAAAAAATCATTTGCATCATGGAAAGTCGAAAATGCAACTGCACACTTATTGCGGCCTATCCTTTTAATGCTACCATTAATTATATTTTTAAATGCTCCCCGTTTCATAAAGTTTCCAAACGCAATGGGGTGTAATACAGTTCCACTATTAGGTAAGTCGGTGATGCGCTGTACATGTATCAAATAAGGAGATACATCAGTATGTATGTACTCCTTCCTACCAACTGGCTCAAAACTTGCTTGACTAGGCTTTGACTGTGACTCAAATTGGGATAAAGCTTGGTTACCATGGTTATTTTCAAGAACCGTCTCTTGGGGATTACAATTACAATCCGTAATACTGACATCATTCTGGCCATGACCTTTTCTGGTGCGTTTGCGTATTTTACAGGTTTTACAGATTTTCCTGCGTTTTCGAGAAGACTTTTCGCTACTGTCAGTGGCCACTGAACCATCAGTGTCCATGCCACTTTTATAAACACCATTATCACTCCGTGACATGATAGTCACATAGTTTGCGACATCCTCGGGGGGATTTAGGCCGCCGCCTAAATCCCCCTGCAAGTTATTAGGGGGGTCGTTCATACGACCCGGACTTAGGGACTAATCATACAATATAAAAAACTTACCAAATATTCACCTACAAACACTACTACAAATATATACAATTATTATACAAAATTATATACAAAGATAAGACTCAACTGATCCGTTTTACAATAAAAAATTAAATTTCAAGAATTTGAAACAACCGCGCGCAACCGAAGTTTCCCGCCTTTTTTTTTCTCTCCCGCTGAAGTTCACTCGAAAAAAGCCCGCCAAAAACTCTTTGTATTTTTTTTTTTTTTTTTTTTTGTTTGTTCCTTACGGAACAGGCTAAGGTCTGAGACCATGCTGCCTAGTCATCAGTATTTTTCTTGAATTCATTAGTAACATTAGAATGCGGATGTAACATATTCTAATGTTTTTTGGAGTATTTGGAAGCAAATTGTATCGAGTCAGCCTTCCCAGTAAGCTTTGCGGAGGTAGTCGATACTACAATAAAATTCTCCACTTCACTATCCCGAGATCGCTACTGTCAATGATTTCACATATTGTCCAGTTGCGTAGACAGTTGAGACACAAAACTACACCACTTTTATATCACAATATCCACTAGGAATCAATTTGCAAAAAATATTAACAGCCGCTGAAGTTCACTCGAAAAAATCCCGCCAAAAACTCCTCTTTGTATTTTTTTTAAATATTTGTGATTATGCCACTGGCTTGGTTACGAGACCTTTAAGCCTACACATACAGTCTTATCTTACTCAATGTTGCCGCATCTTAAACGCTAATGTCCACTATACTTCATAAAATATAGCTTGATCTCTGCGACATATGTCAAACTGTATACGTTATTATTGTTAGAGTGCGCGCAAGATAAGTCTGCGCGCGACGGGTGGCGTGCTTAATGTTGCCAACATAACTGATCTTTTTTCCTTCATTAAATCAATAGTCAATATTCATTACTCGAAACTTAAAGTAATTTAAGTTAAGCATAATTTCGCTCATTTGCGAGAATCTTGACATAATTCAAAAAGAGCAATTATTGGGTATGATGATTTAAAAGTTTAAAAAATAAAAGAATACATAATACAGTAAATATAATCAGAATGACTATGTTGAATGTTCTTCTTATTTGTCAGTAACAATTCAAAGCTAGAACTACTACTAAAATGCAAGAACTTGTGTTAAAATTCAAAGTTTTCACAATAGAGTATCACTTGTGACGTTATTATAGAAAAAGCATTATTTTTATTTTTATTATTTATACTTAAGTCTATTTTGATAATAAGTATTTTACTCAGATGGGTTTTAAATGAAACTAAGTCGTTATTGAAAATAATTATGTTAGCCTTTTACTTGTTTATAATAAAATAGACACAACATCTACAGAAGGTACTTATGAAATTTAATAATCAACAAAATCACTTTAACATTGTTCTTATCTAATCTTTGTAATTGTCACTTTTGGCTTACGAATCTTAAATAAAAAAGTTGACGACTAAAATTAACAACTCTAAAGAGAGTTATAAAAAGGAGCGTAATATCTGGGAATGGCATTTTTCTTGATCAAATTCAACAAACCATCTTTTTTCTTCTTACTTAATCCAGGTTTTACCCCATACGCTTTTTTCACTTCAATCTCTATGGATTTTTTCTTTTTTATCACTTCTGCTATTCTAAATTCCTGCTCTTCATAAGAAGTTTTAAGAAATATGGTGCGAGGATGGTTCTTGTCTATTTTCACCACTTTTAAATCTGCAATTTTGATGGTATTTCCGTCTTCATCTCTTGTCCAATCGAGAAAATCATCATTGTTCATTAAATTTACCCGAAAAGGTTCAGGTTTTGATCTAGCCGTTTTGATTGCACTAATGAAGGCCTCAGGGGTGTACATTGGACCACCTCTGATTTGCTTTTTAACCTGCCTTTCAATGAGGGAATGTGCAGAGTCACCCTCGTTTTGGGTGTGGCCCTTGATTAAATATTTGTGAGTAATTGTTTTTATGTTCGGGTAATGTTTCACAACAAACATGTACATAGCCAACATCATTTTATTTTTTTGCTGACCCACGCAGTTAAATATTACATCCACTGCGGTGTTATATTGGGCTAGTTTTTGTAAATATTTAAAAACACAAGTGCCCAGATCATTAACACCCCTGTTGGCTGTAGCTTCATCCCAGACATAACATTCGACACCTTTAGAATGAAGGTCATAAATAGTGAAGTTAAACACATTTAACTTGCTTACATAATAAAATAATGAGGTATCTCCTTTGGGGCATTGGAACACAGCTTGCAAGTCATACACAGCGACAACTACGTCTTTATTTTCCTTATCCTTGACTTTTTCTGCTCGGCATAGGTCCTTTTCTTTTAAATGGATATCATATTCTTGTTTATCTTTGCTTTTTCTTCGCCTTCACAGTTTTCATACACAGCGCAACAATCACAACGATCTTTCTTGGGTTGAAAAAATGAAATATTATATTCTTCTGTAAAAATTCTATAGAACAGAGTATAATTTCCGTATGGTTTTTTTTTAGATTTACAGATTTCAATATAGTCTTTATGGATATCGACAACTGATCTGCTACCGTCTATAAACTCTTTGGAAGTATTGGCTCTACAATAATGGGATTCCATTCTTGGAATGGAATCAATGTGTTCCTTTATTGCTTTCCGGATTACATCATCAACTTTTGCGTGATTTTTGTGTTTTCCTCTATTATCGTCTGATAAAAGAATCCCTGCAACTTGGTTTTGTTTTTCTAAGACTGTACGGATAAGACGGTCTGTGATTCCAAGCGTGTTTTAAAAAAATAATTTGCACACTCTTACTTTTTTTTCATGCAAATTAAAGTAAAATGCATTATTGTACCGGCGCTTTTCTCGGGTGCCGCCTTCACGCACATAGCGATACTTAGGTACAATAGCCTCTATACAATTAGAAATATAATTCCACTGTTTTGAAATATTGCCTAACGCCCAATAGTCATGAAATATAGACTTTCTTTCAGCTTCAGTAAACTTTGTACTGCACTTCAATTTGCAAATCTCGGAGCAGGAATTTTTAATTTTACGCTCTGGTACAATTTTGCTAGAGGTACTCACATAGGATTTTCCTTAATTTCTTAGTTTTCTCAAAACATTCTTTTTCCAGTTATTTTCATCTCTTTTACGTTTTCCTTTCTTCTCTGCTACATTTTCTATATTTTGTTGTTCTGGAACATTATTGGCATCACTGGTTATGAGTAAACCTGATTGCATCGGCGACTGTCTTGATTGTTCATCATAAGCTTCGACAAAAATTATCGGAGACACAGAGGCTTGATTTTCAGGTGGTTGGTACGGAGGATCCTTGACAGAATCATCACTATCTGTAAAAGGAAAAGAAAATTACGGACAAATGGCAATATCACTAAGATTACGGTACTACAAAGCGGGTACAAAAATATAAGCAAGTTTTGACTACATAGAACCATGTAAAAAATTACTAAAATTTAATTTTATTGTTATTGCAATAGGACCGAAAAATACCTTCAATGAATGAAATAGATGATGAAGAAATCGATGTGCTGTGTGATGTGCTATTCCAATAGGAATAGGAGCTGTTCAAACGACTGCCTTGAGTATTTTCACTATATTCATTTGAACAAACATTGCTCTCGGTTTCATTGGCATCGTCGTTTTCTAAAAAACAAGTTATCAAGGAAATTAAAACAAAACAGTAAACAAAGTAAATTAGGAACTAAGGTACGAAACAAATATAACTATAATTGTAGGTACTTTTTTCATGTGATATTGATTCCGGAGGTACTTGTACATTTTGATTAATTACTAATGCCAGTATTTTTCTTCCTCTACTTTTATTTAAATGGCAATCCATTGTAGATCACTATCAAAGAAGTACGTACCTGAAATACAAAATTGTTATTATTAATAATGACTTGATAAAAAATAATACAAAATAAAACTTGATTATACTGTAGTTTTATCAACAAAAACAACTTAACCTAAAATGTGACATTACTGAAATAGTCTATTTAGTTTTTAGTTGCTATCAAAAAGGTTTAATGACGAAATATGACTGTCGGTAACTATTTGTGTTTCCAGAAAGAATGACATAACGCTAAATATGATAGTGGTTTTCTAAACGTATTTCAAATAAAAGGTCGTCATATGTAAAGTTATGTCATCTTTCTAATAAAGGGTTGCGTGAGATTGTAGACTTACCTTTGCAAAAAGAATGTCGTAACACTGATTAGGTCGTCGTCGCTGAAATTAAGTGCGTGCACTCTCTAAAACGGTCCCGGTATAGAGAGGCAAGTCGACCATAAAGAACGGCCACGAAGAAAGTGCTGCCGTCTATGAAACTTTATCAGAACTAAACGCCAAAGCAGTGGTTATATAGGTACCCGTTTACGTATAGATATGTATACCTACAGTATGTATACGTACTACCGCCGTATTTGAAAATTAAAAGGGAGTGTACTGGGAAGGCGACCTTTACACCGCAGCCCCAGTCAGATTTGCATTTAACAAAGAAAATAAATACCATAAAAAGAACAATTAAATACAAATAGGGCTGCTGGTGTACGACCGCCTATAAATAATAAAACCAAATCATTATGACATAGTTTTTTAATCAAGTTTTTTAATCACATATTTAGCTTTCATTTAAATACATCAATCATTGGCTTAAATCGTAATGGAAACATGAACACCAAATTATATACTACAATTATAAAAATATAAAATCATTATGTAACCAAGATGCCATTTACTTTTTTGGTTTGGTTTTATGTTTTATGAAGTATGAAAGGGCTGCTAATTTAATTTGGTCTTCACCATTGTAATTACATTTACCTGTCAAAATTCTATTTATGCTTTTGCACCAACTATACACTAACAGATTTGTTGAAACATCTGTAAAGTATTTGATAACAATTTCCTTATGCTTATTACAATCGTGATACGAAAAGTCAGATGTTATTTCTACAAGAGATTTAATTCTTTCTTTTAAACCTGGTAAGTGCATATCGTGTGTTAAAAAATTGGATACCACAGATTGGATATGGCTAAAAGATAATGATACATTTTGTGATGGATATACTAGCCAAGTTTTGTTTTTATTATATTCCTTTAATTTTATAAAATCGTTTCCTGGTTCATTTTGACTGCCACAAAGAGAAAGCTTACATTTTTTGCACCCTTTTACAGCTTTTATCAGCTTTGTTAATACCCATCCACAAACATAATTTCTTTGGAAGATGCCAGGAGTTTCGGTGTCGTCTATCCTAAACAGTTCAAGAGGCTCACCAATGTGCACATTTCCATATTTAGCCGTTTCTTCCTGGATTATTTCTTTTTCATTAATATAAAACTGCAGTGACTGTAGGCAAGAATTTGTGTCCTCTTCACAATTTGCACGAGGTGAATGGTGAGCACTAAAATTGTTTAGTAGCAATGTTTTATATGCTCCCTCAAACCCTACACAATTTGGCGACACATTGCGTGCACCCATACTCCTGACATTGCCGAAGAAATTTTCCAGAGGATCCTGATTGCAATTTCGAGTCAAGAAACAATCTTGGGAGTATTTCTCGTTTAGGGTTTTCCATAAAAGTTGGAATCCCTCTATGGTTTTTATCCAATTATTTATAGTTGGCACTCGTTTTTCTATTTTGCTTACTCTATCTACATAGGACACAGAATTAAGAAAACTTTTAGCCTCATTCCACAGTTTGTGATGTGGAGAGTTTTTTTTTACAGCTCCTGTATAAATTTTGCCATTTTTAACGTTGAAGGTGCCACCATTTAGGCTATCAAATAACTTATCAATTATTTGTATAAATGGTATTATTTTTTCCATATCTTTTGGAACTTCATTCCTAATTGATAAATGTTTTATGCCAACAGCTACGCTGTGACTAAATAGTTGTGCAGCTGGCTTGACCCGCATTTTATTATTTTTTTCGGGCAGTACGTGCTCCTCTGTGAGCTTGTGCATCAACCGGAGCTCACCATAACATTTGTCAGTCTCATATAGCATGTTAAAATATTCCCATTTCACAGTTACTTTCTCTTTTGAAGTTGGATCAACAAATATTAAATCTTTATTTAATAAATTATTCCTCAAACCCTTTAAGAGGTGTGGCACATCATATACGGGTATTATTTCCGTTGCACCAACAATGAAAACATTGTTTTTAAAAATTTGCTCCTTCCTTAGATACTGTCGTTTAGCATCCGATATTAGGCTGTTGATAGTGGCAGTATTTATCCCACTTTGGTCACAGACAGTAGCTAACACCTTAAGTCCAGTGGATTGAATATTTTTTATTACATTTATTAGAATATTTTTGAAGTCTGCAAACTTCATATTTTGGCTAAAGTAATAGGCAACTGGCTGCTTAAAATTTTTTTTTAGTCCTTTTATCATAAAAACCGTGACATGGTCAGAAAACTTATGGGTCTTGTGAGTTCCAAGATTCTCGAAACCAATAATTTCGTCCCTTGACTTGTCATAGTAGACGTGCGGCGTTATAGACATTTCGTCAAAAATCAGGCTACACACACGGTCTTCGGCATTCATTTTTGAAACAGTATCTTTTAACTTTTCAAAAATTATTTTGTTTATGCCGGGAACTATTTTTACGGCTTTTAATACATTTAACAGAGTCTTCTTAGATGGCAAACAAAAATACTTGCTGAGAAGACTATAGCTTTTCGGACTCCTTTTCAGTAAGGAAAGCGAAAGTACTTTTTCTTCCTCAGTAAATCTTCGACCTCGTGAGCTTTTTCCTGACTCCCTGCATTGTAAACCAGTAAAAATTCTGGCCGCCTTGGACATACTACTTGTTACTTTAAGAGACGATCGTGCAATTCTTTCTGCCTTTGCCAGTCGGGTTTTGAACGACTCTTCTTTTTCATCCGATTAACCTTTTTCTTCAGGTTTGTGATTTGTCTCTGGTAGTCTTTGATCTGCTTGGTTCTAGTTTGGGGAATACTTCTTTTTCCTGAAAAATTAAGAATTACTGTTATATTATAAGATTCAATAAAAACATTTGGCCTATTGATATAATAGAAAATGGGCAATTTTTTGAAGATGTTTATGGTATTATAATTTTCACTCAATCACACAGGAATGGCTGAATGGATTTGTGTGAAACTTTTGTTAAATTAAATGTAGAGGCATGTTTCATCTATTTAGAATCTTAGAAATATTTATTAAGTTTAGTTGAGCTACCACTTATTTATTTTGCCCAAACCATATATCAATTATATCTTATATTATATTCTCCTTCATAGATAAATTACTAACTTACCTTTGCATAGTGGTGTTTGCGATTTAGAAGTTTCTTTCTCACTATATGGCATACAAGCTTCTACTGATGCTTGCGTATGCACATGGCTCGTCAATGCAATGTCTATAAGAAAAAAAAAGAAATACTCATTACAAGGCACAATTTTATCCAGTATTATGATATTTAAAACAATTATATAAATCTTAGATTAAGTTGGCTTCTAGTCAAACTGGATTCAGCTGAATATCAGTATTTTACGTGGAGCGGCTGCCTACCAGACCTCCACAAACATCATCAAATTAACTTAAGTTTCTTCTCAGGACCAAAACAAGTAAAGATAATGTGACAACCAATTTATTCGTGGGTGGTTAAAGTGACACCTATTTTTAGTCATATTAAGAGAGGCCTGTATTTGTCTTCTGTCATAGATATAAAGCGGTCATAAACAGTTTTGATCACACTCCATGCTAGTCCCGCAAACATGATAAATATTATGTGTGACAATAATTATTTACCGGTATTCTGTATCACACCAGATGTTGATGGTGTAGCCATTTCAATAATGTTTGCTGGGGAAACAGCTAGCTTCAATACTCAATACATTTATTCATCCTTGGTAAGCAATAATTATGTTCTGTATCCAGATCAGTTATTATTCTTGGCACACCTGAAACATAATTTAGTATTAGGTCATTTCTGGTTAACAGTATGAGCATTAAGAGGCAGATTTTTACAGTTTAAATATGGCCCCTGCATATACATACATTTGTAATGACAAGGGATACAGGTAAGAACCATCTACCTAAAAGCTAATCACCTACCCCTTTAAGCACACATTTGTCTAGTCAGGTGTAAACTGAAGAATTGGGTCATATTTTTAATCTTACTTCCGAGCAATATAACGTGGAACACAACTTGTGAAAACCCCGTAGTAAGATAAATAGTAGGTATTGTAGTAGTGTCCGGCTAAAAGTTCAAGTAAAAAGTTGAAGTTGTTTGGATGCATGATACTCAATTATGCCTAAACAGCCAAAAACATTTCAATGAAATTTGGCACACAGGTAGACCATGTCATGCATTAACTCGTAAAGTTTTTATCCCACAGTTCTCCTAGGTTAAAGTGCATGCAGCAACTGGTTATCAAATAATTAAAATAAAAGAATCATTCAAATGTATGCCTATTAAGTATAAAAGGTGGTGGAAAATTTAACTAATAATCAAAATACATTTTACCTTCTAAATACAGACAAGGTACAGCTGTTTTAGTAATGCCATGGCCTTGTGTCCTGTGTTCTGGTTTAAAATGGTAGTCACACACTTTTATTGATTTTGCAACCTGCTCAGGATCTATATGAGCTACATTTTCGGGTATGACTGATACCCATGCTTCAAAGAGGGCAGGGTATTTAGTTTTATTCGGAAAACCATGCATTGACACACCTGGAAATAAGTTATAGGTAGTATTTAATTATGATAGTTACAAAAAGAAATTACAAAGAAAACAAAGTACTTAGTAAGAAGTTACAAAGAGAATTTCTACAGAGGGCCAATTCTACAAATTTTTAAACAACATTCGCATTTGCATCTCCGTCGCAATCTGTAAATAGTTCAAATCAATCGAACGTTGCTTAAAAAATTGTAAAATTGGCCTTCAGGTATGTATTTTCAGAGTTTTAATGATCAACATTACAATTGAAAACATAATACTAATTGTAAAAGTACTATTTTATAGTAGATATTACGCTTAAGACAGCTTAAATCTTTTTAATTTCGACCTTAGAAGTCACGGAATCTAAACTTAACTTAGCGTTGATCGTGAAAATACTATGTTGTTGAAGAAGACAAACAATGTGTTCACAGAGTACTAGCTATAATACAATGTGTTTTAACATTACAGAATAGCCTTATGAACTACATTAATAAGTGCAATACTTACCAAAAGTGTCGCAACCAAAAATGCAACGAGCTGGGCGAGAACTCATTGCGATAATTGCAATGAAAAAGTCGTAAACGAACACTTATACCAATTAATAACAAAAACTTAACAGCAAAGAAACACACAGTATTAATTACAACACAATAAACAACAAAAATAACAAATAACACTTCGATAACGCAGAAAAACGAAAGTTTTAACACGAAAACCAAAACTCTTCAAGTTTGAATTCAAAGTTTTCAAACATCGCCGGGATGCCGGCACTGACAGTTGTGGTAATAAAACAGTTGCTCAAGCAAATAAGGCGCCATCTGGCGAGACTAAAATCACTTAGAAACGGTTTTATCGACATTTAGTTCTGAAAAACTTTTAAAGACGGCAGCACTAGTCTGTCATTAAGGTCGAAAATCGCAATAGTTCTAAGTTTCACGCCCCATGGTCCCGGTCTAACTGAGATGGTACGGTTTTGAAACAAAGCAACGGTAAGAGTGCGACGGAGAAAAACGTCACAATCTTTCTAGCTCTCTCATTTTTAAGCATAGCGTTATGTCGTTTTTGCACCAAATAGAATAAAATTTGCCGGGTTCACCTGTATACTTAACTCAAAATTGCTGATTTTTTAGTTATGTCACCCTTCTCGCAAATGAACGATTTATTGTAATGTATTCATATTTTATTATTAAAAATTACATGATGCAATTGATCTTTTTGCAATAATTTTATTATTATTTTTTGTTTTTGGTTTTGTTTTATTAGTGTATTAATAATTATTTTAAATGAAATGTGGATACATATTGTTTTGTTCTGAATTTGCAATTTTTATATGTGACGTATTATTTGTTTATTTCTTTTTTATAACCTTGACATGTTTTTTTTTTTTTTTAATATCTTTTAACAATTGTAATTTTTACTTAATGTTATTTTAACAAAATTTCTACACAATTTATGTTGTTCTGAAATAAATTACTTATGACTTATTACTAGCTTTTTCTACTTGCATAGAATATCATTAAAAAGCTTCATGAAATTATTGTAAATCTTTTATTGAATACTTAGTAGTACCTACTATTAAACTTGGTCTAACAATGGTCCTGCAGTAGCTAATACCGTCCATTTCAATTTCAATTCTTTATAATTTCTCCTTCAACAATTTTTGTAGAAGCTGCTGCCACATAAACCTCTTGAGTTATTTAGGTGACAGTGCGTTCAGAAACGCCTAAAACAAAATAACAATGCTACATTATATTACATGATGCTGGTCCTATCCCGCTGGTATATATACCTACGTACAACCCAAAATCAAATACTGCCAGGCAATGGTAGTACGAAAATTTTGGGAAATTTTAGTATAACGGTATCCCTAAAAGCTACCTGTCAAATAAGCAACGCGTGTTGTCTTTGTAAAACGGTACCGTAAGCCCGTTATTGTCTTGTTTACTTCAAGAAAACATCCCTGCCAGCACTTTAAATTACTTTTGGCTTATTGGTGGCGATTATTTACTTCGGAAACACTGACCTCTAATCTTGTATGTTAGAGGTCAGTGTTCGGAAACGAATAAAAACACGGACTAAAACACACTCTCTTGACACCTGACATAAATGACAAACGATTAGTTCCGATTTTGGCCGCGCGCAGATTGCGCGCACTCTAGCATTAAGTAATTGTTAGTTTGTTAGCCTGTCAAGCGCTATTGTTACTGTATTGATACTGACAGCTGTCGCAGAGATCAAGCTATCTTTTAGGAAGTTTGTGAACAAACGATGAAAGAATATACTACACCACTCTCTACGAGACATGGAGAGATGCGAACCAATATTACGCCGTTAGTAGGTACATACTGAAATTGATGTTCGTGTCCTTTATCTTTTTTTTTTCAACCATGTTTTTTCCTATTTATTTTAGATTAACATCGCATGTGTCAAACGCGCATGAATATCGCAAATCATCCTCGTGACTCGTTATATCGACTTGTTATGACAACTTTCAATCTCTAGAACTCACAACACAACCTGTTTAGTAGTATTGTACCTTAAGTTAGTAGTAGGTATAGGTACTGAATGTATGAGTGTCATTTGATCGAAAGATAGTTCATATTTATTTTCCGAAAACTAAACTAAACTTTGAGAAATAGTTTTTATTTAAAAGATATTTTATTCATATTGTATTTCAATAACATATAAGGTACTTCAGTATGGGAAATAAATAGTGCTGGATGAAAGTCATCCTTTTTCAGATTAATTATACAGTAATCTACGAGTATATAATATTTTTTTTAATATATATGTCGCATCAAGGCTGGCCGATAGATGCAAACCATCGGGAAGTCAGGATATATTCCCTTAGGTTATGACATCGTGTGTGGGCAGGTCGGTGGGTACAATCGTGCAAATGAAATCACATAAGTTATTCGATACACTGTGTATTTTCAAATAAGACTCAAGTTACATTCTTGCTTACTAATATTACGGATCGACACTGATTCTACGACGTCTTAGCTCTACGGCTGTCAGTACTACACTGCTCTATTATGCTGTCCCCACTACGCAAGCGCTTATAAAAGCGCGCCAATGCGTAGTTGCTCTTGATTGCCGCTAGGGGCGTGCTTGTGATTTGACTTAACGTCCGTACTATTGACTAAACCCGACACGGCCATCCTGCGAAACAGGTGTCCTCGTCTGTTCCTCATTGTCAGGTTTTAACAGTGTATCGAATCATGTGGAAATCCTCAATGGATATCCTCAGCCCTTGGGGAAAGCTGAGGGGTCTGTCAGACTCCTACTGACTAAAACCACACGGTGTTCTCTAGGCCGTAATTCCTCTTGAGAGGCGAACGTGGAACACACACGTCGCCTTCTCGGGCCTCTCTCAGGTGACAGATCCCCAAATCTATCACCAGCAGGCATCATCTTCTTGTCCTTGCTCCATGCCATCTCATGGTCACCTCGTGTTACACCACACGTCGTCTTAGTCCACTCCATCCTGGCAATCTCCCCTCATACAAGGGATGTTTTTCTGAAAAATACAAAATTTTCAAACAGTATTTGCTCGTCCAATCCTGACTCATACACTAGAGTGAGGCAACATTTTGAAACAATCAAACATGATCATTCAAATCTCTCTGTTCACTATTGCAAGGAACGAGTAATTCTATTTCCAATCTAAAGAAAATATCAACCTAATCATCGATTTGGTACCTAAAAGCACCAATCTTCGTGATTACAAAGTTCAAGTACCACTGATAGTCATTACTCTCACATTAAATCAAACAAAAGAAACAATAAACCAGGTTTCTTATTCACGATCTTTAGCCATCACATAGCTCTACTAGCTATCTCATAGCTCTCTTAGCTATCTCAATTGCTCTACTCGCACACCCCATGATGTCGAGTCAACTCGACTCTCTGAACTCAGAACTTGTTCACACAGAGATTTAGTACTTACTACTTTATCTACAATCTCAATTGGTACTTGAGCTTTGTGTGTCTTACCAACACGATCTACGAATAGTAATCAAAATTCTATTTTCGTAATGAGGACTTGACGATTCGAACGTCATCAACATTAACGTGGTGATCCCTCCACACGCGTGATTTTACGAGTTTACTTTATTTTAACCTCTTAACTCATCAGGAACTTTCTCTAAGGTTCCTTGCACAAACATAAATTTTCACACCAGACAAAGTGTCATGTGTGCCATACAGGTCTTCCGTTGCCATAAAGACTAACAGTTGCCACACAGGCCAACAGTTACCACACAGGCCAACAGTTGCCACACAGGCCAACAGTTGCCACACAGGCCAACAGTTGCCACACAGGCCAACAGTTGCCACACAGGCCAACAGTTGCCACTCAGGCTCACTGTTGCCACTCAGGCTCACAGTTGTCACACAACGCTCGGCTACACCTGACAAAACTAGATTATTGGGTTCGTGAAAATAGGGAAAATTGAGAACTCTTCTCTTTAACTAAATCATTACCCTGGGCTATGTACCACTAGTCGCTCCAAACAAAGTTTAAAACTTATTCTGCAGCAAAAACTGCCAAGCTTACAGAAACTCGAGGAGTAAAACCTCCAACGTCACGGCTCCCTAGCCGACCAGCAATTATATTGCTCTCACAATGGTCTCTCGGTCTCTCTCTAGACCCCGACCGCCGCCAGAATCCACTGGTACGGTCAAACTTAATACGTTCGATAGACTGAATTACTCGACACCTTAAGCTTGCTCATTATGATCAAAATCCTTTCGACATCAACATCGACTGGTACATAACCCGCTGGCATCTGCCCTAACCTACCTTGTGCATACTTGTAGGTTCTAAGCGTACCTATTTAAAGATTTCGGTGTATAACAATCACCGTCCTGCCATAATCACCTACCGCGGACCTAATACAGGGCCTATTTAGTTTTCGTATCAGAGTTTCCCACAAAACACTCCATTATATAAAGGTCCGACGATCAACAAGTTCAAACAACTAAACAAAGTACTTGTAACAATGCTGTTACGGTTTGTTACAATTCATAGGCAATGTGTACTCAACTCATGAAACTTTCACTGTGATTTGTGCACCAACACAAACCAGAATCGTATCTACCAACGATTCTTTACATATCTGCCGCCACATATGCTACAACACATGAGGGGCTCTGTGCACCAACACAGACAAGAATCGCACCAACGATTCTCAAAAATCTAGCGCAATATGTGCTACAACACATGAAGCGCTCTGTGCACCAACACAGACAGAAATCGTATAAACGATTCTCAAAAATCTAGCGCAAATGTGCTACAACACATAAGCGCTCTGTGCACCAACACAGACAGGAATCGCACCAACGATTCTCAGAAATCTAGCGAATATGTGCTACAACACATGAATCGCTCTGTGCACCAACACAGACAGAAATCGCACCAACGATTCCTGGTAGACCCATCGCCACATGTTACTCATGAGGTGCGGTCTAAAGTTTCGAGTATGAGTGTACAAGCCATGTTTCATTACCACTGTCATCAACTATGACGTCTAATTCTCAAGGAACTTGGTGATAGAGGATCCTTTTTACTAGATTCGCTCTTTTTACTCAAAGATATTGGAGCATACCGACTGTTAATATGAGGGTTACAATTAAGCCTCATAATATTTGCGTGTTAATAACTCGTGTGAAGGAGCTTCACGAATCGACTCAGATCAATATCGTTAAAATCAAATTATCAACAGTAACCCTTTACTATCGCACACTAACTCAGTTTTCATGTAAGGAAAACGATCGCGAGATCTACTGCTATCATAATATTACTTTCAAAGTAAGTAAGTGAATTCAGATCTAAAGACGGTGGTTGTAAATCTTTACGCAACATAAGATCTGTTCCGAATACACGCAAATGACCAGTACAGTTACTAACTCGATACAATTGCCTTCGCCCAACGACTTTACTAACTCGCTTTGCCACTGAAAATGACTAGTTGTTAAGTCACTTTGGATAGATCATCTTCTTCATCATCTGCCTAGCCTTTTCCCAATTATATTGGGGTCGGCTTCCAGTCTTACCGGATTCAGCTAAGTGCCAGTGTTTTACATGGAGCGAATAAATATCTGACCTCCACAACCCCACTGGGTAACACGGTACCCCTTGGCAAGACTGGTGTCAGATCTCAAGCTTCTGACTACCCGTAACGACTGTCAAAGATCTTCAAATGACAGCAGGGACCAACGGCTTAACGTGCTTTCCGAGGCACGGAGGAAACTCGGTATATTGAAATGGTCACCCATCCACTGACCGACCTCGTCAAGCGTTGCTTAACCTTGATGATCGACCCGTGCGGCTGTTATTATTCAGCCACGAGCTCATCTTCTTATGGGATATTAAATCCTAAAGTTCGTACTGAACCGAATGATGAAACTATACCGCCTATAGGAAACTCATTAACTACTTGCTTTTTACCAAGTGTGTCTTAATTACCTAGTGATAGAGCTAGATATAACCACGACCAACTCAGTGGTCAAACATAAACACTCTTAAATTTTGAAATAGCATCTCTTCACTAGAGAACATTCGACCTCACTATCGAAATAAAATAGAAGCGACTCACCGAGTATTCCATTCCAAACTTGCGCGCGTTCGTATCGTTCGGTTACCAACTGCGAACTGCTAGCCTGCCGTCAGTCTCAACCTCTCAGATGTTGACACGTCAACCTTCGCATTCAGCATTTGAATCGCTAGCCTGCAGCAGATGCTCCACTTCGACGCAATATGGTATCTGAAACGTGAAAACATTACGAGAGTATATGTTCACAGTCATCTTAACTATACACAGCTTTGATGGAAATTAACCAGTGCAGCGGTGTAGTAAACTAAACCAGCACAGCTAAATGGGTTATTGTGGACACCAAATGTGAGTGCAGAGTCCCTGTCCTAAACATGATGCGGGTATATGGGCTTTAGAAAATCCAATGCCATAGCGTCAGTGGCATTTTAAGTCGCAATTAACGATGCCACATATTAAGCCCAAACTATTTAAAGAATTTAACCTCAACTTGAAAAGAAATAGCATAGAAACCTCATAATCAAATTCCATTAACTCAAAACTAATAATTTCATTAGGAATCATAATAATTTCCAGAATGATGTATTTGGTACGGCAATGCTACTATATCGCTCTAAAGTCCGAACAATAATAGCCAGCTAAGGACTATTACCAGTGATGGTAGAATAATAACTCCTTAGCAACATTAAAACTTGATCAGCGATAACTAACATGAAATTATGACCTGACACCGGTCATCCCGACAATCCACTGACCGCCATACCGTACACAAAACCAGAATTTTGAATAATGAACACTCTTGGCCATTGTCATAACAAAATGAAAACGACTCACCAGATTGGCATAAACATCAGTGTGTATGGTCCATTTCACACGTCCACACGCTCCTCCTTGACCTGTCCAGATCCTTGGTTGTTGCTAGCTTCCTTGCTGCTCCGCTCCGGACTGGTTTTTCATTATTTTGTTTTCGAGGGTAGTCGCAACTGACACCACGATTTTTTTTTTGCAAGAATGTAACCGACATTTTCACTAGCTTTGTTTTTACGTGTGATCTCATTAGCACGATCGAATCCCAATTCTGATGTCGCATCAAGGCTGGCCGATAGATGCAAACCATCGGGAAGTCAGGATATATTCCCTTAGGTTAAGACATCGTGTGTGGGCAGGTCGGTGGGTACAATCGTGCAAATGAAATCACATAAGTTATTCGATACACTGTGTATTTTCAAATAAGACTCAAGTTACATTCTTGCTTACTAATATTACGGATCGACACTGATTCTACGACGTCTTAGCTCTACGGCTGTCAGTACTACACTGCTCTATTATGCTGTCCCCACTACGCAAGCGCTTATAAAAGCGCGCCAATGCGTAGTTGCTCTTGATTGCCGCTAGGGGCGTGCTTGTGATTTGACTTAACGTCCGTACTATTGACTAAACCCGACATATATAAGACGAAACTGACTGACTGACTGACCGATCAACGCACAGCCAAAACCGCTAAGCCTAGAAACATGAAATTTGGCAGGGAGGTTGCTCAATTGACGTAAGTGAGCACTAAGAATGGATTTTTGGGGAATTCCACCCTAAAGGGGGTTGAAAGTTTAATGAAAAATATAATTTCTTCGGCCAAAATTCTTGATTCTTGCTACAAATTAATTTAATTAATGTAATCTTAGTAAATGATAAAGGTTGTCATTATTAGTTTTTCGAAACTTCCACCTCCAAATGATGATTTAGGGGAGGTTGAAGTTTGTATGGAAGAATCTGATTTCTTGGGTCAATAAACTTGAAACTTGACACAAATACTATCCTAAATGAATAATAAAGGTTGTTGTTATTATTTTTTGAAACTGCCCCCAAAAGACGATTTAGGGGTGTTAAAGTTTTTTTGAAGAATCTTATTACTTCAGGTAATAAACTTGAAACTTGACATAAATACAAACCTAAATAAACAATAAAGGTTTTCATTATTAGTTTTTCGAAGCTCACTCCATCGTAGACTCTGTCTCTGTTACCTATGCTCTTGACTCTACATAGCATAGGTGCAGCAAACCCATTACAAATAATAATAATAATTTAGGAGTTGTTATTTTTTTTTGAAAAATCTTATTTCTTGGGTTAATAAACATGAAACTTGACATAAATACCAACCTAAATAAACAATAAAGGTTATCATTATTAGTCTTTTGAAACAACCCCCAAAAGTCGATTTACGGGGTGTTAAAGTGTTTTTTAAGAATCTTTTTCTTATTTATTTTCAGCATATATTGTCCCAGTGCAGGGTTTGCCTCATCATTTCAGCCGAAAGACGTCCACTGCTGGACATAGGCCTCCCCCAGGCGTCGCCACATTGACCGATCCCGTGCGTCTCGCATCCAGCGCCTTCCCGCAACCTTAACCAGGTCATCAGTCCACCTAGTGGGAGGCCTTCCAACGTATCGTCTTCCGGTTAGCGGTCGCCATTCCAGAACTTTTCGGCCCCATCGGCCATCCGTTTTGCGAGCAATGTGCCCTGCCCACTGCCACTTAAGTTTGGCAATTCTTCGGTCTATGTCGGTAACCCTGGTTCTCTTGCGGATCTCCACATTTCTGATTCGATCACGCAAGGAAACTCCGAGCACAGCCCTCTCCATTGCCCTTTGAGTGACTGTAAGCTTCCTGATAAGGCCCATTGTAAGCGACCACGTCTCTGAGCCATATGTCATCACTGGCAACACACACTGGTCATAGAATTTCGTCTTGAGACACTGTGGTAAGTTGGACGAGAAGATACCGCGCAACTTCCCGAACGCTGCCCAGCCGAGTCGGATTCGACGGTTGACCTCTTTCTCGAAGTTGGCCCGACCCAATTGGATCGTTTGTCCCAGGTAGACATAGTCGCCCACAACTTCGAGTGTAGAGTCGACGACCTTGATAGGAGTGCGTGTAACATGGGCATTCACCATGACCTTGGTTTTGTCCATGTTCATTTTAAGACCCACTCTTTCGGAAGCTCTACTGAGGTCATCGAGCATTTTACTGAGGCTCTCCATGGTCTCAGCCATGACCACTATGTCGTAGGCAAACCGAAGGTGAGTGATGTACTCGCCATTAACGTTGATGCCAAGCCCTTTCCAACCCAGAACCTTGAAGACATCCTCCAGCGCAGCAGTGAACAGTTTCGGAGAAATGACATCTCCCTGTCTCACGCCGCGCCGAAGAAGAATTGGTTTCGAGGTCTGATCCTGAAGACGGACTGACATAGTGGCGTTCTTGTACAAACACTTCAACACTTCAATGTACCGGTAGTCGATCTGGCACCGTTGGAGAGACTGCAGTACAGCCCAAGTCTCGATCGGATCGAAGGCTTTCTCGTAGTCCACAAACGCTAAACAGAGAGGCAGGTTATACTCATACAGGGTTTGCCTATTCTTGGGTTAATAAATTTGAAAGTTGACATAAATACCAACAAAAGTAAACAATAAGGTTGTTATTATTAGTTTTTCGAATCTCGTCTTTTGGGGGTCCAAGTGCTACAGTTTGTTTGAAGAATCTTATTTCTTGGGTTTATAAACTTGAAACTTGACCTAAATACCAACCTAAATAAACAATAAAGGTTGTCACTGTTAGTTTTTTGAAACTACCCCAAAAGATTATTTAGGAGTTGTTATTTTTTTTTGAAAAATCTTATTTCTTGGGTTAATAAACTTGAAACTTGACCTAAATACCAACCTAAATAAACAATAAAGGTCGTCATTATTAGTTTTTTGAAACTACCCCAAAAGATGATATAAGGGGTATTAAAGTGTTTTGAAGAATCTTATTTCTTGGGTTAATAAATTTGAAAGTTGACATAAATACCAACTTAAGTAAAAAATAAAGGTTGTCATTATAAGTTTTTCGAAACTAACTCCAAGCTAAGAATCTTATTGGACAGGTTTTCGTTTTTGACGTAGGGTTCTTAACTAAGCAGGAATTTTACCGAAAAATCATCCTCTAAGGGGGGGCAAAATTTGTTTGTATGAAACATCTAATTCCTTGGGGATAAAGTAAATAATCGAAATATATAAAACGTTTTTTAAAACTACCCTCCAGATAGGGTTAAGGGGTCTTAGTTTCTTGAGGCATCTTACTGCGGAATCTTACTAATATAATAAACGAAAAATAAAAACCGGCCAAGTGCGAGTCGGACTCGCGCACGAAGGGTTCCGTACCATTATATAGGGGGCTTCGCACTAAACTGCATGTTCTATTTATATTTATGCATATTTTATCCAACTGCTGCGATGTCATAATACTTACGGAGATTTGGTTAACCCCTGAAATATTCGACTCTGAGTTTATTGATCAACGGTATTCCGTATATAGATGCGATCGGGATCGCAAGACTACTCAAAAGAAGGATGGTGGCGGCACCCTTATAGCGATGTTGAAGGGACTGGGATCTGTCACAATTATAATAATAATAATGATTCTGTCTGTGCAATTATGGACGAAGTTTTCCTGACGAATAACTACCGGAGACATATAATGAAGGACGGGACGGTTCACATATGTCGGGCATGCCACCGTCCGGGTGAATCCATCAGACATATTATCTCTGGTTGTTCTCGTCTGGCTAACGGCGAGTACTTACACAGGCATAACCAAGTGGCCTCCTGGCCACTTGGTTATGCCTGTATGCCTGTGTGTTGTTCACCAGCAACTTGCTTTAAAGTACAATCTAGTGGAATCGGAGGTACCGTATTATAAGTATGTGCCCGACCCAGTTCTCGAAAATGACCATGTCACGTTGTACTGGGATCGGTATATCATCACTGATAGGACTATTGTTGCCAATAAGGCAGATATAGTGGTGATAGACCGATTAGCGCGCCGCACAATGATAATCGATGTCACCATCCCGCATGACGAGAACCTCGTGAAAGCTGAGAAAGAGAAACAAATTAAGTATCTTGACTTAGCACACGAGGTTGTCGACATGTGGAATGTGGACTCGGCGATCATTGTGCCGATTGTCGTTACTGCCAACGGCCTGATGGCCAAGAGCCTCGACGACCATCTGTCAAGGCTGTCATTCGGCGGTTGGATCAAGGGTCTGATACAGAAGGCAGTACTCCTCGATACGGCTCGCATTGTGAGGAGGTTCCTTTCTCTGGAGCCCTAACCACCGGTAGCTTGGACCCTGTTCCCGATACCGGCGGACAACCATTATTTTTTATATTTTAAATGTTTTTTTTTTATGATTTGTTTTTATAAAGAAATATTTAAAAATGTAAATTTAAAATGTGTACATAATTGAATAAACGAAATAATAATTATAATTTTAAATGTTTTTTTTTAATCTAGTTTTATAAGCTAATATTTAAAAATGTAAAAAAATATGTACTTAATTTGAATAAAGGAAATAATAATTATAATAAATAGACATATAACATGTTTACCAACGGTCTATAAGGTTCTTACATCCATTTTGAAAGTTAAAATTAATAAACACGTCGACGATAACTAGATTATGTCGGTCTCTCAAAATGGATGTAGGAACGGGTCCCGTGGTACTAAGGAGCCTATACATTTAAGAAATGTGCAAATTCGTTCGAAATAACCAACACTTTTACACGACAAGAGAAAATATACAGTCAAGATATACATTACGCCATAAAAATAGGTTAAATCTACCAAGCTCTAAGCTAAAAATGCACTCAACAAGTACATTAGTAATGTCAATGAAAATATGTAATAAATTACCAGAAATAATTAAAGGAGTACAAAAATTAAATTCATTTACTAAATTAAAACAATTTCTATTAGATAAATGCTATTACAACGTAAATGAATATTTAATTGATAAATTCTAAATTTAAATAATTGCAATCTAATAAATAAATAAAAATAAAAAAAATTAGGAAAATTAAAATAACAAATAAATAAAAAACGGTTAATTAAATGCTATTATATTATGTTAGTGAATATTTAAATAACAAATTTTCAATTTAACTAATTTTAATCTACTAAATACTTAAATACTTTGTCAAATAAAAGCCCTCTTCCTCTCTCCTACTTTTGCAGTGCCCGACAGGGTCCACAATGGTCTAAATTTGTACCTACCATCTAAGTGCACATGTGGAAGCAATAAATGTATTGAGTATTGAGCTACTCCTTATTGATATGGCCATTAGCCAACAGGTTCGGCGTTCCCGAAAGGATCTGTCGACATGTTGGATAGATTATAAGAAGGCCTATGACTCGGTGCCTCATACATGGCTCATGAGGGTGCTGGAATTGTATAAAATAGATACAACTCTACGCACCTTCCTGATGTCGTGTATGCGGCAATGGAGCACAGTCCTTCGCTATCCAGGATGTCGAAATATCCAGAGGAATAGCGAACCTGTAAGGATCGAGCGTGGTATATTCCAGGGCGATAGTTTGAGTCCACTTTGGTTTTGCCTAGCCCTGAATCCTTTAAGCATGCTGCTGGAGAATTCGGGGCTAGGCTATCGGTTGAAGAGAGGTAGTCAGGTTATAACTCACCTCCTTTACATGGATGACCTGAAGCTCTTTGCCCCCAGCAATCTTCAGCTGATGGAGCTACTGAAGGTTACTGAAACTTTTAGTAACGCCATCAGGATGGAGTTTGGTGTGGACAAATGTGCGGTCATGCATGCAAAGCGAGGGGAGATTGTGGAATCCGTAGGAATTCAACTCGCGGATTCCATAAACCTGAGATTCCTTTCTCCAAACGAAACCTATAAGTGTTTGGGTATGTCGGAAGCGTTAGGTATCAGCACTACTGACATGAAGCAATCGTTGAAGAAACGCTTCTTTGGCCGCCTGAAGAAGGTATTCAATAGCCTTCTTTCGGGCGGAAACAAGGTGCGCGCCGTCAACGGCTGGGTCATGCCGGTATTGATGTACTCTTTCGGCATACTCAAATGGACTCAAATGGAACTCGACGCCCTGGATAGGCGGGTCCGTACACTGCTGGCTGCATATCGAATGAATCACTCACGATCGTCGGTCATGAGATTGTATATCCCGCGGAAGTGTGGAGGCCGAGGCTTTTTAATCGCTGAAAACCTCCACAACCGCGAGATATGCAATCTCAGGGAATATTTTCTACACACCGACGTGGGTATGCATCGAGATGTAGTAGCAGTGGACAAGGGACTCACCCCGCTCTCCTTGGCGAATGAGAACTGGCGCAAGCCTGTAGTGTACGGATGGTTGATATTAGGAGTAAGTGATACAACGAATGCTGTTGCTATACTGCCCTTTATTATAAAAGAACACAAGTTTATATGGTTACATTGACATCTCCCTCTCATCTCCTCCCTAAAACTAAAATAAAATAAAAGTTTACTTTTATTTTATTGCATGGATACAATATAAGCACAAATTAAACATTGATACTCTTAGGCTAACACGTATAAAATATAGTTATAACATAATCGTAGTACATATGTTCGTTATGTTTGGTATACAAAGTTATACAATAATAAGTGGTTACATACTTATAATAACAATCAATCCCTGAGTACCTATGAGCGCACAGCTGGCGCTTATTATTCGTCTCTGTTTTCTGCTGACCTGTATAATAGCTATTGTTAAGTGCTTATAGCATTGGTAATTAATTGTCTTATTGTGTTTATCTTAAACATGATACGGTTTCGTTCTGTTTTTGTGAATAATGTCGGGTTTTCCCTTATAATTGACCTCAACATTTGGTGACAAATCTCTAATCACCTTGTAAGGTCCAGAATATAATTGTTGAAGTTTATTGCCAGTTTCATTTTTAATTAAAACTTGATCGTTTGGCTTGTAGCGTATTGGATTTACATGCTGGTCGTATCTACTTTTTCTGCCTATTTTATTGGCTATCAAATTTTCCCGCGCTTCGGTTTGAGAAACCTGTAGGCGGTACTTAAGTTCAAGCGGGTAACTGTCGTAATTATATAGAGGCTCTACACACTTTTCCAAATTATTGGGCAAGTTACACTTTCTACCGTATACGAGTTCGAATGGTGTAAATTTTGTTGACGAGTGAACTGTCGTATTATAAGCAAAGCACCAGAATGGTAACCAAGTACTCCATAATTCGGGTTTTCCTTCTGCTTGGATTCGCAAAAATGCACCTAGATTTTTATGCGAGTTCTCTAGCGCTCCGATGCTTTGGTGATGATACGCAGTTGAGTTTAACTTTTTAATATGTAGTAATTCACAAACCTGTGTCACGGTCTCGGACATGAACTCTGTGCCTCTGTCGGTAGCTATCTCCCTCGGGATGCCATGTTGAAGTATGAAGTTATCCACGAAGGTGCGTGCTACTTCTGTAGAGGTTTTAGTGACGAGGGGATACGCACATACATACTTGGACAGCTCGCATTGCAATGTCAATATATATGAAAAATTGTTGCTGTCTTTGTCTAATGGTCCTACCAAGTCTAAGAAGATTTTATCGAAAGCCGAATGAGCAGTTGTGGTGATTGCCATTGGCTCTTTCACCTGAACTGTATACTTATGCTTCTGACATTGAACACATTTTTTGACATAATTTTTGACATCACTTTCTAAGCCTGGCCAAAAATAGTATTTTTTTATATTAGTCAGCATTCTTCTCATGCCCGCGTGCCCACTAGTGGGCAAAAGATGAAAGTCGTTGAGTATCACTTTCCTATCATCTTTGTCCTCTATTCTTTCGACATCTTTTAATATACATAATCTGGGCCCTTTCCAGTTGCTTTGTTTTCTTATCTCACTAGTTAATTTCTCTACAAAAATTTTATTATTCGAATTTTTAATGAAGTATACTTCTTCTATATTTAGCTTGTTACATAGATCACTCAGCTCTCTCGCAAACTCGGCTCGCGTAGTTTGTGATTGAGATGCCGAGTTTATGAATATAGTTTTCATTTGGGCATTATACAATAATATTATGTGTGTTTGTAACACTACTGAGCTATCGCTCTTTAGCTTCTTAAGACTGCTACTGGGTGCAAATCTTAACTCTACTGCGCCTCTTGGTTTGATATGAGTTTCCACTACATGTGGTTGAACTGGCAAGTTGTCGGTGGGCAACTCATCTTCCGGGGCGACAGCATCTAATTTTCGTTTTTGAGCGCGAGTCATTACTGCACACAGACTCTCATTCATTTCTTTAAGTTCTTTTGACGTAATTTTTATTCTAGATAATGCGTCTGCTACGCAGTTCTCACTCCCTTTTACGTATTCTATTTCGTAATTGTATTCTTCTAGAGCTAGTCTAAATTTAAAGAGCCTGCTAGATGGGTCTTTTAAATTAAATAAGTATACAAGGGGTTTGTGGTCGGTTAGTATTTTAAATGTACGACCGTATAAATAGGGTCTGAAATATTTGACAGCCCAAACTACAGCTAAGAGTTCTTTCTCTATAGTGGGATAGTTCTTTTCCGCTTTGTTAAGGCTCCTACTAGCGTAAGCTATTGGTCTGCCATTTGAATTTGATAGTACTGCCCCAATTGCGTACCCAGATGCATCGGTTTGTACTATGAATTGATTTAGTTCTGAGAAATCTGGGTACTGTAGGATTGGCGGTGACATCATACTCTGTTTTAGAGTTTCAAATGACGTTTGACAGTTGCTATCCCAGTTGAATTTAGTGTTTTTCTTACTTAAAAGGTTTAAATGATAGGCTTTGTCGGCAAAGTGGTCTATAAATTTTCTATAGTAGTTTGCAAAAGCAACGAAGCGTTTCACTTCGTCCGTACTTTTAGGAACTGGATACTCTTTAATTATTTTAATCTTATCTGGGTCCGGCAATATACCATTGCCTGTCACCACGTGGCCTAAATAAAGCATCTCTTTCTTAAGGAAATCGCATTTAGTGGGATTTAATTTTAAGTTGGCACTGCGCATCTTTTCGAATACTTCTATTAAATTTTTGTTATGGTCAGTTAAGTTCCGTCCCATACAAATAAGATCGTCTAGGTACACTAAGCACTTGTCGTAGGATAGCCCGGTCATTGCCATGGTCATCATACGCGAAAATGAGCTGGGACTAGTTTTGAGTCCCATAGGCATTCTTGTCATTTGATACTGACCTCCGTCTGCACTAAATGAAGTATATTTCCTACTGTGTTTGTTTAACGCTACGTTAAAAAATCCTTGGTTTAAATCTAAATGTGTGAAATAAATACATCCACACAAGGAATCTAGTATATCCGTGATGTTTGGCAGTGGAAACTTATCATCCTGAATACAAGTGTTGAGCTTACGGTAATCTATTACTAACCGCCATTTTTTTTCCCCGTTTGCGTCTGATTTTTTAGGCACTAGGAGTACTGGGCTGGACCACTCACTGGAACAAGGTTCAATAATTTCTTGTTCCAATAAGTTGTCCACTTGTTTTTTTAATTCGGCTTTCTGTGAATGCGGCATTCTGTAGGGCTTAACGTACACTGGTGCCACGTTTGGTTTCAATGTTATTGAGTGTTCATATAATTTAGTTGTTCCTAATTTATCACCTGGTAGGAAGAAAATATCTGCATATTTTGCGCAAATGGACTCTATGGACAATTGCTCCTCTTTATTTAAATGTTTCAGCGATAGCGAAGCGAATACCTTTCTGACACGATCAGCATTATTATTGGTTTCTTGAAATGAACATACATCATACTCGCTTGCTTTGTAAAGTGTTGGACTAATTGTTGTCAAGACTAAATCTGTCTCCGTGGTGTTTAAAATCCTAATTGGTATTTTCCCATTCGTGGGCTTAACTAAAGTATTTGCAACAAAGATCCCCTTTCGCAGTTCTGTTCCATTAACTACACATTCTTCCATCTCACACGTTCGAATAAAGTGAATAGACTCTGATCTTGCCGGTATATTAAAATGATTGTTTGTCATTATTAATGGTAATGATACCTTTGAGTTGTTATTCCATAGTAACAAAGTTTGGTTACCGTAATTTAATACTGATTTATACTTGCTTAAAAAGTCTTGTCCCAGTATGCCACTACCTTTACAAGGCAATGTTTTAAAAACATAGAACTTATGTTGTATGGTCTGATTTCCAATAACTAGGCGCAAATAAGCATATCCTATAGCCTGTACTTTGCCCCCGATGCCGTTTACAAGTGTCTTCTCGATATGGATTGGAATGTTTTGGTCGAGAATTTGTTTATACTTTATGACAGATATGGATGCACCGGTGTCTACTAATAATTGGTATGAATAATGGTTATGCGATTTTATATTTACGTAGCCTACGTTATTGCATGATAAAATTATATTTTTAGTCCCGAAAAAACTGGTCCTCATTCCGCTGTTCTGTTTCTGTATTTTCCTGCGTTTCTGAGTCATCCAATGTATGTATGTGTTGATCCCTGGAGGTGCTATAATTGGACCTACCTCTGTTTCCATGAAATGGTCGGGTGGACCGGCGCCAGCTTGCCTGCGATCCTCTCCGAACCTGATCCTGCTGTTCGTCTTGGTTTTGGATAACCTGTTGATTGCCACGTGCGCGTCCTCTACCTGCGTATGAGAAGCGGCCTCTCCGCTGTGACCAGTTATAAGACGATCTCCCTCTATAATTCATCGTTAAAATATCGGAAGATGTTGATGGACTTGTTATATCTTCATCGATGGCCGCCTGTACTGCATCTTTCAATGATGTAAAATTTCTGGCTGAAATTATTGTACTAAGTCGTCGATTTCTCAATCCATCTGAGAAACATTTGATAGCTTGCTTCTCATTAATTGGCTTTAAAACTTTCAAACTGGCCTCGTTGGCCCCCGATTGAGAGATCGTCAAATCAACAAACAATTCCGTAATTTTTTTGCCGAAATCATCGATTGATAAATCGTTTTGCCTAAGACTTTGCAGCTTTCGTTGAATTGCTGTAGCCGATTTTTTAGGCAATAACTGAATCTTCAAGTCAGCTATAAAGTCGTCAATATTGACATATGACGTCGCTAATTTCATTTTTGCGGTCTGTGAGAGTCTATTTTTTAATACGAAATTTAACAGTTTTCCTTGTGAATTTTCGTCTAACTCTGTTTTGTAATACTCTATGCCATCTATTAGTTGCTTTACGCTAGCCTCATCGTCTGTACAAACAAGTAATAAACTTAAAGCAATTTTTAAATCAAATTTACAAGTAGTTGTCATTTTATCTGCCGTACTAGGTTTCTGTGAGCACAATTCTAATATTTGTTCATATAAATGATCAAAATTTGCGCAAAGCTCGTGAATATGCGAACATTCACTCTCACATACGGTGCTTTTCGATTTTGAATAATATTCTAAAAATAAGT
This sequence comes from Orthosia incerta, assembly GCA_948252205.1. Taxonomy (NCBI): domain Eukaryota; kingdom Metazoa; phylum Arthropoda; class Insecta; order Lepidoptera; family Noctuidae; genus Orthosia; species Orthosia incerta. The sequence continues at coordinate 12,584,750 of OX411748.1, forward strand.
TGTACTCTTTTACTAAGTTGTCTGCCTCTGCTAATTTTACGACTATAATGTTACCTTTTCTTCTATCTGGACCTATCTTTATCAAATATTTTCTGATTTCAAATAACTTGTCGTACAATGTTTTTAAGTTTTCTGCCATTTAACATAAATACTTATTTCTATTTTCTTAGTAGGTACTGAATTACATACCATTATTTTATACTGCATACACTCCAGCGTTCATTTTATTTTCATTTGTCACTTATTTTAGTCCACTAAAATAATGTCATGTATATTTTATGCTATTACACGTTTACTACTAATAGAGAATAGACAACACCTTATATATAACCACGCACTGACACATTACGAATATAATTTTCGCGCACTTTTCTTCGTAAACCCTGGGTTTTTAACTCTTCAGATGACGTCCTCAGTGTCCTTCTTGTAGCCTCTGGCATTCGTCCGCATTTCCTCTGCGTCAGCTCTACGTCTCCATATAGAACATCGTAATCTGTCCTTCCTGATCTCATTACCCATCCATTTCTGATGGCAATTCTTGTAGATTCTGAAGATACCATACAAAAACGCCAACGATGCTATAAGAAGTAACACGATTAAAATGATGTTTGTTGTGCTGGCATGTATCGTCAGCTGCGTGATGTCAGCGCTGTTACTTCCACCTGCTGCGTTTTGTGGAACTATAACTTCTTCCTTCGTATTAGTTGTACCCATTTTGTGATTGTCGTGGTAAATATTCACAAAATAGAATAGTGACCACGCTAAGTCCCAGTACGAGATTGGTCTCGTTGCAATACATTGCGACACCCGTTTTGGTCAAAGAAATGTAAACATAGGTACGCTGCTAGCGTTTACGCTGTCACGGTCGCCATGTACGGATGGTTGATATTAGGAGTAAGTGATACAACGAATGCTGTTGCTATACTGCCCTTTATTATAAAAGAACACAAGTTTATATGGTTACATTGACATCTCCCTCTCAGTAGTGCTTGACACTAACGACCGCAGGGAAGTATGGCAGAGTAAGGAGCTTCACGGACGCTTTTTCCGGGCCCTACATGGGTCCGATGTAGACCATGCAGCGTCGGTAGCCTGGCTGCGTTTCGTTTACCTCTTTGGGGAAACCGAAGGTTTTGTCTGTGCAATTTTAAGTGTGTTTTTTTAAGTTAATGGCTGCGACACAGTCTCACTAATGCGGCCATTTCCGTACACAATTATTGTAATTTGTATACATGTTTTTGTTCCAAAATAAATAAAATAAATAAATAATTATGGACGAAGATATCCTGACGAATAACTACCGGAAATTTATTGTGAAGGATGGCACGGTTGACATCTGCCGGGCATGTCACCGCCCGGGTGAATCGATCCGTCACATTATCTCTGGTTGTTCTCGTCTAGCTAACGAAGAGTACTTGCATAGGCACAACCTTGTAGACAGAGAAAGGAACCTCCTCACAATGCGAGCCGTATCGAGGAGTACTGCCTTCTGTATCAGACCCTTGATCCAACCGCCGAATGACAGCCTCGACAGATGGTCGTCGAGGCTCTTGGCCATCAGGCCGTTGGCAGTAACGACAATCGGCACAATGATCGCCGAGTCCACATTCCACATGTCGACAGCCTCGTGTGCTAAGTCAAGATACTTGATTTGTTTCTCTTTCTCAGCTTTCACGAGGTTCTCGTCATGCGGGATGGTGACATCGATTATCATTGTGCGGCGCGCTAATCGGTCTATCACCACTATATCTGGCTTATTGGCAACAATAGTCCTATCAGTGATGATATACCGATCCCAGTACAATGTGACATGGTCATTTTCGAGAACTGGGTCGGGCACATACTTATAATACGGTACCTCCGATTCCACTAGATTGTACTTTAAAGCAAGTTGCTGGTGAACAACACACAGGCATACAGGCATAACCAAGTGGCCAGGAGGCCATTTGGTTATGCCTGTGTAAGTACTCGCCGTTAGCCAGACGAGAACAACCAGAGATAATATGTCTGATGGATTCACCCGGACGGTGGCATGCCCGACATATGTCAACCGTCCCGTCCTTCATTATATGTCTCCGGTAGTTATTCGTCAGGAAAACTTCGTCCATAATTGCACAGACAGAATTATTATTATTATTATAATTGTGACAGATCCCAGTCCCTTCAACATCGCTATAAGGGTGCCGCCACCATCCTTCTTTTGAGTAGTCTTGCGATCCCGATCGCATCTATATACGGAATACCGTTGATCAATAAACTCAGAGTCGAATATTTCAGGAGTTAACCAAATCTCCGTAAGTATTATGACATCGCAGCAGTTGGATAAAATATGCATAAATATAAATAGAACATGCAGTTTAGTGCGAAGCCCCCTATATAATGGTACGGAACCCTTCGTGCGCGAGTCCGACTCGCACTTGGCCGGTTTTTATTTTTCGTTTATTATATTAGTAAGATTCCGCAGTAAGATGCCTCAAGAAACTAAGACCCCTTAACCCTATCTGGAGGGTAGTTTTAAAAAACGTTTTATATATTTCGATTATTTACTTTATCCCCAAGGAATTAGATGTTTCATACAAACAAATTTTGCCCCTTTTCACCCCCTTAGAGGATGATTTTTCGGTAAAATTCCTGCTTAGTTAAGAACCCTACGTCAAAAACGAAAACCTGTCCAATAAGATTCTTAGCTTGGAGTTAGTTTCGAAAAACTTATAATGACAACCTTTATTTTTTACTTAAGTTGGTATTTATGTCAACTTTCAAATTTATTAACCCAAGAAATAAGATTCTTCAAAACACTTAAATACCCCTTATATCATCTTTTGGGGTAGTTTCAAAAAACTAATAATGACGACCTTTATTGTTTATTTAGGTTGGTATTTAGGTCAAGTTCCAAGTTTATTAACCCAAGAAATAAGATTTTTCAAAAACAAATAACAACTCCTAAATAATCTTTTGGGGTAGTTTCAAAAAACTAACAGTGACAACCTTTATTGTTTATTTAGGTTGGTATTTAGGTCAAGTTTCAAGTTTATTAACCCAAGAAATAAGATTCTTCAAACAAACTGTAGCACTTGGACCCCCAAAAGACGAGATTCGAAAAACTAACTTGCTATCGGCGTCTCCGTAACCTTGAGGACTCCAATTTCACAACGCTCTGGGTTCTGGTGGACACAGGTCTGGATAAAATTATCTACGCCTGTGTCTACCGTTCGCACAGCGGAGATCAGGAGACAACCAGGCTCACAGAGTACCTCAGTGAGGCGGCTGATGCGGCTCAGCAGCGGTACCCTTCCGCCCAATTAGTGTTACTGGGGGATTTTAATGCCCACCATCAGGAGTGGCTCTTCCCATACCAGTGCACTGACCATGCTGGACGGGAGATGCGCGTAAGCTTTCGCTAGCGCTAAACCTCACCCAGCTGGTCCAGGGAGCAACGAGGGTACCGGATGTTGATTCGCACACAGCAAATTGCTTGGACCTTCTGCTGACAACAGATCCAGACAGATACTCTGTGTCGATAGGTTCACCCTTAGGTAGTTCCGACCACTGTCTGGTGAAGTCTGTATCCGTCTATTCCCCGCCCGATCCCAGCCCAAGAGGCACCCGGCGGGTTTGGCGGTACAAGTCAGCAGATTGGGATGGTATGCGATCTTTCTTCGCATGCTATCCTTGGCAGCCTACTTGCTTTTCTTCGACTGATCCATCGTCGTGCGCGGACGCCGTGACGGATGTGTTGCGTCAGGGAATGGAGTACTACATTCCGTTCTCTGACGTATCAATGTCTGGCGAAGACCGGCCATGGTTTGGCGCCGAATGTAAGCGCGCCGACGCGCTTAAACATGGGGCGTACCTGGCTTGGGTCGACGCTCGATCGCGTAAGGCGAGTGACGTGGGTCTGAAGAAGAGGGCCTTCAACAGGCCTGCCAAGTCCTGCAAGTTAGTGTTGCGAAGGGCTCGGTTCGACCACATTAGCCGAATAGGGACCAAACTTGCTTCTTACCCAGCAGGTAGTAAAGCGTTTTGGTCTCTGGCTAAGTCGGTCGAGTCGAACTTCTGCCGTCCCTCACTACCACCACTGCTAAAACCCGATGGGTCGCTGGCCCACTCCGCTGAGGATAAGGCAAATTTATTTGCCTCTCTTTTTGCGGAATCTTCACGTCTGAATCCTGGTGACGCGCGGCCCCCTCCTTCTCCTGATGGATGCGAGACGAGTATGTCGGACATTCGTATCCATCAAAAGGACGTCCGTAGGGTGCTACGCAACCTCGACGTGAACAAGGCTAGCGGCCCTGACGGAATACCAGCAATTGTTCTTAGAACCTGTGCGCCTGAACTGTCTCCGATCTTGACACGCCTATTCCGCCTTTCGTATAGGGCTGGAAAAGTGCCGAATGCTTGGAAGCAGGCTAACGTACAGCCCGTGCCCAAGAAGGGCAGCCGAGCTGACCCGGCCAACTACAGACCCATATCTGTAACCTCCATACTCTGTAAGAGTATGGAACGCGTACTCAATATTAAGCTCCTGGCATACCTAGAAACTAACGATATCCTGAGTGACCGCCAATACGGCTTCCGCCGAAATCGGTCTACTGGGGATCTTCTAGCGTATGCCATTCACATCTGGAGTGAGGCCATCGAGAGGCATGGGGAAGCGCTTGCCGTCTCCCTCGACATCTCGAAGGCTTTTGATAGGGTCTGGCACGAAAGCCTTATTGGTAAGCTTCCTTCATTCGGTTTGCCCGGTGGTCTGTGTGATTGGATTGCAGACTTCCTGAGAGATCGGTCCATTCGAGTGGTTATCGATGGCTGCTCGTCGGACCACTTGGATATTAATGCCGGTGTCCCTCAGGGGTCAGTACTCTCAGCAACTTTATTCTTGCTGCACATTAACGATCTGCTAAAACCCGGTACCTTTGGGTATGCAGACGACAGCACTGTTGCTGAGAGATACTTGTCCAACGCTCGTACTACCGGGCCTCAGGTCCAGTCTCTCCGGGAGGCCATGGTGGAGCGCTTAAACCTGTCCTTGCAGGCAGTCTCCGAATGGGGCGATGCCAATCTGGTCAGGTTTAATGCTGCTAAAACCCAGGCGTGTCTTTTTTCCGCTAAAAAGAGTCAATTTCACCCGGCTCCAACTTTCCGAAGTGTGACCGTGCCAATAACTGACCATCTTGAGCTGCTTGGCGTTACGTTGACATCGACTCTCAATTTTGGGCCTTACATTGAGGCAAAGGCTCAGCTGGCTGCCAAGAAGCTGGGGATCCTTGCAAAGGTGAGAAGGTACTTCACGCCAGAACAGCTGCTCAGCTTGTATCAAGCGCAAGTTCGATCATGCATGGAGTACTGTTCTCATCTCTGGGACGGCTCTGCCAAATACCAACTTGATGCACTAGAGTCGATCGAAAAGCGGGCCAGGAGGCTCATCGGCGATGAGGCATTGGTTAAGACAAAGCTCCAGAGCCTTGAACATCGTCGCCGAGTTGCCGGCTTGTCGGTTTTTTATCGATTACATTTCGGGGAATGTGCGATGGAATTGCATAATCTCATTCCGCCCAGCCCATTTCATCATCGGACTACCAGACGTACGGCGATGCGCCATCGGTACATGGTGGACATACCACCCATACGCACTAAACGTTTTGAAAATACTTTTATTATGCGTACAGCTAAGGAGTGGAATTCCCTGCCGGAGTCTGTGTTTCCCGATAGCTACAACCTGGGGGTCTTTAAGTCAAGAGTGAATAGGTTACTTCTAGGCATGCGTGCTCCATCATCGACCACATCATCGCTTACCATCAGGTGAGATGGTGGTCAAGCGCGAGCCTATATAAGATAAAAAAAAAAAAAAAAAAAAACTAATAATAACAACCTTATTGTTTACTTTTGTTGGTATTTATGTCAACTTTCAAATTTATTAACCCAAGAATAGGCAAACCCTGTATGAGTATAACCTGCCTCTCTGTTTAGCGTTTGTGGACTACGAGAAAGCCTTCGATCCGATCGAGACTTGGGCTGTACTGCAGTCTCTCCAACGGTGCCAGATCGACTACCGGTACATTGAAGTGTTGAAGTGTTTGTACAAGAACGCCACTATGTCAGTCCGTCTTCAGGATCAGACCTCGAAACCAATTCTTCTTCGGCGCGGCGTGAGACAGGGAGATGTCATTTCTCCGAAACTGTTCACTGCTGCGCTGGAGGATGTCTTCAAGGTTCTGGATTGGAAAGGGCTTGGCATCAACGTTAATGGCGAGTACATCACTCACCTTCGGTTTGCCGACGACATAGTGGTCATGGCTGAGACCATGGAGAGCCTCAGTAAAATGCTCGATGACCTCAGTAGAGCTTCCGAAAGAGTGGGTCTTAAAATGAACATGGACAAAACCAAGGTCATGGTGAATGCCCATGTTACACGCACTCCTATCAAGGTCGTCGACTCTACACTCGAAGTTGTGGGCGACTATGTCTACCTGGGACAAACGATCCAATTGGGTCGGGCCAATTTCGTGAAAGAGGTCAACCGTCGAATCCGACTCGGATTTAGGTTGGTATTTATGTCAAGTTTCATGTTTATTAACCCAAGAAATAAGATTTTTCAAAAAAAATATAACAATTCCTAAATTATTATTATTATTTGTAATGGGTTTGCTGCACCTATGCTCTTGACTCTAGCCTAGGCCAAGCTAGAGCCAAGAGCATAGGTGACAGAGACAGAGTCTACGATGGAGTGAGCTTCGAAAAACTAATAATGAAAACCTTTATTGTTTATTTAGGTTTGTATTTATGTCAAGTTTCAAGTTTATTACCTGAAGTAATAAGATTCTTCAAAAAAACTTTAACACCCCTAAATCGTCTTTTGGGGGCAGTTTCAAAAAATAATAACAACAACCTTTATTATTCATTTAGGATAGTATTTGTGTCAAGTTTCAAGTTTATTGACCCAAGAAATCAGATTCTTCCATACAAACTTCAACCTCCCCTAAATCATCATTTGGAGGTGGAAGTTTCGAAAAACTAATAATGACAACCTTTATCATTTACTACAGATACATTAATTAAATTAATTTGTAGCAAGAATCAAGAATTTTGGCTGAAGAAATTATATTTTTCATACAAACTTTCAACCCCCTTTAGGGTGGAATTCCCCAAAAATCCATTCTTAGTGCTCAATTACGTCACGTGAGCAACCTCCCTGCCAAATTTCATGTTTCTAGGCTTAGCGGTTTTGGCTGTGCGTTGATCGGTCAGTCAGTCAGTCAGTTTCGTCTTATATATATTTAAAAAAATATTATATACTCGTAGATTACTGTATAATTAATCTGAAATAGGATGACTTTCATCCAGCACTTGAGAATGGAAGTGTTCAAAATTTATATTTGTTTGGTGATTACCTACTATCGCCCCGACATTGATTGGTAAGCTACTGGAAATTCATGTTCTACCATACAAGATTTAAATACCAGCAACTCTCCAATTTGTAGACACAAGAATCTTCATGTCCATTTTTTATGCCTACCGGTTTAATAATATAAAAAAATCGATTGGAAAGATTTTGGATTTGGTGATCAGTAATAATGAGTGTTCTGTTATAGCACCCACTGACACACTATTAACCTCAGACCCTTATCACCCACCCTTATGTATATTGGCTTCTTTCAATTTAGGTAACCGAGCCATGACACGTAAATCTACACAAAGGTACAATTACTATAAGGCAAATTACGAAGAAATTAATGCTGATTTGGACAAAGTTAGCTGGGGCGAATTATTGCAGGGCCAGTCTGCTGAAGATGCAGTACATAAATTTTATGAAGTTATTTTTAGAGATTAAAACTCATGTTTAGATAACATAGGTCAAGTATACTAAGTACCCGGTCTGGATTTCACCTTCATTGATACAAATATTTTAAAATAAAACTAAGGCGTGGTGTAAATGGAAGTTGTATCAAAATCTATCAGATTACGAAAAATTGTCATTATGTAGGTCGAGATTTTATGTTGAATCTAAAACTTGTTATAACCAATACATAAAGTCAGTTGAGGTGTGGTTGAGGATAGCATAAAAATTAACACCAAATATTTCTGGACTTTTTTAACTAACCGTAAATCCATAGCTACCATTCCTTCAACTATGCATTACCAGGGACAGTCATCCAACAATCCAGACGAAATCTGTTATCTCTTTTTAAACTTCTTCCATTCATGAGCCTTCCACTTTCAACAATTTGCAGCAGCAGACCTTCGACGATGCTAAGAATAGCCGTCTCGTTAGCAATCTTGTGATCAGTATTGAACAAGTACACAGTGCTTTGAAATCCGTGGATTGTTCTAAAGGTCCAGGACCTGATGGCATCCCGCCACTATTCCTTAAAAATACCGCTAACACTTTAAGTCTTCCTCTATTTATTATTTATATTGAGTGCTTCAGCCAATAAGGGACTTGCTCAGAAGTGTGAAAACTAGCCAATATCACACCTGTCCATAAATCTGGTCCAAAACACGTAATTGAGAATTACCATCCTATTTACATTCTGCCGATCTTGCCCAAGCTTTTCGAGAGGCTTGTCCACGCTCATCTTTATCCGATTATTCATGATCAGATTATTAAGCAACAGCATGGGTTCGTTAAGAAAACATCTACAACTACTAATTGGTTCAATATACTGATTATTTATTCAATAATTTAGACACACTTCTATAGGTAGACTTTATTTATACTGATTTCCGTCTGGAGCCTTTGACAAGGTCGATCATAAATGACTTTTAGGCAAAATAGCATTTAACGGTATTCGTGGCGATTTGTTCCGTTGGTTTACTCCCTATGTTACAAATAGAACGCAAAAGTGGTGGTTAATCGTTTCCATTCCAAATCCATAACTGGTTCATCAGGGCTGCCTCAAGGCTCGATACTGGGTCCTTTGTTATTTATTATATTTCTCAATGATATAGACATGTGCTTTCTTAATTCTAAATTCTTACACTACGCAGATGACCTTCAAGTCTTTAGACCTAACAAAACTATTCTTGACTGTCAACTGCTTCAACAAGACTTAAATCGTCTTGCAGATTATTGCACTAAAATCCAACTCCAACTCAGTATTTCTAAATGTTGTTGTAGTTGTAGCTTCACTAAAATAAAAATATATTTAAATATCCCTATGTATGTGTGTAATATATTTATATCTCTATCGATCACTAGATAGGTCTCAGTTGGAATATGTGGTACCTGTGTGGAACCCCTTCAATCAATCAATACATATAATAAATCAGTAGAAAATATTTTTTGTACATTGAAAAAATCCAAAAAAAATAGTCAGGTTGTTAAAGGATAACCAACAGAACCCATTGCCAGCATTTTTGGTATTATTGTCTGTTTGTCTGTTTATTTGTGCACGCATCACGTGAAATGTACGAAACCAATGTAGATAACTTTTATACATAAAAATAGTGCGTAACTTGAAGAATTACTTAGTTTTTGTTTCATCGCAATCGGTTCACTCTATCAAAAGTAAGATGAATGTAAAGTGTTCAAGAAGTAAAATTATCACAGCACACGCAATTCAGTTACTCGGACAGTTGAACTCGATATTCGATAGATGGCGTTGTGCATTTGAAGTCATTTTCTGAATGACGGTGTTAAGATTCTACGCGAAAGAATGACCCTAGAAAAAAATTGGTACGTAGGTATGTAGGGTAGGCAGGAACGTAAGTAGGGTAGGGTTGGCAGGCAGATGACGGGAGCGAAGCCGCAGGCACAGCTAGTCTACAATAAATATAATGAGTGTATAGAAATCATACAAGTTAAATAATACTAATACTTGTTTGTCCTGTATATATATTTTTGTGGTGTACAATAAAGAATATAATAATAATAATAATAATAATTTATCAAACCGTTATAATTTCCATATAAGAGCCTAATAAAAACAATTTTAATAATGTATTATCCGTGTGTATATAATAAAACAAGAAGAAGAACGCAATAAAAATTTGTCGGCATGATCCAAGCAACACAATTTCAACCTAAGCAGAAATGTTGACAAGAAGCCAGGCCCGAGCCAAAAACACACGCCTAACACCTCCGGCCTCGTCGCCCAGCTCCGCCTCGCCGCCACCGGAACCCAGCCCCATCGTGAGTGCTGTGACGCCGGCCGTGGCAGTTGCGTCGAGCTCGAGCGACGAGTACTTCTCGCCGCCGACGACACCACCACCTGCGCGTCGACGGGGAGGATGCCGGCCGCCGGACCGCTTAGGACCTCGAGGCTTACCGGTCTCTGATAGGGTCCCAGCACCCGGCGGAAGTGTGCAGCGCATGAAATGGACACAATCCATTAATGAAAATGTCATGCGCGCATACTTTGGGGCTACAGAGGGAGGAAACAACCTGACCGCGTACCGTGTCCGGATGCTCTCTTTGTTTCAGGTGCTTGAGCCAGCCGTCAACGTTTCGGCCCAACGACTTTCGGATCAGGTGCGGGTCATCCAGCGTAATCGTATGTTGGATGATACTGTACTTGATCGCCTCCGAACGGAAATGAGTAACCGTGTCACTGCCCCATCGTCGCAGGCTGTGGTGCCACCACAGCCCAACCATATTCCCATCCACGCTGACGAGGAGAGTAGTGACAGGGTTACAAACGTAAGTACCCAGTGCAATGAGCAATTGAGGAGTGCTTTGGAGTGTGCTATTCGGGAATATCGCTACATGCCACCCGAACTTAGGCCACGATTACCTCGTTTGCCCATGCATAACAAAAATAGGGCGCTGGTGGCTGTTCTGGATTCGCAGTTGTCAAACTATTTTGATGACTGCGAAGACCTCACTGATACACATTCGATCATGTACTGCGCGGCTGTAGCGGCATGTCGTGTAGCCCACGTCAGATTTGCAGATGACAGGGCTACACGACCGAAACCAGCCGTACCGGCTTGGCAGTGCAGGATCGAACGTCGTATTGGTGGGGCCAGAACACTCATTGGCAAACTAATTTGTTTCAGGGAGGGCAATAATCGCCCAAGAGTGATGCGCTTTGTGAGACGAGCGTTTTTGGGGACTGACGTCAGCCCCCAAGACTATATATCCCGTGTCACAGAGCGCATCGACTTCCTGAAACAAAAAGTGTTAGCATGGGCGAACCGTATTCGTAGGTACAGGCGGAGAGTGGAGCGATATACCCAGAACCGTACATTCCAAAGTAATGAAAGGTGGGTTTATCGGGCTTGGGAGCGACCCGACCAAGGTGTGACTGATACGCGCCTGCCGGATGATGACGCTATGTGTACATTCTGGCGCAGCATCTGGTCGGTGCCTGTCAGTCACACGGAAGGTGAATGGACTCGGGAGGTCGAACGAGCGTGCGATCCAATACAAGAAATGGGGGCTATCACGATCAGCCCCCAAGATGTAGCCCGTGCAGTCCGTCCGTTGCCAAACTGGAAATCTCCAGGGCCGGACGGGCTGCACAACTTCTGGATAAAGTGGCTACAAAGGTCGCACGCTCGTTTGGCATCTCAGTACCAGGTAGCCTTGGAGTCTGGTTCGCTACCCAGGTTCCTTACAACAGGAATAACCCACCTGCTCCACAAATCTGGTAGCACCGCGGAACCCAAAAATTATAGACCTATTACATGTTTACCAACGGTCTATAAGGTTCTTACATCCATTTTGAGAGTTAAAATTAATAAACACGTCGACGATAATTCGATCATGTCGGTCTCTCAAAATGGATGTAGGAACGGGTCCCGCGGTTCTAAGGAGCTACTCCTTATTGATATGGCCATTAGCCAACAGGTTCGGCGTTCCCGAAAGGATCTGTCGACATGTTGGATAGATTATAATAAGGCCTATGACTCGGTGCCTCATACATGGCTCATGAGGGTGCTAGAATTGTATAAAATAGATACAACTCTACGCACCTTCCTGATGTCGTGTATGGGGCAATGGAGCACAGTCCTTCGCTATCCAGGATGTCGAAATATCCAGAGGAATAGCGAACCTGTAAGGATCGAGCGAGGTATATTCCAGGGCGATAGTTTGAGTCCACTTTGGTTTTGCCTAGCCCTGAATCCTCTAAGCATGCTGCTGGAGAATTCAGGGCTAGGCTATCGGTTGAAGAGAGGTGGTCAGGTTATATCTCACCTTCTTTACATGGATGATCTGAAGCTCTTTGCCCCCAGCAATCTTCAGCTGATGGAGCTACTGAAAGTAACTGAAACTTTCAGTAACGCCATCAGGATGGAGTTTGGTGTGGACAAATGTGCGGTCATGCATGTAAAGCGAGGGGAGATTGTGGAATCCGTAGGAATTCAACTCGCGGATTCCATAAACCTGAGATCCCTCTCTCCAAACGAAACCTATAAGTATTTGGGTATGTCGGAAGCGTTAGGTATCAGCACTACTGACATGAAGCAATCGTTGAGGGAACGCTTCTTTGGCCGCCTGAAAAAGGTATTCAATAGCCTTCTTTCAGGCGGAAACAAGGTGCGCGCCTTCAACGGTTGGGTCATGCCGGTATTGATGTACTCTTTCGGCGTACTCAAATGGACTCAAACGAAACTTGACGCCCTGGATAGACGGGTCCGTACACTGCTGACTGCATATCGAATGCATCACCCACGATCGTCGGTCATGAGATTGTATATCCCGCGGAAGTGTGGAGGCCGAGGCTTTTTAAATGCCAAAAACCTCCACAACCGCGAGATATGCAATCTCAGGGAATATTTTATAAACACAGACGTCGGTATGCATCGAGATGTAGTAGCAGTAGACAAGGGACTCACCCCACTCTCCTTGGCGAATGAGAACTGGCGCAGGCCTGTAGTGCTTGACACTAACGACCGCAGGGAGGTATGGCAAAGTAAGGAGCTTCACGGACGCTTTTTCCGGGCCCTACATGGGTCCGATGTAGACCAATCAGCGTCCGTAGCCTGGCTGCGTTTCGGTGACCTCTTTGGAGAAACCGAAGGTTTTGTCTGTGCAATTATGGACGAAGTTATCATGACGAATAACTACCGGAGATTTATCGTGAAGGATGGCACGGTTGACATCTGTCGGGCATGTCACCGCCCGGGTGAATCGATCCGCCACATTATCTCTGGTTGTTCTCGACTTGCTAACGAAGAGTACTTGCATAAGCACAACCTTGTAGCCAGGATTATCCATCAGCAACTTGCTCTGAAATACACTCTTGTGGAATCGGAGGTGCCGTACTACAGGTATGTGCCCGACCCAGTTCTCGAGAATGGCAATATCACATTGTACTGGGATCGGTCCATCATCACTGACAGGACTATTATCGCTAATAAGCCGGATATAGTGGTGGTGGACCGAATCGAGAGGCGTGCAATGATTGTTGACATAACTGTTCCGCATGACGGGAACCTCGTGAAAGCCGAGAAAGATAAGCAAATCAAGTATCTTGACTTGGCTCGCGAGGTTGTCGACATGTGGGATGTGGACACAGCGATCATTGTACCGATAGTCGTGTCAGCCAATGGCTTAATAGCCACGAGCCTCGACCAACACCTTAGGAGGCTCTCGTTAGGCGGCTGGATCAAGGGCCTGATCCAGAAAGCAGTATTGCTGGACACGGCTCGCATTGTTAGGAGGTTCCTCTCTCTGGAGCCCTGACCGCCGGTAGCTTGGACCCTGTTCCCGATACCGGTGGGCCTCTATTTTTTATATTTTTAAATGTTTTTCTATTTTTGTGTTTTGTAAAAATATTTAAAAATGTAATTGATAAGAAAAGAGTTGAATAAAGGAGATAATAATAAAATATTTAAGTCCATGCATTATCATTGCTTAAAAGTTGTTATCTCATCTCTTATAGTGAGTTACTTAAGGTTACACTGGTCGATCATTCTTCCATACAAACGTAGTCTGGCGATTACTCCACGTTTGGATGATGTACGTTCAAAATAAAAAATGATATCAATTTTTCTCATCATTATCTAGTCCTGTATGGAAACAAAAAAGTAAAAAAAAATTTTTTTTTGATAATTATTATCGTCGAAAGTTCCATATTTCAACACTAGTTTTAACGCATCTTTGGGCGGAAATAAATACCATAAGAAGTAGGAAATTTGCAAAATGGCCTCCATACAGGGATCGATTAGTAATTCAAAAATGCAAATAATTTTATTTTGACAATATACATTTAGTAGTTTTTTCATGATATTTAGACTACCAATGGTCTGTTTATAAAATTTCGCGCGCTCGTTTTCGTCCTAAATCTTCATCCATTTCGCTACAAACTTGCAAAAGTGCTAATTCGTACACGAACTATCTTCTTAGTGCTCATCACATCATCTATCTCTTTCGCACGAGTTGTCGTATGAGATAGCAGGCATTTTAACCCCGCGCACAAAATAGTTCATGCCGTCGACTAGTGTAACCTTAAGAAATATAATCTGCTTTCTTTGAGTTTAAGGCGTACTTTTCTTGAAACTACATTTTTGTATGATTTATGCAGTAACTCGTATGATTGTTTAGAAATTGGTAGCAAGTTGTGTTTAGTTCCCAGAACATGCCAGGGACGCGAGGTGCGCGAACGACCTGTATTCGCCACTACTTCCAGTCGTACAAATGCCGGCTTGCGTGCGCCTCTTCGTCGCCTTACGAGCAATTTTAATAAGAATTTCTGCTGTTTGGATCTGTTAGCTTTACCGCATAGAGAGTTAAGACTCATGTTACTTAAATATTGAAAAAATTACCAAATTGTCTCATTGTGTATCTGTGGATAACGTGGTTGATTTCACATTTGTATCATTTCTGTATCCTATATTTTTGTAACTAATTCTTAATGTGTAATTGTTTGTTTTCCCGAATAAATAAAATAAAATAATTGCAAAAAACGGCAAGAAAATCACGTTTGTTGTATGGGAGCCCCACTTAAATATTTATTTTATTCTGTTTTTAGTATTTGTCCTTATAGCGACTACAGAAATACATCTGTGAAAATTTCAACTGTCTGCCTATCACGGTTCTTGAGATACAGCCTGGTGACAGACGGACAGACAGACAGACGGACCGTGGAGTCTTAGTAATGGCACGGGGTCTCATTCCTAAGTAAGAAAATGTGGTTCAAATAAATCTCACTAGATGGCGGGATCTGTGGTTAAAGTGTGTATAATTTAAAAAAAAAAATTTTTTCGTCTTTTCAGGGTTTATTCATATATAAACAACTCCTATACGCACAAAATTATGGAATATTATTTCAAATTTCAAAGATGATTGGATTGGACAGTTAATATCTATACTAATAGATGGCGCTGTATTAAATTTCAGAGGTTAACAACTCGACTTTTAAAATTTGTATTAAAACACATTTAAAAAAATTTAAACTTCAAAGTAGGAGAAAAAAAATACAATTTAAAAGAACTCTTGGCATTTAATTTCGTGGTCATTTTCGTCTTGAATAAGAATGAAAAATAAAAATAAATATAAGTAATTAAACTGACTTACTTATTGTTTTTCGACACCGACTTCAGAAAAGAAAGTTAGGTACTTTAGTATTTTGCGCTTTGTAGTTAGTGTTTTCTTTTCTGAAATCGGTTTAATTTTTTTTGTTAAAATGTTTTCATTTTCTTTTTTAGGGTTCCGTACCCAAAGGGTAAAAACGGCACCCTATTACTAAGACTCCGCGGTCCGTCTGTCTGTCTTTCTGTCTGTCTGTCTGTCACCAGGCTGTATCTCATGAACCGTGATAGCTAGATAGTTGAAATTTTCACAGATGATTTATTTCTGTTGCCGCTATAACAACAAATACTAAAAACAGAATAAAATAAATATTTAAGTAGGACTCCCATACAAGAAACGTGATTTTTTGCCGTTTTTTGCGATAATAGTACGGAACCCTACGTGCGCGAGTCCAACTCGCACTTGGCCGGTTTTTTTGTTTAAGTATTGGTAGGTAGATATCTACCTCAAATTTCCGTGAAATAATTTATAGCCAAAGTACATCTCATAACGATTCCAATAAGCCCAAACACGACTAGGATACATTGTTTTATTTTGGCGTTCCAGTACCTACCCTCCGGCTTCATCATCAGATCAGTTCGATGGTACCATTTTCATCAGTACCTACCATCTACCACTTCACTAAATTATACTTTCTGAGTGCAAACAATTTTATTGTTGATGAAAATACCAAAATTGCTATTTAATAATAATAATAAACGTTTATTTGGAACCAATAAGGAATTAAACAGAGTACAATGGAACGATAATAGCTACAGAAGTACAAACTGTGGCGCAGCTATCAGCGCCCGACAACAAGACAGAGTAAAATACAAATTTTTCCAGACTACTATGAACATTTTTGTTACTATATAGAAAAATAATATTTAATGAACTTACATAATAAAAAATAAATCAAAATCAAGGGAAGTGTATGTTGAGGTGCAGGGGTGTGTTGAGAGTGTATGTGTGAGTGTGTGTATAATATATGTGTGGGTCTGTTTGCATGTGTGAGTTGTTATGTTTAGTTACGTTACCACAAGCTGTTCAGTTGCATCGTAGGAAATGGATTTTAACCACTCTCGTCAAATTCTTCTTTAATAAATTTTCAGTCATAGGGTAAATTTTTAAAATGCTATTTATTTTATTGTAAAGTTTGGGGCTGATGTATTCGAAGTGACGACTAACCACCGCTAGTCTGCTGGACTTAGTCTTGCAGATTATGTTAGAGCGTCGCTTCTTAGCAAGGTACTGTGGATCGTAGTATAGGAGCTTGTGTTTCTTAAGAACAGTCTGAAGTATGAAGAGTTGTCTTACTGTGAGAACCCTACAGAGTAGATATAGTTCAGAGGTTGGGAATCTGATTGGTTTCTTAGCTAGTACTTTTAGGACTGCTCTCTGGGCCCTCTCTAACCTCAACATGGATGTCTTGTGGGTTCCCCCCCACGTAGTTATGCAGTAACTGACAACTGACTGTGCGAGAGCAAAGTAAGCCATTATCAGACACGAGAAATCAGCGGCTGCTCTAAGCTTCTTAAACACATAAATCAATCTTCTAACCCGAACCACAATAGAGTCAACCTGTTTTTTTTCACGTTAGGAGATTGTCTACTATAACTCCAAGATACTTTATATTGTCAGAGCGTTCTATCAGTGCACATTTACACAAGACGGCATTACCGACTGCATCAGCGCAGACGTGGGATCTGATCTCAAATGATGTTGGTGGTTGACTAAGAATTCCTGGGGTAAAGGGGACAAATTTGGTCTTAGAGATGTTAAGGGTGAGTAGATTTGAGGTTAACCAGTTCATTACCAACCGTAGTGCCTGTTCCGCCCTTTCTCGAGTCTCAGTCCAGTCCTTTCCATGGGTTATAAGAGCTGTGTCATCCGCATATGTAATGATTTTAGTGTTTGCAAGAGATAGCTGACACACCTCGTTGACATAGATGAGGAAGTGGGTCGGTCCAAGGACACTACCCTGGGGTACACCAAATATCACGTTTTCCGCACCACTAGTGTAGGTTTCTAATTTAACTACTTGTTTCCTATCCGTCAAATAGCTGCGGAAGAGATGAAGGACATTTCCACGTATGCCAATTTGTTCCATTTTAACTAATAATTTGGGGACAGAAACTGTGTCGAACGCCTTCGATAAGTCCAGGAAAACACCCACAGATTTTTGCTTGTTATTAAAGTGTTCGACTATTGTTTTTGATAGTTCCAAGGTAGCGTCTTCTGTGGATTTTCCAGCTCTAAAGCCGAATTGATTGTTGGCTAGGATTTTGAATTTCTCAAGGAATTTCACAAGTCTCACGTTAATAATTTTTTCAAAGATTTTTGAAAGAGTTGTGAGGACGGAGATGGGCCTGTAATTAGACGGAAGTTTCCTGTCACCCCCCTTGTATATAGGATGGACTATAGCAGTTTTGAAAGCGGTTGGAAAAGTGCCCGAAGATAGGCACAAGTTAAATATGTGAACAAGAAGCGGGATAATAGTGTTCCTGGTTGCCTTAATTACTGTGGTTGGGATACCGTGACATCCAACAGCACATTTGTCTTTGAGATTAAGTATGATGCTTGCAATTTCGGCATCGTCCACATCATACAGGACCATCGATTCTAAAGGTTCCAGCCGCTTAAAAAAGCCCGGTTTTACTGGTATAGAACTAATGTCTGAACAGTTAGTTTGAGGTAAAGGTTGAGCAAATTTAGATGCAAGATTACAGCCCACGCTTGCAAAGTAGTGGTTTATCCTGTTGACAGTATGAAGAGGATCATCTCCACAATTTAATAGTTCGGAAGAAGGTGTTTTACCCTTATCCAGGCAAGATATTTTCTTGATAAGGTTCCAGGTTGCCTTAGGACTTTTCTTGGCCTTCTGAAATTCTGAACTTTCATAGTCACGCTTAAGTTTTTTTAACAAATTATTACAGTAATTTCGATAGCGATAATAAACAAGTTTATGGGTTTCAATTTCTGGATGTTTCTTGAATGTTTTATACAACTTATCTCTATGATGGATACATCTCAGAAGGCCAGGTGTAAGCCAAGGTTTGATGATGCGTCTTCTACTAGGAATGACCAAAGAATGCGTGTGTGAGATAACGGAAGAAGATAAGCAAGATACGAGTGTTTCGGTAGCAAGGTTCGGATCCGTTGATTGGAGGATTTGAGAAAAATCGGTTTTTCTATATCAGATATAACTTTTGGGATGTCTATTTTTGTGATTAAATGTTTAGGTGCATTAATTGTCAAGTTAGGATAGCAAAATAAGATAACCGGTGCGTGATCTGTTAAAATGCAGTCAAGTACCAAGGTGGTGGCAGTGTTTGTCGATTTTAGCAAGATATGGTCGAGACAATTTGCTAGCCTGGTGGGAAACGAATGGGCGGGAAGCATTTCGTGTGACGCGGAAATATTTAAATATTCATCAGAGTTTGGATCCACGCTAGTGGGTGCAATATTGATGTTAATGTCTCCCATAAGAGCGATAGTCCTATATTGTGCTAACTGTTGTAATAAAGTATCTAGGCTGCTGAAAAATGGAGTGAGATCTTTAAACGAGGGAGATCGATATAAAGCGATAAGTGCCACTTTATCAGAGAATTTAATTAATAAGCAATTGCAATAAGCAATTTGTATACCTATAATATTTTTTTATTTTTTTATTCGAGATGGGTTTGCTCTTGACTCTAGTCGAGGTCAGAGGTGACAGAGACAAAGTCGACGATGGAGTGAACTTACCCAGAAGAAGCCTGTTCACTCTAACTTTGAAGAGATTCGGGTTGTATGCGTTCGGAAACACAGACGCAGGCAGTGAGTTCCACTCTTTTGCAGTGCGCATTATGAAGGATGTTTGAAAGCGCTTGGTGCGAATTGGTGGAATAGCAACTAGGTGAGGATGGTAACTTGCAGTTCGTCTAGATGTCCGATGGTAGAAGGGGGCCGGTGGGATGAGGTCGTGGAGTTCATGAGCACACTCGCCAAAATACAGTCTGTAGAAGACCGACAAGCAGGCAACCTTACGGCGATGAGCTAAGCTGTGAAGCTTGGCATCCACCAGTTTGACGTCGCCAATTAGTCTCTTGGCTCTGCGTTCCACCGAGTCAAGCGCGGCAAGCTGATATTTAGCTGAGCCATCCCAGAGGTGGCTGCAATACTCCATGCAGGATCGGACTTGCGCTTTGTAAAGAGTTAATAGCTGTCCAGGCATAAAGTATCGCTTCACTCTGTTTAGGACGCCCAGTTTCTTTGCCGCAATTTGGGCTTTGTACTCGATGGTGGCGCCGAAGTTGAGACTGGATGTCAACTCCATGCCAAGGAGCTCGAGCCGGTCAGTTATAGGAACAGATGCACCCCGAAAAGTAGGCGTTCTGATGAAATGAGTCCTCTTTGCGGTAAAAAGACATGCCTATGTTTTGGCGACGACTATATATATATTTGAAGAATTCCCTCGATTTCCTTGGGGTCTCATCATCAGGTTCTGATTTGGTGACATTGGGACCACCTCGGGAGTATACCGTTTTAAACACGAAAAGAATTTTCAAAATCGGTCCCCAATTGACGGAAAAATCAGTGAACACAAGAATACACTTTTCACGCTTGCGAAGCCGCTGGCAGAAGCTAGTTAAGATGACGACTAACGCCAACGACCTTGAAGGAACAAAACGCGCACACCCGTGCGACCCATAATTTAGTAGGTAGTTGGTTGTACTTTCCTTATTATTCTATGACTTTAAAAAAAAGCCACAGATCAAAATGTAGATAATTAAATTGTTTTTGAGATGGTGTCGATTTTATTAAAATACGCCCAGCGCTTTTGGTGGGATTGTCGTGTTTTTGCCCGTTTTAGACATAACTTTACAAATTAATTACAATAAGTTATACGAATAAAACTGTAAATTTTATAGATCAAATTATTAAGAAAATGGTCTAATGTAACATATATTTTTTCCAAAAAATTACGACTAGCCGTTTAGACGTGATTCTCATTTTAAAATCAGCTACTCAAAGGAATCGGCGCCTAACATCGTGTTTGACGTAAATAAACATTAGGTATAGGACCTACACCACAAAAATGTATGTAGGTACATGACAAACATTATAATATCTCCTATTGTTATTTTTAATGTTGGAAAGTGATTAAAGTAAGTAGGTAATTATGGTAAAATCTTGACCTATTCATGCTATCAAATCTTTTTGTTTAGTAAAATGACATCAACGTGAGGTAGGGCTACACTAGAAACGAAAATTCCACTGTTTTGGATAAAATACCAACTCAAATAAAAACCGAATGAATTAATTTTGAGTAGTATTTATAAAATACCAACACTATTTTAGGTACCGAGAAATCTTAAGTCATGCGCCACTGCAAAGTAGGCATTTAAGAATGCGACTTCAAATAAAAAAATACAATCGAATTGATAACCTCCTCCTTTTTGCGAAGTCGGTTAATAAAATAAGTGCCGTCTAAAGCTTCAAGGTCAAGATATGACATTGTAGGTTTGTAGTAACAGTACAAAAGTACAGTGCGCTTTTAACGCCATCTAGGAATAAAAGTAAATCCAAGTAACCCTTCTTGCAAAGTCGCTGCTAACACCATCTATTGCCGTGGAACGGGAACGAACGCGATTGATGTACTCACAAGAATAACAAGATTAATCAGATGAAAAACGCTAGTTACGTCGGTACGGTTTCTTTGTATGGGATGAGGCATCTGTGTGCTAGTATTATATTATCTGTGGTAATGGGGTTAAATTTTTACCCATTTGGTACGGAACCCTAAAAAGAGAAGAAAAGAGTGAATAAAATATTTGGGTTGTTCAAAACTCGATCCTCAACGGGGCAAAATGGGCTTATTAAGTTTTAAGGGGAGGATTTTAATTTGTGGCGGTAACCTAAAATTTTACTGATTTAATAGGTACTACCTTATTTTCGGTCACCTTCACTAACTGCACATAAGAGAGTCATTTATAGGATAAACACGGAAAATCACGCGAACGAAGTCGCGGGCGAAGTGCTAGTTGTCCATAAAACTAAACGATAAAAAACTAAAAACCGGCCAAGTGCGAGTCGAACTCGCGTGCGTAGGGTTCCGTACCATTATGCAAAAAACGGCAACAAAAATATGTTTGTTGTATGGGAGCTCCACTTAAATATTTAAATTATTATGTTTTTAGTATTTGTTGTTATAGCGGCAACAGTAACACATCATCTGTGAAAATTTCATCTGTCTAGCTATCACGTTTCATGAGATACAGCCTGGTGACAGACAGACGGACAGACAGATGGACTGTCTGTCGGACCGGAGTCTTAGTAATAGGGTCCCGTTTTTACCCTTTGGGTACGGAACCCTAAAAACTATACGACGATAAATCTTAGTCTTTTTTTGCGATGTAATTTTGTAAAGCCTGTGGTATGAAGAAAATGTATGGGGAGGTTATTTTCTTTGATTATTGTGAAATAGGATGTATTTAAGTAAATAAAAAAAAAACTTAATGAAATTATGGTTTATCTTTTTATTTCTATCTAATATTGTACACAAAACAGGGCAAATTTCCCTCAAACTGACTACACAAGAATTAACAATACACTACAAGGTAAAATTGGATTAATCCATTTGAAATGTGATAGCTCTCATTTAAGGAAAATGTACTGTAAAAATCACAGCTATCGCTAGGAAACAAGGCTCAAATCTAGAAATACCTACTCCAGAAGTTGCAGTCCGAAATGCTGAGGATATAATTATCCTCAGCAGGTTTTTTATGAACCAAGGAGCATTAGTAAATTATTACTAATGCTCCTTGGTTCATAAAAAACCTAACAAACCAACAATTAATAATTAATTAATTAATTATTAATTAATTAACAATTACCACATCCATGTAATCAAAACAGTTAAGGAAGAAATTAAAGTTTCAATGAAATCATACAGGAACATACTAGATAATCATCCAAACGCACTAGCTACCTACTTTTTTGGGGTTCCGAAGTCAAGGAAAAAGGAACCCTTATAGTTTTTAGGCTTCCGAAGTGAACAAGGAACCCTTTACGCTATGTCCGTCTGTTAGTCCGCAGCTTAGCTCAGAGATTCTTAGTACTAGAAAGCTATAATTTGGCATGGTTATGTATATTAATAATTCCGACAAAGCAGTAAAATAAAATCGTGAAAAAAAAAAAACTGGTACTTCCTATAGACGTAAAGTAGGGATGTTTTTCTTCTCTTCTATCCCATGGTGTGGGGTATCGTTGGATAGGCCATTCAAAAATATTACGGGCCTGTTAAAACCATTTTTCGATGCAGAGATCTGTTTGCGTAGAGTCAAATGTTCCCCCACCCCTCAGCGAAATGGTTGCTTTTGGCTATGTGTAAAAAATCACGGCAGTACGAGTAGTTTATATAACAATATTAAAAGAAAAACTATCACAGCTAAGTAGGCTTTACAAGTTTACGCGTAATAGTCGACCGACTTATAAAATGTACTTGTAACAGTAAAATTTTTGTACAAATGCTATTGGAAACTTAAATAACGTTGTTAATCGTGATGTAAATATAGTAAATATATGCGGACCATGTAAAATATACAAAAACCGGCCAATTGCGAGTCGGACTCGCGCACTAAGGGTTCCGTACCATTATCGCAAAAAACGGCAATCAAAATCACGTTTGTTGTATGGGAGCCCCCCTTAAAACATTTTATTTTAATTTATTCATTACTATTTTTTGAAGAGAATATACAACTAAATATTCTGTGAATGTTTCAAGCGTCTACCTGTTGCCGTTATTAATATCGAGCAAAAAACGGCAAAAAAATCACGTTTGTTGTATGGGAGCCCCCCTTAAATATGTATTTTCTTCTGTTTTTAGTATTTGTTGTTATAGCGGCAACAAAAATACATCATCTCTGAAAATTTCAACTGTCTGGCTATCACGGTTCACGAGATACAGCCTGGTGACAGACGGACAGACAGACGGATCGCAGAGTCTTAGTAATAGGGTCCCGTTTTTACCCTTTGGGTACGGAACCCTAAAAATTAGTTCATAACATCCTTTATGTTTACTAAATTAATAATGTTTAAGCTCGAATAAAGCATTAGAGTGGCCGGAGTCGTTGGCAGTACCGATATATTGATAGATACCCGATTTCTAAATTCGAAAAAATAAAGAAAGAAAAAAAGAAAAAGTATTTATTTGTGACCAGCACAGGAGACACGAGAAATCAGCTTAAAATTAAACAAAATTAAAATAAAAACCCCGTGCGAGACCAAAAAGGCACATATCACAGCATGTGCAGCGATATCCAAAAAAGGAAATAACGCTGCGCTGATATTCTGATAAGACCAACTGTTGATGCCACGGACAAACTATAATAAGACGTGTATTTTTATTTTTATTTGACAGCGAACATATTTTGTTTAGTACAGGCCTGCGGATCACAGCCAAGAGGCAACGCCGGGGCCCATTAGCAACGTTGCTACACTTGGATCCAACCAGGACTATACCCGCGACACTGCGATGCGCAGCAGCGGTGGCAAGGGGTCTGTTTTTTATTGGGAAAGATACTGGTTCCTGTCTGACAGGTGGGAAGTGGGACAAGTACACGAATTACTCACCTTGATTCCCGCGGAGACTCCTGGGGGCGTTCAATCCGTGGGTGTGGGCGGGTGGTGTGGGGTTAATGGTAGGAAGATATATATATAATTAAGGAAAATAAGGAATAAGCGTCGTCTTCTGTACCGGAGACTACAGCCTCCACCAGGCACGTTGTCGACACACAATACTCCGCTGCACGCGAAATATACACAAAAACCAATGCACAGCCGCCGCACAAAACCAATCACGAATGGCGAGCGCTCTTTTCAACAGAGATGTCTGGATTAATTCACAATTACAATATTATCCAACTAGATCGGTATCGCGACGCACGCGCTCGTTCCCAATTTTTCTAGTCTAGTGACACCTGTCAACCGTCAAATCACAACTGTCAAAAATCTATGACAACCGGTTGACTCAGTGTTGCAACAAAACGATTTGGTTTCAAACATATTTTGTATAGTTAAAATCAATCTGAAATTATGTACTAATTTAAATATGCTCATTGAGGCGGGCGGGCCTCTAATATTATCTTATAGAAATATTAAATTGCAAATTTTTTTTTGTCGTTACTCATCTATAAAGTCATTATCCGACTCGACTACTAATTGAGTAGCGTAGAACTTTCGAGAACAAAATAGTGAATACATTAAAAAAAAAAACCGAAAGAGAAAGAAACACGGAGCGTGCATGCGAGGATTCAGGAACGAACCATACCAATTCCTCGTGGCTCTAACGCGCGCTCGTATCAGCTCCTTCCTCTCTTTGTTCCTATCATTGATGATTTTACTTTTTGGTAGTTGAGAAAGTAGGTTGATTGAAAATACTCATACTAAAATGTTTGTTTTCGTTTTGTAAATATTTGGAGATTATAACGAAGACTAACTCCTTAACAGCAAGACTGCAGTATTCAATTATTAAGTGACACTGGTTATAAATCTTAATTACAAACGCTTGCCTCTGGACCTACGGTGATAATATTAGATAATATTATTCTAACTTCACTTGTGTAGTTGGATTTTATAACTTCTTCTTCAGTTTTCATCGTCCTATGTGGGCTCATTTTTAGAAGTTGTCAGCTGCTGAAACCGTTTTAATGTTCATGTAACAACAGCAATCCGCATTATTATGCAACTACGGAACCCTATTACTGCGCGTGGCCCGACACGCACTTGGGTTTTTTAATGAATAGTAATGCAGCATTCAAAAGGCTAACATGAAAGTCCCCTAGAGATTTATAGGGAATACTAGCTTCTGCCAGCGGCTTCGCCCGCGTAGAAAGTGTTGTCTTATCCCAAGGGAACATTATACCGGTATGAAAAGTAGCCTATGTGCTATTCCAGACTATATTCTATATTGTTCCTCATCCAGACCCATACAGCCGTTCTGGCGTGATTGAGTAACAAACATACATTCATCCATCCATCCAAACTTTAAAAAAACTACAAAGCAAAAAATAACTTTCTTTTCCGAAGTCGGTGTCTTTTGTACCCATTGTTTTCTGTTTTTCGACTTTTTTTTTTACTTCGGAAAAGAAAGTTATTTTTTGTTTTGGAAGTCGAATTGATTTTTTGTTAAAAAGTTTTTTTATTTTTCTCTTTTTAGTTTTGGTAGGTATATCCATTAACATGATAATCATTTACAGCCAAAGTACATATCATGACGATTCCAATAAGCCCAAACAATAATGATACAATGTATTATATCAGAATTCCAGTGCCTACCTTCCAGCTTCATCATCAGATCAGTTTGATGATGCCATTTTTATCAGTACCATTTATTTATAAGTATTTGCTCCATCATAGTCAGTTAACTATATGAGTTATCTAATACCCGTGACATACTTAGCATAGGAGTTCCACTTCTTCATCAGTTCCACTTCACCAAATGATACTTTCTGAGTGCAAATGATTGCATTGTTGATGAAAATACCAAAATCGCTATATGTATGTCTATAATATTTGAGGAGTTCCCTCGATTTCTCTAGGATCCCATCATCAGATCCTGACCTGATGACTATGGGACCAATTAGAAAGTATACCCTTCAAAACAAAATAAGAATTTTTGAAATCGGTCCAGGCGTCTTTGAGTAATCGGGGATCATACATAAAAAAAAAAAAAAGATTCCGACGAATTGAGAACCTCCTCCTTTTTTTGAAATCGGTTAATAATATTAGTAAGAAGTGTGATTATACACAAAGGGCCATTGGACTGATTACCCTCTAAGACAAATTACAAATTTCTAACCCTACGCTGATTGTTTGCGAAATGTGGGACACATTGCAAGAAAAAAAATACCCAGCTGTGCCGTGGTCCACCGATGGGCATTAATGACTTACTTTAGGTTTGCATGACTATGGACCCCGCGCTGGCTGATGTGCGTGTAAACTGTGAACTGAGGGACCACACTGGTATTTCGCAAAATAAAAATCGTAGGATTTAGTAGTACACTTAAAACAAATGTAGAGCAAATCTGGGAATTTACAAACAAATATATGTCGGGTTTAGTCAATAGTACGGACGTAAAGTCAAATCACAAGCACGCCCCTAGCGGCAATCAAGAGCAACTACGCACTTGCGCGATTTTTCTAACCGCTTGCGTAGTGGGGACAGCAGAATAGAGCAGTTGAGTACTGACAGCCGTAGATCTAAGACGTCGTAGAATCAGTGTCGATCCGTAATATTAGTAAGCAAGAATGTAACTTGTGTCTATTTGAATATAATCAGTGTATCGAATAATTTGTGTGATTTCATTTTCACGATTGACCCACCTACCTGCCCACACACGATGTCTTAACCTAAGGGAATACATTCTGACTGCCCGATAGTTTGCATCTATCGGCCAGCCTTGATGCGACATCAGAATTGGGATTCGATCGTGCTAATGAGATCACACGTAAAAACAATGCTAGTGAAAATAGTTACATTCTTGCAAAAAAAATCGCGGTGTCAGTTGCGACTACCCTCGGAAACCAAAATAATGAAAAACCAGCCCGGAGCGGAGCAGCGAGGAGGCTAGTAACAACAAAGGAGCTGGACAGGTCAAGGAGCGTGTGGACGTGTGAAATGGTCCATACACACTGATCTTTATGCCAATCTGGTGAGTCGTTTTCATTTTGTTATGACAATGGCCAAAAGTGTTCATTATTCAAAATTCTGGTTTTGTGTACGGTATGGCGGTCAGTGGATCGTCGGGGTGGGGCCACCCAATGTCGGGTCATAATTTCACTTTAGTTACAATCGATGGTCAAGTTTTGGTGTTATTGAAAATATCTCTTGACTGGCCTTGGCTGACTATTATTGTTTGGAAGCTCGAACGATATGGTGACAGTGACGTACCTACCATAGAATACACTTCGGTCAGGAAATTATGACAATTACAGATGAAATATTTTGATGAGTTTTGTAGTGTGATAGTTTTATGTAGTGAGAGTTAATTAAGTTTGAGGAGAAGCATAGTATTCTTCTTTTGGGGTCGGAGGGCCAAACTATTTAAAAGGTGGTAAACCCTACCAGGCCTCGTCAATTGAGACTTAAAATGCTATGGCATGCATCGGATTCTCTAAAGCCCATATACCTACCTGGACATTTGGGACCCTGTAATGTGTGGTTCATGTTTTGTTTTGGGCAGGGACTCTGCACCCACATTCGGTGGCCACAATAACCCATTTTGCTTTGCCGATTTAGTTTACTACACCGCTGCACTGATTAATTTTCATCTGCTGTGTATGGTTATTTTTTTTTTTCAAAATCAAAATCAATCAATCAAAATCATTTATTTTTATCTTACATAGGCCTACATGGGCACTTATAAAACGTCGACAAAAGGTGCACGGTTCGGGTTAGTCGTTTCCTATGGAGAAGAACCGGCAAGAAACTCCATGGTTACTTAAAAAAAAAAATGTGATTACAATATTTCCATGTTACAGCATTAGTACTTGGATATGGGGGGACAACGTAGGCCCGACAATAAGTCGTACAAAATTAAAAAAAACAAACAAAAAAAAAAACTAAAACGAAATAAAAAGTTAACAAATGTTAACAATCATCTAGAAAGCTTACAATGTTCACACATTCACAATCGGTAAAAGAATCTATACAAAGGTAAAAAAAAACACCAAATAAAAAAATAAAAAAAAAAACAACACTAAATTTAAAATGTGGCACAAGTACTGTTATCAGTGCTGTAACTATTCTTAGCAAAGGGCTATAATGATGATTGAAAAATATTGTAAAAAGTCTAATTAAAAGAGAAAAAAAATGAGATTGAGAATAGTTAGAGACATCCATATATTTGTGCCGTTTATGAGTTACCAGGGAAGCCGCATGCGCAGAGGGTGCCAAAGCCAAAAAATTTATCTTCAACGTAGTCCTTGATTTTATAATATGCTTTTTTAATAAGGTCACGTTTGATGTAGTTTTTGAACTTTCCATCGGTCAGTTCTATAACTGACTTAGGCAACTTGTTATAAAAGCGTATACTGTTTATAAGAAAAGATTTGCTAGTTTTCGTTAATCTGAATTTGGGTATTACAATTTCGTGCTTACTGCGTGTATTTAAATTATGGAAGTCACTTCTAGTTTTGAAAAGCCCTCGATTTTTGCGGACATACAAAATACATTCCAAAATATAAAGTGAAGGTAGAGTCAGTATATCGATCTCTTTAAATTTTTCTCTGAGGGACTCGCGAGGACCCATTTTATAGATCGCGCGGATTGCCCTCTTTTGTAAGATAAAAATTGAGTCAACGTCTGCTGCTGATCCCCACAGCAGAATGCCATAAGACATAATACTGTGGAAATAAGCATAGTATACTAGTCTAGCTGTGGCTACATCGGTTAACTGCCTTATCTTCCTTACTGCATAGGCAGCCGAACTTAACCTGCCCGAAAGAGTTCTAATGTGCGCGCCCCACTGCAATTTTGAATCGATAGTAATCCCCAAGAATACAGTTTCCGTTATTATTTCAAGATTTTGCCGTCAAGATTTAGATTTAGGTCACGTTGAGGTACATTTGGTAAAGAGAACTTTAGACATTTTGTTTTTTTCGCATTCAGTAAAAGATTGTTAGCTGCGAACCATTCCGAGAGAACAATCAGACTTTCGTT
The DNA here is from genome assembly GCA_948252205.1 of Orthosia incerta. NCBI lineage: Eukaryota > Metazoa > Arthropoda > Insecta > Lepidoptera > Noctuidae > Orthosia > Orthosia incerta. The sequence goes on from OX411748.1 coordinate 12,613,912, forward strand.
GACATGTAAGACATCCGTATCTTTCCTATCTATTTTAAAAATTAGCGAAGTATCATCAGCAAATTGAATTATATCCGATAATTTGGCCATCATAAAAGGGAGATCATTTATGTAAACAAGAAAAAGGAAAGGGCCGAGAATTGAACCTTGGGGCACGCCCATTTTGACTAGAGACCCGGAGGATGTCGCCCCATTAACATTTACTTTTTGCTGTCTGTTTGATAAATAGGCAAGCACAAGATCAGCAGCTTGTCCTCGAATTCCGTAGTGTTGTAATTTACAGATCAGTGTGTTGTGGTCGACGCAGTCGAACGCTTTTGACAGATCACAGAAAATGCGAATGGCATCCTGGGACTTCTCCCAAGATTCCAAGATGTGGCTGATGAGTTTTATTCCCGCGTCCGTTGTCGACCTACCTTTCGTGAAACCAAACTGCTGACTATGCAGGATCCCATTTGAATTGAAATGAGACAACATCTGGTCCAGCATGATTTTTTCATAGATTTTACTCAATGCTGGTAGCACGGATATAGGTCTATAATTAGAGGGATCGCTCTTACAGCCTGATTTTAAAATTGGTACTACTTTACTGTGTTTCATTAAGTCAGGAAACGTGCCGCTGTCCAGACATTGATTGAATATGCCTGTTAGGACAGGAGCAATTGAGTCAATAATATCTCCAAGAACCCTAACGGATATCCTCCATAAGTCTTCAGTGTTTTTTATATTGAGACTTTTGAACGCGTTTTTAATTGTATCAATGCATATTGGTTTAAATTTAAAGGTTGGTATGTCTTTAGTAAAGTATTCCTTAAGAAGAGCTGCAGCCAATTTAGATGAGGAGGGAAGTGACTTCGTAACCTCTAACGGAATGTCTGTAAATAAATTTTCTAATGTCTCAGCGACTTCTTGCTTATCAGAAATGGTTTGATTAGATATTTTCAAAGACAACTCATTCTGATCGCGTTGTTGTGTCTTTCCAGTTTCTCTATAAATTACTTGCCACACAGTTTTTATTTTATTTTTAGAAACACCAATTTTGTTATTATTATTTGAGATTTTGCTTGAGCGCAGACTCTTTTGAATATTTTGGAATAGTTTCTAACATATGTGTGGAAAACTTGATCGGTAGTCAAAGATTTTTCGTAATATAAATTATATAAATTATCTCGGCTTTTTCTTATGCCCACAGTGGCCCATTCAATAAATTTCGATTACGTTAAGATAACCTTGTGAACATTTATTCTCGTAGTGTTTTCCATGTTTCAGATACCATATTGTGTAGCAGTGGAGCCTCTGATGGAGGCAAGCGGTTCAGTTGCTGTATGCGATGGCTGACGTGTCAACATCTCAGAGGTTAAGAGGAACGGCAGGCTAGCAGTTCGCAGGTGGTAGCCGAACGTTATGACAACAGCTGTGAAGTCATGTGCGCGCAAGTTTCGAATGGTATACTCGGTGAGTCGCTTCCATGTTATTTCGATAGTGAGGTCGAATGTTCTCTAGTGAAGAGATGCTAGTTCGAGTTTTAAGAGTGTTCATGTTTGTCCACTGAATTGGTAGTGGTTATATCTAGCACTATCACTAGGTAATTAAGACACACTTAGTAAAAAGCAAGTAGTTAATGAGTTTCCTATTGGCGGTAATAGTTTCGACATTTGGTTTAGTACGAACTTTAGGATAAAATATCCCATAAGAAGATGAGCTATCCAAAGTTACTTAACAACTAGTAATTTTCAGTGGCAAAGCGAGTTAGTGAAGTCGTTGGGCGACGGCAATTGTATCGAGTTAGTAACGGTACTGGTCATTTGCGTATATTCGGAACAGATCTTATGTTGCGTAACGATTTACAACCACCGTCTTCAGATCTGAGTTCACTTGCTTACTTTCAAAGTAATATTATGATAGCAGATTAGATCTCGCGATCGTTTTCCTTATCATGTAAGACTGAGTTAGTGAGCGATAGTGAATGGTTACTGTTGATATTTGATTTTAAAGATATTGATCCGAGTTAATTCGGAAAACTCCTTCACAGGAGCTATTGAGACGCAAATATTATCAGGCTTAATTTTTGTCCCTCATTTTAACAGTCGGTATGTAGTAAGAATCTTGTGAGAAGGATCACCAAGTTCCTTGAGAATTAGACGTCATAGTTGATGACAATGTTAGTGAGACCAAATCTGATGGCTTGTACACTTGTCATACTCAGAACTTTGGACCGCACCTCATGAGTAACATGTGGCGATGGGTCAATAAAGAAGTTTCATGAGTTGAGTGTGCATTGCCTTTGAATGATGGTAAAGAGTAACAGAATTTTTACAATAACTTTGTTTAGTTGTTGAACTTTTTGATCGTTGGACCTTTTTCTGATGAAGTATTGTGTGGGAATCTCTGGTTCGAAAACTAAATAGGACCTGTATTAAGTCCGCGATAGGTGATTATGACAATGTCTGTAAGCTTGGCAGTTGTTGCTGCAGCAGATGTTTTAAAGTTTGTTTGGAGCGACTAGTGGTGGCCCAGGGTAATGATTTAGTTAAAGAGTAGAGTTCTCAAATTTCCCTATTTTCACGAACCCAATAATCTAGTTTGGTCAGGAGTAGCAGAGCGTTGTGTGGCAACTGAGAGCCTGAGTGGAAACTATGAGCCTGACTGGAAACTATGAGCCTGACTGGCAACTATGAGCCTGAGTGGCAACTATGAGCCTGAGTGGCAACTATGAGCCTGAGTGGCAACTATGAGCCTGAGTGGCAACTATTGGCCTGAGTGGCAACTGTTGGCCTGAGTGGCAACTGTTGGCCTGTGTAGCAACTGTTGGCCTGTGTGGCAACGGTAGGCCTGTATGGCACCTGTAAATCTGTGTGACACTATGGCTGGTGTGAAAATTCATGTTTGTGTTAGGAACCTTACAGAAAGTTCCTATTGAGTCATGAGGTTAAAGTAAAGTAAACTCGCAGTCACGCGTGTGGAGAGATCATGTTATTGTTGATGACGTTCGAATCGGCAAGTCCTCATTACGAAAATTGAATTTTGATTACTATTCGTAGATAGTGTTGGTAACACACAAGGCTCAAGTACCAATTGAGATTGTAGATAAAGTAGTAAGTAATAAATCTCTGTGTGAACAAGTTCTAAGTTCAGAGAGTCGAGTTGACTCGACATCATGGAGATGTGCGAGTAGAGCAATTTGAGATAGTTAAGAGATCTATGAGATAGCTAGTAGAGCTATGTGATGGCTAAAGATCGTGAATAAGAAACCTGGTGTATTGTTTCTTTTGTTTGATTTAATGTGAGAGTAATGACTATCAGTGGTACTTGAACTTTGTAATCACGAAGATTAGGTGCTTTTAGGTACCAAATCGATGATTAAATTGCTATTTTCTTTAAATTGGAAATAGAATTACTCGTTCCTTGCAATAGTGAACAGAGAGATTTAAATGATCATGTTTGATTGTTTCAAAATGTTTCAAAAACACAAAAAAAAACTAAAGTCATTTATTCAAACTAGGCTGAGAATCGGCACTTTCCGAACGTCAAAATTACATAAGACAGTCCCCGAAAAACGCCCGCCCTTCACCACTTCCTAGTGCTTTTGCTGGGAAGAAGAAGTGGCGCAACGAACTCCCCAGCAGCACAGCTGTCTGTTCAGTTAGAAAAAAACAAAAACTTGATTCTATACAATAGTATGCAAATAATATACATTACTCAACACAAAAAAATCAAATAAAATATATTTGCCATAATGACAGCTAGCACTAAACTCAAGCGAAAATAAAAACTATAAATAAAAACGTAAACGGAACTTAGTACCCGAATTATAAAGTCTCCAGGCATAAAGGGCGTGCCCGCCTACATATAGCTAATACAGCTGTAACTCGAAGTCAATAAACTAGGACCATCGAAGTAAAAAATAAATCAACAGTTAGGCAAGAATAATATATGATCCACTGTCGAGGTCGCTAGCTAACCACATATTGCAATACAACTCATTAAAAAAAAAATACATTGTAGTGAGTCGATTATGTCAATAATATGACAATTCAATTAAAATAAATTAACTTGTACTGTCAAAATAAAAATAAAAAATTATATAACTCATATAACCTGTCAGTAGGTAAGCTAATTCTGTAGAAAGAACACAAACATTGTCTTGAGTTATTCACAGCGACCAACTACTTTTATCGTTTAAGTATGCCTTTGAACAAAGGTTTGATTTTACTTTAACTTTAAACGCATTAAAAGGCAAATCTAGAAGAGCAGAGGGTAGCTTGTTATAAAAGGTTATTTCAAGCCCAACAAATGAGTTATGAACCTTATGAAGCCGGTGAAAAGGAGCTCGTAATTTGTCCTTATTTTTGGTGTTAATATTGTGAATATCACTGTTTTAGTGTAAAAGTGTATATTTTGCCTAATATATAAGATATTGGCGAAGATGAATTGTGATGCCACTGTGAGAATACCAATATCTTTAAAAAAATCTCTTAGAGAAACTCTGGCACCTAGCTGGTAAATTGCTCGAACTGCTCGTTTTTGAAGAACAAATATATTTTGAATGTCAGCGGCTTTGCCCCACAGCAGAATGCCATAGGACATAACGCTATGGAAATAACTAAAATAGTCTAAACGAGCAGTATCGTCTGCAAATAGTACAACTTCACAGATACCCTTTAAAAAGAACGGTAAGTCATTGATATACACTAAGAACAAGAATGGACCCAGTATTCAGCCTTGAGGTACACCTAACTGAACTGGTAACCCGGAAGATTTCTCACCATTAACATCTACACATTGGGACCTATTATGTAAGTAAGAATTTATAACATCGAGAGCTTCGTTTTGCACACCGTAATGACGCAGTTTACGCAATAGCGTGTCATGGTGCACGCAGTCAAAACCTTTGGAGAGATCACAGAAAACCCCAATAGCATTTTGCGAGTTCTCCCATGCGTTAAATATGTGTTTCAGCAGAGCAACACCCGCATCTGTAGTCGAACGACCTTTTGTAAAGCCATATTGTTCATTATGAAGGAGACTATTTAAATTAAAATGATTTAGCAACTGCTTGAGTATTAACTTTTCAAATATTTTACTAAATGCTGGTAAAATGGAAATAGGCCGGCAATTGCTAACAAATCCTCACTCTAGAGTATGAGTCAGGATTGGACGAGCAGATACTGTTTGAAAATTTTGTATTTTTTCAGAAAAACATCCCTTGTATGATGGGAGATTGCCAGGATGGAGTGGACTAAGACTACGTGTGGTGCAACACGAGGTGATCATAAGATGGCATGGAGCAAGGACAAGAAGATGATGCCAGCGGGTGATAGATTTGGGGATCTGTCACCGGAGAGAGGCCCGAGAAGGCGACGTGTGTGTTCCACGTTCGCCTCTCAAGAGGGATAACGGCCTAGAGAACACCATGTGGTTTTAGTCAGTAGGAGTCTGACAGACCCCTCAGCTTTACCCATTTTGAGGACATCCATTGAGGATTTCCACATGATTCGATACACTGTTAAAACCTGACAATTAGGAACAGACGAGGACGCCTGTCTCGCAGGATGGCCGTATCGGGTTTAGTCAATAGTACGGACGTAAAGTCAAATCACAAGCACACCCCTAGCGGCAATCAAGAGCAACTACGCATTGGCGCGCTTTTTCTAACCGCTTGCGTAGTGGGGACAGCAGAATAGAGCAGTTGAGTACTGACAGCCGTAGAGCTAAGATGTCGTAGAATCAGTGTCGATGCGTAATATTAGTAAGCAAGAATGTAACTTGTGTCTATTTGAATATACTCAGTGTATCGAATAATTTGTGTGATTTCATTTTCACGATTGACCCACCTACCTGCCCACACACGATGTTTTAACCTAAGGGAATACATCCTGACTTCCCGATGGTTTGCATCTATCGGCCAGCCTTGATGCGACATATATTAAAAACTACAGCCCTTAAAATGCGGTCCCTCAGTCCTCGCAGATCATCAGTCAGATCTCGGAAAGTATCTGGCGGGTTGAGGTGCATCTTTAGCACTCCGCCTCGAATAGTTTGAGTTTTCTTTTGTTTATTTACTATATAATATTACTCGTACAGAGGTTACTTTAGAACTATCTTTGTCGACGTACTTACGCAAACAGTTATAGAAATAATTAAGAATTCAAGAACTTACAAAACGAGCTCAAAATTTTAGCACCTCGCCTCAGGTATGTTATGTTCTTTAGTATTATAACTAAGTATGAGGCTTTATATTATTAAATGTAGTTGTATATTTTATTGAAAGCCAGGGGGGAGAAAGCACACCCGTTGGACCACCTTCCCGGCGCCCATGTGCATGACCTACAATTTTTTAATAGCAGGCTATAGGAAAAATAAAATAAATAATACCAGTCTTAACAGTCCACAGCGGGACAAAGTCCTCTTCTCACACAAGAAGGCAAAAAAATACAAACCAATAAAAAATACACTTATATTTTTCACAATTTTGTCTGGTCCACTTCCCGATCCATCATAACTTTTATCAATTCGTCGTCCATTGCAACAGAGTCACAATACCTCATCTTCTTTACCATGTTCTCCTTGAGTTTTTTTTCGTCTGCTTCTAACATCTTTTTAAACTCTGGAGTGCTTAACAGATTGGCGAAAAATTTTCGATTGCTTGTAAATCGTGGTGCATATCCAACAGTTGTTTTCGAAGGATTGTTCACATAATTTTTAAGATCATCGAGGGCGAATCTAATGAAAAAAATATTGAACAGGTAGGTAAATAGTTAAGACGTGGACAAAACCAAAAGCGCAGTCACCGTTGGACTGCATCGAAAAGGGTGACAACAATTATTGTAATTTATTACAAAATACACACACCGGCGAAATTGGCAGAAAATAAAAAGGTCGTTTATTTTAAACTAGCTGTTGCCCGCGGCTTCGCTCCAGTGGACCACCCCACAGGACCCATTTTCGGGATAAAAAATAGCCTACGTCACTCAGGAATAACGTAGCTTTCTATTGGTGAAAGAATTTTTCAAATCGGTCCAGTAGTTTCGGAGCCTATTCGGTACAAACAAACAAACAAGCAATATTTTATAATATTATATTATTAATTATTATTATTATTATATTATTAAGTACAGATAACTACGATTTAAGATTATAATCTAATATCTATAGAAGCATGAGATATTCTAAATCCACCATTTAAAATAAAAACCGGCTAAGTGCGAGTCGGACTCGCGCACGAAGTGTTCCGTACCATTATCGCAAAAACGGCAGAAAAATACGTTTGTTATATGGGAGCCCCTCTTAACTATATTTTTATTCAGTTTTTAGAATTTTTGATAAAGCGGCAACAGAAATAAATCATCTGTAAAAATTTCCACTGTCTATAAGCTATCACGGTTCATGAGATATAGCCTGGTGACAGATGGACAGACAGAGGGACAAAGGAGTCTTAGTGATAGGGTTCCATTTTTACCCTTTAGGTAGTAATCTTGGAAACCCTAAAATGAGGTTACTTTATCTTTCAAGTATACAGGGTTACTGGGCCTGCAGTCTCGACTTAGTTAGCGATCGATAAGTGAGCTAACGATCGTTAACTTTTACCGATAAAATACGCTTGCCGTAACGACGCTAACGTTAAATGCAAGTCTCGACATCTGAGTTATCGTGCAAAATCGGTCACTAATTTGACTTAGCGTTGTCGGTACGATAACGATGTTCGTATTCATAGTGCGGTGATTTTATTGTAAAATTATGGCAGTTGAAAAAAATCCTTGTATTTTAGGGAAAATTCGTTGACAAGATATTAAAAAAAAACTATTTTCTTTGAAAATTGTACAGAAGATAGATAAACCTTATCATGTTAACACTTTTTTGCATACAAACGGGTAAGTAGCATATACCGTTTTTAAGAATACGCATAACAAAGAAGAAAATAGTTTGCTTCCTTGCAACACAGACGTTGAAAATGGGAAACGAACTGTCAATGTCAACTTTGTTTTGTACACAAATTATGACATTGAGATAGAATTGGAATTGATAGAAAAACTGGAAAAGAACCGTATTTTGATGGTGGAGGACAGTGTCAAAGGCGCAGGCCTGAGCCCGAGTGCCAGCAGCGTGAGCGTCAGGTAAATACAACCTACAACAATTTTCGATTTCAATTTTTGGTACTAAATTGAATACTTTGCGTATTTCCAAAGAAGTTCGTGTTTATGTTTACTTAATGAATATCTTAAATGTTTCAGGCGTACTTCGGGGCAGAGTGATCCGCTTTTGGCGACTTTAGAAGTCCGACCATATCCCCACACGGGCAAATTTTGAAACAGGCTGGAAGGAGGTTGCCAAGGAATCCATCAAGTAGCCCGAGCAGTGCATGACGTTAAATCACAAGTTGCTTTTTAATTGTAAGTACAATCCACGTCAGTTTTATTTATATTTAGTAAAATGCACTATTCTAATTACAGCTTGAACTAAGGCAGCAAAATTAAATAAATAAATCATACAGTCTGGCAACCGAGGCATCATCACTGCTCCTTTGACTGAGGTGGAGAGATGTATGACATCCTTAATTGGTGTAGAGTACACATTTGGCATCGACTGCCCGGACGTTAAAAAGTTTCAAAAGAGTAACCGTGGAGTTTCTTGAAGGTTCTTCTCCATAGGAAATGACCTACCCGAACTGTGCACCTTTTGTCGACGTTTTATAAGTGCCCATGAAGGCCTATGTGAAATAAAAAGAAATATTTTGATATTGTTATGCTATTTCCTTTTTTATTATTAGAATCACAAGCACGCTAGAGGGTATTAAGAGACATTTTTTAGTACATCTAACTTTTTTACAGATGCTGGCAGCTGCAACTCAAGTGCAAGCAGACGCTGCCAAGATGCAGGCTGAGGCAGCCAAGGTACAAGCCGAGGCGGGAATGCTATTTGCATTGGCTGCAAATAAAATAGCTGATGCTTTTACAACATTTGTAAATAAAAATATTAAATGAATTTATATGTTTTTTATTTAAATCACAGAGGGTCAATAAAATAAAATTATGTAAATCTAGTATTAATGAGTCTTCTTCTTATACACTCTGCAACAGCTCGCCCAGTGCACGATACAAGTTCTGTATAACAAAAACAACATTTTAGGAGTATTCATACAATGGTGTTACATAAGGCAGACTTGATGCTGTAAGTCATTATCTATCACCTTTGGGTCAAATAAATGGAGATTCCAATGAAATAGGTATAAAGATCTGGGGAAAATTATATATTCTGCAAATATAGCTAATTAATAAATAGAATATATTCACCGGTAGCTTGGACCCGATACCGGTGGGCTACTATTTTATATGTTTTTTTTTATAAGCTAATATTTTAAAATGTTTTTAGTATGTACATTAATTGAATAAAGGAAATATAATATAATAAAATATTAAATGAATACCTTAAAATAAATCAATTGATTTGGCACCTGTAACTTCTAGGCCATCATCACGAACTCTACCATAATTGTCCAATATTTGCATAGGTGTAGTGACCTCCGGTTCATGTAATTTATATTTTATGTGCATGTTGTGTATCACTGCACATGCATTGACTATTAGGCCAGCAGTGTATGGCTCATATGATGTATGAGCCATACACCACTACCCACTGGCGTTGGTGGGATAGATACCTAAAAACAGAATTTAGCACACCGAAGCATATTACAACGACGTTCATGGCTGAACAATGAACATTTGTTTATTGATACTCCGGTGTACCCAGGGTGTTGCAGCATTTCTAAACTTCTCTTTAACTACCCACCGTTCTTCTTGGGTTATGGGAAATTTGATGTATCTTCTTAAAAGGTTTTCATTGATAGCCTAACCCGCCGACCCGCCGACACAGCCCGGCGGCTTGGTGTCGGCGACCCAAACCCCTTGAAGCAAAGTCGCCGACACCACTGTGTCGGCGGGTCGGCGGGTTTGGTGTGTAGACTCCTTAAGTTACAGCATGTATTTTGGCTTATGCTGCATCCCCACTACAAGCTAGCACTGGTAATGGCACTGGTAGTTGGTAGCACCCTCTTGCGTAAAATCGGAGTGCCGTCAGTAGGTATCTATTAAAAAGAAAATTTTATGTACATCTTGGATATTAGAAAAATATTATAGAAATATTATTTAGGCACGGTAGTTACCCAACGCAAAGACACTCACTTGAATAGATGGGCGAAGTTCATGAAACATGTCCTTGTTGATTCGGTAAATATAGAGAATTTGGCCATCCTCTAAATCCAAAGGGTTTTCACTTTCACGCCGGTTTTGTGCAATTTGCCACCTCATTATTATATCGCGTCTGTGTTGGAGCACGACCAAAGCCCACGCTAAATACTATACAGCCATATTACTCCAATTAATATTTATTTATTGTTGCGTAAACTCAAAAAACCAATGTTAACGATCGTTACGAATACTTATCGGGCTGTCAAAAATGCACGCTAGGAAATCCGATATCATACCGATAAATCGTTAACTTATCGTAAATATACGTTAAGTTAACGATGACAAACGTCAAAAATCGATAGCTTTGAAAGTCGAGACTACCAAAAATCCATATTTAACGATCGTTAGGACTTATCGACCGATCGTTACGAGTTATCGATCGTTATCTATGTCGAGACTGCAGAGGCTGGTTAAGTCGACCTAGATCCATTAAGAGGTTATATTTCCCATCATTTCTGACTAATTTGACTATGAAACACCCCAGCCTAAACCTAACCGTTTTTGAGATAGTGTGTGTGCCAAACAGAGGCGGTCATGTGGAACAGGACTTGTAAAAATAACAATAAATGTTATTTTATGACTATTTGGATTGTTTTATTTCATTTTCTGACCCAGGTGATAAGTTTGATCTTAAGTCCCATTTTTTCATTTTTTGTCTCTACCTGTGAGCTTTTTATTAAAGTTTTTTCTAAGAATTGTGATAAGACCCCTAGCTTGTTATACCTTGTTGGATAGCTAATAGAACAAAGATATTATTTAGCATATCTGCAGCACAACTGCCATACATTTTTTTTTTAATTTTGCTAAAAGAAAAAAAATGATTTTTATAAATTTATTTATTTTTTACACTTTCAGTCCTCTACTATGACTCCTATGGTTCAGATATTTGGACTTTTTGCATTTAGAATAATAAACGAACTTCTCTAGTACTCAAAAATCGGAATTAGAAAAAAAATAAGGCCATAGAAGACAAAAAAAATGCCAATTCTTAAGAAATTGGCATATTTTTTTAAAAAACCTTCTAATTCCAATATCTCAAAAACGGTTAGGTTTAGGCTGGGGTGTTTCATAGTCAAATTAGTCAGAAATGATGGGAACTATAATCTCTTAATGGATCTAGGTCGACTTAACCAGTAACCCTGTATATTGATATTATTGTGGATTTCCTTTAATATTTCAAGCATCTTGGACACCGTTAGTTTGTTAAAATTTAAAACCGATTAAAATAAAAGACAACAAATTGTTTTTTGGACAGTTCTCTTTTATTATAGTTTAGAAAACATTAACTAGGCAAATCAATATGGTTGCGCCGCCGCCGGTTAAAACACAACGCAGATACGCGAAGGGCTGATTTCGATAGACAGGAAGATGATAAGCGATTGGATCAAAATGGTAGGTGACTCGCCTACATTAGGGTTTAGGGAAAGCACAAATACCTGGGATCGGACGTCCGAGAGTAGACCGCTGTCGACGAGTTGATATGAAGGAAAGAGGCCCGCACAGGAGTCGCAGGCCAATTCCATTATGCCGGAAGGGATAATGAAGAGGACACGATTTCTTCAGCCAAACATTTCGCGTTTCTCTCCCTACTCGCAAGCACGTCACAAACACAACTGACGTTAGGCGTAAACAAAATATGTAGCAAAAGTGCTTGTGTTCATGTTACTTACTTCTTGGATGGCATTGCTGAGTCCATACATTGTATAAACATATTGTAGAAATAAACGGTTGTATCCAAAACGATTCCCACACCTTCTTGAATTCTGAAAACAATGAGCAACAGTAGATATATATTTTATTAAGATCAACAAGTGCCAACAGAGTTAAGGTTGCGTGAGTTCCGAAAATTTGTTTGTGATGACAACTCGTCACACTATTATAGGTATTTCGTCGCTATCTCTCTATAGTCGCTGTCTGCTCCACTAATACGTCACATTCTACATGTAGTCACTTTCCCAACTGGTCTCAAGCCGTATTTCGTCTCTTTCCCAACTCGTCCGACGCTTATGTACAATCAAGCACAAACTATGTCAATAAAATATTAATAAAAAATACTTTTTAGTAATCTTATTTTATGATATTTAAGGAAAAAAACTAGATGGCATAACGTTGGTGTTGTGAAGGGTTGGTAGACTCTTAGTGTAGGACGAAACCTGTATCGATATTCTTGCGCCTTCACATATTCCAAGTACATCAGGCATTGGCGGCGCCGCCGCAAATACTCGCCGTGCAGATGCCTGTCTAGGGTCACCAGCAGCTCTGCCCTGAATCGCATCTTTGAATCACTGATGGCCAACTATGAGCCTGTAGCGTACCAACGCCGCCGCACCGGCGCCGCCGCACTTACGAACTAATGACATCACGTCACACACGCGATTTGCACACATACAACAGTCCGACAAAAGCCTTTGGGCAGTTGCCCGGACCAGACACAACACCCGTCTGGTTGGAGGATCCACCCTTTTCTATAGAGGTTTGTGGGACTTTACACCCTGTTCCGCATTGCTCGCAAAAGCGGAGTTTTCCTGTCAATGCGCTTAAGCAGCCAGCGTAGACCGTCTCTTTGCGGAACTGATTGGCTACGGACACCAGCTGTCTGAGTGAGACGTCACAACGTATGTATCGGTGGTCTAATAGTATCTCCATTGGCTCACCCCGTTGCCGAACACACGTTTTGGCAGAACCCCGATTTAAGTCGGCTAAATTCGTCGTGCACGACGAGTTTAGCTGTTGGACTGAAGTGACCCTGAGTGTTAGACTGGGCTATCTTGATAGCCCACACTCCAACACTTCATTAGTAAATTGGGATCCTTATGCCGCAGGTTTAGCGTTGAGATCCAAGAGAAAAACCGTGGGGCGTGGTTGATACTGGCCCATGGCACCTAACTGAACAAAGAAACTCGTATTCGGCGAGATTTTTTTGGGCGAAAAATATGCCCCAACTACGACATCCACAAGGACAGCAACCCAGCCATGTCCTCGTGATACATTCCCGCCGATGAGCCACTAGACTGTCAAAGTCTCTTATCCAGTTATCTCGGGAGGGGACCAAGTATGGTTCAGCGACCACCGCCGATAAAAACCGATGGGTTGGCAACTCGGCGACGATGTTCAAGGCTCTGGAAGAGTCGACCAGTGTCCCATTGCCGATGAGCCTCTTGGCCCGTTTTTCTATCGACTAAGTGTATCAAGCTGGTATTTGGCAGATCCATCCCACTGATCTCTTCATCGTGTCGATGATTCAATTTTCAGTTTTAATTTAGATGTCGACCAGAGCTCAAATGTTTCGGACTTTTAAAATGTTGCGCATATTTCGAAATTTGTTTTTTTTTAATTATTGAAGTTATTACAATCTGAGTTAATAGATACCTAATTGGAATGCTGAAAAACTATTAAGTAGGTATAACTCCTCGCTAGCTATTAGTGAATAAAGGAACAATGTGCACTTCTAGGCACGCGCGTCAAAGATGGATTGACCAACATTTAAAGCAATATAAAATATTCTATAACTTTTCGCATTACCTCGGTGATGAAGAACATAGCGAATGAGTGACTGTGGTCGCAAGTATTACAGCACTCCACAATATCACTTTATTTGTGAACATTCTAGGTTTAGCATTTCCTATCACTAGATTATATATTTTATGAACCTCAGTTTGAATAAAATAAATCACTTCTTATCCTATTTGTAGGAAAGTAATTTTATATGTGAAATTGGTGATTTCAAAAGTCGTAAAGTTGTTTTATTTTAATGTGTTGTGATATAGCTATAATGTGTTGCCTACAGATAAAGGAAAACTGGATGTAGACATGGGCGTCACCAAGTGGGGCAGCAGAGGCCCTAGAGATTCAAAAAAATGTAGCCAAATGCAAAGAATTTCGACATTCACGCGAGCAAAGCCGCTGGCAGAACTAGTTCTTTGATAAGGACAAATTTTTTGATGCTTATATTATTTTCTTAGAATATTCAATTGTATATCTTCTACCTTCTGTATATATAAAAGAGAAAGTATGTATGTATGTTCCTTATAGACTCCGCTGGACCAAATTTAATCTTTAGATTGACCCAGTGAATAATCCTGTAAAGTTTGGTGGCAATCGGAGCAATTTTTTTTGAACTTTGAACGCGGGCGAAGCCGCGGGTAGAAGCTAGTATGTTAATAAAAGTTAGTACTTAACTAATAAAATATAATTCTTTTTATTCTATTATCCTATATTTTTAACCGACTTTAAAAAAGGAGGATGTTCTCAATTCGTAGAAATTGCAGAATAGGAGTGGAGCATAAATGAAAAATGTTGCTTTCGTTGCATGCGCTGCGTAAACGGTTTAAATTACGCAAATATCATGTATAATGGAATTGTTCCTCTTTAGAAGTTCTAAAAAAAAGTCCGCGACAGCATATGTCTATCTTTTAAGATTGACTCACAATAGCAGCTTTTATGTTCTAAATTTTAATTAGATCGCCGCCGCCGGTAGAAACAAAAGTTGGTTACATTCGTATGGTAGTATATTATTTCTTATTCAAATAAATAGTTCAACAAATTGGCAGGCAGAGTAGGGTAGGTAGGGTAGAGTAGGTAGGGTAGGTAGGGTAGGTGGGTAGGGTAGGTAGGGTAGGTTGGGTATGGTAGTTAGGGTAGGTAGGGAAGGGTAGGTAGGGTAGAGAAGTTAGTGTAGGGTAGGTAGTTTAGTGTAGGTAGGGTAGTGTAGGTAGGGTAGGGTAGGTAGGGTAGATGGGTAGGTAAGTAGCCAGCAGACGGGAGCGAAGCCGCGTGGTACAGCTAGTGTTATATAACTTCTGTGTCAGCATTCCTATCTTACCACTGAACTGATGAGGACAATAGTTGTCCCCATAGTCAAGAATAGAGCCAGAGATGTTTCGGACAGACATAACTACAGGCCAATATCCCTAGCAACTATAAATGCAAAGGTTCTGCACGGTGTGCTTGAGCGGAGAGTAACTGAACAGCTCAGTCTGCAGGATGCCCAGTTTAGTTTTAGGGCTGGGTTTTCCACGGAGACTGCTATTCTGCCGCTCAAGCACACCGTTAGGTAATACACTGACGGAAGGCGTTGTCAGTCCGATGCAATAATCGGACTGACAACGCCCTCCGTTCCCTCTCGATGTCATCGTCATCGTGCAGATCGTTAACCTGCTCGATCGCAGGTTTGCGCGATGTACGAGAGAAGTGAAAATTACACTTTTCAAGGCGTATTGCCAGACCTTCTACACGTGCAGCCTGTGGGTTAGACATACGCAGAGGGCATACATAATTCTCCGGGTCCAGTATGATAACGCTTTTAGGATACTGTTGGGGCTTCTAGCGGCGGGGATGTTTGCAGAAGCAAAAACTGAAAGTTTTCAGGGGATAATGCGGAAGAGGACAGCGTCCCTAATGCACAGGATGCGGGGGAGCGCAAACGGTATCATATAGGTTATTGCGGATAAACCGGACTGCCCTTTCCTGGGCAATAATAGACTAAAAAGAATTGGGACAAAATGCTTTTTAGTGTTAACAAAATGTAGTGTTTTGCTTTGGAATTCGGTTGTTTTTTTTTTTGTTAAAATCTTTTTGTCCCAAAGTCTTTTCAGTCTATTATTCTAATATAAGTATACCTATAATGTCTTTGTTTACAAGTTTTATTGCGGTCAAGAGCTCGTGAAGCTTTATACATTGGACTTTGTACTGTTTTTATCTCAACCACCGTAGGGGTAAGACTTGCCCTAGCAGTGTAACACTTCATATACTTTTGATTGTATTTAAAATTCATACTTTTCCCATCGTCCGTATATCAAATTGTCCCCTCTGGGTTACCGACTGGCGACGCCCTTGGATGTACCGACACAGTTTTCATTCATATGGTAGCTCTGCATTATAATTCCTACTTATAAAAATGTATGATTACCTAATACAAATGATGTTAAGTAGGTAGTTCTAACATAAGTAGTATATAGGTAGGTACCTAAGTTACCTATACATCTAACTTGTGAAGCAATGAGCAGTCACGGAGCGTCTGCAGTTTATCAGAAGATCCGATAAACTCGGAAAATCATTTCTCAAGTGACTTTCAATTTGGATCCCTCTGCCTTGGTGCGTCGCATCGCGAAATTGAACGATCGCTTCCAAACTTTCATTCCTTTCGAATTTGGTAAAGGGAATTTGCTAAGTTTTTATGTAATTTATAGATAGATGTACCTATCTATGTCTGTTATATGTACCTACTTTAATTGTGACATTCCTACATAGTTATTGAAACTTATTATTTTAAATTATGTAACGTGCATCTGAAGATTGTAGGTAAGTAAATTAAGGAACCGTATCTATATACGTAAGTACTTTTTATGCAAGAAAATGAATCATTATTTTTCGGACCTATACTTGAAAAATAATAAGATGGGCACGGAAACGAAGAAGCACAAACCATTTTACTAACTACAGAAATGTCGCAACTCTGACGCCCAAGATACAGGCAAATACCTAATTTGAGGATCACCGTCGTACAATTTGTTTAATAAATTTGGTTTGAATTTTGAAAAAAGTCAGGAGTGGCTTTCCCGTTTTCTTAGTGAAGGTGTGTGTAATTGTAACACATCTTTATTTAGAAAAAAATCCTGAACTATATCGGACAACGATGCATCTAAGTACTTAAAATCTAATAATTCGATAAAAACAAGTTAGATTTCCTGTTTTACCTATTTACTGCAATGCTATACACATAAAATGGCGAAACGGTGAAGCATGATGGTACCTATAAGTAAGGAAATTACCATTTTTCTTGCAGTCTCGTCGTGGCAGATTGGCAAGGTGGTTACATTTTGAAATGACGTTTGAAACAAATTTCCGCCACAATCTATGTTGTCTCCGGAGTCATTCGATTGGAACATTGGCTGGATAATAATAATTCCCTTCCTCAGCCGAATTCGTGGCGGCAAAATAGGGACGCCTGCGTGTAAAATAGGTAATGCACATAAAGCCGAATTGGTTATTTGTCAGTTTATTAGACGTTTTGTCAGTTGGGGGCCTACTAAAAAAAAACAGATTGAAATTGTATGAGGTCTATTAACATAATTTAGCATCAAAGCTTTTCAGTTTTTTGTGAATAAAACGGTTAGTAAGTGCGTAAAACATTCATAAACACAACATCTTGGCAAACGCTTCACTAATCAGATTTTTGTTGATATTTTCTGATTTGCAGCGGGACAAGTTCTGTTGGGGACATTGATAGGTGATATTAATTAGTGGAGCTTTGATCTGTCGCACACGCGTGCCTCCGAGCTGCCAATCGCACTCGCTTGTCGGCCGGGCAATTAGTCGCTTCCATGTACTATCGGGACCAAACAAGCCGGGACATAGCCTTCGGGAGCCGTGCGTGCGTTACACGGGTGTACTACTGTTTAACTGCTGTTTTGTAGTTAATTATCGGATTAAGTTACCGAGCTACCTATTCACGTACTTGTACTGCTTGTAGGTACATACTACATACATGTAGGTAGATACGTTAGTATATGGTATTGTGTAAATTGTGGGTAGTTACTTTACTTACGGCGTAGAGTTAATTTAGGTAACTACTTCGGTAATCATTGTTTGTTTAGTAGATATAACATCAGTCTGATTCATTAATTTACCAATATTACCACCATATTTATCCGTCAGGTAAAAGTTTTCTGACTATTGAAAAAATCTAAACAAGCCTGTGTAAATATATGCAAAAACACTTTATGGCAGCATTTTAGTCTTTATTGAATTCGTTCAAAAAAATATAGCTCTATTTTGCCGGCAAAAGATTGGAGCAATTTCTGTCCTACGCAAGAACAGCCCATTCCGATTGGATTATTAGCTATCTGATAACGAATTCGTCAGGGGCTGAAACCCGGCAATGAATATTTCGCTCAATTTCCTATTAAATTTTGACAACGTTCAATTCGCGAGAGGTGGCTGCTGCATGTTCATGGAAATGAGGTTATGAAACCCATTGATAAATGTATTGAAATTCCGTTTCCTGTCTGTTGACTCACAATTGTTTTCTAAATGAATTAGGTAAGAGTTAACTGTATATACTTTTATAAGTAGGGTATGGTCTATGAAATTTATTCAATCTAAGTAGGTACCTATGTAACTCTGTTGAGCTTTATTGTTGAAAACAATTTGCGATGCGTACGCGAGAAGAGTTCGCACTGGTGTAATTTTCTGTTGGAAGATCATAACTATAACAAGTAAGTATATTGAGGGATTTAAGGCGAAAAATACAGAGCTTAGCCCTCAAGAAATTCAGCATAATGTAGGTTAGATAATAAAGTAGGTACTACGAAGATAGAACTTGTAGGTAGGATAAGGACTGTCATGTTATTAATATTTCTAGCATATCCAGTGATAGTAGAAACCTATGCTAGTCGTAGTAAAGTTCCTAACTATTTTTGAGACTCTCAAAAAATCTTGGCGGATTAATATAATCAAATCTAAGGAGCCTTTATATTCCTATAAAGTCGGCTTGCACCAAGAATCGGCTCTCAGCGCTTACTTCTTCCTTATGATAATGGACGCTCTGATATCGGACATAAAGGAAGGGGCACCCTGGTGTATGCTGTTTGCCGATGACATTGTGCTGGTTGCCGAGAGTGGCCTAGAGGTCCAGAGCAAATTGGAGGTGAAGTGGCACAGACTGGAGAGTATTGGCCTGAAATTGAGCAGAACCAAAACGGAACACCTGTCCTGCAATTTTGGCGGTCTCTCCAGGTCCGTGCCCATTGCTTTCGCTTTGCTCCGACTTTCGGTACCGGGGGTCGCTTATCCAAGGGGATGGCGAGGTTGACCGAGACGTAACGCATTCGATCAACACAGGATGGATGAAATGGCGACAGGTCACTGGAACAACTTGAGACCCACGGAAGCCCTTCAAGTTAAAGGGCAAAATCTACAAGTCCGTGATTAGACCTGTCGTACTGTATGGGTCAGAAAGTTGGGATGTGAAAAAGATGGTTGAAAAGAGATTGCATGTAGCAGAGATGAGAATGTTGAGATGGATGTGCGGAGTGACGAGAATGGATAAAGTGAGAAATGTGAATATTAGAGGAAGTTTGAAAGTGGCGCCAGTGACAGAAAAGTTGAAAGGAAACCGTTTGTCCTGGTATGGTCATGTGATGAGGAGGGATGAAACATAAGTTACTGAAAGAGTTATGAATATAAATGTGGATGGATGGAGAGGGAGAGGAAGGCCAAAGAAAAGATGGATGGACTGTGTGAGTGGTGACATGAAAGAATAGGGAGTTAGTGATAGCGTGACAGGGGACAGGACGGTATGGAAAAATAAAACGTGTTGCGCCGACCCCAAGTAACATGGAAAAGGGCAGGAAGAAGAAGAAATCTAACGAGCCTATAAATTGTCCTACTGCAGGGCAAAAAAACAATATATTCTGTGGACCAAATTATACTGTATACTTACATATGTATATATAAGTAAGTGTTTTGATAACTTATTTTGAACAGGTTCCTGAACGTTGGAGGTTTGTAAACGCATATCAGATGCTGAGGAAGATGATGGTGCTTTCTTCTACATCCATGTTCAGTACTATTTAGGGCTGGTTTCAGAACTGAGTATTGTAAGTAATGGACGTGCCTTTGTTTGGGTAATGCCAAATTTTGACAGGTTTTCATAGTTTTGTAAATACTTAACATATGCTTCATTCAAAAATCAGGAACAAATCTGTAGGTAAGTACACATTTTGTTAAATTAAAAGAAGATAATTTTTGCTTTTAGTACAAAATACTGTTGGATCTAAATTGTTAACAGTTGCTTAGTATTTTCTCGGTTCTGTCTTCTTTTTTACAAGGTACCTAATTATTCGACGCAGCGTTGTAAGGCCTCCCTTTATGTTGAGCGACGACCTGGTCAAGGCTACGGCAGCCTTATTGCGTCGCAAAGGGTTTGACCGCTATTAATCGACCAATCACACAGACGGCATCCACATCGCATCATTCATCTCGCATGAGATTGGTCGAGATTGATGGCGGTCAAACTATTCGCCTTGCCGAATTCACTTGCGCAATTCGGCTTAAATTTTTTTTTTATCTATAGGCTTGCGCTTGACCACTATCTCACCTGATGGTAAGCGATGATGTGGTCGACGGTGAAGCACGCTTGCCTAGAAAAAAAACATTCACTCTTGACTTAAAGACCCCTGGATTGTAGCTATCGGGAAACACAGACTCCGGCAGGGAATTCCACTCCTTAGCTGTACGCATAATAAAAGTGTCCCCAAAACGTTTTGTGCGTATGGGTGGGATGTCCACCATGTACCGATGACGCATCGCTGTACGTCTGGTAGTCCGATGATGGAACGGGCTGGGCGACGACCTGGTCAAGGCTACGGCAACCTTATTGCGTCGCAAAGGGTTTGACCGTTATCAATCGACCAATCACACAGACGGCATCCACATCGCATCATTCATCTCGCATGAGATTGGTCGAGATTGATGGCGGTCAAACTCTTCGCCTTGCCGAATTCACTTGCGCAATTCGGCTTTTTTTTTTATTATCTATAGGCTTGCGCTTGACCACTATCTCACCTGATGGTAAGCGATGATGTGGTCGACGGTGAAGCACGCTTGCCTAGAAAAAAACCATTCACTCTTGACTTAAAGACCCCTAGATTGTAGCTATCGGGAAACACAGACTCCGGCAGGGAATTCCACTCCTTAGCTGTACGCATAATAAAAGTGTCCCCAAAACGTTTTGTGCGTATGGGTGGGATGTCCACCATGTACCGATGACGCATCGCTGTACGTCTGGTAGTCCGATGATGGAACGGGCTGGGCGGAATCAAGTCATGCAATTCCATCGCACACTCCCCGAAATGTAATCGTTAAAAAACCGACAAACTGGCAACTCGGCGACGATGTTCAAGGCTCTGCAGCTTTGACTTGACCAGTGCCTCATTGCCGATGAGTCTCTTGGCCCGCTTTTCAATCGACTCTAGTGCATCTAGCTGGTATTTGGCAGATCCGTCCCAGAGATGAGAACAGTACTCCATGCACGATCGAACTTGCGCTTGATACAAGTTGAGCAGCTGTTCCGGCGCAAGGACCTTCTCACCTTCGGAAGGATCCCCAACTTTTTGGCAGCCAGCTGAGCCTTAGCCTCGATGTATGACCCAAAATTGAGAGTCGATGTCAACGTAACGCCAAGAAGCTCAAGATGGTCCGTTATTGGCACGGTTACATCACGGCAAGTTGGAGCCGGGTGAAATTGGCTCCTTTTAGCGGAAAAAAGACACGCCTGGGTTTTAGCAGCATTAAACTTGACCAGATTGGCATCGCCCCATTCGGAGACTGCCTGCAAGGACAGGTTCAAACGCTCCACCATGGCCTCACGAAGAGACTGGATCTGCGGCCCGGTGGCCCGTGCGTTGGACAAGTATCTCTCAGCAACAGTGCTGTCGTCTGCATACCCAAAGGTGCCGGGTTTTAGCAGATCGTTAATGTGCAACAAGAACAATGTTGCTGAGAGTACCGACCCCTGAGGGACCCCGGCATTAATATCCAATTGGTCCGAAGAGTAGCCATCGATAACCACTCGAATGGACCGATCTTTCAGGAAGTCTGCAATCCAATCACAAAGACCACCGGGCAGACCGAATGAAGGAAGCTTACCGATAAGGCTTTCGTGCCAGACCCTATCGAAAGCCTTCGAGATGTCAAGGGAGACGGCAAGCGCTTCCCCGTGCCTCTCGATGGCCTCACTCCATATGTGAATGGCATACGCTAGAAGATCCCCAGTAGACCGATTTCGGCGGAAGCCGTATTGGCGGTCGCTAAGGATATCGTTAGTTTCTAGGTATGCCAGGAGCTTAGTGTTGAGTACACGCTCCATACTCTTACAGAGTATGGACGTTACAGAGATGGGTCTGTAGTTGGCCGGGTCAGCTCGACTTCCCTTCTTGGGCACGGGCTGTACGTTGGCTTGCTTCCAAGCATTCGGCACTTTGCCAGTCTTATATGAAAGGCGGAATAGGCGTGTCAAGATCGGAGACAGTTCAGGCGCACAGGTTCTAAGAACTATAGCTGGTATGCCGTCAGGGCCGCTAGCCTTGTTCACGTCGAGGTTGCGCAGCACCCTACGGACGTCCTTTTAATGGATGCGAGCCCGCAGCCGGCTGCGGGAGTCCGGCGGATGCGAGACGCACAGGGCCGATCAGTGTGGCGACGCTTGGGGGAGGCCTATGTCCAGCAGTGGACGTCTTTTGGCTGCAATGATGATGATGAATAATTAATTAACCTTTTATTGTTTTGTATCATCTCATAACTCGCTTATTATCATCATAATTTCAGCCGAAAGACATTCACTTCTGAACATAGGCCTCTGCCAACCCAACAGTCGGCACATCGACCGGTTCCTTGTGCATAAAGATACATGTAACTAAAGCAGTTATGTGCCTAAACTTTTTTTTTTTATAATTACACAGTTTTAAAGCAAATATCAAGCTGGAATTTCCCGCTTCGAATTTCCTTGGGCAATTTGTTTCTGCTTTTCGCCCCTCCACAATTAAATTTAAAGTGAACCACCGGAGACTTTGGAGCAACGTTGTTTTGATTTAAGAGAATTAATTAATGTAACTTTCAAGTATACGCTCTCTGAATGGCGGGAGCTTAATGTGTAATAATCGTTATGCTTAGTCTCGATATAATTAAAACGAGTACTTTGCTAACTTCAAGCCCCTTTCAAACATTTTTTAAGCCGGTTCACGTTAAAAATAATGGAGTTAAGTCCTTTTAGGTATGTTTTAGATTGAAACGCTGTTTTAAAGCAAACTGTTTTTTGAATAAATTAATTAAAAGCCAGGGATGCGAAGGTACGTAAATGTCTGATAGAATTAATAATTCATAAAATAATTCGATGGCAATACGCAGTGGGTACCTAAAAACGGACGTCGTTACCGAGGCAAACCCAAAAAATGTCTGATAGAATTAATAATTCATAAAATAATTCGATAGCAATACGCAGTGGGTACCTAAAGACGGACGTCGTTACCGAGGCAAACCCAAAAAATGTCTGTTAGAATTAATAATTCATAAAATAATTCGATAGCAATACGCAGTGGGTACCTAAAGACGGACGTCGTAACCGAGGCAAACCCAAAAAATGTCGGATAGAATTAATAATTCATAAAATAATTCGATAGCAATACGCAGTGGGTACCTAAAGACGGACGTCGTAACCGAGGCAAACCCAAAAAATGTCTGATAGAATTAATAATTCATAAAATAATTCGATAGCAATACGCAGTGGGTACCTAAAGACGGACGTCGTAACCGAGGCAAACCCAAAAAATGTCTGATAGAATTAATAATTCATAAAATAATTCGATAGCAATACGCAGTGGGTACCTAAAGACCGACGTCGTAACCGAGGCAAACCCAAAAAATGTCTGATAGAATTAATAATTCATAAAATAATTCGATAGCAATACGCAGTGGGTACCTAAAGACGGACGTCGTAACCGAGGCAAACCCAAAAAATGTCTGATAGAATTAATAATTCATAAAATAATTCGATAGCAATACCCAGTGGGTACCTAAAGACCGACGTCGTAACAGAGGCAAACCCAAAAAAATATGCTGGCGTGACGATTTGGACTCCTTCCTGCTGGATTGGCGGGAAAAGGCAGAAGATAAAGTAGGTAGGCTAAGCGAAATAAATAGGCATTGTAAAGTGTTGTACTACAAAAGTTTTTCATAGACTTGCAATGCATAATCAAATATATTTATAGTTTCTGGCACCCTTAAATGAAACATAACTGAATCCAGATTGTTATCCGAAATAAGCGGAGGCGTAGGTAGATATTATCGCTCGCGATTCATTGTTTCAGATGGAAAAATATTTTCAGTCAACATTTACGTAGCGGAAAAACTAGAACAGATAAATTTTCTGTATCCGGCCATTGGCTCGTTGCTAGCCTGATTACACAAGACTAATGAGGCGGTCTGCGCTAATTAAACAACTTTGATATATTAGTTAAGGCATTTTTAAAAAGAAATTTTTTGATGGTTTGCTCTTGACTCTAGTCTAGGTCATAGGTGACAGAGATAGAGTCGACGATGGAGTGAGCTTACCCAGAAGAAGCATGTTCACTCTAATTTTGAAGAGATTTGGGTTGAATGCGTTCGGAAACACAGACGCAGGTAGTGAGTTCCATTCATTCGCTGTGCGCATTATGAAGGATGTTTGGAAGCGCTTGGTAGTAAGACAATTTTTATGGCTATTTACTGATATATTTTCTATAAAAAAATAAATAAATAAAAATAAAATAAGCCTTTATTGCTGTTTTATCATAGTTTACAATACAATTATATTTATTCCTGACGATCGGTTTTTCCATCAACAGCTTGTCCTTCGACAAAGGCCTCCTCCAAAGACTTCCACCTATCTCTGTCTCTCGCAATTCTGATCCATTCCGGACCGGCAACTCTTTTGAGGTCATCTTCCCAACGTTTAATTTGTCGACCTTTACTTCTTTTGCCATCCCTGGGGTACCACTCTGTTATTGTTTTGGTCCATTTCTCCGTTTTCAAAACGGATATTTTTATACAAAAGATGTCAAACCGCCATTTTTATTCAACTATTGAAAAATCGGCTCTCTCTCTGAACGCCTAGTTCACACTTCGTGTGACCAAAGGGCTTTTACCTTGGTCAAAGAATAAGCATTGCCATACAACGTGGCAATGCTGCCTACTAACGGGGACGACAGTGACGTGGAATTATTTTTCGACCCCATATTTTAGCATATTTAAGTGTTAATTAGAACGTATAACGGTTTAAACACAAAACCTGAAAAGGCATGATTGAACTCATCAATATAAATAGCTTTTACTATTGTATCAACTCTGAAATCTTTTCGTGATTTCAGAGTTGATCCCAAAGTAAAAGTTGTCTCAAAGAAATCAGCAGTTCATTACATTTTTTTTGCTTATAGTTACGTAGCTAAGCATTTATACCTTATACATTTTTATACGTGTTAGTACATGGGCGAGTTAAGAACAGGTTACGGTGACATTGCTGGGAAATATTTATAGGGCGCCCAATTACGAATTCGTCCGACAGCTGCGCTCTAATAGAGTATTTCGTAGTCGCTCTAGCTTCAAATGAACGGGCAACGTCGCAGATGTGGCGTCGGCGACGACGACGCCGAGAGGTTTCATAAGCGACGAGCGGGTATTGCTGGCCTGAAGTAATAAGGCCGATATCGATGTCACTGGATTACAGGCAAAACCGTGTTTCAGATACTTCCCTTGTGAAATTAACAGTGAATGTAGCTTCTACACAGCGGCTTCGCATACGTTAAAAAAAATACAGGGGAAAATACTCATGGGATAAAATCCAGAGCATGGTCTACCCTCGTGCCAAGTTTCATTCAAATCCTCTCTCTTCTAACAAACAGACAGACGGACAGAGTTACTTTCGCATTTATAATATTAGTATGGATTTGCTCTTTCGACAATGACAGTAGGGCCCAGCAAGGGGCCAGAAACAATTTGCAGTCTATTAGTGATGACGATTGTCAAAAAGTCCAAAATGTGTGGAATAGATAAATAGATTTCATAGTACATTTTAAATTTACAGGTTTTTCTAGATTTCCTTTAATTTTAATTTCACATTTTTCTAATGCCTATGAAATCCTGCAGTTTGATTACAATTTTGTGTTCGACGCTGATTTTCGTAAAACCCCGCCCGCTACAGCTTGCAACCCAAACCCTAACAAAAATGTTCCGGTACTGCGGCCACCTAGTCTTCTCCTTTGAACGTTTTCTTGCATGTAATTTTAATTTTATTTTAGCTAAAATTTAATTTTGAATAAGCCTTCGTTATTTTAATGAAAGAGTAAGGAAATTAAGCCCATTACTCGCATTAGTATCATTAATCCGATTATCTAGTCGATTCTGAGCTGTGATTACAGTTGACTATGGAACGAAAATAATAATCACGTGTATTTTGCTTTTAATGGGCGGTCTCGCTTTTTAGTGAGGGTCGCGGGACGCAGCGCTGAACAAACATGATGTTCTATCTCAAAGCACTTGAGTGTGCAGATTTTGCCAACAAGCAAATGAAAGGCACAGGCTGCAGGTTTGTGTGCACCCTATGATGCATAAACCAAACATATACGTTCATTATTTTCGACTACGTCACATGAACATGAGGCACTTAGTATCCTAGTATCTTGAGTAAAGTTGTTATTTAACGACGAAGTAAAACAGGGACTATATAAGATGTTATAAGTATAATACCTGTTAATAAATTCTATCTAAATAGAAAACTGTTTCGTGTTTGCAAAATGGATTAATGTAAAAGTTTATGTTTTTCAATACAGCAGTTTATTTGTATTTTCACGTATATTTTTGGGTAATGTAAATCTCTGAAAACCACACGAAAAACACAGACTGCTCATCAAACATCTATGAATAATTCACCTTCAAGAAATTTCGAGGACAATGTGGAAAATGGGAGTAGGTAAATATTTGCCTAAACATAAATATTATGTAACCACGTCCTTACGTCGACAGGCGTAGTCGCCAAACTGTCGCCAATAATAGCCGGGATGTTGAGGTTTGTTTGTGCAGATAACAGCACCGGATGGAGGCCGATCTTGGGCCCCGGGTCTTTGGGCCCTCGGGCCCCGCCCCGCCGACACTGTGACGCACACCATCCTACTAATTATCTAATTCGGATATCATAAAACGAGTTGAGTGGCAATCTGCATAAGCCCTTTCTCAAAGAAGCCTTATCCGATCCCAGTTCGTTAACTTTGTTCAAAGTATCTGTCAGTTTTATAGCGCATATTTCTAACAGATATATTTGAGCAAAGTTGCGTACTTGGATTAAAAAAGAATTTATAGCTCTGGGAGACCTTTTTCCCTACAATAGATAGGTAACTCTTATTTGTAATATATAGACTGAAAAGACATTGTGCGAATCTAGTCTTTTCATGTAAAAACAGATAGTAATGGTCCCAGGGGATACGGACAAACGATCAGCTTTCACACCATTAGGTTTTTTAGCTATGAGCTTATCACAATTTGCAAAATATCTTGCCTACTATAAAGCAAGCACCGTATTTTTCCCTCGAGGCTTTCCTCTAGTCCAGTATTCGGTAAAAACCCTCCGAGCCAACCAACTGTATTCTAACCGTTGACTTTGAGTTTAAGGGTTATTAAAGCAGAATTTGTGGTCGAGGTTTATACCTAGTAGTTTATTTTATGTGGGTGGGTCTATATGTAGTATTTATAGTAACTAGGTCTGAATATAGGTAAGAGGTTACCTATCATCGACCACATCAACATCATCAGTCTTTTAATGTTCCCACTGCTGGGACACAGGCCTCCTCTCTGTGAGAGGTTACCTATGTTTGCTTTGAATTCTGTTTACATTGTATGTAATATCAACTTTGTAGGTAGGCGTGATAATATGGTAACGGCAAGATGCGATCATATTTTAAATAAGTACTGCTTCTGTCTATGCTATGCTTATGAACAACTTTCTCCAAGGAAGTCATGGATAAATCTAAAAAATACAAAATTTTGGTTAGCTGACGACAACTTTGTTTGGAAAATCCATATTCTTGGGAAATTCTGGCGTAAGTAGCGTCATCTTTCATGGGGTACTTACAAAATGTTACAATAAAATATCTCCCCACATTCTAGAACTGAATTAGACGAAATTTAAAACTTGTATGAAACGCACACTATGCAGGCAAGCATATTATAAGTTGGAGCATTAAATCGCTGATAAAAATGCTTGGCTGCTCCACAACGCAGGGCGCAAAAACAATTTATGAGCAAAACACTATTGTTTCGAAGTATTGTTGGACCTGGTGAAGACTTTATGAACATATTCATTTGTATTGTATAAATTCAATTTATGTATGTGAAATGAGTGTCCGTGGCGATTCTTGCACGTACTTCTGCATAGAGACCTACTAGCACTTGCGAATGTGCAACTAGCTTCATTGAAGCCTTTTTTATGTGGTAAATCTTTTAATAGTCTAATCGTAATAAAATAAAATATATTTTGTTTTTGAATTACCTATGGTCCTATGACTTCCTTGGAGAAAGATGATCATATTCATGGGCAAAGGTAGTTTTTAAAATATGATCGCACCTTTCTATTACACCCTATAAAATTAGATACTATACTTACGTTAAAAAGTAACTCCCAACTTCGCTCCAATCTGCTATGGTTTTATGCCTTGCCAAAAGGACATGAGCTGAACGTCCGCTTAACTGCGTACCTATTATAGTCGCCAATCTGTTTGCTAAGCAATTTTCCCTAACGACCGCGGTTTCTTGAGCCGACATTCAAGTTGGGGACAGTAAGTATTTGAATATGTTGTATTTACGTTGCTGTTCTGTTTCATGTAGGCAGATATAAATCGTCATATAATACGCAGTAATGTATTGCCTGTCTATGGTAACAATGGCGCGTCTCTTCGATCCTCACAATTCGGCGGGAAGATGAACATCTGCTACTTTGTGTGTGTTTTGCTTTTATTCTCCTCGTGGATCAAATGTTTTGATAATAATATATTGAAATGAAATTCAATATTCTGTTCATTATTTTTGTGTTTCTTATGGTTTGTCTTCCCTGAAATGACTGATCTACGCCTACACATTGCCTGAAACGAAACGATATTTATATTCAAGTCTTAATCCACTGAACCCTATTATCAAACTAAGGCACTACAAGATAAACTATTAGTATATTTTTTACAAACGCTATTTGAAAGAAGCAGGGCTAGAGGACAATTCACCAACAACTCTTAGTTTTAAAAGTATCTAGATAAGTAAGTAGGTACCACCACCAGGTTCTTTATTTTTAACCGACTTTCGAAAAAGGAGGAGGTTCTAGGTTCGACTTCTTGTATGTTTTTTTTTTAATGTATTTTCACCGATATTTCCGTCAATTGTGGACCGATTAAGAAAATTATTTTTTTGTTTGAAAGAGTATGTTACGAAATTGGTCCCATTTTAATTTGGTGAAGATATGATGAAGAACTTCGAAGATATACAACAGAACTCTTCAAAAAACAACGGCAAATTTTTCGGGACTGCTGCAATCGCATGTCTGTTTATTATTATACCATTTCATATAACATCACGCCAGTACGCTCTTAGGGGTAAGCAAATCTCTCATTTGATCGGTTTTGTTCAAGTTACATGATATTCGGGTAATCTTTTCTGGCGTTATAGGAAACTTACTAAACAACTTGCCTGTTAGGTAGGTACAAATAAAAAGTGAAATATAAAAAAAACTTTTTACAAAAAAATACTAACGACTTCCAAATAAGAAAACTACAAAGTGAAAAATAACTTTATTTTTGGAAGTCGGTGTCCATAACGCAAAAAATGGAACCTACGAAAGACACCGACTTCCAAAAATAAAGTTATTTTTCACTTTGTAGTTTTCTTATTTGGAAGTCGGTAGTATTTTTTTGTAAAAAGTATTTTTTTGTTTAGTTCCCAATTTACCATCTCAAAATAAATGAATATTCAATGATGCGTAAAGGTTGGTATCTAGGTAACGTCTAACGTTTTTATCGGATTTCAGTTCAATCTCATAAAGGGAGGAGGCATCCGCTCTGAGACACAATATTTCACTTTTTATGGCATAGGTGGTATCCAGAGCGCCATAAAAATATAAAGAGAAAGAAAGCGTGGCAGCGTTTTTACGACGCCTTTAATAGTGTCGCTCGCTAGTTGGCTACGTTTTAATGAAAAATGAGAAATAATGCTTATTACTACGGTGTCTGACATCCCTAATGGTATCGTTATTGTGTAACGTATTTAATTTGTAGCACCGCATTCATTTGTTTGTGTAAAGTTCCACAAACAAATGAATTAAGTTCCCCGAGGGTGAACAAATCATGAAACCGTAACTTTGCTGCTTCGATACGATATTACGTACCGACATCACATGGGGAATATGAAAGCATTTATTTGTTACGCTACGTGCATTATCAAACTTCAGTTGAGCATTACACAACAGAGGAGTTTGGCGAAGTTTTAGTTGGTGACGAGAGCGAGAGCGCAATCCGTCAGGCAATAAGTCACGAGTGTCAATACAACGATAGAATATAAAACATTAGTTCCCGGCGCGGGCTCTCATATTTCAAGAAGGCGTGTACGTGCATTTTGAAGCGAACGGAGTGTGATTGATTAAAATGTCGACCTTCAGGATTTCTGTTTGCCGCTGACCGATTCACTACATAACTCTTGGCCCGACACGAAATTAATTCTGTACAGTTAGAACTTTCTTGACAATATGCTTTCGGATTTTCGACAGCTTTACTTAATATTTTGAAGACGATTTATGAGCTCAGGAATAAGTGACTTATAGTGTTGTGACTTGTTTTCTTGTCTAGCTTTAATTAGGTACCTGAAGGTTGTAGTTTACGCTTTTGTGAAAATCTTGCTTTGCATTTGTTTTTTACTCATTGTCCAAAAAGCTTTGTTTCCAGGTTATCTGGATAGTTCACTGTACACATTTTCCCCAATTTCCTCTACCGTTTACCCAAACTTCCTTAAAGGTAAACGTCTTTTTGCGTACATCAACAGTTTTTGTATACAAAAGGGAAGTATCTTGCATTGATACAAAGCGAGGTGGCGGCGGCGAGGTTAATGAGAATGATAGTCGTTTCGCATCCCGCTGGTCGAGGTGGGCCAGTAATAAAGTTTTACGCCACGACCCTTATTACAGTTCTCACGTTCAACCGGCTAGCGGCTCTTCGCTGGACAGCTCGATTAACAATGCGTAAACGGATTTAGTTGCTGCCAGATTACCGACACATTTTTGTTCATTTTGCTTTACGTGAAACGATCCTTCATTTAATTATTTGTTATCTCGTATAATGTTCGCTAATCCGCTGGATGCGAGACGCACACGGCCAGTCGATGTGGCGACACTTAATTCGGGGAGGCCCATTTTCAAGTGTGGAAGACTTTGAAATGATAATGGTAATGTTCATGTATAATTTATTGTCCGTAAACTCTATTCATTATACTTTTGTTTATATTAGCGAATTCACCCGCGTGAAAGGTGGAAATTATCCCAAGGGGATAAAAGACTCCCGAGATAAAAGTAACCTATGTCTTAATTTAATACAAGACATGGTCACTCGTGTGCCCAAATCCGTTTAGCTGTTCATCATCATCCGCCGTTTTAATGTTCCCACTGCTGGGACACAGGCCTCCACGCTGTGAGTTTGAATGGGCCGTAATCTACCATGCAGGCCTTAGCTGTTAAAACGTTAAAAGGCAACGGACAGACAGTTAGGTTCTTATGAATTTATATTATAAGTATGGATTCATCTGTAATCGTTGCAACATTTTATCTGAAGAGCAACTTGCCTGCAATACAGTAAAAAATACTTTATATTTTTGTTGCAAACTTGTCGCTTAACTTGCTCTTTCACATTCAGAGATGTGCAAATTGAGGAGTCGTATTAGCACTCTGGTGGATTCTCTAGTGCCGGCGCGGCAGTTGAATGAGCGAACTTTAAAAAAAATGTTTCTTACATTTAATAAGTAGGTAAGCAGTAACAGTACCGTGCTTATCATGCGCAAACTTACATGTTATTTGAGGCTTACGTGGGTTGGTTTGGATTTATTTCGGGTTATTGGTCGACTCGCACGAATTTAAGTCCGATTCGCACTTTAACTCCTACTTCATAATTTTGGAGTGGTCGATTCGCACACCAATAAAAAAAAATATTATTAAGGGATCGATTCGCACATTTCGGGCGAGTTAAAGTGCGAATCGTCCAATATTTAAATTCCGTGATTTGTTATTAGTATTCAGTAACAATTTTGACAAATATATATGATATGGTATCTTCTTCAACTACTGTAAAAACTTTGAGAAGAATAAACTTAATAAAAGCAGTACCAAAGCTCTTACTGACTTTGGTTCCTACTTAATGCGTCTTAAAAGTATGAATTTCGATTGATAAACTCTAAACTCAATACTTTCTTTTAAAAATGTAGATAATATGGCAAAAATAGTACCTATTCCATGCTCTGAAACTGTTTATATAATAATATACAGAGTGAAAAATCTCTCGGTTAGCCAGGATTTAGGTAGACGTAAAATTCTACTTTTATGCGTCTTCATATTTATGGCATGTAATACGGGACCTAACTTCATACTAGATTTATCTCAGAAAACCCAACAAATATTCCTAGATAATCTGTTGGTGACTGTCCTTTTCACCGGCGTTTACGAATCAAGGAGAGTAATATAAAGCAAGTAAAACAAAAACAAACATCAACAAAAATAAACTACCTTGCCTTAAAAAGTAAAATTAAGAAATTAAAAATCCCCGACACATTTTTATTACATACATGCTACATAATTTATCTAGCAGTAGACACACTTCGTTCGACAATCTATTGTACACGTAATTATGACACGACATCTTTCGAAAACACTCCGATTCAAACAGTAAAACGCCCATAACTTTGGCTGAACCGATGTCATCAAACATAGCTAAGAACTCTCTCGATAAAGTCACGATTCAAACAAAAATTGGTTCATCCGTTTAGGAGCTATGATGCCACAGACAGATACACAAATACACAGGGTCCCCGTTTTCCGTCGGGGTTTAAAAACAAAGCAATTAATCAATAAATAAATAATAATAGGTAGTCTAGTTTTTCCCCGACTGTGAATCTATACTGCATAACTCACAGGAAATGCAATTTCCCAAAAAAAACATAATTAAACTCAATGATAGTGTACCTTTTAATCAGGGACAATGATCAAATGTTAGAAAGGACAAGCTAAATAAATTATGGAAATGATGACGATGACGAACGACTTGATATTTACAAGATTCAGTTTTAAACTTCATAGTTCCCAATGCAAACGCAGTACTGGCTGTGCGCCCGCTCGGAGTAGCAGTAGGAAGCTAGTTCGCGCACAAATACACACTTTTGCAAATATGTAGCGAAATGGATAATGATTTAGGACGAAACCGAGCGCGCGAAATTTTATAAACAGACCTTTGGCCGTCTAGATGTCATGAAAAAACGACTAAATCTATCTGTTCAAAATAATTTTATTTGCATTGTTGAACTACTAATCTATCCCTGTATGGAGGCCGTTTTGCAATTTTCCGTCTTCTTATGGTATTTATTCGCGCCCAAAAATGCGTTAAAATTAGTGTCGAAATGTGGAACTTTCGACGCTCATAACTTTCAAATATTTTCTTTTTTTACTTTTATGCTTCCATACAGGGCTAGATAATGATGAGACAAATTGATATCACTTTTTATTTTGAACGTACATCGTCAAACAGTGGAATAATCCCTAGACTACGTTTGTATGGAAGAATTTTCGACTAATGTAACCTTAAGAAAAAATTGTAGCCATAAATTTTTCTGTGTACTAATATTTTTAAATATCCAAGTCGTTTTGTAGGAGTAGGTATCTAATAATCTAATAAAAAAACGAAAAAACCATGTTTCAAAAATTACATTATTTGTGAAACATGTTTTTTTCGTGTTTGTTTTTTTATGGTTGGTAAAAAAAATGTATTTATTGGTTTTTAGAAATTCTACCCCTAAAGGGGTAAAAAAAGGGTTGAAAGTTTGTGTGAAAATATAGTTTGTAAATTGGACAAGTAAAATTTTACATTTACGCTCTTGATTGTTAAAAAGAATTCTTTTTTTTTTTTTTTTGGTAGTTCCACCAGTAAAGGGGTAAAAAGGGGGCTGAAAGTTTAGTTTGAAATTTCTACAGTTTGTAAATGGGACACGTGAAATTTTACATTTTCGCTCTTGATTGATAAAAAGAATTTATGTATTTATTGGTTGTTGAAAATTCCACTCGTAAGGGGGTAAAAAGAGGGTTGAAAGTTTGTATGAAGTTTCTATAGTTTGTAAATTGGCTAAGTAAAATTTTACATTTACGTTCTTGATTTATAAAAAAAACATGTATTTATTGGTTTTAGGAAATACCACTCCGAAGGGTTAATAGGGGGGTTGAAAGCTTGTATGACATTTCTACAGTTTGTAAATTGGAAAGGTGAAATTTTATATTTACGCTCTTGGTTGATAAAAAGAATGCATTTATTTATTGGTTTTTGGAAAAGCTACCCTTAGGTACAATAGTTAGTAATAGAGAAAAAGGTGGGAATTTGAAACTTGGCATAAATACTAACCTAAGTAAATGTTAAAGGGTATTCATTATTAGTTTTTCAAAACTACTCCTAAAAGACGATTTAGGGGGTGTTATGACGTACATGGAATCTGACCTACTTGAATCTGACGTCCATTACCGCTTTCGTTAAAGATTTTACTGTACAGGTTTTATTATTATTAAGGCGAGCACTAAGAAGGGATTTTTGTTAATGCAACCTTTATGGGGGTAAACTAAAAAGTTATCTATAGGATACGGATCACGCGAACGAAGTCGCGGTCGAAGTGCTAGTACTAAATATATATGTTTTTCAAACCTTTTGCTTGCCTTAAGGAGTATGCATTAGAAAGTAACCGTTTTACTGCACTAAAGTGGTGAAAGGCTCTTAAAAAGGTACCTACTACAGCTTAACAATATATTTTAGAAACAAGCAGAGTCCGTGGCTAGTTAGCTTCAAAAAGCAAGACAGACAATTAGCTTTTTACCTCTAGAAAAAACAGTACGGCTAGCGGCAATCAGCGCTCGGCCAGTGAAGGCTCCGGGCTCCCGGACTCTTGGTCCCCCAGCTTCGGGTCCCCGGCTGCCGGTTCATTAGGTCTTGCAACCTAAAGAGTTACGTCGGCCACTCCCGCTGCGTCAGCAGGCGGCCCTCGTTACACTAATGACAGCGATTTTGTTCCACTGAAGGCGCACTTTTAGTTCCACGAAACCGTTTAGTGTTGCCCGTCGCTAATGGCCTAATGCTTGCTTGTTCCACGGTTATTTCGTTACTTAATCACCTTTATCTAGCTTCGGTAAATACGGAGTTCACTTCGATACGAGTAGAAATCCTTGTTTGTTTTCCTGTGTTCCAGATTCATTGAGTGAAAGATGTTCCAGTTTCTATTAAGGCAAACCTAACAGGTTTAACGTCCGGCCAGTGATATTTGACAACTCATTACTGAAACTGCTTTGATATTTCCAATTGAATTATATAAATATTCGTGAAAAAGCTTTACTTTTTCTGTTATTTTCCTTTAAGTGTACACTAGTCGAACGAACTATTTTGTGCGCGGGGTTAAAATGCATTTTATATCAACCGACAACACGTGCGGCAGAGATAGATGCTGTGATGAGCAGTAGGAAGCTAGTTCGCGTACGAATACACGCTTTTGCTAATTTGTAGCCAAATGGATAATGATTTAGGATATTTTCCGTCTTCTTATGGTATTGGGACACAGGACACTGGGACACAGGCCTCCTCTCTGTGAGAGGGAATGGGCCGTAATCCACCACGCGTGCCCAGTGCGGGTTGGTGGATGTCGCATGTCTTCGAATTTTTGGTTCTAGGACATGCCAGTTTCCTCACGATGTTTTTCCTTCACCGTTTTGAGAGCAGTGGTGATGAAATAATTTACACAAAGTAAAGCGCCTGCCTGGGCTCGAACCCACGACCTACAACTTGTAAGTCGCGGCCGATACCACTGGGCCACCACTGCTCCAATATTAGTATAGATTAAATTAAATGTTTTTTTATTAAAGGCTTTTGCCGAAAAGATGCTTGACAATAATATTAAAAGTTAAATAGTTAGGGATCAGTACGAACTAGTCAGTAATACAGGATCATAAATAACTTGGTTACGAGTTTGACTTGGACACAAATCTTGTGAAGTTATCTGAGTTCCGCATCATACTTTATATGTGCTGTCAAAGAATATTCAATATGTCCTTTAGACGCTCCTCAACTTTCTTCATGCACTTATAATATGATTTGCATATTCCGATTTTTTGTGGGTACTAAGTGCCCACTACATAATTATGTCACGAGTAGGTACGTAAGTGAGTTGTTAACGTGAAACTTAGATAATAGACTCAACTTTTGCCACAATTTTGAAGTAGAGTAATCGCTGCACTAATTAATCATAATAAAACGCCTGGCGCACCCTGGTGACAGTTGGCACTGGGTAACGGAGAGTCCAGCTGCCTAATCTTCTCACCACGATGATTCCTCACAGTCCCCCTCGGACTACCAACAAAGGCTCTTATCAGAGCCACTACAATCGGAACACCTGAATTCTAATATACTAATTAATTGCCAGTTAATTGTAGATAGCAAAATATGTAAAACTAGTATTTTTCCTGCGATTTCGTTCTCCGGGTCCAACGTGTTTTACGTGATCGGCGTTGTAGCAGTGTTTTTTTTTAAATAATCGATGCAGTATTCCCACAAATTACTTTTTACAAACATATTAAACAAACAGACATAAAAATATTTTACGTTTTTAGTATCTATTAGTTTATTTTAGATTTAGCTGCAGAATAATTATTGTACAGTGCATATTATGCATAATAAATACGTATATTTACATATAACGTATGCTAGATACAGTGTAGAGATTTTTCCTTTTTTATTCGGTTTACCGCGAAAACCCACCATTTCCAGACTATGATTTATCTTGGGGCCTCTAAGCCGAGGGTCACTTTAATAAATGTATTCGGGAAAGGTGCTCTTAGAATGGATGGGAATATTCTGGATGCAATAATCTAATATGCAGAAAATATAGACGTTTTCCTATGGTGTCAAAATGTATTAGTTTGTTAACCCGGCTGGAAGAGTTATGTGTCAGTGCCACCAGTAAAATGCTGAGTTATACCTTCATATCCCATAGAAACCTTAAATAGAGATTTCCACAAAAAACCTATGCACACAAATAAAACCAAATTTCCATAGTAAAATTAAATGTTTGTATATTATATCATTTATTTATTTATAGCGTAGTTACGAGATAATGTAGATACATTATTACAGTGTGTAGGTATACAGATACATCATACATGTACCGTAGAGATGAGTACAGATGTCTATGAGAGTGATAGTTCTCATACGTCACTCATATTCATAACGTTTACTTTGGGCCGCTTCTGTCTGGCGCGAGCCTTCACAAAAAAAGTCGTAACTTCGGCATTAGGTGGCCAACACACAACATGTTAGAGGTGCTTGAAATACGATGTTTTCTTCCTCAAGTTATTCAGGGAGGGACAAGAAAAGTTCAAATAACCCAAATTAAGGAGTGCAATAAAGAGACCCTTCGGATAGCCTTGCGGGAGCAATTCATGAAAATGCTGGTCCAACGTTCCGGTAAAGATGTTCGAAACAGTAGGTATAAAGGGTTGAATAAGATAGGCTTTGAGGCATTCATTTTACTTTTCACTTTGACTGCCTTCGCGGCAGTAACAAACTCTCGGAGAAAAGTTAATGACAGTTATTAATTAAGTATTTTAAACATCGTCCTTGCTAAATGTTTTCATACACCTAAATGAAGTCTCAAATAAATAACAAACGATTTTTCCAAACGTTTTCTTTATTTTTACAAACTTTTTCAATGCTCTCATACAAGTATTAAAGTACCTTGAAATATTAAGATAAAAAATACTAATTATGATCCTTTCATATCTAAATTCCATTTTCTTCGAAATTATCAAAAAAGTACCTACTCGTAGGTTGTAAACCAAATGCGTTTTGTTCAGTAGTTTTGAATTACAAAGTGGCGTAATATCGCGGAATAATAAGTTATCGTTTAAATCATGCTGTCCCTCCAAGAAAGCCCAACAGGGAGCAATCTCAGCCGTAGCGCCAGAAAATATAACGCACACTTACAAATACCCGCGTCCTTAAAAGAACGTATTAAGGAGCGCCGAGTATGACATAAATAGTGGTGGTGTGGAAGTCAGTTGACTATATAAAAATGAGGTTGTGAGGGATGTAAGAGCGGCGGCAGGCGGGCAGGCGGGCAGGGCGCCGGCGCCGCGCTCGCGAGCTGAGCACAGTTCGACGACAGACGCGGCGGCGCCGCCAGTGTCCGCCCAGCGCCCTAGCCGTAACCGCGCTCCGCACGCGACGCAACACGACCGACACAGACGTTACGTATCAGTGTCACGTGCCGTACCGCGCTCATCGCACAGTCGCACCTGACTGCCCAGTGTCCCGCCGTCACATCACCCCTCTCAGACATTACCAACATGAGTGACAACAATGTGATCAAAACACCACCGACGTAAACGTGTGTGTGATAACTTACAAGATGTTTTGTTCATTCCAAATAAATTCTATAAGTGACAATGTGATTCAGAGAAATATGTGTCGCAAATGTGAACTTCAATACTATCTAACATTCAATCCGGCTTAGATTCGACGAGATTCAGACGATATTGTCAGAAATGGCCGTATTTTTTAAACGATGTTTATTTTTAACGGTTATATTTTGGTGGCAAGTAACGAATTTGGCTTCAGTTTGTCTCGACAGTTGTGAATGCATTTCGAACACAACTTCGTGTCAACAATGTTCGTATAACATCACGCTGAAGGAGCACACAGACGTGCACCAGCTATCTGTGTGCTGTAATGAAGAGGTAAAGTTGTCGGCGTGGCCTCACGAGTATGCAAATAAAACTATTGCCCAAGTTACCGCCCGTTTCGGCACTACGTGTAATGCGAGTATTATTTACTTCGACTTACCTTTATTAGACACGAACTCTCTACAAATACGAAATAACAGTTTCATTCAAATAAGGCTCAATATCAAGAGACAGAACTTGAGAGAAATTGATTTATCTTCCAATAACTTGCAATACGTTACCAAGGGAGTCTTCAATAACTACCTGAATCTCCGGAAACTTATTTTAAGCAGAAATAAGATTATTAACATATTTGAGGAGAGTTTCAATGGATTGTCGAAACTAGAAACTTTGGACTTGTCAGAAAATAATTTAACTATGTTGACAAATGTGTTTACACCTCTGAAAAATCTGCAGCATCTCAACTTAAGCAGAAATAACCTCGAGTTTATCCATGAAAATTATTTTAATAATTGGTTACTGCAACACTTAGATGTGTCACACAATAATTTAAGGAAGCTAGCTCCTGGTGCTTTACAATTATTACCAAATCTGGCTCGATTGCTACTCACGGATAATCCTCATCTAGGCATCACACAGCTGGATACACAATTATTGGTTGGCACTGGACGGAGACTACAACAAATAGATGCATCAAGAACAGGCTTACACCAAGTCCCCGAAGCCTTCACACATTCTGTACGGTTTCTGTCGTTAGTCGGGAACAGAATATCAGCAGTCAGATGTGGGGATTTTGATAGTTATCCCCTACTACAGTCACTGGATTTTTCAGATAATAAAGTAGTTTCTGTAGAAGATGATTCATTAGGTAGATTGGAGATGTTATTGTTTTTGAATATAAACAAAAATCATCTCACGTCTGTTCCCAAGTCACTGCCAGATGAATTGAAATATCTATCAATCAATAATAATTTAATCAAAAATCTGTCGATTCCTGATTTGAAAAATTTGCCTAATTTAAGGATATTATTGTTACAAAATAACGATATACATTACATAGAAGACCATGTGTTTGACGACTTACTATCGCTAGAAATGCTAGATTTGTCAAACAACCCGATCCAAACATTGTCATGGAGTACATTTGATGGTCCATTGTCACTTCGAGATTTAAGACTGTGTTACTTAAACTTATCAGTGCCAGAACGAGATGGCTCGTTTCCAATGTCGTCGCCGGAAAGCGTTCAGATGTTACATCTGCAGTCTAGCCCCGGACTGGCCAGACAACTATTGGCTGACTCAGCGGCATTAGCTGCCTTTTCCCATTTACAGTACCTCGACTTGAGAAT
The DNA here is from genome assembly GCA_948252205.1 of Orthosia incerta. Classification (NCBI taxonomy): domain Eukaryota; kingdom Metazoa; phylum Arthropoda; class Insecta; order Lepidoptera; family Noctuidae; genus Orthosia; species Orthosia incerta. The sequence continues at coordinate 12,654,024 of OX411748.1, forward strand.
GAATAATTTATCAGAGATCAGAAATGATTTGTTATTTTACTTGGCTCAACTAAAAACTTTGAGATTGCACGGAAACAATATCAACTGTAGTGCCGAGTTATGGCTGAAAGACTGGATGAACTGGAATAAGAGCTTATCCAGTAGTGAAACTTGCTACTATTCTACTTCGGAAGCTAAAGTAGAGATAACTAAATATAATTGTACATTCCCAGAAACGTTTACGATAAGTGACAGTCTTCCTCCCGTTAACTTGTACAGCACTGAAATGATAAATAAGTTACTGAGATACTATGGATATTTAAATAATAAAACTGAAAAAACTTTTAAACACGGGAACAACAAAATTAAACATGATTATAAAAACATGAAATCACCTGAACAGGTTAAAAACACAGCGGCAAATAGTCTAGACAAAAACGATAACTTGTCCGAAGCAGTAAAAGAAGTAAATAAAGGAAGTGAAAGAAACGAAAATAAAATTTCAATTAACGACTACATGAATGAAACAACAATCGTTAAAGCAAGAGAGTCCTCTAAAATTTTGGATCAAAATAAACTTCAAAATGACCAGCTTAATATTGATCACAGATTTTTAGATATAGAACCGTACTTTTCTGTATCCACACGTAATTATAAGAAAGATCTTAAAGATGAAGACAGTCAAGTTTATCGGAAGAATAGATCTGGAAAGCGTTTAAATACACCACTGAACATAACTAAGAAAACAGAAAACATTGTTTCGGAATCCAAATCTAGTTTTGTTTTGAGCAAGCATTTGAGCGAATCAGAAAACGTGACTGTACACGAGATGGAGACTACGCATCCAAAATACAAAATTGAATATTCGCCGTATCAGTCCGCTGACAACAGTTACGCTCAGTGCATAGGTACTGTGGCTGTATGCGGACTTATAGTGATGTCATTGATACTGTGGGTGAGTTTTCGCCTGCGATACAGAAGAAGAAACGTGCCCGTCGTCAACACGGAGGCGGAGGACCAAATAGAGGTGTCGAATATCTCCGGTGGGGTGTTGTGGTGACACCTGCGGGCAGCCGACCCCACGCCCTTCGAATACGATTCTCTCCTTACGTAGAACTAATGCAATGTGAGTATATAATCATTAACAATAATTAGTAGTTAGTAGACAACTATTATGTAAACTAGTCACATATAAAGTAAATTGAAGATCAATACTGAATTGTCAAAGGAGTAGGACTAACTTGTATGCAAACCCCATTTGCTTTCAGCCAGCCGTATGATATTTGGACTAAATTATAGTACAAACTGTGGTGGTTTTGTTTATTATAACGTTTAGTTACGACAGTGTTGTAGATACAATTCTCTTTTGTTCCAGTTCGAAGCGGTCGGCTGCACGAGGTATGGACGGCGTTTTGTGATATAATTGGACGTACATATTTTTTTATGAAATAAGTACAAATAGATTGGTTAACTGGGCAGCGGGGCTATAAATAGTTTTGTCAGTGTAAATAAATTGTTCTGTTGACTTATGGTGACCGTTGGTTTATAGACCTATTTTTATGTAAAGTCGTCGTAGAATCGTGATTTTAATTTAGATACCTAACCTAGCTGATTTCATCTACTACGCCGTACTTAAGGGCTTTTTGTGGTTAGGCTACAACATACTGTACATATGATATATCGCAATACGTAATGTTAAGTCACCATATCGAGAATAAGATTCGTGGTGTAGGATAAATGGTTGTATTCTTATGGCCGAAAACTGTATTGCGCAAAATATCGTGAAAGCAGATCATGTCTTCCCTGTAAACCTTGTAATTATAACGTTGTAAACAATTTATTGCATAACGATCTCTACTAAAGTGCCAAAATATTTTATTTCTTACTAAGAATTTAGTTTTGTATCTTGACTGTCATTACAATTATCACAAAACTCTACCAATATTTGTTTATTTGTCATTTCGCCCTTACTGTGATTGCATGTTATGTTAGGTTTGATTTTTAATAAAAGTGCACATTTCTCCGGAACAAACGAGATATGAACCCATACAAATATTTGTCCCGATGCGGGAATTGAACCCGGAATGAATACAAAAATTAACAGTTACGCCTGTATGGGTTTAGGATAACTGAAACATGGTACTGATTTCTCAACAATTTTATTTTTTGTATTAACTCGTTATTCTAAATAATAATTTTTTTCGTTAATGTGATAAACACATTGAAAAAGAAAATAGGTAAGTACTGCAAAGGCAATCTTGCTGATTTATAGTAGATATGAAATTGTACACAAATCGGTATCTCTGAGGGATGGCCATAAGCTCTTAGAGTAAGGTTAATTTGAGTGTGTGTTAGGGACAGATGTATATGACTTGTAGCACACTCAAAATAACCTTACTCTTAGAGCTTATGGTCACCCCCTGTTTTTAGTTTGTACGAGTATGTTGATGATATTGGCCCCTTAAAGAATTCCCGATTCAAAAACAGCTTTTGATATTATTAAACACTGCATTGATATTAATTATGTGATTTACATTTAGTGTGGTAATTTAACTTAAATTCGTGTGTACAAAATAATTATCAGTTATTTCAGTAAAATGATTAGTTTTAGCTTACAAAATAAATCAAGTAAAATAAAAAGAGCATAAAATACTATGTAAATCATAAAAGTGTATAATAAATATGCGAATTAAATAGCCACGGATTGATTTGTTGTTCGGTAGTTTATACTCAGTGTTTCACTAAATACCTAATTTTATTTCATTCATCATTCTGAAACCTATGGTTGTAACTTGATATATAAACGTTTTGACGAAAATGATGTGTAGATATATGTTTTTACGTGAACCGTAGATTATGATGTACAAACAGATAGCCAAAGATTTAATAAATAATAGATTGAGTACCATATTTTTATTTATTTGAAAACCCTAAGTTCATAGACACTTTTTAGGGTTCCGTACCCAAAGGGTAAAAACGGGACCCTATTACTAAGACTCTGCGATCCGTCTGTCTATCTGCCTGTCTGTCCGTCTGTCACCAGGCTGTATCTCATGAACCGTGATAGCTAGACAGTTGTAATTTTCACAGATGATGTATTTCTGTTGCCACTATAACAAAAAACACTAAAAACAGAATAAAATAAATATTTAAGTGGGGCTCAAATACAACAAACGTGATTTTGTTGCCGTTTTTTGCAATAATGGTACGGAACCCTTCATGCGCGAGTCCAACTCGCACTTGGCCGGTTTTTGTATTTAAGATCTTCGAAAAAGCGACATTTGAATAACAAAATCGAGATTACAATGTTCGATTTGCTTGTACATCTGAAGAGTCAAATATGAATAAAAGTCTCTCAGATATACATTTGTTTGAAATAAGAATAAGTCGACTAAAATGTAACAACTGAACCGAAAGTAATTTTCTTTAAGACTCATCTGAAGAAAATTGTGATTATTTGAAAAGAAAAAAGAGAACGGTCTGGTAATGATTTTCACACCGACTTCAAAAAGAAGAAGGTACAGAATTTTAATGATTTTTTTGTGAATATTTACTGATTACTTTGAAACTGCGTGATAGATTTGCATAGCTGCTAGAGATAAGTTTGATGAAGACGCGGTGGTTTGTTTCTTTTTAAAAATCTGCCTAAGTGCTTCTTATCTATATCAAAATTCGAACTTAAGTTTTCGGATTTACGGAACTACGTAAGTAGGCTACCTATTATAAATTCATCATGTAACGAGTACCTTATTCATCTTTAAGCGACCAAAGGTTGTATTTCTTAAGAGCCTATATGCGCTTTAGTGCCGTAAAACGGTAACTTTCTAAAGCATACTCCTTAGTAACGGCTAGGTTAAAAGGTTTGAAAATAAAAATATATTATTGTTTCATGTATATTATTTTTAACACATGGATTTTTCGTATAACAAATAGTTTACTTTAATAAAACAATTAACAACACGCTATTTTTTCGCTACTTTTGTATACTTCTCCAAAACGAATTGGATGTTTAAAATATTTTTACACAGAAAAATTGATGGCTGGCATTTCTTCATAACTAACATAGCATATGTAAATCAAATAATATTTTGCAATCAAAACTGTTCAAAAGGAGGTTCAATATTGATATTTTGGAGTCGAGCGGGCGCATGGATGTGGGTGCATTAAGTAGCTCTTCTCTCTAGATCTTCTTTATCTTACTTCCTATCCTATTATATCCTACTATTATTGCGGCATATATGCGAAAATATGTGAGTATAGATGGATGGATATTCGATACTCTTTTACGTAAAAACTGCTGGACGGATTCTGTAATATAGCTTCATCATATCAGCCGAAAGATGTCCACTGCTGGACATAGGACTGCCCCAAGTGTCGCCACATTGACCGGTCACGTGCGTCCCGCAACCAGCGGATCCCCGCAACCTTCACCAGGTCATAGGTCCACCTGGTGGGAGGCCTTCCAACGTAACGTCTTCCGAGTCGCGGTCGCCACTCCAGAACCTTTCTGCCCCATCGGCCATCCGTTCTGCGAGCAATGTGCCCTGCCCACTGCCACTTAAGTTTGGCAATTCTTCGGTCTATGTCGGTAACCCTGGTTCTCTTGCGGATCTCTAAATTTCTGATGCGATCACGCAAGGAAACTCCGAGCATAGCCCTCTCCATTGCCCTTTGGGTGACTTTCAGCTTTCTGATGAGGCCCATTGTAAGTAACCACGTCTCAGAGCCATATGTCATCACTGGCAACACACACTGGTCATAGACTTTCGTCTTAAGACACTGTGGTAAGTTGGACGAGAAGATACCGCGCAACTTCCCGAACGCTGCCCAGCCGAGTCGGATTCGACGGTTGACCTCTTTCTCGAAGTTGGCCCTACCCAACTGGATCGTTTGTCCAAGGTAGACATAGTCGTCCACAACTTCGAGTGTAAAGTCTCTAACCTTGATAGGAGTGGGTGTAACATGGGCATTCAACATCACCTTGGTTTTGTCCATGTTCATCCTAAGACCCACTCTTTCGGAAGCTCTACTGAGGTCATCGAGCATTGTACTGAGGTCCTCCATGGTCTCAGCCATAACCACTATATCGTCGTCAAACCGAAGGTGAGTGATGTACTCGCCATTGACGTTGATGCCTAGCCCTCTCCAGTCCAGAACCTTGAAGACATCCTCCAGTGCAGCGGTAAACAGCTTCGGAGATATGACGTCTCCCTGTCTCACACCTCGCTGCAGAAGGACTGGTTCCGAGGTCTGATCCTGAAGTCGAACTGACATGGTGGCGTTTTTGTACAAACACTTCAACACTTCGATGCACTTCAATATAGCTTATAATATAATAATAATAAAAGTAATGGAAGTATTTATTAAACACGAGTGGAGCCGTGGGCGGCAGCTAGTACAGCGGCGGCATTACTACTTATTTAATAAAAATAAAGATGTGAAAGTTTGGATGGATGTTTGTTTGTTACTCAATCGCGGCAGAGCGGCTAAACGGATCTGGATGAAATTTGAAACAGAAAAAAAAAGATCTTTTATTTCTACAAGTTATATACACACACAGTTACAATATAATAATAGAAAGTACCTTTTAAGCAAAAAATTGCTTGTATTAGGTACTAGCTGTTGCCCGCGGCTTTGCTCCCGTGGACCTACACACAGGACCCATTTTCGGGATTAAAAAATAGCCTATGTTACTCAGGAATAATGTACCTTTCTATTGGTGAAATAATTTTTCATATCGGTCCAGGAGTTTTGGAGCCTATTCGGTACAAACAAAAAATCTTTCCTCTTTATATTTATAGTCTGGAATAGCACATATGCTACTTTTTATCCCGGAAAAATGAACTGGGAACGCGGGCGAAGCCGTTAGCAGAAGCTAGTTGTTTATAAAATATCCATTATCAACATTGAAAACTCTTCTTACCTTGAGGGTGTTTCATAAATAGAGTGCGTTTATTTATAAAAATATTTTCTCAATATTTGTATTGGCAAAGGAAATAAAGGGGCCGCTACGTTAGTGAAACCGATATTTGCCTGTGGGGCAGAGAGGGACATTTTCAAATAATATGGCCTTATTAATTTATGTACATAAGTAACAGGCTACGGATTGTGTGCATTTCAATTCTGTGTGTTATTTATTATATAATTTATTGTACACCACAAAAAACATACAGGACACACGTTCACAATAACAAGTGTACAATGGGCGGTCTTATCGCACTAGGCAATCTCTTACAGACAACCTTTGGATGGACAGAACGATAGGAGCAGAATTAAGGGTCAGTGTACAAATTATCATAAATTATATACTACTTATAACATAAAATACAAACATACAATATTACAAAAAATATATTAATACATATAAAATATAACAGAGAAAGGAGAAGAATAAAAATTATAGTGAAAGGTAATGCTCCTTCACCATTTTCTTAAACGTTGGCAGCGTTTGAGCACGTCTTATTTCAATAGGTAGTGCATAGTATATTTATAGTTTTGGTCAGCCATCTCGCGAATATGTATCCTCCGACTGCACATCATGATTTTCTTCTTGTTTACGTCTTATCAGTCGGGTTTTTTGATTTCATTAACTTTTTATTTCATGCTTTTTAAACTACATAAAATATACCTAGTAGTAGAAACGCTTCAATCAACAATCTATCGAAACACGTAATTATGACACAGTATCTTGCGGCAAAACACATATTCAAAGAGTAAAATGCGGGTAACTTTTTAACGGCTGAACCGATTTTAATCAAACACAGCTAAGAACACTTTCAACAAAGTTACCTTACAAACAAAAAAACAAAAACAAAATCGGTTCATCCTTTTAGGAGCTATGATGCCACAGACAGACACACAGATACACAGTAACACACGTCAAACTTATAAAGGAAAAAAAATAGGAAAAGGCAACGATATCGATAGCGACGCGGATCTTTATTCGATATAGAAAAGTAAGTACTAAGGATAATTGCGTATTGAATCATATAATCCAAAATACATACAGACATATGCATAGTGTCATTAACAAGGATCGGAATAGGTAGAGTAAGGTACTTTAAGGTACTTTCGTACTAAAAGTACGAAACCCTAAAAAAATATTTTTATTCTTCGAAACAGTATTTGGTTACCAAAGTATTCAAAGTCCAATAAAAATTCGTCATATTCAAATCCCGGGATTATTACGTCACGATCATTATGCCGGGATTTCAAAGGAGGTATTATCCACTCTACGTTAGGTACTTCCTTTGCTCAAGTTTAGGTACATATACTCTTTCTATTCCGATCCCTGGTCATTAATAAGGTTGCCCTAGTCGATCATTCTTCCATACAAACGTAGTCTGGCGATTACCAGACTACGTACTACGTACGTTCAAAATTAAAAAATGATATCAATTTGTCTCATCGTTATCTAACCCTGTATGAAAAAAAAAAGAAAAAAGCAGCGCGGGAGTTCGGGTGTATTCCTTTTTTTTTAACGAATTGATCCAAGAGCGAGCGAAGCGAGCTCGGGAGCTTAGAGAACCCCAACACGGATAGGTTAGGTTCGAAGGGGATGACGGGAGCTGAATTGAGCGAGCAAAGCGAGCGAACTTAACTCCCGTCATCTTCTTCATGATAGGTTACTTTAGACCCTGCAGACAGAAAAAGGAGCTCCGTCGACAAAGTTTTATTTTTAAGTCGCTGTTTTAAACATTGGTATCCGCCCACTGTTTGTCGCCCACTTAGTATTTCAGTAAGCCATATTCAGTATTTTTTACACCTTTAATTTGAATTTTTTTTTGCTCGTTTAAATACTATTCAATGTAAAATAACGGGCTGGACAGAGAGTAGATATAGCTTAATTAGGTATTTAGCAATGGAGACTGCCTCATTGGTATAGTGGTCGCAAGCGCTAATGGAGGCCATGGATTCGATTCCCGGATCCAGCAAAGTGTTATTGAGTTTTTAACAATAAGCTCGCCCCCTATTAAATAACTGGCGAAATGTCGTGTCGAAAACGACGTGTAGTTCTACTACTCGTCTTTTTTATCGTATATTATACATTGTTATACTGTTATTAATATTTACTATATGTATTTATTTCACCCATTATGGATGCAATAAATTTAATTTGATTTCAACAATACAAAAACAAAATACCAATGTGTTACACCGATTAAAATTTCTTCATTAATAAAGTCGATTGTAGCAAGATATCAAATCGGTACCACATTAGTTCATCACTATACTTCTTAAAAGATAGTTTGATCTATGCGACATATATGTCAAACTGACGCATACGTTATTCTACGTTATTGTTAGCCTGTCAAGCGCTATTGTTACTGTATTGTATATTGATACTGACAGCTGTCGCAGAGATAAAGCTATCAGTGATTCGTTTTTGAGCTGTCAAATGTAAAATTACAGACTGGACAGAGAATAACTCCGTCTTACAGTCAACCGCGACATTGACACCCAGAGCGGGAGAAGTCATTGGATGATTTCCCACCCAAAAAAAAAAAAAAAAAAAAAAAAAAGGGGCTTTGTGTCGTAGTAGCAAAGGTGGTTTGCCCATTTCAAGACGTGTAGGTGAATTTAGACAAACTGTGATCGACAATGGACGCTGCTGAAACTTGTTTTAATGCTAAGGTAATTATCATTAAGTATAAGTATTCCATATTTTAATATTATAAATGCTGACGACATCCACCAACCCGCAATGGGCCCGCGTGGTGGATTACAGCCCATTCCATCTCAGAGAGAGGAGGTCTGTGTCCCAGCAGTGGGAACATTAATAGGCTGATGATGTGATGTGAAATGCTAAAGTAACTCTGTCTATGTGTTTGTTACGATTTCATGCTTAAACCGCTGAACCAATTTTGATTAATTCCGTTATAGCGATAGATTGGACCTTGGACAGATACTTTTTATCACGGGAGTAAATGTACTCCAAATCCTGTAAATGTTATCCCAAGGGCATTCCCTTGGGATAACATTTACTTTCGACGTTCACGCGAGCGAAGCCGCAGGCAGAAGCTAGTAATAACATAATTATGTGAGTTAATATTACCTAATTTAATTAAATTATTTATGAGTTTCCAATACAATATCAATGATTTGCGGTAAGTGGTAAACTCGCTAATAAATCAACTTTTAGTGGTTAACTTCCAGTGCTGTTATTAATTTAGAGAAGTTGTTAATCACTTGTTAGTTAACCAATAAGCTGTCTATAGAAAATTCAAAGGTCAAACAAAATGGAGTAGGTAATTATATTTAATTAACCTTTATTTGCTGCCATTTTGTTCTATATTAAAATCTATTCTATCTTCTAGGCTTAAAGACTAATTTTAACTTCAACTTTTCTAATAAAATTAATAAGATCACTATCTAGTATTGCATTTACCTGAGGGCTATAAATACATTCCCTTTGAACATAGTTGTGAAGAAAATGATTGAAATAGTTCAAATGGTTAGTAAAAGAGTAAAGTGCTGTTTAATTTCAAAAACTATTTTTGTATGAATAAAATTATAAATGTTTATCACTAATTAAATGCCAATACCTATAAAATTAAAAGATATATTATAAGTAGTTGGATAATACACATAATTTTGATGACAAAAAAAAATTAACCGTTCGTCTTTAGCGGTGGATATTAATTTCGAAATTTAAATAGGACCAACTTTTACTCTTTCCAACAAAAAATGAAAATATTTGAAATCGTACCACGTTATAAAAAGTTACGCGTAAAAATCATCCTCATCCTTTTTTTTTCGTCGGTTAAAAATCAATCTTCCTTTTCGCAGCTATGTTGGTGTCATAAGTAAGTAAGTCTTAAGTTATTTATTTCTTAACAAAACATTGAAACATTGTGTGGAAAAATAAGAAAATAGAACAAAGCCTTTAAAAAAGCATCGATTAAATTGAGTGAAAACATGAAAATACAGTAAATAACAGTATCTTAATAATTAACAATCATTCATAAATAATTTGATTTTAATAATAGAATCAAATATCAAATTCAGTAATAATTATAAAAAAGATCAATAATGCTACATATTTAAATAGAAAATTTATATATAATAATTATTTAGTTGCCATTTTAAATTCATCCAGTCGAATAAATAAAAAAATATAAATCTCTCCAGTCAAGACAAAAATAAACAGTTACTAAAATATAATGCATAGACAAAATAAAAAAAAAGGTTAGTAAATGTCGCATATAAAATAACAAGATACGAGTAATACTAAAATTAACCAAAATCCAAAATATTATAGTAAATATTAAAATAATATCATAAATAATTCAATGTCAAAAATAATGTTCAATAGTAATTTATAAGTAGAACAATAATATCACATATCCACCAAAAATAATAATAATCCAAAATCCATTTCAAAAGCATAACAGTTATAAAAAAATAAAAGAAATGCCAAAGAATAAAATTCAATAATAAAAACAAAAATGATAATAATCCATATTCCCATTAATCCAACAACGTTATCGTTTGTCATCTAGGAACTCATCGACAGTGTAGTAGCCCTTCCTAAATAAGTATGTCTTGAATTTGTTTTTAAATAAGTTCGCACTATTAATGCTTTTATACTCTACGGGTAACTTATTGTATAGAAGGACTGAATGATATCTGGGACTATGTTTAACCACGTTGAATTTCGTTTGGATTGCTTTAGGTAAGTCTTTCCTTCGAGTTTTATGTCTAGTTTGTCTTTGCTCATCAGTTTCGTGTTTGTGCAAAAATTTGTTAGCAAAACTAATATATATAGGCATGGCACAGTCAAAATTGTATGTCTAATGAAATGGTCCCTACATGATTCCGTCTGTTTTAACCGGAGCATTGTCCTTTAAGGGTACACTAGTCAACGGCACGAACTATTTTGTGCGCGGGGTTAAAATGCATTTTATATCAACCGACAACTCGTGCGGAAGAGATAGATGCAGTGATGAGCAGTAGGAAGCTAGTTCGCGTACGAATACACACTTTTGCAAATTTGTAGCGAAATGGATAATGATTCAGGACGAAACCGAGCGCGCGAAATTTTATAAACAAACCTTTGGCAGTCTAGATATCATGAAAAAACTACTAAATCTATCTGTTCAAAATAAAATTATTTGCATTGTTGGAATACTAATCTATCCCTGTATGGAGGCCGTTTTGCAATTTCCCGTCTTCTTAGGGTATTTATTTGCGCCCAAAAATGCGTTAAAATTAGCGTCGAAATGTGAAACTTTCGACGCTCATAACTTTCAAATTTTTTTTTCTTTTTTTCTTCCACACAGAGCTAGATAATGATGAGACAAATTGATATCACTTTTTATTTGGAATGTACATTGACAAACAATCGATCGACTTCGACGGATTTTAATAACAAAATACCTAAAATAAACAACATTAACATATATATAATCTCCAGCCATATAGGACTTTGCATGCCAGTATGCAATTTCGCAAAAGATCTGCTGCGCTATACAATAAAATCAATAAATACACACACACAAACACACACACATACATTTACCCCAAAAACTACTATGACAGTAAAAAAAATGGAATGGAATGCTTACCTACAATGATACCGAAACACTTCTGAAACCTTAACACAAACACACCTCACACTCATGTCCTCTCAGTTATACCTACAGGCTACACTCTCACTGACATAAACTCACACACATACTTACACCCACTCATACACATATTTGATTTAAGTTAATGTTAATTTATGTAGTTTTAGCATATTTTTTATAATACGTTTTGCTATTTGTATAATACGTCTTGCTATGGAAGAGCGGACTCTTCTAATACAGGCACTATCTGCCTATAGGATCCAATCAAAAATTTTGTTTATACCTAAACTTGTTTTACCAATAAATTATTTTCCTTTTTTTTCATTTTCCTTATGCGACATTATATAATATCTAGATAAAAGTTATGTTAGAGAACCATTATGACAGAGAACTCGATGATAGCGATTTCATTACGTCTAGGAAACCCAATCGACTGACAAGCACCTTTGAGCAATCCACTCACTGATCCTGCTGAGTCAGCACTTTTCCATCAGATCAATATAGTTGGCCCACATTCGACCCGATTGGGAATCAAAGCTATTCAAATATAAGTTTGAGTGCTCTCATTTTGATACACAATTAAGGAAATAGTTTCATTAAAACCCACTGTTACTGTACCTTTATGAACCATTTCTTTTAGTGAATAATGTTTTGATGCCATATTATCTATACTAATATTATAAAGAGAAAAGATTTTTTTGTTTGTTTGTTTGTTTGTACCGAATAGGCTCCGAAACTACTGGACCGATTTAAAAAATTCTTTCACCAATAGAAAGCTACATTATTCCTGAATCACATAGGCTATTTTTTTATCCCGAAATAGGGTCCCGTGGGGTGGTCCACAGGAGCGAAGCCGCTGGCAACAGCTAGTTTTAATATAAAGACGAAAATTTGGTAGAAATAGATATTGATTAAGGGCAAAGTAATTACCTTGAAAGCAGGTGCTCTAGACAGAGAAAATTAGGGGTACAGCAGGCAATTTAGTTGGATGAAAAGATGATAGTCTGAAAGGCACAGCGTACTTACATAATAACTTATATAGTCCGTAGAGTAACGTAACACTAACTTATTTACTCGGGAGAACTATTAGGGAAATCTTTGTCGTTAAGTTGTTTTTCTTGACGGAGAGTTATTCTTGGTAAATTAAAAGTTGTTGGGGAAACTAAGGAAGATAAGACAGGTAATAAGATGTACAGTATAAAGTTGTAACTAGTTTCATGTTACTTATAATGTGATTGTGTATTTTATTAGAGTTTTATCCTAAAAATCTATATGAAACAAGGGTCTTGCCATGAAATTAGTCGTTACAGTAATCTGGTTTAATAAAAACAAACAACGAACAAACGTCTCTTTCCGGAAAATTGATGAGCAAATAACTGCAAATGAGATCGCGTCAGTTGTGCATTAAGATAACCTTTTTATTGCATTCCTATTTCGTGCGCTGTTTCCTCATCCATTACAGCGCATTGACTTGCTAAGTGCGAACATTACAGGAAGGCGTAAAGCGAACGATCCCGAAGTAGGCGGAACACGAAAATGTTAATAAGGTTATTCGAGATTGTATAGTGAAATGTAAACAGCCCTTGGGCTATTATGAGTCGTGGTACACAAGACAAACAGTCTTGGGGCGGCGCCGGCGTCTGTGTCCTGCTTAAATATTGATATGGCGGCTCAATTCGTCAGCACTGCTGCTCCAGCCCATGCTGAGATCCTCACTCAATTATTAAATTTTTATTAATTCCATGATTCATACCTTTCATACCTGCTACAGTTTGTATTGTATAATTGGGGTCCTAAACTTAGCAATTACGTAGAGGTTACCAAAAGGTAAATTGATTTGAGAAATGGTTATCTTTTTATTTGCATTGAGTCTTTTGAATTTCTATATTAAAAGGGTTCTGTCTTCATTTGTGATAAATTTTCGCTATTTATAGAGTGACATTTGAGTTAATTAATGTAATTTAAAGAACACGTTTATTAAATTGAAATGTCACTACTTAATTAATTTGCAGTGACGCAGATGTTGTTTGTCGTTTCTGATTAATGCACTTGTAAATTAAATCCTTTAAGTGAGGCCTGCGTAGCACCCTTCATCTGTGAAACACATGGAGACGCCCCATCCAGGGGTTCTCCCTTAGTTAGTTCGTATAATTTAAAAGTTTAAGACCGTCGACAACAATGCATCGAATACTACAAAACTCATTAGAGTTACCTACCTATCAATTTAGCTTAGTAGCTAGCTAAACCGAATCTTAATATTGCCGTAATTATAGCAATAACATCTACTATTGTTTGAATGACTAACATAATTAGCATAAGCAAGTGTCATATTATTCAATGTTTACGATATCAATTAAACACATAAATAATTAGGAACCTAACACAATGGCGCTATGATTACGTCGCAAGCTCGGTCTAAGACGACGAGTTGGTTTCATGGTCAGTGACATAGCGTAATGGGGGCAGGGGCGGACTCCAGACGGCGTTTTCGGGGGTAGCAAATTTCACAAAAAAATATGTAATATGTTATGTTTTATTTTGCATGCTATATTTTTTTTAACGTTGATCCTGCCTAGGATTGCCTGTATCGTGGGTGCATTTACAAAAATATAAACTCACATACACAAACAACTAGACCGGAACAACTATCTGTAGGCCATACAAATATTTATTCCGTGCGGGTATCGAACCCACGACACGCAGCGCACCAGCCGATCGCTCAACCACCGCGCCAACCGTATCGTCGTTTATATAAAAAATAGTGTTCAAAGAACTGCAAATTAGGTAAAATAATACATAATTATTTTACTCTTTTAAATTGTAATAACTAAATAAGAGGGCGGCAAATTATTCCTCAGCCCCGGGCAGTTGAAACCCACACTACGCCACTGTTCATAGTCTGACTTAATAAATCATAATTATAGTAGACAAAGGTCGTTTATTCTGGTTGGCTTTAATTACCATCCCCTTTAATCCCGCGCTCCAATAAAAGCATTTAATTAAAATTGTAGCAGTAAATACATCAACAACGCTTTACTAAGAAACCAGTGTTGTAAGGTAAAATTTAATAAACACCGCTAACGAGCGATCGGGTTTCAATGAAATGCTGCTTTTATTAATTCTTCAAATGGCTCACGATGGGTTAACAGATTATCCGAGGGCCTAATTGCTTCCTGCGGTTAGCATTTAGCTATGTGAAGGATTTTACTAATAACTAATGATAATGCTGTAGGCACTTCATGACTCAAGGAGTATATTATTAAAGGTGTTCCAACAGCATTATTCTGCCGTTATAATCTGAATGCTGTTGGAACTGCTCGATTCTATTTACGATGACATACATTATTATCAGATTGGTGTGAAGGTTTCAATATATGTTACGAAAAAGCCGCTCAATTGTCTCGAGGGCTCTTGGGCTTATTTGAGACCTCTCAGGTCTCAAATAAGCCCACTCAAAATATTATAGATACTTCATTCCAAATACAACCCTTAGCTGGGTTTCCACGTGAATTTACGGCAATATTTCTCAAATAAGCAGACTATTCCTTGATCTAATATTAGAAGGTGTCATTAATATTTCAAGCCTCGGCTTCGTTACCGTGGCCATCGCACTGAGTTGAACATTATCTGTGCAGCCCTTCCCGAAATACAAGGTGTAATTGAAATAACAGAAGTCCTGAAATAGGTCTTTGTACTCATCCTTATGAACCAGTTTTAAGTACTACGGGCCAACCCTGAAATCCCGTAAAAATCAGCTGTTCAGTACATTGATGAGTTATGAAAACATAAACAAAGATTTAGAATATGTTTGTATTTTTTCTTTTTTTGTTAGTTGGCACAACGTCGATCAAAATTGATTGGATTAATGGAACAAAACCAGCATTAATTGGTAAGTTTTCATTTGTATAAGTCGAAAGTATTTGTAAATAGTTTTTTTGTAAAAATCTATCTAAATAAGTAAAATCTGTTTCTATAACTGTTCTGCTTTTCCTATTCCAATGTTTAATGCATGCCGTGGCAGCCTTTAATTAAGAGTACACTAAAAAACCGGCCAAGTGCGAGTCGGACTCGCGCACCGAGGGTTCCGTACAAACCTCAGCTTTAAGGTATTAGAGACCTGAGTATTTGAAATGAATTTCAATTTAATACGTCTACGCGTTCGTGAGGTAGTAAGTTTAAAATTATTAAAAAATATTTTGATTATAATTATGTGTATAAATTTCTAGATTCTGAGTTCACGGGAAGTATCCTGTAGGTTTTGATTCCCTTGCGAGTGTCGAAAATTTGCGGAAATTTGCGGAAACGGCTGTATTTTTTGATTGCGTTGGCTTAGAAGTTTGTTTTTTTTTCACAGCTTTAAGGGACAGTCGATCTGAGTATTTGATATAAATTACAGCTTGATACCTCCACGTGTTCCTTAGAAAAAGGGTCTTGACAGACAGACAGACGGACGGACAACAAAGTGATCTTATAAGGGTTCCGTTTTTTCCTTTCGAGGTACGGAACCTAAAAAAGGGAAACATTTAGTACTATAACATGTATTTTTCGGTGTATGCTTTGTTGGTTGTATATAAAATAAAATAAAGTTTATTTTATGATTATTTTCGAGCTTTCGGGATTATTAACCCTATAGTAAAAATTAATCATAATGATGATACAATGACCTCTTTTCATTAATTGCGTTGTTTCAAGTACAACCTGTAGTTGTAGGCTCGATACTCACACAGGTAAAGATAAATTTACCCGTTCACCTCATTTGATTTTCGAGAGCTTAAGGATTGTAACGGTAAGTCCGATAAACCCCATTGTTGAATTCGGGGCTCAAACTGAAATTTGGGAGGAACTTAATGCAGGTTGGACAACTTTGTAGGAACAAGTTAAATGGCATACTCGACTTCATTCATTTAAAATCTATTTTCGTTTCTCATAACGAAGGAACAGTGAACTGAATGTATGAACGTTATGAGGTATAACTAGTGTAATTCAAACAGTGAAGTGCGATAGCGTGTGGGTTTAGTATAAATGCATAAAGCTCTCTTACATCCTTCAGTTCTATTCATAGGGAGCCTGAACTTAAGTGGGAGCATTAAGGAAATGATTGCCGTTCATTAGCATTGCCATCGGGCTGGGACATACTGACATATGTAATGTACACATGGCAGAATAGTCAAGTGTACCGACTGCAGGAAGATGATAAAATTTTCTTTTATGCAAAATTATGAGTTCCATCGATTGTCACCGTATCTCCCAGCATGGCCAGCCCATCTCCATTTGAGACTATGAGAGAAGTGTAGAGCATCCTTTACCTTGGTTATTTTCCGAATTTTATGTTTCTTACTTATCTCTCAGCTTTATATTTAAACAGCTCCTTTGGAAAGGAATCCAAAATGGAAAGGACCGCATGGCGTGAGAAGTGGAGGTCGCCCGGGCACCCGGTGGCAGGACGAGATTGTATCCAAAGCAGGAAGAAACTGGATGACCACTGCTAAAGATAGGGAAAAATTGAATTCTTTGGAGGAGGCTTTTACCCTGAGGGGGTCCACATTAGAAGGAGATTAAATTGCATGAGTAGTAGATTTATTATGGTTACTTAGTAATAATAATTATTAAATATTAAATTAATTAATTCTATCTAATTATTGTGGAATGAAATAAAGCTATATTATTTATTTATGTATGAAAGAACCTTGATCTGGTGGTCGGTCGGTTATATTGAATAGGCCCTTGTTGACATTACTTTACAAGGTGGCAATTTCGTGTAAACACGTAGGCAGACAACGCACCTGCAGGTAAGTGGTAACCGCCACGCCACTTATACCATAGATGCACAGGGGAATTGCAGCAGCGTTGTTTACCCTCGTCCCTAGGGACAAAGTTGCCATGTCTCGTGTACCGCAATTACACCAGCACAACTAATGCTTCATAGCACAAACATAACATAACGCCTGCATGTCCCAAAGGGTTGACAGAGGTGCATCCATTGTAATTCTCATGTATTAATCGATGACTTAAACATAAACTCGTTCCCGGTTGACGACTCTGAACTTCTTCACATTGAAGAAGTTCAGAGTCGTCAACCGGGAACGAGTAAAGATTTCGCGCTGCTATTGAGAAATTCTAGATGGAAAAGCCCAATAACACTTTGCCCCACATTTTTTTTTTTGGGAATCGCAACTAGGGCCTCACGCTCAGCAGTAGCGTTTACAACGAAGCAGTCATAGTCACAGACATAAATCTAACTGGATAACGCAAGTCCCTCCATCTGTATGAAAACCAAGCGTGCCACTTTTTCACACACAGTCTAAGTACAAATTTACATTACCAATGAAAGAAAACATTTCCAATGCCTCGGTCAACTTTTTCTATACAGATTTTACTACAGCTACATATGGCATAATTAGGCATTTTTGCCGATAAAGCTAAATGAAATGCTCAAATTACGATCATTGATCGTAATTTTACTCTGAGTTTGACACGCGAAGTACATACAATCGCGTCATCTAGTTTGATTTATATCTGTGGTAGTACTTCCCTAATACTCCACTTACTATTATGTGATTTTTTGGTACCACACTGCATAACAAATCTATTTTGCTCACTATAAAAGGCAAATTCGTGCTCCTGAAAGCCAGTATACAATGAAAGTTGTGCGGGTCAATCTTTTATATAAATCTGACACAGCACATCGGAGATCCTCGGACCTCGGTCCTCCGAGCACCCTGAATTATTCATCTATTCCTAACTATAGTTGCGATTCATTCTTTTGTTTTCACTATGTGAATACCTCACAAGTTTTATACTATTTGTTTAAGCGAATTTGCTTCCGTATTTGGATTTCAAGTTGGTAACTGTTTGAATTAGTTTGACTAAATAAATTGTTTGTATATAACATATTTTTTCGAAGATTTATTGTTGTTGCTATGATGTCTATTTGTCAATTGCAAAATACATTCTTGTTTTTTGGACCGTTTTTACCTACTGTGGACGTTCATCAAAATATCTTTCCTCAGATTTGAATTCAGCAGTAATCATATTTCGTATTTAATAAGGAGCCGATCTACAAACTGATCATACATTTTGACAAAAAAAAACAGTTTACCACACCATTATTAACTCACATAAAAAACTCGAACTAAAAATGGTTCATTAAAGTAATGAATGAAATAATAGTATAGTAAAAGTAGAATGCCTTTATATGAGGAAGGTGTGGTCAGCTGCGACCGCGACTGCGGAGCGCTCCCGCGTACATTCAGCGACCCTGAATAATTCATCGGGGCTTTTGCTGTCACGACCTTACTTGGCCGCGAATAACGTCTAGTTCTAACTACCCTACTATTTACCTGTATACATGTTATAGTCAAAACTGGTAATCGGTCCAAACTGGTTTTAACTAGTCACATTCTGAACCGTTGTTATGTTTAATTAAAATCAGTTTTATATGAACGGTTACTTACGAATAACTACCAAAAGATGTTTATAACGGCCATTTTTAACGCATATTTAACACTCGCTACGGAATCAAAACCTTATAGGGTACTCCAGTTGAAGAATAAAATGTCTTATAGCACAAGTAATAGAAAAAAATATTGCGGTTACATAAAAAATGATTATTAACTTATTTACAGTTCGTAAACTGACCGCAACCTATGGTGCAATGTATGGGGACAACAGTTATCCGATATAAAAGTTAATTTTGTCCTTCAATCCAGTTTATCTTCTCGTTAGAGCAATGTTCGGCTCTTAAATTTTTTATGAACTTCAGTAAAATTATCTAATTATTTTGGTGATTGTAGCTGTTTGTACAGAACCAAGCAACGTCAGCGCAAGTCCGAATCTCACTCGGTTGGTTTTTTTTTATAGTTTTAACTATAAAAATAGTTTTAACCGATTTCCAATTTTGACTGTGACATACGTAACTTCACTTACGAATATTTCTCACGTGATAATATCACCCGACACAATTTTAAGCTGCAGAATGGTAGGTGTTACTTGCCAGTTAATGGACTCAAGAGCACTTGTGTCCAAGAATTTATTGGCCTGTCTCGGAAATGTTGCAACTCGAGTTCTTTATTTGGGTAACATTTTGTATTGTATTCAAAGGCATTGGTTGTGTTGCGAATGAAGTATCTTTTTGTAGATATTTATTTACAACATAATGTACCTAATTACAATATAAACTTTATAAGTTATTATATAAGAAAGTGATAACAATAGTTATGTACAAACGCGTATAAAACGGGGTGAGAGGAAAACTAATTGGCCATCAAAAATTCGTCCACATCGCTGTCAATGGGAAAAGTGCCCAGAACACTGGCATCAAGCTGTTTCTCTTTAGCCAAAAAAAAGCCCAGCTAACTTTTTGTAGGTATTATATTTTAAATGTTTTTTTTCATAAAACTGGCCAAGTGCGTGTCGGACTTCGGACATTTAGGGTTCCGTACCAGACTGCAATATTAAGTTGTTTGTAATAGGATAAACCGGCCAAGTGCAAGTCGAACTCGCGCACGAAGGGTTCTGTACCTTTATAGCAAAAAACGGCAAAAAAACACGTTTGTTGTATGGGAGCCCCACTTAAATTTTTATTTTATTGTAGTTTTTGTTATAGCGGCAACAGAAATACATCATCTGTGAACATTTCAACTGTCTAGCTATCACGGTTCATGAGATACAGTCTCGTGACAGACAGACGGACCGTGGAGTCTTAGTAATAGGGTCCCATTTTACCCTTTGGGTACGGAACCCTAAAAATGAGGGAATTTAAAAAAGAAAACTGATTTATCAATATATTGGTGTTTCTTATTAAATGTACGGAATATCACCAAATTTGAAGTTGATAGGTTAATGGGAATTTAGAAAATTATTTGGAACAAAGTTTTATATAAAAACTGACATTGGTGGCTTCTCATTCCTTTGATTCATTGGATCTACCCCATTTTTTTGTTCCCCCCTCTTTACTCGTACTCCCGTACCCCCTTCAAAACCCCATTTTAACCCCAACATTTAAAAAATAAATCAAAAGAATAAAAAACGCGCTTTAATAGAAAACCAAACTAAAACGTAGAAAATAATTTTCAATAAATTTAAATGAAGAATAAAGAAGATTATTTTTTTTTATTAATCACACTATTCTTAATTTAAATTTATTGAAAATTATTTTCTACTTTTTAGTACGGTTTTCTATTAATGCGTGTTTTTTAGTTTTTCTAAACTACATACATAAACTCACGCCTTTTTCCCATAGGGGTAGGTTGAAACTACAGAACGCCACCTGTTACGATCCTTACATACTTCTTTTGCTTCACTCACATTCATACATCTACTCATACACACACGCCGGTTTTGAGTACTGCGCACCTGGCCTTTCTGAAGAACATCACCTATAAGGTCTATGTATGTCTTCCTAGGGCGTCCCCTCCCGGCGTTTCCATGCACGTCTGCCTTGTAAATACCTTTCGTTAGTCGCCTTTCTATCATCCTCTCAACATGGCCAAACCATCTTAACATACTCTTTTCAATTTCAGTCACTACATCTTCTTTTCAACCACAACGTTGTCTTATTACCTCATTCCTCAATCTATCATTTAAAGTTACACCACACATTCTTCGCAAGGAACGTATTTCTACTGCATTAATACATAAGTGTAGGCACCAGCACGCTGTTGTGAACGGCGAAACGAGCCTCCTGAGACACGGACTGGCTGGTCACAACCGCATGTATAGCACCATTCACTTTATTCCCTGCATTCACTCTCCTTTCCACATCGTCTTCAATCTATCCATCCCTTTTGAACATACTGCCCAGAAATACGAGTTCGTTCACTTGCTCCACACTCTTATCATTTATTTTCACTTCACACTCCGATATATCGTCTTCACTTTCAAACATCATTTCCTTAGTCTTGTTCACATTTACACTCATCCCTTTTAACTTAAAAGCTTCATTCATCACAGTTACCATGTCTTGCAACTGTTCTGCTGACGATGCAAGTAGAACTTGATCATATGCATAGAGAAGGCATTTGACAGGCAACTCATTCATCCTCAATCCGCACTTATGCTCTTTCAAACCTATCAGACAACTATCCATGCACAAGTTCAACAGCCACGGTGACGCTGCACAGCCCTGTCTAACACCCCTTGAGATGGAAAACCAGTCCGTATACGCTCCATTTATCCTAACACAAGCACTGGAATCCGTATATAGAGATGTCAGTGCCCGTAGCAAGCGCCAGTCCACACCGTACCCGGATAGCGTCGATCACAGGTCATCCATCCACACACCGTCATAGGCCTTCTCCAAGTCAACGAAAGCATAGTAGACTTTTTTGTGCTTTGCCAGATGTTTTTCAGCTATGCTCCTCAAGGAGAAAATCTGATCCATACAGCCTATTCCCATTCTAAATCCTGCTTGCACGTCCCATAATTGTTCATCCGTCACTTTTACCACTTTATATATTAAAACTTTTGCATATAATTTGCCCACAACACTCAAAAGACTAATGCCGCGGTAGTTTTTACACTCCTGCTGTGAGCCTATTTATTTTTTATGTTTTAGCTCAATTTACTATCACAGCGTGTTCTTTTTTGTTTTTTTAATGACAAGTTATTAATGCTACTACCTCCCTGTGATGGGAGTGGGTTATTAGCGTGCCTTTCCTGGATGTGGTAGCCGTTTCTCAAGTTCCCTCTCTGACACATTTCTTAACACTTGGCGCATGGCACTACCGTGTTTTCGGATATATTAAAAAATTAAGTCATGTGCATGCATTAGCACGCGCCTTGAGACTTGGCACGAAGACACTGACTAAGGGGAATCGGATATAAAAAATCGCTAATCATTGTCATCGGTCGATCCTTGATAAGTGTGCAAAGTTCCAAATTAATGCCGACGTTTTAAAGGGAGTGAAAATCACGTTCAAAGATTCCGTTACATACATACCAAGCTAATAAAAGCGTGTTTTTGAAAATTTGTATAGCTTTGGGTCAACAAGATACTTACTTATACTGTGAAAATTTTAAGACAGTAGCTCTAACTGTTTGTCTGTAAAACCCGTGTTACAGACGATGTACAGACGGACGGACACGTGAGCAATAGGGCTCCGTTTTGACCCTTCGGGTACGAAACCCCAAAGAGTAGTTGCTTTGACGTCACATTGCATAATTTCTTCACTGTTAGTGCCACATACACCTGAAAAAATCCGCCATAGCAGCAAACAAAACAAGTATTAGCATAGTCACATTTGTTGAGACTATTTGGCACATAAATTGGAGCACAAAGACAATAGAAGAAAAGCAATAAACTTCATAGAATGGGACACGAGTAGTCGAGTTAAATTGGCATGGGCGTTCATGGATCACACGATGTTCTGTAGCACCGCTAACTATTTAAATAAATACTTAATATCACGCCTGTATTCGAAGGGTTAGGTAGTGGTGTACGTATATTATCCACACCCGCATTTACCTAGTTGTGTTTTATTTCGAGGTGGCACATTTAGACTCCGGGATCGTATTGAAAAATTTTAGAAGGAATAAACCCAATAACATTACCCCCATGCTTGCCAGTAGCGGTTGTTAGATTGACGAGGCAGACTAAATTATTTATACTGAAATAAAGGAGTTGAAGGGGGAGCTCATAAGGTTTTTGAGCAACCATATTCAGGGTGAAATTGTGATAGCTGAGTAGATGGGACTTACCGAGAGAACACCGTGAATATATTTGAAAAGTTTAAGTTAGGAGCCCTGTGGTCCGAGGTCCATTTCCAGAATTCCAAAAACGACACCTTTTATTTTGATCTTCATGTGCTTGGCACTTTTCGGCCCACAAGGAAAAGGGAAACATAGCCTAAGTCCATTAATTCCTAATCTCACACATTATAAAACGCCTGTCTGTATCTGTCTATTTATAGTCTAGAGAAAAAAACGATGTTTAGCCTCTATGGTACTCTCAGGAAAACTACACAAAGAGGTATATTTATAAAGCGGTTATAAATATCAAGTTTTATTATTATCACTAAATGTTCCTCAAAGGTTGATATCCCTCTGGAAAATAACAAAAACTAAATGGTTCTAAGAAAAACTTGATTTAATAATGGTCAGGTATGTAGGTCTTCAACATCATTTCTGTGAATAAAACCTTTGTGAGGTTTTTAGAACGGTTCATTCAGTTCTCGGAAAAAGAAACTCAGAAAATCTCGAATCATTTTTTTTTTTACTTATTTACTACTTTAGACACATTTAACCAAAAATTTGTAGATTCTAAATTTAAAATTAAGAGCTTATCAAGAGAATAAAAATTTTGGTACTGTTTTTTTATAAATAAGGCTTTGTTTTTAATTGCTTTTACCATCCAATCAATTTAATTAATGAAATTATTGTTGATTACTACCTAAATACTCACATCCCCAATGGCATGCACATGGATCAACGCATTGGACAAATATTTGTGGGCCCAAATACTTGTCTCAATTCAGGAATGGAATCCGGAACCCTGCGCGCGATGGTTAACGCCTCAAACCTGCGCATAATGTCATTTCATAGCTTCAGCGATTTGGGCGACACACGACATGGCGAGGGAGAGGTCGTGCGTTTGAACCTGACCTTAATAAATTATTGGGGGTAAGAATCGTTATGGTATGGAGAAAATTGTTATTCCATAGCAATGCCTTGCAGGTTAAAAAGTATCTTGCAATATGTGAATAAAAATGTCGCTAAAATGAGCTGATTAACCGCCGTGATGTTTATTTCTGTATGAAGCTCTCTCTAATTAACAATGAAATAATTGCCGTATTATTTGTAAATGAGATTGTAACTACTAACAATCAATTTGTGTCGATAACGATTTCAGTGGAACTCATCAATAACGTTCGACGATTCAACATTTATAAAAAACATTCAATTCACTTGATTGGTTTCTCATTTTAAAATTACAGAAGTTTTACTGAAATTACCTACCCGAACATTACATTGCCGAGAGGACACATTTGTCAAATGAGCTGAAAGGCTTCAAAGGGTTAATATTTACTTGCTCTCTCAATGGTTCTGATGAAATGAGTTCAAATATGGACAGCCTTTTACTTTAAATTGCTCTTTTCAATTTTTTAATGTGCGGGCTTTCATTTAGGATACAATTGTTTCTTTTTTATTGATTTTAAGTAAAGTTTCTACAGTATTGGACGCTTTGGTAATCATGTTGTATTAGATGCTAAGCAGAAGCTGTAGCAGACGCTGCGCCGACTATGTAGCAGGTGCTACACCAACATCGTAGCAGGTGGTAACAAACCGTAGCAGACGCTACACACGCCGAAGCTAATGCTACACCAATTTTGTAGCAGATGCTACGCAGTACCCGTAGCTGAAGCTATACCGACTACATAGCAGGAGCTAAGCATAAGCTTAGCAGTCGTTACGCCCGCCGCCCACGTACAGTTGCTACGCAAAAGCCGTAGCAGATGCTCCTCCGACAACGTAGCACGTGCTACGCAGAAACCGTAGCAAAAGCTACGCCATCCACATAGTTGGTGCTACGCAGTAGCCATGTCGAACGCTACGCCGCCTATGTAGCACATACTCTGATATTGCGCATTATTTTAAACATTTTAACGTCCCTCTTTCTACGCTGAAACCGTAACAGGCTCTACAAAATCAGCCGTTTTTTCCAACGATATAGGCTACAGTCGAGGTGTTTTGTAATAAACAGCTTTGTTACAAAAAGTATAAATATATTATTTATTGGCAATTAATTTCATATTAATCAACATTGCTAGATGACAATATACCGCTACGTCGACATCGAAGCTTCGCACAGATTCATATAACTTGCAGATTCTACAAAGTGAGTATATTAGCTTTGTTTTGATGAACAATGCAGGCTAATAAGCATTCGATTCATCTTATTACTAGGCCCTTATTAAACAAAAACAAATGAAAAGATGATAATTCACTAGAAATATTAGGCAACAGTCTCTTTTATTTTACTTTAAGGCTCAGCTGGCTGCCAAGAAGCTGGGGATCCTTGCAAAGGTGAGAAGGTACTTCACGCCAGAACAGCTGCTCAGCTTGTATCAAGCGCAAGTTCGATCATGCATGGAGTACTGTTCTCATCTCTGGGACGGCTCTGCCAAATACCAACTTGATGCACTAGAGTCGATCGAAAAGCGGGCCAAGAGGCTCATCGGCGATGAGGCATTGGTTAAGTCAAAGCTCCAGAGCCTTGAACATCGTCGCCGAGTTGCCGGCTTGTCAGTTTTTTAACGATTACATTTCGGGGAATGTGCGATGGAATTGCATAATCTAATTCCGCCCAGCCCGTTTCATCATCGGACTACCAGACGTACGGCGATGCGCCATCGGTACATGGTGGACATCCCACCCATACGCACTAAACGTTTTGAAAATACTTTTATTATGCGTACAGCTAAGGAGTGGAATTCCCTGCCGGAGTCTGTGTTTCCCGATAGCTACAACCTAGGGGTCTTTAAGTCAAGAGTGAATAGGATACTTCTAGGCAAGCCACATCATCTCTTACCATCAGGTGAGATGGTGGTCAAGCGCGAGCCTATATAAGATAAAAAAAAAAAAAAAAAACTTTGTACCATCAAAAGACGAAGTCTTATACTCCACAAACAGTCTCGATTTCACACATGGATAAGGAATTAGGTCATCTTCGGTAACAATATGACATTTTCCCAAAATTTATACAATGATTGATGATGACACGTCATTCAGAATGCGATGTAAATTACATACGTCTCGCAAATGGTTCGATACGGCAGAGAGAATGTCCCGGCGCCATATTTTTGATAAGCACGTGAATATTATCTGCTTATGCCGATGAAGTGGGGCCTCATATCCTCTACGTAAAACCTTATTTATTTTCCTGCCAATTCCGAACCCATCGCTATCTAATTTTATTGACTATTGTTCCTGTTATTTATGATTCGGTGAATTGTGTTTTGATCAGACAAAGGCTATAGCCATCCCCCCATCTCTCGTAATTGTACTAATAAATCAGATAGATTTTCTTTTGTTACCATATTGGTATTTAATGGAATTTCGCTGATTTTTGGCCAATTGTGTCTATGCTTGTGAAGGGTTGTTTGTACCTTTTCTTTGTATCTATTTGGTTGTGTTTTGAGAATAGAAGCGAGTGTTCAACAGTAAGAACCTTACAATAAGATTTATTGTATCCAGATGCTGTTGGAACGAGTGGTATTTACAAATAGAAACTTACACAATTTATTTTTCTAGGGCTTAGACATTTTCTGTAAACGTTTAAAGAGATCGGTAAACCTTTAAGTGGTGTTTACTTGAGATTATATATATTAGATAGAAGTGAATTCTAGCCTTTAAATAAGTTCAACTAAATTTAAAATAGATTTTGTTTTAAATATCTCCTAGCTATTACGTAACCAAACTAGTTTGCTGGTAGTCTATCTTGGGGCCCATAATAAACATAAACTCATTGCTAAATAAAGCCAATACAATTAAATTGACTGCAGAATGGATACTATAAATCTACCGATTTAAAAAAGAATCTCGCTCCACTTTATTTAAAACTGCAAAGTTTTGACGTTCGATACTTAATTAAGCCCTAAGTGCTAAATGATAGAGAGCAGAACCGGAGTGTTTCCTGAAATAGCACAAAGGATTTCTGCCCAGAAAATAAAACTACTTATAGCTCTTAACTCGTTTTTCATATAGACAGAGTAAAACTCTGTTCAAAAGAAATCGTAGATTTTTTAACCAAATACATTTTTCAAAAGAATTCCAAATTTATGTTTTTTTAGTTTAGTAAGTAAAACAGACAGATAACAAGAAAGCCATCTTCAGAAAACTAATTGCAATATTCGTCTGTTTTTATAATAAAAAAACATATCTATCTCAGTACTAAGACTTGCCTCATAAGTTACCAGAACAGAGTACCTATTCCGAATCTTCGATCTACACTTATCATTATGTCTCGTAAAATCTAGGCTAGGCCTAAAATTATTAATAAGCTGTGCGGTGTCAGATATAAATCGACAAGCCCGCTTCCCGTGGGTGATATAAGAGCAGATTAAGGGCTTATACGTATCATAAATCCGGCCACTAAGTGTGGTGGTACTGGCAGCCCCATAAGAACAATTCCTTGTGATTATCTGAAGGGTCCTAGGGTCGGAGCCGGTCTGTGTATGACTATGAATTAAAGATTGCGTAAGTCTTGTCTGTTATGACGGAGACGGCTCCGCATAAAATCAAAACTTTATGTACTGTTTTGTGTTAGATGTCTTTCATACTTTTTAATATCTTGATCAAAGACATATTAACGACCAATAAGTATTAAGCTATACCTTATAGAAATACATATTAAGAAAATTCAATATTTTCCTTTCACATATACAGAGTAAATAACAATTTACTGCTATATCATTGTTTATTTACTTACTTCGCAAATACGAATAGGTCGAAACACGAATATATTTTACATATTCATGCTTATCAAGCGAACTGACGTTTGACATGGCACGAGAAAATAAAACACGAAAACAAAAGTATAAGTTCGGGTCAGTTTTCTTCATGATCTATGTATTTTGTATGGATGGCGAGTGTTCTCCCTTGAGGCTGTCCGGACCAGCAGAATTGTATACTACCCAACCATGACATACGTATAAAAGGTTAATAAGTAAGTTCGTATATACTCTAAGGTCATACGCAGATTTTATTGATGATGTTTCTCTTCCCACGCTCCTTTTGCCTAGCGGACCTATCCATTTAGTTGTTAGAAGAGTCCACCTCTTGTCCTTGCATCTTGCTACATGTCCGGCCCATCGCCATTTCTGCCTCAGGCAAAACTTTAGTGCATTGGTTAGTTATATTTTCTTCCGGATGTCATTTTTTCTTGTTTTGTGTATCCTTCTCAGATTTAAGAGGCTTCTTTTCATTGCGTGTTGTCAGGACAATTTTTGTTTTTTAACCTTTTCTGTATACATCCATGTTTGGCTGCCGTAGGAAAATGCAGCAATCCATTACTATCTTTTTAGTTTTTGGGTCATTGTTTCCCTTTAGGATTTCTTTATTCGACCAGTATTTTGCCAAGTAATTTTAATTCTTCTGTGCACTTCATTTTCGTTGTTATTGCTTTCGAAAGAGACCATTTTGACCAGATACTCGTAGTTGTCCACATAATCTATCTTCTGCCCTTCTATTGTTATGTCTTTTTTGTGACTATTTGTCATATTTTTTTTTAGATTCGTTCATGTATTGACCAACTCTTTGATTTTCTACGTTTAGGTTTCGTAGCATTGTTGCCGGGTCTTGAGCTGTTCCACTGAACAGCGCGATGTCGTCGGCAAATCTTATATGAGTAAATTTTCTATTTGATATCCATATGCCTTTGTTTTGAGGAGCTCGTGGCTAAATAATAACAGCCGCAAGGGTCGATCATCAAGGTTAAGCAACACTTGACGAGGTCGGTCCGTGGATAGGTGACCATTTCAACATACCGAGTTTCCTCGGTGCCTCGGAAAGCACGTTAAGCCGTTGGTCCCGGCTG
The DNA here is from genome assembly GCA_948252205.1 of Orthosia incerta. Lineage (NCBI taxonomy): Eukaryota > Metazoa > Arthropoda > Insecta > Lepidoptera > Noctuidae > Orthosia > Orthosia incerta. The sequence continues at coordinate 12,683,106 of OX411748.1, forward strand.
TCATTTGAAGATCTTTGACAGTCGTTACGGGTAGTCAGAAGCTTGAGATCTGACACCAGTCTAGCCAAGAGGTACCTATGTGTTACCCATGTTACTGGGTTGTGGAGGTTAGATAGGCAGTCGCTCCATGTAAAACACTGGTACCTACTCAGCTGAATCCGGTAAGATTGGAAGCCGACCCCAATATAGCTGGGAAAAGGCTAGACAGATGATGATGCCTTTGATTTGTACGATGCACGATGTTAATTGGCAACTGTAATTTTATTTTGAAAAATAATAGCCTAAGAATGAAGCTAGCAATTCAATCATACCTGAATTCAATTTCTAATAATATAACTAAAGTAGTAACTGTAGTTTTACTTTAAAAAATATAGCCATAAGTTTAGCAGTCCTAAAAAAATGCCAAGAATATACGAGCTAAGGATTCAGGACATTCTAGTTGACCTCGCCCACTAAAGGATGATATTTCAGCTGCCACCGTCGTTTCACGTAGTTTTTACTGCACGTAGCTGTGGACGTGAAGGTCAGAGAAGCAGACACTCCATTCTATCTTATTTATTCGACTATATAAGAACTTACCGCGTCGTATACTGGAATGTTTGCAGGGCACTTCAATGTAGCACTTTAATTGACTGTATGCTGTACATAGATCCACCCTCGGATCTTGGAATGGATCTATGTTTAAACCTCTACCTACATCTTCTGTGAGAACGTACCTAGGTTATGTAATGTTTATGAGTGAGTACTCCGTAGCTTCATCTAACTAGTTGCTGGTAACCTGGTCGGGTAAGTCTGGATTCTGGTAACTCTTAGTCTGTATCAACCCACTGTTGGTCTCAGGCCTGCTCCATGACTTCAGCTGTTTTAGTTCAGGTTTAATGGGGATCATTTATCTGCCTTAGTTCTTCAAATAATCGACTAACTCAAATTGGTAAAAATATAAATCGTATGGCAATATTTTTATTCAAAACATACATAAACTGAAATAAATGTTTTGTGAGCACTAAATATCATCAATAGCATTAAACATTTATGAAAACGTGTCGCTGAAATACAATAACTTTGATGTGATTTTTCATCAGGAATAAAATAATAAAATTCCGGCGCACAATAAATAAACGGTTGAACAGAAATATTTTAAGCGTTAATATTTGTTTGTTTTATCTGGTTTTATTTTGTAAATCTACTATACCTGAGCTTCATTTTTAATTGCTGTACTGTTCATGTGTTTGACAAAAAATAAGGTTCCATAAAGATCAGGTATGGCGAGGAAACGTGAACTTAATGGGTATCCGATATCGCACACAAGCCAAGTGTTGTTAAAAAATGTTCTGTATGAGAATCGTATCACATAATAATAATAATATAATAATAATAATACATACATAGGTAAGGTCCGTGACTACCGCCGGACCCCAAAGCCAATCGCTTCCATATTAGTTAAATAAATACTACTAAATTAGTATTTGAACAACAAAATTGGAACCTTAGTAGTTTTCGAGAAAATCGACTTTGAAGATGGTCCGGCGGCGGTAGTTCAGCAGGACCACCATGAGCGCCGAAAAAGTGTGCATGCTACAGCTAATCTAAGTATACAAATAATTTCTACCCTTTTACATCATTACTTGTATACTTAAAATATCTGTAGCATGCCCTCTTTTTCGGCGCTTATGGTGGTCCTGGTGAAGGAGCCTGACTACTGCCGACCACCTTCAAAATCGATTTTCTCGAAAACTACTAAGGTACCAATTTTGTTGCTCGAGTACTTATTGGTACCAATTGAGTAGTAATTATTTACCAAATGTGGAAGCGATTGGCGTTGGCGGTAATAGTAGTCACTAGTCACGGACATATAAGCTGTTCACACTACATTGTACTGCATGTTTTTTGCAGTACAATAACACGATCACACAGTGGATTACACGTCACACGGCATTTGACTGCATGATTTTTCTATCATCAGCGGGATGTCTTTTGTTATAAGTGTCTTATTGATTGGCAGTACAATGTAAAGTGAATAACGGCTAAGGTTAATGGTACAAACACAACTACACAAGATAATGTTTGTCAAATAAACTCACAAACCGCACAGTCCATATTTCATAGCTAGATTTAAACATAAAGTGCTGGATTATTACCTAGCACAATAGTGTTGAATCCTCGAAAGTTAACTGGACAGAGCATGTTGCGAACAAACAAGTGACGGATGTTACCGTTATACTGAGGCGACTGGACTGGTGCCACCGCAACTGTTGGAGCTACTAAATATTCTGTTTCAACCAGAGAAATATACGAAATGAAACTAACACTTCAGCAAAGTTAATATGTACTGTATTTATTCATATTACACTGAGGACCGTTATTTTAGCAGACAGATAACTTTTATCGAAAGAGTAAATGTGGTGCTTTGACATATTTCACATACAAAAGCTGTCAAACCGCAAATTTGTTCTACATTAAAGTCATCTGAAGATTGAAAAATCGACCCTAATTCACTTCACATCACATCACATCATTAGCCTATTACTATTCCCACTGCTGGGACACAGGCCTCCTCTCTGTGAGAGGGAATGGGCCGTTATCCACCACGCGGGCCCAGTGCGGGTTGGTGGATGTCACAGGTCTTCGAATTTTTGGTTCTAGGACATGCCGGTTTCCTCACGATGTTTTCCTTCACCGTATCTAATTCACATGTTATATATTTATATACACTTTATTGCACACCAACACGGCACCATCATTGTTAATTTAGGCTCTTGTTCTTTTACCCAGCTTCTTACCAAATCAGGAAATAGTAAGCGGTACAAAGAAATTGAAGCAGCATATTTACATAAAACGCTAGTTTCCGCCAAAAGAAACACCACAAATTAATTAATTAACATCTCATTCTTATCCCAAACAGCTTCGCCTTCCAATACAAGCGAAAGTAACAGAAAATCAGTATTCAACACGACAAAGGACAACAAGCTTGATAATTAAGATTTACATTTACACAAAAACCTGCCTACGTTCGTAAATAGCCTTAAAATGTGTCCTATCGATCTCGGCATCTATTTCTATCTCGTTACGAACTAGTTTATTGTGGAGTTGTAACTTTACTGCTGACATAACTGTCCTCGTAATTTTACATCCCTTTATCTCGTTCAACAGAACTTTGTTGTACCTTTGTTCATTCTATAACTCTGGCCAGTTAATGCGGCTGGATACAGTTTGCTGATTATAAGCTTTCACCAGTTCCGTTGGGCCATTCACACCGATTTACGAATGGGCTTTCGAAAGTTTTTTTTTGTTGTAGATTGAACTGTAGTTATGTTTACATATAGTACAGTTTAAGCTGCCAGTCAGTTTTGGGCACATTACCAGTGGACAACGATGTGGAGGAGTTTTCTACGCCATATTTTAGAATTGTATATTTTTATAGGATATTTTAGGATTAGATAGTAGTTTTTGTTTTAAATGTATATATTTATAGTCTTAGTTAATTAAGTTTTTATACACTATAAATACTTTATACTACTGACGATTTCTAGCCTCCCGAACAAGCCGGATTCCGAAAAGGCTTTAGCACCGTAGACCACATACATACGCTGCGGCAGGTTATACAGAAGACCGAAGAGTATAACCTGCCTCTCTGTTTAGCGTTTGTGGACTACGAGAAAGCCTTCGATCCGATTGAAACTTGGGCTGTACTGCAGTCTCTCCAACGGTGCCAAGTCGACTACCAGTACATTGAGGTGTTGAAGTGTTTGTACAAAAACGCCACCATGTCAGTTCGTCTTCAGGATCAGACCTCGAAACCAATCCTTCTCCAGCGCGGCGTGAGGGGAGGCCTATGTCCTGTAGTGGACATCTTTCGGCTGAAATGATGATGATAAATACTTTTATCTACATGAATAAAATATCGAACCACGTAAAAAAAATACAGTTAACATTTTTTTGAAACGGTTCCGCTTAAATCATTTCGGTGTTCAAAATACACGGTTCAACGCGTACGTGTAGTTACGAATATTAACACGAATTCTGTATATTGTGGGCATAAATTAAATATATTTTGACAAAAAGAAATCAATTCGTGGGAATCCAAAAACTTAGGTTCAGCAGAAGAACACTATGTTACCAGTTGCGTAACTTAAATCTAAAGTAAGTTAGAAATTATTTATTGTGCATGGTAAGCCTAAGTACGTATAACATCAGTGTTGTTAAAAAAATAGGTATGTCCTTCAAACTAGGAAAATTTTGCACATATCTTGATGAAAAGTTTTCTTGCAACAACAAATTATTGTTTTTATAACAGCTTACTTAAGGAGTAGAGTTGTCCTGACAGCGGGATGTTTATGTTAAGCAAGTGCACAACGTTTCAAAAAGCAACTTGTAATAGACAATGACAACTATTTAGACGTAATTCAAGGAGAAAGAATCCAGCACAAAGTTTCGCAAACTAATCCAATTAGATGCTGAACGGGAGACGTCTGCTGCACTCACTTTGTTCCCTCCGCTCCCTGCGGGCCATGGGAACGTTTTGTATCAGTTAGCTTATTTTATTTTGGTAAAAACGTGTGTGAGCAATAAATTAACAACGAACGGATAAATATTTAATGTTGTTTTGAGAACGGTAAACTTCGCAAACATAGATGTGTACTAAGAGTTTAAGCTTAAATTAAAACATAACCTTCTTTAGAACGCTAACTTCAATATTAGAAAACGATAAAGTCTGAACACCAAACAAACGGAGCTCCAGTATTACAATAATAAAAGACCCACAAACTTAGTCCATTTACAATAACAACAAACCGAAATATGAATCTAGGAAATTTCTCTAAGCTTATGCTAATTAAATTAGTTTGGTTTCTAAGTTAGAAGTCCGGTCTGCTCGATAGCTGGCCATGATGCTCACTTGCGACCAACTGTGAGAACACAAACTATTTGCTTCGTTTAGTATTCCGAACCAGCAACTTAGTAATCGCAAGGAAAATACACTGCAATTCAAGCATCTCCCTGAAGATACAAATTGAAAACTAAGAAAATAACTCACTAACAAAACTGTTTGCGCGAAGCAATATTCTATAAAAAATTGTTTCAGAATATCAAAGGGAGGAACGTAATTAAGGTCGGTATTGCTTTAACATGTGCCTGCTACAGACGTTTTGTCTAAATTGACTTTTCGTCTATTGAATTATGTTTTTGTCCCGAGCCAAGGACGAGGCCGAGGAAATTACGAGCCTACTTATTTTTATACCGATGATCTTTTGAAATGGCTTGATCAAAATATCGTTATTGTTACGTAAGCTGTGAGGCACGCACACGAGCTCGTTGAGGATAAGTTCGGGATGAAAGTGCGAGTGTTTCTGTGGTGATCGTTGTCAGTTCCAAAGTCGTTGGAGGTGTCAAACGTCGGCTTGTTCTTCCCAGGACAGACAAACTCCAACAACTTTGGCAAGTTTGCTCCCGCCTGCCCCTACGACACCTCAGAATTTTAAACAAGCGCCAGGTGAACGAGTTTATTCTAAAATATTTAAGAAATAACTCGCTAAGATTTCTTGTTGCAAACTTTCAAGGTATTCAGAACATATTTTGAAAATGGCGGCTTGGAAACTGAAGTTTTGATTACTTACACGTGAATAAAAAGAGATATTTAAGATTTGTTGGTATAGTAACAATTTTATAGAAGAAGAGCTTATCTACAGCTGAAGTTACGTTTGTAAAGCAGCAGTGTTGTTGTTTTGAATGTGGGTACTTGAGGGTTTATTAATAGGATAGGCTTACGTTCCACTCAATTAACGCAAAAACAAACTTGAAACGAGTGTTCTTTGTCACAGATGCGAGCCAAACAACGGTATTAAATAACGCGATATCTGTAGGGAAATGCGCCGCGATAGCATCGCAACCCGTTGCCAAATTACACCCTTGTTGCGTTTTACAATAGCCACCAGGGTAGGGGTAGTGCCAGACTACCTACCAATTCACAAAAAAACAGATAATTACGTGTAGGTAAATACTGAATTAAAAAATTTGAAATTCGGCGTAATTTTGTGCTCATTTTTGCGTAACTGTAAAGCAAAATAATTTTTGCATTGTTCATACTCGCACGTTTTCTAATAAAACAGCAAAAATATGAATCTGCTTTTACGAGAGAACAATTTACTCGTAAAGATAACATAGTTAAAATAAATCTTCATTACATTAAACCCGAGCTGTTCTCATATTTTCAAACGGGACGGTTTTAACGTTCTTACCGCTTGCGGTAAGCGGGTGTGCAACAAATTTTCCGAATAATAGTGTGAAGAAAAAATTTAGCCGGTAAAAACGGTAATATAGGAGAGGAAAAGGGTAAAATATATGGTGCCTTAAAGTATCTCCGCCGGCAATATGAAATGTTTAATTTATAGCACTGTTTACTTTATATCCACTCTTTGAGACTTAGTTTGCGTAGAAGATATTATAAAATATTATCATGGATAACTTGTAGGTGGTAACTCAGTTTGATCTTTTATTTGCGTACGTAATTTAGGTAAAAATTCTCGTTGGTAATGAACATTTAAGTGATGGGTCTCCTGGTGGTTACGTTGAAGGCAACAGTTTCGTTTTGAACTAGACCGATTTTACGAATAATGAGGTTAAATGTGGAATGGGTTTGCTTATGATAGTGGTCTGGCTTGCAGATATTCTATTCGATTGCGGTAAGCTAAGAAAATGCTTACATATTATCGCATCGATGTTTTTTAATTTAATGACAAGCCCAATCTTAACAGTTACCGTCCATTTTTCCAGGATAATAAAAAACTTTTTACAAAAAAATACTACCGACTTCCAAATAAGAAAACTACAAAGTGAAAAATAACTTTATTTTTGTAAGTCGGTGTCTTTCATAGGTACTATTTTTTGCTTTATGGACACCGACTTACAAAAATAAAGTTATTTTTCACTTTGTAGTTTTCTTATTTGGAAGTCGGTAGTATTTTTTTGTAAAAAGTTTTTTATTTTTCACTTTTTAGTTGTACCTACCTAATAGGCAAGTTGTTACGTAAGTTTCTTATAACGCCAGAATATATTACCCGAATATCATGAAACTTGAACAAAACCGATCAAATGAGAGATCTGCTTACCCCTTAAGAGCGTACTAGCGTGATGTTATGTTATGAAATGATATAAACAATAAACAGGCATGCGATTGCAGCAGTCCCGAGAGATTTGCGGTTATTTATTGAAAAGTTCCGTTGTATATCTTCGAAGTTCTTCATCAGATCTTCACCAAATTAAAATGGGACCAATTTCGGCACATATTCTATCAAACAAAAAAATAATTTTCAAAATCGGTCCACAATTGATGGAGATATCAGTGAACATACATAAAAAAAAATACAAGAAGTCGAACATAGAACCTCCTCCTTTTTCGAAAGTCGGTTAAAAAATTGGCACTCACCGACAGTATACATTTCTGTGTTTAAGAATTTTGAAATAGAAACAGCACCACCAGAGAGTAGATACCTCCTACAAACAAACAAGTTTGTATCTTTATAGTAATAATTTAAATTCTTCTGCTCGCATTTTAAAAGAACGAACTTTTACTAATATATAGGTACTTTATGAAACTCCACAGTCTTTAAGCTTAACATAGTTTTAAGTAAACAGTCTTCAGATTCTATTTATTCAGTCCATTAACGTACACTTGGTGAACTGATACCTGATGTATGATGTACTGTTAGTATAACCCTTTTTAAGAAAGACCTTTCTCGGGTCGACGTTCGTTTGGAGTTAGGTACGTACCTTTTAGTACAGTCCGTCCTCACTCACCTAAACGTTTGACGGTGACCTAAACATAAGTCTAAAGATATATTAAAACAGATTAAAAGCCATTTACAAGGGCAGAGTTTTTCAACGGACAGTCGAGAGTTCGAGACTTGCCAGGTAAGAATGCCGAATTGCCGGATAATCGTTTTTATCCAAGCAAGAAACATAAAACCCCAATACATGTATATATAGTTAACTCATCTTTGCGCGCAGCGCTATGTGTGGGTAAGCATGTGTGGGTGCCTGTTTGCTCGGACTGCTGCGGCACTGCCACACAAATGCATAATTTATAATTATAAGCGCACGTACAGCGCACGCACACATGGCGCCGCGCGCAAAGATGAGTTGAACTATCTATAATACTGTCAACTTTCTTGAGCTGTGATTTGACAACTAAATATGTACCTACGCGTGGACGCTGTCAATTTCGAAAGGGAATTTTGCCATGCGAGAATACATTATATTAGATACACAAGTAAGTTTTGTACTCTAGAAGCCTTTACGTGACCGTCTTTTAACATCATTCTCACATACTTATAAGTAATTTTCCAATAAGAATGATGTAGGTAACCAAATATTGTAATTAAAACTGATGGAAAAGAGTGTCCGTGGAGTTTCCTGCACATTGTTCTCCATAGAGACCTAATCGCCCTAGCAAATGTGCAATAGATTCATCTTAGGTTGGTATTCAAAAGTACCTTTAAATGGTTAAAACTAGCTGTTCCCTGCGGCTTCACTCCTGTGGACCACCCCACAGTACCCATTTTCGGGATTAAAAATAGCCTATGTCACTCGGAATAATGTAGCTGTTGGTGAAAGAATTTTTTAAATCAGTCCAGTAGTTTCGGAGCCTATTCGGTACAAACAAAAAAATCTTTCCTCTTTATAATATTAGTATAGATTATAGTATAGATAAAGTATTTTGATTTGATTTGATTTATCTCCTTTCAATTATCGGCTGATCGAGCCGAGAAACTTACCTCGTGTAACAGTCCCATTAGACATCTCTTTCACGTAACAGAAATCTATTTTCTAATATTGTGTAAGCAGAAGTACCTATAGTTAGTCACGCACAAAGTGTAAAAGAAAACCCGACAGTCCTTACATAGCTTGACAAAACAAGGTTTTTGCTGACATCAAGTGGATAATGAGATTGTTTTAATTCGGTGAACTTCTCCACGGCTTTTGCGGGCATCCTTTTAACTTGCTAATCAGCTTATCTCATGAATTTGTGTACGTCGGTGGGTACCTATAGCACAATCGGATCGACTTCGTTTTCCCGATTTTGTAACTTCGTCATTTGATTTTCAAGTGGTGACAGTTCCGAGAAAATCATTAGAAATCTGAGGCCTAAATACGATCTTATAATTTTCTTTGAAGTAATCGTTCACCTCGATATTTAATTAGAGTCGCCCTGCTTAAAACATTTGGTGAAATTGGCATTCCTTACTTACTTGCTTACTGAAATCATCGTTATATGAATACTAACTTGTCTGGATACTATGTATATTACGAAATTAATGACAAACAGTGAATAAAATAAGCAACTTACTTAGATACCTCATACTTCGTATAAGTTCTGAAGTACTAAGTTATTAATTAATAGTTATTAACGTAAGTTAAAGTTTTCTTTGCTGTTCCGAAAGCATCACAGCTCGGTTTTTCTTAAGAGACGGTCCATACGGTGTGTTGCGTCGACGTATCGCTGTCGCTGCGACTGCAGCTGTGTTTAAACCTGCGACGACGCAACGCAACGCATTAATGAGGCCTCAGCCTTAGTATGTAAAACGACGCAGCGACAGCACGCTACGGTCGATACAACGCTGACGCAACGCACCATGTGGACCGGCTCTCAGGTTGCGGTCTCCTATAAACGTCATCGGCCACTTACAGCGTCACGCCGTATGCCACGTCACGATGCTTACTATTATAATGTACTGTCGTGGTCTCCTGCACAGGCTGACGTCGTCGCCGTGTGGACGTCGTAAGCGGCTTTCAAACTCTTTGCGCCGCGCCGCGTCTCTGGTTATTTTGAACAATTGCAGCGTCAGGTCGTATCTAGCGTCAGTACAAAATGGCGAAGTTTGATAAAGAAAAAGACGAATTATTGATTGAATCAGTTCAATGTTGTAATACAAATACTTTTATTGGTTCAAAATATAACAGCAATACAAACAAAATACTCTGTCACTTAAAACAGGATTCCCTGTGCTATAAGTGACAGTAGGGATCGGAGTTGGCCTAATTTACAATCGTAGTTTATCAGTCCTTGTTCATGTAATTAAAAAGAAGATAATAAAGAAAAAGAAAAGTGAATATTAAAATTAAAATCGTAGGAAAAAATTTAGAGTTACTAATTTAACATGCTTGTTTAAATATGTACCATGTGTGCGTGTGTGAGGGAGTGTGTGGAATTGTGAGGTTGTGGGTGTGTTTGCATGAATGATGAATATAGTATGTATGATTCGTGATTGGTAGGGCGTGTTTTAATTTGAGATATCTCAATTAAGTACGTGTAATAGTCGTTCGGTTTCTATGTAGTCTAATGATGCGAGAAAGGCTTTTACTGTTTTTTTAAACTTAAAAATTGTTAATTTGTACAGGGTCACTTTTTTACTGATTTTATTGTAAAGACAAGGAGCTGCAATGACGGATGACGTTTGGCAAATACTGTGTTATGCGGTGTTATTTGGAAAATGTCATCCTGTCTTCGTTTGCAGTTATTAATCGGCGTACATTTTGGAATACTTGTATGGGCGTACGTAAGGTTGCGTAAGATAAATAGTTGCCGTACAGTAAGAACTCCTATCTCTTTATATAGTGTAGCTGTAGGGTAAAGTCTAGATTAGCTAGTAAGGACTTAAAGTACTGCTCTTTGTGATCGTTCAACAGTTATAAAAAGTTAGTAATGCAATAAAAGTGACATGGAACATAAAAATAATATTTCTAAACATTTATATCAACTTTATATCACACAGGTACACACAGGCACTGTCTGTCGACGACTGTTGTGAATTGTGTGTGAATACTTGTGAACGAGACGTCATCATTCGCTGCTGAGGTGTACTGACCGCTGACGCTGTGCCTGGCGTCGATTGGAACATTAACGCTGAAGTCGGGCGTCACGTTTAGCATTTAATAGGAAACCGTAGCCTCAGGCCGTGTTTATGACTAAAAACGCGGTCACTGATTGCAAAGCAAGTAATAACGCAAAATGTGATGCATTCCCAAGTAACACATCAAAGCAATATAACGACCGACTTACAGCATTTCTGTATCTTTTTCGCATTTTGAGTTAGTTCTATAGTAGCATTACAAACGATTGTACAGCTACTGTAATGCTTATTTGGACACAAATTATACGGCTTTAGATCCTAAATAGGTTCACAATAGTTGTTCAATTGCATTACAGGCGCAATATATTAGCCTTATTGTGGTCAATGAAGTTGCCCATCGCATTAAATAAGCTATATTACGATCAATGAAGTTGCCAATCGCATTATACTAGCAATATTATTGATAAAGAAGATGTTAATTGCATTACAAATACATTAGACTAGCATTAGAATGTAGTAAAAGAATGACACTAGACTTGATGTAGACTGAAATAGTGCTATTAGTTGAACGCAATATTGGGGATCCTTGAGCAAAATAAAAAAAAACCCGTTTCAGATTTTTGAGTTTATACGGACTTAAAGTTCTACATAAGTTTACTATTCGTTTGTTTATTATTACTTACGTAATAATAAACAACGCAATAATAACCAATTACTTATGTAGAACAAATAATGATATATGTAAATAAATAATACAAAAACAATAATTATTCTTGTAATATTTTTTATTAAAAAGATACTAATTATTCTATGCCATGCAAATTTATCTTAAATAAAAAACTTATAAAATAAACTTAGAACTTTGACTTATCTAAATACAGATTTTTCAACAAAAAACTAGATTCATATCTGAAGTCAACGTAATTTACTTAGGTCACGTCTTGGTGTCACGCTCAGCCATTTACTTTGACACTGAGAAGATGTCTGAGTTTACTCCCACTAATGTAATGTACACTCACCATATTTTACACATCAGCGACATTTATGTACCTATACTTAGGGTTATACGATTTAAATACGGTTCATTTACTTTTACAAATGAAGGCTTGAAGCAGTTATTATAGTTTTTTTGATATACCTATGTAATTTAGGGGTAAAATTTCGTGTTTTAAGTGGTGTCAATGTTCTCTTAAAACCAATGCGTTGTGTTTATCAGAAAGGGTTTTTTTATATATTTTTTTTTATTAACAGAATATACTTAAACATTATTTGCAAAATCATTTTGTCGAGAAAACGGGTTAACTATAGCTATCTACTACCTTTCTTTTATCTGCTTTTTTTTTTTTTTTTGTTTGCTCAATTTTATATAATCTCTCGTGAATTGCGAATCCTTTGTATTTTATTTAAACTACTGCTGGTGCCGTAGAAGACTGAACAGTTAAAAAAAACATACTCGACTGGCTTGAGAGAACGAAACATAAACCCAAAACCTGCCTAATCTGATGTAGATTTAATAAAAAATTGTTTTTTTTACCCGACTACCTAAGGAGGGTAATGTGTTTATCAGTCTATGTATGTATCTATCTATATAATTATATATGTATGTATGTTTGTTCCTATGTGGCGTTCTAGAGACCAAACGCGTTGGCCGATTTTGATGGTTCTTACTTTGATCGATTCGTTTTAAGCATGCGAGTGTCACTAGATATAAAAATGGCGGCTTTTGGGCGCCATATTATGGGAGCCCAAATTTTTTTTCCTTCCAATTCCATCGTGTGGGGTATCAAAATAAAGGGTTTTAAGAGATGATTACAAAAATATATTATGCTAATATATTTAAATGTACCAAAATCTAAAAAAAATAACTAAAAAGTTATAAATAAAATCATGCTGTGCAGTCGGAGGATACATCTCGTTTTGGTCAGCCAGCTCGCGAACATGTATCCTCCGATTTTCTTCTTGTTTACATCTTTTTAGTTCGCTTTTTAAGCAGTCGGGTTTTTTGAATTTTTGGATTAACTTTTTTACTTTTTTTACTTTATTAGTTAAGCAACGATTTAATAGGTAAGGTTTTTCAATTTACTGTACCAAAATCAAATCCTCACATGCGTATCAAATCAATAACAAAATTTGTCATATGCAAAAAATATGTATGCTAAAATAAATACGTACATACATAATGTACGCAGGGTGCATCGAGTGGTTTTTCACGCGAGCAACCGTTGTAGAGCCCTCGTGATAGGGGCGCACGCCACTTTAACAGTAAATGCAGGCGCATTATTGAGCTACAAAGTGCTCCTACATCAGCTTTAAAAGGATCGTCAAGTGTAAGCTTAAGTTAAAATAAAAAAAAAACCTTGAAATGACGCAACTTTTCAAACGTTTTTTCCAAAGGGTCCATGTTACTAACGGCTGTCAAACTGATTTTGAAAATATTCAAATAAGCGTTTTTACGCTTATTTGAATATTTTCAAAATCAGTTTGACAGGCGTTTAAATAGACCGAAATAAATCAGTTACCAAGGAATCCAATATTTTCACCGCTAGCACAATAAGCACAAAAATAAAAATGACCTAAATCTCGTATTTAAAGAATCGATGAAGGTAACTCATATTATTCGGGACACGTGTCTTGACGTTAACGCCGAATGACGTGAAGCACTAAAAGCGACGTTATGTACTACAATATGACGCGAAATAAAATATTATCTTGGGACATAAATATGATGTCACTGCCAATTTTCAGCCTAAGTGACTGAGTGTGGAGGTACATTTTCTGAAACGCTTAGGTACATAACATTCAGTGAAGTAGTTTATAATCCTTCATAAAAAACTCGACAGACTAGAAAAAGGAAAGGATTTTAATTTTGTTTTTTATCAGTGCCCAATTTTTTCTCATTGAGTTTTCAGAGGGCATTCAGCTAACACAGTGCTTCCCAACAATAGTGAAATTCGTTTGAACACCCGAGTAGAATAAATCCTCTATTATGGTGCATTGAGGTAAAATTCCTGGCGATATTGTGAGTAGGAAGGCTCGTGCCGTCCGGCGCACACAGGGTTAACTTAGAGCTGAGAACACAATGGACTCCGGGGACACGTCACGTCGTACACGTGCCTTGACAATCGTCTGATTAGGATCTCATGCCCTCTCTCCTTTAGTGCAAGCCGGTATGTATTTGCTGATTGATATACCTGCGTCCTGAGACACGTGCATCTGTATTCGGTGTTACGAGTAAATAGCGTCAGACAACATCACACCGAATTTCGGACGAAATATTCACTGTATCTATCTTGGGGCACGGAAGTGCCCCCAACAAGTCGAGCAAGGATCGTTTATTTACAAACAGTATTTTATAAAAGGAAGTTCTATTTTATGAAATGAATATGCGAACCTACATCAAAGTATTGCAGGCATGTTAATTAATTAGTAGATATCTTTTAGTAACGATTTAATAAATAGTGGAGGGATTATTTATAGTTTCAGCGCCTTATTTAAATCATCCATTGAAGTGCATATTGTTTTATGTATAAAGCGTGCAATTTTGTTCTGCTGTATTTATTGAAAATCTACAGAAAATCTCATCACATTTTTTTTGGAAAACTATTGAAATGAGATATTTTCTTAAGAAGGATATAAAGGTAGAAAGTATATCCGGTACAAGGTATCATATTTCACGTTAATTAATTGGTCCAATTACGTGTAGAGATGATTTTTTAAATTTACTCTTTACTAAGTAGCTTGTTACTTATTGAATAACGCTAAACTCGAAGAGATCACTCTTATTAGTTGAATATTTTTTTATAAGCAGATAGGGTAAATTACTTGATTATGAAATTAAAGTTGAACCAGTTATTTGAATGTTTATATTAACAATTAAGCTTCAGATAAAAATACAGAAACTTGGCGCAATATAGGTACTTATGTTTAGAATTGTAGGAAAAGCGTTATTAAGTAACCAGAGGAGACTTCCCAAATTTTTAAGAACGTTCGCATTCTAATATCAGTCTCAATCTGTCTTCTTTTTCGTCGTATCGACTCAAAAATTTTTTTTTTTCAAATGAAATGTATTTCAACCATAATTATTCAGCTACGTCAACAGCGTTTAGAGTGCTGGGGGGTGACCATAAGCTCTTAGAGCGGTATCAATTTGATATCGAGTGAGTGACAAATGTATACAAGTCAGATACGTCTGTCCCTTATTCGATCTCAAATTGATACCGCTCTAAGAGCTTATGGTCACCCCCCAGGTGTCAATATTCCAAAAAAGGAGTAGGTAGGATATCTTTTAAGTAATACGGTAAAGGCTGTCGGTCATGGGAGCTCGTCGGTCGGTGTTGGTTGCACCGCGTGCAAGTGTGGTCGACGTTCGGGAAGCCGACAGTTGTGCGTATTCTCTATGAGTGCAAACACATGTTATACAGCAATTAATATTTGTCGAAATCCCATACCATCATACCAAATTACAAGCAGAGAAATAAAATAAGATACATTTCTTATTACGATTTATTTAAGAAATAATTTCTAATGCTATTGAAAGGCAAGGTTAATGTCCCGATACACGCCGAGATAGGTTTGTTCTGTATACAAAAAACTTCAATGATGAACAAAAGCTTTTTCTCAGTATGAAAAGAACAAACACTTTGACACCTGGATTGAACGTATTTATAAGAGTATTGTATTCCCTTTTGAAGAATTAGTACAAAAACATTTTTAACAAAATAGAAATGAAAAATGGAAGCTCTCCAATAAAAGGGTTAAAAAATAACAGTAATGTTTTCGTAAGCCACCGTAACGGAAACCGGCATGTCCATGAACCAAAAATTCGGAGACATGTGACATCCACCAACCCGCACTGGGCCCGCGTGGTGGATAACGGCCCATTCCCTCTCGCAGAGAGGAGGCCTGTGTCCCAGCAGTGGGAACATTAATAGGCTGATGATGTGATGATGTGAAGCCACCGTAACGTATCGAAAAAGAGCAAATAAAGATGGTTGTTAGCTTTCGAAACACATTCCGCGAAGGCAGATCTCGCGTCCATTTTAACACGGCGAAGCTAAAATCGACTGGAGTGAGGCGACTTCTTCTGATCAATACTACGTACGATTCTTGGTATTACTTCAATGCAATCACTAGGCAGATTATGGTTTTCCAAGATTTTACAGACTTCATTGGTATTTGTATAGGCGAGGTACCCCTAAGTATAAATAAATCCCCATGTGAAGAAGAGAGTGTCAGTAGAGGTGCTCATGACAACGTCATAAAGATTTCAATCTAACCGTAAATAGTGATGGCTAAAAGACAGCATCTCTGCGTCGACTTTACGATATCCGCGGGAGTGATGGAATCCCATTTTCGATTAACATTTTTGTAGCTTCAAAATGGGCGACCTCTACGACTTTTAAATTGAGTGAGTCTTTTCCCGTCGGGCAATAAATGTAAATCACGTCATTGAATGAACTATATTGAACAGTGTGCAGTGCGCCCATTGAATGCAGTCGGTGCATGGTAAGCACAATGCTTTTCGTTCAATTCATTCGCTATTGAATCACTATTCGATTGTCCCCAACTTGGACGTTTTTACATAAAATTTATGAATAAAGTTCCGTTTACATTATTTTATGATTCACTTTGCGTTTACTTTGTTTGCTTTGGGGTAAGTGGATTTCTTTGTGGTTGTAAATTAGTTTCAGTTGTTAAGTTAGCGGATTCTAGGTTATTTTGTTAATTAAATACTAACTTAGTATGTTTATGTTGTGTATGTGAGCTAGAGTAGAAAATCTATTGGTTTTGTTAGCTCTGTAAGTTCTCTCTCATCTTCTCAAACTAACGAAAGTAATTAATATCAATATTTATGTTTGACCCAATCTTTATCTTGGTAATAACTACGAATTTTATTAACTTTATTTTATTTATGTAGAGTTATTTATAAATACCTATAATTTTATATTTTGCCGTCTATTACAAGCTTTTATTTAACTTACAATGTATGTATGTATGTAACTGTGTTCGGGTCAAATCTTGCAACTGAATTTTAAAGCAGTTATCCTCCACCGATTAAGATGAAATTTTGCATACACGTTTAATTTGGATGACAATGCATGTTTAGCTAAGTGACGGCATTCTAAATCCAAAATGGCGGACGGCCCAAGATGGCGGACTAGTATTATTTTTAGTAGTATTTTTTGTGCACTGCCATGATATGGGTATCAAATGAATGGGTTTGCTGAGAAGAATACGAAAAAAGCTTGTTTTAAAAAAAGCTTTTTTCAATTAATTATTTCTACATCAATAAAAAGATTATTTATGGATAAGAACAAAATGTAAGAGGATCGACAGCCTGTTAGCCTAT
Source organism: Orthosia incerta (assembly GCA_948252205.1). Lineage (NCBI taxonomy): Eukaryota > Metazoa > Arthropoda > Insecta > Lepidoptera > Noctuidae > Orthosia > Orthosia incerta. The sequence continues at coordinate 12,700,299 of OX411748.1, forward strand.
TTCATGAAAATTGAATGAGCTAGAAGCAATGAAATTACAGTGATCTTATTTGAATTGATACGGAAAGTAGCAAAGAAAATTACCATCTACAAGGATGTGCGAAATTGGATTATATTTTTGTCAGATAATATTCTGAAAATTCCAACTTAGCAGTTTTGTTTTTAATAACTTAATGATTATATTAAGCTAAATATTAAAAATTAAGAAGGGTGGTCGAGTGGTTCAGACCTCGCATCTCGTGCTTAGGATTTAGAAAGTACATAAATTGAAAAGAGAATGTATTTTGTATTTTTTTTTTTTTAATTACTTATGTAGTTTTTATTTTTTTCTTGGACATTACTACAGTCGACTCCTTCATGTAAGAACCTACTTTAGACCCTACAGACAGAAAAAGTTTACTTTGTTGTCTAAAAAGTAATCGTATTTAACTACCATACTGGTTCAAAATTAAAATCAATGTCAACATTTAACTAATTCAATAAAACACATTTTTCATTGCCCTGCCCAATAAGTGATGGGCATTATTCAGATAGCCCGGTCAATTTAATTATTTCAATAGTTTTTAGCAAATTGCCTACTCATATTGGGCATTTTAAAATTGTCTGGGCATTATGAATAATGCCGTATTAATCAATTGGTCCATATCATAACTATATATAAATAGAATTTAATAATATATGATGACAAAGATAAATTGATGATTTATAGACTTCTGATATTTTTATTATCTGAGACAGTACCTAACTAAATACAATCTACCCAGTAGATATGACAAATAAAATATAATGAAGAAAAAGGACTACGTATAACACAGTGTATTAGCATTTAATATACAAATATATTTGTATGTTTCCTACATCCACTCTCATTTGCAAGGGAACCACAAAGACATTCGTAATATTAAACCGAGAAAAAGCTCATAACAAACGCAATTCAAACATCATTCCAGCAAATAAGAAATAAATCTTGTCGGGCGAAGAAACTTAGTAATTCGTAGCTTCATGATTCAGGGGTGTCCGTTACATGGCCAGCTCCCGACGGACGTCCACGGAATATTAACTCAGAATAGGATAAAAATGGCGCCAGCAGCCCGCCCCGGCTCAGGTGACACTGGAATTTGACGTTGGTAATTTGACGCCTTTATCCGGGTCACCTTCCAACAAATGGCAGATAGACGCTGAATGAAGTAGTCGCCATGTTTTGCATAAGACGACTCGACGCTACCTTTGTGTTATAAAACGACTGACGTCATCATTACTGCCGAAAATGGGCTTATTCCGTTATATTCTGTGTAAATAATGCTCCCAAATAGAGCAAAATTAAATCAATTTTTCGATGATAAAACGCTGTGTGAACTGCAGTAATCGCTTATGCGCTTAAATAAATCTGAGCTTTTCACGTTCGATACGAAAGGCGAAAATTAAGTAGGTTTACCTCGAAAAATTGATTAATTCGGAGGCTTTCGGAAAAGGTGGAACGAACTGAGCGGTATAATATTTAATATCAATGCGAAAATAATGAGAACGGAATACAACGATCTTATGAATAAATGGGAAAAGAGAGCAATAAAAGTAATTAGAGAGGAACGAGTGAAAGTTGGCCGCGGTCGCATTAGGCGGACTTAGTGCCTGCCGCGCGGAAAACTTGCGCCAATTAATGTGGGGGAGTGTATAAGAGGCCGACGGGCCAGACAGATCGGACACTAACAAGCCGGCCCGGATGCAGCACACTCTCAAACTAACAGTAATCAATAAAGAAGGCGATAAATTCCCTATATCAAGTGCCTCTTCAATATAACAAGTTAGGGATTCCGTTGCCATATCTTTTGATATATGAAGAGGCGAAGAAATATTTCGTACTACAAATGAATAAGCTGAAAGTACGCACGTACTAGTTTGATATGTGGAAGGTTTTACGAACATTTTGAACTAAATTATTTCTTTGCGTAGGTATGTACCTAATATATCTGAAAAAGTTCTAACAAGTATTTGACATTCTTTTATCGCGAGACGACTACAGTGATTTACTTTTAGTGAGTAGAGAAGTTTTATTAAAATGAAATCTCCTATGAGCCTAGACTGTGCTATTTCTAGGCGAATAGCTATTGCCTACGCACTTAATGCTCCATCTCATTTCTCTCGACTGAAAATTACTTTGGTGGCAGTAATATTTAATAGATGAAGTTTAATTGTCTCGTTTCAAACTTTAAGAATAATATTTTTACAAAGCGATGAATAACTCATAAATATTAAAACACTCTTTTTGGGTTTTAAAACAGAAAATACAAATTAGCACTGTTTAAATTGCTCATAAAATTGTTTTGATTGAACAGATTTTTTGTTTTCTCTTTTAGCGAGTATCTAAGGTAATGCCAAGTAATTGGCTGTTTGCATCATATATTTTTGATGATAGAATTGCTTTCTTACCAAATAATATAAATAAATGAAGGTACTGAAAGGTAATACGAATTATACGATATCATTATTACTTATAACCTCTCAGGATAGTTGTAGTTTCGGCGATGAAGTATCCAGGGCAGATTGTGTCTTAAGCAAAATAAATTGAGTAGACATGTCGCTCAGAATTTGATTTAGAAAAATATATGCCAGTGATCTTCAAACTTCCAAGTTAATTGAATATTCTGACGCAATTTGCAAATTTAATATTCCTTGTCTATACCAAAGTTTCTTAGATTTTGTGTTTTAGACATCAAACTCATACATTATTCAGTACAAATAGATGTTTTTTTTAAAGATATTTTTTCTGATCTTCTATTTGTTCAATAAATAAGTAAGTATCTACTTCGAAAACTGTATTGCAAAAACATGAAACATTTTAGAAACACTTTTGTTTGGCAATATTTTTGTTGTATGATAGCGGCTGATATTATTGATCTTGTGTGGATAATAAAAGTTAAGATTACACATCACAAAAATAAAAGTAACGTAAAATGTTTCACAGTTGAAGATCGCCGAGTTTTTCCGACGCATTTCGTAAATTTTATTAGGTACTACACGAGAGGCCTTCATCGTTTCGGATCAGCGATAATCCCATTACATTTCCAGTTTCGGCAATTTGAGTGCCGTCTTCATGGCAATAAAAAGTTATTATTGAAACCCAGGTGAGGGCGGCCCTGCTGGACGCCCTTCATCTTTTAAACTTACCTTCGAGTTTAACGTGAGCCGAGGAATTATTCTATTCAACAACTTAGATCGAAGGGAAGGCGAAGTAATCAATAATAAAACGTTTTGTGCTAATGACTTCAATTGTTTTCAGAACAGGGGGTACGTCCTTAAAAGTTTGTTACTTTTGTTGTTGTGAGAGCTTCTGATTTTGTTTTACGTGTGAATAAATGAGTTCGGTGAACGTACTGAAAACACCGATTAAGCAAGTACGTACGTCGTACATGCTTACTGTGCTTTTACAACTATTTTCGCTGATAAGTATCGCAGCTGTCCACCCATCTCTTGATTTATGGAGCTTGCGAAATAAAACCGATCTTAAAAGAGCCCTCCTTCTTTAAAAACTAGTTCGTATTAAATGAATGTTGAGGCGATGTAGGAGTTCATAGTCGACTGGTGGGCAGATATCGCATGAATGGTGAGTCATCGGACGCAGTTGGAAAGGCACATGATATAGCTGCGGGAATCTAATCTCCAAAATATAGATTCTCTACTTTATTGATTATAAACTTGTTTCCATACAGACAATTCCCGTATCTAGATCCGATCCGTGGTTGTGACACGTTATATCTATTTATTCATGTTTGGTTTAGTCCTTGAAAATTGGCATACTACTTTTGACTGTTTTGATTATGTTTTCGTTTTCACATTTATATCTTGGTCGATGAGTATTGATTCAAAAGCAAAGGTGTCTACAGCACGTACTTTCACCTGAAGAATGGGCAAGAATTATGGCTATTTTGGAATAAGACATCAGTATGCGTAGTATTCCCTCTCACAGAGAGGAGGCCTGTGTCCCAGCAGTGGGCACATTAATAGGCTGATGAGGAGGATGAGGATGCGTTGTACTGCAAGAATGGTGGGCGTAACATTAAGAACGGTCCGGCAGGCGAAGCGAAGGTACGAAAAAACTGGAAACCATCTGAGGAGACCTTGTAATGGCAGACCCAGGTGCTCTAGTAAAGTCAAAGTCAAAAGTCAAAGTCAAAGCACTTTATTTCAAGTAGGCCAGTTACAGGCACTTTTGAATTGTCAAAAGACAAAATAAAACATTACAAAATTATGGTGCTACAGTCCCAGTCACAAGACATAATAACTGTGAAAGTACCGTAGATGCCCATTCCAAGGCGTAGATCTCTATGGAGAAGAACGGGCAAGAAACTCCATGGACACTCTTTTTCAATTAGGTAATTATTACAAATCAATTGTTACATCATTCATGTTGAGATTACACATTATGTGAGAACGATGTAGCAAGTTAAAAGTGTCCATAGTAAATATAAAAAGACAATTCAGAAATAAAATTAGAATCAATTAAAATAAACCATGGCAGCTAAGAGATGACCAGTCCCAACCGACAGCGCCCGTTCACGAACATGACACATGTATCAGCACCATTCAGCTCAACCATTTTGAAGGGAGCTAAATGATCCGACACACGCGCCACCATCGGCGAGACATTTGAGTGGGCATGACATACTCTCAACCACCGGAGTCATTCAAGTCAATAGAAGACGTAGGTATCTAGACAATGATAGCTCTGAAGTACATGGTACTCACACAATGCTGGCTATGCTGCTATATAATACTAGAAAGATTAACTCTATATAATGCAAAGATAGTAGCAATCTTCATCAGCTCCGACAATAACAGTAAACGATACCTACGACAGTCTTACCAAAAAATAAAATTTAAAAAATACACATAAAAACGAAATTAAAAAATAATAATATTTAACCTGACAGCAAGCTAATTTTGGTAAAAGAACACGAACATTGTCTTGAGTTCAACACAGCGACCAACTATGCTTATCATCTAAATAATCATTAATAGAATAGTATGCCTTAGAACAGAGATTAGCTTTTACCTTTGCTTTAAATGCGTTAAATGGCAAATCTAGAAAAGAAGACGGTAACTTGTTGTAAAAAGTTATACCAACCCCAACGAATGAACTATGCACCTTATGAAGTCGATGAAAGGGAGCTCGTAATTTGTCCTTATTTCTGGTGTTAAAGTTGTGAATATCACTATTGTTACTGTACAAATGAATGTTCTGCCTAATATATAAAATGTTGGCGAATATGTACTGTGAAGCCGCTGTGAGAATACCAATCTCTTTAAAAAAATCTCTTAGAGAAACACGCGCACCTAATTGGTAAATGGCACGAACAGCTCGTTTTTGAAGCACAAATATATTTTGAATATCAGCGGCTCTGCCCAACAGTAGAATACCGTAGGACATGATACTGTGAAAATAACTAAAGTAGACCAACCTTGCTGTATCAACGTCAGTGTATTGTCTAACCTTTCTGACGGCGTAGGCGGCCGAGCTAAGCCTACCCGCTAGGCTTGATATATGTGGCCCCCATTGAATTTTTGAGTCTACTGTTATACCCAGAAACACAGCTGAATCAACAGTTTCGAGCTTCTCATTGCCGAGCACAATGTTGGGACCCAGATTTCTAACATTGGGCAAAGCGAACTTTATGCATTTAGTCTTCTTGGCATTAAGAACAAGATTATTTGTTGTGAACCAAGTACCCAAGAAGACCGCTATATTTTCTCCACTATGTTAAAAAATCGCCACCTCAAAACAGTTGAAGTCCAGCAACAGCTTCTTCAGACCCGAAAAGACTAAATTAGTGAAAGTACAGTGAGAAGAAGATTTCCTGAAGCAAACTTGAAGCTCCAAAGTCCAGGAGGTGGCATTCAGTAGCAATATTGCGCTACGCCCGAAAACACATACAGTGGAGTGAAGAGTAATACTCAAAAGTTTTGTTCACTGATGAATCTTGATTGTCACGATTTACTTCCGATGGAAGGCGAAGAATGTACGGGTGACCTGGTGAGCGATACATTCAAGTCTGATTCACAGAAAGAGTCTAATATGGTGGAGGCTATGTACACGTGTGGGCTGGCATCTCTTCAGAAGGTCACACAGAGCCATAGAAAATGGCACCCTGACTGGGGAAAGATATGCTAAAGAGATCCTTAATTTCATTATTACCATTTTATGGCTTGGCCATCAAGAAATCCTGCAGCCTAATTGAGTAAGTGAATTCGGCAAGGCAAAAGGTTTGACCCCATGAAAGAGTATGACAAATTCTCTTTAAATAATTAGGTATATATTACTAAAAATTATTGGCCTCTTTGCAGTGTCTTCTCTTTTGCAGTGCCAATTCGAACAATTTCTATTTCACCTTCGGATACTAGTTCTCTTACATAAAAGTGGCGTATGCGGATGTGTTTTGTCCTTTTATGAAACTGAGGATTGTTGGCTAATCGAACAGCCGCTTCGTTATCCACATGTAGAGTCGGAGTTTTCGTAAGTTTAGTCAGATCTTGCATGACTTTTGTGAGCCAAACTAGTTCTCTGGCAGCTTTACTAGCTGCAACGAGTTCAGCCTCAGTAGTAGAGATAGTGACCGTTGCTTGTCGCTGGCTCATCCATGAAACTGCGCCACCAGCGAAGCGAAACATCACTCCCGTAGTAGATCGTCCAGTTTCTTGATCTCCTCCATGATCTGCATCCTTAAACCCTTCTAGCAATCCGTAAAGTAAATGCTGTGCTTTGTACCTTATGCCGTAGGAACATGTACCCTTGATATAGCGCATGATCCTCTTCACTTTAAGCCAGTCTTCATTTGTGGGAGATTCTAGTTTTCTGGAAGCAACTCCTACTGCATAAGCAATGTCTGGACGTGTCGTGGACCTTTAAATATGCGAGAGCACCGACGGCTTCTCGATAAGGAAAGGTCTCTGCTTTCTTAATAACAGCTTGCCCTGATTTAATAGTTTCTTTATCAGTTGGTGTGCTGATGGAATTACATTCAGCCATTCCAAACTGTTCTAGAATTTTTGTTGCGTAGGCTTCTTGGCTAATAAAAATTGAGCCATCCTGTTCTCTGGATATTTGAAGTCCAAGATAGTACGATGCGGATTTCGTAGTAATCTGCAATCGTTGCTTTAAATCCATGAGAAAGGAGTTCGCCAGGTCTTCATCAGTGGCAGCTACTAGTCCATCTTCGACGTACAGTGTGATAAGCAGCTTCTTACCATCTATGTTTTGGTATACAGACAACAGTCAGCCTCGCACTGCTTGAAGTCCATGTCTTATAATATTCGCTCGAAATAAGAGTCCCAACACCTTGGAGCTTGCTTTAAACCATATATATTTCGTTTAAGCTTCAAAACATTCGATGTGCCGTCAATATACCCATCCGGTTGTTTTACATAGATTTCTTCTTTCAGTTGTCCATTGAGAAACGCTGTACAAACATCAAATTGTACTAGGTGCTGGTTTTCTTGTGCGGTAACATTCAATAGAGCTCTTATTGTTGCAAGACGAACGACAGGACTAAATGTCTGATCATAGTCCAGGCCTTTCCTTTGCTTGTAGCCATTGACAACCAGTCAAGCCTTGTATTTGTCGATCGAGCCATTTGGATGCCTTTTTCATCACTTAACATTAGGCGAGATAGTGGTCAAACGCGAGCCTATAACAAAAAAAAAAAAAAAACGATAAACCCATTTTGCAGGGAAGAGCTTTCTTGTCTTTTTGGATGTTAACATACAGGGCATCCATACGTTGAGGTCTTTTAGTGATTTTATTTCACTATCAATCGCCTTTAGCCATTTGTCATGATAGTCGCGACTTATCGCATCCGTAAAATTATTAGGATACGTTTCAGTAACGCAAACGTAGCCATCAAATCTTTTAGGATGTCTCAATTGGCTTCGGTCACGGAGATTATAACGAGGTTCATTGTCTAGTGATTCTGCGTCGTGAAATTCCTCCGAATTCGTATCATCAGTTTGAAGAGGTTCATGGACGTTTTCCTGAACCTGTTCTCTCTGATTACCAGTATGTTATAATAGAGCTGGATCCACATGCTCTCCCTCCAGACCACGATCAGATTCATTCCGATGTATCCTGTGATTTTGTTCATCGTTGCCAATAGCGACTTAATCGTAATAATCCCTCATATTCGAGTCTGCTTCGTTACACGGCGAGTTTATCTCATTGGTAGGAAGAGGTTTCTCGTAGTGAGTGTGTTTCTCTGTCCGTCAGTGATCCAAACACAGTAGCAATCTTCGTCGTAACTGATTAGCCTACATTTGGTGGATTTCATATCAAGATATTTTCGTTTTTTCTTCGGGATATGGACGTAGGCAGTGCATCCAATGATTCGCAGATTCTTGATTATTGTTTATTTTTTACACCTAAGTTCGTACGGTAAACTTTTCGTTTATTTAAGTTGGACCTGTCCGGTTTAGGATGTATGCGGCTGTGTTGATAAGTTCAGCCCAAAGCTCTTGAGGTATTGTTTCGTGCGCATACATCACAGATCTCGCTGCTTCAACCAGTGTCCTGTTCTCTCGTTCGCTTACTCCATTCTGTTCAGGTGTGTATGGCGTGACGAGTCTTTGCTGTATTCCATGGAAGTCTAGTATTAGTATTATGGATTTGTTGTCAAATTCACCACCATTGTCGCTTAGCAAGCAGTTTATAGTATGCCCAGTAGTCTTGCATTGGGTAAGCATTAATAGAAGTTTATCCTTAACCTCAGATTTCTTTCTCAGGAAATACAAAATGCGATATCGCCGTGTGTAATCATCCTTAAACAGAACATAGTGCTTATATTTAGAGAAACTCGGTTGAAATGGTCCACAAACATCGGTATGTACGAGTACTCCAGGCACTGTTGCTCGTTCTCGTACCGAATTTATGTCTATGGGCTTTCCCATAAATGCAGCCTTCACATGACTCCTTGTCTAGAGAAAGATCTAGCCTTAGTTTGCGTTTAACTGTAGCTATGAAATGCCACTTATTTTGATGTGCGTGTCTCTCATAATAAAGTTGCATACTTGTAGAAGTCACATAAACTGTGGGAGGATTCACAGGCGCTACGTTATCAACGTATAGTTTATAAAGTCCTCCTTGTTTTTGTCGTTTTCCTGTCAAGCTCACTTCTCCGTTGACGGTGCATTCTGTTGTCGTAGATGAGAACAAGCTGATTGGAACGCGGTCGTGGAGCGCTAGTACCGAGAAAAGATTCTTGTTGATGGCTGGAACATACCAAACGACTTGTATGGTAATACGGAGTTCTTTCCCTTTTACTTTAGTTGTGATCATCAATGAACCTTTGCCTTTAGCAAGAATTGCATTGCCATTAGCTGTTGTTATAGTTCGGATCTCATCAAAGTGTTCAAAATTTTGGAATAGATCAGCCCGGTTCGTCACGTGGTTCGTGGCACCGGTTGTCCACATACCAACTCTCAGTATCGCAGTCGACTGTGTAAACTTCTCGATTTTCGATTGGCATTATGATCATGTTAGCGGCATTTGCTGTAGAAGGCGTTGATTGCGGGTTACTGCTCTTCGAGGGCTTGCCATCTTTGATCCTCTTGATACAGTTTTTCACGCGATGACCGATACCCTGAGTACAGTAGTTAAATTTCAACTTTTTTGTAGACATGTTTGCACTTGAGATGAGAGCCTCCTGATGATGTACGTCGTTACTCTTCAGTGCTCGCTCAAATGCACATAAATGACTCGTTAGACTTTCAATGGTGCGATCAGCTTTCGGTGTTAATAGCCAGCTGCTTCTGAATGAGAAAAAGGTTTCGTCGAGGGTGTCGAGAATTTTGCATATAAGTAGCAGTTCTGGTAATTCCGACATATGTGTGGCTATGTCATCAGCTGCATCTTTTCGGTGACTGAAGAACATCATACAGAGGTTTTACAACTTCTTCATCAACCCCATCAATCAAACTGTGTAGTTCGAGCCATACGTCTTCGGCTTTCGAAAACCTCATGACTTTTCTCTGAGTCTCTTCTTTCATATTGGTTGAAAGAATCAAAAGGGCGCTCGCGTCGGCTTCTACAAATTTTTCTAAGTTCTTATTGTACGTACCCAGCGCGGCATCTCCACATTCAGGGGGTGGAGCAGCGGGTTCCAGAAACGAGCCAGTAACTGCCTCGAAAACTTGCGGAACGGAGCGAAGCAGGCATGTTACTTTGTATTTTCAGGTATACCAGTTGCTTTTTCCTTTAACAAACCAATTTGAACTTTACCCGTTAAAGTTTCCATTGTGATTATGGCCACATAACCTCTTGAAGATTGACTTACAGAGAAGCATAGTGGATTCCACTAGCGTAGTTAACACTATATTATGGATAGAAAGTTTAATAGTTTTAGGTAATTTTTACGAGATCACTATTTTACACAGTCACATGACACTGACACAGAATTCGAAACAAAACAAAAGTCTGAAAGAGTTTGCATGTTGAATACATAATAAAATTGACCAAAGAGATTGTTCATGATTTAGAAACAATCTTCTTCAACAACTCTTTCATGGGATCAAATCCTTTGCCTTGCCACATTCACTTACGTAATTAGGCTGCTGATTTCTAACCGATTAAGCACACCTGGATTTTTTATTTTTTTATTTTTAATGGGTTTGCTCTTGACTCTAGTCTAGGTCATAGGTGACAGAGTCTACGATGGAGTGAGCTTACCCAGAAGAAGCCTGTTCACTCTAACTTTGAAGAGATTCGTGTTGAATGCGTTCGGAAACACAGACGCAGGTAGTGAGTTCCATTCATTCGCTGTGCGCATTATAAAGGATGTTTGGAAGCGCTTGGTTCGAATTGGTGGAATGGCAACAAGGTAGGGATGATAACTTGCAGTGCGTCTAGATGTCCGATGGTAGAAGGGGGCTGGTGGGATGAGGTCATGGAGTTCTTGAGCACACTCACCGAAGTACAGTCTGTAGAAGACCGACAAGCAGGCAACTTTGCGGCGATGAGCCAAGCTGTGAAGCTTGGCGTCCACCAGTTCAACGTCGCCAATTAGCCTCTTGGCTCTGCGTTCCACTGAGTCAAGCGCGGCAAGCTGATATTTAGCTGAACCATCCCAAAGGTGGCTGCAATACTCCATGCAGGATCGGACTTGCGCTTTGTATAGGGTTAAAAGCTGTCCAGGCGTAAAGTATCGCTTCACTCTATTTAAGATGCCCAGTTTTTTGGCCGCGATTTGGGCTTTGTACTCAATGGAGGAGCCGAAGTTGAAATGAGCTCGGCTTTGGAATGAGCTCGGGAGGCTGATCAAAACCCGCAGACCTAAAACTGGCTCTGATGGAAGAATGGGAGAATATACCCCAACATCACCTCCGAAATCTCGTCTTAAGTATGCCAAACCGGCTCGAAGCTGTAAACAGCGCCGGAGGATGCAATACCAGTTGTTAAATTGTAATGGCGTAAGCGTATGGCATGCTTATAAATGTTGTTCGAGTTTTTGCTAGTAACATTAAAATGGTAATTTTTTGGTTTCTTACTTTTTAAATGAAAAACGTAACTAATGTATAATAAACTATAATTTCAAAGGAAGTTAATGAAAATTTCTTTTTTTATTTCAAAACTGACTTTGAAATTGCAATTTCAAAAGTGTGGTCCTAAGTTTTGAAGACCAGTGTAGCACAAGGTCTTGGTTCAAGAAATTAAGTTAAAAGTACCAATATCTCCAAGTTTACTTTCAACTTACCGCGATCCATCTTAGTGCCCGTATATCCTTACCATTGCCATTTTAGAGACTTATGTTCGTTTTTCAGTAATACTGGGTGACATCTCATCGTTAGATTGAACACTCAGTTCAGCGCTAAGAGTTGAACATCCAATAGTTCAATAACATTAGTTTGTTAATGTAAGTGTCGCCTAGTGTTAGTGAAAACCGGCAGTAGACTTCAAAGACCAGTGGAGACTCAGTGCCAACAACTGTTCCTCGTTAGAATATAATATTTTCAGGAACTTGTCAGCCACATCTGCTCGCAAAGGACCAGAAAAATATGACCAAAGCGGACAGTAGCGCGAACAGTCTGTTACTTCTAAAAAACTTTACGTAATTAGGGCGAATAAAAGGAAAACTACTTTTGTAAAAATATTTTCTGTGCTAAATTAGCAGTTTTCTTGGAATTTATTTTGTGAACAAACTTCATACCTTCCTTTGTCCGGCTGGAGGATGGATATTTTTTTTGTGAGAAACATTTATTCTAATTATGATTATATTCAACTTCAAAAGGTGAGTATACACTAGGGCATTTTCGTGAGCATTACAATGTAATTTAACGTTCTTAAGAATGGTACAATACTGACAAATGCTCATTATCCTAAAGCAATGTACGTTAGACGAATGTTGGACGCTGCGTTCGACGTAATGCTCACGGCTAGTTATCATTTACCTGTAAAATTTATTTGTACTTTTGTAAAAATATAGGCTGGCAACATTAATTAGTTCCTGCGAATCACCTTTTTAGTATAGATGTCACTACTAATATTTAGTTAAAAATCTAAATAAGCTTATCTTTTTTTTATGTTGGAAATTAGACATTCTGTTATACTCTGTGATCTGTGTATCTATCGTAAATAATAAATTATTAGAAACGTAAATAAACCAACAAAATATGAAACGTATTTTATATCTATGGCAAAGTCTATGACAGTCCAAGTACCTAACCCAAGTGTCAAATATGGCGGACTAGAAAAATGTAATACCTTGTAAAACAGTGCTTTGTAAAAAACAGTCTCTAATAAATAATATGTCGTCTCGTCTCTTTGTGAGTTTCAATAAAACCGAAGAATAACCCAAAGTCATATCCACACGACCTCGCAAAAACTTTACGTTCATTATCGACCTCACTCCACATCACCCGCGCTCGTGCCTTTGCTTGATAAAATGTTACACCAAAACGGTTTAAAATCAGGTTGTAGCAAAACATCGAGCGTCATGTTCGAAGTGTGGTTCGAGTAAATTTAAAAACAGCGAATGCTCAACGCAAGTAAATGCTCTAGTCTATATTCACATAGTATAGACTCAGTCACTCATTTAAACCTTTTCCTATCAATGTTAGGGCCTGCTTCAAGCCTTAAGTCGGAAACACACTTACGTGTCGTGGCGTGGCGTGGCGCCTTCTGACGCAGTTGATTGGGTACAAAACTCGTTGTGTATATGTCGCAGGTTATTCATAAAATTAGGTTTTTGATCAAAAACCTAGGTTTTTGATAAAAATTACACATTTTAAACTCAATTTCATCATAAACCTGTAACAATCCAGATTTTTGATCAAAAACCTGAACTAGTTGGTCAATGAATCAGTTCAAGAGCGAGCGAAGCGAGCTCGGAGCTCGGATCTGGAGGTCTTCAAGAGGAAGATTAAGGAGCATTTCCTTGCGCAATGACATAATATTAGTATGTATATAAAATATGTATTTATGTAAGTATATATTAATTAATTCGTCATTAAGTTGATTTAAAAATTGTACACTGGATCCTGCCCTCTATATTGTCATCTGTCTCTGTCATCCTAGGGTTTGCTGTAAGAGAACTCAACATTGAGTTAAGCTCGCCATTACAGACAATGTGATAATAAAGTACATGTACAAAACATGTACTTTATTATCACATTGTCTGTAATGTTGTTTTTGGTGTACAATAAAGAATAAAGAAGCAACAAAGTCGACGGGACGCGTTGTGCGGGTATCCTATTTCTGTCTGCAGGGTCTAAAGTAACCTTACATGAAGGAGATGACGGGAGCTGAGTTCACTCTCTTCAGCTACCGTCATCCATTTCATTTTTTTTTTATCTTTTATAAATGCTCATATATACTGCGTTACCATGGGGTGACAGTGCAGTTATGTGGGTGGGTGTACCAGACGACCCCTTGTTTGGCACTCTTGGTCCCCTTGTGACGGGTCAAGGTCAACGGCCCAGCCACCTACAATCAAAAGTCAAAGTCAAAGTCAAAGCACTTTATTTCAAGTAGGCCAGTTACAGGCACTTTTGAATTGTCAAAAGACAAAATAAAATATTACAAAATTATGGTGCTACAGTCCCAGTCACAAGACATAATAACTGTGAAAGTACCGTAGATGCCCATTCCAAGGCGTAGATCTCTATGGAGAAGAACGGGCAAGAAACTCCATGGACACTCTTTTTCAATTAGGTAATTATTACAAATCATTTGTTACATCATTCATGTTGAGATTACACATTATGTGAGAACGATGTAGCAAGTTAAAAGTGTCCATAGTAAATATAAAAAGACAATTCAGAAATAAAATTAGAATCAATTAAAATAAACCATGGCAGCTAAGAGATGACCAGTCCCAACCGACAGCGCCCGTTCACGAACATGACACATGTATCAGCACCATTCAGCTCAACCATTTTGAAGGGAGCTAAATGATCCGACACGCGCCACCATCGGCGAGACATTTGAGTGGGCATGACATACTCTCAACCACCGGAGTCATTCAAGTCAATAGAAGACGTAGGTATCTAGACAATGATAGCTCTGAAGTACATGGTACTCACACAATGCTGGCTATGCTGCTATATAATACTAGAAAGATTAACTCTATATAATGCAAAGATAGTAGCAATCCTCATCAGCTCTGACAATAACAGTAAACGATACCTACGACAGTCTTACCAAAAAATAAAATTTAAAAAATACACATAAAAACGAAATTAAAAAATAATAATATTTAACCTGACAGCAAGCTAATTTTGGTAAAAGAACACGAACATTGTCTTGAGTTCAACACAGCGACCAACTATGCTTATCATCTAAATAATCATTAATAGAATAGTATGCCTTAGAACAGAGATTAGCTTTTACCTTTGCTTTAAATGCGTTAAATGGCAAATCTAGAAAAGAAGACGGTAACTTGTTGTAAAAAGTTATACCAACCCCAACGAATGAACTATGCACCTTATGAAGTCGATGAAAGGGAGCTCGTAATTTGTCCTTATTTCTGGTGTTAAAGTTGTGAATATCACTATTGTTACTGTACAAATGAATGTTCTGCCTAATATATAAAATGTTGGCGAATATGTACTGTGAAGCCGCTGTGAGAATACCAATCTCTTTAAAAAAATCTCTTAGAGAAACACGCGCACCTAATTGGTAAATGGCACGAACAGCACACAATTTTTCGGCCGCAGGGGATAGGGAGAGCGGCCAACGCTATACCGACACTTCTCCTCCCATGCGGCCCCACTGCTTCCGCCATCAGACGGTGGCAACCCCGTCCAGATCGTGGAAGGTAGGGGGCAACGCAATACCGACACTCCTCTACCGCCGCGGCCTTCAACCCTCAACCGCGATATCGTATGGGTTTGGGAAGCTCCATACGACAGGGCGGCCCGCCTCCATTGCGTCGTCGTCCAGGCAGCACCGCAACCTACATGTTGGCCGCTACGTCTTCGGCTTATCGGCAAAAACCCTGAAGAGCGGCCCCTCCTCGGGTTCTTCTTCGCTTCACCATGGGTGACCAAGCCACGGTTACTGAGCCCCCTCGCCTCGACTATGCGTGAACCCACCGGGGGCGATCCATTTCGAACCTAACATCAGTATTCATTACATTGCCCGATTTGACTTGACTTGGTTCATAATGCCCGGGCATTATACATAGTGCACTTATTTATCACTTGGTCCATGACACAAATTTGCTTTAGATTCTAACACGTACACGTTTGGACGTGTAAGTGTCGCTGGGATATACTCGTATTATGATAAAAACAGGGATTTGGTCAATTCCCAAAGGGATTTGATCAAATCACGGAGGATGTTAAAAGAACAACACGATTTTATCATTTCCCTAAACAAATCTAGTGATTTGAACATATCCCTAAATTGATGATTCAGTGAAATGATAAAAGAACATGTCCAGTTCTTGTTTGGTTCTTGGCTTCTATTTCTGAATGCAGAGTCTAAAGTAACACGAAGGAGATGACGGGAGCTGAGTTCGGTCACTTTGCTCGCGCCCGTCATCTCCTTCGAACCTAACCTGTCCGTGTCGGGGTGCCCTAAGCTCCGAGCTCGCTTCGCTCGCTCTTGAACTGATTCATTGACCAACTAGTTCAGGTTTTTGATCAAAAATCTGGATTGTTACAGGTTTATGATGAAATTGAGTTTAAAATGTGTAATTTTCATCAAAAACCTAGGTTTTTGATCAAAAACCTAATTTTATGAATAACCTGCGACATATACACAATTTCAGCTCAATCAGTTAGGAACAACTGTTTTTAAAGACAGTTGCAAGATTTGGTCGTGAACCAGAAATGATGATGGATTTGGTAATTAGTGATATGGTATCACTAATTAACCAACACGGACTTCGTATCAAAAAAGCTTTTAAAAAACATAACCTTGTCTTTCCTGTCGTGCAGACGGGATAAATTCGATCATGATTGCCTTACACCAGTGGAATACAAAGCAAATATTAAAAACAAAGAGTTAAAAATAATACAAGCCAAAACCGTTGTTATACATAAAATATATGCTGTGTTCCGTATGTCTACTCATAGCGTTAAATGCATCGGCACTACAGCCAAGCAACTTTTTTCGTTAAAAATCTGATCAAATTCAAGTCGCATCCGGACGTCGAGGGCTTTTAGTGTACGCATCTATGCAGAGCACAGAATTACAGGCAGATACACTACAGGTCTGTTTGTGTTTTAGTTATTTGTGGCTGCCGCAATTTCGGGGAAAATCAATGAAGCCCAACAAGATTAAAAATGTGGGAGTAGTTTTACACCGTGAAATGTTCGGTGGGCTATACATACAGTATACATATATTCCAGTAGTATGTACTAACGGTTAGTCTAGACCTTATTCTATAACTTACTTTTAGTTACGGCTACTCTCACGTGATGTACTCAAAGGAAACATTTCTGCATTTTCCGGGATTAGGAAGCGTTTAATAAAAATTAGCGGGATTACAATCCCGTTAATAACTAACTTTCCATCAGCGAAATATTTTTTTGTAAAATGTTCAGTTATCTAGAAATTTCTTTATCTCTTAAGAGATAATTTTATCTCTTTATCTAGTCATAGTTTACATTTTACTAATCTTACTAATATTATAAATGCAAAAGTTTGGATGGATGGATGTATGTTTGTTACTCAATCACGCCAGAACGGCTGAACGGATCTGGATGAAATTTGGCACAGAGATAGAGTATAGTTTGGAATAGTACATAGGCTACTTTTTATCCCGGTATAATGTTCCCTTGGGATGATAAATTAATCACACGGGCGAAGCCGCTGGCAGAAGCTAGTAATATATGAATCTAGGTACAAAAGAACACCTAAATTCTCGAGCTATAAGCGCATTAACGGACAGACAGCAGACGTTACGTTAATAAGGAAGGATAAGAAAGTGTTCGAGGGTTCCGTACGTAATGCAGCGCGCTTAGGCGAAAAAACTTAGAAAGAAAATACCTTCTGATCTTCGATACCCAGTTTCCGAAGATTCTTTTCCTCTTTGCATATTACTTATGTAGGAAATAGGAATTTCTTCGCAAAGGTCTTTGCTAACAAATCTTGCTTGCACAATTGGAAAAACGTAGTAACGACGCTGTGTCTTGGATTCTACTTTAACTTCTTGAATATTAGATGCCTCAAAGAACCTATATGCGTTGGCTTTTTCTGGAACCATACGAGAATTGGATACTTCTAAATACTTTATATTGATTCAAAGCTATGGTGTTGGACATAATGAGTCCATTGTTTGCGCGTTTCACACAATTTTTCACTCTGTGTCTGTTTAACGAACAGTGAAAAATGCAATGATGAAACGTTTTATGCACACAGACAGTGACAATGTTTTTTTATTTGTACTTTGAAGTCTACTTTGTTTGTGTTTATGTTTTTGTGCAAACAGGTGTTATGTTTCGTTACAGTAAGGCTAACATAGCTTTTTCATATAGGAGGTACTGTATTAAAAGCTTTAAAACGGTAAAAATTTCAGTAGTTTTTGTATGATCTGATGAAACAAGCCTTTTAGAGTTGATTTAGAAGCCAACAATTTTGGTTTAGGTTTCCGTACCCAAAGGGTAAAAACGGGACCCTATTACTAAGACTCCACAGTCCGTCTGTCCGTCCGTCGAATTTTCACAGATGATGTATGTCTGTTGCCGCTATAACAAAAACTACTAAAAACAGAATAAAATAAATATTTAAGTGGGGCTCCCATACAAAAAACATGATTTTTGTGCCGTTTTTGCGATAATGGTAAGGAACCTTTCGTGCGCCTGCGCTAGTCTGACTCGCTATTGGCCGTTTTTTTTTTGATTATACATAAGTCATTACTTTGTGGTTCTCCGCTAAAAGCGTTTGATAAATCATCTCAATATCGGCGAAGACAGTAATGGAAAAAAAAACTTAAGTGAAGAAATTTGTGTGTGGGTAATTTGTGTAAGTTATAATCGTCCATGTTTTTGGTCTTGACGCCATGAAAATAGTATGAACTGGATAATTTACTGCGGCTAAAGAGTAAATTCATTACCTTAGTCGTGGGTAAAATAAACCAGCGCAATCTGAGCCAACTCTCTCGATGTTTTCATAAGGAAAATATCCTCAGCTACGAAAAACTTCATCTGCAACTTTTTCTTTTTCCCTTATTAGCTTCCCGCTCTTAACTAAGATTCTTCTGCTTTTTCTCAAATTTAATTTCGCATTTGTTTCAAGGAACTCAGTGCTTCATCTTTTTAAATGTCCACTACGGCTTCATCTTTAAATAATAGCGAAGTTTTATAATCTCAACAAGTTGAATGTCTTTGTTGAAAGAAACGTTATCAGTTAGTTTAAAAGGAGTTCGTTTAGTTTAGTTAAGTAATTAGGTATGTCTATTTAATTTTCTTGGAACTACAGTTTATCCTCGGTTCCGAGCGAGGAATATAAAAGTTTGAAAAAAAATCAAAAGATTTAAAACAAAAGCTGTTTCATTTTGATGAGAACAATCATTGAGTTACGAGAAGAGACACAAAGGACAATGAACGCATCAAATTGAAACGATTCCATCGCTTATAAAATTGTTATGGAACCTTAAAATATATGTATGGGGATTATAAAATTCACGGGACAAATTGAAATAGATTACGGATGATGATATTCAATCAAGTTTATTATCCATGGATGGAATTTAAGTTTAACAGAAAGCAACATTTGATAAAGTAGGTCTACACCAGCTTTTCGACCCTATTATTATTCTAAATTATATTCCCTGGCATTTCAATTAGTATTCTACTCTGAAACTGTTCTGAGTTTAAAAAAATAAAACATTATTATATCTTTTGAACTAACTAAAAATTTATTAAATTATTCATTTAATCCTTTAAATTCTGCTTGGTTATTCATCAAAGTTTTGCTTAGAAATAAAATATAAACTGAGAATGAAATTAGCTACATTATTTCAATTTGAATTTAATCGAACATGAGAGAATGTTGTTTTATTCTCGTGTATATTCGGTACATTAGCTAAGAATATAAATGTTTCATTCAAGAAAGCTTTCTTCGCAAAACACTCCGTGGTTGTCTGAGCAGGTTTGGAGCGCACAAGCAAATGTTGATGGTAACTTTGTGCTCAGTAATTAAATGTTAATTGAAAACAACTCATCCTTTAAATACGCATGAATATGAGAGATTCGTTAAGTACTTTCTATCTAATATAACTTTAGAGTAATCAGTTTATTTCAACGCAGTGAGACGATAAAAAATGTGGTAAACATTAGATTACTAGCATAACAAGATTACGATCTTTTTGTTAACAAAATCCAATCAGGGAAAATCTGAAGAAAAGAGGCCGGAAAACGGCGCCAACGTCGTTATGGATAAAACTGGCCCCTCTTCGCTGACAAACACTCCTGTTTATGTATATGGACTTACAGAAGGCAAACAGCCCACATGTTTACACTTTAGCCAACAACAATCGATACTCTCGTTTGTATTAGGAACTTATTTTATTAATCGTAACGTAAAGTCCAAAAATTTAATCTGATAACTCTGTTTGGTGGCACGGTAGTCAAACAATAGGCGTTTGACGGCATCTATCATAAAGTTGGGTTATTCGTGCGATATATTTCATTGTTATTGTCGTAAAGTATCGCCATCAGAGGTAAACAAGCCTCGCATCGTATATGGGGCGGTATGCGATGTAGTGTGGGTGTACCAAACGCAGAGATAACGAGCACACGATATCGGGTTGTTATTTTATTCTTATGTTATGACTCTTGTTAGGTCGACACTTTGTTTCGTTAGTGTGCCGGGCGATGACGCATTTTATTACAAAACAAAGGAGAATGTGTCGTAATACACTGGTGGAAAAACGATTTCCGCTTAACCTTTGTAGGTAACGATCGAATCATGCACAAAATGAAACTGTACATTTTTTTTTTGCAACAATTCAGAATTTTGTATATCAAAGCGGCAGATACACTTTGTACATTCAAAATAAATAAAAAAACAAATATTTTTATTTTACATAGGCCTACATGGGCACTTATAAAACGTCGACAAAAGGTGCACGGTTCGGGTTAGTCGTTTCCTATGGAGAAGAACCGGCAAGAAACTCCATGGTTACTCTTTGAAATTTTTTGTGTTTACAATATTTCCATGTTACAGCATTAGTACTTGGATATGGGGGGACAACGTAGGCCCGACAATAAGTCGTACGAAATTGAAAAAAAAAATAAACAAAAAAAATAATGTACGAAATAAAAAGTTAACAAATGTTAACAATCATCTAGAAATCTAGAAAGCCTACAATGTTCACACATTCACAATCGGTAAAAGAATCTATACAAAGGTAAAAAAACTTATCATGCTATACTGGTGCCTACGTACTCTGTACACGAATGAACCTGATTGTACTATTCAAAGCATTTAAAAAAGGGGAGCAGATTTCAAAGCAGGTACATTCCAATTACGAGCATCTCGTAAACATGTCTAAGTGATACAGTTGAACAAAGTGTTGCGGCTGTAACGACATCACTCCGCAACACAATTACCATTAGTGTCGGTTTTATTGTGACAACTTAAATCACCTGCCAGCCTGCCACGCTGCCACCCTCGTCTTGTTCTAATTTCCAGTTTAACTCAAGTGGCCGAACTCGCAAGCACGAAACATTTCGCTAATGATAATATTAAAAACGTTACAAAAGAGAAATTCTGAATCCGCCGCGTTACAGTCTAGCGAGTAACAGTTCAAATAAAACGAAATGAAATCGCACACACGATGCCGACTGGGAATGTACCGCCCTATAAAAGCTACGTACCTATATTTATTATGCTTCGTATTGCCACTATTATAAGACTACGATGGCAATACATGTCGGGCTATACATTATTACGGCTTGGCGATCGATGCCGCGTTGTCGAGTAATACGGTGCAATAGAACGTTAGGAACTTTTCTATTTTAAAACTTATGAACTCTCTATTTTAAAATAAAAAAATAACTTTGTAGACGGATAATTCATTTACAATAGACATACCTAAAATACCATTAATGCCCTCTGTATAAAACAAGCCTCCCCTTAACCACCAAAACAAACGATCCTGGGAGACAATGTCATAATTTGCCGACAAGATTGGCGGTTTTATTCCGTTAGATTCAAATATTTGCACAAGCTAATTACATTCTCGTCTAGGTTATTAATTTTTAATTATTACTGTATGCAAAGGCTTTTGTATACTATGCGCCTAGTTTGAGGGATGCGAAAACACGACACAAATATAAAGCTTGTGCGAGAAATGCATATCTAATTGCTTTTTTTTATTATTTGAGTATCGTTTCAAGTTACTTTCTGTTAAACAAGACGGTCTACTGACAAGCAAGCAGTATTATAAAAGACTGCGCAAGAGGCTCGATCGATAGTTCAATTTGGTTTGACTTCGGACTTTGAACGGTCAGGTATGTTTTGATTACTCAGGATTTATTTTTAATGTGATAAATATGATTATGTTGTGTACTGATGATTTTCATTACTGATGTGCGTGCGGTTTTTATACAATTGTGGCAAGCATTTTACTTTCGTTTTCAGTTCGGGCAGTTGCGCGGTATCTCTCATCCAACTTACCACAATGTCTCAAGACGGAAATCTATGACCAATGGATGTTGCCAGTTATGACCATGGGCTCTGTTATGTAGTCGCTCACAATGGGCCTCATCAGAAAGCTTACATTCACACACAGGGCAATGGAGAGGGCTATGCTCGGAGTATCCTTGCGTGATCGATTAAGAAATGTAGAGATTCGCAAGAGAACCAGGGTTACCGACACAGCCCGAATAATTGCCAAACTTAAGTGGCAGCGGGCAGGGCACATTGCTGCCGGAACGGATGGCGAATGGGGTAGAAAAGTTCTGGAGTGGCGACCGTGAACCGGAAGACGTTGCGTTGGAAGGCCTCCCACCAGGTGAAGGTTGCGGGACGCACGGGACCGATCAATGTGGCGAAGCTTGGGGAAAGCCTATGTCTAGCAATGATGAAGTATTTTACAGAAATTATTATGCTGCTTTGATTAAAATAAAAACGATTTTTTGCATTGTTTTTATTCCATTAAGTTTCATCCTCACATTTTGCTTATAACCTTTATATTAAAATTTGTGCTTACAGTTTCACAAGCTTGTGATGCTTGCGCTGTGTAGTTGAAACACAGGTTTAAGTTGGTATACACAAGCAGTCTTGACGTAAGCTAAATGGGTCTTCTCTAATTGAACACTACAACGGTTAATTACTAACGTACGTCGCTTTCGCCGGACGATCTTCTAAACTAAACACACACAAAGCTTCAGTGTTGAACAACATTCAACTCGAAACGAGTTTAGCATTCAAACGGCTCAAGTTAAACCAATTTAATCGAACTTGTTTTAGATCTAGATTGTATTGGCAAGGTCGTGAACTTTGCGAGACCATTTTACAATCTTTTTTTCTGTGAAAAAAGTAGTTGAACAATAAAACGAGTCGAAGGTGACCGATGTTGAGTCAAGAGCGGCGGTATATAAATCGCTTTCGGCTAAAACGCGCAACATTCATAAAATAAACAGCAATGATATGAAAATAGAATGTGATTTTATTAAATAAAAGCCGTTGATTTATTATGACACGAAAAGATAAGCAGGACTATCACTCACGTACGACTTCGTAGATACTTTTAAGAAGTTTTGACATAAAAGAATACTCGGCCGAAGCTAAGGAATTAGCGGACGTATTAAACGCAAGACTTTACACAAGAGTACGTGCAAGCCTTTATAATAATTTTGTCATCACCTTGGATCTCCAACGGCGCGGATAATGAAGTTTAGAAACTTGAAATTAGTTGGGTCATAATCTCACATCCCACATTATATGAGCCAGCAAGCAAACTCTCCTCATAACTCCATCCTGCCTGGTCGTGGTCGGCTACTCGACAAATATTTCGGCACAGCATTGTTAACTAATTGGGGGAACTTGTTTATTGAAAATGTAAATTCTGTTAAACAATTTAGAAGGATGTAAGAATTTAAGGGAATCGAGTAAATATGTGGAGATATGAGATCGTGTTATGAGTTTGTTTACATTGTGGGTTTGTTGTACGAGTTTATTTAATCTAAAATTTATTTGTGTATGTCGTATCTACCTTGCTACAGATGATACGCCCTTAAAACCGTTATATTTTGCGAGCCTGCTATCCAGCCTATGTGGGCTTTGTATGCGAGCCGAGAACAAAGCGAGGATGCCGATTCACCAGAGGATCAGCAAAAACGGACTGCTTTCCGGACACAATAATGATATCCTGTCATGATGAAGCTTTTTTCACATTCAGAGCTCGGTTTTCGGTATTATTCGATGAATTATTAAATATTTTTGTGTACCTACATCTTTTCAAAATTATTATTTTTTAATCTGTGTTACTTACCTACCTATTAAATTTAATTTTACTAAGTTAAAAAATAATTCACCAAAATATTTGTTAGTTAACAATATTGTTAGTTTTTCAGTGCGTTGATGGTTTATTTCGGATAATCCAGCTGTATATAAATACGTAGGATATATTTAATTAAAAATCCTTCGCAAAACTACTAAAAGAGCTAAATGAGGAGAATAAATGGAACAAATGCATGAATTCATTCATTGTATTTCAGTTCCGTCAAGACCACATACGACTAACATAAAGAAGACATCACCTTTAAACAAAGCTAAAAATGCAAGACGTTTGCATGTGACCAGCCGATTTGCTTGATGCTCAACCAAGTCGTGAATGATGAAACGACGCAAAATGATTACAATATCTAGTGGAGCGGATATCCAATGTTCTAAGAAAATAACTTGCCCATCAGATGAAGCGTAACAATCCTTTTTGACAATTGAGTTTTGTGCCCCAAAAACTAATTTACCTTCTATTGTTCCTCCATATTTACTGACTTATTACATTTGCCTTGATCAGAGATTAAATTGCCTCCTCAAGGGGAACGACCCTTTTTTATAAGATTTACCGACACATGGGGGCACCATTAATAGTGAACAAAATAACTAGTGGGTCCCACGGCTACGCTCACGAGGGCATCACACAGCGATGGTTAATTTTTCTGGGATAGCAAGTCAAAACTCAAGAATAGTTTTCTATTAGTGAAATACATTTCGGAATCGTATTAGGACTTTCAAAGATTACAAACATAAACAAACAAACATACAAATAGTTTTAAAATTTATATATCATTTTACATTTTTATAACATTAATAGTTTAGTTTTTCAGTAAAGTATCTACCTACCACAATGAACCAGACGTTTTGTTCACGTTTAGGTATTATGGTCTGTTCATGACGTGTTTAAAGAACGAATTTACCGTAATAAAACTACAAGTGTCCTTACATTTTCATAGAATTTACTAAAACTGTTTTAATTATGGCACCCACAAAACCAATTTAATTAGATATAGAAACTTTCCACAAATACATAGATTAACTACCTTTGTTTGTTCACCGAAACTCGCAATTTGAATGCTTGTTTGATATTAGTTTAGTTGTTTCTTCTTTTGCGATGCGATTTAATTTGTAGTTGCCAGAATTCGACTCTTGAATGTTTTCACGATAATTGATTTAACTGTGAGTTAGTTAAATAGTAAAAGATAGATATATATTTATCTTAATTGTATCCCAATTAATCGCAATATCCTGTTAAATCCATTAATACTGAATTTTAATAAATAGGTACTACGACTACCGTCATTATCGAAATTAATTGGAACCAAATGGCGGAAATCACAACAAAAGCGCGCACTTTGCAATTCGTTGAAACGAAATGCCTGTCAGGTTTAAAATACACGTGAATAAATCACTAATTACGTGTCCCTACGATGAGTGCCGATAATTGAAATTATCGGTGCCCTCCATCCTCCCCCTGGCGGTGAGGACACAAAGGAGGGCCCCGAACCCACGGCCAACAGGATAATCCGGCTAAACTTTGACGTTATCTTTGTCAGCGACAGATATTATAACAAACGAAACATTGAAATCAACGAAATTATTACACAGATAGCTTCAGAATTGTCTCCAGTCGCCCGAGAAGTTCAAATTAAGTTCCCAACGACTCAAACTTATTCTATTTCAGATTTTTATCGCGATGTTAGGTTTAAGTACGTACTCAAATTAATTCTAATTGGTTTTAGAACTGAAAAGTAGTAAGAATAATATTACAAACAAATCATACGAGTGCTCTTAGGAAATCGCACTAGTAAGTAATGTGCCAATATGTTAATGGTGGACGTAGCTTCAAAGCGAACCGCTTTGACTTCCACTTTCCCTATAAATAAGGAAAAAAGCGTGTTACGGTAATAAATTCACAGTATGAATTTATTTATGGTCTGCTTAGTAAATAATAATAAAACCTTTTCGCTGGCTTGTGGTCTCGGCTGAGATTAAGCTACCATATCCCATGGGAGTGGTGCGAGAAAGTGGCGGACAAGGGATTTTATTGATTTTGTAGACATTAGAATCCACTGTGCGATGAAAATATAATACCGGGAATTCTTATGGTTTTCCTTTGAATGGTAAAGGTCGAGCGATGGGCGAGCACTCACTCAGCGGCAAACCAATCACTCACTGTTTCATGGATAAAGAACGTTGTAGACGCAACAGACAAAGAAAGTTAAAAAAAGATGAAAACAAACGAAACTCGTTTTTATTTTTTATCTGTTTTTGTTTAGTTTATTCATCGTGCAGTCAATTGTATTTTCATTACCTCCACCTCATTATACACGTGAAACTCAATCTGCCTGCCGGATGCTGCGTGGCTTTTATTTTAAAATGATTGCAAATCGAACGCTAAAGAGTTTTTCGTGGGTGACAGTGATGTATTCGGTCGGGCGGATGCCTCGATGCGATGCTCGATTCTCGTATAGTTCACTAACGATGATAATTATTATGAAAAGCTCGTGCTCGTGCCACACTCGTGCACGTAGCGAACGAGTACTAACGTACCGTCGTCGCCTCCGTCAAAGGGGAAACTTTACTAATTAGCAAATAAAGCAAATTGAAGCCGCGTTCGCCTAAACGTGAGAGTTCACATCCTGGCGTAATGTATTTCATGTTGTATTATCGAATGTGGAACTTCTTCGTTAAAGTATTTCATATTGAGTGAAATAGTTTTCAAAGGCACGTGGTAGCCGCGATACTATACAATACATGACAGAAAGGACGGCTGTTTAATATCTGCTATCATCTACCTACAGATACATGTTTATACAATAAATTGGTTATTCGTGTCTGTTTGTATGACCACGCTGTTTTTATATACTATACAACAGATTTTGCCGCGGTTTTCACCATAGTTCAGAGAATTTATTCAGAAAGGTTGACGCGGAAAACACTTATTTCAATGTTAAACTTATAACAAGAATTCTCGAAGTTTCTTGAAGTCGTAAAAACTGTTCGAAACACGAGTGGGTAGTTTTAGAACAGGTACTGAAATAGAGAACTACTGAAATGCTAACTGCATTTATTTTTAATTTAAGTTGAACAAATAGTTTTGTTGTACATTCATTTCTGTTCTGTTTGAATTTTCCAACGTAACTTTATATTGACAATAGTGTAAAATGTAGTTTAATTTGGGCTCATGTTTATAATTAGAGTGAAACAAATCAGAAAGCCTATACCAACTTCTAAAGGCTTCGTTACGTGTTCGTGTTGTTATATCGCATGAATTTTAATTGAAATTTAATAATATAGGTATAGATAATTACGTGAGCAAATTGAACAATGGAAACAATTCTCAAATAAATTAAAATAAGTAAGTAGGTTCTAACACTCGTGAAATGGGATGTGTAACTCGCAATTACACAAATATGAAAAGGGATTGGTGAGAATTGTTCATTCCGTTGTTTAACAAATAAATCAAAATGGTCTTAGCTTTAAATGTTTTGTGCGAATGAATAAATAATACCTGTTCATTCTGATGAGTAAGTGGGTTTTTATCACATGTGAGTTGGGACTTCGGACGGTGTTTAACTAAAATGCGCACAAGTTTGTTGGAGCGTGTACGATTGGGGCCTGGGTTGGGCCCCGGACGGATCCTGTCATAATCCGTTACAGAGGGACTCAACGGGTTTCTTCGGAAACGCGTTCTGCCATTCAAGCTAATGCGTATGCTATAGGCACTTATGTTGGTGAGTACAGGGAAAGGGTTTCTTATAGTTTCTTCTCAGATGCTATATAAACGTATGTAGTCACAAATAAGATTTACTTTCACCTTCCTGTAGACTCTATCGTCTTTTTTACGTCATCCTCTTTTGTGCCATGTGAATTGTGGTTGGCACAACCCTTTTTCATCTTTAATTTGCCTCTTCTATTCATATTTTTCCAATTGATTGTATACTGAAATTTTGTTTTCTTTGGCTTCAAACATTTGGAAAGCATTATTTTATCATAGCGAGTAGGAAAGAAACTTGTTTCTTTTTTATTAGTGATTGGCTCGTGCTTGACCACTATCTCACCTGATGGTAAGCGATGATGTGGTCGACGATGTAGCACGCTTGCCTAGAAGAAACCTATTCACTCTTGACTTAAAGACTCCCAGGTTGTAGCTATCAGGAAATACAGACTCTGTCAGGGAATTCCACTCCTTAGCTGTACGCATAATAAAGTATTCCCAAAACGTTTGGTGCGTATGGGTGGGATGTCCACCATATACCGATGACGCATCGCCGCACGTCTTGTAGTCCGATGATGGAACGGGCTAGGAGCAATTAGCTCTCACCGAAATGTAACCTATAAACAAAAATTGTAGTTCTAAAAAGTAAATTGAACTAAAAAGTCGCTCATCCTGAAGATCCTGGTAACGATAATGGGATAAACTATATACACTATTGCATTGTCGTCGTCTTTGATAAGTGTGAAAAGTTTCAAATCAATCCGACGTTTTGAAGAGGGTGAAAATCACGTTCAAAGATTCCGTTACATTGATACATACATACCAAGCTAATAAAAGCGTGTTAAAAACCGACAGGCTGGCAACTTTTGGCTTGGAATGTTTTCATAACTGCTGAAATGGCACTATATAAATGCAGATAATGATCTCTCCAGTAGATTTGCTGCGTCATTCACCTGTGTACCGATAACATTTTGCTGTGATCACTAAAAACTCGCTGCTAAGCGTTGATGGCATTATCGCCCCAAGATCATGCGTGTCAGGGTTTTTATGCCGAGATTATGGTAGGTACATTATGTCTTTAAGTTGCTATGTAAAAGTAGGTAGGTTAATGTTCTGTAATCATGATTTATTTCGTAAAGCTCCAAGTTCATTACCGTCGGAGTACTCCTACTTTCTTTCTTAAGCTCGCGTTTCATCCTGTACTTAAATTTTTGAGCACGCCTCGATAATTTTTAATGAAGTCTTAAGTTAACAGAACAACGAAACTCAGTCGTTACCATCCAAGTTATTCCCTTATTAACTTATTCACTAATAAGTTAACTTTGATGTACTTTTATAGACCCGAACTTGTGGCCAAGTTTAAAGTAGTAAAGTTACTAAACATAATTAGAATATGAACGCCGCAACAGTAAGATATCTCGTTAAGCACTTCATTATTATAATAACTATCACGGCACGCTTTTGTTGTAACTCACAAACCGTGTATAAATACATAATGTAGTTGTCAAGGGTGAATTAGGTGTAAGTTACGACGACACCATTATTGTAACTTAAAATATACATATTTCAACAACTTTATATTCCCAGGACTCCCGTTGGGGTAAAATGTAGTGCTCATTTAAAACAGAAAAAATGTTGAACCCTACTAAAAAGGTTACAACAACATTTGGGAACCTTATTTACATTAGGTACGTTTTTGAAATGAAACTGATTTACATAAAGTACAATAGTACATCTGTTATTCAGTCTTGGAACTGAGCGGGTGCATTTGACACGGGATTTATGATTTTAATAAAACTCCACAGTGGAGGCGATAACGCTTACGAATATTATATCATAATATTTCTTCACTTTGCGTTGTAATTACGAAAATCCAGAATGAGCAGACACATCCCGTTTTAATTAAATCCATTATATTATGTAAACAAAGTGCCAAGTGTTTATATAAGCCAAAATTTCACATTTTGCATTTTGTAGGAACAGCGCGCAAACATTTTTAACATTGTATATGACGCCAGACATTGTATTTGCATTTGCACATTACATCTTTTATCACCAGACGTCTAGAAACCCATAATGGTTAATTCCAAGTTAATTGTATTCATTTAGTTAACCATCGTAACTACGGTACGGAACTTTCTTGCACATATTTAGCGGTATTTAGCGGGGCTGTTAAGGTAATACACAAAGCACCTTTATTACAAACCATCTGATCATAGTGGACACAGCACTCAACAGCTGATAGCCGCGTGTATAAATATATCGAGTCGAATATACGGGACTACGGGACTACTGGTACATTTATTCAAAAAGGGATGGCGGGCGACGACAATGAAACATTAGAGTGTAACGTGTGTCGTTTATTTACAGCGGCGGTGGAGTTAATGTTCTAGAAAAGCCTAATGTGCGTTATCCTTTAATCCTGTTTGACAATAAACATGCGAACAGTGCTTCAGTAACGTGATATGCGCGGATTAGCGGCTTATAAAGTTCATGAAAAATAACTACGCGGTGCGTGCCTGCGCTGAAACTTAACTTGTGAAATGTTTCGTTGTAAACTAATCTAGCAACGGTTATAGATGTCCGCAAAACATGTTACGTTTATGATTATCTACTCGCTTATTCAGACTGTTGATTGGTATATTCATAATTTAACAGAACAAGTCTTTGTGTATATATCTCGAACACGTGTATCGATATAAGATCGAGCGATTGTCTCGTAATACAATATTCGTTCTTTATTATTTCCATCCTCAAGAGGTCAGATTACTATCATAAAAAATGGCAGATGTAATGAACCGTTGTTGATATTTCATTATCCGTATTGTTCTCCCCGGGGGCGTGAATTATATTACATATTTTTGCGAAGCTGTTGTAAAGGCGACAACGTTGGAATTAGAATCTCTAAGACGCGCCCTAATTTTATGTAATCAAATTTTCTACTCGCATTTAAAACGCGGTGAAGGTAATATAAGAATCCGTAAATATATTTTTTTCGTAGCTACCCAATTTTGCCCTTAGCTATAGCTGGGATTACGGCTGTTCACCGTACATTATATGCAGAGATCTAATTAAATTTGAAATTATGTGTTTACAAAATACTGCTGCGCTTAGCAATTGCCCTGAGGCGGTGTGCATTAACCATTCTCAACGTAGGAGAGTGCATAATTATGTACCTGAATTGTTACCTAAATAAGGAAACCCTAATTTCTAATGATTAAACGCAACTTCGTCATAAATTATTTATATCACGAAGTAACATTTAATACAAATTAAGCTTGTGTAAAAGCAAAGACTTGATGTAAAAAACTTATAAAATTGTGTCAATAAATTTAAGTGCCGTTGTCCTAAAAACACTTAGCAGGGATCAATAAAACATAAAGTTGTCAATCCTTTATAATTGGGACCGCGATAAACTGCCACTATCGAGATCAATTATGAAGGCTGACAATTTTCTCGTAAAAAAGTTATTGTAAGTTGGTGAGCTTGTCGAAGAGTTTTATTAAGATGGATTTATCTTTTGTTGTTACTAAGGGTTATTAATTTGTGACAGGCGCAAGTAGTTCGAGAAAATGGAACAGAATTTTCTTAGCGTACCTGTGTAGTAAACCAATTTCCGAAAAGTTGTATGGAAATTGGTTTACTACACAGGTGACTTGAAACATGCCGTGATGAAAGTTTTAAGTATCTATGTGGATGGGTAGGTGTAAACCCGTTCAGGGAGACCAAAAGAAGGATGATTAGATATCCATGGCCATAAATAAATCTGAATATTATTACATTATAGCTAGCATGTACTGTTCTACTGCTGGGTAAATCATCTTCTGGGTGGATCATTGTGTTGCCCAATTTCTCACAGGCCATGGTAACTTTAAAAGTAAATTATTTTCTTTCAAGCTCGTTGCCTCGCCTTTATGTCAGTGTTCTACATCTGACTGCAAATGTGTACAATCTGCACATCATATCTTATGGGAGTGTATTCTTTGGCAGAATGAAAGCAATATTATGTTGAATAATGTACAGGAGTTGTTTACCATACGGACCTTGTGGAAACTAGAACAAATTTCCGTGCGTTCAAGCGTTTTTGCCATACCTGTTATTGGGATCAAATATAACAGCTCACAATGTTAGGACCCATTAATATTAATGCTAATTTTTATTCGTGGTGCTAGGCAACTGGGCTTATCCCAGTTGTAAACGACCCTTTGTGCCTATTGGCCTTGTTTGTTCTGTCTCCTGCTTGATATGGAGGGAAGTGGACATTTTTTTCTACTCCTCCGTTATTCTTTTCTGATTAATTTCGTGGCGGGATCCAAGACAGTCAAATTCATTCCCCGGGACTTCGTCGAGCTTCGTTGCCTCGGCGCTTTTCTGGTGGTCGCCACTGTTGATTCTGGCTTGGTATGGGAATAGTGCGATGGGATTGCTGGGTAAAGGCCTCCCATCATTACTTCCCATTCCATCGTTCATCCATAAATTCTATTATTACCTGGTCTGTGCCACTGCTTGTAAGTTCCAAAGAATTATATACAAGTGTGGGCCTTTAAATAAATTAAATTTAAAAAGACCTGTAAAGTATTTCATGCACTAAAATATAATCAGGGCTAAACCTTGAGTATATTTAAGTAACTTTATTGACTTTGACCATTATTTCAGTACCCTATTATGTTCTATCTTTCTGCCCAGCCAAAGGTTGTCTGGAAGACATCGATATCTACGGTAAGACTGCCATTGTACTCTTAAATTAACGAAATCGTATATGAGCTGTGTTACAATTTACGGTGTAGGTACGAACATTAAACTTTATTCTATCTTTAGCAAAAGAAATAGTCTTTAACGTCAAAAATTAAAAAGTTTTTTTTCAATACAGTTGTTAAACATGGCAACGAACAATGGCAACAAATCTTTTGCATAGACATCTTTCTGTTACGCGGTCGTGACTTTTGTTTACGAGCTCGATCTACTTTTGCAGTTGAGTTTTAAATTTATAATTCAATTTAAAAAGTTTAGCAGCATGGAGTTTTCATACATAGAATAAAATGGGATATTTGTTTTTATTTTTATTTGTGATGGGTTTGCTCTTGACTCTAGTCTAGGTCATAGGTGACAGAGACAGAGTCGACGATGGAGTGAGCTTATTAAAAAGTTTCTTCTCAATACAATACATAAAAATTAAAAAGTTTTTTTTCAATACAGTTGTTAAACAAGGCGTACTTTCAGAGGAAATAATGATTCGAAAATTAAATCTTTTGCATAGACATCTTTCTATTACGCGGTCGTGACTTTTGTCTCCATCTACTTTTGCAGTTGAGTTTTAAATTTATAAGTCAATTAAAAAGTTTAGTAGCAAGGAGTTTTCATACATAGAATAAAATGGGATATTTTTTTGTCACAGGAACAGACCTACCCCGAAAAGTAGGAGTTTGATCGAAAATACTGCTTTTTGCGGTAAAAAGACACGCCTTTGTTTTGGTGGCGTTAAAGGAGACCAGATTGTCATCACCCCACTGGGAGACAAGGCTTAAGGTCAAATCTGTCCGCTCCACCATAGCATCTCTCAAGGAAAGAACTTCATCCACGCTGGTTTTTGCGCTGGACAAGTATCTCTCTGAAACAGTACTGTCATCTGCGTACCCAACAATACCAGGCTGAAGTAGGTCATTGATGTGCAGCAGGAAAAGAGTTGCAGAGAGAACAGACCCCTGAGGATCTCCGGCATCAATAGCCGTCAATGACTACTCGGATCGACCGTTCACTGAGGAAGTCTGATATCCAGGTACAAAAACCACCGGGGATGCCATAAGCAGGAAGCTTACTGAGTAGACTCGTGTGCCAGACCCTGTCAAAGGCCTTCGAGGTATCAAGCGATACAGCAAGTGCTTCGCCGTGTCTCTCGATGGTTTCGCCCCAGCAGTGCGTGACATACACAAGAAGATCGCCAGTTGACCGTCGTTGAAAGCCATATTGACGGTCACTGAGGAGATTTTTGTCTTAAAGGTAGGTCAGAATTTTTTCTGTTCAGTACCCTTTCAATAACTTTGGACAAAATGGTGGTAATGGCGATCGGACGGTAATTGGCAGGGTCTGCACGGTTGCCTTTTTTGGGCACTGGTTGCACAGTTGCAAGCTTCCAGGATTTCGGCACCGTCCTTTTTACAAGAGAGAGGCGGAACAAGCGAGTCAACACAGGAGACAGTTCTGGCGCACACTGCCTCAGCACTCTCGCTGGAATGCCATCAGGTCTGCTGGCCTTGTTCACGTCTAGACTGCACAATACTCTCCGGACCTCTTTAGCGTGCACAGCGATCTCCGGCATCGAAGAGTCACAATGAGGTACAGTAGGTGGTTGCTTGGAGCCAGCGTCCAGACGTGAATTACTAGCAAAAAGAGATGCAAATAAATTTTCGGAGGTAAAGTGTCTTGTAGATGTAGGCCCTCCAGTTAAATATAATTATCGGGATCCAGGATTAAAAGTTGTTTAAATCATTCACACACTTATTTCATTCATTATAAAACAATACCCTTTATATAAAACCTACATTATTATTACTCTAAAACATTAAACTGATACACTAAATAAAACCATCTTCACTCAAAGCAACTTTCTAAAACGAGTGTCCTTAAATTTTCTTCCATTAGAATTGTCTAACTTCTAAAGCTCTGAATTTGAAATCAACTTACTTTAAAAACATGCTACAACCAGAGACAATTAAAAATCACCCATAACATCCCCTCTGAATTTTATATTGTCTCAAATAAAATTAAAATCAACTGGAATTTAACATTGACATATCTTCCTAGAACACCCCATATACAACTTCAAAATTGAACACATAATTAATACAATAATAAAAACCCATACTAGTATTCCCTACCTATCTTAACATTCTACATACTATATTAAACCACCCCCTTAAATATAAATTTCAAATTAACAATCAAGACAACCTTAATACTATAAAGAACTAAAACCTAAAATTTCAAATTAATTCCAAAACGTTATCTCTACAATATACAACATCTAACACCTATCATAATTAACTAATTATACCACTAAATTCACTTCAATAAAGTTCATATCAAAGTCACTGATCACTCACAATATGCTTTCTTAAACGTAGAAACTTAGTTCTATCTAATCGTTTTGTCAGAATATCAGCAATTTTAGATTTGGTTAGGCAATAGAAAATTTCAATTAAATTTTGATCTATCTTTTCTTTAATAAAATGATATTTCACATCAATGTGTTTGCTTCTCTGATTTAAAATTCCATTTTTAATTAAAACAATAGCCGACTGATTATCAACAAATAATTCTGTTTTTGGTGTATGACCTGTAATCTCTTTAATCAGACTTTGAACGTGAAGTAAATCTTTGATACATTCTGCGGCAGAGATGTATTCTGCTTCCGTACTGGAGAGAGCGGTGACGGACTCTTTACGCGAGCACCAATGTATAGGACCACCACTGTACAATACTACAAAGCCAGTAGTACTTTTCCTAGTATCAGGATCACCAGCGTAATCTGCATCACAATACGCTGTCAAAACAAAACTATTTCCGCGTATGTATTCAATACCAGAAGATATAGAACTTTTAAGATATCTGAAGAGATTTTTTATATTGGCGAAATCATTTAAATTAGGACACTCTTGATGTCTACTACAATAACCAACATGAAACGCAACATCTGGTCTCGTTTTATTTACTAAGTATAGTAAAGACCCTATCAACTGCCTATAACGATGTACATCACTACTATCACCCTTCCCCTCTTGATGTATATCGGCTAAAATATTCGGAACAATAGTTTCTTTTAAGTTACTAAATCCAAAATTTTTCAATATTTGATTAATGTAAGATTCTTGATAAATTTTCAAATAATTTTCTCTAACCTGTATATCAAGTCCAATAAACTTCTCGACTTTATCAAATTTTCTAATTTCAAATTCTTCTTTTTCCATTCCTTTTATTATATTATCCAATTCATTTTCACAATTTCCTATCAAAATGCCATCATCGACATATATTGCCAAATAAATTTCCTTTTCTTTACACAAAAACACACATGGATCTAATTTCAGTTGTTCAAATCCCAATTTCTTTAAATATTTAGTTAGCCGCTTATTCCACATGAGCGGTGCTTGCTTAAGACCATAAAGACTCTTCTTTAATTTACAGACTTTGTTCTCACCATAATTGTATCCTAATGGAATTTCCATAAAAATATCCTCATTTAACTCTCCATACAAAAACGCTGTCTTCACATCAAATTTTTCAACTGTAGACCTTTCTGTGCAGCAACCGAAAGTAATAATCTTACACTAGTAGTATTTACCACTGGACTATAAGTCTCTTTGTAATCAATATTATTTTTTTGTAGAAATCCGACAGAAATTCGTTTCAACCGCTTTAGACAGGGACCAAAACTGTTTACTACCCGGAGGGTGCGATGCCAGCTTACCTGGCCCCAATACGTCCAATGTGGTCAAAACGTGCCCGACGCAGAACCCGCTTGCAGAACTTGGCGGCAGAATTAAAGGCTCTTTTCCTCGCGCGAACCCTACGCGCTCTAACTTTGCGGTCGTGGGCCCCGACCCAGGCTTGGAAGGCAGCTAGACTCTTTTTGGGCCTCAGCGTGCGCATTCTGCATTATACCAAGGTCAGCATTTGTGACCGAGCGGAATGTCGGAGAATAGAATGAAATATTCCATTCCCTGCCGAATCACATCCGCAACCGCGTCTGCACAGCTCGAGGGGTCACCCGAGGAGAAGCACACATGCCGCCAAGGATAAGACGCAAAAAAGTGCCGCATCTCGTCCCAGTCTGCTGACTCGTATCGCCATACTCGCCTCGTGCCTCTAGGGCTCTCATCTGGAGAAGAGCAAGTCGAAACGGATTTCACCAGAGAGTGGTCAGACGTTCCCAGCGGGGCTGAGACCGACACCGAATGACCGTCCGGATCAGTTGTCAGGAGAAGATCTAAGCAATTGGGTGTATGGCCGTAAACATCCGGTACCCGCGTTGCCACATTCACCAGCTGGGTTAGATCTAGCGATAGAGAAAAATTGCGCGCCTCTAACCCGGCATTGTTGTTTTCCGGTATGAGTACAACCACTCTTTATGATGGGCGTTAAGTCCCACAGAAAATTAAGCTTCGCTGTTGGGTACCGTTGCTGGGCTATGTCAGCCGTTAAAAAGCGCTGTCGTCTCCTGGTCACCGGAGTGAGACTTCTCCACGCCAGTGTCCACAAGTAGCCATATGGCAGAGAAGCCCGATTTCTCAAAGCAACGGAGACGACGACAACAAATGTCATCGCGGACGTACACACAGATCCCAGCTTGCTTCTTAAACTTGTGTTCAAGAGAGTAACCCGGGTAGTTGAGGTACGCCACGTCCGACGGAGTTTGTTATCTTCGTCTCCGTTAGGAAAAACAGGTGCGGCTTCTCGGTCTCGAGGTGGTGGTGGACCGGATCGAGATAAGAGTTCAGCCCCCTGATGTTAGTGAGGTGTACTTTTAATGGGAGGAAGTGCAGCCGTTGTTTCACCTTATCCTTCTTTTCTTTGGTCATTTTTTGTGTTAGAGTTTGCTGGGGAAGAAGTCGAACTGTCGACGCGTTGCTCAGTGAACCAAGTGGAAAACTGGAGCTAACCCAACCCATGGGGAACTCATTTGGAGACTGCGGGGACGCCCGAACCCCCCCGGATATGGCCACCGGGTCCTCCCATCCAGTCACCAGCTGGCACGGTAGAGCATACCGGGATATTTCGCGAGTTGGCGGGGCAGCCTTTGGCACGTGGCTGGCGTGCTACTTGGGCCCCCTACTGACTACGGTCGGCCAACGTCTGGCACCATGCTTCGGATCCCGCTACCCTCCAAAATGAGTTACCCGGCCAGTTTTGCCCAGAGACCATGACCGGTTCTGAACAGCGCAACTGACATCCTCCTTCTCCCCCAAAGGCACTGGCAGTCCCACACACCCACGGAACACAGCAAGCTGCTTGGCGCCGGGCTGCGGTGGGATGGTGGTCGCGAGCCAGGCGGCCCATTGCGGAGCCTACCGCCGCTTAAGCGGGATCGTTCAGCCGTACCACAGGCAAGCCTGTGGTGCCGTTGCCCGGGATGGGCCACTAGGAGTTAGATCCCATAGTCACCCCCAATACATTTTATACGAGGAAAAATGAATGATTCCGTTTGAATTTGAATTAAATTCTCAAAAGTCTTTTAAATAGTTGTTTAATATATTTAATTACCACTTTTAATTTAATTATTTTCACATAGCTGTATTCGTTGTAAAAAAAATACGTCCAGTTGCAAAACGCGCCATTATCTGTTTTTTTTTGTTTGTATAAACAAATCTAACTCTTTTATTTGTTTTTATTATTTCCCACAACTGTATTGAAAAACTTCGTGTGATGTGTGTAAGTTATTGCAAACTGAAGTTCAGTCCGAGAAAGTGCTCGGTGGCTGTCACGGGTAGATCTATTATTAAGTATCACAAGACGATAAAGGTGGAAATGAAGTATATATTGACCGAAAAACAAGTAAGCGAAATATTTTATATTGTATTTTTTTAACGAGCGGATATAAAAAAAAAACAAATAAAAAATCAAAAAAACCCGACTGCTTAAGAAGCGACCAAAAGCCTGGCTGAACAAAACCAGTCTTTTTTGTTCGCTTCTTAAGCAGTCAGGTTTTTAGATTTTTTATTTATTACTTTTTAGTTATATTTTTTTAGAATTAGGTATTTTTAAACATATAGGTGTGATATATTTTTGTTATCACCTCTTAAAACCCTTTGTTTTGATACCCCACACTAATAGAGAGAAATAAAAAAATTGGGCCGCTATAATATTAAGGCACCGCCATTTTTCTATTTTCCAATTTTAATGTAGCCTGTGACACTCGCAAGGTTAAAACGAATCGATTGACGTCATAGAACATATAAGAATCATCAAAATTGGCCAACGCGTTTGGCCTTTAGAAGCCCACATAGAAACAAACATTCATTCATTCATTTCATGAACAGAAAACATCAATGTATATTTTTACCCATGTTTGCAGATAAATAAATGATTTATGATTCATATATAGACTGATAAACACATTACCCTCCTTCGGCAGTCGGGTAAAATTGCATTATCACGAGAAACAAACATGCATGCAAAATTTCAGTTCAATCAAACACCTGGCAGTGGGTTTAATTTAACTAGCTTTAATTGTCGGTGAGGACTGGAGAAACTAAATTTGACTTACTTGACTTAATGTCCTATGTCCCCTTTTTTCTTTAATGCTCATGCTTACTGCACTACCACGGGGAAAAAAGTGCAGTTATGTGGGACTGGGATGCGGCAGAGGGCGTCCAAAGTCCTCAATCACGATCAGTCTTGAGCTTCATGGTTCACCTCGCTTCTTGTCATATCAAGCCCATCCCAATGCCCGTCGCTTGCGGTATCAATGCCCGTCGCTTCTGCCAACACGGTGCGATGCCAGGTTTGACGGAGACGGCGCCAGCAGCTCTACGTTGTTGATGGTCTCTGGCCAGTAGATTTCGAGTATGCGGCGAAGACTGCGGTTGACGAAAACTTGGATCTGGCGTGAGATTTATTTTGTGACCTTCCACGTTTCGCACCCATAAAGCAGCACGGATTTGACCCGATTATTGAAATTAAATATATAAGCTTGTAAAAATTCAATATGTTATTGTAAATAAACCCTAAAACGAATTTAACATTCTTATGACGTCTGTCGTTTGAATTTCCAGTTTCAGGTGTAGTTTTACAATTCAAAACTTTTAAGTTGCACAAAGTTATCACTATTGTATGCAAAATATTTCAATAAACCTACTGGCAGGAGTTTGAAGCTACATTTGCATCAAGTGTTGGCGCAGAGTTCGCAAATCAGGGTACTTAGAACTGTTAAGAAAGTTTGTTGCATGCCCATTTACATACTTATTTACTCGTGAATAATATAAAAGAAAGTTTTTGAACGGGCGGTTTCTTAGCTCTGGGAATGTTTTTTGTTTATTGACTGTGAAACTAATCTTGGGGCCGATTTCACCAATTAACCTAATCGCTATTAGTTCAACTAAACTCAGTTTATGCAAATACAGCGTTCTGATTGGTTGCTATTGGTCGCTGAGAAACTACCTACATGGATATTACATTGTGTAATTAATTCCAACACTAGATAGAAAGGGCAAAAACCGGCCAACTGCGAGTCGAAATCGCGCACGAAGGGTTCCGTACTATTATCGCAAAAAACGGCAAAAAAATCACGTTTGTTGTATGGGAGTCCTACTTAAATATTTATTTTATTCTGTTTTTAGTATTTGTTGTTATAGCGGCAACATAAATACATAATCTGTAAAAATTTAAATTGTCTAGCTATCACGGTTCATGAGATACATCCTGGTGACAGACAGACAGACGGACCACGGAGTCTTAGTAATAGGGTCCCGTTTTTACCTTTTGGGTACGGAACCCTAAAAACAGTAAAGGAAAACATCGAGGGAATCGGGATGACCTAGAAGTATAAAATCAAAGTTATGAGACATCCGAGACATCCCGTAATGTGCGCGCGCTATGGGACCGTTTGTAACTGTTCTTAAAAAAAAAAAAAATAGCCATACTACAGGTACCAAAACTCATTTAAATAAAAAAAACCATCAAACCAGCTATTAAATTGTAATAAATGAAAACTGTAAATAAACGCTTTAAAAATATGAATATTTTTCTTATACGATTTTAATAACACGATAAATTAACTTCTTATTCAAATACAATTCAAGCAATAATGAAATTATCTTAGTGCACCCGTACCTATTCTAATTTCCTTATCTTGCGCTTATAAAGCAGGAATGCATATTATTTGTATGCAGTACTCTTGTTGTTTACGATTGAGAGCGTCGTTTCGCTTTAATAACTCTTGCGCAATGTGCTCTGTGAGTTAAGTGCCAAGCAAATGTTTGTTTCGAGGCGGCTGGTCACAGGTCAACAGACGTAAGCATAATTTGGTGCTCTCTTCGGCAAAATGTAGCTCAGTATATCGGGGTCTGCGTTGTTGATCTGGTTGCCCCAAGCGCATTCAGGTTCTGGATTCGATTTTCAAGCTGAGCCAAGTGACACTGGTTTTTTCATCGGTAATTTCTCAGTAGTCTCAAAGTATATACACCGTGAAATTTAAGTGGTTGTTTTCCCGCGGCAGAACGACTTGCCTTAAGGAGTACTTTCGAAGCATAGATCTAAAGTAAAAAAATAACGATGTTTTTGTTTTAAA
The DNA here is from genome assembly GCA_948252205.1 of Orthosia incerta. Lineage (NCBI taxonomy): Eukaryota > Metazoa > Arthropoda > Insecta > Lepidoptera > Noctuidae > Orthosia > Orthosia incerta. The sequence goes on from OX411748.1 coordinate 12,741,236, forward strand.
ATAATTTAAAAAAAAAACATAAACTCGAAAAAGTGACTAACAATAGTAACTTGTAGGTTCTAGGTACTACGGTGAATAATACGGTGGTGACGCGAGTAGTACCTAGTACCTACAAGTTACTATTGTTACTCACTTTTTCGAGTTGATGAATCATCATCATCTGCCTAGCCTTTTCCCAACTATATAGGGGTCGGCTTCCAGTCTTACCGGATTCAGCTAAGTACCAGTGTTTTACATGGAGCGACTGCCTATCTGACCTCCACAACCCAGTAACTGGGTAACACGGTACCTCTTGGCAAGACTGGTGTCAGATCTCAAGCTTCTGACTACCCGTAACGACTGCCAAAGATCTTCAAATGACAGCCGGGACCAACGGCTTAACGTGCTTTCCGAGGCACGGCGGAAACTCGGTATGTTGAAATGGTCACCCATCCACGGACCGACCTCGTCAAGCGTTGCTTAACCTTGATGATCGACCCGTGCGGCTGTTATTATTTAGCCACGAGCTCCTCGCGAGCGAGTTGATGAATATTTTTTAAATTATTATAAAATAAAAACATCGTTATTTTTTTACTTTAACTCTATGCTTCGAAAGTACTCCTAAAGGCAAGTCGTTCTGCCGCGGGAAAACAACCACTTAAATTTCACGGTGTATAGAGTGAACTAAAGATACATCTCTGACTAATTCTTCAAAGAATATAGGCGTGATGTAACGTTATGTATTGAAATCGGAATTACAAAAGAAAAAGCCGCAAAAAAATGCGTAAGTCAAAATTTCCGGAGATGACTTTAAATTTTTCCGTGAGGTAAGCCAGGGTCCAGGCTCTCAAGTCAAACAATATATTGGCGGGTGCGGGCGCTGCAGGCGACCAACAATGCTCCGCGGTCGACACACAAAGCCCCGCCAAGATAATGGATATTGCTTTTCTTGCGAGTTTCAAAGCAGCCTACTTCGGAACCTCTCATAATCCGCTTACAGCTCCGCGCAAGTACGTTATTGTGCTTTAGTGGAAACATTTCCTCGGAAGCACTGAGAATTCGTGCTTACAGTTAAACGTGAAGACGTGATACGGCTTAAACAATTAAATATAAAACACTTAATCACGCCTTTTTTACGGTTTTAAACTAAATAATGCCAGTATTCTAAATAATTTCCTCATCAATTCGATTGACCCATATTTATATACAGCATGTAAACTCGAACATGTGTAAGCGGTGCTATAATTGAGGGTGCGATAAGAGTATTTAACTGTTATATTGTCTCGTTGGTGATCCTAAAATATATAAATAAATATATCATCATCTGCCTAGCCTTTTCCCAACTATATTGGGGTCGGCTTCCAGTCTTACCGGATTCAACTAAGTATTAGTGTTTTACATGGAGCGACTGCCTATCTGACCTCCACAGCCCAGTAACTGGGTAACACGGTACCCCTTGGCAAGACTGGTATCAGATCTCAAGCTTCTGACTACCCGTAACGACTGTCAAAGATCTTCATATAACAGCCGGGACCAACGGCTTAACGTGCTTTCCGAGGCACGGAGGAAATTCGGTATGTTGAAATGGTCACTCGTCAAGCGTTGCTTAACCTTGATGATCGACCCGTGCGGCTGTTATTATTTAGCCACGAGCTCCTCATATAAATAAATATATATTTATTATTTATTTATTGTATGTAAAATATATTTATATATATAAAAAATATATATATATATATATATAAACCTCGATTCGATTCAGCTTCCGTTAATCAAATTGATAGAACTTGTAGCTTGTTATTTATTTATATTAATGTTCTCGACTAGAAACTGTATTTCCCGCTGTCATGACGTCGAGTCGAGTGGAGTAGAGGAAGTTTCCTTCTGAAACATTTAGTGAATATGAGAGAAAACTAGACTTCAATTATTAAAGAACAAAAAAAAATTACTAAGCTGCATTGTTGTGCGTTTCTCGGATATTGTTGCAGATATACATTCAAATCTTATTTTTTTGGGTTGGGAAATCATCCAATGACTTCTCCCGCTCTGGGTGAGGCGGGAGGATGTGTCAGACTTTTACTGACTTAAACCCACCCGTGTTACTTCAGTTGCTTGTGCCAGGGCCACGGTAACTCTTTTTCAAATTTATCCGCGACATTCAAACCTGCAAAAATGATTACTAAGCTTTCGTTGCAAATAAAAACAATATTCACCCCCAATTTTTCCTTAGTTTTTTTTTATATTTTACAATCTAACCTTGTTCCCTTTGTTTATACCTATTCTCCTACGCCTCTTCCAGACATGTGGTTTCTATAAACTCTCTCCGTATTATCTCAATATCGTCATTGAATATTTCACTACTTCCATCGTCAATATGCTTAAGCGCCTTAACACGTAGTTATTAAGGTTCATAATTAATTAACAATCATAGAGTCTGCCTGTCCGGAAAACGGAAGGTAAACCATCAATACTGAGAATCGGGAAAGCTGTGTGCGGATTAATTACAATAAACAAATAAATACACCCCATAAACTTTCTGAGCTCTACTTAGAAGTTAGTAAGTTACCAGCCATATTTATGTACAGCAAACAAATGCCGTACGAAAGCGGATTCTATCTTTAAAATTAAACAAAAGCAAGGAAAATTCTGTCTTCTATTAACCAACTACAAAAAGGAGGGGTTCTCAATTTATTTTTGTTTGGAAATAAACATAAGAAATAAACTATTACCATCAGCCTAATTGCGTAAGTGAATTCGGTAAGGCAAAGGGTTTGATCCTATCAACCGCGTCTTTCATCTCGCATATGATTGGTCGATTGATGGGGTCAAATCACATTGCTTTGCCGAATTCACTTTCGCAATTAGGCTGCACGTCAATAGCCCTTAAGCTTCACAAACAGTAAACACACTGAGTTAAAAGAAAAGCGGTATTAATTTACATTAGTTAATTGATTTTAAAACATCGCAATGTTTCCGATCAGTCAGATTAATTTTCAGAAAGATATCAATGGTTTCTTAGTTCAAGGAACTGGAATATTATAACTGTAGGCTCGGTAACAAATAAAACAAACTTTATAGAGATGAATTGTGAAAGTACCTGGTAGGGTAGGTCCCCCGCCGCCCCTGTACAAGATAATCTCAAAAACTACTGAACGGATTTTCATAAAATTTTCACCAATAGAAAGAGTGAGAAACGAGGCAAGTTTTTGTGTAAAAACCTGCCTCGTTTCTTAAATTTATCACGGGGCGGTCGCTAGTTAAACATAAATGCCTGTTTTTCCCGAATGGTCAGGCATAGATACCTACGCCTATTGTACACCCAATTTTCGCCTCTCGATTTAAATTAAGAATCTGCTAATTAGTGCTTTAAACTAACCATTGCTTAAAAAGTTGCCATAAATAAGGCCTTGTATGTTTATGTAACTTGTTATGCATTATTAAAAATTAAAATGAACACATTTTCTCTACCGTCTCATAATTGCCCTATTTTGTGCGTTATTGGTTCATAAGTGAACCGAGGTATGTTACATCGTTTAATACGGGATATTAGAAAATGCGATTAAGGAGCAAAGGTGACATTAACCTGTTGAAGTTGCTTTAACCAGAAACATTATAATATGATTATAGGTACCATAAAACATAACAGCAGCAGACATTTAAGGAATTTTATCTAAGCACATTTAAATGATTTAATTTCATACCGTTTGTAACGTAGTATTTCAATTCCTTTTCCATTCAGGAAAGCTTTATAAAAAGGCGTACGGTAAACGCAATTTAGAACACAGAAGTGCGTTCCTTTGTTTGCCGTAATCATTAAGCTTTTTCCTCATAAGAATATAGTGTGTTTGGCAGGTGTCGTGGCGCGCAGTAACTAGCGACTCGACTCAATTACCCGCACTGGGCGCCATAAATTTTGTGTCCGCACGCCGACATGGCAATTACTGTCGCCGCTCATCCGCAAAACGATGTTAATAGCCCTCTGATTCGTACATTTATCTCGGCTACACTGTATCTTTTTATTATTTCTAGTGAATCGTGAACTTGGAACGTAACCGTTCCTGCCTGCTTAACATCACAATTTCCTCTTATCGTTATTGCCGGGGTTGCTGCCCGACTGCCATTTTAGTAACGCATAATGACTCTAGAAAATGCTCGTCGGGTAACCGCGCATAATCACTCTCCGAGTACTTTACCCGTCGATCTTCCTGATATTAGTCCATAGATAAGGATGGATGTGACGTGAAATGTGTCCCTATTAAAGTTACGACGCAGATACGGCCACCGCTACTTCGTTTTAATGTAGATATTATGGCCTTAACATTCTCCTCCTAAGTGCTAGTTGTACCATTTATATCTGTTACTAAAGGTACTCTTTTCACGTTTAAACTAGTTACCTCCAGCAATTACGTTTCTTCGTGATATATAGCACCATTTACTTGCCACCCGGTAATAGACATAACTTTTGCTAACCTATACTTAGTTACTCTGTCAATAAGGCTATTAACAAGCTTATGAGTGAGAAACTTTGCTACTGCTGAGTATAAAACCGTGAACTTTGCATTTGGTGTGTAATCATTCAAATTCGGTGAAGGCTGAAAAAACAGCGGTTCCTTACAATATCAGTGGTGGAGTAGGGAATGTTTCGCAGTCGGCGAGGGTAATGCTCATTCGTTTCATCTCGGGGGACGTGCTACTAGAGGCAGCGAGCCATGCGCGACCCATCATTGCTCGCAATATGCCTTTATTTATCCAACAATGTTGCGATATTTCCTGACCCGATGCTCTGATAACTTTCGATACAGTTTTCTTCGCCTATTCGTGGGGAGCTGATGATGAGTTGTTACATAGTGGCGATTTCATCCCACGAAACGTGTTACGGAAATAAAAGGCTGTTTTATTCGTAATGTAATGACACTCGGCGTTAGATTTCCCACGAGGGTTCCCAAAAAGGTGTTTCTGAACGTCTTACTCGGTTTGCGTCCTCGTGAAAAGTGCTTGTTTGATAATTTATTATTGACTTATTCTTATTCTTTGTGTCTATAGACAGTCGTAAAAAGTTAATGCAAGGTAAATAGTCGCTTTAATATGCCAGCGTTTCTTTATTGTATCATAACATTTTCCAGAGACATCGACGAAGTTCGAACTTCCATTTTGTGAGCGTAATCCTCTGAAGCTATAAATTTATATACGGAACCGTTTCTTACAAACTTGTGGGGTTAGAAAATAGAGAGTTAAGTAGCGCGCTCGTAGGCAAAGTTTAACTCCAACATCTGGACTATCTCGCGTCTTATCGACTCGTTCCCTCATTTCGCCCGGAACACCTTACTTACCGAAGCAATTTCCTTTAGAACTTTTACTTTTATTTGAAAATTAATAGGAAAGAAGAAATTATCGGCACTTTACTTTTACACAATCAGGAAAAACTATATTTTGATTAATAAATCAATTGAAAAGCAAAGCCATTCCACATTAGAACATTAAGTATTATCTTTGCATTACTAGTATCCTGAATTAAAATGCAAATCCCCATCTTCTATGAACACACTCTCACACATTTCAAGATGGATTACGCTGTTTATAGTGACTTCGTACTCGTAAATTCCCTGAATGCATCTCATCTCTCCACCACTGAACAGAAGCTCCATGTCAGACATCAGTGCTCCAATTATGTTGATGCGATGAATGAATTTGACCTCTCAAAGCTACGTGTGTCGATTTCAGTCGAAACACTGATAGTCTGACTGATATTCACTATCATGAGTTCGAAACTGGGAAATATAGGGGAATATTCTACCGAATTGGTGTTTACAATGAAGTTTTGCACCCATTCCCACATTATTCTCGGAATTAACAATCCAACTGAACGGTTGATAACAAATACCGACCATGTAAGCATTTCTTGGAAGGTACCCTCAATTTAACAAAGTAACTGACCATTAAGTAATTTCCAAAGCCTGAACTACTAACCAACAAATTATCTAATAGAAAACCCATTAAACTTTGTTTGGAAAGCAGTACAAGACCTACTTACCACTTAATAGATTTCGATTTTTTGGGAACACCAAAATAACACAAGAGAGAAGACTAAAAATTCCAATAATTTATTTCAATCAATCACTATTGAATATCCAAAATAGTTAATAATTAATAATAATTGATTCTGGTCAGCGGTTACCAAGAAGAGAAAAGAGTTCTAAACTTAAGTAGACATGTATTGTAGATATATTTCTACAAAACTGGCTTAGAACAGGTCCTTTATGAGAGATGCATATCTAAATACGCCAAGTGCACTTCACAATAGGTAGCGTTTGAACCTTAGTCTAGATCTGAGTTCCCGTGCTTTGGAAACCGATATCCTTTGAAGCAATGAGGACAAACCAGCTACATGCGAATGTACAGTTGAATGAACAGGTTGGTGTACAGCCAAAAATATTTGTTTTCCACCACACTATCATTTTTTAATGAATTAACTGTCAGTAATCAGTTTTTGGCTTCAAGCACTTTTTCCTTTACGAACAAAGTTCATGAATTTCTACGATTTGGAATAGGCTACCAGTTATAGCTTTTTCATTCTTGAAAGTGCACGCAATATTGTTAAAAAGGAATGGGAAGCTAGCTGCCTATATACCTGCATGTCTGTCTTGCAAGCAAGCCCTTTGTTTGACTGTACCAGTATTTAGATTTGCGTCGAGGCGTGCGATCAGTCTTAAGTGGCCGTGACGAGGTAACATACTCGCTTTGTGTACGATTCGAACATCGCCGTAATTTAGACGTGTAGTTGCGCCTGAGAATGGGACATAATATCACGTTCTGAGGGTGTGGTAGTTCGAAAGAGAGGTAGGCCTTCTTGGGTTGAAATATCAGCCATGGATAATCGGCCTAATTTCTTCAATGTTTTACTTATTTATTCTTTAGAGAAACGTGGTTACAATTTAAAATATAAGCACCCAGACTTGGCCAAAATATCTTTAGTCTATACAAATATTCGTTCGTGAAGGGTCGCAAAAAGCTGTAAGTATCTTTTGGACTAATTGGGTCGTCATCAAATGCATGAGAGCCAGCAATCAAACATACAAAGACGAACATAAAGACTGGGTTCTACGCCCCAAGCTGGGACGACACAAACCAGACGAAAAACATTTAATTTAATGCTCCAATGTACTTGGCATGACTCTCACAGTGCCTTCAAATTTGTACAAAGTCCAGATTTATCTTGTTTTCAAAGATAAATACTTGAGCAGAAACTCGCAGTATAATATCGAGATATTCGCGGATAACTTTTCGGTCGTTATGTTATCCTAACTTCTTGCAACTCGTATGCATTGTGGAAACATGGCTTAAACGGAACTTTTAAAATATATCTCATTAAATTCAAACGCCAACGTTTGACTGATGAATTACTGAAACTTATGCAAATATTTGGTGTGTTGGCCCAACTTTGTGGAAGAATGTTTTACTTTTAAGTCGTTCGTTGTATCGGAATTCGGAAACAGTATAGGATCGGATGAGTCTCAGATTACATATAGAGTAGATAACGAGTACGTCAGGCAAGAATGTGTAAACGAGCGTGTTGAGTAATGGCTCAGACGCCTGAACCATTCGCAGTTGATTAAGCGAGCCTTTGAAGTTGCACGAGTGACATGATGATTAATAACTGTTTATGACAACCATCTCAAACGTGGGTTTTCATACGATACAAACGCAACACAAACATAAATTTGAGGAAACATTACTGTTGTTGACGTTTTTCCCGCTTCGCATAATCCTGAAAAGCCGTCGACAACAGTAAATAATATTAAGCGTTATAAATATTTTCATTACATCTTAATGCTATTAATATTTAAATTACATGAAATGAATATCAGATTATAATTTCTAGATATCCATTTTACAAGGATAAAGTGAGAGCACGAGTTCCTGGGTTCGATTCCTGGGTCGGGCAATTGTTATTTGGATTTTTCCATCTGGAATTTCTCAGTAGCAGTCCAGAGTCTGGGTTTGTGCCCAGTTAATGGCAATAGCTTCGCCCCTATTACATGGAACTTAAGCATAACTGACGAAATGTGTATGTACTATAGGAACACCTCTGTCTACCCCTTCGGGGAATATAAGCGAGATGCTATGTTAATTAATATTAATGTGCGTTATTTAATCTAACAGAACAGTTTCAATTTGAGTGGCGTAGCACTATAGCTTAGCATTTTCGTAGCACATTCGTAGCACTTCCGTAGCTCTTTTGTAGCACTTTCGTAGCACTTACGTAGCCATTCGTAGCCCTTTCGTAGCCGTCCGTAGCACTTTCGTAGCACATTCGTAGCACTTTCGTTGCCATTCGTAGCACTTTCGTAGCACATTCGTAGCACTTTCGTATCACTTTCGTAGCACATTCGAAGCACACGCGTCGCACTCCCGTTGCACTCCCGTCGCATTCTTGTAGCAGGCTACAATGATTATATTATTCATTTGGTTTTGCTACAGTTTACACAGGGGAGTGTTAAGTTTACATATATTACTTTCTAACCACATACACGGCATTTTAATTAGGACTGATATTCACGGATAGAGCCTCCTGTGACTTCATTAGTGTGGTATCGTAAATATGTAAACATTTACGTACACTGATTTACATTCTCAGCATTGAGTTCAACATCATTCAGCGGCGTAGACTAATTTAAAACATTATAAATGAAATAGTTGTCTTGGAATTATGCTGAATTAAAAGTTTCCGTTCTGCTGTATAGTTAAGGTAAAAAAATATCTTACAAACTGACGAAACATTGTGCTATTTCAGGTATCTAGGTTAATGTGTATTGTTTTGTTTGGCGCTTGGCATTAAAATGGGCTGCAATGTCAACATATATGTCGTGCAAGATACCGATTATAGGAATTGTAACGGCATTTATTGTGTATGCGATAGATAGTGCAGAAACTGTAATAGTAGGTTACAGAAAAATGTAGCGATTCTGCATTCGAGGGCAAATCAAATAAACTTAGCAACGACTTGAGTGGATTTCAAATCTCAAATGTTGATTGCAATGCAAGGTGATAAGTTTAAATTAATAATTGAAAGCAATTATGGACCCTGTCGCTCTCAGCAAAATATTAAATGAGTAGAAAGACTGCTTTAATAATCTTCCTTCTTGCTAAATATTTAAATTTCTGTCTATCTGTTTTTTACAACCGTATTAGACTGTTGTAGAATCAAATTGGGCTAAAATCTATTGAAACGTAACAATACAGAAAAGTACTGTCTGATGTAGCGTAAAATATGTGTTATTTTTATTTTGTTGGTGTGGATAATTTTATGGGTTTGGTGTTTTTATGTGATACCTTCACGTGGAAATCGGCTTTTTTGAAATATTTGAAGCTGTAATCAATAATTATGTATCTGTATAAAAAATTTGTAGAAGAAAGCCTACTAATAATATGCAGCCTTACTTAGGGACCTGACCTTATAATAATATTCCAACATGATAATGTAATAAAATAATGGAATAAATTTAGTCTTCTATTTGATTTATAGACGCCTTTGAAAAACAGATGGTGCATATTTCAATCCGTAAGGCAATATATTCAGGAGGACCGTCCGGTATGGGTATTACAAATGCAGTTTATTTGATAGAGTTAGAATATAGAGTTATAAAGTTAAATCGATATTTCCCTGTTCCATAACATTACGTCTGTATTCAAATATCCTTACCTGTATAGTACACTCCTTTTGGCAAGTTATGTGGACAGTCCCATGTTATAGGGCAGGGGTCACCAATTACTTTCATTTGAGGTCAGTTCCTTAAAAAATAATATGCCCATTGCGGTCCGTAAGGGCAACTAACCCGGCCTTCCAGCCTTATAAATATTTTGTTAAATAATAAACAAATGTAATTTTTTTCAAATATTAACGTGAACAGTGTTTTGCCTTGACCATGACCTTGAGTTGTTGTAAAATATATGTGTAATTTCTTTTTTGGTGTGCAATGAAGTATATTCTATTCTATTCTATCCGTCCGAAGTTTAGGCTACAGTTGGTGCCGGCCATTGTAATTAAGTCTTGGAGATGTAAGTACATCGGCAAGTTCATCTTGGAGTCTATCTGGATGCGAGACGCACGGGACCGGTCAATGTGGTGACACTTGGAGGAGGCCTATGTTCAGCAGTGGACAGTTATGGCTGAAATGATGATGATGGAATCTATCTTGGATAGGCCCGCACAAAATAGGTCGTCGGTCCGGATCTGGACCGCGGTCCGCCATTTGGTGACCCCTGTTATGCGGCGTGAGCCTATTATCATCAACCGGGTACAAACCCAGATATCAAATTCCTTTGAAAAAAAACAACAAAAACCTAATGATTCTTCGACACCGAAATCGAAACTAAGATCTCATGTTCATTACAGCAACGCTTGCGACCATATACCAAAACGAGGCAGTTGCAATTTTATCATAACAAGTATAATAATAATATGACCCTGTTCCCGATACCGGTTGGCCTCTATTTTTTTTATTCTGAAATGTTTATAAGTTTTCTGTTTTTTTTTTATATCTAAAAATGTAAAGAAATAAGAAAAATAAAGGATTTAATAATAATAAGCCGAGAAAAATAACAAATCGAGTATCTTGAATTGGTTCGCGAGGTTGTCGACATGTAGGATGTGCACTCAGTGGTCATTGTAAAGACAGCTGCAGAGAAACGTGTCAGCCAATGGCTTAATAGCCACGAATCTCGAACCATCACCTTAGGAGGCTCACGTTTGGAGGCGGCTGGATCAAGGGCTTGATTCAGAAAGCAGTACTTCTGGACACAGCTCGTATTGTTCGGCAGATCCTCTCTCTATCATATTTTTTAATGTTTTTTATTAAGAACTAGCTGTGCCCGCGGCTTCGCTCCCGTCATCTGCCTACCAACCCTACCCTACTTACCTACCTACCAATTTTTTAGCAACGATAGATAAAATACACAAATCAAACATACAAAAATAATAATAATTGTATAGTTGTTTGCTCTCTTTGTAGGGTAGAAAATAAACGCAGAAAAAACTAGCCTTTTAATCACAAGCATCATAAACTTTGCACCGTGTTCATTATCATCATTTCCTTACGTGTGTCATGGCAAATTAACCGGAAAGTAAATCCCTACTTGTGCTGATACAAGCGAGAATAATAAATGTTCTGGAAAAGCTTTCGAGGAGCAGTATCGAAAAATTCTAGGAAACGCTGGTGATTTCATTGCGAAAATAAATATTTTAATTGAGCAGGAAAAATATTCCCAGAAAGAAAAATGCCGTACCGTATTTTTTTAAACTAAATATTGTATTATTCGTACCGAGAAACCGACACAGTTTTGCCCCTACGTCCCTGACTTACGCACGTGACAAAATGAGTCATCCTACATATGTCAGGATACATATAAGTATTTTCTTCAATAACAGAACCACACGAGAGGTTCTGAAAAGGTCTCGTTGGCGAGGCCGATCACGTGCGTATTATTGGCAGCCGGAATCAGAGACTGCCGTCAACGCCGCGCCCTAAGCCCGCACACCACTAATACGACCTCACATTACATGCTTTAAGATACGTACTCACATATCCGTCACGGCACCACCACGTTGCCACGCCACGTCAAAAAATGTCGTATTGTAGAAATCGTATGACATTGGCTCCACAAGTCAGTCACGTGTCAGTCAATTACATACAATTGCTGACAGATCGGTGGCGTGGCTGTGACGTGGTGGTGATGTGGTGGTGACGTGGCGGTGATGTAGCTGTGACGTGGTGGTTACGTGATGGTGACGTAGCGGTGACGGGACGGTGACGTGGCGGTAACGTTACGGTGACCTGAGGATGATGTGAAGGTAAAGAGACGGTGATGTGTTGGTGTCGCAACGGTGACGTACGTGACGGTGAAGTGACAGTAACGTGACGGTGACACGACAGTGATGTAACTGATGTACGAGTATATACGACTCTTTGCTCAAACGCTCCAAAGACACAATTCTCAGAAATGGAATTTTAAATAAGCCCGTGAATTAATCCATTTGCAAATTAGTACGTATGCGAAATACGTGTAATTTTCGTAAGTAGAAGCACGATTTAGACAGTCTTGTGTGAATCGAAGTAAGTAGCTCCGTGGGTGGATGACGCACTTTAGCCGTCCCTGTTTCCTGAGTCTCCGCACAAAGACACACGTACACAAGAGACGTCATTATCGACTCTCCGATCGTGGATTATTGTGTTCTAGTGAGTTTAGGTACAGTGTTATATGTTAGTATGTGTAGTCAGGCAGTTGCTAGATTGTTTAGTACCAGACCTTACCTATATATATGATCGAAAAATACATTTTCTGAGATCCAATAACGAATTAGAACGGTTTTTTTCGTAGTAATACCAATACATGTCAATAAACGCAATTTAGAATCTATTATTTCACGTAACGTTGTACACTTCCTTTTCTGTAAGTACTATTTGCGATTCATATCACCGCTGCGGTCAACTTGTTTTCTGCATTTGTCTATAAGAAAATAAAAAAACTGCTTTTATTATCCTTCTTAGCTGCAATGTCAGGGCCATTCCCAGCATGCAATATGCATCCAATTCGTAATGTAATAGACCTAGGTCTTAGATAGTAATGTGAGCGTCTCAAACATTACCCCGGCTCACAGTAATGTGGAGCCGTACCATTCAGATAATGTGCCATATAAAGGTATTCTTATTAACAAAATCTACCGAAACCAGGTAGGTAGTTTGCTCGGAATGTTTGCTAGTTCATTTGCAATTTACCCCGAGCTCGGTAGCAGTGTAGTTGGAACATTAACGTGATGGACGGAACCCGCCAAAATAGGGGCTTATAACTAATACCTTTAAATGAAACCGACTCATTCTCATCTCCTTCACGAATATTAGGTGTAAGTTTTGATTCTCTGAGGTTAAAGCTAATGGATTACTTAGACGATGTCGTAAATGTTACTTTTAATAGGACAGCTTTGAATAAAACGCCAGCCACTTTAAAATTTGCCTACTTGATAAAAGTAAGGATAAAAAATATGCTTGCATGACTTTTTTCGCTTAATTAACTTCGAAAATTGCAGACCTTTTCATCGAAAACCGCACGATGAATAATTTTAAATTTCTGAACCTTATCGGGGTCACTCAGTTGGAAGCACAGCTGCTCAGGCTGTGATTCTGGGTTCCATTCCCATGCTGACTACCTAAGTAGCTAAAAAACATATTAATAGTAAAACGTGGTTTCAATTGTTGATAAAAATTTGATCATTCGAAAACATGATGAAGAATCGATAATTAATGATGTATCTAAATCATCACTAACTAACGCATGGTACCTATAATAATTCCATGTCTATAATTAGACCACAAAGGCGTGGGTGACAATTGATCACTGTCACACCGTGGAGACAACAACAACAACACATTACTTTGTATTTCAGAATTATATATATAAATAGGAAAACGGAGTCATTTTGTTGTTATTATCTGTGATGTATTCAAAATAATATAGATATACAATTTATAAAATAAATAGGTAACTAAAATCTATCTAAACTAACTCCTGACTTAGTAATACGTAAAAATAAAGTAAAATATGGGGTCCACTGGTAATGTACCCAAAAGACTGGTATCCATGCATTGCCACAAGCTACAATGCATGAATCAGATAACACATGAGGTTGTTAAACAATTTTGTATCTTCATTAAAACTACTCGTGCACAAAATCTTACACACACGTTTAGTTCTGTCTCAACGAGCTACGCTAAGAAGGTGAAAAATCCTTCATAAGTCTCAACTATAACTTGTAGGTCGAAAGTGGTGTGAAACTGAAAAAAAATTTACAGTAAAAATAAAATTCTTTATTTGTCTCGACATCAAACAAAAGTGGCTATTTATTACACAACCTTGTATGGAGAAGGGTGTCTGAGATAGGTAAGACCCTGTGTGACCCTGTGTAATCGTATTAAATGTACGACTTTTCCATCCGTAATCAAGTCTCTTATTTGCATGAAACTCTGCGCCGACACTAAAAAACCTGTCCTTTATTTTGTTGGTACAACGCACGCGGCACCCAGCACCCGCCCAAACATTTTCCGCCAATTTAACATTGACTATAAAACGCGCAAGCTGTTTCTATTAATTAGTTGTTGTAACGTACTACCGCGCGCTTAATTACAAGTAAATTTCATGTTTATTATTACCCCGAGCGTAAGATATTAGTTTACTGAGCTATAATTACTATGTATGTGGCTTGTACCACGACCTACTTGGATTATAGCGTAACAACTAAACTGTTAGCCGGGGTTCGTGAGGATAACTCACGCAGCGATAAGAAACTTGTGGAGAAGAGCATCCATTCTTGTTCTTAGAACAATGCTCCAGATAGTTATCTTACGTATACGCTTTGTTCGTTTAATTAACTTCACAAATTGTCGCCCTTTACATCGATAAGGCGACGACGGACGGTTTAAATCTCTAAAACCAATTCGGTGTCCGACGTCGGCATTAAGACTTAAACCGACGGCAACTTTTACGAGGGCCTATGAGGAAAATGATTGAACATTGAATGTAATCAAAGGGATATAATCCCTGGTAGCGAAAGAGCAGTGTAGAATTTAATTTATGAATAATTGAAAATAGAGGTTAAAGGTATGTAAGGTCGTTATCGGCGTGCCTCGGGGAAATGAACGGCGCTAGCTTTTTTGTATGGGGTTCACGTTCAATTGATAGAATCAATACTTAGGAATTGGCAAGACCTGTCCATATTGAAAAATGTATACGGTAGGTATACATTTTTCAATATGGACAGGACAATATCTTCTGTTGGGTACATTGACCCACGTTTCATTCAAAAAACGGACTGAAATACGGGTTAGGTACTCCATTTTTGTATTCCTGTTAACCCTTATATAATCCAGAGTTTTTTACAAAGAGAAAGGAACAAAATGCGAGCAGTGCCTTTAACTGAATTCAGAGTCTGAGAAATAGAAGAAAAAAACATCTAAGACGGCAGCTATACACTAGGTTTAAGGAAATCTCACAATATTTCGTTCTATTTAGGAAAATAACCTCGACTCGTATTTTCAAGAGAAGCTCCAGTTAAAATTTCCTATTTGTGTACCAACCTAGTCTTTAAAGTAAGAGTGGATCTCATCTAGTGCTTCACTAAAATTGTTAGAAGAATAAAACTGAAAAATTAATTAGCCATCGTTTTAAAATTTAATTTGATTTACAAAAACAGTCAGTCTGGCACTCCAAAGAAAATAAAGGATCCAAATTAATTAGTTCTTCAAAATAATTCATTTTGCGTCATGATAAAATATTCGCCGCGCACTTGCGTTAGTCACGGTAATCCATCAGCAAACATATTCCAAAATGAATTAACAAAAACATTGAGCATTTATGTTGAGCTCATTTAACAATGTTATTGTTTAAATACATTAACGTTTTAGTCCAATCAGCAGCGTGTGGCTAGAACGAATGCAGTGCACTATTATGATAAAAGATTAGTCGCGTGGCAGCGAGGCGGCGAGGCGGCGCGCGGTGCTGCGCGGCTCCGCTCGGCCGCACTCGACAAACGTTTGCTCTCATACAACTCCCCACAACTGTTCACTCATTTGCATTTCGCAGTCTGCTAGGTAACCCTTCGCCACAGAATTTGGTCTGCACTGCTACTTAAGTAGGTATAACACTAACACACAGACACCAAAGTAGGCTGACGCTGCAAAGCGGTTTTCCGCGCCTGCTTTATTTTAATATGTGTCAAGTAAGCTACTGTTATTAGGATATTTTAGAGGATTTGCTTTATCTTAAGCTAGTCGTGATATAAAGGCACTTTCAGAGTGCCTCATGAAGCGGAAAATTATGGTCGGTAGAGAGAACTGGAGCTTTGTTCCAATGTATTCGGAATACGTTCATAAAATTGAAGCTGTCTGTGACCGTTATTTATGGGCATGCAGGGTGTCTATTTGTATCCTAGCTCGTTCAGTCGCGGGTATTTTATATTGGTTTTACAACTCGAAAATATATTTTTAAACCGTAATTTAGAGTAATGCTCGTTAAATAAGAAAAATGAAAGCTTTACCGGGATTTACTTACCAATCAGAAAAATATACAATTTATCAACATTCGCGCCCACGCTGCTCTGCGTGATGGCTAAGTAATTAACTTCAGAAATATCTGCCAAAGTAAGCCAATCAGGATAAAGAGGTTTTTTTATGAAACACGATCAGCCTCGGGTATATATGCTTTGGTACATCATTTTTCAGGCTAAAGCCAGTTCAGTTTTTGATGCCTTCATGTCTAGCACGCAATGTTCAGATACTGTTCATACTTGATTCCTTTTGGTTTAACTTTCACTTTGTAATTAACTCTCCACAATAAATTGAATTTGTCGGACAAGGTTGAAGTGCAGATCTTCAACCTTGTCCGACAAATGAAAATTTATTGTTATTTCGATATCTTTTTCAGCAGCTCCCTATTTAATCAAAAGAAGTGGAAAATTTAAAATGTTTAGTTGCTTAGCGTCACCCTTGGACATTGTAAGAGTCAATAAAAATAATTTGGTCCCCTGCTATTGCAGTCCCCTACTAATAATACCTCACCCTCTTCCGTTTTCATGTCGTGGGATTTAGGGATTATATCGGATTTGGCAGCTATATCCACCGGTTTTATGACTTCTAGACTTCTATCGTCAATTCTTCAAGGCTGGTCATCATCAAGGCGAATGAAACATGGTGTTTAGTTGATTACTTGACTCTTAGGAAATTTTTAGCAGCGTTCTATGAAAAAAACAGAGTCAAAATCGTGCGAGCAAGGTAGAAGAAACCTATGATATTAGATCCATCACGATTTTTCCTGATATTTTTGATACCCTGTCTGCGAACCAAAATATATTTTAAAGAGTACTCTCTCTTACAAAATTAGAGCACATAAAAAGACGTCTCTCCAGGCAGCGGAAAGAAACAATATATTGAGCTCATTAATCAATGTCAAGACCCAACAATGACCGGATACCTTTTAAAGATTGATCTCGTGTCGTGCCCAGAAATATGAAAAACAATAGACGTGATATCAACACTGATGGCATAGTTTTAGCTGTAACATAAGTTTTTACGTGACCCTCGTTTACGTAATGAATTTGTTGTTGAAGACGGTCTAAAGTTTACTTTGTAAAGTAAAATGCAAATACATAAAACATCCCGAAGCTTAAAGCCATAAAAATCTTTACTCCACCATTTTATACGCGAATAAAATAAAATAAAAAATACCGAATTTGTAAAAGCGAACGATTTTCTGGCTACACACAATAAAATACAGGCAGCTATAGTCATGCAAACGTTAAAAGCTACGGTCGCTTCCCCATTCCTATTGTTTCACGCGAGACAGACGAAATTAAGGCACATCGTTTTGTATTTTCGTTTTTAATTCACGCAGTTGAAAGCGAAGTTTAAAAAGCAGATAATAACCTTTACAGGGAGTATAACGCCGCGGTCGAAAGCTGTAAAATGTGCTCTTTTATTGCTGTTTTAATTACATTCTTCGCATTCGCTCGCTTCCTTTATTTTTGCGCATTTCATTTTCATAACAAAATCGGCAAATTTAACATGTCTGTTACGTTTTGAAGTTCTTTAAATACGAATATCAAATTATCAGAAGAATATCTAATTGTATAATGATCAAAATAACAGTCACGTAGGTATAATCCGGATAGTAATTAGTTAATAGCTGTTTCTTTGCTGCAGATAAATAAATAACAAAGTTCCTTGTGCTTATCCCGTCTTCAGAAACACAAATATTGACATAATTAATAACAACAGAGCACGTCCGCTCACTACTCGTGTTGAATTATAACTAAAGGAAATTAAGGAAATAACTACGTAGCTCACATTTCTTTAGTTGTAGATGCTTGTTTCTATGATGGAGTATATTTAACGAGCGGAGCTAGAAAAAAAATGACATAGGCAAAGGTCTACCATTTGGCTTTTAGTGTATAAAAACTTTTTAGTAAAAATATTAAACCGTCTTCCAAAACAAAACACTACAAAGTGAAAAATAACTTTCTTTTCGGAAGTCGGTGTCTTTAGTACCATTTTTTTTTCGTTTTTGACACCGACTTCCGGAAAGAAAATTATTTTTCGCTTTGTAGTGTTTTGTTTTGGAAGTCGGTTTAATTTTTTTGTTTAAAACTTTTTTATTTTTCTCTTTTTAGTTTTGGTACCCTATATTATTACCACGAAAATCATTGATAGCCAGAGGGCTTCTCATAAAAAATCCAACAAGCCTAAACATGACTAGGATACCTACATTGTTTTATTACAGAGTTCTGGTGGGTTACCATAAGCTCTTAGAGCGGTATCAATTTGAGATCGAATAAGGGACAGATGTATCTGACTTGTATACATCTGTCACTTACTCGATATCAAATAGACCTATCGTCCGGCTTCATCACCAGATCAGTTTGATGGTACCATTTTCATTAGAACTATTTATTTTAATTATACCCAAAATATACTTATCATTTGGAAGTTCTAGTTCATTCTTCATCAGTTTCCCTTCACCAAATGAAACTTTCTGAATGCAAATGCCTGCCTTGTTGATGAAATGACCTGATGACCGTGGGACCACCTGGGAAGAACAATTCAAACAAAAGAAGAATTTTTCAAATCGGCCCAGGCATCTTTGAGGAATCGGGGAACATACATAAAAAAGATCCGATGAATTGAGAACCTCCTCATATTTTTGAAGTTGGTTATAAAAAACTAAGTAAATTACAATCGTCATAGGGGACCTCTGCAGCCGAACTAGGTGAGAGCAGGTTTTTTGGCATGCTGAAATATGGGAAATGCATTCAAATATGTATTAGAAATGAGGAAGTGTCCATCCGTATGTTTGTAATTTAATTTTACACCAACTGAATATATTTTTTTAACTAAGTAATACAGATGGACTATAAGATCACCTGAAAAAGTGAAAGGGGTTGATGTCTTAAAAGAAAAATCATTAATTCACAAAATAAAAACAATATGTATAAAATAAAATAAAATAGCTTTATTTAATTCCACAATAATTAGATAATTTGATATTTAACAATTAATAAATAATAAATTATAATAATAATAAATTTACTACTCATGCAATTCAATACATTCAATATAATGTGAACCCCCTCAGGGTAAAAGCCTCCTCCAAAGAATTCCATTTTTCCCTATTTTTAGCAGTCCTCATCCAGTCTCTTCCTGCTATGGATACAATCTCGTCCTGCCACCGGGCGCTCTACACTTCTCTCAAAGTTTGAAATGGAGATGGGCTGGCCATGTTGGAAGATACGATGACAATCGATGGACAATTAACACCACAAAATGGAAAAACAATATGTACCAAAACAAAAACAGTCTGGATTTTATTACGACGTTCCCGGAAAATTAAGGAAAAGGAATTTCATGCAAAAATGCCACATAGGTATTTTATCCGTTTTGTTTCGTGTGTCATGCTTTCATCACCCTTTTATTCTTCCAAGTCGAGATTCCTAAAATGTTTCTTCCATAAATCCGTGTTGCTTCTATGCCTACAAATCTTAAGCTAAGCATTGATATATGTATGTCAGTGTTAGAGGAAAGCTCGTTTTTCTTTTATGTACATATAAATAAAACGAGAATTTGCCGATTTTCGGTCGGTCCCTCATGATATTCCAGACTATCTGTATGCAATTTGCATCGTCAGTATTTTTCCTGCAATATATTGGAAGGAGTGTAGCGCGCTTAAAAAGTGACTGCTCTCCTGGTTTTGTATAGTAAAGGTTGTCGGGTGGCAATATTATATTTTCTTTTAAGTATGTTTTTTTTTTTTTTGAAGTTTTTTTATTTTAAAGTGTGATCGAGAAAACACTGCTATTCCTACTTTCTAACGTTTCTTAACCTAAACAATCTTATAGAGCGAATAAGGCAACTTCAAAGTAGTAGTCTCAAGTGAGTGGGCTTATTATTACAAGTTTTGATATTTGATATAAAGCGGTTCGTTCAGTTTAAACCGAATAATTGAATTTGAGTTGTACTAGAATTGCTCTGAGCAGACGTCCTCAAATCGTTTATCTACGAGTCTGTCGCAGACTTTTCTCTTTAGCAATCTATTTTAATTGTGATCGAAATAACAAGTAAACTAGTTTAGAATTAATGTGACTATGTTTTTTAATCGACGAAAAACAAGGAGGTGTTTCTCAATTCGACAGGTATATTTTTAATAACATAACTTTTTATAGAAAGATCCGATTTCAAAAATTCTTTTTTTATTGGCAAGAAGGCGGCGGTAAACAAGCTATCAAGAAAGATCAACCTAAACGCAAAACGCTTTAATTTACCTAAAGTTTAGGTAATTAATTTGCATGTTTGTTTGTTTGGCGGCAACTCAAAATGCTAGACTAAAAGATGTATTTATTTTTTGCCATTCATTTCGTTATTTCGTCGGTTAAATTTTTCGTTAAAAATTATCTTTTTTTGTAAGAGCGTAATAGTTAGGCTAAAACGAATCGAACTTAAACTAAACATAAACGCAAAAGGCGAAAAAGCGTTCTCCAAGAGGGGAAGACGTGGCTCTATAAGCGATAGGAAAAAAAAGTATCTCGGTTTTTGTGTAACGACTTTCGATTTACTGAATACGAGTGCTCTCGTAAGGGTTGGAGAGGGGAGGTATCACTCCACATCCAGTCAAGTACATTCGTCTGCCAAATAAGGCGTAACTTACTCCACGCCGCGAATTTATAGCGTCTATGAAACGAAAATACGTTTCGTTTTTATTTCTGTAAAATTTCAATTTCACACTGCTCTGCCCTTTGCCTAACTGTGGTTGTAAAGCCGACAGTTAAATTTATTAACAAACATTTACTGAAGTATATCGGCTCAGATTACTTTCAACAAATATGCGGTGGGAACATGGACTGTTGTGTGCGATATGTAAACTACAAAACACTACAATATTGGCCTGCAAATCTGGCCACATATTCAGTTTTACCTGTGTGATAGTATATTTCTAAAGCTCCATTAACACTCTTTTACAGTACCAAATATCTGTTTGTTTCATGTCTAGGAGTTCAACTTTAAATAGATCCATAGCACATGTAAACTTTATAATTTATTCACGAACTCAATGGACGAGTAATTTATTTTTCAAATTCCGCCACTCGTATAATGTGCGAGTAATGGAGAACTGATATGACAGCTGTCAACAGGGCGTTACATAATTTATGGAGAACAGCTAATCACTTATTTATTGTTGTTGGAAATAGAAATATTGTTTTGTTATGTTTGTTTACACTCTTGTTCTTTTCAAACGAAAACAAGTCAATTTTTTCTTTTGATGGGTGTCTATATTTTTTTGCACGGACTCGTTAGATTTACGGTGCATTTACAAACTTTCTTATTTCTAAATTACCGCCCTTACCCTATTGCAATGCAACATACATAAAGCTACGTCTTATAAATTTGCATATTTTATCTTGAATTTCTCAAAGTTCCCTTTAATGTCAATTTAATATAAAATTTATTTCAAGTTCTGTGACGAATAGAAAAAGAGATAACGAGACAACGTCGCGTCGCCTCTCTCCATGATCACCGCCACGAATTATGTGCTCCGAGCCTTGAATATTAAATGAAGGCGGCAAAAAGTAGCGAGACTCGCGTCAACTTGCCTAAAATTACGGTTATCGAACCAATCGGTTCCTTGACACAGTTCGCGCTAAATGTATCTACCCGACTCCCCTGACACGACTTTTATTAAAGATATCCCAAAAAGTCATCCACTTTTTCAATAAGCTAAGGAGGCGTGATTTATAAATAGCTTTTAGCAAATTGGCGTTCGACTGTGTGCTAGGTGGGAGACGATAGACGATATGCTGCTAGTTGTTATGTTAAATTGAGGGCTATATCAACGAACATATTCACGATATAAAACCCAGGAAATTTTTACGAATTCAGCTTATAAATCTATGTTTACCGAGAAACTGTTCCGAGAAATTGAGACTCAATAACAAAGTTTATTATTTCCATTTATATCAATTCCAGAGCATACCGTTAGGTACTTTTACTGGGATCGCAAAATAAATATCTTTTTATTTACCAATTTGTTGGGTAAATAGTCGTCAATCAACTCTTTTGAATCGTGCGATTAATTGGGGTTACTTTACGTACCCTATTCGATATTTTAATGATTCGCAGGAAACTGTCTACTGTACCAGAATTGGGGTTAGGGACACATAATGTCAGAGTTGCCAAAACCCATCTGAGAAACCCTATTTTTCGAATCTCGCTGGGCTTTCCATTGAATCAGTGTTGATAAGCATCTTGTACCTACCTTATTTAGATACCAGTTACTTTTCAGTTACTCTTTTCTATCTGATTCCGATAAGGGTTGTATGCTACATATATTATGGCTGTGTAAACCTACGAAACTGGTATGTACGTGTATGTTTTTCTATGTTAGAATAAGATAGATACAAGTATTAGGTACATTAAATCAAACCATGATCCTTAGAAAGTTTCATTATAGTTTTATAAATTTGATTTTATTTTTGAAAATTTAAGTAGAAATTAAATAGTGTCTTTCTTATTTTTTATTCTTGGATCCCTGTAATTATTATAAATTCATTAATTTGTTTTCGTCTCATGTACTGATTACTAACATTAATTATAAGGTTGTGTACTAACAAAAAATGGACTCCAAAATTGTCTGAATTTGAAATAAATTAAATTAAATTTAAAATACAGATCCTCGTTCATCTAGTGGTCTCAAGCAATACTCAGCATGAAATCTTGGGTTGGATTCAAGGGTCGGGTATTGGTTTTTTCACTTGGAACTTCTTAATAATAGCCCGTAATCGGGATTGGTACCCCCTAATATCTGCATGGTACTTAAACATAATCGGTGAGTTGGTGTGGTGCCTCTGCCTAACTTTAGGCGTGATGTTATGTGTATAAAACTTTCCTCTGAACTGGTATTGATCAAAGCATGAGAAGAAAAACAACAGCTGAGATAAATAATACTTCTTTGTGTCACCGATACAACAGTACACTTATGACTTTTTCTTGGAAACATCGTAAGTGATCGAAAATTGCGGCGTAGGTACAAATATTTTCGATGTACTTGTGTGATTGTACGCCATTACATACTTCAAACCATCTGGGTGATTCACAATCTGGGTCAACTATCAGAATCACCCGACTGGATTGAAATCCCTACTTCGAATCCGTCCACAAAGTCAGATCGCATTCGTTAGAAACGGCCGAGAGACTGAAATCCCGTTGAGATTGACCTTGATTCAGGTAACCGGATAGGCTATCGAGCATCCGATTTCGAAATATAGGCCAGTTCTAGCACTTGCTAGCACCTCTTATGTTTTGTTTTACATGCAAAGACCTATGTATACCTTTATCTATGTTGTACTGTGTATTTACACTTTCATTATAGCAGTAGGTATGTTAAGTCTCATGTAGGTAATTGGCAAGCATATTGCCAAAAAATGGGTACCAAGTCAGAGACTGGGAAGCTTCTGAGAAATTCGTAATGGAAATTCCCTGTTTCACCAAAGGATCGAGACGAGGAGCACAAGGATTTGATCCCTAGGTCTCGCAAAATGCTTAGCAAGGGCCTGTCCAAAAGGCAATAAATTCGTTTCTGTACAAGCAATTCCCCAATATAAATGACCACAACATGACGTTCATAGCATAAATTTTCTTCTCTATAATAGTTTCTTGAGACTGAGTTATAGTAGGGAAGTTAAATTCATTTATTTCGCTAGATTAGTTCCGGGCGACATTTCTATTCATTTATAACATTTTGTAAATCACTTGTAAGCTAGTGACAGTTATGAATTATTCTGCGAGGCCCAGCTTCCTATCTCACATGACATTTCTAGAAATAATCCTAGTTTACCTAGATCATATTTAACAGATGGAACGCAGAACTTTTGAAAATAGTTGCAAAAGTTTAGATATGATGGAAATTGATTCCCCTTCTAGAGCAGAGCTTAGGGATCATGTCTGCGAGGATAGTTTTAAATTGTAAACTGAATTCGAGGAATCAATTTGAATATCATATTGCGACGAATGGAGATCGGACCTAACGCTGAAAGCAAAAAGGTCGACTTTCGTGCTTTTACTAAACAAAGTGTCATAATACAAAAGGTTTTACAGGTCCTTTTTAATAACAGGACCCCCTGGTTCTCCGTAGTTTAATACCTGGAAGACACTAAGTTATTATACAAGGTGGATGGCTGGCAATATACTGCAGTTCTCGAACAAAAACAAGCTGCAATTGCAACACCGTCGGGTGAGCTCGTAAGGCAAGATATCGCCTTACAATTTCGAGGGAATATTAAATCTGGGCTAAACTTAAGATCGCCAAAGCCATTAATAGCTATAGCTGCTCAAATGATAGCTTGCAAACAAATCGAATAAATACGCCATACTGTACCACAATATTATTCGATTAATAAAGATAATAGACATTCGCAGACGGTAAGTCTTTCCAAAAAAAAGTACAGTAATTTATTTTCCTGAAAAATATTTCTTTGTCTCCGTATCAGAAAGTATGTCTAATAAGTATGACGTAACCGAACCGTAGGTACGTCTTTTTCAACTTCTCTGAAGCCGAAAGGCGGGTAATAAGAATATTTGTTATGAATGAAATATTATACATATTCCTGGTTTAGCACAGTGCGTCTATCTCATGATTACAGTTATTATTTTCTATGGAAGGATTCGCTGAAAAACGGAAGCCATATAGTTGTATTTGCTGTACGCTCAATACATAATCATGCGCTTTTTGAAAATACAGTTTTTTTTTAAATGAAGTTATATATCTACTAACTTCTGATCTAAAAAAAACTATCCTATGTGCTGCCCGGGGTCTCAAACTATCTCCATACCAAATTTCATCTCAATCGGTTCAGTGGTTTGAGCGTGAAAAGGTAACAGACAGAAAGACAGACAGGCAGTGTTAGACACAGCTTAATATACCAAACGACCTGGAACTTTGAAAAGCGCCGAAAGACAAACAGATATAATCTAGCCATTAGGAATGTAACTTTCGAATTTACATATAATATTAGTATGGAGTATGGATAAAAAGCAAAGCTTCTAGGATTAATAGATGGAACATTAAACGCGCGTTGGCAAGCAACAGAATTCCCATCTTAAGGCGCCGATTCCCTTGAGTAGCTGATTTTAAAATGAGAATCACGTCTAAACGGCTAATCGTTATTTTTTGGAAAAAATATATGTTACATTAGACCATTTTTTTAATAATTTGATCTAAGTTTTTTTTTTTTGTATTATTCGTATAACATAGTGTAATTAATTTGTAAAGTTATGTCTAAAACGGACAAAAACACGACAATCGCACCAAAACCACTGGGCGTATTTTAATGAAATCAACACCATCTCAAAGACAATTTAATTATCTACATTTTGATTTGAGGTTTTATATTTTAAAGTCATAGAATAATAAGGAAAGTACAAAAAACTACTAAATTTTGTGTTGCGCGGGTGTGAAACGAGTGCACGTTTTGTTCCTTCAAGGTCGTTGGCGTTAGTCGTCGTCTTAAGATTGGCCTTGCAGTTTTTAATCCATCCAACGTTTTAATCGTTCCGACTTGGTAGACCGGAACACATCGTCCATCAAACTGTTGAACGGAAAATAAAATATTAGGAACTAATAAAAAAACTGCACAAATCACGCCAAAAGTTGACCGAGCGTATGTAGAGGCAGAAGTCGGGTTTTTAGAACTCCGGGTCCGGACAAATATTCCGCTGTATTCCTGCCTTGGCTGCCAACAGAAATATTACGACATTCAAACCGACGAAAGCTAAAATTATTTGAGTGATTTATTCTACCTTAGGACGGTTTAAACATATTTTAGAAGGTCGATGATATAAATATTAGATATGGAAGAAAAAGATATCAGGCGTCCAACCTCAATTAAGTTGGGATAAGGCCAGGATGATGATGACAAAAAATATACCTTCAACCCAAATAAAGACCACGAGTCAATGTTGTAAATGAACCTATATCGACCTCGTAGAGACGCGAGTAATCCTTGGTAAACACGGGATCGGGAGCCCGGAGTCCGGGATTATTGCAGGACGGGCTAGCCGAGGCCGTCAGATAACGGGAGATGGTTTTAATGCGATATTAGCGAGTTAACTCCCGCGCTGTCCCGCACTAAAGCAATATGTGATAATCATTAGATGGGCACCCATCCCCTCACCGTGTCTAAGTGATAGATAATGGACTAATATCGTATACACTAAACACTTCTTGTTTGTAAACATAGTTGTGATTACACTTTGATGGACTTGTTAGTAGATTAGTGGTATTATATTACGTCGTGATTGTTAGTGTTTCTTCAATGTGTAGAACAGCTTTTCCATGCTTTTTGATTTATAAGATATGGTTATAGGAGAATATAAATGTGTGTGGAGAGGGAGAGGGAGGCCACAGAAAAGATGGATGGACCTTGTGAGGAATTATATGAGAGTAAAGGGAGTCAGTGATAGTGTGACGATTGATAATATGGAATGGCAGAAAAAAACGTGTAGAGTAGATCCCAAGTATTATGGGACAAGTGCAAGAAGATGCTGGTTAGAGGATTCTTATTTTACATTGAGTGGAAAATATGAATAATAACGGGAACAATTTTCAATTATTAGTAGGCTTGGATAATGTCTAATGTATAGGGGTAGACGGTTCTTAGAAAATAATCCCTTACTTAGTAACATCTTATAGGAACACCCACGTGCAGAAAAGGGTTGTCTATTTTGAGGTGGGTTCTGTTCTACCCGTTGTAATAAATGTACCTATTCGGTCTTGCGTAATGGACACTCGCGTAAATATATATGTACGTTTTTTAACGTTATTGAATTGAATATTGTCTTCATAATATTACAATGTTCGTTCAGCCGTAGCTTGTAGGTACGTATGGTATAGACTTACCGTATATTAACATAGAAATCATAATTTTCAAGCAATTGAAAGATGAGCCTAGGGACAATTTTATTGCCTGGTAACACAGAAAAAAAATGCGATAAATCTGTCCTCAACCAAAATAATAAATAACAGCGGTCTTATTCGAATTTTTACTACGGAATCTCGATAGCTATTCCGTTTTCTGAGCAAAAGAAATATGTTTATGGGTCTGTTTATGCGATGGCAAGACCTTTGTTTACGTCAACGTTACCGCTACCCAGTTTCTTACTCCTCGTATGAAATAGGGAATATAGTATTGGACAAGGAACAAGTACACATATATCTCGATATATGCGGTTACAGCAGGCCTCTTACGAACAAATAACACATTTGATACATCAATTTCCTTCTTAAAAAGATAGCATCTATCGAACCTCGACGTTACCTACAGCTGCCGGAAATTCGATTTAGTTTTTGCAAGAGGGTGCAGCGATGCATCGCAATATCGGCCGATGTCATCAGGCTCAGATAGATTGAGGGCGCTGTTGACTCTATCAATCAGTTATATCAGTGCTGGAGAACAGTTGGGCATCACTAACGGAGCGCCCTTCGCTCGAATAAATCAATATACGGATCGCTTACTGTGATTGTTCGCATTAGTTTCGCTGTTACTTGTGTCACTCGTTTTATTGCTTCTGATAAGTTTTGGGCATAAAATTCTGTCGCATTATGTAATAAATTCTTTTGATAGTATTTATGTTTGCTATTCTTATTGATATTAAGTGTTATAACTTCTAGTGTCTGTATCTAACGATTGTATAATGTATCTATCACGAGAGCCTACGCTGTTTTTGCGCGAGCGTATTTCACTTTACTGATTCTCCAGTTCACAGTCACGGGAAAACATGTCACTTCGATCTGACAGTGAAAAACAACCCGCGCGTCATTTGTCAACGTCAGCCACTCAACGCGGGGCAAAACATAATTTCATAAAGACATCGTTGTCCTTGTTACGCTGCGCTGAGTATGGCTCAGCCACTTTTTTACAGTCGCCTCCCCATCATCGAATTACTTGATAAATTCCACCTGAGGAGCGAAGCTTTTTATACAAATAATAACAAGCAGTGCCTTTGTTACACAAGGAAACAAGCTTATTTTGTTTGTTAATCGAAAATGAATAAAATAATCCACGAAATTTTGCTCTGAAATAAATGTTTTGATGGGTTTAAAAATACTTTTAAGGAAAGAAAAATATGGTACCTATGTTTATATATCATTTTGATAAGCAAATTATACAAAATGAAGAAGTTTTTGCAAGTGGTCTGAAAAGTAAATAAAAGCAAATGGTCCAAGGTATCCTGGCACCTACCTATGTGATGTTGCTAGGGACATTTATTGGACAAACGGCGGTCGAGCTTGTAGTAGGCACCCAGCCATAAGGTATTGTTTATTTGCAACATGCTTTTCAATTCCCATTGTGTTTGTTTTTCATTTTGCCGGTGTGCTAGGAACATATGGAAAACGAAATCGATCATCGCACTGGCTACGTGTCATTATTGCTGCTAGGTGGAATTACGAGGTAATTGTTTGCAAACGATTAGCCTAATGACAAATGAGACGAGGGTTCTCCGGGTACCTTCGGTTGCCATGTGTGACTTTGGCACGGAGACCGTTGATTAAGCTTTGTCAATCTCAGAGCCGTGCGTCGATTTGTTAACAAAACAATAAAATAGGTACCCGTGAAAATCGGGCGCGTCGAAATAGTTGGTTTTGGATGTAACACAAAGGAAACTGATAAATAATTCAAATGCTGCAATGCGGTCCTCAAGGAATTGACAAGGAATGTAGTCGCGTGTGTAGTGCCACTGTGGAACTGTGAGGCGTACCTAATAGTGCACTTGAGGAGTATTTGACGACTTAAATTGAGTCTGCATGCCCAGATATTGCGTGCAAGTTTAACAAGCTATGTCTTGGATGCGTACATTGTATTGGTTGCAGAGAAGTATTGGACGGCTTATTGGAGTGAAGCTAATGGGCAGAGAAAATAAACAAAACATTTGCAGAGTGCTAATTCTTAGAACACAATACTAAATACTTCTCAGAATGTAGCATGATATGTTATGCTATGCTACTTTATAAGTGTAGTTAGTGTTCAAATTGCGTGCATCAGTATGAGTAATTACAAATACTTTCATCTCTTATCAAAATGCAGCCTCATCACATGTTTAACTCATAATCAGGGGTTCTTGGTTTGAATCCAAAACTAATCAGCTACCTGGAAACAATCACACGGAAACAGGTCATAAAGCCATAAACAGTATACAGGATGAGTTTTTTAAGTGGGCGTGGGTGGCCAAATCCGAAACTAAGACGATAAGTGGAAAACACTCAAAGGAGTCACGAGGCAGATTTTGAGGCAAAGTAAAACTGCATCATTGGATTTTTAAAGATCAATATTCCTAGCCAGGAATCAATCAATCAGTTTATTTGTGAAACATAGGTGTTTACATTAATAGGAGGTGCGCTATGTTTTGTCATAATTAAGACATACAAATTTATAAGTGACACATTAGGTGTCATTAGATTTTATGTGACTTAGAAAAAAAAATATGTTAAATCAATTAAAGACATGAAAAAAAAGGGAAAAAAACATCAAATTCTACAAAATCAAACAATACTTGTGACGAGGTCCTTCCTTCCATACTCTTTCATCCTTTTATTACTGGCAACTTTTTATAGCAGGCCACTTCATCATTTACTTTTCACACATTATCATTCGATTTTTAATTCAAATTCTGTACGCCACACATGCACTCTCATTCCGCCCAGCGTGGACTTCATCTTGAGAGCCCGCCGAGGCTAGTTACTGCCTGCAATTATAATCATCGTCTTATAATCTTAAATCCTTGTAATCTTTTGAAACACTGTGAATCCTTCTAATAATTTGGTGCAAGTAATAAATATTCTCCGGCCTGTTCTGTTCTTTCACTACAACAAATAACGTGGTCCGGTGAGGCTTCCTCAAATATACAGTAGCTGGCAAGAGGGCAGAGGGCCTACCGGTACATACTTAATATCAAAAGGTAAAAAAAAACCACCCGAAGGTTTTGAAAAAAAAGCACATGCTTATTACACCATTCGATAGTGTCGCTAATAAGGATCAAATTCTGGGAAGTAATGGCATATGGCAAACTTAAGAAAAGGCTATTTTTTTTACAAAAGTGTGTCTTACCAGAGTGCTTTCCACTATTCCTCATAGTTCGGATTTGGCCATCCACGCCCACCTAAAAAACTCATTCTGTATTGCCTGTCTCATGTGTAAATTCGCCAACTATTTCAAAGTTACATTTAGTCATCACTTTGACTGATAAACTTTTATCTTGATTCAACATAGTAACGGTATTATGTCAAAACCTCACACCGTAGTAAGAAGAGCGAGCTTTTCAACAAATTTTAGCGGTCGAGGCTAACAAAAAGTAAAGCAATTAACGTTTCAGTGGTTTGAAAGTTCCCTCAATCCATGCGTGAGCTGAATGGAACGCCGGCAAACGGCTATAAAATACTATTGTATTTTCATAATCCTCATTTCTTAAGCATTGGAAGTTTATTAATAAATGTGAAACGTGTAGGTACGTGTATAACGAAATGGAATGTGATATTGTTGTATCAGTAAAGCTCACAGCCAATTAATTATTAAATTCAATTTGACCGTTCCGTTTACACCACTGCACACTGGAAGATCGTTTATAGCGAGGTGTTTCCTGGTACTTACTTATGACTTTACAAATTCAACAATTACGAATCATGAAATTATTATTACGTAAGACAAAACGTTCGCAGCATTCGTAAACACCTCAAACCAGCCGATTAATGAAGGAACCATCCGAAAAATGTCTATCCCAAGTATCCCTATCACGTAACGAAATATCTATAATTTGATGGAAGGAATTTCATTAATACGCACCTAAGTTCCTAATCTTGTCGAGAGTCCGAAAATAACAGGACCATCAGCATGAATTGAATATGGATATAATTCTCATTAATATATTGATTATAATTAAGTTACCAAAAAGGCTACATCTTCATTGAATATTTAAGTGAGGGCCGCGGGTGATCAGTATTCTGGTCAGATGCTGTTAGTTTGGTTAGGGCGCTCCAAGAGTCTCGGAGGCGATTCCCTAAACAGGTTATCTAACCGCATTTATATCGTTGGCGCAACACAAATATTAGCATAATTAGTTCGACGTACGCTGCTTAAATATGTGCACGTGCCTTGCCTGATCAGTTGTGTGCGTAGGATGAGCATTGTGATCGTCGAAAGCGTGTCAGAGATGAAGTTCAGGAGGTAACGTAAATGCCTCTCTAGTCTCATTTTTCAAACAAATCCAAAAAATGCTTACACATTTATCTTCCTGTCACAAATGTAGGTCTTAACCTATACGGATTTGAATTTCAGGTACCTGTGCCTGTCTGTCTGGCTCTGAAAAAAATATTCGCAAAAACGACATGTGAATGTGATCGACTTTTAGGAATAATATTCCGTTGGGAGTTATGTCTTTCATAGTTTTGTATTTTTTGGCAAAAAAGGCATGTTACCAACTTATTACCAAATTCGAAACTTCGCATTACCTATATTAAGCGTTACATAGTAGGTACCAGTGGATTGTTCTCTTAAATTTTTATTTTCACTTCTATGAAATTCCATAGTACCTATTCTGCATACAACCGTCACATCACATCACATCATCAGCCTATTATAGTCCCCACTGCTGGGACACAGGCCTCCTCTCTGTGAGAGGGAATGGGCCGTAATCCACCACGCGGGCCCAGTGCGGGTTGGTGGATGTCACATGTCTTCGAATTTTTGGTTCTAGGACATGCCGGTTTCTTTACGGTGTTTTCCTTCACCGTTTTGAGAGCAGTGGTGATGAAATAATTTACACAAAGTAAAGCGCCAGTCTGGGCTCGAACCCACGACCTACAACTTGTAAGTCGCGGCTGATACCACTGGGCCACCACTGCTCATACAACCGTAGCAGTAAGCTTTCACATAGTTAGAGGTTACGATCTCATTCTATTTGTCAATAGCAACTCAGTGGCCAAACAGTTAAGCCGGGTGGACTGCGATTGTGAAGTACACCATAAACGAACGATAGCCTCATAGCCACTACGGACTGGTGCTAGCGTAGCCCGGGGCTTAGTGAAAATCGTCATGACCCGAACATTACAGAAAATGCACGAATGAACCTGGAATTTACCTACCAGCTTACACTTAACATAACATCACGCCAGCCTGCATTGCCTGTAGGGCTAGGCTGATAGGTCACGTTATTAACGAAAAATTAAACGTAAAATGTCTATGACTGTGGCCTATTTATCTTTATTTGTATTACTAGCTGACCCCCGTGGCTTCGCTCCCGTCAACTGGCTACCTACCTACCCTGCCTACCCTACATACCCTACCCTACCTACCCTACCTACCTACCTAATAATGTTTAATTATCATCAATAGTTTTCTCAGCGCACGCAAAAAAATGAATTTTATAGGCAACATTTTGCTACCTTGGGTTACATTATTGCAATTTTCATAAGGATCTCAATTTTTTTTGAAAATATTTTATGGCCTATAACATTCAGAAATAATGTAGCTTTCTACTGTTGGAAGAATTTTCAAAATAGGTTCAGTAGATCCAGAGATCACTCCTTACAACGTCACAAACTTTACCTGTTTATAATATTAGTATAGATGTTGCCCGAATTATCCAATTATATCTATCAAATATGATTTAGTCATCCTTAAATTAGAGGTAAATTTATCTACGATCAACGTTTTCTCATTATTCCTAATTTTAAAGTAGTACTGTAAAAATCCATTACACAGACCC
This sequence comes from Orthosia incerta, assembly GCA_948252205.1. Lineage (NCBI taxonomy): Eukaryota > Metazoa > Arthropoda > Insecta > Lepidoptera > Noctuidae > Orthosia > Orthosia incerta. Next base: position 12,774,055 of record OX411748.1, read on the forward strand.
CGACGGACAGAAACAGATAACATAGTCCATACAAAGAAAATACTACGATATAATCTGTAACGTTTCCACGATTGACTAGAGTTTATTATATTAACTGCACAGACCGACGTCTGTTGGGATTATAAAATGCCTGTTGTCCGGCTCAAAACCGCAAAAACTAAACGAAGATGGTGATAAACAGTATTAACAGCTTCGGTTGGATTAGTGCGGACTAATGTGGGAAAACCTTGTACTGACCCGAGGGATTTGTAGTAAACTTTCTGATTGTATACAGATTTATAGGTATGAGTATTTTAAAGAACCTAGGTGGGTTTACTTTACATCCTACTAAAATTATAAAAGTGAATTTTTTTATTCTTAGGTTTCAATCAAGCAAAAACGGCTGAAAGGATTTGAAGATAATTTGCACACAGATAGTTTACTGGATTAACACATACGAGTAGGATACTTTTATTCTGATAAACTCGGTAATAGTACATTATGGTACAAGTGTGCAATGTTGGTGATTACCGCTGAGGCGCCATTGAAACCCAAGCCGCAGGTGAGGGTCTTAAGAGAGCCGAGGACGGCGTCTCATACGACATTTTTCAACACATTTGTGAAGAAAATAATACAAAAAAAATCATTTTCAACTGTAAAAACGAGTTGTGAAATTTTTTCACAATGGCGGGCAAAATTAATCAGTTTTCCTATGCGCGCGCATTTAACAATGGCGATCGGCCATAGACTAAAAGAATATGAGGTTTCTTTTTTTTTGGCTTTTCTAGGATAGTGTTTTAGCCACGTACAAAATGGCGAATTAAAATTTTTCTTAATTACAGAGCAAATAAAATTTATATTTGAGTGAAAGTTTTATTTATTAAGCTGAAATTATCTATTTAAGTACGAAGTTGCATGAAATGAGCAAGCAATAGGTACATTAATTTTTTTTTTTTTTTTTTTTTTTTGAGCACGATCTTTTTTGTATCGAAACTCTTTTAAGAACAAAGCAACCCAACCAAAAAAATAAAAAAAACTATAACTCACTTGTGAATTATAGCAATGAAAAAGTCACAGTTTGAAAACAGGTATCACTATGTGCCTAATTGCGGTGAAATTAGAGCCACTTTATGAGCAAGTGTGTTCAAAAATATATATCACACGGGGAAAGAAAGAAAAGAAAGAAAAAAAAACGTTTTTTGCGCCAGGCACGAAGCTGCGGAAAGAAGATAGTTAGGTAATATATACCTGGAAATACACTCTTGTTGAGGTCAACAACAGTATTTACAGGTAATGTTAACGTCGCGGATAGGTTTGTAAGAGAGTTACCACGGCCCTGGCACAAGCAACTGAAGGAACACGGGTAGGTTTTTTAGTAAAAGTCTGACACGCCCGCCTGCTTCACCCAGAGCAGGTGAAGTCACTGGATTACTTCCCAACCCAAAAAAAAAACATGGTAATGTTAGCAGAATTTTCAATGAAAATGCGACAGCATAAAATGATTCAATTAACTCAGCTCCTCGTATTTCAAAGCTGGACCTAGGTTTCTAATTACATGCGCCACAGTACCTGGTTCTCTACCGTTGCCGTCCAGTAAGTCTTTTTTTGTTTCGGAGTTGAAACCTTTATAAGGCCTGGACTTTCAGGGATAAGACAAACGATCGTAGGATTCTTGCGTCATTAAAACCACCCGAGGTGTTTACCGGGCGGGTACCCGGGGTGGTTACCATCAGTTCATGGAAAGACCCCAGCTAGCTGCCTTTTACAAAAGATACATGACATCATGAAATCTGTACCATGACACAGTATGTAAAGGAGCAGAAAAACACATACAATTACGCTTGACCTTGCAACATTCATTGAGCGGCATTAAACATTCAGCAGCTTATCGGGAGTTATGTTATGAGTTATTCATCTATGCATTACATCCGGTGACACACCCCCGCACTCTGCGATGCGAATCTCATCCCGCTACCCTTGCCTGCGTGCACCCTTCAGAAAAGGTCAACCTTCACTCGTGTACTAGAAAAATTGGTTCAAGGGTAAACTTTGACTTAAAAACAAAACATTATATCAGGCTTGCATATCTCGAAAGGTTCGGCAGAGATGCACGTATGTGTAAACTCACATTTCCTCAGTTATATTTTAGTCCTAGACTCCGGGTTGCTTCGGCGAAATACCACATGGAAAGACCAAATAAAACCTTTCCCGACCCGGATATCGAACACGGAACCTGAAGTTCACCAGTAGCGCTTGCAACAACTAGAAAACGAGGCAGATGTTTTTATTGTTCCCACTGCTGGGACACAGGCATCCACTCTGTGAAAGAGGTACGGGCCCAGTGCGGGTTGGTGAATGTCACACGTCTTCGAATTTTTGGTTTTAGGACATGCCGGTTTTTCACGATGTTTTCCTTCACCGTTTTAAGAGCAGTGGTGATGAAATAATTCACAATTCAATTCAATAATTTTAATTCAATTTTTTTTTTATACAAAGTAAAGCGCCTGCCTGGGTTTAAACTCACGACCTACGAAACATAAGTCGTGGCCGTTACCACTGGGCCACCACTGCTATAAACCATCGATCTTAATTTTAATTAATTTTCCTGAAACTTTTATTTGAAGGGTTATTTATCGAGGATAAAGGATTTATTAAATAAATGAACAGAACATTATACTGACTGGTAAGAACGCATTGTTCTTATGCTTAGCATCAACAAGTTGTTGCACAGGTGGACCGTAACAATCATACTCAAAACATTTCATCAAGAAAATTTAAAATCGGTACACTCTACATACCTACCTGTTATTACTAAAGTAGGTACGAGTAGGTAGCTTTATAGAGAAAATGTAAACAAGTGAAGACAGCTAACGTGCTAGCATAAATATTTGACGCAATCGTTTTATAAGATACTCTTTTAGACATAGTATGAGAAGGACAGATCAGCACTTCGGTAATGAGGACAGCTCTGACTCTACCTGAATGCAAAAGGGACACCTTTGGACTAGTCATCTGGTGTACTAGACCTACCATCTAAGTTTACATGTGGAAGCAATAAATGTATTGATTATTGAGTATTGAATGGCGAAGCTACTTGTCGAATAAAAACAACCTGACCCGACAGAATGTCTTGACACCGCCGTGCTGTGAGATCAGAAGAGCCCTTTCAGTACGGCGGTGCCACGCCACCTAAAGTGGGCAAAGGCTAAGAAGAAGAAGAAGATCTATTATAAGATAGAATAGTTTCAGATAAATAATATAGTATGTTCTGGTATCGTGGTAATAATACCATCACCGACATTTTTCGCCGACCTCATTTAAATTGTAATAACAGCAAAAGAATGATGATGGTGTACATACAAAGTAAATAAATGATTGATTGATTGTTGCCTCCGAACAATCTACTTATAAACCACTCTATCATTTGCCGGGATGTCACAAAAAGCTAAAAGAATCGCTCCAAGGAGAATTTAATTGAAGAAAATCATAGTGAGATGTTTTCCGATAAACAATATCGAAAGATCAAATCCATACAAAAAAAAACTTTTAGGAGTATTTTCTACGCAAAATAACACTGAATAGAACTATGAATCGCAAACGTGGAAAATATAAAAAGTCGGCCGTTTTAAATGACTCAAGAGGTATACATAAATATTGCGTAGACTGCATCCAAATTACGTAACTGTTTTGATAACTCAACAGTGTACGTTGACAGCTTTTTGAACATAATATGAAGCAATTAATGCAAGCAAAGCAGGTGAGCGCCATATTTTTTCTCTTGATTTTTAATTAGGGACTTTATACAAATGTATATGCCAGTCCTATCGCACCTTATAACGTAAAACGTAACAACACAAACTTAATTAAACTATATGCAGCCCCGAAGTTAGGTGTCGAAATCTATACTGAAGGGTCAAATAGCGTTAATGGTAGAGGCGCTGCTTAATATCGATCCATGCTATTAAATAAAATAATTATGTGTCAGTTATGTCTTTAGAGCTTTTTGCAATTTCAGAAGCACTTCCTTATGTTTTAACCATTAATAATAACAGAAATACCGCTGTATATCTCTATGTTGACGTCGTGGTGGGGCTATAGTCTTTTCCCTCATCTCTGGCTTGCTTTTAAAGGCCGGTCGGAGTGAACACTGACGGGGAACAGAGCTCTCACCTCTCTCTTGCTTTAATTGGTTGGCTTGAGTGGAGATTCGCAAGAACAAACATGCTCGGAGGAAGGAAGTTAACCCAGTAAGATGCTAGTAGGGATCTTGTCCGTACTGCCGAGATTTTCCTGATAGTCATGGCATACCTCTCCACTCCTCAAGCACCGTCGGATATGTTGCCCCATTGGCGCTTCGTCACTAAACTGCAAGTGCAAGTGTTGGGGTCCATTAATTGAGTGTACCAGTCACCCCCTGCCATTTTATAGTCGTGTAGCTCAACAGTAGTCAGGCAAAGGCCAATAGTCCTTTAGTTTTAGGCAATCGATCCAATAAACCTACCAAACACATAGCCCAATACATTTTTTCTCCATGTTTTGCAATAGTCCTGCACCAACCGGGGATTGCGCTTGTGTGCACTTGCGCAGTGCATACAGGGATAATCGTCGGTTGGTGTCACATTTCCTGATACATGCCTCACAAGGCCTCTGCGGACCCTCGTACGCCTTTTAAAGGACCGGGACCCAGGGTACCGAGATTGTCAAAGACAGAAATACATTAATTTGTGTAGATACCAAAAGTGCACTACAACATACAATGAAGACAAGACATAGAATGAGCCCATGTTACATTTCATTTTCAGGGATAAAGTTCGGAATTCTTCAATGAGCGTATCGATAAAACCGTCGCTGTGGCAGTTCAGTAAGTGGGCCCTTATAATCCCTACGCACTAATCAGCTGTGCAGTTAACTAAGTACACTACTTGTACCCGATTGACAATGTAGAGTATGACATGGAATAAAATACACGAACACGGTAACAATTCAGTGTAAAAATAAGGTTGAGTTAGACATCGATTACCAAACTTGAAAAAAGTAATGTCAAGATCTAATAATTTCACAAAATCCTTTGCTGTGAATTGAAGATCCCATTTATAAAATGAAATCGTTTTATTAAAAATGGACACTTTAATTTCTTTAACTACTTTGACATTAGGTTTTTGTAAAGGACGAGTTGGTACTACTTATAAATATTTATTGATTAACGTTGTTAATAGAAGAGTTGATTAATGTGCTTGGTTTTGTTTTGGAATAGTTTTAATCTGTGGTTTTGTTTCAGGTTGTCTAGAATCGTTTATTAAGATTGATATAAAATAAATTAAGTAACTGTTTCAGACTTCCAAACTTCTTAATTTATGGTCTAAAATCTATAAAGCAAAATTTAGGCAGTCAAATTTTTTAATTTGTTTTGGTGTACTTAGTAGAAACTGTCGATCGACGTCATCTGATCAATTCTAGGATCGATCAAGATGATCGATCGATTTGTGTGGGTGGTAACTTGTAATTGTTTCTCTTTGCTTAATCCAAAATATAACACCTAATGTTATATTTTGGATTAAGCAAAGAGAAACAATTTAGACAAAAACATTTATCTTTTTGTAATTTCTGTTTTAATGGCTGTGCAATTTTAAATTCAAACAAAGGTTGCGGTATTCTTTGTTAATTTTGTGAAATGCTAAGTATCGTTATAGCATAAAGATCTACTAATAAACAAATATTACCTACCACACGTACCAAACTGGTCTAGTTTATGCACTGTATTAATCAAATGATCGGTCAAATGCTGAATTATTGAAGCGGACGGGCCACAGTAAGCGTTCAGTGGCGTATGTTGGCCCAGCAGTGCATAACGTGGTCATCGATGCGCGCCCATCGCGATACAGAGCAACGTGCTACGCTAATGAGCCGGCGATGAAGATAAAACCTAATTTATTACCGTTGGCTGCACCTATTATAATGGACGATGCAAATGGCGTGCGAGGTGATTTTGGTTTCCCATTTTGGTGGTGCCAGTACATTACATATGTTGGTTTAAATTGCCTACTAAAAGCTATAAAGAACAACTTAAATGAACTTAGCCATTATTCCTTTTTCTGTAAAGAAGAACAACTGAAAATCGCTTTGACAGTTTTATACGCCGTTCACGAATGTTATCCAATGGCCACTAAAAAACCAAATGGAATTCCGAACCGAACGAAATTGAAAGCGTCGATTTTTATACATCCGCAGTCGATCCTACTCATCAGATGTCACAGAATCCGCTCCGGAATTCTAAACCCGCATCTAAAGGGCCAGGAGTCCAGAGGGACTCAGGAGTTCGGGCAGGCTACAGATAATAATGTTTATATCTCATTAGGGTGAGAGAATGACAATGGCTTTGTCCACGCCTAAATAAACGTATCTAAAGCGAGCCGGAAGTGTCATTACTGTCAAAGAGAATATGATATACGAATGTAGACACGCCCTAACGAGTATTTGCATGTTGAATACTTAAAGAGTACCTATTAACATTACGTAGGTATTGATTATTAATAGCAACTTTGTATATTATATGAGCAGCAGGCGATGTGCAGCTATTTGTAATATTCTAGGAATATTGATCGTTTGTGCGTAGGTGGTTTTATTAACACTTACTTTAGAGATGGATGAATATTTTGAATTGCGTAGGATTTAATCATAAACCGCAGTAATAAATCCAATATTAATATCAATGTTTCAATTACCACGATAAAACATATCTTACAATACAACTTAACTATCCTCGTATGTGTTTTATCGCTACGTAAATCACGAGTTCCATTGGCAAGTTGGTATTTTTTTGGTGTGAACAAGGGACGGAATCACTCGCGGCGCTCCTTTTCACTGTGACTCGGATTCGCTCGAGGAGATACATATTAATGTACTCGACTTCCGAAGAGGCGAGGCCATGATCAAATCTCAACATCAAGCACTGTTTCGGAATATTTTTATCATAAGTTTGAATATCTATTTTGTTCGATGTAAAGTGTATTTCTGACTACCTAAATATTACAGGACTACAATGTTTTTTTTTTTAATGATTTCTAAATTGTTATTTATTATTAATCTAAAATTTACATAATATAAAATACTTAATTAACAATAACTACCTATAGCACAAACGGTTAGTCGACTCTTCACGTGAGCAGAGGGCTGGGCTTTTCCTTGGCCAGAGAATCAGCATTGCCATCCAACGTGGCAATGCTGCCAGCGTTCTGGGCACTTTTCACGTTGACAGCGATGTGGACGAATTTTTTGACGCCCTATGACCCCTGCCCTTTTATACGCGTTCGTAGTTTTATTTTATTTTTATTTAAGTGTGCTATAGGTAGTTATTGTTAATTAAGTATTTTATAATATGTAAACTACAATGTTAGGTACATTGTAGTCCTGTAATATTTATATATATCAGTAAACAAAAACTCAGTAGTTGCCTCAGTTTCTCCATAGGTAACGAAACTCTACGTGGAGTTCTGGATTAGTTGATCTGTGTTCTATCCGATCCAATACCTTTTTGTCTGATATTGCTTATCTGAATCGTAAACCACAACGAGCAAAGTTATAAAGCTTAAAACCCAAGCGAGTCGTTCATTGTTCAGAAATTTCGTGGTAAACGTACCATAAATTTTGTGCTCAGGCTAAAGTTAGTGAATAATTTTCCGTGTCTCTGTTTATTATAAGCTGGGTAAGTTGTTTGAGAGTCGTTGCTCGTAATCAACTTCACGAATGTGAAACGCACTCCACTGATTGCGAGTACAATGTCAAGTCGATATCATCTTTATATCATAATTTACACTTCTAACAAGTTCCTAACAAGGATCCTGTAGATCAAAGAAGCATTTGTACTACATATCTCCCACGCAAAGTTAAGAGACAAGAAAAATTTAATCATTTAAAAAACCGCCGACACATTTTTAATTCATGCATTTATCTAGAAGTAAACACGCTTCGATCGACAATCTATGGAACACGTAATTATGACACAATATCTTGCAATTCAAACAGTAAAAAGCACATAACTTTAGAACGGCTGAATAGATTTTCATCAAACATAGCAAAGAACACTCTCGATAAGTATCGGCATTAAGTCCGCCTCTGTTTGTGTGCATGAAGTATTAAATAAATAAATAACCAAAAAAACTAAGTCAATATCGGTTCATTTGTTTAGGAGCTATGATGCCACTGACAGATACACGTATTTTCCGTCCGGGGTTAAAAATAGATATCAACAACAGAGAACATTAAGAAAAGTTCCAAAGTAAATAAATAAGAAACGCATGCAATAAAGACAAGTTTCTTTAGCTTAGTAATTGAGCCCTCTCTCAAATCCTTTGCCGACAGCTCTGCCTAACTGAGTTGGAAAGCATCTGGACCAAGTTTTTACTTTTTCTTTCAAACAAAGTTATTACACTTTAGTGAGTGGTATAATTCTGCGCGGTCAAAGCGAGAGAAAAATTAGACCTACTTGAAAAGCCAACTCATTAATTTTGCACGAGGATTTAAACTGGGAATTCAAATCAAATAAAATTTATTTGTGCACACAAGGTTAACATTCTAAAGATTCAGGGTTTCTCTTTGTCCTACCATAGTACCTAATGTTTTATTTTACAAAATTTCTACACCATATATGTGGTTCCGAAACAAATTGCTTATGACTTAATGGTAAACAAAAACATCGTAACAAAATCGGTGTAAGTGCTTAAGTTGTATATAGTAACTGCAAAAATAACCGAGCTTTATTCCATATGGCAAGGAAGCATTTTTTTTTTCTTTTACATTAGTTGACTCGAACAAACGAGTAGTAACAAGATCTTCGTTAACTGTGAAGTTATCAAATAAGCTCGGTGTATGAGAAATTTTGAAAGGGTTTTGGTGGGTCGTGTTTTCCTTCCAAGAAGGAGCGCGCTATTTTACACCATCCGACCTTATTTATCTTTAACTCCATGCTTATAGAGTATACAGGTATTCTTACATAGTTTTACTACAGTTTTTACTCGATTACGCCGAAGCCAACAGGTTGGATTATGATTGTATGTTTGTATTTACGTATGTTTTTCCGTAGCACCTAAACTATTCATCCGATTTTAACGAATAAGGCGTCAATCGATTCATTATAATAGCCCGGGTAGCATAGCCTAAAAAAATAGTTAGGTCACAGTTTTTAATTAAACTTTTTGCTTGTTCAATTATTTAATCAAAGGTCTGAATGAAAAGTACCAACGTATTATGAATTTGAAAAAAGAACCCTTCCATTTCTTTTTAGAAACCAAACAAAATCTCCCAACACATACCTATAGTCCACAACACTTGGCATTAATAAAAATAAAGCATAGCCAACAAACGTATTGTGTGACTGGCAGGCTAAATTCTATTATATGATGATTGATGGTCTAGAACTCAGACGCAAGGCCAACGCGCAACGGTCCGAGCCACTCCTTCCACAGTCCCACCATTTTAGAACGTTTTGCTGAGAGAAAAATATCATTCGTTCATTTTGCGAAATAATGAATTTTAGGCCTGACAGTCGTATTCGTGTATTTTATATTAAATGGCTCGGACTAAGTAAACAACTATTCGAGTTATGGCTGCTGGATACTAGACTAATAATTCTCATGTGTTCTTTCCGAATCGGTAGTTGGATTCAAACCGTAGGAAAATGGGAGGAAGGAGCTGTGGTGACCAAGTGGTAACTTGGCTTACAAGTCGTAGGTCGTGGGTAATCTAACCCAGGTGGCCGCGTCACTTAGTGTACATTTATGTTATCACCATTTCTCTTAAAACTATCTATACTTTCTATACTTATACTTATAATATTATAAAGAGGAAAGATATTTTTGTTTGTTTGTTTGTACCGAATAGGCTCCGAAACTACTGAACCGATTTGAAAAATTCTTTCACCAATAGAAAGCTACATTATTCCTGAGTGACATAGGCTATTTTTTTATCGAAAACAGGTCCTATGGGGTGGCCCACGGGAGCGAAGCCGCGTGGAACAGCTAGTTAATAATAAATGATAATAGGTACATATTATACATTCGTGTCGGCAGCTATTTTTTCATCCCAAAAATGGGTCCTGTGGGGTGGTCCACTGGAGCGAACCGCGGGCAACAGCTAGTCTCATATATATTATATATCATATACAAACCGCCATCATCATCATCATCATTTCAGCCGAAAAACGTCCACTGCAGGACATAGGCCTTCACCAAGCGTCGCCACACTCGGTCCTGTGCGTTTCGCATCCACCGGATGCTCGCAGCCTTGGCCAGGTCGTCGCTCCATCTAGAGAAAAAAAAACCGCCATATACTATAACACGGGCCCAGTACAGATTGGTAGACGTCACGTGTCTTCGAATTTTAGACACGTGACGTCTACCAATCTGTACTGGGCCCGTGTGGTGGATTGTGGCCCAGTTCCTCTCACAGACAGAAATACTCTGTCCCAGCAGTGAGAACATTATAGGCTGATTATACTTATGTTAGAAAATGGTATCTAACCACACGTTTTTTTTGTTCTTTGTATCTAACTGAGTGAGAGGGACATTATAACTTGGTTTACTCATTGTAAAAGCTTCCTGTTATTTACAAAACTGTGCTAGCCTTCTAGCCTAAATCTATTTTTCCAGCAAGGTTTACAATAGAAATAAATGAAAAATTCCGTTCGACTGTTTTTTTCTAACATTGGAAAAAGTGCCCGAATAAAGGTGGACTGAAATTTTACGCGTCCGCTGATTCACGTGTAACGAATGTGTGTAAATGTTTCAACATTTGGACGCGACATGAAAAGTGGACACAAAGGAAATTGATATGCGTCATTAATACATTGAAAATATTTTATGCCTGCTCGTTGAAATTACAATCGGTGTTTACAGCCTGCGGGTGAAATAATGACACATCGAGTTTTAGGAAGGGAGAAAAGTCACCATACAAAAGAAGCTTCATATTGAAGCCCGGGACGTCAATTTCGAGCGTGTTCATACTGATACAGTGACGTTCGTCACTTCCAATCCTAAAACTCGTTGTGTCGTACCTGCTTCATCTAAACTATAGTCGTCACAATCTAAGAAGTCCGTTGACGTTTCTCATTTTACATTCCGCGATAACTTTCTACGTAAGAAATTGAAAAATCAAATTCATAATCCGAATTAAATACTATGTTACCGATACACTATGACAACGAGTATCATTCGCAAGCATCAAGTTTAATAACTATTAAGTATTATTATAGCTGTCAAAACGAGCCTTTTATTTTTTGTCAATTTTAACATGTTAAAGAGGTCAAATTGTGAGGATAATCTCTGAAAATTCTGATTTGATTACAAAAAATATTTCACTGATACATAATAGTTTTTAACTAACTCTAAAGTACTACATGTATTATCCCTTAGCATACACATCCAATGAGCTCTAACACGATGATACTTTCTTATTTGGTCGAGGAGTTTCTATGACTAACTTCCGGCTCCATCATCAGACCAGAGAGGTGACTATAAGCTCTTAGAGTAAGGTTATTTTGAGTGTGTAAGGGACAGATCGCGTAAGTGACAGATGTATACAAGTCATATACATATGTCCCTTACACACACTCAAAATAACCTTACTCTAAGAGCTTATGGTCAACCCCCAGCTCCTTACTTCAATACTCGCTGTGCCTGCGGCTTCGCTCCCGTCATCTGTCTGCCAACCGTACCCTACTTACCTTCCTGCCTACCCTACTTACCTACCTACCATTTTTGTTTCTATAGTCATCATTCTTTCGCGGAGAATCTTAACTCCGCCATTCAGAAAATGACGTCAAATGTACAATACCATCCATCTATCGAATATCGAGTTCAACTGTCCGAGTATCTGAATTGCGTCTGTTGTGATAATTTTACTTCTTGAACACTTTAAATTCATCTAACTTTTGATAGAATGAACCGATTGCGATGAAACAAAAACTAAGTAATTCTTCAAGTTACGCCCAATTTTTATGTATAAAAGTTATTTACATTAATTTCGTACATTTCTCGCGATGCGTGCACAAATAAAAAGACAAACAGATAAACAGACAAAAATTCCGGAAATAGGTTCTGTTGGTTATCCTTTAACACCCTGGCAATTTTTTTTGGAAATATTTTCGATGTACAAAAATTACTTTTCTACAGATTTATATATATACGTATAAGTATTGATGATTATTTCAATGTTTCCAAAGTTACATAAGTACGCCAAGTTTTAGCTTAATTGAATGCCAGGAAGTGCTTGAAAAATGATTACTAATTGCTGGATACACGGTAATATAAAGCTTGTAAAAAACTACATTAATACCGTTGAATGCCATAAGCTATTTTTAATCTCAAAAACTTAGTATAAGGTTCCAGTAGGATTGCCCATGGCAGCGAAGCATGCATCTAGTAATCCCTTGTTTGGAATAAAACTTCTCTGACCGGGGAAAACGTGAAGCTAATAGTTACATTCAACAGTTATAGTGTTTATTATAATTTGGTCACATTATATCTGTATTCCGCAGTCTAAAGCTAGACTGCCATTAATCAACTGCACGGTGGAATAGAGCATGATTGATCATTTAATGAAATCAATTCTAGCCTTTGTCGTGCGAGAGTGGTGAACTGTGGTATGTGTTGCATTACTGATGGGCGTGTATGTTGAAATGAATTCTGTTTATACAAATAACTTATTTGTATAATAATAATAAGGCATTTATTTCCAAAAACATAAAACATTACAACTATTACAATGGCTAACATCTAATCCATTTCATGCAGAAAGAAATCACATTAATTATCTCACAATGTTTACGACTTATTTGACATTAGTGGTAAACATTTCCTTTTAAAACATAATTATGTATCTATACCTAAATGTGAGTGAGTGAATGATAGTCTGGAAGACAAAAAAAATGCCTCGATCCTATGCCGCCGAAAGGTGATGATGTTCTTTCTATCTCTATCAAATTCTAACGATTGAAAAAAAACAAATATCGAATGATGTTTTTGTTGTAAGTGTTAATCTTTAAAAGCACATTTATGAAATGTTTGTTGCTTAAAAATACAAGGATTTATCACCTCAGGTTTACGATTTATTTTTGTTTACACCGCACTATTGCATGAGCTCAAACGCGTGGGCTGAGGCGGCAGCCATATTAATATTCATAGAGCGAGTTATCTATAAAATATTGTTATTCAGCTGGCGTCACCGAATAGGCAAATTGTCACATAAACCAGTTATCAGTCTTACACTAATACTGGGCCCTGTTGATGAGGGCCGCGACGTTTGCACGGCCCTTGTTAGTTCACCTGTGAAACTGGGAATAATTAATTCCATACCCTTGTAAACCTTTATATAGAATTGTTTACCCGAACGTTATACTGTTACACAACACATTACCTACCCTATTTTAATTTAATGGTAATATGCATGCGTATAGTAGTTGTTAGGGACGTGGATTTGTGTTGTAGTGTATGTTTCAGTAATAATGCTTGATTATAAATAGTAGTACCAAATTATCTGCATGTTTTACTAATCCCAACTTAGACATTTTTGTGTGTGCCCTGTTTGCCCTGATTAGTAAAGTTACCATATAAACTATGAATAGGTATACAGAGTGGCCAAAAAGTCGTGGATCAAACTAAACTAGGGGTTAGATGGGGCCATCAGCTGCAAAAAATTGTTCTACGGGAGGTCCATAAGGTCAACCCCTGCAGAGTTATAATATATTTATTAAATGCGCCAAAACTTGTAATACAGGGTCACTTTTCGGTAGACTATTTTTTTCACAATGGGGTCCGAAGTAAATACGTGTACGTTAGTAGTACGTGTAAGTGGTACGTTATTGTATCCTACTATGTTTTGGTTCAAGATACTATAAAGTTTTAGAAAAATATATGTAGGTAGAGTAGCCAAATATATTTTAGCTTGAGAAAACATTATTCTCGTTTGTTACACCACCCGTGTGAATGAAACTCCTGTATAGGAGATTACTTTTAATAACTTGACAAGAGTCGCCTTCACAAATTTAAAAAATACTCAATAGACTATTCTGCTATAAGAGTATAAATTGTTTCCGAACCATTGATGAATTAAATACACTTTTTTATGAATACTGTATTTTATGATGTCCACTGTTTTTTTGGCATTGATGTGAAAATCACACTAATATTATAAATGTTTGTGAGAGTCTGTGGGTGTGCATGTGTTTGTTACTTCTTCACGCTCAAACGGCTGGACGGATCTGGATGCAATTTGGCACAGAGATAGATTATAGTCTGGAATAGCATACCTTTTATCCCGGGAATATGTACCCTTGGTATAATTTTAGACATTCACGCGGGCGAAGCCATAAAAGTGTTTATTTAAAATTAATAGAGAGCTGCTGAGTCAATCTGCGTTCTAATAGATGACTGTTATGTCGCCCGAATTGCCAAATAGTGAATATATCCGAATTGCTTTGATGCCTAACATATGATCCATACCTATCATAGAGCAACACGGACCACCGGCGGGGTCCGTGTTGCTCTATGATACCTATAAAACAAATGACAAATATTTAGATAGTACGAGTATTGTAATAATTATGGAATGATTTAAAATAGATATACAAGTAGTGTTGGCTGTTGTTATTAGAACAAAATCAACAAGTAATTTACCCAAAACACTTATTTTAGTTTTAAAATATATTATCTGTTGTTTGGAACTCCGCCCTTGTGGAACTTTCCTGTTTCCCCAAAGGAACCATACGTCCTTTCCGTGGTGTCAAACAATCTACAAGTAAAATTTCAGTTAAAACTATTTGAAATGTTTGAAACTAAACTTGATCCCGCTTGCCGTATTTTTAACACCCGGTACTTGACACCCGGATCCAAAACGTTGGCCAAGAAACAAATCGTGGAAATCTTATACCTTACCAACTTCTGCCAGTGGCTTCGTCCCGTCACTGTTGAAAATTATCCTAAGGGAACATAATATCTAGATAGGATTTGCTAATAAAGAAAATTTGGTTCAAATAAATCTCACTAGATGGCGCGATATGCACCTGTCTGTTATTGAATGTGTGTAAAATTAACATTTTCTGGAATTTAACATTAAAATTGTATGTTCTTGTTTAATCAACACTCTCCTAAGTACAAAATTATGGAATATTGGGCTCTTAATTCACATTTCAAATATTATTTGGACGGTCGCACTTAAAATTGATGCCAATAGATGGCGCATTTTTTAATTTCTGAGGAATTCCACTCGATTGTTAAAATTTGCATTGTTACACATTTTGGTGTAAAAAAACTGTAAAAACGTGAAAAAAAATACTATAAAACGAACCTTTACTATATTTAAAGAAAAAAATATTTACGAACCTAGTAAACCCTTTTACTTGCAAGTTGCTGCTAACACCATCTATCTATCACCGTGAAACAGAACCGAACGCGTTCGATGTACAAAAAAATAACAAGATTAATTAGATGAAAAACGCTAGTTACGTCGGCACGGTTTCTTTGTATGGGATGAGGTATCTGCAATGCTAGTATTATATTCTAAAAAATGGTGAAAGAGCATTTCCTTTCTCTGTAACTATTCTTCTCCTTTCTCTGCTCTATATTTGATATTTATTAGTATATTATTTTATTTGTATGTATGTATTTTATGTAATATATAAGTAATATTATTTAAGACAGTTTTTTGTACACTGACAGCCCTATGTCTATCTCCTCTCGTCCAGTCCATCCAAAGGTTGTCTGTAAGAGATTGCCCTGTGCGATAAGACCGCCCATTATACACTTATCTTTATAAATGTTTTTTGTCCTGTAATTATTTAAGTGGTGTACAATAAAGTATATAATAAATAAATAAATAATATATTATCTGTGCCTATGTCATAATCCAGTATATGGCCTACCCGTCCGCCAAATTCATCTAAATCCGTCCACAGCCGTGAAAAACTAACACACAGACGGATAGAGTTACTTTCGCAAGTATAATATTAGTATGGAGCATGTGGATAAAATTGTAAACATAAAAGATATTTGAATTTTACAATAGGGAAACGTAATTACAAAAAACGTTTACTCGAAGGGTACGAAAGAGCATCTTCAGTGGTGTGCTCAAAATACTATTAAGTCACTTAATATTCACACAGCACACGTACTCCGCGCGGCAAACGGAAAAATCCAATTAACTTCACACGAAGAGTCCCAGCCGAACTCTCCCCACTCCAGGCCACTCCACGCCACTCACACTAACGACTATTTTTCAATAACATTAATGGAATAACCTCTACCTCATTACGTCACAAATATTGCACACACAGACGAAAGCGCCCCATCAAAGAACTATTCCACTTTTTTATTTATTTACATATACGATGCTATAAATACTAACAAGTTCGTTGTAATTTACATTTCATAGAATTTCAGTATTTTCCGGTTTTACATAGTACAGTAATTAAAATTAAATAGTCGAGTAAAATATAGAGAAACTTGTGAATTTAGAGCAACAGAATTGTAAAAGACAAATATATTCAATTTTTCAATTCTGACGGAGCCGTGTGGGCATTGTGAGCCTCAGGCTACTGGGGCAACATTGAACAAAAAACAGGGGAATATCGTTCGAAGAATTCATTTTTAAAGTTGAGATAGACTCGTGATATTTCTTGTGCTAAACGCATTGACACTTTGTTAGGGTGGCACCCTATAGTACCTATTTACAATAATGACTCTATTAATTAAAACCATCTAGGTATATTTTTGTTTGTTAGTATGGTTGTGAGAGGTTAGCTCTGGTAGTACAGTTTTTTTACTGATGCAAAGCTTAGTGATATAGGCTATTTTTATCATCATCTTTTTGCCCTTATTCCATGTTACTCGGGGTCGGTGCAACACGTTTTCTTCTTCCATACCGTCCTATCCCCCGTCACGCTATCACTGGCTCCCTTTTCTTTCATATCAATCCTCACACAGTCCATCTATATTTTATTTGGCCTTCCTCTCCCTCTCCATCCATCCACATTTATAAACATAACTCTTATAGTTACATGCTTATCATCCCTCCTCATCACACGACCATACCAAGACAAACGGTTTCCTTTTAACTTTTCTGTCACTGGCGCCACTTCAAGCTTCCTCTAATATACTCATTTCTCACTTTATCCATTCTCGTCAATTCGCACATCTCAACGTTCCCATCACTGCTACATGCAATCTCTTTTCATTCATCTTTTTCACAGCCCTACATTTTCATCCATGTAGACTGGTTTTAATTCCGACAAAATTCGGCCCATGGAACGAAGCCGCCCAAAAAGATGGTAAAAAAAAGAAACAAATATTTTATTGACCTGAACGAATGGTTCTATACTATCATTTATTTTATCAATACTAATATTATAAAGAGGAAAGATTTTTTTGTTTGTTTTTTTGTACCGAATAGGCTCCGTAGGCTTCTAGTAGTTTTACTGGACCGATTTAAAAAAATCTTTCACCAATAGAAAGCTAACATTATTCCTGAGTGACATAGGCTATTTTTTTATTCCGAAAACAGGTCCTCTGGGGTGGCCCACGGGAGCGAAGCCGCGCGGAACAGCTAGTTAGTAATAAATGATAATAGGTACATATTATACATTCGTGTATCAATTTATTGATATGTATTTGGCGTCGTGTAACTTGAGCCCAGGTCCTGAATATTTCATATCGATACAATCAACGCGTCCCGAGGCACTTGCCAGTAATTTAGTGACAATGGTCTATTTAACCGTAGATAATAGTCATTTAATGTGAATTGATGTGATTTAGTGTGGAAACACGTTTTGAAATACGAGTTTAACCATAAATAGGTACTTATACGAGCTTTTACCTTTGATTTCCTTTGCGTACCTGCCTTGTTGTCTAGGGGTCGCTGCTAAGGTGCATGAGGTTTTTGGTACAACTTTGGGTCGTGAAAAATGTTATTGTGTTTCTTCTACACCTTACTCGTTATCCGTTTGGTCTCTGTTTTGGATCAATGCCCGGTTGTTGGTAATAGACTCGCCCCTATTACATGGGGCATAACCAGTGCTGCCAACTTAGCGCTTTCAGCGCCAGATCTAGCGCTTTTTTTGTTCAATAGCGCGTTCTAGTGCCTAGCGCTAAATTTAGCGCTTTTTTAAATCATAATATGATATACACATCTACTATTATTTATTCTGTGATCAAGAAACGAATCACTATTTTTTTTAGAGCTATTACACTTAAATGCTGCTACGTGTCTTAGTTTGGTGAATTAGTCTATGAGTTGGGGATTCCTCGAGTTGGCAACACTGATTCCTCACTAACTATTTTGTAATTTGTAGCTAACTTCGTTTCATGTTCAATTGTACCACAGTCATTTATAACTTTCCGACAGTTATTCTGAGTCAGTTTTAGGGTGAGACCATAATAAAAATGTATGAGCCCTTATAAAAAAAAAACCAACTACAAATGTAGATACATCCCTAGTCTCAAATTATTGGGCGTTTTCTTTGAATTTGGCGGCGAATACAGCGCTTTTTTGACAATGACCATTTAGCGCTTTCTACCGCTTTTTGAAAGAGCTAACAGCGCGTTTTTGCTCATACGAGTTGGCAGCACTGGACATAACCATTACTGGAAAATATGTATATTATATAAGTGTATGTACCATCATCTCTGCCTGATCCTTCGGGGAATACAAGCGTGAAGTTATGTTTTCCTCGCATAGGAAGGTAAAGTTACAAATGAAACTGATCCTGCATGTCATTTTTGTTGAAACTTCTAGCATTTCCTGGTTACAAACAATGGAACAAAAGTATCTAGTATCATTCTGATCACGTCAGCGTTTTCTGAGCAAAATTGCATTTGTATGGAGTTCCGTCGACGCTATTGAATAACATACATGTGCAGCTGTGACCATGAATCCTTGTTCGATTTAATGGGATTATAAAGTTATGTCATACGGTATTTTATTATGGGGGCTGCTGACATTGTATCCCTTAGGAATCACCGAGAATCTCTTAAGAACTATTTAAAAGATAATTATTTATAGTTTTTTTCTTGTCGATTCATTTATGAAAATATTATGTATGTAAGGAAAAATATACTTCTCTTTAGTAAAGTTAGTGATAGACACAATTGTAATACTAGAAACAAGATCACTTAGATTAACCGTCTAAGCTTAAGATTAGATAAAGTACACACATCTTTTATGGGGTACTGTGTTAAATTCTATAACAAAATATCTTGTGATAAATTAAAACTAAATGATAGAAATATAATACCAATTGTTAAAAGCGCACTTTCTGCGCAAGCATATTAGATGATTATATTAAAAATATGAATGCTTGCAAAAGGTGCTGGTCCTACTCCATAAAGCAGCCTTTAGTGTAGACAGTGTGTATACTGTTGCATCGTCCTCACGTATATGAATTAATGTTTGGGCGCACGGTTGACGCAGTGGTTGAGCGACTGACTGCTGCGCTGCGTGTCGCGGGTTAGATTCCCGCATGGAGCAAAAATTTGTATGATCTACAGATAGTTGTTCCGGCTGTGGGTGTGTTGTGTATGTGAATATATATGTTTGTAAATGCACCCACGATACAGGAAGAAATTCCTAGTGTGGGGCAACGTTATTATTAAAATAAAAAAAATAAAAAAAAATGTTTATGTAAGTAAATATTGTAAAACACTTTAAAAAAAAGTAAGTGACGAGTTTCTTGTCCATTCTTCTCCATAGCAATCTACCTTTGCGACTGGACAGTAGAAACAATGATTATTTTTTAAATTGAAATTTTCGTCTTTCAAAAGAGCCGCGGAATGGCCTAATTGAAATAAAAAAATACTTTTGACTTTGACTATGAGAACGTATAATTCAATTATTAAGAGATTACATCTATTCTGCTGAGGCTCCCTCGCTTCTGTAGCGCATCAGGGATGTTTACGGAAATTCTGCTGCTGAAAGATGTGCATCCTTGGTGCGCAGGCCAGCTCCAACGGCATTCTGGCCATGATTGCTGACAGGCTGGACTGTGTCCATATGAATCGTTGCTCCAGTATTTCAGCTGAAATGCTGAAGCAATGATGATGAAGATAAATGAATATAAGTGAATTTGAAATGTTATTCAAATTGTTCCATTTCTTATTGAGCTACTAACATAGGTATAAGTTTGTATTGTTACTTACACCTTGATTATGTCTGTTAAGATTTAAGTTATTCTATATGGGCCCTGTCACCTTAAATAAATGGATTAATATTTTGAGTGGAACACCTTGTATGAGTATAGGTTTTAGTATTAATAACCTAAAGATTTGTTCAACAAATGCGGTAAGTGTGTCGTAATGATAATTATTTAAATATAATCAAGATAAAGGTTAAAATTATGCATTTAAGCAGAAAGCGTGTCACGTCGACCCCAAGTAACATGGGAGCATTATTACATTTACAAACCAGGGAACAGCGATGTTATACAAACAATTGTGGTTGCTTTCAAGTGCAGTTTCATTTAGCATTTATCTATGTTTTATTAAAAATTTCAGCTATGATAAAACTTTCCTTGTTCTTCCATAATTATTATGACAGATAGTGTTAGAATATCGCCACTATGTGCATTATAAAAATGCTAGAAAATGAAGATGATTTACTTGTGAACAATTGACAAGTGTCTTCCTAGGGAATTCCTTATAGGTATAAAACTAGTTCACATTTCCACTGTGAAAGAATCACAGAATGGATTTTACGACCATTCTTTACACACTAACCTAATAAAATGGCTTTAACGCCTTGGCGAACTCAAAGTCATGGAACACTGGATAACAACCCAAATCGGATTTTTTGGCTGTAACTGTTTATGTCGTAAAAAAAATTATCTGCCTTTTAAACGTCGGCTGTAAATGTTGATATACAAGTAGCTTTTTTCCCGCGACTTCGCACCTGTAGCCCAGCCCACAGGATACAATAAATTGTTCGGGATAAAAAGTAGCATATGATATACTCTCAGTGCTAGTGTGAATTTTCATCAATGAAATAATTTTCGAAATCGGATCAGCGCTTCTAGATATTATAAATGATTAAAAAAAATGTTTTGTTAAGTTAGTGTTTTTAGTACTCACATGTATCCTTCATGTGTAATTACATCTAGCTATACAAAAATGTATTGGCTGTACCGGCGCTGCCACGAAAGCTATTCGATTCGAACGTTCGATGAGGTCAAGCGACCTGTCATTTGCAAAGGGATTTGCACCCTTTACCGTTTCACCCGTCAAATTTATTACCGTCGACAAGCCGTGCCTCGCCTAACGAATGGAGGTTAGTTTTTCTAGCATCCAATGCCTTTTATAGTGTATTCGTATACCACACATCTACATTTCACATCTGAATAACCTTCGAGAAATAAAATTCGACACAACGAGATTACATATACTTAGTATAAGTTGCTACGAAAAATATCAGGATGCCAACAAAGAGCATTGATTTATATATTCAGATTCCCGGGCAAAGTGAAATAGGAATCGTGAAGGAATATTTAAGACGTTAGGCTGGACTTATCTGAAATTTCCGGTCATTGACGCGGAGGGCAATGGGGCAACAGAATATAGCCGACACTTTTACCGTCATTACCTCGCGCCATGCCACGGGGAGCTGCCGCCATTTCCATGATTTAAAATGTTCGTCCGAGGTTTGTGCAGCTACATTAATGTGCGCAATCACCTGCATGCGAACTGATAGCACAGCGATAGGTAATAAGTGTCCGCACTTTTCCTCATCAGACTTGTACATCATTTTTCAACGAGACCTCTCCTAAGTATTTTATATATCTGACAGGAACAAAGTCATAAAGCGCCCAGATTCGTCAATAGATTAGTTTTGTCTGAGTCATAATTACAGACGTCGACTTCGCAAGTCTTTGTAGCAGAATGTCTGTTCCTGACACAAGGGGGCTCGGAGCTGGGGTTCGGCCTATGGGGTGATTAGCTGGCACATGGCTGAGCTCAGCAGTCGACAAATCCTTTATCTCGAGCCAGCAGCTCCCACACCACCCCGCTAATATTATCGCCGCTTTCAATTAAATCAGAAATTGACGACTTTTCAACGAACCTATTTTGTGAGTTCTGAGTCGAATCACAAATAGATTCCATTTGTGATTCGTTTGATTAATACCCGTACCGTTTGGCTGATGTTTATTTTCAGTTTATCGTCATTGTATAAACATAGATTGCTGCATATTCAATGATTGCATAAACTAATAATAAATTGGTAGTGATGATGTGAACGACATAATGTCAACAGTTGTTTTAATCCTGTTTCAAAATGTAACCCAATTCCCTTGCACAAAGTGGAGGTTAACAGCAGTCTTATGGCGTAGTGAATTCGGCAAAGCAAATATTAAGAAACATCGACCAATCACATAGACGGAATTCCACATCGCGTCTTTTATCTCGCATGTGAATGGTCGATTTTTGCCCTTTGCCTTGCCGAATGCATTACGCAGTAAGGCTGCAGATTTATATAGGTACTTACCTAATGATTGGGTTTAAAAACTTTCGTAAAGCAAGACGGTTGCATCTTGCATCTAATTATTTCTTTTTCTATTACTTTTTAATAATACCAATGTAAAGTTAACTTAATTATTCATTGAAAAAAATCTAGTCACTGCTTGCTGCCTTTGACGTTGGTATATTTGAAAAAAGCGGATGTGCAAACATCCGCAAACCTTAATACATAGTACTTGCTGGAAAATTGTATTACGAAAGTATCTTAGTCTTTGAGGAAGCTCTGGAAACTTACGTAAGTGCCTTTTTCATGCACCAAGGTACATACTGAACATTTTCAGGTTTGTAGGGAAGAAAACTGTAACATTTTACAGTAGGAAATCAGGAAGTTAATGGTGTTTTACTGTACAGGGTGGGTAATAAATCGTGGAGCAAACGAAACCGGGCTAGGGTTGGGGTTATTTGCATTAGGTTCTAAATTAACAACTTATTTTTCATATCTTTTATTTTTTCATTTTAGAATAATTGCCTATTACAAATTTTGATATTTTCTTAAAAAAAACTAAAATTTTTATGGTATATTTTAAGGAGATCAAGTTAGGGCTTTGCCACAGAGATATTTTTACTGCAAATGATATTTTTTTTTAATAAATAGACAATTAGAGTAAAAGGGAAAAAAGTAATTTTAAATTTATAGTATGAGCGGCGTCTAATTTTTACACCGATTTTTCGAAAGTTAACATTACTTTTATAAACATATGGACTTATCTTAATTTTAAATGACGTAGCGGATCTTGCGGTCGCCACTCGTACTATTGGAACCTACTGAGAATAAGCCCAACTATGGCCCTGTTTCGTTTGATCCACCATTTTTACCAAACCTGTATAAGGGTTGACTTAGTATATAAGCGAACTTAACAAAGTAGAAAATAGCATTTATGAAAGTATTTGCTTTTGCATTTGAAAATTAATATATTTGCTACGAAACGACACTAAACATATTCATACATTTTCCCATACCATTGTAAAAATTGTTTATATTCATAGGCACTACAAACTACAAGATTGCCAATCACTTAATTAGTCCCTGTATTTATTTATTTATTTATTATATTCTTTATTGTACACCACAAAAAAATATATACAGGACAAACAAGTATAAAAGCAAGTGTACAATGGGCGGCCTTATCGCACAGGGCAATCTCTTACAGACAACCTTTGGATGGACTAAACGAGAGGAACGGAATTTAGGGTTGTCAGTGTACAATAATAATACTTAGACATAATAACATAAAATACATACATACAATAATACATAATATACTAATAAATAACAAAAATATCACAGAGAAAGGAGAAGACTAATCATAGTGAAAGGAAATGCTCCTTCACCATTTTTTTGAAAGTTGGTAAGGATTGAGCACGTCTCACTTCAATAGGTAATGCATTCCACAAACGAGCTGCTTGAACTGTAAAGGATTTGTCGAAGAAGGATGTAGAATGCATATGTATACTTAATTTTAGATTCTCCGATGATCTCAAGGACCTAGAATGTGTGTCACAAAGGAACTGAAAGCGTTCTTTAAGATAAAAGGGACTAGATGGATTAAAGAGCACATTATATAGCAAAGAAAGTATGTGGGCATTCCGGCGAAGGCGAATAGGAAGCCATTTGAGCTTGGTTCGAAATTCAGAAACATGATCATACTTGCGCAAGCCAAATATGAACCAAATATGAATGTATACTCCTTAGAAACTGTAGAGCTTACTCTCGATTAACAAATTAAGTATTTGAAGTTGACTATTTGTCAAACTCTCTTTTTTCCAATCCAATCTCTAAGTACTTACTTAATTCAAAAACGCGCCCATAATATTTTTGCTATTTAGGGTGTACTTAAACCTAGAATGATCCTTGGAATCTTGGCATTGACAGAAAACTTTCTAATTTCGGTAAGTCAATGTGATTGACTAGCACTAGAGCGAAAATTAAATTTTAAATAGACCTAAGCTGAAAATAATATATCTATGCTGAAAATAGAGGCGGCGCGGCGCAGTTAGGCAAGGATCTTAACCCTATTTACCTTCAAACTGTTGATGGTTGATTGCAATAGGCTGGTCTCTTATTGCACGGTGCTTAAACGCAACTGCAACTAGCTTCATATTTTGCCTGACCGTCTGCTTGACAATTCAAAAATACCTATAAAATCATCATCATCATTTCAGCCGAAAGACGTCCACTGCTGGACATAGGCCTCTCCCAAGCGTCACCACACTGATCGGTCCTGTGCGCATCCACCGCACTCCCGCAGCCTTGACCAGTTCGTCGCTCCACCTAAGGGAGGCATCCAACGCTGCATTGTCCGGTAGGCGGTCGCCACTCCAGAACTTTTCGGCTCCAACGGCCTTCCGTTCTGTGAGCAATGTTCCCTGCCCACTGCTACTTAAGTTTGACAATTCTTCGGACTATGTCGGTAACTTTGGTTCTCTTCCGGATGTCTTCATTCCTGATTCGATCACTCATTGTGAAGAGAAACTCCGAGCATTGCTCTCTCCATTGCCTATACAATGGTTTCATTTAAATAAATGATTTGAGTGAAGTTTGAGATTGAAAACTGGCTACATTTGGATGTGCTATTAGGTTACTTATACCTCAGCCTAAAGCCTTCGGGGACTGCAGGCGTGATACTATTTCCAAAAGACGAATAGATATTTACCCAATTTACAGTTTATCGAAAAAATTTCTGATTTCATCGTTATAATTTCGTTTCATTAAACGCCATATAAGTGTGTGAGTGAATATTGGAAATGAAATAGTCGCACGGTATCGTGGGTATTTCTTAATACACTCCACTGCCAAAGAAAGAATCTCGTGAGTCGCGAGGCATTATTACGTTTCTCCCCACATTGTGGCTCACCGCTCACCCGCTTTTGTTATGGCCCCACCACTTTACACTGACGTTTTTAAACGCTCATATTTATCAACGGTTATAAGATCACTGCCCTGCGCTTTGTTTTGTTTATTTTTATAACAGATTTATTATGAGCTATTGTTTCATTTTTATTAAAATTGTTTCTGACAGCGCTTTAGTTATGGTTACGTGATTATTTTGCGTTGAATTTTTAATAATATAAGTATCAAACTATGAAAACCTTTTAAGCTTAAAGTGGTATCATTAAATATCACAATAAAGACTGGAAAACCTCAAATGCCACTTTATAAAAAATATTCGCATAAAAATATTCAAGACCTTAAAATATTCCCAAAAGTTTTACGAATTACGACTGGAATTATAAAAGTCGAATCTTCATATTGCAAGTCAGCATTATTTTCTCACCCCTATTCGTGCTCTCTTCAGTCGGTAAGATGGTGATATAGACAAGAATTGTATAATAAAAACGCAGTAATAAAAAATTAAATGAAAGAGAAGAGATTTTACCATCTCATAAACATATTATGAGACAAGCAAAGGTGCTTTAATAAAACGGGCTGTGAATCTATAAGTCGTAAAAATATCGTAAAAAACACTCCCGTGATACGGGCCGATGTTTTAAGTGTTGTAATTATATTATTTTTTAATGCAAACTAACACAGCTTAAATTAATATTCATTAAAATGAATATTAGAGTTGATTCCAATTATTATATATAAATTATATTTACTAGTATATTTTTTGCACTTGCATTTATTGCAACTTAACCATCGGGGACTGTAATGACTGTATCTATTAATATAAATTACCAATTAGGTTTACTAGGTGGACAGACGACGAAGAGGGTGGCGGAAGTCTGCTGGATAAGAGATGCACGGGACGAGTCAATGTGGCGACGCACGCTTGGGGGAGGCCTGTGTCCAGCAGTGGACGTCTTTCGGTTCATGATGATGATGAATTAGGTAAAGGTCTCCAATGGCGCGCCCAAGACTTTTTTTTGTTAACAGGCAAAACCTTCAACCTGGAATTTTGGGCGAAAACCAAGGAGTAAGGGACTTTTTTCCTCAATCAGCACGCAGAATCCCCGTGAACCTTTTCTAAGACCTGAGGCCAGCGACCAAGCGATAGCGATTGTCAATTCCATGTGATTGCCAATCAACGTGGCATAGGTGAAATTGTATGATTGACAAGCGATACAAAAATATCCCATACATTTTGTCATTTCGACAACCGCCTTCGCTGACATCGAATGCCACTTGTCTCATGCAACCATAAGCTTGATATTTCTATTTAATACCATCCAATCTATCATCTTCATCTGCCTGCCCTTGTCCCATGTTACTTGGGGTCGGCGCAACACGTTTTCTTCTTCCATACCGTCCTGTCCCCCGTCACGCTATCACTGACTCCCTTTTCTTTCATATCACTCCTCACACAGTCCATCCATCTTTTCTTTGGCCGTCCCCTCCCTCTCTATCCATCCACATTTAATAAAAAATAATACCATCCAATCCATGCATAAAATTAAAACATTATATCATCAATCTCACGTTATTGTCTGCCAAGTTGAAAACATATACAGTTTCAATGTGTAGTGTAGTTGTTTGTAGTTGAACTTCAGCATTGTTTAGCTTAGACATCGATCCATATATTGTGTAGTTCAGTATTATTAGTTACCATAGTCGGAAAACCTATTGTAAGAACTTACTGAAAGCTACGGTTTCCAGGAACCCTTTAAGTAAACTCCTTTGAAGTACCGCTGATTCACTTTGTAGAGCTACCACGTCTGTATCTCTAGACAAGAAGAGATATATCTATTCATCAATAATATGAAGTCGGGTACTGGTACGGCTTGTACTGTTTGAGTGGCCTTTTTTTATGGGTGCGAAATCACCCAATGACTTCTCCCGCTCTGGGTGAAGCGGGAGGGCGTGTCAGACATTTACTGACTAAAACCCACCCGTGTTCCTTCAGTTGCTTGAGCCAGGGCCGCGGTAACTTTTTTTCAAATTTATCCGCGACACAGACAGGCATCCGCCCTAGCGAACCCTGTCAATTTGCTGAAATAAATCTCTTTGAGGCGCGCGTGGAACACTACACGCCGTCGACTCGGGCCTGGTCCTTATTGGACGGCGAGCTACCCATTACTCGCCGTCCGCAAGCCTGCTTCTACGGTGACCGGGAATCTGCTTGTGACTCCCGACGCCCAGGGCGTCTCCTGCGGTGGCTTGGGGCGTGAGGGCGCCTCCGTTGCGTGTCCCTCACGCGTTCTGCCTCCTCCTTTGCGAGCATTACTGCTTCGCAGAAGGAGGTGACAGCTTCCCATGCCCTCTCGCTCCGTACCATGGCCTGAACCAGGGCCGTACGCGAGAGGTCGCCACCGCCCATCGCCTCCACGAGGACACGGCTTTGCTCCGCCCCAGCGGGACAGACCTCCACCGTATATTCTACCGTGTCCTCCGGGCGATCCTCACAATGGTCTTACTGTTTGAGTGGCCTGAAAATCCAACAGAGAGCCATGTCATAAACAAAGCAGTAGGATCTTTTAGGTACTTCGTGCTCTGTCGTTTGTCTATGGTTTCGACAAATGATCATTGAGCATCGCGGACGTCGGTCTACATAGGTCTACCTACATTCAATATGTTTTATTTATATATTTGTATTATACTTACACATAATTATACGTAACTTGACCCACCTTCTGTGTTTATTCTATGTTGTTTGTTATTTATATATTCTATTTCATTATTTAAGTATTTGCCGTTTCCGTAAGTGTGTCCGTGGCATCAACAGTGGGCCATATCATAATATCAGTGCACCGTTTCTTTTTTGAATATCGTGCACATGCTGAGATGGGAGCCTTTTTGGTCTCGCACGGGGATTTTTACTTTTTATTATTGTTTAATTTTATGCTTATTTCTCGTGTCTCCTGTGCGGGTCACAAATAAATATTATTCTTTCTTCTTTTCTTTCTTTCTTTTATTAAAGTGAAGAGAACAATTAAAAAACTGGCCAATTGCGAGTTGGACTCGCGCACTGAGGGTTCTGTACAAACAGCTACATACATCAAAATAATTAAATAACATTACTGCAGTTCATAAACTATGAGGGCACTGAACTTTGCTCTAACGATAAGATAAACAGAATTGAGGGACAAAATGAACTTTGCCTTGAAAAACTGTAGTTCCCATACATCAACATAAGTTGCAGTCAGTTTACCAACTCCAAATAAGTTCATAATCTTTATTTTTAGGGTTCGTACCTCAAAAGGTAATAAAAAGGAACCCTTATGAGATCACTTTCTTGTCCGTCTGTCCGTGTGTCACCACTAATTTTCTCAGGAACGGGTGGACCTAGCAAGTTGAAATTTATACCAGATACTGAGGTCAACAAATCAACGGTCCTGAATCAACACGATAAAAAGATACCAATATTGAGATTAATTTTCAAAAAAAAATTTAGGCAATTTCCCTTTACCTTGCTGTAAGATCTTGCTTTTAACCAAAATTTACAATTCTAGGTCAACCGGAAGTACCCTATAGGTTTTGGGTCGAAAACCTATATGGTAGTTTCCGTTGACCTAGAATCACGAAATTTGGCAAAAAGTAAGTTCTAACAGCACAAATAAAGGGAAAATTACGAAAAATAAATAAAAATTAAGGTAAATACTTACAAGTTTTCGCGAAAATCTAAATTTACCCATATCTTAAAAATTTATCCACCAATAAAAATTATACCAATTTATTATGGCAGTACGTACAGAACCTTCGGCGCACGAGTTCGACTCGCACTTGACCGGTTTTTTTTTACGTCAGTACACATTTACGCTTTTCGTCTTTTATCCTTTACTTGTGCTATAAGACATTGCTTCTTGCCATATTTCATGATTCTAGGTTAACGGAAAGTAACCTGTAGATTTTGATTCCCTTGCGAGTGTAAAATATGCGTCATTAACGTCTGTATCTCTTGATTGCGTTGATCCAGAATTTTGATTATTTTCACAGCTGTAAAGGATTGCAAACTTGAGTATACGATATTAACTTCAACTCGATATCTCCACGCGTTCCCGAGATAAAAGGTCTTGACAGACAGACGGACAACAAAGTGATACTGTAAGGGTTCCGTTTTTTCCTTTTGAGGTACGGAATCCTAAAAACGAGTAGGTAGGTAAATAATACCTAGATACATAATCTATTCTTATACACTTACCTTGCAATTGAACTTAGCTTCGGTGATTATACCTACTTCAAGAACAGAGCTCACAGTTTCTTCGCATATAAAGCCTCTGCTCAAGTCGAACTCAACCTCGAGCCTCCTTTGTAGATGATCTTGGGGGATAACGCAATAATCACGTGCCGTGATATCCGGGTGTAGCTGGATGCTGCAGCCCTCACACCTGACGTAATCCCTAATTGCCTCTTAACACAACCGGGTGTATCCGCCGCGGTGGGGTAACATATACCTAAACGTGATTATCAGCACATAAGCAGGCTATTTTCAGAGGAAATTGAAACCATTTTCTCTAAATTGCGTCTAAAAACCGACACTTCCCTATTCGTGAAAATCAATAAATCATCACCAAGGAAGATCGCAGGCAGTTCAAAGATAAATGTGTGTCAAATACATCGCGCACAAAACTAAATAGTTATCTCAAAAGAGCTATTCCAAATGTAACAATAAACAGTGTACGTAAGTACGGTTATATTGCTAATAAGAACATTGTCGTCGTAAATATCTAGCGAATAAACGGGCCCACGTCGGTGCCGAGCATTCGGTTTGCATGTAATTAAAACTTGCACAATTAAACACTGTGGAGAAGGAAAACACGGGAAAATTGAGATAAGATTAATTTTCTGACTAGTGCCTCGGAGGAGTTTGTGCGCTAACTTTGCGAGATAGCCACGCCGAATGGCTATGTGCACTAGCCCGTAGCCGTGCATTCTTAAACTATTATAATTCGATAATTTCTGGTGCGAGATAAAGTACAGACGGTTTATGAGCGACGGTTTTACTCGGTCGTTGGCTCATCTAACTGAATGAAATCTGTAAAAGAAAGAGATTCAGTTTTTAAGGGTTACGCGGATACTAATCCGCCGCTTAAGAGCACCCGCTAACCCGTTTCCCCCATTTGATTCTCATAACTTGTGCGGAATGATGAGCGTATTAGGCAAGTTTATGTCCCCTTATTTCATGAGCACCGGGGGGGATATCTCCATTTAGAAACAAATATTACACAAGTCATCAAAGGCAATGAAACTTTGATTCCATTTCAGTAAACAAAGGGAAAACCTAAAAGAAGATTTTAGTTATTGTTAATCAAGATTTATCTCAGAGAGCTGGGGAAATAAATAGTCTCTATTTAGAAATACAATCACGTCTGTCACCGTATGTAATTAGAGGGACAGTTCGCCGGAGAAATAATGGGAGCCACCATCGAATGCCTCGTTACTTCTGCTGAAACGAGGTCAAGGCGGGTTTCCTTTCAAGAACTAAACTGTCAGCGCGATACGGCTTCAAAGGTGTTACAGAATATTATATAAGGTCACCTGTTCTAGCAAGCACGAACAATTTTTGTGCGGACCGAGGTGAGTTTATGTGACTTCAATGCGAAGTGCTTTTCAGACGCAGGTTCTTTTCAGCTCGCTGTATTCATAAAAAAAAACTATTATTTCTAGCAGAAATCCTTCGATAATATGAACATACATAATGCATTAGTTAATGCGTGTGTCTAATTAAGCAAATATAACAATTTAATGACCGGCTATTGTGCGAATGGATCACAAGCGCCAGCGGCGGCGGGGCCCGGGGCAAGCCGACGTCAACCTACTTGTTTATTTATTACTTTATTACCCCACTCAACGTCGAGTGGCGGGAAGAGCCACAATGTGACCCCGCACTGATTGAATATTAAACATACCTGTACCCACTCCCTATATAATTTTTCTAGACACATCAGCTCTACTTCGTTTCCGCTAAAGTTTAAAGAGCTCTTTTAACAGCTCAGCTCAACAAACAAAGTCGGTAAGTACTTGCTGGAAACTTTGAAAATACAAAGTGAAAATATACAAAGCATTTCAATATTTTTCTTTCTAAACACAATAGGATTTTTCGGGACGACAACATTCTGTAATTGATTGATTGGTTCCATTAAGGGAATCAAAAATAGTCACGTTTTAGAAACAGGTGTGCCGAAATATAACAACCTTTTGTTTGTATTTTCTCTTAGGACAATTAAAGACTCTTGTTTAAATAACAATATTTAGTTTTAAGTCTAGTTAGCGGAGTTAAGTAGTCCCGGGAAGTTTACTTCGAAGCGGTTCGCAAAGTTCTTGATCTGAAACATTAATAACCTTTTTACGGCCGTTGTTGTACAAAAGTTTTAATAGCAAATAAATACAATGAATAATAGTTTAAGTAGTTCATCTTCATTTAGAACTTTAAAACACTTAGAAGTTGCTACTTAGATAATTTTGAATTTAAACAGGACAATGAAAGCTTACCAAATATTTAGGCTTCTGTTACCTACTTAGAACTAACTTTATGAAATTGAATTAATAACGTAACTATATCACTAACAAATCTAATATGATTTAGGATACTAATCTAACTATTTAGAACATGGTTGAATATAAAATTTCAATTTATATACTTAGTGATGCTAATACCTACATTAATTATGGGCCACGACCACCAACCATGGACCATGTGCTGGATTATGACATAGAATACCTTTTATTCCGGGAGTAATACCTACTCGCTTGCTATGATTTTCGACTTTCACGCGGGCGAAGCCGTTATCAAAAGCTAGTATGCATTAAGTAGGGATCCTTAAAATTAATTAAAATGGTATCAAGCAACATGAACAAACGTAGACAGAAAATCCAGGCTGCCTCACTCATTTATTACGATCAGAGATCGCCTTCCTTTTGTTAGGTTCAGGTCAAAACTACCCGAGAAATATTACATACTTTAATATTTACATACGTACTGATGCTAATACCTACATTAATTATGGGCCACGACTACCATGACCATGACCACCAACCATGGACCATGTGCTGGATTATAACATAGAATACTTTTTATTCCGGGAGTAATACCTACTCCCTTGCTATGATTTTCGACTTTCACGCGGGCGAAGCCGTTATCAAAAGCTAGTATGCAATAAGTAGGGATCCTTAAAATTAATTAAAATGGTATCAAGCAACATGAACAAACGTAGACAGAAAATCCAGGCTGCCTCACTCATTTATTACGATCAGAGATCGCCTTCCTTTTGTTAGGTTCAGGTCAATTTCATAATAATAATCTTAAAATCCCTAATTAAAATCGGCTTTTGATGACTACCTACTGTTAAATAGAAGGGATTCTCTTTTAATGAGGGAAATAATATAAAATGGCGACCTCAGCGCTGTGTTCGCATAATCAGTGTTTCTACTAACGAGCTAGGCCTATATCTGGCGGCTGAGTAAAATTCAAGTGGCTGTTCTAATATAATCCTACTTTGAAATTATATTCAAATACAATTTTAAATTGACTTTGGGAGATGTAGGTTTTCTTTTCAGCTCCCTTTTTTATTCATTTGTAATATTATTGTCACAGCTACACCCGAGTTTTTATATCTACTTCTTATATCTTAGAAATATATGCACCTAGTTGTCAACTTGAGTCTGACCAGACAAAATCAAAAACAATTTTTTTTATTTCACATAGGCCTACATGGGCACTTATAAAACGTCGACAAAAGGTGCACGGTTCGGGTCGGTCGTTTCCTATGGAGAAGAATCGGCAAGAAACTCCACGGTTACTCTTTTAAAAAATGGTTTGGTTTTACAATATTTCCATGTAACAGCATTAATACTTAGATATGGGGACAACGTAGGCCCGACAATAAGTCATAAGAATATAAAAAAAATAAAAATTATATATTATATAAACAAAAGAAAAAAAAGAAAGTACAACGAGACAAACCTGATCAGGCAGTTTTCGCTGCCCTTATAGAAATGAGACGACAAATTCCTTACTTATTGAGAATGATTTCGGAAGATGTAGCATGGGCATGACTAGAATCAATTTAGGAAATTAAAAGTTTGACATCGTTTTATTAGGAGTTTAAGTTTAATAACAAACGATTTGATAATAGTTTCACTGTCCGTACAGCTAATGAGTGTAATTTCCTGCCAGAACTATGTTTGCTGATAGCTACGAGACTACAACCTAGGGGTATTTAAGTCAAGAGTGAATAGGTTCTAGGCTAGCGGGATCATCGCTTACTGTCAGGTGAGATAAGGATCAAAGGCGAGCCTCTCAATATTGTTCTAAACTCAAAACTCCGTGTATATCGAACAATCAGTAATCACAGTGCACGTGGTTAGGTTCACAGGCTATATTGTTCATGTTTCGTCCCACGAGTCACACGGCAAACATACTATTGAACCAGGTGTACAATGTACATTTGAAAGCTCGTACTGGAGCGCCACCGAATTAAAGCAATGATTCAGTACCATAGTGACCTATTTTAAGCCAGTTACCAACGCTCGAAACCGGCAAAATATTATACGTGAATAGTCGGTCCGACAACCCCAAACGACAGTACGACACCCAAGCGAGACATCGCTTACACAGTGTATACACAGCCTAATGACATTCTATTTTCAAATCAGCATGTAAACATTACACATTTTCAAAGAAGTATTATTATTGTTTATCTATACTAATATTAATCTATACTAATACTAATAATATTATAAAGAGGAAAGATTTTTTTTGTTTGTACCGAATAGGCTCCGTAACTACTGAACCGATTTCACAAAATTCTTTCACCAATAGAAAGCTACATTATTCCTGAGTGACATAGGCTATTTAATCCCGAAATTGGGTCATGTGGGGTGGTCCACGAGAGCGAAGCCGCGGGCAACAGCTAGTAATTATATATTACAGAAGACGTCGCTACCCGAGCCAAATAATTCCCAACTGTATTGAACTCGAGTTGTCGTAAGCAAACCCCAGGTACATTAAATGAAACACAAATAGTTTTGAAATACATTTATTAAATCAGTTTCTTGGGTTTAATTCGAAACTTTTCAGAAGCAAAAGTTACAAAGGGAGTGGAAATGGTTTGTGCACGCGGGTGGATTAGAGGGCTTCCTGCGAACGCGTTCAACGAATGATGGAAATGAAAGTTGGAACAGGCCCGGCTTAGTTAGATTGTGCGGCCACCAAGACTGGGATTTGGATTAAAGCCGACATGTTCGACACCGCGACATAAATCCTCTCCTGGAGCGAAGGAGCCTGCGCCCTGTGCATCTTAGAGGAATAACAAATATTTGGAGCGTTTACACTGTGCGACCAGAATAGCAAATTAACGAAGTCATGTTTCGGTAGAACTTGTCTTCGTACAACGTAAAGCTTTGTACTTTAAGATGAAAATAATTTTATCAATAGCCACACGGCTCTTATAAGCATCATAACAGACACATAAATCCAAATGAATAAAGTAAACAATACCCAATTAAGCGTAAACAAAAACGACCATTAGGGGACTGTAATTATAGTTGAAGAGTCTAAAAATTGACCTTAAACGAGTGGCTACGCTTTTTAAAGTAGCAATCGGTGTCTGTTTCAGAACAAATTGTACATTCAGAGCTCCACTAATGAGATCGCGCAGGGAGGGGTTGAGTTGTGGCGCAGGGGATGACGGGGGTGAAGCGGACGGAGCGAGGGGGCGAGCGTGTCTCCAAGGACTATATTTTACGTTTAATTGACGCACAGCTGTCAGCTAATGAGTCCTGGATTTTTTATAATATTGTTCAAATAAAGCCTTCGGAAAAAAAACGAATTTCCTACAGAGTTTTTGTTTTTTTTTTGGTAAATTAAAAGATAGTATTTTGTTTCTATTTTTATCGTTTTATTCTTGAAAAGATTTTAATAGGATAATTATATAATCGACGAGTTTTGTCTAAGTTATAATAAAAAATGATACCGTAGAGGTTTTTACTTATTAGTATTTCAAAACTTTTACAAAAAAATACTACCGACTTTCAATTAAAAACACTACAAAGTGAAAAATAACATTCTTTTTGGAAGTCGGTGTCGATAACGAAAAAAAATAGTACCTACCATAGACACCGACTTCCAAAATGAAAGTTATTTTTCACTTTGTAGTGTTTTTATTTGGAAGTCGGTAGTTTTTTTTTGCAATAAAGTTTTTATTTACTTTTGCTTTTTAGTTTTACCTACCTAATAGGCAAGTAGTTAAGTAAGGTACCTATAAAGCCAGAATAGGTTACCCGAATATCATGAAACTGAACATAACCAGTGAAATGAGAGTGTACCAAGGTGACGTACACATCTGCGTACCTCTTTAGAGCGTACTAGCGTGATGTTATGTTATGAAATGATTTAAACAATAAACAGACATGCGATTGCAGCAATACCGAGAGATTTGCCGTTATTTATTGAAGAGTTTTGTTGTATATCTCCGAACTTCTTCATCAGATCTTCACCAAATTAAAATGGGACCAATTTTGGAACATACTCTTTCAACAATAAAAAGAGTTTTCAAAATCGGTCCACAATCGACGGAGGTATCGGTGAACACAGATTAAAAAGAAAAAAAAACGTACATTTAGTCGAACATAGAACCTCCTTTTTGGTAAGTCGGTTAAAAAGATGTAAGTAAGTATACCAAGACAAAGATATTTTATTTCAAGTAGGCCACCAAGCGGCACTTTTGTACGTTAGGTACATTAAAATTTACAAGTTATAAAAGTTGATTCTACAGTGTCTAGAAAGCTACTTAATAACTATCTGCACACATATTCCAACCGCCAACAAGACAATTAGTATTATCTGGGGGTGGTATATATTTGTCATCAGATATGGTTCCCAAATCTTCTATATCTATCTTGTTTCCCATATATCAATTATGATAAAAAAGTGTTGTTTTTGGTGCTTTGAAAGAACCTAAATGAACTATATTATACATTGGCAAAGTCTACGTCTAGTCTCTAAGTCTAGTCACGTTGCCTACTCTACAAATATACTATTCAATTAACTGCTAACTAACTAAATAAATAAAAATTAAACTAACTAACTTTATACAAAAGCATCATTTTCCGACAGCGAACGAAACTGTTGACAACGTTGATTGGTATTTACATAAAATTAAAGTAGACTACATTAAAATTAAAATTCTGGTAAAATTAAATATTCTTTGTTTACAATAATTATATATAACAGTAACTGAAATTCGCTTGATGTTTATATTGAAACAGACACAGAACGGCACCAAACTATTGATATTTGATATATCATAATTTGGAGCGTTTGCCTTGTGGCGCATACTAAACATAATAATTGTATATCGTCATGTTAACGTATGTAGATAATAATATATTGGCTTTACAAAACCACACACACGTGGTTATTTGATAAGAAAGGTATACGTAAACCTACCCTAACCTTACACATCATTCCGATGATAAATTAATTCACCGACAGACGCGCAGTCCGTTAGTGACCGCTAGGTCTAGAAATGTCTAGACTCCGCGGTCCGTCTGACTGTCTGTCTGTCACCAGGCTGTATCTCATGAACCGTGATAGCTAGACAGTTGAAATTTTCACAGATGATTTATTTCTGTTGCCGCTATAACAACAACTACTAAAACAAAATAAAATAAATAGTGGGGCTCCCATACAACAAACGAGATTTTTATGCTGTTTTTTGCGACAGTGGTACGGAATCCTTCCTGCGCGAGTTTGACTCGCACTTGGCCAGTTTTTCTTATAACAAGAGTAAAAGTTTATTTGAAAGATCGTATCTTTTGCTGGTGGGAAATCCCATAGGCCACACTCCTTGTCTATTTAAACCAATAATGTAAAGAAAATAAGTTTTTTTTCTGTTTTGTGTCTAATGGCTAGTTTACACGGTGCGAGCTAGCGTAAAAGTCAGCCTGCCGAGTAGCTGCACTGCAGTAACTTGCACAGTTTGGACGTAACTTATGAGTAACTCGTACGTGCGAGTTGGACAGTAGCTCGCATCCGAGTTACTTCAATTTTTTTTTGTTTTCACTCGCATCTTTTGGACGCGTTCGGCAGTAGCTCGTCAGCGTCATCCGGAAAGTTGTGAGCGGAGTCTGTGTTTTTTGTGTGCTGCGCCTAAGTTTTTATAGACGTTTTCCAATTCTTAACATAATATTGTTGTCATGTACCTTATCACCGTTTGTTTAATTAAATCACGTTCACTAGACCACTCGCAAGACCGGGCAGCAGCTACTATGTATTGTATAAACAGATAAGGCGAGCCGAGCTACTGGCGTACGAGTAGACAAGCCGAATAGCTGTCTACTGGCTCGCAATGTCTATACGAGGCATAAGAGTAATATGATCGGCTTAAAATGCATTAAATAATAAAACAGCTGTACCTACACAAATCGATCCGTAAAAAAAACACGACACTGTGAGGCAGGCCACAAGAACGAAGCACCGGGAAAAGTCAGTTGTTTATAAAGTTTCAGGTGTCATCATCATCATATCTGCCGAAAGACGTCCACTGCTGGACATGATGCCTCCCCCAAGCGTCACCACATTGTCCGGTCCCGTGCGTCCCGCAACCAGCGGATCCCTGCAACCTTCACCAGTTCATCGGTCCCCTGGTGGGAAACCTTCTAACGCAACGTCTTCCGGTTCGCGGTCGCCACTCCAGAAAATTTCTGCCTCATCAGTTTTAGATGTATGTAAGGTAAAATTTCTATTTACGGAAATGTTAAAAATAAACGATATAGTCTTATTTTCAGAAAATCTAACAGACCTAGCAACCATGTTGAATGACTTGGCAGAGGAAAGCAGTAGGGTGGGCCTGTTCATCAATATCTCCAAAACTAAAATATTAACTAACAGCGAAGAAAGCGTGCCTATAACTGTCGACAGCCAAAAGGTAGATTATGTAAAAGAATATATCTATTTGGGTCAACTAGTTTCTTTTGAAAACCATACCAGATTGAAATTAATAGAAGAATCGCTATCGCGTTGCGAAGATACTGGAGTCAAAAAGAGATTATGAAAAATAAATCTATTAACATCGGTGTAACGAAGAAGCTCTTTGATATATCAATACTACCCTGCTTCACCTATGGTTGTCAAAGTTGGGCATTAAGGAAAAGCTAGCAATATGTCAACGAAAAATGGAAAGGAGTATGCTAGGAATTAGATTATCGGATAGAATACGTAACCCGGAGATTAGAAAATTAACTAAAATTACCGATATTTTGGAAAGAGTTAGGTTTTAAAGTGGAACTGGGCGGGTCATATAAGTCGGATGCCAAATGACAGATGGACCAAGAAAATTATAGAATGGATCCCAAGAGATGATACAAGGTCACGAGGATGTCAAAGGAAAGGATGAGCAGATCTATTCATACAAAGGTTAGGGCTGGACTAGTTGTCCAAGGCCAGGGACAGGTATTACTGGAAAGAAATGGGGGAGGCCTACGCCCATGAGGCGACTACTACATAATTTTCATAATAATTTACTTTATTTTGGTTATTTGTTATTATACAATTTTTTATTATTTTTATACAATTTTAACATTTTTATTATTTTTATACAATTATGAAATTTTTATTATTATTTATACAAATAATTATTACACTAGCATAAACAATCTTTGTAACTACCACAACACTGTATTTTACTTTTTCAATTGTGTCAAACTGTTAAGGCGCAAGTAAGCCCCAATGGCCTTGAGCATCCCGGCGAAGCTAAACTCACACACCGGCATGGCTCACGCACACATAGTGCGCACGGACTGTGATCAAAGAATATGCGCGGACGCAGATGCGACTAGCTCGGTGGTATTTTGCCTACGATTCCGTAAATAAATAATACGTATATTTTTTACTAGACATATTTTTTTATTACATTAAGTATGTACGTCAAGTCATACAAAATAGTTTAGATTAACCTCTTGATTACCGGAAACGCAGATTATGGCATTCAACCGGTTAAAACCTACTTCCGTACAGATGTTTTAAGTTATTGTATTTGTAAATATAATATACTAAGTAGGTAATTTAAAAATAAATATCTTAAAAAAACAACTTAAACTGGAATTGTAACAATAAAGCATAAAGTCAAATACATTTATCTAGTTAAATCCGCTTTCAAATTATTGTTACCAAGAGCGATTCAGCTTTTAACAGTAACATTTTCATCCCACCCTCAAAACTTTAGAAATGATTTCGGGTATTTTCTTGAGAATAGAGTTCCTCATTTGCGTAGATTTAGACAGTGAATAGTTCCGTAGTCCTACAAATATTTACGGAGGAACAGGTATAGGATTGATTTTATCAACAAAAATTTAACCAAGTTTGTATTTCATAGAATTTCTTGAAAAATTTTAATAAGTATAGTTAGTTCTGTGGTTGTTACTAGAAACATCCCATGCCTCACAAACAAAACACATTAATAGCGTAAAATCAAATATCAGCATCTTTTAAATATTGGGTAACAAAGAAAGGTACCTCACATGCTGAAGTGCATTTTGTTGCATGCATCCATGAAAACAGGTGTTTGACGTATTATTGGATCCCATAATTAAAATATTATAATGTTTCTATTTCTAAGTGACTTTTTTAAGTCAATGGTTGTGAGATATGGGTTGTTTTCGGTTACAACCCTAAAGATAACTTTGTTTTTCACAATTTTAACGAGAAATTCAATGAAATACAATTATGTATTTTTGTGATTGATAAAAACTAATAATATACATCTTTTTGCAATGTCAGGCCGGTATGGAAGTAGAAAACGTGTTGCGCCTAATCCAAGTAACATGGGATAAGGGCAGGAAGATGATGATGTTAGTGGTTACAGTTTCCTACACAATACCCTCGCTATACGGTTACAAATCAAACACAGCTCATTCTAAAAATCAATAAATTATAATTCTCTTTCTCATTTCAGCTCTGCTAAAACTCGTATGAAATTATCCGATTGTTGCTTCTTATTATGTAAATTTTAATACTTAATATTTAGAAATTATTTAAACAGGGTCTTTTTTCTCAAAAACTATGAGATTACGCACTATAAAAATTTTTGAAAGTGTTTTACTGGAAGAGCAGCCTGAAAAGGTTATACAGTTGCAGGTTATACTCCTAGCAGCTTGAAAAGGTTATACACTTGCGACAAATCCGTTGCGTGGTTTGGAATAGCACCCTAATTGCATAAGTGAATTTGGCACGGCAAAGGGTTTGACCCCATGAAAGAGTATGACAAATTCTCTTTATATAATTAGATATTGCCAAAAATTATTGTACGTTTACATTGGTGAAGATACTCTTTTTGAAAATTCACTGAATAGATTGAAGGGCCGCACAAACAAATACCTAAAAAAAGTTCATCAAATCATTTAAGTAATATCAAACTATTTAAAACATTTTACTTCTTTTTTTGGGATACCATAAAAGTAAAACAATGTAATTTTACCAAAATATCATAACAAAATTGCCTAAATGTGGTAAATTAGAAAGAAGCCGCGGGCCGCACAAATGTTAGCCGCCGGCAGCATGCGGCCCGTGCTTTGGACAGCCCTGGTTTAGAAGAATTTAGCGGAGAAACAGAAATGACGTCGACAGACTTTGTTTTGTACTATTTATAAATATGAATAAAACAAGTGACTATTTACCTACCGCTATTATGTTATTTCTACTACTAGTATACTATTAAAATTTACCTGAATAGAATTAAGGATTAGTCGGATTATGGCCTTTCGATTTCTTTTGTTTTTTTTTTTATGTATTTCTCGATCGTGAAAACTTAATATCAATTATGACATAAAATTTGTAAACAGTCGTGGAAATGTGTAATTGTTCTTATGTAAGTACAATTATAAAGTACATTATATTTTACATCAGATAATAAAAAAGTTAAAGTAGTACTTTGACAATATTTAGGTATTTTTAGGAATAATTAGTAATTAGGTATTTACAAAACAAGATGCATTTTCTTAGCCCTTAGTACTGCATTTTTTCATGATGCACAATATAAACAATCCACAAATATAAAGCATCAATAAAAAGTACAGTCAGTACACGTGTACGCGCACGATCATGTTGGGTTCTCTGCGTCGAGCTAGTCTATGAACGCACACTAATACACAAACTTAGTAAATATTTGCACTAACACTTACGAATGCGCTTAGTCGGACGATAACCCGGCGGAGCAGCGAGCGACACAGCCTTCCCGTGCCAATGCTAACGTGCGACTGGCTTCGCCCCTGTAGAGAGCTAGAATATATACATTGGACCTTACTTTGCAAGACTTTCTTCGCAAATTTTTTATTGATTTAGAAAAGCATAGTACAATCTTAAGAACCTTTTACCACCAATCTGTCTACCTAAAAATATTTTTAAATATCATAGCCGTTTTGGAGAAGTTTCCAAAAGTAGCGAAAATATTTCGTGTTGTTAATTATTTTTTTATAGCATAACGATTAGTTACACGAAAATGTACATAATGTACATGAGTCAATAATAAATGTATATTTTTTTCAAACCTTACAACCTAGCCGTTACGAAGGAGCATGCTTTAGAAAGTAACCGTTTTACGGCACTAAAGCGCATGTAGGCCCTTAATAATATTTTTTTAAAGGTACATACATAGTTGTAATTTAAAAGAAGAATAAATGGGAATTATAATTGTATTGAATTGTTAATGGATAATTGAGATTGAAAATGCAACTATAATTAAATTAAATTGTAATTTTATTGAAATTGTATTACTATTGGTTTGTAATTTACTGAACTGGGACTGTTTCACATTATTTTAATTTTAATAAACTTGTAAATAGTTATTATAATACATAATTACAAAGAATTTGTATTAGATAATTGAGTTGAATTGAAACTGTAATAAAATTGAATTGGAACTGTACTGAAATTTAATGGTTATGGTTTTTAGTTTACTGTAATGGAAGTGAATATTTTACGTTTATTTATTTTATTGTTTTTGAATTAAATTTTACAATATAATTTTATTTTTAAAAGTGTATTGCATGAATAATTTAATGTAGTAGAATAAATGGCATTTTTAATTTTTTTTATTTATAAATAAACATAGATATTTTAAATATTTATCTAACGATACTACTACTCACGGTATATAATATGCGTATGTATACTTTTACTGCAATATGTGGAAGAACACATGATTGACATCGCTGTTGAGGTATTTTCGAACAGGCCACACGAGGGACCTTAATTGACGCCGCGAATAGGCGAAAACAATGTGGGACCTGCCAGGTGAGTGACCTAAATATCAAGC
Organism: Orthosia incerta; assembly: GCA_948252205.1. Classification (NCBI taxonomy): domain Eukaryota; kingdom Metazoa; phylum Arthropoda; class Insecta; order Lepidoptera; family Noctuidae; genus Orthosia; species Orthosia incerta. Next base: position 12,816,768 of record OX411748.1, read on the forward strand.
TAGGTTAGTAATAGTAGTAGTATGCGGGGCAGTAGACTATTTAATGCTGTGGTGTTGGAAGTTGGGTTATTCCTATATCCGTAGTTTAGACCCTGATGGAGAGGAGCTAAGGGCAGTGTAGTCAATTCTAAATATTTATATTTTATGGTGCGGCTATTCCCTGAGTATTGGATTACGACTGTTCCATTGCGAGAGATCGTTGATGAGCAACTTCTGAAAAGCAGAAATTACAGCGGCGATCACCAGTACCGATGTAATGAAGCTCGATCAGTCCAAGAGAAACGATTCAAATGTCTTAGAACTGATAATGAGAGTAAACAGAAAATAACGAGGGTGTAAAAAAACATTCTGGTTTTTTTTTCATTGGTATTGCAATTTTTTCACAAGCGAGTATTTTTCTTACAATTTTTCAAACATATAAACGCTTGCAATGGGGACGCACTTGTATAACCAATACCCAATAAAGCACTATTTAATTGTGTAGGTAGTTTGCCGTAAATCTTGTTTCGATAATATAGTTTAAAACCAATAAACACCCACACTCCAATCCACACAAGCACGTCATTGAGCAGTGTTCAAGAAAATTGAAATTGAGCTCTCCTATTATAAATTCAGAAAATTAATACCAGTTTAATGTACCCACTGCTGGAACATAGGACACCTTCCTATGATCTCGAGCATGCGGGCACAGTGCGGGTTGATGGATGTCACATGTCTTCGAATTTTTGGTTCTTGGACGTTCTGGTTTCCTCACGATGGATGTTTTATTTCACCGGTTTGAGAGCTGTGGAAAAGATTATTTTTTGTAGGCTATATTCTCGCGCTTGACCACTATCTCACCTGATGGCAAGCGATGATGTGGTCGACGGTGAAGCAAGCATGCCTAGAAAAAATCTATCCATTCTTGACTTAATGACCCCTAGATTGTAGCTATCGGGCAACAGACTCCGGCAGGGAATTGCACTCCGTAGCTGTACGCATAATAAAAGTGTTCCCAAAACGTTTAGTGCGTATGGGACCACCGTACCGACGGCGCATCGCCGAACGTCTGGTAATCCGATAAATTTAAACAAAGTAGAGCGCCTGCCTGGGTTCGAACCCACGTCCCACAACTTGTAAGTCGCAGCCGTTACTACTGAGCATGGTAACATAATATATGTCAAAACTGTTAACCCGTCAAAATCATGATCATCATCATATCAGCCGAAAGTCGTCCACTGCTGGCCATAGGCCTCCCCCAAGCGTCGCCACATTGGCCGGTCTCATGCGTCCCGCAACCAGCGGGTCCCCGCAAAAATAAAAACAAATAATTCAATAAAAACTGATATTATGTAATTAAAGGTGTCAAAAATCCTACTAACTTAAGAGATTTCCAAATAAATGTTGATAATATAATCAACTGGCCAAAATATATTTTGCTGCATAATTATGTACATATTAAATATTTTGTTAAAGTTTTATTAAACAGGTGCGGTGTAAACCGTGGGAAGCTATAAAGTCGTCGTTATATCACCTCCTACGCTTGCCGCCAGTTATTCCGTAAATACCATCATGAAACCTAATTATTGGTCGTACACCTACAGTATTTCAGGTGTCTTTACATTAGGCACTACGTAGGCGTTAAGTTATTCTTTTGAGTACGCCACATTTTCACCCACATTGATCTGTGTAATCGTGACGAAGTGCTTGCATAATAAAAACCAAAATAGCAATTTGAAGAGTAAAATTAGGGCTTATGAATAATAAATTATTCATCTTATTTTATTGTTATATATTATATTAGCTGTTCCCCGCGGCTTCGCTCCCGTATAACACCCCACAGGACCCGTTTTTGGGATTAAAAAGTAGCATATGCCACTCAGGAATAATGTAGCTTTCAATTAGTGAAAGATTTTTTTAAACCGATCCAGTAGTTTCGGATCCTATTCGGTACAAACAAACAAAAAAAATATATCTTTATAATATTTTTATATACAGGGTGTCCCAGAAATCGACGTCAAGCCGTAAGTGGGTTAAAGTTGGGCGAAATAGTAAATTTGAATAATTTGGTTTTGAAAAAGTTTAATTTTCTTCCAAGTAGGAGGAGTTGGCTTTGAATTTTAGGCAAAAATCTACACAAGCATTATTCAAGATTACATAATAATAAAAAAAATAGATAAATTATGGGATTTGTAGCAATTGGAGTTAAAGAACCATTACAGGGATTGATTTTTTTAGTAAATTTTTAAAGTGACCATAAATTTTTAAAAACATGAGATAGATTTTTTTTCGTATTTTTCTGAGAACTGTTATAACTTGGTCTATCACCCATTTACGGCTTGACGTCGATTTCTGGGACACCCTGTATAGTATAAAAAAACAATAATCATAATACCAGAGTGTAACTGTCCCATTGCCCAGGCAAAACCGTCTTCTATTGCAAAGAAGTGCTGATCATTAATCACTATTCTTGCTCAAGGCGGGTTGACGATTTCAGACTGGGAAACCAAGATTGGGAAAAATCACGAAACCTTTCAACGCAGATATAACAGGCAGCGTTCGACGTTACATCACCTAATCTGATACAGGAAGCGTAACTTCGAAAGCAATTCTTGGTAAGACAAACAGTGCTACGAAATGGCTACGAAATGTCTACGACGTAGGCCGTAGCAGAGACAGCGATTATTTCGTAGCGCTACGTATGCTGTTGTTTTGCGTTGTTTCACCACATAGTCATTGTATTAAACCCATGATGACCGACAAAATAATAGTAAAAATATTTCATATAGCTGAAATACATAACATAAAGCGAATACCTTAACAATTATATAGGTACAAAGTGATGCAGTACAAAATTATTTGTTTCGTATCATTTAGTACTTTAGTTGACTGAACCGATATAGTGGGCAGTTTGCGGCGGATAACGGTCCATACCAATTATACCTGTTTGACCTATTTACATTGATATTTACGAATAAACACATGGCGGTGAAGGTATGTAATCAGTAATATAATTATGAGTTTTATAGCGCATTCCAAAGTGAGATAGCCAGGACAAAGAAGGACGAGTATATAAAACCCAGAGCTGTGAGAGGGACATTGTAGACGACCATTATTGGTGGAACGAATATTTTTACTGTGAGCAGGGCAAAGGAATTGAACATGAGAAGTCAGATAAGAAGGAGAAGTGGGTTTATCAATAAAAGAAAACAGGGTAGTCAGTATTTGCACATGATCAGTTTGCTTGCAATAGCTTTAACATTTAATACCCATCGCTTTAACAGATTATTGTTCTCAAAATATCACAAATAATTTCCGTGTTTATAAATTCTTTGTTTAATCTATATTAAGTACCGGCTGCGCCAACAATGACAGTAATTTTCTCGAAGGAGAAAGTTCCTTTTTTTCGTAAGATTATAATCTCCATTCAATATCGGATTTTTTATCGGGACGCTTTTTTATCAGCATATTTTGCGCAAATTGGATTATAAAGGACTATTCCGTATTTAATATTAACTTATTTATTTACGCCCGGAGCATAAGGCAGTATCCGCACGTACACGATGTCACAAACAATTTCTAATAAATCTACTTAAATCGGTGGATTAAGTGGCCGTTGTGGAGTGCACTATGTGAGTTCGAGTGGGGGCCGTAATAAGTTTTATTTTTGCTTTGTTGTACGGTTTGTTATAATATTATTCAAAGAGGAAGTCTGAGGAGGTTGCCAAGCAATTTGGCAGGGCGCGCGGCGGGACTCGCAGATAGAGCGTTATTTACAGTGGCTATTGGAGCCGGGGTGTATCGTAACTTCTGCTTAAATACCTTGTTACAGTCCTGCCCATGCTACACATTCCGTCTTTTACTTCTTTCGCTCAAAAAGCGTACACCACGATTTCTTTCCGCAATTCTCTCAGAAAGGAAGGAGATAGATGTGAGTCTCCATTCTCGAAATGCTGCAAATATTTTGCTACTAACATATTCCCAATATAAATTGTGTTGCGTAAATAACGCTTTATAAAGGGATAATTTATCGTGCCTTAAATAGCAGGCCGTAATTTGTCGTCGACAATGGGCACCCTGCCGCGTATAGATATAACTTGTTCACTTTACATCTGATTCCTTGCTCGGATTTTGTTCACCATTGTTATCTGCTTGTGTTATGTTTTGTTGTACTAAATTCAGGTGTACATGTAGACCTGAATTGGTCTGGTAGACCAATTTATTATTATTATCTTTGAAACTTCTTCTTTAATGGTAAAATGTTTCATGTCGGAAAAACAAAGGCATTTGGTCAATTAAGAGGTAAAATTATGTTTGTATGTTATGTGTCATCTCAGGAAGTACTGGTCCTATTACCAGAATTCTTGTACTGATAGAAAGGGCGTTGTATTCCAAAAAAGTAGCCTATCCGTTTCTGTGGGATAGGCCATAGCATCCGAACTGAAAAGCTAGTCTAAAAGAATCTAGCCCGTTCAAAACGAAATCATAATAATTTGCGAATGCATAAAGTGAAGTTTAGCAATCTCAATAAGTAAGTATCCAAGATGCAACTTTGATTTTTTCTGAAACTCATAAGCCAATTATAGTCAATTTAATTGGATCTCGGCGCGCTTAAGTTTGCGGTGCAATCAGTGTGAAGTTTACGAAAAACACCTTGTTTTTCTAAGGGCCTTTCAACCTAAGGCTTATTTGTATTAAATTGAAAGTCCTTGTTACCCCTTCATAAAACTTTACACTTCATCATTTGCAAATTTTACCTGTCTTTGTCATTTTGGTTTAAATGGTGTGAGAGGGCCATATAACAAAACAAATTTATGTTAAATGTTATTATGACAGTGTTGCTGACAGTTAAATTTTAACTTGGATAGATTTAATTTAAATGATTTCAGTGTATTTTTTCTCTAGTCTAATGAAAATAAACATTTTATTTTAATTTCGAATGGATCAATTTTTATGTAATGCGAATGTACGAATGTAATATTGTGGACTACTGTTTCTGAAAGTAAATTTTGTTAAGAGAGAAAAACAAGAGAAAATAAATAGAGTTAAGATGTGTAGGTATTTAAAGTAGATGTTAATTATGTTTCGAAGGAATGACAATACTGTACCTACTTCTTTTCCATCTTTTAGAAAATAAGCCAGTTCAAATTGTGCTCATTCACAATTGAATCCGCAAATATTTCAAATGGCAAAAGACAAAGTTTAAAATAGTTGGTATTTCAGTTATATAAGTTGAACCCTTGATGAAATAACAAGATGATAAGAATCTAGCTAATTTATCACTCGGTTATATTATTTGTGTAGCTAATAAACGCTCAAAAGATATGTGGGCTAATGCCTCGTTATATATTCATAACAGTGCCATTGTGCCGAGTAGCTCACAATGTTGATTCTATTAGGTGGCGGAAACGAAGGCTTGTCAGACAACCTCTGTTTTATGCCACTGGCACTGCGAGCGCGAACATACGGAATATACGGTGGCAAGCGCGGCCATTATACATTCAACATGTAAACACAAATAAAAGCTAGCCGACTGACAAATATGGAAGAGTTTATGATGCTATTGAAGTTAGTTCGTTTCTTATTAGTTTGCTATTTGAAAAACTGCTTAGGATACACAGATACACAAAAGCACTCTTGCGAAATATCCAATTATACGTCCAATAATAACCATTCGTAAAAATAAATATTTTTTCTATGACATTAAAAATCTACGAGTAATTCCAACACTAAGAGGTCCAGAATCATGTACTCCATGGTATTTTTTTATCGTCAGTGTCAGACACGCCCTGTATAATTGTCGCTGTGACATTTGTCTATCATTTTTCTTATTACTTTCCCTACGTTTGAATTTGAAAATGTATTGTCATAAACAAAATTTGATGTTAATAAATAGATCTACCTTTCCAAAACCACTGTTTGTACACAAAAAACAATACGCACTTTACAAACAAACTATGAAAATTGAAAAGCTGTTTTTTCATTACATTTCCATATTCTCTTTATTGATATAAACACAAAATAGAAATATTTTTTGGATGATCAAAGACGATAAGTAAATCTCTTACTCGTACTTCAGCCGAGGGATTCTAGCTCCATAAGCGAACGCGTGTCGGCAAATCTCATTACTTTTCGAGGATAAAGAAAATTCAATATCTATCGTTCTTTGTGTCTATACCCTTATAAAATTTATTTCGCAGGACGCGTTTAAATTTCGTATTTATATAAAAAGTTGTTATTTTGCAACGTAGCTACCTATGTTTATGCAATTAATGCCGTTTTCCTGAATAAATAGGTACATCCCCTTTATGAAAAACGCTGGAAACGCTTTGATAGTAATATAATAACGTCCCCAATATAATCCTTTATTGAAAGCAATTATTTCATACATGTTCTGACAATCTTTTTCAGCAGGCGACCTGTTTTACAAATATTTATATCGTGATGAATCATTGAAGCATTACACAAAGGAAAAGGCACGGTCTTGTAAAAGGTTAGGTAATATCATAAATACATGCTATTTAATTTTTAAGTGAATGTTGAACTTTCTTTGATCGTAGATTCCATTTCAAAGTCGTCGACAATTTATGTTACAATAAATCAATTCAGTTCGAAAGTATTAGTGATCGTTGGCAAGTCATTTTGGGGCAATTTTCGTTATTGAACGCGTCTTCATTCACTGTTATTGTTTAGGGCCCGATGTAAATTAGTTTGTGGGCGGGCTTCTGAAGGAAATCCAATTAATTAGACGTTTAAACACTGTTGGGTCCCGCGATATTAAAATTAAATATTCTTTGTTAACTGGCGAGGTGAGCAGTGCATTATGAGGTTTTGATACAATCTGACCCTGTGGTTTATGTTTGATAATTGGCCCTATGTATAGAACTATATAGAACGAAGCGTGGTGTGTTACTTTAGGTCCACCGATTTATTTTAAAACTGCTCTACATTTTTCAAAAATCAGAAACTTTTTTTCGTTTCTTATTTTTATTTATTCTCTTGGAATTTGTTGTAGAAACTGAATTGCCTTGTTGAAAAGAAAATGTATAAGTAATTGCTTTACTTAAACTGCAGTTTTTAATTTAATTCTTTACTTATATTATAAAGAGGAAAGATTTTTTTGTTTGTTTGTTTGTACCGAATAGGCTCCGAAACTACTGGACCGATTTAAAAAAAATCTTTTGCCAATAGAAAGCTACATTATTCCAGAGTAAAATAGGCTATTTTTTTATCCCGTATAACGGGTCCTGAGGGGTGATCCACGGCGAAGCCACGGGGAATAGCTAGTGTGAAATAAAAGTGTAATTTTTATTGATATAAAAAACTTGCATAGAACTGATGGTTAAAACTGTAAAAAGGTTGATTGCAAAATAAATTGAAATTACGGAAGATTGGTGTATATAGACAGATCACTAAAGTTTTAACCAGTAAATAGTTGCATATATTTCCTATATATTCATGGTACATGAAATTGGTACTGATTATATACACCTAACCCTATAATATTTGTGGAAAATTAAATAAATATCGGCCATAATAATATGAAGTGAAATTTTTAAAACATAGGATTTCGAACTCCATTTTATTATTCCAGTCAATTAGTTTTTAACCGACTTCAAAAAAAGGAGGAGGTTCTCAATTCGTCGGAATCTTTTTTAACTAGACATAATTATATTTGTTAGGGATACTATCTACGAATGAGATACTGCATGGTTTTAAAACTAATTAATTTAAATATTACAACACATATATTGTAGTTGTAATATAAATCCGGATGTTAATAAATTTATATGAACTCTGTATTTAGATGATTTTTAGGACAACGGATTTAAACTGTAGAGAATCCCAAATAGATAAGCCTAATCTTGACAATAAGCACTGTCGCAATCCGAACGTATTGAAGCAGACATTATCGGAAGCTACAAAGACCGAGACAGAGACAACGCTAGAAAAAGAATAAAACGCTACACAAAAGAGCAGCAGAACAAAAGCAACACTGTACCTAACAGAATTTAAAAATACGACCATTATCAGGGGCCATCGCTGCCCTTTTAAATCTCATACGTACACTTCCATGCTGAATAGACGAAGTTTCAATGGCTGTTGTTAGAGAAAAACTTAACGTGGAGAGAATTCTTGCGTGAACTAGAAATGCGAATTCTTCCATCAAAAGAAAGTTGAATTTGAACGTGAGAAAACGTATGGAGGAGGTTTCATGATGTGACACAGTATCGCGAAGGCAGAAGGCATAGAATCTCCCGCACGTGTGCCGGCCGCCGGCAAAATGAAGTCTCGATACAGTCATGATCCCACTTGAAACTTTTATTTCAAAGAAAGCGACATCTTGAGCCAGGAGGCTATCAAAAGTCAATGTTGAAGTATCTCTATTACTGTTCCCAGTTCAAATTATAAGTTATGGAGGCTAGGACTAGATATTACTTGCTTTGATCTTTAAGTTCATTTAGAGGAGGCGTGTATTTCGAGGATATATTTCAAATTAATATTGTTGATGTTGTTTATTTGTTGTTTTTAGTTCTGGGGGCACGAGCATTTAGTTTACAGGAAGCACAAATATTCAGGTTCCAAATGAAATAAAGTTGCTGCGATTTCCTACTCATCAATGCTAAGTAGGTTATTATATACCTACATAACTAATAGTGAAGTAAGGTTTGTGAGTATGGATGTTTGTTACTCTATCACGTAAAAACTACTGGACGGATTTAGATAAAACTTTACAGTAATATAGCTTATACATCAGAATGACAAAGAACCTTAATAATAAAGATATTGTGTAGACGTAATAATTCCGCGTGCGTGAAGCCCCGGGCAGCAGATAATCTCAAAAATATAACAAAGGAACACAGTGCGTTGTAATACAAATTCCGACAAAAAATCAACATAATCCTTTCAATAACAGAAACGCCACATTAAAAGCAGAATAAAGAACTAGTAATAGGTTTATGAAGTGGTAAACAATCCGCCATAACAGCCGGTGCTTGATGAAACAAAGGCCAATAGTAATAAAATACGAGTGAAATTAGCCAATTACAGGCCTTAGGCGCCCAAAAATACATCTCAATTGCTTGTTCCATCAATGTCAAAGGAAAATAAGGCTTTGTACAATACACATAAATATTTAGGAATTATTTTATAACGTTTTTTTCTTTTTACTTCGTTGGAAGTTGCGGGGATTCGCTGGTTGCGGGACGCACGGGACCGGTCAACGTGGCGACGCTTGGGGGAGGCCTATGTCTAGCTGTGGACGTCTTTCGGCTGATATGATGATGATGATGATTTTATAACTGGGTCATAAGTTTAACTTTCCTATCAGAATTATTTATAGGACGTCCCCCAAGCAAAAATAGATTTATTGCTCTTATTTCATCGTTTTGTGTTAAGGTTAGAATAACATCTCAAAAATCTAAATCTTACTTCGATATTGTTTCATCGTTTATTTCTCTAGAACTCGTAGCTATTTGCTACGAATGCTACGACGCGTAGCGAATGGCTACGAACACTACCATCCGAAGCGTAGCTCAATGCTAATTACCGATGGGCACGTCGCTATTGGATGGTATATTTTTTTTAAAGTAGAAGTAACCGAAGACTATAGTTGTAGCACCATGGTAATGGCGGTCTTTGACCCACCTACATTCTGTATCTTCCATTTAAAATCAGAATTAGAGTCTGTTTAACGCCCTGAATTGACATCGATCTTGATCGTTAATATTTTCCAATAAAGTTCATTTTTCGGTTTGCCATGATGTGATACTTGGTAAAGGAGCAATGACCACTATTATCATGCTAAAACGCAACAACTATACCTACAACATAACCCAACACACAAACAAAAATAAACTACAAAGCAAAACAACGTTATTTATCGGTACACACCTTATATTGTTCGAAGCTATTTCCCGCTTAGTTTGATATTGATTCCTCGTTTAATCGTATTGCGAGGCGTTGTGGGCCCAATCACCGACTATAACTGGATTTTGCTCCCCGAACGAAGCCGGGCCACGTGACGTCACCCCAGGGATATCAATTGTGAACTCAATTATTGTCGACTAATTAAATTAATACCCAGGAAATATTGACTATCAAACATGGAAGTACTAGTGTAACGATCGCTTTGATTACTTGTGTTATTGTGAATATTATGTCATGTTTCCACGGTTAAATTTATTGTATTCATATTATTTGTTTTTGTTTACATTCTATGTTATGCTTTTCAAAAGAAAGGACTATGGTGATTATACCATAAATCAATAAATTAAAAATAATCAGCACTTAAATTTTTCAGTAATTACAAATAACATCGCTGTCAACAGCTGCTGGAAGTGTATCCGATTTTTTTATTTCAAACGCCACCGGGCTTCATTTCAGACCGCTACAATGAACGGTCACGAGAGATTACTGCCACAATCACCTCGTTTAATCAACCAATTGTTAGTTAGTTAGTTAGCAGGCCGCCACTGACCAATCTCTTGGCTTGCTCTGCTTCAACTGTTTTTAATTGGTTACTAAACTGCTGGTTGTTTGTGGAAACCTATGTACCACAGAGAACACCATTGATTATTTGAGTAAGACAACGTTAGATGGAAATTTAAGTATCATGCGATTTTATAACCATGACGCCTACTTGAAAAGCGACAAAACACATGGCTGTACCGGCGAAAATAAACATGCATGTAACTTGCAGAAAAGTGTGCAAGTAACTAACGCGCCAATGTGACATTCATAATCAGAAGTTATTTTGGCACGATGGCTTGCAAGCAACTTGCATACTTTTATACAAGTTACTGGCACGTGTATTGTCGCCTAAACGTCAATTCACGTACTTCACAATATCTCAGGGACCAATCAATAGATAGATAGATAAATCATTTATTTAGTGCACACAAAAGACATAACACAACACACAAAATCTTAATAAAATTATTACAATTGTCATGTAGGTGTTTAAAAACAAAGTGCCAACATAAAAAGAAAAAGGAAACCGAAACAAAAGTAAAAATGACACCAGTAACATTAATGTTGACAATCAAAACAATCATAACACAGTGCGGTGTGCGTCTCAAGGTTGCACCTAGGCGTTTTTTTTGTTCTGTGGTTGCACCAAATGGGAGTCCAGCTCAGCACGTGTCAGGCAAATATACCTGACGCTGATATTCTGCTGGATCCCTGCAGTGACAAATGGTCGCCAAGCAGTCGTGATATGTTGGTGTTGTAACAGTGTTATGCGTAGAGTAATTCACGTAAGTATACCCGCAACTTTAATTTAGTACTTACAATAAAAAAATATTTGATTTTTTTTGCAGTAGAAAAAGTTTCAGTTCTTAGGCGTGTTGAATCAATGTCAGAAACTTGTCAAAATGTAGAAATTCAGAAGTATTTATTTATTATATTCTTTATTGTACACCACAAAAATATATATACAGGACAAAAATCATGAAAACAAGTGTACAATGGTTGGTCTTATCGCACAGGGCAATAGAGGAATTTAGGGTTGTCAGTGTACAATATATCTTAAATAATAATACTTAGACATAATAACATAAAATACATACACACAACAATAAATAATATACTAATAAATATCAAAAATATCACAGAGAAAGGGGAAGACTAATTATAGTGAAAGGAAATGCTCCTTCACCAATTTTTTTAATGTTGGTAAGGATTGAGCACGCCTCACTTCAATAGGTACTGCATTCCACAAACGAGCTGCTTGGACTGTAAAAGAGGTGTGTTGGCCGATTGCGACTGAGATGTGGATGCCAATTTTCCATAAAATACGGTGTTCTGCAACTGATTATTATGGTAGGGCCACAGTTTGCGTTTCGCCGAGTATTTACCTTAATTACCGCTCTCAAACCGCTGCATATGCCACATATTCAGAACTAAGTGCATTTGGATATATTCGTGCATACTCGGCTACGTTCGTATATGACAAGTACGCGTCGTGAGTCACGTCTGTCGCAATTAGTATATGTGTGCGCTGCCGACGGGAGCGCCAGCGCTGGCCAGCGCCTAGATCACGCGTGGTTTCACCTCACAGCCAATTTGTACCGCATTGTTACACTTTACACTACACGCTACCAGAAACAAGTGAACTGCCGTTATTACTGATTACAATCTTTATTGCTGTTTCGGATAATCATTGTATCCGAATTTCGAACAAAGTTTTGGTTAAAGGTTAAAGGGTGGTTTATTTATAACCCGGGCCTAATAGAAGTTGTAGATGTTTTAAAAGATAAAGGAAAACGCCCGAATTTTAAGGTATTTTGCATTGAAATAGGTTCTCTCATAATTTTTTACATTATTCTGATTAAAATCCATTTGTCTATTTGAATAAGTACCTAAGATAAGGTTTCTGTTTAATTTTTTCTCGTTAAGCCGTTGGTCCCGGCTGTCATTTGAAGATCTTTGGCAGTCGTTACGGGTAGTCAGAAGCTTGAGTTCTGACACCAGTCTTGCCAAGGGGTACCGTGTTACCCAGTTACTGGGTTGTGGAGGTCAGATGGGCAGTCGCTCCATGTAAAACACTGGTACTTAGCTGAATCCGGTAAGACTGGAAGCCGAACCCAATATAGTTGGGAAAAAGGCTAGGTAGATGATGATGATAAAGTCTCTGTTTAGAATTGTTTAATCTTTAGCTGAAAGAAATCCACCGCTGGACATAAGCCAACCCCATATGCCGCCACATCGACGGATCCTGTACTTCTCACATCCAGCGACTTCACTTGATCCTCAATTATTAAATAATGTACCTACCTAAGCATATAAATGTGTCAAGTACGTCGTGGTGGCCCAGTAGCTAAGATTCGCCTCTCGTGCTTGAGTTCATGTGTTCAAATCCGGGCAAGTACCAATGTGACCCTTTCAAATTCATGTATACTTTCTAAGTTTATCTTGGACATCATAGGCAACGGTGAAGGAAAGCATCGTGAGCAAACCTGGACTTATATAATTAATGTACGTCTGGAATTGCCAAGTTAAAGGCCTGTGGGGTTCCCAGAGGAGACTTAATAAACTCTGACACCAGAGGTAGACACATCCTCACACGAAAAGAAGAAGACAAAGAAGTATATTCAAAAGCGTTTTCATTGATTCAGTTCTCAAAACAAACATGAATAGGCAAACCAACACAAAGCAAGAATTAAAATTATTCGACTTCCTGTTTTGACATGTACAAACAGTTGATATTTTCCCAACATCAATAAAGTAATAAAAAGCTTCAACAGTCTATGCACTCCATTAGGAATATTCGCCAGTAGCCATGCCCATAGCTGATAGGGAACAATAATTTGACGGCGAAACGCAACACAAATGTGCGTCTGGGGAACTGGCCTGCAAAACACTGTTTCCAAAACACTAATTCACTGCATAATCCGTCGAAATGTTCTCGCATTTCGTATGCAGATACTCGTACAACGTACCAGTCGTACATACAACATAAACATTTCAAAGTAACTCCACTTCGCGACGAGAAACTTTGAACGGCCCGATTTCTTTGTTATTTTTAATATCGACTTTTTTGCGCTCGAACGGTGGTTGCTAATGGATTTTCAATATTTGTGTTGACAGACAAACAAGGGGCGAATGGAGTGAGCTCTCGAACATTCCGTCTGCGTCCGTCCCCACGATCCAGTGTGTATCTCTCTAAAGAAAGCAATCGAAAACGTTTAAACGACATTTATTTATGTTTGTCCGTGGTTCACACTACTGATTAGTCGTTTATCCGTTGAAATTAACTTTTTCATGTGTTTATTGGTTTACACTTCAAATATTACCGTATTGCTCACTCGATAACTCATTAGGGGATTGAATATTCACGTTGAATCACGATTTGTGGAGCAGGCTCTAACAATTCAGCGTCCCGTTTCAATATGAAAGTATGTTCGGCTTTCGATAGCACATTGAATAAACATTGATGTTAGATGAAATATTTTATTAGTGAGCTCTCTATCATCAAAACTGTTGGACGTCTGGCTCTATTACCATAATAGGTACAGATTTGGTCCGGCTGCCTAAACCACTTCCAATATCTTATGTTGGCGCCGAGGTGGATGAGTCTGCAATATTTGTAGGTAATTCACAGTAGGTATATCGCCTTCTGTTTATCAAAATTGTGTTAGAGGGTTAGTATTGTAACGGTTTGGCCATAAGATATTTTAAAAATAGTGGGTGGTGTTTGTGAATTCAGCTAAGGAGTGCAATATTTTTTGGGGGCCAAGTCACCCACGTCCGTAGGAAAGTACCTCATACGATACCCTACACGTGGTCCCCGGGTGGTGCTAATCAGGTGACAAAAACTGGTGGTAGGCTTCGGCTGACGGCTTACGACCACCCACCGGGCAAAGACGTACCGCCAAGCGGCCTAGCCGTGTTCCAGTGCGATGCTCGGTGTAGCCACTTCAGGAGATGGGTCGAGATGGCGGTTCCATTGCAGGCAGACCAGCCTTGCGTGCGCTGATATTGTCGTATCGGGAGACTAGTCGCGGAGGGTAGCGGGATCCGAGTCACGGTGCACCGCTGGCCGACCGCAGGTAGTTGGGGGCCCAAGTAGTGTGCCAGCCCCACACGAAAGTCTGCCCCGCCAACTGACGAAAAATCCCGGAATGCACCATCGTGCTGGTTGGCGACCAGAATGGAGGGCCCGATGGACATTCCCGTGGGGGCTCGGGCGTCCCCGCAGTCTCCAGACTAGTCCCTCAATGATGGCAATCTGTCAGTGCGTGTCTGTAGGTTAGCAGCGTGGAACCGCATCTCACTTCACTCACTAAACACGAAAAAGAGAAAAAACTTCAACGTTGAACAGCGGCTGCACCCCCTCCCACTAAAAGTGCACCTCACTATTATCAGAGGTCTGCACTCCAACCTCATAGCAGTCCATCATCACCTAGAGACTGATAAGCCGGCTCTCTTTTTCCTTTCGGAGACGTAGATCAGATGTCGGTCAGACGTATCGTACCTAACATACCCAGGGTATACCCTGGAGCACAATTTTAAACAACGCGCGGGTGTATGCATGTACGCCCGAGACGACATCTGTTATCGGCGTCTCCGAAACCTTGAGGACTCTAGGTTCTCTGTGCTGTGGGCTATGGTGGACACGGGCCTGGATAAAATTATCTACGCCTGTGTCTACCACTCGCACATTGGTGATCAGGACAACCAGGCTAACAGAGTACCTTAGTGAAGCGGCGGATGCGGCACAGCAGCGGTACCCTTCGGTGGTGTTACTGGGGGACTTCAATGCCCACCACCAGGAGTGGCTCTTCCCGTACCAGTGCACTGATCATGTTGGCTCTCGCGCTTGCGTATAAAATCTCGCTCAGCTGGTCCAAGGGGCAACTAGGGTGCCGGATGTGGATTCGCACACAGCCAATTGCTTGGACCTTCTGCTGACAACAGATCTAGACCGCTACTCGGTGTCGGTATCTTCACCTTTAGGTAGTTCCGACCATTGTCTGGTGAAGTCTGTATCCGTCCACTCCCCACCCGAACCCAGCCCAAGAGGCGTTCGGCGGGTTTGGCGGTACAAGTCAGCAGATTGGGATGGGATGCGTTCTTTTTTCGCATCTTATCCTTGGCAGCCTACTTGCTTCTCTTCGGCTGATCCTTCTATGTGCGCGGACGCCGTATCAGATGTGTTGCGTCGGGGAATGGAGTACTACATTCCGTTCTCTGACGTAGCAATGACTAGTGTTGACCGGCCATGGTTTGGCGCCGAGTGCAAGCGCGCCAATGCTTTTAAACACGAGGCGTACCTGGCATGGGTCGACGCTCGGACGCGCAAAGCAAGCGACGTGGGTCAGCGGAAGAAGGCCTACAATAGGGCTGCCAAGTCCTACAAGAAGGTGATGCGAAAATCTCGGTTTGACCACATAAGCCATATTGGGACCAAACTTGCTTCTTACCCAGCGGGTAGTAAAGCGTTTTGGTCCCTGGCCAAGTCGGTTGAATCGAACTTCTGCCATCCCTCATTACCACCACTGCTAGTGATGGCTTTCAAATTGTAGGTGTCAAAAAAGCTGCAAAATCTGGCGTCGTGTTACGTGTCACTAACGATTACCAAATCAAAAAATTGCAATCGGTCGATGCCATTAGGTCCGCTGGCTTACGACTTGAGAAGCCGAAAGGCCGTAGGCCTCGTATTTTGGTTAAAGACGTCCCGTCGTCAATGGAGGATACTGCCTTTTTGCATGCATTGTACTGTCAAAACATTAAAGACGAGTTGCCATTAAATGAAGCCGACTTTATTAAATCAACAAAAATTATACGTAGGCGTTCGCTAGACAACGGTCGGAAATGGATAGGCATTGAACTCAAGTCCGCGGTCCGGAAACATTTAGTCTCGACTAAGGATAAACTATTTATTGATTGGGCGACTTGCCGTTTCATTGATGATGTCGAGATAGTACGTTGTGCACATTGTCAACAGTTCGGTCATGTTAAGAAACACTGCAATATTAAATCACCTACCTGCGCTAATTGCTCTGAGGCACATGAAACCAAAGACTGCCCGCATAAGGACAATTTAAATTACACACCGTCGTGCGTTACTTGTAAACGTTCCAAGAAATCATATGACCATCGCTGTGGATCGCACGAGTGTGCAACTTATAAACTTAAGCTTGAACAACTTATCCTCAACACCAACTACTAAAATAATGGATAGATTAACCATACGACAATTAAATCTCCACAACGATAGGGTGGCGACTTCTGAACTAGACAAACTTATTATCGATTATAACTTAGATATAGTGCTTGTTCAAGAACAATATCAAAACGCGTGTTTACGTCACAAAGTAGTACAGTTGGATGGCAAAGCACGAGCCGGAATTTACGTTCTTCTAACTTCACAGTAACGTCTTTGCGTAACCTTATGACACCCCATTGTGCCGTTGCGGAGGTCTCATCGTCTTCTTTTAAAGTTTACGTTGTGAGCTGCTACTTTCAATATTCAGACCCTGTTGCTCCTCATATACATAATCTCCGTCACGTCTTGCAGTCGCTCGCGGGCTGCAAAGTTATCGTTGGCGCTGATGTTAATGCGTCTTCGACTCTATGGTATGGCAAAGTTCGGTCTACGAATTATGAACGCCGCTGCGCTGTTGAAGATTTCATTGCTGAAATGAATCTGGCTATTCATAATACCCCTGACGCACCACCAACTTTTTGCAGCCAAATGGGCGAATCTTGTATTAAAGTCACACTTTCTAGTGCAGACGTACGCTTGGATAGGTGGCGTGTCCTACCGGACGCGTCTTGTAGTGATCATCGCTTGATCGTGTACGAATTTGTTCCGGTTTTTACTCAGGTTACGACACATGCCATTGGTAACTTTAGGTATAAATGAAGGGTGCGAATTGGGAATTCTTTAGCTCGCTTCTTGCGTCTCACGCCAAAGATTTCACTCGTGATGGGCTGTCAGCTGAGGAAAGTGCTGAAATTATGTCAGACACCTTTACTTACTGTGCTGATATTGCCATTGGTCGTGGATCTATGACCAATGTACGTAGATGTGATTGGTGGTGTGACTACCTAACTGAGCAGCGTAAGGGTTATCGCCGAGCGCGTAAACATCTTAACAAGCTTAAAAAACGTAAGGTCACCGGTGATCCTCTTTCCATTGCGTTGAATGCTTTTAGAGTTGCCAGGTCCCGCTACAGAGCATCGGTGGAAAAATCTAAGGGTAATTTATTGCGTAAAATAGTAGAAAAATTAGATAAAGAGGGTCCGTGGTCTCCTTTATATCATGAGTTTAAAGCCAATTGATCAGTCGACCTCGCGTTTGTTCAGAACATTAAAGTAAATAATAAACACACCGCCGGTATTGAGGAGACAACTGAAGCTTTAATAATAATAATAATGTTTATTCATTTAAAAAAAAAAAAAAAAAAAAACATTGCAGTACATGCTAACAGTTTACAGTAATTGTTGTTGTTTACCTTATAGTGTACTACAATAAAATGTAGGGTGTGGTGCTGCACTCCTAGCTAGGTTAATAGATAACCTGTGTTAAGGAGTACAGTGCTTTGCTGAACACTCTTGTACCTGATGACTTACTTTCTAATGACAACGACTACCATCAACAGATCAGAGCGTGGGCAGCTGTACCACCTGAATCACCAGCGTCAGTTGTCAAGAGGTTACCACTCAACAAGTCGTCGGTAAAGATAAAATATCTAATCGGATGATTATAGAAGCGTGTAAAACAGCCGGTGATGCGATTTTAACCGTTTACAACCGTTGTATTGCTGAGGGCGTATTTCCTCGTATTTGGCGACGTGGATTTATACGAATCATCCCGAAAAGTGGCGACAAACCCCCGGACGACCCAAAGTCATACCGGCCCATAACGTTACTTCCATCTTTGGGAAAACTCCTGGAGCGCCTTATCGTTCCACGTTTGCTACCGGACGGACCAAAATTTCATAACAATCAATTCGGTTTCAATATGGGAAAATCTACCGTAGACGCGGCCCTTACTGTTAGGAAAATTGTTAATACATCTGAACATAAGTACGTAATTAGGATTTTTCTAGATATTTCTGGGGCCTTTGATAACGCATGGTGGCCAATGCTATTACTTAAAATGAAAACTCGGGGCTGCTATAGAAATATAGACAATTTAGTTTACTCTTACTTTTTAAATGGTTCCGCGAAACTTAAACTCGGTCATCATTCCATGTCGAAGTCTCTCACCATGGGATGTCCTCAGGGTTCGGTTATTGGTCCACCTTTATGGAATTTAGGCTTTGATGATTTCCTCGCGATTCCGCTTCCAAGCGGCTGTTCATTAACCGGTTACGCGGATGACGGTCTTCTGCTCATTCAATCAAGTACTCGAGCTGGACTCGAGAACTTGGCTGACACTTGCCTACGATTAATATCTCAGTGGGGTAATCGAAACCGCCTGACCTTTGCTCCGCACAAAACTTATCAACTCATTTTGAAAGGTAATCTTAAATCGTGTCCTACTATAAAATTTAATAACGTTCCCGTGAAAAGGAAGCAGTCCGTGTGCCATCTTGGTCTAGTGTTAGAGAGGAATTTTGCATTTATAGATCATATTAAAATAGTCGGTGAAAAAGCAAAAAAGAACTTCTAACGAGAATATCTAAATCTACGTGGGGTCTGTCTTTTTTAACCTTAAAGACTATTTATGGGGCTACTTACTTGGGTTGTATGTGCTATGGTGCGCCTGTTTGGGCTGATAGGGCCACAATAGGGGCGGAACGACGTAAATTACTTCAAAGCCAGCGTTTGGCTTTGATATTCTTATGCAAAGCATACAGGACGGTTAGTACTGAAGCCTTACCGGTACTTGCTGGCGTACTTCCGGTCGACCTTGAAGTGCAGCGATGCGCTGCAATGTACTATTCCGCACTAGAGACCATGGACGCGGACTTTTTAACTCGGTGTGACCGTGAGAAAATCTCTAGGTTATTTAAACCACATATTGACGTCTGGAAGGAACTTTTATCCGAATGGCAATGTAGGTGGGATAATTCCATCAAGGGCCGACACCTCCACCAATTCTTTCCATCCGTTCGCGTGCGGCTAGCCAGGACGTGGCTGGAGGTAGATCACTGT
Source organism: Orthosia incerta (assembly GCA_948252205.1). Taxonomy (NCBI): domain Eukaryota; kingdom Metazoa; phylum Arthropoda; class Insecta; order Lepidoptera; family Noctuidae; genus Orthosia; species Orthosia incerta. The sequence goes on from OX411748.1 coordinate 12,836,358, forward strand.
GTTGCACAATTTCTCACAGGGCATGGTAACTTTAAAAGTAAATTATTTTCCTTCAAGCTCATTGCCTCACCTTTATGTCAGTGTTCTACGTCTGACTGCGAATATGTACAATCTGCACATCATATCTTATGGGAGTGTATTCTTTGGCAGAATGAGCGCAATTTTATGTTGAATAATGTACAGGCTGCATCTGGAGTTGTTTACTATACGGACCTTGTGGAAACTAGAACAAAGGGCCGTGCGTTCAAGCATTTTTGCCATACCTATTATTGGAAACAAATATAGCAGCTCACAATGTAGGACCCATTAATATTAATGCTAATTTTTATCCGTGGTGCTAGGCAACTGGGCTTATCCCAGTTGTAAACGACCCTTTGTGCCTATTGGCCTTGTTTGTTCTGTCTCCTGCTTGATATGGAGGGAAGTGGAAATTTGTACTTTTTCCTACTTCTCCGTTATTGTTTTGTGATTAATTTCGTTGCGGGATCCAAGACAGTTAAATTCATTCTCCAGGACTTCGTCGAGCTTCATTGCCTCGGCGCTTTTCTGGTGGTCGCCACTGTTGATTCTGGCTTTCAGGAGTTGCAGTGGTTTGGGAACAGTGCGGTGGGATTGTCCCAAAAAAAAAATACCACCACTGCTGAAGCCCGATGGGTCACTGGCGCACTCCGCTGAGGAGAAAGCAAACTTGTTTGCCTCTCTTTTCGCGGCATCTTCGCGTCTGGATTCTGGTGACGCGCGGCTCCCTCCTTCTCCTGATGGATGCGAGACGAGTATGTCGGACATTCGCATCCATCAAAAGGACGTTCGTAGAGTGCTGCGCAATCATGACGTGAACAAAGCTAGTGGCCCCGACGGGATTCCGGTAATTGTTCTCAGAACCTGTGCGTCTGAACTGTCTCCGATCCTGACACGCCTGTTTCGCCTTTCGTATGAGACGGGAAAAGTGCCGAATGCTTGGAAGCAAGCTAACGTTCAGCCTGTGCCCAAGAAGGGCAGTCGGGCTGACCCGGCCAACTACAGGCCCATTTCAATAACGTCCATCCTCTGCAAGAGTACGGAACGAGTTCTCAACTCTAAGTTCCTGGCATACCTAGAAGCTAATGACATCCTCAGTGACCGCCAATATGGCTTCCGCCAAAATCGGTCAACTGGGGATCTTCTAGCGTATGCCATTCACACCTGGAGTGAGGCCATCGAGAAGCACGGGGAAGCGCTTGCCATCTTCCTCGCCTTCTCGAAGGCTTTTGATAGGGTCTGGCATGAAAACCTTATTGGTAAGCTTCCTGCATTCGGTCTGCCCAGTGGTCTGTGCGATTGGATTGCAGACTTCCTGAGGAACCGGTCCATTCGAGTGGTAATTGATGGCCGCTCATCTGACCAACTGTGTATTAATGCCGGGGTCCCTCAGGGGTCGGATCTCTTAGCAACATTGTTCTTGCTACACATAAACGATCTGCTAAAACCTGGCCCCTTTGGGTATGCGGACGACAGCACTGTTGCTGAGAGATACGTGTCCGACGTGCGCGCCACTGGACCTCAGATCCAGTCTCTCCGGGAAGCCATGGTTGGGCGCTTGAATCTGTCCTTGAAGGCAGTCTCCGAATGGGGCGATGCCAATCTGGTCAAGTTCAATGCTGCTAAGACCCAGGCGTGTCTTTTTCCGCTAAAAGTTGTCAATTCCACCCGGCTCCTTCTTTCCGAGGTGTAACCGTGCCGATAACGGACCATCTTGAGGTTCTTGGCATTACGTTGACATCGACGCTCAATTTCGGTCCATTCATTGAGGCAAAAGCTCAGCTGGCTGCCAAAAAATTGGGGATCCTCGCGAAGGTGAGACGGTACTTCACGCCAGAACAATTGCTCAACTTGTATCAAGCGCAAGTTCGATCATGCATGGAGTACTGTTCTCATCTCTGGGACGGATCTGCCAAGTACCCGCTGGATGCACTTGAGTCGATCGAAAAACGGGCCAAGAGGCTCATTGGAAATGAAGTACTCGTCGAATATAGGCTCCAGAACCTCGAACATCGGCGTAAGTCAAGAGTGAATAGGTTTCTTCTAGGCAAGCGTGCTTCATCGTCGACCACGTCATCGCTTACCATCAGGTGAGATAGTGGTCAAACGCAAGCCTATCAATAATAAAAAATAATAAAAAAACTGCCGGAGTCTGTGTTTCCCAATAGCTACAATTACAACCTAGGTGTATTTTAGTGAAAAGGTTACTTCTAGACAAGCGTGATGCACCGTCGACCGCATCATCGCTTGAGATAGTGGTCAAGCGCGAGCCTATAAATAAAAACTCGCCAAGTGCGAGTCGGACTAGCGCACGAAGGGTTCTGTATCGAAAAAAAATCACGTCTGTTGTATGGGAGCACACTTAAATATTTATGTTATTCTGTTTTTAGTATTTGTTGTTATCACGGCAAATTTCAACTGTCTAGCTATCACAGTTCATGAGATACAGCCTGGTGACAGACGGACAGACTGAACTCAAAACGGTGAAGGAAAACATCGTGAGGAAACCGGTATGTCCTAGAACCAAAAATTCTAAGACATGTTACATCCACCAACCCGCACTGGGTCCGCGTGGTGGATTACGGTCCATTGCCCCTCACAGAGAGAAGGCCTGTGTCCCAGTAGTGGGAACATTAAAACAAGGCTGATGATGATGAATACCATATTGGAAAATAATGTAGGCAATATATTTCGTCGATTTGTTCCAGTTGGATCCCCTCGATCTGATACCCTGGGGGATCTGTTTTATTTTATCGACTAGCTAGCTAAATTCTTAGAAAAGTGTTTTGTTTTATTTGGGTAAATAAAACAAAACACTTTTCTAAGAATTTACAAACACAGAAATTTTAAACAGTCTGATACGCAACTATCAGACTCGCTATCAGACTTGTACTAGCTGCCGCTCGCGTCTCCGTCCGCGGATCTTGCTTATTTTATTTTTATTGGGAATATCCCACCGCACTATTCCCAAACCACTGCAACTCCTGAAAGCCAGAATCAACAGTGGCGACCACCAGGAACGCGCCGAGGCAATGAAGCTCGACGAAGTCCCGGCAAGTAATTTAACTGTCTTGGATCCCGCAACGAAATTACAGAAAAGAATAAAGGAGGAGTAAGAAAACAAAAACACGAAACTCAAACTCTGCCCTGATTACATATCAAAGGCCAAGGCCAAGTTACCATGGGATGTCCTCAGGGTTCGGATATTGGTTCGTATTTATGGAATTTAGGCTTTGATGATTTTCTCACGATTCCACTTCCAAGCGGTTGTTCATTAACCGGTTACATCAAGTCCCCGGTCAAGTACCCGAGCTGAACTCGAGAATTTGGCTGACACTTGCCAACGATTAATATATCAGTGGGGCGACCGAAATCATCTGACCTTTGGTCCGCACAAAACTTATCAACTCATTCTGAAAGGTAATCTTAAATCGTATCCTACTATTAAATTTAATAGCGCTCCCGTAAAAAGGAAGCAGTCCATATGCTATCTTGGTCTGGTGTTAGAGAGGAATTTTGCATTTATAGTTCATGTTTAAATAGTCGGAGAAAAAGCAAAAAAAACCCTTATGCCGTAACGAGAATATCTAAATCTACGTATTGTCTGTCTTTTTTAACTTTAATAGTACATTGTGATACAAGGGTGGAAAGTAGGTTATTGCAAACGAGCTGTCATTAACAAGCCCGAGCCGAAGGCGAGGGTTTTTAATGACACGAGTTTGCAATAACCTACACACCCGTGTATCACACGACGTTTTTCAATACAGTTGTGAGAAACAGTAAAAACAAATCAAAGAATTAGATTTGTTTATTCACAAAAAATAAAATTTTCAATATGGCGCGTTTTTGCAACTGGACTTATTTTTTTTTACAAAGAAAACAAGGTAGCAAAATGTTGCTTATAAAATTCATTCATTGGCGTGCGCTGAGAAAACTATTGATGATAGATAGAAAATTATTAGGTAGGTAGGTAGAGTAGGTAGAGTAGGTAGAGTTGGTAGAGTAGGTAGAGTAGGTTGAGTGGGCAGAGTAGGCAGAGTAGGTAGTTTAGGTAGAGTAGGTATATTAGGTTGAGTGGGTAGAGTAGGTTGAGTGGGCAGAGTAGGTAGAGTAAGTAGAGTAGGAAGAGTACGTAGAGTAAGTAGAGTAGGTAGATTAGGTAGAGTAGGTAGAATAGGTAGAGTAGCTAGAGTAGGTAGAGTAGCTAGAGTAGGTAGAATAGGTAGAGTAGGTTGAGTGGGCAGAGTAGGTAGAGTAGGTAGAGTAAGTAGAGTAGGTAGATTAGGTAGAGTAGGTAGATTAGGTAGAGTAGGTGTAGTAGGTAGAGGAGGTAGATTAGGTAAAGTAGGTAGAGTAGATAGAGTAGGTAGAGTAGGTAGAATAGGTAGAGCAGGTAGAGTAGGTATACCTGGATAGGCTGGGTAGGCAGGGTAGACTGGATAGGCAGGGTAGCCAGTTGACGGGAGCGAAGCCCCGCGGGTCAGCTAGTTGACTTATAAATTTAAATCTCAACTGCAAAACTAATGATCGAGCTCGTAAACAAAAGTCACGACCGCGTAATAGAATGATGCCTGTGCGTAAGATTTAATTTTCGAATCATAATTATAGCCTCTGAAAGTACGCCATGTTTAACAACTGTATTGAAAAGACTATTTATGTGGCTACTTACATGGGTTGTATGTGCTACGGGGCACCTGTTTGGGCCGATAGGGCCACCATAGAGGCGGTACGACGCAAATTACTTCCAAGTCAGCGTTTAGCTTTGATATTCTTATGCAAAGCGTACAGGACGGTTAGTACTGAGGCCTTACCGGTACTTGCTGGCATACTGCCGGTCAATCTTGAAGTTCAGCGACGTCCTGCAATGTACTATTCCGCAAGAGAGACCATGTACGCGGACTTTTTAACGCAGAGTGACCGTGAAATCTATAGTATTTAAACCACAGACTGACGTCTGGGAGGAGCTTTTATACGAATGGCAATGTAGGTGGGATACTTCCATCAAGGGCCGACACCTCCACCAATTCTTTCCATCCGTTCGTGATTTGATGGCCAGGTCGTGGCTGGAGGTGGATCACTGTGTTGCCCAATTTCTCACAGGACATGGTAACTTAAATAGTAAATTATTTGCCTTCAAGCTCGTTGCCTCGCCTTTATGTCAATATTCTACATCTGACTGCGAATATGTACAATCTGCACATCATATCTTATGGGAGTGTATTCATTGCCAGAATGAACGCAATATTATGTTGGATAATGTACATTCTGCATCCGCAGTTATTTATCATACGGACCTTACAAACTAGAACAAATTTCAAGCGTTTTTGCCATACCTTTTATTGGAATCAAATATAAAAGCTCATAAAGTTAGGAGGAGGTTAATGTTAATTTTTATCCGTGGTGCTAGGCAACTGGGCTTATCCCAGTTGTAAACACCCTTTGTGCCTATTGGCCTTGTTTGTTGTCTACTGCTTGTGAAGGAGGGAAGTGGAAATTATGCCCGCGTGGCATTAGTATTGCGCTCAATATCTTTATAAATTATAGCCTATGTGTTATTCAGATATATAAGCATTATTACTGCAAAGTTTCATCAAAACCCTTTCAGTAGTTCTTGCGTGAAAGAGTAACAAACAACCATCCTTACAAACTTTCGCGTTTATAATAGTAGTAGATTGAATAGTACCGTCACTACCAAGATTATATCAAATTATTTTATTTTATTTTACAGTTTTAGGAAAACTTACAGCTAAACAATTTAACACAAATGAGAGTAACAAAAATAAGGCCAATTAAAAGTTTTCACAGATAGAAGACAGCTTAAAAACAAAAAAATAATTGAGAAGGTAGACGGTGTTTTAAGTAAAAACAGCAGTAACATAATCGAAATCAAAACGAATACACAACTGAATTGAGAACCTCCTCCCTTTTGACGTCGGTTAAAAACGTGACTCTAACAGCGTGAATTTTAGTTAATTAGTTTAAGTTATCAAAGAAGAGGTTACAAAGAGTCCTTTTTAATTTTAATATGCTAATATTGAAAACATCGATGTCGACGCCCCGGCAGATCGCATTATATGTATGACTCGCTCTCTTAAGTATGAATTTCGTCTGTAATTCGTTCCTGCCACAGGAATATCCAATAGACAGGAATTGCGCCGAAAAGTAGAAGGAATCCGCAGTCCAATTTTGCTCAGCAATTCAGGCAGCTCGGTTAAACCATTAGCGATTCTAAATAAAAATGCCAAGTCTGCAATTCTTCTACGTTCAGAAAGAGCAAGTAGATGGAACCTTTTACAGCGAAGGAGATAAGTGGGAGAATAAGTTTTAGACCGGAATTGAATATACCTTAAAAATCTTCTCTGTATGCCTTCCAATTGATGTATATGTTGTAATTGGGATTCCAGATTTGAGAGTGCATACTCGAGATGGCTGCGAACAAAAGTACAGTAGAGAATTTTAATGGTTTTGATGCTCCTGAACTCAGACGAGACTCTCAAAATGAACCCTAGTGACAAACCCTAGTGTTCAATGATTTATTAATGATTTGATTTACGCGTTGATCAAATAATAATTTTGAATCAAATACAACGCCCAATTCTTTGACTGTGCTAACTCTAGCCAGGGATTTTTCTAAAAGTTTATAGTTAAATATGATAGGTACGGGCTTTCTAGTGAAGGAGCACACGCAACACTTGGAGACGTTTAAATGGAGCTTATTAGTGATGCAGTAGTACTGGAACCTATCTAGATCCCCCTGTAATGACAAAGCATCTGATAAAGAGGATATCTTTGACATAATTTTCATGTCATCCGCATAAAGAAGTATTTTAGAGTGAAGGAAGCAAGAATCAATATCATTGACGAATAAATTGAATAAGAGGGGCCCTAATAAAGATCCCTGAGGAACACCAGACGGGATACGCATTGATCTTGATGAATACCCATTCAGCACAACAGTCTGAAACCTTTCCTCCACATTATCACGACCAATGGCCGTCCGTGGTTAGCCAACCGTTCGCTGCGATGTAAACATAGTAAGTAAATAAGTCCACGTCTTGCTATGCAGACAGATCGATAAGAAAAAATACGAGTCGCAAAAACTAAAAAAAACTTTAAAACTGGCACTCGTGGGTCATAAAACGGGCTTTTAAAATAAGCATGATGTCGGGTGGCGTGGAAAGACAATATAACGGGCGGAAAAACGAATAAACCCGGTGAGAACATATTTTTGTTGCCGAAAATTATATACAACTCATAGGTAATTTTTAAGAAGTACGACATAGTGCATTGGTAGACTAAGAAAGTCATTCGATTAATGATTTCGTTGCGGGCTCCAAGACAGCTAAATCATTTATCCCGTATACTTCGAGCTGCACTGCCTTGTGCTTTTTGAAATCAAGTAAGTGACAGATGTATACACGTCAGATACATCTGTCCCTTATTCGATCTCAAATTGATACCGTTCTAAGAGCTTATGGTCACCCCCCTGAACTGTTGATTCTGGGTTTTAACATAAACGCAAAAATACATCTACTCATAATTTCTGCTCTGTGTTTCTACGACTCTTATCAATAAAATAAATTATAAGATATAGAGTACTTCAGAACAGTATCTGTGAAGCAAGAAGCACGTAGTTTTTGGTATATTATGTGTAGAAGTTCACGGTACCTACTCTGTAAAAGTAATGATTTATTATTAATTCAATGAGTCTCATAAAGTCTCATAATACTCCTCGGTAGTTAGGTAATTACACACGTTATTAAATATTTGCCTTTTATTTTATTAATATCGAGCCTTGGCTTCGAGAATTGGGAATAACGAAGCTTTTTATGAGTAAATACTTACTGGCTATTAGTAAAAGAATACTAGTTTTTTATCTCCGAAAAAGTTTGTGAATGGAGGGGAAGCTGGTAGGGGTTTTTGCGCATGCATATTCAGGGTGAAAGTTGATAACTGAGTAGTTGTGGCTTGCTGAGAGAATACCGTGAATATATCTGAAAAGTTTTAAATAGGACCCCGTTGAACAGGAAAATTTGGAAAACTAAATCAGAAATCTGAAAGTGGACCACTTTCAGATTTCCAAAAATGATACTAAACGTGCAAGCCTGATCATTTTCATTTGATCTGGTGCGGCTTGACACCAAAAAAACATAAATATGCAAAGCTGACGAAGAAATTAAGGGCTTTGACAAAATCAGATGATTTTTAAATATCGAATTCGATCCAAAAACCTTGCCTGCTTCCTCTCTTGCGATCTTATTATTCCTCTCTGGGATTGTTTTTGAAAACTCATTGTACTTCTCATAAAGAAACTAAGTTAAAAATTTAAAAATCTGACAAAATGATGAATATATCGTGCAATAACTTTATCTATTCCTATAATACCTAGTTACAACACAGCGCTTGGCTAGGCAGACGTATGAGTGAAGCATTGTGGTTGCGGTCCCGCCAGCCGCGGGTAGCCGCGCCCGCGCCGACCACCATCATGCTGGGGGCACACTACGTGACATGTGGCAACACTGCCAACATTGTAAAACCTGATTTATTTAGCACCATTTATTTCCAGACATAAGGTATCAATCAGAATACAAACAATTAGTCAAACGTAAAAAATAAAATTGCTGCTTAACATTTAGGTAAGTTATGCGAACAATAATGTTAAGCTTTATTTTTTTTATTTTGATGGTTCCTAATAAAACAACAAGGCACACCTAACGACTTGCTTAATGGCTCCATGCAATTCGATTTATATAACATTGATAAGTGATTTTTATTTAGCAAAATTGCTAGTACATTTACATGCGCACGCAATGCGATGCAATTCGACCGATTTCCATTTGAAATTTTCTTAGAAAATACTTGCGCAATTTCGTGCCATCTGGAATGTCCTTATAGTTTCAGCAATTCCGTCCATCTGTTTGCGGTTCAATTCAGAGATCTTAAGTTCTAACAAGTAAAATTAAAAACTCCCACATAGTATATTTTATACACTACGCTTCTATCGACAATCTATTGAACACGTAATAACCCGACTGCAAGGGTTATGTTTTTCGCTCGTATATATGTATGTTTCTATTATGAAATATTCTTCATTACCTCGTATCTTTCAAACCACTTGACGGATTTTTATAATTAAGACATAGTTAGATGGGTCTTGACTGCCCAAGTGTTCTTAGATAAGTGCGGTTAAAAAAAAAAAGAAGAATCACGGCGGATTTTGGGAGCCATATTGTAGGGGTTGCAATATTTTTCTTCTTCGAAACCCATCGAGTGGGGTATCAAAATGAAAGGTTTTTAGAGGTGATTACAAAAATATACTCCACTTATATGTTTAAAAGTCATTCGAAAAAAAAGGATTACTAAAAAGTTGTAAATAAAAAAAAATTATAAAATCAAAAAACCCGACTGCAAAGATGTAAACAAGAAGAAAATCATGCTGTGCAGTCGGAGGATATTTATAGTTTTGGTCAGCCAGCTCGCGAATCTTGCGGGAACAGCCCGATTCAAAAAGTAAAACGCCAATAACTTTTAAACGGCTGAACCGATTTTCATCAAACATAGCTAAGACTACTCTCAATAAAGTCACCTTGAAAAAAAAAACTAATTCGTTTCATCCGTTTAGGAGCTATGATGCCACAGACGGATACAAAAATACACAGGTGTTATAAGTTGGATGTGTATCCAACTTATAACACCCCTCTTTTTCCGTCGGGGTTAAAAAGCTGTAATTTGGCATGGTTGTGAAATAAAATATTGAATACAGTTTTTCATCATCGGGTGGGGTTTTTGAAAATACGTTTATTTCAAATCTTTTTCAAATTCAGACAATTTTGGAGTCCATTCTTTGTTAGTACACAACCTTATAATTAATGTTAGTAATCAGTACATGACACGAAAACAATTTAATGAATTTATAATACTTACAGATATCAAAGTATAAATTAAATAAAAATTACACAATTTTAAATTACACAATTTTAAATTACCACCTATTAGATTGAAGTTGTCAAAAATTAAAAATGTCACAGAATTAAAATGTCAAAAAATAGAATAAAATTTTTAAAATTAGAATGACACAAAATTACAATGTCAGAATTTTTTAAATTAAAATGTCCAATTTCAATAGACTAAAGTTACACAAATTTAAATGTCAGAAAATTAAAAAAACCATTTATTAAATACAAATAAAAAATCTATTCATTACATTTAATACAGACATAATTAAGTTTTGGATGGTGATAAAAAAATCAGGCTGTACACACATTTTCATTATTTCTTCAGTTATTAGTGTCCCGCTGGACAGCGCGCGTGAAGTTGCGGTCATGGAACGTGGTAATGCTGCCATCATATTGTGACAAGGGCAGTCTTAGATGGGCTGAATTAGATAAAGATATTTAGGTACTTATGAGTTAGGTTATTGTGTGTATAGAGAGCGAAGGCAATGAAAATAAATGCACTAACTAAAAGAAGAGCATAAAAATATAGAAGCAACATAAAAATTCGCAGATGCGTGCTAAAATCTGTACCTAATGTGGTTCATACATAGTAACCGAAATGTACACATAGCATCTACATACATAAACGAAGTCCCGAGGCACACTATTTGTTTGAACATTTTGATGATCGTCTCTTTTCGAATGTAAATGTACTTGCCCTTTGTATGAATGAAAACCCACCTGAATAAATAGGATAAGCCTGTGTTAAAATAATGGATTCTAGGCAACTAAAAGCTGGCAACATTTCTGCAGAAAGTTCTATTGGGATATGTGTTACATTTGTGATACATTTCAGATGTTGCTTGGTAAGTGAATAATAAAAGGAATGAACAGCAAGCCAAGCACACAATGCTTTGTTCAGGGAGACAATAAAATTTACATGGGACGCCGGGACGCGCTGGCCGACTCATAAAACTTGGTCAGATTTCTCTTGTGGAACTAAAGTAGGTACAATCGGAATACAGACTGCTGTTATTTTATTTATTGGCATAAATCGTTCACTTTGACCTACATACAGAACAGGTACGCCTTGGGGCCAGTTTGGAACAAAATTGCAAAATCTTCCTTTCAGAAAGCAACAATACAACTTTAATCACCTAAAATGTATACATACACCGTAGGTTCATTAATTTAGAAGTAAATGGATTCTGGATCTATTATACTCTAACAATAGAGCAAGGGAATAAAGAAAAGGAAATAAATATTTGACAGAATCTCTCCTGAATCCGATTCCTGAACGAAATAGATTGATGCTCGCAATTATATTGGAATTGAGACAATTATATTGAAGAATACCTTGATAAATTTATGATGAACTTGGTATCAAGTTTTTGTTTTTTTTCTAACTGAACAGACAGCTGTGCTGCTGGGGAGTTTGTTTCGCCACTTCTTCTTCCCAGCAAAAGCACTAGGAAGTGGTGAAAGGCGGGCGTTTTTGGGGGACTGTCTTATGTAATTTTGACGTTCGGAAAGTGCTGATTCTCAGCCTAGTTTGAATAAATGACTTTTGAATTTGAACTTGATTTAATGAATATAATGTTATACACGTGTCTTGAATACAGAAACACGTGTAATATTAGTTTCGTATTATATCATTTCAATTGGCGCTGAGTTCTGCCGTATCCCTCCAGGATTTGCCTGGAACTTTTATGACGAAAAATAAAAACTTTTAGAAGCAGCATACGTTCTATTTAAGTTTTCAAAGAGATACCAGGAAATTATAATCATATAGTTTATGGTATCTGGTGTGAAAAAGCGAAAAAATTGTCAACACATTTATTTGCAAATACATTGAAAAGCGTATATTTAGTAATCTCCATTAGTTTAAATTAAGCTTCGCAAATGCATGCAGTGCTGATAAATATGAATAGCCGACAAGCTGTGATTAATGGCTAGTATGTGTGAGTTAATCCTGGAGCTGTAACTGAAAAGTTTGATTTATAACCGTCAAACTCGCTACGCAATAAACCATCACCAGGGCCCGATCTAGGAATTTCGTCGCTACGGGCATAGCCAATATTTGTCGCCCTTTAAAATGACGCCATATAAGGAGGTAAATGTTTCAGGATATTATCTATTGAAAAAAAATGCGGTTTTCAACCGTCGGATCGGATAAAGCCACTTTTTTGACAACTTCGAGCGAAGTGAAAACGAAGTGAGCTCGAAAATTTCACCTAAGAATTTTCGTAACATTATGAATGTTAAATTATTTAACAGTGGGTTTACAACAGAACAGTGGGTTTAGAACCAATACCATTCGACAGCTAAGCGAGCTTGAAAATTTGAGCACCACACAACGAATAAGTTATGTTATGTGATGAAATGGGCTGTTAGTTCAGTCTGGCCGTCTCTCATTTATGCCGATCTGGGCATTTGCCCGGCTCACCCCTTCCCCCCCTAGGTCCTGACCATCACTGACGTTTTCCTCGTGCATTTTCCCTATTTGAGTATTTAAGTGTTTATTCAAAAAGGTCGTACCTGGTGATTACATAACATCCCGAAGGGTTGGGTCCCATGTTATAGGGTGCGAGCCTATTACCGTCAACGGGGCACAAATCCAGACTTCGAGGTGCTACTGAATAATTCCAGATGGAAAAACCCAAAAACGGAAAGTGTTTTTGGGGTTTTCATGGTCTACCCGAGAATCGAACCCGGACCTCAAGCTTAGCAGTAGCGCTTGTGACCACTGTACTGTGAGATCCGCTATAAGAAATATATACCTTCATATGTTATTTAATCATGGTAAGGAATCATCATATCAGCCGAAAGACGTCCACTGCTGGACATAGGCCTCCCCCAAGCGTCGCCACATTGACCGGTCCCGTGCGTCCCGCAACCAGCGGATTCCTGGAACCTTCACCAGGTCATCGGTCCACCTGGTGGGAGGCCTTCCAACGCAACGTCTTCCGGTTCGCGGTCGCCACTCCAGAACCTTTCTGCCCCATCGGCCATCTGTTCTGCGAGCAATGTGCCCTGCCCACTGCCACTTAAGTTTGGCAATTCTTCGGGCTATGTCGGTAACCCTGGTTCTCTTACGGATCTCAACATTTCTGATTCGATCACGTAAGGAAACACCGAGCATAGCCCTCTCCATTGCCCTTTGAGTGACTGTAAGCTTTCTGATAAGGCCCATTGTTAGCGACCACGTCTCAGAGCCATATGTCATCACTGGCAACACACACTGGTCATAGACTTTTGTCTTGAGACACTGTGGTAAGTTGGACGAGAAGACACCGCGCAACTTCCCGAACGCTGCCCAGCCGAGTCGGATTCGACGGTTGACCTCTTTCTCGAAGTTGGCCCTACCCAACTGGATCGTTTGTCCCAGGTAGACATAGTTGTCCACAACTTCGAGTGTAGAGTCTCCAACCTTGATAGGAATGGGTGTAACATGGGCATTCAACATCACCTTGGTTTTGTCCATGTTCATTTTCAGACGCACTCTTTCGGAAGCTTTACTGAGGTCATCGAGCATTGTACTGAGGCTCTCCATGGTCTCAGCCATGACCACTATGTCGTCGGCAAACCGAAGGTGAGTGATGTACTCGCCATTAACGTTGATGCCTAGGCCGTTCCAGTCCAGAACCTTGAATACATCCTCCAGTGCAGCAGTGAACAGTTTCGGAGAAATGACGTCTCCCTGTCTCACGCCACGCTGGAGAAGGACTGGTTCCGAGGTCTGATCCTGAAGACGGACTGACATGGTGGCGTTTCTGTACAGAAACTTCAACACCTCAATGTACCGGTAGTCGATCTGGCACCGTTGGAGAGACTGCAGTACAGCCCAAGTCTCGATCGAATGGAAGGCTTTCTCGTAGTCCACAAACGCTAAACAGAGAGGCAGGTTGTACTCTTCGGTCTTCTGTATAACCTGCCGCAGCGTATGTATGTGATCTACGGTGCTAAAGCCTTTTCGGAATCCGGCTTGTTCGGGAGGCTGGAAGTCGTCAAACCTGCGCGCGAGACGATTCGTGATGACTCTTGAAAACAACTTGTAGACATGGCTAAGAAGTGAGATGGGCCTATAGTTCTTCAGCCGGGCATTGTCGCCCTTCTTGAAGAAGAGTACCACCACACCCCTGCACCATGCCTGTGGCGTTTTGCCCTCGAGTATGACGGAATCAAACAGCTTCTGAAGGGCCTTAAGGACCGGTTTTCCACCCGCCTTCAGGAGTTCAGCAGTGATTCCGTCATCACCCGGCGCCTTGTTGTTTTTAAGCTGTTTCAGAGTCATCCTAATCTCGTACAGGCTGACAGCCGGGATATCTTCGGTATAGTGTCGGGTCAATCTAGCTCTTGGGTCATTTGCTAGATTTGCAATGGGTTTACTGGGTGTCGTGTACGTGGTAAGGAATATATGCTAGATAATAGTTATGCAAAACAGAATCAACCCACACTATGACAGTTTTGCGAAAAAGTGATTTTTGTCAAAATGTTGGCCAAAGCAAATGTTGTACCATTATCGCTTTTGTTATATAATATTGTCTATCGCGATTTTTTTTATGTCCACTGCCTTAAAATCTTCAATCAAATTAGACAAAAATCGCTTTTTAGGGTTCCGTACCCAAAGGGTAAAAACGGGACCCTATTACTGAGACTCCGCGGTCTGTCTGTCTGTCTGTCCGTCTGTCACCAGGCTGTATCTCATGAACCGTGATAGCTAGACAGTAAAAATTTTCACAGATGATGTATTTCTGTTGCCGCTATAACAAAAAATACTAAAAACAGAATAAAATAAATATTTAAGTGGGGCTCCCATACAACAAACGTGATTTTTTGGCCGTTTTTTGCGATAATGGTACGGAACCCTTCGTGCGCGTGTCCGACTCGCACTTGGCCGGTTTTTCTCAAAACTGTCATAGTGTGGGTTGAACCTGTTTGAAAAAGAAAGAAAACACATATATTTGCCATTTTCTGCATAACTAGGTCCATATATACATTGATACATCGCATTTAGTTTGCCTAGCTAAATCGCGTACCGATGATGTTATCTAGCATACATTCCTTCCCATCATTAAATAACATATGAGGGTACATATTTCTTATACTGGATCTTAGGCCAATAACACAACGAAGCACCTAGGTGATTTTCATGCGTCATATGGAAACTTCATTTACTTATTTCCCTCCTATAATTACTAGTGAATAAAAAAAAATTAATAATTAAATTACCGCGACACATTATTTTTCATGCTTTTTAAACTACATAATTTATCTAGTAGTAGACACGCTTCGATTAATAATCTATCGAACACGTAATTATGACACGAAATCTTGCAAAAATACACCGATTCAAACAGTAATGTCTATGCATGGCATGCCTTGTTTTTTTTTTTGGGTGGGAAATCATCCAATGACTTCTCCCGCTCTGGGTGAAGCGGAAGGGCGTGTCAGACTTTTACTGACTAAAACCCACCCGTGTTCCTTCAGTTGCTTGAGCCAGGGCCGCGGTAACTCTTTTTCAAATTTATCCGCGTCCCAGACAGGCATCGGCCCTATCGGACCCCGTCAATTTTTTGCTGACATCTCTTTGAGGCGCGCGTGGAACACTACGCGCCGTCGACTCGGGCCTGGATACCTGGCATGTCTGCGATTGGTTGGAGGCGCGCGGAGTATGAGAGGGCGCGCGGGCGGCGCGGGCGGCGCTGGCACGTCTCCCGCTCCAAGCATCTTGCCACTCAAATTCTTACCACGACGAAGAATGAACGAACGACGAATATTGTATTTTTGTGATTACACCAGATTATTATAGTCCACCCATTTTATTTATTCGCTCCTGTAATTGAGCAATCGACGTAGCATCGTCAACAGTAAAACGCCCATAACTTTGGAACGTTGAACCGATTTTCATCAGACATAGCTAAGAACACTCTTGATAATGTCATAATGTCACCTAAAACAAAATAAATTAAATTAAAATCGGTTCATCCTTTTAGGAGCTTGACGCCACAGATAGATACCTAAATACACAAACACACAGGTACACACGTCAAACTTATAACCCCTCTTATTCCGTCGGGGCTTAAAAACAAAAAAATTAAACAATCAATCAATCTACCTAGCCTTTTTCCCAACTATATTGGGGTCAGCTTCCATTCTTACCGGATTCAGTCGAGTACCAGTGTTTTTACTTGGAGCGACTACCTATCCGACCTCCACAACCCAATAACTGGGAAAAAACGGTACCCCTTGGCAAGACTGGTGTCAGATCTCAAGCTTCTGGCTACCCGTAACGTGCTTTCTGAGGCATGGAGGAGACTCGGTAAGTTGAAATGGTCACCCATCCACGGACCGACCTCGTCAAGCTTTGCTTAACCTTGATGATCGACCAGTGCGGTTTTTATTATTTAGCCACGAGTTTATAGTAATAACTTTAAACGCGACGGTTTAATTAACAATCAATTTTACGATTTCCATATTTACCTGTTTGCAGATTATTGTGCCCATAAATATGATGACGATTTAATTGTATTTACAATAATTATGACGTTGGGAATGTCTAGTATTATTTTCGGAGAATTTTACAGAATCATGTACCCACATTATTCTGAATAAAATAAAAAAATATATATTTAATTTTTTGTTCGACAAAATAAATAGTATATTATGCAACTAGTGAATAAAGGACGGATTTAAAGCGAGGGCCATAGATGAATCACGAACAAGTAAAGGATTCTAACAACTGAATCACGACCGTAGGGAGTGATTCATGATGATTGAATCACGAGCATAGCGAGTGATTCAAGTGTTAGAATCCTGAGCGACGCGAGTGATTCATGGCCCTCGATATAAATCCGTTTTATTCAAGAGTTGCATACTATATTTTATACCATGACTACGAGAAAAAGAAAGATTTGAGCGAAAATCACAAGGAATAATAATAAATAAATGTTTTGTTACCTTCACCGTGCATTCAACATACACAAAAAATGTGAAAATTCAGGCTTTCATATTTTTTGTAAATTGAAGCTGAGCTAGGCATCTGTGTTTCAGGGGCTAGTGACCATGCACCTCCGTTACGTTACATAATTATAATTAATTAAACACCAATGCAATTAATATTAGAATTACAATCCAAATAAGTATTCACTAAACATCCCAGACTAAAATCAAAATCATGAAAATCATTATTGAAATCCTAAATATTAACAAACTGAAAATTAAATCGATGAAGAAGTTTGAAAGTCGAATATTCTTTGCACAAGGAGTTTGTATCGAGTATTTTATACGCATGGAGGTTGTATAGGATTGAGATGGACGTCAAATATCTGTTTTGGTGTTCTAAATTCAAACACCAAAACAGTGAGTAAAAGTGCTTTTTATTCACTGTTTTCAGTGAATAAAATAAGCTTTTTAGAGGGGGAATGGTATAAAGATTATTATCTTGTGGATAACTTTTTTTTGCTATAAAAAACTAACATAGAATAGAAAAAACTCTATGTCTAACTTTACATCACAACAAACATACCTACCTAATACATTCCTTTGCGGAAAGTAAATTGAGAGAATTGTAGTTTAGGCAGGGTGGGATAAAAGAAAAAGGTTACAGTAAGGGTCGTCCTCTGAGAACAATTTTTCAAACTAGGTTGCCTTCTTGGTTACTCACATCAGTGATTTAAAGCGAAGACAATATGCTTTGAATAACTCAGCGGAAACGAAAATCTTTAAAACTTTCAGGCACTTTAACTTTTATTTATGTTCTCTTGGTTTAAAAGTTTCAGTCGCTTGCAATCTTTGAGTTATGAAATACTTAGGTACTCGTATCGGTGTTTTATAACAGTAGGTATAAAACGTTTTGGTCTATGCACTTAGATTATGTACTTCGGACCTTATATATATATATAGGGCAGATGTTTCATTCAAATTGTCTATATCTACTCGTACAATATTTGAATTTAGAATATTTTAATAAATATTGCTAAACTGCTAAAAAGATTTTTAGGAATATTGGAATTTTTAGGAATTTATTATTATTTATTTATTTATTATTTATTTATTTATTCAAAATTATGTAAGTAACACCTTAACAGCTATAACGCCAATGCGATATTACTACCACAAAGATATTAGACACACAAACATACCGAGGTGAACTTAATGCCGTAGGCATTTTCTTTCCATTTTTCTGGATTATCGGCACTTTATTAGTATTTAGTCCATATTTTATGAATTGTAAAAGGCCAACTACAATGCTACAATTATTCACATTTCTTTTCTAGGGTTCCGTACCCAAAGGATAAAAACGAGGCTAAGACTTCAGTGTCCGTCTGTCTGTTTGTCTGTCTGTCACCAGGCTGTATCTCATGAACCGTGATAGCAAGACAGTTAAAAATTTTCACAGATGATGTATTTCGGTTGCCGCTATAACAACAAATACTAAATACAGAATAAATTAAATATTTAAGTGGGCTTCCCATACAACAAGCCGTTTTTTTGCGATAATGGTAAGGAACCCTACGTGCGCGAGTCCGACTCGCACTTGGCCGGTTTTTTTTTCAATAGGTGAATAAATATACCTACAAATACCTCACAACTTTTACTGACGTAAAAACCGTTCATAACATATAATTAAAGATAAAGTACATAATGAGACTTGCCTCATAAGAAGCTTTCATAAATAAATCTTTAAATTTTTAATCACTGACGGCGACGGAATTAGTGCAGTGATACTTAACCTATGGACCGCGAGCCTCCCCGAGCGGCCCGCCGAGAGTCTGCAAAATAAAACCATAATGCGCGGGACAGGTTGAGATGGGCTGGATGTATATTTATGATTGTACTCTTGCCAACATTTCAAATGCAAGACGCTGCTTTCATAAAAAAAGAGGTCATCACCTGCGGCCCTCATAAAATAACCAGAATGTACAACCATACATATGTTTCCAGCCCGTCAAAAAAAGGTTAACCACCCCTGGTTCTAATGTAATTTATATCAGCAACATCCGATAAAGTATGATCCAACTATTGCACTATTCATAAAAGTATTTTTATTTGCAATATGCCATCAAACGACGTATTTTACGGCCGAGTATTGGGATTTAAAAGCAATCAGTTGCGAAGAACAGATAACGAATCAAGGCGTAGATTCGATGATTAGTTCCCGTGGAAGCTGATCCGCACAAGGGGATCAGCACGGGCTATAAAAGTAAATTGAATTGTTCTCCGGGCTGTTGTTCCTTGCTGCATGAGCCAATGGCCGCTAGCGTGCCTTGTTACGTTTTTAACTTTATGATTTTATAGCCAGCTCCATGTTATGTTCTCTCGTGTGATACTACAAATAAAAATGTCGTTTCAACAAACTGGAACTGTATAAGTACCATAAACACGTTTTATACTTAGGTACTGGATTAACTTAGAGGAAAAGCTCTTGAAAATCCAAAAAAATACGTTCGCTCCTTACCACATTTCCATTCCCTTTACGGCTTTTACGTAACAAAGAAGTTTGGATAGGTACTCACACACGGAAACTGTCATTCTAATCTCAATGTGAATACAGTATCAGTAATGTATTCAAAAGTTCGATCTTTATCAGTTCTTTGGTTCCAATATTGCTATTAGGGTGGCTACAATAAAACTTGGACAATTAAATGTAAGTCAACGTCGTCGGAAGCGGCGAGATAAGACCTAGCGGCGCCCCTTAGCGTGCTACTTGGGCTATTAACAGGGTGGCCCTGCGCCCAGAGTTTCTTGAACTGTCTTCAAGCGTGATTAGAAGTGCCTATTAAATTCAAACGTTTGGTGATTTTCCGCTCAAGGTACTTAATGTGGAAATCCTCGTCGATCCTCTCAAGAATAATGGTTGACTTTATCTTCCCCTATTTGAAAAAAATACTTTGATAAACAATAAATGGCCAACACAAATCACGGAAGTGAAGTATCCGCTAAGCTAATGAGAGGAAAATATGTATTAAAGTGAATTAAGGGCTTTAACTTGAGGGTTTAGTCAAATGGATCGGATTAATTTGTGGATATTTTCCTAATCAGAGGCTCGGCAGCGCATGGTCACCTCAGCTATAATTGGCACAAGTTTTGCTAGGCCAGAACGACGGCTGCGGGACTGTAGCCAACTTTTACTTGTCCCCTGTAATTACTTTTACTACTTTTCTACAACTATTAAAATGTAATTTTAAGTATTTTTGTTAAAGGAGTTATGAAACTGAACTTACCTTCAACTTTTGAAGTGGTTGATATGAATCTTTTAAACATTTATGAATCTTAAGAAGTTTTGTATTAACTTTCATTTTGTTAATAGCTCAAATTGCAGAATAAGTTTAGTTAAGTAGTTGGTAATTTTGCCCGTACTTTTCGAGCACAAAAACTTTCATATAATTAGTAATTTGGTTTAGTTCCATCAACAAGATTGTGCGGGCAAGATTGATGATTCTCATGTCTCCATTTTATTTCCCCGCGGATAATCTCGTTGTCTCCGGCTTAAGGACATGTGAGCCGGAAATACGACAGCAATTTTCCTCCAACTATAGAAAAATGAGGAACGTTTAGCGTCGTGCATGGGTACCCACCCGTGAGTGCAGGGTTCACCATCGCGAAGATACCGAACCAACGAACCGTCCTCATATAATATATCCTTTTTGTGGATCATCTCGTGACGCTGCCGTTTGTCACACATTCTCCTTTTGTTTTAAACATCTGCTGAACAAGATATTCCATTTATTAAAAAGCAACGTGAAAAATGTTACGTGACAATATATCCTCATCCGTCAAACATAAAAAAACCTAAGTAATCATTCTTTCACATTGTGAGTAGATTGGTAGGTACCACGCCAATGTACCTTGTACATAGCTCACAATGTTTTTGGTCGTTTGAGTGATGTGAGCTCGTGATGAATGTCTTGATTACATTCCTTTGACTCAAGAGTGCGTCTGACGGATGACCACTTCGTTTATTGCTCCTACAAGCGACCGCAATAAATAAACCAGTATTACGTTGCTAGCAAAACAACTTGATATTCCCTGCGTCTGTATTTCATCCGTAAAATCAAAATAGAATGCGTTTTGGCATGTCATGAATAAATTGTGACCGTGTTTTCTATTAACAGAAGCAAAAATATGCTTCATAAATGTTAAAAAAGCTTCAGCCGACTCGGTTAACATTCTGAAAATTTCACCTAAAAATATTTCATGTATGTACTTAGGCTCGGGCACGTATCTTATTCTTTAGAAGGTGTATGAATAAATATTTAGTAGAAAAGTGGGTTGCTTTTAGGACGTAGAGTGAGTGAAGTCGCGACAGGAACATTCTCCGTAAAATGACACGTAAATGGAAGCCGTAAGAAATAAAAGTGTGGCAAGGACAGTGCTCTTGCAATTTATATGAAGTTAAAAACGAGGTGGTAGTTAGGGAGGCGGAGGTCATTCTCCGTTCACTTACAATCGTTTCACGCTAATATACACGCGACTCCTCTAATGAGGTGTAATTTAAAAAGCTTCACACAGTCACTTCAGTATATTCTCTTGTTCCCTGAAGAAATAAGGATCAAAGGAGCATTTTTATTTTATCATCGACCCTAAAAGAGGGCAAGATTGAGCTTAGAACGGCAAAATTTCCCTAAATTGATGAGGGGATTGATGAATAAACATTTTTAAATCCCTTTTGTTTCACTTTTGTTTTGTTTACAGATTTAAGTACACGTGGGTCCAAAGTTATAATATAAAATGGCTGCCGAATTTTCAACTTATATTTTTATATGTACGTAGGTAATCCTGCTTTGGCAACAACAACATAAGTAGGTAGGTAGGTAGGTATCTACTTAATTTTGCGGAAGAGTTTTTGTGTGATGTAAGTATACCTATGTATTTAAATATATAGGTTAAATTTTATCAAATTGCGTGAGAGGCTTACCTACTTAATGTGGGTACTTCTACTTCCTCATGCGGAAGGATTACTGAACTGTTTTATTTATTAAACCTTATATATACTTCTATACTAAACTACACTAATATTACATAGAGGAAATATTTGTGTTTTTGTATGTTTGTAACGAATAAACTCAAACACTACTGGTCCGATTTCAAAAATTCTTTCACCATTAGAATGCCACATTATCCGTGAGTAACATAGGCTATTTTAATTACTAGAAAAATTTTAGATCCTAAAGAAAATTGCAATAATGTAACCCAAAGTAGCAAAATGTTGCCTATAAAATTCATTATTATGCGTGCGCTGAAAATACTATTGATGATACATAAAAATTATGTACTACATGATTAAAGTACCTACTAAAAAAGTCCGCGAAGGAATATATCTAACTATCATAGTTACATTCGATGACCTCAGTAGAGCTTCCGAAGGAGTGAGTCTGAAAATGAACATGGACAAAACCAAGGTGATGTTGAATGCCCATGTTACACCCACTCCTATCAAGGTTGGAGACTCTACACTCGAAGTTGTGGACGACTATGTCTACCTGGGACAAACGATCCAGTTGGGTAGAGCCAACTTCGAGAAAGAGGTCAACCGTCGAATCCGACTCGGCTGGGCAGCGTTCGGGAAGTTGCGCGGTATCTTCTCGTCCAACTTACCACAGTGTCTGAAGACAAAAGCCTATAACCAGTGTGTGTTTCCAGTGATGACATATGGCTCTGAGACGTGGTCGCTTACAATGGGCCTCATCAGAAAGCTTACAGTCACTCAAAGGGCAATAGAGACGATGCTCGGCGCTTCCTTGCGTGATCGAATCAGAAATGTTGAGATCCGTAAGAGAACCAGGGTTACCGACATAGCCCGAAGAATTGCCAAACTTAAGTGGCAGTGGGCAGGGCACATTGCTCGCAGAACGGATGGCCGATGGGGCAGAAAGGTTCTGGAGTGGCGACCGCGAGCAGTGGACGTCTTTCGGCTAATTTGATGATGATGATGATCATAGTTAAGTCAGTAGTATGTAGCAGTAAATAGTAAGAGAACAAAAAAAGTATAGGTAGGTAGATTGGTAGGTAGGGTAGGTAGGTAGGTAGGTGGGTAGGTAGGTAGGGTAGGGTAGCTAGGTTGATAGGTAGGGCAGGTGGGTGAGTAGGTAGAGTAGGGTAGGTAGGTTGGTAGCCAATTGACGGGAGTGAAGCCGCGAAGGACAGCTAGTCGTTGATACACATTATTATCTATTCCTTCAAAGGTTCAACATTAAAAAAACTGAATATCTACAGAGACTAAATGTATCTCTGTGTATGTACCTGTAGAACTGGATGAACTTTTGATGAGATGATGGATCACCGGTATCTTAAATAATACTAATGTAACCCTGAGTCAATAATTTCGAATCTGGGAATGACCTAAGATTTTATTTTCGCGCAGATTTAACTCTATGACTGTCTAGAGTCTAGACTGTACCTTTTATATTAGAGACCATCTCTGATAGTCAATTGGATAATCCAAATCAAATAATATCTTTGAAAACTAACGAATATTCACGTCTACAAATAGATACTTATTATGATTTACAAATTCATGTCGCCTATTCTTAAGATATCAAGCAAAACGAAAATCTTAACAACGGTTAAATACCAAATAAATAAACAAAAGTGATGAGTATTGAAATAACAGGTACAATAGGTTCTTTAGAAATAACGAGATTTTAATAGATCTTGAATTCAAGTTGAAACACTTTTAATTCCTTACAAAGGTAATATTTTAAGTTATAATTTGGATTGCAAACAAAATTGCGTTAGTTCAAGATGTGAGTCTACTAATTGGATTTGATTAGGAATCGTTCCTATAGAATTGAAAATAAAACAAAAATTAATTTAAATAACTTCAGTAAAGTAAATAAATGAGTGATATACACATAATCGCAGAGGGAACAGTTTCATTATGCTACGTTCATTGTGTTCGCGGTCCCCAAAGAATACGGAATCTTTCCGTCTCGCAGCGGTGGGTAAACCCTTTTTATTTCTCGAAAAACTTCTGCGACTGCAAAAAGTATCATAAAAGAAGAGAAAATTGTGAGAAAATGAATTTTCCATTTGACTAAGTTGACGACTGAATGGCTTATTCTGTTAAGAGAACATCTTAGACAGGTATCTTACAATTTTCGAGGTTTCTAAGCCTCCGCGCTTTGTGTTACGTTCCAGTTCACTCTGGGTTGTTCGCTCATAATTTATTGACGTCAGATGAAAATTTCTAAAATTTTTCACTTAAAGGCAGACCCAAAACTTGCCTAACCGCGAATATTTTGCGTTCGCAAAATTATCTGAAAACCGAATGTCAATTAAAAGGATCAAAGACTGTTGGCACATCAGCAAAAGGGTAAAATATTTACACGGGAGGGATGAAATGAAATGTTCGTTAAACTGATAAAAAGGTTATCAAGCAGGTAGCTGTAACCATATCTAAACAGAACCCTAATTAGGTAGATCTATTTGATGAAATGGATGGGTTCTTTCTTCATCACACGATTTAATTGGACCACTCCGCAGTTTTACTTTCATGGTTTTTAGGGTTCCGTACCCAAAGGGTAAAAACGACACCGGAATCAATTTTCAAGTCACCGAAATCAATCAATAGTTATTTATTTACATTTAAAGATCGTTTATTTAACTTTCCCATCATCTCGTTTCAGTATTGTGATTATGGCAGATTCAAAAGCAGATCGGTTTAGAAGTTTTTGTAAGTTTTTGATAAGCAGAAAAGTTCTGATATTTGTGTTGTGTAAATTTAATTTATTTTAGTATTATATAACTGCACAGCACACATGTGAGTACTTATATATATAAATATGTATAAAATATACCAACTATAATTCTACCAATTAATGTACCTATATGTCGTTCGTTGACTTTAGTGTGCCCTGGCAGTTGATAGTGTGTCATGCACTCTCTAATGTCTCTCTGATGGTAGCACATATGTTGGATCATTCGGTTCCCTTCATGATGGTTGATCTGAGTGGTGCCGATCCATGTGTCATGTTCGTGAACGGGCGCCATCAGTTGGGATTGGTCATACTTAGCTGCCTCGGCCTGTTTTTAATTACCTATTTATTGTATTTTTTTATTATTTATTTTACTCTAGTCGCTTTTACGTGCACGTCTTTTTACATCGTTCTCACATATATGTATTTTTTCAACAAGAATGATGTAACCAAATACTTGTAAAACACTTTTTATTTTAAAAGAGTAAGTGTGGAGTTTCTTGTCCGTTCTTCTCCATAACAAGCAATATTTCCGAATGGACGGTAGAATCAATTAATATTACTTTTTTTTTTGTTTTTTGACTATCAATAGTACCGCTTAAGGCGCCTCCCCGAGCAAAACGCCGCATTAGTCGTTTTTGTGCAGCTTTTAAAAGATATCTACTCTTTAATTAAAAAGAAATATCAATTAATAAAAATACATTCAATTTCTACATAATGTTGATTCTAAAATTGTAGTACACTTTTTTTTTAAAGATTAGTATATGTTTCACTAATCTCCTTCCAACAAAACCATAAAAATGTGAAATAATTATTGATAGCATGCATCTCCTCGTAAAGCATTCATTAATTATTTTTTATACTAACACTAATGGATAGACAATTTGATAACGAACATTTTATAAGTTTTATTTTTTCAAAAGACCAATATTCGATTTTATAAAGATTTTATTCTAAAATCTGGGCGTATTCACTACCGTAATTCATGCGCCAACAGTGCCGCTAGGCCAATACAATAGGAATGCTCATATCTCATGCTGATTTTTTGGTCAGGGTACGGTCTTAAAGGCCTAATTGAATAAATAAATTTTGATTTTTTATTACATTGGTAATTAAATTCTGGGTACTTAATATACCTAATTGCTTATTTAATTGTGTTAAAATCAACAGGCAAAGTAATATTTTTAATAAAAATACGAACGTTATTAGTTAAGTAAGTGCCTTCTATAATTGTTGTTGAAGAGACTGAATTTTAAGTGATTTTTTATCAATAAGTAAATTGTCTGTGATGCTAGATCTCAACTAATACTTGAGATTTTTTTAAGTTCCTACATTGTTAGTTTAAGATTTTAATTACTAACATGCTAACATGTAATAATTTAACACTTCCTTCCAAAGTTGATTTTAGAAAATTTTCTATAACGTAATAAACGGGACATAAGTCTTCATAAAATAAAATGTTTTATTGTTTTTTTTTTTATCATTACGATGTAACTGAATAGTTACTTCATAACAGTCACAATTTAGCATCGAGGCTAATAAGTAACTTAAATTCAACCTAATTTGCTAATAATTTATATGGTAAAGAATGTGTCCATTGGCACTTTTTTTATTGTCTCTATTATGATGGGCAGACACTTAGTTCATGTGTTCTTAAAAGGTAGCACTCACTACACTTCGTAACACTAATTTCACTCTAAACTAACTCAAAAGGCTTAGTCCTTTTCAGTCTCCTTATTATGTCCGTGGTGTCAAGGAGCTGGATAGCCTCGACATTCACATGTTTATGAAGTCTCTGTTCATGAGCTTCGGCGTATTTTTTTATAACTTTGGCGACGAGGTCCACTCCTAAGTCCCGGTGGATATCCTCGTTTCTAATATACCAGGTTTACTATGCTCCGCAGTACCTTGTTTTGAAATCTTTGAATAATTTCAACATTGGTACGTTTTGTGCAGCCCCAAAGCTGTATACCGTATGCCCATACAGGCATAAGTACTTGTTTGTACAGAAGTACTTTGTTGTACACTGACAATGATGAATGTCTGCCAAGTAGCCAGTACATATTCCTGTAGCGGATATCTAACTCCAGGCGTTTCTTTTTGACATGAGCCTTCCAGCGAAGCTTTGCGTCAAGCGTCATACCCAGGTATTTTGCTGTATTTTCGTAAGGTATTATGCAACCGTTGATATAAACCGGTGTATAATTAGGGCTTCGGTTTGTGAAGTCTATATGGGTCGATTTGGACTCATTTAACTTAATTCGCCATTTTTTTGTCCAGTTGGTGATGGAGTTCACAGCAATTTGTACTTTATCTACGGCTTCTTTGTGAGTGTCGCCTATAGCCATGATGGCTGTGTCATCTGCAAAGGTTGCAATAAAGTTGTTTTTCATTTCTGGGATATCACAGGTGTATAATAGGTACAAGATAGGTCTAAGAACACTTCCTTGTGGTACACCAGCTTTTATTTGCTTGAGATCTGAGTAAGCATCTTCATGTCGGACTCTAAACGTCCTCTCTGTTAGGTAAGATTCTAAAATGTCTGCAAATTGTTTAGGAAGCATTTTCCTTAACTTATAAATGAGACCTTTATGCCAAACCTTATCAAATGCCTGTGCTACATCTAGAAAAACTGTAGAACAGCCTTTTTTTTCTTCTAGGGTTTTTTCTATAATGTTGGTAATTCTATGTACTTGGTCTATCGTGGAGTGTTTTTCTCTGAAACCGAATTGGTAATTGGGAATCAGTTTTCTGTCTTCTATTATTGGTTTTATGCGTCTTATAAGTAGTTTTTCAAATACTTTTGAAATGATTGGTAAAAGAGATATAGGTCTGTATGATGTTACTTCCTGAGGCGATTTTCCGGGTTTGGGGATCATTATTACTTCAGCAACTTTCCAGATATCAGGCACGTGTTTCAATCGGAAAGTTGCATTTATAAGGGTTGTAAGTTTTACTATGGCTTTTCGTGGCAGATTTTGAAGCAGTTCTCCAGTGATAAGGTCGTATCCAGGCGATTTATTTTTGGCTAAGTTTTTGATCATATTTTGCACTTCTTTCGGCGTAGCTAATCGTATATTTAACTCATCATGGTGAGTGACATCTAGTGTTATGTTTTCAGAGCTTTCCTCAGCACTTGTTTGAAAAGTTTGTTGTAAATGCTCTGCAAATATATTTGCTTTCTGTTCGTTGCTTATGGCCCATTTGCCATCTATTTGTATATTAGGTGATGCATGAACAATAGGCTTATTTAGACGTTTAGTGGCTTTCCACAGTGAGTGTTCTGTTTTTCCACTACTTGTTAATTGGCTTAAGTAATTATGTGTAGCATCATCATGATATTCCTGTTTTGCTTTACTTAATCTTTTTGTAAGTCTATTTAGCATTGTTTTGTCAGGTGGATATCTTGATTGTTGCCATTTTTGCCTCTGAGCCCTCTTTGTGGCTATGAGGTTTCTTATTTCTAACGGATAACTATGACTTGCAACTTTTCTTTTCAAGAGAGGTGTATTTCCCCAAGCGCAGTTTTGAATGTCTGTCACAAATTTTGACACTTCTTTATCCAATTGTTGATTATTTTTGTGTGGTACTTTGAGGTCAATCATATTGTCTAAATCGAATTTGAAGCTATCCCAATCCGTGTTTTAATTTTTTTTTTTTTTTTTTATTTATGATGGGTTTGCTCTTGACTCTAGTCTAGGTCATAGGTGATAGAGACAGAGTCTACGATGGAGTGAGCTTACCCAGAAGAAGCCTGTTTACTCTAACTTTGAAGAGATTCGGGTTGAATGCGTTCGGAAACACAGACGCAGGTAGTGAGTTCCATTCATTTGCTGTGCGCATTATAAAGGATGTTTGGAAGCGCTTGGTTCGAATTGGTGGAATGGCAACAAGGTAAGGATGATAACTTGCAGTGCGCCTAGATGTCCGATGGTAGAAGGGGGCTGGTGGGATGAGGTCGTGGAGTTCTTGAGCACACTCCCCGAAGTACAGTCTGTAGAAGACCGACAAGCAGGCAACTTTACGGCGATGAGCCAAGCTGTGAAGCTTGGCGTCCACCAGTTTAACGTCGCCAATGAGCCTCTTGGCTCTGCGTTCCACTGAGTCAAGCGCGGCAAGCTGATACTTAGCTGAACCATCCCAAAGGTGGCTGCAATACTCCATGCAGGATCGGACTTGTGCTTTGTATAGGGTTAAAAGCTGTCCAGGCGTAAAGTATCGCTTCACTTTATTTAGGATGCCCAGTTTTTTGGCCGCGATTTGGGCTTTGTTCTCAATGGAGGAGCCGAAGTTGAGACTGGATGTCAACTCCATGCCTAGGAGCTCGAGCCGATCAGTCACAGGAACAGACGTACCCCGAAAAGTAGGAGTTTGATCGAAAATACTCCTTTTTGCGGTAAAAAGACACGCCTGTGTTTTGGTGGCAAATTCACTAAAGTTGGATTGCTTTCTTTCTGAATTATGGTTTCACTTAAAGTTAAGATAATAGGCGGATCAGTAGGCCAGTAAGTAGGCTTTCCTGTTGATATTGCATTGCAATTGATTTCTCGCATAGCACTAAGCAATTCCCTTCCTTTAGTGTTGGTTAGTCTAGATCCCCAACGTATGTTTTGCGTTAAGGTCACCTCCCAATATAAACGTGTTGCCAAGAAGTTTCAACAGGTTTCTGTACTGCTCTATTTTCAGAGCATGCTTTGGTGGACAGTATATAGCTGCTACGGTAATGTGATGATGTTTAGTTTTGACCCTAACGGCTACAGTTTGTATGAACTCTTCTTCATATTTAAGTTCTAGGTAATGGTAGATGTTCTCTCTTATTATAAGGGTGCTTCCCCCTCTCGCAGTATTGACAGGGTGCAGTGATGTTTTATTGTAAAATTAACTTGCAACTTCTTAAAGACCATAAATGTTCATATAGTACTTAGGCAGTTAATATACATAAAAAAATGTCCTTGAAATATTTGTTATATTTGATTTCGGTGGAGACCATTTTTACAACGTTAAATATCTTCATATCCATTTGATCTATACAACTCCCTCTATTATTAACATGTTTTAAATTAACTCTAGATTTGATATTTCATGTTAGTGATGGATAAATAAAAAATAAATATTGCCACCGAATTGAATGACAAATAATGAGTGTCCTGAGAATGACCGAAATACTAAAAACATAATAAAATAAATATTTAAGTGAGGCTCCCATACAACAAACGTGATTTTGTGCCGTTTTTGCGATAATGGTACGGAACCCTTCGTGCGCGAGTCCGACTCGCACTTGGCCGGTTTTTTTTTGCAATAATTTGAGACTAGTAACGTCTGTTTGTCTATAGCAGTGGTGGCCCAGTAGTAATAGCCTCGATTTATAAGTTATATGTTGTGGGTTCGAACCCAGGCAGGCACTTTACTTTGTGTAAACTATTTCATCACCATTGCTCTCAAAAAGGTGAAGGAAAACATCGTGAGGAAACCTGCCTGTCCTAGAGCCCAAAATTCGAAGGCATGTGACATCCACGAACCCGCACTGAGTCCGCGTGGTGGATTGCACAGAGCCTGTGTCCCAGCAGTGGGAACAATAAAACGGCTGATGATGATGATGAACGTCTGTTTATGTTTCTTAGCACCCTATGTATCAATCAATTTACTAAGTCTTTTCCCAACTATTTTGGGTGCGGCTTCCAGTCTAACGAATAGGGTAAGTCGGAGAGAGTTGCCTATAGTTTAAAAAAAATATATATTATCAATTATACATATATTTAAGATACTAAATGAAATACGCATAGTTTATTTGAATCACTGTTTATTTATGCCATTCAGATTTAAATTGGAATATTTGTGCATCATATTCTGTATTGATACAAGAATATTTTTTTACATAATGTAAAATAGGCATCTCTCCCAGGCACGTGGGTGAGTTGCCTATAGATATCAGGGAAAAAAAAAATGTATTGCCTACAAATATTCCCGCTGAACCTTCACTGCAGTCTTCATGAAACATTACGTTTTTTTTTTCATTACAGGGAGTCAGGTCCAATTCGTCCTTTTTTATTATTGCCTATGAGAAACCGACGGCGAAGAGGTCTGTAAGGAATATTTTATTCTTTACTTGCTTGAAATAAATTTAATGATTTATCTTTTACCAGACGTAATGGCTTTTTCCAGGTCTTCTTCAGTCCATGTAGCTCTATCAGAGCCAGAACGCTTTCTTCTGTATTCATTTGGCATCTAAAAAGATAAAAGACCAAGTAATATTTACTGGGCATCTAACACTGAAACATTATTGGGCATCTCTCCCGGTCATTAGGGAGAGATGCCTATCGACTCACTCAACAAAACAAGATCACAATATTAGGTTGGAACAATTTAATATTAGGAAAAATATTATAACATTTGCGAGTCGGACTCGCGCACGAAGGGTTCCGTACCATTAACGCAAAAATCGGCAAAAAAATCACGTTTGTTGTATGGGAACCCCACTTAAAATAATATTTTATTCCGTTTTTCGTATTTATTGTTATAGCGGCAACAGAAATACATCATCTGCGAAAATTTCAACTGTCTAGCTATCACGGTTCATGAGATACAGCCTGGTGACAGACAGACAGACAGACGGACCGCGGCGTCTTAGTAATAGGGTCCCGTTTTTACCCTTTGGGTACGGAACCCTAAAAAAATACTACAAACTAGCTCCAAGATTATATTCATACGATTTAATTATTTACACTTACCTTATTTAAAGAATAAACACCAAAATATTACTTTTAAAATCTTTTCAGACTTTTCTCTCCATCAGGATAATATTATTAACCATTAAGTAATATCTGGGTTCCACCTGCACAACTAACTAATACTACGAATTTATTTTTCTATTAACTAATTGTAATCCCTGTAATTTTACTTTGAATCTGATAACGTTAATTGAAACTTTGTACCTTTGTCTTGTATGGTTGTTAGATACACATTATGTTTTACTCATATTAATTGAATAAAATAAGTATTATGTGAGTACATTCAAAAATCATTTATCACAATCGTCGCTC
This sequence comes from Orthosia incerta, assembly GCA_948252205.1. Lineage (NCBI taxonomy): Eukaryota > Metazoa > Arthropoda > Insecta > Lepidoptera > Noctuidae > Orthosia > Orthosia incerta. The sequence continues at coordinate 12,868,050 of OX411748.1, forward strand.
GAAACATATCATGGCTTTTAGTCCGCCTTTGTACAGTGATTTTAACTTGTGCATAAAGTTTTAATCTATACTATATATATATATTAATATTATGAAGCTGAAGAGTTTGTTTGTTTGTTTGTTTGAACGCGCTAATCTCAGGAATACTGGTCTGAATTATTTTCGTGTTGGATAGTCCATTTATCGAGGAAGGTATATAACATCACGCTATGGCCAACAGGAGCGGAGCATAAATGAAAAATGTAGCAAAAACGGGAAAAAAATATTCCCTTTTTTTTTAGAGCTTCCGTTGCGTGCGCTGCCTAAGCGGTTAAAGTAACGCAAACTTCATGTATGTAGGGTAGGGTAGGCAGGTAGCCAGTTGACGGGAGCGAAGCCGCGTTGGACAGCTAGTAAATAAATAAATATCGTCATAAAAAGCTTTAACACAACCATTAAAGCGTTCCGTCAGCATCGATAGCATTATAAAAGTGGTTTAAAGGCTTTATTTGCGTTAATCTGTACCTTCCAGGTTTACGTTGACCTCGGTAGGCAAATCCATTTGGTGTAAAGCCCATTATCCCTGGCTGGGAGCCAGCACGCCGACAATGCTGGCTGGTTCTGGCGCGACACCAATAGTCCGGATTATCTCGTCCCGCTAGCAATGGCTACAACGCAAAATACAAGATTTACTATACCCTGTATTTAGTGCGTGCACATTAGCTTACGTTAATGGATAGGTTTATTGTGTTATGCTAATATAATGGAGCTCATGTGTTTTAATTATTGCTTCATGAATACGGTTTTCTGTTATTTGAGAGGATTTATTGTTATTGGGTTAAATTAATAAAACCCGTATGGTAATTTATTCAATAAAATAATATGTCAATGGGTCATTTGGGAAATCGTTTTATGCCCATTGTGTGTTTGATGGCAGCTTAGTCTTGGTCGGATATCTCCAACCAGACGCATCATAATGTCAAAAGTGCTACGGACTACGAGCGACTGCTACGGGCTACGAATTGCTGCTACGCGCTACGAATTACTGCTACGCGCTACCACTGCTTGCTACGAATATCATTCTTAAGTATTATCAAACAGTGACTTTAATTTTATTTTAGCTTCAACTTGAGTCATACTATTCATAATTTCATATCATACAACTTCAACAGACCTCTCTGTTGGGTACAAAAGTTTTAGATGCACTAGAAATTCTTACCATTAATATTCCTTTTTAATTAGCGAAGTGAATTCCAGAATAAAACCAGTATATATCAGACAAAAAACTACGAACGTTAAGCCAGCAGCATGCTTAATGCTCATTAAGTATTTACTGCCGGCTGCTTTAACCAGGAATGACAAAAAGCTCTTCCGTAAAGTCTAGCAGTCTGGCTAGTTGGTCTCACTTACGTTTTTGCCTCTGAGTTTCCCTGTAAGCTAAGCCGAGCGCATTAGGTACCAACGGTACTCTTAAACCCCTATTTATAAATAAATCGTAGTTGCAAAAAGAAGGCTTTATTTAAGTGCCTGTAAACGAGAATTACTTTATAAAAGTGTTAATTTATTTTATGGGAACTATCTAGTATGCTATTAGATATTTCTATGTTTTTCAAGGCTATGGATAGCAGAGTATGTTTATGTGTTTTACCTATAGTTAAGTCGTACATTTCGGTTAACAGTCCTAGGCAAAATACTTATCTAGACCGGGCGAGCAGGTGGCTCAGTGGTAGCAGCCGCGACTTACATGTTGTAGGTCCTCACGACCGAACCCAAGCACAGGCGCTTTCCTTTGTGTAAATTATTTCATCACCTCTGCTCTCAAAACGGTGAAGGAAAATATCGTGAGGAAACCGGCATGTCCTAGAACTAAAAATTCGTAGACATGTGACATCCACCATCGCGCACTGGGCCCGCGTGGTGGATTACGGGCGATTCCCACTTATAGAGAGGAGGCCTGTGTCCCAGCAGGGAACATTAAAAGGCTGATGATGATGTCCCAGCAGAGACCCTAGGGCTTCACGGATTGACAACAGTTCCTTTCTAGTAACAATATACTATAGCAAGCTATTTATATTGATACATTCACCTGATCCAATACAATCCATGATAAGATGAATGTAGTTTCCTAATATGTATTTAATTAAGATGTACCCCTTCCTTGTAACAGGTTACATACATATATGTAGTAGGTATAGGGTACGTACGTCTTAAACAAATGTATTGGTAAAGGAAACTGTTTAATTAGTGGCTCCATGTATACATGAGTAGGTAGTGAAGGTACGTTCCCCAAGCATTGTTCCACCTCAACAATATTTCAGAGCGCTTCGAGTAATAAATGCCACGAAGTAAACAGTTGGCTATACGTTTCACATTTTAGAGGCCACGTACGCGCCAATGTTTTATAAGGACAATAGAACAAATTAGCTACGTACTGATGTTACTATGTATGGTAAACACAAGTACGTAGGTAATATAAGTACAAATAGGTAAGTACCTAATTTGAACTTAGGTATGCATTAGAAACACCGTTCCCCCTAAGCTTTCAAATACGAAATCAAAATCTAAATGCGTAATAGATTTTTGTACATGTAAATGCGTACCTAAGTAAGTTCAGCAACATAGCCAGCAAACAAATTTTGGGAAGTCATTGAAAAGTTACCCTGTAGATATAACTACCTTCTTATAAATGAAATACCGACGTCTGAAATTCCAACCCCTTTGACCTCTTGCCTTAATTCTTTTGTTCTTTAATCGCACACTTATTCATTTGATCTTCCCCTCTTGAAATAAACTAAGAGTCACAAGAATAAACAAACTTTTCAAACGAAATGTTTGGACTGGATTACTTTGGTTATGTAAAAAGGAACGTTGGCCTAGCGCCATTGAATAAAGCGAAATTATTGTTTTTTTACAACAAACAAAAACATTTTCTTTTTATAGGGATAAGTCGTCAATAGAAGGTGCGTAGGTAGATATTGAAAATAAGAGCCGTTACTTTTGTTATTAAAGAGAGGGAGGGTCAAAATGAAAGTTCAAAGTAGGTAGATCAACATTATCTAATCGCCTAGAGCAGAAGCCTTTACCTGGCTTAACAATGAGCTGATAGATCCATTCTAAAATAGCAGTACCATTGTTACTACGCGTATTAATTGCGCCATAATAATAATGTGGTACCAACCAAAACTTATGTGGCAGTGGGCAGGGCACATTGCTCGCAGAACGGATGGCCGATGGGGCCGAAAAGTTCTGGAACGGCGACCGCGAACCTGAAGACGATACGTTTGAAGGCCTCCTACTAGGTGGACCGATGACCTGGTTAAGGTTGCGGGATGGCGCTGGATGCGAGACGCACGGGATCGGTCAATGTGGCGACGCCTGAGGGAGGCCTATGTCCAGCAGTGGACGTATTTTGGCTGAAATGATGATGACCAACCAAACGATTACACGTAAACATGCATTATCATTGTTTACGTGTGAATAAATAAAACGAAAATACTAGAAATTCTAGAAAAATACTAGAAATTCACCTAAGCCCGATCGAAGTTTATACAGATAACGTTTGGAATGCCTATGAATGCAACTATGTAGCCACAATACTACGCCACTCATGTAAACCACAGGCCACTATACCTACCTACCTAGCTACATTTCATTATTTTGCTCCTGAGCGCCCCTACACTCATGGCTCACAAAACCACACTTCAAAGTAGTTAGTAATCTATCAGTGTGCCCACATCGACCACTGTCTGTAGGAGCCATTAAGTAAATGAATCGTTATTGTTGTCTTGTCTGTAAGAAGATGAACTACGACTGGCTACGACCAACCATTTAGCTTACCTACGTGCTGTCCGTCTGTTTTACTGTTTTCAAAAGATTTATTTATGTTTCGGACGATACAATAGCAATATGTTGTATCTACAAAAAAATAAAAAACTGAACCCTCTTGTTTGGTGCTGCTGTCGGGTGAACAGTTAAGTACCAAAGTATTCTCCCTGAAACAAACCCGGTCCTGCTCGCGTCCCAAACCGACGTCTTTCTTTAGATTAGATAGCATATTCGCGAGCTGGCTGACCAAAACCAGATGTATCCTCCGACTGCACAGCGTGATTTTCTTCTTGTTTACGTCTGTTTAGTTGTTTTTTTTTTTATATTTTGAATTATTTATTTATTTATTTTAGCTATTAATTTTTCAAATTTGGTACATATAAAACAAGAAAGTGTGATATATTTTTGAAATCACCTCGTTAAATCCTTTAATTTGATACCTACCCCATACTATAGATGAGGTAGGCAGAAAAAAAAATTGGGCCCTGTGTTTGTTAAAAACTGACGAATCATCAAAATCGGCCAACGCGTTTGGTCTCTAGAACGCCACATAGGAACAAACATACATACATCATCATCATCAGCCTTTTAATGTTCCCACTGCTGGGACCTACAACTTGTAAGTCGCGGCCATTACCACTGGGCCACCACACATACATACATAGACTGATAAACACATTACCGTCCTTCGGAAGTCGGGTAAAAACTCGATCCTGCTCGCGTCCCAAACCGACGTCTTTCTTTACATTAGATAGGTCCCGACAGTAACTTGGACAAATATGTATAAAGTGAACTATAGTGTTTCATCATTGTATGTATTTTTCGGATGCTTTACGGTTTTGAAACTTGGGTTGTATAGATAATATTTTTTTTTTCACTTTTTAGTGGTACTATAGTACACTTTTTTGTGGTTCTATAGTACCTAAAACTGGGCGTTTTAGGTACCTTACTATAGAAATTGTGCATTATGTACCACTAAAAAGTAAAAAATAAAAAAAGTGATGGCAGAATAGATTCACCAAATAACATGTAACTTGAACATAACCGGTGGAATGAAAGTGTACCAATGTGAACTGTACACATCTACTTACCCGCTTAGAGCATACTGGCGTGATGGTATGTTATGAAATGGTGTAAACTATAAACAGACATGCGATTGCAGCAAAGCCGAGAGATTTGCCATCATTTATTGAAGAGTTCTGTTGTATAACTCCGAAGTTCTTCATCAGATCTTTACCAAATTTAAATGGGACCATTTCGGAGTAAACTTCTTTCAAACAAAAAAAAAATTTTCCAAATCCGTTTATATATGACGGAGTTATGCCCGAACATACATTAAAAAAAAATTAAAACATCCAAGTTGAGAACCTCCTCCTTTTAGGGAAATCGGTTAAAAATAGTCTAAATCTAGTTTTTCAAATAGGTAATTGTATCATCTGAAAAGTTTTTGCACAACATTCTCATACATTCAACAGGTTTAAATAATTTAATATTATTTGTAAAAAATACTTTTTTTTTATTTATAATCTAACTAGTTATTCGATTTCAGAACGAAACTGCGCGCTGTATCTTTTCGCGGGCTTTTTGACGTCTAGGTAGATGTCAAAGTCAAAACAAAAGTTGGAGCAAAATATTCTTTAGGTGGTTAAAATCGTGATTAATTAATAAAAACAATGATTCTTTATTTGAAAAGTGGATAAATAAATGCGTTTAGTGATATTTTTAAGAGTTTTGTGATTAATTTCCAATCATGACATCGCTGTTATCAGCGGAATTATCTGCTACATGCAATGCCTTGGGAACGTATGACAAAAAGACCGGCAAATATTTAATTGACGACTTTACACTAAACACTGTTAAAGATTTAATTCGTTACTTACGTCGTGATGGCGAAGATCACGAAATTCGACGTCATTTTGGTCAAACAAAAGTGTTACAAAGTGATCTTCTGCCTATGCTTGTGGATCACTGGGAGAATACAGAGTTATTCGACGTTACACTCAGGTATGTGGTGTAAGGATTTCTAATCGTCGAATGAACAACTTATATTGCCATTATCATCTTAGAGGAAATATTAGCATTCTTTCTGAAAGAGACATCTAAACTTAACCTTAAATCCGCTTATAAAATACAACTTGAATGCAATACATAATCATAACATTGCGTTTCTTGTTATTATAAAAAAAAAACAATAAACATCCAATCATTTTAAAAATTGTTATTTGTTTTTCAATCTTTGGAGAAACCAGGCAAACATATAAAGCTTCTCCTTTGTTGTTGTAGACTGCTAGTAAACCTTACAAACCCGGCATTGCTGCTGTACAGAGAAGAAGTGCCAACTGAACGAACAGCCAGACACAACTACCTTCAGATCTTGTTACATCTGCAGTCTTACAAAGAAGAGGCATTCACCAAAGTTGATACATGGAACATTTTTGCTAAGAAACTGGCAAAGGTTTTAGAAATAGTAAGTGTTTTATCTTCATATAAGTGACCAAGATAATTGTACAAATTAAAATCAATTGTACTGAAAGTTTTCTTTTCTATTTTCACTAGATTAATCAAAATAATAATCATCTCCTTGCCATTATCCAAATTACTTGTAAAAGCAGCCGGACAAGCACGGCCTGATAGGCTTGAGTCACTTATATTATCACGGATTTTGCTTCCAAACTGTGATAAAAATATGAGTCTCAAGCCTGTCACAGTAGGCCGTGCTCTCCCGGCAGCATGATTTCTTTTTTCATTCTGTCCTGTTAGCTGTCAATCTATCATTGACTCCCTTTTCATTCATATCATTCCTCTTACATTCCATCCACCTATTCTTTGACCTTCCTCTCTATCCAACCACATTTATTGAAGTATTTGTACCACATATCAAATGCATGAAAACTGAAGGAGGACAGAAGAGTGTTTTTTTTAAATCCTTCTTGATAAAGGTTCCTTATTGTATATAGGACTGGTCAGAACGAGATGAAGATACAGGACTTATTATTGAGAGGATATTGATTCTAATTAGAAATGTGCTACATGTGCCCGCTGACTTGGACAGAGAAAAGCGGCCAGAGAATGATGCCAGTGTGCATGATCAGGTAAGCCTACTTATTTTAATTTTAATAAAATATTTTTCAATACAGATATTTGTGTCCCAAAATACCAAATGCGTAAAATTTTGTTAACTCAGACCAGTATTAAACTATTTTCATAAAATATTTATTTTAGGTGCTGTGGGCGCTCAATCAGTCAGGTATCCTAGACATAATCCTATATATGTCATCAGAAAATGAAAAGCAGTATTTCATGCACATCCTTGAAATCATATCTCACTTACTAAGAGAACAGAATCCTAGCAGCTTAGCTGATGCTGCATTACAGAGGAGTGTTGATGAGAAGCTTAGAGATGATCAAGAACTGCTTTCTATAAGAATGTCAGAAAATAAACAAAGGATCAACAAGATTAAACAATACTCTGGGACTAGGTAACATTAATATCAACCGTTTGTCATTACATCACATCACATCATCAGCCTATTAATGTTCCCACTGCTGGGACACAGTTCTCCTCTCTATGAGAAGGAATGGGCCGTAATCCACCACGCGGGCCCAGTGCGGGTTGGTGGATGTCACAAGTCTTCGAATTTTTGGTTTGAGGACATGCAGGTTTCCTCACGATGTTTTCCTTCACCGTTTTGAGAGCAGTGGTGATGAAATAATTTTACACAAAGTAAAGCGCCTGCCTGGGCTGGAACCCACAACTTACAACTTGTAAGTTGCGGTCGATACCACTGGGCCACCACTGCTGTCATTACATAGTTTTCATATAACTGGCTGACCATGTTGTTTTCAACCAATCCAGTATTCAAACAAGCAAATAAAAAAATATAGCAATTCAAATTGGTCAAGCCAGGTTTGAGTTTTAGAGAGTCTAATGAAAATCAATTGATTTTATATATAGGGTTTTTCAATAAGGGCAGGTAGATGTTGAAAAGAAATAAACAAGCTGTGTGTGAGGTATTAACAAAAATTTTTATTTGAAAGGCCCGCTTGTGCCAATAAGTGTGGAATATGACATTGTTCAAATGCCTGCCTCGGCTATTTATAAAAACCCTACAAGAAAAAGTCTAGCGGAGTCAAATTGCATGACCTTGGCGGCCAATTCTCATCACCCCTGCGAGAGATAACCTTACCCGCAAATAGCTCATGCAAAAGTTTTATCATTTGAACGTGCTGTTCAATCATGTAACTTGCCATGGTGATTTGGCATAAGTAACTGAATAATAAACCAAAGATTTGATAGATGTCACAAAACAAAACGGCCGCCACGGGCCGCCAAAATCTAACCGCGCCAATTGAAAATCCCTTTTTATAAGATAGTATTTTAATATTTGAGACTGCAAAACTATCAGATGTCAGATCTAACTTTGTTTTATTGTGTGATGGGAAGGGATGGTTCAGTGCAAATGGCACCATCCCTTTTTTGAAACAGAACACTAATGGCTACTAAATGGTATGTAACTTTCTTTGTTTCTTGGACAAATACTCTAATCCTTTCACCTTGCAGGCATTCACGGTTTGGAGGCACCTATGTAGTACAAAACATGAAATCTTTGTCAGACAATGATTTCGTTACCTTGAAACCTTTGAACAAGATATCTAATCTAGACTTTAGTGGGGGCAAGAAATCCAAACTGGTTAGACCTAAAAATCGAAGACCAGTTGAGAGTGGTACTTTAGAGAGGAGGTCAGCTTTTGCTATAAGGTAAGCAATATTATGTTCTTTAGTGACGTAATTAGCCATATTTTTGTACTAGAAATAAAAAAAAGACTTAACAAAAGGCGCATTCTTTTTAATTACGAATAACATACACACTTGTTGTCTAATTTACACATAGGCAGAATAATCAACATCGGTTTTACTTGCCATATATAAAACCTACTTTCTACTAATATTATAAATGCAAAAGTTGGATAGATGTTTGTTACGCAATCACGCCAGAACGGCTGAACGGATCTGTATAAAATTTAGCACAGAGACTATAGTCTGGCATAGCCATTGGCTACTTTTATCCCTTGCGTACATTCCCTTGGGAAAAAATTTTCAACATTCGCGCGGGCAAAGTCACTGGCAGAAGCTAATAAGTATAGAATAGTACAAAGTGAGCAAATATGATATTAACTTGCAAGCTATTTGCTTTGTGAATCTCAAAGGAATCACCAAAAATAAAGTTCATATTTCTTTTTTGGTTTTTATGAGGTAAGCTTCCTGTTCTCCCTTAACTGTATCACAGCCTGAAGCCCTGCAGGCTTTGGAACTAAAATGGCTAATATTTATATTTTTCTTTTCCCTAGACTATTTTTAAAAGAATTTTGCATAGAATTCTTGAACAGCTCCTACAATCCACTAATGCATTATGTGAAAGATGTTTTAGTAAGAGCTAAAGCTCAGCAGAATGATGAGTCCTACTACTTATGGGCTGTCAAGTTCTTTATGGAGTTCAATAGAGGACACAATTTTCAGGTTGGGCTGGTCAGGTAAGACTATTTTCATTCATACAAGTATTTTTTAAGTATCTAGAACTTTTGCAAAACGTTTTGATATTTATTTGATTACGTATTCATTTCGAAGTTACCTGACTTATTAGTAACTTGCATTTCTGATTTACAGATCACGCTTTGATTTTGACGAGTAAAGTGTGAAGTCATATGAATATGAACCTTATTGTTTCTGTAGTATGATTTACATTCGTATGAAACGCGTGATTTGTGAATCTTGTCCTTCAAAATAAGAACTTATCACGCGATAGTAACTCATATGGCTTCAATTTACAAAATAATAATATGTATAGTTTAAAATTCTGCTATATTTTAACATTTCAGTGAAACAATGTCAGTTCCAATGTTCCATTATGTGCAGCAGCAAATGGAGAAGTACTATGACATGATAAAAGTTGAAAAGAAAAAGTTCACAGCTTGGGTGAGAAGGCTGCATTTAGCTCTAAGAGCTTACAAGGAGTTGCTCAACACTCTCCTAGCTATGGACAAAAGTACTGATCCCAGCGTTAAAGAATCCGCGAAAGTTTTGAAGAGCAACATTTTTTATGTATTGGAGTATAGAGAGTTTATTATTTCGACGTTCCTAAATTATGATGATAATAAAATGCCAAGGTAAGTTTCTGTACACTGTTGAGTTTTTGAGTTAAGGTTGCCCTAGTCGGCGGCACGAACTATTTTGTGGCCGGGGTTAAAATGCATGCTATGTCATCCGAAAACACGTACGATAGGGATAGACGCTGTGATGAGCAGTAAGAAGCTAGTGCGGGTACGAATACACACTTATGGCATAAAAATAATAAATGGATGATGATTTAGAACGAAAAGCAGCGCATGAAATTTTATGAACAGACCTTTGGTAGTATGAATAGCATGAAAAAACAGCTGAATGTAAAATTAAATTGTTTAAAATAAAATTATTTGCATTTTTAACTGCTAATCTATCCCTGTATGGTAACTGTTTTGCAAATTTCTTTCTTTTTATGGTATTTATTGCCGCCCAAAGATGCCTTGAAATTAGTGTTGAAATATGGAACTTTCGACGCTCATAACTTTTAAATACACGTTTTTTTTTTTACTTTTTTGTTCCCATACAAGGCTAGATAATGATGAGGCAAATTGATATAATTTTTAGGGTTCCGTACCCAAAGGGTAAAAACGGGACCCTATTACTGAGACTCTGCGATCCGTCTGTCTGTCTGTCTGTCCGTCTGTCACCAGGCTGTATCTCATGAACCGTGATAGCTAGACAGTTTAAATTTTCACAGATGATGTATTTCTGTTGCCGCTGTAACAACAAAGACTAAAAACAGAATAAAATAAATATTAAAGTAGTTTTTTGTGATAATGGTAGGGAACCCTTCGTGCGTGAGTCCGACTCGCACTTGGCCAGTTTTTTATTTTGAGCGTACGCCGTCAAACAGTGGAGTAATCGCCATACTACGTTTGTATGGAAGAATATACATATAACACCCTCTATTATAATATCGCCTCAATCGTAGTCTCTTGTGAACTTGGCCACTGTCACAGAAATTCGGCCAGCTTTTTTTATTGATGATTCATTTGTGAAAAATATTGAGACAGTGAGAACAGTGATAATTTTTATTTATCTTCGTTTTATTTTAGGTCATACTTAGTGGATTTAATGGAAACAGTGCACTTGTTTTTGAAAATGTTAGAACATTACTGCAAGAAGACTGGGCTTGTTGTCCAAAAGAAAGTAAGGAAAAAGGCTAAATCGAAGCCAAAAAGTAAGTTTACTCATTTTAACATACTATTTAGATTCCTTAGCAACCAAATATTTTATGAGAGCTCCTGCAATTAAAGCATTTTTCTCCATTTTAGAATTCATTTGTGTTCCCACAATTTTACCGACCTCATCAGCCCATCCCGCGTTCTAAAATTCGCTTAATACAAATTGCAAATATCCAGGCCATTAAATGATAAATTTCTAATGTGTGTAATGCACTGGTAACAACGATAGGTGGCGCCATACATCATGATGAGCGGAACTGCCGACGTGGTGCATAATATTTACATACATTGTGTTTATGCTTATGCTACACATTATAAGAGCTTGCTAGTGGTTTATCGGATACGTAAGGGGGGTCACCGCATATTTGCTTAACATAATTTAATGCAATCGACTGGAGTGAGATGAGTCTGTTTGTGAGGGTAGTTGTGCAAGAAAACATGCACTAAGCCATTATTATAATCAATACTGCAAACATTTTCGACATTTACGGTCTCCTTGAGTTTATTTCAGTCCCGGATACCAGGATCAATTTAACCTTTTTTATGCAAATCAGAACCTCATTAAAGAGTGGGCTGTGAGACTAATTTCAAGCATACTTCACAAAAATATTTCGCTGTCCATTATCCTTTTTATAACACAGTACGACAACCCAAACAAGACCTTTCTTATCTGTTAACAACCCGAAAAAAAAAACACAAATGACCCTCATTTATTTCCGTACAAAGCTTAAATCGTATAACTACTTTTAAAAGTAATTTACGGTCAGATGTGATAAAAGGAGGGGAGAGAAAAGGAGAGCTAATTAATATTGTGGTGCAGAACAAAAGGCGGGTGTACAAAAGCCTAAGGTCGTGGAGGCCGCGGCATGGGAAGAGGTTCGGGCACAGTTGGCCGTGGTCCTGACTTCAGGCGTCGATGAACACCCGCCGCCCTTCGATGCTGCCTCAGACGTGCCCATCGACCAGCAAAAGTAATATTTTTATTTTATTGTACTTTTTAGCTTTTTCTGATAGACAGTCGCTCCAATTAAAATACTGGTACCTACTCAGGTGCATCCGGTTGGACTGCCGAACCCATAGACTTCTATTATATACTAGAGGCCGAACCCAACATAGTTGGAGAATGCTAGACAGATTAATTGACATTTTATTAGCTTTTATTTTTACCCGGCTGCAAGGCAAGGGTTATGTTTTTCGCGCGTATCTTGTATGTTTGTATGTATGTAATATTCTTTATTACCTCGTATCTTTCAAACCACTTGACGGATTTTTATAAGTAAGACATCGCTAGATAGATCTTGGCCGCCCAAATGTTCTTAGTTTTTTTTTTTTTGTAATATTATTGATAGGCTCGCGCTTGACCACTATCTCACCTGATGGTAAGTGATGATGTGGTCGACGATGTAGCGCGCTTACCTAGAAGAAACCTATTCACTCTTGACTTAAAGACTCCCAGGTTGTAGCTCTCAGGAAATACAGACTCCGGCAGGGAATTCCACTCCTTAGCTGTACGCATAATGAAAGTATTCCCAAAACGTTTGGTGCGTATGGGTGGAATGTCCACCATGTACCGATGACACATCGCCGTACGTCTTGTATTCCGATGATGGAAAGGGCTAGGAGGAATTAGTCCATGCAATTCCAACGCACACTCCCCGAAATGTAAACGATAAAAAACCGACAGACTGGCAACTTGGCGCCGATGTTCAAGGCTCTGGAGCCTAGACTTGACCAATATCTCATTGCCGATGAGCCTCTTGGCCCGCTTTTCGATCGACTCTAGTTCATCCAGCTGGTACTTGGCAGATCCGTCCCAGAGGTGAGAGCAGTACTCCATGCATGACCGAACTTGGGCTTGATACAAGTTGAACAGCTGTTCTGGCGTGAAGTATCGTCTCACCTTTGCAAGGATCCCCAACTTTTTGGCAGTCAGTTGAGCTTTTGCCTCAATGAATGGACCAAAATTGAGGGTCGATGTCAACGTAACGCCAAGAAGCTCGAGATGGTCCGCAGTGGCGGCTGGTGAATTGTGTTAGATTTACTAAAATTCACAGGAGCCTATGTAAATCGGCAAACCATCTCGCTAGCGACTTCTAATTCGACGCCAACGCCATCTAGTTACGTCAACTTGTAATGTTGGTACTCGACCCGAAGATAAATTTCGTTCGTCAAACCTCGCCCGCTCTCGGTAATCTTCGGTTCGCTGGGGGGCACAAGAGTGGTCATATTTTGCCGTACATTTTCTATTGAACTATCTCTGTCTCACGCGCCAGGCGTTTTCACTAGTTTCTCGTAGAATTGTATGAACTCTCGCCGTGCGCTTTAGCCTACCGCACCGGGAATTTTTTACAGCAATATACGTCTTATTACTTTAGCAAAGAGCTTAAATTTGTTCGTCATAATTTCGTAAATATTGAATAGATGGTTGATCAGATATTATTAAACATTTTTATTTAATTTCTATACCTATTAAAATCTGGCAGTTCAGCGCACGAGTGAACTTAAAGTACAGCCGCCCCTGATGGTCCGTTATCGGCACGGTTACACCGCGGAAAGTAGGAGCCGGGTGGAATTGGCTCCTTTTAGCGGAAAAAAGACACGCCTGGGTTTTAGCAGCATTAAACCTGACCAGATTGGCATCGCCCCATTCGGAGACTGCTTGCAAGGACAAGTTCAAGCGCTCCACCATGGCCTCCCGGAGAGACCGGACCTGAGGCCCGGTAGCACGCGCGTTGGACAAGTATCTCTCAGCAACAGTGCTGTCGTCTGCATACCCAAAAGTGCCGGGTTTTAGCAGATCATTTATGTGCAACAAGAACAATGTTGCTGAGAGTACCGACCCCTGAGGGACCCCGGCGTTGATATCCCGTTGGTCAGACGAGCGGCCATCAATAACCACTCGTATAGACCGGTCCCTCAGGAAGTCTGCGATCCAATCGCACAGACCACCGGGCAGACCGAATGACGGAAGCTTACCAATAAGGCTCTCATGCCAGACCCTGTCAAAAGCCTTCGAGATGTCGAGGGAGACGGCAAGCGCTTCCCCGTGCCTCTCGATGGCTTCACTCCATATGTGAATGGCATACGCTAGAAGATCCCCAGTTGACCGATTTCGGCGGAAGCCATATTGGCGGTCACTGAGGATGTCGTTAGCTTCTAGGTATGCCAGGAGCTTGGAGTTGAGCACCCGTTCCATACTCTTACAGAGGATGGACGTAACTGAGATGGGTCTATAGTTGGCCGGGTCAGCCCGACTGCCCTTCTTGGGCACAGGCTGAACGTTAGCTTGCTTCCAAGCATTCGGTACTTTTCCAGTCTCATATGAAAGGCGAGTCAGGATCGGAGACAGTTCAGGCGCACAAGTTCTTAGAACAATTGCCGGTACCCCGTCGCGGCCACTAGCCTTGTTCACGTCAAGATTCCGCAGCACCCTACGGACGTCTTTTTGATCGATGCGAATGTCCGATAAACTCGTCTCGCATCCATCAGGAGAAGGAGGGGGCCGCGCGTTACCAGAATCCAGGCGTGAGGATTCCGCAAAAAGAGAGGCAAACAAGTTTGCTTTCTCCTCAGCGGAGTGGGCCAGCGTTCCGTCGGGTTTCAGCAGTGGTGGTAGTGAGGGCCGGCAGAAGTTCGATTCGACCGACTTAGCCAGGGACCAGAACGCTTTACTACCTGCTGGATAGGAAGCAAGTTTGGACCCAATACGGCTTATGTGGTCAAACCGAGCCCTTCGCAATACCCTCTTGCAGGACTTGGCAGCCCTATTGAAGGCTCTCTTCCGCTGGCTCACGTCGCTAGCTTTGCGCGTCCGAGCGTCGACCCAAGCCAGGTACGCCTCATGTTTCAGCGTGTTGACACGATTGCACTCGGCGCCAAACCATGGCCGGTCAACGCTAGACATTGCTACGTCAGAGAACGCAATGAAGTACTCCATTCCCTGACGCAACACGTCCGTCACGGCGTCCGCGCACGACGAAGGATCAGCCGAAGAAAAGCAAATGGGCTGCCAAGGATAAGATGCGAAGAAAGAACGCATCCCATCCCAATCTGCTGACCTGTACCGCCAAACCCGCCGAGTGCCTACAGACGGATACAGACTTCACCAGACAATGGTCGGAGCTACCCAAAGGAGATACCGACACAGAGTAGCGGTCTGGATCTGTTGTCAGCAGAAGGTCCAAGCAATTGGCAGTGTGCGAATGAACATCCGGCACCCTTGTTGCTCCCTGGACCAGCTGGGCGAGATTTAACGCAAGCGCAAGCTTTCGCGTCTCTCGCCCAGCATGATCAGTGCACTGGTATGGGAAGAGCCACTCCTGGTGGTGGGCATTGAAATCCCCCAGTATCACTAATTGGGCAGAAGGGTACCGCTGCTGTGCCATATCAGCCGCCTCACACAGATGTTCCGTGAGCCTGGTTGTCTCCTGATCTCCACTGTGCGATCGGTAGACACAGGCGTAGATAATTTGATCCAGGCCTGTGTCCACCAGTGCCCAGAGCACAGAAAACCTGGAGTCCTCAAGGTTTCGGAGACGCCGATAACAGATGTCGTCTCGGGCGTACATGCATACACCCGCGCGTGGTTTAAAATTGTGCTCCAGGGTAAAACCTGGGCATGATAAGTACGACACGTCTGACGGACATCCGATCTGCGTCTCCGAAAGGAAAAGAAGAGCTGGTCCATCAGTCTCCAAGTGGTGATGGACTGCTTCGAGATTAGAGTGCAGCCCTCTTATGTTGCTGAGGTGCACTTTGAGTGACAGGGAGTGCTGCCGCTGTACAGCTTTTCTTTTATTTTTCCTTTGCATTTGAGTGATAAAAGGTGAGGAGAAGGCAGTGAGATGAGGTTCCATACTGGCAACCTACAGACACGCACTGACAGGAAGCTATCAATAGGGGACTGATCTGGGAATGTCCATCGGGCCCTGTCTTATGGTCGCCAACCAGCACGATGGTGCATTCCGGGATTTTTCGACAGTTGGCGGGGCAGCCTTTCGTGTGTGGCTAGTGTGCCAGCTTGGGCCCCCAACTACCTGCGGTCGGCCAGCGGCGCACCGTGCCTCGGATCCCGCTACCCTCCGCGACCAGTCTCCCGATAGGCCCATAACAGCGCGCGTCAGGCTGGAACGCCTGCAGTGGAACAGCTATCTCGACCCAACTCCTCTAGTTGGCTACACCGGGCATCGTACCGGAACACGGCTAGGCCGCTTGGCGGTACGTCTTTGCCCGGTGGGTGGTCGCAAGCCTTCGGCCGTAACCTACCACCAGTTAATTGATGTCACCTGATTTGCACCACCCGGGGGCCACGTGTAGGGATTCGTATGGGGTTCTCTCCTACGGACCAGGGTGACTCAGCCCCCAAAAATAAAAATTAGATAAGTGCCGTTGAAAAAAAAAGAAACATGGCGGTTTTTGGGTGCCATATTTTAGGAGCCAAATTTTTTTTTCTTCGGAACCCATCGAGTAAGGGATTCAAAATGAAGGGTTTTTAGAGCTGATTACAAAAATATATACCACTCATATGTTTAAAGTCATTCGAAAAAAAAAGTTGTAAATAAGAAAAGTTAATAAAATCAAAAACCCGACTGCCTCTTCGCTTTTTAAGCAGTCGGGTTTTTTGATTTTATTAACTTTTTTTTTTGCTAGACGTGCCCATCGACTATAGGCAGACCGCTTGACTAAGACCACACTCTCCTATGTACTTTTATGTTGTACTAGCTTCTGCCAGCGGCTTCGCCTGCGTGAATTTTGAAAATTATACCAAGGGGACATATTCCCGGGATAAAAGTATCCTATGTGCTATTCCAGACTATAATCTGTCTCTGTGCCAAATTTCATCCAGATCTATCCAGCCGTTTGAGCGCGAAGAAGCAACAAACATACAAACACACACACTCACTCACAAAAATTTTCATGTTTAAAATTATTTGGATAGTGTGATGAAGTTTTATCAAATAAAAAAATAATGGGGAGTCCATTCCGTACCGCGCAGCTACTTCAGAATGGTCTCAGTTAAGCGGTCGGTCTATAACAAAAGTATTTTTCTTTATAAATATGTACTATTTAATTAATTTATTTATTCCACTTTTTAGCTTTTGTTCTTAGCTGTCATTAAGAGTAACGTATTGTGTTAGATATCTAGACAATGAAAGACAATGGAATTTTCTAATAATGTAAATTGTAATTTGTAAACAAAGCGAAAACTGAGAGTTTGACTGGTTTTCACCGTCGAATATTTTTGCTGGTATTGTTTTAACTCATTCATTAAGCAACGCTTGACGAGGTCGGTCCGTGGATGGGTGACCATTCCAACATACCGAGTTTCGTCCGTGCCTCGGAAAGCACGTTAAGCCGTTGGTCCCGGCTGTCATTTGAAGATCTTTGACAGTCGTTACGGGTAGTCAGAAGCTTGAGAACTGACACCAGTATTGCCAAGGGGTACCGTGTTACATGGTTTGTACAACCCTTACTGGGTTGTGGAGGTCAGATAGGCAGTCGCTCCATGTAAAACACTGCCACTTAGCTGAATCCGGTAAGACTGGCAGCCGATCCCAATATAGTTGGGAAAAGGCTAGGCAGATGATGATGTTTTAACTCATTCAATATTTATTATACATCTAATGATAGTGAAACAATTGAATTCGTAACTACTTACCTGTATTAGTAAATTCCAAGTACAATAATAACAATTTTCTGTAAAAAAACAAAGTTATAGTTTCTTAAATATGACTGCTTATACTGTTTTTATTTATTTAGAGAACACTGCATGAAGAATGTACAGAAGTTGATGAAAGAATACAAATTCGAAGATGCTGTCGGAATGTTCAGAGCTGCAAGGTTCGTAAAGGTGTTTTCATGCTGGCATGCAATTCAATCAAGTGTAAAAAAAAATATATAAATAGTTAGGATTCGATTTGGGATTAGTTTTTTCGTAACTAAAGTCAAATCAAATCTTGGTTTCCAATTGAACTTATTTTCATCTAAACGACCATCCGTTTTATCCGAGTGTTGTTATAATTAAATAATGTTTTTGTAAAAGACATAATTTCGCGAAACACGTTCAGTTTGTGCTACAACTAAAAAGTTACCTACCTTACCAGAAACACATTTGTTTATATGTTTGGAAACTAAATTGCGAACGCATTATACGAGTACGTGTGTTGTTCGTGATAACCGATCGGTTTTGTTTGACATTACTTGAAATTGATTGATATTAAATTTTTAGGGAAGTCTGGCCTGATGAAGGAATATTCGGTACAAACGGAATAACAGAAGAGGAAGAACTAACAATGCTTGAAACTGTTTACAACACCGACTTAGGAGTAGAACCAACTGGTAAGCATTTTTTTTTGTTTTCATCTTTTTTTTCAGTTCGAAATAAGAACCGTCTAGACAAAACTAAAGAAAACCAAACTACTTACCGTCACCACACTCCAGTTCGTCAAGATCACTTAACATTTTAGAAAACTTTTGAGTCAAAACATCGTGGGAGGTAATTCGTGGAAGGTACTTGACTTATACGTCAAAAAGTAACTGCCGTGGTAACTTGAGCTTCACTTAATAATACTCACCGTTTCTCCTTAAATTATAATTCACCTCCCTTTTCTCCGAAAAAGAAAGTACTTACTTCCTTCATTTTCGTTTCTTTAATTTTAGTCCAGAAAAATTAAAAGTTGTTTTATTTTTCATAGAAACCACTGATGAAGTTGATGAAACTCAAGAAAATTCGCAGTATGACGAAGAAGGTATGTGACCGTAGGTTTTCTAAAATATATATGTACTAGCTAGCTTAACCCCGCGGCCACGCGCTACCTACCTACTGTATCCTACCTACCCTACCCTACCTACCTTTCTTACCTACCTACCCTACCCTACCCTACCCTACATACTCACCTACCTTACACATCGGTTGGATGGTTTCAAAGTCTATATCGGACATAGGTAGATTTTTTTTTTGTTTTTTATATATAACTAGCTTCTGCTCGCGGCTTCGCCCCCGTTAAAAGTGTTTTATCATCCCAAGGGTCCGTGTTTGTCATGTTTTACCGTCCCAAACTATCTCCATGCCAAATTTCATCTAAATCGGTTCAGTAGATCCAGAGATTACCCCCTGCAACCTCACAAACTTTATCTCTTTATAATTTTAGTTTTCTAAATTATGATCTTTGTGTAGCTGAATTATAAAATGAATGAAGAAGAACTATCTTAAAATGAAATATTTATTCTAGACGAGGAAGAGGAAGAAGAGGAGAGAAGTACAGCAGTCGTGGAAACTGACTTCGACTTTCAGGACTTCGTGAACAGGTAAAGCTTAACTAACACAACCCAAGGTTGCTGACTCATCACAAAAACCACCTCGATATCGCTATTTGGTATACAGGATTACAGGCAAATATAATAATCATCTATGGAACCACACCGCCAAAATTCATTTTTCTGTACAGTTAAGAGTCAAAAGTAAAGTCGCACTCCCACAAAGCTAGTGTTTAGAATATATTTGTAGATGAAGTTAAAAGACCTACAAATTATTTAGTCTATTGTATAAAATCTAATGGAGAGGGCTATGCTCGTGGTTTCCTTGCGTGATCATGTCAGAAATGAGGATATCCGCAGGAGAACCAAAGTTACCGATATAGCCCGAAGAATTGCCAAACTTAAGTGGCAGTGGGTAGGGCACATGGGTCGCAGAACGGATGGCCGATGGGGCAGAAAAGTTCTGGTTTGGCGACCGCGAACCGGAAGACGATACGTTGGAAGGCCTCCCACTAGGTGGACCGATGACCTGGTTAAGGTTGCGGGAAGGCGCTGGATGCGAGACGCACGGGATCGGTCAATGTGGCGACGCCTGGCGGAGACCCAGCAGTGGACGTCTTTCGGATGAAATGATGATTATGATAAAATCTAAAGTACCTAGGTACATATAGATTAAATTAGTCGTGGACCATGGAAAATCTTCTACAAAAAAGTTGTGGTAGCAGGCATTTCAGTTTTGGTAGAGTGCGACTGCACTTTTGACCCTTTACTGTATTTAAGTATGGAAAATAACTTTTAAAAGCTTATGGTAAATTTTGAAAATGATGAGAAATAATTGGGTCTTTTCTTTAAGTTAAAAGTGAATAGGTTACTTCTAGGCAAGCGTGCTACACCGTCGACAACATCATCGCATACCATCAGGTGAGATAGGTCAAGCGCGAGCCAAACTAAAATAAAAATAAATAAAAAATTTAATACTCAGCTCCTAGTTAAAATTACTCGTAGTATAAAGTAAAGCAGAAAACATGTTCGACTGTACCTCCAACAATAAACAATAACATTTTCGTCCGTCTAGATTCTGTCACCGTCGTGTTGTAAGCGCCTGTGTATCTCTCCTGGAACGCTACGACAAAAACCTACCCGACACCAACCACAGCATAATAAAGATGTTGCACAGAATCGCGTGGGACTGTAAGCGGCCCTCCATGATGTTCCAAGCGTCACTTTTCCTCATATTTCAAAGGATACTCGACAATCGAGTGCCGCAATTCAGGGTACGTGTTTGCCAACTGTATTTTTGTATTCTGTCTTTCTTTTTTTTGAGGGTATAATATTTTTGTGTAAATAAAATATGTCTTTAATATTTAGGCGGCCGTTTATAAGTGGTTAAACTAGCAAAACAAAGGCCTTTATCACTCACTAGCCGTTCCCCGCGGCTTCGCTCCCGTGGACCACCCCGCAGGATCCGTTTTCGGGATTAAAAAATAGTCTATGTCACTCCAGTGTATAAAATACTTAAATAACTTAATAAACTACAAACATATACACTTAATCCAAAGCCAGCCCTTCGGCACTGGAGGACACCGTGGAGTTTTAGTGGGATAGAGTCCCACATAACTGCACTATCTCCCCGTGGTAGTGCAGTATGCATGAGCATTTCTACATGCAAAAAAAGAAAAAAAAAAAAGGTCACGCGAGGTGTCAACTAGGTGTTTGGAAATATCTTTAAACAAAGCGTGAGCACTCGGACCCCACGGACCAAGAGTTTCAATATTAGTATAGATATGGTTTGAAAATAGAGTGGATATTGTGCCCCAGTCCCCTCCCCATTATGTTAGCTGGCAAATATCCAAGTCAACACCCATTGCGTCATTTCTAACCCTTTTTTGTATCAACCATCATTATACTCTGTAACTCCACGGCTGGGCAACGGGATCCCTTTTTTTCGCATAATGTTCTTTTTTCTAATATACTTTGGCATAACTGTTTTGCCATAATAATTCTTCGTCATATTTTTTTTGGCATACAATTTATGTTGGCATATTATTATATCGCATTATTTTAATAGCCCTAATGACTATTAGCATAATAGTATTAAGGCATAAAAAATAATAGGAATGAAGGAAACAAATTTGAGTTTTCTTTACGTATCTTATTTTAAATTTACATGCAAATGATTTATTATATAAAATATTATGTAATTGTCATGCATTACAAATTATTATTTGTTAAGTACTAGTCGTGCATCTGACAAAAATCACTTTTTGACAAGGTAGGCGGATTTATTAATAATTTTTTACATATTTGAGGTGCAATTGTTTGTTAATATGCAAGTTTCGAAGTATATTATTTTTTTTACCTGATAAAGAAAGACCTGGCTCCCAGGGTATCAAGAACCTAGCTTACAGAAAGGAGCGAGCGCAGTATAGCGCGAGCGACGACATGTTTGACAGAAAACAAGAGAAAATTAAAAACGCGAGCGCGAGGAGCCAGAAAAAAAATTCATATAATCATAGAATGAGAATTATTTATTAATATTTTATAAAAATGTGTATAAAACATATTTTTTTAAGCATAACAAATACGCAAAATAATTAATTCCTAAAATGTTAGACACTATCTAACATTTTAGGAATTAATTATTTTGCGTATTTGATATGCTTAAAAAAAAAATGTTTTAATATCATTATGCGTAAACTAAATTATGCTTTAGAATGTTATGCTTAAACATTATTATGATTAGAGTAATTATGCAAAAAAAATATATGCGTAAGCTGTTATGCGAAAATAATGTTATGCGTAAATATAATTAGGACAAACAAAAGTATGCCATGTTATAATTATGTCTAAAGTTTTTATGCAAATGGATAGGGAACCCTGGGCAACTAGCTGTCATTCCTAAAAAGAGGTTTGATAGAAGAATTTTATAACTTATTGGTGTTGCGTGATCATTGAACTTCTATACAAGGTCATATTTGCAGAAAGTATAAAAAATCCTAATCCATAAGAGATACAAGGCAATTCCATTAGGAACCTTCAGCTCTTTTTAACGTTAAAAAATGCCCTGTATACTTTGTGTAGTACAATTAAAGTTGCTCAGAAAAACAGAAATGTAACGTCAGTCTAATTTGATCCATAAGAAATAAAGGCAACACAATGTAGGTACGCCCACGTAAGTTGTGAAGGTCTTCAAAGGGAAGCGCGGCTGTGCTTAAGATCGATGAGCCCCTAACTTGTCATTCTATTTTTGAACCGTATACGTCACGCTACTTAGGCCGTATAACAAATGACTACTCACGCATGCCCAAAGGTTCTTAACAGGAGACAGACTTCAAAAAGATTTCTAAGCAAATACCTACAGAGTCGCGATGTGTGGAGTGGTGTAGGTATTTCAGTGTGTAAGCAAAGTTTTGAGACATATTTAGAAGTAGCTTCTGCCAGCGGCTTCGCCCGCATGTATGACGGAAATTATCTCAAGAGGACATACTTCCGGGATAAATAGTGTTCTATGTATATCCGAATCTAAGTTAAGCCGTGTGGCTAGTTTCATCAAAATCCGTTTAGTCGTAAAAAGGTAACAAACAGACAGACAGAGTTAGGCTTAACACGCATCGCGATTTTTAGCCGCGCGAATTTTTGTCTGCGTACTGAATCTAACACGCACTGCGGTTAAAATGACGCGCGATTTTTGTCTCTTTCTACCTGTTCATAGAGCTCAAAATATTCGCGCTGTGGATTCTATGGCAAAAGACGGATTTCTTGCGGTATTATTGCCGCGCGTTTTTTTACCGCAATCCGATAAAAACCGCAATGCGTGCTAAGCCTAACTTTCATATTCATAATATTAGTAAACAGGTCTTAAATTTTAGTTACAATTGAAGTCAGGGGGGTGACCATAAGTTCTTAGAGCGGTATCAATTTGAGATCGAGTAAGTGACAGATGTATACACATCAGATACATCTGTCCCTTATTCGATCTCAAATTGATACCGCTCTAAGAGCTTATGGTCAACCCCCTGATCAAAAATTTGATGCGTTGTCAACTTACGTTACTGTATGATTCAAACACGATAAAATAATAGAGTCACATTCACAAACTAGATATCTGCCCAGTAACTTATGTAAAAATAATGCAATTTTCCCTTGGATAAGTTCAACTGGTTTTTATAGCCTGATATTTTTTCTATGTTACGACACACGTGTGACCAAATTTAAGCTTTTTTCGCCGTCGTGCATACGATGTGTGGAGGGGCAGGGGACAGATTTTATCGGCGCATGAGGGGTGTCGCTACGCTACCTACCAAATGTATAGAGGATCTAAATTAACCTGGCGCAAAATTTGATTCCTATCATTCACTGAGTAATAAAATGGTTGTCTTGATGTTACCCCAGCAGCGTCCCTAAATTGAAATATAAATAAAAATGCCGAGGAATTTTAAGTACTGCACAGTAAAATGAAACGGTATCTTGTTATTTATTATCTTGCTTGTACTCGAGAAATAAGCATTTATACTCTCGAAAGTACGTACAATTTTTTCCGGAAAGTAAGCTATTTAATAAATTGTTAGACATTTCATTTATTAAACTATGTTTATTTCGTTTAGAAATCTCGTAGGAATACTGCTGTTTTTGTTAACAGGAATTGGAAAAGTTCGCCATATTCATATTGAGGAAGTTCACTGAAGTTGCTGCGAAGAATCCCAAAGTGTTTATTGAGCTCTTGTTCTGGAAAAATTCGAAAGATTCAGCTGATATTGAATATGGATATGATTTATATACTGATAACAGGTAAGTGCACTTGAATACAAAATATTTATTTCGGACTATCATGTAATGTAAACATCCAAATACTATTGACATAAGTATAGATATATATGTAGGAAGAAGGTATATTACTAATAACAATCTAGAACAAAGAAGTATGACGCATCTAAACTTATTAATTCAGTTTTGTTTAATTGGCAACATTTAGCCTACGATTCAATCTCAGTTCGATTTTATTCGATCGACAACACTTTATTTCGCTTATGTCAAAATACTCGATTTTGATTGGATGTTAAAAGCTGTGAACTTTGCCCGAGGTGTTTTAAAACCAATGAAAGCAGGGTAGCCAAGATGGCGACCTGAGCGAAGTCGCCCGCCATATTTGGTCGGAAAAAGTTAGAAAAAGGAACGCGCGGGAGCGCGTTTTGCAAAAAGTTGAAAAACAGAGTTGTGAGAGAAATAATTGAGAAGTAGCCTAAAGTGTGGCGTTATAAACTTGAAAGTGTGTTTTGTTGAGAGAAAGCGAAACGAATAGGTGGCCGAATTCGCTGCTTTGATAAGATTGGAACAAGGACTATCTCCAAATCGACATAAGTTACCTGCTTTGTAGCATGCATATACCCACGAAAGCCCACAAGATCGAGTGTTTATCCAAGATAGCCCTCGTATTTGCGATATATAGATAAACCATTTATTTAGTGCACACAAAAGACACAGCACAACACACAATTAAATTATTTAAATTTACATTTAAGTATATAAAAACAAGGTATCAACATAAAAAAAGAAAACATATATAGAAATAAAAACTACACTAGTAAAATACTTCAAATAGTTTAACGATTAAAACACAACGCGGTGTACGTCTCAAGGTTGCACCAAATGGGCGTCCAGCAGCTTTGTTGCGTAATGAATTCGACAAGGCAAAGGGCAAAGAGTATGAAAAATTATCGGGTCTTTCAACTCGCATGTGATTGGTCGATTGATGGCGGTCAAACCCTTTGCCTTGCCGAATTCACTTGCGCAATTAGGCTGCAGCACATGTCAAACAAATATACCTGACGGTGATATTCTGCTGGATCCCTACAGTGACATACGGACGCTGAGTACAGAATTACATGTGTAAATTCTCAAGTAATTGTGGGTAATAAAACCTAGTGACCCAATTAGTCACAATGCTGACCCATCTCATATTGACATTTCCCTGCGTAAGGTGAATCACCTCTTGTAACAGCATTTTCACATTGGCTATCATCAATCTTTGTCCACAGTTTCTAAACGTTTGAGCGCGTTAATTGGACAAGATAATGTTGATATAGGTCGCGTCTCTAAACTATGATTGATTACCAAAGAGGTCAAATCTGTTTTTAGAACAATTATATATTTATACGTACACTCTATTATACTGTAAAGGGGTTAATTGAAAACACAGGATTATAATACCCGTCCGTGAATATGGCACATCGAGTTTTGGGATGTTTGACACTGTAGAGCGTTGTCTCTTTCACTCATACTTGTGTCAAATCTTTTTTTTGAACAATTATATATTTATAGGTACACTCTATTATACTGTAAAGGGGTTAATTGAAAACACAGGGTTATAATACCCGTCCGTGAATATGGCACATCGAGTTTTGGAATGTTCGGCACTGTAGAGCGTTGTCTCTTTCACTCACACTTGTGTCAAATCTGTTTTTAAAATAATTATATATTTATAGGTACACTCTATTATACTGTAAAGGGGTTAATTGAAAACACAGGATTATAATACCCGTCCATGAATATAACACATCGAGTTTTGGGATGTTTGACATTGTAGAGCGTTGTCTCTTTCACTCATACTTGTGTCAAATCTGTTTTTAGAACAATTATATATTTATAGGTACACTCTATTATACTGTAAAGGGGTTAATTGAAAACACAGGATTATAATACCCGTCCGTGAATATGGCACATCGAGTTTTGCGATGTTCGACATT
Organism: Orthosia incerta; assembly: GCA_948252205.1. Taxonomy (NCBI): domain Eukaryota; kingdom Metazoa; phylum Arthropoda; class Insecta; order Lepidoptera; family Noctuidae; genus Orthosia; species Orthosia incerta. The sequence continues at coordinate 12,894,158 of OX411748.1, forward strand.
TTAGAGCGTTGTCTCTTTCAGTCATACTTGTGTCAAAACTGTTTTTTGAACAATTATATGTTTATAGGTACACTCAATTATACTGTAAAGGGTTTAATTGAAAACACAGGATTATAATACCCGTCCGTGAATATGGCACATCGAGTTTTGGAATGTTTGGCATTGTAGAGCGTTGTCTCTTTCACTCATACTTGTGTCTTTCAAAAACTCGAAGTGTCATATTTAAGCAAAAGCACTCCAATTAAACGTGAAGATATTTCTTTTTAAGTTCTAAACAATGGAAAGAATGTGTTTGTACCCTAAATCTCTTTGCGATAAAACATTCCAGTGTTTCAGACAAAAATAAAAAAAAGGTTTTTCACCTGGACTATTTTATATTTATGCGAACCACAAAGAACGCTGTTTGTTTTAATTAAAAATACAACTTGTTTGACCTAATTCTGCAATTTAAAATCTTAGGTAACATTTTTTTTGTGGTGGAAGGTAGTTAGGTACTGTTACAAAATGCAGGGACACCTGTAACTTTGTTTAATATATTCAGAGATAGTGCCAGCTGAAATGCTAGCTGGCGCTAACTTCGCTGCTATCTTGTATCTATTTTGTTTTCTTTTTCTTCTATATTTAAAACTTGCACAAGTAAGATCTTGATGAATATTTTAGGGAGCTGGTGTTCTTTTGGGCACTAGTTTTAAATTAATTCTGTCTCATGTTTAAGTAGCCCTTTCCCGCGGCACAGATAATATAATACTAGCATACAGATACCTCATCCCATATAAAGAAACTGTGCCGACGTAACTAGCGTGTTTTCTTCGGACAAAAGCGATAACATTATTAAAGGTACATCGAACGCGGTTGGTTCTGACCCAAGCTATAGATGATGTTAGCAGCGACTTGCAGTTATAACTATTAGGTTTACTCGGTCGTGATTATTTTTTCTTTAAATACAGTGACGATTTGTTTTATAGTATTTTTTTGCACGTTTTTAGTTTCATTGTACCAAAATGTGTTACAATACAAATTTTAAAGATCGCGTGGCATGCCTCACAAATTTAAAACCGCGCCATCTATTGGAATCAATTTTAAACGATCCGTTCAAATACGCTTTGAAATGTGAATTAAGAGCCCAATATTCCATATTTGTGTGTTTAGGATAGGAGAGTTTATTAAAAAAGAACATACAATTTTTATGATCAATTCTAGAAAGTGTTATTTTTACACACAATTCAATAACAGATCGATGCATATCCCGCCATCTAGTGATATATATTTGAAACAAATTTTCTTTCTTAGCGCTGGGACCCAGTGCAGCAGTTTCGGTATTTTATCAGCCTATGAAACTTAGCGACTTAATAACCTCTTTAATATGTTAGTTAAGATATTTATTTTTTGTAGGGATAAACCCGGCAAAGGAGTGTGGTCTGAAGAACAGGAAGAAGAACTTCGTAGATTGTATATGGAGAACCAAAGCAATCCTCAAACTGACCAAGGTAACACAACCAATTTGTATTGTATTTACCTTCATTTCATTTAAATCTCTTGTTGTTGTATACTCATTCTTATGCGAACATACACGCTTGTGCAGGGGTCACCAAATGGCGGACCGCGGTTCGGGATCCGGACCGCCGACTTATTTTGTGTGGACCTTAAATAAAATATAATTTACTTGTGTTAGGTACTTAAATCGGAATTTAAAGAATAAAGAAAACGAGTTTATTTGTCACAAACGACATACATGGAACGAACACAGAATCCAGATTTAAATAAAATTGAGAATGTCGGCGAAATCCTTTTAGGTTTTGGTAGGTGACTTTAAAACTTACGGACCGCGTCGGACATATTATTTAAAAAAACGGACCCTATATGAAAGTAATTAGTGACGCTAGTGTATGGTTCGCTGTCGCGTGTCTGGGGCTTATACAATAGAATTGCTCTATATCCATGATTCAAAAATGGTTCGTAAAACTTACCGACTGTTTTACATAGCACTGGCGCCAAAAAACAAAACAACAAAAAAATATTATTTAAAAATCTTTTTTTTAAAACAATCTTTTTTCGTATTCTACTCAGAAAACCCTTTCATTTGATACCCATATTATGGCAGTGCATAAAAAATAACTAGCCCGCCATCTTGGGCCGTCCGCTATATTGGATTTAGAACGACGTCACTTACCTAACTATGCATTTTCATCCAAACTAAACATGTATGCAAAATTTTCCCAGTGGTTGACTATGGTGACGTGTGCTGCTTTGACTTGAGCGCGGTCTTACTGGATAAGCTAGACAGGGTCTTGAACAACTGTATTAGATTCATATTTAACCTCAGAAAGTATGACCATGTGTCGAACTACAGGTCTGAGCTAAAATGGTTGCCGATTCGCCAGAGAAGAAGTTTACGCGCTTTGACCACGCTTTTCACCCTACTCAATTCCCCCACCCCTCCTTCATATCTTATGTCTAAATTTCAATATCTATGTTCTTCACATGCTCGGAATCTGCGTTCTTCCAATAATCTCCTCTTGCTTTGTCCTTCTCATACTACTGATTTTGTTCACTCTTCCTTCAATATTCAGTCCATTCTTCTTTGGAACGCGCTTCCTCTCGAGATCAGGACGGCTACAAGTCGGTTTGCATTCAAGCGGAAATTGCGGATTTATTTTCAGCACAACTAAGAAGAGTCATCTCACTTTATTCTTCTCTGTTACTTCATAAATATATATTTTATATAAGTATATATTATATTATATTATATTTTGTACGTGAATTTTACTTATTTAAGTATGTTAATAACAACTATTTTCTTTATTAATTGTTTAAACAATGCACCTGCCATGTTATCTCTTCACCACCCTTGGTTGACTGGTAGAGAATGCCTAAGGCATTAAGTCCGCCTTTGTACCTTTTGTGCATGAAGTCTAAATAAATAAATAAATAAAATTTCATCTTAATCGGTGGAGGATAACTGCTTTAAAATTCAGTTGCAAGATTTGACCCGAAAAATCATTTTTTTTTTCTTTATTTATCAATTATAAAAAAAAATAACAGACTTATATCGTATTAAATAGCAACCAAAAACCACTAATGTTTAAACTTGTGCTATCATGAGTCTATCAATGTGTTACTTACATTCATACATACATTGCAAGTTAAATAAAAGCTTGTAAAAACAGCGGATCACCGTTGCGACAATCCACGGGAGATACCACAACACCGACCCAGAGTCTATGCGACTCACAATCACTCTTAGGATACCGTTGACTTTGTCAGATTTTTTTTAAATCAAATCCTATTTCCCATGTTCCTAATTTTATATAAATTTGAACTACCAAAAATCATATTCAGCTGGAACAACACACAACTTCTGACTATGATCCAGTTCCATCGGACAAGAGACGGAAGGATCTGGTATGCTCTATGCCACAAACCAGACATGCGTTTATTAATCGGTTTTATGTGTTTTTAGGACCTTTTCTGTATAATAGACTCAACAGGTTACTCAATGTTTATAGCTTAACATATAAAAAATGCTGTTTTACATTAAAAGATTATTTAGGGACACTCAATTACAGTGACACAGAAAAACTTCTAGAAATTGTTGTTTGATTAGGGTATACCCTCTTATCTACTTGTACATACTTTAATTACTTAATTTTGTTTTTATTTTTTGTATCTTTTTTGTGTTTTGTACCAAATTATATATTTCTTGTTTGTTAATAGACTAATTTTATTTAATATTTTAAGTGACTCAATTATTATTTTTTGTAAAGTGATGGCCTGAAACACAGGTTTGAAAGAACCTAAATCGGGCAGGTCCCTACCAAAAATAGAAATTCTTGTCTAAAATCTTGGAGTTGTAATAAAATATTTTAGTTATAATTTACATATAAGCACTATTTATACCATTGTTTTAGAAATAATACTACTTCACCTCATGTACATTCTTGTGAACTTACTTACTTTTAATAAATTATTCTATTCTATTCTAACTTAGCACACTACTAAAATAAAAATTCACCACTGTATGGGATTTTTGAAAGCGTGATAATTACAATAAAGGTCCAGTATAATTAGCTAGTATAGCGATTACACGTGCCGGACTAACCCTCCCACATATTGCAGCTAACTTATGTTTGTTTACGGTGCGCCGTCCTTAAACACACACTTAAAATTAACAAACATGTAAAAAGTATTTCATAATGTTTAAAACGCAATGAGGAGCTCGTGGCTCTAATAACAGCCGCACGGGTCTAGCTTCAAGGTTAAGCAACGCTTTTCTAGGTCGCTTTGTGGATGGGTGAACATCCATTACATACCGACTTCTTGCCTCGGCAAGCACGTGAAGCCGTTGGTCCCGCAGCCTAATTGCTTAAGGTTGCACTTGTCTATCATTCTTCCATACAAACGTAGTCTGGCGATTACTAATATGACGATGTACGTTCAAAATAAAAAATTACATCAATTTGTCTCATCATTGTCTAGCCCTGTATGGAAACAGAAAATTAAAAAAATATATATTTGAAAGTAATGAGCGTCGAAAGTTCCACATTTCGACACTAATTTTAACGCATTTTTGGGCACAAATAAATACCATAAGAAGACGGAAAATTGCAAAACGGCCACCATACAGGGATATATTAGAAGTTCAACAATGCAAATAATTTTATTTTGTATACATACATTTAGTCGTTTTTTCATGATATCCATACTCCCAAAGGTCTGTTTATAAAATTTCGCGCGCTCGTTTTCGTCCTAAATCATCATCCATTTCGCTACAAATTTGCAATAGTGCTAAATCTTATGCGAACTAGCTTCTTACTGCTCATCACAGCATCTATCTCTTTCGTACGTGTTGTCTTGTTATAAAATAGCACGCATCTTAACCCCGCACACAAAATAGTTCATGCCGTCGGCGTCGACTAGAGCAACCTTAAGTTAATTCGGTAAGGCAAAGGTTTTGACCCCATTGAAGAATATGACAAACTCTATTATTATTAGGTATTGCTAAAAATTATTTGACACTTTCATTAGTGAAGTTACTCTTTTCGAAAGATTCCAAGAATTTTTGCCAACACCTAATTATTTAAAGATAATTTGTCATACTCTTGCATGGGGTCAATCTCTTTGCCTTGCCGAATTCACATTGCAATTGGCTGCCGGTTGTCGTTTGATAATGTTGACAGTCGTTACGGTAGACAGAAGCCATACAAATCTGACATGGTCATTTATCTTTCGTAATTAGCAGACACAATGCTAAAACAATGACGTCCTGATTCAGGTGTCGCGATAGTTTAGGGCCAGTCTTGCCACGGAGTATCATGTAACCCGTTACTGGGGATAACCGGTACTGGAGGTCAGACAGGCAGTCGCTCGATGTAAAATAATGGTATAATCCCCAGCACGAATCCTTGGCAAAAATTGTTAGATGCGCAGAACTCGATTTTTAGGTATCTTTGGTAGTGAAGCGGGGCGCGGGGAAGGTTTAGGACCATTCCGAGCGCGCGATTGGTTGGTCAGTTGACACAAAGAACGACTGACCAATCGTGTCATGTCCACGTTCTGTTCGCTCTATATGGTGGTTGGTCAGTTCGCGGAATATGCGCGGACTTACCCCCACTACGGTAAAAACCTTGACAACTTACGTGCCAGGCACTATAATACAGCTGAATCCGGTTGGACGGGTAGCCAACCCTAACATACTTACGAAACGAAGAGGTGATGCAGATAACACGGTTTTTACCGCAATAATAACTTAGTAGAGTGCTAATGAAACATTAACGTAAAGCATGTTAGTTGCTCGTTACCTCCAGAGTCGTGAAAGGACCTCAAAGGCTATGTGTGTGTTAGAAGTCCTAATGTGTGCATAAACAGAACATTTGCGGCAACTGGTTTAACATAATATGTTAAACCAGTTGCCGCAAATGTGCATTAGTACCTCAAACGACTCCTTTAGGATTCAACCCGTAAATGGTGTAGTCAAAAAAAGAGTTGAGAAATATTATGCAGGCAATATATGATTAATGTTTCCATTCCACTACAGTGCAAATTTTTATTGTTATTTATTAAATTTCATTTCACAAAAATTATATAAGGCAGTCTTAATGCTAATAGGTTCGTACACACTCACTTCGTCGTTTAATAGCACATTGTCATACAAGGGTGGAAAGTAGGTTATTGCAAACGAGCTGTCATTAACAAGCCCGAGACGAAGGCGAGGGTTTTTAATGACACGAGTTTGCAATAACCTACACACCCGTGTATCACACGACTTTTCCAATACAATTGTGAGAAACAGTAAAAACAAATCAAAGAATTAGATTTGTTTATTCAGAAAAAATATTTTTTTTAATATGGCGCGTTTTTGCAACTGGACATATTTTTTTACAAAGAAAACAGCCTATACAGCCTATTCGATTTTTGACAAACGTTGATGTGAAAATAATTAACTTAAAACTGGTAATTAAACATATTAAACAACTTTTAAATAAAAAAAAAGAGAATTCAATGCTAAAACGTACGGAATCATTCATTTTTCCTCGTAGAAAATCTATCCCATTTTATTCTATGTTTGAAAACTCCTTGCTACTAAACTTTTTTTAAATTGACTTATAAATTTAAAACTAAACTGCAAAAATAATGATCGAGCTCGTAAACAAAAGTCACGACCGCTATGCGTAAGATTTAACTTTCGAATGTTTAACAACTGTATTGAAAAAGTACTTTTTATTAGAAGCTTTATATTAACTTCCTTTCGTATGTGTCCGACAATTAGTAGTCGAATTTTCAAGCAATTTCTTTCAAGAAACTTGGCATGCTTATGAAACTTGCTGAGCCTTGGCATGCTTATGAAGCTGCCGAGCTGGTCTCTAGATAGATCCGGACAGCATCTCCTCAACCAGACAAGATAGCACCACCGTGTTCTCGTTGTTCGTGGCTCATTGGTTATATACAAGCGATATTACGTTACGTACTTTTTAGTTCAACCCATTGAACGTTAATTAGCAGACACAATCGAAACAACAATAGCTTACGCACACATGGTGTGCGCGCGACGTTTCAGAGGTTTAAAAGCTTGTTTTAAGAACTTTTTTTGGAGATATCCCACTCATACGCACTAAACGTTTTAGGAATACTTTCACTGTGCGTATAGCTAAAGAGTGACATTCCCTGCCGGAGTCTGTGTTCCCCGATAGCTACAACCTAGGGGGTCTTTAAGCCAAGAGTCAATAGGTTATTTCTAGACAAACGTGCTTCACCGTCGACCACATCATCGCTTACCATCAGGTGAGATAGTTATCAAGCGCGAGCCGATCAATAATAAATAAAAAAAGAGATTTTACTTTGCTTTATTCTTCTGTACACATCATGTTGAAACATATTCTTTCTTTAAATTCCAATACATTTTTCTTTTATCAAGATGTTATCGACTGGATTTTGGAGAACCTGATAGACCAAACGCGGACTAGACGCGGCGTAATAATGAAGTTAAAGGACTTGGGGTTGATATTCAGCGCGCCGACCAAGCGTAGCCATAAACAGCCGGCCAGAGAGAAGACACCGAAGGTGTTTAGTGAAGAAGAGGATGAAATGCTCACAGAACTATGGGAGCAATTCAAAGATGCACCCGGTAAGTGATTTGATGAAAAACCAGCTTAAACTATTAAGACCCTATACATCTTCTATACAAATAAATAAAATTGCAAGTGTCTGTATGTAATATCAAAATAACGGAATTAAAAACATTCTTATTGAATGCATGTGCAAGTATATACGGTAGGTACTAATAATAAATACGCAATTTTTTATATTTTTGTCTGTCTGCCTGTTCTGGCAGCCTTATTGCGTAATGCATGCGGAAAGAGCATTGGGCAAAGAGTATGAAAAATTTACCAATCACATAGACGGAGACGGAAAGCCACATCGCTTCTTTTATCTCGCATGTGATTGGTCGATTCTTCGTGCCCTTTGCCCTTTCTGAATTCATTACGCACTAAGGCTGCGGGCAATCTCTAAAACGGCTGGACTGATTTCGACGGGACTTTCATAAGGAGTGACTTTCCGAGAAACAGGTTACCGTGTTTCGGGAAAAACAATGCAGCATCATTTGATTTAGCGGGAAACAATATTTCTCAACTTTATTTCTAATGAAAGCAAGGGCTTCTGTTTCATTATTTTCAACCAACTTCGAAAAAAGGAGTAGGTTCTCAATTCGAAGAAATCTTCTTTTTGTCATAACGAATGCTTAAAAAAATTACACGTATTATGTTAATTTTATATGCCCAAAAATATCCATACAATAGTCTGCACAGTCTGTAGTTATAAAAGGCAGAGTTCTTTCAGATCCAATGGGCGTAATAATACCTCGTATGCCCCGCAAGCGTCAAAAGCATAGCTACGTCGACAGATTACTGGAGCTGGGATTGATTCAAGACAAAAAGGAATGTCGCAAGAAGAGACAAAAGAAATCTAATGCTAAAAGCAGTGGCGCAGATGACGACAAATCGAACAGTAAGTTGCTAATCAAGCTCACTTAGGCCCAATTTTTTAATCCGTAGTTAACTCAACCAATAGTTAAATATGCTAACCAATGGTTTAAAATTCCTGTATAACGCGTTTTCTAAGAAATGGTCAAGTAATTAACTCTCCAACCCATTTGACCACTTTTGATGCTATGCAGAGCAGTGGTGGCCCAGTGGTAACGGCCCCTACTTACGTGTCTTAGGTCGTGGGTTTGAACCAAGGCAGGCGCTTTACTTTGTGTAAGTTACTTCATCACCACTGCTCTAAAAACGGTGAAGGAAACGATGTCGTAGAACTAAAAATTCGAAGACATGTGACTTCCACCAACCCGCAACGGGCCCGCGTGGTGGAATAAGGCCCATTTCCTCTCACAGAGAGGAGGCCTGCCTCCCAGCAGTGTGAACATTAATAGGCTGATGATGATGCTAACAATTGATGGACAAAGCATTTAAGCGAAATTTTAAACCATTGGTTACTTAATCAATGGTTAAATATGCTATTTTAACTATTGGTTGAGTTAACTACGAAACAAAAAACTGTGCCTTAGGCTTATTCTTAGCGGCGTACCCTCACTCTCACTCCCCCATGTCATTAGACGGATTCAATTTTTTACTTCTAAAATAGCTAAGAGGGGATGAACGTAACTAAACTGTCGTTTGCAAACATTGTTTGTAGGATAAAAATGTACTCAAATCTCAAATATCGTTCTTATATGCGTAGTACCCGTAAACTGATACTTGATACAAAACCGATTCTCCCACTTATCGCCGTCAATATTATTGTATATTATGCCTACCCACATGTGCAGACCTCATTATTAATGCGTGGGTTATCCCTACACGTTTTCCTTCAGTTTTCCAAGTGGGTGTATGATTTTCATCGCCTATGTACACTTTCTGTAATAAAAACATTCAGCTCAAAACACATGTTGATCTTGTTATATTTACTTCGTGTGTTGAACTCATTTGTTACTTGAAAGTTAAATGTTTGAGTGTTTCATATTATAATTCTTTGACTCAGGCATCAGACTGCATTCACAGATTCTCAGAAAAATGTCTCATATTACATTTTATTACTTACTTTCTAGTATTTAACTTTGCCCTCCTTTTTATTCATATATGATGAATGCTCAGCAAATAAAGATACATAGATATACAAATAACATTTATGAGTTAATGGCTTCTGCCAGCGGCTACGCCCGCGTGAAGGTCGAAAATTATCCCGAGGGAACATATTCCCGGTATAAAAAGTATCTTATGTGCTATCCCAGACTATAATCTATCTCTGTGGCAAATTTTATCCATGTCCGTTCAGCCGTTCTGGAGTGAATAAGCAACAAACATACACACTCACAAACTCCTTTATAATATTAGTGTGACTAGCTTCTGCCAGCGGCTTCGCCAGCGTGTAAAGTGTTTTCTTATCCCAAGGCAACATTATACCGGGAGCATATGTGCTATTGCTGACTATAATCTATCTGTGCCAAATTTCATCCAGATCCGTTCAGCCGTTCTGGCTTGAAGAAATAACAAACATGCAAATACACTCACAACCTTTCGCATAGTATTAGTGTGATTTTCAAACAAATCAATATTTTAGGTGAATCATCGGACGCTGAATCGTCAGACAATGACAATTCCGACTCTGACAGCAACGCAACACCTCAACCAGTTAAAAACAGTCCAGCGAAGAACAACGCTCAGAAGTCTAGCAACAAGAAGGCTGAAAAAAAGAAGAACCAGAAACGTGTCGAGCTGACTGCCAACGAGATCGCTAAGCTCATGGTGCAAGCTGTCGACAGCGGTAAGTAACACTTCTACAACATTTAAATGATAACTAAGACTGTAGATTTATTATTATTATTATTATTTTATTTTATTGGTTAGGGACAAAAAACAGTTACATGCCAAGCAAGTATTGTACTAATTTAAGAATATCTAGTTAAGATATTCTTAAATTAGTACAATACTTAGAATAGTACATTATGGTACAAGTGTGCAATGTTGGTGATTACCGCTGAGGCGCCATTGAGACCCGAGCCGTAGGTGAGGGTCTTAAGAGAGCCGAGGACGGTAATCATCAATACACACGTGTATCATACGACATTTTTCAACACACTTGTGAAGAAAATAATACAAAACAATCATTTTCAACAGTAAAAACGAGTTGTGAAAATTTTTCACAATGGCGGGCAAAATTAATCAGTTTTCCTATGCGCGCGCATTTAACAATGGCGATCGGCCATAGACTAAAATAATGAGGTTTCTTTTTTTTGGCTTTTCTTGGATAGTGTTTTAGAAGTTTTTTCTAGCCACGTACAAAATAGGGAATTTAAATTTTTCTTAATTACAGAGCAAATAAAATTTATATTTGAGTGAAAGTTTAATTTATTAAGCACGTACAAGTTGAAATTATCTATTTAAATATGAAGTTGCATGAAATAAGCAAGCAATAGTTATTACATTAATTTATTTGTACTATTAAGCACGATCTTTTTGTATCGAAACTTTTTTAAGAACAAAGCAACTCAACCAATAAATTAAAAAAAAAACTCTATAACTCACTCGTGAATAATAGCAATGAAAAAGTCACAGTTTGATAACAGGTATCATTATGTGCCTAATTGCGGTGAAATTAGAGCCACTTTATGAGCAAGTGTGTTGAAAATACATTTATTCAATTTTTCCAAGTTTGTGTTACTACACATGTAACCCACAACATTGTCCACGAATTCACAAAAAAAAAGTCAAAAGAAAACAAACAAGTAGTGTGTGTGGCATCATAAAAAAAAATAAGAAGAAGAAAGAAAATAAATTTATATACTTGTCGGGTTTAGTCAATAGTACGGACGTCAAAACAAATTACAAGCACGCCCCTAGCGGAAATCAAGAGCAACTACGCATTGGCGCGCTTTTATAAGCACTTGCGTGGTGCGAAATAGGGCAGTTGAGTACTGACAGCCTTAGAGCTAAGACGTTGTAGAATCAGTGTCGATCCGTAATATTAGTAAGCAGGAATGTAACTTGTGTCTATTTGAATATACTCAGTAGGTATATCGAATAATTTGTGTGATTTCATTTTCCACAACCACACACGATGTCTTAACCTAAGGGAATACAATCCTGACTTCCCGATGGTTTACATCTATCGGCCAGCCTTGATGCGATAGACTTATAAATTCAGTAACTCTATTGCTCTATTACTAGCTGTTCCTCGCAGCTTCGCTCCCTTGAACCACCCCAAAGGACCCGTTTTCGGGATTAAAAAATAGCCTATGACACTCAGGAATAATGTACCTTCTATTGATGAAAGATTTTTTTAAATCGGTCCTATAGTTTCGGAGCCTATTCTGTACAAACAAACAAAAAAATCTTAGCATAAACTTTAAAACTTTCGCGTTTCATAATTGAAAAACAATAAATCACGGGTATTTAACGCGATGACTTCGATTTTTTTTTTCGACCACGGTCGTTGCAACACGGCCGGAACGTCGGCTTAAATAGGTAAATAAATAATCGAAATCATAGCGTTAAATTCCCGTGAAATATTGTTTTTCAATATTAGTATAGATTTACATTAAAAACAAACCAGCGAAGAACAACGCATGCTTCTAGAACTTTGAAAGTCATTCAGCGACTGTCAATAAAAAGTTATACACAGATGGACCAATTTAATCTGACATTGTTAATATAAAAAAGGTCATTTGCAAAATCTTGATTCTATTTTCTTTACTGTGCCACTAATTAAACTGTTATTCCATTCTAAAAGCAAAATAATTTTAGCCTACCTTAGTAACAAATTACTTTTTAATTGCACTGTAAAAAAAGCACGCGTAAACAAACGAGAAACTAAAAACTTTTTAAAGTGTTGCACACAGCACGGCTTTTTAATTATTTTATTTGTTCGAGCAAAATCGGTTTATTAGTTCTCGCGTTATTTTCTCCGTTCGTATATGAAGTTCGAACTAATATCGTAGTTCAATTAAATTGTATTAATATAACATTTACTGAAAATGGTATTAATAGATTTAACAGAAGCTTTGAAATGGTTGGCGGAGAGTTTGGAAGAGGTGGCGTTGGATCAAGAGGCTGAAGGCTTTGACCCTGAGAGTGAAGGGATCCCACTGGTGCCTATATCTCAGGAGTCGGTGGAAGCTATGGAGAATGAGCTGTTCAAGAAAGTCCTGCTAGGAGTAGGAGTGGTGCCACCTTTTGATGAACAGGTATAACATCATGTCATGGAGTGTTGAACTGACGAAAAATATGTAATGTGAATAATGAAAACTGCCATATTTGCCTACTCATCAATTTCTTGTTCTCGAGTCTTTGGTCAACTGGACCCACTCGAAATGGAACCGCGGGATCACACAACCCAACACATTTTGAATAGGTGGACTGGACCCACCGGAGTAATGCCGAATCTTTTAGTATTATTTTCATGACTTGGGCGATTATCACACTGCCACGCATCACGCTGCATGTTGCGTGAAAACGCACCTACGCGCATACTTGCGTGCGTTTATTCAATACAAACGGAGACTTACAAGCAAAGTTCTATGTTCTATGTTAGGGGGGTTTGGTTTCCGCACTTAGTCCTGGATGGACCTTTGTGCGTGAGCCATGGCGGCCGTTGGGTGGTCATTCCATCCAGCCCACCTCCCTCCAGAAGTCAATTAGAGCTCCTGGTTTTCTCAAAACATCCGTGTATGATCTGGGTGACCCGAGGGTTCGTGTTCTTATCTGTGTGATACCTGTGCACTCAAAGAGAATGTGTGTGACGGTTTCCTCAGCCTCCATGCATGCCCTGCACAGAGGACTGTCCGTTATGCCTATTGTGTGGAAGTGTTTGTTGAGTGAGCAGTGTCCCGTAATGGTTCCCGTCACCAGGCGCAGGCCATTCCTGTCCAGGCGTAAAAGACGCCTGGTAAGCTTGCTGTCCAAGAATGGCAGAGCTTCTTTGGATTGCCTACAGCCCGGTGCCGAGGCCCACCAGTTCTCCGCTTGTGTCTGGGTGAGTTCCTGTAACCATCTGCGTATTTGGTTGAAGGGGATGGGTACAACAGGCTCGGGTCCGTAGACCACCGAGCTAGATCCGCGTCTCGCAAGCTCGTCAGCCGCGTCGTTGCCCAGCGATCCACTGTGTCCCTTTATCCATTGTAGTGTCACCGTGTTACGGCTAGATACAGTTATTTGTTCCAGTGCGTTGTGACATTCTAGTACTAGTTTTGATGTAATGTATTTTTTCCGTAAGGATTGTAAGACTGATGCGCTGTCGGAGAGTATTCGTATGTGGGTATCCATAACCCTCCTGGCTTCTAGGGCATGGACCGCTTGTATGATGCCCACACACTCCGCCTGATAGACGGTGTTGAACCCTCCTAGCGGTCTGGATATATTTATATTGAAATCGTGTGAGAAGACTCCGACTCCGGTACCGGAGTCAGTTTTCGATCCGTCGGTGTATATTCTCATCTCTTCCGGACCAGAGTAGTCACTTCTTTCCTCTGTGAGTATTATGTTGTAGTGCCTATGAAAGTGGTGTGTTTTTGGGGCTTTGTCGCATGGTGATGCTAACATCGGTTTACGCTTGATCACATCTTCCCTTATGCGTATGTGCTTAATTCTGGAGTCTTTATTTAGGGAACCTGATAGGTGGAGTCTAAAGCTGGCCAGGGCTGCCTCCTCTCGCACAATTAGGTGTAGAGGTGGCAGTCCCAGCATCGCCTGTAGGGCGGCAGTGGGTGTGGTTCTCATACTACTGGTGATTGCAACGCAGGCGAACCGCTGCAGTTTCTCGAGATCTCTTTGGGCTGTGCTGAGGTCTGTCCTGGGCCACCAGACCAGCGAGCCATATGTGATGATTGGTCGGATAACTGTGGTGTATAGCCAGTAGGTGACCATGGGGCTAATCCCCCAATTCCTGCCTAGCAGTCGTTTGCACTGCCACAGGGATATGCTGGCTTTTGTGATGATATAGTTCATGTGTCTTGCCCAATTCAATTGTTTGTCCAGGTAAATGCCCAGGTACTTGGTTTCGGTTGAAAGGCTTAGGGTTGTGCCGAAGAAACGCGGCAGCTGCAGTGCCATAGGTTTTCTCTTTTTTGTGAAGAGAATTAGTTCAGTCTTTGTTGGGTTCACTGAGAGTTGGTGCTCGTTGCACCATTCCTCTACTATTTTCAGGGCTTGACGCATGAGGTTGCATAGAGTGTTTTCGTGGGTCCCGTTTATTATTATTGTTATGTCATCCGCGTAGCCAACGGTGAAATAACCTTTGTCGTTGAGTGTTTTGATGAGGCTGTCAGCTACCAGGTTCCACAGGAGCGGCGAAAGGACGCCCCCCTGCGGACAGCCCTTCGCGACGATGGCCCTTGTAGTGTCGTTAACCGTGACTTGAACCGCTCTCAGTTTGAGCATATTGGTGATCCAGCCCCCTAGGGTCGGGTCTATGCCATGTCTGTCGAGGGCCGTGTTTATGCTGTTGAACATAGTCTTATCGAAGGCTCCCTCGATGTCAATGAAGGCAGCAAGTGCTGAGCATTTGTGGTCCACTGCGCATTCAATTTTAGAAACCACGTTATGCAACGCGGATTCTGTTGATCTGCCTGTGGAGTACGCATGCTGTTGTTTGTGTAGTGGTTTTTCCCGGAGAGGCCCATCACGGATGTGCCTATCACAGAGTCTTTCGAGGGTTTTTAGTAAAAAGGATGTGAGGCTTATAGGTCTATATGCCTTGGGGTGTGTGTAGTCAGTTTTACCAGGCTTGGGTATGAAGATGACTTTCACCTCGCGCCATCCGAGAGGTATGTATCTAAGTGCTATGCAGGCCCGATAGATCTCCAACAGCCGTGGCGTTAGACACTCTACCCCCCACTGTAGAAGGGCCGGGAAGATGCCGTCCAGCCCCGACGACTTGTATGGCTGAAAGGTGTTGATAGCCCATTTTATTCGGTCTACTGTTACTATACTGTGGGCTCTTGACCAGTCTTGTTCCGTTGGGGTCCATTCGGGTTCAGCCTCCCACGTCCTGTCCTCCAGGACTTGACAGTCCGGGAAGTGAGTTTCGAGAAGGACCTTGCTGGTTTCGTAGTCGGTTTGTGTGTAAGAGTTGTCGGGTTTTTTCAGCGCGCCAAGGGATCGGTCCTGATCAGTTGATAGGATCTTCCGTACCCTTGCGGCCTCATTATTTGTTTCAATGGATTCACAGAATCTCCGCCATGCTTTCCTCCTGGCGGTTCTAGTCTGTTTTTTGAATGCATATTGGGTCTCTTTGTATATCTCCCAGTCTTCCGGGAGTCTCGTGTTTTTTGCTCTGTTAAATTGCTTACGCAGCTTATCTCTGAGTTTACCAAGTTCAGCGTTCCACCAGGGGTTCCTCTCGTTCCTGCTTTGTGGCGCTCTTGATTTACAGCATGCGTGGTAAGCTTCTGTTAGGTATTTGGATAATTCTGTTACGGTGTGTTCTAATTGTGCTTGGTCCCTTACGGTTGCCAGTGCTAGATGTTCAGCTAGTAGTGAGGCCAGAAGGCTTTTGAACCCGGGAACGTTTGTACGCCTCGGGTTTCGCCTTGGTGCGGGTTTTTTAGTGTTTGTAGTAAGTGTAAAGCGGATCCTTCTGTGGTCTGAGCAAGAAGGCTCGTCCGATACGTGCCAGTTTGTAATAAGATTTGTCGCGTTTTCTGTGGCGAGTGTTAAATCTATGATCGTTTGTCCACGGGCCGTGACCCAAGTGGGCTCTGTGCCGCGGTTAACAATGTTAAGATTAGTAGTGAATAAAAAGGTGGATAGTACCTCTCCTCTGGAGTTCGGTGTGACACTGCCCCAGAGCGGGTGGTGGGCGTTTGAGTCGGTGCAGATGATCAGGTCCAGACCGGCGCGCTCACAGTGCTGCACCAGGTCAGCCAGCTCCTTTGGCGGGCAATCTGTATCCTCGCCTGGCATGTATGCCGAGGCCAGTACAACGTCTGGAGCGCTACCTTCGGTATGGAGCCTGACAGATGTCAGGTCTCTGGAACAGAATTGAGTCAGTGTCGTAAAGGGAATTTCTTGGGGTATGTAGATGCAGGTTCTTGGCTTATCTGAGCCGTGTGTGTCGAGAATTATCTTACCTCCGATGTTACCGAGGCCACATACTCTGTTGTTCCTGATCCACGGCTCTTGGATCAGTGCGATGGTTCGGTGTTTAACCTCCAGTGCCCTGCGCAAGCTAGCCGTGGCAGTCTGACTATGCTGGAGGTTATTTTGGATAATGTTAAGGGGGACTGGTGGAGGTGGAGTGGGGTTAATCGGAGACGGATCCATCGGATAGTCCCTCCGTCTCCACCTCCCGGTAATGCTCGTCGTCGTGCGTATCCCCCGGCGACGAGGCAAGAAGTTGCACGTTCCAGCCGGGTGATGCGGGCAGTATGGGTTCGGCGTCATCAGCCATTGCCGCTCGAGCCATCTCCTCCTCGAGTTGGACAATGTCCGTGTCGTTCGTCTGTGCCGTCGTCGGTTCTGTCGTCTTTGTGTCGGTGCTGTCGGTCTGGGTGTCGGAGGGGCGGGTCGTGGGCCAGAAGCGCACGTATATCGACCCTAGCAGGTACGATATCCGTCGCTCCCGCCCCAGGACCCTTTCGGCTTCCTCCGGTGGCAGCCCCAGGGTGAGATATGTCCCGTAGCGGTCGCCACCGATGGTAGTCGCCCTGTACAGTGACCACCTCGCGATGTTGTACCAGGTATTCTGACGGATCAGAATACCGTGGAGCCTGCCCACATCACCTCTATAGCGAGGGACGAAGAGCGAGGCTCGGACACGGGTGGGCACGTCGGTCTGTCTCAGTACCGTCAGCGTCTGGTCATTGTCGGGTAGTTTTATTTGGGGCACGTTTTGGGTCAGCCAGGTCAGGGCATTCTCGTCTTCACACCATATCTGCACCGTGCCTTCTGCTATCCGTGGGTATCCGCGGAAGGCCGGGAGTGGTGTCGACGGGTCTGAGTCAATGAGTCTGTCTTCTAGGGCGGTCTTAATGTATTCGGCCTCTTCCCTAGTTAGCTCCCTACTGGGGTGGGGAAGACAGATTGCTACCGCTAGCCGCGCAGGGATATCCTTTGTGGCCCGCGCGTAGGTTCTCTGCCCCCCCTGCGCGGAGTGGATTCTCACGCGCTTGGCGTCCCCCTGGAGCGTGCTAGGTGAGGCCGTGTCGTCAGGACGCGTCCTCTTCCCCGGCCCCGTTCCACTTGGTACAGGCTTCGGGTTTGAGGTGCCTTGCGGGGCGTCAGATGTCTTTAACGCCTGGCGCATGGCATGAGAGCGCTTGCCCCTGGTGCGTTTAGGTCGAGTCTGGTTGTGGGTCTTGTCGGTGTCTTGGGGTTGGGCGGCGGCCCTGGCAGTTGCTCCCGCTTGCGGTGGCTCTTCGCACAGGGTTGCCCCTTCGCGTACCTTCCCCCGCTCGCTTAGGTCCGCGTCCGGCCGCTTTTCGCGCTGGGTTTCCCCCGCACGTACATGCAGCTGGTCGCGTGGCCCCGCGTCCAGCCGCTCGTCGCGCTGGGTTTCCCCTTCGCGTGCAAGCGGCCGATCGCGTGGCCCCACGTTCGGCCCTTTTCCGCGTAGGGTTGCCCCTGCACGTACTTGGGACTGTTCGTGTACCCTCCCTTCAGCGTCCGATCGCGCTCCGCGCTGGCTGTTGCCTTCGCGCGCTCTGCGCTTTCGGTCGCTTACTTCTTTCTCCCGGACTGGGATTTTTCCGCGAGTTTCCAGGCGTACTTCATCGTCAGCCGGGAGATTGAAAGAGCTACCAGGTCTGTCAACCTTCCCCGTGTCTGTTGTAGCGTGTCGGTCTGAGTCGTTAACTTTATGAGTGGAGCTGCTCCGCACGACGCTCTGTTGCCAGAGATTCGCGGGGGGCATACCACGTGTAGTGGGTGTTGGCGCGTGAGTCGCAGCCGGAGTCGAGTCTAGGGGCGCGTAAGTCGCAGCCAAGGTCGGGATTGTGGGCGCGTTTGTCGCAGCCAGTGGTTTGGGCGCTAGGTCAGCAGCCGGCCGCGCAGAGCGCGGCATAAGGTCAACGAAATTGCAGTTAGATGCTCCCCCCATACTACGTTGGGAGCTGACCGCCGAAGCGGTGTGGGATTCCCCGGCTTGGCCGGGACCCACCTGGGTAGTAAGACTTTCTTCCTGCATGTTCATTGAAATAGGGGGTGGGCTTTTTGGGATTGAGGTTACCCTTCCTCTGGGACCGATGGGATTAAAGGAAAAGGAGGGAACGAATTTGGTGGATGGTGATGTGGGGTTTTTCGGGGGGTCACCTTAGGCCTGGGAGTTGACCTCGGGATTTAGGGATTGACAGGATGTGTACGGATAGGGAAGAGGATGGATTGTTTGGATAATAGGCTCATAGGAAAGTGGTGTCTAGGTTACCCTAGGCCTGGGGTTTGGCTTTCGGGAACTTCTCTTGTCCGGGATCTTAATCAGATGCCCCGACCACCGGAAAGCCCACAGCAAACGAAGTCGCCATCGGTCAGTCCCACAGCCGGGGTTGGGCTATCCGCAACCTGCCCACCCGCTCGGTTGCATGAGAAGAAGTGCCTGGCGGTCCGGGTCGCCCCACCACGGATGTACGTATACATTCGCGTTGGGTCGATCCAGCCCTCCCCGAGACAAGCAAAGTTAAAAAGCAAAGTTAAAACACGCACTCACGCGCTACGCTGCGTAGTGCGTGGCAGTGTGTTAACCGCCTTAATCTATACTGTATACATATTGTAATAAACTGTACATTGAATATTTTTGAAAAACAAGTAAAAGCTACGGGGTCTATGAAGGATCCTGTCTCTCAAATAAATAGGACGTCACATAAGGAAAAATGTGTCGTCGTATTTATTTAAATAAACCAAAATATTCCACTAAAACATTTCAAGTATTCCCCTTGTCACTGTAGCCACATTAAAAGTCCTCGGAAAATCTCTTGTTCCCTAGGATAATAAATTAATCAAACCGTCGTTACAGGAAAAATACTGGAGAATACCGAGCACCCTGCACTTTGAGACAATCAGGAAACGCCGTGAAATTATTATAAAAGCTGCCAACAATGAACTTATAATCGATACTAGCGAGACGGTTGAGGTGACGCCTGACGTAGAAATATCTCAAAGAGATGAGAGAGAGGAATCTAGCGATGACGATGATTTGTTCGATAATTTGAGGAAGATGCGGGAAAATAACGTGGAAAACGTTATCAATCAAAGTGGCGGTAGTAAATCTAACGAAATAACACGTAATCGGAAGCGAACCCGAAGCGATTCTGACGACGAGGATACTAGTAGGGGGAAAATGCAGAAAATTGACGAGGGTGACGAAAGTGTGGCCAATGATGATGACGACGACATTTTGTCTTTTGCTAAGAGAACTCTGCAACAAGAAGACTTGCCTGACAGCGAGGATATTATAAACAACATACCGAAACTTGACAGTGGTAAGTACACAGACACAAAATTGTTTTAGAACTAACTTTTCCCGCGGCTTCGCTCTTATTGTCTTTCCTACGTAAATCTTGTTTTTTTCTTTTATTTTCGATATTAAAGAAACTTAGGCCTGATTTTTCAATAGTCTTATAGCTTTTAACTAAGGAATAAAAATGTCGGTTTGACAGCTTTTGTATTTAAAATATGTCAAACTGCCATTTTATTCCTCAGTTAAAAGTTATCAGACCATTGAAAAATCAACCCTTAAGGTACTTAGCGATAATGCAGCTTCCAAACGTTAAAAAAAACATATCAGCACCATAATTCATGGAATCAATCGCAAACGCATTCATTTTGACAATTCGACAGTATTAATTTGCGTGTTTTACGCTATCGAGTAGACAAATTTTAAACACATGAAGCAATAAATGCAAGCAAACCACACGTACGCGCCTTCTTTAAAGTTACGCAATTATAGTGCAGTATTTCTAAAGATTACCTCCTACTCTTCAAGAGGGCAAATAATTTGTTTACAAGTGAATAATTTAACCTCTTCAAATATTAGTTTAATTTAAATCAAGGATTTTATATTATTTGTTATTAAAGCAACAATACCCCTAGCCTCTCCGCCCCAACCTAAGGGCGTAGTAAGAGATTTAAGGATTATTCCACCCTTACACTTCCATCACCTATGCACCTGCTAAGCTTGGTAATTTTAGTATTATCCCTTCAGCATCATTCATGTTGTAGGAGAAAGGGTTAACGGTCAGCAACGGTTTAATGTGAATTGTGTAGTACTAAAGTTAATTTAATTATCCTGGAAAGTACCGGTAGAACGGGGTTACATTGAGATCTGGGTCAACTTTGATTTTAACTTATTTTTTTAGGTTTTTTAAAGCTTACTCTGTGAAAATGGAACGCACCTAAATTTTCTTTTTAAATTTGCAACACTGACATGTCTAAAAAAAATTGACTTAGAGAATTAATTAAAAACAAATTGGGGTTACTTTATATTGCAATGATAACACAATGGACATCAAAGTCCCAGGCGTTACATTTAGTTTTACATTTAGTTTTTGACTCGACCCCCCCTACAATTTTCATTAAAAAGATGTATTTTAAGGCAAATATTCCGCGATCATTTGGACATCCCTTATGACTATAAATGGTGAAGGCATTCAGTCAGCATTATTAATAGCAAATAACAATGTATAAATAATCACTGATACCTGTATTCTTTCTAAATCTGACTTAATATTATAAATATTAAAGTTTGTATGGATAGAGGAGCTTGTGGCTAAGTAATAACAGCCGCACGGGTCGATCATCAAGGTTAAACAACGCTTGACGAGGACCATTTCAATATACCGAGTTTCCTCCGTGCCTCGGAAAGCACGTTAAGAGCGGACTCTAGTCAACAAGAATTTGAAAAATAGGTATTTGAAGAAACTATTGCCGTCGCGCTGCGCCCGACCAAGCGAGCTATCAATGTGTGAACGAGTAGTGTATTTGTGTGTGTAAGAGCGCGCCGCAGCGGCCGATCGACTCCGGTGCACGCGCCCTCGCCGCGAGTACCGAGCCGCTTTACACTTTACGAAAAAAATTCAAGAGACGATGAATTTTGGAGAAATGAAGTTGTTTTTTAAAATTCCTTCCACCAGAAATAATTGATGGTCGTATACCACGAAATTTACCTGCAAGTGAAAGGATTGAAATTACGATAGATAAATGCACATTTTCACACGACTGCTCAAAAGAAGAGTGTTATGTTTGTAGGGCTCATGTATGTTTGTGAGTTTCTTTATTCCACTATAACTTCTAAACGGTATCAATTTATGTGATATCTTTAGAAGCGTAACGTTATTAAAAATTAAAAATATAATACAGGAAAAAAAAAACATAAATAAAATGACTACCTATTCTATCATCGTCTAGCTAGTTTAGAGCTTACTTAGTATATAAATAATAATATATAACAGTAGTATTAAATAATCATTCGTTCCCTAATAACATACCAAAGGAAATTAACCTATACAACAGTGGGTACTATTCAATATCCCATAGAAAACTTATAAAATAAATTGTTTTTGCAAAAATATCGTTTTATTACTAAAAGAGGTATGATATAAACAATAAATCATTAAAAATAATTAAAAACACGCCTGCCTTGCAGTCGGGGGACGGTTCCGTGGATCAGTTTTTTACAGGTCCACCGACTTCGTTGAAAAGATTGGTTTTCAGTTGAGACCCATTCAACAGAAAAATAATTTCGATTGTTTTTAATTTTTTTGTTAAATTTTTTCATTCACTTTTCGACAAGCTGCCTTGTCAAAAAGTGCTTTTAATTAATAAGCGTGTTTTTAATTATTTTTTAATTATTTTAATTTAAAATTCTTTGTTTTAATTTAAATACCCACAAACCCCACTTCTCCAAAATTCATAAACCATTTTTATAAGTATCTGCTTTATAAGAAATCAAAATTTAGTTTGCATGATACTGGGTGTAAGACCAACCGAAAGAATGCAAATCAGCAGACAGGACGTAAGGTGACCGAACGATTTTGTACATCAGGGCCATCATTTTGAGGGCCGAGTCACCCGCGTCCGCATAAGCATTTTGAATCCCTACACGTGGTCCCCGGATTGTGCTAATCAGGTGACATACTGGTGGTAAGTTTCGACTGAAGGGCTTGTGACCACATAGCGGGCAAAAACAAACCGCCAAGTGGCCTAGCCGTGATCCGGTTACGATGTCCGGTGCAGCTGTTAGCGGAGTTGGGTCGAGATAGCTGTTCCACTGATGGCAGGCCGGCCAGACTCACGCTGTTATGGATGTATCGGGAGAAAGGTCGCAGAGGGCAGCGAGCACGTATTCAGCCACTTTAAAAAATAAGATGCAATATACCATTCGTATTATGAATTTGTAAATTTATATTGCAATTTTAAAGTAACATTTTATTTGCAAGTTATTGCACCGAAAAAGGTCAAATACCATTTCTAGAAGGGAACCTTTGGAAAAAATAAATTTATTATATTTATATTATACAGCGAGCGTCTTTTGTTCACTAAAAAGAGCCAATTTTATCCGGCTCCATCTTTCCGAGGTGTAACCGTGCCGATAACGGACCATATTGAGCTTTTTGGCGTAACGTTGACATCGACACTCAATTTTTGACCATTATATTGAGGAATACCTCAACATGCTGCTAAGAAGTTGACACGGTACTTCACGCCAGAACAGGTGCTTAAGTTCGATCTCAAGCGCAAGTTCGATCTTGCATGGAGTACTGTTCTTATCTCTGGGACGGATCTGCCAAATACCAGCTTCATGCACTAGATTTGATCGAAAAACGGGTCAGGAGGCTCATCGGCGATGGGGTCGAGTCAAAGCTCCAGAGCCTTGAACATCGTCGCAGAGTTGCCAGCTTGTCGGTTTTTTGTCGGTTGCATTTCGGGGATTTTGCGATGGAATCGCATGATCTAATTACATCCATAGCCCGTTTCATCATCGGACTACAAGACGTACGGCGATGTGACATCGGTACAAGGAAATTTTTTGGAAATACTTTAATTTTGCGTACAGCAAGGAGTGGAATTCCTTGCGTCAGTGTTGCCCGATAGCTACAACCTCGGGGTATTTAAGTCAAGAGTGAAGTTACTTCTGGGCAATTTTGCTACACCGTAGACCACATCAGCGCTTACCATCAGGTGAGATAGTGGCCAAGAGCGAGCCTATCTATAATAACAAAAATCAGCGATTTCTTTTCAACAACATTTGTTAGTTCGTTCGGTTGGTCTGTATCGAGCATTATTCTGGATCCTGGCTTAATTTTCTTAACAACTTTTGATCGTGTATTTGCAACTGCACTTCCCAGATCTTATGCATGCCTAAGTTAATCATTCGACAAGTGTCTTCAACAATAATAAGTAATACTCACAATCACACGATTTATTAAATAAAATCATTGCATAGTGTAAATATCGACATCGGTGTATATCACTAGAGTATCGATAAAAATATCGACAGCTGCCACTTCCCTATTAGTGTACGTGTAAGCCTTACCCTCCCTCACCTCCTACCGCCCCCCGTAAAGTGCGAAAGGGACAACTGCAGCTCAGGCTGATTTTACCTACAAAAACCTTGACCAAAAGGCGTTTCGTATTCCGCTGTTTTCTTCTTCAAAACTGGCCTGATCTTAAACAATCTTATATCAAAATTTAGAGGAAAAGTATATCTATGCTTCTATCATTTTCTTTTTTGTTAAAAACTCATCAATTTTGTCTGAAAGTCGTCTGAACATGGCGGTAAAAACGGGCATTTTTTTCGGGTTTTTGGATTGTCATATTTCTTTTAGTGATTATGTTTTCGAAAAAAGGAAATGATAGGGGCACGTATTAACTAGACCTTGATTTTATGGGAAAAAATCATTGCTCTGGAGGCATTATCTACGAAGAAAACAGCGGAATGTTTTTGTATGGAGAAAGGCCCTATAGAGTACCCTCTTAAGCCGTTGGTCCCGGCTGTCATTTGAAGATCTTTGACAGTCGTTATGGGTCGTTTAAGCTTGAGATCTGACACCAGTCTTGACAAGGGATACCGTGTTACCCAGTTACTGGGTTGTGGAGGTCAGATAGGCAGTCGCTCCATGTAAAACACTGGTACTTTGCTGAATCCGGTGAGACTGGAAGCCGACCCCAATATAGTTGGGAAAAGGCTAGGCAGATGATGATGAAAGTTTGGATGGATATGTGTGTGGATGTATGTTTGTTACTCAATCACACCAAAACGGCTGAACGGATCTGGATAAAATTTGGGACGGAGATAGATTATAGTCAGGAATAGCACATAGGATACTTTTTATCCGGGGAATATGTTCCCTCGGGATGATTTTCGGGATTCACGCGGGCAGAAGCGATTAAAAAATATTATAAAAGAAATCCCCACTTCATTTATAATTGTTTCTTTCAGAAACATTCAATTTATTAATATTTCTCTCTCCTTACAGATAACAGCAGCTCCGAAGATAATGACGACGTGATAGTGTCGTCGAGACGAGACAAAAAGAAAAGGCGAATAGTTATCGAAGATGACTCCGATTAAATGTTCAACATAAATTGCTTTTGTATCTGTATTTTATTGTGAGTTGATCTTGAAAATAAAGACTATGTATTGTTTGGCTACTTTTGGATTTCATTTACGTTATATTGTCTCGTTTAAGACAATAGGTCCTTTTTCAAACTGTCTAGCTTTCGTTCTCAGAACTTTATTGGAGAAACAAAGCCACTTACAATTTACAATACATAGACTAATGTATCTGAACTAAACTAATAAAAAATAAGCCTTTATTGCTAGTTACATAACCTAGTATTTACAATATTCTATACTTGGTATTTTAATGAGATTATAACCTATTTACACTGTAATTATAACTATTTAACTATTTATTTTCTTCGGTGCCAGCTTGTCTTTCGACAAAGGCTCCAAGGCTCTCCACTTGACTCTGGCCCTCGCTACCCGTAACCATTCTGGACCTGCCACTTTCTTTATATCGCCTTCCCACCGCTTTACCTGTCTTCCTCTACTTCTTATACTTCCTCTCGGGTACCATTCTGTAATTATTTTGGTTCACCTTTTTTCCTTTCTCTCATCATATGTCCTGTTCAACGCCATTTCAATTTTTTTCCATGCAACATGAACCTTTTTTAAATTTTGTTTTTCCTTTTATCTTTTTTAACTGTACTCTGTCTCTCCTTCTTACGCCTAAAACGCTTCTCTCTATTGCATTCTGACAAACATTTATTTTATTTTTTCCTCTACCTTGACTATTACGAGTATGTAACACATTGCCCAAGAAATCCGTTTCGAAATATGAAGATTTAGACACAAAATAATAAAATTAAAATAAAAAAAAACATATTACATAATAACAGTTACGAAATAACTTGTATGGAGTTTTGATATAACTGACTGAATGATACTGAACCTGTTACCTCTCGAAAAAGCGCGCGTTTATTGTGTGTATATAGTCTGTGGTTTTTAGTCTGAACGTTTCTAATAAATTGTTGTTGGAACTTAATTGCATTTAATTAATTAAGAACATCAGGTAGTGGCAAAAGAATCGTTCGTGTCGAGCATAAAAAGGCTTTATTTTAACACTCGCATGTAGCTTTCGACGTTCGCCTTCGGCACGCGTCGAAATTGGCTACATCGCTCGTGTTAAAATCTCGACTTTTTATGCTCGAGACGAAATGTACTATTGTTGTTATTCTGTTAGAGCCCATGTTTGGCATCCGTATGTTAGGCATGGCAAAATGCAGGTATTAAAGACTTCGTTTTTCCGACATGGGCATCTCTTTATTCTTCATTACTTCGCTTAGTGACCAAAATGTCTTCCAGATATTAGCTATTCTTCTTTCGATTTCCTTCTGCATTGTCTCGGTTGGTGATACCAATTGATTGGTGATTGATTGAATTGATGATACTAATTTTACATTATTTACTTTGATATAATCTTGTCGTAAAGAATTACCTAACTAATAACTATAAGTAAATACATGCTTCGTATTAGTTATTGATCTAAGGTCTAAACTCATCTAATGTACCTTCCAAGTTAAGCTGGCGACGGGTCACCTTGTACATCTGCGCCAGAGCGTATTTTATAGAACGAGAGATGTAATACGGTTTAAGACATCTATTTCTCAAAAATAATACAAATCACTTATCATGAGAAATACATGGTAATCACAGTACTTAATACACGAAGAACGGTGGGTACTCGTAAGTAAATTAGTAAGTTGTAGAAGCACAAATATTTTCTTACAATTCTGTGGGTAACAAGAAAAAGTTAGCGTACCATAACATAAAATCGTTTGTTGATAGCAGATATTATGGATAGATAAAGTATTCCTAACCTGAAAAAAAAGCGAACTAAAAAGACGTAAACAAGGAGAAAATCATGCTGTGCAGTCGGAGGATACATTTTCGCGAGCTGGCTGACCAAAACCAATTCCCCGACTGCACAGCATGATTTTTTCCTTGTTTACGTCTTTTTAGTTAGCTTTCAAGCAGTCGGGTTTTTGATTTATTGTTATTTTTTTATTTATAACCTTTTGGTATTTTTTTTTCGAATTAGGTACATTGAAACATTTATATTTGTGTACATATATGTTATGTAGGTGCGTAGGGACAAGTGAAACTATTGACAGCTATAAGCACACTGGTTTTAATAAACGACAAGCGGTCGGCGCGGGCCGCAGCCCGCACACAGATATAGCGTGTGTATTTTGTTTTTTTTTTTATTTTTATTTATCGATAGTCTCGCGTTTGACCACTATCTCGCCTGATGGTAAGCGATGATGTGGTCGACGGTGAAGCACGCTTGCCTAGAAGTAACCTATTCACTCTTGACTTGAAGACCCCAAGATTGTAGCTATCAGGAAATAAAGACTCCGGCAGGGAATTCCACTCCTTAGCTGTGCGTACAATGAAAGTATTCGCAAAACGCTTTGTACGCATGGGTGGGATTGGGATGTCCACCATGTACCGGTGGCGCATTGCTGCACGTCTTGTTGTCCGGTGATGGAAAGGGCTAGGCGGAATAAAATTGTGCAGTTCCATCGCATATTACATACAGTACAGTACAGTGTTACATATTTTTGAAATCACCCCTTAAAACCCTTTATTTTGATACCCCACACGATGGGTTTGGGAGAAATAGAACATTTGGGCTCCCACAATAAGGCTCCAAAAGCCGCCATTTTTCTATTTTCCAGTTTTTATGTAGCCAGTGACACTCGCAGGTTTAAGACGAATCGATTGACGTAAAATCGGCCAACGCGTTTGGTCTCTAGAACGCCACATAGGAACAAAAATACATACATAAATAGACTGATAAACACATTACCGTCCATCGGCAGTAGGGTAAAAAGGCGCGAATCAACGCCGATGGTCTTTGTATTACTAAAGATGTATTATAACTAAAGACACCGACCTCTAGCGATAATCTCTTACATATGTTCCAATTCGACTTCAAATAAACAGTCCGTTGTGCACTTCTTATGTTATTATTTCACGTTGGAATTCCAATATCATCCCGCCATCGAATCGCAATATAGTCATATAGCGAGCTCGGTTGCTGGCATTTGCCTTCCATTGCAAGGGATCCTCGCATTCGATATTGCTAATATTGTGCAATACAACCGACTCAATTGGAAAAAATGTATTTGTGATACTGGCAATGTTTATCCGAGTAGAAGCAATAGCATTTACGGCTTAGATAGTTCTATCCTTACAAACAATATCGATACAGCCTTACTGAACAAACCATTCTCTTTTCTAAAAACTTTTACATCAATTCGAAATGAATAGGTAGGTATTTCTTTTTGAACGTGATCATTATATCGGCTCGCAAATGTCCACTGATTTACGTTGGCTTTGCGGATTATCCCAAAAGCCATCTAAATAAACGAGTATTGAATTTCTGTCTCCACAAAATAAATTATATCTTGCTAATTATTATCGAGAGCCGCATTCAAAAAGTAATAAGACTTGGGCGTATTAAAAGTGAAGCTATAGGTACGCTGTAATATTGTTACAGATTATTCGGAGGGGTGAGCACTAAATCTTTTCACTCAGCTATCAGATTAGCAACCGACCCTCTCCCCTGTATGTATCGTTGTTTTTCTAACATTATCTTTACATTGGGTAAAACATCCGGCACGGGAATCTTGCTACCTGAAATAACATTTAAATAAATCTTTCCTTTTATAGTTTTGGACAAAGTTTGAGCAGTTGTGACTCGAGTTATTCTCAATTAAAACTATTGTTAAATAGAATACTAGGTAGATTCACGATTTATAGAATTTAAATATCTAATTAATCGTTCCGAATAAAAAAAATCTCGCAAAGCGATTTGGTTTCACGCTAATGATCCTCAACTCAGTCTAAAAGCAAGTTTGGAACATTAATTTACACAACGGCAGCCATAACATTACCTACTGAATATCAAAACAAAGTATCATTTCCATATATGAAAAGCGTTTAAACATCGTAATAGCCTCCACTCGCGAATTTCCTACATTCACAATCGCGAGCCGAAAAAATACAAACGATCGTTTGATCGCGTAATCCCGCGGGCGATCAAGTATTTCTTATTCAAATGTAGACGGCTATTTTAATGTTCCAACAGCACACCATCAATCTTTGCCGAGCCCGAACGGGCGAACGTGGCCCATTACGACGCCCCCTTGCAATTATCCACTCGAATAAAAACGTTTTAAGTGTTAAATTAACGATATCTCAGAGACGAGAGCTTGTCTCACTAAGTGATTAATTCCGACCCAGAGAAACGATAGTGAGCCATGGCGCGCTCTGGAGACTCACAAATCTCATTTATATCTATTACAGAACCATTCGCATGTATCTTTGTGAATCCTAAGTGTATAACTTCATAACAACAATTACTCATCCCCTTATGATTACGAGTTATGATTCTGATGAAAATATTCAACTCATTACATTCGGTTTAGGTTTCTCGGAACTGGCTCGAAACGGGGTGGAACACACGTACATTTTTTAAAGTAAGTATCACTTTGACAGTGCTAATGGTCTCCACAAAACTCCGCCTGCGTATTACAAACAGCAAGCGGCAAATCTTTGCTGCAAATGTTACTTATTTCTTGCTACCCAGTCACTTAGCTGCGTAAATATAAACAACCTTCATTCCTCTTCTTTACACGCCTCGGGTGGAGAGAAAAGAATGACAAACGAGTTAAAGAATAATGGGAAGTAAATGAAAACAGCAAAATCGCTTTTGTCAACTGTTTTTCTTCATCCATTGTCGACATTCAGAAATGTTTTCTAAAAACGTCTTAAATACAGAGACGAAGTTATGGTGGGTGTCTACCTACCTTACGAATTCAGAAGATGAATTTATAACAGACCTTTACAGGGAAGACGTTTCAAAGGAAAAATTTATATTTTTTTCAGCAACGTTTTGGTGGCAGAGGACGATTCTCTTTGTTATAAAACAAGTTATTCTCAAGTAATTATCATTACTGAGTTCTCAAACTCGTTTAGAAAATAGGTACCTGAACGTGCGAAGGTAGATAGTACAATTATGAATACTATTCTTCAAAGAAAAGCGAACATTTATATACGAGTGCCTACTCGGAACGTATTGTGTTTTACGTACCTATTAGCTGTTTTGTTTTCCTTAAAGTTACTGAAATCCTCAATTACTGTAAATCTAACGACTCGTCGACTGTCAGCCTGAAGGCTTTAATAGAGATACGCAGAATTTGAACAACAAATAGGCAACGATTTAACAACGTTAATGGTCAAAGTCCGTCTTTGACGTGTCATTTAGGTTTTAAACCAAAGCACTGCAGTAACCTGTGAGGAGCGGTAAACTTATCTTACCTGCAAGACAATGTTGGCCTTTGGTTGTACCGAGATTTATGTACCTACAACTGAAGTTATAAGATAAGACACTGCTACAAATATTATCACTCTTTGGCTACGATGCTACGAGCACCGTAGCACTTCGTAGCGCGAATATACTTGAATCATTTTATAATTTTAGTAAAAGAAATACGTTATTTGAAGTTCCTTCATGTTTTAAATTCTGTTATCGCCTCAGCCGTTTATTTTTACCCGACTGCTGAAGGAGGTATATCAGTCTATGTATGTATGTATGTTTGTTCCTATGTGGCGTTCTAGAGACCAAACGCTTGGGCCGATTTTGATGGTTCTTACGTCAATCCAAACCCTGCGAGTGTCACTGGCAGTATACGTCTGGTTTTGGTCAGCCAGATCGCGAATATGTATCCTCCGACTGCACAGCATGATTTTCTCCTTGTTTACGTCTTTTTAGTTCGTTTTTCATGCAGTCAGGTATTTTTATTTTTTAATTAACTTTTTAAGCAAAAATATCAAAATATACATATTTGCATAGAATATTTCGTGCATATTCGATGTATTTTCCGTGTCACAGCATCCCAATCACACTAGATATGAATTGTACAATATGCAGTAAAAATATCATGGTTATATTTTCTTACGAAGAATCCAACAACATTAAAGAGAGGATGCGAGGGTTCGCACGGAGCACCCTCAGGTAAAAACCAAATTGAATTTTCCCTCGGCCAAATAGAACGGTATCGCGTAGATAAATCTCGAAGCTGCCTCATCCCGTATCTACAGAAAACAAAGTTTAATAGAAAAGTAAATAGAAAAGTGGAAGTGAAAACACTGAATGTTGAAAGTTTTAATTTGTGCCAGATATCCCAACGAACGAATTTGAACTTGGAATCTCGTAACTTTTGATTTATTGGCTTACAATCGCGGCGCTTTGACAGAATAATAATAATTGTAACCCCTTTATAACACCGATATTAAAGTTATTGCCATTTCTGCCCGGTCAGGCAGGGTTGTGTTATGGACTCACGCCCAACACTTAAGAAAGTTCATTGGAGGGAATTTAATCTAAAAGCTATAAATCGCACCTGCTGAAACCTCACTTTATAGGTAGATATTTTAGATGCTTTACCCAAACATGCGTAAACTAAACAACTGTACTTACCAGAGCAGCAAGATGGTGCAGACCTACAGGGTCACACTCTCATGTACCTAAGTCAGTGTAAATTTAAAGTTTCGTTGGTTCTGTGAATCTAGGTGCATGGCCACGGCAACCTGTGTAGGTTTAGTTACACCCACATTCAGTTTAGCTATCATACAATACCATACACACATTCAATTCAATAACCAAACACTACATAATATAATATCACTGTGGTTTAAGTTGCTTGAATACTCGCGTTACATTTGTGCTTGGCATTGATGGATTTGACGCACCTTCATCATCATCATGATCAGCCTATTAATGTTCCCACTGTTGGGACACAGGCCTCCACTCTGTGAGAGGGAATGGGCCGTAATCCACCACGCGGGCCCAGTGTGGGTTGGTGGATATCACATGTCTTCAAATTTTTGGTTCTAGGACATGACCTTAGACTATTGCGTAGGTACAATCTAAGTTCCAGCTGTGCTTAGACGTATGGTGTGTGTGATCGATCTCAAAATAATCTATTGACTGGTAACCTTTTTACTACCTTCGAAAAAATATCCAAATCACATGATCCCCGTAAAATAATAATCACTAGAATTGTAGTTGACCTGCTACATACTTTCATTGTGCGAAATATTTTACAAGACAAGACAAAGATATTTTATTTCAAGTAGGCCACCAAGCGGCACTTTTGAACGTTAGGTACATTAAAATTTACAAATTATAAAAGTTGATTCTACCGTGCATTCGGAAAGTAGCTTCTTATGGAGAAGAATGCACAAGAAACTCCATACTTACTCTTTTAAAAAAAAATGTTTTTTTACAATATTTAGTTACATAAGTACATACATTAATAAATTCATATATGTGAGGACAATGCACCCAGAATAGCACTACACACTACTACGTACAGGCTTAATGTAGTAAAAGTACTCACACATGTACTATGCAGTAATATAATGGAAGCTAGAAAAGCATTAACATCCGAAGCAGTTAAGTTATGGCCAATCCCAACTGACGGCGTCCATTCACGAACATGACGCATGAATTGGCACCACCCAGCTCAACCATCATGAAGGGATCCAACACACGCGCCACCATCAGAGAGACATTTGAGAGAGCATGACACACTCAACTGCCAGGGCACTCACAAGTCAACGAACGACACACGGGTACAGTAAATGGTAGATTTACAGTTGGGTACATAGTACTCACACACGTGCTTTGCAGTTATACAATACTAAGGAAATTGAGTTTATACAATACAAATATATTCATTCAGTCTTCTTATTATTCGGTTAGTCTGTGATTCCTGATAGCCTGGAGGACCTTAAGTCAAGAGTGAATAGGTTACTTCTAGGTAAACGTACTCCATCGTCGACCACATCATCGCTTGTCAATGGTGGAATGTGGTCGAATACTATCTCACCTGATGGCAAACACCGCCAATCAATAGTAAAAAAAAACTTAAAACAAAAATATTCTGTGCTTTTTAGGGTTCCGTACCCGACGGTTCCAAGCGATTGCTGTCACGTGTCTGTCTGTCCGTCGTCTGTCACACAATTTTGTGCCGAATCATTTTTTAACTTTCCATTGACCTTGAAATTTGGTAATGTTTATTATTACGTACATTTTATTAACAAATAGCAATATATTGAAAAATCTGATTTAATCTTTGGTGCGGAACCCTAAATGTGTGAAAGTTCGACACGCACTTGGCCAGTTTTTGCACTGATATTTTACAAAACAGACGGTATCTTTATGTTCAGGCATACAAAAAAAGGTCGTTGACACCGTTGTTTCGAGTTTATACTTTTTGGGCATCGAATCGGCAAGTTCTCGAGATCGACCGGTCGATCGGCGGTTTGAGCGTCCTTGATCTATTCTGTACTAGACAGTATAGCCACAAATATAACATAGACATGTTTGTGTAAAAGATCTGATAATAATAATCTCTTCATAACATTATCTCGTCACGCCGCCGCTGCCGATAGATACGCCACGGCGCCTAAGGCGCTAGAGTGCAACGTGGTGTAAGCGGCTTAACCTGCGAGGTAGCGACGTATCGAGTCATGCGACACTAGTTTCATTAAGCTTGAACAGTCGCTCAGAGATTTTCTCGGTTCGTTTATCATGCTGAACATTATTGGTTATCACCAACATCTTTTCAGCCTGAATCACCCAATGCTGGGTTTAGGCCACCTTTCTTTTCTTGCCGGTTCTGTGTGTTCCACATTCAGTAGTAGGTACTATATATATTTGTAAGAGTCTCACCGTGAAACCTCTTATGACCAATAAATCCAACATAATGTGTTAGCTTATTTCATAAAGATTCCAACGACATAATTGACGTGAACTTGAAGTGAGTTGTCAGAGAGAATGATAGTTGACTTCCAGCTCACTTTTCCTAGGTTTTACGGTGAGATGTTTACAGAATAGCACTGCAAATGTTTCCTGTGACTTCACTGATATTGTCACCAAATGCGCGTTGACTTCCAGGGCCCAATTTCGACGACCTACCTTTCGGACATAATCTTACTCCAGCAGTCATCTCTTCGTCTAGTCAGTCTTGCCAACTTTGGCAATTGGGATGATAGTCGGATCATAGAATGACTTGCGCTGTGACTGGAAACTCCTGTTTTATTTATTAATAATCTAAATTTACATAGTATAAATACTTAATTAACAATAATTACCTATAAATACACTTAAATAAAAATAAAATAAAACTACGAACGATACGCGTTCGTAGTTTTATTTTATTTTTATTTAAAAGGGCAGAGGTCACAGGGCGTCAAAAAATTCGTCCACATCGCTGTCAACGTGAAAAGTGCCCAGAACGCTGGCAGCATTGCCACGTTGGATGGCAATGCTGATTCTCTGGCCAAGGAAAAGCCCAGCCCGCTGGTCACGTGAACCGTTTGTTTACTTCTCGAAATACTCGAAGAGCACTCGGACCCCATGGACCTAATGTTTCAACTCCAAACGGCTCAAATATATAACTTCCAATAAAGTTGTTGTATTTGCGCCGTTTGAGGTTTTCTGCACCAGCAGCAGCTGCCCCAGCACAGCCCGCCGTGCTAAGAAGATGGGATGCTTTTTTAAATTTGTATTTTTTTTTTTATTTTTTTATTCGTGATGGGTTTGCTCTTGACTCTAGTCTAGGCCAGAGATGACAGAGACAAAGTCGACGATGGAGTGAGCTTACCCGGAAGAAGCCTGTTCACTCTAACTTTGAAGAGATTCGGGTTTGCCTATATTGTCCCGCTGCTAGGAAAAGGCGTCTGCCATAGCCTGCTAACATTCTTTGAATCACCGGCCAATCCGTCAAAAACCGAATTCAAATCGTCGCTACTAATGGAAACTCCTACTCAATACTAATCTAACCGAACGGTAAGGCATTACAAAATATAGGTACGTAGGTTAGAAACACAGAGATAAATCTAACTAGATGACGCGATTGTATGTACTTCGCGTGCCAAAAAACGAAGTAAAATTACGATCAATAATCTTAATCTGAAATTTTCATTTAGCATAATCGGCACCGGACATCCACCGAAATCTAGAAAAAAATCCTTTTTATGCCATATTGAGCTGTAAAGACTGTATATAAAAGTTACCCGAGGCATTGGAAATGTTTTCTTTCATTGGTAAGTAAATTTGTTTTTAAATTGTGTGTGAAAAAGTGGCACGCTTGGTTTTCGTACAGATGGAGGGACTTGCGTTATCTAGTTACATGTATGTCTGTGAAAGTAAGTAGAAACCTTTAACAAACAACTAAAAGCCTACGGGCTCGTATGACCAGTACAGATAACAGCTTGCTTATTCATTAACAACATAAAATTTTATGGAAACAATACAAAACATTTACACAAGACACCGATATCATACTAATGAGGTCCCGCTGAGCGTTATAACCTGGGCCATAATTATCTTTGTATGGGCCCTTTTAATCGAGTGCTGGTTAAGCTTTACGGTATTACAAAGTTAATGTAATTTTATAAGGGGTCTTAGGCAAGCGTTTAATTTGAGCGCTCTGAGGTGCCGCAGCTCTGCGGATTGGCTACGGAACCCTTTGGGAGGCTGTGTTTGTAAATGTTTAGCTACCTATAATGTGTTCAAATTAAATAATTTCCTACCTGTACTTTGAAATTGATGTAGGAAAGACCTATTATAAGCTCCTTTTCTAAACCAGAGGCATTAATTTTAATTACAAGCAGAATCGATCTACTTACGTACATATGTATAGGGATCAACATCTAATTCTAACAATAATACGTACAAATAATACTTAGATATGTGATATGTGTCCGTGGCATCAACAGTGGGCCCTATCAGCGCAGCGTTATTTTCTTTTTGATATCGTTGCACATGCTGAGATAGGAGCCTTTTTGGTCTCGACCGGGGTAATTTATTTTTATTTTTTTATTATTGTTTGTGTTTTTCTTATCTCGGGTCACAAATAAATATTTTTCTTTCTTCTTTCTTTCTTTTCTTAGATAGGTACAAAAAACCACGTAGATAATGAAACCCAGCAGAAGTCTTGCAAAAGCAATCTGTCTCAAGGTCCAGGGCGGATATCTACCAATACAGATAGATATAAGTCTTATCGACCAGTTGTAGGCAGTCTGGGAGAGGACTGGGTGAAAAGGTAAACCAATTAATTTATTGAACAATCGGTACGTAGAACAATACGTAGGTATTATAAAGAAACTAGCTTCTGTCAGCGGCTTCGCCCGAGTGAACGTCGAAAATTATCCCGAGGGAACATATTCCCGGGATAAAAAGTATCCTATGTGCTATTACTGACTATTATCTATATCTGTGCCAAATTTCATCTAGATCTGTTCAGCAATTCTGGCGTGATTTTGTAACAAACATACTGACATCCATCCAAACTTTCGCCTTTATAATATTACTGGCTGTTCCACACGGCTTCGCTCCAGTCAACTGGCTACCTACCTACCCTACCCTACATACATGAATGTTGCGTAATAAGTTTAACCGCTTACGCAGCGCACGCAACGGAAGCTCTCAAAAGGGTATTTTTTTGCCCGTATTTGCAACATTTTTCATTTATGCACCGCTCCTATTGGTTGTAGCGTGATGATATATAGCCTATAACCTTTTTCGATAAATGGACTATCCAACACAAAAACAATTTTTCAATTCCAACCAGTAGTTCCTGAGATTAGCGCGTTCATACAAACAAACAAACTCCTCAGTTTTATAATTTAGTAAGATTATTAGTGTGATTAGCTTCTGACAGCGTCTGCGCCCGCGTGAGTGTGGAAAATTATCCCAGGGGAACATATTCCCGGGATAAAAAGTATCCTATGTGCTATTACTGACTATTATCTATATCTGTGCCAAATTTCATCTAGATCTGTTCAGCAATTCTGGCGTGATTTTGTAACAAACATACTGACATCCATCCAAACTTTCGCCTTTATAATATTACTGGCTGTTCCACACGGCTTCGCTCCCGTCAACTGGCTACCTACCTACCCTACCCTACATACATGAATGTTGCGTAAGTTAAACCGCTTACGCAGCGCACGCAACGGAAGCTCTCAAAAGGGTATTTTTTGCCCGTATTTGCAACATTTTTCATTTATGCACCGCTCCTATTGGTTGTAGCGTGATGATATATAGCCTATAACCTTTTTCGATAAATGGACTATCCAACACAAAAACAATTTTTCAATTCCAACCAGTAGTTCCTGATATTAGCGCGTTCATACAAACAAACAAACTCCTCAGTTTTATAATATTAGTAAGATTATTAGTGTGATTAGCTTCTGACAGCGTCTGCGCCCGCGTGAGTGTGGAAAATTATCCCAGGGGAACATATTCCCGGGATAAAAAGTATCCTATGTGCTATTACTGACTATTATCTATATCTGTGCCAAATTTCATCTAGATCTGTTCAGCAATTCTGGCGTGATTTTGTAACAAACATACTGACATCCATCCAAACTTTCGCCTTTATAATATTACTGGCTGTTCCACACGGCTTCGCTCCCGTCAACTGGCTACCTACCTACCCTACCCTACATACATGAATGTTGCGTAAGTTAAACCGCTTACGCAGCGCACGCAACGGAAGCTCTCAAAAGGGTATTTTTTGCCCGTATTTGCAACATTTTTCATTTATGCACCGCTCCTATTGGTTGTAGCGTGATGATATATAGCCTATAACCTTTTTCGATAAATGGACTATCCAACACAAAAACAATTTTTCAATTCCAACCAGTAGTTCCTGATATTAGCGCGTTCATACAAACAAACAAACTCCTCAGTTTTATAATATTAGTAAGATTATTAGTGTGATTAGCTTCTGACAGCGTCTGCGCCCGCGTGAGTGTGGAAAATTATCCCAGGGGAACATATTCTCGGGATAAAAAGTATCCTCTGTGCTATTCCAGACTATAATCTATATCTGTGCCAAATTTTGTCCAGATCGGTGCAGCCGTTTCGGCGTGATTGAGTAACAAACATACATCCATCCCAACTTTCGCGCTTATAATAATAGTAAGATTATAAGTAAGATACATTTCCTTTTCCGAGAGCGCATTCCATGTTTAAATAAAATTATACGTATTGTATACTCTTGTGTGTCGTAAAAGCAACTGAAGTGTAATAAAGGTGGCAAACTCTGTGAAGCAACATCTTACCTTGCCTGTCTAGTTCACTGATTATAACAAAATAACTAACACATACTTTCAGAGGCTTTTGTCCGACCCACAAAGGACGTCCATGGGATGAAGAAAAAAGAACACGGAATAGATAGAGCCTTTGAAAATATTACGTCATCGCTCCTGTATCAAAATACTTCACACAAAATAACCGGCAGTATCTATAACACTGTGTACTCCGGACCTATAATAACGAAGCGTGGGCCTAATAATTGGTTTAATGAACACACGCTAATCGCTGATATAGATAGGGTTCATCCCGTTCGATTTTATAATCTGCGCTGTATCCGATAATCTTTTCCACATCGCGCAGTATTCATACCTGATGTTACAAACAGGCAACAATATCCCAACATAAAAATATTCATCCTTTACCCGTTTAATAACGTTGAAGCGCCTAAAAATAAAGTGGGCGTTATTTCCGCGCGGGCAAATAAAAACTATTTTTCTTTCGTAAAGCTCCCGTGGAAGTTGGAGTGCTTATTCGCAAGTATAAATTTCTGTCACACGTAGATAGATACTCGTGAAAGTTACTGGGCACAGATAGCTATAAAGACAATTTGTCGACGATCACTCTTCACAAGCCAATAATGTGGATATGGACAAGTATATATGTGATATAATATCGTTTGTCTAAACTCACCCTTCAGTAGAGGTACGTTTTTGAGAGAGTCAAAAGGTAGGGAGAGTAGACATTTTGTCGTCGACGGTGATGACAAATCTGGGACTTGTCGCAGCAAATAATTAAAAAGTTTTAAATTCATTTCAGCGGTGTTAGGAGGTCGAAGAGCGACCGCGCCTGTCAGAAAGTTGTGCATTAACTTTTCATTTGCAAGTTTGGAGCGAACCTCGCGAGCTATCGCGCCAACTTTGCAATTTCCACTCATTCACGATATGTAGAACATGTGATGGCGGACTACTCGGCAGAGTTACACTACTTAGTGCTCAGCTCATATTACATATGCCCCTTTAGGTAACTGCAAAGATAGAAGAAAATATAACTTGTTTTACTTGATATATTGAACGTGATAACTTTGGCGTAGGTTTCGTAAGTGTTTGAGAATAACATAGCATTGAGGTGGGTGGTGAGATAAGGACTAGCGAAGGATAGACGTGCAAATTAAATTACGTACAACCTACGTGCGTCTACACTCTAGATACTTATTAATTTAAATTGATTTCCCGCGGTCCTCTTTACCAAATTATTGCTACAAGCATCTGCAACATGTTTGAAAGATATCGTTAATTGAACACGTTGTTTAACGAGTGCCTATACATATTTATCAGTCGCGATTCAATTGTTATGTTGAACGACATCTTCCCGAGGGTTTTAATAACTTCATTTAACTTTCGTAAATTAATTTTCATTTGATCATTTTATTGGGAGATGAGTTATAATTGAAGGGGCGCAGCGCAATCGCTCGGGATCCACAAACGGAATAATGTCAAATCAATTAAAAGTTGAATTCGGCTTCGGCGGGCAGCGCGCCAGCCTCGAACTTGATTCATTAGTAGTGGGCGCCGAACCTCTTTCTCCGTCGGTGTCTGCAGCCAGCAAGTATTCCACAATATTACGAGTTATCTGCGCCGCGCAGCCACCACCGCTCGCATACATTCAGATAATCATTGACTGAGAGTGTATTTTATGAGGGATTCCAAACTTGTACTTCTTAACCAATAAATACTGCAATTACTTCCAGTTTCATAACTCGTGGCCGCACCACCGGCCGGCCATAATATTGCAATTTATCGTCAACGAACGAGCTACATTAAAACCCCGCTGGTAAAACCAGAGTTAAATTATAATACCCTATATTATAATAACTAAACGAAAAATACGTACCTACATAAATAAGTTAGCTGTTTTCATTGGTGTTACATTCATATTTCTCAGTAACCGTAGTCCTCGAGTCGTGTAGCTGTTTCCTTAGCGAACGCAATAACATTTGCATAGGTCCCGTCAACTGCTGGCGTACTCATAAAAGTAATACGAAAGGGATCACACTTGCGCTCCGTAATAGTGAAACTTTTCCGGGGATCAGCAAAAGTAATTCCCTTCTCTGACTTTGCTAAACAGGGGTTAGTTACAATACCAACCCGTTACAGGCTCTTACGTTAAGCGCCTACGCGGAAGGCAACAGATGCTGACGGCATAAACTTCACTAAAAACCGCTCCTAATACACCATAAAATGTAACTTATATTTAAAAATAACTTCGAATTAGAAATTTAGAGATCCGCAAGAGAACCAGGGTTACCGACATAGCCCGAAGAATTGCCAAACTTAAGTGGCAGTGGGCAAGGCACATTGCTCGCAGAACGGATGGCCGATGTGGCAGAAAGGTTCTGGAGTGGCGACCGCGAACCGGAAGACGTTGCGTTGGAAGGCCTCCCACCAGGTGGACCGATGACCTGGTGAAGGTTGCGGGGATCCGCTGGTTGCGGGACGCACGAGACCGGTCAATGTGGCGACGCTTGGGGGAGGCCTATGTCCAGCAGTGGACGTCGTTCGGCTGATATGATGATGATGATGATGAAAATTGTAATGAAATACCCGTGCCTTTTTATTTTAACTCTACAAACTTGTAATCCGTTGCTTATGTATCTGCCACGAAAAACTGATATAAACAGAAACCAAAAATTAGCGCCAGGAAAAGTGAATATAATACAAGTTAAAGGCTTATCCGCCGCGAGCGATTTATTCAAACGACCAATAAATATTCAAGAGTAATTAACCACCGCGCCGCGTCGATACAGAGCAGAATATTTTTAGCTGCCGTCGATTTTACGGTAATCCTTGCAAAGGTAGATTACGAAGTGTTCCTAACTCCATAAAACGCCGCCGGAAAATCCATATTTTATCAAAATGAAAGTAAAGGAATTTTTTGAATTAATTTTTCTTTCTATCTTCTCAAACGCCGCCTGGGTACCGCACAAACTCAAACAGTTCAGTTAACAACGATTAAAAAGAAATCCCTTTTTAATTATAATAATAAATTGGATGTTTCTCTGCGAAAATAAACATCTAAAACCAACCCTGCATGTGCCTTCCTCGAAATTAGGCACTTGTAAGCACTTGGCACAACAAGTAGAGTTTGCACACGAAACCTCGTGTCTATTCCGTCTGACGGGAGCTCAAAAGATTTCAGCTAACGTAGCCTGTGTGAGGCTGTGTGCTCGCCGTGCTCGGTTAGTTCGCTACTCCATTGTTCGTACACATCAGCCGTCTTCGTAGATTCGTAGCACTGCGCTACGATAACGCTACGAACATGCTACGAAAAAGGAAACCAGCCGTGGCTACGTAAATAATGTTTGTTTGTGATAGCCTTTGGCCAATGTGCCATGGTCTCATTTTATCTCACTCGGCCGTACTTGTTCAATAAATAGTAGTGGTTTTCCATCGAATACGAAATGTGTTTTCACCGTAATACACAAAGAGATTACAAACAATTGATGCGTTAAAAATTCACAACAGTTACCGGCTATGAAGTGATATGAAGTACAAAGTAGCCATACATACCCATAGCCTGTCCCGGGGGACGGTTTTCCGGAAATCAAGCTATCGTGAAAAACATTTTACAATTGCTGTTAGTTTCTCTGTTGTTTGGTATTTTGAAACTGGCTTGCTGGTGCGGCTACAATCGTTATAAAATGAACGACTATTTTTTTTGTAAAAGGCTTTTTGTAACAGGAGTTATAACAGCGCAATTAGTGTTTCTACCTACATGGTTATGTTAACTTTTGCTGTTAGGTAATGCATGAATGTTCAACGAAATTAAATATGAATAGTACCGTAATGTATCTACCTCAATGTTAATGCAATATTTAATCAACTCTTCTCTATTTTTACGACAACACTATGTTATGTATCTTCATTCATATTTCGCCCGTGTGGCCAAGACACGTGCTACACAAGTATTTCGTCCGAATGCCCGCTCTCGGCGCTGCACGCTGCTTCAATTCCCTCGACTTCCACGATTCGCCGTCAACTCGGGCTATTTAGTTCAAAACGATCTCCTCGAGAGCTCTTGTGTTTTCTGGGTTTATTTCGCAATCAAGTTGTCCCCAGCGACATCCCGAGACTAATATATTCTTTAGACATCTGCTTACGTTATCTTTCTGCCGTCCACGTTAAATAAATACCTAGTAGTACAACCACAATGCTTTCTCCTTCCGAAGTCACTAGAAAAATATTGCGGTATAAAAAACACCCGAGATTCATCATCACCACATCATCAGCCTATTAATGTTCCCACTGCTGGCACACAGGCCTCCTCTCTGTGAGAGGGACCCGAGATTTACCGAACGTAAAAGTGAAATCCAATATTTTAAAGTAGACGAGAACCCTTATGACAAATAGAACACTCACTATTGAGAACCAATGACCGGGAAAATTGGGATATTATATTAACTAGGTCTCTACAGTTTCAATAAAACAAATTGTCGTGTCGAATGTTCATTGCGAGGATATTTTATGTAACGTTCAACTTTCGGAATCATGTTATGTAAGGTTTGATAAAACTTTATGTTGCTTTAGGCAGAGATTACACAATAGTTAGTAAGTTTAAGCCTGAAATAAAACCGTAATGTTCCGTCGCTCGTCATCTCGCGTAAGAGTCAACTTGGAGAAATAGGTTAATGCCGTGCTTGTGTCGACGTGCTTGCCACGTACTAGACCCAACATCTCTACTTAGGCACAATCTGGTTCCTTAAACACAACACTTTGCTGAAGCGTGGCTTCCAGCGAGTTTGCACCTCGCGTTAATACGGCTTCAAGTTTCCCTAGAAAAACAAGAACTTAAGGTAAGAGAAATGCTGAACCCATTTATATTCACGGTACGTCGGTACCTAACAAACAATCGAATAACGTGCAAAACTTGAGTTAAGTTCTAGGCAATGTTTACATGAGGAAAGTAATATTTTCTGAGCGGCTAACACAAACAAACATGTGATAAACAGAGCCCCGAAAGTATTGAATAGATGTAGGTACGAGTAGCATACGAGCACGTCATTCAGGGAAGCAATCACGTTAATAGTGACAGTTCCAACTGAGCCGCTATTCATAATACGACTTTTATTTGTTCGGACGACCAACACTAATGGACCGCGCTAATTAAATGGGTGGCCTCTAACAGTACAATGTCTACACCGAACGTATACAATGTCGTATTATACACACTTGCATATTCAGTGATTACCCATTGAATTCTGATTAACGTTATTGTAGGGCCGGCTCCTCGCGTCTCGAGTGATTTTCTGTGTCGCGTGTGTCGACGTCTAACGAAGTGGTATATGTGCACAAGTTAATATAATCCTTACTAATTATGCGAGTATGTATCATCTTACTTTAAGGGTACACTAGTCGACGGCACGAACTATTTTGTGCGCGGGGTTAAAATGCATTTTATATCAACCGACAACACGTGCGGAAGAGATAGATGCTGTGATGAGCAGTAGGAAGCTAGTTCGCGTACGAATACACACTTTTGCAAATTTGTAGCGAAATGGATAATGATTTAGGACGAAACCGAGCGCGCGAAATTTTATAAACAGACCTTTGGCAGTCTAGATATCATGAAAAAACGACTAAATCTATCTGTTCAAAATAAAATTATTTGCATTGTTGAACTACTAATCGTGGAAAAACCCTGTATGGAGGCCGTTTTGCAATTTTCCGTCTTCTTATGGTATTTATTTGCGCCCACAAATGCGTTAAAATTAGTGTCGAAATGTGGAACGAAAGTTCTACACACACACTAATTTTAACGCATTTACGCTCATAACTTTCAAATATTTTCTTTTTGCTTCCATACAGGGCTAGATAATGATGAGACAAATTGATATCACTTTTTATTTTGAACGTACATCGTCAAACAGTGGAATAATCCATAGACTACGTTTGTATGGAAGAATTTTCGACTAGTGTAACCTTAAGGTCTATCTTTGAGATTAAAGATTACTACATTATAAACTTCGAGGTAACTTATAATAAATCTTTAATCCAGTAAATTTGTGGTCTAGACTTACTTTATATTAGATTAATAATTTAGTAAATCAACTTGTAACAGTATCTTAAAGAAAATTAATAGTTCTTTCACAACTGCCACGATGTTAATCAAGAAGTTTGGA
This sequence comes from Orthosia incerta, assembly GCA_948252205.1. Lineage (NCBI taxonomy): Eukaryota > Metazoa > Arthropoda > Insecta > Lepidoptera > Noctuidae > Orthosia > Orthosia incerta. Next base: position 12,938,500 of record OX411748.1, read on the forward strand.
ACTCATATAATAGTAGTTCTGTCACAAATGTCATGATAAGTGAACTGTTCGCAGATATCTGCGATCTTGTTCACCAGGTTCTGTGCGATATGGAGTGGGGAACGCTGGTGTCATTAATCAGTGTCGAGAGTTTATGAAATCTGTCCTTTATGTCAGTTGACTAGGCTGAAATAATAGTCAGCCGTAATAGGATAACCCTTAAAGATTGATTTGTCGGAATTATTTATAAGAAAAATAAAGGACTTATCTTTGTTCCTTGGTAAACATTCAATTGCTCACAACTGAAAGTTCCTAGATATCTACATTTACCAAAGTGTAGACCTTAAGTTTCCTCAAACGCTTGCAACGTACACTTTAAATACGGTGTAAGGAATCGGACGAGCAGTGGGGCCGGGGTCGCTGCAGAGATCCTTCATTCGTTACGTACGTGATACGACTGACCGACAAGATGGCCGCTAGGGCCAGTGCTGTGGCCTGCAGCTTACGATACACTATCGATCACGGCTAATACGACACTGGTAATCCCGGTAAGAGCCGCCTGAACGACGGACGTGTTGCTCCCAACGTTTATTTGAGTGATCCTCCCCACCTTGTTTACACCTCAATGCTTCAACACTTTCCAATACGTCTAGTTTCGTTTAGTTTCCTTTCGTATATAAACTAAATCAAAACTACTTTATAATTTCGACTCGCTTACAGTCGTAGACATTTTTACAGCTCACTAACTACTCAGTTAAACTCCAATGAGCTATGGATATTTGAACAACACTAGTCTCGGCGGCGGAGCGGTGCACCTAATGGATTTTATTTTTATTTTGTTGCAGTTACGCGAGCCAATTAGTTTTGTGCAAGCGCATCAAGAATACTCATTACTCGTCTCTTAAATGTAATTCAATCGCAAATTCTTGAATACGAGTTGGAATATTTGACATCAACGTTCTTTTTAACCCCCCCGACAGAAAAATAAGTTATATAAGTTTGATGTGTGTACCTGTGTGTTCGTGTATTTGTGTTTATGTATACCTGTCTGTGGCATCATAGCTCCTAAACGAATAAACCGATTTTGATTTAGTTTTTTTTGTTTTAAGGTGATTTTATTGAGAGTGTTCTTAGCTGTTTGAATCGGGCTGTTTCCGCAAGACATAGTAGTCATAATTACGTGTTCAATATAGATTGTCGATCGAAGCGTGTCTACTACTAGATAAAATATGTAGTATGAAATAAAGATATGTCGGGTTTTTTTTTAAATTTTACTTTTTATCAATTTATTTAAGCTCTTACCGATAAAAAACATCGCCTGAAAATATTTTTCTATCTGTAACTCAATGTCTGGAGACTATTACATCTCGACGCTAAAAGAACGGAGAATTTATCTCGAATTGTGGCTAGAGATAGGGACATATTGTAAAAAAAATACATTTAACGTTTTTAGCGTGGACTTTCAAGATATACTCTCATCGTGCCGGGAAATTTTACTTAAAAATTATTCCAGGCGCATTAAAATTCCAGCTCCGTACTTTCGTGTGTTGCCACTTCATAAAAGTGGTGTTTTACAAAGAAATTGTGTCAGTGTGAAAACACGTATGATGAAAGGCAAGACTTCTGTGCCTTCTCATGCTACAGAGCATTGCTGTGGTGCTCAGCGATATACAGATTACTTCATCCATTACATTCAATGTTGGCTATGCAAGGTTGGCTAGTATACGGTTATTAACTTGTTATCGTATGATTTGCATATATTGGCACTCGGTTTATAATAATAGAATATATTTAGCATCTGCCTAATATTATTGTAACAGCTAATACCTACGTATTCGCGAATACATTATACCTAGTATATAATACATTATATCTTATGTCCTTATCCAAGTTTCTATCAATCTACTCGTATATACCAAAATTCATCGTAATGTTGATAGGTAAATTGAAATTTAGATTGTTAGGCGTGAAAACTTAAAAATAAACGGACAAACTTTCGTATTTATTAGGGTTCCGTACCCAAAGGGTAAAAACGGGACCCTATTACTAAGACTCCGCGGTTCGTCTGTATGTCATACTGTCTGTCACCAGGCTGTATCTCATGAACCGTGATAGCTAGACGGTTGAAATTTCACAGATGATGCATTTCTATTGCCGCTATAACAACAAATACTGAAAATAGAATAAAATTAATATTTGAGTGGCGCTCCCATACAACAAACGTGATTGTTGTGCCGTTTTTTGCGATAATGGTACGGAACCCTTCGTGCACGAGTCCGATTCACACTTAGCCGGTTTTAATATGTATTAGTATAGTTTATTTTACTGCTCTTTTCTTTGTTAGGGGAGAACACATTGTAGACAAAGTAGATAACGAAGCCATGACACTGGCAAATAAAAAACATGAAGTGACAATAAAATCCCAAACTACTTTGTATTTTATGCATCCAGTTAATTTAAATGAAAGTAGTAGACCGTTATGCACTTTTTAACAATCATTAGTCAGAGGCTTTTATCTACAAGAAGGCGGTTTTACGTACCAGAAGCTTTACCCCAAATAAATTGAGATTAGGACAAGATAATGATAATGAGGCTACTAGTTCTAGTTCTAGTTAGGGGGGTTTTGGTTTCCGCACTTAGTCCTGGATGGACCTTTGTACGTGAGCCATGGCGGCCGTTGGGTGGTCATTCCATCCAGCCCACCTCCCTCCAGAAGTCAATTAGAGCTCCTGGTTTCATCAAAACATCCGTGTACGATCTGGGTGACCCGAGGGTTCGTGTTCTTATTTGTGTGATACCTGTGCATTCAAAGAGAACGTGCGCGACGGTTTCTTCGGCCTCCATGCATGCCCTGCACAGAGGACTGTCCGTTATGCCTATTGTGTGGAAGTGTTTGTTGAGTGAGCAGTGTCCCGTGATGGTCCCCGTCACCAGGCGCAGGCCATTCCTGTCCAGGCGTAAAAGACGTCTGGTAAGCTTACTGTCCAAGGATGGCAGAGCTTCTTTGGATTGCCTACAGCCCGGTACCGAGGCCCACCAGCTCTCTGCCTGTGTCTGGGTGAATTCCTGTAGCCACCTGCGTATTTGGTTGAAGGGGATGGGTACAATAGGCTCAGGTCCATAGACCTCCGAGCTGGATCCGCGTCTCGCAAGCTCGTCAGCCGCGTCGTTGCCCAGCGATCCGCTATGTCCCTTTATCCATTGTAGTGTCACCGTGTAACGGCTGGATACAGTTGTTTGTTCTAGTGCGTTGTGACATTCTAGTACTAGTTTTGATGTAATGTATTTTTTCCGTAAGGATTGTAGGACTGATGCGCTGTCGGAGAGTATCCGTATGTGGCTGTCCGTAACCCTCCTGACTTCTAGGGCTTGGACCGCTTGTATGATGGCCACACACTCCGCCTGATAGACGGTGTTGAAACCTCCTAGCGGTCTGGATATATTTATGTTGAAATCGTGTGAGAAGACTCCGACTCCGGTACCCGAGTCCGTTTTCGATCCGTCAGTGTATATTCTCATCTCTTTCGGGCCAGAGTAGTCACATCTTTCCTCTGTGAGTATTATGTTATAGTGCCTAAGGAAGTGGTATGTTTTTGGGGCTTTGTCGCATGGTGATGCTAACATCGGTTTACGCTTGATCGCATCTTCCCTTATGCGTGTGTGCTTAATTCTGGAGTCTTTATTTAGGGAACCTGATAGGTGGAGTCTAAAGGTGGCTAGGGCTGCCTCCTCCCGCACTATTAGGTGTACAGGTGGCAGCCCCAGCATTGCCTGTAGGGCGGCAGTGGGTGTGGTTCTCATACTACTGGTAACTGCAACGCAGGCGTACCGCTGCAGTTTCTCGAGATCTCTTTGGGCTGTGCTGAGGTCTGTCCTGGGCCACCAGACCAGTGAGCCATATGTGATGATTGGTCGGATGACTGTGGTGTATAGCCAGTAAGTGACCATGGGGCTAATCCCCCAGTTCCTGCCTAGTAGTCGCTTGCACTGCCACAGGGATATGCTGGCTTTTGTTGTGATATGGTTCATGTGTTTTGCCCAATTCAATTGTTTGTCCAAGTAAATGCCCAGGTACTTGGTTTCGGTTGAAAGGCTTAGGGTTGTTCCGAAGAAACGCGGTAGTTGCAGTGTCATCGGTTTTCTCTTTTTTGTGAATAGAATTAGTTCAGTTTTTGTGGGGTTCACTGAGAGTTGGTGCTCGTTGCACCATTCCTCTACTATTTTCAGGGCTTGACGCATGAGATTGCATAGAGTGTTTTCGTGGGTTCCATTTATTATTATTGTTATGTCATCCGCGTAGCCAACGGTGAAATAACCTTTGTCGTTGAGTGTTTTGATGAGGCTGTCAGCTACCAGGTTCCACAGAAGTGGCGAAAGGACGCCCCCCTGCGGACAGCCCTTCGCGACAATGGCTCTTGTAGTGTCGTTAACCGTGACTTGAACAGCTCTCAGTTTGAGCATATTGGTGATCCAGCCCCCCAGGGTCGGGTCTATGCCGTGTCTGTCGAGGGCCGTGTTTATACTGTTGAACATAGTTTTATCGAAGGCGCCCTCGATGTCAATGAAGGCAGCCAGTGCTGAGCATTTGTGGTCCACTGCGCATTCAATTTTAGAAACCACGCTGTGCAACGCGGATTCTGTCGATTTGCCTGTGGAGTACGCATGCTGTTGTTTGTGTAGTGGTTTTTCCCGAAGAGGCCCATCACGGATGTGCCTGTCACAGAGTCTTTCGAGGGTTTTCAATAAAAAGGGTGTGAGGCTTATAGGTCTATATGCCTTGGGTTGTGTGTAATCAGATTTTCCAGGTTTGGGTATGAAGATGACTTTCACCTCGCGCCATCCGAGAGGTATGTATCTAAGTGCTATGCAGGCTCGATAGATCTCCAACAACCATGGCGTTAGATAATCTACCCCCCACTGTAGCAGGGCTGGGAAAATGCCATCCAGCCCCGCCGACTTGTATGGCTGAAAGGTATTGATAGCCCATTTTATTCGGTCTATTGTTACTATACTGTGGGCTCTTGACCAGTCTTGTTCCGTTGGGGTCCATTCGGGTTCGGCCTCCCACGTCTTTTCCTCCAGGACTTGACAGTCCGGGAAGTGTGTTTCGAGGAGGACCTTGCTGGTTTCATAGTCGGTTTGTGTGTATGAGTTGTCGGGTTTTTTCAGCGCGCCAAGGGATCGATCCTGATCAGTTGATAGGATCTTCCGTACCCTTGCGGCCTCATTATTTGTTTCAATGGATTCACAGAATTGCCGCCATGCCTTCCTCCTGGCAGTTCTTGTCTGTTTTTTGAATGCATATTGGGTCTCTTTGTATATCTCCCAGTCTTCCGGGAGTCTCGTGTTTTTTGCTCTGTTAAATTGCTTACGCAGCGTATCTCTGAGTTTACCAAGTTCAGCGTTCCACCAGGGGTTCCTTTCGTTCCTGCTTTGTGGCGCTCTTGATTTACAGCATGCGTGGTAAGCTTCTGTTATGTATTTGGATAATTCTGCTACGGTGTGTTCTAAATGTGCTTGGTCTCTTACGGTTGCCAGTGCTAGATGTCCAGCTAATAGTGAGGCCAAAAGGCTTTTAAACCCGGGGATGTTAGTACGCCTCGGGTTTCGCCTTGGTGCGGGTGTTTTAGTGTTTGTAGTTAGTTTAAAGCGGATCCTTCTGTGGTCTGAGCAAGAAGGCTCGTCCGAGAATCCGAGAAGAATGAGGCTTTAAAATTATTTCACGCATTTACGATTTCCAAATAAACTTGGCCTCATCAACAAAAGCCAGACAATAATATGCTCACATTAGGTGTCGCTTGTCGCCGCGACAAAGTCACAGCCGGCTCGTTTGCTGTGTCTACTCGTTTGCGCCTTGTCTACGTGACGGGAAATAGGCCGCGAGCTGCACGTAATTTGAACCAAAACATACAACTAGGCATAGCACAAACGAGCAGTCATTAAGCACTTACGTCATCTCTTTAGGCCGGGGTGTCACCGTACCCCCAGAATTTCCAAGATTTGTTTTAAACTTCAAAGTTTAAAAATAACGTTTCAACCATTTTCAAACAAGCCAACGAACTTTTTAAGTCTACGCCAACTCAATCCAATAAGTTTTATTTGCACAAAATTACACAGATGTGTTTTAAATCCCCGACATTGTTAGCATTGTGTTGTTAGTTGAGGATCAACAAGCCAGCTCGTACATTTTTATTTACCTGTTCGCTTGATCTCGCAATCCCACAGACGAGGGATTGATTTGTTCCTTAAGGATTTCGTCCTTGTCTCGTGCTTGCAAGGCGAAGTTATCTGTCGGCTTAGATGTGGCTACCTAAGGGGTGAATTTTTATCCGTCCCTCTTAGTATTCCAAGGCTGTAGGCTTATAATTCGCTTGAGGGTAAGACCGCAAAGGGTAGGCGACAGAGAGGCGCCCGCACGTCTGAAGGGGCTTCCTCTGGGCTCGCGCTGTCATTCCTTGTAAAATAGTCAACCGTGAGGGGAAACAAAGGAAAACCTTATATAACTATAATGTAATTGCATTATAAGAAGCTTACGTTGTTTCGTCGATCGTTTCTCACTCTCACCTAAATAACGCCTGTACCTACTCACGTAAATGCCGTAAGACTTTGATTTTAGTACGTACTTACTTTTCTTTTACGTGTAAAGATAAAAATCTTTGGCCATAGCATCGCGGTCATAACTTGACTCCGTAAAAAATGTAAAATCTCGCAGATACGAACATTTCACAGCGGCGGTAACAAAAATCTGACCGACTGCGACACACAAAACGATCGTAACTTTAATAAAGTACATAACATTAAATTAGTAATGAAATTTTATTTATAAAACATAGCTATAAGTTTCCATAAGCTGAATTGGCTGAGTCAGCGTCGCGGGTGTAGTTTGGGATATAATAAATGTTTTACAAGATAAATTTAACTTGCAACATTAGCACCCTCTGCTTCGACACAGCGATTACACAGCGAGTGCAATTTTTCACTGTTGCCCACCCCTGCTGGTGCGGCACAATTTATGACGCGAAGAATGATTTTTCAACATCCGTAAGTTAGATTTATATTTAACAGCCGAAAAGAGCCTGAGCTAAATCACCGATAAGGGGAATATAAAAACGCTGAGTCAATTGGGTTTCGCTATGTATGGCACAAGTTTACGAAATGCGACGTCGCGCCCCGGGAAAATATACATTTATCTGTAACTGCTCACTATTTTAATATTGCTTTTTATTATTGTTGTTTACTGTTATTGGGTAAGTTTTTTTACGATGTGCTCTGCTCTGAGCTAGGCAAATATTTGTGGTGAATCTGGGCGTTGAAAGAGGCAACCTCAAAGTTCGACTCGTTTTTAACCATCCGTCAAATAAAATATGGAGAGACCATTTTTATCGCTTTCACATCATACGGAAACATTTAGCAATTTGATAAAATCGTTTCGATACAAGTCAGACATAGCGTGGTATCCACACGCAGCCAATTAATTGAACCGAGAGTGGGATAAATGTAAGGTAATTTATTACAATTCGCGCCAAACGGCCGCCCATTACATTTAAAATATAGCACGTTCACACTTCCTGTAAAATCGGTTTTCTTAAAATCGATATATCGATTCATGTGGATAGTTAAACTAACCAATATGTATCCATGAATAGGATGTTACGTGAAGTAGCATGACGTACCTACCAAGTGGTAGGTACGTTCCTCATAGGTAAATTTTGGCTAACTTTTTAGTACCTAAAATATACATAAACCAAAAAAGATTATTTTTCACTTATATTTCTGTGAATGTTATGACCCACATAAATATTATATTTCGATGATTATGAAGAAATTGCGACCGCACAAAGTATGATTGTGTAAACACCAAAATTTGCGGCAACTGAAGACCTTTCCAATCTTTCGAGATACTTAATTAAATTTCGCAGAAACGATTTAACACTGCAGGGGTTTAACATCTTTGAACAAGTAAAAATTGTTAACATTTTCATTTTGTCGGTAAAAATTTCCTCTTTGAAATTATAAGGCTTGTTTTGATGAAGGAAGCATTACTAGCATCACGGTGTCCCAGCGCTAACAAAGAAAATATGGTTCAAATAAATTTTACTAGATGGCGCGCTATGCATCGAGTTGTTATTGAATTGTGTGTAAAATTAACATTTTCTAGAATTGATCATAAAAATTGTATGTTCTTTTTTAATCAACTCTCCTAAGAATTTGTTCTTAGGAGAGTTATGGAATACTAGCTGTGCCCGCGGCTTCGCTCCCGTCATCTGCCTGCCAACCCTACCATACTTACCAGCCTGCCTGCCTACTCCACATACTCAAAAATATTCATACTACATACCAATGTTTTTTTCTATGGTCATTCTTTCGCGTAAAATCTTAACACCGCGATTCAGAAAATGACTTTAAATGCACAACGCCATCTATCGAATAGCGAGTTCAACTGTCCGAGTAACTGAATTGCGTGAGCTGTGATAATTTTACTTCTTGAACACTTTAAATTCATCTCACTTTTGATAGAGTGAACCGATTGCGATGAAACAAAAACTAAGTAATTCTTCAAGATACGCACAATTTTTATGTATAAAAGTTATCTACATTGGTTTCGTACATTTCACGTGATGCGTGCACAAATAAACAGACAAACAGACAAAAATTTCAAAAATGCTAGAAATGGGTTCTGTTGGTTTTCCTTTAACACCCTGGCAATTTTTTTTTGGATTTTTTTTCGATGTACAAAAAATATTTTTCCACAGATTTATTATATGTATTGATTGATTGGGCTCTTAATTCACATTCCAAAGATTTGATGATTCAAATAATGAACGCATCATTTAAAATTGATTCCAATAGATGTCACGGTTTTAAATACCTGAGGCATGCCACTCGATTTTTTAAATTTATATTGTAACACATTTTGGTACAATGAAACTGTAAAAACGTGCAAAAAGAATTATAAAACATATCGTCACTGTATTTAAAGAAAAAAATGTAACGAACCGAGAAAACCCTTTTACTTGCAAGTCGCTGCTAACACCATCTGTAGCCGTGGAACGGCACCGAACGCGATCGAAGTACTTATAAAAATCGAAGTACTTAATCAGACGAAAAACGCTAGCAAGTAACACAGGAAGCATTTTAACAAACGAATAGTAAACTTGTGTAGAACTTAAGGTCCGTATAAACTCTTATATAAGCTCACCGAGCATCCTGACGCTTTATATTGGCATTTTTAATCCATTATGATGCTTTACACTATGTTAAGTTTGGATAATGGCATATCAAAATGCTTTTTTAAAGCCTTTAGTTTTAGTGCACCAAACCACAACGCAGCTGTAAAGCTTTCAGCTGTTTTTAGTGAATTTGGAATTACAATAGCATTTTTAAGTAGTAAATAAATGCTTAATGCTGTTTAATAGCATATACATGATCCATTATAATGCCACGTAAATCCGCTATACAGCTTTCAGCAATTTTTAGTGCCTTTGGGTCTACATTTTTAAGTAGTAAGTTAATGCCTAATGCTACTTAATAGCATAAACTTGTGCCATTATAATGCACCATAAATCCGTTATACAGCTTTGAGCTATTTTTGGTGCCCTTTGTTGTTTAATAGCACTTTTAAGTGGTTAGTAAAAGCCTAGACCTGCTGAGCAGCATAAACGTGAATCAATATAATGCTTGCATTTTTAAAGATCAACTGAGTTCTGTTGTATAGCTAGCAGCTCTTTAATCAAATACACGTGAGTTATGTAATGCGTAGAGCTGTATATACGTTCATTTGACTAAATTCGTAAAACCATTTGTCGGCCATATTGAGGCAAAGCACAACATGGCCTATGAACATGTTTTTTTTTTCATAATTATTTTTATAAGCCACGCACAGGCATATGGAGATCATGCGTTCAGAAAGCAATTTTATCAACAGACTGTTGGCAAACGGATACAAGTTGTACAAAAATACTGAAACGGGTTTTTTTGTTTTGCTCAAGGATCCCCAAAATTGCGTTCAAGTAATAGCACTATTTCAGTCTACATCAAGTCTACTGGTATACTGGTAAACCCATATAGAACTACTTTATAGACAATGGCACTACAGTGGTTCATAAAAAGGCTTCTCTCTGGTCTCTGGCTTAACAATTGTTCACGTGTGAGTATTTATACTGCTGGCGGCATTAATTAGCCATTATAAAGACTCACCGGGCTGCTACAGATCGCCACCATTTTGTAAATATTTTATATCCATAATGTATTATCATTCGGACCTATTTATAAAAGCAACAGGCCTTCATAGTAATAAAATAACTTAACTATATACTGTCCAACCAATACTATTATGTTAATTGTACAAAATTCGTTCTTTACTAGGAATACACAATTGTTTTGGTTATTTCACACATATATTTTAATAACATTTTTAACAAAACCAGAAAATATCGAAGGCGCGTGAAAATTTTAAATGAAACTGATATAGACATTTACAGTAAACTACTTTGCGCAGTAATATTTGAAGGCATGAAATAACAAAAGAGTCAAAAACTTAAACAGTATTATACATTTTGCTTTGATGCAAAACAAATATGGTGTCACTCCCACAGTTTTGACTCTGTTCGTCCATATTATATTGCGAGACAAAGTAGTTAAATTACAACGATAATTTATTATAACATTTGTACCGTGGTATTAGAGATGTTTTTGCAATAATGTAGGGTTTAATTAAGTTCTAACTGTGAAAACTTAAATAGCTCCAATAATTCTTTTACTCCATTCTAATGCTAGTCTAATGCTTTTGTAATGCAATTAACATCTCCATTATCAACAATATTGCTAGTATAATGCTTCTGTAATGCGATTGGTAACTTCATTGACCGTAATATAGCTTCTTTAATGCGATGAGCAACGTCATTGACCACAACATTGCTAATATAATTCGCCTTTAATGCAATTAAACAACTCTTGTGAACGTATTTAGGATCTAAAGCCGTATAATTTGTGCCCAAATAAGAATTACAGTTGCCGTATAATCGTTTGTAATGCTAATATAGAACTAACTCAAAATGCGAAAACGCTACAGAAATGCTGTAAGTCAGCCGTTATACTGCTTTGATGTGTTACTTGGGTAACGTCGGCACGGTTTCTTTATATAGGATGAGGTATGCTAGTATAATATTATCTGTGCTAGCATCAAACAAGCAGGAATTATTTTAGACCAGTTACCCGCGGATTTTCCCGCGTGTTTAGTGTTTTATTATCCTGAGGGCTAATTTTACCGAATTCTTCGGGATAAAAAGTATGAATTATGTTACTTTAGGTTATAAACTATATGTGTGCAAAATGGCATCCAAATCCAGTGAGTCGTTTTGCATGAAATGTAACACAAACATACAAACCTTCGCATTTACAATTGTAGGATAGCAGGATTTACCCGTTAGGTTGATTGTACTATGTTTTGAAATATCGGATAGTTCCGCAGATCGGCCTAAGTTAGCAAATTAATTGTCTATTTAGCATATCTGGGGCAAGTTGGGGATGTGTCGGCCGCAAGTCTGGACCTCTCAAACTGAGGGCATGCAGACGATGCCGACGACGGTACGACACTCCAGCACGACGCTCCACGAGATTTATGATGATATATTGCAAACTGATGGAGCTATGTAAGGACAGTGCGTCTAACTGGTATATGATTAACGGGCACTTGGGGACGATTACCTATTAAGTTTAGACGTAAGTCAGTATCTGGTCAGATACACTAGTAAGTAACCAAACAGTTTTTAGGGAGGAATTCAGTTTTTTAGACAATGTACGTCGCCGAAGTCATGTTTAAAATATTTGTTTTCCTAACAAGTCTTTGAATCAATCTATAGAAAATTCCAAAGTAACAGTACCGAAACAGAACTAGTTCGGAAAGAAGAAATTACAGCTAATTACCAGATTAAATCCGAAAGCATGTAAACTGCCCTAATTCGGGTAAATCGACACATTCACTTCTAATTGAGAATACTAATAGCAAGTCCTGGGTATATTGGCTGTCTCACAGGAACACTACTAGGAAACGTAATTAGCAGTAAATCTAAAAGATTTACTTCTACAATAAATTCTCAGGGATGTTACGAGTATGTAATTAGGCGCTCGAGCGTGTAACGAAATTTAGTCCATAATACGGCCATTCACGACTCATGGGTTCGGTCCGTTTTGTGCGAAAGTAGCACATAGCAATACTATTGATCGCTGTTGCAGCAACACATGGCGCCTGATATGTGCCGATAATATGGACACTATAGTCCCTCCATAAACTGCTACTAAGCGAGCAGGAACTATACGTAACTAAAGCAGCGGTATTGTTTTACGTACTGAAATGCGGCGTTTGCGATTTTTTGCGTAAATTTTTAGGGTTCTGTTCCCAAAAGGTAAAAACGGGACCATATTACTAATACTCCGCGGTCCGTCTGTCTGCCTGTCACCAGGCTGTATCTCATGGACCGTGATGTGATAGCTAGACAGTTGACATTTTCACAGATGATGTATTTCTGTTGCCGCTATAACAACAAATACTAAAAACAGAATAAAATAAATATTTAAGTGGAGCTCCCATACAACAACCGTGATTTTTTTTGCCGTTTTTTGCGATAGTGGTACGGAACCCTTCGTGCGCGAGTCCGACTCGCACGTGGCTGGTATTTATCCATAACATTACGCAGCAAAAATTTGAGTACAATTGCCAAGTTAAAATAACTCGAATCTGTGTAATCTTTGTTTAATCAGACATTTTTCTAATCAGGCAAATGCCTGGACAAATTCGCAGTCTATCAACTGACATGATGGTTAAAGAGTGATATAACGTCATTAATACTGTTGTTCATCCGATTACCGACATTAAGCGTTCATTGATGCTATGTCCTATGTTCAAATCAGTGGGCAATGCGTTTCATATTAAAAGAGACTAAACTTTAATGGCGCGTTTACATTAGGTCAGGCACCGTATACGGCGACCGCTTTCGGTTAACCGAATTGGGCTGTTTACATGTCGGTCACCGAATACGGCGGCCGTCGGTTTACCGGCTTCGGAGACCGCATTCAGCCAAACTGTGTACACTCGTGTTGAAAGCATCATCATTTACAGACATATTGTATTACGACAAGGAATTTTAACCGTAATGACTAAATGTGTAGGTAACTGTAAAAACAAACACTTGTGATGATTGAACAATAAGTGGCGCGTTTCAACAAGTCAACCGAATACGGCTAACCGAAAACCTGTTTACACTAGTCGGTGACCGAATACGGGCTGTGGTCGAATACGGCTTACCGAAAATCCGCCGAATACTGCTGCAACCGAATCGGTCAAAACGACCTAATGTAAATGTGCCATTATTTATTGAACTACTTAGTGGCACAAAACGAAGATGGTAGGGTGAACTTGATTCCTACGAAAAAAGACTGGGCCGCAATGTAAAAGGAAATGGGAGGCATTTACCTTGCAGCTGGATATAAGGTTAGATGGAGTAGACGTACCTACATCGTGTAAATTGTTATTCTAAAGTTTATTATAGGTACCTGCAATTTGAATACTTAATAAAAATAAATTGATTATGTTCCTCTAAACTCAGTTACCGTTCATAGCTATTCATGATAGTAATAGTCTAATTACCAGGATTAGCTCAGACTTCGGACGTGATTGTTAACCTAGTTTAGCTCAAAATTAAATATTCTGGTTGCAGCGGCGAACGCTAGACAGCCTACAAAATTAGATTGGATGGAATGGAAACCTTAACTTTTATGAACAGTCATCGAATTTTGTTAGAGAAGTTGTGAAGGAAGATATTTTTCATTTTTATCTTCAGGCTAAAAGTTGATATTAGAAATTAAAAACTTATGTTAGTCATTACAACACGATGGTTTTGCATGTGATTATTGAAATCAGATTACTTGATAGAGGCGAACATCACTTTTGAACTTTGGTATTCGGTTATCAAGCACTTCCAAATCGATTGAGCCCGCAGCTTACAGCTGGTCAGTTAATAACAGACTAGTTAGTTACCGTCAATTAGGTTTAAATGACCCAGTTTGAGGTGGTGTTTTTTGAAACGTCAAACGTACGATTTCATCGTTAATTTCGGTAAATCAAAAACATCCTAAAGACTTCTTTTAGCATATTAAGCGCTTCTAAATCCTATATATAGCCTTCTACGACCAAGAAAAAGGTTGATTGTGTAAATAACTTGTAGATACTTCGCTAAACGTAGTTGCCTACTTATCTTATTTAGGGTGTTTGCCGAAACCCGCTTCAACCAGTAAAACATAGCTCCGTAAGTGCTGGGTGTCGCTAACTTTACACTCTTCGTGAATTTTAGAGCTATACTGCATGCAAACGCATGGCGGTCTGAACAAGGTTTAAAAGGAAATGTAATAAGAACGTAAAATAAAAACAAAGAATAAATTTATTTGACACAGGCACATACAACAGCAACAAACGTGGAGTAAAAGACAAAAAACTGGCTAAGTGCGAGTCGGACTCGCGCACGAAGGTTACCGTACCATTATCGCAAAAAACGGCCAAAAAAATACGTTTGTTGTATGGGAGCCCCACTTAAATATTTATTTTATTCTGTTTTTAGTATTTGTTGTTATAGCGGCAACAGAAATACATCATCTGTGAAAATTTCAGGTGTCTAGCTATCAAGGTTCATGAGATACAGCCTGGTGACAGACGGACAGACAGACAGACAGACGGATCGCGGAGTCTTAATAATAGGGACCCAAATTGCGCTGAACGTGCCTATACCGAAATGGTTACCAACTCAGCATTTGATGGGCGTCAGACACCTAGCGCTGGTTTTCAGTTGGCACACCGCATCGACACATATTTCTGGCATTTTTAGGGTTCAAAAGTCAAGGTTCAAGTCAACAAGGAACCCTTATAGTTTCACTCTGTCCGTCTGTCTGTCCGCAGCTTAGCTCAGAGACTCTAAGTACTAGAAAGCTATAATTTGGCATGGATATACATATTAATAATTCCGACAAAGTGGTACAATAAAATCATGACAAAAATTACTTAAATGACGTTGTTAGCTGTGTAAAACAGAGTAAATATATGCTTATGATCCATGTATAAATATACAAAAATAAAATCATAACAAGCTTTACGAGTAGTAGTCGACCAACTTATAAAATATACTTGGCACAGTAAAATTTTTGTACAAATGCCATTGAAAAATTACTTAAATAACGTTGTTAGCTGTGTAAACAGATAGTAAATATATACTTATGAACCATGTAAAAATCTACAACAATAAAAGCATAACATCCTTAAATATTTATTTCTAGCCTCTTTCAGACATTTACATAATTTGTTTCATATATTTATTTGTTCCTATATATAGTTTTATTTTTATTCTGTGTGCCCTTTGGCAAATGCCTCATCCAGACCCTTTCAATCTTCTCTCTCCTGCGCCAGTCTAGTCCAGGTTTTGCCAGCTATTTTAGCCAAATCATCTTCCCATCTTCTGAAAGGTTTCCCCTTTTTTTTCTTTCCCTCTCTTGGGTAACACAATGTTACTACTTTGTTCCATTTCTCTTCTCCTCGGACTACGTGGCCAGCCCATTTCCACTTTTGCGTTCTTAATTGCAACACAACATCATGGGTTTTTGTAGCTTTCCTAATTTTGCTGTGGTTTATTTTATCTATTTTTCTCTTCCCCATCATGCTTATTTCCATGCTTAGCTGGAGATTTTGTAAGTGCCCAAGTCTGGCATCCATATGTTAGTATAGGGAGTATGCGTATGAGTTCGATCATGCATGGAGTACTGTTCTCATCTCTGGGACGGATCTGCCAAGTACCAGCTGGATGCACTTGAGTCGATCGAAAAACGGGCCAAGAGGCTCATTGGCAATGAGGTACTCGTCGAATCTAGGCTCCAGAACCTCGAACACCGGCGCAGAGTTGCCAGCCTGTCGGTTTTTTATCGGTTACATTTCGGGGAGTGTGCGTTGGAATTGCATGAACTAATTCCTCCTAGCCCGTTCCATCATCGGACTACAAGACGTACGGTGATGCGTCATCGGTACATGGTGGACATCCCACCCATACGCACCAAACGTTTTGGGAATACTTTTATTATGCGTACAGCAAAGGAGTGGAATTCCCTGCCGGAATCTGTATTTCCTGTTGGCTACAACCTGGGAGTCTTTAAGTCAAGTGTGAATAGGTTTCTTCTAGGCAAGCGTGCTTCATCGTCGACCACATCGTCGCTAACCATCAGGTGAGACAGTGGTCAAACGCAAGTCTATCCATAAAAAAAAATTAAAAAAAATGCAAGTGTTGAAAAGCTTTCCTTTAACCGAGGTTTGTATTGTTTTGTCTTTTATTATTTCTCTGTGTGTCCAGTAATTTTTCCATGCATGTCCTATGCGTGTTTCAATCTCTTTGCTTGGCATATTGTTTATTTTGATTATCTGACCCAAATATGTATACTGATCCACATAATCAATAGGCATATTGTTAACTATGATTGCTTCTTTCTCTCTGTTAGTCATTGCCTTAGTTTTTGATGTGTTCATGTTTAAGCCCACTGCTTTTCTGTGAGTGTTTAGATCTGTCATCATATTTTGAAGCTCATGAGCGGACTTTGCGAACAGAATATTGAATATTGGTGAGATAGTGGTCAAGCGCAAGCCTATAGATAATAAAAAAAAAAAAAAGAATAATGTCATCAGCAAATCTTAAGTTAGTTAGATACTCGCCGTTGATTCTTAGACCTCACCCCTCCCAATTGAATTGTCTGAAGACTTCCTCCAGTACTGCAGTAAACAATTTCGGTGAGAGTGGGTCTCCTTGTCGTACACCCTTTTCTAGATTGATAATCCCTCCTTCTCTTTCTAGCTTGACTCTAGCTGTACCACCAGTGTATATGTTTTTTTATTATGCTAATATATTATTCTTCCACCCCTTGCTTCTTCAAGGCATCCCAAATTCTATTGTGGTCCAAGGAATCAAAAGCCTTGCAATAGTCGACAAAACAGCTGTAGACTGGTAGGCCATATTCTTTATATTTTTCAAATATGTGTTTCACTACGTGGACATGGTCAACGATTGAGTATTTGCTGCGGAATCCTGCCTGTTCTCGTGGTTGGTTCTCGTCCAGTACTTTAGTTATGCGGCTTAGGATAACTTTTGCAAAAACCTTATAAATATTCGACGTTAATCTTATTAAGGACATCATTATTATTAAGGATGTGTATCCTTAATAATAATGATTTCTAAATGAATAATGTTTTTAAGCTCGAATAACGCATTGGAGTGGCCGGAGCCGTTGGCAGTACCGGTCCGTAGTCAATACGGTGCATGCGCACGGGAGTGTCTATTTTGTGTTAGTGCAGAAGTATTTTCAACGTTTTGTAATCTAAAGTCAAATTAGATTCGATTGCTAAGCAAATTACTTATTTTCTTTTGTCGATATCCATCTATAAAGTCAATATTCGACCCGACTACATCACTAATTGAGTAGCGTAAAACTTTCCAGAACGAAATAGTGAATACTGCAGATTAGAGGTGAACATACAAAATTTTTCGAATTCCGAAAGAGAAATAAACAAGGAGCGTGCGCACAAGGATCCAGGTACAAACCATACCATTCCCCGTGGCTCTAACGCGCGCTCGTATCGGCTTCTTTTGCAATTCGCACCCGCGGTGGTACTCAAATAGATAATATTTTTCTAACTTCAGTTGCGAAGTTGGATTTTATAACTCCTTCTTCAGTTACCAGTTAGTCCTTCTTTAGTTTAAGTCAAGAGTCAATAGGTTATTTCTAGGCAAGCGTGTTTTACCGTAGACCACATCATCGCTTACCATCAGGCGAGATAGTGGTCAAACGCGAGCATATAGATTAAAAAAAACATCATTCTATGTGGGCCCGTGTTTAGACGTTGTGTGCCACTGAAACCGTTTTAATGTTCATGTAACAACAACAAAACCCTCTTCTTAGTCCGCATTATTATGCAACTTCGAGACGCACTTGGCCTGTTTTTTTATTATACTATAATTTTATATATTCTATTAAATACCTAGAAAATATTGTGAACAAGTCCCTGCAGCACTGCCACTTCACTCCTACTTCGCCCTCCGCGACACACTTCCTGCCGCTATAATGGCTCTTTTTCTGCTACTGCAGTGTGTTTCTGGAAATCTCGCCCACAATCCCTACGCCACAGCTATTCTTTGGAAGTCTTCAAGAGGAAGATTAAAGATCATTTACTTGCGCAACGACATAATATTAGTATGTCTAAATTTATGTATGTAAGACTATTTTATTTTATTCGTCTTATTAAACTATTCATCCCTAAAATTAATTTAATAAATAAAGTTAATACTGATATCGATATTGAAAGATCCCGTAATTACGAAACTAATATATGTATCGGTGCCTCGTGCGCCATAGACATTAATAGAGGACACCCTGTGACGTCATAGACGTAAATGCATCAAGGTCAGTTTGAGATAATGCAGCGATGTGGTCTATTGTTATACAAAAATGTAAAACATTTGTGAAGCTAATGAATTAAGTTCTGTGTCCCTTGATGATGAACAAGTCTGCTGAACGAAACCAGATGCTAGCTTTGATCGTATTTTATTTCTCTAAACACTGTCTTTAAACAAATAAATCAATATCAAACTAAAGGAGTCCGTTTCCAGTGTTTCTTCGATTCACTGCGTTCGTGCACCGAGCTCTTTATTATCAGAAAGAAAATGCAAATAGAATTTCTACTTCGATGATAATTAGGTACCGATAAGCAGTAGTCGATTTTCATACATTTTCACAGTAAATTTTCATTCCATTGCATTTTACAATTTCGTTGTAAATATGGTGCAGCCACTAATTGAATACAATTGGTCAGCTGCGTTATGTTTCCTGAAATGTGGGATTTTGTAGCACACTTGCTAGCTTTTAATGGTGTAGCAGAAAATTGTTAAATAGCTCTTTGCCATGCAAGAATTTTATTGAGGAGGAAAGATACGGATAGAACGCTACTTTTTAATAACAAAACGTCTTTACATATTAGTTGGCACTAGATCCCAGTTTATTTATATATATCTCTTTTCGCATTCGCGAATACTTCAGCCACGTGCTCTTTTAAAACTATTACCAAGAAGCTCCGCATAACTTTCAGAAAACGTTTTCCATTTACATACATGTGAGGTAGATACCAGATAGATTGACGTATCCAATACGACATTTGCTGAAATTTGATTCTCACCTCACGTAGCCATAACTTCAACAGTTGAAGTCATAAAATAGAAACCGTACGTAAGACCCGGCTGGAGGCAGGCTCATAAAATTTTGCATGTTCCTTAGATCGCGCGCCTGCTCAAGTAGAAAATTTCACTCGTACACGACAGTACGCAACATTTACGACATTTTCATGACGTTATACAAGACTAGCTGTTTGCTGGTTGCTCTCACAGACAACTATAAAATCTTACGCTTTCACGACTTTTCTCTTCTTCAAATAAGAATTACCTGCGAGCGAAAAACTTGTAGTTTGAAAGAGATGTTATCGTGAAATATTTCCCTCTGGTCGCATTAATTTTGCAGCGGCTCGCGCTCGCCGCTGTGCAGCAATATCGGAAAACATTACGAATTTCATTTCCAAATTGATAGCGTCTGTTTAATTCGTTCTATTTCTTAACGATTCTGGTGTAATGGAATTCTAGAAAGTTGACAACGTCGAATTTATCTGTCTATAACAGAGGAAAAAGAAAAATGAAACTCTATCGTCTGTGTTGAAATGAAGTCGAATAGACCCGTGCGGGGCGGGGCCCCAGAGATAAATCTCGGCCGGCGACATCGACAGCGGTGCGCTTGCCAACGCACTACCAGCGCAACACCACATTAGGGGCCGAACTAATGTCTGCTGATATAACATCCCCCCAGGAAGAATGACGCATCTTCGCGAAGGGTGTATTTACTTATAAATGTACATCTATATGCTTACGACATCCATCGTGAGTCGAAAGATGTATTTTTGTATGCCAGTGACTAACATCGAGAGCGTTATGAAGATTGATATTTCCCGTAGGTCGCAAATTTTCTCTCAAAACTTGTATGGTGCTAAGTTAATGTTGAACACTCCACTTCGCCTCAATTCCCACATGTATTTGGATGTCAGGGAACATCGCGTTTAGCAGGTATTTACTTTACTAATCGTAGAATGTAGTTTAGTAGCCTGTCATAACTTTTATACTTATTTGTAGCGATGCGTCACTTTTGCCTACTTAACCCGAGTTGAAATTTCACAATTCGAGTTACGCAACTCGAGTTAGCAGAACGAAGCTAAGTTAGAATATTTTTTTTATTTGTTAAAAACCACTTTTTTACATATTTGATAGATAAATTGGATAACTTCCTCGAGAATTGGCGAGATGAGGCACAACACCGAGGGAAATGGAAGGAATAGGCAAGGCCTTAGCCCAGGAGTGGGACAAAACAGGCTAAGAAATAAAAAACAACAGTAAACTTATACTCTATTCGCTGGGGGGAAACTATTTGTAAACAAACACGTCACGTCGGTTATAATCCGACTGATTTAAAAAATAAAACCTTATAACGTAAAATGGTTACTTTTGTGGCATTCTTTAATTTGTTATCTTAATAGTTCCGAACTCTTGGCTTTCGAGTTGCTTTTTAATGTTAGTTATTGGTATGATGATGATGATATATTTTATTTTAGATTTTAGTGATAGCAACTCGAGTTCGGAAGAATACCACTCGAGTTAGTAAATCGAGTTGCACATCTCCGTAGCGTATGCCTACGACGCGCGACGTTTTATGCGTAGCCATGCTGTGGCTACGATGAACATACAGTACTAAGAACTTTCGTAAAACTATTGGAAAGATCATCTTAAAACACTTACTACTTTTCGCCACATTGACAAATCTAAACCAAATTCACATTGACATGTGCACTATCATTTAGAATTATTGATCACAACGTACCGGGTTGTGATCAATAATTCTAAATGATAGTGCACAAAAGTGATATATGTGGGTTAGCAGTAGTAAAGACCAATAGGTACCATTGATCGTCGATTCGGCAAGTCGTGCTCGTATTTTAGAGTTCAGTGTAGTTGTATAAGCGGTCGTTCGATCAGCATCAGTGCCATTTATCGTGCAGTCGGTCTGTGGCGAACTGGCGTCGTCCTTTACTGGCCAACACGCTGGATAACGTGACATGACACTGCTGTGATACCCACGTAAATTATCACAATGGCACAGCAATAGTATTCATTGTTGTGACGTGATACATAGTGTTTGATTAGGGATTTGATGATGTATTGATACTGTTAGATTCCATGCGATAGTGCGTGACTATTAATGGTCAAAAATATAGTTTCCTAGAAGTCATAGGACATCAGTCCCACACGACCAAGTCAACGATGACGAAACTGATGTGTATATGAACCTTAAAACCATTTCGAACCCTCGGTCAATCGAAAAGATCATTTAGTCGTTCCCGTTGGTTACATCCGTAACATCTGCTGTTATGAGCAATTAGGAGACCAAAAGTCATACAACTGCAATAATAACCACCGGGACCCTTTATAATGACTGATGTAATTGGTTACGTAAGCAAGATGGCATTCATAAATTCTGCAATAAAAGCCAGGCTGTTTGATAATAAAAATTGATTCACCAATCAGAAGTTATTATGACACAATGGCAAGCAAACAACTTGCACATTTGGGGGTAGGTGGAACAGGGTGTAAAGTCCCACGAACCTCCATAGTAAAGGGGGGATCTTCCGACCAGACGGGTGTTGTGTCTGGTCCGGGCAACTGCCCGGTCGGACTGTTGTATGTGTTCAAATCGCGCCGAAATCTTTGCTTGCGCGATGCAGGATTTGTGTGACGTCATGTCATTAGTACGTAAGTGGCGGCGTCGGTGCCGCTACATCACTCCCCTCCGGAGACCAGAGGTCGATAGCAGCTTAAGCCAGCCTACATATTGGCTGACAAAGCTGACCCAGCAGAAGTCACTCCATCTAGCTACCCCCCCCTCGTAGATGCCGTGGGTGGTAACTTTGCTTGCGCGTTGCAGGATTTGTATGGCGTCATGTCATTAGTTCGTAAGTGGCCGCATCGCGCGTCGATGCAGTTACACACAGTTTTATGCAAGTTACAGGCTTGTGTATTCATATCGGAGACCAGTGGTAGCCCATGTGGGAACGCGCGAGAGTTACGAGTTCTAGGCAGGATCTCTAATTTGTGTAAATTATTTCATCACCACATATCTCAAAACGATGAAGAAACACGGCATGTCCTCCAACCAGAAATTCGTAGACATGTGACATCTATCAATTAACCCACACTGGGCAGATATTAGGTCCTCACTCCCATTTCCCTCCCTCCCTATCACTTTTCCGCACTTAGACTCGCATTTGGTCCGTTGTGCGTGCAGTCCTCATCTCTGTGAGAGGGTATGGGCCGTAATCCACCACGTGGGCACAGTGCATTTTGGTGTATGTCACATGTCTTCGAATTTTTGGTTCTAAGACATGCCGGTTTCCTCACGATGTTTTCCTTCGCCGTTTTGAGAGCAGTGGTGATGTATTAATTTACACAAAGTAAAGCGCCTGCCTGGGTTCAAACCCACGTCCTACAACTTGTAAGTCGCGGCCGTTACTACTGGGCCACCACTGCTCTCCTCGGACAAGATATATCACAAAGAGGTCTGTTGTAGGTAGGCCACTAGTGCGATCACTCTACGCTGATTATAAGGCTTATAATAAACAGTTTAATGTACCTAGTAGTGGGATTAACCTCCAGGCGCTTGAGGAACTAATCACTATGTGAGCATCAACCATCAATTTGCGTAATTAGGTCACGACGTGCTACAGCTTCTGAATCAGCCACGTTACTAAATAGGACGCCGATTTACGGAACTGTAATCAGCATAGAACCAACACATACCTAGCAGTTATGTATTAAGTATG
The DNA here is from genome assembly GCA_948252205.1 of Orthosia incerta. NCBI lineage: Eukaryota > Metazoa > Arthropoda > Insecta > Lepidoptera > Noctuidae > Orthosia > Orthosia incerta. The sequence goes on from OX411748.1 coordinate 12,961,463, forward strand.
TTTATTGTGAAATGTTGAATGTCGTGGTGGCCCAGTGGCTAGAACCTCGCCTGCCGTGGTTGTGGTCGTGGGTTCAAACCCGGACAAGTACCAATGTGACTTTTTCAAATTCATATGTAATTTCTAAGTTTATCTTGGACATCACAGGCAACGGTGAAGGAAAACTGGACTTATTTAGTTAATGCAAGTCTGAAATAGCCAAGTCAGAGGCCTGTGGGCTTCCCAGAGGCGGCTTAATTAACTCTGACACCAGAGGTGGCCACACCTCACACGAAAAGAGCAAGTTTGTGCAATATTTGATAGGTATAATGTCATACGATAGGTAAGTGATATGTACAATAGAAAGTCTTTATTATTTGTTGCCGCTGATTACAGAAATCATTCGTATTTTTTTAATTCTTTTATCTTTAAATCCATCAATAAAAGTTCTTAACTTTTTTGTGTTGCTAGCACGACGTTGGTATATCCAAGGAAGGAGGCAAAGGGTATAATTGTGCAGGTACAATTAGTGATGGTGATTTCATTTTAATGAGGTAATTTATGTGAGGATTATACGATAAGCGCATTTATCGCATTTGGGAATCCTGTAATGTTAGATGTGTGTGATCAAATTTTGCTGGCCCAAAACATTACTACTTTTATATCAAAAAGTATTCAGTTCCCTAGAAAATATACTAACTAATAATAATAATACAATACACGGTTCCACACCATTTTGCTCGATTTTTGTGCTGTTCTATAAAGACCACTAACTTTTATTTCATAGCGCTAGAACAGAATTAGATTTTCTAAAGTGCTATTTTATAATGCTGGCAAGCTTGCTCATATTTTGTCTGAGTATACTGCCACCTATTGGTACAAAATCTTTCTTAATGTTGGATAAAAGACGACATAAGCCCTTTACTTAGTTAGTATCTTTATTTGTAGAAATAGGTTTAGAAACTGTTAGTAATCTACTTGTTGATTTCATACCACGCAATAAATTAAATTAGTCGGTTCATTACCTAGTGCTAAAATTAGGGATCCGTTTCTATATATGATTATAACCACCATATCAGCACCATTTTACTATTAAAACAAATACCTAAACCTCCATTAATTGTTAATGATGCCGATTTAACTTTGGAGCTAAATACGTGCTGTGATCAATGTAGCTTAAAGATAGCTTTATTACTAGATTTTAGACCGCAGTATCATTGTAAAAAAAAAAGTGGACTAGGTATTGATTTCGATAATTAGTGTTTAGTTGAAGTAGTTGTTATCATTCTTTGTGGTGGCAATATGTACGGTGCACGTACATTTGTTTTAAAATTGTGTAGTAAGTAAGGAATTGTGCAAAAAGTATGCTTGCACCTTTGCACTTACACGTGTGACCTACATTTTATACAATCATGTAGCAGCAGCAAGCAGAGCATTGATGATGCATTTGTATCAATACGTTCTAATAGACGCGGTTTGGATCGGAAAACTTGCATTTTTATTTTTTGATTCCAGCCCGTTGGCACTCATTGACATTTTTACATTACACTGACATTTGCATTGCATTTACAATAATTAATGTAAAGGTGTATTTGCATTTGCACCCTACAACTGTTTTACATTTTCTTGACCTGACCACAAAAATATCTGAGAGTCTGAGACAGAATATACAGAGGTTTAGGACGATTATAAACAACTTTTAATGTCAAACTAACACAGTAAAATCTAAAAAAAAACAGCTATTTTCATCAAGTAGGTAAATATTGCATTTTGTATGAAACAGCTCAATTTTTTTTTTCATATTTCAGTGTTGAACTCGCAAGATTTTTTTTCTTTTGTATAATTGTGATTGCGTTACCCCTTGAACGGTTATTATTGTTTTACAAAACCCTTGTACTTATAATGGTCTTATTTTCAAAACTAGTCTCTTTATTTGTGGTATAGCTTTTGTAGGCACATCATTTTGTACATACATAATACTTAGGTACTAATGCCGCTGAATTTGTATTCTATATTCGCATGATAAAAACGGTTGCTAGCTAGAGTAGATATGCCCAATGCTCAAGCATAGTCGTACCTACCTACTCCTACAGAACAAACGTGATGAATTTAGAAGTTATTCCAGGTTTTGGTAGGCGTCACTCAAGTACGTGCGTATTTACTGTGATTCTTATCATATAGTTGCTAGATAGTTCTTAGTAGAGTTGACGTCTTCAGAGATTACGTGTCTCTTTTAGTTTTTGCTAAGTTTTATCACGATATACTTTTTGCCATTTTTTTTGTCGGTGTATGTACATAAAATGAATTCAAATCACATGATTAGAACAGGTACAATAAACCACATAAACATAGCCATTAAATAAATAAGAGCTATTTACAAATTACGGAAACTACCTACCAATCTCCCCGGAGATCAATTTAACTTCATGCCAACACTTTAAACTCAACACTGCACATTTGCAGCAACTACCAACTCCCCGACCATTCCGTGCAATTACTAAAAAGAAAAATTTTTGAAGGTAGAAAGTTTAGAATAAGCCTCACGGAAAGCTGGGAAAGTAGTTTTAACTTAAAGCAAACAAACGTCTTTTGTAAGGATTCCGGACAGGCAGCAGATGGCAAATGAAATAAAATGTCCGAGTGATATGTTTGGTCCATACGTCTTCATTTCAATGTCCATTCATTTGCGATCGGTGCGGCCGCGCGAGCCTTCGCTAGATTAATGGCGATCCGATTTTCTGCTCTCGGCAGAGCCTATGAGAAAGGAAATGTTAAGAGATATAGGGATACATCTATATTGTAAATCTAAATTGTTAATAAATTGCTTAGGTCAGTTACTTTAGTCTTTATTTTGGGAAGGGAAAAGGGTGTTTCGTACTCGTACATCGTACCTACGTTGTTAGTCTTTATTAACTTATAGATAGGTATATCTTACTGTATGTAGGTTTGATGATAGTATGCAAACCCAGATATATCTGTTTTTGTTAAGTATAACATTTTGACTAACATCAGTAGGTATTTGAATGTTTTGTTTGCCTTCTCATGTGTTTATTTAGACGGGAATGCCCGCCTTGTTTCGGATAAGTCAAAGTCCATATTTTCTTATTTTATATTAAGCATAGCAAACCTATTTGTGTTAACTTTACATTGACTTACCAATCAATAACGCTGTGTTTCTATCAACTCGGTCCCCTTCTTTTTCAAAACCCATTAAATAATTACAGATCATCTCTGATTGTGATAAGATTGGCCACCTGTTTGCTCTCTTGCGAATTAGATTCCTTATCTGTTTCAGTCCCATCTGGTGAACCTACCATGGCGACCATACAAATCTACTTATTTAAAGTTCTATCGATATTCTATAAATTATTTAAAAAGTTGGGTGAGTTTCTATAAAATATTTAAAAAGTATTTCGGTTTTCATCATATATATCTAGTGCAAAATAAGCAATTCCGCAATATTTCCGGGACACATACTTACAACGTCACCTGTTAATCCTCTTGGCGGAAATAGAATTTCTCAGGAGCAGACACATCGTAATATTGAAATGTGTAAAATTCTTACATCATAGCACATAACATTATCGAGAGAAAAATATTATTGGTAGGTAGGTAGATTGTAGATACTTAATTTTCTTTGTTGCTTATAGCTTTACGGATAATTCTATGATTGTCTTCACATTGGTTTATTTCTTGGAAGCTTTTTGGGTTGATACCTAAGCTTATATGATGTCCCTATTGATTGATTGTTATTTGATGAAGACCTCATCGACGAAAGTACCTAGGGGAGCTACTTAAAAGCATTAACAGAAATTTATAATAAGCCTTAGGTTTCTACCTACTTTGATAGAGCTTTTGAAAGCTTTTCGAGATCAATCATATAAAATAAATCTTAGTCTGCCTGCCTTAATATTAGAATTTACATTATATTTATTTTCAATCTTTTACCAAAAAAATAACAGTGCAAGTTAATATAGCGTCATCTGTGAGGCAGGGCGTGAACTACACTCCCTGCTGGAACGATGGGATACTTTGGTTCCCACTATTTGCAAGAGCTCACTGTAGTGAGTGACAGGCTATTGTCCTTCTCTAAAGTGCTTGAACCCGCATGTCCAAGTTCAGAATACAAGCTTTATGATTGTAAATCGTGTAGGTACGGAGTTACGGCGTTTGTACTGACCGAGATTAGATTTTTAGGGTACCGTACCAAAATGGTAAAAAGGAACCCGGTGCGAATCAGTCTGTCTGTCCACCTATCACAGCTGGATATCTCAAGAACTACTACTAATGCTATCAACTTGAAATTTGGAAAGTTTTAGATGACGTTTGCCCAACTATTTTGCGAATAAAAAAGAAATAATTTTAATTTTTGCAACATGTAACTGAAAGGGGTCTTAAAAATTCGAAGTGGGACTACTAGGTCATGTGGGGTATCATATGAAAGATCGCTATTTGCATATCCTGAACCATTTTTCTTTAGGCTGTATTGTTTTCGACTTTTGACGAAAAATGTAAAGAAAAATACCATCATCCACAGTCTTTTAAGGCCTACCGTCCATAATATAGCTAGACGTTTCGTGTGTTGCCCGTGGTCCACCCGCCTGGTTCACCTAGGTGGACTATGGGAAATTATTTTTGCCCATAGTTCACCAGAAGGTCCATATGTTTTTGTCGTAGTATTACGAAAGAATAATAGTGATATTAAATGTTAAAGCCAGCGGGAAAATTTTGTAATCTAACTTATTATGTAGGCCTATGTTGATACTTAACTATGTAGATAGTTATAGCGGATGTATCCGAACGTCTCCCTGGTCGCAAAGGTAGAGGTAGGCCGCCTGAGCGATACTCGCCGTAATGCGTATCCGAACGCACCTTCGCTCATAACTATCCTCCATTCATACAGCGAATCACCAAAAAATCTTTGGTTCGTGAGCAAAGAAACGCAATAGGTATTATTTTGTAATCCGAACATATTGCAGGCGGCAAGTTTACCAGCAGCTCAGCCGCTCATAGAATGTTGTTTGTTTATGTGAATTCGGCTAGCATTGAATAGGAAGCCGCGGCCCGACGTGATGTGCAAAATACAAATATGCAGCATGCGAACTGAATGCAACTTTGTATGCTGCGGGACCTACATAAACATAGACTTGTTATGTATTCATGTTTAGCATCTGTTTCTCTTATTGAACACTAGTTTTGTCTGCATCAAAGTCGAAAATTATCCCACTAGAACTTACTACCGGGGTTAAAATCCTATGTCTTATTCCAGGCCAAACGACCCGTGTTTCAAATCCGTTTAGACATCACATACAAATCCAAACTTTCGCATTTGGAATAGGTCGGCTATTTTAATCGATTTCTAGGCGCACATCACGAACGTAAGGTCATCCGGGAGCCATCAGTGTCCACGGGGCCATAGTATTGTTGGTTCAATCAGTGATACTAGTGCTGCAGTGTTCGCTATTCGCTATTCCTTATAGTTTTGGATGTGGCCATTCACGCTCACATAAAAACTCAACCTGTATAATACCTCCTGATTATACAGAATTCTACTTACCTAAGCCATATAGATAAATTTATTTTCAACGACTCAAGATTTCAAATAAGCATAAGAGATATAATAATTTAACAACTAACTCCGTCTATAGATAGCAGCGGTGCACAAGCGCTCCAAAGTTTGGACGCGTCAATAAGTCGTGGCAGCTATAACTGCACGGCCCATAGCGCAACCAGTTCACGAGTAATGGCCAAGAAAATGTTCAAACTTACTAAACCGAGTCTGTTTCCTGTACGTATTCCTAGGTTCTCTCTTTTTATACTATTTAATTAAGGTTCTGCACAAATCATGTTTATCATCATTGAGTTTTATCCTTAGATATAATAAACCGTTTATGAATTACGCTCTTTTGTCCTGGGGTGAGTTTGGGCTTCGATCAACGAAGACTGACAATGCTGACATTCAACACTTTTTTTAAGATAAGTGAATCGCAGTTTATGGTAGTTTTGTTTTTTTTTTAAATGGTCTTATCTTACCTACCTACTGGGCAAAATATATGCTTAAGGCTGCCCTAGTCGATCATTCTTCCATACAAACGTAGTCTGGGGCGATTATTCTACTGTTTGACGGCGTACGTTCAAGATAAAAAACCGGACAAGTGCGAGTCGGACTTGCGCACGAAGGGTTCCGTACCATTATCGCAAAAAAACGGCAATAAAATCACGTTTGTTGCATGGGATCCCCACTTAAATATGTATTTTATTCTGTTTTTAGTATTTGTTTTTATAGCAGCAACAGAAATACATCATCTGTGAACATTTCAACTGTCTAGCTGTCACGGTTCATGAGCCACAGCCTGGTGACAGAAGAACAGACAGACAGACGGACCGCGGAGTCTTAGTAATAGGGTCCCGTTTTACCCTTTGGGTACGGAAGCCTAAAAAATATATCAATTTGTCTCATCATTATCTAGCCCTATATGGAAACAAAAAGTAAAAAAAATATCTATATTCGAAAGTTATGAGTGTCGAAAGTTCCATATTTCAACACTAATTTTAACGCATCTTTGGGTGGAAATAAATACCATATGAAGAAGGAAAATTGCAAAACATTCACCATAGATAGATTACTAGTTCAAACAAAGCGAATAATTTTATTTTTAAAATATACATTTTGTCCTTTTTTCATGATATCCATACTCCCAAAGGTTGTTTATATAATTTCGCGCGCTCGTTTTCGTCCTTAATCACCATCCATTTCGCTACAAATTTGCAAAAGTGCTAATTCGTACGCGAACTAGCTTTTACTGCTCATCACAGCATCTATCTCTTTCGCACGTGTTGTCGAATGAGATAGCATGCATTTTAACCCCGCGCACAAAATAGTTCGTGCCGACGACTAGGGCAACCTTAAGGTCTAGGAGCGGAATCATATAATCGTTGTTGTTGTGGATCGATCTCACGACCTAGCTGGCGACCCGCTCTTAAACTTTTGTGCCATTTCTCCCTCAGACTACATTTCATTTCATTACTGTTTTACTTTTCACATATTTCTGTATTATTCATTATGGTCTAGAGGTATATACGTAGACATATTGTCAAGTGCCGCATGTAGGTAGGTACATAATATACAGAACGCACGAACTCGCTACGTTTCGCAAGGATGAACGTTCACAATAGTAAATAGCGGTAATAAATGAGATTATGCTTTCTGAAAATTTTATGGGTATGCAGACTGGCGTGCTGCGGTGATCCTACTGTTACAGTACTAATATATCATGTCATGCGTGCAATCTGGTTAGAAGGCACCATGTTTTTTTTTTTATTGGCTCTTAATGTAATAAGTAATTAGGATCCGCTAAATACTTCAGCAGTAGGGATACTATCTATACTAATATTGTAAAGAGGTAACTTTTGTAAGTTTGTATGTAGGGGGTAATCTCTGAAACTAATGATCCAATTCAAAAAAAATTTTCACTGGTAGAAAGCTACATTATTCCTGAGTGCTATATGCTATATAACATCACGCTACGACCAATAGGAGCGGACCATAAATGAAAAATGTTGCAAAAACGGGAAAGAATATTACTTTTTGAGAGCTTCCGTTTCGTGCGCTTCGTAAACGGTTTCAGTTATGCAATCATGTATGTAGGGTAGGTAGGGTAGGTGTAGGGGAGGTGTAGGGTAGGTGTAGGGTAGGTGTAGGGTAGGTGTAAGATAGGTGTAGGGTAGGTGTAGGCTAGGTGTAGGGAAGGTGTAGGGTAAGTGTAGGGTAGGTGTAGGGTAGGTGTAGGGTAGGTGTAGGGTAGGTGTAGCGTAGGTGTAGCGTAGGTGTAGGGTAGGTGTAGCGTAGGTGTTGGGTATGTGTAGGGTAGGTGTAGAGTAGGGTAGGTAGGATAGGGTAGGTACGTAGCCAGTTGACGGGAGCGATGCCGCGTGGGACAGCTAGTAATATAATATAATACTTATACGTACCTTACGTATCTTGTTTTTGACGGAACACTTGACATGTTGTTACAGATTAATAAAGTTGTGATGTAAAGTTGTGATGTACTTTATTCTGAATTGTTTGTTTTGTATTTGTTACAGTATGTCGCTCAATTCAGCGTGCCTTTTGGCAAAGGCCTGCTCTAGCTCTTTCCACTGATTTCTGTCACGAGCCACTCTCCTCCAGTTGGGACCCGCTGTACGTTTCAGCTCGTCCTCCTATCATCTTATCTGCGTTTACTATCCCTTGGGTACCAATCAGTCATCACCTTACCCCCATTTCTCTATAGGTACTTGATCTCATCATGTGGCCAGTCCATCTCCATTTTTGTTTGTCAATTCTGGTCAAGATGTCCGGTAGTTTAGTTTTAGCTCTCAGTTGGTCATTTCTTACATGATCTGCCTTACGTATGTTTTTCACGCTTCGTTCCATGGCTCTTTGGCAGTATTGCAATTTGTTTCTGTGTTGTTTTTTATGTGTCCATGTTTTGCATCTGTATGCAGGTGCTGAAGACTTTCCATTTCATTTCATATAGGTAGTACTAGGTATACTACTGAAGTATTAATACCTATTAGTATCTTTACGCACCAAGATTGCATGTAGGTATATACTACTCAAAAGAAATTAAGGGCCACCTGTAATTTAACAATCTATTCAATATTATCCAAATGTTTATTCTTATTCTTTATTGTACACAAAAACATAAAGACACAGATACAATAGGTAAGCTTATGTACAAAGGCGAGCTTAACCCATAACTGGGTTCTCTTACAGCAAACCTGTAATGATACTAACTGAAATTAATAGCTTAAGATAAAATATAACCAAAATGATTTTAATTTTCAATCATTTAGGTTAAAAAAAACAAAATTAAACGAAAAACCGGCCAAGTGCGAGTTGGACTCGCGCACGAAGGGTTTCGTACCATTATCGCAAAAAGAACACGTTTGTTGTATGGAAGCCCCACTTAAATATTTATTTTATTCTGTTTAGTATTTGTTGTTATAGCGGCAACAGAAATACATCATCTGTGAAAATTCAGATTGTCTAGCTATCACGGTTCATGAGATAAAGCCTGGTGACAGACGGACAGACAGACAGACAGACGGATCGCGGAGTCTTAGTAATAGGGTCCCGTTTTTACCCTTTGGGTACGGAACCCTAAAAATGAGGAATTGTTTGAATGAAACATGCAAAATTTTCAAAAAAAACGTTTTGATGTTAATAAGGTTTTCCTCTTTTAATAAATGCACACCAGAAAGCCAGACAAGAAGAAGAGCAGAAGCAGAGCAGGAGGGGATAAGGCAAGGTCTCGATTAAACACCGCACACTTACTTCAGAAATCGTATCCCAGCTTGTTTTTAGAGATCCTGCTGTGTGTTGATGACAATGTCACTATGTTTTACACTGCTTTATAACTGATCCCACAAATCTCCAATCGGATTCAGGCCATAATGCCTGGCTGACCACAGTGTCAGTACCAAGTCAACTTGCATCGTTAGTCGCGCCGTAATGCGATCGAGCATTATACAGTAGGTATCAAGATGAACCCTGGACCTGCTTTCTGTGCGAATGGAATAATGTGGACTTGTACCACATCCTCAACTTAATTTTGGGCCGCTACAGTATCCTCGTTGAGAATTTTATTACTAGCCCAGTTTTGCGTTGTAAAGTTATACCACCCCAGACCATAATATTGAGTCCACCAATAAGATCTGTTTCATGGATGCAGGGATCTGAAACCATTCTCCAGATATTCTCCATACTCTAACTCGTCGAACGTCATTCGAGAACTTTTTTATTTTTATTTTTATTCGAGATGGGTTTGCTCTTGACTCTAGTCTAGGTCAGAGGTGACAGAGACAAAGTCGACGATGGAGTGAGCTTACCCAGAAGAAGCCTGTTCACTCTAACTTTGAAGAGATTCGGGTTGTATGCGTTCGGAAACACAGACGCAGGCAGTGAGTTCCACTCTTTTGCAGTGCGCATTATGAAGGATGTTTGGAAGCGCTTGGTGCGAATTGGTGGAATAGCAACTAGGTGAGGATGGTAACTTGCAGTGCGTCTAGATGTCCGATGGTAGAAGGGGGCCGGTGGGATGAGGTCGTGGAGTTCATGAGCACACTCGCCAAAATACAGTCTGTAGAAGACCGACAAGCAGGCAACCTTACGGCGATGAGCTAAGCTGTGAAGCTTGGCATCCACCAGTTTGACGTCGCCAATTAGTCTCTTGGCTCTGCGTTCCACCGAGTCAAGCGCGGCAAGCTGATATTTAGCTGAGCCATCCCAGAGGTGGCTGCAATACTCCATGCAGGATCGGACTTGCGCTTTGTAAAGAGTTAATAGCTGTCCAGGCGTAAAGTATCGCTTCACTCTGTTTAGGACGCCCAGTTTCTTTGCCGCAATTTGGGCTTTGTACTCGATGGTGGCGCCGAAGTTGAGACTGGATGTCAACTCCATGCCAAGGAGCTCGAGCCGGTCAGTTATAGGAACAGATGCACCCCGAAAAGTAGGCGTTCTGATGAAATGAGTCCTCTTTGCGGTAAAAAGACATGCCTGTGTTTTGGTGGCGTTAAAAGAGACCAGATTGTCATCACCCCAACGGGAGACAAGACTTAAGGTCAAATCAGTACGCTCCATCATAGCCTCTCTCAAGGAACGAACTTCATCCCCGCCGGTTCTTGCGCTGGAGAAGTACGTAAACAACAGTAACGTAATCTTGAACTCACCGGTAAAAAGCACTGCAGCCTAATCTTGGACAGTCCAGGAGTTTCTCAAAGATTTTCGACAGTAATGGTAGTAAGCTTATAGGTATATAGGATGTCACCACATTGGGTGGTTTGCCTGGTTTATGCACCATGAGTATCTGTGAAACCTTCCACTCCTGTGGAAAGTACTGCACTCTTAGGACCCCATTGTAGAGTGTCGTTAGAAACACGATGGCCTTTTTTGGTAGTTGCAATAAGACTTCCTTAGAGATTAGGTCAAATCCGGGTGCTTTTCTTCTACCGAGGTTTTTTATTGTAGCCCAGACTTCTCTGGCAGTGACAAACCGTGGCGGAGGTGAAATTTGAAGATCTTGTCTTAGAAAGGAGTTTATTTCTTCTTCAGATGTGGAATCTGTTGCGTCGTTAGGACGGAATACAATTGCCAAATGCTCAGCAAACGTTTCAGCCTTTTCTTGAGGTGTTCTTGCCCAACCTTGGCTCCTTCTGAGAGGTGGGGTCTGGTATATTGCTTTGTGAACTTCCAAAGAGAGTAGTTGGTTGAGGCTGAAGGAGTGAGTGATTCAAGCTGGGCTTCTAGGGTGTTACCATGCCAGGTTTGAAGCAGTTCTTTAAGCCTGCTAGCGGCCTTACGGAAATTGTACTTGTCTTCGTTCAAACCACTTTGGTGCCATATCCTACGAAGTCTTCTTTTTTCAAGCAATGATGCCCTTATTTTCAATGGATAATCAGAAGATCTAATTTTACTTGGACATTCGGGAGTACTGATCCAACATGCTTCTTGGATCATATTTGTTATATACTGAGTAGCAGTGTCTATATCATCTGGGAGTTTTTAATGCTATTTTTAGCTCAATATTATCTTCAATGTAGGTACTCCCTAAAACCCTCCCAGTCTGTGTACTCATTGGTTAATGTTGATGGTCTCGCAATTTCAATTAGTCTTGAACTTATTGTTAGTAATACCGGTGTATGATCAGATGATGTATCATAACACGGTTCTGGCTTTAGGTAGTCTTTAGACAAACCTTTACTTATGAAAAAGTCCAGCAGATCTTGGGTCTTCCGTGAGTGACTAGGCCAGTATGTAGGTTCAGCAGTAGAAATTGCAGATAAGTTGTTCCCTTGAATGCTCAGTTTCAGTTGTCCACCTCGAGTGGTAATTAGCCTCGATGTATGCTTCGCATTCCAATCGCCTCCTGCCACAAAACGGTTACCAAGTGACCTAAAGAAGTGTGAAAACATGGTGTCACTAATTTTATGTTTTGGTGGGCAGTAGACAGCCGACACGTTCAGACACCCATTTACGTCATCCACGCTTATTGTTGTAGCTTGGATCTGATCGGTTTTATATTCTGGCATTAGGTGATGTTTGATCGATCTAGCTTTTGCTCCTTCATTAAGAGCTGAACCTCATTTTTATTTGGGGTTAGCCCATTTATGTTGAAAGTGCCAATCCTTAAGGCAGTCATTTTGTCAGCCTGTCGACGAGTTTAGTTATGAGGCTCATTAAAGTACTCATTTGGTGTAAGATAGAGTCAAACTTCTCAGATTGCTTTAATAGTAATTGTTAGATTGTCATACTTTTGTGCGTAGGGTTAGGAGTATTATGTCGTAGTGACTCAGCATACGTTGCGAACTTGGTACCAGGAATGATTTTATCAGCTTCACCCGCTTTTTCAGTGGAATCATTGGCAACATACTTAGTTGGTGCTTGTTGGCCTTCATGGAGCCGATTCCGAATGGTTTGGTCGCTCAAACGCACGATCGTGCGTGTGAGCCTATGGTGTGAGCGAACAATGCCTGTAGCTCGACGTAATGCAGTTCGTATGGATATTGCGATGAAAATTCGCTGTTTTCGTTCGGTTAAACGAATGTACCGGTCTTCTTGAGCTGTAGTAAACCACAACTACGAGACTGCAGCGAACCCAAAATAATGGTTTTTGAGATGAGCTCGACTAGGATAGGTTAAGTTTTTATTTTAATCTCATGGCGAGAATAAAATGAGAGGAGCAGGATTAAAAGGACTAAAAATTGGAGCACAGATCCTAGTGTCATTAGGTCGGTACCTATGCATTCCCTACGGGCCTTTAAAGAGTCCCTACAAGTTTCACGAGCCAAAAACAGAAAACAGCTAGATTTTCAGCGAAAATTTCTCAAACTACAAGATACATGATAAAAAACATAATGACAACAATAAAAACGACACAGGTCCATCGACTACAAGCCAGTTATCAACATTACCAGTTATTTTTATATTCAACGTATTCTTATGCGTAGACGACGCTTTCGCACATGATACGAGTATAATTGGCTTTTTTCCGCGTGGACAATTTTTTTTTAGGTAAAAATACAATAAACTTTGAAAAACAAAATTGGTGGCTTACTATTATACCCTATGCCCAGTCCATATAATTTTTTGCAGATTATTATTCGCCACCAATAAGCTGAAAAAGCAATGGAAAACCCGGTGTTTCGGGATTTCGTAAAAACGTGTGTTAGGAATGTAATTTTTCCAATTTTTTTGAGCAGTTATCAAAAATATGTAATGTACATTTACCTAGTTACTAGATAACTATATGACGCAAAAAATTTCATTAAAAGATTTATCATAATTATATCTTGTAGTTATTGAGAAATTTGCACTGGAAAAGTAGCTGTTTTCTGTTTTTAGCGCGTGAAACTTGTAGGGGCTCTTAATCAAAAATATTTATTTTCAGGCTGTAAATTATACTTCTATATTTTATTTTTTCTCTTTGTCGATCGGGCTCATGCATGACGCTAATAGTTTTTATCAATGTAAAACAATTACATCGTCATTGCCTGACCTGGGAATCGAATCCGGCCCTGCACTCAGCAGATACGTTTGGAATCATAAGTTGCGGACACATGCCTTGCGGCGACCGAGCCATTCTCTAAAAATTCACCGTAAAAACTTTGGTAATATTGACATAAAGGTGGAATGATAGTTCACTTCTAGCTAACTCCACCTATTATTTCACAGTGAGATGTTTACGGAAGATTTCGGCAGGTGGTACTTACGATTCCTCGGTGACATTATAATGGAATAGACTGGCTGCCAGCGACATCTGGTGTGGTCACAAATATCAAATTGAACTGACAGTTGAAAACTAAAAGTCGACTCGGGAAAGTACCACGACTGATATTCAGAACTGCTGATAGATAGCGCTAGTAGTATTCCATTATCGAATAATAATGGCAAAAATTAAGGGTAATGACATGGGTAATGTTTTAGCTCATAAACAGAGTGAACGCTGCGGTAAGACCGCACTAGATGTAACTACGCGTCAGCGGAGCGACGACGCCACCAAATATGCTAAACCGCACTGGCGCGACACTACGCAGCAATTTTTTCTCGTCAGTCGTCGTCAGTCAGTCGATCGGCAACTTCTGAGCAAGATGGAAGAATGCTAGGTACTTGTGCATACTTGTACCGTAGCAAAAAAAAATCTAAATCTATGCTTGTACCTATGTTATGAATGAGTTGATAAAAAATACCCGTACCTACATAGGAAAATACGAAATTCATTTACGCATAACTTATTGCTCGACAATTTCCTTCCAAACGTTGTTTTTCTGGTAATATTCATGTTATCCTCTTTTTGGAGGTCATATATTTCTGGATATTGACTAACAAGAATAATTTATAATTGTTCCTCGTTTAATGCCATTTTATAAAAAAAAAGTTTTCCGGCACCAAACATGTAAGATTTAAAACTGTGCTAAACTGCAAGCTATGGCATGGCTTGCAGTTATGTCCGTGACTACCGCAGGACCCCGACGCCAATCGTTTCCATATTTGGTAAATAATTACTACTCAATTGGTACTGATTAGTACTCGAACAACAAAATTGGTACCTTAGTAGGTTTCGAGAAAATCGACTTTCAAGGTGGTCCTGCGGTAGTCACGCTCCATTCAGCAGGACCACCATGAGCGCCGAAAACGGGGGCATGCTACAGCTATTCTAAGTATACAAATAATTACTACCCATAAATGTGATTAATTTCGTAAAAAAAACAGAATTGAAACATTTGTATTTACCGAGAAATCAACGATGATAACTTTCTCTCGCTCGTTCAGCAGGAGCACGACTTGGAATGTTGATTCCAAGTTTGAGCAGCCTGCGCCTTGCCTCAAACCTATATAGAAAATTACTACCCAGCAAGATAAAATTGATACCCAAAATTCACAACTAGTACTCCAGTAGTTTACGAGATATACCATGCCATTGGTGGGGTGGCGGTAGTCACGGTATTAAATTTTCATTTCAAGATTTCTTAAACCGATTAAAAACCGACAAACTGGCAATTCGGCGACGATTTTCAAGGCTCTGGAGCTTTGAATTGACCAGTGCCAAAGATTACTATTATATACTGACCAGTGACTCATTGATCCCGCTTGGCCCGCTTTTTGATCGACTCTAGTGCATCAAGCTGATATTTGGCAGATCCATCCCAGAGATGAGAACAGTACGACGTCCATGATCGAACTTGCGCTTGTTACAAGTTGAGCAGCTGTTCTGGCATATAGTACCTTCTCACCTTTGCAAGGATCCTCAACTTTTTGGCAGCCAGCTGAGCCTTTGCCTCAATGACCTCAATGAAATTTAACATAACGCCAAGAAGCTCAAGATGGTCCGTTATTGGCACGGTTTCATCTCGGCAAGTTGGAGCCGGGTGAAATTGGCTCTTATTAGCGAAAAAAAAGACACGCCTAGGTTTTAGAAGTTTTAAACCTGACCAGATTGGCATTGCTTCATTCGGAGACCGCCTGGTTCAAGCGCTCCAACCTCCGACCGATCCGGTCTGGCCTCATGGACAGACCGGATCTGAGGAAGGTAGCCCGTGCGTTGGACAAGTATTTCTCAGCAACTGTGCTGTCGTCTGCATATTCAATGGTTCCAAGTTTTAGCAGATCATTAATGTGCAGCAAGAATAATGTTGCTTAGAGTACCGATCCCTGAGGGACCCGGGCATTAATATCCAATTGGTCCGACGAGCAGCCATTGATAACCATTCGAATGGACCGATCTCTCAGGAAGTCTGCAATCTAATCACACAGACCACCGGGCAGACCGAATGAAGAAAGCTTACCAATAAGGCTTTCGTGTCTGGCACGCCCTATCAAAAGCCTTTGAGATGTGGAGGAGACGGCAAGCGCTTCCCCGTGCCTCTCGATGGCCTCACTCTTGTTTAATATATCTATGGCCTCACTCCATATGCGAATGGCATACGCTAGAAGATTCCCAGTAGACCAATTTCGGCGCAACGCGTATTGGCGGTTACTAAGTATATCATAGCTTCTAGGTATGCCAGGAGCTTAATATTAAGTACAGAGATGGGTCTGTAGTTGCATTTTTCTCGAAATATCCTTTTATAAGAATAATCTGCTATAACTTAGGTACTAGTTACATTGTTTTATTTACAATAGAATATTTCTAAACTTATGACTTATAACAAAATAAACATACCTAAATACAAAGGGGAGATGGAAAAGGGCTAAAAAAAAAACAAAAAATTCGTCCACATCAATGTCAATGGGAAATGTGCCCAGAACGCTGGCAGCATTACCACGTTGAATGGCAATGCTGATTCTCTGGCTGAAGAAAAGGCCAGCCCTCAGGTCACGCGAAGAGTCCGTTTACTTATGTCTCGAAATACTCGATGAGCACTCGGACCCCATGGACCTAACGTCTCAACCTCAAACGGCTCAAACATATAACTGCCAATAAGGTTGTTATATTTGCGCCGTTTGTGGTTGTCTGCACCAGCAGCAGCCGCATCCCAAACCAAAGGCCTACCCAACTTTCAAGGCATTATAGTCATCCCGTCAGGTCTCTTCCCATCGTCGCGTGCCAAGTCATTAAGTTCTAAAACAGCTGGCACCCCGGCGGCGGTGACAAGAGCTCGACGTATGATGTCATTAATGCTGGCGTGCCGTGCTATCCGACCAGCGATCCTACTGTAGGCTGGCCATGGTATCCGAAGCGTTCGACTGCTTCACCACATTGACAATGATGTGAAAATCCGCTAGGAGTATCCAGGCGCAGACATGTAGCGATCCGGAAGATAGTGTCACTCAACAGTGTACCTATGTTGGGTGATGGTAATGCCTGTAGCCAGAGGCCCGACGCCCACTCACCCACAGCCAGTATGCGAGCACGCTCAGCAGTTTTGGTGGACGTATTTATGAGTTTATTCCGTACCAATCTGCAGAGCGGCCCATCCCACTGTCTTTGGGAAGATGGGTTTTCGGGCAACGTAGTATTCGGGCAAGCCACTTTCCAGGCGCACACTGCGTCGGTCGAGCACGGCACTTCCCAGTTAACCAGTGACGGGGATAAAATTTTAGTGGTTAATGTTTCAGTGCTGTGGATCAAAGACAGGAACGCCGGTAGGCTTATACTAGAAAATTTGCGGATTGGCGAGCCCACCTAAGCGAATGGGTAGTGTGGCTTGCGTCCAGGCTCGGTCATCCAAGGCCAGAAAACCCTTTAAAACTGTGCTAAAATGCAAGCTATTTCATAGCTTGCAGATTGCTAAGCGCCGTTTGCTATACCGCACTAGCGGCAGCGGGACGCGCCACGGGCCCACGGCGCTTCAAAGTTGGTAAGTTGGTCTACTTTGTCGCGCAGTGCCGCTACGCGTAGGTACTTGCGCTGCCGCGTAGTGCGTAAATTTTATTTATTTACTAAAACTTCATGCAACATACAGGTACATAGCCGGACTTAATGCCTGAGGTTTAAGGCCTGCTCTACCAGCCAACCAAGGGTGGTGGAGAGATAACATGGCAGGTGCATAAAAAACATGATATCTCATACAATTTCATACAAAGTATATTTGGTCGTGTCGCATCGCGTCGTCGCTCCGCTGACGCGTAGTTACGCCTAGTGCGGTCTAACCTCAAGGCGTCGGCGGGCGCCACGGAGCACGAAACCAGGCGGGCGCGAATAGGTGGGCATTAGTGCACCACGCAGAAGCGAGAGTTGGCGGCGATCGTTCATTGTTTGTCCTGCTCCTGAGGTTAAAACAAATAAATAAATGTTTTCTTTATTTAATTACTTTTTTTTCTACACTAATAATAAACTTTTTTTTTTTGGAACAAAACACATTACAATTTGAATTATGTACGGAAATGGGCCGTGACAATTGGATTTGTTGATGTTAATACTCGTAAACAGCTCAATATTAGATTCCATACTAATATTATAAATTCGAAAGTAACTCTGTCTGTCTGTCTGTCTGTTCACGCCTAAACCACTGAACGGAATTCAATGAAGTGTGGCAAGGAGATAGATATAATAGCATCCTGAGACATAGGGTAATTTAAGTAAGGAAAAAAAATGTTGGTAGTGTACGGTAGGTAGGTGAGTAGGTAGGTAGCCCTACTCTACCTACCTACCTTTTCTCTACCATACCGTACACTACCTATATTTTTAGGGTAGGTAGGTATAAAGGGTAGGGTATGGTAGGTAGGTTGGTAATGGTAGGTAGGGTAGGTGGGTAGTTAGGTAGGGTAGATAGGTATGGTAGACAGGTAGGTAGATAGGTAGGGTAGAGAGGTAGGTTGGTTGGTAGGTAGAGTAGGGTAGGTAGGTGATCAGTTGCCGGCGGGAGCGAAGCCGCGGGGAACAGCTAGTATTATATAAGAAGTGTTAAAATACTTGAACCAGAGTGAGCGAATAAGTCATATTTCAGAGAAAGGAGTGCAGATTTTGTTTTTTATTCTCTTATAGGTTCGCGCTTGACCACTATGACACCTGATGGTAAGCGGTGATGTGGTCGACGATAAAGCACGCTTGCCTAGAAGAAACCTATTCACTCTTGACTTACAAGACCCCTAGATTTTAGCTATCGGGAATCAGACTCACACAAGGAATTCGACTCGTACGCATAATGAAAATATTTCCAAAACGTTTAGTTCGTATGGGTGGGATGTCCACCATGTACCGATGGCGCATCGCCGTACGTCTTGTAGTCCGATGATGAAACTGGCTAGGCGGAAGATATAGATCGTGCAATTCCATCGCACACTCCCCGAAATGTAACCGATTAAAAACCGACAAACTGGCAATTCGGCGACGATGTTCAAGGCTCTGGAGCTTTGAATTGACCAGTGCCAAAGATTACTATTATATACTGACCAGTGCCTCATTGCTGATGAGCCGCTTTGCCCGCTTTTCAATCGACTCTAGTGCATCAAGCTGGTATTTGGCAGATCCATCCCAGAGATGAGAACAGTACGACGTCCATGATCGAACTTGCGCTTGTTACAAGTTGAGCAGCTGTTCTGACATAAAGTACCTTCTCACCTTTGCTAGGATCCTCAACTTTTTGGCAGCCAGCTGAGCCTTTGCCTCAATGAATGGACCAAAATTGAGAGTCGATTTTAACATAGGTAACGCCAAGAAGCTCAAGATGGTCCGTTATTGGCACGGTTTCATCTCGGCAAGTTGGAGCCGGGTGAAATTGGCTCTTATTAGCGGAAAAAAAGACACGCCTAGGTTTTAGAAGTATTAAACCTGACCAGATTGGCATTGCTTCATTCGGAGACCGCCTGGTTCAAGCGCTCCATTATGGCCTCATGGACAGACCGGATCTGAGGAAGGTAGCCCGTGCGTTGGACAAGTATTTCTCAGCAACTGTGCTGTCGTCTGCATATTCAATGGTTCCAAGTTTTAGCAGATCATTAATGTGCAGCAAGAATAATGTTGCTTAGAGTACCGATCCCTGAGGGACCTGGGCATTAATATCCAATTGGTCCGACGAGCAGCCATTGATAACCATTCGAATGGACCGATCTCTCAGGAAGTCTGCAATCTAATCACACAGACCACCGGGCAGACCGAATGAAGAAAGCTTACCAATAAGGCTTTCGTGTCTGGCACGCCCTATCAAAAGCCTTTGAGATGTGGAGGAGACGGTAAGCGCTTCCCCGTGCCTCTCGATGGCCTCACTCCATATGCGAATGGCATACGCTAGAAGATTCCCAGCAGACCAATTTCGGCGCAACGCGTATTGGCGGTTATTAAGTATATCATCGTTAGCTTCTAGGTATGCCAGGAGCTTAATATTAAGTACAGAGATGGGTCTGTAGTTGCATTTTTCTCGAAATATCCTTTTATAAGAATAATCTGCTATAACTTAGGTACTAGTTACATTGTTTTATTTACAAACTTATGACTTATAACAAAATAAACATACCTAAATACAAAGGGGAGATGGAAAAGGGCAAAAAAAAAAAACAAAAAGTTCGTCCACATCAATGTCAATGGGAAATGTGCCCAGAACGCTGGCAGCATTACCACGTTGAATGGCAATGCTGATTTTCTGGCTGAAGAAAAGGCCAGCCCTCAGGTCACGCGAAGAGACGACTAACCGTTTACTTATGTCTCGAAACACTCGATGAGCACTCGTACCCCATGGACCTAACGTCTCAACCTCAAACGGCTCAAACATATAACTGCCAATAAGGTTGTTATATTTGCGCCGTTTGTGGTTGTCTGCACCAGCAGCAGCCGCATCCCATACCAAAGGCCTACCCAACTTTCATGGCATTATGGTCATCCCGTCAGGTCTGTTCCCATCGTCGCGTGCCAAGTCATTGAGTTCTAAAACAGCTGGCACCCCGGCGGCGGTGACAAGAGCTCGACGTATGATGTCATTAATGCTGGCGTGCCGTGCTATCCGACCAGCGCTCCTACTGTAGGCTGGCCATGGTATCCGAAGCGTTCGACTGCTTCACCACATTGACAATGATGTGAAAATCCGCTAGGAGTATCCAGGCGCAGACAGTGATCCGGAAGATAGTGTCACTTAACAGTGTACCTATGTTGGGTGACGGTAATGCCTGTAGCCAGAGGCCCGACGCCCACTCACCCACAGCCAGTATGCGAGCACGCTCAGCAGTTTTAGTGGACGTATTTATGAGTTTATTCCGTACCAATCTGCAGAGCGGCCCATCCCACTATCTTTGGGAAGATGGGTTTTCGGGCAAGCCACTTGCCAGGCGCACACTGCGTCGGTCGAGCACGGCACTTCCCAGTTAACCAGTGACAGGGATAAAATTTTAGTGTTTAAATGTTTCAGTGCTGTGGATCAAAGACAGGAACGCCGGAAGGCTTATACTAGAAAATTTGCGGATTGGCGAGCCCACCTAAGCGAATGGGTAATCTGGCTTGCGTCCAGGCTCGGTCATCCAGGGCCACATTTATGATAGATGTCATAGTGCGTCGAACAATTTCGACAATTTTTTTCAAGTGAAGTGGCTGCTTCCATAAATGGGAAGAGCGGAGAAAATAGATACAATTTGGTTCAAAACAGCAATATCTAATGAGAGTAAAAGCCGAATGAAGGTTAATTTTGCAATTAGGCTGCTGGACTTTTAGAGAGTTTATTACAAGATTGTGCTCCATTGGTGTAATTGCTGCAAGGCGTTCCAGTGCGAGGGTACCAATAAATAAAATAAACTACCTATGTATATTTTTTGTCTTGTGACAAATTGTTATTAATAAATTAAGTTTTTCATCAATTTACAACATTAAAATATATTATTATCTTTTTCAACATTTTGATTTTGTATTCAAATCACTTTTAATTTTAGGCACATATAATAAAATAAATGCACTTTAGAATAACCCTCCCAAAGTAAAACTGTAACAAACTAAACGCCTTAATAAATTGTAAGAGCCATAAAATGATACTTATTTTTTTCTTCAGGCGCTTTTTAGGTTTAAATTTAATAAACACTTTTTATTAAAATTAGTTTTTTTCAAATCTATTACAGGCTCGCGCTTGACCACCATCTCACATGACGGTAAGCGATGATGTGGTCGACGATGGAGCACGCTTGCCTGAAGTAACCTATTCACTCTTGACTTAAAGACCCCTAGATTGTAGCTATCGGGAAACACAGACTCCGTCAGGGAATTCCACTCCTTAGCTGTACGCATAATAAAAGTATTCTCAAAACGTTTAGTGCGTATGGGTGGGATGTCCACCATGTACCGTGTAGTTTTAAAAGTATAATAACGAAATAACGATTCTAATGTAGTCGTACTAAATCGTATTAAAAGTTGGTGTGTTCAGTTTATGATCACGCCATTTGTTCTGAATAGTGGTCCCGACATCTTGATAACAAAAAAGCGGAACCACATCCTTTGTTGAATATTTTGACATTTTATTAGTTATATTTAGTTAAAAATTAGATTTAGTTAAATTAAATTTTACTATGAAATAGTAGAAATATTGTATTAAATACTATTCACATATAATTCGAAAAACCTGGCGGGGGCTCATCTTGACGTTCATCGGGTTTCAGCAGTAGTGGTAGTGAAAAACGGCAGAAGTTCGACTCGACTGACTTACCCAGGGACCAAAACGCTTTACTACGTGCTGGGTAAAGGCGAACGCGCACTGACGACTGCGGGGCGTGCGGCGCCTGCGGTGCGTCTAGGTGCGCGTTCACCTTTAGTAGCAAGTTTGGTACCTATTCGGCCAATGTGGTCGAACCGAGCCCCTCGCAACACCAACTTGCAGGACTTGGCAGCCCTGTTGAAGGCATTCTTCTTTTGCGCACTTTGGGCGATCGAGCGTCGACCCATGCCAGCGCGTCGGCGGCGATTACTTTCGGCGCCAAACCATGGCCGGTTTATTTTAATAAGCTAAGGAATGGAATGTAATGAATTCTATAAAATGTCCCTTGTTTAATAAAACACGATGTATGTATTTATAAAGGCAAACTGATAGAGGACAAGAAAATAAAGTAACCATTTAAATAAAACAGGTACATTTTATTGAAAAAAATATGTACACAGCAAAACAAATAAATAATCTTATGTTGTATATTAGTCTATAAAACATTAATTTCATTGAAATAAAATACTATACATAACTACATTAAGATTATGTACATAATACCATCTCACAGGGAAGTGCTATCAGACTATATATAATAAACAATATCCATTTAACATTTAAATACTATGTCGATATTTGGAGTCACATTTATTAGTTAGGAAAAGATTTAAGTGGAATCCCTAAATTACGATAAAATACGATAGGTATATAAAACAGTAAGCTATGATAATTCTTGATATATTCATCGGACATCCAAAGATCACAAAGTAATTTTGCACATTGATAAATCTAACAATGACTGTGGATAACAAATTACCTATCAAATGTACTCATGATGGCATGACCTATTAGTTAACATTACCTAGATTTTTTAAACTTTTCTTATCTAAAAATTATTGTGATAAAAAAGCATTTTAGAAATGATTTAAAATAATCTCCCTTGTACCACAAATCAAATTGTTTATCAATTAAGCGACACTTAGAAATATCTTAAATTTATATAAATAAAACAGAAAATATGAGAGGATGAGATTAATTTCTAAACGAGTTCTAACATTATGAATGTCGCTGTGATGCCCTACTATCGATGTTACACAAACGTTCAATGCCATTCATTACTTGAAAACTATTTTTGTATAATTATGTAGGCCTACTATAATCCAAGATTAGTTTATTTAAATTGCATACAAAATGTATAAATAGGTCTGCTGTATGTATTTCTTCTACGACACAACATAGCAATATTTATGTATAGATAAAATCTGACTGCTTCTTATCAAAAATCTTTTCGTATTCCCATTTAAATAATTGTATCATTTACTATTTCTAAAGTATTAACAAAAGTATAAAATTATTAACGCAAACAATTAGCACAATGTCGAAACTAATATGTACTGTTCTTATTAATTATTCAACCGAAACAAGTCGGCGGCGTGCGCCACTCGCCAGGCCAGTGTTATTGTCAATTATCTCATCTATAATATCTACATTTTAATATGCTCAATATTTTGACTAGAAATCATGTTATACTTATTATTTTCTAACAAAACACATAAAATTTACACGATATATAGCATAATTTCTTATCAATTTACAGTTCACTAAAATTGTACAATACATCGATGACAGGTGTGGAATTTCAATAATTTCTTTAATATCGAGAGAAACCTACTTAAAGTATGACCTTCACTTACTCTAATACATATAATGTGGAGCAATAATGATTTTAAATCATGTTTGCAACACCTAAACAATGCACATTTATAATTTAATATCAAACTGTGATAAATCACTGCGTATCTCGTCAATAGAATGGAAATATAATAATTTGCATATTTTTAGGAACATCTAATGTCTAGAAGGAATTTTGATCCAAAGATGACACGTTTCGAACACAAACTTTACGAACCTTATATACAGTGATCCCAATTAAACGATAGGTAATACGGAATGGTATATAATCACTGAACGGTATATTTTAAATATACAAGCTGGAAATAAAGCAAAAGTCTTTAACATAATGAATCTCAACAGCTTTGTTCTAACTAATGGCTATAAATTAAAAATTGTAAAATTGTCGTTGTGATGTTTTTAAGAGATGAAAAGTAATTTTGCAAATAAACCACTTCATTTGTGTGATTTCTGTTACGTCATCCGAAGTAGCCAGTCTCAAAATAATAGATCTTGCGTTATAATATACTTTATATTTTATAATATTTAAATCTACATAACGTCTGAATAAGGCGGACTCTGTACCACATTCCTACATCGACTGAGGGGCGCCCTGAACGATCAACTTGATACTGACACTCTATGTCACCGGCAACAAAAGAAATTTGATTTAGCTTGTTAGTAAAAGTTGACTATCCAGACTGCCCGATTTAGGAGAAGGGCGCTAACAGTGTATGTCCGAGTTGCGCTCGTCATCGCGAGCTGCGCAGCCTAGCGCCATCTCCCGACGAGTTCGGCCCGGGCGCTATCTTCGCCGGATTTTTCTTGTGATGCCTGTCTCTACTCCTCGCCTTCTCGGACTTCTTGGTGCGGCGCGGCGCGTCCGTGACGTCATCTTCGTCAGCGATCGGCTCCGCGCTGTCGTCCCTTTCGCCCGAGCTCTCGCTCTTCTTGTCGAGTTCCGCCATCGCTTCCTGAATCGCGTTCTCGAGTAAGGTGTTCAGTTTTCTACTCCTGTTGTGGTAAACGGTAATTATTTAGTCATCTACGCACGAGAGGGATCCGTATTGTGGATATTAGCAGCCTCACCGCGCGACAAAATTAAACAGAAATCTTAGGTTGGGTTAATATTACAAATGTGTCGAACAAAATTAAATCTTTAGACGCACATAAATGATGGCGAACAGCGCAACTACAACGAAACACTCATTTTAAAACATAAGGGGAAACTACGGGCTTTCTAACAACAACAGTAAGTGATAATAATTTGGAAATGCTAGTCCCTAGGGTCCTGGTGGTCGTGCGGTAGAGCGGTAGAGCGGTAGAGCGGTAGAGCGGCACTCACTTCCGGTGCTTGGTGCGCGCGGCGTGGTGCAGGTCCAGCCCCTCGGACAGCGTGAGCAGGCGCGCGTGCGGCAGCGCGGCGCTGCCCAGCGCACCGAACCAGCGCACGGCCCAGCGCCCGGCCGCCAGGCGCGCGCGCAGCTTGCCGGGCCACGACGCGTAGCCCTTCACCGGGCCCCACACCACGTCGCCCACCGCGAACGTGCGCGCGCGCGGCGCCGGCTCCTCCGAGCTCTGCGCATCTATCGACCGAGCAGTGAGCACAGCTGTTAGGCGCCGTCCGGTGCGCGGAGACGAGAGAACCTCCACCGAGCTTCCGCCACCGACGAATCGTCGCCGTGATATAAAAGCACGTCCGCGCGAACATTTCCAATCAACACAGTGCGAACTCGAAACGCTGCGGTAACGCAGAAATAGCAGCGAGGATTCAGAAAAGCATTCGACAGCGGTAGTTGAACACTTTGCAAGTTTATTAGTTTTAAAGTAATTTTAACTAGGGTAAACATGGAAAAAATACAGTACATTGATTCATATTTAGCAAATAACTTATATAGTGTTAACCACGAATGTTTGTACTTTTTCCAGCCACCCGAAAGGAAGGTACGTTTTCGTAGTAATGAGAATTATGTGCTTTACTTACAATGATGAACAGATGAAATGATGATGGCTTACAATGATGCGTTAGTAATGGAATCCCAATTTTTGTACCAATTTGTTACTTCGAATGTGGTGCAATGGAAAGCGACAGAAAGCCGGGTGAGAACGTTTGAACGCTGCACATCGCTGATTTATTCTGATTAGTTTCCAGTACACCCTTTATTAACAGCTGTATCTTGTATTAACCCAACCAAAAGAAAACCAATGACCAAAGTATCGCATTATGTAGAAGCTGAAATATACCACAATACACATCATTAAGACGTATTCGTTGACGAACACTCTACAAACATAATACAATTTAGTAATTCCGCTTGCAGAGAGTCAATCCAAAACCAATACAAGACACAACATAATGTTAAATTTTGAATTTTGTTAGCTGTGACTAAAGCGTGAGATGGTTCTGGACATTTATTAGTACAGAGGCAGTAAACTTGATGGCCGCACAATTGATAGGTATGTAAAGAAGACGTAGGAGATAGATTAAGAGTTTTGAGTAACAACAAAAGAGAATTACTAATAAAGTATTCGTAAAAAATGCAAATTCTGTCGATTATTTTACTTTTATTGCTGTAAACGAAAAGGGGAAAATTTATTAAATCAATTTAATTTACTGCGATTCTAACACCACTTATTTATTTGCACAGATCTGTGTAGGTAAACCTTAAATGTGCTTTAACAAAACTACTTATTAATTTAGATAATTAATTTATCAAGTTGCTGTGAATGAGACAAATGAGTTTTAGGTGTATTAAAGTAACAAATAGATTTGCCCGCCAAAGTGCATTATTATAACATTTATAGCAAAGATTCCAAAGCATAGCACAGAGAAAGATGATATAAAGTCGACTTACCATCTCCAGAACCCATATTATGTCTATCATATACTTTCGGCATAGCAGACGAGTCTGAACTCGTGCCCGAAAGGGGGAAATGTCTTGATTGTGTTTTATCTGGAGAACTCATACCCATAGATTCATAATTAGTTTCCTTTTGTAGTCCGTGTACCATATTATAATTAGCTGTCCTCATCATTTTGTCAGGCCTATATGTGGATGGGTCGCCAAAGTCGTTCTTTCTTTTGTACGTCTGAGTCCTTTCATAATAGTTGGGAGTCATTGGCATGACTTGTTGGTTGTTCATTGGTGATGTGTTCATATTTTGATTGTAGTGCATGTCAGTGGACTCGACAGGGTTGTGTGAACGCCCTTGTCGTATCATAGGTGTGTTTGATATCATGCCTGGAATATAGAAAAGGTTTACTTGTACTGGAACAACTTACAATTTATCTTTACTTTAGCAGGCAGAGGTAAGGGCAGCACTTCGGGGAAAACACGCCGGGTGGTATGTCTCCTACTTTAGTATTGTCAACTAAGGAAACATCACATTACGCCAGATATAATGAAGAGTAGTACATACAAGTTGAAAGAATAACCTTAGAGTCCATATGAACTTGAAGTCATAAAATTCAGCAGAAACTGAAATAAATCAATCGAAAATGAACAAATGACGTTTGTGAAGTCATTGTGTTCTTTTGATTCCACAGTAGCTTTTGACCATATATGTTTACCTTTTAGGGAGTTTCTAACGCTATTTCACCAATGCATTTTCTTTTAATCATAGTCAACCTATACTTAAACTAAAAAACTAATTGTAAAGATGAGTGAATGGTGGAGTCTTTTCAACTCTGTTAAAACAGCAAAAAAGAGTTCTTCAAGGCAGCATCTTGTGTCCAGTTCTATTTATTATTTATATGGTGGATGGCGGAAATACATGCAGATGAGATGAGAAGGGATTTGTGGTGTTATGGAAATAAATACGATAAACGAACAAACTATCTTTATGTGCACTAATTTTATAAGAAATACCGTAAACTACTTGTACACAAAATAGAGAGATTTAATTAAAGTAGAACAAAGTTATTTCTAAATACTTTCTGTCTTGAATAGATGTCAAGTAGGGTATTTTCCTGGGCAGCAAAATGTTTATTTGATTAAATAATAAATAAATGAAGATGTAAAGGTACGCATTACTTACTTTGCGTGTCTGTGTCCGAGTTGAAATCGTTACGAGTCACGGGCCAGGCGTGCTCACGCGATTCCGCCATATCTTGCTCACTGCTAGACACGCATTGCACCATAGCCTGGAATCATTGTCAAAACATTTACAAACGTAACCCTTTTTGCAATAATTCATGTCTGCTTTAAAACATTTATCCTGTAGTCATTTGATCCAAAAATATAAAAAAGCTGTGGGGTTATTCATGCTATCAATTGCAATCTACAGTATTAAATGCGTCTCGAGCAGCCGAATTTTAACCATATGAAGCAGTGGATTACATATTCCTTTCGATAATCATTGAACCTGTGATTAGTGAAACCCAATTAGGGTGCAAATCTCGAAGTAGAAATATGTGAACTGTAATGAGCATTCAAGTAATGAATGAGGAAGCATTTGTCAAAATAAAGCGTTAGCCAGTTAACTACCTCTAAATTTAACATGTTGACTATATCTAAAGTGAGCAGAGTAACTAACGCCCAGTTGGCTGCATATCAAGCAGCGCAATGTAAATAAAATAATCAAGCATTATTACCGAAGAGCTAGCATCCGATGGTTCGGGCGACTTGGTGGTGGTGTCGGCGTAGTTGGCCTGCGTGGACAGGCACCGCGCCGCGTACAGGCGGGGACTGCCGGCCGCCTCCAGCGCACCCAGCGGACTGAATACACAGAAACACACTGTTACTCACGTTTAAAAACTACGTCATCATGCCCAGAAGGATCGTTTGTGTGAAGTTGTCATGATTCTTAACAGTGAGATGCGGACGACGGGCCGGTTTCTAAAATAAGTATTCAGAGTTAAAAACGTGTCAATACCAACTTTAATGCCATATTTTGATAGATTTTCAGACTAATGTAGAGTTTGATTTGTCAGACTAATGTAGAGTTTGAGTTGGGTATTTGTACCCAACTTCAAATCTTTAATTCAGAAATTAAGGGTCAGTGATTACAAGACAAATTAATGCAGCAGTCATTTGTTTCCTCTTTATAACTATCAGAATACCTCTTGAGCACGACAGAAGAGTTTTAGGCCTAGTATAAGTTTGTCTCTGTTTTATTAGTTCATTAAATAAGTTTCTGTCCGTGCGATGCCTTTGAACTGGTCGAGGGTAAAAAGAATATGTTACCTGTGCGTGGTGGTATCAGGCGGACTACCCACAGCGTGCGCGGAGGGTGACTTGCCGCGCTGCTGGTTGACGAGCGTCTGCGTGGACACCGAGTGGCGCACGTGCGCCGCCAGCGGAAACTCGCCCATGAACTTCATGTAGCCATCCGCCTCCGCCTTCACCGCACCGTCCGACTGGCCCCGACTAAACGCGCCTTCCATCTGCCCGCGACTGAACGCAGCACCACGGTGCTTGTCCTCCCTATGATCTTCCTGAACGTTCCCAGGAGGAGATTCTACAATCCCCCTCCCTTTGTGATTCGCCATCGACTTATTGGCCAACAAAATATTAGGATCTATACTCAATCTCGACGTGTTCCCACCCTGCAAATTCGCCGTTAACGACGACATCTGCGAGTTATGAGAGTTGGAAACGAGGGTGGTCTGCTGTTGCACTATCGTCGTGTTTTGGTGCACGAATGTTGAATTGCCACGGTTGCTTGTTGCAGACACTTGTTTCGGAGATAGTGGAACCATTAACGTTTGTCCCATTTGATTGGTCTGTATGAACTCTTGGGTCTGTAAGTTGCCAGATCTGACTTGCTGGTTATTGAAAGTTACGTTGGTTGGACTCAAATTAGCAAGTAAGGGACTGAGTTGACCATTGAAGTTAGGACTATTCATCATAACTTGACTATTAGGAGATATGAATTGGGCTCCTGGGCTGTGCTGCGACTGTATTATTTTGCCTTGTTGGTTTTGAGCTCGTAAGACGACACCACCGTTTGTGCTCGCTGCGAATACACCAGGATTTTGAACAGGGGTCAAAACGTTTTGGCCATTGACTGTTTGTAACTGTAACTGCACAGGCATTCCCGTGGAGTTATCTGGAATGATGGCCGTGCCGTCCGCCGTCATCATCATGCCGCCGAGGTTGGGCACGATGAACTGTTGGAACGCGGGGAAGTTTGGCACCACGCCGCTTGCGTTGTTTATAAGATTGACAGGCTGAAGAAGATTGATTTGTTGCGACGGAGACGTGTTCGTAATTATTTGTTGGGATCCAAAGTTGTTACTGTTCCCTTGTCCATTCATAACAATATGTGCTGGTGTTCCAGATTTTCCAGGCACTATCGTCAACGCTTGCAACATAGGTGTTGGCGATATATTATTATTCGGAGATAATTGAAAACCTCGCGGCGAGAACTGAGGACTAGTATTATGTTGAGGTGAGGTATGGTGGACCATAATATTGTTAGGATTTTGCTGCGGAGCAGTTATTTGCAAAACGTTTGTAATATTTGATTGATTCTTCTTTTTCTTACTTCGCTTTTTCAAGCTCTCAGGCGATAACATAGCCACACCTTGTACGAAACTATGTTGATTCTTCATATCCATATGCCGGGAGCTGTCATTTGGTGACTGTCCTGACACAAGGCCTCCTGCAACTATTTGTGGCAACATATTATTCTGTTGCATGACTTGTCCGTCTACTGCCATCATGGGGGGCTGGATGACAAACGGAGCTGGCATAGCATTGACTACGACCGTCGGTTGGTTCTGCATGGGCTGCATGCCTTGTGCCGGCACGACTTGCGTCACAGACGTGGTCACATTCGTCATGTTACCCTGCATAGACGACATACTTGTCGAAGTCTTTGGTGGTGGAGGCGGCATCTGATTATTCGACACCATAATCTGGCCAGTAGACGATATCAATATCTGGCCAGGCGTCGTTGCTCTTCTGTTCAGAGACATTGTATGTGTCCCACTGGTTTCTAATTTCGAAGGTAAACTACCAATTACATTCTGTACCATTTCCAACGGTGACTTGGAGATCATATTCTGCGCTGTTGTACCAGCTATATGCAACGGATAGCTCGTTGGTAAATTTACAGAATTAATAAATGGGTCAGGCTGATTGTTTGGAATGGCATATGTTGTGGCCAGATTAACGCTCGGCGGTGGAGGGGGTCTTATGAAATTGGCTTGGGATGCGTTAATAGACGTAGTGGCAGTGTTGGCTTTTCCGGCTAAAACTGAGGTGACTGTATCTCTAGTGACGGAAAAGCCACTCGCCATGGTAGTGACAAAAGTCTGCACGTAACAGGCTTGTATGAGTGTGTGTGCGGGACCGCCACCCAGGTGAGGCGGGGGACAGTATCCAGGCATCGTGTTCTCTATCCTCCTCCTCGGTTCCAACCTATATAATTCTTGTGAGGGTTTTAAACCCGGCTTAACACCAACCATTGATATGTTATCAACTTCCATGAGATTTTTATTGACATTATGATTTGATATGAAATGCATTACTTGAGTTCCAGTCATTGACTGGTTATTATTGGGAGGTCCAGGCGAGTTATAAGGGTAAACTTGATTGCTGCCAGGCGTCGAAGGATTACTAAAGTTATCTCTGCACGAACCAGAGTTTGAATAAGCGGGACTAGGCATTGGGTAGTTGCAATTTGATTGCATTTGAGAGCTATTGCTGCCATTACTATGCGGTGTGTCTGTACTGCGGGAGCTGCTCGATAACGTCGGCGACGGTTCGGGAGGCTGCAGGGTCTCCGTCAGTGACACATTGCTTGTGCTCACCGTCGCAGCTTGGATAGGACCGCAGTTATCATTCACCATAGGACTCCTCTCAATAAACGTAGAAGATGTCACAGGATTGTCATCAAATGAATGTTTAGGACTAGACATCGTTGAATTACTCTCCATTTCCATCTTATACATTTGTTGTTTCATGTATTTAATGCGCATTTGGCTTTCCGAATAATCTGGGCTATTACTTTTCATTGAAACATTGCAGCCTTTACAACACTGTTGCATGTTACTGTCTCCGGGTTTTTCTGACAAAACGCTACTATCTGGTGTGCTAGTAGGAGAATGTGACGGATTTGGCACATTATTCCTGTAAGCATTGGAACTTTCACCTTGCTTAGACATAGCATTAATTTTGTCCATTTGATGGTGCGGAACACAACTATTTGCGCCACTAGAACCTTCGTATTGGTTGGATTCATACGATGAATTTATTCCTACTTGTTTAGAGATAGTATTGTTTAATAAAACCGTTTGTTGCGCCAAATATCCGCTAGGGTCGTCCATAAAAGATGGAACACTATTCATTTGTACTTCATCATTCATTCCTTTTGATTCCTGCATCATTCTCATTCCATTGCTGCCGTATGTAGGAACTTTGTTCTCTGGATTATTTTTCTTTTTGCTGCTCTTATTGTGGCCACCCTTTGCCTTCTTTTTGTTGGTATCGACGACTGGCCACTGCTGGCCCGTCATGTTGTAGTGCTGCGGTAAAGGCGGCACGCGGGAGCACATGCCTTGATTCATTTGTTCATTACTCGAAAAAGAACTGTAAGATGAAGAAGAAGAGTCCTCAGATACGCTGGTATTAGATTCTTCATAATCATTCTCAGATTTGGCAAGTTTCGGACTTGGACTAGTCATACAGTTGGAGGTGTTCGGTTCATTTCGCTTCACTTGCCAGGGAGGTGTCTTCGCAGGATTGGTTTTCATCACAGTACCATTTTGTATGATTAATTGTCCCTGTGGTACATACTGTCCTTGCCCCTGAGACTTATTTTGATTGATATTTTCTGCTAACTGCGTTTGTCT
Source organism: Orthosia incerta (assembly GCA_948252205.1). Lineage (NCBI taxonomy): Eukaryota > Metazoa > Arthropoda > Insecta > Lepidoptera > Noctuidae > Orthosia > Orthosia incerta. The sequence continues at coordinate 12,994,002 of OX411748.1, forward strand.
ATATCCTTTCATAGCCATTTCAATCTGTTTTTGATTTTGCTGTATGAATATTTGTTGTTGTTCGTTAATTTTCTGCATCACTTCAGGCGTCAGCGCTTGATTTAAGCCGCAGAACATTTGTGATTCTTCTTCTTTGAAGGGATACTTGGCCTGAACATTTTGCTGCACAATGGACATTTCTTTCTTTTCATCCTTTGTTTCTGCTTCAAGGATTTGCTGAGTCAGGTTCGGATTATTTTTTAAGAATGTTGATTGTTTATGCCCGGTGTTGACACCTATTATTTGCCCTTTAGCGCCTCGCACTGGCATCCCTGGGAGAGGTGAGTTTATAGGCGAGTTAAGATTATGTCTCTGTTGAATCTGAGCCTCATAGTCTTCCAGCTGTTGTGAATGCTGTGATATCCAGCCGCTGTTCACAGTCAGATAATGAGAACTTTTTTGCACGTGCGTCTCTTGTTTTACTTCATTATCTTGGGGCGCAGTATTTGGTACATTTTGTTGAGATGGCTGGTATGAAGGCATGCAATGTTGGGAGTTTGCTCCTAGCTGGGGTCCCATTGCTATTGAATTGTCTCTGTTGGCTTCTGTTTCTTGTCCCTGTAAAATGTTAAATAGAATCATCAAAGGTACTTCGTTTAGAAACTCAAATAGTTATGCTCTATTCACTACTAAACTTTCAAACTAACTCTTATTACGCGTTTTGTCGACATATACGTAACGGAATAGGTCCGTTACGTATATGTCGACAAAACGCGTAATAAAAGGTAAGGAATAGCCTTCGAAAGGTAATGCTGGCAACGGTTCAGCTCTTATCATGGCTATGAATACTTAATAACACACGTACCTTGAACTCGTTGAGCGGTCGTTCCCTCTGCACCATCAGTTGTGACACGCTCACATTGGCAGGGAACCCAGCTCGCTTCTTCGTCTTTTTCTTCATTACGGATACTTCGGAGCCCGTTACTGGAAATGATGGCAACAGAAAATTATAGCTAAAGTCACCAGTTGCTCTAAACAGTATAACAGGCTGAGATATAACCTAGAGAAATTGACTGAAAATGAATGCGAATGGTAGGTAGACTTGACGTATATAAAAAAACATCCTGAAAATCTACTTTACCGTTGAAAAGTTTAGAATGAGGAAAGGGCCTACGTGTAGGTCCACTACCAGATAAGCTGTGAGCGAGTAACTGTAAACCTAATTCGATAGCGCACATAATCTTGCCTCAAAAAGATTGAGCGTTATTTACTATGTAAAAATTTTATGAATGCATGTGGAAATAAATAACTGCAATAAGCGAGCAGTACGCAAGCTGCTACCGTTCATTCCCTTCAAACTCACAAAAACAAAAAGCTAAAACATTGATTGTATCTTAAATCCATGATCTAATTAGAGCCGCAGGTGCAGCCGCGCATAAAACGCTGCACAAACTTTAACGTAATCAAAAAGTTCAGTGCGTTAAATCGGGACAAACAGATTTACATGTATAAAGTCAAATAGAAGAATAAGTACAACAAACATTGAACGCAAAGTCATTGAGTGAGGTGAGGTGTGGGAGACCGACCGGGTGACTTTGAGCTGCTCTCCAGACGACCCAATAATTTAAAACAATATATCTAATAAAAAGTAAGAGTTTTACAAGCGAATTGCTGAGTACGATCTTATCGTTTTGATTGAAACTGAATAACTCTTTGTTTATTAAACGATGCATAAAACAGATGCTGCAAGTGTTTTATATTTCATTAAATAAATTGGTTATAAAAAAATAATCTCTATGACTGACGGCAAGCAAGCAAAACGAATTTATACCGTCTCAGTTGTGCGTGAAATGTTGGCTTAAAAGCAACAACAATAACAAGCAGAGCTGTCGTCCATAAAGCTGACAGTGCCTTATTAAAACGGTTTATGACGTCGGATTTAAATATGTATTACGTAACAACAGGGCGGCATTACGTGACGTATTATGATAGCGTTTATAATTCGTTCACGATGAAAAAACATCAGTATCAGCAAACGACGTTCTCTTAATTCGATAGTGTTTCATAATTAGTTAGCAAGCCGAGTATAATACCTTTATCTATTTGCACATTATCTGGCAGATTTGCAATTAAAATACGGGTTGTGTGCGGCTCTCGGCGAGCAGAGGGTGGTCTCCTCAGGGTGGGTGCGTGGGAGGCGGGTGGCGCTGGGGGTGGCGGGTGGCGCGACTCGTCAGATCAATAGTCGGAGGGGCGCGGGCCCACGCCACCGGCCGTTCTGCACCACCGCCGATTGTTTCAAATTACACCCGCCTTTGTTCCCGCCACTGATCGAGTCGCCCGAGTTTTTGTTTGCTCTAAACGACCGACTTCCTTTACGGTAATTACGCATTCTGCGGCGAGCCGTACAGATTTCCCGATTCATTCCCAATGCTGTTAATGGTGTGATTATGAGAACTTTACTGGACTGCTGTATAATATTTAGTAAACACGCAATTATTTTTATTAAGTAAGGGGAAAATTGTGTTTCGCGGCGTGGTCTATAAATAACTTAATAAAGGCTGCCTTTGCCAGGGTCGGCCAAATAATAACAAAAGGAACTCGCGGGCTAATATTAGAAACGTTGATGAGTATGATTGAGGTCTATAAATAACTTTAATAGACAATAGGTGCCCATCATCAACAGAAATAATAAAGCGATACTATTAAAAATATGTTAATGTTAATAGTAAAAAACATAGGTGGAGATAAGGCAGTGAATTGCGAGGGGTGTCGGGTGTTTTGCAGGTTGTTACTCCCGGACGGACGGCTGACGAAGTGCAGTTACCCGCTATTCATGCTACACTAAATGCACCCCCGCGCCCCTCCCACTTGCTGCCACTTAACAACAAAGAGAGCGCTTCTACCCTCTTTGTTACAAGAAACAACTCCGTCCTGCGAACAACCACTTTTCAGTGTTAGTTTAGTCCTTTGCAGATAGCTGGTGCCGACGTATAATGACACTGCTTATTTATTTTTCTTGCAAAACTTTACTGTTATTTATGTGCATGAATTAATAGGTTGTTTATCATTTTAAATTAGATGTACCGTATTCAAACGTAAACATTCAAGAGAACCTAGTTACAGTTTTGCTATTAATAGTAGTGGCTGTATAGTATTAATTAATAAAATAAGGTTAATATAAAAAAAATATGGTTTGTTTCTCGCCAAACAAAAAAAAAGAACGTTTTTTTTTATAGCAACAAGGAATTACATAGTAAAAGTACTTAATACTAGGTAAGTATGCTAATATCATGCACATTATATAATAATAATCCAGCAGCATTTGTGGTGGTAATGAGAGGTTTCCAGGTATATTATCTATCTTCTGAACTAGGCGAGGCCTATATCTCAGAAGATAGTACTACTCAGTTGACAATTTCGTTATTTTATAACCTAAAACATTGCGTGCTACTGTGTTAATTAATTAATTCATAAAGAATGTGAGTGGGTGTGTGTGTATGCGTGTGTGTTTATGTGTATATGTGTGTGTGTGTGTGTTTAACTATTATGTTTCTGAAATCAAAAGATAAATAGATTTAAATCAAATATGCATATAGATTTAAACCATATTTGATTTAAATTGTAATAAATTTTGTTTTCTTTATATCAACATATTATAAGCTAACAAGACAGTATCCCAATTATTTATAAATATTAATGTGAATTTTACTGTCATTTACCTCCATGACTAACAACGCAACATTGTCATTAATTGCTCGTAAAACCTACTTTGAACTAATATCAAAGGCAGTATTGTGACAATATAAGTTGCGCAGCTTGGACGTTTATGACGCAATTCATGGTTCAATGGGTTCTTACGGGTAATCTATGTAAAGTAAGGCGCGTCGTAAACCTAGTTAGTATCAATGTGCCAACTCTTAATAAAGACGGGCCGGTAAGGTGCGAGCCGCGGCGTTTCCCTGGCTAATCCCGTTCGGTTCACACTCATGTAATTGGATGAAGGAGGCCCGAGCTCCGAGATTGCGCCCGGAACACCCGCCCACTAATCGGATAATAATGCCCCCGATGAACCTACTGTTACACCAAACTACAAACACATTACTATGTTTAATTTAAAAACGCCAACAAACAAAAGAGCATTTTAAAGGTTTAAAAGGTAGTTCATTCAGTGCTGGGTTAGTTAACGCGAGTGTTACACAAAAGCTTTTAATTTAGAGGTAAATGCCCCTAGAGGGTGGTGGCACATTTTGTGTTCTAACGATGGAGCCCACATTTCACGCGACACTTAAACACACCTTTTATAATAAAAAAAATAAAATAAAAATAAAAAGGTTTATTGCAGAAACTTGTACACTTTTACATTAAATCTTACATAGGGACCTCCTTTTAAGTAAAAGATATACCTGTGCTAGGAGGACCCGCTCTTCAATGACAAATTATGAAATGGTGATGTACAAAAGGAATCTAAACAAAAAATTAAAAAATTAAAAAATTACAAGCAAAATCTCAAATTAAACAAGATGAGACTTAAACTATAACTAAACAATACAAAGAAACTTAGAGAATGTATCCTAAAATAATGTGTGTGTGTGAGTGTGCGTGTGAGTGTGAGTGTGTGTGTGCATGTGAGTGTATGATTAGGTGAGTGAGTTTTTTTTTTTTATTTTTTTTTTTTTTTTTTTTTTTTTTTTCCAACTCATATTGACGATGCCTGCAGCAACAATTCAATGTCATCATAGGTCTTCGGTTTTAGCCATTTCACTATTGTCTTTTTGCAGTCTTTAGTAGTCATAGGATAGATGTTAATTATTTTGTTTATTTTATTATATAGGATAGCGGAATTTGTATTAAATTGTCTTTTGGCATATGCAGTTTTAACAAATTTTATTGGTGCAACACTGTATTTTCGTCTTCTTTCCTGATGGTGAGGGTCATAGGGCAGGACTTTGTGTAATTTTAAGACAGCATGGAGAATGTATAATTTTCGGACTGTGAGAATACCGCTAAGAGAGTATAACTCATTGGTTGGGAATCTGTACGGTTTGGTATACATGACCTTGATAAGAGATCTCTGTGCTCTCTCCAGCTCAAGAAACTTCGTTTTTGTCGCACCGCCCCACACGGGTATACAGTAAGTAATAATTGATTGAGCCAGAGAGATATAGATTTCTGTTAATATTTTTTTTGTTGTCACATGTCTTAGGTTCTTAAATATCCAGATAAGTTTTCTCATACGGGCCATGACCATATCTGTATGAGTATGCCAAGATAACCGCTGATCAACGATTACACCTAGGTACTTAATATGAGTCACTTTTTCAATATTTTTACAAGAACAGTTTGTGCTAGATATATTATTGCAAGTGTGAATTTTGAGAGTTACGTTAGGTCCAGGCTGAGTGTTGTTGTAGATTGTAAATGCAATATATTTTGTTTTAGAAATATTTAGTGTAAGAAGATGTGAGCTTAGCCAGTTAGCAATTTTGGAAAGACCCTTTTCAGCGCATTGATATACCGATTCCCACGTATCACCAGAGAAAACAATAGCAGTGTCATCTGCATATGAGAAAACGCGACCATTTTCTGGCATCATTTTGCAGAGATGGTTTATGTATATTAAGAATAGAGTCGGGCCCAGTACGCTTCCTTGCGGAACGCCGTAGGTAACGTAAGACTCCTTACTAATATACTCCCCTACCTTAACCTTTTGCCTACGATCCCGTAGATAATCTATTAGTAATGCCAACGGGTCTCCTCTCACGCCTATACCCTCCAGACTACGCACAAGAATGGGGACAGATACGGTATCGAAAGCTTTTTTCAAATCAAGAAACACAGTTAGACATCTTTTCCCTGAATCTACTAGGTTAACAATATGATTGGTTAAACCTGTAACTGCGTCTTCCGTAGATAATTTTTGTCTAAAGCCATATTGAGCTTGTGAAATAATGTTATATTTATTAGTGTAGTTGGTTAGTCTTATGTTAATTAGCTTTTCAATGATTTTAGATATTGCAGGCAAAACAGAAATAGGTCTGTAGTTGTTAACATCGTCTCTGTCTCCACCCTTGTGCACAGGAGTAATTATGGCTTGCTTTAGAGCTGGCGGGAATTTCCCTTGGCTAAAACACAAGTTAGCAAGATGCGATATTATGGGTACCACCAAATCATGGGCAGCCTTTAAAAATTTTGTTGTTATATTATCCCAGCCTGGAGCGCTTTCGGATTTAAGACCCATTAGCACGTTATATACTTCTCTAGGATCCGTTTCGAGAAGTACGAAGGAGGAAGCCTGTGAATTTATTACAAGATCAAAATCGTGTTGAAGTTGTGATCGGTTTGCGGAGGTAATGGCTTCAGCCAGGGTTTTTCCAATGTTAGAAAAGTAATCGTTTATGTGATCTACTGAAGCATGAGGGGTGGTCTTTATCTCCAATAGTTCTGAGTTAGGTTTTTTTTTAGGATTTCGATGAGTTATATTGTTAATTGTGTTCCATATCTGTTTCGTATTTTTGTTTGCTTTTAGTAGTTGTTCCTTATCATATTTTCTTCTAAGCCTTTTAACTAAACTATTGCAATAGTTGCGATATCTTCTGTAAGTAATTTTTAGTATATCGTTTTCTGGATCAAATCGTAGCTTTCTTTGCATATTATTTCTGTTTTGGATACAGCGCAAAATTCCTGAAGTTATCCATGGTTTGATAATACGATTATTTCTCGGAATTAAAATAGTAATAGTGTTTTGCTGAAGACAATTTTGGAGTTTTTCTATTAATTTTACAGATAACATGACTGGATCATTGATTAAATTAAGTTCAGAAATATTGCTTAGTTTTAAGGCTGTTATTGTTTTATCAAAGTCCACTTTTTTTTTTAGTTTTAGAGCATTTGTAAGAATTACCTAGATTTGATAATTTAAGGAAAATCATGAAGTGATCTGTGATAGTAGTATTCAATACGGCAATAGAAGCAGCGTTTTTAATCTTGTCCAGTTTCAAAATAAAGTGGTCCAAACAGTTTTCGCCCCTGGTTGGTAAGGAATGTCCCGGTAACAAACCATGCATTGCAAGCATATTTAGGTAATTTAATCTATTTGTGCGCTCATTCGTTTTTTCAGTAGGTTTATATATTATGTTAATGTTTATATCTCCTGTTATAACAATATTTTTATATGATTTAAGTGAGTCTAGGTGATTATTTAGCGAGTCTATGAAACTGTCAGCATTATTATTTGAGGGGGATCGATAAATAGCAAGGACAACAAGATTAGGCATTATTATTTGTAAGCATGATGCATGAGTTAATATTATTTCCTTAACACCAACTTTGTGATCACACTTGACATATACTGCCACGCCATCGCACTGGTTTATGTGGTTAGTCGTTGTAAAGGAACAATAGTTTTTAATTTCAGGGGTAGGTTTATTTACGTCCAGCCTACACTCATTCAAGATCAATAGGTCAACACTAAACTTAAATTGTGTTAAAGTGGTTAGTAAATCATCTATATTACTATATATACTTCTAATATTTTGTGATATTATTGTAAAATCCGATTTAGGTACATAAAATTGTTTCGAAAAATTATCAATTTGAAACTCTTTAGATTGCGCTATAACTGCTTCATCTATTTCTTGCATTATTGTATGTGTGCTATCCATAATATAGGTAAATTAACATTCTGAGTTTCAATTCCATATTGTTTACGTAAACGTATTTTGCGCGATCCTCAACAACAAGTATTATGATAGTGAAAAATACATAATTATCCGAGTTAGTGAGATTTTTGAAGCTATATCCGATATTTATATTAATATAGCTTAGATAAGCAGATATGAGTGTGTAATGTAGGTGATGTTCGTGTATGCATTTGCGTGCTTTTAGTGTACGTAGGTAATCATATAGCAAATAAATTATTATATAAACATTTGTTTGATTTTTGTATAAACAGAGTTTATGGTGGTGAAGAGGTAAATGAGTATGTAGTTTATGTAAAGTGTATTGGACGTGTATATGTGTGTATAATTTGATTATAAGTAAATTAAGAGAATATATATTATAAACATTTTTAAAAAAGCTAAATAAGAAAAATAAGACAATCAGATAAAATATACAGTTTATACAACATAATAATAATAGTCACGCTTCTTGCATTAGGCTTTGTATTTGGGACTCACTTTTAACTATGTATGTAGGTGAATCGTCTTGTCTCTTAACATAAACCTTACCATAAGCGGTCCAGCAGTACTTATATCCCTTTGACTTAGCGAGGTCGCGTGCAAGGAAGTGTAGTCTTGAGCCTCTTGCAGTGAGCTGTTCGGATACGAATATCGGTGTGTATTCGCTACTTCTGAAGCCTAGATGTTTAGCGCAGAGCTTTACTTTAGACTTGGTATTGAAAGACTTACACATCTTAAGTACCTCAGTCTTTAATATTGTAGAGGATAGTTCGACTATTATAGGGGTGTTAGTCAAACCCCGCTTCTTCCCCTTAATTCTGTAAATATCCCGTATATCCGATTTCACGACTGCACAGTTCACGGTCTCAGCTAAACATTTCACCATGTTAATAAGATCTTCTTTATTTTCCTTCATTTGCTTGGGCACGTTTTTAATTTCGATGTTAGATTTTCGACTACCTCGCTGAAGATCCTCGACTGTTTCTTCCAGAATGGTTATATATTCTTTATCCTTCTGAGCTTGTATCTCCATCTGTTCAATTTTCCTCTTAAACTCTTCATTCTGCAGAGTTATAGCGGCCACTGAGTTCTCTATGCTAGAATTTGTAAGTTTTATCTCCATGAGCGTGGGGGTAATTTTTTTAAGCTCCATCTCTTGAGTTAATAACATGGACTTAATCGTTTGAATCATATCTTCTCTAAAGCCGTCAAGGTCATCCCCTCTTCTTCTTTTAGCTCTTTGAGAGACATGACTCAGTGGTGAAACGTATCTCTCCTCCTGGTTGGCTAGATTAGATTCAGAGAGTGACTTGTCCATTTTTGTACTAGGGTATTATAAGCAATTAGGATGTTAGTTTTAAAGTTAACTCCAGATCAACACCTTATTAGGTGAATAGCGTTAGTTGGAAAGACGCTCACCAGGTTTTTCCGTCAGCCAAAAAATATACGAGGTACCAGGGCAGCAGAAGTTGTGAGGAGGTTGCAAATTGTACACAAGGCGGGGCGTCGCTGTGTCCAGGGCGTAGCCGAGGGTAGGTATGCTGTGAATACGTAGGCGGGGCTCAGAACCTTGGCCAATGCGCATAGGTCAAGTACTAGGGTATTATGATCAGCTTCGTTTACCGCGATACACTGAGTTTATTTGAATAACCTTTCTTGTTTTATGCACTCCTATTTTTACTATGGAATTAAATTTACTTAGATTACTTATAACTTTTTAATAATATGGTCTATGGCACTGAGTACACGTCTACACCTTGCGGCGGTCCGATGGAAGAGAACAGATAAACAGAACGTTTACCTACTACTGTTATATTTCCAAGTAAAACGCAGTGTACAATTACGGGTAACGTTAAATGTTACTGCAACATTTATGTTGTGTCAAAAATATCCAATTCAATTAAATAAACGTGAAATCTAATTCAGTATGTAAAGTAAAAATTAACCCATGCCGATTCCAAAACCATTTCGAGATTTTAGATTTGTCAGCCTTATTTTCTATTTAATGGTTTAAAAAATTTAAGATCGTATTTATTTTCACAAAAATACTTAAAATCGCTTGACTTTTATTTGACCTCCAAATAACGTCATAAGGTACCCTATAAAGGAAACTTACAGTGCCTCTTGTAATGAAATAATTAAGTTGTGTTGTACGTCAAGAGTCTATGTCAACGTCAAAGCCATTTAGACATCTTCATGATGTCAGCACAAACAAAACTTTAAAATAAATTGTAGTTCTAAAAACTAAAAAACACGCTTTATTGGTAAGGATAATGGGACAAACTGTTTAAATTATTGCATTGTCATCGGTCCTTGATAAGTGTGCAAAGTTTCAAAACAATCCAACGTTTTGAAGTGGGTGAAAATCACGTTCAAAGATTCCGTTACATTGATACATTGATACATAGATACATAGATACATACATACCAAGCTAATAAAAGCGTGTTAAAAATATAAAAATATAACTACAGCTTGAAAAAACTAAATATTGAAATTAGTTGTTTAAAACAACTAAATCTATAAATTAAAAATATACCTAAATAAAATACCTGAAAAATACTTTTAGTAGTTGGTAAAAAATATAATCTCTATATTTTTTATTAAAACTGATGCATAAATGCACAAACACTACATTAGATTTCTTACAAATCCTTCAACATGCGCCTTAATACTTTGTTCTTATTCTCCATCTTTCAGTCAAAAAGATATGTTTTTGTTTGTAGAATTGAATGGAAAACAATCTCATCGCATTTATATTTTAAATGCTGATGAAATATTCAGCTTTCTCTGCAGTGCCAATGAATAATTATGTGTATGATGTAATCTTTAGCTCGCAGACCTCATTCATTAAAATTACTGATTCATGTTAATAAATGCAATTTAATTTAATTAAGAATAGTCTCGAACATAAGCATTTTAAATGAGATTCTTTGTGCTCCGAATTTTCTAATGGTGAGATATGCTCTTGTCCTCTTTCAGAATTCTAGCTTCTGCTGGTGTTAACCACCTCTAGGTACACTCAATTCCCGCCCCGGTGGGTTCCCGCATTGTCGAGGCGGGAGGGATCAGTAGCCGTGGCTAAGTCACCCACGGTGAAGCGAAGAGAAACCTGAGGGGCCGCTCGTCAGGGCTTTCGCCGATAAGCCGATGACATAGCGGCCAACAAGTAGGTTGCGGTGCCACCTGGGCGACATCACAACTGAGGCGGGCCGCGATGTCGTATGGGGCCTCCCATACCTATACGATATCGCGGCTGAGGGTTGGAGGCCGCGGCGGGAGAGGAGTGCCGGTATTGCGGTGCGCGGATTCCCTACCTTCCGCGGCCTGGACGGGGTCTCCACAGTCTATGGCGGACGCGGTGGGGCCGCAGGGAAGGAGGAGTGTCGGTAGTGTTGGCCGCTCTCCCTATCCCCTGCGGCCGAAAATTGTTAGGTGGCGAGGCCATTGACCTTGACCCGTCACAAGGTGACCAAGAGTGCCATACACGGGGTCGTCTAGCACCCATGTGCTGGTTTGGTCCCTAGGGTGGTCACGGCGTACAGTGTGATCTAGTGCCCCAGTGTTGGGGGTACAGTGACGGACAGCAGCGGCGGGTTCGCGGTGAGTGCTAACGCGTGCCTGTGTTCCCACAATAAGCGGTACAGGAGGACACCGTGGAGCTTTAGTGGGTTAGAGTCCCACATAACTGCACTATCTCCCCGTGATAATGCAGTATGCATGAGAATTTCTTCACGCCAAAAAAAAAAGGAGGTACACTACATTCACTCTGACTCAATCGGGGAAATTGTGGCAACGAACGACCACAATCTGATGACTACTAAAAATGATAACTACTAGTACCAAAAACAATGACTGCTACTACGTAAAACCTAGTTTTTTAGGGTGTATTACCCAAAGGGTCCAAAAGGAGCCCTATTGCTGTCACTCACGTGTCTGTCTGTCCGTCGTCTGTCACACAATTTTGTTTCGAAGAATATTTTAACTTCCCATTGACCTATGAACTTGAAATTTCGAAGTCCGACACGCACTTGGCCGGTTTTTTTAAATAACTACATATCTGGGTTAAGTTATATCCAATTCGTAATGTACCTTTTTTCTGTTCCATGGTTTGAGGAGGTGGTGTTGCTGGAGACTGCGCTCGCGCTTGCAGCGTCGTCAGCAGTTTCCGCTTATGATTGCACAGTTTGGTCAGCTCCGCTCCCGAAGCTGCTTGATACGGCTTGCTCAATACCTGAAGAAGAATCAAAACAACCATTTTATTGCACTATAATTTAGTGAAAGAATTGAAAATTTACCTTTCGTAGGCGGTAGGTAAAATTTAATAAGTAAGGTTCTTCCATAAGGATTTCACAGAGGCGGTTTATATTGACAACTAGCTGTGCCCGCGGCTTCGCTCCCGTTAACTCAATGACTGCCTACCCTACTTACCTTCCTGCCTACCTACATACAAATTGTTTTTCTAGGATCATCATTCTTTCGCGGAGAACCTTAACACCGCCATTCAGAAAATGACTCCAGATTCACAGCGCCATCTATCGAATATCGAATTCAACTGTCCGAGTATCTGAATCTGCGTGTGTTGTGATAATTTTACTTTCTGACTGAACACTTTAAATTCATCTAACTTTTGATAGAGTGAACCGATTGCGATGAAACAAAAACTAAGTAATACTTCATGTTACGCACAATTTTGAGTATAAAACTTATCTACATTGTTTCGTAAATTTGACGTGTTGCGTGCACAAATAAACAGACAAACAGACAAAAATTCCAAAAATGCTGGTAATGGGTTCTGTTGGTTTTCCTTTAACAACCTGGCTATTTTTTTTGGAAATATTTTCGATGTACAAAAACGACTTTTCTACAGATTTATTATATGTATTGATTACATGTCATACGTGGGTGTATTGAACACCTCCATATGTCCCTTCGGGGATTCTAGGCCTGATATTACGTAATGTGACATTCGTGTCATGGTGTAATTAAAAACACAAAAACAGATATTGTTTAGATGTAAACGCCTAGATATTAAAATTAATAGTATCCTTATCTACAAGATTTATAATGGAAATATTTGCATGACGTCTCCGTATTGAGCACATACAATAAGGGTGACTCATTGAGATGGGTCGTATACATTTTACTACGAAGCCTTCTCTACTGTCTGATATTATTAGCCCCGACCGACTTTCACCAGGGCCTATTCTCCTCCTGCATAACCAGTTACCCATGCCTTCAGTTTCAAACTCTAAGCTCTTTCAAATAAAATCATTTTTTGCAGATCAAAAGATTTGTGATGTTCAAGCTCTGGAGCTTTGACTCAACCAGTGCCTCATTGCCATTGAGCCTCTTGGCCCGTTTTCGATCGAGTCTAGTGCATCAAGCTGGTACTTGGCAGATCCGTCCCAGAGATGAGAACACTTATGCTTGATACAACTTAAGCAGCTGTTCTGGCGTGTGAAGTACCGCCTCACCTTCGCTAGGATCCCCAACTTTTTGGCAGCCAGTTGAGCTTTTGCCTCAATATATGGGCCGAAATTGAATGTAGATGTCAACATTACACCAAGAAGCTCAAGATGGTCCGTTATCGGTACAGTTACACCTCGGAAAGATGGAGCCAGGTGAAATTGGCTCTTTTTAGCGTAGAAAAGACACGCCTGTGTTTTAGCGGCATGTTTTATTAAACTTGACCAGATTGGCATCGCCCCATTCGGAAACTGCCTCCAAGGACAAGCTCAAGCGCTCCACCATGGCCTCACGAAGAGACCGGACCTGAGGCCCAGTAGCCCTTGTGTTGGACAAGTATCTCTCAGCAACAGTGCTGTCGTCTGCATACCCAAAGGTGCCGGGTTAATGTCGCTGAGAGTACCGACCCCTGAGGGACCCCTGCATTAATATCCAATTGGTCCGACGAGCAGCCATCCATAACTACTCGAATGGACCAACCCCTCAGGAAGTCCGCAATCCAATCACACAGACCACCGGGCAAACCAAATGAAGAAAGCTTACCAATAAGGCTTTCGTACCAGATCCTATCAAAAGCCTTCGAGAAGGCGAAGGAGACGGCAAGCGCTTCCCCATGCCTCTCGATGGTCTCACTCCAGATGTGAATGGCATCCGCAAGAAGATCCCCAGTGGACCGATTTCGGCGGAAGCCATATTGGCGGTCACTAGATGGGTTTGTAGTTGGCCGGGTCAGAACGACTGCCCTTCTTGGGCACGGCCTGTACGTTGGCTTTCTTCCAAGCATTTGGCACTTTTCCAGTCTTATACGAAAGGCGAAACAGGCGTGTCAAGATCGGAGACAATTCAGGCACACATGTTCTGAGAACAATAGCTGGTATACCGTCGGGTCCGCTAGCCTTATTCACGTCAAGGTTGCGCAGCACCCTACGTACGTCCATTTGATGGATGCGAATGTCCGACATACTCGTCTCGCATCCATCAGGAGCAGGAGGGGGGCGCGCTCCACCGGGATTCAGACGCGAAGATTCCGCAAAAAGAGAGGCAAGCAAATTTGCTTTCTCCTCAGCGGAGGAGAACCCGTCGGGTTTCAGCAGTGGTGGTAGTGAAGGACGGCAGAAGTTCGATTCAAACGATTTAGCCAGGGACCAAAACGCTTTACTAACTGCTGGGTAGAAAGCAAGTTTGATCCGATGATCCTATCCGGCTAATGTGGTCGAACCGAGCCCTTCGCAACACCTTCTTCTTATTAACTATTCATAACAGTGTAGAAATAGAGCGGAAATATAATACATGGGTAACTTTATTTTCATAACGCGTTAATAATAACCGGAATCAATTGAAACTAGGCTACTTTCAGCATTACCAGTGAGTGTAACCAATCATAGAGCGTTGCATTTCCTGATTTCACGCCAACCAACCGCTAGTTACGATCTAGATCGCAGATCCAGCATACCACCTTAGCTTGCGTCATGTAAATAAGTTATTAATTATACTCGTAAATAATCGTAAACAATGCTTCATTACGCCATTGTGGCAGACATCCTCGCTTCCTTATAATAGTAAGGCAATGAGTAATAACTATGCAAACAAACATTAAATCAATACATATAAATAAAACTGTAGAAAAGTCGTTTTTGACATATATAGGTACATCGAAAATCATCATCTGCCTAGCCTTTTTCCCAACTATATTGGGGTCGGCTTCCAGTCTTACCGGATTCAGCTGAGTACCAGTGTTTTACATGGAGCGACTGTCTATCTGACCTCCACAACCCAGTAACTGGGTAACACGGTACCCCTTGGCAAGACTGGTATCAGATCTCAAACTACTGACTACCCGTAACGACTGTCAAAGATCTTTAAATGACAGCCGGGACCAACGGCTTAACGTGCTTGCCGAGGCACGGAGGAAACTCGGTATGTTGAAATGGTCACCCATCCATGGACCGACCTCGTCAAGCGTTGCTTAACCTTGGTGATCGACCCGTGCGGCTGTCATTATTTAGCCACGAGCTCCTCGCTTGTACATCGAAAATATTTCAATAAAAAATTGCCAGGGTGTTAAAGGAAACCCAATAATTTTTGGTTCATCGCAATCGGTTCGCTCTATCAAAAGTTAGATGATTATAAAGTGTTCAAGAAGCTAAATATCACAACACACGCAATTCAGATAATCGGACAGTTGAACTCCATATTCGATAGATGGCGTTGTTATTTTTTTCTGAATGGCGGTGTTATGATTCTCCGCGGAAGAATGACACTAGAAAAAAATTGGTAGGTAGGGTAGGTAGCAAAGTGAGTAGGGTAGGCAGGTTGATAAGTAGGGTAAGAGGTAGGTAGGTAAGTCGACAGTAATAGCCCTAGCCGGTTGACAGGAGAGCGAAGCCAGCACAGCTAGTTTATTAAATATTATAAATAAAATTAAAGGGAAATCAAAACAGAAACCTTAGAGCAGTCGATAGGGACTTTCATAAAGTTTTGGGAATACTCTTCAAGTCCCATTTCTTTGAATTGGATTAGCTAATCTAATTACTGGTTCAAAATACACTACCTTATAGGCTTTGCTCTCAGAATTAATAAATAAAGTTTGAGGCAATCTAAATTAGATTTACCTTATAGGCTCGTATTTATCTCACAAAGGCGTACGAGTATCATTAATCTATCGGCATGTCCCGTAATCACGTTTGACTATATGTGGTCATTGTTCGATTTGAGCTGTGTGCACAATCAACAGAGTATGCATTGAATACAGTTAGGTTGCGATAATATTGTGCTCGATCTGCGAACACCTCCGCCATTCATTATGGACGGACGCCCACTGTGCACGGCTGCACACGCAAATTGCTCCACGCTCGCCCGCTGATACAGCTGCATACGACTTGTATCCAATGTTTGTACAAAACGAGGAAATTGTCGTTCCCGCGGCTCTAAGTAACTGGTGTGTTAGCGGTGTTAGCACTGCTATGGTAATGAGAGGTAGGTTTAAAAAGCTGCAAAAGTAGATTTGAGTAGATTTGCTACAAATGTTCTACAGCTCTTTCCTGCTAAGCTGTGTAGAGCAATTAAGGGGAGAGAAACAGTAAACAGATTTATTCTTATGTTCCAAACCGGTGACATCCATTGAGGTGACTGTGGAGTGTGGACTGTACATCATTTTGGATGCTCAGATTTTTGCTTCTTTTTCTGGCGAATCCTATCCTAATCATGGGAAAAGGCCTCTCTACATTTGATCCAGCTTTCCCGAACTCGTGCTTGTTCTTTCTAGTTTCATCCCATTTGTTCCACCATCTTCTTGGTCTGTCACACTGTTATCTTTCTCCAAACACTAGTTTGGTGTTATTGGGGCCCACAAGTTTGCTTTACCTTCATTTTATATATCTAACCATGCAACGTGAGAATTTTCACATGATTTCCTAAGATTCGTTTAAAATTCTATTTGATTAAGTAACCTTGAATATCTTTGTCAGGTAACGACCAACTTGATAAGGCAATAAACGAATTCAACAGCTCAAACCTTGATGATTACGGAACCATCTGTTTCCAAACTAAACGCACACTTGTCTAGCTTTCAATTAACATAAACAAGACAGTACCTTCATGCGCATGCGGCGCAAACAGAAGGTCGTGGCTGTCCTTGTTCCAGTTAGCGTGCAATCACATTTGCAGCTAAACGTCAAATTATGACTTATGGTATACATAGCTAAATACGCATGTCTGGCAACCATTTACGTTGGTCATTAAAATTATAATAGTATTTTCTCGTGTCGTTCATTTTAGTTTGTAAGGATTTAAGTGATGAGGCTTTTGAAGATCTTTGAAATGCCACAACTTAGTATGACCTGTATTTAATTAATCTGACATTATGACATTCTATGATAATTTAATATTACATTAATAATTAATCTGACATTTTAATTTGTAATTTAAATAATGCAATGTTTGAAATTATTAGGTTATAATACAGTGTATCTATTGAAAATATTATCTGTAACACCTTACTAACCTGTATTATGCAAATACATTATTTGATTTGATATTCTTAATGGTATGAGGCGAATCGGAAGATATTACAACGACCTTTCGAAATCATATTTGTGTATGTAAACTTTCCTACTTGCAGTGAAAGTATATGAATCATAATGTCTCTTCGAAAGTTAGTACAAACATTTTGGGTCACCAAATATCAGGTTAATAACTATTCTAGAACTACCGCATGATATTTTATTGATTCTCGTTCGTTTTAAGTATTTATTGAGCTATACATTAACTCAGCATTATCGTAATTAAATACTTGTTTACCAACACTTCGCACCTAAATTAAGGCATGACGTCACATGCACGGTTCAGAAGCTCATTAAAATTCAAATACTAACCTATTGGAATGCTAAACGCTCAAATACTTACGACCCAATTGGTTACATTATTGCATTGTCTCTTGAATTATAGATAGCACGACCAAAACTGTCAGCTTAAGTGTATGTCGCAATGAGAGTTAATAATAAATTCTACTTAATGGGATGTCCATATATAGCCTATTTATTATAGATTCTATTCATGGCTATAGGCTATATAAATATAACTGCAAATATTACATCATAATATATATATTAATGAAGTTATATAATTTATAAGAGAGTAGCTGTGCCCGCGGCCTACCTACCAATTTATTTTAGGGTCATTCTTCCGCGGCGAATCTTAACAACGCCATTCATAAAATGACGTTAAATGCACAACGCCATCTATCGAATATGGAGTTCAACTGTCCGAGTATCTGAATTGCGTGTTGTGATATTTTACTTCTTGAAGACTTTAAATTCAAATATCTTTTGATAGAGTGAACCGATTGCGATGAAACAAAATTAAGTAATACTTCAAGTTACGCACAATTTGTATGGACAAAAGTTATCTTCATTGGTTTCGTATATTTTACGTGAGGCGTGCACAACTAAATAGACAAACAGACAAAAATTCCACAAATACTGGCAATGGCACCCTGGCTATATTTTTTTAATATTTTCGATGTACAAAATCGACTTTATTACATGTCTTGATTGCAGCGTAAAATACTGCAAAGTCTTAGAGCAGTTGTCAGGATTTTAGAGCAAGCATATTTAGGTCAAAAAGTAGTTTTTCCATAGATCTGACGATTTTTTTTTTGAAGTTTTAAAATGATCCAAATACAAGTCAGATTTGTCTAGTTTTATCATTTTGCACCAAGCTCTTCGAGTCGATTCGAAGAAATGAAAATTAAAGGAAAATCTGAAAGTGGACCCCTGACCAAAGAGCTCCTATCTGAAACTTTTCAGATAAGTATATTTTCGGTGTTTTCTCAGAAGGCCCTACACAGCTATCAAGTTTTCCCCCTGAATAGGCTTCCTCAAAAACCTGCCAGCTCCCTCTAATAGACCACAACGTCCACAACAAACCACTCAATCAGTGACACCTGACAAATTAGACGTTTCTGAAGTGGAAGGGAGAATTAATATCAGTTCCAAAGCTACAATAGCTATTCTGATAGAGATAGATAAGCCAGTACAACACAATGCAGCTGGTCATTACAATATGAAACCAATCAACGTGATGGATGCGGCTACATCGGTGCCTCGATGTGACAGACGCGTCCTGAGCTGAACACGGCGTGCTAACTAATGACTGGAGTCTAATTAATAGCTACCTATCGCACCTGAATGCGTTATTTGACTCAATATCCAATACAGCTGATGGAATGCTATTAATGCTTAACTGCTGTAACTGTACAGTAGCCTGAATGCAGCGCTCATCGCTTCGGAATATAGCAATAACTTGTTTTTTTACAAATTAAAACAATGTTGGGCGAGTTTTTCTTGCTCATGCTATGTTCAAGTGTTAATTAAAGTACTAAAATTAAAGTGCTGTTGTTAATTAAAAACGTAGGTGGTGCACCCAATTTTACATCTTATTTGCGTGCGGTATCGCAATCCGTCAAGCTATTTGTCGCTGTATCGTCGGAGCTCGCCACTAATTAACGAGGACATTTACGGCTGCCAAACTTGCCTGTATCGGTACAACATGGCTCCCCAATTTCCACACCCCACTGCGGTCGCCGCAGTGCATTCTCTGCAAAGTTAGTGTTGGCGTCAGCCCTGATAAATTACACTCAAACACCCCACCGGTTATTATATTGCAAAATAGAAAATTTTGCTGATGGTGGCCATTTAAACAACGTTATTACACCACCGTTTAAAGGAAATCGGTAAATAATGAAAGTTAATAAACAAATTATACGGCATAATGGCTTTGATTTGCATATAAGAAGACAATACACTACACGGAGCTTTGAGAGTCGTTATCTTGTCGTTGAACGGTAGGTGAGCGGCCGTAAAAGTAAATTAATGGACCCATTCTGCAGGATTTACTCTTCCGTAATTTGGGTCAAACTCTTGTGAAAACAGATAAATATCCGCACAAGGACTGCCTAATAAAGGTAAACATTACAACTGGTTTTCTTAAATAAAAAAACGAAATAATAAAAAGATATGTACGTGTACTTGTTTGTACAAGAATTCGAAAGAGACTCATGTTTTTGGTAAAAATAAAAGAAGGGCTGATAATCCTATCAACAGAGGATTTGTTATGTTATTATTACCAAGCATTTGTTTACCGATCATTGTATCCCCTAACAATCAAAGCCAATAACAAACCAAACTCGACACTTGGGGTGAGGGAAGCCTACTATCTTTATGGTTGTATTGAATATCGATAGCCTTGACCTCGATAGTAATACAGGGGTTGTTGCAGTCCCCTCGACACATCATTAAACATTTATGCTGTCATGTTACTGCAAAGTGGTTAATTTGTCTGGTAAACTAATGCAATTTGAAAGGAAATTCTCTTTAAATGAGGCAGTTCTTAGTAGGAACATTGGCAAAGAGGGACAGCTTCGTGAACTGTCATAGTATATAGCTCCATTCCGCATTGGGAGCTGATCCCGGCGTTTACAATGGTCAATAAACAAAGCTCGTAGACTCAGACAATGCCGGCTTCGGTGGCTAGCTAGCCGTATCTCACCATCGCGATCGGGGCGGCGAAGCGTGTCGCTTACGACTGTCGGTGAATACATTTTACTGTCCCATATGCACGCATGTTAACTCACATTCACATAAAGCCAGCATGTTATGTAGAAATAAACCCTGCGGACATTATTGCGTACATAAACTTTCATTTACCTTATGATTATTACACGAAGATCAAGTAAGTTATGGTTCCTGTTCACAAACATGAACATAACTTTGATTAGATAATCCCATGAAGTACGGTGCAAAAGATGCTATTAAAGTAAATGCCAAATAAAAGACTTCAAACTGTATCATCACTACATGGGTCAATGTTTGTTCAATCTGAAAGCGAGACCAACAAGAACCGTTACTATGATCACTCTACATAGAAATTGGGTATGAACAAAACCATAGAGCCATAGTACCAAGTACCAATACAATTTATTTAATGTTCTAGCTCTCGCTTTATTCCAAACGAGGTTCCTATCGGATCGGAATGTTACGTACTGCCCTGCACGGTCGCCACTTTCACCTCACTGTTCGAAAGTTGGCAGCGTTTAGAGACCGACTAAACGTTTATTAAAACTTGCTCGCACAATGTGGTACATTTTATGCTATAATGTTTTAGCTTTATAACGGTTTTATTCACAGACAGTTTAGCTCTTAGCCAATTATTAAAACTGTTTATTATTGGAATTAGTTACTTCAAAATCTATACTTAATATTATAAAGCTGAAGAGTTTGTTTGTTTGTTTGAACGCGTTAATCTCAGAAACTACTGGTTGGGATTGAAAAAACATTTTTGTGTTAGATAGTCCATTTATCGAGGAAGGTTATAGACTATATAACATCACGCTACGACCAATAGGAGCGAAGCATAAATGTGTAAAAGTGTTGCAAAAACGGGCAAAATTATTCCTTTTTGAGAGCTTCCGTAAACGGTTAAGTTACGCAACAATCATGTATGTAGGGTAGGTAGAGTAGGTAGGGTAGATGGGTAGGTATGTAGCTAGTTGACGGGAGCGAAGCCGCGTGGGACAGCTAGTAAGTTATATATCAAAGAATGATTCACCAACTGCTACAATGAATGTATACGATACAATAAGAATTACCGATTGAAAGTAGTGATTTAAATCGTATAACATTGAGCATAAGGATCACGACCTCGATCGATCGCTTAAATGAGTTTAAATGTCACTTGAAGCGGTTGCCACGCGGAAGAGCAGTGATTCTTTGTTCTCAGAGAAGACAAGCCAAAACAATGAGATACTATCGCCACACTGCGAACCTTTCCGATAAATGGACATTGTTTACCAGCCACCAGCCAATCCAAGGTGACGCGATGAGCTTTAAGTTGAAAAATTTAAATGTCATGGTCTTATTACACTTTTTAAAACTGTCTATACACAGATCAGTGTTCTAAAAGAACCGAATGCAATAAAAATTTAGAAATCTGCATATATTTTCGCACAGTCAAATGAAGACGTTCCCATTAAATTTAATAAAGCTAGAAGACCTACTCGATTTCTAAACATCTTAACGAGAGATTCTTGCCAAGCAATCCAAAATAATATTTTGGAATTTATGCTTCAAATCGACCGATCATAAATAGGAACATAATGGTCTATAAACGTCTTAGCAACAGCTGAAAGTGTGGTCGCGATAGGATCGTTGTCAGTGCCGGAGGGTCAGCGCTTACCTCACGACTGCGAGGACCGCGACACAGCGTCACGATGGAGAGCCGACTACCAGGCAGGTAGTTATCATAAATACTGCTATATCTGGACATGTGGAGACGGCGATCAGCGAATTGTATGCATCAGTACGGCTGCGGACGGCCCAAGAAGGTGAAAACAGGAAGGTTTATGGAAGGGAACTGAATGATAAACTAGAAAGCTATCATTCTCCTTGAAATGCCTACTGTCCACTTGAAGTTAATGAAGTATTAAATGAAACCGGAATAAATATCCATGTAATTACAACTTTTACTGACACGCACACTAAATTAGATGCATATCTGAAGATGTTGCATTAACATGAGACAAGATAATTATTACTTGAATAGGTTCATTTATAAATACGGAGTTGTGAGTCCTTTTATCTGATGGTGTCAGACTGAGTCGTGGACTACATGTCATGTTGACTAGAAATATTTCAAAGCAATAATATCCAACAAATGCAACTAATACATAATAAATCTAAAGAATAAACGTGCCTTGACATATTTCATCACATCGCGGTTTTATGGGTCTGACCATCGACGGTGTTTAGAAAATTAATAGAGGCGGCCTCACGGTTACAATAATCAGTTTGTAAGATTGACTGTTTACTTTTAAAATATACGTTAGTCTCGCATTAATGAAGCAATTTCAACATAGCGCCTTGGAAAATTATGCACATAAAACTGTCTGAATTGGAAACATAAGTCTTATATGGTAAGTAATATGCTTTTACAAATCAGTGTCTCGGCATCAGAACCAGCCACAGTCTGCATCAAGAACCGAATTTATTGTTTTGCGAGCTGAAAATCAAGACAAGTTTAAGCATCTTCAGATTCTTCAGGGTAAATGATGGATGGGCCATTAACAACTTATTGGTTCTTCGAGTACCTCTTTTCACCCTTTTTCTATAGTCTACGAAGATTTTACGACTTCTTATATTTTAGCATATGGGTTCTATAAATTTTACTCTTACTTTTCCAAAGACAAATGACAAACCAAGACTCAGTCATCCAATGACGACGATAATCACGAGTGGATCAGAGTATCAACTGAATGTGAAATCGAGATGTCGCCGAGTGTATCTCAAGACGAATGCATGGAACAAAGAGGAATCGATGAGAGTGCGGGAGTGTGGGGATACAGGCGAGTGCACCGACCTTCCCCCACCCCCACGGGCCGCGGTGCAATTTGTACATTTCAAGTGCATACAAAGGCGATGCGAGGAGGTCGCAGCAAGCTTTGACAGAATTAACTTGTCCGTCGCACAAATGCAACTGCGAAGACTCACCTTTATTGGATCGCCTGTACACACGAGACGGAATGTTAGAGGCACTTCACAGTGCATGCCGTTACATGCTGAATTACTTTACAATTTGATTTGCCATCTGCCAAATCTGTTGGAGCAGCTTTGAGTGTAAAAATGAATTTAATAAAAATCTGCAAATGCTGCACAAAATTCATGAAATACACTTCGGCAATCGTCGTTAGAACTGAGAAAAAACATGCAAATGAGAAGAAGTAATGCAAATACTCCAAATTGCACAACGAGGCCATTGTAAACAAACTGGGGCAAACTAGAGTAAAATAACGAGTCACTTGTTAGGCAATGGCAGTGTGCTCTGAATAAATATAATGTGGCCACTCGTTTATGTATAATCACAGAATAAATAATAGCACAGTAGTATAATGCTCCTCTTGTTATCGACAGCACAAGATCTAGGTTCTACGTGTGTTCTACTAAATTTAAATTACATTAAGTGTGAAACATGATAGTGGTAATTAATTAATGAGGTGTAATTTGAGTTAATTACATTTACAAAGGAAGATTGGAGACAAATTTTGGATTTAAGGTTACACTAGTTGAAAATTCTTCCATACAAACGTAGTCTAGGGATTATTCCACTGTTTGACGATGTACATTCAAAATAAAAAGTGATATCAATTTGTCTTATCATTATCTAGTCTTGTATGGAAGCGAAAAAGTAAAAAAAGTAAATATTTGAAAGTTATGAGCGTCGAAAGTTCCACATTTCGACACTAATTTTAACGCATTTTTGGGAGCAAATAAATACCATAAGAAGACGGAAAATTGCAAAACGGCCTCCATACAGGGATAGATTTGTAGTTCAACAATGCAAATAATTTTATTTTGAACAGATTGATTTAGTCGTTTTTTCATGATATCTAGACTGCCAAAGGTCTGTTTGTAAAATTTCGCGCGCTCGGTTTCGTCCTAAATCATTATCCATTTCGCTACAAATTTGCAAAAGTTTCTACTGCTCATCACAGCATCTATCTCTTCCGCACGTGTTGTCGGTTGATATAAAATGCATTTTAACCCCGCGCACAAAATAGTTCGTGCCGTCGACTAGTGTACCCTTAACAAACAAGGGCTATTTTCACTCAAAACCTAAACCTCATCTCTTCTATTGTGTGGTTAATACTAAGTCGAAGTTGTAAACGGCGGATTACTCATGGTCATAATAATATATTCTTCCGAATCTGCTGTTTTGATAATCTTACATTCATGTTGAATACCCATGTTTAGTTTGTTCAAAAGTCTCGCTTAAGCGAAAACCGGGCTTTTACAAAACGGGTTTCAAACTTATTACCAATAAACAAAAAAAAACTCGCAAGTTATTTATTTGGTGACAATTTTATCGATAACAGGTTGTAATTTTTGTTATTTAAACCATGTTGATGTTGGTTACTTTTAACAAAACTTAGAGCAGCACTGAAATGAAGATAATGGTGAATTTATTTAACTATGTTTGTAGCCGACTGACAATTTTAAACAAAATTATTAGTATCTACTAACGGACACAGTGTTCCTGATAGACAACTCATCTGTATCTTGTAACTACTTTCTCTGCAAATAAATAATTATTCTATTCTATAAGTACTATTATATGCCTGTAAAATAGATTATACTAAAAATAAAGCATAGTAGCAGTAGCCAGATTTATGCAAGTAATTTAGGCAAAAATAAGTAGGTTACATATTGATATGGCCTCCAAACAGCATAGATAAGTTCAGTTCTATGCACGGAGCACACAACCAGGTTCTATGTTAATCAGTCACTGTTAAATGAACTCTAACAAATTAATTAATTATTACGCTAGTCACAGTCTGCACTGATCTTTTCATATCTAAGTCAAGCTGTGACACATTAAATATGAAACTATAATTACTGGTATTTTATCGTCCTCACTATAATGTCAAGGTGACACTGACTTGATAATTGCCCTAATTTATTAATGTCTCGCCTCGCCTTCTGTGCGAAGTCGGCCCTTCACTCTGTTATATAGTTTATCATATTTTATTAATACAATTTCAACAAGAAACAAATAAGGTTTTTTTGTAAACTAGAGAAACAGGCGAAGTCACATAATTATTGACTGTATCGATAAATTACCAAAGTTTAAAACTCCAAAGATATTTCTCAAGCCATAATGTTGAAAAGTATTTTATATTCAATATTTTTACTTTTTGTATCGGGTAGGTACTATATGAAGGAACACAAATTTTGCTGATATCATCTCTAGAATGATGCTTCTTTTTGCTGTAGTTGAACCATAAACATTCATAAATGGATATAAATGACACATTTTCGCTTGGTAAGATCGTCAAGGAGACGTAAAAAGTTTTAACGCGACTCGGTAACCGGCTGCGATCGAAACATTCCCAGAGCAGAAAAAGTGGAACGGCTCAACAACAGGCATTCCTTTTGCCAATGAATTGCTTTATGGAATGTATCGATGAACCTCATCGGCACTGAAGCCATCACAGCTTCAGCTGGAAATCTTCCCGGGAAAATTAAAGTGGTTTTAACAAACTAATAAGATGCTTAATTACCTTTGGATCAAAACTGAAGGCGGTTTCCGGCCTCAATGGACATGGAAGTCCACACTTACAAGTGCCGGTTGTCTGAAGATACTCCCGCAGCTGTGGAAGAGTACTCAGTGCCGATCCGCTTGGACTGCAACAAAAAATATCAATATTAGGTTTAATCGAAGAGCCGTAATAGAAGACAAATTAATAATTCACCAAAATGTTTATAAAAGTTTCAGCACCGCTAAAACGCGTAATCACTTAACCTTGGGTACCGAATTGAACATAATGAGGGGCTCATGACTAAATTGCTTTCACGTAGATCGATTGATCTACGAGGTTAGGTAAAGGTTTGTGGTGCTGTTGCCTTGGCTGAATGTCGCTCTTATTTGGAATAAGCTATGGCCCTGACTTTCATACGTCATCAGCACTGATCGGCATTCCAAAAACTCCTCTAACTTAACAATTTTTTTTGCCTAAACAGCAACCACAAAATCATGCATGTCTGCACAAAACAATAGCATTCACACACAAAACTTAATTGCGTATTATTCAGCAAAATCCGATTTCACTTAATACAGCGTGTTTGAACTAATTGGAAAGGGGAAGCAGTGATTCATGTAAACGATTGAGGGCGTATTTATTGAAAGCGCATGATGCAAAAGCTTCTAGTCAAGCGTGATCCCACCCCGACTCGAGCGGGTTAATCAAACGACCTAACTGACTTTAGTGCGGTCAATCGATATTTCATTTCTCTTTGAGCTTACCTCTATGCTCACTACAGCCTGCAGTATTAGATAGTCATACATCATTGGGTTGCTCATGACCTAGTTCATCATTAAACGTGCAAATTCTTTACTACTTTTTTTAAAAGGAATTTTCCATCATACATTCTGTTTGCGACATAACTTTGGCGCAGATTGTGTCGTTCAGAAAGAGACTGCAACCACGCAATAACCCAAAGGGCTATTAAGAACAATTTGCAAACAACACAATCCTTTTACGATGACAGCTCGGAGCATAGCTTGCCGCCATTATTACACCTCGATTCGCTTTACAAACAGCCTCTTTCATAAATGCTCTACATGATAATTCACTCCGATTGTTCACGGTCTGGTACACTTGGTAAAGGTAAACCGCAACCGCAAAAAAAGATTTTTGTTTACCCGCTTTTTATTCATGCGCGGAGTCTGCGGCTTTGACCACTATACGGGGTGTTCGCGGTCGGATAGAGAGTAAACGGGGAAATTCGTTTTTTGCGATCGCGTGCATGTTTGGGGGAGCGTGGACGTAGACAGCTGCCAATAATAATTACTCAACACGCGAACCCTTTCGCACCTTGCGACCGCTACTATCCAATTTACTTAATTGTGTAACTCTTCAGTTAAAGTCCTAAATGATAATAAAATCACAAAACGGTGGCATAATCATTACAGTAGAAAATTATATATTTTAATTTTGTGATCCTAAAATGAATCATCATCATCACATCAGCCGAAAGATGTCCACTGCTGGACATAGCGTCGCCACTTTGACCACGTGTTTGTGAACTCTCGGGGTTTCGGATTTGTGCTGGACGGAGCGTAGACTTCATCAGTCGAGACCTTTCAAGCTTGATATTAATGTTCAATGCGCCTCTTACCATGTGTACACTCCCGGTTTTCACCGAATTGACCACAGAGACATCATTGAACATTTGCTTCTTGGTTGACATGGTGAAATCGATCTCGTTTTTAGTTATACCAGCGAAGCTCTGCCAGGTCCAGTTCTTGTACTTATGCTTTCCGAAGAAGGAGTTCATCATATAGAAGCCCTTCTCCATAAAACTAGCCAGTAGGTAACCTCGGTGGTTTCGACGTCCTACTCCAAATTGCCCCACTTGCAGCTCATCCTCGTCTTGTTTGCCCAGTTTCGCGTTGAAGTCCCCCATGACAACGATGAAGTGAGTTCTGAAACCATGCAAGGCTCTAAGAGATATCTTCATACATGGTCTCTACCTCGTTTCGGAATGTGCGGAGGTCGGGGCGTAGACATGTATGACCTTCAGCGAATATCTTGAGGATATTCTGAGTGTAAGGTACGCCACCCTGGTCGACACACTCTTGATCTTAACCACGTTGTTTACAACGGACTTGTGGAAGATAAACCCGACACTACCCTGTGACTGCCAGTCACCCACCCACTCCGCAATAGAGCAGGAGCTTTGAGGATTATCGAATTAATACCCCCCCTCTCTTCGGACTTCAGGTAACCCTATAATACTCTATCGTAACCTGCTCAATTCTTTCTCGAATTCGGCTATCTTCTCGTCGGTCCGGAGTGTTCGCGTGTTATATGTTGCCAACTTGCCAGGTCCACTCCGGGGATTCTTAGCACACCGGGATGCCGTAACCTCGACCGAGCCGAGGGTACTAGGGGCCATTTCCTTAGTGTGTTTATCTTGGTTTGGAGGGTTTTGTCATAATCGCCACACATGGCAGGCGGGTTGTCGATCGCAGTACGGATGTTACAAGTGCACAGGGAACGCTGCTGCCTATTATCTGGTAAATAAGTCGCTTGTCTTGCCAGGCTCGTCACTCAAGGGAAGATTCGGGATGGTGCTATTCTTTACGTCCGATACCATACAGTAACGATTATTTTTCAACTTTCAGAATGGAGTTCACAAAAGATTCGAGCTCAAAACACTGCCCGAAGTGCAACAAAGGATGTCTAGACGGATGCTCGCTACATCGTCACTCTATGCAGCAGACACCCTATCACATAAGAAGATAAACATAATCAGAACAGTAATAAAGACCGTTTTTAATGGTCCTTCTAATAAAATAAACGAATCGAACATAAATCCTATTAAAGTCAATGTGTCACAGAATGTTCCACGAAAACAAGCCACACAAGTCTGTGTTATTATGCAGACAGTCATCTTTCATAGCCTTGAGAAATACTTTATGACTAATCGTAGTCGCTGTACAATTTATCCTCATTGACAAACATGAAAACAGATAATAAAAAAATAGGATACACGTTCAACATAATTATTTAATTAAATTTATTCCTAAAACAAGTTAGCTTCGTTTTAGCCAAAGGTAACAATTTTGTAGGTATAATAAACATACTTGTGTTTAAAAGAAGACATTTTATTTACTGTTCATTAATACAAATTGAAACTTTTGGCTCTTTTTAACCGACTTCAAAAAAAGGAGTAGCTACACAATTCGTCGGTTGTTTTTTAGGGTTCCGTACCCAAAGGGTAAAAACGGGATCCTATTACTAAGACGCCGCGATCCATCTGTCTGTCTGTCCGTCTGTCACCAGGCTGTATCTCATGAACCGTGATAGCTAGATAGTTGAAATTTTTACAGATCATGTATTTCTATTGCCGCTATAACAACAAATACTAAAAAAAGTATAAATTAAATATTTAAGCGGGGCTCCCAAACAACAAACGTGATCTTTTTGCCGTTTTTTGCGATAATGGTACGGAACCCTTCGTGCGCGAGTCCGACTCGCACTTGGCCGGTTTTTATGTATGTTCCCCGATTACTCAAAGACGCCTGAACCGATTTGGAAAATTCTTCTTTTGCTTGAAAGGGTATACTTCCCAGGTGGTCCTATGGTCATCAGTCAGGATCTTATGATGGGATCCCACGGAAATCGAGGGAACTCCTCAAATATTATAGGCATACATATAGCGTTTTTTTTTCATCAACAACGCAATCATCTGCACTCTGGTATCATTTAGTGAAGGAGAACCGATGAAGAAGACCACAAATGGCCACTGGAACTCTTTAATGATAAATATGTCACGGGTATAAGATAATATCTCGAATATTTAACCGACTATGATGATGCAAATACTTATAAATAAATGGTACTTATGAAAATGGTACCATCAAACTGATCTGATGATAAAGCCGGAGGGT
The DNA here is from genome assembly GCA_948252205.1 of Orthosia incerta. Taxonomy (NCBI): domain Eukaryota; kingdom Metazoa; phylum Arthropoda; class Insecta; order Lepidoptera; family Noctuidae; genus Orthosia; species Orthosia incerta. The sequence goes on from OX411748.1 coordinate 13,023,636, forward strand.
GGCACTCCGAAATATAACAATGTATACTAGTCGTGTTTGGGCTTATCGGAATCGTCATGAGATGTAATTTGGCTGTAAATGAATGTGAATGGCTAGAAATTTTCGTGGTACCTACCAAAACTAAAACGTGAAAAAAAAACTTTTTAACAAAAAACGCATAACGATTTCCAAAACAAAACCCTACAAAGCGAAAAATTACTTTCTTTTCCGAATTTAGTGTCGAAAAACGAAAAATAATAGGACCTACTAAAGACACCGACTTCGGAAAAGTTTACTATTTTTCACTTTGTTGTGTTTTTTTAATGTATTATCATTTGCAGCACTTACGGACACGAAGATACCGAAAGGTTAATACTTTGTTACCAGGAATCAGACTTCCAACTTGTTAAACCACTACCAAGTTACGGCGCGAGCCTACAGAGTTTTTCAAAACCCAATGAACCCAGAACTTGACAAAGCTCTAGGATTCTGTCTCGTTATTGACTGCTGAAATCTTGCGTCAACTTACCAAAAGCTATACTTTTATGATCCAACTATTTAAAGCTATTCCGAGAACGTCATTTCATCGTTTTGATCTCCAGATTGGCTTTATAATGTGTTCAACCGTAGAACAAGTACATAGGGTAGTCACAAGAAAACAGATGTGATGATTCAAAGAATTACTACTCAGCTGTGCTGTGTTCCAGGATGTGCAACTTTTGGCAAAAGGCAATTGATAAGGTCATTCAAAGTCAATTCATCAGGGATTGCTATCTAAGGCGAAGAGCCAACTGCCACACCTCTTCGCTAACCTTTAGAAGTGTATTATACCTGAAAGTAAATTTCGAGTCAATAAGAATGACTCCTTAACGATTGTTTTATATTAATACGGTAGGAGTACTTAAAGGCTCAATCTTGGGACCGACAGTGTATCTTTATTATACTTAATATGAACGGATCTTCCAGTTTCGGAAAATAGATAATGAGTAAGGCGCATGTATCCATCAGTATTTAAGTCATTATAATAAGTAAGTAGCAGTGGTATCAAATCTAAAATGGCGTTTCTCATGACTTTATTGACGTGTCCTATGACGGATCCATTAATTTCCTTCTCGGATATGTAATGATGTTCATCTTAACAGTAATGAGCGAACAAGTCAGTACCGACCGGTTAATAAATCTCCGATGCTACATAAATATTTTCTTAAGAGTAGCATAATAAGCCAGTTATGTAATTTCATACATTATTCATCAACCTCGTGAAAATATCTACCACCCCGTTTTTAACCGACTTCTCAAAAAGAAGGAGGTTCTTTCTATGTTCGTCAGTATGCATGTTTTTTTTATGTTCACCGATATCGCCGTCAATTATGGACCGATTTTGAAAATTATTATTTTTGTGTTTAAAAGAGTCGCGAGGTCCAATTGGCACCAAGCCAGAATTTGATCATGGGATCCCATGGAAATCGAGAGAACTCTTCAAATATTATAGAGTCTGGCAAACGAAAGTAGACACTGGAATTATTTGCAAACTTTTTATATGGCAATGATAAACTAATGTCAACTCCAATTTTCCGTATGACGCTACTAAGTTGATACTTTGTTTTAATTCGTAATCACTATTTACATTTTTGTAAAAACATTTTCTCTATTTAATAATTTAAAAAGTTTAATCATTAATGTAGAAAACAATGATTCCTGTGACTCTTATGAATCTTTTCACATGAAAGTCCTTAGATTCAGATTCTGATTGATAGTAAATAAACCAAAATTATAATAGAATACTGTTGCTTTTTTTTATTCAGATTGATATATCTAAAGTATTACCTACCTAAATGTACCTATAGTATTTTTATTAAGACGAAGTAATATCAATAATTCTAAAGTATCAACTTAGGTTATTCCAGGTATTGCATACTAGTTTTTGGGGTTGCTATGCTGATATTTTTTAAATTTGCCGCGCTTTTTCAATCTCTACTTTCGTTTGCCAGACTCTAGGCATATATATAGAAATTTTCGTCAAAATCGTAAGCATTTGCACTCAGAAAGTATCATTCGGTAAAGTGGAACTGAAGAAGAAGCCCAAACATGGCCACTGGAACTCCTTAATGATAAGTATGTCACGGACATAAGATATCTCCAATAGTTAACAACTATAATGAAGCAAATACATATAATAATGGTACTGATGAATATGGTACCTTGGTCCGGATCTGATGATGAAGCCGGAAGGTCGGGCATAAGATATCTCGAATAGTTAGCAACTATAATGAAGCAAATACATATGATAATGGTACTGATGAATATGGTACCATGGTCCGGATCTGATGATAAAGCCGGAAGGTCGGGCATAAGATATCTCGAATAGTTAGCAACTATAATGAAGCAAATACATATAATAATGGTACTGATGAATATGGTACCATGGTCCGGATCTGATGATAAAGCCGGAAGGTCGGGCATAAGATATCTCGAATAGTTAGCAACTATAATGAAGCAAATACATATAATAATGGTACTGATGAATATGGTATCATGGTCCGGATCTGATGATGAAGCCTAAAGGTAGGCACTGGAACTCCATAATAAAACAATGTATCCTAGTCGTATTTGGACTTTTCTGAGTGCAAATGATTGTATTGTTAATAATAATTATCAAAAATCTCTATATGTATGCCTATAATATTTGAGTAGTTCCCTTGATTTCTCCAGGATCCCATCATCAGATCCTCACCTGATAACGATGGGACCACCTGGGAAGTATACCCTTTCAAACAAAAGAATAATTTTCCAAATCGGTCCATGCGTCTTTGAGTAATCGGGGAAAATACAAAAAAAAAAATGCCGACCAATTGAGAAACTCCTCCTTTTTTTGAAGTGGACAAAAAAATAAAAACTTTTTGACAGACATAAACCGACTTCGGGAAAGAAAGTTATTTTTCGTTTGCTAGTGTTTTGCTTTGGAAGTCAGTTTAATAATTCGTCAAAAAACCACGCACGTCCACTAATTTAAAGAGGTAAAGACTTCAAGTAAAGAAAAACCCATAAGGAAAACTGTTAATAAACATTATGATGCCCGAACAATACAAGCCACACTTTCCTGCTTTTGTTGCTGAGCGAAAATTGAGATAACATCGATAGCTGTATACCATCTCCAAAAGACATCGGTATTATTGGCCCCTAGTATTGTGATTGATCTCATTTCCTTTGTGACCGCCGGGGCAATGTATAATGGGTGAAATATTCTGGCACCAAGCCAATGAACGCTGCCACACAAAACATGACGACATTTTGTTCCACTAAAAAATTTAATGATAATATCCGAATTCAAAACTGCTTGGAATGGTGAGCAAGAATTGTTTGTTTATGTAAAGACAACATCCTTTATTCATTTGAAGCCGGTCATAAAGTTCTGTACGCTGATTTTGTCTAAAATTGTAAAAGAAATCAATTTGAGTCATCTTTCGTCAAAACAACTTTGGCAGTTTGGTTAAGGCATTCAGGATGTCCAAATTTTGAAATATCCGATATTGTATGACGATCAAGATGTTAAAAGTCGAAATCTTCACCCAATTCATCCTTTGCAACAGACTATTGTCATAATTTTTTTGATGAATTGCTTAATAAGAATAATAAAGATATATCAAGAAACACAACAGCGGCGATTAATAAAAAGAAAGAGCGCACATACATTAGACTGTTTTCAAACAACGTTTCAATTGTGGCAACAAGGACATTATCAATAATAAACAGGGTGAGTGTCGACTCGACTCAATGCCTGTAGTCGATAACAAGTTGAGTCACGAAAGGGTTTCCCTGAATGACTCATTGGCGACTTACCCGACCCGACCGAATGGCCAAATGCAAAAAGAGCGTATTAATTTGTTAATTGTGGCTGGATTTGATATTAAACGTTAGAACACTGTATAATTGACCAGATCAAGTTTGGTGTCGGATTTTACTCAAAAAATTTTAGCATCTTAGTTTATCTTATACCAGATGTTCAAATTGGACATGCGTTCTACAGAGCCAGGTTCGCGCCCAATTCTAGGAAAATATGAAGTGCTTATCCAAACACGAATGTTTAATAAAGCTTAAATACATCACCATAATAATCGAGCCTAATCTAATTGGAACGGATGAATAAATACTACAAAACCTATAAAATCACTGCGTTGATATATATACGATATACTCGTATAGGTAGTAACTGCATAAAGAATTTACCTTTCATCGTAAAACACGTTCACTTCCCGAATGGCGAGACTTGCAGCCTTGCGCTGCGGCTACGCACGCAAATCAATACAAAACCTTTAGCAGCTACAAAAACCGTAAACGTGCTGACTACAAAAAGAACCACATTCAAGTTCATTTTCTTTAAATAAGTTCTAACTGAATTGATAATATCGAAGTTCTACATTCTACAAAGCTTCCTCTCTACAGAGTTGTAAAATCGAAATCGAGTTGGTGGACCTAAACATTTTATCAGATTTTGATTTATTCTATTAACGAATAGAAAGTACAATTAGGGATAATAATCGTTTAAATCAAGTTGACTTTGTTTAGTAGATTGTATATTGTATAGCTACAGCCTACCACAATATTCATCATAACTGCAAAGTCAAACAGGGATATATCGGGGACGTAAACATTTTAGCAGCTTTTGATTTACTTTAGTAACGAATAGAAAGTACAATTAGGTATTATACTCGTTTTAAATCAAGTTGACTTTGTCTAGTAGATTGTATATTGTATAGCTACAGCCTACCACGATATTCATCATAACTGCTAAGCCAAACAGGGATATATCGGGGACCTAAACATTTTATCAGCTTTTGATTTATTCTAGTAACGAATAGAAAGTACAATTAGGGATTATACTCGTTTTAAATCAAGTTAACTTTGTCTAGTAGATTCTATAGCTATAGCTCATCATAACTGCAAAGCCAAACAGGGATATATCGGAACAGGGACATAATATCGATGAGTTGGCAAACGGGTAAGTTACAAATTGAGCATTTATTTATTCATGTGAGGGGAAAGAGGTTGAAATGGGTCGAGGCCGCTTTATAAAGGACACTCTTAGCTCGGTGCTAAAGGGTTTATCAATGTCGTACTATTGAGAAGTATTTGAGTCGTAAAGTTGAAGTTAGTATTACGTCGACGTTGCGGATTTTTTTTGCAGGACTAGAGACTGTATTAGTCAATGATTAGATTTAGGATATTATCTGTAGCTTTATAAATGAATTGATAGAAATGATATCCATTATGCATGTCGTTGATTGTTTACATTGAGTTTGAGCTGCAGTGTCACGCAAGCATAATAAATGCTATCCGTACGAGTTGCCTTGATAATTGAATTCAATATTATGTATTTGCATTAAGTGACAGATGTTGCTTTACTTAAAAAACCGGCCAAGAGCGAGTCGGACTCGCGCACGGAGGGTTACTCATCATTATCGCAAAAAAGGCAATAAAATCACGTTTGTTGTATAGGAGCCCCACTTAAATATTTATTTTATTCTGTTTTTAGTATTTGTTGTTATAGCGGCAACAGAAATACATCATCTGAGAAAATTTTAACTGTCTAGCTATAACGGTTCATGAGATACAGCCTGGTGACAGACGGACAGACAGACGGACCGCGGAGTCTTAGTAATATCCCGTTTTTACCCTTTGGGTACCCAAAAAAGTAGGCACTCAATGAAACCGGCCTTAGTTTGACCATATTTGACGCAGAAACTCAAGGCAATGGTCTGCAATATCTCGTTATCATCTAGACTGCAGGTTTTCATTTCTGCTACAAGGAAATCTCTGATTTGAACATCACAAAACCCTTATATAAAGGTATATTTCGTGACAAAAGCCCACTTGCGCCACCTGGATTATCTGACTAAATCCGAGTTAATAACTAACCCAGACCCATTATGAGTAACAAATTGACAATTTATCCTCGTGTTAGCAACTAACTCTAGTCAAGTTTTTGGCGCAAGTGGACCTTAGTAAATCTTTTTATTGCTGTGATGATAGATAATGTTTTGGGCAACTAAATGCTTTAACAATAAAAGGTCGGATAATGTCAAGGATAAATAAAGCAACATCAACAATTCAGGTCTAATAAAGTAAGTTTACTCTGAGGTTAGTAAACACATCATTTAATTTAATTAGAGAATTGGTTTAACGACTTATAAATTGATAAGGTTGAAAGTATCATATTATGTGCTTATTACGTAATGGTACTAGACTACAGGTGAATGGCCGGACCTATGCGACAAGTCCTGCTCCACGGGTAAGCGATCAACCAAACCCCACTTAAGGTTACACTAGTCAACGGCACGAACTATTTTGTGCGCGGGGTTAAAATGCATTTTATATCAACCGACAACACGTGCGGAAGAGATAGATGCTGTGATGAGCAGAGGAAGCTAGTTCGCTTACGAATACAGACTTTTGCAAATTTGTAGCGAAATGGATAATGATTTAGGACGAAACCGAGCGCGCGAAATTTTATAATCAGTTCTTTGGGAGTCTGGATATCATGAAAAAACGACTAAACGTATCTGTTCAAAATGAAATTATTTGCATTGTTGAACTACTAATACGAGTATATCCCTGTATGGTGGCCGTTTTTCAATTTTCCGTCTTCTTAAAGCATTTATTTGCGCCCAAAAATGCGTTAAAATTGGAATTTTCGACGCTCATAACTTTCAAATATTTTCTTTTTTTACTTTTTTGCTTCCATACAGGGCTAGATAATGATGAGACAAATTGATATCACTTTTCGACGTTCGACTTCTTGTATGTTTTTTTTTTTTATTTTTATTTTGAACGAACATTGTCAAACAGTGGAATAATCCCTAGACTACGTTTGTATGGAAGAATTTTCGACTAGTGTACCCTTAAAGATATAATAACGTTTCCACATTAAGGACTACTAAATGAGTCATAAAACTTATCTATAATTTTAAGTTGATATTAACTTTTTGCTCTTACATTTGTTTTGTTTCAGTAATTAGATAAAAAATTGCCTGCTTCTGTGATTTTATTATGAAACCCAACATTAAATTAGGTAATCGATGGAATAATAACATGTTTACGTAATTTAGATCAAGATCGTTCGCGATGAACGATGACTTCTGTGGACGCCCGGCTGTCCCATTTAGAGGACATTAGAACACTAAGTCAAGTACTTGTAGGTCATACTTTATTCTTTTAAAATAGAATTCGTACTAATAAGACCGCCTAGTCCACACGTTATTTTTAGTTTTCTCAAAGGAATTTTGAAATAATTATTACCTTCAGTACGTACAAAGTATTGACCCTCAAGCCAGTACAGTACGCGTACCTATCTAGATAAATAATTACACATTAAAATAAAACGATATCACAGGTGAATAAAATGTTGTCCAGTCAAGTTCAGGTTTGTCGGCAACACCTGCCACATGCCAAGCGAAGCCAAGCGCCGCATCGAAAAGCAAATAAATTCACTTGAATACTGCAGGACGTGTAACGTCGCCTAGTTTTTGCGAGGCATATTTCAATGAGTTTTTCTTAGATTCGCATGGCAACCTTGACTCGATCCCCTCGGCTACGCTTCTGTGGGAACGATTGAGAACACATTTCATTTACTTCGTCCGTCTGGAGCCCATGTGAGCTGACGCATCCGGCGGACTTCACGCAAGGGTCGTATCGTACGCCATTCGTCGACGATCATGTTTATTTATCTAACTTTGTTAGGTATACGTTACCATCACCATGGCATTATAACTTTAAAAGGTTCAACAATGCTTGCATGTAAAATTATACCAATACCAGGAGTGTTACTTTTTAGGGTTCCGTACCCAAAGGGTAAAAACGGGACCCTATTACTAATACTCTACGATCCGTCTGTCCGTCTGTCACAAGGCTGTATCTCATGAACCTTGATAGCTAGACAGTTGAAATTTTCACAGATTATGTATTTCTGTTGCCGCTATAACAAAAAATTCTAAAAACAATAAAATAAATATTTAAGTGGAGCTCCCATACAACAATCGTGATTTTTTTGCCGTTTTTGCGATAATGGTACGGAACCCTTCATGCGCGAGTCGGACTCGCACTTGATCAGTTTTTTCTTTATATTTTTCAACTTCAGAAGTACCAACAAAATAAACATTGCAAATTAAAGGTATTTACTGATGTTATCTGTGTTATTTTAGCATTTTCATTTTTGTTTTTACCCACTTCTTTGGACAGTAACAACTATTAATTAACATTTTATCTTTTGAAACTTAATAGCTTGGTACGTTGTTAATCTGTTACCTCCTAAATATCATTGTCATCATAACTAAACAGTGTTCAATTTTGTGGTTAGCGGTTTTCCTCGAATTATAATAGATCGACAATAAAATACTAATTGACTAATGTAGGTTTACCTTTAAATAATTATAAAGTAGCACGCTTTTTAATTCATCCAGATAATAATACCAAAGTAGCACGCTTTTTAATTCATCCAGATAATAATACCGAATGATCATAAACATTTTAGTCCGTCAACAAGTTAGTAGATATGGAGCTAAAAACAGGCTATAAGTTGTTAGTTACACCAAGTTTGAATAATTACATGTCACGACGTTCAAACAGTCCAGATTTAACTTTAGCAATTAAGAATAGTGAGACTAATGGCCGTATCATGGATGTTAAATTCGTTTATTTGTTGTTGAGACGCTCTCCACCCAGAGTCGGCGGCGTGCCTCATTTAATGGAGCAATAAAAAATGTTCGACTGTGCTTACGTAATCCATATTATTTCCGCGTCGAAGCCAAAGCGGAGGTCAACGCGCGTATGATCTCGCCTCCCAGCCTCATTGTCACTGTTCCATAAATCTCAAAACAGATTATTAGATACTCTTTATAAGGTGCCAGTAATGGTCATGAATTCAAAGACTCGCTGATACGCTTCTGCATGCTGTTTTGATTACTTAATTGAATTAGCTCTCAAATACAGATGTTGCTGTGACCTTGCTCAGACATTACAAAACTGGTTTCTTGCTTTTAATTGTTACAACAAAAAATATGACTACCTATACTCATAGTTTTATTACAGTTGAAGTGATTAAGATCGTGCGTGTCGACTTAGACTAGCCTTTGTACCTGGATATATTACTTACAGGGTTTTGCTAGATCAATACAACAGACACCAACAGCGACAACAAATTAATCTATACTAATATTATAAAGCTGAAGAGTTTGTTTGTTTGTGTGAACGCGCTAATCTCAGGAACTACTGGTTGGAATTGAAAAATTCTTTTTGTGTTCGATAGTCCATTTATCGAGGAAGGTTATAGGCTATATAACATCACGCTACGACCAATAGGAGCTGAGCATAAATGAAAAATGTTGCAAAAATGGGAAAAAAATATCCTTTTTGAGAGCTTTCGTTGCGTACGCTGCGTAAACGGTTTAAGTTACGCAAATATCATGTATCATGGAAGTGTTCCTCTTTAAAAGTTCTAATAAAAACTTACATTCGTATGGTAGTATATTATTTCTTATTCAAATAAATAGTTCAACAAATTGGCAGGTAGGGTAGGGTAGGTAGGGTAGGTGGGTAGGGTAGGTAGGGTAGGGTAGGTTGGGTATGGTAGTTAGGGTAGGTAGGGTAGGGTAGGTAGGGTATGGTAGGTAATGTAGTGTAGGTAGGGTAGTGTAGGGTAGGGTAGGTAGGGTAGATGGGTAGGTAAGTAACCAGTTGACGGGAGCGAAGCCGCGTGGGACAGCTAGTTTCAGATAAACCTTAACAAGAGTGATCTCTTGGTTTTGTGCGGGTTCAATGCTCTACGTGAAATTAGATCTCTCGGGGACAATACACAGACATTTTTTTCATCTTGAAACAACAGCTATTCTATTTGAAAAATATTTCACAACCCAGTTTTACCTGTGTTAGAATTTACCTTACAAACATTTTAACAATAGATAAAAGGTAATCAATGCAAGCATGCAGTGTCATTGTAAACGATGACTAAAAGAAAGTCGGAACGAATTGTAAATCGGATCAGAACGCCTGGTGACGCCCATCAAATCCCTCGAAACAATTGAGAGGAACCGTATGAGTTAAAGACGGACAATCCCAACATTGTGCAATACCTCACAAAGAAGGCCGGAGAAATCCGTATACAATGCGACTTTCGAAAAAAAAAACCAGACGGTGTTCTTCAACTCGCTTGGGATGGTGGCTATAAATCAGTTGGGCAATAGCTAGTCCCCAACGTCAATAATCACACTGACAATTGACACAAAGAAAAGTGGAAGAATAAGATTTTTATTGTTTCTTGTAACATAATTTACGACGGTCGAGCATCTGTTTGAGCTGTTGCCTCGGCTGGCGAAACAATCGTTTCCGATTTTGACGTCACTGTAATTTCTAATGAGACTAGACTATTCAATTTGAATGTTAAACGCGTACTTTATTTATTCGTCTTATGGTTTTACAATTTAAATTAATTTACTTAAGATGATGGCATTTGATGATTTGATATGCTTAAGTGTATCGTAATTGATTCCCCAAACCCCGAAAGAACATAATTGTTTTATGTCAACTTATATAATCACGGTTGGCACGGGAACGTGGTGATTGGTACAAGAAGAGAGAGGCCTATGCTCAGCAGTGGGCGAGGTCGGGCTGTGGATGATGATGATGATATAATCACGAGAAAGAAAACCGGCCAAGTGCGAGTCGGACTCGCGCGCGAAGGGTTCCGTACCGTTATCGCAAAAAAACGGCAAAGAATCACGTTTGTTGTATGGGAGCTCCACTTAAATATTTATTTTATTCTGTTTTTAGTATTTGTTGTTATAGCGGCAACAGAAATACATCATCTGTGTAAATTTCAACTGTCTAGCTATCACGGTTCATGAGATACAGCCTGGTGGCAGACGGACAGACAGGCAGACAGACAGACGGACCGCGGAGTCTTAGTAATATTGTCCCGTTTTTACCCTTTGAGTACGGAACCCTAAAAGTACTAGGTACAAGGAAGCTTGTTGAACGCAAAGTCATAAAATAAAGCTTGTGGTACTATGTGCACGCGAAGCGTTTGTTACAGCAGTATTGTTCTGTTCTTAGGCATTGTACCCTACAGTACAGTAATGACAGATAAGGGGAGTGTAATGCGCATAGACGATACAAGACACAATGGAATCTGTTGAGCTTTGAGCTCAAACCTCTCCGTAAGTTAGCCCAGTTAGTGATACGGCACGTAGCTGCGTAGGCATCAATAATAAATATGCCGCGTCACAAACCGCAGAATATTAAAATATCAGACGTGAAAAACATTTATCATTCGTACCATTTAAATAGTGAAAATATGGAAAGGAAACAATGCTCAAATGCTTGGATTGTACTACATTTCGCTTTAGAACCTTGCGATGAAGTTTTACATCGGTGTCCTTCCGCCCAAGTAGAGGGGCTCGGGTCGATCTGCCAGGTTGGCTAGGTCGGTCCTTAGATCTTCGACTTATAGGTCTACGAATGACTTGACAGTTGTTACGGGAAATCGGCTTACAATTTAGATTACCCGACAACAGATATTTACAACATGATAACAGTTTTAACAGAAACCTTTAACTTTGCGTAGGTTACTTACTGTCTTCAATTTAATTGGAGATTTTAATGGATGCGAAGAATCATAATAATATGGCTTTCGAATAATATTAAGGTGAAGTTTATGGGATTCTTAAAGTTCATAATCGTGACGTGAATCGGTTACATAAATAGACAATGTGCTGGTTACATAAGTCCTGGGTCTCAAAGAAAAAGAAAGAGTGTATTCTCAACGTCCAAAAAAATAAAAATCAACATCAAAACATACGTATTGCATCCAGATGTTCATCATTTTAAGATCACGGCCTATATTCTGACAATCAACTAATCATGTTTATTAACTATGACAGTTAAAATTATGCAGCTGCCCAGGATGTAATATATGATATTAGGATGACTCGGCCGTAAGTATTGCGAAAATAGGGCAATGATTTTGTTCGCGACGAAGCGTCATCAACCATACTAAATGGTTCATAGAAATTGAAGTTTGTATGTGTAGACATGTCTGCTTACCACGGCGCGCCACCTGATACTAAAATGAATTTTAGAGGCACGTTTATATTTATACTAAAATTTTACCTACATTTTTTGAGATAGTAGTATAATGTTTTTAGTGTTTGTCAGTATGTTATAGGGTTCAATAGTTCACCCTTAACAGAGTAAAATCATTAGAAAGCATACTGATAAGAGTTATCATAGTAAAAAACATAAATTTCTGTCATACGATACGTCTGTGCTCGGCGACGGATTAGTTCCGAATGAACCGTGAGAGGGAACCACACGTTATTTATAGTTTTGGTGGTTTTTGAAAATATTATAGTAATTAAAATCATGTTTTTAAGGGCTTATCCTATGTACTGGACATGAAATCAGTACATAATGATGAAACTATGTGAAGACCACATAGTTTCTGCTATGTAAATAGGAATATTGACTTGATATCTCAAACACCAAATATATGGTTTTAGGTCATTTTAGGGTATATGGGGGACCTAGACCGGGACAGGAAGCCTATATACACCTCATAGTTAGCGTAGTCTTTTATATAAAGCCCATTTACTTGAGATATCAAGTCAGTATATAATAGAAAAACTGCTGTTTATCTGGTTTTTGGCAATCGCTTACGGTTTTAGGTGCCCTAAGTACCTAGAAACATATAGGTGTACTGGTAAAAGTACTACCATTGGAAAGCCTGCTAAAAGGGCTTCCAGGCGGTTTCTAGATGGGAAGAATCGCTTGGATAGTCAACGAGATAAGCAGTCGTGAAAAATGTAAACAACGTAAAACGTTGAAATTTGTAGACCCTTCAGGTGGAATAACTCCATGAAGGGAATAGATGTACTCATGGTGTAAGTACTTTCGGATGGCTTGCTGGACTAGCTACCAAGCCATCACTTTGGAGCGAAAATCGCTCAAGTAGTTTAAGTACAATTCCAGAAAATAGGTTTCTGGAAAAGTAATTTTTAGTCAGTTTTTGGCACTCCCCGGGACTATACACCCCTGGGAATTCCGAAAATAAGGAATTTTTGGGGACCTCCCGATGGCCCGTTAAACGCACCATCGTGTTGTCCCAATCTTATTAGTGTTTTTATATCTAATTTCTCTGATAGCTGGGCGCAAAGAAAGTGACCAGCTATCAAATTTGTACATATCAAGGCACCTTATGTGCATATGACCTAGATAGACTTACATAAACACTAGAAATGTAAAGTGTGGTCTATTGGCTACCAGAATCCCCATAATAGGCGGTGATTGCCTGGTTAGCCTAAGTAGGAAGTCCTAAAGTCGGTGAAATGACTTAGGAATTTATAGATTCGTTACATAAGGGATGATATCCCATAGAAGATTCCCGAAAATAAGCTTTTTCTAGACGTCAACAGACAGCCTGCTATTGGCACCAGCAGGTCAACCCAACCTATAGATATCCTTAGACTAGGTTAAAAGCTATTAAGGTTTTAACTGGGAAATAAAGGGAATTGTCCTTTCATTTCATGGAAATAGTCTAGGGAAGCTATCAATACCTGGAAATTAGGTATATTGATTAGATACATAGATGGGGGGCGTTACTGTGTTACAGTACGAAGGAATCCAGCTATTGATAGCACCATGGAAGGGGTGCGGTAACCCTATTTACCAAATATGTATAAGGGTTTTTTACATAAATAAAAATTATTTTCGGCGAGAATTTGCGGGGCTCTCAATAATGGCACGATGCGAGGGTATAAAGAACCCCCGGGCCCAAAATAGAATTTGTAGTCATCCAAAGCTAGTCGCTTGTACTTGTCTTAGTAAATAAGAAGTAATTCTTATATAGAATCACGTCTCAGAAATTGTTGAGAGCCCTAGAATCGTGCCGTGTACTGAATAACTTAGTGTTTCATTTAATTCATCGACTTCAACCCTTATGAAGACATCCCTTTTCGATCCTGTCGAGCTGAACCTCGGAACCTGGACACCAGGAGTGCTGATCCAGAAGTAGGCAACCCGGAATCTGGAAATAACTCAAGTACAGCCAACACATCGTTGAATCGTTAGAGTCGATTTGCAACCCTACGTCACTGCTGCAGCTAGGCATCCAAGAACCTTTGTTTTCGTTGATGTGGATGGGGCGTTCAGCGGCAATGGCCAGAAGGTTTACGCCCTTCTTTTCTCGGGGCCAATGAACACGCTACGTCCTGCACATTTAATGGTCCTTGCGAGCCAGATTTTGGAGCCTGGCGTCCCGGCAAATTCGACGACGGACACATATTTAATGGTCCTATCGAGCCGAATTTTGGAGCCTGGAGAGCCCCAGGACGTCGGGAACAGTAGATCCAGAAAAAACAACTGGGTGCCTGCATATTAAGTCGGCTACGTGCAACACAACGTTGACCCGTTCGAGCCGAAATTCGAAGTCTGGAGCGCCCCAGGACGTCAGGAAGAAACAGTGGTGGAATTAATTTTTCGAATTTTGGAGAAATTAATTTCACAAATAAACCAAAAATCGACGTGCACTGCAGGGAACAAGTCCTACGTGCCCTATTTGCCGCTGGATCCAAGAGGTAAAATTCTGGAGACAGTTATTGAAAATACCCTATTTTTTCAATAATTGTAAGAAAATAGAAGAAATTTTCTGTGAGCCGCAAAATGCTGTATGAAGACAGATGCGCATCCTTGAAGCCCCAAGAATAGTTCCTGAAGACTTATCGCTGAAAACTACCCTATGTTATCAGTGATTTGTTCTAGAACTGAACGCTTGTTTATTCAACCAAGAATACTCGTTCAGAAGATTGGATTACGTCTTTGACGCGGAAGAATAGTTCCTGAAGACTTATCGCTGAAAACTACCCTTATGTTAGCGATTTGTTTAAAAAACGAGCGCCCGTCAGAAAAATACAAGACGTGCGTTTAGAAGGCTGATGTGCATCCTTGATGATTGAAGAATAATTCCTGAAGCCTTATGACTGAAAACAACCCCTATGTTTTCAGGAAAATTTTGAAGACTGAATTTTCGTCAGTGAATGGAAGAAACGTACTCTGAAGACTTAGATACGTTTCGGATGTACTGACTAAGCGGTTCCTGAAGCACTATCACTGAAAATAACTTTGACGTTTCGGTGATTTATTTGAAGATTGAATTTTCTTCAATCAAGCAAGATACGTGCTCGGAAGATTGATGCACGGCTCTGATGCTTTGGACAAGCAGTTCATGAAGCATCACCACCGAAAAGTAACCTTGACTTTTCGGTGATTTAGAATTTGATTGAATTATAGTCAATCAAATAGAACATACACGTTTATGGGAAAAATAAACTTGTATAGCAAATGCCTGAAGTTTCCTGAAGACTTATCACTGACCGTAAGTTTTTAGTGATTTTTTATTTGAAGATTGAATTATAGTCAATCGAAGTGGAGGTTAACTTCTGGAGATCGTCGGTTTGAACGCTGAAGCCCGGAACTGGGACTTATCTTTGAAAACTAACTTCGAGTTTTCAAAAGAAAATATTTCAACAACAATGCCGATAACCAGATCCAAAGGCAAGACGCCGGAGGCATGGACCGTGGAGTTGGATCAGCCAGCTGGCATCAGACATGAGCTGCCGCCGTGTTCACCTTCCACAACCGAAGGGACCGAGCCGTCGGACGAGCAGCGCCATCTAGCGCCTCAAACTGAAAGCACTCCGACGCATCAACCAATAGAAACTGATCAAGCGGTTTCTACCAGAGTAACCAGATTAGAAGGAGCTTCAGACACAACATTGAAACCTTCTCAGAAAGAGAAGATTTCCGAAGAAGACAGACGTACAGCGATGCCGATGACTACCCGGGGTGACGCCCGTATCGAACATAGCCGTCCGCCGTCAACTAGAGTGACTCGGTCACGAAAAAACATAGACAAAGCTCGCGAAGACTTACTCAAAATTAAGTTGGAGCTTGCACAATTGGCACTTCAGAGAGCGGAGGAAGAGGGTTCCGAAGCTGAATACTTGGATGACAGAAACTCGAATGACGAGTACGTGCGTTCATGGCTAGAAGAGGCACCAGAACCTCAGCCTGAGAAGGAGGATAACGTCGTTGAAGGGGGAACCAGAAATTCTATGCATAGACCCCTGACTGCGGCCGCCACCAAATCGCAAATAGAAGGTCAGCATCCTAAGGAGAAAGAAGTGCGAAAGCCTCCAGTTGCAGCGTCAGCTGAGTGTACAGGAGGTCAGAGGGATAGTCTCCGTCCATTCTTGACGGAGTTGACGTCCGCTATAGCGTCGCTAGCCGACAGGAAAATAGAACAGCGGGACCAAACGAACCCCTCTGCGTCGAAATTCGTCATGACATTGCCGAATTTCAATGGTTCTCATACTGAATGGCTATCATTTCGGGCCATATATGAGACAACTCGAGCGTATTTTACGGACATCGAGAATACAGCGAGGCTGAGGAGAAGCTTACATGGACGTGCAATGGAAACCGTCAGCTCAGAACTCATCGGACATGCCAGGCCCGATGACATCATGAAGGAACTCGAGCTGCAGTTCGGCCGTCCAGACTCCATAGCGCAAGCTGAAACAGATAGATTACGCGGACTGCCGCGCTGCAGTGAGTCACCAAGAGACATCTGCGCGTTTGCAAGTCGCGTAAGAGGTGCTGTAGTCACGCTCCGCGCGTTAAAAAAGGGTCATTACCTTATGAACGCGGAGCTTATGCGATTGTTAACAGAGAAGTTACCCAATTCGCTACGAGCACAATGGTACCGATCATATTCGGAGAAGTACCAATCGGTGCCAGATATTTCATTGTTCAGTAATTTTATATCTGAACAGGCACACTTCTGTAGTCCATTCGCCCCACCCGAAGGCATCGCTTCGGCCGAGGCGAACACCAACAGACGCGTCACACAAAGGACGCATATAGCTACGGACCAACCGGTAGGAAAATGCCGTGTTTGCGACGTGGGACATCACTACGCCACTGGATGTGCACAATTCAGGGGCGTAGCTGTCGAGAAAAGATGGGAGCTAGCGAAAAAACACAATCTATGTTATCGCTGCCTTCAACATCGACGAGGCAACCACACTTGTAAGAGAAAACAGTGTGGCCAAGACGGGTGCAGAGATACGCACCATCGGCTTCTTCATAGGAAGAAGCAACAGCAGAGGGAAGCCAACAAGAAGCCCGATGTTCCTGAATCCCGCAAGGATCCTCAGGAAACGGTGGCCAGTTTCGGGTCACCATCGAGCCAGGCGTACCTCAAGATAGTGCCGGTCCGGGTAATCGGACCGGCGGGAGAGGTAGCAACATACGCTCTCCTAGACGATGGGTCCACAGTTTCGCTGATGGATGAAGACATCGCGAGGCAAGTCGGGGCAGAGGGCCCTGTGGACCCGCTCAAGATCGGTGCGATAGGCAACACCATGCTCACCACCCCATGCTCAAGAAGAGTCAAGGTGACGCTGGTTAGCCCGCAAGAGAGAAGGGTACAATTTAAAGCACGTACTATACCTAAACTCAGCTTGGCAAAACAAACAGTGAGCGATAGGGTTGTCGCACGCTGCAAGCATTTAACCGACTTGAGAAAAGAGTTGATGTACAACAATGGCGTGCCAAAAATACTCGTCGGCCAAGACAACTGGCATTTGTTATTGGCCAGCGAGATTCGCAGAGGTCCAAGACACCAACCAATTGCGTCACTTACAGCGATGGGTTGGACACTACATGGCGCGCACAGTAGTTTACTACGACAACAAGTACATCATGTCAATAGAATAACAACTGATGACAATTTGGATCATCAGTTGCGCGAACATTTCGCCATAGAATCGTTGTGCGTAAACCCACAGCGACCTGCCTCTGACCCAGCAAGAAGGGCAGAGGACATTTTGAATCGATCAACTGTCCAATTAGAGAATGGACACATCGAAACCGCCATGCTTTGGCGTAATGAGCATGCTGAGATGCCAGATAGCTTTGAGACAGCTCTGAAGAGGCTCGTCTCAACAGAAAAGAAGCTGGACAAGAACCAGGAACTTCTAAGAAGATACTCAGACCAGATGGACTCGCTAATAGCGAAAGGGTACGCTGAAAGGGCACCCGCAATTAGCACGCCGGGCAAAACTTGGTACCTCCCACACTTCGATGTCTTCAACCCAATGAAGCCAGACAAACTTCGCATCGTACATGACGCTGCCGCCAAATCGAGAGGAATGTCACTGAATGACTTCCTGTTAACTGGGCCCGACCTATTACAGTCGCTGCCAGGCGTAATGATGCGGTTTCGCCGCCACTGCGTCGCAATAACCGGTGACATAGCGGAGATGTTCATGCAAGTGAAGGTGCGGAGCCAAGACCGAGACGCGCTTCGCTACCTGTGGAGGGGAAACCGCAGAGAAGGAGCGCCAGAAGAATATAGAATGACGTCCATCATTTTCGGCGCAGCCAGTTCGCCTTGCACAGCAATTTTTGCAAAGAACTGGAACGCAAACAAATATATAGAGAAGCACCCTGAAGCTGTGGATGCTATACTACGTAGTCATTATATGGATGACTACCTAGATAGTTATAGAACTATCGAGAAGGCGGCAGAAGTCGCTAGTATGGTGCGAAAAATACACCTACAGGCGAGGTTTGAACTCAAGAAATGGGTTTCAAATAGCTCGCAGCTCCTAGAAAAAATGGACCCATCGCACATACAAACTGAGATGGTATCCATTGGAGATATAGATACGTCGGAAAAGATACTCGGCCTCATATGGAGGCCAGGCGAAGACACGCTGGGTTTCAACCTCACACTCGCGCGTCTGCCTGAGGGTATCTTGGACCGAGAGGCGCCCACCAAGCGAGAGGCGCTCAGAATAGTAGCGTCGCTATACGACCCACTCGGACTCGCCTCGCCAGTAACCATCAAGGCGAAGCAAATATTGCAAGAAGCATGGCGGCGAGGCGTCGACTGGGATCAGAGGCTAGATGTTGACCTAGCATTACAATGGAAAATTTGGGTACAACATTTACGCCAACTAAAAAACGTTAGCGTACCAAGATGCTATCCTGGATATAGCGACGCTATAGAAATGCAGGTGCATGTGTTCACTGATGCAAGCGAGATGGCATATGCTACCGCTATATACTGGCGGGCCACGACCGTGGAAGGCAAGCACTTAATAAGCCTTGTTATGGCGAAAGCGCGGGTGGCCCCACTGAAACTGCTTTCGATACCGAGACTCGAACTTCAGGCCGCGGTATTGGGAACCCGCGTAGCCGC
Organism: Orthosia incerta; assembly: GCA_948252205.1. NCBI lineage: Eukaryota > Metazoa > Arthropoda > Insecta > Lepidoptera > Noctuidae > Orthosia > Orthosia incerta. Next base: position 13,042,927 of record OX411748.1, read on the forward strand.
AGCAGTGATGAGTGAACACGACTGCAAGCCCACGTCAGTAACGTATTGGTCAGATAGCAAGACCGTACTGACCTGGATTAGAAGAGGAGCGAGAGTATACAAACCTTTCGTTGCTCACCGAATAACTGCTATTGAAGACAATAGCAAAGTCAAAGATTGGCGATGGATACCCACCAAGATGAACATCGCTGATGCAGCAACCCGTGACGTGCCACTGCGGTTCAACTCGGACCACGAGTGGTACTGCGGGCCGAGTTTTTTGTCTCTTGGGCCCGAATTATGGCCCACAGAGAAACCTCCGACTACAAACGACACGGGAGAAGAAAAAACTTTCGTTGTCACAGAAGGGGACAAGAAGAGCTTCATAGAAGCCGTTCCAGAGCCAAGCAGATTCTCCAGATGGGAGCGACTGCTTCGTGCGACCGCCACAGTTCTGCGTTTTATATCTCTTTGCAAAAATAGAACAGAGATAACGTCCTATAAACGGACGAGAAAAAACGCTGAAAAGGACCCAGACTGGCGCAAGAAGCCCGCTGTACCTGCACAGAAGCAGAAGCAGGCATGCAGAGCACCAACCCAGGTCAACAGACAAATCATAGAAGCAGAATTTCTCCAAGAAGCTGAGAAAATACTTGTCCAGGTCGCACAACAACAATCGTTCGCTTCCGAGTTAGCGAATGTTGAAGAAATAAATAAAAATAGCTCGCTGCGACCTTTACAAATTCAGGTCGTCGACGGCGTGCTGCGACTAAGAAGTCGCATAGCAGCTACGCAAGAGGTAGCTGAAGAAGTGATGCGCCCGCCTATATTACATGGCGACCATCACATAACGCAGTTGTACATAGACTGGACACATCGCAGTCTACAACATAGTGGCACCGAACTCACAATTAATGAGGTACGGCAGCACTACTGGGTCGTGAAGATGCGACCAACAGCGAAGAAGGTGATAGCAAGATGCCTGCATTGCCGTATACGCAAGGCACAGCCACCAGTACCTGCGACCGGCGACCATCCGAAAACGCGCCTCGCTCACCATAAGAGGCCGTTTACATATACCGGGCTCGACTATTTCGGCCCGCTATCCGTCACCGTCGGTCGGCAGCATCAGAAGAGATACGTAGCACTATTTACGTGTCTCACATCAAGGGCGGTGCACCTTGAAATCGCCGCCAGCCTTAGCGCAGACTCCGCCATATTGGCGCTGCGCCGATTCGCCGCACGCAGAGGATGCCCAGCTGAGATACACTCAGACAATGGCACCAACATGCACGGCGCCGACAGAGAGCTGCGAGACGCCTTCAAAACAGAGGCAAGTCGTAGAGGCATCGTATGGCGCTTCATAACGCCATCAGCGCCATTCATGGGAGGCGCCTGGGAGCGCCTAGTTCGTTGTGTAAAAAACACACTATACAATGTACTTACAGAAAAACACCCCACCGAAGAGGTGTTGTCCACACTGATTTGTGAGGCAGAGTACATTGTAAATAGCCGACCATTGACACACGTGTCGGTAGATGGTGATGATGATGAATCCATCACACCGAATCACCTTTTACTCGGTGGGTCAGCCAGACTACCTACACCTGGCACGTTCACCGAGCAAGATATAGACAGCAGGAAAATATGGCGACGATCACAGATCCTCGCTGATATGTTCTGGAGTCGCTGGGTCAGAGAGTACCTGCCGGAGCTCCAAAACCGGCGGGAGCCACATAGTAGTGGGCCCAGATTTAAAGTGGGTGACCCTGTCCTGATAGCCGACGGCCAGCTGCCCCGCAATACGTGGCCGCGAGGCCGCATTGTGGCCGTGTATCCAGGAATCGACGGAGAAATCCGGACCGCTGAGGTACGCACGCTTGGCGGTACCTTGAAGCGTCCGGTGAAGAAACTCGTCCCACTGCCCCAGTAACCAGAGATGCCGGAGCGGCGACCGTCCTCTCGGTGGGCCTGGCCGGCAGCCGAGAAATGCCGTCCGTCGCTCACCGAAGGAATGCAGCGCCGCGCCGACAACACTTCGAGTCGACACAGCACTGCACGGCGGGAGATATGTTCGCGACGAAGCGTCATCAACCATACTAAATGGTTCATAGAAATTGAAGTTTGTATGTGTAGACATGTCTGCTTACCACGGCGCGCCACCTGATACTAAAATGAATTTTAGAGGCACGTTTATATTTATACTAAAATTTTACCTACATTTTTTGAGATAGTAGTATAATGTTTTTAGTGTTTGTCAGTATGTTATAGGGTTCAATAGTTCACCCTTAACAGAGTAAAATCATTAGAAAGCATACTGATAAGAGTTATCATAGTAAAAAACATAAATTTCTGTCATACGATACGTCTGTGCTCGGCGACGGATTAGTTCCGAATGAACCGTGAGAGGGAACCACACGTTATTTATAGTTTTGGTGGTTTTTGAAAATATTATAGTAATTAAAATCATGTTTTTAAGGGCTTATCCTATGTACTGGACATGAAATCAGTACATAATGATGAAACTATGTGAAGACCACATAGTTTCTGCTATGTAAATAGGAATATTGACTTGATATCTCAAACACCAAATATATGGTTTTAGGTCATTTTAGGGTATATGGGGGACCTAGACCGGGACAGGAAGCCTATATACACCTCATAGTTAGCGTAGTCTTTTATATAAAGCCCATTTACTTGAGATATCAAGTCAGTATATAATAGAAAAACTGCTGTTTATCTGGTTTTTGGCAATCGCTTACGGTTTTAGGTGCCCTAAGTACCTAGAAACATATAGGTGTACTGGTAAAAGTACTACCATTGGAAAGCCTGCTAAAAGGGCTTCCAGGCGGTTTCTAGATGGGAAGAATCGCTTGGATAGTCAACGAGATAAGCAGTCGTGAAAAATGTAAACAACGTAAAACGTTGAAATTTGTAGACCCTTCAGGTGGAATAACTCCATGAAGGGAATAGATGTACTCATGGTGTAAGTACTTTCGGATGGCTTGCTGGACTAGCTACCAAGCCATCACTTTGGAGCGAAAATCGCTCAAGTAGTTTAAGTACAATTCCAGAAAATAGGTTTCTGGAAAAGTAATTTTTAGTCAGTTTTTGGCACTCCCCGGGACTATACACCCCTGGGAATTCCGAAAATAAGGAATTTTTGGGGACCTCCCGATGGCCCGTTAAACGCACCATCGTGTTGTCCCAATCTTATTAGTGTTTTTATATCTAATTTCTCTGATAGCTGGGCGCAAAGAAAGTGACCAGCTATCAAATTTGTACATATCAAGGCACCTTATGTGCATATGACCTAGATAGACTTACATAAACACTAGAAATGTAAAGTGTGGTCTATTGGCTACCAGAATCCCCATAATAGGCGGTGATTGCCTGGTTAGCCTAAGTAGGAAGTCCTAAAGTCGGTGAAATGACTTAGGAATTTATAGATTCGTTACATAAGGGATGATATCCCATAGAAGATTCCCGAAAATAAGCTTTTTCTAGACGTCAACAGACAGCCTGCTATTGGCACCAGCAGGTCAACCCAACCTATAGATATCCTTAGACTAGGTTAAAAGCTATTAAGGTTTTAACTGGGAAATAAAGGGAATTGTCCTTTCATTTCATGGAAATAGTCTAGGGAAGCTATCAATACCTGGAAATTAGGTATATTGATTAGATACATAGATGGGGGGCGTTACTGTGTTACAGTACGAAGGAATCCAGCTATTGATAGCACCATGGAAGGGGTGCGGTAACCCTATTTACCAAATATGTATAAGGGTTTTTTACATAAATAAAAATTATTTTCGGCGAGAATTTGCGGGGCTCTCAATAATGGCACGATGCGAGGGTATAAAGAACCCCCGGGCCCAAAATAGAATTTGTAGTCATCCAAAGCTAGTCGCTTGTACTTGTCTTAGTAAATAAGAAGTAATTCTTATATAGAATCACGTCTCAGAAATTGTTGAGAGCCCTAGAATCGTGCCGTGTACTGAATAACTTAGTGTTTCATTTAATTCATCGACTTCAACCCTTATGAAGACATCCCTTTTCGATCCTGTCGAGCTGAACCAGGAGTGCTGATCCAGAAGTAGGCAACCCGGAATCTGGAAATAACTCAAGTACAGCCAACACATCGTTGAATCGTTAGAGTCGATTTGCAACCCTACGTCACTGCTGCAGCTAGGCATCCAAGAACCTTTGTTTTCGTTGATGTGGATGGGGCGTTCAGCGGCAATGGCCAGAAGGTTTACGCCCTTCTTTTCTCGGGGCCAATGAACACGCTACGTCCTGCACAGATTTGATCTATTGATTCAGTACTGGTTCATACTGAATTTATAGGCAAATTCTTAATCCCAACTTCGTTGCAAAACTCGTTGTTCATAGATTATAGCGCTTTAAGAATATGGAACTTCCTGAGGTCATCGATGGCAGATTTATCCAAGAAGACAGGAGAAAAAACATGGGCGTTCTAGCCTTCAAGTTTAAGAATTGCAATGTCGTTTAAAAGCTGGCGATCTTCGCAACAATAAAAAAAGTTTTTATGCTGTCAAGGATCATTCTTTTCAACATTTAAGTTAGGAATTAAAACAGCATTATTTAAAAGCAAATGTTGAGCAGATGCAATTATACGATCTGCAAATAAAAGGGTCTGCAGCCGTTTGGTCAAATGCTCAGTTTTATTGGTGTAAAGTAACTTTCTTCACTTACATCGAGAACGTCCGCACAGCTGCCGGACTGGTTTGTCCACTTGTGCCGGATTGATTTAACGTTAACATACGATCCGCGGTGCTCGCGCCGCTGTATTCCACCAATACTCCATTACCGCTCAACCATCTCGAACATTGATCGTTAAAAATATTATTTGAGAGGTTTACCTACAATGCTCAACCGCAGAATGCGACGGACTGAGTAGTTACTTTAATCATAGGTACTTAATTATTTTAATATCATTCGTTCTCAGTTTGTCTTGTTACTAAGTAGGTAAAATGATTGCTCTTATTTTATATTTTACTTGATGCAAGATTCGTATCACTTCGTAAAATTCCGTCAGTGTTTGTGTATATTTAATTGAGGTTCATCAGATTGCGGTTTACGAAAGATCAGCTAGCTGGATTCGAGAAGCCACGGCGATATTGTGTGACGCTATCTTGATTCTAGATGAAGGGCCGAAATTCCAATATTATCTAAGTCTATAGGGCATGAACAGATATCTATCTGTCCATGCCCTATTTTTAATTGAAATTTTATGTAGCTCTGCCTCAGTCATCTGACTGAGGCAGAGCTACATAAGGTTTCAGTTGGACTTGAGAGTAAACTTGAACAACATGCTTTTCGCCAAGCAGATAGTTCCGATAGTCATATCGCTGCAAAACTGGATTAATATGCCCAAATAGGTACAAGGTCTGCGCTCACGGCGTTTGTCAACGCATTCTTGTCATCCAATTTGGACAAATCCAAATTCAACAGTGCAACTACTTGCATTTAGAGCTGATAGAAGATCTAACTGGGTTAGACAAAGATCGAATTTTGTCAATGTACCGCAGACCGCAATGGTAATTGTTTTCGACCACCGCATTGTTGTATTGGTGGTGGTGCTCCCATCAGTGACGATACTTCGACAGATATCCGGAGTACCTAACAATCCTTGTCAACTGGCTAATGACTCCAGCGTTGCTTAGGTAGGCTACGGTAATAAGTTATCTCCGTTTCCTGGTATCACAGCTCATGCGGAATTAAACGGCGTATGCTTTCAAAGGTTTGGTAGTGAAAAAACCTTGTAGATTTTCCGGTTGCTGTCCAGGTCTGTCAGGTAACAAATCATCGAAAGAGGCAAGGCCTTGAGTAAAGCTCGCTACAGACATACTCTCGTATCTTTGACGAAAGCGACATATGGATGTCGTATCCCCCTTTGCGTCAAACCTTTGTCCAGCTACGATCATTATTAGCCTAGATAAATGCGCATTACGGGCTTTTAAAAACCTGTTTATAAATAAGTACTTTTTTGCATAAGTTAATCCAGTTTAATTCAGTGAATGGGCTACACTTCTTGAAACTTTTGTGTTTAAGCATTTTTTTTAAGGATTTAGCTGAAAAATCGTATTGTGATGCAAATTGTGTAATAGTGTTGCAAAACGGCTCTGACAAATTAAAAAAAAATAACAGACTTCATATTGCTGCCCAGTCATATGATGTGTAAAATTTTAATATTTTATAATTTCTGTATTTTGGGTGTCTGTTGCTAGGGTTTTTATTGGGGCAGTGGGATTCCATTTTCTTTTTTTTGTTAAATAAATATATATCATGACTAATAGTCAGGAAAACAGGAGTGTGACAGATAAAAACAGCAAATTGTGTGCAGAACATTTGAGTAAGTTGTTGAATTAAATAATTTTAATTAAAGGTTGACATACTTTTAATTTTCTTTTACTTTATCATCTTATCACTTGATTATTAAATGAATTATTGGAGCCGCACTGGTAGATCATCAAGGTTAAGTAACGCTTGACGAGGTCGGTCCATAGATGGGTGACCATTTCAACATACCGAGTTTCCTCCGTGCCTCAGAAAGCACGTTAAGCCGTTGGTCCCAGCTGTCATTTGAAGATCTTTGACAGTCGTTACAGATAGTCAGAAGCCTAAAATCTGTCACCAGTCTTGCCAAAAGGTATCGTGCTACCCAGTTACTGAGTTGTGGAGGTCAGACAGGCAGTCGCTTCATGTAAAACACTGGTACTCAGCTGAATCCGGTAAGACTGGAAGCCGACCCCAATACAGTTGGGAAAAGGCTAGGCAGATTGATTGATTGTTTAATTTTATGTATAATCCAGATTAGGAAGCCCTCAAGGCATTTGAATTATTGTTTTTATAGAGTTATAAGTATTTCTTTAGTACTATTATTATGTGATATTGTTTTTTACCATTGTGTGCAGAATCATTATTATTTTTATGGTGCTTGACCATTGTTAATATATAAATACATTACAACATACCATTTTAAATATGTGTAACATATGTTTATTGTTTACATAGAACTTATTTTTTCAGCTATTATTTAACTATTTAATTAAAAGTGGTCACATAGTATAGTATACTACAAGTAGGTCTTATAGTAACATCTAGGTAAATTATGGACATATTATTACATAATATACACATTCATACAATAAATTAAATCAGATGAGCACCTTCCATTAAAAAAAAATTACCCTTTAAAAGAAACCAGCCACCTTGAGCATTACTTACCTAACATAGAGTACTGATGTGCCACTGACTATCCTCTTCCACCCTAGGGGCACTGTTACAGTTTGTTGAGAATCACTCTGCACCACTGTCCTGGAGCTTAGCTCTGCATTGTCCGGGGCGTGGGACAGGACGGGCGCTGGCAGCACGGCCAGGACCACACCATCTGCAGTCCTCACCAGCTGGGGTGCACTACCACTCTCACCTTCACTTACTATTCCTCTATTCACTCCTACTTGTTGATTTAGTATACTTATACTCTGATTCACTATCGACTGATGAGATACACTCTGTTCTAAGAATTGATAGTTCACAAAACTTTTACACACAGATAACTCTCTTTCACTACAATTAGATCCCTCACCACCACTCTGAACTGTTACATTCTCACTATATTGGTTCTGCCCATGACGCAATGCAGCCGGGTGCATAGAATTCATAGTATTATCTGAACCGACAGGGCCAGAACATCTTGCCTGATATGTTGCCAGATCTACTGTTTCTACAGGTACTCTTGTATGAAAAGTTTCAACACTGTTATATTCTGTACCTGCTTGCTCAGAACAATCTCGTTTCCCACTTATATTACCTGATCGGTCACTTCTACTATCTTCACTCTTTGAACATGTTTCTTTGATGTACTGTTGTGAAACTGGATAGAATTCTGTTCTTTGTGTACCATTATCAGGCATACCATAAACATTTACTTTGCCATCATTATCATTTAACTGTTTGTAGTAAATATTAGCAGGCAAGTTTCTCTGGTCGTTTCTGTCAAATTGTGTCCTGTAGACTGTATTCCTAGGCAAGTTCACTTGGTGATGTAGGTTCTCAGGAACATAGAGGGTCTCGTGCGGTGAGAGCGAGGCGGCGGGCGCCTGGGGCGCAGGGCCGGCTGCGGACGGCGGGTCCGGGCCCGCGGCGCCGGGCTCTAGCTGGCGCGGGTCCGCCACGTACACCAGCACGCGCGGAGTGCCCGGCACGCCCGCTCGCGACGCGCCCACACTCGCGGGCTTGCCTGACATTGCGCACAAACATCACACGCCGCGTAACTTGGCTCCTCACTAGCTGAACGCGCCGTGACGCGATCTACTGATGTGACTCCACCTGGCATTGCTTGCAACCAGCCTAGTATCATTGCTCGGTGGCCTTCGTATCTCCTGAAGCTTCTTGACCATCATCGACTGTCCCTTTATTATGTGCCAGAGTCATCAATCTTAATTTAATTGTTTTACGATAGGCTAACAACCGACTAATAATTTTATGGCGGAGCCCCTTTGGGCCCCATTGTAAAAGTTACGGCTCCTCGCAATAAAACAGGTAGTTTTTGTTTGACTACTGTTTTTGTATTTTATTCATTGGTTTATTACACATATTGACACACTTCGAGGATGCAATAAGGTCACAGAATAATAAGTCTTCGTTTCATCTTCTTGTACACAGTCTTTCGCAATACTAATCACCAAAATCACTGGTTATTCCAATTGGTAAGTTTGCTTGCAGAATGGTGATAAATCCAAAACTAGTATCTCGCAATCAAAACCCGATGCTTACAAAGTGAAACACTGCAAATAACGAATGAAAGAAAAGGTCTTGCACACAAACGATACGACATGATAGGTATACTTATAAAATCACAACTCACTTCTTTCTTTCTTTTCTCGTATTACGTTACTATTGGAGGAAAAAGGACGCATTACAAAACAACAGTGACATCTATTAAAAAGTTAAACAAACAGTAATTCTAACTGTTTTACCGACATAATCACGATGATATTCTCGTATAGTGCTCGCCAAACTTCTTGGCCGCCCTGAAGTTGGCTATAATGGCTGCGCAAGTGCGCAGTAGTAAATCACATACAAAAACAGCACCGTTTTGTGCTTTGCGCATCGGAAAGCCAACTTCAGGGTGGCGCAGAAGTTTGGCGAGAATTATATATAACTTTTCCTGATTTGTTTAAAACATTTTTATACGCGTTCGTATTTTTTTATTTTCATTTAAGTATAAATACCTAGGTCGTTATTGTTAATTAAGCATTTTATACTATATATAATATGTAAATAAACTACTCCAGAAACATTTTTCTCTTCGAAGTCTATTGGCGATTAGCCTTGGACATATTATTTAATTTCCCCCTATTTTTAAGTACAGCTATGAGCTGAGTATTCTAACAAAAGATTTTGTGGTAAAATAAAACCATGACATCTAGCATGGCATGTGTTCCAATGAGGAAGGAAAATCTATGGAGACGGCCTATTCTACTATATGAAGAATAGTTATACACATATCTATCAAATCGACACACGCATGTCAAAAAGCGTTTTGTCTCTTTTTAACTAACCAAGAACTACATATGAAAAGAGAGACATCTAAATGTTTGTCAAGGACTAAACTTGGTAACACTTTTGTGTGACGTCAAAATCATGTCTATGCGTGGCCGGTCGCCATGTTGATTACCGAGTAAAATTGGTAGTTGTGTGCTGTTTATGTACGTTTATCTGTGTAGTTGTGCTGTCAAACAGTTGCAAATGGCCTACCTCATTGGCCAATGGGCAGCCATCTTAAGTTCCCGATTTATGTAGGTATCACGCTAATTTCGTAGGTATGGCAAGTCCATAGGTTTATAAGTCAGTGATGTGTTCTATGTCTGATTCCCGAATATAGATCCCTTGCTGGCAACACTGTTAAGGAGTGCATTGCGGGCTGAGATTGCGGGCCATTGGGCCATTGAGCTAGAATTGCGGGCTCAAGGCGCCATTGGTGCTTCTTCTGTCATTTCTATCAATGTCAAACTCTGTCTGTCTGTTCTGGTTCTGTCACTTCTGTCAGCATGCGAGTTTGTATTGTGGGATAAATGATCTAACCTACAATTTGTGTGATTGTAATTGTAATTTTCGTATTTGTTTAGTTAAAATGAAACGCAAATCTTCCTCAGTGCACGATGACGAAGCCAGGTATGTTTGAATGTGGTACTAAAGCCAAAGATTACTATTATATACTGAAAGCTTCATTCAGTATCCATCATGAGATATTATTTAGTTGATATGAACACTCGTGGATATTTATGTCAAGTATATCAATTTTCATTTGCAACTAGGTGTGTTATAAGACCGTCATGAATGTATAAATTATTGTTACAGGGTCTCACAATTGTTATTTAATAAAACAAAGAAGTTTGTTGAAAACTTAAACCCAAAATCTAATGAAGAAGCGGTTTCTGATCTCAAACCAGCATGGGTTGATGAAGACGACGAAAACTTCGGAGCAAATATTATACCGAGCATTAAAAGTACGAGTCTGTACACAGAAAAGCTAAAACAAAAGTATGAGACCTTAATGGGTACGCCAAGTTGGGCTAAAATAAATAAAACAAAAACAGAAGATCAAGATAAAGATGAAATATTAAGAACTGTTGGACATTTACACAAGAAAAAATCAAACCACTTGCCTAAAGATTTCCTGGAAATAAAGAAGTTCCCACAAATAAATTCTGCCACAAAAAATGAAGGCTCAATCATATCCTGCGTTGAGTTTCATCCTAAAATAAGTGCCGCCCTTGTTGCTGGACATTCTGGGGTAGTATCGTTGTTCTCTGTTGGTGGTGATGAAAACAACAAACTTCATAGCTTTAAGTTAAAAAAATGGCGCATAAGTGCAGCTCAGTTCTCACCTGATGGGTCAGAGGCATTCATTGCATCTAAAATTAACCACACATATTGTGTGTACAATCTTGTTAAGGCTGAACCAAAATTAATTCAACTGCCACGGACAGTGAAGAAACCTGTGATTTTCAAAGTATCAAACGATGGGAAATACATAGCTACTTGTGATGGCTTTGAGGAAGTCTACCTGATATGCACTGCATCTAAAGAATTGCTGAAATCTTTGAAACACAACTCTAATGTTGCATCTGTAGCTTTCAGCCATGACTGTGCACAATTATATTGTTATGGCGTTGAAGGAGAGATTACAATATGGGATCTGTCAACATACAGACCATTAAAAAAATTCTATGACCATGGATGTGTTACAGCATCTTGTCTGACCACAAGCCCTTGTGGTAAATTATTAGCTACAGGAAGTGGAGAAGGTATCGTCAACATATACCAAACTGAAACCTTAACTACCTCTGAACCAGTACCATTAAAAGTGATTTCAAACTTGACAACAAAAATAACAAATCTTAATTTTAATGCTACTACAGAAATACTTTCAGCCTCATCAGCATACTATCCTAATGCAGTGAAACTTGTGCATATTCCCTCTTACCATGTGTTTGCCAATTTCCCCAGCCCAACGTTGAACCTCCATCAAGTTGATACAGTTAATTTTTCACCCAACAGTGGGTATATGGCATTAGGGAATAATAAAGGATGTGCTTATTTGTATAGGCTTAAGTATTACAAAAATTATTGAAAATAAAATTCTTCAAATAATATTGTCTTTTATTTGCATAAATTATGCTACATGCTTGTAACACAAGCACTGGTGTTTCTAGTACCCTGTACCATATATTTTATGAGCTTACATTATATTAATTTTTACCCAACTATCTATGGCAAAGCCAAAATGAAACATTATGATTTTATAGTCTATGAATTTTATAGCAGTTTGTAGTTCCACTATAGCAACTAAACTACTGAGTCGATTTTGATGAATGTGGTGTCAATACTTACAAGCTCATGTTTCCCATGGGGGTAGGTAGAAGCTACAGAATGCTTGGTATTTTCCCGTTGAGTTACACCATTTTGTGTTACACTGTTACCCATTGGGATAAAAATTACCGATTAGTAACACTAACTCAATGCCAACTTTTTTTTCTATCGGTCCACCTGGTGGGACGCCTTTCAACTTTTCTGTCCCATCGGCCATCCGTTCTGCGAGTAATGTGCCCTGCCCACTGCCACTTAAGTTTGGCAATTCTTCGGGCTATGTCGGTAACCCTGGTTCTCTTGCGGATCTCTACATTTCTGATTCGATCACGCAAGGATACTCCGAATATAGCCCTCTCCATTGCCCTTTGGGTGACTGTAAGCTTTCTGCTTTCCCGCACGCTGCCCAGCCGAGTCGGATTCAACGGTTGACCTCTTTCCCGAAGTTGGCCCTACCCAACTGGAACGTTTGTCCTAGGTAGAAATAATCGTCCACAACTTCAGAGTGTAGTCTCCAACCTTGTTAGGAGTAGTAGGTGGGCATTCAACATCACCTTGGTTTTGTCCATGTTCATTTTAAGATCCACTCTTTCGGAAGGTCTACTGAGGTCATCGAGAATTTTACTGAGGTCCTCCATTATCTCAGCCATGACCACTATATCGTCGGCAAACCGAAGGTGAGTGATGTTCTGGCCATTGACGTTGATTTCTAGCCCTCTCTAGTCCAGAACCACAAGACATCCTCCAGTGCAGCGGTGAACAGTCTCGGAGATATGACGTCTCCCTGTCTCACACCTCGTGCAGAAGGATAGGTTTCGAGGTCTGATCCTGAAGTCGAACTGACATGGTGGCGTTTTTGTACAAACACTTCAACACCGTTGGAGAAACTGCAGTACAGCCCAAATCTCGATCGAATCAAAGGCTTTCTCGTAGTCCACAAACGCTAAGCAGAGGTAGGTTGTACTCCTCGGCCTTCTGAGCCATTTTGTATGTTAGAGATAAAATTTATTGTTTCTATGTAGGTTAGTGTTGGAAAAAGTCTTTTGATACACGTGGGCATTTTTATTATACCATTACAGGGTCTCGACTCAATAACGCCACGGCCGCAATGACAAAGTTTACGCCCTTTGCATCAACATGAACTGATTCAGCTATCCTTAATTCGAAGTAAACTATTTCTGCCTATCCCCAAGGGAAAAGAAAAAACATGAGTATTTCAATTTGCGTAAAAGTGTCTTCCTACTAATCTGTGTCACGAAAGTTATATTCTCCTCTCGTGTCAGCAGAATTATTAAAAAAAAGTAATCATCAATTTATAACGGTAAGCTTACGCAACGCCGGGTACCCTGCCAAGTTCAACCCCCCCATTTAGCTTTCCAGCAGGACAGCCTCGAAAAAAATGTTTCCACCCTTCGATCAATAGTGCATTGTGCAATAATGATCGAAGTTTCAGCTCTTTTGCAGTGTTTTTTAAATCTTTCCAGATAACTATTTCTGCATATAGCTGAACCTCTGATTGAACCTTCCATGGAAAAGTGTGTCGCCGAATAATAAAACATAACTTTTGAGAGAAAATGTTTATTTAAAATTAGACTTTATTCAACTATTTTGAAAAAAATCTGAGCACAAGCCATTATACGTTTACCATTCAACCACAAAATCATGACGAATCACAGACTTAAATAATGTAGAAAATGTTCCCTTTAAAACCTTAAACTAGCAGACAATATAATTTGCTACATATTAATAAAATAAAACATTTCATTTTAAAATATATAAAACGAAGCTGCTGCATTATGTAACATTTCCAGTGCCAAAGTTGTTCCTGCGTATGATTAAGATTGAAAACTCTTACGTCAGCTTATCAACCAATTTTTTTCTGTATGGGATTTAAAGAATAACGGGTATCTGAATTAAGTACGTCCACAGTATAGAAAAAACAGAAAGTTATACAATACAATCATTTTCTTAATGTCCTTCGGCAAACTTCGAGTTTCGTCAGTCGCCGGCTTTCTATCAGTTGCCCTTTACACTTGGTGCAGACCAGACTCTCAATCAACTTAGAAGTATATAGAGTTGTTAATACTCTTTTAACATTATGTAACTTATTTAAAAAATGGGAGGACAGCTGCTATTTTTACAGTACTTAGTTCTGCATTCAAATTATATACGATAAATCTAATAATTGACGGACATGTAAATTAGCATTTGTTGTATTTAGAAATGCGACGATTGCCGAGGGACGTTAAGAAAATAGTTGTACTGTACGTTACCGATTACATATTTCAATATTACCTATATAATAGGTTTTTCCTATAACTTTCTCAAATCGAAGACGGTACGACGTTCCAGAAGGATAGTAAACAGTGCCTACCTAATTAAACGTTGCCTGTATTTATTAACTGGCTAGAAAGCTTTTCAATTTATTAAATTTCTAGCAACTATCAATATGCTTTTTCTCTTTTATTGTGGAAAAGACTGTTCCTAGACTGTTACGGTATTTTAATGATGTACTATAATAAATGGAAGTGGACTGATTGAGATCGATATGCTAATAAATGGATGGTCAAGAATGTATTGTTGGCACTGAATATGTTAAAAACGAACACATACTTTAACAAACCAAAATTAGGAGAAGGCTTGATAAGTAAATATTAAGCTCCAGAAGAGAAAAATTGTGTCTAAAAGAAGAAAGATTGAAAACCAAATCACAGTATGGTTAATACACCAATATTACTAATCACCTAAAACAATGGACCTACATTGTGACTAAGTAGGCATCTTTAAATCTTAATATTATTTAAGGCAGGTTTCAGCGTAATACGAAAATTGGTATCAACAACATGAGCTCTGCATCTACATATTTAATGTTTTCACTAAGTACTTGACCTCACTGTAGTCTTCTACTATTAACTGGTGATGTGGTGAATTGAAAAACTAATAGCAAGTCACATAAATAATTTAATTAAAAAGCTAGTATTGTTTTACAACTGACAAAATAAAAGTAGCATCATATCACAATTATGAATTAACATTGTATGTAAAATTTTGTTAATGTAATTGCACATAACAAGAATGATGAATGAGACATAACACTATGGTGCTACATAACATAAAAGACGTTACTAAAAAAAAATATAAAAAAAAAATGAACATAATTATTATTATGTCAGACAATATTAATCACAGAGTATGTAGTATTGCATTACCAACTTGTGTAAGTTCAACATGTTCATCAATCTCATGCATAATTGCTATTAATATTTCAATCAGCGGCAATTTGGTTGGTTTAGGTCCATCGCTGGCGCTCGTTTGGCTCCAGTGCGGTGACATCTAGCTAGTGGCGCACTGCACTCTATTCATGCCAGGATGCTCATCGTCTTCCTCATAGGCATGGCCGGGGTGTGCGCGGCGCCGGCGCGACTCTTGTTCCGGATCCAAGTCGATCAGCTGGCACTCTTCAGCCAACTCGGGGATTTCAATCTGTAAATGTCATAAGGTTAATTAACACTATTAATTTTAGCACAATTGTATTTGTTTATCTATCCATTATGTTGCACCTCCCTTTTTTTTGTTTTCCGGGGTGGAAAAGCCTCATTGGCTGTCCTCCGCCTTGATGGGACGGAGGGGTCTGTAAGACTCCTACTGACTAAAAACCACCCCGCTGTTCCATCTCACACCTACGCCGGGGGTCTCGGGAACAACGATACTTCCGCAAACCCCGGCTAGTGCCGGCACGCCTCTGTGGGCCTCGACTTCGGGTTAGAGGGGAGTGAAGAGTTAAGATTCCCCCCGCGACATCTAAGAGGAGCGTGCGTGGAACACTACGCGCCCCTGATGTGTGGGGCGACGGACTCACGGACGTCCGTCGCCCCTGGACCCATTTAGGGGGGCCGGAAGAGGGCATTGTCCGCCCTCCGCCGACGCCCGGCGCGTCTGCTGCGGATCGGGTGAGCGGGTGAAATCTCCCTCTCCCTCTCCGAGACGATCGTTTCGCAGAAGGATACCACCGCGATGTTGCACCTCCTATGTTGTCTCTGTACCGCCCTAAGGTCGACCGGTAGAACATGCAGCCGGTCCACCTTTGAAGTGTTGTAATCTATTCATCTTCTTCTTTTGTGTTGATTAACACAACCATTCAGACTTTGTCCGACCAGTATGTAGCTACACGGACAGCTTATTCATTTGCTCCGTTAAAATTCCGTAAGGTGCAGGTGGTCGGGCATGAAGGGCAGACAAGGAGGAGGGCCATATCTTGTGAAGGGGCACTGTGTTTTGGTTGAGTCTGAAAAAACCTGGCCAAATGGAATATGATATTCAGGTTGTTTTTACAGCGGCCTCTATACTAATAATATTATAAAGAGGTAAAGTTTGTGAGGTTGTAGGGGGTAATCTCTGGATCTACTGAAACGATTTAGATTCAATTTGGATTGGAGATAGTTTGAGTCCCTGGGAAGGACATAGGATAGTTTGTATTCCCTTGGGATTATAAAACATTTTTTACGCGGGCGAAACCGCGGGTAGAACCTAGTAAATAATAAAAAAATATTTCCAGAATTCAGTTTGTCTATGATTATTGCCAAATCTAAATTAGCATTTAATATTGGCATGCATGACTTTGCATATTCTACCCACGCAGTAATGCAATGACGTATATAAACACGCCGTCACGTGTGACATTTACATAACAGATTACTACAGATACTCACCCTTGGACGAGGTGGAAGGCAGTTTTCAAGAGCAGGAATGACTTCAGGTGGAATGCGAGCAGGGAAGTTAACTAAGAATTGTATAATAAGCTGTCCCTTTTCAAACGGATTTTTGTACATCGGCATACCTGTAAAGTTATGAATAAACAATTAAGTATGTAAACAACAATTAATTAAACACTGTGCCAATAATAGTAAATCAAAGACAAGATGATTCTACTGCTGATGAGTTGCAGGTGTAATAAGTATAATAAGTGATTTATACACACCTTCATTCAACACACACTTGACTTCACCATGCTTTGTAACTTCGCCAGGCAGTACTGTTACCACAATATCCCTATCATCCAGGGTCCGAATAACCTTCTGGAAGCCACACACTGCCTCCACAAGCTCAATGTTCATGCGAATTATGAGATCATGGCCCGAACGTTTAAACGTCTGAAAAGAAAAAATATAATGCAATTAATAAAAAGGCCACCTAATTGTAGAATGTGTATTGAATTAGGCGTTGTCCTAATAGAAAGTGATTATCGCTCTAAAGGTTAACGCGCACCTAGACGCGCTGCAGGAGCCGCACGCACCGCAGTCATCGCATTTTATAAATCTTTGTGAAATCGTATCCAACGTCGCGCACCTATCCGCGCCGCTTTTCAGTAAAATGTAGGTATACAGATTCCACCAGTGCGTGCGGATGACGTCATCAAATTCGGCGCGTTCGATGCCGACGGTGGAGACGTCATCCGTATAAAATGAAACTATTGATATAAGATGTACAGATGTGGATTCGGTCGGATTGCGCGAGACCATGAGAAAATGCAATGACTGCGGCGCGTGCGGCTCCTGCGGGCCGTCTAGGTGCGCGTTCACCTTTGTACGCGATCATCGCATTCCTCGTAGCAAAACATGAAGGCGTCGACGACGCGGTCGCCGTACAAATGTACGCGACGATCGCGTATTAGAACGACACCATAGATTTTTTGACTATCCTGTAATTAAGCAAAAAATAAAGAGGGAAAGTACTTACTTCATGCTCCTTCTCATCTAAAACTATTACGAGATCACCAGGCTCGAGCTCGGGCTCTTGATCACCCTCTCCACTGAAGACGATCTTCTGGCCATCAGTCATGCCCTTGTCCAAATGGACTTCAAGAATCTTGCGTTCACGCACTGTCTTGCGTCCCTG
This sequence comes from Orthosia incerta, assembly GCA_948252205.1. Classification (NCBI taxonomy): domain Eukaryota; kingdom Metazoa; phylum Arthropoda; class Insecta; order Lepidoptera; family Noctuidae; genus Orthosia; species Orthosia incerta. The sequence continues at coordinate 13,060,702 of OX411748.1, forward strand.
TAACATTATAGTGATATTCAATCTGTGTTTTTAAGCTTTGTGGTATGTTTTTAAACAATACTTTTTGACCTCAATTAAACAATGGCAGTCTTCCTTTTGTGTCTGAGGTCGCGTATTTAGTTTCCGCCTAACAACAAACATTGTGTGACCTACTGAGTTTGGTTATGCGGTTAATTAGAGTTAATGTTTCCTGAAACTTGCTAACTTTGCATATTTTCTGAAAGGATAGCAGAGATACATAATCCAAATCTTGTTACCTGGCAGACTTTGCAGCGGTCCTTAGGGTCGATGATCTCCCTCTGTCCACGGCACTCGCTGCATACAGTCTGGATTTGATGAATCATACCAGGTGCCAACTGCTGAATCTGTACCTGCATACCTGTACCACGACAAGTGGGGCAAGTCTGTACTGCACCCTGAAACAGACAAACATAACTTTAACGCCTAGTTTGTGACTTGATGTGGTATATTAAAAATATAATATATTGTTCTGTGTTTTTTTTGCATTGTTTAGCTCCTTACCTTCTTGCCACCACGTCCCTCGCATTTTTCACAGATAACGTTCTTCTGCAAAGCCAGTTTTCTTACAGCACCACGGTAAAGCTCTTCTAGTGTAACAGACAGCTGATGAATGACATCCTTGCCTTTCCGCTCACGTCCACGTCGGCGACCACCGCTGAATCCACCACCAAAGAACATGTCGAACAAGTCCATGGGTGAGGAGAAGCCACTCCCGCCAGCGCCTCCCTCTTTCAATGCTTGTTCACCACCTACAATATCACAATGAAATGAAAAATCCATCTAAATAAGCATACATACTATGGTTATTTACAATGACTTGAGTGTTCTTTTTACATTACCAGCATGGGTTGGCAATTTTTATTACAATACATAAATTCTCATTTTGATTGGAGTAGTATGAAAAGGTTATCTTAGGCAATTACATGTATTATTAACTTAATACAGATTAAGATTCTTGTAAATGATTCAGAGTTAAAGGAAAGATGGTGGATTCACTGGTTTTTAGGTTACAATAATTTTAGTAAAAGTTTTTGTCATAATTATGAAATGATAAATTCATAAATAAAAACTAACCTTGGTCATAAATGCGCCTCTTGTCTGGATTGGACAGCACTTCATAGGCTTGTGAGATCTGTTTGAACCTCTCTCCTTCATTGGGGTTTTTGTCAGGGTGGTACTTCAGGGCTAGCTTCCTGTATGCTTTTTTCAATTCATCATTTGTGCATCCGGGTTTCACACCCAATATATCGTAGAATGTTGTTTCCTTCACCATTTTGTGCCTATTACGGAAATAAATTAAATGATTACTTTAGTCATCCAATTGTAAAATACTAGAAAGCTAGAGAAAATTCTAGTGCTTTGCGGCCTAGCCTATATGTTTACTCGTTATCAATTCTCTATTTAAATAACAGAAAACTATTGATCGTAAGATGATACCGCGGTATTTAATCAATACTAATTAGCAGTGACACCTTAATAATGTAACGCATGTTGCGTAGACCACGTACAATGTAATTTTTTTAACTTACGATGAGTGAAGAGAACGAGCGAGTAATGTGCGGCGACAAATCAAATCGATATTTAATATCACTTTATTACTGGTGGAAGAGGTAGAAACTCAAACATGGTAAAACTTCAAAATTGTCAAAGAAAGGAAATCGAAGCAAACGCCATACACATTTCCCATGAAGATTACGTTTTTGCACAATTTTTTTAAAATAAACTCACCTTTAATTCCTTTTCACGTTGAAGAATTTATTAACAGTCTTGAACCTTCTAGAAACACTGATTCACAATATCACGAGCACTTACAAAACGAACAAGGAACACGCTGTGCGAGGACTTCTTCACACGAGATTCTTTCAACTTCAAATGACGTTTGGTTTGATCGAACGAAACGAGGCGAGGTGGGTGGTGAGGAGTGAGGAGGGTTTTGTGGTTTTGTTGAGTCGATGGAAGGCACATTCGAGAAACTTCTATATGCTAGTTCACACTCACGGAAAAGAGTAAAAAATGGACAGTAAAAAAGAAGCACGAATAAATATTTGGCAAAATATATTATACCCATATTACAAAAAAAATTGATATCCGTGCTGGAACCAAAGGTAACTAAAGGACTTCTTTACATTCCCACAGTCAGTTTGTCCATTCTAAATACCTTCAAAATGCTGTAACATAATCGCGGCACCAGCTTCGGAATCGAAACCAAAGCCGAGGTCCAAAATTTTAAGTAAAAATTAATGTTCTATGAATAATTTCATTGATCAGTTGAGAAAGCAGTAAATCAATGAAGTCTGGATTCGGAAACAAAATCCATTACGCACACTTTATCGCACCAAAACAGTTACAGTTTGGTCACCAAACTATATAACAGCCTGCAGCTCTACATCTGTGAGTACGTGTCCTAATATTGGCTTAAGGTGGAAATATATTATTAACACCCGACCCGACGCCACGCCACCCGACGCCTTCTGACGCGTTGAAGTACTAATCTATCCCATATATTTAATATGGTCAGAAACACATAGTCAACACGCCATGTGACGACACGCAATCACACGCGGTAACACGCAGTCGCCACCCGACGCATCAAACACAGTGTGTTCCTAGTTAACACCCGATGCCACACGTCAGTCAGTTGAGAGCATTCCTGGCGTAAAGATATTTTTTGTATGTTTTTATTTAAAATGTCGGATGAACAATTCATCGAATTAGTAAAACGGTACTCATTATTATATGATATGATTTCAGGCCAATACCGTGATCATAGTATTAGAAATAATACTAGAAACAAAGCTATGATATGATCAGTGGTGCCACCTTAGGGTAATTTACCCTAATTTAGAGTTAAGTTTAATCAGCAGGGTCATTTTTAGGGTACAAACTCGGCGAGGGTAATTTTTATGTTTAAGCTATAATAGAAATCATTAACTTATTTGAGTCAAATTTTTAATTGGAAGTCGGTTGTATTTTTTACCCGACGGCCGAAGAAGAGAAATGCGTTTATTGTAAAAAGTTTTAATTTTTGACTTTTTTGTGTGGCACATTACGGTACGGCACAGTTAGTGGTCAATTTCTAGAGTAGTCTTACTTCTTGGATGTATGTTTGTTACTCAATCACGCCAGAACGGCTAAACAGATCGAGATGAAATTTTGCTGATGGATAGATTATAGTCAGGAATAGCACACAGGCTACTTTTTATCCCGGTATAATGTTCCCTTGGGTGATCAAGCACTTTTGACATGGGCGAAGCCGTTGGCAGAAGCTAGTGTACAATAAATGAACATGCAATCCCGGGTGATTTTCTGTAATATTTTGAAGAGTTCCGTTGAATATCTCCGAATTTCTTCATCAGATCTTCATCAAATTTAAATGGGACCAATTCGGGTACATAACCTTCCAAGCAAAAAATAATTTTCAAAATCGGTCAACAATTGACGGAGAACTCGGTGAAAAATGGCTGTTGGTGATTTGAAGACCCGGACTACAAATAAAACCCCGCCCGCCCGCCTTCTGAACTAGCACAAATCCGGGGAATGTCGGATAGATGTCAACCCTGTACTAGCGAAGCGTGTTGTAGCATCACGTGGGGTGTTGTATATGTGCACGGTTCACGTTGGGTGGCGTCGCGTGGCGTCGGGTCGGTTGTTAATAATGTGTTTCCACCTTTACTCACACAAAATGTATTACATGCAAACTCATTTTTATTTTAAAATGTGTATTTTTAATTAAAGAATCCTGTCCTTATTATATAAGTTTTTAAAAATCAAACGTACCTTTTTTAAAATAATCGACGTTTTTATTATGTTCCGCTAATTTTGCGTATAACAAACCATTAGCGTATAACAATCTTTGTCTTACCCAATAAAAATATACAATTAGTAATCAGTGAACTTTATTTATAAAAAACAGATAAAAACATTATAAAACGTAATAATATTCATTACCCGGCTATTCTATAAGACGCGGCAGTCAGTCGCGTCCGTCAGTCGCGGCCGATAATTTGTTCCCAGCTTAAATCTCTTAATATAACAGAAATGGTGTGCACCATGCGGAATGGCCATCGGAAAGACAACTTCAGAGTGGCCAAGAATATTGGGAAGTACTATATTCCATGTAATAATGGAATTCATTATTACCAATGCCAATGGTCACCAACAGCTCAGGTATACTGAGCGTTCTTTTTCATTCAAGTCACACAGTGTTTTTTATTCGATTGTAGTTAGCAGCCTTGCCTTGTCCTTATATTGGGGCTTCTAGTGTAAAAAATATTTTTACTAATTTATGGGATGACAGACGACATTCTAGAATTTGACACTTGACAGTTTCTCTCTAAATGACAGATGACAGTAACCTCATTGTCATTAATGTCATTGCAAAAGACTACTTTACATTCTGGACCTCATTGGTGGAGGTGATAATAGCAGTGGTTACAGTTCTCTGCTGATAAAGAATAGATCGTGATAAGTAATTGATAACGTCACTTGCTATAGCACGGCGCGTGTGTTCATAGACAGTTTGCAGTCTGCCAGTTTCGCTACTCGTTGCGAATTGGTCGCAAGTTTGTTGAATCTAGAGTTGTCTTCTACCATTTACTTCCGTTTATTATTTACGTATTTTAATACATTACAATAATGGCAGAGAAAATATTGAAAAACAGAGTCTGCATTATCGGCTCTGGTAACTGGTAAGGCGTCTTATTAGTTCGTGCATTATAATTTATTTATAATATTTCACTACATGTGTAATTCGATCACTTGTACGGACTGCGGACATTAAAAGTGGTGCTGTGCTGACTGACCTTTAGCAAAATGATGACATAACATCAAAATTTTAATCTCCCAACAAATAACATTGGATACCTACATATTAACCTCATCAAATTATTATTAATTAATGACTTTCATTTGTACGTAGGCATTAAATTTTAAGTAAGTGAAATGCCAGTTGCGCACTGCATTAGTATAAATTTTATTAATTCAGGGGATCTGCAATTGCCAAAATTGTGGGCCGCAATGCTGCCCGACTCCCTAACTTTGAAGACAGAGTTACTATGTGGGTGTACGAAGAGATGATTGAAGGAAAGAAGTTAACAGAGATCATCAATGAGACCCATGAAAATGTTAAATATTTACCTGGACACAAGCTTCCTGAAAATGTGGTAAGTACTTGAATGTTGTATTTTTTTTGAGAGTAAAAGTAATGTTTTAAATAAAATACATCTTAAATGTAGCAATGGAACTGATAACCTTGTAATAAAACTGTTTCATAACATACACTGGCATACACATTTGTGTTTCAGAAGACTGTTAGTTACAATATGTGTTCATGACAGTGCCATGTGAATAACACATGTCCAATCTATTTTTGTGACAGTTTGTTATGGAAGCAATTCAATGCCAATGCTTTCTTGCTGCCTCTAAAGCTGACTGCTGGCAAAAGTGTTAGATATTTTTAGTGCTTTTTATGTTTCTTATATGACCTAACTGGTGTTTTGTAAATGTTTCAATTATTATAGTTTAATTGCCTTTTAATTGGTTTAGAAAATGTTATTTATCATGTGCAGAAGTCTAGTTAGGTTTCTACAAGATTACTACTATAACTCATATTTTGTAGATATAATATGATAAATCACTAGGTATGGGCATAAATGTATACAAAAAATTGTATGCATATGTCAACATTTATATGTATTATCAAATGTTGACACATTCTTATCAGATGCAGTTTGCAAAAAATATTTACTAAATGTAAAATTAAAGTACCTATTACTTTTGTAAGTAAATAATTGCCCAATGCTGTTAGTTGACGGTAATTTTCCATTTCAATGATCCTATTATAAGAACTCAGTACTATGCCAAATCAATCAGTGTTACTATTTTTCTGGCCATGAAGTATTTACACAATTAATTAATTTATTTATTTAGTAATAGTTCTTTTTTAATGTTCTTACTTAATAGCAAAATTATATTAGTTCTAGTTTATACATAAGACTGAACATAACTTCATTGAAACAAAAGAATATTCTGATGTACCTACACAATTAAGATCTTGCAGTGTTTCTTCTGACCTTGGAATTGATTAAGTGTGACTGTTATATCTATACTTACCTACTGCATTATGTAACTCTGTACCTATACAGTACTCATTTATTTATCAGTTCTTAAAGATGTAAAGACAATGAAAACATGTCATTATGCTGTTAATAGCATACCTCTAAAAATTGCTATTACACATATATTGTAGCTTTAATTTGAAGTTATAAATAGCTGTAAATTTTACAGGATGTTGTTATATCATTATGTAGGCTATATAGATTGTTACAAAAGTATACTTTCTTATATATTTTTGTTAGGCCAATGAACAAAGAAAATAAAACAATGGACGATATAACATACGAGTATGTAATAAAATACTTGTTAATATAATTGTACTTGTTTTTAAGTTGTGCATTGTTCCATACAGGTCGCCATTCCCGATGTGGTCGACGCAGCGAAGGACGCTGACCTTCTTATCTTCGTAGTACCCCACCAGTTCGTAAGAACTATCTGCTCCACACTCTTAGGAAAGATAAAGCCGACGGCAGCTGCACTTTCCTTGATAAAGGTACACGTGTTTGAGATTAAATGCGTCTTTAGAATATGATTAACTTAGCAATAATAAAACATTGAGAGAAGCGAGCTTTTTCCCGCGGTTTCAGCCCCATGAACCGAACTTTTATCAGAGATATAATATACGGTCTAACTTAAAAAAAACCGACCAAGTGCGAGCCGGACTCGCGCACGAAGGGTTCCGTACCAATATCGCAAAAAAACGGCAAAAAAATCACGCTTGTTGTGTACATTATCTGTGAAAATTTGAACTGCCTAGCTATCACGGTTCATGAGATACAAGCTTGGTGACAGACGGACAGACAGACAGACGGACCGCGGAGTCTTAGTAATAGGGTCCCGTTTTTACCCTAAAAACTAAATTAAACGGTGAAATATTTTTTGTAATCTTATCAGTAATTTCGGAGTTTAGTTTTTACAAACACTTATAAACAAACAGATTTAGCTCTTTATAATATTAAATGTATCTATATTTTCCTAGGGCTTTGATATCGCAGAAGGCGGTGGCATCGACCTAATCTCACACATCATCACCAGGTGTCTCAAAATCCCATGCGCCGTGTTGATGGGAGCCAACATTGCGTCCGAGGTAAGTGCCTATATTTCCTAACCAGCGGCTGCACCTACCTACAAGTCTGGCTGTAAAGTGTACCCATACAATTCTTTAACCTGTTTACGAAGTCGCATAGTACGCCTTTCGAAACAATCTGTCTCGCTGACGGGTTATTTAGAACTAGTTTTCAGTTCCTGACTTGAGATAGTGCGTAATTGCACGACGTAAACAACAGTGGGGGAGCATAAATGTTCATTATGACCGCTTATAGAAAGATGTTTGCCTCAGCAGGGAATCGAATCGAAAATAAAGCGAAAAAAAAACGCCTCCTATCGATAGAATAAGAAGTCGTTTCAAAACAAGTCTTTACATAAAAGACTGGCCAAGTGCGAGTCGGACTCGCGCAAGAAGGGTTCCGTACCATTATCGCAAAAAATGCCAAAAAAATCACGTTTGTTGTATGGGAGCCCCACTTAAATATTTATTTTATTCTGTTTTTAATATTTGTTGTTATAGCGGCAACAGAAATACATCATCTGTGAAAATTTTAATTGTCTAGCTATCGCGGTTCATGAGATACAGCCTGGTGACAGACGGACAGATAGACAGACGGATCGTGGAGTCTTAGTAATAGGGTCCCGTTTTTACCCTTTGGGTACGGAATCCTAAAAACAATAACGATATCATCGCATACCGATCGCGAACAATTTGAAATGGGTTGATAAAAATCAATAATTCATAAACTAAACATGATATAAAATAATCTTTGGTTGTAAATTCACTCTTGCAGATTTATAGCATAGATTAACAATCCAAATCGGATTGGTAAAAATACCGTTTTCGATAATATACAGTGATTGGACAAAATTGTATTAGTCTGGTGGGTGTGTTTTAACGTCGATAAGGTTAAATTTTAAAATGAGCGACCTGGCAGCCTTATTGCGTAAAGAATTCGGAAAGAGCAAAGGGCAAAGAGCTTGAAAAATCGACCAATCACATAGACGGAAAGCCACATCGCGTCTTTCATCTCGCATGTGATTGGTCGAGATTTTCATAGTCTTTGCCCTTTGCTCTTTCCGAATTCATTACGCAGTAAGTGCCCTGTTTTAATAACTTATTAATTCCTTATAACCTGGCAATTTTTGGTAAAGCACTTTTATAAACAGATGTAAGTAGGAACCTAATGAATGCGGATTTGCCGAAGTTTTTGTAGGAAAGTATTATTAATGGCGCCCAACCCCCAAGGTTTGGGCCTATTGGCGCCCAAACCTTGGGGCTGGGCGCCAATAGGTACTCCTCATCAGATATAGGTACTAGGTACTTACACGAGGTTGCACCGTGTCAAGGTATATTACTCACGCACTAAAAAACACTTAGCAACGACGATTTGGCAAACTGCCTAGGAATTGCACGTTAGCGTAAAATATTTTTTTAATGTTCTACTTGGATTTTAAATTGTAAGAACAATAGTAATTACAGAACTGTCATTATAATAACGACTTCTGTGTAATTTGTAAACACAACATTATTAAAAACATTAAAACTTAAATTACATACTTCGGTAGGCACATAACCGGACTGTTAGGTTCGATAATTGAAGCTCTATTCTAGAATACTTGTTTATGTAATACTAGCGTTATCCCGCGACTTCGCTACAGTGGCCTAGCATAGGAACCGTGCATTTTTCTGGTAAAGGGCGGTTACGCACTACATCCGATCTAGTTCCGCGTTCTATCCGAATTGAAAATGTTCTAAATTATGACTAATAGAGTTCGGATATAGTGCATAAGCTTCCCTACAAAAAGTACTACGGCTATTTCGGAACTGAAATTTCACGGCTTCGGATCTGATGCAGTGCGTAACCGTAACAGTAATAAGTAAAATAAAAAAAACCCTTCACATTTTTATTTCATGCTTTTTAAACTACATAATTTATCTAATAGTAGACACGCTTCGATCGACAATCTATCAAAAACGTAATTATGACACGATATCTTGAGAAAATACCCTGATTCAAACAGTATACGCTTTGAACTCATACGCTTTGAACGGCTGAACCGATTTTCACAAACAGCTAAGAACACTCTCGATAAAGTCACCTTTCAAACAAAAACAAAACTAAATCAAAATCGGTTCATCCGTTTAGGAGCTATGATGTCACAGATAGATACACAAATACACAGATACACACGTCAAACTTATAACATCCCCCTCTTTCCGTAGGGGTTAAAAAGTAGCCTGTGATAAAAGTATCTACTCGGCGGTAGTAGGTATTTAGCTTTCTATTAGTGTGAACATTTTCTTAATCGGATCAGTACGGCCAGACTTGTAAACAGGATTAACACCTTGATCCATGATTAATTCAACCGCACTTTCATTCGTAGGTTGCTGAAGAGAAATTCTGCGAGACTACGATTGGATGCCGGGACGTTATGCTGGCGCCAACGATGCGTGACATCATTCAGACCGAATACTTCAGAGTCGTCGTGGTTGATGATGAGGATGCCGTCGAAATTTGTGGGGCTTTGAAGGTACGGGTAGAATATTACAGTGTGGCATAAAGCGTCGAAATGTGTAAGTTGCGAAGTATATGTGGCGTACTTTGAAGCATGTGATAAGGGAATGTTATGGACTTGTGGTTTAAAAGGTGCAGGGCCGACCCGTTCATATCGGCGAATTAGGGGACAGCCTAGGGCGCTCGTATTACGGAGGCGGCAAATAGCAGCTTCAAAATTGAAACAAATTATACAGTTTATTTTTTACTTATTTTGTCACGAATTCACTTAAAAATGCTTAGATGGTTAATTCATGTTGAGAGGATGAATGAAAGGTGACTCACAAAAAGTATTCGTGAGTAGAAACCACGAGAGAGGACGGACGTCCCAGAAAGACTTACACTGGATCTTACTGGTGATGTTCTTCAGAAGGCCAGCAGCCTTATTGCGTGATGAATTCGGAAAGAGCAAAGGGCAAAGAGTATGAAAAATCGACCAATCACATGCGAGATGAAAGACGCGATGTGGCTTTCCGTCTACGTGATTGGTCGATTTTGCATACTCTTTGCCCTTTTCTCTTTCCGAATTCATTAAGCAATAAGGCTGCAGGTGCGCAGTACTCAAAACCGGCGTGTGTGTATGACTGGATGTATGACAGTAAAAGCAGCGAAAGCAGCAGCCTTATTGAGTAATGAATTCGGCAAAGATCCTGAGAGATCCTGAGGGTTTAGAAGAGATCGCAGACCGCGATAAGTCCGCCTGTTGTATGTTTGTTTTAATTTTGATGTTTTTTTTTTTGTATTGTTTTATCTTGGTGTACAATAAAGTGTATATAAATAAATAAAAATCGACCAATCATATAGACGGAAATCCACATCGCGTCTTTCATCTCGCATGTATGGTCGAATTTTCGCCTTGCCGAATTCATTACGCAATAAGGCTGCAAGTGCTTTCTGTAGATTCTGCCCTGGCAACAGGTGTGTCTTAAGGGTACACTAGTCGACGGCAGGAACTATTTTGTGCGCGGGGTTAAAATGCATTTTATATCAACCGACAACACGTGCGGAAGAGATAGATGCTGCGATAAGCAGTAGGAAGCTAGTTCGCGTACGAATACACACTTTTGCAAATTTGTAGCGGAATGGATAATGATTAAGAATGCGGCGAACTAAGCTCGCAAATGCAATTCGAGGCGAGTGAAAAATTCATTCGGAGTATTGCTATCTCAGTTTGCACGCACACGCGGCGCTGTGTGTGTGCGCGGGTAGATACTCGCACACACGGCTGCGCACAGCGCCGCGATAGATAGCTTCCTAATCGTCCGTCATAACGACTCGAAAGATTTATTTTTATTTTTTTTAAATATTATTATTTAGGTATGTTCATTATTTGCTTTTTTTTGTTGACTACTTTGGGGAATCGTTGGTAAATGTACAGACTAGTAATGCGTTTTTACGAAATTATTACAATATATCAAGTTTAGGATAGCTAGCTATCACTTGTCTTTGTACCTATAGAAAGATTCTAGCAGCGTCATGCGTACCTTTTCAAATGGGTAATTTTGTAAAGCAATGTTGAAAGTTTATAATATTGGTGTTCTTGAATAAATAAGTAGGTACATCGTTTACGCAGGCAAAGCGTCTTGAGTCTTGGGGGTAAGCCGGCCGACGCGAACGGCGCCGCCGTTGCCGTTTTTTCTTATTTATGTAGGTATTCCTTTTAATAAACCTCAAATATGTATTATAATAATAAATAATGAAAGCAAGTAAAATAATACAAGCGTTACTTAGGCAAAGTATTAGTAAAAGACTAATATTCTAATAATTTATGACTATTTACACATAAGTGCAGATAAATAACAGTGCTCTGAGCTAAGAATATTAAAAATAAAAATACGGATTTTGAATAAACATTTATTTTGTTATGTTCTTACTTTATAGATCATCATTCATCTGTTTAAAAATTATAAATCGAAACGTGATAAAATCGTGTAACTAGGTAGTGTAACCATAAATAGTCGACTGAACGAAATAAAAAAAAATACAATAATGATAGTCAAAATCAAATATTTTTATTTTACATAGGCCTACATGGGCACTTATAAAACGTCGACAAAAGGTGCACGGTTCGGGTTAGTCGTTTCCTATGGAGAAGAACCGGCAAGAAACTCCATGGTTACTCTTTTAAATTGTTTTGTTTACAATATTTCCATGTTACAGCATTAGTACTTGGATATGGGGGGACAACGTAGGCCCGACAATAAGTCGTACGAAATTGAGAAAAAAAAAAAAATAATGCACGAAATAAAAAGTTAACAAATGTTAACAATCATCTAGAAAACTAGAAAGCCTACAATGTTCACACATTCACAATAGGTAAAAGAATCTATACAAATGTAAAAAAAAAAAAAAAAAAACACAACTCTAAATTTAACATGTGGCACAAATACTGTAATCAGTGCTGTAACTATTCTTAGCTAAGGGCTATAATGATGATTGAAAAATATTGTAAAAAGTCTAATTAAAAGAGAAAAAAAATGAGATTGAGAATAGTTAGAGATATCCATATATTTGTGCCGTTTATGAGTTACCAGGGAAGCCGCATGCGCAGAGGGTGTCAAAGCCAAATTTTTTATCTTCAACGTAGTCCTTGATTTTATAATATGCTTTTTTAACAAGGACACGTTTGATGTAGTTTTTGAACTTTCCATCGGTCAGTTCTATAACTGACTTAGGCAACTTGTTATAAAAGCGTATACTGTTTATAAGAAAAGACTTGCTAGTTTTCGTTAATCTGAATTTGGGTATTACAATTTCGTGCTTACTGCGTGTATTTAAATTATGGAAGTCACTTCTAGTTTTGAAAAGCCCTCGATTTTTGCGGACATACAAAATACATTCCAGAATATAAAGTGAAGGTAGAGTCAGTATATCGATCTCTTTAAATTTTTCTCTGAGGGACTCGCGAGGACCCATTTTATAGATCGCGCGGATTGCCCTCTTTTGCAAGATAAAAATTGAGTCAACGTCTGCTGCTGACCCCCACAGCAGAATGCCATAAGACATAATACTGTGGAAATAAGCATAGTATACTAGTCTAGCTGTGGCTACATCGGTTAACTGCCTTATCTTCCTTACTGCATAGGCAGCCGAACTTAACCTGCCCGAAAGAGTTCTAATGTGCGCGCCCCACTGCAATTTTGAATCGATAGTAATCCCCAAGAATACAGTTTCCGCTATTATTTCAAGATTTTTGCCGTCAAGATTTAGATTTAGGTCACGTTGAGGTACATTTGGTAAAGAGAACTTTAGACATTTTGTTTTTTTCGCATTCAGTAAAAGATTGTTAGCTGCGAACCATTCCGAGAGAACAACCAGACTTTCATTGACATGTAAGACATCCGTATCTTTCCTATCTATTTTAAAAATTAGCGAAGTATCATCAGCAAATAGAATTATATCCGATAATTTGGCCATCATAAAAGGGAGATCATTAATGTAAACAAGAAAAAGGAAAGGGCCGAGAATTGAACCTTGGGGCACGCCCATTTTGACTAGAGACCCGGAGGACGTCGCCCCATTAACATTTACTTTTTGCTGTCTGTTTGATAAATAGGAAAGCACAAGATCAGCAGCTTGTCCTCGAATTCCGTAGTGTTGTAATTTACAGATCAGTGTGTTGTGGTCGACGCAGTCGAACGCTTTTGACAGATCACAGAAAATGCCAATGGCATCCTGGGACTTCTCCCAAGATTCCAAGATGTGGCTGATGAGTTTTACTCCCGCGTCCGTTGTCGACCTACCTTTCGTGAAACCAAACTGCTGACTATGCAGGATCCCATTTGAATTGAAATGAGACAACATCTGGTCCAGCATGATTTTTTCATAGATTTTACTCAATGCTGGTAGCACGGATATAGGTCTATAATTAGAGGGATCGCTCTTACAGCCTGATTTGAAAATTGGTACTACTTTACTGTGTTTCATTAAGTCAGGAAACGTGCCGCTGTCCAAACATTGATTGAATATGCCTGTTAGGACAGGAGCAATTGAGTCAATAATATCTCCAAGAACCCTAACGGATATCCCCCATAAGTCTTCAGTGTTTTTTATATTGAGACTTTTGAACGCGTTTTTAATTGTATCAATGCATATTGGTTTAAATTTAAATGTTGGTATGTCTTTAGTAAAGTATTCCTTAAGAAGAGCTGCAGCCAATTTAGATGAGGAGGGAAGTGACTTCGTAACCTCTAACGGAATGTTGGTAAAGAAATTTTCTAATGTCTCAGCGACTTCTTGCTTATCAGAAATGGTTTCATTAGATATTTTCAAAGACAACTCATTCTGATCGCGTTGTTGTGTCTTTCCAGTTTCTCTATTAATTACTTGCCACACAGTTTTTATTTTATTATTAGAAACACCAATTTTGTTAATTATTATTTGAGATTTTGCTTGAGCGCATACTCTTTTGAATATTTTGGAATAGTTTCTAACATATGTGTGGAAACCTTGATCGGTAGTCAAAGATTTTTCGTAATATAAATTATATAAATTATCTCGGCTTTTTCTTATGCCCACAGTGGCCCATTCACTAAATTTCGATTTGCAATTTTTGACTTTAACTGTTTTTATAGGACACGTTTTATTGAATTCTTGGCAAATTGTAGAAAACAACGTGCCGTAATTTATATTGGGGTCTTTTAAATCAAAACTGGCGTTACAAAGGTTGCTAAAAACATTATTATTAAAAGAATTTAATTTATTTTTAGTAAGAGGTCTTAATCGAATTGATTTAGCTAGGTTATTTTTTTTATCTGACTCAAAAGATACTAGCTGACCTGTATGGTCTGACCTAACGCCACTAATTAAAAACGATTTTTGTACTTTACAATTAGTGAATACATTATCTATGCACGAAGCTGAAGTTGCTGTTATTCGTGTCGGTTCATTAAATAAATATTTTAAGTTAAATGATTTGAACAATGAAATGAGCTTACAGTTTTCAGGTGAATTGACTAACAGATCTATATTTAAGTCACCACAAACAAAAACTAATTTATTATCTCTGAAAAGTTTACTTAACAATTCTTCCATTGTAATTAAAAACAATGACAAGTTTGATGCTGGTGGTCTGTAAACACACAAGATAGTATGCCCCTCGACCTCCGCACATGCTACCTCACATAAGCGATCAACAGAGTAAGCAGTGATATCCTTTCTTTCCTTATATTTGAGATGACTATTACAAAGAATCAGGGTACCACCACCCACTGTGGATCTGTTGTACGCGCTGGCAACTGAAAAATTATTTACATTAAACAACATCCTATCTGGTTTTAACCAAGTTTCACAAAAACATAAGATATCCATGTGGTATTTATCTACTAACAATTCCACGTCTAAAATTTTGCCGGAGAAGCGATTTATATTTTGATGATATAGTAAAATATTACTATTCGTCTTCTCTATTGTCGGCTCAAATCGTTTAAAGAATCTACTGTAGTATTATCAGAAAAACTGGATAATACTGTTAAATCACTAAACCTAGTCTCAGTTAAATCATCAATAACTGCGTGTATATTAAAAGCTAACAATGTAGCTAATAAATGTCGACTATTTTTGGGAAGAAACATATGATCCCGAATCAAAACAAAATCACTAACAAAATTGTTGGTGTCAAAAAACAATAAACGGTCACTATGACGACAAGATAAAATATGCATCAAGTTATTTAAACTAGAAATGTATTCATTTTCCTGAACAAGTAACTTGTCAGAATAGGGCAATGCACATAATATTAATTTGCCTAATCTTAACTTAAGTAGGGTGTCAATACCATTAACTATGTCCCTTTTTGTTACACTAAGGCTATTTCCAAAAAGAAGCACTACAGTAGTTTGCTCATTCAATTGTGTCTGTTGAATTTTATGAATGAGCTCATTAAAATGCAGTTTATGATAACAATGGTTCACTATTATGTGTTTAGAACGGTTATTTAACAAAGATCCAAAACCTGTTCCTAATTTGTCTGAATATACTAAGACATTACTTTTGGTGGGGTTCAAAGTTGTTGCAGTAAGATCAATGGGTAAAGATGTAGGAGCAACATGTTGTGACATGAGAGGTGGCGGAGCGGCAGCACAACTACAGGTGAGGTTGTTAGTCAATGACTCATACCTCTCTGCATTATATTTCACCAGGTCCACCAACTCACAGGCCTCCTGCAAGCGCTCACTTAACATCTGTTGACTACATTCATATTTACAAAATATTTCCTTTAGTGTATTTTCCCTACTCAATAATTCCCTTTGTAGGTTCTGAATGTCAACATCATACATTTGTGTACTAGTTTCCAATTTACTATTACATATATTTAATT
This sequence comes from Orthosia incerta, assembly GCA_948252205.1. Taxonomy (NCBI): domain Eukaryota; kingdom Metazoa; phylum Arthropoda; class Insecta; order Lepidoptera; family Noctuidae; genus Orthosia; species Orthosia incerta. The sequence continues at coordinate 13,076,761 of OX411748.1, forward strand.
GGTTTTTTAAATTTCTGCAATCTCTTCTAAGGTTAACATTATATTTGTAAACACTTTGATTTTTTAAAAGTTTCTTATATTTATTAATACTTTTATTGATCTTAATATATTTCTTAATTTTATTGTGACTACCTAGAATTGGACGTTTAGCAATGGTATCATCCCCCGTAAGGTCTATGGTAATGGTGGGCCGCTCACACTCCAGCTCGGATGCACTAGCCATCAGCTCATTGTACAGCTTACTGTTGTTAGAAACCTCTTCGCTGACTTTCAGCGAGTCGATGGAGGTAATGGTGTTATGAGCCTTGCACAAATCAGCTTCCAGTACAGATATACGCTTCAGTGCCTGGTCATGAGTGTCATGGCACTGTTGAAAATCTGACACTAATTGACGGAGATGGTGATGCTGGTCCAGTATATCCATATGCTGGGAGTGTAGTTCTGCAAGCTGGTTCTTGAGTTGAGTGTTTTTGTTCACTATTAGCTCAATTTCAACCTCACTTTCCTCTCGTTCCCGCAGAAGCTTGCTGCACTCATTTCTTGACGATTCTAGCTCTCTCAGCGCTGCTTTCAGTTTGTCACTCATGTCACGAACGGTAGCTGCCCGGGTCATCATATTGATGGTTTTCCTTAAGCAACACCTGCAATGTGACAGGAAACAGCTGAGTATGTGAAGATAATACTAAGTTATTAGAAAACTTGAGAAAGTAGGAGGGGTTTTAAAGTTAAAAGAAGTAAAATGTAAGAAATAAGATTATAAAAATATATGGAGGTAAACGAGAAAAAAAATAAATAAAAAAAAACTAAGAACAAAGAAAAGCTATTTAATTTAATATTCTCAGACTTAATTACAGGTACTACTTTAAGGAAAGGCTTTAATAAACATTGGTGTTTATTGCTAGATTCGTTTAGGGATTGTTAAGAACATCAGTTTTAGTGGGAACAAAGTCTCTTTACAATGCTAATAAACTATGGGGTTTAGCTATGATATTTACACTGTAATAAAGATATTAATATATCTTGTGTGAAGTAGGTTTTGCAGTGAATGTTTTGTCTGGGGCAAGTGTTTTCGTCCTCGAATTTTGTTTCCACAATTTGTCAAACAAAATGAGACATAAACGTAGCCGGTGTGTACTGGACGTCGCTCAGAGCCCTGAGCAGTGTATGAGTGGTGTATAGTATATAGATAATACAGTAATAATTTGTAAATCAAAACAAAATACTCCCCCGGTTCGAAGAATTCAAATCCACAGTTCAAACGATGACAGCCGGTACATGAATTATTTAAATAACAATTGTTTTTGAGTTATTATAATAACAAACTGGTCACAAACACTACGAGTATCACCTTATACGTTAATTCTAATATAAATAAAGGATTTTAACAAACTAAACACAATAAAACAATAATTTTAAAATAAATTAGATACGAGGCCGTTTTTTGACGACCTGTCGCCAGTGTTGCCAACACAATTTTCCTATAGTAGTCAGAAAACTTAGTGTCAAAGATCCACACAAAACTCGCTGATTTATAAGATTTTGCTTGTAGGTATAATAATATGTATAAATAGGTAATCTGCAGTAGGTACCATTCATAAGAAGATAATCAACCGCAATAAAAATTTTAGTTTATGTACGCACTGATTTTTAGTTTATAGGTATTTACAATTTTATTTTATTTTATCAATCTTAGGAAAAATTACAGCTAATACAATAAAAACGCAGAAACAACATGCAAAAACGGCCAATTAAAAGTTTTCTCACATATAAATATTTGCATAAAATACATATCAGCGAGAGTTTAAAATTATAAAGATTTGCATTTTATTATGAAGTCGATTAGCCAGCCAGTTATCAAAGTTTATTGGAACTGCCTCCCCAGGGCAAGGGTCACCGAAGGTCAGAAAACAAGCCCAGAATAATTAAATAAACTAGAACGACTTTGGATTTTTTATTTTAGTTTTTTGTAATAGGAATTTTACAAAAAAACGTTCCAAACTGGACCAAGGGCATAAAGCCGCGGTTGTGCAGGCAAATCCGATCGTATGGTCACCCTACCCTGGGTGAGCCGAACTAACGTCACAGTAGGTAAGTAAAAAACCGGCCAAGTGCGAGTCGGACACGCGCACGAAGGGTCCCGTTCCATTATCGCAAAAACGGCAAAAAAATCACGTTTGTTGTATGGGAGCCCCACTTAAATATTTATCTTATTCTGTTTTTAGTATTTGTTGTTATAGCGGCAACAGAAATACATCATCTGTGAAAATTTCAACTCTCTAGCTATCACGGTTCATGAGATACAGCCTGGTGACAGACGGACAGACAGACAGACAGACGGATCGCGGAGTCTTAGTAATAGGGTCCCGTTTTTACCCTTTGGGTACGGAACCCTAAAAATGCAGTGTAGATAAGTCTTAGCGGTTTCCTTGAGATAATTACCTACGCCCGCATTGTCTCATTCATGACATGAATAAAAAACTGGCCAAGTGCGAGTCGGACTCGCGCACGAAGGGTTCCGTACCATTATCGCAAAAAACGGCAAAAAAATCACGTTTATTGTATGGGAGCCCCCCTTAATTAATTTTATTTTAATTTAATCATTACTATTTTTTGAAGTGAATATACAACTAAATATACTGTGAATATTTCAAGCGTCTACCTGTTTCCGTTATTAATATCGAGCAAAAAACAGAAAAAAAACACGTTTGTTGTATGGGAGCCCCCCTCAATTTATTTTATTTTAAATTAATAACAATTATTTTTTGAAGTGAATATACAACTAAATATTTCGTGAATATTTCAAGCGTCTACCTGTTGCCGTTATTAATATCGAGCAAAAACGGCAAAAAAATCACGTTTTTTGAATGTGAGCCCCCCTCAAAAATGTATTTTCTTCTGTTTTTTGTATTTGTTGTTATAGCGGCAACAGAAATACATCATCTCTGAAAATTTTAACTGTCTAACTATCACGGTTCACGAGATACAGCCTGGTGACAGACGGACAGACGGACAGACAGACAGACGGATCGCGGAGTCTTAGTAATAGGGTCCCGTTTTTACCCTTTGGGCACGGAACCCTAAAAAACGAAAAAAACAAAGCTTCGTAAGTTGGTAGATAGGTAGGTAAATACTAATTTATAAAATATATTATAAAATAAAATAAATAAATATATAATTATATATAATTTATAAAATATATAGGTACATATGTAAAATAGATAGGTACTATTTATGTAACTTATTTTATTATGTCATTGGGAAACTGTGAGAAACATCCCAACGTTAGAAGTCCAATGTCCATGTCGGCAACCAAACCAAATTGTAAACAATAACAAAGTCCATAAACAACGCAGTTCGTAAGAAAGTAGATTACTCAATAACAAAGTTCAAATCACAAGGCAAATCTAAATCAAAATTCATAGAATAGGTCAATAGTGTCAGAAATATTACAATAAGTACAATTTAGAAAATAAATACGCACTTACAGCACAGTAAGTAAAGTAATCGACAAACCATAAATAATACAACAAACAGTGAAACATCCCCGAAGCACACCCGCAGTGCCCCGAACAAACCCCGTACGAACGATGCACGTGAGCAGTACGACTACGCACACATTGACATTTGCTTGACGCGACAGCAATAATAGCTATTGAAAAAGTATGATTAATTTGATGTGTTCCGTAATACCAAAAATTATGAATGAAAACTTAATGTTTTTTAAATTACTTTTTCAATTATTTGTATCTTGATAATATGAGCTATGTTCCTGCTACGACAATATTATAGATATTGTTTTTTATAATACAGAAAAATCAATAAGAAAACATGTCATTTACGCGCTAAAAATGTACGAAATGGAATTCGCTTAAACTTCATATTAGGTAAGTATTTTGAAAAAATAAAGCCGTACGAACCTAGGTAAATACTGTCTAAATCCGAATATCAGCATCATATGGTGGAAATAAACTCAACTTACAAATGATTTAGGTATTCCGTTTGTATGGACAATTCATGCTTCGCCGCACCCTTAAGGACGAAACCGAGCGCGCGAAATTTTATAACAGACCTTTGGCAGTCTAGATATCATGAAAAAACGACTAAATCTATCTGTTCAAAATAAAATTATTTGCATTGTTGAACTACTAATCTATCCCTGTATGGAGGCCGTTTTGCAATTTTCCGTCTTCTTATGGTATTTATTTGCGCCCAAAAATGCGTTAAAATTAGTGTCGAAATGTGGAACTTTCGACGATCATAACTTTCAAATATTTTCTTTTTTTACTTTTTTGCTTCCATACAAGGCTAGATAATGATGAGACAAATTGATATCACTTTTTATTTTGAACATACATCTTCAAACAGTGGAATAGATCGCCTGGAAGAGATCGCGGATCGCGATAAGGCCGCCTGTTGTATGTTTGTTTTTGTTATAAGATGTCTTTTTGAACTATTTTTATCTTGGTGTACAATAAAGTATATATAAATAAATAAATAATCCCTAGACTACGTTTGTATGGAAGAATTTTCGACTAGTGTACCCTTAAGTGTACCTACAGTGTGTAACGCGTCGAAATGCATAAATGATGTTAATGAACGAATTTGTATGTGTAGAACATCGTCGCCGTGGGAGCTGGTTTCGTGGACGGCCTTGGTTTCGGCGACAACACTAAGGCGGCTGTCATCCGTCTAGGTCTCATGGAAATGATCAAATTCGTGGATGTGTTCTACCCTGGCAGCAAGCTCAGCACTTTCTTCGAGTCGTGCGGCGTTGCCGACCTCATTACTACCTGTTACGGTGAGTTCTGCATTAATTAGAGTGTACAATGCCAAACTCGGATACACTGCCGCATAATGAATGCCGAATGCGGTAAAAATAGACTCGTGTTTTGCCTTTATTAAGGCGACGATTCCCTTGAGGAGCTAATTTTAAAATGAGAATCACGTCTAAACGGCTAGTCGTAATTCTTTGAAAAATGTATATGTTATATTAGACTATTTTTTTAATAATTTGATCTAAGCAAATTTTGAGTTTTATTTGTATAACATAGTGTAATTAATTTGTAAAGTTACGTCTAAAACGGACAAAAACACGACAATCACACCAAAACCGCTGGGCGTATTTTAATGAAATCAACACCGTCTCAAAGATAATTTAGTTATCTACATTTTGATCTGAGGCTTTTTTTTAAAGTCATAGAATAATAAGGAAAGTACAAAAAACTAGTAAATTTTGCGTCGCGCGGGTGTGAAACGAGTGCGCGTTTTGTTCCCTCAAGGTCGTTGGCGTTAGTCGTCGTCTTAATCTTCATAGCTACTATGATGTATGATATACTGGTACTGGTGCGTTATTATTCTAAGTATACTGGGTTGGTTGAGTGGAAAAGTAGCCAGCGCATCTTCACTTATCTAATCTGAATAGATATCTAATGAGGGTATTTAAATAAAAACTAGACTCTCAATTTAAAGTAACTACAGCTGACTACGGGGTTAAAGGTCGTATAGTTACCTACTTGTATTCTTTTTAACACGCTTTTATTAGCTTGGTATGTATCTATGTATCAATGTAACGGAATCTTTGAACGTGATTTTCACCCACTTCAAAACGTCGGATTGATATGAAACTTTGCACACCTATCAAGGAACGATGACAATGCAATAATTTTGTCAAAGTCAAAGTACTTTTGAAAGTCAAACAAAAATTAAAATTTACAAGTAATAAAAGTTGAGTCTACCGTGCGCGTTTAAATTGTTTGTCCCATTAGTCTTACCAAGATCTTCAGGATTAGCGACTTTTTAGTTCGATTTACCATTAAAGCGTGTTTGTTAGTTTTTAGAACTACGATTTATTTAAGGTTCTGTACCCGACGGAACTCTATTGCTGTCACTCACGTTTCTGTCTGTCTGTCCGTCGTCTGTCACACGAGTTTTATAGCCAGACGGTTGGAGCTACAGTCTTCAAATTCTCACAGTATAAGCATCTTGTTGACCCAAAGTCATATAAATTGTCATTTTTTAATGTTTTTATATTGGGCGTGAAAAAAAAGGATCGTTGTTTAGTGCTCATTGAGTAAATACATACTGTATTTCTTGTTTAAAAAAAAAAATTGGAAAACAAAGGAATGAGAATCCACCAAAGTCAGCTTTTTTTATTACTGAAGATTTTTTAAACTTCCCATTGACCTATTTTTTCTTTGAAATACCCTCATTTTTCCTATTACAGCCAACTTAATTTTGCGGTTTGGTACGAAACCCTTAATGTGCGAAGTCCGACACGCATTTGGGCGTTTTTTTTTTGGTTTTATAGTCATTAAATATCGGTACCCATATCTTATCCCAATATAAGAACATAAGGATCATTGAATAGGCCTTTCAATTATAAAAGGCTCAATTTAAGAACATATAGATCATTCAATTACAACATTGGTGGCTAGCTTATCGCTTATTAAAGATCACGTGGTTCATTGGCTAAGGTCAATAAGATCAACCAGGTGAAACAACGTCTCTTCTATAGCTGCATCTAGTTAACCTTGTGGCATATTGTAGATACTCGAGGTGAAGGGACTTTGATAAAATACCTGAGCTAATATTTACTTGGGTATCTACATTTATTTAAATACTACATACTCTATCTATCTACCCTACCTTACCTAGGGTAGGTTAGGGTAGGTAGTTAGGGTAGTTAGTAGTTAACCTATCTACCGTACAAACCCTACCCTACGCTACCTTATCTACCCTATCCTACTTAACTACTTATACTTTACCCTACCCTACCTACATAGCTACCTACCATTTCTTTTTTCTTTCATAAGAACCTTCTCCTATCCTATCCTTCTCTTATTATATACTAGCTGTGCCCGCGGCTTCGCTCCCGTCATCTGCCTGCCAACCCTACCATACTTACCAGCCTGCCTGCCTACTCCACAAACTCAAAAAAACTTTTCACAAAAAATACTTCCGACTTCCAAATAAAACTACAAAGTGAAAAATAACTTTATTTTTGGAAGTCGGTATCTTGCGTAGGTAGGTTATTGCGTTATGGACACCGACTTCCAAAAATAAAGTTATTTTTCACTTTGTAGTTTTATTTGGAAGTCGGTAGTATTTTTTTGTAAAAAGTTTTTTTATTTTCACTTTTTAGTTGTACCTACCTAATAGGCAAGTTGTTTACCCAAATGTCATGAAACTTGAACATAACCGGTGAAATGAGAGATCTGCGTACCCCTTAAGAGTGTACTGGCGTGATGTTATGTTATGAAATGGTATAAACAACAAACAGACATGCGATTGCAGCAATCCCGAGAGATTTGCCGTTATTTATTGAAGAGTTCTGATGTATATCTTCGAATTGCTTCGTCAGTCCTACACCAAATTAAAATGGGACCAATTTCGGAACATACCCTTTCAAACAAAAAAAAAATTTTTGAAATCGGTCCACAATTGACGGAGATATCGGTGACCATAAATAAACAAAAAAACATACATAATGTCGAACATGGGACCTCCTCCTTTTTGGGAAGTCGGTTAAAACATGCCATTTTTTTTTCTAGGGTCATTCTTTCGCGTAAAATCTTAACACCGCGATTCAGGAAATGACTTTAAATGCACAACGCCATCTATCGAATAGCGAGTTCAACTGTCCGAGTAACTGCTGAATTGCGTGAGCTGTGATAATTTTACTTCTTGAACACTTTAAATTCATCTAACTTTTGATAGAGTGAACCGATTGCGATGAAACAAAAACTAAGTAATTCTTCAAGATACGCACAATTTTTATGTATAAAAGTTATCTACATTGGTTTCGTACATTTCACGTGATGCGTGCACAAATAAACAGACAAACAGACAAACAGATAAACAGACAAACAGACAAACAGACAAACAGACAAAAATTCCAAAAATGCTAGAAATGGGTTCTGTTGGTTATCCTTTAACACCCTGGCTATTTTTTTTGGTTTTTTTTTCGATGTACAAAAAATATTTTTCTACAGATTTATTATATGTATTGATCTTGTTCTATTTTTTATTTCTTAAATATGATAATATGATCCGTTTCCGTAAATGTGTCCGTGGCATCAACAGTGGGCCCTATCAGAATATCAGCGCAGCGTTATTTTCTTTTTGATATCGTTGCACATGCTGAGATAGGAGCCATTTTGGTCTCGCACGGGGTAATTTTTTTTATTTTTTATTATTGTTTGTGTTTTTCTTATCTCGTGTCTCCTGTGCGGGTCACAAATAAATATTTTTCTTTCTTTCTTTCTCCTAACAATAAAAAAACAACAAAAAAGTATTAGCGAAATCGGTCCAGCCGTTCACGCGTGATGGATCAAGGGAGTTAGGGATTCATTATTTTTAAATTATCTATTCTTATAATATTATAAAGCTGAATTTTGTTTGTTTGTTTGAACGCGCTATTCTCAGGAACTACTGATTGGAATTGAAAAATAATTTTTGTGTTTGATAGTCCATTTATCGAGGAAGGTTATAGGCTATATAACATCACGCTACGACCAATAGGAGCCGAGCATAAATGAAAAGGGTTGCAAAAACGGGCCAAAATTATTTCTTAAAAAGTATTTAGGGTAGGTAGGTAGCCAGTTGACGGGAGCGAAGCAGCGTGGGACAGCTAGTATAATATATAGATAGCATAACATCACTTACATATCGCCAGTATGTCCCCTATAGGGGGAAAACCATCAACTGGGCACAAATCTAGACTCCGGGGTGATACTGAGAAGTTCCAAACGGGAAAACCCAATTACTCTTTGCCTGACCCGGGGTTCGAACCCAGACCCACCGTGCTTAGCAGAAGTGCACACGACCACTAGACCAACCAGTCTGAACAGACTCGCGAAGGAAATTGCAGCGTTTATTTTTGATCAATTGATTTATGAGTTTGTCATTGAACCGGTTCAAAGCGTTTATACTAAGTGATGCAGCTGGCATAGGGATGAGTCTAGGGGGAAACTGACTCTAGAACTAAATCTTCTAATATATAAAAAAACCGGGCACGTGCGACTCGGACTCGTGCACGAAGAATAACGGCAAAAATATCACGTTTGTTGTATGGGAGCTCCACTTAGATTTTTATTTTATTCTGTTTTTAGCATTTGTTGTTATAGCGGCAACAGAAATACATCATCTGTGAAAATTTCAACTGTCTATAGCTATATCACGGTTCATGAGATGCAGCCTGGTGACAGACAGACGGACAGTGGAGTCAGAGTAATAGGGTCCCGTTTTTACCCTTTGGGTACGGAACCCTAAAATTAGATGCTAAAATGTTTGTAAGCGCATCACTTCAAAACGACTGCACCTATTTAGCTAATCTTTTTTTGTTTGGTTCGCCAGAATACAGGATAGATTTAAAAAAAATGTTTAGGTACGTAGGTAAAGTATGGTAGGTAGGTAGGAAAGTAGTTAAGGTAGGGTAAGCAAGTATTTGGGTAGGGTAGGTAGCCATATAATCATCATAATTTCAGCCGAAAGACGGATAGGATATATTTAGGAAAAATTAAAATATTATTACTGCCTAGGACAATTTTAAAACCGTCACATGAGAATCTAATAGCTCTGCGCTTCATAGAAACATTATATCGTTGAATAGATCGTAACGGAAGCCAGGTATTAGATAGAACAAAGCATAATGGAATTTCCCAGCGGCCATGTTGCAAACCATCGATTTTCTCCTTAGTAACAAAAATTATCTAACGCAAACATAATATTCGAGTGCTTTGTGCAAAACTTTTGGATGTAGAATGTGATCCGTGTGGTGTGCCAATATGCTATCAGCTTCGGTACATAATAATTTTGCCAAACTTCACTTCCTACCTACAACATGATAAATAATAATACATGCGATAAAGACTGATTGCTTGTTAAAAATCATTTGGCGAAGTTTTAATAGACATTTGATATTGAAAATCGTGACGATCCTTTTAGGCGCAGGCCACATAGAAATGGCGTCGGGCACGGGTGGTTTCCAATTCCATTCAAATTTCATACAAAATGCATGGAAATAAAGCGCTATTTAGCACACACGGTATATCGTTGCTCGAACGTGGTTATGACGCGCCATTTCGGGAGTGCGTTACTACAGCCAGAAAATGTCGAAAATCGTCATCTGAGTGCAATAGATAATTAGATATACAGCTTCTGTAATTGGTAAGCAGATTTTTAAATTTGGTAAGCTGATAGTTTTTTAATTATTTGATAAAAACAGTTCCGGCTGGAGTAACGTTACTGCAGCCAGATCTTTTGTTTTCTAACGGGTATTTTGAAATAAATGTTATCTAAATAATTAGGTATCAATTTGAAATAAATGGTACAACTTAATTTATATTTGTATTTGCTATGGTTGCGAAGATATTTAAAATCCTGCTGCGGTAACGTAATCTCGAAATTGACTAAACGGATGATTATAACTTTTGTACATGACATCTGGCTAATTAGTTATAATTTGTTACGCAATAAAAGAATCCACAATAATGCACCGTTTTGAAGTTATTTTAGTAAATAGAAATATGCTATAATAGGTCCTAGCACTTCCAATAAGCGGTCCAAAGACTAACTTGAAACGTTATTATATAGGTAATTACTGCCTATAAATGGTACTGAAGTTTCATAAGTATCCTATAAGTAATTAAAAAGTTATGATGAAACTTCAATTGGTTCCGGCCACGGCGCGCAGCTGAGATATTTAAAGACCGATTAACCGAGTTTCCTGTAGTTGTGGTAACTGAATCTTATATAAATAATTAGATATGTAGTTCAATTATATACCTATGAAATATCTGACTTGTACACTAATAAATTAACGAGATAATCGAAAAACAATACTTATGCGTGGTAACCCGACCAAATCTAGAATGTTATAAAAAAGCGGCCACGTAATACATTATACCAACCTGCCAAAACTTACAGGATAATCAGTGAAAATAATACGTGTTTGGTACAGACGGGTACACAAGTGGTAAAGTAAAACATAGTTATAATTAATCGACATCTTGATCTCATTTGATATCAACGCATTAATATTTATCGATTTACTTGCGTTTGTTGTATCGCAAACAAACAGAGTAAATAGATACAGACTGTTTACAATCTTTGGTGGGATTATTCCAGCCTATCTGTTTGAAAAATAAAAGGACTTACCTCTTTGTATCGACTAACAGTAATTTTCAATATAGGTAGGTACATTGTTTATACCCGACTGACGAAAGAGGGTAATGTTTTTATCAGTCTATGTTCGTTCCTATGTGGCATTCTAGAGGCCAAACGCGGATGATTCAGCGAAACTATTCACTTATTGGAAGAAATATAGGTATAGGTGGGTACTTACATTGAATAGTACGTGTTAATAAACTTATTTTTTATGATGTAATTGTAAGAAAAGCAGGCTATGCACTTCGATCGATATACTCGTGTTAATTACTGTGAAGTGTATTATCTAACGGGGACAAAGGCCGTGAACATTGACCACTTTGTGATATTGGATAGGTCCAAGAAACATATATTTTTTCTATATTTATTGACTCATACATTGTGAATGACACGTAACTTTTATGATGGTCCAGCAATATTATAAATGAATATCAATTTTATTAGAAAGTGCCATGTTTTTAGAAGTGTACCTAATTAAAAATTAAAACGGAAGTTTATTCGATCTTAAGACGACGACTATCGCCAACGACCTTGAGGGAACAAAACGCGCACTCGTTTCACACCCGCGCGACCCAAAATTTAGTTGTTTTTTGTACTTTTCTTATTATTCTATGACTTAAAAAAAAAGCTTCAGATCAAAATGTAGATAATTAAATTGTCTTTGAAATGGTGTCAATTTCATTACAATACGCTCAGCGGTTTTTGTGTGATTGTCGTGTTTTTGTCTGTTTTAGATATAACTTTACAAATTAATTACACTATGTTATACAAATAAAACTCAAAAGGGGAACGCCCATTTTGTCAGGGAACTTGGGCCCCTTTGAAAAAATGGTTGTATCTTGATGAATTTGGTTGTATATTGTAGATAAAACACGTTATATTCATAATTAGAAAACATTTTTTGTTTATTTTGCGGGGTTCACGAGAAATAACGATGTTTCTGTTCTTGAAATGAACCCTTATTACAATGCAATAAGGTGCATACAAATGTCCAAGTGAAGAAACCTGATCTGTTGTTGTATGTACATAAAAAGTAAAGGACATGGATGGAAAAAAACACAAAATATAAATCCTTTTATTGGATAATATTGAAATCGCAGACACGATACCTCATAAGGGGACTGTGTATGGGCAATCTCCTTTGCTTAGATCAAATTATTAAGAAAATAGTCTAATGTAACATATATTTTTTTCAAAGAATTACGACGAGCTATTTAGACGTGATTCTCATTTTAAAATCAGCTACTCAAGGGAATCGGCGCCTTAATGTGACTCATTATGGTTTCTCAATCAGCACTTTAAACACCTCAGAATGGAATCGATCTAAACAGGCTATTACCGTAATTAAAAGGTACGGTCTACGTCTATTTAATTACCTACAAATTAACAAAGACTTTATTTCTACATTAGCTTTTATCTGCGAAATCGTTTGCGTAGCTTATAGTTATTTAAGCTACAAGTGCGGAAAGTAGGTGATTTCGAGTCAGAAATCTTCTTAAGCACGTGTATCATACAACATTTTACTATGCATTGTGCGAGGAAATAAAAAAAATATCTGAACCAAGAAAGAAATTAATAAAATGGCGCTTATTCAAGGGCGCTCAGCATATCCACAGATTAACTAAGTTCATAGTTCCTCGGGCATATCTACTGCGCTTGTGCAAATAGCTGTCATGTCGTAACGCAAAAAGGCACGAGCAAAATATTCATTCTGCCAAACATTTAATGAATATTTAAAATTAATTTATTGATAAAAATCTAAATCTAGAGTAATAAAAACGCCTTAAATGAAGTATTAGTTTTGTTTTACCTTTTATATGAATGATAATATGTACTTAACTATTTTTTTAAACTTTTCTCAAATAATAAAAACTCTATGCGGCGGGCTGACGTTGGAGTTAAAAATTAAAAAAGTACAGGAAAGTAAAAAGCACTAGTAAAAAAAAGTGACACTTTCCGCACAGTTTGGCTGCTTGGAAAACGCTCTTTTCGAGGACATGCATTGTAAAATACTTTTTGGCAATTTTTATTTTATTTTTGGTTTGTAAGCTGCCTTGCTTGAGAAGTTATTGGTTCATCGTACAAACTTCCACCCCCTTATGGATGATTTACGGGATAAAAACTATCCTATGTCCTTCCCCGGATCTCAAACTATCTTTTTTTTTTTTTTATCGATAGGCTCGCGTTTGACCACTATCTCGCCTGATGGTAAGCGATGATGTGGTCAACGGTGAAGTACGCTTGCCTAGAAGTAACCTATTCACTCTTGACTTAAAGACCCCAAGGTTATAGCTATCAGGAAACAAAGACTCCGGCAGGGAATACCGTTCCTTCGCAAAACGCTTTCTACGTATGGGTGGGATGTCTACCATGTACCGGTGGCGCATTGCCGTACGTCTTGTTGTCCGGTGATGGAAAGGGCTAGGCGGAATCAAATTGTGCAGTTCCATCGCACACTCCCCGAAATGTAACCGATAAAAAACCGACAGACTGGCCACTTGGCGTCGATGTTCTCCATATTATATTTCATCTAAATCAGTTCAGCGGTTTAAGCGTGAAAAGATAACAGACACTCAGATAGAGTTACTTTCGCATTTTTAATATTAGTTGGTTTGTTTTGATCGGCTATAGGTGCCAATAGTTTCTTAAAATCATAGCAATAGATCTAGTATAGATCTGGCGAAAAACCAATTGTAATATTTAAAGATTCAGGAAGCTACATAGTACAGTTCTACATCGATGGCTTCAGGAAATTAAATAAATAACTACCGCATTGGGTAGCGTTAAAATGGACTTACCTATGTATTGAGCGAAGGTCATTGAATCGATAAAAACATCGCGAATACAATTAATAGTTTTTACGTGAACAACATAACGTCACACCCTGCATTTCCCAGTGGGTTAGGCAGGGTTTTATGTATATTGTATAGTACCGGCCTCGTTTTTAGGGTTCCGTAGTCAAAAAGGAACCCTTATAATTTCGCCATGTCCGTCTGTCCGTCCGCAGCTTAGCTCAGATACTCTTAGTACTAGAAAGCTATAGTTTGGCATGGATATTCATATTAATCATGCCGACAAAGTGGTATAATAAAATCATGTTAAACTTTTTTTTTTGCCCACCTCCGGTACACGTAAAGTGAGGCTGTTTTTTTTTTATTCTCGTCTATCCCATGTGTTAGATAGGTCATTCAATAATTCATGTTACGGGTCTGTGAAAACCATTTTTCGATTCAGGGATCCGTTTGCGTAAAATTAAGCTTTAAACTGCAAATTTTTGTAAGAGTCAAGTCCCACCCCCGTGCCAGTTAAATGGTTGCTTTTGGATATGTGAAAAAAATCACAGCAGTAGTATATATAACGAAATTAAAATGAAAACAATCACAGTTATATAGGCTTTACAAGTTTACGAGTAATAGTCGACCAACTTAAAAATGTACTTCATTAATGCGGACTAAGAAGAGGGAATTCGTCTTATTAGTCCGCATTATTATGCAATTACGGAACCCTATAAAACCGCGCGGCCCGACATGTACTCGGTTTTCCCTTTGCTATCTATTAATAGTCTCAAGTTTGAACACTATCTCAACTGATGGTAAATAATGTATCGATGGAGTACCTAACTACGATTGCCTGCATTTCTCTATGCACATAATCAATACATATAATAAATCTGTAGAAAAGTAATTTATGTACATCAAAAATATTTCCAAAATAAAATTGCCAGGGTGTTAAAGGATTACCAACAGAACCCATTGCCAGCATTTTTGGATTTTTTGCCTGTTTGTTTATCTGTTTGTCTGTTTATTTGTGCACGCATCACGTGAAATGTCCGAAACCTATGTAGATAACTTTTATACATAAAAATTGTGCGTAACTTGAAGAATTACTTAGTTTTTGTTTCATCGCAATCGGTTCACTCTATCAAAAGTTAGATGAATTTAAAGTTTTCAAGAAGTAAAATTATCACAACACACGCAATTCAGATACTCGGACAGTTGAACTCGATATTCGATAGATGGCGTTGTAGAGGGACGAGGTTTATATTGAATTAAAAGGCGTCTGTTCTGTACGACGTATATTTAGAGACTGCTCACTTAAACTGAACATGTGTAACAACTTAGTCTAGGTACTTAATGTTACACACTACATCACCCTCCTTAAAAGAGAAAAAAAATAAAAATAATCAAATACTTTTCTTTTTTTTTTTTTTTTTTTTTTTCACCTTATTCCTTAAATGGTTTTGTACGGTTTTTATGTACCGTTTCTACATTACTATTTTTAATTATCTTAACATTAGGTCCTGCTTCTTCAATTACAACATACGGTCCATTATACAATCTGTCCATTTTATTAGTATCTTCATTCCTTACTAAAATTAAATCATCTTTCTTATAACTAATTGGGTTTTTATTTCTATCATAAATTTCCTTTCTTTTCATCTTACTATCTATTAACCTTTTTCTAGCATCCTTATGTGCTAACTGTAGTCTATATTTTAATTCTAACGCATAATTTTCTGCATTATACAATGGCTCTAAATCATCTCTTAACCTAGTTGGAATATTACATGGCTTACCGAATACGAGTTCATACGGTGTGTAGTTAGTTGAAGTGTGTATTGTAGTATTAAAACAAAAACACCAAAAGGGAAGCCAATGGCTCCAAGTGTCTGAATTTTCGTCACATTGGATACGTAAAAAGTTACGTAAATTTTTATGTGTATTTTCTAATGCACCTATGCTTTGGTGGTGGTAAGCAGTGGAGTTTATTTTATCTATTTCTAATAACTTACAAACTTCCGTCATGGTAGAAGACATGAACTCCGTACCACGATCAGTTGCGATTACTCTCGGTACGCCATACCTTAAAATAAAATTACTTACTAAAGACCTCGCTACGACAGCTGATTCCTTTGTTGGTATGGGGTAAGCTTCCACATATTTTGAAAGCTCGCACTGAAGGGTTAATATGTATTGGTTACCTTCATCATCTCTGTCTAGAGGTCCCACAAGATCTAGAAAGATCTTTTCAAATGCTGAATTCGCCGTGGTTGTTATCACCATAGGCTCCTTGTAACTGGGTGAATGTTTCATCACCTGACACTTAGTACACTTACTTACGTAATTTCTGACGTCACTTTCTATTCCTGTCCAGTAGTACTTACTTTTAATGTTGTTCACCATTCGTCGAACGCCGGCGTGTCCGCTCGAAGGCAATAAATGATAATCATTTAGTATGACTGTTATTTCGTCTCTATCGAGAATTCTCCTTACATTTCGTAAAATATGAATACGAGGTGGTCCGGATCACTCATTTCTACTATCTATTTCTTCACATAATTCTTTAATAAACATATCGTTATTCTTTTCTTTAATTATACAAACTTCTTTTACATTTATTTTCTTACAAAACTCACTTAATATATTCACAAATACGTCTCGCGTGAATTGTGACATATAATTAAGATTAATGTAAATAATTAATTGCTTTTCTATGTAAGCTAAACATTTCTCTTCTTTACTTATTAGTTTTTTCTCTCGAAGTCTATCTAACTCTTTACCTTCTATAAATTTTATTTCCACTGAGTCAATTGGCTTTTTTAATAGCTCCACGATTTTTGGTTGATCAGGCCTCAAATCGATGGGTTTACTAGAAAAATCCAGTGAACTTCCTTCCTCTTTTAATTCTTTTAATCTACTTTCCTCTTGTATTTTCTTACTCTGTGCTCGTGTTGTCACTAATATATTTTCATTAATTCGCTTCAAATCGTCCGAAGTTAAAGTTATTCTACTCAGTGCGTCTGCTATTACGTTTTCTTTTCCTTTTATATAAACAATCTTATAGTCATATTCTTCTAGCTGTAACCTGAACTTCACTAATCTACTTGAGGGGTCTTTTATACTAAATAAATATATCAATGGCTTGTGGTCTGTCATGATTGTAAATTTTCTTCCAAATAAATATGGTCTAAAATACTTCACGCTCCATACTACTGATAATAACTCTTTTTGGATTGTTGGATAGTTTAGTTCTGCTTTGTTTAATGGTCTGCTCGCATATGCGATTGGTCTTAAGTCTTTATTGCATAAAACTGATCCTATAGATATACCTGATGCATCTGTTTGAAGTATAAATTCGTTTTCTGTTGAAAAATCTGGGTACTGTAAAATAGGTGGAGTCGTAAGTGCTCCTTTCAAGATATCAAAAGAAGTTTCACAATTTTCTGTCCATTCAAATTTAATGTTTTTCCTACAAAGTTTTTTTAATGGAATAGTAATATCTGCAAAATGTGGGATAAACTTACGATAATAATTACACATAGCAACGAATCGTCGTACATCGTCTGAATTTTGTGGTTTTGTATAATTTTGTATTGCCTTTACCTTCTCTGGATCTGGCAAAACACCTTTAGCAGTTACAATATGACCTAGGTATAATAGTTCCTTTTTACAAAAATTACATTTGTTTGGATTTATTTTTAGATTGACTTTCCTTAATCTTTCGAGTACTTTTATCAAATTTTGATTATGTATTTCTAGGTTTCTACCAATGATTATTAAATCATCCATATATGTTATGCATTTTTCAAAATTTAGTCCCGACATAGCAATTGACATGATACGCGAGAATGCACCTGGGCTTATTTTCAATCCCATCGGTAAGCGCGTCATCTGATACTGCCCAGAGCTTGTAGTGAAAGCTGTTACGTTCCTGCTATTTAATTGAAGGTCAACTTGATAATAACTTTGTGATAAATCTAAATGGCTGAAATAAGTGCAACCGGAAAGAGAGTCTAGTATTTCTGTAATGTTTGGAAGTGGGAACTTATCATCTTGAATTTTCTCATTTATTTTTCTATAATCGACAACTAATCTCCATTTCTTATTATTATTGTCGCTTTTCTTTGGAACGAGTAGTATAGGACTGTTCCATTCACTATTAGTTGGTTCTATTATTTCATCATCCAACATCTGCTTAATTTGTTTATCAATTTCCGATTTCGTAGACTGTGGTAGTCTGTATGGTTTCGTATAGATGGGCGTAGCACCTAGCTTTAAGTTAATTGATTGGTTCATTATACTAGTAGTACTCAGCTTATCACCTTCTAATTGGAAAACGTCTGCGTATTTGGCACAAATCTGTTCAATTGTTTTTTGTTCGTCTGGATGTAAATAATTCAGATTTAAAGTAGATAAAAGTCTTTTTGCGCGCTTTGCATCCATTTCTGTGCTGCTATATTGACAAATAATGTAATCTGTCAATTTTTCTAATTCGGGTTTAAAATATGGTAAACTAATATCTTCTTCAGATGTGTTTAAAATTTTAATAGGAATCTTCCCATTACTTGGTTGTACTATACTTCCTGCCAAAAATATGTTTTCCGATAATTGTTTTGGAATAACTACGTAATCATTTTGTGAATTTGACTGAACTGTTACAAAGTGAATTGATTCACTTCTACGTGGTAAATACAGATTTCTATAAGATCTACTATTCTGATACATTTGTATTAAAAACTCTTTGTCATTACTTTGTAATTTTAAAACATTGTTTAATAAATCAATGTTTGCATTATACATTCTAAGAAAGTCTAGACCAATAATTCCATCCGCCTGACATGGCATGTTATTTAATACATGGAACTTAAATGTAAACATCGCCGATTCTCGGTAAGTTGAATATGACTGTGTTTGTGAGCTGAACAATTGCAATGTCAAGTTAGCGATTTCAGTAGAACTAATATTACCACCAATGCCTTTGATTATTGTATCATTACTTTGTAATGTTATATAATGTGGTATTTTATTTTTAGCTATGACTGATAATGTTGCCCCTGTATCTACCAAAAATGAACATAACTTATTACCTATTTTAAATTTAACGCAGTCTAGTCCCTGGCATGTTAAAATTTTATGCTCGAAAAAACGTATTTTGGCTACCCGACTCACGGTTTTCTGTCGCAATTTCTTGCTGCTGTTGGTTTGCTCGTTGGTCAGCAACATATGCAGCTTGTTGTTGGTTGTCTCGACCATAAAATTGTCGATTTTGACCTCTAAAATCTCGTCCACGTCCGTAACTTGCCTGTGATTGAAATCTTGGGGTATTATTTCCTCGTCCTCGATTGTAGTAATTATTACTTCGTCCTCTGTAGTTTGAAGTATTGGCACGTCCACGATAGGAATAATTATTATTACCTTGATTGTAGTTACTTCGATTGTAGAACCCACGGGCACGATTATTTTGCCATCTTCCTCTGCCCCTTGGCTTACCTCTTAAATGCATTACCGCTTGCTGGGCCGACTGGTCTGGCTCCTCATCCTGTGCTGCACGAATGGCGTCCTTCAGCTGTTGGTAATCGCGAGCCGCGATGATTGTACTGAGTCTTCTATTGCGAAGGCCATCTTGTATAATTTTTTCCGTGGTCTCCTCGTTACCATCCATCACAGGGATAAGTGAATTTGCCGTTTTTAAATCGAAACTTGCCATGTTGTCTGATGATTTAGACTCACTGTAACTTAATATTTTTATATAAGTTTCTTCTATAGATTTACACAGATTATCAATCAATAACCCTGAATATTCAGTAGTTAAGTGTTTTAGTTCTAATTCCTTAACACATATTTTATAAGAGTTATATATTTCTTTTGCTTTTCTTATTTTGCTTAGACCTAATTCTCGCAATCTTTTCTCTGGACCTAATTTCCTTAGGCTTACTCTGATATAATCTAACTTTGAGTATATATTGTTAAACTGTATTTCCATAAATCACTATCTTATTACTAAAATCATTTAAAATTAATCACTTAAAGTTCTTAAAATGTTCACATTTTCGTAGACAAAACGCAGTTATTTTAGGGTTATCTTAGCTCTTTTTTTTTTTTTTTTTCACACTAAATGCACTTTATTATTTATGCATTTTTCACTTTTGCA
The DNA here is from genome assembly GCA_948252205.1 of Orthosia incerta. Classification (NCBI taxonomy): domain Eukaryota; kingdom Metazoa; phylum Arthropoda; class Insecta; order Lepidoptera; family Noctuidae; genus Orthosia; species Orthosia incerta. The sequence continues at coordinate 13,096,858 of OX411748.1, forward strand.
CTTTTGCTTATTCACTCGCATTGGCATTGGCACTCTTTCACTCCGTTGAATAATCTTTCTAAACTTCCTCCTCAGCTGGGCGGCCTCGTCCTCGGACCGACATCCGTTCTTGCATTCGCTTGATAAAATCCGCCTGCATGCCGTTTTGTATCCCTGTACGTACCCACTCACTGTGGCATCTCCTGTATTGGGCGTATAGCACGTACAAGACAGCTCCAGCACAAACAGCAACCATCACCCCCAGTAGGATATTACTCGTTCTAAAGTGTGAAGAGACATCAGCACCTCCATTATTTTCACTGCCGTGTTGTGTAATGATGGTTTCCTTGTTTTCACATAAACACTTACTGCACTCTTTTCCCATTATTTTTAATTTAAAATGTCTGAACAAGCCGAGTATTTTTAACTGAACTGTTGTGTATTTTTCTTATAATGCAATGCAATGCACGGTGGCCGGTGGCCGACGCGACGCGGTCACACGGTTAAAAACGCTGACACCGTCACATTGTTTCGTCGCGACGTAATCCAACACCGTGCCTCTGGCAGGGTCGCCATGTAGAGGGACGAGGTTTATATTGAATTAAAAGGCGTCTGTTCTGTACGACGTATATTTAGAGACTGCTCACTTAAACTGAACATGTGTAACAACTTAGTCTAGGTACTTAATGTTACACACTACAGCGTTGCGTTGTCCATTTGAAGTCATTTTCTGAATGGCGGTGTTAAGATTCACCGCGAAAGAATGATGACTATAGAAAAAGAATTGGTACTGGTACGAAGGTAAGTAGGGTAGGTAGGAAGGTAACTAGGGTAGGGTTTAGGGTTGGCAGACAGACGACGGGAGCGAAGCTGCGGGCACAGCTAGTATATAATATAATGTTTGAGTCCCATTGATGTATGGATTTGTTCCCATTTAGTGACAGGTTTATGTTTGAGAACCTACCACTAACTATTACATGGGACTTCAAACTTATATTTATAATATTCGGTTTATCTTTATTATAGGTGGTAGGAACAGGAGAGTAGCAGAAGCCTTCGTGAAGACTGGCCGGTCAATCAAAGAGCTCGAAGACGAGATGTTGAATGGACAGAAACTACAGGGACCAATCACCGCCGAGGAAGTCAACCACATGCTTGCCAACAAAAACATGGAGAACAAGTAAGAACTTCAGAATAATCCTGCAAAGGGTTATTCTTTATGAATTTTATAATATTTCTTATCAAGAAAATACACTAGATTTTTCAAATAGGTATCAGAGTGTTTACTTATCATAACTCTAACGCAGCATAAAACGACAGCTGATAAAAGTGGTCATAAAAATCATTTTAACAAAACGTTCAATAGAATAATAGCACATAAACCATCTAGTATTTACATAGCAAAATTGCTTGCAGCGTGCAAAACATTTGTTGTTGTTGATCTCAGACCGTGGAGATAACGAAGGGACAATTATAATCTGTAGGTGATATAATCGTAACATAGGTTGAGCTAAAATAGTTCGTCTTGGCTTGCATCCACTTCTCACTAGAGGTCAGTGCTGCATTACGAAAGATATTGCAGCATATCTGCGACATTTCGATGCACCTAGAAACTGCAAATTTACATTAGACCTGTAATTTGTTTGCCATGTACTGTTATCGTTCAAATAGCCATTTGCAGTTCATAGTGTTAATTATGCTATTGTGATTCGTAATCTTGATTAGGTTCTAGCTATATGCGGTCTACTGCCGATTTTAATTACTACTGAACCCAATGTCAAAGTCAACCTGATAATTTGTGTTACTCAAACATAAACATTGACAAGTAGCCAACAATCTCAAAAGTTGATACTTGGCGTCTCTTGTGATAACGTGATAACTGCATACATTTGTTTCGTTTTAATTTTGTTGGAATGCATTGTGCCAGTTTCAATATGTAAGGCCAGTGACGGTTAGCGGTCAGCAGTGCGGCAAACGTAGCTTGATTACTCTGTCTATACAAACTATAACGTTTGTAGAGAAGCGAATGCAACTGGCTGAATAGAATACCACATAGCTAGACCACAGTATATAGACGTCCCACGGGTATAGATGGTGTTAGAAGACATTGTAATACCTAGACGGAACGTATTTAAGACGCAATTTCAATATCGGTATTCACTTTCGAATTAACAGATAACGTCATAACCAAAAAGAGATAGATATACTTTTGTCTATGCCATCTTTTGTGCCAGTGTGGCCGAATATGCTATAGATACTTATCTATAGACATATATCGGTACTAGATTTGTGCTGCTGTCATATCGATATTCTACCTAGTTTAGTCAAAGACCTTACCTATACCTATTTCTTTCTACTAGACTGTGTACCAAAAAATATTTCCTTATAAGCGGTAGCTAATCAAAAGCGGTCTTAGCGAGAGGTTTTCCGCTGGTAGTGTGTCCTTGTCTGACATCTTGCCAGCTCAACTAATCATTGGGTTTGGTAGAAATGGTAGACAATTTTATATTTTTCTGTTTTATGTTATATCAAAACGAACACTGGTAGCTGTCAGTTCTATAATTTACGTTCTGTGTTACTTTTAAAGAAAGAGTTTTTAAAATCATTACGAGAGAGTTATTTTTTCGCTTCATTCTGCTAATCAACTGTGCAAGAAGTCAACCTACTGTTATCTGCGAGGAGGACGCCTATTTTCAAATGTAAACAACAACCGCAAGTAGTACATTTCTATACCCTCACATTATTGAGTGACCAGTTTGGTTATACTACCCACCAGAATAATCATTTATTGCTGTCAAAATCAAATGACAACTGCCAATATCACAGATGACATTGGCGTCTGACATTCGTCAAGGAAAAGGTTGCCAGTAACTTTTGCATCTGTCATCTATTGGGAACTCGACTAAATTGAAATAACACATTTTAAACTGCAAGCAGTCATTGCATACGTTGCTCTGACTTATTCGTCAGGCGACCTACAACTGGCCATCGCATCACTTAAGACTTATTGCTAAGCTAAATATAGAAGGCGTTTCGACAAGATGCCGCGTAAGCAAAGATCCCCGGCCGCTAAAGAACGAAGCGTTTCACCCAAAGTACCGGTCTTGAAAAAAGTAGAGACAATGCCTGATCGCTCTGTTGAGGGCAACGTCTCCTCTAGGTCGAAACGGCCGCGCGTTGCTGACTCGCCTGACAATTGCTCACCCGAAGAGACTGCGAGTGCCGAAGAAGCTCACCACAGAAATCAGCTGCACCCACTAGATGACCAGTTTCTTGCAACAATGCGCGGTGAGATTGAATCAGCGATTGCCGCCCAGCTGCAAGTGTCACTCAAAATTTATTTCAGGGATGAATTTGCTGAAATCAGGGACGGACTTAAGTTGTTCTATGAGCTGAAAGAGTCAGTTGATTTCATGAGCAAATCCTTTGACGATATGAGAACTGAATCCGAGAGTAATAAGGAGACCATAAGGCAGCTGAGAACGGAGAATGATGGACTCAAGAAATGTCTGTCAGACTTGTCCGAGCGTGTAAACACTCTAGAGCAGTACTCGCGCCAGGACAACATAGAGATCAACGGTATTCCTGAAAGCAAAAGCGAGAACCTATTGCACACTGTGTTACAGCTGGGCAGGACGGTATCAAGTAGCTTTCAAGAACAGGACATCTTGTCACTCTCGCGTATCAGAAAATTAGATTCCAAGAGTGACCGTCCGCGCTCTGTTATTGTCAAACTGAGAAATACCCGCGTACGAGATGAGATCCTAGCATCTGTCACCAAATTCAACAGGGCCAACACACAAGACAAGCTAAACTCGACTCATTTGGGGTATGGGGGCGCTAAGATGTCTGTATTTGTTTCGGAACACCTATCGCCTATAAATAAAGCCCTCCATGCTGAAACTAGAAAAATGGCGCGCGAGAAAGGGTACAGATATGTCTGGGTTCGCGATGGACGCATTCTAGTCCGCAAGGATGACGGCGCTCATGCCAAACAAATAAAATCGCTGCTGGCTGTCTCGCTAATGTGAGTCTGGTAGCAGTGATACTGTGAACGGAGCTTCTACGCAAAGTTATTCAATTCACTGTTTATTACCAAAATCTGCGAGGAATGCGTACTAAGCTACACGAAATAAATATGGCAGTCGGCGTTGCCCAGTACGACATTATTGTGGCGACTGAAACTTGGCTGAACGACAACATTAACGATGGAGAGGTTTTCAGCGCCGCATACAACATCTATCGAAGGGACAGAGCCTCTAGTGCCTTGGGATGCAAAGAGGGGGGAGGAGTCCTAATCGCGGTGTCCAAAAGGCTTGACTCTGTTCGGGCTTGTCAGTGGGAATCCATGGCGGAGGACCTTTGGGTTAGCCTGAAATCAGAAAACGGGAAGAAAATCAACATCTGTGCTGTATATCTGCCTCCACCGGTGAATCAAATAAAGCTTGACTCGTTCCTGAATGCTGCATCGAGAGTCATCGAAGCAACTGGAGAGGAAGTAGTTATACTGGGCGACTTCAACCTTAGTTTCATTAACTGGGAATTGAAACCCAATGTCTCTAATGTAACAACAACTGTTCCCTCTAACTATAACAATAGTCTAGGATTTTCGCTTATCGACTTCATATCACTAAACTCACTACAGCAGGCCAACTTTGTTAAAAACTCTAGAGGTAAAGTTCTGGACCTGGTACTTTTCTCAAATGTTTTGAGTGGTGTGGTGAATAGGTGTAAAACACCAATATGTAAAGTAGATGAATATCATCCTCCATTGGAAATTGACTTCGAATTTGTAAAGGTCGCTACCCTAAAACCTAAGCAAACAATTTCTCTTAACTTCCGCGGTGCTGACTACGGATCCATCAATAAAAAATTGTGCAATGTTGATTGGAGGCTGTTGCTTGAGCCGCTGTCTCATGTTGACCTTATGGTGTCATCTTTCTATGACCATTTGAACGACATCATTAATGAGCTGGTTCCTAAAAGGAGGCGTCTCAATAGCAAATATCCGCAATGGTACACTAGATCCCTAGTCAATATTTTGACCGACAAAGAAAAGTTGAGGAAGCGTTTCAAAAAGTATGGTAACCCTCGTGATGAAATGGAATACAGAATCCTTGATGATAGGGCTCGGACACATATCAAAGAATGTTACAAAAAATATGTGAATAGGATGGAAAGCAACATTCGTTACAACCCTAAGGCATTTTGGTCGTTTGTAAAATCTAAAAACTCTCAATCATCTCAAATCCCTTCCGTTATTAAGCTGAGCAACATCGTTGCCACTAATGGCAACGATATTTGTGACCTTTTTGCCTCGCAATTCTCATCCTCGTTCACCTTAAGTGATTGTAACAGTGGCCTACCTGCTACAAGCTCTCACGTGCTTCCCCAACATGCACTAAACAGGCTTTCCCTCACTGAAAGAGACGTTTTCAGGGCTCTCCATAAACTTGATATAACCAAAGGTGCCGGACCCGATGGTTTACCCCCTATCTTCATAAAAAAGTGTGCCCGCCATCTTGCCCTCCCACTTGCCATAATATTTAATAAATCCCTAACTACAGCAGTTTTCCCACGCGAATGGAAAATAGCAAATGTTGTCCCTGTTTACAAGAAGGGTGATAGAGCTGACGCGGCTAACTATCGACCCATCTCGATGCTTTCTATATTCTCGAAAGTGTTTGAATCCATGGTGTGTCCCGTACTAACTGCTCACATACAACCACAAATAGTACCCCAGCAACATGGATTCTGTAACAACAAATCCACTGTTACGAACCTGGTGTCCTATGTGAATGATCTATCAGCTTCCGTGGACGCTGGCGCGCAGGTCGATGCCATCTACACAGACTTCAGTAGTGCCTTCGACAAAGTTGACCACCAAATGTTATTGTTAAAACTTGAAAGTCATGGCGTACACGGCAGTCTCTTAGAGTGGTTCGGGTCATACCTGGATCAACGGAGGCAGAGAGTGGTGGTGGCGGGCTACTGCTCCTCGGAATATACCGCTACATCGGGGGTGCCTCAGGGGTCGCACGCGGGTCCAATTTTATTTATTATTTTCGTCAATGATCTACCTGACTGCATTCGCCACAGCCAATGTTCTCTGTTCGCGGATGATCTAAAAATTTATCGCAGTATTGTCACCCCCGCAGATGCCGAACTACTTCAATGCGACCTTAATGCTCTGCAGTCCTGGTGCGATAAAAATAGAATGGTCCTAAACGTAAAAAAATGTCACCACATCTGCTTCACTCGCAAAAAACAAACAATACCATCAAGTTACTCAATTGCGGGCAATACACTGCAGAAAGTGGAGACAATCCGCGACCTCGGCGTACTGCTGAGTAGTGACCTCTCGTTCGGCTCCCACATCGACAACATCGTTGCAAAGGCAGCCAAGACGTCCGGTTTCATCAAGAGAACTTGTAGGGAATTTAAAAACGTGCTTGCCATTAAAATTCTCTACAACTGTCTTGTAAGAAGCTCGCTGGAATACGCGTCCCCGGTCTGGAACCCAACGTACAACGTTCACACGAGCCGAATCGAAAGGGTTCAGCGAACTTTTACGCGGTATCTGCGATTCAAGGATCATACTTGTCCCAACAGAGCCGACTATGGACAGCGTATGCGCCACTTCAAATTGTCCTCGTTACAAGACCGTAGAACCTCAGCAGACATGATTTTTCTGTATAAAATTGTAAACAACAAGACATGCACACCCGAACTGCTCAAACAAATAAGTCTTGACGTTCCACGACGGGGCCATGTTAGGTCGGCGAGAATTCGCAGAACATTCGCAACCATAACTTCTCGTACCAATCTCGGGCGTTCCGCTCCTCTAAATAGGTTGATGAGTGCGTATAATGGGATCAGTACTAGCAACGATGAATTAGACATCTTCTTTGACTCTATGTCTCGGTTTAGGTCAAGGATCACACAGATGGATCCGTAGTCTCACCTGCCCTATTTTCTTTTAAACTGTTTCCTTCTGTTGTTATTATGTAATCAATTTTGATATAATTTTTATTTGCAATGTACTTAATATTTTAATTTTGTTTTATCGCTGACTCACTGGTATTTTAATAATAATAATAATAATAATAATGTATTAATAATAATAGATTTTGTTTTTTATATAATATTTTATCTTAATTTGTATTTTGTAATCTAATTTAAATTGTATTATTGCACAATTTTAATTCAATTCCTTTAACCTGTAGATTATAATTTTTTTGACAAATTTTGTATTCGAACACAAGACTGTGAGCGATGTGCACGCCTGTAACTGACCTGTTTGCACAGGACCATTTTCTAATTTAATGTTAACCCTGTAAATGAAATTGCAAATATGTTGTTGGTGTGCCTTACTTAAATAAATAAAAAAAATAAAATAAATAAAACGAACGATTCATAGACTTCGAAACGTATTTAATCAATTATATAATTAATCAATTCGTTGTATTTCAAAAAATATTTATTAATACTGAGTAAGAGTAGTACTTCTAAATGTTCCGGCCTAGTAATACTAAATGTAAGATGTCATAAACACCAGGTAACCACCAGGTTTGCGGAGTTTTTGGCGGGTTTTGTTCGAGTGTGTTCAGCGGCTCTTAATATTATTTGCAAATTGATTCCTAGTGGAATAAAATTGTTCTACTTTTGTTTCTCAACTGTCTACGCAACTGGACAATAATTATGTGAAATCATTGAGATCCTTTGGGGTATATTTAGCTGCCGGTATTTCAAAGCATCGTCTGAAGACTGCAAGATCATCTCACGCCTTTCCTCCATGAGCTTGAGTGTAGGATCCTCTCTGATATTAAAATTCTCTACAAAAATGGTCCTTATGCTTTTTTTCCTAAGAGTTACCATTCGTGAGATATCGCGATTCTATGAGTCACATTATACATGATATGCACACATTTCCACGCCACCTGTGAGGTAGTGTACTCGGCGTGTTTTTTTTTTAACCGTGTTTTCCCCTGTAGGCCTACTCCACTAACTGTCATGACAATTTTAGGATAATTTAAGGGAACAATACCCGTCAAGTTCTAGATATTACCTTATTATTGATATTGATTGACCACTATTTTTATGTCTAGATTGACCGGACTACATAAGGTCAAGGGGTAGCGATAGCATGATTCATTATAATGCAGTGAACATAAGCGAGAATATGAAGAGGTGTCCAGTTAGAGCTCGTTAGTCGTTTTATATCCATTTATTTCTTAAATAAGTACTCTTAGGAAACCTGTGCAAAATCAATATTAGATTAATAATAACAAATAAGCTTTATGAAATTAATTAAAGTAAGTAAAATAAAAATACAGTATCGATCTTTCTTGTGACTTTTGTCACATCTCTAACATCAGAACGTAAGTACCTACGTAAACTGTCATAGCTCTATCAGCAAACGATAAAAGTTAATTATTTTACTAAATAGAATGGTTTAAATGATACTTTACGTCCTCGACGTATTTAGAACTAAGATTCCTTTATTCCGGACAGCCTATGAAATGTATTCCCTGCACAATAATTTCAGTATGCTAGACGATTACTCTCCTGTGGAAAGATATCCTTTGATTATGTTCTGTTAATACACTCATTCTACTCTTGCAACCGATAGCCACACACGACATGGTTCATGCAGATAATTAAACAACAAAATTCTTCCTGATATAAACGAAACAAAGGCGTGAAAACAGCGTGCGTGCTAACCGATGGGTTACAACAGTGACTAAAAAGTTATCTCTTTACGTTCAGGGTGGTAGCGTCTCTTTTTTGTTCAAAGAGTTTTTTTTAAGTAAGAACGAAAGAAACGACATTTTCTTTTTCGTCGTAAATACGTTCTGTCTAGTTATGACAATGTCTCTGCTTGCAAGTAAAAGCGTTTACTCGGTTCGTGGATATTTTTTTTTTAATACAGCGACGATTTATTTTAAGATATTTGTTTGCACGTTTTTACAGTTTCATTGTACCAAACTGTGTTCCAAAACAAATTTAAAAAATCAATTGGATGATTTAGCAATTTAAAATCGCGCCATCTATTGAAAACAAATTTAAATGATCCATTCAAATAATCTTTGAAATGTGAATTAATAGCCCAATATTCCTTAATTTTGTGCTTAGGAGAGTTAATCTTCTTCTTTTCGTGTGAGGGTGCCAGAGTTAATTAAGCCGCCTCTGGGAACCCCACAGGCCTCTGACTAGGCTATTTCAGACTTACATTAACTATTATATAAGTCCAGGTTTCTTCACGATGTTTTCCTTCATCGTTGCCTGTGATGTCCAAGCTAAGCTTAGTACTTACTTTTTCAAATTCATATGTACTTTACATATGAATTTGAAAAAGTCACATCGGTACTTGCCGATGAACCGGATTTGAACGCACGACCTCAAGCACGAGAGGCGATGTCCGTGGCTAGGCTTAATCGAACAAGGGCGAATAAATGTACAATTGTTTCCAGGTTCCCGCTATTCACTGCCGTGTTCCGCATCTGTCGAGGCGAGCTCAAACCCAGCGACTTCATCAACTGCATCCGCAGTCATCCAGAACACATGTAAGACACATCACTTGTATCCGCTTCCTTCTCTGTCTAGCTTAGCTCTTAAAATAGAATTAGAACATAATAATGTACCTACGTAGAATAGAGCCGATTAACTTATTGTGTACATAACATGATATGTATATGTATGTTTATTTTACAGGGTGCTAGTACTTAGATGTGAATAAAATTATTATACGTAAAGCATAACGATGCATTGTTTGGCTGTACTTTTAATGAAAGCGTTGACTTTTTAATTACCATAGCTTGCTTCGCTGTTTTAATCAACGTTCTATGAGAGTGCATGATAAATAGAAAGTGCTTTTTTTTCTGTGATATAAATGCTATTGAATTCTAAAATCAATTTGTGTACGTATTAGGTATTTATTATAATGAATACTATCACGTTTAACGGTCAAGAATGAATCAATAATGAGTTGATTTTATAGTGTCAAGGTATAAAGATCTGTGATGTGAACAATTTGAGTGCAGCCACGCAATTCATCAATTGTATTTAACAAATAAAGCATGTAGTATACATAGCTGTACAAACTGGAACCCGTTGTTACATTAATATTACATGTTGCTAATAAAGAGTATCTAAGCGTCATTATTATCTATGCTGATGTATTATCTGTCAAATAAGCTAACAAATATCTTCGGCGCGGATCTGTTATCGTCGTTTAGGCTGGTAGCTACACAATAAATGAACATATTCGAGTGGTGGTTGTTCAGATAAACTTTATTGATGTTGTGTAGGCGCTAAGTACAAACAAGTATACTGCGTACCCTGTGTACCTACAGTGCGCGGCACGTAAGTTGAACAAAAAATGTACTAACGTGTTATTGAAATTAAACGATTAAAACCGTTTTTCTTCTTTTTATTCGACCTAACCGTTGACAATTTGTATTTGTCAACGGTTAGGTCATTTATAAGGGATTAATTTAGTTAAATTTTAATAAAACGTTCGTACATTTTTGTTTAACTTACGTGCCGCGCACAATACTGAGTATAATGTAATATATCACTAGTTATCTTTTCTGTTAACCTATATATTTATATTGCACGTTAGTTCTAACTATAGTTTATTTGTATCTAAATAGTTTATTAAAATCTTAAATATTTGTTGAATAAAATATCGTACTTAGAAATGCTAATACTTTTCATTATCCTTCTCATATTGTTGTTCCTGGTCTCTTGTTGTTTGTCTTCTACATTTGTATTTGAATTTGTTCCTGTTTTTTTTTTCAAATAAAATCATCAAATGGGTTAAATGAACTACTTCACGTATTGGTCATTAATCATGATAATTGAATTTTTCAGATTTGCTCCCAAGAATATTAGTATTTACTGAATGCCATTCCGAAAATTATTTTGTACTAATCCGGTTTGCTGCATTTTGTATATTTTTACCGACTTTTTATACGCATGTTGTGTTTGTTGTTAAATCATGTTTATTGTTTGTAGCTTATTGCATGTTTTTTTTTTGTTTATTAATAAATCTCTTTTTGGGATCGGCTGTCTTTATGTTGCAGTTGCTAGTAAATTGAATCATTAATAATATGTTTTCGCTAGCTTTCTAATTTTCATTAAAAATTCAACACAATGCAAAGATTTTTGCAAAACATTGTGTTTGATTTTTATAATCTAACGAAAATTCTTCATCATCACGATTGAAAAAAAAATAACATGTTTTTACACTAATATTCTAGGAAACAGCCTGGGCCCAAATGTTCTCTGTGACCAAGCAAGGCGTCTTCTCAGAATCTGTCACCAACTTGAAACTGTTGCATTTGTCGTCCGGCACGCCAGCATAATGCTGTCACACCAACACCCACACACTAAAAACGTTTTTCCAATTAGAAACGTGCACGCAGGCAATGTCCACCTTTGAGCCTTTGCGGTATACATAGATAGCGACGCTGTAGGTGTTATCAAAGTGATAATTATAAACGCTAAGAATATATACCTAATGGAAATTTATAGTTCTTGTCAAACTTCGTGGCCGCCCTGAAGTTGGCTTTCTGATGTGCTAGGCACGGATCGGTGCTGTTTTTGTATGAGATTTACTACTACGCAGCCATTGTAGCCAAATTTTCGTTCGGCCACGAAGTTTGGTGAGAACTATATCAAAATAAAAATAAAAAAAAATTCTTTCTCTGTTTATTTCTAGTTGTAATTTTTTTGAATCAATAAATTAAAGCGTGTTTTTCAATTGGAAAAATGTACTTAACATCATTATTGCATGAAAACCATTCTATTTTTTGTAACTGAAGTTGTATGTTAGGTAGGTACACTTTTTTTTTTGTAGTAGTCCGCTTTACATAACAAAAAGTTCCCAATCTCATTCATGTACTTATAGATGTTTGTTCGTCTTAGGCGTAATATAGGACTACCACAGATAATATAATACTAGCTAGCATACAGATGCCTCATCCCATACAATAAAACCATGCCGACGTAACTGGCGTTTTTAATCTGATTATACCGATTATTTTTTATAAATCGATCGCGTTCGGTTCCGTTCCACGGCAATAGATAGATCACTATCTATATCCGTGGAACGGAACCGAACGGGTCCGAACACGATCGATGAACAAAAAATAAACAGAATAATCAGTATAGAACGTCGGCACGGTTTCTTTGTATGAGATGAGACACCACTGGTACTACATAAGTGAATTTTAATGCAATGTGCTCCAGAATTTAAAATATTCTTTTGAACAATTTGCATGCGGACTGCTAGTGTTAGTAAATCATTTACTATCAATTTATTAAGTTCATAAAATTCTATCAGGGACATTGTTTTTTATCGATATCACACTGAAAGTTTAAAATCAAGTGTGTGTTTTCCATTCGAGTGATTTAATCTATGGAATAAATCTAGATAATACATTGTAATAGCTTTTACGGTTAGTTATCTTAAAAAGATAGTAGTTTTGTGTGGGTTTTTACATAAATGGGTTGGGTCAATATTTTTTTAAGGTTTAGGCCACATCTATTAGCAGAGGCAAGCCATTATGCATCTAGTCTGTATTTTTTTTATATTTTGTTTTTTGGCACAGATGAAAAATGTGCCGTATTTGAGTTGTAGTCGAACGATATTTTTTTCTATATATTTTTAAGCGTACTTACATAAAAACATGAGCATTTTGCATATCCTCATGACACATTTGTTACTATAGTTTAGTTGTGGTTCAAATCAAACCATCACCCACAATAGTATGTGTCATTTATCGAGTAAATACATGTCTCATCGGATTGTTCAGAAAAACAGAAGCCTTAAATCGGTGTGGCCATAAACACTGCTTCAGGCATACATCACCTTTATTTTTTTCAGGATACGGATAGTTAGAAAAACACAAAAATCACATTGCTGTATATCTTAAAATTATACAAAGGTAAGGTAGAAGGCTTCTGTTTTTATGAGAGTAAATGCTTGTTATCACTAACATTAGGAACCACCTAAATATTATTGCGCTATTGGATTTTCAACTCTCGGCAGTGAACCGAAGGTTGAAATTCCAACAGTGCGCTTTTATCTGTGTTAGTGAAAACGGCCATTACTATATCTTACATGTACATAATTATATGTTATATCTAAATACATTGCATTTTCTAAATCTGTCTATTATTTTATTATGACAACCATTGAATTCTGCTACCATCAAGGAACATAAGACTAACAATAATATTATCAAATGGTAGTTGTCATTCAGCAAACGCTTGTCCATAATAACATCATTTGGTATGTCTTGTGTTTGGTATGTACAGTTCATTTTTATTTACACAAGTTTTTTAAGTTTTAGTGTGTTCTGAAAATCGGCTTAGTTTGCAGCTCACTTAAAATAGTATGTATCATCTTGTCATCATTGGTAAGTATTAGGGTACAGTCCCCGGCACGTAACTTGGCAAGGTTTTGGCGCAGTGGGTCAATTTTATTGCTTGTCATTGTTCTATGGTTATTATCATCATTTATTTTTAAACATATCTGTTTAGATGAAAGTTCAAGGAAAGGCGTTCGCTAAGTTTATTAGGCATAATAAATAAATTATATAGTTGGGAAAAGGCTAGGCAGATGATGATATAGTTAGGTACAGTTAAAGAAAAAAATGTTGGTAAATGCTTTTTTATTATATAAATAAAATGTAGTTGTAGTTAATAATCATGTTATGCCGTCTTTGTTATTTTTTTTTGTAAAAGTGTTACCCATGGCATGAAATTAATTTTGCTCAGTATTTATGTAAAATTCAACAAAAACAACGGGAAGAATTTTAGTGAACGCAAGTGTATTCGGGAGCGAGCGGAACGTTACGCGACGCGATTTGTCAGTCGATCCTTGGGCCGGGCCGACTGACCAACCAATCGCGCGATCTGAACGGAGCTACCTCGATCCCCGCGTCCCGCTTGATAATGATAACCAAAGAAACCTAAAAGACGACTTCTGCGTATCTAACGACTCATGCCAAGTTACGCTACTGTATCGATGTTGTAAATATCTACACCGGGTATGTAAAAAAAATAAGGATATGATTTTTGAACTTGCAACTAATTTCAGCGATTTAACTCCCAAACCAACAGATTTTTATCGAAACTGGGGCAAACATGAGTTGATTTCTGTGCCATACCTGTAAACCCAACTATAACACAGTTTGAGGCAAAGCTAGTACATACTTATAGCAAATAAAGACATGGTTTGTACCATTTAGTGATTTGCTTTGCCTTGTTAGAGTTGCCAAAGGTAGGTACTACCTAATCCCAAGATTTTACATGGAGTTACTGCCATCACACCAACAGTCTAAGGCCCAGATTGTTATCAACTTGCCTGTATCTAACGCTAACGAAGGTTGAACTAATACCTACTTATTATAAAGAGCTAAAATTGTTCGTATAGTGTGTACGGTACGAGGAAGTTCTTTCTCTGGAAGTTCTTATTAGATTATAAGAAACCTTTCACTTATAGGAAGCTATTGTCGCTGAATACTTTTTATCAAAGAAAATGTTCTAATGTTCCTGTAGGACAAACCACGGCAACAAAAACGCAAGGAAAAGTTAGTCTTTGATAGTGTTCTCCGAGCCACGGTGGGGTCTAGATGAGCAAGGAAAAGAATGATCAACTACAAATTAACTAATTGTAACAACCGAAGCTCCCCCTAGATTGGTTGATATGCAGAGCGTTAACCATGTGTCAATGATATTCACTGATTATTTTTTACCACAACTTCAATATACAACAACGATAATGACAATGCCATTTATATTTGGATTGCTACCGGAATTCTAATTATAATCCCTTAGTCATTAGCAGTTAGCAGCGTTCTGCAATGCCAACGTGAAGAGTGACAGCTCTGCGTAAAGCCAAAAAACTTATCGCCTGTCACCCACATCCATCGAGGAAATAACACGACGGAACTGATTTTGTCTTTTTTTATTTTCAGGGTAAGGGTTTGATGAAGTAACATCGTAGTTTTCTGCTAGAAATTAATTAGAATAACTAATTGATCAACCAAGTAGCTAATAAGCTAGTTCCGCCCGGTAGATGTCTACTTCAACTAAAATGTTTAATTAGGATCTTAGGTTGAAACTAAAGATTGTTTACCTTCCATTAACACAACTTTCCACTACAGACTATCAACCAACAATACTAACAAATATTTATTTATTTTATGTTACCTATGTATTTTTATTATATTTATATATTTTAAACAAAAAATATTGTACCACTATACTTTGGGTGTGCAATAACTTTTAATAATATTATCTATAAGTTCTAATATAAATTTTAGACTTGACAAATATTTATTTACTTATTTTTCCCGATCGCCAATCCTCTATCTTAATTTGTCGTATTGTATTAATTATTATTTGGTTTAATACTATTTATTGTAATAACATATTTTTTTCGTTTTAAGGCATAGCACGCACTGCGATTTTTATTCGCGCGAATGCCGCACATTCTGTGACCTATGGAAATGTATGAAGCTGCACGCACTGCGGAAAAAAAATCGCAAGCAAATAGTACTAAAAAAATTGCGCGAATAAAAATGCAGTGCGTGCTATGCCTAAATGCCTTGCGCATGAACGCAGCCTTTTATTATTTTATAGCTAGGTAAGTTATACTCAGAATGATAACAACAGCATTAAATTATTTATTTATTGATTTCTAGACACTGTACACTCCCTCTTTTTTACTGGAACATTTTTAATATAACCATTATAGAAATCTAGTGCAGATATATGTCTTTTTCCTACTATCCTAAGAGATCTGAAATAAATATATCTTCGATCTTTGCATAATATTCTGATTGCATTTGCTTCCTCACTATATTCCAATGTTCCTACTGGTTTGCCACTATAGTCAACATGATCAGCATCTTGTATAAATGCGTCAAACAGTTTCATTTGTTTATCCTTGTATGTTGTGGTGAGGGGATATAAACTATATATAGCACGAAACAGATTGTATACTTCTACTGCAGTCATCTCGGACCATCTGACTTCACTTATACTTTTGTGTATTTTCTTAGCTGTAACAAGAAATAAGGTAAATGGTAAGCATATTATGTAAAACAATATTATATTGATAATTGAGGCACATACAGCTATAAATATGTTTCTATGGCAAACAAATAACTTGAGATTATTAAGTAAACATATACATTTAGATAGCGTATGCTATGAGCTACATAATAAAAGCTAATAAGTGAAAACCATATAAAAATAGCTTTTGTTGACTATAAATGGTAACATTCCAGGTTTTGGTGAATGGGAAAGTGCCTTTTTCCACTACCTTGTCTATTATGTCAAACACATTGCCTAAGAAATTCGTTTCGAAATATGAACATTTAGACACAAGATTATAAAATAAAAATTAAAAAAAAAACAAAGTTACGAAATGACTTTTGTATGGATCATTATGTAACTGGCAGAATGATACTGAACCTGTTACCTCTCGAAAAAGCGCGCCTTGATTGTTTGTATATAGTTTGTGGTTTTTAGTCAGAACGTTTCTAAAAAATTGTTGTTGGAACGTATTTGCATTTAATTAAGTAAGCTCATCAGGTAGTGGAAAAAGAATCGTTCGTGTCTCGCATAAAAAGGCTTTATTTTAACACTTGCATGTAGCTTTCGACGTTCGCCTATTGGCTACATCGATCATGTTAAAATCTCGACTCTTTATGCTCGACATAAAATGTACTATTACTACTCTTGGGCAATCTATAAAATAGATCATGTAGACCTGTAGAAAATAATGAGTAAGCAATACATAATTACATACCATAAGTTACTCCTTCAGAACCTTGTGGTTGAAGATTTTCCAAACTTTTTGGCAAAGTCCTTATGCAATCTACCAGCATGTCTGCTCCAAATTCTGAGAGCTGTTCAGTGAGCTCTGGTAACCTTATATCCTTGGAGACAGGTACTTTTATTTGGCTTATAATTTCACCTGGAATTTAAGAAATGTAGGTCATTATTACATTTGGTATTGAAGGTGACTGGAACAGTGGTGGCCTAGTGATAACGGCCGCGACTTACAAGGTCATGGGTTCGAAAACAGGCAGGCACTTTACTTTGTGTTAATTATTTCATCACCACTGCTCTCAAAACGGTGGAGGAAAACGTCATGAGGAAAGATGTCTTAGAACCAAAAATTCCAAGACATGTGACATCTACCAACCCGCACTGAGCCTGCATGGTGGATTACAGCCCATTCTCTCTAACAGAGAGGAAGCCTGCATGCACAATGGACCAAATGGGAGTCTAAGTGCGGAAAAGGGGGTCCATCTATCCTATCCTATCGTGACTGTATCAAATAAAATCTTTAAGAAACAAAAACCAAATTAGGTATAAAGTATAGAAAAATTAAGTTAGTTGCAGCAGGTGTTATTCTATAGTTTATGCCTGCATCATGTGTAGGAGTGACCTTCTTGAGGAAGGCCTATGTCCAATAGTGAACAATTTTTAGCTGGGATGGTGATCCCCATTCTAAACTGACTACTTCACCATTTTACACATTTGTAAAGTCATGTAAGATTTCTGTAGTTTGTGAAATATGCTTACCCACATCAAAAATATCAGCCTTAATTTTCATAAGTGTGACTCCTGTGACCTGGTCTCCATGCAGGAGTGTGTGGATGATAGGAGCTGCTCCTCGCCATCGTGGTAACAGACTGGGATGTACATTCACCATGCCACTGTGGAAAATAATTCAATAAGCTGAGATTTTTATGAATAATAATGTAACAAGAGTACCTACTACTATCATAAATATATTCCCTAAAGGATTTGTCAAAGGTGTAGTACATCTCTATTTCATCAGTTATGTTTCTTTCCCCCTAATAGGGGGCGAGTCTGACTGACCCAGACCAGTAACTAAGAAATTCTAGGTCCACCTAGAATTTCTTAGTAGACCCAATAACAAATCCACTTACCGTATCATAAGTTTATTACTCTTTTTACCTAATGATCAGGAGAAAGCTCACTTCTTCCTCAGTACCCATTGGTAATATCGAATAAAAATTCTATTTAAAAATAATAAAGATGGAAAGAAAGAAAATAAAAATAATAAAGAAATGAAATCACACTAATCATTATAAAGGCGAAAGTTTGTGAGTGTGTGTGTGTGTTTATATGTTTGTTACTTCTTCACGCTCAAACGGCTGGATGGATCTTGATGAAATTTGGCACAGAGATAGATTATAATCTGGAATAGCGAAACCGCTGACAGAAGAGAGAAGCTAGTAATAATATAAATTTAAATATCAACTTACAGTGGGAACTTACTAAGAAGATCTTCTTTAATCAGGTGACCAAATGCGACAATTAATCCCAAATCGTATTCTGCAGCACGTACTTTGTCTAGGGGCCATGGTATTGTATTTATATTTTCCGCCTCAGCATATTTTTGAATGTCTGTTTTATGTTTAGTGTTTGTAGTGACCAAGTCCAACCGGTCAATGAGATGATTTTTCTTTTTTCTGTAAGAAATGGTGAATTAGGTTAAACCGTATCAGACGTAAGCTATATCTAGATTATTTTAGCACATTTATTTGGACACTTTTAAAATTATATTCAGAAAAAGATATTGATTGTGAAGGTACATTCTGGCTTACCTGAATTCATTAATTTTTCGTAAACTACTGAGTGCGATGCCATCTGATCCGAAGAAAAGAAGTTTATATGACCTAGCGGTGGAATATTGCTTCGCAAATAAGTTATTTCTTCTAAATACAATTTTTATCAGGTGAGAAGATAGGTTAGGAATCATTTCAGCAATACAATAACACTGTCAACTGTCAGTGTCACTGTCAACTGTTAAATTGGCCTGGGCTAGAGGTGGTCCGTAGTATCTCTAAGTACTCTGTGAGGTGGTCGTTGTATCATTGAATCAATAAACTGTTTTTTTTAACGACTTTTCATTCGTCAACGAGATAACTGTTAATCATCAATGAAAAAACAAGTTGAAAATATTAGCTGTTAATTTACGTCAACGCACAAAACTCATTATTTCAATACTCATCAGTTCCAAAAACAACAGGTTGAAATATAAACTGTTACCTAATTGCATTAAAATGTTATTTCACTGTAATTTTATTAATTTCTGAGAATTAACTAGTTTGCGAAACGAATACTTCCGAACGATACCGGACTTCGTCGCGTCGTTGCATCGAACGTGCTGGACCATACTCATATCTCGTACGTGTGAGCGAGACAAGAAAGGTCAATTGTATTAATAATGTTAAGATTTTTTTATTTAGTGTAATGTAACAACAAAAAAACAATGTACATAAAATATATGTAAATATTTTTTGACTTGAATGTATCTATCATGAAATGATCTTTTAAGTAAGCCTGGGTACTATTTGTACTCAGCCAGTGCAAAGCCTGAAAAGAGTACGAAAGTAATGTCATTATACTTTTTGAATTCTTAAGAAATCAATAAATTATTTGAAACAAAATTGACAATGATTGAAAACGTTGACGTTAATTGACGCTACCGGTTGAACATTCAAAAGCTTTTTTAACCTGTTAACCATTGATGATTAACAGTTAAATTACATTAACCAAAAAACCGTCAATGACCCATGTCTGAGCCAGTTAAAGTAAACCACATAATTAAAATAACGTTTTTTTTTTATTAGCGATTTTTAACATTGATTTGACAATATAATGACAATATAATAAACAATTTTCTTTGAGATCGTTTTTTTTTTGGTTTTAACGTAGCTCAGAACTTCAGTCAGATATAAATCTAATTTAACTGAAAGCTTAAATAAAGTGAAGCTGTTGTAATTTTTAAATTATTATTCTTTTGGAATTTTCGTCATCCAACATTTCAGCTAAAGGATGTCCACTGCTGGGCATATGCCACCCCCAAGTGTCGCCACGTCGACCAGTCCAGTGTCGCTTGTATCCTGCGGATTCTCGCAGCATTGACCATGCTATGGCTCCACCTAGAGGGAGGCCTTTCAACGCTTCGTCTACCGGTACGCAGTCGCCACTTCAGAACTTTTCGGCCTCATCAAACATCCATTCTGCTATGAATGTTCCCTGCTCTTGGTATTTTGATAATATTTAATAATAGTGGTTCATGGCTTATCGTTATTTTTTGACTGAGTTACTGATTGTAAATATCTATTCAATATCTATCGATTTATTATTTATTTTCCCAACCCTAATGTAAAAGTTGCCATTTGCGACATACATTGACAGTTTGGTGCTGCCAACAATGTGCAAAATGATGCGTTCACAAAATAATGGTTTTGATTTGGATTAACAAGTCTGCACCTGCATAACAAGATGTCGTCTACACGCAGCTACAACCAAAGTGGCTACGTGTGAACGTGGTGATCGAGGCTCTGGCAGCTAATATTAGATTGTGTAACTGCTATACTAGATTGTTACACTAGAATCATTTTCTTTATGCCTTCTGTTACAACGTCATATGTCATACCAAACCTAATTACTTAGCACATAGATTTACAGGGTGATTGTCTAAGTTAACGTGGATGGCTAAATCCAAAACTATGAGCAATAGCGGAAAAGGCCGATTTTAATGAAAACTAAAACTGCATCATTAGATTTTTGAAAAATCAAATTCCTAGCTAGAGTTTTTTAAGTGGGCCTGGATGGCGAAATCCGAAACCAATATAGCCAGGAATCGAACCTGTTAATTTTGAAAAAAAAAACACATTCTGTATTATTACACCATTCGATAGTGTCGCTAGTATCTTACTACTAGAATCATTGGGAGTCCTCGCAGCATCGCTAAGGTGGATTATGCAACTTTGCCACCTGTTCTGTTTAACGGTACGATTGTTCCGTTTAGTACTGACGTGAAGGATCTTGGCTTGCGCATCGATAGCACTCTTAGCTGGCGTATTCAAGTTGCTAGTGTCAGTCAGAAGGTCACTGGAACGTTGCGGGCTCTGTATCGTTAAAAAATTCATTACCTTCGACCACGAAGGCAATGCTTGTGCAGACCCAAATTTTTCCTATCATCGATTATGGTGACGTGTGCTATTATGACCTGAATGCAGATCTCCTCAACATATTGACCGTCTTCTAAATTACTGCATTCGATTTGTTTTCAATTTGCGTAAATATGATCATGTCTCTGCGCATCGGTCACTTCTAAAGTGGTTACCCATACGCCAGCGCAGAGAGCTAAGGGCACTGACTACCTTGTTTTCATTTCTTGACTTTTCAACTCCCCTAGTTATTTTTGTTGTGGTGGCGCAAATGTCACCACAACAAAAATCTTCGCTCTTCACATAACCGTCTTCTTCAGTGTCCCACTCACCGCACTGATTTCATTCACTGTTCTTTCTTCTTTCAGTCTATTTCTCTGTGGAATGCGCTCCCTCATGAAATCAGGATGGCAACCAACCGATTGACTTTCAAAGTGAAAGCTCGCGAGCATGTTCGTAAGAAGTTGGCTGTAGTATCGTCACAGCGATAAATAATTTTCTCCAAATATCTGCTACCACTAATTGTTTAAGTATATTCGTGTATTTATTTATATGTTTGAGTATCTATTGTATGTATTTATAGTATGTATGTATAGCTTTGTATTTGAATAAACCTACCTTAGGTCACGGGGTCTCATTGCTAACAAAGAAAATGTGGTTCAAATAAATCTCACTAGATGGCGCAGTATGCACCTGTCTGTTATTGAATGTGTGTAAAATTAACATTTTCTGGAATTACAACATAAAAATTGTATGTTCTTGTTTAATCAACTCTCCTAAGTATAAAATTATGGTATATTGAGCTCTTAATTCACATTTCAAAGATTATTTCAACGGATCACTTAAAATGTATGCCAATAGATGGCGCATTTTTAAATTTCTGAGGCATTACACTAGATTGTTAAAATACGTCGGCACGGTTTCTTTGTACGGGATGAGGCATCTGTATGCTAGTATTATATTATCTGTGCTTAGGTATCATGATTAACTTTAAATATTGCACCTACCACTATTGGTCTCTGCATCACCCAAAGGTCGACTGGTAGAAAATGCCTAAGGCATTAAGGCCGCCTCTGTACGTTTCTGTGCATGAAGTATTAAATAAATAATAAAATAAATAGTATGAATCAAATTCTGGGAAGTATATATGTCTTATGGAAAACTTAAGGATAAATGTCAAACCGCACTACGCGTCAGCGGAGCGACGCGACGCGACTTGACCAAATAATATACTTTGTATGAAATTGTATGAGATAAACCGCACTACGCGGCAGCGGAACTACGCGACGCGATACTTTATCTCAAACAATATATTTTGTCGCGTCGCTCCGCTAACGCGCTGTTACGCCTAGTGGGGTCTGACCTTAAGGCTCATTTTTAACAAAAATACATTTTTCTGACTCGTATCATACAAATTTTTTCAAAGTCAAATTTATAGCGGCACTTTTGAACTTTACACAATTAAAATTTACAAGTAATAAAAATTGGTTCTACCGTGCGTAATTGATGACATGAAAAAGTCTTTGGAGAATATTTCTAAACGGAATCAAAATTATTGCAATGCTGAATGTAGTACAATGCTTGAGTTGTCGAATTGGGCTATTTATTGAAAATAATTGCCATCATTTCATCACTTAAGGTTTAATAGTTAGGTACTTAACGTAGGAAAAATAAGTATAAAAAAAAACATAGTATTAGTAAAAAAAACCGGCCAAGTGCGAGTCGGACTCGCGCACGAAGGGTTCCGTACCATGATCGCAAAAAATGGCAAAAAATCACGTTTGTTGTATGGGAGCCCCACTTAAATATTTATTTTATTCTGTTTTTAGTATTTGTTGTTATAGCGGCAACAGAAATACATCATCTGTGAAAATTTCAACTATCTAGCTATCACCGTTCATGAGATACAGCCTGGTGACAGACGAATAGACAGACAGACAGACAGACGGATCGCGGAGTCTTAGTAATATCTAGTCCTTTGGGTACGGAACCCTAAAAATGAGCCTTTCCTTAAGTTTGCCATATGTTACTTCCCACAATGTGATCCTTATTAGCGACACTATTGAATGTTGTAATAATACAGCATGTGTTTTTTTTTTTAAATCAACGGGTTTAATGCCTGGCTAGGAAAACTGATTTTTCAAAAATCCATTGATGCTTTTTTAGGTTTCATCAAAATCGGCCTCGTGACTCGTTTGAGCAAACAGCTGCAATTTCTCATAGTTTCGGATTTGGCCATCCACGCCCACTTAAAAAACTCACTCTGTATATCCATGTCAGCAGCATTTTTTTTCAAACTGAGTCGATTTCGTTCGCTGTCATTTTCATTTTGGGTGGCCTAAGTTCAGTGAAAGGAAGTAAAGGGCAGAAACAATCAATAAAAGCAAATTAGATAGAAGTTTTTTTATTTATAACATTCATCATAGATATTTAAAATATAATTTCAAGTTTCTATACTAATATCTACAGGAAGGTAACTAGGTACACAGAGTTCCGACTCTGAGAGTTCTGAGAGTTCTGACCCGTCCCAAAATCCGTTTTGGGACGGGTTTGAACATTAGGTACCTATAAATAACAATTTTTTTCATCACAATTACGTACAGATTATAGATGATAGCAGAGGACATCACAATTATAGCGGAGGTAGACCTACAGACAGGCTTTTAGTAACAATTTTTTAGATAAAACACCTATGCTTATAATTGTTCCGGGGTGGTCTTTTGAGAGCTCACGGGAGGTGTTCTACGTGCTGATGGTGATCACCGGGGTGGTATTAGTGAGGTAAAAATCCCAAACTCCCTGGTATTTTGTCCAAAAGTCCAGGCGCTTTTAGAAGGTTTGCCCCCGTTAACAAAAAAAAGGTACCTTATCATTGCTTGCCAAACATCATGAAGCCAAATTGTGAATTCATGCTGCTTTAGACCCTGTCCCGGTCTATTGGCAGGAGGGCAATGCCTATTAAAAGTTATAAATAAAGTGTTCAAAAAGATTGGTTACCCGACGGTACCAGAGGATACGTTCTCCTAGGTCTACTTAGATCTGGCTTGTAGGACCATATAACCCCAGATTTCGTTCCCTCCTTGCCCTTGTTTCTCTTTCTTCAATTCAGAGCTGCCAGTACCCAGCTCTCTATAATTCTTCTTAGATGTTTCATTGTCTTAAGTGGCTAATAAATAAATACTTAGGTAATCTTTTCTAAGTGGTGGGATCCGGGTCACTAGTTTGTGATAAATTGGTGCGTGTGGAACGTCGGTGAAAACTTCTCTTTTTGGTAAACTGAGGTTTCATGTACCAGGAAGGCGGACTGACGATACTTTCCTCTAAACTTTTGATAGTCTGCATACTCGTCTGTGAGTCCTGGCGCTCCGCCACCCTGGACGAGACCGTCTTCACTTTTACGTCACGTTTTTCATCAGTTTGATATGGAATATCCTTCATTTCAACTATCTCGACATCCGTATCACTCAAATCCTTACTTGGCCTATGCATTCTGGTCGTATCAGTACAATAATCCATTGTTTTAAGAGTTCCTCTCATTCGTTTAGACTTATCCCTGTATAACATTTTAAAGAACTCCTTACGAAATTTTGGATGAGTTATTATGTAGATGAATGGATTGATACATGCAGCCGTCTTGCAGAATAAAGCAGGAATCATTGAAGTTATCGGAGTTAAGAGATCTTTTCTTCCAGTTATACCTAACAGAGCCACTACAGCATACGGCGTCCATGATATAAAAAATAGAGCGATGACTGCCATGACTAGAAAAGCTAATTTTATTTCTGCTTTCCTCTTCGTGCGTTCCTTTACATGTCTCGATGACAACCTTTGATCCTGGTTACCATAGGACATACTTGTGTTACAGACTACTACACGAAATATACTAATGTAACAAAACGTAATGGTGCAGAATGGTGCGAGCCACGCTGCGCAGAAGAAAACGAAGATGAAACATCGAGGTGAAAAGTCTTCGGTGAGGTAATCGAAGCTGCAGCTGGTCAAGTATCCTTCTGGAACATAAGTACCGTAGCCGATGTTGAGTGCTGGGATGATCGCGAAGATGCAGGCATATAGCCATGCTCCGATGGCTAATAGACGAGCTCGTATGGCTGTTAGTGCTCGCAGCGGCTCCAGAGGTCGCACCACTGCCCAGTAGCGGTCCAGCGCGATGGCTGATAGTGTGGCGATCGACGTGGTGCCAGTCAAACCACCCACGAAGCCGTAAATCACGCACCCTGTAACAGTATTGTACTCTATTAAGATTGGAATACAATTTTTATGTTCTCCTACTTGCCTTTTTTTAGAATTTTTCTACCCGCTGTACGAAATCTAATTTTGGTAAAAATCACCAACATAAATCAAATATCTGCCCCGTTATTACTACGGTTCGTTTGATGGAGAGTCAAGGCATGGCTGGAGGTGATAATACAGTTGAGAAATGACAAAACTATTGAACCGATTCGATTCGCTTTCTTACGTTTCACAACATAAGAAGTACATTGAAAATATTCTTTCAATTTAGGTATCATCAATAGAGATATAGCGTAGGATCAAAACTATTTCAGCAGTCTCAACTACAAAAAAACTGTAGATTTTAAAGCGTTTTTCTTCAGATCTTATTTTATTGAACTTGGCATTAGATTTTCTCTAATGGGTATAATAGAAAAAACGTGTTCTAGAAAATTGCTGCTAAATTGCTGAAATCTCAATCAGTGGGTACCTGTATATGTATGATGTTTTATTAGTAGGTTGGTACGGAGCTTGATGCTCTTTAGATTTTCATGGATGATAAACAGGAAAGAGGGGAAGGCTAATTACTATTCTCAATTTATTTGTACATGTTCCTTTAACGATTAATTTCTACTCCAAGAAAAAGTTGACGATGAGAAGTTTTTAGAGCGGCTGGTTTTTGATTTAAGTATTTGAGGTTAAAGATTGAACGTGTCAAAGCCTACTTTATTGCCAAATTTTGACAGGAAACACAGGTTTTCAGGCTTAAGTATAGTTTGCTAAATACTCAACTCGTTCTTAAAGTCTATCCACACATATCAGGGCCGTGCCCGGGACGTGACAGGGCCGGCCGGGCCCAGGCTTTGAAGCTTCGTCACTGGCCCGTGCACGGACGCGTGTGAAGGAGTTCATACAAAATGTACACACCGATATTTTTTTGAGCCCCTGCGGGGCACGGTCCGTCCACGTACCGGGCACGGCCCTGATATGTGTGGATAGACCTTTAACCTCAAAGACTGAAACCGGCCATCTGTCGTATACATATGCCCGCTTTCCGTAACATTAATTAAAGCGTCAATTATATTTAGGCGTTCATTATAATACTCTCTGAAAGTCGTGAAAAAGACTAGGTCAATAATTTCTTGGCTGATTATTATTTAGATATAAAAGGAAACTTATTGCCTTGGTCAACGAAGGAAATATTAAAAAGGTTTGCATCTTTTGAATGAGCAGATTTAGATTCATGTGGGGCAAAGATAAAAAAAACAAATTACCTGTTTTCCCCAGAGCGGGACCGAGATTAAACGAATTGAAAATGTATATCGGTGTCTTGGCAAGCATCAGGAAGTCGCTGAGTGCCAGATTGGCCACAAGGATGTTCCCTGGAGTACGCAATGTGCGGCACCTGAAACGCATTAATAAATTCACTAAATCATTAATCATATCACTTTGATCTTTTGTCTACCTCTAGCTACATGGAAAGTTAACTAAAATAGAGACGTGCTCCAATTTCGTAACCAGCTGTGTGGGGCTATAGATATAGATAAAAAAGGGTCGCTTGAAGTATATACGGTCTTGTTAAAGCCAACAGCCCATATTAGGTAAAAAAACTATGTGACCTGTACCTGGTATTATTTTGAAAAATAGTAGATACGATGTTAGCTAGCCAAGGTACCTATAGAATAGGATATTATAGTACCTAATAACAAGAAAAACAAACAGTAAATAAGAGTTAACAACATTCCTCAAGGTCTATAAACTACTCGCATAGAGTTATCAAACGAAATGTTATTTTTTCAATTCTCATTAATTAACCGTACAAAACAGCTACCTTATTTACATAGCTGTTTCAACCTAATAAATACTGTAGCTATCATTCGATTCGTAAGTTTTCATCAAATTAGTTTTTCAATACGTAGACGTTGTTTTCACACCATGAAGTGTTATAATTTGCTATTAATTTTATTTATGATTGCTTTGAAGTGTGGAGCTGAGGAAGAGCTAACTACTGTAAATGTTTTCACAGTTGAGAATATTACGAATTGTGATGTTTTTAACACGAGTACTACAGAAAGTAAACTCCCAGTTATAAATAGTTCAACTGAACCTAACGTGTCTGGAAATATTCTCAGCAATGCGACAGACGATAATGATATTGAGGTTAAGAAAAACGAATTCGGTTTACCGATATCAAGAAAGCTGACGCAGCAGGAAACGGTTGTGAAGAGTATAGTAGGAAGTGTGTTTAAAGGGTTGATAGAGCCAAATGAGACAGGTGCAAAGGAAGATGCAGAAGAAGATGATGAGCTGGAAACCACTGTAAATTATTCCACAGTTGAAAATGTTACGAATAGTGAAGTCCCTAATGCGAGTACTACTACAGAAGGTAAATTGATAATGTTTTATAGTAGGTATTCACACACTATATAAAGAATTCAGATAAACCATTTTCGTTGAAGTGACTGCTAATTATGTGTACTGTTACGAATTGGGGTTCAGGGATAAATGATTCAAACAGCAGATTTTATTACTGAAACACTTCTTAAACAATTTTATTACTTCGCACTATTTTCGCTTTGATCGCTTCGTAGCGCTTTCAAATTGCAATTGTCTTACGACGAACCCGTTATATAGCAAAGAAGATTTTTCTGGAACGTTCCATACTGTTCTAGATACGTCGGGAACTTTCCAGGATATTTGACTTTCGAACCCATTATTCATGAAGCGACGAGAATCTGTCAGAATGTTCGGCTCGAACATTCTCGTAAGTTCCATTCTACACGAATTCGCGAGAAGATTAGTTCCGCTATTTGATACTAGATGGTGCTACTGGCTACAACTAATTCTTCCACTCGTCACTAGATGGCTTTGCCTTATCTTATAAGAATATCTAACGCTCCATATAACCACTATCTGCAACTTGCGTTAAATCATTATTGTCATCAATAGGTACTTTTCCTTAATGATCACTTATTTCTTTGCCCATAGGTATTCTAAGATTTCTTGTGATAATACTTAGATCAACTTTTTGTAGCAGATAATTTGTCTTTTTTCAGCACCTGAGAATTCTTCAAACAAGTGGACAGAACTAACAAATATAACTAGTTTAAGTGAATCTTCTGTGGGTGAAAATACTCTCATCAATGCGACTGGCACTAAAGCTGTAAGTCCTTTTAAGAGAAAAGAGTTCGGTAAATTACCGATACTACCATCGAGGTTGCCCCAACATACGGTAATTCGGACAATGACGAATATTATAGGGAGTTTAATGGAAGGGCTGGAAAAGCTAAATGAACCCAATTCCGATGAAGAAGCAGACGATGAGAAGCAAATTTTTAGAAATGATTCCACAATTGAGAACGATACGAAGTGTGTAGTCTCTAGTGCAAGTACTGCAGACGGTATACCTCCAAATATCAATAGTTCAAGTGAATCGCCTGTGGTTGAAAATACTCTTATCAATGCGACTGGCACTAAAGCTGTAAGTCCTTTTAAGAGAAAAGAGTTCGGTAAATTACCGATACCATCGAGGTTGCCCCAACATACGGTAATTCGGACAATGACAAATATTATAGGGAGTTTAATGGAAGGGCTGGAAAAGCTAAATGAACCTAATTCCGATGAAGAAAAAGACGATGAGGACCAAACTTTTAGAAATGATTCCACAATTGAGAACGATACGAAGTGTGTAGTCTCTAGTGCAAGTACTGCAGACGGTATACCTCCAAATATCAATAGTTCAAGTGAATCGCCTGTGGTTGAAAATACTCTTATCAATGCGACAGGCGCTCATACTGTTAGCCCATTTAAGAAAAAAGAGTTCGGTAAGTTATCGATACCATGGAGGATGCCCCAACATAGGAGAAATCGGATAGTGACGAACGTTAAAGGAAATTTGATAAAAATGTTGGCGCAGCTAAATGAACCGGATTCAGAAGAAGATTTAGCAGCAAATGCTGAGCCTGCTACTGTAAATTCTTCCACAGTCGACAGTGTAACGAATGTCTTTAATGCGAGTACTACAGAAGGTAAATAGTTTTGAGTCCATATTATTCACAGTTTGGTACATATTGGTATTTTGCTGCAACCATTTAGACTTGAAGCAGCCGATCCAAACATAATTGAGAAAAGGCTAGCTAGGCAGATTAGATTACTCACATGTTGCACGGAATCCGGACACATGTCTCTCGGGATTTGGTACGGCTGGTTAATTTGGAGTGTCTGGCAGACAGATCTGAATCGTATTACAGCTCTCAACGTCCATCACGTTATTATTGGAAACGCCAGTATCCTTCATAGGAATTAATTGGGTGTCTAATTCAATAAGTTTCGTATATTTAATAATAATAAAAACGGTGAAGGAAAACATCGTGAGGAAACCGGCATGTCCTAGAACCAAGAATTCGAAGGCATGTGACATCCACCAAACCGCAATTAGCCCGCGTGGTGGATGATGGCCCATTCCCTCTGTCACAGAGAGGGAATGTTGGGTTATTGTATCTCAGTAGTGGGAACTTCAAAATGTTGACGATGAAAATATTAAATAGTGATAGTAAAATAAGCCTGATGACTAGGTGAATAAGGGGCGCGGATGCGAAAAACATAGGACCGGTCAATGTGGTGACCCTTGGGAGGAGCCTATATGTCCAGCAGTGGAAGTCTTTCGGCGGCAATGATTATGATGATGATGAGTCTTAGTAAATTATCATAAAAACAATCAGTACTGTCACTTTAAGAATTTAATATTTCATTATAAAAGTTTTTCTCTTTAGGTTTTCTATGATTACTTATTTTGAATAGTCAGATGAAGATAATGGCTATGTGATTATGTAGAAAACTCTTTATTTTATTTCAGCACCCGATAAAAGTTCAACTGTAATTTCTGCGGCAGAAAATACACTTATCAATGCGACAAATGACAATGCTGGTGGCCCTTTTAAGAAAAAAGAGTGCGGTAAATTACTGATCCCGATAAGGCTGCCGTTACATGGACCTCGAATGGCGAAGAACATTATCGAAAGTTTGGTGAAAGGGTTTGTACAGAGGACAGATTCAAACGAAGATACAGACTAAAGAGAAGATTTAAGAAAAGTGTTTGAAATCCACACCACTGTCAAGATATTACATACTAAGAAATGAGCCGTTCGGGTTTCTTTCTTTTTACTAATATTATTTTTTAAAGCGTGGAGTTTCTTGTCCGTTCTTCTCCATAACAAGCTACTTTTCCGAATGGACGGTAGAATCAATTATTATTACTAATAATTTAAAATTTTTGACTAATGGCCTGATTGAATTAAAGAAATTTGACTTTGACTTTAAAAGTAAATAAGCAGAAACGCAAAAGTAAGTTTATGGAAAGGTTCAAAATCAATTTCCATTTTATTAAATCTATTTCCATTTTATTAAATGTTTGGAACTTCCAGCGTGTTCGCTTTTAAAAACATTTGAAATATCCGGCATATTTACCATTTACGGAGATTGAAATAATAAAATTAAATAATTTGACCTCGTATTTGACTGTTGTCAAAATTGTGTAAACATCCCTTCTTTCCCTGTTTTCCGGGTGAAAGATTGCGTAGTACTTTGTCGCAAATATTGATTTATTTTCCTGAGAAACGAACGACAATTAAGAACCTTGCCTCCGTTGTTATCTCACGGTCTATTTAGATTCAGACTGTGTTTTGAAGAGGGTCCCTGGGGGTACGTATTGAAGTCCTAATGACAGTGTTACCAACCTTTACCAAAAAAAATCCCTATTTTTTTTCTGAATTTCCCTAAAAATCCCTAAATAGAATTTGTATATACCTGCATAGTTATTTCGTACCTAAATTATTTCGTAGCTCATAAAATAAAACGTCACATATTAAGCTAGTAAAATATTTTATTGAACAATCATGCAAAGTTGTTAATTATTTCCAGAACCGCATCATCATCCTGTTCCTAGTTTTCGTTTGACGTATTTTTGAAGTCATACATTAAGTACGTTTAAGTTCTTGATCCACAGTCCATATGTCCACAGTATGATCAAGTTTTACTCACGATCTATAATCCCGATTTAAGAAAAATCGTACCACATGATACTCTGTACCATTTTAAGGGATAAAACTTGGATAAAAGGATATAATGACATATCGTGCGTTCCTTTATAAGAATAAAACTAAAAACACACGCTTTGTTTTAGATTTTGCAAGTTTTGTTTGAAATCCCTAAAAAAAATCCCAAAAAATTCCAGCCCCTAAAAAAGTCCCTTATAACACTTCAAGTCCCTAAATTTAGGGACAAAGTCCCTAAGTTGGGAACCGTGCCTAATGACGACTTTAATTCTTTATGCGTTTACATCGCAAATAGCTTAGATCACCTTCAGGAAAAGTTTTAACTAGGGACAAATTATTTGAAGGGTAATAATTAGTCTTAGCCTCTGTAAATTTGAAATGCTTGTTGTAAACTTCTTTAAGCATAGCACATAGTAAGATTATGGTAAACCTATTACTCTCAGCCGGACACGACATGTCTAGCAAATTAGTAAAGTAGGGTTTAAGTAGATATCTATCTAATTAATGTGCTGTAAAGGTCTACTTTCTCTTGTAGACTAACATTATAACTTTAGTGAACAGCAATATACTAAAACCACGTATCCTAGTAGATAGGCAACCGTACCTAGTATCCTCTGGTTACAAGTTTGACAAGTTAATTTCAAGTTAAGAGGGGAAAAGTTGGAAGGTAAATTATGCCTCGGTATTTCATATCAAGTAAACGGGAACCTATCACTTTGCAGGCGTTTATTGGTGGGTCGCGAATAAAGGAGATTGCCCATTCTTCTATGGACCGCCGTTGCGCATAAAAAAAAATTGTATGATAGCGTGAATTGGTTATAAAAGAAGGGAGAGGTCATACTTTCAAAGGAAGTAAAAATTATCCATTTATTTTGTGGGGTTTTAGTTTTTTCATTAATTTTTTGTTCGTTGTAGCACAATCCACACCACCAGCACAGAAACAGTACAATAGTCTTCAAAAAGATTTCTCGAGTGTGCAGGAATCCGAAAACTACTGAACACGAACTCAACGCAATGATAAGTTATTAATTAGCACAACAAACTCAACAAATATAAACGCAAAAACAAAAATTCGCTGCCGCGCCGACACTAATCTTTGTTTGGCACCTAGCTTGACTTGACATTTGACAATGTCATTTTTGACAATGAAATTTTTGATAGTTGACAGTTCACCTTTCATTTACATCGCCTGTGGTAGTGTTACCAACAATTAATCTAAATCACCCTGATCATAAGTGATTTGTTAATTAGAGAAAGATTTTTAAATCGTAAAGTAATATCATTTTAATTATTTTATATATAAATAAAAATATTAATGAAGCGGGAAATGTCATAATTTAAATGATTTTTAAAACTCAGCGTTTTCCCTTACACCGATTATGGGGAGGTTCATAAAATGGCAACACTATTTTCACTAAAGTACGCCATTAAAATAAAATCAAATAAATAACTAATTAAACACTAAATATTAACCCCACATACGATTTCAATCAAGTTAAATAAGAAAACTTAAAAAAAAAATGTATAATTTATGATTATATTTTTGCGGCTATACTCTTTTATTATAAAGCGATACTGATTTTGGGCATTCTCCTTTGAAACAGCGTTACCGCGGCCCTGGCACAAGCAACTTAAGGAACTTGGTGGGTGGTTTTTAGTCAGTAAAAGTCTGACACGCCCTCCCGCTTCACCCAGAGCGGGAGAAGTCATTGGATGATTTCCCACACAAAAAAAAAAAAAAAAAAATGCTTTTATTGGTATTCTGTTGAACATAGGGATGTGCTTGTATAGGGCAATGGTGGCCCAGGGGTATCGGCCGCGACTTACAAGTTGTAGGTCGTGGGTTCGAGCCCAGGCAGGTGCTTTACTTTTTGTAAATTATTTCATCACCACTGCTCTCAAAACGGCGAAGAAAACATCGTGAGGAAACCGGCATGTCCTAGAACCAAAAATTTTAAGTCATGTGACATCCACCAACCCGCACTGGGCCCGCGTGGTGGATTATGGCCCATTCCTCTCACATAGAGGAGGCCTGTGTCCCAGCAGTGGGAACATTAATAGGCTGATGATGTGTGATGTGATGATAGGGCAATAGGTCATATCAAGTGTTAATATTTTTCGCCCTATATAGCTATAGCTTCAGTGTGGTAGTATAACTAGTGGTCGACCAACAGCCTAATTGCGTAAGTCAATTCGGCAAGACAAAGGGCAAAGAGTATAAAAAATTTACCAATTACATGCGAGATGAAAGACGCGATGTGGATTTCCGTCTATGTGATTGGTCAGTGGTCCATACTCTTTGCCCTTTATCTAGCCGAATTCACTTACGCAATAAGGCTTGCTTGCTTCTGGGTTTCTTTGTACTGTAACTTGAAATTATTATTTAAATCAATTCAGAAAGTAAAGTAGTCTGAACATTGAAAATCATTTTAACGTAACAAAACTACTTTGAAAAGTAAAGCATAGCTTCCTACGTGCTTCCCTTTTTCTTCGTAAAAGCTTTAAGCTTGAGGTGCTTCCACACACATCATATATTTGCGGAATCCTTCAAAACTTCACAAAGTTCAGCACACCGTACGCTCCACGCTTCCTATTCACTCTCGCAACGCGCCAAAGAAAGATTTATAGCCTGCACAAGTCTAGATTAATGAAATTAATTAATTTGCGGAGCCGATATAATTTCCATTTAATTAAACTTGTAAACGTGAACGTATATGACAGTTGGCAGAGGATTCTTGTTAGCATGTGTGGCTATAAATAGGCCCTATGAGCATCTTTTGAATAAAACAAATTCGTAGTGTGGGCCTAATCGATGGGATGAGAGGCAGCGCAAGACGCAAAACGCTGTCACTATATTTAGCTTGATTGGGGTAAATGTATGTATATTTGTGTATCGTATATGGGACAATTTTAAATTTTGTAGCTATATTGAGGGGTAAATGAAAGTACCTACTCATTCTTCTTCTTATGGTGTCGATGGCTCTGAATTTAGGCACGGTAACTTTAAATATGGATGAAACTAATCCTGATTACCGATTAGGTACTGTTAACCTGCATCATCTCCCTGCTTATAAACTAAAATAAATCACAAATCTTAAAAAACCAAAACAGCTTTATTTTGTCGAATAATGCGCACCTGCTTTTTAGGGTTCCGTACCCAAAGGGTAAAAATTGGACCCTATTACTAAGACTCCGCGATCCGTTTGTCTGTCTGTCTGTCCGTCTGTCACCAGGCTGTATCTCATGAACCGTAATAGCTAGAGAGCTGAAATTTTCACAGATGATGTATTTCTATTGCCGCTATAACAACAAATACTAAAAAAAGAATAAAATAAATATTTAAGTGGGGCTCCCATACAACAAACGTGTTTTTTTGCCGTTTTTTGCGATAGTGGTACGGAACCCTTCGTGCGCGAGTCCGACTCGCACTTGGCCGGTTTTTTTTTCTTCATATTTCAGAGTCGGGTACTCTGAAATATTTGTGAGTACTTTCACCCTCTGAAGGAATTAAAAGCCAGCCAGTACCTTTGACAAAAGTACTAGTAGGTGCTCAGTTTTATTTGTTCATTCCGTTTCAAGCCAGAATAAAGTTACGTTCATTAAGTAATTAAGGAATCTAGGTCTAAGTTCTGAGGGTGAAATACCTTTTGTATTCAAGGAAAGTTTTACGTAGGTACAGTAGTAGAGGTTTCTGGTTGATTAATTATGGATCCTAACATGTCCGGACTAAAGACGGAAACACACTTACGTGTCGTGGCGTGGCGTGGCGTGGCGCCTTCTGAAGTAGTTGATTGGCTACAAAACTCGTTGTGTTATGACATAGACTGGAACTACGATTTCGAAATTAGCTTACGAAATTGGGTCAAATATAATAGGAAATCAGAATAATACTTTAACTTTTTTTGCATGGACATATGCTCATGCATACTGCGCTACCACGGCGAGATAGCGCAGTTATGTGGGATTCCAAAGCACCAACACTCCACGGTGTCCTCCTGTGCCGTTTATGGCTTGAGCACGGGCACGCGTTAGCACTCACCCATGAACCTGCCGTGGCTGTCCGTCACCGGACCCTCTTCTGGGGAATACACCCCATCCCCGGCACACCAGAACACATTGCATGCCGTGACCACCCCAGGGACCAAACCAGCACATGGGTGCCAGACGATCCCGTGTATGGCACGCTTAGTCTCCCCGTGACGGGTCAGGTCAGTGGCCCCGCCACCTACCACTTTTCGGTCGCAAAACATGGGGAGAGCGGCTACTGCTATACCTCCTCCCCTGCGGTCCCACAGTCTAGGCCGCGGAAGGTAGCGAGATCGGCGCACTGCAATACCGGCCAACCCTCATGCAGCCGCGATGCCTCCCATACGACACCAACTTACTTGTTGGCCGCTACGTCGTCGGCTTATCGACAAAGGCCCTGACGAGCGGCCCGTACTCGGGTTCCTCTTCACTTCACCGTAGGTGACCAAGCCACGGCTACTGAGCCCCTCCACCTCGACAATGTGGTAACCCACCGGTCCGTACCTGAGCCTGTAGGACATGCGCTCCCCTCTTTTCAGCCAGCCACGTGCGATTTGAATTGCCATTTTTCATTGCAGGCTGTTGATTTAATTCCTGCAGCCTCGGACACCTGACAGTCGGTTTGACCAAAGGTAAGGTACAGACCGGACACGGTTGCTGAATAGGATTGGGCGATAAGCCACAGCAAATTGCCACCATTGTGGCGGTGACCTAGATTCTGCACAGAACATGCTTGAGTTCTCTGTCCGACTTTCTAATTTATGAGGATTTTGCGCTTGGATAGCAATTATTTTTTAAGTTAATAATGGCGTTTATTTTTACCTACACATTTATTATTTCATTTTATAACTAAAATGTCCCTACTTTTTTCTAATGTCCGGGTTTTTGTCAGGAGTTTTCAATTTTCGAAATCGTAATCCTACACTCAATTGGCTTATCCCACACGGTAGGTAGATATAGATCGTATGAGTTCATAGCGAGTTAGAATACTCTAACTCGCTATACAGCTTTATCAGTGAAAAAAATTTTGTAGTCGGGTTTGTGCTGCCAGAAATGCCTTATTAATCTATTTAGTATAGATTAATAAGGAATTTCTGGCAGCACAAACCCGACTACAAAATTTTTACTAATATAATAAAGTTGAAGACTTTCTTTGTTTGTTTGAACGCGCTAATCTCAGGAACTACTGATTGAAATTGAAAATGATTTTTGTGTTGGATAGTACATTTATCGAGGAATGTTATAGGCTATATAACATCACGCTACAACCAATAGGAGCCGAGCATAAATGAAAAAGGTTGCAAAAACGGGAGAAATAATTCCTTTTTGACAGCTTCTGTTGCGTGCGCTGCGTTAGCGGTTAAAGTTACGCAACATTCATGTATGTAGGGTAGGTAGATAGTCAGTTGACGGGAGCGAAGCCGCGTGGGACAGCTAGTAGCTCATAAATAGACACAAACGTATAAACAAGCAAACAATGTTACCGTTTTCATATCTGCCTAATATTAAGAGTGATTTTCTGTAGGTATGTATTACATGTAATAATGTTTTAATCAAGTCAAATTAAACTGTGGTAACTAGACCAGACAGATGTTGCCAAGTGTCACGATTTCAGTATAAAGGATGTCGTGTCGTTACAAAATTACGCGTCCGTAAACCTGAAATACCAAGTGCCCTCTTGTTGCTGGCGACAGCTTAATTTTGGAGTCCCTACGGTAGGTATAATAAATGTATACCTACGTAATACGCCCCGTTGCGAAAAAATAACAGAAAAACACGTGTGAAGGTGTTTTGTTTCTGTTAAGTTGAGCAGATTATTTCAGAGGTGTTTGTAAACAAATGGCCGAGGATAAATCTCGGGTATTATTCTGTACACACGCAAGAATTTTCCTTGTGGGTCATTAGTTACCACTAATGTAAAATAAGTATGTAGTTTTTATACATTAGTTTAACCATTCACAAAGTTTACCTACAAAATATTTACGATCGTTGAACGGCTTTCCTAATACTTACGTTGAATTTACTCTCATTCAAAAGTGTCAACACGCATCAAAGATTTTACCGTTTCAAATCCCGTGAAGGAGTAAACACATAAATAATCAAGGATTTACGGCACACCTGAGCTCAGATAATCACGACACGAACCCAAGACCAACCTAGTTAATATTCAGAAGACCTTTTCGCTTTATTAGCAGAGTTTTTCGCTTATCGTCAAAATGCACGAAATGAGAGCTTATGACACTAACAGATTAGGAGATCAAAAAAATGGCTAAACGGCGCGTTTGGGCGCTTAGGGATTATTACTATTCATACGCGAGTTAGTGGTGGAGTGAGCCGTGAGCGGTCGGGGACAACGTTGCTCGTTAAGCAATATATTAGGTAATTGCTGAAATAATATTGAACGTAGCGCGACAAGCCTGTGCCACTAATATTCTTTGTTATGTGAGGAAAGAATGCGTTGTTTTAATCAATGTTAAGCCATCAAAGGACATAACGGTTTAAATGACAATGGAAGTTACAGAAATAATAATTTTAATCAAAGCTCAAGAGGATACAGCCGGGCATTTTTTTATTTACCCGTTCAGACTTATGAACGAGTGGGAAGGGACAGGCCATTCTTAGCTGGGATATAAAGGTTCAGTCCATTATCTACCTGAACAAAGGTAATGACTAATTAATACACCCAGCGGTAATTAGAAAAAAAGAGGGCACTTGTAGTAGATACCAATCTATAACATGCCACGGTATTTTGAGCACAGATACAGATTGTTGTCCACTCTATTCAAGACGGGTGCTAAGATATTTTCAATGCGAAAGTACAGGCTTGGATTACCTAGGACATTTTTTAAGCCGTTACCTAATACCTACCTACCGTTCCCGTGAAATTATTTTCGAGGTTCACACCGTTTGCAAGAGATAGTGTGTATTGACGTCAATCTCAATCTCTGCCCATTTTTAAAACAATGGTAAAGAATCACTACCTCTCTCTTTAATAGTTGTATTTCTTGATTTCTATGCTTTTGTTCCATACTTATTACTGTATATATTTGTCTATTATATATATATATGTATGTATTTATTTTATATATAAATAGTACACCATAGACTACCTACAGTACTGTCTTACCTTCCATTTTTTTTAAATCCATCCAAAGGTTGTCTTGAAAAGATCGCTTTTAGCGATAAGGCCGCCCATTGTGCCACCAAGTGTAATGTTTTCTTCGTCTATACTTTCTGTAACTTATATGGTGTACATATTATAGAGTATTCTATTCTATTGAAGTGTGTAGTGTGTTGTAAGTATAAGAAAATTAAGATATCAAAAACATGAATTGGCAAATCACGATCCATGTCATGCTAATCCTTGAGTTTTATTTTTATTCAGCTTGAACTTGTACATGGCAACGAATTTTATAGTAACTTGTAGCCGCCCGGAGTTCCATAATATTATAGTCATAAATATAAGTAGGTAGTACCGGTAAAGTTCCCATCCGAACCATTAACAAACTTCACCTTTGAACTTAGTTATCCAATATTCGAACGTCAAATAGTTCTCTTCAAAATTCTAATCACTGAAAGTATAGATCTGATGAATTTTACAAAGGAAGGGGAATTGTTAGTTAACAACTAAGTTAATTTAAATACATTTCAGTATTATAAATCAACATTGACTATTTATTAAGCAAAAGTAAGTTATTTCAGTAGGCGGAACTGTTTAAAATAACAAATTACTTTGAAGAATAATAAGATAAATAAACTGCCAAACCGCTGAAAGGATGAGTACCCAAACGAAGTTTCTAAGCTACTCACTCTATTGTTTCAGAACGAAAATGTTATTCTTAAAGAAATTTTCAGCAGCTCATCAAAGAGATATTGTTGACTACGCAATACCTGAATCTTGAATGCTGGGCTAAGGCCGGTATTCCAGCAGTATTAACTCATGCTCAACTTTGTATTTTTGTCCAAGAACCCAGACGCCCCAAACGTTACCGAAATCTTTCAACACAAAATCAGTGGACTTAAGTAGTGTTAGTATGTACACATACTAGCTAACTTGAAGTTTTATTGGAACTGTGATCAAATTTTAATCTTTGAGTAGGACCTCACTCAAGGTGGCGACCAGCTCTGAGTCAACTGTTTTTAGGGTTCCGTACCCAAAGGGTAAAAACGGGACCCTATTACTAAGACTTCACGATCCGTCTGTCTGTCTGTCTGTCCTTCTGTCATCAGTCTGTATCTCATGAACCGTGATAGCTAGACAGTTGAAATTTTCACAGATGATGTATTTCTATTGCCGCTATAACAACAAATACTAAAAACAGAATAAAATTAATATTTAAGGCAGGGTCCCATACAACAAACGTGATTTTTTTGCCGTTTTTTGCTCGATATTAATAACGGCAACAGGTAGACACTTGAAATATTCACAGAATATTTAGTTGTATATTCACTTAAAAAATAATAATTATTAAAATAAAATAAAATATATTAAGGGGGGCTCCCATACAACAAACGTGATTTTTTTGCCGTTTTTTGCGATAATGGTACGGAACCCTTCGTGCGCGAGTCCGACTCGCACTTGGCCAGTTTTAATAACTACGCGTTGTATACTATTTAAATGGCCGTCGGTCGTTTATAGTATATACTAAAACTACTCAATACCTACGACACATTTTGTGTAGAAATATTCAGTAACGTCTGTGGTGTCTGGGATCTTGTTCTATTGATTACACATCATAATGTCAAGCTGAAGAAAGATTCATAATAAATGCCAAACTCGAGAGTTGTGATTGGTTGGCAGTTGATTGGTTGGTGAGGCCAATTTTCAGTTTGAGTAGAGTATGAGCATCTGGAATACGGGCCTAGGCGTTATTAAAATGATAAATAATAATTGTAAACACTTTTTTTAAGGCCTATATTCAATTATCAGGATAGAAGCTGTCAATAACTTAATAGATGTGTTACTAAACAGGATTTTAATATTCTTTTATCAACTCAAGGAGTAGATTCCCCGTAAAATATAAATCGAAATCTAAACTTATATTAAGGTGACTAGTGACTTGTAACAAAACATCAAGTAATAGCCGATATTAACCGCACTTCGAACGCGACGCTCGATGTAAACGGCAAAAGCTCGATGTTCTGTTACAAGTAAATGGTCTAGTCTATACTCACCTTAATAAAGAGCTTTTGTTAGATTTTTTAAGTATATGATTGTGAAAGGTATAAATCTCTGAAAGCAATGAGCCGAACATAAATATCGCTTTTATATGACGGGAGCGAAACTACGGAAAAGTATTAGATTAATATTCTTAATTTTTATTAGTTTAATAAAAATGTGTATCTTATACCTAATTAGCACAACAAAACAATTGTTAATTAATCGAGGAAGAGCGAGGTTTATCCCATCACAAGTATCTTCGGATTACTTTCTGGGAAGCCCTGGCAACTTAATTGTATAGATTTAAGATAATAAATTCTTTTTTTTTTATGTTAACTTTGACAAAATAACGAATTGGCGTGATTAATATTGAGATCTTGAGAGTAGTTATTAAATAAGGCATGTTCCGAGTACAATTTAAAAGTTCTGAATATCATTTTCGGTCCATTTTTGCTAATTTGATGGTTTCGCTTCGGTCAGGATCACTAAACATAGATTTGTAAGTGTAATAAAAATGCAACTGATTCCCGTCTATTTGTGCGAGCTGATCTTAGAAATTGCTTAACCGATTTGGGTTCGGTTTTCACTAATGTATTTTAGTAAGCTTCACTTAAAATTAAGTGCTTGTTTTATTTAGATCAGAAGATAAATAAAAAAGTTATGTCATAGTTTTAAATTATGTATAAATTCGTCCAATTTGCTTAAGTACATACAAACTAGGTACCAGGAGAACAGATAAATTAAGTAAAAAATATCCGTGGCTGGAATCATGAGTGGTCTCTCAAACTACCAGGAAAACAGAATCAAAAATAAAAGAGGTGGAATCATTTGTGGTAAATAAAGACTCACAAACTACCGATTAATTGACATTCATTAAAAATTTAAAGGATGAATTACTAATTCCACGCGGGCAAATCCGTGGGGGGCAGCTAGTCTAAACCTTTATACTTTTTTTATACTCGTAAAGATGTAAAATTTTATTTGTTTCAATGTTTGCAAATCAATTACGACAAATTCTTTCATGGATGGAAAGCTTTTATCCCGGGGAAAAGGTACGGTTCTAGTAGAAATAGTCAGTAGCAGTACAAGCTACTAAGTATTAAATTGTATTTAAAAATTTTTGGGCACAATACGGTGTGTGTAAATGGGAAGAATTGGGTCCGCGTGGCACTCGTGCAGCGTCCGCGCGGACGACCTCAAGCATTGACTGGAAACCACGTTGTTACAGCAAAATATGCTCTTTTAATTTGATCGTTATAAATTAAATTAAAAGAGCACAGAAAAGAAAAAAGCAAAGAGCAAAGAGTGTCGTGTAAACAGAGGCGAATATTAACTAAGAGTATAGTCCTCGCCAAACTTCTTGGCCGCCCTGAAGTTGGTTTACCGGATGCGAGAGTCACGAAACGGTGCTGTTTTTGTATGAGATTTTCTATTGCGTAGCCATTATAGCCAACTTCAGGGCGGCCAAGAAGTTTGGCGAGACCTATACCTACCTATAGTGTTTTTAATGCAGTCATGTGTGTGTACAGTTAAGGGTTTCTATGTACCTAACTATACAATATACATCTATGCTATCATCGAATACTTAAAAAGTTCATGTTTTAGCCGACTTCAAAAAAAGGAGGAGGTTCTCAATTCTTCGGCATCTTTTTTAAGAAACAGATTTAATCAATTCTAACTTATTTGGAGGAATACTTAGGTACTTATTAGAACAGATTTCTAGGCTAGTGGTAGGTCTAGAATACGAAAGAGCCATTTGGAAAGAATTCATTTGTATTCTCCTTACTCTCAGATATATGAGCATAATCACACTCATCACTAAATATTTATACATATAGATAGCTAAAACAATTTTCACTTCTCCAAAATTATCCCAATCCAATCCATCTTTTCCAATTTAGAGTATAATTATTTTTTCAACACACTTGCTCATAAAGTGGCTCTAATTTCACCATAATTAGGCATATAATGACGGCTGTAATCAAACTGTGACTTTTTCATTGCTTTTATTCACAAGTGAGTTATAGAGTTTTTTATTTTATTTTATTGAGTTGCTTTGTTCTGAAAAAAAGTTTCGATACAAAAAAGATCGTGCTCAAAAGTACAAATAAA
Organism: Orthosia incerta; assembly: GCA_948252205.1. Classification (NCBI taxonomy): domain Eukaryota; kingdom Metazoa; phylum Arthropoda; class Insecta; order Lepidoptera; family Noctuidae; genus Orthosia; species Orthosia incerta. Next base: position 13,139,442 of record OX411748.1, read on the forward strand.
TTAGTATACATATTGCTTGCTCATTTCATGCAACTTCGTATTTAAATAGATAATTTTAACTTGTAACTGTTTAATAAAACTTTCACTCAAATATAACTTTTGTTTGCCCCATTTTGTACGTGGCTGAAAAAGCCAATATATATATAATAATAAATCTCATTCTTTTAGTCTATGGCCGATCGCCATTGTTAAATGCGCGCGCATAGGAAAACTGATTAATAATTCCCGCCACTGCGAAAAATTTTCACAACTCGTTTTCTCTGTTGAAATTACAGTTATTTTAGTATTATTTTCTTCACAAGTGTGTTAAAAAACGTCGTATGATACACGTGTATATTGATGATAACCGAATCATACGACGCCGAGGACGTATCCTCGGCGCTCTTAAAACCCTCACCTTACGGCTCGGGTCTCAATGGCGCCTCAGCGGTAATCACCAACATTACACACTTGTACCATACATAATGTACTATGGTTAGTATTTAGAATAATAGAAAAGAAGGTAGGCTGAGTGCCTTTCCTAATGGCGCGATGCAATTCGATTTATAGCACACTGCTAAGCGATGATTGTTAAGTATGAACAATCTTTTATACCATTCTCCCTCTAAAAAGCTTATTTTGTTCACTGAAAACAGTGAATTGGTGTTTGAATTTAGAACACACCAATATAAATATTCCTCCATCTCAATGCTATACAACCTCCTTGCGCATAAAATACTGGATACAAACTCCTTGTGCAAAGAATACTCGACTTTCAAACTCCTTCATCGATTTAATTTTGAGTTTGTTTATATTTAGGAATTTAATAATGACTTTGATTTTATTTGCTTTCGTATAGGATGTTTACTGAATACTTATTTGGATTGTAAGTCAAATATTAATTGCATTGGTGTTTAATTAATTATAATTAACGTAACGGAGTCACTGGCTCCTGAAACACAGTGCTGTTACCTAACTCAGAATGTGAAACCCGGAGGTTTCACATTTTATGTAAATTTTGAAGGTATAATAGTATATTAGGTAACTAGTGAATAAAGGACGGATTTAAAGCGAGGGCCATAGATCCTGAAGAATCCTGAGCGACGCGAGGGATTCATGGCCCTCGATATAAATCCTTTTTATTCAAGAGTTGCATACTATATTTTATACCATGACTACGAGAAAAAGAAAGATTTAAGCGAAAAGCACAAGGTTAAAAGCACACGAAAAAAAAACTACAAAGTGAAAAATAACATTGTTTTTGGAAGTCGGTGTACATAATGCAAAAAAATAAATGTTGGTACATTTAGACACCTATTTCCAAATAGAAAGTTATTTTTAACTTTGTAGTTTTTATTTGGCAGTCGGTAGTATTTTTTTGTTAAAAGATTTTTTATTTTCCCTTTATAGTTGTACCTACCTAATAGGCAAGTGGTTTAGTAAGGTACTTATTATACTGCCAGAATAGATTACCCGAATATCATGAAACTTAAATATAAACGGTGAAATGAGAGTGTACCAAGGTGACCTGTACCTACACATCTGCGTACCCCTTTAGAGTGTACTGGCGTGATGTTATGTTATAAATGGTATAAACAATAAACAGACATGTGATTGCAGCAATCCCGAGAGATTTTCCGTTATATAATGAAGAGTTCAGGGGGGTGACCATAAGCTCTTAGAGCGGTATCAATTTGATATCGAGTAAGTGACAGATGTATACAAGTCAGATACATCTGTCCCTCGATCTCAAATTGATACCGCTCTAAGAGCTTATGGCCACCCCCCTGTTGTACATCTTCGAAGTTCTTCATCAGATCTGCACCAAATTAAAATAGGTCCAATTTCGGAACATAGAAATTTTAAAATCGGTCCTCAATTAACGGAGATATCAGTGAACACACACAAAAAAAAACACAAATTCGAACATAGAACCTCCTCCTTTTTGGAAAGTCGATTAAAAACTGCAAGTATGTTCACATGGACGCAATGCGATGTAATTCGGCCGATACGCACTTCAATTTTTCTTAGAAAATACTTGCGCGATATCACCTATCAGGAAAGAAGAAAAAAGAAGAAAGTCTCATACAAATCTATACTTCTATGCTAATACAAATATTTTTTTATTTCTATACTAATATTAAAAAGAGGAAAGATTTTTTTGCTTGTTTGTTTGTACCGAATAGGCTCCGAAACTACTGGACCGGTTTAAAAAAATCTTTCACCAATAGAAAGCTACATTATGCCTAAGTGACATAGGCTATTTCTTAATCCCGAAAACGGGTCCTGTTGGGTGGTCCACGGGAGCGAAGCCGCGGACAACAGCTAGTTACCAATAAATTAAAGAAAAAGTCGGACGTTGAAAATATAAAAAAGAGGCGCGCATTGGACAGTAAAAGATTAAATGATTAATTCTACACCGACAAGTGTTAATACTTACGCTCATAAAATCCTACGCGATGTTTTCAGTAATTTTCAAACGTTTTTGACGAAAAACTATTTACCACTTAGTAAATATATTTTTTTACGTAAGTGTATGAGATATCGTGTCGAGTTTAAATTAGTAATAAGGTCACCTATTCTTAAAACCTCCACGTTTAGTGCGTAATTTGGTCTGTTTAGGGAAGAAGTAGATTTTTAACACGCTTTTATTAGCTTGGTATGTATCTATGTATCAATGTAACGGAATCTTTGAACGTGATTTTCACCCCCTTCAAAAACGTGGGATCGATTTGAAACTTTGCACACTTATCAAGGACCGATGACAATGCAATAATTTAGTCAAAGCAAGTCAAAGCCAAAGTCAAAGTCAAATATGTTTATTCAACTAGGCCAATAAGCGGCACTTTTGAACGTCAAACAAAAATTAAAATTTACAAATAATAAAAGTTTATTCTACCGGGCGCGTTTAAATAGTTTGTTTGTGTGCTTGTTGTTTGTTTTGCCTTACCAAGATCTTCAGGATTAGCGACTTTTAGTTCAATTTACCATTAAAGCGTGTTTTTTAGTTTTAAAAACTACAATTTATATTGTTTTCGCATTGAAACCTTTAAGCGGCGCCTGGACGTTTGGGGAAAAGACCAGGGAGTGTGGGATTTTTACCGCACTATAACAACCACGGTGATCACCATAGTCCCGTGACCTCTTAAAAGAAGCCAGAAGATAAGAAGGGCAGATACCTACAATAGAAATATATATGTCGGGTGTAGTCAATAGTACGGACGTCAAAACAAATCACAAGCACGCCCCTAGCGGCAATCAAGAGCAACTACGCATTGGCACGCTTTTTATATGCACTTGCGTGGTGGGGAATATGGCAGTACTGACAGCCGTAGAGCGAAGACGTCCTAGAATCTGTGTCGATCCGTAATATTAGTAAGCAAGAATGCAAATTGTGTCTATTTGAACATACTCAGTGTATCGAATAATTTGTGTGATTTCATTTTCACGATTGACCAACCTGTCTGCCCACACACGATGTCTTAACCTAAGGGAATACATCCTGACTGCCCGATGGTTTACATCTATCGGCCACCCTTGATGCGACATACACGATATGTACCTACATTAGGATCACTGTTACATCTCGAAAACTTCTGAAGTGATTCTGAAAATTATTTAACCTGAGATTGTACAGCTACTGATCGTACCCAGAGGTTGCAGTAAGTTTGCTATAATATTTCCTGGTCGTTATTGGGCATTTTCATCTAGATTTTTTAGGGTTCCGTACCCAAAGGTTAAAAACGGGACCCTATTACTAAGACTCCACGATGTGTCTGTCCGTCTGTCGCCAGCCTGTATCTCATTGATAGCTAGACAATTGAAATTTTCACAGATGATGTATTTATATTGCCGCTATAACAATAAATACTAAAAACAGAATAAAATAAATGTTTAAGTGGGGCTCCCATACAACAAACGTGATTTTTTTGCCGTTTTTTTGCGATAATAGTACGGAAAACTTCGTGCGCGAGTCCGACTCGCACTTGGCCGGTTTAAAAAAAATGTAGTCTGGTTACGTGCCCGGTTTATGACAATAGGTTAGCGCTTACCTTACTTGACTTAAACATAACTGTCGAAAAATGGCTTTAACTATAGGACCTACAACTTGAGACTTGACTTGAACTTAAGACTGGTATAGTGCGGCCAATACATAAAAAAGCAGTTTTGCTGATTATGCAAACTACAGACCGATCACTATTCTATCAGTTGTTGATAACATAATAGAAAAATATGTCTGCAACCAGATACAAGACTTTTATGTAAAAAATGAAGTGTTTTCCAGCACACTATACGGTTTTCAACCCAATAAATCCACCTCACAGTTGTTGTCAAAATTCACGGATGAGATAAACGAATCTCTCAAGGCTGCACGACTTAATAAGTCTTCTCAACCGACGACTCTTTAATCACGTTATTTTGCTATTTATCGACTTCAGCAAGGCGTTTGACACGCTTAAACATGACATCTTGTTGACAAAGTTAGACAACTCTGGAGTTCGAGGACCAATACTTGAATGGTGCAAGGACTACCTTCATAATCGAAAATATAATGTTAAGATCAATAGCGTAAGTAGTGATGCCATTGAAATCACTGAAGGAACGGCCCAAGGTTCAGTGCTTGGACCTTTACACTACCTGACATACGTCACCGACATGGAACATGTGGTGTACTACTGTTCTGTCTATCAATATGCAGATGACACATGCCTGGGGGCCTACCATAAACTTGCCAAGTGCAGGGCAGTTCAACTTAGCATTTTAACCTGACAGGTTTTGTGTTTGTACCATGAGAATTTCCAATTGACCTGCTTCATGCCTACTTTTGACCTGCTAAATAGTCTCTGGTCAGTAAGCTGGCAACACAGATTAAATAAAATTATTAAAAAATGACGTTCTAAAATAATTTAGAGGTTTTACGGTTTTTATACAAATGAAATATGTTTTTATGATAACAGTTTAAATTAAAAAAGATTGATGAAGGAAATATTGTTCGGTGGCAAGTTGCATGTCAGCCTACTGAAATGCTGTGACGTAGTCACTCACCGGTTTAGATCACGTGATCGCTGGCTGGCCTGCTACGTGGGGTGTTAATTGTACAAATTAGCATCACAGGTCATTTTCCGTCTAAAATTGACCTGCTATAAGAGTTCATGGTATGGGTGCTGGTAGCTGCTTATAAAGACGTAAATGTAGCTGCTCAATGTCTGCAGGATAATTTTACTCGAGTTTCTAAATGGGCGCACGATGCTGGATTGGTTCCTAGCGTAAATAAAACCAAAATCATCACTATCCATTCTAGCCATATAAAACAAATTACTTCTGTTAAGATAATCGCACATACTCACAGTTGTCTTCACTCTACTTCTTCAAAAGCCACCACACGTACCTAGGTTTAGTCGTTGACAATCGTATCAACTGGTCTTTTCTCGTAGATTCAGTCTGTGATAAATTGCGGGCCATATTGGTAAAATTCTACACTATTAAAACCTAAAGTTCCGTTAAAAATCCTGCGGAACATGTACATTGCTTTGGCGGAGTCAATTATAGCATACGAAATCACGAGCTATGGGCGAACATTTAAATCGTATATTGAAAGTATTTGCAAACTACAAGTTAGAATTTTAAAGCTAGAAACAAAAAACCAAAAAAAAAAAAAAAAACAATACAAAGAAAACGTCACGGAACTGTTCTAATACTGTAAAATACTGCCAGTTCATACTAGACATAACATGTCCCTCTTAATTGAACAATTTAATAAAACCATTCAAATACCCATATCGCATAAAATGACCACTAGAAGTATCACAAATAATCAATTAATAATACCTCAGGCTAAAAACTTTTACGGAAGACTGACGATAAATTCCCACTTTATTAAATGAAATACCGACAAATATAAAAAAGACATAAATTGTATAAATTATAAACTAAAAAACAAAAAATACTTTTGACTTCATATTAACTTAGCGTAACTAAAAATTATCTATCAATAAAAAAAAACTCGGTAAAAATAGATCAACCTGTATATTTTGCTTGGAACCGGTTTTTTAATGAGTGACCCAATGGTACACAGCTCGGACGAAACGTCACAAACAAAATACTCGCATACCCACAATCACACCCGCAATTACACATTTTTCCTTTGCTGATAGATGTTTACGGCTTAAACAATTGTGATCAGTAGGTTTTTGGGATGAGTGAATAGTTAGCTAATATTAAGCATATAATGATTAAAAAAACTTTTATGCAAAAAAATACTACCGACTTCCAAATACTACAAAGTGACAAATGCCTTTATTTTTGGAAGTCGGTGTCCATAACGCAAAAAATTGGACCTACGAAAGACCTATACTATACCTATTTTTCACTAGTTTTTTATTTGGAAGCCGGTAGTATTTTTTGCAAAAAACGTTTTTTTATTTTTCACTTTTTAGTTGTACCTACCTAATAGGCAAGTTGTTTAGTAACCTATAATGCCAGAATAGATTACCCAAATACCATGAAACTTGAACATAACCGGTGAAATGAGAGATCTGCGTACCCCTTAAGAGCGCACTAGCGTGATGTTATGTTATGAAATGGTATAAACAATGAACAGAAATGCGATTGCAGCAATCCCGAAAGATTTGTCGACATTTATTGAAGAGTTCTGTTGTATATCTCCGAAGTAGGTACTTCATCAGATCTTTACCAAATTAAAATGGGACCAATTTAGAAAAATCCTCTTACAAAAAAAAATTTTTTTTTTTGTCGGTGAACATAAAAAAATAAAAAAAATACATACATAATGTCAAACATAGAACCTCCTCCTTTTTGGTAAGTCGGTTAATAAATAAGGCGAATGTGAGTAACAAACCTATCCAGGTTTAATGGTACAATATATAAGTGAAACTGTACTCAAGACTGTATTTATTTATTTATTTATTAAAACTTCATGCAACATACAGGTACATAGGCGGACTTAATGCCTGAGGCATTCTCTACCAGTCAACCAAGGATGGTGGCGAGATAACATGGCAGGTGCATAAAAAATAGAAATAATTATTAATGTAAAAATTAAAGAATATATAGTTAAAATAAACATCTGTATCTGTAACAATAAAAAAAAAACTCTGTCGAACCATTCGCAAAACATGCCCTTTCATAAAATATTGTCAAAGAATTGAAAATCTCCTCAGCTTAACAGACCGTCTCCTTGGATTTAAAAGTCATTGTACCATATTGCCTAGAATGCCCAGGTAGATAGCCGAATAAAGACGTCAATCCATTGTCTGCGACTATTATCTAAGCAATCCATTTCCTCCGGCTGTTCATCGGCCCGTTTTGTGACTTATAAAGGACCTATCTACTTTATAAAAGGAGAAAGGAACATATAAGAGCCATTCGTGTTTGCTGAAAAGGAAACCAAGGGAAATGGCTTACAGATATGTTCCAGATATTAAAATGTCGCTTTTCAATTACTTTACGAAAGAAAAGTGGTTTTTCATTGGAAGATGTAGCTACCTAAGCAGGTAAGGTCAGTAAATAAATACTGCTTCTTTTGCACAGAATTTAAATTGTCACAAAACAATTCGAAAATCTGCTTTTTGCAATTCCGTATGACAGTTGATAGATAATATTCTTTTAATTTTACTTGAGTTCTGAATAAAATAATAGGTCAATAATTAAGATCAAAAATAAATAAATATTAATCGTTGTACGTACTCTGGTCGAATATTAAGGCGGCAGTTTCTCTTGGCATGATACATAGGTAATAGATGGTTACATGTTAAATATTTGTATAATAAATTGTAGTAGATAAATCATCTGAAACATTATCAAATGATCAAATAAATATTAGAAATATTTTACTGTTCACGTTGTACTGAAAAACGTCAACACTTGGTGAATAAATGATTAAAAAAATTGTAGTTCTAAAAACTAAAAAACACGCTTTAATGGTAAGGATAATGGGACAAACTGTTTTAATTATTGCATTGTCATCGGTCCTTGATAAGTGTGCAAAGTTTCAAATCAATCCAACGTTTTGAAGTGGGTGAAAATCACGTTCAAAGATTCCGTTACATTGATACATTGTTACATTGATACATAGATACATACATACCAAGCCAATAAAAGCGTGTTAATAAACAACTTTCAGATTTGACACGAAAAGTAGTCTTCTACTTTATTAACGAAAAATTTGATAATTCAGAGCTTCTGCTCTTAACACAAGTACGAAAAGAGCTAAAAGTGAAATCGGGTGGGAACGGTAAAAGATGAAAGCTTTCTATCTCGAGTTATTTTAATTGCAATCAAACGCTGCAAAGGAATGTTTCAACGCAGAGTAACCGCGATAAAACCCGCATAGAATGATACATTTCTGTACAAATTCATACGAAGAATGAGTGAAGTTAGTATATATTTATTGCTACGGTAGGTATGCGCTTATATGTTTTATTCAACCCTAAAAGTTTTTTGGCAAAAAGTTTCAGCAATAAAGGCTTATTTTAATTATTCAACCTATACTTTGATAACCCGCCGCATAAATATGCCAATTTTGAAAAATATTCGTTGCCTTAATTCCACCTGATAATCTTAACCTGAGTTAATTGAGATTAGTTCGATGTCTTGACAGTCAGGGCTTCAAAACACAGTAGGTAACTATGTCGTAAAATGCTATAACAAGTTTTATTATCTGAAAATCTTATAAAAACCTTATGGAAAGTTATTCAAATTATTATGTAAAATCAAATTGCTTTTTCTCATTGGATTGGATTGAAGATTTTTTTAAATATTTTTGCTTTGAGCATAATTTAGTACAAATAGCGTTGGAAAAAATAAAGTACCTACTTAATTTTTCAATGCCTTCAGGGCTTTTAAAAGGAGCCTTTATCAACAAAAAAACATAACTATAAGGTTTTGTTTTTAAATAATTAAAGAAATCTAAAATAGGTATTTATTTTGTATTTATTAATTAAAAAAGGTGCCTAACTACTTTTTTTTTCTGAATGGGTCGGTGTTTAAGTCCACCTCCGTCTGTAAATACCATTTTGATTATATATACAGGCGTAATGTTATGTGGATTGCTATACTCACAGAGGGGGCTCCAGAATGGTCTAAGATAACGGAGACCGTTCCATGTGTTGATTACTCGAAGATCGCGAGCACCGATGTTGCTTTAATGAGGTAAAATCCCTTAACCATATCCTTGATCTTATCTCTAAAAGTCCAGGCACTTTTTAAAGGTGCACCCCGAAAAAAGCTGTGTTTTAGTAATAGTAATGTAGTTATTGTACGTAAGATCGCATGTAAAAGATACTTTTTATAAAAAATGGTTGGCTGAATATACCTTTACAGTGTCATATGAATTTGAAGTGGATTTTAATTGCTTCGACAGAATTATTATCAGGAGCCTCAGAAGGTCTAGGAGCTTGTGTTTCGATAATAACGTATTTAATCAGCCCATTAAGAGGAAACGGGGGCAGAGAGTGCTGACTGAATTTCCTTAGTAAAAAGTCATAATTCGAGGTTTGGCTCTCGTCTCTTTTCTCCTCCAATATTGGACCAATTTAAAAGATATTCCGTAAACTGAAAATTAAAGATATATACTATGTCCCTATGCTTTCCTTTTTGATGATACATCGTTAGAAGCACTAGAGCCCTTAAAAAAATGCTCAAAATTGCGCTTTCAACAGAGGCTTAGTGTGCAAATTAGACAAATATAAATGAAAAAAGGAAAACATATGGACATAGTATATATCTCTTACTTTACTAGTTTATGGAATATCTTTTTAATTGGTCCAATATTGGAGGAGGAAAGAGGCGAGAGCCAAACCTCGAATTTTGACTTTTTACTAAGGAAATTCAGTCGGCGCTCTCTGCCCATATTTCCTCTTAACGTGCCCACTGTGTCCCAGAGGACACAGACCTCCTCTTTGTGAGAGGGCATGAGGCTTAATCCACCACGTGGTCCCTGTACGGGTTGGTGGATGTCACATATCTTCTTCGAATTTTTGGTTCTATGTCATCTGTTTTCATTCGTTTTTAGAACAGTCGTAATAAAATAATTTACAAAAAATAAAGTGCCGGCCTGGGTTCGAACCCACGACCTACGACACATAAGTCGGGGCCATTACCACTGGTTACAAAATAAATTTTAATATGAATAAATCCTGTATAAGTTGTATAACTCGCAATTATGAATAAGTAAGTACACCTGACAAGTCTTCATATTATACACATGAAATGCCTTCATCGAATTCAGCTGAATTTCTCTGATTGAAATAGGTAGATATCTTCTTTCTACTGAATCTAATGCGTAATTCATGGAAACAAATTCCCCATATATTTTCGAAATAGAATATTTTTGAATATAATATGAATTTGTATCGGTAGGCTGACATTTCCTTATTTTTATTTATCCATTCAGAATGTGAAATGTAAGATGTTGTGGATAGGTACTCAATTATGCATTGTCAGTTATTTACAGTACTCGTTATATTTGGATGGAATAAGGTTATCAGTTTGCAATTTGCATGCTCATTTGTCCAGTAATGACTGCTTGTAACACAATATTTTCTTAAAAAAAAATGTTTTTACTACAACTAAATCATTAAATATTGTCGGTAAAACGAGAGAAAAAAAATAGGTATAGTGATTAGGCATTGTGATAGCTATTTCTCCAGACGAGCTCCTTTACAGATCTCTACTTTGACAACAAAGAGCTCTACTGCTCTGAGTGATTCCTATTCTGTGCAAAGAGTTCGCCTATCTTCTGATTCAAATGTTTTTACCGTCCAACTTGCTCAGGAATCGTGCTAAAAGTCCAATGTATCGAACTGAACAAAATACTGCTATTAATTAAGCTAGATGACACCACTCATATGATATATAGGAACCCCTAATATGGTCGGAGACAGCTTCGCAAATGACGTCATAAAACCAAACTGTAAATTGACAACTCATTTGCAACTGTCAAAAGTTCATTTGGCCAAATCTAATCCCAGCTTAACTGTAATTGCTAATTGATCCAAGTATTTGCAGAAAGCGGCAGTGTAATTAACATCGGGGATAATCGAAATAAGTTTTCTATGAACTAAGCACTTCTCATATAGTTATGTGAATGAGCTTAATAAGTTATGTTAACGACTACACGGTTCGCTTGCCTAATAAAATAAATGTTTATTTGCCAAGTTTCGCATCATTTAATAAGTGGGTCACCAGATCACATGTGGAAAATCTAATTATAATATGCAAAAATACTGTTTCCATGACCGACGATATAATTTGTTTTAATATATCATTGAGATAGTGACGTAAAAGTAAATACACGTGTCTTGATTTTTTTATAGGCGGGTAGATACTTTTTGCTTGACACATGTCAAATTCTTGAGTTTTACGTCCTGGCTGGTTGCCAGAGTTTGCTGACCTTACCGGAACCGATTGATTCTCATTAAATACGTAATGGAGCATCTCTTATCCGTTTTATTGCTGTCACAGAACTGAGATTCCCTGCTCAATCTATCAGATTGATCTGATTTAATATCGTACTGCTTGACATTCAATCATCTGTAAGTACTTAGAGAATATAAGCAGATATTACCTCAGCAGTCGCTTTACGACACTTTCACGAAAAACCATTTGGCGTGAAACTGAGCTCATAAAAGATATGTGTCATTTTATCATGAGCAGCGTTTACGTAATTATGTGAACCACTTATGTGTAACGTGTACACGTCAATTAAGAGTTAAAATATATGCAATTTGTCGTCCACACTATACATTACAAACTGCACTTAATTTAAATTGTTTATTTACGTTAACAATTTGTTACACATTTTATCTATTGGGCAATTCTACTGACCTCATGTACATAAGCAGTACAAGAACGTTGCCAAAGGCTCCGGTACCCGCCAACAGTACATAAGTGCTGCCGAAGGTATACTGTAACCAGGGCTCAGGCGGAGGAAACTCCAGCCAGTGACTGTTGATCCGCAGCAGGTACTCATCCGTAAACAAACCGAGCGAGCGCCATCTCTCCACCGGCCACCTCTCGATGAACTTCGCCACCAAAGCTAACTTATTATCAGAAACACTCTGTGCTGTTGTCTCTATAATTACACTATTTTGATAAGAGGCCAATCCATTGACCGCACCAACTGTCACTTTCAATCTACCGCTCTCATCATTCAATTCCGTTTTGAAGTGATCAGAACTCCTTCTTCGCCTTTTCCACTGCTTTAAATCATCCAGACACCGCCACAAAAAATCATTATGACATTTAAACGGTTTCAATGCCACTATTTTTGTTATTTTACAATATATGCACTTGTTTTTATCACTTTGCAACTGAACTATATAAGTTTTGTCTTCCACTCGTGTCGTCGTGTCGACATTCATACAGTAAACTATGTTAGAAGCCGCCACCAGAGCAATAATTAATATATTCAACATACTATTTACGTTTTTGCGGAGAAGTCTTCGTGTGTCAATAAATTAATAGGACACAACCGTTCACGATGGTTTCCGAGACAAAATGTTGCCGGCGCGTCACGGAGAGCCGAAATGTGTCCCGGTAAGGATGCGGCACTATTCCTCGAGTCCGACTAATCTCTAAACTTTCCAAGAGCAGAATTATTTTGAGGACTGAATATTGCAAAAATAGATAACGTCGCTTCGTGGCTATATTTAGACGACTGAAACTGGCAAACAAACACGTCTATAAAATTTAAACCGCGTACTCGCTTCATTTATCACTTCTTGTTGAACGTTGAGTTTAGCGTAAACGAATTGGAACCTATGTTCCCCACGAGGATTAATCGGGCTGTGAATATTTTAAGTAGTACCTAGTATTTCAGCGTATTTCTACCTTAGGCACAGTCATTGCTTTTAAATTTAAAAAATCTGTTTAATTCGCTTTTCAAGGTGGCGCAAAAGTTATCACCCGATGTACTTTGGCTGTAATTTATTTATGATTGTAAAACTTTGGTTCTGCTTTTGTATTAGGTTTATTTGATGTCTTAATTTTTTCCATTATTTTGAGAAAATTATATTGGCACAGTGGCCGTCATCAGAATTGATTAACATTCGGACCCGTTTTTTGGCTATTGCCAGATCTTCCGGCGATATATATTCTGTTTAAGGGCTTCAAGAGCACAAAGTACGTAAGCGGCGGCGCGCCGCAAGAGTATGAGACTTGTTGAAATAGAAACGTGACTTCAAAAAACCCCGCAAAAAGAAGTCTGGAACGGTTAAACCAAGCGATCATGACGGCCAGTGCAAATCGCCAATAGTAAAAACAGTAACTTTGAGCAACGTGTAACGGCTCTTCGTGGGTTATACGTGGATTTTCGGTGTTCCAGAAGTAATATTTTGTTCTAATTCACATATCGTCGCTCATGAAGATTTTCGATAAAAAATTGTCCCTCTCGTGGTTGAAAGCAAATATTTCGCGTTCTTTAAGAATAAAGCGATGCATGTCTTGTTAAAAATGTTTTTTTTTAAATAATATTTCGCTTCATTTTGTCCACATCTACAAACCCACACAGAAAAAAAAACATGTTTCTTTTGATCAATCAATTACCCAATTTAACGACAGTATTATGCCCTCTAGGTTTGTGAGAAGAACAGGTACACAGAATTATTCTAACGAACAAATATGAAAGATTTTCCTATAACATGGACTGAACAAATAATACCTACCTATTATTTTTCAGATAAATCTATTTTAGAAAGAAAGTAAGAAAAACATTTATTGCCAAACTGTAATTAAATCAAAATACGAGATATATATATAAATACATTGCCCCGGCAAATCTACGGAAACGGCATTGCACTATGTTGCGAGTCGAGCCGAGGCTGCGCTAGAGGGACAAGAAATATGTGTCGGGGCTTTCCTCGACATAGAGGGAGCCTTTGACAAGACAACATTTGAGTCCATACGCACTGCTGCAAAGGAACATGGCATCAATGATACCACGTGCAACTGGATTGACTATATGCTGAGAAGCAGAACAGTCAGATCGGAACTAATGGGAGACAGACTTAGTGCAAAAACAACAAGAGGTTGTCCGCAAGGCGGAGTGCTGTCACCATTATTGTGGTGCTTGGTAGTAGACTCGCTACTAACCAAGCTCAATACCGGACCATTCTACACAGTAGGCTATGCGGATGACATAGCTATAATGGTCAATGGTAAATTCCCGAACATAGTGTCTGGATTATTACAACAGGCATTGAGGATGACAGAGGAATGGTGTACAGTGAACCACCTCTCTATCAACCCAAGCAAAGCAGTCATTATTCCCTTCACGAGGAAGAGACAACTAGGAAACCTAGGAGAGCTCTCCCTCAATGGAATAAAACTGCCCTGGTCCACCGAAGTTAAATATCTGGGTGTAACGCTTGATAAAGAACTCAGGTGGAAAACTCATGTGGAAAATATTACGACAAAGGCCTTACGAGTGTTCGGCATGTGTCGTTCTACCTACGGTAAAACTTGGGGGCTAAAGCCCAAAGTGATACGATGGCTGTACCGGACAATGATAATACCTATTATCACATACGGCAGCATAGTGTGGTGGCCAAGAACAAAGCTTGCCTCGTGCAAAGCGCCACTCACCAGGTTACAAAGAACAGTGTGTCTCGGCATCACGGGTGCTTTCAGGACAACACCTACGGCAGCGATTGAGAGATACCTCAATATCCCTCCTCTGCATATGATGGTTGAATTCGAGGCAAGGAAGACATTACATCGTCTCGCTGTCGCTGGACTATGGGATGCCTCTAAGCCAAAGACTAACCATACAAAGTTCGATGAGAATGAAGACCTGGATCGGGTAACAAGCATGTTATCCGATAAAATGCAAACTATGTTTGTGTTTGAGAGGTCTTTCAAGGTCCAAATCCCTACAATAGAGGACTGGACGAAGGGACTTGATCCACCAGAACAAGATAGTCTGGTGTGGTACACTGATGGATCCAAAATGGAATCAGGTACAGGAGCGGGAATATACGCAAAAGGCTACAAATGTAGCAAAAGCTTAGGGAAGATGGCAACTGTATTCCAAGCGGAAACATATGCCATTATAACCTGCGCTCAAGAGAATATAGATAGAGGGACTAAAGGTAAATCCATATATATTCTTAGTGACAGTCAGGCTGCAATCAAAGCCATGGCATCCTACAAAGTGGACTCCGGACTTATTCTGGATGCTATCCAAACCCTAAACAGGCTTGGGAAGCACAACAGGGTAAAACTGATGTGGGTCCCTGGGCACAAAGGATTCCATGGTAACGAAGTGGCTGATGAACTGGCAAGAGAGGGCTCAGCGAATTATTTTGTGGGTCCAGAACCATGTGTAGGCATCTCGACGTGTCTCGTAAAAGCCGCATTTAGGAAGTTTGCAGATCACAGACAACGAACTTGTTGGCTGTCTACTACCGGTCTACAACACTCCAAGAGATTCCTGGGCTCCACTTTCAAAGCCCGGGATTGCATTTGGAACATGAGCCGGGGGCAAATCCGCTACCTGCTTGGGGCCTTTACTGGGCACTTTGGAACCAACGACATGCTCATGAAGATGGGTCTAACCGCGACACCCATGTGCAGGTTGTGTGGGGAACATACGGAACGCATGGAGCACCTACTGTGCACATGCGATGCACTGGCTGGTAAGCGAATGAGTCTCCTAGGGGTTGGATACCCAAAACCAGAAGATTATAGACTCATATCTCCTAGTCTCGTTGTAAGACTAATGAAAACGGTTTTCAACGAGAATGAGGAGGAGTAAGTTATCTAGGGGACCACAAAAGATCCCAATGGGTCGAAGTGTCCGAGGTATTTCTCGGCCCCTCCATAAGATAAGATAAGATAAATACATACTCAATTTTAGTTCCAAAGCACAATATTATTTTGACATCAAAAGGAGCAGGCTCAGCAGATGTTGAACAGTGTGCAGCATGGCTACCACGCTGGTCAACGCTGATTTACAGACCGCCCCCTTTCTCACAGAACTTAATACAATTAAATCACATAATAAATATCTTACCCACCCCAAATAAATAACTCTAACTAGCCTTTATGCTAAATTATACATACTCATAGAAAATAAAAAAATATACAAGAGCCATTACGACATTAATAAAATTTATAAATTCTTATAGTATATTAAATTGAAATTAATTAATTAATATCACAATTAATATGCATTCGACAACATTATACATACAGACAATAATTTGGGCGCACGGTTGGCGCTGTGGTTGAGCGATTGACTGCTGCACTGCGTGTCGCGGGTTCGATTCCCGCACGGAACAAACATTTGTATGACCTACAGATAGTTGTTCCGGCTCTGGGTGTTTGTGTATGTGAGTTTATATGTTTGTAAACGCACCCACGATACAGGAAGAAATTCCTAATGTGGGGAAAAGTTAAAAAAAAGACCGTATTAGACAACACGAGCCCTGCCCAACGAGACATGATTGTGTGCGAAGGCAGAGGTAGCAGTACTACATTATACATTTGAGATTTTTTTTACAAGTATTTTCGTTTACCAACACAAAAAATGTAGAATCAATTGATCTCTGACATTGTTACAAAAAAATATATATTATGAATATGAGGAAAAATATTTTTTACTGATGTTCTTACTGATGTCGTGCCAACTGACAATATAAATCATTTACTCACCTCAGATACATCAGCAACACGATGATGTTGCCCCCGCAGCCGATAGTAGCAAACATAACATAAAACCCGCCTAAAATCTTCTGCAACGATTCACTAGGAGGTGGAAATTGTAGCCAGTGTTCGTTGATCAAATCCAGGTAGTCCTCAGAGAAAAACCCGTACTGTTTCCATCTAAATACGGGCCAATTTTGCTTGAAATTCGCAAGTAATAAAGCGTGCTTGTTCACAGCCACAGTGCGTGAAGTGTTGGCTGAATCGGTAAGGTTTTTCGATTCGAGCGAGTCCGCTATTCTAAATGCCATTTCGACGCCCGATTGGTTCACGGACCGCTCTTTTCTATCTAATTGCATTTTCCGTACTTTTGTTATGCTTTTATAATTCCATAACTCGCGAACTTTTTGTATTTCTGTGTAACTTTCGTCGACTTCGTTTTCCACTAGAATTAGATTTGGGTATTGGTTCGTTAACTCACAGTGGCATATTACAACTACGGCAATAAGAGCCACTAAGAAACTTAATTTCATTTTTTTTATATTGTTCGCGACGTGTCACTCGTATGAAATGTAGCGGTGTTTTCAAGGAGCAATCAGGTCTATTTGTGTCGTCGTCGGTAGCCTGAAGACAGTGGATGAGTGGATGCTTAGTCGCCGTTCCCCGGGGACCGCTGTGAATTTATGCTTAAGTGGATTAAAGTGGCTAGCTTTTAGTAAAATCTGTATAGAATTGCCGGTTAATACGTTATTAGGTTGATCGACGGACCTCTTCATTCGTGCTCGTGAGTGTTTTATTCGAGCAGGATGGATATAATAATGTCTAGTATGACACACATAATACACAGCTAACGAACTTGTTTGTTTTGACGTGAAAAGCATGAAATGTGTCAGTGGTGTTCTAAGCCTTCGTAAAATATCAGTCATAGGTATTACTATATTGAACAATAACACTTTGATAAAGTGAGACAAATCAAATGGCAAAATTTTGGAATACTTACTTATCTAATTTTTTAATGCGTGCATGATGAACATTGCAGAAAATGAGCTTATGCACGTGTCGACAAATGTTACTGAACAAATGGTTCACGACGAGACAAATATCTTTATTTATTATCTAGTCCACTACCTGTGATATCAGTTAGTTCATCTTATGGAATCCCGAATGACAATTACATATCGAATATTTATTTGGTCGTCAGTAAACATGTTCCCTAGGAAGATTTGATCGTAGACATGTTACCTACACTGGTAAATACTTCACAGTCTCTATGGTAAATCGAGCACACAACCTACTTATCATATATTTGCACGTCAACGTGGGTGGTTCAAAGGTCTTACGTTGCTTCAGTCAGCTAAGCTCATTTTACGGTAAGTCTGCTTACATTTTTCTGCTAACTGCCCATGAATTCTGACCCGCCACTAGCTGGATGTTTACACTTCCCTCAGACCCTCTTCATGTTGATGAATTCAGCTTCAATCTCTGTTTACCCAGCACGGTAAGTCAGGGGCAAGATTATCTAATACAGCTTTTCAAGTTATCTTTTGGACTCGGATATTTCAACATCTTTTGCACTACCTGAGTACATTAAGTTTTAGAAATAGACTGTCACATAATTATACATACAAACCTAAGTAACAAAGACAATGCTATACCAAACAAGTGGTGTCTCATCCCATACAAAGAAACCGTGCCGACGTACTGTACTGATTATACTAAATATTTTTTGTACATCGATCGCGTTCGGTTCCGTTCCACGAATATGTAATCTATCTCTCGCCGTGGAACGGAACCGAACGCGATCAATTTACAAAAAATAATCGGTATAATCAGATGAAAACGCTAGTTACGTCGGCACGGTTTCTTTGTATGGGATGAGGCATCTGTATGCTAGTATTATATTATCTGTGACCAAACTATATACTGCCACTTGATGTGATGTGCCATATGGTGGCCTGTAACACAGGTTTTAACTAAACCTACATCAGGCAACAGCTCTCACAATGTGAATTTATACAATTCAAAACTGATTGGTGCTAAAACCATTGTGAGAGAAAATAAATGAACTTATTTATTATATATACGTAGAAGACAGCATTGGGTACACTACATTATGTATGTAATATGTAATACTACGTATGCTTATATAGTGATTCAGATTTTCCTGTTTACTCCTTTATTGTAGGATAAACAAGCAGAAAGTAAACAAAAACATATCTCTGTATTTGTGTAAATCAGAAAGCAGACGCATAAAATACACATCATGACGAACAAAATAAATTTCTACGCTTGCGTCAAACTGATACGTTAAAATGGACAACAATTTAATGGATTCACATTATTTGCGCATACATTAATAATTACGTAGTTAATTAAAAATTAAAGCGTTGTTGGGAATGAAATATCAGAGATAAATAAATCTTAAGAAATTAATGATAATAAGCTTAATTTACATAAGAAAACTTTTCAAAGAAAAATAATGTTGTCGCCTACCTGTTTATTATTTTGAAGACTCATTTCATTTGAATTTGAGGCTTTAAAACATCTTTTGATCCTAGTTCAAGGAACTTCGGAGACATCAGACGGGAAAGTTGAAGAATTTCGATTCGGCTTCCATTTCAAAGCTCAATAAATTTACTGAATTTCGTGAATAAACGAATCATGATATCGATATCCTGATAAAATTATTCATCATTTTCTTCGTCTTATTTTTTCAAAGATTTAACCTGGTTCTGTAAGTTTCCAAAAATATACTTTTCTAATTGCTGGAAGAGGAAAAGGTACGACAAAGATTACAAAGTTGTGTAATCCTTAATCTTTATTACACACCCTTGTAATCTCGGTCCAAAATCGGCCTTGCCCAGACATAAGTCGTCAATCGGCCTGACAACAATCCCTAATTTTTATTAATTAATTCTCCGAATGTTTCAAATGCCGACTCCACAACAATCCTAATTTAACTCCTTTAATTGGCTACCACTTAATCCTATTATGGCAATATTCCCAATTTGTGAAGTTTAATGAGAGCATCGCTAATCTTGTGATTAATTAATGCATTGCAGTCGGGGACCGAAATACCGGTACGACAATACAGGGTTATACAAAAGTTATTTGATGGGCAAATACCAATCAGATAACTTTAGAATAAATATGGTTGCTATGCTAAGAATAGTTACAGCACTGATAACAGTATTTGTGCCACATTTTAAATTTAGTGTTGAGTTTTTTTTTTTTTTAATTTGGTGTTTTTTTTTACCTTTGTATAGATTATTTTACCGATTGTGAATCGTGAACATTGTAGGCTTTCCAGATTTCTAGGTGATTGTTAACAAATGTTAACAATCATCTAGAAATCTAGAAAGTCTAAAAATGTTAACAAATAAAAATGCTAACAAATGTTAACAATCATCTAGAAATCTAGAAAGCCTACGTTGTCCCCCCATATCCAAGTACTAATGCTGTAACATGGAAATATTGTAATCACATTTTTTTTTTAAAAGAGTAACCATGGAGTTTCTTGCCGGTTCTTCTCCATAGGAAACGACTAACCCGAACCGTGCACCTTTTGTCGAAGTTTTATAAGTGCCCATGTAGGCCTATGTAAAATAAAAATAAATAATTTTGATTTTGATGGTTGTTTTACATATTTTCTGTAGAAAACTGTAATTGTGCCATTTTTATTGCTCAGACAAAAGTTATCTGGCGATTGAAATCGGGGCTTAGTAGAATATGACAAACTCAGTTTAAACAGCGTTCGGTGTTAGACAATTTGCTTTGTGTAAAACAAAAATATCCAGTACCAGCTCTTTCCCGTGGCTTGACTCCCGTAGCCTGTGGCAGGAAACAGTGCATTTCTTCGGGATAGAAAGTATGCCTTTGATATACACGACATTATAGTGAGGCTTTCTAGCAGTGAAAGGTTTTATGAAATTGAATGAGGAGTTTTGGACATTACCTCCTACATTCAAACATACAAAATTTACCTCTTTATAATAATAGTATTGTTGTAGGTACTACATCTTAAATGCTTTCCATAAAATTTTATATTGCATCCATTACTATATATATATATATTATAAGAATTGCTCGTTTAAAGGTATTAGATGAAGGACGACAATTGCGAAAGGAGCCGATACGAGCGCGAGTTAGACCCACAGGGAATGGTATGGGTTGTTCCTGGATCCTCGCACGCACGCTCCTTGAAGTTTATAATTGCAAGTTTATAATTGTTTTTAATTAACTGAGAATACCGCCATCTATGGTCGGGTAGCACAATTTGCTTGGCAATCGAATCTAGTTTGACTTTAGATTATATAACGTCGATAATACTTCTGCACTAACACAAAATAGACTCCCCCGCGCGCATGCGCCGTATATGCACCGGTACTGCCAACGACTCTACCCACTCCAATGCGTTATTCGAGCTTAAACATTATTAATTTAGAAATCATTATTATTAAGGATGTTATGATTTTATTTTTGTATATTTCTACATGGTTTATAAGCATATATTTACTATCTGTTTTACACAACTAACAACTTTATTAAACTCATTTTTCTAACAAATTTTTTACTGTTCCAAGTACAATTTATAAGTTGGTCGACTACGAGTGTTACTCGTAAACTTGCAAAGCCTACTTAGCTGTGATAGTTTTCGTTTTAATTTCGTTATATATACTACTGCCGTGATTTTTTTCACATAGCCAAAAGCAACCATTTCGCTGGTATGGTAATTGCAATTAAAAGCTTAATTTTACGCAAAAGGTTCTCTGAATCGAAAAATGGTTTTAATAGACTCGTAATATTTTTGAAAGAGAAAAAAAATAACATCCCCACTTTACGTCTATAGGGAGGTACGCGAATTTTTTTTTCTTTATTTTTTATACCACTTTGTCGGAATTATTAATACGTATATCCATGCCAAATTACAGCTTTCTAGTACTAAGAGTTGCTGAGCTAAGTTGCGGACGGACAGACGGACATTGCGAAACTATAAGGGTTCCTTGTTGACTTCGGCACCCTAAAATGAAACAAAACTTTTTAACCATATTAATTTGCAGATTCTTAATTCAAATTCTTCAGAGAAAATTAATAGGCTGAAACTGATTTGACTATAGTCAACTGGCGAATTGGAACCTGACTGACACCGAAAAATCCTAATGATGGTTCATGCATTTTTTATATATGCTCTAAAAAAAAAACAAAAAAAAAACTAGATTTTAGAGTCTTATAGTCTTATACCTATTTGTCTTGAGATACCTACCTACCT
The DNA here is from genome assembly GCA_948252205.1 of Orthosia incerta. Taxonomy (NCBI): domain Eukaryota; kingdom Metazoa; phylum Arthropoda; class Insecta; order Lepidoptera; family Noctuidae; genus Orthosia; species Orthosia incerta. Next base: position 13,161,355 of record OX411748.1, read on the forward strand.
TTTACTGTAGAAATCCAAAATTGGCACTGCTCCCTATCCGTAACATTGCCATAACCAACACCATTTTCAAAAGAAATGGTTATAAACTCACCTAATTGGCTACTACGGCACATGTAGCGGTAAATGCTATTATTACTGGTTATGAAGGTCAAATATCATAGACAGATTTTTAATTCACGAGATAAAAATGATAGGCGTTTCGATGACTTGGAAGCTTTTGTCTGTATCTGTTTATTGCATTGGAACTTCTAAACAGAGTAGGTACCGAAATCCTTTCAGTGTGTATTTGTATGAAAGCTTGTTTATTAACCATTGAGGTTATTTGCTATGTTTGATGATAATCACGTCATTTTTAACGTCGAAAAAGGTCCTACGACTAACAAAGCCACAGTTGCGTGCAGTCACTGCCGTAACTACAGGACATGGGACCTTTAATAAGCACCTCTTTGTTATAGGTATCACGGACAGCACACTCTGCAGAGCTTGCATGGTGGAGGAAGAGACAGCAGCACACCTGCTCCCAAGCTGCCCTGTAATCGCTGGCTTCAGGGCTAAATACTTCAGCGACCCAGGTACCCTGCAGGAGGTAGTCGAAAGCACCAGGGCGCTGCTGGCCTTTCTCGAGGAACTGGGGTGGATCGAATGAATGATGTGACTGTTATATCCCACCCGTACGCAAAATACGCGCTTGGTCGTGGAGTTGCGGAAACAGCCCGTCTAAACTAAACTAAACTAACGTCATCAGCATAAAGATTTGTGTAAACTTTGAGGGGTTTTTCAAACTCATTTATAACGCCGGGGCTTCTTACGCAAAGACAAAGTGTACAAATAGAAGTTTGCCCATTATTCATTTTCTTTATAGGCTCCTTAACTTGAAATGGCACAAACAAGAACCGATTTGTCGCACTTTATAGCCGCATACAGTAATAAAGGTTTAATAGCGCATAAGAGAGTCAGGTACCGGGTTTATTGTATTCAAGTGCCGTCATACAAGCAGGGGCAATTGCTGGGAACGCTGGCAGTTGCCGTTTGCGATGTTTGTAACCATTGTTACAGTAGTTGTCCTCGCTATGATTTTAGTATTCCGTTCGCTGCTCAAACTTGCTTGTAATGTTTGAACAGGGAAAACACGAGTTCGTGACTTTTGATAATGTTACATTTGGCGTAGTTGGTTCCCAGTTTTTTGTCACATTCGTAACTGCCTGTGTTTGCTTGCAAAGCTTGTTTATCTTCGCATTTCCTTAATTTATTTAGTATGCTTGCAGTTTTATTAGAAATGTCCGCCCGCTAGTAGAGCGACAGCGACGGAAAATGATTCATACAGCACTGAAGTCGAAGCGGCAGTATAACACAAATGAACATAAAGCAAACTCGGTCAGAAAGCAAGAAAACCCATTAGATGAAGCTGCAAGGGAGATAGATAAGGCAAACTTCCATGAAACTATTAGTTGAACAGTCTCGAAACTATGAATACTTAATATTGAAAAGTTATTTTCATTGGAATGTAATTTAAACGCTCGCTGTGATGGCAAGAACATTTTAAAATGCATCATCGTAAATGTAAAATTCCCTTTAAAAGTCAGGCTTGCAATTTCGTGCAGTTATGTTGGAAGACTCTTCTGTTTTATTGCGAGTCGAGTAAGAACTCTGCTGGTCGGGTTTGTGAAGAGATAAAATTCACTCAAAGTAAAATTAGGGGAATAACTTAGAAAGTGTAAAACATAGGTTTTGCTGACATTTCTGGCCCGCGTAAATTGTGATTTTATTTAAAGAAGCCTAATTGCGTAAGTGAATTCGGCAAGTCGAAGAATTAGATCCCATCAATCGACCAATCACGTGCGAGATAAAAGACGCGTTGTGGTTTTCTGTCTATGTGATTGGTCGATTGATGGGGACAAATCCTTAGCCTTGCCGAATTTACTTACACCATTACGCTGCGGGTCTTTTTACTGCTGAAACTTAAATGAAACTTAGACAATAATGAAAGTTGCTGAAATTGACAAAGGTTTGCAAAAAAGTGTTTACTTTAAGCAATTTTCAGCACGTATAGGCCTGTCTGACACTTTCATTTCGTTTACGAAATACCGTAAGCAGAAGCCCTTTGTGGAACCTAAAAGCTTTTGTGTAACCAAACTAACATTACGATCGGGAAACTTTTCACATTCCGCGTGATTTATCTGTTCACACAGTTCTTGCAACATTATGTAATATTATTATTAATAGTTATTCTTTTAATAATATTGTTGACTGTACATGTACAACACCAAAGGGCCAAGTTTGCGTTTATTTTTGGCCTTGTGGTTCAGATTCCGATTATAATGGTATTTTTATTTCAGTTTTCTTATGGAATCTAAAAAAACACTTTTAGGGTAACTTTTTACTTAGGTATCTAAGTATATATGAAGTAAAAAGTTGCCGAAAGAATGTTTTGTTAATTTGAAAGCTTCTCCAAGGGTCGTATTTCTTATTTGGAATGTTGTGAGATATTATTAAATTACATCCAAACGAAGCTGCCCCTGCTGCTTGGATGAAGGCTTTTTAATTTTTTTGCTTTTATAAAAACCTACGCAAATGTATTGCTATATTAGCTGGGTTGGTTAGGTATAGAAAATAAGTCAGCCCTTATAATTTACACTCACAAAGGAGGTTGCAGGATCCTCTCTTGCATAAGTAACGTGCACACGTGCCCGGGTCCACTATCCGATTTTCAAGTGATAATCAGTACTATTCAGGGCTATATTTTGCGACCCCCTGCATTGTTTAGTAGGAAACTAAGTTTCCAAAGAGAGTGTAGGGTTGGAAAAGATTGAGGGTCCAAACGCGAATGTTCGATGTAGGTTGAAGCGGGTAGTAAGTGATCATAAGGTTCAATATTCAAATTAAAATCTAGAGATACCTACATGAAGTGACTGTCATTTTACTGGCCACTTTATATGAATCGGCCTACTAAAGGTCTCTTTCATATTGTGTATCAGATATATCGATCTCCAAAAATGTTGTATCTTTTTACACAGATTAAGTTTCTACGGAAGCCTTGAACATTAGTAGGAACAAAGAACCCTCTAGGCGACATTAAATCCGTGCACCCCGCTGCGATGCCCTGCGGACTACACCAAGTTGCTTCCACAATCTTTATAATATTTCTATTACTTTGCAGCGTCGACGGAAATTGGGGAATTCTTGTGAAATAAAACTGGGTATTTCTTTTAAATTGGGTTGACTTACTGCTTTCTATGATACGGAAGCTTAAAGAAATGAGATGTCACATTTATCTTTCACAAATTGCTCATGCTTCTTTGAATTGTTTGTTATTTCTTTTTTTTAGCTTGTACCTCTACTGGATAAATGTTTTTGTGAAATTTTGATAAAGAAAAGCAAAAACTTTATAAGTTCGATAGATACTCTAGTTACTTTTGTTTTTGTTGCAGGGCACTTCACAAAATATCGATAATTATATTAATTTATAAGAAATTGGCTCGACTGATTTGAATAGTTTGTTTTTGTTCGCATCAATATTTTGGGTAGTTCAGGAAAATATTAAATTAGGACAACCCAAAGGAAATAATAAAGTCTGTCAGGTTAACTAGAATACTATAGATACTAGCGCGTAAGAATGATTTCGTAATTGCAATTCGATATTTCATACTCTTCTATACAGATTCAGTAGACACCATAAACTAATTTGCAAATCACATAGACACGCGTTGTGTTCCTCAGTAGTTGATCAAATAGTGTGGTCTAACTAGTGGTCCTAGGCCTTTGTCTTGGACAGTCTAGGTTATCTATGCCTTTAGCAAACCAAGACGTCTCTGATCTGAGACTGTGGCTGCCCCGTACAATTTGTTGATAAATCGTGTCCGGTATCAGCCAGAGTTATTTTTGAACAAGATCAAAGGGTACGTACCTATATCTAAATTGTACCGGACGGACGGGATCTCTTGAGCTCTGTATACGGGAGGGTGAAAGTCTCCTGCCCCAGCGCGATGACGCCCTGTACCTATAACTCAGTTTTTAAGAGTCCTGGAGTCTGGGGTATTGATTGATGGCTGATATGTGTTGAGAGGTGAAGGCTTCTGACGTAGGAAATAAAATACTTGGTTCTTCATGACAATTTGAAGCAATTCTGCAGGTCCCCAGTGGACAGAAGGAGTTGTATGGAAACTATTTACTACAATTATGCGCATGCGCACTATCGTACCCCGAAACTTTACTTTATTTCGGACCGTGAAATCGCTTGCAAATTATCCTCGCGATCCCACCCTCTTATAAGTTGGTTTCTACTTAAACTGTCCAGGTGATGTTCATCATCCATGGATGGTCCAGGGTACGTGCTAGCAGGCTCCCGAAAGGTAATGCTTCAGAAAGCATATCTATAATCTTTCAGACACCAATCAAGTGTGTCTGAAAGCGGTAAGCGTACCAGTACAGAGGTTTCTATTTACTTGTTAGCATAACAAGTATATAGAAACCTCTGTACTGGTTCATACAAACACATTATCTCAACTAAGTGGTATTTATATACTAGACTTACATGACTTTAATCTAAATACAGAACCCAAGGTACAAGTCTAGGTTACCTAGAAGTGCTAAAATTAAAAAAACATAATTACTGACCACTTATTTACCGTTCCTGTTACTGATTATTAGTCATAGACATTATAGGGTAAATAAGTTAGAACACCTAGTTTGTGTTTCCTAACAAAATAAATGGGCGAATTAAAACCAAGATTGGCGTGTCGTCCTGCGTCAGTGGATCGCACGGCCCACTACTTGAAACCTTGTTATTATAGGGGTCTCGAAGAAAAGGTTAATAAATTTTATTTACTTATCCTATTACATACATATCTTATGATAGTATATAAGCTATGTGACGCCTCGTCGTGAACATAAATGCACAAATTCCTTGTTAGAATATATATATAGCCTTTGTAATTTTTGCTTTTTTATTTACTAAATGCTTGTGTTGTTCCATTAAAGAGCGAAGGCCTCGCTTCCCTCTTTCCGCTTCCCTGGTCTTCGCCAGCCATCTCTTTCTGACCCTGCCGCGTTGATGTTTAATGGTCCATAGCCATGGCTGTTTTCCCCACTATATGTATATCCCTCCGGCTTGCTGGGGGTCTTTAAGTCAAGAGTGAATAGGTTATTTTAAATCCTGAAGACAGAAATAGGAGCCCAGCGGGGCTCCGTCGACTTTGTTATTTGATATGTACGTACTATTTGGTTGCTGTGTAAATAAATGGAAAAAAACGTGGCATTGAGTTACAGTGTTACTAATCGGTAATTTTTATCCCAATGAGTAACGTGTAACACAAAATGGTGTAACTCAACGGGAGCAAAGGTTCTCATTGACATAGCAACAACAGCGAGAAGCACAACAAAAAACAGGTGACCATAATTTCTTAGAGTAAGGTTATTTTGAGTGTGCATAAGGGACAGATATATCCATTTTTTTACAGTGGAACTATGATAGTTTTGACACTGATGTATCACTAGGTACGGGACCAGGACCAGTCGATGTGGCAAATCTTGGGGCAGTCTTATGTCTAGCAGTGGATGACTTACGGCTGAAATAATGATGGCATTAACGTTAATATTTAAATAATGTTACAATAGAGTCTTAAAAGACACATACATATACAAACTAAAAAAAACCTACGCTTACCTATTTCAAAAGATATTTTTGTAAGAAAAATTGTGAAAAGTGAAATAAACAAGGTGACGAGTGAGTGTTTGACGTGCTCTAAGTATTTATTTTTGTTGTGTTGATATTTCTTACATTGTTATGCGTATCTTGTCATAGCAAAGAATGGTGACTCAATTTATCACAATTCTTCCAAAATATTTTTCTACAGGTACCTACTGTAAAACGAAACCTTTTTAATTTTTGTGAATCTAGGCAGCTTTTTTCCAACTTAATGGGTTTGGCTTCCTGTATAATCGGATGCAGCTAAAAATAGTGTTTAACATGGAGAGAATGACCTCATCTCTGATCTGAGTAACACCGGCACCCTTTGGCTGCTATCAAAATTTCTGGCTACTCTCCTTTTGTTTCATTTACTTTCATGCATCTAGTACAGACTATCATACAGGCCATCTAGGGATTGGAGCAAACTGTGGCTAGAGCAGTACCCACCACCTCATGGCTTCATAAAGCACAAGGAGCATCTTCCCCTCGGTCATGAACTGCAGTGGCCCGTGTGGAAGGCACTGAATCGGTTGCGGACCCAGGTAGGCCGCTATATGGGGGATTATTAGTCCATTGCACGCTGGGGAGCAGTGGTGGCCCAGTGGTATCGGCCGCGACTTACAAGTTGTAGGTCGTAGGTTCGAGCCCAGGCAGGCGCTTTACTTTGTGTAAATTATTTCATCACCATTGCTCTCAAAACGGTGAAGGAAAACATCGTGAGGAAACCGGAATGTCCAAGAACCAAAAATTCGAAGTCATGTGACATCCACCAAACCGCAATGGGCCCGCGTGGTGGACCACGGCCCATTCCCTCTCACAGAGAGGAGGCCTGTGTCCCAGCAGGGGGAACATTAATAGGCTGATGATGTGATGTATGTGCACGCTGGGTGCGATTGCGTTGCTCCTATACAAGTGGGGCAGACTATGCCCCACTTGTTGGAGTGTCCCGACTGTCCATTCACTTGCACCTTGAATGCCCTGTATAACGCCTCTGACGCTGCAATAAACGTGGCTACCTACTGGGCTCAAATAGTTTGATCAAATGTATCATCGAAGAGAAAAAGAAAGAAGATACATCTAGTCATACACGCATGCCAGTTATAAGTATTGCTGGTCTTTCTAAAGAAATCAAACACACCACCTTTTCCTATTTCCTTCAAGGGCGTCCCCGTCCCGGCGCGGCGTTTCCGTAACAACGGTGAATTTAAACTAAAACCATTACCTAACCTATAGTCCAGACGTTAAAAGCTACAACAAAGTGAGCAGCTAATTGTCTTCAATTTACGTATGATCCACTTCAGTTGATTATGTACTAGAACAAAGGATCATTTCGTTTAAGGGCGTAGTGGCGGGCCGGTCGCGTGATCGAGATCGCGTGAGACCACTTGAACTTATGCTCTCTCTGGAGAAATGGAAGGCACTCGTGTTTGTACTGTCTTTTAATATTACTTCAATCAAGGGCTTTCGATTTATTAGTATGCTGAGTAAAGCATTAAGGTCGATAATATTGCGTAATAGTTGGTAAATATTCCCTATATTGTTTTTTTTTTAAACGTTGCCCCACACTCGGAATTTCTTTTCGTATCGTGGGTGCGTTTACAAATATATAAACTCACATACACAAGACACCCAGATCCGGAACAACCATCTGTAGGCCATCTGGATACTGTTTAGTGGTTGCTTAGCATATTTTATATTCAAATCTATAGAGAATTTGACTAAACAATCTGCTAATGAGTTGAACAGCCCAGGGCGGTGACCATAAGCTCTTAGAGCAAGGTTATTTTGAGTGTGCGTAAGGGACAGATGTATATGACTTGTATACATCTATCCCTTTTTTACAGTCGTCCTATGGTATTTTCACACATCAGGGTACGGGGGCAGGATCTTACTTCTATCTATACTAATATTATAAAGAGGATAGATTTGTATTTTTGTATGTAACGAATAAACTTAAAAACTACTGAACCGATTTCAAAAATTTTTTCACCGTTGGGAAGCTACACTATCCCCGGGTGATATAGGTTACTTTTTATCTCTGTATTCCCACGGCAAATTTGAAATGTGTTGCTGGAGGCGGATGCTCCATATCCCATGAACAGCCAAACGCACTAATGTGTCTGTTCTTTCACAACTCAATATCTTCGGTTTGCTTACAGCGTATTTTAAGTTACGTTGGCCACATAATGCGAAGAGGAGATAGCGGCTTTGTGGCCGGTCCCCAACACGATGCTCTGACCAAGTGAAAGAAGTTACGTCCTCAAGTAAATTCCAGCACATGGTGATGGCAACTTTGGACCGGAGTCGATGGAGGCAGATGGTCCGCTCAAGGAGGTCCAGTGACCACGATTCTCAGTAATGAGGGACCGACTGAAGAAGAGAAGATTCCCACGGGAACGGAAACTACGCGGGTGAAACCGCGAGGCGTCCGCTAGTAATATTATAAACGTAAAAGTTTGTGTGGATGGATGGATAGATGGATATTATTTGTTACTATATCACGCAAAAACTACAGAACGGATATTGATGAAACTTTACAGAAATATAGCTTATGCATCAGAATAACACGGTCTATAATTTATAAAGATATTTGGAGAAGTAATAATACGGAGGCGGAGCTGCGGGTGGCAGCTAGTATTTTTATAAATATTGCCATTTGGGTGCAGAACCATACAATAATTTAAAATTTTTAATTTAATTTGACATTCCTACCTGGGTCTCCTACTAGTGCAGGCATTTGATATTTAAATAGGTATTTTTGTAATGTATTGCCCAGATTTTATGCTAATACCTATTTATTAATGTATAATACTAAATAATGTTATTTAATTTATTATTTGAAGCACCTAAGTGTTTTCCTACAAGTAGAGAGCTATAAATACTGTTATCATGAAATATACAGTCGAATAAGCAATTTAGCTCCGACTCTATACTTAGTAGTTCACTTAATAGTAATGTTCTATTAATATGAGAGATAATAATACGAAATAATTACTGAATGAATGCGTCAGTCATTGAGAGGCGCCCCCCCCCAAATCCTCGAATACGTATCCGATACGTATCTGATATGCGGATATGGATACGAAATAATACGGATACGGATATTGCAATTTATCCATCGGGTGGCTGTGGCGGTAAATCCTCTTACATACGTACATAGAGATGGGTTTATATAACTCTTTTTGTGTTAAAGTTGGCACGGCATTGTTTGTGGTGAAATGGGGAGTTGGTTTTTCACCTCGATGCCGATGGTTGTCATCAATCTACATATTATCCATTCTTTACCCTTGTCCTGTACGTTTTTTGTGGTGTACAATAAAGTATATAATAAATAACATTTGTGGCAATCCCCGGGCATGTAACAAATTAAAACATAGTACCGATTTATTTATTGGGTGTTAATTTAAGCTTTGGATTATTTTTGATTAGGTATTCAGAATCGGACAAATACCAGTGTGGCTCAGAGTTCAAGCAAATTGTGTATTTGTGTCAATTCACAACTAGTAGCGTGTTTGTAATTTCACTGAAACAGTAAAACACGTCATTCTGCATGATGATTTAATCGGTATAGCGGTTAACGAGTATTATGTTGTTATGATGTGTGGTCTTGGCTCCTAATCCCTGAATAAAAAAAAAAGTTAATAAAATCAAAAAACCCGACTGAAGATTTTCTTCTTGTTTACATCTTTTTAGTTCGCTTTTAAGCAGTCGGGTTTTTTGATTTGATTAACTTTTTTTATTTACAACTGTTTAGTTATACTTTTTTTTTCGTATGACTTTAAACATATGAGTGGTATATATTTTCGTAATCACCTCTAAAAACCCTTCATTTTGATACCCCACACGATGAGTATCGATGAAAAAAAATTTGCAACCCCTACAATTATGGCGCCCAAAATCCGCCATGTTCCTTTTTTGTCAACGGCACTTATTTAAGAACACTTGGGCGGCCAAGACCTATCTAACGATGTCTTAATTATAAAAATCCGTCAAGTGGTTTGAAAGATACGAGATAAAGAATGTTACATACAAACATACAAGATACGCGCGAAAAACATAACCCTTTCCTTGCAGCCGGGTAAAAAGATGAATTAAAAATATATCCTCTTTTAATTGCACCGATGCGATGTTTTCGGATATCCGCTGTTGTAAATTAAAACAAAGTAGTACATCACTAGATAGATTCAATGACCGAAAACTGATAATAACGTGAGAAATAACCCAAATAACATTTTCCTCATTTCTGTGTATGTTGTGGATAGACAATTCTGCCTTTTGTAGATTGTTTCTAAATAAACAAGTAAGTATTATGATTACCGTTAGATTTGCGTTTTTCTTTTGTATTGTTTTCCGGTCTATTGTCACATTGTCAGGGACCGCTTTGCATAATGGACCCCTGTCACTCCGGTAAAATATCGGCAAACAAAGCCGCATCGCATGATTATGGGACGATTTTGTTTTTACCTATAACCCTTTGGTGAAAAGAATAATTATTTATATGAAGAGGATCTTGTTTATTTATTTATTTAGTTTGGGAAAACAAACAGTTACACAAAACAATACAAAGACAAAAAAATAAAAAGTATCATATGTGTAGCCCACGACGTTATCCACAACTTAATAAAATAATTTTACCAATGCCCACAACTGAGGCTGAGAATAACACAAATAAACAAAGTTATAAGATTAAAATTCAAAAACAAAAATACATTAAAAATACAGAGATAAAATCTAAAAAAATAATTAATCAAAATTCAAAGAAAATTACAAATCAGCAAATAATTAAAATTCATAAAGTAAGCACCTTATTAAAATTTCAAAAGTAATTAAATTGATAAATTTCAAAAATAACTAAAATGTCAAAAGTAATTAATATTCAAAAATGATTTAAATGTAAAAAAATAAAATTTGCATGCAATTTAAATGTCAATAGTTTTAAAATCTAAAGGAACATTAAGAAAAAATAAAAGAGAGGAAAAAGAAAATTAAAAAATGATCAAAAATAATTAAAATTCAAACAATAATAAAAAAAACTCATAAATTATACCACATTTATACAAAAACAAAATATAAGAAATTAAATTGAATTAGCTAAAACTACAGTTCTTGTTTTACTTTTTTGAGCCACTAATTAAATTGATCAAGGAGATCCTGAACTTATTTGATTTTATGTTGCTTATTTTTAGTTTATGTTGCTGTACCTTTGAATGGCAATTTAATAAAAGCTTGTGGTCTTCTACTCTTCATGTACAAAGAGATTCAAGTAAGATTTATTAGCATGTCAAAAGAACTGTGAATGGTACTTATTTATGAAAAAGTTGCTTCACTTTTATGTTTTAAACCCTCTGTCGGTGTTTTTATTGAATGCGCATAAGTAAATAAAATATATTAGCATTTATTAACCGGCTGCAAGGAAAGGGTTATGTTTTTCGCGCGTATATTGTATGTTTGTATGTATGTAATATTCTTTATTCCCTCATATTTTTCAAACTACTTGGTGGCTTTTTATAATTAAGACATCGTTAGATAGGTATTGACCACCCAAGTGTTCTTAGCTAAGTACCGTTAAAAAAAAGGAACATGGCGGATCTTGGGCGCCATATTGTGAAGTTCGCAATTTTTTTTCCCTACCCATCGAGTGGGGTATCGAAATGAAGGATTTTTGAGGAGGTTGAAAAATACAAACTACTTATATGTTTAAAAGTCATTTGAAAAAAAATGATAATTAAAAAGTTGTAAATAAAGAAAGTTAATTTAAAAATCAAAAACCCGCCCGCTTAAAAAGCGAACTAAAAAGCTGTAAACAAGAAAAAAATATGCTGTGCAGTCGGAGGATCAGAGGGTCAGCCAGTTTACGAATAAAAAAATCCTCCGACTGTACAGCATGATTTTGTTTTCGTTTTGTTTTTCCTAATATTTCTAAATACGAAGTTATTTATTAATAATCTAAATTTTACATAATATAATATACTTAATTAACAATAACTACCTATAAATACACTTAAATAAAAATAAAATTAAACTACGAACGCGTATAAAAGGGCAGGGGTCATAGGGCGTCAAAAAATTCGTCCACATCGCTGTCAACGTGAAAAGTGCCCAGAACGCTGGCAGCATTGCCACGTTGAATGGCAATGCTGATTCTCTGGCCAAGGAAAAGCCCAGCCCTCTGGTCACGTGAAGAGTCGACTAACCGTTTACTTACTTCTCGAAACACTCGAAGAGCACTCGGACCCCATGGACCTAATGTTTCAACCCCAAACGGCTCAAATATATAACTTCCAATAAGGTTGTTGTATTTGCGCCGTTTGAGGTTTTCCGCACCAGCAGCAGCTGCCCCAGCACAGCCCGCCGTGCTAAGAAGATGGGATGGCGCAAGGGTGTCGACACATGTTGCATCCCACACCAAAGGCCTACCCACCTTCCAAGGCATTATGGTAATCCCGTCTGGTCTCTTCCCATCGTCGCGCGCCAAGCCATTGGGTTCTAAAACAGCTGGCACCCCGGCGGTGACAAGAGCCCGACGTATGATGTCATTAATGCTAGCGTGCCGTGCTAACCGACCAGCGCTCCTACTGCAGGATAGGCCATGGTGTCCGAGGCGGTCGACTGCTTCACCACATTGACAACGATGAGGAGCTCCGCTAGGAGCACCCAAACGCAGACATGTAGCGATCCGGAAGGTGTTGTCACTCAACATAGTACCTATGTTGGGTGACGGTAGTGCCTGTAGCCAGAGGCCCGACTCCCATTCTCCCACAGCCAGCAGGCGCGCACGCTCAGCAGTATTGGTGGACGTATCAATAAGTTTATTCCGTACCAACCTGCAGAGCGGCTCATCCCACTGTCTCTGGGAAAAAGGGGTCTCGGGCAACGCTGTATTCGGGCAAGCCACTTTCCAGGCATTCACTGCATCGGTCGAGTACGGCACTTCACAGTTAACCAGTGATGGCAACAAAATTTTCCTGGTTAACTTTTCAGTGCTGTGGACCGAAGACAGGAACGCCGGTAGGCTTAAACTAGAAATTTTGCGGATGCCGAGCCCACCGAAGCGAATGGGTAGAGTAGCTTGCAGCCACGCTCGGTCATCCAGGGCCACATTTAGGATAGATGATAGTGTGCGACGAATAATCTGATCAATTTTGTCCAAGAGAATTTGTGTATGCTTCCATAATGGCGAAGCGCGAAGAAAGTACATGAAATTTGGACCAAAGCAACAATAACGAATGAGGGTGATAGCCGAATGTACATTAATTTTAGAGAGTCTGTCCGAAATATTGTTGAAATGTGTTATTTTGGCGTCAATGAATGGAGAAAAACTATCTGCCAAAATTGGGGCACCTAGGAGGTGCAGTGAACTACTTTCTGCAATTTTGATCTCTGGTGCTATTGTTTTGAATTTTTGAAGGGTCGATTGTCTGTCCGTATTGTCACAGATGAAAATTTCACATTTGGAGTGGTTGAGTTCTAGGCCAATGGACTGGAATTGCTGCTTCAGGAATTGAAAATCTTTCAAAACTGAATCTACGTCACCTCCTAGTGTGCCATCATCTATATATTTCTAAATACATTGTTATCTACTATTTCTAACTGTTCTATAAAATTAAATACGTCGCATTCACTATATCAACATACACATTCTGAAGCGTTTATACTTGTGGTTAAATTAGTAGTTAAACTGTTTTAATTTTAATTCTATTCAGATAATAAGACATCGTAGTGAAAATCGGTGATCAGTGCTTTTAAGGCCTGACCAAAAAATCAGCATGAGATATGAGCATTCCTATTGGCCTAGCGGCACTGTTGGCGCATGAATTACGGTAGTGATTACGCCCAGATTTTAGAATAAAATCTTTATAAAGTCGAATATTGGTCTTTTATATATAATAAAAATTACAAAACATTCGTTATCAAATTGTCTATCCATTAGTGTTAATTTAAAAAATAATTTATGAACACTTTACGAGGAGATGCATGCTATCAATAATTATTTCACATTTTTATGATTGTGTTGGAAGGAGATTAGTGAAACATATAACTCTTTAAAAAAAAAGTGTACTACAATTTTAGAATCAACATTATGTAGAAATTTAATGTATTTTTATTAATTAATATTTCTTTTTAAATAAAGAGTAGATAGCTCTTAAAAACTGCACAAAAACGACTAGCGCGGCGTTTTGCTCGGGGAGGCGCCTTAACGTTGTTGTATACTAGCCTTTCCCTGCGGCTTCGCTCCCGTGACACACTCCACAAGAACCGTTTTCGGGATAAATACATGCCGATGTTACTCAAGCATAATGTAGCTTTCGGTATGTGTTTTTTTTTTTTAATCCGATATGTTTTGTAGTTTTTGGGGTTCCGTACCCAAAGGGTAAAAACGGGACCCTATTACTAAGACTCCGCGATCCGTCTGTCTGTCTGTCTGTCTGTCACCAGGCTGTATCTCATGAACCGTGATAGCTAGAGAGTTGAAATTTTCACAGATGATGTATTTCTGTTGCTGCTATAACAACAAATACTAAAAACAGAATAAAATAAATGGTTAAGTGGGGCTCCCATACAACAAACGTGATTTTTTTGCCGTTTTTGCGATAGTGGTACGGAACCCTTCGTGCGCGTGTCCGACTCGCACTTGGCCGGCTTTTGAGTTTATCTATTACAAACAATCAAATCTTTCCTCTTTATAATATTACATCTTTGAAATTCTCGGGACCGGTAGTCGATGCGAAAAACTACTAGTCTACAATAATAATAATGTTTATGTCTTTAACAATCTCGTTAGATAGTTTATTAATATCCGCCATAGTTATTGTTCATATTTTTTATTTTTTGTTGTGCTCCTACCACTGTTGTTGTCCTTTTTAACCCAAAGGTTTACTGGTAGAGAATGCCTTGCTGCATTAAGTCCGCCTATGTATCACCATTGTACATGAAGTTTAAATAAATAAATAAATCTCGGGAGTCTGAGGTCCCGGTCCTTTGAAAGGCTTGCCAGGGACCGAAACCAACTCGCAGAGTCCTTGTTCTATAATTATATTTTATTATTTATATTAATAATATTATATTGTAATTTTTCATCCTACATGTCTAACAAGGCCTCTGCGAGTTGGTTTCGGCCCCTGGCACGCCTTTCAAAGGTCCGGGACCTCAGAGTCCTGAGATTGTTAAAGACATGAACATAATTATTATTATTAGTGTAGACTAGTATTTTGTTCGCATCGACTACTAAGGATACCTACTAGCCAGAGACTATTGCAACACTCTATTTTATTGCAGAAAGATATTATTATTAAGGTTACACTAGTCGATAATTATACTATATGTCGGGTTTAGTCAATAGTACGGACTTTAAAATAAATCGCAAGCACGCCATCTGGCGGCAAAGCAAGAACTACTACGCATTGGCGCGCTTTATCTAACCGCTTGCATAGTGGGGACAGCAGAGTTGAGTCAGTTGAGTACAGACAGCCGTAGAGCTAAGACGTCGTAGAATCAGTGTCGATCCGTAATGTTAGTAAGCAATAATGTAAGTTGTGTCTATTTGAATAAACACAGTGTATCGAATAAATTATGTGATTTCATTTGCACGATTGTACCCACCGACCTGCCCACACACGATGTCTTAACCTAAGGGAATATTTCCCGACTTCCCGATGGTTTGCATCTATCGGCCAGCCTTGATGCGACATCAGAATTGGGATTCGATCGTGCTAATGAGATCACACGTAAAAACAATGCTAGTGATAACGGTTACATTCTTGCAAAAAAAAATATCGCGCTGTCAGTTGCGACTACCCTCGAAAACAAAATAATGAAAAAACCAGTCCGTAACGGAGCAGCAAGGAGGCTAGTAACAACCACGGAGCTGGACAGGTCAAGGCAGAGCGTGTGGACGTGTTGAAAGATCCATAAACACTGATCTTTATGCCAATCTGGTGAGTCGTTTTCATTTTGTTATGACTATGGCCAAGAGTGTTCATTATTCAAAATTCTGATTTTATGTAAGGTATGGCGGTCAGTGGATCGTCGGGGTGGCCCGTGTCAGTTCATAATTTCACTTTAGTTACAATCAATAGTCAAGTTATGGTTTTATTGAGGAGATATTGTTCTACTATCACTGACAATAACCCTTGGCTGGCCTTGGCTGACTATCATTGTTTGGAGTTTAGAACGATATGGTGACAGTGACGTACCTACCTTACATTTCAGTCTGGAAATTATGATAATTCCAAATGAAATATTTTGATTACTTTTGTAGTGTGATAGTTTTATGTAGTGAGAATTAACTAAGTTTGAGAAGAAGCATGGTATTCTTCTTTTGTGGTCGTCGGAGGGCCAGACTGTCTAAAAGGTGGTAAACCCTGCCAGGCCTAGAAATTGCGACTTAAAATGCTATGGCATTCATTGGATTCTATAAAGCCCATATATCTACCCACATGGGACACTGTAATGTGTGGTTCATGTCCACAATAGCCCATTTAGCTGTGCCGGTTTAGTTTACTATACCGCTGCACTGGTTAATTTCCATCAAAGCTGTGTATAGATAAGATAGCTGAACATATACTCTCGTAATGTTTTTCACGTTTCAGTGACCATATTGCGTCGAAGTGGAGCCTCTGCTGAAGGCTAGCGGTTCAAATGCTGAATGCGAAGGTCGACTGTCAACATCTGAGAGGTTGAGACCGACGGCAGGCTAGCAGTTCGCAGTTGGAAGCCGAACGTTACGAACGCGCGCAAGTTTGGAATGGAATACTCGGTGAGTCGCTTCCATGTTATTTCGATAGTGAGGTCGAATGTTCTCTAGTGAAGAGATGCTAGTTTGAGCTTTAAGAGTGTTCATGTTTGACCACTGAGTTGGTTGTGGTTACATCTAGCACTATCACTAGGTAATTAAGACACACTTGTAAGCAAGTAGTTAATGAGTTTCCTATTGGCGGTAGTTTCATCATTTGGTTCAGTACGAACTTTAGGATTTAATATCCCATAAGAAGATGAGCTCGTGGCTAAATAATAACAGCCGCACGGGTCGATCATCAAGGTTAAGCAACGCTTGACGAGGTCGGTCCGTGGATGGGTGACCATTTCAACATACCGAGTTTCCTCCGTGCCTCGGAAAGCACGTTAAGCCGTTGGTCCCGGCTGTCATTTGAAGATCTTTGACAGTCGTTACGGGTAGTCAGATGCTTGAGATCTGACAGCAGTCTTGCCAAGGGGTACCGTGTTATCCAGTTACTGGGTTGTGGAGGTCAGATAGGCAGTCACTCCATGTAAAACACTGGCACTTAGCTGAATCCGGTAAGACTGGAAGCCGACCCCAATATAGTTGGGAAAAGGCTAGGCAGATGATGAAGAAGATGATCTATCCAAAGTGACTTAACAACTAATCATTTTCAGTGGCAAAGCGAGTTAGTAAAGTCGTTGGGCGAAGGCAATTGTATCGAGTTTGTAACGGTACTGGTCATTTGCGTGTATTCGGAACAGATCTTATGTTGCGTAACGATTTATAACCACAGACTTTAGATCTGAATTCACTTGCTTACTTTCAAAGTAATATTATGATAGCAGTAGATCTCGCGATCGTTTTCCTTACATGAAAACTGAGTTAGTGTGCGATAGTAAAGGGTTACTGTTGATAATTTGATTTTAACGATATTGATCCGAGTTAATTCGTAAAGCTCCTTCACAAGAGCTATTGAGACGCAAATATTATCAGGCTTAATTGTTCCCCTCATATTAACAGTTGGTATGTAGTGAGAATCTTGTGAGAAGGATCCCCGATCACCAAGTTCCTTGAGAATTAGACGTCATAGTTAATGACAATGGTAGTGAGACCAAATCTGATAGCTTGTACACTTGTCATACTCAGAACTTTGGACTGCACCTCATGAGTAACATGTGGCGATGGGTCAACGAAGAAGTTTCATGAGTTGAGTGTGCATTGCCTTTAGATTATGGTAAAGAGTAAGAGAATTTTTACAATAACTTTGTTTAGTTGTTGAACTTTTTGATCGTTGGACCTTTTTCTAATGAAGTATTGTGTGGGAATCTCTGGTTCGAAAACTAAATAGGACCTGAATTAAGTCCACGATAGGTGATTATGACAGGACGGTGATCGTTAAACACCGAAAGCTTTAAATAAGTACGCTTAGAACCTACAAGTATACACAAGGTAGGTTAGGGCAGATGCCAGCGGGTCATGTACCAGTCGATGTTGATGTCAAAAGGATTTTGATGATAATGAGCAAGCTTAAGGTGTCGAGTAATTCAGTCTATCGAACGTATTATGTTTGACCGTACCAGTGGATTCTGGTGGAGGTCGGGGTCTAGAGAGACCGAGAGACCATTGTGAGAGCAATATAATTGCTGGTCGGCTAGAGAGCCATGGCGTTGGAGGTTTTACTCGAGGGTTTCTATAAGCTTGGCAGTTGTTGCTGCAGTAGAGTTTTAAAGTTTGTTTGGAGCGACTAGTGGTACATGGCCCAGGGTAATGTTTTAGTAAAAGAGAAGAGTTCTCAAATTTCCCTATTTTCACGAACCCAATAATCTAGTTTGGTCAGGTGTAGCCGAGCGTTGTGTGGCAACTGTGAGCCTGAGTGGCAACTGTTGGCCTGTGTGGCAACTGTTGGCCTGTGTGGCAACTGTTGGCCTGTGTGGCAACTGTTGGCCTGTGTGGCAACTGTTGGCCTTTATGGCAACGGCAGGCCTGTATGGCACCTGTAAATCTGTGTGACACTATGGCTGGTGTGAAAATTCATGTTTGTGTTAGGAACCTTACAGAAAGTTCCTATTGAGTCATGAGGTTAAAGGAAAGTAAACTCGCAGTCACGCGTGTGGAGAGATCATGTTAATGTTGATGACGTTCGAATCGTCAAGCCCTCATTACGAAAATTGAAATAGTTTTTGTTATTCTCATTTCGATTGCTATGCGTAGATCGTGTTGGTAAGACACGCAAATTTCAAGTACCAATTGAGATTGTAGATGAAGTAGTCGGTACTAAATCTCTGTGTGAACAAGTTCTGAGTTCAGAGTCGAGTTGACTCGACATCGTGGAGATGTGCGAGTAGAGCAATTGAGATAGCTAAGAGAGCTATGAGATAGCTAGTAGAGCTATGTGATGGTTAAAAATCGTGAATAAGAAACATGGTATATTGTTTCTTTTGTTTGATTAAATTTGAGATTTATGACTTATCAGTGGTACTTGAATTTTGTAATCACGAAGATTAGGTGCTTTTAGGTACCAATTCGATGATTAAGTTGCTATTTTCCTTTAAATCGGAAATAGAGAGATTTAAATGATCATGTTTGATTGTTTCAAATATTTCCTCACTCTAGGGTATGAGTCAGGATTGGACGAGCAGATACTGTTTGGAAATTTTGTATGTTTCAGAAAATCATCCCCTGTATGATGGGAGATTGCCAGGATGGAGTGGACTAAGACGACGTGTGGTGTAACACGAGGTGACCATGAGATGGCATGGAGCAAGGACAAGAAGATGATGCCTGCGGGTGATAGATTTGGGGATCTGTCACCTGAGAGAGGCCCGAGAAGGCGACGTGTGTGTTCCACGTTCGCCTCTCAAGAGGAATTACGG
Source organism: Orthosia incerta (assembly GCA_948252205.1). NCBI lineage: Eukaryota > Metazoa > Arthropoda > Insecta > Lepidoptera > Noctuidae > Orthosia > Orthosia incerta. The sequence goes on from OX411748.1 coordinate 13,180,634, forward strand.
CCTAGAGAACACCATGTGGTTTTAGTCAGTAGGAGTCTGACAGACCCCTCAGTTTTCCCCAAGGGCTGAGGACATCCATTGAGGATTTCCACATGATTCGATACACTGTTAAAACCTGACAATGAGGAACAGACGAGGACGCCTGTCTCGCAGGATGGCCGTGTCGGGTTTAGTCAATAGTACGGACTTTAAAATAAATCGCAAGCACGCCATCTGGCGGCAAAGCAAGAACTACTACGCATTGGCGCGCTTTATCTAACCGCTTGCATAGTGGGGACAGCAGAGTTGAGTCAGTTGAGTACAGACAGCCGTAGAGCTAAGACGTCGTAGAATCAGTGTCGATCCGTAATGTTAGTAAGCAATAATGTAAGTTGTGTCTATTTGAATAAACACAGTGTATCGAATAAATTATGTGATTTCATTTGCACGATTGTACCCACCGACCTGCCCACACACGATGTCTTAACCTAAGGGAATATTTCCCGACTTCCCGATGGTTTGCATCTATCGGCCAGCCTTGATGCGACATATATAAAACTGCATTACCACTGACTCACTGACTCACTCACTCATTGACATAATTGTTCTCCCAGATGGTGAAGGGGAAGGTGTGTATATTTTGACAGATTCGTAAACAAGTGACTCTCGCGAGTATGGGAAAAGTCCCAAACCTCCCCTTTTCCTCCCCCCTCCTCCCCCCCTCTATCGTATCTCGGAAACTAAGGTACCCGTAGTATGTTTTTTTTACGGATTCGTTTAGAGGAGGCTCGGAAAAGTAAAAACCATTTTTCAAAGTTGACCCCCTCGCCCCCCTTCTCCCCCCCTTTAAGCGGATCTCGAAAGTTGGAACATTTGGATCATTTATTTTTTCAGATTCATAGAAAGGGGCAATGCTATAGTCACAAACGAACCATTTTTCAAAGTTGACCCCCTTGCCCCCCTTCTCCCCCCTCCCCCCCCGTTTTGGCTAATCTTTTTTTTTAATTTTTTTTTACGGAATCGTTTAGAGGAGGCTCGGAAAAGTAAAAACCATTTTTCAAAGTTGACCCCCTCGCCCCCCTTCTCCCCCCCTTTAAGCGGATCTCGGAAGTTGAGAGACTTGGAACATTTATTTTTTCAGATTCATATAAAGGGGCAATGCTATAGTCACAAACGAACCAGTTTTCAAAGTTGACCCCCTTGACCCCCTTCTCCCCCCTCCCCGCCCCCGTTTTGGCGAATCTTTTTTTGTTTTTTTTACGGATTCAGCGTAGGGATCCCGAATGGAGCGAACCTACGAGACCGAGTGCAGCGCAGGGGGGAGGTGGCGAGCGAAGCGAGCCGGCGACCTCCGTAGCGTAACGAAGGTTGAGTGGGTGAAGCGAAACTCAGTGCCTGGCGACGACAAGCAAACATTAGGGTTATGTTTTTTTAGGGTAGGTGTAGGGTAGGTGTAGGGTAGGTGTAGGGTAGGTGTAGGGTAGGTGTAGGGTAGGTGTAGGGTAGGTGTAGGGTAGGTGTAGGGTAGGTGTAGGGTAGGTGTAGGGTAGGTGTAGGGTAGGTGTAGGGTAGGTGTAGGGTAGGTGTAGGGTAGGTGTAGGGTAGGTGTAGGGTAGGTGTAGGGTAGGTGTAGGGTAGGTGTAGGGTAGGTGTAGGGTAGGTGTAGGGTAGGTGTAGGGTAGGTGTAGGGTAGGTGTAGGGTAGGTGTAGGGTAGGTGTAGGGTAGGTGTAGGGTAGGTGTAGGGTAGGTGTAGGGTAGGTGTAGGGTAGGTGTAGGGTAGGTGTAGGGTAGGTGTAGGGTAGGTGTAGGGTAGGTGTAGGGTAGGTGTAGGGTAGGTGTAGGGTAGGTGTAGGGTAGGTGTAGGGTAGGTGTAGGGTAGGTGTAGGGTAGGTGTAGGGTAGGTGTAGGGTAGGTGTAGGGTAGGTGTAGGGTAGGTGTAGGGTAGGTGTAGGGTAGGTGTAGGGTAGGTGTAGGGTAGGTGTAGGGTAGGTGTAGGGTAGGTGTAGGGTAGGTGTAGGGTAGGTGTAGGGTAGGTGTAGGGTAGGTGTAGGGTAGGTGTAGGGTAGGTGTAGGGTAGGTGTAGGGTAGGTGTAGGGTAGGTGTAGGGTAGGTGTAGGGTAGGTGTAGGGTAGGTGTAGGGTAGGTGTAGGGTAGGTGTAGGGTAGGTGTAGGGTAGGTGTAGGGTAGGTGTAGGGTAGGTGTAGGGTAGGTGTAGGGTAGGTGTAGGGTAGGTGTAGGGTAGGTGTAGGGTAGGTGTAGGGTAGGTGTAGGGTAGGTGTAGGGTAGGTGTAGGGTGGTGTAGGGTATGTGTAGGGTAGGTGTAGGGTAGGTGTAGGGTAGGTGTAGGGTAGGTGTAGGGTAGGTGTAGGGTAGGTGTAGGGTAGGTGTAGGGTAGGTGTAGGGTAGGTGTAGGGTAGGTGTAGGGTAGGTTTAGGGTAGGTGTAGGGTAGGTGTAGGGTAGGTGTAGGGTAGGTGTAGGGTAGGTGTAGGGTAGGTGTAGGGTAGGTGCAGGGTAGGTGTAGGGTAGGTGTAGGGTAGGTGTAGGGTAGGTGTAGGGTAGGTGTAGGGTAAGTGTAGGGTAAGTGTAGGGTAGGTGTAGGGACAACAACACGCGGGTGTAGGGACAACAACACGCGAGCTGCTTGCAGCTCGCGCACCAAGCAAATACTAGTTATTATATTATATTATATAAAACTGCATTACCACTGACTCACTGACTCATTGACATAATTGTTCTCCCAGATGGTGGATGGGGAGGTGGGTATATTTTGACAGATTCGTAAACAAGTAACTCCCGTGAGTATGGGAAAAGTCCCAAACCTCCCCTTTTCCCCCCCCCTCCTCCCCCCCTCTATCGTATCTCGGAAACTGAGATACCCGTATTTTTTGTTTTTTACGGATTCGTATAGAGGAGGCTCGCAAAAATAAAAACCATTTTTCAAAAATGACCCCCTCGCCCCCTTTTCCCCCCCTTTAAGCGGATCTCGGAAGTTGAGAGACTTGGAACATTTCTTTTTTCAGATTCATATAAAGGGGCAATGCTATAGTCATAAACAAACCATTTTTCAAAGTTGACCCCCTTGCCCCCCTTCCTCCCCCCCCCCCGTTTTGGCGAATCTTTGTTTTTCAGTTTTTTTTACGGATTCGTTTAGAGGAGGCTCGGGAAAGTAAAAACCATTTTTCAAAGTTGACCCCCTCGCCCCCCTTCTCCCCCCCTTTATGCGGATCTCGGAAGTTGAGAGACTTGGAACATTTTTTTTTTCAGATTCATATAAAGGGGCAATGCTATAGTCACAAACAAATCATTTTTCAAAGTTGACCCCCTTGCCCCCGTCTCCACTCCTCCCCCCCGTTTTGGCGAATCTTTTTTTGTTTTTTTTTTACGGATTCAGCGTAGGGATCCCGAGTGGAGCGAACCTACGAGACCGAGTGCAGCGCAGGGGGGAGGTGGCGAGCGAAGCGAGCCGGCGACCTCCGTAGCGTAACGAAGGTTGAGTGGGTGAAGCGAAACTCAGTGCCTGGCGACGAATGCAAACATTAGGGTTATGTTTTTTGGAACAAAGTGTAGGGTAGGTGTAGGGTAGGTGTAGGGTAGGTGTAGGGTAGGTGTAGGGTAGGTGTAGGGTAGGTGTAGGGTAGGTGTAGGGTAGGTGTAGGGTAGGTGTAGGGTAGGTGTAGGGTAGGTGTAGGGTAGGTGTAGGGTAGGTGTAGGGTAGGTGTAGGGTAGGTGTAGGGTAGGTGTAGGGTAGGTGTAGGGTAGGTGTAGGGTAGGTGTAGGGTAGGTGTAGGGTAGGTGTAGGGTAGGTGTAGGGTAGGTGTAGGGTAGGTGTAGGGTAGGTGTAGGGTAGGTGTAGGGTAGGTGTAGGGTAGGTTAAGGAATACTTCTCAAAAACACGACAAACCCGCGAGCTGCTTGCAGCTCGCGCACCAAGCAAATACTAGTTATATTATATAAAACTGCATTACCACTCACTCACTGACTGATTGACATAATTGTTCTCCCAGATGGTGGAGGGGGAGGTGGGTATATTTTGACAGATTCGTAAACAAGTAACTCCCGTGAGTATGGGAAAAGTGCCAAACCTCCCCTTTTCACCCCCCCTCCTCCCCCCCTCTATCGTATCTCGGAAACTAAGGTACCCGTATTTTTTGTTTTTTACGGATTCGTTTAGAGGAGGCTCGCAAAAGTAAAAACCATTTTTCAAAGTTGACCCCCTCGCCCCCCTTCTCCCCCCCTTTAAGCGGATCTCGAAAGTTGAGAGACTTGGAACATTTCTTTTTCCAGATTCATATAAAGGGGCAATGCTATAGTCAAAAACGAACCAGTTTTCAAAGTTGACCCCCTTGCCCCCCTTCTCCCCCCTCCCCCCCCGATTTGGCGAATCTTTTTTTTTCGTTTTTTTTACGGATTCGTTTAGAGGAGGCTCGGAAAAGTAAAAACCATTTTTCAAAGTTGGCCCCCTCGCCCCCCTTCTCCCCCCCTTTAAGCGGATCTCGGAAGTTGTGAGACTTGGAACATTTATTTTTTCAGTTTCATATAAAGGGGCAATGCTATAGTCACAAACAAACCATTTATCAAAGTTGACCCCCTTGCCGCCCATCTCCCCCCTCCCCCCCCCCCGTTTTGGCGAATCTTTTATTTGTTTTTTTTACGGATTCAGCGTAGGGATCCCGAGTGGAGCGAACCTACGAGACCGAGTGCAGCGCAGGGGGGAGGTGGCGAGCGAAGCGAGCCGGCGACCTCCGTAGCGTAACGAAGGTTGAGTGGGTGAAGCGAAACTCAGTGCCTGGCGACGACAAGCAAACATTAGGGTTTATGTTTTTTGGAACAAAGTGTAGGGTAGGTGTAGGGTAGGTGTAGGGTAGGTGTAGGGTAGGTGTAGGGTAGGTGTAGGGTAGGTGTAGGGTAGGTGTAGGGTAGGTGTAGGGTAGGTGTAGGGTAGGTGTAGGGTAGGTGTAGGGTAGGTGTAGGGTAGGTGTAGGGTAGGTGTAGGGTAGGTGTAGGGTAGGTGTAGGGTAGATGTAGGGTAGGTGTAGGGTAGGTGTAGGGTAGGTGTAGGGTAGGTGTAGGGTAGGTGTAGGGTAGGTGTGGGGTAGGTGTCGGGTAGGTGTAGGGTTGGTGTAGGGTAGGTGTCGGGTAGGTGTAGGGTTGGTGTAGGGTAGGTGTAGGGACAACAACACGCGAGCTGCTTGCAGCTCGCGCACCAAGCAAATACTAGTTATATTATATAAAACTGCATTACCACTGACTGACTGACTCATTGACATAATTGTTCTCCCAGATGGTGGATGGGGAGGTGGGTATATTTTGACAGATTCGTAAACAAGTAACTCCCGTGAGTATGGGAAAAGTGCCAAACCTCCCCTTTTCCCCCCCCCCTCCTCCCCCCTCTATCGTTTCTCGGAAACTAAGGTACCCGTATTTTTTGTTTTTTACGGATTCGTTTAGAGGAGCCTCGCAAAAGTAAAAACCATTTTTCAAAGTTCACCCCCTCGCCCCCCTTCTCCCCCCCTTTAAGCGGATCTCGAAAGTTGGAACATTTGGAACATTTCTTTTTTCAGATTCATATAAAGGGGCAATGCTATAGTCACAAACGAACCAGTTTTCAAAGTTGACCCCCTTGCCCCCCTTCTCCCCCCTCCCCCCCCGTTTTGGCGAATCTTTTTTTTTCGTTTTTTTTACGGATTCGTTTAGAGGAGGCTCGGAAAAGTAAAAACCATTTTTCAAAGTTGGCCCCCTCGCCCCCCTTCTCCCCCCCTTTAAGCGGATCTCGAAAGTTGAGAGACTTGGAACATTTCTTTTTTCAGATTCATATAAAGGGGCAATGCTATAGTCACAAACAAACCATTTTTCATAGTTGACCCCCTTGCCCCCTCCCCCCCCCCCCCGTTTTGGCGAATCTTTTTTTTTTGTTTTTTTTTACGGATTCGTTTAAAGGAGCCTCGGAAAAGTAAAAACCATTTTTCAAAGTTGGCCCCCTCGCCCCCCTTCTCCCCCCCTTTAAGCGGATCTCGAAAGTTGAGAGACTTGGAACATTTCTTTTTTCAGATTCATATAAAGGGGCAATGCTATAGTCACAAACAAACCATTTTTCATAGTTGACCCCCTTGCCCCCTCCCCCCCCCCCCCCGTTTTGGCGAATCTTTTTTTTTTGTTTTTTTTTACGGATTCGTTTAAAGGAGCCTCGGAAAAGTAAAAACCATTTTTCAAAGTTGACCCCCTCGCCCCCATTCTCCCCCCCTTTAAGGGGATCTCGGAAGTTGAGAGACTTGGAACATTTCTTTTTTCAGATTCATATAAAGGGGCAATGCTATAGTCACAAACAAACCATTTTTTAAAGTTGACCACCTTGCCCCCCTTCCCCCCCCCGTTTTGGCGAATCTTTTTTTTTTCAGTTTTTTTTACGGATTCGTTTAGAGGAGGCTCGGAAAAATAAAAACCATTTTTCAAAGTTGACCCCCTCGCCCCCCTTTAAGTGGATCTCGGAAGTTGAGAGACTTGGAACATTTCTTTTTTCAGATTCATATAAAGGGGCAATGATATAGTCACAAACGAACCAGTTTTCAAAGTTGACCCCCTAGCCCCCTTCTTCCCCCCTCCCCCGTTTTGGTGACCCTTTTTTTTTTGTTTTTTTTACGGATTCGTTTAGAGGAGGCTCGTAAAAGTAAAAAACATTTTTCAAAGTTGACCCCGTCGCCCCCCTTCTCCCCCCCTTTAAGCGGATCACGGAAGTTGAGAGACTTGGAACATTTATTTTTTCAGATTCATATAAAGGGGCAATGCTATAGTCACAAACAAACCATTTTTCAAAGTTGGCCCCCTAGCCCCCCATCTCCCCCGCCCCCCCCCCCCCCCGTTTGGCGAATCTTTTTTTGTTTTTTTTACGGATTCAGCGTAGGGATCCCGAGTGGAGCGAACCTACGAGACCGAGTGCAGCGCAGGGGGGAGCCGGCGACCTCCGTAGCGTAACGAAGGTTGAGTGGGTGAAGCGAAACTCAGTGCCTGGCGACGACAAGCAAACATTAGGGTTATGTTTTTTGGAACAAAGTTTAGGGTAGGTGTAGGGTAGGTGTAGGGTAGGTGTAGGGTAGGTGTAGGGTAGGTGTAGGGTAGGTGTAGGGTAGGTGTAGGGTAGGTGTAGGGTAGGTGTAGGGTAGGTGTAGGGTAGGTGTAGGGTAGGTGTAGGGTAGGTGTAGGGTAGGTGTAGGGTAGGTGTAGGGTAGGTGTAGGGTAGGTGTAGGGTAGGTGTAGGGTAGGTGTAGGGTAGGTGTAGGGTAGGTGTAGGGTAGGTGTAGGGTAGGTGTAGGGTAGGTGTAGGGTAGGTGTAGGGTAGGTGTAGGGTAGGTGTAGGGTAGGTGTAGGGTAGGTGTAGGGTAGGTGTAGGGTAGGTGTAGGGTAGGTGTAGGGTAGGTGTAGGGTAGGTGTAGGGTAGGTGTAGGGTAGGTGTAGGGTAGGTGTAGGGTAGGTGTAGGGTAGGTGTAGGGTAGGTGTAGGGTAGGTGTAGGGTAGGTGTAGGGTAGGTGTAGGGTAGGTGTAGGGTAGGTGTAGGGTAGGTGTAGGGTAGGTGTAGGGTAGGTGTAGGGTAGGTGTAGGGTAGGTGTAGGGTAGGTGTAGGGTAGGTGTAGGGTAGGTGTAGGGTAGGTGTAGGGTAGGTGTAGGGTAGGTGTAGGGTAGGTGTAGGGTAGGTGTAGGGTAGGTGTAGGGTAGGTGTAGGGTAGGTGTAGGGTAGGTGTAGGGTAGGTGTAGGGAGGTAGGTGTAGGGTAGGTGTAGGGTAGGTGTAGGGTAGGTGTAGGGTAGGTGTAGGGTAGGTGTAGGGTAGGTGTAGGGTAGGTGTAGGGTAGGTGTAGGGTAGGTGTAGGGTAGGTGTAGGGTAGGTGTAGGGTAGGTGTAGGGTAGGTGTAGGGTAGGTGTAGGGTAGGTGTAGGGTAGGTGTAGGGTAGGTGTAGGGTAGGTGTAGGGTAGGTGTAGGGTAGGTGTAGGGACAACAACACGCGAGCTGCTTGCAGCTCGCGCACCAAGCAAATACTAGTTTATATTATATAAAACTGCATTACCACTGACTCACTGACTCACTCATTGACATAATTGTTCTCCCAGATGGTGGAGGGGGAGGTGGGTATATTTTGACAGATTCGTAAACAAGTAACTCCCGTGAGTATGGGAAAAGTCCCAAACCTCCCCTTTTCACCCCCCCTCCTCCCCCCCTCTATCGTTTCTCGGAAACTAAGATACCCGTATTTTTTGTTTTTTACGGATTCGTTTAGAGGAGGCTCGGAAAAGTAAAGACCATTTTTCAAATTTGGCCCCCTCGCCCCCCTTCTCCCCCCCTTTAAGCGAATCTCGAAAGTTGAGAGACTTGGAACATTTCTTTTTTCAGATTCATATAAAGGGGCAATGCTATAGTCAAAAACAAACCATTTTTCAAAGTTGACCCCCTTGCCCCCCTTCTCCCCCCTCCCCCCCCGTTTTGGCGAATCTTTTTTTTTCAGTTTTTTTACGGATTCGTTTAGAGAAGGCTCGGAGAAGTAAAAACCATTTTTCAAATTTGACCCCCTCGACCCCCTTCTCCCCCCCTTTAAGCGGATCTCGGAAGTTGAGAGACTTGGAACATTTCTTTTTTCAGATTCATATAATGGGGCAATGCTTTAGTCACAAACAAACCATTTTTCAAAGTTGACCCCCTTGCCCCCCTTCCCCTCCCCCCGTTTTGGCGAATCTTTTTTTTGTTTTTTTTACGGATTCAGCGTAGGGATCCCGAGTGGAGCGAACCACTCAGTGCCTGGCGACGACAAGCAAACATTAGGGTTATGTTTTTTAAACAAAGTTTAGGGTAGGTGTAGGGTAGGTGTAGGGTAAGTGTAGGGTAGGTGTAGGGTAGGTGTAGGGTAGGTGTAGGGTAGGTGTAGGGTAGGTGTAGGGTAGGTGTAGGGTAGGTGTAGGGTAGGTGTACGGTAGGTGTAGGGTAGGTGTAGGGTAGGTGTAGGGTAGGTGTAGGGTAGGTGTAGGGTAGGTGTAGGGTAGGTGTAGGGTAGGTGTAGGGTAGGTGTAGGGTAGGTGTAGGGTAGGTGTAGGGTAGGTGTAGGGTAGGTGTAGGGTAGGTGTAGGGTAGGTGTAGGGTAGGTGTAGGGTAGGTGTAGGGTAGGTGTAGGGTAGGTGTAGGGTAGGTGTAGGGTAGGTGTAGGGTAGGTGTAGGGTAGGTGTAGGGTAGGTTTAGGGTAGGTGTAGGGTAGGTGTAGGGTAGGTGTAGGGTAGGTGTAGGGTAGGTGTAGGGTAGGTGTAGGGTAGGTGTAGGGTAGGTGTAGGGTAGGTGTAGGGTAGGTGTAGGGTAGGTGTAGGGTAGGTGTAGGGTAGGTGTAGGGTAGGTGTAGGTAGGTAGGTAGGTGTAGGGTAGGTGTAGGGTAGGTGTAGGGTAGGTGTAGGGTAGGTGTAGGGTAGGTGTAGGGTAGGTGTAGGGTAGGAGTAGGGTAGGTGTAGGGTAGGTGTAGGGTAGGTGTAGGGTAGGTGTAGGGTAGGTGTAGGGTAGGTGTAGGGTAGGTGTAGGGTAGGTGTAGGGTAGGTGTGTAGGTGTAGGGTAGGTGTAGGGTAGGTGTAGGGTAGGTGTAGGGTAGGTGTAGGGTAGGTGTAGGGTAGGTGTAGGGTAGGTGTAGGGTAGGTGTAGGGTAGGTGTAGGGTAGGTGTAGGGTAGGTGTAGGGTAGGTGTAGGGTAGGTGTAGGGTAGGTGTAGGGTAGGTGTAGGTAGGTGTAGGGTAGGTGTAGGGTAGGTGTAGGGTAGGTGTAGGGTAGGTGTAGGGTAGGTGTAGGGTAGGTGTAGGGTAGGTGTAGGGTAGGTGTAGGGTAGGTGTAGGGTAGGTGTAGGGTAGGTGTAGGGTAGGTGTAGGGTAGGTGTAGGGTAGGTGTAGGGTAGGTGTAGGGTAGGTGTAGGGTAGGTGTAGGGTAGGTGTAGGGTAGGTGTAGGGGTAGGGTGTAGGGTAGGTGTAGGGTAGGTGTAGGGTAGGTGTAGGGTAGGTGTAGGGTAGGGTAGGGTAGGTGTAGGGTAGGTGTAGGGTAGGTGTAGGGTAGGTGTAGGGTAGGTGTAGGGTAGGTGTAGGGTAGGTGTAGGGTAGGTGTAGGGTAGGTGTAGGGTAGGTGTAGGGTAGGTGTAGGGTAGGTGTAGGGTAGGTGTAGGGTAGGTGTAGGGTAGGTGTAGGGTAGGTGTAGGGTAGGTGTAGGGTAGGTGTAGGGTAGGTGTAGGGTAGGTGTAGGGTAGGTGTAGGGTAGGTGTAGGGTAGGTGTAGGGTAGGTGTAGGGTAGGTGTAGGGTAGGTGTAGGGTAGGTGTAGGGTAGGTGTAGGGTAGGTGTAGGGTAGGTGTAGGGTAGGTGTAGGGTAGGTGTAGGGTAGGTGTAGGGTAGGTGTAGGGACAACAACACGCGAGCTGCTTGCAGCTCGCGCACCAAGCAAATACTAGTTTATATTATATAAAACTGCATTACCACTGACTCACTGACTCACTCATTGACATAATTGTTCTCCCAGATGGTGGAGGGGGAGGTGGGTATATTTTGACAGATTCGTAAACAAGTAACTCCCGTGAGTATGGAAAAGTCCCAAACCTCCCCTTTTCCTCCCCTCTCCTCCCCCCCTCTATCGTATCTCGGAAACTAAGGTACCCGTATTTTTTGTTTTTTACGGATTCGTTTAGAGGAGGCTCGGAAAAGTAAAATCCATTTTTCAAAGTTGACCCCCTCGCCCCCCTTCTCCCCCCCTTTAAGCGGATCTCGAAAGTTGAGAGACTTGGAACATTTATTTTTTCAGATTCATGTAAAGGGGCAATGCTATAGTCACAAACGAACCAGTTTTCAAAGTTGACCCCCTTGCCCCCCTTCTCCCCCCTCCCCCCCCCGTTTTGGCGAATCTTTTTTTCGTGTTTTTTTTACGGATTCGTTTAGAGGAGGCTCGGAAAAGTAAAAACCATTTTTCAAAGTTGACCCCCTCACCCCCCTTCTCCCCCCCCTCTAAGTGGATCTCGGAAGTTGAGAGACTTGGAACATTTCTTTTTTCAGATTCATATAAAGGGGCAATGCTTGAGTCGGAATCATTTTTCAAAACGCCTTACTCTCCCTCCCTTCATCCCTCCTCTCCGCAACCTCCCCATACCTAATAGCGGTCGTCGAAACCTTTTCGGTGGGAGTGGACCAGGCAGCGTAGGGACTTCGAATGGAGCGAACCTACGAGACCGTGTGCAGCGCAGGGGGGAGGTGGCGAGCGAAGCGAGCCGGCGACCTCCGTAGCGTAACGAAGGTTGAGTGGGTGAAGCGAAACTCAGTGCCTGGCGACGAATGCAAACATTAGGGTTATGTTTTTTGGAACAAAGTGTAGGGTAGGTGTAGGGTAGGTGTAGGGTAGGTGTAGGGTAGGTGTAGGGTAGGTGTTGGGTAGGTGTAGAGTAGGTGTAGAGTAGGTGTAGGGTAGGTGTAGGGTAGGTGTAGGGTAGGTGGAGGGTAGGTGTAGTGTAGGTGTAGGGTAGGTGTAGGGTAGGTGTTGGGTAGGTGTAGGGTAGGTGTAGGGTAGGTGTAGGGTAGGTGTAGGGTAGGTGTAGGGTAGGTGTAGGGTAGGTGTAGGGTAGGTGTAGGGTAGGTGTAGGGTAGGTGTAGGGACAACAACACGCGGGTGTAGGGACAACAACACGCGAGCTGCTTGCAGCTCGCGCACCAAGCAAATACTAGTTCTTCTATACAAACGTAGTCTAGGGATTACTCCACTGTTTGACGATGTACGTTCGAAATAAAAAATGATATCAAATTGTTTCATCATTATCTAGCCCTGTATGGAAACTAAATAAAAATATTTGAAAGTTATGAGCGTCGAAAGTTTCATATTTCAACACTAATTTTAACGCATCTTAAGGCGGCAATAAATACTATAAGGAGAAGGAAAATTGCAAAACGGCCACCATACAGGGATAGATTAGTAGTTCAACAATGCAAATAATTTTATTATGAAAATATACATTTAGTCGTTTTTTCATGATATCCCAAAGGTCTGTTTGTAAACTTTCTCGCGCTCGTTTTCGTCCTAAATCATCATACATTTCGCTATAAACTTGCAAAAGTGCTAATTCGTACGCTAACTAGCTTCTTACTGCTCAACACAGCATCTATCACTATCGCACGAGTTGTCGGATGAGATAGCAGGCATTTTAACCCTGCGCACAAAATAGTTCGTGCCGTCGACCTTAAGACGACGACTAACGCCAACGACCTTGAGGGAACAAAACGCGCACTCGTTTCACATCCGCGCGACCCAAAATTTTGTAGTTTATTGTACTTTCCTTAATATTCTACGACTTTAAAAAAAAAAGGCTCAGATCAAAATGTAGATAATTAAATTGTCTTTGAGATGGTGTTAATTTTATTAAAATACGCCCAGCGGTTTTGGTGCGATTGTCGTGTTTTGTCCGTTTTAGACATAACTTTACAAATTAATTACACTATGTTATACGAATAAAACTCAAAATTTTCTCAGATCAAATTATTAAGAAAATGGTCTAATGTAACATATATTTTTCTAAAAAAATCTGACTAGCCGTTTAGACGTGATTCTCATTTTAAAATCAGCTACTCAAGGGAATCTGCGCCTTAAGCTTAAATAATAGCTGTGGTAATTTTCAAGGTGCTCTACAAAGTACTTTTCTCGTTAAACTGTTAAGAAATGAGAAATTAAATAACTTAATCCTTAGGTTACCATTACGATAATGTATACAAAAAATCTTCTAACTTTTTAGGCTATAAAGTAATAAATACTGCTTATCTGACAGGTAATTTCGTAACATTGTGATGTAAATGCCGTTAACCGTAGGATAAAAAAACCGCTCAATACTTGGACCCCTCTTCGCTAACCCGCATCCTTTTGCTTATGTTAATTTATTTCATACACACGACGAAGGGGGCCCACGTTCGTGCAACCACAATTGGATGGGTGCTTCTTACATTTCATGACATTATTTTAAATTTAATATAGGTTCGAAACCATACAGGCGTTTTACTTTGTGTAATTTATTTCATCATCACTGCTATCAAAACGGGGAAGGAAAATATCGTAAGGCAATTGTCGATAGCAAGAAACAAAAATCTTCCAATCCGCACTGGGCCCGCGTGATAGGTTACAGCACCCTCCCTCTCGCAGGGAGGAGGTCTGTAAGTTGTGACCCAGCGTTGGGAACATTATAGAATGATTTATGCTTCTAGGTATACGATAATACTCGTAGATGTTACATTTATAACGTAAAAAAAAACTTATTATTACACGTTTATAATTAAGAGCCACTTAATTAAGCCATGGCGTATAATTGGCTAATTCAACACCGTTATTAAATACATTTTTCAAGGGTCAGAGAGATTCAAAACGTGTTTCGAGTAAATTCGCCAAATCGTTAATTTTATTATTGACTAGCGGACGCCTCGCGGTTTCACCCGCGTATTGCCCGTTCCCGTGGAAATAAAAAAATGTAGTTCTAAAAACTAAAAAACACGCTTTAATGTAAATTGAACTAAAAAGTCGCTAATCCTGAAGATCTTGGTAAGACTAATGGACAAACTATTTAAACGCGCACGGTAGAATCAACTTTCATTACTTGTAAATTTGAACCAAGTTGAATAAACATATTTGACTTTGGCTTTGACTTTGATTAAATTATTGCATTGTCATCGGTCCTTGATAAGTGTGCAAAGTTTCAAATCAATCCCACGTTTTGAAGGGGGTGAAAATCACGTTCAAAGATTCCGTTACATTGATACATAGATACATACCAAGCTAATATAAGCGTGTTAAAAAGTAGCCTATGTCACCCGGGGATAGTGTAGCTTTCGAACGGTGAAATAATTTGTGAAATTGGTCCATTAGTTTTTAAGTTTATTCGTTACATATAAAAATACAAACCTTTCATCTTTATAATATTAGTATAGAAGTATAGACTAGCTGTTGCCCGCGGTTGTTAAGGGCCGTCCACCGCTTTAGTGCCGTAAAACGGTTACTTTCTAAAGCATACTCTTTAGTAACGGCTAGGTTAAAGGTTTGAAACAAAATTATGTTTGTTATTATTGATTCATGTACTTTATTTGCGAAACATGGATTTTTCGGGTAACTAATAGTTTTGCTTAAAAAAAAAAATTAACAACACGATATTTTGCCGCTACTTTTGGATATTTCTCCAAAACGACTAGAATGTTTAAAAATATTTTTACTCAAAAAAATTGATGGCTAGAATTTCTTCATAACTGAAATAGCATATGTAAATCAAAGAATATTTTGCAAAAAAAAACTGTCCAATAGGAGGATCAATATTGATATTCCGGCTCCAAGCGGGGGCATGGCCCGTGCTTAGTTAATATTGGAGAAATATATACGCCTTAAAGAACATTCTTACTCATATCAACTAATTCATATTTCACGATCAAAAAATTAAGGAAAGGTCCTCGTAAAAAATAAACTAGGATTATTTTTAAATATAGTATTTATATTTTCTGCCGTTTATGTGAAATTGAGGGAGGTACGCTAACCATGATTTCATTTTACAGCACTGTTTATGTGGACTGTGTAAGATACTGCTTATTCAGCAAATTTATTTAAAATTTTAATAAATAGAACAGATAATTCTTAACAACATAAGTAATCAGTTCGAAACTTAAGTTATTAGAGGTGCCTACCCACTGATTTCAGCACAAAAGATTTTATGTTTCATATTTTCGGCAGCTTTTCGAAAAGCTTCTAAAACATTAACATCTTATGAATAAATTACGGTTAAATCGTGAAGTGGTTTTTATCCGCTACGCCATAATTCTTTTAAGTACATATTTATTTATTTCTCTTCTTTGATTGAGAGTAAAATATGATTTTTCTGTAATATTCGGAGGCAGAACATTTTGTAACCGTAGCATTTTTTAAGTATGTACTCTACTATTTTTAACCCTCAACGGGACAAGAGGGGTGTTATAAGTTTGACATGTGTACCTGTGTGTTTGTATATATGTGTATTTATGTAATTGTGTATCTGTCTGTGGCATCACAGCTCCTAAACGGATGAACCGAATTTTATTTCGTTTTTTTTTACTTTATCGAGAGTGTACGTTTGATTAAAATCGGTTCAGCCGTTCTATAGTTATGGACCGTTTTATTGCTTGATTCATTTTTTTAATTGTAGATATGCTTGTGCCATCAGTTGAGATAGAGGTGAACCACTATCTCACCTGATGGTAAGTGATGATGTGGTTGAAGGTGTAGTAAGCTTGCCTAGGAGTAACCTTTACACTCTTGACTTAAAGACTCCTAGATTGTAGCTATCGGGCAACACAGACTCCGGCGTACGCATAATGAAAGTATTTCTAAAACGTTTAGTTTGTACGGGTGGGATGTCCACCATGTACCGATGACGCATCGCCGTTCGTCTTGTAGTCCGATGACGAAACGGGCTTGGCGGAATTAGATCATGCAATTCTATCGCACTCTCCCCGAAATGCAACCGATAAAAACCGACAAGCTGGCAACTCGGGGACGATGTTCAATGCTCTGGAGCTTTGACTCAACCAGTGCCTCATTACCAATGAGCCTCTTGGCCCGTTTTTCGATCGATTCAAGTGCATCAAGCTGATATTTGGCAGATCCGCCCCAGAGATGAGAACAGTACTCCATGCAAGATCGAACTCGCGCTTGAAACAACTTAAGCAGCTGTTCTGGCGTGAAGTAAGCCAGTTTAGCCTTTGTATGGGCCAAAATTGAGTGTCGATGCCAACGTTACACCAAGAAGCTCATGATGGTCCGTTATCAGCACGACCTCGGAAAGAGGGAGCCGGGTGAAATTGGCACTTTTTAGCGGAGAAAAGACACGCCTGTGTTTTAGCGGCATTGAACTTGACCAGATTGGTATCGCCACTTTCGGAGACTGCTTCCAAGGACAAGCTCAGACGCTCCACCATGGCATCGCAAATAGACAGGACCTCAGACCCAGTAGCCCGTGCGTTGGACAAGTATCTCTCAGAACCAGTGCTGTCGTCTGCATACAGCTCATTTATGTGCAGCAAGAATAATGTCGCTGAGAGTACCGACCCCTGAGGGACCCCGGCATTAATATCCTATTGGTCCGATGAGCAGCCATCTATAACTACTCGAATGGACCGATCCCTCAAGAAGTCTTAAATCCAATCATACAGACCACCGGGCAGACCGAATGAAGGAAGCTTACCAATAAGTCTTTCATGCCAGACCCTATCAAAAGCCTTCGAGATGTCGAGGGAGACGGCAAGCGTTGCCCCGTGCCTCTCGACGGCCTCACTCCATATGTGAATGGCATACGCTAGAAGATCCCCGGTAGACCGATTTCGGCGAAACCCGTATTGGCGGTCACTAAGGATGTCGTTAGCTTCTAGGTATGCCAGGAGCTTGCTTTTAAGCACGCGTTCAATACTCTTACAGAGTATGGAAGTTACAGAGATGGGTCTGTAGTTGGCCGGGTCAGCTCGACTGCCCTTCTTGGGCACGGGCTGTACGTTGGCTTGCTGCCAAGCATTCGGCACTTTTCCAGTCTCATACGAAAGGCGAAACAGGCGTGTCATGATCGGAGACAATTTAGATGCACAGGTTCTAAGAGCAATTGCTGGTATACCGTCAGGGCCGCTTGCCTTATTCATGACGAGGTTGCGCAGCCACGCTGGCAACACAGACACGCGCCGGCAGGACGTAATCATTGGGGGACTGGTCTGGAGACTGCGGGGACGCCCGAGCCCCGCCGGAAATGTCCATCGGGCACTGTCTTCTACAGTCGCCAACCAGCGCGATTGCACATGCCGGGATTTTTCGACAGTTGGAGGGGCAGCCTTTCGTATGTGGCTGGCACACTACTTGGGCCCCCAACTACCTGCGGTCGGCCAGCGGTGCACTGTGCCTCGGATCCCGCTACCCTCCGCGACCAGACTCCCGATACGTCCATAACAGCGTGCGTCAGGCTGGTCAGCCTGGAGTGGAACAGCAATTGAATCATTCACAAAACAATATTTTAGCCCAAAAAAATATCAGCATTGATACATTCTCTTCTTTTATTCTTTCCTTAATTAAGAAAATTTCATTGTGGCGAAATAACTTATCTCACCACACTTTACGTAAGGTATTTAATAATGCAACCTGTTTGTGCCGCTTCGTTTTTATGTAACGGTCTCATTCAACCCGAGGATAAGTCTCCGTTAAGCCTCACCGGAGCTAATATTTCGGCTACACATATGACAAAGTATTCGAAGAAATTCTGACACTGCACTGACTCAAACAATATTTTTTTTATCCCCGATTACTCAAAGACGCCTGGACCGATTTGGATTCTTTTTTTATTTTGAAGGTAGCAGGTAGTCGCATGGTCATAAGGTCAGGATCTGATGATGGAATCCTGGAGAAATCAAGGGAACTCCTCAAATATTAAACGCAAACATTTTCTTTCTTTCACAGATGGCCACTGGAACTCCTTAATGCTAAGTATGTCACGGGTATAAGATATATCGAATAGTGAACCGACTATGATGAAGCAAATACTTATAAATAAATGGTACTGATGAAAATGGTGCCATCGAACTGATCTGATGATGAAGCGAAGGTAGGCACTGGAGCTCCAAAACAAAACAATGTATCCTAGTCGTGTTTGGGCTTTCTGGATTGGCTATAAATGATTTTCATGGTAATTAGAGGTACCTACCAAAACTAAAAAGAGATAAATAAAATCTATTGTGAAAATCGTAAATTCATTGTGTAACTTAGCAATCACACAGGCAGACATGAAAGAGGAATTTATTTTAAACTGCTTGACAAAAAAAAAACAAACCGACTCCCAAAACAAAATACTACAAAGCGAAATATATTTTTCTTTTCCGAAGTCGGTATCGAAAAACGGCAAACAATAGGTAGGTACCAAAGACACCGACTTCGGAAAAGAAAGTTATTTTTCGCTTTGTAGTATTTTGTTTTGGAAGTCGGAAGAATTTACGATTTTCACAATAGATTTTATATGCTTTGAGAATTTATTCTGGAGAGTTTATGTATGTAAAAAAACACTAACTTTTCTCGGGGCAGCTCTCCCGTGGTTCAATCCACGGGACCCGATAAACTTTTCGGGATAAAAAGTAGCTTATGCCACTCAGCCTTAGTGCAACTTACTATCAATTAAAGAATTTTCGAAAGCCAGAGCAGTGGTGTCTCATCCCATACAAAGAAACCGTGTCAACGTTCTATACTGCTTATTCTGATTATTTTTTGTTCATCGATCGCGTTCGGTTCCGTTCGTTTCCATTCCACAGATATAGATGGTGATCTATCTATCGCCGTAGAACCGAACGCGATCAATTTACAAAAAAATATCGGTATAATCAGATGAAAAGCGCTAGTTACGTCGGCACGGTTTCTTTGTATGTGATGAGGCATCTGTATGCTAGTATTATATTATCTGTGGCCAGAGATTACCCATTATAATTTTTACATACATACATAAACTCACGCCTTTTTCCCATGGGGGTAGGCAGAAACTACAGAACGCCACCTGCTACGATCCTTACATACTTCTTTTGCTTCACTCACATTCATTCATTCATCATCTAGGGGACGCCCTAGGAAGACATACTTGCCTTTCTGAAGAACATCACCTTATAGGTGATGTTCTTCAGAAAGGCAAGGTGCGCAGTACTCATAACCGGCGTGTGTGTATAATTTCACCTCTTTATAATATTTGTTCTTTAAGATTGATATTAGACTTACCTGTAATAAACTAATGACGATGTTTTGTCATGCTATAAACAAATAACGTGCAAAGTAGTTGCTAGTTATAACTATCGATAGAATGGAATAGATAGAATAACATTTATTTGCGATTATCCTGTAGTACCTACCTACCTCAAAACCGCTGCAACCAAACCCCAAAAAGCTAAAACAATATCAATTTTGGTCACACACACCACTTAAGCACCAATTAACACTAATTAATGCAGATTTCAATTCAGAACATTGTTCCTGAATTAAGAAAATATCTTGTGAGTGAAATGCTGGAGCTATGTTCGTACGAATTTCACGATAATTCCATCAAAGCCGATGTGGTAGCGATTCCAGGAAACGTTTGATTGCTTGTATTCACTGGCTCATATCGGGTTGAAGCTTTAATTCCAAGAATGCATACCAAATTGTTCGATCAATTTATGCTATCGAATTGCTGGACATTTTGTGAGCTCAAATTATAATAAAACAGGATATTTCAATAGGTATATTGAGTTACAGAATTTTACCTACTACTTTCTCATTTACCAACATCTAAGTCAGTTGCTATTATTTGTTAATGTCACCGGATTATTGCAAAAATCATGTCTGTATTAAGCTGAAGTACAATAAATTCCATCTTTACAACTTATCTGTACTAAATATTATAAAGCTGAAGAGTTTGTTTGAACGCGCTTATCTCAGGAACTACTGAGTGGAATTCAAATTTTTTTTTTGTGTTAGATAGTCCATTTACCGAGGAAGGTTATAGGCTATATAACATCACGCTACGACCAATAGGAGCCGAGCATAAATGAAAAATGTTGCAAAAACGGGCAAAATTATTCCTTTTTGACAGCTTCCGTTGCGTGCGCTGCGTAAACGGTTAAAGTTACGCAACATTCATGTATGTAGGATAGGTAGGTAGCCAGTTGACGGGAGCGAAGCCGCGTGGGACAGCTAGTATATTATATGCTTATCGGAGTGATATCAAAAATATGACTAGTGTGCAACT
Source organism: Orthosia incerta (assembly GCA_948252205.1). Taxonomy (NCBI): domain Eukaryota; kingdom Metazoa; phylum Arthropoda; class Insecta; order Lepidoptera; family Noctuidae; genus Orthosia; species Orthosia incerta. The sequence continues at coordinate 13,200,382 of OX411748.1, forward strand.
CACTCGATTAGTATTCTCCTCTACACTTTGGACAATATTTGTCACAACATGTGACTACTAACTCGGTGTCCCATGCGGGACACCTAGTTGAGGATAAAGGTTTTACAATCTTACACGCTTTATTATAAACTTACGGCATTTGCAATAATCCGGTGACATTGACAACCCAAACTCCTCGTAGGATTACCTCATTTTAATCTTGGCGAGTTCCGAATATTTCATAAACAAATATTGTACCAGACGGCTTGAAACTTCAGCTTAAATATTTACAGAAATAACAATGAAACAATTATTTTATTCATCGCATCGCCGTAGTTGAGGCAAACAATTTCCCCCAGTGAGTGAGGTCAATCAGGGCTTCGGTACGGATTAAAGTTCGGCGATAATATTCAATTAATTTGTTTAGAATCCCTCTGTTTTTGTTTTTCTTCTTGAAACGATATTATCTTCAATAAGCTACAGTTTCAAGCTGAATATTTATTCATAAATACTTTTGGTTATATTAGAAAAGATTTCTCAAGAGCTTTTATTAAAGTATCGTAGTCTCTGTTTTGATACGTCTACGAATATAAAGTGTCTTTTTATAAAATCATAGTTCAACAAATTGTATTATTTTGCAATTCGGATGTTGAGAGTATTGTCATCAGAGTGGAGCCTGGTAAATGCAAAATATTAAAGAAACCTCGATTTTATTTTTAGAAAATACAACAGTAGGTAGTAGGTACTAATCCCATCTATACCCGCACTAAAATGCCTTGGAATTACGAATGTGCAAGTCCGCAGTATTTTGAAGAAAACGCGGCATTGTTAAGAAATTACACTGCAAAACACAAGATCCGCCCTTCAAATTTTGATCACTAAACGTGGCCTTATAAGTTCTTTCGTTTTGACATTGCAATAGCGGTTTTTGCCTTGCCATAATATCTTCGGACAGGACTTCGGGTAAAGTATGTATCGTTTTTCATTGGTAAAAAAAAATAAAAGGATTACGATGGAAGTTGCCAATTCGGGGCTTTTCCGTGTTTGAAAATCAATGAGTGTATCTACATTCATAAATGACCTTTTTTAAAATGCGGCCCCAATTTCCTACATAGCCATTATCACTACATTCTTTTAGCCAATTGGTAAATGCAGGACATTGTTGTTACTAGATTGCAAGACTCTGTCCAGTTACTATCCTCTAGTCTTAATCCCTTAGTAGCCAATACTAACGAGAAATTACCCACTCGAAAGCATTAATTGGAGACACAACAGAGAGATTTGCAATTATATTAAATCTCTCTCAAGTTCTTGTGAGGTTTCGTTCACAAGTCGAGTGCGATTGTTTTGCGCGTTCAACAGGATCGTTGTGGCTTTACAATTGTACGGTTTCGAGGAAATTCTCTTTGCAATTCTAAAATACATGCAACATTTACGTAGGTTTACAAAACAGAGATTAGAAGAATCACGATACAATGTTGTTAAACCATTTGATATTTATTTCGGAAATGTATGTAATAATTTCGTAACAATGTCGTTACAAAATTTAGTTACCTACTACTGCCGATTAGTTTTATTTATTTTTAAATTATGATTACTTAGTTATGCGTGACGTTAACAGTCTTATTGGGAAAGTAGTGGACTGATTTCAATTACAAAAAGTTTACTTAATTAAATACGTGGCAATCGGTCCTTGTCGTAAAACAAACCCAAAAACATACTTTGTTTACCAAGGAAAAATCAAACTACCCTAACACAAACAACCTTGATTAATTAACTTCAGAATAAGATAAAAGTAACGAAAGAGAGGAACATAAAAAATTACGAGCATAACTTACTACTCAGAGCATCTCAACGTTGATTGGTCGAGGTATGTATCTTTAGGCTGCGTTTACAAGGCATTTTCGGTACGTATTTTTTTGTTTATCGCGTAGGCTACATCCCACTATTGTAAAAAAACGTGCATAGTAATGCCATTCGACGTGTGATCCCAGCATTATACGAAAAAAACTTGCCCAACAATGTTCTGTGAACGTAGACTTACCGAGTCGGCCCTTTTATGTCATGAGTCGTCGAAAGTCACCATTACGGCTTGTAGTGACTTTCAGTTTCCTTTCTCTCTGTCTTGACATTTTTCCAGTCTATTGGTGACGTCTGTTTGGCAAAGAGTTCAGTACGTTCAGTTTCAATGATCAGTTACTTGAAGTGTTAATAACACTCCGTCGGAATTTTCGTACAGGTGTTATTGGTTTACATCAGAAGGCTTTATGTCTGTAAAAGGTCAATGGAGAGAACTGTGCTCGGAATTTACTAGCGTGATCGAATCAGAAATGAAGATTGATCAAGGTTACCGATATAGTCCGAAGACGTTGCCAAACTTAGGCAGGGCATTGCTTGCAGAACGAATAGTCCATGTATGCAGCGTTTGACGGTCTCCCACAAGGTGGACCGATGACATCACCGTTGGATATAGATTTGCAAAAAAAAAACATTACAGAACAATGGGATTACCACCCTGTCTACTTATTTATATTAATTTGTTGCATGACAACAATGCTGGGTTCAACCGAATCAATTAATTTTGATTGAAAGTGGCAGAAATAAAAGGTATTGCCAATATTAAATGATTTATTTTATGTTTCCGTGCATTAATTTGATTGCTGTATCCAAAAAGGAAAGCATATTATGAACCATGTATTTATTGCCTTAAGGTTCACGGAAAACATGTTTGTTTAATATACTAGTAAAAAGTTGTTTCTGGAAGAACTGATCCGATTAAGTAGACGATAACCTCTCAGTTATAGAAGCACATTTTTATCCAAGGAAATCATACGGTATCTGCGGCATAGGCCACGGGGGACGGGAGCGAATTTAAAGTAAAAAAAGTTTATTCAATAAAATCAATAAACCCGACTGCTTAAGAGCCCCTACAAATTTCACGAGCTAAAAACAGAAAACAGCTACTTTTTCAGCGCAAATTTCATAATAACTACAAGATATATGATAAATCTTTTATTGCAATTTTTTGCGTCACATAGTTATCTAGTAAATGTACAATAAACATTCTTGATAACTGATCAAATTAAATTAGAAAAAATAAATGCCTAACACACGTTTTTACGTAATCGCGGGTTTTTCAATTGCTTTTTCAGCTTACTGGTGACGAATAATAATCTGCAAAAAATGGTATGGACTTGGCATATAGTAAGACTAGTAAGCCACCAATTTTGTTTTTCAAAGTTTATTGTATTTGTACTTAAAAAATGTTGTCACGCGGAAAAATGGCAATTTTATCATGTGCGAAAGCGATGTGTACGCGTAAGAATATCTATACTAATATTATAAAGAGGAAAGATTTTTTTGGTTTGTTTGTTTGTTTGTACCGAATAGGCTCCAAAACTACTGGACCGATTTGAAAAATTCTTTCACCAATAGAAACCTAAATTATTCCTGAGTGACATAGGCTATTTTTTTATCCCGAAAATGGGTCCTATGGGGTGGTCCATGGGAGCAAATCCGCGGGCAACAGCTAGTGTTTAATATTAAAATAACTGGTAAATAATTTGAAATTTGAGGTGTTTATCAATCGAATCCAATTTTTATACTATATTTTTGAGTAGTGTTTGTAGTGTGTTTTTTTGTGTGTGTTTGTGTTCCGTATGGTGCCGGACGCGTTCCGTATGGTGCCGGACGCGTTCCGTATGGTGCCGGACGTAAAGAATTTCACCATCCCATGTCTGCCCGTGGGTGTCGTATAAGAGGCGACTAAGGGACAAACCAGAGAATGGGCAGCAGCGTTCTCTGTGCTTCTACAACAACCATACTGCGATCGCCAACCCGTCAGCCAAGCGTGGCGATTATGGTAAAACCCCCCCCCATGAATAGCACAAATAAAAAATGGCCCCTAGTGCCTGGCAGCCTCCCTACCCTCGACTACGGCGGTCGAGGTTACGGCATGGCAAGGGGTGCCAAGAATCTCCGGACGAGATCCGGCTACCCAAACAATCACCGACGACTGTACCTGGCAACGTACAACACGCGCATACTTCGGACCGACGAGAAGATCACCGAACTCGAAGAGGAATTGAGCAGGTTGCGATGGAGTATTATAGGGTTATCTGAAGTCCGAAGAGAGGGGGATGACTCGATAATCCTCAAATCCGGTAACCTGCTCTATTGCCGTGAGGGTGACCGGCAGTCCCAGGGTGGTGTCGGGTTTATCGTCCACAAGTCCCCTGTGAACAACGTGGTGAAGATCGAGAGTGTGTCGACCAGGGTGGCGTGCCTTATACTCAGAATATCCTCAAAATATTCGCTGAAGGTCATACAGGTCTACGCCCCAACCTCGGCACACCCCGACGACGAGGTGGATACCATGTATGAGGATATCTCCAGAACCATGCATGGTTTCAAAACTCACTTCACCGTTGTCATGGGGGACTTCAACGCGAAACTGGGCAAACGAGACGAGGATGAGCTGCAAGTGGGGCAATTTGGAGTTGAACGACGGAACCACCGGGGTCACCTACTGGCCAGTTTTATGGAGAAGGAGGGCCTCTTTAGGATGAACTCCTTCTTCAAAAAGCGTGAACACAGGAAATGGACCTGGCAGAGCCCCAATGGAATAAAAACCGGGAGCGATCACCGCATGGTAAGAGGCACATTGAACATTAATATTAAGCTTGAAAGGTCTCGACTGATGAAGTTCACGCTCCGTCCAGCACAGATCCAGCTACAAAACCCCGAGAGCTTTCAGCTCGAACTCCAGAATCGTTTCGAGTGCCTAGGGAGCTCCATGGACGACTACGCCGACGGGTTCTTGGAAGCTGTCCATACGGTCGGGTCTAAGTTTTTCAAGTCCCGTCGTACAGATCGAAACAAAAAGCTCTCTGATCCTACCATCAAGCTTATGAAGGAGAGGCGTGAGATGATCCTGCAGTCTTCAGATGAGGCGTGCAAATACCGGTAGCTCAATAGACAGATCTCTAACTCCTTGAAAACAGACCTCCGCCGCTTGAATACCGAGCGTATTAAAGACGCGATTGAGCGAAATAAAGGCTCCAAGGTTTTTTCAAGGGATCTGGCTATTGGGCAGAGCCAGCTCACGAAACTGAACACCGACGATGGCAGGATCGAATCCGCCAAACCGGAGCTTCTGAGGGAGATCAAGAGATTCTATGGGCAGTTGTATACATCAATCAGCAAGCCCGTTGCGAGTCTAGCAAACGACCCAAGAACTAGATTGACCCGGCACTATACCGAAGATATTCCGGACGTCAGCCTGTACGAGATTAGGATGGCTCTGAAACAGCTTAAAAACAACAAGGCGCCGGGTGATGACGGAATCACGGCTGAACTCCTGAAGGCGGGTGGAAAACCGGTCATTAAGGCCCTTCAGAAGCTGTTTGATTCCGTCATACTCGAGGGCAAAACGCCACAAGCATGGTGCAGGGGTGTGGTGGTACTCTTCTTCAAGAAGGGCGACAATGCCCGGCTGAAGAACTATAGGCCCATCTCACTTCTTAGCCATGTCTACAAGTAGTTTTGACCTCGAAACCAATCCTTCTCGAAACGTAAACGTACAAACGTTCAAAGGTACAAACGTACAAAAGTACAAAAGTACAAACGTACAAACGCACAAACGAACAGACGTACAAACGTGCAAACGTACAAACGTAGAAACAGACAAGCAAACTAATGAAATTTGGCAAACATGTTTAGAAGCCCATAAAGAGTAACATAATTATGTGGTTATTGTTCAATTTCAATAACGTTACATACGAATCCAATTGATTACCTCCTTCCAATTGAACTGGTTTGGATGAAACTGGACATACAGATAGAGTGGATGTCCTGGATTAGGAAAGTGTACGTTATGTGGCACACATTCACAGCATATTATGCACTAATTATACGTTCCACTCATATCACTCTAGGAGCTACTTTCCTGTTGGGGTAACGTACACATCAGGAAATGGGATGCTTTTTATTCCGAGAGTATGTTGGGGGTCTATATATACAAAATGTATCAATATATATATATATTGATATATATTGTTGTATCAATCTCGAGGTCTTTAAGTCAAGAGTGAATAGGTTACTTCTAGGCAAGCGTGCTACACCTTCGACCACATCATCACTTACCATCAGGTGAGATAGTAGCCAAGCGCAAGCCTATCTACAATAAAAACAAAAAAAAAGTTCCCTTGGGATGATTTCCAACTATCACGCGGGCGGAGCCACCGGCAGAAGCTTGTAAGAAAATATATGTAGCACAGGTCAGCAGAGCCCGTAGCTTAGGGCATTAGCGGCATCTGCCGTCGTCAGTTAGTTTAGACAAGTATCATAAACATTTCTAGTTTCCCGTTCTGACAACCTGTTGTTCAATTTATTCGGAGATTTGGTGCCTGAACTTTCACGAGCTATTTCAGTTGGGTAGTGTTCCAAATTGACCGAATATTACGCCGCCAATTATGTTGTTAGAACCAACTATTTGGGTAATATGAAGGGCGGAGTTATTACTTACACGCATGGATGTAGGGTATCGGGTCCGTTTGTAAATAATAATGTTTCAACAACACGATGTCAGACAAGCATTTATTATTCCTAAGCGATAAGACCAATCGGATGAAATAAGTTTACTTAAATATAGATGGTAAATAAAATTTATTTTAATTTTATTTGTAACTAACTGTAACTGTGCTTTGCAATGCCTCGTAAAGAAAGATTTTTTGGGCCTGGGACTTTCGCGGGCGTACGCACGTATAGAGGTCAAACATACAAACTTAAATTTTAATTTATGTAGTAGATAGATAGCATATAGATTAACAAATAACAATTATTCCCTAAATATAAAATGGAGTGAACACAATCAAACGTAAATATGGTACAATTAAAAGCAGAACTCGAGAAACATATTATTATGTATTAATAAAAAAACGTAGCATCCTTCCTTCCTTTTTTATCTACGACTGCTACGCCGTAGCACATTACAATACAGTAAGATTTTCGTAGCGCTTAGCGGGTGGTCGTAGCCTCGTAGCACTCGCAGCGGTTTTGGTGTCACTAGGGTAGCATTGTAAGTTATTACCCTAGTCCCTAAGTTCGCATAAGTTTAATTTAGGTACTAATTGATTTAGCTTTCCGTCCATTTGTTCTGTGCTTTTGTAGATTGGTTGGATATCGTTTGAATCTCTCGTATCAAGAGTTAATTTCTCGTTTTAAAAGTCGGCTAAAGTGTTAAAAATCGAAATGTGAATCTATACTATATAATATTATAAAGAGGAAAGATGTTTTTTGTTTGGTTGTTTATACCGAATAGGCTCCGAAACTACTGGACCGATTTGAAAAATTCTTTCACCCATTAATCCTGAGTGACATAGGCTATTTTTTAATCTCTCCGGGGGGTTAATAGGTAATGGGTCCGGTGGGGTGGTCCACGGGAAGAGGAGCTCGTGGCTAAATAATAACAGCCGCACGGGTTGATCATTACGGTTAAGCAACGCTTGACGAGGTCGGTCAGTGGATGGGTGACCATTTCAACATACCGAGTTTCCTCCGTGCCTCGGAAAGCACGTTAAGCCGTTGGTCCCGGTTGTCATTTGAAGATCTTTGACAGTCGTTACGGGTAGTCAGAAGCTTGAGATCTGACACCAGTCTTGCCAAGAGGTATCGTGTTACCCAGTTACTGGGTTGTGGAGGTCAGATAGGCAGTCGCTCCATGTAAAACACGGTACTCAGCAGGAAGACTGGAAGCCGACCCCAATATAGTTGGGAAAAGGCTAGGCAGATTGATTGGGGTGGTCCACGGGAGCGAAGCTGCGGGCAACAGCTAGTCACCAATAAACTCATTTGGGTTCTTAAGTGGTGTTTACTTAAATTGTCAAAAGGCTCAAAAGTCACATTTCACTCCATCCACTCAAATACCTCGACATTAAAAGTAAATATACTCTTTGAACGGGTAAATAAAACAATTTTACCAAATCCTTAACGGAACGAATGAATAAAACATGGGGTTGATACCACTCATGATGTTGTACTGTTCGCAATAACAGCGGGTACCTGCGAGGGTTAATATTTAAACGATGACCGACCGATGCACGCTCACCCTACTGTACGAGCTGGACCGTTTGTGAGAAACAACTTTATGCCTTTGTATCTTCGTAAGTTTACGTAAAGCACTAATAAGCTATTAGAATTCGTCGCGCTGTCTGGGTGATGAGTAGCTGATTTTAAAAAAAACTTTTTTACAAAAAAATACTACCGACTTCCAAATAAGAAAACTACAAAGTGAAAAATAACTTTATTTTTGGAAGTCGGTGTCCATAACGCAAAAAAATGGTACCTACGAAAGACACCGACTTCCAAAAATAAAGTTATTTTTCACTTTGTAGTTTTCTTATTTGGAAGTCGGTAGTATTTTTTTGTAAAAAAGTTTTTTTATTTTCACTTTTTAGTTGTACCTAACTAATAGGCAAGTTGTTTAGTAAGTTTCCTATAACGCCAAAATAGATTACCCGAATATCATGAAACTTGAACAAAATCGATCAAATGAGAGATCTGCTTACCCCTTAAGAGCGTATTGGCGTGATGTTATGTTATGAAATGGTATAAACAATAAACAGACATGCGATTGCAGCAGTCCCGAGAGATTTGCCGTTATTTATTGAAGAGTTCTGTTGTATATCTTCGAAGTTCTTCATCAGATCTTCACCAAATTAAAATGGGACCAATTTCGGAACATACTCTATCAAACAAAAAAAGAATTTTCAAAATCGGTCCACAATTGACGGAAATATCGGTGAACATACATAAAAAAAAAAAAAAAAAAAAAAAAAAAACATACAAGAAGTCGAACATAGAACCTCCTCCTTTTTCGAAAGTCGGTTAAAAATGAGAATCACGTCTAAACGGGTAGTCGTAATTTTTTGGAAAAATATATGTTACATTAGACCATTTTCTTAATAATTTGATCTAAGAAAATTTTTAGTTTTATTCGTAGAACATTGTGTAATTAATTTGTAAAGTTATGTCTAATACGGACAAAAACACGACAATTGCACTAAAACCGCTGGTCATATTTTAATGAAATCGAAGCCATCTCAAAGACAATTTAATTATCTACATTTTGATTGGAGTCTTTTTTTTTAAGTCATAGAATAATATGGAAAGTACAAAAAACTATAAAATTTTGGGTCGCGCGGGTGTGAAACAAGTGCGCGTTTTGTTCCCTCAAGGTCGTTGGCGTTAGTCGTCGTCTTAAGAAAGCAGTTTCTAATGACAATTTTAATCCATAGTTAAAATTATGCCAGAAAGTATGTAAATACCTAACTGCCTGTGTTTAATTGGATGTACCCATTCTAATAGCTAATTACTTTCATGCGCTAACTTAGAAAGATAATAATATAATATAATGTTTATTCATTTAAAAACATTGCTGTACATGCTGACAGTTTACAGTAAAAGGTACCTAAAGATATAGGTACTTTACATCAAAAAACTATTTCTATATCGGATCTATTTTCATTGTAATTCGTTTTTACTCGCTTTAAATATTCTGTACAAGTTTTGTATGTCGCAGGTTTTTCATAAATTATAATTTTGATCAAAAACCTAGGTTGTTGATGAAAAACCGGAAGATGACAAATTTTAAACTCAATTTCATCATAAACCTGTAACAATCCAGATTTTTGAACAAAAACTTACTTGGTTACTTTAAAACCTGCATTCAGAAATAGGATTTCGACTCTGTTGCTCAAATACTAATCGTACTTGCAACTATCGGCCGCGCCGAGCAGGGGGCGCGGTCACTGACAAGCAAGCGCGAGCGCGACGCAAACAAGAACTGGACATGTTTTTTTATCATTAAACTGAATAATCAATTTAGGGATTTGTTCAAATCACTAGATTTGTTTAGGGAAATGATAAAATCGTGTTGTTATTTTAACATCATCCGTGATTTGATCAAATCCCTTAGGGAATTGACCTGAACTGACCCTGCGACATATATACTGAATTTGTCGATTTTTTTAGGTTGTCTAAAAATATATATATGCTTATCGGAGCGATATCAAAAATATGACTAGTGTGCACCTCACTCGATTAGTATTCTCCTCCACACTTTGGAAAATGTTTGTCACAACATGTGACTACTAACTCGTCACATAACTATCATTTGTCATACCCGAGTTTTATTTGTCGGGACAACACAAATCTCCATCAAAGCTCAAGTGTGGCTGTTGTAAAAAATGAGCGAAATATTTCGTCATTGTAGATATAAATGAGAAACATCTGACAGGAGAGGCTCCTAGTTAAATAAATGGTATCTCTGCGATTTGTTAGACTATCCAGAGACCGTACACAAAGTGACATTCGACGATTATCGAGAATTCGAAGCGTATATGAGGGTTTATATTTACTAGCAATATTTGTCTGGAATTAACCCTACACAATTTTGAACTTCTGACTATCGTCATTGCAGAATTCGACGTCTCTCCACAGATCATGGCCTACCTTTCATCTTGTGCCGCATGTCCTATTGCCTGTTCACGTGAGGACCTTATGACTGCATCAGCGGAGGGTTGTTGCCGTGGCTGAATTTTGGGCCAAGCAAGGCTTTTAACCAAAGAGAGACTCTGTTTTTCATCGACACGCTAAGAAAAAGAATTGCAGAATGCCACTTTGCCTAGAGCTAGTTAACCCTAGAACGGTACCCTGAGGCACAAAATTACGTATTTTATATTCTATATCGTCGTAACTTTTTAAATTCGTGCAGGATTGGTACTTTAATGCTTCTGGGTATTCTATGTGGTACGTGGTTTGCATCACTGAATTCCTTGTGGCTGGTTCAGATTTCATCATTGTCAATGTGATATTTTAAATAAAGGCTGAATCAATACACATCATCAGCCTATTAATGTTTCCACTGCTGGGACACAGGCCTCCTCTCTGAGAGGGGAATGGGCCGTAATCCACCACGCGGGCCCAGTGCGGGTTGGTGGATGTCACATGTCTTCGAATTTTTGGTTCTAGGACATGCCGGTTTCCTCACGATGTTTTCCTTCACCGTTTTGAAATGTACGAAACCAATGTAAATAACTTTTATACATTAAAATTGTGCGTAACTTGTAAAATTACTTAGTTTTTGTTTCGTCGCAATCGGTTCACTCCTTCAAAAGATAGATGAATTTAAAGTGTTCAAGAAGTAAAATTATCACAACACACACAATTCAGATACTCGGACAGTTGAACTCGATATTCGATAGATGGCGTTGTGCATTTGAAGTCATTTTCTGAATGGCGAACAAAAATGGTAGGTAGGTAAGTAGGGTAGGCAGGAAGGTAAGTAGTAGGGTAGGGTTGGCAGACAGATGACGGGAGCGAAGCCGCGGGCACAGCTAGTATGAAATAAAAATGAACATTCGCAGATTCCATGTTAAAGTTAAACCTAATAAAATGATTTTATATCATGAAGTTACCTTAGTACCCCTGGGTATAGTGAGTGTCAGTGTCGTGATGGGTACAACTAGACTACACTACGGTTACAGACTTCAGTCAAATTCTTCACATTTCGGAACCCTCCGTTCCTCGGAGTCAAACCGTCGTCGGTTCATCGTACAAATATTTATGACTATAGGTCGTTACGGGTAGTCAAACGCAAGAATTCAGAGAACCGATAATATCTCACCTAAGAATATTGAATTTATCAATATTTGGGTTACTGAGGTCAGATGGCGGACGATTTATGTAAATTATTGATAGCTTAGCCAGTCACTTTAAAAACGGGATCCTATTACTAAGACTCCGCGATCCGTCTGTCTGTCTGTCTGTCTGTCTATCTGTCTGTCTGTCCGTCTGTCACCAGGCTGTATCTCGTGAACGGTGATAGCTAGACAGTTGAAATTTTCACAGATGATGTATTTCTCTTGTCGCTATAACAACAAATACTAAAAACAGAATAAAATAAATATTTAAGTGGGGCTCCCATACAACTAACGTGATTTTTTTGCCGTTTTTACGATAATGGTACGGAACCCTTTGTGCGCGAGTCTGACTCGCACTTGGCCGGTTTTTTTAGACTGTAACCCAAACTTTGATATAGTTTAGTTTAGTTTAGACGGGCTGTCTCCGCAACTCCACGACCAAGCGCGTATTTAGCGTACGGGTGAGATACAGTCGCATCTTAAATCATAAAATTTGATATAATAGTTTTTATTATGTACACCATATAAGTAACAGATAATACTTCTTATTGATTTATTTATCTTATTTGTCGTATGCAGATAGAAGAGCGCAAATAAGCAGACAAGATTATCAAAAAAAAAAAAAACTTCGACGATCTGCGACAGGACTGTTGAATAAGAGATGTAGATACAGTGTGTATAAAATAAGGAATGTTAAAAAGCATATACAAACTAATTCAAACAAATACCTCCTATATTTCAATAAGATAAATACACAACTATGGTATACAAGACCACAGGATGGTAGAGAAATAGTGTTTTTCGACTTAGTTAGAGTCGCGGATATTAGGGAAACGAATATAACAATCGCATTCCATGAATAGTTCTCAGCAAAGGCGCACTTCATGGAGTAAAGTTAGTTCTGCAGTGAATTTAAAGCCATTTTCCTGTGAATGTAAACAAGATGACAGAATGCAGTCTATTTTCAGCGCTGTCACACGGCCGCCTGAGGCAGTCGTATCGAGCTCGGAAGGTTTGAGCAAACAAATAATCCGAACGAGTCGATACCCCAGCAGTTTGTTGTTACAACGACAGGAAGGCATCAAGTATATCGGTATTTACTTATTTACATTTTAAAATGAAGATTGATTTTTGTTTTTTTTATTGAGAATTGAGCAGGATTGATCATGGTTGATAGATGATGAATGATTTTCATAGACAGTTCTTCATTTCTCGTTTTGTATAAACTTTATTCAGTCTGCCTTTGAAGGCTTTCTTGGTTGATATCTTATTTTTTTTCTTATTCACACTGGGTACCGAAAACTTGTATCCTTCATGACACACATTCTAGACACATGAGATCATCGGAGAATTTTAAACTTTTGATGCCTGCTCATTCCACTGAGTTTTACGACAAATAGTTTACAGTCCAGGCTGTGCAATTGTGGAATGAGTTGCCGCTGTCAGTAAGACAAGCCCAGTCACTGGTTTCTTTTAGAAACCTGGTTAAAAACCATTTCCTTTCTCTCTTACGCTTTTCTATTTCGATATAATCTCTTTCATCATTATTCAACCTTTTCTCTTTTTTTTTCTCTCTAAGAATTTTATATCATATTCTGTATGTATCTATATTTTAATGTATAGTATTTATTATAGTAATAAAAAGTTGTACTATATCTATGTTTTAATTTAATAGCAGTATACCGCAGACTACCGCCTTTTATATTCTAATTTTTTTTAGTCCACCCAAAGGTTGTCTGGTAGATATCGCTGTCAGCGATAAGACCGCCTCTGTACTAAACTAGCTTCTGCCAGCGGCTTCACCCACGTGTTTAATACATATAGAGCTTCCTCTTGAATCACTCTGTCTGTTAAAATACCGCACCAAAATCCGTTGCGTAGTTTCAAAGATCTAAGCATACATAGGGACAGACAGACAGCGAGAAGCGACTTAAGTATTTTCTATTCAATACACTTACTGATACTATTACTAGGAACCCTGTTCTAGCACGTTCTTCTCCATAGAGATCTACCTACTATTTGGAACATGCAACTAGCTTCATCTGTTTGACTGACCAATATTTTTTTTGACTGGGTCAGTAACAATATAATTTAAAAGTGCCTTTAAATAGTTTAATAGTGGTGTAATAGATTTTTCAACACACTTGCTCATAAAGTGGCTCTAATTTCACCGCAATTAGGCACATAATGATGCCTGTTATCAAACTGTGACTTTTTCATTACTATTATTCACAGAGTGAGTTATACAGTTTTTTTTTAATATTGGTTGAGTTGCTTTGTTCTTAAAAAAGTTTCGAAACAAAAAAGGTCGTGCTCAATAGTACAAATAAATTAATGTACCTATTGCTTGCTCATTTCATGCAACTTCGTATTAATTTCAACTTGTACTTGCTTAATAAATAAAACTTTCACTCAAATATAAATTTTATTTGCTCTGTAATTAAGAAAAAATTAAATTTCCTATTTTGTAGGTACGTGGTTAAAACTCTATCCACGATAAGCCAAAATAAAAAGAAATTTCATTCTTTTAGTCTATGGCCGATCGCCATTGTCAGATGCGCGCGCATAGGAAAATTAATTAATTTTGCCCGCCATTTTGAAAAAAATTCACAACTCGTTTTTACTGTTAAAAATATTTTTTTGTATTATTTTCTTCACAAGTGTGTTGAAAAACGTCGTATGATACACGTGTGTATTGATGATTACCGTCCTCGGCTCTCTTAAGACCCTCACCTACGGCTCGGGTCTCAATGACGCCTCAGCGGTAATCACCAACATTGCACACTTGTACCATAATGTACTATTAGTATATATTTATGTCTGACTGCTGATTTATTATTAAACCAAACATTTTCCTATGCTCTGACCATCCCATCATGTATAGTAATAACATAGTTAACAGCTACTATTCATAAACAGCTAGGCATGCCTATGCAGTTAATTAATCGGTGGTGAAACCCGAACACGGGAATAATACCCCGAATAATTTATAATGGCGTTCGGTATTTTGATGACAGCGTTAATAATCTGCCTTCCTAACTATCAATAAAGTATAAACACACAATTTAATGGCGATATTGTGAACTCTTTAGCGAATTAATTGCTAGTATTTGAAACAACAGTACTAGTATAGAGCATTTGCGCTTAAACGTACATGGTATTAAATAATACATAATATTATTCTATTTATTTATTATATTTACATATTTTTACATTTTTAAATATTTTTATAAAATAAATTAAAAAACAAAAACATTCAAAAATATAAAAAATAGAGGCCCACCGGTATCGGGAACAGGATTCAAGCTACCGGCGGTCAGGGCTCCAGAGAGAGGAACCTCCTAACAATACGAGCCGTGTCCAGCAATACTGCTTTCTGGATCAGGCCCTTGATCCAGCCGCCTAACGAGAGCCTCCCTAGGGCGTTGGTCGAGGCTCGTGGTTAGGCCATTGGCTGACACGACTATCGGTACAATGATCGCTGTGTCCACATCCCACATTGTGGTATTCATTCCACATCCTTCAGTCTACTTACGTTTTATAACACACTATACAAACCACACCTTCATATCTTTTGATATTGTATCAACTCATGTAACTCCTTTTTATGTATTCTTTGTATTTTTTGAACCTGAAAAGCATATATGTATTTTATACTCTGATATTTTTAACTGATCTGACATCTGTCTGTCTATTTTATTTTCTAAGGCCATAGATATAATACACCATGGACTAGTTAGACCTCCTTAAAGCTTGTTCTACATTATAATTTTCATTATAAGGGCAGCGGCAAACTGCCCCACTTTGTAAACTGTTTTTATTCGTTTGGTCTTTATTTTTCTTTGAGGTTTTGAATTCGAAATTTAGGAGAGATATCATAACGAAGGAAAAACGGGCGTCAACCTTTTTAGTTTGGAATCTGGACTGAACGCCGAAAGGCTGTTCCTACTTAGGATTACCAAGAGTATATTCTAATCAGCAAACTCTCTAAACTCTAATATTCAGTATGTGAACGTGGTTAAATCTCTAGAAAAACTATAAATAAATAGCATTTGGACTAAGTGTACTTTTACTGCTAAATAAATGGTGTAGTGCAAAAGCTGCATCAGACAATACTATAGCGACGCTCACGGCCACAGCGCGCCCGCCAGCAGCACGCACAGATTCTGAACCCGCCTACTTGACCGTCTGCCTGAGACGCCACAGCCCAGCTCACACTGAAACCTTGCTGCTTGCTTTCCTGTTCTACTTGAGAACTGGCTTATCTGGCTACATGCCCATTTTACCTGCTTTTCCGTCGTGGTGCCTGCTCACCACCTGCCTACCTCGAACATTAACGAAGAAGAATTCCTTTTACAGTTTCTGACCGTCGGTTGCCTGCTTAGCTGTCATTCACAAGCAACCAACGTCGTGTGAAGCCAGCCCTTAGTAATTTAATTCTCAATATCTTTTTTATTAATGTTAGTTTATAATTACTCTAATTTTTATTAACGTGGCTTACGTGTAGCTCGTCTAAGCTACACGTAACGCTACAACATGTCGTCAACCTTGCGAGCCAAGCCATATTATTATTAGGTATTATTATTATTTATACATAATCTCACGCCTTTTTCCCATGGGGTAAGCAAAAACTACAGATAACCTGCTACATACTCCTTTTGCTTCATTAACGTTCATACACCCACACCAGTTATAAGTATTTGCTCTTAAAACTGATTCATATACAAATATTTCGTTTAATCATAGACAACAGCGGTCATTGCTCTTGTCGATTCAGGACTGTTTTATCTCTGTTTTTCTAATTTTGAAATTTTGTCCAAATTAAGCTTGAATGCAGTAGTGCTTATTCTGTAAAAAACTCACTGTTAAAAGTTAGGTGGAGTGAAAATGAAATGAGTTGCCAAACTATCCAATTATTGTGGAGTGGCATTTCACGTTAAGTTCACTGCCTTTTATAGAGTCAATGACTTTAATTGCCATGTTACAGTAAAATACCTATAGATAAAATTACGAAAATATAAAAAAAAAATATTCATTAAAATCTTTAAAACAAGCTTTTTTCGTATTCTTCTAAGTAAACCCTTTCATTTGATACCCATATCATGGCAGTGCACAAAAAATAACTAGTCCGTCATTTTGGACCGTCCACCATATTGGATTTAGAATGACGTCACTTAGCTAACCATGCATTGTCATCCAAACTAAACTTGTAAGCAAAATTTCATCTAAATCGGTGGAGGATAACTGCTTTAAAATTCAGTTGCAAGATTTGACCCGAACATACTTACCTACATACATACAAACATATATGCATTGCAAGTTTAATAAAAGCTTGTAATAATAACATGTGATCTGAAATCACAAATACGTAGTGGAAAATCATTAAGCATATTTTGCACATGGCTTCCTTTCTACCATTCATGTCTTCTCTGCTATTTCTTTTAAATAAAAATATAAGAATACTCATTCATTCAAGTTCTTCGTAACAAATAAAAAGACATGACACGACATAATTGGCAAGATTTGTCTTATAAATTGGAAATAAGACATCTGCATTTTTCAGCGCAGTAAAATGAACTTTACGAGGATTCTCCTTTAAACAGAGACATGATGTAATGTTATAACATTTTTATGACTATCGTTTAGTAGGCGATACATAACCAAACAGTTTCAGAATTGACAAAGAGCGATACTTCTTTTAAATTCTAATTTTAGACAAAATAAAGTCATTAGTATCATAATATATTGAGGGCTTTAGTTAATTAGTTACATTATTTCAGTGGAAATTGCAAATACAATTGTACATTTTAAAGCAAATGATTGAAGCAGAAAAAATATTTAAATAGTTAATTACATTAGATCTCACTACGTTTTGCGTACTATTAATTATTCTGGTGGTTTTGCAGTAGAAGTACTGCACCGCGAGACTTGTGTTTTTACCCGGCTGCAAGGAAAGGGTTATGTTTTTCGCGCGTATCTTGTATGTTTTTTACATGTTATGTTTTTGATGGGATCTCATTTCTTTTTGTACAGTCACCGTCACATATATTGCAGCAGGCAAGGTGACCAAATACTTCTGAACAACTTAAAATGTCAATAAGTTCCATACACTACAAGTTACCATTAATATCTGAACATTCATTACATTAATATATGAGCTGATGCTTGTGAATAATTTCTATTTACCTATCTACCTAGATAAGCAGTGTAGGTGACGACATATTGTAGGTATCAACTGTAAAAGTAACTTAGTAATCCTTTATATTGGGTGACTATTTATATAAGATTACAAAGTTACTTATGCAGTTTGTATAGCTAAGAAAAGGGACGGAAATTGCGGGATGTTTTAGTTTTTCTTTGCTTTGTAGGCTAATTGTGTTCAAAATTTGGAGCTTGTGAGGCTACTATACCTAGAATTTTGATGATTGGTGAGTCAGTGACGAAATTAAGGAATTTTGACTCCTAAACTACAAGTTCAAATTGAATGTTTTAAAAAAAATGCATAGTTATTTTATGTTCTCTTAGTCACTGAAAATTCAGGCTTCTACCTTTCTGCAGAATTAAGTTACAATAGTGTTGAAAATGTCCTGGTTTCAAGAAAAGAATCGTTCGGCTGTGCCTTTGTTTGCTCGACTTTATGGGGACACTGCGGTGCCCGCAGATCCTCTTAAAGACACAATAAAAACAGTTCGACTGAAAATAATTTGCAAAAAGAGAACAAAACTCTTGAACCTAATTTGCAATGATTGAAAAAATACAGAATTCTCGAATTTTGATCACCTTCGCGAGATCAAGGGTCAGAAAATCGTTAAATCAAGCAATGCGGTCAACGATAGCACAGACGTATGTCGAGATTACAGATGGTTGCTGCTTCCCATTCCCTCAGTGTAGTGCCACAGTTTCCTTTTATAACACCGCAGGGAATACTAGGGAACTCCCTTTGTATTAAAGAAAAGCTTATGTTGGTATAAAAGTTTGGCAACGTTTAAGATTTGGATTAACTTTGCTACACGGGTTTCCTGCGAATAGTTTCATAATGGAAACGTTACTTTTCGTTATTGAGCTAATGTTCTGTGGTTTGTCGTTGAAAGTCTAAATCTACACAAATTACCATACAAGTTCTTCTTGTTGAAATAAAATTGATTAAATTTTTACCTAGGATTGCAGATAAACAGTTTTGTGAAGGACTTTTGGAAAGTTCTCAAAGGCTAGGAATTTCATAAACCGCGTTCACGGCAGAATGCTTTCCCACTGAACTGATAGAATTCCTTTGACAGTCAACCATTGAACGTGGTGTTACTATAAAAGTTTTTCAAATTATTCCAAGTCTGCTGTTTCTATTTAAATGTTGTATATTGAAGTTATTCTTAGACTCTGTTTTATGAAGCAGAACCATATTGAAGTAATTCTAAAATCTAGAAAAAAACATTTTTGCAAAAAAATACTACCGACTTCCAAATAAAGTCGGTGTCTTTCGTAAGTACCATTTTTTTGCGTTATGGACACCGACTTCCAAAAATATGATTATTTTTCACTTTGTAGTTTTTTATTTGGAAGTCGGTAGTATTTTTTTGCAAAAAGTTTTTTATTTTTCACTTTTTAGTTGTACCTATAACCTAATAGGCAAGTTGTTTATTAACCTATAACGCCAGAATAGATTACCCAAATACCATGATACTTGAACATAACCGGTGAAATGAGAGATCTGCGTACCCCTTAAGAGCGTATTGGCGTGATGTTATGTTATGAAATGGTATAAAAAATGAACAGACATGCGATTGCAGCGATCCCGAAAGATTTGCCGACATTTATTGAAGAATTCTGTTGTATATCTCCGAAGTTCTTCATCAGATCTTAACCAAATTAAAATGGGACCAATTTCGAAACATAATAATTCAAACAAAAAAAGAATTTTCAAAATCAGTCCACAATTGACGGAGATATCGGTGAAAATACACAAAAAAAAAAAAAAACATACATAATGTCGAACATAGAACCTCCTCCTTTTTGGTAAGTCGGTTAAAAAGGTCAATTGGAACCCCAATTGACCTTTTTGCAATGAATTCAGAACATTGAGCCTGTTATTTTTATATAGTTTACTATCTTCAATTTGATGAACACATAAAACAACAGTGTATTTTATTAAGTTCATCGGTGGAGCTGGCACTTTGAACAAAAAGAACAAAGATGAAAAATGCCATGAATGTGTCGACTGTCGAGCGTAAAATGGAAAGGGCATTGCTCTTGATTTGACAAAAACGAGTGAAGTGCCCTCGAGATTTGCTCAGCGAGATTGCGCCCAGTTTATTGTCGAGGCCTTACTATGATTTATCGTATAAATAAAACACTTAATTCCTCTTAAAATGTTTGGTCAGAATTCTGCAAAGTGTGTAAAAAGCAACTGACATTAAAGTTTTATCGCGCGCAAACATTCCTACATTGCTTTTATATTGCTGTTGTGGCGCGAGGACACTGAAAGCTATTAAAATGCCTTTACTGGCATTTAAGTAATGAATATACAAGCCATGCAAGTAATAAAAACATATCATCATCATCATCACCAGCCTATTAATGTTCCCACTGCTAGGACACAGGCCTCCTCTCTGTGAGAGGGAATGGGCCGTAATCCACCACGCGAGCCCAGTGCGGGTTGGTGGATATCACATGTCTTCGAATTTTTGGTTCTAGGACATGCCGGTTTCCTCACGATGTTTTCCTTCACCGTTTTGAGAGCAGTGGTGATGAAATAATTTACATAAAATAAAGCGCCTGCCTGGGCTCGAACCCACGACCTACAACTTGTAAGTCGCGGCCGATACCACTGCGCCACCACTGCTCTATCAATAAAAACATATGTTTGATTTATATTCTAAGAGATCGTACTACAATTTATGTAAGGATTATTTTCATTTGTTACTGCTAAAATACTTTCATTATTATCATCTTCAGTCATAAAATATACCGTGATGCGTACTTAATTTTGGTTATATATTACACCTTTGTTCTCAAACTCAAACAAATGGTAGGTAGTAACTCATTTTCCCAACTCTGCTGTCTAACGAAAACCCTCGGTACTTTTCCATTCAAAGTTAGGGGAGGGTCATGAGCACTTACCAACCTTTCAGACGTATACCTAGCTGTGTACATAACCATAACATTACTTGGGATTTCCGACAGTCGTAAAGATACAATATCTCGGTTTCATCTGAGTGGGTCGTTATCAAATAAACCGTTAACAACAATAGTTTAGATTTGACTAGTTTACGTTTCTGAGTAAACATAGTTTGGACAGTTTTACTAAGCAATATATACAAATACAAATACAAATAATTTATTATTCCTTCACAAATATGTACAAGCATCTGGTAATTGAAGTGCTCTTTTAGGCAAAAATAGCCTGTAGTAGAGCACTTCACTCTTCCAAAACATATTATTACAGCAATTAGTACCTAACAGCATACAATTTTTACAATTTTGGGTATAAAAGAATTCAAATCAGAATAAACACCAATAATAATAAATAAAAGAATTGTAAAAATGAAATCAAATCAAAAGAATAAAAATTAAGATTCCAATCAAAATTAAAATGAAATAAAATTTAAATTAAAATAAAATCAAAATTTAAATAAAAACACAATCATAATCAAACAAGAATTGCAATCAAAATCATAGTACAAATCAAAATAAAATCACAATCAAAATTAGAATAAAATCACAATTAATATTAATATAAAATCACAATCAAAATTAGAATAAAATCACAAACAACATCAAAATATAGATTAAAATAAAATAACAATGAAAATCAAAATCAAAATAAAAAAAAATTAAATACCACAACAATCAGAATTAGAATTAGACTAGAAACAATTGAAAGTTCAACTAGCATAAGAATAGTGTGTTTTGTTTGTGTGTGTGTGCGAGTGTGTGTTAAGTGTATGTGTGTGTGCGTGTGGAGTACAGGTGACAAAATTATGATGCTTGCTGCAAGAGGGCTTCGATGTCCTCGTAGGTGAGTGGTTCAATCCATTTAGTAAGGAGTTTTTTGCATTCATAATAATGTTTAGTGTACAAATGTAGCTCTTTGTTTACTTTATTGTACAAGTGGGATGAACGTATGTCATATTGCATACTACACAATTTGGTTTTTGTTTGCGGAATATTTGCTACAAGGTCTTTCCTTCTAATGCAATGACTCGTAACTTGTAATTTATTTTCATTGAAGATAAAGTCTTGGACGTTCAATATAATGTTATACGGCGCGTTGTCTGCGAAAGACAGCCATTATTTAGAAAGACAGCAGCGAATGGGCGGGCTTGGGTATACTCGCGAACACACGGATCGAACGCCTTCTAAGCTCTAATAACGATTTACTGCGATTACCAATCCATCTACTTAATGAACGTGCTGATAATAACGCCTAAGTACGTATCCCTAATTAATATGGATTAATCCTCTATATTCTTTATCCAATTATTACTATTTATAGTTTAAGTAGGATGTGGATAAAACCATGTAACATTTGACATTCAATTTAATCTTACTAATATTATGAACTAGCTGTGCCCGCGGCTTCGCTCCCGTCATCTGTCTGCCAACCCTGCCCTACTTACCTTTCCTGCCTACCCTACTTACCTACTTAGCAGTTTTGTTTCTATAGTCATCATTCTTTCGCGGAGAATCTTAACACCGCCATTCTGAAAATTACTTCAAATGCACAACGCCATCTATCGAATATCGAGTTCAACTGTCCGAGTATCTGAATTGTGTATGTTGTGATAATTTTACTTCTTGAACACTTTAAATTCATCTAATTTTTGATGGAGTGAACCGATTGTAATGGAACAAAAACTAAGTAATTCTTCAAGTTACGCACAATTTTTATGTATGAAAGTTATTTACATTGGTTTCGAACATTTCACGTGATGCGTGCACAAATAAACAGACAAAAATTCCAAAAATACCGGAAATGGTTCTGTTGGTTATCCTTTAACACCCTGGCTATTTTTTTTGTAAATATTTTCAATGTACAAAAAATACTTTTCTGTAGATTTATTATATACATATGTATTGATGATGATGATGTGGAAGTTTGGATGGATGTGTGTGTGGGGCTATATGTTTGTTACTCAATCATGCTAGAACGGCTGAACGGATCTGGATGTAATTTGGCACAGACATAGATAATCTCAGTGTAATATTCCCTTGGGATAAGAAATCACTTGACACGCGGGCGAAGCCGCTGGCAGAAGCTAGTGTATTCATTAAAACATTAAAAAAAACTTTAATTTTATCAGCTTAATTTGGCCTGAATACCTTGGACTTGGAAAACAACGATTTACCAACATTAGTAGCAGCTGATGTCAATTTAAAACAGTTTGTTAGGGTACATTAAACTAGAAAGGCCCTTTAGGACACATAAGGACCATGGCTATGCGACACTGAGGACGTTTCTATCTCCATTCATTTTACCTTGAAAGCGTAAGTCAACCCGAATCTGGATAACACAAAGTTGTTTGCATATTTAGGAAGTTGTACATATAATACGAAGTTAACTGACCTTTTATTTTAGTAACTTAATGGAAAAATGGCCGCTCTGGAGGAGCTCGTGGCTAAATAATAACAGCCGCACGGGTCGATCATCAAGGTTAAGCAACGCTTGACGAGGTCAGTCCGTGGATAGGTGACCATTTCAACATACCGAGTTTCCTCCGTGCCTCAGAAAGCACGCTAAGCCGTTGGTCCCGGCTGTCATTTGAAGAGCTTTGACAGTCGTTACGGGTAGTCAGAAGCTTGATATCTAACACCAGTCTTGCCAAGGGGTACCGTGTTACCCAGTTACTGGGTTGTGGAGGTCAGATAGGCAGTCGCTCCATGTAAAACACTGGTACTCAGCTGAATCAGGTAAGACTGGAAGCCGACCCCAATAGAGTTGGGAAAAAGGCTAGGCAGATGAAAGGAAAAAACTTTTTTACAAAAAAATACTACCGACTTCCAAATAAGAAAACTACAAAGTGAAAAATAACTTTATTTTTGGAAGTCGGTGTCCATAACGCAAAAAAATGGTACCTACGAAAGACGCCGGTAAAAAAGCCGGTAGTATTTTTTTGTAAAAAAGTTTTTTTTATTTTTCACTTTTTAGTTGTACCTACCTAATAGGCAAGTTGTTTAGTAAGTTTCCTATAACGCCAGAATAGATTACCCGAATATCATGAAACTTGAACAAAACTGATCAAATGAGAGATCTGCTTACCCCTTAAGAGCGTACTGGCGTGATGTTATGTTATGAAATGGTCTAAACAATAAACAGACATGCGATTGCAGCAGTCCCGAGAGATTTTCCGTTATTTATTGAAGAGTTCTGTTGTATATCTTCGAAGTTCTTCATCAGATCTTCACCAAATTAAAATGGGACCAATTTCGGAACATACTCTTTCAAAAAAAAAAATAATAATTTTCAAAATCGGTACTCAATTGACGGAGATATCGGTGAACATACATAAAAAAAAAAAAAAACATTCAAGAAGTCGAACATAGAACCTCCTCCTTTTTCGAAAGTTGGTTAAAAATGGCCAAATGAAAAAGGGACATCGGAATAATAAAGTACCACAGAATGTCGCCCTAATAAAATAATACCTCCTCGTGCAATTATTACGAATTCCTCTAAATGAAATTAATTTAATATTACTGGATGTTAACACATATTATTTAATTAATTTTATTCTCGTGACCGCGAGTGCCGTAGGACTCGGAATAGCAGGAAATTTTAACGTTCAGCTTAATTCGATGCGGACTTTTTAATTAATACTTATTACATAATGTGGAGCGAAATTGTCAGGAGCGTCCTAACCAACGATTTTCCCTTATATCAAGTCTAAAGACTGTTAAGACGACTATCGTGAGTGTTACTGACCTTCTTTTTAGTTCTAATACAAGATTTTTGTTGAAAACTAAGGATCTAGCAAAATTGATATGTGTGGAAGAAGTAGACATGCTGTGCAGATCCCAAATAAGTTGGGGTAAGGGCAGAAGTGAGAAACGCATAGAACCGATCAGTGTGGCGACGCTTGGGGGTGGCCTATGTCCAGCAGTGGACGTCTTTCGGCTGAGATGATGATGATGATGAAGGGTATAATGAAAATGATGGTCAGTATTACGATGATACAAGGCTGGCTACCAATTACCAAATGACCATTTTTTGAGTTCTGTACCTAAAGGGTGAAAACGGGACCCTATTACTAAGACTCCGCGATCCGTCTGTCTGTCTGTCTGTCAGTCTGTCATAGCCCGTATCTCTATCCCGTATAGCTAGACAGCTGAAATTTTCACAGATTATGTATTTCTGTTGCCGCTATAACAACAAATACTAAAAACCGAATAAAATAAATATTTAAGTGGGGCTCCCATACAACAAACGTGATTTTTTTGCCGTTTTTTGCGATAATGGTACGGAACCCTTCGTGCGCGAGTCCGACTCGCACTTGGCCGGTTTTTTTACTTAACTGTCAATTAAATGCAAAACAATCGCTTAATAAATCCCAAAACAAAGTAAAGTACCTATTGATCGCTTTGATCACTCAAGATTTAAAGTCGATATTCCAAAACATAGTCTAATTAAATAACTTGGGTGCTACTTGCCGTGCGCCTTACTGACATTGCTGATAAGCCTCCCCGCCTTCGCTCAACTTTTGAGCCGTCAAAACAATTATGTCACAGACAAGTTTGGATGTGCTTGTTACTTTTTAATAATAATTATGGATCGATACAGGCTCGCGTATTCTCCTTTTCAATATAAACCATAGATATGAGAGAGTATGATTAATGAACGAATGAAGCGAGGAAGCAAATGAATGATTTTGTTCTAATGATTACCGGGGAAGGAACTTTGTTAGGTAGCTAGTTGCTTCATGTTAAATTCACCGACCCAGACATAGTCGGGCAAAGGGTAGCGAGATTGATTGATTAGTAGTTTGTTGTGCCATTTTTCTGCCAGACTAAAATTCTAGGAATCGTTGAAGGATGAGCAGTGGGGCGGAGGTCTTTTGTTACTTTTGTACGTTGTAATTCAGTTTTCTTTATTTGATACTAGCTGTTGCCCGCGGCTTCGCTCCGGTGGATCACCCACAGGACCCTTTTTCGGAATTAAAAAATAGCCTATGTCACTCAGGAATAATGTAGCTTTCTATTGGTGAACGAATTTTTTAAATCGGTCCAGTAGTTTCGGAGCCTATTCGGTACAAACAAACAAAAAAATCTTTATATTATTAATAATAATATAGATTATTCGTCTCAAATAAAAACGCATTCTAAGCAAGTCGTAGACGAAGCAATCTATTGCGGCTGGTGATCAAAGGGCAGCAATAACAACTTCTGCTATTACCAACTACCGCAAACTTGGTCATTATCTATGGTACTCCTTATCTACAAGCACTCCACGTTCATCGGTGATTATTTCTAACGTCTCTTACAGCAACTTCCAAAATGTATTAAAACAGTCTTGTAGCCTACTATAACTGGGCCGAGACAACAGGCGAAATGTATTTTCTGGTTTTGTTTCTAAATTAAAGCTGAATAATATTCATGAACAGGAAAGTATCAATGGAACTGTGGTGAAAAACGAGTGCTCATCATTCGGATGCCGAGTCATTCCAGCGCGCGGGCTGCGGGCTGCGGCCTTTCCAAACAGCGATGAAATATATTTGGGTTTAGCAGCCAGCTATTTTTTATTTCTCTAAATCGTTATCAGGCTCAGGGCCGCCTACATAAATATGACTTCGTACTGTTTTTCGTTTTATTTGCTCCGTTTAGGACAAAAGGGGTTCCGGAGGTATTGTACAGGTATAAATAATACAACTTTTGTTTTAGAATGGGTAATTATTTGCGTAGTGTTTTGGTCTCTTTATTTATTTTACGCATGTAGTATTCTGAAGTGTTTTGTTTTTAAGTGGTCATACTTATAAACAGCTGTATATGAAAAACTTTTTTACAAAAAAATACTACCGACTTCCAAATAAGAAAACTACAAAGTGAAAAATAACTTTATTTTTGGAAGTCGGTGTCTTTCGTAGGTACCATTTTTTTGCGTTATAGGCACCGAATTCCAAAAATAAAGTTATTTTTCACATTGTAGTTTTCTTATTTGGAAGTCGGTAGTATTTCTTTGTAAAAAAGTTTTTTAATTTTTCACTTTTTAGCTGTACCTACCTAATAGGCAAGTTGTTAAGTAAGTTTCCTATAACGCCAGAATAGAAAGCCCAATATATCATGAAACTTGAACAAAACCGATCAAATGAGAGATCTACTTACCCCTTAAGAGCGTACTGTCGTGATGTTATAATATGAAATGGTATAAACAATAAACAGGCATGCGATTGCAGCAGTCCCGAGAGATTTGCCGTTATTTATAGAAGAGTTCTGTTGAATATCTTCGAAGTTCTTCATCAGATCTTTACCAAATTAAAATGGAACCAAATTCGAAACATACTCTTTCAAACTAAAAATTAATTTTATAAATCGGTCCACAATTGACAGAGATATCGGTGACCATAAATAAAATAAAAACATACGAGATGTCGGACATAGAACCTCCACCTTTTTCGAATGTCGGTTAAAGAATAAAGGAATGTACGCTTAAGTGTAGGAATATTCTCACCGCAATGCTTTCATCGATATCTTTCCACAAATAGGAATCCATTTGAAATAAATCCGCACATCGTAGTGGCTCCAAAGTAGAAGATATAAACGAGGTGTTCAACTATTTGTTCGGATGAAGAATTTATAAAATAATGTCCTTTTTCTTGTGTAGCAACCTTCAATACTTCTGAAAGACGGATGAGGGTTTAAGGCAATAAATAGCGTTTCTTGTGTACTACATGGACAGCATATAAACGTTCGATCAAGTGTTGATATAGAAGGTACATAAGTGTTATTTAGTGGACTACTTGCACTTTTATAGGTAGCGTAATTCTACGAAAAACTACTTCTCCTGAATTTGTAAAATAGTTCAATCACATACAGAAAAATACCACCACGAGTAAAATTAAGAATACCCTGAGTTTTCTATAAGGCCAAGGTCTTCTTATAGTTTTGACATATATTATTACTTATATGTAAATGTGTGAACCAGCACTTTTGCCACACAGACCATAGATTCGTTTTATCGAATAAACTTTGTTCGGACAAGTCCACAGCATGAGTTATTGAAATACTTTTCCATAACAAAAGGAGTGATTCAGCAAGAAAAGAAACTGTAGATATAAAACTCAAGGACCATCGCCATATATATCCACGAAACTTGGGTCGATGCGGCAAGATAATCATCACAAATTGTGACGTCACATAAAATTCTACGTCTTTTGTCAGTGGTTACTGGCTGAATCTGTATCTTAATGGTGCCGGTGTCGGGACGCCGGACTAATGAAAACTCGTTCCCTTTGACGTTATTACAGCACTTGTACAAATAATGAAGTTCAGTTTTGCTGACGACGCCGCTCTCGGTGGAAGGGTCTGAGGTGATTAGATATCCATATTTAATGCCGCCCTGATAGAGGCGTTAACTGTACGTAAACGAGGAAATAAAACGCCACGGAATAAGTGCCTTTTAATATACCAATCTGAATATTAATTTGTAGCCCTGCAGGGAGTTTAATTTTACTGTGTTGTACTTGTCAGATTTATGGGCTGTGTATTGTAGAAGTCAATGTTCTTCTTCGTGTTGCTGGCACAAAAACTTCCACAGCATCGTCGGTTTAGAAGTCAATAAGGAAAGTCAAACTGATACTTGATTCCTAATTCGTCATCGTCACGTCCACGGCTGCACATTGGCCCTCTCCAGGCGTCGCCACATTGACCGATCCCGTGCGTCTCGCATCCAGCGCCTTCCCGCAACCTTAACCAGGTCATCGGTCCACCTAGTGGGAGACCTTCCAACGCATCGTCTTCCGGTTCACGGTCGCCATTCCAGAACTTTTCAGCCCCATCGACCATCCGATCTGCGAGCAATATGCCCTGCCCACTGCCACTTAAGGTTCGCAATTCTACGGGCTATGTCGGTAACTTTGGTTCTCCTGCGGACATTCTCATTTCTGATGCGATCTCTCCATTGCCCTTTGGGTGACTTTAAGCTTTCTGATAAGGCGCATTGTGAGCGACCACGTCTTGGTCCCATAGGTGATCACTGGCAACATACACTGGTCATAGACTTTTGTCTTGAGACACTGCTGTAAATTGGACGAGAAGATACCGCGCAAATTCCCGAACGCCGCCCAGCAGAGTTCCTAGATATTCCTAATTCAATGACATTATATTGTTATTTATGTATTTAGACTTCATGCATAAAAGGTACAAATGCAGACTTCATGTGCAGTATTACAAAAAGCGGTTTAACCAAAACCCAAGTTCAAACCTGGGTTTTTAGTAAAACCGCTTTTTGTAATAAGGCACATTGCCTTTAAAATTAAGCGAGATTCGGACAAATTTCAGAGCAACGCCATTAAATTAAATGTTATCTTCAAACCTGAGCCTACTTGACGGCATACTAAATCGAAGACCGCCAGTGCCTATAGGTAGGTACATTGGTACCTATAAAGCCATAATCTAGTAATCCACAAAGTACCATTATCCACAAGCGCCGTAATAACCCATTTAACAAAATTGACTTTTACAATGTTCCTCCATAACGACCCCTTAAAATGTTTCTTGTTTTTCTCACGAAAATGAGTTCATTCATTACAGATAATGTAAGAAAAACAGACTTTTAATTCAATGTAGTAACATAATACCCGGTAGGTGAACGAAAACGTAATTGGCAATTCAAAATACATTAACGGCATTTTAATTAAAAAACACTACAACGTCCTGCATTGTTCCAAGTAAATGCAATTATTGTGTAAACGAAGGAGTGTTTCGATAGTCATTTGTGAATGTTATTACTTCGTGCTACGTAGTTAAATAATCGAATTATTTAATTATATGGAACCTTGTTTGCTATCCCTCAGATTCCGATATTCCTTTATAAAGTCCTGTTTTTCTTGCACTGTCTGTCCGGACTCGACAAGCAATTAGTTTTGCATCATAATACATTCTTTTGTTCAGCAGTTCCTTTTTATTAAATAAGCAATACAGAATATTTAAAATTCCGACAGTGAGCGATGGACTTAAATCTTAACGTCGCCTGCCGGGAAAAAAACCCGCGCCGCCCGGGAATAAACTAAATAATTTGAGCAAAGAAATTCAGCAGAAACGGTTGTTGTAGACGCTAAACTGTAATTTGGTAGAAATAATACCAACAATTTTCTTTGAGCTTTATTTCAACTCGCTAGATAAATTCTAACTGTATCTTACGACCACTAACTAATCCCAGAGCGTAAATCCGAAGACGATGTAAATTTTTAAACAAAAGGTACGTAATTTACTGACGGAGACACGAAGTATTGCCACATAAATCTGACTTGCTGACAATGAATGAGGAAAAATGTTTACCGCCGACTTTAAAAGCCACGAACTTTCATTGTAAAATCCCGTCGCCATTGTTTTGTCATGATATAAGGACCCATAACTGGGACCGAACTAGCTCTCCAAAATGGGTATTACCCAATTAAATGTTCCGTGCCTAAAGTTTCATTATACGTATATGAACTCGTGAAGTCGTAACTAGTTTAAGTCCCTCTTTACGTTACCGCGAACTAGAACGTGGAAGGTGCCTTGTACGGGTTATAAATATGCATGGATTTTATGTCATTATCTTACATCTGTCCGTGATAATTATCTCTTCGCTTTGAGATTGTTGGAACAATTGGCCACTAGGGACGCTGTTGTGTAACAATATGCCTCTTAGTGTGAAGGTTTGTTTTGATTAATTTAGTTTGCTCTCGGCAGTTCGTTTATTTTCTATTTACTAATCGACTTCATGTGGAATACATACCTAGCTTTTTTGTCCGCTATTATTGCAAGTCACATAGAATTGAATTAGACTTCAAGGAGGTACCATAGTGTTTTGACGCTGTAGCCATAGATTTGAAACCATAATTTGTGGCAATAACGTAAACAAAGGGAAAACCTCTAATTTAATCAATTATCAGTGGCTGCATTGTCCTTCTACTAATCAATTGATAATTGGCAATTAATCCCTAATCGTATTAAATTGTTATTAGAACGTGCTGGAAGGACACACCATCTATCAGTATAATAATCCCTTATTAGATCATTTAGACATTTACGCGGTAATTTGGTACCTTCGTTAGTTGTTGTTATAATCAAATTAAGAATCCACACACAGATAGCTGTAATATGTTATACTTTGAAGTAATCTTGGGTTTTCACCGATTATTTTCTAGATAGGGAAATCTTGCTGTCTTTGATAAATATCATAACTCATACGTAAACCTTATTCTGAAACAACAGAAACTTATTAAAATGTCAACGTTGAACGTAATTTTCGTTTCGTGTTTTGTTTTGACAGCTCAAATAAAAGGTACGCAGGCCATAAAGCGAGCCTTTATTCGGGTGATGTCGTACTCACTCTGAATGGGAACAACAATTTTCATCTAAAAATGTTACAGCATGTCATAGCCCGCTTTTGTTTGATAACAACGACTGAGTCAAAAGCACAGGCAAACTTGAGTTTAAGTAGCTTTGGTATGAACGTATATTGTTTTTAGGGTACTCAAAGGCTAAAAACCGGCCAAGTGCGAGTCGGACTCGCGCATGAAGGGTTCCGTACCATTATCGCAAAAAACGGCAAAAAATGGCAAAAAATCACGTTTGTTGTATGGGAGCCCGACTTAAATATTTATTTTATTCTGTTTTTAGTTTTTGTTGTTATAGCGGCAACAGAAATACATCACCTGTGAAAATTTCAACAGTCTAGGTATTACGGTTTATGAGATGCAGCCTGGTGACAGACAGACAGACAGACAGACAGACAGACGGACCGCGGAGTCTCAGTAATAGGGTCCCGTTTTTACCGTTTGGGTACGGAACCCTAAAAACAGGACCCTATTACTAAGACTCAGCGGTCTCTGTCTGTCCGTCTGTCACCAGGCTGAATCTCATGAACCGTGATAGCTAGGCAGTTTAAATTTTCACAGATGATGTATTTCTGTTGCCACTATAACAAAAAATACTAAAATCAGAATAAAATAAATATTTAAGTGAGGCTTCCAAACAACAAACGTGATTATTTGCCGTTTTTTTGCGACAATGGCACGGAACCCTTCGTGCGAGAGTCCAACTCGCACTTGGCCGGTTTTTTTTATTATTACAAGCTTTTTTACTAACTTGGAATGTATTTATGTATGTGTGTTCGAGTCAAATCTTGCTACTGAATTTTAAAGCAGTTATACACAACCGATTAAGATGAAATTTTCCAAACACTTTTGGTTTGGATGACAATGCACGGTAAGCTAACAACATTGTTTAAAAAAAATGGAAAAATATTTTCAGTGCTTATTCACCGATACTGAAAAGTAAAGTAACTGAAAAATATAAATATATCCATGCAATCCGGTTTTTCAGTTCCTGAATACGAACACAATAATCATCAAATTAATTATACTGTTATCTGGCTTTCGTAGGAATACTTCAGTTTTGCAAATTCTATAGGTTTACCTCTAAAATATAAAGATGAAAACAATGAAAATCCAATACCAATAGATTATAAATGAAATGCCAATTCAGTTTCAGATAGATAATATATCAAAGAAGTTTTGATAGTGATTGCCGGCTCAGTCCATGGCGTTAATTGAATTTGTAGTTTCACGGCGGAGTCTTCATTGTCTTAGTTATGAATGGAACAGCACATCACCTCTGCTCTCCTGGGGACCGTAAGCGGTGACTCAGAGTGTGTAATAGCAGGTTGATGGGAGGCGTTGATCCCGAGAGTGTTGACGTGGTGTTAATGCCTACGTAGTTAGTCTTAATGGCTTTATTAACTTAGCTGGAACGTGTGGACTTGCGAATATCTGGATTTAGTTGCGTGAAAAGTATAAAGCGCGACTGTTGCCAACGACCTTGAGAGAACAAAACGCGCACTCGTTTCACACCCACGTGACCTAATATTCAGTAGTTTTTTGTGCATTCCTTATATACGAGAAATATATATAAAAAAAGCCTTAGATCAAAATTTAGATAATTAAATTGTCTTTGACATGGTGACAATTTCATTAAAATACGCCCGGCGGTTTTGGTGCGATTGCCGTTTTTTTGTCCGTGTTAGATATAACTTTACAAATTAATTACACTTTGTTATTCGTATAAAATACAAAATTTTCTTAGTTCAAATTATTAAGAAAATGGTCCAATGTAACTTTTTTTTTCCAAAAAAATACCACTCGCCGTTTATACGTGATTCTCAATTTAAAAGGTACCCTGGTAGTAGCATTTGTGGCTTGCACGTGCAGTATTCCTGTTAACAACTCTAGTTAACCAAAATTATTCTGAAATTAAAAGACCGAAGAAAAATAAAGGCAGATAATAAAAACAATTGACGCTCCAGAGCACTGCAAAAGACTAAAGTAGAAGTGGACGGGCCATATTTCACGCATGAGTGAGGGTAAGTGGACAAAAAGGATAACATGGAACAACATGGAAAGGCCCAACAGGCAAGCGGACAGGAAGCAGAACAGCAGATAGATGGCTCTATGGGGCATAAATAATACAGGAAAACACTGAATGAAAATGGCGAAGGAGGCTTTACTCATTGAGAGGTACTTATTAGGACATTAAATTACCAAAAATATAAGTAAAAAAATATAATATGCATATTAGTTTTAAAAATAAATTGGTTATTGTTTTTTTAGTAAGGAATAAAGGAGGCTGTATTATTATTATTATTCCTGCTAACCACTCCAGCTAACCAAAATTATCAAAGCTATTTGAGAACTATCGTCAATAGTACAACAACAATAAAGTTTACCAGTAAATTCCCACTGTGGTTTGAAATGAAACCTAAACTTATTTATTTTATATTCTTAGCCTAAGATCCGACTGCAGAAATCTGCATGAATCAGGGTTTTTGAATTAACTTAATTTTCATGGTTTGCTGCATGGTTGCTTGGCCGCATCTTGCCGCAACTAGATTTCGTTTTTTTTTCTTTTATTAACTCTGCCCTACACTAGGAACATCTCCTGTATCGTGAGTATGTATGCCACATCAACTAACTCTCAGTTAGTCTACTGTCATGAATCATTAGTATATATAATTCTTACTTTTTAAACTATATAATTTATCTAGTAGTAGACACGTTTCGATCAACAATCTATCGAACACGTAATTATGACACGATATCTTGCGAAAATACTCCGTTTTCAAACAGAAAACAGCCCATATTTTTTGAAGGGTTAAACCGATTTTCACCAAACCACTAAGAACACTTTCGACAAAGTCACCTTTCAAACAAAAAAATCAAAATCGGTTCACCCGTTTAGGCTCTATAATGCCACAGACAGACACACAGATACACAGCAACACACGTCAAACTTATACTACTCTTTTTCCGTCGATGCTTAAAAATCAAGTGTTATCAAAAACAAAATACCTGCAGAAATTTTCAATGGGATCTCAGTATATTTCTAAAAGTTAAATTCGGACGTAAACTTGTTTGAATTTTAGTACTGTTAGTAGTTTCCCGCATGAAAAAAATATCTAAAATGTAGGAAATGTTGGGGAAAATCGTGTAAAACAAAGTAAATTGTGTAGGTAACAGCTAGTTGTTGTTTCACACGGGGATACGAATTTGTTATCGGAATTGCGGTATCTATCCTTACCTGTCTGGAATATCGATTATGTTTTTTTGCCAATGGAACTATTTTTCAACATTGAAACAAGTAGGAATTACGAAATAGAGGTCTGATTTTCAAAGTCTTCAAGCTCAAATAAAATATAATAAGATTGTTATAAGTGTCAATTTGGCTATAATTTTAATCATCCATCCATTCAGTTGTATGTGATTCTGAAGGTAGCGTGTGGGTGTGTGTCTTTTAACAGAAATGTATTGAAAAGATGTCTATTGAAATATGATCAGTTTTAGTACGGGGAGTACTGTTACTTTTTTCCTAAGAATTATGTACCAAATAAATTTATAATACTAAGTAGTCAATTTACGTTAAATATAATGCTAAATAGTTAATTTACGTTAAATATAATATTAAGTACTTAATTTATGTTAAATAATCAACAAAATGAGCGTCGGTTGCCGCGTCTGCTGTGGTCTACCGCTAGTACAGCAGCTGACGCTTTTAAAACTCTTCAGTATTAGAGGAAAACTATTAATGTTATAATTTTCAATCAGTATGAAATTACTTGTTCAATTACCACCCCCGTACTAATTAGGTGTATCATGTGGTGAGCTACAAATGAATCAGTTGGAAATTTAAATGATTAAACATACTCGTATAAAAGGGATGATCCATTTTAGTTACCTTTGAACATTGGTTGAACCACGGACAGCAGCGGTTGCGGTTACATGACGAGTGTATATCTACTATAAATAAAATTTAATAGCGAACATTTACAGGTGAAATTAGAGTTCATTTGAGTGTACTATGCTATTCTAGTATTAGTTAGTTTTATAGTATTATCTGTGACTATGCTAACATTACATTTTTTAAGTCGGATCTGATTTTTTCAACCGACAATCATTACAACCACTTTTTTGTCAAATAATAATAACTAAAACTGGCATCCTGAAAACTTACTAGAGACATGAACATTGAAAACTGTGTAGTTCTAAATCTAATACAGTTATAATAATTTATATGTAACAGTTTTATATTTCTACTTAATATTATTGATGAAAGTTTATTGTGTATTAAAG
This sequence comes from Orthosia incerta, assembly GCA_948252205.1. Lineage (NCBI taxonomy): Eukaryota > Metazoa > Arthropoda > Insecta > Lepidoptera > Noctuidae > Orthosia > Orthosia incerta. Next base: position 13,235,876 of record OX411748.1, read on the forward strand.
CCTATTAATTATTATACATAGAATAGCCGGTGGATGCTAAGCTTCACAGCTTGGCTCATCGCCGCAAGGTTGCCTGCTTGTCGGTCTTCTACAGACTGTACTTCGGTGAGTGTGCTCAAGAACTCCACGACCTGATCCCACCAGCGCCCTTCTACCATCGGACATCTAGATGCACTGCAAGTTACCATCCTTACCTTGTTGTCATTCCACCAATTCGCACCAAGCGCTTCCAAACATCCTTCATAATGCGCACAGCGAATGAATGGAACTCACTATCTGCGTCTGTGTTTCCGAATGCATTCAACCCGAATCTCTTAAAAGTTAGAGTGAACAGGCTTCTTCTGGCTTACTCTGTCACCACTGACCTAGACTAGAGTCAAGAGCAAACTCATCTCAAATAAAAAAAATAAAAAAAAACCGAAGTAGAAGAAGCCGACCCCAATATAGTTGGGAAAAGGATAGGCAGATTGATTGAATTATTATACCTAGAATGGTATTTTATTTCAAACTAGCTTTTCCCCGTGGTCCCCCCACAGAGCCCGTTTTTGGGATAAAAAAAATAGCCTATGTCACGCCGGAATAATGTAGCTTTTTATAAGTGAAATAATGTATTAAATCGGTTAAGGAGATTTTGAGTTTATCAATTACGAACAAAAAGACAAACTTACAAGTAATCAAATCTTCTCACTTTACAATATTAGTGTAGAAAACCGCAAACGGCCATCGGTCCTTGGTGTTCATTGTTTGGGCCGTATGTAACATACTCGTACCCTGAATAAACCCAAAATTAAACTTATAAAGAACATCATTTCAATTATCTGGCATACTATTTGCTCGTAAAATATTAAAACAACGTTAAATAAGAGTGTAAAACAATGCACGAAGGCGAAGTGTCAACGGAATGTCGGCGTTGGCGGTGTCCCGAGGTGAAAATCGTTGTACCTCTCGCCATTTTCAACCCATTATATGTTTATCATTTATTATTAATTTTTCGGTCTCCTTTCTCTATGGAGCTGTAGAGTCCGAAACACATTGGTGTAAGTCCACTTACGAACAGCGTTGGAATAAAATGCTATTATTTCGGAAATGTTTTGGAGGAACTGGTGGCTAAGTATGACAGTCGCATGGGGCGATCTCAAAGGTTAAGCAACGCTTGCTAAGGTCAATACGTGGATAGGTGACCATCTATTCATACGGAGAAGCCTCCGAGCCTTGGCAAACCTGATATAGGACCCGGCTGTCATTTATAGATCTTTAAGGCGCAGATACCCTTGAGTTGCTGATTTTAAAATGAAAATTACGTCTAAACGGCTAGTCGTATTTTTTTGGAAAAAATGTCCTATGATATATTAGGCCATTTTTTTAATAATTTGATCTAAGAATATTATGAGTTTTATTCGTATAACATAGCGTAATTAATTTGTAAAGTTATGACAAAAAAACCGGCCAAGTGCGTGTCGGGCCACGCGCTGTAATAGGGTTCCGAAGTTGCATAATAATGCGGACTAAGAAGAGGGTTTTGTTGTTGTAACATGAACATTAAAACGGTTTCTGCAGCACACAACGTCTAAAAACGGGCCCACATAGGAGGATGTTTTTTTTAATCTATATGCTCACGTCTCACCACTATCTCGCCTGATGGTAAGCGATGATGTGGTCTACGGTGAAGCAAGCTTGCCTAGAAGTAACCTATTCACTCTTGACTTAAACTAAAGAAGGGCTAACTGGTAACTGAAGAAGGAGATATAAAATCCAACTTTGCAACTGAAGTTAGAAAAATATTTTCTATTTGAGTACCACCGCGGGTTCGAATTGCGAAGGGAGCCAATATGAGCGCGTTAGAGCCACGGGGAATGGTATGGTTCGTTCCTGGATCATTGCGCGCACGCTCCTTTTTAGGGTTCCGAAGTCAACAAGGACACTTATAGTTTCGCTCTGTCCGTCCGCAGCTTAGCTCAGCGAATCTAAGTACTAGAAAGCTATAATTTGGCATGGATATACATATTATCAATTCCGAGTAAGTGGTAAAATTAAATCATGTAAAAATTTTTTTTTGGTTTTCCTCCCATAGACGTAAAGTGGTTATGTTTTTTTTTCTCGTCTATCCCATGGTGTGGTGTATCGTTGGATAGGCCATTAAAAAATATTATGGGTTTCTTTAAACCATTTTTCGATTCAGAGATCCGTTTGCGTAAAATTAAGCATTAAGTTGGAAATTTATGTTAGAGTCAAGTGTCCCCCCTCCTGCCAGCGAAACGGTTGCTCTTGCCTATGTGAAAAATTCACGGCAGTAGTAAATTTAACAAAATTAAGGAAAACTATCACAGATAAGTAGGCTTTACAAGTTTATGAGTAATAGTCGGCCAACTTATAAAATGTAATTGGCACAGTAAAATTTTTGTACAAATGCTATTGAAAAATTACTTAAATAACGTTGTTAGCTGTGTAAAACAGATAGTAAATATATGCCTAAAAACCATGTAAAAATATGCAAAAATAAAATCATAACATCCTTAATAATAATTATTTCTAAATGAATAATGTTTAAGCTCCAATAACGCATTGGAGTGGCCGGAGTCGTTGGCAGTACCGGTCCGCAGTCCATACGGCGCATGCGCGCGTTGGAGTCGTCATTTGTGAAATGTAAGGGTATCGTTGAATTGCCTATACAACCATACCTCACACCATGGGACAAAGGAGAAAAATAAAAAAAACATCCCCACTTTACGTCTATAGGAGGAAATAATAATATTATTTTACCACTTTGTCGGAATTATTAATATGTATATCCATGCCAAATTATAGCTTTCTAGTACTTAGATTCTCTGAGTTAATCTGCGGATGGACAGACGGACAGAGCGAAACTATAAGGGCTCCTTGTTGACTTCGGAACCCTAAAAAACGACAATCGCACCAAAACCAAGGCGTATTTCAATGTATTTTTTTATGACTTTAATAAAAAGCTTTTTTTTATAAGTCTTAGAATAATATGTATAAAAAACTACTGAATTTTACGCGCGGGTGTGAACCGAGAGTGCATTTTGTTCCCTCAAGGTCGTTGGCGACTGTCGTCGTCTTAACTTTAATTACGGATGGTCAGAAGCTAGACAATCTGACACCCTTCTTTCCACCGGGTATTGTATTACTGGGTTAACTGGTTCCCAGTTACTGGGTTGTGGAGGTCATATAGGAGGTCGCTCCATGTAAAACACTGGTACTCAGCTGAATCCGGTGAGACTGGAAGCCGAAAAGGTAGATTGATTAATTATTATTATAGCGGGCTCCTTTCTCTTTTTACCCGACGGCGAAGCCAAAAGGAAGGCTTACGATTTTAGCAGTTCGAATACTTAACTCAGAAACCAGCCCATGTTTGTGTGTATGTTTGTATTAGCGTAGGTTCCTCCGTAGCGCCTAAACTATTCATCCGATTTTGATGAATAAAGTGTCAAACGATTCGTTTATATGGTCCGGGTGACATAGACTAAAAAAAATCCGTAGTCGGGTTACAGTTTTTATGAAACGTTTTGCTTGTGAGTTGTAACGTTATGTAAAAACAAACATTCGTGGCAGTCCACTTGGAAATTAACAACGTTTGTTTTGGAACACGCTGATCGTGTAGGTTCATATACGGACCGTGGTAGAATAAAAACCTATTATTTGAGTGTGAAACACTTAATTACTTGAAGAGCGGTTGCGTTAATTGACTCTGAAAAATGGCGTTGTAATGACATTATTCATTCAGTACTCTCTACCAATAAAGGGTCCTTTGTTAGTAGAGATTATTGACAATTTTTTGGGTACCGTAATCAACAAAGAACCTTTATAGTTTCGCTATGTCCGGCTGTCCGTCCGCAGCTTAGCTCAGAGACTCTTAGTACTTGAAAGGTAAAATTTGGCATGGATATACATGTCGGGTTTAGTCAATTGTACGGACGTCAAAACATATCACAAGCACAAACTCATGAACAACTACGCATTGGAGCGCTTCTTCTAACCACTTGCGTAGTGGGGACAGCAGAATATGGCAGTTGAGTGCTGACCGCCTTAGAGCTAAGACGTTGTAGAAACTGATTCTACCTTCTTCTAGTCGATCCGTTATATTAATAAGCAAGATTGTAACTGTGAGTTGTGACTATTTGAATAAACCCAGCGTATCGAATAACTTGAGTGATTTCATTTTCACCCACTGAACTGCCCACACAAAGGGCAGCCTTGATGTCATATACATATGTATAATAATATATAATCACGCCGACAAAGTGGTATAACAAAACCAACAAAAAAAAAAAGTTTTGTGAGCAGTTTCTAAAATTATATGAGGATTTTTTAATTACTTTTTAATGGAACAAAAAATCAGAAATACAGATTCGCAACTTCTACAACTTGAAGAGCCACTAGTTACTAGTTGGATTAAGACGAAGATAAGATTAAAATGGCTCATTTGAAATTTCTTCTAGATTCCCAATTGAAAGGTCTTTAGTAGCTTCCAATAATACTGAAACGATAAAAAATCGTATCTCATGCAACCAGTTTGAAAACATCTCTTAAAATACAATGCTGGGATTAGATTCTAGAATGTTAGCGCGACCCAGTTCAGAGCTGAGAATAGAACCACTGTTGAACATTAGTCTAGTCTTTTGTATCAAAGGTTTCCGTTGGTGCCTATTACTTAAGCGAAGTATTTTGATTCGAGAATATTCTCAAAACGAAACCAGCGAAAATCAACAATTTTTAACCGATTTCAATAAGGAGGAGGTTCTCAATTAGACTGTATTTTTTTTGTGTTACCTCAAAACTAAAAACTTTTTTACAAAATAGTACAACCGACTTCCATACAAAAACAATTTCGGAAGTCGGTGTCAAAAAACGATAAAACAAAAACATGAACGCTGACTGCCGAAATTAAAGTTATTTTTACTTTGTAGTGTTTTTATTTGGAAGTCGGTTGTATTTTTTTGTTTTGTAAAAAAGTTTTGTGCGACTTCAAAAGAAAAATTATACGAACTAAAACGAAAATTTCCCTACATACCTACTTATCTTTTTTCACTTAATTTTTATGTTCTTTAATTATATATAGATAATGTTGTTGTTAACTTTTCCTCGTGCACTCAATAAACATATATAAACTCACAACCCCACAAAATATATGGTAGAGGGCTACCTTCTCGGAGCTATTTTTGTAATAATTATATCGGTTAATCACATTTTTTTACTTGAGTTCTCTTTCAGGGCATTGTGATACCAAATAGATTTTTTTATGTATGCATATACAAGCAAGTTAGTAGTGCAATGTGATTGCTGAAGACTATACTTTACTGTCTATAATAATATTATAAAGAGGAAAGATTTTTTTGCTTGTTTGTATGTTCGTACCGAATAGGATCCGAAACTACTGGACCGATTTAAAAAATTCTTTCACCAATAGAAAGCTACATTATTCCTGAGTGACATAGGCTTTTTTTTATCCCGAAAACGGGTCCTGTGGGGTGGTCCACGGGAGCGAAGCCGCGGGCAACAGCTAGGATCTGATAAATCACCTGTTCAAAAAACTGTATTTCCAACAAACTCAATTATTTGTAACATTATCCAATGTAAAGAAACAGTTGTAAGCTGTGTTTTATTTATCTATAGAAAACAAATAACAATAATAAAATACTACGTCGCATATGGCCTCTAGTATGCGTATTATTTTTAAATAAATATTTCTGGTAGCTGGCATTTATGCTCTCCTGATAAGTAGGTACTTACGTTCCTATACATACGAGTATACTTACCCATGTACTCAACAAGAAGGAAAACGGAACGAGAGACATCGCAAAACAGACATGGCGTCGCTCGGCCGTCCTTGACATGAAAGTCCTTAAGTTGTCCCACCAGGAAGGCTTACAGGAAAACAAATTGCAATAGGTCGGAGCTACTAAGCCGAGAAATAAATTAAAAAGAAGAAAGAAATATTGGCTTCATACGATATAGGTTGATACCTATAAGTTCGCTTCAATGCAATATTCCTAAAACGTTGTTGCAAGAGGGATCTTGAGCACTCCATAACATTTTTATACCGTATGTCTATAGGTACCCGAGTGGGGAAAACGCTTTGACTCTTTATAGGGCCCTCGAAACCCCTTGGCTCCTACCCTCTTATCAAATGCTTTTTGCCTTAGCCACCCTGATTGTGACGAGAGTAAGCGCTTCCAATCGTATAATAATGAGTTTTGATGGAAAATTCACGCCAAAATTTTAGAGAGAATTCAATACAGAGCGACGGATTTTGATCCTCGTCACTCAAACATGCTGCTGTGACCATTTCTGTGTTTCGGGGATTATCGCTCACTTGCTCTGTTTGTGATCGATCACGAATACAAATAGTAGATAGTAAATATGAGAAAGATATTAACACTGAAGTTATTCTGAAGCCTCTAAATAGCTGTAACAATATCATGGATTATTTTACGAGTGGAGTATTTTTACAAAGAAACAGAAAGAAGCCGTACCCTCTCTGGTCGTATCACGCCTCATTTTTCCTTATTGCGCGCAAAAAATATCTGAAGTGTTGCAATGTTTTACTAAAAATATTGTATAGACAACCGGCGCTATTGTTACTTTAGTCATTTCCTCACCCATCTCACGGGCCTTGTAAAGAGCTCGAAACGCGGAATAAAATTTAAATAATGAACTCAAAATTATTTGTTGAGCCACGCTTATTTCTATAGAAAATGTTGATAAATATCAGAAAATGACATTTAATTAAGTCATTTTGGTTTCTACAAAGATTTTCTCCTTTTTACGTTGATATTTTGGGCGTTTATAAGGTGAAAAGTGTCTATAATGATATTTCGGTTAATTACCCATTTTGACATCTATAAACAGTATTGTTTCATGGTTGCATCTCTATGCCTCTTATATTATGATTAAAATGGCGAAAACCCGGAGCTCCTTGAGCAAAATTTTCACGTCACCTGTCCAAACGTATTGATGTCCTCCATTTATCCATTTATTTTCGGTGTACACACAATGTATAATATATCAGACGGAGTGAAAACTTTCCTTTAGCGAGGGAGCGACCGCGGTTATGAATCTAAGATGTTTTTCATGTAATTTTGATTTATGCTTGGGAGGCGTCGGATCTAAAGGATACGGGAATCCCGCGACCCTTTTTCTTTGCAGAAAAACTGAAGATTATGATAGACGTTAGTAACTTGTATTATGGATGCTGTGGTTTTTGTCTTCTGTTATTGACGTACAATATTTAAGTCATAAGTATTTATCTAAGTCGAACTTATTTATTGGCGCCTCCCTGAGCAAAACGCCCCGCTAGTCGAATTTTGTGCAGTTTTTAAGAGCTATCTACTCTTTATTTAAAAAGAAATATCAATTAATAAAAATACATTTAATTTCTACATAATGTTGATTCTAAAATGGTAGTACACTTTTTTTTAAAGAGGTTTATGTGTCACTAATCTCCTTCCAACAAAACCATAAAAATGTAAAATAATTATTGATAGCATGCATCTCCTCGTAAAGTGTTCATTAATTATTTTTTATACTAACACTAATGGATAGACAATTTGATAACGAACATTTTGTACGTTTTATTTTTTTCATATGACCAATATTCGATTTTATAAAGATTTTATTCTAAAATCTGGGCGTAATCACTACCGTAATTTATGTGCCACCAGTGCCGCTAGGCCAATAGGAATGCTCATATCTCATGCTGATTTTTTGGTCAGGGTACGGCCTTAAGTTTGTCAGAGTATCTAAGTGGGTTTGCTCTACCTTGGTATATCTATTATCTATATTAAAAAAAAAACGTGGTTCCTAAGATTTGGTTACTCTTAATTACTCAAGACACTTTCTCTACTTTAAATTTATTTCCTTTCTATAATATCTTATAAACTACAAAAATATCACTAACATATTAAAATCAAAGAATTTTCAATGCAATTAAATGAAAGCGAGGTCTCCAAGTTTCTCTGGAGGTCTTCAAGAGGAAGATTAAAGATCATTTCCTTGCGCAATTACATAATATTAAGTAAGTATATTTTAATTTATTCGTCTCATGTTATTTTAAAATTGTACACTGGCTCCTTTATCCTCTCTATTGTCATCATTCTCTGTCACTCTAGTGTTTGCTGTAAGAGAACTCAACATTGAGTTAAGCTCGCCTTTGTATATGTAATTTATTATCACACTGTATGTAATGTTGTTTTTGGTGTACAATAAAGAATTAAGAAAGCGAACCGCGTTTGTAAAAATAACCCAAATTCTTAAGAAGCGAACTAAAAGACGTAAACAATAAGAAAATTATGCTGTGCAGTCGGAGGATACACCTGGTTTTGGTCAGCCAGCTCGTATGTATACTCCGACGTGCAGTCGATTTTCTTCTTGTTTATTTTTTTATTAGTTCGCTTCTTACGCAGTCGGGTTTTTTGATTTTTGATTAACTTTTTTTATTTATAACTTTAGTTAACATTTATTTTTCGAATTAAGTACCTACATTTAAACATTTTTTTTAAATCACCTCTTAAAATCCTTTTTTTGAAAACCCACACGATGAAGATTGAAGAAAAAAGAAAATTGGCCCTCCACAATATGGTGCCCAATAGCCGCCATTTTTCTATTTTCCAATTTTATTGTAGCCAGTGACACTCGCAAGGTTAAGCCGAATCGATTAACGTATGAATCATCAAAATCGACAACGCGTTTGGTCTCTAGAACGCCACATAGGAACAAACATACATAAATACATACATAGACTGATAAACACATTACCCTCCTTGGGCAGTCGGGTAAAAAGCAAACGACTTTACTCGTATTCGCTCCATGCACATTAAAGTCCTTTTATCCATTCCGAGCTGCAATTAATTTATTTCTAAGAATATTCATTGCGTTCATATCGCATGCTTCGTTTCATTCAATAAAACCGTGAATTCCTTTCTAATTAGTTTCCTGCGGTTCTTTTGAAGACTACAAAGTTGAAAAAGGGACTCCTTTTTCAACTCTGTAGTGTTCAAAAGAACCGCAGGAGACTTCTTATCAAGCATTAAATTCATTTAACGATAGATTCAATTCGATGAAGATGACAGAATAATTCAAAAAGAAATATTGCTTCCCTTAATTACGTTCACAGCGATTAAAAAAGTTTTGGTGGGCGTGTTTATTATTATTATAAAGTATTTTATGTTGGCACGCCGCCGCCGCCCCGCTCCGCGTCGGTGGCTACGAAAGCGCGCGGCTTCGTCTCATAATTTATGTGGCGAATTACACGTTTATCATAACGCGTCGTAATGCCATCGCCCCACACTCTTCATAAATATCATATTTATATCGCTCCATGGAAATCCCGGTCCCTGTAATTAAATTTCAAGGCAATAGGAATCGTAAATTAGGCTGTTTACATGCAACTGAGCATTCGGCTTATAAATCCCGAAAATGCAAATATTTGTCCTGTTTCTGTGTACCTAGTCCGGGATAAGCACGAAAACTATCGATTGTAAACTTGTTCTTAGCCTTGTTAAGTCATGAATACTATATATCGGACATAGTTGCAGTGTCCGTAAAGTAGGGAGCATGGGGGAAGTTTGTGGGTATAAGTTTGTGTGGATAGTGCATTAAGTGGGTGGGCATTATCCGAAGTAGTTTGTTAGTTGAGTGGTAAAAGGTTTGTGTAGTAAGCGTTGGTAACAACGGTCAGATGAATGCGATGCGCTATCGACTCGCGTATTTATACTCGTAGGGAGGCTGCGGGATGCGAGCATAGAGTAGACAGACACGCGGCGGCGACGGCGGCGGCACCCCCGGGACCAGAGAGCGATCTTTGCATTGTCATTGAAAAGCTTTTTGGTGTAAACTTTAAATGTCACAGATAACAATTCAGAGAGGTCAATGGATAATAATATGTTAATAAATAATCACCTTTTTTGAAGTTTGTTAAATGGAGAGTCAGAAGTTTCTATTAATCAAAGTAAAACCTGAATCCCACTGTGTGCCAAGGTTACTTTTAACCGTCTTCTCTATGTTCGTGTGTATTTTCTATGTTTATATGTATTTTTATGTTTCGCCGTCAATTGTGAGCGGGTTTTGATAAGTCTTTTTGTGTTTGAAAGTGTACACTCTCGAAGTGGTCCCATTGTCACCAAGTCAGCATCTGATGAGGGGTTCCCATGGAAATCGTGGGAACTCCTCGCATGTAGCTTTAAACTGGCTACATCGCTCGTGTAAAATGTCGACACGAAATGAACTATTATTTTCGGAATTCGTAGTCAAAAAGAATAGGTTCCAAAGACTTCCGAAAAGAAAGTTATTTTTCGTTTCTAGTGTTTTGTTTTGGAAGTCAGTTTTGTTTTTTATAATATAGTTTTGGAATAGGCTTTTGTCGCTTGCAAATATTTAAAAATCTACCTACTCATCTTGTTGCTCCTTTAAACGAGCAATTCTTGTATGATATATATATAATCTAAATCTCGGAAACGGCTCCAACGATTTTCATGAAATTTAGTATGCAGGGTTTCGGGGGCGATAAATCGATCTATCAAGGTTTAATTTTCAGAACACGTCGTTTAACGTCGGTCGCCCAAGTACTTTATATTATACAGCATTATTTAGAATTACACATATGTACTTATTTAAACAAACAGCCAGATTAATTAATAAAATAAGAGGACGACATGACAAAACACTGAAAATAGACTACAAAAATAAAATAAAAAGTAGGTTGGAAACAACCCTATACAATGTCAATCTTGATCATATTTGTGAAAGCAAAATTGTCATGTTGATTCCAAAAAAATGTTGTAAATAAAAAGCCGGATACAAAATCAAATGAGCTTCCATGCGTTCCTGAGAAAAAGTCTTGACAGACAGACGGACGGACGGACAACAAACTGATCCTGTAAGCGTTCCGTTTTTTCCTATCGAGGTACGGATGCCTATTTTTCAAACAGATACTGTGATTATCAATAGATTGTCTTCATTTTTTGTATTCATTTTTATTTGCCTATATATTAAGTGAATATGTATGTATTTATGTATCTATTACATAACTTATGTATTTATCTATGTATCTGTTGTAGTATATCATTTTAGCACGGTTATTGTTACACCAATGACCGCCCCATTTCATGTCCAACCAATTACTGTCCATACCAGGTTGCCTGGAAGAGATCGCGGCATGTGATAAGGCCGCCCATTGTATGTGTATTAGACTTAAGTGTCTTTTTATTAATGTATTGTATGGTGTTCAATAAAGCATATAATAAATAAATAAATAAATAATTTTATCCCTCTGCCTAACTATGGAGTTGCAAGGTACTCGAATAAAGAGGTAAGTAAGTTATTTATATACCATCAGTTAGTTATTTAATTGTTATCAGTTATTTAATTAAATTACATATCAAATGAAATTCCCAATCCTTATAAGGTTCCTCATCAAAAAGTTGATTAAATGAGATATTATCTAGGCAACCTATATATTATCTAGCATATATTCCTTACCATAATTAAATAACATATGAGGGTATATTTCTTATACCGGATATTATTTTCTTTGAAGTGCGACGACTATGGTGTCTTAAAATACAGACTAATAATTTATTTTAAGTAATAAACAATACCACAAATCTCAATTAATCAAATAGATACACGAGCGATTTTATCATTTTGATATTGCACGAAGGGAGATAAACGCTGTGTCATGTCTGCGTACAATATTATGCACTAGGGCGGCTCGGGGGCGCGCGGGGGTAGGTTGGGGCGCGCAGGGCGGCAGTCAGCGACGCGCCGCGCCCGGGCCACCCGTGTTGAGCTTACGTAACGATGCCGAGCTGATGGGCGCGCTCGTGTGGCTGCTGGCGGCCACCGTCCTGCTGCGCGCCGCCACCGCCGGCAACCCCGACGCCAAGCGCCTCTACGATGACCTGCTCTCCAACTACAACAAGCTCGTCCGGCCCGTCGTCAACACCACCGACGTGCTCCGAGTCTGCATCAAACTCAAACTCAGTCAGCTCATCGACGTCGTAAGTCCCACATTCGTTTCCCGATGTAAACACTCGATCCCCTGTGATAACACTCAGACAGACTCTCATGTGCATTCCCTGGTAGCTGACCTACATCCATGACTGCCGAGGGTGCAGTGGACGCATACCTTGCTTGCACTTGCGCGCCGCATTTGGAATTTAAATAGACGTGAATTGTATCAACGCCTCAGGCAGCGACCCAGTTTTTTTTCAAACACATAGGCTGGTTAGAATCATCTGGTGATAAGGGGTATATAATGTACCAAGTGTCGTATCCACACCTTCCTCCCAGCTACCCAGGCTAGGCGCCCCTCTGTCTCCCTCCTTATGTATTTCGAATCAGATACCATAAATCACCCGTATAAAAGGAATTGTATTTCTTTCGATATTTATTCAATCCTCCTTCGTGGCCATAATCCTCACGAGTCTTTTGTTGAGGTAATTACCTACATTTCGGTGGTTCTGTGTATAATGTATAACGTGTGATATTATTATGTAAGCTGTTAAAGTTATGGCCAGAATTATGATGATATTATAAGCTTCAACAACCTAATTATCTCACATACCCATAACGTTCCTCACTTTGTAATATTTTATTGCTTGAAAGTGAAAATGTTTTGCCGAGAAATCAGCTAATATTATCAATTAAGGAACTAATCAATCATGTAAAGTGCTGGTCGTTAAACAATGTATTACATATATTGGGCTCGCTCTTATGTCACGATTTGCACTTTTATGTGGGCTCCAATTAAACTGATAACATTGAAGAATTTTGTATTATTAAATTAAAGTATCACAGTATTTGTACTAACAATTTAGATATTCAGTTATTGCGCCGTTGGAAATACTCAATATAACTTCCTAAAATCTCTGTATAATGTTTTCAATAGGTATTGATCATTGCCAAATTAACATATTCTTGGAAACGTAGCAAATATGAATTATGGAAACTAGTGATTATCTAGGTCAATAGTGATAGAACAACACAACTCCAAATGCGTATCTAATTATTTGGAGCTTATTTATAAAGTACTATCTTCTGCCCGCGGCTTCGCCCGCGTTCAAAGTTCAAAAATCCTCCTCAAACTTTACAGGATTATCCGCTGGGTCAATCTAAAGAAGAAAATTTCATTAAAATCGATCAAGCCGTTTCGGAGTCAATAAGGAACATACATACATACTTTCTCTTTTATATATAGATACAAATAAGCGTCTATTTATTTATGGGCTTTGTTTTGCTTCGGCAGCCTTTTTATCTCTTTATTTTTTTGCCAATTTGCGCCACCAGTCTGCCTACACCTTGGAATGATTTTTATGATGGCTATAATATCTAGATGTATGATAATTGACTAGAATAGGAATATAAAGCCTTATATATATCTTGAAACATAAAGCCACTACGGTCTACTGACAATTTCCAGCAGCTGAAGCTGCGAAACATTACTATTTATTCATACACGACGAAATATTGGCAAAGATAGTAAGAAACAGAACTCGTATCTTTAAATTTATCAAATACGTAGGCAGGTACATTTTATAACCAAAATCAATTATTCAAAATCTGCTACCGCAGCCCACTGCTACCGAAGTAAATGAGAAAAGTCTTTGAGCGGTCTTTCCCCGGAAATTAGCAGACTGTACTTCCGCCTACAATATCTGCCGAGCCCCTAACCACACAGCCGATATCAGCAGTAACAGAGAGAATTGACCGCTATTATTACGAACACGTCGACCAAGATTATCGAATTCTACGGACGCAGATGCCGACGATGTGGTTTGCATCATTTGCACCAATCACGGTTTAGGATGGCGTGAGATTGAAAACAATGGTGACGGGCGGAGTTTGGCATGCCTGGTTACACTGCGTGACTGAGCAGATACTAATTACTGTCACTTCATTAATAAGGTAGAATAGAGTCTTGGAAATTAGGTCCATTTTAGCTTGTTCTAGATTTCTTAATACATGTATAACTGTGTCTGACTTATGATGACTTGAACATACTTCACCATAATATATTATACCGCATACTTAACCATCTAACTAACCACAACCAATAACAATTTGGAGCTTAATAAGAGTTGATGGGGATAAATATGACAAATAGGTTTTAAAAGTGATATTTAACAGACAACATTTTGATGGATTTGAGTATTTGACATAGAAGGACTAGATACTACTGGACTTGGTCTAGACCAAATCCAGCAGTATCTAGTCCTTATCTTCTCCTAGCATCTAGATACTATAATATAATACAATCCTGTTTTAGTCCCAATGCAGGGCAAAGGCCACTTCTCATACATTTTTGAATCGCACCAAGCGCTTCCAAACATCCTTTATAATGCGCACAGCGAATGAATGGAACTCACTACCTGCGTCTGTGTTTCCGAACGCATTCAACCCGAATTTGTTGAGTGAACAGGCTTCTTCTGGGTAAGCTCACTCCATCGTCGACTCTGTCTCTGTCACCTAGGACCTAGACTAGAGTCAAGAGCAAACCATTAAATTATATTAACTACTAGCTGTCCCACGCGGCTTCGCTCCCATCAACTGGCTACCTACCTAGCCTACCTACATTACATACATGAATGTTGCGTAACTTTAACCGCTTACGCAGCGCACGCAACGGAAGCTCTCAAATAGAAACAATTTTGCCCGGTTTTACAACATTTTTCATTTATGCTCCGCTCCTATTAGTCGTAGCGTGATGTTATATAGCCTATAACCTTCCTCGATAAATGGACTATCCAACACAAAAAGAATTTTTCAATTTCAACCAGTAGTTCCTGAGATTAGCGCGTCAAACAAACAAACTCTTCAGCTTTATAATATTATAATATATGTAGTATAGATAAGTCCAGGTTTCCTCACGATGTTTTCCTTCACCGTTGTCAGCGACGTCCAAGATAACTTGGAGAGTACATATGAATTTGAAAAAGTCACACTGGTACTTGCCCAGATTTTAACCCACGACCTCAAGCATAAAAGGCAAGGTCTTAGCCACTGGGCCACCACGACACTGGACTTGATACTGCAAAATAAAAAAGTCAGCTTGAAACCAAATAAGTTTTGCCTGAAGGTGTAGACCCAGCATCTTAAACAACTCGACACTTTTGCACATTATTGAAAAATAAACATTTTCACGAGCTTGGCTTGCACAAACAAACTTCCTTTTCACAAAAGTTTAAGCTCCGTGAAATAAGAGAGTACCTACGGTACGATAGATGTCCCTTCATATTTCACGGGACTTAAACCTTTACTAAATAGAGAATATTTTATTCATAATATAATCAGAGATACATTGATTGCCTTTTATATCCGACCGATACATTTTAGGACTTCGAAATTATCTTTGAATATTCGGTTACATTTCATAGTCAACACTAGGATTCCATGAACTGAGGTCGGTGGTCCAGTCAGCCGGGCAGCCGTTGATACAGTTCGGTAATAATATCTGTCTGTGCTGCCAATGTAGTTTAGCTTTAAACGGATATTTTGAACCTCAGTGATTGCAATGCAATTACCTTTGAAGCTAAACGATGCAGGCTTTATCGATAACATGCATTGTGAGGGATAATGTATTTCCAAAACAATACATTTTTGACAGGAAATAAGATTGACTTTTTTACCGCTATGTTTCCAATCCAATAAAATTCTCAAAGCAATAGGAAGTAGGTAGTTGTCATCCTAACAAAACAATAACATAAATATCTTGCGAAAGATAGTAAATAAACAATACTTGTCAAAGAATATGTAATAATATTTGGCTTAAGCAATAAAGAGGTATTGTTTTGTCACAAAAAATGGGCAGGGGAATGAGAGATAGACAGAAGAAACTTGTAACATCCCCCAGACGACGACATATGGACATGAGCATCTGCTTAACGTCTGTAAGTTACTATTGATACGCCGGCTCAGTTTTTTCTCTATAATCAATATCGAAGACAACGCCTCAAGACGTTTTCTTTCATGCTAAACTTGGATGACTAGGATAGTGTTATTGTAAACACATTTTCTAACCACCTCTATATAGTTTCCAACAGCGTATACTGCGGCAAAATATGTATTTATTCAGTCGGAATATTAAGTTTTCCTGTATTTTCCCATGCAGCTTAAGATTACTCTTTGAAGAGGTAACCTCAGTTACCTGAAACTGTGTAGGTAAGATTATTAATTATGAAGGCACACAATAGAAGCAGATTTGCTAAAGCGGTTAAGCTAATAGTGTGGCCGTCGCACCGCAACGTTTTGTCATTAGGGGCTGAGGTCAGGCGGCCATAAGCGTCGGTATCGCAGCGCCAATCCCTGCACAATGGCGGCCACAGCGACAGCCGTCATCTCGCCCACACGTGACTCCAACACAGCGTCTACTCACGTCCGCGGATAATGGGCTTATTCATGAATTCTACCATACGGATATTATTATATATATACCTTTCCGTAACTTTAACGGGAAGTAACGAGATGACCCTCATTTTAGCGGGGACAATAGCTACGGAGACCTTAAAACTTTCGTAAAGTACCAAAAAGATACTTAAAACAAGTTCACGTACGAGTGTCTCTATATACGACCCCGTGTCGACTGCGACTGTACACAATTTTATTCGCTTTATGTATATTAACTTAAAAAATGTTTACAATTCGCCCTACATATATCTACATAGTCTCAGAATTCAATTATTTCTAACAAACAACAATTAAAGTGTTCTGCGACTTTTTCTTCTGGGAAATCAGAACATGTTTGGTTTCACGTTGCTAATAAGTTCGCATCCATAGCAAACTTTCTTGGTTCAAGTGAAAATGAAAAACAAAACAGAATCAGGTCGAGGAAATCACATGGACATTCACATTTTTATCTATACTAATATTATAAAGCTGAATTTAAATCAAATTATTTTTGTTTTGGATAGTCCATTTATCGAGGCAGTTTAAAGGCTATATAACATTACGCTACGACCAATAGGAGCCGAGCATAAATTGAAAAGGTTGCAAAAACGGGAAAAAATATTCCTTTTTGACAGCTTGCATTGCGTGCGCTGCGTAAGCGGTTAAAGTTACGCAACATTCATGTATGTAGGGTAGATAGGTAGGCAGTTGACGGGAGCGAAGCCGCGTGGAACAGCTAGTTGTACATAAAGACAAAAGCTTACTGTTTAGCTTTAGAGAGTCAATAGCAATTGCCGACAAGTGGTCTGCTGATGGAATTGCCAATAATGATCAATACATATAATAAATCTGTAGAAAAATATTTTTTGTACATCGAAAAAAAATCCAAAAAAAATAGCCAGGGTGTTAAAGGATAACCAACAGAACCCATTTCTAGCATTTTTGGCATTTTTGTCTGTTTGTCTGTTTGTCTGTTTATCTGTTTGTCTGTTTGTCTGTTTATTTGTGCACGCATCACGTGAAATGTACGAAACCAATGTAGATAACTTTTATACATAAAAATTGTGCGTATCTTGAAGAATTACTTAGTTTTTGTTTCATCGCAATCGGTTCACTCTATCAAAAGTTAGATGAATTTAAAGTGTTCAAGAAGTAAAATTATCACAGCTCACGCAATTCGGTTACTCGGACAGTTGAACTCGCTATTCGATAGATGGCGTTGTGCATTTAAAGTCATTATCTGAATCGCGGTGTTAAGATTTTACGCGAAAGAATGACCCTAGAAAAAAAAAATGGTATGTAGTATGTATATTTTTTAACCGACTTCCCAAAAAAGAGGAGGTTCTATTTTCGACATTATGTATGTTGTTTTTTTTTTTGTGTATGTTCAGTGTTCACCGATATCTCCGTCAGTTGTGGACCGATTTCAAAAAATCTTTTTTTGTTTGAAAGAGTATGTTCCGAAATTGGTCCCATTTTAATTTGGTGTAGGACTGACGAAGCAATTCGAAGATATACAACAGAACTCTTCAATAAATAACGGCAAATCTCTCGGGATTGCTGCAATCGCATGTCTGTTTGTTGTTTATACCATTTCATAACATAACATCACGCCAGTACGCTCTTAAGGGGTACGCAGATCTCTCATTTCACCGGTTATGTTCAAGTTTCATGATATTAGGGTAATATATTCTGGCGTTATACGAGTTGGTAACTTACTAAACAACTTGCCTATTAGGTAGGTACAACTAAAAAGTGAAAAATAAAAAAAACTTTTTACAAAAAAATACTACCGACTTCCAAATAAAACTACAAAGTGAAAAATAACTTTATTTTTGGCAGTCGGTGTCCATAACGCAATAAATTGGTACCTACGAAAGATACCGACTTCCAAAAATAAAGTTATTTTTCACTTTGTAGTTTTATTTGGAAGTCGGTAGTATTTTTTTGTAAAAAGTTTTTTTGAGTATGTGGAGTAGGCAGGCAGGCTGGTAAGTATGATAGGGTTGGCAGGCAGATGACGGGAGCGAAGCCGCGGGCACAGCTAGTATTAAATATTTTTCTGAGTATTCTATATGCCAGACAACTTTTCCATACTATGTTATTTATTGCTTTCTCGGCTTTCAACGGATATTTTCTTTCAAAAGTTCGTTTTTTCCATGGAAGCAGAGATGTTTCGAAGAGAGCGATAAATGTTTTTAAAGTCACGTTTTGTATCGATTTTTTTGCGTTACACCTGACACCAATTCCGAGTAGTCTAACCGCAGGCAATATTCTTTGAGATCGAATTTATTTGCTACAACAAAACTGTTAAATCCTTTTCTAGAACCGTACGTCTAATATCTAGTATCGGATAGACTTTAACTAGATAAAGTTAAAACTTTAAAACACCTCTCTTTTTGGCAGAGGGTGAAAATTTATTTGTAATAATTATTAAAATATTGCAATAAATAATCCTTAAAAGAAAAGTTATAAAATATATTTGTAAACTTATTCTCCACTTACGTATTTTGTTACAAGGTTGTTGCTTTTTGTGCATTTCCGAACAACATCACTGTACGGTCTCATCACCGTACATTTTTCTGCATACTTGCAACCTACTTTAGGCCAACGATGTGCGTCATAGTTTGAACGTATAAAACATCATAACAAAGCAACCAACGTTGATAGTGATCTTATAGCCGTGTTGCTATCCAAACCAAGAGAGAGAAATAGTCGCCTTCCATCTAAGTTATACTGTAGTTTAGTTAACTCAAATATATTTAACTAGTGGATCTAACTGTGACGTGTTTCTGTCCAACCAACTAACGGCGAATCAGTGTACGGACTTACGACCCGTACAATCACCTAATAAAGGAATGGCGAATCTCCCTGCTATGGTAGTTGGAACCTTAGAACTATTCTTTACTCCACGTAGACTCTATAGGCAGATTTCTTCTTTGAAATTATCGCAATTATCTTCCCGTTAAGTTGTCCGGGTTTTTCTAGAAGTGTCTAGAACACAGTCCATTTATTTTCAACATATTTGAAAACGTGGAACTATACCAAAGCTAATATAGAACAATTACCATAGCTCTTAAGTACACAAGATAATAGTATTACAAAACCACTATAAAAGTTATTTCTTTGAAAGCGTTTTTACTTGCTCGTTCTTATTTACTTCAGTTCTGAAAGTTTCTGCTAGGTTAATATTTAGTTACGGTTCAAGGAAAAATAATAGCGTATATATAGGTAAAACATATTTTTAAAAGACATTTTTACTAAAAAAAAATACCGACTTCCAAATAAGAAAACTACAAAGTGAAAAATAACTTTATTTTTGGAAGTCAGTGTCTTTCGTAGGCACCATTTTTTTGCGTTATGGACACCGACTTCTAAAAATAAAGTAATACACTTTGTAGTTTTCTTATTTGGAAGTCGGTAGTATTTTTTTGTAAAAAAGTTTTTTTATTTTTCACTTTTTAGTTGTACCTACCTAATAGGCAAGTTGTTAAGTAAGTTTCGTATAACGCCAGAATAGATTATCCGAATATCATGCAACTTGAACAAAACCGATCAAATGAGAGATCTGCTTACCCCTTAAGAGCGTACTGTCGTGATGTTATAATATGAAATGATATAAACGATAAACAGGCATGCGATTGCAGCAGTCCCGAAAGATTTGCCGTTATTTATTGAAGAGTTCTATTGTATATCTTCGAAGTTCTTCATCAGATCTTCACCAAATTAAAATAAGACCAATTTCTAAACATACTCTTTCAAACAAAAAAAGAATTTTCAAAATCGGTCCACAATTGACGGAGATATCGGTAAAAAAAAAAAAAACATACAAGAAGTCGAACATAGAACCTCCTCCTTTTTCGAAAGTCGGTTAAAAAGTACCTAATGATGGGACCATGAAACAGATTGTACATCAGGAATATTAATTATAAGTAGATATTGTAATCACCGTGAAAAACGGTTCTTATTTTTTTTATTAACATGTAGGAGAATCCACTCCCTCACCATCCCTTCCCAATAGACATCAATATCGTAAATTAAATTTTAGGTAAATTAACTCTTTTTTACTACGAATATCATAAGGTAACTAACTGCCGCACTCAGAGACATTTAACGGTTACTTAACGCGCTCCTTAGTTAGCTTAGTATAGCTTTAGTGTAGCTTTAAGTAACCGTTAACGTCTCTGAGTGTGGCAGTAAGACTTTCTTTTCCAAGTATTCCTATTTCGATGCACAGATTTCTATTGTAAATTGGTATTACGAGAAATCTCTGTGTGAGTGCAGTAATTTGATATGTGTTTGATCTTGACTCTAGTCTAGGTCAGAGATGACAGAGACAAAGTCGACAATGGAGTGAGCTTACCCAGATGAAGCCTGTTCACTCTAACTTTGAAGAAATCTGGGTTGAATGCGTTCGGAAACACAGACGCAGGCAGTGAGTTCCACTCTTTTGCTGTGCGCATTATGAAGGATGTTTGGAAGCGCTTGGTGCGAATTGGTGGAATGACAACCCGCGGCGACCAATGGAATTCTCGTGAACTGTAACTGTGTGAAATAAAATTCAAAGCAAAGCTCTTGTTCCAATCAAAATGTTTTGAAACGCGCGTTTTCAATTGAAACGTGACGATGCAACTCCTGTTGTTAAAAGCTATCAGAATGTTTTGTCCGTCAAGGTAGAGCAAAAAAAAAGCGTAAACATACCAGCAAGCATTTGTATGCAGCATCGCGCGAAATAAAGACATTGTCTACATATGTATGCAAATTAAATTGAAATTGTAATACTGTGTTCGTTTACAATGAAATATTTCCTTTATTTTCACGACATATCTCTGACTTTAAATACATGTTTGGGATAAAAAGTTTAGTTACAAACAATCCTCTTTGGGTATTTTATTCGGTAGGTACGTGTAAAGTCAAAGTTAATCAAAATAAAAGCCGAGTACGCGCCTTTTGGTCCCCTATCTCAAATAGGTCAGAAGGTCACAAAGGAACCTATTAACTTTGTCACAAGACCGTAATTTGTCTGAACGTATTTGAATGGATATTCCCCGTAATGTAGAGTTGTACAGTTCTGAGAATTGACTGAGCAATTCATTCAACATAAAAGCTTTATAAATGTATTTTTTGTAAGCATTCATAGATTTGTTAGTGGATTTATATAATTAGTTTTGTAAATAAGTAATCGCTTCTAACATGTTCTGTTTTTTGCGTTGTTATTGTTATTTATAAAAAATCGGGAATCGTAATCGCTCAATCACTTTGACTGAGTATTTTTTTTATTTGTGATGGGTTTGCTCTTGCCTCTAGTCTAGGTCAGAGGTGACAAAGACAAAGTCGCCGATGGAGTGAGCTTACCCAGAAGAAGCCTGTTTACTCTAACTTTGAAGAGATTTGGGTTGAATGCGTTCGGAAACACAGACGCAGGCAGTGAGTTCCACTCTTTTGCGGTTCGGTTTGTCCGTGAGTGATTTGTCGAGGGTGAGAAACCTTGAGCAATAGTTAAGGGCCTACAACCGCATCAGTGCCGTAAAACGGTTACTTTCTAAACCACACTCCTTACTTAGGCTAGGTTAAAAGGTTTGAGAAAAAAAATATTGATTCATGTACATTTTTTTTTTAAACAAGGTTTTTTCGTGTAACTTTGCTGCGTGTAAGATATGCTTTTAAAAAAAATTAACAACACAATATTTTTTCGCGACTTTTGGAAACTCTTCCAAAACGACTTTGATGTTTAAAAATATTTTTATACAGAAAAATTTATGGCTGGAATTACTTTATAACTAAAATAGCATATGTAAATCAAATAATATATTGCAAACAAAACTGTTCAAAAGGAGGTTCAATATTGATGTTTTGGCATCGAACGGGCGCACGGCCAGTACTGCGTTAACATTGGGGCGTATACATCACCTATAGTGTGATTTGTGACCCCGTTCAAGGCTTGCTTAGAATCAAATACACTAGCAACATAAAGTCTCTCTAATCCCTAAAACTTTGCGCCACAAGGGTGAGCACGGCCGACACGCAAACACAATTATGCCTACAGCGGGCGGCTTTAATTACTAATAAAGCAAGGCAGTGTCAGCTACTAGTCTATACCACCTGACACGCCGGAGATATACAAAAGCGACCTATTTTCCCAGAGAGAGAAAAGAGGCGGCGTAAATTGTCTACTGTTTTTTTCTTTCATTAGTCTGAAAATACCAGTGCCTTGCAAAAGTACGCTTTAAACGAAAAATAAGTACTTGTTAGTGTATATTGCGAAAACCGTTTTTAAGCAAGGGCTCTAAAATATTTTGATTAAACACAGTTTTCTTTGCTGTCGGAACTGTTTGAGCTGTGGACCGTACAATGTTGTCTTTTAGTTTTGTAATAGGTACCTGTTTTTTCTACGTATTTGTGGCAAGATTCGTAATATTTAAAGCTATTTGGGCTGTCAGTAACTGCGTACTTTCTTATTTTGTGAGCTTATTTCTTTGGTTTGTTTGCTCTACTAACTCCACTTTATCCTCTTTGTTACCACTATATATCGAAAAAAATATTTAACCCACAATTAGGAAAAATGTTTTCTGTATACAAGCACATTTTGCTCCATTCTCAAGACAATTTACGGCGGCAGTACACGACTGTGTGCGCTGTGTATGTCGTTAACAAAACAGAATTACCTCGACGACAACTTCCTGACTCTCACTCTATCCGCTCCCTTTTTGTTTAATATTTTTTACGTAGGCACGTCTATCGTGTACTTATCGAGTTGTAACAGCGAATTTTGTGTGAAATATAATCTTAGGAACAACTTCGAACAACATTTTAGCAAAGTTTATGTAGATTGATCAAACTCACTCCCCAAAAGTGAACTGAAACTGGGTTAAGTGGATAGGGACGTATATAATTGAAAATAGGGATGTTTGGTGGCTATGTATCACTTGTACATGTAGCCGAGCTTACGTGGTAGACGTAATTTAAAACGGGGTCATTCCATGCATTGTACAGTGTGAAACCACGGCGGCTACTTTTAATTTCCGTCTTCGGGCGAGCAACTCGGCGTGGAATAAAACAAGTAACACATATCATGTTTCCCTCATTCACAAACCGGCGTGGAAATGCTAACATAGCGTTACCCTTACTTTTTATACGATTTTCATTTCCGTGTCGCCCGTGCACGCTCAGTGCTAGCCAGGAAATTTATTTTATTTTAGAAACTATGAAACTGTCGAGTTTATGCATTGTTCTCTACCGACATTAAGCAAGATATTTATTTATTTATTATATACTTTATCGTACACCACTTAAATAATTACAGGACAAAAAACATTTATAAAGATAAGTGTACAATGGCCGACTTATCGGTCTTTCTTTATTTACATATATATATTTATAAATTTACATTGTTTAAAATACTAAATTAACAATAACAAATGCCAGGTTAATTTTCAATGACCAGCCAAATTTTTGTCAGGAATTAGGTATCAATCAAAGAACGGTTTATGCAAAAATGACCTCGCAAAAAAAGAAAAAAAAATCAGCCAATCAGTACATTTTTGTTCAAATGTACGACTCTTTTTTTATTAAACTACTAACCCTACCACCGGTACATTGTATTATATTATGTTTTAATATTGAGTAATATTCAATGTTCTATGACAATAATACAAATATTTATCATACAAATTACTTAGAAAATTATCACCGCTACACCGCGTAGGTACCTAATAGCATTATCCTCGGCTTAATTGGAGACGACTCAATTTATCTTCGTGGGGAATATTGTCCCCTACTCTGGTCAGTGTAGACGTCGGAAAAAAGAAAACAGGCAAAGATATGTGATATGTGAGATATGTGATAAACAAAGATATGTGAGATATGTGATAGAATGTAACAACCTGTACACAACATGAAATGCAATAAATGAATGAATATGAATATGAATATGATATCCACACCTCCGTCTCAGTTGTCGTATGAAAGAAATCGAATATCCTTTGGGAAAACACACGGTGATAGCGCAGCCGGGTGGAAAATAAAATATTCACCGTCGGAGATTTCTTCAAGATAAAGGTTTCTTAAAATATCGTCCAAAAGGATTCATAAGTATCTAATAAAATGATGAATTTACGAATACTTGCTTGGAATATCTTAAGTGATAAAAAGGAATTGTTCGAATGACGACGTTTTAGTCTGTTATGTATGAACAATGTGTATGACACAATGTGCTTTTATTACGTAATGAGACATATATTGTACGAAGATATTTTATTGGGCATGTTTTGCTGCTGACATTTAGCTAAAATATACAGGGTGTTTGGAAGGGAGCTGTACATACGCCTAGGGTAGAAACTAGGGATAGTCTGCTACCTACCCCCGCCCATTATATTGACCTTGGCCTCAAGGTTTTTTTTTAATTTATTATTATTTTTTATTTGACTTTTTTATGATTTTTTGACTAAAACTACCTGTAGCTCAAAATCTATCCATGGGACCGGTCGGCTAATGGTCTTGTTTTAATCGTTAGAGTCTTAGGGTCCTGCAAAAAATTATTTTACACCAGAAAATTGTGGAGAAGAAAAGTTATGGGGCCTGAAGTACCGTAGTAAGTTGCGGAAATTAATTAATAACTTTAAAACTAAAAGTGATAATTACACTTTTAGCATATCGTTAGAAAGGGCATGGACTGAGGATGTTTTAAAAAATCAGAAGAACTCCAACCCTGTTAGTTTTTTTTTAAACCCCATAGAAAGTTGCCCTTAAAATTATTTCTTTACCTTACTACGGTACTTCAGGCCCCATAACTTTTCTTCTCCACAATTTTCTGGTGTAAAATAATTTTTTGCAGGACCCTAAGACTCTAACGATTAAAACAAGACCATTAGCCGACCGGTCCCATGGATAGATTTTGAGCTACAGGTAGTTTTAGTCAAAAAATCATAAAAAAGTCAAATAAAAAATAATAATAAATTAAAAAAAAACCTTGAGGCCAAGGTCAATATAATGGGCGGGGGTAGGTAGCAGACTATCCCTAGTTTCTACCCTAGGCGTATGTACAGCTCCCTTCCAAACACCCTGTATACTTATACTCTTTTTCCTACAAAAATATATAAGTTGTGATACTCTTCTAGTACTTACATTCTATAACCACGATATTATCACTACAAACTTTGACAAAGTAGATAAATCTGTTAACCGAGCTAATTAAAGTTTCAGAATCTCAAGTATTTGCCGCAACTTATGATTGTTAGAGCTGAAAGCTAAGTGTTAATTAATATTAAAGTGAATGATTAAAATTATTATGAACAGATGTAAATAAAAAGCCATATTGCTTAGGTATAGCAGACATTTTGATGATCACTGTGCTTAGTATCTTTGGGTGTGTATAACTAACGTATGGCATTAAAATGTTTTATTTCATCTCTAAATAGTATAAAACAAAGTCGATGGCCGTATCAGTCGACGTAATTTCTGTTTATCCCATAGATTTAGAATTTTTTTTGCTACGCAAAAAGATACACGAAGCGTGCGAGCGAGAAATCCTAATCAAGTACAAACCACCCAAGAGAAAAAGAGAGCGTGAATGACGTACCGATATGTCATGTTTTTCGCGAATAAGTAAACCTAGCGGACAATCTGTTTTACGCCGCGGTGAATTTCTTGCATTTAAATAATAATCTTTAGATTTAAATTGATAATATTAATTATACAATTATGGTGACTTGTTCTGTGAGTGAATGTGACGTTACAAGATGAAATAACCCCAATAAATACACGTTTCACAGGTAAATACAATTTTGTCCTTGGATTGTTTTGAACCATATTTTGGCGAATTTCTGCTAGTAATCGGCTCAAAAAAAGATTCTTACAATAGTATATTGATTTCCAATGTTATATATAAGTATATTTCGTATATATAAACAAAATTGGAGAAAATATTATGTAAAAGAGTAAATTGATTGTTTACGCTAGGGCTTGACAAAGCGGTGACGTCATGAGTATCGATAAAAACTTAATCGTTTTTAGTGACATCATGACATGAATACAAACTTATTTAGTCAGGTTTTGTTAAAATAGATTTAAGTTACGATTGAGAAGATGTTTTTATCGAAACTGTACTTAAAGTTGCATGTTTATTGTTGCCTTTATTTTTCAAAAAAAATCGGAGTGTTTTGATGTTTTGTTACTTTGAGTAGGTTTAGGAATGTCATTATATTCTTCTCCTTAGCGTGTCGATGGCAAATATAAAAAGTTAAATATTGTGTTTGGCCCAGAATTCAGCCACGGCAATACCATTCGGTGACGCAGTCATAAGGTCTTCGTAAGTACAGGTGACAGGGCATGCTGCGCTCTCCGTGAGATGGGCCATGGTCTGCGGAGAGATGCTGCATAAGCACTGAAGACTAATGCCATCAGAGAACCCCCACCTGAGGAGGTTGTCCTTGCTGCGGCCAACCCGAGTGCGGAGTCTATTTAGGGTCATTATTATTGTATGCATTTATTAGTTTTACAGTGGCTAGAATACATCAGTGCTCTGCTCATCAGCAATTTTTTATGTTGTGTAAATAATAATATATAATATTTATGTACCTACAGATTCCCAAATAATTCTGTATTAAGAGAAAAATGGATTCGAATTTTAAACAGAGATGGATGGTCTCCAAATAAAAACTCTACAATATGTAGTAAACATTTTGAGTCGAAATACTGCATACAAAGATAACATCGACGACTTCTAATGAAATAATCTATACCTACTTTAATTGTGCCTGTAAGAATGACGCTTCCTATCGTATGGTTAGTTAGTGGCCAACCTAGTGTTAGTTTTCAAACCATCTAGATACCTCTAACAGACCTCATCTACTTTTATAAAATATGTAAACGTGTTTGTACAAACCAACTTACAGAAATAATATCATTTATCATTGAACTATCTGCTGGCCATACAAATATTTGTTCCGTGCGGGAATCAAACTCGCGACACGCAGCGCAGCAGCCGATCGCTCAACCACTACGCCAACCGTGTCGTCAATTTCAAATACCTGACTGCGGTATTTTTTTATTAGTACTTCAAATACTTGTGGCTTCAAAATACATTCTGCGATTTTATTAATAGATGCGTTCTGCAGAAAATAGCGCTTGATAGCTTTCATAAGCAAAATGGCGACCGCGTACGTCAAATTTTCAAGTACCTTGTAAATTAACATTTTCATTTCAAACGGTTATTTTCACCGAACTTCTGTGTATTGATTACGAAGAAAGAAGAAAATGAGATTGTGAAGTTTATTAGTACGAATGTCACGATGAATGACCAATGAATGAATATTTTGTTATTTGTATTTTAAATAAAAATAGTTAAAATACTGTACTTTACATTTTAAATACACGACTTAAAAATATTTTGTATTTCGTATTTTAAATACATGCGAGATATTATTTTGTAATTTGTATTTTAATTAAAGCAAAGCATGGTTTTTGCCCAGCAATCGTGTTTCTTAAGGTGTTCACCAAGTATCGATATCGATATTGAACATGGACTTTTTATCAACACTTTTTTAACTAACACATGGACAAATTCCCTCACACATAGATTTTATATTTTTGGTTTCGTTTTCCATCTGACTCTGTGTATCTTGTACATACTACATCTATGGTTTATCCGCTAACTTCTTCTAAATCACGCAACGGACTTGATGAACGATTTTCACTAATACAAAGAACGAAAAAAAGAGAAGTTTGTGTATAATTTGTCCCGGTTGAGTGGCTATTTTCATAATAATTATAATCTTCAAAAGATAAGAGTTGTTAGAATGAAATTGTGACGGACTCAAAATATTCATTATACCAAAAAATCGTTCAATAACTAGATCAAACATTAGCATTTTTTTTTTAATGTGGTTCTCTAAACTGATGTACAATCGAATATCCAAAACAATAATATACAACACAAAAAGTCTGATTGACATCTTAAATTTACATGTGAAAACACTTATTATTAATAAAAAAAAGAATTTAAGAAAATAGAAAACGATTTTTTAAAACAGATGGTAATATACTAAACGAAAATATTGATATAACATATGTTATGGCACAAACTGAAATTTAAAATTAAAACTGGAATTTAATGAAAATTATGTGTAATTTATTATTAGAGTATGTAAATATTGTGTCATTTGAGCATTATGGACTTTGATATCATCTTTTAGGTAGCATCGGTTATAAAATAAAGTATAAACTTTACCAAGCTTATAAAATTGAAGATAAACCTCGTAAACGTTGTTAAGTCCCACCAGACTGAAATACAATCATACCTAATGTAAATCTACATCAAAATAATGTTTATCCGCAAACGAAACAAAATACGACTTCTTAGCGGCACAAAGGCACAAAATGTTTATTGACAAAGTTTCGTAAGAAGCTGACAGGGTAGCGGAACAAACGTCAGATAGGATATAAGCAAAAAGTCTTCGGCTAAATCGAGTCCCATCGCAAATGTTATGATGGATACCCTTAGGTTACTGACTGTTGTGTGCCTACGACATAAATCCAATATGACATGTTTGACATTTTCTCTGTGTTTTTATATGGCTTTTGCTCAACTATAAAACACGAATACCTATAACTTTGAAAAAGATCTGTAATCGAAATAGGAATATTTTTTGGACTGTTCCTAGGCACTTTTTTTTCCTTTAATTGGGTTTTAGGTATTGTTTTTCCACGAAAACAACTGGATACGTATTATTTATATACTTATTACCCAACAGATTGTTAAAATTTTTGAGAGACTCGTAGACCCGAGGGTCTACGAGTTCTATAATATATATACTTAAATTTTTTTTTCCGACTTTTCTCACGGAAAACCATCATTATATACTCGATCATCTCACTTGATGTCAGTGTTTAATATTTCAAACCCGTATTATACTAGGTAATGTCAGATATATTTTGAATCGGTTTTTTTATCTCAGATGCTTTTCTAAAAATAAAAATTTTGCTTACAAGTCGGAGCGAACAATAACTTAAAGAAATTTCACGAATCTTCGCTCAAGCTGAAGTTATCGTCGTATTAAACTAAACTGAGCTTATCTTACTGCGTTATGATTAAAATAAAAACTGATGGAGAGTTCTAGAACGCTGGATATTTATTATGAAATCTGCCTGCTTTAATAACAGTCTTCTCACCAAAATTATTTATTTATTGGCCTATCTACACTAATAATTGTTACACTAATAATCTGACTAATATTATAAATGTGAAAGTTTGGGTGGATGTTCGTGTGGAAGTGTGGATATATCATCATCAACAACATCATCATTTCGATCGACCCCCAAGCATCGCCAATATATATTTGTCGATATATATTTGTTACTTAATCATGCCAGAACGGCTTAACGGATGTAGATGAAATTTGCTACAGAGATAGATTATAGTCTGGAATAGCACATAGCTTTTCATCCCGGTTTAATATTCCCTCGGGATAAGAAATCACTTTTCACGCGGGGGAAGCCGCTTGCAGAAGCTAGTAAACTTTTTTTGTTTTATTATATATAATCTGTAGGCACGCGCTTGACCACTATCTCACCTGATGGTAAGTGATAATGTGGTCGAAGGTGTAGCACGCTTGCCTAGAAAAACCCATTCACTCTTGATTTAAAATACTCCTAGATTGTAGCTATCGGGAAACACAGACTCCGGCAGGGAATTCCACTCCTTTGCTGTACGCATAATAAAAGTGTCCCAAAAACGTTTTGTGCGTATGGGTGGGATGTCCACCATGTACCGATGACGCATCGCCGAACGTTTGGTAGTCCGATGATGGAACGGGCTGGGCGGAATTAAATCATGTCATTCCATAGCACACTCCCCGAAATGTAACCGATAAAAAGCCGACAAACTGGCAACTCAAACTGGAGCTTTGACTTGACCAGTGCCTCATTGCCGATAAGTTTCTTGGCCCGCTTTTCGATCGACTCTAGTGCATCAAGCTGGTATTTGGCAGATCCGTCCCAGAGAATAATACAAGACCTTATAATACAAGCAATAATATAAACTATGTGTACAATATGATGCGATAGACACATTATACCGTACCAACTCGACGAGCAAATGAGACCACATAGACTCTAACTGCCTGTTTAATTTCGGTTTATTTGTGACTTACAAGAGCACATCGTAATATAAATGATATATCGGCGAAGTAAATAAACATTTTACGAAGTTCTCAGTAGCAAGTTTACGAAACTTTCAAACGAACGAGTAAAGGAATGTACATGTGAATAAAACCTAATTTAAGTTACAAAAAAGTCGCGAGGAAAAAGGAAAGTCGGCACATTTCAACGACATGTACTTTTTTTAGTGTTGTGCCTACAGTTTTTACACCAAAATGTTGCAAAGTCCGTACCTACTTGGAAAATTCGCGCGATACAAAACAGTGTTTTTGTTTATCATGAATAATTCACTGTTGTGTAACATTATCGGAGTCGGGATAATCTATAAAGGACAAGGAATTGATTCGAAGGTGTACTTGAAAACAATAGATTATTATTAAGCGAAGACAAATCACGTTTTACAACGATCTAGATCCTTTGTTGTTTAGATAGACAGTTACAAGAGAGTTCTTTATCGAAATAAAAGTTAGAAATTTTCTGCATGATGAAATCAAATCCACCATTTATCAATAAATGGTATAGAAAACTTTTAATAAAAGTTTCTAAATTATCAGAATTTTCTTTCAAATCCAGTGAAATGCTTTCTTATAATCCAGTTTCAAATGATAAAAGTTTTAAATGGAACCACTTCGAGTTCAAATATAACTTGGAATTGGAACCCTTCCGGAAATGGCATAATAAAGCCACTTTTGGCTGCCTATGAAGTAATAACTGTGCTTTATTTATACTTACGCACTTACTTTATTTTTACGCCAATAACCCCTGAACGTAGGGGCTAAAGTGTTGTTTTATACAAACCTAATGATAGTATCTAATGTTTGGTTGCTACGAAGTATTATGTGCTACGCCGAGCTACGGCGTAGCAAGTGTTGCTACGAAACTTTTAGTATTCAGGGACTTTAGACAAAATGAGATTCTAACAGCAATATCGATGGTCAAAATGCCAAAATGCATGGGCATTATCACTTAACGTTTCGGCAGCGCCCCTTATCTTCCCATATATCCCAATCTCAAACCTTTGGACGATTTGGAAATCGTTATCACTGAAAGAATGTAACTTTGTACAGAACTAAGATCAATCGTTGCAAGTTCAAATAAATTTAAGTAGTTTTACTGTTCAACAATAACATTGGTTTATGTTCGCTTGTTACTCAGTGTGAGAAGAAGTTACTTTTCATTACTCATACTCTGAAAGTAGGTCTTAAGTTGCCTGAGGAGCGGGTTGAAAGTAATACTTTTCAGCCCGAGGGAGAATCGCTTTCAACTGACAGCTGTCAAATTATTTAAAAAAAAAACTAGTTCCTTTTCACATATCTATTGAACCATGTTCCAACTTTCTATACAACCACGAAGTAAAATTGAAATAACTTAAAGTTAAGTATTGATTAAAGAATATATATTTTTTAAATAACTTTATTATAATTTAGTTTCAACAATTTCTTTAAAATAACTTAGATTTGGGCAAAATATTTACCATTTTTTCAATGATGAAAATAAAAAATAATGGCTGAATAGCAGGCCGGCCACAGAAAAAAAAAACAAACAAAATAGGCGGGAAAGCGGCAATCATTTTTTCTTTAGCTAATTCATGTTTTTATTTTTATTTCCTTGTATTTGTAATGAAAAGCACAGTGTTTAACTCGGGTTAAAGACTTATTTAGTCCCTCGAACTATTGGCGCCCTCACTTCGTTCCGGGCGCCAAACCCCGTCTCGGGACTAAATAAGTTACTTTCACCCCTAGTATAACAATGTACTATTAAACAGATCATTTGGTTTGTCGCCGTACAAAGTCAGATGTCATTTTGATGAAACTGTTTTTCTAGTAACAAGCACTGCCATCCCATATTCAACAGATTAGTTCCCGGCAAATAACAGAATATTGTCTAACAGAATAATCCACTTACACATTATCTGACGGCCTGCAGACGGGAAATGCTCGGGAGGAATCTAGCAAAAATGTGAAGTAAATAAAAGTTATTATTTATACGTGTTGTTGATCAGAAGCTCCCAAACTTTTAGCCAAATGCGACAAAGGGATGACAAGAGAATTGGCAAAAAATATTTTCACCTGTGCCACGTGAAAATATTTTTGTATTTTTTGCCGATTCTTTTGACAGTGCAATATCCTCCTAAATCAATGTTCTATACCGAGACTTTTGCGGATTATTCAGCAGCGAACGATGACGAAATTTTTATTTCGTTTTTGCCTTTACATCGCTGTATTCGTGTATCAATAGCTGAGTTTTCGCAGAGAAATGATTCTAAGGGATTCTACTATTGGGATAAATATAGTATTCTATGTCCATAACAAGGATATGTTCAAGTGTGTGTGTGTGTTGTAGTTTCATCCAAGTGCAGCCGTTGATGAGTGATAGATTAACAAATATATAGACTTTCATATTTTTAATATGAATTGTTAGAAAGTTAGACAGGATTAGTAAATCCTAGCTATACTTAACTGAAAAAACAACCTCGGCAAGAAGTTCCGCTGCTTAGCGGTAGATATATCCGCATAATCAATGAGTAAGCGGAATACTTTGTGCGTACAGACGGAATAAGCCATATAATATAGGCATATATAGGCACATATCCTACGTCTCGTCGTCAGATGATGGAATGGGCTTCAGGGAATTAAGCCGTGTAATTCCAACGCACACTCCCGGCAATGTATCCGATAAAATACCAATAGGGACGCAACTTCATGTTATTTATTTTTGCAAACGAGAAGTCACAGGAATGTATCAGATGAAATACCGATAGGACACTGCTTCGTTATAATTATAGTTATAAATAAAAACTGAATTAAACATGCTATTAAAAATATGATAGCATGGGATTCGTGTGTGTAAAATAGTATATTATGAAACTAGTGAATAAAGGACAGATTTAAAGCGAGGGCCATAGATGAATCACGAGGATAGCCAGTGATTCAAGTGTTAGAATCCTGAGCGACGCGAGGGATTCATGGCCCTAGATATAAATCCGTTTTATTCAAGAGTTACATACTATGCTTTATACCATGACTACGAGAAAAAGAAAGATTTATGCGAAAAGCACAAAGAGTTTGTATGTCGAGTATTATTTGCACAAGGAGTTTGCATGGAGTATTTTTTGCATAGCTATGAAATGGAGTTTTAATATATTGGAGTGTTCTAAATTCAAACATCAAAACAGTGATTAAAAGTGCTTTTTATTCACTGTTTTCAGTGAATAAAAAAAGCTTTTTAAAGGGAGAATGGTATAATAATTACATATACTCTGAGTATAAATGGTGATAAAATACTAATAATAGGTGGCAAGTTTTTGTCAGTGTTCCCAGGGTATTTTTAGTTCCCAGGCTTTAATTACAGTTTATATAAGTAATGAAGATGATGCTGTTTTACATCACAAGTTGCCTGCTAGCTGTTAACAACACTACGAAAATAATAGCAGGTGTAGCAAACAGCAATCAGCATCACATAAATGAGGTCAAACCACAGAACAAAAAAAACGCCTACCCCCAGTTTTTAAATTGAGAACTTATTAAACATATAGCTTGAGAACTTGTTTGCATTGAAGTAGAGTTTTCAGTCACCCAAAGAGCAATGGAGAGGGCTATTCTCGGAGGTTCTTGTGTGATCGAATCAGAAATCTAGATATTCGCTAGAGAACCAGGGTCACCGACATAGCCCGAAGCATTGCCAAACATAAATGGCAGTGGGCAGGGCACATTGCTCGCAGAACGGTTGGCCACGGGGCAGAAAGGTTCTAGAGTGGGGACCGCGAACCGGAAGACGTTGCGTTGGAAGGCCTACCACCAGGTTGACCTATGACCTGGTGAATGTTGCTAGGATCCGCTAGATGAATGAATGTGGCGAGGCCTATGTCCAGCAGGGGACGTTTTTTGTCTGATAATGATGAGAGTTTTCAACTTCATAATTTCAACTCAGGGGCAAAAGTAACAGAATTCCAATTTATAAGAATTTTTCTTCAACAGAATCTGAAGAACCAGATAATGACGACCAACCTCTGGGTGGAGCAGTCGTGGTACGACTACAAGCTCCGTTGGGAACCCAAGGAATACGGCGGGGTTCACATGCTCCATGTGCCTTCTGATCACATCTGGAGACCAGACATCGTACTCTATAACAAGTGAGACCGAATCATATTTATAAGCTTCAGATAAATAATACTGTTAAATTATTATTGTTTGATAAATTCTGAAGGTGGAACAACGAATCGTGGGCTTAATCTGATTAATTTTAAACAGGGTTCCGCAGAGTAGCGCTTGTGTTATCGTTAAAGTAATTAGGCATCCCATTTGAGGGATGCCTCTAAAAGATAGCAGTATAAAACTTTTTAAGCTCATAGGGCTAATCCTAATTTGAGCGATTGATGTGAAAACTTTCTGAAGTTCAGTCAAATATTTCCAGTAGCCAACCAAACAATTCATCTGGCTTCTAAATACTCAGTCACTTGTTACAAAACTCTCGACCGACCGAAATGCTCGAACGAAAAAACAATTTCATTGCTGTTACCTAAAAGAAGAAAAGAAAATCTTCAGGTATATTTTTTCGTAGCGAGCCCGCATCCCCGCATACAGGACTAATTTCTCGGATAGCATTAACAGAGTTATAAGGAAAATACCGAGATCTGCTCAACCTTAATATCCAAAGTAAATTTTTCGCTCGATTTGTTACCAATACCTTTCCCATTCCCTTTATTTTCCTCAAACTAAGTTGTAACATCGATACGAACTACAAACAAGTCGCCTCACTAAGTTAAACTGTTCTAACTTAACTGGAGAACATAATTACGAAAGAGTAGGCATCATTTACCGTGATTCTGTCGCTGGCTATATTGCTAGGCTCTAATGAAAACGAAAATGTGCGCACTACGAGGTAACACGTGTAATTAACTTTGGATCGAGTTCGGAGAGAAACGGCCAAATTGGGCAATCATAATATGAAGGTGTTGGGATTAATATTGCAAACAGTCTAAACGAGATTATGTTGTTACACTTTTCTGATGAAGTTATTTAGAAGTAGGATTATTCCAGTGAAATTTTACGTTTTCACTAGTGTGTATGAGATATGCCTGCCTCCAAAGTAACTCAAGTGTGTTACAAAAGAAGCTAAGAGCTACTCGTTCGGGCCCTGAGCTGTGTGCGCCACGATTCGTTGCTTCATCAAATGTTAAAAAATGTACCAAATTAATACAGATGACATTCCATTTACACTTATTTTGTGCTAGTGCCCTTATGTTTTACACCTACACCATCGAACCACCCAACACTGACATCCTCACAAATACCCATAGTTACCAATTACTTTAAAACAGATACTTTATATAATTTAACAAGTAGACACAGAGTTATAAACATCACAATGTTTTTATCAAGAATCGTGAGTTCAGTACAAAAAAAAACCATACTTCATGCTTCTAAATTATCATAAAAAAGAAAATTGGACCCAAAATTTTACTACACACTGTAACAATTCGAATAACTTATCTCTGAACGCCGAATTGTGTTTATCGTAGCGAATATCAGCAAATCCCGTAGCGTCGAAAGGACAAAACAAAGCCTGTAAACGAATCGTATTTTACTTACAGTACAATCTTAGCGATAAAGGCTCACAAAAGCATAGCATTGTCCCACAAAAACCAATAAGCCGTGAATTCTGCGTTGTACCCGTCCTAATTGACGGAGGCCCAAAGATTACTGTGTCGCTCCCTTCCCCTCCCTTACCGGCTGCGTATATTTATCACTTATTCCGAAATTATTTCAAGCCCTAATAAAAAATTGAATTTGCAACAACTGTAGTTGAGTTGAAATTTAATTTCATCCTTTATATTCATATCATCTATGTGTTAACCCTCCATTTGGTATTCGTAGATTTTATTAAGGTTACTAAGAGCTAGAGATGTAGCAATAACTATAACAAATATAACAAACAGTTATTGTGGTAGAGTGAAATAAATCAACAATAATAAACACTGCAAATTATAACTATTAAACATTAATTATTCGCATTGAACAGCGATAGCTCTTTAAAGGCACAAACAACGATAAATTAAAAACGATTACCGCATCGTGAAATGCCTATCATAATACTATTACAGCCTTCATAACAAACGTTTTGTTTCGTTCCTGGCTGTTGTGGACTAGGTTGTTAAATAAAATTCCGTGAAAACATTTTGCAATTACCTGTGTAGTCTCGCGGGATAAACCTTGCGAGGTTTCAGGAAAATCAAGCGAACAAATACGCCTCCTTTCTCTCCCAGCGGGCTCCTTGCATCCTTCACCTCTTAAGATCATCGATTTTCTTTCCTAGAATAAAATTTCCATTAAAGACGAAGATGGTTAATTTCAAACGTTCAACGTTTCAGCTTTGAAAGTGTGGTGGAATGAGAGGTAATCCCTTTAGCTTAAACGATTACTTTTATTTAATTTGTGTATAATCATTTTTAGTAGGTTATAAAATTAATCTTCGGCCGTAAAGGGTTTTTGTTTGTGCTAATAGACTTGTTAATTCATTTGTGTAATTCCATTAAATTCGTGAATTAAATTCGTGTGTGACGGTATTAAATCAAATTATTAAAGTAAAGTAATCCTTTTCTAAAACGTTTCACACAATTACATAAAACTAAATATCACGAGACCGGCTCTTGCCTTGAGTTACAAGTTTCACTTGTGTGTTGTGCCCGTAGTTGGCATTCATTTTGTCGCAGCCGCCACCTTGAGGCGTCGGACTTTGATAAATGGCCGGGACAGCAATCGTTACTCATTTCCTGTCCCTTCCCGTGACCTGAGCCCCCCTCCCTCTCCTCCCCCAGTCCCGTCCGCCTCGACCCCTCTAATGTGCACATTTTTGCTTCTACCTCAAACCTGGAACACCTGCGATGAAGACCCTTTGAATGAACGAATCGCAGTGTATGGACCCCAACGCTGTGATTTGTTAACCCTTATCATCGAGTTTCGCGTAACCCCGTCCGTGTTTCATATTTTTGTTGTCATATTTTCCATTATTTTATTGGATGTCTTCGTTTTCATCCACATCTTTTAAATCAAGTTATAAATGATGCGATAAAATGCAATTTTCTTTCGCTGTTAATGCATGATTAATGTTGTGTTGTAATGTGTTAAATTAATTAAAGTAAAATTATAAAAGTAACTAAACCCTTAGTAATTAATTGTTAATGTTATAAATCATGTACTATATAAAGACGTACATTTAATATTATTTCGTCTTCGGATGCGTCGTCAAATGAAATAATGAGGATATTTTAATCTGTTATTATAAAATTATTTCATTAATTGTTTTCTTTCAGCGAGAGTTAACTTAATGAGTAATAAATACGATGAGTAACTATCTAATATTTGTCAAGAGTGACCATAAATTACTACACATAATGCATTATTAAAATTAAACAGAACATTGTATTATTTCATTGTTTAGGTCGGCACATTGTATTGTAGAGCGGCTGAACAAACTCAGCAGCCGAGTACCGGTGTTATTGACTAAAACGTAGTTTAAATACGTCGTCTTACGACGTTAAATTAGTGATTACGCGATTCAAGTACCTCGTGTACCTGTACTAACTACTAATAGAATGTTTGGAACTGTTAGCGACACAAAGCTTCCCGCACATGCGACATGGTCCACACACAACATACTCGTACTAACGCACTTGAGGGTATTTGGTGAGACACAAGTGAACGGTAGGGCCGCGAGACGGCTTGTAAACGTGCGTTAACATTACAGTGCCGACGGCAACTTCGAGGTAACGTTGGCGACCAAGGCGACCATCTATCATCAGGGGCTGGTGGAATGGAAACCACCCGCCATTTACAAGTCTTCCTGCGAAATAGACGTGGAATATTTTCCTTTCGACGAGCAAACGTGCGTTCTTAAGTTCGGTAGCTGGACGTACGACGGATTCAAGGTAATTGCGTGGAGCTCCGTCACCGCGCTCGCTGACCGCTCTGTTTGTCCGCAGCGCCGACGGCAACTACGAGGTGACGCTGATGACCAAGGCCACCGTGTACTACAACGGCATGGTGGTGTGGCAGCCGCCCGCCGTCTATAAGTCCTCGTGCTCGATCGACGTCGAGTTCTTTCCTTACGACGTGCAAACCTGTGTGCTTAAGTTAGGCAGCTGGACGTATGACGGCTTCAAGGTGACGCCCCGCTGTACGCTGCTTGGCGCCGCGCGCGCGGGCCGTAGCCGTAGGGCCCGCCGCCCCGGCCGATGTCCATGCAATAGCTTGTTGGCTCGAACGTAATTCGTCGTGTAATTATATTACTTTTCTGTCCATGTGGTATGTTATCTCACTTTTACATATTGACTGTAACGACGACGCTAGAGTAGTGGCGCAGAGCGTGCGCTCGCTGCCGACGCCCGCTCCCCGCCCTCCGCCCTCCGCCCGGCTCGCTCGTAGTCTGACATGTTGCAAGTTTACATTTCTATTGCGATGGGATGTTAAGTATATGGAGTAGCGGTTATGTCGACGTGCGTGATCACGAATGCTCCAGAATATCCTCGGCCGGTCCACTTAGCTCGTTCAGCCTTCCTCGCTCGACACGGAAAGGTATAAAATTCTAACAGCCAGGTGATATGGGATGCAATAACTTCACTCGATCCGATCCTACCCGACACATCCCGCTCCGATAGAGCCTTTCCGTGCTACACGATACGCCGCGAGTGCGAAGGTAAATACCAGTAGATGAGCGATGAGCTAACAGTCGTACGGTACGCGGAGCGGCGTCTCTCGGAGCTCACACCTTCCCATAGCTGGCTCCGCTCGCGCCACACACACACACACACGCACACGCCCGCCACTCGAGCGTCACACCAGCTTGCTGCATGCGACCCCGTGCCCGTCAGTGTACACTCCACTCACCGCATGACTCTCGCTTGTTTCCGAATCACTTGCATTCCCGATCACGGCGCGATCGCCCGCCGCTCGACGCGGTCGCGACTCTGTACACAGCTTCACACGAACCTCCACGCGAACAGGTTTAGCACAGCACGTGAAACCAAACGAACGATAAAGATCACACTTGTTGCTCTACACTATCGAGCATATAATAGTCATCATGTTGCATATTTTATACCTTTCCCTATTAGCGACTCATATACTTACTGGCTGTACCTAGTGTGGTGTCGCTGGCAGTCCATTGCATGTTGTCATTTCAAAGAAAGACGATACCACTCCCAATCTTGACACGGAGTCCATAATGCACAAAAATCTAAATGTTAAAGTAGAACTCGCCGTCTCGTCGAAGCGTCGAGGACCCTCACGCGTCGAGGAGACGGTCGTTGCATGCTATTACAACACTCGACCGAAGCACGCGTCTTATGCCAACACGCTGCGCCGCCCCTATACTATAGCGATCCCAATCGTATCGTTGGTTTGTTAGACAAAGAGGCTCACAGTTGGTATGAGGCGGGTCGCTCAGACGCTGCGTCCGCGCGACACACACACGCGCGGCGGAGCCGGCGCTTTCGACCTCCTTATCAGATTTTTTGACGAGTCGTTGAGAATGAAGGGCGCTACTTCCGAGATACGATACTCCGACACGAAGTAGTGCGCTTATTCTACGCGATAGCGTTAAGGGATCAGGAGAAGGAGGTCGTCCTCATCCTATTTACTCTTGTCGAAAGCTCCACGATCACTCGTTATATTCGGTGTTTTCTGTGTTTTCGCGTTGTTATTTCTTCGCATGAATCGAATTGTTGTGACATGTCTACATTGAAGATAAGTGTGTCGGTTTGTCGTTAAAGGTTTTGAACTCAGTTTGTACTCAGGTACATCCCACTTGGCACACTCTGTGGTATTGTTTTCGAGGCATCTTATGCGAACACCAGCTTGGAATATTCAGATCTTTTATACAGAGACTCCGAGATAGTGAAGTACACAGTTTAAATGTCTGCGTTGGCAAGATTTGATGGGATTTTTA
The DNA here is from genome assembly GCA_948252205.1 of Orthosia incerta. NCBI lineage: Eukaryota > Metazoa > Arthropoda > Insecta > Lepidoptera > Noctuidae > Orthosia > Orthosia incerta. The sequence continues at coordinate 13,276,373 of OX411748.1, forward strand.
TATCTAGATAATTCAACACATTGTGTGACAGGGTGCATGTATCAAATAAGTAATTCTTATGACTAAATAGGAAATGAATTAAACTTAAATAAATAGATATAACAACTAATCACTATCCTACGATGGAGTAAAAAATAATGATAAGTTAACTTAGACGCCTACACGATGAGCCATTGTGCACTACAAATATAGCCCCAAATAATTTATGTAAGTTGAGTGACCTAATAATTTTAATAAAAGTAGAAGGGAATAAATTAAAGTGAAAAATCAATAAATACAATTGTTTTTTACTCCATACAAGATACTAATAAGTAGAACTAACCTGCATCATTCTAAACGCATACCATAAGATTAAACAAGTAATAGCAAATGTGTTAAACTTCCTTATATATGTGTCTTTTAAAGTTATCGATGTGTATTTAACTAGAGTACATTAATTTTAAGCTATAAGAGAATATAGTAACAATTTTAATAATATAATTTTTGGCACCGGAGTCTTTATTGAATGATAAAAATGTGAGTAATCCGAGTAAGTATTAACAGATTTGTTCCAGATACATGGACTACAAAATGATTTAAAGAAAGATAAGTAACCATACATTACATCTGGAAACAGAATCATACAAGACCAAAATAGCTTTTAGTACATACAAATAGAAACAACCTTTCAAATACTCACTGCAAATATACAGGAATAGATTGCAAATACTTCCACTTTTCTTTGCTCTTCAAGGTTTGGCTAACCGAGGTCGCTTTAAATCAAATAAGCTTTAATGTGCCCCTTTTCAAAGCGAACACGTGACGTTCATAATCGCAATCAAGACACACGTATCTCCTGCTCACCCCACATTTGAAATTCTAATCAATTTTGTTCATTCAAGACGTAGGTTTAAGATGAATATATGAATTTGAACTCCGGTGCCTTGTGAAGTTGTTATGTGCACGTATGTTGGGACAAGTAAATAGTTTTGTGAGTTGGTATGTACACAGGTGGACTTGAGGCACATGGATGAGCAGGCTGGGAGCAATGTGGTGTCGGTGGGCGTTGACTTATCAGAGTTCTACATGTCTGTGGAATGGGACATCCTGGAGGTACCGGCCGTCAGGTTCGTAATCGTAAATACATGAGTACATACCTATCGGAAATTCCCTTTGAATTTTTAAATGGGTTTTTGCTAAGCCTACCTCTTGTTCAAAGCCTTGGTGTATTTTTACGTTTTAAGAGGAGAAAGCTTTTTTCGAACTGGATCGTTATGAAGAAAATTATAAATATCTGGCATGGTTATTATGGCCAGTGGTGTCTCATCCCATACAAAGAAACCGTGACGTGAAGTAACGGATATAGATGGTGATCTATCTATAACCGTGGAACGGAACCGAACGCGATCGATTTACAAAAAATAATCGGTATAATCAGATGACAAATTAGTTACGTCGGCACGGTTTCTTTGTATGGGATGAGGCATCTGTATGCTAGTATTATATTATCTGTGTTATGGCCTAGAAAAATAACTGTAAAAGTTGTCAAAAATAAAAGGTTTTGACAGCTATAATAAATAAACTTGATGGTTGCGAATGATACTCGTTGTTATAGTGTATGGGTTAACATAGTAATTAATTCGGATTATGATTTTTCAATTTCTTACGTAGAAAGTTATCGCAGCATATAAAATGAGAAACGTCAGTCCGTTGACGTTTCTTTCTTAGATTGTGACGACTTTAATAGTTCAAAACTCTTATTTTCCTGGGCTGTATAGGGTATTATCTATCTAATACCTTTAAACGAGAAATTCTTTTATATATATATATATATATATACAAGAATTGCTCGTATCGAATCTGAATCTCGGAAAAAACTCCAACGATTTTCATGAAATTTAGTAGGGGCAGAGGCAGGGGGTTTCGGGAGTGATAAATCGATCTAGCTATATCTATCTATTTTCATCCGAGCAGAGCTCGTTCGCCCAGGTACTTTTTATTACGCACGATAAAATTTGCAGAATTGCTTTTCCGTCAACTACTGATTAACCTACGCTAAAATAACTACTGACTTTTTCTTTCAACTTTTACCGAGTTTCCTCAGATCTTTTCAAGATGTTTTTTATTATTCGTTCCAAACTTCCGGATCGGAGGGAATCTAAAGAAAGACTTGTCCCGTTTTATATTAGTTTCTGTCCGTTATACAGATGGTCGGTCTGTATCTTTTGCTATATAAGGTCCCATCTGTTACTAACTAGTTTCATCCACTACAGTATATAAACTGAACCTGAAATAACAGAAGGAACTTCCTCGTGTACGCTACAAAAGATATATCTCATGTTATTCGCAGTTGATCTTGCCGTAAAATAATAACCGGTGCACGGCTATGACGGATGAGCACAACGATGTTCTCTCACATTCCGTTGAATTATTTAAACTATGACGGTGTAAGGATACTAAGGATACTCCAGTTCTTGCTTGGAAATATAAAAGTTTATCGCACGACCGTTTAGTTTCAGTTATTGAGGCGGGCGGCGACGGCTGAACTAAATGACCGCTATCAGTACTTATGTTATTACGACAGGGCTCATTTATCTTTACTTTAGAACGGAATACCCCTTCTTTGGTCTTTAAACATTTAATTTTATGAGTACCAACCAATTTTTATAATAAAACATGAATATGTTTTCGGTTAAATAAAATGTTCGTCTTCAAAAAATGTTTGGTACTTGAACAGTAATTAAAAAAGGCCCAAGCAAAGGTTAATACTGAACGAAATACGTCCCGTTGGCGGTAAACAAAAGTTAATTGGAGCCCGATGTACCGCGCTCGTTTGTCGTCAGCCTCCTTGCCGCACGGCTCCGGCTACGGGCCGTTATCCGCCTCTCGAACACACGAGTGTCATTATTAACCCGGAGTCACTTACCTCGCCATCACGTTTACGACGTGTATCCGCTTTGCCACTTTAAGCTGCGCTTGCTTCTAAACTCACGTCTCACAAACTCACCGATTTCAACCCCTTCAAAATGCGTGCCTATAATAACCTGAATAAGATTTTCCGATAAGTCACGTTGTCGAAGGTTCGAGCACCCCGGTATCCTCCAAATAATCTAATCTGCTTGTCTAAAAATGCTGAGCAGATCCTTGCTTCATCTCAATGTACATTTTCCTTTATGGACGCCATTTTAAAATTCTAAGAGGATTTTAAAAAGGAAGAGGGAGGTGTTTGGAATACTTACAAGAAAACAAGCAGTAAAAGGCGAGTTGTTGTTCTTAGAAATAAAATTTTCACTTTTTTGGCTTTACAGAAGTGACGTTTAAGTACCTCGTCAAAATAAAACAGTATTTCAGCTTTACTTACACGGGTGGCGTATTGTGAAAATGTTGCAGTAACAAAGGCCCTTGCTGAGGCAACCCAGTGAAATCTACTTACAGTCGAGCCTCCGGTAATGTCCTTTATACATATTCTGTAGTTGTAACTCAGCCCGCGGCTGACTCCTGCTTGCTTTGAATAAAGTTCGCATTTCCACGTTACAAAGCTATTGCAACGCTAAAATTGTCAAGTGCTTTTACAAGCTGCGACATTTTCTAAAGACTCTGTCGTAGACGTTGTTCAAGGTTTAAATTAACGGGTTTTATTAAAATATCTACAATGAAAATCTGTTGCTCTTTGTTTGACTTTGAGGTTATTTTGAATTGTTTACACGCGAATATGACGCCGTAAAATACAAATCTATAGACATAAACATCTGTACATACACTCTACGTAATAAAACTGTACAGCACTCGATTTTCTCCAAAAATATTAGCCCAATAATAAAACGCTCATTTTTATCACCGTGAAATATTATATCATAACTTTGCATACGGAATGTAACCCTTCGTTTGATTGACGGATAGCTAGACGGCCGGGACAAAATGCGCTTTTCCAGATAAAATGATTTCCCTTGAAACGATATAAATGCCATTTTCGTATTCCTTCAAAGCTTTTATGAGCTACTCTACGAAATTACACGAACACAGTTCTATATGGCTTGGTCATAAAATATTGTTTAACGGACATGGCCAGAATTTGTATGGAGCTGTGCCCTAACAAAAAATATTTATGTACATTGACATACAGTACGTCGTATTAAAGCTTAGAGGTATGGCTTTCCAATAGTTTTTGTTTTATGATCAGAGAAGAAGCGGGAGACACTGTATAAGGAAACAAAAAAATGCCGAATCATTTTGAATAGCAATGATGTCGCGTTTAAGTGACAGTTGACATTTGACAATGACAGTTGACAGTGACAGTTGGCATTTGACAATGACAGTTGACAGTGATATTTGACAATGACAGTGACATTTGACAACCACTCTCAAACGCAAATGCATTGCATAGAAACCGCTCAAAAACAATTAACATACATATTTTTTGGATTTTTTGTCGCCTGTTCTTGAGAAATGCAATTGTTGCGTTTAATTTCAATTTCTTTTACAAGTAATTTTCACATATTAATAATGACTGTACATTAACGTATTCTGAATTGATTGTAGGGCAGAATCTGGCCATGTCCTTTGCATGCGTATAGGTACCAAACTTGTACTTACATTACGGATTCTATAACTTTATTTGCATTCACATTGCTGCGTCTAACTGTCCAACTACCTACTTATTCAAACCTCCTCAGAAACATCAAAGTAGTCTTACATTGCCACGGCTTTAATCTCAACTACTTAAAAGTTGCTATTGCTCGCCTATAAAATGATATTTAAATATTAAAATCGCTTGTAAAACGCCAACTGTAACTGAAAGGCGAAAGTGTCGTTATTGATGTTTGAGTTTCGCGAAGTTTCGTTTGGAGAGGCTCTGTGACTCAATGGCAGTATTCTGTCCTGTAATTTGATTTCAGAGTTCTACGCATTTTGGGTAATGTAATAAGACACATTTTAAAGGCAATACGATAACAGTTTTGTCTTCAATGTTTTGTTAACAGTTTGACTCTGATTATTATTTGAGTATTGCATAAGCAAATTAATTTGTCGTTTATTTTTTGCATGAGCAAACCCTAGGCTAGGCTACTATACCATGGCTATTTCACCATAATATGGTTAAATAGTTTCTGAATTGAATAAGGAGTTAAGAATGTGTCAAATCCTTCTCTAATGCCAAAGTTTCACGGGTTATCAGGCTAAAGTAGAGTTTGACAACTTCAAATTCTTAATTCAGAATTCAGGACTAAATCGACAGAGAAATAAATAGAGGTGCATAAACTGAGACTGACTTTGTACCGCAGTTTTCTGTAATCATATAAACTGTTTGGTTATTTGCACAGGAATGAGAAGTTCTACACATGCTGCGACGAGCCGTACCTGGACATCACATTCAACATCACGATGCGGAGAAAAACGCTGTTCTACACTGTGAACATCATCATCCCTTGCATGGGAATCTCCTTCCTAACCGTCCTCACATTTTACCTGCCTTCAGATAGCGGAGAGAAGGTAAATTAATTTTAATTAAAATGAAATGTAGTTAGTAAGCTTGATTTTCAATGTTTATGGTAGTACGACTATGGTTTTTAGGGAAAACATAGTGAAAAACTATATATGCACGTGCTTTTTTATGAGACTTGTTTAAACTCTATTTGGACAATACAAAGTCTGTCGGGTCAGTTATTCTATACTAATATAATTATAAAGAGGAAAGATTTTTTGTTTGTTTGTTTGTACCGAATAGGCTCCGAAACTACTGGACCGATTTAAAAAATTCTTTCACCAATAGAAAGCTACATTATTCCTGAGTGACATAGACTATTTTTTAATACCGAAAACAGGTCTTGTGGGGTGGTACACGGGAGCGAAGCCGCGAGCAACAGCTAGTTTAATATAAAAATAAGTCCAGACCAAATTAAACTTGTAATGAAATGAAATATTATAATAGATTCGAGTTTTTAAGTAATTATCTCGGATTCACTTAACAGAGCCCGACTTTGGAAGTGATATTAGAGAATAGCCTTACTGATTAAATAATTTATAAACCTCAATGTCCAGTGCTCCACAAACTACAATACAAAGAGCCTAAGATATAAAGCTGGACAAAGTCCCCTTTGAGAATTGGTCGTCTCTTTTGATCTATGTAGCTCGATATTTAACCGTATTGGTACTCGGGGACCGGACTCCATAAGTTACTTGTGTTAAAGTTCAAAGTCAAATAACAAAAATCATACGATTTTCATATCAATGAAGAATACTTATAATTGTTTAGCAACGAAGAACAACTAGAAGTAGATGTTTGCAGGCATGTGAAATTGGCTTTAGTTGATTTTACTTTTTTTTTTTTGTCAAATAGCTGTAGTGGTTCCCTATAGGTTTCTTCTAGGCAAGCGTGCTCTATCGTCGACCACATCATCGCTTACCATCAGGTGAGATAGTGGTCAAGCGCAAGCCTATAGATAATAAAAAAAAAAAAAAAAAAACTCACAAAATTCGGACTTTCTCTTTATCATATTAGTTAAGATAAAACAAAAGTGACCGTTATTTAGAACTCCTATAATATTTATTACCAATTCTGGTTCTGACGATTTAGATTATTTTTATATTGGTAGATACATACATTTTACATATATCGTAGGAATTTCGATAGGATTAAATGATACGGTATTAAAATTGTTATTTTTTTCTCGTTTTGGTGTTATTTATGTCACGCTAAGCTGTCCCTTAAAATTACACTCGTATTCATTTATACCTCTTAATATTCAGATCGTATTAAATACCTTTTGATAACGCGCTACCCGTTAAAAAAACAAAGCTATCCGTAATGGAAAGCACCTCATTTTTTTTAGTATATTAATTTAGCGTACATGAATAAAATTTTCCGCGCTGTTATTCGAGTGAACTTCTAAAAACAAATTAACAAAAATTCCGCGCGTTTTGTCGACAAAGTTGGGGCGGACCGCAAAGTTTTACAGTGAATATTGTTACAACCGCTGAGGTTCAAATTGCTCAAATACGATTACTCAACGTGTTCTTTTATTGCTCTCTTGTGATTACCCTCCCCAACGTAATAAAAATGTATTTCATTTGTGTGTGAAGCGTTCAAATCGAGCTTAGTTATGATTTACATGACGCTTCCCGCGAGTGTCGTGAGTTAGCAAGCGATTGTATCGAGGGGAAGTAAACTAATGACATTATGCTGTTATCTCTAAATGTGTTAAGGCGTTTATATTACCCGATGTGAACGCGGTACTAGACGTGCGCCCGCTCGATGCCAGAATTTCAATATTGGACCACGTTTTGGACAGTTCTGTTTATATATTATTAGTTCTGTTTATGTATTATTTTATTTATTGTTTATATTTATTATTTAGTGATATTTTCTGATTTACATATCCTATGTAGATAGGATATGTTAATCATAAAAAAATTGTCAAATGAAAAATTTATGGTTAGAATTTCTTCTGGAATTTTTTCTGTGTAAAAATATTTTTAAACCTCCAAGTAGTTTTGGGGGAGTATGCAAAAGAAGTGAAAACATATCGTGTTGTTTGCAATTTTTTTATAGAAAAAGCTTTTTAATTTGTTTATTAGTCATACGAAAAAAACATGTTTCACAAATAGTGCATCAATTTTTTTTTTCAAACCTTTATTCTAGCCGTTACTAAAGAGCTAGGCTTTAGAAAGTAACCGTTTTACGGCACTAAAGCGAAGTAAGGACCCTAAGAAGGTTTGCCAATATTTTACGCCTTCACCTAGTAGATCAGGTTAAGGAGAGTGTGGCATATTTCAAGTTTGTATTAGCTCACATTTTCGGAATACATAACAAAAACCACCGCATACTTAAGTCATATTTACGCAATTTGTTTTTATGATTAAAGAGTAATGCGACGATGAAACTCCTAATAGCTTCATGGCATTGTTTGTTAATTATTTTAAATGTTAATATAAAAATCATGTTTTTTTTTAATTCGTCTCGCGCTTGACCACTATCTTACCTGATGGTAAGCGATAATGTGGTCAACGGATATGTCAATATGAATGCTATAACATAATTTTTATGAATGTTCGCATTTCTTGAATACTCTGTCATTATTGACTTTGCAGAGACTCACTTTGAAATTTGAATAACAAAAATACTTTCCGAACAAAATTCCTCGTCAATTCAATTCATCTAGCATCATGTGACTAAGTAATTTTGCTCAAGAACAGACTTTTTAATAAGCAAGACACTTATAAGATTCTTTAAAAAAGCAGTATTTTTGCTATGACGTAGCCAGTTTCGTAGCTGATGTGCTACAGCTTTGCTACGCCGTAGAATCAGTAATTTTTCTTGTGCATCAGAAGTGGCTATTATTTGCCGCTTTTTTTTTGTTCTGCTTACTGTCATTTAGTACAAGACTGAAGGAAAGCTTTTTATTAGTAGACTTTGTTAATTTTAAAATTATACGATTTGTAAAAGAAACAGTATTGGTTAATGGTTACATTAAAAAGCTTAATAAATTATGATATTATTCAAGTGGGCATTTTACTAGGGACCGATTTTTCAATAGTCAGATAACTTTATCAGAAGAAAATATATGACGGTTTGGTATATTTTTTTACAAATGCTGCCAAATCGCCATTTTAGTTATTTATTGCATTTATGTTTATTGTTTTTTTTGTTGAAAACATTCGTTAATAATCAATTAAGTAAAGCTCAAAAAGCAAACTTGTCTTCATTTCATATTTTTATCATTTAACGTTTATATTTAATAATAAGTTAAGTTTGTAGCTATAATCAATACATATAATAAATCTGTAGAAAAATATTTTTTGTACATCGAAAAAAAATCCAAAAAAAATAGCCAGGGTGTTAAAGGATAACCAACAGAACCCATTTCTAGCATTTTTGGAATTTTTGTCTGTTTGTCTGTTTGTCTGTTTATCTGTTTATCTGTTTGTCTGTTTGTCTGTTTATTTGTGCACGCATCACGTGAAATGTACGAAACCAATGTAGATAACTTTTATACATAAAAATTGTGCGTATCTTGAAGAATTACTTAGTTTTTGTTTCATCGCAATCGGTTCACTCTATCAAAAGTTAGATGAATTTAAAGTGTTCAAGAAGTAAAATTATCACAGCTCACGCAATTCAGCAGTTACTCGGACAGTTGAACTCGCTATTCGATAGATGGCGTTGTGCATTTAAAGTCATTTCCTGAATCGCGGTGTTAAGATTTTACGCGAAAGAATGACCCTAGAAAAAAAATTGGTACGTATTAATAACCGACTTCCCAAAATGGAGGAGGTCCTATGTTCGACATTATGTATGTTTTTTTTGTTTATTTATGGTCACCGATATCTCCGTCAATTGTGGACCGATTTCGAAAAATTTTTTTTTGTTTGAAAGGGTATGTTCCGAAATTGGTCCCATTTTAATTTGGTGTAGGACTGACGAAGCAATTCGAAGATATACATCAGAACTCTTCAATAAATAACGGCAAATCTCTCGGGATTGCTGCAATCGCATGTCTGTTTGTTGTTTATACCATTTCATAACATAACATCACGCCAGTACACTCTTAAGGGGTACGCAGATCTCTCATTTCACCGGTTATGTTCAAGTTTCATGACATTTGGGTAAACAACTTGCCTATTAGGTAGGTACAACTAAAAAGTGAAAAATAAAAAAAACTTTTTACAAAAAAATACTACCGACTTCCAAATAAAACTACAAAGTGAAAAATAACTTTATTTTTGGAAGTCGGTGTCCATAACGCAATAAATTGGTACATACGCAAGACACCGACTTCCAAAAATAAAGTTATTTTTCACTTTGTAGTTTTATTTGGAAGTCTGAAGTATTTTTTTGTAAAAAGTTTTTTTGAGTTTGTGGAGTAGGCAGGCAGGCTGGTAAGTATGGTAGGGTTGGCGGGCAGATGACGGGAGCGAAGCCGCGGGCACAGCTAGTAAATAATAATTTATATTTTGTAGAAACGTTTGTGGTCTACTTTAATATTCTTCATTTTCTGCTGGTAGTAACTCGATGAAAAATATGCGCTATACTATGTCGTAAATCTTCACTAGCAAACATACCTACCTACTTTTACGACATCGATTCGATATCGGTATATATATATGAGTACCTACGAGTATGTACCCACCCCCTTTTATTTGACTCAGGGGACATCATTGGATGTAACTTTTCAATTCCCTAAAAGTGCCGAGATTGTGGTTCAGTAATAAGAAGAATGTTTGAAACAACAATACTTAATACTCGTTCATGATTTTACATCTAAAATAACTGATCCAATGACGAACAATCTTATACTTATAGAAAGCTATATTATCACTGAGTGTGAAGACCACAGATATAAATTTAACTAGACAACGCAAGTCCCTCCATCTGTATGAAAACCAAGCGTGCCAATTTTTTCACACACAATTTAAAAACAAAGGAGATTGCCCATACACAGGCCCCTTATGAGGTATCGTGACTGCGATTTCAATATTATCCAAAAATAGGATTTATATTTTGTGTTTTTTTCCATCCGTGTCCTTTACTTTTTATGTACGGACAACAACAGATCAGGTTTCTTCACTTGGACATTTGTATGCACCTTATTGCATTGTAATAAGGGTTCATTTCAAGAACAGAAACATCGTTATTTCTCGTGAACCCCGCAAAACAAATAAAAAATGTTTTCTAATTATGAATATAACGTGTTTTTTCTACAATATACAACCACATTCATCAAGATACAACCATTTTTTCAAAGGGGCCCAAGTTCCCTTACAAAATGGGCATTCCCCTTTAATTACCAATGAAAGGAAACATTTCCAATGCCTCAGCCAACTTTTTATGTACAATATTTACAGCTCATTATAGCATAATTAGACATTTTTCTAGATTTCGGTGGCTTTCCGGTGCCGATAATGTTAAATGAAAAGCTCAAAGTACGATCGTTGATCGTAACTTTACTCCGTTTTTTGGCACGCGAAGTATATACAATCGCTTCATCTAGTTAGATTTATAACTGTGGTTAAGACACTTTGCACGGCTCGACTATAGGAATTTTGATCCCGTAAAAATGCACAATAAAACTTGAGTGTGAAGTCGGGCAAAAGCTACATTACCAGGTTCCGCCCGTGGAACCACCTGCGTTATAGTAGAACTTTTGTCTTGATAAACTATAGCCTATGTGTTAATCTAATGTATAAGCTATATTACTGTAAAGTTTCATCGAAATCCGTTCAGTAGTTTTTGCATGAAAGAGTAACAAACATCTATCGATCCTCATAAACTTTCGCGTGTAGTAGAGTATCTCTAGTATAAAACAAAGTCACTGTCTGCTGCTGTCCGTTTCTCGGCTTTCTTCTTCTAAACCACGCAACAGATTTTGATTCGGTTTTCATTTATACAAAGAGCGGCAAACGAGGAAGGTATGTGTATCTTACTTAATATACTTAATCTTACTAATGTTATAAATGCGAAAGTTTGGATGGATGGATGTATGTTTGTTATTCAATCAGGCTAAAACGGTTGAACGGATCTTGATGAAATTTGGCACTGAGATAGATTAAAGTCTGGAATAGTACAAAGGTTACTTTTTATCCCGGTATAATATTCCATTAGGATGATACAACACTTCACGCGGGCGAAGCCGCTGGCAGAAGTATGTTTTTTGTATCAAATAATATTTTCAACACACTTGCTGATAAAGTGGTTCTAATTTCACCGCAATTAGGCACATAATGATACCTGTTATCAAACTGTGACTTTTTCATTGCTATTATTCACAAGTGAGTTATAGAGTTTTTTGATTTTATTTATTGGTTGAGTTGCTTTGTTCTTAAAAAATTTCGATACAAAAAAGATCGTGCTCATTAGTACAAATAAATTAATGTACCTATTGCTTGCTCATTTCATGCAACTTCGTATTTAAATAGACAATTTCAACTTGTACGTGCTTAATAAATAAAACTTTCACTCAAATATAAATTTTATTTGCTCTGTAATTAAGAAAAATTGAAATTCCCTATTTTGTACGTGGCTAAAACACTATCCAAGAAAAGCCAAAAAAAAAAGAAACCTCATTGTTTGAGTCTATGGCCGATCGCCATTAAAAACTAATTAATTTTGCCCGCCATTGTGAAAAAAAATTCACAACTCGTTTTTACTGTTGAGAATTATTTTTTTGTATTATTTTCTTCACAAGTGTGTTGAAAAACGTCGTATGATACACGTGTGTATTGATGATTACCGTCCTCGGCTCTCTTAAGACCCTCACCTATGGCTCGGGTCTCAATGGCGCCTCAGCGGTAATCACCAACATTGCACACTTGTACCATAATGTACTATTATTCAACAAAGACAATAACACAATAATATAGCTAGTATTATATAATTTGTTCCTTGCGAACACGTGTCGGTTCGCTAGTAAACAATTATTAGTAAGTAATGTCAGTAGTTGCATTATTTAACTACCAGCTAATTATCTTCTTTGGTTTTCAATTTAATTTTTGTAAACCATTATGAGAGACTCCGAAATCATAATTTGAGTTAACTCTGAGTAGCATGTTTATTCGTTCAGTAAGATAGAGCAGAAGTTCAATCAATTATGTAAAGATAACATTGTGCGGCAAATATTTCATTCTCATTACATTCCCTGATATTCTACTGTGGAATTGTGATTACGTTTCTGTCAATAACATGTATATGTATAGCGTTGTAATAATATGTAGGGTACGTAAAGTTATGTGATAATTTTACACGTTCAGAATGTTGATAGTAAGTCTGTAAGTACGATGAGAAAGCTATGAGTTTTACGATTTAAAAGATCCATTCATCGCAAATCAGTCGCCATTCGACGGACAATCAACTTTAACTCCCAGCTTTTTCCCCCGGCTTTACATCCGTGCAATACCAACCGTGCATTTTTTCGGGAAAAAAGGTACCCTGAGGCACTCAGCAATAGTGTGCTTCATCAGTGAAAGAAATTTCATAATCCGATCAGAGCCCCTCGATGAAGTTACATTCTTTCAGCGAGATCGATTGTCGAAAAGTCTAAAATGCAAGTGGCGTTCGATGTCAGCGTCTATATCGCTTGTCAATCCCATACAATTTGCCGTTTTGACAATCGCTATTGCCACGCTTTCGATGACAGATTGATACTTGTCTAGAGTCTCTGGGCTAGCAAAATATCACGTTACCAATAAAAAAAAAATGACAATTCAACAATCGCTTTCACCGATAGGATGTCAGTTCGTCACGAGCCTAAGTTATAATAATAACAGCCCGTAACTGTCCCACTGCAGGGCAAAGGCTATTTCTCACACAAAGAAAGCCACGAGCATAGGCTAAAATCTCATAAAAAAAGTTAATCAATATTACCTTTTTGCTAGATATGATTATAGTTTAGATTTATGCAAGATTGTTTTTCACATGAACACTTTCAAGGTGTTTTATAGCTCGTAAATAAATCTGCGAAGTTACCGAATTTTTCTATCAGAAATAGTTTACGGTATGTATGCATGCATGGATGGATAAATGTCGTAAATCACTGAGATGAAATGATTGGTTATCGGGTTATGCGGATGGTGTCAAGCGTATGTAACGTGAACGTATATCAAACTGAAATAAAAAAAAACAATTAGATACCTAATGTATATTTTTCTGACCTTTGCTTATTTATTAGAGCAAGGATGGCGAACTGACTTCAGTGAGAAAAGCTCTGTGAGAGCAATGAGGTGATTTGGGATGTCATTAATTAACAAGAGTGTTTTTGTCAACAGGTAACCCTATCAATCTCGATACTGATTAGTCTCCACGTGTTCTTCTTGCTAGTCGTCGAGATCATCCCTCCTACGTCCCTGGTTGTGCCCCTCTTGGGGAAATACCTTATATTCGCCATGATTCTCGTATCTATCAGGTAAGTACCCAACCAACCGTAATGAAATAAACCTGTCCCAAAAAAGTAAGCCCAGTTTACATGTACAATCGGGTTGTTTTTGACCACATGAAGGGTAATCCCGGCAAAAAAGTCCTTAGGGATCGCCGTACCTTTCTACCTTAGCCACAGATAATATAATACTAGCATAGAGATGCCTCATCCTATACAAAGAAACCGTGCCGACATAACTAGCATTTTTCGTTTGATTAAACTGATTATTTTTCTAAGACCAGCAATTTTTTTTAAAACAGCGATTTGTTTTACAGTTCTTTTTTTTCATGTTTTCAGTTTCACTGTACCAAAATTTGTTACAAAACAAATTGAAAAAATCGAGAGGATGCTCAGATATTTAAAACCGCGCCATCTATTGGAATCAATTTTAAATGATCAATTCAAATAATCATTGAAATGTGAATTAAGAGCCCAACATTCCTTAATTTTGTGCTTAGGAGAGAACATACATTTATTATAATCGTCTCTACAAAATCTTAATATATCACAAAACTCAATAACAAATCGAAACTTATCACGCCATCTAGTGCAATTTATTGAAGCCAAATTTTCTTTCTTCGCATTGGGTGCCCGTGCCTTAGGTTTGTAGTTTTTGTTATGTCCCGTCGGCGACTCATTTGGCTTCGTGAAGTAAAGCGCCGTAATTCTTGCAGTAAGTTTCCCGCTATCTTATAAGGCCACAATGCCTGTCCGCAAGTTTGACGTAAGAGGAATTTATTGTACACTTCCCCTCGCATCTACAAAGTCTACAAGAGTAGTTTACTCCTCTATATATCGCGAAATGTCTATTATTTGATGACAAGCGGGCTTTATGTGCCCTGAAGGCTAAATTAATATTTACGATGGCATTCCTTGTAAGCGACAATGTTCATGTGTAAAATATGTGTTTACGTAATTATGTAACAGGTTGAAAGGTGGCTTTGTATCCAATTATTCAGAAAACTAGTTTTAAATTTAATAAATTGCTTTAACAATGTTCTAAAAAGTTTAGATACAATTCTACACGACTCTTTTTATTCAATATTAACCGTAAGTGGTAAAATTTTATATCTTTACCCGACCATTTTCTATCTCTGTAGATTACACCCAAGTTGTCCATACCAGAAATGTGCACTTTGATAGCCAAGACGCCGCGCTACGACTGTTTCAAAAAGTTTTATAGCTCTAAAGAGGAAACGGCGCAGTAAACTAGCATTGAGTCGCACGAACTATCTCGTGATTAAAAATAAATAAACAAGGATGCTCCCGTCCGTCTCTGTGTATTTGGTAAATGTAATAATTTCGCAAATTGAGAGTGGAGGGTGTTTAATTTAATTCTCAACCCCTTTGATCCTCGTCACACGGGAGGAAACGACAATGTATATATGACAGTATCTCGGCTTATTACACATTAACAGTAATCCTTGGTTTTGAGTATTGCTCTTTATTCTGTTTGTGAAACAAGACAAAGGACTATTCTGAACAATGATTTTCTTTGTGGAGGAGTCAGTATTACTCAGTATCGTGGCGTAACGTTTATTTATTTGTATTTAGTCTAATAAATGACAAAATTACCTATTCTATGATACTATACAGTATGTACCACCTATTGGCAAGTTGTATTTACTTAAAATCTATAATATTATATTAAGCTCAAGTAATTTTCCATCGCACTGGCGTCATATTAGAGTTATCCCCATACCGAAGTTGGGTGCTGACGCAAATGCTAACAGCAAACCAAGACCTATTTCGTTGATGTCGTGTACATGCAAAATTTTTCATGCTAAGATAACCAAAAGACACGAATGGTTTGTAGAGAAGAATCAAATTTTGTCGCCAAATACATTCAGTTTCATGAGAGGACAATAATGATGGCTAATGGTAGTGGCGCTGCTTACTACGACCCTTTGAACTCGGATAATACATATACTTGCTATAAAATAAATAATTATATGTCAGATATGTCTAGAGAGATATGTTAGCTTTATGAAAAATTCAGATGCACTTTCTATATTTTAACCATTAATATTAACAGAAATACATTAATTTAGATAGCAAAAGTGCACTACAACATATAGCCAGCTTTTTTATTTAAGAAATTATTTCTAAAATATGCATTTTATCTAAAAGAGGTATAGATCTGAAATTGCAATGGGTTCCATCACATATTGGTATAATGGGTAATCCTCATTACCCATTGCTGGCCGTTTAGCATTGTTGGGTATAGTTGAGGGAATAGAAAAATATAATGAAATTAATTATATAGAATTATTGCCAAAGTATATAAATAAATGTTATGAAGTTTGGAGAGAATACTTCGATAAAAGGTCTAAGGAAAAAGGAATTTGGTATAGGTCTATAGTTTTGGAGCCTCCTCCATGGTTTTGTAACACTAGGATTAGTAGAAAACTTATTTTTTAAAACGTTCAATAACTTTGGATTTTTAATGGAAAAAAGTAATTCCCCGAATTGTGAGGAGTGTGGCACACTAGAAGATGTTATACACCTACTCGTATTGACGGAATTTGTCAGATTTCAGTGAGCGAGTGAGGTTTTAATAAGAGAGCTCAAGACAAATACGTACGATGTTGGTATGTTTCATCATATTTTGTCGACAGCTAACTCTGGTGCTGCATATAGTTTAATTAAGTTTGTGTTGTTACGTTATACGTTATTAGGGCCGATGGGACTGACATATACATTTGCATAAAAGGCGATTTCTTTTTCTCTTTATTTTGATTAGGTTAAAAATAAAGACAAAAAAGTCGAAGATTTATACTATGAACCCTTTATTATTATTTTTTTAATAAACGACTCAATGAAAATACTATAAAAATAGTATATTCATTGAGTCCTTAATACAAAAACACATTCTAACTAAAACAAGACTAAAATACTTTGTTTAGTTTACAAACTTCTAACTTCGCATAGTTTTTGACAATAATGGATTATCCTCAATATGTAAAATAACTTTATTGATATTAAAAAGCATCAAAGCTTATTTCGAGTTCAATTTTATAAAATCAAAGCGGCTATAATAATACATTTTGGGCAAAAGTAATTTATTTAAATATGGCTCGGTTGGGGAGTGGCGCTACCACATTTCCATATAAATTAAAATCTGGTTTCTAAACAAGATATTTGATTGCGTGCACTAGCTTCAAGAAAATCTAATTTTTAACGCTCTAACCTCCAACTTTGAGTTAGGTTAATTGGAAACCTTTGCATAGTCCCTCTATGCTAAAAGTCTGAGACTCTGAGTTAAGGCTAGGATTAATATTTATGTACATAAAGGAGGTGTTAGCTAGTTTTATGTACCTACTACAAACAGTGAAAAGGTGGATGCGATGTACGGATGTAGGTTAGGTAATAAAGATTTAAGATTTTATGTAAAACACTAGCTTTGCCCATAGCTTCGTTTCCGTCAACTGCCTACCCTACCCTACTTACCTAGACCTACCTACCCTACTTACCTTGTTACCTACCCTACCTACCTGGGTACCGATTTTTTGTCTAGGGTCATTATTCGGCGGCGAATCTAAACACCGCCATGCCATACAGAAAATGACGTCAAATGCACAACGCCATCTACCGAATATGGAGTTCAACTGTCCGAGTATCTGAATTGCGTTTTTTGTGATATTTTACTTCTTGAACACTTTACATTCATCTAACTTTTGATAGAGTGAACCGATTCCGATGAAACAAGAACTAACTAATATTTCAAGTTACGCACAATTTTTATGTATAAAAGTTATCTACATTGATTCCGTACCTTTTTCGTGATGCGTGCACAACTAAACAGACAAACAGATAAATAGAATACACTTTATTTTACACACAAAAAAAAATACACATCTTTTTTACAAGAAAACTTATTTCGACTTGTACAAAGGCGGTATTATCGCTGACAGCGATATCTACCAGACAATCTTTACAAGATAAACAGACAAAATTATAAAAATGCTGGAAGTGGGTTCTGTTGCTTATCCTTTAATACCCTGGCTATTTTTTTGGTGTTATTTTCGATGTACAAAAACGACTTTTCTACATATTTATTATATGTATTGATTAGTATTGTTTTTTAAATGTCCCAGCGGCTAAAAACACACAAATTTCAGCCAAAAAATTGTAAAAGCTGAATGATCATGAAAATTCAACATGATTAATTTCTTATTAAAGTAAGTAGATACCGAGACATGTAGCTTTTCATTATCAACATTCCGTTTCTATCCTTTCGATACCTATGCGATGCTGCGTGCATATATTATTGTACCTACAAATATATGTATAATACATGGTTAACACACAATTACCAAGTTAACTATTCATAAATAACCCAGCAACACGACCGTGGCACGAACTACCTGATTCAGCAGGGAACTAACAAATTACCCGCCATTGTTTGTAGCACTATTGTGTAAACCTATGAATAAAACTATTAGCATTAATAATTTTGCTAAATGTACACCGGGATTGCTAGTAATTGATCCTTTGAACACACATGAGCAAGATAAACATTGGAAACTACGATATCACGATATGTTTTGCTTCATCAGTGATTTCTATTTGTGTTTCACAAAGTTGTACTTAAACTTTCCCAAATCAGACCTATCGATATTTTCTTCTATTGTATGGCAACCAAATAAACTACCGTTCTGAACGTTATCGGTTAATTCCACTCATAGTTGTGTTTTATAAAGTTTGTTCTTGAACTTTCACAATTCAGACCTATCGATATTTTTTTCTAATGGGCAAAGAAAAGCACCCAAATAAAGTGCCGACCCAAACGTTATCGGTTAATTCTACTCGCCCATATAAGCTATTAATTGTACCCATGTCCTTAAGTAATAAAACCTTTTATTGCTTTTAGTATATGTGTGACGGTAGTGGTCCTAAACGTCCACTTCCGGTCGCCGCAGACTCACCGGATGGCGCCTTGGGTGAAGCGAGTTTTCATTCACATCCTGCCACGGCTGCTCTTCATGAAACGACCGCAGTATAAGTTTGACACAACAAGGTGAGTCTAAACTTGCAGTATTTCGCTCAACTTAGTTTCGCAATCAATTAAAGTCTAATTAATTCGGACTTTACTTGTTCTTATCTGGATCTCTGAATGAACGTTGTTGAGTCCGAGCGGCCGACTCGTAAATCCGACCGCGGATCAGTAACAACTCTAAATTAATTATAAGTTTAAAAGACTCGCCGGTCGCGACCGCAGGAGTCGGAGGCGTTTATTTCTCACTTTTGCTCAACTTTACTTCAAAGCTGAAAGTTAAAAAAGCGACGGTACGTACTGTAAAGATTGCGTACCGGAGATTTTTTTAAAGCGTGATAGAGGCGACAATTTTGCTTGGCGCGCGCCTGTTTTACGAGTTAACATCACTTTGAGGTATTTCTGCGAGATTCTGAGTTAATGTTTTTAATTTTACTGCCTGACATCAACCATTTTTATCAACATGTTTGGCTTCATTCACAAAATCCGGTACATTATCTACACGTAGCTATTCCCCTGGTACATGGAACTTATATGTAGGTTATTGCATGAACTGTTGATTGTAACTGTACTATTGAACCGCGCGCTTATTATTAACCACAAACGTTTACCACTCGTGCCAGTGGCTGATTACAATAGAATGCCTCATAGCTGTTGTTTAGTATCTATGTCTGTTAGTTAACTGGCTCGCGAATTATTCGAGCGAATAGCTCGTCGGTATCGTAATTCACTTACGAATGGATGTCTGTTAAACTAGACTAGAGGTGTAATGGCTCCCGCCTCGGTGCGGTTGCCGACTTACCGAACATTAAATGGATCTCTGAGGCAGATCACATGCTCGGATCTGTTGGGATCCTCCTAAATCTATCAACGAATGTGGGGACTTCGATTTACGCGATCGGTTTAAACTTTATGTCTGTTTGATTGTAGTTGTGCAAAGCGGATAGTATTCACTGAAATCAAACTGTAAACAAGTCATTAAATATAAGGCTACTTAGTTCATGTTTATGTCAATTTTATTCATGACTTATTAAATTACACACGAAATTATTGTAGAAGTTATCCTATGTAAAGAGGTTATTCTAAAATCTGTTGTCTTAGAAGTTAAACATACTGATATACGTACCTACTGTATACTACCAACGACAAAGTATTAATGCCTATGTAAATATTTGTAAATATACTTCGGGCTATTCGGAACTGGGTCACATACAGATTGTTTAGGATTCATGACCGGCCCCACCGTGGCCAAAGTTCGTCACTTTTAAAACAAACAAAAACGCGTCGATTCATATTGTTACTACTTACTTATTAACTACTCAACAGTAACTTTAAAAAAATGATTAAAAATGCATTAAAAGTGAAAATGGATCGTGAAGCCATCGTGGGAAAATCATAGCCATATCTCGGCTTTGCCAAGCCTCTACGGGCTACGGCGCTACGGCGTAGCCGCGTAGCAATATTTACGTAAAAATAATTATCATAGTAGGGCTTAGCCGACCACAACAGCCAACCGGTAATATAACAACGTAAACTGAATTGCAATTAAAATAATGTTTATTGGTGATAATGTGTGCGTTACTCCAGTCAGAAAATGTCGAAAATCGTCATCTAAGTGCAATAGATAATTAGGTATACAGCTTCTGTAATTAGTAAGCAGATTTTTTAATTTGGTAAGCTGATAGTTTTTTAATGGTTTGATAAAAACAGTTCCGGCTGGAGTAACGTTACTGCAGCTAGATCTTTTGTTTTCTAACAGATACCTGTTGAAATAAATGTTAAAACTTAATTTGTATTTGCTATGGTTGGTTAGAAAACAAAAGATCTGGCTGCAGTAACGTTACTCCAGCCGGAACAGTTTTTATCAAATAATTAAAGAACTATATGCTTACCAAATTATAAAACCTGCTTACCAATTACAGAAGCTGTATGCCTAATTATCTAATGCACTTAGGTGACGATTTTCGACATTTTCTGGCTGGAGTAACGCACGCGGTAATAATAAGCAAAGGTCAACACAAAAAACTATTACGAACAATTACTCCTGGGCCGCTACGTAGTTACAAAGCTACGTATACGAATACGAGAGGTATACGAAACTATTGGATAAGGTTTAGTATAATCTAAGAATATGTGTGTGTTGCTTTTAATTAATGCTTTTAAGAAGATTGCGTGGTGAACGCCAGGAAAGCAATAACAATGAAATAACCAAATTTACAGATCCCAGTTCATTCCGCAATGTACTTTCAGTTAGTGTCCGTTTCGCAGAAAATAAAGCCAACAAATTGCATGATAGTGAACGATTGAAACGCACTTTGAATATTCATTTGCTGGCAATTTATTTTCCTTTTACATTTACTGGCTTTCACGAGTAGGTACTTGCGAAGTAAACAGGTTATACGTTGCCTCTGTTATCGCAAAACTCACTTAACGCGAATATCCCAAAGTAAGTGCATTCTGGTAGTTATTATTCAGATTAGAGTATCGTATATTAATCGGATTAAGAGTATAGCAAGGATTGTGTGCTTATCGGGCTGTAAAGGGGGTCTTAAGTCAAGAGTATGAAGAATAGGTTAATTCTAGGCAAGCGTGCTCCATCGTCGAACACAGCATAGTTTACCATCAGATATTCTACCTGATGGTAAGCGATGGTCAAACGCCTATCCAACTAACAGCAATATTATAAATGCGAAATTTTATGAGTATTGATGGATATTTGCCACTCTTTAACGCCAAAACTACTGAACGGATTAACATTACTGTAATATAGCTTAAAACATCAGAATAACACATAGGCATTTATAAAGATGAGTTAATATTAAATGAGCGAGTCAATATTAAATGAACATTACTTACCCATTTACCAAATTTGATATCTGGTATCACAGATCGCGGTACACAGCATGCGGCGTTGTGGTCCGGTGCGGAGGTACGGCGCGGCCTCTGTACCCATACAGACTAGCAGCGGCAGATGACGACTGCTGCGCGCCCGGAGCCTGGCCTCCTCCTGCCGCGCCGCCGCCTAGGCCTCTCACGAGGACGCCTAGCAAGGAGGACCTTACACATACCACCTACCTTAATTCTGGGTAAGTTTCTGTTTTGCTGAATAAAGGGTAAAAGATGCTAGCCATTTTCGCTCGGCCAGATAGTTCTTCATTCTGTGTTCTGCCCGTAGTCTGGACTTTGTGCTCGGTTGATGGAAATAGGCTCGTTCCTATTACTACGTGGGACTTAAACGTAACTTCTGAATATGGGTGTACAATAGGTGTACCTCTGCTTAACCTTTGAAAGAATACAGGCATTATATCATGTGAGGTCTCTACGCAGAAAATATCTGTTCAGAAGTTACTTAAATACTTGTCTATAACCGCTTGTTGCTGAGGCTCTTAGGAATACAAACAAATTAAAGTTTTGCGAACAGGGGAACTGCCGACAGCTTCACTTCCCCGCGTGGTTTCAGGATGGGTGACAGCAATAGATTCGGCGGCAGCTGCCTGGTGCACGGGTCGAGCGAGGGGGGCGTGGGCCCTGGCGCGGGTCTAGCGGGCGGGCTGGCGGGGGGCCTCGCCGAGGACGAGACCCTGAGCCCCGTACCCGACCCGCCGCCCGGCTTCAGCCACTCTGCGTGCCCGCCAGAGGTTCACAAGACATGTTTCTGCGTGCGCTTCATCGCAGAACACACGAGGATGCTCGAGGATTCTACTAAGGTTAGTATTTTATAGCACCAAATCGCTTGAAAAATGTAGGT
The DNA here is from genome assembly GCA_948252205.1 of Orthosia incerta. NCBI lineage: Eukaryota > Metazoa > Arthropoda > Insecta > Lepidoptera > Noctuidae > Orthosia > Orthosia incerta. Next base: position 13,299,000 of record OX411748.1, read on the forward strand.
TCGATCACCACTTAAATCCGGTTTTTTTATCCCTAGTCAACCAATGGTTAAAATATATGCTAACCAATGGTTTTAATCTTCGGTAAAACTCGTTTATTCATCAATAAAATTTTTGGTCTAGTAAATGGTCAAAATTAATTCTCCAACTTATTTCATAGGCTAACAATTGATGAAAAAAAAACAATTTATTCATTAATATTGTTGGTCTAACAACGCGTTTATTCATCAATCATTGGTCTAACAAATGGTTAAATAATTACTCTCAAACTTATTTGACCATTTCTAAGGTTAACAATTGATAAAAAACGTAGGTATAGTACGTAGCATATTTGAAAGAAAATAAAAAGTGTTTAATTGTCACAAAACGACATACAATATAATTATGTGCTTATGTTAAACTCTTAACAATTATTATTATATTATTTAACCATTGGTTAACAACGGATCAAAAAACTGTGCCTAGTTTATTTTGTAAGTTTTACCTATATAAATTACCATACATCCGATAGGTAGGTACATCCATTGGAATATTGCTCGTAAATAAAATTAATATTTTATGGACCGGTTTCTGAGTTAAGAATTTGAAGTTTAGAACGTGTTAGTTCCTTCTATAATGACAAAGTTTAACAGGCTTTCAGACAGAAGTATGAGTTTGACAATACTCTACTTCAAATTCTTCATTTATAAATCGAGGTCTTACTTCTTAATTTAACGAGACTAACAGCTCCTTTTAAACTCTTAATCTTTCGAACAAAGTCATGCTTATTCTTCACCTCGTTTACCTAACAGGTACTAAATATAAATGGCGTCAGAACAACCATGCATTGCATTATAGAACGCCCGCGTATCGAGAGCTTAACGATGCAATAAGATTTGATATTGTTACATACATGGTAAGGCGATAATACAGTCAAATGGTACTTGGATATCTTGGTGGTATATCGCAACATTTTACTGGAAAAGAGTACCACCTGTTGATAAAAAGACTGCCTCCTAAAGTTTATTGCAGTTGATATAGATTATAGACAAAAATCAGTTAAAGGTATCGTATCCTAGCCTTTACACAAGTGTTATACCAGCGATAACGATGATGCCAAAATTAATTTAAGGGATTGATTAAGTGACATTTCGATAGCGACACTGAGGTTTGCTGTAAGAGAACCAAATTATGGGTTAAGCTCGCCTTTGTACATAAGTTGCCCTTCTGTATTTGTATGTTTGTTTTATGTACAATAAAGGCAATCCCATACATTTTTTTCGTTTCCCCAATCGTTATAGCAGCTTTTTAGGGTTCCGTACCCAAAGGGGTAAAAACGGGACCCTATTACTAAGACTTCGCAATCCGTCTGTCTGTCTGTCTGTCCATCTGTCACCAGGCTGTATCTCGTGAACCGTGATAGCTAGGCAGTTGAATTTGCACAGATGATGTATTTCTGTTGCCGCTATAACAACAAATACTAAAAACAGAATAAAATCAATATTTAATTGGGGCTCCCATACAACAAATGTGTTTTTTTTGCCGTTTTTTGCGATAATGGTACGGAACCCTACGTGCGCGAGTCTGACTCGCACTTGGCCGGTTTTTTTTGTTAAATTGTCACTTGTCAAAAGTCTCAGAAGATTTTAAAATATTACTTTCTAAACAGGTAAAAGAGGACTGGAAATACGTAGCGATGGTGCTTGACCGTTTATTCCTGTGGATCTTCACGCTAGCTGTGCTAGTGGGCACAGCAGGCATCATCCTGCAGGCGCCCACACTATACGACGACCGAGTGCCCATAGACAAGCACTTCAACCAGTACGCTACCTCGTCGCTAGTGCGGTGTCCGCCACCTTCGTAATTTGGAAATCTAGACTTCATGTGTTTATGGTAGTAATATGACGTCAGTATAGCAAGTTATACCTGTGTTCATTAAACAATGGATACCTACCAATTGTTTTACACATCTGACCTGTGAAGGCTTTGTTAACGCTAAAATATTTCCAAAAGAAATGGATACCTAGCTAAATAGGTACCTCCCGCATTGTTGTCTGAACAGAACATGCTGACGTCATATTTCCTATAAGCATGTCTCTATAATAGTATGGTTATTCAATAATATACTAGTATAAGCAACGGTGTCTTAAAAAGGTGCAGTGATTTGTTTAGGAAAATCGGTTTTGGCCTAATCATCAAAAGTACCTATTTAAAGTAAGTTCGGAATCTACAACATTTGGAGGTTCTGAACGATTTTCTTGAACAAGTTGCAGTAAGACCGTAGGACATATTGCGTCGCCGTTGCATTACAAGACCCAACGCACACCCGTCCCGCCCGGAACGTGTTCTATTCCACGACACGTAACTAACTATCTCTCTATAGTTTACGTATATATCATAAGTACTTTCATATCTCTTCATAATATCTACTCTTGCACCGAACATTAGTATTAGCACATATCCATACACACTCCTCCTGTTCTCACAAGCAACAATTCGAGAGCATCGCAAACAGCTCACCACCAGTCTTATGTGACAATAAAATGTAGCAATTGTTTTTGTAGCTATTTCTAATTGCATTGTAGAATCAAAACCTCAAAACGACTTCATGAAATCATCTAGAGATATTATAGTCTCTATGAATAGAAATAAGAAAATGAACGAAACACCACCATGGTAAATGTATCTGTGTTCAAAAACGTCATTTAGCTAATTAGCATACATAAAGTAGTAGCACCATTATCTATGTGTAAGCTCATCCCAGAGCAAGAGCCCGACAAGTCTGCTTTTAGCACCTCGCTTGTTCATTAAGAATTTTATAACAGACCTGCACAAATCGTCAACATTAGTGCTAATTTTAGACATCGAAATCAAAAGTAATTTTAAGGAATTCATAGGCACTAGAGGTAGTGTAAGTCTATCTTGAAATCATGCTGAAACTATCGACTATAGATATTCTTCCAACTCTTCTACTTCTAAGAACATTTCTATAATTTGTCGTAGAATAGAACATGTACTTTAAAATAAGAATATCGATTTTATTATTTATAAGAAAAAAAATAGTATTTGAAACCTATGAAATACAGTAACGTATTTATAAAACAAATTTATTGTTGGCTTTGAAAGAACGAAATTCTGTTAATAGACTCAATGAATATATCGTAAAGATTTACAAGACCAGTGTGAAGAAAATATCCTTATGATAATAAGTACAACATAATGATTTAATTTAAGAAGATATTTGCTCAATTTTAAAATCCGTAACTTCTTTATTTCTGCTACTGGTTATTTGATATAGCGAGTGATTTTGTGTTACCTACACACACTTTACGTTACACGTAAGCACCTACATGTGCTTTACCTACCTTTATCAAATTTATGTTATGTATACCTTTACCTACACCTTATTTGATATAATTATGTTATTGACATTAAGTTTGTTATATATACTTAAGTCACTGTAAATAGAATTAATATAATAGTTATATTGGAGGCACGCGTTCGAGCAATGACCGTGCCAAACTTTTGGACAGGAATTGAATCTATTTATTAATTGAATATGAACAATACACAATAAATTACCAAATTTAAAAAAAAAATGTACAAAAATAAATAATGAATATAAAAACATTAAGATAAAAAGCTTATTGTACTGAGATGAAACAAAATGGAGTTATGATGACAGTATCATAGACAAATAGGTAGGTGATATACTACCGCATGTTGTAAAGTCACTAATGAAATGCGAGGCTATAGTCGAATATTGAAAAGCTACTGCTCAATATACCTACTCTACGCCCATTATTAGTAATCTACTTGATAAGTAACTCGTTTACGGATTAAGCTTCATCACAAGTCTGCCCGACTGGATGATATAAAATTAGATCGTGCTCGTAGACCATATACAATATTACCGCACATCTTTCATGAAAAACATTGCCTGTCCTACAGCGTTTAAATATTCGGCTATACGTACATATTATAACGGTCAATAAAAGAATAGAAACGTACTGGTGCATAGTATAGTACCCTATAAAACATTAGTAATCCAATATAATAATTAAGATATACCTAACACACATTGACTGCTCGCAGTAGAGTAGCGCAGCTCAATTGTAGAAGTATAAGTTTGTAAGTACTTATTTATATTGTTAATAAAATCGTTATTATATAGAATTTTCTTTTCTTACCCCTTCGAAAATTAACTGCAAGACAATCAAACATTTGAAAAGAACTGAAAGAAACTGATGCTGATAACATTTAGGTAAAATTTGGTGTCTACAAAATGTATGGAGACCGATCGTTATAGTTGTTTTGTATTGTCAAAAATGAAGCTATACAGTCAACAGTATAAAATAACAAAGTTGAATAACAATACCCGAAGTGGTGCTCGCTTGAACAACGAGCAGTTGGATCCTGGTCAATAAGGGCTTGTTACAGAAAGCCATCTGGAATTCTGAGCACAACGCTTAGTGCAGTGGTGGACTGGTGGCCAACCCGTTTATATTGATAGAATAAAACACATGTGATTTCATTTACCTAAATATACTTCTTGCATTGAATTTGTTTTTGTTTTTCATGATATTATTAATAACCCGATCTGAGCGTTTACTGTTCGCCATGAGTTGTCGAGCTTCTTGCAACGCACGCTGATGTGCTTCGTAATTCCTTGGAGGCGTATGGAAGAAAGAATCGTAGTCCATGGGTGGGTTTTTATAACTGTGTGCAAGAGGACCAGTTCTCGGTCTATGTGTAGTTAAGCCCTGTGGTCTGTAAGTGTTTTCTAGGGCTCTGTCATCAAAAGAATTAAGCGGGCGTATTGGCCGTAAATCTGTTGATCCAAAATAAGGATTTTCGACATTAATTCTTCCAGGATCTATGAGTTTTCTTGGAGCATTCGTTATTACGGGTGCTGAAGGTATATCCACTGTTTTTGGAATATTTTCATCTGGGCCAAATGGCGAATCCGAATGCGTTAATCGTTTATCCAAGGCGTCAAAAATAGCAAACGCTTTTGCTTCATCTAGTTTTTCGTCAAATGTTATAGTAGGCATCGTTACTTGATCGTTAATAGGCATTTTATATGGTTCTTCAGGATAAATAGGTGGTTGTCTTGTTTGCAAGAAACGATCGCTTAATGGTTTCGGAGCAGTAAAGTCATAATTATTTATTGGTGCTAGGTTTGTATTATAATTCTGTTGGTCAAGCTTATTTGGTGTCAACCATTCTCTGTTTACAGGAGGAATACCTGGAGATCTTGAAAGTGTATTTGCTTCAAATTTAGGTGAAATTCCCGAATCCTTTTCAGTTCTAGAACGTGTTGTCACAATTTCATGTTTCGCTGATTTTGATAACAAATCTTGTTCTCCAGAAGACGTAGTAGTTTTATCTATTTGATTACTTTTGGCTTCAATGGCGGTGTTCGTTTTTTCTGCAGTACTTTTCTTTACGGTGTCATAGTTATCGATATTTTCATTTGAATCATCGTCTGGAGCATCATTATCAGAATCAGCGTCTTTTAACGTAGCCGGAAAAGCTACTTGTGGATTTGTAGTTGTCGTTAACACGGTAACGATCGAATTATCATCATCATAATCATCATCATCATAATCATCATCATCATCTGCTGCATTTGGCGTTTCTGCAGTAGTCGAATCTAAATACTCCTCCTCACTTGAGGAAACTGTAGTGGTGGTCGTACCCTGAATTTTTTCACTTTCAGTTATGTTTATGATTGGGGTTAGTGTACTAGTTATTGTGGTATCACTATTGTTTACTTTTTCTATTTTTGAAATAGTGGTCGATTCCGTTAACTCCTTGTAACCAGAAGCCGTAGTGGTTTTTTCGGGTTTAATAGTCACACTAACCGACATGCCTTGAATATTTTCACTTTCAGTTAAGCTTATGATTGGGGTGAGAGTACTGGTTATTGTGGTATCACTATTGCTTTCTTTTTCTATTTTTGAAATAGTTGCCAATTCTGTTATAGTATCTGTTAACTCCTTGTAACCATACGCCGTAGTGGATTGTTCCGGTTTAATAGTTACACTAACCGATGTGTTTTCTGCTGTTGGTGAAGAACCACTAGTTATCAAAGTGGTATTCGAATCATTCTTAATCATTATTGAAGATTCAGCATTACCAGAACTTGTGCTGGTTTGTTTGGGCTGAATAGCTTCGGTTATAGGTGCGCTTTCTATAATTGGTAGTGAAATACTTGCTATTATAGTTTCATTCAAACCATTTGAAGAATCTTCTATACCAGAAGCCATATCTTTGGGTTGAATAGCTTCCGTTACAGGTACGCTTTCTATAATTGGTATTGAAGTACTCACTATTATGGTTTCATGCAAACCATTTGAAGAATCTTCGTTACCTGAAGCCATATTTTTGGGTTGAATAGTTTCGGTTACAGGTGCGCTTTCTTTAATTGGTAGTGAAGTACTCAGTATTATGGTTTCATGCAAACCATTTGAAGAATCTTCGTTACCTGAAGCCATATTTTTGGGTTGAATAGTTTCGGTAACAGATGCGCTTTCTATAATTGGTAGTGAAGTACTCAGTATTATGGTTTCATGAAAACCATTTGAAGAATCTTCGTTACCTGAAGCCATATTTTTGGGTTGAATAGTTTCGGTAACAGATGCGCTTTCTATAATTGGTAGTGAAGTACTCAGTATTATGGTTTCATGAAAACCATTTGAAGAATCTTCGTTACCTGAAGCCATATTTTTGGGTTGAATAGTTTCGGTAACAGATGCGCTTTCTATAATTGGTAGTAAAGTACTCGCTATTATGGTTTCATGCAAAACATTTGAAAAATCTTCGTTACCAGAAACCATATCTTTTGGTTGAATAGCTTCGGTTACGGGTGCGCTTTCTATTATTGGTAGTGAAGTACTCGCTACTACAGTTTCATTCAAACCATTTAAAGAATCGTCGTTAGAAGAAGCCATATTGGTTCCGGTTTCTTTAAGTTCAAATGTATTACTAGATGTAATAGTATTCTCGCTGATTAGTGTGTTTTCCACTATTGGTAACGGAACATTAGTTATCATCGTGTTACTAGAATCATTGTCAAACATTTTTGTCGTTGGTACTGTTGATGATTCTTCATTTATAGAAGTTTTATTGGTGTCTTCGATTTGATTAGCTTCACTTACAATTGAGCCCTCTTTAGTTAGTAAAGTACTACTTTTCGTAGTGTCATTCATTATTTTCGACCATTCCGCTGTGGATTGGTCCTTAGCAGAACTTAAGGCGGTTTCTTCGGTTCGAATATTCTCACTCATTGTACTTTCTGATATTGGTGAAAAAGTCGTCGGTAACATGGTTTTGTTGTAATCATGGTCACTAACTATTTTCGTTTCAACTGTTGAAGCAGCTGTACTGGATTCGATGAGTAGCATTGTTTCATTTCCAGGTGTGCTAAAGTTAATAGAAGATGAAGTACTCGTTATCATGGTGCCATTTGATTCAATGTCGACATATGTTGCAAGAGTATTTGCGAGTGTACTTATAGTCATAGTTAAAGATTCGTTTCCAGAACTTGTTCCATTTACAAACGTGTTTTCAACCACCGTATTGGCTATGCGACTAATCACTGTATCGTTCGAATTATTATTATTCTGAGAGGTTATAGTCATCTCTGTTACCGCTGTTTGTGTTGCTCTCTTCATAATGGTGTTATTATTTCTAACGAAATCAGATAATTCCACTTTTCTAGAGTCCTTATTGCTATTGTCAGGAGATACTACTCCTTCTGTGGTTGTGGCGTCTGATGTGTGTACAGTATTACTCATGATCACAGATTGATTATTTTTATCTGTGGATGTGGGTTTAATTGTAGTCAATGATTGTTGTTTATCTGAATCTGCAATAGATTCAACTGGCTGAATTGTCTCATTTACAGGTACACCGTCTGTAATCGACATTTTTGTATTCGCCACAGTCACGTTCGCATTATCGCCAGTGACATTGTCTTGAGCAGTCGTAGATTGATTTGTAGATAAATTTGAAAGATCACTAGGTCTATCGGAGGTAACCCTTTGGAATGGATGAATTACCTCATTTCGAATTAGGCTATCTGTGGTAGAATATGAGTTACTTTTTATTACGATAGCATTTAGTCCACTATCATTCAATGTGTTATTTGGAGAAGGTGAAACCGCTATCAAGGCTTTGTTGTTACTAACTCCAATCGTACTGGAGCTCGTACTGTTGTCAAGTGTCTCTTTGACCAGACTTGTGTTCTTGAAACTTGAAATCGAGTCAACATCAACTCTATTTATGTCTGTATTAAATATATCAGGTTGTGATTGACCAGAATCATGCCTATTATATGATCCATAATGGTGATCGGCAATTTTTTCATGCTCTTCTATTTTACTCTTTATTTCGCTTAAATGTCTGGACTCTTCTTCTTTCCATTCTTCAAATTGGCGCCTTAAGCCCACAAAACTATTGTTTGAATTGCTTTCCAGATCATTCAGGATTTCTTCAAGTTTAACATTCTCGTTCGCTTCGGTTGCTTCGATTGCATCTAATTTGTCTAATACTTGATCAATTACTTGATGAATCTCATTCGCTTCTGAAGTATTTTTTGTGTTTTGTTCTCTTTTTTCCAAAACCTTTATTTCCTGCAAAATGGTATCTACAGAAGGTTGTGAATCTCTTTTTTTCTCTATGTTCTTTAAATCAGATGTAACTTCATTAGACAATTTCTCCAATTCCTTCTTTACTAAACCACTAACACCAGCCAACTGTTCAGATTCTTTAGCCAGCACATTATCAATACTTAGAACATTATCATAAGGTTTATAATTACCAAGAACCTTAGAAAGCGTTTCATTAATTCTTGCATCTATTTCGGCAGGTAACAATTTGTGTAGGTATTCCTCATTATTCTGTAAATTAAGTGTGAGTTCAACTTTTGGGACAATTGCATCCGGCGGAGCTTCAGTGACCGGTTCAGTTTTATTAGTTTCACCGCCGCATTTATCATAATAACGTGTTGTTGCGTCGGGACTCAAAGATAGTACGTGTTCCACTGCCAGTATAGTGCAGTCTACTGTGTCTTTGACATCGGTTACTACGTCACTTAAAAGTTTTCCAAAACTATTTTGGACTGATAGTACCGCGCCGTGAAATACGTCGAAAAATGAGGCCGACACCTGAAATTAACAAAAAATAAATATTACTTACATGTTTATCTTGTATGACCGTATGTTTTATTTAAATATTCAATTTAGTGACGCACCTGCGCGACCAGTATAGTTGTAATAATCACTGATACTTTCATGATGCACTGATTTTATCACTTGGAGTATCTACCGAATCACCACCGACCGTTTTCAGATACGCAGACATACTCGCCGCGTCCGGAATGGGCGTCCTTTCCATACAATGGGTTTACGTCTATTTGTTCAATCAAGAAAGACACGCGCTATTGTTACGTTCATACATCTGTGCTAATATTTAACGTCACAGCGTTATAACCAATTATATTGTTTAAATTAAGTCAAAGTGGTCATCTGGATACCGAAATAAGATTACATACTAATAATGAAAGTTTGTTTATTTTTGAGTAGCTTAATACAATATATCACAAACGTAATTCTTAACTCCATAAATAACACTTGTAAAGTGCTCAGCATTTGATAGACCAATCTTACTGTATAACCTTGACAATTAATATATTAGAAATAATTTAGTCTATCTAGTTATTGAAAAAGCTACATAAATATTTATTGTCAGATTTTTCATCTTGAGATATATACTGACAATTTCATACAAACATTGACTGCACTCGTGAACAGATGCTACTGTTGGAGGGTTCTAGCGTAAAGATAAAAACATATTTATCAATTTGATTACTGTGAAGATGATTTTTTACCACGGCTTGTGTGGGTTTCACGTAAAACAGCTGCGTCCGTAGCACGCCTTTAGTAGTAGGTCACCTAGCGAGATAGTATTTAATAATAATTATTACATTTAATGACAAATAATCATGATAAATATGTTTCAACCTTTTCTCTACCTTTCAAAATGCAAAATTAAATTATAGCATTATCAATATAAACCTAATTTATTCTTTTGACAGTTAAAAACAATGAATGTGCTACACATAGCAAATAGACGGCTCTTTAGTCATACAAGATACAATAATTTAAACAATAAGACATTTATTGCCAGCTGCGTGTTTTCAGTCACCAATTTCGTAAAATACAAGAATTTGGCACTTCTTGAGCAATATTTTCAGATTCTATTCGTCATAAGATAATAATCGTTTTCCAATTTTTTTAAAGCAATTTTTTTTTACCTTTTCTATATCTGAACACACTCCTGTTTAGAGTTAATTCTATAATACTTCTATGACATTTAAATAAGATGTTTCGTGGATTTCTCAATTATGACAAACCTACAATTATCTAAAATTAGACAATGATCACAGTGAAGTTTGAACATCTTTAGTATCCCAATACAGACCTTGGTATACTAAAATAATATCGTTTTTCAAATGTAAAGTAAATGATATAGTTGCGATTTAAAATATTAATGTAAACAAATAAATAAAATGTATAGGGTAAATAAAATTAACACTCCAAAATAGTAAAAATACTGAATTATCAAAACAAAATGTAAACGATTGTAAATAAATAATAAAAGTAATTGTAAAAGCGCATAACTGTTAACAAGTGGAATGTAAAGTATTTGAGTATTTTCCACATGTTATAAGAATGAACAAGAACACTGAAATATGCTTAATTACTAACTGGCAACATAAGACATGAAATAATGCGAGAAAAATATTTACATTGATGTGAGCATTCCAAACCTATTCGATCCGACCAAGGTTATTGTACTGAAACCTGTAAGCCAGACGCTACTCTTAATAATCCACATTATCTATTGTTAATTTTACGGTTTTCTGCAAATATAACAAGTGCATTATTTTCAATAAGTTTATAAGCTCTGTCTACCATCCTGTATTTTTAGTATCAGATAAAACAATAGAAATTACATCATGTTGTTAGCAATTACTGTTTATATACTTAGTGAAAATGCATAGCAGAATTATTGTTATTTAAAGCGCTATATATTGCTGAATAATTATAATGCAATACGGTAAATATTGAAATAGTTGCTGGAGAAATATTAACTTATTTTAATAAAAATACAAATAAAATATAAGATTTCAATAACATCTAAAACTTTCTAAATTAAATGCGTTACATCTATTCAAATATTAGTATAATTTATAAATAGCGACATTAGCGTAGGCCCTAATGCTGTGTGATTTTCTTTATGATATGTAAATAACCGAACTTTATCCTTGAACTACCTACGTATTCTATTATTTTAATTTGAACACGTCTAATACAACCATAGTTATATTACAAAAATAATCTAACGACCCTCAACGTTACGATTAAATCATTATATGGCATTTAATATAAACATTCCTCCTCATACCATCACGCACACATCGCAGTACATCCCACGCTTCGTCGCGTCATAATCACGATACAATTACAATAAAATTGTTCTTAATTAATTCAAACTAAATACTGTTTTACATATTGCTTTACAAATTGCTTATCCTACGTCATAAACCGCGAGATAAAAGTTTTCGTACCGCGGTGGGGGAACATATTAGTTATACAAAAGTCAGTCAATACAAAAATTTTGATAGTGGCGACATTTTATGAGAAGATCAAAATTTAAAACATCACGGTGGGACTTTTCAATGATTTTATTTTCATACGATTGAACGAAAAACAAAAGGAAAGAACGGGACGAAACACGTCGTATTTTTTTATAAATCAAACATTCTGATAAATTGCTCTCCTCACCAATCAATACAACTAGTCACAACACGCGGCAAGAAAACTATTTAATTTTATAAAAAAGAGCGTTATTAAGAGTTTTATTGCCTAATATAATTAACAACAAATATTTTGGAATCATGTTTTAACATTCCTGAACTATACAAGGCCTAATTGAATTTACGGGCAAATGTTCAGTCACGATGGGTTTTTGATATACAATAACGATAAAATATACCCATTATCTATAAAATTTCACCATTAAATTTAATTTTCTCTTATATTTTGTAATTGAATATTCAATACTAAAACTATCTGCCTTATCTAAGGTTCGCACAAAAGAGTAAACGAGATCACTCCTAAACTTCACATTCAGACAATGTCCACTTCTAACACAACTACGGGTCATAAAAGATCATTATATCAAAATATTTTTAGTGACATAAAATTTTCTTAAAATAAATCTTGATTTTGTCGTAGTATTAACTTTAATACGTACATCGGGTACGATTCTAGCTTATTGCTAGAGTGGTTTTAGTTATCTATAAACTTCACCCACTTCTTATGTCAAGGTTGTGTCGTTTCATTTTCTTCGTCACTTGGTGTGAGGCTCAGCGGTGCTGACGGCAGTTCGTCTCGCTTGGGAGGCTCCGGTATGTCGAGAGGCTCCTCGTCCCGCGTAGGCGGAGGAGGCGGTGCGATGTTCAGCTTGGGCAGCGGCGGTATGGGTGGGGTGGGCGACTCTGTCCGATCTGGCGGCGACTGCGTGCTGTTGCCCGCAGGGGTCAAGCCGTTGGTCATGCGCTGGTAGTGTGGCTTCCATTTGTTGGCAGGCGGCGTATAGTTTAGACGATCGTATTGCATTTCTAAAAATAAAGTATCCATTTTTTTAATGTTCTAGAACATTATGGCATGTATTTTTTTTATATGATAAAACTGTGTCATATTTACCATATCCCTCCTTATGTTTGATCTCATCGTATACATGGTCCAGTTTATTGTCATCTTCGTACTGTTGGTACAAGTTAGGATTGTTCGCGTCTGCGTCTTTGTTCTTCAAAGATGACAGCGGGTCGTAGCCTTGAAATTAAAATGGTATAAATTAGCACCACATGCATTCATGATCGAGCTACAAGTTATTACTTCGCTAAGTAAAGACAGTTTTATATCATGAATAAGTGATGTCTTTTGTTCATCTGCTAGTTTAGTAGACACAGTTGTTGTTTATTATTCATATTTTGAAACAGCTCGGTCCTTGCCCCTTTAGTTGGAAAGATTTTGATCATGGATCCATTTGCAAAAATATGTTTATGACACATTTCAATACCGAATGTCTACGGCAAATAAAAACTTCAACAAAGTACAACTCCTGAAACTTATCGCGAATGATTAAACTATGAGTCATGTAACTTATCAATAAAATGATTTATTATTTAGTAGCAGCTTCTATATCCCCTCCTCATACGAACTACAAAAAGACCTGACGTAACACAAATTCTAAATCGCGCTATCAAAGAATCATCGGGTAGTTAAGCAACAAACACCCGTCTGGTCAGAGGGTCCTCCCCACAGATATAAATCTAACTAGATGACGCGATTGTATGTACTTCGCGTGCCAAAAATCTGAGTAAAGTTACGATCAATGATCGTAATCTGAGCTTTTCACATCATCAGCATATTAATGTGCGGTTTGGTGGATGTAACATGTCTTTGAATTTTTGGTTCTAGGACATGCCGGTTTCCTCACGATGTTTTCCTTCACCGTTTTGAGAGCAGTGGTGATGAAATAATTTACACAAAGTAAAGCGCCTGCCTGGGCTCGAACCCACGACCTACAACTTGTAAGTCGCGGCCGATACCACTGGGCCACCACTGCTCTCGCTGAACTCTCTGAGTTTTTCATCATTTAGTATTATCGGCACCGGAAATCCACCAAAATGTACAAAAATGCCTTTTTATGCCAGTATAGAAAAAGTTGGCCGAGGCATTGGAAATGTTTTCTTTGATTGGTAAGTAAATTTGTTTTTAAATTGTTTGTGAAAAAGTGGCACGCTTGGTTTTCATACAGATGGAGGGAATTGCGTTATCTAGTTAGATTTATGTCTGTGGTCCTCCCTTTTCATTATAAAATGCAGAACTTTCCACCCTGTTCCGCACGCCTCTGAAATCTTTATTTTTGCATTTAATGTAATTTTAACAACAACCAGTATTTGCTTCACAGAAATCATTTGTTACTGCTAATATTATCACATTTTACTTACAGCGTAATCGTGTCTACTTGACAAAAAGAAAGTTAGGTACTTCTACTTACTATCAGAAGAACTAGTCGCCTTCATTCTCAGTTTCTCCATAGTAGTGTTGTTCAGTTTGCTTCCCGGCCCCAAGTTGTTGAGTATGTGCGTTCCGTTGTTGAGAAGTGTGGTTGAGTCGTCGCTGCGGGTTGATCCTTGGTACGAGTATACTGGGTTGTCGAAATGTTGTTGTTCTGTATAAACATATTTTTTTTTTACTTTTAATAGTGAATTACCTTATAATCAAGCGGAGTTTAGAATAAATCCAAGCCACGGGGTCCCAGCGCTAAGAAAGAAAAATGTGTTCAAATAAATCTCACTAGATGGCGCGATATGCACCGATTTGTTATTGAATTGTGTGTAAAATTAACTTTTTGTGGAATTGACCACAAAAATTGTATGTTCTTGTTTAATTAACTCTCCGAAGCACAACATTATGGAATATTGGGCTCTTAATTCACATTTCAAAGTTTATTTGAACGGATCATTTAAAATGGATGCCAATAGATGGCGCGGTTTTAAATTTCTGAGACATTCCACTCGATTGTTTAAATTTGTATTGTAACACATTTTGGTGCAATGAAACTGTAAAAACGTGTAAGTAAATACTATCAAACAAATCATCACTGTATTTAAAGAAAAAATATTCAAGAACCGGGTATCCGGGTCTTTTACTTGCAAGTCGCTGCTAACACCATCTATCTATCGCCGTGGAACGTAACCGAACGCGATTGATGTACAAAAAATAAACAGATAATTAGACGAAAAACGCTAGTTACGTCGGCACGGTTTCATTGTGTCTGTAAGAAACCATCTGTATGATAGTATTATTAGCTTTAAATCTATTTTAATTTAAAAGTAAAAAATATAATGAAACCTATCCGCAAAATGGAACACGTTTGAGGGTCATGAGCTTGAAATATGTATGTATTCCATTATTTTGCTGTTACCATACCAATTTGAAGCGTATTGGTACAATTATTATTTTATCTTTACTTTTAGGATTGCATCAAACGATGCCTCTGGTATTGCAGACAATTAAATAGGCGGCTAATTCTTTAGTATTCTTTAGCAGCTTGTTTGAAATCCAAAAACGTTACTTACCAGGTTGTGAGTTCGGATCTGCAGTGTAATGCACATGCGCGATCTCTCGCTTGAGATTGCGCACGCGCTTACGATAGTACAGCAGCACTAAAATCGCCGCAGCAGCGCAGATGAACGCTAATATCACCATCACTACTGTAAGACCGGAGCTTGAGGATGCTGCTGAAAATGTGAACAAGTTTTAAAAATATACTCTGTGATAAAAAAATGCAGGGCTCTGTTGAGTTTAATACTGAGGTGTCAAGAAAAATAAGTTGTTTGAATACATCTTAGTTCTCTGCACTGATGATGAGTCAACGTGACCAGTATTATCTGAAAAGACAGCAACTACATTTCTATAAACTGTCATACGATGACCGCGTTCTTTTTTCACAAATCATGGAACATTATTCTTAATCCCCTTAAGTTTGGATAGCCTTCGCACCTAGCGTAGACTTTCATCAAAGTTCACACATACATCACTGACGACGAGTAACAAATTAAACTTACTTGTATTAATTCTAACTTGTTCATCCTGGGCGTGTGTATCGCAGTTTTCCCCAATGAAGCCACGGTGGCAGATACATCCCGCGACCGGGTCACACACCCAGTTGCCTTCCGCCGGACACTTGCAGGGCTCCATACAGTGGTCGCCGAAGTAACCCTCAGGGCAGACTGTTAATTAAAATACAGAATATTGTAGTCATACAATAGACATTGATGTAATTTTAGTAGCTAACGTTGTAGCGTACAACGTTAGCTGCATGCTTTTGTTGTCTCGGATTTTTTGCCGTGAATACATCTTTAAAATTGCTTCCACAGTGGGCGGCAATAAAAAAACTAATGGTAACAAAATCGGATTCAGTCTAGTGTTGCAGCTACATATCTATCATGCCCATCCAAAATTTAATTACACCACTGGATAGCTAAAGGATTCTTCGTACAAAGAATTCGTAAAGCTACGTTGAGGACTGTGACGCATCGCGCGTGGTGGAGGGGGACACGCCGCCATTTTGAGATAATTTGCTGCGTTTCTATAAACAGGCAATAGAACCCACTTATGTTAAATTACTGGAACGAATGTATATTAATAGTACAGCTGCCATACGCTTAGATACCACTGGTCTATCCTTTCCAATCCGAAAAGGTGTCAAACAAGGGGATCCGCTGTCAAAAAAACTCTTCACAGCAACGCTTGAAGAAGTCTTCAAAAATTTAGATGTACACTGGCGGGACAAGGGCATTGTCGTTGGAGACAAAAGATTAACTAATTTACGCTTCGCCGACGATATTCCTTTTCTCGTCTTCGGAGGCTGAGTTAAGCTTCATGCTGAACAACTGAGCCACGCCAGCCTCCAGGTCGGATTCAAAATGAATATGACAAAAACGAAGTTAATGACGAACAGCACGAAACGCAAATTAAACATTGACGGTGTGGAGGTTGAATATTCCCATGAGTACATATACCTCGGCCAAATAGTCTCTTTCCAGGCGAGGCAAAAAGAAGTTGCTCAACGCACCGAAAAGGTCTGGAAGAGCTTATTGGTCGATGAAACACCTAATGAAAGGATCAGTTACACATTCCCTAAAAAGGAAACTTATGAACATGTGCTTCCTTCCCACCCTCACCTACGGAGCGCAAACATGGTCGTTAACGAAACATCAAAAGTCCGCACTCGACAAAATTATAGACCGCATTCGGAACAGTACAGGTCCCGTCACTTAAAAAGAACGCTGAGCGACAGTGGAGGGGCTGTGTTTGCGCACGGGTACAGTCGCGTTCTAAAGTACTAGGATATTGTTTTATAATATAAGAGTAATTATTTTGTTTTAGAATCATAATAGGTACTTACTAGCTACTTTGTACTTTGAAAGAGGCTGGATTTAAATTATTTTTTATTTCTTTCCTTCATTTTTTAAAACTTCGTCATGCAAAGAAAGTTGTGTGTGCGACTGTATTTTGGGATCGAACGAGGCTGGGTATACATACACTGCGTGCAGTAGTGGCCGGTGTATCCAGGTGGGCAGCGGCAGTAGCCATCGTTCGGACGGCAGGCGGCGTTGGGTGCGCAGCGGCACGGCTGAGTGCATGCGGCTCCCCACCAGCCCGCGCTGCAAACTGTCTCACATTGCGTGCCTTGCCAACCTGGCTGGCACTGACACTCGCCTGTGGATATACAACTATGTTAAATACATCGATACATATTACACGCTTCTGCAGTCGTTACGGGTAGTCAGAAAATGTGACACCAGTGTTGCCAAGGCGTATTGTGTTACCCAGTTAATAACTGGACTGTACTAGTAACCCAGTAGGGTTCGATAGGCAAACACTACTTGTAAAATACTGGTACTCGGCTGCACTAGACTGGAAGCCGACCCCGACATTGTGGAGAAAAAGCTAGACAGGTTCACTGACAAAATACACGATTTCCTTAAAGGCCCTAAGTCAAACAGTTAATTCAGAACTTATACAGCCAAATCATTATAACCGAATGCGTGCACCTACTCGAAACGACCGCATAAGTGTTCAAACGTTTAAGGACGCACAGGGAGTAGTCGTTCCGGTTTTCAATTACAATCGATATTGATGCCGCAAAAGCCACATAAGGAACGGCTTTTGGTTAGATTAGATGGATCCGAATATCTGAATGATTGCATTAAAACGAAGATATAGATGCGCCGGCGCACTGAAAATTTAAACATATCCCTTCGAAACCGTCAAAATTTTATCTGAATGAAAAACCTTACAGCTTACTAGAACAACATCCCTAAATGTTTTTTTCAATGAAGATGTTTTTTTGTTTACTTATAAAAAAAGAAAAAGAACTCACCGGTAACATGATGACAATCAGCACCATGCAGACACTTGCACTTCTCCTTGCATCCCACGCCGAAGGTCCCAAGTGGGCACGGATACTCGCACGTAACGCCAGTAAACCCACTCGGACAGCTATACATACCCGTTACGGGATCACAAGTCGTGTTACCTAGCAAAGATAACATTGTTATGAACGAACACTTACACATTAGTTTACAAACTTTCACTGTGGAATATACACATAAAAAGTCAGCAGTGTTTGCTTTTGTAATCTGAAATGTCAACTTGACCAGTTACTCGTGTTACAAAAGTCTGTAAACACTCGATATGAGCAGATTGATTTTCTTGTTTAAAGAGTAATAATTACATCTGCTAGGAACTGGAGTGCTGTTCATCAGTTATTGTAATTGAATCAGTGTAGTGATTTATTTTTAATTGGGACCTAAAATATGTGATCAGCCAGCTTGCATCTCACTAAGGAACATACATTTTAGAAAAGCACTCAAATTGGGAAAAGACGAGAAGGTCTATCACAAGATGGACCAATGGTATGATGAAAATCGTGGGAATCCCGAATTGGGTAGAGAACACTGAATTGTTCATCGCAGCTATGCTTATTAGAAAAGCCTAATTGCCAGCAGTCAGACATCGGAAAAGCGCAAAAAGAAAATATTTGTGATGAAAAGTTCTTGAATAAATGTTGATGCCAATGGAATGTGAACCTTGTCACGCACGTGTAATGTTACATTTGTATACTAAATTCAAGTTTACCAGCAGGTGATTCAGGGCAGATCTGCGAGCACCCAGCGCCGTAGGTTCCAGGCGCGCAGGGCGTGGTGCAGTCGGCGCCGGTCCATCCGGCCGCGCAGACGCATCGCCCGCTGGATGCATCACACGACGAGTTGTTGCCGCACGGACACTTCTCCGAGCAATTCTCGCCGTAGCGACCCTCCGCGCATTGAGTCTCGCAACGCACACCTGGTGGAAGGAAATAAATGTTACCCTCTTTATGTTCATTAATTTCACACGACTCCTTAGAATTATTACAGAGCCAACGTAGGCAAGGGCAGAAAACACACACTGGATTTTCAACTTTCGGAGTTGAGCCGACAGTTGAAATTCTAATCACTAGAGCCCATCAATAGTGCGCTAGAAAGCCCACTGGATTTGTACCCCAATGGATGCCCAACGCTTAGCAAAAAGCGTCCAAGCGAACATGGTCTTAGAGACATCATGCACAATCGCATTCACGTAACTACACGTGAGTCTACATTTTCTGGGGCGCCTCTTTGCGCTTTAATATTACGTGCACAACTGCGCGTAAAATATCTAGTCTAGACAGGAACAAGAATCAATTACAATAATAGGACACAGGTCGGCAGTGAACATAGGGGGATTTGTTCCGGCAGTTTTGGGCGAGGCACGAGCAATTTCATGCCGAAAGTGAAGCGACCCGGATTCTGTTTAGAGTTACTTATAAGTAAATTCCGGGCAGTTAAATTGATTAATAAGCAAATTGACAATGCAATTAATATAAATTTTTCTTAATTCAAATCACAACTATCATTACATAATACTATTATTATATCAATCGTTTGAAATATTAACAAGCCAAAGGATGAGGAGTTCCCTGAATTTATACGAGGTTTTTTAGATGCACTGGTTCAATACCAACGAGGCGTGAGGGCTTACATTAATAAAAACTTGACAATAAGTTATTTGTTTTATTTCACGTAATATTTTTGAAGACCCAGCAATTTCGTAATTTTTGCGATTAAAATAAGGTTTATTATTGAGAACGCAATGAAAAACTATTTAGTAGTCCTCTGTTTGGATTGGTATGGTGCAAGAGCTGCTTATGTAGTAAGGCCTAAACATAATATTGACTATAAACTATGATGATTACCTACACGAGGCACAGATAATTTGATACTACGTCATGATGGTACTTAAGGTTTAGTCTAGTCACATAGGCCTCCTGTAAGTAAAAATAAGGTGCTCCTTGAGTGGACAACTGAACGACTTATAAAAAGAACAATAGGAATTAGAAAGTAAAAGAATTTGACATTATTGCATGCTACAGGCTGGTGGCCTATGCATTAATGATCCTCTGCATGCTCTTCACCATCATGAACGATCCATGTATGTATTCCAGAATGATTATTTTTTTATTGATTTAGTTTATTGAAATTTGCACCACATTTATTTTTATATCTAATTATTACTAAATATGACATTCTATTAATTATTTTGATGTGTATTCCTTTTTTATAATATTTGAATGCCATTTTCCAAGGCAAAGATGACGTTCTATTATTTTGTATTCTAACATCATGCTGACAATTTGTTATGTATGTATGGTACTCATGTTTGAGCAAATAAAAATGATTTGATTTGATTAGTCAGGTGGTTTATTAATATCCGATTGTTCATATTTTTAAGGATCCGTACCCAAAGTGTAACTAAGACTCCGCGGTCTGTCTGTCTGTCACCAGGCTGTATCTCATGAACCCAGATAGCTAGGCAGTTGTTTTCACAGATGATGTATTTCTGTTGCCGCTATCACAACAAATACTAAAAACAGAATATAATAAATATCTAAGTGCACGGCAAAAAATCACGTTTGTTGTATGGGGGCCCATACAACAAACGTGATTTTTTGCCGTTTTTTGCGATAATAGTACGGAACTCTTCGTGCGCGAGTTTGGCTTGCACTTGGCCGGTTTTTTATTTTGTACACCTACCACTGTTATGTCCTTTTTAACACAAGGGTTGACTTTTCTAGAATGCCTTGCTGCATTAAGTCCGCCTATGTATCACCATTGTATACGAAGTTCAAATAAATAAATAAGAAACTTCATCCAGAACAAAAATCACAACAATTCGATTCAACACAAATTGTTTTTATTCATTACAAATCAGACAAACAAACAAAAGGCAAATTTAACTAAAGTCTATTTAATAAAGCTGCAGATAGTTGTTTCACGTAAGTTTGTCCTTGATTGATGCCAACTTCCCATATTGCTGCGGTGTCATATTGACGTTGCTCTTGACTGACCAATGCTACTATCACTTTGGCATCGGGCACGTTTAGTCGACTAAGGGCATGTATTACCATTGGTATGACGAGATTCGGATCAGCGTGATATTTAGGGAAGGTCCAGGACGCGCAATTTTTTATAGGTACTTTAATTAAGTGATCGTACTCTTGAGACGTAACAACGTCCAACGTTGTGAATCTATCGAAGTCCCGCTCGTATTCATATTCGTTAGTGTTAAATTCGGGTGGAGTGATGTCATTTCTGTCGTTTTTCAAGTGAATCAATTGTACCATCTCGGTCTTTCTGGTAACGTTCCTGTTCATAATGATTCTGTCTTCGTGGGCCGTTAGTATTCTGTTGTTGTTTTCACACACAGTGTCATACATAAGGGCCCCAAACAAATCTGTCGTAAAGGTAAGAACATTACAGTGAAGTGTTATAAGAATAATACATACCTATCCTAGCAAGACCTGAATAAAAATCAATGTCTTATTAATAAATACAAATAAATCTACAAGATTCCAGCAATAGTACATACCTGTATAGATGGCTACGCACATTTATAGTAACACTTAAATTGAGAAAACCTTTTTGCTAACAAAATAAAGACTATTCTCGACAACAAACTTTGATCTAGACTGCACAGTCAGAGAAATTGATTGTTGACTAAATTCAAATACGATAATTTGACTGACAGTTCAGCCGGGCGAGCACGGTCTCTGTGATAGGCTTGAGTCACGCATTTTATCACGGTTTTTGACCGTGATAAAAATATGTGACTCAAGCCTGTCACAGTAGACCGTGCTCGCCCGGCTGGTATATGAATTTACAGATAATTCAGTTGATTTTCAGTTTACTTAACAATCAAGCTCTTTAATTTTTTTATAATGTATGGGCTTATGTTCAACCATTATCTCATCTCGGTAAACGGTGATATTTATGATGAAGATGCATGTATGTTTAGAAGTAACCTACCCACTTACGACTTGAAGACTCTTAGGTTACAGCTATCTGGAAGTGCAGAACCAGATGCCAATATCACTCCTTTTGCTGGTACACAAATTGAATGTACCTATAATACGGGTAATAAAAATGTTTTCTCACCTCTCCATGCGCTCTCACAGATGCACTGGCCGGTGACGTGGTGACAGCCACGCGCGTAGTCGGAGCAGTTGCAGCGGTGTGCGCACGCGTGCCCGAAGTAGCCGGCCGGGCAGCGGCGCGAGCAACGCGGCCCGGTGTAGCCGGCGCCGCACACGCACTCACCTAACACACGAAATAATCAATGTTTATTAGCTGCATCATCTGGGAAGATACCTTCCTTCCGAAATGATCGCAAAGGAGGTGGCGGAAACGGTTTAGGAGAATACAATCTCGCTCCGTATCCGTATCAAAAACAGCGATCGGTGGAGGACGCGTAATGGTCTCCGGCAGGCAGATTTGGGGTGTCTGTTATCTAATATCCCGAGAAGGTGGCGCACAGTTGCACTTTTTTTAAGAGTAACTGCGCAGAGGGTGACGGGCGTCCGCATGAATTCTGGCCGGGGGAGCGCAACGAAATACGCAAGCGTTCCAGAGCCTCGGACAAAGGTTGTTACAGAACATTGTATGGTTTTAGTCAGTATGAGTCCGACAGACCCCTCGGATGACATTCATGAGGATTTTGATGAAAAATTAAATGCTTCTTCTTTTCGTGTGAGGTGTGGCCACCTCTGGTGTCAGAGTTAATTAAGCCGCCTCTGGGAAACCCCACAGGCCTCTGACTTGGCTATTTCAGACTTACATTAACTATATAAGTCCAGGTTCCACACGATGTTTTCCTTCACCGTTGCCTGTGATGTCCAAGAAAAACTTTGAAAGTACATATGAACCTGAAAAAGTCACATTGGTACTTGCCCGGATTTGAACCCACGACCTCAAGCACGACAGTCGAGGTCTTAGCCACTGGGCCACCACGACATAATGAAATGCCAAAACAGTACTTATCTGATTTCATCCTAAACAGTAATCAAGTTCGTCGATTTTGAAAAAGCTCAACACATTGTATGTGCACTGTGATACCAGAGAAGATCGCATAAAGTAACGAACTTTTGCAACATGCAAACTGGCTGCTTTTGAAGTGTCATGTGAATATAGATATAATTACAGACGGCTGACAGGCGCATTTGGTAAGAATTTGCGAATGCGACTATTATTTTGAATGTTTCATACTGTTATGCCAGTACACCACCCGATAGTGTCGCTCATAAAGATCTCATTCTGAGAAGTAATAATATATGTCATTATACGAACCATTAACAGGATTGCAGGGAGCGCCATTTTCACAGTTACATGGTTGTCGACAATTTAATCCGAACGTTTTGCCGTTGCATGGACGATCGCATTTCAGACCTTCAAACCTGAAAAAAGGAGACATACATTTAAAAAATAAAAACACTTTTACAAAAAAAAAAAAAACTACTGCAAAAGCAAAACACTAAAAAGTGCAAAATAATTTTCGTTTCGGAAGTCAGTGTCTTTGGTATCTACCTATTGTTTTTATCATTTTTCGCCACCAACTACCGAATCGTAAGTTATTTTGCACTTTTTTACAGACTTCAAAAAAAAGGAGGTAATCAATTCAACACGTATGTATTTAATATTGTTTGTTACCGCACAATATTCACATATCTTACTCTAAACACGTGTGGCAAATTTCATAAGTATAATTATGTATTTATGTTTGTCCGCACATTTCTACGAAACCACAGAACACTGCTAAACTGATTTTGATGAAACTTGCACTATTCCCTAAGTTCAGAGATACTCAAATCAACACAAAAAGAATGATCACGATCCGATAAGTAATAGATAGTTTATATACAAACATACATACACTTATGAAATTTGGCACACGCCCACATAGAGTAATATAATATGTAAATATTGTGCAATACCAACAAAGTTTCATACATACGTGTCGAATTGATTAACTCCTTTTTTCATCGGTAGTTAGAATATTTGCAATTGGACTGAACCTGGTGTTATATAAAGTTTTATAAGTATCGGAATACAATATGTAGTCCAACAACCATCCAACATCTCAATCTGACGCATATTTTATATCTGATTAACGCACGCACTGAGTGAACAACAGGAGTCAATTGAGACAAAGCACCTAACTAAAAGGATAATAGAGGATGTGTGCCTGACGTCATCTATTTGTTTTATTTCAATAAAAACAGGAAAGTAAAGTATATTAAAAAAAAACATAAATTAATTTATTTAGTCAAACTTATTTGTAAGTAATAAAATACTGGACTGGGGACTTTTCATCTTAAGGTGGTCACAATGTTGTGTTAATAAGGTCTTAAAAAAATTAAACGACTCAATACGCACATACTACGTTCTAGGGTTCTTATATTTCAATTTAGTGACACATAAATACTAACGATATCTTAAACAAAGGCACGTGTCAAGTGATGCCATGTTTATATAAGATTAACCATTTATGGAAGGGGTTACTGTGCTATCATCTCTTTCACAATAAAATTAAATATTTCAATATTTAATATTATACCTAAAAAACAGAGGATGAGATAAACAAATCTTACTCAGCTGGGCAGAGATTAATATTGGGCGTAGGTGCTAATGAATAACAAGCGGAAAACTAGTAACTCTTGGACTTTTTTAATGCTGCATGCTGGACCAACATGCAGTATTGTTGGGATACGGTTTGAAAGATCTCAGTAAGTTGCCCACATTAGGAATTTTTTTCTGTATTGAGGGTGCGTTTACAAACATATAAACTCACATACACAACACCCAGAGCCGGAACAACTATCTGTAGGTCATACAAATATTAGTTCCGTGCGGGAATCGAACCCGCGACACGCAGCGCAGCAATCGCTCAACCACTGCGCCAACCGTGCACGCAAACCGTGCCTATGCACGACACACAACACACAACATTACAGATTCGTGTCGGGGATGGCAACATTGGTTACGCATTTTCGTGTATTGCAGACGTTTTTAGTAACAAATCATCTAAGGGGTTACCATAAGCTCTTAGAGCAAGGTTATTTTTAGTGTGCATATGGGACAGACGAGTTTACATCTGTCCCTTTTTTACAGTCGAACCATGATAATTTTGACACGTCATGGTACGATGAAAGGTTGCAGTCGGTTTGTTTGCCATTCAATCATCATCATTTAAGCCGTAACCGTCAACTGCTGGACATGGTCTTCTCCTAAGCGTTTCTTTTTAATAACATAAAACCCTCTCAACCTGATGAGGTTCCAGGTTGGCCGCTGTAGGAAAACCCGACCAAATGGAGTATCCCATTCAAAATAGTGAAATAACCCGCCTCCTTATCGGCCCTTCACCCAACCACTAACACCTCACAGTTATAGGATCTGAACTTGGCAAATGACAGAATTGACCAAGTAGCCAAATTTGAGTTAATTGACACGATACGAACACGATATAAACATTATATACGAGGGCGGCACTGAAAATTTCGGGAATCAAGGAAGTGACACAACATTACTATTTAAAAATGTATTTATTGCTTTTCGAAGTATTCTCCGCGAAATTTGACACATTTTTCCATACGATGGAACCAATCATTGAAGCAACCATTCCATTCGGAAGTTGGGGTCTCCGAAATGGCCGTTTTGTAGGTGTCCACAGCTTCTTCAGGTGATGAAAATCTCTGACCACGCAATTTATTCTTTATTTTAGGGAAAGTATAGAAATCATTAGGGCTTAGGTCGGGGCTGTACGGCGGATGGTCTAATAATTCTATGTTTTCTTACTCTAAAAACACTTTTGTTCTGTGCGCGGTGTGAGAACTCGCATTGTCGTGATGGAGGATGATGCGGCGCACGTACGGCAAAACGATCGATTTACGACGACAAAAGCATTTAAAACAAAATCTTTAAAATACGCTAATTACATACGTTAGGTGTTCTCTACCCTTCAATGGTCAAAAATCTATAAAATATTTTTTATTTGCGAGCGAGACCCGTTTACAAAAGCCGCTATTGTTCGACTCTTCGCTTATTATTAGGCGTGCCGCCAGTATTCTACTAAATTCGGTGGGAATACGTTGTGTCGATGTGCAGTTGTTTTGAAGTGAAATCTTGTTTTTTAGTATAGATCCATTACCATGTAGTAAGTACTTCGTTTTAAACCTATTATTGAGTTCTTTCAACACTTTAAACATAGAAAATAATCTAAATATATCGATAGACTTAAAATAATCTTGTTTCGCTGTAGATAAATAATTCGTGGAAGCTTTTCTAAAAAGTTCCAACGAGTTCCACTTTAAATTTGTTTGTTATCAATAACTCTGATTGTTGTTATTACGAGGAAACTGGTTTTAGCTGCACGTATATGCACATCTCTGAGTATTTGTTGTTTTTGTTTCAGGTAGTCGAAATGATAACGTGGAAATGCGAACTATTAAAAGACTAGAATTGTATTTTCTTTCAAAAAGTGAAAGTTTTTTCAAATTTTCTTTGCCTAAAGGCATTGAACATTTACTTAAGTATATTTTGAACAAATTAAACATTGTAAAATGTGGTGAAGACTTTGAAAAAACAGTCAAATTGAAAATTAAAGTGTTTGTGGCAAAGCTATTTTCAAAATGGAAA
The DNA here is from genome assembly GCA_948252205.1 of Orthosia incerta. Classification (NCBI taxonomy): domain Eukaryota; kingdom Metazoa; phylum Arthropoda; class Insecta; order Lepidoptera; family Noctuidae; genus Orthosia; species Orthosia incerta. The sequence goes on from OX411748.1 coordinate 13,325,675, forward strand.
CAATGCTATCGCATCCATGGCTGACTGATTAAAAATCATCACGATTGGTTAAATGAGGAGTTCAAAATTCCGAACATACAAGGAGACCAACAGATACCTAGTAAAAAACCGGTTTCAGGACGACCAAAGAAGGATTTTGGGGTCTCATCGCTGCGTTATAAACTAAGATCTGTGCAAACTCTTGTGAAAGGTCTTTATCCGGAACAACTTTCATTTGCAACTGAATCCAGCTTAGTTGTATCGGGAAAACGCAAAGCTGCTAAAGTGATGAAATTATAGCCCTAGAGTCGTCACCAAGAAGTTTGAAACGAATGCAGCAGTCAAAAAACAACAAGCCCTCCTGCACACCATACACACCTCCGGCTATATATTAACTCTCATCCCCTGATAAGACAACATCGATCAGTGAAAAAAAAACCAATGAAAGGATTTAATGATAGTATTATGAATATGCTCACGATGCCAACATATATAAGTAACAATCAGAATGAGGAAGACGATGACGAAGATGATTAATAATGTTTTTTTAAATAATACAAAGTTTACGATTTATTTTGAGTTGTTTTATTTCAATGCAAAAATTAAATATTGAAATATAATTTCAATATATGCTTAGTATAGGTAATAGCCACACAAAAATATGTTTATATTTTTGTCGTCGTAAATCGATCATTTTGCCGTACGTGCGGCGGTTGCAGTTCTCTTTACGGAGTTCAGAAACGACCTGTGGCAAACAAATGCTAGCATACCATTCTGCATTAACCGTTCTTTGTCCCTCAAGAGAAATAGTCGCAACATGGCCGGTTTTGGAGACAAACGTGGCTACCATTTTTTTAGCAACACTCCGTGAACGAACAATTTTTATTGGCTTTAACTCATTTTCTAACACCCAAACTCGTGACTGGTTTTTTGTTTCGGGTTCGTACGCGTATATCCAGGATTCGTCACTTGATACGATGTTGTATACAGCATTTGAGGATCCTGCGTGGAATCTTTCGAGAGTTCTGACGCACCAAGTAACGCGAGCCGTTTTTTGCTCTTCACAGAGCGAATGCGGTATCCATCGGGAAAACAACGTGTGTATGTTTTCTATTCCATTCTATTCCTTTGAAAAGAAGAAGGATAACATAAAGGAATACTTGCCCAGGTTTGCAGTCGCAGATGCCAGATTCGGGCGAACACGTCGCGTTGTTGTAACAGTCGCAAGTATCGGAACAGTTGTCACCGTAGTACGGATACGGACATGTCTCCTCGCAGCGAATACCTCGGTAACCCGGCGCGCATAGACATGAACCTGTGAAGATATGTTGTAAAGATTTAATCTGTACTTACAGTAGTAAGGATCAAATAGTAAGTACACAAGACGTTGAGTTATATGTCTGTATTATTTACAGGTTTCCATAAAGCGATACTTAGGTGTACAGCTAATTAGACGACATAGGGCCGGTTTCTGATTTGAGTATTTGGAATTAAGTATTGGTCAAATAGGTAGTACTTTAGTGCCGACTTTTGACAGGTTTTGAGGGTAAAGTCGAGTTTCACAAATACTTGACTTTAAATTCTTAATTCTGGAATCCGGGCATAGACAGTTTCGTCGCAAAAATAACTGTTTTTGGTTGACCATACCGCCCCCCAACAAAACTGAGCTGAGTTTACTGGCGAGAGACAACGGATTTTCTTTCTTTCCTGGTCGACCATTTTTCGCCCTTATACGCTTAAGAATAAGGTTGAAAACTAATAATAATTTTAATATAATATATGTTTATTCATCAAAAAATACAGATAGTTACATAAACAATCAATGGGTAGAGAGTTATACAGTTTTCAATAGGTAAATCTGTACAATTTTTTTTAAAACCCTCCCTCTCAAACTAGGTGATAACCTGTATTTTGAGAAACAGTGAACGGCCACAAAATTCCTATACACTAATACTGTTACAACAGGTCGATCGGAAACTTTCTTAGGAATACCTGCTCGTATCTAAAAAATACTAGTGGAGATATAATTACCATTGACAGGTGAGCAAAGTCCGCTATTCTCGCAACGGCATGTAGATGTGCAGCCTTTGCCGTACGTCAGTAGGGGACATTGTCGCTCGCAAGATTCGCCGGCCCAGCCCGCAGAACATTCGCATGCGCCCGTCCAGGGATCACACCTACAAAAACAATATAATTAGTAAGCAAAATTATTATCAACGTATTATACAGTGTCGAGGGAACGTAATTATCTGGATTGTTTCTATATCAGTTTATAAAAAAACCGGCCAAGTGCGAGTCGGACTCGCGCACGAAGGGTTCCGTACCATTGTATGGGAGCCCCACTTAAATAATTATTTTATTCTGTTTTTAGTATTTGTTGTTATAGCGGCAACAGAAATACATCATCTGTGAAAATTTCAACTGTCTAGCTATCACGGTTCATGAAATACAGCCTGGTGACAGACGGACAGACAGAGAGACGGATCGCGGAGTCTCAGTAATAGGGTCCCGTTTTTTCCCTTTGGGTACGGAACCCTAAAAACCGGCCAAGTGCGAGTCTGACTTCACACAAATAGGTTTCAAAGAAACAACTGATATTTTTATGTTTCTTTTTTTTTTTTATTTGTTAGTAAAATATATGTAATAATAAATATTATCACCAACTGAGTACATAGGTTAGTGAGAAGTTAAAACATTCTTCGGAACAATATCGTGTGACAGACGACAGACAGACAAGACACGTGATTGACAGCTATACAACCCCATATGGACCCCTCGGGTACAGAACCCAAAAACTGTGTCCTACTTCAAAAGCTATGACATGGCGAATTAACATAGTGTAAAATAAAGGAATATAATAATAGAAATGCCTCTTTTTTTAGCAAGATCATTAAACAAAAAGTAAACCGACTTTTAAAGCAAAATACTACCAAGTACAAAATAACTTTTTCACTTCTCATGCTCTGAAATTGCTTATTTGTGCAGGATATAGGCTGCACAAAATCGATTTTATGCACAAGTGCATTAACGTATCTACTTATAAATGTATCTATATTAAGGCAAAGAAAATGAGCCATACAGCCAAACACAATAAAAAGTTCACAGATAGAATTTGTTATTTTATAATATTTACTTTAATTTATTTGCCTTTTATGTGTTTTTTTAAGACATAAAAGATATTAAAATTTAAATTAAAATACGGTGGGTTATTTAATTAATTAAAAAAATATATGTATTACAAAATTAATTTAATAGAAGGCTGTATAGGTCTGCAGACCAAGACTAATATCAATGTCGTAAGATTAAAAAAAAAGCGGCGGGAAACAGGTCTTGTTTTTTCGTGCGTTTATTAATTTCTTCAAATTTGCTATATTTAATAAAACTAATTTTACTTTGAATATTTATTAAAGAAATGTTATGTTATACTACTGTTTTATTTCCTCGCAATCGAAATGAAAAGCAGAGTTTATTACTCGTCCACAAAACCATTTTATCCTCGACATTACTATTAGCCCTCCCTCGCCTTCGGCTCGGGCTGCTAATAGTCTCGGATAAAAATGGTTCGTTTTGTGCACTCGTTGTAAAATCTACTATTGTTTCGGCAGTCGGTGACTACAAACGAAAATCTTTTTTATAATTTGATTTAGTAGACTAATCATCTGCTACCATACTTGATAAAAAATCACTATTCACAAAAACGCAGGAAGTGACGTGCGAATCTCATGACATCCTCCATCTGCATATGTTTACATTTGTTATCAAAAATGTACCTAACCACGGACAATACTATCCAACGGGCCATATCTTTTACAGCGTACAAAAAAAGCTATAACCAGCAACACATTAACAGGAGTTTTATGTGGCACTTCAGTCTGCCAAATATTTACGTCATTTGGCTAATACAAAAGTATACCTTATCTTTCTTCAAATAAGGTTTATTTTTCTAAGTGAAATATTTAATTTGTTTAAACACTCCACCTGTCTGGGTCGCGGATAAATTTTAAAAAGAGTTACCCGGCCCTGACTCAAGCAACTGAAGGAACACGGGTGGTTTTTAGTCAGTTAAAGTCTGACACGCCCTCCCGCTTCACCCAGCGCGGGAGAAGTCATTTCATGATTTCCCAACCAAAAAAAAAAAACACGTCCCAAGTGGAGTGCTATCGACAGATGTAGATTTTCTTCGATTTATCTCGAAGAAGGTTGTCAAAATAATGCTCAAATATCCAAGCAAGTTTGAGAAAAATATATTTGGTATTATTGCTACCCAACAAAAGGACTGGACACAATGGTAGATAATATAGGAGTTTGTGGAAAGTGGTAAGGGCGGTCTTTGTCTTGCAGTGGGACCAACAAAATAATAAACTAAACTAATTTTTTTTAGATGCCGTGCCCCACTCTAGGAATTTCTTCCTGTATCGTGAGTGCGTTTACAAATTAACCTTTATTTCTATTCTATCCTACCATCATTCCTATATAAGTCCGTATAATAATCGTAATTTCTTTTATACCATTCCCCCTCTAAAAAGCTTATTTTATTCACTGAAAACAGTGAATAAAAAGTTTTGGTGTTTGAATTTAGAACACACCAATATATATTCGACGTCCATCTCAATGCTATATGAACTCCTTGTGCGAAGAATATTCGACTTTCAAACTCCTTTATGTATTTGATTTTCAGTTTGTTAATGTTTAGGATTTTAATAATGATTTTGATTTTAGTCTGGGATGTTTAGTGAATACTTATTTGGATTGTAATTATAATATTAATTGCATTGGTGTTAATTAATTATAATTATGTAACGTAACGGAAGTGGTCACTGGCCCCTGAAACACAGTTGTTGTTACCTAGCTCTGCTTTAATTTAGAAAAACTGTGAAACCTCGAGTTTTCAAATTTTTTTTTAATTTTGAAGGTAGTAAAACTTTTATTTAGTATTTTTCCTTATAATTTTCGCTCAAATCTTTCTTTTTCTCGTAGTCATGGTATAAAATATAGTATGCAACTCTTGAATAAAACGGATTTATATCGAGGGCCATGAATCACTCGCGTCGCTCAGGATTCTACCACTTGAATCACTCGCTATGCTCGTAATTCAATCATCATGAATCACTCCCTACGGTCGTGATTCAGTTGTTAGAATTTTCACTTGCTCGTGGTTCATCTATGGCCCTCGCTTTAAAACCGTCTTTTATTCACTAGTTGCATAATATACTATTCTTCTTTCTTAATTCTTTCGATGTTTTCATCGATTTCAATGAAACGTGGTATTCTGGATCATATCCTAGTATTATGATCCCGTGAGATGAAATTCATCTTTCCCTTTTTACTTCCCTTTTTTTTTAATTTGTAGGCTCGCGCTTTACCACTACCTCACCTGATAGTAAGCAATGATATGGTCGACGGTGAAGCACGCTTGCCTAAAATACCCCTAGATTGTAGCTGTCGGGAAACATAGACTCCAGCAGAGAATCTCACAAAGGCACAGTGAAAGTATTCCCTAGTAAATAAAGCTAGTAAATAAATATTAAAATAATAATTACATGTCAGTAGTGTTTGGGTCACATTCGCAGTCGCGGTCGCAGTTGGCACTCCACTTGTTAAGCGGACAGGCTCGCTCCTGGCACTGGTTGCCGGTCCAACCAGGCTTGCACGTACACGATCCATTCTTGGCCGAGCATTCACCGTTGTGCTGGCAGTTGCATTGGCGTGAACAGTCCACGCCCCAAGTACCCACTGCGCAGATTTCAAGGCACTGAAACATAATGTCGTGTAAGTCACATATTCAAATATGTGCCAAAATAGACCCTCATCCTTAAAAAGAAACCGTGCTGGCGGAACTAGCGTTCTTCGTCTGATTATTTTTATCAAAACATCGATCGCGTTCGGTTCCGTTCCACGGCTATAGATGGTGTTAGCAGCGACTTGCAAGTAAAAGGGTTTTCTCGGTTTGTGACTATTTTTATTTAAATGCAGTGATAGAGAGAGTGATAGAGAGAGTTTACAAAAGGAAGAAGAGAAGTAGTCCAGTGTTCAATTTTAGAATAATATACAATAAATCATAAATATACATATATGCATAAGTACAAAATATATATACCTATATACATATACTAATATTATTTCATTCCGAAAGAAAATGATCCTTGATTTTCCTCTTGAAGACATTCAGAGAAGGGCTGTCGCGTAGGGAATGTGGTAGAGTTCCAGAAACGCACTGCAGTAACAGAGGAGCCATCATAGCGGCTGGATGTGTGACGTGGGGTACGAAGGAGAAGAGAAGTGGAAGTGCGATAGGGTTTACACCTCGGGACAAAGTACTCAAAGCGTTCACAAAGATATTGAGGAGAATTAGGATTGTGTAGGATAGTATAGAGAAGGGATAGGATATGGGCATCTCGACGACGCCGAATCGGCAGCCACTTCAATTTAGTCCGAAACTCCGACACGTGGTCGTATTTGCGGAGGCCTAAAATTAAGCGGATGCACAAGTTCTGCAGTCGCTCGAGTTTATTTAGGAGTACCTCCGTTGCATCTAGAAAACAGACATCCGCATAGTCTATGAGCGGTAGAAGAAGAGATTGAGCAAGAGTGACTTTAGTGTGAAATGGTAAGAATTTTTGGAGACGTTTAAGAGACTGAAAAGAGTAGAAGACCCTCTTATTTACATCAGCAACATGAACCTCCCAAGAGAGGTTAGTATCCTTATAGACGCCTAGATTTTTCACACATTACGAATAACATATGGGCACTAGAATCATAAATTGCTGGTGGGAGGGCTTGGTGATTTAAAAGGTTGAGCATGTATCTGCCACCAACAATGACTGCTTGAGATTTGGTTGGGGTCAGTAAGAGTCCAATGGATTTAGCCCACTTGTTAATATTTTCAAAGTCACTATTGATGGCAGACACAGCTCCAAACAGATCACCCACTTTAAAGTGTCAAAATAGGGATCGTTGGAGGATGCTCTTGGTTAGATTATTTGTACAGCGGCCAACATAGGTCCGCAATCGATTGTTGGTGGTTCATTCTTTGGTGAACCATTTGCTGGGTGGAGCTGTAGTATTTTATTACGGCAGTAGGGAGTATTTGTGTTTTAGTATAACTACCTTATCTCCAGTAAAGCCGGCTTCGCACTGACAGCGGCCAGTCACATGATGACAACCGGCTCCGTTCGCACATTCACATGTATTCTCACATTTCGGTCCCCACCTGCCCGCTGGACATCTAAAAGTGGTAACGAGTCAATATTAGGCATATCAAAGACATACACAATGAAGAAATTTTTAGAGAAAGTTCTTTTTACGTACTTGTTAGCACAAACTTCTCCAGTCCATCCTGATGGGCATTCACATGTACCTGTAAAAGAACATTTTCCACCATTTTGACATCGACACCTTTCCGGGCACGGCTCATCCTTTGGACATTGTTCTTCACATCTGTAAGTAAGATAAAGAGAGATCCTTAATATAATAATGCCTGCGCAATAGTTTGTTAAACATCGCCGAATATTATCTTAATATACCACGCGTGAAGTAATACGATACTTATTAGTAGACAGAACTATAAACATTTAGGGATTCAGTTTCATAATACTTCGAACATATTGGCACGGTAGCACATGAGTAGATAAACACGGTAGGTAATGTTGTGGTAATGTTATCTATATTGGCAATTGGCAACTGAGCTGAGTAAGTTAAAAGCTTCGCAGCACTTTATTGTTATCTGTATTAAACATGAGAAACTAAGCGGCACTACAAGGACTAGAAATAAACAATATTTTATCATGGTAATGGCCAAAAATGCCATGACCCAGCTGCAAAGAGTATGGAGAGACCGTAAAATTTCAAGGAAGACGAAGGTGAAACTGTCAACCGAGACGTGGACTCTGAAGAAAGCCGACCGTGACAGAATCGATGCTTTTGAGTTGTGGTGCTGGAGGAAGATGTTGTAAATCCCCTGGATTGCCTACCGCACCAATGATTCTATCCTCCGGGAACTAAACATAAATATCAGACTGTCCACGGTCTGCCTTCGTAGGGTTCTGGAGTTTTTTGGTCACATTGCCAGGAAGGACGGACACAACCTCGAACATCTGATGGTTACTGGCATGATCGAAGGGAAACGTCCGAGAGGTCCAAGTCCAAACAGATGGTCAAACCAAGTCCGCCCATCGCTAAATACCAGGCTGCACGATGCTCTCCACGACGCCAAAGACAGAAGCAGATGGCGCAAATTGGTGAAGGAGAAGTTGTTTCCACGAAAACCAGGGAATCACGACCCTCAGTAATGAGGAACACGATGCAAGGAGGAGGATTATGGTAAAAGCGATTATTTGCTTTTACCATTGCGAGTATCCCTTTGTGGGACAAAGGGGTACTCTCTACTCTTCATTCATCATTTATGCTCGGATACAGCCGTTATAATTGAATGCAATTATATTTGCCTTAAGGCCGGCCGGCCTTTCATTACATCATGAGGAAGAGGTTATTCACCGGTTTGTATGTTAAAAAAAAGTGCGTTGCACTTTAAACAATCATAAACTTACAAAGGTCCAGTGAATCCTTGCGGACAGTTGCAAGCGCCGGTAGCAGGGTCACAGGTTCCGTCGTTCTTGCACTGGCAGAGTTCGTCGCAGTTGTCGCCGTAGGTGGGAGGCGCGCAAGCCCGCTCGCATGCGTCTCCCCGCCAGCCCGCCGTGCAAGCGCACTTGCCGGTCAGAGGCTCACAAGTACCACCGTTCATACAACTGCATTCGTGCTGACAGTTCCGTCCCCATTTTCCGTCAGGACATGCTGCAAAAGAAACGTCGGATTTGTATTACCTTTATTTATTTGGAGCAGTGGTGGCCAGTGGTAACGGCCACGACATACGTGTTGTAGGCAGTGGGTTCGAACCTAGGCAGGCGCTTTTATACTGTGTGTAAATTATTTAATCGCCACTGCTCTAACATGTCCTAGAACCAACAATTTGAAGAAACGTGACATCCACTAACTCACACTAGGCTTTCAATTGCCTCTCTCTCAGAAAGGAGGCCTGTTAGGGCACAGGCCTACATTGCAGTGATTACATTAAAAAAAACGAACTAAAAAGATGGTAAACAAGAAGAAAATCATGCTGTGCAGTCGGAGGATACATCTGGTTTTGGTCAGCCAGCTCGCGAATATGTATCCTCCGACTGCACAGCTGGATTTTCTTCTTGTTTACCATCTTTTTAGTTCGCTTTTTAAGCACTTTTTTTTAGGACAGAGTGTTTCTTTTTCTTAACGGCACTACTATCTAAGAACACTTTGCCTAAATTTCCATGTTCGTAACACATTTACGAGTTTGATTTTACCATGCGTTTTTTTCCTTGGCAGGGCTCCAAATGTTTTCCTAGGAGTATTTTAGTTATTATTATAAATTAAATAATGGTCAACTAGCAGACATAGCTACAGCAGGTTTCGAACGCTCCTGATGATATAATTTACAAAAGTTTGAGGACAGCTACACAGGATAACGGTACCGTTTGAGAAACCATATCTCCAGTATTGGGAATTGATGGTAAAATGTATTCCTTCTGAAAGTGAGTTGTTTATACTTATATTTTGAACATCAAGAGATTGTGATAACGGACTGTATGCTCGGCGAATTAAATTAGTTGACCAAACTGTGTGTCTTTTACTTCAATCAACTTCACGTGAAATGATCCCTGCTATAGTCTCATGCAGAACTTTTACCCCTGAGCACGCTGGTGAGTAAGGGTGAAAATTCTACCTTACAATTGGCGGCACACACAAATTGGGCGGCCAAGACCTATCTAACGATGTATTAATTATAAAAATCCGTCAAATGGTTTGAAAGATACGAAGTAATAAAAATACTACATACATACAAGATACGCGCGAAAAACATAACCGTTTCCTTGCACCCGGGTAAAAAGTAACTAGAAACATAGGTTGTGAGTGTGACAACAGTCAAAATGAGTGGATATTTCTACAAAATTGACCAGTAGTTTTATCACTGCGAATCGATGGCATTTGTTATGCTTATGAATCGCGACAACTATAATAGATGATTATTTCTTTTTATATTATTTCAGCGTAAGCCTCGATTTGTTTACCCAAATATCTTTTAAACAATCATAAGGAGACAATGCATATTCCTTGTAAACTTCAATTGTTGACGCTATATGCTTTGTTAACAATACATACTGTATTTTCTTTAAAATAAGTACCTAGTGAGTTTTTGTTACTAAGATTTTAATGCAAATGATTCATACTTTCCGCTGTCGCATGACCGTGAACTATCGATGACTTATAAATAATCTTTGTCTTGACGACTTTTGCCACGTTTTTCTGTCAATCTGTGCCTACAGTACACAGTTTAGGCACGCTAAAAATACCTACATAGTTAACAAACCGAGTCATTGTTTTTGAAACGTGCTATGTAGAGCATATCGCCGGTTATCGAATAACTTTTTCAGACTAAATAAATATTCCATTCTACATTAAAACTTCATCCGACTATAAAAATTTATAGTTGTTCCAATCGATTGACTTTTTGATTCACGCAATTAAAATTTCGTGCCTTTCTCAGATAAACTCCGATTGCGATATCTGAGAATAAAATATATGTGCCACTGGAGCCCAAGTTTCAAATATCTAAAGAAGATACAGAATTGTAAATTTTGTTTTGTAAGTACATTATAGAATACTTTGAACGTACCAGTGTCATAACATAATATAGTCATACTATGCAGAACTGCAAAGCTATATAACCCATAACTAGTTCCTAATGAACTGAAAAACATAGTACTATTTACGGCTGGCAACCATGTGAATTGGCATATGTGCCAGCAACAATACATTAGCGACATCCTGTTTGCAGCATTATTCATAACCGTAGTTGAGTACGGGGAACTCGCTACGCTATTGAAAGTTTCTATATATAAAAACCGGCCAAGTGTGAGTCGCGCACGACGGATTCCGTAACAATAAAGCAAAAAACGGCACAAAAATCACGTTTGTTGTATGGGAGCCCCACTTGAATATTTGTTTTTGCTCTGTTTTTAGTATTTGTTGTTATAGCGGCAACAGAAATACATCATCTGTGAAAATTTCAACTGTCTAGCTATCACGGTTCAAGAGATACAGCCTGGTGACAGACAGACAGACAGACGGACTTCGGAGTCTTAGTAATAGGGTCCCGTTTCTACTTTGGGTACGACACCCTAAAAACGTAGCTTACATTTTTTTATTGGGACAAGCCCGCCACACTGTTCCCAACCACTGTAACTCCTGAAGGCCAAAATCAACAGTGGTAACCACCAGAAAAGCGGCGAATCAATGAAGCTAATCAGGCAAGAACATTGGAGGAGTAAGAAAAAGTAACTTACATATGTCGCAGGCAGGGCCTCCGTAGCCGTGTGCGCAGGCGCATGTATTTGGCGCCACACACTTTCCGTGCACACATGACTCCACGCACACCGGCACACATTGCGTCCCTGCCGAATCCGGAGCGTATCCCGCACAACACTCCTCAACTGGCCTATATTTCACCAGCGTCTGAGTCTTGAACACCTCCCGGAACTTAATCTTATATTTCGAACATTTTGGTGGTACATTGAAGCACCATGTGTACTCCTTCACCTGGTACGGCTGTTTCTCTGATACCCGTAACGTTGTTGTGTATCTGGAAGAATATAATTCATATTAGTTACATTAAGTGACGTAATTAATTTCTCACAAATGTCACAATATAATGACTGGCAAATTGTTTCCGGTGCAGATGTGTTACCTACCTATCAAGAAATATCTAGAATATATAGGCTGCAATGACTCAAGTGACAGATATAGGGAAAACAGAACACAAGTCTTAAGGTTCACTGTCAACTGATAATGCATGCAACGGATATCGATAATAGTAACATTGAACTGTTATGTTCACATCGTCAACAAGTGGACGGAAAACTCGATAAAGTTAACTGACCCGACGAGTAGCGACTGATCAGTGGCAATCAGTCGCCCCAGCATTTGAAAGTAAATAATAAACAGACCCTCGCCGAACCAATGTCTGGTAACAAAGAACATAACACGGAAAGAATTTCTTTTCTTAAATGCATTATCATGCAAATATAAGTACGTGACATGCACATAACTTCATCATGAATGTGATTTTCTAAGAATTTAACATTGCATGTAGACATGGCTGCATGCAGATTCTGCAAAGTACAGTCAAGGGTCAAAAGTGCAGTCTTACTCTCCCAAAATTCAAATGGCTAGTTTTTGTAGAAGAAATTAAATTATTCACAACTGTATAAAATCAGTTGTGAATAATTTAATTACTATTGTATAGAAATTAAAGTATAGATTAGAAATACTAATGGTGAAAAGATGAAATTCTTCTGCCTAAAATTGCCGCTGCTGTTTTGGTAGTGTTACTGCACTTTTGACCCTTAAGGTTACACTAGTCGAAAATTCTTCCATACAAACGTAGTCTAGGGATTAATCCACTGTTTGACGATGTACGTTCAAAATAAAAAGTGATATCAATTTGGCTCATCATTATCTAGCCCTGTATGGAAGCAAAAAAGTAAAAAAAAAATATATTTGAAAGTTATGAGCGTCGTAAGTTCCACATTTCGACACTAATTTTAACGCATTTTTGGACGCGAATAAATACCTTAAGACGGAAAATTGCAAAACGGCCTCCATACAGGGATAGATTAGTAGTTCAACAATGCAAATAATTTTATTTTGAACAGATAGATTTAGTCGTTTTTTCATGATATCTAGACTGCCAGAGGTCTGTTTATAAAATTTCGCGCGCTCAGTTTCGTCCTAAATCATTATCCATTTCGCTACAAATTTGCAAAAGTGTGTATTCGTACGCAAACTAGGTTCCTACTGCTCATCACAGCATCTATCTCTTCCGCACGTGTTGTCGCTTGATATAAAATGCATTTTAACCCCGCGCACAAAATAGTTTTTGCCGTCGACTAGTGTACACTTAACTGTACGTACAGTTCTAGGTTAGATTATGTAGGGTTTTTTAAGTGTCAGCGTCGCTCAGCGACAGACCTCATCATCAGATACTTTACTTACTTCTACTACATACAAACATACATATAGTTATACCTTTTTCCTATGGGGGTAGACAGAAACTACAGAACGTCACCTGCTACGATCCTTACATACTTTTTTTGGTTCTTACTTGCTACTTCTACTAGAAAGCTAGAAAATACCATTCGTCAAGTTGATGGTGCTTCAAAATCATGTTTTTTGTTAACAGTGCAATAGCTAATAGCCAACTAATAATAATATAATACACAACCGACAAAAAAACAAGGAATACTGAATACATTTGACAGAATAACAGTTTTCCCGGTTTATTTAACAATTATAATAATAACCATAAATTAATATGAGTAAGGTTCACTTTTATCATTAATTTGTGGCTTGTGACGGCTATTCGAACTGTTAATCAGGCCAGAATTACGTACATGCTAAACAATTACTTAGAACCAAAGGATTATATTGTACTGTATGTACCTACTGTAGTGTTGTGATAGGCACAAGTATAAAAAGTACCTATATCAACTTACTGAGGATTAAATACATATTTTTTACAAAATGTATGTCTTTTCAACATTGTTTTATTATAAAAAGTCGCTAAATTAAATTGGTGGTAATTATCAGATAATAAAAAGGTAATGAGCACTAACAAACCAAATTAAATCCTCCTCATTAACAGTCTTATTAATAAAAATGACGTATTACTAGCTTACTCCGAAGTTACTCTTGGACTAGCTAATCCCGGAGTAAGTAAGGATTAACATAGGCTTAGCAATGTTATTAATAAACATGGAATAACCTTGGACTAACTATTCATTTGTTACTCTTGGATTTACGCGTAAGCTATGGCAACCCAGTTCAATTTAAAAGTAAAAAGAGTGAACCAGTGAATGAAACCAAGAAATTTGATGACATAAAGTAGAAAAAGAAAGAAAAATAGCTGACAAAAGTGACATCTGTCATACTTAAATCGTATATAATAAAATATTATGAATGCGAAAGGAACTCTGTCTGTCTGTTTATTACCATTTCACGCTTAAACCGCTGAACTGATTTTGGATGGAGTTAGTCATTGAGATATTATGTATTAAATAATTACCTCAATGGAGTTAGTTTGGGACCCTGGGAAGGACATACGATAGTTTTTATCCAATGTAATGGTGGCACGGAAGGTAGAAATTTGTATGGTGAACTAATAATTTCTCAAGTAAGGCGGCCTTCACAATATAATTAGTGCGACATTAAAAATAGGCTATTAGGAGTACTAATGCTACGCAGACGAAGTCACGGGCAACAGCTAGTATTTAATATTCGTAGTGGTTTGATACATCTGATGACGAGTGTAAGTGTCTCATACTAATGTTAGTAAAATACCTAAGTATTTAACATATCTTTATGCCGATTCCTGAAATAGTGTTTCCTGTCTAGTACAATATATTTATATTAAACTAAAAATTTTCATCATCAAATCACAACGAACAAAATGTCAATCAAAAATAATAAATGTAGTCGCCATGGATATACTCTTAATCCAACCTTACTCCGACCTTAAACTAGCTAGCACCATGGAATAACTTTTAGTCCAAGACTAGAGTCAGATTAGTATAATCTCTCCTTATTCCGTGTTTATTAATACGAAAATTTGTTAGTACCAACCTAATGCTTGGAATAAAGTTAATCTTACCTTAGTCCACGTTTATTAATAAGACGGTTAATGTTTTTAATGAGCATCTACTGACTGTGTTTGTAAATCCACTAGTAATTGCTACCATATTTTTTTTAATGAACCTTAAGGTTTAATTTATTTACTTCCTAATTTAAAACATGACGTATCATTTAAATAAAATTACAAACATTTAATTTAAATTATGCTGATAAACTACCACAATCTGGCAAGCAATAATAAATTAATTAATTAATTTTACAATCGAATAATTGAACAATAACAAACACTAACCATTTTGTTGATAAAACTAGCTATCAGTAGGAAAACGGAAACAGAGGCCAAACAACGAATTTAGATTAGATCTACTCTTTACCCAAACCACACATTTGATGAATTATTAATTATTAAAAAAAAATTTTTTTATCTGATGGTGATGATATTTATGGTATAAGTTGCCGGCACGTAAGATGGCAAGAGTCGTTAGATGCGCACAAGTCGTTTTTAGGGTTCCGTACCCAAAGGGTAAAAACGGGACCCTATTACTGAGACTCCGCGATCCGTCTGTCTGTCTGTCTGTCCGTCTGTCACCAGGCTGTATCTCATGAACCGTGATAGCTAGACAGTTGAAATTTTCACAGATGATGTATTTCTGTTGCCGCTATAACATCAAATACTAAAAACAGAATAAAATAAATATTTAAGTGGGGTCCCATACAACAAACGTGATTTTTTTGTTGTTTTTTTTTAAGTCTCTTTGGTTATCAAGCGGGACGCGGGGAACGTTTAGCACCCTTCCGAGCGCGCAATTGGTTAGTCAGTTGACACAATGATCGACTGACCAATCGCATCGCGTTCACGTTCCATTCGCTCTATATTGTACCCTTGCCAAGTTACATTTCGGTGACTATAATTCTTATAAATTAATTAAAATTACTGAAAACTTAGGGATGGTCCAAAGTAATACGTTTTTGTATACAGAATGTATTGAATCTCTCGATAATTGAATTGTATTCTTATCTGTGTGTTCATTAGCTCATATTGTCTGACGTAGGTACCTACTAGTAACTGAAACGTATGAATCATCAGAAGTAGCATTTATGAATAAAGATAAACCAATAATAGCTCTACAAACAACATGCGTATTAAAATAATAAGCCAAAGCCACAGTTTAAACGTTAGCGTTGCTAGTGTGATAAAATTCGTGTGACCTAATGGCCTATGGTGCCGAAGTGGGCTAACCAAACCAATTGAAATTTATTACTTTGCTAAATTGATTCAACTTCCTCACACAAGATGTACAGGTTTTCATTCGTAACTTGTAAATATTTCATAATATACAATGTGCTGTATGCATTTTGCAACACATTATGAGATCACACTACTTGTTGAGAATTTCTTTATCACCTAAATAAATACCATCGAGTGTTTTATTTTCATAACTATCGATAAAATTTAAAAATCCATTTGCAAAGAAGTAAAACTATGTTCACATTGATAAACATTCTAAGAATTTTAGTGCCCTCACAATTTCTGTAGAGAATAGGCTAAATTTCATGCCCCAAAATTCATGGTAACCAACCGTGTAATTCTAATTTGCGTCTACTACCAAGAAAATCTGGTTCATCTTTGCCTCTTTCTCTCATTCACCTCAATCAATACCTCTCAAAAGGTAAGATAAATAACAAGTGAAAAACAAGTACACATCCAGAAGAATAGCTAGCTAGTACTTCACTCACGAACGCTTTTACAAAGTAATCTTGAAAACAAAATAAAATATTCTTGTATTGAAAACAGATTTAAGACGACTCAACAAATAGATAAATCTATACTCACGCTTCTTGTCTAGTACAGACATTGGGGCCTTCCAGCAGCGCATAATTAACGCTCACGAGCGCAAACAACACGCTTAGCACCGACCACATCTCGAATTTAGTTCACGCAATATCGCGCCGTATCTCCATAACAAAACTATTGTTTTGGCGTATTTACGTCACAATAGGCATTCAAATGCGATTCCGTTGCACTTTTCTACAACTATTGCGGAAGATTGCTCAGCCAAATTTTACCTGGAAATAAAGATCGTGTGTTATGCATCTTTTGTAGTCAAGTAAGATATGTGAACAAACATACAACTGTAGAAGTTTATAGTCTTGTTGTTAAGGGTACACTAGTCGAAAATTCTTCCATACAAACGTAGTCTAGGGATTATTCTACTGTTTGACGATGTACGTTCAAAATAAAAAGTGATATCAATTTGTCTCGTCATTATCTAGCCCTGTACGGAAGCGAAAAAGTAAAAAAAAAAAATTTGAAAGTTATGAGCGTCAAAAGTTCCACATTTCGACACTAATTTTAACGCATTTTTGGGCGCAAATAAATACCATAAGAAGACGGAAAATTGCAAAACGGCCTCCATACAGGGATAGATTAGTAGTTCAACAATGCGTATAATTTTATTTTTAACAGATAGATTTAGTAATTTTTTCATGATATCTAGACTGCCAAAGGTCTGTATATAAAATTTCACGCGCTCGGTTTCGTCCTAAATCATTATCCATTTCGCTACAAATTTGCAAAAGTGTGTATTCGTACGCGAACTAGCTTCCTACTGCTCATCACAGCATCTATCTCTTCCGCACGTGTTGTCGTTTGATATAAAATGCATTTTAACCCCGCGCACAAAATAGTTCGTGCCGTTGACTAGTGTAACCTTAACAAAAGAACGTGGAAAAATAGTCTATCATTTGTTAAAACATAAACGTGAATGAATAACAGCTTATAATGGTATCGTTTTATAATTTAGAACTATCACTATTTGAGTAGAAATTTTCACACTACAGGTTTTGTTTATTCCATTGTCTTGCTAATAGTACCCCTTGTAATAACTAGACTGGCTCACTGCACTCCTGTTACAACTTTACACACTTTTTCATCATCATAGTAAATACACAATTGTTTCTTCTTACTCAAAGAAGACACGAGCTTTAACCCCTTCTTCTAGGTGGGTTGGCAAACTTTACTTTAGCCTGAAAACCTGTCAAACTTTGGCATTAATGTAAGATTTGACACGTCCTTAACTCCGTCGAGAAAAAAAAAATCTTCGTCTGATTTGCCTTTTTATGTCAAGCCGCACCCTACTAAATTAAAATGAACGGCAGGGCCGTTCTGTGTGCTTTTTCGAAATCTGAAAGATGGGTCCATAGGGCTTATATCTGAAAATTTTCAGAATTATAATCTCGGTATTCTGTCAGCAAGTCTCACCTACTCAGCTGTCAACATTTCGTCCTGCTGAAAAACCCTGCCAGTTTCCCCTCTAACATTGTTTATTTATTTATAAAAATATGCCGCATTTTTACTCGTAATACAAAATATATTCATGATTCATATTATTAAGTGAAGGACTTGAACACAGAATCAGAGGAGGTAAGTGCTAAAATTGTCGTGGGGACGGCTTTGCAGACAACCAGACGACAGACCGTCAGCTCATCAATAAAATTATTACTTTATTACAATACGAGACAGGACACATCGTTGATAACATTCATACATGTAGGTATGTATTCTTATTGTTATAAAAAATAACATTTACAATTTAAATCAGCGAAGGCGACTTGGAAATAGCTTGTGCGAGATATTGATATGAATCCGTTAATATGAAAATTTTCTTGATGATTAAAATACATTACAAAATAAATGTGGATAAACCTAATGTGGTAAGTCTAGAAACGAGATAGTTTTATTTATAATAGTACGGTCAGCAGCGAAAATCAGTAAACACATCAGATTTTAAAATCGCATAGACAGGTTTTTACCCAACTGCCGAAGAGGGTAATGTGTTTATCAGTCTATGTATGTACATATGTTCCTATGTGGCGTTCAAGAGACCAAACGCGTTGGCCGATTTTGGTGATTCTTACGTCAATCGATTTTTCATAACCATGCGAGTGTCATTCACTGGCTACATTAAATTTGGATAATATAAAAATGGCGTATTTTAAGCGCCATTTATTGTGGGGGCCCAATTTTTTTCTCCCTTCCAAACCTTTCGTGTGGGGTATCAAAGGGTATGAAGATGTGATTTCAAAAATATATAATACTTCTATGTTTAAATGTACCTAAAATGAAAAAAAAAATGTTAACTAAAAAGTTATAAATAAAAAAAGTTAATTCAAACAATCAAAAAACCCGACTGCTTCAGTAGCGAACTAAAAAGATGTAAACAAGAAGAAAATCAAGCTGTGCAATCGGAGGATACATCTGGTTTTGGTCAGGCAGCACGTGATTTCGCGAATATGTATCCACAGGGTGCTTTATACGAAGCATCAAGCAAAATATAATAACAAGCAGTTTCAGCATGTAAAGCTTATTATTAAACTGCTATTGTATATTATATGAACAATTAAATATAATATTTATGTCAAAACATTGAAAACAGTGATTCACCTAAATATTTACGTAGGTTTGTGGAATTGTGGATAGGTATGTATCGTATCATGTTAGTTAAATGCATTTATGTTTACAACAAACAAGAAAACCTGACTATGTACTGGCTGAGCAGAACTGCTCTAAAAATAGGATACAGAAAATAGTGTAGTTGTACGTATGGAATCATCTTACACCGCATCGGTACCGTAATAATTTATATGGAGAAGTTACAATTACAGTGTACTCGTACATTCTTTGAAATGCGATACACTTCCAAAAATCACGCCAATGTTTTATAACGTGGTCCCAATGCTTGGTCACTGTGTGTGCAATGGTTAACAGCTCCAGGCAAGCAGACATGTCTGTTAAAACAATTATCTCGAAAAAAACTTTGCTGCACTGGTAATTAGCTCAACTCTGAAGTGTCATGATTAATTGAATAAGAAAATTGGAATCAGTAAGCAAAGAACACGCTTACCGTTTTTTTTTAGATGATTCAGAACAGTTTATTTTCCTTTGTTCGTGTAGATATCTAATTTACCTACATAAACATGGGAAAAGAGTAAAAATTTTATTAGTTCATAAATACCATGTTTGGTTTGTCCTTTTCTCACTGCACGATAGGCACGTAAGCTGACCACAATACAATAATTATGTCGAGATAAATATATTGGCTTTGTAATGCTATACTCATTAGCAAAGTATGCCTATTATGTACAGCAAACAGTCATATTATATTTTCTACTTGATTGTGGTTAAGAATGTCTATATTCAAGCACTGTTCATCGAACTGTGTGTAAGAAATAAGTTCAAATAATTCCCATTTGCCGTTGCTCCTTCTGTACCATATTCTATGAATTCTCGATGGTAAGCACCATGGAGCAAATCATTTACATATCTACAGTTTGTACATTTAACTTTAAAACCAGTAAAAAAAAAAACTGTAAAATGAACAAATGAATCAACCTAGGGGTCTTCAAGTCAAGAGTGAATAGGTTGCTTCTAGGCAAGCGTGCTTCACTTTCGACCACATCATCACTTAACATCAGGCGAGATAGTGGTCAAACGCCTAAAACAAAAAAAAAAAAAAAAAAAAAATTTCGTTGCTGACCTTGCCTAAAACATTCGGTACGGTCAGCTACGAAACCATAATTTGTAGATTTTGTACAATAAAGTCGATATGTAACGAGGAGAGGCCAAAAGCATTAGCTTGGCTACTTGAAAGGGGCCAATAAAAACGATACCAATAAATATTACACCTAGAAAAATAGCTGCTGTCAAATTAGTAGTTGTAGCACTAATTATGAATGAAATGAAAGTGCATTGATTGGCCATATTGATACGGCTGACATGGATCGCTTGCAGCTAGTAACGGATTCGATGAGTGCAACTAGGTACCAATAATTAGTTATTGCTAGGTCAATCACATTGCCAGGCCAAGCTAGACCAGTTGGCTAGTATCCAATTCAGTTTTCTGGGTTATTATGAGTTCCGAATTCCATTATTACATCCCAACTTTAATCCATAAAGGTAAAATTATTTAACGCACATCATCTGTTCAGGGTCGACTTCTTTAGATCTTCATGATACCAAAGATAAAAGATTAAGGCATGTATACATGGTATAAAGGTTTTGAGCTGAGTCGACAGTCCTCGGATAGTGTTGTACCGGACCGTACGGACTTCGTCCATAACAAAAATTAAACTCTGGCGCAAAATACACTGCTGATCATGGCAGTTTTATGTTTGATTTATTTATAGATCAGCAAATATGTAGAACTATACTTATAAATAAAACAGACCGCAATAGAATCAGCTTAGCTCGCAATAACCACTGTGCATACCAACGTGGGAGGTTAGATTAGCGAAAATATCCGGTCAGAGAGACATTAAGCTTGACGAAAATATTCATTCTACTTATACTAGGTCAGCGGTGTCTCCGGATGAATTAGGCCTGTTTGGGCTAACTGCTTTCTACATTATAGGGTAGGGCAAGCATGTGGCTTGAACTTAAATTTGGCAGCTTTGGAAACGAAGCTTTTGTTTCTACACTACCGCTGAGTGTCACTTTTCATCCCGACTTTAACGGGGCCTGAAGAGTGGGTCACGGGTCGAAGCCACGGGCAAAAGCTACTACTGCTTAATAGTAGTTTATGCAATTTTCATAAAACACACAGTTGAAATAAAACAAAAGTGGAAATGTCTTGGGTTTTTTCAAAAAAAATAATTTTGCTTTTTATTTTTAACTATTTAGAGAGCATAGATATTAAATCGGATTTATATAAAATCGGACTAATAGTTTTGGAGAAAAATGGCAACATGGATTTGTACAATGTTTGCTGCAGCGCCCCCTGGTGAGTTGTCACCGTAACACTAATCAAACCCGAACCCATAACTGAAAACTGCATCAAAAACGGACTGGTAGGTAGGTAGTTTTGGAGAAAAATAGCAACATGGATTTGCACCAACATACTCTCACCCCAAACGCATATATATACCGTGTCCGATCCGTCGTTGGTAAAAAGTAATTGAAAAAGGATAAAATAACTTAAAAACCCAAGAATATCCATTTTATTTAATTTGCTTTTTTTGGTGTTTTGCTTCAGAAGTCGGTTAATTTATGTGAAAGTTTTTATTCTACATTAAGTCAATGAGCCCATACGCGCCAATAAATTAAAAAGTAAAATTGTGCTATAAAATTAAAAAGGTATAATTGTGCTATAAAATTAAATAGTTATTTTATGATGCAGTTCTTTGAAAATTGAAGGAAAATGGTTATTATATGTAGCACTGTAATGGTAATTTTTTTAATTTTCCTATCCACGAAAACATAACATATTTGGAAAACTACGTTGTGAGTGCAGATAAATAATATTATGTAGGTGTACCTGGTCAGGAATTCGTACAGCATGGTAGCTAGATCACGTCGTGCAAAACCACTTTTATTTAATAAATAAACTTAGACTGCATATTTCTGTGTCAGAACAAGTAGCCAAGAGGATAACACTTAAAATGAGTGTAAACAATAAAATGTGTCTATATTGTAAGCCAGTGATAGCCAACATACCTACAATATACTTACATTTAACATTTATTTTATGGTTTTTCCCCGCATTATTAGATACAAAAGATATATTAGGCTTAGCACGCACTGAGGTTTTTACCCGCGCGGATTCTGAACGGCGCGGTAAGGCTTAACACGCATTGCGATTTTTATTCCCACGAATTTTTGTACCCGTTCTGAATCTAACTAACACGCACTGTGGATCAAATCCGCGGTTTTTTTTTTGTATCTTTCTATCTGTTCATGGAGTTCAAAATGTTCGCGCGAATTTAATCCGCGCCGCGGTGCGGTGGATTCTGTAGCAAAACACGGATATCTTGCGGTATTATTTCCGAGCGATTTTTTTACCGCAAGCGTGAAGCTTTATACAATTCCATAGGTCACAGAATAGGCGAAAAAAACCCGCAACAAATCTGTGTCCTGCCACAGAATCCACTGCACCGCGGCGCGGTTTCAATTCGCGCGAATATTGTGTGCTACAAAGAGGTAGAAAGAGACAAAAATCGCGAGGAATTTTATCCGCCGACCGTGTTGAAATTATTCAGTATACGCGGATTATAAACAACGCGAATAAAATTCGCGCGGCTAAAAACCGCAATGCGTGCTAATCCTTAATTGACGTAAAATAAAAAAAAAACAAATACATCTAGCTGCCAAAAATACCTAAACGATAAGCGTTATTAATACAATAAGTAGGTTGGCATATAATTGGTGTAGATTATGAATGGCAGTAGTAACGCGTTATATGGATAATCAAATGTTATCTACCCATGACATGAGCTTACAAGTAGGTCAAACGATGCAGATTGCTTATTTAACAGAAACGTAAGTAACATACTATGGTCGTCGCGAATATTGTCAAAACACGATTCAGCGATGTTGAAGACTAAAACAATTGAGTCCATCACGAGTTAAACAGGTCACCGCACCAACGTGTGGGCATGGGTAAATATATGTACACAGACATGACCTGCGGTGCAAGGAGCGAAAGTGGAGCGATATACCGTACTCGTGCGAACGCCTACGAACACGCCTTGTTGATGTGTTGATGATAATGAAGGGACTGTTTACGATTATAACGTAAATACTGGCATATTATAAAACAATTGTTCTACTGTTATCGCCAATATCGTAATACGTTCTGCTGGTGTGCAAAAATTAGATAGGGCTACTTTTAACAGTAGCAAAAGCTTCATTACTGAAGTGCTACTTGTGATCTTCGCAAAAAAACTGTAAATGAGATATTGTTCGTGACTTGAACTACATAGGTACAATAAGCTATTACCCAAGAGATCTGGGTGCATCACAGACGCATCCGCATCACCCGCTCTCATTCAGGATGTAATGATAATGTATCGAAGTTACCAAAAACATTGTAGTGTCCACTTTTTATTAATTATGTGAATAATTCGGACTTTCGAAAGACACAACTACGTTCAAAGCCTTGTGCAGTTGTTGTGCTTCAATTTCGAATGCACACACCGCCTTAACATTAGTGTAAGCATTTTATTTCAAGACGCGACAACGAGGAAGCCAGACAAGATATCGTGTATTTTCTTTAGTCTCGTAAACATTCAATGTGACGATTGAATGAGTATGGGCATTATAAGTACGGAAGAGCCGGTAGATTCTGTAAAAAACTCACCGTGAAAACTTAAGGTGCTCCCTCACCTTAAGTTTTCACGGTGAACTTAAGTTCGAATCGAAGGGCGGCAGTACTGTAATGTAATGATCTTAAATCTAATCTGAAATGAACATTACATAACAGTACTGCCTCCCTGGTTTGACGAGGATTCGCCTGTAATGTAAAATTAGATTTGATTTTGTTTAAGCATTTAGTTGATGCCACAATGTCAGGTGAAGCGGTTGTTATGCTCAGCGCATTGATATTACAAGTTGTATCAAAATATTACACACTAGCGGACGCCTCACGGTTTCACCCGCGTTTGTCCCGGTCCCGTGGGAATACAGGGATAAAAAGTAGCCTTTTCAACCGGGCTTCTCAACGGTGAAAGAATTTTTGAAATCGGTCCCGTAGTTTTTAAGTTTATTCGCTACATACAAAAATACAAATCTTTCCTCTTTATAATATTAGTTTAGATTGTAACATCAAGTTGCACACTGTAATGCTCGGTTCTCTTCCCTCACCATTGTAATGCTCGAATCTGTAACATTACAGGCGAATGCTCCAAGTGAGGGAGCACCTTTAGGTGAAGTTAACAGGGGGGTGACCATAAGCTCTTAGAGCGGTATCAATTTGAGATCGAGTAAGTGACAGATGTATACAAGTCATATACATCTGTCCCTTATTCGATCTCAAATTGATACCGCTTTAAAAGCTTATGGTCACCCCCCTGTCATTCCAATTGACGCATGAGTTTGAAACAGAATAGCGCTACAGAAGATTGTCGAATCACAGTAAGCCAGCGTAAAACCGACGACTACGTGAATAGAGGTTGGGTGTGAGCGCGGCTGGAAGTGATAAATTTTAGCAAATAACCCGCGTTCACACCAAACATACTGTCAGTCGCCAACTGTGAACTTGTGTTACGCAGTTTACAGCCTTTCAATTCAAAGTCAACATTTCTTTCACAACACACCGACTATACGTTATTACGAGCTATGCTTTTAGTGAGCAAGCTCAAAATCGGCAACTGACAATAATTTTGGTGGCAGGATTTGGTAACTTCTAAGAAAACTAAAGAGACTGTCAGTAGACTTTAATGCACAGGTTGCTACTATGCTATTAGTGAGCATTGTGAGCAAGCTCAAAATCGGCAACTGACAATAATGTTGGTGGCAGGATTTGGTAACTGCTTAGAAAACTAAAGAGACTGCCAGTAGAAATTAATGCAAAGGTTACTGATAGATTCATTTGCTATCTTATTCTTATAAATGAATTGTAAACAGGCAACATTTAAATGCATATTTAGCACTTATTTTACAACTTGGAGTGATTTAGATAAGCTGTAAGTACATAGTTATAAACAGTGGGTTGAGTCAATTGTGATAAACAAAAGATAAGTGCTGATCATACTAGATAATATTGTGAGAAAAGTTTAAACCTTAAGCAAACTGTTTCAGGAATTGGAAACTATCAGTTGACTGGACTTTTACAAAACATGTTTTTTTAGGGTTCCGTACCCAAAGGGTAAAAACGGGACCCTATTACTAAGACGCCGCGACCCGTCTGTCTGTCTGTCTGTCCGTCTGTCACCAGGCTGTATCTCATGAACCGTGATAGCTAGACAGTTGACATTTTCACAGATGATGTATTTCTGTTGCCGCTATAACAACAAATACTAAAAACAGAATAACATAAATATTTAAGTGGGGCTCCCATACAACAAACGTGATTTTTTTGCCGTTTATTGCGATAATGTTACGGAACCCTTCGTGCGCGAGTCCGACTCGCACTTGGCCGGTTTTTTTTAATATAAATAATTAAATAAAAAATGTTGGGTATTTGATGGCATAAGTTTATTGTATAATTATTATATTATACCCATTCATAATTCATTCCGCATTGAAATGTTTCAAGCAATAAACATCCTTAAAGTTATTAAATCTATACTAATATTATAAAGAGGAAAGATTTGTATTTTTGTATGTAATGAATAAACTTAAAAACGACTGGACCAATTTCGAAAATTCTTTCATCGTTGGGAAGCTACACTATCCCCGGTTGACATATGCTACTTTTTATCACTGTATTCCCACGGGAACGGGAAATACGCAGATGAAACCGCGATGCGTCCACTAATCTCTTCTATAAATATTCATGATTATACCAAAAAAATCAGCCAATTTATGATTATTTAAAAATCATCTCAATCATGATTGAACTGGTTTTTAGGGTTCCGTACCCAAAGGGTAAAAACAGGACCCTATTACTAAGAGTCCCCAGTCCATCTGTCTGTGTCCGTCTGTCACCAGGCTGTATCTCATGAACCGTGACAGCTAGACAGTTGAAATTTTCACACATGATGTATTTCTGTTGCCACTATAACAACAAATACTAAAAACAGAATAAAATAAATATTTAAGTAGGGCTCCTATACAACAAACGTGATTTTCGTGACGTTTTTTGCGATAATGGTATGGAACCTTTCGTGCGCGAGTCTGACTCGCACTTGGCCGGTTTTTTATAATAATGAGGACACAACCTGATGGTAACAATTTCAACACTCGAAATAAACACAGTTGTTGGAAATATGTTGAGCAGATGTTGTCTCTGCAAATAATTGGAATATTGCTCATACATATAATAGTAAAAAAAAAATATAGATAGACATCTGCTAATAAAGTAGTAGTAGGCAAAAGATTCCAAAATCAAAATGATTACATCATTTTATTTTGTTTATGCACTGTAGTAATGGATAACTTTTTTTGCAATAAACAAGGCTATAAGTAAGTTACTGATAACTTATTTGGAAATGACCCCGAGAGGCCATGTAAATAAAGACTAACTTCCTGACTCATCAGATAACTGGTTAAAAAAATACATTCTAGGGTTACCATTACTTTGATTAAAAAATTATACAAATAAGAAAAACTTTAGAACAGGAAGGTTTTAATGAAATGAAAAAGGAAAACATTTATATTATGGATGTTAAGTCCTAAACTTTAGTATCTAAGACATAATTTGTGAACTTTTAACACATAGCCTAGGATAGTTGGTAGCTATGGTAACAATAAATAAATAATTGAACAATTCTAAGTTTACATTTACTAAAGACAAAATTGAAGCCTCTCTGGAACACAAACACAATTCAAGTTTGCTGATTGTACCTGAGCAAGACAACAAAAAATAATGACATCAATGGATTCATTGACATATTTTTTAAGACACTAAATATTTGATTCATGACTAATAGCTATTATGAGAATTTTACAATTTATTGGTGAAATTTCACAGAAAGTAGGCAATGTAAACCAAAACTAGGTCATGGATAGTGAAAGTAGAACATTAAATCTATAATGTGAAGAAATGGTTATGCTCAGGTTTTAATGTTCAATTAGGAAGTGGCTCAAATGCTACTACTAAATAGAACAATTATTAAAATTATAATAATTTTATAAGTGTTTATCTTGGTTAGCTTTTTTATACTGCAATGTTGCAGACTATTAATATAAAAATATTAAACCTGCATAAGCTGCAGAGTGAAGTAGCCAATGATTACATATTTCAAGATAATATCAATAAATTAGGTACCTGTCTTATCATCAGCTTTTTTTTTACTATACATACTAATAATTTTCTTTTATTATGTCCTAAGGATAATGAATGTTAATAATAGAAAATATACAATAGGAAGATTTCTATAGATGTTTTATTTCTATGAAATATTGTGACTTAGGTACTCATAATATAATAGAAATAAAATATCTATAGAAATATTCCTATTGTATATTTTAGAGTATACCTGGGTACTAAGATAACTAGTTCTCTTAGCATAATTTAACTTTCTAAATGATATAAAATAATTCCTTCCATCGTTTTCTCACTATTACTAAAAATAATGGACTACCTAATGTAATCTTTCAATGTTTGTTGGTCCTTGTATAAATTTCATTTTTATCATTGGATTCTGTTAATCCAACTATTGTTCTTATAAGTACCTCAACACAACAAGCACTCAATTAACAACACTAGTGCCTAGGAAATACCCCTGGAGCCCTGAAAGGCCCTTGGGTAGAGCGAGAAGAGCGGGCTCGCGCCAGGTGTCAAGGGCCGCCAAAAAATAAAATGTTGGAAACATTTTCCAGCGCAAAATAAAATTTTCAATCTCGCTCTACCCTGTTCAAAGGCAAAGGCCATTTTATTTGCAAAGTATTCCGTCTTACTTTAAACATAAAAACTTGATATTGACATCAATTTGAGATGCTAGCTAATCAGAAAGTATACGAAAATAAAGTGACTGATAATAGTTACTTACGTCAAAATCTGTTTGTTGAGAGCCTGACTTGAGTATGAATCACTGTGTCACAAAAACTAACGATGCAAGTAGTTATTCAATGAATTGGCTGTCTCATCGCCATAATATCAGTAGTTCCTTTAGTAGTTCTGTACTGACCCTATTCAGCTTTCGAAGTTACACAGTACGAATGCAGCAAAATCAAAACATTCGGGGCAAAGACCAGTTAGCAAATTAAAACGGAGAATTTAATTAGCACATAGTAAATAAAAAACTTCTGGTTTAACAATGAATGAAAAGACACTGTATTGTAATTGGAAATCAAAATTTATTACGACTGAGTAAACTCGAAACTCATTGACGTGATTGAGCTGAGTGAGGAGCAGAGCAAACAAGACAAAGCATAGGAAAAATGAGACAAAGACATCAAATCAAGTCAGTGTGCGCGAACAAAAAACAAAACAATACCATAGACATTTTGCGGTTTGTGCTGGTTGACAGCGAGAAATCTACTAGAATATCATGAATAATCTGTTAGACTGTAAGTTCAGAAAGTCCACCAAACGTTGAGTAGGTACCTATCTCCTCCCCATTCCAAAGATAAATTGATGTAAATGTTATGAAGCCATACCTCAAGCCAAACAGCATAACCTTAGCCAAAGAGAGAACGCAAAAATTTGTACGCCAACTAATGCTAGGTACACACGCAGCAGCTGTAATCGCAGGTGACTCTCTGACAACTTTAAAAACAGTGTAAGGATGTGGCTCTGGCTATTGGCAGCGATTTAAAAAGTTATGTTGATGATGACTATCTACTACAATACTAGCGACATAGTTGCTTTCAGTCAATAAAGATATAGATAGATAAAAATCATTTCTGCGCGCGGCGCCATGTGTGCGTTCGATGTGCGCGCGTTCAGCCGTTTTAGCGTGAGTGACTAACAATCATACCTAGTACACACATCCATCCAAACTTTCGCATTTAGTAAGAAGTATGATGCATTTGTGTGGCAGTGACGCGGCAGTCGTCGCCCGAGTATATAACCACCTACACATGCTTAACCACACACAGTGACGCGCGCAAAGATGAGTTGAACTATATATTCTGATTTGACTTCTCTTAATTACCTTAATCCCTAAAAGTCTTGATAATTTCAAAGTATAATTATTATACCAATTTATAACCCTGATAAAACAACATTACCAATATCCAATCAAAAAAGAAACAAATAAAAACCACCTAATTTACCTATGTATTGTAGGAGGGCTATATTTCTTATGGTCCATGGATCGATCGGAAATGACAATGCCATGGACAAAAATCTCCAGCAACTCGCTAGTTTAGATATTCTAGTTCTCATACCTTAGTTTGACCCAAACATTTTAATCCATATTAAAAACTTTGGGCTTAGTGTGAGTTTTTTTTTTTTACCATTTAGTCTATATCTTGTCTATGACTATCCGAGTCTGCTAGTACGCTCATAATTTGCTTAAGCACGATTTATGCGAAGACACTGCCTCCTAAGATACAGGATCTTCTAGTTTAGGAGTCAGGGCTCAAATTTTTGCATTGACTGTACTTCGCACAGTATTTTGGTTGTTAATTTATCTGTACCCTAGTTACAATTATGTGTACTTTAATACGTGTCAAAATTGTATTTACCTATTGCTAATAAACAAAATATTATTATTATTATTCACGCTCATTCGCGTTAATGTAAACGTCAATTTGTATTGAAACGTGTACAAATTGACAATACGTTGTTATCACGATCGAGTGCGTTAAAAAACTTGAAATAAGCACACTGGATCGATTGGCAGCAAAGGAAGTTATGGTATAAATTGTTTTTTATGCTTAGGCAATTTACACCATAACTTTTTCGGTTTTATTTTCTAATAGCTGACCCACTGGCTTCGCTCCCGTCAACTGGCTACCTACCTACATACCCTGCCTAACCTGCCTACCCTGCCTACTCTGCCTATCCTGCCTAACCTGCCTACCCTGCCTACCAGTGGCGTAGCTAGCATGGGTGGCACCCGGTGCGCATAATTGTGGTGTCACTCAAGAATGAAATCTGTTAAAATGAATACACATTCATTAAACGTATAGTATTGGAATCCTCAAGGAAAAAGGAAGCGAGGCCGTCCCCGTCAAACATGGCGACGCACCGTTTTGGCTGATGCGACGAGTATCGGCATGACGTGGAGCGAGGTGAAGCGCGAAGCTCAAGACCGGTCTCGATGGAAGACTACTGTGGAAGCCCTCTGCCCCAGCTAGGGGCCATAGGATCTTAAGTCAAGTAAGTCAAACGTATAGTATGTTTTTATTTAGTTATTACAAATAAGTCTTTCATAATTACAATAGAAATTTTGATAATAATAGTTACTAATTACTTATACCTAAATTTGTTTATACTAATCTAAGTACAAGCACTAAAATCTCTTCTTTCTAGCCTTAACAGCTGCAAACTCGGAAATCACATAATCAAAATTTATATTTCGTGGTGCCTCATGTTCTGTTGTTAATATGCCAAGATTGTTACTTCAGTCTGTTTTCGGTCATTGTTGACCGCGGTACCGATACCTTTGTTTTATATTAAAGAATCATAGATAAGTTCCGTATGGTGCCGGACGTAAAGAATTTCACCATCCCATGTCTTCCCGTGGGTGTCGTAAGAGGCGGCTAAGGGACAAACCAGAGAATGGGCAGCAGCGTTCTCTGTGCTTCTACAACAACCATACTGCAATCGCCAACCCGCCTGCCAAGCGTGGCGATTATGGCAAAAACCCCCCATGAATAGCACAAATAAAAAATGGCCCCTAGTGCCCGGCAGCCTGCCTACCCTCGACTACGGTAGCGGTCGAGGTTACGGCATGGCAAGGGGTGCCAAGAATCTCCGGACGGGATCCGGCTACCCAAAAAATCACCGACGACTGTACCTGGCTACGTACAACACGCGTACACTTCGGACCGACGAGAAAATCACCGAACTCGAAGAGGAATTGAGCAGGTTGCGATGGAGTATTATAAGGTTATCTGAAGTCCGAAGAGAGGGGGAGGACTCGATAATCCTCGAATCCGGTAACCTGCTCTATTTCCGAGAGGGTGACCGGCAGTCCCAGGGTGGTGTCGGGTTTATCGTCCACAGGTCCCTTGTGAACAACGTGGTGAAGATCGAGAGTGTGTCGACCAGGGTGGCGTGCCTTATACTCAGAATATCCTCAAGATATTCGCTGAAGGTCATACAGGTCTACGCCCCAACCTCGGCACACCCCGACGACGAGGTAGAGACCATGTATGAGGATATCTCCAGAGCCATGCATGGTTTCAAAACTCACTTCACCGTTGTCATGGGGGACTTCAACGCAAAACTGGGCAAACGAGACGAGGATGAGCTGCAAGTGGGGCAATTTGGAGTTGGACGACGGAACCACCGGGGTCACTTATTGGCCAGTTTTATGGAGAAGGAGGGCCTCTTTATGATGAACTCCTTCTTCAAAAAGCGTGAACACAGGAAGTGGACCTGGCAGAGCCCCGATGGTGCAACAAAAAATGAGATCGACTTCATCATGTCAACCAAGAAGAAAATGTTCAATGATGTCTCTGTGATCAATTCGGTGAAAACCGGGAGCGATCACCGCATGGTAAGAGGCACATTGAACATTAATATTAAGCTTGAAAGGTCTCGACTGATGAAGTCCACGCTCCGTCCAGCACGGATCCAGCTCCAAAACCCCGAGAGCTTTCAGCTCGAACTCCAAAATCGTTTCGAGTGCCTAGGGAGCTCCGTGGACGACTACGCCGACGGGTTCGTGGAAGCTGTCCATACGGTCGGGTCTAAGTTTTTCAAGACCCGTCGTACAGATAGAACCAAAAAGCTCTCTGATTCTACCCTCAAGCTTATGAAGGAGAGGCGTGAGTTGATCCTGCAGTCTTCAGATGAGGCGTGCAAATACCGGCAGCTCAATAGACAGATCTCTAAATCCTTGAAAAGAGACCTCCGCCGCTTTAATACCGAGCGTATTAAAGACGCGATTGAGCGAAATAAAGGCTCCAAGGTTTTTTCAAGGGATCTGGCTATTGGGCAAAGCCAGCTCACGAAACTGAAGACCGATGATGGCAGGATCGTATCCGCCAAACCAGAGCTTCTGAGGGAGATCGAGAGATTCTATGGGCAGTTGTACACATCAATCAGCAAGCCCGTTGCGAATCTAGCAAACGACCCAAGAGCTAGATTGACCCGACACTATACCGAAGATATTCCGGACGTCAGCCTGTACGAGATTAGGATGGCTCTGAAACAGCTTAAAAACAACAAGGCGCCGGGTGATGACGGAATCACGGCTGAACTCCTGAAGGCGGGTGGAAAACCGGTCCTTAAGGCCCTTCAGAAGCTGTTTGATTCCGTCATACTCGAGGGCAAAACGCCACAGGCATGGTGCAGGGGTGTGGTGGTACTCTTCTTCAAGAAGGGCGACAATGCCCGGCTGAAGAACTATAGGCCCATCTCACTTCTTAGCCATGTCTACAAGTTGTTTTCAAGAGTCATCACGAATCGTCTCGCGCGCAGGTTTGACGACTTCCAGCCTCCCGAACAAGCCGGATTCCGAAAAGGCTTTAGCACCGTAGACCACATACATACGCTGCGGCAGATTATACAGAAGACCGAAGAGTATAACCTGCCTCTCTGTTTAGCGTTTGTGGACTACGAGAAAGCCTTCGATTCGATCGAGACTTGGTCTGTACTGCAGTCTCTCCAACGGTGCCAGATCGACTACCGGTACATTGAAGTGTTGAAGTGTTTGTACAAGAACGCCACTATGTCAGTCCGTCTTCAGGATCAGATCTCGAAACCAATTCTTCTCCAGCGCGGCGTGAGACAGGGAGACGTCATTTCTCCGAAACTGTTCACTGCTGCGCTGGAGAATGTCTTCAAGGTTCTGGATTGGAGAGGGCTTGGCATCAACGTTAATGGCGAGTACATCACTCACCTTCGGTTTGCCGACGATATAGTGGTCATGGCTGAGACCATGGAGGACCTCAGTGCGATGCTCGATGACCTCAGTAGAGCTTCTGAAAGAGTGGGTCTTAAGATGAACATGGAAAAAACCAAGGTGATGTTGAATGGCCATGTTGCACCCACTCCTATCAAGGTCAGGGACTCTACACTCGAAGTTGTGGACGATTATGTCTACCTGGGCCAAACGATCCAATTGGGTAGGGCCAATTTCGAGAAAGAGGTCAACCGTCGAATCCGACTCGGCTGGGCAGCGTTCGGGAAGTTGTGCGGTATCTTCTCGTCCAACTTACCACAGTGTCTCAAGACGAAAGTCTATGACCAGTGTGTGTTGCCAGTGATGACATATGGCTCTGAGACGTGGTCGCTTACAATGGGCCTTATCAGGAAGCTTGCAGTCACTCAAAGGGCAATGGAGAGGGCTATGCTCGGAGTTTCCTTGCGTGATCGAATCAGAAATGTGGAGATCCGCAAGAGAACCAGGATTACTGACATAGCCCGAAGAATTGCCAAACTAAAGTGGCAGTGGGCAGGGCACATTGCTCGAAGAACGGATGGCCGATGGGGTCGAAAATTTCTGGAATGGCGACCGCGAACCGGAAGACGATACGTTGGAAGGCCTCCCACCAGGTGGACCGATGACCTGGTTAAGGTTGCGGGCAGGCGCTGAATGCGAGACGCACGGGATCGGTCAATGTGGCGACGCCTGGGGGAGGCCTATGTCCAGCAGTGGACGTCTTTCGGCTGAAATGATGATGATGATGATGAGATAAGTTTGCGAATTTCTTTATGTTACTTAAATGATCTTTTTCAGTCAGTTATCGATCGATTCTGCAAAATCTGTCTTCAGGTTTTGCGTTTATTTGCTATTGTTTATTACAAAAATTCACGCCATAGCAATGAGGTAAGAAAGCTATGGAGACAGCATATTCTACTACTAGCTGTGCCCGCGGCTTCGCTCCCGCCATCTGCCTGTCAACCCTACCCTACTTACCTTCCTGCCTACCCTACTTACCTAACGACCATATGATTTTGTTTCTATAGTCATCAATCTTTCGCGGAGAATCTTAACACCGTGATTCAGGAAATTACCTCAAATGCACAACGATCGATGTTCTATCGAACATCGAGTTCAACTGTCCGAGTATCTGAATTGCGTGTGTTGTGATAATTTTACTTCTTGAACCCTTTAAATTCATCTAACTTTTGATAGAGTGAACCGATTGCGATGAAACAAAAACTAAGTAATTCTTCAAGTTACGCACAATATTTATGTGTAAAAGTTATTAACATTGGTTTCGTACATTTCACGTGATGCGTGCACAAATAAACAGACAAAAATTCCAAGAATGCCGGCAATAGGTTCTGTTGGTTATCCTTTAACACCCTGGCAATTTTTTTTGGAAATATTTACGGTGTACAAAAATAACTTTTCCACAGATTTATTATATGTATAGATAGATATAGATATCAAGAATACTTATACAAATATCTATAATATCGACACACGCATGTCAAAAATCGTTTTGTCTCTTTTTAACAAACCAAGAGCTGCATATGAAAAGAGAGACATCTAAATGTTTGTCAGCGACTAAACTTGGCAACACTTTTGAGTGACGTCAAAATCATGTCCATGCGTGACCAGTCGCCATGTTGAGTGCCGAAAGTACTCTGCGGTTTTGTGGTGGTTGTTCTCCGTATATATAAGTTTATCTGTGTAGTTGTGTTGTCAAAAAGTTGCTTGCTCAAAATATTTTTGTTGTTTTAAAAGAGAAATACGTCTAGAAACTAGGTATTTTGGTGATATGAGTTTGGAAATTAATATGAAAATCATGCCCTCGTGTTGTATAAAACAGTGTGGTACGAGACAAAACGAAAATGGTCAGCCATCTTGAGTGCCCGATTTTTGTAGGTATGCACGATAATTTCGTAGGTATGGCAAATCCAAGGTTAATAGGCATAGTCAGTGCGCCATAGAGCCATGAACATAAAAATAACAGTGTGTACACAGGAAAAAAACATGGTCTAATGTGTGGTCAGAGTGAATCATTTCTTGTTAACATTTATCTCAAATAATACGTGCATTTATAAATAATCACATTTGATAAATTAAATTATTTTGTTGGGATAACTTGATTAAAATAGCTTCAAACCCAAATTATTTATCATTAAAAAACGTGACAGTTTGTGTAATTTTTTACCACTAGCTACGCCACTGCTGCATACCCTACCTAATAATTTTTATCTATCATCAATATTTTTCTCAGCGCACGCCAAAGAATTTATTTTATAGGCAACATTTTGCTACCCTGGGTTACATTATTGCAATTTTCATAAGGATCTCTTATTGTTATTAAAACATTTTATAGCCTATGACACTCAGGAATAATGTAGCTTTCTACTGGTGAAAGAATTTACAAAATCGGTTTAGTAGATCCCGAGATTACCCCTTACAACGTCACAAACTTTACCTCTTTATAATATTAGTATAGAAGTATAGATACCTACGCTTTTTTTCAAATCTCTGAATGCAGTTTGTTAAAATAGATACTAGGTGGGCTTGGGTAGACCAAGTTATTTACTTATCAGGAGAGAAACAGACTTTGTGGTAAATTCACAAAATTAACATATAAAACAACCGTTAGCTTTGAAGATGAAAACTCGACAACTACAAAAACACGAGTGAAATAGAGTCTGGCCAACGAAAGCTGTCCACGAATTAATTTCTAAACTTTTAGGATGGCAATTATTTAGGGCTGTCAAAATTGTCACATTGACGTTTCGTACTTGAGTCATCTTGTGTTTACGTGCATCTTATTTTCGTATTTTTCGTTGGTTCTGTTTAAAATAATGCCGAAAACAATCAAAAGCTCGACGAGGAAGCTACTATTTACTATGATTGACAAATATAAAGACATAAAAAGTGATTTGAATCAGAAATCTGCAGAGAAAATACGACAACTGGATTCAATCATTTCACTTTTAGGTTAGTTTTTTGAATTTCTCTTATAACATCTTGATACTTTTTTATTTATAAAAAAATGGCACAACTATTCACGGTTTATCTACTTTTCAGGAAGTACTAACGACGAGGAGACAAAACTTAGAATTGTGGAAACAGTAAAGAAATTGAAAACTCTCGAAAAAAATGAATTGTCGACTTGTGAAACAAATTATTTAGAAAAGATATCTTCAATGACAGGTACCTGTTCATAATAATTCAGAAATTATAGGTATAACAGTCACTTTCACAGTCTTTGTATTTTATTCCGGTTTTTGTTTTTTATGACTGAGTGCACTAACCAAAGACTTAAAATAAAAGTATCTGGTAAATATTATAACACTGTTACATAATCCATTGTATTTGTTCTCTTCAGGTGTAAGTGTGAAGACCTTAAGAAGAATTAAAATTGAAGGCTCTAAAAATCAAGGACAGTGGAATACTCCGGGGAAAAAACGTCCACATTCAGCAAAAGTTTCCAATTTGGATATTTCGGCTATAAGAAACAAAATAAACGAATTTTATGGAGTGAAAAAACAAGTCCCAACCCTGAGAAGCCTGCACAATGAGCTGAAGGAAGCCATTGGATTTATGGGATGCCGTGAAACCCTTAGATTTTTTTTACATAAGAACGGGTTTGACTTTCAAACCAATAGAAATGAACGGGCTTTACTTACAGAAAAATATGACAGTAGTAGTAGTAGCAGTGAAGAAAGCAATGAAGCTGATTCAATATTGTCAGGTGTAGAAATGTTGGAATCCGATTTCGACTATGACTCATTACCCATAGGGGTTATGGTTTTGTGTTGATTTTATTGTGTCATTACATCAGTGTCTGCATTATATTATATAAACTTATAGTAATAACTTTTTCTTTAATTCAACCTTTTCTATATAATGCCGTGCCAGGTAAGTTGGATCTGTGAACTTCAAAGAAGTAAAAAAATTTCATATGCCAGGGGTAATAACCTTATTATTTGTTTTGTTTTTATATGTTCAAACTGGTAACCATTAATAACCTTATTATGGTCTTAGTATATAAATCTGAAATACTGATGTAAATATCGCATAATATGATAGAATAATAAATAGTATCAACTCCGTTTAAGCAGTGTATAGTCAGGGTTGTAAGCTCTAGATTTTTTAAAATTCCCGCCTTTTTCCTTGGACAGCTTTCGTTGGCCAGACTCTATCCAATCAACAATATTTGAATTTAACATTCTACGTATGTGCCATTTTTTTTTTTTTTTTTTTTTTTTTTTTTTATCCTCATCGGAGGAGTTTGGCTTCGCACATCTTGTGCATTTGCCAGAGTCAAGTTATTTCTGATTTTGTCTCTCATTTTCAGTTCTTCTATATTTTTATTAATTTCTTCTTGTGAAGTTAGTCTTGATCTCTCAGGTTTGAGTTGCATCGATTGTAAATTAAGAACAAAAATATGGAATATTATGTTCAACCAAGAACTTACATGAGGTTTGATAAATCAAACCTCATTCCAACACAGCTTCCATTTTTGAAATAGCTAGTGAATCGCCGGCGACGAGTCACTATGTGTGGACCTGACATAATGCTGGAAAACCTAAACTGTAAAAAGAATGGGCGAGTGGTGGCAACACATAATCACAACTGTCCCACACTCCCACTATCTGTCATTAGTGTCATTGTCGCAGGTGTCAGTGAAGTGAAGTGAAGTTGTACTCGTATTATTTTTTAACGATGTTTTTATGATCTTTACTCCTAATTCATTGAGGTTTACGTGATTCCGTTACTGTAGTACCGTAACACATTTGTTGTTCACATTTTTTCTCAATGGCTCAAGTCTGAAATAAAGATTCTTAGCAAAAAATGGAGTCCTCATCAATAGTCAGTTTTAACAATGATTCTACTTTCCAAACAACATTAAAAGGAGATAGTAATAATATTAGCGTTCATGAATTGGCTCTTCACGCTATGAGAGATCGATGTCTTTTGCTGCAAAGAAGAATAAACTCATTAGAAACTGATAATATGCGTTTAAAACTTGATGTGGTAAAGACAAATGAGTGCTCACCGTACGTCCCACTAAAAGAAGATGAAAAACTAGTTTTGCATCAGAAAATTGCAGAGCTTAATAAACAAAAGTCTAAACTTATGCATCATGTATTTATGGTTCAATGTGAAAATAAAAATTTGTGGAACAAAATATCCACCATAAAGGGGCCTGATAAGTCTACAAATAAAGACTATAATAAACAGCCCTTACTACGCACTAATACGTATATTCATAGTACTCCAAAAAATAGTGCAAATTATCAAGAAAAGTATTCTGAGTCAAGTCTGGAGGAAATATCTCTAAAATTAATAAATAGCTACATTCAAGAAAAGTCTCAATTAGTTGATCAATATGAACAGATGGCGCAACTGCAGGATATGGATGATGACCTTTTAAATGTTGATTCCATTG
The DNA here is from genome assembly GCA_948252205.1 of Orthosia incerta. Lineage (NCBI taxonomy): Eukaryota > Metazoa > Arthropoda > Insecta > Lepidoptera > Noctuidae > Orthosia > Orthosia incerta. Next base: position 13,364,241 of record OX411748.1, read on the forward strand.
GCTTTACTTATATTGAAGATCCGGCTACAGATTCTCTAAAAGAAATTCGTTGCCAAACGGAGAAATTGCAGAGTTTGAAAAAGGAATTAGCACAACAGGAAAATGACTTGAAACTGGTTATCTCCAGAGTTGAAACTATATTACAAGGTACAAAACAGATCCATTGTTTTCCGTGTACTTTACCAAAGGTAGCAATAATTGTAATCAAATCGACTAATAATGACACAGTTCTGTTTGGGGGCCTGGTACAGGTCCCGTCACGTAAAAAGAACACTGGCCTTGAATCAGCTTAGTGAGTGATTTATCGATCAAACTGGTGGTATGAAGGGGGCGCGATGGGGGAATGCTCCGCGAGTGTTTCTGTGCGTGCACTCTATTGGTTCGTCAGTTGACCCATGCTTCCCGCGCTGAGATCACGCTTCGTTTGCTCGTAAAATACAGTCGCACACAACTTTCTTTGCATGACAAAGGTTTTAAAAATTAAGGAAAGAAAAATGATTTATAGTATTTATTGTTTTATGAAGAAAGAAGTTGAGAAAGGAGCAGTTGATAATTTATAATGATAAGATATTTATATATTTATAATAATAAGATCGAAATAAAAAAAATATTCTTAAGTAAAGATTAACTAATTTTAAATCCAGCCTCTGCCAAAGTTCTAAGTAGCCACTAGCTAATAATAATGCAGGTACCTTTTTCAGTGAAAGACTTTTATAAGGATAGTATATAATATGTATGAAAGTCGTAAAGAGAGATAGTTAAAAATAAACACAACAACTTGATATACACCACACTGACACCACCACTTGACATAATATGTCACTGCAGCTGTAACATGCTAGACAGCTACCAGTACTAAATAGTGCTCTGTCCAAAGAGGCTTTAACACTTTCCCTTAGCTGTATGGCATTGTATACCCAGGGCATCTTGGATTTCAACAAGTCTTGGCCTAGGAACTGCCTTGGTCATAATATCTGCCAATTGAGTAGCAGTACCGGTCTTTTGTACATCCACAAGTCCGTCTTGTACAGTTTCTCTTACGAAGAAATGTCTCAATCGGATGTGTTTGGTCCGTTTATGGAACTCTGGATTGTATGCAAGACGTATGGCGGCTTCATTGTCTACTTTTAATGTGGGTACTCCGTCCATGTTAGTAAGTGAGCTGAATACTCTCTGGAGCCACACAAGTTCACGAGCGCCTTCGCTAGCAGCTACTATTTCAGCTTCAGTAGTTGAAATCGCGACTGAAGATGGTCGTTGGCTTAACCACGATACTATTCCTCCAGCAAAGAGACATGCAACTCCCGTTGTAGAGCGACCTGTTTGCTGGTCACCTCCATGATCCGCATCACTATAGCCTTGTATTTGGTTGGAATCATGTTCTACTTTATATGTTACACCAAAAGAACAAGTCCCTTTTATGTAGCGCATAATGCGCTTAACACGTAGCCAATCTTCATGTGTCGGGTTTTCCAGATTTCTTGAAACTAGTCCGACTGCATACGCTATATCAGGTCGCGTCCCTGTCATCAAGTACGCTAACGTACCTACTGCCTCTCTGTACTGAAAGTTCTTCTTTTCCTTTACCTTGTTAACTTTCCCTGCTTGAGAAGTCGTTTCTATTGGCGTTGAAACTGGATTGCATTCTGACATCCTAAAACGTTCCAGTATCTTTTTGGTGTACAACTCTTGTTTAATTGTAATGGAGCCATCTTTCGACTGTGCTATCTCAAGACCAAGGTAATGAGACGCTGGCTTGCTTGTGATTTTCAGAGTATCCCCTAATTTAAGGAATTGGTTTGCCAAATTTTTATCTGTAGTGGCTACAAGGCCATCGTCCACATACAAAGTTATCAGGATTTTCTTGTCACCTATTTTCTTCGTGAACAGGCAACAATCAGCTGCATTTTGCTGAAAACCTTTATCTAATAAAATCTCCTCAAAGCATGAGTTCCAGCATCTGGGAGCCTGCTTGAGTCCGTATAAACTCCTTTTAAGTCGACATACATTTGAAGTTCCGTCATTGAATCCATCCGGCTGCTGCATGTAAATTTCTTTCTGCAGCTGGCCGTTGAAGAATGCCGTTGATACGTCAAACTGCGTTAAGTATAATCTTTCTTTGGCTGCGACACTTAATAAGGCTCTGATGGTGGCCATTCTAGCAACTGGACTATAGGTCTGTTCGTAATCGATTCCTTTCCGTTGCTTGAAACCTTTCACTACTACCCTAGCCTTATATTTGTCGATACTGCTATCTGGGTTTCGCTTAATGCGAAAGATCCATTTGCAAGGGAGTGCCTTTTTATCTTTAGGTAGCTTACAGAGTGTCCATACATCATTTTGCTTCAGAGAATTCATTTCACTCGTCATTGCCTTGACCCACTCTGCGCTGTCATCCCTTTCAATGGCTTCTTTATATGTTTCGGGAAAACATTCTGTGCCTATGAAGCACACATAGTCTTCGAACTTCTTAGGACGTGAGAGGCAAGTTCGATCGCGTAAGTTGTATCGAGGTCTCGCATCCAACAACGGTGGTTCGACTATCTCTATCTCCTCGTCAGCGTCAACGAACTCTTCGTAAGCACTCTCATCCTCTCTGGTTTCGTTGCTATCTCCCACAACTTCAACATGTACATGATCATCATTTTCTCTATAAGCTTGTTGTGGAAAATCATCTTCCGGAAAGATCACTCCGTCTGTCTCCTGTTCTATCAAATCAGAATCTCCCACTATATCACCGCTTACTGGTAAATGATCATCTTCCTGAGGACCAGGTCTCAAGGCCATTGGGATTCTTAATTCCATGGTTGGACAAAAGGTGACATCTCTCGATCTTTCGGTCTGTTTTCCATTCCAGATGCGATATCCGTCATCGTTATCGTATCCAATAAGTCTGCCTTTTACAGCCTTCTTATTTAGCTTTTTCCTTTTTTTGTTTAGGAATGTGAAAGAAACATTCACTCCCTATCACACGCAAGTGTGAAATCTTAGGCTTCTTCTTATGCCACAGCTCATACGGTACTTTCCCTTCTTCTCTAGTGGGTCCCGTGCGATTGAGGACATATGCAGCTGTATTAATAAGCTCTGCCCACAGGGCCTGTGGAAATTTGTCTCCTGCGTGCATGTATGAACGAGCTGTTTCTACAAGAGTCCTGTTCTCTCTTTCTGCGCACCCATTTTGTTCGGGCGTGTATGGCATCGTGAGCCGCTGGATTATTCCCTGCCTGTTCAGTACTGTCCGAACCGCTTTATTATTAAACTCGCCGCCATTGTCGCTCAATAGCGTTTTGACTGTATGTCCAGCATTTTTGGCTTCTTTAAGAAATTGTACAATCTTGTCTTTTACTTCACTTTTGTTTCGAATGAAATAAACATGACGAAACGCGGAGAAGTCATCCTTTAAAAGAAGAAAATAGCGACATTTCGAGTAACTTTCAGGGAATGGTCCGCATACATCGGCGTGAACCAGCTCTCCAGGCATACTAGCTCTTTCTCTTTTGCCAAATTTAAGACGTTGTGCCTTTCCATAAATGCAGCCTTCGCACTGTATATCATTTTTATCATTCAGATTAATCCCCAGTTCCCTCTTCACAAGATCTTTGATGTATTTCTTGTTCTGGTGACCAAATCTTTCATGATATAACTGGAGTAAGCTCGATGGGTTAACAGCATTAATCTCTACAGGTTTGCTTGGCAGAACTGTCTTCATTTGTAACTTATACAGTCCTCCACTCTGGTTCCTGTTTCCAACTACTAAAATCTGACCGTTTAATTCTAGCCTGCACTCTTTCATGGTGGAAATAAAAGTACTATTTTGCAGTTTATCTTGTGCAGCCAATATAGATATCAAATTCTTGGTAAGGTTCGGTACATACCAGACATCACTCAGAGTTAAATTCATAGTTTTGCCGTTAACTTTGGTTTGAACTACCACAGACCCTTTCCCTTTTGCAGGAACTACAGTCCCATCTGCCGTTGTAACGGTGTGGTTCGATCCAAAGTCCTCAAAATATGTGAATATGTCTCCCCTATTGGTGACGTGAGTCGTAGCACCATTATCTACATACCAATTTTCTGTGTCGCTTTCTTCAGAGCAAGTGTAAATCATCAGCGTTAAATTCTGCACTTGCTGCTGCTTGGACGAGGACTGTGTAGGTTTCTTTGGTCTGCCATCATTAATCCACTGCTTGCAATTTTCAATGCGGTGGCCTATTTTTGAGCAGTACCTGCATCTTATGTTCTCGTCTCTCAACTGCGATTTATGCTGCACCTTTGAGGTAGAGACGAGCACTTCCTGAGTCTCGTCAATATGACCACCTAGCGCCCTCTCATACCCGCACAGTTGTGCTGTCAGTGATTCAATTGTCCTCTCTTGTTTGTTTAACAGCATCCAACTTGATTTGAAACTGAAAAATTTATCATTGAGGGAATCTAAAATTTTACAGATCAAGAACATTTCCGGCAACTTCATGTTAGGATCGGTCTTCAAAATTTCAACATTCAAATTGTTCCAAATGTTTTTAAGTTTCGACATCATAGTTGATGCGTCATCCACAGAATTGTTTTTGAAGCTAAAGAATTGCATGCATAACGTGTATGCTCTGTCTTCTGATTGACCGTCAAACAAGCGGTGAAGTTCCTGCCATACTTCGTTTGCTGTTTCAAATCTCATGACTTTCATTAGATTCTCTTCGGTCATGTTGCTTGTAATGATAAGTAGAGCGTTGCTGTCTGCCTTCCTATATTTTAATAATTCTGCATTATAGGCCATCAGTGCACCATCGCCGCTTCCTAAAATTGGCTTTCTAAGTTTTCCTTCTGCCGCCTCCATGGCACCTTCTGTGCCCCGCAGCATGATGGAGACCTTGTACTTCCATGTAGCCCAATTCTGGCTACAGCTGACCGATCTGAATCTTGGTGGTGGTAAAATTTTCCATTTTGACAGCACCGAAAAAACTTTTGTTTTTTTTATTCTTTAAGTTTTATCTTGGGTATCCTGGTTATGTTGGGCCCATAACCTAATGCAGGTACCTTTTTCAGTGAAAGACTTTTATAAGGATAGTATATAATATGTATGAAAGTCGTAAAGAGAGATAGTTAAAAATAAACACAACAACTTGATATACACCACACTGACACCACCACTTGACATAATATGTCACTGCAGCTGTAACATGCTAGACAGCTACCAGTACTAAATAGTGCTCTGTCCAAAGAGGCTTTAACAAATAAGCACCTAATAAGATTCTACAATAAAACAATTACTATTATAAAACAATATCCTAGTACTTTAGAATGCTACTGTACCCATGCGCAAACACATCCCCTCCACTGTCGCTCAGTGTTCTTTTTACGTGACGGGATCTGTAATCTGTGTTACAGGATTTCCTAGTGAAGATGCCAGTCTCCCACAAAGGATTTACCAAATAATATTGCACCTTTATGTAATAGTTTAAGAAACCTTTGTGGAAGAGAATTAAAATATTTTATTATTATTATTAATTGTTCTCTATTCATATTCTGTCAATTTTTTGTGTTTAGACATTATATAAAATAAATTAATGTATGTTTTTGTTATTTTTTTTAGAAGGATACAAGTGTCCAACATGCATTGCCAATAATGCCAGAGTTGTAACATCAGAACATAAGGAGATAGAAACAAGTGACAGTCTAGCCAATTGGGCTACCCCAGCAGATTCCAGTACATATAATAATAATTTCAGTGAATTAAATACTTCGGCTTATAAAAAAAGTATTTTAGAAGAAAGTGAAAAGGATACTACTGATGAAGCTTGTGATAAAACATGCCCAATGTGTGGACAAACATTCCAAAAAGAAGTTGCATTCACCGAGTTCCAGTCTCATGTTGAAAGTCACTTTGTAGGTGAATCTGAACCTGACTCCCTGACTGATAATTTTGACCATGTTCCTAATTCTTTTGATAATATTATTTAATTATTCTCATAAGTTCTTGTTATACTTACAAAGTTTCTAGTTAATTTAAAAAAAAAATATGTTTAACAAAACTAGTGGTCTCAGAATACATCATTCCACCGAAATCCGTGTGGATTTTGAAATGACATTTAACAGTATAAACTGCCAATTTGCCACTTCAACTGAATTTTTTTAGCTAAGTGACTATTGTTTGTTATTAACAAAATCCTAGTTACGAATGATGGGCATTATCTTAAATATTCAAATTTACTAGGCTCTAGACATTTCATTTATGTATTAACTGAGCTAAAATTTATATTTTCTTTATTCTGTATATAATAAAATATCGTGAAATATATTATCAAATATAATTATTGTATAAAATTAATATATTTAAATGATATGTACTCCAATGCAATATTCTATAGTTTGTCCCAATTTAAATTTGCATGCTCCTCCATTGTGTTACAAATGTTTTTGAAGTGTTTGATTAGAAATATAAAGTGGAGGAGCTTAGACAGTCTATACTTTAGCATTATAACATAAGAATCTGTTCAAATAATAAGAAGATCAATGAATAAAATAAGTATATGTTTAATATGAAGCACTGTAGAAAGACATCATAGCTTAACACAAAACAATTAAAAATACTTATTTTTGTACTTTCTATTTTATTTATTGAATGAATAACACTAAATAGATTATTAAACACTACTTTCTTTCATATACTTAAGCTAAATCAGTAGGTTTGACATCAGTTGATTTAGATGGCTTCTGTGTTGTCTTTTGAAGAAGATTTTTGCTGAACCATTGTGGCCTTTCCTTTTTCATCTCAATAATTCTCTTGCCTTTCCAGAATTCTCTGGGCTGTAATGAAAATATTTTATAGCATAATTTAAATTTTCAGGGCTTACTTATCATAAACAATGAAAAGGTTTGCATTTTTCTTATGTTTTATTAAGTAGCACACTGCCCGCGGCTTCGTTCACGTGATTTAGTTTCTTCTATAAATGACTTTATGTGCAGTTAGTGAAGGCGACCAAAAATAAGCAATTATTAAATGAATAACTAATGGGGTATCGTAGATATATAGGGTTTATTGGTTTGGGACGATTGGTTCGTTATTTGAGTTAAAGAATTTTAGGTTACCGCCACAAAGTAAAGTCGCGGGTTCGATTCCCGAACGGAACAAATATTTGTATGACCTACAGACAGTTGTTCAGATTCTGGGTGTGAATATGTTAGTAAATGCACTCATGAAACAGGAAAAATTCTAGGAATTAGTGGGAAAATATTCTAGGAAAATTTGTGGGGCAAATATTAAAAAACTAAAATAAGGTTAGCTAAAACAAAAAAATATTGAATTGCAACAAAAAAATATTGAATTGCAACAAAAAAAATGTAGGCAACATACCTATGGTACTCGGTAATGCAAATGTCGTAAACAGAGGTGACGATTATTATCATTAGGTATGCAATTTTATGGTAAAAAAAACAGGCTTCATTACCTCATCTGGAAGGGTTTCTCCTTGATATAATACAACTACATCATGTTCAACTGGACTGAGACCAAGCTTTTCCTTTATTTTGGTTTGAATTTCTTCTGTTTCTGCCTTTATTTTGGAGTAGCAATGTTCTGAAATTTTAGAATACCTCATGTTGGACTTCATTACCAGCTAAGCTCAAGAATTGTAATTTTATTGCTTTTTTATTTATTTAACTAAAGCTCGCGTTTAGAGCAGTGGTAGCCCAGTGGTAACGGCCGCGATAAAGTTGTAGATCGTGGGTTCGAACCCAGGCAGAGGTGCTTTACTTCGTGTAAATTATTACATCACCACTGCTCTCAAATACGGTGAAGGAAAACATCTTGAGGAAATCGGCATGTCTTAGAACTAAAAATTCGAAGACTTGTGACATCCACCAACATGCACTGGGCCAGCGTGGTGAATTAAGAGCTACGGCCCATTCCCTCTCACGGAGAGGAGGCCTGCATGTACAATGGACCAAATGCGAGTCTAAGTGCAGATAAGGGATCCATCTATCCTATCTTATCCTATGGCTCGCGTTTGACCATTATCTTGCCTGTTTGTGGCCAGCCAGGCCTATTATTATTTATAGTTTATCCTCGCAGTGGAATGCCTTACAGCAATTATACCAATGGAGCACAATCTATACTTAATATTATAAAGCTGAAGAGTTTGTTTGTTTGTTTGAACGCGCTAATCTCAGGAACTACTGGTTAGAATTGAAAAATTCTTTTTGTGTTGGATAGTCCATTTATCGAGGAAGGTTATAGGCTATATAACATCACGCTACAACCAATAGGAGCCGAGCATAAATGAAAAATGTTGCAAAAGCTGGCAAAAATATTCCTTTTTGAGAGCTTTTGTTGCGTGCGTTGGGTAAACGGTTTAAGTTACGCAAATATAATGTATTATGGAATTGTTCTTCTTTAAAAGTTCAAAAAAAAAGTCCGCGACAGCATATGTCTATCTTTTAAGATTGATTCACAATAGCAGCTTTTATGTTCTAAATTTTAATTAGATCGCCGCCGCCGGTAGAAACAAAAGTTTACAGGTTACATTCGTATAGTAGTAAGGGTAGGTGTAGGGTAAGTGTAGGGTAGGTGTAGAGTAGGTGTAGGGTAGGTGTAGGGTAGGTGTAGTGAGGTGTAGGGTAGATGTAGGGTAGGTGTAGGGTAGGTATAGGGTAGGTGTAGGGTAGCTGTAGGGTAGGTGTAGCGTAGGTGTAGGGTAGGTGTAGGGTAGGTGAAGGGTAGGTGTAGGGTAGGTGTAGGGTAAGTGTAGGGTAGGTGTAGGGTAGGTGTAGGGTAGGTGTAGGGTAGGTGTAGGGTAGGTGTAGGGTAGGTGTAGGGTAGGTGTAGGGTAGGTGTAGGGTAGGTGTAGGGTAGGTGTAGGGTAGGTGTAGGGTAGGTGTAGGGTAGGTGTAGGGTAGATGTAGGGTAGGTGTAGGGTAGGTGTAGGGTAGGTGTAGGGTAGGTGTAGGGTAGGTGTAGGGTAGGTGTAGGGTAGATGTAGGGTAGGTGTAGGGTAGGTGTAGGGTAGATGTAGGGTAGGTGTAGGGTAGGTGTAGGGTAGGTGTAGGGTAGGTGTAGGGTAGGTGTAGGGTAGGTGTAGGGTAGGTGTAGGGTAGGTGTAGGGTATGTGTAGGGTAGACATAGCGTAGGATAGGGTAGGTACGTAGCCAGTTGACGGGAGTGAAGCCGCGTGGGACAGCTAGTCTTATAATAAACTCACAAGTCCAGGTTTCCTCACAATGTTTTCCTTCACAATTGTCAGCAATGTCCAAGATAAACTTGGAAAGTATATATGAATTGAAAAAGTCACATTGGTACTAGCCCGGATTTGAACCCACAACCTCAAACACGAGAGGCGAGGTCTTAGCCACTGGGCCATGACAACACATTACATTATTATATGGAAAGGATTGTGGCTTTTGAATCAATATACGTTTCAAATATTTGGAGTTAATGAATAACATTAAACATATACTTACCACACAGTCTTCCTTTCTCATGGTGATGTCCACAGTTTTGACAGACTTTGATATAATTCTTGGGTACAAGCATTTTCCATACATATTCAGGGGAGCCAAATTTCCTTTTTAACTTCTTTTCAATAGTTCTACGGAATTTTGGTACAGCCAATAAGAATCCGTCTCCAACAATGTCTTTGATTGAGAACTTTTTAGGGCTATTGGCGGGTTTGTTCTCATGAACATATGCCAATGCTAGTTCTAGAACAAAAAATTTAGTGTTAATTAAAGGTTTAAGTCAATACTAGCATTTGCCGGCGACTTGGTCTGCGTAGCAGTAGTATGTATATATAAAAGAGAAAGTATGTATGATCCTTATAGACTCCGAAACGGCTCAACCGATTTTGATTAAATTTGCAGAGAATCATTAGATTGACATAGTGGATAATGCAGTTTGGTGGCGATTAGAGCATATGCGGGCGAAGCCGCGGGTAGAAGCTAGTAACCTGTAACAAATAACCAATTTTTTATACTGCCCATTAATACTGTAGGTGTGTAGGCTACCTTACTTCAAACATTATGGGTTAACCACACAAACTTCAAACCCCTTAATGATGATTTCCAGTATAAAAACTATTCAATGTCCTTCCGCAGGTCTTAAACTGTCTCCATACCAAATTTCATCTAAATTGGTTAAGTGGTTTAAGCATAAAAAGGTAACAGACAGACAGAGATACTTTAGCATTTATAATAAGGGATGTTCTGAAACTAATTTCAAAATAGCACTTGCCCAGATATTAGTCAAAGTAGGTTTCCAAGACATGCAAAGCAAATTAAATAAGGGTTTAATTTATCATGTGAAGAATATTAATTCATTAGGTGGTTTTTTCGCTTTTATCACTTGATAATAGGCCTTGTGCAAAAAGAACAGTGCTTATCTTTGATTTTTTTATTTACCTTTGGGTGGATATCCAAACATGTTAAATAAATTCCGTTCCACATTCTTCATAAGTTGCACAACATGAGATATGCGTGGTATCATATCGCCGACTTTTGTCACAAACAGTAAAATAAAATGAACAACGAGAGTCAAATAAGTGCAGCAGGTAACAGTTCGTAAATTATTTTTTTAGGTTATTTATATTTAAATATAAATTTGCGTCATTGGCTGTCTGACATTGACAGCACCTTTGAATGAGACGTCTGGCAACATTAGACATGAATTAGTTTTCGTGCCAGTAATTATTTGTGTATTTAAGTATAGGAGCCCAAGTTTGTGTGAAATAATTGTATTGTATTTTTTTCCAATTTGAGGAAAAACTGCCTTCTGATGTCGAAAATAAAACAACTGACAGTATAGGACAGTGTTACCAAATATCGATTTAGAATTTCCTCTAATTTTGTCTTGTGGCGAAACATAGTGGCTTCACAGATTTTTCTATGTTTCTGCCTGTCCAACTTGAGCAAGGAACTTTATACAAATTTCTTGTGATTGTTAATTAGTTGCTAAATGGTACTCCACCTCATGTACAATAGTACATAAAGCCGAGATTCCATTTAGCAACGTTTTTCACACAACACACTTACGAAGAAACGATAATCGAAATTTCACAAACACTATTTTGTAACAAAAGGTTTCATGCTTCTGAGAAATTGACCCGTGATTTTGTTTTATTTTTTGCGTCGTATTTTATTTTCGTGGGGGCTAGCCGCTGCAATTTTTTTGCAGTAGAACGAAATAAGAAAAAGATAAGACGGAAACTCACTTAAGTGTGGTGGTGTCTTCTGACGCAGTTGATTCTACAAAACTCGTTTTTTTATGAGTTGAGTTTATGTAGGCTGGAACAGAGTCGTTTGATTCGTAGATCTCGCACTACGCCACGACATGTAAGTGAGTTTCCGTCGTAACGCATTACTCGAAATAACGTTGCGAGCCTAAAAGCGGTGCCATTGGGACCTGTTTTCAGATAAGTTTATTATGTATTATTTGACATTTCACAGGAAAAATATTTTTCTGCTTTGACACCCATTTTATTTCGGTAATGGTAACATTGAATTTCATGGCGACTTTGACAATCAGCTGTCTAAAAGTGGGGGGGAAATGGCGAATGCCTGTATGCTGTGTGTGTTATGCAGTTCATATCCTCAAGCGTTTCGTTGCAGTTGTAGCTATGGCGTGTTTAAGTTCGAGTAGGCTCTGTGCTCGTGTTCAAGATAAGTTATTGTGTCAATTCGGACATAAAGTTCGAAAGCAAACTGTATTTGTGAAACTCAAACCTCCCGGACCATCTCCATTGCGAATATTTGGAAAGACATGTCAGGTTAGACAATTTAAATTTCAGTTTTTAAATGTATTTAGTCCATTAATTTAGCAGATTTGTTTATATTATTAGAGTGATTATTTAGTTTTTCATTTTATACAAATGTTTTTTGTGTCATACTATTCAACAATGTTATTCCTTTTTATATAACAGCATGACAGAATATCTAACCTCTCTTTGTCAGCTGATCTAGTCAAAACTTAGTCAAAATATGTTATATGAATTTTCTGACACAAGAAGCAATTAGAAACTGTCCTAAAAGCTTTAACATTACTTGTTAAGATATGTGGTAAAGTAGGGTCATTCATTAGAAATGTAAAAAGTGAAATCTTCGTAAGTCGGTGAGCAGTGGGTCGCAACTCGCGCGGCACAGGTTTGTTGGGTTTGTCGAATGATTTTCACCGTAAGCAAAGATATTCGCGACTTTTACTTTCATCAAACAAAGCAAAGCTCTGTTTGGAAATAAATTCAATTTATGAGATTGTTTTGATGTTCGACCATCATTCTTGCTGCTCTATGAGGAATGATTCATTTAGATCTGTGTGTAGGTTCATTATTAAGGTGAAATCATGTAATACGTTGTTATCAGTCTTCATTAATCCGGTATAAGCATACCCAATCTCATTTGCGCCGATTAACCCTGACCTAATTAGACGCAATACTCCATGGTACATTTTTAGGTCAAGCACTATGTGGTAATACATTCCAGAATCTTTGCCTCAAAACAAATGCGGTAAATTAATCAATAGGAAATATGCCCGATAAAGTACCGATGCTCTCTAAAATATCCGTTTGTCTAATCCATGTAGTCCCACCAGGAATTCAATAGTATACGTGTCCTTCGTATTCCAACGTCAAGGTCCTAACAGAACATCAAAATATCAACAGTAGGTACCTACAACATGTTTGTTGGGAACGCGCGCCGTCGTGCTTTCTCGCGCAGCGTGCGAGCATGCAATGTCCAATCTCGACGACTCGTATAGAACTTTCTAAGCAACAATTATTATTCGCATTAATATTTCATTTACTCCTTCAATTGCAATTGAATTACTGGCCGATTTCTTTATCCATACCATAACTCTATTTGCAGGCCTTTGTCGAAAACGCGTAGATTTGTTTAATATACCCGAAATCTTGATTGGATAAATCATAGTGGGTATTGTCGTACGCGTATCTTTAGCTTTACCTATGATGACAATCTCTAGACGCATGCACTGGCACACGGCTAGTGAAAGTTGTGTGACGATTCGTTGAATTTTTAATAGCGCGAAAACTGGGTAAGTAACCTGTCGAAGGAGTGCTATAGCCTTTCTTATTTTTATTCTAGTCCATTTGGCGAGCATTGACCCCGTTTGCCGCGAGACATCATCGTTCAACGCCATTTCTTCGATGTTGCGTGTCTCTAACTTTTCGTCTAGCATAGGAAAGTAGACGGATGTATGTTTGAACGAGGGTTTTCTAGACGAAGTCAGTTTACAGAACTCTGAGGCCCTAAACAAAGATGGATTTGAATTGGTTTTTCACTACAATCGTTTATTAGAAAGATGAATCGGTCGACTGAATCGCACCGTACGTAACCTCCTGCGTAAATGAAGCTCAGTAGAAATGCGGAACACACAACTATTTGTTCAGTCGACATCATTGTATAAGAGTTTGCGGCAATACACACGATGTAGCATATGTTATTTTCGACATACAACATTTACTTCAATCCTAAATTACGTGATGACAATACAAAAGGGCATAGAAAGCCGAGTGTATGTTTGCTGCCATCGACTGAATTTTGTAACAGATTCATACTTATCTGCAAAATGTTTTTACATAGAGCGAAAAACTTAACACACAATTCAACCGCCACTCTGGTCTCGCTGGTCCACATGATTGTCGATCTACAGATACTGGTTTCATCTCGAAATTCTACCAAAAGTCCTAAACACAAGGATCAAAAGTTTGATCGCATTTTCGTCATAAAATTTTAGATTTTTTGCTATGAAATTCTCATTTAAAGCTTGTTAGATAAGTAGCAATTGATTCGCCCTTGCTGAATGGAACCTAACACCAACCGTGGGTGTAACGCATACCTGTGCCTACCTATAGAGGTTCCCTTGGGGAACGAGAACAGTCGATTTAACACAAGAGAAATATGTTATAATATTGCAATACAAAATTAAAAACCCATTTTTCTTTGCGCAACCAGGTAACGCATATTTACTGCGGTCGTCTTAAATTTTTAATGCAAGTTGCGCAGTTTTTTTTGAAAGACCTTTGCGAACGTGGGCTAGGATTGTGACATGCAATGACCACGGCCTTGTGAATATCTTATTTGATTATTTTTGTAATGATTTAACTCACTAAAAAGAGGTTGGCTCTTGGCCTTATTCTAAAGGTGCAAATTAAATTAATATGTATTATTTAAATGATAAACACTATTTAAATTTTGTTTCCCTCGGTTGTAAAGTATTAACCCGCCAAATGGTTAGCGGTATTTGCAGAAGTAGTTACCGATGAACCAATGTCCTTGCAAGTGTTGCATGCTTAGGCTGGTACAATTGAGCAATAGCGTTTCGGTCGCCACTTGCAAACAATGAACTCATCAACGTTGTCTCTGGAAGCAATATTAATTGCCGTAGCTTGCGCACGTGACGTTGATATTTGATAAGAGAACTATGTTTCGTGCACTAGCATTTACTTAGTTATGGATTGAGTAAGTTCTACTCGTAAGGCACACCACACATCGCAACATTCAGCAATCACGATACTAAGTCCGTTACTGGCTGTTACAAATCGGGATAAAAATTAGAAGCACGTAGATCGAAATGAAATAATAATGTGCGTACGTGCACTAGGTAACCAATCTATCTTAGTAAATTCTTGTGACTAATAGCAAACCGAGACTAGAACTACTAGAACTTACGCACCGAGAAGTGAATCACAGTTTACTAACAAACACTGAACAAACAAATATAAAGAACTTACAAGTTACAACCATTTAGTTCGCAATAAAATATCATACGAATAATTAGCAAAGCTAAAATTTGGAAGCGTGATGAGAACAGATTTTAAGATGCACGTATCACTGGAGATTAAAACAAACCAGAATAAATTTCTTACTAGATAGCCTGAAATTTTTGCTGGTGTAAATTGGACGTGCCTTATAATTTACATCCGTGATATTTCCGATGGATCCGTGAAATCGTAAACCAATGCCAGCCTTTAGCTATTACAGTGAAGAGGAGAAACTTAATAGTAACCAGTTACATTGTTTTCGTATAGGCAATTGAATAGCGATTTATAGAACGAAAATAACACACTATAGAACTCAACTCAATATTTTTTATCAAGAAAAGTATCTATCTGTGTATGTGGTCGAAAATGTAACAAGTTTTCAAGGATATTATGCCTTTTATTAAAAACCCTTCACAACATGTAAGAATACAAGGTCTGATTAATTCGCTACCGTTACCCAACTTACCTACATTTACTTCTGGGGTTACCCCATCTAAACCTGTTTGTAAGTCGAATGATTTGTCATAAATGAACAATAAGAACTTTAAATTATAGTATTAATTTAAATAATGACAGATTTATCTACTTTCCATGTTTAGTCTTGACATCAACTAAAGAGGATGATATTTTTGATGTATAGTCGCCGCGTCCTTGTTGCATACGTTGGCGTTGATTGCCATCTGTAAGCACAAACAGGCAATTACGTCCGAATGTGTATAATCCTCATATCATGACTACTCTGCATTCTTCAGGGTCGGTGTGTGTAATCTTTTCACTGTCTAAATACTGTATATGTTCCGTTAGGTAAGTTGGATTAACTTCGAGAAAATTTGAGTTAGATCTTCTAGCTCCGTCCTCAGGAAAAACCAGGAGCCCATGAGCCTGCATCCAAACTTCTCTATTAGTATCATTCATCAATTCATCTCAGAATTGTGTAATAATAACCAAGTCACCCTGCTTTTCTTTAGGAGCTGAATGTGATGTTGACATAGTGAAGATTTTTAACGTAAATAAAATGTTCGACATTATTCCGTGGCCCAATATTCTTTAAATAAACCGGCAACCATTGCTATAATTTGTCGAGCCATTGTATTTCGAATAGTAAATGAGATAAGATAATGTTATCAAATCAATAAGCAGTAAAGCTGAGGTTTATCGCTTGTGATCACATTTCGATATATGGATTTCTTGTAAAAGCACCTGCACGTGTTCTTACAAAATGATCGACTTGTGACAGAGACACATAGACAGAATATCTATGCAATTTTTTACCAAGGGCATCTAATTTTGTATGAGTTGCCAAAAAATGGCCAATGTTTACGTACAAAGCTCTTGAATCATCACTCGCGTACGTTCACTATCTATCTTAGATCTATCTAAACGTAGAGAATCTATAGACATCCTAATATTTTTACACGCTTTTATTAGTTTGGTATGTATCTATGTAACGGAATCTTTGAACGTGATTTTCACTCCCTTCAAAACGTCGGATTTATTTGAAACTTTGCACACTTATCAAGGACCGATGACAATGCAATAATTTAATTAGTTTATCCCATTATCCTTACCAGGGTCTTCATGATTAGCAATTGAACTAAAAAGTAAGAAATAAATTATAGTTTAAAAAAAATAAAAAAAACACGCTTTATTAGAAAACCAAACTAAAAAATAATTTTCAATAAATTTAAATTAGTGTGATTATTTTTACATAATATTTTGGTTGAAAAATCTTGAAAATAATTCGTGCGTCCTCCAAGCAGAGTTTTATAATTTGTTATGTTATGCGTACATCTTATTCTTCAACATTCATTTGTTATTGGTAGGTTTATTAACATTACCTAATTAATTGACCTTTAATTATTTTGCTGTTGCAAATCCACTCATAATCTGACGTACTTATTACATAATTAATAAACAACTAAGACGCAACATCTACTGAAACAAATCGTTTAAGTAACTGATTGTTCATACTCAAATTTCGTTATGTGTTCTCGTGAAGTATGTTATTAAAATTAAAAACTGTTAACAAAACAAATTCCTTAATGACCAACTCATAAGTTTAGATGTTATCACCTCTATGGGCCTCTCCTATAATTTTTTCGTCGTCAAAATGATTCTTACGAAAAGTTGTGATAAATAAAAATATCCTTTTTCCTGCTGCCCAAAAAATTAAATTAAGGAGTTTATCTGATTTAAATAATCCTTAGCGTATCAAACTTAGGCCGGTATTCCAGCAGCATTGACTCATGCTCAACTCAAAATGGACGAATGTGATTGGTTGGTTTGTGTTTTTCTACATTAATGTGGTCAAGTCCAAGATCCCACACGCCCCAAACGTTACCGTTACGTAAGGTTCAGTTGAAAACCAGCGTCAGGCAAGTCCCAGTTGTCTGGCATTTTGCTGAACTAGACCTTTTTGGCGCAGCCGCGGGGCACACTATGTATGTAATTGTTTTAAAATTAAGTGCCCGTTTATTTGTACCTACATTGTGTGTATCTGTGTGTGCCAAATAAACTAGTTTTCTTTCTTTCTTTCTTTACCGAAATCTTTCAATACAAAAATCTGCGGAATTGAGTAGTGTTAGTATGTACTTCGACCGTACGTACTTGCTAACTTGGACTTTTATTTTCATTATTTACACCTATTAATGAAACTGTGATCAAATTTCAGTCTTGTGAGTAGAACTCAAGGTGGCGACTAGGTCTAAGACTATTGTATTTACTAATTACGCGTTGAATACTATTTAATTGGCCGTCGGATGTTTAAAATACATCTAAAACTACTCAATACCTACCACACATTTTGTGTAGAAAGATTCAGTAACGTCTGTGTATGTCTGGGATCTTGCTCTATTGAGTGCACATCATTATGTCAAGCTGAAGAATCATGTGCTAAGCTACAACCAACGGCCAATTTTGAGTTTGAGTTGAGCATGAGTCAATGCGGCTGGAATACAAGCCTTAAAAACTAATCCAAGCTCTCTCAAAATCCTCTAAATTTTATCTGAATGGAACATAATTTTTTATTTTACTGCACGTGTCCCGGACCTTTCCGACTTTCAAATTTTAATACATCCCAAAGCCCAACAGTACACACGGACTATACTATAATAGAAACGTTCATAACCAGTTGTTCCCGTTAAATCCGTCCTTGATTCATAACCTAGCGGAGCGGGGCGTCTTCGACCGGCGTGCCTCTCGCCACAGACCGGTGGAGGCTAATTGCACCCGTCATCATTACTGCCAGTGGGTGCAGTAACGACCTTGGTATACCATACTCTGTGGCTGCACTTATTGCTGGTACCAACCTTACCAACTTAACTAACACGCATACTGCCGAGGTCGGTATGGACAGCGTCCAATAACACTGTCGATTGTTGTTGACACGTAATAAAAATAAGGTTACAATTAATTTGATCGTGCGCCAATTAAATTTGTTAAAGAAAAATTGTTCATTATGAACTGCCTTAACAAAAGCACCTATTTCTTTAAATTATTTTTTATATTTTTGGTCTCATTTTTTTACGTCAGCTGTTGTTGGTAATTGTATTGTTTCAGACTAGACTAATATTGTAAAAAGAACAGATATAGTGTAATAAATGAACCTAAATCTTTGAAGAACTACGGATGCCAAAAGTACATCTTTTCAAATGTCTAGACATATTGCGGTCATGTTACGCAATAACATCGCATGCATAGGAGTAATTTAGCTTAGAGCTGTCATAGAGAATGATATTGACCCTTTTCGACCTAGGCGAAGGTGGTTGCACGCACTAGTCAATTTGTTATGAGATGATTAAGTAGGCGTTTTTACTAAGATACGAATCTTGTAGCCAAGAAAACGTTTTCTTGGCTACAAGATTCATCCCACACACAAACAGATTTGTTATTGACTTGCCGCATTGTGGTCAAATGATGAAGTGCTATCGTCATTAGGTCGTTTGAAGATTACGTTGAAAAAAAACATGTGGCAATTGTAATTAATGTTTGTGTTAAACATCCTTTTATCTATTTGTAGTGTGAAGATCGTAAAATGTCTAGATAATGACATGTTTAAAGTTAAACACTGAATTATTCACACACTACGGATCACGATAAATTTGCGCTTGCGCAGGTGACGCGTTGATGTCTTTTGCTCGCGTTTACATACGCAGCTACGTTCACATTTTCGCGAGGCCTTTTATCTGCTTAGTAAAGTAAAATACGTATTGTATGTGTATATTAATTTATAATTATATTTGCTCTTGTCCATGAAACTTCGTATAAGTGAAGATAAAGTTTCATTATAATAGCTAAATAATGTAATTTTTCTATGCATGAATTATTACGACATCTATTAGTTATTTAGATATTTATCTGGGGGCACAGCAGTGGCCCCAACAAGTCGAACATTTAATATTAACTAATAACCCTCAATGAACTTCTTATTGCTTATTCTATACATAAATTAAGTTTTTCGACTTATAATAATTATCCCGTGTAAGAAAAGAGCATACCGTTTTGGAAAAAGTAGTGGGTAACAGGTCATATGTAGAAAAGGCTACAGTTTCTCAGCATAACAAAATATAAGCAATTCACGAATATCGTATTATAGTTTAGCCTAGTTTGGTTCATATTTGGAACACAATGATCCCACAAGATCCAATGCAGCTGTATCCATGCTGATTCATCAGCGTAGTAATCAGCCTTTTAGGATATGGAATACCACAACATACAAACAATAGATTACTCAATGAAATATGTAGTATCTAAAGCAAACTTAGCAAACTAAACATTGTTTTTATGTGATTAGGTAAATCAGACATTGAATTAATTTACAAATACAAATAATTTGTAAATTCTTTGCACGTGTTTGTTTTATTGTTATTTGAACTGATCTTCGTCATTTAAGTCCTTGGGAGGTACATCTACAAATTTGTGAGCAATTATTAGCACGTCATTACAAGTAGGCAATTAATTATAAGGCCAAGCACATTTTAAACATATTTTACATGTGTTGGGCAGAATGGAATATAAATTAGGAATCTTCTTATTGTGCATACTGTGATTCTGCACATGATATAGCTATAAGACGTATTAGTTTATTCAATTGATGATACACCATTTTGTGTTCTGGGGTTGAAATTAAGGTACTGTAAGGTTGGCTGCTTGAAGAAAGCTCCATCTTGCCTTTTAATGTTTCCACTGCTGGGATGCAGGCCTCTTCTCTGTGAGAAGAAATGGGCCGCGTGGTGGATACGCGGGTCCAATGCGGGTTGGTGGATGTCACATGTCTTCGAATTTTAGGTTCTAGGACATGCCGGTTTCCTCAGGATGTTTTTCTTCACCGTTTCGAGAGCAGTGGTGATGAAATATATACACAAAGAAAAGCGCCTGCTTGGGTTCGAACCCACGACCTACAACTTGTAAGTCGCGGCCATTATCACTGGGCCACCACTGCTCACTGCACAAGGGAACCTTACAGTACTTATAACCGCAAAATGCAGTGGTATCTATCAATTTAGTAATTTACCTCCAAAATCAGTATGATTTTCAAACAAAGGGAATACAATCAAAGCAATTAATTTTCAAATCTACTTGTCGACCATTTATGTCATTGATAACAATTCGACTTAGAAAATGTGTTGATGTTGTGCTAGAGTTGATACAGATCGTTAAGTAATTTTATTTGAATTCTAGTAAATACTGGAACGACGTGATAAAATCGGCTTAATACCGTTTGAAGAACAAAATAGTAATTTAGCACTGATTCTCCATTAATCAGATAACTTTTATTTAAGGAACAAAAATGGTGGTTTTATAACTTTTTACAGAAAATAGTTCAAACTGCCATATTCACTGTATTACGACTATTGAAAAATCAGCCCTTTTAATATTATCCAAATGAGACACCTAATTAAGCGTTCCATTTTGGTCGTCATAATGAGTCGGATTGTCAAGGTAGCAGCTATATATCAATCTAATGTACGTGTCAATTGGTGTTCACTTCTATTTTAAGACCTGTGCCGATCGCTGCGCAAGAGTGTTCGAATCGCTCACTTTCTAGCGTGTTTTAATTGTTATGTGCGCCCAGTAACACATGCAATTTTACGTGCGACAATGTTGTTCATCATTTACATTGAACGCGGATATCGTGATTCTTGTATTAAATTTTCAATGTACCTTTATTATTTTAGTCTATTTTATTAGGTTCGGTTAGTAATTGAGTATTGATATACCGTAATGGTCAGGTGTCATTTACGTACCACATTTATCTAATATTATCAATTTGAAAGTAAGGAAGTTTGTTACTCTGATTTTGCGTGAGCAAGATGTACTGATCGGATTTTGATGAAACTTTACGATAATATAGCTTATATATCAGAATAACACATGGGTAGGTTCTAAATGATGGTATGATGTGTGACATCTTACTTATAAATGCGAAAGTTTGGATAGATGTATGTTTGTTACTCACTCATGGCAGAACAGCTGAACAGATCTGGATAAAATTTTTGGCACAGAGATAGATATTGTCTGGAATAGCATATACGGTACTTTTATTGCCGGTATAATGTTAACTTAGGATGATAAAACACTTTTCATGCGGACGAAGCCGGTGGCAGAAGCTAGTATGCTATCTATACTAATATTATAAAGAGGAAAGATTTTTTTGTTTTTTTGTGTGTTTGTTTGTACCGAATAGGCTCCGAAACTACTGGACCGATTTAAAAAATTCTTTCACCAATAGAAAGCTACATTATTCCTGAGTAACATAGGCTATTTTTCAATCCCGAAAACGGGTCCTGTGGGGTGGTCCACGGGAGCGAAGCGGCGGGGAACAGCTAGTAATTTATAAAGATTAAAGTAAAAAATCCACGCTGGCGGAGCCGCGGGCGGCATCTAGATTGCGAGAAACGATGATGTAGGTCTGTAGGCGTTTTAATCATCATTTTCCTCATTAATTAAAAGAAGTTCACATGTTGATATTACACGTAAGTGTGAAAATACTTAGAATTTATCGCGCCTTCATTGCTGTAAGCATTGACGTCACTAAGTACATCGCCGTCGTTCAGTTACTAAATTTATGTGAACGGGGTTTCTTATAATTGATCAGTAAAACCGAACAGGTACGTAAAATAGTTAGCTTTGCAGCTACGGGTAGTAATTGCAAATGACTTTAAAAGTATGAATTATTCTCGGTTCCGGGTTCATAAGTAATTTGGGATGGGGGAAGGACACCAGTGAATCACCTGCGTCGCCAAGGTTTTTAATATACACTCTCATTTATTTATTGTGACGCACATGAGTCGGTTTCCTGAAAAGATTTGAAAGTTACCTTAAGGTCAACTGAGGGTATGGTGATTTTTATTTATTTTTAGTAGGAAATGACCATTACTGTGATAAATTGTATTTAATTTTGTTTATTACTTGCGGTCGCAGTTCAAGAGCAAAATATTTTAATATTATAATAGGTACCTATTACGATGTACTGCCAAAGTGCTTTTTGAATAAATTCATGAATTTATTCAAAAAGTATTACGTTGTTTTGTAGGTACATTTGCTTAGGTAATCCCCTGAATCTTCAATTATTTATAAATGCATTTGCTGAAATTCATGTAGTAAATCGTGTGCGGTATTTGCAATTTCCTTGAAAATATTTATTGTTTTATAATAATTTTTACTTGAATTTAAGGTAAATTATATCATATCATTTAAGATTAATGTAAATTGTATGTAAGATTATTAAATAAAGGCTATAATGATATTGAATGATTTTTACTATTATTTTTACCCATTAAATTACAACAAGTAATGGTTAAAAAGAATAGTAAAAATAATTTTTATTTATTTATTTATTTATTTATGTACACACAAAACACTTTAATGAGACAGTATATATCAAGACAGAATAGCACAAAGGTGCTGCTTATTTCTAAAGAAATTTCTTCCAGCAGACCTACGACAGGAAAATTAAATAAGAAACATAGACACAGTGTGTATAAGTAAAAGGAAAGATAATATAACTATACTAATACAAATAAATATATAATATTACAATAAGTACCTCAACATATATATATAAAAAATATACATAACTACTATAAAATTAATAAATACCTATAATATATAAGATCACGGGATAGAAGAAAGATAGTGTTCTTTGACTTGTTTTTTAAATATAGCGATAGTTTTAGCGTCACGGATCTTAGGTGGAAGCGAGTTCCACAATCGAACTGCATGAACAGAGAAGGAGTGGGAATAGAAACGAGTTTTATGGGATGGGAAATTGAGATGGAATTTTAGGCGCGATCTACACAGGACGTTAGCAGGGCGGGTAAATGAAAAACGGTCACGCAGGTAGCCAGGGTATGCAGGGTTAAAGAGGATGTTGAACAGGAGACATAATATGCGAGTGTTCCTGCGAAGACGGATAGGGAGCCACTTGAGATCCTTGCGGAACTGAGAGACATGATCGTATTTCCTAAGACCAAAAACAAATCGAATACACAGGTTTTGCAAGCGCTCAAGCTTATTTAAGAGCTCCTCAGTAGCATCCAGATAGCAGGCATCGGCGTAGTCTATGATCGGCTGAATTAAGGTTTGGGCTAGATAAATTTTAGTTTTAAATGGCAGGAAACTTTGAAGAGTTTTTAAAGAGTGGAAGGAGAAATGCACCTTACGACTAACTTCGTTTACTTGCGCTCGCCAAGTAAGATTGCTATCAATTAAGACACCGAGATTCTTTGCCGTATCGGTGTAAGCTATGGTCGAGCCATCAAGGGATAGTGGCGTCAAGGTAGAAGGGTCAAGCGCAGTGCGATAACATCGACTGCCTATGATCATGGCCTGGGACTTGGAAGGGTTAATCTGTAAGCCATAAGACTTAGCCCATTCACTGATTCTCTCCAGGTCACGATTCATGTCATTAATCGCTGAGTCCGCGTCTGCAAGCAGAAAGTGTCCATAAAGCTGCAAATCGTCTGCGTAAAGATGGAAGTTGGAGGTGATAACCTTGGTAACAGTGTTTATGAAGATAGAGAAAAGAAGAGGAGAGAGAACGCCACCCTGAGGAACACCAGCAGTGAGATCACACCAATCAGAGAAGATCTCTTCAAGGCGAACACACTGAGAGCGACCCCGAAGATATGAGTCAAACCAGGCTAATGCAGAAGAAGAGAAGTTAATAGATTGTAAGATCCCAAGCAGAATGTCGAAATCCACAGAGTTGAACGCACAACTGAAGTCAAGTAGGACTAACACGGTTAGAAACTTATTGTCCATAGCCCTGCGGATGTCATCAGTGACCTTCAGAAGGGCAGTTACAGTACTGTGACCCGCACGAAAGCCAGATTGGAAAGGACAGATCATGTATTTCTTCCACATTTTCCAATTAGTTCTAAAACAGAATACTCGGTTGGCCTGCTACGGCGTAGCACTGCAATCCTAAGCAATAATAAGTTGTAGTAGTCATGAAAAGTCATTTGAATTTATTCTAGCTAGTAAATAATAGTGAATCTTGATTTTTCGTGCAGTCATGACGAACATAATTTCAGTTTAGGGTGTTGGGTACTTTGTTATGAACTGATATTATAAGGTCCAATTAAATAGTTCCTATCCCAAAATATTGACTGATTCAAGATGTTTTCCCCTTCTAAATATAATCTGTTAGTATTACTTAGTTCCCTGTTATCTTCAATGAAGCCGTCCTTTACCGTGCTAACGTGTGAAATCGTATGGAAGTAATTATTATGCTAC
The DNA here is from genome assembly GCA_948252205.1 of Orthosia incerta. Classification (NCBI taxonomy): domain Eukaryota; kingdom Metazoa; phylum Arthropoda; class Insecta; order Lepidoptera; family Noctuidae; genus Orthosia; species Orthosia incerta. The sequence goes on from OX411748.1 coordinate 13,388,735, forward strand.
GCATCAAACGTCGCTGCGAATTAAGGATGTTGTCGAAACCCCTCCACTAATACGATACGTATTATTTTTTATTCCATGTTACATGTTGCGTTATATAAGTTCTAATCGATGCAAGGGAATGATAAGGATTACATTTGCTGGTAATTAGGCCGCATAATATTTTGAACTTGAATATGTGGAAATCTATGTCAAAGTTCTCACCTTGTTTCCACATAAACTTTTGTCAAGGGTACTCGTCATGTTAAAGCTCATCGACATACGTTAGTTAGTCTGGAGATTATCTCGTTTCATGTCCTAGATTATTTTGAGCCGATAGAACGACTTAATCGCTTAACTGTATGAGGTATCTAGCGCAAGTTCGATCGTGCATGGAGTACTGTTCTCATCTCTGGGATGGATCTGCCAAATACCAGCTTGATGCACTAGAGTCGATCGAAAAGCGGGCCAAGAAACTCATCGGTAATGAGGCACTGGTCAAGTCAAAGCTCCAGAGCCTTGAACATCGTCGCCGAGTTGCCAGTTTGTTGGTATTTTATCGGTTACATTTCGGGGAGTGTGCGATGGAATTACATGATTTAATTCCGCCCAGCCCGTTCCATCATCGGACTACCAGACGTACGGCGATGCGTCATCGGTACATGGTGGACATCCCACCCATACGCACAAAACGTTTTGGGGACACTTTTATTATGCGTACAGCTAAAGAGTGGAATTCCCTGCCGGAATCTGTGTTTCCCGATAGCTACAATCTAGGGGTCTTTAAGTCAAGAGTGAATAGGTTTCTTCTAGGCAAGCGTGCTCTATCGTCGACCACATCATCGCTTACCATCAGGTGAGATAGTGGTCAAGCGCAAGCCTATAGATAATAATAAAAAAAAAAAAAAAAAAAAAAAAAGGTATCTTACAATTAAAAGATTAGTAAGTACATACATACATTCAGTCATAAAAGTTTCGGGAATTGATCATTGTTTATGGTTCCAAATTCAATTTTTTGTTGTTGTTTGGCACAACTGTTTTCCAATTTGGCGCTGCATAGTACTGTTTTTAGTTATATCATATCTAGTGCGTATTGCGAATTTCATAATGCACAAAAACATCGAATTAAGAGTTTATCTTAAATTTTGCATCGCCAATGGAATTTCGTGTACGGAGTCACTGAAAATATTACAGAAGGCTTACGGTGTATCGACTTTGTCAAAATGCGTGCTTATGAGTGGTACAAAGCGGTTGAGATGTGATGGAAGATTTGCTTCGCTGTGGTAGGCTATCAACGCCTGCAACTGAAATTAACATCGCAAAAGTGAAGGAAATAGTGACTGAAAATACTCATTCAAGTTTGAGTGAGATAGCCGCCGAACTTTCTGTGTCTCACGAGTCGGTCCATACAATTTTAAATAATCACTTGGGTATGAAACATGTTGCCGCTCGGCTAGTCAATCGCATAAAAGTCGCTGAGGACATGCTAGTACGAATCAATTCCGACCCAACATTCAGGAAACGCATTGTTACTGGTGATGAGATGTAGGTTTATGAGTTTGATGAGTTTTCTGACTGAACCGAAACCGTAAAAACCACGCCAAAGTCGATCAAAAGTCAGAAAAAGCACTCGGAATTATAAATAATATAATTTGAGCGTTATGCGGAGTTTAAAAGAGCAAATTAGACGAAAAAGACCAGATTTGTGGCAAAATATAATGAATTTTGCACCACGATAATGTGCCTTCGCACAAGGCCATCATTGTGAACGAATTTTCGACCAACAACTCAACAACTACCATCGAGCAACCACTTTGTTCACCAGATATGGCTCCAGCCGACTTCTTTCTTTTTCATAAACTGAAATAACCACTTCGTGGCACCCGTTATCATTCGGTAGAAGACATAAAGGAGAATTCGCGGCGAGAACTGAACTCGATTCCGGAAAAAACGTTCAAAAAATGTTTTGATGATTGGATTATTGGCGTTATTGTATAACGCCAACGAATAATCGAATCCAATCAAAATCAAAAGCAATCGTTTCTGAAGAAGAGTATTTTGGAAGGTGATAAAATAAATTTGGGTGAATAACTAAAATTTTTTGTACTATTGTATTTTCCCGTTACTTTCTTGATAGAGTAGTATTTAGTCTAATCTGAGTACAACCCAGATTAAACGCATAATCTCAGCCGTGCTAAAAAAAGACAGTTTATAAAGTGACGACATTAACCAAACCGCTACGCCTTTTTGTTGCTTCTGTGGCAAGATAAATATTAGCACAAGAACCTTGAAGTGTATATTCACAGCTCGAACTACGTTTACTAATAATGCATTAGATTTTAAAATTGCAACATTGATCCTACCTCCCGCCAGTGCCCGCGCCATCACGGGCCTTGCAACCGGAGAATGGCTCTGAGATTAACGTTCAATTCACGCTTAGTCATTCGCTGTTTCTTAAATATAACTCAGACCTGTCTTTAATTCCAGTAATTTGTCATTATTCCGTAAAAAAACTATTCAGACCGTACCTTGAACAGAATTAATATGCGCGCGAGCTATCCACGCACGGTTTAATAGTTTCATTTTTATGTAACTGAGCAATAAAATGAAAGTAGCTACGAAGGTTCACGGTCGATGTAGTGAGGGATAAAATTGTCTAGAACTCTGTTGAATAACAAAAACGAAAACTGTCATGAACAATAACACGCAACTGCTTACCGATATCTATCAGACAGAACAGAGTTTTATGGTCTGTATGACGTAATGCAGTCTAAAGTATGGTTTAACTAATTGTTTTCTCTTAATTTATAACCGCAAAGGCGTCCATCTATGGCCTGGTACTTACGGGCACATACGTGCGGCGGTTGAACGTGTGGTGGTTTTGCAACGCGGCCGGTCGCAGCCCATCGGGCGCGCACTGCACTCGCTTGCAGTTGCATAAACGGAATTGCGAAACCCGCGTATCGCGGTCACTGCCGCCGTCGACGCTACCACTTAGCTAAGGGCACCTGGCGCACCCTTCGTGCTTTGTCGGACACTCACCCACTGCTTGCAGTTCGAACGAGCCACAGCCGATGACAAAGATGGCTAAAATGTAGAGAACGTAATGACACCAAGTAATAAAAGCGTAAAGCTCGCCTTACTTTAAATAAACTAGAAATACCGGTGTCACGATTTGCTCTTTAGTTAAATTCCTGTGTATTTATTTCTTAACACAATTCTTTCATGACACAAAACTGCCTTCTTGAACTGTTCTTGTAATTTCCTTCAAAGGTATCTTAGGACGTTGATATCTAGCGATTTAGCAATTTTTTTTTTCATGTAATGATCTCATCACACACATCATCAGCCTTTTAATGTTCCCACTGCTGAGACACAGGCCTCCTCTCTGTGAGAGGTAATGGGCCGTAATCCACCACGCGGGCCCAGTGCGGGTTGGTGGATGTCACATGTCTACGAATTTACGGTTCTTGGACTTGCCGGTTTCCTCACGATGTTTTCCTTCACCGTTTTGAGAGCAGTGGTGAAAGCATGTATTGATAGTATATTTGTTTGTTACAGAGAGTCACAACTTGCGGGCCCGCATGCGGGTCGGGCGGCTTCAGCGCGGCCGCCACAGGTGGCTTGGTGCGCCGCCTCGCCTCCAGCCTCCAGAGCACAAGCACGGGCTCGCTCCCAGACTACGGAACACAGATTGTTGACCCTTATCGCCTACTGGAAGACGACCTCAACGGAATATATGAAGACATCAGATCCGTACGTACAAAGTAATTTATAACCATTGTGCGAAAATGAATTACCAAAAAAGTTTATGATTAATGGACTTGTGAACGCAACTTTGTTCTTGCCCGTTTTGTTGCATCGAAATGCAGTACCAACACAATTAACATAATTTTTTACACCAACATTATAGTATTTTCAAGATTGCGCATACTTCATTTAATAATTACTTATCTGATTGTGATTTCCATAATATTCCTACTTGAAATTTTATATTTATATATTTTGTAATGAACCCTCATTCTTCAACGTAGAATACAGAATTACAGGCGATGACACATGTGGTGACTGTGTACAGTAGATAGGATCCGATTGACTTTATAATTATCATAAACAACGAGTAACCGACAAAAGTAGACTGATCAATGTGTCATTCATTGTATCATAGGCCGTGATATAAAAAGGGAACAGTTTACGAGCCCATTGCTCGGCACTGTGTCCATTGATCGACAATTGTGTCAAAGTCACGACGTGTTAGCACGTTGGTCAGTTCGGGTTGTGCAATTCGCGCATCGCCGGTAATTGAGATCTGTGGTACACAATACTGCTAACCGTAACGTGAATTATGCGCGGAATTACACAGTTTGCTAGATTCCAGTGCGCTTAAACTAGTCGAAACGAAAGCATTGCGACTCAAACCGGAGATCCCCACTACGAATTGTTTGGGAAATATAACATCGGTACATACCTGCACGAGTTGCCTACGTTTGTTTCTATTGCAGAATCGTTCAGTTGAAGATTTTCAGGCGATTTTATCATCATCCGTATTAACCGCCATTGCTAGCATCACAAATTCACAAGCAAAGGCCTTGCTTTTGTCAAAAATGTCACACAGGTAAATCATGTTTTAGTGACTGGAGCATGAAAGTGCTAGACTGTAATGGCAGAAACTGACCTTAAAGCAGTTAATAAACACAAAATTAATGACATCCTCTGCATTGTGCCCCAAACCTGCAACCTCGGTGTTGTATGGTTGCGCATTTTGCTCAACTGAACTTTTGACAACGACGCGATGTTGCAAAACGTTGCAATGCACTAAAGTCAAAGTGTATTTACGTTGGCGAACTCAATAGCGACTCGCGATTCGATATCCCACTTCTGCATTGGTGTTACGAAGAAATTTCTCTTCCTGATTTATTTTGTTTATTCTAAGTATTTATTCAAGAAACTTTGTTGTTTTATGAAGGTACTCAGATGCTGTAATGAGTAATGACATTTAATTGTTGACAAATTCATTAAATAAAGGTAAAAAAACTTTGAAAATATTGTTTTGAAAAGAATGTTGATGTATGAGATTTAGTGACATCGGTGTTACCGTATCATCGCTGTTTGTGATGCCAGTGCTCGTTTGCCTACTTTCTGTTTGGAAAACTCGTCTAAAACTAGGTCCCTGTGTGAATGCTGTACTGGCAAGCTGTATATTTCTACACGATCATTTCCTTCACGTATCTTGCCATATAGGCTGATTTCTAGTTTTAAATCCATCTTGGGTAAGATCTTTCTTCGAACCACCCAGTAGGCTTTAGGTTAGCGCATAGATCATCGATTATTGATCTGCGCTTTAGAGGCTTTTCTGCTTACGTTAGGAAACTCACCAAACCTGTAGTTTAGTCGGGCTAAGATTTTGCACGTACGTTTGAAATTACGCAACATAGAATTTCATTCATCAGAACTGTCAAACAGCCTACGAGCTTGCAATCCATTAAAATCGGAAAATTATTATGAATTAGGAGCCTTAAGAAAACGGTTAGTTTCATTTAAGTACCAGAACATTTTATAAAGTTTAACATTACCTGCTAAGAACACAATTTGAAATAGGTACACTATTTCAAATTGTATTCTTAGCAGGTAATAGCAGGAACACAATTTGAAATAGTGTACCTATTTCAAATTGTGTTCTTAGCAGTTAATGTTGCCCTAGTTGACGGCACGAACTATTTTGTGCGCGGGGTTAAAGTGCATGCTATATCAACCGACAACCCGTGTGAAAGAGATAGATGCTGTGATGAGCAGTAAGAAGATAGTTCGCGTACAAATACACACTTTTGCAAATTTGTAGCGAAATGGACGGGGATGATTTAGGACGAAGCTGAGCGCCCAAATTTTAACTTTTAAAACATAACAACACAAACAAATTTTAAAACATACCTTTGGGAATATGGATATCATGAAAAAGCGACTAAATGTAGGTATCTGTTCAAAATAAAATTACTTTCATTGTTGAACTACTAATCTATCCCTGTTTGGTGACTGTTTTGTAGTTTTCCTTCTTCTTATGGTATTTATTTGCGTCCAAAGATGCTTTAAAATTAGTGTTGAAATGTGGAACTTTCGACGCTCATAACTTCAGAATTTTTTCATTTTTACTTTTCTGTTTTCTGGGCTAGATAATGATGAGACAAATTTATATTTTTTTTTATTTTGAACGCACACCGTCAAACAGTGGAGTAGCTAGACTACGCTTCTATGGAAGAATGATTGACTAGGGCAACCTTAAAACTGTACTTTTAGACGTTTATAACATTAGTCGAACTTATCACAAATTGTTCGGTGTCTTGTTTACATTATTTGCAAAATGACTTGGCGCCGAGTATAGTCATTTTCGTAATTAATAAGTCTCGCAGTGCTAAGCAATGAGTGGGAAATGGAAAGTGTGGCGTGGAACAGCGCTAAACTTGAACATTGACCTTGTTTCCAGACCCGGTACGCAAAAACAACTAACGAGTATTCTCATTACTTCGTTTCCGTTACTGGCTGTAGTTTTACTCAATTAAAATATAGGAAAATGTAAAACGGCATTATAAGGCTGCTGTTTCACGAGATGTGAAATGATTTGACACCAAGGATTTTGTTGGTTGTGCTAACTGCTTATTGTTAGACAGTGTTGCTATATCAGAATCTCTAAAGCAATTTATTAAAAAACCCGACTGCTTAGAAGCGAACTAAAAAGATGTAAACAACAAGAGCATCATGCTGTGCAGTCGGAGGATACATATTTGCGAGCTGGCTGATACTCCGACACAGCATGATATCCTTCTTGTTTACATCTTTTGAGTTCGCTTCTTAAAGCATTTTATATACATATAAGCAATATATAGGTATTTATTATAGTAAATATATATTAACAATTTTATTTCAATAATTATTTCATTTTTATGCACCTGCCTTGTTATCTCTCCACCACCCTTGGTTGACTGGTAGAGAATGCCTTAGGCATTAAGTCCGCCTATGTACTTGTATGTTGCATGAAGTTTTAAATATAAGCAATTTATTTACAACTTTTTAGTTATCTTTTTTTTCTAATTACTTTTAAACATATAAGTGGTGTAAATTTTTGTAACCAACTCTTAAAACCCTTCATTTTGATGCCCCACTCGATGGGTTTCGAAGAAAAAATAATCGGGACCCCTACAATATGGCGACCAAAATCCGTGATGTTTTTTTTTTTAACGTCTCTAATCTAAGAACACTTGGGCGGTCAAGACTTATCTAACGATGTCTTTATTATATAAATCCGTCTAGTGGTTCCCTCTCACAAAGAGGAGGCCTGTGTCCCAGCAGTGGGAACGTTAATAGGCTTATGATGTGATGTGATGATGTGTCTAGTGGTTTGTAATAAAGAATAAAACATAAGCCTTGCCTTGCAGTCGGTAAAAAGAACAGATTGTTTAAATATTTGACGTGACAAACCTACTGAACCATAAAGTGTATGTGTTAAATAAGTCTAATTAGATTCGTCCCTGTTACATTCAATGTCTCACTACACCTGGAGTTTCCCTACACAATTGAAAATGACTTATCATTGTTGGTTTTACCGGTAACAAGGCCAGTATTGGAATTATCTTATTTATGTGCAAATTAAATTAATATAGGTGCTCTAAACATAACTGCAAGTTATTATGAGTAACAAAAACGTAATGTGGAACTGATGTTGACTCCACATTTACACTATTTATGTGCCTACCATAAAAATATTGTTTATAGGTGAGACATTTTCTGAGGCTGGAAATCTTCCTGAAGTTTATATTTGAGAATCCTAAACTGTTATCTACCTTATGTGACGCTGATGGTGACATCACTTTTCTAGGTCATATTTCAAAGTTATCGACTTTAGCGAAGGAGTCGGAAAATTTTCAAAGCCGGTTAAGTTCTGAAACATTAGTTTTCTGGAGTCAAAAGGTATTTAATTTATATTATGAAATTACATGGCTCATCACATATTTTGACAGGAGACAGGATCTGCACATTCTATATCTATTTGTATTCTGTATACAAATGAGTTAGATACACATTTCCGTCATAGTGGTCAAGCGCAAGCCTATAGTTAATAAAAAAAAAACTTGTAAGATCAAGGCAATTACTACCCTAATGTCACTGTCATACAGTTTTCATATTTCGTCCAATTCACCTAATTACTGTTACATGATTCTAAAACTATTTCCCATGGCTTACCATGGCAATGGGAAGTTCAATGGCAATATTATAAGAACAAAGTAAATTCAACTCGACTTGCAGATGTAAATTGGAGGTTAGTCGGTCTAGTCACGTTAGTCCCGGACCGCGGCAACTTGCAAGGAGGAGTTTAACGTTTTGCTGTAGCCTTGACAGGATTCGTCAAGATTTAAATACACCATGTTTGATTGTGCCAGGGTTTGTATATGTTTGTTTTGTCACTAAACCGTGATGCTACTGCGCATACTCAGCAGTACTGGTCGAAGGTGAATCTCAGTGTAATGCGTAGGTACTGTTCTCGAGTTTCGCAATAGGCTGACTGCGTGACGTTTTCAATATGTTCGGTCAACAGCGTATGGTGATTGAAGGATCTATTCATTCAATATTTACTACTATGTTTAGCAAATTCAAAACCTTACTCCTAATTACTTAATACGACACGGTTACAGTTCATATATTATCGGTTACTAAATTATTGTTCTTAATTTAATAAGGTCACATTTCATTGATTTTTTAATAAATTTGTCAACGAACTTCGATGTCAGAATAGATTTTTGTTGCAAAAGAGTTGAAAATACTTAGAGGGGATATGATTTTGAATATTTTGAGCCACTCCTATAGGCCATATATCATGTGATTATAATTTAATGGTATCGTATTAGAAAAGCTTGGTTAATTTAATTTTGTTGTCTTACGCAAAATGCTGTTTAAATACTTATTATTATGTACTGCTATGTCCGTGAGTGTTTCCAGTATTACCAAAGCACAGCCTCATGTTATTTATCTAAGGAAGTTTGCAATAGTGGGTGCGCCTACACGAATATTTGGTAAAACTTACAAAACTCTTATGTTAATCTGGCGATTTTACTACGTAGATATAAATATATGAATATGTAGGCTTGTATCGTAGCCTATTATCATAAACGTAGAAATTGTCAGTGACCTTACATCAGTGATTATTACTTACATCATTACAAAACAAGTACGTAACACCAGCTCAAAAGTTGCTATACATTTATAAACTCCAGTTTGTATTTCATAATAGACGTTTACTGAAAATATAGGTCATCCGAATTTAAATTGGTATGACTTTGCATATGGTCTTCGTTGGCGAAACAATGAAATTGATGTTCAACAATCATAATTGAAAAGGCAATGGCCAAAGTCGCACTGTCCGCTGTAGTAAGAGGACACTTGCGTCAATGTGCAGTCGATGGTGGTTGCCACACTCGAGCTGAAAACTACCACCGAGTCCTTCAGGTAGCTGCAAATTATCTCTTTTGAAACACCGTTTAGATTGCCTTTTGCGATCTCTACAAATGCTTATCATAATATATGACTTTGCATATGGTCTTCGTTGGCTAAACAATGAAATTGATGTTCAACAATCATAATTGAAAAGGCAATGGACATAGTCGCATTGTCCGCTATAGTAAGAGGGCCCTTGCGTCAATGTTCAGTCGATGGTGGTTGCCACACTCGAGCTGAAAACTACCACCGAGTCCTTCAGGTAGCTGCAAATTATCTCTGTTGAAACACCGTTTAGATTGCCTTTTGCGATCTCTACAAATGCTTATCATAATATATGACTTTGCATATGGTCTTCGTTGGCGAAACAATGAAATTGATGTTCAACAATCATAATTGAAAAGGCAATGGCCAAAGTCGCATTGTCCGCTATAGTAAGAGGACACTTGCGTCAAACTTGCGTCAATGTGCAGTCGATGGTGGTTGCCAGACTCGAGCTGAAAACTACCACCGAGTCCTTCAGGCTAGCTGCAAATTATCTCTGTTGAAACACCGTTTAGATTGCCTTTTACGATCTCTGCAAATGCTTATCATAATTAGCACCCACGTATGTTTTACGCAGTCATGGTGTACAAATTAGGATAAACATAAGTTTCGCGTTTACAGTATATAATTGAATTAGCTGTAATAAGATATATGTCGTACTTGCTATTCAGAGCGTTAAAGAATCTGGCTACATTTCGACCGATAAAATCAACAGCGTGAATTTACTTTAAGTATGTAACTAAAGTGTTTCTAATGACTAGATTACGGCGAAGCAACGCATAGGTTCTCATTATGTTTGCCAGGTATTTGATGTTTAATTTTTATAATGTATACAGTTAGCTATAATTGTGACAATCTAAAGAAGCCCGATGACGTTGCCGCGATAACTTTGTATGAACGTCTACGAAATATCAAATTCATAATCTTTATTAATTACTGTCTTACCCATACACTACAACAACGAGTATCATTCGTAAGCATCAAGTTTATCTTTTACACTAACGTATTTTTATAGTTGTTAAATTCGACTTCTTAGATTGTCACTCGTTTATTGAACGTCGTCGGGTTGAATCTTAGATAAAGTATGGTTGCATTTGTCACAATACATTCTGGTATGACTGTATACCCCAAGCTATGCAGTAATACCAGAAAACGTAGTAGTTATAATGTAGGTATTGACAAATTATAAAAATATATTTATATAGTACCTGTGTTTCTTAAAATAACACTTTTTGACGTCAATTAAACTGACGTAATTTCGCTATTCCCGAGCTGACTTCTCTGAGAAAAAACACCGACAAACACTCCTTTTATAATCTATAGAATTACATATTTCTTTTTAACCGACTTTCGAAAAAGGAGGAGGTTCTATGTTCGACTTCTTGTATGTTTTTTTTTTTTTTTTTTTTTTTTGTGTATGTTCACCGATATCTCCGTCAATTGTGGACCGATTTTGAAAATTCTTTTTTTGTTTGAAAGAGTATGTTCCGAAATTGGTCCCATTTCAATTTGGTGAAGATCTGATGAAGAACTTCGAAGATATACAACAGAACTCTTCAATAAATAACGGCAAATCTCTCGGGACTGCTGAAATCGCATGTCTGTTTATTGTTTATACCATTTCATAACATAACATCACGCCAGTATGCTCTTAAGGGGTAAGCAGATCTCTCATTTGATCGGTTTTGTTCAAGTTTCATGATATTCGGGTAATCTATTCTGGCGTTATAGGAAACTTACTAAACAACTTGCCTATTAGGTAGGTAAAACTAAAAAGTGAAAAATAAAAAAACTTTTTTACAAAAAAATACTACCGACTTCCAAATAAGAAAACTACAAAGTGAAAAATAACTTTATTTTTGAAAGTCGGTGTCCATAACGAAAAAAAATGGTACCTACGAAAGACACCGACTTTCAAAAATAAAGTTATTTTTCACTTTGTAGTTTTCTTATTTGGAAGTCGGTAGTATTTTTTTGTAAAAAAGTTTTTTTGGATGTATATATTTCCTTTGTATGCAAACTCCTTAAAACATCAATAATTTTTTTTTTCAAAAGAACCGTAACAAAAATTCTCAAACAGACGGTATGCATTTCGTACGCCATTTTCCGCTATAATCTTATTCTTGTAAATGCCACCTACTATACGAAATACTATAATTATGTTTTTAAATATCTAAGTACATATTTTAAAAGATTACTGTTAAGAAAATAGAGCGATTGTTTGATAAAATATGACACAAATATTAATGAATGGCCATTGGAATGTACTTAAAAACTTCGTAGCAAGTGCTACGAAAGCGTAGCACACGTAATTATGACTTATTATTTCAGTTGGGACATAGTCGGTATGTTTGAATGTGCGTTTCTTAGCAAGCTTATGATATTTAGTGACTATAAAAAGTGAATAAAAATCAGATAACGCATTTGCCTACATAGTGAAATTGCCAATACTATGTATGCGGTTTCTTGAAATCTAATATTAGCTCCAAGAAAGTGTACAATTTATGTAAGAAATTATCGTAATCTGTATCATATCAGTTTCAATGCACACTGCTGGTTCAATCGGATATCTTGTTTGTGAATTCTAATCAGTTAGTATAAAACACGATAGTTCGTATTTTAACCTAGAGATGTTATCAGTGCGTCGATTGTTGATTAAGTCGTTATGCGAGACATAATTCATATCGGTATGCGTTGTATTACCTAATGGTCCCACTAACGGAAAACAATGTTGCGCATCGTAATGCATCACACGATGCATCACACCATGGGCAGTTATTCTCTTATCTTTGTATCTGTGATGTGATGTTGTTATAAACTTGAGTCCCATACGTAATGGCAGACATGATTTCATTGAAACGTTATATCTTCCGTTATAAATCTGAAAAGATCTATTAACTTTTCTGTCAGATACTGAATGAAATATGTTAAGACTGCATCAACTTTATCTTGTCGAATTAGTGTGGTTTGCTTTTCCAAATGTAGTATGCGCTCTCTTAAATATTATCTTACAATTCCGGTATTTTTGTTAGATGGAGGAGCTCCTCACCAGTTCTTCTCCATAATAAACGACAATTTCGAACCGTACAAGTTCCTAGTTTTATAAGTGTCCATTTAAGCCTTTCATCATCCTAAATTTGAATTAGATGTGATCCCAACTCGACTGTAGCCCATCTGTCCGACAGGAGCTGGAGCGTAATACCAACCAACCAGAACTGAACACCATAGCCACATACTACTTCGATGGCCAGGGCAAGGCGCTCAGGCCGATGGTCGCGATACTTATGGCGAGAGCCGTCAACTACCACGTCTATGGAGAAAACAGGTACGTAACGAATTATTATAATAAGCCTGTGTCGTCCCATTGGAGGGCAAAGGACTCCCTCCCTTCTTTCCACTTCTCGACTGCAGGCCAATCTTTTAATAGGAGTCCAGCTCATCCCGCCATATCTTTCTGGGCCTGCCGTGTTGTAACTTATGAGCTCTTGAAGTATGTATTCATTTATCTTATTCATGACTGTGAGTCAAGGCTTGCAGACATGTTGCTGTAATATTTTAAGGACAATGATATTGGAGCTGTTTCATAGCTGCAAAAATACGTGACAGCCAGTCGTCCCAGTAAATAAAATGCTTAAAATGTATTGTCATTTCATTTCATAAAATTATTTTTATGCTACTGCTAAATAAATTCTTTTATGAAACAATGTGCTGCATCACGAACACGCGTAGTGCTCAGAAAGAAAAGAAAGTTAGAAAAGTCTGGGGTCAACCCACAATGTTTCTTTGTCATAATAACCACAAGCATTATGAGCGTAAACAATGCTTTATCACGTTGTGCTTCGAATTTACTTAAGAGAACTTAGCCATCTATTTTTTAATGTACAAATCTAATCTTGAAAGATAGACTTTGAAATGTAAGTACCAAAGTGCAGAAGACTCCCACAGTATAATTGGCATTACCAAAATTTTTAGGCAGTTTACTAGTATTGATATGAATGAACAAGCTTCTGCCAGCGGCGTCGCCCGCGTGATAATCGAAAATTTTCCCGAGGGTACATATTGCCGGAATAAAAAGTATATGCTATTCCTGACTATAAGTGCCTAATTTCATCCAGATCCGTTCAGCCGTTCTGGCGTGAAGTAGTAACAAACACACTAACAAACTTTTGCCTTTATAATATTAGTGTGATGTGATATGACGAAAAACAGTCTTTAATCTGTAACCAAATATTTCAATAACTGATTCTGCCTAAATTATCTTCATCACGTGCGCACGAGTTGTTAAAAGAGAAACAATCTGAAAAAAAAAAACTATGATATATTAGAAACGCTAAACAAGACGGATTGAAACATTGTTGGTAAAGTGACAGTCGGACCGAGACTGATAGCCTAACTTTTATTTCCGAGCCGTTCGCTTAATTCATTGAACTTGTTGCCTCACAGTAACTATTTGCCAACACTTTGGGATTGCGTTCGGTCATCAGACCGTACGCTCCATAGTTCAATGTCTCGCCGAGGACCTTGAACAAACGATTTTTCAAAGGTCTTTATGTCGTCACATATCGCGAGACCATTTATTGCATTAAATCGAAGGTTGTACTCAACAGTCAGATATAATATTGAAGAAGATTAAAACGTAGTAGATTCTCATTAGCATATCAATTAGTCCGACTCTTCGTGTAGTATTCTAATCAGTAACATTGTAATTGCATAATAATAGGCTCGCACTTTATTTGTTCTTGAAAACAAACGTGCTATTTTATTTATTCATTGGGGATTTATTAAGCATAAATTCAAACAAGTTGGTGCAGAACGTGGTTAGGTACTTGTGGATGAAATAAAAATAAACCAATTAAGCCCCTTATCTTGCGGTTTGTTTAAATTGATAAAATATTCAGATTTCCTTTGTTTCTCTTATATGAGTCGTGACGTAAAGACGTAGGATACATTTCTAGGTATCTTGAGGAAAATCTGGACTTCTAAAAACAGTCCTTTTCTGCATTCAGTGCAAATAATTACAATAAATGAATAGTAAATTTCCTATTCAGGCATTGGGTTCACGTGCTCCCGTGGTTCGCTGCGATCCGCCCTCACATGATGAGAATATTTTAAAAGTTTAAACACGCAACTTGAACTACTGGTCGATTAATTTACTAAATAATTAGAGTAGCTGACCGTGATCTAACTAAGAGATGTAATTATTACAAGATATATACAAATTAAAAATACCAGTCAATATATTTTTTCTTTGAATATCTTAGTTTGTAGTAGGTACAATATGGGTGGGTAGGTGAATGCGTGTTATCAAACATACGTCTTTGGAAACCTTCAGACGAACTATCTCGCACATCGCGAGGTAAGCGCAAGCGCAACCGAACCGCTAACCAAGGCTTTTCTAACTTATTGATGCAATAGCCGTCTTTATTATTTTCCTAATCCATTATAACTTTAAATATCACAAACTTTACGTATTTATAAATTCAAGTTTAAAACTATTAGCAAGTTGAATGAGAAAAGAACCAGCGGAAGGGAGGAATTGCTGTATGGTGTAGTGTGCAACTTTTTTTGTGTGTGGTCTCGGATAGATCCATAATATCTTTTAGACATTATAGCTGTAAGTTCAATTAGTAAAAAACGTTTTCCTTGTGTGCATCCTTTAGAGATCACCCATTCCAGTCCGGTTACTTGGTTATCCAGTTCCATTTTGAATACAATCTACGGAAGAACACTTTTACAAGGAGTTACGCGGCTATTTTAAAGTGAAATGAAAAAGTGAATTACTTACAGAAAATATTACAGCTAAAAACAGCATATTCTTAGAAACAGCCAGCTGTTCTTTACAATATATCACAAGACAAAGAGCAATATTGTATTCAAGTTAAAATTGACACTAGTTTCATGTCAGTTAATGTATGTAAGTAAATGATGTAACCAAATCTCGCTTGAGTAGTTTTAACATGCGTAATTGTCAGGTTTGGAGTGCATTCATGGCTATCGGTGCAATGCTCCTGTTTGGCTCGTAATCACGAAAGCAATAGGCAATAGGCATTACTTTTTGTACTTATTTGCTATTGTGTAATTATTTTATTTCTCAACACATTATAACACACATTAATTATTTTATTTCTCAATTGATCTGCGAATAAATCTAGAAATTAAATAATTTATTTGCTTATTACAGGTTAGAAAAGGGGTTATACAAGAATAGCAGATAAATTGTATTTTATCATAATTGTGTGCAAATGAATAGAATATTAGAGTTGCAAATTAAGCTAGTTAAGTTTCCATAAACTCGAGTTCAAATAGCAACACAAATAATAAAAAATGGGTTTCGCCGACCAAAGAAGGAAGCGTATGTTTGAAATACGGAGATCATACCGTATTTCAAACATACGCACCTTCTTTGGGATCATACTAGGTTTCGACAAATTCAAGATAGCCATTTTATATTTGATTAATATCACATATAAAATGAAGCATTCGCATGAAATGAAGGAACCAATAAACCAAATTGCATAGTTCATTGTTAAAGCTAAATGTAGTGAATAAACTTTCAATCAAAGCCTAGATTTCTCTTTACCAATACAGACCCAAGTCCGTAACCGTAAGCTTCTGCAACCATATATATTTGATTCTCGACAAAGTAATAAAATTTAATGTATGTTTAAGTTTAGTATCCAATAATATCCCACGTCACTACTGTTGCGAAGAGCGTGGAACATTACGTATTGTCTGAAGTATTGCATTCACGTAAAACTAGTTGGAAAAACTTAACGATCAGCCTTTTATTAGCAAAACGTGTTTGGTATACATCTGTCCGTCCACAGTTCAATCATCCGCGTTAAACAATCTAAAGGCATTGTTTGAGTTCACTTGGTATATTATCACACTAAACTAAAATGCGAAAGTTTGTGAGTGTGTGTGTTTGTATGTTTGTTACTCTTTCACGCAAAAACTACTGTACGGATATGGATGAAATTTGGCACAGAGATAGATTATAGTCTGGAATAGCACGGTCCCTTGGAATAATTTTCGACATTCACGCGGGCGAAGACGCCGGCAGAAGCTAGATGTTTCATAAAATAAATTCGCAAGAGATTTTGTCTTAGTTTCAAAAATGGAAATGACACGGATACATAATAGACAACATTGCTTGGTTTTTTTTTAATTTGGAATACGGCCTTTCTGATCGGCCATTGAACGGCTACACCTCAATGTAAATGAGACCTAGAGTGACTTTACTTCACACCATGACATTTGTGTATTTATTTGTATATGTTAAATGGTATGTATAACCCAATGTGTTAACGTGCAATATTGTGGTGCAGTGCATTGCAGCCGTCACAACGACAAGTGGCGATGATCAGCGAGATGATCCACTCGGCGTCGCTCATACACGATGACGTCATTGACCAGAGTGACTTCCGTCGCGGGAAACCCTCCGTCAACGTGCTCTGGAATCACAAGAAGGTAATTTTTATTTTATTTAATTATCGGTATTGCCAACGTTGTACTAAGATTGTGCCAGATACGCTGGCTGTGTGTAAAGAGGCTAAAGACCTTTTACTGTATTTCTTAACTTTTAATGCCGTATAACCTGCCAGTAAGAAACTCGCGTCTTGTTCCCAGGTTTAAGTAGTACAATAGTGATGTACTTGTTTTAATTCGATTAACAGCTTTATCTCATGAGAATTCGAAATAATCAAAAAGTAATTTCAAGTACACTTTTAATGTCTTAATAAGTGTGGATTTTACAAACGGTATTCTTATTCGATTATCTCATAGGAATTCTAAAAGACCAAAAACAAAACCAAATCATAGACAAAAGCGCTCATTAAATAACTTAGGTTATGAGTCATATATCCTATAGGGCTAATTTAATTGAATATACTGTTTTACAATAAACGTAATACACGTCAACGACGACGGTGGATTTGCCTTTACAATGCTATTTCTCCGTGACATTCAACTTCAATATGTCTCCTGAACTGTGCAGTAAATATAGTTTCAACGTGTTGAGGATATTTCTCAGAAGCCGCTTTAAAGCTACACACGTGTCCTTATGTGAAGTCAACGGAATTTATCGGTATCCAACGTTGATCATTTTATGTATCTCCCCTACGAGATCCCAGTGCCAAATTCTGTAGTAATTTTGTTCTTGAAATTTGGTACGAAGCAACGTCTTATAACAGAGATAAAGGAATAATTTTTAGTTACATCATATTATAATTATAATAAAAATATTTTTAATAATTTTAAACTTACTACCCCATTCCTCATGAACGCGTAGAGTATTAAATTGAAATTCATATCAAATACTCAGGTATATAATATAATACCTTTAAGCTTTGGTTTGTACGGAACCCTCGGTGCGCGAGTCCGACTCGCACTTGGCCGGTTTTTACCTTTAAGCTTTGGTTTGTACGGAACCCTCGGTGCGCGAGTCCGACTCGCACTTGGCCGGTTTTTGTTAGACTTCACCCTACTAGAATTTCGAAAACAGGTAAACTGGTAACCCGGTAGATTGCTGCTAACTGAGAACTGGCAACCTTTTTTTTCCTATTTCTAAATCACTTTCTTTCAAATGACGTTGGATTCTCTTGAAAAGTTTTTAATATCTGGGGTTTAACTATCAAACAAATTTATTTATTTAATTAAGGTAATTGCAGCTACATATTGCCAGGCAACCCTACAAAATCTATTCTACTATCAAGTATTATTCATGAAAATAAAGATTGGGATCTTGGGCTATAATATGTCTATAAATGTGCGTAAGTTGATACAAATAGCACGTAGGTCTATGTCTTCAGTAATGTTCCTACAGAATACGAATGAATCGATATTTATTGGAATGATCGTCTTATGACGCCGATCAATGTGGTTATCTTATGTAGATTGACGCAAATTCTCCCGTAAGTACGTGTGTGTACATTTAAATCAACCCAATTACTATACACAAGGGCTTACTTACCGCATCAATCATATTTGTGGTTCTGTACATACTTTACAAACATGTTTTATTTTATTTGCGAATTAAACATGGTTATTCAGGTTATGTTTAGAATTAATTTTAACTTTAAACGTATCGCCAAATGTTTGAAATTGTGACGAAAACCTAAATAGCGGCCAAAATAGCGTCCAAAATCGTTACCAAAACAATTTTAAAGGAGACATCGTTTTGAGGGTACCGTACCAACCGTACGTGAAAGGTAAAAACGGGACCCTATTACTAAGACTCTGCGGTCCGTCTGTCTGTCTGTCGGTCACCAGGCTGTATCTCATGAACCGTGATAGCTAGACAGTTGAAATTTTCACAGATGATGTATTTCTGTTGCCGCTATAACAATAAATACTAAAAACAGATTAAAATAAATATTCAAGTAGGGCTCTCATACAACAAACGTGATTTTTTTTTGCCATTTTTTTGCGATAATGGTACGGAACCCTTCGTGCGCGAATCCGACTCGCACTTGGCCGGTTTTTGTATTTTATCAAGACTTTAAAATCGAATTCATCAAGAAATTCCAGGCGTGATGCGAATATACAATCAGTGATTACTAAGATGATTATTTTAATGCTTGGCAGTTCTGTGCATGCCAATTTGAAGTAATGTATAACCCTGTCATTGTGTGCGATACTGTAAATAGAACGAATAAGTAGCACTAGTTCTGCTCTATGTTAGTAGGTAGCCTATTGTATTGGGATAAATCAAACACTGATTAATATGTGTGCCATGTCGTCTCGATCACGAGCCGAATGGAAAGTGTAAATGGGCTAAGTACATAAATAAGGAGCGGCTGTGGCTCGTCTGTCATCATGTCTGTTGCTAAGGCGGTGCCGAATTTCTGATCGATTACGTGCGTCACTATAAATCAATGTTTAAACGGTACCCAAAAATGCCTACATAATTATACCAACGGCCATTTTTAGGGTTCCGTACCCAAAGGGTATAAACGGGACCCTATTACTAAGACTCCGCGATCCGTCTGTCTGTCTGTCACCAGGCTGTATCTCATGAACCGTGATTGCTAGACAGTTGAAATTTTCACAGATGTTGTATTTCTGTTGCCGCTATAACAACAAATACTAAAAACAGAATAAAAAAAATATTTAAGTGAGTCTGCCATACAACAAACGTGATTTTTTTGCCGTTTTTGCGATAGTGGTACGGAACCCTTCGTGCGCGAGTCCGACTCGCACTTGGCCAGTTTTTACTAGCTGTTATTTAAAGTAATCCAATCGAGCGCCTTGATTGGGCGAGTTGTGTTTTGGTTTGTGGCTTGTTAGCTAAATCTGGGTTAAGATCACGATTCACGCTATTTGTTACGCATTCCAAATCATATTCTTAAAACCACTCACGCATATAATAATAGATATAGTCAAGGTCAAAATCATAACCCAACTTTCAATGATTATCTGATTTTTTTATTGTATTGTTTAATATTCTACGTTGTCGCCTATTTTCACTGAACCATTAATAATAGCATAGTTTTAGGATCGAAATGCCGGCCAAAAAAATTTAACGCGTGTTGTCTTAGCTATATTAGTTTAAGCTTTAAGTCGGCACACATTATTTACCCATTTGTTGTGCAAATATTGAACTTCGTAGATACACGTTCGTCATATTCAATTTCGTTTTCAACGTGACTATAGAAAGCTGGTTTTGGGATGACCTGTTTGTAATAATTATTCAATATTATCTCGTTTAAAAATTTCATTCCAACGTTTTACTACAAGCTTTTAATTAACTTGCAATGTAGGTATGTAAGTGTGTTCGGGTCAAATCTTGCAACTGAATTTTAAAGCAGTTATCCTCCACCGATTAAGATGAAATTTTGCATACACCTTTAGTTTGGATGACAATGCATGATTAGATTAGTGACGTCATTCTAAATCCAATATGGCGGACGGCCCAAGATGGTAGACTAGTTATTTTTTGTGCACTGCCATGATATGGGTATCAAATGAAAGGGTTTGCTGAGAAGAATACGAAAGAAGATTGTTTAAAAAAAAGAAAAAAAATGGAATTGAGACTTAGTTATTTAATGGTTCAGTATAGAACCTAAGATGATCTTATTCCAATTATGTATCTAAGAAACCGTAGTACAATGTTTTACGTTATTCAAGTTTGGTATCTGTGTTCAGATAAACACCTGTTTTATAATTCAATGAATATACCTACACACTTAAGTAAACCTGTTCTCGACTTGACCCACTTCGTGTTTTACCAAAGTTAATAAACTTCACCAAGTCCAGGTTGTTGCCCTATACATAAATAATATAAGTATAATCTGTGGGAAGTAGTCCGAGACAGTCGCCGGGACAATCAAAATAAATGATTGCTATCACGTGTACGGCTATTCTTTTCTTTCACTTTATGAATGGGTGAGACGTAGCTTAAGCTATAAGGCAGTATCAGTCGCGTAAAAGCCGTGTTGTTAGCGGCCAGTGTCTGTGTCAGACAAGCTCACAAGCCTCACCTACTCGCACTGGGCCAAAAGGCGAGCGACCCTCGGTGAAAGTACCTACCTCGCGACCTCATCACACAAATAAAACGTTGATGCGGGCTTTTTTTTGATGACTCGTAATATTTTACATTTATAATTAGAAATTGACAATCAAACATATTTTATAATTTAACCGTTTGTAGTAAAAAATTAACGGCTGTCAATATAAATTCAGAATCATTAACCTACCCGACCCATATAAATCTTCAGTTAATAAATTATTTGTCTCCATATTTTATCTTATTACATATTATGTTTATTAAGGCCGTACCCTGACCAAAAAATCAGCATGAGATATGAGCTTTCCTATTGGCCTATAATAGCGGCACTGTTGGCGCATGAATTACGTTAGTGAATACGCCCAGATTTTAGAATAAAATCTTTATAAAATCGAATATTGGTCTTTTGAAAAAAATAAAATTTACAAAATGTTCGTTATCAAATTGTCTATCCAGTAGTGTTAGTATAAAAAATAATTAATGAACACTTTACGAGGAGATGCATGCTATCAATAATTATTTCACATTTTTATGGTTTTGTTGGAAGGAGATTAGTGAAACATATACCTCTTTAAAAAAAAAGTGTACTACCATTTTAGAATCAACATTATGTAGAAATTTAATGTATTTTTATGAATTGATATTCCTTTTTAAATTAAGAGTAGATAGCTCTTAAAAACTGCACAAAAACGACTAGCGCGGCGTTTTGCTCGGGGAGGCGCCTTATGTACCTACATTGTTGAATGTTATCAGATAATTTCTACAAATCACTCTTAACATGTTATGTGTATTCATAGTATTGAATGACCGTAAACAGAAGCTCTGCGCGTCGACGGACGTTTGTGACACGATCATTGTGTAATATTTTCCTCTTTAAATGAATATATTTGTTTAAGCTATTATCATTGTTAGATTGTTCAAGGCAATTTTCGTAAGTATTGTCACAACAGAACAACCAATATTTAGGATATTTCGTCCTATGGTTGGAAATCTTTATATTATAGAAATATATTCCTACATAGTTCTTTATGGCCGAGATGTCTTAACAAAGAATCGATGTGTTTTGAATAGAAATTAGTGTAGAACAAAGCATTTAACTCTATTTAGTTAATGCTACGAATCTCGTCTTGGGTACGGGTGCTGAATGCTTTTATTGCATTGTACTCTGTTTATTTGATATCTACTTGTAAGCAGTTTGCGTTTGCGTTCGTCCTTCACGAACAAATGCCTATCCTGCGATTACATCTTCCGGCGGCGTAATCTTCAGTGTGAAACGTTTTTTGAATCGACAATGCATTTGATCGTACGCTGTGTTCTTCATCTAATGGCGTGATGGCGAGACTGTCCCATTAAACACGTTGAGTGTTGTGCAATTTAGGTCGTCACGACCTTTGCCTTTTATTCACGCATTTTATAGTCGAATTTATTATTGTGATTTATTATATTAATAACTGAATGATGGAATTAACTGCCTAATGTGTATAATTTAATATCATATTAGTATTAGCTTTCGTATTAATCGTAATGATAATTATTAAGTCATAAAAGTTTTCAAACAATAGTTATTTTATAATTTAATGTATACAATATTTCTTCTAATAAAGGGTCTAAAATAACTCCCTATTGAAAATCATTTGTAAAAATCTTGTTCATTTAACCCGTAGTCTTGCTAGGTGGGCAGTTGGACACTTGCCTGGCGGATGTTGTCACAGTTCGCTAATACTAATTTGGGATCTAATAACCTGTATTTGAGTTATATAATTCAAACATCCAAATGTTGGTGCGAGTACCGCCTGAACCTACCTACCATATACGTATGTATACATACGTTTTGTGTAAATATGGTATCATGGTAACAGGGCGCGTCTGTTTGTATTTAACTCATTTACGAGCATGTTGCTGTGCACGGATGAGGAATATTTACTTTGATGTTACGTGTACAAAATCTCTGATAATTCGGTTGATTGCGGCCTCTTTGTGTCAATGGATATTACGATTTAAGACCAATACCTCTACTACAAAGGTCCTTATTCGGTCAACGACCGCTGCAACCGCGTTGCGTTTCAAATATGTATGTATTCCTGCTCTATAAAAGAATGGTATTGTATAGTGTTGTACGACAATAGGTAGGAGTCCTCAACAACGTCAGTAGCGAATTTCCGATTCCTATCGTATCTGCGACCATTGTTCAGAATATGTCGCGGACCTTATTGTTCACCTTGTCTGAGCGGTGCTTTGGAACGACGAGTTTAAATTCAGAGCGTACGCGCAAGGAATTTATGTAAAAATGTTAGACATACCAAAACGTCTGGGTAATACCTATGGTATCCCAACGCTAGCGTGACATTTTATAAAATAAAAAAATGTAGGGCCCCCTCGTGGTTTGATTGTAAAATTCGACCGATTTGTCGTGCGGCGGCGTCGACACCTGTGACACCTGTCTCTCTGTAATCTTACCTGCTGCGCCCAAGCCCGTCTGATGCAACACCGCTTTGTATTGACTCTCTGACATTACCATATTTGATATCGCTGGATTTGGAGTATGATAATCACATTAAAATAAATTAATTTGTATGGAATTTTAACGCATCATGCGTTCAATTCAAAGCACACCCAATGGATTTGTAAGGCATTTTAATAATGTAAAATAATTTAAAGCTTTTGCTACATATTTAGGTATTAATGGAATTCAAGAAGACCGCCGAGGTCAAAGTTAATTTCGTATACGTAATTAAATATATCACTTTTGATTAAGAAATTCTCAAGTAGATAGATTAAGTAAAGCGCCGAGGTCAAAGTATAAAATCGGAATGCTTTCTAAATATAAATCGATTAGTTGAATGTTGTTGTTGGAAGGACTTGTGTGGACCCGGCTTTGGGGCGCGCGGGGTCTCTGGTAGCTTTCACCGCGGGATGAGGCGCGGGGTGAGGGACGCGAGGCTGCGTCATCTATCAACACGAACGGATGTCAGGTGTTCCGATGTACGCTCGCGTAACATTCTCTCGATTATCGAAACTGAATGAACTCACAGGTAGACGTTTTTACGATTATTGAGACTTGATCAAACTTTCTGATGGATTTAAGAAATAAAGGTGAAAAGTAAAAATAACAGATCATGCAAATAAAATCGAAATTGCCAATCAGATTATAAATACCTGTACAATACTGTACGAAAATACATACAACCTCGTCCTCGTAACATGAAATAAAATCATAACCTGTAATAGGTACGTAATTGAGACCATCAATGTGAAAATCCAGTTTCCCTAAAGTTTACGAAGGTCAAGCTGCATTCCGTCCGTGTGAAACTAGAAATTGCCCATAGTATAATGTGCAAACTGCTAAAGAAACTGGCCGCGTGTTTTATTGGCATCGCTAATAAGCACACAATGTTCGTCTCACAAAGCGGAGCCTTGCAATGAGGAAAAGGAAAAAATAAGGCTTTGCCATGAACAAAAGTACCTACCTACTTTCTTTTCTTCAAATGGGCTTTAAATCAAATTTTTGGACTAAAGTCTTTTCAAGGGGAGTCGTCTAAACCAGCTACAGGGTTGTAGAAGTCAGATAGTCAATCGATCCATGTAAAATTTGTATCCAGCTGCATGCAGTTAGATTGAATCTTAGATTAAAAATATTACAAGTAACATTTTTGAACCGATTTTCCTGTAGAAATTATTTCGAGGATAAAGAAATTCGCCATAAAAGTTCGGAGACCTTGTTATTTATTTCGAACAACAAAACCTTTCACTTACTGTAATACGAAATTACTTTGAACTCTTCAACGCAAAGCATTTAACATAATTATTTTTTTAATGAAAATGTCCCTGATTAATGTGCAAGTCAAAAATATAACGGACGATAGTGTGTGGAGATGGTGAGTGTTTGTGTATTAATTTGTCGATTGTTGTCTGAACCCCGGGCTTAAAGAAAGCTTTAGTTCACTCTTCCGTATAGTACAAATAGTAACAGAACATCACGCTTGGTTTTGCCGAAGGATAAGGCATAGGTGCACCCATATTTCGCTTGTGGTTATATCCCAATTAATACAGTATTGCCGTAAACCAGTGTACGTATCTTGCAAAAGCAAAACCATAGCGATTTTTGCGCAATAATTGAAAGAAAGAAAAAAAAATATTTGTGACCCGCACAGGAGACACGAGATAAGCAAAACACAAACAATAATAAAAAATAAATAGCCCCGTGTGGGACCAAAAAGGCTCCTACCTCAGCATGTGCAATGATATTAAAAAGAAAATGACGCTCAATAATTGCTCTTCAATACAGTTTTAGAGATATTGGCGGTTTTTTTTTTAAATAAGTGCATTTGACAAATAGCGAGCGATTAGCAAACGATTGTGTAGGATCTACCATACCTATACTGTAGGTAATTCCGACTTTTATGATATAAAGCGTTTGATCGCGCGATGATTGCTGATTGTTGTTTCTTACGTAATAAGCCTTCGGGCCGGGCTTGCATCCAGACTCTGGGCAGCTTTAGAGCAATTCCTAATAGAAAATCGATACAATTGCCCGACCTGAGAATGGAAATCAGATCCACATTTTGCGATCATTCGACCAAAAAGATAGAACGTATAATACGTTTATTAGATACGAAATTGACATAAATCATGTTACATCGTAAAATTATGATATAAACTACCCATAATTGCAGTAGTTACGAGTATATATCTAATAAATTTCATGAATCGTCTGCTAAGTATAAACTAACCTAAGGACGTCAACATCGTAATCGATTTATGTGTAAAATTATTTAATGATCTTACCAATCAATACTGAAGGTGGTATTACTTGATTTGAAGTATTAAATGAAGTTGTACTTGTAATTTCATCGCATGTCAAAAAGTATTGCCGGAGCAATTTCTCATATTATTAAAAAAATTAAACCATTGCGCATACGCAGTACTGTCCTATAATTACTTATAATGTGTGAGGCGATTAATGGCTTCTGTAAGAGTTAAAAGGCTTTGTGTGTTTACGTCGCGAATTGTTGGTTTTGAAAGATGGAAAATAGGCTAATAGCAAACTTGACAATAAAGCACTAAGGAACAAACGATGGTGTGTTGCAGCAATACCCATTTCTTTAAGTGTTGTTTGCGGAAACACAGATATAGGTAGAAACAAACCTAATGGCTGCTCGGAACACTTATGTAGAGTAGCAAGTTCTTGTGACAACGAGGTTTTTAGGTATACTTCGCAGCAAAAAGTGAACTTCACAACCGCCATTAATTTTGAATCGATAGGTCTTTGTTCCGACGAATATTTTCTGTTTGTACGTAGTCTTTATACCAAAATCAATACTCGGTCTCTTCACACAGAGTAATTGTATAAAACCCGATGTTTCGGGGTCAATTGATTGATTAGCAATTCAATATAAACACATTGTGCAAGATTGTTTTCATCCATTGGAACTAAAACCTTAAAATGTTAAACAAAAATATACGAATCGAATGTTCGTAGATAGAAGAATGTGACGGATCAGTCGGGAAACATAACGCATTGGGAACAGTGGAAGGCTATGCCCAACGGTGGGACAAGGTAGATTGAAAAAATAATAAGAATGTGTTGATATCAATCCACCCATACGCACTTAACGTTTTGAGAATACTTTTAGTATGCGTAAAGCCACAGATAATATAATACTAGCATACAGATGTCTCATCCCGTGCTGACGTACTGTACTGCTTATACTGATAATTTTTTGTACATCGATCACGTTTTTTTCCGCCGCATTCTATCGCCGTGGAACGGAACCGAACGCGATCGATTTACAAAAAATAATCGGTATAATTCGATGTAAAACGCTAGTTACGTCGGCACGGTTTCTTTGTATGGGATGCCTCATCTGTATGCTAGTATTATATTATCTGTGGTACAGCTAAGGAGTGGCATTCCCTGCCAGAGTCTGTGTTTCCCGATAGCTACAATCTAGGGGTCTTTAAGTCAAGAGTGAATAGGTTACTTCTAGGCTAGCGTGCTTCACCGTCGACCACATCATGGCTTACCATCAGCTGAGATAGTGGTAAAGCGCGTGCCTATTATAAATAAAAATAAAAAAACTCTGTCGTCACTTTGTCTGGTAAATTGTTAAGGAAGTAAGTGAGGAAATGATCTTCCAACATAATGACAACACTTACTAAAATGTCACGAATTTAATGATAACTTTATAATTAAACCAACAGAGAAATGGGAAAGTTATAGTCTTCATGCATAATTTATGCATTCATCTCATATCCTGCTATTAATACACTAAAGTACTACAGTAAAGTATATAATAAATAGTAAATAAATAAAGGTCAATTAACTCAGGTTCATAATTCTCCGACAAACTCACACTTCTTTCATGGTAACAGTGACATGTCTTATCCGTAACCAAGTTTTAAATAAAACAATGTTTTCATGCAAGTTTTTATATCCCCAATTTCTTATTGCCTTTGTAAGGTCAGGTCAATTATGTAATTTTTTTTTGTCTCTACTTTTGTGTCAAGAAATTTCCCCATATGCCTACAGTGTTGTAAGGTTGGTTCCAGTTGATATTTCCCAATGAGAAGATGTCCAACATGCTGCTGTCCAATTCTTTTGATTTATGGTGTTTTTCTAGGCATTGATTTGAAAGTGTAAATTTTTCACATATAAATCTCAAGAATGAAGCAATATGTGAATGTCATCATCGATATTAAATTATAATGTGTTATTGACACAAAAGAATTAATAAGCTATAAATAGAATTGTTTGAGCGAATTATGTATTTTAGTTGGTTAAAAATAAAATCATGTCGCAGGACACGCGTTGATGTCTTTCGTAGAGCGCAGCGCACCTGCATTGACAACACACTCTACACTAGTCGCTACACTATTTACATACGCTACGCGGTCAAACGCAGTCTAGACGACTTGCATGAGACTTGTTTTTATATCTACTATATTATTATGAATTCAAATGATTCACAAGGCTATGAAGTCTGTGAACTATTACTTTCTATCAATTCATATTATGACCGAATGATCCGTTGAAAGCAAAATCGTCCAACACTTTCCTTAAGTGACCTACCACGTGTATTAAAGAGTGTAAAGTAAAAACTGGTCTTTGTAACTGTAGTTTGCGGGGAGTAAGTAGGCGCGGGGGGATGTAGGTCGGACGCGCGACCACGCCGCCCGTCGCGGCCCGCGCTACCAACCCAACGGACAAGTGATTAGACCTTTATATCGAGGTTTAGGCAAGTCCATTATTTCAAGCCAACACAATTAAAACGTAGATCTACTAGAGAAAAGAATGATGCAATTTTTCTTTGATTGATTTATTTTCAAACAAGTATAGCTCGGCTACGAGAGCCAACAGCCTTGGTGGCACTGAGTCAAGGTCAGAGCGTTTGTCCCCATATCTCTGAGCGTCGAGTTTACTTTGGTTTATTGACAGTGTATACGTAGGAAGAATTGTGTAGTACACGCTGTCTAAGTGGAATTACTAAATGTACTCGAGTGTTGGGTACAACGGAATGCCAGATTGAACCGGTGTATCAAGGACGTTTTCAAATGATTTGGCTTTTGTAAAGAATCGTATAAAACGTCTCTTATGGCATTTCTATAATAATGTATTTCAATTATATTATTACAGGTTATTTTAAACTGTCAAGAAGTGAAGGTCAGTCCAAAATTGAAGTTAGTTGCCCATTCCCATACATAGGTAGATTTCTGGAGAAAAGTGTGCAAGCTCTGTTATTGAGTATATGCAGAGATGATGGAAGTCTCATAACTTTTAGCAACGGTGAATTGTCACATCCTTTACAAATGACGGTTGATGACACGCAGTTTACGCACTTAGCCATTATTACAAAAACCGGTTTTTGACGGATACACGTGCCCACAATCCGGTGTGTTGAAACGATGGCCCACTCGCGACCACTAATCGCCACAACCACTAGATGGCCGCCGGTGTCGCAATCCATGGACCTTCCACTCACTCGATACGAAATACCTCGATCACTTGTAATACGAACGTGTATCGATCACATTGATTGCTGGTGCTAACTTAGATTTATCTTAATCATAACTCGTTGTATGTTATTATGCTGTGAGCTCATAATATGAGAATTTACGCTTAGTTTACATCGTCTATGGGTTTCAGTTTTGTAAAATATTATGTACAAACTAACTACCACCTTCTGCGCGTAGTCGTATCACTCTCAGCCTAATCTGTCATCTATACCAATATTTTAAAGAGGAAAGATCTTTTTGTTTGTTTGTACCGAATAGGCTCCGAAACTACTGGACCGATTTGAAAAATTCTTTCACCAATAGAAAGCTACATTATTCCTGAGTGACATAGGCTATTTTTTTTAAATCCCGAAAATGGGTCCTGTGGGGTGGTCCACGGTAGCGAAGCCGCGGGCAACAGCTAGTACAATATACATAGGTATGATTTTTGTTTTTGCTTCGATGTCTTTAGAGGCGCATTTATTAATTTCAGCTGAATGGTAAAAAACGGATAGAACGTGTTACGGGTTGTTGCGCGGCGCGGCTGTTTCGGTAGCCGATCTCCTTGTGGCTGGTGTTGTGGAGGATGAGGGGGGAGTCAAGGCCGGCCGTGTGACACACATCCCGCCACATTCACCTTCCGACCGCCGCCGGCCGCCGTCGCCACCACCACCTGCCACTGTCAAGGCTATCTTGCGAAATGCAGCCGACTGCATACATCTAGTTATACGAGATCCGCTTCAAGAAATCATGTCGCAACTATCCGACAGGCTCTGATGACGGCCTTCGACTCTCGCGCAGGACGATAACTATCCTCTAAGTAAAAAGTAAATAACCCATTATCCAATGGCGACCAGTTCCGCGTCCAATAAATATTGATGAAACTAGCTTTTACCTTATCTGTCAAAGTATACCCCGCTGGATGGACCTACATGGACCGCTTCAATTACGAGTTATGAAAATGCGGAAACTTTTTCAGCGCGAAGTAAATGATTTCATTTTATTTGTTTCATCTCAATAAGGAAAACGGTTGTTGCTGCCGGGGTGACTGACACCGAATCGCCTTGAAAAGGGACTTAACTTACTATCATATTAATCATTTAACGTACGGCCCTGGAATATTGAGCTTGAAAGCACTCATTACACCGTTGGCTCTTTATCGCTTGCATCTCGTACTTTCAGGAACTTGAGAACAATATTAAGTCCTCGGTTCAATGGTTTAGTGATTCAAGAGAGTTGCGAACTTGCATTACAATGTATGGGTGTAAATGAATTACAGAATAGAAACTACAACGCATTCGGAATTAAGTTGGCGTGAAATCGTAGAGATTTTTCTGGTAAATTATTCATGTGGCTCACGTTGCGTAGACTTTCAACGCGTTCTTGTGAAAGTCTTTCACTCTTATCATGGGAGTTGCATATATTTTTGAACATTTATATAGGAAATTTGAATACAATGTACATGCCAATCATTTCCTTAGGAAATAAGGTGTGCGATGTGTTTATCGAACATGCACGTGCATTGAAACGTTCAAAAGAACTAGTAAGGTAGTTGCTGGTTTTGTAGTAAGTGGTTTTCTAAATATTTAATGTTCAGTCACGTTATAAAGAATTACAGAAAATATTTTCCTGTAATTAATGAAACATGAAACTGGTTCACGGATGTGAGTGTCATGACACACGAATGTACCGCCGGTGCAGCAGTGCCGGTCCGGCCTGTGTACGGCGCTCGTAACGGATGCGTTTTTAGCCCGGTTAGCGTACAGAAAGTGTGCTAACGCGTGCACCAATTTGCGCAACCAAGCGCGTACGATACGCGCGGCCACTCCCGTATGTAGTCCCGTTGCTGTTACTGATCTACACTTTACATCATTTATTATAAAACCATATAGCGTATAAACTAGTCTTATTTAAGTAGCCAATATAATATCCAAATCAGAGTTATGTAGTCCGATGAGAAGCAGATTTGCGCTTAGTGTCAAAACTCACAAATATGTGCAATGACACTGCAACCAACCAGCAAATAAAACAGGTAAAAAAATGCAATCACATCACTGACTACATCTTGATCCTTTCGTAACTTTTCACTTATATTTCTGAGGATAAAAAATTTGCAGCTTAGACATTATAAAAGGTGGGACCTCATATGATAACTTGTGTAGCAACGGTTACGGTTCTAGTGATAATTACTGTAATTTAATTTTGAAATGCCTGAACTGTTAGTCCCTTTTCCGAGCAGCAAAGTTATCTCCGTGTCACACCTTAATGTTACGTAAAATTAGTGTCAACATTCCATGGTGCATGGGTGTGCACGTAACAGGTGAAAATTCCGGCTAAAGTTTGAATGGTACCCAATACAATGATTCGGCAATTTTATCGAAGGGATTACCTACATCAATAGTTGACAATTTTTATTACATGATATTATTCGGTATAAAGCATATTTGAATTCAAAAAAAGCTTTTTAACCACTGACGAAAAAAAGTGTGGTGTTATAAGTTTGAAGTGTGTATCTGTGTGTTTGTGTATCTATCTGTGGCATCATAGCTCCTCAACGGATGAACCGATATTGATTTATAATATTTAATTTAATATTTTTGAAATGTGACTTTATCGAGAGTGTAGAGCTAAGACTATGTTTGATGCAATCGGTTCAGCCGTTCAAAAATTATAGGCAATTATTATTATTATATAAAATTGTGTTATTATTTTTCTTTTTGGATCGGGGTATTTTCACTGGGGGGAAGCGTGTCTACTACTAGATAAATTATATAGTTAAAAAAGCATGAAATAAAAATATGTCGGGGGTTTTCAAATTTTACTTGTATATTAAAAATTGCTTTGTCACGAGAAACAAAAACGTGAGGGTCAATTTTCAGCTACATAGTTTTCTGGGTAGAAAAATGATAATTTTATTAAGTCAGTCAGTAAGATTATCAAATAATATTGGACACGTATTTTTTGCAAATGACAAAGACGAAGCGCATCAAAGTTCAGGAGTGGGGGCTTGTGACGTCACTTGTCAGTATAAAGTGTACTAGCGGCGTGACGTCATACGATATTTCAACGCATCGTATTGTCGTCACTTTATGCTTACGTGTCAAATGAAAAAAAATACGTGTCCAATATTTTTTTATTAATCTACCTGAAGGACAAAAAACAAATTTTGAGTTAACTACCCTAGTGGGCCAAATTTGACTTGCATGTTTTGATTACACACAAAACCGGGACAGATGAAAATAAATAAAACCTTGTAAAAAAAGACGAGTTACGTGGGTTTACATTAGTCTTTCCAATAGACCGTGTGTCTAGATACTGTATCTCAAAAAAAGTAGCTCAGAAAATCGTACGTTTTGGACACAGAACCAGACGAATTTATACCTACCACATTAATTCAGTCACGTGCGGTTGTTAGTACAGTACAAATAGTGGTGGGTACCTAATTAAATCGATGTTTAATTAACTAACACTTGATTGTAATATTTGTGTGTCATCGACTTCAAACCGGACCCATCGCCGGATGCCTTCATTCATAGGTACCACCTTATGGAAATACGCATCGCGTCATCGTACGACCACTTTCACATTTTTTTTATTTCCTCCACTTAGATGGCAATGAGCTCTTGTGCGACGAATTCACGGGTGGTCAAGGACATTCGCAAGTTATAATTATGCCAACAAACTTCCTGAAAAACGGCTTGATTCCGTAAACAAAAATTTTTTCCAATACTAGGTATATTTTATATATTACTTACAGTTTTTTGTAGTATTTTGTCGAACCAACTTACAAGACTTTAAGCAATTCTAATCTATTAGAATCGTATCGTTAATTTCTTATATCTAAATGAAAATAATTTATTTCAACTAAACCATTACGGTAGTTTTTAGTCAGCAAAAATTAAGCTAGTTGCACATTTTCAATACAGACGTATTTTATCCCAATAAAATTCTAATTAATCCAAACTATTGTTTAATTAATTATAATAATACTTTAGTGGCCGTTGTCGGTTTCACAAGCTTATAATCCTATGTTATACGATAATAAAACTTGTAAAACTGACGACGGACATAAAAATACGTAATATTACTACGTTTTTATTAACCAATCACTAGAAAAGAAATTCGCATGAGCCAAATCGAAGTATGTGCTTGCTAGTTGCTATTGATCAACGTAATTATACTGTTCAGCCGTAATGAGCCAGTTTTCTGTAATTGTTGGATTAAAGTGAAAAGTAGTAATCTCAGATTAGAGGACTTACTACGCTACGTAAGTAGAGTGCGTAATACCCATCTAATGTGATGTTTTATGTTATCGAATCGCCCTATATAGCAGGTAAACCTATTAAACCTGACGACTGGATGTAGGCTAACAAGTGTCCAGTGGTTTAATGAGAGGCGGTTGTGGTCGGGCCCCGTCCCCGGCCGCCGCGCGAGGTCCCCGCGCCCACACTCGGCAGCAGCCGCGCCGGCGAAACGTCCGCGCGTCCATTAGTATGCGACCGAACACCGCATCACAACTTTCTCGACATTCTTGCCAACAACTGGAGAAATGAGCGCCATCGATACATTTATTACAATCTATGTTATTTACAGCAGCTGTGCTTGGATGGGCTTTTAGCCAATAATAATGTTTTGCTGCTCTATTCGTTGTTTTGAGTCTTCGTCTTCGTCACCAAAACGGAACTGTTGTTATGGACGTTTTGTTTTATATTCGTCACTGCAGCACGGATTACTTCTTCAGTTAACCCTGATTTTCACTTGGTTTCATTTATTACAAGATTGATGAAGATCATGTATTCGTGTAATACCTACGTAACATCATAGTTTGTATTTATTTATACTCTTATCACAAGAGGATACGAGTATTAGCTGGTATGAAGGAAAACCTACACAATATTATTAGATTTACATTGTACCTACAATTTACTCGTTCGAGTAGGAAAACCTGTAAAAGTATTGTTGTTAGGTGCTCAAATTTACAGTTCATTGTCAACTCAAAATAATGTTGCATAATATGATTGATTATTCAATAAATTGTTTGACTGACAGGCATAAATAAACTGCTAAAACTCGTAAGTCAACAAAAGTTTTCCCAAGCAGTAGGTTTTCTCTGCGTGCGTTGAAGTAATATTATAATTATTAAAACACGCTATAAGCGATAATGTCACTCACTTTCCCCTGCACACGTACGTTTCAAACGATACTCACGCGACGTGTGTAGATATAGTTAAAATTATTATTAATTAAGCGTACGTACAGCAATATTGTGGCGCAACAGAGCCTTTACTGCGATAGAACTTCGATAGGCTGAGTTGATTGATTGATCGGTTTGGTTCTGTCAATGTTCCAAATACAACTACCTACAAGTAATGTTCAAACCATTTCTTATGAGATTTTATAGAAGAGGTCTATATCAAAATGACGCTGATAATAATGTCTCGTTATTGAATAAAAAGTAATATGAATGTCTGATAAAGCTACCTTGTTTATACTCATTAATCAGCACCGCGATGTCTAGAATTGAGAATCCTTGACCTATGAGTTCATGTCAGTGATTCTTTTGTAATCTTGAGAACTCAGGAAATACCAGCGCCATCTAGATGAATTATTATATTTTTCTCCTTGTATATGTCTCTTGGGAATTCGCTGAATGCGAGGCGCACAAGACCGGTCGGTGTTGCGAAAATTTGGGGGAGGCCTATGTATAGCAATGCATGTCTTTCGGCTAAAATTATGATGAATATGTCTTTGAAGATGTACCTATTTTCAGTAACTAACATGTTCATTAAATTGTTTCCAGGTGGCGATGGCCGGCGACTTCATCCTCGCCGTGGCGTCGATGATGATAGCTCGCTTGCGCAGCGATGACGTCACACTCGTGCTCAGCCAGGTAACTACTTCATTATCGCACATTAGCCGCTATACAAATTCGCGACGCTCCTACCTAAACCAGTTTTGGCAACGATAGGCCATCGAGTCACTGGGTGACTGTTTTATAGAGCACGTTATAGACTAGGTCGACTTGCCAAATAAACAGACAACACAGGGCAATTTCGAGAATCGCGGACAACTAATCTTTCTTTGGAATATCAGTAGGCATCCTTTACTACTTATTAATTAAAAAGATGCAAACATAATTCGCTCTATTACCAAACGAAATGACAATATTATGCTTTGACGTATGCACCGACATATGACATAATAATTGCCTCATAAATGAGTAGTTCTTTTACGGATCCAGTGTGGGTTTCTCAAAGTTCAGTGTTAAGTCCGTTTTCTCAATAAACGAATATTACATATTGCGGATGCACCGACCATCGATCACCGTATGACCAATACTTAGTATCTGTACAGTATGACGTTATATATACTTAACATTACGGGACATAATACAGCTCTTACGTAAGTCATAATGATCTAATTAATATTCAAGGGACGCTGCACTCGTGTTCAAGGAATTTTAGATGACACCTATTATTTTACTATAGCATTTTTTTTTGTTATGGCTTCGTACGTTTTGTGCATTTAGCCAGTGTCACGTTTAGAAGTTCTAGTTTATTTAGTTTTTAGTCCAAATGTCCTAGTTAGGCCCCAGTAAAATGGTGGTTACTTTATTGGAAGCTTCCACGGAGTTTTGACGGCAACATGAACAAACTCATGTTCTACCGCTGTGTTTTACTTGCCCATACTCGTGCACGTTCACTGATATTATTAGAATAAAACACCACCATTTTTACACTATTAATATTCAATTTAACACAATTTTAGGAAAATAAAACAGAGAAGCAACATAGACGCCGTCACGTTCCCGCCAAAACTCTACCCAGCATTTGCTTAGTAACCGTTAATATTCAAATACGGAAGCTGAAAGTACAGTTGTGAGAAAATAGGTTCTTCACTGTATGGTCTATTTTATTTCCATGATAGAATCTGTATAACTGACACAGTATTGCCATTGCGTTAATGTCTCAGAACTCCGTTGCTTATTAAAAATGTGACGCGGACAATTAAATAAAACAATAGGTTATAAGAACAGGCCAGTCCATTCAAAAGGATTTAGTTTGATGTCATCTAGACATTGGTGAAAAATTTATGATAAAAGTTGATTAAAATATAGTTTTCTATGCAGTAGTCTGATCAGTGTAGTAGCTTCAAAACAAAAGGTATTATCTGACAAGGCAGTCAGTCAAACTAAATAACAAAACCTAAGAAGAACAAACACCATAGAACAGTGGGCAAACTTTCTTAATGGGGGGCCAGAAAGTTTAAGAAATTTCAGAGGAGGGCCAGAATTATAGGAAAAATGAATTTTGTGCAACTTTTAATCACATAAAAACATTACAGCATTACACGCTTGCACAAATGTAAAAAAAAAATATTTAACTTTTATTCGAAGGGCCCTCCATGGTAGGCGGAAAAGTAGAATCTACTTTATACTTCTAGACCGTCGAATTATAATGATCGCGGGCCATATACTATTCATGTCGAAGGACCGTCGGCGGGCCGGATTAAATGCTTTCGCGGGCCGAAACTGGCCCGCGGGCCGTACTTTGCCCATCACTGCCATAGAAGAACAAAAGGTTTTGAGATTTGAGAGACCCCAGCTATTGACACTGAAATCTCAAACCAATCTAAATAAGTCTTTCATGTATGCCTTTGCTGAACCTAATTCTTGATTACCAAATTAGTTCCAGCCTACTTTATAAGTTTCACGAAGACGATTAGTGATGGGACATACCTAATATTTTTGTAATACTTAACGCACCATACAATAAACGCCTTATGAGATAAAATGTTTACATCTAACATTTGTATTGCGTTTCATCATTATATTGAGGTACTCCCATTAAGGTTACACTAGTCAAAAATTCTTCCATACAAACGTAGTTTGGGGATTATTCCACTGTTTGACGATGTACGTTCAAAATAAAAAGTGATATCAATTTGTCTCATCATTATCTAGTCCTGTATGGAAGCGAAAATGTAAAAATAGAAAATATTTGTAAGTTATGAGCGTCGAAAGTTCCACATTTCGACACAAATTTTAACGCATTTTTGGGCGCAAATAAATACCATAAGAAGACGGAAAATTGTAAAACGGCCTCCATACAGGCATAGATTAGTAGTTCAACAATGCAAATAATTTTATTTTGAACAGATAGATTACCTAGTTTTTTCATGATATCTAGACAGCCAAAGGTCTGTTTATAAAATTTCGCGCGCTCGGTTTCGTCCTAAATCATTATCCATTTCGCTAAAAAATTTCAAAAATATGTATTCGTACGCGAACTAGCTTCCTACTGCTCATCACAGCATCTACCTCTTCCGCACGTGTTGTGGGTTGATATAAAATGCATTTTAACCCCGCGCACAAAATAGTTCGTGCCGTTGACTAGTGTAACCTTAACACTCAAGTAGTAGCACAAGTAACCATTACTTTAATACAACCTTTTGAGTGTTCGTGCGCTCACGCGTACCCAATTGGGGTCGAATGTTCGGTTAGAATATTCATTAAAACGATTCATCCTGTCGGCCTTCTCGGTGCGATGGTCTGTGCCATATGTTTCAATGATTTTTATTGTTCCAATCAGCAGCTTAAGTAACACTTATTATGTGTGATGTAAGAATAATTATTGTGTTGAATGAAGATTATCTTGTATTTAATTCTATTATACAAAAAGTGTTCAACTAAAATCTCATTGAAGAGATTTATAGACATTCTATACAATATATAGCTAATCTAAGAAGTGTACCAACGTTGTAGTAAATGGAAGTGCTAAGATCTATTAGACCTCAATTTATAGTAAAATCTGTTGAATACAAAAAAAATATACTGTTTGACTATGCATTCTGGAAATTTAAAATCACGGTTTCAAAATATTTATTTTTGCAGTGATGACGATGACCTTCGTATTTGAATGTTGAGTTCTTGAATTATGATATCATTTGAATTTTGAATAAAGATAATATTCAAGTACCCTCTAATGAGCGCTATTATCGTTTAAATAAATGTCGTGAATGTCAAAATCGCGTAATTTTCGATATATGGTAATGATTACTAATGATAGAACTAAATTATTGTCAAAATAAAGGGAAGTATCTTCTCTCGTAATTAAGTATATATGTACCAAATTGACATCGATGTCAATGAATTTTTTGATGCGCAATGAGCCCTCTCCCCTTTATTTTTAAGTTTGTTTTGTCATCAATATACATATAATAAATCTGTAGAAAAATATTTTTTGTACATCGAAAAAAAATAGCCAGGGTGCTAAAGGATAACCAACAGAACCCATGTCTAGCATTTTTGGAATTTTTGTCTGTTTGTCCGTTTGTCTGTTTATTTGTGCACGCATCACGTGAAATGTACGAAACCAATGTAGATAACTTTTATACATAAAAATTGTGCGTATCTTGAAGAATTACTTAGTTTTTGTTTCATCGCAATCGGTTCACTCTATCAAAAGTTAGATGAATTTAAAGTGTTCAAGAAGTAAAATTATCACAGCTCACGCAATTCAGTTACTCGGACAGTTGAACTCTCTATTCGATAGATGGCGTTGTGCATTTAAAGTCTTTTTCTGAATCGCGGTATTAAGATTTTACGCGAAAGAATGACCGTAGAAAAAAATTGGTATGTAATATATAAATATTTTTGAGTATGTGGAGTAGGCAGGCAGGCTGGTAAGTATGGTAGGGTTGGCAGGCAGATGACGGGAGCGAAGCCGCGGGCACAGCTAGTAAATCATAAGATTAGAAATATTCAATTGTATATATAATTTGTAAATAAATGAAAGGTTGACCAAAATATCATCTGATTGCGTGAATAATATACATTTAAAGTACAAATACTACATCCCAATCAGATCACCCATTCAGGTATATTGTACGATTTATTTTATAAACATAATCAATCTATTTAATGGGACCCTTAACTCTCATAGTTAAAGATTGTCTCAAGGTGCATAAACCATAATAACATTATTTCAAATTCCAAGGAAAAGTAATAGTAGTTCTTAATTCAGTGACTAGGTAAGTATATTAGTAGTTAACGATCAGAATAACGTCTCGTATCAACCAATCAATATAATTATTCGCCTTGACTGCCTGAAAAAAATCTAGTCATCGTGGTTGATAGGCGAACAACCAATAAACACGACGACCTAGGTCCTTTTAATTATCTTAATACGTGTCCAAGGGAATAACTTCAGTAATGATGATGACAGTTTTTACCGTTTCAAGTAATTATTATCAAAGTATCTTTTTATAATATCATCTGCAAAAAGAACGCAATTAATAGATGTCAAGATATTACTTATGTATGACAGATTTGTTCATTAACATTGACTGCCCTTACAAGGACTTTAGAGTAAGGTTTGAATGTCCTTACAAAAAACATTTTTTTTTTGAATATTTTATAAACAAAAAAAACCATAATGAACAGCGTCATAATACTCCCGCGCATCTCTTAAATGCAATAACTAATGGATACCGAACGACCTTACCCGACACAGAAAAACCTGCCTAACGTTAACTGTTGCTAGTCCAAGCAGTAAGGGCAATAAATTGGTTCGGATCCATGTTGAAGTAGCAAAATGTGGGAACAAATAGATAACCTTCTAGTTTTCCCTTTTCTGTTTTAGCCAATTACATAAGTAATGTCTTGCTTTATTTCTTGATGTATATTTATGGACAAACACTGGTATTCAGCTCCATCCGTTTAGACTGGCTCGACACCGACATGGTTGGAAAAAGCCTAGGCAGAATTATTGATATATTTTTGGACAAATAAATATTTAATTAATTTATTACTTCTAGGTGGTTACAGACCTCGTTCAGGGCGAGTTCATGCAGCTGGGCAGCAAGGAGACGGAGAACGAACGGTTCGCGCATTACCTCACCAAGACTTACCGGAAGACAGCCTCTCTCATCGCCAACTCAGTCAAAGCGGTAATATTCTCCTTAGTCTTGATGTCATACATATATAAACTCACGCCTTTTTCCCATGGGGGTAGGCAGAAACTACAGAACGCCACCTGCTATAATCTTTATATACTCAAACATAACACCAGCTCCCGTACCATGACGTCAAAATTATCATGGTTCAACGGTGAAAAATATATCTTCTATACTAATATTATAAAGCTGAAGAGTTTGTTTGTTTGCACGCGCTAATCTCATGAACTACTGATTGGAATTGAAAAAATATTTTATTACTTTTGTGTTGGATAGTCCATTTATCGAGTAAGGCTATATAACATCACGCTACGACCAATAGGAGCCGAGCATAAATGAAAAATGTTTTAAAAACGGGCAAAAATTTTCATTTTTCACTGCTTCCGTTGCGTGCGCTGCGTAAGCGGTTAAAGTTACGCAACATTCATATGTAGGGTAGATAGGTAGCCAGTTGACGGGAGCGAAGCCGCGTGGGACAGCTAGTATAATATAATACAAGTCATATACATCTGTCCCTTACGCACACTATAACTAATCTTGCTCTAAGAGCTTATGGTCAGTCCCCAGGCCTGTATTCTCCAAAGGTGGAGGTACCTATGGTACACTTATTGCCAGTTATGTGTTTAAGTCCCAAGAGATAGAAAAAAAAAAAAAATTATGACTCGCATAGGAGAAACAGAAAAGAGAAAATAAAATAAAAGAACCCCGTGCGAGATCAAAAAGGCTCCTATGCAGCGATATTTAAAAAGAATAAATGTGGGCGTTCAAGTAAAAAGGGTCCAGTAGTGGAGTATTGAGTTAAATCTAGATTCAGCATCTAGAATAGTCAATTGATAATGAGGATTAGAAAAACATTCAAAAACTGGAAAAACTTTTTTTTTATCAGCTATTTCAAGTTGAAACTGTACCTTGTGAGGAGAACTTTGTAAAACTGTTCATATCTCGGCAACTAAATGCCGAGAACTGGACCCTTTTAGCTTGTACGCCCACAAATAACGCCGCGCTGGAATTCTGATACGGGGCGAAACACAATCCTTTTGCTACATATACCTACGTTCATAAATCTATTCGAAACACACACACCGGTTATGAGTACTGCTTTCTGAAGAACACCACCAGTAAGATCCTTGTCTTGTGTCGTTTTATTCTAATTACGGAATTATGCTTATTACAAATTATAAGGAAGCTAGCCTCGTTTGCTAATGTGACGATGTGATTTGAATAGAGACTTTAGAAATTATTGCACCCGTTAACTACTGTTTTGTTTTATTAGCAGTAGTACTTACTACCTAGTTTCAGTTTCGTGATTCAGTACAATATAACAAAATTAAGGAAGCAAATATTTTGATAAATGACGTCTACTGTTAATATGAACTAAATAATATTAATTTTATTTTTAATAAGCTTAAGTAACTGTTATGTACTTATTATTTTTGTTTGTGCAATATAAGATCGTAACTCAAAAATATAAGACATAATGAATCAAGTATTCTTACTGTAAATTTTGACAATATTTCGGTTGTTAAATATACAATAAAATTAGTAATTTATTTAAATAACGTCTTTTCAAAGTGAATCTAAGTACCTGTACCCCATTCTAAAAACAATATACACAAATACGTATGTATTTGGAAGTAAAATTCGATGAATATTGCGAATCAAATTTCTATGAGGCTTCATCTAGGCACTTAATTACGCTAAATATACAAAACTAACTGTTGCCCGCGGCTTCGCTCCCGTGGACCACCCCACAGGACCCGTTTTCGGGATTTAAAAATAGCCTATGTCACTCAGGAATAATGTAGCTTTCTATTGGTGAAAGAATTTTTTAAATCGTTCCAGTAATTTCGGAGCCTATTCGATACAAACAAACAAAACAATCTTTCCTCTTTATAATATTATTATAGTAATAGTATATAGTATAGATATGTTACAAAAAATTCTGACCCTAAATGCCAATGCACCAAGCTTTTAATGTTCATCTACCAAACCGGAGAGATCTGTAAATAACTTATTTTCTTATCTCTCAGCTGCTGCTAACACCACTGATTTACCTCTGCAACTGCAATTAACCCTTTATTCAGAAAAAACGTCACAATGCTAAGTAAACACCAAAGTAATGGTCCCAAATACTAATATCATCCTTATTTCCAGGTCGCTCTTTTAAGCGGCGCAGATGAAAGCACGTGCGAGCTAGCGTTCCAATATGGCCGCAATTTGGGCCTGTCCTTCCAGTTGGTGGACGATCTGCTGGACTTCGTGTCGTCGGCGCAGGCCATGGGCAAGCCCACAGCCGCAGACCTCAAGCTAGGACTCGCGACCGCACCCGTGCTGTTTGCCTGCGAAAAGGTTTGTTGGATTTGTTAAATTTTTTTTAAAAAATTTTTAGATTTCATTTTGACGTTGATTATTTTTGTATGAAAAAGTAGGTATAGCATTGCCCTTACAATGTGGTTTCTTAAAAATAAAATGGTTTAGTCGAAATGTTTTATATAAAAAAATTATCTCCTGTGTCTCACGTATACAAATAGCCAGACTCGGAACTACCAACTAGGCCATAGAAATATTCGACCTGTGTCGGAATACTGGAATTCAACTTCGAGACACGTACAAAGTATAAGTACCACTAATGTAAAATAACCTGCTAAGTCATGCATAAGTTAGCATTTGGATCAATATATGGATAAGACAACTTCGTCGGTTACTAAAAATATAGGGAATTTACTTATACAAAAAAACCGTGCCGACGTACTGTACTGATTATTCGGTTCCGTTCCACGGATATAGATGGTGATCTATCTATCGCCGTGGAACGGAACCGAACGCGATCGATTTACAAAAAATAATCGGTATAATCAGATGAAAAACGCTAGTTACGTCGGCACGGTTTCTTTGTATGTGATGAGGCATCTGTATGCTAGTATTATATTACCTACGAGTTTATCTAGTAAAATTTCTAAATAAATTAAGTATGCGAGTACTTGACCTACATACCTAATTCCAAATGATCTTAGGTCGACATACATAAATATTTAGAATTTCTCGGTGCTAGATGTGAGCGTGTTTAAATTCGACTTAATTATGTGGAACCGGTTGCCCTACCCCAACTTTACATACTCGCGGCCATAACGGGCGTGCAAACACACACTTGCGCAAAAATATTCGTTTTCGCAATAAACACGTTGGGCCACAGTAGACCCATTTGCACCATATTGCAAAAATATACACGTCCAAACCACTACGACAGCCGGTTGAGAATGAAGTGAATACACGTATACGATGTGGAGATGAAATTCTTTATTCGCACGTCACGCGTCGTAGTGAAAATAATAAAAATGAAAGTTACGAAAGTGTTTTGAAGCTTTATTTTTATTATCAGTCTAGCTAGGTCATGCATCTATTATGAAACGTCCGAGACGATTTTAGAAACATTTGGTAAACAGGTTATTTAATAGAACTGAAAATAATAAATTGTAGTTCTAAAAACTAAAAAACACGCTTTAATGGTTAGGATAATGGGACAAACTGTTTAAATTATTGCATTGTCATCGGTCTTTGATAAGTCTGCAAAGTTTCAAATCAATCCAACGTTTTGAAGTGGGTGAAAATCACGTTCAAAGATTCCGTTACATTGATACATTGATACATTGATACAAAGATACATAGATACAT
The DNA here is from genome assembly GCA_948252205.1 of Orthosia incerta. NCBI lineage: Eukaryota > Metazoa > Arthropoda > Insecta > Lepidoptera > Noctuidae > Orthosia > Orthosia incerta. The sequence continues at coordinate 13,432,362 of OX411748.1, forward strand.
ACATACCAAGCTAATAAAAGCGTGTTAAAAAATACTGTGTAATTTTATCCACAAAAATTATAATAACTATTTTGCATGTCTAGTATTCTTGGAGCTGATTTTTGAATAGTCAGCTAACTTTTCTCAGATAAATTAATATGACAGTTTGATATATCGCACCCTCAGAATAAAAGTGACCTAACTCAAAAAATGAAATGTATGTTTGTTAGGTCTTCAATAAAAGTAAAAATAAATCTTCAAAAATGTATATTGTTTAGGACTTTTTAATCACCACAGGGTTTTAGAGTAGGCTTTTCAAGGTCAATTTATAGCAAGATCATAAAACAAAGGAATTTTGAATTAGGTCATAATTAACATGCTTTTATTAGCTTGGTATGTCTGTATCTATGTATCAATGTAATCTTTGAACGTGATTTTCACCCTCTTCAAAACGTCGGCTTGATTTGAAACTTTGCACACTTATCAAGGACCGATGACAATGCAATAATTTAGTCAAAGTCAAATATATTTATTCAACTTGCCAATAAGCGGCACTTTTGAACGTCAAACAAAAATTATAATTCACATGTAATAAAAGTTGATTCTGGCGTGTGCGTTTAAATAGTTTGTCCCATTAGCCTTACCAAGATCTTCAGGATTAGCGACTTTTTACTTCAATTTACCATTAAAGCGTGTTTTTTATTAGTTTTTAGAACTACAATTTATTCTAATATTTCTTTTCTATACAAAATCTGTCAATCCAAATCATTTATTCCTCAGATAAAAGTTGTCTGACTATTGAAATTTTGCCTTTTGTCGGGTATTTTTACAAATTAATGGTCACCGTGGACTGTGCCGATTAATTTGTAAAATTCTAGTTTATTATTTGTTGCGATAGCGATGTTTGCACTTGATTGAATGCGTTCCGTTCCCTTCCAGTATCCCGAACTGAACCCGATGATAATGAGGCGGTTCCAAGAGCCGGGCGACGTGGAGAAGGCGTACGAGCTCGTGCACAAGTCGCGCGGCCTCGAGCAGACGCGCTTCCTGGCGCGCAAGCACGGCGCCGAGGCCGCGCGCCTGGCCGCCGAGCTGGCCGACTCGCCCTACCAGAAGGGGCTGGTCGTCAGCGCCGACCTGGTGCTCAACAGGATCAAGTAGCCGCCATCACCAGCCACAGGACTACACACCAAAATAACTCTACATGTTCCATGAAAGGTATCCACAGTTCTAACGCCTCCGAGTTGAGGCATCGAAACCGATCGTCGAAGTAGTTTTTCGTTCACGTCGACTTGAGCCTAAAAGTACTTTGAAACAGTTTATTTTCCATGTCGAGCGCTTCCTTTGATTTCACTTAAAGGTTCATGCGCGAGACCGACGGAATTCTGGATACCTTTTTGCAAGGGATATGGAGGCGATGGACATTTTATTTTTTAGTATTGTATGAGTGAGGTGTCAGCCGGGCCGCCGGGCCGCGCGCGAGTGACGTTGTGTACGTGAGTGAGTTGAGCCGACATGGCGACATATATCGTAGATATTATACGTCAAGCTATACCATGTGCCCTGATAAAATAAACATAATAATTTCTACCTACATACTTTATAAAACACTATGTAGATTTTTGTTGTATTATTGTAATCAGTAGAACTGATTGTCAAGTAATTATATATTACATAATGTTAAAATATATATATTTTATTAGTATTGATATTATATAAATATTTGTACTTTGTGTCCTTCACTTGTGTGACCTGATTTATTTTAAGATAATTTTCTGTGAGTTTTGTGACAACAAGAAGTATCAAGGACTAGCGCGAAGCAATCGCTGCCAGGGACGTGTATGGATTACTCGTTACCAAATACTGTACATATATGTACTGTTATATGAATATGCTCAACTGTTGTTTTGTATCGTGCAATCTTTATGTAGCTATAGATATAAAGTACCTGTGTTCTGCACAAATATGCTATCGACAATCATCACAAAATTGCTTACACTTTGAATTTCTAAGTAGGTGTTCGTTTGTTTCTTACTGTATGTATTTTATGATGTGTAAATACTGAGAGTCATTGGATAAGTTACCCGTGTTTTATCTTCAAAACCAATTACCTCAATTTCTTTAGAGTACACGTTACATACTAAGAGGTGTATGATATATTCTGACCTAGTATTAAATTGTAAGTATTTTACGAGGCCGCACTACGTATTGAGGCAGAATGTGAACATCGGTTAGCCAATTAGTACGTTACAACTGTAAATAATACTAACAACTATATATATTCAATGTAACAGAGGTTTATATAGACAAATGAAGTATCGGAGTACCGCTAAAATTATGCACCATAAGCGCAGTATTCTTAAAACTTGTTTTCTTGAAATTATTAATATTTAACAAAATATTAGTCATTAATAAAATAATATAGTGTAAGGCTGACATAACGACTGAAACAACATGAAAAAGTTCAAAAACAATCTGTCTATGAAACGGCTCCAGCAATTGCAGAATTCAGGAGAAAAGCAATTAAGCGTTATTTCCGGTTAAATGAAGCGTGCATTTCCTTTGTGCGTTTATGCCGTCCAAAATGCGATTAGTAACCGCACCAAATTATTCATTTGTGTGTGAAAACTCGTTTTAAATATAGGTTCACACGCAACTCGTAATTGTCGTGGAAATGCTTTTTAAGCGGAACCACAGCGTGGAAATGCAAGCCATTCAGATAATTGCGCGTCTATCGGAAACGCACTGTCATGGACGAACTTTTTTCATACTTGGTCATTGTGTCAGCCAACCAGTAAATGGAGATGGAGGTGTATGTTTTTTTGTACATTAAAAATGTTAAAATGGGAGTCAATGAAGTTTATTTATATGTATGTAGACATACTTTCATAGGACATACGTTTGTAAATATTATTATTCTGTAAAATGGTAAATCATGAATAATTTTTAATATAAACATTAGTTACAAAATACTGTTTTATTTCAAAAAAAATTTACCACACACAGAAATGGGCCATGTTTATAATAAAAATCTCGATGGTTGCAAATCTTTTATTCAATGGTTCTACACCAAATTTGTATTTATCAAGTACAATTAATAACCCTCGAAATTTTTATAAAAATAACCACAAGACATTTTGCAAATAACACAGAACAGTACACAAGTTTTGTTTACAATTTACCCTTCGAGACAACGCAACATCGATACTTGCAAGGACACACGCAAATGTTAATAGCTCAGGCGTCCTTGACAAAGTCGTAAAATGATCAGCGGAGTATAACAGACAAATTAATGGTGACCCATTTTCGTGGCACCCAGTCTTGCCTGCAAGCTATTGTATGTACTATATGAATGAATGCAATAGGATTCGTGGCCGCGTGTTTGCGGCAATCGATCCACCCGCGCCCGGTACGGCCAGGACAAGCCGAATGCCTGCTCAAAAATGACATGAAAAATGTATACGACCTACTGCACTATACAAAGTACCACAATAATACGTGGCGAAAAGTTATTTTAGTAACAAGCCCTAATAAACCTTATTGAAACGTGATAAAGATGCAATTCGAGCAACTCTTCGATTGGTATGACACCCTGAATCGCGGCGAGGTAATTACAAAGTGTTGACGTTCAATAGATCAAGCAAGTTTGGCTATCACGTAGGTAATTAAAACAGCTGTTTCGCTTGATTTAAAGATAGAAGATTACGAGTAAATATGAGGATAGTTCGTGCTGTACGCCTGTTACTTTTTAGGGTTCCGTACCCAAAGGGTAAAAACGGGACCCTATTACTAAAACTCCACTGTCCGTCTGTCTGTCTATATGTCTGTCTGTCACCAGGCTGTATCTCATGAACCGTGATAGCTAGACAGTTGAAATTTTCACAGATGATGTATATCTGTTGCCGCTATAATAACAAATGCTAAAAACAGAATAAAATAAATATTTAAGTGGGGCTCCTGTAGTGCACATACGACAAACGTGTTTTTTTTGCAGATTTTTGCGATAATGGTACGGAACCCTTCGCGCGCGAGTCCGACTCGCACTTGGCCGGTTATACAAGTATTTTTTGCCGTGCGCCTTAACTTCGCAGAATTTGATTACTGTCGAGGAAATATTTATTGCTCGTATATCAGACATAGGAGACAAACGTGACGTCGCGATATGTAAATTTGCTGAATTCGCATAGGTTTTCTGACGTTTTCATATTGATTAACGATAAGTAGCCATAATAATATCTTTGTTTCGCTAACTTTTTGCGAAGGCCATGTATAATGTTTCTCGTGTTTTGATCACTTCTACTTCATTCCAAGTCGCCAGTCTTGGCTTAGTTTGCGTCTGATTTTTGGATAGTAGTTACAAATCTTTAAAAGCTTTTAATGTTTAAAAATCATTTGCCTATAGAAATATTAACAAAGGAACGACCTACTTCAAGCCTATTTATATGAATATGTGGTTTAGGGCACAACAAAGCGCTTAATCACAAGTGGTGATTTGCAAAAATATTTTAGTCAAAACTCAAAACCTATCAAGAATCAGTAATATTCCGTACGCCTATGTGGATACGTGTTGTAGTGTATACCCGTGGTAGTTAAGCTTTTATATAAAGATTGCAATACCTATTTTTATTAAGGTAAGTGGATTGCAGAAAAAATCGAAATAGTGCTTTTTTAAAGGGTTTTTTTTACAGCATCTTGAAAATTATGAAACAATAATTTTCTGTGAGTCTATCATCAGTCCGCTGATTTTGCTGACGTTGTTATATTTGCCTATGTGGGAACCCTAAATTACCTAGGTATACACAGTCTACGTTGATTTTGTATTGTCCATATAGGCATACTAAGACAGTTACGCATACGCTTTAAATTTCTACTTAAATTAATGGAGTTACATAGTACTCTATAACATCAAGAGCAACTTTTACGAATTTACTAACAATCGTAACATTCGAAAGGAGTAGTTTCATTTTCCATAGCCCTACAGCTGTCATAGTTGGCTGACATTAAGAAGCACGTCATGTCTGAATAATTAAAACCGTGACGAACGTTGCATGTAGCAAGAAAATTACAGTTGAATTTTATATGATCAGTCGTTAATAGAAGTACCTATCCATCTTCGTCAATCGTACATTCTTGAAAGAACTGCATTTATTGTTACTGAAAACTGCTTTTATGATATTTCCTGCATGCCCGGAAATTCACGAAGGGTTACACAGAGATGTAGGTCCCTAAAATAAACCTAAATATAATTATTTACCGTTAATTTACCTTATCAAATGCCTACAGCTTATTGATCAAAATTGTTCTTTAAGGTATTCATCTTCTGTTATTGCGTGTAATTCTGATATTGTGTTCTATTTTAAAAACCAAACATTACATAACAAAAGAATATAAATTTCGCAAACAATTTCAGACTGAAAAATTGTCATCATAATTTATTCTTATCACGCAGTGATACCATAACTCAATGGAAACGTTCACGACTTTGCACAGTTTCATTTGTAACGGCGACGACTTCGCGAGACGGTTTCAGGCTTTCAGTGGTTGGCGGAAAGCCGCTCAGTGACTACCGGACAACTGAAATGATCACCTTCAGTGTGTGCACATTCCTCCCCGCGTTCATACTTCTCAGAATCTGTTGCGTGCTCAGTTATGTGATACGATATTAGTTGTTGGGTTTAGTGAAAACATAGTTTAAATGTTTGCTTTGCACTCTCGAAGATTGCGTAGGTAAGATATCGTTTTATGGTCTGTAGAAAAACCTTGTGCTTTCTAAATATAAGGAATTACAGAATGCGTAATGGCAAACATACACAGTGTTTGATAATTCTGCGTAACGGATCGATTTTATAATTTGGAAATAATAGCTATTGCCTACAACGTGAACTTTGTTATTGGTTTTAATGATTAATCAAAGTATTTTAATCAATTAAAATTTCACCTGAGCCGATAAACTATTAGACTTTCCGAACTAATAAGCGACCAGCCAAAATAAAAATTAACAATAACATACCGTACAAATCTCTTCGTGACTGTATAAATCGGAAGACATGAGAGATTTTGAGGTTCCAAATACGTCGTAAGTAGTGTTACCAAAAGTTTGGGCAGGTTTTAGCTTTTGACAGGCCAGTCTTAACAAAACTTTGGTGTATAGGAGGCTTAGCGTCCCGACGTCAGGGTCACTCCGACGCCGAGCGCGGGAGAGACGGCGTGCTGAGCAGACGAGGGCGGAGGGCGAGCGCATCGCGCGCGAGAAGAGGGAGCGGAGGGCACGGGAGCATTACGAACAACAGCGGAAGGTAATCCTGAATTCCTTACTAACTATTGAGTACCTACCAGACCAGCAGCCTAATTGCGTAAGTGAATTCTCCAAAGCAAACAAGTCGATTCTTGCCCAAAAACTACTTTACGTATTGCATATTACACTCTGAAACGGAAAGGTTATGCACCTTTCCATTACCAATATTTTGACGTAGAATTGATTGTAAAGAATGAACGAAAGCGGAAGAATCGAGATAAAACTTCACTATTGGTATAGTGTAATGTTCGAGTTTGATGAAACATAACGAAGTAGATGAACTTAAACTCAAAGGAGGATGTTTGTACTCTTTACAAACTAATTTGTAAAGAGTACAAACTAATTTGTAAAGAGTACAAACATTTTATCACACACAGTTTTACGTCCTTACGAAATACCGAAAAAGTTGAAAGAAATGATTCTGATTCTTTGAAGGAATCGACTCGTTTGCTTTGGATAATTCACTAACGCAATAAGGCTGCTGATCTAGGGCGTAATTATGGTTTAAGTAGGTACAGTCGCGTCACATCAGTGCTGCAATAGTAACAAGAACTGCTGGGCTATTCTGTAAAAACACCGTGAAAACTTAGGTGTAAAGTTAACTATCCAGCTGATGCTAGGGATCGACAGCTCACTTGACCTTAGTTTTCACTGTAAGAATACTACTACAGTATAAGCAGGCCTCGTAGTCTGTTGAAACTTCATACAATAAACCAGGCTCAAGACGAAAGTGTATTGTTATGATAATTATTGTTTTCCGGATGACAGTAGCTAACTGAGTGTAGATTGTAGGTGTTTCTTTTAGAAAACTTGCGTCCGAAAACGTTTACGTTAAATGGTTTGAACTTATTTGTTATTTTCTTTTGTGAAAATAATTGGCAGTTAGTTCTAATAGGTAGGTACCTAATCGCAATTGAAAGAATTGGTAAATTATTGCTTAAATGAATTCATCATCTTTCTGCCCTTGTCCCATGTTACTTGGGGTCGGCGCAACACGTTTTCTTCTTCCATACCGTCCTGTCCCCCGTCACGCCATCACTGACTCCCTTTTATTTCATATCACTCCTCACACAGTCCATATATATTTTCTTTGGCCGTCCCTTACCTCTCCATCCATCCACATATATATTCATAACTCTTTTAGTAACATGCGTTTCATCCCTCCTCATCACATGACCATACCAGGACAAACGGTTTCCTTTAAACTTTTCTGTCACTGGCGCCACTTTCATACTTCCTCTAAAATACCTACTCATTTCTCACTTTATCCATTGTCTATTGCTTAAATTAATTCAAAAGACAATACAGGGCACCAATCAGCACTTAGGTAAATTACACCTTTCTATAAGTACTTATGAGAAGGTTAACAGTCGTATATCTATCTTCGGTTGCAAGTAAATATTATGTACCTACCAACTACTTACTCTCTGTTATAATAGGCTCATTTAACAAACGCTTTCGTTAATCGGCTAACCTTTTGTGCTTTTGATCTTTGCCCTTAACTGTTACACAATATAATTTGGTACGATAAAATCTTTCATTTAACTAATGCCATGCTGTGTTAAGTACCAATTGTCTAGACGAATCCAACTAAGTAATTAATAAAATGGTTGACAAAGGCAAACATTTTGGTTGGAAATGTTTCTATGGAGAATTTTCTCAAGTAACACGATAGTGCGGTAACAATGATGACACTACATCATAAGATTTATATCTAAGCCTCCCACATGACTGATGAAATTGAAGGTGTGGCCCCAACCTCTTCAAAACATCGTGTTAATGATATTTATAATGTTTCAAATGCCTACTATTAATGGTAAAGCGACAATAGCTTAAAGGCTTACGTGATTGATCGAAAGGTTATAGAGTTCAGATCCTATAGGAATGATAATTAATGCGCATTGGTAGAATGTAGGTCAATTCTCACATTGATTATAGCGAAAAAATAAATACTACAACTTTATTGTAAAGTAAAGCACGGACGGGTATTAATCTACCTTCAAAATAGCTACGATAAAGGAAATCCGCTCTACCATTGACTTTTTGTAAAATGTTATTATCTTTGTAAAATTCTGGGTTCAATTCCTGGGCTTGGCAGTGTTATAGGGTTTATTCATCTGATATTCCTCAGTAACAACCCAGACATTAGACTTGCGTTCGATTGATGGCAATAGGCTCATCTATTACTCGTATTACATTGAACTTAAATTTATCTGGTGATATGTAATTTTGCTATAAGTTCATCTTTAACTTATCACTTCGAGGAAGGCGTGAGGTTATGTTTATTATTATAAGTGGAACAAATTACATTCTAACTACAGGCTCGAGAAGAGCTGGCGACGTACCAGCCGTGGGGACGAGCGGGCGGCGGCGCTCCAAACTCTCGAGGCGTACGGTTTACCAACCTCAGAGACAAAGGAATCTTTCCCGAAGACGAATTGAGGGTAAGTGCAATATTTAAAGAAAGAAGTTCATTGGCACATTAAATAACAACGAAAACAAGTCCAGATAGAAAAAATATGACTTCATGAGTCTACCTCTAGGCTCGACAAGAACCTTTTAATTTGCAAACTGCAGCGATAGTAATGCAAGATAGTATTATTTACAGACCAGTATTCCTAATTTGGTAGAGGCATAGGTACGTCCAACAAAAGTTTGGAAATTTTTGCAGTGGCTCAAGCACGATATTGTACTTTTTGTCAGCTACAAAGAATAATCTATACTAATATTATAAAGAAGAAAGATTTTTATGTACCGAATAGGCGCCGAAACTACTGGACCGATTTAAAAAATTCTTTCACCATTAGAAAGCTACATTATTCCTGAGTGACATAGCTTTTTTTTAATCCCGAAAACGGTTGCTATGGGGTGGTCCACGTGAGCGAAGCCGCGGGGAACAGCTAGTACTCGTATAAATATGTAAACCAACTACAAAAATAGGTACTTCGAGCCAGTTTTTATTTTTTGATAAAGAATAGATTACACGTAGGTGTACATTTAAGAGTTAATAACATCTTTATATAATTGTCAATCTGTTTGCCAAACATTGTTTGTGATGAACAATTTATTCATATAAGTTCTTGTCATCTTAATTACATACGAAGTATATTTAGAGAAAGTGTCTACGACATTGAAGTGGCAATGCCTACAGCAACTAACATCCACGCCAGTGGTGTTCAACCTCAAGTTTTTTTTATTATACTACCTTGCTAGATTTAACAAAATATATCTTATAAATCTCAGTACTGCACAATAATGCGTGTCGAATTCATATTATTCCTGCATAAGTTTCGACCGATCCCTCAGCTAGACCCTACGGTTTAGCTAAAGGTCCCGAATAGCGTAGAAGTAATGTGGCGTAGCACGTAGCAAGCACTGTAGCAAACCACGTATCAAGCACTGGCGTAGCGTGTAGCAAGCACTAACGATGCGGTAGCGCGTAACAAGCTCTGAAGCGTAGCAGACACCGTAGCGTAGCGCGTAGCAAGCATTAGCGTAGCGCGTAGCAAGCTCTAGCGTAGCGCGTAGTAGACTCCGAAGCGTAGCGCGTAGCAGACTCCGAAGCGTAGCGCGAGGCAAGCTCTGATGCGTAGCGCATAGTATGGCTCTGTAGCGTAGCGCGTAGCAAGCGATGTACTGCGTACCACGTGACTGGCAAAGTAGAAAATGCCAACTTTGTGTTGCCAGTTGCAACATTTGCAAACAAGAAAACAGTGGTTGAGCATCTCTGTACTTATTGTAATAATAATTGCATGCCTGACTGATTAAAACAAGCGTGTAATTGAAACAATTATTTGTCTATGAATGATTATGAGATCTGTATTTAAATCTTACTTAATGCAAATTATTATGATACGTCTCGCTCAACATTTTGAACTAACATGCAATTTGTATAATGTGCCTCGTTAATCTTGTGACGAATTGTTATGATGTTGTCAACAAATGTTACTTAATTAATTACAACAAGATATGTGTATATTCGAAGATATGCAAGGTATTCGAAATTATGCAAAAGTAGTATGTTGCTGATAAAATATTCTGTTCGTCGCAAAACTAATAATTCAAAACAAAAGGTGAAGGAGAATAACAATTTGATTGACCTATTTTGTTTCGTGACCTCAAATGATTGGCACACGTGTGCGACTACAACGCATGCTCTGAATCTCAAAAATTTCATAAAAAAATATACTTATGTATTATAACAAGTTACATGTATAGTTAACGTCGTTTCTCAAATCTCAGTAATAGTACAGGTTATATAGTTACTTACTTAATTAATCGGCACATAAAATAGTTGCATATGGCGATTGACCGATGGCTATAAATCTATATAAGGTAAAGGGTCATTCATTACTTGTATGTTATTAAGGCGGGACCACACCGTAGCGTTACGAAACGAAGATGTATAAAAAATGTGCGAATGACTGCTTCTGCCGTATCGAGGATATGAAATTTGTTGACATACATTTAAGGTATTTTGTATTTTCGTCATCAGTAATTTCCTCTCTTTAAAAGCTGTCCGCGTTCCCTTAATGTAATAGCAATAATTAAACGACACGATTTTATTACAAAACCGATTGCTGGCTGGCAGGTAGATCGTGGCATCAAAGATGTTAATTTTGTTTGTCCATGGTTTCCAATACAATTTCTATCAATTTTCTATGTGAAAATGAATTAATTCATTTGATTGCCTTTGTTATGGCGAGGTGATCAAGCCTAATTGACAAAATATCGACACCATAGCTGATTGGAATGGTTAATTAAACATAGGCTTTTTGATTTTGTAGGTCACAATATACATAGCTAATGTGTGTATTGTTATGTTTTGATGAAAATGACAGGAACGTTTTGGATTTTGATGAATGAGGAGCTACTGCTATTGTGTATCATTCATAATATAGATTGGAAAGTGGGAACGAAGCGGGTCCTGGAGAGATTTGATCCTTTCAGTTGACCCTTTCTAATGGTGCTACAAAAATACAGGTTGTTCTTTTCCCGGTTCACACAAATCACTTAAAAGAAGGTCTTAAAGTATTATTTTTTTGTTTCCAGCTATGTTTACTTATCTTTCGGAACCTCTTCTCCTTCCGCCCAATATAATGTCATATCTATATCTAAATAATAATAAATTTATAAATAAACTTAGGTCTAGATACATTGCACGGTGAAGTGAGACAAGCATTAAAGTTCTTAATCTAGTTAGTGGGTGCTGTATCTGTATATGTTATATCTGTCCACTTTCAGGGTGTATCTTTATACGAGGCTTGTCGCCGCTGGAACACGTCTCCCCTACGCAGACAGCGACAGACGCCGGTGAAGCTGCGCGAGGATCCGCAGCTTTGCTACGCCGAACCGCTGCGCAAGAGCGTCGACAACGACATACGATACAAACAGTCTCCGCACGAACAACAGAACTACAAACAGATATTAGGTACATAAACTATTCTTCTTTATCTTTTTGAGTTAAGAATAGAATAGAATAGAATAGAATATACTTTATTGTACACCATCAAATTATACACATTTTCAAGAAAACTTATTTCTACGGGTACAAAGGCGGTCTTATCGCTGACAGCGATATCTACCAGACAACCTTTGGATGGACTAAAAAAAAACTTAGAATAAAAAAGGGTAGTCTGCGGTGTACTGTTATTAGATTAAAACATAAATATATACAAGATTATATTACTATAATAAATACTATACATTAACCTATATATATAAACATACATACATAATATTATATGAAATTTATATAAAGAGAGAGAACAAAAAGATAAAGGTTTAAATAATGATGACAGAGATTATATCTAAATAGAAAAGCGTTAGAGAGAAAGGAAATGGTTTTTAACCAGGTTTTTAAAAGAAACCAGTGACTGGGCTTGTCAAACTGACAACGGTAACTCATTCCACAATCGCACAGCCTGGACTGTAAACGAGTTAGTTAACTTTTTAAGCTTTTTATTTTGAGTAAGCTGTTGGTCCCGGCTGCGTATTTCTGTGTCCAATAGGAGGCAGTACTGCCTTAAAACGTGCACGGATTTGTTACGCTAACTCCGTTTCCAAAACCGATCCACTCGTCCTCTTATCGCGCACGGGTTTGCAACGCAATGTTCTCCCAAACACGTGTTCAAGGCGATGCATGGAACTTAGTCCTCCAATCGCGCACGGGTTTGCAAGGAGCATGCGCCTTGATTAATCGCCACAAATCCGTGTTTGTTCGTGGGCATTTTTGTGTTTGATGAATGTGCAAGAAAACTCAAAAAAAGTCTTTAATTTTTAATTAGGACAATAATAAATCTACATTCAAACATGTATGAGTATGATCCCTATTGTAGGTAAGGCAATCAATGTAGATAATATGTTCTTTAATAGTTCCATATTAATCGAAAGCACTATATAAACATATCCTCAAAATATTTTAATGGTAGGTATAATTTAAAACTTTGCTTGTAATTATTTATAACCATCACAAGATAAAACGTTAAATGTTTGTTTGTCCAATTTTTCTTTGAATACTTCTAATAATCTAGTATTTTTTATAATTTGATACCACACTAATTTCAAACGCTACACAGTGGGAAAACGAATGCGACTGAAGAAGTGGCAAGACGCGAGCGGTGAAGTTTCATGTATCGACTTGACCACGTGGAAGAACAGTTTGTGTTACAAACCCGTGAGCCATTAGAGGACGCGTACCTTTAATTGAACACGAATTTGCAAAGGGAGTTAGCGTAACAAACGCGTGTTTCAAGGCAGTACGGCCTCCTATTGGACACGGAAAAGTAAATACTCGTCCCGGCTGTCATTTGTAGTTCTTTGATACCCAGTTGTGAAGGACAGAGGCAGTTGCTCCATGTAAAATACTGGTATTCAGCTTCATCCGGGTAGACTGGAAGCCGACGCCAACGTAGTTGGACAAGGCTCGGTAGTTTGATTGGTTGATAAATTAGGTCCTGTAGCTGCAGTTGTTGGCCACGTTAGTTGCAGTGTCAGTCGCGTTCATTAGGTCCTTCAAAGTACAGTCGTATAGGCACTTGGGGCACTTCATAGTTTACACAAGTATAGACTATACTTATTAATATATGCACAGAAGTACAATGTTAAGGACACAGTCCGTAAACACTGAGTACTAAGCTCTAATTCATCATACACTGGTCATTTCAAAATGACAAAACTTTAAAATGACCAGACAAAGAAATTGTCTTTAAAGTTTTTAAGAAACTTGAAGGATATAATCCGCCGGCTTTCACTCCTACATCATTATAATAAATTATGATAAATATTTGTAGGTCTACGCTTAGCAAAACCTTTGCATATTAAATTAATAAAGATGGAAGATTTGTTTGTTACATAAACCTGAATATATAATGATGAAGTCTATGCCTAGATCTTCGGTTTATTTTCATTAAATTTTATTTGTCTTATAAACATAAATGTTTCAGATGAGATGGTTACTAAAAAAAAGAAAGCCGTAAAAGATGAAAAGAAAAAGAATTTGGAATACGAACGCAAAATGGTAAAGCAATTTAAAAATACATAAATGTATTGTAGATAATATATAAAATATTTAATATTTTCAGCATGCCATGGAAAGTCCATGGGGTAAACCAGGGCCAGGTGGCACTATCTGGAGGAACCCCCGAAATGTTGGGCTAAATTTCTCTAAGTCTATGGTCCGTATTAAAATAAAGATAAAAATATTCTAAAAAGACATTTGAAATTAATATTTTAAATATTTACCTCAGGGTTGGACAGATAATGAAATTTTTACGAAAATCGATGGGGCTAACAGGCGCAACGAGAAATCTTCGCTTACTTTACCGAAAGTAAAGGGAGACGATGATTTCAGAGAAGATAACATGCCTAATAAGGAAAATGTTAAACCACAACATGTTGAAAAGCTACCAAATATTAAACACGCTGGCAGTCCGCAAAGATATCCAGAACCAAGACGATTCAGTCTAGACGTAAAAGTTAGACACGAAGTTTGTTACGGTGGCAATGGAGAAGGCAGACGGAGTCCAAAGAAAACCAGATTTGTTAAAAGATTATCGAATGGCGATAAAGTGACAAAATTAATACTTGATGATAGTTACGATAGAGAAGAAGCTGTAGTTGTTGCTGAGAAAAAGCCTACGCCTGAGACTGCTATATTACACGTCACGGGTGGAGTGGAACTAGTGCCGCTCCTGGCTAGAAGACGTCGCGTCGGCGCACGCACTCTGCCGTCCAGCGATGTCACTAGACAAGCGGATCAGTCGTGTCAGTACGTATCACACTAGTAAATACAATTGTTAGTATTACAAACAAGTGATGATTAGGTATCTATTCTCTATGACATGATCTATAGAGGCATGGATTGGCATTTTTCGTCGATACTTCTATAAGAATCTGAGCATAATGTAAGCTAACCAAGGTCACAGAAAATAACAGAATTCAATTTATAAGATCATTCATGACATCTGACCCCTTTAACAAATCGATTAGATCCACTGGGTTCATAAAGTCTGAAGCATTGCATATAGACTTTTTACGAGTATTAACGTAGATAAGTAATTTGCCGAAGGCTTACACAGTTGCGTGACACGTTTTCCCGAATCGTAAATTTATTCGCGTGTAAAATGTCAGCGGATGTCGTAACACTTTTTTCGTAAATCATATTGTAATATTGAATTATGAGCCGCGATTCGGAAATTCCATTGCATGTGTAGTGTCTGATGGTTTTTATGAGAATTGATTAAGTAGGTAGTGCAATTTATTAGGTAATGTACTTTGTATAAATTAGTGCATTTTAGCTGTAAAAGGAAAATAAGTAAATGTTACTCAGCTTATTTTTTTGTATATTACGGTAGCCGCTCGTCAACGAGACGCTCCAAAATAAATTCTAATCAACCAAGCTAGTTAAATTCATTCTTATCATTTTAAAAATCATCAGCTTCTTGCCCTTGTCCCATATTACTTGGGTTTGGCGCAATACGTTTTTTTCTGCCATACCGTCCTCTCCCCTATCACGCTATCTCCCTTTTCTTTCATATCACTCCTCACACAATCCTTCCATCTTTTCTTTGGCCGTCCCCTCCCTCTCCATCCATCCATCCATTTTTATTCATAACTCTTTTAGTAACATGCGTTTCATCCCTCCTCATCACATGACCATAGATAATAATAATATCATTTAAAAAATATAATTAACATCATCATTTAATAGTATTTTTTTTTAAATGATGATGTTAATTATATTTTTTAAATGATATTATTATTATATATATATATATTATTACCGGCTATGAACTCTATATTTTATGTTTGATCTTGAACATTCCGTGTTAACTTATAAATATTTACGAACGTTGCCGGTGCGATGATTCGAGTTACAAATAACGGTAGGCAATGTTTGGTCACCAATCCGGTAAGGCAGAGGTTGCATCATGGCTTTCTATCTGTTGGTTGGGGTCCATACGAGATTAACGGCGTTCATTAGACTCGTGACGTGCGTCTTCTTAGTGCCAGTTGTTGATAATGATCGTTGACACCTCGGCATAGATATCGATGAGTAACTACGTAATTCAGATAAATGGTAATGTATTTCATGCTGCCTCTGAACCGTGACCTCCTTACAATAGGCTTTAGTTATGCTGATCTTCGGTATTGATAATAGAAAAATTCTTTGTAGACCGGTTTAGGCTCAAGCTGATAAGAAGATCGAATCTATTCAATTTTAAATATCTGCAGTTGTAATCGAATACAGTATTTGAATGGTTTTTATAGGTGGCGCGAAACGGTCAATATGGACTACTTGAGAGTACTGAAGAATCAGATGAAAGTGAAGTGTATTCAACAAGAGGTAAGATAATACATACACACACGCTTTTAAATAAGGCCAAGAGCGTTACATTACTTTTTAGAGGAATGCGGAACAGGGTGTAAAGTGCCGCAAACCTCCGTTGAAAAGGGAAGGATCCTCCGACCAAACGGCTGTTGTGTCTGGACCGGGCGACTGTTGTTTGTGTTTAAATCGCGCCGAAAACTTAGCTTGCGCGATGCAGGATTTGTTTGACCTTATGTCATTAGTTCGTAAGTGGCGGCGTTTGTGGCGCTACAACCTTGAAGGATCCCGAAGTTTTGCAATAGGGAATCATTAACCGACTTTCCAAAAAGGAGGAGGTTCTATGTTCCCCCGTATGTTTGTTTTGTGTATGTTAACCGATTTCTCCGTCAATTGCAGACCGAATTAGATTTTATTTTGTTTGAAACTGTATGTTCCTGAATTGGTTCCATTTAAATTTGGTGAAGATCTTATGAAGTACTTCGGAGAACTCTTCAATAAACAACGGCAAATATCTCGGGATTGCTGCAATCGCATGTCTGTTTACGTCATTATATAACATAACATCACACTGATATGCTCTAAAGGGGTACGCAGATGTGTACAGTTCACTCTGATACACTCTCAGTTCACCAGTTATGTTCAAGTTTTATGTTATTCGGGTAATATATTCTGATTTCTGGCATAACTTTGGCCATCATACGTACCTTACTATAGAACTTACTTATTATGTACCAACAAAAACAACCTGGCCAAATGGAATATCATAGACTCATCCAAAACACAGTGCCAGTGTGGGGCCCCTTCGCAAGATATAGCCCATCTCCTTGTCTGCCCTTCATGCCCAACCACCTGCACCTTCGGGATTTCAACGTAGCAAATGATAGAGCTGTCCGAGTAGCTACATACTGGTCGGAGAAAATCTGAATGGTTGTATAGTTAAGAGTTAATCGACCCGAAAGAAGAAGATTATGTACCAAAACTAAAAAGTGAAAGATTAAAACTTTTTTTCAAAAAAATACAACCGACTTCCAAATAAAAACACTAGGTATAAAGTGAAAAATAACTTCAATTTCGGAAGTCGGTGTCAAAAAACGAAGTAACGAAACCAGCAGCCTAATAGCGCAAATGAATTCGGTAAGGCAAAGGGTTTGAGGGGAAATCCACATCGCGTCTTTCATCTCGCATGTGATTTGTCAATTGATGGCGGATAAACTCTTTGCTTTGCCGAATTCACTTTCGCAGTTAGGCCGCAGGAACACTGACTGCCAAAGTTTATTTTTCACTTTGTAATGTTTTTATTTGGAAGTCGGTTGTATTTTTTGTAAAAAAGTAATTTTTTCCTTAACATTCCCTTTTTTACAGGCGTATCGTCTTGACTCAGCAGAGAGCGTCCGAAAGCATCACGAGACGTGGGAGTCTCTCTGGGGAAGGCAGGGTCATGGAGCTCCACTGCGGGGCAAATACGCGAGGAACAACCTAGCGCAGTTACTTTACGAAACACCCCTGACCAATGCTCAATAGATACTTAGAAGAATTTCACGTAGAGAAAACCCTGACGACAATTAAACCAACTCAGACAGAGATTTTTTTTTTATTTTGGCATGATAACTCTGCCAGGCCCTGCCTCGTCTGTCGCCCTGTCAGAGATAGCCAATATGAATACCGAGAGGGGCGAAGGCATATAATACGAGTACATAAGATAATGTTGATGACATCCGAAATGAGAATGAAAACACAATAACATCGATTTTCCCACACGTGTTGTGCAAATAGATTAGTATCTATGCAGATGATGATGCCTTGTGGTACATTGAATGCGTCATTAGTTTATATAGACGTAAAATTTCAATTTTCATTTATTCTTTTCTTGTTCGTTTTGAATTTGATATGTGATTGGGAATTTAACATAATAAAATTAATATTAGTGCCAACCAATAAAAATATAATGACAAAATTACAACCTTGTCTAATAAAAATAAATGTCTAAAGATAGTAAAGATAACTGTAAAGAATGTGTTGTATGGTCGTAAATGTCTCAGTTACTATAAGTATCATCATCCCACCGTAATGATTATATTACCATATAATTAAGCTTAGCTAGCACGAACATTCAATAAATACATTTCTTAACAATATTCATCTTCAAATGCATTTTTACCTTGTCCTCCTTTAATAAATACTTATATCTAATTTCATCTTGAAACCAGCACTAATCACAATGTGTAACTTTTGTAATTATTAACAGTAATTACTTCACCCTTTCTGATTTTATCTTCAATCTGGACCAAAATAAATCTTTAATTGTAATTACTCTTTTCATCGATAAAAACTGTTTCAGAATTTCATGTCGTAAAAAATGAATTAAAGGAAGTAATTCCAAGTTGGTAAAAATAATTAAAACACCGCAAATTGAAATAACTTAACTTAAGAAAATGACTATTTCACGAATTTTAATTTGTGGGTAAATGAACTCTGCCCTGTGAAAGGATGAATGAATAAAGTGTTTTAAAATGACTATAATAAAGTGTTTTCTTGTGATATCGTCATAATCACCATTAATTAGCCGAAAGACGTTCACTGCTGAACATAGTGCGTCTCGCATCCAGCGGGTTCTAGCCTCTTGTGATATATCATCACTTACAAACTAAATTATCAACATTTAAACCTGTATCCACATTTTTATTTAACCATTTGATAGCCCTTCTTAGTGGAAATGAGATATTTTAATGAGAGTAACTGGTTAGAGACATTTTTCCGCTGTTGATTTAGTGACACCATTACTAGAGATTGCTCATTGCAACATTAGCTACCTACTTTTTAAAGTCAAAGTATAATTTAATTACATTTTAGCTGTGACTTTAAGATGAAGGCCTTCCTCCACAAATTGCTAAGTTAATTTAAAACATCATTCTGTATCTGCATCTTCAAACGATTGAGGGAAAATAGAACGATGTTTACTCACTTAGTGGTTTGGGCCCATGTGACAACAATAATTATCAAAACAAACAACAAATCTAAAATGTCTCGAACTTGTCCTTGATCTAAGTTGATATGTACTCAGATTATACATTGTGAAGTCTATTAATAGACAATTTGAATGCAATAAAACTCTTACACAAGATATTTCATCGGCCCACGCGCCGCTTATACAACTGCAGATGCACCCATTGTATTACGATGAACTTTCAACAGAGAACAGGTTCATGATACTTACTTTTATGCATACTTATATACCTACTATGTTTGGTGATCCACCTGTCTGGAATTGACGATATTTTATGAATATATACTTACAGATAGTAACCTATACAGATAAGTAAAATAAATAAAATTGTTTATTTCAATTACATAAAGCATTAACATACGTGATATGGAGATCACCTTTTAAGCAAGAAGATGCTTGTGATAGGTGACTCCGCTCTTCCACTTAACATTATACAGTGTATGCAATTGTAAACAGAATAACAAAAAAATAAATAATCAAAACAATAAGAGAAAATACAAAAAGGAGCGCGCTTGTGCGATTTGTGCGAGTAGGTTTTGAGTGTGTGTGTAATAGTGTGAGTGTATGCGTGCATGAGTAGGTATAGTAGTGTGAGTGTAGATTGAATTTATGTTAAATTCGATTGCCTGCATTTAGATATAAGTTTAGGTTTCAGTTAGGTTACGTCCTAGGGCTAACCCACCTGCGACAGTCTCTTGTAATCTGTGGTGTCTTGGGATCGGAGGGAGCCAGGAACATCCTCCTCCACTAACGATTTCGTTACTGAGGACTTATTTGTTATTGGACAGATTAAGGAAGAGAATTTACCATGACCTCAATGTCGTCATAGGTTTTAGTCTTAAGCCATTCAGTTACAACCAATTTACAGTCACGGAGTTTCAGAGGATAGACGTGTAGTTCCTTATTTAATATATTATATAAGTGGGAAGATTGCCTTGCATACTGCCTCTTAGCAAAAACTGATCTAATTGGGACAGTTGGCGCGACTAAGTAGCGCCGTCTGCTACTCATACTCGGTTTTATGGGATCATACGGAAGAGATTTGTGTTTTCATAAGGTAGAGAAACATCATCAAAGAGAAAGTTTTGAAACCATGATTTGGTCACGACCCCTAGCATTGGGGAATCGACGCGAGGAGGAGGAGGATACAGGTAAGAAGATTTTGAATACATATAAATGAATACGTATGATGATGCTTAAAGAATTTTGACACCATAATGTAATGGACAAATATGTAAAAATAAAACCCATTTCTTCCCAACATGTTAACTTAACATTAACATATTTTACTTATAATCTAGAATTTTTTATACATTTATATAATTCCTGAGTTGTCTGGTGCTGGAACCCCGGTTTGGGTAAAGGTCTCCTCCAGTTAACTTCAATTATCTCTATGCCTTGCTTTTATTTGCCATTATTTTCCAGTATGTCTATTATTTCATTAATCCATCTGTTCTTTGGACGTCCTCGGCTTCTTATACTACCAATTAGTATATTCCTTCCCATCTTGTGGTTTCTAGTGTCCATCTTTTGTATCTGTATCTTGCTAGGTGTCCTGCCCATCGCCACTTTAGTGTTAAAGCGTAATGCAGAGTATCTATGAGTTTTGTCTTTGTTTTCGCTTCTTATTTTGTGTATTTTCCTTATTTTCAATATATGTACTTCTTTCCATTGCTTTCTGACAAACCGCTAGTTTAGTTTTTTATTTTAGTGTTGTATGCCATTTTTTGGCAGCCGTATGGGGGAGTCGGTAAGATGCAGGTGTCCATTACGGTCTTATTGTGAACGGTGAAGGGGGCAAGCGCCTTTTAGGATTTCTTTAAGGGACCTCTTCTTCATAGCATTCAATGTAATATAGTGGATAGTACAAAAAAATAGGTTCTAGGGCTCTAGGATTCATTATTGGACTGGTATGGTTTAGCAACATAAAAATAATACATCTGGAACGCTAAGAAAATGTTAAAAGTAGAAAAATAAATTGTTCGAGTAAATTCTGGAAGTTTATGCTCATTTATTAGCTTGTAACATCACATTCAATGCTGTAACGATGAGCAGTCATCTCATTCTCAAGCATTTCGTGTTTTATCTCTTGGTATGTAGGTAAAGTGTTATTACATTCTTTATTGTTAATATTACGAATTCACGCATAATTTTAACAAGTAGACAAACTACACAATTACTTTGTTATGAATGATTATGACTAAGTAGAGCTGCAATGCATTAGAAGTTATTGCAAAGCCCCGATTTCTGAATTAAGAAATATGATGTTGAGTATTTGTCAAACTATACTTTCGCCTGAAAAGCTATCAAAATTAGCACATTTTAACTGCACATACTTAATCCAGAAACCGGCCCTAAGTCAAAAAGTGATGGCAACGGTTAATTAATTACTATTCTGATCTAGCATGCTATTTTTGTTTGTAAGACTTAACCGTTACAACATGTCTAGAGGATTAAAATATAATAGATATTATGTACTAACTCCCTAATTAAATTATTAAGGTTAAATTGATCATGATATTAAATTAGCCGTTAGTTAATCTTAACACCTATCATATATCATAACACTTTGCAAGACATACAGCTAAGATTGACACACATATTATTACACTGCAATCGGAATGCAAACAGCCCTTCGGGCATTACATGTTATTAATATTTCGCAAGCCGTATTGTGTCGAGTACTACGTGGTGTTAAGTGCAATGTAAACAGTTCATTGATGAGTCTCTAATTGTTCTTATACCCTCGAGACGGCGGGTCTCGCGTGGGTACGTGCGACTTATGGTGAAATCTGTAAGCAAACAGAAATATGCGCATGTATGTAAATGACACACCCGGAGAAAGCCTCGAACTATGACGAAATTACAATAAAACTGTAAAAACACCGACTCCTCTGTCAGGTGTGTTTGCAACAAAAGATAATAATGAATCGACCAAGAATTCATTCATAAATATAGCTTTTTAAACATTGTCCGTTGGTAAATTATATCATTTCGTTTATCACCTGTGTGTTAAGACAAGATTCAAGGACATTTATACTTAACTACATAAAATACAGGTAAAGAAGGTTGTTATAATAGTTGTCGAAAAAAATTCATGTTAAGTCAAGCCATGTCAATTAACGCGAGGAAAATCTTAAGGAATTCTGATCTAAATAAAAACTTTTATTTGTTGCAAATGGCAACTAACTCCTAACTAATAATTTTAAAGATATTGTGGCAGATAGGCTCTAATTTAATGCATTTCGTCCCACGAGAAATTGTGATGCCATCAATTATCAGCTTAAGTTATGGCATCGAAATAAGACATAAAACGATATGTTTATTTGAAACATTCGCTATAAATAAACAACACTCTCCATCCAACATATCATTTAACATCTTAGCTTTGTCTATTAATTAGTAAAGTTAACATGTAAACTAGGCTTGTATCTAACAAAGCGAAGATTTCTGTGATTTTTTTTTCACACAACAGACCAATCATGTTTAGAGTCGGCCCATCAAATGTATGATTAATTGTTAAGTGATATCTCCATTGACAGGAACGTGAGTTACCAAAGAATTTTACACTTCAATTTGTCAATCGTTGATTGGTGCCTACTTCTTATTATTGCGATGTGACGAAACTTATATGTCAAATAAACTCTCTCTAAGTTTCTACTCAAGAAAACAATTGAATTTATGGTTTGCCTGAAAAAATCTATAATGAGTTTCAATTATGTAATCACAAACATCTTATGTCAATATCTGCAGGTTTTTTGCATAAAATTATTGTCTTGCCTGAAAGACTTTTGCTGGATGGAATAGGCAGGTTCTAACATTCAGCAGTTGGCCCTTCCAATGAGAAGAAGAACTCGCCAAATGGTCTTCAGCTGGGAAGGTAAAGGTTACCTTATATTACCTAAGTCATTAGTGTGTATTCATGTAATCTGTCCAATCGAATCAGTTAATTCCCTGTGTTCGTATGTGTGTGTTATTATTAAGTTTTAATTTCTGATAAATATCATTAAACCATGTAAATAAATAAGTAGTGTTTGTTTTCAATCTTAACAAAATTACATGTACCTAAATACTTATTCAACAGTTATACTTTCAAAAATTATGTAAATGAGAAATTATGAGTTGTGTGATGTTTTTGGAATCGAACACACAAAAAAAAACCTTAATTTATTTTATTTTAATAATATTTTTTTTTAAGTGAATATACAACTAAATATTCTGTGAATATTTCAAGCGTCTACCTGTTGCCGTTATTAATATCGAGCAAAATACGGAAAAAAAAATCACGTTTGTTGTATGGGAGCCCCCTTAAATATTAATTTTATTCTGTTTTTAGTATTTGTTGTTATAGCGGCCATATAATACATAATCTGTGAAAATTTCAACTGTCTAGCTATCCCGGTTCATGAGATACAGCCTGCAGGTGACAGACGGACAGACAGACAGACGGATCGTGAAGTCTTAGTAATAGGGTCCCGTTTTTACCCTTTGGGTACGGAACCCTAAAAATAATAATTTTACACTGAATATTAGATATATCCAGTTATCCACATATCTAGCTTTGAAGGAATTTCAATAAACGGAAAACTGTTAAATCAGTTAGGGTAGTGCTAACTCTCTCTATTTTTTTGTGTAAATACATATATGCAATTAGAGATTTTTTTATTAACTACGTACCTACTCACTAGGTGTCCACGGGCGTCAAGAGGGGAGGGGGAGGGAAGCCGGGAGGTACAATTGTCTCCTGGCTTTCAATAAAATATTCAAAACCATTGAAAAATTTCAAAAAGCCTCATATTAGATAACCTATCATAACAAAAATATTCGAGCTTGCTACGGTTGCTCTTCCTCCTCAAATTGTTCTGCCGGCGCTCATGTAGATGTTGCTTAGAATTTTGATCCTAGCAAGTAGTTAGGTAGCCACATTAGATTAGAACATTAACTAATCTCAACAAGCATTCCGGTTCTGATAAGGATGATGTAACCGGCATTTATTTAAGGAAATTAATTGTTCTGATCTGCAATAACGGATATATCAGGCCTTCGGGCTGCAGAATCAAACCATTTCTGATAAGCAAGAAATCGCTGAGACATTAGAAAATTTCTTTACCAACATTCCGTTAGAGGTTACGAAGTCACTTCCCTCCTCATCTAAATTGGCTGCAGCTCTTCTTAAGGAATACTTTACTGAAGACATACCAACCTTTAAATTTAAACCAATATGCATTGATACAATTAAAAACGCGTTCAAAAGTCTCAATATAAAAAACACTGAAGACTTATGGGGGATATCCGTTAGGGTTATTGGAGATATCATTGACTCAATTGCTCCTGTCCTAACAGGCATATTCAATCAGTGTTTGGACAGCGGCACGTTTCCTGACTTAATGAAACACAGTAAAGTAGTACCAATTTTCAAATCAGGCTGTAAGAGCGATCCCTCTAATTATAGACCTATATCCGTGCTACCAGCATTGAGTAAAATCTATGAAAAAATCATGCTGGACCATTTCAATTCATCGATGTTGTCTCATTTCAATTCAAATGGAATCCTGCATAGTCAGCAGTTTGGTTTCACGAAAGGTAGGTCGACAACGGACGCGGGAGTAAAACTCATCAGCCACATCTTGGAATCTTGGGAAACATCCCAGGATGCCATTGGCATTTTCTGTGATCTGTCAAAAGCGTTCGACTGCGTCGACCACAACACAATGATCTGTAAATTACAACACTACGGAATTCGAGGACAAGCTGCTGATCTTGTGCTTTCCTATTTATCAAACAGACAGCAAAAAGTAAATGTTAATGGGGCGACGTCCTCCGGGTCTCTAGTCAAAATGGGCGTGCCCCAAGGTTCAATTCTCGGCCCTTTCCTTTTTCTTGTTTACATTAATGATCTCCCTTTTATGATGGCCAAATTATCGGATATAATTCTATTTGCTGATGATACTTCGCTAATTTTTAAAATAGATAGGAAAGATACGGATGCCTTACATGTCAATGAAAGTCTAATTGTTCTCTCGGAATGTTTTTATTTTTTTTATTTGTGATGGGTTTGCTCTTGACTCTAGTCTAGGTCAAAGGTGACAGACACAGAGTCGACGATGGAGCGAGCTTACCCAGAAGAAGCCTGTTCACTCTAACTTTGAAGAGATTCGGGTTGAATGCGTTCGGAAACACAGACGCAGGCAGTGAGTTCCACTCATTCGCTGTGCGCATTATAAAGGATGTTTGGAAGCGCTTGGTGCGTATTGGTGGAATGGCAACAAGGTAAGGATGGTAACTTGCAGTGCGTCTAGATGTCCGATGGTAGAAGGGGGCTGGTGGGATGAGGTCGTGGAGTTCTTGAGCACACTCACCGAAGTACAGTCTGTAAATGACCGACAAGCAGGCAACCTTGCGGCGATGAGCCAAGCTGTGTAGCTTGGCATCCGCCAGCTCAACGTCGCCAATGAGCCTCTTGGCTCTGCGTTCCACCGAGTCAAACGCGGCAAGCTGATACTTAGCTGAGCCATCCCAAAGGTGGCTGCAATACTCCATGCAGGATCGGACTTGCGCTTTGTAAAGGGTTAAAAGCTGTCCAGGCGTAAAGTATCGCTTCACTCTATTTAGGATGCCCAGCTTTTTGGCCGCAATTTGGGCTTTCTTCACGCTAACAATCTTTTACTGAATGCGAAAAAAACAAAATGTCTAAAGTTCTCTTTACCAAATGTACCTCAACGTGACCTAAATCTAAATCTTGACTGCAAAAATCTTGAAATAATAACGGAAACTGTATTCTTGGGGATTACTATCGATTCAAAATTGCAGTGGGGCGCGCACATTAGAACTCTTTCGGGCAGGTTAAGTTCGGCTGCCTATGCAGTAAGGAAGATAAGGCAGTTAACCGATGTAGCCACAGCTAGACTAGTATACTATTATTTCCACAGTATTATGTCTTATGGCATTCTGCTGTGGGGGTCAGCAGCAGACGTTAACTCAATTTTTATCTTACAAAAGAGGGCAATCCGCGCGATCTATAAACTGGGTCCTCGCGAGTCCCTCAGAGAAAAATTTAAAGAGATCGATATACTGACTCTACCTTCACTTTATATTTTGGAATGTATTTTGTATGTCCGCAAAAATCGAGGGCTTTTCAAAACTAGAAGTGACTTCCATAATTTAAATACACGCAGTAAGCACGAAATTGTAATACCCAAATTCAGATTAACGAAAACTAGCAAGTCTTTTCTTATAAACAGTATACGCTTTTATAACAAGTTGCCTAAGTCAGTTATAGAACTGACCGATGGAAAGTTCAAAAACTACATCAAACGTGTCCTTATTAAAAAAGCATATTATAAAATCAAGGACTACGTTGAAGATAAAAAATTTGGCTTTGACACCCTCTGCGCATGCGGCTTCCCTGGTAACTCATAAACGGCACAAAATATATGGATATCTCTAACTATTCTCAATCTCATTTTTTTTCTCTTTTAATTAGACTTTTTACAATATTTTTCAATCATCATTATAGCCCTTTGCTAAGAATAGTTACAGCACTGATTACAGTATTTGTGCCACATGTTAAATTAAGTGTTGTGTTTTTTTTTACCTTTGTATAGATTCTTTTACCTATTGTGAATGTGTGAACATTGTAGGCTTTCTAGATTTCTAGATGATTGTTAACATTTGTTAACTTTTTATTTCGTGCATTATTTTTTTGTTTGTTTCAATTTCGTACGACTTATTGTCGGGCCTACGTTGCCCCCCCATATCCAAGTACTAATGCTGTAACATGGAAATATTGTAAACAAAAAAATTTAAAAGAGTAACCATGGAGTTTCTTGCCGGTTCTTCTCCATAGGAAACGACTAACCCGAACCGTGCACCTTTTGTCGACGTTTTATAAGTGCCCATGTAGGCCTATGTAAAATAAAAATATTTGATTTTGATTTTAGAATCTGACCGCTCAGACACGTTTGTGGTACTAAAATAAGGGTGGGCGAGAGTAGTGCAGAAAGCGTCCAATCATAGCGCTCCATATATAATACATACTTATACAAGGTATAGAATACCAGCGCAAATTATTTTCGGTATTAATAAATATGTGACAGCCACAATCACTTGTTGAAAAAATGCTTGTCAAAATAACGCACCACAAATTATACAACGCGTGCTTGTTTAATTTAATTTTATATGTTGTGGCTGAGAATTGTAAAGAGCGATTTCAACATTCCTACAAATTATATCATCGTTCCGAGAACCGGTCATCAATCGTCGCAGACATGTAAATAGGACCGGAATCACTTCCGACTCTAGATCAACAAAATCCTTTCTCACCGCTAGAACTTTCAAACAAATCTCGATTTTCGCGTAAACCGCTCTCGCCCCGCTTCTGTATGTGGACCCGGTATAAGGTTACGGAAAAGAAAGTCCATACATCGCGAACCTGCGGCCGCTGCGCCTCGCCCCCGGTCGCTGCGCTTTGACCCCGAATAAATACAACTAACATTTTATTCCACCACTTTTCTCGCAAAATTAAAATGTAATTTATTTATTAAAATGTATATTTATCGACATGACAGAATTAAAAGTAATAATTCTGAATTTATTTATTTACTGCTGTTGTACCGAATATATAATAATATTGACTTATTCGTTTTGCGTTTTGCTGCGGAGAAAGCAGATTATTAAAAAACACAAAAAGATTCAGCTGATGATGTTTTTTTAGCAATTTTGGGTTTTTTACAAAATTGACAATGAAGATGCACAGAACCTAAAACGGCAACGTGGTGAAGATAGATACTCAATAGGGCATGAAAGCTGGGAAGTAGGAGTGACAAGGTTATAGGGCTGTTCAAAACCACTTTCTAGTTTTTAGTTAGGTACGATCGGTGCGAAGTTCATTATCCCAGTCTTTATTCTTATAAAAGCACTAAGTGCCTTCACAAAATACTAAATGCTTCATTGTTGTTTTTGTCCCTACTTACTAATAACAACATAGGTACCTGACGAACTAAGCATGTGTATTTCGCATTTGCATATTTTAGCTTCACACTCATTTTATTCGTATTAGTCATACATCTTTAACACTGTCTTTGTAGTGTTCGGTGGGGTTACACGAGAAAATGCATTAACAATGTTACTTAAGCGAGCCGAATTCACTTGACGAGGATTGCGTGCTTTTGTTTGCACTTAAGATTTACAGGTGGTAAGTCGTAATAATCTAGTACGCGTTCATGCTTTTACACACTGTATTAACTGGACCGAAGAAAATGCTTTTACAAAGAAATGTCTTCCTCTTCTTTCGAGTCGATGATTAACTTGTATGAAAATTTAGGCCTGGTCACGGTAAAAACAGCGTCGTGGCATTAATTAGTTCTTTAACATAGCAGATGTATAAGCGTGGGTAGGTACTAGGGGCATTCCAGCATATAGGTCACGTTCAGGGGGGTGACCATAAGCTCTTAGAGCGGTATCAATTTGATATCGAAAAAGTGACAGATGTATACAAGTCAGATACATCTGTCCCTTATTCGATCTCAAATTGATACCGCTCTAAGAGCTTATGGTCACCCCCCAGGACAGAGGCACCACGATCACATTGGAATAGCAGACGGGTCTATAAAACGCTTTTTTCCAAATTGGTTTGAAGCATAAAAAAATCGAAAATGAGTAAAGAATTTGTGAGCAATAGTTATTCTAAGTTAGGTACAACATATTCATTTAATGCGGAAGTGTAAGCTGTTGCTGCAGTGTTTACCTAACATTTATGCAGTTTAGGATCCAGATATTGTGCAATCGGCGAGATGAACCAGTGTTGACTCCAAGCTCTACCTAATTGCTATGGAGCGGATCGCCTATTTCGTTATGCACACTCATCGTGTGATGTCACAGTACGTGTTTACTGGATGATTTAAAAGTGTGTCAAAGCTTTAATAGGTTCTTTGGAATATAGATTACAGATCTCAGATTTGGAAGAGCGCGACTGAAACTTTGCGATTGTTAACCCATGGTCCCGAAGGTAAAGGCAATGTAGGTAAGTCCGGTTCCCCAAACTAATTTTGAGGTGAGATAATTATACAGACAATGTCTTTTTCTGATGTAACTAACCAAGACAAACGAATTTTTATTGGCAACTAAATTATTATCCAAGATTATCTGGGAACTACGAAATAAGCAGCTACTCGCTTTTTGCTGTGAGCTACTAATTTTCCCATGAAAGTTGCAAGATTCGAGTAAGGCTAATAGGTTACTATGTTGATCGTAGGCCGTGGGCTAATCACTAGGTACTCGTGTGGATAACTACTATTCTAAACGTTTGACTCTAATAAATTGTTACCACGCATAGCTTCAAGCGACTAACACATTACTCCTCATCAAGTAGGTGGTGAATTATTGATAAACGATCAACTTAACCCAAAGAAAATGTTTATCAACTCTTTTAATTGCTCCATTGATACGATGCTTACAGTTGGTCCAAATGTGCATAATGGCCTTAGTGACAACATCCTTGTGGTGTATCGGATGTCATATTATATACAATCAGAGGCTGTTTGGGCGCTGCGCGGGCGCAACATCAGCGGTGGTCGTCTGAGCGCGCAGTTCTCACGCAGGCGCAGTACACGCAGATACCGGGCCGCATTCACACGTGCGACAACCTCCTTGCCGTCGAGCACGACACACACGTTGCTGTAACATAGTGCTACAAGTGTTCCTCGAGAGCCGGCAAGATGCGCCCAGTGAGTACCGGTGTTCATTTATTACACGTTAACTGTGATGTTCGAGTTAGGCGTAATTGTGCGTGAACTTTGTGTGAATGCGTAATTTTTTATGCATGAAGGAGTTTTTGTAAGGTTTCGGATTTTCTTGCCCCTTTTTGGTATTTTAGTAAGCCCATATTTGGTCTTAATTTTCACTTTTGTATTGTGAGTGATAGATGATTTTAGAGATTGTTTTAAGTTGAAAATGCTTGGTTCAAACGTTTCCTTTCGAAACGTTTTGTATGAAATTGAAATTACGCTAAATTGAATATCGTATTAAATACGAAAGTGCGTCGAATTAAAGATATTTTATTCAAGAAGTAATTATTTTCTCTTTACAATGTTTGTTTAATCGCACTCTTACTTCCTTAGTAAAATAATCCGCAAATCGAAAGCCGCCGTCAATTCATTTAACATAAATTGCGTAACCTCTTGCAAGATTCATAAATAAATTGTTTTCACAAAAATGTGAAAATCACATTGATGTTCTTTATAATGTGAACATTTATAATAACCCATCACCATATTGCACGGCACGATTTTCTATTATTCTTCATGTCAAGTAAAAGCTGTATTGCGATTAACTAACGACTGAGTTCGTATAAAAATGAAGCTGTAGTTACGTGTACCGTATTTATCTCTTTACGTAGATGGCCATCTGTCATGTAAATGACTGCGTCCCTATGCAAGCTCTCTTCAATGTGTTTAAAGTAGACTGTAATGCGGAAATTTACATGCGTCGCTCGCACCGTTTGAATATTTATGAACTTGTGAAGTAACAAATTTGAAGTAAACTCTGACTTATTGTTTATATACCTACTTATTTTGAGTTTCATAGTTTTATATATTTAAAGCCACTCTGTTACTTAATTATCTACTATATGGACATGTTCAAACAAACCTTAATAGTAAATTCCTTAAATGATTATATATCTACTTTTGAAGACGATATTATTTATTTATTTATTATATACTTTATTGTACACCACAAAAAACATACAGGACAAACGTTCACAATAACAAGTGTACAATGGGCGGTCTTATCGCACTAGGCAATCTCTTACAGACAACCTTTATATATATTAACTGTAAGTAAATAGAACAGGACAAATTGCAAATTCCAGACTTAATAGTCCTTTCTCTCAATCTACTATTATGACCTAAGTGATGGCTTTAGACATTTGATTGATACTAAGATTACTAAGTATAGTACAAAATGATCATCTGTAATAGAGCTTAATGGAGTATGATATTTTTTTACTTCCTTAAGATATCTTTAATTTATCTCAGTGCTAGAATAGACCACCAGCAGAGCGTGCAGATTAAAAGCTGTTAAAATCAAGTTTACTCTCTCGCTTATGACTGTGAATAATAAAGCAAATTAGGCGTTACCGTCTAGAATCTTCCACATCCCGCAGCGTGTGAATTTATTTAAATATACCTAATATTTAAACAATAAATTCATCAATGCACTTTCCCCTGATGACGCAACTGGTGCGTGATGATGCGGTGCGCTCGTTTACATGAATCGTCGGAAGAGAATGATGGATATTAAGGATTCATCATTCGTTGCCGAGCCAGAGCCGCACGTGTTACGACTGCAGCCGCTCATCGGTGGAATTTTGAATCATTTTACATCATTTCCAGTTCTTACGTCTAGACTGAGACTCGAGCGAGAGCTCCGAGTCTCCGACAGATGACTGGTGCCGTGACTCGAGACGCGCAGCTTTTGTTTATGATACTTTCCACTTGTCCGAACTGCTGTTTAACTGGCTGTTAAGATGGCATTTCACGCTAAAGTTGAATAATCTTGTGGTCTAAGTGCAGTATGCACACGTTCTAATATTATTTTATGAAGTGGGTAGATATGATGGAATTTGTGTTTAAGCTTGCAGCTAGTTAAGTCGTGTCGTGACAAGCTGAAGAGGTAGAAGTTATGAAGATATCATCTTTTAAGGTCACAAGATTACATACTTTCAGAAATAAATAAAACTGTCCTAAGCTGACAATTATACGCAAACACCAACAAATGGCCATCATTAGCATGCAAACATAGTTAACGAGGTAACGATGAAGTTAATGTGTAACAGCCTAACAGATGTGTCTCACATGTCATAAACCACGACACTTAAATTAACACTTTATGCGTGCGTTTTTACGAAATATTTCGAATTCGAAAACATTGCGAGATTTAAATATTCATCATTATTTTGATATAAATCCAATCCAGTTTACGAAACGCATGATAGGTATCAAAACGCATGATAAAATACGATGAGAGTTGGTTTATGCCTTAAAATATGAAAATACTAAATAATAATATTACACACATGTTAAAATCGGTACTCTATTTTTTTTAACACGATCACAAAGTAGAGTTACTGTATAGGTACTTAGAAAAGGTCAAGAGCGAGCAGATTATACAGAATCGGTTCAACTATTGAATTGTGATTCAATTTAACCGAACCTGAAACTTATGTATTTGAGTTATTATCGTTTTTGAGTTTCTTTGCCCGTAATTGTAATATAGGAAGAGTTCGAGTAATTATCAAATACATTTATAAATTTAATATGAAAATTAAACTATGAAAAAACTATGAAATACTTAAAAAAAAAACATTCCATAATCAGAAAACGACAATGGTTCTAAGCGGCCTACGCGCGCCTACGCAGCGTCTACGAGGCGTAGGCGCGCGTAACGTAGCGAACTACACCGCGGCGTTACGCTAGACATCCACTAAGTACGAAAATCCTGTAAGGACTCTGTCTTATGTATTAGCAAATCATGTCGAAATCGTAAGAGGTTTTAAAACAGTGCTAAATTACAATGATATCCTTTTTTTTGTGTTGTGTATTCATCCAATGACTTCTCCCACCGTGTCAGACTTTTACTGACTAAAACCAACCTGTGTTCCTTCAGTTGCTTGTGCCAAGGCCACGGTAACTCTCTTTCAAAAGCCGCAACCCAGGCAGGCATCGGCCCTAGCGGACCCCGTCAGTTTTTGCTGACATCTCTTTGAGGTGCGCGTGGAACTCTACGTGCCCTCGACTCGGCCCTGGTCCTTATCGGTCGGCAAGATCACCATTACTCACCGTCCGCAAGCCCACGCCTACGGTGGCAGGGAATCGTCCTGCGACTCACGACGCCCAGGGCATCTCCTGCGGTGGCTAGGGGCGTGAGGGCGTCTCCGTAGCGTCTCCCTTACGCGTTCCGCCGCCTCCTTCGCAAGCATTGCTGCTTCACAGAAGGAGGTAACAGCTTCCCATGCCCTCCGCTCCGTACCATGACCTGGACCAGGGCCGAACGCGAGAAGTCGCCATCGCCGATCGCCTCCATGATGACACCGCGGTGCTCCGCCTTAGTGGGGCAGACCTTCACTGCATGCCCCACCGCATGCTCCGGGCGATCCACACAATGGTGACACCCGGGCGTTCCTCCCGCCTTATCCTGAACAGGAACCTTCCGAAACAGTCGTGTGTCGGTGAGGACCTGCGTCAGGCGAAAGGTGAGGACACCGTGGCGACTCTCAAGCGATTCCTCAAAGAGGGGCAATTGTGTTGTGTCCACCGCTGGGTTGCGACTGTCGCCCTCTCCATGTCGCCATGAGATTCTGCCGGTGCTCTGTCCGCCGAGCCGCGATTTTGTCTTTTGAGCGGATTCTATGAGCGATAGCGGTAGTCGAAATGCCAAAATGTAAGGGATTGATTTCGTGACATTGCAATAGTGCTTGACAGTCCCAACCATTTTACAAATCGCTATCTCGACGGAATGTCACTAGTCTAGAACTTCTAGTATAGGTGGGTAAGTAAGTAGATTAAGTATAAGAGAATATGAAAAATGAAAATGTTTGGGGAGGAAAGTTGTATAAGAACTTGATTTCTATCGTGTCAAACTACATCTATAAGGAATTCATATTTCGAGTCAACTAAGATCTGTCCGATAAGCTGAATCATCACAATGGCCGTTGTTCACTCTTTACTTTTGACCGTGGGACAGTGAAAGCTAATAGATAACAACTCTAAGCAATATTTCACATAATCTTTCTTTATACTTACTTTGTTCGTAATTTCTAAGTGTTATTTTACACAATTCTTTTAATTAGTCATTGTAACGTTATGGATCATTGTTGAATAATTTCTCGTAGCTGAGATTACCACATATTCTGCGA
The DNA here is from genome assembly GCA_948252205.1 of Orthosia incerta. Lineage (NCBI taxonomy): Eukaryota > Metazoa > Arthropoda > Insecta > Lepidoptera > Noctuidae > Orthosia > Orthosia incerta. The sequence goes on from OX411748.1 coordinate 13,466,386, forward strand.
TCTATGGCAAATTATAATGTTAAAGATAAAATCTATGTTGCCTTAATCTAATATTTTCCAGTAATTTATCGCAGTTTTCTTGTGTAATTTGTTTTAATGAGTTACGATATTATTAATCAATATTTCTTAATATTTAATAATGTAAAAGGTATCATTAAGCAATCTAAAGATATTTAGTTAGGTATGTTGCAATTGTGTGGCGATTCAACTATGCAGGTACTTTACTCGTATGAACTTAACTTTATTTGTTAATTAGAAATCAATATATTGATGGTCCATAAAGTTATGTCACATATCTAAGTTAGCAATTAAGCTTTCTGTTTCTACGTAGCACATACCTAACTTTTGATACTGGTTGTTGTAATTGACATGTACCAACTCCTTTTCAAAAGCATCTACGCCCTGGGTCGCAACACTGCATTACTTTCGTTGATTGATTATAGATAAATAACGTCAAAATAATAAGAATACACATCCAACTCCTCTGATTTTGATAAATGATGTGTACCCTACATTAGATCCACGTCTACGTATTGTTTCCCTTGATTGCGGGCATGACCTTTACTGGCAGAACAAATTCGTTACACATCGGCTCTAGGCGATCGCTTACTCTAAAAATCAGTTTGAACACTCTAGTCATTCACCCATTGTACAATTTTGAATTATATAACGATATACATACCTACATTCGCTAATGTGCATGTGATATTTGGAGTACCGTACACAAGGGCGGAGTTAGAGCTTATTCAAATTGTAATGCTGAACGTGGGTGGTTTAGATAAGTACGTCTATTATAAGAACGCCTACTAATTGTACTTGTTACGAGGATCTACCTTACATTTAAATTCTGCATGACATCACTGGTCGATAGCTATGAGGAAGAGAAAGATTGTGTGATCTCTTTGGCTTAGATAATACTTAGACGGCAATAAATTTCATGACATCACACCACTTGTGATTTCAAACACGCGAACCGTCAGCGTGGCCAACGAGCTTTAGTAACACTCGTTTTGTTTTGGTTTTCGATAAATGTTTTGATGCTAAAAATTAGAAACCGGCCAAGTGCGTGTCGGGCCACGCGCAGTATAAGGGTTCTGTAGTTGCTCAATAATGCGGACTTCGAAGAGGGCTTTTTATTGTTTCATGTACATTTAAACGGTTTCGGTGGCTCGCGCCTAACAGCGCCACTTAATTTTACGCAAACAGATTCCTGAATAGAAAAATGGTTTTCACAGACCCGTAATATTTTTGAATGGCCTATCCAAAAATACCCCATACCATGGGACAGAAGAGACATTCCCACTTTACGCGTACAGGAGGTATACATAATTATATTTTTTAAATTATTTGTTTTACCACTTGGTCGGCATATCTATGCCAAATTATAGCTTTCTAGTGCTTAGTCTCTGAGCTAAGCTGCGGACGGGCAGACATGGCAAAACTATAAGGGTTCCTTGTTGACTACGGAACCCTAAAAAATGAAGTGTGCAGTCAGAAATACTACTTTATATGTTCATCAAAGAATTGAAACAATTCCGACTTTTGCCTGCTCTATGCAATTGAGTTTTTTTTTTAAGAATGACTGGCTGTGCATAGTGTGCATGCTCAATCAAACTTATCATCCTAATTTTACATTGCTGTACCTACAAGATGAAAATTAAAGCTTGATACCATTTTGGTAGATACCTATTCATCGGGATAAAAACATAAATGGATAAACTAAAAATAAGAATTGCTTCATATCTCAACATTTATATATCTTTGGGTCATTATCGAAAACACGTTGACATTTTAATTTTTTTGAAAAATCTAATGTCACAATAGTGCAAGGACTAGATGTTTATAATGAAAACTAAATTATGAATAATAGAGCTAGTTAAAAACTAAATTGAAATGTCACGAATCAACAGTCATTGCACAGTATTTAAATTGTTTAAATAATTTTAACAAAGGGCCTAGTGAAGTTTGCAAAACAAACAATTGTTTGACAAATGAAAGAATCGTTAATGATGATGGTGGGTACTAAATTTATATTGAAAAGATCAGCGGATATGATTGCTGTATCTAAAAACTTTCAAAGAATTATTCAAATGTACCGCGAAGTTTTGAACAAACAGACAATACTACCGAGATTCGAATGACAGTGCGACATTGATTAATTAAATAAATTGATTGCCGAGTAGAAAGTTTATTTAGACATTATGTAACAAATCCTTTGATTAACATAAAATACTAAGGCTTTGAGGCTCTACGCAAAAATATTTCGTAATTTAGCGCCAATTTCATTATCATACTGGTCTAATAAACAAATCTAAATAAATTAAGAATATTTATGTCGCTGTTCTAGTGCCAAGGAAAGTGACCCCTGACAAATTAGCTTTTTAAAATTAGCAAGGCCTTTCATGCATTATGGATTGTTGTCTAAAAGCTTTATGCTATATGTTTTACGATTTGCAGATTTAATAAGTTACAGTCAAACACAACATATTGCATAGAAGATATATATTTTTCTCAGTTTGTTAAATGTTCATTTGTAGTAATTAAAAAATATGGTAAAGTCAAAAATAGTTCACACGAATTATAAACTCAAATCCCACATGGTTTTCAATGCACCGTTGACTTTTATCGCTCAATCGGTATTAATTAGACCGTAACATAGAGACAATGAGTAGCTGACACGTACATACCAACAAAATATTGCACATCACACCAGATACGGTGTAACAGAAGGTTGTAAACAATTCTAGGACGCAAAACAATGCTCATTCATAACTAGGTCTTAATCTTAATTAATGAAGTGTCGCAAGCTATGGATATCAGTTGTATTGTACTAGTTAATTTTTTGAAATAGCTCCATTAGATTTCCCACGGTGTTACAATATAGTAACAGAAATATTTTACGCGAATTGTGCACGTGTGAGGAATGCTGTTCATTGATGAGAAGATTACGCAGCAAGTTGTAAGCGCGTTGAGTGACCGCGCCGTATTCGGCAAAGGAGCTTTCGTTTTACAATTCTAACGGTAGTCATCTCTGCAGTGTATTATTACGAGAAATGAATTATGTAATTGAAAAAACCGAACGGTGATGAAATCTTTTACAATAAATATTTTGCGATGCGATTTTTATCAAGAAAGTTCTTGGTTGGTTTGCAGAGGTTTTTTTTTTGTTGATTGAATTAGATAAACACCGGGTACCGTATGTGTTGTTTTATTCAATATGCCTCGATATATTCACATACACTACACTAGTGTCTATTTAGCCAAACATAGGTGTCATGTCATATGCCTTAGTACTTCAGCATACTAACAGTCCAACACATGGATGTTTCATATACTTTTTACCTGACTGCCGAAGGAGGGTAATTTGTTTATCAGTCTATGTATGCTTGTATGTATGTTTGTTCCTATGTGGCGTTCTAGAGACCAAACACGTTGCCCGATTTTGATGATTCTTACATCAATCGATTCGACTTAACCCTGCGAGTGTCACTGACTACATTAAAATTTGAAAAGAAAAATATGGCGAATTTTGGGCGCCATTTTGTAGGGGGATTTTTTTTTTCTCTTCTAAACCCATCGTGTGGGGTATCAAAATAAAGGGTTATAAGAGGTGATTTCAAAAATATGTAACTCTTATATGTTTAAATGTACCTAATTATAAAAACTAAAAAGTTGTAAATAAAGAATAGTTTATTAAAAAAATCAAAAACCAGACTGCTTAGAAAGCGAACTAAAAAGACGTAAACAAGATAAAAATCATGCTGTGCAGTCGGAGGATATATCTGGTTTTGGTCAGCCAGCTCGCGAATATGTATCCTCCGACTGCACAGCATGATTTTTATCTTGTTTACGTCTTTTTAGTTCGCTTTTTAAGCAGTGGGGTTTTTGTTTTTTTTTAAACACAATTTTTTTACTATGCCTATTATTATCTCAGTTATACAGGTGAATGCGTATAGAGGTAATTATTTGTAAATCATAGTAGATAATGCAGATATTACGCATAGAAGGAAACTAACACAAAAAAGCAATGCGAAGAAAGACACGCGCTCATTATGCTGTTGGCTTCCCAGATATTTCAATCCGAGACGTTGTGAGGATTACTTATTCTAGTTTCCGCATCATAAGTAATCATAACAAATAATTTAATCTGTTTCCTAACACATCATTAGTTTATTTCTCCTCACCTGTTTTTAGGGTTCCGTACCCAAAGGGTAAAAACGGACCCTATTACTAAGACTCCACGATCCGTCTGTCTGTCTGTCACCAAGCTGTATCTTCACCTGTCACCGTGATAGCTAGACAGTTGAAATTTTCAGATGATGTATTTCTGTTGCCCCTATAACAACAAATACTAAAAACAATATAACATAAATATTTAAGTGGAGCTCCCATGTAACAAACGTGATTTTTTTGCCGTGCTTTGCGATAATGGTACGGAACCCTTCGTGCGCGAGTCCGACTCGCACTTGGCCAGATTACTTTTATTGCTTATTTAAAAACACAAGCATATTATTTTGATAAACTGCAACAATCGTGCCCCGCGGCTCCATTATTAAAACAGCATCAATTAAAAAACGCAACTTTAAATGCCATGGATTACATCGTAGTGTATTTCAAGAGTAATTGTAAAATTGTAAGCGATAGTTTACTTTGGTATTGTAGTCTCTTGCAAAACATTACACAACATGTTTATTTCTCAGCAGATTCCTTGATGAATAATTCCCTATACGTGCGGTTTTCTCGCAACAACAAACCATTTAAAAGAGGCATTTACTTAACGTGCGTGTATTTAAATAGCCCTTTCCACAGCATTAGCGAAGAATCTCATTTCCCTTGCGACGTACGAACACTAGATACAACACAAGACGAGGTAATTTGCGCAAATTCTGCGCGTTGTGATGACGTAAACTTTCACTGGCGTCTAATGACGTTAGTTTGTCAATGCGGGTATTTCATTTAAAAGAAAGTTAATTGAAAACAAATGTATAGTGCATTTTCGAGGGGTCGAGTCGTCTGCATCTAAATTTGGAATCGTCATCGTGTTACGAACCTTCAGGTACGAATAGGTCCCTACTAGTGGCATACGAATTCAGGGAATCAGTTCAGTAGGTAGGTACCCTACAAGACAAGAAAACTGCACAGTTTTCTTTCAGGCGTCGCGTCGTAGAGTCGTCCAGCCTACGCGATTGACTGCTACCTCCGCTACGCAGATTTTTACATACGTCTTTGACCCTTTTCTCGATTTAAATATTTACAGGTTTGTAGCAAAATTCAAATGCTATGCAATAGGTGCAAGTAGGTATTTTCTATTCATTGGGAACACGATGATCGTTAATATTTCGATTTCAATATTGACAGTTGAATATTCGAAATTAATTAAAATCGATTTCCCATAAAACCCATATAGTTAACTACTATGCTTATATTATAGTTATGCAACCCCATTAATGGTCCAGCTGCTGCTGCTGTATCTTCTAATTATTTAATAATTAAAAGCAAAAATTGAATAAATTATTTCTTACCTACTTTACAGTTCACGAACTTCACAACTTATGAATGCTTAATTCGAACATAGTGGTAACATCGCAGATTGCGTGTAACTTATCTCAACATCCGCATAATGACAGGTTTGTGAAACACATTAGTCGCTCAGTTATGCTTTTATGTATAGCAATTTTGAACATGTTATTGGATTAACTTCCTTATATTGCATTACAAATTTGTTTTGTTTGCTACAACCAGCATGTTTACAATAACACGGTACGGTACAGAGATAACTACCACATAATTTAAGTAGATGATTGAATTTGCAAATTACACTTACAATCTTATATTCGGGTCTGTTAGAACGAGGTCAGTATGGTTTGTTTCAATCCAGTAGATCAGTACATAAAAAATGTCATGGAAGATCTTGTGCTGCACTTATAAGTGCCAAATGTCACGACTGTTCGACATATTCAGAAAAGGATCATACTCAAAACAATTATGTAAAGACTGTTTTTATGAAAAAAATCGTTCATAAGTATAATAGCCGACTCGTAATACCATCATTCAATCATATCATCGTAAATCGACAAGAGGATGAGTTCCCATCATATTTTTTCCCAGAGATTATACAAACAAACCACTGATTTCGTGTTGTTACACAGATGAATATCAACATTTGGAAATCACATGCGATCTTACAGTGCACCGAGTGCATGCATCGCGAATCACGGAGGGAGAGTGTTGTAGACTCACGAACTTAGCCGACGTAGCCTCATACTTTGTCAAGAAAACAAAAGATCCGTCCAAGTGCCTGAACGTGTACCACCATACAAACTAAGTAAACTTTCTTTCAAGAATATGGTAATATTGCAACGACAATGCACCTTTGTAGATAAACATAATGGACATATGATTTTAGCGGAAAATATTAATAAATGTTTGTTGTTTGCAAGAAACTTGGCTTGAGAAACTTGTATAACCCATTTCGCAAGAAATTTCGTGAACACACATAACGCACGTTGCCCGAGGCACATCTGTTAATTATTATTTATGTAAATTTACGATAAGTTACGGCGAAAGAGAAACCTATCGTTGTAGTAAGCTACTGACTCGCATTTTTGCTGTGCATTGTCGTATATTGTTAGACCGATAAAAACAGCAAGTACTGTGAGGACATAGCCATTGGGCTACGGGAATCAAACACAAATTAGTATTATCTGGTATATTTAGGCAATAACGTGCCTGCTTTCAGGCCACTAATATAGATATGACATTCAAGCTTAGCAAAAAACATCTTCACCTATTTTTATGTTCGAAATTCAGTTACCTTTCAATAAGTTATCTGTTGCCAGTCTTAATATAGGCAAGTAGGTTGCCTTCTTAATTGGTTAGTCCTCACAATACCAACTTCTCGGTTCTCAGGACATTATTATACGATGCCTATAAAATCAGCCACTACTAGTAGCTATTAGGTTGTAGTCTAGAGATATTAAAATACTTATCCGACTTATCCAGCGGCAGCATTAAGTTAATATTGGGAACTTGATATTTATGTAGGCATCTATGTGATCTATGGCATGACCTGGCCCTTACCTAGCTCGATAAGCATATTATGAACTGGAACTGCTTCATGCTGCCATTGGAAATGGCTCATGGATTGAACGTTCTAAAGTATGACATTTATGTATAAGTACCTTCTCTAGGAATTCTAGTCCACGATGATTTCTGGTCCTAACCTAAAACCTAGATGGACAAAAATATATACATAAAGTTTGCAATTAAATACACAAAACCGAATGCAATTATTGAAATAAAGTAGGAAAACAGACTCTACCATATGTGGTCTAAGTAACGAGATAGAAAATTGAATACTTTGTGGTACACGGCACACCGCAAACGCCGAAGCATTTTGTAATCAATTTCGCACGGTACCTTATGGCCTGTTAATTTTCACTATAAAAAACCAGCCATGTGCGAGTGGGACTCGCGTACGAAGGGTTCCGTACCATTATCGCAAAAACTGCAATAAAAACATGTTTGTTGGTGTCCCACTTAAACATTTATTTTATTCTGTTTTTAGTATTTGTTGTTATAGCGGTAACAGAAATACATCATCTGTGAAAATTTCAACTGTCTAGCTATCACGGTTCATGAGATACAGCCTGGTGACAGACAGACGGACAGACGAACCGCGGAGTCTTTGTAATAGGGTCTAACTTCATTCACTTGCGCTCGCCAAGAAATATTGCTGTCAATTAAGACTGAGATTCTTTGCTGTTTCGGTGTAAGCAATGGCCGAGCCGTTAAGGGACAGTGGCGTCAAGGTGGAAATATCAAGCGCAGTGCGAAAACATCGACTGCCTATGATCATGGCTTAGGACTTGGAAGGGTTAATTTCTAAGCCATAGGACTTAGCCCATTCACTGATTCTCTCCAGGTCACGATTCATATCATTAATCGCTGAGTCCACGTCTGCAAGCAGGAAGTGTCGATGAAGTTGCAAGTCGTCTGCGTAAAGATGGAAGTTGGAAGTGATAACGTTGGTAACGGTGTTTTTGAAGATAGATAAAAGAAATGGAGAGAGAACGCCACCCTGAGGAACACCAGCAGTGAGATCACACCAATCGGAGAAGATCTCTTCGGACACACTAAGAGTGACCCCGAAGATATGATTCAAACCAGGCTAATGCAGAGTTCGAGAAGTTAATAGATTGCAAGATCCCAAGCAGAATGTCGAAATCCACCGAGTTGAACGAACAACTGAAGTCAAGTAGGACTAACACAGAGAGAAATTTGTTTTCCATAGCCCAGCGTATGTCATCAGTGACCTTCAGAAGTGCAGTTACAGTACTGTGCCCCGCCCGAAAGCCAGATTGGTAAGGACAGATAAGAGCATTAGACGAAAGGAAACTAGAAATTTGACCATGAACGATGTGCTCAAGAACTTTAGAGAGGGAAGGCAGTATGGAGACAAAGAAGTAGGATTGATTATTTTGGGAAGTGGTATTATGTGTGCCTGTTTCCAGGCCGAAGGAAATATGCCAGAGAATAGCCTATTAAGAGCCGACAAGACGACATCTTTGCAGGTATTAGTAGGAGATTTGCCGATACCGACAGATTTTAGAAATCTCCAGACGTCAGAGGATTTGCGATCGACTAGAGATTCGTGGAAATAGCGTCTCTTAGCATTTCGACACAGACGATTGCTTTGTTTACGTAGATGTTTAAATTCAGCAAGATTCCGATCCGCGCATCTACGCCTGTACCTGCTCGTCGCCTTTTCCTTACGAGCAATGGCTACTTTAATTTGAGGAGTCATCCATGGAGCAGGATCATGCTTAATTTTAATTCGCCGACGCGGTGCATGCTTGTCATAAAAGCTCAACAGTTTGACATTTAAATAATTGACTTTTTCATCGACACATGCGTTCTAAAAGACGGGAGACCAGTCGATTTCATCGGCGTCACACCTCAACGCCACCAGATCTATTCCATTGTAATTGTGCAAATAACAGAGACGGTTGACGGTTTGCGTTTAGGAGGCCGGATACGATAAGAGAGATAGATGAGGTCATGGTAAGAGAAGGTTGCAGTGAGCTGCCCGAACTCAGCAACATTGTGAGGGGATGAAACAACCATTAGGTCAAGAAGAGACTAATACTGTTTGGAAAGTTATGGGTCGCAGAAAGAGGTAGAATTTCCAGATTAAAAGAAGATAAGAGTGGACGAAGTTTTAATGAGCGAGAATCATTTTTAATGAGACATATGTTATTCGTCAAATACCGAATATTAGAGTCTATTATTCAACGTTCGGCGAATAGTTGTCTAAATAAAATAAAAAAAATAATTAACAGAAAAACTATAGGCTTAAAAATATTTAAACTGTTATTAATCTTTAAAAACAAAACACACTTATTATTATCATTTATATAAAAAGTTTGTCAAAAATCAGTCAAGTTGAAATTAATTAGTTAGGTTTTTTAATTAATAATTTAATGTTTAAAGTCCAAGTGATTAGGCAGATTAAGCAGGAAAACTAGTTTTTCTGCACGAATCGGAACAAGTCGGTTACACTTTTTTGCATAAATCAAACCTGCCTCAGAAAATAGTATTTCTGAATGAACATCGATTGCTGGTGTGATTAAGTAAAGTTTAGCAAGTCGACTTAAAATGGGGAATTGATTGAAGATGAAATTAGCAGGAAAACTTTTGGTCACTGCGCACCACGCGAAAAACTGTTTTATTTTCACTTTTTGCTCTAAAAGTCATAAACTATACGACAAACAAACAAACATCTGCACTTTTTTAAAGTTCATTTTAATGTCGATTTCTACTGGGCTATGGGTTTATAGTATAAACTACAAGGTGTAATATTATTATTTGAGAATAAATATACTATTTTTATATTCCTTTTTTTACGTCGAGTAATAATGGCGAGTATTCGACTATTCGCCATAGGGAATGGCTATTAATCGGTATTCGACTATTCGCTATAACAACTATTCGCGGCATCAGGCGTAGATTCAAATTCAATTTATTGTATCCATAATGTACATACAGGTGGTAAATATAACTTACAGAAACAATTATGGTCCATAATTGTTTCTCAACATTCTATATACAGTCACCATATCATTGTACCATATCCACCAGATTCATCTAAAAAACATGGCTAATTAAAATATATATCTATGAAAGTAGTTTCAATAACTCAAGATAAATAGAATTGCTGTATCTATGTAGTATGCCGGGAAATCCGGAATTCTGCTGTGTCGGAATGTAAGCACATTGTACGGATAGAAACGTTATTACCAAACCGCGTTCACTATGGAACATTTTGTTTTATGACATGTCATAAAGCTTCGAAAGCAAAGTTGAATGAGAAAATGTTTACGCGTGCTTTTGCAATAATATCAAAAGCCTGTTTTCAAATGTTGTGTTTGCCAATACATCATTAAAGGGGTAGGTAAATAATTAATAAGTAATTATTTCCAAACAGGAAAACAATAGGGTTGCTGTAAACTACATGCATAAGGTTTTGACTGATCTAGAAAGTGGTGCCATTGCCTAATAAATAGCCCTAAATATAATTTAATATTTTCTGTTGTTTCATTTAATATTTACAAGTCTCTGAATTTCTTAGCTTTCCCCTTATGAATAGCTGATATTAATAGATATTTTGCACAGTCAATTATAAAAATATCTATTTTCTTAGCGACTTTCTATACAAAAATCTATCTTGAATAATGAATTAATATAATAACATTAACAATGTAACACAGGTAGCAATTTGTGAAATTAGTTTATAATACGGAATTGTTTCAGAACAATACACGTGAAGCGTTGCGCAATGATAAATCAAATCGTAGGCCGTTACGGCAATAAAGAATAATTGTTCTTGTTTCGGAAATAATAGCATCAGAGGCGGGTGTCACGCAGAGCTCTGGCGGTCACTACTCTTATGATAATTATCAGAGTTTCGAGCATGTTATTTACTTGCACAATACTCGCCGACGCCTACAGAATAATTGGTTTAAGCCGCAGGTCGTTTCCGTGTAATCGATAACTGTAATAAACGAATACGATATGACCAACGTTGTACAATTGAACATTATGTACTGTTCGAATACCGCAACGTCATCGCATATAAAGACTGTGATAGTTTCGGTGCACTATAATTCTATAAAAACAAAAAGTATCTATGGTACAATTAGTGTAAATAATAGGGCCTATATTCTCTGTGTATATTTTGATACGAGTAAGTATCTACATGCTGGAGTTAATTAACATACCACACATAGGAAACGCGTTGTTTATATGCAATCAATTTTTTTTTACTGTAAAAGTTTTATTAGTATAGTGTGTAGGTACATAAATAATGATAAAGAAGCAGGTTTTATTTATGACAAATTCTTTCATCTTTGGTTTATCTTTTAATTATAAACTTTACATTCATGTTGTCGATAGAAATATATATAATAAGAATGGGAAGATTAAGCATATTTTTTTCTAAAACTAATAGAGGTAAAGTTTGATAATTATGAGAAACCTTTTGTCGATTTTGGAGTTGTCAAAAACAAAAATGAAAGATTTTCGTTGACTAGGTTTGATTATTTTATCCCATTGAAAATTGATCCGATTTTATAAGTGGGCCAAGGTTTTAATTTATAACACGGTAGCCACCAAATCCATCCTCAACAGTGTAACCTGATGCTATTTTACCGCCTTAATGAAGACATAACACGTCGCTTCGCATTCAAATAGACATTACAAAGCCGTATAACTAATGATTAGTGTCAATTTATACATTGTAAGAGGAAATCCAGTCCGGCTCATTCAACAGCTTAAGAGGTCGAGCATTCAAAGCTCCGATGAGATGAATACGTCGTCAATACATAATAATCGATACGTGCACGACGAATACCAAATCCTTTGATGTAACAGAGTAATATTTGCCAACCATATAAAGCGAATTTCATATTTGTTGACAATAGCGCCTTATATAATTACGTGCCATTGTGCTTTAACAGTGTTGTTGACTTGGATTTAGGGAAAATAAAATAACACCTATTTCTGTAAGTTAGAACCGGCTTTGGTGTGTCAGTTCCCACACTAACTGAGTGCATCACGTAGGAGGAACGCGACAAAAACAAACGACAATCTGGGACCGGTCAGTCACACGTGATGGTTACTGCGGAGATTGAGTACATATTTACTTATGTTTACCGGAATGTCAGTGACCTCTGCACATCAACATCCCATCTTCTCAGTTTTATTTAACGGGCTAAATCGTTAGCCACTTATATTAAAGCAGGCCTTTAAAACTATTATTAAAAGGGAAAGTGAAATATTAATGCTTTGTCTTAATGACGTCTGACAAAACTTATTAACATTTAAGGCTGTGATTTCCCTTTCTTCATTTATCTTGATAAGGTGATTGTTTTGAATGAAAAACAATGAAAGATGTACGTAAACAAGAGGAAAGTATACAGCGCGTACTTACCCACAAGGTAGGGTATGTTTAGATATTCATCGGTAGCTTTGCTAGCAAGGGCGCTGCGGCGGGTCAAGCACACGATTTCAAGTCGACTAGGAGGTTTCACCGATAGGCGATACCTACTAGGTACTCCTCGCACTTAGTTACTTTCTTATGTAATGTAGGTAAACTTTGACTTGTAAACCATATTATATAACGTCATGCTTTACGTTTATATGGAAAAAACGTACTCAAACAGTTTTCATCTTAGTACCTCGTAATAAGAAAGTAGGCAACCGCTTCAACAACTTTTCCAAGAACAGTTTATTGATTTCTTCAATACTGTAGATCAGGCTGTAATTGAACACGGCTAAAGTACTTTATCAGTCGTCATTATAGAGATTTCATACGTGACTGCATCAAGAGAAATGTATTGACGACGTTGTTTTGACATAAGAAGTGTTCACGACTTCACGTCCGACCTTTGATACTGAGTAACAGGCGCATCATTTAAAGTTGCTCCGGGCTGTTTTTACCAGCAACAAACATAATATATTATGTAATTACTTGCAAAAGCTTTTGAAGAGGTTCGCAAATAACTTTAGTTATCAAATCGACAAACTGCTAAAGTACCTACCTACGTAATTATTTCAAAAGCCTCTTTGTACAGTTCTCGCGAAATTTCTAGGGCTCCCTGGAGTTGGCTTTCCGATGCGCAAGGCACGAATTGGTGCTGTTTTTGTATGAGATTTACTACTGCGCAGCCATTGTAGCCAACTTTAGGGCGGCGAAGCAGTTTGGCGAGAACTATAATTGTGGGTACCTACCTACCTACATTACTATTCAAGCAGCTTTTTAAGCAGTCGGGTTTTTTGTTTAATTTATTTTTTATTATAACTTTTTAGTTATTTTTTTCTTAGGATTATGTACATTTAAACATATAAGTGTTTTGTATTTTTGAAATCACCTCTTAAAACCCTTTATTTTGATACCCCACATGATGGGTTTGGGCCCCTACAATATGGCGCCCAAAAGCCGCCATTTTTATACTTTACAATTTTAATTGACACTCGCAGTGTTAAGACGAATCAATTGACGTAAGAATCATCAAAATCAGCCTACGCGTTCGGTCTCTAGAACGCCACATAGGAACAAACATACATACATACATACGTACATACATAGACTGATAAACACATTACCCTCCTTCGGCACTCGGCTAAAAAGACGAAAACAAGAAGAAAATCATGCTGTGCAGTCGGAGTAGTTCGCTTCATAAGCTGTCGGGTGTTTTGATTGATTGAATTAACTTTTGTTAGGTTTAACTTTTGCTTTAGCATTTGCAAGTGCTACTGTTGGGGCAGGCCTTTGTTCAGCTGACGTCTTTCGGTTTAAATGATGATAAACATGATGATTAATTACCACAATTTTTTATCCTTACAACTATCACTCCATCTCATAGAAGTGAACCACATTAGAAATGCAAGAGGTCACCTGAATTAGATTTCGTAGTCACTGCGGACTTGCGGACATAAAACGCGTGTGAAACCACTCTAATTCTAAATTGCTTCCGACGACATTCGCATCCGGATTGTTTGAGAGTAATTAGGGAAGATATTTGTCATAGTTTTACAAATAATGTTATGTCAAACAGTAGATAGGAAGTATTATGTTTAACTAATTACTATGTAAGAGGGTAAATTACTCTCAAAACTTGTTATTTATCTGGGTGCGCGAATCAAATCAACTCAAAATCATTTTGCTTGTTCTGTTGATGTAATATCCAAGGCTAGACTGTTATATAACAACTTCACCATTGATTTATCATTCAGTAATGCCCAATTTATATATACCTACTCGCATTTTAATAATAATATCCATACAAATAAATAAAATGGAAGTTTCTGTTTGTAATATCAAAATAATAGTTTTTTTAGTAAATGCTTATGAAAGTATGTACGATACTTATAACATTTATATGATTTATTTTTAATTTTGTCTGTCTGTTTGTGCCGGGTAAACTACAAAACGCATGGATCGATTTTGATTGGAATTTCTCTGAAATTCACTGGCAGGTAGTTGATGTTATAAGAAGTAACTTAGGCTACCTACAATTATTCTAGAAAACGAATTAGGGATACGCGTAAAAAATACAAACCATGTTTTTTAATGAGTTTGTTGCGGGCGAATTCGCGGGCAAAAACTAGTACCTAAATAAATAAAACATTTTCATTAAAAAACGGGTTAGGTAGTAGATAAATATATAAAATCGTACTGTAGAGTGGTATGGGCAAGATCTTTCCAATTTTGAAGAACAGAAATGCCAGTAATTTTTATTGGCACTTAGCGTGTTGCACTGACATAACAGTTTGTACCAAGGTTCTAATAAGTAGATACATTACATCATTACATACAAAAAAAAGAAAACGAAAGCCTATCCTGTCCTCAACTCACTGTAGGTACCTACCTAAACCTTTTTCAGCGACAAACAATTCAAGAACAAGCAAATTACTTAATAAAGCTATCTTAATCACCATAAAATAACAAAACTGGCAAATTCGTTTAACGTGGGAGTTTTGCGAAAACAAATACTTAAGTATTGAGAAATTCAACTACGTTAGTCGCTTTTGTCATACGAAAAAGATGATTGAGGATCTTCTAATACACTTTAAACTTGCAAAGTCGGTTTACGTTTGCTGATTGTATTATTTAACCACTCTGTTTTACTGCAAGTATTGGAACTTTGCTCACACGTTTAGATAGAAGTAGGTAACATCATAATAATTATGTTAGTGCCTATGCGCGAGAAGCGCGTGTCGTTGGGTCCCAGGCTTATGTCACCGTCGCATGCGCATGTGTAGGTGTACCAAAGGTACGTTATTGAATTTGACATTCGTAGAGAGAATTCTCTCCGTGAATTATGTCCGGTGAAAGTGATGATTCGGACGCCACATAACTTTTGCAAGTGGTCGTCGGCTTCCATCGATATTTCGATAATTGCTATCGTGCCCATCAATGTCTACGATAAATTAAAAAGCTACTAACTGGCCATAAACGAACTATTCATATATATAACAAACCGCAATCACTAGCTCGAGCTACAAACAAAACAATGGTACATATATTGACCTTTGGCTGAGTGGTCTAACTTTCTATACTTAGGTCATAGACGGCAGGACCTTTATCTACCATTCCCATTCCATCGAGTCGTATGTGCACTAATCTAATGAGAGCAATTTGTACAGTGAGAACTTTTGATATTGGATAGCACACCCACAGATAATATAATACTAACATACAGATACCTCATCCCATACAAAGATACCGTGCCGACGTAACTAGAGTTTTTCATCTGATTATACCGATTATTTTTTATAAATCGATCGCTTTCGGTTCCGTTCCATGGCGATTGAAAGATCACCATTTATATCAGTGGAAGGGAACCGAACGCGATAGACTTACAAAAAAAAAAAAAACAGTATAATCAGTACAATACGACGGCACGGTTTCCTTGTATGGGATAAGACACCACTGACACACCACCAACAACTGTTTAATTATTTTTCTGCATTTCCGTTTGCCTATGTAAGAAACGAATTGCAAATTTTTGTAATGGGTACCGTGTCGTTGTTTGCGTTCTGATTGTCTTTGTGACAAGATATAAAATATACAGAAGTTGAATATATAAAATAACCTACTAAGTAAATAAAATCACTTGATACGCTGAACAATAGGTAGCTCTCATTGTGTACTGCAGTTGCAGCCTCTCGTGACCCACTTCGAAAGTAATTGGCTGGAAAATGATAGAGATCTATTACCTACTAAGGAAGCTCACAAAAATATCGTCTAAAAAAACATGCATTTCTATGTCATGTATCACATATTACTTAATAGTTATCATTACGTAACTGTATGCAAAAATCATGACTTGATGTAATAATGGCTAGTCAATTTCGGTGAAATTATAACGTAACTTCTTTTATATGCCGTCGGTTGGTCTCTAGATTAAAAAATCAAATTGCTTCAGTTGTAGGTACAAGTGAAACCTGACTTAAATCATATTAAGTACCTATATTTATTTTATTAATCTTACTTAGAACATAAGTTAGAATTTGGAAGGTCTTCATTGCTTTGCTATTTACGCTAATTTCGTAGGTATGGCAAGACCATAGGTTTCTAAGACAGTGCCTCGTGCGCCAATAGCAAGAGTCAAACGTCAGAGTGACACTGACAGCTCAAAGTGCCCAGTTATTTTGACCGTGTCTATCTACTATGAACAAAGTTCGTAAGTGCAAATTAAAATATCACGCTCCCTTCCATAAAGGTACGAGTGCGTAAACTTCAACACTTGCGGCACAATAGAAACATTACAATAAGATTAATTATCGGCTGATGATGAATGATGCGTGTATCGACACATGTTTGCATATTTCAGGGGTCACGCATACGCAACACTATTGCTTTATGTTAAACTTGACTAAGCACGCATAACGTGATAGAAACAACAAAAGATTTAATAAATTATACGTTTTGCAAAATTCTTTTAATTAATGTAATTTTATTTGAACATTTGTTTTAAACGTTATTATATGCAACGTGTTACAGAATGAGAGTAGTGGTGGCCCAGTGGTATCGGCCGCCACTTACAAGTTGTAGGTCGTGGGTTCGAGCCCAGGCAGGCGCTTTACTTTGAGTAAATTATTTCATCACCACTGCTCTCAAAACGGTGAAGGAAAACATCGTGAGGAAACCGGCATGTCCTAGAACCAAAAAATTGAAGATATGTGACATCCACCAACCCGCACTGGGCCCGCGTGGTGGATTATGGCCCATTCCCCTCACAGAGAGGAGGCCTGAGGCCCAGCAGTGGGAACATTAATAGGCTGATGATGTGATGTGATGTGTGTTACAGAATAAACGAAAAACGTGAAAGGGGTGGGTCTTTGGGTTATTGTACCTACTCATCATTATGAACACCTTGTACTATAGGAGCAACCTTGAAATCACGAAAATCAGCTGTTCATTACATTTTGACGAGATAAGTAAACATACTTAAATTGTACTTAAAGATGATGAGGAGTGCAATGAAAAATGAAATGAAATTTCCTCTGGAGATCGGTGAAAATATCCAATCCTGTAACTGTACTACTTATAGGTATCGTAACTACTTTTGCCTATCTTCCATTTGTTTTTGGCATTTAAATCTTGCTCGAATTTTATATTAGTTAAGTCTATATTCGTAGATGTATCCAGAAAATTAACCGATTTTTATGATTCTAAACAGTAGTCACAACTTCACAACGACCTCGACCTGCATTGCATCGCCATGTTATATTTAGTTTTCAATCAATGAGACACCATGGAGTCATACATATACAACGGTATCATCGAACTACGCCACAAGATAGTGTTCACGTTATGTAATCGATCTATAAGAAAACAGTCATTGTTCAACATCACACAAACAATGTAACCGAGCACTACTGTGTAAAAACATAAGATGTGGAAATGTGGAAGTATCAATAGCTATCGTAATCACGTATTGAACGCGCGGGATTGCAGACTTCCTAAACCCAGAGCTCTGCTATACGACAGATATACCTAATAAATCTAAGAAGTGATGATACCTACTAGGCCACATGTTTTTGAAAATTACAATATTTTTTTTTTTACTTTTCAGACGTTGGCGTTGATGCTCCTATCTCTATTTTCATTGGGGTTGGCTGAAGATACTACTACTACTGACACTACTGATAGTTACAATGACAAGTTGAATACTATTGAGCCTAAACCGTCTGTGCGATTGGATCCTTACTTAAGAAAAGCCTTACTGAAAGCTCTTAGTGATCTTGAAGACTCGACAACAGGATCGGATCTCGATGGCACGACTGGTTTTGATTCAGATGCCTATACAACCGGCGAAGCTGATCCCGAAGCTCAGACGGACAAAGACGGAATACAGATTCACTCATTCATCGTTAATGGACAATCTGCTTTTTCTAGTAACAGTACAAATACACCTGCGATAGTAGATAACAATATATCTATTTTGAGCACAACTACAGGTAATGTTGAAAGTCAGGTAACAGCGACTCTACCTACGTCAGCACCATTTCCCGAAATATTTCAAACAAGGGAAAGCACTTTCTTGCATACAAGAAGTATAGCCAGTCCCTCCAAATTGAGCACAGAAAGTTCTGTCAGTACTAAGAAACCCATACCAGTAAAGCCCAAAATTACTACAACCACCACGACCACTACGACTACGACTACGACCACTACTCCGAAACCAACCCACAATGATGACGGAGAAAATATTGAAGAAGTTGATAAACGTGACGTACAAGTATATCAAGCTCCCTTAGTTGCGGCGTTTACAGTTCATCAAGATCCACAAGGCCTACCGAAAAAGGTCATACCACTTTATCAGCAAACAAATACTCAACAGCACTTTATGAGACCACTACCCGCTACGAATATACCACCCGGAGTTTTACAATCTCAATCCATAAGCCAAGTAATTCCAAGCGTAGGATTAAATCAAATACCCCAATCGGACTACATAAACCAACAGTTAGTATTACAGAGACAGCTCGAAGAAAAGCAAAGAATCCTCGAAGAGCAACTTCGATTTTTACAACAGCAACAAAGACAACAAGAGGAACTACTAAGGAAACAGCAATATTTCTTTCAACAAAAGGAACAACAGCGGCAACAACTTCTTTCAAATTCCCAGAAGTTTCAAGCACAAGGCTCTGTAAATAATTTTCAAGTACAGAAAAATATTCCTCAGAACCAGTTCATAAACCACAATGGGCCAATAAGATCAAATAATGGCGTATCAATTCAGCCCAGTGTACCTTTAGAAGCGACCAGCACTGTAACAAATCAACAATTGCCTAATCGTGAGGCTGTCGATTTTCTTATTCATTTACACAGTCAGCAGCCCGATCAGTTTCCGTTACAGGAAAATCATTTACCTCAGGGAATAAGTAATTTTCTACATCCCAACCCTACTCAGAACTTTCAGCAAGCAACTAACTTTAATCAAGTAAGACCTGATCAGTTTGGTCAACAAAAACAAAACCATAGAGTTTTCCGTCACGATAGCGGAGTCGGTAACTTTGGATTAAACAATCAAAATTTTAATTCATTTAACACTTTCAACCCAACTCATACGAATCGTTTCTTCCCGATAAATGCACAAAACCAATATAACGTAGATGCAGAGTTAAAACAATTGTTAGTCCAGAATGGTTTAAATGGAAGGAATCAAGAAGATTTAAATATTGTATCGAAGGTTTTGTCTTTGAACCATGGTGTATTGGTAAACAATAATATTTCTAATAGATTACCTTATGACAGTCGGAGACATGTAAGACCACTTATATAAATCATCAATGGCGTAAAAATAATAAGTACTTTTTAGTTCGATAATACATAAAGTTCAAAATTATATCCATTCCAATTACTTTTAAGCCAACACGGTATTCATAAGTATTACAAAAGTGGAGTCAGAATCATTTTTATACTTTAAACAATCAATTTTTTTTACTTACCTGTAAACATATAAATAACCAAAGAAATGCTGATACATTACTTACATGTATTTACAGAGAAAAAAAAACTACAGCACGCCCCTGACTCCATTTTCCGAATCTGTTTTATAATAGTTTTAGATAATTATTTATTTTACTTTAATATATTTTATGAACTGCCATAAGTAGTATAATTAGGAGAACGATGAAATGAAAGTAATGTAATGACGCAGCTTATAAATACATACAAAAGTAGCTCTACATCACAGAGTAGAGTAGATGTTTCATTATAACATAAGTAATTATTTCTTTAGCACCAGATTTTCACAAAATACTGAAACCGGATCCAGCTGTTGACTGAAGATATACAATAGGTTGAAGATGGGTAGTTAGCCGATACCTTGTCACTTACCTTACCACGAGCTGTTTTGACAATGATATATTCGTTGCTCGCAACAGTAGGTATATATATTTTGTCAATATTGCAATTATTTTTCAATTGCATTTTTGACGAACTTATTATTGAAAAAGCTAAACTAAGTACCTACATGATTACGTAATTTGCAATTATTTAATAAGTCTAGCTTGATAATACTTATAAGTAGGAAGTTACTAGTTAAGATGATATGATATGCATATGAGTAAGAACGAGATACTAATCTTATAATTCTTACAAACGACGGTAAACAAAATAATTAAATGAACAATATATGTATTAATCATTTAATTATTTTGTATTGTGTTCTATTCTTACTCGATTCGCACATGATCATAGTATTCTTGTCCTTTAGGACCTAAAGATAAAATTAATCTACTTTAAAAGTCCTTCCACTGCTACAATTGAATTATTGGTGGGACACGCAAGTTTAAATTAGTCCAGTACATAAGATCCATTAACTAGCAATAGAATAGCTATTCTCTCTCTCTACACTAATACTGATAGCTTATATTCTAATAAACCTTGAGTTAATTAGTTTAATTGACCAATTTAAGTTAGTAATGAATTGTACCGTTTTCTTGTAGTCGGTTAAGAATGTAATAGAGTCAAACATTATTGTAAGTAAGAGGTACTTATATAAGACAATGTGTAAATATATTATAATTCACATATTTATATTATGAGTTTATTTTACAACACCCTTAACAATACAAAAAAAAATACACAGCTTAATTTAACTTTAAATAACGCTTACACAAATAAATATATACCGAGACATATCATAAACATAGATATACAGAAGTTTAATTCTAGTGGGTGTGGATGGCCAAATCCAAAACTGTAAGCAATAGCGAAAAATACTCAGTGGTGTCTCGGGCCCGATTTTCATGATACATTTATATACAGGTAAGCTATTTGTACAAAGTAAAGAAAGTGTTGATGGGACAAGAGGTTACAGAGAAAGGAAGAACGGTCATGTAAAGGACAGGAGAAAAATATGTGATCGTCACCTACGTCTGTGACACACGAGCAGTTGGGGTCGTCGATGATATGAAGTTTGGCAAGGTGGGCTGGAGAGCAAACATGGCCCAGTCTCAACCGTATTAAAATGGAGGTCTTGCCAAACTTTGCCCTGCCTAACCACGGCCCGGTTTTTATGAAATCTCGGGTTGCACAATTTTGTATTGAGTATGGTAGGTACCAATCCCAACACAACTCGTAGGAGAACGCTTGGCAGCATCCGTAAAAATAATATGCTGGCAGTCTGAATGTTCAATCAGAAATTATGGCAATTCTGAAAGATCTGATTTACTTACAGTTTTATTTAAATTTGGGAGTAAACAGTAAACTCTCATAACTATTGTTAATTAAGGGAAGTTTATTTGAACAGTGAATAGAAGTGAGAGTTTTTAAAGCTTTCAACTTAACAAGGAGCACGTTTATGGGACCAGTAAACTGAAGATTCAATTTGAAACAATAAAGATTCCAGTTTAGAAATGAGAGGGTGAGTTGAGAACTGAATCCGGAATAAATATTTGTCAGACAGGAATTGTCTTCTGAGGCTTAAAGGGGAAACTCCCCACATTCGATTTTTAATGCATTAATGGGACTAGATTTCATGGCACCCGAAATAATGCGTAATGCTTTTGACTGCATTCGATACAACTTTTTAAAAGCCATAACACTACCAAGTTCTAGAACGAACTATCCATAATCCAGAATGCTTCTGATGATTGCGTTGTAAATGAGTTTCAAAGAAAAGGGATGTGCACCCTACCACACACCTGAGAGGCATCTGAGCATGCATAAGTGATTTTCAAATTTATTAATAATATAGTCGCAATGAGGAACCCAGCTTAATTTTGACTCAAATATTACACCTAGATACAATTATCAGAATTTATCTTTAACTGGAATACCTAACCCTTAAAGAAAAGGTTTATTAAGGGAATAATTCTCTTCCTGGTGAATAAAACAGCCGCGCTTTTAGACTTGGGCAAATCCAAACCATTTAAATATAAATGACTAAAGACTAAAGTAGACTAAATGACTATAAGTAAAAAATGACTATAAAACAGAATTAATAGCACAGCTAGCTTGTTCAACAGATTGACTTGAAGAATATAATAATAAATCGTCGGCATATTGAAGAACCTTAACATGTCTAGATAAGGAAGAGTCCAAATCAAAAGTGTAAATATTGTACAGAAGAGGACTGAGCACAGAACCCTGTGGGAGACTTCTCCATAGAAGACGGCAGACATCATGTTCATGTTAACAGAGCGTCCAGTCAGGATGTTATTAATGAAATTCGAGGAAACCTCTAAGGCTTTTAACTAATTTTTTAACTATTAATACGACATTATCATAAGCTGCATTAATATCTAGGAAAACTGCAACGGTGAATTGGTTATCAGAGAAGGATAACCGAATATCGGATGAAAAAATACTTAAGCAGTCAGTGGTGCTTTTACCTTTCTAAAGCCATATTGTGATTCCGCCAAAAGACCCTTACCTTCAACATACCATTCTAGGCGATTCTTAATCTTAATTTCATCAGAATTGAAGACAAACCTATGGGACGGTACGAGGCAGCATCCGATGGAGTTTTATTTGGTTATAGGAATGGCAACACCATTTGACTTTTCCATTCAACAGGGATGCTTCGAGAATAACAGAACAACAGGGATGCTAGAATTAATAAGTTCTAAATAATAATTGGGAACATTGTCATTCAAATTAGCAAACAAAAAACGGCAAATTTTCACGTTTGTTGTATGGGAGCCCCACTTGAATATTTATTTTATTATGTTTATAGTATTATTTTTTTGTTATAGCGGCAACCGAAATACATCATCTGTGAAAATTTAAACTGTCTAGCTATCACGGTTCATGAGATAGACAGACAGACGCGCAGTGGAGTTTTAGTAATAGGGCCCCGTTTTTACCCTTTGGGTACGGAATCCTAAAAAAGGAATACGGGATGCCATCAATGCCTCGCGCAGAATCCTTAGTTCTATGAATAAAAACCTCTAATTCAGTGAGAGAGAAAGGAAGATCTAGCGTCGAGTGTGTGTCTAAAGTGTCTTGGTTATTAGCTAAGGGAGACAGGCTAGGGTTAATAGCCTCAGGCACCCAAGGAGGAGCTAATTTATCTAATAAATATACAAACAGTATGGCAACTACCAACAAACGCTCGACACGGCACACTCACACAAACATACGCACCGACGAGACCATTATTGCACTTCTGCAGTGCGAGCCGCTTACGGGTCTCGTCGATGTGCTT
This sequence comes from Orthosia incerta, assembly GCA_948252205.1. Classification (NCBI taxonomy): domain Eukaryota; kingdom Metazoa; phylum Arthropoda; class Insecta; order Lepidoptera; family Noctuidae; genus Orthosia; species Orthosia incerta. The sequence goes on from OX411748.1 coordinate 13,490,115, forward strand.
GTTTGTGTGAGTGTGCCGTTCCGAGCGTTTGTAGATAGTTTCCATACTGTTTGTATATTTTTACTGTGGTAAAAGTAAGAGTAAGAAACCGCAAAAGAAGACACTTTTTGCCTTTCAATACCTTTGGGTGTTTTCCCCAAAATGTCAAGGTAGTATTGAACTTTTCTAAAAGCGACGCTTACGTAACCTAATTCAATTATGATGAGTGTTTTATAACCCTTTCGATAACGTTATGATACTAATAAAAACCGACCAAGTGCGAGTCGGACTCACGCACGAAGGGTTCCGTACCATTATCGCAAAAAACGGCAAAAAATCACGTTTGTTGTATGGGAGCCCCCCTTAAATATTTATTTTATTCTGATTTTAGTATGTCTAGCTATCACGGTTCATGAGATAGGGCCTGGTGACAGACGGACAGACAGACAGACGGATCGCGGAGTCTTAGTAATAGGGTCCCGTTTTTACCCTTTGGGTACGGATACCCTAAAAAATTAACGGGCAAAAAAATCAGGAATAGGAGAAGAGTTGTGATAAAAATACCTAAATCTACGAATGTTGCGCCAGACAATCGAAGGGTGAGTATTCGATGAAATTGATGAGCAAAAGTTACGCTCAGATTTTATTTTTTAACCGACTTTCGAAAAAGGAGGAGGTTCTATGTTCGACTTCTTGTATGTTTTTTTTTTATGTATGTTCACCGATATCTCCGTCAATTCTGGACCGATTTTGAAAATTATGTTTTTGTTTGAAAGAGTATGTTCCGAATTTGGTCCCATTTTAATTTGGTGAAGATCTGATGAAGAACTTCGAAGATATACAACAGAACTCTTCAATAGGTAACGGCCAATCTCTCGGAACTGCTGCAATCGCATGTCTGTTTATTGTTTATACCATTTCATAACATAACATCACGCCAGTACGCTCTTAAGGGGTAAGCAGATCTCTCATTTGATCGGTTTTGTTCAAGTTTCATGATATTCGGTTAATCTATTCTGGCGTTATAGGAAACTTACTAAACAACTTGCCTATTAGGTATTTTTGGAAGTCGGTGTCCATAACGCATAAAAATGCTACTTACGAAAGACACCGACTTCCAAAAATAAAGTTATTTTTCACTTTGTAGTTTTCTTATTTGGAAGTCGGTAGTATTTTTTTGTAAAAAAGTTTTTTCATTTTTTTCTTATTAAATATTTTTGAAGTTTGATTAATTAGGTTTTTAACGGTTACAAAATTAATATTAGACATATAATTAAATTCAGCCTCTTTACGTTTTTTAATCAATTCAGTGCACTCGGAGTCCTGCTCATGCTGTTATTTTTTACAGGAAAAACTTCATCCGCCGCTGTAATTAATATGTGTGCTAAAGCTTCAACACAACTATTTTCATTGCCATCAGCAATAACAGACAAGGTGCAAAGTTTTCTGTCAACAATGTTTCTAAATTTGTCCCAGTCATTAGTATTTCTATTAGGCAGTTTATGTTTTAAATTAGATCGCCTTATAATGGTGCCTTTGGTTTGGAAAAAGGATAAGATATTACTATTGGGAAATGGTCACTACCATATGTGGAGGTTATAATATCCCAAGTTATTTAAGAAGCTAAGCTTGGTGAACAGATAGAAAGGTCAATTGCACTTTGGTTCTAATTGGGACCACAACGACGTGTAGCAGCTACTGAGTTCAAGATGCATAAATTATGTAGGTCTATTATATCTAGTAATTCATCCGAATAACAAGTAAAAGTCGAACAACCCCACAATTGATGATGGCAATTAAGGTCTCCCAATATTAAGAATGGGTTTGGAAGAAAAGAAAAGAGATGATGAGCAGAACTGATGAAGGAACATAAGTAGAAACAAGACAAGTATGATGCACTTTAATAGCTACAATTGAAATTGCCTCACTGTAAGGAGGCAATGTAATAGTAGGGAATTGGATAGAATTCCTGATAAGTATAGCTACTCAACCACACCCATTAGATCTATCCTCTCTAATGGTTAAATAACCATTGATTTAAAAAATATGATTAGGTTTTTTTATTATAGATAGACTCGCGCTTGATCACTATCTCATCTGATGGTAAGTGATGATGTGGTCAACGGTGTAACGCGCTTGCCTAGTAGTAATCTATTCACTCTTTAGGTTTGAGCCAAGTCTCTGCTAAGGCAAAGGCAAAAGGCTCATACCTATTTGTTTAAAGCATGTATAACATCCATCACTCATTTTGTTTACTAGACTGCGGCAGTTCCACAGGATTATTTTGAACGTGTAGTCAATTATGAATGGATTGAGATTCATAGAAAGATGGGGCTACGTTGGACCGTGAAATATTGAACTGAGAGTGAAGATTATGTAGAAAGAAAATCGTTTATAGAAAAATTGTCTTTTATTTCATTATTATGATTGTTAGAAAAAGCACAACCATTTGATGGCTGGGGAATATTAAAATCCTTAATAATGGTATTATGAGCCACTTTATTATAACCTTGTACAGATTTAGGACGGGAGTGAGGTTTGAGAAAAACTGTCTTTTTATAGCAATTTGAAGCAGGTGTTTTATTAGGTGAAGAGATTGAAGCAGTATTTGCAAAATTTTTGGAGGGAGAAGATAAAAGTGCATCAATGGATCATCAGGATGTACTTTTGCAGCTTCAGCATATGATACTGAACTTTGTGCCATATAAGTTTTAATTAATTTTTGCCTTGTGAATTCTGGGCAAGTTCAAATTCAAATTAAAAATTCAAATTCAACCAGTCGGTACTGTTATATTATCAATAACTTCCTCCGAGACAATTCTGAAGAAGCACCAAAACACCACCTCTAGTAATGTTAGCGCCCAATCTAGTAATGTTAAAAGTAGATAGGTATAAAAGCTTTAAAATTGTATTTTTCAAGACTATTATACGTAACTAGCGGTGAACTACGCGGTTTCACCCGCGTAGTTCCTGTTCCCATGAGAATACAGCGATAAAAAATAGCCTATGTCACCCGGGGATAGCTCTTCCCAACGGTAAAAAAACTTTTGAAATCGGTCCAGTAGTTTTTAAGGTATAGATATAGAAGTATAGTTAAGGGAGTGCGTTACTCCAGCCAGAAAATGTCGAAACTCGTCATCTAAGTGCAATAGATAATTAGATATACAGCTTCTGTAATTGGTAAGCAGGCCGCTTTTTTATAACATTCTCGATTTGGTAGGGCTACCACGCATTATTTTTGGTATCGATTATCTCTTTAATTAATTAGTCAACTGTATATCTAAATATTGATAGAACATTCAGTTACCACTACTACAGAAAACTCGGTTAATCGTTCGTCTAATAACTCAGCTGCTCGGCGTGGCCGGAACAAATTGAAGTTTCATCATAACTTTTTAATTATGTATAAGATACTAATGTAACTTCAGTACCATTTATAGGCCGTAATAACCTATATAATAACGTTTCAAGTTAGTCTTTGGAGCGCTTATTAGCAGTACTACGACCAATTAAAGCATATTTCTATTTACTAAAAAAACTTTAAAACGGTGCATTATTCTGAATTTTTTGTTGCGTAAAAATTATAACTAACTAGCTGTAGCCCGCGGCTTTGCTGCCGTGAACCACCCCACAGGACCCATTTTCGGGATTAAAAAAATAGCTAACTCAGGAATAACGTAGATTTCTATTGGTGATTTTTTTTTCAAATCGGTCAAGTAGTTTCAGAGCCTATTCGGTACAAATGAACAAACAAAAAAATCTTTCCTCTTTATAATATTAGTATAGATTAGCCAGATGTCAGGTAAAAAAATATAATCATCCGTTTAGTCAATTCCGAGATGCAGCAATCATTCAAACGTTACCGCAGCAGGATTTTAAATTTCTTCGCAACCATAGCAAATACAAATTAAGTTGTACCATTTATTTAAAAAAAATATCTAATTATTTAGACAGCATTTATTTCAACATACCCATTAGAAAACAAAAGATCTGCCTGCGGTATCGTTACTCCAGCCGGAACTGTTTTTATCAAATAAATAAAAAACTATCAGCTTACCAAATAAAAAAATCTGCTTACCAATTACAGAAGCTGTATAACTAATTATCTATTGCACTTAGATGACGAGTTTCGGCATTTTCTGGCTGGAGTAACGCACTCAGCTAAAGGAATTTGTTTCAAGGAAATTAGAAAAAGATAATGAAATCTTATTGCGCCCGATTTTTTTGACGCTACCATTGAAAATGTTTTGGAAGGCGTTGTGCTGTAAAAACATGCCAAATGTCGTTGGGTGCAATGTCGATCTATCATCTATTGAAGTTATTATTTTTTGTACATGTATTACAAAAGGTGCGCTGTCCGTTTTATCGTAGGTTTTTCTACCAATCTGAGTGGTATTAACCATGGAAGGAGCGGGAATATCATTAGGCAATATATTCGAAATTTTATTCTCTAAATAGATAAGCGCAGATTCCACGACTTCAGCAGAGTGTAAGTCTATACAACTACAATCCGAAGATTCGGAACCGTGGTGTTTACGGGTACGACGACGTTTATTGCAGTGCTTAACTGCTTACATACATGCACGCGGCTTCTTTTTAATTTCCGAGCAGAAGACGACCCATTAGAGTCCATACCCGATTCATTAGATTGTACTGTGACAAAAACGCCGGCCGGGCAAACAAAGTCCCCCGGGTCGGGCGTGTCTTTCATTCTTACACGCTAAAAGGAATTGAAGAAACTTACCACTACCGAAGAATGTACAAAACTAAATCTTGACTACTACTACTGATCTAATATATAATTGTGAACTTTCTCCAAATAAATATTATTTTAAACAGATTAAAAATTTATTTTAAATTTCTATCCAAAAAAATACGCGTCCGCCAAGTTGAAAGATTCCCCCGCGCTTCCTTCTGGTTTGCTGTAAGACAATAGGCTTTATCACTTTGAAACAGTTCTCACTATTTCATTTATCAACAGACGAGACTTAATTAGTACAACGATGTACTAATTAACTTGTGGAGAATTGCAAGAAACAAAAGAATAATTTTTATTTGCGATTCCCGCCTAATTTACATCATAAATTAAATAGTCTATAATGTCATGTCTATGGATGGTTAAAAGATTACTGAATACTGCTATAAATGGCAAGAACAGATTGGAGCCCGTATAATCATTTATGAACGGTTTACACCAGGTTTACAAAAGAAAATAACTTTGAATTTTTTTTTACAGTACAGTTCAGTTGTATGTAGGGTTACCATTTCGAAAATTGAAAAGTCCTGACAAAACGGACTTATAGAAAAAAAAAACATACAATAATAATTATATAATATTGACTACATAGTTTTGAATGAATTTAGTTATAGATGGGAAAACAATTTGACCAAAGTAATGACTCAATCATATGTATGCCTTTGATATTAAGGCGTCCCACACACCTACCATATTACGGCGCGATATAAAAATAGGCTACCCGAAGTACTAATGCTGTGCAGACGAAGTTGCGGGCAACAGCTAGTTTTGAATAAAAGTAACTAAATGATTAGGTTAATAAATAATAGTTTTGAGATTGAACGGACCACTTAAAATGTTGGCCACATTTTTATATTGTCAATGTCATCAAAAACCATCAAAAACCAAAGATTACTGTCAAAAGCTTAACGTCAATATGATAAACAAGTCATGAAGTAGCGTCGAGAAGTTAATGAAGAAATATCAATAAGTGAAACACCCGAAATTATTCCAAAGGCATCGCTGGCATTTTAACATTAACTGTTTTCACTAATACGTTGTAATATTAAAGTCTCTTCGGTTGCGTTATGGTTATCATGGATACAGCGGAAGGTGTTGGTAGTTTAGAAGAACAAGCTCTGAAGAGGAAAGAAAGACTTAAAAACCTTAAGCGCAAAAATCCTACTAGTGAAAGTTCTACGAATGAAACGCCCAGTGAATTTGTACCACTTCCCAAGTGAGTATCGTTCAAGTTGAAAATGTATTGAGGTTATGTTTTGTTTGTGATTTGTGAATAGGAATTATAATCAAATTGGTTTAGATTTGCAGTCAGCCTTGTTTCATTTTAAGGGTTAGGCTGTTAAGCTAAGTCTAGCTTCTGCCCCCAACTTTGTCCACGTGAAGTCAACTATACCAAAAATGATCCTATCTAACTCTGCATTCATGTAGCTTGCTAACAGTGACATAATTTTTTGATATGGTCAGTAGTTCCAAAGGTTACCTATCACAAACAACTAATTATTGTATCTCTTTAAATTACTCATATAAGTTTATATATAACTAGCTGTTGCCCGCAGCTTCGCTCCCGTGGACCTCCTCACAGGACCCATTTTCGGGATTAAAAAATAGCCTTAATGTCACTCAGGAATATTCAGAAAAATTCTACAAAAAATCCGATTTGTAAAAAATTTTACAAATCGGTCCAGTAGTTTCGGAGCCTATTCAGTACAAACAAACAAAAAAATCTTTCCTCTTTTTAATATTAGTGTAGACAATAGACCTCTTCAAAACAAGAAGAGGATTCTCATTGTTTATGAACCAATTTTTAAATTATAGAAATATTCAGTATAGCTATATATTGGTAACGTAGGTTGCTCCAATGCCAATGAGAACAAAATGGGAATGGCTTGGAGCTCCCAAGTCGTTTCCATTTTGTTCTCATTGGCATTGGACCTTGGTATTTGATGGCGATATTTGCTAATGTAAATGATTTTAAATATTCTGTGCAAGAAATTATTCGCCTGTCAACACAGAAGGGCCATGCTAAAAGTGATTAAAACTATATTCATTGAACTACATAAATATTTTTGTGATTACAGACCAAAATTCAGAAGTTATAAGCCACAGGATGAATCTCTCCAAGAGGCCAAACTAGAGGATGCTGTACCTGCTGCCGTTGAGGCTGAGGTTAAGGATTTACTTGAAGCAGGAAAAGAGAAGGTAATTTGTAAAAACTAACCTACTGAACACCTTCCTCTACTTTGCCTTTCAAGGAATGCAGGTGTTATATGGATAAGGTATACTTTGAGGCAAGTGCGCCAAAAACTTAACTCAGAATTAGGTATTTGCTAACATTAGGTTAAATTACAAATATGTCTTCCACAACAAGTGTGCTTCAATATATATAACACTCTTGTAATACCTCACTTGGACTATCTAATAGAAGTATGGGACACAGTGGCCAAAACCAATATTTTCAATATTGGTTTTGGCTTGTGTTGCAAATAGCATAAAATAAGTTAATGAAGACACTTTTCCATTATGATTACAGTACACAAACACAACAAATATAAAAACTAAGTTAATGAATATATCCCAGACATACTTCTATAATACTTGCATTTTAATTAGCAAAATACTTAATAAAACATTCACACACGAATACATTTTACAAAGAAACATCAAATACACAAAATTAAGCTCAGAAATGTAAATGACATACAATTATACTCACCATGCACCAACTATGGCAAAAAAATGTAATGTACGAAGGTGCTGCATTGTACAATAAACTACCAAACAACATTAAAAATGCTAAATCCATGTCAATATTGAAGAAACACTTAAAATTACATATCCTTAAAAAAGCGAGCGCTCCTTTGTAGGTACATTGCATACCACTTCTAGTTGCGTACGCTCTGTGTATGTTTACATTTCTGGCTGTTAATAAATGTAATTTTGGTTACACTCTTGGAATAGTTTTGTATACCGTAATTTCTTTTTGCCAAAACTGTAAGTAAATCAATAATGTATATAATTAAATTAGTTAATCATTTCTCATGTAAGTGAAGTCACTTCTTATGAGAAATAAAGAGATCTCGAACCTCATAGGTCATACGTATTTGGCCTTATCAGTTAGCAAATCGGCGATAGTTAGATAACCCAGGGTGGTGCAAGCAGGCCTAAGCTTATTTTTAAATGATTGGCTCACATTCGACCACTATCTCACCTGATGGTAACTGATGATGTAGTCGAACCCCTAAATTGTAGCAATTGGGAAACACAGACTCCGGCAGGGAATTCCACTCAGCTGTATGCACAATGAAAATATTGCCGAACTGTTAAGTGCGTATGGGCGGGATGTTCACCATGTACCGATGGCGCATCGCCGTACGTCTCGTAGTCTGATGATGGAACGGGCTAGGCGAAATTAGATCATGCAATTTTTTGCACACTCCCCAAAATGTAACTGATAAAAAACCGACAGGCTGGCATGACGGCGTCGATGTTTATGACTCTGGAGGTTTGACTCGACTAGTGCCTCATTGCTGAAGAACATCTTGCATCAAGCCGGTATTTGGCAGATCCGTCCCAGAGATGAAATGATATTTATGTTGTCTGTTAAACATGTTCTCAGGAATAATTTTATGGTTTAATAACTAATGGAATTCATTTCTGCAATTACAGATAGTTTTACAAGACCTGGATATTTCAAGCTTAGCACCAAGAAAACCAGACTGGGATCTTAAAAGAGATGTAGCAAAGAAGTTAGAGAAACTGGAGAGAAGAACACAGAAGGCAATAGCAGAATTAATTTGGGAGAGGCTAAAACAGGGCAATGAAGATAATTTAGGAGCCATGGTCACCATGACTGATAATAGAGCTACTGAAGATGATTGAAATTATTTGAATATAATGTACATTTAGGTGAAGTAGGTATGATTAATATATTTTTGTAAGTTTTGTGTAAGTAAAAGTAATAAGGAACAAAAATATTTTTTTATTCTTCATTCTATAAGTTTTAGAATTAAAATAATATCACCATTATGTTAACACACTTGTCCAGCAGTGGACGTCTTTCGGCTGAAATGATGATGATATTTATTATGTTAGAATAGACAAGTTTTCTTAGGTTGAGACAAAATATTTAGAACATAAAGAAAAACAGCTTGATGAATTTTTACAAGTGAAATTTATTGCACAGAACTTTTAATTTCACACTAGCAATTAGTTTAATATCACAGAATACAATAAATAGTGTACATTTGTATATTCCTTGTTAGAAACAAAATTAACTATCTCAGTCATCAAAATTTATATTAAAATTTCTCTAATGGTGTATAGTTAGACTAAAACTAGGGGTAAATAAGGTATATCCTGTATTCTGGGTACCAACAATTTACTTGGCAGCCAAAAGTTGAAGATATTCCATAATAAATCAACCCAATGTGTGCTATGTTAATGATGACTGGCTAAAAAGTTTTTTCACCTCATTCACAATTCACTAACAAATAAAGGGTGAAAAACAATATAACACGGGAATTTAACGCGATTATCGTATCGTATCGTTTTGTGCAGTCGGCGAACTTACAGAATAAGGACACGGTCAGTGTTGTGTGTAGAAATGTGAGGGTAGAGAAAGAATTTTCTGCCCCAACGGAGCCAGTACACCGAGACACCAGTCTTCCCGGGACCACGGTCGTTGCAACACGGCCGAAACGTCGGGTTAAATTGGTAAATAAATAAATAATCGCGTTAAATTCCCGTGATTATATTGTTTTTCAATTATGAAACGCGAAAGTTTTAAAGTTAATAAATAAAGGGTGCTCCTAATCTGGGTAGCATAAAGATTACAACAGTGTAGCTACCTGCACACGTCTAATCAATACAAACTTCCAATACTAATGACAAATATGTAAGCATGCATGTACTTACATTTTACATTACTATACTTTGCAGAGTACTTAGTTCATTATTAATTATTATAAATTATTTGTTTTTTTCTTAAAGCGCAGTTCATCCTCATACATTAGAAACTTACATGCAACCGATATTAAATTAGTGATATTGTTTAGTAACAAAATCCAGCTAGTCTATTACAAACAAATTCTAACAATAACAAAATATAAACCATATGTAGCTGAGTGTAAACATAGGTCTTTCAAGATTATCACAAGCTTAACAACATCATAAGAGTAATACCAATTGCATACACCGTAGGAACTATACTATAAGCATTGCTGCGACCCTTTTTTCTCCTTGATGGTCTTAGAGTCGTGGTTTCTTCATGATCTTCAATTTCATTGTAGACATAGTAGTTGCTGTCAATATTGTAGAACACCACTCGGTCACCGATTGGCTGTATCGGCCTGAAGTTGTGTGTGATCTTTCCATGTGAAGATCTTATCTCTCTGAATGCCTCTATCTGTGAACACAAAACGTGTGTAATTACTGTGTATCTATGTTTGCACATAATTATAGTAACATTTACGTCTCAGTATTCCCATAGACGCTGAATGAATTGCCCATCAACAAAGTGTGCAGTTGTACAGAGTTATTAGGACCTTTCTAATGTAAATTGCTTCACTATTTGCGCCCGTAGAGGTAATATCTGCAATTGCATTGCCACTGTATATAAAATAATGAGCCCATGCCTGCACCTATTAAACAGAGCGATGGGTGAAGCGATGGTTTTATGGGCTCAATATAAGTCTTTGTCTTTAACAATGGTAGCACAACCATTCCATAGAATTTATTTGGCAGGTCATTTCAATGCTGAAGAAACTGCTCATACTAAAGTATATAATTATCATAAAAATTAATGTCGAGTCTTTAGAATTTCTTATGGATATCGTTTAGGTAACATTAACAACAATGGTCTTCTAAAGAGACAACGACAAGCCAATAAAATTCAGGCAGTTTTACCTGTTCATGAGTTAGCCTGATGGGTTGCTCAAAGTCAAGCCAGATGACGACTTCGGAACAAGGTGGCGTGGTCAAAGATCCCTTGTAGGTGAAGTATCTCTTCAGGTCGTATGGCAAGATGTTGAGGAACGAGAACGGGTGGCTCATGACCACGCTGGTGTGAGGCTCCGTGACGTTGACCAGCGCTGATGTGATGTCGTCATAAGCTGGATGCTGGTGACGATCCAACTGGAATGATTGAATGTTTACAGTTAGTTTGTGCGTTTGTAGTTTATAAAAAATAGCCGTGCCCGCGAGCGCGACTCCGGCCGTAAACATCCTTCCTTCAAATGAGGGTCTTTTCACCCACCACGGACCACATATAATATAATACTAGCATACAGATGCCTCATCCCATACAAAGAAACCGTGCCGACGTAACTAGCGTTTTTCATCTGATTATGCTGATTATTTCCACGGCGATAGATAGATCACCATCTATATCCGTGGAACGGAACCGAACGCGATCGATGTACAAAAAATAATCAGTACAGTACGTCGGCACGGTTTCTTTGTATGGGATGAGTCACCACCCTATAGAATTAGGTTTCAGATGTTTTTGTGAAAGCCCCAATTTGGAAGGTGTGTATAGGGATACACACCTTCCAAATTGTCCAGTTTGTCGGGTTCAAACTGGCCCCCCCGGTAGGTTCCCGCATTGTCGAGGCGGGGGGACTCAGTAATCGTGGCTTGGTCACCCACTGTGAAGCGAAGAGGAACCCGAGGAGAGGCCGCTCATCAGGGCTTTTGCCGATTAAGCCGACGACGTAGCGGCCAACTAGTAGGTTGCGGTGCCGCTTGGTAACAGGCGACATCGCAACTGAGGCGGGCCGCGATGCCTTATGGAAATTTACAGGTCCCATACGATATCGCGGCTGAGGGTTGGAGGCTGCGGCGGGAGAGGAGTGCCGGTATTGCGGTGCGCCGCTCTCCCTACCTTCCGCGGCCTAGACGGGGTCGCCACCGTCTGATGGCGGACGCGGTGGGGCCGCAGGGGAAGAGGAGTGTCGGTAGGTTTGGCTACCCCCCTGTACCATCCCCACCACTCGGAGCCCTATGGTTATGGAGATATCCATGGTTGAAGTTTTCAGGTTAGAATAAAAATTCCATATGGACATTTCCATTGTTTTGAGGGGTGGGGATGGTACAGTGGGGTAGCCCCCTACCCCCCTTGCCCTCTCTCCCTCCCCGCCCCATGAAACGATGGACATTTGTGGAAATTTTTAGTCAAACCTGAAAACTTTAACCATGGATATCTCAATAACCATGGGGCTCCGAGTGGTGGGGATCGTACAGGGAGGTAGCCAAACCACTCCCCCTTCGCACCCCACCCTCCTCGCACCAAAAATCAGCGGCCCATAAAGGAAAGTTTATCCTAGGGGGCTCCCTAGCGTTTATTGGTTGTTGAGATTTTTTGATTAGTCAGTTAGTGGCATTTCGAAAATAGATTTCAGAAGGATTTCTTAAGCGTATCTTGTTGTAGTATTAAGGTAAATTAAGCGTTGTTTTCCTATCAAGGTGAGACGAATTTTCAATTGTGATGCTTGGTGACGGTAATCTGCCGCCCAAGGTTCATATTGTCTCATCAAATTGCAAAAACAACGCTTACGCTTGTCCTAATCTTAAAGACAATACCACCATCCGGAAACTACGTAGGTACCTATAGTAGTACAACTGCCTAACCTACTCGACCATAAAAGCATGGAAAACAATAGCAGTTTTTTTTTAAACTTTGCCCTACTTTAGTAATTTCTCCTGTACCTATCGTGGGTGCATTTACAAACATATAAATCACATACACAAACCACCAGACCGGCACAACTATCTGTAGGCCATACAAATATTTGCTCCGTGCGGGCATCAAACTCGTGACACGCAGCGCAGCAGCCGATCGATCAACCACTACGGTGTGGAAAATCCTCATTGGATGTCCTCCGCCCTGGGGAGAGCAGAGGGGTCTGTCAAACTCGTACGTACTGACTAAAAACCACCCCGGTGTTCCATCTCACACCTAAGCTGGGGGTTACGGGCACAACGATTCTGCCGCAACCCCCGCCTCTGCGGGCCACGACCTTGGGTTGGGGGGGAGTGAGGTGATGGAATCTCCCCGCGACGTCTAAGATGTGCGCGCGTAGTACTCCACGTAACCCCACCTCGGGTCCTGATGTGTGGGGAGCGCCGGACGTCCCCGAGTCCGTCGCCCCTGGACCCATTTAGAGGGGCTGGAAGAGGGCGTTGTCCGCACTCTGCTGCGAATCGGCTTAGCGGATGTAATCTCCCTCTCCGCAGCCTCCAGAAACAGTCGTCTCGCAGAAGGATACCACCCGCGTCCCAAGACTCCTCGCTGCCGACCATAGACTCGACTACGGCCGGCAGCGACCTAGGTCAGTGCTTACTTCAGAGATGAGAGCACGGCGTGGCTCCTCCCAAGCGGCACACTCTGCCAGCGTATGCCGCGCGCCGTGTTCTCCCGGCAGTCGACGCAGTGATGACACCGGGTGTCCGGCTCCCTGTTTATGCGACACAGGTACTTCCCGAAGCAACCATGCCCTAGAGCACCTGCGTCACCCGAAACGACAGGGATCCGTGCTTCCTTCCGAGCCAGCGCTCGAGCACTGGCTGGACCGCCTCGAATCGACCAACCACTGCACCAACCGTGCCGCCCGTATTGTCAAGACAACAAAAAAACACACTGATGTTCGAAATCAGTAAGATTTAGGGCTCGAAATAAAACTACCGTACCGTAACTCTCATTCACTTTCCAACATTGACCGTGACTTTGGCTTCGGAAGTCACGGTTAGCGCCCGAAAGTGATTAGGTATGTTCTATTCTGAAACTACGGTTGAACGCGCTGCGCTAAAAGTAGGTCTACAAAAAGTGCAAAAGAGAACTGCATTGTTATTTTTAGCACGTTCCTAATCAGCTGAAACAATGAATTCATGATTCGTAAGGATCTTATTTCGTTTTAGAAACGTTGATGGGAAACATCGTTATGAAACTGACATTTTCCAAAATCGAAAGTTCGAAGACCCATATGGCATCATCAATCCGCACTAGGCCCGAAGGTATGCTATGTTACGGCCCACTCCCTCTCGAAGAGGAGGCCTTTGCCCCAGCCGTGGACAGACGTGTGTGACTATTCTAAGCAGCTAATTTTTACCCGACTAGAAGGGTAATGTATGTATGTATGTCCATTTCTATAGCACGCTCTACAGTCCAAATAGCTTGACGTATTATAACTTATGAGGTGTCGTTGGATTCGTCTCAATTGTGGAAGTGGCATAGGCTATATAATTAGCGGCAACCTTATTTTTTTTTTACAATATGGATATCAAATGAAAGAGGAGCTCGTGGCTAAATAACACAGCCGCACGGGTCGATCATCAAGGTTAAGCAACGCTTGACAAGGTCGGTCAGTGGATGGGTGACCATTTCAACATAACGAGTTTCCTCCGTGCCTCGGAAAGCACGTTAAGCCGTTGGTCCCGCCTGTCATTTGAAGATCTTTGACAGTCGTTACAGGTAGTCAGAAGCTTGAGATCTGACACCAGTCTTGCCAAGGGGAACCGTGTTACCCAGTTACTGGGTTGTGGAGGTCAGATAGGTAGTCGCTCCATGTAAAACACTGGTACTTAGCTGAATCCGGTAAGACTGGAAGCCGACCCCAATATAGTTGGGAAAAAGCCTAGGCAGATGATGATGGATATCAAATGAAACCTACTAAATAGGCCATTCCAAAAATATATATACTGTAACACTTTTATGTTCTTATTTTGGCACAAATTAAAGATAAGCGTAACTTTAATAGCAAAATAAGTAGTCTTTTAACACGTAACTTATTTGGAGAACTCGTTCATTACTAAAACTAAAAAGTATGTAATAAAATAAATTAATATAAAAACAAAAAACCCGACTGCTAAAAATTAATTAACTGAAAAGAGAAAACAAGTACTAGATATAATTTATGCATTAAATAGGTGCCGCATGCAAAAATTATAGAATAAAAAACTTTTTACAAAAAAATACTACCGACTTCCAAATAAAAAAATCTACAAAGTGAAAAATAACTTTATTTTTGGTAGTCTGTGTCTTTGATAGGTACCAATTTTCTGCGTTATGGACACCGACTTCCAAAAATAAAGTTATTTTTCACTTTGTAGTTTAGCATTTTTTTGTAAAAAGTTTTTTATTTTTAACTTTTTTGTTGTATCTACCTAATAGGCAAGTACCTAGTTGAATAAGGTACCTGTCATATCATCCTGAACATAACCGGTGAAATGAGAGTGTACCAAGTTGAACTGTACACATCTGCGTACCCCTTTAGAGCGTACTGGCGTGATGTTATGTTATGAAATGGTATAAACAATAAACAGACATGCGATTGCAGCAATCCCCAGAGATTTGCCGTTATTTATTGAAGAGTTCTGTTGTATATCGCCGAAGATCTTCAGCAGATCTTCACCAAATTAAAATACGACCTATTTCGGCACATACTCTTTTAAACAAAAAAAAATATCAAAATCGGTCCACAATTGACGGAGATATCGGTGAACATACAAAAAAAAACATCAAGTCGAACATAGAAACTCCTCCTTTTTGGTAAGTCGGTTAAAAACCGACCAATACTTCGTTTGTCACCGCTGGCAGCACCTCAGTTCGCAGTCGGGTTTTTTGTTTATATTGATTTGTTGAATGCAAAAGAGCCGGACATGCGGCAGATTGCCAAACGTGATGAATTAGACATGAAATACCTACATTACCTATACCTACTTATCTGGCCGTTATCATATAATCACATTTGGCAGCTAGCGTACTTCTATCGATCAATGCTATTAATTTGGATGTGCATGCTGCGATAAGTTGCTTCTATTAGTAAACTCACGGGACCGCCCGCGCGCGTAGACCATTGTTTTAAAGTGGCTTTAGCATTATCACCTATGATGCACAGAGCTGCACTGCATGAACAGTATTGAAATTGATATTTTTGCAGATAAGGATGTCAAGATATCCTACATGATGAATTAGAATTATATATGCTTGAAATGATTGCTAAGCTTTTGAGTTATCTACTCTCCTGATCGACCTAAAAATAAATACGAAATGGGGACGTAGCTTGTGTTAAACGAACCTCATAAAAGAATGCTAGCACTGTCAGGCCGTCCGAATGTTTCACAGCTTCAGTGGCTGTCTGGTACTCCTCTTTGAAGAACACCATGTGCAGCTCCATTGGGAAACTGGAAAGATGCGAGGACAAATGTCAATAACACGACTTACGTACACCTACCTCGAAATTGACCCCAAAATGGAGTGCAATATCTTCAAAATTACAAATTCACGATGCAATGCAAAAAAATATGTACCACCTCCTATTTATTTACACAAGGCATTAAAATAATATTTTTCCTCAATATATTGCGCAAATTACAATCAATCCTTATTTGTGAAGAACTGTGTTTGTCTGAACAGGTGATCTGTTAATGTTGTTTGTAAATAATGATCTCACCTCCTATGGTTAATCTTATCTTCGGAGCCGAAGGTGTCATTGTCCCCCCAGTGGAAGTGCATTTGACTGAATATGTAGTCACCGTCGAGAGGGCCTCCTCTCACTCGAGGATGAGGCTCGTTCTTCACCTCAATCAAAACTGTGGAAAAAATATTTTTCGTTTTTGTTCATCGTATACAGCTGCAATCTATTATAGACATGTCGCAAGCAAGCGTGACTGTTGGTTATCCGGGTTTGATGCCCAGCAGCCGAATTGCGTAAGTATATTATCCAAAGCAAAAGAATTGATTCTTTCCCAAAACCGACTTTACGTAGTGCATATTGATACGAAAAGACGTTTTTGGGAAGGAATCAATTCTTTTGCTTTGGATAATATACTTACGCAATTCGGCTGCAGGTCGGCCTTTATGTTGTTGGGTTTCCTAATATAGGTTTTCGATAGGCCCTTTATGCCTTACCCCTTCAGGGAATACAGACATCTTACCTATGTATGTCGTCTCTTTAACTTCGAGATAGCATTTTACTACTGATGTTGGTATCGAAATAGGTAACTACCTACATAAAGACATTTTGTTTGCTCTAAAAGGAGTTTCGTAAACTTTCGTGTTTCGAACCTTGACCTGTTCAAACTTGAACCGTGATAGGCGTGAACTTTGCTTATCTATTATCAATGATACTATTTACACGCTAATTTTAAAATCAATAGGTATAAAAAACCTCATAAAAAAATTACAATAGAAGTTAATTGAGAGAAATCGTCCTAAACCTGCAATAAGTTTGCTTATCTCTGCTCTATCAAAAACTTATTGTTGTGAAATAAAAAGTCTGGTTAATGGGTTACAATATAGTATAACTAGTATAGTACAACATTACATACATACAAACTACTCATGGCTTATTCCCATTGGCATAGGCAGAAACTACAGAACGCCACCTGCTGCGATCCTTGCATACTTCTTTTGCTTCAGTCACATTCATACATCTAGTCATACACGCACGCCGGTTATGAGTACTGCGCACCTGGCCTTTCTGAAGAACATCACCTATAAGGTCCTATGTACAACATTACATTATTTCGCCAATTTGGTTTAAGCACTGTACCATGTAGGTACGTCCTTATAGGGCGAGTGAGTCTATTCCCATCCACCGGCCACAAATTCTGACTTCGGCAGCCAAATTGCACAAGTGAATTCGGCAAGGCAAAGCACAGACGGAAATCCACAGACCACATCGCGTCTTTCATAGCATGTGATTGGTCGATTGATGGCGGTGAAACCCTTTACTTTGCACATTTTTTTTTCTTTTTTTTTATTATTGATAGGCTTGCGCTTGACCACTATCTCACCTGATGGTAAGCGATGATGTGGTCGACGGTGTAACATGCTTGCCTAGAAGATGCCTTTATTCACTCTTGACTTAAAAACCTAGAGGTTGTAGCTATCGACAAAAACCCAGACTCCGGCAGGGAATTCCACTCCTTAGCTGCTTGATTAGGCTGCGGGTCGCTATTCAGAAATTCCAGCAGCCTAATTGTGTAAGTGTATTCGGCAAGGCAAAGCGTTTTGACGCCATCAATCGACTACAAGTTCCTTAACCCTACCCGATCTGAGAATAGAATCCAGGAACATGAGCTCAGCAGCAGCTTCTTTTATGGGTTATAGCAGCGACTAGCGTTTCCAGCAGGTCTGACTACCGCCACAGCGAAGATTGGCTACCCTGGCTTTTAGTAGTGAACTGTGATAGGCGCTACGTACTTCCTATAAACGAGATCGCAGTAAATGCTATCAGATATTTACATCACAATAGATTTGATATCCAATTCATCAGTTATGCAACAAAAAGCATGATTCCATCGCCCATAGGATGTTAACTCATGCATAGTCTCATTTAAAAGTGGGTTCAGCGGCATACCACCATGAGAAGGTACGAAAACACCAAAACAGTAGCCTAATTGCGTAAGTCAATTCGGCAAGGCAAAAATAATTAGGTAGGTATTGCCAAATATTATTGGACTCTTTCGAAGAGTCTATCAATATTTTTTTTTAGATACTTCTTCACCAATGAAAGCGTTCAATATTTTTTGGTTTATTACCAAAAATTATTGAAAGCTTTCCTTATAATTTAAAAAGTATATGTCATACTCTTTCATGGGGTCGAATCTTGCTGAATTCACGTAGGTACGCAATTAGGTTGCAGACGTCACATCATTTAAATAATCTTGCTATGATGATCCCCGGTGTAACCGGGTTTTCAAAACCATATTTGTATTTGCTACTCAGTCGGAGAGCTCACGATAGGAAAGTAAATTAGGTTAGGTCGCCGCCACTGGATACGGTGAAGATGACTTTGTATAATCTGGCTATAACTAGCCGTTGCAAAACAAAGAATTAATTTCATATACTCTGCTTTGGATCCTCCACGGTAATCTGATGTGGTGTGGTCAAAATGGGAAGCAGTTATCCATGAACTTGATCCATTAATTCCTCCAACTAAGCGCCGTATGCTATGCTATTGTGGTGCTATGCTATAACTAAGCTATTTGTTTTTGTGGTGCTGGCATCAATAGCCTTGCCTTGCCTTGTACGACATCCACAGCGTACAGTGTTTGCTTATTCACTGCTGGGAACCATATACAAACAGCAGCACAATAGCGTATTTCGTTGTGCGTAAGTGTACACATGTCTTAACACCTTCATGTGTGAAACCTTACCGGTGTGTCCATTGTTGGTGACGTGCACATCATCAATGGAGTCATCGAAGCCTACGAGCACAAGGTCGGGTAGTGTGACCTGCTTCACTCGCAACACGTTGATGTTTATGGGGCTCTGGTGCTTGCCCGCACACTCTCGGTACCTCTCGCCCCAGTATTCAGGACCTACAAAGAAAACATAGATTTAAGTTGTGGGAACTAAGTTCTAAGATTTCATTTCTTGCTTCTGCGTAGAGTCGAAGTTATGTCCAACAAAAAGTGTTCCGTTCTTTAACTATTTTTTACACGCAAATAACTTATGTATAACCTTCATTCCGGCAGTGCGATAACTTTCAAAACAATTAGATATCCGATTTAAAAGCACACGCAATGCAATGGCATTTTTATTTATAGCCCAAAACTAAACTAAATTTATAGAAACTGTTAACGGCGGGGTTTTTTAGATCTGTAATCTAATCTATAAACACAAGCATATTTAATTACCTCGCTTTAATTAAATGTGACCTTGTCAACTGCATTCTATTCACGAATAATTTAACAATATTAGTTGGAGTTAGTTCGAGCACGCCATAAACACACACACAGTTGAAGTAAGCAATTATATGGTTTTTGGTAAAACAACGTGAACCGGTTACATAAAATAATTATTCTGTATGCTGATTTTCTTGTAAAAGCAACAAGTTGGGCCAAAAGGTCGTAGAATCCACCAATCTAGGTATTTTGTGACTCTATCCCGAGAGAAATCCGAAGCTTGATGGATAATATTGATAACATTATTTGATAAAGCAGTAACTCATCTATCTAATTACAAAAGAAGAGAACCGGTATTTATTCTGTTACCATTTTAGTCATATCATGACTATTCTTGAGTCCATGACTCAATATTATCTGCAGAGTCATAAAAAATAAATAAGTTTAAGGGCTAGCACCCCAATCACCCGTCCCTTGGAACATACAAAGGCTACCTACTGCTCTAGATATCTCTCCTAGACAGTATGTGGTGCACACTCACATGAAAGCAGAGTCCGAGTCAGTGATAAATAAGTGGGTTGCTCAAAATGATGTAAATATGAGTTATGACGGTAGTAGGTATGTCAATTGGCAATAAAAAAGACATGATTTTCGTGATGGCCCCGAAAACTCTGGGCAATCACTAGACTGCTCTATGGTGGTATAATATCTCATAACAAATAGTAACTATAGTACCACTAATTCAGCCCGGTAGACAGTCCTACCACAGCTGCTGCTTACATAACGTAAATCGGGCTAGGAAATTGATTTGTACCAATTAATAGTAGCAGGTGGTGGCACAGCCATACACAGGTGTCCTACGGAGTTTGTTTCCTATCTGTTAAAGAAACACGAATAAAACTTTCAAATTGGATCACAGAAAATACTTGATTTACTACAATGCTGGGCCGTACTAGTAAATCATTAGTCGGTATATATTGACAAAAAAAACGATCGGGTGTTAAAAAATTCGATCGCTCTACGACAGCGATCGGTACCTACTACAATTGCGATTTATTAGAGCAAATAGTGAACGTTTACATTCCACCTGAGTTTTTGCTTATGATAGCCTCGATATACATATTTTTATTAAGTACATAGGTAGTTGAATTCCCCCCCGGTGGGTTCCCCCCCCCGGTGGGTTCCCGCTCCCCCCCGGTGGGTTCCCGCTTTGTCGAGGCGGGGGGGCTCAGTAACCGTGGCTTGGTCACCCACGGTGAAGCGAAGAGGAACCTGAGGAGGGGCCGCTCGTCAGGGCTTTTGCCGATTAAGCCGACGACGTAGCGGCCAACTAGTAGGTTGCGGTGCCGCTTGGTAACAGGCGACATCGCAACTGAGGCGGGCCGCGATGTCTTATGGAGATTTCCAGGTCCCATACGATATCGCGGCTGGGGGTTGGGGGCCGCGGCGGGAGAGGAGTGCCGGTATTGCGGTGCGCCGCTCTCCCTACCTTCCGCGGCCTAGACGGGGTCGCCACCGTCTGATGGCGGACGCGGTGGGGCCGCAGGGGAAGAGGAGTGTCGGTATAGCGTTAGCCGCTCTCCCTATCCCCTGCGGCCGCAAAATGGTAGGTGGCGGGGCCATTGACCTCGACCCGTCACAGTGGGACCAAGGGTGCCATACACGGGGTCGTCTGGCACCCATGTGCTGATTTGGTCCCTGGGGTGGTCACGGCGTGCAGTGTGTGCTTGCGCGCCGGTGATGGGGGGTACTCCCCCGAGGAGGGTCCGGTGACGGACAGCCGCGGCGGGTTCGCGGTGAGTGCTAACGCGTGCCCGTGTTCCCGCCATAAGCGGCACAGGAGGACACCGTGGAGTTTTAGTGGGTTAGAGTCCCACATAACTGCACTATCTCCCCGTGGTAGTGCAGTATGCATGAGCATTTCTCCACGCAAAAAAAAAAAAAAAAAAAAAAAAAAGGTAGTTGAATTGATTGCTTACCGATACTTCCATCGTAGCCAAACTCTTCGCCATGTGTGAGTTCTGTAATAAAAGAAAAAAAAATGTAATTGATAGCGGTTACCTATACGGCAGTTGCAAATTAAATTAGACACTTGTTTAGGTAACAAGGCTTCAAAAGAACCTTAGACTACAGACACCAAACACCCATACCCAACATAACTTCTACGTTATATTTTCTTCATGAATATGTATGGTGATAACTACCGTACCATACCTACCAATACCCATAAAATACACAATTAGGGCAAAGATATGCGTGAAAAACTTACGGAAAATGTGAACAAATATTTACTAGGTACCTAGTGGTACAATATGAATCATCAACGTCTACCTCGAAAAAGTAGGTGATTTTGATTTCATTAAAACTCCAAAAAGTTAGGGACGTAGCATATGCATTTGTATTATTATTTTATCAATGTACATTGTACCTGCAGTACCTACATAGAAATAGTGGGTATTTAACGGTCGAAGCCAGTTCAAGCGTGTTTTGCCTTTGTATACCTTTAACAACGGAACATTGTCATTATACTTATTATCAAATGGTCCATGGGTTTCCTGAATACAACACACACAGACAACCGGTTGCGGGTTGATATACGCGAGGGCTCTTGCTTTGATTACGGTTGTGTCCATTATAATATGACGGAAAACCACTTCCTAAGGCAATTAAGTGCAATGCATATATAGGAAAGTCAAGAATATCATGAATTTTAAGTGTCTAACGATCTATGACTTGGGAGATAGGCTGTATGTCCATGTTTGCGCTTCCGTGATAATCATCTTCTAAGGTCTCCGTCAGATAACAAAAACATAACAGTCATTTATCCGACTTGTAACTTAAGTAACTTGTGTACGTCTCAAATGAAGTCGTAGAACCATTTAAATCGTGTAAATCGGTCCACGCGTTTATGAGATATTAACTCATTACTGAACGCCAAGTGAAAGGGTCACGGACGCCCCTTACCGCGATACGTTTGTTTTGATCGCATTAGCGACACTGCCTTCACATTTTTTTCATCATCATCATCATATCAGCCGAAAGACGTCCACTGCTGGACATATGCCTCCCCCAAGCGTCGCCACATTTACCGGTCCCGTGCATCGTTTCGCAACCAGCCCCGCAACCTTCATCAGGTCATCGGTCCACCTGGTGGGAGGCCTTCTAACGCAACGTCTTCCGGTTCGCGGTCGCCACTCCAGAACCTTTCTGCCCCATCGGTCATCCGTTCTGCGAGCAATGTGCCCACTGCCCACAATACAAATTTTTCGTATCGTTTTAAAATATCGGAATACATTAGTAGACAGGTGTTAACGACTTTTATTTTTTTGTTGTCTGGCAGTGACTTTATCTGTTAATTTTCAATAGCAATTCTGCAAAACAGAATGCCGCTTCTAAGTATATGATTGCAACTGATGTTTATCTATGGAATCAATCAGAAATTGTCTTATCCATCTGTCGTTTTTCTTTTTTATATCCTTTTCGTACAGTTCCGTTACAGCTGTATATTTCATCTCGAAAAGGTATCAAGCTCAGCAACCTAATTTGATATTTTTCTTCAAATAATCTTGATAGCGAACTAGCAAACCGTAGACTTACGACAGTATACGAGTACTTCGAAACTACAAAAGTGCAGTTCTCTCTGCACAGAAACTCTGTTGCTATCTAAACAAAGCGCCCTATATACTCACACTATAGAGATCAATATTCTATTTTAATCATCCACTTAGGCCTGTCCTGTTGACTAGCATGTTTCCACTTCGTAACAACCGGTACCTGCCCATTAAATCTTCCATAGGCTTCGATTCCGAATTTTATTAGTGATAGGATTATCATTAGCGATGCTACTATACCATCTTCAGTAAGGCTTTCAACGTTTGCAATAACGTTTCCATAAATGTCCGTATGTCGGAAGTCGGATACCGGCAGTTTAGGAGCCTACGACTTCGATAGCATCGATAATGAACGAGGTAGAATATATCATAGCTTTAGTCCAAATATGGCTCTCAATCAAAACGGGATCAGTTCAGGAAGAAGGAAAGGGTTTGTAAAACTATAAAAAGCGTAAGGTGATAAGGATGTAGAGCACTAAGTTGCTCAAGTTAAAAAGATGTCGCCTTGAAGAGTACGATGTCTTCTTAAGTTCTGATTCACCTTGTGCCAGCGGCTCAAGGTTTCAATCAATCTTTTTTTATTCCACTACTTTTTCGGCGACCCAGAGATGTAACTGGAGGCCGTGAATTATTACACTAGGAAAATTGCATATTATATTTTTCTTTTACTGGCTTCCAAAAGATTTAATCGTAAGATACAGCAGCCGCATAAGAGTCATGTGAATCCTGACATTGCATTACCCAGTTTGCATTTAAATTGTGATAAAAATATTCACGGTTGTTTAACATTATAAGGTTCACTAAATTGCAAATTGAATCTTTGTAAATAAAATTATACCGTAACAACTAGTGACGCGTGTCAAACTCATTGATAAAAATAAATGACTCAAGACAATAATAATAGCTTTAGCGACCTTTAAAAGTGCCAATACTCATGGGTATGTGAGAGACTATTATAATACACTTCGATCGAGGTGGTGGGTGGGAATCCTGTTGCACTGCATGGATTAGAGGAACAAGGTCAAATTGTGGGCATGTCTATGCGAAGCCACGCTTTCACTAACCAGTTTTACTTTTGAAAGTCCAAATATACATACAATGACAATATTGTTTATTATTTACGGCGTGTCCGATGAAAAGGATGAAGCAGTTCTCAATGGACAAAAAAGCCGATTGTCTTATGGTATGACGCGATGTGAATCGCTTCGTACGGTTTCGCATTGTTTTAATTTGTTAATTGGCATAGTAGCAGCGAAGGTCCCAGAAGTCAGTTTGGGTACGCCGTGCTAAAAGAAAATAGGTTTTGTTCTATTGTGTTATTACTATTACGCGGCTATTGTAGTTACATGGTTATTAGCTCGCCTTGGCCACAGATAATATAATACTGGCGTTGGCGACCGTTCAATGTTTGCCTTCATTATCAAGGAGGTCTCCAATATCAATGTTCTTTTAATTACAGGGTTGGTGACCTAACTTTTTGAGGTTTGACGAATATAGAACCTATATATATTCCGAATTTTTAATGTTTTAACAACATTGACACAGTTCTAGTGGTGAGGTGATAATAATGATACCGATGGATTAATTACGAAGATAATGAAGCTTTAAAAAGTTGTTGTCCACAGAAATAAGGCTCTTTCGTTTCTCTATTGGTGTACGTATCTCTTCCGGAATGTATAATGTTATAATTAAGGCCGTACCCTGACGACCAAAAAATCAGCATGAGATATGAGCATTCCTATTGGCCCAGCGGCACTGGTGGCACATGAATTACGGTAGTGAATACGCCCAGTTATTAGAATAAAATCTTTATAAAATCGAATCTTTGGTCTAATTGGTCTTTTGAAAAAAATAAAACTTACAAAATGTTCGTTATCAAATTGTCAATCCATTAGTGTTAGTATAAAAAATAATAAATGAACACTTTACGAGGAGATGCATGCTATCAATAATTATTTCACATTTTTATGTTTTTTTTTGGAAGGAGATTAGTGACACATATATCTCTTTAAAAAAAAGTGTACTACCATTTTAGAATCAACATTATGTAGAAATTTAATGTATTTTTATTAATTGATATTTCTTTTTAAATAAAGAATAGATAGCTCTTAAAAACTGCACAAAATTCGACTAGCGCGGCGTTTTGCTCGGGGAGGCGCCTTAAGGACACTGTCCCGATTTCTAGTTGTGAGGTGATAATAATGTTACAGATAATGAAGCTTTGAATAATTCGTTTATCTCCTCAGAATAATAAAATGGCAATATCACATAGTACTGAGATCGGTCCATCATCACTGACAGGACTATTATCGCTAATAAGCCTGATATAGTGGTGGTGGAGCGAATCGAGAAGCGTGCAATGATTGTTGACATCACTGTCCCGCATGATGGGAACCTCGTGAAAGCCGAGAAGGATAAGCAAGTCAAGTATCTTGACTTGGCTCGCGAGGTTGTCGACATGTGGGATGTGGACACAGCGATCATTGTACCGATAGTCGTGTCAGCCAATGGCCTAATTAAGCCACGAGCCTCGACCAAGACCTTAGGAGGCTCTCGTTAGGCTGCTTGATTCAGAAAGCAGTACTTCTGGACACGGCCCGTATTGTTCGGAGGTTCCTCTATCTGGAGCCCTGACCGCCGGTAGCTTGGACCCTGTTCCCGATACCGGTGGGCCTCTAGTTTTTTTTTAATAAATATTTTAAAATGTAGATAATAGGAAGAAACATAAATAAAGGACATAATAATAATAGTAGATTATTGCATCGAGCACAAAGTAATTTATTATTGCACCGAGTGCCTGATTTAGAGCCCGAGCGTTAGCGAGGGCTCTAATCTAACAGGCACGAGGGCTATATAAATTACTTAAAGCGAGGTGCATAATCTGCTTTTCTTTCAACTATTACCTATAGGAATAGTAGATAAAAGAAACTCATATCAAACAGTTAAAATAGAAGTTTAATCATTGAAATTAAAAGTTATACTTGAGCAATTATTAAACGTAAGGTTAAGAGTTTTATTGGGCAAATTTATATTTGTTTGTTTAACTTGGGACTGAATAATATTATCAGACGAAGTAGATGGGCCTGGCTGATTTGTTACAATGAAGTCGTTATCACGGGAAGTAGATGGGCGCGGCGATGTCGAAAATCACTTTTTTTAAATTTCTTTCATTTTTAAATCAGAGTTAGCAGCAATTATTTTTTAAATTTGGAACAAGTAGGATAGCAACGAATAATACGTACGTAAAAAAAAAGTATTGATATCGGCTGGCTGAATAGAGCTAATCCACTGAGATTGGCACCTTTTGGTGCGATTAAAAAAAAAACTGTGCAATAATGAAATTTCATACATTTTTATTGCTCTAGAGCATTAAAGACTCGCTTTGTACTGAGTTTTTAGTGTGATTGTGATGAAATTAAAGCATAGTTGGAAGAAAAAATATTTATTTCATAAAACAAGAACACATTGCACTATACCTTTACATTGTAGATTATAAATTTTACACTTGCCACACTATAAGATAAGCACAATTATAAAGACTCTATCCCTTAAACTAGCTCTAGCGGCTAGCCTGTATCTTAAAGCGCAGATTCCCTTGAGTAGCTGATTTTAAAATGATAATCACGTCTAAACGGCTAGTCATATTTTTTTGGAAAAAATATATGTTACATTAGACCATTTTCTTAATAATTTGATCTGAGAAAATTTTGAGTTTTATTCGTATAACATAGTGTAATTAATTTGTAAAGTTATGTCTAAAACGGACAAAAACACGACAATCGCACCAAAACCGCTGGGCGTATTTTAATAAAATTAACACCATCTCAAAGACAATTTAATTATCTACATTTTGATCTGAGCCTTTTTTTTTAAAGTCGTAGAATATTAAGGAAAATACAATAAACTACTAAATTTTGGGTCGCGCGGATGTGAAACGAGTGCGCATTTTGTTCCCTCAAGGTCGTTGGCGTTAGTCGTCGTCTTAAGAGATAGAGTTCAGCCATATGGGTACAGTGAATAATTGATATTCTGTAACAAGTAGAATAGTGTCGATGTTACATTTAGGCTAAAGTTATTCTATGAAATAAGTGTGGGTAAGTTACTTAATGTGTTGTGTGTGTGAGTGAGAGTTCGTGTATGTGCGTGTTGGTTGGTATGAGTGTATGTGTGTGGCTGTAATAAGAAATAGAATAATGCTCCTTCGTATTACTATAGTCGGTCTTGTTACGTTGTTAATTATTTGCAGTATCGACAGATACTTATAAGCGATCGTTCAACTCTTGATAAAGCATTAACTGGGTATTATTATTTTATAACTTTCCACCTAAGGGATCGTTCAACTCTTGATAAGGCATCATCTGGTACTAAGAAGGTGGTAAAAAGCTGATTCAACCAATCTTATCTGACTTAACACAAACTATTGTCATTATTTGCCATTTATCTATACTTAATATTATAAAGAGAAACGATTTTTTGTTTGTTTGTTTGTACCGAATAGGCTCCGAAACTACTGGAACGATTTTAAAAATTATTTCTCCAATAGAAAGCTACATTCCCGAGTAACATAGGCTATAATTTTGACGGGAGCTAATTTTAAGTCGCGGGGTCAGCTAGTATTATACAAGAAAGGAATAAGATATGGTATTGTAAAGTAAGTATGTTGATATTTCAATACAATAATAAAGTAACACTCGATATTCGAGTGTACGATTTATTTAGTCCTTAGTATACAACGATGCTACGACGTTGCTACGACCCTGCTACAACGCTTCCACAACGCCCGCTACGGTAAGGCTACGACGCCACTACGTTATTGCTACGACGACGCTACGACGCTTCCCCAACGCCCGCTACGATAAGGCTACGACGCTGCTACGATATTGCAACAACGACGCTACGACGCTTCCACGACGCCCGCTACGGTAAGGCTACGACGCCGCTACGATATTGCTACGACGAAACCACTTATAGTTACAAAAAATCCAAGGCCTACTTTAGATATAGAAATTACGGCAAGTGTCCAGAAATATAAGTCAGCATATTTTGACAAAATGATTGATGCACGTTTGATTTCACACACGAACACTGCTCTCAAAACGGTGAAGGAAAACATCGTGAGGAAACCGGCATGTCCTAGAACCAAACATTCGAAGACATGTGACATCCACCAACCCGCAATAGGCCCGCGTGGTGGATTACGGCCCATTCCCTCTCACAGAGAGGAGACCTGTGTCCCAGCAGGGAACATTAATAGGCTGATAATGTGAACGTTTGATTGCGTGATTTTATTTCATGTCTTATGTTTTTAAAGAAAACTTAGCTTTATTTACCAAACGATTTGTAACGTTATGCGTAATTTTGTTTGATATTTTTACAGTAATTCTAGTAGGTAATCATACAAAATTGACATTATTAGGAAGGTATCCACTTATCGAATAACAGTTTTATATGCATTATTTCATGGATAATTTTGTTGTACCGCAAATGTTAAGATAACTAGCTTCGATCGCGTTGTTTGACTACGTCAGTGCAGTAGTGAAACAATCAATCTTTCGTACACGGCATGGCAAATACCGTCATGAACTCATGAATTAAATAGCGTATTATGTGCCCTGCTTTATGTTTCTACCAACCGATTGTCACGAGACGCGTATTGGCTTTATTTACGAGTTCATTCCATTTTGATTTACGACCGTGTCTTCATGAAATTCAAAGGAGACATGCGTCTCTTTCATCTTGAAGTAATATGTACTGGTGATTCGCCTAATTGGTTTTAAATACGAGTAAAAATAAATACTTGGCGCAGCAGACTTGCTCTGGCGCCCGCTGGTAGTCGTTGCCCGATCTGATAGTTGGCGTTCCCTGCATCTACATTCTTGCGATCACACAAATTCTATGACCTGCCGTGATTATCGGATGATCTAGACTGCTGTCAGTCCGCATTCAGCTGTCTCTTCGTCCCTCTTTGGCATCTTCAATATACAATCCATTGGCTCTCATATTTTCTCAAGATTTGCGAAAGCGCTTCTTTCGGCAATTACAAGGTCTCGCTTTGAGGGCAAGTAGGTCAAGGTATCTTTTATCACTGATCTCCCTAAGTTTGTGAATGAAAAACTAACTTTAATGGTACGAAGGTACTCCAGAAAGTACTCTCATTGTTTAGAGTAGCAACCTTATTGCTTAATGAATTCGGCAAGGCAAAGGGCAAAGAGTATGAAAAATCGACCCATCACATACAAGATGAAAGACGCGATGTGGATTTCCGTCTATGTGATTGGTCGACTATTTATACTCTTTGCACTTTCCCTTACCGAATTCATTACGCAATAAGGCTGCATGTGAATCAGTTTCTTACATTTATTTTCTCAGGTAAGGGAACGCTTTTACGGTTTAGCGAAGATGGCGATTTTTTAAATGAGAAACGAATTTGTTGGACACCCGTAAGTATATTCAAAATATACTATCAATTAATTGCCTACAAAGGCAGTATTACTAATCTAGGTTCCCATGAACGTATATGACGTACATGGGAAGGGGTGATAGATATCTACATAATAAAACATAAAATATGACATATATCAGGAACAAAGAGTGACGTCAAGATTTTGCCACACGCCTCTACTAGAAGGTCATTGTTTCAACTATGTTACTTAAACGAACAAATAAAAGACATTCTAAAATAATTCAGTTCTTTTTTGACATAATAAATTTAATTAAAATTTGTCGAAGGTTCCTAGTTCTTTACTTCATTGTCTCACAGTAGTATCAGTTGATCATAAGTTCTAAGAAAGAAGAGATACATCAAGTTATGTTAAACTATCAAAAATAAAAGTAAAAGTTATAGTGTCGTCGTGGTGCACGACTTGACAACATTTTAAGATACAATTATCTCCGGTCGTGAAGACGAGAGTCCATAAAAGTTGCGTTTGAGCAATCGTGACTCTCGAATGCAACAAGAGTTTTCTGGAATCGTCCCTTTATACTATTAAATAACACCAATGAAAACGAGACAAAGTAGGCAGGTAATAAAATTTTATTACCATAGTATCTAACACTTCCAGCAAATTAATATCTTGACATAAACCATGATACCTAAATGTAATTGTTTCCGTAGAATGTAGGAACTATTAAGTAATCTATGGCGGAGGTCCGTTAGTCAAGTACAGCCGGCAATGACCTCTGCGACTGCACCACTTACAGAACACCTGGTTTGCATACAGATGAAGACATAATTCTTGTGTTTTGGTGACGGGCGACACACTGCGTCCGCGCATGCTTGTCAACAACATGTTTAAGTACGTGGGTACATAGAACCATGTGTACGACAGTAAATTACACTTCATAAACATTCTTGCGTGCGTTTGTAGGTGATTCATACGATGATAGTGCAATGCATCATAACTTTCCTTTATAAGGTTTATCTAACAGGATAGGTACCTTATAGGTGTAATTACGTTCGAATTCGTCATTGTGTATATTGGATTCATTGATTGTGGTAACATTCAATGGCACTTTATATGGTATGAATTATGAGAAGGTACTAGCTGCCATCCGCGTGTTATTAGTACTTTTCCCAATATCTTTATAAATTATAGCCCATGTTTTATTCCAATGTATAAGCTATATTTCTGTAAAGTTTCAACAAAATCCATTCTGTAGTTTTTGCGTGAAAGAGTAACAAACATCCATGTATTTTATATTTCTATGATCCATCCTCAAAAACTTTCACGTTTAAAATATCAGGATCCTAGGATCTTCTTCTTCTTCTTGTCGATGATTCCCTTCACAAAATTTTCTTAGAGCAGTATTCAGCCACGTCGATATCGATAGCCTTAGCGCTGGCCTCACAAAGGTCTTGCATGGTGCTGCTAGATGATGTTTTTACATAAGGAGCAGGACAGGAGATGCGGCATCATCTGTGGGGTGGTTCTGCAGTCACACTGTGGCTGATTGAAGTACCTCCATCTGACTAAGTTCTACTTATGACACAAAGGTGCTAGCACACCTGTTCTGTTGTGATTGAAACAAATGCCATAATGAAACAATTGTATAGTAATTGTTAATTACCGACATTGTATACCTAACAGTGCAGCATTGTCGCGGCTTTTAATTATTGTTTTAAACCTAAAATTCCTGAAACATAATATACTTATCTAAAGAATTAACTCAACCAGACGAACAATAGCAAGTTATTTTAGTTACTCTATGGACCATAAACAATCAGGCATTTGCCGACAAAATACACGTGCCTACATAATATTATCACTTTATTACTTCTTTCATAGTTTATTTATTATACTTACCTATGCTTTATTGTGGATGGACTAAAGGTGCACCACTGCCCAACCATTCGGCGAATAGATACATGCGTGATGTTATGAATGTATAATTGTATATTATATGTTTAAAATGGTACCTTGTTGTGTTAATCAATCTACTAAATAGGGCTTGTATTAAAGTATGTCGTTCTATACTAGGTGTTTTTTTTACATGACGTCATTGCATTTTGAATAAGTGTCAAGTGGCGTGGTAGAATGCAGGTGTTGGACTTATTACGGACATTCGCTCGCGTCATTTATTAAATGGGCGTTAACAACCCTAATAACAGTGACACAGCTGCCGCCATCAATTTTTTTTTTATTGTCTATTCCTAATCAATAGTTCATTACAAATGCACGAGTAGAACTCCCGAATGTCAATTCTGTAAAATTGATTTTTTTTTACCCGACTGCCGAAGGAGGGTAATGTGTTTATCAGTTTATGTATGTATATTGGTTCCTATGTGGCGTTCTTGAGACCAAACGCGTTGGCCAATCTTGATGATTCTAACGTCAATCGATTCGTCCTAACCTTGTGAGTGACACTTGTGCAAATTGGTAAATAGAAAAAAAAGTTTTTTTAGTTCGCTTTTTAAGCAGTCGGGTTTTTTGATATTTTTCAGTAACTT
The DNA here is from genome assembly GCA_948252205.1 of Orthosia incerta. Taxonomy (NCBI): domain Eukaryota; kingdom Metazoa; phylum Arthropoda; class Insecta; order Lepidoptera; family Noctuidae; genus Orthosia; species Orthosia incerta. The sequence goes on from OX411748.1 coordinate 13,522,036, forward strand.
TTTTTATTTAAAACAAATCAAATAGGTAATTTATTTGCTATACAAAATAAGATGTTGGGTTGTTAGAACAGTTGAGCCATACATTCTGGCCAAAATTTGGCATGCAAAATTTAAACAAATAAAACAAACATATAAATAAAAACAAGGTGTAAAACATTATAATAATAAAAATTCAGATTCAGTTAAAATTACCAAAATACAATCGAAGCAGTCAGTTTGTCAATTAGGGTTAAAACTGTCAAAATAAAATTTATAAAATCATTAAAAGAAAGTCAAAAAACAATTAATAAACCACAGTAAAAAAATAAAACAAACTTAAACAGTTAAAAAAATTCAAAATAAAAATAAATCAGTCAAATGATATCCATTGAAATAAATTGAAATCAGCTAATTACATTTTAAAATATAATGAATAAAAACCGGCCAAGTGCGAATCGGACTCGCGCACGAGGGTTCCGTACCATTATCGCAAAACTCGGCAATAAAATCACGTTTGTTGTATGGGAGCCCCACTTAAATATTTATTTTATTCTGTTTTTAGTATTTGTTGTTATAGCGGCAACAGAAATACATCATCTGTGAAATTTTCAAATGTCTAGCTATCACGGTTCATGAGATACAGCCTGGTGACAGACGGACAGACAGACAGACAGACAGACGGATCGCTGAGTCTTAGTAATAGGGTCCCGTTTTTACCCTTTGGGTACGGAACCCTAAAAATCAAGAAAGTCAAATTAGAATTAATAAATATCATGTCGAAAGAATAAAATAAATTAAGTCAAATAGATTAAAAATGTCAAAATAAAATCAAATCATTAAAACAGTCAAATAAAATTAATAAAATCATCATAGTCAAATACAAAATAGTCGGAATACAATCAAATTAATAAACAAAATGTCAATGATTAAAGTCGGTCGTTTAAAAAATCACTAAGCGAATAATAATATTTCTCCAGTAAAAAATCTTTAAGCTTATTTTTGAAAAGTTTAAATGTATTATTTTTATATGATCTGGTAATTTATTAAATATTATTGGTCCCATACAAATGACACTTTTTTCTTAATAGAGCTGTTTTAAAGCTACCGACATTCAAAAGGTTTTTATATTGACTTCTAACTGGGTCTTTTCTGGTGTCCGAGACCTTAGTATACACCTAATGCACACCGCATTAGCTCTTTACAAAAATTGACATTGCCATAATTACAATGGTGGAAAGTGAAGAATTTTAAGAGACTTAAACAAAGGTTCGCAACTTTCTACGCATCGTTTTTGCGCCTTAAACACCTTATCCCTTAGGCTACAATTATCCCTTAGGCTAAATTCCAAATTACATATGCTGCAGTGTTCAGCTTTTTACACACTTCTTCGGCTTGTGGTTTCCATGTTAATTGGTCATCTATCAATAATCCCAAAAATTTTGCAACCTGAACTACATGGATCTTTTGGCCATTGTATTGTACTCTTACATTTGGTGGAATTGTACGTTGGTGGAAGTGCATAACATTAGTTTTGTGTGAGTTTATAACTAGGTTATTCTTATCAAACCAATTTATAATATTTTTTAAAGTATACTCGATATCTTGTGCATAGCCAGTAATATCGGTACATTTTACAAGTGCTGTGCTGTCATCGGCAAATAAAACCATTGGATGCTTTATTTGACTAGGCAGATCGTTTATATACTGCAAAAATAAGGGTGGTCCTAATACACTACCCTGTGGTACACCAAATTTAACTATTTTGCCTTGAGATCGGTATTTATTATACGTCTGGTTTTGGTCAGCCAGTTCGCGAATAATTATGTATCCTCCGACTGCACAGTATGATTTTCTTCTTGTTTACGTCTTTTAATTTCACTTTGTAAGATGTCGGGTGTTTTGATTTTTTTAATTAACTTTAAATATTTTAGTTTTCGTGACCTTGCCGCTCGAAAGACTCAGAATAATAAATAAAAAGCATTATTTGAGTTTTCTTCATATTGCTGGTTTATGAAGCAATCCTACGAGAAAATTATTCCGTTTTTATTAGGGTTCCGTACCAAAAGGGTAAAAACGGGACCCTATTACTAAGACTACACTGTCCGTCTTTCTGTCTGACTGTCACCAGGCTGTACCTCATGAACCGTGATTGCTAGACAGTTGAAATTTTCACAGATGATGTATTTCTGTTGCCGCTATAACAACAAATACTAAAAACAGAATAAAATAAATATTAAAGTAGGGCTTGTATGGGAGCCCTACTTTAATATGTGAACGTGATATTTTTGCCGTTTTTTGCGATAATGGTACGGAGCCCTTCGTGTGCGAGTCAAAGAAAGAGAAAAATGATAATAGAAGCCCCAAAAAATATACTTTACCGAAATCAGTATTTATTTATTTGTATTTTTCTAGCTCGAAGTAGAACCTATATCTGGTATACCCACAAAAATATTAGTTACAACTTGGGCCTAGGTTTTGAAAAAATAATTTTCAATTATGCGTTAGGGTTGTCACTATTTTGACCTTTTGTGGTTTAATGTTTTTATCACCTAAAATCAGCAGCCTTTTATCTTAAATATTCGGTATAATACTAATAATTAATATGGAAACACTTTTTACGTGAAATTGGAAAATAGTTCGATTACTATCTGATGAACACCTATCTATATTATTTATTGTTTACCATTCAACAGACTACATCTGCGACATGCACCTTGAACGATAAGTCATAAATACTTCTGAATTAAGTTATAATTTATTTAATAAAAAAAAAAACAATTGACCTTTTTGTGACAACCCTACATTTGGAATTTTTATCTCAGTACATAAAACCATTTTCTCGAAACCTAGGCCCAAGTTGAAAGTAATATTTTGTGGGTAATAAACCTTAGCCTTAGACACATATATATGTACCAGACAGAGGTTCTACTTCGAGCTAGATAACATAAAAATAAATAAATAATTATGTCGGTAAAAAAAAATCGGTATTATTTTATGGTAGGGCAGAGTAGGCAGGGTGGGTAAGGTAGGTAGGGTAGGGTAGGCAGTTGATGGGAACGAAGCCGCGGGCACAGCACAGCTAGTAATAAGTAAATAAATAAAATTATGTGACGGAGCATACGGTCGGCTATTAATTATATATAAAGTTCGTAGATAATTGATACAGATGGGCATCATTAAATGACGCAAAGCCCACATAACACAGAAGGCAGGTAGACACGTGAAGACTGATCATATTTTTATGTCACTTTTCAATGCACGGTCGACCTTCATGCCTCCAATGCAGCTACACCAAAATTACTCCCGTTAATCAAACTCCATTGTTGGTTTCAATACAACAAACAAAAGTAAATATAAAAGCTGTGATTGCTCTTGGGTCTAGTCCAACCGACATAAATTCTTTTTATGGTCGTCGGATACAAGTGTGAGCGCCAATTTTCGTTTAATTATAACATTTAAACAGCATTTAATGTTGTTCTGCACATGCATGCATCTGAATCAATTAATAATTATTTTGCACTAAAGTATGTCGAAACTGCAGGCAATGAACGTTAAAGGAATTCTTGGCAAACAAACGATTTCAAGTTCTTTTGCAACACTGCAGTGTTCGCCTACTTACCAAACCAAATGTGGATTAACATTTTGTCAAGTAAAGCCATAATAAAAATTAATGGCGACGTCAACTGACATTCAAAAAACTGTACAGCCTCAGTTTACTATAATGGTTATGAATTCACGTAATAGATATTATTTTGTAATTACGACACATTTACATATAATTATGCCATATTTACAATAATTTTGTTTCGTATAATTTGGGCGATTGTCACGAAAAAAAGCACTAGGTTGGGAGGTTGGTACTTACTTATTTTTGTATTGTCATTTTGTTTTCCTAAAAAAAATCCCACGATCAGCGGCAGAAATTATTCAGAAACTTTGTTTTTCAGTTGACATATAGCATACCAATAAATTCTGGGTAAGGTCTATATATAGTTACCTAGTTACTTCCGCAGGCTTATTACGTATCTTTTGCAAGAGCAAAACGATAGCGATTTTTGCGTTAATTGCTCTTCCATACAGAATTTTTGGAGTTGTTGGCGGTATTTTTTTTAAATAAGTGCATTTGACAAACAGCGAGTGATTAACAAACGCTTGTGTAGGACCTATCATACCTACACTGCAGGTATTTCCGACTTTTATGACATAAAGCGTTTGATCGCTATCGTTTTGATCTTGCAAAAGATACGTAATAAGCCTGCCGGTATTGCCTGAACTATAAAGAACCTTGCTGCGTCCACCACAAAATTTCTCAGGATGCATCATAGAACACAACGTACGTGATTATCTCGGATCCTATCTACGTACATATCTGAAGAGGTATCATATAATACCGTGCCAACTGACCAACGTCAGTCCAAGTTGTATAACATGGCTATTGGCTAGGTTTACTACGATAGGAAACCTAGAAAGAAAGAAAGAAAGAAAGAAAATATATTTATTTGTGACCCGCACAGGAGACACGAGATAAGCAAAACACAAACAACAATAAAATATAAAAAACCCCGTGCGAGACCAAAAAGGCTCAAACCTGCTGTAGTTTAGTACCGATTTCAGTTAATGTACGTTGAATAACGACGATCATTATTTTGTTTAACCTAATTCATTATTTTGATAGCTACAACAAGGTAGAATCAGCTACACAATTGTGCAATTGAACAGAAAATGAAAATATTGTTGGGAAAATCTTTAGGCTTTATCATGGGCTCTAATAGATTGGCCGGTAAACTTCCACTTTCAAATGTCAACGGTACGTTTTGCCGCCTTTTTCAGTTATTTCTGCAAGTGCTGCTGCCCAATGGGGATGTGAACTGCCTTTTTTGCACAATAGGTGGCGCATCGTCGTTATGGCTATTGAAAGCTGTCAAATCCATAAATTTTGTAACTTCAGTAAATTTTAATTTTCTCGAAATATGCCTCTGTGTACGTATCAGGATATACTAATCCCGGTGTTCATTTATTGCCCAAAGATACAACGCTAAAACTACTGGGAAAAGGCTGTACATATTTATAGGTTATGTTATGTACATGTCATAGTAACTCTGATTTTATTGCTTGGTAATCTTCGGCGATATAGTGGAGCTCTTAACGTATTGCCAAAGATCTACAGCAGGCATGTCATTTGCTTGTCCTTCAGAAGCTTGAGGGATTTGAAGGCCAAAAAGAAAATAAAACTTCTAACCTAAACCGTAAATAATACCAACACATTAGTAATGTTCTCTCATTTTATGAAAATTTTCCTACCATGAGTCAAGTAAGAATTAACTCGTTACAACTAAAAAAAATCCAAGTCTAGAACATATCACCGATGGTAAATATTTTATTATATAAAAATCTGCCTCTCAATAAGATCTGTTTTCTTTCCAGTTCGTCTTTCAATTCAATTCCTTAAGCTTCCAGGGACAATACATGTCAATAACGCTGGTGGACCAGTTTAAACACAAAAAATAACAAAAAAACGTGATGTAAACAAATCAAAAACTATTTGACAGCAGCCATAGCGCCGCCAGCAACATCTGCACTAAGCTTTGCGTTCACATCCCCATTGGGTGAAAATTAAATCGCTTGGATTTCTTTTTGTATTTTCAATACGGCCTTGTTTGAGTAGTTTACCATAGCCAAAACATGTCAAAATTAATTTGTTTACCTATAAGTTAACAACCTTAAGGTGTCTACTTATTATACCGTTCGCTCTATTTTGAGTCCACTACAAATATTTTGACATTACAATAAAGCACCAAAAAACGTTATTGTTCCAATTCTTGAACATGTTTGCGCTCGAAACTGTGAAATCAGTGTTATTATGTTTATATTCATTACGGTGCGTACATACATGGCTGTATTTGTTATGTTATGTACGAGAAATAACTCACTTAGGTGATGGTCCTTTTACGTTCATAATTTGTAACATTGTCAGTTACTAAAATACAATTCCTTGAAAAAAACAATCGACGGCACCTGATATATAATCTTGGTGCAGTCCGAAGATGGTTAATCGTACATTACATCTATAAAATATGTTTCTCTGCAAAACTTAATAATTAGCTATTGTTTTATTCCGCAAATTTGTTCATATCTAGATGGACTGCCAGACAATCATCTAGTGTAATGTATTATACTTGTAAGTAGGCATGTAAAGTTACTTTGGTATAATGAGGTTTCAACTTACGTATACAATTAATACAATACATGGTTTTTTCCTAATGGTTTTATACCTAAATCCGTATCCGTATCGTATCTATTTATACGTGGGTATATTTTTTCCCGGATTACTAATTTCATTAAGCTCTGAGAATATTCGGCAGTCAATTTTAATGTCGACTTACATTTTCATGTCGTATTTGATTATAAAATATTTTTTTACACATAAATAAACGTATCGTATAGTGACTGACGTAAAGAAGACCGACCTTGGCACACCTCGACGACGAGGTTGAGACCATGTATGAGGATATCTCTAGAGCCATGCATGGTTACAAACTCACTTCACCGTTGTCATGGGGGACTTCCAAGGCACAACTAAGCAAACGAGACAATGATGATCTGCAAGTGGGGCAATTTGGGATTGGACGTCGGCATCACCGGGGTCACCTACTGGCCAGTTTTATGGAGAAGGAGGGCCTCTGTATGATGAACTTCTTCTTCAGAAAGCGTGAGCACAGGAAGTGGACCTGTCAGAGCCCCGATGCAACTAAAATTGAGATCGACTTTATTATGTAAACCAAGGAGCAAATGTTGTCTCTATGATCAATACGTTAAAAACCGGGAACAATCACCGCTTGGTAAGAGGCACATAGAACATTAATATGAAGCTAGAAAGTTCTCGTCTGATGAAGTCTATGCTCCGTCCGGCACAGATCCAGATCTAAAACCCTGAGAGCTGCCAGCTCGAACTCCAGAATCATTTCAAATGCCTAGGTTAGCTCTGTGGATTAATAAAACGATGGGTTCGTGGAAACTGTCCATACGATTGAATTTAAGTTCTTCAAAAACCGTCCTACTCGTACAGATGAGAATAAAAAAACTCTCCAATCCGACTCTCAAGCTCATGAAGGAGAGGCGTGAGATGATCCTGCAGTCTTCAGACGAGACGTGCAAATGGCTCAAAAGACTGAAGAGCGACCTCTACCGCTTTAATACCGAGCGTATTAAAGACGCGATTGAGCGGAATAGAGATTCCAAGGTGTTTCCAAGAGATCTGACTATAGCGCTAGTATAACCTGGCTCTCTGCTTAGCGTCTGTAGACTATGAGAAAGCCTTCAATTCGATTTAGACGTGGACTGTACTGCAGTCTCTCCAACGGTGTTAAATCGACAACCGGTACATCGAGCTGTTGATGAATTTGTACAAAAATGCCACCACGTCAGTCCGACTTCAACGACCATCCATTCAAAGACAAAGACAAAGATATTTTATTTCAAGTAGGCCACCAAGCGGCACTTTTGAACGTTACATTTTACAAATAATAATAGTTGATTCTACCGTGCATTCGGAAAGTAGCTTGTAATGGAGAAGAATGCACAAGAAACTCCATCATTCGGCACATTGTTCGCCGAACGGATGGTCGTTGGGGCTGTAAAGTTCGGGAGTGGCGACCGCGAACTGGAAGACGTTGTGTTGGAAGTCCTCCCACTAGTTGGACAGATGACCTGGTGAAGGTTGCAGGGATCCGCTGCATGCTTGATGCACGGGACCGGTCAATGTGGCGGCGCTTGGGGAAGGCCCATGTGACCCAGGCCCAGTGGACGTCTTTCGGCTGGAATGATGACTTAAATAAATATAGTTAGCTTGGCAACAGATGAGTCTAAATAAATATAATTATTTTTACTATCTGTTCTTATTTCTTTTCCTGGCAAAGGAATTTTTTGACCATTTTCATTTTCAGAACGCAAATAATAATAATATTTTTTATGTATTAAGATTTATTTTACTTATTTACATGACATGACATGATGGGCATGATTGACTTACTTTTCTATATAGGAACTGCTGTGATCCTCATGTAAATGAGTGAACAGATACCATTTAGGATGCCCCGTGTTTTTTATTCGCATGACGTTGGAATGTCGGTAAGCTATCGGTTCCAATAAACCTATAGTTACTTGGGTATAGACTGCCATGATGACGAAATGAATGATGACCAAGACATGAGTTCTTTCATTCATGAAATCATGATTAAATACTCGTATCATGCAAGACACGTGCTTAACGCCATGTGACATATTAAAATTAATGTTTATTTGTACCTGCCTATTGTGTTAGGATTATAACCTGCCATAAAAATAATCCATTGTAATTTATTGGTTGTCATAAAACATTATAATATTATAATTAACTAAGGAGATGTAATGGATGCAAAGAACTCACTTTATATTATTAATCAGTCGTGATCTAGGTTATACATGGGTATTTTACGTCTAACTATCCGTAGTTCGATAGGTATCCGTATGATTTAATTGAACGCAGGTATTCGACATCGGAAAACAAACTACGCTCAAGCGGAACTAGACCCCTGCAGGCACATTACGTATCTTGCAAGAGCAAAATGAAAGCGATTTTTGCGCTATAATTGCTCTTCAATACAGAAGTTCAATACAATATTTAGAGGTTTTGGTGTTTTTTTTTAAATAAGTGCATTTGACAAACAGCGAATGATTAGCAAACGATTGTGTAGGACCTACCATACCTACACTGTTAGGTAATTCCGACTTGACTGATTTGATCGCGCGATAATTATATTTATTTTTTATTGCTGTTTCTTCCGAAAAGCGGTACTGTACCTAAAGGCGAGTGGCGTCCAAGGACTGGAAGAAGAAGTATCGGTCATCCGGCGGCGAGATATCACATCACATCACATCATCAGCCTTTTAATGTTCCCACTGCTGGGACACTGGCTTCTTCTCTGTGGGAGGGGATGGGCCGTAATCCACCACGCGGGCCCAGTGCGGATTGGTGGATGTCACATGTCTTCGAATTTTGGTTCTAGGACATGCCGGTTTCCTCACGTTGTTTTCCTTCACTGTTTTGAGAGCAGTGGTGATGAAATAATTTACACAAAGTAATAAGCACCTGCCTGGGTTCGAACTCACGACCTACAACTTGTAAGTCGCAGCCAATACCACTGGGCCACCACTGCACTGCTCTGGGCGGCGAGATATATAGTAATAATACTAATAATAATTTAACATTAATAATTTATTTGGCAAAAAGTACAGAATTACAGGTGACACTTAACTTAGGATACAATTGGTGAGGTACAAAATACACGATCAATCAAACAAAACCCCCACACGCTAGGAAATTCGAGACGACATTGTTGCCATCGCGGGTTTCTACCCGCGATGGCAACAATGTCGTCTCGAGCCTGAGTGTCGTCCTGAGCATGGGGATTGGCACAAGAAAAGAGAGGCCTATGCCTAGCAGTGGGCGAAGTCAGGTTGTGCTGATGACGTGGGTAGGTACCTACTCGCTCCTCACACGTTAATCATGTCTAGGTATAGATTAATTAATGCCAAGTTCACACAGTATAGACAGAACTACCACAAAACAGACAAAACTTAATAATTACTGTTTTTATCGCTATGGAACATGCAATTTTCCAGCTAATACGTTATTACGTACTTATTAATCGATTTGCCATTTCAAGAACTGATACATAAGTTAGATGCCGCAGCGAATGTGTGTCACGTTTACATGACACACTAGTTATTTAGCTAATATGTGTGGCATTTCTATTATTCTTTCTAATATTTTCTCCATATTGTTTCGTCGATAAGAAAAAAAAATTAGGGTTTATGGACATGAGTTGTAAAGTGATCCAATAATTAATTATATATGTCACAGTTAAAACCCGTTTTTCGTTAGAACTCGTTTTCCCTAGTTAAAACTAGTATTTACTAAATGCCTTTGTTTAAACTAGAAATACCTAGTCAAAACTAGAATTTACCACTGATATAATTATATATTTGATTTTCAGGTAAAACTAGTTAATTGTCACTCCGAGCTTTAGTTAAAATTAGCACTAGAGAAACTAATCATGCACCAAGTGATTAATCAGGGCACTATGTATAATGCCCCATTATGAATCTAGTCAAGTCAAATCTGGCAATGTAATGAATACTGATTTAAACTTCTATATTTATCACATTGTCTGGTCATTATGAATATTGCTATGTAACGGTTGGGCAATTTGAAAATTATGGCCAATGAATTAGTCCAAGAGTGAGCGGAGCGAGCTCAGGAGCTTAGGGCACCCTGACACGGATAAGTTAGGTTCGAAGGAGATGAAGTGAGCGATCAACTGATTACGCAATGTCTTCCGTGGCTACACAAGCGCTCATGAAAGCTATAAATCCTGTAATCATTATTGAAAACGTGATTACAAATATATATATATATACAAATATTGCTCATTAAAGGCTAAATTGCTTAGCGGATAAGATTGTAATCTGCCTGCCCTTGTCCCATGTTACATGGGGTCGGCGCAACAAGTTTTCTTCCATTCCGTCCTGTCAATCCTCACGCTATATCTGACTCACATATCCTTGCTGACAAACATAAGAACCAATATTGTCTTATTAAAAATATATATATTACCTACCATTCATCTTTAGTCTAAAAGTTCAAATGATCGAGATATTAGAATAAGTATCAACTCACGGATTTGTTTTTTTTAACTCTTGTGTCCGGTAGCGATCAGTCACTCAACGTCGGCATGAACCTCAGCTGCTATGAAACCACAATGTTCAGAAAAAACTTGAATAGGAACCTCAAAAAGCCAGTCGCATAATTTATATTTTTAATACCATTGACCACACGGATCATTGACACCTCTATTTCACCTTGTAAGCTTTGGAAAAAGGATGCAAGGTATTTCAATAGAACTTTTTTGTATTCAACTGACCACATTAACGTTGTTCTTAGTTTAAAATCTGTGGGTCCTCACTTGACTGTACCTACTGTAAAGTTTGGGCGATAAATACATTATGTTAAACATATCAAAAAATCTAAGTACTTAGATATGTTAAATTATGTAGTACACATTTCATCAATTGCGTTTTGGTAATTCCCACGAGTATATAGGTACACAATACACAAGTATATGACGAGGCAGAAACATCGCATTAAGGAACCTAATTGTATTTTATTGTATTTATTAGGTCTACCAACAATTGTTTACACTAATCTACAAATAAAAATAAAACATGCGTATAAACTCTACACAGTGCAACAATACCATATGAATAAAAAAAACAATAATTAGTAGTTATGTTAGCTGTAAGCTACATATTTTACAAGTAAATTTAGTGAAATAATATAACTCTATATTAGTTACTTTTGCGAAATATTCAAAGCATAATTTCCTCAAAAAGTTACGTACACACAGTCCAAAAACATTTACAACAAAATGATTAAACGAACTAAGTAACATTCAAGTAGTTAGGTAGATCTGTGTACACACAACAGTATGTAAGTACACATTACCTATGTAGGTACGTAACAATATATTAGTTTATTTATGATATAAATATGACTCATTAATATTATTATATAAGTTTCTGCAACAATATTGGCATTATCCTGTCTATACGATGTACGGGTATTTCTAAATTTTTTCTGGAAATTCAATGTTGCATATTATGCAATTATGTAAGTAACACATTTATAGATTTTCCACACTCCTAATATATCGGGGTTTTTTTTACTAGGTTGGCAGTATTAAGTGGGTTCTTTATTATTTCAGTGGTTTTGATAAAATAGATTTATCGATGCGAAGCAAAAGCAAACAATAAAATCCACTCTAAACTGTGATGATAAAAAATATCATAGGTGTAGCACTAACACGGCTTTACATATATTAGTATATAAGGACCTACTTGACTGTATCAGAAGACATGCGCAAATCATGGGAAACTACATACATAGATACTTGTCTTACGTAGGTAAATATGGTAGTTAATAAGTGTGCATATATTCATCTAATATTTGTTTGATTCAGACAATCATAGTTAATTGTATTCACGGTATTCACCGTGGAGTGGTAAATAAGATAAGATCTATATAACCATAGCTAGGATTTCAGTGTGGTAGAATATTACATAGGAAAATACCTATTTACCTTTAGTGTAATCATGTGATTTATCGAATTCATCATCTTCCTTGGGACTGGGCAAGCGCTGATCAGTACTACCTGAGTAGATATTTACTACATATCTGCACTCCAAACCTTTCTATAAGCCTCTGCTATCACTCTCCTATTATTTATGGAGCTATCTGTTACCTTTCTCTGAAATCCCGTAGGCTTATTACGTATCTTTTGCAAGAGCAAAACGATAGCGATCAAATGCTTTATGTCATAAAAGTCGGAATTACCTGCAGTGTAGATATGGTAGGTTCTACACAATCGTTTGCTAATCGCTCGCTGTTTGTCAAAGGCACTTATTTAGAAAATCGCCAACAACTCTAAAACTTCTGTATGGCAGAGCAATTATTGCGCAAAAATCGCTATCGTTTTGCTCTTGCAAAAGATATGTAATAAGCCTGCGGATCAGCAATACCCAAGTGACCAATAGAAATTGTTTTCATTGTATCTATTTATTTTTCACTTAGTTTTTGTTCAGTGCAAAGACCTTTTAACCCCCCCGACGGAAATAAAGGGGTGTTTGTGTATATGTGTATCTGCCTGTGGCATCATAGCTCCTAAGTCAATCTTTATTAATTAACTATTACAGATTCAGATTTTATACTATAATTCATAATTATTAATAAATATTTGTACGCCATATTATGGCAGGATATGCTGGAACCAATATTGTAACATCCATTTTACCATATTCGAACAAATAAACATGTTTGATTTGATTTGATTTTGATTTGATAAACAGATGAACCGATTTTGATTTCGTTTTTGTTTGAAAAGTGACTTTATCGAGCTTGTACTTAGTTATATTTGATGAAAATCGGTTCAGTTGTTCTAAAGTTTTGGGCGTTTTACTGTTTGAATCGGGGTGTTTTCTCAAAATATCGTGTCATAATTAGGTGCGTGTTCAATAGATTGTCGATCGAAGCGTGTCTAGATTAATTATGTAGCATGAAATAAAAATGTGTCGGGGTTTTTTTAAATTATACTTGTTTATATTTTAGTATATAGAAAATAATAATAAGTTACAATTATTTAATAATAAGTTAAATATATTACAATTATTTACCCCCCCCTCCCCCTTGTCAGAAAAAGTAATCAAAGCTCTTACCCCCCCACATGCTTACGTAAACATAGGTTGGTATGCATTTGGTATGCCTAAGGGTAATTTTCAATGTATGTAGATAATGTTCAATATAATTTAGTTAGGCAGACGGCGATAATTAATATATGTACCTTTATTTACCATTAAAATACGTAATACCAACGTCCGGTGCCGCTGGATAGCTAGCTCCGTTACGAACCTTGCGGACTGAACAAACCTTTCACCATGGCACTCACAGATATATTATGTACCTATGAGTTATTAGGTATTTAATGACATGCCGACTCAAGAGAAACCCCTTAGCATGGCATGGCATGAATAAGGATTATTCCGGAACTGGAGATGTTCAGGCAATGTGGAAAATCACGATCTTCATCATCATTCTCATATTACAGCATTTGAATGTTCGGATGCTTATTTTGAGGCTTTTATAGACACGTCAAGGTAAACCATGACTTGAAAAGTAATTAAATTCATAAACTTGAATATCGCAAAAGCGAAGCAATTTGCATTAGAATCTTCATTCTAATTAAAGTAATTTATGAGCCATTACAATATTCCAATTTAGAGTATGTAGAACTCTTCTAAACTAATAAAAAAACCGGCCAAGTGGCTATCGGACTCGCGCACGAAGGGTTCCGTCCCATTATCGCAAAAAACTGCAAAAAAATCACGTTTGTTGTATGGGAGCCCCACTTAAATATTTATTTTATTCTGTTTTTAGTATTTGTTGTTATAGCGGCAACAGAAATACATCATCTGTGAAAATTTCAACTGTCTAGCTATCACGGTTCATGAGATACAGCCAGGTGACAGACAGACAGACAGACGGACCGCGGAGTCTTGGTAATAGGGTCCCGTTTTTACCCTTTGGGTACGGAACCCTAATAAAGGGGCAAAAATAGTTTCTTGATTGTTGTAAGTAGTAATCCTATTACGGAAACTCTTTATTTAATAGGTATTTATTTATTAAAACTTCATGCAACATACAGGTACATAGGTGGACTTAATGCCTGAGGCATTCTCTACTAGTCAACCAAGGGTGAGAGAGAGTGGTGGCCCAGTGGTATCGGCCGCGAATTACAAGTTGTAGGTCGTGGGTTCGAGCCCAGGCAAGCGCTTTACTTTGTGTAAATTATTTCATCACCACTGCTCTCAAAACAGTGAAGGAAAAAATCGTGAGGAAACCCGCAAGTCCTAGAACCAAAAATTCGAAGACATGTGACGTACACCAACCCGCACTGGGCCTGTGTGGTGGATTACGGACCATTCCCTCTCGCAGAGAGGAGGCCTGTGTCTGTGTCCCAGCAGTGGGAACATTAATATGCTGATGAACCAAGATGGGTGGTGGAGAGATAACATGAGAGGTGCATATTTTTTTTAAATGATTGTCGACATACCGTTATTAAACCCGCGAGGGTTTGTGTTGGTATGTTAAATACTTTCAAAAAAAGTAAAATTGGTAAAAAATATATATAGTTATTATAAACATACATATATATTTACTATAATAAATACCTATATATATAAATATTAATTAATAGAAAGGTGATTGAGACGACTCTGCTAGGTACTGGTGTGGAAAATAAACCCGTAACTGCCGCTTAAATGTAGGTATAGTTCTCGCCAAACTTCTTGGCCGCCCTGAAGTTAGCTACAATGGCTGTGCAGTAGTAAATCTCATACAAAAACAGCACCGTTTCGTGCCTCGCGCATCCGGTAAACCATCTTCAGGCCGGCCAAGAAGTTTGGCGACGACTATAAATTAACTGGTGGCCGTCCTGATATGGAGAGGTAGCGCATTCCAGTGAAGAATGTACTGAATATGAAAGGAAGAATGAATAAAATCAGAAGTATGAGAAGGACAAAGCAAGAGAAGATTGTTAGACAAACGCAGATTCCTATCGTGTGAAGTAGACAGATATTGAAAGTGAGGACTCTTTCAATATAAGCAAAACTATCGACGAGTCCCACAGAGCCTATGGCACTCATTCGGTGTTTGTAGGGATGGCAAACGTAGGCTTTATTTTATTCTGGAGAAAAATACATTTCCTGTGGGATAGAAAAGCTAGTTTTATAAAAGCAGTTAGTTTTCAAGCCTTAATTTTAAACCTGCGTGTTATCTTGTTGTTCATGATTGCGTGTCTTTTGATGGAACCTTGAGCCTTGAGTTTGCAATTTTGGCAATATTCGGCGAATTGATAAATCGATAACTTCGTAAGCAGTTAAGTACGTGTTTGGTTTAGTATTCTGTATCTTCAGTAGTTACCTTGAAAGTATTGAAATTCATGTAGACCTATAATAGACATTACCTGAAATAAATGAACAAAAATTTTGAAATTTCAGAAAGCATATTATGGCGCATAATACCTAGTTTCTTTTCTTAAGAAAAAAAAACCGGCCAAGTGCGAGTCGGACTCGCGCACGAAGGGTTCCGTACCATTATCTCAAAAAAAGCCCCAGAAAATATTTACTTTATTCTGTTTTTAGTATTTGTTGTTATAGTATAGCGACAACAAAAATGCATCATCTGTGAAAATTTTAACTGCCTAGCTATCACGGTTCATGAGATACTGCCTGGTGACAGACGGACAGACAGACAGACAGACAGACGGACCGCGGAGTCTTAGTAATAGGGTTCCGTTTTTACCCTTTGTGTACGGAACCCCAAAAATATAGTATTTACACTTTATTTAAATAAAGCTGCAGATATAGATCTACCTAATAACAAAGATTAGCTTGACGTTGTTACCTAATTAATCGATATTTTATTTACAATAAATTAATCACTGACGGCATTGGCCAGTTAGTTACTTACCGGCAATAATGTCAATCAACAGCATTTACTCAAACAAGTAAAACCTATAATAAGAAGTTCTGATTTCACGACATAAATTTCTTATATAAGAGTTCTATTCTATCTAGTAAGTGAAAAGTAGAAGTGACAGATACTAATCAATTTGTGTCTGTTGAGATCTAGGTATTGCATTATGCATAGGGCTCTGAAACTTATAGGAAGGTACACTTTATCAATCTAGTTATGTAAACTTATTAAGGCGCCTCCCCGAGCAAAACGCCGCGCTAGTCGTTTTTGTGCAGTTTTTAAGAGCTATCTACTCTTTATTTAAAAATAAATATCAATTAATAAAAATAAATTAAATTTCTACATAATGTTGATTCTAAAATGGTAGTACTTTTTATTTTAAAGAGGTACATGTTTCACTAATCTCCTTCCAACAAAACCATAAAAATGAGAAATTATTATTGATAGCATGCATCTCCTCGTAAAGTATTCATTAATTCTTTTTTTATACTAACGCTAATGGATAGACAATTTGATAATGAACATTTTGTAAGTTTTATTTTTTTCAATAGACCAATATTCGATTTTATAATGATTTTATTCTAAAATCTGGGCGTATTCACTACCGCAATTCATGCGCTACCAGTGCCGCTAGGCCAATAGGAATGCTCATATCTCATGCTGATTTTTTGGTCAGGGTACGGCCTTAAGCTGAGTTGTCGCATTAAATGGGTCATGTTAAAAAATACCTATCAACACGCTTAGTTGGCTATAGATAGTAGGCTACCCCGATTTTTGAAATAAGAATTTGAAGTTGAGTATTTGACAAACTCGACTTTAGTCAGAAAACGTGTCAAGATATCAATAAAGTTGGTTTTGACAAATTCTAAGCTCAAAATACCTACTCAATTCTTCAGAAAAATATGTAAAACAATAGAAGCTTATACCAAAGTAAGTCTACCTACAGCGAAAAAGAAACAATACACGAACGCACAGCCTAGTGTTTATTATAGCCGCTAAGATTTCCTGGCCGGACTTTCTCTTCAGTATTGTTACGCTAACACGTGCGCTAGCTTATCTTATATCTAGCTAAATAGCTAGAAAAATCTGGACCATTGCATAACTTTATTCCTAGAGAAGCAGTTGTAGAAACAATCCATTTAAGTTTACATTAACTTGGTAAACGTTGACGGTACTTTCGTTGCAAAACAACACAGGTAACGCGAATTACGAGTACTTTCCTTTTCTCATATTTAACACCTCTTATATGGCCTTTGGTTAAGTGATAGTAAACATTGCATCTGCGGAATTAAATAATACATGACGTCAAGAGTTCTTCCGGCTTCGAATATTTTTTTATTAATTACCCACATGTAGGTACAATGAACTACTTTGTATCGATTTGTAGAGCATAGGATTTGGTAGGCTATAAAGCCTTGAATCACATAGTAACCTTTTTACAATAGACTAACACCCGTATTTTAAGTTAAGTACATACTTTGAAGTTAAGTATTTGGCAAATTTTATTTTTATGCCAAAGTTTAAGCGATTTTTAGGCTAAAGTAGAGATTGACAACTTAAACTCAAATTCAAATTCTTAATTCAACCCGTATGTACATTCCCAAATAAGAAATCTATAATCATTTTGAATTTGGAATGCCGGTCACAGGCCAGTGCAGCTGCCGGCCGGCGCGGCCGCGGCGGCGCGGCGCAGCGCAGCCATGCAAGCGACTCGGGCGCATCGCATTGTCGCTTGCAACATTTTTTTTTAAACAGGAAGCGTCTTCACTGTCACAATAATCATAAATAATAATTACATATTATAATTTGCGTAGTTGAAAAAAAAACTGTTTCAAAAAATAAAATATGTATGTATACTCGTAGTTCATAGTGACGGTTGAGTTTTACGGCAGGACGTTCAAAGTTCCTGACTTTTAGGAATAGGGCCGGCGAATTTAAGATTAAATCCTCTTCGGTGGTCACCATTAGCACGTGGGGTGGTAACAGCTGTGTCTTCCTAAAAGATTATCACCGAGACCGAACTTCATCTTTGCAACGAATGTTAGAGCCCTGGGAAAGGGGTCTCTCTCTCAAGAGACACGCTGTGCATGGCAGCAGATGACCACTGTGTCGGTCTTTTCTTATTTAAAATTTTAGTACCGACATATAGGTAAGTACTTACATAGGTAGCTCAATCAAAAAGAAAGAAAAGAACCAAAGCGAAAGTGGTTTGTGCTTCGTCGTTATCAATGTTTGTTTGAACAGATTTACTATTTGTTTCTTGATTTAGTAATAGGTTCCTTTGTAAGCTGTTTGGACATTGTGAACTTAATGGGTAGGTACTTAAGTACTTATTTTTTTATTTAAGGATCACCAACGAATGTTACAAATAATAATGATAGTATACACATAATTACCAATGCAGTATACATATCTATCTACTTAAGTAGATAGATAGCTAATTATATGTATACTGCATTAGTTCGTACGATAACTCTAGTCTAAACGTTCTCATAAGTATTTAATATATCCCATCAGTAAACTAAATAATATAAAAATA
Organism: Orthosia incerta; assembly: GCA_948252205.1. Taxonomy (NCBI): domain Eukaryota; kingdom Metazoa; phylum Arthropoda; class Insecta; order Lepidoptera; family Noctuidae; genus Orthosia; species Orthosia incerta. Next base: position 13,540,680 of record OX411748.1, read on the forward strand.
CTTAAACACAATAGGGTAGGTAGTTTACTGAAAATTCGTTTTTTGTCCATCAGGTAGATTAATAAAAAATATTGGACATGTATTTTTTTTTTACACATAAACATAAAGTGATGACGATATAATCAGTCACCGTTCGGTGTTATTCGTGGATACACGCTTGTTCAGTTAAAACAAATTTCCAGTGGTTCTCAAACTACTATCGCGATGTTTACCTGCCCGGATTGCAATACCCACCACACTGATGGCCCGACCTGCAGTGCTTGCAAAAGTCAATATGACTTTGGATGTGCTGGGATTACTGAAGCTGGTTATAGGCGTCTAGGGGAAAGGAAGAACAGCTGGCGTTGCCCTAAGTGCAAGTCAAGTCCATTACCTTCTCCTGCCCCAATCTCTCCGGTACCAAGTCAATTGGATAAAATGCAAGAACAGTTGAACCAAATCGTCTTTCAGTTGGCTCCTTTGGCTACTCTTGTTGAGGATGTCAAGTTGATCAAATCGGATGTCAACAATCTAAAGGACTCTCTTGAAATGGCTCATGGATTGATCAAGAACTTCTCAAGTACCATTGACTCCTTGGAAGAACGAGTGTCTTTAGTGGAGAAAGTTGCCACCCAGATTCCAACTCTTCAGGCTGAGATAACCAGACTAAACCGGGAATTGGACGAAAAGGATCAATGGGCCAGGGCGAATAATGTTGAAATTCGGGGGATCCCACAAAAAAGGAATGAAAACCTTTATGAAATAGCCCAGAAAATCGGAAGTTTGTGTGGTTTTCCCATAAAAAAGGAACAAATAAATTATATTGCCCGGGTATATACTGAGACGTGAGACGTATATAATTATACTGAGACGTGGTTATTGGAGGGTGTATGTGATAGTGAGTTGTTCGACGAAAGGTATGTTGTCTGGAGGCGGGATAGGAACTATGTTGCGACGGGGGAAAGATACGGTGGCGGCGTGCTATTAGCTGTTCGTCGTGAGTATGCTGCGGTTGAGCAGCCCGATTGGCGCTCGACGGCTGAGGATATTTGGGTCACCATAACATTAAAAAATAATAGTCCTATCAGTAGATCACATCGACTGCATGTATGTACTTTATATCTTTGTAAAGAAAAGTCAGGTAATTCTTTCAATACGCAACTGCAGAATTTCACCGAAAATCTTTCCTTTATTGTTAACGCCCACCCTCAGGATGCGTTCCTGATAATGGGCGATTTTAACTTAAGTCATATCAATTGGTCAGGCGATTTAGGTTCTCTACAGCCTAGTGGGATTAATGGTGAATCTCAGGTATTCTTTTTCGATACCTTATCCGAATGTGACCTCAACCAATATAATTTAAACAGGAATGCAAATAACAGACTACTGGATTATATATTATGTAACTATAAGGTAACGGTAACATCATGCACAGACCCGTTGGTACCGGAAGATAGTCATCATAAGTCGTTAGATATAGTCCTCGATTTTACCAAGGAGTGTTTATTGAAAAGTAAAACCAGACTTAAATATTATTATAATAAAGCGGACTACGGAGCCATAAAAACTTTCTTAAATAACATAAATTGGCAAACATGCTTAAATAATAATACATTAGAGGACGCAGTACAATTATTTTATAAACACCTATATGATGTCATTGAGCAGTATGTTCCTCACAAATTAATAGCCTCTGACTCTTTCCCACCTTGGTATTGTGCTCCTTTAAAGAAACTTCTCAAAGAGAAGTTCAAATTCTTAAAAAAATTTCAAATATATGGTAATACTAGTGACCATGATACTTTTTGTCTTCTTCGTGAGCGTGCCAAACGATTGGAGAAAGAATGCTACTTAAAATATATAAAACACGCGGAAGATGCAATAATTAAATGTCCCAAGTCTTTTTGGTCGTTTATTAAGTCAAATAAAAAGGGATCGAACTCACTCCCATCAACTATTCATTATAATGGTGTTCCAGCTGATACTGGGGATGAAATATGCGATGTGTTTGCTTCTCATTTCCATTCAAACTTTCTACCTCCGTCTACATACTCTTCTTCAATACCCATGTCTATTGATAACAACGCACCAAGCAACATAGGTAGTATAGAAGTCACTGCTGACCTAGTTCTTAAATTATTAAAATCTTTAGATTTAAGTAAGGGTGCAGGGCCCGATAATGTGGTACCATTATTTATTGTCTCTTGTGCTACGTGCTTAACTGAACCTCTTGTTATTCTTTATAAAAGGTCTATCTCGGAAGGACTTGTACCTAAAATATGGAAATCTGCATTTATCACACCCATACATAAGAGTGGTAGCAAGAGTGATGCTAAAAATTATCGCCCCATTTCCAAATTATGCATCTTTGCTAAGATACTGGAAAAAATCGTATATACACAAGTTTATGAGAGTATCTCACCAACTTTGATCACGGAGCAGCATGGTTTTGTAAGCAAGCGGTCAACTTTATCTAATCTGCTGTCTTTCACAGAGTTTACGACGTCTAGCATGGATGCTAGTGGACAGGTCGATGCAATTTTTACTGATTATAGTAAAGCGTTTGACCGAATCGACCACAAAATATTACTACAGAAGTTACTCCAAGCTGGCATCCATGGAGACTTATATCGGTGGTTTGTTTCGTACATTGAAAATCGATCGCAGGCAGTGGTTGTGAATGGGTACCGTTCTAAATGGAGCATCGTCCCTTCTGGGGTACCGCAGGGTTCTTTGCTTGGGCCCCTTCTTTTTAACATATTTATAAATGATGTCACTCAATGCATTAAATACTCACAATTACTCCTTTATGCTGACGACATGAAAATTTTCAAAAAAATCACCAGCTTTGAAGACTGTCAGCTTCTCCAAAATGATTTAGATAGTTTCGAACAATATTGTTTAATCAATAAATTAGACTTAAATGTCAAAAAATGTTTTTTTATAACCTTTACTCGTAAAGTCAAAATTATTAAATTTAAATATTTTATCAAAAGACATGAGTTAGAACAGGTAGACTCAGTACGGGACCTAGGTGTCATTCACGACTCCAAGCTAACTTATGAAAGACATGTAGATCATATTGTCAAAAAAGCTTACAGGACCATGGGCTTCGTCTTGAGAGCCAGCTCTCAGTTTTCGAACTTGAAAGTACTTAAAATTCTTTATTGCTCTTTGGTGCGCAGCGTTCTTGAGTATTGTTCCCAAGTGTGGAATCCTCTCTACAATATTTATATAGATAGAATTGAATCCATTCAACGTAGGTTCCTGAAACACTTGCAATATAAGTCTAAAACATATGACCCCAATTATGAGGCGAGATGTCGAAGACACCATATCTTACCATTGTACCAAAGAAGAAAGTTTTCGGATATTGCGTGCCTTGTTAAAATCGCGCAGAATCACATTGACTCACCGGATTTACTATCTCAAGTTAAACTTAAAGTCCCAAATAGAATGACGAGACGTAAAGCATGTGTGGACGTGCCTCAGAGTTCTTCAAACTACAGGCAGAATTCATTTTTTGTGAGGTCCGCTAGAGAATTTAATAAACTTGTTGACTTTCCTGAACTGGATTTGTTTAATTCAAAGCCACGCGTTTTCAACAGAACATCAACGAAATCATGGTTTGGTTCTCTGACTTCAACATAATTTAGTTATTAAATATACTTACTCTAAATTTCCCTTTTTCAAATTTTCAAATTTTGCTTAATATTAGGTTATTTACATTACCTGTTATATCACTAAAGATTGATAACAAGCTTTCTAGATGTTTAAATGCGGAAACATGTAAATGGTATTCAGTTGTTTATATCTGTTTCTACTCTGTATGAATACACTGTATGTTTTCCTAATAAAATAAAATAAAATAAAATAAAATAAAATAATGCATTGAAATACCGTGTGACGTTACGCTGGTACACTTTATACTGCCTTAGTGACGTCACAAGCCCTGAACTTTGATGCGATTTAACTTTGTAATTTTTTATTGATATGGTAAAGCAAAATATACGTGTCTAATATTATTTGATAATCTCACTGACGGACCAAATAGTTTTTTTTTTCTTTTACCCAGGAAACATCCCTATACTATCAAACATAATATAACCACTGCACTGTCTGCCTAGAAGAAACCCATTCACTCTTGACTTAAAGACCCCTAGATTGTAGCTATCGGGAAACCCCCCGAAACCCCCTGCATACTAAATTTCATGAAAATCGTGGCGCCGTTTCCGAGATTCAGATTATATATATTGTTAGCGAGATAAAATCGAGTCTACACAGCACTACTCAATCGAAGACGCGTGCCCGTCACTACGGGCTGTCACTAGAGACTTGATGTACTTTTTCGCGCGGTTTTCGATGCCAAAATATTGTTTTGCTCAATTGGATTAAATAAATGTGTTTTTAAAACTATTTGTGTTTAATAATATATATAAATAAATCTATACAAGAATTGCTTGTTTAAAGGTATTAATAATTAAAAATTAGATTAGATAACATAGGTACTTAAATATTTATTTTCGCCGAACGACCCAATCGTTTGGAGGAAATTCAGGAAAGTATGGAGGTAGTAGCTACGTTCGTATTGTTTTAGCTTTAGCTAATAATAACTTCCTGATAATTTATTTACCTGCTATAAAACAACAAAGCTAACAAAAATATCTGCGCTCAATAACATAGTAAAATCATAATATTGTATGATTAATTATATACTGTTGTATAAGTAAGGGGTTATTCCCCACATATATGTAGGTAAAAACAATTAAAGCTAGGTATTTTTCACTTCCAACCATAATAAAACTAAAACCACCTAGTTTAGGTACTAAATCAAGCTATTTTCAAACAGCTAAGTAGGTAATATGGTGAAACCTTACCGACCGATCGATCGTCGATCGATGACCGATGTCGTCGGCATGACGACGTCGTAGTTCGATTGGTTTGGTAGCTTTTGGGGTGGAGTAGGACAAAGAATTATCAATCGACGTGGACTGATCCATTTTACCACAGTTCGTTGATTGATCTATTTCTACAATGGATAGTAATAACTAAAAACCGGCCAAGTGCGAGTTGGACTCGCGCACGAAGGGTTCCGTACCATTATCGCAAAAAACGGCAAAAAAACACGTTTGTTGTATTGGAGCCCCACTTAAATATTTATTTTATTCTGTTTTTAGCGGCAACAAAAATGCATCATCTGTGAAAATTTCAACTGTCTGGCTATCACAGATCATGAGACAAAGCCTGGTGACAGACGGGCAGACACGCAGACAGACAGATAGACGGATCGCGGAGTCTTAGTAATAGGGTCCCGTCTTTACCCTTTGGGTACGGAACCCTAAAAAAAGTTAATTCAAAAATATTCGCGAGCTGGCAGACCTAAACCAGATGTATCCTCCGACTGCGCAGATGATTTTCTTCTCGTTTAAATCTTTTAGTTCGCTTCTTAAGCATCGGGACTTTTGAAAGTTTTGTCATTTATAACTTTTATGTTATTTTTAATTTTTTCGAATTGTTAGTTTCAAACTTTTTGAAATCACGTCTTAAAACCCTATATTTTTATACGCCACACGAAGGGTTCGGAAGAAAAAAAATTGGCACCCTACAATATGGCGCCCAAAAGCCATCATTTTTTTTTTTCAATTTTAATGTAGCCAGTGACACACGCAAGGTTAAGACGAATCGATTGACGTAAGAATCATCAAAACGGCCTCTGCGTTTGGTCTCTAGAACGCATACATACATTACATAAACACATTACCCTCCTTCGGCAGTCGGGTAAAAAACTAACACTCGTAACTTGGAAATTTAGGTGCATAGGGGGATACACTGAGTGTTTCTAGTTATTAGTTTTTAGGGTTCCGTACCCAAAGGGTAAAAACGGGACCATATTACTAAGACTACGCGGTCAGTCTGTCTTGCTGTCACCAGGCTGTACCGTGATAGCAATACAGTTGAAATTTTCACAGGTGATGTATTTCTGTTGCCGCTATAACAACAAATACTAAAAACAGAATAAAACAAATATTTAAGTTGGGCTCCCATACAACAAACGTGATTTTTTTGCCGTTTTTTTGCGATAATGGTAAGGAACACTTCGTGCGCGAGTCGCACTTGGCCGGTTTAATTTGTACTAGTCGTAACACTGAGTAACAAACATGCACATTGGAAGAAAATTCCTACAATAATAAATAACACTAACTGAATATGTTTGCTACCGTCATATTTCCAGGAGCCGGAAATGCGTCAGTAGGTATATAATGGCACGTTAACCTCTTTAGGCCAGGCTTGTCAGGCCCACTTATGTCTGAAGTTAATAGAACTAACGTGGGATTCCATGAATCGCGGTGTGTCAATTATTCAAAACCACCGCGCACCGGAACGGGAATAAGGCATAACACGTACTGCGATTTTTATTCGCGCGAATTTTTTGCCGCACATTCTGTGACCTATCCACGTTTCGAACCTAAGCCTGGCCATCCTATGAGCATCACGGACATGTATATTCCAGCCACATAAGTGCCTCCCCTTATTTAATTTTGTGCCACGCTTCCCGCTGGACCCAACCGCGGCGTTACTCAGGGTTTCCACAATATCGTTATACAATATACAATCTGAAGCTGCACGCACTGCGGAAAAAAAAATCGCGCCCAAATTGTACTAAAAAATTCGCGCGAATATGTATTCGCGCGAATAAAAATCCCAGTGCGTGTTAAGCCTAAGGAAGACAATTGAGTTAGAAAAAGAGTCAGTTTTTTAGGGTACCGTTTATTTTCATGTGCTATGCATGGTATTTTTTAGAATCACGGTAAGTAATTAAATATAGCTAATTTATACATTTTTTTTCCATTGAACTTGGATTCTGCTGAATGTTCACAACATACCATTGGGTAACTAGAATTTAGATATGTAAAAAAAATAAAAAAACTTTTTTACAAAAAAATATTACCGACTTCCAAATAAGAAAACTAAAAAGTTAAAAATAACTTTATTTTTGGAAGTCGGTGTCTTTCGTAGGCACCATTTTTTTGCGTTATGGACACCGACTTCCAAAAATAAAGTTATTTTTAACTTTTTAGTTTTCTTATTTGGAAGTCGGTAATATTTTTTTGTAAAAAAGTTTTTTTATTTTTCACTTTTTAGTTGTACCTACCTAATAGGCAATCTGTTTAGTAAGTTTCCTAATACGCCAGAATAGATTACCCGAATATCATGAGACATGATCAAACCGATCAAATGAGAGATCTGCTTACCCCTTAAGAGCATACTGGCGTGATGTTATGTTATGAAATGGTATAAACAATAAACAGACATGCGATTGCAGCAGTCCCGAGAGATTTGCCGTTATTTATTGAAGAGTTCTGTTGTATATCTTCGAAGTTCTTCATCAGATCTTCACCAAATTAAAATGGGACCAATTTCGGAACGTACTCTTTCAAACAAAAAAAGAATTTTCAAAATCGGTCCACAATTGACGGAGATATCGGTGAACATACATAAAAAAAAAAAACATACAAGAAGTCGAACATAGAACCTCCTCCTTTTTCGAAAGTCGGTTAATAATATGATAGAGTTAACCTTGTTTATTTGCAACATTTAAAAATAGAGCATTTTATTTTAGCATCAGGAGCAAAGACTCTACTTAAAGTTTCAGGAACTACATACTGGAATTTTACAAATTACAATAGCGTGAGTTGAAAATGCTTGTCACTGTCAATGTTCCGGGCGCCGGGCACGCGGCTCCTGCGTCCGGGAACATCCTTAGTCCAGCCTAATCAGGCCCACATGGTGTTCCATGAATCGCGGTGTGTCAATTTTTCAAAAGACCATCGGGAGTAAGGAATAAAACTAAGTCAGGAAGTTCCAATTTTTTTTTTACTAAGCGCGGTAATTTTTTAAATAATTTGTGAAAAGCTTTGAACTTGAAAGTATTAGTTATGAACTTTTCTGCTGAATGGTCCTATTGGGTATGTTGATAGATAATAATAATCTGTAATGATAGAGCTCCCTTGGCTATATTTAATAATAGGACAGTTTATTTTAGCATCCCGAGCCAGGACTCTACCTGGCGACAATTCACGCTTCTTCAGACTACTGAATATTTAGAAATACTAGCCTTCATCTTCTGTCAATTATCATCTAAACTGACTCAATCTGAATATAGTCTTATCCATTTTTCCTGAATAAAAGAAATCAATGCAACTGCTCTAATTGACATACCTTGCAAAAGCGCGAACACAAATAATGTAGCTGCAACCACTTGCATTATATCACTTAACTAATCACTGTTATTCCAAAAACTAATAACCTGCAGATTTTAATAATTACAATTCATGTTTAAGCACCTATTGTTTACAAATAATAACACGACGAAACAAGCGTGTGTATCGCGATCGGTAGCAAGGCGACGTGGACGCCGCGACACTGCGAGAGACAGACAACTGTGCGCCGCCACCGATTTCCCTCGCTTATAAATTCCCCTGCCTATTCTATAATAATGAAAGCACGTCAGCTGCTTTCGGTGTGTAGTTTTCCGGGCTATAAACTTGGAGTCAAATTCAAGTACATAGGGCTTATTTTATGCTTAAGTCCTTGAAGATCTGTAGGTAAATATTTAATCAAAGTTTACCAGCAACCCTGTATTTTGGAGTTTAGGTACCTACGCAGAAATGCAATGTAATGCGATGTTTGCAATGCATATTTAGGGAAGCTTTAGCTGATCGTTTATGTATAATAATGCCATGCATTAGGAAAGTGGTAGCGAGCGACTGAAACGGTTCATTGCGGAGCACTCGCTTTCGATTTTGCTTGATGCGGGTTTGATTACCGACCATTCTCATAAAATATTATTATTAGGATTACACATTACCTTGTTACCTACCATTCTAATTACAACTCAAACTAAACCTTCTTTAGTTGAAGAAGATTCGCAGTTGAGTATGTTGCAGGTTGCAGGATTCGAACTCACGATCTCACGCTGAACACACGGTTGGGTTGAGCTACAGTTACCGCTTTCAATCAGAATTTATTTTCTAATCTATCAAATTCAAAAGTCATTTATTTAAATTAAGCTGCGTAACAGCACTTTTTAACCGACTTTACAAAAAGGTAGGGGTTCCATATTCGAGACGACCAGTTCTCTCCCGACCCGCACTAGGCGCACCGGCCAAATTTTCACTATTTAGGGTTCCGTACCCAAAGGGTAAAAACGGGACCCTATTACTAAGACTCCACGATCCGTCTCTCTGTCTGTCTGTCTGTCCGTCTGTCACCGTGATAGCTAGACAGTTGAAATTTTCAGATACTTATTCTGCCGCTTATGTTGCCGCTACAACAACAAATACTGAAAACAGAATAAAATAAATATGGGGTGGTGGGGCGCCCATACAACAAACGTGATTTTTTTGCCGTTTTTGCGATAATGGTACGGAACACATCGTGCGCGAGTCCGACTTGCACTTGGCCGGTTTTTTTTTATTTTATAGATGAAGATGTTTTCGGTATCACTATATAGCATTTTTTTTATCCTATTAACTAGGTTGTTTCTAAATGTTTGTTCAATACTTTAGCATATTTATGGTGCTTACCTATAAAACATTGTGACACTCAACTTTAGTTTTAATTGGCGCACTCAGAGACATTTAACGGTTACCTACTTAACGCGCTCCTTAGTATAGATTTTGTACTAAAAATCTCTACTAAGGAGAGCTTTAAGTAACCGTTAACGTCTCTGAGTGTGGCAGTAATAAGTATAGTACCCGGGCGACCGAGCTCTGCTCCGGTGAAAATAGAGAAAACGACGTTTTCTAAAAAAAATTTTTTTGTACACTATAGGCTCGCGCTTGACCACTATCGCACCTGATGGTAAGCGATGATGTAGTCAACGGTGAATCACGCTTGCCTAGAAAAACCTAGCCAGATCGATTTATCGCCCCTATTAGGTATTAGATATACTACTCAAAATAAATTAAGAGCCACTAGGTATTTAAGGTATACCGAGAAAATTATAAGATTATAGATTACTAGCTGTTGCCCGCAGCTTCGCTCCCTTGGGCCACCCCACAGGACCCGTTTTCGGGATAAAAATATCGTGTGTTGCCCGTGGTCCACCCGCCTGGTTCACCTAGGTGGACTATGGGAAATTATTTTTGCCCATAGTTCATCAGAAGGTCCATATGTTTTTGTCGTAGTATTACGAAAGAATAATGGTGATATTAAATGTTATAGCCTATGTCACTCAAGAATAATGTAGCTTTCTATTGGTGAAAGAATTTACTAAATCGGTGCAGTAGTTTCGGAGTCTATTCGGTACAAACAAACAAAAAAATCTTTGCTCTTTATAATATTAAGTATAGATAGGTGTTAGACATTGTTTAATTTACGTTAACATAAAACAATGTAATTGTTACGGTGTAGGCTAGTAACTGTTGAAATTAATTAATTAAAAAACATGTTTATATAAATTCTGGTAAAAATTACAATTTAGATAAAAATACAAATAAAAAAACACTTTTTATTTCTTTTCTTTATTATCGAGTATGCCATCCTGTTTTGGCTATGCACTCCTGGGTGCCTGAAATGCATGCTCTCAATCAAATGCCTCACATTTTCAGCTGCGATCTCTTCCCAGGCATTTTCAAAGCATCAATCAGTTGCTGCTGGTTTTAGATCTCTTGCGCACTCTCTCTAACCCTTCGTTTTAATTGATCCCACATGTGCTCGATCGGATTTAAGTCCGGACTGTTTGCTGGTCACGGCAACACTTGAATGTGAGAGTCTTCCAGTACAGACTGGGTCGCTTGAGCTGTGTGTGCACGGGCATTGTCTTGCATCAGGATGAATCCAGCAGCGAATTCATTACTCAATAAGACTGCAAGACCCATTCGCTGTGCAAATGGAATCACATGAGGCCTGATGACTGCCTCAATGTAACGCTGAGCAGTTACGGAACCCTCATTTAAACTTGAATGCAGGCTTCCGAAAATCGCTCGCCACGTCGCACAGTATACGATTTGACCAATCTAGCTGGACAATAGGTATTTAAATATAATACTTAAAATAACGATTTACTGATCTCCTTACATCCTTGAATATATTACTTAACTGACAATAACAGTAATTTATCCCTAGACCGCGCGAAACTGGTTATAACAAAGGGCGAAAGTACTCAAACCCTGCAGCTAGTCGGCCTACCCGCTCAGTGTGACCGTTAACGCTAAAGAGTGTACATGTTTTTTTGTGTTTTGAGCAACTTCTAGTAGTTTTTTTCATGGAGTCATCAAATAGAGATAATTATTTGTATATTAAGATATTAAAATAATCAATATTCTACTTTGACGAATGTGTGCCGTTTGTTTAAAAATACATAGAAGATTTCGTATTTTTTCCTCTACTTAATTTTGACTTGGAGTTATACTTGGTAGTCAAACGCAGTCAAGCTGTGATAATAGTCTTAATAGATTACGTGTTTATTATACTTTGATGATATAGTACTCATTACTTGCGATTTTTTGCGATTATAATATATTTATCATTTTCCTTCATAGACGCCCAAATGTCTGAAGAGGCTTCTGAAGCCAAGAATAAAGAAATTAGGAAGGCCAGATTAGGCCATACAATGAAAACCTCAAGATACAGAACCAATTATGATTTAATAAAGCATTTACTGATATCTTCAGACCCCTCATCACGCTATTACGAAAACTTCCAAGAAAACAGTACATCGAGACGAAGACAAAGATGTACTTATTTTGTTAAAATATTAAAATAATATTGTTTACATTCCATTTGGCCTTTTTATCATATTATTCTTTTAAATGTAATAAACAAAGCATTTTTTTAGTTATTGAGTTTTGTCCACCTAGATTAGTCAAATCGTATACTGTGCGTCGCCTCCATACCCTAATGCGCCGATCGTCATTATAAAACTTTACTTTGAACTCGTCAGTGAAAAGCACCATGCGCCAATGGTTTATGCTCCAGTCCCAAGTATTGACGGGAGACCCTTAAACGATTTTCACGTTGAGCCCTGGACAAAGGAATTCGAACAACTCGACGTTTTGATGTTTGCTGGTGTTCGTGCAATCGGTTACGGATCGTTTGGTCACTGACATGAGTACCCGTTGTCAACCGTAGGCGATTTTGTAACTTACGAGCCGTCACTGTGCTTTATTGGCGGGCACTTAACCGATTGTACCGATCCTCATGAACAGTTGTAATGCGAACTCTACCCGAACCGTCTTCTTGCAACACTGCCTGTCTCTTGGAAGCGTGTCCAAGCATTTTGTAAAGCTTTTCGTGAAAAACCCAGTTGCAAAGCCACAGACCGCTGCGAATTTCCTTTTTGGATCATTGTAACGGCTCTGGTTGCAGTAATTGCGTCCATATGTCTTCGAACTTTTGGCATATTAACCTATGGTGTTATTTAAACAAATAAACAAAACAAAATTACGATTATTTCACATTACCATGAAGATAATCAAAACGAAACAAAGAAAATCAAAACAAAAAATTTGCAATTTTTTTTTTTTTTAATCATGGCCGGTATTTTGGTCTTAAGAACAAAATCAAAGAGTTTAAATATCGAAGAGTTTGTAACTTCAATATTTTGCTACTTAATAATTAGTTAATCTTCATTAAATTACATTGGAATGTGAAAATAACGAGTGGCTCATATTTTGTTTTGAGTAGCATGCGAGATGAAAGACGCGATGTGGATTTTCGTCTATGTGATTGGTCGATTGATGGCCATCAAACCCTTTGCCTTGCCGAATTCACTTGCGCAATTAGGCTACGGGGTGGTTTTAGTAAGTCTGACAGATCCCTCTGCCACAGAGAAACTTATATATACGACACCCTCCGCCCAGCTCATGGCGGAGGACATCCATGGGGACATGCACCAAATAAAAATACAGGAGTCACTTATCCTTTTTCCAGCTTAGCAAAAATATTGGTAATTTCCACACGAGATGCACTTAATAATTTGATCTTGAGAACTTTCGAAACCTGGTTATGGTCGCTTTTGACCAATGAGTAGATCACGTAGGCAGTATAGATGGTGCAATAAATGAACCATTTAAGGCAAAGCTTGCAAAATTTTTATCATTGCTGAAGCCAAGGATAAGGATCACATCTCAGTAAATGTTTATAACCTTTAAAAAAATGGCCTGCTTTGAAATAGCAGTTTTCTGTGATATATCGGTAATCAATTCCATACAAACAAATCGTTGTTAATATCAACTGTATAGGATACAATTTCAAATAGAACTCCATTAACCTCTTTCTTCTGCGTGTAGCATCATATGCTAGTTTATCTACTCTCTTATCGTAATATTCGAATTATAAACTTTATAAACTTCAAAAAGAGTTTATATTGACTTACTTTATAAACACAATACAGAAATTTAAAAATACACTATTTCTTTAACAAAATAATGCTATAAAACAATTTTTTTCTATTACGATACAGGACAAATCCAAGAAGTTAATCATTAAGGAGTTTCCATCAATATTTTTTTGTAACGCCATTTTAGTACCAATTTTAAAAAGATTTGATTCCAATTTTAAATTGTCTGTGACAATGCCCGCTTTAGGCTTAGCACGCACTGCGATTTTTATTCGAGCGAATTTTGTCTCTTTCTACCTATTCATAGAGCTCAAAATATTCGCGCGAATTAAATTCGCGCCGCGGTGCGGTGAATTCTGTTGCAAAACACGGCTTTCATGCGGTATTATTGCCGCACGATATTTTTACCGCAATGCGAGCAGCTTCATACAAATAGGTCGCAGAATGGGCGGAAAAATTCGCGCGAATAAATATCGCAGTGCAGTGCGTGTGCTAAGCCTTAGCGCATGCGCAGATAATGCGGTGACGTGCTGGGTTTTGGCGCCATTCATACGTTTTGCAGGTTTCGCTGTACTGAATTTCATGAGTTTTTTTAAATTCTTGCTTAAAATGTCTGATATTAGTGAATGTGAAGAAAATTTGACCCTGCCAAACATTTTATATGCGGCGAAGGAAATTACTCATAATCTCTTACCAGCATGGAAAATGCAAAAAAAAAAAAATAAGTAGTTTCAATCCCAAAATGTATGAGTGTAGATAAAGTAGTGTATGATACTGCACATAACTAGGTACACACACACACTCATGTTTGAATACCCCTTATTATGCAACAGTATCATAAACTACTATTTTTCAACAACCTGACATTAACTTGTAGAAGGAGATTTGATGATAATGAAAAGTTGATGTTTTCTAGGAAGTTGGGACGTGAAAAAAAAGATATATTTGGACTTCACACATTTATTGTATTTTCGTCTAATAAAAATACTATATCATATACTATCATAAAGAGAATATCTACAGCAATTGACAGTCTTGCTGGTTGTACACACTTGCCAGAGCTCAACATAAAACTCCTGTAATGCATTTAGTGCACTTGGCAGGACATCATTTTCTTCTCTAACAACATTATTTTATACCTTAATTTACAGCCCTATCGCAACTATTTAAAGTTTCGAAGAATAAAACTGCACGTTTTGCCAAAATAACACCATTGAATGGATATACATAATATCCCCTTATTGCACTATTGAATGAGGATAAATAGAACATTGCAAAGGTTTACAGAAAAATTCCAGTAGTATAATTTAAATCCCACGAAAAGTGTGGGATAAAAGGTCTGTTTTAATCAGAACTACAGGCGTGTATATGCCTTTCGTCTGTAATATTTGTAATATTGTTAGATATAATATGTTACATAGAATATGTGAGATATTATCTAAGTAAGAATCTCGTTATATTAAGGTTTTATTGATCATAGTATTAAATTACATAGAATGCAGTGATTTTAATCACGACTGACGAGAATCCAGTTTTATGCCGACATATAGCTAAATAGTTATTGTAGACAGACATACATCATCAAAATTTGTTATAAATACTTATTTAGGATCCTGCGTCATTAGAAGAGGTTGTGATAACATACATATAATGTCTATATTGTACACAAGACCGTAATGTCTTAGATCGGTCCACACATAAATTTACAATGACATTAAGTACTTAACTGATTTAGGCACAATTATGTTTACTTCGAATCGTTTTCTCATCTAAAGTAACATTCTAAAATTTAAATTCATTAAGCTCTACTAGACATACATATAACATAATATTTACCATATTATTTTATCATATGTTAAACTGCCCGAATCGATTTCAGATACAATACAGTTGTTTTATTCCTTACAATTTTCAACTTAAGTATAATGGAACACTTTCATAGATAAACTCGACAAGAAATTATTATTATAAGATAATTAGTATATTATACATTTAAATCATTTGTAACACGACATGAGCTAGTCCCACGCGACCAATATAATAATGAATATAGGTCGCTGTCACCGTCGCATGCGCTGCGAAAATCATTTCAAGTGGACTACTTATAACCTAGTGTATGTTATTATGTACAGAATGTACTCTAAATTGGCTAAATGATAATAAACTCATTTGTAACATTCACCTTTAATAGGAAATTACAATTAAATTAAATTTATAAAATAATATAGTCCAATAAATATGTACGAGTTTCCGAGAATGATAAGCGTTACAAACTTCGTAGGTGGTTGAAACATCAAAGCCATCGTGAATGAACATTGCATACATAAAAATGCCGACGACTGCACAGCCGACTGAGCCGGTACGTCCCACGTGGAGCCGGAAAGTAACCACTGGCTGAGGCGCTTGCTACCGAGTCTTTAGCTATATACCTTAGATTTCGTCTCACTCAAAAAGTATTATATAGTCATTAAACATAAAAAATAATCTGTGTACTTCTTTTTATTTTAAAACTTGCCTTACAACTCTAAGAATGTGAAACAACCTACAGTCCTACACACGGCATACATAGTATGTACAATTATTGTAACTATATACACAAATATAACATGGCAAAGGTGTCAAACGAGAGTAGCATTGTCATACTGTGAACACGCATTAGCGTTTTATTCCCACATATTACATTAAGTGTATTTTAATGTGAACACACTAGTAAAGTAAGGTAGCCCCGTGAAGCGTCTCCGTGTCATTAAGATGTTTTTCTAATGCATGCTCGCTACTGTGGCAGACGAGTGGTAACTAACAGTTCTTATTGTCCAACTAGGTGAGTTGACTTCTTTCACCTGAATAATATGTTCGAGATTACAAATATACCTATAGGTTCAGTTGTTAGTTATTAATTATTATTGTTATTGTTCGAAGTATTCAAATTGTTATTACTAAGTAAAAAGGAAGGTTAAAACCAGCAATATTACAACTGCATTCGAAACATAGAAGCCTTGGTGGCACTATAACGAAAAATAATTTGTACTCGTGATTTCTGTATGTAAAAAACATTGGAAATATTTATATACTATATGCACTAATAATATTATGTACATAATGATGCAGCATGGAAACCACAAACGCAATTAAAGGTGAATGACTCACAAACTGTAAATGAAAAAGATGAATCTGTCAATATAAATATATGTATTACTTGTGCGTTTTTGATACAGAATACATCAAAACAAAAATGAACTAAGTGCGTATAGTTTGGGTAACATGCACTGTGATGGATGACTCGATGAATTTGGCTGATATGTTCATAAATTGTAATGTGACATGATGCAAGAATTGTGTTAAGCCCTGTGAGCACATCTCTTACACAACATATGGAAAATAGCTTTATGCCACATCTACTGTCACCTAACTATACACCATGTCACAAAAATATTTCATTTACACTGTTGTATATTTATATGATCATAAATATATTCATTTGTACATTACACATGTGATTTTACTTTTATAATATTTACAAATAAACACAACATTCAACCTTCATCTCTGTTCACTCACATTCAAAACCTATTTTAGTAAATTAAAATTATCAGGGCTGTAAAACCTATAATAAACTAAAATTATTTATACCACTCTGAATGACAGCCACAGCATCCGTGTTAGCGTTATAGACGTCTAATCCCGACGCTGTGAACGTCATTTAGAAGTTACACTGTTTTACTCAAGCATTACTCAAGCATAAGTTTAACAGAATATGTTTATTGCATATTTGAGGTGAACTAAGAATTAACTAAATTTTCTTCTCGTTAATCGTGACATGAGATATCTATTTTCGCAAAGTTTTGTAAGCAATCTGTGTTTTACTGATACTTACCAAGATATAAATTAAATAGTTGTTTTAAAGTAACTAATAAAGTAC
This sequence comes from Orthosia incerta, assembly GCA_948252205.1. NCBI lineage: Eukaryota > Metazoa > Arthropoda > Insecta > Lepidoptera > Noctuidae > Orthosia > Orthosia incerta. Next base: position 13,557,923 of record OX411748.1, read on the forward strand.
AAAACTTTTCCTTGATTCACCTCAGAAATACAATTGTATCATTGACCAGTACTTAAGTCATCTAATTTACATGTTTTATAATTTATAAGAAATCATATCTCTTCATAAAGAAATCTATTAAGCCATTTGGTATATGAATACTGCCCTGAACAATATCTGCATGCATGTGAACCCATGACACACCGTAAACAAACTAAAAAATTTGCATTGATTTTGGTTCTATACTTTCCAAAATCATTCATTTCTTTAACAAGTGTAGGATCAGTTACATTGTATTTGGTCAGGTTTACAACGATTGCTACATTAAAAGTAATTAAACAATAAAATTGCTCACACTTATAGACAAAGCAAATTAAGTTAAGCCATGTCATAGCAGTCTATAACAATCACGTTTGGAACGTATGGAGTGAGTGTAAATAAATATCAAAATAATTTTATTATATCTTGTAGGTTTAATCTTCGGGCTAGCTAAAGCAAAATTTTTTTAGTTTGTTCACGGTTGGCCAAATTTCTATGTCAATTTAGCAGTAAATTGCAAATGAATCAAACTATTACAACTAAGTTTCAAAAAAACTTTCTACAACATAATCTTGCAATTTATTAAACAATAATTTTCAATCTACACATGCAATAAATTTGCCTTAGAGAATAATGCTGTTTGACAAATTACAAAATAGAAGCAATACTCCGTTTGGTCAGTACCTAACTAATAATTATTATGTGCATAGTTTATCATATTCCAAGACTGAAACCAATTTTAAATACTAATTTCAATAAATCTATAAAATATTACTTTTTACTACTATGAGTGAATGTGTTTTTATAATGGACACCAGTATATATGTTTACTGGCTGCGGATCGTCGTACGTACATAGTTTTATTATTACTTAACAACGTCCTGGTCTAGGCGAGCCCGCGTCAAAAGCGAGTTTAATAGGAGACCCCGCTCCAAATATAACATTCAATGCTAACACTATCAACACACAACATTCCTACCCAATTGTTTATTGGATTGCACACCAATATGATTGCTTACATTAAAATTCCATATTTATGTATAAACCATGCAATGCAAGTAACCATAAAAGAATAGGTAAACCTACTCAGTTCATTTTAGCAATTTCACGGACCCTGACAGACTGCACCTAACATTAGATGCCCAACACTAGATACTAGTTGTGCATAAAGATTCCAAAGAAGATTATTCATTAAACCAAAATATACTAAAAATACTTTGATAGCCAATGAATAAAATATAAAGCCGAGTGTATTTGCCACCACAATAGTTTACAGGTCAATAAGTTAAGCACATGTAACATCGAATTGTAGTATAGCTTCCATTAATCCACTATCAATATTTAAAGTGGATATGTGAAGAAAAATAAATACATAAATATTGCGCAACGAATAGCGCGAGAAGTGCAGGGTCCTCGTTATTATTTAATTAAATCAGGCCGCAAATGTTCTACAAGATTGCACCAACTCACCAAAGATTCGAGAATAGGCCTCCAGCCGTGGAATGGAGAGCTCTAGGTGTGAGCAGTGGAGCGGTAGTACACTTAGAGCTTGCGCGGGCGCGTGAGGCGGCGCTTCTTGCGCTCGGGCGTGCTGCCGGAGCCGGCGCCGGCGCCCAGCTGGTCGGCGGACGCGCGCCGGCGCGACGGCGGCGTGGACGCCGTGCTGCACTCCATGCCGCTGCTCTCTGGCTTGGGTTCCGGTTTACACTTACTACTAGTTTCAGCCTTAGGCTCAGCTTTACACTTCGTTGTAGTTTCCACTTTCGCTTCAGGTTTGGCCTTCGGTTCAAGTTTAACTTCTGCGAGCTGCGGCTCGTCTTCGGTTTCAGCTATCGCGCTGCTGGCGGCGACGACCTCTACGTCAGGTGTGACGATTTCGCACTCCGTCGGCTCCGAACTTGAGCCAGCCGCCCACTGAAATTAAAAGAAATAACAAAATGATAAAAAAAAAATTGCATTGTGTACATGCACGGCATCATATCTGGGCCATAAATCTCAGCTCTTACCTAGCAGTAAAAAGGCGAAACGTTTTTCTGGACCGCAGAAGAGCGATACTAATTAGTAAAATCTACCTTTGAGTTTCGCGACTACTAATACTGCCTTTTTGTAGGTTTCCTTTCCCCAGATAGTATAATATTGCATCGTAGTTTTTACCTGTGCCAGTGAAGGGGCCGGCGACAGTCGCAGCGAGGCGCCGCACTCGGCGCACAGCGGCGGCACAGCCGGCGAGCGGGACCGCCAGTATTGGAGCTCTGTTTTACACTTGTTTAGCTCCTGCAAAACGAAAAATCAATGATTACGTTACAAACTAATTATAAGAAAGAAGACAACAAACAAAAAAAAAAATTATAATCGAAACAATTATGTAAATAAAGATAGGACAATTCCTATGTACAGGTTACGGTTTTGTAAGAAATGTAAGTGAGCCACACACAAAAACAGATGGATCTGTGGCAATAACTAAAGGTAAATTATGTATTTGATGTCTTGTTTGTTCGTCAACCACACACACAGACATCTAATGCGTATTAATGTTTATTAAAACTTAACAAATTATTATGCTACAATATCTACAGTAGATGAACCTTCTTTAGTTATCGCCCATTTGTTTTACCATAAATTATACAAATACATAAATACACTACATACTACTTTTTTACCTGCAGCAAAGTTTGAAACTTGCGACTTGTTTCTTCATTCTTCTTGTCATAATCATCCAGACGGTTAGCATATTCCAAGGTCTGCTTCTGTTGTTCAGCAATCTGTTTTTGTTGCTCGGCTATTTGTTTCTGTTGAAGTGCAGTCTTGCGCTTACAACCACGAAGATCACTGCGCAAAGCAGAGAGCTGATCGTTGTACCTAAAGATTAAAGAATACAATTAAAATTATGAATAAATTTGTAAGAATGGAAATGTTCTTGGAGCTAAGCTAATGTTGGATTGGGTAGTATTATTTTCTACATAATATGTTCCACCAACATAGCTTGCAGTATAAAAGAAATCATCCTTTCGAAGAACACATTCTGGTTCATTGAGAGAAAAATATTGATTATAAATCAAGATTTTTTTAGAAGAAAAATCTTGACGAAGGTTGGGTACACTGAATGCCATGGTAGGAGGCCGTAATAGGGAACTATCCGCAAAGCTGCGCTCAGATGGCGCCACAGGTTTCTGCGTAAACAAACTAGAGAAGGGCGTTTTCGGTTTTTGCGCAAACGGTTTTGTATGTGTTTTCATATCGATATCGAAAACGGTTTTCAGATATCGATATCAGTAGTACAGTTTGCAAAAGTTAAAATGTTATTTAGATGAGCAAACTAACAACGAACACGAAATGATACTTAGAAAGATAGGTAACGCATAATGGTTCCTAACTTTTGTGAAGTTTGCGTTTTGTTCGTAGTTCGTACGTTTTCGCATTGTTACGATTTTAAGTTTTGAATTATTCTTTCTCACACGCTAGTAAGGTTTTTATTAGATACAGCTTTTGTAATAACGGTTATTTTGATACCGATATCGATATGATATGATATCTAACACATATCCGATATAAGTTACGTTTAGATATATCGGACACATCCCTAAAAAAAAACCAAACTGTCAAAGTCCAGCGACAAAATTTAAAACAAATAGTGAAAGAAAAATGAAGCTAACTAACTTCCCCAATATTATTATTTGGTTTTTGAACACAAGTTATCTTAAAAACAGTAAAAAAGAGTTCGGTAACCACAAACAGTAGTAGAAGCCATGTTGTTGTTATTGTTTAATCAGAGCCGTCAAGCGCCATCTGGCGGGAGCAATTGGCAGTAATGTTCCCTATTAGAACACTAATAAAGTGTCTAGCATAAGCTTCAATTATTTCAATTACCAAGGGCAGAGAGATCTTTACTTTTTCATTCATGGTCTAATACTTGATGGCCTCTTACTTTTTCATTCCTTGCTTAATGCGATGTATCCGTTTCCGCAACACCATATTGCTCTGCGGCGGCGGCGGGGACGGCGGGAGGCTCTCCTCCATGTACATATTCATAGAAGACTGTCCCCTGCGCTCCGACACGTTCCCTCCCGCCTGCTGCGACGAAGACGGTTCGCCAAAGCCGCTCGGCGGCGGTGAATCCAAGCATATATATGATTTACCACTTTCGCCAGCTGAAATAAGTTTAATTGTAATATTGCCAACAATAAAACGATTACCAAGCAATTCAAAGAATCTTCTTAGCAAAAGGAAATCACAGTTTGATTCCTGTGTATAAAAGTGTGACAATACTCACGTGAAAAGGCCGTAGTAATATCGAAGAAATCTGTACCAAAATAGGTAATCTCTGGCAAGTTTGGTTCAATGTGTTCTTTAAAGTATTCCATGGCCATTGTAGTCAAATCAAAGAGTTCATCTGTCACCTTGTAGGGCCTTGCCAGTTTTGTAGTAGTTTTCAAGTATGTCAGAATACTGTATACTTCATCTAATATCTATAATAAAGACAAAGAAACGGTTTTATATAATTGTTTACAAAAGTATTTCTAGATCTGATGAGTTACTTTAATGTTTGCTTTTTATAATTACTATGCATATTTTATCATTATTATTTATTTATTAAGTCACACATCACATCACATCATCAGCCTATTAATGTTCCCACTGCTGGGACACAGGCATCCTCTCTGTGAGAGGGAATAGGCCGTTATCCACCACGCGGGCCCAGTGCGGGTTGGTGGATGTCACATGTCTTCGAATTTTTGGTTCTAGGACATGCCGGTTTCCTCACGATGTTTTCCGTCACCGTTTTGAGAGCAGTGGTGATGAAATAATTTACACAAAGTAAAGCGCCTGCCTAGGCTCGAACCACCGACCTACAACTTGTAAGTCGCGGCCGATACCACTGGGCCACCACTGCTCTTATTAAGTCATCATCACTTAATTTTTTTAATAAGTGCTAGTTAGTTCCTAATTCCGCAGTAATATGGACTCCATCCAGCCTCGAATAATGTGTCCCAGAGATGTTCATTAAGCATCATAACATCAGCTTGCCTTTGGAGTTGCCTCCCAACACTGCGCCAGATACAAAGTTCAAACCTCAGGCCCAATGCAATGTGCATCTTTACGCTTGTATTTAATTATAACCCTCATTTTTATCTCGTGTCCTTTACGTGGCGTAAAGCGTTGTTGAAGAACATTAAGCCCGGTCCCATGAGTCCATGTGGTTTGTAGGTTATATCCGTGACGTGCAAGTCAAAACGTACAGACTCCAAAAAATGCAATGATTGATTACGACGCGGATGACCTGAATTGATATCTTTTTGCAAAAAGAAACTATTTATTTTGGGTAGACGTATTTTCCATCACTCGGTAGAATTCAGTAAACCTGGATCGCAAGAGCTGAAAGTCTTAAGACGATGCTGACCGACAGGAATGAGATAAGTTTATGATAATTATGGTTTATAGCGTAAAAGCTTCGCAAATAAGAGTTATGTTCATTTTGAACTAGTGATTGGCAAATACACCAGCCCCTCTATTATGTTTTTATTACCCGACTACGGCGAGGCAAAAGAGAGGGTTGTTTTGTGTATCATGATTCCGCATAGGTTTTCAAGAAAAAGTGCGAGTCGGACTCGCGCACGAAGGGTTCCGTACTATTATCGCAAAAAACGGCACAAATCACGTTTGTTGTATGGGGGCGAGGCGAGAATTTAATAAATATTTAAGTGGGGCTCCACTTAAATATTTATTAAATTCTGTTTTTAGTATTTGTTGTTATAGCGGCAACAGAAATACCTACATCAGCTTCACGGTTCATGAGATACAGCCTGGTGACAGACGGACAGTGGAGCCTTAGTAATAGGGTCCCGTTTTTATCCTTTGGGTACGGAACCCTAAAAAAGCACTCGAAATATAAACTGACAACTTATTAGGTTTCATAGGTAGTTTGAAAGATAAGGTAAACATAGAATGTTATGTTGAGTAGTTCATATCTGCTGCAGAAACTTCTACACGAGTTATAAATGCAGATTTGGCAGGTTCCTGTAAAGGCGCTGGTCGCTGACAATTTTGACTGGATATTAGCATATCCTGTCAAAACAATTTAAGACAGCAACAAAATTATGGCACGATGATGTGTAAGTTTATATCTAAGACATATGCAGGAAGAGCCGCAAACGCAATAATATGTCCTTGCTAGCCTAATTATGTATATTCGGAAACATGTAATTAAAGCGCAACTCGTATCCCAAAAGAAGAGAACCCGATCGCTGAAGTCTCACTTGCTGATGATTAGATTATTTTTTTACGTCACAAACCCAGGAGAAGCGAAGCTTCAATGGACATCAATCAAGAACAGAGCTATTCACAACCATTCGATTCCATACCGAAAAAAATGGTTGTAGTTTTGTTAGGTTCTTTTAGGGAGAATGCTACAAAATTGTAATTTTTATTGTAGGAAATGTTAAAGAGATAAATAAATTACTATTTATGAGTACCTATTTTGTAACATACTTAAAGATTTAGTAAACATAGTCGTTCGCGACTTTAGACCAACCACCTAAAATTATGTAAATAATCTTTATATACGTATTGGTCATAATATTACAATAGATATCAAGCGTTTAATTGTACTATGCCTATAACCTTCGCACAAGTGCAAGCAATTACAATTATGTCTTCTGCGGGAGCAACGCGCCGGGTACCAGCTAGTTAATAATACTTTACAATTTAAAACATTTTTTACTATAAAACTACTATTATTGTATCGTTATCATTAGATGAACTTTACAAAACCAGTCACTCGATTCGTGATGGAATCGAATGGTTGTGCATAGCTCTGCAGATCGTATATTTTTAGTCGTAATGAATTCGGCAAGGCTAAGAGCAAAGAGTATGAAAAACATTTTAACAAAAAAAAACAAAACCGACTTCCAAAAAAAAACACTACATAGTGAAAAATAACTTTCTTTTCCGAAGTGTCTTTGGTTTGTTATTTTTTTTATAAAAAGTTTTTTTTACCTCTTTACAGTTTTGATGGGTACCTTCAATTGCCATAAAAATTATATATAGCCAAAGTACATCTCATGACGATTCTAATAAGCCCAAACACGACCAGGATACATTATTTTATGTCGGCGTTCCAGTGCCTACCTGCCGGTTTCATCATCAGATCAGTTCGATGGTACATACAAAAAAAAAACAATCGTATTGAGAACCTCCTCCTTTTTGGGAAGTTGGGTAAAAAAAACGACCAATCACATAGACGGAAATTCACATCGCGTCTTTCATCTCGCATGTTCTCGTCTTGCATCGCAATAAGACTGGGTGGCTCGCGAAAGCGTTCACACGGCACCAGCCAGAATGTGGTAAAAGGCAGTTCAGGTAAAAATTCTCAAACTACAGGAATTCGGTGGTTAGATAAATACACTATTATAATATTTTTACACAATTTACGAGCACGGTTTCTGCGGTTTGACGGTGGTTTATCATTTCGATAACGCTGTTGCAGCAGTACCACGTCGCCGAAATTTAAAGCACGACAACTGAAAACGTGTTCATATCGAAATAAACTAAACTTACATTACAAAAGTAGTTGTGTCATATTCGTGCTGATAATTGGGAGTGCTGGTACAATTTGTTAAAATATAACAAACTATATCTTATATTATAAGGTATCTCTTAGCAATTGCGTTCTAAATTGGTTGCTATCAATCAGGTCTCCAGAGTGCAGTGCACTAGCCCGCGGCTGACTGTTGCTTTTTTAAAAGCAAACCATTACGTAATAATTATTTTAGAATCGTTGACATTGACTGTCATTAAAAAATTAAAACATACCTCAAACTTCTATAAGTTTGAACACCCGCTTATAAAACAAAATTATTGCTGCATGGTCACAGAATCAATCGACGGAGTCTCATCAGTTTTTTATGTCCGTCAGCAAGCTTGGCATAACAATTAGTTATCTATCGTAAGTGGCTGATGGCACATTTTCCTATGACGACACACGTTCTGCTGTCCCGTAAACGCAGTAGCCGATTTGGGTGTCTATTTTTAGACAAGACCACAAGGAACAACGTAATTTTAACTCCCTTAATGAATTTAGTAAAATAGTTAAAGGAAGATGCCATGAGATGCATTACTAAAAATACAATCGATCGATTTCGACAAGCAAAACTACAACACGGATTTTTTTATTTGTACTTTATGAGTCCAGGCATCTAAGATGGTGGTGCTACCCCTGCTGGTGGCTTCCAAAATTCAAGTGATAATCATTATAATATAATACCAATATTTGTATTTGGAATGACGTAAGGTTTGGGTCAACAAAAAGCGACGGTTCCTTATGCGACAAAAAAGATTCTATGAATAGTAAATAGTATCAAACTATGTTAGCTAAAATGTTTTAGAAGTATTTTAAAATCGATCTCAATCTAAGTTACGGCTACGAAACTGTAATAATATTACATTAGCAATCGTAACAAAAATTCGTTTCTAACATTTATAACACGCTACAAAGAAACGGAAAAATGGATTAGATTTAGATCGCAACAGCGACCGCGGCGTGCACATTAGCGTTATAGGTAACTATAGAAAATACTAGCTTCGCCTGCGTAAAAAGTATTTTATCATCCCAAGGGAATACAATCCTATGTCCTTCCCAGGGTCTCAAACTATCTCCATGCCAAACTTCATTTAAATCGGTTCAGTAGATCCCTACAACCTCACAATCTTTACCTCTTTATTATATTAGTATAGTTGAGTAAAAAGTATTGCGTAAAAACGACGAAGCCACCTTAGCGGTATCACGATCGCGGGCTAAAGAAGTTAATACTCATTTACTTACACGTGGAGTAACCTGTGGCGATAAACTTGACTCGTGTACACACTACTCGATGCCGAATGGCGAGAAGCACTTCTCTTTTTAAAATTCGAGGCATACATACAATTATAAGGCCGGCTGTACACACTCGAGAGAACCCGCGAGGATGATGTACATTGCTCTCAGTAATGAGTTCAATCATGAAGTATTTTGTTAAAAACTCTATGTATATTCGGGCTCTTGGCGCGAGAATGAACAGCTAAGGGTTCCGTTTTCTCATGTGGCTACGGCATCCTAAATATCGTACCTAATTGTTTCAAATTTTCTCGGGAGGATTGTTTCTATAGACAGTTCATCATCGTCGAGTTATTGTAAACTGGCTTATAGTGCGCGTATGTGTTTGAAGTGTAACTAGAGACTGAAATGCTACGGAATCCTAAATATCTTAATTGTTTAGGCTGACTGCGTAGCGCGAAGAGGGTTTATGTTATGGGCCTACGAGAATCGCTTTACGCTTTCCGAAAGACTGTCCTCAAGTAAATGAGCATTATTTTACCTAAGAAATAAGTAATTATAATCGAGTCTAATTTAATTAATTATTTAATCATCATCATCATCATATCAGCCGAAAGACGTCCACTGCTGGACATAGGCCTCCCCCAAGAGGCGCCGCATTGATCCGCACTAATAAATTAATAAACAATAAAAACTTATTTAATATACTAGGTTTTATTTTACCATCTGTATGATTCTTAAAAAAAATGTATGCATGCTATTCAGACTAATCAAAATTCCCATTGCAGAAGCTGATACAGATAATTACAACTAATTATTACCAAAACAATTACATAAAACAAGTGATTAATCCATGATTCACGCTTCTACATTTTCAAAATACTTTAAAACAAGTATCAAACATCTGAAGTACTCAAATATGCGTAGTAGTCAGTTCATATTATCAACAAAACTTCTAAATTGTAGGCATATTAACAATAGATAACTTTTAAGTGATATCTTAAGAAAACATAACTTTTACCCTCCAGCAATGAGATACTTGTACTTACTGTGCCTTACTAGGATAGGGTTAAAATACCATCCTGACTAAGAACATTAATACAATAGTTCTCCATGTTTCTATATCCCCAATTTACAGGTTTCTTAGTAGCTAGATTTTAGTTGAAGAAATAGATACCTATTAAAACTTATTGAAATTATAGTTACAGTAGTCACAGTGGATTTTTGTGTCTCTGAATTCTCTGAAGTTGGCTGCAAGACCATGCGCAGTTGCTGTTGTGTCAATGTTGAAGTAAAAGATAGCATTGTATAACCGCCTCTTTCACTCGCTTATATATGTCGCATCATCCTGTCTCGCTTACTGTATGCGGTATGCTCAATGACAAAACGATTATTGCACAATGGTTTTCAGAGCCTAACTTCAGTGACAATAAGATCCACCGTGACTACTGTACATAATAACTATGAAAAGATGCTTACCTCTCCTGGAAAGAAACAGCAATGTTTCCGCTCAATGTGTTTGCCAAACGTCATTTGTAGAAGACTAAGTCTCATATGCAAAGTTTCAATGATATCTGACTCGCATGCCAGAGGGTGACTCCTACGAGCAGATTCTCTGCGAGGCATCTTAGCTTTTATCGATTGGAATCGATGCAACATCTGATTTTGTAACCGTTGAAATGTAGAGTTCAACACACTGCTAGATATTGAGTTGAACTGACGGTTAACCTGCAAATAAAAAGTAGACTGAATCCTATGAAGACAAAATCACTTATTATTTATTTGCAAATGAATACCAAATTTATTGGATCTTTGAAGGCAAGAAGTTACTTTTCAAAATATCTTCAGCACTACTGTATTTGGGCCCATGATTTCAATGTAATATCCTAATGGATTCAGGTAAACAAAACGGGAAAACAATGCATAAGTGCATAATTTAAAGGTTGAATTAGTATTTTCTATTTTTGGAACAACAGCTATCATTTGAAATACAAAAATACCAACAAATGCGAACTTGATAGAAATCCAGGAGGATATTTAAAATTCATATTCATTATAATTTTTCTAGTCTTATGCCAACTCGGAACATTATTGTAACACTCCCAATTAAAGAAATGTTTATTCTAATACAAAACCCACTACAGCAAAAATTGGTTACTGCCTAAATTATAGAGTAATAAAAAAAATAAAAATATTAACCATTCTTATCTGTGAGACAGTTTTGAATCCCAGATGGTAAAAAATCTTCTCAATAACTTCAACTGGCAAATCAATTATAGTTATGGGTTGAGACTTATTATGGACAGGCACTAAGGCTGTATATTTGGAGGTACTAGCGGGCGGTGAGGAACCTCCCGGCATCAAAGCGCTGGAGTGACGGGTGACGCGCGACACCGCCACCGGCTCCCCGTGAGAGGGACCAGCACCATCGCTGCCGCCATTGCCACCCCCGACACTGCTCATTTGCCTCGTCGACACCATTTTGCCACCAATTTAGTCTTCACTTAAATATTCCTGAAAACTAAAGTAGTCTATGGAGTCACTCTCATAAAATTTAAAAATACGCTTTTCTTGTTGCAAATACAAACTAAGACTTATCTAAACACAAAGATGAAGAACTATCGATCAGAATAAGTACATTTTCAATTAAATCTCTGCATCTTTTTCATACAACAAAAATAAATTACTTGAGAGCACCACCGAGTAAATTCTAAAATGGTGGCCATGGATGACTAGATCGGGACCTAATCGCTTGAGAAATTAAGGACGATTTTTTACGGATTGCATATTGAAACTATCATAAAATTGCGAACAATTCACTCACTGAAGAATTCATGCACATCTTTTGTTAATTAAATCGTGATTATCTTCAAAAACAAAATTATAATTAGACGCAGTAGTCACAAACGCGCTACGCTTTCACAAAAAATATTCTTTTTACTTCGTTCGAACGTTTTAGATCATGAATTCAATAGACACGGATGAAATGAGTGAACGAAAACGATTTCGAATGAAATCAAATAAGTATTTCATTCATTGTCAGGCTATACTTGACGCCACCTCAGACAAAACCATAAACATACTAATAGACAAAAGAATCACTGACGCTGGTATTTTTTAGTTCTCAGAAACGAATCTGTTGTCGAGCTAAAGACCTATATACATAACCGTGTTGCGGTGCCGCAACGCTGAAATCCGCTCTGAAAATGCATAACAACTGCAGCATTTCCACAGCCGATTTTTTTTTTGTAATCTACTTAGTAGCCTAAGATCCCATCACTAAAATCTATTTTTTTAAAACCTTTATTTTCATGAATGATACTTGACAATAGAATAGATCGTATAGTTGCTTATAATTAGTTTCCTAAGCTTTAGTTTCAACTGTATCGTGCCCAGGCCACGTTTGCGTGCAACATCCATCAGCCAGCTCTCTCATATATTAGTTTACTCTTTGGCTCTCTCTCAGTTCATGAAGTTATTATTTTATTACCTTTATGTCTCAGTTGCAATCTGTGGGTTGCCAGATTACCTGGAGGTTTCCATATCTATGTTACACCTGGAGAGATGGCAACCTCTATTTTACACGAATGCGACGCACAGTACAAGGGTAATGTATTTATGTTCCTATGTGGCGTTTTAGAGACCAAACACGTAGGCCGATTTTGATGATTCTCACGTCAATCGATTAGTCTTTTATTTTGTTGTGAGTGTCACTGGCTAAATTACAATGGGAAAAAGAAAAATGGCGGATTTTGGGCGCATATTGCCAAATTTTAGTCTTCCAAACCCATCGTGATGAAGGTCATCATATAAATGTTTAAAAGTAATAGGGGAAAAATGATTGCTAAAAAGTTACAAATATAAAAAAAGTTAATGTTTACCTCTTTTTAGTTCGTTTCTCGCGCAGTCGGATTTTTTTATTTTTTACATTAACTTTTTTTAATCTGCTAATGCACTTTCAAATAACGTTGGATTCACTTAAGAAACATATATACAGAATGAGTTTTCCAAGCGGGCGTGTTTGGCCAAATCCGAAACTTACGGGACCGATTTTAATGAAAACTTATACTGCATTAACTGCATTTTTGAAAATCTATATTTTAGCATTTTAGAATCGAACCCATTGATTAAAAAAAAACTCATGCTGTATTATTACACCATTCGATAGTGTCGCTAATATGTCAAAATCTGGGCAATAATATAAAATACGGCAAACTTTTTAAGGAAATGGCTAATTTTTAACTCCCACGCCCATTTAAAAAACTTAACCTGTCTAGCTGGGGTTAATTAACAAAAAATAATTACAACTTATTTAATTAAGGCAATTGCGACTAGATTTTGCCAGGGAACCCTAAATTAATATTTCTTAAGATTTGCATCTATGACTATGCATTGGTTTGCGCGGGTTAAACACATTAGACACTGCTAAGTTCTCACCCAGCTGTTGCATACAAAATGGCGAATGCGGTATCTGTGGCGCTCACAGAAAACTTCGAAATTACCAGGGAACTTTCCTAAGTTCCCTGGTAAAGACTGGACACCATTCACTAAAATAGCATTTTCTTCCGTTTTAATGGAATGTATATATAAAAATATACTTGTATAATAATCATATCTAAAAGCTGACCTAAAGGACCGCTAGTCAGAGGGTACCTACATTTTGAATAGGTTTTAGTAAATTTTGTATAAATAAATATTTACACAAAAATATCAAAGTACAAGTACAAGTTGTACTTACAGGTTCCTGCATAAAAATGGTAAGGAGTTTGAAGGTATAACCAAAATGGAGATGGTTCTACCTTCAAACATGGATTCTATAAAATATTTATGTAGGAACTTGTAAGTCTAGAATAGCCTCAAGCAAGTGGGCTTCGTATAACATGTATATTTTGATGTGATATAATATAGTTTATTCGCCCAAAGGAAGCAAACAACTGCAGAAGAGGTACATGATACAGTCCTCGCCAAACTTCTGGCCCTGAAGTTGGTTTACTGGATGCGCGAGGCACGAAACGGTGCTGTTTTGGTATGAGATTTACTACTGCGCAGCCATTGTAGCTAACTTCAGGGCGACCAAGAAGTTAGGCGATAACTATAAGACATGAGGAAATAACTGATACAAATAAATACCAGCTGGTTACTGTCCCACTGCAGGGCAAATGCCTCTACTCATACATAAATAACACGCAAACATTAATCACCATGTTAGCTCAAGACGGGTTGGTGATTTCAAACCTAAACAAGGTGGAGACGTAACAATAAATTAAACACGGGCAATACTAGTTCATAGAGAAATATTTTTAAACTTTATAATAAATCAACGAAGTTCTTTTTAACAAACAAACTAAATAGCACAAAACTGCAAATAACATAGAACATCATAAAGAAATATTGGTTCACAAACCTGTGGTAAGAGCGGCAACCGCGCGACCGACAATTTAAGTATATACTTGGTATAATTATTATTTCAAAAAGTTAATTTAAACAAACGCGCGCGGCGGAACCTGCAATCGAGCGCATCCGAAATTCCAAAGCGACGCGGCGTGTGCGAAGTCGCAGGATCTCGGAGACACTGGCACAACACAACAGGACACTAACTGAGTTGTGAGTGATTGACAGTGACTATTGACTAAGCTTAGAGCTATCTCAGGTCCTACAACCCGACCGACTTAAAGACGACCCCTCCCACTTCCCCGTGCAGCGCCCCGCGTTCACCTCGTACGTTCTGTAGCGGTATCATAACAAGCGTCAGAATGACGTCACAGATTTTGTCAAACATCGTAGTTTAAAAGAACAAATTTCGCACTTACAATACAATGTGTTTCAAATGAGAATAGGACCAACTCTGCGCCATATTGTGACGTCAAACTGTAAATTTTATTCTAGCCACTGATTGGTAAAAAAGTTGTTACATGTATTTTTAGTGCACATACACACATTCCACCAAACTACATTAGGATACAAATATTTATAACAAAGTTAGTACACACATTGGGCCTTATTTATTAAAAATATATAACCATGTAATTTATATACTACATTCTTAATTAAAATTTCTACTATGCGAATTTGCTTTTTATGCACACCATACTTTTTAAGTGACAGTAGATAGAAAAGAGTATGTAACACTACGTTTGTAGATAGTTTGAAATCATTGATGTTCCTGGTTCCTGCAGCCTTATGCCCCAATAAGGCTGCTGCTGTTCTCATTTGGAACGCGTAATATGCATTAAGCGTGTTAATTAACCGACTTCATTTACAAATGCGTGCGTAACAAGTACAGCTTCCGTGTGCATATTTTTACTTTTCTGGTTCCTGCTTTGCCTATACTTAATAAAAGATAGATTGATCTCTGCGACATATGTCAAACTGACGTTTAAGTTATTATTAAGTTATTGTTAGCCAGACAGGTAGTCAGAAGCTTGAGATCTGACACCAGTCTTGCCAAGGGGGTACCGTGTTACCCAGTTACTGGGTTGTGGAGGTCAGATAGGCAGTAGCTCCATGTAAAACACTGGTACTTAGCTGAATCCGTTAAGACTGGAAGCCGACCCCAATATAGTTGGGAAAAGGCTAGGCAGATGATGATGTTAGCCAGTCAAGCGCTGTTGTTACTGTATTGATACTGACAGCTGTCATAGACTTCAAGCTATCTATTATGAAGTATAGCTAAAAATACCACCTAGCCAGGCATTCCGTAGCTATTTTCGTTGGCTTTCAAGATTTGTTTGCGATTTATTAAAACACGCAGCGAGTATTTTTTTCTTTCACTCGAGGTGGCGACCGGATCTCAAACTATTATATTATTATTTAATCCTAAGATGATAAATATTGAGTCCCCATGTTGTGTCCAGGCTATTTCTCTCCATTCTGGGTTGCTTGGATCAGATCGCAGAATGCGATAAGGCCGCCTGTTGTATGTTATTTTAAGGTTGCCGTTTGTATTTTTTTATCTTGGTGTACAATAAAGTATATATAAATAAAGATTATTTAATTATTTAAACTCCGTTTGGACCCTTCGGTTACGGAACCTTAAAAAGCAACTTGAACGCATGTGAATTTTTGAAACGAATAATTCGGTGTTCCTTCGGTGCGGTGCAGGTGGTTTGAAGGACCTGGGGACCACACTATACTAAAGTTATTAATTTTATAGAGGCTAATAACAACCGTTATGCCTTGTCTCATTGATGAGTAATGAGCACGTAGTGATTAGTTATCATAATCATATCAGCCGAAAGTCGTCCACTGCTGGACGTAGGTCTTCCCCAACCGTCGCTACATATACTGACTAATAGTATAGTATATAATAATTCCACGGTAAATGCAAGTCTTAGTCAATGAGGAAGGAAAATCTATGGAGACGGCCTATTCTACTATATGAAGAATAGTTATACACATATCTATCAAATCGACACACGCATGTCAAAAAGCGTTTTGTCTCTTTTTAACTAACCAAGAACTACATATGAAAAGAGAGACATCTAAATGTTTGTCAAGGACTAAACTTGGTAACACTTTTGTGTGACGTCAAAATCATGTCTATGCGTGGCCGGTCGCCATGTTGATTACCGAGTAAAATTGGTAGTTGTGTGCTGTTTATGTACGTTTATCTGTGTAGTTGTGCTGTCAAACAGTTGCAAATGGCCTACCTCATTGGCCAATGAGCAGCCATCTTAAGTTCCCGATTTATGTAGGTATCACGCTAATTTCGTAGGTATGGCAAGTCCATAGGTTTATAAGTCAGTGGTCTTAGTATCGTCAATTTGACGTTTCGTTCAACTGTCATCATCATGTCATTGTCATCTGTCATTATTCCATTTAATTGTCATGGAATCAATGGAACGGAGAATGGAATAGCGAGCTGAAAATAAAGTGCGTAATTGTTTACAAGCAGCGCTGTAAATATAAATCAATATGCAAATTCTTTAAAACAGTGTCATGTTGATTTTTAGTTTCATGTTTGCATCGCTAACCTAGCTTAATTTTAGAAATAGTCCCTTTATCATAATTGCATAGATTAGAA
Organism: Orthosia incerta; assembly: GCA_948252205.1. Taxonomy (NCBI): domain Eukaryota; kingdom Metazoa; phylum Arthropoda; class Insecta; order Lepidoptera; family Noctuidae; genus Orthosia; species Orthosia incerta. The sequence goes on from OX411748.1 coordinate 13,574,773, forward strand.
TTTTATCAGCAGGTTTTATACAATAAGCATTTTTAAAATGTATCCACGATGCGGTAGCAATGGTTCAATCCAAAATATTCACCAGACACCGTCGTCTTCAAACCAGAACACAGGTAAGAGAACGAACAAAGTATTACTTAATAATCCTAAGTTGTATTGTTATTGAACTTTCATCAGTCTATAATCAAATATTTCAGAAGACTTACAATCTTCTGAAATATTTGATGGGACAGTTCAGAAACGTTTAACCATAGCTAAAACTTCTTGGTAAACATTGTAGTCAGATTCAACCAAAAATTACTTTAATTATTTTTTACTTATGTGAAAGGTAAATATTGCTATACTAAGACTACTCTTTGACTCATATGTCAAATTCTACAACCTATTTACACCATACACAGTATAGCTAGTAAGATCTCTGTATTGCTGTACTGCAACAAGTTGCGATCATTAACACTACCAATAAAACAATGTTTATCCTTGTTTAACTTTATTCAACATTCCTTGCAAATATGAAAACATACTAGTTTAAAGTAGAGTTACGTTTAACAAGCCATGGGCCCCATTAGCAATAATTACTATATTTCATGCTCTGGTATGTTATTTTTTTTTAAATCCTTCCAATCTTACCCTTTCTTATTTAGGAAAATCTTGTGCAAAATTTTGTGCTTCTAGTCTCAGGCTGTGCATTATTTGTAAAAAAATACTGAATACACAAATTTTTGATTTTCTATTTTGTAAATTGTAACTCTTTTTTTCATAACAGAAGATGAAGATGACAGTGGGGACAACAAGGCATCTGCTCTTAGTTTTAAGGAAAGGAGGAGAGAAGCCCATACTCAGGTAAATCTTCATTTAAAATCAGTCCAGTCAATAAAACAAAAAATCCTTTTAAAAATTGTATGTTATTGATGTTTGCACAGAACCAAACTGACAGTTCAATTTTATTCAGTATAAGAAAAAACTTGTAGCACTGATGCATAGAACATTCGTCAGTGACAATAGCATCTTAAAACAGTGGTGTAGAGTCCTCTAGCTCCCCTTTTTTGAGGAACTCAGTAGAGGGAATGATCAATGAGGGGGATTATCTCCTACTTTACCATCCTCTACTCAACCTACTTCGGGCACCTTCTTCTTAATTTTTTGTTTTTCTAACACTATATATAAGATATTTTTGCTAACAAAATGGACTATAAGGATGTCAAAAATGAATAAAGTAATATTTTAATAATAATAAACTGTGCATTCAAATAAAAAAAAAAATATTAACAAAAGCTCAAAATGAATATGAATCTTAAATTTTTTATTTAAAATTATATATATTTTGATCTTTTAATTTTTAATCTTATATTTAATATAAATCTTTTATTTTTGAATGTGAATCTATCCATCCCACATGGTCTATGAAGTAATCCTTGCCTACTGTCATCAAAAGAGCATTAAGATGATATTAAAATGCATTTTAGGGTTCCATACCAAAAGGGCAAAAACGGGACCCTATTACTAAGACTCCACGATCCGTCTGTCACCAGGCTGTATCTCATGAACCGTGATAGCTAGACATTCTGTTGCCGCTATAACAACAAATACTAAAAACAGAATAAAATTAATATTTAAGTAATGATAGTGGTACGGAACCCTTCGTGCGCGAGTCCGACTCGCACTTGGCAAGATTTTTGATAAAGCATGGTAAATTTTTACTCAACATCATCATACAAAAATGTTCAGCTTATATTCGCTTTAGAATAAGCTTATATTGTCGCTCAACGACAAAACCCTCTCTTTTGCACACACTTATCGCCAAAATACATGATTCAGGGTAATGTCGCTCCTGCTCATATCCCATTTTGTTTTGTATTGCATGCAGTTTTCTCGCCTCAATTTTCTTTTCTTATTCTATCTATTAATTACATTTCGGCAGTAATGAATATTACGTCGTCACTTCCTTAGACGAAATGTAGGCGATAGAACATTGTGGTGGTAGAAGCAACTTGCTGGCACACCATTCACTACTACTATAGTACAATAATTAATGTTAAATCCAAATGTAAAGTAACATTCTTTTTTCATTGCAGGCTGAACAGAAAAGGAGAGATGCCATTAAGAAAGGCTACGATTCCCTTCAGGATTTGGTGCCTACTTGCCAGCAAACCGACGCATCAGGGTACAAGCCAAGCAAAGCAGCTGTGAGTTTCTTATCAGTTGGTATTTATATGGCGTAGGTTATCTCACAATTTTGTTTTACCGACCTTGCTACTAATCAATAACGTACTCAATATTGACTACATTGAGAATTGCGATGTAGCTTGTTTGCGTAATATCTGCCGTGCTATTTATATTTTTTTGCATTTATTCTTCTATATTCTTTGTGTTGCATAATACTGTAGATAAAAAAAAAAATACTTGCAACCTGATGACCTAATGGACAAAAATTACAATTGATTCGAATTTCGCACTGTAAAATTCAGCTGTACCTACCAACTAACAGATATTTTATTCAGTCAGCAAAATATAGTACATCTTACCTAATAACATACCTATATCTAGTTTATTGCTCAGTCTTACTTTGCAGTCTTGTCGCGGCATAGATATGGAGGCCAGTGACACCTCTTGAAGTAGCATGCGACAAGCACGTGCTTGATCTAAAGTTCGTAATCGTAAATAATACGAGAGTGCTATAGGTGACTAGGCACATTAGAATTTGACACACATAGGAAGTATCAAATAGATTCTTCTATCTATGTTAACCAGCTTTTAGACGAAACTATATCTTAATCACATGTTTACAGCCATATTTTTGGATGTAACTACGCTCCAGGATCTCCAACGGGGTTCGCACCAGTGGTTGTCATTTCAGGGAGAACATAGTTTATATATTAAATCTTTATGCACAAGTACAAAGGCGGTCTTAATGCCTTAGGCAAAATTGTGTCCTAGTTTTCCACAATATTCTCGGTACAAAATAGCACGTGATCAACTCACGGTCCTATCCTCATATGTAATTTTTATGGAAGCTTCGTGTATTCAAAATAGACGCCCGCGCTCGTGCGAGCCAATTGACTTGCCCTAACTTTCTCACAGACCTGAATAGAAGGTACTTATATAAAAACCATGCTTAAAGCACGTGCTAGACCAGTGACAGGTCGTGGTTGCCTAATTAAATAATAAAATAAACAAATCTGCTGACATGTGTCCACGCACATGACCTCGAACAAAGTCTAAATAAATAACGTATTTCTCACAGTAAACTTTGAAATCAAACAAGATTTATGATTGTTAAGCAAATCTGGTCAGATTAGTTTTTTAGGCGCTATTTAGAAATCTTAATGAATAGAGTTTATTCAACGGCATTCTATATTCTCTCTTCCCTTTTTTCATACGAACTTAAGTAATAAAAATATTTTATATCTTAATATCTCGCTAATACAGTCTGTAAGTTGGTAGTGGAGCTCCCCAGGTTCAGCTGGACGTACAGTTGATAGTAATATTAAACTTAAGGGTACACTAGTCAACGGCACGAACTATTTTGTGCGCGGGGTTAAAATGCATTTTATATCAACCGACAACACGTGCGGAAGAGATAGATGCTGTGATGAGCAGTAGGAAGTTAGTTCGCGTACGAATACACACATTTGCAAATTTGTTGCGAAATGGATAATGATTTAGGACGAAACCGAGCCCGCGAAATTTTATAAACAGACCTTTGGCTGTCTGGGTTTCATGAAAAAACGACTAAATCTATCTGTTCAAAATAAAATTATTTGCATTGTTGAACTACTAATCTATCCCTGTATGGAGGCCGTTTTGCAACTTTCCGTGGTATTTATTCACGCCCAAAAATGCGTTAAAATTAGTGTCGAAATGTGGAACTTTCGACGCTCATAACTTTCAATTTTTTTTTTTGCTTCCATACAGGGCTAGATAATGATGAGACAAATTGATATCACTTTTTATTTTGAACGTACATTGTCAAACAGTGGAATAATCCCTAGACTACGTTTGTATGGAAGAATTTTCGACTAGTGTACCCTTAAAGTAGCCTTGCGTAGTTCGCTGTTTCGGTAGAATAAGATGCCATCCCATACCTACTGATTTTGTTACCACTGACTTGTGGCCTAAAGTCCCTGAGTACATAATTTTCGCCACTCTAGGAAACTATTAGCAATGCAATAGTTTGATAATAAGTTAAGCATGCATTAGTATTTCTATTAATTAATTAATTAGTTTATTCTACTATTGAAATGCCATAAAGCAATAACAGCAATGATGCACAATTAAGAACTCATTACCATTACATTATTCCAAGTAATAAATTTAGCATGCACAAGTGTTACTATTAATTAAAAACTCATTATCTTTATTCCAGGTATTACAAAAATCCATAGACTACATCCAATACTTACTGCAGCAGCGACGAAGGCAGGAGGACGAAAGGAATGCGCTACGTAAAGACGTGGTTGCACTGCGGATCATGCAGGCTAACTACGAACAGATTGTGAAGGCACAGCATTCTGTTCCCGGCCATAATGAGCAGAGGCTTACTGACCAGGATAAGTTTCAAGTTGTAAGTATGGAAATGACGTAATTTAAGAGTTAGGTTGAGATGCATCACCCACATATAGCCAGTAGTAGTAGGCTCGCCCATAGTCTATAGCAATCAAAACAAATCTCTCTCAGGCTAACACTAATAAGTTGCACATAGAAAACCCCGCCTATTATTACTTTGCTCGGTCCAGGAATCGAACCCAGGACTTTATTGTCAGCAGTAGACCAACAAGGCTATTTTATAAACAACAACCTCGGTGTCTTTAAGTCAAGAGTGAATAGGTTACTTCTAGGGAAGCGTGCTACACCGTCGACCACAAAATCGCTTACCATCAGCAGCCTAATTGCGTAAGTATATTATCCAAAGCAAAAGAATCGATTCTTTCCCAAAACCGACTTTACGTAGTGCATATTGATACGAAAAGTCGTTTTTGGGAAGGAATCGATTCTTTTGCTTTGACTAATATACTTACGCAATTAGGCTGCAGGTGCCATAGTGGTCGAGCGCGAGCCCATCAACAATTTAAAAGAAAACTAGCTTCTGCTAGCGGCTTCGCCCGCGTGAAAAGTGTCATCATCCGAAGGGAAAATTATACCGCGATAAAAAGTAGCCTATGTGCTATTCCAGACTATAATCTCTGTGCCAAATTTCATCCAGATCCGTTCAGTCATTCTGGCGTGATTGAGTAACAAACACACATCCGTCTAAACTCTCGCATTTATAATATTAGTAGGATAACTGTTCTTTTAAAGTAGTCATAGTAATTGTGATTAGATACAAATTCAAACATTTTAAAAGGCTTAAAAATATAGACTATGCGTTATAGTAGTTTATGAAATTGTCATATAAAAGGGGTTACTAAAACACGAGTGTGGGTTTATGTATTATGTTTTGGTGATAATAATAACACGCGAGTGTTTTAAGAGAGCAGTGGTGGCCCAGTGGTATTGGCTGCGACTTACAAGTTGTAGGTCGTGAGTTCGAACCCAGGCAGGCGCTTTACTTTGTGTATTATTATTTCATCACCACTGCTCTCAAAAACGGTGAAGGAAAACATCGTGAGGAAACCGGCATGTCCTAGAACCAAAATTCGAAGACATGAGACATCCACCAATCCCCACTGGGCCCGCGTGGTGGATTACGGCCCATCTCCTTTCACAGAGAGGAGGCCTGTGTCCCAGCAGTCGGAACATTAATAGGCTGATGATGATGATGATGATGTGACTGTTTTAATGCCTTATTATATGCCGTTGCATACACTATTTTATCTTAACTCATACAGTTGAAATAAAACAAAGTTGAAACGGAAAAAATATGGGGTAAGGCAGGCAATTTAGATTCTCATTGCGCATGACTGTGCAGTGCGTGCATCCATAGACAATGAGACTACTTTTCTACATTAAGCCAATAAATTAAAAAGTAAAAGTGTGCTATAAAAATTTAAAAGTTATTTTATGATGCAGTTGTTTGAAAATCGAAGGAAAATGTTGCACTGCAATGTTTTTTTTTTAATTTTATCTTTTCACGAATATAAAGTACGTGTTTTTACAATATTTTTTGAATTCATATTTAGAACATTACGTTGTGAGTGTAGAAAAAAAACCCTATAAGACTCCTAAACTAGGTTTATGTTCTTGTGCCTTAGGAGTCAGGTTACAAATATCAATGTTACCAAAACCAATTAAAAAATAATTCTTTGTTTTCTGATCAATTGACCCACAAACAATAGTCAACTAAAGATTGAAGTTTGACTTAAAAACTAGTTCTCAAACAAAATTAAACACTAAACATTAGAATAATAAAACTTATATTACTATCACAGAACTTAAACATTGTTATCACCGTAAACAAAATATTTTCCTTGTTTAAGTAAACTTAATTTTTCATGGTAGACAGTATTGCGTAACTCATTTACGTCTCTACTTTATTTACATGCGATATATCTATCTACAGTGATAATACTATATTTTATTTAGCAAACAAATTGGCTTGCTGAGTCGATTTTTAGGAAATTTCATTGTTAGTACAAGCAGTCATTGATGAAATTCTTATCGTCTCGATGACTTAATCTTTGTATATAAGTTTATTAGCTGCCGCCCGCGGCTAATTATAATTAATTATAGCCTATATATACTTTTATATGAATGAATACGTTATTTTTATAGATCTATACTAATATTATAAAGAGGAAAGATTTTTTTGTTAACTACTGGAACGATTTGAAAAATTCTTTCACCAATAGAAAGCTACATTATTCCTGAGTGACATAGGCTATTTTTAATCCCGAAAATGGGTCCTGTGGGGTGGTCCACGGGAGCGAAGCCGCGGGCAACAGCTAGTAAGCTATATCACTGTAAAGTTTTATCAAAATCCTTTCTGTAGCTGTAGTTTTTACGTCAAGGAGTAATAAACATCGATCCATACTCACAAAAATCAAATCAAAATATTTTTATTTTAACTAAACCATGAAGCTATTTGCACATTCGCAAGCGTCAGTAGGTCTCAATGGAGAAGAACGTGAAACAATCTCCACGGACTCTCTTTGCCATCAGTAAACTGTAATAACAAGTATTTGGTTACAGCATTCTTGTTGGCAAATTACACATATGTGAGAACTATGTAAAAAGAAGTGCATGTAAAAGCGTCTAGAGTCAAACAAACAACCCCAAAATACATTAATTGATTAAAAACAGGCTGAGCCAGCCAAGTTGTGACCAATCCCAACTGATGTCAGCAGTTCACGAACATGACGCATGGACCGAATGATCCAACACATGTGCCACTATCAGAGAGACATTTGAGAGAGCATGACATACTCTGCCAGGATACATTGAAGTCAACGAACGACATAATAGATACAGTAAATGGTAGATTTACAGTTAGTACATACAGTCTTCAGTAGGTCCAACAATACTTCAAAACAATAATGTTCTGTTTATCACTTGTTTTTGCGCCCTAGTGGTTGTGGAGCAGGACTAGCATTGAGTCGTCAGCGTGACGAGAACGCCTATCTATTTAAAAAAATAAAGATTTGTTATCAGCAAATAACACCATGTTTAGTTTGTTTTCCAATAAACGGGGTAAATCGTTTATGTATACTAAAAATAAGAAAGGACCTAAAATTAAGCCCTGGGGTACCCACATTTTCACGTTTAACCCCGACGAATTGAAACCGTTTATTTCAACTAATTGCTGTCTATCATTCAAATAAGATTTTACTAAACTTAACGCTGATTGGCTTAACCCGTAATGCTCAAGTTTCAGAAGTAATGTTTTATGATTAACGCCATCAAACGCCTTCGACAGGTTGCAGAAGATACTTATGGCATCTTGTGCCCCGTACTACGTCTTAAAGATGTGTTTTAATAAGGTGACCAGCCTCCGTTGTACGGGACGTTCCCTTGCAAGATAAACAATATGGTATGATATTATGCGTATTAAAATTAATGAGCATTTGATTTAAAATTATTTCAAATACATTGCTGAAAACCGCAACACTGACACTTTATTGTCCCCGGATTTAAAAAGTAGTATAACTAATAAAAACTTACTATATTTCATTAGATTAGGAAAGACTCCTTGATATACACACAAATAAAAAATTAAACCTAAGTACGGCGCTATAGTCTAAATAATGGAGGTACATTCCCTATAGATGTCGATGTCGGTTTGATCTTGATTTGCTTAAAAGATTTTATTACTGTTATGGGGATTATATGTGAAAAATAAATTATAAACCAAAAGCAAGAGAGGGCGAATAATTTAAGGTAAGGTAGTGCTGGTAAAGAAATTTGCAAATTCTTAAGCAAATTTCCAACTGTCATCTCTAATAAGTCCATGTGGAGTCTCAAGCGTGTAATCAGTATTATTTCTTTTGTTTCATTGTTTATAATTTTCCAAACCGTTTTAATTTTATTTTCTCCTAATTTAACCTTATTGCTAATATATAAGGCCTTAGCTGCCGTACACATATTTAAAAATAATCTTGAGTAAGTAGCAACATATTTATTAAACGTTTCAGTGTTAATATAAGGCTTTAGGCCATACAGCTCGTAAAGTCTTTCCATACGGATGTTATTGGTCTGGATTGTATTTGTACTTATTGTATTAGTATGTTGGACTCAAAGGATACTAGTAGCCCACTATGATCCAAAGGCAGGTAATTTATAATGGATTTGTCTGAGTAGTCACAGCAACAAGAAACATTATAAATACATGTAGCAGTAATCAATGTAGTTCGGTTTTGTTCCATTTAAACAGTGACAAATAAAATGATTTAATCTAACTGCTAACTGAATTATTTTCTGAAATATTAATATTAAAGTCACCAAAGACCATTACTAATTTATTACCCGTTACAAGTTAACATTTTGTACAGTACCCCATGAAAGATGAGGCTATTTTTTTAATGTTTTCATGAATATATTGACAAGGAACGAAACGGAAAAATGTTGAGATCCGTAAGAGAACCAGGGTTACCGACATAGCCCGAAGAATTGCCAAACTTAAGTGGCAGTGGGCAGGGCACATTGCTCGTAGAACGGATGGCCGATGGGGCAGAAAGGTTCTGGAGTGGCGACCGCGAACCGGAAGACGTTGCGTTGGAAGGCCTCCCACCAGGTGGACCGATGACCTGGTGAAGGTTGCAGGAATCCGCTGGTTGCGGGACGCACGGGACCGGTCAATGTGGCGACGCTTGGGGGAGGCCTATGTCCAGCAGTGGACGTCTTTCGGCTGATATGATGATGATGATGATGATTGACAAGGAACCGTCATGATGTTCATGAAAACATCATGTACGTGAGAAAGAATTTACATCTTTTTAGTAAAAACCGCGACAGACATAATTACGTCACTAGAAATAGGGAACAATTAGTTCAACCAGGTTTCAGACTGGCTAAATAGCCTCAACTTTCATGGGGTACTGTACAAAATGTTACAATAAAATTCCTCCCCTCATTCTAGAACTGAATGAGACTAAATTTAAAACTTGTAAAAAACGCACACTATGCAGGCAAGCATATTATAAGTTGGGGGATTACATCACTGATAAAAATGCTTGGTTCAATGCTAGTCCTGCTCCACAACCACTAGGGCGCAAAATCAAGTGATATGCAGAACATTATTGTATTGAAGTATTATTGGACCTGCTGAAGACTGTATGAATATATTTGTATTGTATATTCTTTTAGTATTATATAACTGCACAGCACGTGTGTGAGTACTATGTACCCAACTGTAAATCTACCATTTACTGTACCTATGTGTCGTTCGTTGACTTGTGCGTGCCCTGGCCGTTGAGAGTGTGTCATGCTCTCTCAAATGTCTCTCTGATGGTGGCGCGTTTGTTGGATCATTCGGTTCCCTTTATGATGGTTGAGCTGGGTGGTGCCGATTCATGCGTCATGTTCGTGAACGAGCGCCGTCAGTTGGGCTTGTTCATAACTTAACTGCTTCGGATGTTAATGTTTTTCTAGTACCTATTATATAACTGCACAGTACATGTGTAATACTTCCTTGTTTTAATACTTTATACCTGTACGTAGTATAGAGTGTAGTGCTATTCTGGTTGCATCATCCTCACATGTATAAATTTATTTATGTATGTACTTATGTAAATATTGTAAAAAACTATTTTTTTTAAAGATTAAGTATTATGTTTCTTGTGCGTTCTTCTCCATAACAAGCTACTTTGCCGAATGCACGGTAGAATAAATTTCTCTAACTTTAAAAATATAAATTTTTGACGTTCAAAAGTGCTGCTTAATGGCCTAGTTGAAATAAATATATTTGACTTTGACTTTGCATTTATTGAAACCCACAAACTTTTACATTTATAATAATAGTAGGGTGTTTAGGTAAGTTAGCTAAAAAGTAAACCAACCGTATGATATTGGTCATTTTCTCTAAATAAGCAATTTAGAAGGACATGTAACGAAAAACACCTTCTTCTTATTCTTTATTGTACACGAAACATACAATACAATAGGACAGTTTATGTATAAAGGCGAGCTTAACCCGTAGTTGGGTCCCTTCTATTTATAAAATTATTATTTTTTCAGTTTCAGGGTATAATGGACAAGCTATTTGAGTCATTCGAGTCGGTGCCAACCAATAATTTTGCAGAGTTTTCAGCGGGTGTGTTCAATTGGCTCGAAGAGTACTGCAAGCCGCAGTCATTGAGAACTATGGTGCACGGGGTACTTAGGGAACAGAGTTACACGCCATAGATGATGTTATAAAGCCATTGTGTCTTAATATTTGTACATACCTAAACATAGAATTTTAAGCGATGATTACAATGATTGGGCTTTGAAAAAGATTTGAAGAATGAAGTACTTATTTACTGTTGTATTTTACTTCAAGAAACTGTATTACGTTTTGTATGATCGTTAAAATAAATAGGTATTCAATAATTATCAGAACGGTGACATTATTTGTTAATCATTAAGTGTAAGACTAAAGTGACGGGCCCTATGTACGAATCACAATTTTAATCTATTAAATAAATCTTTTTCAAAGCACCATATTGTAACCAACACATTTTCTGTTGCCCTTCGTCCTTATTTCATTCATACGTTATGTAATATAGTACTGTTCATTTGCTCCATCTTATGAGACATAGATAACATATTCAAACTGCAGAGTTCATTATTTATCTGCCAAATAAATTTAAGCTGATAATGACGATAGACCAAGCGATAAACGTCCTAATAATAATTATGGTCAATGTGATAAGAGAAAATGTATTTAGATTTCTATTACTTATTTGTTTATTTTTATTGTTATTCATGTTTTTGTAACTGAATTTTAAAGTTTCCCAAATAGTAGGTACGAGATCCCACTGCAAAAATCTGCTGGTTATTTGTTTGATATAACTTAATGTTTAAGAAAGTTAGGTACTAATATTTCTCCTGTATCGTGGGAGAAATCTGAAACATCAGTCAGCTCTTTAAGGGTTTTCCACTGTAAACAGATAAACTGGCAACCTATATTCTTCATCGCTTTCTTTCAAATGACGTTACATTCACTTAAAAAACGTTTTATCTGGGGTTAACTATCAAAATATCAATTAAAATTTATTTAATTAAGACAAGCCTGCAGCAATCTATTCTACTAAAAGTACAATTCACGAAATTGAAGTTTTTTAAAATGTACCTGCAGATTTTTGCAGTGGGATCTTAGGCTATAAGGGGAAAAGATTTATAATTATATTTCTATGAAAATAGATACAATACTATGCATATTGAATATTTTAATAGTTTTAATTGGGCAAGAATATATCTGTATAAGTACATAATTAATTATTCTTCATTGACAATATGCGTAGAGTCCAAGAGTCTGTTTATTTTTTTGTTAGAAAACAGAGTTTAATTTTTTAAACTTACATGTTTGTGATAATAAGGAGTTTGCCTTAATGGATTTGTTCAAGGAAACGAATGTCAATAATGGATAGTGCCTTCAACAGTTTGCTGTTTTCAAATAGAAGTAAATAAATACATGTTTCGTTACAATTGCGTTTTATTTGTACGTCAGCAACATGTATAATCTTCACTATAAGTAATGTAACTAACATTTACATTACTTTTTTTTGAGTTCGTCTTAGTACTGAATACTCTGGGTATTCAGTTAATACCCAAAATACACATCTCATAAAATCATCTCCTGATAAGTTTCTATTACCTTTTGGCCTTTATTCCCATCTACCACCTTCGATCTTGCCACCGGAGTCAGGGGTGGTAGCTGGCAGTTGGCACTAACTAGTGGCGTTTGCCACCCCGGTGGTCAATGGCACTTATTTAGTGTCATCTGCCTTCATAAGTATAGTCGGGAGTTCGATTCTCATGACCGTAGCACAGACACCCCGTTTTAAGGTCATGAGAATCGACCATTTGCGATTGCGAGGTGAATAGAAAAAATATCTGGCCGATACCTAATCCATAGTCAAAACCAATAATCGATATCGAGAGCCGGTAGTCGATTCGAAAATCAAAATCATTTGTTTTTATTTTACATAGGCCTACATGGGCACTTATAAAACGTCGACAAAAGGTGCACGGTTCGGGTTAGTCGTTTCCTATGGAGAAGAACCGGCAAGAAACTCCATGGTTACTCTTTTAAAATTTTGTGTTTACAATATTTCCATGTTACAGCATTAGTACTTGGATATGGGGGGACAACGTAGGCCCCATTAAGTCGTACGAAATAAAAAAAAAAAACAAACAAAAAAAAATGTAAAACGAAATAAAAAGTTGACAAATGTTAACAATCATCTAGAAATCTAGAAAGCCTACAATGTTCACACATTCACAATCGGTAAAAGAATCTATACAAAGGTAAAAAAAAAAAACAAATAAAAAAAAAAACAACACCAAATTTAACATGTGGCACAAATACTGATATCAGTGCTGTAACTATTCTTAGCAAAGGGCTATAAAGATGATTGAAAAATATTGTAAAAAGTCTGATTAAAAGAGAAAAAAAATGAGATTGAGAATAGTTACAGATATCCATATATTTGTGCCGTTTATGAGTTACCAGGGAAGCCGCATGGCGCAGAGGGAGCCAAAGCCAAAAAAAAATTATCTTTAACGTAGTCCTTGATTTTATAATATGCTTTTTTAATAAGGACACGTTTGATGTAGTTTTTGAACTTTCCATCGGCCAGTTCTATAACTGACTTAGGCAACCTGTTATACAAGCGTATACTGTTTATAAGAAAAGACTTGCTAGTTTTCGGTTGGCTATATTCGATAGTGACTATCGACTAGACTACCAGCTCGTTCGTTTCTGACTCGTGCCAAAATCAGAGTTTGCTTCTTTATCATCATCACCCTGTCTTATTATTTTATCACCGACTGAAGATTTTGAACATCACGTGGACGAATATTTTGAGTATTTGTTACATAATTTGCTATTATTGGTGTATTTTTGGAACATAATTTGAAGGAGTGTCATTGTAAATATAGGCACATAATCTGAATGTGATTCGGAATGTATGGATCATTCCGTGTTGATAGATCAGCAGTATGAATTAGTGGGACATAGGTATGGCCATAGATTTAGTTTTTTTTTGCTACGCAGGTATGGCAGATTTCTTGTTGATTGGAAATTTTGACATTTAGAAACACGACTTATTCTAGAACTGTTATTGAGGATTGATCTATGTGTAATTTAATCAAATTAGTAGCTCTTTTCATCGCTGACTATTGTTTGTTTCTTTCTTTACGACGTTTATATTTTCCTCCTCAATTGCACGATTTTAATAAATTTGTGAACTATTGCATCAGTTTTTTTCTTTATCTTATCTCTATATCGCTAACATCTAGCTTTATTTTGGACTTTCCTTCTTTGTTTAATTTTATCGATTGTATTTTAACTCGTGCCATTATCAGGGCAATCCGCTCCGCCATCAATTTCGGTCTTTTTCTTGTAACACCGTTTGAAGACATCTTAAATTGTTTTCACGTAGGATCGCGGAGCTAAATAAATAAAGAAAATGGATATTTATAAGGTTCTCTGCCTTTTCGCCGAAAATTGTTTGGCAGATTATCACTTGCCAACCAACAATAAAAATCCAGAATTTTATTTCGCCGAATAATCATTTGCCATCTTATCATATAATTTTGTTTAGATTTTGAACATCACGTGGACGAATATTTTGAGTATTTGTTACATAATTTGCTATTATTGGTGTATTTTTGGAACATAATTTGAAGGAGTGTCATTGTAAATATAGGCACATAATCTGAATGTGATTCGGAATGTATGGATCATTCCGTGTTGATAGATCAGCAGTATGAATTAGTGGGACATAGGTATGGCCATAGATTTAGTTTTTTTTTGCTACGCAGGTATGGCAGATTTCTTGTTGATTGGAAATTTTGACATTTAGAAACACGACTAATTCTAGAACTGATATTGATTATTGATCTATGTGTAATTTAATCAAATTAGTAGCTCTTTTCATCGCTGACTATTGTTTGTTTCTTTCTTTACGACGTTTAATTTTTTCCTCCTCAATTGCACGATTTTAATAAATTTGTGAACTATTGCATCAGTTTTTTTCTTTATCTTATCTCTATATCGCTGACATCTAGCTTTATTTTGGACTTGCCTTCTTTGTTTAATTTTATCGATTGCATTTTAACTCGTGCCATTATCAGGGCAATCCGCTCCGCCATCAATTTCGGTCTTTTTCTTGTAACACCGTTTGAAGACATCTTAAATTGTTTTCATGTAGGATCGCGGAGCTAAATAAATAAAGAAAATGGATATTTATAAGGTTCTCTGCCTTTTCGCCGAAAATTGTTTGGCAGATTATCACTTGCCGACCAACAATAAAAATCCAGAATTTTATTTCGCCGAATAATCATTTGCCAACTTATCATATAATTTTGTTTAATTTCCCAACCTCTCAGTTACCAACTGTACGTTTGGTCTGCTTTTCATATTGACACTTTTTAAAATGCCAACTTTTAAGTAACAGAATGTTTTAACCGAAGATCCATATCCCGAAGTTAAACAATGACAAAAAAGGAGTTTATACCATTCCCCCTCTAAAAAGCTTATTTTATTCACTGAAAACAGTGAATAAAAAGCACTTTTTCTCACTGTTTTGGTGTTTGAATTTAGAACACACCAATACATATTCGACGTCCATCTCAATGCTATACGAACTCCTTGTGCAAAGAATATTCGACTTTCAAACTCCTTTATGTATTTGATTTTCAGTTTGTTAATGTTTAGGATTTTAATAATGATTTTGATTTTAGTCTGAGATGTTTAGTGAATACTTATTTGGATTGTAATTCTAATATTAATTGCATTGGTGTTAATTAATTATAATTATGTAACGTAACGGAGGTGGTCACTGGCCCCTGAAACACAGTTGCTGTTACCTAGCTCTGCTTTAATTTAGAAAAAATGTGAAACCCTGAGATTTCACATTTTTTAAAATATTGAAGGTAATAAAACTTTTATTTAGTATTTTTCCTTGTGATTTTCGCTTAAATCTTTCTTTTTCTCGTAGTCATGGTATAAAATATAGTATGCAACTCTTGAATAAACGGATTTATATCGAGGGCCATGAATCACTCGCGTCGCTCAGGATTCTACCACTTGAATCACTCGCTATGCTCGTGATTCAATCATCATGAATCACTCCCTACGGTCGTGATTCAGTTGTTAGAATCCTTCACTTACTCGTGGTTCATCTATGGCCCTCGCTTTAAAACCGTCCTTTATTCATTAGTTGCATAATATACTATTTCAAGCGCTCGGTTCGCACGCTCGACACGCGCGCGGTTGGTCACAGTTCTAACTTTTTTTTTTTAGCTTGGAGATATGCTCATGCATACTGCGCTACCACGGGGAGATAGCGCAGTTATGTGGGACTCTAACCCACTGAAACTCCACGGTGTCCTACTGTGCCGCTTATGGCGGGAACACGGGAACGCGGCAGCATACATCCGCGAACCCGCTGCGGCTGTCCGTCACCGGACCCTCCTTTGGGGAGTAACACCCGTCACCGGCGTACGAGAACACGTTGCACGCCGTGACCACCCCAGGGACGAAACCGGCACATGGGCAGATGGGCGCCAGACGACCCCGTGTGTGGCACCCTTGGTCTCCCTGTGACGGGTCAGGACAATGGCCCCGCCACTTACCACTTTTCGGCCGCAGGGGATAGGGAGAGCGGCCAACGCTATACCGACACTCCTCCGGCCCCTGCGGCCCCACTGCGTCCGCCATCAGATGGTGGCGACCCCGTCCAGGCCGCGGAAGGTAGGGAGAGCGGCGCACCGCCACACCGGCACTCATCGCCCGTCGCGGCCTCCAACCCTCAGCCGCGATATCGCATGGGTATGGGAGGCCCCATACGACATCGTGGCCCGCCTCAGTTGCGGTGTCGCTAAGGCGGCACTGCAACCTACTGGATGGCCCCTACGTCGTCGGCTTATCGGCAAAAGCCCTGGCGAGCGGCCCCTCCTCGTGTTCCTCTTTGCTTCAACGTGGGTGACCAAGCCACGGCTAGTGAGCCCCCCCCGCCTTGACAATGCGGGAACCCACCGGGGGAAGGGAGTCTAATAGCTACCTAACAACGAACTGTCTATAGAATACCTCATAATTACTAGAAAATTGCTACCACTTAGTCTTTATTTTGACCGAGTGAAATAGTTTAAGTTAGGTTAGAACTGTGACAATACAATACCTGTTCCACCTAGTCCACCTAGTCCATGAAATACGCATACTTTATAGATGCTTAGTCTTTGCGTACCACCGATACGTGTAGATACGTAAGTACGCAGTAAAAAAATGAAATCTTCCCTCCATACTTTACACAGACTTGACTGTCATCGTAAAGATTTATCTACGTTGAAGATTGTTGGCATAATTAAAAGATTTCTATTAATTTTTCAGAGAACTTAATTATTTCTGTATTTTTTTAATACACTACTTTCTTTGGAAACATTGTCGTAATAAAAAATATAAATATGTTCTTAAAAGATTTATCATAATTTCGCCGATAAACCGATCACACTATATAAGTACACTATATAAGTCCTATAGTACGTGTTTGCAACGACAAGTAGGTATCAATACGTCAAGCGAGATCACATTCGCATGAGTCCGTACTTGATACTAATAGACTGCATCATAAAGTCTTCATTCGCATCGAGTATTGTCAAAGTACCTATTCTATAAAGTCTGCCTAGTCCCGACTAATCTCGAGTCCCGAGTATTGTTAAAGTACTTATTCTATAAAGTCTGCCTAGTCCCGACTAGTCTCGAGTATTGACAGACAGGGATGGAAGGATTGCGGAATAGTGTAGTTAAAAAAGGACAGAATATATTCTAGCACAACACAGTGCGCGTCGCGTTACTTTTATGCCATTGAAATATGGTTCAAATTAAAATGACTGGCACACGAATTATTTATGTAAACACTAGTGCGCGTCACGTTACTTTTATGCTCTTTGAATTATGGTTCAAATTCAAGTGACTGACACACGTATGATTTTGGCAAACATGAATGAGCTATGACTATGCTGCTATCTCGCTTCGCCGCGTCGTTGAGTACTTTGATTCGCGCGGGCCGCGGGTGCCGTGCACTGCGTAGGCACAGTGAGACTAGGTGGATCGAGTATTTTAAAAGTTAAAATATATATATTTTCAGCCTAGCCTCGCTAAACACCTAATCCCTGGATCTGTTCTAGTATATACGCTTCATCTCTAGTCCCAGCAGTGGGCACATTAATAGGCTGATGATGTGTGATGTGACATGCACAAGCGCATATAAAAAGGAAAGAGGGAAAGTAATTATTGTAATCAAAAACATCGTTCACATCGCTATCAATGGAAAAAGTTCCCAGAACGCTGTCATGTTGAAGGGCAATGCTGAAGAAGTGAAGTTTACCGATGTCTCGAAATGTTCTATGAGCACTCGGACCCCATGGGCCTAATTTTTCAACGCCAAACGGCTCATACATGTAATAATAATAAGGTATATCTGCGCCGTTTGAGATTTTCTGCACCAGCTGCAGCCGCCCCAGCACAACCTGCCATGCGTGCATAAATTTAACAAACAATGATATTAAGTATCTATCCTAAAACATGTAATTACCAAATTAATTTATGCGACGCAGAATAGGGGTGGCTACGCTGCGTAGCCGTAGACCCTATCCGCGGACTTTGCTACGCGCCATGCTACGCCTGCTACGTGTAGCAGGCGTAGCCTAATAAGACCCGCGTAGCTCGTAGTAACTATATGAATTCTTTGATTCAAGTCGATATTATATTTGTAGAAATTGATATCTATTTTTTTTTTCGAATCATCTTCTCTCACCTATCTTCTACTGGAGTAGACAGTAACTGCAGAACGCTACGTCTCTTTTTGTTTAATCTATACTATATACTACTGTTATAAAGAGGTAAAGTTTGTGACGTTGTAAGGGGTAATCTCTGGATCTACTCAACCGATTTTGAAAATTCTTTCACTAGTAGAAAGCTACATTATCCCTGAGTGTCATAGGCTATAATATATTTAAAAGAAAATTGAGATCCTTATCAAAATTGCAATAATGTAACCCAAGGTAGCAAAATGTTGCCTATAAAATTCATTGTTTGGCGTGCGCTGAGAAAACTATTGATGATAGATATTAATTATTAGGTAGGTAGGTAGGATAGGCAGGGTAGGCACGGTGGCAGGGTAGGCAGGGTAGGATAGGTAGGTAGGTAGCCAATTGACGGGAGCGAACCCGCGGGGGTCAGCTAGTTTTTGTTATATTTCGCGCGCTCGGCTCGAGCACTTGGAATGTAGGTAAAGTAGTGTCCTGCTTTAGAAGTCTTGTTTTTTTTCTTGTTAAAAGTATTTTTTTGTAAAAACATCCGTGATTATAGTGTCATAACTCCATGACCTGGTGCGCCAAATCTTTGTATTCACGTCTGCCTACCTTCGTTACTATTTCTCTTACCGGACAGTCTTATCTTACACTTAATAATACAGTCTCACTGTAATAATATTGGAATCGGAAAGAACACTCACTGGGGGACGCATATTGCAATTTAACCTGGGACGGTCAGAACTTTACATCAGGCCCTGCCTAGCACGATTGCTCTTACGAATCATAACTCAAGCCGGCCAATAAGGACAGGAGAGAAAAGGGAGTTAAGCCGGTCTAATCAATGATCATGTCACCGTAAAAACTTTGATGATGTTAGCATGAAGTTAATTGTTATTCCTTCTTATGCTAAGGACTTCTAGTGCTCACTGCAAGTTCACTACACCTAAGTTAGTATACAGAATAGCACTTCGGTTCCTCGTCAGTGTTCTCCCCGGTAGATAAACAATGGCAAGCTAGAGGTCCTCAGACTTTAGTCTAGCCCATCACCTTAGACCAGGGGTCGGCAACCTGCGGCTCTTTCGATGTGAAGCTGCGGTTCTTCACTTCCACACGCAAATAATATAAGTACAAGTTAGTGTTGTAAGTAAATGTTTAAATGATTTAATATTTTACTTAAATATTAAGTGATTATCTAATAATACCATATATATATATATTATCTAATTTGTTGTAAAAACACTACTTAAATATGAATAAATAGATATTTTTCTTATGAATAAATAGAATAGTTTTTTTTAATCAAAAGTCTTTATTTATGCAAGTACTATTTATTGTTGGCATTTATGGCTCTTTAAAAACTTAGAAATTTTGTAAATAATTGTTTTCGACTCTTCCGACTCAAAAGGTTGCCAAAGTTCGTTTATGGGTGCAAGCCCCACCACGTCGTCAACTGATGAATTGTATTGCGTTGATTGATTTGTATTAATTGGACTGAATCATTATTTGTGATTATTGAATGTATGTTATACATAAATAATAAAAACTTTTTGCTTGACTATACAAAAGATTCTACAGCGGTGTGTTTCTTAGTATTTATTATTATCATTAAAAAGAAAACCACAGACGTCAAATGACTTAGCAAAAAAACTGGATACTTAATAACTAGTTTACTTTTGTTTGCGAAGTTAATAAAACTAAACTAGTTTGGCTTAGCTACTTTGTTTTATTTTTATTATAAACAGATTCATTTTTTTTAGTCTGGTCATGGTGGCAAAAAAGCTTTGTTATTTATAACCATTTTTATGATGTATGTATGAATAAATACCATGTAAAGGGTAACACATAATTACTGTACCCTGTGTGTGTGTCTATTCTGTATAATAATAACAATTTATACATACATATACAAACAATACACACACAGGGTGTAACAAAAAGGTGCGAACATATTTTCTGGCCATGTATATGTACAACTTTCTCAAAAGAAGTCTTAAGCAATTCCCGAAAAAACAAGTTTGGATTTTCCATACAAGTTGTCGTCACGTGACCAAAATTTGAATGGGAGGATATTTTTTTAAATCCAACGCTTTGTCTTCCGCTACGGTGTCGCCACGCCATAACTTTTCGGACCAATCGACCGTGTTGACCAACGTTCTGCGAGCAATGTGCTCTGCCCACTACCACTAAGGTTTGGCAATTCTTCGGGTTTTGTCGGTAACCTTGGTTCTCATGCAGATCTCTTAATTTCTGATTCGATCACGCAAAAAATCGCCGAGCATAGCCCTCTCCATTGCCCTTTGAGTGACTTTTAGCCTTCTGATGAGGGCCATTGTGAGCGAACATGTAAAGTGTCACTTAAGGCGTATATATCCCCAAATGTTAACGCAGTACTGGCCGTGCGCTCGCTCGGAACTAGATTTAATTTAAAGTTATGAAGTAAAAATTGTTTTAAATATCCTAGTCGGTTTGGAGGAGTATCCGAAAATAGCGGAATAATATCGTGTTTCTAATTAATTGTTCAAAACAAAACTATTAGTAGTACACGAAAAAACCATGTTTTACAAATAATTTACATGAATTAATAATAAATATAACTATATTTTTTTCAAACCTTTTAAACTAGCCGTTACTAAGGAGTACGCTTTAGAAAGTAACCGTTTTACGGCACTAAAGCGGTGGTAGGCCATGGTAGGATTGCTGATGTCCTGAAATTTCGATGAGCACTTGACGTCTGACAAGAGATATATGGATAGATAGAAAGGATACAGCTAATCGTAAATACCTACACATTTATTCACATCTCAATCATTCCATTACACGGCTCCACAAAACCACGTTTCAATGTGATTGTAGCAATCTCAGATCAACAATCATATTTATTTATGTTCATGTTTAATCGAATTGGGAAATTTTAAATCATATTATGGCAACTCTCGCACTTTATGTCACTGCTTTCGTTCGTTGAGGTTTTTTGGAGTTTTTGGCGGGATTTTTTCGAGTGAAGTTCAGCGGCTGTTAATATTATTTGCAAATTGATTCCTAGTGGATATTGTGATATAAAATTGGTGTAGTTTTGTGTCTCAACTGTCTACGCAACTGGACAATACGTGAAATCATTGACAGAAGCGATCTCAGGATAGTGGAGCGGAGAATTTTATTGTAGTATTGACTACCTCCGCTAAGCTTACTGGGAAGGCTGTCTCAATACAATTTGCTGCCAAATACTCAATAAAACATTAGAATCTGTTACATCCGTATTCTAATGCATACTAAAGAATGTTAAAATTGCACTGAAGACTAGGCAGCATGGTCTCAGACCTTAGCCTGTTCCGTCAGGAACAAATACAAAAAAAAAAAGGGAGTTTTTGGCGGGATTTTTTCGAGTGAACTTCAGCGGCTGTTAATATTTTTTGCAAATTGATTCCTAGTGGATATTGTGATATAAAAGTGGTGTAGTTTTGTGTCTCAACTGTCTACGCAACTGGACAATATGTGAAATCATTGACAGAAGCGATCTCGGGATAGTGAAGCGGAGAATTTTATTGTAGTATTGACTACCTCCGCAAAGCTTACTGGGAAGGCTGACTCGATACAATTTGCTTCCAAATACTCCAAAAAACATTAGAATATGTTACATCCGCATTCTAATGTTACTAATGAATTCAAGAAAAATACTGATGACTAGGCAGCATGGTCTCAGACCTTAGCCTGTTCCGTAAGGAACAAACAAAGTGAGGTTTTTTGTTCCAAGTAACCTAAAATTCATAGTATATTTAATAAATAAACGATGTTATTTCAAGTACCTGCGAATGAAAAGTGATTCTGTGAGATTTTTGAATGCGCTTTGCTATTGTTTTTACAAGTTTTCACTACACAGGAAGGCATAATTCTATTTTTTTTTAATATATGTTAACTAGTCGACGACTCGTGACGTACTAAGAGCGATGAGCATAGTTTTAGTGCAGATGTGTGCGTGAGCGTGTATATTTACTTGGAGGAGCACAGTTTTGTGGCTTCACTTATGATGTTTGCGATGCGCCGTCTATCTTTTTTTGTTGGTCTGAGGTAGTAATATATTGACGAATGTATAGCCACGTAAGCCGATACGTGTGAAAGCTAACATACATGCCGATACACTTCGCCGCCGGTTACCCGGCACCGGCTACCCGGAAACCGGGGCGTGTGAAAAGGTACTTCGGGGAGGCCGAGCAAAAAGCCGCGCTAGCTGAATTTTGTGCAGTTTTTAAGAGCTGTCTACTCTTTATTTAAAAAGAAATATCAATTAATAAAAATACATTAAATTTCTACATATTGTTGATTCTAAAATTGAAGTACACTTTTTTTTTAAAGCTCATATCTCACGCTGATGTTTTGGTCAGGGTACGGCCTTAAGTAGACGAAAAATTGATTCGGTGTATTGCTTCAAGATTAAATATTACCTTATTAGGCATTTAATTTGTTATTTGCTTACTGCTTAGACTTTATTGAATACCTACTGCAAAAATTAGCGGCAAGGATTATACCGGTTTATAAACAACAATATTTTCCTTATAATACATGAATAAATGTAGCTTGAAAACTCAGTGGTCGTTGTCAGTCGGTCTCCGAGCTTCGGATCAAGTTGATCTTGCTACGTACCGACTTCAACGGTTCAGTGCAAAGTGAAACTAATAATAATACCTACACCAAGAATGAATTTAATACTGGTTGCGGTTGCTATCTACGCTGGAGTTGTGTTTGGACGTAAGTTTGCTTTTGTTTTTATTTATTTAAGTCACTATATAATAGGGATTATTACGTACTTTTTTAACCGACTTTTAAAAGGAGGAGGTTCGTTTTTGGTTTCAAAGAGTATGTTCGAAATTGGTCCAATTTTAATTTGGTGAAGATCTGATGAAGAACTTCGAAGATATACAACATAACTCTTCAATAAATAACGGCAAATCTCTCGGGATTGCTGCAATCGCATGTCTGTTTATTGTTTATACCATTTCATAACATAACATCACGCCAATACGCTCTTAAGGGGTAAGCAGATCTCTTATTTGATCGGTTTTATTCAAGTTTCATGATATTCGGGCGTTATAGGAAACTTACTAAATAACTTGCCTATTAGGTAGGTACAACTAAAAAGTGAAAAATCTTTTTACAAAAAAATACTACCGACTTCCAAATAAGAAAACTACAAAGTGAAAAATAAATTTATTTTTGGCAGTCGTTGTCCATAACGCAAAAAATGGTACCTACGAAAGACACCGACTTCCAAAAATAAATTTATTTTTCACTTTGTAGTTTTCTTATTTGGAAGTCGGTAGTATTTTTTTGTAAAAAGTTTTTTTATTGTTGTGATTGTTATTTGGCGACTTTGACTTTGCCTGATAATGTCTATTTTTTTTTGTTAAATGTTTCAGAGTAAATCTTAAAACTATACAAATAATTATTATATCTGTAACTATTTTAGACAAACTATTTGTATGGACGGTGATCCCCAACTAGATAGAACCTGTATCTTGGGGAACTGAGTTGTGATTAGATACATTAAAGTATTAGGTCGCTGTATGCTCGCTAAGCGAAACTGACCCACAGACTGCACGTGTAGAAAGAAGGACTGACAGTCAGCTTTGAAAAGCGTTATTTTACTGGCTTCATCCAGCGACCTACAAATCACAAAGTCACAATACTACAATAGGGATGTTAACTGAAAATTTGTTTTTTGTCCATCAGGTAGATTAATAAAAAATATTGGAAACGTATTTTTCTTTTGACACGTAATCATAAAATGACGACGATAAAATGCGTTGATTGTGTGACGTCACACCGTTAGTACACTTTACACTGGTATAGTGTCGTCACAAGCCCCCACTGAACTTTGATGCACTTTATCTTTGTCAATTTTTATTGATTGTAAGCAAAAAATATACGATGATGGACTAAATATAATTATCATCAGGAAACATTCCTATTGTCAATTCTATGCAGTAAGCAAATATACAAATTAAATTCCTAAAAGGGTAATATTTAATCTTGAAGCATTGCACCGAATAAATTTTTCGTCTATTCTTATGGTATTTTTTTCATAATCTCACTGATGGACTAATTAGAATTATCATTTTTATTTATTTAATAATTCATGCACACAAACGTACCGAGGCGGATTTAATGCCTTAGGCATTTTCTACCAGTCAACCTTTGAGTGATGCACAAATAGTGGTAGGTGCAATATTGAAAGTAAATCACAACAAGGTTTTATTCAAATACAAAGATAATATACATAAATACTATAAAATACATAAAATATATATTTAAATAAATAGAGTAAATACACGAATATACTTAAACAGTTAGTAGTAGCAAATATTTGGAAAACATTATCGCTATGACGATACTACTGCCAACTTCTTACGAACGTGCTCGCGAGCCTTCACTTTGAATGCCAATCGGTTGGTTGCCATCCTGATTTCTTGGGGGAGCGCATTCCACAGAGATATAGACTGAACGAAGAAAGAACAGTGAATGAAGTCAGTGCGGTGAGTGACTGAAGAAGACGGTTATGTGAAGAGCGAAGATTTTTGTTGTGGTTGGCGCAAGTATATTGAAAGTGAGGGGCTAAATAACTAGGGGTATTGGAAGAGGTACGAAATGAAAACAAGGTAGTTAGTGCCCTTAGCTCTCTGCGTTGACGTATGGGCAACCACTTTAGAAGTGACCGATTTTTCTACCCAGGCAACATCCCTAGTATCTTTAAGATCTTCGGTGACCCAGTGACCTAGGTTTTTAAACTTGTCTACCCTTCGCAGGGGTTCTCCACACAGTGCGACATTTAGAATACTAGAATATGTCACACTGCCTGCTTTGAAAACCATTAGTTCGCTCTTTGTGACATTATATTTGAGCCGATGACTCACCGCGTAAGATTCGCATATCTATCAGTCGCCTCAGAGCACCAATCGATGGGCTCAGCAACACCATATCATCAGCATCACCAATATTATTAATACACACCCCGTGAACAATTAGGTGTGTGGACATGTATTCTAAAGTAGTTTTATCTAATTTATTTTAATTTATTTTATTTTGTTTTTGTATAAATGTGGTTTAATTTAAGATTTTGTTTTTATTTTTTATAATTGATTGAATTTTAATTATTTTTGATAATTTTTTAATTGTATTTTTTCTTAATGATCCTTTAGATTTTAAAACTTTTGACATTTAAATTGCATGCTAATTTTATTTTATTTTTTTACATTTAAATCAATTTTGAATTTTAATTACTTTTGACATTTTAGTAATTTTTGAAATTTATGAATTTAATTACTTTTGATAAGTACTTTATGAATTTTAATTACTTGCTGATTTATAATTTACTTTGAATTTTGATTAATTATTTTGTTATATTTTATCTCTGTATTTTTAATGTATTTTTGTTTTTGAATTTTAATCTTATTGTTTATTTGTGTTATTCTCAGCCTCAGTTGTGGGCATTGGTAGGTAACATTGTTGTGGATAACGTCGTGGGCTACACATATGTTACTTTTTAATTTTATTTTTTTTTTGTCTTTGTATTGTTTTGTGTAACTGTTTGTTTTCCCAAAATAAATAAATAAAGGTTTTAAGAAGATTGGCCACCGTGATCGTAATTCGGTCGGGAGGATTTTTTTATTTAAATATATTTATATATCAATATAGTTTATTTCCAGTTCAGGGCAAAAGCTTTCCTGTTCTCCTGCCACGTCTTTCCATCTAGGGTTATTTGAGAACAGCCTGTACCGAAGCAGTCCTGCTCATCACGCCAACGTCTCGAACACTGGGCGACCTGACTCGTGAATTTCGGCCATTGCTTGACTGACATGCACCAGATGTGTCCAGCCCAATTCCATATAGCGTGGCAGCTTTCAGAGTGACATCAACTGTTTTTGTGATGGAATGAATTGTAGATTTTTTAACCCGGTCAACTGATGTCACTTGTCCCACCGCCGGCGATCAGCGAGTAGCGAGTAAAGCTAGAAACTAAAAACGAGTTGGCAAGCAGCGAGTAGCGAGTGTGTA
The DNA here is from genome assembly GCA_948252205.1 of Orthosia incerta. NCBI lineage: Eukaryota > Metazoa > Arthropoda > Insecta > Lepidoptera > Noctuidae > Orthosia > Orthosia incerta. Next base: position 13,601,212 of record OX411748.1, read on the forward strand.
GTTCCGATAGTTGTTTCGCTCGGTTATAAGCGAGTTTTCTTCTGCGACGGGCGATTACTCGCACCACTCGCTTGGAGCGGCCACACTTTAGGTAGAAATGACCGCTGGTTGGTCTCTCAGCGTGACTTCTGACCGCCAAGTGAGCAAGCGAGCATCGCTGAGCGAGAATCGCTAAGCGAGTATCGCTAAGCGAGTATCGCTAAGCGAGTTTAACTTTGATAGTTCTTGTCGCTGCGACAAACTTGTGGTGAGAGAGTACTCGCCAGCAGTGTGAACAGCCAGCGATCAACTATTAGTATAATTATGTGTCTCTTTTATTGACACGGGATCTTATAACTTTTGCACGTTTCTTTGGCAAACCACGGTCCTCAGTGTGAAGCATTGTGTGCCGCCATTTAATGTTATATTTGGCATAAAATATAACTTTAATATGAATAATATTATTTACTGAATAATAATGTCGCGAATGACCTTAGATAGATCATCATCCTAAATAATCTTAATGTCATTCATAAACTTAAGGAAAATCATAAGTTTAATGTTCACGCTTCTTAGTGACATTCAAATGTCGTATCTACCGGCGTATTTAGCACGACTGCTCAAATAAATAAATGTATTTTTTTAATCTAGAGTTCTTTAGGCAAACAAGGAACTCTTTTATTTTTGTCATGTCCGTCCGTATGTTACAATCTTGTAACAGAGTGTAGTCAACTAACAGGCGAGCTGAATTTAAATAAATATATTAACCCGTATATTTAAAATTTTCAATATCTATCTACTTGGGCGGACACGAGAAGTATTTGAACCAAACTGACTTAAGTTTGGTTCAAATACTTCTCTCTCTACTGACTTAAGTTTATTTTCACTTTTAGATGCCAGTTCTCCTCCAGCGAAAGGCAGTTGTCTAGCCCAGATGACTGCTTTCCCTCTTGAACTTGGTTCTAAATGCTGTACCCATGCGTCCACGACCAAGACTTTAGAAGGTTAGTATACAAATAATTACATCTATTATACAAAGAGGAGCTAAATGATAACAGCCGCACGGGTCAATCTTCAAGTTTAAGCAAAGCTTGACGACCGTGTATGGGTGACCATTTCAACATACCGAGTTTCCTCCGTGCCTCGGAAAGCACGTTAAGCCGTTGGTCCCGGCTGTCATTTGAAGATCTTTGACAGTCGTTACGGGTAGTCAGAAGCCTGAAATCTGAAACCAGTCTTTCCAAGAGGTATCGTGTTACCCAGTTACTGGGTTGTGGAGGTCAGATAGGCAGTCACTCCTTATAAAACACTGGTACTCAGCTGAATCTGGTTAGACTGGATGCCGACGCCGATATAGTTGGGAAAAGTTAGGTAGATTGAAACAAGGACGGATCTTGTGACTTATGTGTACATGCAATCCGAAACTTTCCATTCGACTACTTTATTTATTTTTGGTCTGGCTCTTCATACAACACATAACATCACGCCTGTATGCCCCGAGGGGTTAGGCAGAGGGACACCTATTGCACACCCAGTCAGTTATATTTAAGTCCCATGTAATTCATCACACTTATCACACTTCACACTATCACACTAATATTATAAAGGCGAAAGTTTGTGAGTGTGTGTGTTTGTTTGTATGTTTGTTATTTCTTCACGCTCAAACGGATGGACGGATCTGCATGAAATTTGGCACAGAGATAGATTATATAGTCTGGAATAGCACATAGAATACTTTTTATACCGGGAATATGCTCCCGGGGTTCCGGGGTTAATATTCGACAACCACGCGGGCGAAGCCGCTGGCAGAAGCTAGTAATATTATAAAGGCGAAAGTTTGTGAGTGTTTGTATGTTTGTTACTTCTTTACACTTAAATTGCTGGACGGATCTGGATTAAATTTGGCACAGAGATAGATTATAGTCTGGAATAGCACATATGATAACTTTTTATCTCGGCCATTCGACATTCACGCGGGCGAAGCCGCTGGCAGAAACTAGTGTCTTAATAATTATTCTTCATATTTATTATTTTGTCTTCTCTTTTATTATTTTGTCTTATTGCTCAGGAAAAAAGGAAACATTCGCATAGTGACATGATTTAAACTGATTTACGAAAACATACGAATGTTTCCGAGGGATAGTTGCCGACATGTTCGATGCTGCTGGCAAAAACAAAATCTTAATATTACGTCTTACCTTTCAGGTGTTAGAAACGTGGCGGAAATCGACCAGCATCCCTGGGCAGCGCTTATAGAGTATGATCTTAAAAAAGGCAACAAGAAGCGGCTGTGTGCAGGAACTTTAATCAGCGGCAAATATGTACTGACCGGTGCACATTGCATCGCCGAACAAGTGCTGGAAATAGGAAAACCGTAATATAAACCTACTTATCTTTTGGTTTCCTTACGCTTTTACTTTAACTCATCCTTCGGCTGAATCCTGCTTAAAGTCGGCTTTTAACTACCTTCCACAGTTTAGTTTTAGTAGTTAATTAATGGTTAGTTGGTTGGTAACTGATATATATATATATATGATATGAAAGATATGATATATATGAAATGAAAGAAAAGGGAGTCAGTGATAGCGTGCCGGGAGACAGGACGGTATGGAAGAAGAAAACGTGTTGCGCCGACCCCAAGTAACATGGGACAAGGGTAGGAAGATGATGATGATGGTTGGTAACTACAAAAAATAAGTTTACAAAAAATAAATTGTAGTTCTAAAAACTAAAAAAAACACGCTTTAATGGTAAATTGAACTAAAAAGTCGCTAATCCTGAAGATCTTGGTAAGGCTAATGGGACAAACTATTAAAACGCGCACGGTAGAATCAACATTCATTACTTGTAAATTTTTGTTTTTGTTTAACGTTCAAACGTGCCGCTTATTGGCCTAGTTGAATAAATATTTTTGACTTTGACTTTGGCTTTGACTTTGACTAAATTATTGCATTGTCATCGGTCCTTGATAAGTGTGCAAAGTTTCAAATCAATCCCACGTTTTGAAGGGGGTGAAAATCACGTTCAAAGATTCCGTTACATTGATATATAGATACATACCAAGCTAATAAAAGCGTGTTAAAAACAGTCTGTTTTCAGTAGACTTTGACATCTACTGCAGCAATGCAGTAATAATATTTAAATTACCAAAAAACGCCATTTACGCCAATTAAATTTGTTAAAGCTACATAAAACTTCACACACTCATCACACCAAACTTCAGATATATTGATATGATCGTCTTTCTTTCGTCCGCGAGCGCATCACAGTCATGATTCGCATCCAAGAGAGCGTTGAGCGCAGTGAGACTCCGAGGGTCAAGACTGGCCTCATGCAACGGTGTGACTCGCAAGAACAGGGAACAGTTATTTCCCTTGATCTCCTCCTCTCACACACCTTTTAAAACTATCTTAACATTTACCACAGCCTTTTTCAACACAATGTAGGGTTAATACTCAAAACTAATTTCGCAGGACTAATGTTCTCCTTGGAGATTATGACATGGGTCATGAAGGTCCGGATTGCGTACCGGGGGCGGCAGGTGGTATGGACTGCACTGATGGAGCCATCAGCATCGAGATTGAGACGATCATACCTCATCCGGAATATGACGGTATAAAGAAAATACACGATATTGGCTTGATCAGGTTGAAGGAGGCAGCTCCTTACACAGGTTTGTTGCGAGTTTTTTTAGATAACCCCCTTTTTTCATTGTTCGATGCCGTTCTTTTGGATTTTGTTGCAGCTAGGTAAAAGAAAAGATGTCTGTCTGTCCGTTTGTGTGTATGTGATTTTCTCTGAAAACGAATTGGCGACTTGCAAGCTGATATATTCTAAGGGTCTCTAAAACTTACACAACACGAAGCCAGCACAGTATAAACAGGGCTTTGTGTTTTTAGTACAGTAAGTTAAAGTCATTATTTTTATGCATTCTAGATTTTATACGCCCTATCTGCCTGCCAACCACAAACCCGGAGACCACTCTACATCCGGAGCATTCATTGTATGTTGTTAGTTGGTATCAAGATAACATCAAAAAGCTTTATGAAGTGCCATTTGTCAGCCAGGAAGTAAGTCTTCTTTTTTTTTTCAAGATTGATCTGTATTCGTAAAGAAATAGGTCAGTTTCTTTTGGGTTCTCAGTTTTCATCTTAGCTTTCCCTCTCCTGGCCATAAGCCTCCCCCATATGTTTTCAGACCCTTTTTTCATGCGCTTCTTCGAACCTACCTTTGCGTTGCGCGTAAAGGTCACCCCATGGCCCAGCCTCGGCGACGCCATCAATCGTTTGACACCTATTGTGTAGATACTTTAGCCCAGCGGTCATCACGCACGCGACTGACATGACCAATCCTAGTTACTTTATTAAATCTGTCGTAGAATTTTTCGACCCAATTGATCTTATGTTAGATTCTTCTAGACGTGCAAAACTAATACGAAACTTTGTTATTTTACAGAAATGCAAATCAATCTACAACAATTCTGGGCTAGGTCGCAACATCGTTTTGGGACCAGGTCAACTCTGTGCGGGCGGGTTAGAAGGCAAGGACGCTTGCAAAGGAGATGGCGGTAGTCCTGTAGTGTATGAAAACAAAGAGGGATTAGCAGAACTTATTGGCACTGTTAGCTTTGGACCAATTCCATGTGGTAAAAAAGATGTTCCATCAGTTTATACCAATATCTACGAATACCTTGATTGGATTAAGACTATTATTGTTGCATAACTTATGCAGCATAAGATATTTTATAACGTACAATATAAGGCTGAAGCTTCAGAGAGCGCTGAGTGGAGGAATGCGCTCAACAGTCATGAAGGAATATTTTTGCACCATCTCGCATACGATACAGGATGTAACAAAAAGGTGCGATATAGTTTTTTAAACTGTTTCTGCCTACGTAAATTCGAAACAAAAGGAACGCAAGAAAATTCTCAAAAAAAAAAGTCCCATTCAAATTTTGGTTAGCTGACGACAACTTTGTAAGAAAAAGCCAAAAAAATATTGGGTGTTGCCTATGCCTTCCTTGGAGTAAGTAGTTCATTTACAGAAGTAGTTTTTAAAATATGGTCGCACCTTTCCGTTACGACCTGTTTTTGTGGAAATATAAATATTTTATGTACATTCCAAAAGGGTCTTTTATTTTTTGTGTATGATAAATCCTCTAAGAACAAACACGCCCGAAGATTTTGTCCCGTTCATAAGTCCGTTAATTCGGATGGTTCATGAATATTTTAGTTGAAGACTATTTACACAATAACAAAGTTGGAAGAAAGGTGCATTCCATGTACCGCTAAACAGTGGTGTAGAAAAAAGGGGTGGCATAAAATGTAAGTAACGCTATGAAAAGCTTTTCACACAAAATTAAAACATACTTCCAAAACACTAAAAAGTGCAAAAATAACTTTCGTACCGGAAGTCGGTATCTTTGGTAGGTACCTCTCTTGTTTTCATATCAATTTGCGACATTTTTATTTTTTTATGTTTTTGTATAATCGCGAGCTGACTGATCATAACCTTGTATCCTCCGACTACTAACTAACTGGATTTTCTCAGGTTTATGACAACATAATGTAATAAATTTGTCTTTTTCCGGTTCTTGATCAATAACCTAGGTTGATTTTGGCATAAACCTGCGACAGCCAGGGGGTGCAAGTGCACCCCTTTGCACCCATCTCCCGGTACCCATGTATCTACCCGATCTGTGTAAGTCTTAGCATTTCCTTTCCTGGTATTTGCACTGACTCATATCCGCCTTCCATTTCGTTTTCGTTGAATGTGCCAATGCAAACTTGTGCCGGCAAAGTGTAGAGTTCCCCAAGTTGTCGGTCAAATATAAATTAGTAATGGCAGAGTTTCAGGAATGAAATTTACAAGTTTATACATTTATTATGAAGTTAGCTTCTTCAAATAATTAATTTAGGCACCAAACTATTTTAGTTAGAACTTACGGAAGAAGTTTTAAATTGCCATTTTCTCAGCATTTTACCATTAATATTTTCTCAGGATCGCCACCTACACATGGTTTTCTTTTAATACGTTTGCTGATTGTTTAATTATAAACTTACCTATTTTGATGAAGCGATGATTAATGATCCCATCAACCTTACCACGAGCAGTGCAAACTATAAATATTAAAATACGCCAAAAATAACTTTAATAAAACACGCTGCTACAGTGAGTGGGTAATAGTTTATTTGTTATTATTCCACTTTTCAACACCATACATTATATCAAAAGTCGGTAAATGTCTACTCTAATATACATACATAACTTAAGTTTACAAGACAATAGACAGGGAATTAGATAGACTACTCGGGTACTTATAAGTTCAGAAGTTGACACAACGCTGGAAATTAGTTAACACCATGTTTATACCGACGACTTAAGCTGTACGAGCTTACGCAACTAAAATAGACAATTAATTGATTCGTGGGTAACTAGTTACAGTAGGTATATACTTAAATTCAATTAGACAATAAATTAAATACTCATAGACCCATCTATGGTAGGTATGTATTTCAGATGTTTCGTCATCAACATATTAGCATAGCCCGATTGATAAGTTTACATAGTAACGGTTTATATATAGGGTAAAACTGAAGAAAGTTATTCCTGAAAAGGGTCATTGTACTCATCATTAACAACAACTTTTGCTATGTGAACCAACGCTAACACAAAATCAGTTGTTCAGTAATTTTTGACGAGTTATGCAAATATAAAGGTCATGGTTGGACCCTTTTCAGGAATTGGGATATTCTGTTACACCTTATAGGTTAGAACATAAACCTTTAGAACATAGGGCATGAAATAAAAAAAAAATATCGGGTTGGGCCACTTTTGCCGTCCGTTAACGGTTTCTATTATAATAAAAACCGGCCAAGTGCGTGTCGGACTTCGCACATTTAGGGTTCCGTACCAAATGTAGAATGATATTGGTATTTTTTGTCAAATATACGTTACAATAAACATTATCGCCAAATTTTAAGTCCGTACAATAAACATTATCGCCAATTTTTTAATTTTCCATTGACCTAGGAGGTCAATGGAAAATTAAAAAATTCTTCGGTACAAAATTTTGTGACAGACGACCGACACGTGAGTGATAGTAATAGCGTTCCGTTTGGATACTTCGGGTACGGAACCCTAAAATAAAACCGGCCAAGTGCGAGTCGGACTCACGCACGAAGGGTTCCGTACCATTACCGCAAAAAACGGCAAACTAATCACGTTTGTTGGAGCCCCACTTAAATATTTATTTTATTCTCTTTTTATGCAACATGTTGTATTTGTTGTTATGCAACAACAGAAATACATCATCTGTGAAAATTTCAACTGTCTGGCTATCACGGTTCATGAGATACAGCCTGGTGACAGACGGGCAGATAGACAGACAGACAGACAGACGGACTGCGGAGTCTAAGTAATAGTGTCCCGTTTTTACCCTTTGGGTACGGAACCCTAAAAAGGAGATAACCTACTTGCGTATTCATAATATAAATGTAATATATAGAATTACAAATTTCTAAACAACATAAAATTTGATGATCGTCTGATAAAACCAGGCAACAGAGTAGATACCTAAATCAGTCTTTCACGAAATGCTGTATAAATTAGTTGCAGATTGATCTATACCTTACATCATTGACTAGTTTTGTTCCAGAACTAAGAATAACGTTCGCAAATAAAGAAATTACCCTCATTTTCGGGATTATTATAAGAGGGCAATTACTCAACATGGTTAATGGTAAACGTGATAAATTATTTTATATGGCCCACATTCTGAATGAATTATTGTGGTATAAATGTTGGTCGGCGGTCACATTATTTTAATTGCTGTGTATTTGATTGTTAGACTCGCTCGCTCTCCGTCGGCTGCGAGAGTAGAGTGACGTCACCCATCGGGTAGCTCTCTGTTCTCCGCGCACAGCCCACATTCTTCGCTCGTTCTCTCGGAGTTCCACAGCACAGTCGTTTGAGGACACACGCGTAGCACATGAGCAGGGAGAACATAAGAAGTAAACCGATGATAACTGTCACGACAAGTAATATCCTGAGTTCTCCATTGTCGGCGGCCACGCTCGAGTTCCGACTCATTCTTACAGCTCACCGCGTCCTCATCTGAAACAAAGAGGAGAAATTGTATCGTTCAGAATGGTACGGCACTATACGTTTTCTGTAATAAATGTTGCTGGCACACCTAGCTAAAAGCGTGTCTCAGACGATTTAACGTCCTATTTTAGAAGCCGCAACTTCATATCTTTTCTCATAGGGACACCTTTTTTTAGGGTTCCGTACCCGAAGAGTCCAAACGGGGCCCTATTACTAAGACTCCACTGTCCGTCTGTCTGTCTATCACCAGGCTGTATCTCATAAAACGTGATAGCTAGACAGTTGAAATTTTCACAGATGATTTATTTCGTTTTTCTATTGCCACTACAACAACAAATACTAAAAACAGAATTAAATAAATATTTAAGTCGGGCTCCCATACAACAAACGTGATTTTTTGTCATAATGGTACGGAACCCTTCGTGCGCGAGTCCGATTCGTACTTGGCCGGTTTTTTATTTCTTTATTATTATTTATAGGCTCGTGCTTGACCACTATCTCACCTGATGGTTAGCGATGATGTGGTCGATGGTGTAGCACGCTTGCCTAGAAGTACCTATCACACTCTGACTTACAGACCACGAGGTTGTTGCCATCGGGAAACACAAACTCCGGCAGGGAATGCCACTCCTTAGCTGTACGTATAATGAAAGTATTTCCAAAACGTTAAGTGCGTATGGCTGGGATGTCCACCATGTATTCTTGTAGTCCGATGATGAAACAGGCTAGGTGGAATTAGATCATGCAATTCCATCGCACACTCCTCGAAATGCAACCGATAAAAAACCGTCAAGCTGGCAACTCTGTGACGATGTTCAAGACTCTGGGAGCTTTGACTCCACCAGTGCCTCATTGTCGAAGAGCCTCTTGGCCCGTTTTTCGATCGACTCTAGTGCATCAAGCTGGTATTTGGCATCCGTCCCAGATATGAGAACAGCACTCCATGCAAGATCGAACTTGCGCTTGAAAGTAGATCGCCTAGCAACAGGTGGTAGAAGTTACCTACTAAGGCCCAGGTTTTTTATCCGTAGTTACCTTAACCTTTCAAATGGTAAAAAGGTAAAATGCGTTTTACATCAACTTTAGTCAAACAGATGGTCAAATCATTACCGCCGACTTTTTTGACGATTTGTGAGGCTAACAAATGATTAATAAACGTGTTCAAGCGAAATTTGAAATCATCGGTTAGCTTATTTAACTATTGGTTGAGTTAACTACGTATCAAAAAACTGGACCTTGTTATATTTTTATCTGTCAGAATAACTTATTTAATAAATTCTAATTTAATGCTTACACATTAATTCCAATGTCTAGACGACGGCGACGACTCTAGACTAAGCTTAACGACATTCATTAAAATTATTTTCAGGCTTGATTTAGGCGTATTTTTGTAAGGCCAAGTTCAATTTCAAAACAAACAGAAATCAAATGAATGAAGCTGTGAATAACAATAGTTTAAAAGGTCTGTCTGTGGGGATTCACTACTTTAGATGTCAAAGGGATTAACTAATATCAGCACCAAATCGGTTATTTAATCTGTACGCTCTGGTTATCAAGACTGGATCAAACACACTAATATTATAAAGGCGAAAGTCTGTAAGTGTGTATGTTTGTAACTTCTTTACGCTCAAACGGCTGGACGGATTTGGATGAAATTTGGCACAGAGACAGGTTATAGTCTGGCACCTAGGATACTCTTTTTTTTTTTTTTTTTTTTTTTTTATTTGTGATGGGTTTGCTCTTGACTCTATTCTAGGTCAAAGGTGACAGAGACAGAGTCGTCGATGGAGCGAGCTTACCCAGAAGAAGCCTGTTCACTCTAACTTTGAAGAGATTCGGGTTGAATGCGTTCGGAAACACAGACGCAGGTAGTGAGTTCCACTCATTCGCTGTGCGCATTATGAAGGATGTTTGGAAGCGCTTATCCCGGGAATATGTTCCCTTGGGATAATTTTCGACATTCACGCGGGCAAAGCTGCTGGCAGAAGCTAGTAATTTTCATATAAAAGATAAAGGTAAAAGCTTTGTGCTAGAAGCACAAGACCAGTCGATGTGGCGACGCTCTGGTAAACGCCTATGTCAAACTACAAAGTGAAAAATAAATTTATTTTTGGAAGTCGGTGTCTTTCGTGGGTACGAATTTTTTGCGTTATGGACACCGACTTCCAAAAATAAAGTTATTTTTCACTTTGTAGTTTTTTATTTGGAAGTCGGTAGTATTTTTTTGCAAAAAAGTATTTTTATTTTTCACTTTTTAGTTGTAGGTACAGGCAAGGCAATAGGCAAGTTGTTTAGTAACCTATTACGCCAGAATAGATTACCCAAATACCATGAAACTTGAACACAAACGGTGAAATGAGAGATCTGCGTATGAGAGAAGAGCGTACTGGCGTGATGTTATGTTATGAAATGGTATAAACAATGAACAGACATGCGATTGCAGCAAACCCGAAAGATTTGCCGACATTTATTGAAGAGTTCTGTTGTATATGAAAGAAAGAAAGAAAGAATCTTCACCAAATTAAAATGGGACCAATTTCAAACAATCCTCTTTCAAATACAAAAAATTCAAAATCGGTCCACAATTGACGGAGATATCGGTGAAAATACAAAAAAAACACAATGTCGAACATAGAACCTCCTCCTTTTTGGTAAGTCGGTTAAAAAATTAATCCCTATTTCCCTTGGTCACGGCATCACGCGTGAGCGGCTGGACCGATTTCGCTTATTCTTTTTTTGTTGTGTTTGTTATTGTTAGGAGAAGGTTCCTATGAAAAAAAAAATAAGCAAATAAACTTTGGTATCTTTTTTGGTAGGGTAGGGTAGATAGGATAGAGGGTAGGGTAGGTAGGGTAGGATAGGTAGGGTAGGGTAGGTAGGGTAGGGTAGGTAGGGTAGGGTAGGTAGGGTAGGGTAGGTAGGGTAGATGAATGTTTGGTGTTTTTATGGCAAAACAAAGTTTGCCGGGTCAGCTAGTATAAGATAAAAAATTAAGTTTTTCAGACCAGGCTAAATGTTTATCGTAAGCTTATACTATTTCCATTAGCAACAGTAAAGTGATACGAAAAGGTTAAAAGGCCCGATGATTTTTTTTCATACAAAACTTTAATAAAATGGGTGAGAAACGCTTTGAGAGCAATATTGATTTACGATTGAATGCTGGACGGTGAATGCGAAGCAAGAATGACGGAAAACGTTTTATAGGTTCTTGAACGCGAAATCCTTTGACAAATCTACCATGTCGTACTGGGAAATGAAAAATGGTCGGTAGTGGTCGGTAACTCTGAATGAACTTTCTGAATAATCTTAATGTCCCACTACGTCCCATTAGTCCTCCATGGAACTTTTTATCTGGGACTTAAACCACAAGGGACACACAAACTATAGATGGTTGTAATTGACATTCGAAACAAATTAATGAATTAATTCAATTAACCTGTGAATAAAAAAACAGTTGATATTTCACTTTGGAGAATACCTACAAACATAATGTAACGTTATGAATAACCTGATTAAAAGAAAAAAAGTGCTATAGAGCTGTGGGTGTGTGAATTGAGGATGAACTAATTAATATCAGTTTAAACTTGGAACGTTGACTAAGGTCCACAAATATAGCTGTTAAACGTTGTAATAACGCACACGGAAGCAAAGTTGAATTAAATCATTTCTAATGCCGTAAGAGTGTGATTAAATATAAAATCAGTTTAGCGCAGCCTCTTTTATAAAAAAAAAGGAGAATAACTTTTTGCCGAAACATAAACCTCTATTAAAGTAGTGATGATAAATCCTGTACCTATCCTAATCTGCTATATTTGGCAAATATACACAACAATAAAAAAAATGTAAATAAACTCAAAAATCTATGAAACTTTAAGCATCACATCAAAATAATATTATAAAGGGGAAAGTTTGTGAGTGTATGTTTGTTACGTCTTCACTCTCAAACGGCTGGACGGATCTGGATGAAATTTGGCACAGAGATAGATTACAGACAGGATAGCACATAGTATACTTTTTATCCATGGAATAATTTTTCCTCGGGATAATTATCGACTTTCACGTGGGCGAAGCCGCTGGCAGAAGCTAGTCTATAATTTATAATTATTACGCCCATGTGAACCCTCTGCAGGAATACTTCATACATACATAGGGCGCCAGTTCAAATGAAGGGTACAGCCAAAAAACAGGCAATGTCCTAATTCATAGATTTTGAGAAAAACGCAATTAATAGTTTAGAAGTATGTAATATTTAAATTAAACAAAAACCAAATAAAAAATCTTAGAACAAGAAAAGAACCGGGAATGTCCATGACATAACAGTAAAGAAGAAGGATTGTCCAAGGTGACAGTTGTGATTTGGAGGTTAGAATTTGTATAAAGTTTGCGGTGTTGCTTAAACAAAAACGTCTTTTTGGCGCCTTACGTTAACTTTACAAAAGTTAGTGATTGAGAATAAAACTACCATAGATAAAGATTTGCTTGCCAATAAAAAATAGAAAAATAAAAAATTGTGACATTACCTGTTCTTTGCCTGTCCCTTCAAATCCGGCTCGAAGGACCAAAAAAAATATACGACATTTCCAAGTATCTGTACACTTGTGATAATGATGAATTACTAACTAAAAACCTACTTAATGTAACGATTACGAATGTGCGAGTTCAACTGTGAAATTTCTTTAGCGAGGCAAGTACGTACCTACTTATGACTTTGGGTGAAAATAAATAATCTGTAGATAATTTACTATTCTTTTCATATATATATTGGAAAATATCGAATTGACGTCCTTTGATTTTATCACAAAGATATTAAGTAAGTAATAGAGTACCTATACCGTAAGTACCTACTTGTAGTACCTACTCATCCTCTGTCGACGCTCTCAAGTGTCTCAAGTCGCGTGTGTTCTATGAAACGGTGTTATTCCATAAAGCTTATATTCCTCTTCAAAGTATTTCTTCTAAAACAGCATTATCACCCACATAAGATCAAAAAACGATAAGCGCTACAACCGCGTTTCTCGTATTGGAAAAATGCTTTATTTTTCTACAACTGGAGTTATCTCTTTCTGCATGATTTGGCTGATATAAATTCGGTGGATCTATGTGCTTTTCTTCTGTGGTTTTCTTATTGATTTCCGATACATTCAGTTGAATGTCGGAGACTCTACACTCGAAGTTTTGGACGACTATGTCTACCTGGGACAAACGATCCATTTGGGTAGGGCCAACTTCGAGAAAGAGGTCAACCGTCGAATCCAACTCGGCTGGGCAGCGTTCGGGAAGTTGCGCGGTATCTTCTCGTCCAACTTACCACAGTGTCTCAAGACGAAAGTCTATGACCAGTGTGTGTTGCCAGTGATGACACATGGCTCTGAGAAGTGGTCGCTTACAATGGGCCTCATCAGAAAGCTTAAAGTCACCCAAAGGGCAATGGAGAGGGCTATGCTCGGAGTTTCCTTGCGTGATCGAATCAGAAATATAGAGATCCGCAAGAGAACCAGGGTTACATACATAGCCCGAAGAATTGCCAAACTTAAGTGGCAGTGGGCAGGGCACATTGCTCGCAGAACGGATGGCCGATGGGGCAGAAAGGTTCTGGAGTGGCGACCGCGAACCGGAAGACGTTGCGTTGGAAGGCCTCCCACCAGGTGGACCGATGACCTGGTGAAGGTTGCGGGGATCCGCTGGTTGCGGGGACGCTTGGGGGAGGCCTATGTCCAGCAGTGGACGTCTTTCGGCTGATATGATGATGGTGATGACATTATGTTTATTATAGTCAGTCGGTAGGTACACTAGCGGTGAAGGAATACATCTTGAGGAAACGGCATGTCCTAGAACCAAAATTTCGAAGACAGGCACAAGGCCCGCGTGGTGGATTCCGGCCCAACCGCTTTCACAGAGAGAAGGCCTATGTCGCAGTAGTGGGAACATTGACCAAGAGCATAAAGAGTCACATCATCACACATCAAATGCCTATAACATTTTAAAGATTCAGCTGAATTGAAAAAAAAAAGGTTTCTTTTTATTGTTACCTAAATTGCTTTATTCCGCTTCTGTAATCACAGTTCAACTTTCTATTGATAGACTGGAAACTTAAACCTGAATTTATTTTTGCATTTACAGACCTTTTCGAGTTTTTAGAATCGATCAGTCAGAAAGATGAAAGTAAATGAACCAACTTCCATTTTTTCTTACATATAGTTTTAGTAATAATCGTTCCTTTACGGCTTTTCTGTAGCTTACGCTATATACAACAATAAACAACCTCAATTTATATAAGATAATATAATTTAAACCCTCGGTTCTATCTAGACTAGACTAATTAAAGGAAACCGAGAAGCAACTTAGGTAACTCTATAAGTACCGTATATATGTACATAGGTACTACGTAAATGTAATGCGCTTATAACTCAATCCTGAATCAAACATCGGTTTTAGATGCCCTATAAATTTAGACTAATTACGATACGATATATTGAAGACTAACGACTGCAGTTTAGATTAGAAATGCAATAATTCTAGGTAATATCGCACGTGCTTTTACTGTTCCGGGTGTATTGCTTTTGCATTACCGAATAATAAATCTCAAAAGTTATCATATATAGTCTACTATTGTAGCAATAAATTACAGATACGATTAGCCAAAGGAAGAAAACCGTTTCAGTATAGTTAATCTGTAAATGCTTAGAAAACTAGTCACGAAGTTTTTCTTCCATTTCATCTTCACTGTGGAAATAACTTATTACTTAAGTAAGATAGTAAAACTTCTTCAGAGTTTTATTCCTCTACTTCCTTTTATGGGGACAATGATGACACCATAAATGTTGGCCAAGCGAAGCCAGGTCCACTAATGGGAATAAAGCAAACTTATAGTCTTAAGTTACAACACGGCTGATACAGGATTGAATAGACATTTACTAAGTTCTTTTCATGTATAATTCGAATTCCGACCGATATTTCGGTCACGACTCACAATGCCCAATCTCAACAGAGACAAATTACGCAGATTTTATAAGTGCACTAATTATTGCGCGGATTCAGGTGTTCATTAAAAATTTCCCACAACAAGGAACTGAGAATTTTTTCGACATTTTCTTCTAAAGAACTGTAGCTATTATTGGGCACTGGAGTTGTATTTTAAAATTGACTCTTTGGAATTGAACACCGGAGCCACTTGTCTAGTGTTATCAATACATATAATAAATCTGTTAAAAAAATTAATTTTTGTACATCGAAAATATTTCCAAAAAAATTAGCCAGTGTGTTAAAGGATAACCAACAGATCCTGTATTTTTGGATTTTTTGTCCGTTTGTCTGTTTATTGCCATGCCTTACTTACGAATGCCAAACATGGGCTCTAACTGACCAACAACAAAATAAAATACAGGTATGCCAGAATGGAATAGAGAGAAGCGTAATGGGTGTAAGAAGGAGAGACAGAGTACAGTTGGAAAAGATAAAAGAAAATTTAACAAAGTTCATGTTGCATGGAAAATATTGAAATGGCGTTGGACCGGACATATGTTAAGAGAAAATAAAGAAAAGTGGACAAGAATAATTACAGAATGGTACCCGAGAGGAAGTAAAAGAAGTAGGGGAAGACAGCTTAAGCGATGGGAAGACGATCTCAAGAAAGTAGCAGGTCCAGAATGGATGCGGGTAGCGAGGGACAGAGTCAAGTGGAGAGCCTTGGAGGAGGCCTTTGTCGAAAGACAAGCTGGGACGAGGAATAAATAACCAGGGGCCGAGAAAAATATATAAATATATAAATAAAATACTGAGTGTAAATAGGTTATAATCTCATCGTAAAATAAGTATTAATAATGTAAATAGTTTAAGTAACCAGCAAAAAAGGATTATTTTATTTTATTTTTATTTAATTTTTGCGCGGATTCAGGTGTTCATTAAAAATTTCCCACAACAAGGAACTGAGATTTTTTTCGACATTTTCTTCTAAAGATCTGTAGCTATTATTAGGCACTGGAGTTGTAATTTGAAATTGACTCTTTGGAATTGTACACCGGAGCCGCTTGTCTAGTGTTATCAATACATATAATAAATCTGTTGAAAATTAATTTTTGTACATCGAAAATATTTCCAAAAAAATTAGCCAGTGTGTTAAAGGATAACCAACAGATCCTGTATTTTTGGATTTTTTGTCCGTTTGTCTGTTTATTTGTGCACGCATCACGTAAAATGTACGAAACCAATGTAAATAACTTTTATCCATAAAAAATGTGCGTACCTTGAAGAATTACTAAGTTTTTGTTGCATCGCAATCGGTTCACTCTATCAAAAGTTATATGAATTTAAAGTGTTCAAGAAGTAAAATTATCACAACACACGCAATTCAGATACTCGGACTGTTGAACTCGATATTCGATAGATGGCGTTGTGCATTTGAAGTAATTTTCTGAATGGCGGTGTTAAGATTCTCCGCGAAACAATGATGACTATAGATATAGAAACAAAAATGGTAGATAGGTAAGTAGGGTAGGGTTGGCAGACAGATGACGGGAGCGAAGCCGCGGGCACAGCTAGTATAATAATAATATCAGCCTGTTACTGTCCCACTGCAGGGCAAAGTCCTCTTCTCATACAGAGAAGGCACAAGCATTAATCAAAACGCTTGCTCAATGCGGGTTGCCGATTTCAAACGTATATTATCTCTGAGGCCTTAGTGCGAGTTTATACTCACGCTCAATCGCGTTAACGTTAACGTCAATTTGTATTGAAACTGGATAAGCGCCGTCTGGCGACGGCAAGGCAAAACCTCTTTTTTTGTAAACATTTTGACATAAGAGATCGTTTACGTTGTCACGAGTGAGTACGTTAAAAACTCGCACTAAGCACACTGGTTTCCTCACGATGTTTTCCTTCACCGTTGTCAACGATATCCAAGATAAACTTAGTCTAGTGTTATTAAAAACAATAAAATAGTACTTATTTTTCACATAGATACTTTCCCACGTTACAATGTTTCAAATAATAGCGGAATCAAAGTAGTAAATCCCATTGAACGGGAGTACCTAAACCTCCAAAGTTAACGGTCTAGCCATATCTTTGACATAAAACTGCCGAGGTGAACAAGTATTGTCACACAACTTCAAAAAGGCCGAGGTCGGATATGACCTTTGGCCAGCGCTGGACATAAAACATGATGCTAAAGTACTTGATATATAAAGTTGCCAGTATTGCCAACAATACACTAGACTTTTATAGGAGGATTACTGCGGCGGATAAAAAGTGAGAAAGCTTTTAAAATATATTTTTATGGAATCATAACACACACAATGCTTTTTATAAGGTTTCGATTTTGTGTAAAAAGTAAGTAAAACTGTTATTGTATTGTAAGATAGACAATATGAGGAAAGATAAAGATGTGACCCATTGTTTAGTATCAAAATATATTTTCTATATTGTTATACCTACAATCATAACATACACTGGACAGCAAATAAACCGGGCCATTCGCTTTATTTGCTGTCCAGTGTTGCTGTTCGGTTTGTTTCTGTCTTTAATTATTTTTTTCATTTTTTGTTGCTAACAATTAATACGACTGGAAAACGATTCTTCTTTGTAAAATTCTTATTAAACACTTAATAAATTGATTAATCCCAATGAATTTCCATTCATTTTAATCAGCATGAAACGCACTTTCTGTTAACTTTGATAGTTGTAAGTTTTATACTTTTTGAGAAAATCGAATCAGAGTTCCAAGGTAGCGAGTGGCTCGGTTTATTTGCTGTCCAGTGTATATTGTATGTATAAGATCGATTAAGTACAAAAAGACTTTAGGCCTGAAACTCAAGACCAATCACGAACGAAACCTAGTTTATTAGATAAACAAAAAAGTAAAACAATTTTCTTCATAGGAAATGATAAATGATGTCATGGAGATAGTACGATAGTAGGTATTATTAAGAGCAAGATACATGGCCTCTCTTCAAGATAAGGGCATCCAATAAATAGCGAGCTGAAGGAAATCTATCACTTTCCTGTGTTTTATGATCACAATAGTAAAATAAATGGGTCAGTGGCTCGATGACGTCATTATAATTTGCTCACTGTTCAGATGAAGCGTTCACTCGCTGAGGAAATCACAGAAGATTTTTTTTATACGCGTTAATAAACAAATAAATAATCGAATTTTCCTTTTAATTCCGAAATATAATTAGGGGGTATTACACTATTATATAATACCCCCTAATTAAGTCAAATGTGAGAAATACAACTAAAGTTATAGATGCTGCAACACTGTAAAAAACTAAAATGGAAATGGGCTGGGCATGTTGCACGTATGAACAATGATAGATGGACAAAAAAGATAACCACTTGGAAAGGGCCATCAGGAAAGAGAAAAAGAGGTAGACCAACGGAGAGGTGGCTCGACGAAATACTGAAAACAGTGGGCAATAATTGGATGGAAATAGCAATAGATAGAGATAGATGGAGAAAAATGGAGGAGGCCATTACTCTGAAGAGAGATCCTTAATAATAGTGATTTGTTTTTGCATGTAATAATGAATTATATGTTATTGTATCTTATTAATTTAAATTTGTGTTGATTTTATAATTATTATTGTAATTAAAATTTAAGTAATTTTTAAATTCTCGAATTGTATTAAATATCAAATTGTGTATTTTTTTATTAAGGAATAAATAAGGCTTTATTATTATTATTATATACACTATAATATATCTATGATCATACATAGAATCACCGTGAAAGAATTATCATCATCATCATATTTTTCATCAAAGACGAAATGATTCATATGAAATCATATATATAACTATCATTTAAATATGACTTATAGATCTGTGATCCTGGATATATGATAGTGTAATACGTGCGATTTTCGAAAAAAACTTTAATGAAAAATGTTAATGAAGGTATAAAAAAAAATCACAAATTTTGACATGCGCCATAAAAGGTATTTTATCAGATAGGTAGCTTACACTTGCGAGGCCTACGGAAACTAAACTTTTTTCCTTTACGTAAATGAAAATCAAAACGTTTTGAGATCTTTGTCCAATTTCTGTTTGATTTTTGGGACAATCCCACCGCACTATTCCCAAACCACTGCAACTCCTGAAAGCCAGAATCAACAGTGGCGACCACCAGAAAAGCGCTGAGGCATTGAAGCTCGACGAAGTCCCGGAAAATGAATTTAACTGTCTTGGATCCCGAAAGCCAGAATCAACAGTGGCGACCACCAGAAAAGTGCTGAGGCATTGAAGCTCGACGAAGTCCTGGAGAATGAATTTAACTGTCTTGGATCCCGAAAGCCAGAATCAACAGTGGCGACCACCAGAAAAGTGCTGAGGCATTGAAGCTCGACGAAGTCCCGGAGAATGAATTTAACTGTCTTGGATCCCGCAACGAAATTAATCAGAAAAGAGTAACGGAGGAGTAGGAAAAAGTACAAATTTCCACTTTCCTCCATATCAAGCAGAACAAACAAGGCCAATAGGCACAAAGGTTCAGTTTATTATGTTGAAATATTTTTATTCGGGTTAGATTAAAATTCTCTTTCACATAGGTATAAGTTTCGTGATATAGATCTAAAAACTTTGCCCACATCATATGTTTACTACAAAATACGATTGCCCTGTTTCTTTGCCGTGCCTACAGTTTCAAACACATTAAACATTCTATTAGTTTTGTTAGAAGTTTAGAAGATTTATCTCTATCTAGGGTTACCATTCGTCGGGCTTTATACGGACATGTCCGGATATTTGGGCTTCAGTCCGGACGTTCTCCGGCTTTCTAATTTGACCGAAGTTTTGGACAATGTTTGTTTTTTTTTTAATCCACCACTTTTCAGATCGCGATTTTTTCGTAGTCGGGATTTTTCTTAAGGTTATTTATACTAGGCGACGGCACGAACTATTTTGTGCGCGGGGTTAAAATGCCTGCTATCTCATCCGACAACACTTGCGAAAGATATAGATGCTGTGATGAGCAGTAAGAAGCTAGTTCGTGTACGAATTAGCACTTCTGCAAGTTTGTAGCGAAATAGATGATGATTTAGGAAAAAAAGGACGCGCAAAATTTTATAAACAGACCATTGGGAGTCTAGATATCATGAAAAAACTACTACATGTATATTTTCAAAATTAGATTATTTGCATTTTTGAACTACTAATCTATCCCTGTATGGTAGCCATTTTGCAATTTTCCTTCCTTTTAGGGTATTTATTTCCGCCCAAAGATGCGTAAATATTAGTGTTGAAATATGGAACTTTCGACGCTCATAACTTTCAAATATTTTTCTTTTTTACGTTTTTGTTTCCATACAGGGCTATATAATGATGAGACAAATTGATATCAGTTTTTATTTTGAACGTACATCGTCAAACAGTGAAGTAATCGCCAGACTACGTTTGTATGGAAGAATATTGATCTAGTCGATCATGTAACCTTAACTATAATGTCCGGCCTTTTTTTTAAATCTGGCTTTTAGTCAGGACCTTTCAATTTTCGAAATGTAAACCCTATCTCTATTTGAATACTATGGAAATATAACTCTTTACTAGCTGTTTGTTGAGGTGAGTGCATGAGTGAAAAAAGTCTCTTCTAACTAAACTAATATAAAATTTTATACTAGTAAAATTTTATACGGGTAAAATGTTGTTTTTTGACTTGTTTTGTTTGTAAAAAATACACAGATTATAGGTATTATAGGTATCTAAACTATTCGTGAGTGACATAGTCTACTTTCGTATCTAGGCAAATTCTTGGTTCCTTTGGGATAGCCACGGGAAAAGCTTGTGCATTATGTGATATATAGGTAGGTAGCACTCTGATTGTTTCCGTTATTTATTTATTATATTACAATAAAGAACCTTCCACAAAACAACAAAATTCAAATCGACAGCCGCTGGCACTCTGAGTGGTAAACAAGGAAATCTCGTATTTCTCAATCAAATCTGAACTACATAGCGAGCTGTGATGAAATGTAGATTGAGGCGTTGTTTTCGCAAATGTTTCAGCGTTTGTTGGGAATACATTCGTCAATCAATCAACAGCTCGGCATCATGGTGAAGGTTATGTGGTTCACGTCCATGGAATTGAGCAAATCATATCAATAGTATTGGGTACATACTGGTCACGAGTTAGTGGGTAAACAATAAAAGCCGCACGGGTCGATATTCAAGGTTAAGCACTGCTTGCCGAGGTAGCTCCGTGGATAGGTAATCAGTAAATTACATTGCTATTTGCATATTTAACCCATTCTCAGCGGAAATTGCATATTATATCTAATATAGAGTGATGATGCATATTTTCGCTATATTTATTATATCTTTTGGTAGGATAACCTATTAATAAGTTTAATAATAAACTCTATAAGCAAAATTTCACCCATATATCACTTATCTATCTGATTAAGGCTGATTGTTTACGTTTACAAAAATGTTAATCTTTCGTTTTCGTCTCCAAAGTTGTCACATTTTGGTATTGTTAATTTATGATTGAATAATTCACTTATTGTATGCTGATTTAGAAATCCTACTAATATTAAAAAGGCGAAAGTTTGTAAGTGTGTGTGTTTGGTTGTTTGTTACTCTTTCACGCAAAAGATACTTAACGATCTGGATTAAATTAGACACAGATATATTACAGTCTGGCATAGCACTTTTTATCCCTCTGGATAATTTTCCACATTCACGCGGGCGAAGCCGCTGGCAGAAGCAATATTAGAAAAGAAAAAAAAAACCAACCACAATTGCCGAAAATAAAGTTATTTTTCACTTTGTAGTGTTTTTATTTGGAAGTCGGTTGTATTTTTAGGGTTCCGTACCCAAAGGGTAAAAACGGGACCCTATTACTAAGACTCCGCGATCCGTCTGTCTGTCCGTCTGTCACCAGGCTGTATCTCATGAACCGTGATAGCTAGACAGTTGAAATTTTCACAGATGATGTATTTCTTTTGCCGCTATAACAACAAATACTAAAACCTGCATAAAATAAATATTTAAGTGGGGCTCCCATACAACAAACGTGATTTTTATGCCGTTTTTTGCGATAATGGTACGGAACCCTTCGTGCGCGAGTCCAACTCGCACTTGGCCGGTTTTTTGTAAAAAGTATTTATTTTACACTTTTTAGTTATGGTACATAATGAGCAAGTTCAATAGTAAGGTACCTTAATGCCCAAAGTTATGCCTGAATACACTACCCGAATAACATAAAACTAACATAACCGGTGAAAAGAGCATGTACCAGGGTGAACTGTACATATCTGCGTACCCCTTTAGAGCGTACCGACGATTGCAGCAATCCCGAGAGATTTGCCGTGGTTTATTGAAGAGTTCTGTTGTTTATCTCCGAAGTTATTCATCAGATCTTGATCAGATTTAAACCACACGAGAAGCACCAGCTTACAAATAAAAGAAAGAAAATCTTAAATAGTTTTGAGGTAACATACATAAAAAAAATACAGTCGAATAGATAACATCCTCCTTTTTGGGAAGTCGGTTAAAAATATAGAAAAACTAAATATTTTTGGACGAAGGAAGCATATTGTTTGGGACTAACCAGGCTTTTATCATGTAGGACGAAACTCAGTGGGTTCGGCCCACTGAGTTTCGTCCGAAGAACAAATCAATCTGACACCAGTCTTGCCAAGTGGCATCGTGTTGTCCCTCCATTTAAAATATTGGTACTCAGTTCCAGGAAGCAGACACCTACATAGTTGGCAGAGGCTCGGCAGATTGACATAGGTATAAACTGCGAATTGATTGAATTCCTATTGACTTCACTTTGTACCTAATAAATTGCGACGACAAAAAATTTGGCTGTGGACGTGGCTGAGTTCTGGTCGAAGCATAACATCTAAATTAAAATTTAAAAATGGATTCATCGACACGATGAAGAAGAAGAAGAAGGGCAATGTTGTAATATCATGAAACAAAAGCCTTGGGAATTCATTCAGCCGCTTTTGGTTAAGGAGAGATACTGATATTTCAATTGCCTAACTTTTAGCAATACGTAAAGATTTAATATGTATATTTAGGTATTGTTAGAATTTTCAATATTCAGTGAAAGTAAACGTTACGGCGTACAAGTTATCAAACTGATTCTGAAAATTGGCTGAGAAGTTATAAAAGGCTAATAAAACTTGTTCTTTCACAAAAATCTTTTCAAGAATATTTTTATTACGTTGAAAGACTTACCACAATTTGCCCTACTTTGAAATTGAAGGCTACTAATTAATTAAGATACTTGAGTCAATTAATAAATATTTAATAAGTGCGTGAAATATAAATAAATAGGTCGAAGAAGAACACTTAACGTCACATTAAAACGTATAATTTTGTTTTAAAATAAAAATACAACTAAAATATTTAAAAGAATGCAAAAAGGTAAAACACTTGATAATTTAAATAAAAAAACTGCAGATATTGATATTGATTTTCTTATTTTATATATTTGGAAAGAAAAAGTTAGGAGAGAAACGTTAATTACTGGCTGTAGTAATACTGCTTTAATGCTGGATTACGGGCTGAAATAGCATCAATCTCATAGTAAAACACAGGCCGTTGTACAAAGTACGGCATCTCGGACACTGTAAGCTCGCAAGGGCTCAGGCCTCCAGCCCGTACGGTAAAGCCGGCGTACGGCTTCTAAAACTGATATCTGTTTATTCTTGAAAACTACGCTTAAAAGATCTGCGCTGTATACGCGGGATAATGCACACAAGAACTCATAGACAATCAAACCTTTAAAATTTAGGCTTATAGATTCACCAAAATAGTACATGATGGTACAAGTGTGCAATGTTGGTGATTACCGCTGAGGCGCCATTGAGACCCGAGCCGTAGGTGAGGGTCTTAAGAGAGCCGAGGACGGTAATCATCAATACACACGTGTATCATACGACGTTTTTCAACACACTTGTGAAGAAAATAATACTAAAATAGTTAATATGCTACAAGTGCGGAAATCATCTTACGCACGTGTATCATACAACATTTTACTATGCATTGTGCGAGGCAATAAAAAAAATATCTGAACCAAGCAAGAAATTAATAAAATGGCGCTTATTCAAGGGCGCTCAGCATATCCACAGATTAACTAATAAAAGCTGTCACGTCGTAACGCAAAAAGGCACGAGCAAAATATTCATTCTGCCAAACATATTTAATGAATACTTATTTAAAATTAATTTATTGATCAAAATCTAAATCTAGAGTAATAAAAACGCCTTAAATGAAGTATTCGTTTTGTTTTACCTTTTATATGAATGATAATCTGTACTTAACTAATTTTTAAAACTTTTCTCAAATAATAAAAACTCTATGCGGCGGGCTGATGTTGGAGTTAAAAATAAAAAAAGTACAGGAAAGTAAAAAGCACTAGTAAAAAAAAGTGACACTTTCCGCACAGTTTGGCTGCTTGGAAAACGCTCTTTTCGAGGACATGCATTGTAAAATAATTTTCAACAGTAAAAACGAGTTTTGAAAATTTTTCCACAATGGCGGGCAAAATTAATCAGTTTTCCTATGCGCGCGCATTTAACAATGACGATCGGCGATAAACTAAAAGAATGAGGTTTCTTTTGTTTTTAGCTTTTCGTGGATAGTGTTTTAGCCACGTACAAAATAGGGAATTTAATTTTTTCTTAATTACAGAGCAAATAAAATTTATATTTAAATGAAAGTTTTATTTATTAAGCACGTACCTACAAGTTGAAATTATCTATTTAAATACGAAGTTGCATGAAATGAGCAAGCAATAGGTACATTAATTTATTTGTACTATTGAGCACGATCTTTTTTGTATCGTAACTTTTTTAAGAACAAAGCAACTCAACCAATAAATTAAAAAAAAAAGTCTCTATAACTCACTTGTGAATAATAGCAATGAAAAAGTCACAGTTTGATAACAGGTATCATTATGTGCCTAATTGCGGTGAAATTAGAGCCACTTTATGAGCAAGTGTGTTGAAAAAATATTTCTTTCATCTACGATGATTTTACTGCAGTAACATTTTTATTCATCTCATAATTATTATGAGTTATATTTTCTAGTCAATCGAAATTTAAAATTCGTGTAGTGTAAACTCGCAGCTCTTTTCTTAAGGTTCCGTAGTCAACAAGGAACCCTTATAGTATCGCCATGTCTCTCTGTCCGTCCGCAGCTTAGCTCAGAGACTCATAATGAAAGTATTTCCAGAACGTTTAGTGCGTATGGGTAGGATATCCACATGTACCGATGGCGCATCGCCGTACGTCTTTTGGTCCGATGATATAACGGGCTAGGCGGAATTAGATGATAGATCACGCAATAACAACGCACACTCACCGAAATGCAACCGATAGAAAAGCGACAAGCTGGCAATTCGGCGACGATGTTCATGGCTCTGCTGGAGCTTTGACTGACCAGAGCCGCTTGGCCCGTTTTGCGATCGATTCTAGTACATCAACCTGGTATTTGGCAGATCCGTCCCAGAGATGAGATCAGTACTCTTTGCAAGATCGAACTTACGCTTGATAATACTTAAACAGCTGTTCTGGCGTAAAGTACCGTCTCACCTTCGCAAGGATCCCTTAATTTTTGGCAGGCAGTTGAGCCTTTGCCTCAATGTATGGGCCAAAATTTTGTGTCGATTTCATCGTTACGCCAAGAAACTCAAGACGTCCGTTATCGGCACGATTACACCTCGGCAAGACGGTGCCGGGTGAAATTGGCTCTATTTTGAGAAAAGACAACCTGTGTTTTAGCGGCATTGTAATTGAACAGATTGCCCCATTTAGTTCCTGCCTCCAAGGACAAGCTCAAACGCTCCACCAGGTTGACAAACAAAAAAGGCGTAACACCTAATTGGCGTATAGTTAGCTGCCACGCTTACAGAAGTATATTTTATTTTATCGGATTACACGCATTTCTAGAATCATACACGTGCAAAACATGCTATAAGTGAACTTACACATGTTGAAATTCACAAACAAAAATAAAAACATGTGTTTGGTCAGGAACGAAGTTTCTCACGCCTTTCCTTCAACTAACAATCTTCTTATAAAAACAACAAATTATGTAAACAAGTATGGAGGCCAGCGCTACCCCGGACGGAATCGAATTTCGCATTTTCACTAGACAACTCCTACTGCATTACCGCAAGCTACGTTAAGGAACTTCCTTTAAAAAAACGGTTATATTTAAGCATGAATATTCTGATATGCCAACCACAATATTATGTCTATATAGCAACATTTTTAGTGAGGAAGATGTGCGTGGGCACGGCGTAGGGCTCCTCCTTTCTAATGCAGCTAAGAACAGCCTCCTGGACTGGAAGCCGATCTAGTCGGACCGAATCATTTACGCCCGTTTTTACTCGAGAGCCATCGAGCATCTCCATCGTACAATGCTACGCCCCAACTAATGCATCGCCAGAGGATACCAAAGACGATTTCTACAAGCCCTAAACGCCACCCTTAGGAGCATCAAGAAACAAGACATCGTCCTAGTCATGGGGGACCTGAATGCAAAGGTTGGGAGCGTTAACACAAACCGCGAGCGGCACGTGGGTACGCAGGGGCCTGGAGTTTGTAATGATAACGGAGACCGATTTGTCGAATTTTGCCAGAACCACGACCTGACCATTGGAGGAACATTATTTATACATGCGGACCACCACAAGTACACGTGAAACTCACCCAATGGAGTCACTAAGAACCAGATTGACTACCTTGCCATTAGCGCCAAATGGCGTTCCTCATTGCTCGATGTACGAAACCGCAGGGGCGCCGATATTGATAGCGACCACCATCTGGTAGTTGCTGAAATCCGGCTTAAGGATGCAGTGGCCCGTGCGGCTGGAGGACCCGGCAAGATCGGAAGAAGGTTCGACGTGAGCAAACTGCGTGACCCGGGCATCCGTAAAACGTTCCAAATCGAGCTGCGTAATCGTTTTTCGAGACTTGATACCAGTTCGGACCCATTGGACGAGGAGTGGAAACGCATCAAAGTGGCCTATACAGAAACCAGCTCCGGCGTTCTAGGACACAAACCGACTCATTCTCGCGAAGACTGGACAGCACACTTGGAGCCTGATCGAAGACAGAAGAAACCTTCATCTAAGATTGCTTGAAACCCGTAATGACGCCAAGCGAGCCAACCTTAACATGCAATACCGTCAGAAACGCAGAGAAATCTATCGCAGCACCCGCAAAGATGGGAGGCAGTGGGCTGATGGTATTGCTGATCGTGCTCAACAAGCTGCAAACACCGGTAACGTGAAGGAATTGTATCAAGCTACCAAAATCTTGGCAGGTAACAGCAAGTATAAGAAGAAGCCGCTCAAGTCTAAAGACGGTCAGCTCATAGTAACGTGGGCAGGGCAGCTCTTACGCTGGCGTAATCACTGCGAGGAGGTCTTCCGTTTGTCAGCAACATCAACACCTGACACACTGCAAGTCATTTCTACACCATCCCAGCCTCTCAACATCGACACGGAACCACCGTCAGCTTCGGAAGTTGCAAGAGCAGTCCTCTCTTTGAAGACAGGCAAAGCACCAGGACTCGACCTGATAACTGCGGCAATGCTACAAGCTGATTTATCCTCCGCCGTCAACGTTCTGACGCCCCTCATTGAGAGGATATGGACCACCGAAGAGCTTCCGGACGAATGGAACAAGGGTCTTTTGATAACTGTACCCAAGAAGGAAGATCTTAGTCAATGCGATAACTGGAGAGGTATTACGTTGTTCTCAATTCCCTCGAAGGTTTTCCGCAAGATTATCCTGGATAGGTTATCGAAGGCCGTGGATCCTTCCTACGCAAAGAGCAGGCTGGTTTTCGCGCGAACCGCTCGTGCACGGATCAGATCAACACTCTCCGTATCATTTTAGAACTGGCATCAGAATGGCAGAGGGAGATATATCTCACCTTTGTCGATTTCGAAAAGGCATTTGATACGCTGAAGAGGTCCAGCATCTGGTCCCGCCTACTGGACATCGGAGTGCCGCCAAAAATTGTCCGTCTGTTGGAGAGTATACACAAGAATTACTTCTGTAGAAAAACTCACGACGGCTTCATCTCGGATGATATAGCAGTACACGCAGGTGTCAGGTGTGAATACTTCACCGTTGCTGATTGGCACAGAGGCAGTGGAACGCGTCCACAAGTTTACTTACCTCGGGAGCGTCGTCGGACATCGCTTCAAGGATCGCCAAAGCACGAGCTACCTTCGCACAGCTGAGACCTGTTTGGCAATAGCGGCAACTGACCCGAAGGATTAAACTCAAAATCTTCGGGTCAAATGTCAAATCCGTGTTGCTTTACGGGTGCGAAACGTGGAAGGTCACAAAAGACATCTCACGCCAAATCCAAGTTTTTGTCAACCGCTGTCTTCGTCGCATACTCGGCATTTACTGGCCCGAGATCATCACCAACGTGGAGCTGTTGTAGCAATGCCACGAGTGCCCGATCGACCGCCAGATCAAGCGTTGCAAATGGAGTTGGATTGGCCACACGCTGCGAAGGGATTCTGATCATATACCGAAGCAAGCGCTGGATTGGAATCCCCAAGGCAAAAGAAAGCGTGGCCGTCCCCGTCAAACCTGGCGTCACACCTTGTTGGCGGAAGCGACGAGCATCGGTATGACGTGGAGCGAGGTGAAGCGTGAAGCTCAAGACCGATCGCGATGGAGGACTACTGACGACGCTCTTTGCCCCATCCAGGGGACGTAGGAGATTAAGTGAAGTGAAGTGATACAAACCTTCCTTCTTATAATCAAATGTATAGGTGAAATCGAAATGCAAAACCTGCCCGCCAAGAAAACTGACGAGTGACGCATTCCACCTATCGATATTTTTTGTAGGTGCCAAATGTGGAATAATTTATTATTTAAAATTGTATTCCACATTTGGCACCACGGATCAGTGGGTACTAGTGTTGGGACGTTTATTCTTTTTAAGACGCCAAAATCAAACTTTGATTAAAAACAGTAGATAGTTTAATAACATGATAAAAATATAATTTCCTATTTTACTTTTTAACCCCCAACGCAAAAACGACGGTGTGTTATGAGTTTTCGCAAGATCTCGTGTCATAATTACGTGTGTCGATAGATTGTTGATTGAAGCGTGTCCATTAAAAGCACGAAAAAGCCTGAAATAAAAATTAAATCAAAAATTTTATAACCCCCGACACAAAACCTCTAAAAAGCAAAAAATAAGACTCGTTCTCGCGTCGGGGAAGCGCTAACGACTTCACAGCAGTTTATTTGATTTACTTAGCGGTTTCCGGAGGTTTTTTAAATATTCAATTATTTTTTTTTAGTTACACTTTAGCATTTATACCCAAACTACCAGGAGACCAGAATCTTGGTTTTAGCAGATTGTTATTGTGCAGCAAGAATAATTATGCTGAGAGTAATACCGACCCCTAATGGACCCCGGCAGTAACATCCAATTGATCCGACGAGCAGCCATCGATAACCACTCCACATCGGATGTCCGTGTATGAGGCTAGTGCCGTTTATGTAGTAAATAATACCTACAATACCGAAGTATATTTTGTTTTGAACCGAAAGTACAGATTCAGCAATCAAACTTTTAGATTGCCCGGTCGAAATTCAGCTTTATTTTCTATACTGTTGTAACAGGCTGGTACTAAACAAGTACATAAATTGTAATTTATTTTATTTATTGTATTAACCTCTGTGTTTCATTTCATTGGAACACGTTCCAAAGCTTAAAAGATTAAGTGGAGTGTTTATTGTTTGCTCAGGACTCATTTCATCTGACCATTCTTGTATTTTGTTTAGTTCTAGGTATTGTCCTTTACAAAAAACCGGTCAAGTGCGAGTCGGACACTCGCTCAAAGGGTTCCCTACCATTATCGCAAATAAATAAATCACGTTTGTTGTATGGGAGCCCCACCTAAATATTTATTTTATTCGATTTTTAGTATTTGTTGTTATAGCGGCAACAGAAATACATCATCTTTGAAAATTTCAGCTATCTAGCTGTCACGGTTCATGAGATACAGCCTGGTGACAGACAAACAGACACAGACGGACCGCGGAGTCTTAGTAATAGGGTCCCTTTTTTACCCTTTGGGTACGGAACCCTAAAAAGTTAATCGAAACTGGGGGACACTTCATAAAATAAACTTGATAAGTAACTTAGCTCTCCTTCAGGTAGGCTTATGTAAGTTGTTACCTATTTAACAAAAGTTTCCGTAAAAAAACGTAACTGGTTCACGTAAAAATAAAAAATCTTCACAGTTTATGTGCCATCGTGGCCTTTTATCTCTAAGGCTATTAATCGATCGTGAAAGACCTTGATGTACAACAATAGGTATAAAAAGTTCGTGATTTCCATTTAATAAACAACCAACTCGGATTACAAAACGTAATTAAAATTTTCATGATCTAAAAAAAGCCACAGGGCACTTTTAGATACTCATTACCACACTCACTCACTCATTATTGGGAACTCTCATTAGTTATCAAAGTTGATTAAAATAGGTATCTAAAAGTGCCCTGTGGCTTTTTATAGATCATGAAAATGTTTAGTTTCCGCAAAGAGAAACGAATTATATTAAAATTTGAGGATCTTAAAAAGCCACAGGGTACTTTTAGATACTTATTTTAATCAACTTTGATAACTCTCATTGTTTCTGCAAAGAGAAACGAACTATATTAAAATTTGAGGATCTTAAAAAGCCACAGGGTACTTTTAGATACTTATTTTAATCAACATTGACAACTCTCATTGTTTCCGCAAAGAGAAACGAATTATATTAAAATTTGAGGATCTAAAAAAGCCACAGGGTACTTTTAGATACTTATTTTAATCAACTTTGATAACTCTCATTGTTTCTGCAAAGAGAAACGAACTATATTAAAATTTGAGGATCTTAAAAAGCCACAGGGTACTTTTAGATACTTATTTTAATCAACATTGACAACTCTCATTGTTTCCGCAAAGAGAAACGAATTATATTAAAATTTGAGGATCTAAAAAAGCCACAGGGTACTTTTAGATACTTATTTTAATCAACTTTGATAACTCTCATTGTTTCTGCAAAGAGAAACGAACTATATTAAAATTTGAGGATCTTAAAAAGCCACAGGGTACTTTTAGATACTTATTTTAATCAACATTGACAACTCTCATTGTTTCCGCAAAGAGAAACGAATTATATTAAAATTTGAGGATCTAAAAAAGCCACAGGGTACTTTTAGATACTTATTTTAATCAACTTTGACAACTCTCATTGTTTCCGCAAAGAGAAATTAATTATATTATCGTACTAGCTTTTGACTGCGGCTTCGCCCGCGTGAATGTCAAAAATTATCCCAAGCATGCTATTCCAGACTATCGTTGTGCCAAATTTCATCCAGATTCGTCGATCCATTTGAGCGTCAAGAAGTAACAAACATACAAACACAAGTGTGATTTATTGTTCTTAGTATTACCTAATTGATACCTATCAAGGTGTAGATGTCAAAAATGTAAAGTGGAGTTTCCTAGGGGGTGACCATAAGCTCTTAGAGTAAGGTTATGTTGAGTGTGTGTAAGGGACAGATGTATATGACTTGTATACATCTGTCACTTACGCGATCTCAAAATAACCTTACTCTAAGAGCTTATCGCTAATCCCGTGATCTTCTCTATAGAAAATGTCAAATTGAAGCAACAAACTTAATTTAGGTGAGTGCCTAACTTTCAACTTAAAATGAGAATTTAGGATTGAACCGGTGATTTGAACTGGTCTTACATAGTTAATTTTCTGGGTTAAGAAAGTATTCGTCAGGAAAACCTCTTGTAGATTTGACTTCTGAAAGTAAAGATAATATTAGAATTAAAATTATACTCACAGATAATTTACCTGACTGTCAGACTCGGTGGAAGAACGAAAAACTTTCTACACGTCAGCGTGTCACAATAAGATTATATTTAGGCAGATATTGCCGCGATTCCAGATAGCATAGGTCTATCTACTGGTCTGAATTTGTTGGTCTACTAAACAGAAAGAGTGATGAGAGAGAGGTTTGAAACTGAGTGAGTTGGTCTACAGAGACGGAAAGACCATGATGAGTAATTAACATGAATATTTTACCTTTTTTTTAGTTGTACATGGTTCCTAAATGCAAATTTCAATTCGTCGGCATAAGTGAAGAAACTAATTTGTGAACTATTGATTAGTTTGTGTGCAGTTTCCATTGACACAGAGATATGTAGGTTCTGTATCGGCAAAAGTTTTGATTGTGTTTTCATCGACTGTATCAAATGCGAATGATTTAAAAATGAGACTGCAGGGCGTAACAGGAAACGAAGTGAAATGTACTGGATGAAATAAATTGTTTAATTGCCGAGATGACCGTATTTGCACTGCATTTTAAATTATTTTAAAACCCATTGCCACTGAGGTTTTCCGGTGTTGTTTTATCTTTGAAAAAACCCTGCTTTTTGGGTCAGCTACTCAGCTCATACTTTTAACTTATTTACAATGAAAAAGGTGGGTACACACATTTCAGTGAGAGAATACGCATAATCTGATTTAAATTATGTAAGTTTTATTCGAGTTATATCATTAATTAATTAAAATTGCGGGAATGTGCTTGATGCGAGATCGGTCAGATCGGTCAATGTGGCGACGATGCCTGGGGGAGGCCTATGTCCAGCAGTGGACGTATTTCTGCTAAAATGATGATGATGACGATATCATTAATATTTTTATGTTTGTGGTAAATAAAATTCGCGTGTCAGTTTGAGCTGATCCTAAGGCTTTGTCGAAAAACGACACAAGTTATGACATAAATGAGAATATTTTGGAGCATTATCTCGACGTCTAGATCTTTAATATCATATACCTTTCTAAGTATAAAGAAATGGTGTAACGAGGCAATTTAGAATATACTACAACACCCAATTATCTCTACACGATGCTAACTAGGCGTGGTTAACTCGTTAGGAACAAATTAATTTGGGAAAACAAAAAGAACGTGAATAAAAGAAGTACAATCGTGGTTGTAATAATGGTCGAGAGAGGTTTAATATGGCATGATTATTCCTATCAGAAAATAGTTCTAGTTAGGCAACTTCAGACTTCACAGAAATGTCATTTTAGCCTTATGCGACCACAGAACATCGAATGAATTTAGTTTAACAACTATGAACAGTAGCCACCGACAGAAGCATTCAGCCAGATACTTAAGAAACTAGAATCCAATTTAGAGCAGTTGGAATTGAACGGTTGGAAAAGCAGCTACCGTGTTTAAGTATTGAACTATAGTAGGTACCTAAACGTCACCTATATTTGACTTTCAAATTAAGTAATTATTTTTTCTCAAAAATGGTATGTAATGTTTCCATAACATCTCTCAAAAGTATCCAGAAAGTGAACTCTACCGGAGACTTATTCACAACTGTCCAGTAAGAAGCGAGATTTTAAATTTGGAATCTCCTACTGTCCAGTAAGTAAGAAGGAATCTCCTACTGTCATAAAACATAGTACCAGACACAGATTAGAGTTTAGCCATTACAACATGGTTATAGGAGGGAGCCTCCAAATATATATCTATCACTCTTTTCGGTATGAAATTTTATGAGATAGATATATTTTTGAGTCCGTTTATCAAGATGTACAACAAACAAATATAAATGCCCCCGGTAAATCGATCACAATATCTATCAGTAATTGCCCTAATATGAATGTAATCTTCAATATTAATTAAACGAATTTGTTGTTAAACTTTCTTTAATTTTTGAGAAAAGCATTATACAAGCCTCAATAAGAAAGCCATCCTGGCCTCGTATATAACCGGACTTCACCTGCGGTTCGGTCCGATTAACTCATACTGGGCCAGGAAAGCTTACTTACTGGATTCTGCAGTAATGTACTATAAAGGTAAATCATTTGAATTGACTTGTAATTTTCAACGAAATTCTAAATATAGTTAGCTTAATCCCATTTCTGTCTTACGCTGAATACTAAATCATTGTTTACTACAAAACTTAGGCGTCCTTAGTAACTGAATATTCAATATTATTTATCTTCATAGTTTGAAAACTTTCTAAGAACAACCTACACAGCAAACATTGAACTCAAAAGCAGCGGGAGTAAATTGATAAACAACTGACTTATAAAGTAATAACAAAGTCTTTAGATACTTAAAAAATACTGTAAATCTAAGTTGTATTCTAAACTCGGGTTAACTTAAAACCCGACTTACCAAAAAGGAGGAGGTTCTTTGTTCGACTTTATTTGTTTTTTTTTGTATGTTCACCGATATCTCCGTCAATTGTGTACCGATTTATAAAATCCTCCCAATTAAATTTGGTGAAGATCTGATGAAGAACTTCGCAGATATACAACAAAAATCTTCAACAAATAACGGAAAAGCTCTCGGGATTGCTGCAATCGCATGCCTGTTTATTGTTTATATCATTTCATAACATAACATCACGCCAGTACGCTATAAAGGGGTACGTACAGTTCAACTTGGTACACTCTCATTTCACTGGTTATGTTCAGTTTCATGATATGCGAGTAATCTATTCTGGCATTGTAAACTACTTGCCTATTAGGTAAGTACAACTAAAAAGTGAAAAATAAAAAACTTTTTACAAAAAAATACTACCGACTTCCAAATAAGAAAACTACAAAGTTTTGGAAGCAAGTGTCCATAACGCAAACAAATAGTACCTACCAAAGACACCGACTTCTAAAAATAAAGTTATTTTTCACTTTGTAGTTTTCTTATTTGGAAGTCGGTAGTCATCATCATCATATCAGCCGAAAGATTTCCACTGCTGGACATAGGCCTCCCCAAGCGTCGCCACATTGACCGGTCCCGTGCGTCTCACAACCAGCGGATCCCCGCAACCTCGGTAGTATTTTGTTGTAAAAAAGTTTTTATATTTCTCTACAGGTTTGTTCATATTGTATCTTCATACAAGTATCAGCTGATCAACACTTGTATGGAAGATAAAATATTTCTTTTGAGAATTGATGATGACTTCATTGGAGAAAATATTTCATCTATACAGTATATACAGTTTTTAAAATATGATCACGCCTTACCGTTACACACTATTTAAGAAAAGAAAGTAAATACTCTGGAGAAGATGAAAATCAATCTGAAGCTAGCAGCACCGACACATGGGACTACATTTATTTATTAAACATTGGGTCCCTTACGAATGAATTTACTTTTCAGTCTTTATAGTCTAATCACACTACACGAATGCCGTTATAATATTGGTTTGTTTGTTTGTACTATTAAACGAGTGGTGTGAGTGTGGAGCTCGTGGCTAAATAATAAAAGCCGCACTGGTCGATCATCAAGGTTAAGCAACGCTCGACGAGGTCGGTCCGTGGATGGGTGACCATTTCAATATACCAAGTTTCCTCCGAGCTTCGGAAAGCACATTGAGCCGTTGGTCCCGGCTGTCATTTGAAGATCTTTGACAGTCGTTACGAGCAGTCAGAAGCTTGAGATCTGACACCAGTCTTGCCAAGGGGTATCATGTTACCCAGTTACTGGGTTGTGGAGGTCAGATAGGCAGTCGCTCCATGTAAAACTGCTCAGCTGAATCCGGTAAGACTGGAAACCAAACCCAATATAGTTGGGAAAAGGCTAGGCAGATTGATTTTGTTTGTACAGAAATGACGCAGAACCTGAAAAGGGGTTATTGCACGCTTCCACTTTTACTATAGAACCACCCAATGCAAACGTATCTAAATGTATGGGGCAGTTGACTTTTATTTGCAATTTCAGGGTTGGTTTCATAGGTAGTTTTTTTTTTTTTCTGTTATACCTCCGTGTTTCAATCATGACGTTTTATTTTGTTAGCCAGTGCGGAGGACACGTATCTATGCTGACTTGATTTTCTATAAACGTAATCGTACCGAAATGGTATTTTAAACCCCCGACGGAAATATAGAGGTGTTATAAATTTGTCGTTGTACTTGTGTGTTTGTGTATCTGTCTGTGTCATAGCCTAAACAGATGAACCGATTTTGATGTAGTTTTTTTTTTGTTTCAAAGGTTATTTGACTTTATAGAGAGTGTTCTTAGCTATGTTTGATGAAAATCGGTTTAGCCGTTAAAAAGTTTTGGGCGTTTTACTCTTTGAATCGGGGTGTTTTCGCAAGATATCGTGCCATAGTTACGTGTTCAATACATTGTCGATCGAAGCGTGTCTAAAACTAGATAAATTATGTAGTCTATATACTTCTATACTAATATTATAAATAGAAAGATTTTTTTTTTGTTTGTTTGTACCGAATAGGTTCTGAAACTACAGGACCGATTTAAAAAATTCTTTCACTATTAGAAAGCTACATTATTCCTGAGTGACATAGGCTATTTTTAAAGCTCGAAAACGGGTCCTGTGGGATGGTCCACGGGAGCGACGCCGCGAGGAACAGCTAGTATGAAATAAAAATGTGTCGGAGGTTTTTAAATTTTACTTGTTACCACAGGTACTGCGGTTTCATACATGGCTTATCCCTCCCATTTAACCCTAAACCATATGTAGGAGCGCGACCTAAGTGGTACCTGGTCGCTACGCTACTAAGTTAAACACTCAAAGAACTTTTAAAGGTTTATTGTTGAGAGCTAACAAGGTAACTTTTAGGCTAAGCTATCGCTAAAATGGGAAAATGATGAAAATTACAGCACCCGCTCGCGGCGCATTTAGTGCAACCGTATTGTATTGCTAGGTCAGCAAATGTTGCGGTGCCGCTTGGTAACAGGCGACATCGCAACTGAGGCGGGCCGCGATGTCTTATGGAGATTTCCAGGTCCCATACGATATCGCGGCTGAGGGTTGGAGGCCGCGGCGGGAGAGGAGTGCCGGTATTGCGGTGCGCCGCTCTCCCTACCTTCCGCGGCCTAGACGGGGTCGCCACCGTCTGATGGCGGACGCGGTGGGGCCGCAGGGGAAGAGGAGTGTCGGTATAGCGTTAGCCGCTCTCCCTATCCCCTGCGGCCGCAAAATGGTAGGTGGCGGGGCCATTGACCTCGACCCGTCACAGTGGGACCAAGGGTGCCATACACGGGGTCGTCTGGCACCCATGTGCTGAATTGGTCCCTGGGGTGGTCACGGCGTACAGTGTGTTCTGGTGCACCGGTGATGGGGGGTACTCCCCCGAGGAGGGTCCGGTGACGGACAGCCGCGGCGGGTTCGCGGTGAGTGCTAACGCGTGCCCGTGTTCCCGCCATAAGCGGCACTGGAGGACACCGTGGAGTTTTAGTGGGTTAGAGTCCCACATAACTGCACTATCTCCCCGTGGTAGTGCAGTATGCATGAGCATTTCTCCACGCAAAAAAAAAAAAAAAAAAAAAAAAAAAAAAAAAGGTCAGCAAATGTGGTCGATTGCAATAATTGCTTCGAACACCATAAGTTACCATTTAAGAATAGGGCAAAAAAGTACTGACTTAAGTAAGGAATAGTACATTGTTATCCTAGGGGTGAAAGTAACTTATTTAGTCCCGAGACGGGGTTTGGCGCCCAGAACGAAGTGAGGGCGCCAATAGTTCGAGGGACTAAATAAGTCTTTAACCCGAGGTAAACACTGTGCTTTTCATTACAAATACAAGGAAATAAAAATAAAAACATGAATTAGCTAAAGAAAAAATGATTGCCGCTTTCCCGCCTATTTTGTTTGTTTTTTTTTCTGTGGCCGGCCTGCTATTCAGCCATTATTTTTTATTTTCATCATTGAAAAAATGGTAAATATTTTGCCCAAATCTAAGTTATTTTAAAGAAATTGTTGAAACTAAATTATAATAAAGTTATTTAAAAATATATATTCTTTAATCAATACTTAACTTTAAGTTATTTCAATTTTACTTCGTGGTTGTATAGAAAGTTGGAACATGGTTCAATAGATATGTGAAAAGGAACTAGTTTTTTTTTTTAAATAATTTGACAGCTGTCAGTTGAAAGCGATTCTCCCTAGTGCTGAAAAGTATTACTTTCAACCCGCTCCTCAGGCAACTTAAGACCTACTTTCAGAGTATGAGTAATGAAAAAGCCGTTTTCACCACTGACACTACATATACCTCGATGTTATCTTAGCTCAGAAGTGATTTTCTTGAGACAAGGCTAGGCAGAAAAGTCTGAATAAATTCGATTAGTGTCCAACCAAGTCATATTCCCTCTATTATTCCTAGCTTATTGATTTATATATGACAATGTTCCCACAAATGTTATCCTGGAACTTTCTCTATTGACTTTTAGATTAGGAAATATGTTCATCTTGGAACGTCGTATATTTTCATCTGATTTACTATTACGTTGGTTTATATATACACATACATACATATATCAACCCACGCCTTTTCCCATGGGGTAGGCAGAAGCCACCTGCTACCATCCTTACATACCTTAGTTTATCTTTAAATATTGCTGGACACATGAAGTGTACTTTTTTTTTTTTGTTTGGGAAGTCATCCAATGACTTCTCCCGCTCTGGGTGAGGCGTGAGGGCGTGTCAGACTTTTACTGACTAAACCCCACCCGTGTTCCTTCAGTTGCTTGAGCCAGGGCCGCGGTAACTCTTTTTCAAATTTTATCCGCGACCCAGGCATCGGCCCTTGCGAACCCCGTCAGTTCTGCTGACATCTCTTTGAGGCGCGCGTGGAACACAACGCGCCGTCGTCTCGGGCCTGGACATGAAGTGCCCTACTGATTGGATTGTAGCTGCCGTCTTTAGGTTCCAGGATCAAACGATATGTTATTCGTTCTCAGAAAACAATAATGACCATAAGTTACTTACTCTGGAAGGGTATCCTGCATTGAGTAGCATCATATATCTCTGCCTAACCTATGATTGAATACTAGTGATATCGTATATGAATACATATTTAGATTTTATTTTCGTCTATGAATCATAAGTTACTACCTATTTTTTTTTTTATGAGATAAATATTACAAATAATTAATTACGATCTAGCCTACAAGACTAATGATCAATTTAACTATAACTTAATATGTTACGTGATAGATTATGTTAAAACTAAGAATAATGTCCATTTGCACTTTTAGACAAGGCCGTAGCACTTTCATAGAGTCAGATATAATTTATAAAAAAAACTATGTTCATGTGTTATATGTATAGCACAACATTGTCACTATTATTCATTAACTTTGTACACTACACTAATTCAAAATGTTTAGTTGTTTTTAGCCTACGCACTACCTACCTATGTAATGGAAAAATGCTTCATTATTACAATCATGTTTGTGGAAGCGGAAAATCAAACAATTTTGTAAAAGTTAAAATTAATTTTACCTCTGCCAATGTCGGTCTCATTTTAATACTTTCTCTTTGAAAGTTTAATAACATTCGTTCGGTTCATTCTCTAAAAAGCTTTGAAGCTTTCTAGTTGAAACCCTAATTCAACTAGAAAGCTTCAAATACATAGAATACCTAGTAATGATTAAACTAAAAACGGTTTTAAATTGATAATCACGAGTAATCTTCATTAAATATATCTAAGAATTTCTCGTAACTCCCAGTTATAATGACATGCACATATTTTGCGAGCAGGCAGTAATAATTGAGCACTTAGCAATGACAATATTAGCTTAAGTCATTAGCGAGGTTCAACATTTTGCATTGAGATGTTCGGCTTGACGGCCTATTTATAATTTTGAATTATATAATTCCTAGGCTCGTGTATTACATCTATGTGCCTAGGCTTAGGCTTTAAATACATAATATACTTGATCTTAAATAAAACTTCTCTACGGAAAAAAATATGATTATGTGTTTTTAACAATTTAAGGATTTTTTTAACACGCTTTTATTAGCTTGGTATATATCTATGTACTTATCTTTCAAAGTAATTTTCACCCCCTTCAAAACGTCGGCATTATTTGAAACTTTGTACACTTATCAAGGACCGATGACAATGCAATGATTTAAAAATTTTTGTCCCATTATCCTTACTAGGTTCTGCAGGATTAGCGATTGAGCTAAAAAGTAAAAATAAATTAATCAATCTGCCTCGCCTTTGCCCATTTTCATGGAGCGAATGCCTATCTGACCTCCACAACCCAATATCTGGGTAACATGATGTACCAACGGCTTAACGTGATTTTCGAGGCACGGAGGAATCTCGGTATGTTGAAATGGTCACCCATTCACGGACCGACCTCGTCAAGCGTTGCTTAACCTTGAAGATCTGTATTAATCGGCTGTTATGAAAAGTAAAAAATAAATAATATTTAAAATACCAAAAACACGCTTTAATAGAAAGCCAAGCAAAAAAGTAGATTTTTTTTTTTTTGAACTTTATTTAACAATAAAATATTTTTTTGGTGAACATACTGTTCTTAATTTAAATTTATTAAAAAAAAAATCAACTCATTTGTTTGATTTTCTATTAAAGCGTGTTTTTTAGTTTTTTTAAACTATTATTTATTATAATGCAGTTTATATTTTTGGAATATGCTTATGCAACCTTCATTTTATACTCAATCTAGATTTATTTGTAAATATTTTTCTTTTTTTGCTTTGGCCACCTCACTTGGCCAAATCTGATGAGTTGTGAAGCTATACGAAGGGACAGGTAAGTTTATCTTTCCTGATTCCCATAACCAAGGGGTCTTTGAGTCAAGAGTGAATAGGCTACTTATAATAGCATGCTTCAACATCGACTATATCATTGCTTACCATCAGGTGAGATATCTAGTGGTAAAAAAAAACATCTATTCCATACATACGTGTGTATGGAATAGATGTTTTTTATTTGTCTGCCAAACTTATACCCCCTAGTATGTAGTCGGGCAATAACTATCAATTTGCACTTTAGCAAAAAGGATTTACGAGGTGGACGGCCTATGAATCACTTAACCTATACATAAATAGCGCGCGAAATACTTTTATTAGATGTCATATCTTAGGATGGTACTTAAGAAATAATTAATTTCCGGAAAACAGACGACGGGGAAATTCAGATGCCGAATATTTTATGGGAAGCCGGAAATTAACGTCGTTTCCACCAAACAATTTTCAGATTCAAAAAACTTGATGTTTTTGTTGATATTCACACGGCATATAAGTACTTAGACAAACATTGATGGATAGTATTTAGATATTAACTCCCATAATGTGAACCAGGCATCAGTTACGAGAAAGCTGTCTGTGTATTTCAAAAAACCACGACACGAAATTACACAACCTTTGTTATCACATGTGGAATAACATTTTAGTATAATAAAGTTACGAGTATTACCTCCAAAGTATCCCCATCTAGGTTTCCAAGTGCTACGTAAGTACTCACTTATAGTTTTAGAATCATATGTACGGAAAATCAAGCAGAAAGCGTTTGGAAATGTTTTCTTTACCGGGGAAAGAATATTCCTTTGACCACAATGGAAGCACTCGAACAAAGTTATCGTTTGTTAACATTCAATTTCCTTGAGTAACTTTGGAATCAAAGCACACTTAACGTTGGATGCGAAACGTGCGAAAAATATTCATTTGAGTTATGATTCTCTCTCAATGTTTGTTACGGCTGTTTGCTGGTACAATTCGTAAATAGTTTTTGTTGTGATCATCATCATCATCATATCAGCCGAAAGACGCCCACTGCTGGACGTAGGCCTCCCCCAAACGGTGTGTCTTGATACGAGTCATAATTTCTGACACTTTTTTTCTAATCAGTACGCCCTAAGAGAATGAAAGAAATGAATAAAGGATCTATAGCTGTGCAGCACTGTTATATTTATATTGAGGACTAGCTGTGCCCGCGGCTTAGCTCCCGTCAACTGCCTGCCCTACCCTGATGAAACAAAAACTACGTAATACTTCAAGTTACAAACAATTTTTATGTATTTACATTGGTTTCATACATTTTACGTGATGCGTGCCTAACTAGACAGACAAACAGATAACAAAACAGACAAAAATTACAAAATCCTTAAAGGCGATATATACGCCCCAATGTTAACGCAGTACTGGCCGTGCGCCCGCTCGATGCCAAAATATCAATATTGAACCTCCTTTAGAACAGTTTTGTTTGCAAAATATTATTTGATTTACATATGCTATGTTAGTATAGTATATGCTATGAAGAAATTCCAGC
This sequence comes from Orthosia incerta, assembly GCA_948252205.1. Lineage (NCBI taxonomy): Eukaryota > Metazoa > Arthropoda > Insecta > Lepidoptera > Noctuidae > Orthosia > Orthosia incerta. The sequence continues at coordinate 13,643,365 of OX411748.1, forward strand.
CATAAATTTTTCTGTGTTTTATTATATTTAAACACAGATTTAAAAAAAAAATTAAACATCCAAGTCATTTTGGAGCAGTATCCAAAAGTAGCGAAAAAATAGCGTGTTGTTAATTATATTTTTAAAGCAAAACTATTTGTTATACGAAAAAAACATGTGTTAAAACATGAAACAATAATAAATATTTTTTTTTTCAAACCTTTTAACCTAGATGTTACTAAGGAGTATGCTTTAGAAAGTTACCGTTTTACGGCACTAAAGCGGATGTAGGCCCTTAACACCCTGGCTACTTTTAAACGACTTACCAAAAAGGAGGAGGTTCTATGTTCGACTTTACGTTTGTTTTTTTTTTTGTATGTTCACCGATATCTCCGTCAATTGTAGACCGATATTGAAAATTATTTTTTTGTTTGAAAGTGTATGTTTCGAAATTGGTCCCATTTTAATTTGGTGAAGATCTGATGAAGAACTTCGGAGATATACAACAGAACTCTTCAATAAAAAACGGCTAATATCTCGGGATTGCTGCAATCGCAGATGTGTACAGTTCACCTTGGTACACTCTCATTTCACCGGTTATGTTCATTTTCATGATATTCGGGTATCTATTCTGGCATAATACGTAAATACTTGCCTATTAGGTAGGTACAACAAAAAATTTTAAAATAAGAAAAAACCTGTTTTACAAAAATATACTACCGACTTCCAAATAAAAAGTCGGTTAAAAACTATTAAGTGAAAAATAACTTTATTTTTGGAAGTCCTTGTCCATTTTCTTGTATTTTTTTTTTTTTTAAATATTTTCTATGGCCAAAAACGACTTTTGTGCAGATTACCCTACAAAAATCATACGAGTAAGTACTTAAAAGGTACTAATAACTATCTTTACCAAAACAGCTACTTTTTCAGCGAAAATTTCTCAATAACTACAAGATATATGATAAAAAAAATAATGACAAAAATAAAAACGACACAGGTCACAGGCCCTTGAGCGGCTCTTGAGCGATACTGAATGCCTCGCGCGAGCGCAACGGTTTATAAGGCAATTTATTACAATAAAATGAGCTCTCAACAATATAATATAAAAATTAATACATAATAAATATAATTACATAATATAATTAATAATTCATATTTACCAGTTATTTTTATATTCAACATATTCTTACGCGTAGACGACGCTTTCGCACATGATAAAATTGTCTTTTTTCCGCGTGGACAAAATTTTTTTTTAAGTAAAAATACAATAAACTTTGAAAAATAAAATTGATGGCTTTCTAGTATACTTTATGCCCAGTCCATATCATTTTTTGCAGATTATTATTCGCCACCTTGTCATTATAGAAAAAGCAATTGAAAAACCTGGTGTTTCGGGATTTCGTAAAAACGTGTGTTAGGAATTTATTTTTCTAATTTAATTTGAGCAGTTATCAAAAATATGTCATTTACGTTTACTAGATAACTATGTGACGCAAAAATATGCATTAAAAGATTTATCACATATCTTGTAGTTGTTGAGAAATTTGCAATGAAAAAGTAGCTGTTTTCTGTTTTTAGCTCGTGAAACTTGTAGGGACTCGAGTTTATTGAAGCATTCTAGCAACACGGAGTGACAATTCTCCTCAAGTTGAAAAGATAAATGAGGATCAGCCCCTCTCCTTACTTTATTTGAATTCCAAGCACATTTAAAATCTAAACTCACTGATGTTTCGGAACTGGTATTTGTCGAAAAGATTCTGTTTTTTCCAGAATTATTTAAGACTACCAGTGGCTTCGCCCGCTTGAAAAATGTTTTCTTTTCCCAAGTGAAAATTGAAAAACCTGGTGTTTCGGGATTTCGTAAAAACGTGTGTAAGGAGAGATACTAGATAACTATGTGACGCAAAAATATGCATTAAAAGATTTATCATATATCTTGTAGTTATTGAGAAATTTGCAATGAAAAAGTAGCCTATGTGCTATTCCAGACTATAATCTCTGTGCCAAATTTCATCCAGATCCGTTCAGCCGTTCTAGCGTGATTGAGTAACAAGTAACAACTATACATCCACACCTGCATCTAAACATTCACATTTACAATATTAGTAAGATTCGTTTTCCATTCATATGTAATTTCTCATCGCTGAAGGCTTTATACAAGTGGCATTCGATGTCAGCGAAGGCGATAGTCGAAAAGTAGTTTTTTTTTTTTCGATTCATGTTCGTGCCTTTACTCTGTAGTGGGACTGTAACAGGCTGGTATTATTATTTAATCATCCGATTGTGTTTTCTAGAATTAAGGGCCTTCCACCGCTTTAGTGCTGTAAAACGGCTACTTTCTAAACCAATATTCCTTAGTAACGGCTAGGTTAAATGGTTTGGTTATTATTGATTCATGTACATTATTTGTGAAACATGTTTTTTTCATATAACTAATAGTTTTGCTTTAAAAAAATAATTAACAACACTATATCTTTTCGATACTTTTTGATAATCCTCCAAAACAAATTGGATGTTTAAAAATATATTTACATAGAAAAATTGATGGCTAGAATTTCTTCATAACTGAAGCGTAAGTAAATCAAGAATATTTTGCAAACAAAACTGTCCAAATAGAGATTCAATATTGATATGTTGGCTCCGAGCGGTTGCACGGCCAGTACTGCGTTAACACTGGGGAATATATACGCCTTAATTGATTGGTTCGGGAAGGAGTACGTATCTGAGTTAAAAATAACTTCAGACAATACTGATTTCTCTAATTTCGAAGACATTTTAATTTACTCCAGTAAATTTTCTCTTCTAATTTCGCCGTACTTTCAAGCAATTTCTTAGCTAACATTAGATCATCAGTACCTATATCGTCATTAGTTTATCCCTAAAACAACATCATTGAAAATCTCGCATTCGTTTCAATTCTCTTGCTAATCGACACTTACAGACACGCCTAAGACAAAGTGCTCAGATAATTGCATTGTGACGCCGCAGGCTGTGGCTTGGCAACGACAACCACATCGTATTCAGGAACATTGAATACTTCGCTAAATCGATTTAACCCAACATTCTGAACACGACATTAAATTAACTGTATAATGGTATCAATATTTATCGAGATGTTCATAAAGACTAATCTATTTATTGACTTCCGATTCCGATCCCCCAATTCATAGAATATTTTTATGAGACGACCTGACGACAGGAAATAAAATCACATTCTATTGTTAAAAGGAATAAGGATACCCTTTTTCCTATAATTATGATATGGCAGGAAAAACATTTGGAAATATGAGAAATATTTTGTTTTCTTTGACGCTAAAATACTCGTATGTACCATCAAAAACATAACGGAGAGAAATTTGTTGCTAACCAATGTTAGCAAAATAATTTATTTGCGCGAACGTGATTTTTATTTAAGCTTCATCGATTGCAAAAAGGTGTGACGTCCTGTTAAATAAATCCTATTTTTTTCTACCACGAATATCAACGAATCTGTTAAGTGCTGTAAGGTTGTCTGTCGGAACGAGTAAAAAAAAAACCCTGTCCGTGCCTGAAAACAGAATCATTTAATTCCTGAACACACACCACATCTGAAATTTTACATTCAAAATGTAAGTGGCGGTGGTTTTATCTAACGGACATTACTGAATTAACAATTTCAAGTTTCTTTAACTCTAAATTCCCAATTCAGAAACCGGTCCTTAATACCTACTGAATATTTTTAATATAGCCATTTTTATTTAAAACAAAGAAAAAAAGAAGTCTCGGCTTTCGTTGTTGGACTTAATTACATTATTCGCCTTTAACATAATTACTTTTATTTCCATTAGGTTTATACAACTTTTAGAACCAACATAAAATATAGAACGACCACAGATCATAGAATTGTTTCTATGATCTGTGAGAAGGAAATAACATTGTCTAAAAATTTCTCTGGGTGGTGTTCTCATTGAAATGTACGTGCTTCTGTAAACAATTCACAATTACAAAATTTCTAATTAATAATTTAAAAGTGTCTAAAACTTCAAATAAACACGAACTTATGCACAACAGCTCTAACAGCCTGAAACAGTCTGACGGCGTTGGCAGTATAATTAAAACTATAACTACCCTATCGCAAAATTTATTACGGAACGGAACATTGATTACGCAAGCTGTAGGTAGGTAGGTATCTACAGTATCTATCTACCCTCTTCACAACTTCAATAAATGAGTGTAATAAAACTATCTTACTTTAACTTTTACCTTCGAGTTCACCTAGATACGAATGCAATTCCTTTTATTAAACTGAAGAAATTCTTCTTCGTATTATTGCTACAGTTATCAACCGTTAATAAATGCTTGCTCAGAAGGTACTCACTTTCTTTTGTGTGCTATGTTGCTCACCAAAATTGCTTCACGGTGTGTGTACATAGAGCGTAAAGTGGAGCTCAGAAATTCTCGTTTCTTTTTAAGCTTTTGGTCGTGATAGCGCACTCAAAGGGACGTTAATATAGAGATATGCAAGTGCACTGAGAGCAACGAAATTTACCCTCTTTTTCATCATTTCATATATGTCGCGAGAATTCTGCATTGGCGTTGATAGAGAAATTAACTATTACAAGGTTTTATTTACCTACTTTGACCTGTCCGGCAGGCTTATTACGTATTTTTTGCAAGAGAAAAACGATAGCGATTTTTGCGCAATACTTGCTCTTCAATACAGAAATTTTAGAGTTTTTGGTGTTTTTTTTAGAAATAAGTGTATTTGACAAACAGCGAGCGATTAGCAAACGATTGTGTAGTACTTACCATACTTACACTTAGGTAATTCCAACTTTTATGACATAAAGCGTTTGATCGCGCGGTGATTGCTGATTGCTGTTCCTTACGTAATATGCCTGCCGGTGTGTCTGTGTATGTAATCAAATCTTAAAAGTTAAATTGGACCCACTTACTAGTGTCTGCTTTAGCTCACATTTTGCATACATGCTTGTGTCTCGTGACAATGCCATTTTTCATATGAAAGATTGTTAAAAAAAACTTTTTTTAATATCAAATTTTGTCCAGATTATAAATAATTAAAATGTGTAATGAAAATAGTTAATTCCATCTAACCGCAAAAGTTCGGTGTTCTTAATAAAGTTTGACTTTGATAAAGCAATTAATTAATTATTCTCTGCCCTAGAATAATTATCCTAGCCTTTTGGCAGATTAATTTTGTTTAAGAGCATCTTCAAACAAGGGGGTGCTTGTTGATGGCTTGAAATAATATATCTCTTTATAAAACTCTTGGTGATTATGCCAATTTCCTCATTCTCCAAAACATCGCTATTTTCAGCGGCCGAAAAATTTACAGGATAGAACGAAAAAGTCTTAATTTTTATTTTACCTCAATTGAAATCTGTGTAGGAAAACCAGATACAGCAATGTTTGCAATCCAGAGAGAAAACATCGCGGATCTATAGCGGATCTATAGAACAAATAGACGATGTTCTAAAAGTTGCTATTTCAGATCATTTGTCGTATTTGTTCACAGATATGTATGGGCGTTAGCAATCGCTTTATTACTTTTACTTCCTATCCGGGCATTTCCTGTGTTTGACTGGTTTATTGACCTTAAGAAAACATGGGTTATAGTAAATTGTCTTGTCAACATATGACGTGATATACTGATCCTCCAATTACTTGATTATCAAAACTCTTTTTGTCTAGAAGTTCTTTTTACCTAAAAAGGTTTTCAAACTGCAGAAGATTGAAAGAAAATCTATTTACTTGGGTATAGGGAATTCGTATCTGAGCGGGATAAATCTTTCAGACGAAAATTCTGTAACGGGATTTGGTAATGCTGGAGTATCGAATCTATCTTGAATGTAGAAATTGTAAGCTAGTAACTGCCTGATTTCTTACTTTAGTATTTAAACAATTTTGTTCAGGTCATGTGAAAAGAATAAAATTATATTTTAGTAAAACAGTTAACTAAATAGAAAAAGATGTTTGTTTGTTTATAGGATGTATGTTTCAGAAGTACAAGATCGGATTACGAAAATTCTTTCATGGATAGAAAGCTTATGGCACAATAGTGATTGTTACGTGCTCTAAGCTACTCTTTGTCCCGGCTTTTGTGGCACAGGCGACGGCAAAAATATCACTCTAATATTATACTGGCGAAAGTTTGTGAGTGAGTGTGTGTGTGTGTGTGTGTTTGTATGTTTGTTACTTCTTTACCCTCAAACGGCTGGGCGGATCTGGATGAAATTTGGCACGCAGATAGATTATAGTCTGGAATAGCACATTGGATACTTTTGTAATACTTATACTTTTTTAATATGTAACCATGGGATAAATTTGAAATTTTCCAGCTCTTTGGCGGAATTCCAGAGGGTGACCGTTAGTGTGTTGTCCTCTATGTAACTTGTGCTAGCACAAGGAGCCGTTACTTGGGACTGGTCTATCATAGATGCAAGTAGGTGTGTGATCAGATTTCGAGAGGCGTCTCTGGATGTCGCATTGTATGACTACTTTTATTACCATGGGTTCTACCTGTAAAAAATATTAGATGTGTAAATGAATAAATAAAAAAAATACGGCATTCACGCGGGCGAAGCTAGTAGTTTCATAATTATAAACGCACTACACACTTACACTTTCGAAGCTCTCAAACGTTGCCTAATTTAATATGACGTAAAAGATAGTTCGTCGTTATCGAAATTTAAACACAGCATATCAGAAAAGTTGAAACATTATTCTGATAAAAAATCTAAATCTATTTCAAAGTTTTTGAGCAGAAAGCTCCAATGGCATTACGATATTTGTTCATTTATCGCCACATGTTGTATGCCGGCGCACCTTTCCGTTATTGCGAATCCAGGTTCAAGGTAAAAGTCTCATAAAACCAATATCAGGAATCTTGTTCGGAGGAAATAGCAAATCGCAATAATAAACCTTTAGGTACGGGACGCAGTTACAACTTGAAGCATTTACTTGGCTTTCTTCTACGAATATTGGGAACATGCCCTAATACTGACGTTAAGTGAGGCTAAAAGCCGACAAGTTACGAGTTCGACTAAGGGTTTCGTGTCACCAAAACTTTTAAAGAACTTATGCTTTTTTATTATTTGACAGGAGCCAGCTATAGTTATGATTCTAAAGCTGTATCTTTAGAACAGTAGCTAATAAGCCCAGCTGATAAACCCTCTGACAACTTACAAGAGATATGGACAGACGTACAGGCAGTCTCAGCTAAATAAGTTTTTTTTATCTTATATGGGCTCGCACTTGACCACCATCTCACCTGATGGTAAACGATGATGTGGTCGATGGAGCACGCTTGCCTAGAAGTAACCTACTCACTCTTGACTTAAAGACCCCTAGGTTGTAGCTATCGGGAAACACAGACTCCGGCAGGGAATTCCACTCCTTAGCTGTACGCATAATAAAAGTATTCTCAAAACGTTTAGTGCGTATGGGTGGGATGTCCACCATGTACCGATGGCGCATCGCCGTACGTCTGGTAGTCCCATGATGAAACGGGCTGGGCGGAATTAGATTATGCAATTCCATCGCACACTCCCCGAAATGTAATCGATAAAAAACCGACAAGCTGGCAACTCGACGACGATGTTCAAGGCTCTGGAGCTTTGACTTAACCAATGCCTCATCGCCGATGAGCCTCTTGGACCTATTGGGTCCCATTCGCACCCTTTCGATGAGGAACCCTAAAAATTACCGATCAAATTAATTAACATTTATCCTGATGCCCTATAACTCAATTTCCCGAAGTTATGAAATCAAAAAAATTCGTGAGTTGGGAGGTAAAAATATTTAATGGAGTTTTCAAGTTTGACAAGTTTGTGATGAAGGTAAATGAAGCGTCTGGATGAGAGCGAATGACATTAGCAGACCAAGAGTGGTGTCAACTTAACATGAAATTTTCTGCCCCAATGTGAAGGTGCTATTATGAGAAGTTAGTACTAATCGGTTATTGTTTATTATTATACCGTCATGTCCGCGCCCGAAGCCATTTCTATGTGGCCTGCGCCTTATATACATACCAACATACATACATTGCAAGTTAAATACAAGCTTGTAAAGATACAACCGAATAATCTCAGATTTCTATATTGAAAATAATGTTATGCCACTTCTACCATCTAGCTATGTGCTTCTCAGTTTAACGGTCATCATCAACAAGAGAACAATGGTAAAAACAGCAAATAGTTATTTCTACGAGGTCTATATAAAGCTGTTTGGATTTTTTTCAAAACCAACCTGCACTGGTCCCGGGTATTGCAGCCCACTCTCCCTAATAGAGAGTAAGCCTGTGTCCCAGCTCTGAAGACGTTATAGGCGGATGATTATGGAGTCTTAGCTTTATGATCAGCCATATCAGCTTTACAAAACCATATTTAATCAATATAAACATAATAAAAAATAGGTATAATTAAAAATAAGCTCAAATTAAGGTTTTCGATTCACAGACCACGTGTCTCAAATGTAAAGTTATGTATCTACACTCACAACGTAATGTTCCAAATATGAATTCAAAAAATATTGTATAAAAACACGTCCTTTTTTTCGTGGATAGGTAAAATTAAAAAAACAATACCATTACAGTGCAACATTTTCCTTCAATATTCAAACAGCTGCATCATAAAATAAGTTTTTAATTTTTATAGCACTCTTTTACTTTTGAATTTATTGGCGCTTATGGGCTCATTGACTAATGTAGAAAAATAGTGTCATTGTCTATGGATCTGCGGTCTGCAGTCATGCGCAATGAGAATCTCAATTGGCCATCCTACCACATATTTTTTCCGTTTCCACTTTTGTTTTATTTCAACTGTATGAGTGGAGATAAAACTGTGTTCGACTCGTGTGATAAACACACACTCGTGTTTTAATAACCCCTATTATATGACCGTTGCATAAACTACTATTATACACTAGTTCGCCGTAGATAAATAGTCAATTGACAGGAGCGAAGCCCTGCGGCTTCTTACCTACCTACCCTCCCATTACAACAATTTTTATTTTTTATCCGTCCCTGTATAGGCGAACAAAACAAAAAAAGAATTATTCAAATCGGTACAGCCGTTTCTGAAAATTTTAGCGAGACTAACGAACAGCAATTGATTTTTATATACTCGTATATAGAGGTCATCTAAATATAGGCTTTATTTTAATATTCATCACAAAAATATTAAACCATGCAAAGGTTACTGACTTATTGGTCTGTCTTTGACACAGTTTGACTAATATTAGCTTTGACTTTATTTAGCGAAAACAAAGTATCACTTACTCGTACGTGCAACTACTTTAGTAAATGGTGTACTTGTTTGACAAAGAGAATAAAGTGCTTGAATAAGCAAATAAGGGTGAATTATGTATGAAGTAGCAAACGCCAAAATGTCCGACGAAATAAAGTCATGCATGCCTGCGCTTTGTTACACTATACAAAACAACGCGTTATTTTGATAATGTAAACAAAAATTTACATTCATTGTTCTGAAAGCATGTTGTTAGGGATTTGCATAGTGTGAACAATGAGTGTACGACTAACGATATAAGTCTATTTTCACTCTGTTTACTTCAGGGGTTAACGAAAGATAGACAGTGAATCAAGATCAACTATGTTCTATCTTTGAGCGAATCTGTTAAACGGCACGTATTTATAATCTTCCGTAGACAGTCTGACGAATGACGTGCCAATGAGCAAATTTTCCCCGCGAATTTGAGAGTCAAATGTAAACATATTTACACCATTATCGCCCAAAAAATTATCAAGCCAGTATCATTTCTATTTGACCCAGATTCGAATAAAATCCTAGTTATTGGTTCTTAATGTTCTGTATCTATTTTATTGTGGTAGGGGTCAAATGGAGCTTGAATAACCGCAGATTAAATTCTGCTGACCCAGAAAGGGCTGCTACATTCAGTCGCTTTCGGAAAATATGTTACCAATGGGGTTGCGATAAGTTGTAGGGATTTATACGTAAGTAAAAGATTTGTGAACAGTAATTAAGTTCCTTTATCTCGATGGAGGATACAGGTTTTATTTTGGTATCTTTAATTAATAGAGTTGGTAGTCTTAAGAAAAGAGGTAAACAGATATCCTTAAAGCCTAGATTTTGTAGCTAAGAAGTAATCATAAATTTGATCTCAGAATGTCCACACATTTCCATTGCAACGACCGCGACGCTATAATAACAAGCCTCGAAGCGACAGACATTGAGCGTCCATAAGACGTCGAACGCCCGTCATAATAATTTCATAGAAGCTAGTGAAGCGTCCAATAAAGAAATATTGGATAAAAAGTCACAAACTGATACGACAGCGAAAATCCAAATAGATTTAATAATAAATGTATTGCTTTGAATGTGATTTCAACATATTTATTTGATGTTGTGTCTGACAAATGATTAAAGAGATATGCGTGGATAGGTTTTAATACACAAAAAGATGTGTTTGAATGTTTAAATTAAACAAGCTTATATTTTGACGAGTACATTCTTATAACAAAGTTCTGAATTGTGACGTCTGATAATGACGTAAAGGTTTGGAAGTCTTCAAAAGTTTTTAAGCTGATATTTTAATACCAGTTACAAGAGAACTTTGACCTCCTTACTTCTTTCCATCAGCTGACAATATTGGGAAAATCTACAAACCAAGATAATTGTAGTTTTACTCACGACCATTTATTGTAGCGGTATAAGGGAGAGAAGGGAAGAGTATGAGAAGAACAAAATATATAACTCATGGTAACTGGTTCTTTTACATAAAATAACGTCGGCTGCATTATCTTCTCTCTATCTATAGTATGTATCTTTATCTTTTATTTTCAGTAAAACTGAACAGCACTGAAATAACATTGATGCCAATAAATTATGATAATGTACGTTAATCCATAATTCATAAAACATATTTTACGTAATCCGAAATAGATCAAATGGTGAAATAAAATTGGACATGTTCACTTAAATTAGAACAGGTTCATGGTTATCTTATCTGAGTGAGCTAATTCCAGGCGACGTGTTTCATAGGTTTCGTGAATTTCATAATAAATGGCAAGTACTTAAATTATAAATGGACTAGACATCTGTCGTCAAACATATTTTTTTCGGAGTTTTAGGTCCTGCTAACCAGTGTAGGTATTAAATAATTCCTGGTTCTTTTTAGCTTGAGGGTCTCAAAAACATCTGTATTTAAGATTCAAAGGCAAATCATTTGTTTCATAGGCAAAATTCAAAGGCAAATCCATTAAACACACATATAAAAAAAAATCTAATGTCCATTCGGAAAGGTGGTTTATAAGGGTGGTTACGCAATAAATTCGATCCAAGTCTGTGAAATGTCGGTTCAGAAGTAGCCGTAGTACTTCTTGTGGGGAAGCTTACGCACTACATTCAAACTCGGTCCGTCATAATCACACTAATATTGTAAAAGGCGAAAGTTTGAGAGTGTTTTTCTTACTTCTTCACGCCAGAACGGCTGAACGGATCTGGATGAAATTTGGCACAGAGATAGATTATAGTCAGGAATAGCACATAGGATACTTTTTATCCCGGGCATATTTTCGACATTCACGCGGGCGTAGCCGCTTGCAGAAGCTAGTCTGTCATAATTCAGAATATTTAGAACTCGGAACTCAAATCATGGACACGGATCGGATGTAGTGCGAAACCGCCTTTATGGAGAAGAACGGACAAGAAAATCCAATTAGATAAGAATGTTATTATAATTGGATTGCTTGGTCTAAAAATGTCAGTTTTGTGTCTCTAATATTATCTACGTTGCCATAGTGCAAGGAGGCGACTGACATCCGAGTTCCGCAGTCTAATTGCAATTTTTCACAATTCCGACTGTCCTTAGCGTCAAAGGTGTTCCTTTGAATACCAACGGAATTGGGAATCGATGTGCCAACAACCCTGGCACACAACAGCCGCCTAAAACATGACTGTAGCTTGTAGGACGGCAAAATAAAACCGGTCAAGTGCGAATCGTGCTTGCGCACTTCAAATTCAATAAATTAACACATGATATCATATCCTCAAATTGTTTATTATATATTATTGGGACACAACAGGCTAATAATAATAAAATAAAAAAGTGTCCAGCTTTGTAAATTTTTGCTCGAAACGTAAAATTCCATAACGTGTGTCAAACAAAATAACGTGTGAAGCAAACTGAATGCGACATATGCATGATTGCATGCCCAATATGTACATAGAAGATAGATATAGGTATGTATGACGTATCTAATAACGCGCTTAAGTACGCATAAATATTTAATTTCAGCCGATAAGCAAATTAATTTTGGCAGACACGAGATATCGTATCAGTGAGCGTATTGTGACATACTGTATCGAATGAAAAGTTTGTTCGAACTCGGTTGGGTAGTGTTAGGATTATACTATGATAAATTTGTTACACAGTGATAAATATGCTGTCTCTTGGGCACAGTTTATTCACATTTATAAACGTGATTTAGAGTTTTTGTTGCACAAAGTTTGTTGAACTTATATTAACAGCTAATAGGTAATATTTAGTTGGCGTCCAAAACAAAACCTTGGCACATTTGTAACCTTTACAAAGTTTTGCTTGCATCAAACACATGAAGTATGTAAATAGATAAAAATGTGTGGAGCATCTTCAATCTTCTTCGTCGTATCAATGATTCCAAAATTAAATATATTTTGAACAGAATTCAGCCACGCCCACAGCGTTATCATTTGCCTCACAAAGGTCTTTTAAGGTGCAGGTGTTTTTGCACAGAGAGCAAGACAAAAGATGAGGCATTGTTTGGGACGTGGCTCCGCAATCGCACTGTGGGTCATTGGAGTACCCCCATCTAACTAGGTTGTGCCTGCAGCGACCCACCCGGCTTCTTCTTCTTCTTCATCATCAATTAAAATAAGAAAAATATTTCTATTAGATCTTTCGTCATCAAATTATTTTGATGAAACCTCAGATTACTTCAAAGGCAAAATTTCTAATTAAACCTCAGTATCTCGGACGGCATTAATATTAATCAGATATTATTCTTAAGTCTACCTATTTTACTTAGCGTCTTAGTAACACAGTGACCTTGTAACACAGGGTTGACATGGATTAAGGAATAGCAAAGGCCCATTTGAACAAACGAGGCATGCAGACATTTACCCCTTTAGAAGCGACTTCCATAAACAGTGACTATACAGTACTAGGTGGTACTAAATACTTATGTATATTTCAAATACTAGTGGCAATCACCCACTTGCTTTTATAGCGGGTTATCAAGTAAACATGAATGTTTACAAGGTCTTTTAGAAATATCCGATTCAGAACATTCACGTACCTAGGTTAAATCTCTTCAATGACTGGGTGGAATAAAAAAACTTTTTTGCAAAAAAATACTACCGACTTCCAAAAAAAAAACTACAAAGTATAGGTAGAAGGAAGGTGGTATAGAAGTATTTTTTTCCGTTTTTTTTTTATTTTACCCTTTTTAGTTGTACCTATCTAATAGGCAAGTTGTTTAGTAAGTACCTATAACGGCAGAATGGATTATCCGAATAACATGAAACTTGAACATAATCGATGAAATGAGAGATCAGCGTACCCCTTTCGAGCATACTGGCGTGATGTTATGTTATGAAATGGTATAAACAATAAACAGACATGCGATTGCAGCAATCCCGAGAGATATTCCGCGATTTATTGAAGAGTTCTGTTCTCCGAAGTTCTTCATCAGATCTTCACCAAATTAAAATGAGACCAATTTAGGATTATATTCTTTCAAACAAAAAAAGAGTTTTCAAAATCGGTCCACAATTGACGTAGATAACGGTGAACATACACAAAAAAAAATACATACATGAAGTCGAACATAGAACCGCCTCCTTTTTGGTAAGTCGGTTAAAAAAGCAATCCCTTTTCAGCGACATAAAATGTTAAAAGCATGATAACAGGTAGGTTAATTCTGTATATCATTTAGGGACTGGTGGAGTCGTTTTTGTATTGAAATTGCCACGTTGGATGGATTCTCTGGCCGAAGAAAAGGCCAGCCCTCTGGTCACGCGAAGACTCGACGAGCTTTGTGCTAATCTCTCGCAAAACTTGATTCCAGATTTAGACAAGATGTGTTGACCCAATCTTTGACTTCTTTTGTAAATCTCGTAGTAACCATCCCGGGAACAATATTATGTCTTAACCCATACTATAACCCATATTAATCTTGCTGTCGGATTGTTTTTTACCTTTACATGCCTTAACCAATTTTGTTATATAGATTGATTAGATCTTGGAGAAGGACATAGGACACTTTAACTCCACAAAATGTCAGGCCATTGTGATTGGAAGCTCGCGCATGATGGGTCGAGTAGGGATTGGCTCTCTTCCTCCTATTATTTTTAATGGTACTGTCATCCCCATCAGCCCAAGTGTAAAGAATCTCGGTCAACTTCTTGACTCGACGCTTAGCTGGCAATGTCAGATTTCTAGTGTCAGTCAAAGATTCATAAGTCCTTGCGATGCCTGTATCGTCTGAGATACTTTCTGCCTGAAAAACGAAGACTATGCTTTTGCAGACTTTAATCTTCTCTATAATCGACTATGGTGACATGTGCTACTTTGACATGAACGCGGTGTTCTTGGATAAGCTAGATAAGCTCCTTTATAACTGCATCCGGTTGATATTCAATCGCCGAAAATATGATCATGTGTCGACCTGCAGATCTTAGCTCAAATGGATGCCCATTCGGCAAAGCAGAAATTTGCGCGCTTTGACCACTCTTTTCTATCTTCACAACTGTCGCTCCCCTCCTTCTTATCTCATACCTCACATTCAATATCTATGTATTTCACATGCTAGTAATCACAATCTTCTCTTGCTCTGTCCTTCTCACACTTCAGATTTTATTCATTATTCCTTTCATATTCAGTCCATTCTTCTCTGGAATGCGCTTCCTCTCGATATCAGGACGGCCACCAGTCAATATGCAATCAAGCTGAAGTTGCGGAATTATTTTCTATACAACATTAACAAAGTCGTCTCAATAAACCGCCTTTCTATTACTCAATATATTTATATGTATTTATTATAGTTAATATATAATATGTATGTCTATTTTAACTATATACAGTGTGAGTTTTTCAAATGGGCGTGGATAACAAAAGTTGAAACTATGAGGAATAGTGAATTTCCTTATTAGCGACACTATCGAATGGTGTAATAATACTGTATGTGTTCTTTTTTAAAAATCAACAGGATCGATTCCTGGCTAGGAATATTGATTTTTCAAAAATCCAATGATGCAGTTTTAGTTTTCATCAAATTCGGCCTCGTCACTCCTTTAAGTGTTTTTCGCTATTCCTCATAGTTGCAGATTTGGCCTTCCACGCCCAGTTGAAAAACTCACTCTGTATATACTTATGTACCTGTTTTACTTTGTTTTTAGGGTTCCGTACCCAAAGGGTAAAAACAGGACCCTATTACTAAGACTCCGTGGTCCGTCTGTCTGTCTGTCACCAGGCTGTATCTCATGAACCGTGATAGCTAGACAGTTGAAATTTTCACAGATGATGTATCTCTATTGCCGCTATAACAACAAATACTAAAAACAGAATACAATAAATATATAAGTGGGGCTCCCATACAACAAACGTGATTTTTTTGCCGTTTTTTGCGATAATTCTACGGAACCCTTCGTGCGCGAGTCCAACTCGTACTTGGCCAGTTTTTGTATACACCGGCCATGTTATTTCTCCATCACCCTTGGTTGACTGGTAGAAAATGCCTCAGGCATAAAGTCCGCCTATGTACGCAGATGTTGCATGAAGTTTTAATAAATAAAAATAAACACTTTTTCTCCGGAAGTACGTTACCTTAGGAAAATTGCCGGCTTCTACTCGGACGAAGCCTCTAGCAGAAGCTATCGATTCACACAAAGTAAATAAATCATATTCGGTGTAGCAGTTGAATGATTGAATTCGAGTGTAAAATTTAAAGTGCAGTTTATCAAATAGTGCAGTCTCTAATAGCTGCAAATATTTATTTTCTCTCGTGAGCCCGGTCTGATCGCTAAATAACTACAATTCCCTATTTCAATACACCCAGTGAAGCCAATACCATGTATCAATAGCCAGTGTAAATAGCGTGAACACACACCGAGCGTTGGTTTTTGTTATATATCACGACTTCGTTTCCTTGACCCGCACAGGAGCCATTTATTGTTTCAGTATAAAAGTTACCTATGGCGTCGCATCGTTAAACACTATCACTGTTCCACATCGCTGTCAACGTGAAAAGTGCCCAGAACGCTGGCAGCATTGCCACGTTGAATGGCAATGCTGATTCTCTGGCCAAGGAAAAGCCCAGCCCTCTGGTCACGTGAAGAGTCGACTAACCGTTTACTTACTTCTCGAAACACTCGAAGAGCACTCGGACCCCATGGACCTAATGTTTCAACCCCAAACGGCTCAAATATATAACTTCCAATAAGGTTGTTGTATTTGCGCCGTTTGAGGTTTTCCGCACCAGCAGCAGCTGCCCCACTGATAAACTAGCAAGCTTCATAGAAATCCCAGATGATACAGTTTCGTGGTTTTAATATTAATGTGCGATATAACATCGTACTTTACTAATTAAATAAAAACTTATCCATAAATTTATTTCATCATCATCATATCAGCCGAAAGACGTCCACTGCTGGACATAGGCCTCCCCCAAGCGTCGCCACATTGACCGGTCCCGTGCGTCTCGCAACCAGAAGATCCCATATTACATTTATTTACTTTGCTTTTAATATTAATTACGTAGATGAGTTTAATAAAGTAATAGCAAAACAAACAATATTGAATACTGAACCTCATGAAATTCAGATAGTTTTTAAACAATATTGTTCTCGTAGTGAATTTAATTAATTGCTAGCTTCACGTTAAACTACTCAAATTAGTGAAAACTTTGAATGTAGCATCAACTCTGAAATATTAAAAAAATTGCTGCTATTGAATACATTTGTGTTTACAGAACTCGACAAAATGTACGAAACAGCTGATTTTGTTTCACGATTGTATGCCTGGTCCGGTAGTAATAATCGTTCATATTCACAAGTACTTTCACCTCTCTAAAATATTTCCAGTGAATAATAAATCTGTGTACAATAGTATAGAAACGGTGATAAATTGAGACTGATTGGGGACCTCTGATTGAGATCTCAATTCAGTCCAAGATATTGATTTTCCATTCATACTATGCAAATACTTATTAACTGGAAGGATTCTAATAAAGCCCAAATCGTAACTCATCCGTATCTTGACTAATAAATGAATATCTGTTTACAGTGTTACCCAATCATTTTAACTCTTGCGGAGCGCTTGAAAAGTAATGAAAAGTACATCTACGTAACGTTTTACAAGCGTTTTTAATAACATGAACATCATAGATTTCCATGATATTAAAATCACAATTTATTTTATTAGTGCAGTAATAACGAAAGCTACGGCAATTTTGTCTGTATTCTCTTGTATGCTTTTGTCGTAGAGGCATGCTACGAAGCTACGCAGCTGCTACGGTGCTACGCTAAATATGTCTTGACCCTTTTGAAGGTCATAAGGGAACATCATTACAAACTCAAGAAAATAAAGTATTATGCTTAGCAAATTGTAGCTATATTTTCTAATTGTCAAATATTATTTCGTAGCTGCATGCTACGCGGCTACGCTGCTACGCCGATTTATGCCAGCAACCCTTTTGAGGGAAGGAATTACTGTCGTTTTAATTTCAGAACTAAAAAAAGCTCATTACCGTCCAGAATCGAAATATGTCGTGATCTTAAATATTTACTACTAATGAAAAACGATACCTACATAGTTTTATGTTCTGGTTTATACGAAGAGATATTAGAAAAGGACTTAAACGCCCGACGTCATATTGATGTGACGTCTCATTAGATTACCGTTACGACACTTTCTAAAATTGTATTTTATGTTGTTTTCGTAGATGTATGCTACGCGGCTACGAAGCTACGCTGCTACGCTAATATACCATTGACCCTTTTGAGGAACACAAGGGAACTTTGACACATCGTCACACTAGATTTTCTATGGAAGACGTTTATCGACGGAGATCACGCACGTAAACGTCAAGAATGGAACAAGTGTGTGTAAGGCAAACAAACATGAAATGCGGAGATCGATTCCGACCCTTATCATTTAGCTGCCGTATTAATGTGAGTGATACTGAAAGGTTTTCTTGGTGTATTCAGTAGTTTTTATATTGTTTCTAAGAAATATCCGTATTAGAATATAAATGACCTATATCTGCATATGATATGTATAATCAAATCATGACAGTAACATTACACATTTTCTATAATTCGATACGGAAAAAGAATAACAAAGTAACTAGAACAAAACAACCAAATTACAGGAAAAATACTGAGAAAGACAAACATTTACGAAAGAATGTCTGTACTTGTTTGTGTGATCAAGTGTACTAAAGGAAACGAGTGAAGTAATAGATAAATTGTTTCGTTCGTGCGCTCGAAATAGTTTTCAAAGAAACAAAACTTCAAAGGTCGTGAGAAATAGATTTAATTAACCGCTACCAATAGAAGGGATAGAATGAAGTAGCCACTAAACAATCTGAACTAATATTAAACTGGTCAAATTGTTTGTGTATATGTTTGTAATAAAAGGCTACACTCGAAGTTGTGGGCGACTATGTCTACCTGGGACAAACGATCCAGTTGGGTAGGGCCAACTTCAAGAAAGAGGTCAACCGTCTGGCTGGGCAGCGTTCGGGAAGTTGCCCGGTATCTTCTCGTCCAACTTACCACAGTGTCTCAAGACGAAAGTCTATGACCAGTGTGTGTTGCCAGTGATGACATATGACTTTGAGACGTGGTCGCTTACAATGGGCCTCATCAGAAAGCTTACAGTCACCCAAAGGTCAATGGAGAGGGCTATGCTCAGAGTTTCCTTGCGTGTTCAAATCCGAAATGTAGAGATCCGCAAGAGAACCAAGGTTACCGACATAGACCGAAGAATTGACAAATTTAAGGGGCAGTGGGCAGGGCACATTAAGAACGGATGGCTAATGGGGCAGAAAGCTTCTGGAGTGGCGACCGCGAACCGGAAGACGTTGCGTTGGAAGGCCTCCCACCAGGTTGACCGATGTCCTGGTAAAGGTTGCGGGGATCCGCTGGGTGCGAGAAGCACGGGACCGATCAATGTGGCGACGCTTGGAGCAGGCCTATGTCCAGCAGTCAGACGTCTTTCGGCTGATATGATGATGATAAAAAGGCACTCTCTGGAAGTACTTAATAGTTCAATTACAATTTCTTTTTCATTAAATGATCGAAAGCAATATGGCTGAGCGTCATAGGATGTTCATGATGATACTTGGTCCATGACATATATTTTATTTAGGAAGTTGAAAAAGTAACATGCAGCCGAGAAATAGCAAGTAGCCTTAAAAAACTAAGGTACTATGATTATGAACAATGTTGGCAATATTTTTTTTTATGTTTCTATATATAAGTTTTAAAAATCCACCTTTTTCTTAATCCAAAAGAAAGTAGTATATTGGTCTGGGTGTTCGAATAAGTAGGGGACGAAATGGCTTGTATTTCGAGTGCCCTGACCCTTTTATCCCCTTAAGTCCTGCAGAACAATTGTTCTGAGAGACTGAAAAGAAATTCCTTTTATTCTCTCTCTCTTCGTGCCGATTGACACAAATTAATATTAAAAAAAATCCAACCAGTATTTAGCAACCAGTAGAGCTTATTATCGGGCATTTTAGTTTTTTTTGTGGGCATTCGAAATATAATAATTTTAAATGGTAGATTACACACAGACTTTATCATTCAGATTTCCGCATGTAAATAGAATCAAGGCATCCGTCCGTGTTATCAACAGTAGGCCTTATCAGAATATCAGCGCAGCGTTACTTTTTTTTAAATATCGCTGCTCATACTGACATAGAAGCCTTTTTGGTCTCGCATGGTGTTATTATTTATTCATATTTTTATTGTTGTTTTTTTGTGTTTTGCCTATCTAGTGTCACAAACAAATATTTTTCTTTCTTTCTTTCCATCGCTAAGTAGCCTATAAAAATTTTAATAAGAGGCCAATCTGTTAAAAAACCGAATTAAGTACTTTCACAGAATATTTTTTATTGTTTGGGGTTCCGTACCCAAACTACTAAGTACTAAGACGCCGTGGTCCATCTGTCTGTCTGTCTATCTGTCACCAGGCTGTATCTCATGAACCGTGATAGCTAGACAGATGATATTTTCACAGATGATGTATTTCTATTGCCTCTACAACAACACATACTAAAAACAAAATAATATAATAATTAAGTGGGGCTCCCATACAACAATTTAACCCTTAGTGCGGGAGTCCGACTCGCACTTGGCCGGTTTTTATTTTAGTAACAATGCTTTGTGAAAAAACCATGATTCCATATGTGACAAAAAGGCTGTCAAAATATATAAAACATTTTACGTACATAAGTTCATAAGACGCTGAAAATTTCTTATTAACACGCTTTTATTAGCTTGGTATGTGTATCGGCGCGGCAGTGCAGTAATAGCACTGAGCACGCCAAACACGCGCGGTGCGCTAGGTTCAAGAAGTAGATAGGCTAGACCTAGGGAAATCAGACGGGTCGGTATGCTGAGAGAGATGCTGCATTAAACAAAGCTACGACTAACCTCAGAGGCGGGTTTCCTCGTGCTCGTTCTGGTTAATTCTGGCAGCGCTCCTTCTCTGTTCCACTGGACGTCTTGGTTTGAAGCTCCCTGGGTACTGGCACAATTTGCTGACGCGAGAGTGGACTGTATGCGGCGCGGTAGAACGGCGAGCCACGTGACGCTGGCTCAAGGTGATGATCAGAGGTGATCACCACGAATCCGACGACGACGAGAGTCGATCGCAGACGATGCGGTTTAATAAAGCGGTGGGATCTCACAGCGGGTGAGGAATCCAGGGTGAATAGCCAGGCGGTTGACTTCCACGAGCGGTGAGGCTACCCTTGACGAGGGCCGAACGTAGACTGTTCGAAAATCGAACATGTAGTTTAATGCAGCGAAAATTGACAAGAAAGGGTAGATAAAATATTAAGAGAAATGTGGGTAACTAAACAATAAGCGCGCCTAGAGGTGGCGCGAACATGCCCCCGGCTTGAAAACCTTCGGTTTTCATAAAAATTTAACTAAAAGTAAGAGAAAAGCGGTGGAAAACAATGAAGGAATTCAGGGGGCAGAGTAAGTTATTGAGACGGTAGAGTACAGAGGCGAACAACGGGTCTCTTATAGACACCCGTCGTCGTCCTGACTGAAGCGACTCTTACAACGCCGTCCTTACCAGGATAGGTGGCAGTAACGACGCCGAGAGGCCATGAAAGCGGAGACACATTGTCAGTGACAATAACAACAATAGAACCTATAGTAATGGGATTAGAAAACGTATTCCATTTCTTACGAGATTGAAGTAAATGCAGATATTCTAGTTTCCATCGTTTTGCGAACGATTGTACCATTTGGTCTAGCAAAGCATAACGTTTTAGTAAGCTTGGCGCTTCATTAGATGCCTCACTAGCAGGTAAATGGTTAAGTGGTGTTGACATTAAAAAATGTGATGGAGTTAAAGCGGTAGGTTCCGATGGATCTTCACTTAGTAGGGTTAGCGGCCGTGAGTTGATTACACACTCTATCTGCGTGAGCACAGTCGTCATTTCCTCGTATGTTAGCAATTGCGAACCAACGACCCTATGAAGATGCTTTTTAAAGGCTTTAACATAGATTTCATAGTGACCCCCAAAGTGAGGGCTACGCGGAGGATTAAATTTCCAAGTAATTTTATTAGCAGTTAATTCATTTCTTAAATATTCTATATGATCTTTAGAATTAATGAGCGTATAAATATCAGATAGCGCATTTTTTGCACCTATAAAATTGGTAGCGTTGTCAGAGTATATGACAGACACAGCGCCTCTACGTGATAAGAAGCGTTTGAACGCGGACAGAAACGAGCAAGTGCTCAGGTCAGTTACGAGTTCTACGTGAACTGCGCGCACGACCAGACAAACGAAAATACAAAGATACGATTTAATAGAGCGAACGCCCCGTTTGCGATACGGGATAATATTTATTGGACCAGCGTAGTCCACAGCGGTATGAGTGAATGCCTTGGCTTCATTCACTCTACAAGCGGGTAAGTCACCCATTAATGGGAATACTTGATTAGGTTTTGCTCTAAAGCAAAAATAACAGTTATGTATAACATGACGAACTATATTACGGCATGAAAGTATCCAATACTTTTGGCGTAAAATGGACATCAGAGTGAGCGGTCCAGTATGACAGTTCTGACGATGATAATGAGAGATAATCATTTCAACGATATGATGTTTACGAGGCAACAGTATTGGGTGCTGTTGGTCATAGCTGAGATCGGAGTTGCGTAACCGCCCACCGACTCGTATTAAACCGTTAGCGTCGAGAAACGGCATAAGCTTCTGAATAGCACGAGAACAGCTTTTATTAGACTTTAGATTTTTGATTTCGTCAGAAAAATAAGAATACTGTAACGCGAGTAAAACCTTTTCTTCAGCGTAATTAAGCGCGTCTGGGGTTATATGATTAGAAGGCGGTAATATTTTTATAAATCGATAAATGTTTGTGACTGTACGTAGGAGTACCAGCCATTTTGAAATGCGGTTTGATAAGTTAAGAAGCGGGTGACCATTGTCACTTATATTAGTTACAGCGGTAAGAGTTAGAACTTTCTTAATCTCCGGTAAATTATTATGAATTGCATTATCATCACCAATGAATTTGGCGGGCCACTCATTCGTAGGTTGGCATAGCCAATGAGGCCCAGTAAACCACAGTGGGTGGTTTATGATTTGAGCAGGAGTTAATCCTCGTGACAAACAGTCACTCGGGTTCTGATCACCAGGAATGTGATAAAACTTATTAGCGGGAATGGCGGCTACTGTTTTTGTAATGCGCGTTGCTACGAATGTTTTGAATCGATGCGGTGAGGCGCTAAGCCACTGAAGTGCGACCATAGAGTCTGTAAAACAGTAGACATTATTAATATAATGCCGTTTTTCGTATGTATCAATAACGCGGCGAACTAGTTTTGCCATCAGCAAGCAAGCGCATAGCTCTAGCCGGGCCACAGATACAGTTTTCAGTGGAGCAACTTTAGATTTTGCGCAAACCAATCGAGTGACTGGCGACGAATTAGAATCATTTATAATAAGAAGGTAAACAACGCAACCATAAGCCTTTTCACTGGCATCAGAAAATGCAAAAATGGAAATTTTTGTATTTTCATAAACATCTAAATATGACGTTTAAAACGTAAACTTTGAATAGTAGGTAACTCATTTAAATAGTTTTTCCAAATGTTTATAATCTCTAGCGGTGGTTGTTCATCCCAACCAAGTTGTAGTATATAAAGTTTTTGCAACACAAGTTTAGCGTATAAAATAACTGGAGCAATGAGCCCGAGTACATCAAACTGACGAGCGATTACAGATAAAATGTTACGTTTTGTGATTGGACGATTTTCTAAATGTACAGTGAACATAAATTCGTCACATGTGGGTGACCATTTTAAACCCAGAACCTTTAAATTAGGGTCCTGTTCTTCAAAGTTAATACTATCAGTGTGAAGCTCAGAGTTGGAAAGCGATTCAAGCAACTCACATGAGTTACTTGCCCACTTGACGAGCTCAAAGCCCCCGGCTTTGAGCAAACCCCGAAGGTCGTCTCTGAGCTGCAAACCCATTGACAGATTTGGTGCAGAGTAACAAACGTCATCCATATACGTATTATGTTTTATGACAGAAGAAGCAAGCGGGAAACGGGTACACTCGTCATTGCAGAGTTGTCTGAGTACTCTCATTGCCAAGAAAGGGCTGCTTCGAAGGCCGAAGCAGACGCGATTAAATTGATAAGTAATTAGCTGGTCGCAAGCGTTAAAACGAAATAAAAACTTCTGATATTTGCGGTCATTTGCATGAGTTAAAATCTGCAAATACATCTGTTTGATGTCTGAGATAAAGGCGATTTTATATAAACGGAAATCTAGAAGAATTAAGAATAAATCATTTTGCAGATTTTCACCCGTATGCAAAACGTCATTGAGAGACAGACCTGAACTGGTTTTAGAACTAGCATCCATCACCATGCGCCATTTGGTGGTGGTTTTATCTAACCGAGCCACAGCATGATGAGGTATATAGTAGCCAGACATATTATGGTTATCATTTCTAATGACTGAAATATAACCCTTACCTATATATTCATTGATAATAGCGTTGTATTCAACTCGTAGTTGAGAGGAACAATTTAATTTACGCTCAAGAAACATGAAGCGCTTCTTAGCAGTGGCAAATGACTCACCAAGAGAGTTAGGATCGCGGGAGAACGGCAGAGATACCGTGTAGCGGCCCGTATTGTCACGGGAAACATTATTAGTGAAAAAGGTTTCACATTCGAGAGCGGCTGGACTCAACGTAGGTTTATATTCAATCTCCTCGAGGTGCCAGAATTTTTGAAGAACTGAGTCTAAGTGCGGTGGTTCCACGGCGGAACATAAAGAAATACATGCGTATTCAAAGATATTAATCGGAGCATTACCGATTATCAAGTAACCGAAAATTGTTTCAAAGGCTGTAGGTGTATCATGCGATCCAGTAACACGACCTGACAACAAGATTTCAGAGAATAGCGGGGCACCAATCAGAATATCTATTTCTGATGGTGAAAAGAAATCGTTATCTGCAAGGGGCAGATTATTTAAATATAAGAAAGAGCGGAAACATCAACTTCTACCGTAGGCAAGTTATCAGTAATACGATCGATGACGTAAGCATTAAGTAATACAGAAGTATTATTTAGTCGCGAAGATAAGTTGAGAGAAGTATCCCCCTTAATAGGGTTAGGCGCAGAACCTATGCCCTTAACTACATAGTGAGATAGTTTATTAAAATGTAAACCTAATTTTTGACAACACGCCGATGTTATAAAGTTATTTTGAGAACCCGGATCTATTAGTGCACGAACGCATTGTTTATGACCATTAGAATCAGTCGCATAAACTTGCACGGTCCCTAATAGACAGGTATTATTACGCGGTAACATAGATTGAGTATTACATAACGATACATCATCAATGTGCGTAGTAGTGCAACCGGACAGCTGGTTATGTGACGTAGCAATCATAGCAGTGGGGAAGCGCGGCGACAACTGCTGCACAGGAGCAGGCGTTCCGTCACTCGAAGACTGAGGCTCCCGGGAGTGATGGCTGTTGACAGTCGTTTGTTTACGACATGATAATGAATGATGACGCAATTGACAAAATCTACATTTCGAGTTAGATTTACATTCACGATTATTATGAGTGATACTCAAACAATTAGTGCATGCGTTATGCTGTTTAATTAAATTAAATCTTTCATCAACCGATAACTTGTGAAACTGAGAACATTTATACAAAACTAAGTGATTGTTTTGTTTACAAAGCGTACAGTTTTTATTCACGTTAGAGGAGGTTACAAATGAATGAGTGGCTTTAGTTAACTTATTGTTGTTATAACTATTTGCGGAATCGATAACACTTCGTCGATTCGCAGGAGAAGCAGTACGTTCTAATATTTTAGTTTGTTCACGTAAGAACATAATTAATTGATCGTAGGTAGGCATAGATGTGCCACGCTTATATAATTCGAAAGATCGTGCGGTACTAGGATCGATCTTTTTTAATGCAAGGTGCAGAAGAACGAAATCCAAAAGATTATCTAATTTTAATTGGTTTAAACTTGACACTGCGGAACCAAATATATCTATGAATGTGTCTAAGTTTCTATACGATGCGATATTAAATGGCTTAAATTCTAATATTTGATCTAAATAAGCAGAAGCTAAACTACGCTTATCATCATATTTATCGAGAAGTGACTGCCATATAACATGGTAATTGTCACCGTTGGGCAGGATACCCGAACATACTGACAGTGCCCTACCCGACAGTTTACTTATCAAATATTGAACGCGATCGTGATCCGTTAGATCAGGATTTTCGTGAATAGTCCGCTTATACGATTCAAAAAATATAGGCCACTTAATAGGATCGCCACAGAAACTCATTATGTCGAGTTCTGGTAAACGAATAGACTTATGTTGCGGTAAAACATGAGAGTGTTGGACATTCTTCGAGTTGACCAATTTATCAAAAGTAAACTTACTACGACAATACAAGTCTTCAAAGGCGTTAATAGATTGATAATTTACTTTACAAGATGCGTCAATATTTAATTCAACATCAACTAAATCATCAATAATTTCTTTATATTCAGAACGTAAACTTTCTAAAGATGTCATACTACATAAAAACAAATCTTTAGAAATATCGTCATCAAACGCCTTTAAAGATTGATCGTAAACTATTTGTAATCGGGCAAAGATTACATCACGTTTACCTGTTAATTTAATACGTTTAATTTGTAAAACATCTTGTGATGTTGCATCTTCAAAATGTTCTTTAGCCTTTGTACGAGACGTAGACATTTTGCAAAACGAGCGGCAATCAACTCAAGCGCAAAATATTATAAAAGACTGAATTCGCGATAATACCTGTGACATACCCGGCACATACAATAAAGTGACCGGTTCGAGAATGTTCACAGAACGATGAATTTTACTAACACCCTCACTAAGAAAATATTAATAAGTTTTATAATTTTACTAGTTAAGTTATTTAACTACGTAGTTATCTCATACGAAATGGAATAGAATCTTACTTAATATTACAAAGCGTAAGTATACACTTATAGGATAAGCAGACGTACGAGTGTACGATATGGAATAGTCAATATAATTCAATATTAGAGTGAAGCGGGAATATTTAGATATGCCTAGGTCAAAGTGACTAGGTATAGGATTAGGAACCAGAACTAATATCCGGCTCGAAGAGACCAGAAATAAATGTATCGGCGCGGCAGTGCAGTAATTGCACTGAGCACGCCAAACACGCGCGGTGCGCTAGGTTCAAGAAGTAGATAGGCTAGACCTAGGGAAATCAGACGGGTCGGTATGCTGAGAGAGATGCTGCATTAAACAAAGCTACGACTAACCTCAGAGGCGGGTTTCCTCGTGCTCGTTCTGGTTAATTCTGGCAGCGCTCCTTCTCTGTTCCACTGGACGTCTTGGTTTGAAGCTCCCTGGGTACTGGCACAATTTGCTGACGCGAGAGTGGACTGTATGCGGCGCGGTAGAACGGCGAGCCACGTGACGCTGGCTCAAGGTGATGATCAGAGGTGATCACCACGAATCCGACGACGACGAGAGTCGATCGCAGACGATGCGGTTTAATAAAGCGGTGGGATCTCACAGCGGGTGAGGAATCCAGGGTGAATAGCCAGGCGGTTGACTTCCACGAGCGGTGAGGCTACCCTTGACGAGGGCCGAACGTAGACTGTTCGAAAATCGAACATGTAGTTTAATGCAGCGAAAATTGACAAGAAAGGGTAGATAAAATATTAAGAGAAATGTGGGTAACTAAACAATAAGCGCGCCTAGAGGTGGCGCGAACAGTATGTATGTATCTATGTATCAATGTAACGGAATCTTTGAACGTGATTTTCACCCACTTCAAAACGTTGGATTGATTTGAAACTTTGCACACTTATCAAGGACCGATGACAATGCAATAATTTAAACAGTTTGTCCCATTATCCTTACCAATAAAGCGTGTTTTTTAGTTTTTAGAACTACTATTTATTTTTTTATAACAGGTAATCTCGATGATTCAAAAAATTTGCAAGTATTATGTGAGTTCAAACTTCCTAAAACTGTGGAAAGTTTCTGACAATATTTGTTGTCACCTAGTTAATGTTGAGCATTGTACGTCAGCAAAGTATGACGTACGAGTTCACAATGGAACACAGAAACGTGGAAATTACCGTCCCTAGGTGGACTATTTAAAAAAGACATCATGTAAAGACTGCAATCTCTAAAGTCCCTGATACGATAAAAAATGTGTTGCCTTTTGTATTATATACCGGGACATATTTAGGGAAACTATTAATTTTCATTTTGTAGGTAACAAGAATATCAGATTTACCAAAGAGATTTACAAAGTCCATTAATGTTTTTGTTAGTTGTTGGTCGTATTTGCGAAAAGCCGGTATGCTGGATATTACGTAAGTACTAACCAGCCCAATATTTCAAAAAAGTCCTTCGAGACAATCCTTCACTAACTGGGGTTTAAGAGAGAAGTATTAGAGTATTTATTTTGAACCCTCCCTGCAGTTGACCTTTCTGATTATGATTAACTACTTTATTAACACGCTTTTATTAGCTTGGTATATATCTATTGTAACGGAATCTTTGAACGTGATTTTCACCCCCTTGAAAACGTCGGATTTATTTGAAACTTTGCACACCTATCAAGGACCGATGACAATGCAATAATTTAGTCGAAGTCAAATATATTTATTCAACCAATAAGCGGCACTTTTGAAAGTCAAACAAAAATTAAAATTTACAAGTAATAAAAGTTGATTCTACCGTTGTTTGTCCCATTAGCCTTACCAAGATCTTCAGCATTAGCGACTTTTTAGTTCAATTTACTATTAAATCGTGTTTTTTAGTTTTTAGAACTACAATTTATTGTTATCTAAAAATCAGCTAAGGGACTTTTCCCTCGGCCTGAATGAACGTTGCGTATGTTATATTATAAATCAAAGAGATTACTCTCGAAATAGATCGCATTCATTTCGTACGCATATTGTTGCGTTGCGTAACATATTATGGGTATATTTTATTCAGACGAATTCTTCCCTGAATGATGTAGTATAGTGAGTTTGTTTGTAATAACTTAGTACGATCATTTGTTATTATGACTTTGGTTAATGTTTTTACGAAGTGCCAACTTCGTAATGTGTGCACTTCTGAGGACATGAAAAACACTACTGAAGCCGCAAATGGAATTTAGACGTGAGATTGCCAAG
Source organism: Orthosia incerta (assembly GCA_948252205.1). Lineage (NCBI taxonomy): Eukaryota > Metazoa > Arthropoda > Insecta > Lepidoptera > Noctuidae > Orthosia > Orthosia incerta. Next base: position 13,672,334 of record OX411748.1, read on the forward strand.
TATTGGTCCAAATAATTTATTTAGATATATAAATATGCATTCACCATCGGCTCGTAAATAAGAAGACTTGCAATGTAAACTAAATATGATTTTCAACATGAACGTAGTCAGGAACTAGTATATAATAATTTGTTTCTGCAGTCTTATAGCAAATGTAAAACAAACATCGCTGTGGAGGTTTCTTTTCATGTTAAAAATGTCTTAGTGGAATTGAAACTTTCTTCGCAGTCGTTTTTCTTCGACGCGACGTTTATGTAAGTAATTTTTGAAAGCGTCTCTCTTTTTAGGGTCCATACCTAAAGGGATCTTATTACTAAGACTCCACTGTCCGTCAGTCTGTCTGTCTGTCTGTTTGTCACCAGGCTGTATCTCATGAACCGTGATAGCTAAACAGCTGAAATTTTCACAGATGATGTATTTCTGTTGCCGCTATGACAAAAAATACTAAAAGCAGAATAAAATAAACATTTAAGTGGAGCACCCATACAACAAATGTAATTTTTTAGCCGTTTTATGCGGGTCGTGCCGTGTCACGAAGGGTTCCGAACCATAATGGTTCGTGCGCGAGTCGGACTCGCACTTGGCCGGTTTTTTACATTTTGATTCGGCCTTTTAAGTAGTCCTTCTAATAAATACCACCTGATATAACTTCCTTTATTATTAGGTCACTATACTCACTTCGGTCTTCCGAATTTAATTTAGGTATTCATTCTACCTAATTATAATTTTCTAAGAAAATCGACGAAAATCGACAACATAAGTGCACACTTCAGCCAATGATTTCAAGGACCACTAAAAGACGGCTGATTTGAGAACCCCTTAATTTTATCAATACTGTTAAAATTTATGTATTTTCTTACGCCGCCAGTATCCGATACAACAGGCAATCGAAAGCGCCATGAAACGTTAACTACGCCGACGACGAAAATGGACTGTTGTGTAATTTAGGTCGTACGACGTGTTCCCTAGATTGCCGGCTGAAATTCAACACAAGACCAACGCAAGCACATTTCGACTAACCCACAGTCACTAACCAAACGACAGAAGGCAAAATGTTGACCATAACTAATTCCAAATTATTTATAAAATCAATCAAAGGAACAACAAAGACGACTTAGGATACGTTCACACAGAACATCCGTATTTCAAGGATCGTTTTTAGCGGATCCGTCGCTACTGGGGTAATGTTCACACCACATTTAGTCAGTGTACTACCAACTTTCAAACAAAACGGATTAGTATTTTAATACTATTGTGTGTGTGAACTCGCTCATACAACTACATACGTCAGCGCCGAATAAAAACGTATACCGCACTGCAAGTTACCATCCTCACCTAGTTTCCCTTTAACCAATTCGCACTAAGCGCTTCCTAATATCCTTCATAATGCGCTCAGCAACAGAGTGGAACTCACTGCCTGCGTCTGTGTTTCCAAACGCATACAACCCGAATCTTTTCAAAGTTAGAGTAAACAGGCTCCATCTGGGTAAGCCCACTCCATCGTCGACTTTGTCTCTGTCACCTCTGACCTAGACAAGAGCAAACCCATCACAAATAATAAAAAGAAAAACTACTATAAAGCGTACATGTAAAACGGACCTCAGTGTGAACGAGCACTTACTATTACGCAAAGCACGTTTCGGTTCCCATTCCCAATAAATTCTTACTACTACCATCAATAAAGTATTTCCTCAAAAATACTACCACACAAATAACCAAGCTTTATGACGTGTTTACATATTTTTTTTGGATTTTCCAATACATTTCCCCATCATCAAAATATATTATTATCACAAACACTGAGTTATTTGAAAAATAAAAGAATTTACTTTATGCATTGGTTTGTTTTTATCGTAATTCTAGGCGAAATTATGTTGCTACAAAGTTTAGGATCGACCATGAATTTACGAATCTACGTATCGTGAGTCTGCAGATGTGTGTTCGTTCTACATTATAGCAGTGTTGATGCCATTCCGAGCGTTCGTGTTTATCATGAAGCGAACGGGTTTCGTCACTGCTTTTCACTCGATACCGGTGATAAATTCACTCGTAAATCGAATATGTATGTTTGGAAACAGGTTGCCAAACGTCTGATAGAGCTAATTAATGTAGATCTTTTTCTCTGAAATATATATGCTAGCTATTAACGCTCCCAGGGAGCAACCAAAGTGCTTTGTAAAAAAAGTGTAAGTGCTAACAAAACCGGAAGAGTCGTGCTCTATATCTTGTTCAAAGTTAACTCATATCCACGTCAATCGATCCTGGGTGTCGTGTTGCGTGTTGTGGGCTTTTGCTTCACGAAACTTAAACATAGATAGACTCTTGAGCCTTAGCCTTTTCTAAGAAAACTTCAAGAAACAAGAAAGCTTATATAGTTAGACTTACCAATATATCAATATCAACTCAAAGTTACTAAACTTCATGTGAAATACCGAAAGTAAATCTGCCGAAACTTTCGGAATTTAAGATTTTACACGAATTTGGTAGGTTCTTGCGGTCCGACCCTGTGCGACCCAATTAGTGTACTTCAGAGATATCAGAACCCAAAGGCAGAGTTAAGACGTGACTGTTTGCGCTTGAGGCAATAAGTACATAAATACTTTTACATATACTTTTATTACATTTACTTTCAGTTTTATTTTAATGATGCGTTTTTATTTTTAGCCGACTGCAAGGAAAGGGTTATGTTTTTCGCGCGAATCTTGTATGTATGTATGTAATATTCTTTATTACATCATATCTTTTAAACCCCTAGACCGATTTATATAATTAAGAAAGGCATCGTTAGGTAAGTCCAGACCGCCCAAGTGTTCTTAGTTCTTAGGTGATGAACATAAAAAAATAAACATGGCGGATTTTGGGCGCCATATTATGCGGCTCCCAATTCTTTTTTTCGTACAAACCTATCGAGTGAGATATCAAAATAAAGGGTTTTAAGAGGAGTAATTCGAAAAAAAAATGATAAATAAAAAGTTGGAAATAAAAGTTATTTTAAAAATCAAAAACCCGAATGCTTAAGAAGCGAAATAAAAAGCTGTAAACAAGAAAAAATCATGCTGTGTAGTCGGAGGATCTGGTGGTCAGCCAGTTCGCGAATAAGTATGCTCCGACTACACAGCATGTTTTTTTTCTTTTTTACAGCTTTTTTAATTCAGGGTTGAAACAGCAGATTCTGCGCGTCCCGGCCCGATCATTAAATTCGCCTGTAACCCGCTATCCAACAAACCAACGTTAAGGCTTCTAATTTGTTTGAAAGATTCTTCACAAAAGTGTTTGAAGATTTAGACATTTTACGTATTCGAATTGTGCGGTTTCTCCGCTTTGTTCAATATTTGGCGTATATAGAAGCTGAACGAGTTTTTATTAAATGTATGAAACTGTTTTTTTCATGTCTCGTACTCGCGAGATTAGTTTTCATTATGACATCTCAAGATAGCTATTTTCTAAAATTGATTTTTTCATGTCAAAGGTCTTTAAACATATGTTAAAATTTTCTGCAGCTAGCGATATTGGTTGGGTTAACAGTATGAGGTAACTTTTACGTCTTGCCTTTTTGTGGCGGAAAGAGTATGTTGTCTAGGTAAATATAATTATCACAAGCACGTTACGAAAATTACCCACGCGACTGGCAACCACGATGAAGAACCTCGTTATTCTGATTTAATTCCATGTGGCTAACACGCTTATCCCATGGGGTGACAATTAATTTTAGTACACCTACTCTGCTCCCTTACCACCCATGTTTACTTGTAGTACATAATTTAAAACATCATATTTTTTTTACGTAACAGTACCTACGCTACTATTTAGTAGGCAGTATATTCACAGTATTATATAGAGGAGCTCGTGGCTTAATAATAACAGCCACATTATTCGATCATCAAGGTTAAGCAACGCTTGACGAGGTTGGTCCGTGAATGGGTGACCATTTCAACATACCGAGTTTCCTCCGTGCCTGAGGAAAGCATGTTAAGCTGTTGGTCCCGGCTGTCATTTGAAGATCTTCGGCAGTCGTTACGGGTAGTCAGAAGCTTGAGATCTGACACCAGTCTTGCCAACTCTACCCTGGGTACTGGAGTTAATGGGTTGTGGAGGGTCAGATAGACAGTCGCTCCATGTAAAATACTGGTACCCAGCTGAATCCGGTAAGACTGGGAGCCGACCACAAATAGTTGGGAAAAGGCTAGGCAGATTAATTATATTCACAGTATTCTGAAAAACCAGACAAAAATATGTCTGTGTTTTCATTTGTTCATATTTGTAAGAACAATCACATAATACCTAGATGTGTTTTTCAAAAAGGCGAGGATGGCCAAATCCAAAACTATGAGAAATAGCGCAAAATACTCAATGAAGTATCGGGCCCGGTTTTGATGAACACTAAAACTGCACCATTAACCCATTAGAAATCGACTCTAAAAAAACCGGCCAAGTACGAGTCGGACTCGCGCACCGAGGGTTCCGTAAAAACCTCAGATTAAGGGTATTATAGACTTGAGTATTTGATATGAATTTAAAATTATTAAAAATATTTTTACAGTTTTAAGGGACAGTAGACCTGAGTATTTGATACAAATTTCAGCTTAATACCTCCACACGTTCCTGAAAAAAAGGGTCTTGACAGACAGACGGACGGACGGACAACAAAGTGATCCTATAAGGGTTCGGTTTTTCCTTTCGAGGTACGGAACCCTATAAAGGCTAAAATCGTAAAGCTTGATGTAGTTCTAATTTATTGGTATGTTGCATGGACCAGTTAGGGTAATGTGAATCCAAATTTGCAACTTAGAAAAACTTGTGCTCGCTGCGTACCTGTGTGATTGTGTCTTTGCGTCTGTGGCATCATAGCCACACAAGCTCTTAAACGGATGAACCGATTTTGTTCGAAAGGTATGTTTAGCTATGTTTGATGACAATCGGTTCAGCCGTTCGAAAGTTATGGGTGTTACTGTTTGAATCGGGGGTTTTCAATAGATTGTCGATCGAAACTTGTTTACTAGGTACTAGATAAATTATGTAGCATGAAATGAAATTGTTTCGGAGTTTTTAATTTTTTTGGAATTTTACTTGTTACTTATTGCATTTTTTGACAAGCAATATTCCATATTTTTGTAAAGATCATACAATTTTCAACAATCTAAGCCCAATCAGCTCTATAAAGCCTATAGGGACTAAACTGTGATCTTCTCGAGATCATAGCCTGCAAGCGTAAGAATGGATGAAGGGGGGACTTGACTTAGAGCTGAGCTGAAACGCATTTTTACCTTTTATTTTTAAATTTTCTATCAGCTCGCGCTTGACCACTATCTCACTTACATGGTTATACCTTTCTTTTAGTAATATTCACACAAATAGGTATTCAGAGGGCTGGTCCGCAATTTAAAAAAAAAAACGTTTTTTTTTTTGAAATTGCAAGTGAACTTTTAGTTTCAGAGACTTTGTTTTGTTATTATAATGAAAGGCAATTAAATGTTCTACAACTTAATTTCTTATAGGACGAACGATTTTGCCAATATCTTGATCTGGACGGGAGCGAACCATCACCAGCAAACATTTCCGGGAAAAATGGCCCATCCATCTTCGAAGGGCCGTAGTCCCTATAGGGTTAATAGAGCTGCGGTTGCGGCATTTCACGTACACGCCCTCTGCATCCCTTCTTACATTTGCAGGCTATGATTTTGAGGTGTGGTGGGGCTCATTGTTAGTTGCTAGTGGGGTGAGGCCGTAGGAGCTCATTTCCCAAACCCACTCGGTAGCGTGGGGTCCTTCCCCACCCCCCGCCACTTTTGCGCTTGGTGATAGGCGCGGAGCACATGGGAATCTTCGAAGGCTAAAATAGTTGCAAATCGGATGAACTTTAAAATACGTACGGAATTTTGTTTTTTGAGAAACGCATACGCGTATTTTAGACTAAAAAAACCGGCCAAGTGCGTCTCGGGCCACGCGCAGTAATAAGGTTCCGAAGTTGCATAATAATGCGGACTAAGAAGAGGGTTTTGTTGTTGTTACATGAACATTTAAAACGGGCCCACATAGAATGATGTTTTTTTTTAAATCTATATGCTCGCGTTTGACCACTATCTCGCCTGATGGTAAGCGATTCGATGTGGTCTATGGTGAAGCATGCTTGCCTAGAAGTAACCTATTTACTCTTGACTTAAACTAAAGAAGGACTAACTGATAACTGAAGAAGGAGTTATAAAATCCAACATAGCAACTGAAGTTAGAAAAATATTATCTATTTGAGTACCACCGCGGGTGCAAATTGCGAAAGGAGTCGATACGAGCGCGCGTTAGAGCAACGGGGAATGGTATGGTTCGTTCCTGGATCCTTGCGCGCACGCTCCTTATTTATTCCTCTTTCGGAATTTGAAAAATTTCGTATGTACCTCTAATCTACGGTATTCATTATTTCGTTCTGGAAAGTTTTACGCTACTCAATTAGTGATGTAATCGGGTCGAATATTGACTTTATAAATGGATATCGATAAGAGAAAATAAGTAATTTGCTTGAAAATCGAATCTACTTTGACTTTAGATTACAAAAAAATGAAAATACTTCTGCACTAACACAAAATAGACACGCCCGCGCGCATGCACCGTATGGTCTACGGACCGGTACTACCAACGACTCCGGCCACTCCAATGCGTTATTCGAGCTTAAAAAAACATTATTAATTTAGAAATCATTATTATTAAGGATGTTATGATTTTATTTTTGTATATTTTTACATGGATCATAAGCATATATTTTTACTCTGTTTTACACAGCTAACAACGTTATTTAAGTAATTTTTCAAAGGCATTTGTATAAATTGTTTACCATTCCAAGTACATTTTATAAGTTGGTCGACTATTACTCGTAAACTTGTAAAGCCTACTTATCTGTGATAGTTTTCCTTATATTTCGTTATATTTACAAATGCCGTGAATTTTTTCACATAGCCAAAAGCAACCATTTTGCTGGCAGGGGGGGAGGACACTTGACTTTAACAAAAATTTGCAATTTAAAGCTTTATTTTTCACAAACGGATCTCTGATTCGAAAAATGGTTTTACCAAACCCGTAATATTTTTGAATGACCTATATTTTGTACAAGAAGGGAGAGGCCTATGCTCAGCAGTGGGCGAGGTCGGGCTGTGGATGATGATGATGATCCAATGATACCCCACACCAGGGGATAGAAAAGAAAAAAAAACATCCCCACATCACGTCAATAAAATCATGAAAAAAAAATTATCATGATTTTATTTTACCACTTTGTCGGAATTATTAATATGTATAACCATGCCAAATTTTAGTTTTCTAGTACTTAGAGTCTCTGAGCTAAGCTGCGGATGGACAGACGGACATAGCGATTACTATAAGGGTGACTTCGGAACCCTAAAAGTGAAAGAAGACCCAAAATTTCGCGAACACACATTATCGAAGATGCAAATTTGTATTAACACTACCCTGACTGGCCTATACAACATACTAAAATCCAGAACTAAATCAAGCTTTGCAATTTTAATGTTGATTTCTGCTCGGCTAAATTGAATCGACCCCTTGATTTTGGATAAAAGCTCTCCATCCGTTAGTGTCACTAATAAGGATCAAATTTTGAGAAGAAATGACGTATGACATAGTTAAGGAAAAACTTAGAGACAAAAATAGACGTGGTCGTACTACTTCCTTGGCTGAAACCTTTCACAAGAAGCACTACTTTACTTTTTCTGCTATTAAGAACGAAATTAGATTGAAGTAAGAACGGAGTTCCTTGTTAAATGTATCACAGATACTGGCTGTAAACAGAATACTGTTGAGAATCTGTACGAGTATGCGCGTGTTTGTGTGCTTTAGCTTCATTTCTAACGTTACTTATGTGACAACTAGTGACCCGTAGGCTTATTACGTTTCTTTTGCAAGAACAAAACGATAATGATTGTTGCGCAATAATTGCTCTTCCATACAGAAGTTTTAGAGTTGTTGGCGGTTTATTTTTAAAATAAGTGCATTTGACAAACAGCGAGCGATTAGCAAACGATTGTGTAGGACCTATCATACCTACACTGCAGGTAATGCCGACTTTTATGACATAAAGTGTTCCTGCTGCCTTGATATAATTATTACAATCGCCTATTACACCATTTTATAAAATTCAACCCAATTCAACCCATTTTCAAAAGCCCATTTCAACCCAACCAATTCAACCCAAAATTCAATCATTCTGTGGTTGCAAAAGTTTGGTAATTTTAATCAAAAACGCCTGCACGGATTTAGATGAAACTTGGCATATTCGTAGACCATTAACTAAATTAAAACCTAGGAATGCTCAAGTAAAATGTTCCCTTAGAATACTCAAACAATTTTCACGTAGATGAAACCACGGGTAGAAGCCAGTTGAATACGTACGTACCTACGTACGTACGAGCCTCATAAAGTCACCTTCCGCGTCTCTGTCTGCTGTCTGTCGGCTTAACTTATATTCACAAAAATATAAAATACTGACAAATATACACAAAATTTAGGCCATCTCTTTATAGAGCCTGATTTTTGTGAGTTTGTTCAGACATGTAGGGTAATGTCTGGAACCAATATACCTGTTTAAAAAAATCTTTCACCATTTTGAAAGGTACATTATTCCAGATGGTTATAGTCTATAAATTATTATGAGCCAGACAATGCCGGGGCGGACTACTAGTACACTATAAGTTACACAAAGCTTTGATGTCTTTGAAGTTTCGATAACTTCATCGCTGAATTTGACATGTAGTTTCTAGTTGATAGAGTTCAGAATGGAAACTAATTGATGGTATGCATGCATTGTATGTAAAGCTAGTTTTATCGCATGACCTGTTTCCCGCTCGATACACGTCATCAAGTTTGTTTTTGTTTGATCTTTATAGATAAAGCTTGGTTCTAGACATCTAGAAAAAGGACTTCGATCCAATCAATAAATATTGCATGGATTAAATTGATAGATCGATGTAATATACTTTACTATGTACATCAACGTTGATATTGCTGATAGATTACTAAGACCTATGTATTACGTTACAAAATTTCTCAAAAATTACTAACAATGTTTGGTCTTTTTGCTACGCCCAAGCTCAAGGCAACAATATCTTATATCATCATCACACACATCACATCACATCATCAGCCTATTAATGTTCCCACTGCTGGGACACAGGCCACCTCTCAGTGCGGGTTGGTGGATGTCTTCATTCACCATTTTGAGAGCAGTGGTGATGAAATAATTTACACAAAGTAAAGCGCCTGCCTGGGCTCGAACCCACGACCTACAACATGTAAGTCGCGGCCGATACCACTTCATCATCACCATCTCATCATCATCACCTACATATGTTGCAAAATTAAGTGTAATAAAAGGCACATTTAATAAGCACATAGGAATGACATCGTGTTCTTGCTTCGTGTAACATAGATCCAGCTGCTAAACAACATTATGTGCAATGGTATACAGACTGTTCATAAAAATAAAGTGACAAAACTAAAACCAGTCCACAACTTTACAGCTGCAATAAATACGTCAGACTATACAAAGTTATAAAAGGCTTCATACGTTATTAGAATATAGTACATTGTGATACAAGGGTGGAAAGTAGGTTATTGCAAACGAGCTGTCATTAACAAGCCCGAGCCGAAGGCGAAGGTTTTTAATGACACGAGTTTGCAAAAACCTACACACCCGTGTATCACACGACGTTTTTCAATACAGTTGTGGGAAATAATAAAAACAAATCAAAGAATTTGATTTGTTTATTCACAAAAAATAAATTTTCAGAAAATGGCGCGTTTTTGCAACTGTTCATATTTTTTATTTTTTGTTTTATTTTTATTTATTTGAAAACATCGTGAGGAAACCGGCATGTCCTAGAACCAAAAATTCGAAGACATGTGACATCCACCAACCCGCACTGGGCCCGCGTGGTGGATTAGGGCCCATTCCCTCTCACAGAGAGGAGGTCTGTGTCCCAGCATTGGGAATATTAATAGGCTGATGATGTGTGTGTGATGTGACATATTTTTTGACAAAGAAAACAGCCTATACAGCCTGTTTGATTTTTGACAAATGTTGATGTGAAAATAATTAAATTAAAACTGGTAATTAAATATATTGAACAACCATTTAAAAGGTGTTTTGAGAATTCAATGCTAAAACTTACGGAATCATTCATTTTTCCTCGTATAAAATCTATCCCATTTTATTTTATGTATGAAAACTCCTTGATACTAAACTTTTTCAAATTGACTTATAATTCTAATGGCGCGTTTTTGCAACTGGACTTATTTTTTTATAACGAAAATAGCCTATACAGCCTATTCGGTTTTTGACAAATGTTGATGTGATAATAATTAAATTAAAACTGGTAATTAAATATATTGAACAACCATTTAAAAGGCGTTTTGAGAATTCAATGCTAAAACTTACGGAATCATTCATTTTTCCTCGTATAAAATCCATCCCATTTTATTCTATGTATGAAAACTCCTTGCTATTAAACTTTTTTAAATTGACTTATAAATTTAAAACTAAACTGCAAAACTAATGATCGAGCTCGTAAACAAAAGTCACGACCGCGTAACAGAAAGATGCCTATGCGAAAGATTTAATTTTCGAATCATAATTATAGCCTCTGAAAGTACGCCATGTTTAACAACTGTATTGAAAAATATATTACACGTTTATCCGTCCTCTTTTAGATTTTCGCACGTACTTTAAGTAGTACATACTTTCCTACTCACCCCGTCAAGAATCAAAAATGATGACTTACACCCTTTTGAACTTAAAAAAACACTTGCACTTTCGTAAAAAGACAATACAAGTTACTCAACCAGCCACGTAGACCTATCATAACATAAGTTATAAAAAAAATCATTTCTGTACAAAATATGCTAATTAGATATAAGGGTACACTAACAACGTTGACAATTAAAATAAAAGATTTAAATAAAGGTTACGCATAAAAAGTATACCATAAAAAGGCTAACATATGTAAATATTTTTCCGGTACGCAATTTATCATGATGATACACATACATCGGCCTAAAAGCTCATTCGTATTCAAAGAGCCAAATTCGTTTGTGAAAATTCAGTGATGTGTAAAAATATCATCAATGTCAACCAAGTGATAGATGTGTAAAACTCACCTTACATACACTGAGTACGCGAAAATCACCATTATGTTGTACAGTCTATTAAAATAATAGCATCTCTTGAAATTTCACTTCGTACAAAAACTTTAGGATCAAAGAGTTATAACAAAAACTTGGCAGTAATATTAATTTGGCGTAAAACGTGGCTCCAAAAATTAACGAGTTCCAGAAACGTTATTGTCAATTTAATTTACAGGTTCAACAGATGTTTGGAAGTACTAAACAGTTACATTTCCAAAAATAAAATCCAGGAAAATAACGTGCGCTCCCACTCGAGCCTGAAATAGTACTGATGAACGTTCACATAGATCCACAGTACTGCGCTACGTTTGACAACGAGATGGAGGCGACTACTTTAAGACGAATTTCATCGATCTCTGCACTACAAGACCCAACATGTTTGAATGTGAATTCGGGAACGGCAATGGAACATATACAAAGCTCAATATTTCGAAGTAAAATTAAATTAATAACAGGAAAAGGAAGCCGAAAGTTTAAACTAGACGCGATCATCGAGTAAAAGCGACAAGAATAAAGCTGCCAAGGAAACAGTTTAAGTATGGCTTCTCGTTAATATTTTTGTTGCTTTTAATTAGAAAATTCTTAAATGGATTGCAATCAACGCTACATCAAAATCCTTTATTCCGTCTTTTTTTATATTTTCCCTACTACTCCATTTTGTTATGAACTTTTGGATTGAGTTAAATATTTAATTTACTGTGCTTTTGTTTAGGAATGAGGTAAAATTAATGTAAATAAAACAATCAAATATAACATTTTTCAACAAGAAAAAGTGGTTAACTTTGCCATAATTAAAATGGATTTTAAATAGAGTGTTTTGTTAGGATGCTTATTCAACTAAGAATTTTCAAAAGAATTTTTTCTAATAATCTCGCTGAACTTACAAACCATACCAACCGTAGATAGATAAAATAGGTCTCAAAAAAGGCAATTTTACCTCAGTACGAGGCAGAATTCCAACCCCAGGTCAAACTGATAATTTAATTAGATACATTGTTTGCGTTACTGATACATATTTTGCAAGCCACTCCATTGTCCTCACATATCGGTTATTATCGATATTTCTAATATCGAAGCTTTTATTTCTTAGAAGATTTTTTTTAGCCTTAAGCTATTTAAATTTACTGCCAGTATTCAATTGGCGTGTACGTAAGTGGTAGTTGGCAGGGCACATTGCTCGCAGAACGGATGGCCGATGGAGCAGAAAAATTCTGTAGTGGTGACTGCGAATCAGAAGACGATGCGTTGGAAGGTCTCCCACTAGATAGACCGACGACCTGGTGAAGGTTGCGGGGATCCGCTGGATGCGAGACGCACGAGGCCAGTCAATGTGGCGACCTATGTCCAGCAGTGGACGTCTTTCAGCTGATATAACGATTCAATTGGTACTTGAATAGATCACTTCCATACTATCATAAACCTAGGAGTATATACCACATTCAGAAAGACATATATAATATACAGTCTACGTCTTCTGTACATGAATCTCAGTAACTCAGTACAAAATAAATTCTTAGAACGACTTTTATTTTAGGTGTGCACTTTGATCTTCTATATATCTTTTTTGAAAAGGTGCCCAGGTACGGTCTAGTATAAAATTATCATAAAGACTGGAAGAATAAGTGGCTCATGTTACATTAAGTTCTTTGAAAGAAAAGCTGCTAAGATTTCTTTTATAGACGTAAGTTTATGTTTAACAGGCAGACCCGAATCTCTTCAAAGTTAGAGTGAACAGGCTTCTTCTGGGTAAGCTCGCTCCATCGTCGACTCTGTCTCTGTCACCTTTGACCTAGACTAGAGTCAAGAGCAAACCCATCACAAATAAAAAAAAAAAAAAAAACAAAGCTTAATCCTAGCTCGTATCTTGTAGGACTACATTATACCAATGTTCTACTTAGTAATGAGAATCTACTAAGACCTTTTCGTAAACAGTAACAGGATCGCCACCTCGAATAAGAGGCTTAAATATTTGTGGTAAAACTTAAGCCTACTAAACAAACGTCTTCAATTATTTATTTTTTTATAAAAACAAAAACCCAACTGCAAAAAAAAAATTACTGAAAAGAGAAAAACAAGTACTAGTAGTATAATTTTATACCTTACTAGCTGTTGCCCGCGGCTTCGCTCTCGTGGACCACCCCACAGGACCCGTTTTCGGGATTAAAAAATAGCCTATGTTACTCAGGAATAATGTAGCTTTCTATTGGTGAAATAATTTTTCAAATCGGTCCAGTAGTTTCGGAGCCTATTCGGTACAAAAAAACAAACAAACAAATCATTCTTCTTTATAATATATTAGTATAGAAATGTTATGAGGTGCTGCCAGCGGTTACAAACGAAGTTTTGGTAGGTTTTTCTTTAATTTTTATTTGCCCCTGCCTGCAGCACCTCATATAATATTTAAAGTATAAATTATAGCTAGTATTACGTTATTTTTTTCTTTTTAGTTAAGTATATTTTAGCAGTCGGGATTTTTGTTTTTATAATAGGTAATTTGTTTTATTTCAGACTTTTTAGTTTTATTAATGAAGGAGTTCTCTAAATAAGTCATTTATGTGGTCAAATATTATTTATTTTGCTATCAAAGTTACGCTTATAAAATAAATAAAATAGTAACATAAAAATGAAATTTTTGGAATGGTCTATTTAGTAGCTTTCTTTTGATAGCCATATTGTTATGACAACGATAAAATTGTATCACCTTATTTTTTGTTTGAGGAGGGATATTTAAAAAGTATACAGCCATAATTGAGACAAATCCAACGTCACCTCATAATATGTCATTCATAATCCGTCGTTTGGGCTGTAGAGCATGCCATAGAAATGGACATACATACATACGCTCGAAAAACATTACTCTCTCGCAGCCGGGTAAAAATAAAGCGTAATGTTATATTGGATAAGTAGATAAATTTCATATCGATACATGGCCCTATGTTTGTATGTACCTAAGTAAGTTCAAGCCGCATACGTACTTTTTCCGCGTTCGATTTTCGAATTTGTTTTCCGTATTCGGAAACTCGAATGCACCGTACGCTTATAAAATACATTTTCTGCCGCACACGTCCGTTTTTTTTCGAACGGAACACTTTCCGTACGTACGTGTCGAATGCCAGCCCGCACTTTCGTGAAAATTCCAAACAGGGAAAAACTAACGTCTGCGCTAGCTTCACGGAATTCCGAGTCTGTATTCCGTATTCGGAAATCGAACGCGGAAAACGTACGTATGCGGCCCACCTAGTCATCATGACAATTGCCTGTTGTCATGGTAACTAAGTCGCGTCCTTCACGCGACTTAGTTACCATGACAACAGTAAATAAATAACAAGCTAAAACCGCCAATTTGATTATTCGAGGTGAAGTCGAATTGGATGACAAGACTAGGAATATAGGGATAAGAGTCTCTTGTCATTTTCTAATATAGCGTTCTTGTAATAGCGAGCGAGCGAAGCGAACTAGGGCGCTCAGGGCACCCCGACACGGGCAGGTTAGGTTCGAAGGAGATGATCCGCCATCTCCTTCTTGTTAAGTTAGGTTAGGTTAGGTATAACTGAAAAAACTATTTTATTCAGAACCAAAATGCACATGCACTTCCTCCACATAGCAAAAAGTTTTCCCAACTACGTTGGGGTTTTCGGATGTCAGTTTAATTGGATACGGCTGAATACCAGTAATTTAAATGGAGCTATCACCTAAGGCGTAAGTTTAAACCTCTCACAGGTGGACTGAATACATGGTGATGGCCATGTGATTCTACTGAATGTGAGAAATTTAAAAAATAAAAGCCGCACGGGTCGATATTCTAGGTTAAGCAACGCTTGCCGAGGTCGGTCCGTGGATGGGTGACCATATTTACATGGCGAGATTCCTTCGTGCCTCGGCAAACACGTTAAGCCGTTGGTCCCGGCTGTCATTTCAAGATCTTTGACAGTCGTTAAGGGTAGTCAGAAGCCTTGAATCTGACACCAGTCTAACAAAGGGGTGTCGTGTTATCCAGTTACTGGGTTGTGGAGGTCAGATAGGCAGTCGCTCCATGTAAAACACTGGTACTCAGCTGAATCCGGCTAGACTGGAAGCCGACCCCAACATAGTTGGGAAAAGGCTAGACAGATTGAAAGAAAGTTTTTTTTGTTCATTAACTCTTGCTAAATGTTATGTAGCTTAAACGCTAAAAATACATTATAAGCAAACTCAGAAGCAGTTGCTACAATAAACACAAAGTAGCAGGGAGGCGACGCTACAAATTAATTAACAAATACTGGAACGGCTTGAAGTTTTATTTATTTATTTATTTATTTTATTCTGAACAAAAATACATTTGTGTCGAATACAGGATTAATACAATAATAATAATCAATAAAAGTTACAATTAATTACAAGTTATTAATACACGGAATAATAATAATAATCAATAAAATTTACAAATAATATGGATAAAAAGTCAAAAATAAAATAAGAATTCAACTCAATCAAAAAAAAATCAAGAAAAATAATAATAACATGTCAAGAATGAGACTTAAACGATAAACAAGTTACACTGTGGCATTATTTTTGTCCCTAAAAAACTCTTCTATACTATAGTAGCACTTCGTCAATAGGAATGAGTTTAATTTGAATTTAAATATTCTTGGATTATTAATCATTTTTAATTCTAATGGCAATTTATTGAAAATTTGTACAGACTGTACTTTAGAGCTATGTTTGACAACATTTAATTTTGGCTGCAAATAATTAGGCAAATCTTTCCTGCGCGTTTCCACCCTAGTTACCCTTTCTTCCTTTGTCTCGTATTTCTCTAGGTTTTTTAGAAAACTACTTAGTAGGACCAAAATATAAAGACAAGGTACAGGTAAAATCTTTAATTTCACAAAATGCTCTCTACAAGATTCAGTTTGCTCTATGCGAAGAATAGTTCTGAGGGCCCTTTTTTGCATAACAAAGGCTGCATTTATATTGTATTTATAACTGTTCCCCCATAGTTTAATACTGTACCTCAGCTTGGACTCAACTAAGGCAAAATAAACATTTCGTAACTGAGCAATGGTTAGTTCGTCCCTTAAACTTCTTAAGGCAAAGCATGCACTGCTCAGAGTATTTGTGATTGCTTCCAGTTCTTGTTTCCAGCATAAGAGCTCATCAATTTGTATTCCTAAAAATTTTAAATTTTGCACAATTTCCACTTTATGCCCCAATGAAGCTATTTCAATACTATCATTATTCCTCACAGTTGATTTGAATAGCATACATTTAGTTTTCTCCACATTGAGTTTTAAATTGTTAGTGGAAAACCAATGTTCAAAAGCAGACAGTGCATGATTCACTTTGTTTTCTAAGTCCCTTATAGAGATATCGTTCATAACAGCACTTGTGTCATCAGCAAAAATAACCATTTTGATGTCTGGTACTATCTTATACATATATTTTGCTAAGTCGTTAAGAAATATTATAAAAAACATTGGACCCAAGACTGAGCCCTGTGGAACTCCCTTTTGTACTCTAACAAGCTTAGATTTGTTAATTTTTTCATGTCCGCTTTCAACTGACTTAATTTCGACATACTGTGATCTATTCTGTAAATAAGAACTGAAAAGCTTTAAGACGTTATCTCTTATCCCATAGTGTTCTAGTTTGTCTAAAAGGATTTTATGTTCAACAGTATCGAAGGCAGAGCTAAGATCTAAGAATAGTCCTGCCACTTTTTCTTTATTATTCAGTTTGCTAACCACATCATCCACTAGTGAGTCTATTGCATCAATGGTTCCTATGCTTCTTTGATACCCGAACTGTTGATAGCTAATGATATTGTGTTTAATCAAATGTTTGACAAGCCTATCTTTCATTACCTTTTCAAATATTTTAGAGAATACCGGTAATAGGGAAATGGGTCTATAGTTTTTCGCATCTAATTTGGAGCCTTTTTTGAATATGGGCAAAACACGAGCAATTTTATATTGCTCAGGGAAAACACATTGCTCAATACATTTGTTTAAAAAGTCAGCTATTGGCTCAGCTAATATGTCAATGTTATCCTTGATGATACTTATGGGTATTTCGTCTTGACCGTGAGAATTTTTATTGCACATATTATTAACCATTTTGAAGATTTCTACCGGGGTTACTTGATCAAACAACATGTTATCGTCTACTCTAGCCATATTGTCGGTTAAGTATTTGTTAGCTAAGCTATGATCAGAAGACTTTAATGTAATTTTGTTGTCAAATTGGTCAGATAAAATGTTGGCTACGTCTACAGGGCTGTCATATATCTTATTATCTTGTTTAAGTATTACAATATCAGTGCTTTGTTTTTTATTAGAATTACGTCTACTATTCACTATTTTCCACATGGCTTTACTAGATTGAGGTGCCTGATCAATCTTTTTCCTAGTGTCGAGCTTTTTTGCCCATCTTACTACCTTTCTAAATATCCTTAAGTAGTTTTCGCGATATTTTAAAATTGATTTATCACATCTCTTTTTATCAATAAGGCACAAAATGCGCTTGACTTTGCTGGATACTTTAACTCCTTTGCTAAACCAATAACTTTTACCAGACTTATTGAGATCAATTAAAATTTCCTTTTTTTTAAAAGAATTATCATGTACTTCATTAAATTTTCTTATAAATGTATTTATGCCGAGATTCCAATCCATCTCTGCCAACTTTTTCCTAAATTCCACCTTATTTTTTTTATTATATATTCTTTTTTTAATATACTTAAAATTACTTCGTTTTTTTTCTTCTGTTACTTTTTTTACATTTATTGTGCAAAAAAGACATGTGCATGTCCATCTGATAATCCGTTGTGGTCAATATGGATATCGTTAATATTAGTATCTATTAGATTTGTCAATATATTGTCAATACATGACTCTGTGCCATTACGTACGAATGTTGTAGTGTCAAACAAACATCTAAAATTGTAGCATGTGAGTACAAGTATTGAGGTACAAGTACACGAAATCCATTTGCAGCAGGAATAAGTCTTCGATCGTTGCTCCGTAGAATTCTCTCCGAATTTTCACAAACTCCAATTGGATTTGCAGTAGAACGCGTCCACAAATTTACATACCTCGGGAGCGTCGTGTCAGAGACATTGTGTAAAGTAGTAAAGAGGACATCGCTTCACGGATCGCCAAAACCCGAGTTACCTTCGCGCTGGTAAGACCTGTTTGGCAATCGCGGCAACTGACCCGAAGGATTAAACTCAAGATATTCGGGTCCAATGTCAAATCGGTGCTGCTTTACGGGCGCAAAACGTGGCAGGTCACAAAGGACATCTCACTCCAAATCCAAGTCTTCGTCTGCCTCCGTCGCATTGTCGGCATTTACTGGCCCGAGACCATCTCCAACGTATAGCTGTTGGAGAAATGCCACGAGAGCCCGATCGACCGCTAGATCAAGATGGATTGGTCACACGCTTCGAAGGGGTCCCGGCCACATACCCAAACCAGCTTTGGAATCCCAAGGGAAAAGAAAGTGTGGCCGTCCTTGTCAAATCTGGCGTCGCACCGTGTTGGCAGAAGCGACGAGCATCGGAATGAGGTGAAGCGTGAAGCTCAAGACTGATCGCGATGGAGTACATCTGTGGACGCCCTCTGTCCCAGCTAGGGCACATATGGCATTAAGTAAGTTAAGTACTCGCGTGGATCCACGTTTCGGACACTCAAAGGAGTCGGGTATTTCAGTAAGTAGGCACTTATTGTGTAGTTTTTTAAAACCATCTTTACGGATACAAACTCGCCTTGATGTTTTGATATTGTCACCATGAGGAAAAAATATCTACAAGTTATATTGGCCATCAGAGATTTCAGCCTTACACTTTAATAGAACATTCATTTATTTAGAATAGGAAGCTCTAAAGAAAGCGCAATTGTAAGAAACTAATAACGTAACTTAGTTGAGAGTTGTCGCTAAGTTAGTTTATTTGTTTGTGTAGTGTACCAGAAAAATAATATTAAACGACTCCCACTGGGACAATTTAGTGGTCTGACTGTGAGACTAATCAGTAATAAACATGACAAAGTTTTCTTATAGATACGTTAAGTGCCATTTATTTTAGTATTTAATGGTATAATTATTATGTACTTACTCAGACCCGGATTTAAAGTTATGGAGGATCTGGGGCAACTAATGAGTTATCCAAGGCCCGAAATTTTTTGGAACAGAACGTGGAACTTACTTGTGATAACGGTTTTCTGTATAAAGGGTGTAATTTTTATTTAAAAAAATTAAATCGTGGAGGGTTCTTCCTTGTTGAGTTGAGACTAGAGCCCCTGATAGCTTGCCCTAAATCCGGCCCTTTATAGATCGATTATCTATCTAACACTACCTACCTAGAGAGGTATTACAAAGTAAAGTTTCTTTTGAGTAAAATTTGATTAATCACGGTACCGTTATCATCAGTATTTAAACTTACTTTCCCTGTAAGTAAGTGGGGTTGAGTTTTCCGCCCTGTGGTCATTTTATTTTAAATTGAGAGGCAAGCATTTTAACGAACGAGGAACGATGAACGACGATGACGGTGCACGTTTGCCTTGAAGTATTTGTTTTGGACAAACTCGCCACGCTATCCTCAAATCAGTCCTAATCAACAGAGGCCTGGCCACCACCACAGAAAAGTGCTGAGACAATAAAGATCGTTGAGTCCCGGCAAACGATGAAATAAACATTTTAGATCCCGCGAAGAAAATAATTAGTAAATTGTATGTGTCTCTAACCATTTTCTTTACTGCTTATACATAAAACGGTTACAATAAAATAAAGTAATAGGATACTAATAAGTAGGTGCAATACACGTCTGTCATTATTATGACCCAAATTTTATGAAGAGTTTCCCATCGCTTCGAAAAGAAAAAGAAGAATTATTGCCGATTCACTTACATCCGTTAGGCCCAGTTTTCCGATCCGTGTAGTTAACTCCACTCACTCAATTAATGTTTAAATCTACTAACCAATGGTTTCAAGTTTCGTTAAAATGCACTTTTTTATCAATTAGCCTGTCACACGATCGAATAGGTTAAAGAGATAACTCTTCAACTTATTCGATCGTGTGAGGCAAAAAATTTATGAAAAACGCGTTTTACCGAAATTTTTCAACATTGGTTAGCATATTTAACCTTTGGTTGATGAACTACGGATAAATAAACTGGATTTTAGAAGTATCTCTGTATGTGATACTAATAAGAATAAGCACATGTCTATAATATTCATCCCTATTAGCGACAATAAGATTTCCAATTTCGTGTTTGTTAAAGGGGTTTTTTTGGTCCCAAGGCTTAGTGAGATAATAATGCATACCTTTTCAGTCGCAGAGCCTTTGATATTTCCCTGGAAAAATCTTGTGAAATTGGATTCTAAATCAATATCAAGAGCGTATTGTCATTCACCGGACTGGCTTATTTATGAGATTTTAAAAATAGATGGAAAGTTAGAAGATTTTTTTTGAGGAAAAATATTCTTTCAGCTGAAATTAATTAAGTTGAGTTGTTAAGGACTTTTCTATATGAGTCTGGATATGAATTAAAATAAAGGTTTTAACTAAAATACCAAATCAGATAGGCAGTCACTCCATTTCATGTACTGGTGTTGAGCTGAATCCGGTTAGACTGAAGGCCGACCCAACACAATTGGGCATATAGTATAGAAGTGTATAAATCAATCAGTTTGCCTAGCCTTTCGCAGGTTTATTACGTATCTTGCAAGAGCAAAACGCGATTTGTGCACAATAATTGCTTTTAACTGACTCCGATACCGGAGTCTTCTCACACGTCCTTAATATTCCGAAACAATATTCGACAATCTATTGAAGACGTAATTATTACACGATATCTTGCGAAAACATCCCGATTCAAACAGAACGCCCATAACTTTTGAACGGCTGAACAGATTTTCGCCAAACATAGCTAAGAACACTGTTGATAAAGTCACCTTTCAAACAAAAAAAGTTTAATTAAAAACTGTAATCCGATCATCGTTTTTTTTGCCTATGTTACCCCAACCATAATAACGAATCGATCGACACCTTATAAATCAAAATCGGATGTATGTTTAGGCGCTACGGATGAACATAAGTAAATACATACATACATAGACTGCGAAAATCATAACCCTTCCTTTTGGCTTCGCCGTAGTCGGGTAAAAAAAAACAGAATCAAGATCGGTTCATCCGTTTACGAGCTATGATGCCACAGACAGATACAAAAATACACAGGTATACACGTCAAACTTATAACACCCCTATTTTCCGTCGGGGGTTGATAAATTATGCGTCGTTGTTCTAGTGACTACCTCTGTGGTCTAGTGGTCAAACGCCACTGCTGAGCATGTTGTCCTGGGTTCGATTCCTGGATCGGGCATTCCTTTATTTGGTTTTATCATCTGAAATTTCTCAGTAGTAGCCTGTAGTCTAGATTTGTGACCGGTTGATGGCTATAAGCTCGCCCCATATTAAATGAGGCTTAAACATAAATGGCCAACTGCGTGTGTACTATGGGTGCACCTCTGCTTAATCCACGTTTATTAATAGGAAGGGGATTCCGTCTTATTAATAAACGTGGACTAAGTAAAGATTAACTATATTCCAAGCATTAGCTTGGTACTAACAACTTTCCGTATTAATAAACACGGAATAAGGAGGGCTTATACTAATCTGATTCTAGTCTTGGACTAAAAGTTACACCATGGTACTAGCTAGTTTAAGGTCGGAATAAAGTTGGATTAATAGTGTATCCATGGCAACTACAATTATTATGTTTGATTGACATTTTGTTCGTTGTGATTTGATGATGAAATTTTTTTGTTTAAAATATATAAATTGTATTTATATTCCCAATCTATATATATAAAAGCGAAAGGTCACTCATTCACCTATCACGAAATATCGAAAACCGCTTGACGTATAAACATGAAATTTGGCAGGGAAGTAGTTTATAGTTAGTAGGCGTCAGCTAAGAACGGATTTTGCGACAGGGCCGAATTTAGGGGATCTAAGGGCTCTCCTTCATTTTTTGTTTGACCAAATGGAAATCTAACCCCCAGTTTCTCAACACTCGATTAACGGGCTGTTTACGTAATTGATGAATAATCGCCGGTTATCTGCTGTGGTTGGATGTTGAAAATTCATTCAACCAATCACAGCAGATAACGCGTACTTGACAATTCGTCACATAAATTCTGCGATAATTTAGCACTATCACGAAATATCGAAAACCACTTGACGTATAAACTTGGCAGGGAAGTTCCTCAAGTGACGTAAGTGCGCACTAAGAAATGATTTTTGTATGAAATTTCTACAGTTTGTAAGTTGGACACGTGAAAGTTTAGATTTACGCTGTTGGTCGATAAAAAGAATTAATGTATTTTATACATAAATTCTTTTTTTGTTTTCGATATTTCGTGATAGTGCTAAATTATAGCAGAATTTATGTGACGAATTGTCAAGTACGCGTTATCTGCTGTGATTGTTGAATGAATTTTCAACATCCAACCACAGCAGATAACCGGCGATTATTCATCAATTACGTAAACAGCCCGTTAATCGAGTGTTGAGAAACTGGGGGTTAGATTTCCATTTGGTCCGTTGTGCGTTCAGGCCTCCTCTCTGTGAGAGAGAATGGGCGGGTTGGTGGATGTCACAAATCTTCGAATTTTTGGTTTCTAAGTCATGCCGGTTTTCTCACGATGTTTTCCTTTACCGTTTTGTTGTATTTTCTGTTTTTTGTATTTATAAGTCATCAATAAATGTTTGTTGAACACATAGGGTTGCAAAAGCGATTATATTCCCTAAAACCGGCCGTGTCGTAAAATCTGTTCCTTCCTGACATGTCATAACTATATTCTATCTCTTTACCAATTTTCAGGTACAAAATGCCAAGGATTTCATATAAACTTGCGAGAGCTCTTAGTCCAGGCTATCACAAAATTCCTTCTTAGCTTATGTCTCGTACTCATAAACTCTAGACTTGCTAAATTTCAGGACGGTAGTACAAAAAAAAACCGAACATTCATACAAACTTGCAAGAGTGCTTAGACATCTTCAATCCAGCCCTGATACAAAATCCGTTCTTAGAATGTCTACTAACCATTAAATACCTCCCTGCCAAATTTAAAGTTTGTAGCACAAAAAATGAAGGAGAGCCCTTAGATCCCCTAAATTCGGCCCTGTCGCAAAATCCGTTCTTAGCTGACGCCTACTAACTATAAACTACCTCCCTGCCAAATTTCATGTTTATACGTCAAGCGGTTTTCGATATTTCGTGATAGGTGAATGAGTGACCTTTCGCTTTTATATATATAGATTGGGAATATAAATACAATATTTATATTTCAAACAAAAAAATTGCATCATCAAACATTGAGATAATATGTACTACATTAATACCTCAATGTCATCAAATCACAACGAACAAAATGTCAATCAAACATAATAATTGTAGTTGCCATGGATACACTATTAATCCAACTTTATTCCGACCTTAAACTAGCTAGTACCATGGTGTAACTTTTAGTCCAAGACTAGAATCAGATTAACAATGATAGTGTACTCTTGCTAATATTATAAATGTGAAGGTTTGGACGGATCTGTGTGTTTGTTACTCTATCACGCCAGAACGGCTGAACGGATCACAGCTGGTAGAAGCTAGTGCTTTTATATAAAGTTAAATCAACATAATATCTGTAAACGAAGCTTCCCTAAATAAATAAATACAACTGTTGTTTCCAACAAATTAAACGGATGTATATACTATAGTTACTCCTCGGCTTTTAACTAAAGCTATGTTTACTGCAAATCTGTGTTTAACAGACATACACACAGAATTACAATGAAATGTATTACTAACGTGAGTCAGGTACAGGAAACGTGTTATTGCCGCGGTTCAAAGCGATAGACAAACAAACTATCGGTAATAGATTATCAATCCGAAGTCTGAACAGATCAACGTAATATTACGTAAAACATATTATTGGCCGTAGATATTTAGGTACGCCTCTTAATAAACCATAAAGAAACCGGTGTTGTTGCCAAAATCATCATGCAAACAAACCTCCTTGGCAGATGGATTGGAATTTCAGAGTGTTGTTTCTAGTTGATTCTACTCTCTTTTAGGAGGTAACGGGGTTCCATGTCTGGATCATCATCATCATCTGCCTAGCCTTTTCCCAACTATATTGGGGTCGGCTTCCAGATATCCAGCTTCTGGATACTGATGGTAATACCAATAGGATTTAGTGAGGTAAGAATCCCACAGTCCTCGGTCTTTTTCGCAAAGACCGGGCGCAATATAAAGATTGATCTACGAAAAAAAAGCTGGATGCAATCTTTTTTACTTATCGATACGCTCTCATGTAACCACTAACTCGCCTGATGGTAAGTGATGATGTGGTCTACGGTGAAGCACGCTTGCCTAGAAGTAACCTATACACTTTTGACTTAAAGACCCCAAGGTTGTAGACATCAGGAAACAATGACTCCGGCAGGGAATGCCACTCCTTATCTGTGCGCACGATGAAAGTATTAGCAAAACGCTTTGTGCGTATGGGTGGGATGTCCACCATGTACCGATGGCGCATTGCCGTACGTCTTATAGTCTGATGATGGAAAGGGCTAGCCGAATTCAAATTGTGCAGTTCCGTCACACTCTCCCCGAAATGTAACCGATAAAAAACCGACAGGCTGGCAACTCGGCGTCGATATTCGAGGCTCTGGAGCTTTGGCGCGACCGAAGTTCATCGTTGCCAATAAGCCTCTTGGCCCGTCTGTCAATCAATTCAAGTGCATCAAGCTGATATTTGGCAGATCCATCCCAGAGGTGAGAGCAGTACTCAATGCATGACCGAACTTGCGCTTTATACAAATTGAGCAGCTGTTCAGGCGTGAAGTACCGTCTCACCTTTGAAATAATTTGAAACCCAACTTTTTTGCAGCCAATTGAGCTTTCAATGAATGGACCGAAATTGAGGGTCGATGCCAACGTAACACCAAGAAATTCAAGATGGTCCGTTAACGGTACAGTTACACCACGGTGGAGCTGGGTGGAATTGGCACTTTTTAGCGGCAAAAATACACGCCTGGGTCTTAGAAGCATTGAAACTGACCAGATAGAATCGTCCCATTCGGAGACCGCCTTCAAGGACAGGTTCAAGCGTTCAACCGTGGCCTCCCGGAGACACCGAATCTAAGGCCCAGTAGCCCGTGAGCCGGACACGTATCTCTCAGTAACAGTGCTGTCATCTGCATACTAGGTTTTAGCTATGGATTTGGCCAACCATGCCAACTTAAAAAAAAACTCACCGTGTATAGATATCATATACGTTAATTGCCATAAAAATACATATATAAAATAATAAATTGTTTGCATAGTATTTGCTTATAACGGTAGATCGAACGGTATTCATGTTTGCTTTTATCTCTACGAAAAAATAAATCTATTATCATATCATGTACTAATTCCTTAAGCTAAGTATTCAAATGGAAGTAAACAGTACTATCTGATTTAAAAATTGAAGCCATTATCCTAATATTGTCACAGATGCGAACAAGATATTGAACTTTCACCCATAACATTTTTGTCCCTGTATCGAATCAAATTTTTATTTTGAAATATTTATTTGATTATGTTTTTGAAGATAAGATCTCCGAGAATTGGGCTATCTAAAAACATATTATATTGGAAAAAAAATATATTGTGTGATGTGGTACCTATGGTGTTAGAAACTAAATGACGAAACAACTTATTTTGATAGACGATAGTGTTATCGATCAAAAAACAACACTGCTTTCACCTTCAAAAAATATAAACATGAATTATTAAAACTGTACTTAGGCCTATCTTTTCTGTGCTTCCATTATGGTGCTCAGAAAATTATGTACTATTTGATATTTAAAACCATAATAATGTACTTAAACCTTATAAAATGAATGGGGAGCCATCTTAAAGGTTGCTATTTTGACTATAGAACTAGGTGATATAGCTGTATGTATAATACAACGATACGTAATAATTATGCTTTTACACTATTTATTTATTGACGTTATATTTGTATTAATATAAAGCCTTTCTCCACGAGTTAATGTATAGTGGAAAAATATATTATTATATTTCGGCGCTTCTTGTAAAGAAAGAAAATGTTGGGGATATTATTTGATGTACCACTGTTGTATTATCAAAATGTATTATTACATCAAAATAAATAAAATGTTGGCTTTGTGGACATAGTTTTTGTTTTATTTGTTAAGTTTATTTTATGAAAAGACGGATTTTTAATTTAAAGTAGAAAATTATTTTCAATAAATTTAAATTAAGAATACTGTGTTTACCAAAATAATATTTTATTGTTAAATAGCGTGGGGTGCTTTTTAAGATATTTTCAAAATAACTCTACTTTTACCAATATCTCAAATTCAAATTCAAATTCAATTTATTGCATCCATAATGTACATACAGGTGGTAAATATAAGTTACAGAAACAATTATGGACCCTGTCGGGCACAGCAACATTCTAGATACAGTCAGTGTCTAGGAGAGAGGAATAGCGCTCAATATTTTCCTAATCTATACATTCATTCATTCTACATTTTAGTTAACTATTCTCTTACTATTTGTTTTTATTTAGTTTATACATATACCTTTTTATTTCCATGTCAAATTATGTTGTTCTTAAATATTAATTATTCCTTTTAGTTTTTATATTACAATACGTACCTATATTTAATAAAATTCATACAAAATTAAAATTAAAATGTCCATATTATATTTTGAGTCAATTATTTATTAATGTCATTTTACTTATCGAGTTAATTACAGTTGTCATTATTTTAATTGAATTTATCCGTCAGATATTCGTCAATTGTGTAATAGCTTTTACCAATTAAGAATTGTTTTAATTTATTAATAAAAATATTAGTTTTACTTACTTGTTTTATGTATTCCGGTAGTTTGTTATATATTTTTATCGACATAGCATACGGACTAGAAGAGTGTAATTTGAGGCGGGAGGAGGGTAGATCAAGTCTGTTTTTGTGGCGCATCGAATAATTTGTTTGCATGTCTTCCAGTGTGTTGTAAGACTCTGGGTATTTGCGGACTAGCTTACATAGTTCTAAAATATAAATATTAACTAAGGTAATATCTGTCAATAATATATTGTAATACTTGCATTGTAATCGGTCCTTGATAAGTGTGCAAAGTTTCAAATAAAGCCGACGTTTTGAAGGGGGTGAAAATCACGTTCAAAGATTCCGTTACATATAGTTATCGCCAGACTTCTTGGCCGCCCTGAAATTACAAAGAAGAACTATACATACATACCAAGCTAATAAAAGCGTGTTAAAAAGTTGAAACGGGCACATTGCTGAGTAGCAATCTGTATTTTATGTCTGTATGGTTTTAGCAGAACATTATTGCATTATTGCTACCATAGAATTATATCTATGGCCAAATCAGAAACTTTGAGGAAAAGCGAGAAACATTGATGAAAACTAATACGGCATCATTCGATTTTTGAATATAAATATTTCTAGCCAAAAACCGCACCCGTTGATTTTAAAAAAGCACGCTGTATAATTTTTTTTTTGCTGTTACTTTTTGTCTTTTTTTTTTGTTTTGAATTTGGCCATCCACTAGGAAAACTCAACCTGTATATACGTTTTTATATAATTTTACAAACATGAATGAAATGAATATTTATAACAGTAATGATCAGTCGCGAATGACGCACTGTTTGACTATAAAATCTACGAAAATTCTATGAAGGTCTTGCTAAACTCCAATAAAACTTCATTCTGACGTCACAATGACATACAAATCTACAGTAAGTACTAAGTCAGTATTTGTTTTACATCTTTTGCATTGTAATTGCGTGTTAGTATTATGTAAATCATGTGATTCGTTGGTACTTAATTTCTCTCAAACATGAAAAGATAATTAAATTCGAGATGAAGACACAAACAGATATTCAAACTTAATTTACGAAATTAAATAGTCAGCTAATGTAACGGGTGTTAGTAAACTCAATTTCGACCGTATTCTATTTGATACAGAAGAAAATAATGGTTGGAGAAGCTTTCTGATTATTAAACAAAACCACGTTATATTCGAAGAAAGATCAACACACACCTACTCCATGCCACAGTGACTGTTAACATATTATGATATCAAATTATAAATAAAACTCTTCATCGATGACACTGGAAGGGCTGCACTGTTACATCCACTGTATAGCATTTAGTTTCTTAAACTAATTTATATTAATATGGCATAAATGTATCAAAATCAAAATTTCTGTATTCAATTAGGCCATTAAGGTTACACTAGTCGATCATTCTTCCTCACAAATGTAGTCTGGCGATTACTCCACTGTTTGACGATGTACGTTCAAAATAAAACTGATATCAATTTGTCTCATCATTATCGAACCCTGTATGGAAACAAAAAAGAAAAATATTTGAAAGTTATGAGCATCGAAAGTTCCATATTTCAACACAATTTTTTACGCATCTTTAGGCGGAAATAAATACCATAAGAAGAAGGAAAATTGCAAAACGGCCACCATACAGGGATAGATTAGTAGTTCAACAATGCAAATAATTTTATTTTGAAAATACACATGGAGTCGTTTTTTCATGACTCGCGCTCGTTTTCTTCCTAAATCATCATCGATTTTACTACAAACTTGCAAAAGTGCTACTTCTTACGCGAACTAGCTTCTTACTGCTAGTTACAGCATCTATCTCTTTCGCACGTTTTGTCAGATGAGATAGTTTGCATTTTTACCCCGCGCGCAAAATAGTTCGTGCCGTCGACTAGGGGAACCTTAAGCGGCACTTTTGAACGTTAAAAAATAATACAAAATAATAAGAATCGTTCGGAAATGTAGCTTGTTATGGAGAAGAATGGACAAGAAACTCCACACTTACTCTTTTAAAATAAAAAGTGTTATACAAGTATTTGGTTACATCATTCTTGTTGGAAAAATACATTATGTGAGAACGATGTAAAAAG
The DNA here is from genome assembly GCA_948252205.1 of Orthosia incerta. NCBI lineage: Eukaryota > Metazoa > Arthropoda > Insecta > Lepidoptera > Noctuidae > Orthosia > Orthosia incerta. Next base: position 13,701,520 of record OX411748.1, read on the forward strand.
ACGTGCACGTAAAAGCTTCTAGAGTAAAATAAGAAATTAAAAATACAATAAATAGGTAATTAAAAACAGGCCGAGGCAGCTCGCAGTCGTTGCAACACGGCCGAAACGTCGGGTTAAATAGGTAAATATATAATTGTAATAATCGCGTTAAATTCCCGTAATATTTTTTTTTTCAATTATGAAACGCGAAATTTTTAAAGTCACCAAATGATACTTTCTGAGTGCAAATGATTGCATTGTTGATAAAAATACTAAAAGCTATATGCATGCCTATAATATTTGGGGAGTTCCCTCGATTTCTCTAGGATCCCATCATCAGATCCTAACTTAATGACGCAAAAGTATAAGTTTTGAAATCTGGCGTCTTTGAGTAATCGGGGAACATACATAAAAAAATAAAAATAAAGATTCAGACAATTTGAGAACCTTCTCCTTTTTTTGAAGTCGGTTATTACGTAGCATGAAATAAAAATGTGACGAGGGTTTTTATAAATTTTTACTTGTATGACATGTAAAATGGAATACTGCTGCTATGCTAACTGATATTGCTAGCGTCATGTATTCTAGTCATTGACGTCAGTCACGATTCAAAGTTGGCTCGTCATCAGCGTCATATGATTATTTTGTGTGTCAGTAGTCAGCGTGTTTCTTCCAAAACTTTATAAGGTGGGTGGTGCGAGATGACTGGACACAGCATTAACCTTGTGATTTGGTAGTTTAGTTAAATATGTGGTGACATGCGAACTAGTAAAATACCTGACGACACACAAATCCTACATAGCGCTATGTTCTATGTATGGTGGACTATTATGCGTGGGCCATGGCGGCCGTTTGATGGTTGGATGGATGGATGGTTGGACCAGTCCAACTCCCTCCAGACAAGTTAAATAAAGCTCCTGGTTTACTCAGAACATCTGCGTAAGATCTGGGTTACTCGAGGGTTTGTGTTCTAATCTGGGTGACGCCTGTGCATTCAGAGCACGTGCGCGACGGTTTCCCCATCCTTCATGCACGCCCTGCACAGAGGGCTGTCAGTTATGCCTATTGAGTGGAAGTGTTTGTTTAGCGAGCAGTGTCCCTTGATGGTACCCGTCACCAGGCGCAGGCCGTTCCTGTCCAGGCGTAATAGACGTCTGGTTAGCCTACTATCCAAAGATCGCATAGCTGCTTTGGACTGCCTGCAGCCCGGTGTCGAGGTCCACCCATCTGCGCCTGTGTCTGGGTGAATTCCTGTAGCCACCTGCGTATTTGGTTGAAGGGTATGGATACGACAGGCTCGGGTCCACAGCCCGCCGTGCTGGATCCTCGTCTAGCAAGCTCGTCAGCCACGTCGTTACCCAGCGATTTGCTGAGTCCCTTTATCTATTGCCGTATCACCGTGTTGCGGCTAGATACAGTTATTTGTTCTAGTGCGTTGTGACATTCTAGTATTAGCTTCGAGGTAATATGTTTTTTCCGTAAGGATTGGAGAACTGAGGCGCTGTCGGAGAGTATATGTATCTGGGTATCCGTAACCGTCCTGGCATCCAGCGCGTGGACCGCTTGTATGATGCCCACACACTCCGCCTGATAGACGGTGTTGAACACTCCTAGCGGGTTGGATAAAATATTTATATTAAGGACATATGAGAAGACTCCAACTCTGGTATTGGAGTCAGTCTTCGATCCATCGGTGTATACTCTCATCTCTTTCGGGCCTGAATAGTCATACTACTCTTGTGTAAATATTATGTTGTAGTGCCTATGAAAGTGGTGTGTTTTTGGGGCTTTGTCGCAGGGTGATGCCATTATTGGTCTTTGTTTGACCGCATCTTCCTTTATGCGTGTGTGCTTAACTCTTGAGTCTTTACTTAGGGTTCCTGTTAGATGGAGCCTAAAAGCGGCCAGGGCTGCCTCTCTGCCTCTTCCCGCACTAAGAGGTGCAGAGGAGGCAGCCCCAGCATTGCCTGTAGGGCGGCAGTGGGTGTGGTTCTCATACCGCTAGTGATTGCAACAAAAGCAAACCGCTGTAGTATTTCGATATCTTTAGGCTCAGGGTGCTCAGGTCTGTCCTGGGCCACCAGTCCAATGAGCCGTATGTGTTAATCCCCCAATTCCTGCCAAACTGTCGCTCGCACTGCCACAGGGATATGCTGGCTTTTGTAGTGATATAATTCGTGTGTTTTGCCCAGTTCAGTTGTTTGTTGTTGATGGCAGGATCGTATCCACCAAACCTGAGCTTCTGAGGGAGATGAAGTGGTCCTATGGGCAGTTGTACACGTCAATCAGCAAACCCGTTGCGAATCTAGCAAACGACCCAAGAGCTAGATTGACCCGACACTATACCGAAGACATCCCAATATTTTATTGACAAAAGTTTTTGAAGAATTGGTAAAAGTAGAGTTATTTTGAAAATATTTATTAAAAAGCAACCCACGCTTTTTTATAATAAAATATTTCTTTTTGTTAATTATTTTCTGCTTTTTAGTTTGGTTTTGTATTAAAGTGTGTGTTTTTTAACTATTATTTTTATAGTACTACAAGTAGTACCTTTTTCTAGCAAAGATCTGACTTTTCATAAAATTAAACTTAACAAATAAAACAAAAACTATGTCCACAAAGCCAACATTTTATTTATTTTGATATTATAATACATTTTGATAATACAACAGTGGTACATCAAATAATATCCCCAACATTTTCTTTCTTTACAAGAAGCTCCGAAATATATATTTTTCCATTATACATTAACTCGTGGAGACAGGCTTTATATTAATACAAATATAACGTCAATAAATAAATAGTGTAAAAGCATAATTATTACGTATCGTTGTATTATACATAGAGCAATATCACCTAGTTCTATAGTCAAAATAGCAACTTTCAAGATGGCTCCCCATTCATTTTAGAAGGTTTAAGTACATTATTATGATTTTTAATATCATAGGGTACATAATCTGAGCACCACAAGGAAGCACAGACAAGATAGACCTAAAAATAAAATAAACAAATGTTCGATTTTAAGAATTCATGTTATATTTTTTGAAGGTGAAAGCAGTGCTTTTTTACGGATCGATAACACTATTGTCTGTCAAAACTAGCTGTTTCGTCATTTAGTTTCTAACACCATACCACATCACACAATAACAATACTGTTTTTCCAAGCTATAATGTTTTTGGAAAGCCCAATTCTCGGCAATCTTAACTTAAAAAAAACATAATTAAATAAATATTTCAAAATAAAAATTAGATTCGAGACAGCGGAAAAGATGTTCTAATGAGTGAAAGTTCAATATCTTTTACGCTTCTGTGACAATACTAGAATCAATTTTAAAATCAGATAGTACTGTTTACTTCCATTTGCATACTTAGCTTACGGAATTAGTACATGATATGATAATAGGACTATTTTTTCGTAGAGATAAAAGCAAACATGAATACCGTTCGATCTACCGTTACTCGTATAAGCAAATACTATGCAAACAATTTATTATTTTATATATTTATTTTTATAGCAATTAATGTATAAGATATACACACGGTGAGTTTTTTTAAGTCGGCATGGATGGCCAAATCAGAAACTTTGAGGAAAAGCGAAAAACATTGATGAAAAATAATACGGCATCATTAGATTTTTGAAAAATAAATATTTCTAGCCATAAACTGCACTCGTTGATTTTGAAAGAAAAGCACACGCTGTATATTTTTTTTGCTGTTCCTTATAGATTCGAGTTTGGTCATCCACGCCAACTAGGAAAACTCATTCTGTATATACGTTTTTATATAATTTTACAAACATGAATGAAATGAAATATTTATAACAGTAATGATCAGTCGCGAATGACGCACTGTTTTATTATAAAATCTACGAAAATTCTATGAAGGACTTGCTAAACTCCAATAAAACTTCATTCTGACGTCACAATGACATACAAATCGACAGTGAGTACCAAGTCAATACTTGTTTTACATCTTTTGCATTGTAATTGCGTGTTAGTCAATATGTAAATCATGAGATTTGTTGGTACTTAGATCCTCTCAAACATGAAAAGAACACTGGGATAATTAAATTCGAGATGAAGACAACAAACAGATATTCAAACTTAATTTACGAAATTAAATAGTCAGTTACTGTAACGGGTGTTAGTAAACTCAATGGCGACCGTTTTGTATTTGATACAGAAGAAAATAATGTTTGGAGAAGCTTTCTGATTATTAAACAAAACCACGTTATATTCGAAGAAAGATCAACACACACCTACTCCATGCCACAGTGACTGTTAACATATTATGATATCAAATTATAAATAAAACTCTTCATCGATGACACTGGAAGGGCTGCACTGTTACATCCACTGTATAGCATTTAGTTTTTTAAACTAAGTTATATTAATATGGCATAAATGTATTGTCCAAATATTAGTTAAAGCTTTCCGATTTATGTATGTACCTATAAAATTTGTTAGTATCGTCTACATAAGCACTAATCACTATTTTATATTATAGAGTTTTAGTTAACATTTGTCGCTGACATCAATCATTTAGCAATTAGCATAGATGTGAATGTTTAATAAATAATTCAAACAATTTTGTCCTAGAAATTATTTCTAAATATTATCGTTGCACTCACAATTCTTACAACATTCCACTAAATTCAATCTATAGGAACCCATACTTCAGTTCAAGATCTAACAAATGATCTAAAAGTCGTCGCTCCTGGGGACGCTCCAACCTGACATCGACTTATAATACGTTTAGTGGCCACCAATACTATAGTGGTACTGCATTCATGCATATTATTAGTGTTTCCATCAAGTCAAGGATTGAGAAAAACTCATGCATTGTTAAAGAAATAAAATAACGTTTTCAAATTAAAGGAAACATGTATCACGATGTCAAGCGTTGAAAAGAAAACCTTGGAAGAATGAAGAGTATTAAATAAATAGTTAGAAACTTAGAAATAAAGACGGTATCAGACATAATAGAATAAGTTAGACCTAAATACTTTCGTCAATTCATAAATAGACACCTAGCTTATAAATAACAATAAATAAAAAATCTTAAGGCACGTTTTTAGGTACCAAGATCACAATTTCATCATTTCCAACGTGTGTAAGTAGACAAAGGATTAGAGTTATGGAATGTCTGGTTACAGCTGATTTCGTACCGAAAGTACGAGTACTGTTCACTGGTGCAAGCAACACATTTTCATCGCATTGCAGAAAACAATTTCTTCGGATTTGCTAAAGAAGTGAATTAATTTTATTCATAATCTTTATACAGTAACTTAAAATAACATAAGCGCATACATTTAAGTATTTCTGCATTGTGCAGAATAACAATACCGATACAATTTACAAAAAATATTCGTAAGTTAACTAAATAATATGCAAAATTTGCAAAAAGTACCTAGAACTACTTAATAAATAAATTCCATTGAGGGTAAGTAAAGCTCGTTAACGACGAGCATAATAATATGTATAATATTAAACATTTTAATGTTCGCGACCTAAGTATTTACATATCGTAGTCTGTCATACGCACTCTACTATTTACACGACCGATATTTACAACAGTGTCCTTGTGCACGTCCCGCGCGCGCCAATACTCACAGCGACCACTCAATATCAGCACTCGCACTGCTAGCGATACCTGTACGAGGCCGGGAGCACGAAGTCCCCGACCGAGTACAGAGCGTTGGCGTACCAATGCACGCCGCGGGGCAGCTCGCTGGAGGCGCTCCACCGCGCCATCCAGCGGAGCGGCGCCATGGCCGCGTGCGCCAGCGAGTGGCTCCGTACCAGCGCGTAGCACGACGCCAGCGCGTCGTCCACGATGATGGTGCCGGTCCTCGTAAGCGGCGCGTACACTCCGCGCTTCCTCAACATCTTCATGCTCACGACCCGTGACGGTCGCATGACGTCGGCCGACCCCCGCGTAAGAAGTACATCGCCGACCTCGACGTTGGCCGCGAAGACCTCCCGCCAGCCGTCAGCGGCCGCCAGCAGCAGCAGATGCGACGGGGTCGTCGTAATCGTCACGCCGTTCTCTGCTGTAACTTCGATGAATTGCCGTGTTGTATTCGGATCGCGGTCGATGAATGTCAACACCTGAAAATAAGACAATAGCTCATTTATTCCTTGCATAATTTCCAAAAGTTTATGATTAACTTTATTTAATTTATTTAAGAGCCAAATATATTTTAAGTTAAGGGTCAGAAGTTTGTATGCATGCTGTTATAAGTATTTTCATATTCTAGACTTCTGCATGTTGTCTACATACCTCGGAATAAACCATTTTGCCGTCATCAGAAGCTGACAGCACTTTGTCTCCTCTTTGTATCGTAGCGATATCACGGGGACCCTTCTCTGTGTACACCATGGCTCCTTCAGGGAAGCAACCAGCTCCCGTTCCCACAGAAGACTCTGAAATAGACGATAAAATAAAATGAGTTAAAATTCATACAGGATTCATTTCAATAATAAGAGAATTTTAGGTTTTTGTTTTGCGCTATGTTTAACTGTCCTTATTTCCTTTGAGGTTTGCTGTTAGAGAACCCAATTATGGGTTAAGCTCCACTTTTTACATAAATTGTCCTATTGTATTTGTATCTGATTGTTTTGTGTACAATAAATAGTATGAAAATATGAGCTTAAAATATTTATAAAAAATAGGAGGGGTTTTGGTTCACGGGTCAGTTATGCCACGCATTTGCTATGCCTACATCTCATGGACCAAAGGCAATTAAATAAAATTGATAACATAAAATCGTGCCAGGAATGATAGTAAATTAGCTCGGAGCAGTCATATCCCTTTAAGGAATAACAAGATTTCTCTACGCCCGTAATTAAAATCGGATAAGATACGAAACAAAAGAGAATCGCGGACAGCTCCCACTGTGCCCAGGTTATCGGCAAGAATAACCTACCATCCCAACCCACAATTGGCTGGGACCGGCTCCGATGCTAACAGATATATTGGCCGTCTACCAAATTCAATAACAAGGAAAAGTTTTCCAAGAAATAGGAGCCGTAATCCCTTGAACAAACTTTTTAAGCGTTAGATAAGTTAATTCAATCCGTTTTTAGAATTCCTTTCACTCATTGTTTGTGCGAAAAAACTGCGACCAAAAAATCGCACAGAAACCTGATCTTTGTTTGTATTTTATCTAATAGTATTTATTTAAATCTCTTCGTCCAGCTTAAACTGTACCTGTACGTAATCTCTTAATTCTTTATTAGGATCATTGGTGGCTTGAGCAAAAAAGTGTCTATTTACGTGCAAGTTAATGGAATCCAAAAGATAAATAAAAATGGCTTAACTTTAGACCCAAGTTTGAACGTGTTCAGAACCCAGCCGCCACTGTTACGTTATAACAATTGAATTAGCTAACCGTCTGTATTTTTAACTAAAGTTACAGTTACAGTGGGTGGTGCAATTACACGCGCAAATGAGCACGGCTAAAGATACCCTGCAAAGCCTCTGGTTTGCGCGAACTCGTTAAATTTTGATTTGTTGTGTAACCGACCGATAAATTCAGTCGATCCTTGTTCACAAGCTGTTCTCAAAGCGATGGGCTCGGAGCGGATCGCATTACACAATAACTACACAAATTAGATTTTGCTCAAAGTCAAGCGCTTATTGTCAACATGCGTTTGTTGTCCGGTGAACACATCACACGAGTTATTGAATAGGCGGCGGACACCTTTGCGTTTTTGTACAATTTGGGTGGGGTGCAGATTTATTCATTTTGTGGGTAACGTTACATGAATGGCAATTTTATTTACTTACATAGATTTTTTTGTGCCATATTTTTGGTAGAACAGTTGTCGATGTACAAATTATTATTATGTACCGCCTTAATCATTTCTTTCGTATTTAAAAATGTTCAAACATGCAGTGCGCAAGATTTTATCTAAGTAAAAAGTTAATTCCCGACCTTATTAAACATCAAAGTTAACGAATCCAAAGCCTTAAAACCAGTCACACGCGATTTCATAGTGACGTAAGTAACATTAGGCTGAAGATGCGGCGATAAGAGGCGCGGGTGCGGTGGAAGAGGAGGGGAGGGAAGCGCGGGGCCGGTGCGCCGGCGCAGCCGAGTGGCCGCGCAGACCCCGCCCCGCCCGGACCACCGGGAGAGCTAGGCGGCGCGCGCCGGGCCCCGCCGTCCGGCCCAAGCCACGCGTGACCATACATTACTCCACAAAGCACGTGACACTATTAATAATTTATCTCGTCGATGGATGACATATCGAACTAGCGAAATGTGACGCTTTTTCAGTTTTTTTCTAACAGCTACACGGTTATGAAACTTAAACATTTGTCGGAAGCCCATCATCCGATCTAAAAGCTCGGGCACATTCGATAAAAAGCAATGTTATCGATAGGGTTTTGTCGGCCGCCGCAACCTTTTATTGTTGGGGCGATGTAAGGCTATCGAGATGCTCGCATGGGATCAGTAGAACTATATCTGATTTATATCATGTAGAATAGCAATTAGCCGACGCGTGGTCATGCAAATGCCAAACCGCGCCGGTTATGATTCATGCGGCGCGGCGGCCGAACGCGCCGTATCTTACAATGTAAAAAGAAAATAAATAAATATGGGAAGGTTTATTTTATCTGTGGTACTAGGTGAGCGTGAGAAAACATTTTAGAATTGTACAGATCATTTGGAAATTCCCAAAAAGATGTACAACAAGTTGTCAGTATGTTAAACATCTTTTGTAACTGCATCTCGCACTGTTTGATTTTGTCACGCTGAATTATTTTTAAGCAGTATTCAAATATTTGGAATATAAAATAAGCATTCTCATTGTAAGATTTATACTGGTACGTAATAAGAAATATCTCCATATTTATATGTTTAAACGGTAGGTAGATAAACACATTAAACGTATTAGTCTTTCATTAAATTAATATTTATAAAGCTGCCTCTCCAAAGTCTGATCTAGCCAATTCGTAATTCACATGTGTGTACGGTCTATCGGCGCGGTAGCAGAACGATTTAAACGCCAAGCAAGGGACGCTGACTCTGATGCAATATGTAGCGTCTGGGATTGTAATGTGGTACCTACTGAGATCTTAACGTTTGAATTTATTGCCCACCAGGTCTGAATTGACGACGTTAAGGCTCTTTACTGAGATATAAAACGAAACTGAGTGCGAAAGTAAAATTGAAATATGATTAATATAAAATTAATAGCGTGCCTAATAAAGTATGACTACATGTAAGCTGCACACTATGTCAATGTTAAATATTTACCCGCAAATTAAAGTTAATGGACACAAAATAAAAATATCCGGCTTGTTAACTTCAATAAAAGCGAGGGAAACACGTTTTAGTAAAGCTAATATTAATTAGAACTCGCTTTATTGCTTTGTAAATTGATAAAGGTGGGTTTACATTGGAAAAACAACTGCCTGTAAAGTTTAATTTTAGTAAAACGTAGTTAAATGGGCCTGCATTACAAGGAACTCGTGGGAGTAAAAATCCAATTGAGAAGGTAGATAGATAGATCAAGAATTTTCTAGGCCAACAAGCATCGCATGGCATTTAACCGTCAGAAGTTTGAATAGTTTCAATGTAATTGTAAATTATTATTACTTGAAACAGATAATTTGTCAAATTCTAAGCACACATAAGCCTAATTATAGATCTAACACTTTATTGCGAAGTGAGCCTCATCGAGAATTAAGCAAATTTTAATGACTGTTGCGATTTTTCGCCGATACACTGAATAAATTAATCGATAATCGGTATGAGGCATTCAGGCTAGCGGGTGTGGGAACCTCTTGGGGTTCGGCCACAGTCTTCCGGGATGTGGTGTCTCGGGTGTCACCCCGAGCCTTTCGCACGCATGCCCCGCGGGCGCTCGACCGCGCAACATCGCGCACTCACGCTTCTATCCTCTGCCTTATAACTTACAAAAAATATTGCTCGTCTTCATATAATTTTTTCAAAATCATCATCTTGCTGCCCTTGCTCCTTGTTACTTGGCTTGTGGTTGGCGCACCGCTCAACAATCTTTCTTCTGCCTTTTCTTTCATATTATTCAAATTAAGAAGTTGAATTCCCTGCAAGCTTTTGTTTTCTGACAGCTTTAACTTTAAGAAAATAAGGGCCAGCGCACTCCAACTGACTGCCAACTGACGCGCTATCACTGACTGGCTTTACTGTCATATCATTCGAACTAAGGAGTGGAACTGTGGAATGCCCTGTAGAGCTCTTGTTTCCTGACAGCGTTATCTTTAAGAAAATAGGGGTCAGCGCACTCGATTTTCTTCTTCCATTCCGTCCTGTCAACTGACGCGCTATCACTGACTGGCTTTCCTATCATATCGTTCGAACTAAGGAGTGGAACTGTGGAATGCCCTGCAGAGCTCTGGTTTCCATATGGCGTTATCTCTAAGAACAGAGTGTATAGGCTACTTCTAGGCAAGCGTGCAGCGTGCTCCATTGACGACCAACTCATCGGTTACCATCAGGTGTAATAGATTTTTGTTCGACACATGATCAATTCAGTGATCTGATCAAAACGATACCACGAAAGATCTTTTCGTAGATTTTATCTGCTTATGATTGTGTCTCTAATAACGATGGAATTGGTGTGGTATGGATGCCAGCTAATATAAAGTTTGTTCAATCTGTCCGACATCTTGTACGGTTTACGTACAGACTGTATATTTTGATAACGCAGCGACCTACTTAACGCGTTTAATACAATATTAAAGTCTCCTCTTGTTCAAGTGCCGTGTAGACAAAAGCTTTTGAATAAAAGTTCTTTGTTGACAAGTTGAAACAACTACAGTGATCGCTTAAGATGCAAATAGGTAAAATTAACTATTACTTAATTAGTGGTTTATTTCATGTCTTCTCAAACATTATCTAACTACGCCTAACTAATTTGCTAATTAACTTCGCCTAAGTTGTTAAATTAATTTAATTATCTATTAATTATAATCAATCTTTCTGTCTTCAGCTTGTTTATGGTCGCAACTTATTACTAAAAGAAAACTTTTTTGATTAATACAAAATCAATTAAAGGCCATCATTATATTTTATTGTCTAATAGTATTTGTTTTTAGGGTTCCGTACCCAAAGGGTAAAAACGGGACCCTATTACTAAGACTCCGCGATCCGTCTGTCACCAGGCTGTATCTCATGAACCGTGATAGCTAGGCAGTTGAAATTTTCACAGATGATGTATTTCTGTTGCCGCTATATCAACAAATACGAAAAACAGAATAAAATTAATTCTTAAGTGGGGCTCCCATACAACAAACGTGATTTTTGCAGTTTTTTGCGATAATGGTACGGTACCTTCCGTGCGCGATTCCGACTCGCACTTGGCTGGTTTTTTTATAACATTCGATCTGATGATTAGATTATATTCGAAACTAACAAATATTATTTTTCCTGCGGTAAAATTAAAAAAAAATCGAATTATCTATAACTACTCCGTTTCGCAATTGAGAGGATTCACACGTTGGTATTCAAAGATAAAATCCAAAGTGAAGGCTACGTTAAAACGGTAAATGCTCGTTAAGAATTCTCAATAGGATCCTTAACACCTGGTATAATGATATCTTAAATTACTAGTAAATACCTGAGAAACTACACGTAGATAGCCCTCTTTTGAATTTCCAAACATGTTCTTAAATTCATTCAAACGTTTCCTTTATAACATGTATACGCAATGTAGGAATGGAAGCATAAAATGCATGTCTTTAACCTATTAAAATTCGTCGTTCAGTTCAAGCTAGGGTGGTGACATGTAGTGAGTCGTGACCTGTCCGGTCCGCGGCGGTCACGCCCCATTTACCGCGAGCCTCTTCTGTGTACGACCTTAACTGTTCCTACATTATGCCCCCAGCATTGTTTCAATTCGTAGAACAGATTCCAAAGCATTAAGTATACACTTGTCTTGATAAAAATCTACATCGATTTTATGTCCCCATAATAATGGGGAACGACTCCAATAGTCAATATACAAGTCGATCTATTCTGCCGCTGGCTTCAAAGAATTCTTAATAGTCGCAAAAAGTGAAAATATGAACGAACGGATCTAGTTTTTAATACATAAAACATTGCTCTTATAATGACTTACTTAAGAATGTTATGTTGTAATGTTGTACAACTAGCTTGAGCCAAAGCATCAGGTTAATTTATAGTAACTGATGTTATAATTGATAAAATTCATTCATTTCTTGCCGTAATAAGACACTGTCTTTTACAATCTATGCAGTCAATCACAAAACATCATTAAACAAATTGTAAAATAAAAGAACTGTCTGCTTCGAGATCCTGTTGTAGGCGACAGATTTGGACACATAAGTATAATCTAGTCTGACTAGGTATATAATTTGTCTAAGTGCACGCCTAAACCGATGACGTTAATATAAATACCATAAGTCAACGATCGGAATAAAAAAAACAATCATCGCCGACCAATGGAAATCAATTAATCGAGTCCAACACAAAAAATTAACGCTCGGCTTAGTTTTATTGGCGCCGAGTTGATCACTGAATGCTTTAATTTAATATACGAGCATATAATGGGCCAGTTTTTCTCCGTCTCTTTTTCATCCCATGTGATAGAGCGCAAAAATGTTCCTGCCTTTAAATATTCACGATTATTCATTAAATGCCTATGGGTAGATTGTTCACAATAGTGTTTTTTGAAGAATTGTCTCCTATTGAGTTTGTGTTATTGACTTAATCAATCTACAGTTGAATGCTAAAAATATTGTCAAAGAACTTTGATGTTTATTTTATTTGTAAATAAAATGTGATGAAAAGTATAAAAATATATTATACGATGCAAAATTTAAATAAAGTATTCGGGTGAGAGTGGCTTTACGATAGATAATTTTAATGAAATACAGGTTGACGAAGATTTTTATATGTAAGGGGAGAGCGTAAGGAGCAGTGGATGGTCGTGCACTATCCGGCCTTGACCGCGACCAACAGAGAGCCACGACCGCAACACACATACCTACACAAAGCACATTAATTATTTATAAGATCCAAATTAATACTAAAAGACTCGGATCGTACAAAACGCCGGAATAAATGAATAAACATCGAAACAAATTGCCTGCGACCGCGGGAGACTCCGTCGGGTATCAGTGGTCGAGCTTTTGAAACAATGAATGCTCTTTATCGTTTTAGGATGACTTTAGGTATCTTTTTTTAATAAATTTACGACTTTTATTTGGTGCCGCTATATGGCGTAGGTATATGACCGATTTTTGAGAACAAAAATTTCGTGTTAAAACTTTAAGCTACAACTTTTGACTAGCATTAATTTCCAAATCTTACAAGCAACAGTTTGAACGGCCTCTAAAACCGGTAAATGGCAAATTGAAAATATAGTTTCCATGTTTATAGTTCTAGATTTGATGAAAAACTCACAACATTTTTTATTTAAATTTACTTAATAGAAATAAATTAAAATGAACATTTTAAGTTGTGGATGATGTCACTGATCCTTTGATGTGAGGAAAGAGCCCGCTCCTTTAGAAAGCTTAAGGGGAAACTTCACTTCGATTCGGTTACGAAAGTAGGATTTCTGAAACGCTGCGTTTTGGAAAGTCCAAAGTATGTGTGGTGTGTCATCGACCGGCGATACACTTACACCTTACAGCCACGAAGGATATTCCAAAGACATGGTGTAAGTTGTAGGCCGTGTATGTGTCAAGGGAGTAAAATTTGTCTGGAATATGTTTAGAATAAAAGAAGTATATGAAAGTCGCAAGAGCCCAGATGCATACGGCGGAACTTTTGAGTCTACCGACAAATAAGAATGGTCAAAAATGACATCTTAAGTCCCTCTCAGATTAAGAATTAGCATATTTATAAATTAAAGCCTTTATATTATTAATCCTAGATACAGTCGCTAAACATTGGCACAAAACTAATGAACAAACTTGTTTAATCGGTAGGTATCCTGTTCATTTAGTAGAAAGCAATTATGGGAAACCCATTATAGGCAAATGCGGTGTACATGCCACACCTAATATTTCCAATGATTAAAATCGACATATACAAAAGCATAGACAATATAATACTACAGACAAAAGACATAGTAAAAGATCCAGAATATTAACCTAAATTCTAAACTGTAAGTTATCATAAAACTGAAGGGAATGAAAATGGGTCTAAATAAGAGATAGCTAATACAATTAGTGATTCGCTAAAATATAAAACCGACCAAAGTGTGCGTCGGACTCGCGCACGAAGGGTTCCGTACCTACCATTATCGCAAAAATCGGCAAAAAAATCACGTTTGTTGTATGAGAGCCCTACTTAAATATTTATTTTATTCTGTTTTTAGTATTTGTTGTTATAGCGGCAACAGAAATACATCATCCGTGAAAATTTCAACCGTCTATCTATCACGGTTGATGAGTTACAGCCTGGGACAGACGGACAGACAGGCAGACAGACAGACAGACGGATCGCGGAGTCTTAGTAATAGGGTCCCGTTTTTACCCTTTTGGGTACGGAACCCTTAAAAAGTATGATACACATCTTACAGCACTAAAAATAAAATTAGTAATTCATTGACGTAACAAAACAACAAGATTTATTGGAGCTCCATAACAACTGTTAGATTACTAACCACTGTCAGTTCAATCTAACAATTGTTCAAGTGTTATCGTTAACAACTTTGCCCACATTCAACACTTTGCTCTCAGCTCTCAAGTTCTAAACACAGGGCCACTTATTAGACCCATCTGCGAAATTAATTGGAACTATGCGTTCGCGTCGGAATGCCTCCATAATATCTAAAAACACAAGCATACATATAAATACGCGCTTCTCTCATCGTTATGCCGTATACATATATATAGATATAAGTAGCCATTGAATCACCGGTGTAATTATAGAAGTGGGGGATTGGCTGCGATGCGGCCGTGTGCGCAAGAGACGGTTATAGTTTTCTCCGCGGGAGAGAGCGAGAGGGATGCTAACAAGAGGCTCGTTCGTCCGTTTGATCGACACCGCCGGGGCGCGGGCGCGGGAAGCTGTCTGAGATGCATTCTTCTTGTAAAGTTCAACTATATATTTGGCCCGTCCCGAAGCCTGTAGCCCACAGTGTACAGTTATGTACCCGTAATTGATAACACTCGGATTGCCCGCGCGACGGTTTTTAGCACCTAAGTAGTCTACGTTAAACGTAGATCAGTGTCAACATTTTCAGGGAAACCACAGTTTTCCCTCGACACGTATACTTCCCATTAGTGAAATATCACTAATATCAAGTGACAATAACATGTCATGACTTCAGACATGATCTAACACATTAATATTCTTGTGGATTTTCTTTTCGGAAAAACCATGAATAAAATGGACGTAGGATACAGTGACATAATCTCGTTTGTTTACTAAGAAAGCAAACAATAACTCTAGAAATACCGCATTTTCCTGTTATGTATGACTATAAATTAGCAAAATCTTACTAAATCGATACGTTAATAAATACATTTAGCATATGGGAACCGCGAATTGAAAAATAAATAATTATCCCAGATTTTTTTACACTATTTTGAAAAGCCGGCTTTTCCATAATTTCAGTGCAGTTTGAACTACTTAGACCTGAGTGATATTGTCCAATCATGCTGTTGTGTGAGCAGAAACAAAAAAGATTTTTATCCAATAGCGCCAAATATGGAGCGACGCACGTCGCGCGTCGCGCTGCCATACAAAAGACTTAAACGCATTTGTGTGCATTACGGAATAGGCAGCGCTCTTATAAAAAACATTTACGATTATGTTTTACAAGTATTATCTATATCTATATTAATAAACTTTGCTTTTTATTATTTACTATTAATATTCTGTTCGAGTTATTGTAATTGGTTTGGTGTAGGTTTTTTACAAACTAATATGCTCTATCTACCTAGCTTATAAAAATGGATTTAATATGCCTTTCAGATTGTAAAGTACCTATTCCTGGATGAATTTTGTAACCATATATTTTTATTTTTGTCAAGGCAACAATGGAAAATTCGTATGGTTGTACATATCCCATCATTGATCAATGATAAGTACCACACTAACTCAAAAACTCATCTAAACAAGTACCTGTTTTGACGGAGCAGTGAATATATGATCTGCTTTCATAGAAGACCCAGTCGAAGCCAGCTTCCACGGCTAGCCTGGCCAGCATGCCGTACTTGGAGCGGTCTCGGTCGCTGGTGGTGAGGTCGACAGCTCGACCCTCGTAGTGCAGCGACTGCTCCAGATGCGAGTTCTCCTCGTCCCAGCCCTCGATGACCCGCAGCCGAACACCGGGCCACTGATTCATCACGCTGATCGCCAACGTGTTCAGCTTCTCCTTGCATCTCTGAAACATTCGACTTAGAAGTTCACTCTATGTTTTCGAGAAATCTTCAAACGGGTCAGCGGAAACGATACAGTAAGTGTAGGGATTTTGAATAACATTTACGAAAGAGAGCATAGCGCCATGGTATAAGCTATATATGTATATATCCAGTCATACCAAAATCCTACCATCCAAAGATTGTAGACGCCCAGACATAAACAATGATTCAACATCGTACGCGTTTACTAAAGCTCGTTGAGTTTACAGTATTCAAAGGAACGAGAATGTTAGTGCATATTGTAACAATTCAAGCCCCACGTGTTAACAGCCCTCGGTAAACATCATGATATCTAATATTTACATCGCAATTCGCATCGACCACCTAAAAGGTCCGTAAGTGGAGTGCGCACTCAATGCACCTCTAAGAAACAATATCGACGCTCTAAAGACATGCGATTCTTTTTGTTTACACCTACTAAGGAAAATACCAATAGATGTGCTAACAAATCGACAAACGCCGCCGCCCCAACGCCAACGCCTCACAACACAGGATGTCGGACGTTTGTCGTCAAAGAATAAATCAAATTACACACGCTGCACAAAAGGATCCACACGGATTTGTTTGTGGACCGACTCCGCGGGACGAATGAGGGAAATGTCAAAATATTTATAAAGAAATGCGGACAAAGCGCGGCGCACCGCGTGGAGGCTTTGTTGCGCGATGTCAACTCACTCTATGCAGATTGCAATGTGAAAAAGTTTGAGATTGACGTAACGAATCGAGGCTAGAACCGGGCCGGGCGCCCCGCCTGGCCGGTGTAGTCCACCACATTCAAACGACAGATAGTTTGGAGCACCGTATATAATTATTTCTACGAACGTTTCAACCGCCTAATAAAGAGTTGCCAGAACTGCGACATATTTAGCATCGTCGGCGATGCTTTTATTTTTTGACATTTCACGGCATCCAAATTCCTCATGCATTAGGGTTCGCTTTTCTTGCTGTAAGCGTTTATTTTATAAGGTAATTGTCTTGGTTAATAAGCTTATCTTTAGCGAAAAATGTCTGTAATCACAGAGACAAGAAGTCTTCGGCGTGAAATCCGGGGTGGCGGGTAGGAGGAGGGGGACGGTGCTGCACGCTCAGGAAGCTCAATGTTTGCTTCTCCACAGACGTCTCGGTCCGCACTAAAACAATCGAATGCTAAATGCTTGTACAAACACTTGCTGCATTTAAACGTGGGAACACATCGGTGGCGCAATTAAGCATCTCTCACCATCGTAACACCAACATTCTTTCTGTGGCAATCTTCAATAATATGAGTTAAGTATCTTTAGAAGATATTTTGTCAATAAATCTAAAGATTTATGATTATATTCAATTGAATACCTTGTATGAATCTGTAGGCAGGTATCGATTTGTGCATTCATATCTAAAGATGCAGACGAAGCAGGCCTCATATGGGCACGGAGGGGCGAGGCGACGTGGCAGGCCGATAGGCTATTATAAATTCATTATGCATATTTTTAGTAAACAAGCTGTCGATCACAATGCTCACGCGCAGCGGGGAGCCCTGCCTCCGACACCTCGCCCTGTCCTGGCCGATACCTACATACCCTAATATCAAGATTATCATCAACTCAGTATGCATCCACATAGGTATGGGTGTATATCTACACGAACTTACACATCCAATAAGATTCGAATATTAAACCAGTTTTTACGGCCAAGTCAATTTACGTAAATTTATTTTCGCAAATTATAAAATTACACCACATCAAAAGCTCATATTCAATTATATTGATTAACAAAAAATATAACAAGCGTATCGAATACCTAAGGTCAAGTTTTGAAGTGAAACTCCAAGCTACCTGAACCGGTGGCGACCGAAGCACTTGCGGACGCATAATGAAGGCCGCTCGATGGAACTGAGGTAAAAATGGAATAAAAACTCTCAGGATCATCGCACTGCAACAGCGGCTGAGCGGCTGCAGTAACGTGAGAACGAGTGCTGTCTGCGGCCGCCTCTCGAGGTGCGCATGTGCAAGCGCACGCACGGAATATTAGATAGCACTCCCTAAACACCACTTAAACTAATATAATGTAGTAAAATATTATGTCGCTAAATCTCCTATCTCTCATATTATCTAAATGGGCCTCCCTACAAGCGGTCGCCTGGCGCGGCACCATTCGCCACCTCGTCCTAGCTCGGACTTGCCGCTAATTTATAACCACCTCCCTCCGCGACCATAACAATATATTAGGATAATTAAATGGCTCTTTACATTCCTTAACACATGGTTTTTTTCTACAAGGCCACTGGAGTCGAAAAGCCGACCAATGCTGACTGGTTTTTGATGTCCCGTTTTTTGTCTTTTTGTGGAAACCACAACAAATAGTTTAAGGGCATTTTTTTGTAGTGCCGACCGTTCATTTTGTTCACGCGAACCCAAAAATTTCTACGCGAGGGTGTTGGGTAAGGGTTCACGTAGGCACCTTAGAGGATTTACCTGTATCTCAACTCCAAGTACGAATGTGTATAATTTATAGTATTCCAATAAACTTGCGAAAAGTGCTAAATCCTAATAAATTATTATAGTGCCTGTATTAACCAAAACATTAATAATTTAAACATTAAAAATGTAAACATTCAATTTTAGTGAGGGGCCGAGTACATTTATTATTGTTGCAGATCTGTTTAGTCCGCCCGACGACTTAAACGGCACACAAAATCATTTTAACTAAAATAAGACCACTTAATGCTTGATTTTTATAGCCTGCCTTATTTCCCATCATACTTAGGTACCTGCAGAAATGACGCGTTCCAAAAACGTATGGTTGAGTCAAAGCTAAATAACATTTTCGACGCTGCGAAGTACAAATTAGTCGGCATAATATCCCTTGTGTCAGACTAACACCTTGTCTTTATGGCAATGAAATTATTTTTTTCGGATTGGTGGATGGTAGTGCCTGGGAGGGACCATGAATGATTTCTCAGCTCGTTTTGTTCAGTGAAATAGTCAGAGAAACCGCAACGTGTGATTCACTAGCCCTGGCGGCCATTTTGTTTTTTTTTTAACTTTTTTATAACCTGTATTAGATTGACTACGTAATTATATAGCACAGACTCGGCTCAACGTTACAGACCACGGATTGTGTTGATTACTTACCCAATCACTTATTTATTTATTAGAAATCTACATCTTATTGATTTTGAATGTTGCCGCTTCTAACGCATGAAGATTATTTAGGATATGTCCCTTGGCTATTCATTGCAGTGTATGCATGTAAACACTACAAATATTGGCTGACCATAATTCCTAGTGTCGTATTAGCTGTCGAACACATCATAAATATGCATCACCTGTCTGTCATGTTCAAAGCCCTTTAATGTTTGTCCACGAAAAATATCACCCTTTGTTGTTTTAATGCGGCTGTCGACAGTGCAGTGCGGGGCTAAGACGCGCTAACACGATCACTCACAGAACTCATCTCTAATATACATTGAAATATTGCAAGCCGTAATCGCCTCGACTCGTTAGCAAATTCTATTTGTGAGTAAGAACTCATCATGTCAAGAGAGGTTCTTAAACATTTATCTCTCTCTTGCTTTAGGCGAAGTGTTTCTAAATCTTCGCAAAGAATTCAAGTCAAACAACAATAATTTAGAGAAAAAATTAAGAGACTTGAAGGAAATTAATGTTATTTAGACAAAATGTTAGCCAAACTTCAGTCCATGATCAATTAAGGATTCAAACAAATATGGCTTATACACACTCTACTCATTTCTGAGAGGTTTTTTTTCCCATTGAGGGCTATATTCCGTATGTAAAGGCGCGCTAACGAATACAGTCCACAAGGCTTTTAAGGAGACGCGGGCGCCTTTCACTATGTTGGAAAAAACTTTTGAAACAAGACACCGATATGCGGTGTTTGCTTGGGCCACAGACCTCTGTTAATGAAACGTTACACTTCATTCACTCAACTGGAGCAAGTGTCTTACCAGACACAAGCAAGTTTACTTTTGTACCTGTGTTAGAACAAGCTGAATAACATTTATTTACATCAGCATCTGCTTACAAGCCGTTGTCATACGTGTTACATTATAACTAGCTGCATTCCCTGCACGAAGAATGTGTATTGGCTTTGTGATTAACATAATGTGCCTTTCAATTCACACGTGTATTTCGTAAATCTTAAAATCTTCATTGAGGAAAAGTACCAAGCAGATGACAATGGACCATCTTATTTACAAATAATTGGTTCCAGTTACGCTTGCACCCTTCTTTACCCCTGGGGCCGATCTGTTAAGTTCTGTTTTATATTACGTTATTGTATGTTTACAGTTGTTAATACCCACGAGACGGATGTAATACCATAATTTATATTATTGTGATCGCTAAGTCTGGCTGACGCGAGGTCAATGGCGGAGTCAATGAGAGCATGCTCCCTAGTTGCAAGTCATCCGAATGAGCGATGGAATCCACGCTTCCGACATCGATCAACTTCGTGTATTTATCCTTTGT
Organism: Orthosia incerta; assembly: GCA_948252205.1. Taxonomy (NCBI): domain Eukaryota; kingdom Metazoa; phylum Arthropoda; class Insecta; order Lepidoptera; family Noctuidae; genus Orthosia; species Orthosia incerta. The sequence continues at coordinate 13,722,363 of OX411748.1, forward strand.
TTTCACCGTTCTCTTTGCATAGTGATTCTGATAGAAGATTGTTTTAATGATGTTGCTAAAGAGAAGTAAGTAAAAGATGGTAAGAATAAAAAGTGCGAAAACAATTTGGAAAGCAGACATAAGATGTAGTATTGTAGATATTGGGGAAGAGGGTGAAATGATTTGTCCACCTGATGCTGTTGTAGTGTTCAATTCTTGAATAAAACACATTGAAAGCTTGTGCTTCATAACTCGCCAGTTTACTTGTCATGGAAGATAGACGTGATTTTAATAGGGTGTGCCTGCAGCTATTAGGTTCTGCGTTTCTTATAGGTTCTGCAAACCTTATAAATAATGTAAGCTTCAAAAGCAACATTATTATGAGAAAATATAAATCATGAGTTTACAACTGAAAGAGGGTTAGCTCATAACTGCGCACTTGCCTGTCGCTACAACGTCGTAAATACCATATTCGCTAAATCGCGGAAGGCTATAAACATTAACTGGCGTATCGCGCTAATTCCCAGCGTCAACCCTCGTCGACTCGATAACTGCTGTTGATCGATTTGCATCCGTAATTACGTCACTTTTAGCGAGTAGGTGATGAAAACGCGACAAGTACGTGATTGCGGGAGGCGATGCCCGCCCCTTCCGACGCGACCGGTTCACAGCTTTTAACTTGCGCTGTGCCGCCACCGCCACTGGACCGCTGCGCTGCCTCGACTATCATATGATCACTGTCAGAGGACTGATAGATAAAACTAAGTATGTATTCATGATTTATTCAAATATTTCACATTTTAATCTAAAGATATAAACATCTGAAATCTCCAGACGTAAAATATAAAGTTCAGCTAACATCAAAGCTCACTTTAAAGCTAATACATAAAAAGCGGATGCCCGGCACATCTCTGTTATCGAAATGAGTTATTGATTTATCAGTTCATCAAAACTTGATAATTCTGCTTGTCGCGTCGGATTTGGTACGCGCCGGTGCGCGGCTCACGCATAATCTCCGCGGTACGGTCTGCCGCTATGATTCACACCTAACAACCTATTCTCATCGAGATCTCAACTTCAAAGAAAAATAAACCATCTTTGTTACACCATTGACGAGCAATCGCCTCTCTCATTGTTTATCCCTCGCCCCTTGGCGAGGTGACCACATCACGTGGGTGTAAAGTAAACAGCCGCACACGTATCACACTATACGTCCTCTTTTGCTGACGGTCCCGAGGAGCCTCTTGATAATATTTTATAAGACAAATAACCCGATAAAGATGTTTTGACGTGAACCCGTGTTCATCGCTCACACTAAAATGCGTCCAGTGAACAAGTATAATAAAATATTTATTTACAATTTTGTGCTTTCGGGTAGAAAAGAAATAAAAGCTCTAATTTAGTGTCAACTTTATTGGTGGCGAGCGAAGCGTTAAGGCGATCGGTCGAATGTTTAAATACGTTGACAGGACTTAAGGCGGGTTCACGTAGATCCATTAGCATTGTTTTGAAGGATTAGAGCGGCGCTAACAGACACTTTGTGGGCGATGTGTCGAGCGACACGCATATTTTTATGACACATGTCTTTTTATTTCAAATAATCAGTGTGAAACGACTACTGTGTCTAAGCTGCTGATAAGTTAATCTTTTGTTGCTTTGTTTTGACATAAAAAACTTTTTGAGCTAGTTCTTCATTCTACCAGAAGGTGCGTTATCTGTACCGATATAAAATGCCATACCTAACTATATTTCTAAATCTGGGCGCTTTGACCGCTGTCGTGCCAGGCGGTTAGTGTCGTATTACACAAAAGATCGAACGTTTTCAGATTGTTTTGGGTCGAAATAAAAACCGATGTCTCCGATAATTTTACAAAATTACCCGACGACAGAAGGTTTTCGTTTTTTCATCTAAAACCTTGCAACATTGATCTGACGTGGAACAACAATTATAAACCTTAAATATAAACAAAAGGATACCAATCTGCTTTTTCGATCTGTAAAACATATCTTGGCAGAGTTTCATGGAATATTGGTTTACATGTTATAGTAACGCGCATCAAATCTATTGATGATTTATTGAAGAGACAATTTGACGTGGGACTAAGATGTTGCGGTCGTTTCCGCATCACTTCTCGCGAGGAATTCAGCGACAACGATCGTAAAACACTTTAAATAGACAGCTTTGTACAATCTTAACGAACATTATTGAAATATTATTCTAATGTGATGACGCATTATCGAAACATGATTCATTTGGTTTTTGTAGGACTTGTCACAGGACCTCAAAATGGTTATCATAAAGAGCGAGAGATAATTCGTTCGAGAGTCGCGTGTTGTTATTTATTTTGAGGTAGTAACTGTTTTTATCAATGGGCGTCCATTAGATGAGGCTTTTGTGTGCGCTGGCGCGAGGGCGTGAGAATAGCTGCGCGGGACATAACTTTTTGATTGCATATAACCTTTTTAATGTGTCACTTCTACGTGCTGTGGAGGTTTACGTTCACGATTTAGCTTTCTCAGGCCTGTTGCAATTTAAGGTTAAAATACGAACTCAAAATGATCGTTCTGATGCTTAATTACGAAATTAAATACCTAATCTACTGTAGTTATAGGTTTATATCATAATCTTACTGAAAATTCAGTTCGTTCATGCAAACTTAAAGTAAATAGAAAATATTCCATAAAGAATAAACATTAACTCGATCAGGTGGCATGACCGAGAATTAATGCGGCTTATCTTGTGAACAATGCATAGGTCCGGTGGAACATCAGTCAAATGTCATTGTGGCAAGCGAGAAGCGGCGGCACGATTTATTAATTTAGTAGATATAAACATTTACGTTTCTTAAACCCGTTTAATGCTGATCACCATTTAAAATAAAGCGATATGAACGACCTCGCAAAATAATTCGGCACCATCAAACGCATCGTTGGAAAATTAATTATCAATTTGTCGTGGGTGCCAGGGCGACATAAATCGATCGGGTGTATCTGCCTGCAGCCACATTAGCCACGCTCCAACATGAGATAAGGATAACAAATGCTCAGTTTAATGTTATCTCGACATCGCGGACATGAGAGAGCTTTTTGCCACCACATCCTTCGACCTTCTTGTGTTTGGACCTTCGATATCTTTAATAAATTCATGCTCGTGTACCAAGAAAATATTTGTTTCATTTGTAACGTTATCTTCGCCGGTTTTTATGGCGATGTAGGTTTCTTATAATATGTTTGGCAGTTTTCTAAAATTGATATTTGTAATGTAGCATACATTTGTGTTAGCGACTTGCCCACAAAAACATGCTAATCACTTTGACATTAAGTAGACTGCGGCCATTTGACACGTAGTCACGAGGTGGTCCTTCATTTTCACGAGCGCTAGATCTAAGACCGCATCGTTCGGTTTCCACGTCGTCAAACAAAAGTTATGTATAGCATGATTATTTTATTTACCATATAAAACTCTAATAATTTATTGAACTATCCAATTATTCAAAAACCAGTTTCACTTCATACGTCGGTAACACAAGCTTTGCTACGCGCTACGTAAAAGCTCTCGCGTCATCGACTTCATCAAAAGTCATTTTATTATTGAAGTTATCTATTTAGGAGTAATACTATCCATAAGAGAGCAGTGGTGGCCCAGTGGTATTGGCTGCGAATTACAAGTAGTAGGTCGTGAGTTCGAACCCAGTCAGGTGCTTTACTTTGTGTTAATTATTTAATCACCACTGCTCTCAAAACGGTGAAGGAAAACATCGTGAGGAAACCGGCATGTCCTAGAACCAAAAATTCGAAGACATGTGACATCCACCAACCCGAACTGGGCCCGCGTGGTGGATTACGGCCCATTCCCTCTCACAAAGAGGAGGCCTGTATCCCAGCAGTGGGAACATTAATAGGCTGATGATGATGATGATGATGACTATCCATAAAATATCCATACATACATACCCAATACAAGTTTCCGTTGAGTTTGACTTATTTTATTGATGGCAATTAATAGGTACGTTTAGTATTCATTTTCTGCGATAAACGATTACCTGTGAGGCAAACGCATTATAAGAATAAAAAATTGCATACATTAACCGGTTATTAAATACGCACATAATATATCGAGTGCGAAGTGTTGAAAAATGGAATATTTATGTAAGTTTAGTTCTAGCTTGCATATTACTTAGTTGCGTCAGAATTGTGAATAAAGTTAGGCTGTACATACGCAGCTCACTTGCTGATTCATAATTATATGATAATTTTACATGCTTGTATCTTATATTTTTATGAACAATGATATTAGCAGAAATATACAAAAAGTGTTAATGGAATCTAAAGATGTGTCTGATGGTTAATTACGTAACTAACGAACATGTTTAATTGACGGGTATCTGATACCTAAGCTATTATTGCCATATTCTTGATCAATATGTTGTCCAATAGTTCTCGAGATTTTCAGAAACTCAATCCCGAACGCAGCTAAGAAGACACGATGATAATTCCAGAAAACACCTCAGCGCATAATGATTATGGCTACCTAGAATTACTCACAAAACCAGCTTCAATAGAATAGAATATACTTTATCAGCTTCAAATTAGTATACCACCTGTTTATTCACAGCCTTAAAGTAACCTACATAGCTAACCACAAACGTTAGGTATATAGCAACCAAGGGTATCATGGGGAGTTATTCATATTGAATATAAAACAGCGACCTTTTTCAGCTGCAGCTAGGGTATAATTATCAAGCCACGGGCGCATGCGAAATTGGGGTCTCACCTCGAGTCGGCGGCCATAAATAAAGTAAAATGACCGACGCCGGTGGGAGGAACTGTGCCTTAATGAATAAGCTGCCTGACCCGGCCAGCCTGCCCGGAGCACCGCAGGGAAACCCGCCTGGCTTCAACGCTTCTATTGGTCATAATCATGCCTTACCTAAACCAAATTCCTCAAAGATACACGTACCTACATAAATGACGCATCCATGAGACATATAATAACTTCGTATAAAACCCCGGTTTCCCCTCACTATCCGCTTCTCCAGAGCACCGTATTGGAACTCGATATCATTATTAACGCCCGATTGTGGTATGGAAAGCATCAATTTATCTCACTTACACAAACTCATTCAATTTATCTTCCAAGTGATCGGATTACACAATTGTAAATAAATGTTAAAAATTACCCAACAAGAAACACTAATTTGAATATGAATAGTTAGGCGCCATGTAGGCAGGTACATGAAAAAACCGGCCCGAAATAATAATGGTAGACAAATGTCCCCCTTAGAGAACACAATGAACGGCTTTTGAGCGATCAATCCGCTTTTAAGACATGCTAATTTGAAAGTCTAGAGCGCTTTATAACTATTTAGGGTCATAATGGACTGTATATATGAATATGAACAAGCTCTTATGATCTGACTAGAAAAGTTTACTACCTTTCAGTCGGCCCATTTTAGTTTTTGAGCCTTGAGAAAACTAGTTTGGTTACGCGTATAAGGAACTCCGTCGTTAACATTTGAGTCCTTATCTACTGCAATTTACTTCGTAGCTATTCATAACAGAATATTGAAATTGTCATAAATTAAGGAGGTTGATGATTGACAAGCTATCATCAAACATTTGGAACACATGAGTAGAACATGTGACGGTTGTCGATTGTCGTGACGGCGCGCGACGCAGCGACATGCGACAGACGGGTCGCAGTAGTCGCAGGCAGGTAGGTCGGGAGGCAGCTATTATTTAAATTAATTGGACATAAAACGACGACGGCGACACAAAAGCGTGTCGCTGAACAGCCGGGTCGCGGACCGCTTGCGCCGAGCTCGTGATAAATCAAACATTCACCATTAACTTTTTCATGATCACATTAATGTTGAATATGTATGTGTTTTCAAGTCCAAGGAGATATTTTCTTACGTCTTTTCGTTCTTCGAACGTAAAGTTAAACGGAAAATTCCTTTGTAGTGCTGGTTGTATGAATTTGTTAGTACTTAGTGCAGTGAAGTAAGTAGTAATTATTTAAATGTCTTCCGAGTGCTACGCCATTATTTCGTAGCGATCTACGGAATGGCGTAGCACAGCTTTTCTTTTATGCATTTTTTCTATCTCATCTCATTGATATAGAAGGTACAACATTTTGTTCCAATACTGTTAATTTAGTAACATTTAAAAAGTTCCTATGCCTAGCCTAGTGTCGTAGGCCATAACAGTGGCGGACGGTGCTCGTGCGCCTGCGCCGGTCCCGCGTGCGATCGTTATCAGACGTCGCCGTGTCGACTTCACAATGCCATCTTTTGTGTTCCGACGCGATAATTTATTGCCACCAAACACTGCGACTGCGCTTACAAACCGACCGAGATAATTCTGCGATTTCAAATTTAATTGAACCACGCCCTAAGGATTTGAATATTTGATACCCTACTGCATCTTCTCGCAAATAAGTATGACAGATATAATTCTGTTTTGACAACGAAGTGTCGCTAATCTTTGTTTATGTTATGCACAAACAAACGATGTTGAAACTGTAGTTTTAAAATAGGTAATGTGGCAATGCCCTTCGAAAAATACCAAAACTTATTTAACGAATGATTGTGTTGTGTGTTGCCATCAAAACAATGTTGTAAAGAGCAGAGGTTGTCGGCTTATTGTAAATCATAGTGACCACTCCTGAACCGTGTCAGGTGATAATTATAGATAACTATTGCTGTATTTGCAGTCGCCTTGTCTCCTTAAACCTCGAGAACTTTAGCCGAAGCAATTAAGTTGGCAAATAGTAAATATGTCCTTAAGAAGTTACATAATGGCGAGAGCTAGTTCATTCAAACAATAATTCTACCAGCAAAATATTTTGTATTGTATTACCTAACCAATGTAGGTAAATGGCGAATGCTTGATGGTACCTAGGTACACCATTATCTTTGGTTACGCAAACCTTTACGAGCGTGCTAATTAAGCAATTTAGTGTCTAAACAAAATGAACACAAATGATGCCTTAAAATCATACGTGCACATTTACTTTAACTACATTCTAGTGGATATTTGTTTTTAATTTTGCTAGCATTAATTCTAAGCATTAGTTTATATCCATTTATAAAGAAAATTTACCAAACTCTTCGTAAAGATACAAAGTTAAAGATAAAACAGATGTGAGAAATAGGAGAAGAAAGAGGCTTGATTTCTAACCGGTGCGGCGTGTAAAAGTAGTAGTGTCGGACGATACGCTTTGAAATGCTTTGAACATTTCCAGATATCTGTGCAAATTTCAGGTCAACGCATCGCGCATTTTAATAGTTATGACCGGTGCAGCGGCCGTAGTATTAAAACAATGACCAATAACTTTGTATTTACGTCTCATTGGGAATTACAAATAGCTTGCATCTGCGCCGTTGTATCTCTCTCGCTAAATAACCGCATCTTCTGCTGCAACTAAATTAAAACCCAAGGAAGCTATCCCACGTTTATTTATATTGTAAGAAAAAACAAAGGAGGCGAGACCCTGGCTTTATGAATTGATGTTATCATTTGCAAAGAAGGAAGTTCAACTTTCCCGCGACAGTTTCAATAACAATAAAACACAATCACGACCGACTGGAGTGTGCCTTATCGGAGGCACGAAGTCGATCGTTCATAGTCAAAATAATGACGTGAACATACTGGCCGCGGGGGCACAATTATACCCATTAGTTTATTAATCGCGAACCGACCGAAGCATTGTTCCGTCGGGGACAATCGTTGCTAGACCAAATAACGCCGGCTCAGCTTACCTAAATACAACAACAGAAAGAAAAAATCCGAAGCATTGAAAGTATCGCGTTTCACATTTGCAAGTCATTACAATTTCAAGGTAAATCAATTTAAAACATCTAGTTACCAATCAATACCGGTTATAGATTTCAGTAAGCAGGTAGAGTAAATCCGTTAGAGACGGCCATGATTTTTTTTAAGTTTACATGAAACTGAAAACATTGAGATTACAATTATACTTTTATTTTTAAGAAAATCAACAACAATCAGTCTTTATAAAATCAGCATAAAGATAATATTTATATAATATAAGGAATATACAAAAATAATTAGATCTCACCCGGTATATGCGGGAGTGATGGCGATAGTAGTACGGAACAGGGGAGTGACCATAAGCTCTTAGAGCGGTATCAATTTGAGATCGAATAAGGGACAGATGTAACTGACTTGTATACATCTGTCACTCACTCGATATCAAATTGATACCGCTCTAAGAGCTTATGGTCACCCCCCAGATGTACGGCAATATCCGCCTCTGCCATTCCCTTTAATTTATATTTGCTGGAGCTTCTTTTTCTGCCCACATTTAGAACACATCATGTCGTCAACAGGCTGTGCACTTTTCATGTACCCATAGATTAAAAATTAAACCACGCAGCAAATCTTCAATGAGATTGGTTTTATAATAGTTTTCACCACATCCAGGTGCAATAAAAAGTGGACGCAGAAAATCAAGCTTGTAGATTTTCTGCTTCTCCTTAGCCAGATGTATCTCAAAACATTGGTTCGTCTTCGCTAGTACTACTTTCAGAAATCCGTTTGATAGCTTTTTGTTCTGTTACCGTGATCTGTTATTCAGTCTTCATCCCTTCCTTTTTAATTTAAAAAAAATCTTGACTAAGTTTCTGCTTATAATTTTGCTTCGTAATCCTTTCTTTTTTCTTTGGTTTTTCTTAATGTGTTGTGTCCTTCCGAAGTCAAGAGCATACCATATACCCTTCCTTTATGCGGCTTTTTTTCCGGGTGTGATGGCCACTTTAATATTTAGACTAACGAATAACAAGTATTTTTTACCATTTTGAGGTTAGAACGAAGAAAAATATTTACTTAACACAATGAACTTACAAAAACACAAAGGAATAAAATAAAACATTTCAGGATGACGTTACGACCCTACTATAAAATTATATATATATAATAAACCACTACAAAAAAAAACACTGAGCTACCTTGTGAATAAATGAGCAAAATATTTTGATTGGCCATCTAACCCGTACGGCCATCTTAACGAATTAACCCTAAGCATTTCGACGCAGCCTGTACTTATTTTATAGTTTAGACTGTAGCGGAATATACTAGTCATTGTTTTCAGTGAAAGAACCTCTCAAGAAACACTCGACACATTGAAAAATACTAGTCGAAAGACAAGATGTAAATAATGCACAATATCAAAAAGAAAAAATGTGACTTCAATCTCAAAATGAGTGAGACTCAAAGGCATATTTTCAAGAGAGGGAGTGGGACAGGAATACAAACCGCGTGAGAACAAATCGCATGCGGTTGAGGCTTCATGCTACATGCGCCAACCACGAACCTATAAATATAGCAACGTTACAATACGAATGCCTTTCTATTGCACGGTAGTACGTAAATAAGCGTTATGTCAGACGCGCAGTCTTATATCAATACATTCACGCTAAGCTACCCACTCAGAGGCGATTTATACGGATGTCATAGGTTAATGTACATAAAACCTTAAGGGTACACTAGTCGACGGCACGAACTATTTTGTGCGCGGGGTTAAAATGCATTTTATATCAACCGACAACGCGTGCTGAAGAGATAGATGCTGTAATGAGCAGTAGGAAGCTAGTTCGCGTACGAATACACACTTTCGCAAATTTGTAGCGAATTGGATAATGATTTAGGACGAAACCGAGCGCGCGAAATTTTATAAACAGACCTTTGGCAGTCTAGACATCATGAAAAAACTACTAAATCTATCTGTTCAAAATAAAATTATTTGCATTGTTAAACTACTAATCTATACCTGTATGGAGGCCGTTTTGCAATTTTCCGTCTTCTTATGGTATTTATTCGCGCCCAAAAATGCGTTAAAATTAGTGTCGAAATGTGGAACTTTCGACGCTTATAACTTTCAAATATTTTCTTTCTTTACGTTTTCGCTTCCATACAGGGCTAGATAATGATGAGACAAATTGATATCACTTTTTATTTTGAACGTACATTGTCAAACAGTGGAATAATCTCTAGACTACGTTTGTATGGAAGAATTTTCGACTAGTGTAACCTTAAGTAAGGGGCGCTATTCTCATTGAGTACGTTTGCAAATACTGGAAACGTACATCGTTACAACAACTAAAGTTTTTATATTTATATACTAGCAGCAGCATATGAAGAGATGTGCACATAGCGCAGATGAATTGCAACAACTTAGTACGTTGAGCGGTGCCATCAGTAGATTTCATCACAATAACGAGTTGCTTCACCATTAGGTTATAGCGACCAATTGTAATGTACCTTCAGTAAGTAGATATAGCCGACAAGCGCGTATCTCACCTTTAAACGAACAATCCTGTAGCCCGATAGTTTTCACTAATAAAGTACCATCGCTTTAACCATTGCTCAGCTGCAATGTCGCGTATACCATTCCAGTTCGAGTTTATAGACACTTTCATTTAGTAAACGTCTTTCCTGAATTACTAATTTATTACGTAGTAGGTACTTGTTCCCAAACATTTTCTGGCAACGGAGCGGATCATAATCGCACGTAGCACTCTATACGAAGGCTCGCATCAATGCCTTCCCATATAAACAACGAACCCATAAATAAAACCAATTACATGCTCGTGAAACCATTTTAACAACAAACGAAAATGTAAAAAGTGAAATTGAATGATTTTATGATAATTGAAATTAAATTTTAATACCACAGCCTGCAGGCCGGAGTCGTTTGCTACACCAATTGAAATTCGAAATGAAAACTGGAGAAAACTAATTTTCCTATCGCGTAAACGTAAACTGTTGAGCAGAAGTGGGTGAGACTATATAGGACGTGAATAACATTCCAGAAATTAGGAACATGTGATTCATACCGAGAAATGGTAAAACATTCCTAAGTAGTAGTAAAAGTGTGTTGAACGTGGAGTGAGTGGAAACACTGAGTTAAACGTATACTATGGAGATAGTTATTCGTCAGCAAATATTGGTCATAAAACGTTCTCGTGCCTACTCCCCTTGAACTCGACCGCAACCGTGTGCTCTGTTCACGGCCCCGTCGTAGAAGCGCTGAGCGCACATTCATAACATTTTGACTGCCATGTAAGAAATCATTAGCAGTATATAATAATGTATATGGACACTTGAAACATGCCGTAGTAAATTCTGTATCGCCTATTACAGGCATCAAAACTTTTAAGTTGTTAGTTCTTGTAATCGATTTACTTAGATATAAGCTCCGTCAAACTTCAACTACAGTTTGCAAAAAAATAATCACCAACGCTCTCATTTCATGATGTTTGGAGTGTTCTAAATTTATCCATTTGTGTATGATTCTTATGGCTAAAAAATAAACAAATTACTCATAATTCTTGTTGCTAATATAGGATGTTGATAAAAGCTTCGATAAGCGAACCATATGTGCGAGTATAAATTATGTTACGATAGAGTAAACAATTAAATTCCAGCGAAGGCGTGTCCTCGATCGTTTTAAACGTAGGGCTTTCCTTATCCATCCAAATTACTGAAAATACTATGCAAGCTTTCATCTATTTCGAGTTACCACACAATGATAAATCACTTGTTGTATTTCTTTTATTTACAACCAGATCTTCACACACCTACGTTATAACGGCATTACAACTTTGACATGACTCAATAGCATTCTGAACACTACCTAATTTCCATATATATTTCACATTTAAATTGTTACGTTGAACCGCACTACCGATGATAGTGAAAGTCGTTATCTTTTTTTTGCGAGTCATTTGATATGGTATACAATAGTAATACATAATTTACTATGATAATTCTCGCTGAGACAAAAGCATGATTCATGTGCACGGGATGTTTCTGCTCGGAGATGGTTACAACAATTGGCGCGTTTCGCTCACTCACATTCGCACATTCCCGCGAATTTGCTTCAAGCAACTAACATAAGAATGCACTTTACCTCCCGACGAGGTCTCAATCGGTAATTTTTTATATGTTATTACGGACGGACCACTGCGATATACATGACACTCGACATGCCGAGATTAATTTCCGATGTGGCAGATTGTCACTATAATTTATGATCGACCATTGTCTCTAAAGTGACGTCACTTTATGCAAGACGTTGCCATCTGATTAACGGGCATTGTTAAAAATATATATTCAAATGCATTTTTTTTTGTATTGATTGAACAGTGCGAGATTTCTGAATATGTTTGGGTTGTTAAACATTTGTTAATTGGATACGGAATATTTTTTGTTTTTAATTTTTGGGAAGTAGATATTAATTAAAGAAGTGAAATGTGTGCCAAAAATAAAGTTAACAGCTAGACGACTGTCGTCGGCGACTGTGGGACGGTTGGAGCGACCACAGAGCGGTTGACTGAGCCGCGCGTGCTGACCGCCGCCGCGTCTTCACTGGTGACCGCCGCGATCTTCTTGTGTTTCAGCTGACCGCAGCGGACCTCAGTCAACGACCTCGACACACCCTGACCATCACAATTTGTCGCATACAATCAAAAACATTTATAGGCGTTAAATCGTCTCTTAAACGGTCCTATAAAGCAGATGTAAAGCGGTCGTAAAATCGTTAGTGCACTTTGTGGAATTGTCAAGCATAGGTGCTAGTCAGAACAAAATTAAATAATGTGTAAATGCCTCATTACGCCTTCTTAATAAATTTCACATAAACGATGTGTTAAACCATTCCGATAGCTGTATATTTGCCTTTTAATTGAATTGGAATAGAAGTGAAAGCTGGTACTGAAGTGAGAATATCAGTCTAAGGAATCTAATAAATTCCTACGTTAAATATTTAACATTTTTGTGCGTATGTACGGATGTTATTTAGATATGTCAGTATGTATATTAGATATGGCTGCGACGTCTTGAATAGTCATATTTAAGCGTTAAGTATGCGTGTCTTCAGGGGGCTGTCAGTATTACAAAGGTCTGTCCGCCAGAACACGGCTGGGTGGAGCTAATAAACTATTTGAGTAGAGGCCGTGTGTTGACACTGGCGTTTCACACCTGAACAATGCTCCTCGTTTGCATTAATGTAAATTAGGTTAGGCCGGCCGCCGCCGCCGCGCCTACGTTCAATTAGATGTACCCTAAAGTAGCGCATGCGCATGTGTGCTTGTGTGTGCAGCTAATAACGAGCACCTACCGAACACGTGTGTAATGAGCCGCACGAATATACTTGATATGCGAGGCGATGCGCAAGAGCAACGCGCTTTGAAGACTCAGTACGAGAGAAAGCTTCAGAGTAAAGCTTGCAAGAGACGCTGTCCTTCGTTTGTAATTGAGAATCTTTCAACATCGTCCCTAAATGAATTCCTACAAATGAGTTGCAAAGATCCATCTGAAGAAAACGGGTTAGTTAGTTATTTCAGTGGGCCGTAACCAGACAGAGTTTCAAGCGATGTTTTATGTATTCCAGAAGTTTCGCACGGAAATTAATTTACAATGGCGTTTTGGAAGAAGAAAGTAGGCAGATAAGCTTGTGCAAATTCATTGACCTCCAGGGGAACCAAATACTAAAAACTCCCTTAAATACAAGATTCATAAAAGCTGAAACGACCGACCGAACACATAATATAATATCGCGAGTGAAGTATAGGAATAAACCCGAAATCAATACTGATTAGAGACTATTAACAAAATATCTAAAAATAGTTTGTTCTCAAACTCAGGCGAGCTAGCGGCCGGGTGCGGCTGCGGTGTCAAAGACTGGCTGCTTCTGTTCTTCGTCCGTCAGCGGTGCGCCCGCGCCGCAAGTGATCGCGTAAACAACGACGGCGCACGCGCAGCCAAACGATTTGCGTTCCCCAGAGATTCCGCGTACCACACTACCACTTCCTAATACACTCTAAACTAAATACACTGAGTTGAGCGTATTTCACGAAGGATTTCAGCTTTTCAACATGCGAAATCAACTCCAAAATAATAAGACCGCAAAAGGAAATCAACAGGACGTGCCATTAACATTTCCGAACGTCACAAATCACACCACCAAAATGCGAGATGTATAACCGAAAAAGATCTATGCTGGGAACGATTTTTTTTATTGTGCGCGCGGCTGAGTCGCACGCGCGGCTCGATTGTGGCTGTGTGGTCCTCGCTAGCCACTTTGTAAATAGTGCGGTTTACCTTTTTCAACTTTTGTGTTTTGTTACCTTTTGTGCTGTTGTAGGGCCAATATTACCATAGCTATTTAGGCTCGTCGGATAAATAAATACGCCATTTATCATGATAGATAACTGATGCACGTGAACGTCGCCGCCGTCACAGATGGAGTGAAGATCTGATCTTTACTTTAAACAATTTGTAGTGATTTATCTTTGCATTGTTTTCTAGTAATATTCGAATAAATTATGGTCATCGATATTAATATGAAGTCGGGGTAATATGTAACTATAATAATTTATGGGCGGTGCTTTTCAGCGCTAAGACCGCGCGACGCATGGGTTTTTTCTTGTGGCAGTTACCGTTTCTTATGGTTTTGGTAAATGAAATATGCTTCGTTTATGCAAATGAATGAAGGTACTTTTAATGTAATAGATAAAAATACTTGATTTATACTGAAAGTTCACTGCCAAGTGTACATGGAATACTACCCGTTACGCAAGTCTCAGTCAATCGCATTCAGTTTTACAAACTCACACACACTCTAACAAAGGAAAAGACACAAAAACTCATCCATTTTGTCATTAACGTAACCGACGTATATTTAAAAGCCGTCGTTTTGAGAATGCGGGCGTCATCGGTGCTGTATCAAATCGTAGCACAATAAATTCACCCAAACCGCAGGCTCTTTCACAATATTTGTATCGGGCGTATTACGGTGCGACAAAAAGGGCCGAAAGGGCGGCCCTCGTTGAATGAAGGGAAGGTAAATAAATATAAATAAAAGTGATGGCGGTTCGAGGCGCGGGGGGCGTCCCGCGGCGCCTCAGGTTGGCTCGCAGACATGCGCGCGCGACGGTCTAGCTCTCAACGAGCAAAGCTTTTCATCGGCGCAATCAACAGGTAATGCCGTTGTAAGTTGTTAAGTATAAGGTTACAACAATAAAACGGGAAAAGAACTTTTATAAAAAAATAACAGATGTCATAACATTGTAAGTCATGTGGAAAATCGCCAAGATGTCTGAAAAGACTTGTATCTATGATCGATATTTGGCGACCAGCATTTAATGTATTCTTTACGTAAAACTGCACATTACCTATCTCGGCAATTTTCAAACAAAAAAGGCAAATGAAACCCGCAACACCGCTTACATGAGCTCGCATCAAAGAAACATTGCGAAAATCTTTGTACATTGTTAAAATCTCAATTACATGCTCATTGTTCTGAACATGTACTTGTCACACGTCATTAAATGAGACCAATGAGAGTCGTAAATGTATTGTCCGTTGATCGCTCGCTTGTGAGCAGACCTGTACAGCAGGACCAATTACGGGCCTCAGCCAGACCAACGTGCACTTTTATTGGGTGTAAGATTTAAGTGCCGATCGACACGCCGAGTTCTGGCCCTGCCTGATTTTTACGGCCACTTATGCCTTAACGGACCGCTTTTACTCGAAATTTAAGTACATTAATCGTTGTCTATCATTATTGACTTGAAGAATCGGTAATTACATTTTCGATTCAGCAAATGATGATGGAGTGATGGCTTCGGGCAAGGTGTGAGAGGAAATGAAGTAACTTGTAAGTTGTAACCTCTGTATTTTTTCAATGGATTTATACTTACATTCACTACCCCGAATACTCAAGGCAATTAAGGATAGACAACAAAATGAAAATTGGACATTTTCAGAGAACATCAGTTTTGCCTCACTCAGTTTGTCATGTTTAATTCATAACTTCGCAAGTGATAGTTCATACGGTTGAATCACCTCAGCACTACCATTTCATAGTCATATATCATAAAGTCATATAAAACCAAGGAAGGGATCGCAGTAAATCTTCGAAATCCATCCATAAGCGCAAAACGGATTGCACTTAAAGCTCAAACACTTCGATATTATGCGAACAATCTTACATAAACAAACTCAAACAATAAATTTTAGACTTTTCATTGATGTTGGCGCCTGTTGGCTGACGTCAGTCGTAACAGGAAGGGAATAGGTACCGTACGGTACAAAAGGTTTGTGTGATGCCTATTTATAAGGTAGGTACTTTATTAAAAAGATTATGTGCAGAATACAACGTAGCCTATTTAACCGAAAACAATATGAATTGGCTAATAAAGTAGGAAATCTGTTCGTGAATGACGCAGTGCCTACTTATATTGTAGTTATTAGTTCTGTAGGTACATTATGTGGCTTCACATTTTTCAGGTTATCATTTAGCTACCTATTTGTATGTAGGGTAAAATTGTTCATATATTTCTATTAAATTTACACTTCGCTCTATCCTTCCTGTAGATTATTTTTAACAATGGCCCATTTCTCCAGATTTCCTATTGAAAATCCCTTGGATTTACGATCGAGCGAGATGTATCAAAACTCTTTGCTGATGATGCCAAAGTAATCATTCCATAAATTGTGTCGGCTAATGTTTCATCATACCTAATAGTTATGGAGCCGGAACTGGTTACTTGTAAAAACAGTTTTTAGTACATGTTCAGCTTCTTAAACTTTTGATACACGTAGAAATCGAGGTGAGTACTTTTCGTATATTTTCACGATCTCTCTGGGAGTTCATTTTTGATAAATTGGGTTTCAAACTGGGTTTAATATTTTATTAAATTTATAAGATAGGTACATACATAGATAGGTATTTGGACAACTTGACAAAAAGTTTTATAGCAGTTCTATGGAATAACTAAGTTAGGTTTTAGCTATGTAAATAATGTTACTTAACCATGTTAACTTAGAATTTATATAATCGTGGAAAATCTGTTTCCAGGAAAAGCTTCGCACGTTCTCTTAAACATATTCATTGACCAATAACTAATACTCAAGTGAGTAAACATAATAAAACATCGTATTAAAATCAGCAGAAAGAGGTCAAAAGTGAAATAACATATTGTCTTAATCTGTAGCCGACACAAATTCCTAAATAAAATATGTTTGATACTATATATCGCAACTACATAAGATGTTGCGAAAGAACTCTATATGGTTTTAGAAGTACTCTATATTGTTCATCGCTCTAAAGTCCTCGTCACGAGAAGCTATAAATTTTGTAAATAATGAACTCTACTACGTAGCGACAATTCAATCAACAACAAAATAATCCCAAATTCAATCAACTCGAAGTAACATACGTGTAATACGAAACAAACGAGCAATTTCACTTGGTCGAGTTATATTTTAGCGATACAAAACGCTGTCGTCTAATGTTTTGTGGTACTGGAACCTGCCATGAGTCAGACGCATTCTAGTACCATAAAACATTATTCCACAGCATGATAGCGAGACTGCTGAGCAAAATGTCCTAGGTTCGATTCCCGGGTGGGGCAAAGTGTGATTGGGTTTTTAACCGACTTCTTCCATCTAGAATTTTTCAGTTCGGTTGATGGCAATAGGCTGGCCCCTCAATGATGTTAAACATAACTGGCGAAATGTTGGTGTAATAAACGAGCACATCTGCCTAACCCTGACAAGAATACAGGCGTGATGTTATGTTATGACGTGTTTTACGGTTAATATAGACTAGACAATTTACCTACTTGTAACAGAACATCGAGCATTCGCAGTTTTTAAATTTACTCGAACCACACTTCGAGCATGACGCTCGGTGTTTTGTTACAACCTGATTTTTAAAACCAACGAGTGAGGTCAATAATGAACGCAAGGTACAAATATATGTTACAGGTAAATGCTCATTCACCACGAGCACTACGTCGAACGCAGCGTCGAACATTCGCAAGAACGTTACATTACATGGAAATTCTCTAGGAAACTGAGCATTTGTTTGTATTGTACCATTTGTAAGAACGTTGCATTACATATGTCGTGGTAGCCCAGTGGCTAAGTACTCGCCTCTCGTGTTTGAGGTCGTGGGTTCGAATCCGGGCTCGTACCAATGTGACTTTTTTAATTCATATGTACTTTTTAGGTTTGTCTTGGACATCGCTGACAACAGCGGTGAAAGTGAACATTGTGCGGAAATCTGGACTTATAGTGAGTTTATTATAAGATTGTGTTCCATTGGTGTAATTGCTACAAGGCGTTCCAGTGCGAGGATAAACGAATAAATTACATTAAAATGCTCGCGAAAATACTCTACTGTACTCAATTTTATTTTAAATTAGTGGGTACAGTGAGTGTAACTAACTACTCTAACTAGACTAGGAGCACAGCGGAACTATCATAAAACAGGTCGTCGCATTATGTTTGTAGTGGCATAGCCCGTGCCTCTTAGCATTGACTGAGGTTTGACAGATAACGCTAAGATAACCACAAACAGCTAGCTGACAAATATTTGCAGCAGTAATTAAAACAAACGAACGTCGGAGACACACGACACTCGCGCAAACACTGGGGACCGCTTTTTGCGACGACCCACTACGTTCTCTTTTCTTTTAGTTGAGCTTCAGATGATATGAAAAAATAATATAAAAGGATAGTCAACAATGCGTCGTAAAAATCCATGGGACCCATAATATGAAATGGATTCTTTTTTGTTGAGTTGACTTTCGCTGTTTGGCATAATATGGTTAATTGAATATCAGATTAGTAACAATGCCGAAAGATTAAAGGAAATATAAGAAAACATAATTCATCAGTAGAAAAAGCAGTAACAACATTTGCAAAATAAAATTTGAGGATTGCGAAAAATTTAGTTCTATGAAAATTGAGTGTAGCGTTGCATTAATAGTTTTCATTTTCATTTTGTATTGAGCTCAAATATCATGTAATGAGTTGTTCCAATAGTTATCCTGGCCGTTTATGTTTAACCAGCGAGTCTAGCAGGTGGCTAGTTAACGGAATAAATTAACACCATCGAGAATCTCCATCTCCTCAGCAATAAATAATTTGTATTACTGCACAAACCACTAATGTTTCTATTACCGCATTCACCTGTGAGTTGCACTTACATAATGTGGTACTGTATCAAATGATAGGACACAAACATGGCTCAAAACATTATCTATTGTCACTTGAACATTTTCCTTATTAGTTAATCTGTAAAGTGAGTTTCCACTTACAAGATTATGACTAAATCTACAATAAGTCATACACTTCCATTATAAGTTTTTCCGAGTACACGGCCACATTTCAGCAAGGTTTGTTTATCCAACAGTGTTGTGTTCAGACAGCACAAGGCACAACTACTCATACACTGTTCAGTGCTCACTAAATGTCTGATTTATGTTAAGGTATTAGCACACTTGTGTTTACATACATCACGACTGTTTACGTTTGTGAGAGAAATGCAAATCGTTAATTTATCGCCACCTTAAGAAGCAACTATATAAAATAAACCGCAAACACGGCCGAGGTTCAAAGACCTATCAGTTGAACAGTTTGGCGTGTGTTTGAACAAGTGTCCGCCGACAACTTGCGAACGTTAAAGGGCTTCTATACGTAACGAACAATTATAATTCACTGTATGTACTACTTCGGCAGAATACAATATAAAACATTTTCACAAAGTCTTCGTGTCCACTTTTCAAGATCATTTTAAATCAAAAATGGACGTCGTAAACAATAGAAGCTAAAAAAAGCGACGCATCCACGTGGCGGTTACAACATACAAGAAAGATTATACTCAGTAAATAAGCAAAGTCGCAGGATTTTCTGCTTTAACAATTAATTGTGAGTATCCGATTACAAACAGGCGTTGAAGAAATTAATTCAAACAGAAACATTCGATGGCCCGGTGGCTGGTATGAAAGGAACTTTAGGTGTGACTGCAACGGAGCTTCGGCCGGTGATTCTACACAAGTTATACAAACAATAGTAAATAAATTAATATGGTCATACATTTTGTAGGTTCCTTATATATTTATAACAGTACCTAGGTATTGTGTGAAATGAAAACCAGTTGTCTGATTTCATCAGATGCGCTTCTTAATGAGTCAAAATCTTTCGCTCGACATTCATTTTCTATTTTGATTGTAAAGGAAGGATGTCTGAAAACTTTAAAATTGTGCATCCGTGGTTTCATTAATTCAATACACTCATATTCCTCAGTGCAACATGGCCCAAAAAAAAGTAATTTCGCGGTAAGAGTATATCCGATTTTCACATCGACCGACTGAAAATCTCTCTGGTAACATCTGAAATGTTTATTTTATTAATTTTAATAACACGCCAGATGTGATTTCAAACAAGAACCAATCCGAGTATAATTATGTTTACTATCCGAAAATCCCTCAGTAAAGAAACATCAGAATAATCCTATCGTAAAATATTTTTTCATGTATGAAAAGTTATAACTTTTTAATAGTTGTAAACCCGTTTAGTACGTAAACGTATAGGTATATTCGAGTGGAAGATAGCGCAAGCGCCGTTGATAAAAACGCGTTGTCATAAACGGATGTTAGGAGGTCTTTATAACATTTTACAACGTTGTAAACCCACCGTAGAATTTTAGGATTAATTTGATTATGGTCAATTATTCACAAAGCGATCGGGCCTCGTTCCGTTTTTTATCCTGCGCTAATAAGCCGAAAAGTATCTAATTTGGACGGCGGTGTCTTTGCCGCTAACAAATTAAACCACTTTAGCGTATCAGGCAATGAAATTAAATCAATATTAACAATCGATAATTAAGTAAGTTTAAAACGGTGCCATCATATAAAACGTTTATTTGATTTGCCCAACTATTGACATACTTACTTAATTACCGCTCGGTTGGAGAACATGCTTTTAGAATTAAGGTTAATTCCTAACAGTTCTACAAATATAGAAATGCCATGTTAATTAATGTTTTCGTTACTTAAGAGAACATCAAACACGAGGCTAATCTCCGGATTACAATAGGGTTTAAAAAGTAGATAACGTCAGCGAGTGTGGCGGGTGGGATTGCTGGCTGCGCTATGTGCGCGCGCGCCGCTGTAAAAGCTCATTGTAACTCGAGCCTCAAATACGAAATTGAATAATGCTGACCTATCCCGCGACCGCCTTGCCCATAAATCACCGAGATATTTATGTCCCTCAACCCCCGCGCCTCCGCCGCACCCTTCTTACTCCTTCGGCTTATTCGCGTCCAGGGATATAAAATATTAAATAAAAACTTACATAAAATGGTAAGTAATTCCGATTGGAATCGGAGAAGTGCGCGCGGTGTGGTTCTGCGCCTATTCTGCGGTTTGCTCGCTAGCCGTCCAGCCAATTGCTAAACCATTTTTGCTCTGGAATACAGACTCTTGTTCCTTTTCACGTGGTCGAGTGTCATTAAATGAAATAAATTATGGAATAGTTGACGGCTATGCAGTCAGTCACCGAGACTTAGTATGACCATATTATATTATAGATAGGTATGTGTTTATGTGTTAGGTAATGCAATATTTAGTTGAATGTCTGCGCAAAGTTCATAAAGTGTACCATTTAATATTTCAGTGCGGTGATGATGTAAATCTGGGCAATTGTTTGTAAATAAAGATTACAAGCCTGTGGAAGCTGTGCGCTGTACATAAATCCCGAGCTGTCACCGCGCACGTTACGCAACACAACAACCGACGGAAAGAGCATAACGCATTTATCTGTGAAGCATCTGGCATGTAATGTACCGCTTCCCGTGCGCATTAACTTTACTTATATTCCCTCTTATTTATGAGAAATAAATAATACTATTAGACGGAGATACCGATTCCTGATAAAAAGTGGGCCCGAGTTAAATGGGAGGCTCGGTGGAGGCAGAAAGAAAGTAATGGAGGCGCATCGAACCGGTTTGGAGATTTTTACGAATGCAAGGCTGCTCAGCGCGGCTCCGACTATGTGCTGCCCGCGGCGAGCACATAACATGACCGACGCCGGATTCGCGCCGCGCCGGCCTTTCTTCCACGCACACACGCGCGCCCCATGCCCCATCGCGCATCGCGCATCGTCCGTACATTCCTTCAACCGATTATTATCTGCATATAACTGGATTCCGCCTAAAGATACCTACGCCCATTAAAATATTTGCTGTGCAATCAACTCGCGGACTCGACTCATTATTTACAAATACTCGCTCAAACAGTAGTATCCTTGAACACCTCAACACTATTTCAGGATTTGGGTTGACTTACTGAATTATGTGTGATGACGTGAAACGGTATTGAGTTTGTTTTTGGGCACTGATTGTAAACACCTTGTCAAAAGTACTAAATCATTTCGATTACGTTCAAATTACTGTGGATTGACATTGCATCAAACTGTTGAGCTCAGAAATAGCACATCCGACGAGCATGTCATAGTAAATTTTGTTACGGAATTTAATTAGCTTTAATTTTTCCCACGTCCGCGTCATGACGCTAGAATTGCTAGATATTCTGGTTGGTGACAGTACTGTGTATGACGTGCAATTACACGTGTCACTTTCTGACTACAATAGACATTGGTACTATTGTAAATCGATTACCTCATACTGAATTTCATAATGTTAGAAATTATTATTCATTGTGTGATCCGTCATCATTTTACATTTGCTCTTTTAAAGTAGGTGAGTATTGCCAGCTGCAGCTAGGTTTTATTCTGTTTTAGTTTTAGTAGAGCCTGGAAGTATCAATTTCTGATAAATATGTGTCAAAAATTTTGTCATCTAATCAATATTTTATTGACAGTTGGTACTTTTGTAAATTTGAATCCTTTAAAAACAGAAAATAAAAATTGTAGTTCTAAAAACTAAAAAACACGCTTTAATGGTAAGGATAATGGGACAAACTGTTTAAATTATTGCATTGTCATCGGTCCTTGATAAGTGTGCAAAGTTTCAAATCAATCCAACGTTTTGAAGTGGGTGAAAATCACGTTGAAAGATTCCGTTACATTGATACATTGTTACATTGATACATAGATACATACATACCAAGCTAATAAAAGCGTGTTAAAAAAGTTAAGTGGAATTTAGAATTTGTCATTTAAATTAGTCCCCTTAGTTTTAACATGTAGATACTTACTTAAACAATTTTCAGTAACTTTTATGATACGAAGAGCAATTTTCTTGTCCATTACATATTTGCTACGCGTCGTAGACCCGTCTACAACGCGTAGCAAATTCGGCGGAGTATATTTTTATGGCGATGCAAAGATGTTTGCTATTTGCGTGTTACTAATATTACTTCTTCTACTTAGCTAGCACTCCACTTTCTGAGATAAGTAACGACGGATAACTTGAGCCAGTAGCAACACAACACAACACGACATGTGCAAACGTATAAAATGCAAATGTAATATTTTACCGCAACCAAGAATATTTCTGTATACAGTTTACTTAATCTTACTATATTATATATCTTAAGTACACCTAGGTTTATGAGAACTGTGAGGAGGAGCTCGTTAAGCAACGCTTGACGAGGTCGGTCCGTGGATGGGTGACCATTTCAACATACCGAGTTTCCTCCGTGCCTCGGAAAGCACGTCAAGCCGTTGATCCCGTCATTTGAAGATCTTTGACAGTCGTTACGGGTAGTCAGAAGCTTGAGATCTGACACCAGTCTTGCCAAGGGGTACCGTGTTACCCAGTTACTGGGTTGTGGAGGTCAGATAGGCAGCCGCTCCATGTAAAACACTGGTACTCAGCTGAATCCGGTAAGATTGGAAGCCGACCCCAATACAGTTGGGAAAAAGGCTAGGCAGATTGGTACTTGAGAACTGTTTACATGAAGTATGAAAGCATCAATTATGTTCGGTGACCTTTTAGTAGGTAAGTATAGAATGTCAAATCTGACCCACATAGTACCAGTAACTGTATAGCGCCGATGGTGAATTTGTTTGTCAACACGCGCACATGTTTGACAAGCCATTAGAGCGAGGCCAAACACATAGATGTCCGTCCATGTCCACCGGCTTTGCTGAAGGCTGAAATATTAGCTTTCAAGCCACTGACCGATTTTCCTACTAAATACAGAATAAACTTGTTGTCTCGCTTTATGGATAGACACACAATAGGTGTAAATATGATTTATAACAACTTATGGTTACTACTTACATATTTTTGTAACTGAAGCATGAATAACTATCTAACTGACACCGTATGTTGTTGTGTTAGTTAAATTGTGAATTTTCTTTTCATGATTTGCATATTTATTTTAATCATTTTCTTGTTTTGAATTATGTTTTCTGTATATTTATGGAACGTCTTATTTAGTGATAGCCTTGGATGTAATTTAGGTAAGACTGATTAGCTAGAGATAGCTAAAAATAAAATTGTAAAATTTACTGTGACTTTCATAGTCTCAATTCTTTTTTAAATATAAGTTATCTTACGTCATTGATTTTACGTTCAGTTGATCTGAATGAATCATAAGACTAATCTTGTTTTAACTTGTTTTAAGCCAGCATATTTTTTAAGGGATGGCATAACTTTATAATTTTCCCGAGGATCGATGACCTTATGTAGGTTTTAATGGAATGTTTGATATTATAAATTGAATGTAAGCTTTCAAAAGCTTGTAATGTTCAGCAATGGATGTACCCAGGCACATACCATGAGCCAATCTTCAATAGTTTTGTCTGTCCAAGCCAATCCTCTCCGCTCAAACTAAACCTGTTTCTACAAAGCTAAGCCTTAATGTGATTCCTAACGTTAAGATTGGAGATATCGATGTCCAATTCATTCAATCTCCTTTAAAAAAAGGATGTAAGTACAAATTATCCGACTGAATGCTTACCGTGGGAAATTCGAGACAAACGCATTCAGGTGAACAACTTAGGTACTTTACTGTAAACGTAACGGCGAGTCATTCACGGGTCCCATCGATTTAGTGCTTCACGAGATTGCTTCGAGACGGACAGATCAGTACCTACCTACTTTATCTGTTATATCGATGTAGTGATGGGCCCACGCACAGCTTACGCTGGCAGGTAGGCACGCTAACCAGCACAGATCGCTTGGCTAGAAGACATTGCGCGGTTTCTTTGACGATACGCACGATGTTCCTATTTGCTAACCGCGATTGTCAATTACTCATGTAAACTATTATAACGAGTCCGTCAATACACGTAGGTATGTGCGTATATCTACTCTATTTATAGATATTTAGCACGAATCAATATAGATACTCGATACTACCAATTTTAGAACGAAAATTGAAAAACACAACAATTCAAACTAACATTTTTAAAAGGCAATGAAAAACGGAAAATCTAAAGTTAATTAATCCACTGCAAGTTGTAAAGTTAACTAAAAGTAATTGGCAGTCTGCCACTAACACATAGTGCAATTTGTCAACTAATAACCCAGCAATGCCAAGCGTGGTTTCAAGATTAAGTACCAACATAGTTCCGCATTTATCGACAGTTTGTTACAACCGTCCGACTGTAAGCGGGAAACTACTGAAACTTGGGTTTACAACTGTAAACTTGACCCTACTATTTCATTGTTCTGTTGAAAAAAGTAACAGAACTGCCAATAAAGTTTGAGAGCTACAAACAGTATCATGTAAGTCTCAAAGACGTTCATAAAATATGATTTGTAATATGACAAGTGAGGAAAAGCGAAGAAAATGGCTTATCATTCTGTAGTGAGTCAAGTCTAGGAAATAGGTTAGTATGTTGATAGTAGGCGACAAACGTTCAAGCTTTAATGCTGTATATATAGTTGTAGTATACTACTGCAATCTTTTAAGCCGATTTTTATAGCTACACGTGGGCTCAGGCGGAATAGACACGCCTCACGGGTCACTAACACATCACATAGCGGAACGACTGAAAATTCAATCAGAAATAGTTAAGGCTCCTAATTATTTATTTTTCATTAACACGAATTTCAGTTATTATTTTTAATTTCAGGCCTCCAATTACGCGAAGCCTGAAAATATTTTACCGACCACAAACTGAATTAATAATTTCTTCAAGAGGTTTTTTTAAGTTTCCATATTTTAGGCCTAGTTTCTCACCTCTAAATTATCGCAGAATTAATGTGACAAATTTTCAAGCACGCGTTATCTGCTGTGATTGGCTGTTGAATATTTATTCAACCAATCACAGCAGATAACGCGTGCTTGAAAATGTTGAGGTGAGAAACTCGGCCTTAGTGTTTTCTAATAAGTTTTGCTCTGAATATAATGTATCAAATTAATTTGAACTATCCTTTCAGATAGCCATGTGCAAAGTGTATCGACAATTTACAAATTGATAATATGCGCCATTAAAAATACTATTATCAAATAATCCTATCGACGCGATTGCGAGGCGTTGCGGTTGCGCGTTCTATAAACATTCAATTGTAAACAGTTTTAACTCTTAACGTGGCTAAATAGTTTGATACGTAAATATTTTTGTGCGGTATAAAAGTAGAACTCGTACAATAAACACATAGTGAAAAAATGCGCATCACCTGTTTCTTCTTTAATCTTAAATATTCAAAACAAGATTGAATCCTCTAAAAAAGAAGGTAGTTATAAAACAACTCAGGGTATGTTTAATTAATTATTTATGCGTGTCAAATAAAATACGATTCACTTTTGTTCTAATACGTAATGTTGAAGCGAACCAAAATACAGTACAATGTAGCAACCCTCAACAATAAGTTTCCCGTGAGTTGTCTTTATATTTATACAAAGCATCTTGAATGACAACGCAAGATACTGAATGCCTTCGACACCAAACTTTACGATGGCCATATATTCACCGAAACTGGCATCAAAATTGTAAAGAATTCATCATTCATCCATTAGTCACAGAGTCAAAATATTTGTTGACAAAGCCTGCGTAATTGCAGTACTACAATCGGAACACTCGCTACGAAGCTACCGTAACGCCCGCAATTTGTTGCCATTGTTCCACGCGCGTAATGTTTACATCGCCGATTGTCCCTGCCCGCGCACTAAGGAGCTGTTTTCAAAACAGCGGACACTTCATGAAATCCATTGTTTTGCAGACAACTTCCAACGATTTTAACGGGGCTGCATTCAATTGCACTGCCTACTAAACATTCGAAACTCAAGTTCCTGAATCGCTGCACTTGTCCGTCGGCACCGAAGTTCAGTGCTCATTCAGAACGAGAGGAAAATTCATGGGAAATTGTGAAAACTCACCTGCGTCATGAGGCGATCGGCACCGGTTCCTTCATCGTCCCTGAAGTCGATGTCCGGATTATAATTCGGCACTAAGTCTTTGAACCTATCGTCGTCTCTGGTGATTCGACCCTCAGGGGGTCCACTGGCTGTGTTCTTGTTCTCACTAATATTAGGGTCGTGCTGGCCGAAGACCAGGGGTGTGATGCGGCGCGAACCCTGACGGCGGGTGTAGCCGCGGCTCGGGCCGCATGCCGCCGCCGCGCCCAGCCACAGTAGCACCAGCGACAGCCTCATCTCGCAGACATCACTCCACACGCGCTCGACGCACGACCAACGCGCGTCGCGATCTGAGCGACACTGAGAGCCGGCTCCGCAGCCCGGTGCGACGGCGTGCACCACCGACCGGGCTGCATCCCTTGCTCGCCGCCCAGCCGCCACCACCACCGAGCGCGCACCGCTCCGCTCCGCCGCGCCAAACATGCCAAACGCTACCCGCTGAGCGTTGCATTCACATCTCGCTTTCGTTTCGTCCGTCTCGGTAAAACTGATTGTCACCTCTATCTAACCCGCTTGCATAATGTATGACTAGTAATGTCAACTAAAGTTTACTACCGTTACCCGTTAATGATCATTTTTGAATAAAACATCAATAAATGAGGGTAGGTGGAAAAAAATACTTAACAGAAGCCACGAAATATCTGCTTGCTGTATCAAAAACTAAGTAAGCTTATTATAGGAATTTTTAGTTTTAGAAAGAATTTAAAATGTGCAATAAGAGAATTACCAATCATTCGATGTCTATAGACTAACAAAGAACAGGCGAAAGTGAAAAACTTAACCCTAGAAATTTTGGAATTATAATAGTTTTTTTTTCAGAATTCTACTTTATACCAATTTTTCAGCTGAAATGACATACCTAAAGGGCAGGAACTGCAGAATTTCATAACTGCAGGACCAAAAGAAAAATGTCCACGGATTCACAATTGCCAAAAATTTTCAGTTTAGGAAACGACGTGCAAATGCAAATCGTTCCAACTCCTCCACAGGCAATAATATACTCTCGTCATTTCTAGTACATAGCCCAAGCATCCTTGCAATTTCGATTCATAATATTATTAGAGCGAATGTTGAAATATCTGTCAGTCTGAATAAGCAATGTATCATGTGAGCTTAGCCTAGCTAGCCTACTCAAACGTAGATTGTGTTCTCAGATCAAAGCATGATCAAGAACAGTCCTGTGTTGATTTGTGTTTGAATGGCCTATGCGGTTTCACGAACTACTTATTGAGCAGCTAATGACCCTTTGTCTCCGTATTGGAACCAAAGTCATAAGACCTTAACTCGAAGCATGGAAGAAACCACGAATCACGAGTCTTTTAGTCATTCATCATTAAATAAGAAACTTACGATGACATGACATAAGTGTTCTACAACTTGCTCTATTTATCCTCCTGGCCATAATTTGAAAATATATGAATAAGAAGGTGATAATAAACATGGTGTTATGTACGTCTGTACTTAGGTATGGGTTTTCACATTGTAGGTAATCATTACTCAGTGATTTAGAAATGATGAGTAAGAGTGTTTAGAAACGCCATAGGAATTTACGGATAAATTGTGGTTAGCAAAGTATGTCAAAAACATGGGTTAATTGTCGCCATGATTTACCTATTTGTGGCCTACTTTTACGGGAAATCCCATGAATATCACACATTCGGATAAACCCTTTAATATTTAATATTTCAATGTGGATGTTTAAGGTTACACTAGTCGAAAATTCTTCCATACAAACGCAGTCTAGGGATTATTCCACTGTTTGACGATGTAAGTTCAAAATAAGATATCAATTAGCCCTAAAAAAGTAAAAAAAGAAAATATTTGAAAGTTATGAGCGTCGAAAGTTCCACATTTCGACACTAATTTTAACGCATTTTTGGACGCGAATAAATACCATAAGAAGACAGAAAATTGCAAAACGGCCTCCATACAGGGATAGATTAGTAGTTCAACAATGCAAATAATTTTATTATGAACAGATAGATTTAGCCTTTTTTTCATGATATCTAGACTGCCAAAGGTCTGTTTATAAAATTTCGCGCGCTCGGTTTCGTCCTAAATCATTATCCATTTCTCTACAAATTTGCAAAAGTGTGTATTCGTACGCGAACTAGCTTCCTACTGCTCATCACAGCATCTATAGATAAAATGCATTTTAACCCCGCGCACAAAATAGTTCGTGCCGTCGACTAGTGTACCCTTAAGTACAATCTGCCCAGCCTTTTCCCAATTATGTTGAGGTCGGCTACTAGACCCAGATTCAGCAGACTACCAGTATTTTACAAGAAGTGACTCTGCTATCTGAACTCTACAACCCAGTAACTGGGTAACACTAACACGAACCTTGGCAAGACTGGTGTTAGATTATACAGCTTCCAACTACCGTAAAGACTGACAAAGATCTACCTAGATGACAGGAATAAAGTATATTTAGATATATTGTTCAAAATTCTATATGAACTCCACGTAATCGGCTGTAAAACTATTGTGTGAATATTAAAATCTCAGGTCAGACGCAAACATTGGGAGTAGCACAGGGCCGATTTGTACCTAAACGCTACCTAAATACAAAACCACAAGCTCTAAGGTTGTCTAAAAACCGCATCACTTCAAGTAGTATCAAATATCTAAAGTTACATTAACCAGTCTAATTTTAAACTGAAACATAATCAGTAAGACGATACTAACAAAGGATTACGCACATCTCTTTATAGCGGTATCATAAATTCGATGAGAGTATCACAGTCTCATGTTAGCTAAACCCCATTGATCAAAGATTAATTGTTTGTCAACCGCACTGCACATCGAGTGTTGAGTCAGTCCTGAGAGGTGATACCTACTGAACTGATAGTTATGTCCAATGAATAATTACTTTGACCTGTTGTCTTGGTATACTTCTGTTTCTAGGGTTCCGTACCCAAAGGGTAAAAACGGGATCCTATTACTAAGACTCCGCGATCCGTCCGTCTGTCTGTCTGTCTGTCCGTCAATCTCCAGGCTGTATGTCATGAACCGTGATAGCTAGACAGCTGAAATTTTCACTGATGATGTATTTCTGCTGCCGCTATAACAACAAATATTAAAAACAGAATAAAATAAACATTTAAGTGGGGTTCCCATGCAACAAACGTGTTTTTTGCCGTAATTTTAAATTACTACTTTATACTTTCTTTTCTTACAGGTAGGTTCTACAATGTAGGCGGTCAGATTGGGGACTCTGTCCGCCCACCAAGTGACTCCAGGAAAGACGGTGGCACAGAGATCACGTGCTGCCGAGCACATTGAGGCTCAGGAGAGGCGCTTTTTCAGTCTCTCCAGAAATGAGCCATGATAGGCGTTGCACAGAGGGGGCTCCGGGGTGGTCTTTTGATAGGTCACGGGGGTTCTATGCGCTGATGGTGATCACCGGGGTGATTTTAGTGAGGTAAAAATCCCACACTGCCTGGTCTTTTCCCCAAAAGTACAGGCGTCATTTGAAGATTTTCCACCGATAAAAAAAAACATATTCTACAATGTCATTGAATTGGCTTTTTCAGGCAATGCAATTCACTTCTGCAAAGCACTCAATCGTTTGCATACGCAGGTATGGCGCTACTAACACAGTTTGGCAAAATGGTGTTTTAGAGACCCATCTGATACCCCGTGTGAGTGCGGTGCCCCATTGCTGAATATGCCACACATGCTGGAGTTTCCCAAGTGCCCATAAAACTGCACATTGGAAGTTTATTTTTATTATTTATAGGCTCGCGCTTGACCACTATCTCACCTGATGGTAAGCGATGATGTGGTCGACGATGTAGCACGCTTACCTAGAAGAAATCTATTAACTCTTGACTATGCTTGAGTATGCTCGCCACTGACGCCACAATCGGGGTGGCCACCTACTGGGCCCAAAATATATAAAGAGTTTTCCATCGACTCGAAAAGAAGAAGAATAAACTTATAGACCGAGTCCGAATCCTACTTTATTTTTAACCGACTTCCCAAAAAGGAGGAGGTTATATGTTCGTTTTTTTTTTTGTGTTTGTTCACCGATATCTCCGTCAGTTGTGGACCGATTTTGAAAATTATTTTTTTGTTTGAAAGTAGATGTTTCGAAATTGGTCCCATTTTTAATTTGGTGAAGATCTGATGAAGAACTTCGGAGATATACAACAGAACTCTTCAATAAATGTCGGAAAATCTGTCGGGATTGCGGCAATCGCATGTCTGTTCATTGTTTATACCATTTAATAACATAACATCAGGCCAGTACGCTCTTAAGGGGTACGCAGATCTCTCATTTCACCGGTTATGTTCAAGTTTCATGGTATTTGGATAATCTATTCTGGCGTTATAGGTTACTTAACAACTTGCCTATTAGGTAGGTACAACTAAAAAGAGAAAAATAAAAAAACTATTTGCAAAAAAATACTACCGACTTCCAAATAAAAAACTACAAAGTGAAAAATAACTTTATTTTTGGAAGTCGGTGTCAATATAGCAAAAAAATTGGTACCTACGAAAGACACCGACTTCCAAAAATAAAGTTATTTTTCACTTTGTAATTTTTTTATTTGGAAGTCGGTATTATTTTTTTGCAAAAAAGTTTTTTTATCATACTTAGGTATAGAACAACAATCTCGCGAAGGCGGATGAATCGTAACAAAATGACTCTTATATCGACGTCATAAAAGTCACGTACTGCTGTGGTATAACTAAAATGCCGTAATCCGACATCTGGTTGATGTTTTACTTTTGATGCTATATTAATGAGGAAAAAATGTCTATTAATCTGTTTTTGCCAATTTTCAAGACCTTGAACAAAACTATTCAAAGTATTGAAAATTCGCAAACACAGATCGATTGGTTTTTTTTTTCTTATTAATATAGCATCAAAACCAGATGTTGGTTAACGGCATTTTAGTTATACCACGGCAGCGTAGCCCGCCTTCGTGAAATAGAACAACTATGCGGCCTCGTTGGTCTGCTGGTCGCAAGCGCTACTGACACCATAAAGTCCTGGGTTCAGTGCCCGGGTCGGGCAAAGTGTTATTGGGTTTTTCCATCTGGAATTCCTCAGTAGCAGCCCGGAGACTGGACTTGTGCCCGGTTGATGGCAATAGGCTCACCCCTATTACATGGGACTTTAACATAATTGACGACATTTGGATGTACAGTAGGTGCACCTCTGCCTAATCCTTCGGGGAAGATAGGCGTGATGTTTATGTTTTACTAGTTTCTGTCAGCGGCTTTGCCCGCGTGATTGTCGAAAATTATATATCCCAACAAACACATTTTTCCGGGATGAAAAGTATCCTATGTACTATTCCAGACTATAATCTATCTCTGTGCCAAATTTCATCCAGATCCGTTCAGCCGTTCTGGCGTGAAGAAGTAACAAACATACAAACACACTCACAAACCTTTATAATATTAGTGTGATACAAGTTACGACTGCTCACACTTGTAAATACTCCATTCATAGTATATCTGTATACTCTGTTCGGCGGATCGGCCCAAGTTTGAAACTTTCGCGCTCCGCAAGCACTTGTTACAGACACGGGAATTTACCTTAGAATCACAGTCTACGGATTCTGTGGCCACAACAAGCTTAACAGTCACACTAAGTTTAATCCCCATACCTGGCACTTTGTTATAAAAAAATGCTCTTTTTCCGTTGCGTTACAGAATAGATGAGGCAAAAGAGAGTATTACAAAGTAATATATAGATAGTATCAAATTGACCCATTATTTTTAGCGAAAATAAACACCACCACGGTCCACCACTCCCCTATATAGCTAAAATGAAGAACTGCAGAAAAGGAAGTTTTTGTATATGTAAATCCAAAAGACAAAGCTCCTATTTGGGACAATTTGTAAGCAACATCACTACATTTGCGTAATAAAATGCACAATCAGCATAATCATCTCGTAAGTCATACAAAGCACGAGATTCCTTGACACCCCGCTTGTTTTGCTTTATCTTACACAACAAGGAAAATATTTTTACTGAGCATTAAGCTTGATAACTAATCCTTGATAACTAAAACATTCTTTGATAAGTGGGTCCTTTATTCATTTATTTTTATTCTGACAAGCCTTCGCCTATAAAACGACTCGAAGAGATAATTTTTCCAACTGTTTTGAATGCGGCTAATGTTTAGCATTGTTCACAAATAAAGAGAAAACTTTGAAATAGGAATTTACGATAGACCTTCACACATCCTTATCGATCGTACCCAGAAAAGAGTCCTGGGAAACTTTTTACAAAAAGGGGTGTGAACTGCGATCGCAACGTGCTCACACCTCATGCACAAAGATTTGCGCTTCGAACACTGATAAGATAGGTGATAAGTAATTTCCTTGTTTACCTACCTCAGAAGGCAAGACAGTCGATGACGTCACCTTTCCCCGGACTAACAATTGTAACCTTTTTTGTGTTCCATTATTGCAGCTTTGTTAAGTACTTTTGTTTACAATTCTAATAACCCATTAATATGTGGGGCGGTGAGTTCATAAATGACCATTAGGTATGATACCGTGGGAAAGAACAGGTAGGTGACGTGTTTTTCATTATATTTGTATATTTTTATGTCTTGGAAATTTTCAGGTGCCGAGCATTCTGAATGACAGTCAGCGATACTAATTGTTTAAAAAAACTTTTTTACAAAAAAATACTACCGACTTCCAAATAAGAAAACTACAAAGTGAAAAATAACTTTATTTTTGGAAGTCGGCGTTTTTCGTAGGTACCATTTTTTTGCGTACGTCACTTTTTAATAAATTGTACCTACCTAATAGGCAAGTTGTTTAGTAAGTTTCCTATAACGCCAGAATAGATTACCCGAATATCATGTAACTTGAACAAAACCGATCAAATGAGAGATCTGCTTACCCCTTAAGAGCGTACTGGCGTGATGTTATGTTGTCAAATGGTATAAACAATAAACAGACATGCGATTGCAGCAGTCCCGAGAGATTTGCCATTATTTATTGAAGAGTTATGTTGTATGTCTTCGTAGTTCTTCATCAGATCTTCACCAAATTAAAATGGGACCAATTTCGAAATATACTCTTTCAAACAAAAAAAGTTTTTTTTATATCGGTCCACAATTGACGGAGATATCGGTGAACATACATAAAAAAACATACAAGAAGTCGAACATAGAACCTCCTCCTTTTTCGAAAGTCGGTTAAAAAACTGAATATGAACTTACACTGTCCCCGTGTAACTTTAATCAAAATTTATTTAAATATTAGGCTGATCGCCTGCACTTTTTAAACGTCAAAGTTCTACATACAGCCAGGCCCTCAGAAACCGCAACAGTCACTACTTCCCTAGTGTTTTAGCGGGGAAGAAGTGGTGCAACAAACTCCCCAGAATCAAATCATAACCCAGATTTAATAATTGTCGGCCCTTAGGATTGCGAGGTGGTGACTCATCACGCTAAAGTATTAATAAAGATAAGCAAAATATAAAAAAACTATTGAATGAGGCAGGGCAGGAAACGACCACGACAAGGTGGTACGAATTGTGTAATGACTGTTAACACCTTCACTTTACACTAATTCTGGCGCCAGGGCTGATAGCGGAGACTTCCAACACAATGTGTACAATAAACTAACCCAATAACCGAAGGATGTTATCGTAACGGCCATAACTTTAACCACTCATTCATAACTCCAAACGGATTTGCGATCGACAAGAATTTTAAAAAGTAAATATACTCCAAGCTTTTTCATTAAAAATATCAGTTTTAAAAGCATTTTGAAAAACTTTAAAGGAACAAAAACACGGGATGACAGAGTCAATAGATGATTTCAAGACGTTTGAAGACGGGTACGTTGCTTTTATTAAATAGATATCAGTATTTTTCCTTTGTGAGATCTCATAGAGATTAGAGTGAATATACAAAGGTACCCAAGTACTTAGATATTTACCTTTTATTTAAGTACTAGCACTTCGCCTGCGACTTCGTTCGCGTGATTCGTATTTCACCCTACAGATGACTTTTTAGTTTCACCCACTTAAAGATTGAATTTAAAAAAATCCTTTTTCTTAGTGCTCCGCTACATCAAAAAAGAAGCCCTGTACAGTAAAATTCTTCAAAAATCTTTAACACCCCCCAAATCGTGTTTTAGGAGTAGTTTTGATAAATTAATAATGAAAACCTTTACTATTTACTTGGGTTATAATTTATGCCAAGTTTCAAATATATAAGCCCAACAAATTTCCACCTTTTCACCTCCTTAGGGATATAATTTCCAAAAACCAATAAATACATGAATTCTTTCTATAACCAAGAGTATAAATCTAAAAGTTCAGGTGACCAACTTACAGAATGTAGAAATTTTATACAAACTTTCAACCCCCTTTTTTACTCTCTAAGAGGTAGAATTACCGAAACTAAAAAAATCTCATTGCTATTTTATTAACCAAGAGCAACAATTTCAGATGTTTTACCTTCCAAAACGAAGAAATTTCACATGAAGTTTCAACCCCGTATTTTATCCACTTAAGGGTAGAATTGCCAAATACCAATAATTATATGAATTCTTTTCTACCAACAGCGTAAATCTAAAATTGCATGTGTACAATTTACAAACTGTAAAAAATTCATACCTACAAACTTTAAAACCTTTTTTTACCCCTTTGGGGTGGAATTTCTAA
Organism: Orthosia incerta; assembly: GCA_948252205.1. Classification (NCBI taxonomy): domain Eukaryota; kingdom Metazoa; phylum Arthropoda; class Insecta; order Lepidoptera; family Noctuidae; genus Orthosia; species Orthosia incerta. The sequence continues at coordinate 13,758,150 of OX411748.1, forward strand.
AAACCAATAAATACATGCATTATTTTTATCAATCAACAGCGTAAATCTGAAATTTCACGTGTCCAATTTACAAACTGTAGAAATTTCATACAAACTTTCAATCCCCTTTTTACCCCTTTAGGAGTAGAATTTCAAAAAATCTTTTCTTAGTGCGCACTTACGTCACTTGAGGAACCTGCCTGCCAAATTTCATCTTTATACGTCAAGCGGTTTTCGATATTTCGTAATGAGTCAGTGAGTGACCTTTCGCTTTTATATATATAGATAGAACCTTTGTAATTTCGCACTACTGACGCTTTGTTTCAGTATCAGCAGTACCTAACATTTAAATAACAAGAAATTTGTAGTTAGGTATGTCAACATCCAGATTACCTTTCCGTTTTCCAATCGATTCCTACCCGTCTTTCAATGCCTTCTCAAACTTCCACAAAGACACAACTGTCCAGAATCAGTCCAAGAAGACGTTATTATCAAAAAACATGTACTTACCCACACATATACAACTAAACAAGATCGACAAGCCGATTACCATCCTCTGTAAGGCAGCTAAAGCAAACTGTTCCAAGTGGCGAGGAGTGTCGCGCCCGCACCTCCGTCACTGCGCTTGTGAACAAACATCATTTTCGTCAAAGGACCGGCGACTCGAGGTGTCGGCTAAGGCTAATGGAGGAGAGTGCTGGACCAATACGCCCGGCGTGTAGTGTTTTAAATTGTTTACTCTTCCATAAAACTCTCGAGCTCGAACACATAGACGGGTGCCGTGTCGAGCCACGCCGCGGGTGAAGTGAGATATCTCCCTGCTCAGACAACAAACAAGGTTGCCTGCGAACGCAGCCAGCGCTGCATATTAAAAAGGATACCTAGTGACTAATACCCACTTCTCCACTTCAAACCTGCTTATTTATTTAAATACTGTATGCAATTAGTCAGAGATGGATTAAAATACTTAACATATCTTTCCAGAGACACGGAATTCGCTTAAATTCCAGACTCCGTCGAAAAAAACATCCAAGTTTAAAGGTTGCTGAGATGCAAAAACGCAAACTTGCTTGGCCAAAATACTTTGCATACTTTCGTATCGCCGGCGCGTAGCTACTGGAGCGTAATAACGTCTGATTTTTTAACACATTATATTGGTTTCATTTTCCTTTGTTTATGGGCACATTGAGAGATGCCGAGAATCGAGATGACTGGCATGCGATTGTAGCAGTGGACTGTTGTAAGCTGATGATAATGTTAGGCCCATTTAAACCATAATTCAAGTACACTATGGCACTACAATTGGAATTTAGGCTTCTCCAATTGAAAGCCCTATATAGATCTTACCCTAATGCATTTTATGCTTTACATGAGCTAAGTATCCTTTTTCATGTTCTTCAAACTTATTTAAGATTCAACTGATTAACTAACAGTTTTCAAGATTCGGATTGAACAACTGAAATGCCCTGAAAAGTGTTACTCCGGGTAAAAGGTAGCGTGTGACCTCAATTAATTGCAGGGTGTGTAGCGACGAACCAAAAAAAAACCCAATGAAATGCGGTACAAAGTCAATAGTTGTCTATTCTCTATTTTTACGAATTTTTGCAGGGTCCTTAGGTACTGCCAGACTCAGATATATACCTTCCAACTCTTTTCAATCTACGGCAGGCTTGATATAGAATGCTTATGACTAGCTGGAGCGTGAGTGCTCCTCTTTGTCGAATACAAATCAATGCACCTTACAGGAAATAACCAAGAACTTTATTTTTGACGAATTCATTTTAACAAAAAAAAAAAAAAAATTAGAAGACTGAATGTTTTCTGCATTTCAGAAAAAAAACACTTTCAAAGTCCTTATAGTCAATATTTTCTAGCTAAAGAAAGTTTACTGTGGGATAAAAAAAAAACCATTGTGTCCACTTCAACAAGTTAGGTATTCAAAAGCACTTTTTAAATGAAACTCATAAAGATACAAGGTGTAAAGGAGTCAAACCTGTTTGGTTCATGCGATGCCCTCTAATTGACAAATTGGAATCTTATTAAAATAAAGTTCAAGTTCCTAACTGCGCGGGCGCAGGCAGACGTGTGTGACGTGAGAGCGGGAGCCGATCGGGTGCCGAGCAGGCCCGAGTGAACACGATCAGGGCCCAAGCGGCGAGAATAAAAAGTCAGCAGCATTCGAAGCGCGTGCCTCGATGTGTGTGGTCCTCTGCGGAGGTCCTCCGCGGCTTTTGATTTATTGAAATCAGAGTTTCACACCCGGTTTCGGTAATTGATTTGATTGTTGGTGTGCAAATTTTATGAGATATGCTTTGTTATTTGTACATAATTTTGAATAAATTTGTTTTATGTTATTTTTATGAATTGTTAGATAATTATGTGTTAAGAATTTAAAAGGGTAGAGAGGGAAGACACCGAATATTATGAAACTAAAAAGATGAACTCGGACGAAGCTTTCGTAGCGTCAGTGTATCTTTCTTTCCACATAGCTTTGTGCGTCGAGGATCCTTGGATGATAGGTAAAGGTGCTTCTCCATCAATTCATATCAAATTTTAACTTGGCTAATCGTTAAACTATGTTGATAACATTCCGTATTTAGGAAGTCAGCCAATAGCTCAGGCTAATCGAGGTCAACCGAGTTGGGTGGAGAATAATCTTAAGGTTACACTAGTCGAAAAAAAATCCATACAAACGTAGTCTAGGGATTATTCCACTGTTTGACAATTTACGTTCAAAATAAAAAGTGATATCAATTTGTCTCATCATTATCTAGCCCTGTATGGAAGCGAAAAAGTAAAAAAACAAAATATTTGAAAGTTATGAGCGTCGAAAGTTCCACATTTCGACACAAATTTTAACGCATTTTTGGGCGCAAATAAATACCATAAGAAGATGGAAAATTGCAAAACGGCCTCCGTACAGGGATAGATTATTAGTTCAACAATGAATACAATTTTATTTTGAACAGATACGTTTAGTCGTTTTTTCATGATATCTAGACTGCCAAAGGTCTGTTTATAAAATTTCGCGCGCTCGGTTTCGTCCTAAATCATTATCCATTTCGCTACAAATTTGCAAAAGTGTATATTCGTACGCGAACTAGCTTCCTACTGCTCTTCACAGCATCTATCACTTCCGCACGTGTTGTTGGTTGATATAATAAATGCATTTTAATCCCGCGCACAAAATAGTTCGTGCCGTCGACTAGTGTACCCTTAATGCTCATAATCGGTGTGGTCAAACTCTTTTGGAGCAATTAATCAGTACCAGCTTAGACTTGTCCATCTAGGCTTGGCTTATGATGCATACGTTCATGATATCGCCAACCTTTCGTGTGCCACTAATGAGCTAAACGTAAGAACATTCATTGTGACTCGCGTGGATCCACGTCCTATACACACGAAAGGTTAATAAAGAAAACCCCTAATCTTTACCAGCTATTATTACGAAGAGAAATAAGAAAGTAGTTCATTATCACAAAATGTTTCTTTACTTTGCCAACTTTTTATAAATGTAAATGGTTTTCAATATTTTTTTACAGAAATTTTAATTCGTCGTAATAGATAGGAAACCCAAAATGTTTATAAAGAATGAACTAGTATTATCCTATTTTTCTTTTCAATCTGTACCTTCAGGGTCTTCTTGAGGAGCATTTTCAATTCGATCTGTGGCCACCTTTACATCCAGTTTATAGTCACTGCATGAATTAGTGTTAAGGTCTGGATATCTGGGTATCAGCTCAAAACTATTAATATCGTATATTTCATCTATCGTTTTCCATTTACTTACTATAATTTGTAATGGTGCCAAGCATTGCAAACTTTGCTTTAACCTTAGCATTTCAATATTGCATTGGTTTTCTATTTCTAAAAACTTCAGTCGGTAATTTTCAGCTAGCATTTGCTTTTTACTAGCTATTTTCCTTTTAATTTGTGCATGATTGAGAGTATTCAGATATTTTTGAAGTCGCTTTTCATATTCCATTAAATTTTCATCACAGTTAAGCTTGCTGTCCACATATTCGCTATACATGTTGGTGGTATCTGACAAGTACCCCACAAACATATTCGATGGCATGCATTGGTAATCAGTATTCTTAGGTGTTGAGGGAAAGCCTTTCTTTTGCTTTTCCAGTTTTTCTTTTTCTTCCTTAAGCTCGATCTTTAATGACTTAATAATGTTTTTACACCGAGCTATTCTTTCCTTTATTTCCTTCATTTTTGTTTTCTTTTAGCTTCATTATCGTCAGTCATCTGTGTCGTCAGTTCAACTTGTCCCACTTACTGATCTTCACCTCTAGGAGATTGCTTACCACCTTCTGCTTGATCTGAATCTAGTTTTGTGGCATTTCAGTGCTTAAGAGATATGCAATTTTTATTATCACCGGCAGCAAGTTTAATAGTATCCATGCAAATAATGGGAATAAATGTAAATATGTATCAGATTCAATAAATACCAAATTCTGAAATGTTCTGTGGGTTCTGTGGTTAAAAGTTTACAAGCTGTCAAGAATACCAAAGATTTTGTTGCTAAACAAAAGAAATCTAAACAGTTTTCGGTTATAGAGGTTGTATGTACGTAGAAAGTTTACCTTAGCCGTCTTATTACGTATCATGCAAGAGGAAAACGATAGCGAATTTTGCGCAATAAGCATACCTACACTGTAGGTAATGCCGACTTTTATGACATAAAGCGTCTGATCGCGCGATGATTGCTGATTGCTGTTTCTTATGCAATAATCCTACCGATATACTTTCTACAAAATTATATTTTATATTTAATCATTAAAATCGTAATACTTACATACAGGATTTGCGCTGTCTAGGCAGGTATTAGAGAAAGTGTCAGCAGCCAGATAAGTGGGGGCAGCTTTCAAACTGTCATGAGAAAGGTCTGGATGAAGCTCTGTCTAACCCCGGTTTTTGAATTAAAAATTTTAAAGAACGTGTCAAACACTCACCGCGCGAGAGACCATGGACGCGGACTTTTTAACGCATAGTGACCGTGTTAAAATCTCTAGATTATTTAAACCACAGACGGGAGGAACTTTTATCCGAATGACAATGTAGGTGGGATACTTCCATCATGGGCTGACACCTGAACCAATTCTTTGCATCCGTTCGTGAGCGTGCTGGCCAAGAAGTGGCTCAAGGAGGATCAGATCACTGTGTTACCCAATTTCTCACAGGACATGGTAATTTTAAAAGTAAATTATTTTCCTTCAAGCTTGTTGCCTCGCCTTTATGCACTGGCCTCTAATATACAAGTACGCTGGACTAAATGTACCTGTGAAATGTACTTTACGAAATTACAGTTGATTTTTGTGCTGATTCAAAGCGCCCCGCTCGAGCGTCTCAGGAACTTAAACTGACACATTTAGAGAGGTTAATACGGGTATTGCTCATGATTAGGTAAAACTAAAATATTCGCCTGGAAATATTATAATAGTGTAAGTAACATATTAGTATTAGTGATATTTTTAAATTACACTAACAGTAGACTTGGCAAGGCGTATCACTCATCTACTGAATTGACTTCTCGTAGTATGTTGCAACTAAATATCTCATATTGGTATTGGTGATGAATGTTATATGAATGCCTAATAATCAGTAATAATATGTTCAAAAGCAATGTGTAATACTAAATTCTGGAATCATCATCATGATCATCCACAGCCCGACTTCGCCCGCTGCTGAGCACAGGCCTCTCTCTTCTTGTACCAATCACCACGTTCCTGTGTCTGGATTTAATTCTGGAATGATATCATGATAATTATAATTTTATTAACAAATGTGTTGAAGTCAAACAATTTATATCTGCATCTGAAACATAACTATGTTTCAGATGCAGACATAAATTGTTTGACTATTCTAGCGAGGTTAAGACTTATATCACCTCGCTAGAATGCGATGTCACTCTTATTTGCACCTTAACACTACAGATCCTGTCGATCTCAGCGATGAGAGCGAGAAATACGTCCCTTGTAAATTAATATCCATCTTATTCGTACGCAAATATTTGTATAAATGATGTTCCCTTCAAGAATCCGGTGGGCACCAACCGAGTAAATCCAAACTATTGTAAGTATTAACTAACTAGTGTACATGAGCGAGGCGATACTTTCTCAAATATATACTAGTTTTAAGAATAAGTAAGCCTATCCCCATATTTAAATCTCCCTGATCTGACAGTAATGCGCTATAACTTTACTAGCACGCTATCCACTAGTTTATAGCTTGTAATCCGGCTGAAAATATTTTCAGTTAACCTCTACAACAACAATTATTCTACTACTTAAAAATTAATTATAATGAGAGCAGTGGTGGCCCAGTGGTATCGGCCGCGACTTACAAGTTGTAGGTCGTGGGTTCGAGCCCAGGCAGGCCCTTTACTTTGTGTAAATTATTTCATCACCACTGCTCTCAAATTGGTGAAGGAAAACATCGTGAGAAAACCGGCATGTCCTAGAACCAAAAATTCGAAGACATATTGTGACATCCACCAACCCGCACTGGGTCCGCGTGGTGGATAACGACCCATTCTCTCTCACAGAGAGGAGGCCTGTGTCTCAGCAGTGGGAACATTAATAGGCTGATGATGTGATGTGATGTGATTTGAATCATAATAAAAATACTGGGTTTTTTTCTTTTACGTAGTCACGTTGCTATCAGCGCCAAAATGGCGAAAATCAAATGTCTTCATTTTGTCATCGATTATATGAAGTCCAGCGTACTTGTATGTTAGAGGTCAGTGCCTTTATGTCAATGTTCTACATCTGACTGCGAATATGTACAATCTGCACACATTGAGGTATTAATGTACTTAATGCCTGCACATCATATCTTAAGGGAGTGTATTATTTGGCAGAATGAACGCAATGTTATGTTGGATATAATACAGGCTGCATCCGGAGTTATTTATTATACGGACCTTGTGGAAACTAGAACACATTTCCGTGCGTTCAAGTGTTTTTTCCATACCTATTATTGGAATAAAAAGTAAACAGGTCACAATGATAAGACCCATTAATATAAAATATTTTTTTTAACCGTGGTGCTAGGCAACTGGGCTTATCCCAGTTGCCTATTGGCATTGTTTGTTCTGTCTCCTGCTTATATGGAAGGAAGTTGAAACATTTTTTTTCCTACTCCTCCGGTATTCTGAATAATTTCGTTGCGGGATCTAAGACAGTTAAATTAATTCTCCGGGACTTCGTCGAGCTTCATTGCGTCGGCGCTTTTCTGGTGGTCGCCACTGTTGATTCTGGCTTTCAGGAGTTGCAGTAGTTTGTGAATTGTGCGGTGGGTTTGTCCAAAAAAAAACACTAGGTATATTAATGAAAAACAACTTCATGCTAAAGTAAAGTTTTGTGTATTAGTGCGACGATCGCTTTTTGTTAATGCTTAGGACACAGAAACGTAGTGAGATTCGTACAGACCAGCGAAGCATGGCACAACAGGGAGGAAGTCTATACTCAGCGGTGGGTGGAATAAGACTGCAAATTAACGAGTGATACGGGCCAAATAATTTGCCCGTATCCCTAGGGGGGTAACCCTAGGGGAACTAGACTGGGGGACCACGGGCAAGTACTGAGTGATACCACAAGCTTGTGGTAGTGGTAGGGACACCCGTTTCCACACTTAGACATCCATTTGGTCCGTTGTGCGTGAAGTTTACCACAAGCTTTTTGAGGTTAAAATTTTAACAAGAGGGATATCAGGAAGGTAAACGGGATGGAAGTACTTATGACTAAAGGTTGCTGCTAACCCAGCGTGCACTAATAAGTATTTGCCTTGCTGAATTCACTTACGCTATCAGGCTGCTGGACAACTGGACACTCGCTAAGCATATAGTATTCTCAGCCGTATTTTGTCGGACTGAAGCGGCATCTATGTCGCCACATACGAACTAATGAATGATTGACCTGACGTCACAAAATCCTGCATCACGCAAGCAAAGTTTTCGGCGCGATTTGAACACATACAATAATCCGACGACAACCAACGCCGCTTCGGGCAGTTATATGGACTAGACGCAACACCCGTCAGGTCGGATTAAAACTATTAACAGGTCGTTTGCCTGAACCAGGAATCTAACGAACTCAAATACATTAATATTAATAATTTTATTTTTTATTTTCCTTTTTTATATTTTGTTTTGTGTTAGTAAAACTAAAAGTTTCAATTATTCAAAAACACTAAGCAATTGATTTCTCCAGTCTAGAGGGACAAGGCACTGATTCTCTTTACTACAGGCTATTATGTAGCCTATCTAAGAGGACAGTACCCCAACCATTTTTGTAGCTTATCAGTGTTCATTTCTATAGTGTAACTGTTATTATTGTATTTACTACAACACCTTTTGTGCAATAAAGATTTTTCATTTCATTTTCAAATACCAAACGTGAACAGTCTGTATTTTAATGACACCAGTCGAAATGGCCAAAATCAAACTGCAGCCATAATGCGTAAGTGAATTCGGCAAGGCAAAGGGTTTTGACGCCATCGATCGACCAATTACATGCGAGATGAAAGACAAATACCTACATTTATTTCAATTAGGCCAGTAAGTACTTACTCTTCTAAAAAATAGGTGTTTTACAATATTTACATAAATACATACATTAATAAATTCATATAAGTGAGGAGGATGCTCCCAAAAATAGCACTACACACTATACTACGTACAGGTTTAAAGTTATAAAAGCATTAACAGGAATAACAGGTAAATTGATTAAATTGATAAATAGGAACATGGTTCTCTCTCACATACTTACAAATATTGCAAACATAGGTAATAGTACATTATGGTACAAGTGTGCAATGTTGGTGATTACCGCTGAGGCGCCATTGAGACCCGAGCCGTAGGTGAGGGTCTTAAGAGAGCCGAGGACGGTAATCATCAATACACACGTGTATCATACGACGTTTTTCAACACACTTGTGAAGAAAATAATACTGAAAAATCATTTTCAACAGTGAAAACGAGTTGTGAAAAATTTTTCGCAATGGCGGGGTAAATTATTCAGTTTTCCTATGCGCGCGCATCTAACAATGGCGATCGGCCATAGACTAAAGCAATGAGGTTAGTTATTTTTTTTAGCTTTTCGCGGAGAGCGTTTTAGCCACGTACAAAATCGGACATTTCAAGTTTTCTTTATTTCAGAGAAACAAAAGTTATATTTGAGGGCAAGTTTTATTTATTAAACACGTACGTTGCATGAAATGAGCAAGCAATATGTTAGGTACTAGCATTATGCTGAATTGTTTGACTAGAAGCTATGCCACATTTTATGTATTAATTAATGGATATCATGGAAATAGTATTTACTACCCATATCATGTTATGGATATAGTAAGTACTACTTCCATGACAGGAATAGAAAGGGATTAATGTCGAATGGGACACTTTTAATTGATTAACAGTGTTACATTTTATTACATTGAAAATACTTCAATTTTAACTGGATTAGAATTAATGACTTATTTTATTAATTTTCATTGGATTGATTTGTGACACTTTTATAATTAGTTTAATTTAAAAGTATTTAAAATGAAGAGAGGAAACCATTTAAAAAAAAACTATAACTCACTTGTGAATAATAGCAATGAAAAAGTCACAGTTTGATTACAGGTATCATTATATGCCTAATTGCGGTGAAATTAGAGCCACTTTATGAGCAAGTGTGTTGAAAAATACCTTATTCAACAACAAAGGAACAGTGAGTCAATTTCAAAAAAAAAAAGAAAATTAATACAATTTTTATGAATAAGAACATAAATTAAATTAAATTTTCAATAGTAATCGTAATTACAAAAAAAATACGTACAGTACGACATAAAAGAGTAGAAATTAAATATTTTGGAACTAAAAGTTTTCATTTTCTGGCAACATCTAAAATGAGTACTTGAGCTGTCAATTTTTCTCGATCGGTTTCGATTTTCGTAAGAATTTTGGTTTTTGTGTCTGATTTCTGAGTTTGGACAGAAAAACAGTGGCAAATCATGAATAAGGTAATTCGTGGAGGTGCCCGTGATATAGTTTACAAAGTTTATATATGGTGTATAGCCGAATTCCAAGCTGGGAAGCTTCTATACAACTTAGAAGATGTTTACCATCGTACAGCAGATTTTACTTGTAAGTAACTATTGAAAGTTACGCTAAACGTTAATTACAAACGATTAATACATTCAGGGAGCTAAATTTTCGAACCACATATCATTTACAAATTATTTGTCTACCATTTTTGAGGATTGCTAAGGTAAACAAATACCGTTGTAGTTATAGCGCGACTTAACAAAGTTGATAGTAAGGCAAAAACAATTAATGTAATTTATTGCGGATACGATTTTTTTTTTTTACTATGCCATATTTGTTGATGCAATCGACTAAATGGAAAGAAACAATTTTAAAATATATTCACGTTTATTTACCGCGGCATTTCTTTCGTCGGACTGACAGTGATTCTTTTATTTGCTTGTTTTAGGTGTTTCTGTAAGCACTGTGCGCAGAATCGTGCAACACGGCATTGAAAACGGTGGGAAATTCTCAACACCAGCTAAACACATTAAGGGTCGTCCCATGGTGCAGACAGCAGTGACGATTATGGTGGTTCAGAAATCAGTGACGAATCAATACCAGAGCTTAAAATAGACTATACTAACTTAAGTGATCCCATGGAAGGTGTAGAGTATTTAGATTTTGATTTATTAAATTAGTTTATTTTATTAATTTTGGTTTATATCTAAGCTTATATGGAAAGCAAATGATTATTAAAAATACTTATTTTTTGTGAAATTGTTGTTTTATTACTAATAATAATAAATAATAATATAGCCTTTTATTCAGATCTCTTACAATGGTTTTTAAACTTATGTAAAACTATATAAACTTATTTTACTTATTTTACTAACATATAGACTTGTTTAGCTAACATTAACTATATAAACTTATTTAGTATCTAACTTTAAAGACTTAAACTTAATATATATTAATAAAATTAAACTAATATTTGGTCCTTGGTTATTTTGCCAAGATCTGTTTGCCAGTCGGCAAAGGCCTCCTCCAACCTTTTCCACTCCTTTCTTTCATGGGCCACTCTGTTCCATGTAACACCTGCGACTTGTCTAATATCGTCGACCCACCTTTTCTGTGGTCGGCCTCTCTTCCTTTTGCCTTCCTTTGGGTACCACCACGTCACCCTTTTGCTCCATTTGTCTTGTCCTCTTGCCAGGTGACCAGCCCATCGCCATTTAAGTCTTTTTATTTTGCTCATTACATCAGTAGTTTTTGTTTTGTTTCTGATGATGATTTTTTTAATTCTGTCGGACTTCTTGATGTTTAGCATGCTCCTTTCCATTGCATACTGGCATGTTGCTAGTTTGCTTGAGGTAGCCTGATTTAAGGACCATGACTGACACCCGTACGTAAGGACTGGTAATATGCAGGTGTTAAAAAGTTTACTTTTTAGGTATATATGGAGCTCCTTATTTTTCATAGCCTCTCTTAAACTCCAGTATGTTTTCCAGCCATTTGTAATTCTTCTGTCCACTTCCTTCTGCATGGGATCTTTTTGAGTTATGAGTTGCCCTAGATATACGTACTCATCTGTATAGTTCATTTCAGTGTTTCCTAGATCTATACTGTGTTTGTCCCCGTTTGTCATCACCTTAGTCTTTTCTGGATTCATTGCCAACCCTACTCTTTCACTTTCTTTTGCAAGTTCTTTTATCATTCTGGTTAGGTCTTCTGCTGTTTTTGCCAACAACACTATGTCATCAGCAAATCTTAAGTGCGATAGCATTTGCCCGTCTATATTAATTCCGAGATGTTCCCAATTGAGTCTTCGGAAGATTGATTCCAGTACTGCGGAGAATAATTTTGGAGATAGAGGGTCTCCCTGCCTTACGCCTTTTTCTACTTTGAAAGGGGTACTTTTCTTTTCTAGTTGGATTCTTGCTCTACTACAGCTGTATATGTTTCTTATTAATCGGATGTACTTGTGTTCTATTCCTTGTTCTAGTAACGCCGCCCATATTTTGTCGTGTTGTAGTTTTATTACTACTACATATTAAATATTTAATAAATATACTTATTTAGTAAACATTTATTATTTATTTAATATATTTACTAATTTTTTATACCCAATAAAGAAATCATACTATTCAAGTATCAAGATCAGCTGGGTCGTACTAACTGGGTTGCTATCTGAGCGATTGTGGCGCCCTCATTTAATTTCTACTCTTTTATGTCGCACTGTACCTATTTTATATAAAACCAATGTCAACATTAAAGTAATTAAAAGTACACATCTTTTATTACCTGGCCCAATAAGTGATGGGCTGTATTTAGAAAGCCCGGTCAAATAAAATATTTCTACTACTTTGGGCATTTTTCAAATTGCACGGACATTATGAATAATGCCGTAATCACATGGTCCATATGTGCTACTGCCGTGAACTTTTTCACATATCCAAAAGCAACCATTTAGCGGGCAGGGGGAAGGCGACACTTGAATCTAACAAAAATTAGCAATTTACGCAAACGGATCCCTGAATCGAATCATGGTTTGAATGGCCTATCCAACGATACCCCACACCATGAGATAGACGAGAAAAAAAACATTCACACTACGTGTACAGAAGGTAATATTTTTTTCAACACACTTGCTCATAAAGTGGCTCTAATTTCACCGCAATTAGGCACATAATGATACCTGTTATCAAACTATGATTTTTTCATTGCTATTATTCACAAGTGAGTTATAGAGTTTTTTTTTATTTATTGCTTTGTTCTTAAAAAAGTTTCGATACAAAAAAGAGATAGTACAAATAAATTAATGTACCTATTGCTTGCTCATTTCATGCAACTTCGTATTAATTTCAACTTGTACGTGCTTAATAAATAAAACGCACTCAAATATAAATTTTATTTGCTCTGTAATTATGAAAAATTCAAATTCCCTATTTTGTACGTGGCTAAAACACTTTCCACGAAAAGCCAAAAGAAAAAGAAACCTCATTATTTTAGTCTATGGCCGATCGCCATTGTTAGATGTGCGCGCATAGGAAAACTGATTAATTTTGCCCGCCATTGTGAAAAAAAATTCACAACTCGTTTTTACTGTTGAAAATGATTTTTCAGTATTATTTTCTCAATGGCGCCTCAGCGGTAATCACCAACATTGCACACTTGTACCATAATGTACTATTATGGTATTATTTTACTACTTTGTCGGCGTGATTAATATGGTATATCCATGCCAAATTATAGCATTCTAGTACTAAGTGTCTCTGAGCTATGCTGCAGACAGACGGCCATGGCGAAACTATAAGGGTTCCTTGTTGACTACGGAACCCTAAAATAATTAAACCTATTAGAATTGGAGTGTGGAAGTTATTAAAAATATGTCGAAAAATTGACGTGTACGTCGATTTTATGATTTTGATATTTTGCCTTTTGATATTTGCATTACATTATTTAACTACGAACATTTTTTCGAATACTCGTACGCCTGTTCATGTTTTTTTACAAGAAGATCGTGTTAAATATTCAACGTTATGAAGCAAAACAACAAACTTTATGGTTTTAGAAAATGGTCACTCACAGTGACAAAACTGTATCAAATCCACACGCATCAGTCTAAAGTGGGTAGTCTAGGTAGCCTATCAAAATCCTTTTTCGTAGTATAGACGGTGTTACCTTTCCTAAATGTTCGATTTGCCACATTTTTTACCCGGTGAAATACCCAAATGATGGGCATTTATTTTTATTTCTGTATTTTCACCGATTTCTCCGTCATATTATGTCGACGGACTACTTTTCTACCCAGGAAAAATTCCTATTCGGGATCATGCTTTTCCAAACAAAAAAGGAATATTCGGAATCGGTCCTCTCGGTTCTACCAATTAGGAATAGGATATTACACACGTAAGTCCCATAAGTTCTTTTGAGTTATTATGGTTATTATATCAATGCCAAGGTACCTTACTGTAGAACTTGCTATTTAGTTTTTGTTAACACAACTAAAAAGTGTTTGGGGGTATGCGAAACAGGGTGTAAAGTCCCACAAACCTCCATAGAAAAGGGAGGATCCTCCGACCAGACGGGTGTTGTGTCTGGTCCGGGCAACTGCCCGGCAACTGCTGCTGCTGTGGCGGCGCTGGTGCCGCTACAAGTGTAAAATAAAAAACTCTTTTCCAATAAATACCGCTTTAACATTAGGACCCAAAAGCCTTTGCCCAGGTCGCCAGCACACCCAAGCCCCCCAAACCGCTTAAATATGCGAACCACACCCTAGCAGTCTCGTCGGATAACCTCAGCACACTGGAGACAACGTGATTGATAAGATCAGGACTACCCTGGACTTCAAAACAAGCTGAGCCCGTGTCGACACAATCCGAAAAGCGTGGAACCAGAAAGTAGTCCTGAGCTGCGCCAGCAATTCGGTCCTGGATATGATCATCAGTTCAAGTCAAACGTAGGGCTCAAGTCATCTGCATCTAGGGAGTGCTGCACAGCTACAGCGATGGGAAGATCGTTGATCTCTTAAAGGTGCAGAACAAGCACCTTCTGCAGAACGTCGCTGTGAATAGACAGATCATAAAGGTGAGCTGTAGGAAACGCGCGAGAAACCCCCCGTTTTGGATTTCTCCCCGGAGCTCTAGAAATGCTACACGCAGGTGATAAATGTCCACTTGCATAAATTGCAAGTGGCACACAGGATGGGCAGCGATCTGGCAAGCTCAGCGTTCAGCGAAGACTGCTAGAAACGCTAAAAATGGGATGGTATAGCAAGATTGCGTGACTGCTATTGCTAAGGGCGATCAAAAGAGTACACCAATTAGCCAAACAGTCACCCTCCTAAACACAACAAGACCGACAGCAAGATTGAGGTTCATCCAAGTCAATCATGAAGTTACAGTAGCACTCGTTTGAGTTACATGTGTGCCTACGTAATTCAAGTCTATTCTAGACCGTACTAACTATGGTCTGGAATAGACGAGATATTCAATCCCAAAACAGTGTAGGTATCTAAATATCTACACTGTTTTGGGATTGAATATCTCATTCATTTCCTACTAAAAGTTGAACAAGGCGAGTTCACGGGTAGGTACCTATTTTTTGGAAGTTCAAAGCCCCATGCAAGCGAAATAACTATGGGACCACCAACTTAACCTAAAACAAAAATAATAATTAAGATGGGTTCAACAACAACAAAAGTAAAGGCGATTTGCAGTCATTTACATATTTACCGATGTTCTATAAAGTTCTTACATCCATTTAGAGAGCTAAAATTAATAAACACCTCGACGATAATTCCATAATGTCGGTCTCTCAGAATGGGTGTAGAAATGGGTCCGCGGTATTAAGGAGCTACTTCTTATTGATATGGCCACTGGCCAACAGGTTCGACGTTCCCGAAAGGATCTGTCGACATGTTGGATAGATTTTAAGAAGGCCTATGACTCGGTTCCTCATACATGGCTACGAGCCTCGGCCAACACCTTAGGAGGCTCTCGTTAGGCGACTGGGCCACGGGCCTGATTCAGAAAGCCCACACACAATCCAGAATTACACAGCTCGTATTGTTAAGAGGTTCCTCTCTCTGACCGAAGTAGCTTGGACCCTGTTCCCGATACCCCGAGCCTCTATTTTTTATAATTTTAAATGTTTTTTCTAATGTGTTTCATATATTTTTTTTATAAAATAGTCAATAATAATTTGTTCCCATCTTTAAACTTGATGCTTACCGAATGATAATAAATAGTTCTCACCAAACTTCTTGGCCGCCCTAATAGTGTTAACACACGTTCGGATTTGGTACGGCCGGACCGACTCCGCCCACAAATGCTTTCTCGCTTACACACGCTTGTTTGGACCGAGACGGAATCAATTTAATAATAATAATGTCCGCGGACCACTCTACACACGCTCGGATATGGTCCGGGCCGGCCTTACCCCGCCCATCAAATCCGTGGTCCGGCCGTACCAAATTCGAACGTGTGTTAACACGATATTTATATTAAGTCCATGGTTAACACTATTAAGTTGGCTACAATGGTTGTGCCAGAGACATTGTAATACCTAGACGGAACGTGTTTAAGACGCAATTTCAATATCGGTATTCACTTTCGCACTAACAGATAACGTCATAAGCAAAAAGAGATAGATATACTTTTGTCTATGCCATCTTTTGTGCCAGTGTGGCCGAGTATGCTATAGATACTTATCTATATCAGTACTAGATCTGTGCCACTGTCATATCGATATTATTGAGTTTAGTTTTGGAGCGATCTACAAATTTGGTCAAATGTCTGTAAGAATCGTCCCTGACTGCGGCTAATTTTACGTTTTTTTTGTAAGGAATCTTTATAATTATTTAAAGAGTGAATGTGTACTCGCACAAAGAGTGAACTTATCAGTCATTGTAAGAGTACAATTCCATTCTTTCGTAATTTTTCTGCGCATTATACGAGTTGTATAATAATGTTTATTCATACCTTGCGCAAAAACGAGGTACATCATGAGATCAAAGTGACAGTTTTTGGTACACTCGTACGACTGTACAGACATGTACTGATCGATATACTGATGAAGACTGAAAAGAAAGTTTACAGACGAGTATGTATATAAAAGTAACAAAACAATAATAACAATATTGTTTAAATATAATAATTTAATTTAAAACAATAATATGTAAAAAATAACATGATTCATCAACCTGTGTCCATAAATGGATCAAGGGATAGCGATAGCATGATTCATTAAAATGCAGTGAACACAAGCGAGAATATAGTGAAGGTGTCGTTAGCTCGTTTCATATTCTTGATCCACTTATTTCTTAAATAAGTACTCTTAGGAAACCTGTGCACAATCTATATTAGATTAATAATCACAAATAGCAAATAAACTTTATGAAATAAATTAAAGTAAGTAAAATAAAAATACAGTATCGATAAATCTTTCTCGTGACTTCTGTCACATCTCTAACATCAGAACGTAAGTACGTAAACTGTCATAGCTCTATCAGTGAACGTATAAAAGTTAATTATTTCACTAAATAGAATGGTTTAAATGATACTATATGTCCTCGACGTATTTAGAACTTAGATACCTTTATTCCGGACAGCCTATGAAATGTATTCCTTGCACAATAATTTCAATATGCTAGTCGATAAATCACCTGTGGAAAGATATCCTTTGATTATGTTCTGTTAATACACTCATTCTACTCTTACAATCGATAGCCACACACGACATGGTTCATGCAGATAATTAAACAACAAAATTCTTCCTGATATAAACGATACGAAGGCTTGAAAACAGCGAAAAACTTTAATTAGAGCTGCTAACCGATGGGTTACAACAGTGACTAAAAAGTGGTCTCTTTGACGTTTAGGATGGTAGCGTTTGTCTATGTTTGTCTCTTTCTTTTTCATAGAGTTTCTCTATAAGCAAGAACGAAAGAATTGACAGTTTCTTTATCGTCGTAAATACGTTCCGTCTAGGTATTACAATGTCTCTGGGTTGTGCAGTAGCACAGATAAATGATAATATAATACTAGCATAGCAGTTGTAAATCTCATACAAAAACTGCACCGCGCCGCGCCTTGCGCATCGGAAAGCTAACTGCAGGGAGAACTATACTCGTTGTTACAGTGTATTATAGGTAACATAGTAATTAATTAGGATTATAAATTTGAATTTTCAATTTCATACGTACAAAGTTATCGCAGCATGTAAAATGAGAAACGTCATCGGATTTATAAGCATTAGTCTTACTCCATGCACCGTTTTAAGTCGTTTATTTAAATCAGAGCACAATAGGGAACTATCCGCAAAGCTGCGCTCAGATAGCGCCACAGGTTTCTGCATAAACAAACTAGAGAAGGGCGTTTTCGGTTTTTTGCGCAATCGGTTATGTATGTGTTTTCATATCGATATCGAAAACGGTTTACAGATATCGATATCATTAGTACAGTTTGCAAAAGTTAAAATGTTATTTAGATGAGCAAACTAACAACGAACACGAAGTAATACTTAGAAAGATAGGTAGCGCATATAGTTCCTAACGTTTGTGAAGTTTGCGTTTTGTTCGTAGTTCGAACGTTTTCGCATTGTTACGGTTTTAAGTTTTGAATTATTCGTTCTCACACGCTAGTAAGGTTTTTATTAGATACAGCTTTTGTAATATCGGTTTTTTTTATATCGATATGATATGATATCTAACACATATCCGATATAAGTTACGTTTAGATATATCGGACACATCCCTAAAAAAAACCAAACTGTCAAAGTCCAGTGACAAAATTTCGCAGGTTATGTATCACTGACCTCTATCATACAAGTACGCTGGACCCGCTGGACCTGCGCTGGACTAAATATACTAGATGAAATGACAGTTGATTTTTGTGCCGAATCAAAGCGCCCCACTCGAGGTTCTCAGGAACTAAAATTGACACATTTAGAGATAGGTTAATACCGATATTTCTCAAGATTAGGTAATACTAATATATTCGCCTGGAAATATTATATTATTTTAACTATTACGAATATATGAGTATTAGTAATATTTTTAAATTACACTAATATCAAAATAGTAGACTTGGCAAGGCGAATCACTCATCTACTGTATTGACTTCTCATAATATGTTGCAACTAAATATCTCATATTAGTATTAGTGATGAATGTTATATGAATGCCTAATAATCAGTAATAATATGTTAAAAAGCAATGTGTAATACTAAATTCTGGAATCATCATCATGATCATCCACAGTCCGACTTCGCCCACTGCTGAGCACAGGCCTCTCTCTTCTTGTATCAATCACCTCGTTCCTGTCTGGAATTAATTCTGGAATAATATCATGATAATTATAATTGTATTAACAAATGTTTTTAAGTCAAACAATTTATATCTGCATCTGAAACAGAGTTGAAAACTGATATAAGTCTTCACGTCGCTGGAATGCGATGTCACTCTTATTTGCACCTTAACACTACAGAGACAGGATCTCAGCGATGAGAGCGAGAAATATGTCCGTTGTAAATTATTATCCATCTCATTCGTACGCAAATATTTGTATGAATGATGTACCAACCGAGTGAATCCAAACTATTGTAAATGTAAGTATTAACTAACTAGTATACTTGAGCAAGCAGATACTTGCTCAAATATACTAGTTTTAAGGATAAGTTGTTAGCCTATCCCCATATTTAAATCTCACTGATCTGACAGTAATGCGCTATAACTTTAGTAGCACGCTATCCACTAGTTTATAGCTTGCAATCTGATTGAAAGTATTTATCAGTTAACCTTTACAGCAAGTTTTCTATTACTTAGAAATGAATCTCAATTAAAATAATTGGGATTTTCTTTTACTCTTACGTATTAAATTATTCTCACGTATTTTTATACCGAAGGCTATGTCCCATCTCTAATATTAGTTCCATGGAATCTCACGTTAAGTCACGTTGCTATCAGCGCCAAAATGGCGAAAATCAAATGTCTTAATTTTGTCATCGATAATATGAAGTCCAGCGTACTTGTATATTAGAGGTCAGTGTTATGTATACAAAATATAAAACAAATAGTGAAAGAAAAATGAAGCTAACTAACTTTCCCAATATTATTATTTGGTTTTTGAACACAACTTATCTTAAAAACAGTAAAAAAGAGTTCGGTAACCACAAACAGTAGTAGACGCCATGTTGTTATGTTTTTGTTTACTCAGAGCCGTCAAGCGCCATCTGGCGGGAGCAATTGGCAGTAATGTTCCCTATTGTACTTATTACATCCATACATAGAACTCTACTCTGTGGCACCGAACATGCTGAAACAACTGGCAACATTGTATAAACGTCATTTTTGAAGTTTTGACACTGACGTTAGAGATACTCAGGTTACCGGTCAATTTGGCGCGTTTGTTGGTTGACTTTTGTTAGTCAGAAATTAGAATTGCACACCTGCCTTCCTGTCTTCTCACCTTTTGAATAATAACATGGGTCTCTTGGAATTGTGCGAGAAATACTTCCAAACCTCGAACCTCTATGAAGTTTTGCAAATTCCCGAAACTGCCTCAGACAAAGAAGGTGAGAACCAAAAACTATACAAATTCATCTTTTGCCACTAAAGTTCATATTTTGTGTTGTAATTATTGTACGAGTTGGTAGAATATATGGAGCTCTAGCTGCTTCTTAATTGTCACTTCCAAAACTTCACTTACAGTTTAAACTTCTTGAATAGGTAGTAAACTTGTTTGTTGTTGTTTCCATGACACTTGCTGTTTCCTGCTGAAATAGCTGATTAAAAAAGGGCATTGTTTTCTTAAAATCATGATAGTGTTACTGATATTTCCAAAAAGTAATGAGAATTTTTTTACTAAAATTTATAAACAACTTCCTATTTCACTTTTTAAATATCAAATTGGTATCACATTTGCTCAGAAGAATGCAATAGTAGATTTGTAAATTAAAAGAAAATTTTCATTTGCAGTAAAGAAGGCATATCACCGGTTGTCACTTAAAGTACATCCAGACAGAGTAGAAGAAGATGAAAAACTTGAAGCAACTGAAAAATTTAAAGTTCTGGGCAGTATTCATGCCATTCTCACTGACAAAGACAAAAGGGCCATATACGATGAGACCAAATGTGTTGATGATGATGACTTTAACGTTATAAAAGATAGAGACTGGTCTGGTTACTGGAGTGTCTTGTTTAAGAAAATCACTGATGAAGATATCAGGGCTTATGAGAAAGAATATGTTGGTAAGTATTAAAGATAAACTATTTCTGATACAAAGGATTTAAGAATACTTAAGAAAGTGTAAAACCCATCTACTTCGTATAGTTACCAAACTCTTAATTTCTCAGGCTCAGCGGTGGAAAAAGAGGACATCAAGCAAGTTTATTTAACTGCCAAGGGTGACATGGACTACATTGTGGATCATGTACAATTTGCAAGGACTGACCAAGAACCAAGAATTAGGGAGCTTCTCAATGTAAGGATATAAACTCCTTTATAATAATTTATTTATCAGCACAGTTTACTCATTTAACTCAATCAACATTAATATATAATAAGCTTCATGCTATTTGCTAGCTTGTGTTTTTAACATTTCGTAACCTTAGCTATCATTTCAAAAACTTTTAGGCTACTTATAAATAGATTCCCCAATATAACATTTCAGGAAATGATAAAGAATGGAGAAGTACCAGAATACAAAATATTCACAAATGAACCAGCTAAAAAGAGGCTCAGAAGAATTGCTAAAGAGAAAAAGGAAGCTAAACTTGCAGAAGAAATGCAAAAGGAATTAAAAATGGATTCAGGTACCTATACTTTTATTTCTGTTCCAATTATTCCTAAAAACATTATGAGAAATTATTCTATTAATCAATCTGCCTTTTTCAACTATGTTGGGGTTGGCTTCCAGTCTAACTACCAGTAACAGTATTTTACATGCTACAACCCAGTAACTGAATAACACAATACCCCTTGGCAGTACTTAAAATGAGAAATTTTCCTATGAACTCTTAATATAACCCAGATACCAGTATTCATTATTTTTATTTTTTCAGGCCCCAACAGCCTAGAACTTATGATAAAACAGAAACAACAATCAAGAGCTCAACAAATTGACTCCTTTATTGATGACTTAGCTGCAAAATATGGCTGTGGCAGCAAATCGAAGGCAACTAAAAGGAAAGCAGCAGCTAAGACTGCAACACCAATGAAAAATAAAAGAAGGAAATGATTTTGTATATTTTTAATAAAAAAAAGTTATGTTCATTTTTGAAACCAAAACAGATACATCGTTTAAATTCAACAAATACAAGGATTATATTATTATTTTGAAAAAGTCATTACACTTTCATTATCAAACAATACAACTGTAAAGACCAACTATGTTGTAGCCTCCCTTGACAGCCTTATGCCTATGCAGGGTCTTATATTACAAGTGACTTTCCCAATGTCCGAATGAGCTGAAATTTGGCAGCCACATTTTCTTTTTGTTTTCTTTTTATAATGAGGCATCTTATAAAGGCAACATTGTCTTTAGTAGTAATTAAAGTACTTACATAGGTAATGTTAACTAACAACCTTGTAAGTATTTTTTGTTGTTTGTTTTTCTGTGGGGCCTAACTATTATTTATTCTTTGCTATTGTTTTTTAATTAAAAAAAAAATATTACAGAAAGTGTAATGACTTTTATATAGCAAAAATGTAGTTTAGAACAGAATAATTTACTCTCCTTCTTCCATTGCCACTTCCAGCTGACTTTCAGAATAAAATGGTCCTTGTTCAACATAAGTATTAAGTCTCCCAACGATTACAGTATCAAACGCAGGTGAAAGAGCCAGCCGTTTCATAACATCATACTTTGCTTCATTTGTTTCTTTCGTATAAACTATTGACCGATCCAGAAGGAATTCAATGAATCCTGAAAATGTAGGAATAAGATTTATTTATTAATTAAAGATCTGTTTTTAATTATGTTTTAGTTAAAGCTCCAACATTAATTTGAAGTTCTTAAGTAATAAAAATTTAACTTAAAATGGTTGTATGATTCAACTTCCAAAAAGTTGCTAAAAGATATAAATACTTGCACTCAATAGAAAATGTTACAATTTTACATTCATGTGACTTTCATAATTTTAAGGCGATTTGATGGTTTATTTATGTGATTAGGTTCACCAACAATTGTTTACACTTAATTTTAACAAAAAATACATTCACAATTTTAAAGAATCTCAAAGCTAACTTACATAGTAATAAGCGCTAATTATGAATACAAGTGACTAAATACAATTAATAAAATTGGTAAAATGAATCAAAAATTGGTAACAAAAGATAAAAATTGTTAAAATGTATACAATCAATAAAATTGATTAAGTTAATAAAATATACAACATTGCTAAATTTACATTATAAAAAAAAATTACAAAAAAAAAATTTGCCTAAATTGACAACAATGAGCTTGTGAAGATCTATAAAAGAAAATACATGCATTTAATAAATGTGGTAAAAATTACAATAACAAGGTTAAGGGCTACACGATAAACTCATGAGGATGGATTTTAGTCTAGCCAAAGAGTCAAAGTGTAGATCGACAACATCACTATAGCTATATACTTCCGCTTAACACGCACTGCAAATTTTATTCGCGCGAATTTTTTAGTACAGTTGTTTTATCTCACGAAAGCGGGTGACCCATAGTTGTGTGTGTAAGTGTACATGCACACTGTCTTTGCGTGCGTAAGTTTGGGAGCGCGCAGTCGTGGTGGCCGAGTCAGTAGTGCTTATTGGTTCGTGCCACAATTATTTATCGAATACCGTCAGCATGGAAGGTACGGAGAAAAGTTGTTCGTAGTGAGGTAAGGCAAATTAATGTTCATGTTTGATATATAATTATGTTGTATATATTGAATTAATGTATTAGTTAGTTTTTAATAAGAACATATTAAACGAGATTTTAATAATGTATTGTTTATTTTAGGCTCGTCGAATGATTGCAAATATTTATAATTTTCTCAAAGAAGAATATGAATTCACGGAACTTCATCGATAACCAAATTGTGATTTATCACATTTGCGTAATATTACAAAACGCATTGCAGCAGCGACGGGGGTAAGTGAAAGAACAGTGCAAAAAATATTAAAAGAAGGAAGAGATGTCGCAAGTACATCTTCGAATTTTATGTCACCCATGAAAAACCGAAGAAAGATAGAAAATAAAGTAGATATTGATGGATTTACAGCTGACGTTGTATGGAGCACAATACAAAATTTTCATATCATACAAAAATAAATTCCAACATTGGCAAAACTAAGGTCAGTCTTGAATGAAAAAGTTGGTTTCGATGGATGTCTCGCAACGCTAAGGAAGTTATTAAATAAATTGGGCTACAAGTGGCGTTAAACCGATAACAATAGGAAAGTATTAGTTGAACGGCATGATATCCAGATGTGGAGACTAAAATACTTAAAAAATATAACCGAATACCGCTCTCAATCACTTACAAAATCGATGACCACATAAAAAGTAAAGGATTTGAAGTATTACGCCTCCCTCCTTACCACCCTGAGCTTAATGCCATAGAGAACATCTGGGGGTTGCTTAAAAACTACATTGCTCTAAGAAACGTTGAGCAAAATATGACCAACACAGAAAAACTGATTCAAGAGAGTATTACAAAAATAACAAGTAAGACATGGCGTAATACTTGCAATAGTGTTATTAAAAACGAAATTGAATTTGTGAAATATTTTGACACTGATTCAGAATTAATAATAAACTTACAAGATGACAGTGAAGAAGAAACTGACTCTGAAGAAGAGTCTAGTTACGATTCTACTTGAACTAATAATTTAAATAAAATATTAATTGTAAAATATTGCTAAAATTAAATATTTCTTGAATACAAGTTTCTATTTTATTGTACCATGTCTTATCTATACATAGAAAAAAATCTAATAACTTTATTATTTTGTTCATTAGCGATGAGCTTGCTAACGCTACCTGTAGTTACGCACACAAGAGCGCGTGTCTATACGAGTTACAACTACAAGTATGGCTCACCCGCTTTCGTGAGATAAAACAACTGTACTATTTCAGCGCTTTTTTTTTCCGCAGTGCGTGCAGCTTCATACATTTCCATAGGTCACAGAATGCGCGGAAAAAATTCGCGCGAATAAAAATCGCAGTGCGTGTTAAGCCTCGCCGAGGAGAACCGTTTTCTAGCGAATTAGCTCCCAAAACGGTTCTCCTCGACGGCGGACAAAGAGGTGTGATGGCAATACGCGGGATCCTAGCAGGAGCCCGAAAATTGAAAAGCGCAAGCAGACAAGGACTGTCAATTTTGTTCTTTATGATTTTATAGGCAAATATCGCGTCGATCAGTTGCCTACGCCTTTCCAGTGAACTAATGTTAAAATGCTATAACCTTTTGTTATAAGAACGTATTTTTTTGGCGATACCGTTCGAAAATGCAAGATGCCAAGTGAACCGTTTCTGGACACGTTCGAGACGCAGCGAATGTGAGGCGTAGTGAGGACGCCAAACCACACTGTTATATTATTATTTTATTATTATAAAGCATTATTTTTGTCGGTTTAATTTATTATTAAAAATAAATTACCTGCAGCTCGAGCAACCATTTCTTCACCCCATTGGTGTTGACATACTGCATCCAGTAGTATAAATGCCGCTTGTTTTATATCAGGAAATGGATTTTTGCAGATTTCCAATAATGTTTCCATAGGCATAGGATCCAATGTTCTGAACCACTCGCGAGTCATCAATGTAACCCTGTGGTCTACAGGATTAGTTCTTGACACTGCAGGATCTTTATCTACGCTCATTAGACCAGCAAAGCAATGTAAGGCGCGAATTTTGGTTTCAGTGTCACTATTTCTGATGAGCTGACTTACGCTGTCCACAGTTTTCGTATATTTGCTGCCTAAAAAACATAATTGATTGATTGATTTATTTTAATTTAGATAAATTGCCTTTGCAGCACTTTCAAGAAAAACTATTGTAATCATACCTACCTAGTGCAGCTAAACACAATTTCCCTTCCACAGTTGTCCCAATAAATCCTAAAGTATCCAGAGCAACTGGCAAAATGGTTGCATCACCGGTTTGAATTGCTTCAAATAGGTTATCAAAAACAACAGAATGTTTTTCGAAAATTTCTTTAGGGTAGGTGTGGGCAATGCATCCAAAGAACTTCATATAACCTGAAGATAAAAACATAATAATATATTAATTACTAGCTGTTGCCCGCGGCTTCGCTCCCGTGGTCCCCGGACCTATTCCCGGGATTAAAAATAGCCTATGTCACTCGGGAATAATGTAGCTTTCTATTGGTGAAAGAATTTTTCAAATCGGTCCAGTAGTTTCGGAGCCTATTCGGTACAAACAAAAACATCTTTCCTCTTTATAATATTAGTATAGATTAGATCATAAATACAACCAGTCATCCAGATCAGTAAATTCAATCCAACAACAATAATTATTTCAGACTTAATTACAACACCTTCATAATTAGAATATTTAACAAATCATCAACATTTCAGCTGAAAGACGTTCACTGCTGGCCTGAAGCGATGGGCGTTGAATGAACGAACTAGTTAATTCGACCGTCGACGTAGAACGATTCGACGGTTCACCGTTAATCAACGAACTAGTTGAATTCGTAGACGGCAAAACTGAGACTCGACTATGTTCATGTCGACTTGTAACGCGACGACCGATGCGAGAACTTAGTTGGGCAGTACAAGTTAATAAGTTCGAAAAAATAACAACAACGGACGAACATCGATTAAATTAATATGAACTCTAAATCTAGGTGCAAAGAGTTGATATTTCTATGTGCCGTTTGGAATTAATTTTGGAATAAAAATGCATTGTGTTAAGAAGAAAAGGACGACAATAATTATAGTTTCACGTTTGCAAAAGAGTAAAGCGATTGACCGAACAAACGATGCGAGGTAAACCGGTTTGTACTTGTTTACGTTAAATCGGAATGTTGAAAGTTGTCGTCGAACCGTAGACGCCGCGCGTCGCGTCGTCGCAAAGTTTATAAAGAACGTCTACTTAACATAGTTTACGTTATGGACTAGTCGACCAATTCAACTAGTTGATCGACTCGTCGATCAACGGAAATGGACGGTCTAGTTTCGTTAACGAAAAATACGTCGACGACCCATCTCTCTCCCAAGCGTTGCCACACTGATCGGTCCTGTGCGTCTCGCATCCACCGGACTCCCTCAGCCTTGACCAGGTAGTCGCTCCACCAAGTGGAAGGCCTTCCAACGCAACGTCTTCCGGTTCATGGTCGCCACTCCAGAACTTTTCGGCCGCAACGGCCATCCGTTCTGTTATGTTTGGCAATTCTTATTCGACCACGTTCCGGTTCCATACATCCTCACTGGCAACACACACTGGTTTACGACTTTCGTCTTGAGACACTGTGGTAAATTGGACGCTGCCCAGCCGAGTCGGATTCGACGGTTGACCTCTTTCTCGAAGTTGGACCATTTGCCCCAGGTAGACATAACCGTCCAGAACATGAGTCGCCGACCTTGATAGGAGTGGGTGCAACATGGGCATTCAACATCACCTTGGTTTTGTCCATGTTCATTTTACGACCCACTCTTTCGGGGTCCACTGAGGTCTTGCATTGTACTGAGGTCCTCCATGGTCTCAGCCATGAGCACTATATCGTCGTCAAACCGAAGGTGAGGGATGTACTCGCCATTGAAGTTGATGAATAGCCGTCTCCAGTCCAGAACCTTGAAGACATCCTCCAGTGCAGCGGTGAACAGTTTCGGCGATATGACGTCTCCCTGTCTCACCCACAAACACTTCAACACCTCGATGTACCGGTTGTCGATTTGGCACCGTTTTGGAGAGACTGCAGTACATCCCAAGTCTCGATCGAATCGAAGGCTTTCTCGTAGTCCAGTTTAAACACAGAAGGTGGTAGGCGTATGTATTTGGTCTACGGTGCTAAAGCGTGTCGCGGGTTCGATTCCGCATGGAACAGATATTTGTATGATCTACAGATAGTTGAAAAAAAACCTAATTTCATACAGGCTGACTTCCTGGATGTCTTCAGTATCGGTTTGTAGATTCGCAACGGGTTTACTGATTGACGTATGCTCATAGAATCTCTAGGTTTCCCTCAGAAGCTCCGATTTGGCGGATACGATCCTGCCATCGTTGGTCGCCCGACCCCACCCTTGGACAACCGGTCACCCTCTCGGAAGTAGAGCAAGTTATCGGATTTAACGATTATCAAGTCCTCCCCCTCTCTTCAGACTTCAGATAACCCTATGATACTCCATCGTAACCTGCTCAATTCTTCCTCGTCTGGGGATTCATCACACCCCTTGTCACGCCATAGCCTCGACAGCTACCATAGTCGAGGGTAGACATGCTGCCGGGCACTAGGGGCTATTTTTTCTTGTTCTATTCATTTCAATTTGGGGGTTAGCCGTAATCGCCATGCTTGGCAGGCGGGTTAGTGATCGCAGATTGTTGTTAAAGTGCACAGACAATAGTGCCCATTCTCTGGTGTGTCTCTTAGTCGTGTCTAACAACACCTACGGGAAGATATAGGGATGAAATTTTTTATGTCTGACACCATAAGGAACTATAATTTTAACAAATACTAAAGTATTACTTGGTACTAATAACCCACGCAGTGGATTATTTTTTAGCTCTGTAGCATGACCTAAAATCTTCTGAAGTTCTCCATTCTTCACAAGATAATTGATGCCATGTGGTTTGATTACCAATCTTGATAACAATTCCAGTATGTTCACTTGGTAAAGTACATCATCTGTTTGCAATTCCGATATCATGAAATCAATATATTTCATGTCAGCACATAGTTTAAACAACTCATATGACTTTGATGAGATATGGACAACAATCTGAAAAGATGCTATTGTTTAGAACTTCAATCAAACAAAAAACAGTCAACATAAAATGATAGATATTTTAAATTTTATTGTACAAAAAACCACCTCAAAAACGTTACACTTGGTGCTGCTGTTTTGGTCAAGTGCAACCCGCATTTCCTCTAAAACTCTAGGGTAAGCCTCAGCTGGTAAGTTAGAAGTTATCAAAACAGCATCATGGGCTACACCCACATCTGGATCGCTGACTAGTTGTGCTGTTGCTATAAACACATCAATATATTGTGGAATAGGAAGGATATTGGGGTCAGTAGTTATTGCCTTCCGTATCTGAAAACATTAATCAGATTATAATATCTATTCTCATAAATGATTCATAATTTATTTCTTATTTAGAAATAATAATATTACTGACTTGATCAACTGCGAGTCTCCTCACACAACTTTTTTCATGACGAATGAAGTACATGATATGACTTGTGAAATTTTTTACCACATCTCCAGCTTGAAATTTGTCGAAACATGTTTTCAGGACATCGCATGTTAAGTCAACATGAGCTCTGTAAAATAATAACAACTTAAAAAGTGGAGTAGGAAAACGAATGGCGTACATAACGAGAAAACTAGAAAAAGATGACATACGGATTTGTGACATTGAGACATTCAACGATTTCAGATATTCCAACATCTCTTATTGTAATGACTGCCTCATCAGCAGGTTTTAAAATAAGAAAGTTTTTAATTTCATTTAGTGCAGCCGGTCTTTTTTCTTCTCTATTCAGTAGACCTATAAACTCCCGATAGTTTTCAGTGTCTTCACTTGGCATTTTACTTACTGAGAATTTACGTAAATACGTATAATCAATGTCGATATGAAAAAGTGCGAAAACAATATTATAGATTTCACGAAGACAACAATCGGATCGGACAAAACAAATTCAATTTTTTGCCGTCAAACTAAATAATGTCATTATTTTGGTGTTGCTACGTTTTGATTATAGATTTGCCTTAACGTTGTGAAATCCAATACCGATACCATTGTTAGATATTTTACTACAGTCTATTTTACAACAATATTAATTTCTGTATGTTAAAAATTCTGAATTCAATTTATTGCAATGGATTTTGTTTGGGGACGGCATCCATTTTAATCGGATGCAGAGGAATATCAGTATTTAACATGGAGGTAATTTTAACTACACAACCCAGTAACGGTCCAAGTAGTAAATTACGGGTCGGACAAAATTTGAATAGTTGAGACTAAATGTTTTTTTTTTTTTTTTTTTTATACTTTATTAGTAAGAACAAAATTCTTAATAATTAATTACGATCTAGCCTAAAAGACTAATAAGCAATTTAACTCTAACTTAATATGATAGATTATGTTAAAACTAAGAATAGTGTCCATTTGCACTTTTACACAAGTCCGCAGCACTTTCTTAGAGTCTGATATAATTTAAAAAAACACTATGTTCATGTGTTATATGTATAGCACAGCATTGTCACTATTAATTATTCACTTTACACTACACTAATTCAAACGGTTTAGTTCTTTTTAGTCTACGCACTAAGTCTGTATTGTCTAGCAGCTGGATAGCCTCAACATTCACGTGTCGATGAAGTCTGTGTTCGTGGGCTTCAGCAAATTTTTGGATGATGGTGGTGACGAATTCCGTTTTAAGGTCACGGTGAAGATCGTCATTCCTTATGTACCAGGGTGCATTTACAGCATCCCTGAGCACTTTATTTTGGAATTGTTGGATTAGTTTGACGTTGCTTTGTTTAGTACAGCCCCAAAGTTGGATACCATACGTCCAAATTGGCATCAGTAAATGCTTATATATGGTTATTTTATTATGTATTGATAGACAGGATTTCCTTCCGAGTAACCAATACATACTTTTATAACGTATGTCGAGTTCCTGTCTTTTCTTTTTGACATGAGCTTTCCAACGCAACTTGGCGTCGAGAGTTATGCCAAGGTATTTAGCTGTATTAGCATAAGGCACTTGCATGCCATTTATGTAGATTGGGTGATAGTCCAAGTGTTTGTTTGTGAAGTCAATGTGAATTGATTTTGACTCATTCAGTTTGATCCTCCATTTTTGTGTCCAATCATAAACTTTATTCACAGCTAGTTGAACTTTTTCTACTGCTTCTCTGTGGCTTGATCCAGTAGCCATAATTGCAGTATCATCTGCAAAGGTCGCAATGGTGTTATTTTCCAGTTCTGGGATGTCGCATGTGTATAACAAGTACAAAATTGGGCCTAGCACACTTCCTTGAGGTACCCCAGCTTTAATAGCTTTTAGCTCTGAATATGCGTCTTCTTGCCGTATTCTAAACATTCTATTAGTTATATACGACTCTAGAATATCTGCAAATTCTGGAAGCATGCGTCTGAGCTTGAATATTAGACCCTTATGCCAAACTTTGTCAAAAGCTTGCGCGACATCTAAAAACACGGTGGCGCAGACTTCCTTATTTTCAAGTGTTTTTTCAATAATGTTTGTTATTCTATGTACCTGGTCTATTGTTGAGTGTTTTTCCCTGAAGCCAAATTGATGATTTGGAATAAGGTCTTTATTTTCTATTATTGGTTTTAACCGTTTCAATAACAGTTTTTCGAAAAGCTTTGATAACACGGGCAACAGAGAAATAGGTCTATATGATGATGCTTCATGGGGTGGTTTCCCTGGCTTCGCAATCATAATGACTTCAGCGACCTTCCATGGCTCAGGTACATATTTTAGGATAAATGCAGCATTGATAAGCTTGGTCAGCTTTACTATGGCTTTGCGTGGGAGATGTTTAAGAATTTCCCCTGTAATGAGGTCGTAACCCGGAGACTTTTTCGAGCTAATGTTATTTTGAATTTCTCTCATTACTTCTTTAGGAGTCACAAGCTTAATTCTTTGGTTTTGTGACAATCTTTCACTCTCAAGTATTTCTATCGAGCTTTTATTGGGTTGAAAAGTTTCTTCTAAGTGTTGAGCAAACCTTAATGCTTTTTGGTCATTGCTTATGGCCCATTTTCCGTCGCTATCTCTGATGGGTGGTATTTGTTTAATTGGTTTTTTCAGGTTTCTTGTAGCTTTCCAAAGGGAGTAATCCGTTGATTTGTCATTGGTTAGCTGCAAGAGTTTAGTATTCAGAGATTCCTCCTCAAACTGTAGAATTTTCCTCTTTAATCGTTTAGTTAGGTTATTTAGTGTTGTTTTATCTCGCGGGCACCTTGTTTGCTGCCACAGCTTCCTTTGTTTCCTTTTCTCAGATAGTAAATCTACAATTGCCTTAGGATAGTTAAATCCCTTATATTTACGTTTTAATTGCGGTGTGTTGTTCCACGCACATTGTTGGATATTAACAATATATTTGTTTACTTCTAAGTCAAGATGATCTTGCTTTTTTATCGGCGTTTTAAGGTCGATAATATTATCTAGATCAAGGGCAAAACTTTCCCAATCTGTAAACTTATTAACCAGGGTTAAGTGGCTTTCTTTAAGTAGGATTTTTTGACTAAGCATTAATATAATCGAGGAGTGGTCCGAGTTCATATGAAAACCTTCCTCCAAACGGATGTAGTTGGCGGATATATTTTTGCATATGAAAAAATCTATAAGATCCGGTATTTTCTGGTGGTCAGCGGGCCAGTACGTTGGTTTACCCGTGCTCATAACTTCTGAATTTATTTCTTTAACTGCACTTAAGAGCTGCCTTCCCTTAGTTGTAGTAAGTCTTGAACCCCAATGCGTGTTTTTAGCATTAAAATCGCCGCCTAGGATAAATCTCTGGCCTAATAGTTCAAAGAGATGTAAATATCGTTCTTTTCTTATCATATGCCGTGGAGGACAGTATATGGCTGCAATAGACACGTGACAATATTTGGTTTTAACAGATACTGCCACAGCTTGAACGTCTTGTTCTTCATATTTACACTGCAAGTAGTGACTAATGTTGTCTTTGATTATAACCGCGCTACCTCCTCTGGCAGAGTTGTCAGGGTGGAGCGAATTATATACCATGTATCCTCTAAATTTGACAAAAGATTGTTTAGTAAAGTGCGTTTCGGAGACCAAACACACGTCTATATTTTCTGTGTCTAGGACCACCTGCAACTCATTTTGATGTTTGAGGAGTCCATTGGAGTTCCACGCCATTACTTTAAGAGTGTTATTCATTTTGGATGATTTAAAACAGCTGTTTTAGCGCTGGATTCTAGCTTCTCTAATCTCTTGTCAAATGAGGTAATATACTTTAAGATCTGATTAATCTTATCATCTAGATTCAAAGGCTGTGACCTTTGTTTTGTAGCTTCCGCGTAGGAAACAGTGTTTGTTACTTGCATGGGTTTTGCAATTGACTGAACACTTGCTTTCTGTGCCTGTTTATCACGATTTTGTGGGGGAAGAGACTGCTGGGTAGTTGGTACCACAAGTTTCTTTTTAATATTTTTATTTTTCAGAATTTGTATCTGTTTAGCTACTTCACACCCTCTATAGTTGGCAGGGTGAGGAAGACCACAGTGAACACATTTTGGCTTCTCTTGCGGAGATTTGGTACAGTTGGCTGTAAGATGCTTACCAGTACATTTTACACACCTTGGCTCTTTTCTGCAATATTTATGAGTATGCCCATATGCCTGGCATCTCTTGCATTGGGGAATGAGTTTAGGATTTTTGAGTGGGTGTATTTCAATTTTACACCCTAAAATGTACTTTATGCCATAGATTTTGTTGACATCTTCGTCATTATTGAATGATAGAACGAACATATTGAGTGGTTCTTTACTCTTCCAGCTCAATTTGTTGTCTACGTTTTCTATTTTCAGTCCTTGTGATGTTAGATCGTCTTTGATACGATCAGGTTGGCAAGAGGAATGTAATTTCTTCACAACAACTCTAATTGGTCTAGCCTGCTTATTTTCGTACGAATGCCAATGGTATTCTTTTTCTGTCAAAAGCCTGGAAATTACTCTATAAGAGTCTTCTGTTTTGGCGTTCACCTTCACACAATCCCCATTCATCATTTTAGCGGTAAATGATTCGGCTGGTATGGTTTCGATTAGCGAGTCGTAGAATGATTGGTAGTTCTTAACTCCGTCTATTATGATTGGCGGTGGTGGGGGCACTTTTTTGACGAAAGTCTCTTTCGCATTTTTTTGTTTTTCTTCTTGTTGGGCACTTGATCCGGGTTGTTGTTTTGGAGAAAGGGAGGTGTTAAGCTTCCTCTTCTTCCTGCTCTTGGCCCTTATCCACTCAGTCTCTTTAGCGAGTTCATCCTCGTCTGTGCAATATTCAACGTCACTTTTAGTACGCTGGGAAAATATTGTTGTCTCGCTTGCCTGTTTTTTTAAGGGTTCTTCAGTTTCTTTTTTTTCCTTCAAGCAATTTAATTCTCCTCGAAGGGCTTGTACTTGGTCCTGTAAGCTATTAATGTGATCATTCAGTTTACGTACCATAAGTTGCAGGTTTTCTCTATCCGTTTTCTCCTGGATGTAACAGTCATACAACCGCTTTTCCAGGTCAGTTTTTATCTTAAATGACTGTGCAGCCATTATTTAGTTGTTAGGGCGAGTTAAACACCTAAGCAATAAATTATTGTAAGCACTTCATGATTTCCGCACTTGTAACTAGGTCATGGCAATGACCCCGATAGATCGACGTATGTACACCGCGGTGACGCGACGGTGTTGTGCTGCGTCTGCAGAAAACTCTTAACTAGAGCACGCGCGCGCGATCGTACGTCCGTTCACTATTGTAATTAAACAACAACTCGAGACTAAATGTGATATAATCGCCACGAAAATAAGAAGAAGTACGACTTGGCATTTGGCAAGACTACATCATCGGTTACCATCAAGACTGTCCTAAATTAGGACTCGTAATACAACGCGATCGTCACGCGAACACGTGACCGTCACGTTAATTTGTTTGGTGAAATCGAAAAGCAAAGCGCCCTCTGTCGGCGCGCCGCGACATGACGACGCGTTCGTGTTTGCCATACAAATGAACGAAATGGTTGCGTTTTCGCGCGATGATCGCGTTGTATTAGGCCGGTGCCTCAGGTTTATCAATTATTATCGTAACGACTCTCAAAGTTCTACAGATAACTACTGGCAAAAACGGCTTAAAGCGCTTGACGAGGTATGGAAGCGTATCGGTATGTGATGGATTGTGCGCCACGGATCAACTCGAGTGGGTGTTATTACTTGGTCATAAAATCCTCTGTAATTTTACCACTATCTGAGTTCTATCAATACCTTTGATAAAACCATTCCGTTACTCGTTAAGTTATAGTTATTTTCAACTTTTTCTAAACCTGCCTAATTTATAGCCCTAAAATCCAATAAATTTCTATAAACCTGAATTTTTACTATTTCTAGGGGAAAATATGGTAAGGTGAGGGAACACTGTATTCTTTGTCGAGGCAATCGATGACATCCAGATAATCTGAAATCTGTCAAGTCACTACACAGATAACTATTAATACTAGAGCTGAGATTAACCGGTGCTCATACACATCTAAAGGCGTATTTATGGTAATGCGAGGTTAATGGGACAATGAAGCGAAGAGTTCGGTTTTGTAGAGTATCATCTTATTTTGTGTGTAATTCACTCGTCTTGCCTCACCCCCAGAGCTGTGCTCTACCCACACAGAGCAAGAAATAACGGTGCTGGCAGCGACGCAGCAGTGGTCGTCGTGGTGTCCTGGTGCTACATAGCCTGACCATTTATTTATTTATTTAAGTATACATGTATAACTTTATACTTTACAAGTCACACCTAAGGCGTTATACAATGAGAGAAAAAACATGAAAGAGTAACGCATGCACGCAGGCATACATTAGCACTGCTATTTATAATTTCTCAGAATGATTCTGATGAGTGTTATGAATTAGAAATATGGAATAGTATGGAATGTTCCAAGATGCAATCAACTGATAAATTTAAGATATTCACACGTTGTGCAACATTATTTCCATTTTTCTCAAATTTTGTTACACAGGTTATTAAGGGCCACCTTTCTTTTTACTGTACAGTTACTCTCAAAGTTATACGATAATGTTAAGCACCAAGTGTCGCGAAATTTGGTTCCATGAAGCCCAGCCATTAACTATCAAAGTAACAGTCAGTGGCGGATTTACCAGCAGACTGAGTAGGCTGGAGCCTAGGGCGGCAGATTTTAGAGGGCGGCAAATCTGGTTTTTTGTCTTATGGGAATAAAAAAAACATTATTAAATACCTACCTAAAAATATTAAGTTCGCTCCCTAAATTAAGATTTTTTTTTGCTACGCTTTCATAAGCAAAATGGCGACCGCGTACGTCAAATTGTCAAGTACCTTGTAAATTGTTATTTTCACCTAAGTTCTGTGTATTGATTAAGTTTATTAGTAGGAATGTCGCGATAGATGACCGACTGTATTTTAAATAAAAATAGTTAAAATACTACCACTGTATTTTATATTTTAAATACACGACTTAAAAATATTTTGTATTTCGTATTTTAAATACATGCGAGATATTATTTTGTAAAATGTATTTTAATTAAAGCAAACCATGGCTTTTGCCCAGCTCTTATTACAGTTCAATATAACCAACAACCCTTTAATCGTGTTTCTTATGGTGTTCACCAAGTATCAATATCGATACTTAACATGGACTTTTTATCAACACTTTTTTAACTAACACATGGACAAATTCCCTAACATAGATTTTATTTTTTTGGTTTCGATTTTCATCTGACTCTGTGTATCAGAGTGGGTATCTTGTACATACTATATCTATGGTCCGCTCACACTTGACTCTGGCAAATGCACAAGATGTGCGAAGCCAAACTCCTCCGACGAGGATAAAAAAAAAATATGTTTCACTATTTAAATATTTTTTGTACTAGGTACGTATTTGCGTACATAGACTAATATATATAAGACTGTTTGCGTAGTCGTATTTGGGTTGCGGTGCAGGAACGATTGACATGACCGTTTGCTAAGAGTGTCTGGTCGAATTGCCAGCACGAGCGCGGGAGCCGCAGAGCCAAGCGGGGTCCTTTTGTAGGCATATGCTGTGTGGAGGCATTGAGTTCAAGAGATACTTTTGAATTTGGTAATGGTTGTTTTTTGGCATGTTTTTATCTACCGTACAGTACCGCATTTACAGGTATCTACCGTAGATTTGATCACTGTTGTCGAACTTTAGGAATCTCTGTAAGTTTTAAGCTGAACGAGAGAATTTAAAGTATTTCGAAAAAAGGTCGACGGAATTAAAGTGTCCGTTACCGAGGCCAGATGTTGTCGATAATGGTCATTTGAATCTTATAGATAATTAGTTTTGCGGCTTCTGTAATTGTTGCGCACATTTTTAAATTTGTTGCGCTTATAGTTTTTTAATTATTTCACAAAAACATTTCCTGCTGGGGTAACGTTACCCCAGCCAGACCTTTTTCTTTCTAATGGGAATATTTAAATAATTACTAGCTATAAAATTAGTTGTCTAGATGAAGTAAATGTTGTGCCTTATTTTGTATTTGTTCTTTCATCGGTTGCGAAGTTATTCGAGATTTTGCTGGGGTAACGTTTTTGGTTTTGCTAGATCTTTGAAATGGTTAAGCGGATTCTTATCATATTTTGTACATGGCTTCTTAGGAATTAGTTTAAATTTGTTCTGCAATAAAAAAAAACAAAATAATACATAGCTTAAAGGTTATTTCATTAAATAGAAAAACACTTCAATTGGTCCCAGCACTCTCAATAAGAGCTCTAAAGACTTACTTTAAACGTTATTTTAAAGCTTGTAACTGCCTTCAAATGTATGTGAAGTTTCGTTAGTATCCTGTAAGTATTTAACAAGTTATGATGATATTGAGTTCTTCACGAGCACGGTCTTGATGCGCGCGGTGTTATTTGGCCACTGGATTGGATATATGAACTGAATGTTATGTCAATTATTAGTTTTTTAGTTCAGTTGTATATCAGTAAAATTTCAGCTCAGTACATTGGATAATTAATGAGATAATACGATTAAAGTCATCAGGCAGTGAATGACCGTGGTAACCCGACCAAGTTTAGGTGGTTACGAAAAAGCGAAAACGCAGAACATTATACTATCTTTTGAAATGTTTAGTATAATACACCTTACAATTTCGGTACAGACGCGTACACTGTTAAATACATTAATAATATAATATCTGTACTATGAAAACATTATTATTATCTTCCAGTTGCACAAACTTATCAAAAATCACTGATATAACATGTCGTTCGGTGGGACGCGGAAGGGGTGGGGTGAAGGGGCGCATTGTTTGCATATCGCACTAAACAAAAAAATCACATAATTCATCTTGTAGAGTGCGCATGCGTTTCGGCAGTTCCGTTTCCTGTTTTTGCAAATATTTATAGAGTGCGTGAGAGCTAATGTAAAATAATAAGTGTGGCGAATTACTGCTAATGTGGAGTGCTTCTATTGATAATCATAGTTATGGTGCAGGCTGCTTGATGAATTCACGAACAAGGTAAGCTTGTATAATGTAACTACAGAAATAGTAGCAAAATTATTATTAATATGTACATGTTGTTAGGTAATTATCTAAAACTGTATTTTTTTAAGGCTTAAATATTTAAATTTAGGAACTTATTATTTTCTTTTCTTTCGTACTTAATTATTACCTAGACTGGAATTCTCAACAATGATAACGACATATGTATCCTTCGCTACATAGTACCTATAAAACAAAGTCGCTGCCCGTTTGTCTGTCCCTGTTTGCTTAGATCTTTAAAACTACGCAACGGATTCTGAAGCAGTTTTTTTTAATAGATAGATTGATTCAAGTGGAAGGTTTTTGTGTATATATTGTCAAAATATGACTTGAAACTTGATTAATGAAATTCATGACTTAGCGACCGATTTTTATCGTTATCAATGTCGGGAGTCGGGACTACCGCAACAGGTAGGTAGGTATTTATTTATTTCCACAAACTCCTTGGACACGTAGACTTTAAGAAATCAATAATTACCTTGTTGCGACACTCGCGTTGATATAAACTCGCAAATAGATGACGATTCGAGTTTCAAAATTACCTGTCAATAAAAATTATTTAATAATCACGTAGTTTTTTTTTAAACTTGTGTACATGTCTGTACTAAATTTGTAACACTATCCTACATATTTTAGAAGGTACCATAATGTTTTGCGTTTTCGCTTTTTCGTAACCACCTAAACTTGGTCGGGTTACCACGGTCATTCACTTCCTGATAACTTTAATCGTATTATCTCATTAATTATCCAATGTACTGAGCTGAATTTTTACTGATATACAACTGAACTAAAAAACTAATAATTGACATAACATTCAGTTCATATATCCAATCCAGTGGCTAAATAACACCGCGCGCATCAAGACCGTGCTCGTGAAGAACTCATTATCATCATAACTTGTTAAATACTTACAGGATACTAATGAAACTTCACATACATTTGAAGGCAGATATAAGCTTTAAAATAACGTTTAAAGTAAGTCTTTAGAGCTCTTATTGAGAGTGCTGGGACCAATTGAAGTGTTTTTCTATTTAATGAAATAACCTTTAAGCTATGTATTATTTTGTTTTTTTTTATTGCAGAACAAATTTAAACTAATTCCTAAGAAGCCATGTACAAAATATGATAAGAATCCGCTTAACCATTTTAAAGATCCAGCAAAACCAAAAACGTTACCCCAGCAAAATCTCGAATAACTTCGCAACCGATGAAAGAACAAATACAAAATAAGGCACAACATTTACTTCATCTAGACAACTAATTTTATAGCTAGTAATTATTTAAATATTCCCATTAGAAAGAAAAAGGTCTGGCTGGGGTAACGTTACCCCAGCAGGAAATGTTTTTGTGAAATAATTAAAAAACTATAAGCGCAACAAATTTAAAAATGTGTGCAACAATTACAGAAGCCGCAAAACTAATTATCTATAAGATTCAAATGACCATTTTCGACAACATCTGGCCTTGGTAACGGACACGAATTAAACGTAGGTAGATATAGAAGCAATATACAAAGATATGGGCAAAAGAAATAAAGACTTGATGAAACATCCGATGAAGAAATTAGAATGACTATAACTGACATTTTCAGGCTCAACACATTTCTCGTCCTCATAGTTATACTCGTGTCCGAGTTAGAAAAACGGCAGGAGGCCTACAAAAGATTTAACGAGAAGTTTTCATATCTGACAAAAATTAGTGAGTTGTCACTATCGACCCTGACGAAAAAAGCCTTTAAGAATGTGGAAAACATTTAAGGACAAACTTGGATATAGCAGTTCGGTTTAAATATCTTTATTCTCATTAAAGCAATAGTCACTTAGGTACATGAGATACAATAAAAATAATATTTAGCATATAGTAGTTAGTAGTAGTAGTGTTTATAGTTTTCCATTAATTTTTTTACAGAATAGACCGGCAGATAATCTAATAGGGTATTGGTCCATGTTTTTAATCTGTAAGTGCAATAAAAAATATTTAACAACGTTTACGGAATATACATTATGTTGTGTAAGCTGTATTCATATTGTGTAAGTAGTTTTAAGGCATACCCATAAGCCCTATTTCCTAACGTGACTAGACGTCCCGTTTTGAACGGGACTGTCCCTTTTTTTTATTACGATTCCCGGTGTCCTGGAAATGAACTCTGGGACGCAAATTTGTCTCGTTTTCTGAAACCGCGCGAAATTTTGAGTAGTCGAACTGGCCGGACGGCCGCCGCATGTGTTAACGATATTACAATCAACTCTGAAAAAGCCATTAATAGGTATTGGATGTGGAGCCCATGTAATTCACAATGCAATAAAATCTGCTGCATACAGGCTACCCTTAGATTACGAAAGCATTATTATGTTTTTCTTTTTTAATTTACACGATTCGAGTTGAAACTAAAGGAGTTTTGGGCCGAAACTGAAACGGAATATCAACAAATGCTCGGCTATAGCAAAACCAGATAGCTTTCTCTTATGCCTGTCTTGGAAAGGGTTCTAAATATATATCAGCTATTAAAAAAACGACTTTTTGAGTATTGAAAAATGTCCCCTGTTACTAAAAAACTTTTTTGAAGACCTTCGAATTGTGGCCTATGTCTCGTTTTGAGTCAAATAATAAATGGTCACGTAACCTAATACCCCTTATAGGTAGTACCTACACGATTGAGCTTTTCTTAGCTCAGAAATATACCCAGTAACTATTTGTTGTGTAATCTTCACTAAATCGTGGTTTGTAAAAATAATCCAGGAAATGACACAATATCATTCCCCTAGTTCACTACACAATCATACTAATAACGGACAAAAGCTGATGTAATGAGGAGAGTAGTGCACAAATCATAAAGTTGTAATTTATAGACATGTTTTAGTAGAAGTAATAAAAAAGATTGTGAACTATGATATCGAATTGTAGAGATCAGTGGGGGCGGCAAAATTTGAATAGCCTAGTGGCGGCAAATGTGTAAA
This sequence comes from Orthosia incerta, assembly GCA_948252205.1. Taxonomy (NCBI): domain Eukaryota; kingdom Metazoa; phylum Arthropoda; class Insecta; order Lepidoptera; family Noctuidae; genus Orthosia; species Orthosia incerta. Next base: position 13,799,055 of record OX411748.1, read on the forward strand.
TCCGCCACTGGTAACAGTAGGGTAGATACGTTATGAATAAAAACACAACTCTATGTTAAAACTTAATATATTATAATAGGACAAAATGTGTTAAGTATACGACTTCTTCGCTCGCCAGTCTAAGAATTCATCAATATCATCTTCGTTATCTGAATCTCCTTGATCATCTTCGCTCATTTTTTCCATATCTTGTTTAGTTTTTTTAGTTTCATCCTTTTTTAGCTCGAGGTCCAAAACTCTGTAAAAATAAGAAGTCATCAGAATTTCATCCTACGAAATTGTTAAGAAATAAGTAGGTATTTTATGGAATTGGACCAACTTTGACCAAATTCTGATTTGTTCATCGATTTCATCAATTTGTCGTTCAGCTGTTGCTTCTTCCTGCTCTCCAGCAATAATTTCTGCAGATGCGGTCGCTTCTTCTTTTATTTCCTTCTGGAATTTTTCCCACTCCTCTTCGATTGGGTCTTTGTATTCAATATTCCGTACCTGTAACGAGTAAAAACTAAAACCTTGCTACGAAAATTCATGATTGTTATGTAGCCCAACAAATATTACTAAGACAATCTTGCGCAATTTAATTTCTTAATGCACATTCGTGCTCGGTGTGTACAAGGCATTAAAATAAGAATGCTACAAATCTCGCGCATTGAAAACCGTGGAACGCAACGCAATTAAAATGTATTTTGATAGTGACATTTGATGTTTTTTAAATTTTGTTTAGACCGATAATATTTTATTTATCTGACCCATAAACTTGTCGTTTGCAAGTTTCAATGTTAGCGACACAAAGTTTGCCGACAAAAATAATAAAATACTTTTCTTTGATCAATATAAGATCCATGAGTAGTGTTCCTAATAAAATGGAAGAGTCATGCATGATAAAAAGCGTTAAAGCGTGCATTCCACCTTTGGACCTCAGTAGTCATAAAGGTCAAGCTGGAAGAATAGGAGTTATTGGAGGGTCATTAGAATATACAGGTGCACCATACTTTGCCGGGATAAGTGCATTAAGAGTTAGTATATCTGATTATTTGTGAAGTATATGATCTATACATATCTTATTGGTAAGGATATTATTATTGTTACAGGTTGGGGCAGACTTGAGTCACATATTCTGTACTAAAGACTCAGCTACTGTTATAAAGTCATACAGTCCAGAGCTAATAGTTCATCCTCTATTAGACTTTCCAAATGCTGTGACAGAGATATCACAGTGGTTTGATCGGCTTCATGCAATAGTCATAGGACCAGGATTAGGAAGACAGAAGGAAACATTTAATGTAGTTACAGAACTAATAGAGGTTATAAGAGAAAAGAGGATACCACTAGTTATTGATGCTGATGGATTGTTTTTGATTACAGAAAAGATACATTTATTGCAAGAATTCATGTCCCCAGTTATATTAACTCCAAATAAAATAGAGTTTGATAGACTTTGTGCTAAAACAAATGGGCTCGCAGGATTAAGTCAGCTGGGCAAATATGTGACTGTATTTAAGAAAGGACCAATAGATGAAGTGTACAGTGTGGATCCTGGGGTACAATGGAAATCATGTATTGGTGGTTCTGGCAGAAGGTGTGGTGGACAAGGGGACTTGCTATCTGGAGCTATTGCTGTTATGATGAACTGGACCTTAGCAAACACAGATAAAATAGAGATAGACACATCTGGGGACAAGGTCTTACTAGCTTCATCCCTCTCATGTTATGCTGCAAGCCGTTTGATAAGATTGTGTAATGAGAAAGCTTTTGCAGTTAAAGGACGAAGTATGGTAGCTTCTGATATGACCGAGTACATCCATGAATCCTTTGAACAGTTATTTGGACAATAACATGTTTTATGGTGCATTTTCCAATTCTGTACTGCTATTATTTTACTATTTATGTTTTTTTTTAAATATTTATTCATGCACCTGTTATACAGAGTAGTAACTAGGCATCAATAGTTTAAGTTTTATTGTGTTACTATAAATGAGGTTTTGTATATGAAAGCAACTTTAATAAATATGATAAATGAACGATGTTTTTTTTTTCATAAAATGCATGCATAGATACCTTGGCATCTAGAATAGGATCATCAAAGAAACCTTCTGGAATAGGTTGCTCAGATCCTTGTGCAACATCCACTTCTGAGGTACTGGTTGCTGGTAGTTCTGAAAAAGACATCAGGCATTAATATCATACTATTGGCTTGTCTCTGCAAAAGTTTCATCACATATCTTCTTATTTTGTTCAGTGATAGATGTCTTGTGATGAAGTAAGTGAGCAGCACAACTGGGCTCCCAATCGCAATTAGGAGCCAAAGAATGCGGTTGCTGTGGCTCAAATCAGATAGCCTAGAAGGCATCATCATCACTTAGCTTGAAATTTTGGATTGGGTAATTTTTCTCAAAATTGAAATCAAACGTTGTACTACTTTCAATGGTTTTTAGTAAATGCAATAACAAATGTGTACGTAACCCCAACAGGAAAGTGGCTCCTGGAGTGATATGAGTGGAACGTATAATTAGAGCGTAATCTGCTGTGAATGTGCGCTACATAAAAAACATGTGCGTGTCGTCGTTTTTGAGAAAAACGGAAAAAACGTTTCCTGCTAGGGTAACGTTGTTCCAGCAGGAAAATTCTAAACGAATGATCGGAGTGAGAAATATTGTGCATGGGCAGAGAGCTTATAGTTGTGCAAGAATGTGCGCTGAAAATATAATAAGTGCGTAATCAGGTTTTCGAGATATTGCATTTCCTGCTGGGGTAACGTTTTGCAGAATCGTGTATCTCTGAAACTATTGTATGTGCGCCTGTAGAATAAACATACACGAGTAGCTCTTGATTTGTGCGTATTTGTGCCGGAATTAGATTTAAGAAAATATTTATAGTTTTAAAGAAATCGCACTTTTTTGAAAACCCGAAAAAAAATCACAGCGCCTAAATGAGAAAACTTATAAGCTCGCTGAAAACTGTAATCAGTCCATCTTGACGCTTGTATTAACCATAAAAAGTTTCAAAAGTATACATGCTTGCGTTATCGAATAATATTGCTAAAAGTCAAAACGACGGTGTCATAACTTTGACGGCAAAATACGAGAAACCGGCTCAACCCAAGATGGTAGGTGTAAAGCACAAATAAGAGAGTTTAGTCAAAAATATATAGTGAAAATATTCAGCTTGGAATGTTTCGCATTAAGTAGATTTAAACACAAAACTAAACATGTAAACAACGGCTGGTTATCCGACCAAATTCGAATGACTACAAAAAAGCGACGGATTCATACATAACGATGACCTTCTTAACTTAACTCACGAATCGGTTGAAACGTGTTGTGCCTGAGTACACTGAGGTAGAAAAGTATTAATATAATTAACTTATTATTGGATTACATTCTACTAGCTGTTGCCGTGACTTGGCACTTGATTACGTAAGAACATTAGGAAAGTAGTGCCAAGGTATAAGCTATCTTCTTTATTCCAACTTTCATTAAAATACATTCAGAATTTTGTGGACACATCCAGACATTTTAATTTGCCTTTATAATATTAGTAAAAAAAAGTAATTTAAAGACCAAAAATTTGATGGTGGTTGTTTTTAATAAAAACCAAGTGCGAGTCGCACTCGCACACGAAGGGTTCCTTACCATTATCGCAAAAAACGACAAACAAATCACGTTTGTTGTATGTGAGCACCACTTAAATATTTTTATACCATTCCACCTCTAAAAAGCTTATTTTATACACTGAAAACAGTGAATAAAAAGCACTTTTACTCACTGTTTTAGTGTTTGAATTTAGAACACAATAATATATATTCGACGTCCATCTCAATGCAAAAACAACAACAAATCGATACAAACTCCTTGTGCAAAGAATATTCGACTTTCAAACTTCTTCATCGATTTTTTTTCATGATTTTGATTTTAGTCTGGGATGTTTAGTGAATAATTATTTGGATTGTAATTCTAATATTAATTGTATTGGTGTTTAATTAATTATAATTATGTAACGTAACGGAGGTAGTCACTAGCCCCTGAAAAACAGATGCTGTTACCTAGCTCAGCTTCAATTTACAAAAAATGTGAAACCCTGAGTTTTCAAATTTTTTGTAAATTTTGAAGGTAATAAAACATTTACTTATTATTACTCATTGTGATTTTCGCTTAAATCTTTCTTTTTCTCGTAGTCATGGTATAAAATTATGCAACTCTTGAATAACACGGATTTATATCGAGGGCCATGAGTCACTCGCGTCGCTCAGGATTCTACGACTGAATCACGACCGCAGGGAGTGATTCAGTCAAGTCAGTCAGTTGATAGAATCCTTTACTAGTTCGTGATTCATCTATGGCCCTCGCTTTATAACCGTCCTTTATTCACTAGTTGCATAATATACTATTTTTATTCTGTTTTTAGTATTTGTTGTTATAGTGGCAACAGAAATACATCATCTGTGAAAATTTCAACTGTCTAACTATCACGGTTCATGAGATACAGCCTGGTGACAGACAGACAGACGGATCGCGGAGTCTTAGTAATTGGGTCCCGTTTTTACCCTTTGAGTACGGAACCCTAAAAATTGTTTGAGATAATTAATTTGAGATTAATAGGTTTGTAATTTGATCTGTAATTTGATGCCATTATTACTTTAAGAAACATAATTTAGAGAAGAAAAATAATAATTTCTACATCAACAAGCTCTTTCATTTGTTATGGTCACAAGGTGCATTTAATGTATTTTTTAATTAGCCCCCAAAATTAGGTCAAATCACCAAACGTTTGAACGCGACTGTACGGACAACAGCTTAGGTTTAATACGTCCAATTAAGAAGGTCATCGTTATGTATGAATCCGTCGCTTTTTTGTAGTCATCCGAATTTGGTCGGATAACCAGCCGTTGTTTACATGTTTAGTTTTGTGTTTAAATCTACTTAATGCGAAACATTCCAAGCTGAATATTTTCACTATATATTTTTGACTAAACTCTCTTATTTGTGCTTTACACCTACCATCTTGGGTTGAGCCGGTTTCTCGTATTTTGCGTTCAAAGTTATGACACCGTCGTTTTGACTTTTAGCAATATTATTCGATAACGCAAGCATGTATACTTTTGAAACTTTTTATGGTTAATACAAGCGTCAAGATGGACTGATTACAGTTTTCAGCGAGCTTATAAGTTTTCTCATTTAGGCGCTGTGATTTTTTTTCGGGTTTTCAAAAAAGTGCGATTTCTTTAAAACTATAAATATTTTCTTAAATCTAATTCCGGCACAAATACGCACAAATCAAGAGCTACTCGTGTATGTTTATTCTACAGGCGCACATACAATAGTTTCAGAGATACACGATTCTGCAAAACGTTACCCCAGCAGGAAATGCAATATCTCGAAAACCTGATTACGCACTTATTATATTTTCAGCGCACATTCTTGCACAACTATAAGCTCTCTGCCCATGCACAATATTTCTCACTCCGATCATTCGTTTAGAATTTTCCTGCTGGAACAACGTTACCCTAGCAGGAAACGTTTTTTCCGTTTTTCTCAAAAACGACGACACGCACATGTTTTTTATGTAGCGCACATTCACAGCAGATTACGCTCTAATTATACGTTCCACTCATATCACTCCAGGAGCCACTTTCCTGTTGGGGTAACGTACACATAACAAATATACAGCAATCAAGTTGCAGAAGACACAAACATACTGGCCAGTCACATCATTTAGCTGTGCTTTAGTTGGCTGACACTAAATAAACCCATTGTCCATTTGTCCTAATTCTTCCCAAACAGTTCTTGGCTAGGTTATATTTTTTTTTGAATTTTATAAGTCTATAACAAAGTGCCATAATGGGCTGCTTGAGCAATTTATCAGATAACTGTCACTTCCATCTTTGAATTGACGTTCCTGAGAACTATAATGTAAAAATGTTTCTGTAATTATTGTAAGATGCTTTTCTGTTTCTCTCGTAACTGTAGAACATCAAAAAGCTCCAAACACGAATCCATACTTATATTATCAATGCGAAAGTAACTCTGTCGGTTCGCTTTACACGCTTAAATCACTGAACCGATTTAGATGAAATTTGGAATGGAGATAGTTTGAGAGCCTGGGTAGGACATAGGATAATTATTATCTCGGAAACCATCATTAAGGGGGTGGAAGTTTGTATGGTGAAATAATACACTTACAATATTATAAAGCGATATATAAAAATAGGCTATCCGAAGTACTTATGCTACACAGACGAAGTTGCACCCAACAGCTAGTAGATAATACAAAAAGTTTATTTCAAATAAACCTTATAGGTACTTTTGAATTGTCAAACAAAATGTGAATCCAGTTGTACATTCGCAAGCATCAGTAGGAAGAAGAATATGCAAGAAACTCCATGGAAACTTTTTCCATCAGTTTTAATTACATTTGGTTACATCATTCTTGTTGGAAATATATGTTTGTGAGAACAATGTAAAAAGACATGCACATAAAAGCATCTAGAGTAAACCAAACAATTCACAAAAAAGACTAGTTAATAGATAATTTTAACAGATAGATAGCTTACCTTCATTACTAAGTGTTGGTGTAGAGAGGTTCAAAGGTGTCCTTTTGATTTCTTCATCATGAAATGAAATTACTTGTGGTGCATTATTTTTAGGAACTGGAGGCACTTGTGTTTCAGCATTCTTTAAAATTCCTTTCAATTTTTTTTCAGGTGGTGCATCACTAAGCGCATTACCAATTTTGTGTTTTATCTTCCCTTCAGTGAAATTATTAGTTAATTCTTTTAACTTTTTGGCCTTTTCTACATTCTCTCTGTGTTGTTTACTATTTATGTGTACTTGCCACACTTGTTCAGACCGCACTACTGAGTTACAAAGTATACACATTAATTGTCCTGTGTTATTATATTTTGCAAGAGGGTTGTCTATTTTTGTGGTCTTAATATTCTTCCTTTTACGTTCATTCATCAAGCGACGCATCTCTTCTTGCTTTTTTTGCTTCTCCATTTGCAAACGAAGCGACATAATGGATAATCTTGTGAATAACAAACGAAGAAGACAAAATTATGCTGCAGTCCTGCAGTCATACAGTTTTCAAATTAGAAACCGGCGTTTTGGGTCATACAAATGATATTTTACCACACAATTCCATGACAATGATTAAGCGTGTTTTCACAAAAACTCACTCAAAATAATCACCACACCGCACGAAAACTCGTAAAACAACAAAATGGGACTAAGAAGAAGAACGACATGTATCAGTATGTACAAAAAAAACCTAACACCCAGGTCATTCGGACATTTTGACAATTGACACTGCTAAAGACACTGACTTACAAACCTATGGACTTGCCATATCTACGAAATTAGCGTGATTACCTACATAAATCGGGCAATTAAGATGGCTGCCCATTTGCCAATGAGGTAGGCCATTTGCAACTGTTTGACAGCACAACTACACAGATAAACGTACATATACGGCACACAACTACCAATTTTACTCGGCAATTAACATGGCGACCGGTCACGCCAGAGACATTGTAATACCTAGACGGAACGTGTTTAAGACGCAATTTCAATATCGGTATTCACTTTCGCACTCACAGATAACGTCATAAGCAAAAAGAGATAGATATACTTTTGTCTATGCCATCTTTTGTGCCAGTGTGGCCGAGTATGCTATAGATACTTATCTATAGACATATATCAGTACTAGATCTGTGCCACTGTCATATCGATATTATTGAGTTTAGTTTTGGAGCGATATACAAATTTGGTCAAAATGTCTGTAAGAATCGTCCCTGACTGCGGCTAATTTTAGGTTTTTTTTGTAGGAAACTTTATAATTATTTAAAGAGTGAATGTGTACTCGTACAAAGAGTGAACTTATCAGTCATTGTAAGAGTACAATTCCATTCTTTCGTAATTTTTCTGCGCATTATAAGAGTTGTATAATAATGTTTATTTCATACCTTGCGCAAAAACGAGGTACATCATGAGATCAAAGTGACAGTTTTTGGTACACTCGTACGACTGTACAGACATGTACTGATCGATAAACTGATGAAGACTGAAAAGAAAGTTTACAGACGAGTATGTATATAAAAGTAAAAAAAATAATAATAACAATACTGTTTAAATATAATAATTTCATTTAAAACAGTAATATGTAAAAATTAACATGATTCATCAACCTGTGTCCATAAATGGGTCAAGGGATAGCGATGGCATGATTCATTGCAGTGAACACAAGCGAGAATATAGTGAAGGTGTCCAGTTAGCTCGTTTTATATTTTTGATCCACTTATTTCTTAAATAAGTACTCTTAGGAAACCTGTGCACAATCGATATTAGATTAATAATCACAAATAGAAAATAAACTTTATGAAATAAATTAAAGTAAGTAAAATAAAAATACAGTATCGATAAATCTTTCTCGTGACTTTTGTCACATCTCTAACATCAGAACGTAAGTACGTAAACTGTCATAGCTCTATCAGCGAACGTATAAAAGTTAATTATTTCACTAAATAGAATGGTTTAAATGATACTATACGTCCTCGACGTATTTAGAACTTAGATACCATTATTCCGGACAGCCTATGAAATGTATTCCCTGCACAATAATTTCAGTATGCTAGTCGATAACTCACCTGTTGAAAGATATCCTTTGATTATGTTCTGTTAATACACTCATTCTACTCTTGCAACCGATAGCCACACACGACATGGTTCATGCAGATAATTAAACAACAAATTTCTTCCTGATATAAACGATACAAAGGCTTGAAAACAGCGAAAAACTTTAATTAGAGCTGCTAACCGATGGGTTACAATAGTGACTAAAAAGTGGTCTCTTTGACGTTTAGGATGGTAGCGTTTGTCTATGTTTGTCTCTTTCTTTTTCATAGAGTTTCTCTATAAGCAAGAACGAAAGAATTGACAGTTTCTTTTTCGTCGTAAATACGTTCCGTCTAGGTATTACCACGTCTCTGGGTCACGCATAGACATGATTTTGACGTCACTCAAAAGTGTTACCAAGTTTAGTCCTTGACAAACATTTAGATGTCTCTCTTTTCATATGCAGCTCTTGGTTAGTTAAAAAGAGACAAAACGCTTTTTGACGTGCGTGTACCGATATTATAGATATTTGTATAACTATTCTTCATATAGTAGAATATGCCGTCTCCATAGTTATCCTACCTCATTGGCTAAAGACGCAGTGAAACTTGCTGACAGTGACAGTGACAACCAATCAAAGTGACAGACAAGTTTTTAGTTCAATTTACCATTAGAGCGTGTTTTTTAGTTTTTAGAACTACAATTTATTATTATAATTGATAGGCTCGCGTTTGACCTCTATTTATTGATGGAATATACCTACATTGTATATATAGATTTTTGATACAGTCACTTAAAAATAACTTTATTTTGCTTTAATATGTATGTAAGATTCGGATGTAAATGTAACACATTTACATCCGAACCTTACATACCAATGTTTTTAATAGTATTATTGCAAGCAAATATATCGAGTCAGTCCTCTGGACAAGCTTCGCTACGCTAGTCATCATAAAAATCTCAGTTATAGGTCCAGTCACGTAAAAGGAACGCTAAACGATAATGTTTACTTGAGCATAATTTTTTATTTCGATCTTATCATTATAAATTATAAACTGCTCCTTTTTCAGCTTCTTTCTTCATAAAACAATAAATAATATTAATCATTTTTCCTTCCTTCATTTTTAAAACCATCGTCATGCAAAAAAGTTGTGTGTGCAACTGTATTTTGGGAGTGAACGAAGCGTGATCCCAGCACGGGAAGCATAAGCATGTGTCAACTGACGAACCAATAGCGTGCGCGAACAGAAATACTGGCGGAGCATACCCCGTCGTGCCCCCTTCATACCACCAGTTTGATCGATAAATCGCTCATTGCCCAGATTCAAGGCCGGCGTTCTTTTTACGTGACGGGACTGTACCGAGACGGCGCACCTGTAGTAGGCGTTTTTTTTGTTCTGTGCGGCGCACAGTGGTCTGAAAATCGAGCTCCAAAAGTCCAAACTCATAGAAACTTAATGTAAGGAATTAAAAAAAAATGTCTCTGATATACTCTCCCTCTATGTTATGATAAAAGCACCTCCACGCGTGAGGTTTTTTTTTGTTTTTTTTTTTTATATGGGAGAAAAGTTTTTTTATTAAACTTTATGAAACTGAATACCATACACGGCAATCAAGATGACATACAAATACTTCATGCACCTTTGGGTGCCACTTTGCACGTAGCAAATTTTAGAAATTTTGAATTTTCGTTAAGTGATTTTTCAAATCTTTGACGTGGTTAAATGAAGTTGCCGATCAGTTTACTTGTACAATCGTTAGTGTATAGCCTGCTTATGACCTATATGATGACAGTAATGGGGATGTGAACTGCCATTTTCTCACGATAGTTGGCGTATCGTCGCTATGGCTATTGAAAGCTGTCAAATTCATACATATCATTCAGTAAATTTAAATTTTCTCGAAATATGTCTCTGTGTGCTGTACCAGGATATACCAACCCCCTTGTTAATTTGTTTCACAAAGATACAACAACGCAAAAACAAAACTGGGAATAGGCTATACATATTTATAGGTTATGTTATGTACCTATCAAAGTAACTCTGATTATGTTGATTGGTAATCTTCGGCGATATAGTCGAGCTATTAACATATTGATAAAGTTCTACAGCAAAGCAAAACTTTGTGTTATTGGTTTTTGCTGCATAATCACACACTGCGAAAACGGTCACTCACTGTGACAAAACTGTAACAAATCCACTCTTCATCGTAAAGTGACTATTATTTACCAGAAACAACTAGAAAAGCAACTATCAAAATCCTTTTTCGTAGTACAGACGTAGACGGTGCTACCTGCCCCAAATTTTCGGTTGCCTACATTTTTTGAGTTATGCATTGTTATCATAGATATAGAAATATCTATGATTGTTATAATAGCCAGACTCTATTTGTATTATGCCGGCTACAAACTATACGAACCAGAGATGTTATGGATGTGAAATTTCGGATCTGGGTATGGATATGGATATAGAAATAATATTATTCTTGTTTCGGATACGGTAGCGGATATGTATTTATTTCGGATTATCCGTTTGGTTCGGTTACGGAATTTAGATTTTTAAGAAATTGTAAAAGTTCTCTGCACGGTTGGCGCAGTGGTTGAGCGATTGACTGCTGCGCTGCGTGTCGCGGGTTCGATTCCCGCACGGAACAAATATTTGTATGACCTACAGATAGTTGCTCCGGCTCTGGGTGTTGTGTATGTGAGTTTATATGTTTGTAAACGCACCCACGATACAGAAAGAAATTCCTAGTGTGGGGCAACGTTTTTAAAAAAATTTGCTTCGCACTATCAGGAAGGGGTCTTAGACTCTATCCGAAATCATCTGAATCATTTGTTTCAGATTCGGTTACGGTCACGGATAGATTTTTACTTCGGATATCCGGTAGTTTTGGTTATGGATCTCCTTAACATCGCTGATACGTACGTACGCTCGCAATGGACATCATTCGCTTCCTCGCGCTCGCCATTGTCCAAATTAAGTGAAAGTTAGCGAAGAGTACCGACCCTCGACGAACGATAGAGACAGGGCCTGGGAGTGACCATAACCTCTTAGAGCAAGGTCCGGCAGGGGCGCCGGCTTTTAGAAAACCCCATGGGTGCTCATGCTCAATTGATGACTCGAAAAAGTGTCAGCTCTTAAGTTGGTATCTACCCCCACGGCCCCACCTCTGCTTAACTAACCGAGCGTGTGTTCGCACATGTAAACATAATTTTCAACACACTTGTTCATAAAGGGGCTCTAATTTCACCGCAATTAGGCACATAATGATACCTGTTATCAAACTGTGACTTTTTCATTGCTTTCTATTCACAAGTGAGTTAAAGAGTTTTTTTTTAATTTATTGTTTAAGTTGCTTTCTTAAAAAAGTTTCGACACAAAAAAGATCGTGCTCAATAGTACAGATAAATTAATGTACTTATTGCTTGCTCATTTCATGCAACTTCGTATTTAAATAGATAATTACGACTTGCTTAATAAATAAAACTTTCACTCAAATATTAATATTATTGGCTCTGTAATAAAGAAAAATTAAAATTCCCTATTTTGTACGTGGCTAAAACATAGACATATTAAATAGTATGGACTGGAAATACCTACAAAAAAAACGTGCCTACCGAAACCTTAAAATGGCTGCCGATGCTATGGTTGTGTTAATCACGGAACACACACACACACATAAATAATACAAAAAGTAAACAACGATTTGACAGCAGGACTACCACGAACACAACCACAAAATCCGTTACGTAATATGGCGAATATGGCACGTACCTACTACTGTCACTACGTCATATCAAAATGTTACCATAATGAGCAACAACTGAAATATTGTTGTCTCTTTTGTCAAATACGATTACTACCACTGACTTATAAACCTATGGACTTGCCATACCTACGAAATTAGCGTGATACCTACATAAATCGGGAACTTAAGATGGCTGCCCATTGGCCAATGAGTTAGGCCATTTGCAACTGTTTGACAGCACAACTACACAGATAAACGTACATAAACAGCACACAAATACTAATTTTACTCGGTAATCAACATGGCGACCGGCCACGCATAGACATGATTTTGACGTCACACAAAAGTGTTACCAAGTTTAGTCCTTGACAAACATTTAGATGTCTCTCTTTTCATATGTAGTTCTTGGTTAGTTAAAAAGAGACAAAACGCTTTTTGACATGCGTGTGTCGATTTGATAGATATGTGTATAACTATTCTTCATATAGTAGAATAGGCCGTCTCCATAGATTTTCCTTCCTCATTGATTACTACAATAGAAAGAATGAAATAAAACGATGTTTCACATTCTGTATCGTATTTCACTCATATTTGTATAAGCTAATGTATGTATAGAATATCGCGGCGCCTCCATATTTTTCGTAGCTCAATGGGCTAAAACACTATCCACGACAAGCCAAAAAAAAAAGAAACCTCATTCTTTTAGTCTATGGCCGATCGCCTAGGAACCGCGCGCATAGGAAAACTGATTAATTTTGCCCGCGATTGCGAAAAAAAAAATCACAACTCGTTTTTACTGTTGAAAATGATTTTTTTGTATTATTTTCTTCACAAGTGTGTTGAAAAACGTCGTATGATACACGTGTGTATTGATGATTACCGTCCTCGGCTCTCTTAAGACCCTCACCTACGGCTCGGGTCTCAATGGCGCCTCAGCGGTAATCACCAACATTGCACACTTGTACCATAATGTCTTAATCAGCAGCGCCTGCCTGTTTTGAGGAAGGAAGAAGAATTTTGAGGTTTCGTTTTGCTCGCATCGGCATCGCGCATCGAAAAACGAACATTTTGATAATGGATACCGGCATCAGCAACTGGCATCCGTTGCCCGCATCGTTAATAAATAATAATTACATACATTGTCCTGGTCCCAAACTAAGATTTTTCTTGTACTATTATGGAAACCAGGAACAACGAAGGTACCATAAACACCCAGACCCAACACAAATATCTGTTTCATCAACAAACATTTGTGTTGGTGCGGAAAACGAACTCGCGACCCTTGCGTCTCAACCGGCGCTCTAAATCACTGCGCTAAACGGGTTGTCGGATAATGAAAAACCGGCCAAGTGCGTGTCGGGCCACGCGCAGTAATAGGGTTCCGAAGTTACATAATAATGCGGACTAAGAAGAGGGTTTTGTTATTGTTACATAAACATTAAAACGGTTTCAGCGGCACACAACGTCTAAAAACGGGCCCACATAGAATGATGTTTTTTTTAATCTAGGTATATGCTCGCGTATATATCACTATCTCGCCTGATGTTAAGCGATGATGTGGTCTACGGTGAAGCACGCTTGCCATAGAAGTAACCTATTCACTCTTGATTTAAACTAAAGAAGGACTAACTGGTAACTGAAGAAGGAGTTCCAACTTCGCAACTGAAGTTAGAAATAAATTATCTATTTGAGTACCACCGCGGGTGCAAATTGCGAAAGGAGCCGTTACAAGCGCGCGTTAGAGCCACGGGAATGGTATGATTCGTTCCTGGATACCTGTGCGCACGCTCCTTGTTTATTTCTCTTTCGGAATTTGAAAAAATCGTATGTATTCACCTCTAATCTGCGGCGCGGTATTCAACTATTTCGTTCTGGAAAGTTTTACGCTACTCAATTATTGATGTAGTCGGGTCAAATAATGACTTTATAGATGAATATTGACAAAAAAAGCAATTTGCTTGGCAAACGAATCTAATTTGACTTTAGATTAGAAAACGTCGAAAACACTTCTGCACTAACACAAAATAGACTCCCCCGCGTGCATGCGCCGTATGGACTACGGACCGGTACTGCCAACGACTGCGCCCACTCCATTGTTATTCGAGCTTAAACATTATTAATTTAGAAATCATTATTATTAAGGATGTTATTATTTTATTTTTGTATATTTTTACATGGTTCATAAGCATATATTTACTATACTATCTGTTTTACACAGCTAACAACGTTATTTAAGTAATTTTTCAATTGCATTTGTACAATAAATTTACTGTGCCAAGTACATTTTATAAGTTGATCGACTATTACTCGTGAACTTGTAAAGCCCACTTATCTGTGATAGTTTTCCTTTTAATTTCGTTAAATTTACTACTGCCGTGAATTTTTTCACATAGCCAAGAGCAACCATTTCGCTGGCAGGAGGGGGGGACACTTGACTCTAATATAAATTTGCAATTTAAAGCTTAATATTACGCACAAGGATATCTGAATCAAAAAATGGTTCTAACAAACCCATAATATTTTTGAATGGCCTATCCAATGATACCCCACACCATGGGACAGATGAGAAAAAAAAATACATCCCCACTTTACGTCTATGGGAGGTAACCGAAAAAAAAATTTTTTTCTTGATTTTATTTTACCACTTTGTCGAAATTATTAATATGTATATCCATGCCAAATTAAAGCTTTCTAGTACTTTTTTCTAGTACTACTCTCTGAGCTAAGCTGCGGACGGACAGACGGACAGAGCGAAACTATAAGGGTTCCTTGTTGACTTCGGAACCCTAAAAACACCCATCCCTAAAAGGCGATTACTGATCTGTTTCTTGACGTCTATTCTCAGTGGTGCTCGGCACCCACTGTTTATTTCTCATGGGTACTTGAGCCCCCGGATGGCATCGATCGACGATCGCTCGATTGGTGTGGTAACACCCTAAGGGACATATGTTTAAGATTTGTATACATCTATCACTTTTTCATAGTCGAGCCATTATAGTTCCAACACTTCAAGGTACGGGGGCAGAACCCGATGGTTTACCTAAAGGACAGGGTCCCAGCGCTAACAAAGATTTGGTTCAAATAAATGTCACTAGATGGTGCGATAAGCATCGATTTGTTATTGAATTTAGTGTAAAATTTTAAAAAATTGATCATAACTTACAATATTTTCATGTTTAATCAACTCTCCTAAGCACAATATTAAGGAATATTGGGCTCTTAATTCACATTTCAAAGATTATTTGAACGGATCATTTGAAATTGATTCCAATAAATGGCACGGTTTTATATTTCTGAGGCATGCCAATCGATTTTTAAATTTGAATTGTGACACATTTTGGTGCAATGAAACTGTAAAAACGGGCAAAAAAATACTTTAAAACAAATCGTCAATTAATTTAAAGAAATAAATAGTCACGAACCGAGAAAACCCTTTTACTTGCTAGTCGCTGCTAACACGAACAATCTGTGGAACGGAAAGAAACGCGATCGAAGTACTTATAAAAATAATCAGTATTATCAGACGAAAAAGGCTAGTTACGTCGGTCGGCAGTTTACAGAATATCATTTGGGACTTTCAAAACTCACGCGTTAAATACCAGACAAGTATTATATTGTAAATTTACACGGAGACAATTTTTCGAACGTCTTTGATTCCTATCAATCTAGCGCCGCTTGTACCACGAGCTAAATTACCTCTATGTCACACATTTTCACGTTTGCCGCAACGTAGTTAAAAACTAAACGTGTATTGCTAAATATGCTTAACTTCGGGGCTCAAAAGTATAAGGATCAGAATTGCCCCACGTAACAGATAACATAATATTCTTACAGCGAAGCTTAGATAAAGCAGCAAGGAGATGTATTATAAAACAACGACATTCTTTTCGTATAAACTTATAAAGGCCCTTACAGTAAGAACGTTACAAATGATAGGGTTATGAATTCTCAGTCTACATATTATCTATTCGGATAAACGTCCACTGATTTGAGTTCGTTCGCTAAGTCCGTACCCGGTTGATTTTGATTCCAATTAGTTTCAGTTCAGCTCCACCCCAGCCCCCCTTTTTAATCGAATCACAATCCAAAAAAAGCTTAAATCTGTTAAGGGCCTACATCCGCTTTAGTGCCGTAAAACGGTACCTATCTAAAGCATACTCCTTAATAACGGCTAGGTTAAAAGGTTTGAAAAAAAAATATTTATTATTGATTCATGTACATAATTTTTAACACAAGGTTTTTTCGTGTAACTAATAGTTTTGCTTTAAAAAAATAATTAACAACATGATATTTTTGCGCAACTTTTGGAAACTCCTCCAAAACGACTTGGATGTTTAAAGATATTTTTACAAAGAAAAATTGATGGCTGGAATTTCTTTATATCTAACATAGCATATGTAAATCTAATAAAATTTAGCAAACAAAACTTTTCAAAAGGAGGATCAATTTTGATATTTTGGCATCGTATGGGCGCACGGCCAGTACTGCGTTAACATTGGGGCGTTTATATTGCCATATGTTATTATATCAGCATGCTGTTTGGATTTGGATGTCTCCTTCGTATCATCATTGGCCCCTGACAGGCAGTACACACAGATTTTTAGATGGAAGTTGTTAGTTGCTGTTTGGTTGAATGAATAAATAATAATCAACAAACAATCGCATCACATAATTTTCGTTTAATTTGTGATGCGACGAATTTCATTCCAGACACTGGGTGTAAGTCTGCCAGTACTGTATCGTCAATTAATAAACAAAGCAATGTGAATATTATATAAAAGAAACAAAGCTTAGAAAATAGAATCAAGATCCACGTTTAGTAGGTACTATAACTAAGTCACGCACTGTAACGGACTTATTTTGAGAAAATTCAAATTCTGTCATAGACGCTAAAATTCTATAGAGAGATGTCAAATTCGAGTTAGTTTTTGGTGCTTCAGTTGGTAGTCGCCAATTTTTTTCGGATTTTCAAAGCTTATAACTTTAAATAATTTACAATTGCTTGTAGTTTAATGTATAATCTATTTATAAAATAAGTTTACTTCTATCATCTACGCGGTACAATAATAATAACTGTTAAACCGGGCGCGAAACCCAATTTTTTTAGATCGCTTATTTGTGGTTCAGTGTGGTGTTTATCCCTCATGCTGTGATATTTCAGCGCTATTTTAGTTCTACAATGGACATCGACGTTAGTAAAGAAAACATTCAACCACTGAGAGGTGGTAGAAACCTTGTGCAATTGGGTACAGCGTTGCAAGCTCAGTCGGATGTTGAGGCCCAGAGACAGCTGCAATTGCAAAAAGAGTAAAGTTTTTTGTAACTTATTTTTAAACTATACGTATATCTTTCATTTTATTTACTCACGAATGTAAAGACATCGTTTTATCCATAGTATCATAAATTGCAAAAAAAAAAACAATTTTCATGTATCTTACGGATTTGTGATGATTTTCGTTTGCATGTCAGCATTATGACTTGAATTTCATCGTAAGTAACAAATTATGTCTTTGATGCACCGGCAGGGAACATGAAGCAGCTATCAGACTCTATCAGGGCACTGATCCTTTGGATCCTTGGTTCAACTACATCCAGTGGGTTGAGCAGTGTTTTCCCAAACATGGACATGAAGGGCATATGGATAAGTTAATTAAAGACTGTCTACAGCTGTTTGAGAACGAAAGAAAATACTATCAAGATAGGAGATTTGTAAAGTTATGGATAAAATATGTAAGTGCCGAAAAAATTTTTTACATACTGTTCAGTATTTCAGTTCCTGTACTCTTGTCAAACTCAAGCACATTCATTACTATGCATTAGTATTACCTTAAATCTTAACCATTACTATTTCGATGAACCTCCTTATCAATAGAGAAAATATATGCTTATTTGGAAGCATTGTTGCTAAGGCTATTTCCATAAAGAAGTACTACTTGCAACTTAATCTGAATAAAGATTATTGGTTTAGTAACGATTTAATTTGAAAAACAAATTATCTACTTGAGAAACACTTATTTTTTACTTAGTATGTACCAACAGATTACCGGGGTTATTGTTCATTGATGTATCAATCATCATAGGACCATCATATCAGTATGTTTCTTATTATTTCTACTGTAATTTGATTTTTAATTTGTAGGTAGATTGTCTGTCCAATCCCTTGGAGATATATCAAAGGCTGCACAGTACTGGTATTGGAGTGGAATGCTCAGAGTTCTACCGTGCCTGGGCATGCTACTGTGAAGAGTCTGGAGACTACAAGAAAGCCAATCAGGTGTACATGTTAGGTCTTCAGGCTAGAGCACAACCCTTGGATGAACTGGAGCAGGCGCATATGTGAGTGTTCTGTAAATATTATGTAATATGAGGTGCCATTTTAAGTAGCATCTCTGCTGAATTTTATCATATTTATATTATTTATATTAATTATATGATTTAACACCTTGAGGCTTTGAACAGTAAGAGCTGTTGGAGTCCAAAATATGTATTTTCTATTTATTAAAGAGTGTGTAACTTTCAGCTTAAAACTCTTTTAAGGGATACCTATGCATTATCAGACTTTGTCTAGACAGAAATTAAGCATAAGTTATGCTTTTACATCAATCTTAACAAGCAATATATTGAGGAGCATGTAGCTGCATCCATTTTCTGTCATTATTGTGTTGTAAGGTTAACCTACTAACCACTTACTTTCATTGTGACCTCCTTTGACCTTAGTCTCACGTTAATACCAGACTAAAACCATAGTAGTGAACTCATATAGTTAAATTTTTTCACAAGGCTCTAGTAATTTAATGTAATTCAGAATATTGGCAACAAGCCAGGGCCATGAGATGTATTCAATATTCTTTTTACTATTTCAACTGTGTTGTAAAACTGGTAACCAAACTTTAACATTGTATTCAACAAGAATGTTTAACAGCTCCTCAGTTTGTAGTAGTCATTCAACTTAAAATTGTTTTTAGGAACTTCCAACTATTCTTTGCCCAAAGAATGTTACATGATGACTCTCCAACTAAAAGGAAGGCAGCTTCAGCACTGGCTGAGACTAGGATGGCTCTAACATCTTTGAAGTCGTTCAAGCGGCGTAACATCGCCAATGTGCCTATTCAGAGGGTTGGGGAGAGTGTTAGGAGCTCTGTTCCTGGGGTGGTGAGACAGCAACAGCAAGCAGGCAACTATGACAACAGGCTACCCAACTCCAATGTGATGGTCAATGTTTATGAGGTATGATCTTCCTAATCCATAGTTTTGCTAAAACAGGTTGGGGTACCATTGTTATTAATAATTAACCCAAACAACATTGTTTTACGAGATGTCTATATATGACACTTCAATTTGATTATGTGCCAATTCTTTCATGACAATTATTCCATTTAGGATGCTCCGTCAACATCACAGACGGCTATCCCTATTGCTGAAGATGCTGGTCCTGCTTCGTTGGTTCAGGCTTGTAGTAATGTTGAAAACCAGAAAGAAGTTGGGATATGGACAAACCCCAAAACTAAAATGGTTCACACTAATGTTGTGCCGCATCAACCTTTACCGTTTACTCGTAAGTTCTTTGTGTTGTTCTTGATAGTGGGTAAATTATTTAGATGAAAACTATTATATAAGAAATAGACAAAAATATTGTTGTATATAAAATTCAAAACAAAATGTAATTTAATTTTTTTCAGCATATGAAGATGAAGATGACGTGTTACGGCTTCCTGCCAATCACATGCCTTATTGCATGGATGACTTATCATTTACTGTGCCTCTATGTGTACCTGATCCCCCAGATTCTACGAAAATTCCTGGTTATAATAAGTCAGAGGTTAGCATTCAAGTTTCATTGTTATCCAATTTAAAATACATACTAATCATATCCATTATAAAAAATTTTGCTAATGAAAAGAATGTCATGTTCCATAGGTGTATGTCAATGACCAAGAATACAGTTTAGAAGAAATAAGATCTAGAAAATATAATTTAGAGAAAAAAGTGAAGACTGAAAATGAAAAAACTCAAGTTACTGAAGTTGTTGATGTTCCACAAAATTATGAAAATATTAATGAGACACTCGCCCAGTGCAGTGCTTTAGAAACACTAGCTAATTGTGCTTTGGACACGGAACAGGATCATTTAGGGCAGCTAATGCCTTTGACCATGCCTACATTACAAAACATCACTAAAGTAACTAACATGCACTCACCTGGTGAACCTAAAGTGTTAGTGAATTTGGATTCACAAGAATTTAGTGAGCTGACTGCTAAGAAAGTTGACGAAAATTATAAACCAGCTATGAGTATGTCTGACAAAGAAAATGAAATGCTCACTTCAAGTAATAATTATGGCAATGAAAATGCTGTACCAAATTATGGCAAAAACAATCTGATGGAGGAATTCAACAGGAGCTTGATGGGTAATCTCCTTGGAGATTCTGTAACGGTAAACACCAAAGAAGCCAGATGGGAACTTAGAAACCTGTTCAATGACAATGGTAATGATTTCTTCATAATTTGGAGTTAAGATACAATTATTCCAAACTAAGATCATCAATAATCATCATCAATACATATAATAAATCTGTAGAAAAGTAATTTTTGTACATACAAAATATTTCCAAAAAAAATTGCCAGGGTGTTAAAGGATAACCAACAGAACCTATTGCCGGCATTTTTGTCTGTTTATTTGTGCACGCATCACGTGATATGTACGAAACCAATGTAAATAACTTTTATACGTAAAAAATGTGCGTAACTTGAAGAATTACTTAGTTTTTGTTTCACCACAATCGGTTCACTCTATCAAAAGTTAGATGAATTTAAAGTGTTCAAGAAATAAAATTATCACAACACACGCAATTCCGATACTAGGAAAGTTGAACTCGATATTCGATAGATGGCGTTGTGCATTTGAAGTCATTTTCTGAATGGCGGTGTTAAGATTCTCCGCGAAAAAATTATGACTATAGAAACAAAAATGGTAGGTAGGTAAGTAGGGTAGGCAGGAAGGTAAGTAGGGTAGGGTAGGCACTGGCAGACAGATGACGGGAGCGAAGCCGCGGGCACAGCTAGTTATTAATATTATTTAATATTTCAGAACCATCAATAGTGCAGCCATTCAAACTAGGATTATTAATAATTTTTAATATTTCAGAACCATCAATAGTGCAGCCATCTGTAGTACAGCAATTTGAGGTTCCCAATTTCGACATTCATGAAGACAGATCTATAACAATGGCTATCAATACTAAGAAGAAGGTAGAACTAACTGAAATGAAAACTGTGCCTCATGACAAAGAAAATGCTTCGAAATTTCAGGCGCCTTTAACTGCTGGACAGCAAAATGTATGTTGATACCTGTTTGTTATTTACTTGGGTATCATCAATTAAAATAAATACTCAATCTTACCTTACTCTTTTGTTGACAGGTTAACAAAACTGCATACTATGAAGAGCCTTCCTGTACACAAGTTTTCAATTTCAATATAAAGGATGCTAGTACTCCAAACATGTCTCAATTTAAGAAACCATCCTCCTGTATTGATCAGTCAGGCAAATTTCCATCTGTGCCAAAATTTAGTATGGACGAGAGTGTCATAGAACATCACGACCCTGCACTCACAAAGAGGGAAGAAAGTTCTAGACAGCATGCAACTGATCAGCATGCAACTGTAGACAATCAGGGAGCAGGACTCTCTGTAATCATGGAAGCTACAAGAGAATATAACAGGTATGAATCATTCTTCAATCTCAACTAATATTTATAAGAAAACAGTAAAATTTTAATGACTGCTTTCACTTATTTCAGTAAATCGGGATCTAGTTCTTCAGGGCAATCAACAAGAACCAACTTCACAGCTTACACAACAAACTATGACTCTATGTACAATAATAACGACCCATCACAGCAACCCACGACGTCAAAAAGGAGTTCAATATCTTCTCAACCTAGACTGCTGAATGGACAGTTTGCCAGAATTAACCCGCAAAAGCGAGAGATTGTGGACAACAAAGGTGCTGCAGCGTCCACGTCAGCGCCATACCCTTCGCACGACCACCAGTACCAGAAGCCTATGCCGCCGAACTACAATGGCTACTCTCCACAGCAACGCTCCATGCATGCAGCACACTATCAACAAAATTATAGTTATCAGCAGAACTATTCCAGTAACCAGATGATGAATCAGCAACCACAACAGGGATATGCCAGCCCTAGTTCTAATGCTTACCACAGTCCACAACAAACTGGCATGCAAAGTCCTCATGCCATCCCACCTGGTTTTCAGAGTCCAACTTACGCCAATCAAGTAGGTTATCATAGTCCAGGACATGCAATAATGAGTCCTCAACAGAGTTATGCTGGCCGTCAGGACTATCATTATCCTGGCCAAACTGATAGACAGCATATTTATGTAAATCAACAGCATCAACATCAGCAGCAGCAACAACACCAGCAACACCAACAACAACAACAGCAGCAGCAGCAGCAACAACAACAACAGCAGCAGCAACAACAACAGCAACAACACCAGCAGCAGCCAGCAGCCTTCCAAAGTCCTCCACATCAGGCACAATATCAAAATGCACAGTACTATCAGAGACCTAGCCCAGTAGCTGCACCAGCAGCTCAAGGCTACAACCAACAGGGCTATCACAACATGCATAATCAATACAACAGTTCTAATATGTATCCCAACCATTCAAGCAACCAAAGCTTTAATGCAATGCAGAATCCGTACAGGCAGCATCCTAAGCAAATGGTTGAGAATTCTCCAGCTGGCTATGGGTCTGCAAACAATCAGTCGTTCCAGATATATCAAAGTCCTCAGGCTCCTCAAAACAATTACCGCAGTCCAGCGGCGCATGGGACTGGCACTCCCCAAGACGCATCTGAAATGCACTTGAGACCAGAAAATGCTGCAGCAGCAGATCAAAGTGCATCAAGTAAAAATAATAGTGTGTCCAAAAACGCACAAACACTCAAGAGTCCTACATCTGCATTAAGGAATATAAGACATGACCAACCTACTCCAGTGAAAATTGGCCAGAATTCGCCAGACATTGGTTTTTCAAACCAGTATCTAAACTTCATTTCAAACAGAAATGAACCCAAAGATAATGCCAATACTCCTAAATTCACGAACAGTCCAAGTATTTCTCAAAAGATGCATAAAAACTTATATGTATCCAGTCCTGAGCAGGCTCAGATTCCACCCTCGTCTGGTATGTCTGATTCTGATAGTAAAGATGGTATGACTGCACAAACAGGAACACCTATTCAATCTGCTAAGGTTTCCCATGCAGTTGATAAACAGAAAGATATTTCAAAGAGGCAGTTGGACTTTGAGCACAGAGCTGAATTTCAGTCTGAGGACAGCAGAGACTCAGTTAGCAAAGAGAGTAGGATCTCAGCAGTTTATTCTAGGCATTCAGACTTACAGTCTGATGGATATGGAATGGATGTGGATAGTGAAAATTCCATGGAGTGTGCTGCATTTAAATCTACTCATTCTATATCCTTAGTAGAAACTAGTGACATACCTAGGCCTGCTGATATTGAATTCCCAACATTAATTGATCCATTCAGTAAAAAACTTCTGAATTCTCTACTGGAATATGTTAAATTCCCAAATAAAACTCATGCAGAAGGATATGTAGAAGTGAGATCTGTTCCTAAACTGCAACTAGCATCTGTTATAAGTGTTGGAAACAGTAAATTGTCTATTGACAAGCAGCTTGGCAAAGGAAATTACGGTGCAGTTTTCCTTTGTCTTGATTTACATAGTAATAAATCTGTAGCTGCGAAATATCAAAAGCCGAGTCGACCTTGGGAATTCTACATTTGCCAGGAAATAAAAGCAAGAATAAAAGACCCATTCATGGTAATGTATTTTGTTAATCATTCAATACATTAATGTTTTGAAATGTTCTATCTCTCTAATACATGTATTTTTAATGCAGCTTCCAGGATACATGGATATTACGAGGGCCTTCTTAGGAGATAACGCAAGTTTATTCGTGTCAGAATATTCCAAATATGGGTCTCTGTTAGACGTCGCTAATAAAATCAGGGCAGCTACCTCTAAATGTATAAATGAATTTATCGTCATCTTGCTTACATCAGAGATGTTGTCGATAATTCATTATCTCCATAAAGCGCGGATCATTCATGCCGACATCAAGCCCGACAACTTTTTGTTGATGAAAATGTAAGTATAACATTAACCAGCCACTTATTAAAAGCATTATGATTTCATGATGAGTAGGATTAATAAATATAAATAAAATCTTGTTACAAAAAAAAACACTGGTTGATAAAGGTGTCAGTTTTGGGTCATAAAAATAATTTTATTATCCTTTCTTTTTACAGACCTACACAGGAATGGAGAACTCCATCTTTACAACTAATTGATCTTGGTTGCGCTATAGATATGTCCTTGTTCCCTGAGGGGACTACATTTAGAGAGGTAAGCTTTCAAAAACCATATAAATGAACTATATCTTTCTTATACAAAACACTTAATTTAGCAATTAATCTGTATATTTCTGTTCTAGCTGATCTCAACAGAAGGTTTCACTTGCACTGAGATGAGGGAAGCAAAGCCTTGGACTTATCAAACCGATCTGTACTGTTTAGCGGGCACAATACATGTGATCTTAATGGGCAGTTATATGAAAGTAGCTAATCGCTTAGGACAATGGAATATTGACAAGAAACTGCCAAGGTGAGTTTAGTATAATAGTTTTATCTACGAAAGTTCTTCCTTATTATTACTAAAAATGATTTAAAAAATCTATGTTCTTGTTTGGTATTTTTTATTATTTGCTCACAAATCTTTTTATATTCTCAAAATACTAATGAAATGTTTTTCTTAGGTACATGAAGGTTGGTTTATGGGACAAGATATTTACAACACTACTTAATGTACCGGATTGTAACAATTTACCTGATTTAATGGAACTGAAAAATGAAGTTGATAGTGTATTGAATGAAATTGACAATCTTGGCTCTCAGCTCCGCAACTTTGCTAATGTGCTTAAATCTAGGTAAATAACGTAACTATCCAGATTGTATGTATTTATTGCATTTAGATATAATGGCGATTGTAAAAACTAGATACCTAAATATGTATTATTATAGTGATACAAATATATCAAAGTTCAATGAACTTCTTGAATCTTTTGCCAGGTTGAACTTTGCTCTTCTCGAAAAGCAATAAGTATTAAAAATACCAGAACCTTATAACTTAGTTATAACATGCCTTGTTGTGTTTAGTTAAAATGTGATATTGTGAATTTTTAGGTTTCCTGTTTTTGTAATGAAATTGGCTTAGATTAACTTGTTAGCTTTTAAACTAATGTTGAAATATACTTAGGTTTCATTTATTTTTATAAAATCTCATAAGACTTGCACATTTCACATTTCTTGTTTGAATTGTAACAACAAAGATAATAAATAATTACCTGGTTGACTTGTGAGTTTTATTTTAAAAACATAATTATTATTAATGTATTGATTTTACTGTGCAATAGATCCAATGTGGGCTACCGCATTTAAATTTGCCGCTAAGGCCGGTGTTGTAGAGGGAGGTCTTCAAAATGTCAATAGTTTTTAATGTACATTTTTTTATAATTGTGAATATTTTTCAATACATTAATATAATTAATTTCAGCTTCATCTTTCAGAAAATGTCATCCTCCATTTTTTCGAAAAAAAAAAGGGGTTGCACAAAACTACGGTATACCTGCTCGATTTTATAATTAATCGCACTTCTACGGAATTAGAAGTGATTTTAATTCAATCTTTTCTTCCGTGCGCGTTATAACAACGTTAAAGCTGTCCTGTACTGTAGCGGTTTACCGCGTGGGCGGCTAGCCGTTTCTCCATTTTACATGCCAGCATGCAACCGTTTGTGATCGTACCTACGCACTTAACCGCCACAAATTTTCAACCGCAGCGGTTGAATGCAGGGCCGGTCCGCTTCGCGGCTGGCCGCCATCTCGTTCTATACGCATTGACGGTTCATGGGGGGGTTACTTTGCGAGGTATCGTTGTTTAGAGCTCGTTGAGTAGATAATTAGAGTATTTTAAAAAATATTGAAAAAGGAATGAATGACTAGCCACCAAAGTCAGCTTTATTTACAAACTTTTCTTCCGAAGAATTTTTTTTATCCCATTGACCTCGAGTGTTAATGTTTATTATACGTTTATTTTACCGCAAAGCATAAAAAAACATCGTGAGGAAACCTGCAAGTCCTAGAACCAAAAATTCGAAGACATAATTATGACATCCACCAACCCGCACTAGGCTCGCGTGGTGGATTAAGGGTACACTAGTCGACGGCACGAACTATTTTGTGCGCGGGATTAAAATGCATTTTATATCAACCGACAACACGTGGAGAAGAGATAGATGCTGCGATGAGCAGTAGGAAGCTAGTTCGCGTACGAATACACACTTTTGCAAATTTGTAGCGAAATGGATAATGATTTAAGACGAAACAGAGCGCGCGAAATTTTATAAACGGATCTTTGGCAGTCTAGATATCATGAAAAAACTACTAAATCTATCTGTATTTGCATTGTTGTGTCAAAATAACATTATTTGCATTGTTGAACTACAAATCTATCCCTGTATGGAGGCCGTTTTGCAATTTTCCGTCTTCTTATGGTATTTATTTGCGCCCAAAAATGCGTTAAATTTAGTGTCGAAATGTGGAACTTTCGACGCTCATAACTTTCAAATATTTTCTTTTTTTACTTTTTTGCTTCCATACAGGGCTAGATAATGATGAGACAAATTGATATCAGTTTTTATTTTGAACGTACATCGTCAAACAGTGGAATAATCCCTAGACTACGTCTGTATGGAAGAATTTTCGACTAGTGTAACCTTAAGGCCCATTCCCTCTCTCACAGAGAGGAGGCCCATGTCCCAGCAGTGAAATCATTAAAAGGCTAAAGGATGATGGTGATATTTTACCAACAAATACTAATAATATATTGATAAATCAGATGTTTTCTTTGTTTTTTTTTTTTTCCTTTTACATCCAACTTGATTTTGCGGTTTGCGTACCAAACCCTCTAGAACTCTAAATGTGTGAAGTCTGACACGCACTTAGCCGGTTTTTAGGGTTCCGTACCCAAAGGGTAAAAACGGGACCCTAGTATTACTAAGACTCCACGGTCCGTCTGTCTGTCAGTCACCAGGCGGTTTCTCATGAACCGTGATAGCTAGACAGTTGAAATTTTCATAGATGATGTATTTCCGTTGCCGCTAAAACAGCAAATAACAGCAACTAAAAACAGAATAAAATAAATATTCAAGTGGCTCTTAGACAACAAACGTGATATTTTTGTCGTCTTTTGCGATAATGGTACGGAACCCTTCGTGCGCGAGTCCGACTCGCACTTGGCCGGTTTTTTTTTTTCTGGCGTTATTTTTGGGAGTAAATTATAGGTAGGTAACACAAGTTACCTCGACGGCGTCCATTTCGTTTATTTATGGGCCAACATGGCCGCCATGGCGGGTCAGCCGCTATTCCAACTGCGTCAGGTGGCTGGACGCACAAATGTACCGCCTAGGCGGCCACACACAGAGAAAATAAAACTCCGTTATAGTGCAAATAGAGCGAACAGCTATAATAGGGATCTTCGCCAGTGGCGCCTACTGGTGGGCACAAAAACGGAAGCCCTCAATGACACCTTTCGTCAGTTATATACAAATATTGTTGGAACTGCACAATATTCACTTAAGTTATTCTATGTGGGCTTCTCTAAACACGTGTGCCAAATATACATACATAACTTTGACAAACTTATGGTTTTGGAAATCAACTTTTACAAAATCTTGGCAGTTTTTTTTTTTGAATATCGCCGTGGCCTTGCCATGTAAACATACACGTAAACCGCCTTTACCATGGCAAAGGCAGTTTATGACTATTACCTAATCATCAGCCTTTTTTTAATGTTTCCACTGCTGGGACACAGACAATAAGGCACAGTGAGGGAATTACTATTATTACAAGTCATAAGTAGAAATGACTGTCTGCCTTATTGTAGTGCTGCAACTGTTGATAACATGTTACAGGGATTCTCAGGTTGGGCAGTTTTCATCAGCTCAGTAGCAGCTGTTTGGATTTGTGCTTAGTTAGTGGCAATAGGCACGTGTCTCTCCTTACAGTTCATGGGACTGCACTCAAATCGCAAACGTGAGAATGAACCACTTCTGCCGGGCAACCACGGCCTCTGTGATAGGCTTGAGTCACGCATTTTGCTCCCAAACTGTGATAACCAACTCAAGCCTGTCACAGTAGACCGTGCTCGCCCGGCTGCTTAACCCTTAGGGACTTGGATGGGTATGTTATGCTATACTAGAAGACCGAGTTAAGCAATTACTCTGTTAGGTGGGCCTTAGAAAAAAAACCGGCCAAGTGCGAGTCACTCGCGCACGAATGGTTCCATACCATTATCGCAAAAAATCACGTTTGTTGTATGGGAGCCCACTTAAATATTTATTTTATTCAGTTTTTAGTATTTATTGTTAAATAAATAGAAATACATCATCTGTGAAAATTTCAACTGTTTAGTTATCACGGTTTATGAGATATGCCTGGTGACAGACGGATCGCGGAGTCTTAGTAATAGGGTCCCGTTTTTACCCTTTGGGTACGGAACCCTAAATATAAAGTTACGTGAGGGAGATGGAGACAGATTTTAACTGTTGGAGCTCATTGAATTGACTGGAGTGTGATTTTTTAGAATATTATTAGGTACTAAAATAATATTTATGTAGGAGCGAAATAATAACCAATATAAAAATATTCAACAATTATTATTTTTAATAAAACAAAATAATACTGTGTACATTGTTATATTATTTTGAAGTTTTCTCTAGCCTTTGTTTCTTTCTTTCTTGATATTCTTGAACATTATCAAACTTCCTTTTGTATAAAACTTTGATGGACTCTAATTGACTTTCATCAGTTTCTTTGACAGTATTTATGTTTTCAAACATTTTTATTTTGTTACTTTCTTGGACAGAAATTGTTCCATTTGTCTCTTCTAATTTGTATACTGTGATGGTGCACTCTGTGTCATCATACACAAAAAGTGTGTTTTTGTGCAGTTTTATAGCGCTTGGGAATCGTTGCAACTTCAGTATTTCTTCTATCTTGTGGCTATACTGGTTATCTATATTATTTAGAGTGTAAATGAGGACTGCATTGAACATATGCACTGTTGCAGCCAAAACACTAGTATTGTCATCTATTTTAGATGCTGTGTAGTGTACAACTGGTAAGGTAGTCACTTCAATACCACCTTCATCCATAATATTTATAAAATTTTGCTTCAATTGATCATCATTGACATCGTTACTGGTGTCTATTGTATGAATCAGTCTGCCTTCACTGTAGTCCCAGATTTTTATAGTTCCATCCCCTGAGGAACTTGTCAAGACTTTATCATTGTGAGGCAGAAATTCTATGTGGTTCACAAATTCTTTGTGGCCCAAGCAATATGTTTGGATGTTATAGGTGTTGGGAAAGCAAGAAACTCTTATTTTTTCGTCTCTATCACATGAGATGACAGACTTGGTATCATTTGACTGTAAAACATCCAACAGTAAACTCAAGTGACCCAGAAGTTTAGTGCCAGAATCTTCTTTCTTTACATCATAAATTAGCACATCGCCACTTTTATCAGCCACTAAAATCTGTGAATTATCAACTGTGAATCTTATTCTACTGGCACTTCTTGGTATATTAAATTTTTGTTCACGTTCCAGTTGAAGTATATCATAAACTAACAGTTGCTTTGATGTTGCTGTAACAACAGCAATAAGACTGGAATCATTTGAAATTGCAATATCAGATATATAATCTTTTTCAGGTTGCTTGGGAATAAGTGGGATATCAATAACTTTATGATTTGAATAGTCGTATAAATCCACATGAAGTTCTTTTGCTACTACAATATATTTATCGGTTGCCACTAGAAGAGACATTATTCTGTGATGTTAATCTTTCTAATTAATCGCACTTTTAGTACGATGGGATTCTATAGTAAACTCAAGGCACAAACAAACACAGATTTAATTTATTAGATACTTTTTTACAGTTTTGCAGGTTAGTTTCTTAGTTTGTTTTTCAATTAGGTGTGAAACTTGTGACTAGGACTTCTTGACTAGTGACTACCTAACTACCTACGTGACAATTGACAATTTGACATTGTCACATTGACATTAGACATAGGACATAGAATTTTATTGTACTCTCAACTCTGTGACTGAGTTTTGGCGGGAACGTGATGGCGTCTATGTTGCTTCTCTGTTTTATTTATAATAATTATTGTGTTTAATTGAATATTAATAGTGTAAAAATGCGTTTTTTTATTGTAATATTATTAGTGAACGTGCACGAGTGTGGGCAAGTAAAACACAGCGGTAGAACAAGAGTTTCTAAATGGTGTCGACAAAACTCCGTAGAAAGAAGCTTCCAATAAAGTTACCGCTATTTCATTGGGGCCTAACTAGGTCGACTAAAATCTAAAGAAACTAGAACTTCTATTCTAAACTTGACACTGGCTAAATGCACAAATCTTGCAAAGACATAATATAAAAAAAAAATGGTTGTCTGTAAAGTCGGTTTACGTACGATAGTTTAACGTAACAACTTCATAACAAAACTGATGAAATGATTGCATACTTAACGATACAATTATGGTCATTGTAACGTTACGATTATAACGTTACGATGAGGGTAACGTTACATTGAGTCATCCTTTTTCGTGCGTGCAGCCGGCGTTCATCGATTTATTAGACGTTGTCACGTCAAAAAACTCTGTGACTGACTTGACACTTTAATGGTGTGGTGTGACTTATTTAGTCATACTTATATATATAAACTGACGCCTTTTTTACATGGGGGTAGGCAGAAACTACGAATAAAGAAATCGGGTATCTATTGATATCGATAATGTAATTAAAAATGTAATGTTACTTCCATGGTTGAGTAGCAGAAGATATCGACCTATGACACGAATTTCAACCTTACGTCATACGCAATAAAGTTTATAATTGCAACCACTGAGAATCTATGGTCGGGTAGTGGAATTTACTTGGCAATAGAATCTAGTTTGACTTTAGATTACAATACGTCGTAAATACTTTCTGCACTAACGCAAAATAAATCCTATTTAAGAGTGTCAAGTTTTTTTTTTTTCTTTTTTTTTTTTTTTTTTTTTTGTTTGTTCCTTACGGAACAGGCTAAGGTCTGAGACCATGCTGCCTAGTCATCAGTTAGTATTTTTCTTAAATGCATTAGAATGCGGATGTAACATATTCTAATATTTTTTGGAGTATTTGGCAGCAAATTGTATCGAGTCAGCCTTCCCAGTAAGCTTTGCGGAGGTAGTCAATACTACAATAAAATTCTCCGCTCCACTATCCCGAGATCGCTTCTGTCAATGATTTCACATATTGTCCAGTTGCGTAGACATTTGAGACACAAAACTACACCACTTTTATATCACAATATCCACTAGGAATCAATTTGCAAATAATATTACCAGCAGTAAGGATCGTAGCAGGTGGCGTTCTGTAGTTTCTGCCTACCCCCATGGGAAAAAGGCGTGAGTTTATGTATGTATGTATGTATGTATTAACAGCCGCTGAAGTTCACTCGAAAAAATCCCGCCAAAAACTCCTTTTTTTTTTTCTTTTCAGATGTAGGATCTGTGACTTATGCTTGTTTTGACTAAAATTAAAACGACAAATGAAACGATCGGCTTATTTATAGTGCGTTTTTTTTTGTGCGGCTTTTTTTAGTTTGGCGACAACGGTTCCCATAGTAATTTTGCTGCATTGCACTCAATTGCACTTCCACTGTTTTTTCTGTTCCGTGTTTGTATCACAAGATCAAAAATTTCTAAACGAGAGTCCCAAATGTCAAAATATCTAACGTGGAACATAAATTAAATGTCACTGTCAGTTTTACGCTATTCGTGTTTATTTGCAGCAGAAATTATTCGGATTATTCCTAATTAGTGGAAATTAAAAGAAACTGTACTATTTAATAAGAACTATTACTTGGATTTTGAAGATCTTTGAAAGAAGTAGATCATGGCTGCTATGATCAGTTCTTGGAACCCAGAAAAGAAACACAGCGACGTGGAAAGGCAAGTAACCTTAGGATAACATGGATTTATTCAACTAACTCAACATTTTATTTACATCTCGTAGAGCTAGACCTGTCATTAAGAAAGGGTGACTTGGTTAGCGCCCGTTAAAATCTTGTTGAACTTATCATAATTTTATGTCAATATAACAATAACAACACAAGCAATATTTAATTTCACAGATGGATATGCATTTACCCTGCGTACTTGAATAGCAAGAAGACGCTCGCCCAGGGCCGCAAGATGTCCAAGTCACACTGTGTGGAGAATCCAACTCACCAGGAGATCAGAGATGTCCTGGTAGCTGCTGGTCTCAGGGTGGGAGTTGAGAACAAGCTGTATCCTAGGGAACCCAGCAAGGTAATATTTTGTGTTCTAATAAGTTTCTCTCCTGGCTATTGTCCCAGTTGCGTTGTGGCACACCATATGGTTTTTGTACTCAGTTTATTTTTCATTTTCATTATACTTTTAAATATGATGCCTAGAGTCAATTACATACAAATAAAAGCAAAGAGAAACTTATTCAAAAATTACTTTTATAGTTCTCGCCAAACTTCTTGGCCGCCCTGAAGTTGGCTTACCAATGCGCAATGCACGGATCAGGCGGCTTTTGTATGAGATTTATTACTGTGCAGCCATTGTAGCTAACTTCAGGGTGCCCAAGAAGTTTGGCGAGAACTAAAACTGCTACCTTGGTTGAGTTTAGGTTTGGTTGTTGTATTTTCCAGCACCTTTACTAATACACTAACATTTTTGAATGATTATGAGAACTTTGACTCACAGTGAGTGAAACAAAGGTTTGTAATACTATCATAGATTCTAATCTGGTTTTTTTTCTAACTAGAATCTATGAATAATCCTTATTTTGAAAATATTAACATCAAGGTTAAGCAACGCGAGGTCGGTCCGTGGATGGGTGACCATTTCAACATAGCGAGTTTCCTCCGTGCCTCGAAAAGCACATTAAACCGTTGGTCCCAGCTGTCATTTGAAGATCTTTGACAGTCGTTACGGGTAGTCAGAAGCTTGAGATCTGACACCAGTCTTGCCAAGGGGTACTGTGTTACCCAGTTACTGGGTTGTGGAGGTCAGATAGGCAGTCGCTCTATGTAAAACACTGGTACTTAGCTGAATCCGGTAAGACTGGAAGCCGACCCCAATATAGTTGGGAAAAGGCTATGCAGATGATGATTAAAAGTGAAATCATCTCATTATAATTAAAAACCTAACTTATTAAAATATTTACAGGAAATTTTGTTCAGAGGAAGAATCAGAGTACAGTTAAAGAATGATGATGGCTCTCCAGTCAAACCAGAACTCCCTACTCGTGAGGCTGTAATGAAGCATATTGGAGAATCAATACCCAAGCTGAAGACGAGACAAAACAGGTGATTGTTTTAACAATTATATTTACAGTCGGCGAACCATGCTCGCCACCTAAACCTTTGCACTGCTCTTTTCTCTGAGAAAAATAAATTCTTACTTATTTCATTTTTAATTAAAAAAAAAATGGTAATTAAATATGTAAATTATTAGGTTCTGCCCATGAGTTTGTCCATGTGAAAGTCATCTATGGCATGTGGCAACTGTGAAGCTTACTATAACTGAAAGAATTCTCGAAATTTAATCAATAATTCCAGAGAGAGATTACCTCTTACAAACAATACCTCTTTAAAATACTAGGTTTTTTCAGTTACTTTCACACATGGCACTCAGAAAGCATGCAAGCATGAATTGATAAAAAGAACAGTAGTCACTGCAGATCTTTGTGTGTCTGAAGTTGGCTGCAAGACCCTGTGCAGTTGCTATTTTTGTATCAATGTTGAAGTAGAAGACAGCATTGTATAACTGCCTCTTTCACTTGCTTACGTTTGTCGCAAAGTCCTATCTCACTCTACTTGATGACAAACTGTTTCTTACGCAATGGTTTGCAGAACCTACTTTAGAGACACAAAGATGTACTATGACGACTGTACCATTTGAAACTCTGCAATAGAGTCGTTTTCTATCTGAGAAAGAATTTCCGTAATCCGACCAGTATATGAAATAAAAAAAGTGCTTTGCACACATGTGTTTGAATCCCATCCTCATTGCCAATGTAACATCAATGCAAAAAGTGGTTCATTTTTTCTTTTCAGACCAGTGGATCAACAGCCACAGGCAGCGCAAGCAAGCAAGGGCAAGGGAAAGAAAGGACGTCGATAATTTTATTTTTAATTTCAAAATTAACTATTTGTACAAAATACTTATCTACTTATAATATACAGTTTCACAAAATAATGTCTTTGGAAATCACTAAGAAACTTAACACTAAGACTAAGGGCGGTTACGCACTACACGTCCGTGTCCGTGATTTGAGTTCAGAGTTCAAAATTTTCTGAATTATGACAGATTATGATGGATATAGTTCGGATGTGGCGCGTAAGCTTCCATACAAGAAGTACAACGGCTACTTCGGAACCGAAATTTCACGGACACGGATCGGATGTAGTGTGATCCGAATCCGAGAAATGTCGGACCGTAGTATTTATTGTACTATAATGTAGAAGGTTTTACGCACTAGATCGGATCTCTATCCTTCGTAATACAGAACATATCTAATCGGATAGAACCCGGAACTAAAAATTGGGATTCGGGACAGATGCAGTGCGGAACCGCACTATGAATGTATGCGAATAGATTTTTCTGAGAATTTGTTCTGACCATTTTTGTGTTTGACTATACTATATCCATCAAATATCATCATTACTGGCGATTTTTTCTTTGGGGCGTTTGACTGACTTGTTGTAAAGTTCAAGCTATTCATTGTCGTCATTGTTTCATTTCCTGTACGAACTTTTTGATTTTCTTCGGCAATTGTGCTACCTCCGTCAGTGATTCGTTGATAACCGGCGTTATCGAGTGTGACATCGACGACGCTTTCTTCGGGAACTTCTTTGGACTGTACAGACTCTGTGCTTTCGTTGAAATCTTTGGATATGAATCCTCGTAATCTTCGAAGAGGTTCTTGTAGAATTCTTCCGCTTTTTGTTTTGTTTCTTCTATCTTCGAATTGATTTTCTCGATTGTGGTCATAGGTTGTTTCAGTTTTCGAGAAGATTTCAGTATCGGTACTGTTTCTTCTCGAAAATAATCCGGTATTATTTCGAACTCCGGTTGGTCTTGGTAGTCGAAAGCTTCTTGCACCGTCTCGTGCAGCACCGTGGGTATTCTCTTCATCATCTTCTGCACAGGACTCATTCTCTCCGCATCCGGCAGCATGTTCATGATCTCCATGATGCCTGGTGATATTTCCTTCAAAGTCTCCGTAAAGTGTGGCGCCGCTTCTCTCACTGATTCCATGATCGTCTCCCCGACCGCTAAAGGTATTTCTTGGAAGTAATACGGGTATGTTCTTATTCTGTCGGAAAGCGCCGAAGTCACTAGTGGTAATAATATTGGCTGTCGTGGAGGTAGCCTCGGTAGTGGGAGTCTCGGTAGTAATCGAGGACGCAGTGGTGACAGTCGGGGGAAAAGTAACTGTCTCTTCATGCGATGCCGATTCTGCGATTCCAGAATCGGATCCGTGTTTCCAGCCAACTTCGAAAGTTTCTTCAGAGAAGAATCGATTTCGCTTATACTTCTTTGTTTTGACTTCGTGAGACTCGCTCGAGTCTGTATTGAGAATATTATCAAACAACATACTAAGACTTTTAAGAAGCGGAATATATTTTTGTTTGAACTCCACATTTCCATTAATTTCGCGTTTCGTTGACTTATTCTTACGTTTGTATCTTGATTTTTGTATAAGTTTTAGCTTTCTAGGTTTTAGTGGGCTTTTGATCAGATATATCTTTTTATATTTGAGTGGGGATAATATATTTCCTCCCAGGGGTGTATGATCTGAAAAGAAAAAAATATATTACAGTACCTAACTTAATATTGATACGGAACGAGTTTCCATTGCTCTAAAAATAAATCTACCTCGTAAGTAACCTGATTCTAGGAAGTTTTTAATCCTCAAAGGACTCGACCTCAGGCGTTGGATTAGGGAGAAACGTTTGCTGCTGGCTGAAAACGAAGAATAATAACAGATAAAGGCACGTGTAAGTGTATATATGTAATGTTTTCATTAAAATAATGTGGTTTTGGCCCGCCCATGTGATATAGGGCCCTGTTTCACTGTACGTGTCATAAAGGCACAGATCGATGCATCGAGCCTTTCGTAAGTTTTCGCCTTCGTCAATAAAATTATTCCCCACTCCCCAGGGATTTTACTTGATGAATGAGCGTTAAAAAAATATAGTAGTTTCGTATCTATTCGTCGTAATATAGATAGGTAATCTAAAGTTAACACGACTAATCTTCATCATTCAATTAATTAGAATCTTAAGAACTAATCGCACAGTTGAATCATTGGCAAAAAATATAAGCTGACTGGAGATAATGGGTCGGCAAATTATTTTATTAATGGACCTTGTAAGTAGTGGAGTGCGTGTTACGCCGTAGCACAGTCGTAGTACGAAGCATAGCAAAGGATTATTTTTGAACAATTCTCTAGGGATGTTCTCTAGGGATAATCTCTAATATGGGATAAGGGCAGAAGATAACAAGTCTAAAAGTGTTAATTCAAAAAACAAAAAAAACCGAGCTAAAAAGACGTAAACAAGAAGAAAATCATGCTGTGCAGTCGGAGGATACATTTTCGCGAGCTCGCTGACCAAAACCTGATGTATCCTCCGAGTCGGTTAGTTAATGAACTAGGAGTGGGCACAGAGAAAATAAAACTATAGGAGAGGGCTCGCAATCTCGCATATGAAATGCAACAAGTGACATTCGAATTCACGTCCTCTCATCTGCTTTTTCCGCCTGAACCTTTGAACTATGAACGCTTATAGAAATTTTTTTTTTTTTTTTTTCTAAAATTGTGCATCTATACTTCATAAAAGATTGCTTGATCTCTGCGGCAGCTGTCAGAATCAATACAGTAAACAAAAGAGCTTGACAGGCTAACAATAACGTGTACGTCAGTTTGACATAATTATGTCGCAGAGATCAAGCTATCGTATAGTGATGAAGTTTTATTTTTGTTTGCGGTTGCTGTCACTTTTAGTTGCAATAGTAGGTACGTACCTGCTGATTTTTGCGGAACTGCGGTCTCGAATACTTTCTTTTGCTGCGACTCTGCGTAAATCACGTCGTTCAATGAAATCGTTTTAGCTTCCAGATCTGAAGACAACATAATGTTTCTATTAAAATTTAAGAAGCATGCTCCACATAGTAAATGAAACACGAGAATCTCTCAGGGCACAAGGTTTATTTATTCTTGGTCATGATTTTAAAAACACTATTCCAAGATTTCCAAGAAACGCGCGGGCAAACGGCCGCGAGAGGAACGGATTGGCAACACAGCGGGGTGGTTTACTACAAATTACTTTTTCACGTAAACTAGCAAATCACGAAATTAACACTTACATTTTAAAATAACACAGTTAAAAATAACATAATAGTACGAAGCATAGCAAAGGATTATTTTTGAACAATTCTCTAGGGATAATCTCTAATATGGGATAAGGGCAGAAGACAACAAGTCTAAAAGTGTTAATTCAAAAAATAAAAAAACCGATCTAAAAAGACGTAAACAAGAAGAAAATCATGCTGTGCAGTCGGAGGATACATTTTCGCGAGCTCGCTGACTAAAACCAGATGTATCCTCCGAGTCAGGTAGTTAATGAACTAGGAGTGGGCACAGAGAAAATAAAACTATAGGAGAGGGCTCGCATATGAAATGCAACAAGTGAGAT
Organism: Orthosia incerta; assembly: GCA_948252205.1. NCBI lineage: Eukaryota > Metazoa > Arthropoda > Insecta > Lepidoptera > Noctuidae > Orthosia > Orthosia incerta. The sequence continues at coordinate 13,837,366 of OX411748.1, forward strand.
TCGAATTCACGTCCTCTCATCTGCCCGTTCCGCCTGAACCTTTGAACTATGAACGCTTATAGAAAAAAATTCATTTTTTTTTTCTAAAATTGTGCATCTATACTTCATAAAAGATTCCTTGATGTCTGCGACAGCTGTCAGAATCAATACAGTAACAAAAGAACTTGACAGGCTAACAATAACGTATACGTCAGTTTGACATAATTATGTCGCTGAGATCAAAGCTATCGTAAAAGAAGTATAGTAATGAAGTTTTATTTTTGTTTGCGTTTGCTGTCACTTTTAGTTGCAATAGTAGGTACACGTACCTGCTGATTTTTGAGGAACTGCGGTCTCGAATACTTTCTTTTGCTGCGATTCTGCGTTAATCACGTCGTTCAATGAAATCGTTTTAGCTTCCAGATCTGAAGACAACATAATGTTTCTATTAAAATTTAAGAGGCATGCCCCACATAGTAAATGAAACACGAGATACTCTCAGGGCAAAAGGTTTATATATTCTTGGTTGTCACAGATTTTAAAAACACTATTCCAAGAAACGCGCGGGCAAACGGCCGCGAGAGGAACGGATTGGCAACACAGCGGGGTGGTTTACTATAAATTACTTTTTCACGTAAACTAGCAAATCACGAAATTAACACTTACATTTTAAAATAACACAGTTAAAAATAACGTAATAGTGCCATCTTCGGATTTCCATTTTCTGTCATTTTCGCGACAACTCGTGTACCTCGTTCATTACGTGCAGTTCTTGCTCTGCACTCATATTTATAATCTTATTCAATAAATGCTGAAGCAGCATCGTGTTTTATATTAATTGCACGTTTCCATTACTTGCTTGTACTTTGCCGTTCAGTTTTTAAGTTACGTGATATTAATTGCATCTTCTGCCACTTCATGTAGGTACAACATAAATTAATTATGACTGAAAAATATATCGACTTCGATGGCTGTTCAATTGGGATGATGACAAAAAATATTTTTAGTCCGTCAGTTAGATTATCTAAAAATATTGGTCACGTATTTTTTCTTTTGTCATTTAAATAAAAAAGGACGGCGATACATTGCGTTGGAATATCGTATGACATCACGCTGTGCTACTGACTAAGTGACGTCACAAGCCCCCAATCCTTTGATGCGCTTTAGCTTTGTAAATTTTTATTTATTTGATAAATCAAAAAAATCTTGTCTAATATTATTTGACAATCTCATTTTTGTCATTTTTAGGGTTCCGTACCCGAATGGTCCAAACGCTGTCACTAGATTGTCCGTCTGTCTGTCCGTTTATAGGTGCTAATTTTTCAGGAAAACCGCGTGATAAAATATGTGATGTCTGTTTACGACATTTTAAATCATTGTGTTCTATTGAGTTGATGTCTGTTTTTACTGTTCGTTGTTTTTGTGATTTGTCTGTAGGAATAGCAAAGTAAGCAAAACGAAAAACATCTACAACCCAACAAATTTTTATATTGTCGTAGTATAAAGGGCATAGTGAATAGTCACCCTGAGTCATTATGAATGTACTAAAACGTGTCTTCCGCTTTCATACGGAATTTCACTCACGGATCACGTACATAACATATGTACCTATATTGGGCGTTGTAACTAGGTACCATGAACTGGTAGGTATCCAAATGACAATGCTATTTTTGTATTATTATTTATATATATATGTATGTCGCCTCTAGTGCTTGAGGTCGTGGGTTCAAAATGAAATCCGGGCTAGTAACAATGTGGCTTTTCAAATTCATATGTACTTTCAAGTTTATCATGGACGTCGCTAAAAACGGTGAAGGAAAACATCCATCGTAAGGAAACCTCGACTTATAGTTAATACTAGCTGAGCCCGTGGCTTCGCTCCCGTCATCTGTCTGCCAACCCTACCCTACTAACCCTCCTGCCCACTTTACTTACCAACCTACCAATTTTTTTTCTATAGTCATCATTCTTTTGCGGAGAATCATACCACCGCCATTCAGAAAATGACTTCAAATGCACAACGCCATCTATCGAATATCGAGTTCAACTGTCCGAGTATCTGAATTGCGTGCGTTGTGATAATTTTACTTCTTGAACACTTTAAATTCATCTAACTTTTGATAGAATAAACCGATTGCGATGAAACAAAAACTAAGTAATTCTTCAAGTCACGCACACAATGTATAAAAGTTATCTACATTGGTTTCGTACATTTCAGGTGATGCGTGCACAAATAAACAGACAAAAAGATAAACAGACAAAAAATCCAAAAATGCTGGAAATAGGTTCTGTTGCTTAGGGCACCCCTACCCGGATAGGTTAGGTTACTTTAGACCCTTCAGACAGAACTCTTTTTCAAATAGTCTGGGCATTATGAATAATGCCGCATTAATCACTTGGTCTATAACATATTATAGGTAGTAGATATTTATATGTTGAATAAATATTATTAGAGAAAGCGGTTAGCGGTAGGCCTTTCTTAAGTTGTCAGTGAATATTTGCGGTCTTTTGTGATAAACAGATGTATAAATTACCAGAGCATATAATAATACCACTCGACAGCTGAAGGGTTCGTTTGCTAAAATATGTAGACTTACATTTCTGAATGTAAGTATCATCATAAAAATCACAGATATAAATCTAACTAGATGACGCGATTGTATGTGCTTCGCGTGTCAAAAAACGGAGTAAAAGTACGATCAGTAATCCACTGAACCAACGGGAATCCACCGAAATCTAGAAAAATGCCTGGTTATGCCATATTGAGCTGTAAAAACTGTATAGAAAAGTTGGCCGAGGCATTGGAAATGTTTTCTTTCATTGGTAAGTAAATTTGTTTTTCATTACTCATACTCGGAAAGTAGGTCTGAAGTTGCTTGAGGAGCGGGTTGAAAGTAATACTTTTCAGCCCTAGGGAGAATCGCTTTCAACTGACAGCTGTCAAATTATTTAAAAAAAAAACTAGTTCCTTTTCACATATCTATTGAACCATGTTCCAACTTTCTATACAACCACCAAGTAAAATTGAAATAACTTAAAGTTAAGTATTGATTAAAGAATATATATTTTTTAAATAACTTTATTATAATTTAGTTTCAACAATTTCTTTAAAATAACTTAGATTTGGGCAAAATATTTACCATTTTTTCAATGATGAAAATAAAAAATAATTGCTGAATAGCAGGCCGGCCACAGAAAAAAAAACAAACAAAATAGGCGGGAAAGCGGCAATAATTTTTTCTTTAGCTAATTTATGTTTTTATTTCCTTGTATTTGTAATGAAAAGCGCAGTGTTTACCTCGGGTTAAAGACTTATTTAGTCCCTCGAACTATTGGCGCCCTCACTTCGTTCCGGGCGCCAAACCCCGTCTCGGGACTAAATAAGTTACTTTCACCCCTAGGATAACAATGTACTATTTAAATTGTGTGTGAAAAAGTGACACGCTTGGTTTTCATAAAGATGGAGGGACTTGCGTTATCTAGTTAGATTTATGTCTGTGATAATAAAATAGAGCGTTTATACGGACTTCAAATTACCTTAATACAAGGTATTTTTATCAAAAGCTTGGAAAAGTCTGGAGACGTAAATTCTTAGAAGCTCTTGGAGTTCTTTACAGGGAGAGAGGAAAAAAAATACTATGTACTTATTACGTACATTCATCGTACTCATAACATGTTTGATCTCTAAAAAGACGCTACTTACAACAACTGTTATTTGCAGTTTGGGTGATAAATTATCACATAAAATTGTAGATAATGGCTCTTTTATATCAAATGTTTCGATAAATAATAAAATAAGGGCAGTAAAACAAAGGAGTAGCTGCAGGGTCGGCCATCGTTAAAATATTACGATCGTCCAATATCGAAGGATGAAATCTTTAATCGTATATAGATCTGAGTTTTACGTGGAAGTAAAGTGGCCTCTGGCGGCCGGAACAAAATAGTTAGATAAGTCCAACAACTTATAGGCGAATAAATCATATTCCCTAATGCAATAAAACTAATCGAGCTTATAATATTCGAACGACCCTATATTTCGGCACTTCACATCTTATTCATCGCTTTTATTTTTCTCATCGTGGCATCTATGGAATCATTTTTCTTTGAATTTTTGCCTAATATTTAGTTTTTAGGGTTCCGTACCCAAAGGGTAAAAATGGGACCCTATTACTAAGACTCCGCGATCCGTCTGTCTGTCTGGCTATCCGTCTATCACCAGGCTGTATCTCATGAACGGTAATAGCTAGACAGTTGAAATTTTTAAAGATGATGTATTTCTGTTGCCGCTATAACAACAAACACTAAAAACAGAATAAAACAAATATTTAAGTAGGGCTCCCATACAACGAACGTGTTTTTTTTGCCGTTTTTTGCGATACTGGTACGGAACCATTCGTGCGCGAGTCCGACTCGCACTTGGCCGGTTTTTATTTATATTACCTGCTTATATAAGTACTGATTTCTAATCCCTGGATACTTAGACATATCAAGATTTGTACGAAGAGCTTCCTAAGTAGATCCAGTCGTAAGGATTCAGAGCATTCCATCACAAATTTCTTTATTTGAGTTTGTGAGGCGAAGAAGGTACGGCTCCCTTCAACCCAATTTATAATATAAATGGGGGTTTATGATATGAATTTATGTAATAAATGGCGTTGAAGAGTATGTTTTTTCTCAAGGTAAACGATAGGATTTATTTAAAAGTGATTTTATAGCTTGCGGCATTTTATTTTGATAGGTATGAGACACCTCTTTGGTTTAGTGTCCGCTACTGATGACCGTGGTGCTGGGTTCGATTACCGGATCGGGAAAAGTGTGGATTTTTCGTCTGGAATAAGTATACGGAAACAGAAGATTGTTGTGCCACACTTGTGTAATATCTAAATCTACACATATTACACTCTCTCTTGAATCTCTACCTATTCACACACACATCATCGCTTACCATTAGGTGAGGTATGGTCAAGCGCGAACTTATCAGTAGATAATTAAAAAAACCGTAGGTAAAAGTAATAACAATAATAATAAATTTATTTGGCACAAAAACAAATTACACAAAAACAAATGGTCCTGAAACTCTGGTGCCCGTGGTAGGTAATGAGAACCTGTATTACAGGTCACCAGAATTCCATCCCCCAGCCATTTAAACACATCTTCTTAGAGAAAAGAATCTAAAATAATATATATGATCCTGACGTTGTGATGGGCAGCTGAATCCGGTAAAGCATAGCAGCACTGTTTAAGTTCGCTGTTCAAATCAAGTAAGTTATTTATAGAAGATCGTTACTGAAAAAATGAATATGTACAGTCAAGGATCAAATGTGCAGTCTTACTCTCCCAAAAATCTTGCAGGCGTTGGCGTTTCGTGTAAGTGTTAGATTATCCTGAAACGCTAACGTTATGTGAAAATTTGTGAAATATAATAAAATAAATATCTATTAATAATTATCTACTTATTAGACTCACATTCTAAATACTTACATGCCTATGCTTATTCTTAAGAGGAAACGGGGGCAGAGAGAGTGCCGCGCCGGCTGAATTTCTTTAGTAAAAATTCATAATTCGAGGTTTAGCTCTCGTCTCTATTCTCCTCCAATATTGGACCAATTTAAAAGATATTCCATAAACTGAAAATTTAAAATATATACTATGTTCCTATGTTTTCCTTTTTGATGATACATTATCTTTAGAAGCACTAGAGCCCTCAAAAAATGTTCAAAATTGCGCTGTCAACAGAGGTTTAGTGTGCAAATTTGACAAATATAAATGAAAAAAGGAAAACAGAGGGACATAGTATGTATCTTACTTTACCAGTTTAAGGAATATCTGTTAAATTGGTCCAATATAGGAGGAGGCAAGACACGGGAGCCAAACCTCGAATTATGACTTTTTACTAAGGAAATTCAGTCGGCGCTCTCTGCCCATATTTCCTCTTAAGAATGGAGAGTAGACCTATCCCTACATAACGACCACTGATCAGCAAATTTTTAATTCAAATATTTGATTCGATTCAATTTGAATTTAGAATCTGCTTATTAGTGGTCAGGCTAATCTTATTATGGTTGAAAAGTTTTACAAATAAGGCCTATTACCTAAGTCGCATACAAATAATTTAAAAGTTATCACTGTTCTTCCATGTTTATTCACTACAATCGGCCATTTTACTCTGCGGTTGATAAAACGTTCGTTTTATTTGTACCCAAATCCGAAGGCCCGCCGCGGCTCGAACGCTAGTGGTCGGTTACTTCCTCAATTTACGAGCGCACATAGCCCGGAGTTAGTATCGTTGTCGTCACGCTTCGTATATTGTGCATTTATATTTCAACCAATATACATTACTTACTATTTGTTGGGGATAGTCGCCGATACTGGACTTTTTATTCGCCTTTACACCGTGGCTGTTAGTTTCTTGATTAGTTCATGTTTACAGGGTTTTCACGATCAAAACTTTCAGATAGGGACCGCTTTTTAAGTATAAATAGGAAAGCAAAAAAGTTTCCAACACATAAAAGGAAAAAAAACCACTAACGCTGAACATCTAAGCGCTCAAAATTCGTAAGTCGTAAGTATAAAACAATTTCCCAAGAGCTTGGTTTCTGTTAAACATTATCAGTGTTCTTTTTCGTTGGCTATTTCGGTATGATGTCGCTCCGAAATTCGCAATTTGAACGAAGTATATCGAGTGCACTGTATCTTAACAGGCTGAACCGCCCGGAGAGTCTTACCACTGTTGCGATAAACGGATTTCGGAGGGTTGGCATTATTCCGCCCTAATAGAGTGATACTTCTTTAGGACCATTCAGGAAACTGATGACACTATTTGGTTTTGCCATAAAAAGTTATGATATCATATTTGCGGTATCAAAATATTACGAACAAATAATGCTTTCGTCGCTAGCCTCTCGCCTTTGATAATAATTTCTTATTTTTTATAGTTAGAAATAAATATTACAGCTGACACATTTATAACATTAGGTAGGTTTATTCGTACGCTTCTTGTTTTTGTAATAAAAATATAAACAAGCAGAACGGAATTATTCAATGTGTATTGTTTACTCAGGTTTTGGTAGCGTCAGCAAAACGCTTTCACAAATGCGTGACCGAACATTGATTTTGTTGATAAACAAAAGATGAACGTTGATTTTTCATTGAAACGCGATTCATTGTATTTGTTCTATATATACTGTTTTCTATTTGAGTAATTGAAGTTAGAACGTGTCAAACCCATATAATAAATTACTGCAGCGGCCAGCAAAAGGCTTGTTTAGTACTTTTCTCAAATAATACGCGAAAATTAAAACTATTTAGTACCTAGAACTCATTTTGTCAAATACAATTACTTTTCAAAATCAATGGGGAACAACGAACAACAATATTTTTTCCCGCGATAAAGTGTTCATTTGTTTTTTTTTCAATAAACGGGCTTCTATTTGCAAGCCAGTTCGAAATTTAAATAAAACCTTTGATAAGTTACCTCCTTGGTTGCCACGTTTCGGAGTAAAAGATTGTTCCATTTTTAAATTACACGACAGATGTCGTCTTATTAATAAACGTGGACCAAGGTTATTCCAAGCTAATGCTTGGAATAAAGTTAATCTAACCTATAATAATTAATAATTATAAATAATTTTTGTACCAACCTAATGTTTGGTACTAACCAATTTCCGTATTTAATAAACACAGAATAAGGAAAGATTATACTAATCTGACTCTAGTCTTGGACTAAAAGTTATTCCATGGTGCTAGCTAGTTTAAGGTCGGATTAAGGTTGGATTAAGAGTGTATCCATGGCGACTACATTTATTATTTTTGATTGACATTTTGTTGGTTGTTATTTGATGATGAAAATTTTTAGTTTAATATATTGTACTAGACAGGAAACACTATTTCAGGAATTGGCATGAAGGAGATGTTTTTAATACTTAGGTATATTAGTATGAGGGATACACTCGTCATCAGATCTATCAAAGCACTACGAATATTTAATACTAGCTGTTGCCCGTGTCATTGTCTGCGTAGCATTAGTAGGTTCTCCTAATAGCCTATTTTTAATGTCGCGCAGATTATATTGTGGAGGTGTGGGCCGCCTTACTTGAGAAATTATTAGTTCACCATACAAATTTCTACCTTCCTTGTCACCGCCTTAAGGATGGTTTCCGGGATAAAAACTATCGTATGTCCTTCCCAGGGTCTCAAACTAACTCCATTGAGGTAATTATGTAATACATAATATCTCAATGACTAACTCCATTCAAATTAAATCAGTTTAGCGGTTTAAGCGTGAAAAGGTAACAGACAGACAGCCAGCCAGAGTTACTTTCGCATTTGTGATATTTTATTATAAGCGACTTAAGTATGACAGATGTACTTTAAGTCATCAAATTTCTTGGTTTCATTCACTGGTTCATTCTTTTTACTTTTAAAATCAACTGGGTTGCCATAGCTTACGCGTAAATCCAAGAGTAACAAATGAATAGTTAGTCCGAGGTTATTCCATGTTTATTAATAACATTGCTAAACCTATGTTAATCCTTACTTACTCCGGGATTAGCTAGTCCAAGAGTAGCTTCGGAGTAAGCTGGTAATACGCCATTTTTTTAATAAGACTGATGGAGTTTACGTTTATCTATACTATATAATATTATAAAAAGGAAAGATTTTTTTGTTTGTTTGTACCGAATAGGCTCCGAAACTACTGGACCGATTTAAAAAATTCTTTCACCAATAGAACGCTACATTATTCCTGAGTGACATAGGCTTTTTAATCCCGTAAACGGGTCCTGTGGGGTGGTTCACGGGAGTGAAGCCGCGGGAAACAGCTGGTTATTTATATGGATTTTCATACTTTTGCCGACCGCTGCTCACATATATTTGGCTAGCACAGCAATTTCGATTTATCTCGAAGTCATTGTCAAAATAATGCTCAAATTTCCAGCATGTGTGTGAGAAAAAATATTTGGTTAATAAGTACTCAATTTTAAAATTTTGTTTTGGAATTGGGAGTAAGTTCCTATCGTAGCTATAGAGCCAGTTTAAAACAAAGCAATGGAATTCGCAATAGGGAGTTGGCATATTGCCTCAGTTCCAAGTTTTACTGCCGCTATCTCAGGGTTTATGCCTTATAAAATCTGCTGCCGCGGCCACGCAGAGTCGCCGCCAGCTAAAAGTATGACTGCCGAACAGATATTATCGCAATTGGAGGGTAGTATTGTTCAATGGAGAACAGCTTGTATTTCAGGACTTTATTTTCTTTACCTCTCTTCAAGCTATTTGAGAGGTTACGACTCCGTTGGTTTGTTGTTTTAACACTTGACGTGTTGAATTTCAGCTGTAACTTTTACCTATTATAAACTAATTGTGCGCAGTATAAATTACATAGGTACTTACCTACATGCATTCTATATTTCATACATTTGATTAGTTAATTAGTTAATTGATTGTGTAGGGAGTAAATTAGGAAAATAACGAATAAAATATTACCTAAGCACCTACTTAAATTGCAATAGCTAACAAACTAATCTTCAATAAAGATATGTACTTAGTTGTTGACATAATCTGTGAGTTGTAAGAGATAAATAAGCATACAACAAGGTTACCTATACAAAGCGAAGGGCAACATGTTTTGTACACAAAACTATTTACAAAAATCTCGGTCCTAACGGCATATAAGGTTGTTTATACGTCCACGGCCCTACTTGCAAACATCCGCAGGAGATGACTTGGGCGAGTCCACATTTTATATCCCTCCCCACTTTACGTCCGTCTCTCGGTAGTCCAGTCCGGTTCGATACCGATGTGGCTGGCAATTTTATTTGCACGCAAATTCGAAGGCTCGTAACATGGCCGGAACTGATGGGTCCCGGTAACGAACTCCACACTCGTATGGTCCGACTTGATGACTTTCATTTCCTTCTACTTCGTTGTAACTGTAACAAGATGCTCGACAACGTTGTAATATTTTTGTTTTTGTACGATTCATTTATAAGATAATTAACCTGGATCAAATATGAGACTACTTATATCAGTAATCAAAACGGTGTTTCCTAAAATCATATCAGTTTTAACTTTTTTGGCTTTGTCCTTCCGTGAGACAGACTAGTACCTACGGAGGACAGTGCGTATCATACTCGGGCAACCAAACCCGTGACCAAACATACCCGCCTTTGTTATTGTAATAAGTTTGGTTGTATTAATGATATTTTTTGCAATACATTTTTTAATGTTTAACTTATATCGAATATCAAGAATACGTGTCCACGAATACCTAGATACTCTTCCAAAACCAAATATCAGTCCCTCGAATATGTTCCTGAAATCGTAAAAACACTGTCATCGTAAGGGTAAAGGCATATTTTGTATTGAGTGCCATCCCCGGCAAACCGTGGCCATTGAATCCGCAGAATGTACGCCCAAATGTAATAAGGAGAGGCGATAGGATTCATAGATAGGTGAACAAAGACGTGACGTCACAATGGGACTTGCTCTCTCCGTATTGTCTATATTTTTGGTTTACAACATACAAGCTTTGTGTGCCTGATATACAATTTCTGTTTGGAAAATTATGTGCTCGGTTACCTAATTTCGTTTTAGTGTGTGTTTCATGTAAGTTTCTAACGTAACGCAGTATTGTTCAGCCACAGGATGTAGTTGGGAGTTTCGAATGTTCAACATTCATTTTATTTGTTTCGCTAATTTTGTTTAGATTTTAGAGGTGCAAAAAGGATTAGGGTAAAAGTTAATCTGCTTAACATAAAATAGGGTTTCAAGATAAACTAATAAGGGTTTTATATAATAATCTTGAAAATAGGTCTTAAGCCGATCATCCAGTTCAACCGAGTACCGATTATTACCTATTGTCACAAGCAAATGCATGCGAACTGCGGGTGGTCACCTTTTATTTGTAGCTATTATTAGAAAATTCTGGGTTTTACTTTGACGAAAATTTCATGGCCATAATGTTAGTCACCTAAGTCTGCGATTTCTGCTCTGTCACAAACTTTGGCCTTTGCAGGCGTCATATTCGTTTGTTATGAAACCATAAAAAGTGAATATTGAAAATTGAATTTTCCATCATACACAGAAAATTTCGAAGAAAACAAACTTCCAAGTTTTTCTCGGTACACTCACGGTAACTGTTACGTTATAATGTCTTCGAATATGAGTTTTTATTTTCTAAGAAATAACGTCTGATATGAAGAAGCCTATAAATGCTGAGAAGGTTAAAGAATTCGGGCGAAGGGAACTTTTATATATCATGATATAACGGTCAGTGTTACAACGTATAAAATCATATGAAAATTGATTTTCACGAATTAATGTGTCAGAGAGTATAGGTAGTTCGCAACATCCGCGCGGCGAGGCTTATCTCTGAGTTTATGGGCGCTAGCATCCGTTCGCGAGGCAGGAATCGACCGTTACAACCCAGTTAGAGCAAATATTCAGCTCGTATTTAAATATTCTCCAGTACAATCTCGGCTTTATCTTCTGCGAGGGACGTACTACATAGTACGTACAACAGAAGGTACCTACCTGTGTTTTATCTTTAGTACCTCTGCTACTGGTATTGTGCGCTGTTTCATAATGATTGTCGATTAGGTTTAATAGAACTATAAAATTCCTCTTCGTCAAGCAAGAAAATTGTTTTTCACTTACGCTCTAATGCTGAGCGAAACTGACGAAAGTACCTATCTTACAATTTTTGTGTAGATTTACCTTAACAGATCCAATAACATCTTTATTGAAATACAAAGGAAGACTTGTCGCTACAATATGTCGATAAAATATTCAAAGAAATAAGAGGTTTCTGTCGCGTGTTGTACAAGGACAAATATCATTCAGAACATACTCTTATTTATACGTGTGTGAGATGTGTGTGTTAGTACGTACGTACTACTCGGTACTACGTAGGTTTCCGATATCGGTACATAGGTGCTTAATATTTCATGTGCGAGTCGGGCCGGAATGCGAACGGAACAATTTGCCAATAATCCTATCCCGGGGCAATAACTGAGGTGGCGCCCAGCAGAAATGGGTGTTATTGCCCATGAATGATTTCTGCGCAACTCATAAGGCCGACTTGAATTCTTTTTGTATTGAAATTGCGTATTCCTCTCTTGTTTGATTAACTTATTCGGTCTCATTTTCGATATTCCATTTAGGTATACTAGACTTTCATCTTCGTGTCAGGTTTTCACGTTTTGTCAGCCCTCTAGACTTTATTAGATTATATACTTAGGTACCGACCTAAATCCTATGAGTGTTCCAATAAATTATTCTAAAATCCTTAGAGAATAAACATTTGGTACATATTTTAGATCCCAACCAAAACCAATCTACATAAAATCCATTCAGATAAATACGCAGTGCTTTAAGTAGTTCCATACAATCCATAATTTAGCTTAAAATAATGAGAAATCCATTTAAAGCCGTGCAGTTCATAATTTATACAAACGGGTTTATTACCTCGTTATTGCTAAACGAATAGATTTTTCGTCTGCAATTTCGGTTCAGGTTAATAAATCAATTTGTCGAGCACAAATGTTCTCTGCGAGCAAAGTCCTGCGGAGGACAATATGCTCGCTCCATTGTGGCTGCAAATTCAATTTATATTCAGATCTGTACAGAAATAGAATTGAAACTTAGATTGCGGCTAGATACTGGCAGGTTTATAATAGCGAGCCGCTGCCGCTGCTGACTATTTCTAACTAAATATCCTAGATGAAACTTTTAACTTTAGGACCCCGCCTAACCTCTAAAAAACTTAGTATCCTCTAATTTAAGTATTAAGACGTAAACAGGATGAATGTTTGATTAAATTCCTCCTTTATCTGATTTAGATTGTAACCTTTACGGATCGGGACTATCTGAGACGGTCGAAAAGCTCAGCGGAACGCAATCTCTTCCCTGTCCGCAGTATAAATAACCGACTGACACACTAAATATGCGCGGTCCATCCATGAGGAGTATTATCGAATGAGGGAATAAGACAATTTTATCTTATTCCTGGGAATAGGGTCCTTCATATTTATTTGCTTATATAACGATGTATCTACGTCGAGTTTTGGGCGTACGATCCCTATTAGGTAGCTATAAATTATGAGATAAATGATAACGCTTATCATTAATACAAAGATTTATTCGAGATAAATCCACGTAAGGGACACGGAGGACAATCGTAATGTACGTTTTATGTACATTTATGTATATTAGAGATGAATTATGATGGTAGGCCGTGAGATATGCTTGCAGACATCCAATTACAAATAGATCGTGGAGTGGAAGAATTGACGAGACAGCGTGAGATAAAAAAGGAAATTGCTTATTGCTTGTATTTCGATTAAATATAATAAATATTACCTGTGAAATAAATTCCAGGTAGTGATTCTACTTATTGTAAGAGTTTCTTTTTAAGGTTACACTAGTCGATTTTTTTTTCATACAAACGTAGTCTAGGGATTATTCCACTGTTTGACGATGTACGTTAAAAATAAAAAGTGATATCAATTTGTAAAAAGTAAAAAAAGAAAATATTTGAAAGTTATGAGCGTCGAAAGGTCCACATTTCGACACTAATTTTAACGCATTTTTGGGCGCCAATAAATACCATAAGAAGACGCAAAATTGCAAAACGGCCTCCATACAGGGATAGATTAGTAGTTCAACAATGCATATAATTTTATTTTGAACAGATAGATTTAGTCGTTTTTTCATGATATCTAGACTGCCAAAGGTCTGTTTATAAAATTTCGCGCGCTCGGTTTCGTCCTAAATCATTATCCATTTCGCTACAAATTTGCAAAAGTGTGTATTCGTACGCGAACTAGCTTCCTACTGCTCATCAAAGCATCTATCTCTTCCGCACGTGTTGTCGGTTGATATAAAATGCATTTTAACCCCGCGCACAAAATAGTTCGTGCCGTTGACTAGTGTAACCTTAATTTACTAATATGTGATTTCGGTGGTAACAGAACAACTGGTGGTGCTGTTCAACTACTGGAGATCCTCCAGTAGATGAACAGCAGTAGTATTATACATTAATTTCTTCGGAAAGCCTGGCAGCGTTATGTGAGGGGGAGAAGGGGGCACATTAGATAAATTAAAAGTGGACAGTGGCGTTAGGACGAAGTCACAACAACGGAGGGTAACGCTGCTGCAAACGTTCATACTCGTAAGTGGCTACTAAACTTTATTGTAGTGTTTACGACCAACGAAAATACTTTTATAGATATTTTTCGACGCAGATAGGAGATGTGCGGTTTTCTTGCGGCCTGTAAATAAACACACATTTAAGACTGCGGTAAAGGAGATTTGTTTCTCTTGCAGAGTAAAATGGGAATAGTTGTGAGGGCCCAGGTGTAGTTGCAAGAGCCCAGCCGCGGTAAGCTTAGATAAAGTTTACTTATACATATATGCTGAAACAGTCTTCGCCAAGTTTTGTAGGTATATATATCTTGATAAGACAGGCGTATTTAGACTCAACCACAGCAAAACGAGAACTTACTCGTACAACGCAGGCAGGTAATGCCGTACCTTTAAAATTTTCCGAAATTAGTTTTTCAACGTTATAATTTTTTTCAACGTTATAATTTTTTTCAACGTTATAAGTTTTTTCAACGTTATAATTTTTTTCAACGTTATAATTTTTTAACCCCTGACGGAAAAACAGAGGTGTTATAAGTTTGACGTGTGTACCTGTGTATCTGTCTGTGGCTGCTAAACGGACGAACCGATTTTGATTTCGTTTTTTTTTTGTTTGAAAGGTGTAAAGTCACCTCGAGAGTGTTTTTAGCTATGTTTGATGCAATTCGGTTCGGCGCTCTAAAGTTATGGGCGTTTTACTGTAGTACTGTGTGTAGTAGGGTAAACCACCCTATTGCTGGTACCCCTCCAGTTATTGGCACTTCTGAGTTTATAGACTAAAAATAAGAAAACCATAACATTACGCAATGTTGGTTTTTCTATGCCAGTAATAGGATTTCAGATAGCTTTTTTATAATTTTGTGGTAAAATGTGTATAATTACTATTTCACTGGATGAAACAACTCTTAGAAGAGAATATTTCCAATGCCATTCTATTTTTTGTACGCTAGTGCATTTCAATATGATTTTCTTTCTATTAGATTACGTGCTAGGAGAGGCAGAAAGTGCCAATAACTGGGTATCTTAACCTACATCTCCATGTGAAGAGCTCGTCTACGGAAGCAAGGAGGTGTTTTCGGGTGGCAGGTACACTGCCTTGCAAGTTTGCAGGAGGCTGTGGAAAAAGGGCAAGTAAGAAATTAAGTTCCGTTTACGTACCCTGAGTTTCTCAGCTCAAAATTGAAAATTCATTCAACCAATCACAGCAGATAACGCGTGCTTGACAATTTGTCACATTAATTCTGCGATAATTTTGGGCTGAGAAACTCGGGGTTAGCAAGCAGTAAAAAGTAATGTTTCCGAATTAATAGAGCAAAATTAAAACTAGCTGTTTTAATTAAGTCAAATAAGAACAGATTTCTCAAATGCTCTTTGGTGTTAAGAACGTGTCAATTGTCCCCCCTACTTTAGTATCAAATTTTGACAGGTTTTCAGGCTTAATTACAGTTTGACAAATAGTCAACTTCAAATGCTTAATTCAGAAATCGGGCTATCTACTGTTTGTCAAATAGTCAACTTCAAATGCTTAATTTAGAAAACGGGGGTACAACTGTAAAAGTTACATTTAACTAAATCTCACCTTTACTCTAGCATAAAGTTTGGATAAAATCGGCCCTAAAAACATTTGATGTAACGACTTTGGTTACGGCAGAAACGGACTCAATAGTTCCCGTTACGTCTTTGATGTGGAACTTATCTCTATTTCGCATACAAAGGCCGGAGATGGCACATTTTTAACATCCAGAGCTGTATACATTCGTATAATCTTTCAAACGTTTAAAAATAGCTTTCAATGGACTTAAAATGTATTGAAATGGCGGTAAAGGACCTTTAGGGTGAAGAAATAAAGTTTTAAACAAGTAAAACAAACTAGAATGCTACGAGTGTATTTTTACCACATAGGTAAGTACGGTTATAGAAACTTCTGCGGCTATTACTCGTCATTTTAGTACGTACTTGCGTTTTGCTTTCAACTCCTCTTCTCTTCGCTTTATTAGCTCTGCGGTAACTCAAATAATACAAAAGTAATGAGGCCGAGGTACTTTCAGCAAGAAGGTTCATTTAACAACGTTTTATTTTTAAATTATCTTCATTAAAATGAAAAAAAGTCATTTTGTTTTCACGATTTTCTTCGAGTTAACTACATAGCTTCATTTGGAAATTACAAACTTCGAAACATTGCCTTTGTAAGGGGATTAAAAGCTTAAGTTACATAATTACCTTTCACAAAATTTTCTCCGAAATTGCCTATTGGTAAGTAGGACTTAACTTTTGAGTAAACGTTTATAGATTTCCTAAAACAATAGGAAATTTATCTATTGTTTTAGTTTTTAAAAGGATTTGTTTTCTGGAACCTACTTTTTGATACAAAGGAGGAAAAAGGTTTAAATATTTTTTTTATCACACTAATATTATACAGGCGAAAGTTTGTGAGTGTGTTTGTATGTTTGTTACTTCTTCACGATTAAACGGCTGGACGGATCTGGATGAAATTTGGCACAGAGATAGATTATAGTCTGGTATAGCTCATAGGCCTCATTTCTATCCCGGGATAATGTTACCTTGGGATAATATTTGTACATATAATGAGCAATACATATCCAATGAGCCCGAACACGATGGAACTAATCTTGTCTGCTTGAGGACTTGCTATGGCCACCTTCGGGCTCATGAGACCTGCTCCACAGTACCATATCATTTCAATGTTCCAAGTTACTCCCTTGAGTACTAATTAGCAGACACAATAGAAATACAATTGTTTCTGGACACCAAAGTTTCAAATCGCACTCAAGGAGTGTACGTCAAGTTACAGCTTAATCGGATGTCAGGAAGTGCTTGAAAAATCGATTACTAATTGCCGGACACACATACGAAAACTGAAACCGAATCTATATTCTAAATCATCATCAATCAATCAATAAATCTGTAGAAAAGTCGTTTTATACAACGAAATTATTTCCAAAAAAAATAGCCAGGGTGTTAAAGAATAACCAACAGAACCCATTTCCAGCATTTTTGGCATTTTTTTCTGTTTGTCTGTTTACGCATCACGTAAAATGTACGAAACCAATGTTGATAACTTTTATACATAAAAATTGTGCGTAACTTGAAGTATTACTTAGTTTTTGTTTCATCGCAATCGGTTCAATCTATCAAAAGTTAGATGAATTTTAAGTGGTCAAGAAGTAAAATTATTACAACAGACGCAAATCAGATACTCTGTCATTTGAACTGCGTATTCGATAGATGGCGTTGTGCATTTGAAATCATTTTCTGAATGGCGGTGTTAAGCGCCTACATCCGCTTTAGTGCCGTAAAACGGTAACTTTCTAAAGCATACTCCTTAGTAACGGCTAGGTTAAAAGGTTTGAAAAAAAAAAATATTATTGTTTCATGTATATTATTTTTAACACATGGTTTTTTCGTGTAACAAATTACTTTAAAAAAATAATTAACAACACGCTAGTTTTTCGCTACTTTTGGATACTCCTCCAAAACGACTTGGATGTTTAAATATATTTTTACACAGAAAAATTGATGGCTGGCATTTCTTTATAACTGACATAGCATATGTAAATCAAATAATATTTTGCAAACAGCAGGCGCACGGCCTTAAGATTCTACGCGAAACAAAAAGAAAAGAAAAAAAATTGGCAGATAAGTAGGGTAGGCAGGAAGGCAAGTAGGGTTGGGTAGGAGTCAGTTGACGGGAGTGAAGCCGGCACAGCTAGTTATTAAATAAATAAAATATAAGTACATTTCTTTTGATATTCCCTAGGAACAAAAGCACAATCTTTCCTACGAAAATGTCACTCATGGTTTTGGGCCACCTAACTCCTACATTGCGAATAAGATCTAACTCTGTGGTAGGTAATGTCAAATTTTTACCAACCGTTAGCAATAAAGGTTTCATACAGACACACTGAAAAAGCTTACAATAAAAAAAAATCAGTAAGGGTTTTTTAAGTGTTCCAAGACTTGAAAACAAAAACAAGCTGCCGTATTTCAATATTATATACCTAAGTATCATACAGTTACGTGAATACTTTAGTTCAGGGAATGCAGAATTATTAATTCCATTCGTTTCACCATTCATTCTGTGAATAGTACGAGTAGCTATCGGAAAAATGGATGCAAGTATAACGACTACGAATGGACGCTAAATTTACAGTAATTTTAATAGGTATCTATCTACTTATGTATGCAAAATATACTACTCTGTAATACCTGAAATGGAACATTTTAAACGCTGATGGAGCTTTTCAACGCGTACGGTTACATTATTATAATGTAAAATTAGAATATATTTACGTATTGCTAGTGAAAAAGGATCAGCTTGATGTTCGATAAAGAAAGCCGGTTTAAGTATTAGAGATAAAGACAGGGCCTAGATTTTCCGCTGACGCAGTGTCGGCAGTCCGGGACGTCCCGCGAAGCCACCGTTTTGTATATTATCTCGTGCTACAAATCACATCGGATGTCCCGCCGAGGGGAAATGAAAATTGAGATACCGGAGAGGCATTGTTCCGTGAAAATATATCTTCTTGATATTCTCAGGGCGCGGGACAGCGCCGACGCACGGATATTGCGATAATGTTACGTCATCTCGCGAGATAAAAGCGCTTTTGATATCCCTCCGGATAAATTTTCACTTTCACACAACAACGTCTCCACAGCTCCCTGAGATTTGCTACTACAGATTTTCCGCTCGTAAAATTGTTCATCCTGTCAAACAACTAATTCGGATGTTTATTTGTTTATGTCCTGGACGCGGCTTTCTTCTCTTGGTTCTTGTATGTATAAATGAGCAAAGAATTATTGTATTGTGTTTTAGTGTTGTTTTATCAGCAGTCCATTTGTCAAGTTTTTATCAGTTCGACGGGTAGGTGGGTAGGAGACCCGTGTCAATGATGCTAAGCAGGCAAAAAAAAAAGGGGGGGGGGGGTAAAGGAGTTGCTTTTATCGCTAGTTGTCGGGCATATCCCACCCGGCAGAGTTCCTCAAACGTCTCTTTGGCGACCTGTAATGTAAAAACATTGGTTAAAAAAATGAACAGCGTCTGCTAGGTAATAGAATATATTGCTTCGCTACAAACTGTAGGACTTGATTTATTAGACACTTCTGTTCTAGATGAGCCTATAAGGCGCAGATCAATTTGTGATAGATCGATTGACCCAGTTGGCGCCCAGCTAATTGATGAAACTTCCAAACTCCGTTAGATTGGCGCGGTTAGGTTATAATATTTTATGACTAGCATTAGACATATTTTACATTGCCCAAATTGAGTTGGGAGTTCGTGTTGCTTTAATAAGTCAGCGTTTAATTTGCTGGAGTTGGTGTAACTAGTGGTTTCCGAGAGGGAAAGGTTTACCTATCCGTTTTTTGGAGTCTTGTAAAAGGTGAGTAAGGGATTTTGAGGCATCATGTTTCGGATCATAGATAGGATCGTTTTATGGCAATTCTTGAAAAGAAATGATCAGAATTTAGCGTTTACGATGAAAACCTCAAAGACTAAATTCCAAATGCTTTTTAGTAGTTGGTAAACTTTTACGAGCTCTAGCTAAAGTCAGTTTAATAACGTCGAGCTATTCAGGAAGAAACCCGCCTGTAATGTTTGCATCCAATCTGTTAAGTTGCCTGTGGATCCAATCGACGAGCGCGGTGTACCTACATACCTATCTGTAGTGTATTGTGTGTGGCTTGCCTAGCCCTTCGTAATATAATCTCGGGTTAGTATAAATCCTTCCACTACTGGCCGTTATGTAGATCCCACTGCAATCAAAATCTAATCTCAACATTTTACAAAATTAACAGTTTTAAGGAACGAAAGGTAAAACAGCAAAGTTGCGGTAACAATTTATCATTGCGCACAAAGCGTGATGATAAGAGGGCTTGTTCTCACTAAGCGCAGGACAAAGGAATACCGCGGGTCGCGCCGACGACGACGCCCGCCCACCGATGAGCAAAAACCCTCAGGATTACAAGGTTTTGCTAAATATTTACCTAACACTTGCTACCCAGAACGCTGTACCAAGATAAGAGAAAGCCTCTAAAAGAAATATTTTAGTACCTACCTGCGCATTTAATGCCAAAGGATTATACTGAAATTAATCAAGCATCTTTGTAACTCGTGAGGTGTAAGTAATGTGAATGCTTATAAGATTAACGCGAGCTTTCAATTTTGTTTTGAGTTTCATAAACTTTGCTATTACCAAAGTATGTTCAGTCGCTGTACGTGATTCTAATAGTAACGAATGTTCAGAAAACAAAGTATCTTTAATTCAAAACCAATGAACTGATACTTATACGAGTACAGAATTTACCTTCAAAATAGCCTTATCTCGCGTCCACAGGGAACTACAAAGAGCGACTCCGTTTGAATTTAGAACAAATTTTAAACTTAGTTGGTTCGGAAATCGCGCGGTGGCACTCGTATGGTCGCGTTCACATTTTGCTGAATGCAAAGAGTGAGTTGCGCTCCTAATTCCGCATTTTTTCTACGACAAAGTTAATTGGAACACGGGCGTATTTAGCGCGCACTCTGTGATTCTGTTTGTATGCAGCGACCGGCACTCGCGCGGAAAATGATCCGCGTTTGACTCGCATAAGCGTTAATGATATTTCTGCATGAAAAAATCCTCTGGGGTTTATTTTCCAGTGGATCAGAGCTGAAAAACTGACAAACTTTTACTTGCCTTTGATTTGCTTTCAACTTCCAATGACTGTTCGATGTTCGATTTATTTTTCAACCAAAGGGATTTTAGTAAGCTGTGCTTTCAAATCTCAAGGTGTATTGTGTGAATACTGTGTATGTATTTTTATTATTTTGTAGTAGGTAATAATTTGGTGTGAGTTCAGTCAAACTGGCCGACAGTAGTAGGTTCAAAAACAATAACCATTCGCTATGGATCCGAAAATGATTTTACTTTGGCCCTTCCAGTACTGTTCCTCATGGAGAAATACGACTAGGTGTATCTAACAGTAGACTCGAAAGCGGCTAATTTGCGTCGAGCGGTGTGAAATAGAGCGAGTCATTCCCGTACAAAGCGCTACTAATGCGCGCCCGTCCGCTGCATCGGCCCGCAATTATATTTGCATACGACCACCTCTTGCTCCCACAGTCCCGCAATGACACCGACCAAAAGGTAAGGCAACGGAGTTACTTTAAGGCTTAAAATCCAATGACCGAACGAACCAGCTAAACAATCAGAGCTGTGCTGAACAACCATTGGTATATGTTTATGATCCTTGATTTGTTTCTCTGGTAATTACATTTCTATCCATATCTGTGCTGTTATTAATTAGTTTGTATAGTGGTTTTCCAAATTCACCTTGTGATTGCCACCCACAATTATATTTGCACTAGCTGTCCCGGCAAACTTTGTTTTGCCATAAAAACACCAAACATTCATCTACCCTACTCTACCTACCCTACCTACCATATCCTACCTACCCTACCTACCCTACCCTACCTACACTACCCTACCTACACTACCCTGCCTACACTACCCTACCCTACGCCACCCAAAAAAAAAAAAAAACTTTACATAAACCACTTACTAAATAGTCCAAACAAAGCCTAAACATTTGGTTTGGATAGGTGAGCCCGTTCTTGAGTTATAAAATTACAACGAAAACTGGCATTGATTTTTATATATATAGAAGATAGGTACGGTCACCTCTTGCTTCCTCAGTCCCACAATGACACCGATTACCGGCTAAAAGTGAAGTCAACGGAGTTACCTTATGGCTCTAAATCCAATGACCGAATGAACAGCAAAACAATCAGAGTTCCACCACACTCTTCCAGACAATCACTATATTGGAGTGATTTCCCAAAGTGTTTGAGTTGCGTTGCTTGATTTTTCATCTGGTGAATCTATTTCTAGTTGCATTGCTACTGTTATTAATTTAGTTGAATTTGATCGGTTTTTTTCGAATAATTATTTTAGTATATTTCTCTCAAAAAGGTACTTTTGTTAAATAGAATCTAGGTTACACGCAGATTCAAACCTTTGTGAGATTCGAGACCTGTATGACAGATCTCCAGGCTCACACCCTTAAAATTACAATATTATGGTGCATTTATGTACTACAACAAATGTGAAAGTTTCAAATAGAGAGGAAGAGATATACAAAACAAAAGGAGATTTGCCATGTGTGACTTTGGAGAGTGTTGTGTCCGTAAGTGCAATATATAAATAAGTCGCCCGTGAAGGGCACTGGGCGTGAGAACCTACTTACCCGAGAGTGTGTGTGCGTATCTGTGTGTGGCAAGGTCAAACGCGCTCTAGGATTTAATTGAGTAGGTGAATATTTCTGGTAGGCGAAATTATTGTAAAATAATTCAAGTATATTTTCAGTCTCTGCATAATCCAATTTAATAAGCCATATCGTTAAAGGACTTAAAAATGTAGATCAACCTGCGCAGTCGTGAGGTGAGTGTGTTTATGTGCACAGAGAATGACAGGCAGTCGTCAATTTCTACAGAGATACTTGACACGAATGATGCGAGAAAGGCAGGGGCAATTACAAGCTGTGAGGTGAGGTGAAATACAAGAGTGGACAACCAAAGAGCAAAGAGAGGAAGGAAGTTTCCCGGCGGTATTAAAAGAAAAGGTTAGGTAATTCGTTTTGTCAACATTTAAAGTAAACAGGTTTTGTGCCAACCAGTTGGTGACAAGGTTGGTTGGATGCATTGGAAAAAAGGGTCAGGCCGATAATACTGCCCTCAGGGACTCCGTATGATATGGGTAGCTCGTCGCTCGTCCAATCACCAATTCTGACGCATTGTCGTCTACCCGTGAGGTAACTTTCAAAGAGAGCAAGTTGTATGCCTCTTATACCGATCCTTTCTAGTTTAGCAATAAGATTGGGGACAGATGTCGTATCGAAGGCTTTTGTTAGATCCAAGAAAATACCAATTACCTTCTGCTTTTTATTCAGGTTGGAGAACTGGTTAGGTCTAGCACAGGATTATTTGTGGTAATTCCGGAACGGAAACCACATTGAGAAGAAGAAAGAAATAATTATTTTGCTCTGGGTACTCAACCAATCTGTTATTCATGAGCCTCTCAACTAATTTTGAAAGTGTAGATAACATTGAAATGGGTCTGTAGTTATTTGACCGATCTCTGTCCCCATCCTTATGCACAGGATGTACTATTGCCAACTTAAGCACATTTGGAAAGATGCCGGAGGTAAAAGCTAAATTACATTTATATGAGTCAGATGGGGAGGTGCAAGATTTTTTTTTTTGAGGACCATCGCACGGTCGCTCCTCAGCTACCCGATCATAATATCTAATTCTGATTCGTCAGTTCCTAGCATGACGAAACTGTTAAGATACGTTGGGGAAACCTCGGTTCGTGGAGATAAGCACGTGGAGACGGATGGTACATTTTCAGCTAAAGTACGTCCAATGTTAGCAAAGTACGCGTTCACTTCATTTACAGAGCGGTCTGGTTCGGAGGGTGATAGAAGAGCGTTGGCATGTGTTTATTTACCTTTGATGTATGATTTTGTGATAGATTGTATAGCATCCCAGAGTATTTCATTATTATTATAGTAATAGTAGTTTTCCGATTTTACTTTGACATCGCTACCTATAATTATATTTGCATACGACTACCTCTTGCTTCCACAGTCCAATAATTCTACCGGGCAAAAGGTGAAGTCAACTGAGTTACTTTAAAGCTCTAAATGCAATGAACCAGCAAACAATCAGAGTTCCACTGGACACTGGAGAATCACTTCGATATGTTTACGATCGTATCTTCGCTAGATTTGTTGCCACTGATTATTATTCCATTTGTACCTGTTTCACTGCCCTTGTTAATTATTTTATTTATTGAATTATATTATTTTACATAAAAATATTTATTTTAATGGTGGTGGTATTCCTATTTCAATTGTTCTAGCGCAAAGTTGCAATTACTATGAATGAATTCACTTCGATATTACCACACACTCCGCGGTTACTTTGTGCTTAGATAACTTCTATTTCTATTCAATCAATCTGCTTAGCCTTTTCCCAATTATTTTGGGGCCAGCGATTAATGTTCAGGTAATGGAAACACAATTATGTATTTATAATTATAATTCATTGTTTATTTTGTGAACGGAATTAATAATTGTTTTAGTTATTAAGTCATGTGGTTAAGGCAGGATAGGAGTTGGAGTCTCCCTCTCCTGCATGGGTTCCCGCATTTTCGAGGCGGGGAGACTCAGTAACCGTGGCTTGGTCACCCACGGTGAAGCGAAGAGGAACCCGAGGTGAGGCCGCTCGTCAGGGCTTTTGCCGATTAAGCCGACGACGTAGCGGCCAACTGGTAGGTTGCGGTGCCGCTTGGTAACAGGCGACATCACAACTGAGGCGGGCCACGATGTCTTATGGAGCGTCCCATACGATTTCGCGACTGCGGGTTGGAGGCCGCGGCGGGAGAGGAGTGCCGGTATTGCGGTGCGCCGCTCTCTCTATCCCCTGCGGGTGAAGGTCGTCTGGCACCCATGTGCTGATTTGGTCCCTGGTCACGGCGTACGGTGTGTTCTGGTGCGCCGGTGATGGGGGGTACTCCCCCGACGAGGGTCCGGTGACGGACATCCGCGGCGGGTTCGCGGTGAGTGCTAACGCGTGCCTGGTGTTCCCGCCATAAGCGGCTCAGCATGAGGACACCTTGGAGTTTTAGTTGGTTAGAGTCCCACCATCAGTGATAATGTGTGATCAGTTGTAACAAATAGCCTTTGTCACTCAGCAATAATGTAGCTTTCTATTGGTGAAATAATTTTTCAAATCGGTCCAGTCATTTCGGAGCCTATTCGGTACAAACAAAAAAAAAAATCTTTTCTCTTTATAATATTAGTATAGATTAATAAAAAAACAAGTTGTATCATTTTACCAGCCTAAATACAAGCTACAATTTACCAAGCTCAAAGTGAAGAAAGCTTCAAACACGTTTTATTTTATCCTGAAATCAGGACGTAAACTTCTAATAAAGACATTTCTTTGTTCACAAAAAAACGTCTCAAAGCTCTTGTACCTCATAATCACGAGTAAATTAACATCCTAGGAAATTTAATTTAAAATTCTGCGTAATTTCAAGCTGAATTACAAAGGGTGTTCTTAACTGGTGCGTATGAAACGTGGGCGGGTCTGAAGTAAAGAGAGGATAAGTGGCCATCCGTTGCACCGGCTCATGATATTTGCATAATAACTTCAATGCATAAGCTAGCATACCTTGCATATGCATAGAAAATTACATAATATCTACGCTGTGGAGAAACACTTCACTGGCAATATTAGTACATCTGCATCAATATTAATGACTATAGGTACTATTTATTTATTGTCACAACAGGTTTTTCAAACATTGCTACAAATAATTAAATAACCAGATGTATCCTCCGACTGCACAGCATGATTTTCTTCTTGTTTACGTTTTTTTATTCGTAAGGAAATTAAAAAACAAAACCGACTGCTTAAGAAAGCAGTCGGTTTTTTTTTAAATCTCCGTATTAATTTATAACTTTTAAGTTATTTTTTTTTTTGAATTAGGTACATTTAAACATATAAGTTAAATATATTTTTGAAATCACCTCTTAAACCCTTTATTTTGATACCCCACACGATGGATACGGAAGAAAAAAAATTGGACCCCACAATATGGCGCCCAAAGTCCGCTATTGTTCTATTTTCCAATTTTAATGTAGCCAGTGCCACTAGGTTAAGACAAATTGATTGACGTAAGAATCATCAAAATCGGCCAACACGTTTGGTCTCTAGTGCGCCACATAGGAACATACGAACATACATAGACTGATAAACACATTACCCTCCTTCGGCAGTCGGGTAAAATAAAAAGCTCACACTTACTAGTATGGTGCGTTTGTTTAGGTGATTAAAAAAAGGTAAACAATCTGGGTATGTCTTTTTATCTAAAAGTTGTTTAAAAATTGTATCTAATAATGTTTACAATTAGGTATTTACCTAAGTTAATGTTAGGTAATAAACTAAATTTAATTATCCTTCGTATGTATTTTATACGAATACTTTAATATAAAAGACATACCAAGATTGTTTACCTTTTTTTAGTCACCTAAACAAACGCACCATAGGCATGGCTACCGATGATGACGTGGCATTCATAAAGTTGTTAGATAGATAGATAGATAAATCATTTATTTAGTGCACACAAAAGACACAGCACAACACACAAAATCTTAATTAAATTATTACAATTTTCATGTAGGTATGTTTAAAAACAAAGTGCCAACATAAAAAGAAAAAGGAAACCGAAACAAAAGTAAAAGTGACACCAGTAACATTTTTTGACAGTCAAAACACAGTGCGGTGTGCGTCTCAAGGTTGCACCAAATGGGAGTCCAGCTCAGCACGTGTCAGGCAAATATACCTGACGCTGATATTCTGCTGGATCCCTGCAGTAACAAATAGTCGCCAAGCAGACTTGATATGTTGGTGTTGTAACAGTGTTATGCGTAGAGTAATTCACCTAAGTATACCCGCAACTTTAATTTAGTACTTACAATAAAAAAAAAATGTTTTTTTTTTTTGCAGCAGAAAAAGTTCCAGTTCTTAGGCGTGTTGAATATTTTATAAATTCGTAGTTTATTAATTCGCTGTTACGGATCATAATGTCATCACATGCCTCGGCCACAATATGTCTACAATTACTGGGCAAGCCGTGATATCCGTTGCTAGTAAGACGAAACTATACGGAATATAACTACGAAGCTAAGACCTATGTAAAATAATATATACATTTGCTGGTGAGGCAAGACGTGCCGGGACTCTGGAGCGCCTGACAGTCTGCTCCTCGCTATAAATATGTCTCTAATAAAGCCGGAACAACGTCACAGCTCCTACTATTAGCAGATGCAAATTATTTTGTAATACCTCGCTTATATTTCATAACAGCACACCCCCACATCGTCTCGTATAAATTCATATTTATTTTACCCACGTAAAACAGACTTACGGCTGTAAAACCCTATATTTATGTTAATAAATCATTTATCATCTCGGTTTGGAAGTAAGTAATTAAATTGTAAGCGTTTTCTAGGTATCTGCTGAGTTTGCTCTGATTTCCATATAGCGGGTCGAGTCGAGGCGGTTTTAATAACGGCCATAAGTCAATATAAATTTTATTGTAATTCCGCGTAAGTCATTATTGATAACAGATCCGAGGCGTGGCGCGGACGCGGCTCGGATGATACTAATAAATATGCTAATGTTGGCGTCCCTGAAGGATTTTCTCGGATTTTCATCTCCCCTATACCGATGACGCAGAGAAAATAAAACTGGTGGGGTCCTTGAAATATGGCTCTACCTGTGAAGATTTCGTACACGGGTAGGCTACCTGTGCTACAAGTAAAGTTTCAATCACCCGAGGCATTATCTTGAACACTTCTAAACATTGCGGCCGCGCCCTCTGAAACTTATAGCCGTACCCTGAAAAATTATACCGACGTTTTTCTTCGAACGGCAGGTCTGGCTTTTAACAATAAACACCTGTTTTTACTTTATAACCATTGTAAAAAGTTTCTTACATCAAAGAATTATACCGTAACAAATTTGAATAAAAAACTAAATGTTAAAGCTATGTAAGCTTGTAAAACATATTTTTTCCTAAAAATATTTTACAAGATAGAATTAGGATCTTGTCTATCGAGCCAGTACGCCCGCAACATTGTAGAATTTTATGTAGAAGTGATCGCTCAATGGGTGATTATTAATAGGGGTCGCTTCCCTCATAGGTCGGCTACCTGCCTCGGCTTAACAATACCTACATCCCGTTACCTAGACCTAAATGGTACGGATTTTAACGACAAGGGCGGGGCGATAAAAACAATTTGTACCCTCAACGTTGTTCCCTTTTCACCAGATCAGCTTGTCTAGCAAGTGGCTTCGTTAAATTATTCCCATATACGTCCTCAGTACTGCAAACCCGGAGATAAATATTGCTCATACAAAACCAATTTGTCGTGAAGGCGGCAATAACAATAAAAGTGCAGCTTCATAAAATTGTTATAGCTCTAGCATTTTAAAGATTTTTGATTTGACGTGAGAGGACGTTTACTTAAAATATTCAATGTCGGAATTTTCCGTTTACGATGTACGAAAAAAGGGATTTGAAGCCCTCGTGGGAGAGAAGTGCCTATTAGATTATACAGTCTACATATGCTAGACGAGACGTGTTTTATTGTAATCGCAATTTGATGAGATTTTTAGGGCGTAGTCACAAAGGTAATGGATTCGTCGTTACGAAGATTCACACGTGTGTTATCGCGCTGTTACACAGTAATCCGCATATTAAAATAAATGTGGAAAAGAAGAATATTAGTGTGGAACGTGCTTTTAAAATAAGCCAGCACTTTTTGGCCAAGACTTATCGGGATTGCTAAAATCATTGGTATGTGTTTTTTGGTGGTTCGAATAAAACAAGTTACAGACTAAATTAGTAAAACTGCTCGTTGGGTTTGCCAATGTCGGAATGTAAAGAAGGCCGTACAGGTTCACTCCTATTTTTAACCGACTTCAAAAAAAGGAGGAGGTTCTCAATTCGTCGGAATCTTTATTTTTTATGTATGTTCCCCGATTACTCAAAGACGCCTCGACTGATTTCAAAAATTCTTCTTTTGTTTTGAAGGGTATACTTCCTAGTTGGTCCCATAGTCATCAGGTTAGGATCTGATGATGGGATCCTAGAGAAATCGAGGGAACTCCTTAAAAATTATAGGCATACATATAGCGATTTTGGTATTTTCATCAACAATGCAATCATTAGCACTCAGAAAGTATCATTTGGTGAAGTGAAACTGACGCAGAAGACCCACAGATGGCCACTGGAACTCCTAAATGCTAAGTATGTCACGGGTATATACGATATATCGAATAGTTGTGATGAAGCAACTACTTATAAATAAATAGTACTGATGAAAATGGCACCATCGAACTGATCTGATGATGAAGCCGGAAGGTAGGCACTGGAACTCTGATATGAAACAATGTATCCTAGTCGTGTTGGGGCTTATTGGAATCGTCATGATATGTACTTTGGCTATAAATGATTATCATGCTAATTGGAGATACCTGCCAAAACTAAAAAGAGAAAAATAAAAAACTTATTAACAAAAAATCAAACTGACTTCCAAAACAAAAAACTACAAAGCAAAAAATAACTTTCTTTTCCGAAGTCGGTGTCTTTTGTACCCATTGTTTTCCGTTCTTCGACTTAGTTTTTTGTTCTGGAAGTCGGTTTGATATTTTGTTAAAAAGTTTTTTATCTTTCCGTAGATTACAGATATTGCTTGTATTGATGAATCGGCCCTAAGTAGGCCGATTCATCAATGAAACTAATCGCGGTTTGTTCAACTAAACTCAGTTTATGCAAATACAGAGTTTTGATTGGTAGTTTTCGCGGTCTCAACCAATCAGAATGCTGTATTTGGCTAAACTGAGTTTATTTGAACTAATCGCGATTAGTTACATTGGTGAAATCGGCCCTTAGTATCGAATACTCTCGCCCCCATAACTGGGGACATAATAACATCATCAGCGAAATCTTAATGCACAGAAGTACACGTCTGGTTAATCTAGCCGCGTTACGGTTACGGTTATTAATAATTTAAACAATCGCTGCCAACATAAAGTTTTTATGAAGATTGGACCGTTCCGCGTTCTCTGAATTTTCACACACGAGGGGGAGGTTTGCAATTGTCGTTTAAACGTATGTTCTGTACTTTGAAAATTAATATTTTTCTCGTCGAGAACACTTCAAACATGAGAATGGCATATTTAACGTTTAGCGGAATTTAATATGTCATAAAACGTTATTTATATGCCGTTTACGCGCCGGCGGCGCGGCGAGATTTCATCGGCTCGGGGCTCGCCTCGGTACCTCAGCACTAACGGGTTAATCTCATTTATATTATATATTCGGATAAAGAAGTAAGAAGCTTTCTTATGTAGCACTTAGATGAAAGTGGAATATCGGCTGCCGGATAAGTAGTTAAAATATCTACACGTAAATCTTTTTATGGAAACTAAGAAACTATTGCATAGTTAGTATACAGTACAACTATTTTCTTAATGACCCTCGGCAAACTTCGTGTTTCGTCTATCTTCGGATTTCTTGCACTTTGTGCAGACTTTGTTCTCAATCAACTTGGAAGTATCTAGAGTTGTTAGAGTCTGGCAAACGAAAGTAGAGACTTAAAAAGTGCGTCAAATTTAAAAAAGGGAACTAAAAAGACATAAACAAGAAGAAAATCATGCTGTGCAGTCGGAGGATACATATGCGCGAACTTGCTGGCCAAAACCAGATTTGCCAGACTCTAATACTCTTTTGACCTAATGTAAATTAAAAAAATGGGAGGAAAGCTGCTAAAGCTGCTAATTTTACATCTCTATATATTTCACACAAATCAAAACAAAACAGCAATAAAATACTTGGTTCTGAATTCAAATGATTATACACGATAAATCTAATAATTGATGGGCATGGAAATTAGCATTCGTTTATATTCGAAAATGCGATGATTGCCGAGGGACATTAAGAAAATAGTTGTACTGTAGTTACGTGAGAGTTAACTATAGCGTGCTATTTTTAGACATAAATATATAACATTAAATACTAGCAAAGTCACCGCTAGCTTCCCTCTGGTTAAATATTAATTTTACGTGTGTACATTTCGTTGCACAAGATTTAGTCTCAAGAGTGTTTTAAATGTCAAGTACCTTGTGGACGAATTGCAGTAGTCTGAAAATGAGAATAAGTAAACACAAACAGCAATTTATTTTTAAAGCTATAGTTATATTTATTGAATGAAAAACCAGAGCTCTATTACAATAACGTTGCGAAATTCTTTACTTTAGGTCTCTTTCTTAACATAAATATTTATTTTAAAGGGGTTTGTCGGTGGCTTTTATAGGCTATTTGAGTGGATTGTGTTCAGCCAAGACTTTGTTTTCTACGAGTTTAATCCAATATACGTATGTATAGTCCAATATATTATACCATCGCTGAGTATCTACGATAATCGCAATATAGTATTAGTAGCTTTACTTTTTTTTTGTCAGACTAAACAAGGAAAAATGCTGCTTAGATTATATCATCATGCATGCTAGTTGAAATGAATTCCACGGGAATGTACTTTCAGGTTAAAAGTATCGAATATCTTATTCTAGGCCATGGTTTTCCCTGGTTCCAAGCTTTATCCAAATCCATACAGCCGTTCAGGCTAGTTTGATCAACAAACATCTGAAAATCTGAACATAAATAACCTTTAAATTTGTAAGATTAGTTGTATAGGATTATTGGAATATTTTTTTCTGTAATTAGGTACCATTAACTCATTCATGAAAACCGTTAGATATGATATATTTGCAGATACCATAAAATATGAATCTATTAACAGGTAATTAGAATATTAATTGCAAACAATTCTATTGAAAATTAATGATTTTAATTGATGATACTCTCATTTTCAGTGGCATCATTTCATGACTGAAATATATGCACATTTATGATTTCCTAGTAAAATATTATTAGTCTGTCATGTAGGAGAGTTATGGAAGGAGAAGATAAACCAAATTTAGATGGAGAAAATACACAGTATATTGTCGCTATTTTACGGTATCAAACACAAGTATAACAGTCAACAAAAAGTCAAAAAATAAAAAACCTATTCCAAACAAACTACCTTTTTAAATTCAAATTTACTTATTAAAAAGCAGTTTGTATATCCAACATGTTATACCCCGAAAGTTGTCGTGAACCAGCTAACTAAATAATTGCGTTCAAAGAATCTCCTTCTTTCTTTCCGGTGGACTGACTACTTTGTCCGACCAGTATGTGGCTATCTGGACAGCTCTTTGGCTTATTAGGATGAGATCCTGGAAGGTTCAGGTGGTTCAGCATGATGCCTAGAAAAGTAAGATCATCTACTTTCCTGGGCATCATGCGGAACCACCTAAACACGTATCAACTTAATTTTTATTAGGATCTTGTTTTCATGTCGCTTGACAACGACTCAAACTTTCTCTGACCAGTATACCTCGCTACCTGGACCGCAGGCTTATTACGTATCTTTTGCAAGAGCAAAACGACAGCGATCAAACGCTTTATGTCATAATTGACAGAATTACCTGCAGTGTAGGTATGATAGGTCCTACACAATCGTTTGCTAATCGCTCGCTGTTTGTCAAAAGCACTAATAAAAAAAAAAACCGCCAACAGCTCTAAAACTTCTGTATGGAAGAACAATTATTGCGCAAAAATCGCTATCGTTTTGCTCTTGCAAAAGATACGTAATAAGCCTGCTGATCTATCATTTGCGACGTTAAGTTACTGGATGGCCCAGCTGATTCTATATAATGGACAGAAAATTTCCTCGTGATGACTTACACCCAAAATCGTTTGATGATGACGAGCAGCATCGTCTTTTGTTACAACATAATGATGTAATCGATCCGTTCACAAAGAGAAGTGTAGGGAACACTTCAATTTAAGCAATCAATTTTAGCGTTTAGTAAAGACGCCCATTTTCATCAGTGGATTACGAACTGATAAATAGTTTCCTATTGGTTGATAACAAGTGAAAGCCGATGAAAGGTAAATTGCCTTTAGGCTTAGATTAGTAACACCTAGTATTGCCACTAATTGAAAGTGACCGTACATTGTAGTGGCCATTCAGAGTCCTATGATCGGAATTGGACGTTTACGGGCTAATACGGAGCTTCGGATAGGCGATACCAATTCGAAACGAAATCTAATCCGTAGAAGCCTCGTTCCAAGTTAGTTTACGAAATTATTTCGGCAATAGTAAATAACTCATTTATTATCATTAGCATAATCATCGCCATTTATTTATAATAATAGTTCTCCTAATTATTATTGTAGTGACAACTGGTTACAGAAAATTTATTCATTATAATTTACCAAACCTTATTAGCTAATTACAGAAATCAAAACACATAATTATTCATCGATGTCTTTGCAAGAAATGATACTGACTTGTTTACACTTTAGTATTCAAAACACAGAAGCCACTTTTAAAATTGTCAAAGCAGCATCATGTTTATGAGGGCGGACGTGCTAGTCCGAGCAGAGTCAACAATAAATCACGATCGACCGAGCGAACACAAAATTTTGTAAACTTAATCCAAAGTAAGGCGAAGTGATGTCGATGAATTGTGTAGAACTCCACAAGTTCGCGACAACTTCGGGAAGAATGCCCTCGCGCCGCGTCGCATCCACTGCAAAAGAGTGGAAAGAGAGCATTCGACTGTAAAATAAGTTAACATAACAGCTTTTTCTTCATTGAATGCATCGGCGACGTTGCGACAGCTTTTTATTATTCAGTCGACATGAACTGTTGTTAACTTTGCTTAACTAGCTCTTCGACGCGAATAGCTCTGTAAACTATACTTCCAGTTCGAACTTCCAAGAATTGTACTTTCCAGACGACGTTCTCTTATTGTGAACCATGCTACAAACAGTGTTGGGCAAATTGAAATTCAGCCGATAGAACCCTGAAACATTAAAACAACATGCATATTGCTCTACGACGTTTCTCGGTATTCAACTTGTCTGTTCTGCAATTGATTTTCAATTTATTGAGACCGCCTCCGATTGAGCTGTCATGCTCATAAAATGATTTCTCGGGTGCCTCTCTGACGAAATATGGGCTTAATATCTTCCCTGTTACTACGTGACCGCTCACTGTAGTTTCGAATGTTTCAATATACCTATATTGTCACTATATGAATGAAGTTCTAGGATTGGTAAAATATTGGGTGAATAAATTTATCCATTGACTTAAGAGGATAATATTGAGTCACGTCCCTGAATGGCTGCATTTCACAGTGAAGAAATTCGTTGCTCATAGTTTTCATATTGCGAATCTGATCACGTTACTGCCATTGAGGTTCATTCGATTCCCATTTATTACGTTATAAAGGTTTGTAGTTTTTATCGAAACATCACATATATTGCTTTCAGTGATTTTTTCTTTTATTTGAGGCACTTTAAGAGAATCACGTTCCGTTTGAATTAACTTCGATGAACTTATAATTCTATAGCTAATAATTTAATATAAAGATATTAAAACTTTTCAAAGTAAAAAGAAATCCCGATGGATATCCGAGTTTAAGGTTTAAGAAGTAAAAGATTTTGTGTGCACGTCACAATCATTCCCTCCGAGGGGTTAGTGTTCATTGGGTGGAAATAACAAAGACGATAAAATTGTTCGCTTGGAAAAAGGATATTGAATGAGGTCAGACGCAGATATATTCGTATTCAAGGCAAATGTCGAGGCGTGTTGGGCCAGCCGTTTGCGCACTGTTTTTACAGTCGAGACGATATGTCCTGTCGTTACTAAACTGATATTGCTTCGAGATCTCCTCGGTGATTTACGTGTTTTTCCTTTTGTCTGCTGAAGTATTGTTTCACACAGAGCGGCTATTACATTTGTACTTATATTTATGATTATGACATTGTTAAATACTATACCGTGTATGTGTACATGTTTGAGAGGAGAATTGAGTAGAAACATTGTGTACATGTTTCTACTCAATTCTCCAATAAAAGATTCACCTTTAAGGTGATTAAATAACAGTATAAAAATTCTTAGTTTTATTACATTTCAAATTTCTTTTAGTTTGGCTTCGCTACTTTGAAAAGGTAAGTAAAGAAACTGACGGAAGGTAGAACAAAGCCCGCGGTAAAGTTAAAATTTGCAAGTGAATTTACATACATATACATACCTTGTCAGTGGACGGCGAGAGCCGACGGCTATGACCCTCGCACCTGCACATGTTACACCACATTTTTGTCCTATCTTGTATTTAAAACATAATTATTTTGAACTGACTGTGTTTATTAATGAACAGTACTCGTAGTAACTAAAAAGACGTTTGGCAGGTTCATTTTCTTAAAACTAAAGAGATTATCGAATCGGTATTTAAAGGTTCCTACAGAAAGGCGCGAAGTGACAATGTTTCGTACTGTGGCAAAAAACGGAACCCTTATGGATTCGTCATGTCTCTGTCTGTCCGTCCGTGTGTCACAGCCACTTTTTCCGAAACTATAAGAACTATGCTGTTGAAACTTGGTAAGTAGATGTATTCTGTGAACCGCATTAAGATTTTCACACAAAAATAGAAAAAAAAAACAATATTTTTTGTTCCGGTTTTTTTCTTAGAAATTAATCCAAGGATTAAAACTATTCCTTCGTAAAATCACTGTCTTATGTTGTTGTTGTCTTAACTCAAATGGAATTGGGCAAGACATATTAGGAGCGGTGGACGGTGGGCGAGTAGCGTGTCGGACGCTACTCGGCCAATGCCTTTATTATTGGAACAAGGAATTTCGGTCGTCTGGCAGCGGTCATTGTTGCCATCATCGCGAATAGAACCTAGATATGGGTGGTATGGGAGTTTAGCGTTTGGCGCAAAACAGAGATGCCCAGTAGTGGGCTGTTGATGATAAAGATAGTTGTTGCATTGTTGCCTCTCACCTTTATATCTTAAATAACTGGGTAAACGTAGTTTACTTAGGTCGTGTAATGTATTTTTGGCATATTTTTAACCGATTTCAAAAAGGAGGTGCTTCTGTTTTTGATTTATTCGATTGTATTTTTTTAAATGTGTTTCACCTCAAAACTGAACCGATGATTGGTTTTTTATTTGAAAGTTGGTGCTTCTCAAGTGGTCCCATTTTTTGGTAAAGGTCTGGTGAAGAACTTCGGAGATATAAAATAGAACTCTTCAATAAACAACGGCAAATCTCTCGGGTTTGCTGCAATCGCATGTCTGTTTATTGTTAACGCTATTATCCAATCAGTATTTCAAATCCAGTTTTTCTTTGCAATATGTTTAGTGGTAACTGTTGTAGTCTAAAGTTAGCCAATAATATACATTGCTACATACTATCCTTTGAAAATTGAAACCCATTTGGTCTACCTCTGTTTACTGGTTTAGGGATCTGGGGGTGACCATAAGCTCTTAGGCTGGAATGTCACATTCTGAATTCATCTCTGAATTCAGAGAGGAATTAAGAATGTGTGAGTCCAGCCTTAGGCCTCTAACACACATTCTGAATTCCTCTCTAAATCCAGTTTCGGAATTCATATAATTATTTAAGAAAGCCCGGCAATCCATACAATTTCATTAGGCCCCACACACATTATGATTATTTCAGATTACGATTTACTCATTGCTGGAATTCAAATTATGAATTCCGACTCTGAATTCAGAGAGGAATTCAGAATGTGTGAGCCTAGCAAGCGTAAGGTTATTTTGAGTGTGCGTAAGGGACAGATGTATACAAGTCATATACATCTGTCCCTTACACACACTCAAAATAACCTTATTCTAAGAGCGTATGGTCACCCCCCTGTTAGCTTAGACGACCTCATACACTCAACAGAAAAAAAATCGCACCTCTTCAAAAATAGAATTCAAGCCTGTCCCGCCATAAACGCATGCATGAAACCCAGTTAATATTGTCGCCTGCTGAAAGTACGTTTAATAACCTTTTAATTAACAACAATGATATTCCGTAAATAACAGAGCCGTTAGACAACTTTAGTTAATTCTCGCATTCTCGTTTTCGTTCGCTTACATCGCATTACCCTATTTATTTTCTTGAAATAATTTCGTCGTCGTTCTACACGTGTAGTTTCCTAACTAGTAAATTCTCGTATAGTTATCGTTTTCGACTAACGCCAACGGCCTTGAGGGCACAAATCGCGAACTCGTACCACACCCGCGCGACCCTTAATGTAGTAGTTTTTTGTACTTTCCTTATTATTCGATGACTTTAAAAAAGAAAGCCTCACATCAAAATGTAGATAATTAAATTGTCTTTGAGATGGTGTCAATTTCATTAAAATACGCCTAGCGGTTTTGGTTTCTTTCATTCTTAGTGAAGGCAGAATTGAGCCCAGTGGTAGGATTGTCCGTTCTCCGTCGCCTTCATAACATATTTCGTGTTAAAATATAATTTTAGAATAGTAGGTACCTGGTTATTATATTTTCGTCAGTCTACCCCCAGATTATAGGATTATCTGTAATTTGAAAAAAGTGCAAAAATGGCACCTACCAAATTATCAGACACATTTTAGTTATTGTACGCTAAGAGGGATAGAATATTATCCGGTATGCAAAGCATTTGCAATCGAGCTCGAGATCTCGATTTGAAACCATGCAACGTAGAAACATTTTTTTGGGGTGTAAGGGGCTCCGCTAAGATCTTGGAGCACAAGCCAACCTCGCCTGCACGTGGCGCACCTGCTGGACAACGGAAAGGGCTCTGGCGATGCCACTCCTCTGGGGTTCGTCCTAGGGGTTCGGGGGTCAGACGGCAGTCGCCCCGGTAATTGGCACAAAGCCACTTAAAAATGGATAGAAAAAGAAAGAAATATACGTTTAGGGCTAGGGCGTCGCCGCATAACGACGCGCATGGAGATCGCCTTAACCCTGCGACAAGTATGCGAGGGCTACCGGGCCCCGTGCGAGCCCGGCTAAAGACGTTGGCACCAACTACGAAGATTCGCTTTGCAAACTGGAACATTGGCACGCTTACGGGACGATCCGCAGAACTTGCGGCCATACTTGCCAGGCGTAAAGTGGCAGTGGCATTCCTGCAGGAGACACGGTGGAAGGCCAACAGGAGCCGGAATATTGGGCACGGCTACAAGCTGATCTATACAGGCTCATCTGGTGGGGAGAACGGTGTGGCAGTGGTGATCGCCGAGCATTTCCACTATAGCGTCCTGGAAGTTAGACGCATATGCGACCGACTTATGGTGGTAAGATCATCTGGTGAGATATTGGTCAAACACGAGCCTATAGTAAAGAAAAAAAAAATGACTTCAGAATTATAAAAAAACCGGCCAAGCAAAAAAATCACGTTTGTTGTATGGGAGCCCTACTTAAATATTTATTTTCAGTATTTGTTGTTAAAGCGGCAACAAAAATACATCATCTGTGAAAAATTCAACTGTCTAGCTATCACGGTTCATGAGATACAGCCTGGTGACAGACAGACAGATAGACAGAAAGACGGACCGCGGAGTCTTAGTAATAGGGTCCCGTTTTTACCCTTTGGGTACGGAAACCTAATAAGCTCTTGGCTCTCCAAAGACGAGAGCTACGCGTTGCTGGACATGTTGCGTTAGAAGCCGGGCGTTTAGGACTCGAACTAATCAAAACGTATAGGTTTGGTGATCGGTCTACTGAGCTGCACGTCAGAGGAGCAGCTCGGTAACTCAGCCGAGCATCAAGATGTCTATTAAATGCCATTTCTGATTTTGTTAATTTTAATTTTTTTTGATTGTGGTAAATAGTAGGTTATCCTACTTCATAAAAGTCTGTCAATAGTTTCTTATCCAACCACAAAGTAACAATCTCATTAATGTAAATTAGGTAATTGAGTTTGAAGGTAGTGTAAAATTATAAATTATTTTTTAGATGTGCAAATATGGTCTATGTAAGGATAACCGAGATATTAATTTATTATTATAATATCAAACTAAAAAAGCATGGTTAAATCAAATTAGTGACATACATGAATGATTTTAGGTTTGCTTCATCATCATCATCATCATCATTTCAGGCGAGAGATGTCCACTGCTGGACATAGGCCTCCCCCAAGCGGAGGCATAGGCTTGCTTATATTAAGATATTTCTTTTCTACTATCTAGGACCAAGAAACATCATAAAAAATTGCCCAGGTACCCACGCTATTATAACGCGCACGCTATATTGCTCTCCGAACGGATGGCCGATGGGGCCGAAAAGTTCTGGAATGGCGACCGCGAACCGGAAGACGATACGTTGGAAGGCCTCCCACTAGGTGGACCGATGACCTGGTTAAGTGTGCGGGGAGGCGCTGGATGCGAGACGCACAGGATCGGTCAATGTCGCGAAGCCTGGGGGAGGCCTATGTCCAGCAGTGGACGTCTTTCGGCTGAAATGATGATGATGAAGAGGTACCTGGGCTATGTTTTATGATGTTTCTTGGCAAATAAAGTAACGAATTAAGCGAGTATTAGCATTTCTCCTAATAGTCCTGTAATTCAAACTAAGTCATTATCATTAAGCTCCTATTATACTTCATTGAAAGCGTCGGCCATTAGGCACTTAATTAGTTTTATGATTAGGTAATGAGGGTCCGATAATTGCAACTTCTTTTTCAAATTTAGCCTTTGGCAGGTATAAAATTAAAGAGTTGTGAATGGTGTGATCATTCGCACAACAGTGTTATTCGAGTTAGTATAGTTAGAGTATTTCCAAGTTTAAAAATGAGAACTGATATATATCCTTTTTTATCCAAGTTCACATGCGGTGGGTGCAACATGCAGTATTCAGACTACAAACTATTATTAGAGCATCTGTATTGGCGCCATGGAACTGAAAGTAGTTTATGTGAACAGTGCGAGGTGAAACGGTGGCCATACGCCGCTCACAAGTGCAATATATTGCCAATTAATGACGAAATGGAAGAAGACGTGCTCCCTGAAGAATCTTGTCAATCTGAAAATGAGAGTGAATTCTGCTATTGCAGAAAGAACTTCGATGATGCTCCGATGATTGGATGTGACTCGCCTACTTGTGAGCGGCAGTGGTTTCACTTCGCCTGCGTAGGCATCACCTCGGCACCCGACGGGGACTGGAAATGCCCGACGTGCGAAAATATGCAGAACAATCAGGTGATGGTCTCTTCTAAGGTGTTGTACTTCGTAGCACGACCATTAACGCATTCATTATAACTTTAGATGGTACTAAAATCGTAAATTGTTAGAAAAGCAAAAACACAAACATTTTCTACCATATTTAACGCCATCTAGTGTCAAGTATACAAATCACATACTTATGGGCAGAAAATGTTTTTTGCTTTTCTAACAATTTACGATAATTTATCAGTAATGAAATAGGAGTGCATAATGAGTACAAATTTTTAGGAATGCTCCAGTTTCATCAACTTCTATACCAGCTGGAATTTTACCGTGGTCGTGCTGGGACGGAATCTTGCCAGCACGACCTGTATATCTGCGATAATTGAGAGGTATAAAATTTCTAATTAGTGGTATAAAATAGTACAAATTAAAAGGATTTTATTACCATCTAACGTTATAATGAATTTGTTCATGGTCGTGCTACGAAGTACATCACCTCCTAAGTACTA
Organism: Orthosia incerta; assembly: GCA_948252205.1. Lineage (NCBI taxonomy): Eukaryota > Metazoa > Arthropoda > Insecta > Lepidoptera > Noctuidae > Orthosia > Orthosia incerta. The sequence goes on from OX411748.1 coordinate 13,877,694, forward strand.
CTCACACATGTTTGAAAGCTTCTTGAAATTAATTTAAGATTTCATTACTTAAATAATCTTCGCAAGGAATGATCGGATCTTGTAGTTTTTCATAAAAATTATTGAAAACCAGAGCTCAAGTGTCTTTGATAGAAATAAATTATAGTATTCTTTGAATTCCTAATAATTTTATAATGTTGTAAAATGTAATATGGTTTTTTTACATTTTGCAGAAAAATCCAACCGGGGGCTGAAACTTCAGTGGATCAAGCTATCTGAGAGATAATCTACTCCATTCGTCGGATTTAGAGAAATTACAGGTACATAATAAGTACATTATACAGAGGAAGTTTTTCAAGTGGGCCAAATCTACTAGCGAAAAATAATGATGAAAACTAAAAATTCACCATTCTCGCCCCAATAAGTGATGATATTGATGACGGCGTGAACGAATCGGGAGAATTTGGACCTTGTCATTCGGAGCAGGAGAATGAAATCTGCATCTGCTGAAGGAACATTCCCGAGTCCGACGCTCCCATTATAGAGTGCGACGGGCCTAGCTGTCCACGACAGTACAACTTCGCCTACGTAGGCATTATCTCGGCACCCGATGGGGACTGGCTCTGTCCAACATGCGAAAAGTCGCAGAAAAACAATCAAGTGAGTATCTCTTCCGTGACTAGTTCTAGATCTAACTGCCACGCTGAGAGACTTTAACGGTTACTTAAAGCTCTCCTTAGTATACATTTTAAGTACAAAATCTATACTAAGGAGTGCCTTAAGTAATGGTTAAATGTCTCTGAGTGTGGCAGTAAGTACTACTCACACATGATTGAAAGCTTTTTAAATTCATTAAAGATAATAAGATTTTCATTTAATAATCTTCGCGAGGAATGAATCTGAATTGAAAGATCATGGAGTTTATCATAGAAGTAATTGGAATAAACAATCGAAGTGGCATTTGATACAAAATATGATAGACGCGATTTCTCGTTGCTCTGAATAGGATGCCTCGAATGTTTTATAATATTTGCTTATAAATAATGAAATTAACTATGAATATTTTTACATTTTGTAGAAAAAGCCAGCTAAGATGGGGTATGAAACTTGATTTGATAAATTCAATATAATTTAGTTTCACCTGTCCGAGTGTCTGTGTGTATGTAATCAAAGCTTGCAAGTTAAAGGACAATGGCCCATACATTGTTTTAGCAGAGATTAAATTCCTACGTCTTTAAATGAAAAATATCTGGTTTAACTCAGTGTCATCTTCTGTATTAGTTAGTGCAAGAATTTTTATTCGATAATGCCAAGAAATGGCCAAGAATAATAGATATTCAGTCATGAACTTTTCTAGGTTATGTCTGTAAGGTTAGTTTTAATTTGTTTAATAGGTAATGTAATGACATTACCTATTAAACAAATTTTCTAACGAAACTATTTCCTCGTAACTGAATGCAGTTACGAGGAAATAAAAGGGCAATATCGCATAAGTAATTCCCTAATCTAGTTATTTCAGCATGAAATGTAAAATATACTCTTTGTAAAGACTATATTTATTTATAGTAAGCGACTTTGACGTGTATCAAAAGGTCGTCGCCCACAACCAATTTTTGTAACTTGGATACTAGTCCTTTTACCTAACATTAATTGAACGTAATTCATTTATTTCTACTACACTACAGTATTCTTACCTCACTGCAAGGAACACATACACTTAAACAGTTGGACATAAACTGTATTGATAATTACAGTTTCGATAGTTACTACAGTTGCTACTACTTGTCACTTTGCAGAATAAGTATAAATATAAAATGGCACCACTAAGCTAATGAAAGTTAACAAAAAAAAAGCAAATAACTTTCATTTATAATGTTTTTTTATCCGTGGTGAACCTGCTACAGTTATACTTTATACTGTGGTTATACTTTGAAAAAACGTAGACAATTAATGGAATTTCTTTCGTGGTAACACTTTCAGACGCTCAAATTTAAGTCAGCTAAGACTTCGCCATTGTTCTTTGACTCGCTTCCCGGTCTTGTCCGACAGACAGTTCGGTTTCGGTCGATTTTCGGCATAAAAACGAGTTTCGGTTTAGTTTCGGTTTTGGCGACAAACCTGCTAAAACAACGACCGAAACCGAAACTGCATTCGGGAGTTCTCGCCCTGTGATCAGTCATATCCGGCGCGTTAAATTCCATCCAAGCGAGTAAATGGCGAAGACATTTTGCCGCGTCCATGTGCCTAATCATGTCGTGACTGGCTTGTTTTTACAGTTCGTTTTGTTTGTTGTAAGTTTTCGTGTGATTTATTTTTAATTCGGTATGTTTTCAATTACATAGATAGTGTCCGACCGAAACAGGCTTTTACGATCGAAACCGAAACCGAAACAGAATTATGTAATCTATGTAAGTTACATAGATTGAGGTGTAATATTGTACACATGTTTTTTTCTTAAACCTTTTTTTAAGAAATGATTTTTTGATAAATACCTAATGTTTCTCACCTATTGTTTTTCTATTTCAGAGTTATAACTGCAGCGTACTTGCAGCTCATAGCACTCTCATCGCAGCTCTAACCGGCTTTCTATTTAGTTTTAGATAATAGACTTCGTATTTAGTGTAGATAGTTAAGTTACTCGTAATTTTTAAATTTCTTTTGATTCGTATGTTTTATGTTTGTATTTGTTGATGTTTTTTTTTTGTTCCTTTTTTAATTTATATGTGTTTCGTATGTTTTTGTTATGTACATATTATTTTATTTTGTTTCATGAAAAAAAAACATTTATCTAAATTCAAAGTAAATTAATTGATTTCACAATGAAACGGAAAGATTCTAAAATAAATTTGTTGAAATCAGCTTTCCTCTTCATTTTTTTTCTATGTTAGGTTCAGATTTCGAAAAAGACTTTTTAAACTTATGAACAACTCTGTTTTTGGTAAAACAATGGAAAACGTACAAAAAAGAGTGAATGTTAAATTAGTCAACCACTGGTTGAATCGTGGGCAAACCCAAGGAGCTCAAGCTTTGATAGCAAGACCTGAATTTCACAGTATTTCAATATTCTCCGAAGATTTAGTCGCAGTACAATTAAAGAAAACTAAAGTTTTATATAACAAATCAATTTACCTCGGGTTTTGTATATTAGATCTATCAAAAACCTTAATGTATCAATTTCATTATGATTTTATGAAATCAAAGTATCAAGATAATCTCAAACTACTTTACACGGATACTGACAGTTTAATTTATCAAATATTTACATACAATTTTTATGATGATATCAAAGACAACTTAGAATATTATTTTGATACGTCTGACTATCCACCTAATAATGAATATGGTTTACCATTCATAAATAAAAAACGGTTAGGCTTTTTTAAAGATGAAAATAATGGTAAAATTCTCAAAGAATTTGTAGGACTTCGTGCAAAAATGTATGCAATGGATGTGCAGAATAAACTTGTAGCTAAAGCAAAAGGTATTAATAAATGTATCACAAATAAATTTGAACTTAATGATTATAAAACATGTTTGTTCGAAAAGAAAATTCGTTATAGTGAAATGTTAAGATTTAAATCAATAAAACACGCGATTTATACTCAAAAAATAAACAAAATATCACTATCGCACAGTGACACAAAACGATATTTATTAAGAAATTCTACTGACACTCTCGCTTGGGGTCATTATAGAATAAAGAACATTTAATATTATTATTATTTTCGTATATTAAAAGATGTACCTCTCAATTATATGTGCATGAAAATATGTGTATGTAAATATGTATTCTTGCTTTTTTATTAGTTGTAGATTTATTTTAACATTTTTGATCAAATATAATAGCTTTAATTTTAATGATTGTATGTTTTATTCATTCCGATACACCTGTAGAGTTCACACGTTCATTTAGAATGATCCATTTTTCCCACCCCTTTACTGCCATAGTCGCAGGTCCGAGTGCTTGTAGGAAATCGAAGTTTGTGACGGATTTTATAAAATCTATAAAAGAAATATGTAATTGTGATTTTAATCAAATTACATGGTGCTTTGACGAAATGCAACCTTTGTATAATTTACAAAATGTCAACTATCATCAAGGTATTCCCGACCTTAACATGTTTGATGGGGAGAAACCACATCTCGTTATAATAGATGATTTAATGAGAGAATCAGATGATTTAATGAGAGAGACCAAGGGTAGTCACCACAGAAATTTAAGCGTGTTTTATATATCACAAAACTTATTTCATCAGGGTAAAGGGCAAAGGGACATTTCCTTGAATTCAAGTTACATAATTTATTTTAAAAATCCTCGTGATAAAACTCAAATACGATATTTAGCAAGACAGGTATCCCCAGATGATGCAAAATTTATTGAAGATGCTTACAAGGATGCTACATCAGAAGCCCATGAATATTTATTAATTGATTTAAAGCAGAATACTAATGACTTGTGCCGTATCAAAACAAAAATATTCCCATTTAATGGGTATTGCACAGTATACGTACCTACAAAAAGGTTTAAATACTCCAAGAATCAAACAGTTCCTATCATTTGTTAACAATGCATCGTAGACTAACAACGTATAGAAATTTATTAAACGCATTGTATACACTTAAGGTTACACTAGTCGAAATTTTTGCCATACAAACGTAGTCTAGGGATTATTCCACTGTTTGACGATGTACGTTCAAAATAAAAAGTGATATCAATTTGTCTCATCATTATCTAGCCCTGTATGGAAGCGAAAAAGTAAAAAAATAAATTATTTGAAAGTTATGAGCTTCGAAAGTTCCACATTTCGACACTAATTTTAACGCATTTTTGGGGGCAAATAAATACCATAAATAGACGGAAAATTGCAAAACGGCCTCCATACAGGGATAGATTAGTAGTTCAACAATGCATATAATTTTATTTTGAACAGATAGATTTAGTCGTTTTTTCATGATATCTAGACTGCCAAAGGTCTGTTTATAAAATTTCGCGCGCTCGGTTTCGTCCTAAATCATTATCCATTTCACTACAAAATTGCAAAAGTGTGTATTCGTACGTAAACTAGCTTCCTTCTGCTCATCACAGCATCTATCTCTTCCGCACGTGTTGTCGGTTGATATAAAATGCATTTTAACCTCGCGCACAAAATAGTTCGTGCCGTTGACTAGTGTACCCTTAAACCGAAGTATCAAAAAGCAATTATCAAATCTTGTGATGACGAAGAAATAAATTTTCTATGTGAATGCATTCATAACGTTCTACAAGGAAAGGTACCTCTCAAAGATCAAGAAAAGAAGAAATTAAATAAATATAAAAATATTCTCCGGAAATTGGTGCGAAAGTGTAAAACTAAACTAAGAAAAAATATAATCATTCAAAAAGGAGGAGCTTTCTTACCTATAATATTAGGATCAATTTTGAGTGCTTTCGTAAGTTGTTTTACTTCACAAAATTAACATGGAAAATGCAAAAAAGATGCTACTTATAGAACCTGGATTAATTGAAAAACTAAAACATGAAACCATGGGTAACAATAATTTATCTCGATTAGACACTGAAATGCAAAATATTATGAAAAGTAATACTGAAGATCGAAAGAAGTGGATGTTATATTTACAAACTCTACAAAGATATCTCCACTTTGCTGAAGAAGACCGTCAACCTTATAAACTACCAATTTATAATGATATCTCTAACGATGGTATAAATGAATCTAAGAATAGTTATAAAAATAAAGAAATGGATGATAAACATATAGTTACTAACGAAGCTTCGTTGCGAGACATTGAACCTATTAAGAAAGAAGATAATTTTACAACAAAACCGGTCTACTCAACCTCCCAAATACTTAGTTTGATACCAAAAACTTATAATAAAAAAGGTGAGTAACTATTAAATTTAGTGGAATCAAGTAAAAGTAAAATACATTGGGACAACGAAGGTACAGTTATAATTGACAATGAAAAAATTCCTGGAAGTAATATTGTTGACTTAGTAAATGATTCACTAAGACCATTGAAAAGAAGTGACCCAATAAGGTGGGACAAATTTGCTAAAGCATTAAAAGATATTAAAGTACCACTGACTTACATGGGTAATCCAAAGAGATATGAATTCATCAATAAACTTCAAACAAAAGATCTAGGCGAACCATCAGAAGTTGAAGAATTCACTACACCAAGTAGTGGGGATAAGAAGCTCATAAAAAAAATAAGAAAAAAGATTGATTGGGAAAAATGGACTCCGTACTAGAAGAAATTAATAGAATTTATTATGACCCATCAAATCCTGCTGGCTATAGTAGTATTGATAAACTAACAACAGCTATGAATGGTAAAATGGACAAAAAACGTGTAAAAAATTGGTTACAATCACAAGAAACGTACACACTTCACAAACCGGTTCGGAAGAAGTTTTCGCGAAATAGATATATTTTATCAAATATTAATGAACTATGGCAAGCAGATTTGAGTGACATGCGATCTTACTCTCAATATAATGATGGTTTTAACTATATACTTTGTGTTATTGATGTCTTTAGTAAATATGCTTTTGCTAGACCTATGAAAAAGAAAAATTCAGATACTACCAAAGAATGTTTTGAAAGTATATTTACTGAAGCTAATACAACTCCTACACACATACAATCTGATAAAGGTACTGAATTTGTTTCAAAAGATGTACAACGATACTTCAAATCTAAGCAGATTAACTACTATACGACTAACAATCCTGACATTAAGGCCAGCTTTTTCGAACGATTTCAAAGAACATTGAAAATGAAAATGTGGCGTTATTTCACTCATAAAAATACATATAAGTACGTAGACGTTTTACAAGATTTAATATATTCTTATAACCATAGCATTCACTCCAGTATTAAGATGTGTCCTTGTGATGTAAATTCTAACAATATTATGACAGTCTGGACTAATCTCTATGACAGAGGACCAAACAAAATCTCTTTAAATGGTCCAAAACCAAAATTAAATGTTGGTGATTACGTTCGAATAACAAAATATAAGCATGTATTCCAAAAAGGTTATGAATCGAACTGGAGTGATGAAGTATTTATTATATCCTCAATAATTGATAAGTCTCCATGGATTGTTTATACAATAACAGATTTTGAAAATGAACCAATCGTTGGCACTTTTTATGAAAGAGAATTACAAAAGGTGTCTTAAACCCCACCTTGAAAAAGGCGGGAAACTTCGGTTGCGCGCGGTTGTTTCAAATTCTTGAAATTTATTTTTTTATTGTAAAACGGATCAGTTGAGTCTTATCTTTGTATATAATTTTGTATAATAATTGTATATATTTGTAGTAGTGTTTGTAGGTGAATATTTGGTAAGTTTTTTATATTGTATGATTAGTCCCTAAGTCCGGGTCGTATGAACGACCCCCCTAATAACTTGCAGGGGGATTTAGGCGGCGGCCTAAATCCCCCCGAGGATGTCGCAAACTATGTGACTATCATGTCACGGAGTGATAATGGTGTTTATAAAAGTGGCATGGACACTGATGGTTCAGTGGCCACTGACAGTAGCGAAAAATCTTCTCGAAAACGCAGGAAAATCTGTAAAACCTGTAAAATACGCAAACGCACCAGAAAAGGTCATGGCCAGAATGATGTTAGTATTACGGTTATTGTAATTGTAATCCCCAAGAGACGGTTCTTGAAAATAACCATGGTAACCAAGCTTCATCCCAATTTGAGTCACAGTCAAAGCCTAGTCAAGCAAGTTTTGAGCCAGTTGGTAGGAAGGAGTACATACATACTGATGTATCTCCTTATTTGATACATGTACAGCGCATCACCGACTTACCTAATAGTGGAACTGTATTACACCCCATTGCGTTTGGAAACTTTATGAAACGGGGAGCATTTAAAAATATAATTAATGGTAGCATTAAAAGGATAGGCCGCAATAAGTGTGCAGTTGCATTTTCGACTTTCCATGATGCAAATGATTTTTTTAAATCTAACTTATTAAGTACTAATGGATTCAAAGCTTTTATCCCGACATTCAATGTAACTAGAATGGGTATGGTGCGTGGTGTTCCTTCAGAATGGTCATTAGATGAAATTGAAGCAAATATTTCTACACCCGTTGGGTGTAGAAATGTCATTAAAATTCGGAGGTTAAATTATAAAGTGCAGATTAACGGTAATCCAGTTTGGAAACCTTCAGAATCCATTGTTATAACTTTTGATGGACAAATTCTTCCAAAGAGAATATTCATGTGTTATAATGCATTAAATGTTGATATATATGTGTACCCCACCATTCAGTGTTTCAGATGCTGTAGGTATGGACATACAAAATTACAATGTAGGGCTCCAGAGCCGAGATGTTTTAAATGCAGTCAAAATCATTCAGCTGAATCTTGTAGCATTGAGGAGGATTGTGCATCTTGTATAAATTGTTCTGGTTTTCACTTTGCTATAAATAAAGCATGCCCTGAGTTTAAGAGACAAAGATATATCAAAAACACTATGGCTCATTCATGTATTTCTTATTTAGAGGCTAGTAAGTTGCATCCATTTTCCTCTATGTCATATGCTGATAAAGTTGTTTTAAGTAGTAAAATTTCTCAATCAGATTCCAAATCCGCATACTTCCACACTAATGATAATGTGAAAAATGGTCCTAGGACAACTTCATACAATAAAACAATATTTAAAAAACCTCGTTCGCCTCCTAAATCTGCGTCTGGATATGACAGAGCAGCACACAATGCATTAATAAATGAGTTCAGTTTTCCAAGTCCCAGTAATGGGTGTGCACTACAGAATAAACCCGAACAAAAAGAAGATCATGAACAGATTATGGATCTAATTAACAGTCTTATTAAGATGTTACAAAATAAAAAATACATTAAACCGAACAACGCTGACCTGATTTGTAAATTACTGACAGACAAAAACGATAATGGATTTGATTATTCAATGGAACGCCAGGTCAGTGACTAATAAAAAAACTGATCTTTTATATTTAGTTAACAAGTATAAACCAATTATTGTTGCATTGAGTGAAACATGGCTTAAACACGGTCGAATATTTGGTATTCCAGGTTATGTTTGCATTCGTAATGACAGAACTGATGGCTACGGTGGTGTTGCCATCTTGATCAAAAACAATGTTGCATTTTCTCAAATTGCATTACCCAATCAGTATTCTATAGTTGATTTCGTTGCTGTACGTGTAAATAATGTATCTTATGCCTCTGTATATATTCCAAAGCCTTCATCCGCTGCTCTACAAGAGATAAGTGATATTTTTTGTTCATTGACTAGCCCTGTCTTGATAATGGGAGATTTTAATTGTCATCATCAGACGTGGGGATGTGGTGAAAATAAAAGTGATGGTGTACGTTTGCTACAAATATTAGATGACAATAATCTATGTGTATTAAATACTGGGACACCGACTAGACGTACCAAGCCCAATGAATTGCCTAGTGCTGTGGACTTGTCGATTTGTTCCCCTAGTTTGGCCTTATCACTCACTTGGTCTGTCTTCCCTTCTTCTACACTAGGCAGTGATCGTTTTCCCCTAGTAATAGCATCCCCTGACAAATATCCCATCAGTGAAAAGCGTCCCCCTCGATTAAGGTACAGATTGGGTGGAGCTGATTGGGAAAAATTTAAACAGGTCCTTAAACAGGTGTCTCAGTTACCTGAAATACTTCATGGAGGAGAAGATGATTGCTCTCGAGCCTTAGCTCTTTGCATGCTTGAAGTAGCGGATGAGATTTTCCCTGTAAAAAGTTCTCGCACAAACAATTTACCTATGCCTCCTTGGTGGAATACTGAATGTTCATATGCAGTACGAAGAAGAAAGGAAGCGGAAAGAGAGTATGGAGAGGATATGTCGGACGAAAATTTAAATAAACTTACTGGTATAATTAATGAGACTAGAGATTTTTTGAGGGAAAGGAAATTTGAGGGATGGAGATCATTTTGTGCCTCCCTTTCTCCTAGAACTTGTCCTTCGGAGGTCTGGAGAAACATTAAGCGTTTTAGGAATGCTTTTAATCAAAACCGTTGTGGTCTTCAGTTGTCTCCTGCTTTAGCTGACGATTTTCTTGATAAATTGGCCCCTGCAACAGCTCCTGAAAAAAATTCTTTGATGCCTTGTTGCGCATTATATCCTGGAATAAAAGAATCGAATAGCTTAAACATACCTTTTTCTTTATATGAGCTTAAAGGGGTATTGTCGAGTGTTAAAGATTCTTGTCCTGGAGAAGATGGAATACCTTATGCTTTTTTTTCAAATATGGGAGACTCCTCACTTTTATATTATTTAGAAATAATTAATTCCATAATGATTTCTGGGAACATTCCTACCTCTTGGCGAACTCAAGAAATAGTCCCTATAATAAAGCCTAAAAAATCTCCTGATGAACCGGCTACTTATCGACCTATAGCCTTATCTTTGGTTATTGTTAAAATTGCAGAACACCTGGTTAAAAATCGTCTTGAATGGCATATCGAAAGAAATAATTTGCTTTCGATTTCTCAATACGGCTTTCGTAAATCTAAAAGTACCATCGACAGTTTAAGTATCTTTACCACAGACATCAATTTGGCCTTTTCTAATAATTTATCGGTGGTTGCTGCATTTTTAGACGTTTCGGCAGCTTATGACAATGTAATCATAGCAGTGCTCAAAAATAAACTAATGAAATTGCAGGTGCCGTTAATATTAGTTAATTTTATTATTAATATCTTATCTGTTCGCTTTATATTTATAGTAACAAACCAAGGTTCAAGAATTTCACGAACTGTTTATAAGGGATTACCTCAAGGGTCTGTACTTAGCCCGTTACTTTACAACATTTACACATATGATCTAGAGGCGTCCTTAAATGGTATCGTTAGTGTTTTACAATACGCTGACGACCTACTTATTTATTCAATAAACATGTCTATCTCAACTGCATGTAATTCATTAACAGAATCTCTCTCGTCTCTAAAGGCTTGGCTTGATAATAATGGGATGGATTTATCAGCTAACAAAAGTTCTGTAGTAGTTTTTTCTAGAAAACGGGATTTTCCACCACCTAAAGTTTTCTATTGCAATCATATTTTAAATGTTGGGGACGAAGCTAAATTCTTGGGTTTAATTTTGGATAAGAAAATGACAGGTAAATCTCATTTAAGTTATATAGTGGATAGATGTGAAAAGCAGTTGAATATTATGAGATGTCTCTCGGGTGTGTGGTGGGGTGCCCACCCTTTTAACCAGAAATTGTTATACAATGCTATAATTCGTAGTATTTTGGATTATGGTACCTTTTTATTAGAAGGTGGTAGTAAAAAATGGTTCAAAAAGTTAGATAATATTCAATCTAAAGCTCTCAGAATCATCTCGGGTGCAATGCGTTCGAGTCCTTTAAATGCGTTGCAAGTAGAGTGTGGTGAACCTCATTTATATTTGAGAAGACAGCTGTTAGCTGATAGGTTTCTATTTAAAATCATGCAATTTTCCAACCATCCATTGATCATTAGGTTAGATAATCTAAATTCTCTGATTGAAAGCTCCAACTATTGGAGATGCAAATCTGTTCCTTGTTTAATTACTAGTTACAGGAAGTTTAAGTTACTTGAATCGCCTGTGCATAATGCACCAAAGCTAGCAATATTTAATGATAACGTTTTTGACTCTCTACTTTTAGAGCCTGAAATAACATATGATACGGGTATCGCCAAAACGGATTCTGGAGCGAATTCTAAATTTATCAGTAATATTGATGATAAATGGAAAGACTGGCACCTAATATTTACTGATTCTTCTAAAACGCTGGATAGTTGTGTAGGTGTAGGAGTTTATCATGCACAGTATAAGCTTATTCAAAAAATAAAACTTCCTCCGGAGTCTTCTGTTTTTACAGGGGAGTGCTTTGGCCTATTTAAGGCACTAGAATATGTTTTGTTAGCTAAGTTACAAAATACTGTTATATTTTCCGACTCTAAGAGTGCGTTACAGGCAATCGAGAAGTTCCCTTTTAAAATGAAGGCTTTCTACCCTGTTGTATTTGATATTAGGAATTTATTATATGATCTAAGGTTGAAGGGGCAATCTGTACATTTTGTTTGGATTCCTAGCCACTGTGGCATTAAGGGAAATGACAAGGCGGATAATTTAGCCAAGGAGGCTGTCAATGATGGAGACACTTTTCCTTATATAAACTTTTCCCATGATATCATGAATTTACCCAAGTTATACCTTCGCGATGCCTGGAGTGTCTCATGGGGTGAGAGCGCTCAAACAAAAGGAAAATATTATTACTTTATACAACCTCATGTTCCTATTAAGCCGTGGTTTTTCAAGGTTAAGTGTTCCAAATTGATTGCTAGTCAAATCATTCGTATGCGTTTGGGTCATGTATGTACTCCTTACCATCTTGCCACGCTCCATATTGTAGAGGATAACATGTGTGAATGTGGGGAAGATGTTGGTACCTTGGACCATATATTTTTTTCATGTTCTCGTCATGACCGTTCTGATTTTCTTGATTCCCTTATTAGATTAAAAACCCCTTTCCCCACTCGTATGATTTGTTTATTACATAACCCAATAATTTATTATGATATAATTGCCTCTTTTCTGTTTATAAATGATATTAAACTTTAGTTTATTTATTATATTGTACATAATATATTATATTAATGACTTGCCTGATCCACATTTCATATCATTGTAATCCTTACCGTTCCGCTTTTTATTTCCCTGTTTCCCAAATTTTTACCTGAAAATGGCACAAAGTACAACTAGCGCCACAGCAAAAAAAAAAAAAAAAAAAAAAAACCCCACCTTAAACTATAAAATAGATAAAATAATTCGTTCTAGATATTCAGGTATCAGAAAAGAAGTGTTAGTGAAGTGGAAAGGTTATCCAAATAAATTTAACAGTTGGATTTTAGCTACTGATTTAAAAGAAATATGAATAAAGATAGTTTTTATTTAACTTTGCTTAGCAACAGTTCGATGGAGTATTTTCCTGATAACAAAACAACAAACTTTTCAACTAAGTTACCGAAAGCTATAAAATTGGAGGGTGAATGGTCGGTTGGAGTGGTTGAATTTCAATATCCGTGCACGATGTTTACAGTTCAAGAGCATGAAAATGTTGTTTACGTTACGAAAAAGATGCTTATGCCTAATGAAGAAAAATTATCTACAGTGTATTATAAAAAACACATTCCTGCCACCAACTATGATAACATTGATCACATTTTGACAGCATTAAACAGTATTAAAGAAAAAATTAAATTTCGTTATGATGAAATAACTAAATTTGTATCTGTTACGGTTATGGATAAAGCTATAACAATGGTAACATTATCCCCCAAATTATGTGTTCAACTGGGTTTTGAACCGAACAAAAATCTTCTAGAAAGAAATTTTGGGAAGTGTCCTGCTAATTTACATTTGGGGTTACCATCTCAATTATTTGTTTATTGCGACATAATTGAACCTCAGATCGTTGGTGATGTTATGACTCCACTTTTAAGGATCATTTCTTTAGATCCCTCAAAATATATTTATGGTGCAAATAAAATGCATGTTTTCCCACCACCTCACTACCTGCCTGTTATGCGAAGGGAATTTGATACTTTAGAAATATATATAAGATCAAGCGCAGGACAAAAAATACCATTCCAGTTTGGAACTGTGTGTATTAAACTACATTTCCGAAAATTGTAATATAATGCATTCTCATCGTGATCATACTAAATGCCCTTACGAAAATTATTATACACATCAAGCTGGGTCCGGTATTGGAGTAATTTATAAGGGATCATCATACCAGCGTGGTCACGGTATCGGGAGCTTCTTAGGTGGATTATTTAGATCAGTTTTACTTTTACTTTCGAGTGGTGCTAGAGTTATTGGTAAAGAAGCACTAAATGCAGGAATAGGACTCTTGACTGATATAGCTCAAGCGCGTCCCATGGAAGATTCGATTAAAGCTCGCCTCAAGCAAGTTGGTTCAAACTTAAAAAGAAAAGCCGATGACAAAATTGATAGAATCAACATGTCTGGCTCTGGGTATATAACCAAAAGAAAACGATTGTCTTCATTCATTCCACCATTAACTGCTAGAGTGAACGCTGTGAAAAAATCAGGTCTAAAACCAAATAATATCAAAGATATATTTTCTAATTAATTATGTCTTTTCTTCATAATCATTCTTGTGAGTGTGTTAAGTCAGAATTGGATTTGTTTGCTTTACCGTCTACACAAACGAGCATTGAAAATGGATTGTGGATTCATTATAAACCAATTTCATCTCTTGCTGATGATAGGCCTATAGAGTTTCAAATTCCGGGTACAGGTGATGACTACATAGATTTGTCACACACATTACTGCACATAAAGGCAAAGATACTAAATCAGGATTCATCAAACCTGTTATCATCTACGGTGGTTGCCCCAGTAAACAATTGGTTGCATTCACTCTTCAGTCAGCTTGATGTTTATTTGAATCAAAAACTAGTATCACCACCCAATAATACATATGCCTATCGAGCCTACATGGAAACGCTTTTAAACTATGCTCCTGCAGCTAAACAATCTCATCTCACTTGTGGTCTTTGGTATGAGGATACTGCAGGAAAAATGAATTCTACAGATGAAAAAAACAAAGGATTTGTTAAAAGACAAGAACTTACTACTGAAAGTAAAGAAATTGAAATGATTGGGCATCTTCATGGTGATATATTTAATCAAGAAAAATTTATGATTAATGGTGTTGAAATGTGTGTAAAATTGGTTCGTTCAAGAGAAAGTTTTAATTTGATAGCTTCTTCGAGCGATACAAAATTTAAAGCGTGCATTACAGATGCAACTCTCATTGTTCGAAGGGCAAGAATTAATCCAACTGTATTACTTGCACATCAGAAAGTTTTAGCTTCTACCACAGCTAAATACCCCATCACTCGAGCTGAAGTTAAAGTCTTAACAATTCCATCTGGTGTTCAAGGAAAAACTCTTGATCATATTTTTCTAGGACAGGTACCCAAAAGATGCATAGTTGGGTTCGTAAGCAATGCTGCTTTTAATGGTACTCTTACTAAAAATCCATTCAATTTTGAAAATTATGGTATTAATACTTTTAGCTTATACATTGATGGTCAACAAGTTCCTTCAAAGGCTTTACAACCATCTTTTGATAAAGATGTTTTTACATCTGCTTACCACACTCTTTTCTCTGAAACTGGTATACATTTTCTTAATGAAGGTAATGCAATATCTCGAGAGCAATATGCTAAAGGATACTGTCTGTTGGCTTTCGATTTAACACCTGATTTATCAGCTAACTCATCAGGACATTGGAATCTCATTAAGCATGGTAGTGTAAGATTAGAGGTTCGTTTTGAATCATCACTTATACAAACAATTAACTGCATTGTTTATGCAGAATTTGATAATATAATTGAAATTGATAAAAACAGAAATGTAACTGTAGATTATAGTAGTTAAGAATAAATTTATAATAGTGTAAGATATAAGAAAACATTGTATAAACTGAAATTTTGAATAAACAATTATGTAAAAACTATTTCCATTTTTATTTACCCCCTAAATATATAATTGAAAACTTTAGTTCTCAAATTATATTATACATAATTAAATAATCAAGTTAAAATTAAACATTTACACATTACCCACAGCATAGATTAGTACTGTCATAGCTCTCACCGTTTGTTTAATAAGTATGGATACAGTAGACATACAGAAACATATAATTCGCGTATCATATAAATCATATACGATTTCGTTAAAATATTTGAACCGCGAGTAGTCCGCTATAAAGTCGATTCGCGCGCTATAAATGTAATTCGCGTGTGTAATTAAATTAATTAACCGCGACGTGTGTGTAATAAACTTTATTCGCGGCATGTGTGACTAGTAGCCGAGCCGGTTCACAACCACAGGATTTTCTGTGATCGAGAACCGGGGAATCCCTACTACTTATAGGTAACATTAAGCTCTAATTAAAAAATAATAGTCTAAAAAAACTAAAAAACACGATAAAGAAACGCTAATCCTGAAGATCCTGGTAAGGATAATGAGACAAACTCATCATCTGCCTAGCCTTATCCCAACTATATTGGGGTCGGCTTCCAGTCTTACCGGTACTCAGCTGAACCAGTGTTTTACAAAGAGCGACTGCCTATCTGACTTCCGCAACCCAGTAACTGGTTAACACGGTACCCCTTGGTAAGTCTGGTGTCAGATCTCATGCTTCTGACTACCCATAACGACTGTCAAAGATCTTCAAATGACAGCCGGGACCAAGGGCTTATAATGAGACAAACTATTTAAATGATTGTATTGTCATCGGTCCTTGATAAGTGTGCAAAGATTCAAATTAATCCGACGTTTTGAAAGAGGTGAAAATCACGTTCAAAGATTCCGTTACATAGATACATACATACCAAGCTAATAAAAGCGTGTTAAAATTAGTTGGATTGAGGAACCAAATTAACTTTGCCGTTGGAAAACTGTTGTCCCCATACATCGATATAGGAGGGGATCGGTTTACCAACTGCAAATAAGTTCATATCGTATTTTCTGTGATATTTATTAACGGTTTCTAATATCTTCTATACACATGGATTTAGCCAATGTAGTACCTATTCAAGGCAAATGTCGAGGCATGTTGAGATAGCCGTTATCGCATCACGATTGTATACGGAAGCCAAAGCCTAAAACCAAAGCCAAGTTAAATACTATATAGTATGCGTAAGTCGGGTAGCGTATTTCTGCCATATTTTCTAAGGTTTAGTCAGTTTTTAGGGTTCCGTACCCCAAAAGGAAAAAACGGAACCCTTATAGGATCACTTTGTTTTCCGTCCGTCTGTCTGTCAAGACCCTTTTTCTCAGGAACGCGTGAAGGTATCAAACTGAAATTTAAATCAAATACTAAAGTCTACTGTCCCTTAAAGCTGTGAAAAATCAAACTCTAAGCCAACGCAATCAAAAGATACAGCCGTTTATGCTGCAAGGGAATCAAAACCTACAGGGTACTTCCCGTGAACTCAGAATCTTGAAATTTGGTACAAAGCAATGTCTTATAGCACAGAAAAAATGCGAAAACCGTAAATTTTTAGTATCATCATCATCATCAGCCTATTAATGTTCCCACTGCTGGGACACAGGCCTCCTCTCTGTGAGAGGGAATGGGCCGTAATCCACCACGCGGGCTCAGTGCGGGTTGGTGGATGTCACATGTCTTCGAATTTTTGGTTCTAGGACATGCCGTTTAAATTTTTAGTAACATCATATTATAATAAAATATTTTAAATAATTTTAAACTTACTAGCCCTTTCCTCATGAACGCATAGAGGTATTAAATTAAAATTCATATCAAATACTCAGGTGTGCGAGTCCGACTCGCACTTGGCCGGTTTTTTAAGTCGGATCTAGTGTCTTTTTGGAATCGGTTTAGTGATATAATGTTAGCTAATACATATTGCTACAGTACACATGATCGTTTGAAAATTGTAACCCAATCCGTCCGTCTGTGCGAGTATTGGTTTAGAGATCTAAAATTAACTTATTTACAATATAAAACTTTTAAAAACAAAAAAAAACTAGTAGTACTTATAATAACATCTAATAATAATAACTTATAATTTAAGTTCCCTAAATATAAAAACACAATATATAAAATACAAAACAAATACATATAACCTACTCTAATCTTCACTATAACATAAAATAAACAATAGTATTTTTGCGAATTCACATAAATGGCATGTAAATCGATCTTGACGTGAAGATCGTTTAGAACCCGAATTGCGCAGGTCAATGATGTTTTGGCAAGAAGGTTGGTGCTGGCATCCGGCACGGCCAGCAGCGGCAGAGGCGGGCGTCGCCGCTTCCACACAGCGGTCCGGTACACATAAACGCAGGCGCTGCAGCACTCCTGGGTTATGCTCAATGCCATGAAATAACCTAACCAGATTGCTTATCCCAGTTGTAAACGACCCTTTGTGCCTATTGGCCTTGTTTTGCCTGTCTCCTGCTTGGTATGGAGGGAAGTGGAAATTTATATTTTTTCCTACTCCTCCATTATTCTTTTCTGATTAATTTCGTTGCGGGATCCAAGACAGTTAAATTCTTTCTCCGGGACTTCGTCGAGCTTCATTGCCTTGGCGCTTTTCTGGTGGTCGCCACTGTTGATTCTGGCTTTCAGGAGTTGCAGTGGTTTTGGGAATAGTGCGGCGGGATTGTGCCAAAAAAAAAAAACCTAACCAGATACGAAACAAGAGTGAATTCCCGTCGTACCCTCGGTTGGTTGTATCCGACCATACCGAGCACAAACATGAATACGACATGAAACGACAAAACGAGCACATACATTGAATGATTGAACTTGCTTGAACACACTATTGCTATTATTTATGTTTAAAAAAAAGCTAAAATTAAGCAGGTTTTAGCATTTTTCCTAATGGTCCTGTAATAAAAATTTA
This sequence comes from Orthosia incerta, assembly GCA_948252205.1. Taxonomy (NCBI): domain Eukaryota; kingdom Metazoa; phylum Arthropoda; class Insecta; order Lepidoptera; family Noctuidae; genus Orthosia; species Orthosia incerta. Next base: position 13,896,170 of record OX411748.1, read on the forward strand.
GTTATAAATTCCTATTATACGTTGTTATGTTTCGGTAATTGTTTCATACATTTTTTAATATTCGTATGCACTTGTACCTCCTTATCCTCTATCTCATTCCCTCACGCACGTTGTATATCACTATCTCAGTCGCGCAATGCTACAGAAGATGCGAGTGTACTTTTTTAAATACTATGAACGTGCGTGAAGTGACAGTTTAGTTCAGTTCTTCTAAACCAGCCACCGCCGCATGCGCAAGAAAATACCGTGATAATCGAGCACCGCAAACCAGCTCCAGGAGACGAGATCAGCAACGCCAAGTAAGTGCATGTGATCCCATCCTTCCAGGCAGCTGCCGCCCATTTTTCTACTATTTTTCCTCGAGCAGCTATCCTAATATATTGTTCAAGTAAACCATACCAACACAGTCCACGCCGCAAAAATTGTTTTAGGAGTAATTCTTATAATTTCCCCACCATACGTCTTAATCGATAAAGTCCGCCATTATGGAACTTAGTTTACTTGTTCAAGTAATGATACTCCGATAATTGCACCATCTTTCTCAAATTTAGCCTTTGGCAGGTATAAAATTAAAGGGTATATAAAATTGTGTGATCATTCGCACAACAGTGTTATTCGAGTTAGTATAAATAGTTAGGGTACTTGGAAGTACCCTAACTATTTATACTAACTCGACCTAACTATTTATACAAACGACGTGCTCCCTGAAGAATCTTGTCAATCTGAATATGAGAGTGAATTCTGCTATTGCAGAAAGAACTTCGATGATGCTCCGATGATAGGGTGTGACTCGCCTACTTGTGAGCGGCAGTGGTATCACTTCGCCTGTGTATACATCACCTCGGCACCCGACGGGGACTGGAAATGCCCGACGTGCAAAAATATGCAGAACAATCAGGTGATGGTCTCTTCTAAGTACTACTCACACATGTTTTAAAGCTTTTTTAAAATAATTTAAGATTTCAAAACTTACTTAAAGAATCTTCGCAAGGAATGAATCTAAATTGACAGATTGTGTAGTTTTTCATAAAACTAATTGAAATTAAGTGTCTTTGATAGAAAAAAATGATAGAATGCCTCGAATTCCTAATGTCGTGAGTGTTTAAAATTAAAAAAGGATATTTTTATATTTTGCAGGCAAATCCAACCGGGGTCTGAAACTTGAGCGGATAAAGTTATCTGAAAGATAATACTTTCGCCGTATTTAGAGAAATAGCAGGTAATTAAATAAAGGACATTAATTAATTAAAGGACATTATTTTGTACCTACCTACCTAAGAGAGCTCGTGGCTAAATAATAACAGCCGCACGGGTCGATCATCAAGGTTAAGCAACGCTTGACGAGGTCGGTCCGTGGATGGGTGACCATTTCAACATACCGAGTTTCCTCCGTGTCTCGGCAAGCACGTTAAGCCGTTGGTCCCGGCTGTCATTTGAAGATCTTTGACAGTCGTTACGGGTAGTCAGAAGCTTGAGATCTGACACCAGTCTTGCCAAGGGGTACCGTGTTACCCAGTTACTGGGTTGTGGAGGTCTCTGATAGGCAGTCGCTCCATGTAAAACACTGGTACTCAGCTAAATCCGGTAAGATTGGAAGCCGACCCCAATATAGTTGGGAAAAGGCTAAGGCAGGTGATGATGATGATGATGATTTTGTACCTAATGAAAATAAATAAGATATATTTTGTACCTCGACAGTTTTTGTTTGAATGACGTTTTTATGAAGTGTCAAGCTAGCGGGCCCCATATATGGGGCGGATATACGAGCACTATTGGCCGATCTGAAAGTATTATAACAACAAAAATAATTATATATGATTATTTTTATTGTTATAATACTTTCAGATCGGCCAATAGTGCTCGGAGTTAGAAACTATTATGTACCTTGCAAATCTAAAATTTCGACTTTCTTGAGCTATACTTCAGAAGATATTTGTTAATTAAACAAACGTCCAGCCAGCGGGCCCTTTTTAAAATACTACTATTTTATATCATACAATAGTGCTAGGAGCTTGATACTATCATGTACCTTACAAAGCCAAAATTTCGACTTTCTGTGAGCTATACTTCAGGAGATATTCGTTATTTAAATAAGTATATAACCAATGGACCTAGTCACACAAGTTGTTCACAAGTACCCTCGTATTTTTTTTTATAAGTTGCCTACAAAATGAACACAAACTAGACACATCCATGTTACTATACTTACTACCCAAGTAACACATCAAAGCAGTATAACGGCTGATTTAACATTTCTGATTTAATGTTTTTAGCATTTCTGTATCGTTTTCGCATTTTGAGTTAGTTCTATAGTAGCATTACAACGATTATACGGCTACTGTAATTCTTATTTGGGCACAAATTATACGGCTTTAGATCCTAAATACGTTCACAAGAGTTGTTTGCATTACAGGCGCATTATTGTGGTCAATGAAGTTGCCCATCGCATTAAAGAAACTATATTACGGTCAATGAAGTTACCATACTAGCAATATTTTTGATAATGGAGATGTTAATTGCATTACAAAAGCATTAGACTAGCATTAGTAAAATAATTATTGGAGCTATTTAAGTGTTCACAGTTAGGACTTAATTAAACCCTACATTATTGCAAAAACATCTCTAATACCACGGTACAAATGTTATAATAAATTATCGTTGTAAACTTCTTTTTCTCGCAATATAATATGGACGAACAGGGTCAAAACTGTGGGAGTGACACCATATTTGTTTTGCATCAAAACAAAATGAATAATACTGTTTAAGTGTTTGACTCTTTTGTTATTTCAAGCCTTTAAATATTACTGCGCAAAGTAGTTTACTGTAAATGTCTATATCAGTTTCATTTAAAATTTTCACGCGCCATTGATATTTTGTGATTATGTAAAAAAAAAAATATATGTGTGATATAACCAAAACAATTGTGCATTCCTAGTATAGAACGAATTTTGCACAATTAACATAATATTATTGGTTGGACAGTATTAAATTAAGTTATTTTATTACTATAAAGGCTTTTGTAAAAAAGTCCGAATGATAACACATTTTGGATATAAAATATTTACAAAATGGTGTCAGTCTGTAGCAGCCCGGTTAGCCTTTATAATGGCTAATTTATGCCGCCAGCAGTATAAATACTCACACGTGAACAATTGTTAAGCCAGAGACCAGAGAGAAGACTTTTTATGAACCACTGTAGTGCGATTGTCTAAAAAGTAGTTCCATATGGGTTCACCAGTATACCAGTAGACATGATGTAGACTGAAATAGTGCTATTACTTGAATGCAATTTTGGGGATCCTTAAGCAAAACAAACCCCGTTTCAGTATTTTTGTACTACTTGTATCCGTTTGCCAACAGTCTGTTGATAAAATAGCTTTCTGAACGCATGATCTCCATATGCCTGTGCGTGGCTTATAAAAATAATTATGGTGCCTTCAACAAAAAAAAGCATGTTTATAGGCCATGTTGTGCTTTTCCTCAATATGGCCAACAAATGGTTTTAAAAAAATAGTTAAAATGAACCTACATACAGCTTTACGCATTACAATAACTCACGTGTATTTAATTAAAGAGCTGCTAGCTATACAACAGAACTCAGTTGATCTTTAAAAATGCAAGCATTATATTGATTCACGTTTATGCTGCTCAGCAGGTCTAGGCTTTTAGTAACCACTTAAAAGTGCTATTAAACAACAAAGGGCACCAAAAATAGTTCAAAGCTGTATAACGGATTTACGGTGCATTATAATGTCACAAGTTTATGCTATTAAGGGCATTAGGCATTATCTTACTACTTAAACATGCTATTGTAGACCCAAAGGCACTAAAAACAGCTGAAAGCTGTATAGCGGATTTACGTGGCATTATAATGGTTCATGTATATGCTATTAAACAGCATTAAGCATTTATTTACTACTTTAAAATTCTATTGTAATTCCAAAGTCACTAATAACAGCTGAAAGCTTTACAGCTGCGTTGTAGTTTGCTGCACTAAAACTAAAGGCTTTACATAAGCATTTTGACATGCCCTTATCCAAACGTTATACAGTGTAAAGCATCATAATGGTTTAAAAATGCCAATATAAAGCGTCTAGATGCTCAGTGAACTTATATAAGAATTTATACGGACCTTAAGTTCTACATAAGTGTACTAATCGTTTGTTAAAATGCTTCCTGTGTTACTTGGGTATTAAGGTTACACTATATTGGTCATTCAATCAAAAACTGTCAAGGTCCAAAATATATATTATTTATTTTCTTAAGGTACAAAATAATGTATTTATGAAAAGCTATCACTTGTTGATAAATCTCGTTGGGTCCTGCCAGATAGACTCATACCGAATTTTGTGCTTTATGAATTGAATCATAATTGACAAAGATAAAGCGCATCAAAGTTCAGGAGTGGGGGCTTGTGACGTCACTTTGTCAGTATAATGGATAGCACACCGTGACGTCACACGATATTTTAACGCACTATATCATCGTAATTTTTTGTTTACGCGGTAAAATTAAAATACGTGTCACATATTTTTAGGTTATCTAACTGACGGACCTGGTGGGTGACCATAAGCTCTTAGAGCGGTATCAATTTGAGATCGAGTAAGTGACAGATGTATACAAGTCAAATACATCTGTCCCTTATTCGATATCAAATTGATACCGCTCTAAGAGCTTATGGTCACCCCCCTGGATGGACTAAATAGATGTTTTAGTCAACTATTCTTAATAAAAAGTTTTTAATAAAAAAATTGTTTCACGATGATTTTTGGTAGCTGATATTTTTATCGCAGCTGGTTTATTTGTGATGGTGGTGGGTTTTCTGAGAAACTACCTAGAAATATTAATATTTCTGTACTTAAAACTAACAGACAAACGTAAATGAATTAATTTTAAATAATGTGATAAGGTCGTGAGTATATCTGATGACTATGAATATATTAAATTTTTATTATCTGAATTAACATGCGGTGGGTGCAAAATACATTACTTTACGTTATCTCGTCTTAATACATGATGGAATTGAAGACCGCGTGAAAGAATTTGCAGAAGGTAAGCGAATTCCGCACACGCAGAAAGAATATGACTATATAACGCTCCAATGATAGGGTGCGACGGTCCTTAACGCTTCTATTATCTGGTGTTAGGCACCTGGGCACCTTTACAAGCTTTGTATGTTGTTTCTTCGAAAATAAAGAGATAACAAATGTCATTAGCTATTATACTCCATCTATTACATTTATATAGTCATCATCATCATCATTTCAGCCGAAAGATGTCCACTGTTGGACATAGGCCTCCCCCAGGCGTCACCACATTGATGGATCCCGTGCGTCTCGCATCCAGCGTATTCCCGCAACCTGAACCAGGTCTACGGTCCACCTAGTGGAAGGCCTTCCAACGCATCGTCTTCCGGTTCGCTGTCGCCATTCTAGAACTTTTCGACCCCATCGGCCATCCGTTCTGCGAGCAATGCCACCTTAATTTGGCAATTCTTCGGGCTATGTCGGTAACTTTGGTTCTCCTGCGGATATCCTCATTTCTGATGAGATCACACAAGGAAACTCCGAGCATAGCCCTCTCCATTGCCCTTTGGGTGACTTTAAGCTTTCTGATTATTTTCTGGTTAGTATCGTTAGTATCGTTGTGCGAGTCTGGATTAGCAAAATGCGATCTGCCAAAGAATCCCACAAGTTAAAGTGCGGCGAGTGTAAAATACTCTATAGTAACTACCTCCAGGTGGTGGAACACATATATTGGCGCCACGGCACCGAGAGCAGCGAGTGTAACATGTGTGATGTGGCAAGTGATGATATTGATGACGGTGTGAACGAATATGAAGAATATGGATCTGCAGAAGGAACATTCCCGACGCTCCGATGATAGGGTGCGACGGGCCTAGCTGTCCACGACAGTGGTACCACTTCAACTGCGTAGGCGTCACCACAGTACCCGACGAAGACTGGCTCTGTCCGACGTGCGACAGGTCGCAGTAAAACAATCAGGTGATTATCTCTTCCGTGACTAGATCTAGATCTAAGTACTTATCACACGTGATTGAACTCGTTAAATATAATAATATTTACAATTAGTAATCTTGGCAAGAAATGAATCTGATTTGACAGATCGTGGAGTTATTCTTTTTTTTTTTTATAGTCTATAGGCTCGCGTTTGACCACTATCTCGCCTGATGTTAAGCGATGACGTGGTCTACGGTGAAGCACGCTTGCCTAGAAGAAACCTATTCACTCTTGACTTAAAGACCCCAAGGTTGTAGCTATCAGGGAACAAAGACCCCGGAAGGGAATTCCACTCCTTAGCTGTACGCACAATGAAAGTATTAGCAAAACGCTTTGTGCGTATGGGAGGGATGTCCACCATGTACCGATGGCGCATGGCCGTACGTCTTGTAGTCCGATGATGGAAAGGGCTAGGTGGAATCAAATTGTGCAGTTCCGTCGCGCACTCCCCGAAATGTAACCGATAAAAAACCGACAGGCTGGCAACTCGGCGTCGATTTTCGAGGCTCTGGAGCTTTGAGGCGACCAGTGCATCGTTGCCAATAAGCCTTTTGGCCCGTCTGTCGATCGACTCAAGTGCATCAAGCTGGTATTTGGCAGATCCATCCCAGAGGTGAGAGCAGTACTCCATGCATGACCGAACTTGCGCTTTATACAAGTTGAGCAGCTGTTCAGGCGTGAAGTACCGTCTCACCTTAGCAAGAATCCCCAACTTTTTTGCAGCTACCTGAGCTTTCGCCTCAATAAATGGACCGAAGTTGAGGGTTGATGTCAACGTAACACCGAGAAGTTCGAGATGGTCCGTTATCGGCACGGTTACACCACGGAAAGAAGGAGCCGGGTGAAATTGGCTCTTTTTAGCGGAAAAAAGACACGCCTGGGTCTTCACAGCATTGAAACTGACCAAATTGGCATCACCATATTCATAGAAGTAATTGGAATAACCAAAGTCGAAGTGGCATGTGATAAAAATAAATGATAGGAACGATTTATCGGTGCTCTGAATAGATTCCTCGAAGGTCTAATTCTTATAAATACATAATTAAATTAATTATGGATATTTTTACATTTTGCAGGCAAATGCAGTGAAGAAATTTGAAACCTGAATAGATTCATATACCGAAAAGACAACCCATTCGTTTGATCGGATTCGGAGAAATCGCAGGTATATAAATACAATACATAAATACGATTTGTAAAAATATTTGTCCCGCTTTAATATTTTTATATTTAGCCACCTCTTAGATATTTAGTTTTACTTGTCCCCGTGTCTGTAACGTCAGTGTAACATCATCTATCATGTCATCTGTGTGTATTTAATCAAAGCTTGCAAGTTTAAATTAACTTACTTCCCGGTGTTCAATTGAGATAAAATTTATACAAATGTTTGTTACATGTGACAGTGCAATTTTTAGAACTAAAACTTGTTAAAAAAACCGGCCAAGTGCGAGTCGGACTCGCGCACGAAGGGTTCCGTACCAGTATCGCAAAAAACGGCAAAAAAATCACGTTTGTTGTATGGGAGCCCCACTTAAATATTTATTTTAATCTGTTTTTAGTATTTTGTTATAGTGGCAAAGAAATACATCCTCTGTGAAAATTTTAGCTGTCTGGCTATCACGGTTCATGAGATACAGTCTAATGCTGTAACATGGAAATATTGTAAAACCAAACAAATTTTTAAAAGAGTAACCATGGAGTTTCTTGCCGGTTCTTATCCATAGGAAACGACTAACCCGAACCGTGCACCTTTTGTCGACGTTTTATAAGTGCCCATGTAGGCCTATGTAAAAAAAATAAAAAATGATTTGATTTGATATACTGAATTCAGAAACTAGGAACACTGATGAAAGAAATATAATAAAAAAAAAACGAAAAACTCTACTGCCTCCTCGAATGGCCAAAACTATTATGTATCCTTCGACTACACAGCATGATTTTCTTCTTGATTACGTCTTTTTAGTTCGCTTCTTATGCATTCGGGTTTTTAGATTTTTTTATTTATAACTTTTTAGGCATCGTTTGTTTTATCGAATTACTTTTAAACATATAATTGGCATGTATTTTGTACACAATGGGTTTGAAAGAAAAAAAAAAACACAATATGGCACCCAAAATCCGTTTTTTTTCAGTTTTATGTAGCCAGTGACACTCGCAAGGTTAAGAATCGTTGAAATCGGCCTACGTGTTTGGTCTCTAGAACGCCACATAGGGACAAACATACATACATAGATTGATAAACATCGTCGGGGGAGGGGGAGGGGGAGGAAATACTACTAGATAAATAGTGCAATTCATAATATTCTTATCAGTACTGTCAAAGCAAATAAACAAAACAAATCTAATTTACTCTTACAGGAATAGCTTCACATCAAAACATGTGAAAGGCACATAATAAATTAGCGATAGACATAAATAAAATACTCTGTGAGGCAAAACATACATTTTAATTACTCTGATGGGATGAAAAGCATTTCACTGTAAATTACGCCCACGAATACGTTCGGATTAGTCAAAGGGAATTTATAAAAGGGTGTATCGGCATACTAGTGGAGATGAATAAAAGTGAGCAGTTCTAGACAGCGGTGGGCAGTGAAAGCCAGGATACAAAGATCGGTAGCTTTCATCATAATGAGGGCTGTGTTTCATGGTTTAATGCGATGTTAATGCGATGTTAAAAGAGTAACCATGGAGTTTCTTGCCGGTTCTTCTCCATAGGAAACGACTAACCCGAACCGTGCACCTTTTGTCGACGTTTTATAAGTGCCCATGTAGGCCTATGTAAAATAAAAATATTTGATTTTGATTTTGATTTTAACAAGCGGGCATTTAGGCTCAATACGGCGGACAAAGGCCCCACGCGTGAACTACGCGCTGTTTACCGACTGCCGAAGGAGGGTAATGTGTTTATCAGTCTATGTATGTTTGTTCCTATGTGGCGTTCTAGAGTCCAAACGCGATGGCCGATTTTGATGGTTCTTACTTCAATCGATTTGTCTTAACCCTGGAGGTGTCACCGACTACATTAAAATTGGCAAATAGAAAAATGGCGGCTTTTGGGCGCCATGTTGTGGGGGGGCAATTATTTTTTCTTCCAAACCCATCGTGTTGGGTATCAAAATAAAGGGTTTTAAGAGGTGATTTCAAAAATATATTATACTTATATGTTTAAATGTACTGTTAGGTACATTTAAACATATAAGTATAAGAAGTATGCTGATATAAGAAGTCAGGAAATAAAAAGTAAATTTGCCAAGTCATTAAAGCAGTTCTTTTTAAGGTGATTGTAAATGATCTCTTTGTTATAATTACATTAAGTGTCCGCACTAATAAGCTTTAGTTTTTAATACTCTTTGTTCCGTTCCCACAGACAAACCGTGAAAACGGTTTTGTGGGGCATAGTTCTTAAGCTAAGATCGTATAATCTTGTACTTTAATAAATAAATAAATAATAATAATAATACGATAAAAAAAAACTAAAAAGTAATAAATAAAAAAAGTGAATTTAAAAATCAATAAAACTCGACAGCATAAAAATAGAACTATAAAGACGTAAACATGAAGAAAATCATGCTGTGCAGTTGGAGGATACATATTCGCGAGCTGGCTGAACAAAACCAGATGTATCCTCCGACTGCACAGCATGATTTTCTTCTTGTTTACCAATGATATTCTAATAAACAGATACGTTATACACTCACAAAACAACCGAAAAAAGTGTTCCGCAAAGCAGCGGCAGCGCAGATACCTACACACTTTTGGTATGAGATACCTTCTGTTTCATGTACTTTGGTATCATAATTGGCACACTTTCTAAATACACACGATGGCATTTTTTAAATTTTGTTTCAACGAAGCCTATCGCTCTTCGCCATGGGTGACATAGACTAAAGACCCCAATTAGGACCTATTCGAGTCTTCACAATGCACGCGCTCATAACATATCTGTATATTAGAATATCATTGTTGTTTACGTCTTTTTAGTTCGCTTTTTAAGCAGTCGAGTTTTATTTAGTCGGTTCGACCTAATGTGAACCAAGCCTAAAATATTTTATGGTAGAGGTGCCCATAAAAGTGTCGATAATGCTGGTAAATTAAATGCGGCACCCTCTAAAGGACATAATATTACTAATATTACTAAATTACCAAAACATAATATTACTAAAAAAAATTGAAGGTGCCGTATTGGGTAAAAAGTGGCGTTATCATAAATTGTTTAAGACAACTGGTTCCCAGAGCGATTATGAAGCGTTTTCTCGCTTTCGAGCTCGAGTCAAAATTAAAATCGCTTCAACTTATGAAACCTACCAAAATAGACTTCGGAAAAACCTTAAAGCTGATCCGAAGTCGTTCTGGAGCATGATAAGGACTAAAAAAGCTAGTCGTAATAAACCGAAAGTCACGAAGGACGGCTTATTGCTGAGGGATGAGGAGTGTGCGGAAAGTTTCGCCTCATATTTCCATTCGGTGTACAGCCCACAGCGGCCCGCGCTGGACCCGGGGGCTGCGGAGTACGCAAGCGGCGGGGCGGCGGGGGCGGCGCGCGTGCATGTTGACAACGTCATTGCGCGAGACCTGCGCGCCGCGTTTCTGCGCCTCAAGCCCAAACGCTCTGTAGGCCCGGACGGCATACCGTCTTACATTGTCAGAGATTGTCGTATGGTATTTGAGGAGCCTTTGTTGCACATCTTCAACTTGTGTTTGCAGGAGGGTTACTACCCGGACGAGTGGAAGATCACGCGAGTTATCCCAGTTCCTAAAGGAGGTGCGGGATCTGACGTGAGTGGATACCGACCGGTGGCGGTGCTGTCGGCCTTCGCCAAGGTATTTGAGTCGGTATTGCATAGAAGTATTTATACACAAGTGAGTTCTCGATTAACGGACGCACAACACGGTTTTCGGCCGGGCCGCAGTACGGGGGGAAACTTACTGTCTTTTGGTAGCTACTTGTCGCCCGCTATTGACGCGGGGGGGCAGGTGGATGTGGCATATTTTGACTTCCGGAAAGCCTCCGATACTGTGGATAACGACGTACTTTTGTGTAAGCTCGCTGCTGTGGGATTCACGCCGCACTTGCTTAAATTCTTTGCTAGTTACCTTGGCGAGCGCCGACAGTACGTCGAGTATGCAGGACATGATTCCAACCCTTACTACACGTTCTCAGGGGTGAGTCAAGGGAGTAATATCGGGCCATTGGAATTTATATTGGTAGTCAACGATCTGCCAACTGTAGTCAAAGAGGCGAAGTGTCTGCTGTTTGCTGATGACTTAAAGTTATTTTTAGCTGTTAAAGACGAGGCAGATTGTAATCGGCTCCAGTCAGACATTAACAGGGTAGTCCAATGGAGCAAAACGAACAAACTTAATTTTAATGTTGGCAAGTGCTGCGTGATGAGTTACAGCCGGGCGCGTGCTCCATTGCATTGTCAGTACGAGATGGACATGGAGGTAATACCGCGCGTCACACAGGTGCGGGACCTGGGCGTGCAGATGGTGCCGGAGTTGACGTTCCGCAAACATATAGTTGAGGTGTGCGGCAGGGCTTTCAGAAATCTCGGTTTCATTTTGAGACAATGTAAGGATTTTAGCGATACGGCGGCTGTGAAAGTTTTGTATAATGCACTGGTACGGAGCCACCTGGAAACAAGTGCTGTTATTTGGAATCCTCATGAGGAAAAGTACAGCCTCATGCTGGAAAAATACAAAACAAGTTTGCGAGGTTTCTGTATTTTAAAGAATATGGGGTTTACCCTTTTTATCCCCTCATGTACCCGAGTCTGTTCGTCCTGGGCATGGTTGGATATACCAGACTGGCAGTTAGAAGAGATGTTGCGCTGGTCTAGTATGTGGCTAGCGTACTGCTAGGTTTGTTGCACCACCCAGAGGTGCTGGAGGCGCTGCGGCTGTGCGTGCCGGACGGAAGCGTGGGCGCGCGCCGCCGCCCCGCTCTGTTAGACGTACCATTTGCTAGGACTAACTTACTTAAGTTTGCCTCTATAACGCGAGTCATACGTTTGATAAATACTCTAACGTTATCGGATGATATATTTTGCCAAAACCTGCCGAGATTCGTCAAAGTAGCGCAAAATGTTATTGAAAAAGGTCTGAACATGTAAATAATGTATTGGAATGTCTTGTTGTTGTATTGTATTTTAATGTTTTATATGTACGTTATAACATCGCATTGGAAGCTTCTGTAAAGGTGTTATAATAATTAATGAATAAATAAATAAATTTTTGAGAGCATCCGTAAACGGTTTAAGTTACGCAACAATTATGTATGTAGGGTAGGTAGAGTAGGTAGGGTAGATAGGTAGGTAGGTAGCCAGTTGACGGGAGCGAAGCCGCGTGGGACAACTAGTAACATTATAAAACTGAAGACTTTGTTTGTTTTGTTTGTTTGAACGCGATAATCTCAGGAACTACTGGTTGGATTTGAAAAAATCTTTTTGTGTTGGATAGCCCATTTAACGAGAAAGGTTATAAAAACATCACGATACGACCAATAGGAGCGAAGCATAAATGAAAAATATAGCAAAAACGGGTAAAAATGTTCCTTTTTGAGAGCTTGCGTTGGTATGTAGTGTAGGTAGGGTAGGGGTAGGTAAGGTAGATGGGTAGGTAGGTAGCCAGTTGACGGGAGCGAAGCCGCGTGGGACAGCTAGTAATTAATAAGAAACCCATTATAGGGTTCCTACTAGAGGGGGTTAATTACTTGCTGTCTCACTGGTCATAAATATTGCAGTAGGTAATCTAGTGATTACCTAACCGTTTAGCAAATAATATAATTGATAACTATTAAATTATTTATACAATATTAAAATATTGTAATTTGATGTTTTTGTTTTTCAATAAGTTGTAGCGATCTTTCTAAACTAAAAATATTGTTAATAAAATAAAAAAAAAACCCTTCGCTTTTTAAGCAGTCGGGTTTTTTGATCTTTTTAATTTTTTTTTTATTTACAACTTTTTATTATTATTCCATTTATTTATTGTATTTACATATTTTTACATTTTTAAATATCATTCTATAAAAAATAAAATAAAAAAAACATTTAAAAATACAAAAATAGTAGCCCACCGGTATCGGAAACAGGGTCCAAGCTACCGGTGGTCAGGGCTGCTGAGAGAGGAACCTCCTAACAATACGAGCCGTGTCCAGGAGTACCGCTTTCTGGATCAAGCCCTTGATCCAGCTATTATTATTATTTCCTTTATTTATCTGTTTTCTTATTATTTACATTGTTAAATATTTTTATAAAATAAATTAAAAAACAAAAACATTTAAAAATATAAAAAATAGAGGCCCACCGGTATCGGGAACAGGGTCCAAGCTACCGGTGGTACCAGGGCTCCAGAGAGAGGAACCTCCTAACTATACGAGCCGTGTCCAGCAGTACTGCTTTCTGGATCAGGCCCTTGACCCAGCTGCCTAACGAGAGCCTTCTAAGATGTTGGTCGAGGCTCGTGGCTATTAAGCCATTGGCTGACACGGCTATCGGTACAATGATCGCTGTGTCCACATTCCACGTGTCGACAACCTCGCGAGCCAAGTCAAGATACTTGATTTGTTTATCTTTCTCGGCTTTCACGAGGTTCCCGTCATGCGGGACGGTAACATCAACAATCATTGCACGCCTCTCGATTCGGTCCACCACCACTATATCAGGCTTGTTAGCGATAATAGTCCTGTCAGTGATGATGGACCGATCCCAGTACAATGTGATATTGCCATTTTCGAGAACTGGGTCGGGCACATACCTGTAGTATGGTACCTCCGATGCCACAAGAGTGTATTTCAGAGCAAGTTGCTGGTGGATGATCCTGGCTACAAGGTTGTGCCAATAAATGCAAATGCAAATACTCTTCGTTAGCTAGACGAGAACATCCAGAGATAATGTGGCGGATTGATTCACCCGGGCGGTGACATGCCCGACAGATGTCAACTGTGCCATCCTTCACAATAAATCTCCGGTAATTATTCGTCATGATAACTTCGTCCATAATTGCACAGACAAAACCTTCGGTTTCCCCATAGAGGTCACTGCTTGGTCTACATCAGACCCATGTAGGGTCCGGAAAAAGCGTCCGTGAAGCTCCTTACTCTGCCATACTTCCCTGCGGTCATTAGTTTCAAGCACTACAGGTTTGCGCCAGTTCTCATTCGCCATGGAGAGCGGGGTGAGTCCCTTGTCCACTGCTACTACATCTCGATGCATACCTACGTCGGTGTGTAGAAAATATTCCCTGAGATTGCATATCTCGCGGTTGTGGAGGTTTTTGGCATTTAAAAAGCCTCGGCCTCCACACTTCCGCGGGATATACAACCTCATGACTGACGATCGTGGGTGTTGCATTCGATTTGCAGTCAGCAGTGTACGGACCCGCCTATCCAGGGCGTCGAGTTCCGTTTGAGTCCATTTGAGTATGCCGAAAGAGTACATCAATACTGGCATGACCCAACCGTTGAAGGCGCGCACCTTGTTTCCGCCTGAAAGAAGGCTATTGAATACCTTTTTCAGGCGGCCAAAGAAGCGTTCCCTCAACGATTGCTTCATGTCAGTAGTGCTGATACCTAACGCTTCCGACATACCCAAATACTTATAGGTTTCGTTTGGAGAGAGGGATCTCAGGTTTATGGAATCCGCGAGTTGAATTCCTACGGATTCCACAATCTCCCCTCGCTTTACATGCATGACCGCACATTTGTCCACACCAAACTCCATCCTGATGGCGTTACTAAAAGTTTCAGTTACTTTCAGTAGCTCCATCAGCTGAAGATTGCTGGGGGCAAAGAGCTTCAGATCATCCATGTAAAGGTGGTGAGATATAACCTGACCACCTCTCTTCAACCGATAGCCTAGCCCTGAATTCTCCAGCAGCATGCTTAGAGGATTCAGGGCTAGGCAAAACCAAAGTGGACTCAAACTATCGCCCTGGAATATACCTCGCTCGATCCTTACAGGTTCGCTATTCCTCTGGATATTTTGACATCCTGGATAGCGAAGGACTGTGCTCCATTGCCCAATACACGACATCAGGAAGGTGCGTAGAGTTGTATCTATTTTATACAATTCTAGCACCCTCATGAGCCATGTATGAGGCACCGAGTCATAGGCCTTCTTATTAGTCTTATTATTATTTCGTTTATTCAAATATGTACACATTTTAAATTTACATTTTTAAATATTTCTTTATAAAAACAAATCATAAAAAAAAAACATTTAAAAATATAAAAAATAATGGTTGTCCGCCGGTATCGGGAACAGGGTCCAAGCTACCGGTAGTTAGGGCTCCAGAGACAGGAACCTCCTCACAATGCGAGCCGTATCGAGGAGTACTGCCTTCTGTATCAGACCTTTGATCCAACCGCCCAATGACAGCCTCGACAGATGGTCGTCGAGGCTCTTGGCCATCAGGCCGTTGGCCGTAACGACAATCGGCACAATGATCGCCGAGTCCACATTCCACATGTCGACAACCTCGTGTGCTAAGTCAAGATACTTGATTTGTTTCTCTTTCTCAGCTTTCACGAGGTTCTCGTCATGCGGGATGGTGACATCGATTATCATTGTGCGGCGCGCTAATCGGTCTATCACCACTATATTATCTGGCTTATTGGCAACAATAGTCCTATCAGTGATGATAGACCGATCCCAGTACAACGTGACATGGTCATTTTCGAGAACTGGGTCGGGCACATACTTGTAATACGGTACCTCCGATTCCACTAGATTGTACTTTAAAGCAAGTTGCTGGTGAACAATCCTGGCCACTTGGTTATGCCTGTGTAAGTACTCGCCGTTAGCCAGACGAGAACAACCAGAGATAATATGTCTGATGGATTCACCCGGACGGTGGCATGCCCGACATATGTCAACCGTCCCGTCCTTCATTATATGTCTCCGGTAGTTATTCGTCAGGATAACTTCGTCCATAATTGCACAGACAAAACCTTCAGTTTCCCCGAAAAGGTCGCCGAAACGTAGCCAGGATACGGACGCTGGGAAATCTACATCGGGCCCATGAATAGCCCGATAGAAGCGCCCGTGTAGCTCCTTGCCTTGCCATACCTCTTTGCGTTCATCAGTCGATAGTATTACAGGCTTGCGCCAGTTCTCTTTAGCCATGGACAACGGGGTGAGTCCCTTGTCCACTGCGACCACATCCCGGTGCATACCCACTTCAGCTTTTGAAAAGTATTCTCTGAGGCTGCACACCTCGCGGTTGTGAAGAGTCTTGGCGTTTAAAAAGCCTCGACCCCCACACTTCCGCGGGATGTACAGTCTCATCACCGATGATCGTGGGTGATGCATCCGGTTTGCAGTCAGCAGTGTCCGGACCCTCCTATCGAGGGCATCAAGCTCGGTCTGAGTTCATTTGAGTATGCCGAAAGAGTACATCAAAACCGGCATGACCCAACTGTTGAAGGCGCGCACCTTATTGCCCCCCGACAAAAGGCTATTTAATACCTTTTTCAGGCGGCCAAAGAAACGCTCCTTCAGCAGTTGCTTCATGTCAGTACTGTTGATGCCCAACGCTTCCGACATACCCAAATACTTGTAAGTTTCGGTCGAGGAGAGGTGTCTAAGGTGTATGGAATCAGAGAGTTGAATTCCCTCGGATTCCATAATCTCCCCTTGCTTTACATGCATGACTGCACATTTTTCCACACCAAATTCCATCCTGATGGAGTTACTGAAGTTTTCAGTTACCTTCAGTAGCTCCGTCAGTTGGAATTTATTGGGGGTAAAGAGTTTCAGATCATCCATGTAAAGGAGGTGAGATATGACCTGACCACCTCTTCTCAACCGATAGCCCAGTCCTGAATCCTCCAGCAGTGTACTTAGAGGATTCAGGGCTAAGCAGAACCAAAGTGGGCTCAAACTGTCGCCCTGAAATATCCCCCGCTTAATCCATACAGGATCATCATCCCCCTGAATCGGTCGACATCCTGGATATCGAAGGACTGTCTTCCATTGCCCCATACATGACTCAAGGAAGGTGCATAGAGTTGCATCTATTTTGTACAACTCCAGCACCGTCATGAGCCATGTATGTGGTACAGAATCGTAGGCCTTCTTGTAGTCTATCCAGCATGTGGACAGATCCTTGCGGGATCGATGAACCTGCTGGCTTATGGCCATGTCAATGAGGAGTAGCTCCTTAGTGCCGCGAGACCCATTCCTACATCCATTCTGAGAGGTAGACATTATTGAGTTATCTTCAATGTGTTTATACATTTTTGCTCTCAGGATGGATGTAAGAAGTTTATAAACCGTTGATAAGCATGTTATTGGTCTATAATTCTTGGGTTCCGCGGGACTACCTGTCTTATGGAGCAGGTGGGTAATTCCTGTTGTTAAAAACTGCGGAAGCGACCCAGACTCTAAGCATGACTGGAATTGAGATGCCAGAAACGCGTGTGAGCTGCTATACCATTTTAGCCAGAAGTTATGCAGTCCGTCCGGTCCCGGAGACTTCCAGTTCGGTAGCGGACGAACTGCTTTGGCTACATCAAATGGACTAATTATTGCTTTTTCCATTTCTGGTATAGCTTCACACACGCGCTCGACATCACGCATCCAGCCACCCTCAGTGTGACAGACGGGTACCGACCAGATGTTTCGCCAGAATGTACTCGTGGCGACATCATCCGGGCGGCACACGTCAGTCACACTTTGTTCAGGTCGCTCCCAAGTTAGGTCCTGAAACAGAGAGTTAGGTCCTGAAACAGAGATTATTATTATTATTATATACTTTATTGTACACCACTAGTTGTAGTTTTTTTTTAATTAGGTACATATAAACAGACCAGAGAATGGGCAGCAGCGTTTTCTGGACACTTTAACAACAAACTGCGATCGCCAACCCGCCTGCCAAGCGTGGCGATTATGGCAAACCCCCCCCAAACGAATATGAGAAGCACACAAATAAAACGGCTCCGAGTGCCCGGCAGCCCGTCTACCCTCGGCTACGGTAGCGGCCGAGGCGATGGCGTGGCAAGGGGTGCGAAGAATCCCCGGAGTGGACCCGGCTACCCCAATAAACACCGACGACTGGACCTGGGAACATATAACACGCGAACACTCCGGACCGATGAGAAGATAGCCGAACTCGAGGAAGAATTGAGCAGGTTGCGATGGAGTATTATAGGGTTATCTGAAGTCCGAAGAGAGGGGGAGGACTCGATAATCCTCAAATCCGGTAACCTGCTCTATTTCCGAGAGGGTGACCGACAGTCCCAGGGTGGTGTCGGGTTTATCGTCCACAAGTCCCTTGTGAACAACGTGGTGAAGATCGAGAGTGTGTCGACCAGGGTGGCGTACCTTATACTCAGAATATCCCAAAGATATTCGCTGAAGGTCATACAGGTGTACGCCCCGACCTCGGCACACCCCGACGACGAGGTAGAGACCATGTATGAGGATATATCTAGAGCCATGCATGGTTTTAAAACTCATTTCACCGTTGTCATGGGGGACTTCAACGCGAAACTGGGCAAACGAGACGTGGATGAGCTGCAAGTGGGGCAATTTGGAGTTGGACGTCGGAACCGCCGGGGTCACCTACTGGCCAGTTTTATGGAGAAGGAGGGCCTCTACATGATGAACTCCTTCTTCAGAAAGCGTGAGCACAGGAAGTGGACCTGGCAAAGCCCCGATGGTGCAACTAAAAACGAGATCGACTTCATCATGTCAACCAAGAAGCAAATGTTCAATGATGTCTCTGTGATCAATTCGGTGAAAACCGGCAGCGATCACCGCATGGTAAGAGGCACATTGAACATTAATGTTAAGCTTGAAAGGTCTCGACTGTTGAAGTCCACGCTCCGTCCAGCACATATCCAGGTCCAAAACCCCGAGAACTTTCAGCTCGAACTCCAGAATCGTTTCGAGTGCCTAGGGAGCTCCGTGGACGATTACAGCGATGGGTTCGTGGAAGCTGTCCATACGGTCGGGTCTAAGTTTTTCAAGACCCGCCGTACAGATAGGAACAAAAGACTCGCTGATCCAACTCTCAAGCTCATGGAGGAGAGGCGTGAGATGATCCTGCAGTCTTCAGACGATGCGTTGAAATACCGGCAGCTAAATAGACGGATCTCAAAGTCCTTGAAAAGCGACCTCCGCCGCTTTAATACCGAGCGTATCAAAGACGCGATTGAGCGGAATAAGGGCTCCAAGGTCTTTGCAAGAGATCTGTCTATTGGGCAGAGCCAGCTCACAAAACTGAAGACCGATGATGGCAGGATCGTTTCCGCCAAACCGGAGCTTCTGAGGGAGATCGAGAGATTCTATGGGCAGTTGTACACGTCAACCAGTAAACCCGTCGTGAATCTAGCGAATGTCCCTAGAGCTAGATTGACCCGACACTATACCGAAGACATTCCCGACGTCAGCCTGTATGAGATTAGGATGGCTCTGAAACAGCTTAAGAACAACAAGGCACCGGGGGAAGACGGAATTACGGCCGAACTCCTGAAGGCGGGTGGAAAACCAATACTTAACGTCAATGGCGAGTACATCACTCACCTTCGGTTTGCCGACGATATAGTGGTTATGGCTGAGACCATGGAGGACCTCAGTACAATGCTCGATGACCTCAGTAGAGCTTCCGAAAGAGTGGGTCTTAGGATGAACATGGACAAAACCAAGGTGATGTTGAATGCCCATGTTACACCCACTCCTATCAAGGTCGGAGACTCTACACTCGAAGTTGTGGACGACTATGTCTACCTGGGACAAACGATCCAGTTGGGTAGGGCCAACTTCGAGAAAGAGGTCAACCGTCGAATCCGACTCGGCTGGGCAGCGTTCGGGAAGTTGCGCGGTATCTTCTCGTCCAACTTACCACAGTGTCTCAAGACGAAAGTCTATGACCAGTGTGTGTTGCCAGTGATGACATATGGCTCTGAGACGTGGTCGCTTACAATGGGCCTCATCAGAAAGCTCAAAGTCACCCAAAGGGCAATGGAGAGGGCTATACTCGGCGTTTCCTTGCGTGATCGAATCAGAAATTTAGAGATCCGCAAGAGAACCAGGGTAACCGACATAGCCCGAAGAATTGCCAAACTTAAGTGGCAGTGGGCAGGGCACATTGCTCGCAGAACGGATGGCCGATGGGGCAGAAAGGTTCTGGAGTGGCGACCGCGAACCGGAAGACGTTGCGTTGGAAGGCCTCCCACCAGGTGGTCCGATGACCTGGTGAAGGTTGCGGGGATCCGCTGGTTGCGGGACGCACGAGACCGGTCAATGTGGCGACGCTTGGGGGAGGCCTATGTCCAGCAGTGGACGTCTTTCGGCTGATATGATGATGATGATGATGATGACATATAAACATATAAGAGTTATGTATTTTTGAAATCACCTCTCAAAATTCTTTATTTTGATACCCCACACGATGGGTTTGGAAGGAAAAATCCCACAAAAAATGGCGCCCGAAATCCGCCATTTCTTTTTCCAATTTTAATGTAACCAGTGACACTCGCAGTGTTAAGATGAATCGATTGACGTAAGAATCATCAAAATCGGCCAACGCGTTTGGTCTTTAGAATGCCACATAGGAACAAACATACATACATACATAAACTGATAAACGCATTACCCTTCTTCGGCAGTCGGGTAAAAATGACACGTGGTATTTTAATGTTCGACCATGTGAGTTTAGAGTTTACATATTATTGCAGAGTTGTTTATCTACTTATTATATTTCTATGAATCGGCAACTTCCGAGAGTGAAGGTGAAGGTTATACACAAAAGGTGTATTGTTGTATATAGTTGGTATCATAAACGCTAGTCTACGGATCAACAAAGGTAAAACTTAACTTAGTTAAAAATCGAACGCGTTGATTTTGCAAACAAAACACGCTTTGTATTTTACACCAACCGATAGTGTCACTAGTGAAGATCAAATTCTGGGAAGTATTTTGTAAATTGTTTTTATTATTGTTTGGCAGGACCTACCGCACTTTATGTTGTGACCAGATATATTTTGTGTTATCAATTAATTAATAATAAAAATATATATTAATTTTGTGTAGATTTGACTCTAAACCTAAAAAGAAAATATTTACCTTATAAAAATATGTTATTATTAAATTAAAGTTATTTAAATTAAATTAAATTAAAATTAAAGTTATTATGTTCATTTGCTAATTAATAATTAGTAAATGAACTTTAATAGTCACCGTATTATTATATTAATTGTATTCAATTTATGACAAAATGAGTCAATGCGCAACAATTCATCTATTACCATGCACTTAATGCAAATAAATAGATTTTGACTTTGAAATCAACAAAGACAGGTATAATGCAGTTGATGACATAAAACAATCTTTGGGGACTATTACAAACGAAATAAAAATTATTGTAATCAATAATGTTGATTCCGTTTAGCTTTAATGGGTATTAAACCTTAACTGATTAGTTGTTAAGAAAAAATGGACATTATTTTCAACTTATTCTTCTTCGTGTCAATGATTCCTTGTTCTTAATTAAAACATTCTTCGACCAATACTCAGCCAGGTCGATAGCCTTATCGCTGACATCGGAGCGTCATGTCGCATGGTGCAGGTGTTTTCGCTCAAGGAGTAGGACAAGAGTTGGGGCATTGTTTGTGGAGTAGCTCTGCGGTCGCATTTTGGATGATCTGAGTACCCATAGGCCAAATGGGCCGCTATAGAGCGGCCCATTTGGCTTCATAGCCGGTTAAGAGATTGCAAACGTAAATGCTGAAGTATTGGAAACTTAAATGCAACTGATGGACCCGCGTAGGATTGTCAGATCAAAAATAAGATAGCGCATTTAATTAAGCTGGACATTTTGTGTTGAAGCCCGACGTTTCGGATTTGACCTGACAGAAAAGTGTAGGAGATCAATATTAATTTCTAATATAATAATTATGACAAACGAAAAATCAGATAGGCTGCTCGGTCAAATAATATCTATAAAATTAAAATCTCAAGGCTACAGCAAAATCTCAAGAAACGTTAAAAAATTAAACTCTGAATCCAATATGTACTTTTCCTAAACCTGAAATGCTATTCAAGTGTTATAGATTTGTCTAATTCATATCTTTGATATATTCGGGATGAACGCTATACTTACTAGGAAGCGCCGCCTCCATTGATAAGATCGTCTGTTATCTAGGTGCCGTCGCAAGGGCGCGGGCGCTACGCCCACTGACTGACTGGCAGCGAGGCGTTGTAATTATGTGAAATGCCTGTTTTTTACCACCAAATAATTTTCCTTTAATGCCCTTACGCCTTTACGATGAGAAATCATTAAATAATCACCGCTTTCCAGAGCGTTTGGAAACTATTAGGTATGCCTCACACCTATATTATAGAGTTTGTTTTTTGCCGCTAGAAAGTTATAAGTTCTTAGCTTCGCTGTCGCTGCCAGTGAACATTAACCCTTATATTCGATCCTTTGAGTCCTTTCTATTTAAAATGATAACCAGAATGACTTCCTAGAGAACTGCTACTTTTAATTAGGAAGCCTTTGTGAGTGACAAGGTAACCTGTTACTATAACATAGCATAGCAAACTTAGGTTATTTATTAAATATCGTCACATTCGTCGAAAATAAATTATTTTATAAGTATCGTTTGAAAACATTTACGAATAATATCTCGACCGATAGGGAGGTTCTCTTCAAGTTCACTATAGTTTGCTTGAATATTAGAACCAATAAAAATATATTTGCATGTCCTGCCGTATTTTACATATTTGTAAAGCTTCTTTTGTTTTGAGAAACAATACAATAGTCGCTTCGTTTCTATTATCTGTTGTTAGGCACCTGAGCTATCCTTTACAAGCTCTATAAACGATGTCATTAGCTCCCATTATACTCCATCGATAATTTTGGTCATTCAGGTACTTACTGATAACAAGGGTGCGCTTATCGCACCCCCACTCTCAAATATTGTATACCTTTGATAACTATAAAACTAAAGGGCTGCAAACCATTTCACCATTCAGTGAATGTGAGTAAGACGCAGGCTCTGATTACAGGCCACACCCCCCTCCCGCCACCCCTGAGACTGCAAGGAGCCGACGTCGAGTGGGCCCCCCAGGCCAAGTACCTGGGCGTCACCATCGACCGTCGGCTCACGATGGGGCCGCATGTCACAGAGGTAGTAAACAAGAGTAGGGTAGCTCGAAACCTCCTCAATCCAGTGCTCTCATCCCGCCTCCCCGCCCGGACCAAGCTGGGCATTTACAAAACATATGTCCGTCCCATCATAACATACGCCGCCCCAGCTTGGTTCGCCCTCACCAGCGAGACCAACAAGAAGAAGCTCCGCACGCAACAACACCTGTCGCTGCGCAGCGTAGTAGGCGCACCTCGCTGTGTGAGGAATGACATCATTCAGCGCGACACCGGGATTGAGAGCCTGGACGAGTTTGTGGGGCGCTTAGCGAAAGCTATGTTCGCGCGGGCCGACGCTTCTGCCTGGCCCCACGTGAAACACCTGGCGCCATGGCACGCGCGCCCGCCCGACCGAAAGCGCCTCCCCAGAGACCTGCTACCCGACACTGCGACCCCATCCACATCCCGGACTTGACGCATGAATGAGTAGCATCAGTCTACACGCTACTCATTCATACAATAACACTGCCCACCCCACACGACACCCACGGCGTGAAGTTTGTTTTAAGTTAACATAGGCACACTTCGCGTCGTAAACAGCCAATCATTACTATACATTCGCTAGTACACTTGCACCGAATAGCGTCGCGATCACCTCGCACGCTATTGGTACATGAGCGGTGTAACTCACTACATTGCCGCTCCCACACACATATACGGCAGCACTAGTCGCTTACATACTAAACTACAGGTTCGTCAAAAGTCGGCCCACCTGCCGCTGGTTACCTTCGCTGGGCCTCCCAGAGTACGCTCTGGGTCTCACCTGGCGGAGGAGGACCGCCAGGGGGTCGTGAAGAAACGGCGTACCGTTCATAACGGGCGCCGTGGCGCGCCTGTAGTCACACATACAACAACAACATAGCTAGCGTGGGTCGTTGACGAAAATCACCGACCGCGCTAGCACCATGCTAGGTCCAATGGACAACCCAATGATGGGTTCGTCGTGACGGGCCTCGGCGCTGCACCCGCGGAAAGGGGACCACGTCTCGGGACCGCTCGCCTCGCCCCCTTGCGGGGGCGACGCGAGCGTCATTTCACCATTCCTACACTAGTGTTGTGACTGTTAGTACCTATCGTTGTGCGTGTCTGGATTAGCAAAATGCGATCTGCCCAAGGATCCCTCGATTTTACGTGCGGGGAGTGTAAGATCCAGTATAGTAGCTACCTCCAGCTGGTGGAGCACCTTTACTGGCGGCACGGCACCGTGAGCAGCGAGTGTCAAATGTGTGAAGTGAAGCGGTGGCCATTCGCTTTACATATTTGTCATCTAGTTCCAGTAAGTGATTATATTGATGACGACGTGAACGAATATGAAGAACCTCATTCAGCCTGTCATTCGGAGCCGAGCGAATTCTGCATCTGCAGAAGACACATTCCTGACGCTCTGATGATAGGCTGTGACGGGCCTAGCTGTCCACGGCAGTGGTACCATTTCGCCTGTATAGGCGTCACCACAGAGCCCGACGGGGACTGGCTCTGCCCGACGTGCGACAGATCGACGCAAACCAATCAGGTGATTATCTCTTCCGTGACTAGATCTATGTATTACTCACATGTGATTGAAAGCTTTTTTTTAATTCATTTAATAATAATTAGATTTTCAATTAATAGTCTTCGCAAGGAATGAATCTGATTTGACAGATCGTGGAGTTCATAGAAGTAATTGGAATAACCAAAGTCGAAGTGGCATTTGATAAAAATAAATGATAGGCCCGGTTTATCGTTGCTCTGAATAGGTTCCTCGAAGGTCTAATGTTTATAAAAACATAATTAAATTAATTATGGATATTTTTATATTTTGCAGAAAAAGCCAAAGAAGAAACCGAAACCGGGGTATGAAACCTGAGAAGATGTAATATCGAAAAGATAACCCATTCGTTTGCCGGATGCGGAGAAATCGCAGGTATATAAATACAATACATAAATACTATTTGTAAAAATATTTGTCCCGCCTTAATATTTTTATAATTAGCCATTTTTATATTCAGGGGGGTGACCACCCACCTGAATATAAAAGAGGTGGCTATAGTGACAGGTGTATACAAGTCATATACATCTGTCCCTTACTCGATCTCAAATTGATACCGCTCTAAGAGCTTATGGTCACCCCCCAGTTTCACCTGTCTCCGTGTCTGTAATGTCTGTGTAATATCATCTGTCATGTCATCTCATCTGTGTGTATGTAAGAAGCTCGTAAGTTAAATTTAACTTACTTCCCAGCTGAAATTTATGCAAACGTTTGTTTCTCGAGACACTGCAGTTTTTAAAACTAAACCTTGTTAAAAATATGATTTTTGGTAGATGATATTTCTAACTTATTGTTTTCCATTTCAGGATCATAAATGCAGTCGACATGAACCTCGCAGCACTCATTCCAGCTCTGAAAACCTTTACATTTTGTTTAAAATTTATTGATTTCGTGCTTAGTGTAGATAGTTAAGTTAATATTTAAGTTTTGTATGTACATTAGTGTTATTTAATTTTACGTTACGTTTTTTAAATAAGCCATTCCTGTTTACTCAAAGTTAATTAATTAATATTAGTAAATGTAAAACTGAAAGATTCGAAACAATAAATTTGTTCAAATAAGCTTGCCTCTTTAATTTTTACAAATGCCTTTAAACACACACACAAACACATACACCGAATTCAGAAACTAAGAACACTACTGAAAAAATAATAATATAAAAAAACTAAATAGCTCGATTTGGTGTATGTTTTTGTAATCATCTCTTAAAACTCTTCATTTTGAAATCCCACACGATGGGCTTGGAAGACAAAAGAAAATTAGGACCCCCACAATATGAGGCCCAAAAGGAGCCATATTTATTTCTTTCATTTTTGATGTAGCCAGTAACTTACAAGTAAATTGGAATATCTTTTAAATTGGTCCAATATTGGAGGAGGAAAGAGTTGAGAGCCAAACCTCGAATTATGACTTTTTACTTAGGAAATTCAGTCGGTGCTCTCTGCCTATACCTCTTAAACCTTGTTGATTAGCTGATATAGAAATAAGTTTACAATTGCAAAAAATATATTCTTTGTGATGTACCTATGTGACCAAGATAACAAAATGGAAATTCTTTGCCAAGTTAATCCTCTTGTCACTTAATACAATAGCCTAAACTAAAAGTAGCTATTGTTTTGCCATGGAATCGATTTTAATAAGTACACAACAGGAGCGATTAGAAAAGCAGGTAGTCTGATTATGGCATACTTAAAAATAATATCTTAAAAACTGGATCCCACGACCAAATGGTTTACCCCAGTCTGAGGTCTTAGCTTATCTTATTGTTTTTCCATTTACTGAATTAATATTTTTTCAATACGTTTTTGATGCTAAGCTTCAAAATATAATTGGAGATTTAAATTTGACTTCGATTGTGCGTCAAATATAATGTTGTGTTGACTTTATATGATGTCACTTTACAGCAATAATAGATAAATTCATTAATTTGATAAATAGGAACATGGTACTCACATACTTACAAATATTGCAAACATAGGTAAATTACCTACCTGACTACTTGAAAGTATATCTTTACCTACATATTAGAACTACATACACATACCACATATTTACATTTTAAAGTTTACACGAAATGTTCCTCTTGCTTAATTTTTTCCGAGTGACGTCGGCATTGATACAAATGCATTCATAAAATGAGGTTAGAGGGATTACCTCCTGAGTACTTAACAAGTGTTCGCTATATCTGAAGTATGGCGGATCACACAGCGAAGTTCCGGGGACGACCGTCCCCGGAACTGTTACGTGTATGAGTCCAGTGCACACAATATAATGCAATATGGATAAGCATTTCACAGTAAATTACGCCCACGAATACGTTCAGGATTAGTCATTGAGGTATTAATGTACTACGCACGTACATATTATCTCAATGGGATTAGTCAAAGGGAATTTATAAAAGGGTGTATCGGAATACTAGTGGAGATGAATAAAATTGACCAGCTTTAGACCGCGATGGGCAGTGATAGTCAGGATACAAAGATTTGTAGCTTTTATCTATATGGGGGTTTTGTTTCGTGGCATACTGCGATGTTAACGAGCGGGCATTAAGGCCAATAAGGCGGACAGAGCCCTCACGCGTGGAATTACGCGCTATTACGCCTTATTAAACAAATTAGCGATTTTCGCGACACTCATAGTATTGTCTAGTACGATATCATTTGGCTGTCCTCCAGCAGATTAGAATTGCCCAGTGTTATATATGTAAAACCCTTAATATCTTCAACAGTTAGAATTTGACTTTGCGCTACACTGTATTTATGAAACACAAAGTAATCTTGTGAAATTATGATTTCATGTTCACAAAGAAAACAGTAAGGTACTCCAAACTACTTTAGTATTAATGTGTCGCTTTTATTCTTTATTAAGTAAGCGAAATTAATTTTTGTTATCCCTAGGACCATCATAAAATGAACTCCGCGTGCTTTATTGCTTATCCATCATTAATAAGCGTCACAGTAATTCAATTTCTTTCATGCGTGGGCCATATCAATGACCTCATAGATACTTTCACAGAAATTCTAGTTTATTATGATCATGCTGTAAAACAGACTCAAATGGAATTTATAAAAGGGGAATTTTTAACTGCACCTCTATTTAGAAATTTAAGCAAACAAAATATCTCCACTAATAACCTACTGCATATCAAATAAATTACTGTACTACAAATTAACTACTTGATTACCTAAACATGTTGTACTAAAAAATGTTTAAAATTCATCGAAATCTGATGGCTTTTTTTATCTAATTTACAGCAAAAATCTAGCTGAAACCACAGATATACGCATTTTGAAACAATATTACTCACCGTAAAACAAAAATACTGATTTGCACACAAATTATTCAATATTACAACGGAATTTCCAAAATTATTTTCTAAAACTGCATAACAAATAATGTATGTTTACATTATCAAATTACATTTCACGTATTAATTACTCATGTAGCTAAAATCCCTATCATCCAACTTTATTTCTTTTTGTTTATCTGTTTTATTGAAAAGTATATTGGCGCGCTTTTGTCGGCGGCGCACTCACCGCTCGCGCTAGTCGCATCGCGCTCACTTCTTCACGACGACACGAGTGTGAGAAAGATAGAGTGATGTGAATCCGCAGTCGAACACGGCGCGGCGCATGGGCACGTGCATTTGTTATTGTTTACAATTGTTTGCTCGAGTTTAAGTGCAAAATAAGTTAAGTAATTGTTGAACTATTATTTTCAAGAAGTCATTAGTCCAAGAGCGAGCGAAGCGAGCTCGGGAACTTAGGGCACCCCGACACGGACAGGTTAGGTTCGAAAAGATGACGGCAGCTGAAGTGAGCGAGCAAAGCGAGCGAACTCAGCTCCCGTCATCTTCTTCGTGTTAGGTTACTTTAGACCCTTTAGACAGAAATAGGAGCCCCGCGCAGCGGGGCTCCGTCGACATTGTCGTTAAATAGTAATTGTAAAAACTTCCAACAAAAGCAAGACCTGCCTTAATCATACAATAAAAAGATTTATAGGTGATCGATTAAAAAAAAATTATGTTTAAATATGTTTTGCAATGATTAGTGTATATTAAGATTACACTTTGCTGATTTTTTGTGAACTTTAATTACATAAATATGACTGATTAACTGGTGTTTCATTTAGAATAACCCATGTTCTTAAAAGTTTAATAGGTGATGGATTCCAAAAAAAATGATTCAATATTTTGTTGCACTCGAAGAATTATTAGATTTACTTTTAGTTAACAGATAGTCATTCAGTAAAACAGTTAAGCTTTAAAGATCTAACAGTAAAGTATAATTTATTCATTTGATGAGCAAATTTAGTGTGCGATTCAGTATTTTTGGTGGTAATTTCGAATATTTTGATTGAAAAAAGGGAATTTACAGTTAAAGTATTAAATACCACCCTTTATAAAATGTCTTTAGAAAACGATTTAACCCCGGCATCTGTTGAAGACATGTCAATATTAGTACGTTGTATATTCGAAGAAAAGTTAAGAGATTTAAGTATCATTGTGTGTCACTGGCGTGTATCTCATATAATTATATCATATAAAAAGAAAATGGAACCCCATGTGTACGAGCCTTGAAAGAGCAAATAGGCTTCCACTTTGGAGTCCCAAAATGTAAGATTTGTTTCCAGCACCGCACCTTTTACACTTATGGCTAATGTCATACAGAAACTCAACTTTCCGAGCCGTCGGGTGTACTTACAAAGGTGCTTTTAGACTTTTAAGTTTAATTTAAGTAGGCCCCAAGTTTCATAACCAACGAGAATACTTAAGATTAACTTCGCTATCTGAACTTGTTTAATAACTTCCTTTAAAAAATGAGAAAGAACTATTTAACGGCATACGCTGAAGTTATAACAACTACGACAGTTCGAAAGTTTCTTATTAAAATTCAGAAGCGACGGGCTTTTAACTAATTATACATAATGATATCTTTGAACAAGGTAAAGTTTTAGATATCGCCATGTAAGTAAATGTTTAGCACTTATTTGTTCGTTAATTAAATTAACTTTTGGAACTCTCTAATTGTATTAATTAGACGAATGTTAATTTGTTCGAAAGTAAGAACACTCTACAAACGTTTTGTGAAAAGTTGATTGCTTTATTGTAAGTAGTTACTTAATTAGTGTAGACAATAGAATTTTGAGAGTAAGATGTATAATTTCACTTTGGTTAGAGTAATTTCAAGCTTGTGTGTGGTACTACATCATGCACAGTAAGTTGTAATTGCTTTCCATAGCTGTAAGCGGTATTCAGGACTCGTGGCAGTTGTCTAGATTGGTTATGTTGGAGTCTTGTGAACCACCAGTAAAGCGCTTGATCGATACAGCTTAGCTTAGAATCCTGATGGCTGGCTAGTTAACAAGCTAAATACGAGCTGCTGGAGCTCACTATAGATAGATAAAGGCTAAAGCTCAATCGAATCGGTTTAACTCAATTTCGTATAGAAAATACTTTAAAAAAAGAAAAGACTTTTATATCATTTTCTCCATTCAACCATAGATTCCTATCTGGAATTCTTTATTTCTGCTGCCGCATTTCGATTGTAGTTATTAGTAGTTTATATTGTTTTTAAGTTTTTTGTTAAGTCCAACAGATTCGAAGCCATGAAGCGATGTTTTGAGATTATAGGCCAGTTCTGAAGATTTAATTCAGATTGCAATATTTATTTCGAGAAACCGGAAATTTATTCCAAAAATGATCAATCGTATAATAGGCCCAAATAATTGGAACACGCCTGCAACCCGAAGGTATTCAATTCATTTCCGGGATCAAGATTTTTTTACCTTATATAATTTAAAGAATGCGTCTTGGTGTTTAATGAATTTCTTAAAGTAATATCCTCTCTAATAGCATGGACTTTATTAACTTGAAATTATTAATATTGTTTGCCTCTTTTTCTGTAGGTATGGGTTAGTTTTCTGTTGGTATCCTACTATGTATTATTATATTATAAACCCGAAATTGTGTGTGAGTATGGATGGGTGTAAGGCTGTTTGTATGTCGCAAAAAATACTGAACGGATTTTGATAAAACATTTATGTACCGTATAAATCCGAAAGTACTTATACATAGGCAGTGTAGCGGGCGGCAATTAGTTTATTTATAAAATAATCATTAATAATACACCTGCAACGTGATTTATTTATTATAATTACACCTACCCGTGTCATAATTTCAAATTCAAATTATTTATTTCAATTAGGCCATTACACGGCATTTTTGAATGTCAACAATTTTATGTTAAAAATAATTGGTTCTACTCTCCATTCACAAAAGTAGTTTGTTATGGAGAAGAACGGACAAGAAACTGCAAACCACTATTTGAAAAAAGTGTTTACAATATTTGGTATACATTCTACATACTTATACTATTCATATACATATATTATACATTAATTATATTAGAGGACGATACACCTAGAAAACCAATACAATTTCTACTTAAAGATGTACAGTATTACAGCAATAATGGGCAAATTCATTAATTTGATAAATAGGAACATGGTACTCACATTCTTACAAATATTGCAAACATAGGTGAATTACCTAGCTGACTACCTGAAAGTATATCTTTACCTACATATTAGAACTACAGAGACATACACATATTTACATTTTAAAGTCATCCAGGTATTTTGACCAGCGTTTTCTCATGCATATATTTACAGGAAATGTTCCTCTTGCTTCAGTTTTCCCTAGTGACTTCGGCATTGATACAAATGCAATGATACCTGCGACACTGATACAAATTCAATGAGACCTCGTTTATCAAAATCGATTCAGCTGTTCTCACTTTACGAGGAAATAAAAGACTGCACGAGCGTTCAAGGAAAGTTTTAGAAATAGCTTGCAAATATTTTAAACAATTTAAGATATTAAAAACAGAAATGGTAGACACTATTGAACGTATAACCATCATAGCCATTGCATACAAAAAGCCTTTGCTCTTTAGTTCTCCCCTTTCGATTTCCATAAAATGTAGGTAGAAGTTCCATACACGTGCTGCATTATAAATAAGCAAATATGGGACAAATCCCGAGACAAAAGTTGAACTTTCAGCCTAATTCCTTGCAGCTTTCGTGCAATTTTTTTGCATGTTTGATTTCAAACACAAATTAATTTGATTATGCATTTCCCCAGCTAACCGTTCCCTATAATTCAGTCTCTATTAAATTTGCGCTATTAGACGATCACGTATATAGAACAGCATTCATAAAATGAGGTTATAGGGATTACCTCCTGAATACTTAACAAGTATTCGCTATATCTGAAGTATGGCGGATCATACAGCGAAGTTGGTCGTCCCCGGGACCCGCGGAGTTCGGAGCCTACGGGGATTCGAGATTCGGATAACTTATACCAATCATGATATCAAGACGCCGTTTAGGAAGTTGTGCTCGGGTTATGTAAGTACCTAAGTACTAGGACAAAAGTGACCTTGGGAATACACATTTGAATGATTCAGTTTTCAAACTTTCTAAGGGTTTGCCGTTATAATCTTATGAACAGTATTGCTTACCCATAGGTTTTTGAACAGTATGGGTCAGTAACCTGAGTGAAAGGCGGGTTATGCCAATAAAATGTATATTTCTAATAATGCGGGCTGGTTATAATGCTACTCTAATACTTATCGGTTATAATTGTTCTCAAATAATTACGGTTTATGACTATCTTTTTGTTTGCCTTTGAATGCTGCTGAGCCGCAAATGCTGTGCCATTCATGATTTTTAGACAATAGCAGTAGCCAGAGACTGCATTATATTACCCCCTATCCATATAAAATATTTTAAAACAATTTGAAAAAGCTCTCAACAAGGATGGGGAATGTTTTAAATATATGTATCAGTAAAATATGCCCGAAATTGTGCATAGAAAAAACAAAAGCTAGTATTTTTGACCGTCCTCAAATCAGGGAACTAATAAAGGATGAAATTTTACTGACTGTATGATAGATAAAGAGAAATCTGCATGGATTGAATTTGTTTGGATTGTGCATAATTTCTTAGGAAATAAAAAGTCTCCAGACTACATTCAACACATTGAGCAGCTCATATTGCACTTTCAAAGACTAGGATGTAACATGAGCATCAAGATGCATTTCCTCTTCAGTCATTTAGACCTCTTCCCAGTAAAATTTAGGCGATTTAAGCGAAGAACAAGGAGAACGCTTTCATTTTCTTTCGCTTTCATCAGGACATTCGCACGATGGAAGAGCGATACCAGGGTCGTTGGAAAATTTAATGGCTGATTACTGCTGGAGCATTCAAAACAAGGCTGAAGTTTCGATCCATGTAAGATGCTTATAAAAGAAAGTTTTTTTCATGTTAGGTTAGAGAAACAAGTTTTTTCACTTAAAATTCGTGTATTTCACGCTAAAAATGTAAAACGAGTATGTTAATATTTCAAAAACTAAAGCTGCTAGAGAAAACTGACAACAGATTTGAAACCGCGTGACAGAATCATACAAAATCAGGTATGAAACTTCATAAAACAAAACTACTGCCTAACAGTGTTAAATACTAACCTATCGATTAGATCCTGATAACTCGATCCTGAAGGATGGTATCTATACTGAATACAGGATAGCAGATTCTTTTGAGTTTCTCCCTCATCACTCGCTCCAGAAGATTCACATTTTCACAAAATCATGGAGCTGCCATAAATTTAACTCAGAATGAGTCCAAAAAAATAAAAAATATATAAATAAGTCGATGTTAAAAGTTACACGAGGTATTTTAATGTTCGATCGTGTGAGTTTAGAGTTTACACATTGTTGCAAAGTTCTTTATCTACTTATTATCATTCTATGAATCGGCAACTTCTAAGAGTGAAGTGAAGGTCATACACAAAAGGTGTATTGTTGTATATAGTTGGTATCATAAACGCTAGTCTACGGATCAACAAAGGTAAAACTTAACTTTGTTAAAAATAGAACGCGTTGATTTTGCAAACAAAACACGCTTTGTATTTTTACACCAACTGATAGTTTCGCTAGTAAATATCAAAATCTGGCAAGTATTTAGCAGATTGTTTTTATTATTGTATGGCAGGACCTACCGCACTTTATGTTGTGACCAGTTACATTTTGTGTTATCAAATTAATTAATAATAAAAAATATACTATATTATTTAATTTTGTGTAGAATCAAAGAAACCCTAAAAACAAAATAATTACCTTATATAAATATGTTATTATTAAAGTAATTATGTTCATTTGCTAATTTATAATTAGTAAATGAACTTTAATAATCACCGTATTATTTTATTAATTGTATTCAATTTATGACAAAATGAGTCAATGCGCAACAATTCATCTATTACCATGCACTTAATGCAAATAAATAGCTTTTGACTTTGAAATCAACAAAGACAGGTATAATGCAGTTGATGACATAAAACGATCTTTGGGGACTATTACAAACGAAATCAAAATTATTGTAATACAGAATGGGGTATTCTGCATTACAATAATGTTGATTCCGTTGAGCTTTAATGGGTATATTAAACCTTAACTGATTAGTTGTTAAGAAAAAATGGACATTATTTCAACTTATTCTTCTTCGTGTCAATGATTCCTTATTCTTAATTAAAACATTCTTCGACCAATACTCAGCCAGGTCGATAGCCTTAGCGCTGACATCGGAGCGTCATGTCGCATGGTGCAGGAGTTTTCGCCTAAGGAGTAGGACAAGAGTTGGGGCATCGTTTGTGGAGTGGCTCCGCAGTAGTATTTTGGATGATCTGAGTACCCCTATAGCGGCCCATTTGGCTACATAGCCGGTTAAGAGATTGCAAACTTAAATGCTGAAGAATTGGAAACTTAAATGCAACTGCTGGACCCGCGTAGGATTGTCAGATCAAAAATAAGATAGCGCATTTAATTAAGCTGGACATTTTGCGTTGAAGCCCGACGCCGACGTTTCGGATTTGACCTGACAGAAAAGTGTAGGAGAACAATATTAATTTCTGACATAATAATAATGACAAACGAAAAAAAAAACGGCTGCTCGGTCAAATAATATCTATAAAAGTAAAATCTCAAGGCTACAGCAAAATCTCAAGAAACGTTAAAAAAATTGAACTTTGAATCCAATATGTACTTTTCCTAAACCTGAAAAGCTATTCAAGTGTTATAGATTTGTCTTATTCATATCTTTGATATATTCAGGATGAACGCTATACTTACTAGGAAGCTCCGCCTCCATTGATAAGATCGTCTGTTATCTAGGTGCCGTCGCAAGGGCGCGGGCGCTACGCCCACTGACTGACTGGCAGCGAGGCGTTGTAATTATGTGAAATGCCTGTTTTTTACCACCAAATAATTTTCCTTTAATGCCCTTACGCCTTTACGATGAGAAATCATTAAATAATCACCGCTTTCCAGAGCGTTTGGAAACTATTAGGTATGCCTCACACCTATATTATAGAGATTGTTTTTTGCCGCTAGAAAGTTATAACTTCGTTCTTAGCTTCGCTGTCGCTGCCAGTGAACATTAACCCTTATATTCGATCCTTTGAGTCCTTTCTATTTAAAATGATAACCAGAATGACTTCCTAGAGAACTGCTACTTTTAATTAGGAAGCCTTTGTGAGTGACAAGGTAACCTGTTACTATAACATAGCATAGCAAACTTAGGTTATTTATTAAATATCGTCACATTCGTCGAAAATAAATTATTTTATAAGTATCGTTTGAAAACATTTACGAATAATATCTCGACCGACAGGGAGGTTCTCTTCAAGTTCACTATAGTTTGCTTGAATATTAGAACCAATAAAAATATATTTGCATGTCCTGCCGTATTTTACATATTTGTAAAGCTTCTTTTGTTTTGAGAAACAATACAATAGTCGCTTCGTTTCTATTATCTGTTGTTAGGCACCTGAGCTATCCTTTACAAGCTTTGTATGTTGTTTCTTCTAAAACAAACTCTATAAACGATGTCATTAGCTTCCATTATACTCCATCGATAATTTTGGTCATTCAGGTACTTACTGATAACAAGGGTGCGCTTATCGCACCCCCACTCTCAAATATTGTATACCTTTGATAACTATAAAACTAAAGGGCTGCAAACCATTTCACCATTCCTACACTAGTGTTGTGACTGTTAGTACCTATCGTTGTGCGTGTCTGGATTAGCAAAATGCGATCTGCCCAAGGATCCCTCGATTTTACGTGCGGGGAGTGTAAGATCCAGTATAGTAGCTACCTCCAGCTGGTGGAGCACCTTTACTGGCGGCACGGCACCGTGAGCAGCGAGTGTCAAATGTGTGAAGTGAAGCGGTGGCCATTCGCTTTACATATTTGTCATCTAGTTCCAGTAAGTGATTATATTGATGACGACGTGAACGAATATGAAGAACCTCATTCAGCCTGTCATTCGGAGCCGAGCGAATTCTGTATCTGCAGAAGACACATACCTGACGCTCCGATGATCGGCTGTGACGGGCCTAGCTGTCCACGGCAGTGGTACCATTTCGCCTGTATAGGCGTCACCACAGAGCCCGACGGGGACTGGCTCTGCCCGACGTGCGACAGATCGACGCAAACCAATCAGGTGATTATCTCTTCCGTGACTAGATCTAAGTATCACTCACATGTGATTGAAAGCTTTTTTTTAATTCATTTAATAATAATTAGATTTTCAATTAATAATCTTCGCAATGAATGAATCTGATTTGACAGATCGTGGAGTTCATAGAAGTAATTGGAATAACCAAGTCGAAGTGGCATTTGATAAAAATAAATGATAGGAACGATTTCTCGTTGCTCTGAATAGGTTCCTCGAAGGTCTAACGTTTATAAAAACATAATTAAATTAATTATGGATATTTTTATATTTTGCAGAAAAATCCAAAGAAGAAACCGAAACCGGGGTATGAAACCTGAGAAGATGTATTATCGAAAAGATAACCAATTCGTTTGCCGGATGCGGAGAATTCGCAGGTATATAAATACAATACGTAAATACTATTTGTAAAAATATTTATCCGGCCTTAATATTTTTATATTTAGCCACCTCTTTTATATTTAGTTTCACCTGTCTCCGTGTCTGTAATGTCTGTGTAATATCATCTGTCATGTCATCTCATCTGTGTGTATGTAAGAAGCTCGTAAGTTAAATTTAACTTACTTCCCAGCTGAAATTTATGCAAATGTTTGTTTCTCGAGACACTGCAGTTTTTAAAACTAAACCTTGTTAAAAAAATATGATTTTTGGTAGATGATATTTCTAACTTATTGTTTTCCATTTCAGGATCATAAATGCAGTCGACATGAACCTCGCAGCACTCATTCCAGCTCTGAAAACCTTTACATTTTGTTTAAAATTTATTGATTTCGTGCTTAGTGTAGATAGTTAAGTTAATATTTAAGTTTTGTATGTACATTAGTGTTATTTAATTTTACGTTACGTTTTTTAAATAAGCCATTCCTGTTTACTCAAAGTTAATTAATTAATATTTGTAAATGTAAAACTGAAAGATTCAAAACAATAAATTTGTTCAAATAAGCTTTCCTCTTTAATTTTTACAAATGCCTTTAAACACACACACACATACACCGAATTCAGAAACTAGTAACACTACTGAAAAAATTATAATATAAAAAAACTAAATAGCTCGATTTGGTGTATATTTTTGTGTTCATCTCTTAAAACTCTTCATTTTGAAACCCCACACGATGGGCTTGGAAGACAAAAGCAAATTAGGACCCCCACAATATGAGGCCCAAAAGGAGCCATATTTATTTCTTTCATTTTTGATGTAGCCAGTAACACTCGGAAGGTTAAAATTTGTCAATACATAGACTAATAAACACATTACCTTCCTTTGCATCGCGCAGTTGGGTAAAAAGCAATTACTAGATAAATACTGCAATTCATAATATTCTTATCAGTACAGTCAGAAATAACTTCACATCAAAACATGTGAGAGACACAAAATTAAATTAGCGATAGCCATAAATAAAATAATCTGAGAGGCAAGACATACAATTTTAATTACTCTGATGGGATGAAAAGCATTTCACTGTAAATTACGCCCACGAATGGGTTCATCATTCGTCAAAGAGAGTTTATAAAAGGATGTATAGGAATACTAGTGGAGATGAATAAAAGTGAGCAGTTTTAGACAGTGGTGGGCAGTGAAAGCCAGGATACAAAGATCGGTAGCTTTCATCGTAATGAGGACTGTTTCATGGCTTAATGCGATGTTAACGAGCGGGTATTAAGGCCCAATACGGCGGACAAAGCCCCACACGTAAAACTACGCGCTATTTTGATGCCTTATTAAACAAATTAGAGATGTTCGCGACAGCCATAGTGATGTCCAGTACGATGTCATTTGGCTGTCTCCCAGCAGATTTTTAACTGCTCAGTGCTATATTTAGGGATTTCGTTGACATCTTCAATAGTTCTATTTGATTTTCCGCTACACTGCATTTATGAAAACAAATCAAATCATTAACTTGCGTAAAATATAGGTCTAAGAGATTTTATGATAGAGATTCCAATAAAATTTTCGATAATATTGGTAAATTGTGTAGAGTAGAGTACACAAAGTTAACAAAAAAAAGTTGAAGGTGTCGTGTTAGGTATCAGATGAAAGGGCTTAGTTAGCATATTAAAAAAAAGTTTTAAAAGTTCAGAATTTCAACTACAAAAAAAATCGCACTTTAATAAAAAAAGGAAAACATAGGGACATAGTCTCATAGTCTTGTCTTACTTTACCAGTTTATGGAATATCTTTTAAATTGTTCCAATATTGGAGGAGGAAAGAGACGAGAGCCAAACCTTGAATTATGACTTTTTACTTAGAAAATTCAGTCGGTGCTCTCTGCCTATACCTCTTAAACCTTGTTGATTAGCTGATATAGAAATAAGTTTACAATTGCAAAAAATATATTCTTTGTGATGTACCTATGTGACCAAGATAACAAAATGGAAATTCTTTGCCAAGTTAATCCTCTTGTCACTTAATACAATAGCCTAAACTAAAAGTAGCTATTGTTTTGCCATGGAATCGATTTTAAGAAGTACACAACAGGAGCGATTAGAAAAGCAGGTAGTCTGATTATGGCATACTTAAAAATAATATCTTAAAAACTGGATCCCACGACCAAATGGTTTACCCCAGTCTGAGGTCTTAGCTTATCTTATTGTTTTTGCATTTACTGAATTAATATTTTTTCAATACGTTTTTGATGCTAAGCTTCAAAATATAATTGGAGATTTAAATTTGACTTCGATTGTGCGTCAAATATAATGTTGTGTTGACTTTATATGATGTCACTTTACAGCAATAATGGATAAATTCATTAATTTGATAAATAGGAATATGGTACTCACATACTTACAAATATTGCAAACATAGGTAAATTACCTACCTGACTACCTAAAAGTATATCTTTACCTACATATAAGAACTACATACACATACCACATATTTACATTTTAAAGTTTACACGAAATGTTCCTCTTGCTTATTTTTTTCCCAGTGACGTCGGCATTGATACAAATGCATTCATAAAATGAGGTTAGAGGGATTACCTCCTGAGTACTTAACAAGTATTCGCTATATCTGAAGTATGGCGGATCACACAGCGAAGTTGGTCGTCCCCGGAACCCGCGGAGTTCGGAGCCTACGGGGATCCGAGATTTGGATAACTTATACCAATCATGATATTAAGACGCCGTTTAGGAAGTTGTGCTCGGGTTATTCAAATACCTAAGTACTAGGATAAAATTGACCTTGGGAATAATATTTGAATGATTCAGTTTTCTTTCTTTCTTGGGTTTACCGTAATAATCTTATGAACAGTTTTTCTTACCGTCAGGTTTTTGAACAGTATGGGTCAGTTATCTGAGTGAAAGGCGGGTATGCCAATAAAATGTATGATTCTTATAATGCGGGCTGGTTATAATGCTTCTCTAATACTTATCGGTCATAATTTTTCTCAAATAATTACGGTTTATAACTATCTTTTTGTTTGCTTTTGAATGCTTCTGAGCCGCCAATACTGTGCCATTTATGATTTTCAGACAATAGCTAAACGGTTGTCACAACAGCTTGAAAGTCCCGCAACTTTGCGGTAGCAAGTTAGTTTAGGGAGTTGTATTCGTATTACTTGCTTCAGTTGCAAAAATCTTGGGACTTTCTTTAGTTTGTTTGAGGAACGGATGCATCAGAAGAGTCGTACATAAAGGTAGAATGATTAGATGACTTTAGGTTTAGGTTTGAAAGGCGAAATAAAGGTCAACCAAAGAATTGATGAAGGACGTGGAAATCCGCTGGAATCGAGAAGCACTGGACCAGTCCAGTAGTGGATTCAACTGAAATTATGATGATGACTAGTTTTCAACAAGTAATTGTTGAGTATATGAGTTAATTGTTACGTGTTACATATTGCATTATATTGTGTCCAGTGCACACAATATAATGCAATATGGATAAGCATTTCACCGTAAATTACGCCCACGAATACGTTCAGGATTAGTCATTGAGGTATTAATGTACTACGCACGTACATATTATCGCAATGGGATTAGTCAAAGGGAATTTATAAAAGGGTGTATCGGAATACTAGTGGAGATGAATAAAATTGACCAGTTTTAGACCGCGATGGGCAGTGATAGTCAGGATACAAAGATTTGTAGCTTTTATCTATATGGGGGTTTTGTTTCGTGGCATACTGCGATGTTAACGAGCGGGCATTAAGGCCAATAAGACGGACAGAGCCCTCACGCGTGGAATTACGCGCTATTACGCTTTATTAAACAAATTAGCGATTTTCGCGACAGTCATAGTATTGTCTAGTACGAAATCATTTGGCTGTCCTCCAGCAGATTAGAATTGCCCAGTGTTATATATGTAAAACCCTTAATATCTTCAACAGTTAGAATTTGACTTTGCGCTACACTGTATTTATGAAACACAAAGTAATCTTGTGAAATTATGATTTCTTGTTCAGAAAGTAGTCAGTAAGGTACTCCAAACTACTTTAGTATTAATGTATAGCTTTTATTCTTTATTAAGTAAGCGAAATGCATTTTTTGTTATCCCTAGGACCATCATAAAATTGACTCCTCGTGCTTTATTGCTTATCCATCATTAATAAGCGTCACAGTAATTCAATTTCTTTCATGCGTGGGCCATATCAATGACCTTGTAGATACTTTCACAGAAATTCTAGTTTTTTATATGCTGTAAAACAGACTCAAATGGAATTTATAAAATGTCTTTACGATTATAACGATTTGACCCCGGCATCTGTTGAAGACATGTCAATATTAGTACGTTGTATATTCGAAGAAAAGTTAAGAGATTTAAGTAACATTGTGTGTCACTGGCGTGTATCTCATATAATTATATCATATAAAAAGAAAATGGAACCCCATGTGTACGAGCCTTGAAAGAGCAAATAGGCTTCCACTTTGGAGTCCCAAAATGTAAGATTTGTTTCCAGCACCGCACCTTTTACACTTATGGCTAATGTCATACAGAAACTCAACTTTCCGAGCCGTCGGGGGTACTTACAAAGGTGCTTTTAGACTTTTAAGTTTAATTTAAGTAGGCCCCAAGTTTCATAACCAACGAGAATACTTAAGATTAACTTCGCTATCTGAACTTGTTTAATAACTGCCTTTAAAAAATGAGAAAGAACTATTTAACGGCATACGCTGAAGTTATAACAACTACGACAGTTCGAAAGTTTCTTATTAAAATTCAGAAGCGACGGGCTTTTAACTAATTATACATAATGATATCTTTGAACAAGGAAAAGTTTTAGATATCGCCATGTAAGTAAATGTTTAGCACTTATTTGTTCGTTAATTAAATTAACTTTTGGAACTCTCTAATTGTATTAATTAGACGAATGTTAATTTGTTCGAAAGTAAGAACACTCTACAAACGTTTTGTGAAAAGTTGATTGCTTTATTGTAAGTAGTTACTTAATTAGTGTAGACAATAGAATTTTGAGAGTAAGATGTATAATTTCACTTTGGTTAGAGTAATTTCAAGCTTGTGTGTGGCACTACATCATGCACAGTAAGTTGTAATTGCTTTCCATAGCTGTAAGCGGTATTCAGGACTCGTGGCAGTTGTCTAGATTGGTTATGTTGGAGTCTTGTGAACCACCAGTAAGGCGCTTGATCGATACAGCTTAGCTTAGAATCCTGATGGCTGGCTAGTTAACAAGCTAAATACGAGCTGCTGGAGCTCACTATAGATAGATAAAGGCTAAAGCTCAATCGAATCGGTTTAACTCAATTTCGTATAGAAAATACTTTAAAAAAAGAAAAGACTTTTATATCATTTTCTCCATTCAACCATAGATTCCTATCTGGAATTCTTTATTTCTGCTGCCGCATTTCGATTGTAGTTATTAGTAGTTTATATTGTTTTTAAGTTTTTTGTTAAGTCCAACAGATTCGAAGCCATGAAGCGATGTTTTGAGGTTATAGGCCAGTTCTGAAGATTTAATTCAGATTGCAATATTTATTTCGAGAAACCGGAAATTTATTCCAAAAATGATCAATCGTATAATAGGCCCAAATAATTGGAACACGCCTGCAACCCGAAGGTATTCAATTCATTTCCGGGATCAAGATTTTTTTACCTTATATAATTTAAAGAATGCGTCTTGGTGTTTAATGA
Organism: Orthosia incerta; assembly: GCA_948252205.1. Lineage (NCBI taxonomy): Eukaryota > Metazoa > Arthropoda > Insecta > Lepidoptera > Noctuidae > Orthosia > Orthosia incerta. Next base: position 13,938,540 of record OX411748.1, read on the forward strand.
ATTTCTTAAAGTAATATCCTCTCTAATAGCATGGACTTTATTAACTTGAAATTATTAATATTGTTTGCCTCTTTTTCTGTAGGTATGGGTTAGTTTTCTGTTGGTATCCTACTATGTATTATTATATTATAAACCCGAAATTGTGTGTGAGTATGGATGGGTGTAAGGCTGTTTGTATGTCGCAAAAAATACTGAACGGATTTTGATAAAACAGTTATGTAGCGTATAAATCCGAAAGTACTTATACATAGGCAGTGTAGCGGGCGGCAATTAGTTTATTTATAAAATAATCATTAATAATACACCTGCAACGTGATTTATTTATTATAATTACACCTACCCGTGTCATAATTTCAAATTCAAATTATTTATTTCAATTAGGCCATTACACGGCATTTTTGAATGTCAACAATTTTATGTTAAAAATAATTGGTTCTACTCTCCATTCACAAAAGTAGTTTGTTATGGAGAAGAACGGACAAGAAACTGCAAACCACTATTTGAAAAAAGTGTTTACAATATTTGGTATACATTCTACATACTTATACTATTCATATACATATATTATACATTAATTATATTAGAGGACGATACACCTAGAAAACCAATACAATTTCTACTTAAAGATGTACAGTATTACAGCAATAATGGGCAAATTCATTAATTTGATAAATAGGAACATGGTACTCACATTCTTACAAATATTGCAAACATAGGTGAATTACCTAGCTGACTACCTGAAAGTATATCTTTACCTACATATTAGAACTACAGAGACATACACATATTTACATTTTAAAGTCATCCAGGTATTTTGACCAGCGTTTTCTCATGCATATATTTACAGGAAATGTTCCTCTTGCTTCAGTTTTCCCTAGTGACTTCGGCATTGATACAAATGCAATGATACCTGCGACACTGATACAAATTCAATGAGACCTCGTTTATCAAAATCGATTCAGCTGTTCTCACTTTACGAGGAAATAAAAGACTGCACGAGCGTTCAAGGAAAGTTTTAGAAATAGCTTGCAAATATTTTAAACAATTTAAGATATTAAAAACAGAAATGGTAGACACTATTGAACGTATAACCATCATAGCCATTGCATACAAAAAGCCTTTGCTCTTTAGTTCTCCCCTTTCGATTTCCATAAAATGTAGGTAGAAGTTCCATACACGTGCTGCATTATAAATAAGCAAATATGGGACAAATCCCGAGACAAAAGTTGAACTTTCAGCCTAATTCCTTGCAGCTTTCGTGCAATTTTTTTGCATGTTTGATTTCAAACACAAATTAATTTGATTATGCATTTCCCCAGCTAACCGTTCCCTATAATTCAGTCTCTATTAAATTTGCGCTATTAGACGATCACGTATATAGAACAGCATTCATAAAATGAGGTTATAGGGATTACCTCCTGAATACTTAACAAGTATTCGCTATATCTGAAGTATGGCGGATCATACAGCGAAGTTGGTCGTCCCCGGGACCCGCGGAGTTCGGAGCCTACAAGTTAAAAAAAAGTTTTTTTCATGTTAGGTTAGAGAAACAAGTTTTTTCACTTTATAATTCGTGTATTTCACGCTAAAAATGTAAAACGAGTATGTTAATATTTCAAAAACTAAAGCTGCTAGAGAAAAACTGACAACAGATTTGAAACCGCGTGACAGAATCATACAAAATCAGGTATGAAACTTCATAAAACAAAACTACTGCCTAACAGTGTTAAATACTAACCTATCGATTAGATCCTGATAACTCGATCCTGAAGGATGGTATCTATACTGAATACAGGATAGCAGATTCTTTTGAGTTTCTCCCTCATCACTCGCTCCAGAAGATTCACATTTTCACAAAATCATGGAGCTGCCATAAATTTAACTCAGAATGAGTCCAAAAAAATAAAAAATATATAAATAAGTCGATGTTAAAAGTTACACGAGGTATTTTAATGTTCGATCGTGTGAGTTTAGAGTTTACACATTGTTGCAAAGTTCTTTATCTACTTATTATCATTCTATGAATCGGCAACTTCTAAGAGTGAAGTGAAGGTCATACACAAAAGGTGTATTGTTGTATATAGTTGGTATCATAAACGCTAGTCTACGGATCAACAAAGGTAAAACTTAACTTTGTTAAAAATAGAACGCGTTGATTTTGCAAACAAAACACGCTTTGTATTTTTACACCAACTGATAGTTTCGCTAGTAAATATCAAAATCTGGCAAGTATTTAGCAGATTGTTTTTATTATTGTATGGCAAGACCTACCGCACTTTATGTTGTGACCAGTTACATTTTGTGTTATCAAATTAATTAATAATAAAAAATATACTATATTATTTAATTTTGTGTAGAATCAAAGAAACCCTAAAAACAAAATAATTACCTTATATAAATATGTTATTATTAAAGTAATTATGTTCATTTGCTAATTTATAATTAGTAAATGAACTTTAATAATCACCGTATTATTTTATTAATTGTATTCAATTTATGACAAAATGAGTCAATGCGCAACAATTCATCTATTACCATGCACTTAATGCAAATAAATAGCTTTTGACTTTGAAATCAACAAAGACAGGTATAATGCAGTTGATGACATAAAACGATCTTTGGGGACTATTACAAACGAAATCAAAATTATTGTAATACAGAATGGGGTATTCTGCATTACAATAATGTTGATTCCGTTGAGCTTTAATGGGTATATTAAACCTTAACTGATTAGTTGTTAAGAAAAAATGGACATTATTTCAACTTATTCTTCTTCGTGTCAATGATTCCTTATTCTTAATTAAAACATTCTTCGACCAATACTCAGCCAGGTCGATAGCCTTAGCGCTGACATCGGAGCGTCATGTCGCATGGTGCAGGAGTTTTTGCCTAAGGAGTAGGACAAGAGTTGGGGCATCGTTTGTGGAGTGGCTCCGCAGTAGTATTTTGGATGATCTGAGTACCCCTATAGCGGCCCATTTGGCTACATAGCCGGTTAAGAGATTGCAAACTTAAATGCTGAAGAATTGGAAACTTAAATGCAACTGCTGGACCCGCGTAGGATTGTCAGATCAAAAATAAGATAGCGCATTTAATTAAGCTGGACATTTTGCGTTGAAGCCCGACGCCGACGTTTCGGATTTGACCTGACAGAAAAGTGTAGGAGAACAATATTAATTTCTGACATAATAATTATGACAAACGAAAAAAAAAACGGCTGCTCGGTCAAATAATATCTATAAAAGTAAAATCTCAAGGCTACAGCAAAATCTCAAGAAACGTTAAAAAAATTGAACTTTGAATCCAATATGTACTTTTCCTAAACCTGAAAAGCTATTCAAGTGTTATAGATTTGTCTTATTCATATCTTTGATATATTCAGGATGAACGCTATACTTACTAGGAAGCTCCGCCTCCATTGATAAGATCGTCTGTTATCTAGGTGCCGTCGCAAGGGCGCGGGCGCTACGCCCACTGACTGACTGGCAGCGAGGCGTTGTAACTATGTGAAATGCCTGTTTTTTACCACCAAATAATTTTCCTTTAATGCCCTTACGCCTTTACGATGAGAAATCATTAAATAATCACCGCTTTCCAGAGCGTTTGGAAACTATTAGGTATGCCTCACACCTATATTATAGAGATTGTTTTTTGCCGCTAGAAAGTTATAACTTCGTTCTTAGCTTCGCTGTCGCTGCCAGTGAACATTAACCCTTATATTCGATCCTTTGAGTCCTTTCTATTTAAAATGATAACCAGAATGACTTTCTAGAGAACTGCTACTTTTAATTAGGAAGCCTTTGTGAGTGACAAGGTAACCTGTTACTATAACATAGCATAGCAAACTTAGGTTATTTATTAAATATCGTCACATTCGTCGAAAATAAATTATTTTATAAGTATCGTTTGAAAACATTTACGAATAATATCTCGACCGACAGGGAGGTTCTCTTCAAGTTCACTATAGTTTGCTTGAATATTAGAACCAATAAAAATATATTTGCATGTCCTGCCGTATTTTACATATTTGTAAAGCTTCTTTTGTTTTGAGAAACAATACAATAGTCGCTTCGTTTCTATTATCTGTTGTTAGGCACCTGAGCTATCCTTTACAAGCTTTGTATGTTGTTTCTTCTAAAACAAACTCTATAAACGATGTCATTAGCTCCCATTATACTCCATCGATAATTTTGGTCATTCAGGTACATACTGATAACAAGGGTGCGCTTATCGCACCCCCACTCTCAAATATTGTATACCTTTGATAACTATAAAACTAAAGGGCTGCAAACCATTTCACCATTCCTACACTAGTGTTGTGACTGTTAGTACCTATCGTTGTGCGTGTCTGGATTAGCAAAATGCGATCTGCCCAAGGATCCCTCGATTTTACGTGCGGGGAGTGTAAGATCCAGTATAGTAGCTACCTCCAGCTGGTGGAGCACCTTTACTGGCGGCACGGCACCGTGAGCAGCGAGTGTCAAATGTGTGAAGTGAAGCGGTGGCCATTCGCTTTACATATTTGTCATCTAGTTCCAGTAAGTGATTATATTGATGACGACGTGAACGAATATGAAGAACCTCATTCAGCCTGTCATTCGGAGCCGAGCGAATTCTGCATCTGCAGAAGACACATACCTGACGCTCCGATGATCGGCTGTGACGGGCCTAGCTGTCCACGGCAGTGGTACCATTTCGCCTGTATAGGCGTCACCACAGAGCCCGACGGGGACTGGCTCTGCCCGACGTGCGACAGATCGACGCAAACCAATCAGGTGATTATCTCTTCCGTGACTAGATCTAAGTATCACTCACATGTGATTGAAAGCTTTTTTTTAATTCATTTAATAATAATTAGATTTTCAATTAATAATCTTCGCAATGAATGAATCTGATTTGACAGATCGTGGAGTTCATAGAAGTAATTGGAATAACCAAGTCGAAGTGGCATTTGATAAAAATAAATGATAGGAACGATTTCTCGTTGCTCTGAATAGGTTCCTCGAAGGTCTAACGTTTATAAAAACATAATTAAATTAATTATGGATATTTTTATATTTTGCAGAAAAATCCAAAGAAGAAACCGAAACCGGGGTATGAAACCTGAGAAGATGTATTATCGAAAAGATAACCAATTCGTTTGCCGGATGCGGAGAATTCGCAGGTATATAAATACAATACGTAAATACTATTTGTAAAAATATTTATCCGGCCTTAATATTTTTATATTTAGCCACCTCTTTTATATTCAGTTTCACCTGTCTCCGTGTCTGTAATGTCTGTGTAATATCATCTGTCATGTCATCTCATCTGTGTGTATGTAAGAAGCTCGTAAGTTAAATTTAACTTACTTCCCAGCTGAAATTTATGCAAACGTTTGTTTCTCGAGACACTGCAGTTTTTAAAACTAAACCTTGTTAAAAATATGATTTTTGGTAGATGATATTTCTAACTTATTGTTTTCCATTTCAGGATCATAAATGCAGTCGACATGAACCTCGCAGCACTCATTCCAGCTCTGAAAACCTTTACATTTTGTTTAAAATTTATTGATTTCGTGCTTAGTGTAGATAGTTAAGTTAATATTTAAGTTTTGTATGTACATTAGTGTTATTTAATTTTACGTTACGTTTTTTAAATAAGCCATTCCTGTTTACTCAAAGTTAATTAATTAATATTTGTAAATGTAAAACTGAAAGATTCAAAACAATAAATTTGTTCAAATAAGCTTTCCTCTTTAATTTTTACAAATGCCTTTAAACACACACACATACACCGAATTCAGAAACTAGTAACACTACTGAAAAAATTATAATATAAAAAAACTAAATAGCTCGATTTGGTGTATATTTTTGTGATCATCTCTTAAAACTCTTCATTTTGAAACCCCACACGATGGGCTTGGAAGACAAAAGCAAATTAGGACCCCCACAATATGAGGCCCAAAAGGAGCCATATTTATTTCTTTCATTTTTGATGTAGCCAGTAACACTCGGAAGGTTAAAATTTGTCAATACATAGACTAATAAACACATTACCTTCCTTTGCATCGCGCAGTTGGGTAAAAAGCAATTACTAGATAAATACTGCAATTCATAATATTCTTAACAGTACAGTCAGAAATAACTTCACATCAAAACATGTGAGAGACACAAAATTAAATTAGCGATAGCCATAAATAAAATAATCTGAGAGGCAAGACATACAATTTTAATTACTCTGATGGGATGAAAAGCATTTCACTGTAAATTACGCCCACGAATGGGTTCATCATTCGTCAAAGGGAGTTTATAAAAGGATGTATAGGAATACTAGTGGAGATGAATAAAAGTGAGCAGTTTTAGACAGTGGTGGGCAGTGAAAGCCAGGATACAAAGATCGGTAGCTTTCATCGTAATGAGGACTGTTTCATGGCTTAATGCGATGTTAACGAGCGGGTATTAAGGCCCAATACGGCGGACAAAGCCCCACACGTAAAACTACGCGCTATTTTGATGCCTTATTAAACAAATTAGAGATGTTCGCGACAGCCATAGTGATGTCCAGTACGATGTCATTTGGCTGTCTCCCAGCAGATTTTTAACTGCTCAGTGCTATATTTAGGGATTTCGTTGACATCTTCAATAGTTCTATTTGATTTTCCGCTACACTGCATTTATTAAAACAAATCAAATCATTAACTTGCGTAAAATATAGGTCTAAGAGATTTTATGATAGAGATTCCCATAAAATTTTCGATAATATTGGTAAATTGTGTAGAGTAGAGTACACAAAGTTAACAAAAAAAAGTTGAAGGTGTCGTGTTAGGTATCAGATGAAAGGGCTTAGTTAGCATATTAAAAAAAAGTTTTAAAAGTTCAGAATTTCAACTACAAAAAAAATCGCACTTTAATAAAAAAAGGAAAACATAGGGACATAGTCTCATAGTCTTGTCTTACTTTACCAGTTTATGGAATATCTTTTAAATTGTTCCAATATTGGAGGAGGAAAGAGACGAGAGCCAAACCTTGAATTATGACTTTTTACTTAGAAAATTCAGTCGGTGCTCTCTGCCTATACCTCTTAAACCTTGTTGATTAGCTGATATAGAAATAAGTTTACAATTGCAAAAAATATATTCTTTGTGATGTACCTATGTGACCAAGATAACAAAATGGAAATTCTTTGCCAAGTTAATCCTCTTGTCACTTAATACAATAGCCTAAACTAAAAGTAGCTATTGTTTTGCCATGGAATCGATTTTAAGAAGTACACAACAGGAGCGATTAGAAAAGCAGGTAGTCTGATTATGGCATACTGGCATAATCACATACGGTGGCGTCGGCGTCTAATGACCAGCCCGTAAAACTTATATACTTGAGTTCAAATCCCACAAACGTTCCCCCCCGGTGGGTTCCCGCTTTGTCGAGGCGGGGGGGCTCAGTAACCGTGGCTTGGTCACCCACGGTGAAGCGAAGAGGAACCCGAGGAGGGGCCGCTCGTCAGGGCTTTTGCCGATTAAGCCGACGACGTAGCGGCCAACTAGTAGGTTGCGGTGCCGCTTGGTAACAGGCGACATCGCAACTGAGGCGGGCCGCGATGTCTTATGGAGATTTCCAGGTCCCATACGATATCGCGGCTGAGGGTTGGAGGCCGCGGCGGGAGAGGAGTGCCGGTATTGCGGTGCGCCGCTCTCCCTACCTTCCGCGGCCCAGACGGGGTCGCCACCGTCTGATGGCGGACGCGGTGGGGCCGCAGGGGAAGAGGAGTGTCGGTATAGCGTTAGCCGCTCTCCCTATCCCCTGCGGCCGCAAAATGGTAGGTGGCGGGGCCATTGACCTCGACCCGTCACAGTGGGACCAAGGGTGCCATACACGGGGTCGTCTGGCACCCATGTGCTGATTTGGTCCCTGGGGTGGTCACGGCGTGCAGTGTGTGCTTGCGCGCCGGTGATGGGGGGTACTCCCCCGAGGAGGGTCCGGTGACGGACAGCCGCGGCGGGTTCGCGGTGAGTGCTAACGCGTGCCCGTGTTCCCGCCATAAGCGGCACAGGAGGACACCGTGGAGTTTTAGTGGGTTAGAGTCCCACATAACTGCACTATCTCCCCGTGGTAGTGCAGTATGCATGAGCATTTCTCCACGCAAAAAAAAAAAAAAAAAAAAAAAAAAAAAGGTAGTCTGATTATGGCATACTTAAAAATAATATCTTAAAAACTGGATTCCACGACCAAGTTTTGTTTTTTACCCCAGTCTGAGTCTTAGCTTATCTTATCGTTTTTCCATTTACTGAATGAATATTTTTTCAATACGTGTTTGATGTTAAGTTTCAAAACATAATTGGAGATTTAAATTTGACTTCGATTGTGCGTCAAATATAATGTTGTGTTGACTGTATATGATGTCAATTACACTCGAAATAATTCAGGCACTTCACAACTACTCGTAAAACAAAAATATGCTAAAACATACTTCAGCTTCTGGTTAGTCTGTAAACAAACCTGATGCAGGTTTAAGGCATCCTTATTAATTTGTGAATAGGCTAATCAATCATTGGTAACACTCGACCAAATGGTTTACCCCAGTCTGAGGTCTTAGCTTATCTTATTGTTTTTGCATTTACTGAATTAATATTTTTTCAATACGTTTTTGATGCTAAGCTTCAAAATATAATTGGAGATTTAAATTTGACTTCGATTGTGCGTCAAATATAATGTTGTGTTGACTTTATATGATGTCACTTTACAGCAATAATGGATAAATTCATTAATTTGATAAATAGGAATATGGTACTCACATACTTACAAATATTGCAAACATAGGTAAATTACCTACCTGACTACCTGAAAGTATATCTTTACCTACATATAAGAACTACATACACATACCACATATTTACATTTTAAAGTTTACACGAAATGTTCCTCTTGCTTATTTTTTTCCCAGTGACGTCGGCATTGATACAAATGCATTCATAAAATGAGGTTAGAGGGATTACCTCCTGAGTACTTAACAAGTATTCGCTATATCTGAAGTATGGCGGATCACACAGCGAAGTTGGTCGTCCCCGGAACCCGCGGAGTTCGGAGCCTACGGGGATCCGAGATTTGGATAACTTATACCAATCATGATATTAAGACGCCGTTTAGGAAGTTGTGCTCGGGTTATTCAAATACCTAAGTACTAGGATAAAATTGACCTTGGGAATATTTTTTTTTTTTTTTTTTTTTTTTTTTTTATAGTCTATAGGCTCGCGTTTGACCACTATCTCGCCTGATGTTAAGCGATGACGTGGTCTACGGTGAAGCACGCTTGCCTAGAAGAAACCTATTCACTCTTGACTTAAAGACCCCAAGGTTGTAGCTATCAGGGAACAAAGACCCCGGAAGGGAATTCCACTCCTTAGCTGTACGCACAATGAAAGTATTAGCAAAACGCTTTGTGCGTATGGGAGGGATGTCCACCATGTACCGATGGCGCATGGCCGTACGTCTTGTAGTCCGATGATGGAAAGGGCTAGGTGGAATCAAATTGTGCAGTTCCGTCGCGCACTCCCCGAAATGTAACCGATAAAAAACCGACAGGCTGGCAACTCGGCGTCGATGTTCGAGGCTCTGGAGCTTTGAGGCGACCAGTGCATCGTTGCCAATAAGCCTTTTGGCCCGTTTGTCGATCGACTCAAGTGCATCAAGCTGGTATTTGGCAGATCCATCCCAGAGGTGAGAGCAGTACTCCATGCATGACCGAACTTGCGCTTTATACAAGTTGAGCAGCTGTTCAGGCGTGAAGTACCGTCTCACCTTAGCAAGAATCCCCAACTTTTTTGCAGCTACCTGAGCTTTCGCCTCAATAAATGGACCGAAGTTGAGGGTTGATGTCAACGTAACACCGAGAAGTTCGAGATGGTCCGTTATCGGCACGGTTACACCACGGAAAGAAGGAGCCGGGTGAAATTGGCTCTTTTTAGCGGAAAAAAGACACGCCTGGGTCTTCGCAGCATTGAAACTGACCAAATTGGCATCACCCCATTCGGAGACCGCCTTCAAGGACAGGTTCAAGCGTTCAACCATGGCCTCCCGGAGAGACCGAATCTGAGGCCCAGTAGCTCGTGCGCTGGACACGTATCTCTCAGCAACAGTGCTGTCGTCTGCGTACCCAAAGGTGCCAGGTTTTAGCAAATCATTAATGTGCAGCAAGAATAATGTTGCCGAGAGCACTGACCCCTGAGGGACTCCGGCGTTGATATCTAACTGACCGGACGAGCAGCCGTCGATAACCACTCGGATGGAGCGATCCCTCAGGAAGTCTCCTATCCAATCACACAGACCACTAGGCAGACCGAATTTTTTTCAAATAATTACGGTTTATAACTATCTTTTTGTTTGCTTTTGAATGCTTCTGAGCCGCCAATACTGTGCCATTTATGATTTTCAGACAATAGCTAAACGGTTGTCACAACAGCTTGAAAGTCCCGCAACTTTGCGGTAGCAAGTTAGTTTAGGGAGTTGTATTCGTATTACTTGCTTCAGTTGCAAAAATCTTGGGACTTTCTTTAGTTTGTTTGAGGAACGGATGCATCAGAAGAGTCGTACATAAAGGTAGAATGATTAGATGACTTTAGGTTTAGGTTTGAAAGGCGAAATAAAGGTCAACCAAAGAATTGATGAAGGACGTGGAAATCCGCTGGAATCGAGAAGCACTGGACCAGTCCAGTAGTGGATTCAACTGAAATTATGATGATGACTAGTTTTCAACAAGTAATTGTTGAGTATATGAGTTAATTGTTACGTGTTACATATTGCATTATATTGTGTCCAGTGCACACAATATAATGCAATATGGATAAGCATTTCACCGTAAATTACGCCCACGAATACGTTCAGGATTAGTCATTGAGGTATTAATGTACTACGCACGTACATATTATCGCAATGGGATTAGTCAAAGGGAATTTATAAAAGGGTGTATCGGAATACTAGTGGAGATGAATAAAATTGACCAGTTTTAGACCGCGATGGGCAGTGATAGTCAGGATACAAAGATTTGTAGCTTTTATCTATATGGGGGTTTTGTTTCGTGGCATACTGCGATGTTAACGAGCGGGCATTAAGGCCAATAAGACGGACAGAGCCCTCACGCGTGGAATTACGCGCTATTACGCCTTATTAAACAAATTAGCGATTTTCGCGACAGTCATAGTATTGTCTAGTACGAAATCATTTGGCTGTCCTCCAGCAGATTAGAATTGCCCAGTGTTATATATGTAAAACCCTTAATATCTTCAACAGTTAGAATTTGACTTTGCGCTACACTGTATTTATGAAACACAAAGTAATCTTGTGAAATTATGATTTCATGTTAACAAAGAAAACAGTAAGGTACTCCAAACTACTTTAGTATGAATGTGTCGCTTTTATTCTTTATTTATTAAGCGAAACTAATTTTTTGTTATCCCTAGGACCATCATAAAATTAACTCCGCGTGCTTTATTGCTTATCCATCATTAATAAGCGCCACAGTAATTCAATTTCTTTCATGCGTGGGCCATATCAATGACCTCATAGATACTTTCACAGAATTTCTAGTTTATTATGATCATGCTGTAAAACAGACTCAAATGGAATTTATAAAATATCTTTAGAAAACGATTTGACCCCGGCATCTTTTGAAGACATGTCAATATTAGTACGTTGTATATTCAGCACCGCACCTTTTACACTTATGGCTAATGTCATACAGAAACTCAACTTTCCGAGCCGTCGGGGGTACTTACAAAGGTGCTTTTAGACTTTTAAGTTTAATTTAAATAGGCCCCAAGTTTCATAACCAACGAGAATACTTAAGATTAACTTCGCTATCTGAACTTGTTTAATAACTTCCTTTGAAAAATGAGAAAGAACTATTTAACGGCATACGCTGAAGTTATAACAACTACGACAGTTCGAAAGTTTCTTATCAAAATTCAGGAGCGACGGGCTTTTAACTAATTATACATAATGATATCTTTGAACAAGGAAAAGTTTTAGATATCGCCATGTAAGTAAATGTTTAGCACTTATTTGTTCGTTAATTAAATTAACTTTTGGAACTCTCTAATTGTATTAATTAGACGAATGTTAATTTGTTCGAAAGTAAGAACACTCTATAAACATTTTGTAAAAAGTTGATTGTTTTATTGTAAGTAGTTACTTAGTGTAGACAATAGAATTTTGAGAGTAAGATGTATAATTTCACTTTGGATAGAGTAATTTCAAGCTTGTGTGTGGCACTACATCATGCACAGTAAGTTGTAATTGCTTTCCATAGTTGTAAGCGGTATTCAGGACTCGTGGCAGTTGTCTAGATTGGTTATATTGGAGTCTTGTGAACCACAAGTAAGGCGCTTGATCGATACAGCTTAGCCTAGAATCTTGATGGCTGGCTAGTTAACAAGCTAAATACGAGCTGCTGGAGCTCACTACAGATAGATAAACACTAAAGCTCAATCGAATCGGTTTAACTCAATTTCGTATAGAAAATGGTGGACTTTTATATCATTTTCTCCATTCAACCATAGATTCCTATCTGGAATTCTTTATTTCTGCTGCCGCATTTCGGTTATAGTTATTAGTAGTTTATATTGTTTTTAAGTGTTTTTGTTAAGTCCAACAGATTCGAAACCTTGAAGCGATGTTTTGAGATTACAGGCCAGTTCTGAAGATTTAATTCGGATTGCAATATTTATGTCGAGAAACCGGAAATTTATTCCAAAAATGATAAATTGTATAATAGGCCCAAATAATTGGAACACGCCTGCGACCCGAAGGTATTCAATTCATTTCCGGGATCAAGAGTTTTTTTTCTTTCATAATTTAAAGAATGCGTCTGGATGTTTAATGAATTTCTTAAAGTAATATCATCTCTATTAGCATGGACTTTATTAACTTGAAATTATTAAAATTGTTTGCCTCTTTTTCTGTAGGTATGGGTTAGTTTTCTGTTGGTGTCCTACTATGTATTATTATATTATAAACCCAAAATTGTGTGTAAGGATGGATTGGTTTAAGGCTGTGTGTCACTCTATGTCGCAAAAAATACTGAACGGATTTTGATAAAACAGTTATGTAGCGTATAAATCAGAAAGTACTTATACATAGGCAGTGTAGCGGGCGGCAATTAGTTTATTTATAAAATAATCATTAATAATACACCTGCAACGTGATTTATTTATTATAATTACACCTACCCGTGTCAAACTTCCAAATTCAAATTATTTATTTCAATTAGGCCATTACACGGCATTTTTGAATGTCAACAATTTTATGTTAAAAATAATTGGTTCTACTCTCCATTCACAAAAGTAGTTTGTTATGGAGAAGAACGGACAAGAAACTCCAAACCACTATTTGAAAAAAGTGTTTACAATATTTGGTATACATTCTACATACTTATACTATTTATATACATATATTATACATTAATTATATTAGAGGACGATACACCTAGAAAACCAATACAATTTCTACTTAAAGATGTACAGTATTACAGCAATAATGGGCAAATTCATTAATTTGATAAATAGGAACATGGTACTCACATTCTTACAAATATCGCAAACATAGGTGAATTACCTAGCTAAATACCTGAAAGTATATCTTTACCTACATATTATAACTACAGAGACATACACATATTTACATTTTAAAGTCATCCAGGTATTTTGACCAGCGTTTTCTCATGCATATATTTACAGGAAATGTTCCTCTTGCTTCAGTTTTTCCTAGTGACTTCGGCATTGATACAAATGCAATGATACCTGCGACACTGATACAAATTCAATGAGACCGTTTATCAAAATCGATTCAGCTGTTCTCACTTTACGAGGAAATAAAAGACTGCACGAGCGTTCAAGGAAAGTTTTAGAAATAGCTTGCAAATATTTTTAACAATTTAAGATATTAAAAACAGAAATGGTAGACACTATTGAACGTATAACCATCATAGCCATTGCATACAAAAAGCCTTTGCTCTTTAGTTCTCCCCTTTCGATTTCCATTAAATGTAGGTAGAAGTTCCATACACGTGCTGCGTTATAAATAAGCAAATATGGGACAAATCCCGAGATAAAAGTTGAACTTTCAGCCTAATTCCTTGCAGCTTTCGTGCAAATTTTTTTGCATGTTTGATTTCAAACACAAACTAATTTGATTATGCAGTTCCCCAGCTAACCGATTCCTATAATTCAGTCGTCACCTCTATTAAATTTGCGCTATTAGACCATCACGTACATAGAACAGCATTCATAAAATGAGGTTAGAGGGATTACCTCCTGAATACTTAACAAGTATTCGCTATATCTGAAGTATGGCGGATGATACAGCGAAGTTGGTCGTCCCCGAGACCCGCGGAGTTCGGCGCCTACGGGGATCCGAGATTCCGATAACTTATACCAATCATGATATCAAGACGCCGTTTAGGAAGTTGTGCTCGGGTTATGTAAGTACCTAAGTACTAGGACAAAAGTGACCTTGGGAATACATATTTGAATGATTCGGTTTTCAAACTTTCTAAGGGTTTACCGTTATAATCTTATGAACAGTTTTGCTTACCGTTAGGATTTTGAACAGTATGGGTCTTACCTGAGTGAAAGGCGGGTTATGCCAATAAAATGTATGTTTATAATAATGCGGGCTGGTAATAATGCTACTCTAATACTTATCGGTTATAATTGTTCTCAAATAATTACGGTTTATGACTATCTTTTTGTTTGCCTTTGAATGCTGTGTGTTGATGTAACATGCGGCGTACCTCAGGGAAGCGTTTTGGGTCCTACTCTATTCCTCATTTATCTAAACGACTTATGTAATATGACAATCAACCAAGCAAAAATTTTCTCGTATGCCGATGACACCGCAATCGTCTTCACCGGCGCAACCTGGGCTGAAACCAAAACCAATACAGAAAAAGGTATGGTACAAGTAGCTTCATGGCTAAAAACTAATCTCCTTACGTTAAATACGAGCAAAACTAACTACATCTGCTTCACCATTTATAGAAATGTCCAACCAAGTCATGATTTCAACATTAAAATACATGAGTGTGGAAGTGTGGCTGATTACGACTGTAGTTGTCCAACCATCAATAAAGTTAACCACGTTAAGTATCTAGGTGTAATGCTGGACCAAAGCCTGTCCTGGTATCCCCAAATCGAACAAATAACTGCGAGAATACGAAAATTTATTTGGATTTTCAAAACATTACGACATATTGTCCCAAGGAGTGGCATATCAAAAAATCTTCTAAATGAAGTGTATATCTCGTTAGTTCAATCCGTAATAGTATATTGTATTTCCATTTGGGGAGGCGCGCGTAAAACACGTTTTCTTGATGTTGAAAGAGCGCAACGGACATTAATAAAAGTAATGTACTTCAAAAAAAGGACCTTTCCTACTTATGAGCTATACCAAATTACTAACTTATTATCAGTTCGTAAATTATATATTATACACATTGTACTAAAAAAACATAAAACCCTACCATTAGATCCCAATATATTAACCAGAAGAAGGAAACACAATGTTGCTTGTACCCATTTTGTAAAAACAGAATTTGCAAATATTCAGTATGACAGACACTCGTCTCACTTATATAATAAAATAAATAAATTAACAGATATACATACTAAACCAATTTTTTTTAAAGAATGCAAATCGTTACTGATTAAGTGGATAAATAAGTTATGCTACGATGAAACAGAGAATCTTTTATAAACTGTCTATTTACACAAACCACTTCCGTATAAAAAAGCCATGCATGCACACTTACTCATACACACACACTATCACACACACACACATACACACGCTCGCACACACACACACACATGCACACACACACCAACAGACTATGGATAGAAAAACAAAAAAATAGACTATTAACTTTCATTGCACTTTTGTTTTGTAATTTATTACACTCGTAAGATATAAAAGAGCGGCGCCTCCTGGTACAGGCATCTATATGCTTAAAATGGGACGCCACCAACTGTATACCATTGTATAACGTGTAATAAGGAAATAAACATTTTTGAATTGAATTTTGAATGCTGCTAAGCCGCCAAAGCTTTTGCCATTAATGATTTTCAGACAATAGTAGTAGCCAGAGACTGCATTATATTACCCTCTATCCATATAAAAGTAGGTCTTTTAAAACAATTTGTAAAAGATCTCAACAAGGATGGGGAATATCATCATCAATCAATACATACAATAAATCTGTAGAAATTTAAAAAAAAATAAAAAAAATTGCCAGTGTGTTAAAAGATAACCAACAGAACCCATTTCCAGCATTTTTGGAATTTTTGTCTGTTTGTCTGTTTATTTGTGCACGCATCACGTGAAATGTACGAAACCAATGTAGATAACTTTTATACATAAAAATTGTGCGTAACTTGAAGAATTACTTAGTTTTTGTTTCATCGCAATCGGTTTGTTCTATCAAAAGTTAGATGAATTTAAAGTGTTCAAGAAGTAAAATTATCACAGCTCACGCAATTCAGTTACTCGGACAGTTGAACTCACTATTCGATAGATGGCGTTGTGCATTTAAAGTCATTTTCTGAATCGCGGTGTTAAGATTCTATGCGAAAGAATGACACTAGAAAAAAAAATTGTTACGTTATATGAATATATATGTGTATGTAGGGTACGGGCACGAAGCCGCGGGCACAGATAGTTTTAAATATATTACTAAAATATGCCCGAAATTGAGCATCGAAAAAATAAAGCTGGTATTTTTGACGGTCCTCAAATCAGGGAACTAATAAAGGATAAAAATTTTACTGACTGTATGACAGATAAAGAGAAATCTGCATGGATTGAATTTGTTTAGGTTGTGCAAAATTTCTTAGGAAATAAAAAGTCACATTCAAAGACTAGGATATAACATGAGCATCAAGATGCACTTCATCTTCAGCCATTTAGACCGCTTCCCAGAAAAATTTGGCGATTTAAGCGAAGAACAAGGAGAACGCTTTAATTTTCTTTCACTTTCATGAGAACATTCGTACGATGGAAGAGCGATTACTGCTGGCGCATTCAAAACAAGGCTGAAGTTTCGATTCATGTATGAAAATCTTATAACAGAAAGTTTTTTTCATGTTAGGTTAGAGAAACAAGTTTCATTTTATAATTCGAGTATTTTTCGCTAAAAATGTAATATGTTAATATTTCAAAAACTAGAGCTGCTAGAGAAAAACTGACAACAGATTTGCAAACAGCGTGGCAGAATCATACAAAATCAGGTATGAAACTTCATAAAACAAAACTACTGCCTACCAGTGTTATATAGGTACCAACATATAGTTAGATCCTGAAATCTCGATCCTGAAGGTTGCTTAATACAGAAAAGCAGTATTTTTTGAGTTTCTCCCTCATCACTCGCTCCAGAAGATTCACATTTTCGAAAATCATGGAGCATTCTGCGTTAAATTTATGGCAGTTTAAATATATAAGTCAACAATCCGAGACCACTAAAATAGAAATATTGTTAAAAGTTACACGTGGTATTTTAATGTTCGACTGTGTGAGTTTAGAGTTTACATATTGTTTGTACACATTGTTGCAAAGTTCTTTATCTACTTATTATATTTCTATGAATCGGCAACTTCTGAGAGTGGAGGTGAAGGTCATACACAAAAGGTGTATAGTTGTATATAGTTGGTATCATAAACACTAGTCTACGGATCAACAAAGATAAAACTTAACTTTGTTAAAAATCGAACGCGTTAATTTTGCAAACAAAACACGCTTTGTATTTTTACACCAACTGATATTGTTGCTAGTAAATATCAAAATCTGGCAAGTATTTTGTAGATTGTTTTTAGTATTGTATGGCAGGACCTACCGCACTTTATTTTGTGACCAGTTATATTTTGTGTTATCAATTAATTAATAATAAAAAAATGTACTATATTATTTAATTTTGTGTAGAGTCAATGAAAGCCTAAAACCAAAATGTTAACCTTTTAAAAATATGTTATTAGTAAAGTAATTATGTTCATTTGGTTATTTATAATTAGTAAGTGAACTTTAATAATCACCGTATTATTTTAATATTTGTATTCAATTTATGACAAAATGAGTCAATGCGCTGACAATTCATATATTACCATGCACTTAATGCAAATAAATAGCTTTTGACTTTGAAATCAACAAAGACAGGTATAATGCAGTTTATGACAAAAAGCGATCTTCGGGGGCTATTACAAACGGACTCAAAATGATTGTAATGCAGAATGGGGTATTCTGCATTACAATAATGTTGATACCGTTTAGCTGTAATGGGTATTAAACCTTAACTAATTATTTGTTAAAAATGGGCATTGTTTTCAACTTATTCTTCTTCGTGTCAATGATTAATGTTCTAAATTAAAACATTCTTCGACCAATACTCAGCCAGGTCGATAGCCTTAGCGCTGACATCGGAGCGTCATGTCGCATGGTGCAGGTGTTTTCGCTCAAGGAGTAGGACAAGAGTTGGGACATCGTTTGTGGAGTAGCTCTGCGGTCGCATTTTGGATGATCTGAGTACCCCTATAGCGGCCCATTTGGCTTCATAGCTGGTTAAGAGATTGCAAACTTAAATGCTGAAGTATTGGAAACTTAAATGCAACTGATGGACCCGCGTAGGATTGTCAGATCAAAAATAAGATAGCGCATTTAATAAAGCTGGACATTTTGCGTTGAAGCCCGACGCCGACGTTTCGGATTTGACCTGACAGAAAAGTGTAGGAGAACAATATTAATTTCTGACATAATAATTATGACAAATGAAAAAAAAACGGCTGCTCGGTCAAATAATATCTATAAAAGTAAAATCTCAAGGCTACAGCAAAATCTCAAGAAACGTTAAAAATATTGAACTTTGAATCCAATATGTACTTTTCCTAAACCTGAAAAGCTATTCAAGTGTTATAGATTTGTCTTATTCATATCTTTGATATATTCAGGATGAACGCTATACTTACTAGGAAGCTCCGCCTCCATTGATAAGATCGTCTGTTATCTAGGTGCCGTCGCAAGTGCGCGGGCGCTACGCCCACTGACTGACTGGCAGCGAGGCGTTGTAATTATGTGAAATGCCTGTTCTTTACCACCAAATAATTTTCCTTTAATGCCCTTACGCCTTAACGATGAGAAATCATTAAATAATCACCGCTTTCCAGAGCGTTTGGAAACTATTAGGTATGCCTCACACCTATATTATAGAGTTTGTTTTTTGCCGCTAGAAAGTTATAACTTCGTTCTTAGCTTCGCTGTCGCTGCCAGTGAACATTAACCCTTATATTCGATCCTTTGAGTCCTTTCTATTTAAAATGATAACCAGAATGACTTCCTAGAGAACTGCTACTTTTGATTAGGAAGCCTTTGTGAGTGACAAGGTAACCTGTTACTATAACATAGCATAGCAAACTTAGGTTATTTATTAAATATCGTCACATTCGTCGAAAATAAATTATTTTATAAGTATCGTTTGAAAACATTTACGAATAATATCTCGACCGATAGGGAGGTTCTCTTCAAGTTCACTATAGTTTGCTTGAATATTAGAACCAATAAAAATATATTTGCATGTCCTGCCGTATTTTACATATTTGTAAAGCTTCTTTTGTTTTGAGAAACAATACAATAGTCGCTTCGTTTCTATTATCTGTTGTTAGGCACCTGAGCTATCCTTTACAAGCTTTGTATGTTGTTTCTTCTAAAACAAACTCTATAAACGATGTCATTAGCTCCCATTATACTCCATCGATAATTTTGGTCATTCAGGTACTTACTGATAACAAGGGTGCACTTATCGCACCCCCACTCTCAAATATTGTATACCTTTGATAACTATAAAACTAAAGGGCTGCAAACTATTTCACCATTCCTACACTAGTGTTGTGACTGTTAGTACCTATCGTTGTGCGTGTCTGGATTAGCAAAATGCGATCTGCCCAAGGATCCCTCGATTTTACGTGCGGGGAGTGTAAGATCCAGTATAGTAGCTACCTCCAGCTGGTGGAGCACCTTTACTGGCGGCACGGCACCGTGAGCAGCGAGTGTCAAATGTGTGAAGTGAAGCGGTGGCCATTCGCTTTACATATTTGTCATCTAGTTCCAGTAAGTGATTATATTGATGACGACGTGAACGAATATGAAGAACCTCATTCAGCCTGTCATTCGGAGCCGAGCGAATTCTGCATCTGCAGAAGACACATACCTGACGCTCCGATGATCGGCTGTGACGGGCCTAGCTGTCCACGGCAGTGGTACCATTTCGCCTGTATAGGCGTCACCACAGAGCCCGACGGGGACTGGCTCTGCCCGACGTGCGACAGATCGACGCAAACCAATCAGGTGATTATCTCTTCCGTGACTAGATCTAAGTATCACTCACATGTGATTGAAAGCTTTTTTTTAATTCATTTAATAATAATTAGATTTTCAATTAATAATCTTCGCAATGAATGAATCTGATTTGACAGATCGTGGAGTTCATAGAAGTAATTGGAATAACCAAGTCGAAGTGGCATTTGATAAAAATAAATGATAGGAACGATTTCTCGTTGCTCTGAATAGGTTCCTCGAAGGTCTAACGTTTATAAAAACATAATTAAATTAATTATGGATATTTTTATATTTTGCAGAAAAATCCAAAGAAGAAACCGAAACCGGGGTATGAAACCTGAGAAGATGTATTATCGAAAAGATAACCAATTCGTTTGCCGGATGCGGAGAAATCGCAGGTATATAAATACAATACGTAAATACTATTTGTAAAAATATTTGTCCGGCCTTAATATTTTTATATTTAGCCACCTCTTTTATATTCAGTTTCACCTGTCTCCGTGTCTGTAATGTCTGTGTAATATCATCTGTCATGTCATCTCATCTGTGTGTATGTAAGAAGCTCGTAAGTTAAATTTAACTTACTTCCCAGCTGAAATTTATGCAAATGTTTGTTTCTCGAGACACGGCAGTTTTTAAAACTAAACCTTGTTAAAAATATGATTTTTGGTAGATGATATTTCTAACTTATTGTTTTCCATTTCAGGATCATAAATGCAGTCGACATGAACCTCGCAGCACTCATTCCAGCTCTGAAAACCTTTACATTTTGTTTAAAATTTATTGATTTCGTGCTTAGTGTAGATAGTTAAGTTAATATTTAAGTTTTGTATGTACATTAGTGTTATTTAATTTTACGTTACGTTTTTTAAATAAGCCATTCCTGTTTACTCAAAGTTAATTAATTAATATTTGTAAATGTAAAACTGAAAGATTCAAAACAATAAATTTGTTCAACTAAGCTTTCCTCTTTAATTTTTACAAATGCCTTTAAACACACACACACATTCATCGAATTCAGAAACTAGTAACACTACTGAAAAAATTATAATATAAAAAAAAACTAAATAGCTCGATTTGGTGTATATTTTTGTGATCATCTCTTAAAACTCTTCATTTTGAAACCCCACACGATGGGCTTGGAAGACAAAAGCAAATTAGGACCCCCACAATATGAGGCCCAAAAGGAGCCATATTTATTTCTTTCATTTTTGATGTAGCCAGTAACACTCGGAAGGTTAAAATTTGTCAATACATAGACTAATAAACACATTACCTTCCTTTGCATCGCGCAGTTGGATAAAAAGCAATTACTAGATAAATACTGCAATTCATAATATTCTTATCAGTACAGTCAGGAATAACTTCACATCAAAACATGTGAGAGACACAAAATTAAATTAGCGATAGCCATAAATAAAATAATCTGAGAGGCAAGACATACAATTTTAATTACTCTGATGGGATGAAAAGCATTTCACTGTAAATTACGCCCACGAATGGGTTCATCATTCGTCAAAGGGAGTTTATAAAAGGATGTATAGGAATACTAGTGGAGATGAATAAAAGTGAGCAGTTTTAGACAGTGGTGGGCAGTGAAAGCCAGGATACAAAGATCGGTAGCTTTCATCGTAATGAGGGCTGTTTCATGGCTTAATGCGATGTTAACGAGCGGGTATTAAGGCCCAAGACGGCGGACAAAGCCCCATGCGTAAAACTACGCGCTATTTTGATGCCTTATTAAACAAATTAGAGATGTTCGCGACAGCCATAGTGATGTCCAGTACGATGTCATTTGGCTGTCTCCCAGCAGATTATTAACTGCTCAGTGCTATGTTTAGGGATTTCGTTGACATCTTCAATAGTTCTATTTGATTTAACGCTACACTGCATTTATGAAAACAAATGAAATCATTAACTTGCGTAAAATATAGGTCTAAGAGATTTTATGATAGAGATTCCCATAAAATTTTCGATAATATGGGTAAATTGTGTAGAGTAGAGTACACAAAGTTAACAAAAAAAAGTTGAAGGTGTCGTGTTAGGTATCAGATGAAAGGGCTTAGTTAGCATATTAAAAAAAAGTTTTAAAAGTTCAGAATATCAACTACAAAAAAAATTGCACTTTAATAAAAAAAGGAAAACATAGGGACATAGTATATGTCTTACTTTACCAGTTTATGGAATATCTTTTAAATTGTTCCAATATTGGAGGAGGAAAGAGACGAGAGCCAAACCTTGAATTATGACTTTTTACTAAGGAAATTCAGTCAGCGCTCTCTGCCTATATTTCCTCTTAAACCTTGTTGATTAGCTGATATAGAAATAAGTATACAATTGCAAAAAAATATAGTCTTTGTGATGTACCTATGTGACTAAGATAACAAAATGGAAATTCTTTGCCAAGTTAATCCTCTTACCACTTAATACAATAGCCTAAACTAAAAGTAGCTATTGTTTTGCCATGGAATAGATTTTAAGAAGTACACAACAGAAGCGATTAGAAAAGCAGGTAGTCTGATTATGGCATACTTAAAAATAATATCTTAAAAACTGGATCCCACGACCAAATGGTTTACCCCAGTCTGAGGTCTTAGCTTATCTTATTGTTTTTCCATTTACTGAATTAATATTTTATCAATACGTTTTTGATGCTAAGCTTCAAAATATAATTGGAGATTTAAATTTGACTTCGATTGTGCGTCAAATATAATGTTGTGTTGACTTTATATGATGTCACTTTACAGCAATAATGGATAAATTCATTAATTTGATAAATAGGAATATGGTACTCACATACTTACAAATATTGCAAACATAGGTAAATTACCTTCCTGACTACCTGAAAGTATATCTTTACCTACATATAAGAACTACATACACTTACCACATATTTACATTTTAAAGTTTACACGAAATGTTCCTCTTGCTTAATTTTTTCCCAGTGACGTCGGCATTGATACAAATGCATTCATAAAGTGAGGTTAGAGGGATTACCTCCTGAGTACTTAACAAGTGTTCGCTTTATCTGAAGTATGGCGGATCACACAGCGAAGTTGGTCGTCCCCGGGACCTGCGGAGTTCGGAGCCTACGGGGATCCGAGATTCGGATAACTTATACCAATCATGATATCAAGACGCCGTTTAGGAAGTTGTGCTCGGGTTATTTAAATACCTAAGTACTCGGACAAAAGTGACCTTGGGAATAATATTTGAATGATTCAGTTTTCAAACTTTCTAAGGGTTTACCGTTATAATCTTATGAACAGTTTTTCTTACCGTCAGGTTTTTGAACAGTATGGGTCAGTTACCTGAGTGAAAGGCGGGTTATGCCAATAAAATGTATGATTTTTATAATGCGGGCTGGTAATAATGCTTCTCTAATACTTATCGGTCATAATTGTTCTCAAATAATTACGGTTTATAACTATCTTTTTGTTTGCTTTTGAATGCTTCTGAGCCGCCAATGCTGTGCCATTTATGATTTTCAGACAATAGCTAAACGGTTGTCACAACAGCCCGAAAAATCCCGCAACTTTGCGGTAGCAAGTTAGTTTAAGGAGTTGTATTCGTATTACTTGCTTCAGTTGCAAAAATCTTGGGACTTTAGTTTGTTTGAGGAACTGATGCATCAGAAGAGTCGTACATAAAGGTAGAATGATAAGATGACTTTAGGTTTAGGTTCGAAAGGCAAAATAAAGGTCAACCAAAGAATTAATCAAGGACGTGGAAATCCGCTGGAATCGAGAAGCACTGGACCAGTCCAGTAGTGGATTCAACTGAAATTATGATGATGACTAGTTTTCAACAAGTAATTGTTGAGTATATGAGTTAATTGTTACGTGTATGAGTCCAGTGCACACAATATAATGCAATATGGATAAGCATTTCACCGTAAATTCCGTCCACGAATACGTTCAGGATTAGTCAAAGAGAATTTATAAAAGGGTGTATCGGAATTCTAGTGGAGATGAATAAAATTGACCAGCTTTAGACCGCGATGGGCAGTGATAGTCAGGATACAAAGATTTGTAGCTTTTATCTATATGGGGGTTTTGTTTCGTGGCATACTGCGATGTTAACGAGCGGGCATTAAGGCCAAATAAGGCGGACAGAGCCCTCACGCTCGGTATTACGCGCTATTCTGAGGCCTTATTAAACAAATTAGCGATTTTCGCGACAGTCATAGTATTGTCTAGTACGGTATCATTTGGCTGTCCTCCAGCAGATTAGAATTTCCCAGTGTTATATATGTAAAACCCTTAAAATCTTCAACAGTTAGAATTTGACTTTGCGCTACACTGTATTTATGAAACACAAAGTAATCTTGTGAAATTATGATTTCTTGTTCAGAAAGTAGTCAGTAAGGTACTCCAAACTACTTTAGTATTAATGTATAGCTTTTATTCTTTATTAAGTAAGCGAAACGCATTTTTTGGTATCCCTAGGACCATCATAAAATTGACTCCTCGTGCTTTATTGCTTATCCATCATTAATAAGCGCCACAGTAATTCAATTTCTTTCATGCGTGGGCCATATCAATGACCTTGTAGATACTTTCACAGAAATTCTAGTTTTTATATGCTGTAAAACAGACTCAAATGGAATTTATAAAATGTCTTTACGATTATAACGATTTGACCCCGGCATCTGTTGAAGACATGTCAATATTAGTACGTTGTATATTCGAAGAAAAGTTAAGAGATTTAAGTAACATTGTGTGTCACTGGCGTGTATCTCATATAATTATATCATATAAAAAGAAAATGGAACCCCATGTGTGTGTGCCTTGAAAGAGCAAATAGGCTTCCACTTTGGAGTCCCAAAATGTAAGATTTGTTTCCAGCACCGCACCTTTTACACTTATGGCTAATGTCATACAGAAACTCAACTTTCCGAGCCGTCGGGGGTACTTACAAAGGTGCTTTTAGACTTTTAAGTTTAATTTAAGTAGGCCCCAAGTTTCATAACCAACGAGAATACTTAAGATTAACTTCGCTATCTGAACTTGTTTAATAACTTCCTTTGAAAAATGAGAAAGAACTATTTAACGGCATACGCTGAAGTTATAACAACTACGACAGTTCGAAAGTTTCTTATAAAAATTCAGAAGCGACGGGCTTTTAACTAATTATACATAATGATATCTTTGAACAAGGAAAAGTTTTAGAAATCGCCATGTAAGTAAATGTTTAGCACTTATTTGTTCGTTAATTAAATTAACTTTTGGAACTCTCTAATTGTATTAATTAGACGAATGTTAATTTGTTCGAAAGTAAGAACACTCTACAAACATTTTGTAAAAAGTTGATTGTTTTATTGTAAGTAGTTACTTAGTGTAGACAATAGAATTTTGAGAGTAAGATGTATAATTTCACTATGGATAGAGTAATTTAAAGCTTGTGTGTGGCACTACATCATGCACAGTAAGTTGTAATTGCTTTCCATAGTTGTAAGCGGTATTCAGGTCTCGTGGCAGTTGTCTAGATTGGTTATGTTGGAGTCTTGTGAACCACAAGTAAGGCGCTTGATCGATACAGCTTAGCCTAGAATCTTGATGGCTGGCTAGTTAACAAGCTAAATACGAGCTGCTGGAGCTCACTCACAATATTCACAGCTCACAATATTTATGTCGAGAAACCGGAAATTTATTCCAAAAATGATAAATTGTATAATAGGCCCAAATAATTGGAACACGCCTGCGACCCGAAGCTATTCAATTCATTTCCGGGATCAAGAATTTTTTTACCTTACATAATTTAAAGAATGCGTTTTGGTGTTTAATGAATTTCTCAAAGTAATATCCTCTCTATTAGCATGGACTTTATTAACTTGAAATTATTAACATTGTTTGCCTCGTTTTCTCTAGGTATGGGTTAGTTTTCTGTTGGTATCCTACTATGTATTATTATATTATAAACCCGAAATTGTGTGTGAGGATGGATGGGTTTTAAGGCTGTGTGTCACTCTATGTCGCAAAAAATACGGAACGGATTTTGATAAAACAGTTATGTACCGTTTAAATCAGAAAGTACTTATACATAGACAGTGTAGCGGGTGGCAATTAGTTTATTTATAAAATAATCATTAATAATACACCTGCAACGTGATTTATTTATTATAATTACACCTACTCGTGTCATACTTTCAAATTCAAATTATTTATTTCAATTAGGCCATTACATGGCATTTTTGAATGTCAACAATTTTATGTTAAACATAAATGGTTCTACTCTCCATTCACAAAAGTAGTTTGTTATGGAGAAGAACGGACAAGAAACTCCAAACCACTATTTGAAAAAAGTGTTTACAATATTTAGCATACATTCTACATACTCATACTATTCATATACATATATGATACATTAATTATATTAGAGGACGATACACCTAGAAAACCAATACAATTTCTACTTAAAGATGTACAGTATTACAGCAATAATGGGCAAATTCATTAATTTGATAAATAGGAACATGGTACTCACATTCTTACAAATATTGCAAACATAGGTGAATTACCTAGCTGACTACCTGAAAGTATATCTTTACCTACATATTAGAACTACAAAGACATACACATATTTACATTTTAAAGTCATCCAGGTATTTTGACCAGCGTTTTCTCATGCATATATTTACAGGAAATGTTCCTCTTGCTTCAGTTTTCCCTAGTGACTTCGGCATTGATACAAATGCAATGATACCTGCGACACTGATACAAATTCAATGAGACCTCGTTTATCAAAATCGATTCAGCTGTTCTCACTTTACGAGGAAATAAAATACTGCACGAGCGTTCAAGGAAAGTTTTAGAAATAGCTTACAAATATTTGTCAATAATAATTTTAATCAATTTAAAATATTAAAAACAGTAATGGCAGACACTATTGAACGCATAACCATAGCCATTGCATATAAAAAGTCTTTGCTCTTTAGGTCTCCTCTTTCGATTTCCATAAAATATAGGTGGAAGTTCCATACACGTGTTGCGTTATAAATAAGCAAACATGGGACAAATCCCGAGGTGAAAGTTGAACTTTCAGCCCAATTACTTGCAGCTTTCGTGCTAAAACAAAAGTTTTTAATGCATGTTTGTCTTCAAACACAAACTAATTTGATTATGCAGTTCCCCAGCTAACCGTTCCCTATAATTCAGTCGTCAAGTCTATTAAATTTGCACTATTAGACGATTTATTTTATTTTTTTGTAATGCATGGGCAAGAAATAAAAGGCTTTTTTATTTATTTTATTTATTATTAGACGATCACGTACATAGAACAGCATTCATAAAATGAGGTTAGAGGGATTACCTCCTGAATACTTAACAAGTATTCGCTATATCTGAAGTATGGGGGATCATACAGCGAAGTTGGTCGTCCCCGAGACCCGCGGAGTTCGGAGCCTACGGGGATTCGAGATTCGGATAACTTATACCAATCATGATATCAAGACGCCGTTTAGGAAGCTCGGGTTATGTAAGTACCTAAGTACTAGGACAAAAGTGACTTTTTTTTTTTTTTTTTTTTTTTTTGCGTGGAGAAATGCTCATGCATACTGCACTACCACGGGGAGATAGTGCAGTTATGTGGGACTCTAACCCACTAAAACTCCACGGTGTCCTCCAGTGCCGCTTATGGCGGGAACACGGGCACGCGTTAGCATTCACCGCGAACCCGCCGCGGCTGTCCGTCACCGGACCCTCCTCGGGGGGGTACCCCCCATCACCGGCGCACCAGAACACACTGTACGCCGTGACCACCCCAGGGACCAATTCAGCACATGGGTGCCAGACGACCCCGTGTATGGCACCCTTGGTCCCACTGTGACGGGTCGAGGTCAATGGCCCCGCCACCTACCATTTTGCGGCCGCAGAGGATAGGGAGAGCGGCTAACGCTATACCGACACTCCTCTTCCCCTGCGGCCCCACCGCGTCCGCCATCAGACGGTGGCGACCCCGTCTAGGCCGCGGAAGGTAGGGAGAGCGGCGCACCGCAATACCGGCACTCCTCTCCCGCCGCGGCCTCCAACCCTCAGCCGCGATATCGTATGGGACCTGGGAATCTCCATAAGACATCGCGGCCCGCCTCAGTTGCGATGTCGCCTGTTACCAAGCGGCACCGCAACCTACTAGTTGGCCGCTACGTCGTCGGCTTAATCGCCAAAAGCCCTGACGAGCGGCCCCTCCTCGGGTTCCTCTTCGCTTCACCGTGGGTGACCAAGCCACGGTTACTGAGCCCCCCCGCCTCGACAAAGCGGGAACCCACCGGGGGGGAGGACAAAAGTGACCTTGGGAATACACGTTTGAATGATTCAGTTTTCAAACTTTCTAAGGGTTTACCGTTATAATCTTATGAACAGTTTTGCTTACCGTTAGGTTTTTGAACAGTATGGGTCAGATACCTGAGTGAAAGGCGGGTTATGCCAATAAAATGTATGATTCTAATAATGCGGGCTGGTAATAATGCTACTCTAATACATATCGGTTATAATTGTTCTCAAATAATTACGGATAATGACTATCTTTTTGTTTGCCTTTGAATGCTGCTGAGCCGCCAATGCTGTGCCATTTATGATTTTCAGACAATAGCTAAACGGTTGTCACAACAGCGTGAAGAATCCCAAAACTTTGCGGTAGCAAGTTGGTTTAAGGAGTTGTATTCGTATTACTTGCTTCAGTTGCAAAAATCTTGGGACTTTAGTTTGTTTGAGGAACTGATGCATCAGAAGAGTCGTACATAAAGGCAGAATGATTAGATAGATGAATGACTTGATAGATTTAGGTTCGGAAGGTGAAATAAAGGTCAACCAAAGAACTGGAAATCCGCTGGAATCGAGAAGCACTGAACCAGTCCAGTAGTGGATTCAACTGAAATTATGATGATGACTAGTTCAACAACTAATTGTTGAGTATATGAGTTAATTGTTACGTGTATGAGTCCAGTGCACACAATATCATGCAATATGGAAAATTTAATGTAGCTTACCTGCAAGGATGACCGAACTCTTTGATCCCAGGTAACGAGGCAAGTCAAATTATGTAGCTGAGCTCTCTAATCATACACATACGAGTACGAATTATGTTCTCATCAACGGGAATAAATGTTAGAGAGATTAGTCAAGTTAAAGCTTTTAAATAAATACTATTAATCATAGAGAAATACCTTTTGATTTATAAGTATTCAGGTAAGTTTCCCATCCTAACCCATACTCTCAGGGAAAAAAAACACGGTTAAACAATGGCTAATTAGCAACCACTGAAATATTTATAAATTCTGTCAGAATGACCAAGTATATATGATTCAGAAATTGACTTTCAGTTACTAAGATTACTTAATTATTTTGCTCTTTTTAACATTGAACAAAAAAATGTTCTTCAATCACAACCTAAATTGCCTTTTCATATTCAGCGTGTTACATGCAATATACTCTTAACTTTATTACCAAAATTTCATGTTAAAGCAATAGGCTTTTTCGTATAATTTCAGTATGCTAATCTCGTCAGGTGGAACCCCCAACAACTAATCAACCCCTGGGGAGGCTGCGTCGCCGGGCGGCGCCCTTGTCATACGGTATAAACATCTGACGGTTTAAAGTATAATATTTTCTGCTCAAAAAGACTTCGTTATTAAGAACGGTTTTTGGGCAGTTTTATTACTAACGCATTATGTACCGCAGTGTTATTAACTGTGTTTATGTGGGTACAGAGGTTCTTGTCATATTTCATCGTCTTTTACTATGAATACGAAACAAGCGTTTTGTAAATGGTTGTATTAGATCCAAATATAATTGGTGCAAGCTAGTCGCTGTTCGTCGGGCACGGTACAAATATAATAGGAGCAAGCTAGTCGCTGTTCGTCGGGCACGGTACAAATATAATAGGAGCAAGCTAGTCGCTGTTCTCGGGCACGGTAAAAATATAATAGGAGCAAGCTAGTCACTGTTCGTCGGGCACGGTACAAATATAATAGGAGCAAGCTAGTCGCTGTTCGTCGGTCACGGTATAAATATAATAGGAGCAAGCTAGTCGCTGTTCGTCGGGCACGGTACAAATATAATAGGAGCAAGCTAGTCGCTGTTCTTCGGTTACGGTATAAATATAATAGGAGCAAGCTAGTCGCTATTCGTCGGGCACGGTACAAATACAATAGGAGCAAGCTAGTCACTGTTCGTCGGGCACGGTATAAATATAATAGGAGCAAGCTAGTCGCTGTTGGTCGGGCACGGTACAAATATAATAGGAGCAAGCTAGTCGCTGTGCGTCGGGCACGGTATAAATATAATAGGAGCAAGCTAGTCGCTGTTCGTCGGACACGTTACAAATCCTTGGCTGTAAGAAGACAGTACTTCGAGAATGGCTTGCAGTCTTAAGTCATTCTACCTAAGCCAATAAAGTGAAGAATAGTTTCAATCCCAAAAATATTTCTGTTACTTTAAAGGTTTCCTTTAAATCTTAGCGCTAATCAGACCAGTGGGTTCACAGTAATCTACGGACGGACGGACATAAATATCTATGTTTTCACGTCATTTGCTTTTGGGTCTAAAGTGGTATTTCTGTCGCGTTGTGCTAAATGGCTTGGATATCCTCCAAATATGCCATCTAGATAAGCTACGAGACCTTTTACTGTTATTATTGGGACTCCCTATTAGCAAAAGTTTTGTATATTGTTTAAGTTGGACTTACTTATGGGTCTGTAATATCGTGGCAGGCACGACTGAACAAATATTGGTCGTATTCAGCTGAATTTAGTAGGATTGTAGTTTCATAATTTAAGCCTATGTGTAATAATACATGAAACGAATGGAAGTTGGGTTACGTTTTAGATTTTTATTTTACAATAAAGTGAAAATAAGATTGTCAGTTTTAGGGTTCCCTACCCAAAGGGTAAAAACGGGACCCTATTACTAAGATCCCGCGGTCCGTCTGTCTGTCTGTCACCAGGCTGTATCTCATGAACCGTGATAGCTAGACAATTGAAATTTTCACAGATGCTGTATTTCTGTAAGAGAGCAGTGGTGGCCCAGTGCTATCGGCCGTGACTTACAAGTTGTAGGTCGTGTGGGTTCGAGCCCAGGCAGGCGCTTTACTTTGTGTAAATTATTTCATCACCACTGCTCTCAAAACGGTGAAGAAAAACATCGTGAGGAAACCGCCATGTCCTAGAACCAAAAATTCGAATACATGGTACATCCACCAACCCGCACTAGGCCCGCGTCGTGGATTACGGCCCATTACCTCTCACAACAGTGGGAACATTAATAGGCTGATGATGTTATGTGATGTGTATTTCTGTTGCCGCTATAACAACAAATACTAAAAACAGAACAAAAAATAAATTAAGTGGGGCTCCATACAACAAACGTGATCGTTTGCCGTTTTTTGCGATAGTGGTACGGAACCCTTCGTGCGCAAGTCCGACTCGCAATTGGTTGGTTTTTTAGGGTTCCGTACCGAAGGGTCCAAACGGAGCCCTATTGCTGTCACCGACGTGTCCATCTGTCTGTCCGTAGTCTGTCATACCGGTTTTACAGCAAAACAGTTGGAACTACAGTCTTCAAATTTTCACAGTATAAGCATATTGTTGACCCAAAGCCATACAAATTGTCAAAAAATATTTGTAAATTTTAAGGGGGTGGCCCATACAGTTAAAGGGGTGTGTAAAAAAAATGACATACCCCATCGACGGGGTATCGTTGTTTAGGACTCGTTCAGTAGAAAAATACTGTATTTTTATTCAAAAAATTTTGTTTCGGATATTTTTTTAACTTTGGATTTACATATGAACTTGTTTTTTTTATTTCGTATATTTTACCAATAAATTGATAAAACAGTTTTTTTTTAAATGCACTCATTTTTCTATTACAACCAACTTGATTTTGCGGTTTGGTACGGAATCCAAAATGTGCGAAGTCCGACACGCACTTGGCACTTTTTTTTGTTTTAAAGGTATTTGGACGCATGAATAGGTATATCATGGGTTGTGAGCAAAGCTGCATCTATTGTTTTTTAAGTATTTTTTAATGAAGACAACGCTACTACGAGCAGTGAAATCCACAGGCCTTAAGAATTTCAATGCAACTGCGTTTCTCTGTATTCGGAAACAGTTACGAGAGGCTTGAGCACCATGATCTATCACCAGGCTCCAAAAACACGCCTAATAAAAAAAAAGAGATTCGCATTCGATTCGTTATGCACGGACACTCGCGACGCAATGTGCACGGTATGTTTGAGCAGTTCGCACTCCGCGCCTATGCTGTGAAGCTCTGTGGATCAAGCTTCAACCGTGGCTTTGTTTACATAGCATTTTCCATGATTTTTTTGAATAATTAAGATTCATTCTACATCGCATAGTGGGATTGATCAAATAGGAGAATTGCCGAATGTATGGCGAATTCCACCTAGTCCGTTC
Organism: Orthosia incerta; assembly: GCA_948252205.1. Lineage (NCBI taxonomy): Eukaryota > Metazoa > Arthropoda > Insecta > Lepidoptera > Noctuidae > Orthosia > Orthosia incerta. Next base: position 13,971,294 of record OX411748.1, read on the forward strand.
CATCATCGGACTACAAGACGTACCGTGGTCATGCGCCATCGGTGCATGGTGGACATCCCAGCCATACGCACTAAATGTTTAGTGCGCTAAAAGAGTGGAATTCCCTGCCAGAGTCTGTGATTCCTGATAGCTACTATCTTTAAGACAAGAGTGAATAGGTTACTTCTAGGCGAGCATGCTTCATTGTCGATCACATCATCAATTACCATCAGATGAGATAGTGGTCCAAAGCGAGCATATGAATAATTAAAAAAAATGTCTACATCATTTTTAGATAAGGTACTTAAGAAGTTATTTTTGTGAGCAACACGGACACAATATATCAAAAGAGAGAGAAATTACTTTGCCATTTCATTAACTTACTAACGCACAAAGCTACTCCATGGGAAGCTCCATTTCTTTAACCAAAATCTTCAAGTTACGTATAAAGGCAGGGCTTCAGAGAAAAATAACAAAAGGTTGATAACAGGAGAGTAAGTAAACAAAGAAAGAATTCTTCCTTCCCTATTAGATTTACTTCCTTAAAAGACGTATAACTTTCTGGCTCGCGATAATACCTGCAGGCCTCTTACATCAAGTGTTTAGTTTAATTAAAACTTGAGTAGCGACCTACTTAAGTAGTGAGACTACATCCTATATACCTACGAGTACATACACAGTTATCTCGCCCGTCGCTTCACACACTTGCAAAATAGTTGATAACTATGCGATAGCTTCACAGTTGCAGGCTTCAAAATGACGCGATTATTAAATTGCAACAACGGCTTTGATAATGACAGCGAACTGCATGTCGAGCTGAATTTATGGATACGCGCTACAAAGCACTATGTTGGATTTGACTTAGAACATAGAAACGCAATTATAGTGCATATGTTCTGATTTAAAGGGAAAACAATCGTCTAAAAACACATCGCTTTTTATGAACACATCCACGTTGTCCTCATATTATTGGATGTAGCAATCAGGCGAAATTCACGGTTGCCGAACAGACGACTCACCATAGACAGTGTTTGTGGCTATTCGAGTAATATGAGTAGAGACGCGTCAAGCGATGCGTGGAACGCCACTCACTCCGTATCGAGGCGGACGGCGACGCGGCGAGTCGGTGAGTCGGTGAAGTATCGCTACTAAGAAAACTCGGATCCAATTTAGTAGTCGAATCCGATGACAGTCCCACGGGACAGGCAGCTTTATTCATGAAACGAATTTTAACGGGGAAAAGGGAAAATTCGATTCTATCACGAATACATTAACATTACAATATACAAGGGCATAATACGGATTTACATAAAATGTTCGTTTTGTAGGTACTCGAACATACATTTATGTAATGCATATCCGCCAAAGATTAATGTTGCTGAAATGAAAAATAGCGTAAGTAGGTTTTGTTATAAACGTACATTGTATTAAAAAAATCTTAATAAACTACAAAACATTTAACTTTTTAAAGGTTCATAAACTATGAATAATGTTATGGATTTCGTAAATTGTTAAAATTTAACTACAGGCAAATCATAAACAAAGTTTTGTTTTAAAAATCTTTTAGACTTACATTAAATATTACGTTGGCGTTCACTAACATGAGAAACTTACATATTTAAACAATACAATTAATTTGAGCGTAGTACTTACAGGGCAAAAGTTACATAGCAGAAGTTTACAATTAATCCTTATCACTTAATTAACATTTTGTTAGCAAAAATAAAATACATGCAAAACAAAATTAACATTTTAGAAACAACAAAAAGCTTTAGGTATTTTATTTGCAGGTTATCGTTTGCAATATCAGTATGGCCGTGGAAATCTTATGACGTTTTACTTTTTTCAGTTTCCGCTCTAGCCGAGTGGAAAATCAATCGCAAAGCTAGGGCTATTCTGTGCAATGATGTGAAAGTGACAGATAAGTCGCGAAATTTTTCCAAAGGAATTTGTGTTCCCAGCTTTTACATTCTTTACAGATTTTCAACCGACTGGCGACTGCGGTGCGGATGAATGGAAGGTTATTGTTTTGGCTTAGTTTTTGCTGTCTAAACTTTTTTAGGTATCTAAATATTAGGGGTTAAAATGTGAAATTGCCGATTTGTACTGAAAAATTGAAAATAGTTTTTTTTTAATTAAACATTATTTATTTAAACGAAATAATTACCATTATTATCTGTACATTGCTGCCATCTAATAGGAAGGTCATTTATGCCTTTGCGATAGAACTCTGGTGATCCAGATTCGGCAAACTGTGTGAAAGCATTTTGTACTGCCTCCTGAGAAGATAACTTTTTATCACGTAGAAAATTGTCCAAATCACGAAGGTCAAGGTCTGGCGAATACCGAGGGTGACGAATGGTTTCTAATTGCAGTTCCTGTAGAGTTAAAACGGTTTCTCGTGCTGTATGAGGTCTCGCGTTATAATGAAGCAATAATGGTGAAGATCGATTCATGAGTCGGGGCTGTTTCACTGCTAGTTTTGCTATCATTGTTCGGAGTTCGACACCGTAGACATCTGCCGTTATTGCTTGACCAGATCGGAGAAAGCTATAGTGAATAACACCATGCTGAGACCACCAAACAGTTACCATTACCTTTTTATTGGTAAGCTTTGCTTTAGGACACTGTTGCGGTGTTTGACCTGGGGTCAGCCATTGCGTTTTTCGCTTACGGTTATCGTAAAGAATCCACTTTTCATCACATGTCACAATTCGATCCAATATTCCTTCATTTCTGTTTCGATTCAACAAGACAACACAATTAAGTTTCAACACGCGTTTTTTTCTGTAGATCATTCAAATCATGAGGAACCCATTTTTCAAATTTTTTATTTTATTGATTTGATGCAAATGAGTCAATATTGTTGGTAAGGTAACGTTAAACTCTGCCGCTTATTCCTCAGTAGTTTGGCTCGGATCGGCTTCCACCATCTCTTTCAATTCATTGTTATTCACCGGTGTGAATAACAATGAAGACCGCTCGTCTTCCACGTGGTTCGTTCGTTCGTTCGTTCTTCAAATCAAAGTTGCCATTACGAAAGCGTTTAAACCAAAATCGCACGGTGCGTTCATTAGCAGTCCCCTCTCCAAACGCAACATTGATATTGCGAGCTGTTTCTGTGGCGTTAGTTCCGCGTCGGAACTCGTATTCAAAAATCACTCGAATTTTCGAAGTATCCATTTTTCTTGTCTAAGCTGAATAAAAAAAAACAACTGAAAGTCGATAATCGAAACATTTTTTAAAAGAAGAACTTCATATGTCAAAAAAGTTTCACTCAAAAATCTCAAACCATGAAGGTTCTATGACAATTAGAAGTACCTATTACATTAAAACGGCAATTTCATACTTTAACCCCTATTAGATAACTTAGATAAAACAAAAATGATTCCACATTAATATTATAAAATACCCGATAGTTACTCTGTTTGTATGTCTGTCTGATTGTTACCTTTCCACTCCTCAACGGCTGATCAAATTTGCATGAAACTTGGCACACGGGAAGACCATGTTCTCGATTATAACTAAGATAACTTTTCCCGGTTGAATCACAGTGTAAAATCTCAGCGTTTATTTAAACTTAATTCTGCTTAAATACTAAACGTGTAGCCGCAATATAAAAGTTGAGCTAAAAATTGAAAATTAAAGGGTTCAACAAGAAACTTCACATTTTAAATTCTAAAGGAAAAAAGTCGAGGGCGTCCTAGTAATATTATAAAAAGCTTTGAAAGTGGTTCCGACTGCATTTTCTTTTAATTTATAACGTGAATTTTCTTACTGTCCCTGTTCATTTTCCGTCTTTTAGCTAATATTTATGTTTCTAACATAGGTCAAAGTAAATTGTTTGTTAAAATGTTCATTCGTATTTTTACTAACAAACTAGCTTGTACCAGCGACTTTATACGCGTGAATGTCGGAATAGTCTCAAGGCAACGTTTCTCTGGATAAAAAGTATCCTAGGTCTTTCTTCAAGGTGCAATTTACTTCTACGATAAATTCATCAATATTGGTTTAGCGATTTAGGCGTAAAAGCGTAACAGATTGACAGAGTTACTTTCACATTTATGATAATACTAGCTGTGCCCGCGGCTTCGCACCCGTCATCTGCCAACCCTACCCTACTGACCTTCCTGCCTACCCTACTTACCTACCTACCATTTTTGTTTCAATAGTCATCATTCTTTCGCGGAGAATCTTAACACTGCCATTCAGAAAATGACTTCAAATGCACAACGCCATCTATCGAATATCGAGTTCAACTGTCCGAGTATCTAAATTGCGTGTGTTGTGATAATTTTACTTCTTGAATAATTTAAATTCATCTAACTTTTGATAGAGTGAACCGATTGCGATGAAACAAAAACTAAGTAATTCTTCAAGTTACGCACAATTTTTATGTATAAATGTTATTTACATCGGTTTCGTACATTTCACGTGATGCGTGTACAAATAAGCAGACAAACAGACAAAAATTCCAAAAATAAAAGAAACAGGTTCTGTTGGTTATCCTTTAATACCCTGGCAATTTTTTTTGGAAATATTTACAATGTACAAAAATTAATTTTCTACAGATTTATTATATGTAATATTGATTGATTAGTAAGTACCTATAAATACGGAGTATGGATCTTTTCAGTACATAGCTACCACTGAAATAAGTTTCGCTTTTATTTACTTGAAGAGATATGTAGGTACGTTGTCTACATTATAGTGCAGGTTGAGGAGCTCGTGGCTAAATAATAACAGCCGCACGGGTCGATCATCAAGTTTAAGCAACGCTTGACGAGGTCGGTCCGTGGATGGGTGACCATTTCAACATACCGAGTTTCCTCCGTGCCTCGGAAAGCACGTTAAGCCGTTGGTCCCGGCTGTCATTTGAAGATCTTTGACAGTCGTTACGGGAAGTCAGAAGCTTGAGATCTGACACCAGTCTTGCCAAGGGGTACCGTGTTACCCAGTTACTGGGTTGTGGAGTTCAGATAGGCAGTCGCTCCATGTAAAACACTGGTACTTAGCTGAGTCCGGTAAGACTGGAAGCCGACCCCAATATAGTTGGGAAAAGGCTAGGCAGATGATGATGTTGTCTACATTATAGTGCATGTTCGAAATCCGTTCAGTACGTTTAAGTTTCAGTTACTCGTCTAAATACACTTTCAAACTTTTGCAACAAAAATATCAACAAGATTTATTTTTCTCCTCACTTTAGTTATCATTCTGTTGAAAATCACATATCATAGTTGCAGTGTACATGATTTGGCTAAGGCTCGGAACTTGTCAAATATTCAATGTATTGACACTATCCAGTATTGGCATGTGCATGAAGTAACCCGGTCAAAGTTCACCGAGCTCATCGCTCCACACTGTGTAAGTTCGTCTAAATGTTGTGTAAGTTTAATTAGAATACATGGCAGAGCGCCTGCATCGCCCTAGCTGACAAATGAGTCTATCTAATATCTTCTCGAACTAACATCCTTTCGTAATGGATAAATAATATTTGCTCTTCATGACAAAAAAGTTGTGGTTATGTGGTGTAGTAAATAAAAGTTTTCCACTAAGGGGTACTCACAATTATAATCTTTAGTATAACAATCACAACACAATGAGATAATTTAGTATGCACGGAAGGAGCACGGAGATTATTAGAAGTCATCATCTGCCTAGCCTTTTCCCAACTATGTTGGGGTCGACTTCCAGTCTTACCGGATTCAGGTAATTACCAGTATTTTACTTGCGGCGACTGCCTATTTGACCTCCACAACCCAGTAACTGGGTAACACGGTAACCCCTTGGCAAGACTGGTGTCAGATCTCTAGCTTCTGACTACCCGTAATGACTGTCAAAGATCTTCAAATGACAGCCGGGACCAACGGCTTAACGTGCTTTCTGAGGCACGGAGGAAACACGGTATGTTGAAATGGTCACCCATCCACGGACCGACCTCGTCAAGCATTGCTTAAACTTGATGATCGACCCGTGCGACTGCTATTATTAAGCCACGAGTTTAAATTTAGATTTAGAGATTATTACAAGTTCTGAAGAACATCACCCATAGACCTTATAGGTGATGTTCTTCAGAAAGGCAAGGTGCGCAGTACTCATAACCGGCGTGTGTGTATGACAAGATGTATGAATGTGAGTGAAGCAAAAGAAGTATGTAAGGATCGTAGCAGGTGGCGTTCTGTAGTTTCTGCCTACCCCCATGGGAAAAAGGCGTGAGTTTATGTATGTATGTATGTATGTAGTATTATTTTATGATCGATAGATATTAAAAAAAAAACATAAAATCCTAAAACATTAATCGGATGAAAAGTTACGTTCAAATAATTCAAGTCTTTTTTGGTTGATCGCATGGTATAATAATATACTTCGTATACTGTTGATCGTATTTTGTATATCTGTCAAAAGTCGTGTTTCAGTTCAGTCAAGTGGCCAGTACTAAGTAAGTATCGTGTTGTGTATTAAAAACTTCTTTGAGTAGCCTACAAATTCAACGAAATCCATATGATAAAACTGGGGCTTTGATTAATCGGTTTTAATTCGTTATTCAAAAACCGATAACATATTATAGAATATACGAACTTACACACACATTGTTCTAACATAAATAACTTTTACATTACAAATTAAACGATTAAGCAAATTTCGCACTACAAAAATGAAAGTACGCTCGTAAAGCCTTTACAAACAGTGCTAATTCACCAAATAATTTAATTTATTATTCTGAAGTAAAGCCTTGGCCTTATGCCAACATTTAAGTTCCGAGAAAATGAAGGTTGGAGCTGTGTAATATTGTACATTCTTTAAATAATGTCAACAAAATTAAATTCATTTCTTCTACCGTAAATCAACGAATAAAACAAAGATATTTTATAATCAAGTGTCTTAGTAGTTTAGCCGACATGGACATTTCTAGTGATCTGATCGTTCAAGGTCACGACCAGGGGCCTAACTATGACATCAAAACTATCATGGTTCTGCTGCAAGACAGAGATAGAGCTATAGAATTCGAATAGCACTATCCCTTTTTCACATCTCAGGCATTTATTTATTTACTGTGGTTATAGTGCGGCCCCTGATCAATAGGGATGTTTGAAGGGCAGAAAAAAATGTTACATCGGATGAGAAAACTCAATAAACCTTGCACCTTATTATACATTTTGGACTTGAAGGATCAAAAGCGGATAATTCACGGCTTCAATCCCGGGTGATCAGAAGTATGGGGAAGGAGGAGATTGTACGCCTACCTTGATGGTCAGTGCCAACTGACGTGGCACGAAGACTGGCGAGCTGGTAATTCTTCAGATTTCAAAATCGTGGCCGACGGCTTTCTGCTTATTCACATTCATACAACACTACACCTCTGTTTATACATCCGCGGACAGCTTGTAAAGTTCTCTGCAATCCTTTTTCAAAATAAAAAGTAGTATGACACTCAGCCTAGAGTAGCTATTCGTAATCGGATTAAATGCGAGATTAGTACTTGCAGAGATTACCCATTACAAACATATACACAAACAATATTACTTCATTATGATATCTACTAAGTTTAAGATTAGTCCATATAACCGATCTTGTATGAATACAGCCCCAGAATTACAAAAACACTGACATACGAATAAAACAAAAGGCTCGATTCAAGTTGTTTGTTTGTTCAAAATTCTTCTCACATTCACCTCAGTCTAACCGTGGTTCAAATTCACGTCTTGTATAAAAGTGAATCCATAAAGCGAATGTAACAACAAGCCTTAAAATTCTAGGCAGAGTGGGGCCATGTCCCGGGCACGCCGACACTGGAAATATAAAAACGACCTTTCTTATGCAATGTTCCGCAGCTCACAAGACGAATACACATTTTTACTGCAGTTGCAATTCTAACATATCATGCAGACGTACCATTTTTTTATATCCTTAGTCAGCGTATCATAAACAGACAACTTTCTGTGACGAGGACAGGCCCGCTGTGGGACTTGGTTGCGAGCAAAGGAAATTATACTTTTCTTGTATTTTTTGCGGGTCTGAGTATATTTTGAGGACTTTTGCCAGTAAGTTCTGCATTTAGTATACTGACAGATGACTTTATCAATGCACTGAGGAAAGGAGAAGGCAAGGCATTGCAAGCTTTGATTATATTGATTTAGGGGGTGATTTTTAATCTTATGACATGTAGATTTATGTCACTTTTATCACGATATACAATTTTAGGTCTGTTGTAAATAAAGCAAATATGTAACCAAATTTTTTTTAGGTCCGTTTTAAACATCGATCGTTAATTTAATTCATAGGTCATTATTGCCCATGTCTCTATTAACAGAAATTTATTCATTATTATCATTTGGCAATTTGAAAACTGGACATTTAGCGCAACTACGAGTATCCATGTCATGGTTAGTGACAAATGCATTAGGAATTAATAAATTCTAGAAATCATTAATAAATAATCAGTCATTTGGATAATGCATAGGATTAACAAGCCTGAATTTGTTGTTCATCTCTAATTGACACAAATTATACACATTTGGGTTGGGTTATTGTTGTATTAAATATATTGTGCTCTTATCGGATACCATTTGAACGTGTGACCTACAAACTCAATTTCGAATTATTTTAGTTTTCATAAAACAAACAGGCAGTTTTAATTTATAATATATATGTTAAAACCAATTCCGAGCAAATTATTTCCTTAGCTTGTTCCGAAAGCGTACCAAAGCTGGGCTTATCACGTCAGCCAGAAGAAGAAAGTAGATTCTCTTAAGGGTACACTAGTCGACGGCACGAACTATTTTGTGCGCGGGGTTAAAATGCATTTTATATCAACCGACAACACGTGCGGAAGAGATAGATGCTGTGATGACCAGTAGGAAGCTAGTTCGCGAACGAATACACACATTTGCAAATTTGTAGCGAAATGGATAATGATTTAGGACGAAACCGAGCGCGCGAAATTTTATAAACAGACCTTTGGCAGTCTAGATATCATGAAAAAACGACTAAATTTATCTGTTCAAAATGAAATTATTTGCATTGTTGAACTACTAATCTATCCTTGTATGGAGGCCGTTTTGCAATTTTCCGTCTTCTTTTGGTATTTATTCGTGCCCAAAAATGCGTTAAAATTAGTGTCGAAATGTGGAACTTTCGACGCTCATAACTTTTAAATATTTTATTTTTTTACTTTTTTGTTTCCATACAGGGCTAGATATTGAAGAAACAAATCGATATCACATTTTGTTTTAAACGTGCATCGTGAAACAGTGGAATAATCCCTAGACTACGTTTGTATGGAAGAATTTTCGACTAGTGTAACCTTAAACTGAAAAGTAGTAGTATTTATCCGCGATAATTTCCTCCAACTCTTCGTACTATGTATTTAAATTAAGATAAAGTGTTTAGTATACGTAGTTTTTAAGTCGTAACGATGCTATCTTACACCAAGATATCTTTATTGCTTTGAAGATTTTGTCCCGTCCCGTCCGCGTCCCCAAAGAAGTGTAGTTTCAACTTAATAATTATGTTTCTGGTCGGGCTGTTACTTTAAACAACAACACTCGGACACTGCGGTCACATATTTATGAGTCTACGTGGTTTTACTTCCATTTTTGCCTTAAAGGGTTTTGGGATTTTATGGTACATAAAGGGAATTTTTATTAGGGGACAGAACATTCTTTCCAAAATATGGTTGTTTTTATCCTTTCGTAATGTATACAGATGTGAGATGAGAAAAGTTGCGTGAAGGTTCAACGTTCGGCTAATTCTGTGTTTGTTTCACATGTAATCGATAATGTAGTAGCGTGCGGTTCCCGGAAAAAAGGAAAATGCCGACACAAGTTGCAGAAACGGGGATTATCCCCGATATTGCAGCGAAGCCAGGAAATAAAACGTTGAGAGAAATGTTCTTGCACCGCGAAGGTGGATAACGTGCCTTACGGAGTGTTGCCGAGAACCGTGCACCGCGCAGCTGCCGCCCGCCGCGCACCGTGCACCGATAGATTGCAATAAAACAAGCGCAGCATCTGAAACAGAGACTTATGTCATGATCAATGTAACATATCCTTCATACAGATATTAATTTTGAAGGCAATGCTTTAGTAACAACTAACAACAACATTCTAGTTTTATACGTAGCAAGCAACATGAAGAAGAATTAACGGAAAATGTTTGTGTCTGAATGAATGAGCGAACTGCATACAAAATCGGTATTCGATTTGTCTTTAAATTGTTTCCGTATTTCGAACGGGAAATCCTTAATTGAGAAATGCACATTAAAACTAGGAACAATTTCTTGCAAAATAATTCCGCCAAGTTCACTTGCACAAACTATGGTCGAGTTTAAAAGAGAATTATTTACACAAAGCGACAAAAACGGATATCTAGAATTAGTTCTGTGTAAGCGACAGGGACTGGGACACGTACAACACATAATTTCGCTTAACCGCATTCGTCGGCGGAAAGCACAACTCACTTCGTAGAGACGTAACTTTGCAACTGTAATTACAGATACACATATTGCTTCCCCGCTGATCTGCGAGCGAAAGAAAACAGAATATGTTAGCTTTCCCCTGTTCGTGTTTACGACTAAGCTTCACGTAGTCTGCAACGCAGCAAACAATCCAGTTGTGTCCGATTGCAATATTTAATTAAAGTGAACACTTGCAAGCCGCTGGAGAATAAACATCTGAACCATCTCTTGCGAGTTCTGATATCCTGGTACTGGTAACATAATATGCGAGCTATGCAGAATCGATATAATAGCAAAAGGAATGAATATGTACGTATTCTTCGGTAAATTCTTGTGCAATTTTCGTTCTCACGCAACTTTGAGAGCGAAATTGAACTTACTAAGAGATTTACTTTTGGTTAAATTTTCTTTTTCTGTCTTTTGGACGTCTGGAATGCTTTTCGTTTGCCGCTATTGCAGTGGAGGAGGAAGCGTGGATCACGAACACGTTATTTTCTTACTATCTTAGGAATATAAGTTTTAGGCTGTTTCAGAGAGAGAATGAATTGAATTGAAAAGTGGAAATTGTTTTTATGTGCCGTTTCTCATTCCATGTTTTATTTTGGTGTATTTTAGAATACTAAATCATAATCATCATCATATCCGCCGAAAGACGTCCACTGCTGGAAATAGGTCTAAGCGTCGCCACATTGACCGATCCCGTACGTCCCGCATCCAGCGGATCCCCGCAACTTTCACCAGGTCATCGGTCCACCTGGTGGGAGGCCTAATAATGCAACGTCTTCTGGTTCGCGGTCGCCACTCCAGAAATTTTCTACCCTATCGACCATCCGTTCTGCGAGCAATGTGCCCTGCCCACTGCAACTTAAGTTTGGAAATTCTCCGGGCTATGTCGGTAACCCTGGTTCTCTTGCGGATCTCTACATTTCTGATTCGATCACGCAAGGACACTCCGAACCAGGCCCTCTCCATTGCCCTTTGGGCGACTGTAAGCTTTCTGATGAGGCCCATTGTGAGCGACCACGTCTCAAAGCTATGGCTTTATGTGTTATGCCAGTTATGACCCATAGGTCATAACTGGCAACAAACACTGGCATAGACTTTAGTCTTGAGATACTGTGGTAAGTTGGACGAATAACGAGTAATAATTAGAAATGGTTGTTGAACGTTCAAAATTAACAATATATTCTTCTTATTTTCTTGTTGACGATACATTTTACCTACAATTTCTGAATTTTCGCCCTATATTTTAGCCGAAAAACTTGTAAAATTTTGGCATTAAAGAAGGGTTGGACACATACTTACTCCAAATACAGAAATCAGAAACCGGCCCTTAATGAAATTGTTTGGGCCCAATATGTGGCCACATCTATCCATCGTTAGAGGCGTTGTTACATGTCATCCAACAATACCTATCTACTCGCGTTATTACTTTTCAATTACGCTAAATGCGAATATGCTTGCCTGCAGCTAACCAAATGATCAAATGCACAATATTATCGCATCGTTATTCACTACTATCGCAACAGATATAATTGTTATTACGGAATCACTTGTTGCTTGATATTATACAATATCCTATCAGCCTTTTAATCATCATCATCATTTAAATAATTTATCAAATACTTGCTTATTCCTGCGGCATGGTTCCCGTGGTATACATCTATCGCAGGGGACAGTGTTTTTAAAGCGGTGCCTTTACTTATGTATAATTGGAAGTACTTTATATATACTCATTAACAAGAAACTTTGAGAAACTAACCGACATGGAAAACATAACACACTCCATGGACATCACTCAAATTAAATCAAATCTTACATCAAAACGTTTCGCTCTAAAACACGATACACATACTTAAAAATAACAAGAAGAAACGTTTGAAATGCAAACATTTTACGTTGTCTTTGCGAATATGTAACTACAATATTTGCTAGTGTACGCCCTTTAGCGTGCATTTTATGTCAGATTCAGGCTCTGCTTGGCCGTCACTTTGCATATGAGCGGCGAATACGGGATTTTATCCCAGGATGAAACCCAGGATAACTTTATCTCACAATCTCGTCTTGCGTCGCTGATTTTTAAATTCAAGTACTCGCTACGTGTGTTATGTAAATTGATTCGAGAATGTTCATTGTATTTTAACTTAAAACCCAAAGGATTTTGGCGTGGGTAATATTAATATTAAATGTAATTTATTCAATATTGCTCTGAAAATATTCGTGATTTATATTTTTTGGTAAACGAAAATAGAAATAGAATATGCTGATACGTAAACTTGATTTATTATCTATACCAAAATCGCACGGGACTGTCAATCGTTTCAGCATAATTTTATATAAACCACTAGCTTCTGCCAGCGACTTCGCCCGCGTGAAAAGAGTTTTCTTATCCCAAAGGAACATTATACCGGGATGAAAAGTCTATGTGCTATTCCAGATTATAATCTATCGCTGTGCTAAATTTCATGCCGAGCCGTTCAGCCGTTCGGGCGTGATTGATTAACAAACATACATCCATCAATCCATCAGAACTTTCGCATTTCAGTATCAGAAAAAATAGGAGCACCTAGGACAGTACTGAAATATGTATGCATGTATTCCTATAAAATACTGGACCAAATTTTATTGCACTCAACCGTTTAGCTCGGCGTGGACATAAAGAAGAAATATTTTAAGTGTTGGTTCAAGCAAGAGGGCACTTTACTATCTGACTTAACGCGTGTTCGCGGGGGTTGCTAAGTGCTCACAATAAATTGCTCGGTGTGAGCACTACTTCAGGTGCTTTTTCATTAGTCGAGTTTCCTTGACAGTTAAATGCTGCAAATAGTTACCTTCGCTATCTAAACAATTGCCCCTCTCATTGTACTAATCCCGGATATTTTAACATGCAATAAATCGGGATTATGTTTTGTGAAATTGTTTATTGTTCCGTGTGCGGAATGCGGTGTTAAACCTCTAATTAATAATAATCATGTGTGCAATTTCAAATACATATATTATGGTTCGGAATGCTTTAATGTGACATAGGCACAAATGATTAACTGGCAATTAATGAGCTTATCATCCAATGCAAAATAATAATTTAAATCATTTAACTTATTTAAAACTTGAATATAAAGCGATCGTAGACAATGAATTACAGACAATCTGAATGTTGTACAAATACGAACAATAGCCTTAATGTATACTCTATTGCATTTTCTACAAGGAAATCCGACCGCGAGCCTCCATGCCAGTGGTAAACTTGAAAGTTAGTTATTTGAGAAATTCAAAACATTGTTGGTTTTGAGCAAGAATGGTCGACAGATAGTTTATAGCTATTCCCTTGATTGGTCTCACACTATTGAGACTGGCGGACCATTAGAAATTACTAGGACTATTATAATTTACCTCTGCTTTCGGGAATATATGTTGGCGTGATGTTATGTAGAGGGGCGACATATTATTATTATTATTTTATTTAAGTTCTAGAGTGGCGACCGCGTACCGGCAGACGCAGCGTTGGGAGTCGGGAGGCCTAGTCTAGGTGGAGCGACGACCTGGTCAAGGCTGCGGTCGTCCGGTGGATGGATCGATCAGTGTGGCGACGCTTGGGGGAGGCCTATGTCCAGCAGTGGACGTCTTTCAGCTGAAATAATAATGATGATGTTATTTATATTATGTAATTAGAAACGGGCTGGCTTCCCAGCGGCATTTCCTGTAATATCCAATTGCTTGCCAAAACCCTCTGAATTTTTACTCAAAAATAATCACATATCTCTCTAGCGTAATCAAATTAGTACAGGAAGAGCAAAGGAGCTTGGAGGGAAGATTATCCAGACATCGCATGTATATACCTAGTGCACTCTAATCCTAGGATTAAGGACTACCGCTGGATACTAGAACATATATTTTAATCCTTTCTGCTTGGATTAGAATGCATTGCAGGCTTTGTGGATTGACTTGCAGACAATTTCATTAGTTTTCAATCAATCTATGATGCGTAAACTGGCATGACTTGCTTTCTATTGTTTTTAATTAATCTGACTGGATGAATGACTAGACATCCGATGCCTTGGGGATCCGATCTTTGGGTTACAATTTATTTGCTACTCTGTATGTGTATATTCCATTTTCACGGATGGTGCCGCATTATGCAGCCAACCCTGGATCTAGATTTTAATGGATTTCAAATTAAATATTTTTGCCTAAAATGTTATTTTTATGATACTTAGATACATACCTGAAGACCGCTGACGGTGTTGGTGTTTAGAGCAAAACTTGGCATTACCGTGATGGCGGAATAGATTTTTTTTCTGATAAAGAGTCAAAGCTACCACTGATCACCGGTTTCTTTAGAACTTCAGGTCTTTAGCTGAAAATTAGGGTACATAAAAAAAGCTCAAGAATACTTAAACTTAAATTTAGATAGGTATATCCCCAAGGATGTGCCCTTACATATTGTTTTGAGCGTGGTCTTTTTAATAAATAATAATAATAATAATCTTTTATAAGTCCATAAGAATTTTTAGAGGTCTCGGTTCCACAAAATGATACATACATATAGACAACACAACAAGACGTGGAGTACAAAGATACTGCTTATTTCTTAATGATGTTGACCACAGGGATGGCTTTGATTGGATAAAAATCCCACACTGTCTCTAGTCTTATCACTTAAGTCAAGGAGCCTTTTAAAGATTTTACATGAAAACAAAACAAGGCACATCCGGCTCAACCAGCTCTGTTACTACCTCGACTGGCTACTATTGTGATCGCATTAATGTTGTTAAAGTTGTTCTTTCTCACGAAGAAGGGTTACGTGACTTTTATGACGCCGAAATAAGATTTATTTTGCTACGATTCATCCCTCATCGTGAGATAGAACAACTTTAACAATTGTATTTCGTTCTGACCTATTTATTGTCTCTTTGAAAATATAAAGAATAATAATAATAGAAGCGATCGCGGCATGCGATAAGGACGCTCATTGTGTGTGTGAGTACTTGTAATATATCTACATTCAAAACTTAAACACCATTAAATATCTTATGGTGTACAATAAAGTATTAAACAAATAAATATAAGTATCACAAAATAATGCCAGTGATCAAAATTGTTCCAATGATTTGTAAAGGAAGTCGTGTACGCTGAAGCCTGTATTCTTAAGTTTAATCGGTATTGTATCATCGATGAAAATGTATTTACATTTTATTTTTTAGTTCATAGTTTATCAAATAGGCTCTTTATTAGATCGAAGAAAGAAAGAAGAAAGAAAAAGTGTTTATTCGCCACAAAAACGACATACAAAATTTTTGACATCTTAAATTAAACCCATCACATAATACTCGTTTATCGTAAAAACATGTAGGTATTTGTTTCAACGTATACCTCTTGGGTGCTAATTAGCAGACAGTAGAAAAAGCAATTGATTTTCGCCAATTCGGTGATCTTGACGGTCGACTGGTCATCAAATAATACAATGGGCAATTGAGCAGATACAATGATTCTTGAAATAAATAAAAACGATATTTCTAGATAAATTGTGAATAATAAGCAAATATTAATAAAGCACTTCTAAATTAAATTAACATTTGATTTCCGCCGACATGATTTGTATGCCGCAAATGCAAATAAAGGCAATCGACCTAAAGAGATGACTCTGTTGACGTGTTGAAAGCCCTTTCACTACCTGCCTTGTCTTACTTTCCATCAACTAAGAAACCAACTTAAAACTTCTATTAAGGCAAATAAATCATTTGAGTTCGAACCTTATATTTATTGAGATCTGTGATTAAATACGCGGGTACAGTTACAGTTTCTGTCTCGAGCAAGCCTGCATTGTTGGCCATATATTTTTTTCGTTTGACAGATATAAAATATTTGTCAACGTTTGCGAACGGTTGCTGAAAGGAAACTTCAATGGCTTCGCAACGCGAAATGAATCTTGATTCGTTGGAACCGTCTCTTGGGAGGCTGTAGCGGTTCCACTTGTATAATACAGCTTGCAATTAATATTATTGTTACATAATTATACTGAACTTTAATTAAAATGCTGGTTACATAATTAAAGTATGCACGTAATTGCTGTTTGCTCATTAATAGCATAATAATTGTTCTACAATTTTCTTTTAATTTGACTGGAACATCATATTCACAATCGATTGCTTAATTTATAAATTAATTAAAAAAAAATGCTTGATTAATGAAATCGCTTAGAATGACATCAACAGGTTTGATCAAAGATACATGAATACAGTGGTTTTGACAGCTCGTTATAGTTTCGGGTCGAGAGTAATATACCTACATACATACAAATTCAAATTCAATTTATTGCATCCATAATGTACATACAGGTGGTAAATATAAGTTACAGAAACAATTATGGACCCTGTACGGCACAGCAACATTCTAGATAGATTCTAGATATAGTGTCTAGGAGAGAGGAATAGCGCTCAATATTTTCCTAATCTATACATTCATTCATTCTACATTTTAGTTATCTATTCTCTTACTATTTGTTTTTATTTGGTTTATACGTATACCTTTTTATTTCCATGTCAATACGTAGGTATATACACACGTAGGTACGTACATGTTGAGGTATATTACTCTCGACCCGTACAATATAAATAGCTTGGATTTGTTGTCCTATCTGTATTTAGTAGTTTATTAATGAAATAAATTGTAAGGGTTGATGTGTTTGGGTAGTTATAGTTAAAATCGGTTAGTGCGGAAATTTAATCAGTAAGTTTGTCGAGGCATTATAGCGGGCTGTCGAGCGGTGGTCACTGGGACGTAAGACTGTGTGCACACTGGGCTATCGGATTTAGCTTTAAGAGCTGCATTAGGAATATGTACAGTAGGTGTTCGCACGTTAATCGTACTAATATTATAAATGTGACAGTTTGGATGGATGAGTGTGTGGAAGTGTGGATGTATTTATTTATTTATATATGCTTTATTGTAGGTACACCAAGTTAAAACAAAGAAAGGAAACTTAAAACTAAAATACATACAACGGGCGGCCTTATCGCATACCGCGATCTCTTCCAGGCAACCTGGAATGGACAGTGATAGCCTGGACATGAAATGGGGTTGACATTGGTGTAACACATAACAATACGAATATTTACTTTAAACACAATAATATTATTATAGATACACAGATATATACATATTTTCTATAATAGATACATAAATACATACATACTCAATAAATATATAGGCAATGAAAGTAGATGTTGACTAACGACAATCACAGTGACAGTTAATGTTCTTTTACGAGTCTTTTAAATACAAGCAAAGACTGGGCGCATTTTATTGGGTCGGGCAATGCATCCCACAGTCGAGCATCTTGGACAGTAAAAGCTTTATCCAAGAAAGTCGTGGAATGTATTGGCATTTTAAGTCGCAAGTTATCCGATGACCTAAGTGATTTCGTGTGGGAATCGCAGATAAACTGAAAACGATCCTTGAGGTAAAGAGGAGTGGAAGGAGTAAAGAGCACATTATACAGAAGAGAAAGAATATGAGCATTCCGGCGAAGGCAAATTGGCACCCACTTGAGCTTTACACGGAAATCGGAAACATGGTCATATTTGCGCAAACCGAATATGAACCTTATACAAAAATTTTGAAGGCACTCAAGTTTATCGAGTTGTTCTTGAGTAAGGTCAAGATAGCTGGCATCAGCATAATCAAGGATGGGAAGTAGAAGAGATTGTGCAAGCGCAATTTTGGTGGCAGTCGGAAGAAAAATACGCAGTCTCCTCAAAGTTGCAGCAGATGCAAATAACTTGCGGCTTACTTTCTGCAGTTGGGCAGTCCAAGAGAAGTTCTTGTCGATGAATATCGCCAAGTTCTTAACTTTCTTACTGAAGGGAATAATTTAATTGTCAAAACGAACTTGGGGAAGACACGTCCAGTCGGTCCTAGAAACCATTCTCGAACTGCCCACTACTATAACCTGCGTCTTGATAGGATTGACCATAAGCCGTACCGCTTGCTCCAATCGCAAATGCGAGCCAGATTCAGATTGATTGCAACGATAGCCTCAGACAGATTTCCGAGAGGAGCTCGCGAATAAATTTGTAGATCGTCTGCATAAAGATGGTAGGATGAAATGAGTTCATTAGAGATTGAGTTTATAAAAACTGCGAAAAGTAAAGGTGATAAAACGCCACCCTGTGGTACCCCGGCAGAAGTACTACACCAGGAAGATAAGTTATCTCCGATGCAAATACGTTGCCGGCGGCCGAACAGGTAACTTCGAAATCAGTCAACTATCGATGGAGATACATTAAGAGAGCGTAGAATGCCAAGCAAAACATCGAAATCAACAGTATTAAAAGCATTACTGAAATCTAGAAATGCTAAGACCGTCAGATTACTGCTTTCCATGGCTGATCTGATATCTTCCGTGATATTGAGTAGAGCAGTGGAGGTGCTGTGACCAGGACGAAAGCCGGACTGGAAGGGGTTGAGGAGATTATTTTTGGAAAGGAAACTGCTAATTTGATTATGAATTATCCGTTCTAGGACTTTGGACAGGAATGGTAAGACGGATATTGGACGGTATTCAGAACAGGATGTAGGATTGGACTTTTTGGGTAAAGGAATAATTTGCGCATCTTTCCATGAACTTGGGAAGACACCGCTAGTCGCAGAAAAGTTAAGGATGTGGCAAATGACAGGAAGGATAACGTCCAGCACCGGGAGTAACATTTTGCGGCTGATACAGTCACATCCTACTGCATTGGAGGTAATCGATAGTATGCTCTTCTTAACATCAAATGCGGAGAATTTACTAAAAACAAATGGAGAATAACTGGGAGTCGTAAGAGATGAATGATAATTCAATGTACTTAATTTTACTGTCCGATCGAAATTGGAAGAAGCTGTAAAATGATTATTCAATGCATTGATGTCTAAATCTTTAGGGATTGACTCTTGCCGGGTTTTACCGACCCCCAGCGATCTTAGAAAATTCCACACTTTGGATGTGTCTCCGTTTTGGACAGAGTTATGAATGTATTGGTGATTAGCATTCCTACACACCTTATTGCAGAGTTTGCGGACTGAGGCATGTTTGTCCCTATTCTCATCAGTAGGCCGACGCTTAAATTTGGACTTTGCCGCAACCTTTTTGTTAATTAACTTTTTATCTCATCTGTCAGCCACGGCGCCGGCAAATGTTTAACTTAAACTGCTCGTACAGGTGCGAGAACATCATAAAGATCGACCAGTTTAGCAGTAAAGATTTCCACTTTCTCATCGACCGACGTAGAGGCAAACAGAGGTGCCCAATCAATATTACTTGCATCCTCGCAAAAAATGTCAGCGTTCATACCACCAAAATTGCGTTGCATGAGGATTTTGGCTTTAGCCTTAGGTGGATGAATTTTATAAGAAAGAAAAATCAGGTCATGATACGAAAATGCGTCGGCTGAGCATTGGCCATGCTTAGCGACGCGATCAGGAGAGGAGACAAAAATCAAGTCAAGAAGCGAAGGGTCACAATTTGTAAAATGGTGAGTAGCACTTAGTGGCAAAATGGAAAGATTATTAGAAGCTGCAACATTATTCAGAGAGGAAAAGCGATGGTCTTTTTTCAGGAGACAGGTGTTAAAATCACCCATTATTATGCTATGACTGTAAGATGGGATCAGAATTTCTAAGAGTTTTTCAAAAGATGAAAAGAAATTAATGCGTAAGGAGGGACAGTAATACATGCCAAGAAGTAGTTTTGAGTGATGTAATTCGACTTCAAGAAACAGGTGTTCACCAGCATTTGATGGCGGTGGCTGCGCTGACACATGGACAACAGAAAAAGGAATGTGCGCACGGAGATATATGGCAACACCACCACCACCAACCGTCCTGTCGTTTCTAATTAGTACAAAGCCAGGAAGAGAGAAGCTAGTTGAAGGGAGACAAGGTTTAAGCCATGACTCGGATACAAGAATGTATGTGTGTTTGCTTGCCAGAACGGCTGAAAGGATCTGGATGAAATTTGGCACAGAGATGGATTAAAGTCTGTTTTTTTTTCTTTTTTATTAATGTATTTTATGGTGTACAATAAAGAATATAATAAATAACTAAATTTTTCATCTTGGGATGAGTAAAACTTTCCACGTGGGCGAAGCCGCTGGCAGAAGCTAGTATGGGATAAAGAGCAGTCGAAAGTGACTGCCCTACAGAGTATTATAAGTTACAGAGATGATGCTCTAAAAAGCTGCACGCTGAGCAATTTTTTAAACTAAATGTCGTGAACTTACTTTGAATTACTATTGTTTGTAATATTTGTCTGTGTTGATAATTTATTTACCCCACATGCTACGTGCTCGACTGGGCAGTGTTCGGGAAGTTGCGCGGTGTCTTCTCGTCCATCTTACCACAGAGTCTCAAGACAAAAGTCTATGACCAGTGTGTGTTGCCAGTGATTATAATCACTGGCAACACACACTGGTCATATGTATACATATGGCTCTGAGATGTGGTCGCTTACAATGGGCCTCATCAGAAAGCTAACAGTCATTCAAAGAGCAATGGAGAGGGCTATGCTCGGCGTTTCCTTGCGTGATCGAATCAGAAATGTAGAGATCCGTAAGAGAACCAGGGTTACCGACATAGCCCGAAGAATTGCCAAACTTAAGTGGCAGTGGGCAGGGTCATTGCTCGCAGAACGGATGGCCGATGGGGCAGAAAGGTTCTGGTTCGGAATGGCGACCGCAAACTGGAAGACGTTGCGTTGGAAAGCCTTCCACCAGGTGGACCGATAACCTGGTGAAGGTTGCGGGGATCCGCTGGATGCGAGACGCACGGGACCGGTCAATGTGGTGACGCTTGGGGGAGGCCTATGTCCAGCAGTGGACATCTTTCGGCTGATGTGATGATGATGATGATGACATGCTAACCAATTCTAATACATTTCTAGCTTAACACAGAGTTCATGGATTCTCATAAATTTTATAAAAAAAGACCCTGTGTAGTCATTTTGTGGGCCTAAAATATATTCTAATTTGACAGCTCTGATAAATTGCTAATGTTAAGTAAATTGAGTTTGTGTAGTGTGCCGTTCTATGTCAAAAGGAATGTTAGCTTGTTCAGACTACTTTAGTTCCCATGTTTAGTTGCTGGGTGTGTTCGACCCCTTACTGGTCGACCCAGTAATTAATTACAGAACGGTTTCTGCCGAATCACGTGCAATAGGCTGACTGTCCAAACCTTTAGCTAGCCCCCATTATTGACTATTTGTTCGAATCCTGTTATGATTTAATTTAGTAAAATGCAATGTGAACGAGCTTAACTATAACAATGTACAGCAGGTTATAAAGGATATTTCTTCCAAAATGCAAGTTAAATTTCTCGATATAAAATTTTAGCATACTTACTTAATTACCGATAACTATGAACTTAAGTCAAAATCTACTAACTAATTAAGCCTATGATAAATTAGTGTAAATTATGGCGTCCAAAAACTCCTCCACATCGCTGTCCACTGGTATTGTACTCAAAAGACTGGCAGCATTGCTAGGTTGTACGGCACGTTGTTGCTGCTGGAGATTTTATTATTATTCCTTTATTGTACAACAAGCCATTACATTTACAAGTTGATAACAAACTGTATAAATATTTTATACAATCATCATCATCATTTCAGCCGAAAGACAGCTGGACATAAGGCTCCCCCAAGCGTCGCCGATTGAACGATCCCGTGCATCTCGCATCTAAAAGTAAATAATTAATTTCTACAATGATGATACAAATTGATATATTTTTTTTATTTTAAACGTACATCGTCAAACAGTGGAGTAATCGCCGGAGTATGTTTGTATGGAAGAATGATCGACTAGTGTAAACTTAAGGCCCGTTCCCGTGGAACGTCCGTATTTCCAGGATCGTTTTAATGGATCCGTCGCTACTGGAAGTGATGTTTACACCTCATTTACAATACCGTTTTAACGGATCCGTCGCTACTGGGGATGGCACGCCCCGTGTGGCTTCTATCCGATAAAACGGGTCAGTATTTTAATACTGTTGTGTCTGTGAACTCGATCATAGAACTTATAAAAGTAAATAATTAATTTCTACAATAACAGCAAATACAAGTAACGATTCCATTTGTGTTTGTATTTAAACATGAAAAAATATGCTTCGGTTTGCTATAGCGGACTAAGTGAAACATGTCGGGAAAATAATAACAGATCAGTTTAGTCTGGTGAGCGGTGCGGAACGTGTAGCGGAGCCCGTGAGGCTGCGGGGTGGGTGCGTGGCGGGAGCGGGGCGGGTTCGGGACGGGAGCGTGCGACTGGGACCTCCTCACCATTAAGACGTGATCAATTATCCACGTGCGTTATTTTCTCCCTATCCTTATCCATTCAGCTAGTATGATTACTTATAACGGAATTTTAATAAAATTTGCTTACAAGCTCGAAACCATTTCGTCATCGTCAGTCGTTGCCTATGAGTTATGACTTCATCAATTTCTTTATGGTTAATGAGAATTTTAATGTCTTCATAAAACAATTAGTGGTTACTTCTTAATCCTGTAATCGTACTTAAATATGTATAAAACACATAAATTAAGACAGGCAATTAAAGAAATCAAACTAAGTTTATGGTCATAGAAGCCATCTGTTTTCGAAGTTATATTTAACTAAGTGTCTTAAATTAAGAAAACAACTTAATCAAGTACACAGAAGCATAAAATCGTGTGGAAAAAGGGGAGTTTAATGGAAAACGTGATGTTTAAGATTCAAATTTAGATACAAACATAATGTCCGGTCGCAAGCTTCATAATTTCATTGTTGTGAAAGACTATTAAGTATAAAAGAAAGTAGTCGAACTTTACTGTTATTTTATAGCACATTGACAGTAGAAGTTTTTATGACAGTTTTTTGTAGGACGCCGTAAAATATTATGTAAGTCTAATGTAACGCTAACAGAAAATTGAACTAAGATATTAAGCTATTAAATAATAAGCGTTCTGGAGATCGACCCATACTGTTCGGATTTTATTTGGGAAACTGACTAACAATTTCTGTAGAAAAATTTGAATATGGTTACAATCATGACGCTATTTTTTTACCGATTACATGTTATAGATGAAGTTATTCAAAGAAAATGCGTAAGTCTTGGAATTTAGTGTTTCAGAGAGTGTACCAAGTAGGCAGGCTTTTCATCTGGCTGAAATACCAGTTGAAAATGATAGATGTCTTCAAAGCTTGCAAGTCCTGCAACCGCAGGCTTTGAAGTTATTTTAACAATACCAAAGCAATACTTAAATTCGACGGCGTAGGCTTCTACGCGTCTTTCGTTGCTACGGCGTAGCAAAGTTGCTAAGATAAGGCCTACGCCGCGTAGGTCTCAATACTTAACGAATATAATCGACTTGTTTTCTATTTATATTTGTTTTTCGGACTATTCCAGTAAATATCGTCAAACGGACAATTAAGGCCTCTTATACTCGAGTGATTTATTAATACAGGTAAAGTTTTCTTCCAAGAATCGAGCAACTAAACAACAAAACCGAGAGAGCCTTAAATGCCCAATTGCCCACTTTCCTAATCAATAATAACTAAATTAAGTAAGTGCGTACTTACGGTCAAAGTTTGCGGGAATCAATTTGATAGGCGTACCGTGTTTTGTTTAGCCCTCGAGCAGTTTTCCAACATGTTTTTCTTTTCACTTCTTTTACGCTGTTTTTTCATAAAACCGTGTTTTATTTTTAGTTTCGAATGAACTGCGCTTCCAAAAAATCGAGAGGTAATTCTTTTATCGAATAAATAAAAAAGTAAACAATGTTACGAAAATTCTTTGTTTCAGCTGAAACTGTAAATATTTTTCATTGTGAATTAGAAATATGTTGTTATTAGTGGTTTGGTTTTGTAGAAATATAGATCGAAATGAAAGTTTAATTCTATTAGTGTAATTCCATTTTGCCTGTGAATATTGTTATGCAGTTTTGTGTGAATCTATAAAATTGAAAGTTTATACCTACAATTGTTAGTGTTTAATCCTGCATTAAAAACTGATTCAATCTTTCTTTCCACTCTCTACGAGTATCTAAAGATACCTCCTAATATTGATATTCCGTGTGCGGAAATGTTTTCTGCAATGACTTGACACATACGAGAGCGATACATTATCGAATTCTTTCCCCTTTTATGACGGAAAGTAAGTGTTAATCTCACCCTATGATGTCTGAATATTCTGAATTACAACAGTCGACACGCAGAGCGTTCCCCCATTAAATTATTACTGATTAATGCATTTCTTATGCTTATTATAAACAAACGAAAACTCTACGAACTAAAAAAAATACGAGACTGAAATTTGAGAAAAGAAAGTGACATGTTTATTTAATTTCCTTTTTGTGGTATATAGCATGTCTAACAACCACTGACCTTGTTAAAATAAATGTATTCAGCGGCACTAGCTCATCTGGTTAGTCCAAATTCTGCTGTAGGAGCTTTATTTGGTACTGGGTGCCCAACCTTTTGCTTTGAAACGTTCTGTTCTCAAATATTTTAACAGTTGAAATAACTTCGCTGTTCTTCGTCCCCTATTATGTTTGAAGGAGTTTTTCTGCTCCTCATTCCGGGTTTAGTACGGCCAGCAGGCCAATTGAAATTCTGGCTACAGTTTTGCAATAATTTGGCTAAATAAATGTGGAAACTTCTTGATAAGAACTATTTCTTCGAGTAATTTAGAGAGCCCCAATAATATACAACATAACATAAGAGAACGCCTGTATTCCTCGAGTCATCCTATGTATTAGGGCGCGAGAATATTATTGCTATCAACCGGGCATAAATCCGTACTTCAACAGCTGCTACTTCGATTTTGATTTTGAAATTGATAGTGATTTTAATTTTGAATTTGATTGTATTTCTAATTTTAAATGATTTTATTGTCTAAATTGCCCACTTGTGTATTTTTAATGTAAACAGGAAGAGTGGATGTGCACGCAATTTTATGCTTAAAAGGTACTTCCTATCATCATATTGTAATTTAAGTAAATAAGTTTTAGAAATAAAATAAAAAATTTGGTACTAAAAAATTGTAGACTGAAAGTTTTATAACATTTTCTCTTCTATGACCTCGTGCTCAGCAGTAGCGCACTAATGAGGCACTGACATCCCTAATCCATGCTAATATTATAACTGCGTAAGTAAATCGGTCTGTCTGTGCGTTTACAACCTTTTCACGTCGGAACGGCTGCACAGATTTACATAAAAATTAGGCATACGGGTAGACTATGTTCTGGATTTGAATTTTTATTCCTATAGGATTGCTAGCAGAAGCTAGTACAATATGTAACACCAATTGGTAAAACAATGTTAGAGGAATCAGTTTGAGATGTCGCGGAAATGTTACCTCAAAATTGATTTGCCTACCGAGTGGTCATAGGAAACGATGTTATGTTGTCGAGTTACAGAATCATTGCTAAACCAAACGTGCACGCAGGCCAACCGCTCCAGGGCTTTCCTCAGATATCAGCCCTTGTTAATTAACCCATGTATTGTCACGTCACTGCCTCAGACGGATTATCGTTTACTCAGACTTACTCGGCTATAAAAATGGCTACCCAGTAGCTGGGTTGAGGACGGAGAGGCGGTCGCCCAATGTAAAATCAGTATTTTGAAAATCAAAATACTGATTTAACATTGGTATTTTGTAAATCAGTAGAAGGATGGCCGACCCCAAAATGTTTAAATATTAGGTCAATGATGGTACAATGCGACTTTGTTTTTCTAGTTAAATCTAGTGACTTTCAGACGTTTTCTTGATGACCCGATAAAGCACTGTTCCTTTAAAGTCTTACTTGGTTTTGATAGTCGTATAAAGTGCTCATCAAAGTGTTGTGCTACCGGCGATAAGTATTTTATCACGTTGCACGGATAAGAGAGTACAGTAGTCATAATCCCAACTGCATATCAGCTCATAAATATCTACTGGTCATTGGTTAGTGTTATCATAATCAGAATAAAAGAGATCGAGGTATAAGTATTCAGTTATGACTTAGCATAGAGGAGACCCGTACCGAAAAGCCTGATAAAAATGGTATTTCAAATTATACGTTTTGTAAGTAACTACACCCGATATCAAATTCAATGCTCCTCATATCATAATCATTCTAAAATACGCTTTCACCAAGAATGATTTAATAAATTCAGCGTGATTTCATCTTTGTAACCTCCATTCAATAAAATTATGTATGTGATATGAAAAGTATCATTATTGACGGAAACGTGGAAGAGAAATCGTAAAAGAGACAGTCAAACTGAGAATAAAACGGTTGAATGATTGCCTTCTTACAAAATATCACTTTTGTTGGAGGGCGCGACGTCGGGAGCTTGGGTACGGCGACTCGGCGAGATTCACTTGTTTGGAGTTCAATCGACGGAGAGTTACGTCATGTTGTGGCCAATGATATCCTGCGTGAGGTTATCAGCACTGTGATTTATCGACCATTCGCATTGCTCTGTTTACTTTTTACCGATATAACTAAGCCGGTTTGTGAAAAGGTTGAAGCTAAATTAAGAAAGTTATTTTATACTATAACGTAAAATGTCAACTTTATTTAGTTTAACTTCTAAGTTTGTTTAAATAATGTCCTACAATCCTTAAATAATATTCTTTTCACGATCTTGACCCGTTAATCAGAAAATTTATTCACGTGTCCCTTACAGACGGCGTTTAAAAAATGAAGCCATTTTTGTAAACAATAAACCGCTTGAATAGTTGATGAGATCGATGTTTGCTCAAGTACCTAAGTTAATTACTACACGAACAAATTTTATTTAGCGAAAAATTCAATTTCATGTGTAAACAAAACGACAGCCACTTCCATCCGATCGGGTCCGAATTATTTTCGGCTGATGATTTATTGCTACAAACAGACGATAAGTGTCATAGGATTATATAAAGTGTATTTTGACATCTTCCGTTTCTTCACTGTACGGTATTATCAGAAAACATTAAGATTTGTGAGAATGAGAGATTTATAAAACATCACCGATCTTAAAAGGATTTTTGCTGGGAAATTCAACATTGTTATGACTTGTCTTTTACTACTTGGTTGGTTTTGTGTTCAGATATCAATATTTATATATGTTCACATAAATGAACATTGCGATAAAAGATCAATGATTGCACAAATGTGAAAACACATTATTATTATAATGTAGATTACTGTGAAGTGCCTACCAACGATCCCGTTGGTAGGTATAGAGTTTTACAGCTGTTTATACAACATCCTTACGCTTCCCTTCGAATACGTTCTCATCGATTGAACATAAAACGTCTCTGTGCCAAAAAGATTCGAGGCGGTAAAGGAATTCTCACGTCGACGGAATGTGGCAAGATTTGTACAAGTGGGGGTCCTTTGGGAGATGTGTGTAAAGATTTCTGGAGAGACGAGGCAATAAAGCAATGCACTATATACTTGCAAGTTTGAAAAACTGGAGGGGATGTGGGACGGTCAGTGTACAAATTAAGAAGTGGCCAAGGAATACCTTTAATCAAACGAGTCTAAATTATGCACATCAACTATTGTTGTTGTTGGCTTCAACTGTATGAGTGTTTTCTGTAACTACGTCTGCTTCACTCGTAATAAATTAATCATTACAGCCGAAAGACGCACATTGCTGGACATTCCCAAACGTCGCCATATCGACAGCTCCTGTGATTTTTACATCGAACTTCTCTAGGTCATCGGTTTATTTTGCGGCCAGCCTAACAAAGCTGCGCCTTTTTGTATGCGGTTGCCACTCCAACCCAACAAGGATTGGAGTTCGACCCACGACCCAATGTGCCCTGAAAATGCAATTCTTCGAGCAGTATCCTTGGTCTGTATTAAGTTCTCTGGATCTGATATCGCAGTTCACTCCGAGCAAAGCCCTCTCTATTGCCCTTTGGGTGACATCTTGTCTTCTAATAATTAATATTAAAATTTATTTGTTGAAGTGTGTTTTGATGTTGTTTGATCTAATATTTGTCTTATTCTTTGTTACTAATGGGGTCTTTGAGGTTTTCACCAATTAGTTTACTCAATTACTTAATTGTTTTTACTTCTAATCATCTTTTTAATATAATGATTTTGCAAACATACTATTGTTTCAAAAAATGTCGAGCATTATCCATTACAAGTGAATTCTATTTTATTTTCTACAAAGAGTTTTACAGTAATGGAAGATCTATTTTAATTATTGTGAATAATTGGGTGATTATAATATCGATGGCACTAAATTCATTGTTTTGCAATGGCAAATAATGCCTTTAATTTGTACGACTATTCAACATTCGAGTTGGACTTATTTAATATTCCATTTTAAGTGCTTACTCTTATGTACTTAATGCAATCATTATAAAACGCGTTTTCTGTCTGTTAGTGCGGTTATAATTCGAGAACTAATTATCCGCTTTGAGTTATTTTTGTTTTGGGTTTTTGGTCACGCCTCCAGGATTCGAGGATTTTCTTGATATTTTTTTGGAAATTCTTTGAAGACCCTATTAAATGAGGTTTAACTTGTTCAAATTTGAATCATCGTCCTTCGTGAAATTCACGAACTGGTTTATGTAAAAACATTTTAGACACATCTTATTTGGATTCAATTGAAGTTATGAAAATAATAATATTCCAGTATTACTTTGACAAAGTAGTTGAAAGGAAATGGAACATTTTCCGAAAAGTTTGTTCTTATAAGTTCATATAACTATAAACTTGTGCCTAAAGTTGGATATATTCATCATTATCAGCTTCTTTGAACACCAACTTATCTAACTATTGAAATTTGGAAAGTATGTACCTATCCAATTTACTTGTTTATTCTGTTAGTACCAACAAATAAAAAATCCTAGCAACGTCCAAATACACTACAAAGGTCACAATAACTTTATGTTGGAACTCGGTGTCAAAAAACTAAGGAACAAAATCATAATCACCGACTTTCGAAATAAAAGTCAGTTTGACCTTTGTTGTGTTTTTATTTGTAAGTTGGTTGTATTTTCTGTAAAACTTTTTTTATGTCTTTCATACGTTTCGATGTTATTCTTGTAGGAGTAACTAGATTTGTTTTTTTAGTACCTACAATACTAGTACCTAATTGCTGTTTCTTTTTCGGTAGTTTTCCTTGTTTCTGAATTAAGTGTATGTGTGTGTGTGTGTTTAAAAGGGTATGTGTAAAAATGAAAGAGGAAAGCTGATTTTATCAAAAAGATTTATTACAATCTTTTTTTTTTTTACTGCACAAAGGTAATTTATTAACGTATATGCAATTGATTATTCTAAAAAAAACCTATATACAAATACAAAAGGGAGACGGAAAAGAGCTCACTGTGCATCAAAAAATTCGTCCACATCGATGTCAACGGGAAAAGTGCCCAGAACGCTGGCAGCATTGCCACGTTGGATGGCAATGCTGATTCTCTGGCCGAAGAAAATGCCAGCTCTCTGGTCACGTGAAGAGTCGACGAGCTTTGTGCTAATATCTCGAAAAAGTCGATGCGCTCTCGGACCCCATGGACCTAATGTTTCAACCCCAAACGGCTCAAACTTATAACTTCCAATAAGGTTGTTATATTTGCGCCGTTTGAGGTTTACTACACCAGCAGCAGCCGCCCCAGCACAGCCCGCCGTGCTAAGAAGATGGGATGGCGCAAGGGTGTCGACACATGTTGCATCCCACACCAAAGGCCTACCCACCTTCCAAGGCATTATGGTCATCCCGTCTGGCCTCTTCACATCGTCGCGTGCCAAGCCATCGGGTTCTAAAACAGCTGGCACCCCGGCGGTGACAAGAGCCCGACGTATGATGTCATTAATGCTGGCGTGCCGTGCTATCCGGCCAGCGCTCCTACTGCAGAATAGGCCATGGTGACCGAGGCGATCGACTGCTTCACCACATTTCATCTTTATTCCTTACAATTTTACGTAAAATTAAATAATATCACTCACTCACTGACATACGAATCTTAAGAAACTTAAATACTAACTTAACTATCTACACTAAACACGAAGTCTGTCAATAAAAATAAAATACAAGACTGGTTAGCGCTGCGCTGAGAGCTGTGTGGTGTCCTTTTGTGACTCTGAAATAGAAAAAACAATAGGTTAGAAATATCACTTTTTTTACAATTTTTTATCATTAAAAATTGCAGTGTCACGAGAAACAAGCGTGTGCGCAATTTCCGCTTAATCGAACATTGGGAAGTAGGTCGAATTTAACTTTATAAGGCGAGACAAATATTATTATAAATACTCTTAATGTGTTGTGTACCTGCTTTAACTCCAAATCCGGCCAAAGGAATGGTTTATCTTTTTGATACATCCATACTCTCAGGTTTCGTACCCCATCTTGACTGGATTTTTCTGCAAAATTTAAAAATACACGACTTAAATTATTCAAAAATATTAGGCATTCGAGAAATCCTATTAAGGCAACAAGAATTCGCTCCTATCATTTATTTTTATCAAATGCCCCTTAGACTTTGGTTATTCTAATTACTTCTATGAATGACTCCACGATCTGTTAATTTAGATTCATTCCTTGCAAAGATTATTAAATGGAAATCATTTTTAACTTTAATTAATTTAAAAATCTTTCAATCACGTGCTAGTACTACTTAGAATCTAGTCTCAGAAGAGATAATCACCTGATTGTTTTCACATGTCGGACAGAACCAGTCCCCGTCGGGTGCCGAGGTGATCCCTACGCACGCATAGTGGTACCACTGGCGCTCACAGCTTGCCCCGTCGCAACCAATCATTGGCACGTCTTCTATGTACTCTCTGCAGAAGCAGAAATTACTGTGCCGCTCCTTCTTTTTCCGTTCTACTGCCAGTCGAGCGGCAATGGTCTCTTTAATTTTGCAGTCCCTCTCCTGTAGTTCTTTTTTGTACTCCTCTGAAACCTCACTGGTTTCGAAGAATTCTGCATGTACGGGCAGAACACTGCAGATATGCAATGTGTTTGGCCACCGCTTCACCTCGCATTCATCACACGCAGTGCTCCCCGTTCCGTGGCGCCAATACATGTGCTCCATTAAACGGCTGTACTTAAAATACTGCTTATGGCACACGCCGCATAAGAAATTGTTAAGGTAATCTCTGCAAGATCTCATTTTGAAACTAGTTAACACGCACAAACGACACGAACACTCACAACACTGTTGAAGGAATGATAAAATTATTTGCAACTCTTTAAAAGAATCTGTCGAAGGCATATGATATTTGAGAGAGGGGGTGCGGTAAACATACCCTAATTACCAGTAGGTACCTGAATGACCAATGTTATCGATGAAGTGTAATAGGAGGAAATCCCTTTGTTTATTACTTTATTTCTCAAGAAACAACATACAAAGCTTGTAAGCTCAGGTGTCCAGCCCCAGATAATAGAACCGAAGTAACTATTGTATTGTTTCTCAAAACAAAAGAATCTTTACAAATATGTAAAATAAAGCAGGAAATATGGCAATATTTTTGGTTCTTACGGGTATATTCAAGCATACTAGTGAACTAAGGGTACCTATCTGTCGTGTTATTATTCGTATTTTCGAATCGATACTGACTGAATAAATAATAATTTATATTTTGTCGAATGTGACGGTATTTAATAGCCTTATTTATAATTACGTGTAACTATTTAAAAGTAGCTGTTCGCTAGAGTCTAGAGAGTCGTTCTGGGTATCATTTTAAAAAAGAAAGGACACGAAGAATCGAATGTCAGGGTTAATGTTCACTGGCGGCAAAGAGAGCGAAGTATTTGTTAGTTCGCTCTTGCTGCCGCCAGTGAGAGTGAGTTATCTTAGAACTGTCTAGTGGCAGAAAACAAACGCTATAATGTAGGTATGAGTCAGACCTAATAGTTTTAGAACGCTCTGGACCGGGCCGACTATCATCCCGAAGGAAACTTATTACTATGTAAATCTCAAAACATTTTGATGCATAAGTGGTAAAAATATCGGGCATTATACATAATTCCAACGCCTCGCTGCCAGTCAGTCATTGGGTGCTACCCTTTACGACGGCACTTAGATAATAGACGGTCTTTTCAATCGAGGCGGTGCTTCCTAGTACGTATAGCGTTCATCCCGGCTTTGTCAGAGATATGAATAAGAATAATCTATAACACTTGAATAGCTTTTCAGGTTTAAGAAAAGTATTGGGTTCAATGAATTTTTAACCGACTTCAAAAAGAAGGAGGTTATCAATTTGACTGTATTTTTTATGTGTTTTACCTCAGAACTTTTTGCGTACTTACTAGGTGAACCGATTTTGATGATTCTTATTTATTTGAAAGCTGGTGCTTGCCATGTGGTCCAATTTAAATTTTATTAAGATCTGATGAAGAACTTCAGAGATATACATCAGCACTCTTCAACAAATGACGGCAAATCTCTCGGGATAATTGCATTTGCATGTCTGTTTACACAATTTCATAACATAACATCACACTGGTACGCTCTAAAGGGGTATGCAGGTGTGAACAGTTCACCCTGGTATACTCTCATTCCACCGGTTTTATTTAAGTTTTATGTTATTGCGTAATCTATTCTGGCATCACTTTGGGCATTATAGGTACCTAACCTATAGAACTGGTCCATTATGTACCACAATAAAAATGTGAAAAATAATAAACTTTTTTACACAAAAAACCGACTTCCAAATAAAAACACTACAAAGTGAAAAATAACTTCAATTTCAGAAGTCGGTATCAATAAACGAAGAAACGAAAACAGGAATACCGACTGCCGAAATTGAAGTTATTTGTAGCGTTTTTATTTGGAAGTCGGTTGTATTTTTTGTAAAAAAGTTTTAATAAAATTATTTTGAACGTACATAAGTAGACTTTTCGTTGAAGCCTTTCAAGTTTTTAGTTATGATTTGACCAAGCTTAAAGCCTATCTGATATTGTCGTGCTTTTTTTGGTTTGACATTACGATTATACCGTATATTTCAAACAAATTATTATTCTCGTACTCGTTTCTGTTTGGTCGAATCCCAAACGTCCGACTTCTAACGCAAAATGTCCAGCTTAATTAACTACGCTATCTTATTTTTGATCTGATATCCCTACGCGGGTACATCAACTGCATTTAATGGTTGTTGCCCACAATGGCCACGCCATATTCGTTAGTAGAACTATTGACCTTTTGTGAACAAGTGAATCGGAGGAACCAATGCCGACTGCTCTTGTACAGCTGAGAGATTTTTTCATAATTTTGAAGTAATTGCACATCGTAAATTCATGTAATAAACAAGAAAACCTATGAAAAAAAACTGACTTCCAAAGAAATCACTACAAAATGAAACATAACTATGTCGGTACAAAAAAATCAAGGTCATTGTTTTATTCCCGAGTTCTGGTACCCGCCTTCGGGCTTCATCATCAGATCAGTTTAATGGTACCATTTTCATAAGACCATTTATTATTATTTCGTTTACTTTAACCTAACACTGCGAATTTAATATTATAATTAGATGTTAAGTTCCTTATTAACTCAAAATTAAGTGTACTAGATCTTTATATATATATCTAGATCGTTCTTTGAAGCAGGTTACTTTGAACTGTGATAACTAGGTACGGGTTGTCTTGGAAATATAAGTTCAAATTAAACCTTTTCGTTAAAGGCATGTTATTCCTTTTTATGGTTCCGTAACCAAAGGTTCCAAACGTCGTCCTTCACAAAGGAGCTTCTAAGACTATAGTAAGAAAAATAGTCGTCTTCAAATTTTCACAGTATAAGCAACTTGTTGAACCAAAGCCATTAAAATTGCCAAAAATATTTCTAAATGTTTTTAAGGAGGCTCCCATGACCTATGAACTTGAAATTTGGTGATAATGTTTATCATCTATACCAATATTATAAAGAGGAAAGTTTTTTTTTGGTTTGTACCGAATAGGCTCCGAAACTACTGGACCGATTAAAAAAAAATATTCACCATTAGAAAGCTACATTATTCCTGAGTGACATAGGCTATTTTTTAATCCCGAAGGCGGGTCCTGTGGGAGCGAAGCCGCGGGGAACAGCTAGTTACCTATATCCCTATATCCCATGACCTATGAACTTGAAATTTGGTGATAATGTATTTGTTAGTTTACTAACAAATACTAGTATATTGATCAATCAATATTTTTCTTTGAAATTCGGTGTCACGAAGAAATCTATAACCAAGCTCTAGAGATTCCTCACAAAAAGTGTTACTAAGGTCACTCACCTGCATATGAATCATTCTGCCATTCGGACGGCATACATTCTACAATTGGTACGGTTTGGTACGCACTTGACTTACTTGACTTAATGTCCTATAACCCCTAGATGGGGCAAAGGGCGTCCACAGATGTCCTCCAACGCGATCGGTCTTGAGCTTCACGCTTCAACTCGTTCCATGTCATTCCGATGCTCGTCGCTTCTGCCAACACGGTGCGACGCCAGTTTTGACGGGGACGGCCACGCTTTCTTTTCCCTTGGGGATTCCAGTCCAAAGCTTGCTTGGGTATGTGGTCGGGACCCTTTCGGAGCGTGTGGCCAATCTAGCCTCGTTTTTGCCGCTTCCTGACGTAGATCGTTTAGCTTTGCTTGCACATCGGCGTCGGTATGACTCAGCAGGCATAGGTCATCGGCGTAATCCAGATCTTCCAAGACGTTGGATAATCCCCACTCTATGCCACGGCGCCTGTTAACATAGATGCGAAGCATAATTCCATTAAGAACGACTAGGAAGAGGAGCGGCGACAGGAGGCAGCCTTGGCGGACACCCGCATGCACTGTTACGTCATCCGATATGAGGCCGTTATGAGTAACGGTACGGTACGCACTTGGTCGGTTTTTAAGAATTTGTTATTAATTTATTTACCTCAGGGGTTTGTTTTTTGACATGAGTTCCAATAAGGAAACAATGTGCCTTAAAAAGCACGCAATATCAATCACATAAATATGGGCCTACCACTACGAACGAACGAATTAAAAGTATGTATCTTATACTCGTGACAAAGGAGGGGTTTTATCACTAAGGAGCTCCTGTGACCTCTGTGCTCTTCTTCATCAGTTCTACCTCACCGAATGAGATTTTCTATGTAATGCCTATAATATTTGAGGAGTTCCCTCAATCTCCATAGGAGTCCCTCATCAGATTCTAACTAGATGATAATGGCGGGTCCATTCAAAGAATGATAATTCAAAAGTGGTCCACAATTTACGGAGAAATCGGTGAACATACACAAAAAACACATAGCACCTCCGTCTTTAAATTTTTGTATGTTTTGAAAAATGTTACCTAATGCGAATGCTTCAATGTATGTTTTGTGTTGTATCGTACGTTTCAGTACCAGACTTCACTTTTAAGCATCGCAGGATCAAATTATCTCGTGGTGCTAAAGTTATTATGTGTCTTCACATACTTAACTGTAACGTCGATAAAACACAGCGAAAAGAGAGCAATGAGTGGAAGCCAAAGCAATTATTTTGGTTTATTTGTGTGCCCGTTTTCAAAGACTACCAACATTATACGTGGTTAATGAGGTTTTCATTATAGATCCTAAAGGGTTCTGCTATTAATCGAATGGTTTAACATTGCTAAAGTATTTTCTAAATTTGAATTTTTTGTATTGAATTACGTTGCTCGTTACCATCACAGCAATTGTTTGAAACAGTTTTTTTTTTTATAATATGTTATTTCTCATCACACAGTGGGTTCCTGAAGATCAGCGTAATCACCGAGGCAATCCTAAAAAACGGTGGCGTGATGATTGACTGGAAAAGGCTTTACTAGAAGACCATTGGAAATGTATGGAAACCCAACAATCACACAAAAAATATAGGTACTTACAAAGAAAGAGCATACATGCTTTCAGAAATACCAAATTTGTCTGTAAACGATGTTATGTCACCTAAGGCTAACTGTGAATCAAATCTTCATTTACAGTTATCATGTAGCTGACATACAACTGTAGGAATATCTTTGGTTGACGGTAGAAAATATGATGCGAATGTGACATTGCTGTCTGCTGCATACAGCTGGAAAGTCACGGAGAGAATTTACGTCATGATTCTCTCTCGGTTCGTTTAGTTTACACCTTCGGCCATTTCGCAGTATTCAAAGTAACTGGTGCTAAGTAGACAATACCAAATATTTCTTAGCATTTATATTATTTATAAGGGTTAATGTGTACCAGACACGCATATTTATTTGGTGTAATGCATCTCTGTTGTAATATCATGCAGTTGACAGGCACCTGTAGGAATGGCATTGGTTGAAGGTAAAAGAGTTTTGATCTTACTGTGACATTACTCTCCATACAGCTGCAAAAGTCACGGAGAGAATTTACGACATGAATCTCGCTCGGTTCATTTAGTTTACACCTTCGAGCATTTCGCAGTATACAAAGTAACCAGTGTGAAGTGGACATCGTGAATGCCGGTGCTTGTAGAACTCACAAAGCGGCTGGTCGCTGCTCCGTCACTAATGTTAACTGTATTTGAAGACGGGACAATAAATGTAGGCGTTGTAGCAATAAATGTAGGTGAGGCTGCTGTTTGGGTACTTTGTGTCTACGAGGTTGTTATCTATGTAAGGACAGTCTTATTCATTAAAATATCTGAACTGGTAAGCCTGCGTTAAGCAGATTCTTGATACAAATTCTGTATAGAGAATTATGCTAATCAGTTTCTAAATAGTTGAGAGATTTTTTTGAAATACTTCTGTAGATCGGGTATGTTTTAGTGTTGCCCACCTAACCGTACGCCAAAATTGTGACACAGCTCATAAAAGTCAGGGAAAACATTTTTGTGCCAACTTAAATTGACCGTTAATTCAAATCGTTTACTGTAATTTTTGACATTTAATTTGTATGAAATGGCTATAAGTGCTACAAAAGTACAAAATTGCGTAATCTCATTTGATAATTTATTAATCCCAGACTATACAAAATTTGCTCGGTTTTAATGAGAAGGTTTATTCTATAAGTAGTTCTTAAAAATAAAAACTTCTAAGTAGTATTGATTGTTAGTTAGAATTCTGTTAAGCTCACGAATGAATGCTAACGAGCAAATCCGATTGAGTCCTAACCAAGACTTTTGAGATGAGTGAAATAAATAGGAGACCGTAGGCCTCCCTCCCTTTTTATTAACACGCTTTTATTAGCTTGGTATGTATCTATGTATCAATGTAACGGAATCTTTGTTAAAATTTACAAATAATGAAACTTGATTCTACTGGGCGCGTTTAAATAGTTTGTTTGTGTGTTTGTTGTTTGTTTTGCCTTACCAAGATCTTTAGGATTAGCGACTTTTTAGTTCAATTTACCATTAAAGCGTGTTTTTTAGTTTTTAGAACTACAATTTATTGAATGATAGGCTCGCGTCTCATCTTATTTGATGGTAAATGATGATGTGGTCGACGCGCTTACCTGGAATGAACCTATTCACTCTTGATTTAATCATTCCCAAGGTTGTGGCTATCAGGAAATACAAACTCGAAACCTGAAATAGTTTTAACTGAGACCCGGGAGAAGATGGCAGACACACACATATGGTAGAGACGTAACTTTGCAACTGTAATTACAGATACACATATTGCTGATCTGCGAGCGAAAGAAAACAGAATATGTTAGCTTTCCCCTGACCGTGTTTACGACTAAGCTTCACGTAGTCTGCAACGCAGCAAACAATCCAGTTGTGTCCGATTGCAATATTTAATTAAAGTGAACACTTGCAAGCCGCTGCAGAATAAACGTCTGAACCATCTCTTGCGAGTTCTGATATCCTGGTACTGTAAACATAATATGCGAGCTATGCAGAATCGATATAATAGCAAAAGGAATGAATTTCTACTATCGTCATCATCATCAGCCTATTAATGTGCCCATTGCTTGGACACAGGCGTCCTCTCTGTTAGAGAGGGACATTGGAACTGTGATTTTTTTGGATAAAAAACCTATGGCAATAAGCAAAAGCGTAGCATTCTATCAAGAAAGAATTTTCGTGATTGGATGAGAACTTCTAGAGATTATTATTAAATATACTTTATTGTACATCACAAAAACACCTCCTATAAATCAAATAAGTTTACCTCCATATTTTTGGTTGTGATTAAAACTTTCAGAAACTGAGGTAATAAGTTGTCATATTCAAACTAATGAGCAGTGGTATCGGCAGCGACTTACAAGTTGTAGGTCGTGGGTTCGAGCCCAGGCAGGCGCTTTACTTTGTGTAAATTATTTCATCACCACTGCTCTCAAAACGGTGAAGGAAAACATCGTGAGGAAACTGGCATGTCCTAGAACCATAAATTCGAAGACATGTGACATTGACCAACCCACACTGGGCCCGCGTGGTGGATTACGGCCCATTCCCTCTCATAGAGAGGAGGCCTGTGTCCCAGCAGTGGGAACATTAATAGGCTGCAATGATGATGTGATTCAAACTAACACATCATAGTCTACTTTAAGATTTGAGCATAACAATTAACGCTTTCCGCATAAAGTTTGCAGAAATGCCGCGTTAAAGTTGCAAGTGCATGTGAGTTTAGAAAAAGATATACAAATTGAAAGATCATTATGTGAAAAAAGATGTCCTACTAACTTGCAAAAAATATCAGTAGGCAATTTCATCATCTTTTTCATTCACACCTTTGAACAAAAATAATATAGGTACCGAGTAGTGTTAAAATCCCTAACAAAATTTGTTAACGACCTGCCAACTTTCAATATAACATACATGAATGTATTAAATAACAAAAAAAAATAACATTAGGGTGCTTGCATTTTACGCTCGGCATCAACTTAACAACTTTACATTTTCCGTGAGAGCTTCTAGAGAGTAATCAGGCTTTAATAGTGAAATCTAACTACATTTATGAGAGAAAAATAAATACTTTATACATGTACGCTTGTATGCCTGCACCGAGCGTGTAACAAGTGTGTACTTAGCCGTGTACGAGCCACTTGCAATTTTGATGTACATTTTTTTTTTTAATTTCCTTTCATCGGTATTTTGTTATTTTTTTGTTAAAAGTTTGTATTTAGACTAAAATGTGTTACTGTTGCAAGTATGCACTATA
Source organism: Orthosia incerta (assembly GCA_948252205.1). Taxonomy (NCBI): domain Eukaryota; kingdom Metazoa; phylum Arthropoda; class Insecta; order Lepidoptera; family Noctuidae; genus Orthosia; species Orthosia incerta. The sequence goes on from OX411748.1 coordinate 14,010,779, forward strand.
AAATAAACTTTGAACAATCTGTAATGCAGTGGTAAATTTCGAAGTGTTAGTCGGAAACCTCTTAAATTGTTAGTCGACCTTAACAATATCTGAGAAGACGAGCTTGTTCGTAGAACACTGGACTTCATAAAGCAGGAGACAGTGTTTTTAAAGCAGTGCCTTTACTTATGTATAACTGGAAGAACTTTATATATACTCAATAAGAAAAAACTTTGAGAAACTAACCGATACAGAAAAATAAAACATCTCCGCTTACATCAAAACGTTTCGCTCTAAAACACGATACAAATACTTAAAAAGAACAAGAAGAAACGTTTGAAATGCAAACATTTTACGTTGTCTTTGCGAATATGTAACTACAATATTTGCTAGTGTACGCCCTTTAGCGTGCATTTTATGTCAGATTCAGGCTCTGCTTGGCCGTCACTTTGCATATGAGCGGCGAATACGCGATTTTATCCCAGGATGAAACCCGGGATAACTTTATCTCACAATCTCGTCTTGCGTCGCTGATTTTTAAATTCAAGTACTCGCTACGTGTATTATGTAAATTGATTCGAGAATGTTCATTGTATTTTGACTTAAATCCCAAAGGATTTTGGCGTGGGTAATATTAATATTAAATGTAATTTAATCAATAATGCTCTGAAAATATTCGTGGTTTATATTTTTTGGTAAACGAAAATAGAAATAGAATATGCTGATACGTAAACTTGATTTATTACCTAGACCAAAATCGCACGGGACTGTCAATCGTTTCAGCATAATTTTAAATCAACTACTAACTTCTGCCAGCGACTTCGCCCGCGTGAAAAGAGATATCTTATCCCAAAGAAACATTATACCGGATGAAAAGTCTATGTGCTATTCCAGATTATAATCTATCCCTGTGCAAAATTTCATGCAGATCCGTTCAGCCGTTCGGGCGTGATTGAGTAACAAACATACATCTATCCATCCATCAGAACTTTCGAATTTCAGTATCAGATAAAATAGGAGCACCTAGGACAGTACTGAAATATGTATGCATGTATTCCTGGAAAATACTGGACCAAATTTTATTGCACTCAACCGTTTAGCTCGGCGTGGACATAAAGAAGAAATATTTTAAGTGTTGGTTCAAGCAAGAGGGCACTTTACTATCTGACTTAACGCGTGTTCGCGGGGGTTGCTAAGTGCTCACAATAAACTACTTCAGGTGCTTTTTCATTAGTCGAGTTTCCTTGACAGTTAAATGCTGCAAATAGTTACCTTCGCTATCTAAACAATTGCCCCTCTCATTGTACTAATCCCGGATATTTTAACATGCAATAAATCGGGATTATGTTTTGTGAAAATTTTTATTGTTCCGTGTGCGGGATGCGGTGTTAAACCTCTAATTAATAATAATTATATGTCTGCAATTTCAAATACATATATTTTAGTTCGGAATGTTTTAATGTGACATAGGCACGAATGATTAACTGGCAATTAATTAGCTTATCATCCAATGCAAAATAATAATTTAAATCATTTAACTTATTTAAAACTTGAATATAAAGCGATCGTAGACAATGTATTACAGACAATCTGAATGTTGTGCAGATACGAACAATAGCCTTAATGTATACTCTATTGCATTTTCTACAAGGACATCCGACCGCGAGCCTCCATGCCAGTGGTAAACTTGAAAGTTAGTTATTTGAGAAATTCAAAACATGGTTGGTTTTGAGCAAGAATGGTCGACAGATAGTTTATAACTATCCCCTTGATTGGTCTCACACTATTTTGACTGACGGACCATTAGAAATTACTAGGCCTACTATAATTCACCTCTGCTTTCGGGAATATATGTAGGCGTGATGTTATGTAGAGGGGCGACATATTATTATTATTATTTTATTTAAGTTCTAGAGTGGCGACCGCGTACCGGCAGACGCAGCACTGGGAGTCGGGAGGCCTAGACTAGGCCTCCCGACTGGTGGAGCGACGACCTGGTCAAGGCTGCGGGCGTCCGGTGGATGGACCGATTAGTGTGGCGACGCTTGGGGGAGGCCTATGTCCAGCAGTGCACGTCTTTCGGCTGAAACAATGATGATGATGTTATTAATATTATGTAATTAGAAACGGGCTGACTTCCCAGCGGCATTGCCTGCAATATCCAATTGCTGGCCAAATGCCTCTGAATTTTTACTCAAAAATAATCACATATAACGCGTAATCAAATTAGTACAGGAAGAGCAAAGGAGCTTGGAGGGAAGATTATCATTATTAGTATATACCTAGTGCACTCTAATCCTAGGATTAAGGACTACAGCTGGATACTAGAACATATATTTTAATCCTTTCTGCTTGGATTAGAATGCATTGCAGGCTTTGTGGATTGACTTGCAGGCAATTTCATTAGTTTTCAATCAATCTCTGATGCGTAAACTTGCTTTCTTTTGTTTTTAATTAATCTGACTGGCTGAATGACTAGACATCTGATGCCTTGTGGAGGTGCGAAATACTTGTCGAGTACATCTTTGGGTTACATTATATTTGCTACACCTTCTGTATTTGTAAATTTTTACGGGTGGTGCCGCATTATGCATCCAAGCCTGGATCTAGATTTTAATGGATTTCAAATGAAATATTTTTGCCAAACGTGTTATTTTTATGCATGGCTACAATGTAGCTCCTTATATACATAGCGATACTTAGGAATAAATACCTGAATACCGGTGACGATGTTGGTGTGTAGAGCAACAATTGACATTACTGTGATGGTGGTATAGATGTTTTTTCTGATAAAGAGTCAAAGCTACCACTGATCACCGGTTTCTTTAGAACTTCAGGTCTTTAGCTAAAAATTAGGGTACATTAAAACGCTCAAGAATACTTAAACTTAAATGTAGATAGGTATATCCCCGGGGATGTGCCTTTACATATTATTTCAGAGGATTTTTTTAGAGGTCACGGTTCCACAAAATGATACATACATATAGACAACACAACAAGACATGGAGTACAAATGTACTGCTTAATGATGTTGACCAGCAGGGTGGCTTTGATAGGATAAAATCTCACACTGTCTAGTCTTATCACTTAAGTCAAGGCGTCTTATGAAGGTTTTACTTGAAAACAATAGAAGGCACATCCGGCTCAACCAGCTCGGTTACTACCTCGCCGACTGGCTACTATTGTGATCGCATTAATGTTGTTAAAGTTGATATTTCTCACGAAGAAGGGTTACGTGACTTTTATGACGCCGAAATAAGATTAATTTTGCTACGATTCATCCCTCATCGTGAGATAGAACAACTTTAACAATTGTATTTCGTTCTGACCTATTTATTGTCTCTTTGAAAATATAAAGAATAATAATAATAAAAGCGATCGCGGAATGCGATAAGGACGCTCATTGTGTGTGTGAGTACTTGTAATATATCTATCTACATTCAAAACTTAAACACCATTAAATATCTTATGGTGTACAATAAAGTATATAACAAATAAATATAAGTATCACAAAATAATGCCAGTAATCAAAATTGTTTCAATGGTTTGTAAAAGAAGTCGTGTAAGCTGAAGCCTGTATTCTTAAGATCAATCGGTGTTGTATCATCAATTAAATACATTTTTTTTTCATTGTTTTTCAAATAGATATATCATCTCATAATACTCGTTTGTCGTAAAAACATGTAGCTATTTGTTTGAAAATATACCTCTTGAGTGCTAATTAGCAGACAGTAGAAAAAGCTATTGATTTTCGCCAATTCGGTGTTCTTGACGGTTGAATGATCAACAAATAATACAGTGGGAAATTGAGCAAATACAATGATTCTTGAAATAAATAAAAATGATATTTCTTGGTAAATTTTTGATTAATAAGCAAATATTAATAACGCGTTTCTAAATTAAATTAACATTTGATTTCCGCCGACATGATTTGTATGCCGCAAATGCAAACAAAGAGACCTAAAGAGATGACTCTTTTGACGTGTTAAAAGCCCATTCACTTCCTGCCTTGTCTTCCTTTCCATCAATCAAGAAACCAACTTAAAACTTCTATTAAGGCAAATAATTGAGTTCGAAGCTTATATTTATTGAGATCTGTGATTCAATACGCGGTTACAGTTTCTGTTTCGAGCAAGCCTGCATTGTTTGCCGTATATTTTTGTCGTTTGACAGATGTACAATATTTGTCAACGTTAGCAAACGGTTGCTGAAAGCAAACTTCAATGGCTTCGCAACGCGAAATGAATCTTGATTCGTTGGAACCGTCTCTTGGGAGGCTATAGCGGTTCTACTTGTATAATATAGCTTGCAATTAATATTATTGTTACATAATTATACTGAACTTTATTTAAAATGCTGGTTACAAAATTAAAGTATGCACGTAATATATGTTTGTTTTTTTTTTTTTTTTTTTTTATATATACGTATATATGTTTGCTCATTAATAGCATAATAATTGTTCTACAATTTTTTTTTAATTTTAAATTAATAAAAATAAAATGCTTGATTGCTGAAATCGCTTAGAATGACATCAACAGGTTTAATCATAGGTTTATACACACGTAGGTACGTACATGTGTAGGTATATTACTCTCGCCCCGTATAATATACATAGCCTGGATTAGTTGTCCTATCTATATTTAGTAGTTTATTTATGAAATTAGTTGTAAGGGTTGATGTGATTGGGTAGTTATAGTTAAAATCAGTTAGTGCGGAAATTTTATCGGTAAGTTTGTCGGGCTGTCGAGTGGTGGTCACTGGGACGTAAGACTGTGTGCACACTGGGCTATCGGATTTAGCTTTAAGAGCTGCATTAGGAATATGTACAGTAGGTGTTCGCACATTAATGTTACTAATACTCGTATTATAAATGTGACAGTTTGGATGGATGAGTGTGTGGAAGTGTGGATGTATGTTTGTTACTTAATCACGCCAGAACGACTTAACGGATCTGGATGAAATTTGGCACAGAGATAGATTATAGTATGTTTGTTTTTTCTTTTATATTAATGTATTTAATGGTGTACAATAAAGCATATAATAAATAACTATATTTTTCATTCCGGTATAATGTTCCCTTGGGATGAGTAAACACTTTTCACGCGGGCGAAGCCACTGGCAGAAGCTTGTGTGGGATAGAGAGCAGTCGAAAGTGACTGTCCTACAGAGTATTATAAGTTACAGGGATGATGCTCTAAAAAGCTGCACGCTGAGCATTTTTTAAACTAAATTTCGTGAACTTACTTTGAATTACTATTTTTTGTAATATTTGTCTGTGTTGATAATTTATTTACCCCACATGCTAACCAATTTTAAAAAATTTCTAGCTTAACACAGAGTTCACGGACTCTCATAAATTTTATAAAAAAATACCTTGTGTAGTCATTTTGTTTATAAACGGACCTAAAATATATTCTAACTTGACAGCTCTGATAAATTGCTAATGTTAAGTAAATTGAGTTTGTGAAGTGTGCCGTTCTATGTCAAAAGGAATGTTAGCTTGTTCAGACTACTTTAATTCCCATCTTTAGCGGCTGGGTGTGTTCGATCCCTTACTGGTCGACCCAGTAATTAATTACAGAACGGTTTCTGCCGAATCACGTGCAATAGGCTGACTGTCCAAACCTTTAGCTAGCCCCCATTATTGACTATTTGTGCGAATCCTGTTAGGATTTAATTCAGTAAAATGCAATGTGAACGAGCTTAACTATAACAATGTACAGCAGGTTATAAAGGATATTTCTTCCAAAATACAAGTTCAATTTCTCGATATCAAATTCTAGCATACTTACTTAATTAACATAACTATGAACTTAAGTCAAAAACTACTAACTAATTAAGCCTATGATAAATTAGTGTAAACTATTGCGTCCAAAAACTCCTCCACATCGCTGTCCACTGGTATTGTACTCAAAAGACTGGCAGCATTGCCAGGTTGTACGGCACGTTGTTGCTGCTGATATTTTATTATTATTATATATTATGTTCAGCCTAATCTGTTCCACTGTGCAAAGGCCAGATGGCCGGATAAGCTTGATGCCTATCGACAGGACTGGTCAACAATTGCCCTAAACTGAGAGGATTGGAAGGAAGAAAAATGATATTTGGATTTAAAAAAAAAACTACAATCATCATCATCATTTCAGCCGATAAACATCCATTGCTGGACGTAAGGCTCCCCCAAGCGTCGCCACATTGAACGATCCCGTGCGTCTCGCATCTTAAAGTAAATAATTAATTTTCTACAAAAACAGCAAATAAAAATAACGATTTCATTTGTGTTTTTATTTAAGCATGAAAAAAATATGATTCGGTTTGCTATAGCGGACTAAGTGAAACATGTCGGGAAAATAATAACAGATCAGTTTAATCTGGTGAGCGGTGCGGAACGTGTAGCGGAGCCCGTGAGGCTGCGGGGTGGGTGCGTGGCGGGAGCGGGGCGGGTGCGTGCGACCGGGACCTCCTCAACATTAAGACGTGATCAATTATCCACGTGCGTTCTTTTCTCCCTATCCTTATCCATTCAGCTAGTATGATTACTTACTACGGAATTTTAATAAAATTTGCTTAAAAGCTCGATACCATTTCGTCATCGTCAGCCGTTGCCTATGAGTTATGACTTCATCTATTTCTTTATGGTTACTGAGAATTTTAATTTCTTCATAAAACAATTAGTGGGTGCTTCTTTATCCTGTAATCGTACTTAAATATGTATAAAACACATAAATTAAGACAGGCAATTAAAGAAATCAAACTAAGTTTATGGTCATAGAAGCCATCTGTTTTCGAAGTTGTATTTAACTAAGTGTCTTAAATTAAGAAAACAACTTAATCAAGTACACAGAAGCATAAAATCGTGTGGAAAAAGGGGAGTTTAATGGAAAACGTGATGTTGAAGATTCAAATTTAGATACAAACATAATGTCCGGTCGCAAGCTTCATGTTTTCATTGTTGTGAAAGACTATTAAGGATAAAAGAAGTAGTCGAACTTTACTGATATTTTATAGCACATTGACAGTAGAAGTTTTTATGACAGTTTTTTGTAGGACGCCGTAAAATATTATGTAAGTCTAATGTAACGCTAACAGAAAATTTAACTAAGATATTATGCTATTAAATAATAAGCGTTCTGGAGATCGACCCATATTGTTCGGCTTTTATTTGGGAAACTGACTAACAATTTCTGTAGAAAAATGTGAATATGGTTACAATCAACACTATTTTTGTACCGATTACATGTTACAGATGAAGTTATTCAAAGAAAATGCGTAAGTCTTGGAATTTAGTGTTTCAGAGAGTGTACCATGTAGACAGGCCTTTCATCTGGCTGAAATACCAGTTGAAAATGATAGATGTCTTCAAAGCTTGCAAGTCCTGCAACCGCAGGCTTTGAAGTTATTTTAACAATACCAAAGCAATACTTAAATTCGACGGCGTAGGCTTCTACGCGTCTTTCGTTGCTACGGCGTAGCAAAGTTGCTATGATAAGGCCTACGCCGCGTAGCTCTCAATACTTAACGAATATAATCGACTTGTTTTCTATTTATATTTGTTTTTCGGACTATTCCAGTAAATATCGTCAAACGGACAATTAAGGCCTCTTATACTCGAGTGATTTATTAATACAGGTAAAGTTTTCTTCCAAGAATCGAGCAACTAAACAACAAAACCGAGAGATCCTTAAATGCCCAATTGCCCACTTTCCTAATCAAAAATAACTAAATTAAGTAAGTGCGTACTTACGGTCAAAGTTTGCGGGAATCAATTTGATAGGCGTACCGTGTTTTGTTTAGCCCTCGAGCAGTTTCCAACATGGTTTTCTTTTCACTTCTTTTACGCTGTTTTTTCATAAAACCGTGTTTTATTTTTAGTTTCGAATGAACTGCGCTTCCAAAAAATCGAGAGGTAATTCTTTCATCGAATAAATAAAAAAGTAAACAATGTTACGAAAATTCTTTGTGTCAGCTGAAACTGTAAATATTTTTCATTGTGAAATAGAAACATGTTGTTTTTAGTTGAATTGAAGTTTAAATCTATTAGTGTAATTCCATTTTGCCTGTGAATATTGGTACGCAGTTTTATGTGAATCTATAAAATTCAAAGTTTATACCTACAATAGTTAGTGTTTAATCCTCCATTAAAAACTGATTCTTTCTTTCCACTCTCTACAAGTATCTAAACATACCTCCTAATATTGATATTCTGTGTGCGGAAATGTTTTCTGCAATGACTTGACACATACGAGGGCGATACACTATCGAATTCTTTCCCCTTTTATGACGGAAAGTAAGTGTTAATCTCACCCTATGATGTCATCACACATACGATGGGAGAATATTCTGCACTACAACACTCGAAACGCAGAACATTCTCCTATTAATTTTGCCCCACACTAGGAATTTCTCCTGTATCGTCGGTGCGTTTACAAACATATAAACTCACATACACAAACACCCAGTGCCGGAACAACTATTTGTAGATCATACAAATATTTGTTCCGTGCGGGAATCGAACCCGCGACACGCAGTGCAGCAGTCAATCGCTCAACCACTGCGCCAACCGTGCACCTAAATGTGAAATTATTACTGATTAATGCATTTCTTATGCTTATTATAAACAACCGAAAACTGTACGAACTAAAAAAAAATCGAGACTGAAATTTGAGAAAAGAAAAGTAACATGTTTATTTAATTTCCTTTTTGTGGTAAATAGCATGTCTAACAACCACTGACCTTGTTAAATTAAATGTTTTCAGCGCACTTGGTCATCTGGTTAGTCCAAATTCTGCTGTAGGAGCTTTACTAGGTCCTGGGTTCCCAACCTTTTGCTTTGATACGTTCTGTTCTCAAATATTTTAACAGTTGAAATAACTTCGCTGTTCTGAAGTCCCCTATTATGTTTGAAGGAGTTTGTCTACTCCTCATTCCGGCTTTAGTACGGCCAGCAGGCTAATTGAAGTCCTGGCTACGAATTTGCAATAATTTGGCTAAATAAATGTGAAAACTTCTTGATAGGAACTATTTCTTCGAGTAATTTAGAGAGCCCCAATAATATACTACATAACATAAGAGAACGCCTGTATTCCTCGAGTCATCCTATGTATTAGGGCGCGAGAATATTATTGCTATCAACCGGGCATAAATCCGTACTTCAACAGCTGCTACTTCGATTTTGATTTTGAAATTGATAGTGATTTTAATTTTGAATTTGATTGTATTTCTAAGTTTAAATGATTTTATTGTCTAAATTGCCCACTTGTGTATTTTTAATGTAAACAGGAAGAGTGGATGTGCACGCAATTTTTTGCTTAAAAGGTACTTCCTATCATCATATTGTAATTTAAGTATATAAGTTTTAGAAATAAAATAAAAAATTTGGTACTTAAAAATTGTAGACTGAAAGTTTTATAACATTTTCTCTTCTATGATCTCATGCTCAGCAGTAGCGCACTAACGAGGCACTGACATCCCTTATCCATGCTAATATTATAACTGCGTAAGTAAATCGGTCTGTTTGTGCGTTTACAACCTTTTCACGTCGGAACGGCTGCACAGATTTACATAAAAATTAGGCATACGGGTAGACCATGTTCTGGATTAGAATTTTTATTCCTGTAGGATTGCTAGCAGAAGCTAGTATCATATACAATATGTAACACCAATCGGTAAAACAATGTTAGAGGAATCAGTTTGAGATGTGGCAGAAATGTTACCTCAAACTTGATTTGCCTACCGAGTGGTCATAGGAAACGATGTAATGTTGTCGAGTTACAGAATCATTGTTAAACCAAACGTGGACGCAGGCCAACCGCTCCAGTGCTTGCCGCAGATATCGACCCTTGTTAATTAACCCATGTATTGTCACGTGACTGCCTCAGACGGATTATCGTTTACTCAGACTTACTCGGCTATAAAAAAGGCTAGCCAGTAACTGGGTTGTGGACTGAGAGGCGGTCGCCCAATGTAAAATCAGTATTTTACATCAGGCCACCCACCGGCCGGCCATCCTTCTACACTGGAAGCCGACCCCAAAATGTTTAAATATTAGGTCAATGATGGTACAATGCGACTTTGATTTTCTAGTTAAATCTAGTGACTTCGAGACGTTTTCTTGATGACCCGATAAAAGACTGTTCCTTTAAAGTCTTACTTGGTTTTGATAGTCGTTTAAATGTGGTCTTTAAAGTGTTGTACTACCGGCGATAAGTATTTTATCACGATGTATGGATAAGAGAGTACAGTAGTTATACTATCAACTGCATATCAGCTCATAAACATCTACTGGTCAATGGTAAGTGTTATCATTATCACTATAAAAGAGCTCGAGGTACCCCCTTGTCTTGATATAAGTATTCAGTTACGTCTTACCCGTACCGAAAAGCCTAATGAAAATGGTATTTCAATTTATACGTTTTGTAAGTAACTACACCACATATTAAAGCTTTAATCATTCTAAAATACACTTTTACCATAAATTATTTAGTAAATTCAGCGTTGATTTCATCTTTGTAACCTCCATTCAATAAAAATATGTATGTGATATGAAAAGTATCATTATTGAGGGAAACGTGGAAGAGAAATCGTAAAAGAGACAGTCAAACTGAGAATAAAACGGTTGAATGATTGCCTTCTTACAAAATATCACTCGGGAGCTTGGGTACGGCGACTCGGCGAGATTCACTTGTTTGGAGTTCAATCGACGGAGAGTTACGTCATGTTGTGGCCAATGATATCCTGCCTGAGGTTATCAGTACTGTGATTTATCGACCATTCGCATTGCTCTGTTTACTTTTTACCGATATAACTAAGCCTGTTTATGAAAAGGTTGAAGCTAAATTAAGAAAGTTATTTTTATACTATAACGTAAAATGTCAACTTTATTAACCTATGTACTAAGTTTGGTAATTAATGTCCTAGAGTCTACAAATAATATTCTTTTCACGTTCTTGACTCGTTTATTTCGAAATTTATTTACGTGCCCTTCACAGACGGCGTTTAAAAAATGAAGCCATTTTTGTAAACAATAAACCGCTTGAATAGTTGATGAGATCGATGTTTGCTCAAGTACCTAAGTTAATTACAACACGAACAAATTTTATTTAGCGAAAAATTCAATTTCATGTGTAAACAAAACGACAGCCACTTCCATCCGATCGGGTCCGAATTATTTTCGGCTGATGATTTATTGCTACAAACAGACGATAAGTGGCATACGATTATATAAAGTGTATTTTGACATCTGCAGTCTCTTCACTGTACGGTATTATCAGAAAACATTAAGATTTGTGAGAATGAGAGATTTATAAAACATCACCGATCTTACAAGGATATTTTCCGGGCAATTCAACATTGAAGATTTGTTATGTCTTGTCTTTTACTACTCTGTTGGTTTTGTGTTCAGATATCAATATTTTAATATGTTCACATAAATGAGCATTGCTATAAAATATTAATGATTGCACAAATGTGAAAACACATATTATTATCATGTAGATTACTGTGAAGTGCCTACCAACGATCCAGTTGGTAGTTATAGCGTTTTACAGCTGTTTATACAACATCCTTACGCTTCCCTTCGAATACGTTCTCACCGATTGAACATAAAACGTCTCTGTGCCAAAAAGATTCGAGTCGGTAAAGGAATTCTCACGTCGACGGAATGTGGCAAGATTTGTACAAGTGGGAGATGTGTGTAACGAATTCTGGAGAGGCGAGGCAATAAAGCAATGCACTACGTACTTGAAGTGCGAAAAACTGGAGGGCTAATATGGGGGGGTGTCAGTGTACCGATTTAGAAGTGGCCAAGGTATTGTTGATGTGTATAATTTAGCCTAGTTTGATAAAAAAGAACATCGAATTACGATTTCCAGCAATCTTCTTTACAAAAATTATTCGAATCCACATGATTCTCACTAGATATCGGAAAATTAAAAGACGTACTACAGAAAGATATAGTCTGAGTCCAATTAAAAAGTCTAAAGAGTGCTACCATCCAAATCCGTTCAGCTGTTGAGGCATGACTGATAAAAAAGTACAGATTTTCTCTTCCTCTTTGCAGAGGTAGTCAATACTACAATAAAATTATCCGCTCCACTATCCCGAGATTGCTTCTGTCAATGCTTTCACTTATTGTCCAGTTGCATAGATAGTTGAGGCAAAAAACTACACTAATTTAATATCACAATATCCACTAGGAATCAATTTGCAAATAATATTAACAGCCACTGAACTACACTCGAAAAAATCCCGCCAAAAACTCTCGCAACCACAATTATTACATAGACTCTGATTTTTTATTTCATAGGTGTGGAACATTAAAAAAAATGCGGTCATTGGCAGCTGTTTAGCTTTAGTCAACGAAATTACAAATTAATAATAATTAATTAATCATCATTTTATGTAATTTTTAAGTTTACAGCTATTAAGATAATTTAAAATTCCCTCCTTCACCTTTACTGTCATATCTCTATGGCAGATGTCATTTTTAGTTTTTTTTATACATAATGTCTTCAACTTGCTTATTTTCATTCACTAGTTCATTCTTTTTACTTTTAAATTCAACAGAGTTGCCAGAGCTTACGCGTAAATCCAAGACTAAGAAATGAATAGTTAGTCCGAGGTTATTCCATGTTTATTAATAGCATTGCTAGATCTATGTTACTCCTTAGTTACTCCAGGATTAGCTAGTCCAAGAGTAACTTCGGAGTAAGCTGGGAATACGCCATTTTTATTAATAAGACTGCTAGAGAGCAATCAGGCTTTAATAGTGAAATCTAACTACATTTATGAGAGAAAAATAAATACTTTATGCATGTACGCTTGTATGCCTGCACCGAGCGTGTAACAAGTGTGTACTTTGTTCGTTTTTTCATTAATTTGTTTTTTTTTTACCTTTGTACTAAGCCGTGTACGAGCCGCTTGCAATTTTGATGTACAGTTTTTTTTTGATTTCCTTTCATCGGTATTTTGTTATTTTTTTGTTAAAAGTTTGTATTTAGACTAAAATGTGTTACTGTTGCAAGTATGCACTATACAATAAACTTAGAACATTCTGTAATGCAGTGGTAGGTTTCTAAGTGTTAGTCGGAAACCACTTAAATTGTTAGTCGACCTTAACAAAATCTGAGAAGACGAGCATGTTCGTAGAACACTGGGCTTCATAAAGCAGGAGACAGTGTTTTTAAAGCAGTGCCTTTACTTATGTTTAACTGGAAGAACTTTATATATACTCAATAAGAAAAAACTTTGAGAAACTAACCGACATAGAAAACATAAAACATCTCCGCTTACATCTTTAGCTCTAAAACACGATAAACATACTTATAAAGAACAAGAAGAAACGTTTGAAATGCAAACATTTTACGTTGTCTTTGCGAATATGTAACTACAATATTTACTAGTGTACGCCCTTTAGCGTGCATTTTATGTCAGATTCAGGCTCTGCTTGGCCGTCACTTTGCATATGAGCGGCGAATACGGGATTTTATCCCGAGATGAAACCCGGGATAACTTTATCTCACAATCTCGTCTTGCGTCGCTGATTTTTAAATTCAAGTACTCGCTACGTGTATTATGTAAATTGATTCGAGAATGTTCATTGTATTTTGACTTAAAATCCCAAGGATTTTGGCGTGGGTAATATTACTATTAAATGTAATTTATTCAATATTGCTCTGAAAATATTCGTGATTTATATTTTTTGGTAAACGAAAATAGAAATATAATATGCTGATACGTAAACTTGATTTATTACCTATACCAAAATCGCACGAGACTGTCAATCGTTTCAGCATAATTTTATATCAACGACTAGCTTCTGCCAGCGACTTCGACCGCGAGAAAAGAGTTTTCTTATCCCAAAAGAACATCATACCGGGATGAAAAGTCTATGTGCTATTCCAGATTATAATCTATCGCTGTGCTAAATTGCATGCAGATCCGTTCAGCCATTCGGGCGTGATTGAGTAACAAACATACATCCACCCATCCATCAGAACTTTCGCATTTCATAATCAGAAAAAATAGGAGCACCTAGGACAGTACTGAAAATATGCATACACATGTATTCCTAGAAAATACTGGACCAAATTTTATTGCACTCAACCGTTTAGCTCGGCGTGGACATAAAGAAGAAATATTTTAAGTGTTGGTTCAAGCAAGAGGGCACTTTACTATCTGACTTAACGCGTGTTCGCGGGGGTTGCTAAGTGCTCACAATAAATTGCTCGGTGTGAGCACTACTTCAGGTGCTTTTTCATTAGTCGAGTTTCCTTGACAGTTAAATGCTGCAAATAGTTACCTTCGTTATCTAAACAATTGCCCCTCTCATTGTACTAATCCCGGCTATTTTAACATGCAATAAATCGGGATTATGTTTTGTGAAAATTTTTATTGTTCCGTGTGCGGGACGCGGTGTTAAACCTCTAATTAATAATAATCATGTGTTCAATTTCAAATACATATATTATGGTTCGGAATCCTTTAATGTGACATAGGCACAAATGATTAACTGGCAATTAATGAGCTTATCATCCAATGCAAAATAATAATTTAATTCATTTAAAACTTGAATATAAAGCGATCGTAGACAATGAATTACAGACAATCTGAATGTTGTACAGACACGAACAATAGCCTTAATGTATACTCTATTGCATTTTCTAAAAGGACATCCGACCGCGAGCCTTCATGCCAGTGGCAAACTTGAAAGTAAGTTATTTGAGAAATTCAAAACATGGTTGGTTTTGAGCAAGAATGGTCGACAGATAGTTTATAGCTATCCCCTTGATTGGTCTCACACTATTTTGACTGACGGACCATTAGAAATTACTAGGACTACTATAATTCACCTCTGCTTTCGGGAATATATGTAGGCGTGATGTTATGTAGAGGGGCGACATATTATTCTGCTTGGGATCTTACAATCTATTAACTTCTCTTCTTCTGCATTAGCCTGGTTTGACTCATATCTTCGGGGTCGCTCTCAGTGTGTTCGCCTTGAAGAGATCTTCTCTGATTGGTGTGATATCACTGCTGGTGTTCCTCAGGGTGGCGTTCTCTCTCCTCTTCTTTTCTCTATCTTCATAAACACTGTTACCAAGGTTATCACCTCTAACTTCCATCTTTACGCAGACGATTTGCAGCTTTATGGACACTTTCTGCCTGCAGACGCGGACTCAGCGATTAATGACATGAATCGTGACCTGGAGAGAATCAGTGAATGGGCTAAGTCTTATGGCTTACAGATTAACCCTTCCAAGTCCCAGGCCATGATCATAGGCAGTCGATGTTATCGCACTGCGCTTGACCCTTCTACCTTGACGCCACTATCCCTTGATGGCTCGACCATAGCTTACACCGATACGGCAAAGAATCTCGGTGTCTTAATTGATAGCAATCTTACTTGGCGAGCGCAAGTAAACGAAGTTAGTCGTAAGGTGCATTTCTCCTTCCACTCTTTAAAAACTCTTCAAAGTTTCCTGCCATTTAAAACTATAATTTATCTAGCCCAAACCTTAATTCAGCCGATCATAGATTACGCTGATGCCTGCTATCTGGATGCTACTGAGGAGCTCTTAAATAAGCTTGAGCGCTTGCAAAACCTGTGTATTCGTTTTGTTTTTGGTCTTAGGAAATACGATCATGTCTCTCAGTTCTGCAAGGATCTCAAGTGGCTCCCTATCCGTCTTCGCAGGAACACTCGCATATTATGTCTCCTATTCAACATCCTTTTCAACCCTGCATACCCTGGCTACCTGCGCGACCGTTTTTCATTTACCCGCCCTGCTAACGTCCTGTGTAGAACGCGCCTAAATTTCGATCTCAATTTCCCATCCCATAAAACTCGTTTCTATTCCCACTCCTTCTCTGTTCATGCAGTACGACTGTGGAACTCGCTTCCATCTAAGATCCGTGACGCTAAAACTATCGCTATATTTAAAAAACAAGTCAAAGAACACTATCTTTCTTCTATCCCGTGATCTTATATATTATAGGTATTTATTAATTTTATAGTAGTTATGTATATTTTTTATATATGTATATATATATATATATTGTTGAGGTACTTATTGTAATTTTATATATTTGTATTAGTTTAGTTTTATTATCTTTCCTTTTACTTATACACACTGTGTCTATGTTTCTTATTTAATTTTCCTGTCGTAGGTCTGCTGGAAGAAATTTCTTTAGAAATAAGCAGCACCTTTGTGCTATTGTATCTTGATATGTACTTTCTCTTTAAAGTGTTTTGTGTGTACATAAATAAATAAATTATTATTATTATTTTATTTAAGTTCTAGAGTGGCGACCGCGTACCGGCAGACGCAGCGTTGGGAGTCAGGAGGCCTAGTCTAGGTGGTGCGACGACCTGGTCAAGGCTGCGGGCGTCCGGTGGATGGACTGATTAGTGTGGCGACGCTTGGGGGAGGCCTATGTCCAGCAGTGGACGTATTTCGGCGTTATTTATATTATGTAATTAGAAACGGGCTGGCTTCCCAGCGGCATTTCCTGTAATATCCAACTGCTTGCCAAAACCCTCTGAATTTTTACTCAAAAATAATCACATATCTCTCTAGCGTAATCAAATTAGTACAGGAAGAGCAAAGGAGCTTGGAGGGATGATTATCCAGACATCGCATGTATATACCTAGTGCACTCTAATCCTAGGATTAAGGACTACCGCTGGATACTAGAACATATATTTTAATCCTTTCCGCTTGGATTAGAATGCATTGCAGGCTTTGTGGATTGACTTGCAGGCAATTTCATTAGTTTTCAATCAATCTATGATGCGTAAACTGGCATGACTTGCTTTCTATTGTTTTTAATTAATCTGACTGGATGAATGACTAGACATCCGATGCCTTGTGGAGGTGCGAAATACTTGTCGAGTACATCTTTGGGTTACATTATATTTGCTACTCTGTATGTGTATATTTTTACGGGTGGTGCCGCATTATGCATCCAAGCCTGGATAGAGATTTTAATGGATTTCAAATGAAATATTTTCGCCTAACGTGTTATTTTTATGCATGGCTACAATGTAGCTCCTTATATACATAGCGATACTTAGGAATAAATACCTGAAGACCGGTGACGATGTTGGTGTGTAGAGCAACAATTGACATTACTGTGATGGTGGTATAGATGTTTTTTCTGATAAAGAGTCAAAGCTACCACTGATCACCGATTTCTTTAGAACTTCAGGTCCTTAGCTAAAAATTAGGGTACATTAAAACGCTCAAGAATACTTAAACTTAAATGGAGATAAGCATATCCCCAGGGATGTGCCCTTACATATTGTTTCAGCGTGGTCTTTTTAGAGGTCACGGTTCCACAAAATGATACATACATATAGACAACACAACAAAACAAGTAGTACAAAGATACTGCTTATTTTTTAATGATGTTGACCACCGGCAATGATAGGTTAAAAATCGCAAACTGTCTAGTCTTATCACTTAAGTCAAGGCGAATTTTGAAGGTTTTACCTGAAAACAATAGAAGGCACATCCGGCTCAACCAGCACTCGGTTACTACCTCGTCGACTGGCTACTATTGTGATCGCATTAATGTTGTTAAAGTTGTTCTTTCTCACGAAGAAGGGTTACGTGACTTTTATGACGCCGAAATAAGATTCATTTTGCTACGATTCATCCCTCATCGTGAGATAGAACAACTTTAACTATTGCATTTTGTTCTGACCTATTTATTGTCTCTTTGAAAATATAAAGAATAATAATAATAGAAGCGATCGCGGCATGCGATAAGGACGCTCATTGTGTGTGTGAGTACTTGTAATATATCTACATTCAAAACTTAAACACCATTAAATATCTTATGGTGTACAATAAAGTATATAACAAATAAATATAAGTATCACAAAATAATGCCAGTAATCAAAATTGTTTCAATGGCAGTAATCAAAATTGTTTCCTGTATTCTTAAGATCAATCGGTGTTGTATCATCGATTAAATACATTTTTTTCATTGTTTTTCAAATAGATATATCATCTCATAATACTCGTTTGTCGTAAAAACATGTAGCTATTTGTTTGAAAATATACCTCTTGAGTGCTAATTAGCAGACACAGTAGAAAAAGCTATTGATTTTCGCCAATTCGGTGTTTTTGACGGTTGAATGATCAACAAATAATACAGTGGGAAATTGAGCAAATACAATGATTCTTAAAATAAATAAAAATTATATTTCTAGGTTAATTTTTGATTAATAAGCAAATATTAATAACGCGTTTCTAAATTAAATTAACATTTGATTTCCGCCGACATGATTTGTATGCCGCAAATGCAAATAAAGGCAATCGACCTAAAGAGATGACTCTGTTGACGTATTGAAAGCCCTTTCACTACCTGCCTTGTCTTACTTTCCATCAACTAAGAAACCAACTTAAAACTTCTATTAAGGCAAATAAATCATTTGAGTTCGAACCTTATATTTATTGAGATCTTTGATTCAATACGCGGTTACAGTTACAGTTTCTGTCTCGAGCAAGCCTGCATTGTTGGCCGTATATTTTTGTCGTTTGACAGATGTACAATATTTGTCAACGTTTGCGAACGGTTGCTGAAAGCAAACTTCAATGGCTTCGCAACGCGAAATGAATCTTGATTCATTGGAACCGTCTCTTGGGAGGCTATAGCGGTTCTACTTGTATAATATAGCTAGCAATTAATATTATTGTTACATAATTATACTGAACTTTTAAAATGCTGGTTACAAAATTAAAGTATGCACGTAAAGCAAATATATATGTTTGCTCATTAATTGCATAATAATTGTTCTACAATTGTCTTTTAATTTGATTGGAACATCATATTCACAATCGATTGCTCAATTTATAAATTAACTTAAAAAAATGCTTGATTGCTGAAATCGCTTAGAATGACATCAACAGGTTTGATCAAAGAGACATGAATACAGTGGTTTTGACAGCTCGTTATAGTTTCGGGTCGAGAGTAATATACCTACATACATACGTAGGTATATACACACGTAGGTACGTACATATGTAGGTATATTACTCTCGACCCGTACAATATACATAGCCTAGATTTGTTGTCCTATCTGTATTTAGTAGTTTATTTATGAAATTTGTTGTAAGGGTTGATGTGTTTGGGTAGTTATAGTTAAAATCGGTTAGTGCGGAAATTTAATCAGTAAGTTTGTCGAGGCATTATCGCGGGCTGTCGAGCGGTGGTCACTGGGACGTAAGACTGTGTGCACACTGGGCTATCGGATTTAGCTTTAAAAGAATGCATTAGGAATATGTACAGTAGCTGTTCGCACGTTAATCTTACTAATATTATAAACATGACAGTTTGAATGGATGAGTGTGTGGATGTATGTTTGTTACTTAATCACGCCAGAACGACTGAACGGATCTGGATGAAATTTAGCACAGAGATAGATTATAGTATGTTTGTTTTTTCTTTTATATTAATGTATTTAATGGTGTACAATAAAGCATATAATAAATAACTATATTTTTCATTCGGGTATAATGTTCCCTTGGGATGAGTAAACACTTTTCACGTGGGCGAAGCCACTGGCAGAAACTAGTGTGGGATAGAGAGCAGTCGAAAGTGACTGCCCTACAGAGTATTATAAGTTACAGAGATGATGCTCTAAAAAGCACGCTGAGCATTTTTTCAACTAAATTTCGTGAACTTACTTTGAATTACTATTGTTTGTAATATTTGTCTGTGTTGATAATTTTTTTACTCCACATGCTAACCAATTCTAATACATTTCTAGCTTAACACAGAGTTTACGAACTCTCATAAATTTTATAAAAAAATACCTTGTGTAGTCATTTTGTTTATAAACGGACCTAAAATATATTCTAACTTGACAGCTCTGATAAATTGCTAATGTTAAGTAAATTGAGCTTGTGTAGTGTGCCGTTCTATGTCAAAAGGAATGTTAGCTTGTTTAGACTATTTTAGTTCCCATGTTTAGTTAGTGGTGTGTTTGACCCCTTACTGGTCGACCCAGTAATTAATTACAGAACGGTTTCTGCCGAATCACGTGCAATAGGCTGACTGTCCAAACCTTTAGCTAGCCCTCATTATTGACTATTTGTTCGAATCCTGTTAGAATTTAATTCAGTAAAATGCAATGTGAACGAACTTAACTATAACAATGTACATCAGGTTATAAAGGATATTTTCTTCCAAAATGCAAGAACAATTTCTCGATGTCAAATTCTAGCATACTTACTTGATTAACGATAACTATGAACTTAAGTCAAAAACTACTAACTAATTAAGCCTATGATAAATGTAAACTATGACGTCCAAAAACTTCTCCACATCGCTGTCCACTGGTATTGTACTCAAAAGACGTGCAGCATTGCCAGATTGTATGGCACGTTATTGGATTTATTATTATTCCTTTATTCTTTAGTGTACAACAAGAGATTACATTTAAGTTGATAATAAAATTCATGTACAAAGCAAATTCATGTTTTCTTTTTTTTTTTCAGGCTCTTCTGTCCCACTATAGGGCAAAGGCCAGATAGCGGAATAAACTTGATGCCTATCGACAGGATTGGTCAACGATAACCCATCCAAAAATGATATTTGGATAAAAAAAATAATAAACTGCGTAAATATTTTCTACGATCATCATCATCATTTCAGTCGTAAGACGTCCACTACTGGACATAAGGCTTCCCCAAGCGTCGCCACATTGAACGATTCCGTGCGTCTCGCATCTAAAAGTAAATAATTAATTTTCTACAAAAACAGCAAATACAAATAACGATTCCATTTGTGTTTGTATTTAAACATGAAAAAATATGCTTCGGTTTGCTATAGTGGACTAAGTGAAACATGTCGGGAAAATAATAACAGATCAGTTTAATCTGGTGAGCCGTGCGCAACGTGTAGCGGAACCCGTGAGGCTGTGGGGTGGGTGCGTGGCGGGAGCGGGGCGGGTGCGGGACGGGAGCGTGCGACTGGGACCTCCTCACCACTAAGACGTGATCAATTATCCACGTGCGTTATTTTCTCCCTATCCTTATCCATTCAGCTAGTATGATTACTTATAACGGAATTTTAATAAAATTTGCTTACAAGCTCGAAACCATTTCGTCATCTTCAGTCGTTGCCTATGAGTTATGACTTCATCAATTTCTTTATGGTTAATGAGAATTTTAATGTCTTCATAAACCAATAATCGTACTTAAATATGTATAAAAACACATAAATTAAGACAGGCAATTAAAGAAATCAAACTAAGTTTATGGTCACAGAAGCCATCTGTTTTCGATGTTGTATTTAACTAAGTGTCTTAAATTAAGAAAACAACTTAATCAAGTACACCGAAGCATAAAATCGTGTGGAAAAAGGGGAGTTTAATGGAAAACGTGATGTTGAAGATTCAAATTTAGATACAAACATAATGTCCGGTCGCAAGCTTCATGTTTTCATTGTTGTGAAAGACTATTAAGGATAAAAGAAAGTAGTCGAACTTTACTGTTATTTTATAGCACATTGACAGTAGAAGTTTTTATGATAGTTTTTAGTAGGACGCCGTAAAATCTTATGTAAGTCTAATGTAACGCTAACAGAAAATTGAACTAAGATATTAAGCTATTAAATAATAAGCGTTCTGGAGATCGAACCATATTGTTCGGATTTTATTTGAGAAACTGACTAATAATTTCTATAGGAAAATGTGAACATGGTTACAATTATGACGCTATTTTTGTACCGATTATACGTTACTTGAAGTTAGATGAAGTTATTCAAAGAAAAATGCGTAGGTCTTGGAATTTAGTGTTTCAGAGAGTGTACCACGTAGGCAGGCCTTTCATCTGGCTAAAATACAAGTTGAAAAAGAACGGCGGCTTTGAAGTTATTTTAACAATCCAAGCAATACTTAAATTCGACGGCGTAGGCTTCTACGCGTCTTTCGTTGCTACGGCGTAGCAAAGCTGCTACGATAAGGCCTACGCCGAGTAGCTCTTTTTTTTTCTTTTTTTTTAAATTTGATATGGGTTTGCTCTTGACTCTAGTCTAGGTCAAAGGTGACAGAGACAGAGTCGACGATGGAGTGAGCTAACCCAGAAGAAGTCTGTTCACTCTAACTTTGAAGAGATTCGGGTTGAAAGCGTTCGGAAACACTGACGCAGGTACCGAGTTCCATTCATTCGCTGTGCGCATTATGAAGGATGTTTGAAAGCGCTTGGTGCGAATTGGTGGAATGGCAACAAGGTAAGGATGATAACTTGCAGTGCGTCTAGATGTCCGATGGTAGAAGAGGGCTGGTGGGATGCTCTCAATACTTAACGAATAAAATCGACTTCTTCTCTATTTAAATTTGTTTTTCGGACTATTCCAGTAAATATTGTCAAACGGACAATTAAGGCCTCTTATACTCGAGTGATTTAATTATACAGGCAAAGTTTTCTTCCAAGAATCGAGCAACTAAACAACAAAACCGAGAGATCCTTGAATGCCCAATTGCCCACTTTTCTAATAAAAAATAACTAAATTAAGCAAGTGCGTACTTACGGTCAAAGTTTGCGGGAATCAATTTGATAGGCGTACCGTGTTTTGTTTAGCTCTCGAGCAGTTTCCAACATGGTTTTGTTTTCACTTCTTTTACGCTGTTTTTTCATAAAACCGTGTTTTATTTTTAGTTTCGAATGAACTGCGCTTCCAAAAAATCGAGAGGTAATTCTTTCATCGAATAAATAAAAAAGTAAAAAATGTTACCAAAATTCTTTGTGTTTGTATGCGAAAATGTTTTCTGCAATGACTTGACACATACTGGGGCGATACATTATCGAATTCTTTCCCCTTTTATGACGGAAAATAAGTGTTAATCCCACCCTATGATGTCATCACACATACGATGTGGGAATATTCTGCATTACAACACTCGACACGCAGAACGTTCCCCCATTAAATTATTACTGTTTAATGCATTGCTTATGCTTATTATAAACAAACGAAAACTCTACGAACTAAAAAAAATACGAGACTGAAATTTGAGAAAAGAAAGTGACATGTTTATTTAATTTCCTTTTTGTGGTAAATAGCATGTCTAACAACCACTGACCTTGTTAAATTAAATGTATTCAGCGGCACTAGCTCATCTGGTTAGTCCAAATTCTGCTGTAGGAGCTTTATAAGGTCCTGGGTTCCCAACCTTTTGCTTTGAAACGTTCTGTTCTCAAATATTTTAACAGTTGAAATAACTTCGCTGTTCTTAAGTCCCCTATTATGTTTGAAGGAGTTTGTCTGCTCCTCATTCCGGGTTTAGTACGGCCAGCAGGCCAATTGAAGTCCTGGCTACGGTTTTGCAATAATTTGTCTAAATAAATGTGAAAACTTCTTGATAAGAACTATTTCTTCGAGTAATTTAGAGAGCACCAATAATATACAACATAACATAAGAGAACTGTATTCCTCGAGTCATCCTATGTATTAGGGCGCGAGAATATTATTGCTATCAACCGGGCATAAATCCGTACTTCAACAGCTACTACTTCGATTTAGATTTTGAAATTGATTGTGATTTTAATTTTGAATTTCATTGTATTTCTAATTTTAATTGAATTTATTGTCTAAATTGCCCACTTATGTATTTTTAATAATAATATCGTTTATTTATAACAAAAGGCACTTTTTACAATAAAAATATCTTAAAAATATAAAAGAAGACAGTTGCTTATTTGCCTGAACTAGGTTGAACCTGTGTTTCAGACTATAAAGTGCTTAAAACTAATAATGTTCTGGATTAGAATTTTTATTCCTGTAGGATTGCTAGCAGAAGCTAGTATTATGTACAACATGTAACACCAATCGGTAAAACAATGTTAGAGGAATCAGTTTGAGATGTGGCGGAAATGTTACCTCAAAATTGATTTGCCTTCCGAGTGGTCGTAGGAAACGATGTTATGTTGTCGAGTTACAGAATCATTGTTAAACTAAACGTGGACGCAGGCCAACCGCTCCAGGGCTTGCCGCAGATATCGGGCCTTGTTAATTAACCCATGTATTGTCACGTGACTGCCTCAGACGGATTATCGTTTACTCAGACTTACTCGGCTATAAAAATGGCTACCCAGTAGCTGGGTTGAGGACGGAGAGGCGGTCGCCCAATGTAAAATCTGTATTTTGAAAATCAAAATACTGATTTAACATTGGTATTTTGTAAATCAGTAGAAGGATGGCCGACCCCAAAATGTTTAAATATTAGGTCAATGATGGTACAATGCGACTTTGTTTTTCTAGTTAAATCTAGTGACTTCCAGACGTTTTCTTGATGACCCGATAAAGCACTGTTCCTTTAAAGTCTTACTTGGTTTTGATAGTCGTATAAAGTGCTCATCAAAGTGTTGTGCTACCAGCGATAAGTATTTTATCACGTTGCACGGATAAGAGAGTACAGTAGTCATAATTCCAACTGCATATCAGCTCATAAATATCTACTGGTCATTGGTTAGTGTTATCATAATCAGTATAAAAGAGATCGAGGTATAAGTATTCAGTTATGACTTAGCATAGAGGAGACCCGTACCGAAAAGCCTGATAAAAATGGTATTTCAAATTATACGTTTTGTAAGTAACTACACCCGATATCAAATTCAATGCTCCTCATATCATAATCATTCTAAAATACGCTTTCACCAAGAATGATTTAATAAATTTAGCGTGATTTCATCTTTGTAACCTCTATTCAATAAAATTATGTATGTGATATGAAAAGTATCATTATTGACGGAAACGTGGAAGAGAAATCGTAAAAGAAACAGTCAAACGGAGAATAAAACGGTTGAATGATTGCCTTCTTACAAAATATCACTTTTGTTAGAGGGCGCGTTCTCAGGAGCTTGGCTACGGCGACTTGGCGAGATTCACTTGTTTGGAGTTCAATCGACGGAGAGTTACGTCATGTTGTAGCCAATGATATCCTGCCTGAGGTTATCAGCACTGTGATTTATCGACCATTCGCATTGCTCTGTTTACTTTTTACCGATATAACTAAGCCGGTTTATGAGAAGGTTGAAGCTAAATTAAGAAAGTTATTTTTATACTATAACGTAAAATGTCAACTTTATTAACCTATGTACTAAGTTTGGTATAATGTCCTAGAGTCTTTGAATAATATTCTTTTCACGTTCTTGACTCGTTTATTCAGAAATTTATTTACGTGCCCTTCACAGACGGCGTTTAAAAAATAAAGCCTGTTTTGTTAACAATAAACCGCTTGAATAGTTGACGAGATCGATGTTTACTCAAGTACCTAAGTTAATTACTACACGAACAAATTTTATTTAGCGAAAAATTCAATTTCATGTGTAAACAAAACGACAGTCACTTCCATCCGATCGGGTCCGAATTATTTTCGGCTGATGATTTATTGCTACAAACAGACGATAAGTGGCATACGATTATATAAAGTGTATTTTGACATCTTCCGTTTCTTCACTGTACGGTATTATTAGAAAACATTAAGATTTGTGAGAGATACAACATGACCGATCTTAAAAGGATTTTTGCCGGGCAATTCAACATTGAAGATTTGTTATGACTTGTCTTTTACTACTCGGTTGGTTTTGTGTTCAGATATCAATATTTTTATATATGTTCACATAAATGAACATTGCGATAAAAGATCAATGTTTGCACAAATGTGAAAACACATATTATTATAATGTAGATTACTGTGAAGTGCCTATCAACGATCCCGTTGGTAGGTATAGCGTTATACAGATGTTTATACAACATCCTTACGCTTCCCTTCGAATACGTTCTCACCGATTGAACATAAAACGTCTCTGTGCCAAAAAGATTCGAGTCGGTAAAGAAATTCTCACGTCGACGGAATGTGGCAAGATTTGTACAAGTGGGAGATGTGTGTAACGAATTTTGGAGAGGCGAGGCAATAAAACAATGCACTGCACAATGTACTTGAAGTGTGAAAAACTGGAGGGCTAATATGTGCGACGGTCAGTGTACAAATATAGAAGTGGCCAAGGTATTGTTGATGTGTGTAAATTAGTCTCGTTTGATTAAAAAAAAAATGTACACTTTTCTTCAAGATTTCTAGCAATCTTCTTTATAAAAACTATACGAATCCACATGATTCTCACTAGATATCGTAAAATTAAAACATGCATATTAGCTCTCCATTATTATTACTCCACTAGCTTCAAAAGTGAAGAGTTATCGGAGATCGCAAGATCACGTGAATGTTCTACCGGGAGAAAAAGTCTGTGTCCAATTAATAAAGTTTAAAGTGTGCTACCATCCAAATCCGTTCAGCTGTTAAGACATGACAGATAAAAAAGTATAGACTTTCTCACTTATAACATTAATTAGCTTCTGCCAGCGGCGTCGCCTGCGTGAAAGTCGAAAAATATCCCCTTTCACGCGGGCGATATACACGGGAAAAATTATATGTGCTATTCCTGATATATTCCTGTGCCAAATTTCTGCCAGATCCGTTCAGCGGTTCTGGCGTGAAGAAGTAACTAACATACACACTCACAAACTTTTGCCTGTATAATATTATAGTGTGTACGCACTCGTCATTAAAACCCGTTGGCGTTGGTGCCCTTATCGGACATTGTATAATAGTGCAATAGGGCACGACGGCCACTGGTGTGGATTACGACCGGAGTGACACTTACTAAGTGTACTGACACCAGTGTTTACGTACACGGATGGGCCACCGGCACGGGATGTTTGTTACGGGATTACATTTCGTTCGCCTGAGGTTGAAGCTCTCTAGAATCCTTAATGACGTCATGCTGCATAGGTAGGTAATTCAAACTTGGGTGTCTTTGTTTCAGTTTAAAGCACAATGGTTTAGAGCTGAGAAGAGAAAAAACCGGCCAAGTGCTAGTTGGAATCGCGCATGAAGGGTTCCGTACATTTAACGCAAAAATCGGCAAAAAAATCACGTTGGTTGTATGGCAGCCCCAATTAAATATTTATTTTATTCTGTTTTTAGTATTTTTTGTTATAGCAGCAACAGAAATACATCATCTGTGAAAATTTCAACTGTCTAGCTATTACTGTTCATGAGATACAGCCTGGTGACAGACAGACAGACAGACGGACCGTGGAATCTTAGTAATAGGGTCCGGTTTTTACCATTTGGGTACGGAACCCTAAAAAAGGGCTTCAACTGTGTGAATGTTTTCTTTAACTATGTCTGCTTCACTCGTAATAAATTAATCATTACAGCCGAAAGACGCACATTGCTGGACATTCCCAAACGTCGCCATATCGACAGCTCCTGTGATTTTTACATCCTGCAGATTCTTGCGAACTTCTCTAGGTCATCGGTTTATTTTGCGGCCAGCCTAACAAAGCTGCGCCTTTTTGTATGCGGTTGTTGGAGTTCGACCCACGACCCAATGTGCCTGAAACTGCAATTCTTCGAGCAGTATCTTTGGTCTGTATTAAGTTCTCTGGATCTGATATCGCAGTTCACTCCGAGCAAAGCCCTCTCTATTGCCCTTTGGGTGACATCTAGTCTTCTAATAATTGATATTAAAATTTATTTGTTGAAGTGTGTTTTGATGTTTTTTGATCTAATAATTGTCTTATTCTTTGTTGCTAATGGGCTCTTTGAGGTTTTCACCAATTAGTTTACTCAATTACTTAATTGTTTTTACTTCTAATCATCTTTGTAATAAAATATTTTTTGCAAACATACTATTGTTTCAAAAATATCGTCGAGCATTATCCATTACAAGTGAATTCGATTTTATTTTCTACAAAGAGTTTTACAGTAATGGAAGGTCTATTTTAGTTATCTTGAATAATTGGGTGATTATAAAATCGATGGCACTAAATTCACTGTTTTGCAATGGCAAACAATGCCTTTAATTTGTACGACTATTAAACATTTGAGTTGGACTTATATAATATTCCATTTTAAGTGCTTACTCTTATGTACGTAATGCAATCATTATAAAACGCGTTTTCTGTCTGTTAGTGCGGTTATAATTCGAGAACTAAAAATCCGCTTTGAGTTATTTTTATTTTGGGTTTTTGGTCACGCCTCCAGGTTTCCAGGATTTTCATGATATTTTTTTGGAAATTCTTTGAAGACCCTATTAAATGAGGTTTAACATGTCCAAATTTGAATCATCGTCCTTCGTGAAATTCACGATCTGGTTTATGTAAAAACATCTTAGACACATCTTATGCTAACTACCTAAACGGAGCCTTATTTGGATTCTATTGAAGTTATGAAGCATAAGAATATAATGAGCTTTGTGATAATATTCCAGTATTACTTCGACAAAATAGTTGAAAGGAAATGGAACATTTGCCGAAAAGTTTGTTCTTATAAGTTCATATAACTATAAACTTGTGCCTAAAGTTGGATATATTCATCATTATCAGCTTCTTTGAATACCAACTTATCTAACTATTAAAACTTGGAAAGTATGTACCTATCCAATTTACTTGTTTATTCTGTTAGTACCAACAAATAAAAAATCCAAGCAACGTCCAAATACACTACATCATCTACCTAGCCTTTTTCCAACTATATTGGGGTCGGCTGCCAGTCTTACCGGATTCAGCTAAGTACCAGTGTTTTACATGGAGCGACTGCCTATCTGACCTCCACAACCCAGTAACGGGTAACACAGTACCCCTTGGCAAGACTGGTGTCAGATCTCAAGCTTCTGAATACGCGTAACGACTGCCAAAGATCTTCAAATGACAGCCGCGACCAACGGCTTAACGTGCTTTCCGAGGCACGGAGGAAACTCGGTATGTTGAAATGGTCACCCATCCACGGACCGACCTCGTCAAGCGTTACTTAACCTTGATGATCGACCCGTGCGGCTGTTAATATTTAGCCACGAGCTCCTCCAAATATACTACAAAGGTCACAATAACTTTATGATGGAACTCGGTGTCAAAAAACTAAGGAACAAAATCAAAATCACCGACTTTCGAAATAATTTTTATTTGTAAGTTGGTTGTATTTTCTGTAAAACGTTTTTCATGTCTTTCATACGTTTCGATGTTATTCTTGTCGGAGTAATTAGATTAGTTTTTTTAATACCTAAAATACTAGTACCTAATTGCTATTTCTTTTTCGGTAGTTTTCCTTGTTTCTGAATTAAGTGTATGTGTGTGTGTGTTTAAAAGGGTATGTGTAAAAATGAAAGAGGAAAGCTGATTTTTTCAAAATTATTTATTACAATCTTTTTTCTTTTTTTTTAACTGCACAAAGGTAATTTATTAACATATTATATACAATTGATTATTCTAAAAAAAAACCTATATACAAATACAAAATGGAGACGGAAAAGAGCTCATTGTGCATCAAAAAATTCGTCCACATCGATGTCAACGGGAAAAGTGCCCATAACGCTGGCAGCATTGCCACGTTGGATGGCAATGCTGATTCTCTGGCCGAAGAAAAGGCCAACCCTCTGGTCACGTGAAGAGTCGACGAGCTTTGTGCTAATTTCTCGAAAAAGTCGATGCGCTCTCGGACCCCATGGACCTAATGTTTCAACCCCAAACGGCTCAAACTTATAACTTCCAATAAGGTTGTTATATTTGCGCCGTTTGAGGTTTTCTGCACCAGCAGCAGCCGCCCCAGCACAGCCCGCCGTGCTGAGAAGATGGGATGGCGCAAGGGTGTCGACACATGTTGCATCCCACACCAAAGGCCTACCCACCTTCCAAGGCATTATGGTCATCCCGTCTGGTCTCTCCCCATCGTCGCGTGCCGAGCCATTGGGTTCTAAAACAGCTGGCACCCCGGCGGTGACACGAGCCCGACGTATGATGTCATTAATGCTGGCGTGCCGTGCTATCCAGCCAGCGCTCCTACTGCAGGATAGGCCATGGTGACCGAGGCGGTCGACTGCCTCACCACATTTCATCTTTATTTCTTACAATTTTACGTAAAATTAAATAATATCACTTACTCACTGACATACGAATCTTAAGAAACTTAAATACTAACTTAACTATCTACACTAAACACGAAGTCTGTCAATAAAAATAAAATACAAGGCTGGTTAGCGCTGCGATGAGAGCTGTGTGATGTCCTTTGTGACTCTGAAATAGAAAAACAATAGGTTAGAAATATCACTATTTTTTTTTACAATTTTTTATCAATTAAAATTGCAGTCACCAGAAACAAACGTGTGCGCAATTTCCGCTTAATCGAACATTGGGAAGTAGGTCGAATATAACTTTATAAGGCGAGACAAATATTATTATAAATAGTCTTAATGTGTTGTGTACCTGCTTTATCTCCAAATCCGGCCAAAGGAATGGTTTATCTTTTTGATACATCGATACTCTCAGGTTTCGTACCCCATCTTGACTGGATTTTTCTGCAAAATTTAAAAATACACGACCTTATTAAATTATTTAAAAATATTAGGCATTCGAGAAATCCTATTAAGGCAACAAGAAATCGCTCCTAACATTTATTTTTATCAAATGCCACTTTGACTTTGGTAATTCTAACTACTTCTATGAATGACTCTACGATCTGTCAATTTAGATTCATTCCTTGCAAAGATTATTAAATGAAAATCGTTTTAAGTTTAATTAATTTAAAAATCTTTCAATAACGTGCTAGTACTACTTAGAATCTAGTCTCAGAAGAGATAATCACCTGATTGTTTTCACATGTCGGACAGAGCCAGTCCCCGTCGGGTGCCGAGGTGATCCCTACGCACGCGTAGTGGTACCACTGGCGCTCACAGCTTGCTCCGTCACAACCAATCATTGGGACGTCTTCTATGTACTCTCTGCAGAAGCAGAAATTACTGTGCCGCTCCTTCTTTTTCCGTTCTACTTCCAGTCGAGCGGCAATGGTCTCTTTAATTTTGTAGTCCCTCTCCTGTAGTTCTTTTTTGTACTCCTCTGAAACCTCACTGGTTTCGAAGAATTCTGCATGTACGGGCAGAACACTGCAGATATGCAATGTGTTTGGCCACCGCTTCACCTCGCATTCATCACACGGAGTGCTCCCCGTTCCGTGGCGCCAATACATGTGCTCCATTAAACGGCTGTACTTAAAATACTGCTTATGGCACACGCCGCACAAGAAATTGTTCAGGTAATCTCTGCAAGATCTCATTTTGAAACTAGTTAACACGCACAAACGACACGAACACTCACAACACTGTTGAAGGAATGATCAAATTATTTGCAACTCTTTAAAGGAATCTGTCGAAGGCATATGATATTTGAGAGAGGGGGTGCGGTAAACATACCCTAATTACCAGTAGGTACCTGAATGACCAATGTTATCGATGAAGTATAATAGGAGGAAATCCCTTTGTTTATTACTTTATTTCTCAAGAAACAACATACAAAGTTTGTAAGCTCAGGTGTAATAATAGAACCGAAGTAACTATTGTATTGTTTCTCAAAACAAAAGAATCTTTACAAATATGTAAAATACAGCAGGCAACATGGCATTATTTTTGGTTCTTATATTCAAGCATACTAGTGAAGAAGGGTACCTATCTGTCGTGTTATTATTCGTATTTTCGAATCGATACTGACTGAATAAATAATAATTTATATTTTGTCGAATGCTACGCTATTTAATAGCCTGATTTATAATTACGTGTTACTATTTAAAAGTAGCTGTTCGCTAGAGTCTAGAGAGTCGTTCTGGTTATCATTAAAAAAAAGAAAGGACTCGAAAAATCCAATATCAGGGTTAATGTTCACTGGCGGCAGCGAGAACGAAGTATTTGTTAGTTCGCTCTTGCTGCCGCCAGTGAGAGTGAGTTATCTTAGAACTGTCTAGTGGCAGAAAACAAACGCTTTAATGTAGGTATGAGCTAGACCTAATAGTTTTAGGACGCTCTGGACCGGGCCGACTATCATCCCGAAAGGCCTTGGAGGAAACTTATTAGTCGGTAAATCTCAAAACATTTTGATGCATAAGTGGTAAAAATATCGGGCATTTTACATAATTCCAACGCCTCGCTGCCAGTCAGTCAATGGGTGATACCCCTTACGACGGCACTTTGATAACAGACGGTCATTTCAATCGAGGCGGAGCTTCCTAGTACTTATGGCGTTCATCCCGGCTTTGTCAGAGATATGAATAAGAATAATCTATAAACCTTGAATAGCTTTTCAGGGGAAAGTATTGGGTTCAATGAATTTTTAACCGACTTCAAAAAGAAGGAGGTTATCAATTTGTCTGATTTTTTTTTGCGTTTTACCTCAGAACTTTTTACTTACTAGGTGAACCGATTTTGATGATCCTTTTTTTATTTGAAAGCTGGTGCTTGCCATGTAGTTCAATTTAAATTTGTCGTTTTTAGGAAGAACTTCAGAGATATACATCAGCACTCTTCAACAAATGACGGCAAATCTCTTGGGATAACTGTAATCGCATGTTTGTTTATTCTTTACACCATTTCATAACATAACATCACACTGGTACGCTCTAAAGGGGTACGCAGATGTGAACAGTTCACCCTGGTACCTATACTCTGATTCCACCGGTTTTATTTAAGTTTCATGTTATTGCGTTAATCTATTCTGGCATCACTTTGGGCATTCAGGTTACACTAGTCGTGAACTATTTTGTGCGCGGGGTTAAAATGCATTTCATATCAACCGACAACACGTGCGAAAGAGATAGATGCTGTGATGAGCACTAGGAAGCTAGCTAGATTTGTAGCGAAATGGATAATGATTTAGGACGAAACCGAGCGCGCGAAATTTTATAATCAGACCTTTGGGAGTCTGGATATCATGGAAAAACGACTAAATGATTTTGATTTTGATTTTGATTTTTGATTTTGAACTTTCGACGCTCAAAACTGTCAAATATTTTCTTTTTTTACTTTTTTGCATCATTATCTAGCCCTGTATGGAAATACAGGGCTAGATAATGATGAGGCAAATTGATATCACTTTTTATTTTGAACGTACATTGTCAAACAGTGGCATAACCCCTAGAATACGTTTGTATGGAAGAATTTTCGACTAGTGTAACCTTAAGGTACCTAACCTATAGAACTGATCCATTATGTACCACAACAAAAATGTGAAAAATAATAAACTTTTTTACAAGCGACTTCCAAATAAAAAACTACAAATTGAAAAATAACTTCTGTTTCAGAAGTCAGTGTCAATGAACGAAGAAACGAAAACAGGAATACCGACTTCCGAAATTAAAGTTATTTGTAGTGTTTTTATTTGAAAGTAGGTTGTGTTTTTTGTAAGAAAGTTTTAATAAAATTATTTTGAACGTACATAAGTAGACTTTTCGTTGAAGCCTTTCAAGTTTTTAGTTATGATTTGACTAAGCTTAAAGCCTATCTGATATTGTCGTGCTTTTTTTGGTTTGACATTACGATTATACCGTATATATCAAACAAATTATTATTCTCCTACTCGTTTCTGTTTGGTCGAATCCCAAACGTCCGGCTTCTAACGCAAAATGTCCAGCTTAATTAACTACGCTATCTTATTTTTGATCTGACATCCCTACGCGGGTCCATCAACTGCATTTAATGGTTGCTGCCCACAATGGCCACGCCATATTCGTTGATAGAACTATTGACCTTTTGTGAACATGTGAGTCGGAGGAACCAACGCCGACTGCTCTTGGACAGCTGAGAGATTTTTTATAATTCTGAAGTAATTGCACATCGTAAATTCATGTAATAAACAAGAAAATCTTCTAAGAAAATAAACTGACTTCCAAAGAAATCACTAGAAAATGAAACATAACTATGTCGGTACAAAAAAATCAATGTCTTATTCCAGAGTTCCGGTAGGTACCCACTTTCCGGCTTCATCATCAGATCAGTTTGATGGTACCATTTTCATCAGAACCATTTATTATTATTTACTTTACTTTAACATAACACTGCCAATTTCATATTATGATTAGATATTAAGTTCCTTATTAACTCAATATTAGGTGCTTGCATTTGAAATTATCGTTTTTTGAAGCAGATTACTTTGAACTGTGATAACTAGTTACGGTTTGCCTTGGAATTATAAGTTCAAATTAAACCTTTTTGTTAAAGGCTTGTTATTGCTTTTTATGGTTCCGCACCCGAAGTTTCCAAACGTCGTCCTTCACAAAGGTTTTACAGCCAAACGGTTGGAGGTCAGTCTTTAAATGTTCACAGTCTAAGCACCTTGTTGACCCAAAGCCATTTAAATTGACAAAATATTTCTAAATGTTTTTAAGGAGGCTCCCATGACCTATGAACTTGAAATTTGGTGATAATGTATTTGTCAGTTTACTAAAAATTACTAGTATATTGATCAATCAATATTCTTCTTTGAAATTCGGTGTCACGAAGAAATCTATAAAGAAGCTCTAGAGATTCCTCACAAAAAGTGTTACTAAGGTCACTCACCTACTGCATATGAATCATTGTGCCATTCGGACGGCATACATTCTACAATTGGTACGGTAAGGTACGCATTTGGCTGGTTTTTAAGAATTTGTTATTAATTTATTTACCTCAGGGTTTTGTTTGTTTCTGTAATATCGTCATACTCATAACCACTCTATGAAAATTAACATTCTGTGAAAATTTTAGTTATTTCTTAATATGATTTCCAATAGGGAAACAATTTGCCTTAAAAAAAAAAGCACGCAATATCAATCACATAAATATACCACTACGAACGAACGAATTAAAAATATGTATCTTATACTTGTGACTTATTTATCACTAAGGAGTTCTACCTCATCGAATGGGATTTTCTGTATGCAATGTCTATAATATTTGAGAAGTTCCCTCAATCTCCATAGGAGTCCCTCATCACATTCTGACTAGGTGATAATGGCAGGTCCATTCAAAAAATAATAATTCAGAAGCGGTCCACAATTTACGGAGAAATCGGTGAATACAAAAAAAAAATGCATACAGTCGAACATAGCACCTCCGTCGTTTAGTTTTTGTATGTATTGAAAATTGTTACCTAATGCGAATGCTTCAATGTATGTTTTGTGTTGTATCGTACGTTTCAGTACCAGACTTCACTTTTAAGCATCGCAGGATCAAATTATCTCGTGGTGCTAAAGTTATTATGTGTATTCACATCCTTAACTGTAACGTCGATAAAACACAGCGAAAAGAGAGCAATGAGTGGAAGCCAAAGCAATTATTTTGGTTTATTTGTGTGCCCGTTTTCAAAGACTACCAATATTATACGTGGTTAATGAGGTTTTCAATATTGATCCTAAAGAGTTCTGCTATTAATCGAATGGTTTAACATTGCTGGAGTATGTTTTAAATTTGATTTTTTTGTATTGAATTACGCTGCTCGTTACCATCACAGCAATTGTTTGAAACAGTTTTTTTATAATATTTTATTTCGAAGACCATTGGAAATGTATGGAAACCCATCAATAAAACAAAATAAGGGAATAAAAAATATAGGTTACAAAGAAAGAGCATACATGCTTTCAGAAATACCAAATTTGTCTGCAAACATGGATGTTATGTCACCTAAGGATAACTGTGAATTAAATCTTCATTTACAGTTATCATGTAGCTGACACACAACTGTAGAAATGTCTTTGGTTGACGGTACAAGATATGATGCGAATGTGACATTGCTGTCTGCTGCATACAGCTGGAAAGTCACGGAGAGAATTTACGTCATGAATCTCGCTCGGTTGGTTTAGTTTACACCTTCGGCCATTTCGCAGTATACAATGTAACTGGTGCTAAGTGGACAATACCAAATATTTCTTAGCATTTATATTATTTATAAGGGTTAATGTGTACCAGACACGCATATTTATTTGGTGTAATGCATCTCTGTTGTAATATCATGCAGTTGACAGGCACCTGTAGGAATGGCATTGGTTGAAGGTAAAAGATTTTTGATCTGACTGTGACATTACTCTCCATACAGCTGCAAAAGTCACGGAGAGAATTTACGACATGAATCTCGCTCGGTTCATTTAGTTTACACCTTCGAGCATTTCGCAGTATACAAAGTAACCAGTGTGAAGTGGACATCGTGAATGCAGGTGCTTGTAGAACTCACAAAGCGGCTAGGCGCTGTACCGTCACGAATGTTAACGGTATTTGGAGACGGGACAATACCGGCGTTGTAGCAATAAATGTAGGTGAGGCTGATGTTTAGGTACTTTGTGTCTACGAGGTTATTATCCATGAAAGGACAGTCTTATTCATTAAAACATCTGAAATGTTTAGCGTGCGTTAAGCAGATTCTTGATACAAATTCTGCATAGAGAATGATGCAAATCAGTTTCTAAATAGTTGAGAGATTCTTTTGAAAAATACCTCTGTAGACAGAGTATGTTTTAGTGTTGCCCACCTGACCGTACGCCAAAATTGTGACACAGCTCATAAAAGTCAGGGAACATATTTTTGTGCCAACTTAAATTGACCGTTAATTCAAATCGTTTACTGTAATTTTTGACATTTAATTTGTATGAAATATGTATAAGTGCTACAACAGTACAGAATTGCGTAGTCTCATTTGATAATTTATTAATCCCAGACTATACAAAATTTGCTTGGTTTTAATGAGAAGGTTTATTCTATAAGTAGTTCTTAAAAATAAAAACTTCTAAGTAGTATTGATTGTTAGTTAGAATTCTGTTAAGCTCACGAATGAATGCTAACGAGCAAATCCGATTGAGTCCTAACCAAGACTTTTGAGATGAGTGAAATAAATAGGAGACCGTAGGCCTCCCTCCCTTTTTAACACGCTTTTATTAGCTTGGTATGTATCTATTTATCTATGTAACTATGTATCTATGTATCAATGTAACGGAATCTTTTAACGTGATTTTCACCCCCTTCAAAACGTGGGATTGATTTGAAATTATGCACACTTATCAAGGACCGATGACAATGCAATAATTTAGTCAAAGTCAAAGCCAAAGTCAAATATTTTTATTCAACTAGGCCAATAAGCGGCACTTTTGAACGACAAACAAAAATTAAAATTTACAAATAATGAAACTTGATTCTACCGGGCGCGTTTAAATAGTTTGTTTGTGTGTTTGTTGTTTGTTTTGCCTTACCAAGATCTTTAGGATTAGCGACTTTTTAGTTCAATTTACCATTAAAGCGTGTTTTTTAGTTTTTAGAACTACAATTTATTTAATGATAGGCTCGCGTTTATCTTCTATCTTATTTGATGGTAAACGATGATGTGGTCGACGCGCTTACCTAGAAGTAAACTATTCACTCTTGATTTAATGATTCCCAAGGTTGTGGCTATCAGAAAATACAGACTCGAAACCTGAAATAGTTTTAACTGACGCCCGGAAGAAGATGGCAGACACACACAGATGGTAGAGATGTTACTTTGCAACTGTAATTACAGATACACATATTGCTTCCCCACTGATCTGCGAGTGAAAGAAAACAGAATATGTTAGCTTTCCCCTGATCTTGTTTACGACTTAGCTTCACGTAGTCTGCGATATTTAATTAAAGTGAACACTTGCAAGCCACTGCAGAATAAACGCCTGATCCATCTCTTGCGAGTTCTGATATCTTGGTACTGTAAACATAATATGCGAGCTATGCAGAATCGATATAATAGCAAAAGTAATGAATTTCTTCTATCGTCATCATCATCAGCCTATTAATGTGCCCACTGCTTGGACACAGGCGTACTTTCTGTTAGAGAGGGACATTGGAACTGTGATTTTTTCGGATAAAAAACCTATGGCAATAAGCAAAAGCGTAGCATTCTATCAAGAAAGAGTTTTCGTGATTGGATGAGAACTTCCAGAGATTATTATTTAATATACTTTATTGTACATCAAAAAAACACCTCCTATAAATCAAATAAGTTTACCTCCATATTTTTGGTTGTGATTAAAACTTTCAGAAACTGAGGTAATAAGTTGTCATATTCAAACTAACACATCATAGTCTACTTTAAGGGTACACTAGTCAACGGCACGAACTATTTTGTGCGCGGGATTAAAATGCATTTTACATCAAACGACAACACGTGCGGAAGAGATAGATGCTGTGATGAGCAGTAGGAAGCTAGTTCGCGTACGAATACACACCTTTGCAAATTTTTAGCGAAATGGATAATGATTTAGGACGAAACCGAGCGCGCAAAATTTTATAAACAGACCTTTGGCAGTCTAGATATCATGGAAACGACTAAAGGAAAAAAAATTAATATATATGCATTGTTGAACTACTAATCTATCCCTGTATGGAGGCCGTTTTGCAATTTTCCGTCTTCTTATGGTATTTATTTGCGCCCAAAAATGCGTTAAAATTAGTGTCGAAATGTGGAACTTTCGACGCTCATGACTTTCAAATATTTTCTTTTTTTACTTTTTCGCTTCCATACAGGGCTAGATAATGATGAGACTGATGAGAGATTTTGAACGTACATCGTCAAACAGTGGAATAATCCCTAGACTACGTTTGTATGGAAGAATTTTCGACTACTGTAACCTTAAGATTTGAGCATAACAATTAACGCTTTCCGCATAAAGTTTGCAGAAATGCCGCGTTAAAGTTGCATGTGCATGTAAGTTTAGAAAAAGATATAAAAATTGAAAGATCATCATGTGAAAAACGATGTGTCCTACTAACTTGCAAAAAATATCAGGGCAATTTCATCGTCTTTTTCATTCACACCTTTGAACAAAAATAATATAGGTACCGAGTCGTGTCCCTAACAAAAATTGTTAACGACCTGCCAACTTTCAATATAACATACATGAATGTATTAAATAACAAAAAAAAATAACATTAGGGTGCTTGCATTTTACGCTCGGCATCAACTTAACAACTTTACATTTTCCGTGAGAGCTTCTAGAGAGCAATCAGGCTTTAATAGTGAAATCTAACTACATTTATGAGAGAAAAATAAATACTTTATACATGTACGCTTGTATGCCGGCACCGAGCGTGTAACAAGTGTGTACTTACCCGTGTACGAGCCACTTGCAATTTTGATGTACTTTTTTTTTTAATTTCCTTTCCTCGGTATTTTGTTATTTTTTTTGTTAAAGGTTTGAATTTAGACTAAAATGTGTTACTGTTGCAAGTATGCACTATAAAATAAACTTAGAACATTCTGTAATGCAGTGGTAGGTGTCTAAGTGTTAGTCGGAAACCTCATAAATTGTTAGTCGACCTTAACAAAATCTGAGAAGACGAGCATGTTCGTAGAACACTGGGCTTCATAAAACAGGAGACAGTGTTTTTAAAGCAGTGCCTTTAGTTATGTATAACTGGAAGAACTTTATATATACTCAATAAGAAAAAACTAACCGACATAGAAAACATAAAACATCTCCGCTTACATCGAAATCTTTCGCTCTAAAACACGATAAACATACTTATAAAGAACAAGAAGAAACGTTTGAAATGCAAACATTTTACGTTGTCTTTGCGAATATGGAACTACAATATTTGCTAGTGTACGTCCTTTAGCGTGCATTTTATGTCAGATTCAGGCTCTGCTTGGCCGTCACTTTGCATATGAGCGGCGAATACGGGATTTTATCCCAGGATGAAACCCAGGATAACTTTATCTCACAATCTCGTCTTGCGA
The DNA here is from genome assembly GCA_948252205.1 of Orthosia incerta. NCBI lineage: Eukaryota > Metazoa > Arthropoda > Insecta > Lepidoptera > Noctuidae > Orthosia > Orthosia incerta. Next base: position 14,050,319 of record OX411748.1, read on the forward strand.
CGCTGATTTTTAAATTCAAGTACTCGCTACGTGTATTATGTAAATTGATTCGAGAATGTTCATTGTATTTTGACTTAAAACCCCAAGGATTTTGGCGTGGGTAATATTAATATTAAATGTAATTTATTCAATATTGCTCTGAAAATATTCGTGATTTATATTTTTTGGTAAACGAAAATAGAAATAGAATATGCTGATACGTAAACTTGATTTATTACCTATACCAAAATCGCACGGGACTGTCAATCGTTTCAGCATAATTTTATATCAACGACTAGCTTCTGCCAGCGACTTCGCCCGCGAGAAAAGAGTTTTCTTATCCCAAAAGAACATTATACCGGGATGAAAAGTCTATGTGCTATTCCGTATATATATATATATATCCGTTCAGCCATTCGGGCGTGATTGAGTAACAAACATACATCCACCCATCCATCAGGACTTTCGCATTTTAGAATCAGAAAACATAGGAGCACCTAGGACAGTACATGTATTCCTAGAAAATACTGGACCAAATTTTATTGCACTCAACCGTTTAGCTCGGCGTGGACATAAAGAAGAAATAATTTAAATGTTGGTTCAAGCAAGAGGGCACTTTACTATCTGACTTAACGCGTGTTCGCGGGGGTTGCTAAGTGCTCACAATAAATTGCTCGGTGTGAGCACTACTTCAGGTGCTTTTTCATTAGTTGAGTTTCCTTGACAGTTAAATGCTGCAAATAGTTATCTTCGCTATCTAAACAATTGCCCCTCTCATTGTACTAATCCCGGATATTTTATCATGCAATAAATCGGGATTATGTTTTGTGAAAATGTTTATTGTTCCGTGTGTGGGATGCGGTGTTAAACCTCCAATTAATAATAATCATGTGTGCAATTTCAAATACATATATTATGGTTCGGAATGCTTTAATGTGACATAGGCACAAATGATTAACTGGCAATTAATGAGCTTATAATCCAATACAAAATAATAATTTAATTCATTTAAAACTTGAATATAAAGCGATCGTAGACAATGAATTACAGACAATCTGAATGTTGTACAGATACGAACAATAGCCTTAATGTATACTCTATTGCATTTTCTACAAGGACATCCGACCGCGAGCCTCCATGCCAGTGGTAAACTTGAAAGTTACTTATTTGAGAAATTCAAAACATGGTTGGTTTTGAGCAAGAATGGTCGACAGATAGTTTATAGCTATCCCCTTGATTGGTCTCACACTATTTTGACTGACGGACCATTAGAAATTATTAGGACTACTATAATTCACCTCTGCTTTCGGGAATATATGTAGGCGTGATGTTATGTAGAGGGGCGACTTATTATTATTATTATTTTATTTAAGTTCTAGAGTGGCAACCGCGTACCGGCAGACGCAGCGTTGGGAGTCGGGAGGCCTAGTATAGGTGGAGCGACGACCTGGTCAAGGCTGCGGGCGTCCGGTGGATGGACCGATTAGTGTGGCGACGCTTGGGGGAGGCCTATGTCCAGCAGTGGAAGTCTTTCGGCGTTATTTATATCATGTAATTAGAAACGGGCTGGCTTCCCAGCGGCATTTTCTGTAATATCCAATTGCTGGCCAAAAACCTCTGAATTTTGACTCAAAAATAATCACATATCTCTCAAGCGTAATCAAATTAGTACAGGAAGAGCAAAGGAGCTTGGAGGGATGATTATCCAGACATCGCATGTTAGGATTAGAGTGCACTAGGTATATACCTAGTGCACTCTAATCCTAGGATTAAGGACTACCGCTGGATACTAGAACATATATTTTAATCCTTTCTGCTTGGATTAGAATGCATTGCAGGCTTTGTGGATTGACTTGCAGGCAATTTCATTAGTTTTCAATCAATCTATGATGCGTAAACTGGCATGACTTGCTTTCTATTGTTTTTAATTAATCTGACTGGATGAATGACTAGACATCCGATGCCTTGGGGATCCGATCTTTGGGTTACAATTTATTTGCTACTCTGTATGTGTATATTTTCACGGATGGTGCCGCATTATGCAGCCAACCCTGGATCTAGATTTTAATGGATTTCAAATTAAATATTTTTGCCTAAAATGTTATTTTTATGATACTTAGATACATACCTGAAGACCGCTGACGGTGTTGGTGTTTAGAGCAAAACTTGGCATTACCGTGATGGCGAAATAGATTTTTTTTCTGATAAAGAGTCAAAGCTACCACTGATCACCGGTTTCTTTAGAACTTCAGGTCTTTAGCTGAAAATTAGGGTACATAAAAAAAGCTAAGGAATACTTAAACTTAAATGTAGATAGGTATATCCCCAAGGATGTGCCCTTACATATTGTTTCAGCGTGGTCTTTTTAATAAATAATAATCTTTAATAAGTCCATAGGAATTTTTAGAGGTCTCGGTTCCACAAAATGATACATACATATAGACAACACAACAAGACGTGGAGTACAAAGATACTGCTTATTTCTGATGTTGACCACAGGGATGGCTTTGATTGGATAAAAATCCCACACTGTCTCTAGTCTTATCACTTAAGTCAAGGAGCCTTTTAAAGATTTTACATGATAACAAAACAAGGCACATCCGGCTCAACCAGCTCGGTTACTACCTCGACCGGCTACTATTGTGATCGCATTAATGTTGTTAAAGTTGTTCTTTCTCACGAAGAAGGGTTACGTGACTTTTATGACGCCGAAATAAGATTCATTTTGCTACGATTCATCCCTCATCGTGAGATAGAACAACTTTAACAATTGTATTTTGTTCTGACCTATTTATTGTCTCTTTGAAAATATAAAGAATAATAACAATAGAAGCGATCGCGGAATGCGATAAGGACGCTCATTGTGTGTGTGAGTACTTGTAATATATCTACATTCAAAACTTAAACACCATTAAATATCTTATGGTGTATAATAATAAAGTATATAATAAATAGATAGAAGTATCACAAAATAATGCCAGTGATCAAAATTGTTACAATGATTTGTAAAGGAAGTCGTGTACGCTGAAGCCTGTATTCTTAAGATTAATCGGTATTGTATCATCGATGAAAATGTATTTACATTTTATTTTTTTAGTTCATAGTTTATCAAATAGGCTCTTTATTAGATATATCATCACATAATACTCGTTTATCGTAAAAACATTTATGTATTTGTTTGAACGTATACCTCTTGAGTGCTAATTAGCAGACACAGTAGAAAAAGCAATTGATTTTCGCCAATTCGATGATCTTGACGGTCGACTGGTCAACAAATAATACAATGGACAATTGCGCAGATACAATGATTCTTGTAATAAATAAAAACGATATTTCTAGATAAAACTTGTGAATGATAAGCAAATATTAATTGAGCACTTCTAAATTAAATTAACATTTGATTTCCGCCTACATGATTTGTATGCCGCAAATGCAAACAAAGGCAATCGACCTAAAGAGATGACTCTGTTGACGTGTTGAAAGCCCTTTCACTTCCTGCCTTGTCTTACTTTCCATCAACTAAGAAACCAACTTAAAACTTCTATTAAGGCAAATAAATCATTTGAGTTCGAACCTTATATTTATTGAGATCTGTGATTCAATACGCGGTTACAGTTACAGTTTCTATCTCGAGCAAGCCTGCATTGTTGGCCGTATATTTTTGTCGTTTGACAGATGTACAATATTTGTCAACGTTTGCGAACGTTTGCTGAAAGCAAACTTCAATGGCTTCGCAACGCGAAATGAATCTTGATTCGTTGGAACCGTCTCTTGGGAGGCTGTAGCGGTTCTACTTGTATAATATAGTTTGCAATTAATATTATTGTTACATAATTATACTGAACTTTAATTAAAATGCTCGTTACAAAATTAAAGTATGCACGTAAAGCAATTATATATGTTTGCTCATTAATAGCATAATAATTTCTTTTAATTTGATTGGAACATCATATTCACAATCGATTGCTCAATTTATAAATTAATTAAAAAAAATGCTTGATTGCTGAAATCGCTTAGAATGACATCAACAGGTTTGATCAAAGAGATATGAATACAGTGGTTTTGACAGCTCGTTATAGTTTCGGGTCGAGAGTAATATACCTACATACATACGTAGGTTTATACACACGTAGGTACGTACATGTGTAGGTATATTACTCTCGATCCGTACAATATACATAGCCTGGATTTGTTGTCCTATCTGTATTTAGTAGTTTATTTATGAAATTAGTTGTAAGGGTTGATGTGTTTGGGTAGTTATAGTTAAAATCGGTTAGTGCGGAAATTTAATCAGTAAGTTTGTCGAGGCATTATCGCGGGCTGTCGAGCGGTGGTCACTGGGACGTAAGACTGTGTGCACACTGGGCTATCGGATTTAGCTTTAAGAGCATGCATTAGGAATATGTACAGTAGGTGTTCGCACGTTAATCTTACTAATATTTTAAATGTGACAGTTTGTGTGGATGTATGTTTGTTACTCAATCACGCCAGAACGGCTGAACGGATCTGGATGAAATTTGGCACAGAGATAGATTATAGTATGTTTGTTTTTTCTTTTATATTAATGTATTTAATGGTGTACAATAAAGCACATAATAAATAACTATATTTTTCATTCCGGTATAATGTTCCCTTGGGATGAGTAAACACTTTTCACATGGGCGAAGCCACTGGCAGAAGCTAGTGTGGGATAGAGAGCAGTCGAAAGTGACTGCCCTTCAGAGTATTATAAGTTACAGAGATTATGCTCTAAAAAGCTGCACGCTGAGCATTTTTTAAACTAAATTTCGTGAACTTACTTTGAATTACTATAGTTTGTAATATTTGTCTGTGTTGATAATTTATTTACCCCACATGCTAACCAATTTTAATAAATTTCTAGCTTAACACAGAGTTCACGAACTCTCATAAATAATATTAAAAAAAAATCCTTGTGTAGTCATTTTGTTTATAAACGGACCTAAAATATATTCTAACTTGACAGCTCTGATAAATTGCTAATGTTAAGTACATTGAGCTTGTGTAGTGTGCCGTTCTATGTCAAAAGGAATGTTAGCTTGTTCAGACTACTTTAGTTCCCATGTTTAGTTGCTGGGTGTGTTCGACCCCTTACTGGTCGACCCAGTAATTAATTACAGAACGGTTTCTGCCGAATCACGTGCAATAGGCTGACTGTCCAAACCTTTAGCTAGCCCCCATTATTGACTATTTGTGCGAATCCTGTTAGGATTTAATTCAGTAAAATGCAATGTGAACGAGCTTATCTATAAAAATGTACCGCAGGTTATAAAGGATATTTCTTCCAAAATGCAAGATCAATTTCTCGATTTCAAATTCTAGCATACTTACTTAATTATCGATAACTATGAACATAAGTCAAAAACTACTAACTCATTTAGCCTAATGATAAATTAGTGTCCATAAACACCTCCACATCGCTGTTCACTGGTATTGTACTAAAAAGACTGGCAGCATTGCCAGACTGTATGGCACTTTATTGCTGCTGGATATTTTATTATTATTCCTTTATTCTTTATTGTACAACAAGAGATTACATTTGAACAAGTTGATAACAAAATTCATGTACAAAGCAAATTCATGTATTTTTTATTTTGTTCAGGCTATTCTGTCCCACTGTAGGGCAAAGGCTGATGGCGGGATAAGCTTGATGCCTTTCGACAGGACTGGGCAACAATTGCCCATTTCTTTCCAAACCAAGAGGATTGGAAAGAAGAAAAATGATATTTGGATAAAAAAATAATAAACTGTGTAAATATTTTCTACAATCATAATCATCATCATCATTTCAGCCGAAAGACGTCCACTGCTGGACATAAGGCTCCCCCAAGCGTCGCCACATTGAACGATCCCGTGCGTCTCGCATCTAACAGTAAATAATTAATTTCTACAATGATGATACAAATTGATATCATTTTTTATTTTGAACGTACATCGTCCAACGGTGGAGTAATCGCCAGACTACGTTTGTATGGAAGAATAATCGACTAGTGTAACCTTAAGGCCCGTTCCCGTGGCAGATCCGTATTTCCAGGATCGTTTTAATGGATCCGTCGCTACTGGAGGTGATGTTTACACCTCATTTTTACAGTCCCGTTTTAACGGATCCGTCGCTACTGGGGATGGCACGCCCCGTGTGGCTTCTATCCGATAAAACGGATCAGTATTTTAATACTGTTGTGTCTGTAAACGCGCTCATACAACTTCTTAAATTAAATAATTAATTTCTAAAATAACAGCAAATACAAGTAACGATTCCATTTGTGTTTGTATTTAAACATGAAAAAATATGCTTCGGTTTGCTATAGCGGACTAAGTGAAACATGTCGGGAAAATAATAACAGATCATTTTAATCTGGTGAGCCGTGCGTAACGTGTAGCAGAGCCCGTGAGGCTGCGGGGTGGGTGCGTGGCGGGAGCGGGGCGGGAGCGGGGCGGGTGCGTGCGACCGGGACCTCCTCACCATTAAGACGTGATCAATTATCCACGTGCGTTCTTTTCTCCCTATCCTTATCCATTCAGCTAGTATGATTACTTACTACGGAATTTTAATAAAATTTGCTTACAAGCTCGAAACCATTTCGTCATCGTCAGCCGTTGCCTATGAGTTATGACTTCATCAATTTCTTAATGATTAATGAGAATTTTAATGTCTTCATAAACCAATAATCGTACTTAAATATGTATAAAAACACATAAATTAAGACAGTCAATTAAAGAAATCAAACTAAGTTTATGGTCATAGAAGCCATCTGTTTTCGAAGTTGTATTTAACTAAGTGTCTTAAATTAAGAAAACAACTTAATAAAGTACGCAGAAGCATAAAATCGTGTGGAAAAAGGGGAGTTTAATGGAAAACGTGATGTTGAAGATTCAAATTTAGATACAAACATAATGTCCGGTCGCAAGCTTCATGTTTTCATTGTTGTGAAAGACTATTAAGGATAAAAGAAAGTAGTCGAACTTTACTGTTATTTTATAGCACATTGACAGTAGAAGTTTTTATGACAGTTTTTAGTAGGACGCCGTAAAATCTTATGTAAGTCTAACAGAAAATTGAACTAAGATATTAAGCTATTAAATAATAAGCGTTCTGGAGATCGACCCATATTGTTCGGATTTTATTTGAGAAACTGACTAATAATTTCTATAGGAAAATGTGAACATGGTTACAATTATGACGCTATTTTTGTACCGATTATATGTTACTTGAAGTTAGATGAAGTTATTCAAAGAAAAATGCGTAGGTCTTGGAATTTAGTGTTTCAGAGAGTGTACCACGTAGGCATGCCTTTCATCTGGCTAAAATACCAGTTGAAAAAGAACGGCGGCTTTGAAGTTATTTTAACAATCCAAGCAATACTTAAATTCGACGGCGTAGGCTTCTACACGTCTTTCGTTGCTACGGCGTAGCAAAGCTGCTACGATAAGGCCTACGCCGAGTAGCTCTTTTTTTTCTTTTTTTTTAAATTTGTTATGGGTTTGCTCTTGACTCTAGTCTAGGTCAAAGGTGACAGAGACAGAGTCGACGATGGAGTGAGCTTACCCAGAAGAAGCCTGTTCACTCTAACTTTGAAGAGATTCGGGTTGAAAGCGTTCGGTAACATTGACGCAGGTACCGAGTTCCATTCATTCGCTGTGCGCATTATGAAGGATGTTTGAAAGCGCTTGGTGCGAATAGGTGGAATGGCAACAAGGTAAGGATGATAACTTGCAGTGCGTCTAGATGTCCGATGGTAGAAGAAGGCTGGTGGGATGCTCTCAATACTTAACGAATAAAATCGACTTATTCTCTATTTATATTTGTTTTTCGGACTATTCCAGTAAATATCGTCAAACGGACAATTAAGGCCTCTTATACTCGAGTGATTTATTAATAAAGGCCAAAGTTATCTTCCAAGAATCGAGCAACTAAATAAAAAAAAAGAGAGATTCTTGAATGCCCAATTGCCCACTTTCCTAATAAAAAATAACTAAATTAAGTAAGTGCTTACTTACGGTCATAGTTTGCGGGAATCAATTTGATAGGCGTACCGTGTTTTGTTAAGTCCTCGAGCAGTTTCCAATATGGTTTTCTTTTCACTTCTTTTACGCTGTTTTTTCATAAAACCGTGTTTTATTTTTAGTTTCGAATGAACTGCGCTTCCAAAAAATCGAGAGGTAATTCTTTCATCGAATAAATAAAAAAGAAAAAATGTTACAAAAATTATTTGTGTTTCAGCTGATACTATAAATATTTTTCATTGTGAAATAGAAATATGTTGTTTTTAGTGTTTTGGCTTTGTAGAAATATAGATCGGAATGGAAGTTTAAATCTATTTGTCTAATTCCATTTTGGCTGTGAATATTGTTACGCAGTTTTGTGTGAATCTATAAAATTGAAAGTTTATACCTACAATTGTTAGTGTTTAATCCTCCATTAAAAACTGATTAATTATTTCTTTCCACTCTCTACGAGTATCTAAATCTTTAGATCCTCGTAATATTCCATGTGCGGAAATGTTTTCTGCAATGACTTGACACATACTGGGGCGATACATTATCGAATTCTTTTCCCTTTTATAACGGAAAGTAAGTGTAAATCCCACCCTATGATCTCATCACACTTACGATGGGGGAATATTCTGCATTACTCCAAACGCAGAACATTCTCCCATTAAATTATTACTGACCAATGCATTTTTTATGCTTATATAACAACCGAAAACTCTACGAACTAAAAAAAATACGAGACTGAAAAAAGAAAAGTGACATTTTTATTTAATTTCCTTTTTGTGTTAAAATAGCTTGTCTAACAACCATTGACCTTGTTAAATTAAATGTATTCAGTGACACTAGGTCATCTGGTTATTCTGCTGTAGGAGCTTTTTTAGGTCCTGGGTTCCCAACCTTTTGCTATGAAACGTTCTGTTCTCAAATATTTTAACAGTTGAAATAACTTCGTTGTTCTTAAGTCCCCTATTATGTTTGAAGGAGTTTGTCTGCTCCTCATTCCGGGTTTAGTACGGCCAGCAGGCAGATTGAAATTCTGGCTACAGTTTTGCAATAATTTGGCTAAATAAATGTGGAAACTTCTTGATAAGAACTATTTCTTCGAGTAATTTAGAGAGCACCAATAATATACATCATAACGTAAGAGAACTGTATTCCTCGAGTCATCCTATGTATTAGGGCGCGAGCCTATTATTGCTATCAACCGGGCATAAATCCGTACTTCAACAGCTGCTACTTCGATTTTGATTTTGAAATTGATAGTGATTTTAATTTTGAATTTGATTGTATTTCTAATTTTAAATGAATTTATTGTCTAAATTGCCCACTTGTGTATTTTTAATGTAAACAGGAAGAGTGGATGTGCACGCAATTTTTTGCTTAAAAGGTACTTCCTATCATCATATTGTAATTTAAGTATATAAGTTTTAGAAATAAAATAAAAAATTTGGTACTAAAAAATTGTAGACTGAAAGTTTTATAACATTTTCTCTTCTATGATTTCGTGATCAGCAGTAGCGAACTAATGAGGCACTGACATCCCTAATCCATGCTAATATTACAACTGCGTAAGTAACTCGGTCTGTCTGTGCGTTTGTAACCTTTTCACTTCTGAACGGCTGCACAGATTTACATAAAAAATAGGCATACGGGTAGACTATGTTCTGGATTTGAATTTTTATTCCTATAGGATTGCTAGCAGAAGCTAGTATCATATACAATATGTAACACCAATTGGTAAAACAATGTTAGAGGAATCAGTTTGATATGTCGCGGAAATGTAACCTCAAAATTGATTTGCCTACCGAGTGGTCATAGGAAACGATGTTATGTTGTCGAGTTACAGAATCATTGTTAAACCAAACGTGCACGCAGGCCAACCGCTCCAGGGCTTGCCGCAGATATCGACCCTTGTTAATTTACCCATGTATTGTCACGTCACTGCCTCAGACGGATTATCGTTTACTCAGACTTACTCGGCTATAAAAATGGCTAGCCAGTAGCTGGGTTGAGGACGGAGAGGCGGTCACCCAATGTAAAATCAGTATTTTGAAAATCAAAATACTGATTTAACATTGGTATTTTGTAAATCAGTAGAAGGATGGCCGACCCCAAAATGTTTAAATATTAGGTCAATGATGGTACAATGCGACTTTGTTTTTCTAGTTAAATCTGACTTCCAGACGTTTTCTTGATGACCCGGTAAAGCACTGTTCCTTTAAAGTCTTACTTGGTTTTGATAGTCGTATAAAGTGCTCATCAAAGTGTTGTGCTACCAGCGATAAGTATTTTATCACGTTGCACGGATAAGAGAGTACAGTAGTCATAATTCCAACTGCATATCAGCTCATAAATATCTACTGGTCATTGGTTAGTGTTATCATAATCAGTATAAAAGAGATCGAGGTATAAGTATTCAGTTATGACTTAGCTTAGAGGAGACCCGTACCGAAAAGCCAGATAAAAATGGTATTTCAAATTATACGTTTTGTAAGTAACTACACCCGATATCAAATTCAATGCTCCTCATATCATAATCATTCTAAAATACGCTTTCACCAAGAATGATTTAATTAATTCAGCGTGATTTCATCTTTGTAACCTCTATTCAATAAAATTATGTATGTGATATGGAAAGTATCATTGTTGACGAAAACGTGGAAGAGAAATCGTAAAACAGACAGTCAAACGGAGAATAAAACGGTTGAATGATTGCCTACTTACAAAATATCACTTTTGTTAGAGGGCGCGTTCTCGGGAGCTTGGCTACGGCGACTCGGCGAGATTCACTTGTTTGGAGTTCAATCGACGGAGAGTTACGTCATGTTGTAGCCAATGATATCCTGCCTGAGGTTATCAGCACTGTGATTTATCGACCATTCGCATTGCTCTGTTTACTTTTTACCGATATAACTAAGCCGGTTTATGAGAAGGTTGAAACTAAATTAAGAAAGTTATTTTTATACTATAACGTAAAATGTCAACTTTATTAACCTCCGTACTAAGTTTGGTAAATAATGTCCTAGAGTCTTTGAATAATATTCTTTTCACGTTCTTGACTCGTTTATTCAGAAATTTATTTACGTGCCCATCACAGACGGCGTTTAAAAAATTAAGCCGTTTTTGTAAACAATAAACCTCTTGAATAGTTGACGAGATCGATGTTTACTTAAGTACCTAAGTTAATTACTACACGAACAAATTTTATTTAGCGAAAAATTCAATTTCATGTGTAAACAAAACGACAGCCACTTCCATCCGATCGGGTCCGAATTATTTTCGGCTGATGATTTATTGCTACAAACAGACGATAAGTGGCATAGGATTATATAAACTGTATTTTGACATCTTCCAATTCTTCATTGTACGGTATTATCAGAAAACATTAAGATTTGTGAGAATGAGAGATTTATAAAACTTCACCGATCTTAAAAGGATTTTTCCGGGCAATTCAACATTGAAGATTTGTTATGACTTGTATTTTACTACTCGGATGGTTTTGTGTTAAGATATCAATATTTCTATATGTTCACATAAATGAGCATTGCTATAAAATATCAATGATTGCACAAATGTGAAAACACATATTATTATAATGTAGATTACTGTGAAGTGCCTACCAACGATCCCGTTGGTAGGTATAAGGTTTTACAGCTGTTTATACATTATCCTTACGCTTCCCTTCGAATACGTTCTCACCGATTGAACATAAAACGTCTCTGTGCCAAAAAGATTCGAGTCGGTAAAGGAATTCTCACGTTGACGGAATGTGGCAAGATTTGTACAAGTGGGGGTCCTTTGGGAGATGTGTGTAACGAATTCTGGAGAGGCGAGGCAATAAAGCAATGCACTGCACAATGTACTTGAAGTGTGGAAAACTGGAGGGCTAATATGTGCGACGGTCAGTGTACAAATATAGAAGTGGCTAAGGTATTGTTGATGTGTGTAATTTAATCTCGTTTGATTAAAAAAATATTGTACACTTTTCTTCAAGATTTCAAGCAATCTTCTTTATAAAAACTATACGAATCCACATGATTCTCACTAGATATCGTAAAATAAAAACATGCATATTAGCTCTCCATTATTATTACTCCACTAGCTTCAAAAGTGAAGAGTTATCGGCGATCGCAAGATCACGTGAATGTTCTACCGGGAGAAAAAGTCTGTGTCTAATTAATAAAGTTTAAAGTGTGCTACCATCCAAATCCGTTCAGCTGTTAAGGCATGACAGATAAAAAAGTATAGACTTTCTCACTTATAACATTAATTAGCTTCTGCCAGCGGCGTCGCCTGCGTGAAAGTCGAAAAATATCCCCTTTCACGCGGGCGATATACACGGGAAAAATTATATGTTCTATTCCTGATATATCTTTCACGGTTCAAGCAGCTCGTTTGTGGAATGCATTACCTATTGAGGTAAGACGTGCGCAAACATTACCTATATTTAAAAAAATGGTGAAAGAGCATTTCCTTTCTCTGTAACTATTCTTCTCCTTTCTCTGCTCTATATTTGATATTTATTAGTATATTATTTTATTTGTATGTATGTATTTTATGTAATATATAAGTAATATTATTTAAGACAGTTTTTTGTACACTGACAGCCCTATGTCTATCTCCTCTCGTCCAGTCCATCCAAAGGTTGTCTGTAAGAGATTGCCCTGTGCGATAAGACCGCCCATTGTACACTTATCTTTATAAATGTTTTTGTCCTGTAATTATTTAAGTGGTGTACAATAAAGTATATAATAAATAAATAAATATCCCTGTGCCAAATTTCAGCCAGATCCGTTCAGCGGTTCTGGCGTGAAGAAGTAACAAACATACACACTCACAAACTTTCGCCTGTATAATATTATAGTGTGTACGCACTCGTCATTAAAACCCGTTGGCGTTGGTGCCCTTATCGGACATTGTATAATAGTGCAATAGGGCACGACGGCCACTGGTGTGGATTACGACCGGAGTGACACTTACTAAGTGTACTGACACCAGTGTTTACCTACACGGATGGGCCACCGGCACGGGATGTTTGTTACGGGATTACATTTCGTTCGCCTGAGGTTGAAGCTCTCTAGAATCCTTAATGACGTCATGCTGCATAGGTAGGTAATTCAAACTTGGGTGTCTTTGTTTCAGTTTAAAGCACAATGGTATAGAGCTGAGAAGAGAAAAAACCGGCCAAGTGCTAGTTGGAATCGCGCATGAAGGGTTCCGTACATTTAACGCAAAAATCGGCAAAAAAATCACGTTGGTTGTATGGCAGCCCCAATTAAATATTTATTTTATTCTGTTTTTAGTATTTTTTGTTATAGCAGCAACAGAAATACATCATCTGTGAAAATTTCAACTGTCTAGCTATTAAAATAATATGGTGACAGACAGACAGACAGACGGACCGTGGAATCTTAGTAATAGGGTCCGGTTTTTACCATTTGGGTACGGAACCCTAAAAAAGGGCTTCAACTGTGTGAATGTTTTCTTTAACTATGTCTGCTTCACTCGTAATAAATTAATCATTACAGCCGAAAGACGCACATTGCTGGACATTCCCAAACGTCGCCATATCGACAGCTCCTGTGATTTTTACATCCTGCAGATTCTTGCGAACTTCTCTAGGTCATCGGTTTATTTTGCGGCCAGCCTAACAAAGCTGCGCCTTTTTGTATGCGGTTGTTGGAGTTCGACCCACGACCCAATGTGCCTGAAACTGCAATTCTTCGAGCAGTATCTTTGGTCTGTATTAAGTTCTCTGGATCTGATATCGCAGTTCACTCCGAGCAAAGCCCTCTCTATTGCCCTTTGGGTGACATCTAGTCTTCTAATAATTGATATTAAAATTTATTTGTTGAAGTGTGTTTTGATGTTTTTTGATCTAATAATTGTCTTATTCTTTGTTGCTAATGGGCTCTTTGAGGTTTTCACCAATTAGTTTACTCAATTACTTAATTGTTTTTACTTCTAATCATCTTTGTAATAAAATATTTTTTGCAAACATACTATTGTTTCAAAAATATCGTCGAGCATTATCCATTACAAGTGAATTCGATTTTATTTTCTACAAAGAGTTTTACAGTAATGGAAGGTCTATTTTAGTTATCTTGAATAATTGGGTGATTATAACATCGATGGTACTAAATTCACTGTTTTGCAATGGCAAACAATGCCTTTAATTTGTACGACTATTAAACATTCGAGTTGGACTTATTTAATATTCCATTTTAAGTGCTTACTCTTATGTACGTAATGCAATCATTATAAAACGCGTTGTCTGTCTGTTAGTGCGGTTATAATTCGAGAACTAAAAATCCGCTTTGAGTTATTTTTATTTTGGGTTTTTGGTCACGCCTCCAGGTTTCCAGGATTTTCATGATATTTTTTTGGAAATTCTTTGAAGACCCTATTAAATGAGGTTTAACATGTCCAAATTTGAATCATCGTCCTTCGTGAAATTCACGATCTGGTTTATGTAAAAACATCTTAGACACATCTTATGCTAACTACCTAAACGGAGCCTTATTTGGATTCTATTGAAGTTATGAAGCATAAGAATATAATGAGCTTTGTGATAATATTCCAGTATTACTTCGACAAAATAGTTGAAAGGAAATGGAACATTTGCCGAAAAGTTTGTTCTTATAAGTTCATATAACTATAAACTTGTGCCTAAAGTTGGATATATTCATCATTATCAGCTTCTTTGAATACCAACTTATCTAACTATTAAAACTTGGAAAGTATGTACCTATCCAATTTACTTGTTTATTCTGTTAGTACCAACAAATAAAAAATCCAAGCAACGTCCAAATACACTACATCATCTACCTAGCCTTTTTCCAACTATATTGGGGTCGGCTGCCAGTCTTACCGGATTCAGCTATGTACCAGTGTTTTACATGGAGCGACTGCCTATCTGACCTCCACAACCCAGTAACGGGTAACACAGTACCCCTTGGCAAGACTGGTGTCAGATCTCAAGCTTCTGAATACGCGTAACGACTGCCAAAGATCTTCAAATGACAGCCGCGACCAACGGCTTAACGTGCTTTCCGAGGCACGGAGGAAACTCGGTATGTTGAAATGGTCACCCATCCACGGACCGACCTCGTCAAGCGTTACTTAACCTTGATGATCGACCCGTGCGGCTGTTAATATTTAGCCACGAGCTCCTCCAAATACACTACAAAGGTCACAATAACTTTATGATGGAACTCGGTGTCAAAAAACTAAGGAACAAAATCAAAATCACCGACTTTCGAAATAAAAGTCAATTTGACCTTTGTTGTGTTTTTATTTGTAAGTTGGTTGTATTTTCTGTAAAACGTTTTTCATGTCTTTCATACGTTTCGATGTTATTCTTGTCGGAGTAATTAGATTAGTTTTTTTAATACCTAAAATACTAGTACCTAATTGCTATTTCTTTTTCGGTAGTTTTCCTTGTTTCTGAATTAAGTGTATGTGTGTGTGTGTTTAAAAGGGTATGTGTAAAAATGAAAGAGGAAAGCTGATTTTTTCAAAATTATTTATTACAATCTTTTTTCTTTTTTTTTTAACTGCACAAAGGTAATTTATTAACATATATACAATTGATTATTCTAAAAAAAAACCATATACAAATACAAAATGGAGACGGAAAAGAGCTCATTGTGCATCAAAAAATTCGTCCACATCGATGTCAACGGGAAAAGTGCCCATAACGCTGGCAGCATTGCCACGTTGGATGGCAATGCTGATTCTCTGGCCGAAGAAAAGGCCAACCCTCTGGTCACGTGAAGAGTCGACGAGCTTTGTGCTAATTTCTCGAAAAAGTCGATGCGCTCTCGGACCCCATGGACCTAATGTTTCAACCCCAAACGGCTCAAACTTATAACTTCCAATAAGGTTGTTATATTTGCGCCGTTTGAGGTTTTCTGCACCAGCAGCAGCCGCCCCAGCACAGCCCGCCGTGCTAAGAAGATGGGATGGCGCAAGGGTGTCGACACATGTTGCATCCCACACCAAAGGCCTACCCACCTTCCAAGGCATTATGGTCATCCCGTCTGGTCTCTCCCCATCGTCGCGTGCCGAGCCATTGGGTTCTAAAACAGCTGGCACCCCGGCGGTGACACGAGCCCGACGTATGATGTCATTAATGCTGGCGTGCCGTGCTATCCAGCCAGCGCTCCTACTGCAGGATAGGCCATGGTGACCGAGGCGGTCGACTGCCTCACCACATTTCATCTTTATTTCTTACAATTTTACGTAAAATTAAATAATATCACTTACTCACTGACATACGAATCTTAAGAAACTTAAATACTAACTTAACTATCTACACTAAACACGAAGTCTGTCAATAAAAATAAAATACAAGGCTGGTTAGCGCTGCGATGAGAGCTGTGTGATGTCCTTTGTGACTCTGAAATAAAAAACAATAGGTTAGAAATATCACTATTTTTTTTTTACAATTTTTTATCAATTAAAATTGCAGTCACGAGAAACAAGCGTGTGCGCAATTTCCGCTTAATCGAACATTGGGAAGTAGGTCGAATTTAACTTTATAAGGCGAGACAAATATTATTATAAATAGTCTTAATGTGTTGTGTACCTGCTTTATCTCCAAATCCGGCCAAAGGAATGGTTTATCTTTTTGATACATCCATACTCTCAGGTTTCGTACCCCATCTTGACTGGATTTTTCTGCAAAATTTAAAAATACACGACCTTATTAAATTATTTAAAAATATTAGGCATTCGAGAAATCCTATTAAGGCAACAAGAATTCGCTCCTATCATTTATTTTTATCAAATGCCACTTCGACTTTGGTTATTCTAATTACTTCTATGAATGACTCCACGATCTGTTATTTTGGTTCATTCCTTGCAAAGATTATTAAATGGAAATCATTTTAAAAATCTTTCAATCACGTGCTAGTACTACTTAGAATCTAGTCTCAGAAGAGATAATCACCTGATTGTTTTCACATGTCGGACAGAGCCAGTCCCCGTCGGGTGCCGAGGTGATCCCTACGCACGCATAGTGGTACCACTGGCGCTCACAGCTTGCCCCGTCGCAACCAATCATTGGCACGTCTTCTATGTAATCTCTGCAGAAGCAGAAATTACTGTGCCGCTCCTTCTTTTTCCGTTCTACTTCCAGTCGAGCGGCAATGGTCTCTTTAATTTTGTAGTCCCTCTCCTGTAGTTCTTTTTTGTACTCCTCTGAAACCTCACTGGTTTCGAAGAATTCTGCATGTACGGGCAGAACACTGCAGATATGCAATGTGTTTGGCCACCGCTTCACCTCGCATTCATCACACGCAGTGCTCCCCGTTCCGTGGCGCCAATACATGTGCTCCATTAAACGGCTGTACTTAAAATACTGCTTATGGCACACGCCGCACAAGAAATTGTTCAGGTAATCTCTGCAAGATCTCATTTTGAAACTAGTCAACACGCACAAACGACACGAACACTCACAACACTGTTGAAGGAATGATTAAATTATTTGCAACTCTTTAAAGGAATCTGTCGAAGGCATATGATATTTGAGAGAGGGGGTGCGGTAAACATACCCTAATTACCAGTAGGTACCTGAATGACCAATGTTAACGATGAAGTATAATAGGAGGAAATCCCTTTGTTAATTACTTTATTTCTCAAGAAACAACATACAAAGCTTGTAAGCTCAGGTGTCTAGCCCCAGATAATAGAACCGAAGTCACTATTGTATTTTTTCTCAAAACAAAAGACGCACGGTTGGCGCAGTGGTTGAGCGATTGACTGCTGCGCTGCGTGTCACGGGTTCAATTCCCGCACGGAACAAATATTTGTATGACGAATATTTGTATTCCGGCTCTGGGTATTTGTGTATGTGAGTTTATATGTTTGTAAACGCACCCACGATACAGGAAGAAATTCCTAGTGTGGGGTTTACAAAAAAAAAAAATCTTTACAAATATGTAAAATACAGCAGACAATATGGCAATATTTTTGGTTCTTATATTCAAGCATACTAGTGAACTAAGGGTACCTATTTGTCGTGTTATTATTCGTATTTTCGAATCGATATTGACTGAATAAATAATAATTTATATTTTGTCGAATGCTACAGTATTTAATAGCCTGATTTATAATTACGTGTTACTATTTAAAAGTAGCTGTTTGCTAGAGTCTAGAGAGTCGTTCCGGTTATCATTTAAAAAAATGAAAGGACACGAAGAATCGAATATTAGGGTTAATGTTCACTGGCGGCAGGGAGAGCGAAGTTTTTGTTACTTCACTCTCACTGCCGCCGAACTGTCTCTCGTCTCAGAACTGTCTAGTGGCAGAAAACAAACGCTATAATGTAGGTATGAGCTAGACCTAATAGTTTTAGAACGCTCTGGACCGGGCCGACTATCATCCCAAAAGGCCTTGGAGGAAACTTATTACTCGGTAAATCTCAAAACATTTTGATGCATAAGTGATAAAAATATCGGGCATTTCACATAATTCCAACGCCTCGATGCCAGTCATTGGGTACCCCTTACGACGGCACTTAGATAAAAGACGGTCATTTCAATCGAGGCGGAGCTTCCTAGTACGTATGGCGTTCATCCCGGCTTTTTTTCAAAAAGGAGGTTATCAATTCGTCTGTATTTTTTTTGTGTTTTACCTCAGAACTTTTTACTTACTAGGTGGACCGATGTTGATGATTCTCTTTTTATTTGAAAGCTGGTGCTTGCCATGTAGTTCAATTTAAATTTGATTAAGATCTGATGAAGAACTTCGGAGATATACATCAGCACTCTTCAACAAATGACGGCAAATCTCTCGGGATAACTGCAATCGCATGTTTGTTTATTCTTTACACAGCATTTTTTTTGTTTTAACATAACATCACACTGGTACGCTCTAAAGGGGTACGCAGTTGTGAACAGTCCACCCTGGTACCTATACTCTCATTCCACCGGTGTTATTTAAGTTTCATGTTATTGCGTAAATCTATTCTGGCATCACTTTGGGCATTAAGGAACCTAACCTATAGAACTGGTCCATTATGTACCACAACAAAAATGTGAAAAATAATAAACTTTTTTACACAAAATAACCGACATCCAAATAAAAAACTACAAATTGAAAAATAACATCTGTTTCAGAAGTCGGTGTCAATAAACGAAGAAACGAAAACAGGAATTCCGACTTCCGGAATTGAAGTTATTTGTAGTGTTTTTATTTGAAAGTAGGTTGTGTTTTTTGTAAGAAAGTTTTAATAAAATTATTTTGACCGTACATAAGTAGACTTTTCGTTGAAGCCTTTCAAGTTTTTAGTTATGATTTGACCAAGCTTAAAGCCTATCTGATATTGTCGTGCTTTTTTTGGTTTGACTTTACGATTATACCGTATATATCAAACAAATTATTATTCTCCTACTCGTTTCTGTTTGGTCGAATCCCAAACGTACGGCTTCTAACGCAAAATGTCCAGCTTAATTAACTACACTATCTTATTTTTGATCTGACATCCCTACGCGGGTCCATCAACTGCATTTAATGGTTGCTGCTCACAATGGCCACACTATATTCGTTGATAGAACTATTGACTTTTTGTGAACAAGTGAATCGGAGGAATCAACGCCGACTGCCCTTGGACAGCTGAGAGACTATAATAAGAATATAAGCCGTTCGAATGGTAGATCGTTCTACCATTCGAACGGCTTATATTCTAAATTTGGTATGGTTTGGTACGTACTTGGCCGGTTTTTAAGAATTGGTTTACCTCAGGGTTTTGTTTTTTTCTGTAATATCGTCATACTCATAAAACCACTCTATGATAATTAACACTCTGTGATTTTTTTTGGTATTTCTTAACATGAGTTCCAATATGGAATCAATGTGCCTCAAAAGGCACGCAATATCACATACATATGGACCTACCACTACGAACGAACGAATTAAAAATATTTATATTATATTCGTAACATACTTATCACTAAGGAGTTCCTGTGGCCTCTGTGGTCTTCTTCATCAGTTCCACCTCACCGAATGAGATTTTCTGAATACAATGTTAGCCATGCCTATAATACTGACTCTGGCTTGGTGATAATGGAAACAAAAAAAATAATTTTCAAAAGTGGCCCATAATTGACGGAGAAATAGATGAACATAAACAAAATAAATACATACAGTAGAACATAGCACCACCTCCTTTTTGGGCACTCGGTCAAAAATAGTTTTAACCCAGACCATTAATTTTTGTATGTTTTGAAATTTTTTAACCTAATACGAATGCTTCAATGTATGTTTTGTGTTGTGTCACGTTTTCGTTTCGGTTAGATACGTTTCTGTACCAGACTTCACTTTTGAGCATCGCAGGATCAAATTTTCTCGTGGTGCTAAAGTTATTATGTGTTTTCACATATTTAACTGTAACGTCGATAAAACACAGCGAAAAGAGAGCAATGAGTGGAAGCCAAAACAATTTTTTTGGTTTATTTTTGTGCCCGTTTTCAAAGACTACCAATATTATACGGGGTTAATGAGGTTTTCAGTAAAGATCCTAAAGAGTTCTGCTATTAATCGAATGGTTTAACATTGCTGGAGTATTTTTTAAATTTGATTTTTTTGTATTGAATTACGCTGCTCGTTACCATCACAGCAATTGTTTGAAACAGTTTTTTTTTATAATATGTTATTTCTCATAGCGCAGTGGGTTCCTGAAGATCAGCGTCATCACCGAGGCAGTCCTAAAAAACGGTGGCGTTATGATTGACTGGAAAAGGCTTTAGAAGAAGACCATTGGCAATGTATGGAAACCCAACAATAAAACAACATAAGTGAATAAAAAAATATAGGTAAAAATACAAAGAAAGAGCATACATGCTTTCAGAAATACCAAATTTGTCTATAAACATCGATGTTATGTCACCCAGGCTAACTGTGAATCAAATCTTCATTTACAGTTATCATGTAGCTGAAACACAACTGTAGGAATGTCTTTGGTTCACGGTACAAGATATGATGTGAATGTGACATTGCTGTCTGCTGCATACAGCTGCAAAAGTCACGGAGAGAATTTACGATATGAATCTTGCTCGGTTCATTTAGTTTACACCTTCGAGCATTTCGCAGTATACAAAGTAACCAGTGTGAAGTGGACATCGTGAATGCAGGTGCTTGTAGAACTCACAAAGCGGCTGGGCGCTGCTCCGTCACTAATGTTAACTGTATTTGAAGACGGGACAATAAATGTAGGCGTTGTAGCAATAAATGTAGGTGAGGCTGCTGTTTGGGTACTTTGTGTCTACGAGGTTGTTATCTATGAAAGGACAGTCTTATTCATTAAAATATCTGAACTGTTTAGCCTGCACAGATTCTTGATACAAATTCTGTATAGAGAATTATGCTAATCAGTTTCTAAATAGTTGAGAGATTTTTTTTTGAAATACTTCTGTAGATAGGGTATGTTTAAGTGTTGCCCACCTAACCGCACGCAAAAATTGTGACACAGCTCATAAAAGTCAGGGAAAATATTTTTGTGCCAACTTAAATTGACCGTTAATTCAAATCGTTTACTGTACCTAATTTTTGACATTTAATTTGTATGAAATATGTATAAGTGCTACAACAGTACAGAATTGCGTAGTCTCATTTGATAATTTATTAATCCCAGACTATACAAAATTTGCTTGGTTTTAATGAGAAGGTTTATTCTATAAGTAGTTCTTAAAAATAAAAACTTCTAAGTAGTATTGGTTGTTAGTTAGAATTCTGTTAAGCTCACGAATGAATGCTAACGAGCAAATTCGATTGAGTCCTAACCAAGACTTTTGAGATGAGTAAAATAAATAGGAGACCGTAGGCCTCCCTCTCTTTTTTAATGATAGGCTCGCGTTTATCTTATCTTATCTGATGTTAAACGATGATGTGGTCGACGCGCTTACCTGGAAGTAACCTATTCACTCTCGATTTAATGATTTCCAAGGTTGTGGCTATCAGGAAATACAGACTCGAAACCTGAAATAGTTTTAACTGAGGCCCAGGAGAAGATGGCAGACACACATAGATGGTAGAGATGTTACTTTGCAACTGTAATTAGAGATACACATATTGCTTGCCCGCTGATCTGCGAGTGAAAGAAAACAGAATATGTTAGCTTTCCCTTGACCATGTTTACGACTCAGCTTCACGTAGTCTGCAACGTAGCAAACAATCCAGTTGTGTCCGATTGCAATATTTAATTAAAGTGAACACTTGCAAGCCGCTGCAAAATAAATGTCTGAACCATCTCTTGCGAGTTCTGATATCCTGGTACTGTAAACATAATATGCGAGCTATGCAGAATCGATATAATAGCAAAAGGAATGAATTTCTACTATCGTCATCATCATCAGCCTATTAATGTGCCCATTGCTTGGACACAGGCGTCCTCTCTGTTAGAGAGGGACATTGGAACTGTGATTTTTTCTATCAAGAAAGAATGTTCGTGATTGGATGAGAACTTCTGGAGATTATTATTTAATATACTTTATTGTACATCACAAAAACACCTCCTATAAATCAAATAAGTTTACCTCCATATTTTTGGTTGTGATTAAAACTTTCAGAAACTGAGGTAATAAGTTGTCATGTTCAAACTAACACATCATAGTCTACTTTAAGATTTGAGCATAACAATTAACACTTTCCGCATAAAGTTTGCAGAAATGCCGCGTTAAAGTTGCAAGTGCATGTGAGTTTAGAAAAAGATATAAAAATTGAAAGATCATCATGTGAAAAACGATGTCCTACTAACTTGCAAAAACTATCAGAAGGCAATTTCGTCATCTTTTTCATTCACACCTTTGAACAAAAATAATATAGGTACCGAGTCGTGTTAAAATCCCTAACAAAATTTGTTAACGACCTGCCAACTTTCAATATTACATACATGAATGTATTAAATAACAAAAAAAAATAACATTAGGGTGCTTGCATTCTACGCTCGGCATCAAGTTAGCAACTTTACATTTTCCGTGAGAGCTTCTAGAGAGCAATCAGGCTTTAATAGTGAAATCTAACTACATTTATGAGAGAAAAATAAATACTTTATACATGTACGCTTGTATGCCTGCCCCGAGCGTGTGCTTAGCCGTGTACGAGCCACTTGCAAGTTTGATGTACTTTTTTTTTAATTTCCTTTCATCGGTATGTTGTTTTTTTTTTGTTAAAAGTTTGTATTTAGACTCAAATGTGATACTGTTGTAAGTATTGTAGCGTTATTAAATAAAAATAAATAAAACTTTTTTAACGCAACGATAACGTATAATTTTAAATTAAACACACAAACACCGAAAACATGAAAATAGTAAAAAAGTAAACATGTTATTTTAAAAAAGGAATGACGCAATAGTCAATATCGTTTAAATTATTTTTAGTATTTAGTAAAATAAACATATGAGTGAAATTATGGCAAGGCATAAAAGAATAAAGCGGAAATCACGTGCCTAATCTTCAGACACAGTTGCAACCAGTCCAATGATGGCTTAAGCATTAAATTAAAGTACGATACCGTAACATGACACAAGTAAGGTAATAAAAGTTTTTAAGTACGCTAACTTAAAATGTAAGCTACATAAATATAAACAAAAATTTCAAAGAAATATGAAAGCAGACAATTGTTATTGGATGAACCAAACCGTCTTCCGTAGAACCTCTTCAACCATTCACGATTTCTTTAATAGAATATGTACGGAACCCGTTGAAAGATGTTCGGAACCCCGAAGACTGCAGGTACTCCTGAGGTAGTTCGTTCTGTCCCGGGGTAAAGAGCCGAAAGTCGGCTCAACTGATATCTACAGACAAGGAAATTGACCATCAAAATTATGGAACCAAAAGGGTCTGAAATACCAGAAGAAATCGACATTCAAAAGAATAATTAGTAAGAATAGTCATTACATACCAGTTTTGATTCATGATGCATAAACACTTGTCAGCGACATGGTTATTTTTATGATAAGCTTGTCATCATTATTTTGGCTGGACTGCCCTATTCTTCAATCTGTCGAACGGCAACTATGAGGCATGTCCTGGTAGCGAAACGATAGTTGGTGTCTCTGACAGAGCTCAATTACAGAATGCGGTCCGCAAGCTCCGGCGCGCCCGCGGACCCGAATATCACGTACCCTTGGCCTAACGACAAGGAATGGTTTCCTGCGATTTCCGTACAAGAATGGACATAGCTATGGTCATATTGTCGCTGGCAATTTAAAACAAACTATTAAACAGTTACTTTAAAAAAAATACCAATAATAAATTTAGTAGTGGATAACAGAGCCAAACATTTTTATCAAAATTCTTTGTGACAGTCTTAGAAAAAAATCGTCTTCTGTTTTCTTGACAAACGAAATATGCAAATTTGAAAAATTATAACCAGCCTGCTTTGACAAATTAAAAAAAAGGCTAAAGCAAAGCGTCTTGTAGCGATCACGCTACAGTATGCACTATAAAATAAACTTATAACGTTCTGTAATGCAGTGGTAGGTTTCTAAGTGTTAGTCGGAAATCTCTTAAATTGTTAGTCGACCTTAACAAAATCTGTGAAGACGAGCATGTTCGTAGAACACTGGGCTTCATAAAGCAGGAGACAGTGTTTTTAAAGCAGTGCCTTTACTTATGTATAACTGGAAGAACTTTATATATACTCAATAAGAAAAAACTTTGAGAAACTAACCGACATAGAAAACATAAGACATCTCCGCTTACATCGAAATCTTTCGCTCTAAAACACGATAAACATACTTATAAAGAACAAGTAGAAACGTTTGAAATGCAAACATTTTACGTTGTCTTTGCGAATATGTAACTACAATATTTGCTAGTGTACGCCCTTTAGCGTGCATTTTATGTCAGATTCAGGCTCTGCTTGGCCGTCACTTTGCATATGAGCGGCGAATACGGGATTTTATCCCAGGATGAAACCCGGGATAACTTTATCTCACAATCTCGTCTTGCGTCGCTGATTTTTAAATTCAAGTAGTCGCTACGTGTATTATGTAAATTGATTCGAGAATGTTCATTGTATTTTGACTTAAAACCTAAAGGATTTTGGCGTGGGATTACCCACTAATATTAAATGTAATTTATTCAATATTGCTCTGAAAATATTCGTGATTTATATTTTTTGGTAAACGAAAATAGAAATAGAATATGCTGATACGTAAACTTGATTTATTACCTATACCAAAATCGCACGGAACTGTCAATCGTTTCAGCATAATTTTATACCAACCACTAGCTTCTGCCAGCGACTTCGCCCGGGTGAAAAGAGTTTTCTTATCCCAAAGGAACATTATACCGGGATGAAAAGTCTATGTGCTATTCCAGATTATAATCTATCGCTGTGCTAAATTGCATGCAGATCCGTTCAGCCGTTCGGGCGTGATTGAGTATCAAACATACTTCCATCTATCCATCAGAACTTTCGCATTTCAGTATCAGAAAATATAGGAACACCTAGGACAGTACTGAAATATGTATGCATGTATTCCTGGAAAATACTGGACAAAATTTTATTGCACTCAACCGTTCAGCTCGGCGTGGACATAAAGAAGAAATATTTTAAGTGTTGGTTCAAGCTAGAGGGCACTTTACTATCTGACTTAACGCGTGATCGCGGGGGTTGCTAAGTGCTCACAATAAATTGCTCGGTGTGAGCACTACTTCAGGTGCTTTTTCATTAGTCGAGTTTCCTTGACAGTTAAATGCTGCAAATAGTTACCTTCGCTATCTAAACAATTGCCCCTCTCATTGTACTAATCCCTGGTATTTTAAAATGCAATAAATTGGGATTTTGTTTTGTGAAAATGTTTACTGTTCCGTGTGCGGAATGCGGTGTTAAACCTCTAATTAATAATAACCATGTGTGCAATTTCAAATACATATATTATGGTTCGGAATGCTTTAATGTGACTTAGGCACAAATGATTAACTGGCAATTAATGAGCTTATCATCATCCAATGCAAAATAATAATTTAATTCATTTAACTTATTTAAAACTGGAATATAAAGCGATCGTAGACAATGAATTACAGACAATCTGAATTTTGTACAGATACGGACAATAGTTTTAATGTATACTCTATTGCATTTTCTACAAGGACATCCGACCGCGAGCCTCCATGCCAGTGGTAAAATTGAAAATAGTTATTTGAGAAATTCAAAACATGGTTGGTTTTGAGCAAGAATGGTCGACAGATAGTTTATAACTATCCCCTTGATTGGCCTCACACTATTTTGACTGACGGACCATTAGAAATTACTAGGACTACTATAATTGGCCTCTGCTTTCGGGCATATATGTAGGCGTGATGTTATGTAGTGGGGCGACATATTATTATTTTATTTAAGTTCTAGAGTGGCGACCGCGTACCGGCAGACGCAGCGTTGGGAGTCGGGAGGCCTAGTCTAGGTGGAGCGACGACCTGGTCAAGGCTGCGGGCGTCCGGTGGATGGACCGATTAGTGTAGCGACGCTTGGGGGAGGCCTATGTCCAGCAGTGGACGTCTTTCGGCTGAAATAATGTAGTTAGAAACGGGCTGGCTTCCCAGCGGCATTTCCTGTAATATCCAATTGCTTGCCAAAACCCTCTGAATTTTTACTCAAAAATAATCACATATCTCTCTAGCGTAATCAAATTAGTACAGGAAGAGCAAAGGAGCTTGGAGGGATGATTATCCAGACATCGCATGTTAGGATTAGAGTGCACTAGGTATATACCTAGTGCACTCTAATCCTAGGATTAAGGACTACCGCTGGATACTAGAACATATATTTTAATCCTTTCTGCTTGGATTAGAATGCATTGCAGGCTTTGTGGATTGACTTGCAGGCAATTTCATTAGTTTTCAATCAATCTATGATGCGTAAACTGGCATGACTTGCTTTCTATTGTTTTTAATTAATCTGACTGGATGAATGACTAGACATCCGATGCCTTGGGGATCCGATCTTTGGGTTACAATTTATTTGCTACTCTGTATGTGTATATTCCATTTTCACGGATGGTGCCGCATTATGCAGCCAACCCTGGATCTAGATTTTAATGGATTTCAAATTAAATATTTTTGCCTAAAATGTTATTTTTATGATACTTAGATACATACCTGAAGACCGCTGACGGTGTTGGTGTTTAGAGCAAAACTTGGCATTACCGTGATGGCGGAATAGATTTTTTTTCTGATAAAGAGTCAAAGCTACCACTGATCACCGGTTTCTTTAGAACTTCAGGTCTTTAGCTGAAAATTAGGGTACATAAAAAAGCTCAAGAATACTTAAACTTAAATTTAGATAGGTATATCCCCAAGGATGTGCCCTTACATATTGTTTCAGCGTGGTCTTTTTAATAAATAATAATAATAATAATCTTTTATAAGTCCATAGGAATTTTTAGAGGTCTCGGTTCCACAAAATGATACATACATATAGACAACACAACAAGACGTGGAGTACAAAGATACTGCTTATTTCTTAATGATGTTGACCACAAGGATGGCTTTGATTGGATAAAAATCCCACACTGTCTCTAGTCTTATCACTTAAGTCAAGGAGCCTTTTAAAGATTTTACATGAAAACAAAACAAGGCACATCCGGCTCAACCAGCTCGGTTACTACCTCGACTGGCTACTATTGAGATCGCATTAATGTTGTTAAAGTTGTTCTTTCTCACGAAGAAGGGTTACGTGACTTTTATGACGCCGAAATAAGATTTATTTTGCTACGATTCATCCCTCATCGTGAGATAGAACAACTTTAACAATTGTATTTCGTTCTGACCTATTTATTGTCTCTTTGAAAATATAAAGAATAATAATAATAGAAGCGATCGCGGCATGCGATAAGGACGCTCATTGTGTGTGTGAGTACTTGTAATATATCTACATTCAAAACTTAAACACCATTAAATATCTTATGGTGTATAATAATAAAGTATATAATAAATAGATAGAAGTATCACAAAATAATGCCAGTGATCAAAATTGTTCCAATGATTTGTAAAGGAAGTCGTGTACGCTGAAGCCTGTATTCTTAAGATTAATCGGTATTGTATCATCGATGAAAATGTATTTACATTTTATTTTTTTAGTTCATAGTTTATCAAATAGGCTCTTTATTAGATATATCATCACATAATACTCGTTTATCGTAAAAACATGTAGGTATTTGTTTGAACGTATACCTCTTGAGTGCTAATTAGCAGACACAGTAGAAAAAGCAATTGATTTTCGCCAATTCGGTGATCTTGACGGTCGACTGGTCAATAAATAATACAATGGACAATTGAGCAGATACAATGATTCTTGAAATAAATAAAAACGATATTTCTAGATATAACTTGTGAATGATAAGCAAATATTAAGTGAGCACTTCTAAATTAAATTAACATTTGATTTGGCAATCGACCTAAAGAGATGACTCTGTTGACGTGTTGAAAGCCCTTTGACTACCTGCCTTGTCTTACTTTCCATCAACTAAGAAACCAACTTAAAACTTCTATTAAGGCAAATAAATCATTTGAGTTCGAACCTTATATTTATTGAGATCTGTGATTCAATACGCGGTTACAGTTTCTGTCTCGGGCAAGCCTGCATTGTTGGCCGTATATTTTTGTCGTTTGACAG
The DNA here is from genome assembly GCA_948252205.1 of Orthosia incerta. NCBI lineage: Eukaryota > Metazoa > Arthropoda > Insecta > Lepidoptera > Noctuidae > Orthosia > Orthosia incerta. The sequence goes on from OX411748.1 coordinate 14,078,931, forward strand.
ATGTACAATATTTGTCAACGTTTGCGAACGGTTGCTGATAGCAAACTTCAATGGCTTCGCAACGCGAAATGAATCTTGATTCGTTGGAACCGTCTCTTGGGAGGCTGTAGTGGTTCTACTTGTATAATATAGTTTGCAATTAATATTATTGTTACATAATTATACTGAACTTTAATTAAAATGCTGGTTACAAAATTAAAGTATGCACGTAAAGCAATTATATATGTTTGCTCATTAATAGCATAATAATTTCTTTTAATTTGATTGGAACATCATATTCACAATCGATTGCTTAATTTATAAATTAATTAAAAAAATGCTTGATTACTGAAATCGCTTAGAATGACATCAACAGGTTTGATCAAAGAGACATGAATACAGTGGTTTTGACAGCTCGTTATAGTTTCGGGTCGAGAGTAATATACCTACATACATACATACGTAGGTATATACACACGTAGGTACGTGCATATGTAGGTATATTACTCTCGACCCGTACAATATACATAGCCTGGATTTGTTGTCCTATCTGTATTTAGTAGTTTATTTATGAAATAAGTTGTAAGGGTTGATGTGTTTGGGTAGTTATAGTTAAAATCGGTTAGTGCGGAAATTTAATCAGTAAGTTTGTCGAGGCATTATCGCGGGCTGTCGAGCGGTGGTCACTGGGACGTAAGACTGTGTGCACACTGGGCTATCGGATTTAGCTTTAAAAGCATGCATTAGGAATATGTACAGTAGCTGTTCGCACGTATATCTTACTAATATTATAAATATGACAGTTTGAATGGATGAGTGTGTCTATTATTACTATAGTCAAATGTTTATTATTATTCCTTTATTGTACAACAAGCCATTACATTTACAAGTTGATAACACACTGTATAAATATTTTATACAATCATCATCATCATTTCAGCCGAAAAGTCTTTACGTCGCCACATTGAACAATCCCGTGCGTCTCGCATCTAAAAGTAAATAATTAATTTCTACAATGATGATACAAATTGATATCATTTTTTATTTTGAACGTACATCGTCAAACAGTAGAGTAATCGCCAGACTACGTTTGTATGGAAGAATAATCGACTAGTGTAACCTTAAGGCCCGTTCCCGTGGAACATTCGTATTTCCAGGATCGTTTTAATGGATCCGTCGCTACTGGAGGTGATGTTCACACCTCATTTACAGTACCGTTTTAACGGATCCGTCGCTACTGGGGATGGCACGCCCCGTGTGGCTTCTTTACGATAAAACGGATCAGTATTTTAATACTGTTGTGTCTGTGAACTCGCTCATACAACTTCTAAAAATAAATAATTACTTTCTACAATAACAGCAAATACAAGTAACGATTCCATTTGTGTTTGTATTTAAACATGAAAAAATATGCTTCGGTTTGCTATAGCGGATTAAGTGAAACATGTCGGGAAAATAATAACAGATCAGTTTAATCTGGTGAGCCGTGCGTAACGTGTAGCGGAGCCCGTGAGGCTGCGGGGTGGGTGCGTGGCGGGAGCGGGGCGGGTGCGGGACGGGTGCGTGCGACCGGGACCTCCTCACCATTAAGATGTGATCAATTATCCACGTGCGTTCTTTTGTCCCTATCCTTATCCATTCAGCTAGTATGATTACTTACTACGGAATTTTAATAAAATTTGCTTACAAGCTCGAAACCATTTCGTCATCGTCAGCCGTTGCCTATGAGTTATGACTTCATCAATTTCTTTATGGTTAATGAGAATTTTAATGTCTTCATAAAATAATTAGTGGGTACTTCTTAATCCTGTAATCGTACTTAAATATGTATAAAACACATAAATTAAGACAGGCAATTAAAGAAATCAAACTAAGTTTATGGTCATAGAAGCCATCTGTTTTCTAAGTTATATTTAACTAAGTGACTTAAATTAAGAAAACAACTTAATCAAGTACACAGAAGCATAAAATCGTGTGGAAAAAGGGGAGTTTAATGGAAAACGTGATGTTGAAGATTCAAATTTAGACACAAACATAATGTCCGGTCGCAAGCTTCATGATTTCATTGTTGTGAAAGACTATTAAGGATAAAAGAAAGTAGTCGAACTTTACTGTTATTTTATAGCACATTGACAGTAGAAGTTTTTATGACAGTTTTTAGTAGGACGCCGTAAAATCTTATGTAAGTCTAATGTAACGCTAACAGAAAATTGAACTAAGATATTAAGCTATTAAATAATAAGCGTTCTGGAGATCGACCCATATTGTGGGATTTTATTTGGGAAACTGACTAATAATTTCTGTAGAAAAATGTGAATATGGTTACAATCAAGACGCTACTTTTGTACCGATTATATGTTACAGATGAAGTTATTCAAAGAAAATGCGTAAGTCTTGGAATTTAGTGTTTCAGAGAGTGTACCATGTAGGCAGGCCTTTCATCTGGCTGAAATACCAGTTGAATATGATAGATGTCTTCAAAGCTTGCAAGTCCTGCAACCGCAGGCTTTGAAGTTATTTTAACAATACCAAAGCAATACTTAAATTCGACGGCGTAGGCTTCTACGGGTCTTTCGTTGCTACGGCGTAGTAAAGTTGCTACGATAAGGCCTACGCCGCGTAGCTCTCAATACTTAACGAATATAATCGACTTGTTTTCTATTTATATTTGTTTTTCGGACTATTCCAGTAAATATCGTCAAACGGACAATTAAGGCCTCTTATACTCGAGTGATTTATTAATACAGGCAAAGTTTTCTGCCATGAATCGAGCAACTAAACAACAAAACCGAGAGATCCTTGAATGCCCAATTGCCCACTTTCCTAATCAAAAATAACTAAATTAAGTAAGTGCGTACTTACGGTTAAAGTTTGCGGGAATCAATTTGATAGGCGTACCGTGTTTTGTTTAGCCCTCGAGCAGTTTCCAACATGGTTTTCTTTTCACTTCTTTTACGCTGTTTTTTCATAAAACCGTGTTTTATTTTTAGTTTCGAATGAACTGCGTTTCCAAAAAATGGGGGGGGGGGGGTAATTCTTTCATCGAATAAATAAAAAAGTAAACAATGTTACGAAAATTCTTTGTTTTAGCTGAAACTGTAAATATTTTTCATTGTGGAATAGAAATATGTAGTTTTTAGTTGAATGCAAGTTTAAATCTATTAGTGTAATTCCATTTTGCCTGTGAATATTGTTACGCAGTTTTGTGTGAATCTATAAAATTGAATTAGTGTGTAATCCTCCATTAAAAACTGATTCAATCTTTCTTTCCACTGTCTACGAGTATCTAAAGATACCTCCTAATATTAATATTCCGTGTGCAGAAATGTTTTCTGCAATGACTTGACACATTCGAGGGCGATACATTATCGAATTCTTTCCCCTTTTATGTCGGAAAGTAAGTGTTAATCTCACCCTATGATGTCATCACACATACGATGGGGGAATATTCTGCATTACAACACTCGACACGCAGAACATTCCCCCATTAAATTATTACTGAATAATGCATTTCTTATGCTTATTATAAACAACCGAAAACTCTACAAACTAAAAAAAAATACGAGACTGAAATTTGAGAAAAAAAAGTAACATCTTTATTTAATTTTCTTTTTGTGGTAAATAGCATGTCTAACAACCACTGATCTTGTTTAATTAAATGTATTCAGCGGCACTAAGTCATCTGGTTAGTCTAAATTCTGCTTTAGGAGCTTTATTAGGTCCTGGGTTCCCAACCTTTTGCTATGAAACGTTCTGTTCTCAAATATTTTAATAGTTGAAATAACTTCGCTGTTCTTAAGTCCCCTATTATGTTTGAAGGAATAATGAAAGAAGAATGAGGAGCAGACAAACGTCTGCTCCTCATTCCGGGTTTAGTACGGCCAGCAGTCCAATTGAAATCCTGGCTACAGTTTTGCAATAATTTGGCTAAATAAATGTGGAAACTTCTTGATAAGAACTATTTCTTCGAGTAATTTAGAGAGCCCCAATAATATACAACATAACATAAGAGAACGCCTGTATTCCTCGAGTCATCCGAGAGGCGCGAGCCTATTATTGCTATCAACCGGGCATAAATCCGTACTTCAACAGCTGCTACTTTGATTTTTGCTTTAATTTTGATTTTGGTATTGATTTTGAAATTGATTGTGATTTTAATTTTTCATTTGATTGTATTTCTTATTTTAATTGAATTTATTATCTAAATTTATCACTTATGTATTTTTTATCTAAACAGGAAGAGTGGAAGTAGCTATGCAAGCAATTTATTGTTTAAAAGGTACTTCCTATCATTGTATTGTAATATAAGTATATAAATTCTAGAAAAAAAAATTGGTACTGAAACATTGTAGACTGAAAGCGTTATAACATTTTTCTCTTCTATGATCTCGTGCTCAGCAGTAGCGCACTAACGAGGCACTGACATCCTTAATCCATGCTAATATTATAAATACGTAAGTAACTCGGTCTGTCTGTGCGTTTGTAACCTTTTCACTTCTGAACGGCTGCACAGATTTACATAAAAATTTGGCATACGGGTAGACCATGTTCTGGATTAGAATTTTTATTACTGTAGGATTGCTAGCAGAAGCTAGTATCATATACAATATGTAAAACCAATCGGTAAAACAATGTTAGAGGAATCAGTTTGAGATGTGGCGGAAATGTTACCTCAAAATTGATTTGCCTACCGAGTGGTCATAGGAAACGATGTTATGTTGTCGAGTTACAGAATCATTGTTAAACCAAACGTGGACGCAGGACAACCGCTCCAGTGCTTGCCGCAGATATCGGCCCTTGTTAATTTACCCATGTATTGTCACGTCACTGCCTCAGACGGATTATCGTTTACTCAGACTTACTTGCCTATAAAGGTGGCTACCCAGTAACTGGGTTGTGGACGGAGAGGCGGTCGCCCAATGTAAAATCAGTATTTTACATTGTCCGTCCACCGGCCGGCCATCCTTCTACACTGGAAGCCGAACCCGAAATCTTTAAATATTAGGTCAATGATGGTACAATGCGACTTTGATTTTCTAGTTAAATCCAGACGAAAAACCAACAAGGAAACCGTTTGTCCTGGTATGGTCATGTTGTGAGGAGGGATGAAACGCATGTTACTGAAAGAGTTATGAATATAAATGTGGATGGATTGAGAGGGAGAGGAAGGCCAAAAAAAAGATGGATGGACTGTGTGAGGAGTGATATGAAAGAAAAAGGAGTCAGTGATGGCGTGACGGGCGTGAAGAAAACGTGTTGTGCTGCCGATAAAACACTGTTCCTTTAAAGTCTTACTTGGTTTTGATAGTCGTATAAAGCGCTCTACAAAGTGTTGTGCTACCGGTGATAAGTATTTTATCACTTTGCACGGATAAGAGTCGAGGAAAGAGAGAGTAAGAGATACAGTAGTCATAATATCAACTGCATATCAGCTCATAAACATCTACTGGCCAGTGGTTAGTAATATCATAATCAGTATAAAAGAGATCGAGGTACCCTCTTGTCTTGGTATAAGTATTCAGTTATGTCTAAGCATAGAGGGGACCCGTGCCGAAAAGCCTTATTAAAATGGTATTTCAATTTATACGTTTTGTAAGTAACTACACCAGATATCAAATTCAAAGCGCCTCATATGTACTTTTACAATTTGCACGCTTATATCTATTAAGCAAAACATGTTTGTTCACATTATTAACGTTACCATCTTTTATACCATGTTTTTAGCAAATAAATGATTATGATTATCAGAATCATTCTAAAATACGCCTTCACCAAGAATGATTTAATAAATTCAGCGTTGATTTCATCTCACTGCACTGTGGAGCGCGAAACCGCCCGCGAGTTTTAACTGTGGGGGGTCATTCCGGGGGTATTTCCGGGCGGCAATTGAGCGGCCTTTATTAATTTATCACGAAAGTTTTGTATGGGAGCCATACATGAAACTTATGTTGTTGTAATGTCAATGAACTAAGCTATCAGATTTCAAATCGATTTTTCATGTTTGGATTTGTTATGTATTTGCAAAAATTGTGTAAAGTCAGCGAAAGGGAATATTTTGCACAGTTTTTGTACAGAGGTAGTTAGAAATAAAAAAATAAAAAATTATTTCAATAAGTTTTTTTTTTATTTACATAAGAATACCCTATTTCACATAAATCAATCAATAAATAAACCCCCCCCACACATATTTTTCGAAAAAAAAATTTTTCAAAATACATGACCCGACCGCCTAAAAAAAAAATGGTGGATTTTTTGTTTGTTATTGTTTTTGTTTTCGACTTCATTCAAAGAACCGGCGTTAGCACTTCAATTAGTGGCTTTAGTGGCGTTGTTAATTAACCTACTAATGTAAATAACGACAGTTTGATAAGAATAATGCAAAATTAGATGTCGAAAAAGGACTTACGGCAAAACGGTCGTCATGGCCGGAACAATAGAGGACTTTGTTCGTTGAAATACGTATTTCTGCTGGAATTCACGACACATACACAATCACGCTAGTAAAAACACTTCATCACTTGTTATTCCATGATATTTTAACACCCACAGCACTAAATTCACCATAAACTCGAAAATATAACCATCGCCGACCGGCCGACAGGTGTTTGGAACGCGCACTGACAGGTCCGAAGCAAAAAAAAATCATCAAGGAGCGAGTATCGGTGTTGCCGGTGACTTGCATGCATTTCTACCATCCTTGTCTATGGCCACGCCGCGGAAAGACACTCCCATGTGACGAGAATATCATTCCACAGAAAATAACCGACAACACTGAAGCGCGGGAACATCGGCTTATGCAGCCGCCTTGACAGATAAGGACCAATGTGTACTCGGCTGCAACAGCCGAGTTCACAGTGCAGTGGGTAACCTCCATTCAATAAAAATATGTATGTGATATGCAAAGTATCATTATTGACGGAAACGTGGAAGAGAAATCGTAAAAGAGACAGTCAAACTGAGAATAAAACGGTTGAATGATTGCCTTCTTACAAAATATCACTTTTGTTGGAGGGCGCGACGTCGGGAGCTTGGGTACGGCGACTCGGCGAGATTCACTTGTTTGGAGTTCAATCGACGGAGAGTTACGTCATGTTGTGGCCAATGATATCCTGCCTGAGGTTATCAGCACTGTGATTTATCGACCATTCGCATTGCTCTGTTTACTTTTTACCGATATAACTAAGCCGGTTTATGAGAAGGTTGAAGCTAAATTAAGAAAGTTATTTTTATACTATAACGTAAAATGTCAACTTTATTAACCTATGTACTAAGTTTGGTAAATAATATCCTAGAGTCTTTGAATAATATTCTTTTCACGTTCTTGACTCGTTTATTCAGAAATTTATTTACGTGCCCGTCACAGACGGCGTTTAAAAAATTAAACCTTTTTTGTAAACAATAAACCGCTTGAATAGTTGACGAGATCGATGTTTACTCAAGTACCTAAGTTAATTACAACACGAACAAATTTTATTAAGCGAAAAATTCAATTTCATGTGTAAACAAAACGACAGCCACTTCCATCCGATCGGGTCCGAATTATTTTCGGCTGATGATTTATTGCTACACACAGACGATAAGTGGCATAGAATTATATAAAGTGTATTTTGCCATCTGCCGTTTCTTCAGTGTACGGTATTATCAGAAAACATTAAGATTTGTGAGAATGAGAGGTTTATAAAACATCACCGATCTTAAAAGGATTTTTTCCGGGCAATTCAACATTGAAGATTTGTTATGACTTGTCTTTTACTACTCGGTTGGTTTTGTGTTAAGATATCAATATTTTTATATGTTCACATAAATGAGCATTGCTATAAAATATCAATGATTGCACAAATGTGAAAACACATATTATTATAATGTAGATTACTGTGAAGTGCCTACCAACGATCCAGTTGGTAGGTATAGCGTTTTACAGCTGTTTATACAACATCCTTACGCTTCCCTTCGAATACGTTCTCACCGATTGAACATAAAACGTCTCTGTGCCAAAAAGATTCGAGTCGGTAAAGGAATTCTCACGTCGACGGAATGTGGCAAGATTTGCACAAGTGGGGGTCCTTTGGGAGATGTATGTAACGAATTCTGGAGAGGCTAAACCAATGCACTATGTACTTGAAGTGTGAAAAACTGGTGGGCTAATATGTGGAACGGTCAGTGTACAAATTTAGAAGTGGCCAAGGTATTGTTGATGTGTATAATTTAGACTCGTTTGATAAAAAAAAATTAGAAGTGGCCAAGGTATTGTTGATGTGTATAATTTAGACTCGTTTGATAAAAAGAAAATTACACTTTTCTTCAAGATTTCTAGCAATCTTCTTTATAAAAACTATACATTCCACATGATTCTCACTAGATATCGAATAATATGGAATGTTATTATTAATAAAGTTAAAGTGGACGACCATCCAAACCCGTTCAGCTGTTAAGGCATGACAGATAAAAAAGTATAGACTTTCTCACTTATAACATTAACTAGCTTCTGCCAGCGGCGTCGCCTGCGTGAAAGTTTCATGCGGGCGATATACCCGGGATAAAAATTATATGTGCTATTCCTGATCTATCCCTGTGCCAAATTTCAGCCAGATACCTTCAGTGGTTCTGGCGTGAAGAAGTAACAAACATACACACTCACAAACTTTCGTCTGTATAATATTATACTCGTAGTGTCTACGCACTCGTCATTAAAACCCGTTGACGTTGGCGCCCCTATCGGATATTGTATAATAGTGCAATAGGGCACTACGGCCACTGGTGTGGATTACGACCGGAGTGACACTTACTAAGTGTACTGACACCAGTGTTTACGTACACGACTGGGCCACGGCACGGGATGTTTGTTACGGGATTACATTTCGTTCGCCTGAGGTTGAAGCTCTCTAGAATCCTTAATGACGTCATGCTGCATAGGTAGGTAATTCAAAGTTGGGTGTCTTTGTTTCAGTTTAAAGCACAATGGTATTTCCAGGTACCGGTAAAACCATAGAGATGAGAAGAGAATAAACCGGCCAAGTGCTAGTCGGACTCGCGCACGAAGGGTTCCGTACATTTATCGCTAAAATCGGCAAAAAAATCACGTTGGTTAAATGATAAATAAATGATAATTGATTTTATTTCTGTAAGTTGGTTTGTACAAACACTTTTACATGTCGATCATATTTTTAAAACTAGATGAGGTCGGCGTTTCCTATCTGACTACTCTGAGAAGAAAGGCCGAAACAAACTCAGAGGTCACAGTCTCTTTTAAAGTCCAGACAAAATAAAAATCTTGGTTAGATCATGTGAAGACCATGTAGATTGATGTCTGAAATGGTCTTTTGAGGCAAGAACCAGCCAGATTGAGTGGACCTGTCCAGTCAGTGCACGCATTTGTCAATAACCGAGCAGCTCAACACAGAATTTAAGGAGCTCAACGATTCGACGAACAATACCAAAGAAAGGACATTCGGGTAGGCCGCATAAACTACTCAAACTGCCAGAACACGATTAAATTAATTAGATAAATTAAAAATAAAAACAAAAAAAAATGGTCCACATAGTCTTCACATTCACAATAATTATAATAATATAATATAATACTTTAAAAAGTAAATATTCTTGTCATTGCAAGAAAACCAAAATAGAATAAAATAATAAAACAAAATTCACGGTGGAAAATATAAAAAATCAAAATTAATTTTTAATTGGAGCAGCTCAATCCCAATCCTTTTTGTCCTCAACGTAATCTTGAATGGTATAAAACGCTTTCTGGCACAACTTACGTTTAATGAATGATTTGAATTTATTAAGACTTAGAACTTGTACGTGGCTTGGAAGCTTATTATAAAAGCGCACACATTGACATCTACACGAGCCACCTATTTTCTTGAGCCTTGTAGTTGGTACTACAAATTTGTGGTTGTATGGCAGCCCCACTTAAATATTTATTTTATTCTGTTTTTAGTATTTTTTGTTATAGCGGCAACAGACATACATCATCTGTGAAAATTTAAATTGTCTAGCTATCACTGTTCATGAGATACAGCCTGGTGACAGACAGACAGACGGACCGTGGAATTTTAGTAATAGGGTCCCGTTTTTACCCTTTGGTTACGGAACCCTAAAAAGGCTTCAACTGTGTGAGTGTTTTCTGTAACTATGTCTGCTTCACTCGGAATAAATTAATCATTACAGCCGAATGACGCAAATTTGCTGGACATGCCCAAACGTCGCCATATCGACAGCTCCTGTGATTTTTACATCCTGCAGATTCTTGCGAACTTCTCTAGGTCATCGGTATATTTTGCAGCCAGCCTAACAAAGCTGCGCCTTTTTGTATGCGGTTGCCACTCCAATCCGACAAGGATTGGAGTTCGACCTAATGTGCCCTGAAGCTGCAGTTCTTCGAGCTGTATCCTTGGTCTGTATTACGTTCTCTGGATTTAATATCGCAGTTCTCTCCGAGCAAAGCCCTCTATTGCCCTTTGGGTGACATCTAGTCTTCTAATAATTGATATTAAAATTTATTTGTTGAAGTGTGTTTTGATGTTTTTTGATCTAATAATTGTCTTATTCTTTGTTGCTAATGGGCTCTTTGAGGTTTTCACCAATTACTTTACTCAATTACTTAATTGTTTTTACTTCTAATCATCTTTGTAATAAAATAATTTTTGCAAACATACTATTGTTTCAAAAAATATCGTCGAGCATTAACCATTACAAGTGAATTCGATTTTATTTTCTACAAAGAGTTTTACAGTAATGGAAGGTCTATTTTAATTATCTTGAATAATTGGGTGAACATCGATGGCACTAAATTCATTGTTTTGCAATGTCAAACAATGCCTTTAATTTGTACGACTATTAAACATTCGAGTTGGACTTATTTAATATTCCATTTTAAGTACTTACTCTTATGTACTTAATGCAATCATTATAAAACGCGTTTTCTGTCTGTTAGTGTGGTTATAATTCGAGAACTAAAAATCCGCTTTGTTATTTTTGTTTTGGTTTTTGGTCACGCCTCCAGGTTTCCAGGATTTTCATGACATTTTATTGGAATTTCTTTGAAGACCCTATTAAATGAGGTTTAACATGTCCAAATTTGAATCATCGTCCTTCACGAACTGGTATATGTAAAAACATCTTAGACACATCTTATGCTAACTAAATAAACGGAGCCTTATTTGAATTCTATTGAAGTTATGAAGCATAAGAATATAATGAGTTTTGTGATAATATTCCAGTATTACTTTGACAAAGTAGTTGAAAGGAAATGGAACATTTGCCGAAAAGTTTGTTCTTATAAGTTCATATAACTATAAACTTGTGCCTAAAGTTGGATATATTCATCATTATCAGCTTCTTCGAATACCAACTTTTCTAACTATTAAAACTTGGAAAGTATGTACCTATCCAATTTACTTGTTTATTCTGTTAGTACCAACCAATAAAAAATCCTAGCAACATCCAAATACACTACAAAGGTCACAATCACTTTATGTTGGAACTCGGTGTCCAAAAACTAAGGAACAAAACCAAAATCACCGACTTTCGAAATAAAAGTCAGTTTGACCTTTGTTGTGTTTTTATTTGTAAGTTGGTTGTATTTTATGTAAAACTTTTTTCATGTCTTTCATACGTTTCGATGTTATGCTTGTAGGAGTAATTAGATTAGTTTTTTTAATACCTAAAATACCAGTACCTAATTGCTATTTCTTTTTCGGTAGTTTTCCTTGTTTCTGAATTAAGGGTATGTGTGTGTGTGTGTTTAAAAGGGTATGTGTAAAAATGAAAGAGGAAAGCTGATTTTATCAAAATTATTTATTACAATCTTTTTTATTTTTTACTGCACAAAGGTAATTTATTAACGTATATGCAATTGATTATTCTAAAAAAAAACCTATATACAAATACAAAAGGGAGACGGAAAAGAGCTCACTGTGCATCAAAAAATTCGTCCACATCGATGTCAACGGGAAAAGTGCCCAGAACGCTGGCAGCATTGCCACGTTGGATGGCAATGCTGATTCGCTGGCCGAAGAAAAGGCCAGCTCTCTGGTCACGTGAAGAGTCGACGAGCTTTGTGCTAATATCTCGAAAAAGTCGATGCGCTCTCGGACCCCATGGACCTAATGTTTCAACCCCAAACGGCTCAAACTTATAACTTCCAATAAGGTTGTTATATTTGTGACGTTTGAGGTTTTCTGCACCAGCAGCAGCCGCCCCAGCACAGCCCGCCGTGCTAAAAAGATGGGATGGCGCAAGGGTGTCGACACATGTTGCATCCCACACCAAAGGCCTACCCACCTTCCAAGGCATTATGGTCATCCCGTCTGGTCTCTTCCCATCGTCGCGTGCCGAGCCATTGGGTTCTAAAACAGCTGGCACCCCGGCGGTGACAAGAGCCCGACGTATGATGTCATTAATGCTGGCGTGCCGTGCTATCCGGCCAGCGCTCCTACTGCAGGATAGGCCATGGTGACCGAGGCGATCGACTGCTTCACCACATTTCATCTTTATTTCTTACAATTTTGCGTAAAATTAAATAATATCACTCACTCACTGACATACGAATCTTAAGAAACTTAAATACTAACTTAACTATCTACACTAAACACGAAGTCTGTCAATAAAAATAAAATACAAGGCTGGTTAGCGCTGCGATGAGAGCTGTGTGGTGTCCTTTGTGACTCTGAAATAGAAAAAACAATAGGTTAGAAATATCACTATTTTTTTTTTACAATTTTTTATTAATAAAAATTGCAGTGTCACGAGAAACAAACGTGTGCGCAATTTCCGCTTAATCGAACATTGATAAATGATAATGATAATGATAAATGATAAATGATTTTATTTCTGTAAGTTGGTTTGTACAAACACTTTTACATGTCGATCGAACATTGGGAAGTAGGTCGAATTTAACTTTATAAAGCGAGACAAATATTATTATAAATAGTCTTAATGTGTTGTGTACCTGCTTTATCTCCAAATCCGGACAAAGGAATGGTTTATCTTTTTGAAACATCGATACTCTCAGGTTTCGTACCCCATCTTGACTGGATTTTTCTGCAAAATTTAAAAATACACGACCTTATTAAATTATTTAAAAATATTAGGCATTCGAGAAATCCTATTAAGGCAACAAGAAATCGCTCCTATCATTTATTTTTATCAAATGCCACTTTGACTTTGGTTATTCTAATTACTTCTATGAATGACTCCACGATCTGTCAATTTAGATTAATTCCTTGCAAAGATTATTTAATGAAAATCGTTTTAACTTTAATTAATTTAAAAATCTTTCAATCACGTACTAGTACCACTTAGAATCTAGTCTCAGAAGAGATAATCACCTGATTGTTTTCACATGTCGGACAGAGCCAGTCCCCGTCGGGTGCCGAGGTGATCCCTACGCACGCGTAGTGGTACCACTGGCGCTCACAGCTTGCCCCGTCGCAACCAATCATTGGCACGTCTTCTATGTACTCTCTGCAGAAGCAGAAATTACTGTGCCGCTCCTTCTTTTTCCGTTCTACTTCCAGTCGAGCGGCAATGGTCTCTTTAATTTTGTAGTCCCTCTCCTGTAGTTGTTTTTTGTACTCCTCTGAAACCTCACTGGTTTCGAAGAATTCTGCATGTACGGGCAGAACACTGCAGATATGCAATGTGTTTGGCCACCGCTTCACCTCGCATTCATCACACGCAGTGCTCCCCGTTCCGTGGCGCCAATACATGTGCTCCATTAAACGGCTGTACTTAAAATACTGCTTATGGCACACGCCGCACAAGAAATTGTTAAGGTAATCTCTGCAAGATCTCATTTTGAAACTAGTTAACACGCACAAACGACACGAACACTCACAACACTGTTGAAGGAATGATCAAATTATTTGCAACTCTTTAAAAGAATCTGTCGAAAAAATATCATATGCCTTATATGATATTTGAGAGAGGGGGTGCGGTAAACATACCCTAATTACCAGTAGGTACCTAAATGACCAATGTTATTGATGAAGTATAATAGGAGGAAATCCCTTTGTTTATTACTTTATTTCTCAAGAAACAACATACAAAGCTTGTAAGCTCAGGTGTCCAGCCCCAGATAATAGAACCGAAGTAACTATTGTATTGTTTCTCAAAACAAAAGAATCTTTACAAATATGTAAAATACAGCAGGAAATATGGCAATATTTTTGGTTCTTACGGGTATATTCAAGCATACTAGTGAACTAAGGGTACCTATCTGTCGTGTTATTATCCGTATTTTCGAATCGATACTGACTGAATAAATAATAATTTGTATTTTGTCGAATGCGACGGTATTTAATAGCCTTATTTATAATTACGTGTAACTATTTAAAAGTAGCTGTTGGCTAGAGTCTAGAGAGTCGTTCTGGGTATCATTTTAAAAAAGAAAGGACACGAAGAATCGAATGTCAGGGTTAATGTTCACTGGCGGCAGCGAGAGCAAAGTATTTGTTAGTTCGCTCTTGCTGCCGCCAGTGAGAGTGAGTTATCTTAGAACTGTCTAGTGGCAGAAAACAAACGCTATAATGTAGGTATGAGCTAGACCTAATAGTTTTAGAACGCTCTGGACCGGGCCGACTATCATCTCGAAAGGCCTTGAAGGAAACTTATTACTATGTAAATATCAAAACATTTTGATGCATAAGTGGTAAAAATATCGGGCATTATACATAATTCCAACGCCTCGCTGCCAGTCAGTCATTGGGTGCTACCCTTTACGACGGCACTTAGATAATAGACGGTCTTTTCAATCGAGGCGGAGCTTCCTAGTACGTATGGCGTTCATCCCGGCTTTGTCAGAGATATGAATAAGAATAATCTATAACACTTGAATAGCTTTTCAGGTTTAAGAAAAGTATTGGGTTCAATGAATTTTTAACCGACTTCAAAAAGAAAGAGGTTATCAATTTGACTGTATTTTTTATGTGTTTTACCTCAGAACTTTTTACTTACTTACTAGGTGAACCGATTTTGATGATTCTTTTTTATTTGAAAGCTGGTGCTTGCCATGTGGTCCAATTTAAATTTTATTAAGATCTGATGAAGAACTTCAGAGATATACATCAGCACTCTTCAACAAATGACGGCAAATCTCTCGGGATAACTGCATTCGCATGTCTGTTTACACTATTTCATAACATAACATCACACTGGTACGCTCTAAAGGGGTATGCAGGTGTGAACAGTTCACCCTGGTATACTCTCATTCCACCGGTTTTATTTAAGTTTTATGTTATTGCGTAATCTATTCTGGCATCACTTTGGGCATTATAGGTACCTAACCTGTAGAACTGGTCCATTATGTACCACAATAAAAATGTGAAAAATCATAAACTTTTTTACACAAAAAACCGACTTCCAAATAAAAACACTACAAAGTGAAAAATAACTTCAATTTCAGAAGTCGGTATCAATAAACGAAGAAACGAAAACAGGAATACCGACTGCCGAAATTGAAGTTATTTGTAGCGTTTTTATTTGGAAGTCGGTTGTATTTTTTGTAAAAAAGTTTTAATAAAATTATTTTGAAAGTACATAAGTAGACTTTTCGTTGAAGCCTTTCAAGTTTTTAGTTATGATTTGACCAAGCTTAAAGCCTATCTGATATTGTCGTGCTTTTTTTGGTTTGACATTACGATTATAGCGTATATTTCAAACAAATTATTATTCTCCTACTCGTTTCTGTTTGGTCGAATCCCAAACGTCCGGCTTCTAACGCAAAATGTCCAGCTTAATTAACTACGCTATCTTATTTTTGATCTGACATCCCTACGCGGGTACATCAACTGCATTTAATGGTTGTTGCCCACAATGGCTACGCCATATTCGTTAATAGAACTATTGACCTTTTGTGAACAAGTGAATCGGAGGAACCAATGCCGACTGCTCTTGTACAGCTGAGAGATTTTTTCATAATTTTGGAGTAATTGAACATCGTAAATTCATGTAATAAACAAGAAAACCTAAGAAAAAAAACTGACTTCCAAAGAAATCACTACAAAATGAAACATAACTATGTCGGTACAAAAAAATCAAGGTCATTGTCTTATACCAGAGTTCTGGTACCCGCCTTCGGGCTTCAACATCAGATCAGTTTAATGGTACCATTTTCATAAGACCATTTATTATTATTTCGTTTACTTTAACCTAACACTGCGAATTTAATATTATGATTAGATGTTAAGTTCCTTATTAACTCAAAATTAAGTGTACTAGATCTATATATATATCTAGATCGTTCTTTGAAGCAGGTTACTTTGAACTGTGATAACTAGGTACGGGTTGTCTTGGAAATATAAGTTCAAATTAAACCTTTTTGTTAAAGGCATGTTATTCCTTTTTATGGTTCCGTAACCGAAGGTTCCAAACGTCGTCCTTCACAAAGGAGCTTCTAAGACTATAGTAAGAAAAATAGTCGTCTTCAAATTTTCACAGTATAAGCACCTTGTTGAACCAAAGCCATTAAAATTGCCAAAAATATTTCTAAATGTTTTTAAGGAGGCTCCCATGACCTATGAACTTGAAATTTGGTGATAATGTTTATCATCTTTACTAATATTATAAAGAAAAAAGATTATTTTTTTTGGTTTGTACCGAATAGGCTCCGAAACTACTGGACCGATTAAAAAAAAAATATTCACCATTAGAAAGCTACATTATTCCTGAGTGACATAGGCTATTTTTTAATCCCGAAAGCGGGTCCTGTGGGAGCGAAGCCGCGGGGAACAGCTAGTTACCTATATTTTACTAACAAATACTAGTATATTGATCAATCAATATTTTTATTTGAAATTCGGTGTCACGAAGAAATCTATGACCAAGCTCTAGAGATTCCTCACAAAAAGTGTTACTAAGGTCACTCACCTGCATATGAATCATTCTGCCATTCGTACGGCATAAATTCTACAATTGGTACGGTTTGGTACGCACTTGACTTACTTGACTTAATGTCCTATAACCCCTAGATGGGGCAAAGGGCGTCCACAGATGTCCTCCATCGCGATCGGTCTTGAGCTTCACGCTTCACCTCGCTCCAAGTCATTCCGATGCTCGTCGCTTCTGCCAACACGGTGCGACGCCAGGTTTGACGGGGACGGCCACGCTTTCTTTTCCCTTGGGGATACCAGTCCAAAGCTTGCTTGGGTATGTGGTCGGGACCCTTTCGGAGCGTGTGGCCAATCTAGCCCCGTTTTTGCCGCTTCCTGACGTAGATCGTTTAGCTTTGCTTGCATATCGGCGTGGGTATGACTCAGCACGCAAAGGTCATCGGCGTAATCCAGGTCTTCCAAGACGTTGGATAATCCCCACTCTATGCCACGGCGCCTGTTAACATAGATGCGAAGCATAATTCCATTAAGAACGACTAGGAAGAGGAGCGGTGACAGGAGGCAGCCTTGGCGGACACCCGCATGCACTGTTACGTCATCCTATATGAGGCCGTTATGAGTAACGGTACGGTACGCACTTGGCCGGTTTTTAAGAATTTGTTATTAATTTGTTTACCTCAGGGTTTTGTTTTTGACATGAGTTCCAATAAGGAAATAATGTGCCTTAAAAAGCAAGCAATATCAATCACATAAATATGGGCCTACCACTACGAACTAACGAATTAAAATTATGTATCTTATACTCGTGACAAAGGAGGGGTTTTATCACTAAGGAGTTCCTGTGACCTCTGTGCTCTTCTTCATCAGTTCTACCTCACCGAATGAGATTTTCTATGTAATGCCTATAATATTTGAGGAGTTCCCTCAATCTCCATAGGAGTCCCTCATCAGATTCTAACTAGGTGATAATGGCGGGTCCATTCAAAGAATGTTAATTCAAAAGCATTCCACAATTTACGGAGAAATCGGTGAACATACACAAAAAAAAATGCATACAGTCGAACATAGCACCTCCGTTGTTTAATTTTTGTATGTTTTGAAAATTGTTACCTAATGCGAATGCTTCAATGTATGTTTTGTGTTGTATCGTACGTTTCAGTACCAGACTTCACTTTTAAGCATCGCAGGATCAAATTATCTCGTGGTGCTAAAGTTATTATGTGTCTTCAGAAAATTAACTGAAACGTCGATAAAACACAGCGAAAAGAGAGCAATGAGTGGAAGCCAAAGCAATTATTTTGGTTTATTTGTGTGCCCGTTTTCAAAGACTACCAATATTATACGGGGTTAATGAGGTTTTCATTATGGATCCTAAAGAGTTCTGCTATTAATCGAATGGTTTAACATTGCTGGAGTATTGTTTAAATTTGATTTTTTTGTATTGAATTACGCTGCTCGTTACCATCACAGCAATTGTTTGAAACAGTTTTTTTATAATATGTTATTTCTCATCGCACAGTGGGTTCCTGAAGATCAGCGTCATCACCGAGGCAGTCCTAAAAAACGGTGGCGTTATGATTAACTGGAAAAGGCTTTACTAGAAGACCACTGGAAATGTATGGAAACCCAACAATCACACAAAAAATATAGGTATATACAAAGAAAGAGCATACATGCTTTCAGAAATACCAAATTTGTCTGTAAACGATGTTATGTCACCTAAGGCTAACTGTGAATCAAATCTTCATTTACAGTTATCATGTAGCTGACACACAACTGTAGGAATATCTTTGGTTGACGGTACAAGATATGATGCGAATGTGACATTGCTGTCTGCTGCATACAGCTGGAAAGTCACGGAGAGAATTTACGTCATGATTCTCTCTCGGTTCGTTTAGTTTACACCTTCGGCCATTTCGCAGTATTCAAAGTAACTGGTGCTAAGCATTTATATTATTTATAAGGGTTAATGTGTACCAGACACGCATATTTATTTGGTGTAATGCATCTCTGTTGTAATATCATGCAGTTGACAGGCACCTGTAGGAATGGCATTGGTGGAAGGTAAAAGATTTTTGATCTGACTGTGACATTACTCTCCATACAGTTGCAAAAGTCACGGAGAGAATTTACGACATGAATCTCACTCGGTTCGTTTAGTTTACACCTTCGTGCATTTCGCAGTATACAAAGTAACCAGTGTGAAGTGGACATCGTGAATGCAGGTGCTTGTAGAACTCACAAAGCTGCTGGGCGCTGTACCGTCGCGAATGTTAACGGTATTTGGAGACTGGACAATACCGGCGTTGTAGCAATAAATGTATGTGAGGCTGCTGTTTTGTGTCTACGAGATTGTTTTCTATGAAAGGATAGTCTTATTCATTTAAATATCTGAACAGCGTCCGTGAAGCAGATTCTTAATTCAAATTTTGTATAGACAATTATGCTAATCAGTTTCTAAATAGTTGAGATTTTTGTTTGAAAAATACTGCTGTATATAGAGTATTATTTAGTGTTGCCCGCATGACCGTACGTCAAAATTGTGACAGAGCTCATAAAATACAGGGTTTTTTTTTAGTGCTACCATAAATTGACCGTTAATTCAAATGGTTTACTGTATTTTTTGCCATTAAATTTGTATGAAATGGATATGGCCATGTTTCTCTCCGCAAAATTATCGTAATATTAATGTGACAAATTGTCAAACACGCTTTGTCTGCTTTGATTGGTTGAATGAAAATTCATTCAACCAATCAAAGCAGACAAAGCGTGTTTCAACAGCCAATCACAGAAGATAACCGGCGATTATTCATCGATTACGAAACAGCCCGATAATCGAGTGTTGAGAAACCGGGGATAAAAGTTCTATAACAGTACAAATTGGCGTAGTCTCATTTGATAATTTATTTATCCCAGAATATACAAAAGTTGTTCGGAATTAATGAGAAGTTTTATTCTGTAAGTAGTTCTTAAAAATGAATACTTCTTAGTAGTTTTGATTGTTAGTTGGAATTGTGTAAGCTCACGAATTAAGGCTAACGAGCAAATTGAGTCGAGAGCCGATTGAGTCCTAACCATGACTTTTGAGATGAACAAAATTGATTTAGTATTTTTTTTAATTTTCGATTTTGTCATCATGTAGTTTTGTTTTTTTTTTATCCTATAATATGTACTCTTTGTTAGCCTATATGTAATATTATACAATTTTAAATATGTAAGTGCTGTGCACACCTGTAAGTGACAAGTTCACTCTAGATTTAAGTTTAATTTGCAACAGTACCCCAAATAATGTTTTAGTAAATAAGTCGTTGGAGTGCCATAATTAAATAAATAAGTAAAATAAATAGGAGTCCGTAGGATTTTTTATAAACCTACCTTTTTATTGTTGATAGGCTCGCGTTTAGCTACTATCTTATCAGATGGTAAACGACGATGTGGTCGACGGTGAAGCGAGCTTGCCTCGAAGTAGCTTATTCACTCTTGATTGAATGACTCCCAAGGTTGTAGGTATCAGGAAATGCAGATTCCAGCAGAAAAAGTAACATGAAATAGTTTCAACTGAGGCCCGCAGAAGATAGCAGACACCTACAAGATTGGCCTGATGTAGCAAAAGATGGAGTTTTTTTTTTTTTTATTCTTGATGGGTTTGCTCTTGACTCTAGTCTAGGTCAGAGGTGACAGAGACAGAGTCGACGATGGAGTGAGCTTACCCAGAAGAAGCCTGTTCACTCTAACTTTGAAGAGATTCGGGTTGTATGCTGTGCGCATTATGAAGGATGTTTGAAAGCGCATGGTGTAAATTGGTGGAATAGCAACTAGGTGAGGATGGTAACTTGCAGTGCGTCTAGATGTCCGATGGTAGAAGGGAGCCGGTGGGATGAGGTCGTAGATTTCATGAGCACACTCGCCAACATACAGTCTGTAAAAGACCGACAAGCAGGCAACCTTACGGCGATGAGCTAACCTGTGAAGCTTGGCATCCACCAGTTTGACGTCGCCAATTAGTCTCTTGGCTCTGCGTTCCACCGAGTCAAGCGCGGCAAGCTGATATTTAGCTGACCCATCCCAGAGGTGGCTGCAATACTCCATGCAGGATCGGGAAGGAAAGGAAAATAGAAAGAAGGAAGGCTTGCCCAGCAGTGAGATACAACAGCCTCATTATAATAAATAGGGAATTGTTTTTTAGAACAGCTCTATTAATCCGAAACAGTAACAACCGCGAGAATACACGTGGAGGTACATTACCAACCCTATATCTGAAACTCATTCACTCACGTTCGCGTGATGTCATATCCGTCTGATATCCGATGACGGTAAGCCACTTATCGGATACGAATGAAATGTTGCATGGAGAATATATTGATAGCGGATTAATACTACCTACTCGAAGGATTAGCGGATCACTCGCCGACTCTCGTAAATATTTATAGCTTCAGAACATTTCCGGAGAATCGGATATAAAATTTTTGATGTGTTTACAGAGGGATATAATATTTTTTTGTAATTTACATATTTTCTTCCGAGCAAATTTATTGAATTTCAATAGATGTGAATTTTATTTCAAAATAGAACACTTACCTATCCATATTAATTCATAGGTTTCTAAATTGAAAATTTGTAGTTAAGTATAAAGTTCGACAGATTTACAAGCTAATGTAGAGTTTGTCAAATACTAAACAACAAATTCTTAATTTAGATGTGGGGATATATTGAGTACATTCTAACAGTCGGGAATATAAAAGACCCGACAAAACGTCTATCTTCTTTATAGCCGACGAAGACACTATATTAAATGAAAAACAAAAAAAAGATCGTGGCCACATGTAAGCTATAGGTATTTGTTCGGGAGTGTGGATTTCAGAATGGACTATTTACTATATCCCCGGTCGTAGGGGCAGCTCGCTTTGATTAAACCCTTTCGGCGCCTCCACATCAGTCCCCTTTCCATTTTTATCTACTTTACTCCTCGACTCATAAAAGGACCTTACAAAATATTTTCTCGGTTGACAAAACGACTTTAGTTTGTAAGCACGTTTACGGTGATATGCTTTTAAATGTCAAACTTGGTTTGTAAGACTATAAAGGGAATAATTAACTTTGAAATAAGTAGGGTCTTTGCTGGAATAACTTTCATGTTATTTGATCTTGTTTTGGGAAATAAACGTTAGTGGAAATTAATTTGAGTATCTAATTTTGATGTCACTAACTATATTTTAGGATCCAGTGTACCTATATTTTTACTAATTCCATAATAACTCTGTCTGTTACGTTTCTATGTCTAAACTGCTGAATTAATGTTAATGAACTTTGGTACAGAAATAGACAGGTCTTGAAAAATTACACAGGATACTCCGTACCCAGGGAGTGCGTTCCCTCGGAGTCATTTTACGTCGGATAAGCAGCTGGCAGAAGTTATTATTAAAGATATGATTACTTGAAAATGGAGTATTTAAGGATCGTACTAGGTTGCGTTCTATAAATTCTGTCTAGTCTGGTCTAGCCCCATGGGAAAAAGGCGAGAGATTATGTAGGTATGTATGCCTATGCTACTAACACAAATGTTGCTTGACGGTGTTGTAAATCCAATTTCATATAAGGCACATTTTCCGAATAAAATAATAATATATGAACAGGTCTATCATCATCTGCCTAGCCTTTTTTCCCAACTATATTGGGGTCGGCTTCCAGTCTTACCAGATTCAGCTAAGTACCAGTGTTTTACATGGAGCGACTGCCTATCTGACCTCCACAACCCAGTAACTGGGTAACACGGTACCCCTTGGCAAGACTGGTGTCAGATCTCAAGCTTCTGACTACCTGTAACGACTGTCAAAGATCTTCAAATGACAGCCGGGACCAACGGCTTAACGTGCTTTCCGAGGCACGGAGGAAACTCGGTATGTTGAAATGATCACCCATCCACTGACCGACCTCGTCAAGCGTTGCTTAACCTTGATGATCGACCCGTGCGGCTGTTATTATTTAGCCACGAGCTCCTCCTTATGAACAGGTCTATACAGCTATAAAATAATATATAAATAGGTCTATACAGCCTAACGCTGTAACGGGACTAAGCGAGTTAATCCCCGAACCTGCTTGCAATAACGAGCTAGATTAAAAGATCAATATCGAGCTCAGCTAATGACACGAAGCACGACCATAGCCCACGGGCACTGTGATCACACGACACCTTTATCCCAGATTAACTAGCTCCATACAATTCTTCGGAGCAACGATTTTTTATTCAAAGGAACGGTGACCCATTTAAATTTATTGGAGCTCTTTGGAACATTAATATTATAAATGAATAAAGCTGTAAACATAAAACACTCACAGATAATATTATCTATATACTTACCAATACAAGTTAACTCAATATTTATTGGACACATCGATAAAATCGCCTCTCCTTTATTTATGGCAGTCACCTGATTTCGTTCGGTCCCTCAAACACCTCGCGGCCCATTTTCGCGAAGACTTTTCCCCTTTTATTAGATTATAGCTTTCCTTTTTTCCAAATCGTTCCAAAATAAATTATCCACTGTAAAAGTCTATACTTGTTTTGACACAAAGTCGGCACGTGTCATTCTTGAGACGACTGTGTTTATTCAAATTGATGGAAAAAGAATGTTATGAAGTAATTTCAGATTGTTTCGATAGAAAAGTAATTTTAGATTTCGTTACGGGATTGCAATTTGCGATTTGGTTACGTTTCAATTTTTTCCTTGGAATGATTGTTACGTGAATTCCGGGGTGGTGACTTATCAAGCGGTGAAGAGTGGGCGTTTCGATTTTAGACGGTTGACTTTGCTACAATAAAAAAGAATAACTTTTATTTTTGTTGATTTTTTACAATCATTATCAAAAGCGACTACTTATTTTGTTAAGTAGGTACTTTAACTATAATAAAGAAATGGAGGGAATCAAAATAGAGTTAACAGTTACATTTTGATAATAATAGGTAATCCTATACCATACGATATTTAAGACAGCTGAACATTTGTAGGCCAGAAACACACACGAAATCAATGCCCTGCGCTGTTTAGTTATGCTTTAAGGAAGGTACCTGTAGGTATTTTTTTCGTAAAATGTGGCAATCTATTCGACAAAATTTGGTAATTTACGCCAAACACATGTTGGTTATTGTGGTCGACGCAAATGTAGTACTAATGAAGTTACTGTTTGCACACTGACTCCATTAGGGACTCTTCAAAATGTTCAGTAGGCAACACAAACGTTTATTTCATGGGTTATTGATTCTCTAACGGCTGTATCAAATGAGAATCAGCACTGGTTGAATGAGCCATTTGTACGAATAATTGTGTGCTCCAAATATAGAATGAACTGTAATGAACGCATTACTGTATCGTTAGACGCTTGGCTGTACAAGTGGTCTGTTTGTAAACAGCCTCGCTGTTATACTGTTTCAGTAACAATATACTGAAGTGATGTTCAGAAATTATAGGCCATTCACTTTTTTGTGTGAAATTATGCCAGAGTTGAGTACCAACATGAAGTCTATTTTATATTATACGTGGGTAGCAACATTCTCAGTGATTCTGAATCCAAATAAAAAAAATATCTAGATACAAAAAAGTTATGAAAATTCATTGTGGAGATCTAATAGAAGGTCAATGTTAGTACTTAACAAACCTTTACAAGTGAAACAATGGATGATAACACAATGGAGGGTCTAAATTCACATTCAAGAAAATGTATTCTGAAGCAATTATACGATGCATGTTATACGGTGTCACTCAATATTATAAGAGGACGCGGTTAACTTGTTTAGTCTGCACAAAGTTAGTGTGTACACTAAACTCAATTTTGATATTATCCCTTTATTACGTTGTCGTTGTTAATTAAGTATAATATAAACTAACCTTATACGACCCTCTGCGCCATCACCATGCAAGCTGTCTAAAGCATCGTGTATGTATGCCGAACATTTTCACGTTAAAACTTTCCTCGTGCATTGAAATTGAATAAGCCATTTTCATGAAGATAGGAATCGAATTTAGCTGCTTTTTCATGACAACCCGAAGATTTTGGGGCGTGGGTAACTTTTTGGCTCCCAAGAGTAAACCAACCGTTCTGAATGGCCGAGACTTTTTTCGAGATTCCCTTTTCTTGCCACAAAGAAAGTCAGATTCATTTAACGAACGGCCTTTTAAGAGAGAAACTTCTTTGAAGCTTATTAAAGAATCGTTTCTAAGGATTAGAACCCTTGAGGCGTACCTTAGGTTGAATGTATATATGAATGTTTATACTAGCACACTAAAAATGGAGAGCAGTGGTGGCCCAGTGGTATCGGCCGCGACTTACAAGTTGTAGGTCATGGGTTCGAGCCCAGGCAGGCGCTTTACTTTGTGTAAATTATATCATCACCACTGCTCTGTGATGTGATTAAAAAAACCGGCCAAGTGCGAGTCGGACTCACGCACGAAGGGTTCCGTACCATTATCGCAAAAAATGGCATAAAATCACGTTTGTTGTATGGGAGCCCCCCTTAATTCATCTTATTTTAATTTAATCATTACTATTTTTTAAAGTGAATATACAACTAATATTCTGTGAATATTTCAAGCGTCTTCCTGTTTCCGTTATTAATATCGAGCAAAAAAAAGCAAAAAAAAACACGTTTGTTGTATGGGAGCCCCCCTAAATTTATTTTATTTTAATTTAATAATAATTATTTTTTGAAGTAAATATACCTGTTGCCGTTATTAATATCGAGCAAAAAACGGCAAAAAAATCACGTTTGTTGTATGGGAGCCCCCCTTAAATATGTATTTTCTTCTGTTTTTATTTGTTGTTATAGCGGCAACAGAAATACATCATCTCTGAAAATTTCAACTGTCTAGCTATCACGGTTCACGAGATACGGCCTGGTGACAGACGGACAGACAGACGGACAGACAGACAGATGGACAGACAGACAGTCGGATCGCGGAGTCATAGTAATAGGGTCCCGCTTTTACCCTTTGGGTACGGAACCCTAAAAATGGACTTACAATGAAAGTGAGAAACATGTGTTTTATTCTCTGAAAGAGAATAATCCGGTACGATAAGCGAGTCCATTTAGTGGTCAACAAAAAAAACATGATGGCATAAGTGTCGATATTAGGTCAAGTCTAAATTGGTTGGATTTATACTTTATCTAGCAAGGAAGAATGTAGGCAAAGTGAAAATCCGATTTAACTCGCTTTTACCTGGCCGCAATCGGCTTCTAGATTCGATTCCCCGGCACCCTGAATGGAAATTGGATTTGCAGTTCTGCAGAGCTATGCATTATGTACTCCTGTAGATACTTTTCAAATTATCTGCGCTAACTTGAAAGAGAATTTACTGAAATATATGTTTTTACTTCTGCGATCGTTTGTGATTGCTCATAAAATCTTTATTTATTTGTTTATCTCTACGAGTAGTTATCGTCGATTATGTTACAAGATTTAATTTAACTTGCAATGTATGTATGTATGTAAGTGTGTTCGGGTCAAATCTTGCAACTGAATTTTAAAGCAGTAATCCTCAACCGAATTTTGCATACACGTTTAGTTTGGATGACAATGTATGGTTACCTAAGTGACGTCATTTTAAATCGATTTTGGCCGTCGAATACATTGCCATGATATGGGTATCAAATGAAAGGGTTTTCTGAGAAGAACACGAAAAAAAAAAAGATTTTTGGCATTTCAGATTAAAATTTTCACAAGTTCATCCGAAAAGTACCCTAACATTTTTAATTTCTATTTTCTGTTTAAAAGATAGTCATGATTTCCCCAACAACGTAAATACAAGTAACCTTTTTGTCTCTTGACAGACAAAGAGATCATGACATTTAGAGCAAGCTTGTTTATTTAAATTCGTCTCTTTTCTCTCAAATAGTTATATTCCTATTTGATGAGAAACAAGCTTCTGAGGCTCGGTGGGACCATTATATTCAAGTTCACCAACGTTTTTTCTTACTTACGTATGTATTACGTCTTGACAAAATACTACAAAATACAAGGGTTCCCAAATAAACAATGTAAATCACCTAGGGACCTGCGCATGCTTGAGTACGAAAGTTCATATTTTTACACTACACAAGTATACAAAATAAAATATCTATTACATGTAAGAATGTGTGAACTTGAGACCGAAATATTTTAGTTTCTAAAAGTGTTTTGGTTTATTAAGATAGGCCATCAGTTGCTCTAGACAAACAGTGTTTCGATGTCAGCCAATGCAATGGTCGAAATACCAAAATGTATGGGATCACGTGACATTTCAATAGCGCTTGACAATTCTGACATTTTTAACAAAATGTGACTAAGGTGTACTTATATAATATTACTAGCTGACCCCCGCGGCTTCCCTCCCGTCAACTGGCTACCTACCTATCTCCTACCTACCTACCCAATTTTTTTTATTTCCCATAACTACCCTATCCACCTACCCTATCTACCCTACCTACTCTACTCTACCTACCCTACCCTACCTCACCTACCCTACCCTGCCCTACCTACCTTACCTACCCTACCCTGCCCTACCTACCCTACCTACCCTTACTACTATACGAATGTAACCTGTAATTTTTTGTTTCTACCGGCGGCGCCGATCTAATTAAAATTTAGAACATAAAAGCTGCTATTGTGAGTCAATCTTAAAAGATAGACATATGCTGTCGCGGACTTTTTTTTAGAACTTTTAAAGAAGAACAATTCCATTATACATTATATTTGCGTAACTTAAACCGTTTACGCAGCGCACGCAACGAAAGCGCTCAAAAAGGAATATTTTTGCCCGTTTTTGCAACCTTTTTCATTTATGCTCGGCTCCTATTGGTTGTATCGTGATGTTATATAGCCTATAACCTTCCTCAATAAATGGACTATCCAACACAAAAAGAATTTTTCAATTCCAACCAGTACTTCCTGAGATTAGCGCGTTCAAACAAACAAACAAACTCTTCAGCTTTATCTATACTAACTAACTAACTAATAATAATAATATAATATTATATATTATAGTAAGCGGTTAAAGTTACGCAACATTCATGTATGTAGGGTAAGTAGGTAGCCAGTAGACGGGAGCAAAGCCGCGTGGGACAGCTAGTATTATATATCTAAGGATCATACTTAGGATACTATTTCTAGGGGGGGAAATACACTATCATATTTATATATATAGGATCATTCATATGATCCTATATATATGCAGGAGCGGGCGTACTCGAGGTTCTCAACAACAGACATCTTGTAAACACTTTTTAGTAATCACACCAATAATAAGTCACGCAACTTAATTTTATAAGGAGATGTGCACAGTTCAAAATCCAATTCAATACTATACTTCATAAAAGATAGCTTGCTCTCTGCGACACATGTCAAACTGACGTATACGTTACTGTTAGCCTGTCAAGCGCTATTGTTGCTGTATTGATACTGACAGCTGTCGCAGAAATCAATCTATCTTTTATGAAGTATAAAACGAGCCTATTTATACGTTGAAATAAATAACAAGACGTCACACAGCAACAACTACCGGTGACATTCGTTTATCAATTAATTTTAGATTTAGGTTTGTAAAAATACAGTAATTGTATACAGTATTTGATTAGTAATTAATAACACTTTTTACAAATATTTTGAATGGATTTAGCTACCAATAATTTATTTAAATCAACTAACAGTCAGTGATCTACTTTCCTTTTTTGATTTTTAAAATATAACTCGTATAAAATCTAATATTTATATTAACAAAACTTAATTCGTGTGTCCGTTATGTCATCTGCCTTTTTGACGTTTGGTTTCGTCTGTGGTACTAGAGTGCGCGCAAGATAAGTCTGCGCGTGACGGGTGGCGTGCTTAATGTTGCCAGCATAACTGATCTTTTTCTTTTTTAGTCATTTTTCATTACTCGAAACTTAGTAAATTAATTACTAGCTTTTTCTATTTGCATAGAATATGATGAAAAAAGCTCCATGAAATTATTGTAAATCTTTTATTGAATTTAGTACCTACTAATCATCCTTGTACTGTACTCAAATTTGGTATTTTATTTTAATCTTACTCTTCTTTACTGACATAATACTAGATACCATACATGGATAAGGTTTTAATTTAAGATGTCGAAAATGTTGTATGTTGTTTTTGTGGCTAATAAACACTTTTTCTATTGCTTTCTTTTACTATTAAACTTGGTCTAACAATGGTCTTGCAGTGGCTAATGCCGTCCATTTCAATTCTTTATTAATTTCTTCATCAAAATTTTTTGAAGAAACTGCTGCCGTGCGTTCAGAAACGCCTAAAACAAAATAACAATGATGCATTATATTATATGATGCCGGTCCTATCCCGCTGATATATTTATGTACCACCCAAAATCCAATACTGTCAGGCACCAGTAGTACGAAAACTTAGGGAAATTTTAGTATAATGGTATCCCTAAAAGTTACCTGTCAAATAAGCAACGCGTTCTCTATCTTTGTAAAACGGTACCGTAGGCCCGTTATTGTCTTGTTCACTTCAAGAAAACATCCCTGCTAGCACTTTAAATTACTTTTGGCTTAATGATGGCGATTATTTAACGCACTCTCTTGACACCTGACATAAATGACAAACGATTAGTTCCGATTTTGGCCGCGCGCAGACTTATCTTGCGCGCGCACTCTATTTTAATTTGCCAGCGCTATCATATATGACCTCTAGAATTATATCTGTGTATTACATTATCATAGTTCTTTGATCCTATTTTTCGTCATATTTGGTTGCAATGGAGGACAAGTCTGTTGTGTGTACTACTATTGCTTCGGCTGTGTGTACTGCAGTGATCCCAACAATAATTTAAGTATTCCACATCCACTAAGCATTGTGAACTTAAGCAAAAATTACGTTGTAATTTATTCTACCAATAAAACCGTGACAATAATTAATTGCCTTAGAATTTAGAATATGGCCGTACCAAAACAGAAAAGGCAAGATCACATAATTTTATGAACGGATTTTGTATCAGGAAATTATGAAAATAAATTAAATAATTCAATATAGCAAGATTCAATATAGCATGACCAGGGGCCTTAGACCATGACGTATTAAAACTATCACAGTGCGACAGTGAAAAAGAGACAGAGCTATTTGCCTTGTATAGCTCCGTCCTGTTCCTGTTTCTATGATCTTATCTATCAAAAATTTACATAAATCTATTACCAAAGACGATATGATTCACATGTTTATCTATCATATAAATATTACTGATAGATCTATGATCTTACATATATGATATCCCCTTATCTAGAGCCTCAGGTATTGGTATTACGGATAGATGTCATAATTATGACATCTTTCGCCGAGCATTTATCTAACAGTATGAGTACTTCATCGTAAGTTCATTTATTGTTAATTTAAAACAAATGTAAGATTGTTAATAAAGGCTTATTCTTGGTTCTCTATTGTGTCACCTTACTTTTTCATCCATAATTTAAAGTGCCATAACTTTTTTGTCCTAATTATCATTTGTCCGAAAGATAACTAAATATAATATGTCCTAAATCCGTTTGTCATAAATATTACAATCAATAATATACAAAAAAGACATAAAACCGTTTTCAATAAAAGTTATAAGTCTTAAATTCAAATTACATAATGTTTATTTATAATATTAAAATTCTTAGAACAAATTTGAGATTTGAAATTTGATTTGAGCAAACAAGCATGCAGCATGCAAGCAAACACGCAGTATGCAGCATGAAAGCAAGCATGCAGCAGGCATGGTTTCTGTCACGATTAGGCGTTGCGGGGCTCCAGCGGTCCCACGCGAGTTTATCGTCGCAGTTGGGTTTAACGCTCACCGCCGCAGCTTGTTACAACCACCTGCTCCTCATCTAGCGGGCCGCCTCGCCCCTCTGCGCCTACGCGATTTTAAATTACACTCTAGGGGTAGAGCAGACAAGACTGCGTGGATTCGGATTTACAGCGATTCGTTTCTGTCACTAAAACCTAATTTTTAGCAAATGTTTTAGGACTAAAAAAATTATTATAAATGAACATTCGGAATAATACACAATATACTTAGGACATATGACTTTAGGTCATGTAAAATTAGGAGATTCAATTATTTTAGTACTCGATATTATGACAGAATAATTTTAGAAGTAAAGATAATTATGTTAAATAAAATTTCGGGATTTTGAACATTATGGCTATTGAAGTTTATAGCAAACATGTTATGGATAATGATTTTCGGACAAACAATTTTAGGAGAAGAAAGAGAGTACCCTTATTCTATTCTATGAGTTCTTCATGCAGTCTACCCATCTATCTTTACTTTGTAATTTTTCGTCGGATCATGGAGTTTCCTAAGTTCTGAGTTTAGCTTAATGGTAACTGACACAATGCGTGCACTGTATGGACAGGTCCGCTCAAATTCGTGGTGCCTTCTTCAGACATTGTACGTACAAAATTGTATGTATAAACTTTTAAGAGAGTTCTATTTTTCTTCGGTTTTGCTGCCCAGAGTAGTTAGCTAGGCAAAACTTTTTTTTTGATCAGCATATATGATTGCAAAACGAGTATAATTTTACCAATAACGATTTTTTTTGTATTATGTCTGTCCACGTAGTGTAAGAACCAACATCAGTGTGGGTTTTGTTTGCCTTTCTTCCACGTTTTGACAAACACGTTACTGTCCATTTTGCTCTGTTTGTGCGACTGGAATTAGCTCTGGCCACCCGTGCGTGACTAATTAAAAATTCTGTTTGAAACATTGGGCATGGCGACTAAACTTCAGATGTGATACGTGAAAGTAGTATTCATATAAATGAATTTGTAAACATTTATTCGTTTATTTAAACTTCGTACACAATAGTGGTACATATGCGGACTTAATGCCACAAGGCATTCTCTACCAGTCAACCTTTGGGTTAAAAAAGACAACGTGTGAACGGGTACAAAATAATATTTAAAAATAACAAATTGTGTAAAGAAAAACTAAAAATAAACATAAAGTTTGTTACTATATAGTTCAGTTTTAAAATATTATTTTCCCGAAAATGCGACTGAGTCACAGAAATACTGTATCCAACAAATTTCCATTCAAGTGTTACGTCTCTTCGTAGAAAAAGTAATTTCACCATTGGTATCAACCGATCAGCTTGTCGAAAGTAATGCTGAAAATATGTTTATTCATTCTCATTTCCGAGAGCCAAAGTAGATAGCTATCTACTGAAGTTATTTGTCCATTATATCCGAGAGTATTCAGATGAAAAACTTTTCTAAGCCAATACAATACACGAGCATACGATGTATGTGATCAGATATCGCCGAGCATTTATCGCATATTTACTTTATAAGCATTTTTCCACATTGAATCGTTTATTGTGTTCAAAAATTATCATCGATATTCGATATTTTTGTGTTCGCAGCGTGGCACGCGTCAATCATGCGACACATGCGGGCGACACACTCAAAATTGTTGCTCAGAGATCAGAGAGAAATATTAAATGGCATATTTAATATCTGCCCTGTTTTTTCCTTATTCTGTGCCATCAGAAATGTTAATAATGTATGAACACATGGCAAACGGAAGTTTTGCGGCGTTCCACTAAATTGGCAAGCGGATGTTGTTTATCAAAGAGACGAAATTACTCCGCCGAAGTCGATGGGAAAGTGAAGTGTAAATGCTCAAAGGATGCATTGATGAGTTTTATGGGACATCACAGGGATAGAAAGAAGTAATTTCGACTGTCTTAGTTTGTTTTGATTCCTAGACGATTTGTTCATGGTCTGTTTAATTTTAACAATGAAATTCAGAACTATTTCAGTTTTAGTAAAATCTTTTGTTTGGACCTAGGACAATGGAATACTCGTATTTAATTTGATAATAGTGTTATTTGTTAGGTTTTAAAAGTAATTTGAAAATTGTGGGCTTTAATCATTTCTAAGCCTTCACTCCTAGAGGTTTTGTGACACAAAGCCAAACTGCTTTAATCTAGCAGGAACATTTTGTAACATAATATTACAAAGTTCATTCATACACAAACAAACAACAAACAAAAGTCAACAAAGTCAACCTTTAATCTATATATCATATCATATGATATCAGCAGCCTATTAATGTTCCCACTGCTAGGACACAGGCGTCCCCTCAGGGTTGGTGGATGTCACATGTCTTCGAATTTATGGTTCTAGCACATGCCGGTTTCCTCACGATGTTTTCCTTCACAATTTTGAGAGCAGTGGTGATGAAATAATTTACCCAAAGTAAAGCGCCTACCCTGGCTCAAACCCACGACCTACAACTTGTAAGTCACGGCCACCACTGCTCTCACCTTTAATCTACTTAAATTAATTACTACCTTTTCTAAGCATATTTTTTATTTTTTTATTTTTTATTGTCAATTTTATTTATAATGTTAATTTAGCAATGTCGTATATTTTATTAACTTAATCAATTTTATTAATTTAATCAATTGTATATTTTTACCAATTTAAATTATTACTTTTGTTATTATAACTTTTTTTACCAATTTTTGTTTGATTTTACCAGTTTTATTAATGTTATTAATTGTATGTAGTCACTTTTATTCATAATTAGCGCTTATTACTATGTAAGTTAGCTTTGAGATTCTTTAAAATTGTGAATGTGGTGTTTGCCTCTAAGTAATTGTTGCATTTAAGATTAGTTTGAGCATGTATGTTTTGTTATAATTAAGTGTAAACAATTGTTGGTGAACCTAATCAAATAAAATAAAATAATAAAAATAAAAAATAATGAACTTTAAGCAATCAATATGAGCGACGTAGCTAGATACGTACATGTATCTACGAAAAACTAATAACGTAGATAAGTTAAATAAAATAAACGTTCATGAATCTTTTAACAAATAAAAGCGAAATTCGCTCTTAAAGCTAGATGGCGATAACATTTATTTTCGCGTTTAAATCCCCTGTGACCAAAAAGTGCATGAATATTGGATGAAGTACTGGATAACCTATCGAATTTTTATAGCAAAATTATTAATGTAGATACACTCTGAAAGAGACCGTATTAGAATAACATAATTATTTTAAATACTGTCCCACTGTAGGTCAAGGGCCTCTTCTCATACAGAGAAGGAACGAGCGTAATCACCACGCTTGCTCAAGGTACAAAAAAAAGGTAAATTTTCGACATTCACGCAGGCGAAGCCGCTGGCAGAAGCTAGTAATAAAATCAATTGTAAAACATTCTATGTATTGCCTGAAAGATTGAAAACATCGCTTTGAAACAACTTCGAATATCTCGACAACTTTATGATTTATAACTTGTGAATTCTTTTCTATACAATTTGATGTATGGTGCCCTAGTCACTGCTAACACATTGTCAGAAATAAACTGTATCGTTTTATGAATACATGTTGAGACAAAACTTTATTCTACACCGATTTTAAGCATCATCAATATCATCATAATAATTCGAAGACATGTGACATCTACCAACTCGCACTGGGCCCGCGTGGTGGATAACGGCCCATTCCCTCTCACAGACAGGTGGCCTGTGTCCCAGCAGTGGGAACATTAATAGGCTGATGATGTGTGATGTGATATTATCATCATTTTAGCCAACAGACGTCTACAGCTGGACCTATGTATCCCAAGGATAATAGGCATTAATTACGTCTATGTATGTAGTTTGGTTCTACGTTAGTAAATTAAACACAAAACACTGTCATGGCGAGTTCAAAAGCACTATAGCTTCCATTAAGTCCCCAAATCGTTCGGAGAGGCGAACACTTGTGCATTCCTACCACGTACGGTCATAGTTCACCAAAAACGACATTAGGCCTGTGATATGGGGCGAATGTTTTGTACAATCGCAAACAGGGAAAATTCTCTACGAATTTTTTTCTTAGGAGCATAAAAAGAACGTCAAATTGGAAACGGATCAATTTAGAGTAATTCGTTAATTACAAAACATTTTACCGCAGGGTTTTTCGCAGAGTACATTCGCATTTCACAGTAATGTTTTCAGGTCCCATAGAATAAGGACGTGCCTATTGCCCTCAACTGGGCAAAAGTCCAGACTTCTGGCTGTTATGCCTGGCTCCTGGAGAAATTTCAGATGAAAAACCCAATTAAACATTCTCCGGGCATCGAACTCAGGATCTCAGCAGTTGCGCTTACGGCCACTACACCAATATAGCAGTTAGATAATTATCCCAATTGGTATTAAATTTCAGGCAGGTTTTCCCCTCAACTAGGTTAGTATTAGCTTGAAATTTAGCGGATAAATCGTTCCAATATAGATAGTCCAGGCGTTGGCTTGATAGCTGACGTGGTTCCCTGAACTATCAAATTGGCCTGGACTAATCACGGACTCGATACGAATGCGATACTGAATGAAATAGTCATTTTGTTTTTACATCGATTAGTACTAACGATAATTGTAATTGCATTTAATATTACTCGTTCGTATGTAGCAAATATTTCTTTGCAAGCATTTTTTTTCGGAGTCCACATTTTTTTTTTTTGTCTACGTTTATTTTTTTTTGTCATTTTCCTTTCGCAGGTATGCAGAGCAGTGGTGGCCCAGCAGAGCAGTGGTGGCCCAGTAGAGCAGTGGTGGCCCAGTGGTATCGGCCGAGAGCAGTGGTGGCCCAGTGGTATTGGCCGCGACTTACAAGCTGTAGGTCGTGGGTTCGAGCCCAGGCAGGCGCTTTACTTTGTGTAAATAATTTCATCACCACTGCTCTCAAAACGGTGAAGGAAAACATCGTGAGGAAACCGGCGTGTCCTAGAACCAAAAATTCGAAGACATGTGACATCCACCAACCCGCACTGGGCTCGCGTGGCGGATAATGGCCCATTCCCTCTCATAGAGAGGAGGCCTGTGTCCCCAGCAGTGGGAACATTAATAGGCTGATGATGTGACGATGTGAGGTACGCTGGAAGATTCTGTACCTATTTTTCTGTTCCTTCTTCTTGTCCTTGTATTATGTGTGTGTACAAAAATTGTTACATAAGTAAAGTCAAATTGGAAACGGATAATTTTGGATCCAATAAACTTAGCATTATTAGTAAATAATGCCATGTTTATTGGCATTTCATTTCATATGAAGGTTTTCCCCTCACATTGGTTTAGTTTCAGCTTGAAATTTAACGGATTAATTGTTGCGGGTTTTGGTAGGCTTATTACGTATCTTACAAGAGCAAAATGATAGCGATTTTTGAGCAATAATTGCTCTTCAATACAGAAGTTTTAGAGGTATTGGCTAGGTTTTTTTTAGCTAGCAAACGCTTGTGTAGGACCTACCATACCTACACTGTAAGAAATAAAGCGTTTGGTCGCGTGACGATTGCTGATTGCTGTTTTTTACGTAATAAGCCAGCGAGAGTTGACTTGATAGCTGGCGTGGCTCCATAAACTATCAAATTGGCCCGGGCTAATCATCAAACCACCCTCTATGGCACCAGCTAGATACGATTACTTTACTTAAATGAATTATAACATATAAAACATAACATATAGTCAGAAGAAGTTAGTCAAAAGTGCACCTACATTTCGCCAGTTGTGCTAAAGTCGCATATTAGTAGGCGAGTATATTATTGTCATCCACCAGCCACAAATCTAGGGTAATATCTCCGGGCTGCTACTGAGAAATATCAGATGGAATAACCCAATAACACTTTTCTCGACTCGGGAATCGTACCCAGGACCTCGTGTTCATCAGTAGTGCTTGCGACCACTACACCAACGAGAAATTATCATTACTGTCCCTCCTCCTCCACGAATCGTGTTCCTCGTTACTGAGGGTCGTGATTCCCCCGACAGGAGAGCAACTTTTCTCTGACGACGATTCTCCATCTGTGTCTGTCCTTGGCGTCGTGGAGTGCATCGTGCAACTTGGTGTTCAACGTTGCACGGATTTGGTCAGACCATATAATCTGTCTGCGTCCCCTCGGCCTCTTGCCTTCGACCTTGCCAGTGATCATCAGCTGCTGCAACCACCCTTTTGGGCAATGTGACCAAAGAACTCCAGGATTCTTCGCAGGCAGGTGGTGGAGAGCCAGGCCTTGATGTTCAGTTAGATCATTACTGTAATATAATGAAATTATCATTACTGTAATTTGATAAGTTCTAACGATAAATGTGTTACTCGTTCGTAAATATTTCTTTTTCCTTATACTAATAGACATATAATTATAATCAGTTGATTATATTAACATTACAAGTTTTTCGAGGAACTAATAATTTCGTGATACAATTACTTAGAGTAGCAATTAAAAGAGAAATGAGATAAATAAAAAAAACAACAAGCTCCGCTGCATCAGTTAGTAGGTAGATTTTTTTGTTTTGTGTATCGTGTTGCCAATTTAATCATGGATTAAAGTTGCATGGCCGACCAATCATTACTGGTTCAAAAAAAAGTGTGTATTCCAAGGATAACCTACGGGACAGATATGTGGTCGCAATGGGCCTCATCAGAAGGCTTAAAGTCACCCAAAGAGCAATGGAAAGAGATATACTCGGAGTTTCCTTGTGTGATCCATCAAAAATGAAGATATACGTAAGAGAACCAAGGTTACTGACATAGTCCTAAGAATTGCCAAACTTAAGCGGCAGTGGGCACGGTACATTGCAAACAGAACGGATGGCCGTTAAACTGAAAAGTTCTGGAGTGGCGATCGCGTACCGGAAGACGAAGCGATGGAAGGCCTCCCTCTAGGTGGAGAGACGACCTGGTCAAGGCCAGGGCCGATCAGTGTGGTGACGCTTGGGGTGGGCCTATGTCCAGCAGTGGACGTTTTTCGACTGAAATGATGATGTTGAAGGAAATGGTAAGTAAATGAAATATAATTAGAAATGACCCACGCAGAATCCTCAACAACATAACATAACGTAACATCACGCTTGCATTCCCCGAAGAGTTAGGCAGGGTTGGACCTATCCCCTCCGGTGTGTTCCCACATTGTCGAGGTGGGGGGCGGAGGAACCCGATGAGGTACCGCTTTTCAGGGTTTTTGCCGATAAGCCGACGACGTAGCGGCCAACGTGTAGCTTGCGGTGCTGCCTGGGTGACATCGCAAATGAGGCGGGCTGAGGGATAGATGCCGCGGCGGGAGAGGAGTGCTGGTATTGCGGTGCGCCGCTCTCCCTACCTTCAGCAGCCTCTACGGGATTGCCACCGTCTGATGGTGAATGCGGTGGGGCCGCAGGGGAGGAGGAGTGTCGGTAAAACGTTGGCAGCTCTCTCTATCCCCGAAAAATGGTAGGTGGCGGGGCCATTGACTTTGACCCATAAAGACAAGGGGACCAAGGGTGCCATACACGGGTTTTTCTGGTACCTATGTGCTGGATTGGTCCCTAGGGTAGTCACGGCACACAGTGTGTTCTGGTGCGCTGGTGATGGGGTTTACTCCTCAGAGGAGGGTCCGATGACGGACAGCCGCGGCGGGTTCGCGGTGTGTGCTAACGCGTGCCCGTGTTCCCACAATAAGCGGCACAGGAGGACACCGTGGAGTTTTAGTGGGTTGGAGTCCCACATAACTGCGCTATCTCCCCGTAGTAGCATTTCTCCACGATAAAAAAAAGGGTTGGACCTATAGAACACTCACATTTTGCCGTTAGGTTTAAGTCCCATGTATAACGGGGCGAGCACTTTGTCTTCAACCGAGCAAAGTTCACACTCCGGGCTGCCACTGAAACATTTCAGATGGAAAAACCCATATAAGTCTTTGACTGACCCGGGTATAAAACCCGCTCAACAATAGCGTAAGTCTCCTTGCTACATAAAAGTAGCGAGATCGAGAGTGTAATATCAATAATAGGTCGTTATAAGGAGTTATCAATACCAATCCCCGTAGTGTCGACATGAGAGAGACAAATTTAATTTCACTTTAATATTTTAAAAGCGTTCGTCGCTTTAATCGCATTTATTGAAGTTGGATTTTATTGATAATTTTATTGGTCGTGGCAGAATAATTTTAATGATGGCGCCATCACCACTGAAAATGCGTTTGGAACGGCAAATGTATAAAGCTTTTAACCAAATGAAATCCATATATTACTGAATAACACACTCGTAACTCCGTGATATAAGTCGCTCAGAAAATTGCCTGGCACAATGTAGTCGTGATAAGCATCGCACACAGTGGTAATTTGTTCGTTTTATATACTTTAACTTTTGCTAATTCATTTTGCGTAAACGTTGCTTTGTACAGAATTACTTTAAAACGCTGCGACAGTAAAATGCTGCACGTACTGGTAACAAAGGATTTTCTAATGAAGTGTTTACAGAAAGAAACTTGAGAAACTTGTTTAGTGTTTCTCTTGTATATAAAATCGCACAAAAGAATCGAACTTCTTCATACAGATACGTGATGCACTCCCGTCTTCCATATTTTGAGAATGTCACCGGTTGAAACAACAATTTGTTGTTTCTTCTCAAAATACTTTGTATCTATCGAATGGGCATAGGATATTTAATGTATTTGAAATTATTTTTTTACAATATATCGAGAATTTATAATCACTCAAGATTAATTACAGTATTTGCAGTAATCCGTTGACAAAAATATTCTAAGCTACGAATACTTACTATAAAAAACTAGCCTCTAAAAATTCACCTACATACAAAATTCCGGATACTAATATTAGTACAATATGATAATAATAGTTGATTGGGTGACAATTCGCAATTCTGAAAGTAATTTGCGTAATCAATTAAAGTATTAACGGTGTTGTGTTCGTATCTGCATCGTATTAATATGCTAATGTTAGACGAGAATAATATTGATATTCAATATTAATTCTAATTAATAAAATGTTTACTGAGTGTTTCGTATCAATTAAGAGATTTTTTTTGTAAAGCACATCAATCATTTTTATACGCAATATTTCTATATATGTCTAGTCCCAAGTGGGTTCTTTGCTGAATTTTTTTATTCGTTCACCGTTTTAATAAATAAAATGGCGTCCTTGGTCGTTAGGTTCGGTGGAATTTAACAAAACATCGTGATCACATCCATCAAGCTGTCTTATTGTATAGACGGAGGTCGATGCTGTAAGTAGAGGGTTTTTTATTATGTGAAATGCCTTTAAGTCTCTCCATGTTCATAATGAATGAACGAACTTTTGGTATTATATCGACGGTAAAAAAATGTAGAAGAAAACTTTCGGCGATTAAAAAAGAGCTAGACATAAAACTATTCAAATATATTTTGTTAATCTCTTCGGGTGATGTGTCTGAAAAGTAAGTCGTAGTTCATTGTACAATCTAGTTTTTTTAGACCTGAAGGCTCAAGGCATGTGCCGCTAAAGGCGATCTACTTATATTTTAGGCAGGTATTCATCTCAAATTCGGTACAACTTGCTTTTCTGCTTTCTGAAAAAAGTCTGACAAAGCTAATCTTACTACGTCAGTAGAATTTAAGTTTAATAATTTGACTAAGTTCTTTTACTGCATTTTCTCGTGAACTACGGCGACGTAACAAAAGGTCATAGATATTTTATATAAACTTTGAAACTCGGCAGAGAGTTGTCGGTTTGTTCGATAAGAAAGTTTAGTTCGTTAAGTAGGCACATTAGGGGGAAACAGGAAAACATTAAGGCGTGCCGTCGACAGTGGCTCGACGCCAGACGCTATTAAAATATGCTAACCAATTGGACGCACTGACTTCATTTCGACTTGTCCTCTTTTCTGCCGGCAGTCGGCACCCCAAAACTTAATGGTGTAATTTGCACGGAATAATATTGAATCACGAGCATCTGATTTTATCTGTACGTATATCATAAGTATTTCGATGAACACATAAGAAATTAATTTGATGTTATAGTTTACTTCGATTTATTTATGTGTAGATAATATCGGGTAGCCACTCCTATCATGATCAGAGACTTTAAACTCGAAGTTGTGACGATGAGAACCAAGGTTACCGACATAGCCCAAAAAATTGCCAAACTTAAGTTGCAGTGGGCAGGGCACATTGCTCGCGAATGAACGGACCGGTGGGACCCAACAGTACCTACTGGAGTGGCGACCGCGAATCAGAAGACGTTGCCTTGGAAGGCCTTCTATTAGGCGGCCGATGACCTGGTGAAGGTTACGGGGATCCGCTGGATGCGAGACGCACAGGATCGGTCAATGTGGCGACAATTGGGGGATGCCTATGTCCAG
Source organism: Orthosia incerta (assembly GCA_948252205.1). Classification (NCBI taxonomy): domain Eukaryota; kingdom Metazoa; phylum Arthropoda; class Insecta; order Lepidoptera; family Noctuidae; genus Orthosia; species Orthosia incerta. The sequence goes on from OX411748.1 coordinate 14,119,888, forward strand.
CAGTGGACGTCTTTCGGCTGATATGATGATGATGAGTAGCGGCTATATCAATACTTAGATAATTGTAATCTTAAAATTGACCAAAAAAACGCGTCCAATAAACTAATACCAACGTTATTTTTACTGGCTGTAGAGCTCAGCTGTAGAACGGAACAATAACTTCGGTTCCGCAAACTAAAATCAGAACCCATTGTTCGGGACCTAAGCGAGTTGAACCGAACTGAGTAATTATTAGCTACTGAAGCTGGTAGGTCTTCCAAACAAATGGTCAGAAAAACAATAAAGGAGTTTGAGTAACAGAACTAACCGACGATGATTTAATATTTCTCGATATTGCGTGTGTGTTCAACAAGAATGTACGGTCAAACAATCTGATGAAACCTTCAGGCATGCGACTGAACATATTCTGAGTCGATGTTGTACTGACAGTTCAAACATTTCTCAGTTTCATATTTGTATCAGATATGCATAGGTGAACAATTTAGAGCGGATTGTCGCACGATATGGCAGGTAAATTCGTTAGCATGAATATACCTCGGACGAACGGAATGCCCGTCCATGTTAGACTCTGTTATGCTCCATTTCAACGTAAATATTTTTGTTTTGAAGCTCTAAAACGAAATGAAATAAAGAATGTTGCTTAAATTTTATTTTTGTTGTAAAAATTGAAAGCTGTACTGTTTACCTAACTCTTTCGAACCACTTTAAAAGATATGATAAAATTTAAGAATTCAACTAGAATTTTAACTACTTTTAATAAATAAACGAAGGAAAGGGTCCTACAAGGTGAGCCGATGACGTGAAGCTTTGTCCAGAAATGGATTTGGCTGAAATGAAGATGGTGCGGAGGATTAGGCCTTTGAACTTTTACTTTTTAGTGTTCCGTACCTCGAAAGGAAAAAACGGAACCCTTATAGGATCACTTTGTTGTCCGTCCGTCCGTCTGTCTGTCAAGACCCTTTTTCTCAGGAACGCGTGGAGGTATCAAGCTGAAATTTATATCAAATACTCAAATCTACTGTCCCTTAAAGCTGTGAAAAAATCATACTTCTAATCCAACGCAATCAAAAGATACAGCCGTTTATGCTGCAAAGGGGAATGCCCATTTTGTAAGGGAACTTGGGCCCCTTTGAAAAAATGGTTGTATCTTGATGAATTTGGTTGTATATTGTAGAAAAAACACGTTATATTCATAATTAGAAAACATTTTTTATTTATTTTGCGGGGTTCTCGAGAAATAACGATGTTTCTGTTCTTGAAATGAACCCTTATTACAATGCAATAAGGTGCATACAAATGTCCAAGTGAAGAAACCTGATCTGTTGTTGTATGTACAAAAAAAGTAAAGGACACGGATGGAAAAAACACAACATATAAATCCTATTATTGGATAATATTGAAATCGCAGGCACGATACCTCATAAGGGACCTGTGTATGGGCAATCTCCTTTCTGCAAATTTTCGATACTCGCAAGGGAATCAAAACCTACAAGGTAATTCCCGTGAACTCATAATCTTGAAATTTAGTAGGAAGCAACGTCTTATAGCAAAAATAAAGGAAAAATTGCGAAAACTGTAAATTTTTTATTACATCATATAATAATAATATTTTTAATAATTTTAAAGGAGAATGCCCAAAATCAGTATCGCTTTATAATAAAAGAGTATAGCCGCAAAAATATAATCATAAATAATATATATTTTTTTAAAGTTTTCTTATTTAACTTGATTGAAATCGTATGTGGGGTTAATATTTAGTGTTTAATTAGTTATTTATTCGATTTTATTTTAATGGCGTACTTTAGTGAAAACAGTGTTGCCATTTTATGAACCTCCCCATAATCGGTGTTACTAATAGTGTAAGGGCAGACGCTGAGTTTTAAAAATCATTTAAATTATGACATTTCCCGCTTCATTAATATTTTTATTTATATATAACATAATTAAAATGATATTACTTTACGATTTAAAAATATTTCTCTAATTAACAAATCACTTATGGTCAGGGTGATTTAGATTAATTGTTGGTAACACTACCACAGGCGATGTAAATGAAAGGTGAACTGTCAACTATCAAAAATGTCATTGTCAAATGTCAAGTCAAGCTAGGTGCCAAACAAAGATTCGCGTCGGCGCGGCAGCGAATTTTTGTTTTCGCGTTTATATTTGTTGAGTTTGTTGTGCTAATTAATAACTTATCATTGCGTTGAGTTCGTGTTCAGTAATTTTCGGATGCCTGCACACTCAAGAAATTTATTTGAAGACTATTGTACTGTTTCTGTGCTGGTGGTGTGGATTGTGTAGAACGAACAAAAAATCAAAGAAAAAACAAAAACCCCACATGATAAATGGATAATTTTTATTTCCTTTGAAAGTATGACCTCTCCCTTCTTTTGTATCCAATTTACGCTATCATACAATTTTTTTTATGCGCAACGGCGGTCCATAGAAGGATGGGCAATCTCCTTTACTCCCCCTTTCTTCATGTAGAGGTATTAAATTGAAATACATATCAAATACTTAGGTCTATAATACCTTTAAGCTGTAACAAAATCAAACTTCTACGTCAACGCAATCAAAAGGAACAGCAATTCAAGCCGCATATTTTCAAACTCGCAACTACTCGCAAGGGAATCAAAACCTAAAGGGTACTTCCAGTGGACCTAGAATCTTCAAATTTGGCATGAAGCAATGTTTTATGGCACATATAAACGAAATATTCCGAAAACCTTAAATTTTAGTTACATCACATTTTTTTTAATATTTATAAACTTATTACACTTTTCCTCATGAACGCGTAGAGATATCAAATTGAAACTCATATCAAATACTTAGCTGTTTAAGCTGTGAAAATAAAACAGGTACAACCATTTATGCCGCATATGTTTTTTCATGAAGGACTAATTGAAGGATTTCAAGAAGGATCTAATAGTAAGTTTATGTTGTTATGACTCGATTGTCGTAATGGGTGAACTTTTAATTATATACCTACTGGTTTGTACGGAACCAGCGGTGCACGAGTCCGACTCGCACTTGCCCGTTTTTTATATAGTATAAAACCAGGATAGTTGCCCCGATTGTAATTAATCTAGTTTCACGAATGAATCGTATGCTATTTTATAAATCTATCGAAAGATTCTCCAACTACCACTAAGTTGACCGTATCTCATACTTTTCATAAACTTGTAGATAAAAAACCATAGTGCCGGTTTTACAAATAAAGTATTTTGCTTTTTGTACTGACAGATATAGAGTGATTTCAAAAAGTGCGGCTACCATCCGGCTTTTATCTGTTGTTTACTGCACTAGAAAACACGAACAATTAGCCATCGCTTGTATTAAATTAACTAGGCGCACTGCCTAACTACCAACTAACGAATTCGTTACGCAAATTGACCGCGACCTACTACAACATCTGAATAGAAATCACCTATTTAACCGATACCCCAATTAGAATGAAGTGATATGAGATTTTATTGGCGAAGTGAGAGGTTTGTACTTGTATATTACTCGTTGGGGGGTTTTTTAGGGTCCAGCAGCGAAAAGAGTAGTAAACTGCGCGACAGGTAAGTTGAACAAAAATGTAGGTACTAATATTTTATTTAAATTAAACTATTTAAACCGAAATGAATCAATTTTAAATGACCTAGCCGTTGACAGTATACTAATTGTCAACGGTTAGGTCTTATAAAAAGAAGAAAATTCGGTTTAAATCGTTTAATTTCAACAAAACGTTTTTGTTCGACTTACGTATTGCTCACTATAGTACTTCTTAATAAATTATATAATCCTACTATACTATAATTATAAACGTGAACGTTTGCGAGGATGGGTGGTAGGATGTTTCTTACTTTTTCACGAAAAACTACAGAACGGATTTTGATGAAACTTTACAGAAATATAGCTTATACATCAGAATAACACATAATTTATATAGATATTGCGAGAAGTACTAATACCACGCAGGCGGAGCTCTATAAATTGGAGAAAAATGGTAAATAAGTAATATTATAGGTAATGGTGGCCAAGAACTGTAGTGGCCCAGTAAGAGCAGTGGTGGCCCAGAGGTAACAGCCCTGACTTACGTGTCGTAAGTCGTGGGTTCGAACCCAGGCAGGCGCTTTACTTTGTGTAAATTATTTCATCACAGTGGTGATGAAATAATGTACACAAAGTAAAGCCAAGCAAAGTAAAGTTTATAAACGTCGTGAGGAAACCAGCATGTTCTAGAATAAAAAAAAAATAAGACATGTGACATCCGCCAACCCGCACTGGACCCGCGTGGTGGATTAAGGACTATTCCTTATCTCACAGAGAGGAGGCTTGTGTCCCAGCATTGGGGATGTTAAAAGGCTGATGATAATGTTAGGTAATGGGAACTGAGGAGAGCCCATAAGCTCTTAGAGTAAGGTTATTTTGAGTGTGTTTAAGGGACAGATGTATATGACTTGTATACATCTGTCATTTACGCGATCTCAAAATAATCTTACTCTAAGAGCTTATGGTCACCCCCCAGCTCTGTAAAGTGATACAGATAATACCGAGTGGTTACAGAGTATTTAAAAGTGCAGAGCTCCAGCCATTATCTTCGAGGATTACTGCTAAGTACTTGATAAGGCAATTAAAACACTTATTACTTAAATAGTAAATATCTATTGTTTAATACAGGCCTGCGGATCACAAAGCCAAGAGGCAAAGGCTGGGACCCATAGCAACGCTGCGACTCATAGCAGCGCTGGGACTCCTGGATCCTACCAGGACCATTACCCACGAAACTGCGACTGCAGCAGTGGAAAGCTAGGGGTCTGTTCCTTATTGGAGAGAAATACTGGTTCCTGTCTGACAGGTGGGAAGTGGGAAAATTAACACTAGTACTCACCTTGATGCACGCGGTGAGCTCCTGGGGTCGTTCAATACCGTGCCAGGTCGGGAGATTAGGGATAGGAGAATATATATAATAAAGGGTAAGGGGCGTGGTCTGGGGGCAAAGTGTCCCTGCAGACACCTAGACACGCGCCCGCCAAAATTCCCTCGCTGTGCGCGAAATATACACAAAAATTTAAGCACAAGACGCCGCACAATACAAATCGCGAATCGCGGATGCAATTCCAATGCAGCTGGGGTTGATTATTTAACGATTATAGATATCACAACGAGACCCCGTTTTCGCGTTGCACGTGATCACACAATTTTTTTTAGACTATTGACACCTGTCAACTCGACTAAAAATCAATGACAGCCGGTTGACTCGGTGTTGCAACAAACGTGTTGGGACGAAACATCTATTAAAGCTTGGTTAAGAAATTCTTGCAATTTAAGTAAGCCTAAGTAAGCTTAGGGATGAAACGACACAAGTAAATACAACAGTACAATATACAGTACTTACTCGATTCCTTTCTTTCGATACCAAGTTTTGGTATCGATACTTCACAACCGAGTACCAAGTTAGTATCGGTCAAAGTACTCGTATCGAATCAGACTGTCAGTATGCTTAAAATGCTAATCAACTACTAGTTACTTTTATGCGTTGATTAACTATGCAATCCATTTATGATATAAAAATAATTTCCTTTTTTTAGTCCTAGTATCGCATAGAAGATAGGCTTGTTTGTGTTTGTATATGCCAGAGCGAAAAATATCTGTCGGCCGGTCGCCATATTCATTTTTCGTCTTTCATTGCCTTCGTCTTAAACGTATCCATTAAAAGAATGGGATTATTTTTACCCGTGTTGATAGCATTATTCTTGCATGCGCGAATATTTTTAAATACATATTCTGCCATGGTATAACTAAAATGCCGTTAGCCGACATCCGGTCGATCACCAACTTTTGATGATATATCAATGAGAAAAAAAACATTCAACGATCTGTGTATGCGAATTTTCAATACCTTGAATAGTTTTGGAAATTCGCATACACAGATCGATAGATATTTTCTTCTCATTAATATAGCATCAAAAGTAAAAAATCATCCAATGTCGGATACAAGCATTTTAGTTATACCACGGCAGTATTGTCGGTTCCTCTGTAGCTTGCGAGAGGACAGTCACTGCATCCAGAAATCATCTAACAGGCAAACATTTAGAAATATTATAATATTTTTGGTACGCATTACATAAACAGACTTTTTATAGCCCTCTTTCATGATAATAACAATATACAATATCAATCTTACTTAATATTGTAAATACGGAAGTTTGGATGTATGTTCACGCCAGAATGGATGAACGGTTCTGGAAGAAATTTGTCACAGAGAATGGTCTGGAATAGCACATCACATAGGATATTTTTCATCCCAGTATAATGTTTCCTAGGGATAAAAACACTTTACACGTGGGCGAAGGCGCTGACAGAAACTGGTAGATTAATACTTGTTGTTATTTCTATTTGTCCTTAATCCTACAAAAATCATTTGATACGAGTAAGTATCGATACTTTTACTCGAAACAGTATCGAGTAAAAATATCGATACCTCAGTAAGCTTCCTTCTTACATAACATTTACTGGTTTTACGTCCTAGCGAATATGTGAATAAGGTCTTTTTTGAAATAAATGTTATAAAACATAGGTGGATAGATAATATTTATAGGGTTACATAATTGAATTAGAAGTAGAAGGTTGTCTGGCAGACCGTAAATAAAACAATATTTTAACAAAATAAAAATGTTTCTATATATAGCAGCTTTACATTAAATGGTTTAGTATACTCTATGTCGGTCTAAATAAAGGTTACAATACAGCGACTGAGCTATACTGGGAATTATTAAGTAGTTGTAATCGATAGTCAATTATGTTCTCTGATGTGTCTGTTGACTGTCAAGAGTCGCGATGTATCGAATTCTGATTAGTTGACTGTATAGGCAGCTAAATACTATTCCAACCAACCGTATATCAAAGCCAGTGGTACTCAAGGACTCGACGGATGTAGTTGTTCTACCAAGTATTCATTTGAGGCGCAATTCATTAGAAGTATGATGTCACAATTATGGTCCAAATTGGTCTGTTCTATTATTTAGTACTAGCTGGCCGTGGCCGCCCCGGCTACGCTCAGGAAGAGAATATTTTTATTAAACCAGTTGTTTTCTTTCATACAAACCATATCCTAACAATTACACAAACAAAAAGAAATTGGGCAAATAGGTGCAGCCGTTCTGTAGTGATGCGCTTACATACATTCGGCAATTGATTTTTATTTATAATAATGTTACTGTAAAAGCCCGAACTACGGTAAAATCTAGGATTTTTCGGTAAATCCTAAGATTTACCGTGTGATTGTTGGTAAAAGGTCAAAATTAGCGATTATCATATCATCATCGATCATCATTTCAACTTTTTTAAGTAAACTTTGGTAAATCCTAGATTTAACCGGAAAATCCTAATTCGGGTTTTTACAGTAACATATAGATTAAAAGCTTTTTCCTACGGTGTTTGACTATTGGCCTATCTAACAGGAAAAGAGCTGTTATTTGGAATAAAAAAAGTCAATGGCATTCCGTGATGACTTTCTGTCACTGAAACATTTTTCGCAAACTTGAAATATTTTTAATGTAGAGGACGACCTCCGCCTACGGGTTGGACTATTGGGACAATCCCACCGCAGTATTTCCAAACCACTGGAACTCCTGAAAGCCTGAATCAACAGTGGCGACCACCAGAAAAGCGCTGAGGCAATGAAGCTCGACGAAGTCCCGGCGAATGAATTTAACTGTCTTGGATCCCGCAACGAAATTAATCAGAAAAGAATAACAGAGGAGTAGGAAAAAAACATAATTTCCACTACCTTCAATATCAAGCAGGAGACAAAACAAAAAGGCTAATAGGCACTAACGGTCGTTTACAACTGGGATACGCCCAATTACGGGGTGGACTAGCATGAAGAAACTCCTACTGAAGGAAGAACTGCCCGGCTTGACCCTACCTGTACAGGCGTCTGAAAATTAGGGGAGCCGATCCCACCTAAATTGAGTAAGAGCTAGGAAGAAAACGGATCAATGCTTCTAGAGATTAGCGCCTACAAAACCCATATATATAATTTGACTTTAGTTAGTTTAAGTTCAAAGGAACTTGATGATTATCATCTGCCTTTTTTAGATTTTTAATTTGCCCGCAGCTGAGATACAGGCCTCCTCTCTGTGAGAGAGAGAATGGGCTTTAATCCACCACGCGGGCCCAGTGCGTGTTGGTGGATGTCACATGTATTCGAAATTTTGGCTCTAGGACATGCCGGTTTCCTCACGATGATTTCCTTCACCATTTTTAGACCAGTGGTGACGAAATAATTTACACAAATTAAATTGCCTGCCTGTGTTCGAACCCACGACCTACGACGCGTAAATCGGGGCCGTGACCACTGTTGTTAAAGTAACAATTAAGACACGTATTCTCGGTAACTGAAAGTTATACAACATTGTTGCAGTAACTTCATCCAAGAAACTTGTCCTTTGCAACATTTCATCATAAATCTGTACGAAAAACCTATTGATAATGCCATCATAATTCCGTTGTGAGACAGAGATGGAGCTGAATACTACGAATATCACCATCCCGTATTCACAACTTTGAAGTTTGCACGTCATAGTGTTTTGCGGTGACAGTTACTTTATTTATAGAAACAGGGTGACGATGACCGTGATTAACAATACCGCTTGCTTAACAATCAAAGTTAGGTTTCGGTTTAGTTCAAATTCTAAATGAATACCTTTAATAATTCTAAAAGAATAATAATTTGGGATGATAAGGAACTTGGATCTTTAAAACCCTCAGATATATTGTTCCAACTAAAATAGAGAGCTGTAAAAACCGTCCCAGAAATCTCCTAAATGAAATATATGTGGCACTGGCCCAGTCTGTACTATTATATTGTATCCCAATTTGGGGCGGTACAGCAAAAACAAAATTTATAAACATAGAACGAGCGCAGCGTGCATTAATAAAAATAATGTATTTTAAAAATGAAAGATTCTCCACTGCAAGCTTATACCAACTAAGTAATTTACTCTCTGTAAGGAAACTGTACATAACCTAAACCATATTAAAAAACATAAAAACGTACCATATAATGATAAGCAAAAAGCTAAAGAAGAAAAGATTTAATTCTCAAAGTTCCCCAAACTAAAACTATATTTGCATGTAAACAATTCAATAAACGCTCTACCCAGCTGTATATAAAAATTAATAAACACTTTTATGTATATAATAAAAGTTACTACGACTGTAAAAAAAGTATTATAGACTGGATAAAACCGCTTACCTATGAGGAAACCGAAGCACTCCTGGAAAACGTTGAGTAGCCGAAATATACCATACCACACCCCTCATCACACAACACCACACTCCACCACACCACACCACAAACCATACTACACATCACACACCTCACAACACAATACGCACCACGCCACACATCACACCACAACGCGCGCCTCACCACATACCACACATAATACCAATTACTTACCAAACCACACTTTACATCACCTGCATAGACTGGGAATAAGTTTTACAAGTTTTATTTTACAGTTAATAATTCAAATTGCAACTTTACTTATACATATATTTTATTTTCTAATACAGGCATTGTTTGCCTAAAGGGGGGACTCCATTCACATTAACATGTAATGTAATTTCTAATTGAAACAATAAAGTATTTGTATTAGTATACCTACCAAGGACGACGGTGAAAAGACCTTGTCTAGACCAAAACTGGTCCAAAAAAGCCTTTCTACTGGAAAACTAGGCAATCCATTAACTTCTAATTTTCCATACAAAAGCTAGTGACACGAGTTCGTGTTTTGCTTGTCCTTAATAATAATATTAAAGTTATTAATTCAGTAGGTAACAATAAATAAACCTTTGTGTGAACAACTAACAAACAACCTTTCCGCTCCAAATGAATATGTAAGTATTTAAAAGAGAAAGTTTTGAGTGTTTAAAGGATTCAGTGAAACATCCAACACGTGTCGAACACTTGACTTTTCAATTATGTTTGACAAGTACGACAAGTACGATTACAAAGGAGTCTAGATAAGTAGGTACAACCGAACAACATGACTTCTGAGAATACTGTCGAAAAGCGGTATGTACCTAACGTAATTAAGTAAAGTACCATGTTTCTCAGAAACGTAAGCAATTCTGTTTACAAACATAATTCGGTTACATCTCATTATTATCCCTGTGAATCCTGGTGGGCTCAGCAGAGGGATAGTAATTGTACCTACTCCTTCATTTCTTCAATTGCGATTTTATATTTCACACGAGGAATTGTTCATAGAAAAAACCTAATAACAGTTTCAGTTTAACTTTAGTTGCTGAACCAGGACCTGTAAGTTCCTGAAGAAGGTGGCCTTACCTACCTATATGTATATTCCGTATATGTAACAAATGCAGAACCAAAACCACTCATGCTATGTGCCTACTATTGCGTTGATTGCTACTGAACATGGCCACATGCATAGGAAGTAGTTCTGTGTGAAGCCGATGTTCTGTGTCCGATTCACCGCGCACTGCGCACCACCATCGCCCGTAGCCGCCATACCGCTAGTCCGCTACGCCTCTGCCCCGTCAGCGGTCGCTCTTGAAAACTACAAGTAATTAAACTTGCTACTCAACTATTATCTGTACACTCCTGCGAGTCAGAAACTTCGCCGTGTTTCGGGATGTGAAACTTTTCCTGCTGAAATTAACCCTTACTTTAATCCAAAAATCTCTGCAGAATCCTTTCCTTTTCGAAAGTACTCCGCGAAACGCTAGTTTGTAGTTTTAGCTTCGTACCGTTATTACAATATTGGTTTTGAGTTAGTTTATTACTTTGTCATCAACAACACACGTGAGCTATTAATTGCACTATTGTCTGTTAAGGTATCTAGATAATGTCGGAACAATAGACAAGACAAATTAATATGGATGCTTTATGTGATAATGATAAATCACATTGTGAGGCATGCGTGAAGCAATATCTCTGTAATTATGAAAATATGAGCAAACACTCTTAATTAGAAGATAAATTTCACGAGTAGCTACATGTACTCGCATGCGATGCGAGGCTCAGTTAACTCGAGCGGTAGGAAATTGAACATAACTCATTTTGAATTATCCGATTTCATAACAAGATGAATACTCAGTTCGAATTAATTTTGAACCAAATAACATAATATATCACACAAACATTTGCTCAACTCCACCCCCTACTTCTCAACTAGACATATTTATGCAAAATTCAATAATTGCTTCAAGGTTTAATACCCTCCGCAAGTTATAGGGGCAAAACGAAAAAGTGATCTCTCAAAAGTAATTGCCATTTCTGGTAATACGGCTTAGCTTTCAGATGTTTTTCCAAGAAAATTGAGTCACTCAAAACTAAATTCAATTTCACTTATCCAATCGGAAAAGTCAAGGTTTTTGAGGGGCCTGGACTTTATTTTTCAAAGTGGAGAGAAACTTATTAAAGCTTGTGAATTTTAGCATATTCTATCTATCTATTTAGCAATAGTTTAGCTTTGTGTGTGCTGAACATACGACACCTATAGACAGAGTGAGGCGGTGAACCATTGGGTGTTAGTCATTGTAATATTAATTGTCCACAGCGTTTCTGGAAACACAACTAAGTCTCATTCACACGACCGTTAGGTGCAGCTTCACCCAAATGTAATCTGAATACCAGTTTTAGCAGTAACCTCATATGCACTACCCTAACTTGCAGAGAATTTGTTTCGGACGCATCAAACAGCATATTCAACTAAATTATGATACTGGAATGCAACGTTCCCACGGTACGTAACAATCTAATTACACTCGGGGACATCCATACCAGCTTTGAGTGCATTTGCCGCTAATTTTCTTCGCAGGCACGTAGTGTACCGTCCAAGTGCTTAGTGACACATGCTTTAAACGATTAGAAACACGCAAGTTTGCAACGTTGTGCAAAGATACACACGTGTAACAAGTAGAAGATTCTAGGAATCTAGACCATGTGTAGTCTATGTAATCTTGAGTCTAGAACACACAGATACGTGTCTTGAGCTTTCAAGTGCCCGTCCTGCTATCTTAGGCTAAGGTTTGTGATTACGTGGGCAGGATAAGCTTGTATTTATATAACTTTGGTTTTTCTTCACGTTTGTGTATTCCCGGCCTATTTATTAGGTTTTAGCTTTGCTTTATAGATCGAAGTATCATCCTACACGTTTTTATGTAGGTGGTAAAGAGTTAACCGGAATACGCTTTTATAGGGTTTTCGGGGAGCTGTTTGCCGTATTAAATACGCATTAACAGGATGTAGGTTACGACTTACCTGCGTATTTTATAATACGAAAAACTAATACGGGGATGCCGAGGTTATCAACTGCCAATACAAACGAATAACCCTACAATCTCTTGAAACATCCGCTGAATCCAAATCAAGAAATAGAGGCAAACCCGACCGAACCCACAACATTATGTAGCATTTGCAGTAATAAATCATGTGATGATCCTCATCTTGTCAGTTACAGAAAGTAGTCGTATCATCCCTTCTCATTTAGCGTAATGTGGATAGTACAAAATCCTGTACGTCTTTATTCTTTTGTAGGCGCCCCACGTAGGCAGTTGGATCGTAAAATCCTTTTGCCCCAAAACGGCCTTGAATAACACACAACTAGATCACAGATAAGGACTTATATCACAATATGCTGTTAGTTTTTGTTACATGGATTACGGATTTTTGTTCTGTATCAGAAGCCCCATAATTCCCCTTTGTAGCTTATGAATCGTGTTCAAAATTGCTCAACATATTCAACATTGAATTCTTTTGTGCAAATGTGTATTGATTGGAATGTAAACATTTTTAGAGCGCCGTGCTTCAAAAGGAAAGGAAATCGCATAAGATCAGTCACACGTCGGCTGTCAAAAATGTTTGATGTAAAAGCTTGCATAATTTATGTTTGAACATGTTTGTGTGAAAATTCATGGGGTGGCTTTGTGATAATCTTTTGAGTTTTGAGAAGCACACGTAATGAGAACGTGGAAAATTGGGTGAAAGCAAAGAAAAACCTATTTAACATACAGATTCAAAAACATAATAGATGTCGGCCGCGGCTCCGCCAGCGTGAATGACGAAATTATCCCAGAGGAACTTACTATCTGTGTTAATTTAGGTTATAAACTATCTGAGTGCTAAATTTCATCCAAATCCGTTCAGTAGTTTTTGCGTGAAAGAGTAACAAACACCCAACCATCCATACTCACAAATTTTCACATTTATATTCGTAGATAGGATATAGCATGGTTGCACATGTGTTGGATCATTTGGTTCCCTTCATGATGGTTGAGCTGAGTGGTGCCAATCCATGCGTCATGTTCCTGAACAGGCGCCATCAGTTGGGATGGGTCATGGGTCATAAGTTGGTTGCCTCGGCCTGTTCTTAAATTATTATTGTATTTTCAGGTTGTTTATTTTAGTCTAGACGCTTTTACGTGCACGTCTTTTTACATCGTTCTCACATACATGTAATTTTCCAACAATAATATTGTAACCAAATACTTGTAATTAAAACTTATTGCACGTTCTTCTCCAAAAAGATTAGTATTTTTTTTTGGTGATTTTTCAAAAGTACCTACCTTAATAGTTTAGTTGAAATAAAATATTCTGATTTTGATTTGATTAAATTTTTTGATTTTGATAACTATGTAATTTCGTGCTACACCTCGACATATAAGTACTTACCTATCTCCTCACTCAAGCTTCACTCGAATTTCCTTGCAACAAACACATCACGTAGTTCATAGGATTTCATTTACTGTCGCATACGTTTTCGATTTCGGGATGCTTACTGTCGAAGGTGAAATCCATGTGACACAATACCCAAGTTTGGGATAAGGATGAGTCTCTTTTTTGATGTTTGGCATTTCGGGCTGTGAATTTAAATAATTAAAATATGCAAAGTCGTCGAATAATGTAAAGTGTGATTTCTTTTATATCAGTTTAAGAGTTGCCGTAAATCCAAATTCATAATTATAAATACTCAAACTACAACTAAAAAAAAATACTTTCACTTAGAAGATCACGTCCATCCCTATAGAAAAAAATAGAAAACTGAAAGCAGCGAGAAAGGTTACTCTTGTACCTTCGAGCAATTCTTCGAAGACGCACATACAGTCTATTCAATACTTTTAAAGAAATACGTGACTGCATGCGTTTCGATAAAATGTTTTTCAGACGTGTGAAGATTGCCATTACGAGAGTCAGTATAGTCGTTGCAAATCAGGAGCGTGTAATGCTTGTGTAATGTGACTTTTTTGTCATTGGCATTAACGTTTTCTTTCTGGCAATTTCGACCTGCAGAACAAGCCCCGTGGACGGCCGGAGACCAAAGTTGATAATGAAGAATTGAAGGCTATTGTGGAAGCGGATCCATCGCAAACCACGTCCGAGTTAGCTGCAGGCTGCGGTGTTAGTGATAAAACTGTTTTAATCCACTTGAAGCAAATTGGGAAGGTGAAAAAGCTTGAAAGGTGGGTACCTCATGAATTGAGTGCAGCAAACTGACAAACGCGCGTCGACTGCTGCGTTACATTACTCATCCGGCACAATAATGTAGGGATTTTAAATCGAATCATTACATTGTAAGGCAGCTTTTCCTTACCCAACCGGCTAACTCGTGGGTAGCAAGTAGCTTGAGACAATTGCAGGGAATAACTCACATGAAGCTGACTGAAGTAAAACACATTTAAGTTTGGTCAACTAATTTAATTCTTCAAGCACACATTCCATCAATACAATATCTTGAGGTTAACAAAGTATGAACCACTCACTTTCTGAAGGGATATAGTTTACCCTCAATATTCAATGCTGGAGATATGATTCCTCAAACAGCATCGTTCTCTGTATAGCTGTCCGTGAGCTTGCTGGATATCAGATGATGACAATTATGCTCGGAACCTTTTGCAAGAGGAGACTGCTGTAGCTTGAACAGCTAGTTGACCATTAGCTTTCTTAAGTATATAAAAAATATAGCTAAAGAGGCATTTGGAGCCCTGCCAAGGAGAAGAAAATTGCATGTTAAGATCAAACGCACATGTGTCATGAAAATGGGCATTCAGACAAATTCAAACCAATACTCACAGCGCCTACATCATTGATTATGATGAGCTTTTCATCTTGACGCTAGCCAGCCTTGCCCCATATAACATCACGTATCTTTTTGGATCCTTGCCTTTGAGGTTATCTTTGGACACCGTCCTCTCAACGCAAGTTCACTCGTAGTAAAGGTCAAGTCATCGCAACTACAGGCCTTGAATACTTTGCTTTTAAGCCATAGGCCTTTTACTAAATTATCATTTTTTTGTAACCAATGTGAAAAGACTTTACAATTAATTATTCTATGTATTGAATTTGTGTGTTTGTTGTATTAAATGATTTCACACAAATAAGATATATATTTTATTATTAACATTTTAAATAGTGTCAAACATACATCAACGCCATCTGGTGACATGATACTCAACTTGGGACACTTCAATATCGAACATGTGTCTGACGGATGACGCCTGATGTCGCTAATATATGCACTGGCAATTTTTACCCGTTACAACATGTGATGAAAAGTGGCTCCTGTACAATAATCGGAAACGCTCATCGCATTGGCTGAACCCTGGCGAACCAGCCAAATCCTGTCCCAAGCGAAAATAAACCAAAAAAATATATTTGTGAGCGTTTGGTGGACTAGTGCCGGTGTCGTTCATTACAGCTTTCTTAAATCTGGCCAGACGATTACGGCGGATGTCTATTGTGAGCAACTGCAAACCATGATGGAAAAGCTAGCTGCTCAACAGCCGAAGCTGGTCAATCGCTCTAGGCCACTGCTGCTTCAGGACAACGCTAGACCACACACTGCACAACAGACGGCTACCAAACAAGAGGAGCTTCAATTGGAATGTCTAAGACATCCACCGTACTCCCCGGACCGTGCTCCAAAAGATTACCATTTTTTTCGAAATTTGGATAACTTCTTGCAAGGGAAAAAATTCAACTCTGATGGGGCAGTCCAAAGCGCCTTCAAAGATTTTATTGATTCCCGTCCGAATGTTTTTTTTTAGTAAAGGGATCAATAAACTACCTATGAGATGGCAAAAGTGCATAGATAGCAATGGTACATACTTTGATTAAATAAATAGATTATATTAAAAAAACGACTTTATGTTCCTTCCTTAAAAAACGCCAATTTCATATGTAATGACCTAATATGACGGGGTTTCTGTATCCTAGCAACAGCTGGCTCACTTGAAAACATCTGAAGCGGTTTGACTGTGAAATCAATATTCAATCAAAGTTAGTGCACCAGTTAACTGCGTTTGGTTGTCAATGGCACAAACGTATGTAGTTTGTGAACAAATTGACAGTTCAGTAAGTCAATCAGGGTGAATTTTGACCAGAGGAGAGAAACAAAGTGTCATTCTGTCAGTGATAGCGATGGTCAAAATGCCAAAATTTAAGGGGTTATGAAATTTAAGGGATTAATGAAATTTAAGGTATTAATAAAATTTAAGGGCTTGACGAAATTTAAGGGATTAATGAAATTTAAGGGATTGATGAAATTTAAGGGCTTGATGAAATTTAAAGGATTGATGAAATTTAAGGCTTGATGAAATTTAAGGGTTTGATTAAATTTAAGGGCTTGATGAAATTTAAGGGATTGATCTCGTGACATTTCGATAGCGTTTGACAATAGAAAATGATAATCCCCAACATTTTTGAAATTTTAGAGTGCCGTACTCGAAAATTCCAAACGGAATCCTATTGCTGTCTGTCCGTCTGTCTGTCCGTCTGTCTGTCCGTCTGTCTGTCCGTATGTCTGTCCATCTGTCTGTCCATCTGTCCGTCTGTCTGTCCGTCTGTCTGTCCGTCTGTCTGTCCGTCTGTCTGTCCGTCTGTCTGTCCGTCTGTCTGTCCATCTGTCTGTCCGTCTGTCTGTCCGTCTGTCTGTCTGTCCGTCTATCTGTCCGTCGTCTGTCCGTCGTCTGTCACACATGTTTTACAGCCAAACGGTTGGAGCTACAGTCTTCAAATTTTTACAAGATGCTCTCTTGTTGAAGCCGTACCAATTGTAAAAAAACATTTTTAATTGTTATTAATGCTTATGGCATACAGCAAAAGGGCGACGTGAAAAAAAAAGTTGAACCTCCCCATCGAGTGGGGTATCGTTGTTTAGAGCTCGTTGAGTAGAGAAATACTTTATTTTTTGTTTAAAAAAATATTATAAAACAAAGGAATAAGAAGCCACAAAGGTCAGCTTTTTTTTATAAAATGTTGTATCGATTTTTTCTCAACTTCCTATGCACCTTAGGATTTCATATTTGGTGATAATATTTATTATTTCGTATTTTTACCAACAAATACCAATACATTGACTAATTAAATTTTTAATACTCTCATTTTTCCTATTTTTAACTTGATTTTGCGGTTTGGTACGGGACCCTAGACATGCGAAGCCCGACACACACTTGGCCAGTTTTTTCAATCGCTACTGCGACTCTTTAATAGAAATAATGTAACTTGTCTAGAACATAAATATTCTTCAATTAACATAACAGTAAATTAAACGAGCAAGATAAAAAAATAAGTAGCAAAATGAAAGTCAAGCAAGGGTAGACAAGAAATTCGAATCAAAACGGGTTTAACCTCTTTTCTAAGCATACATAGAAGATTTGAAAGAAAACTAGAATTTCGTTCTGAAAAAATCATTAACTCTAGTAAATATTTGTCTTGATAACAAGACTCTTAAGGCACTTGTCCCACCGCCGAAGATCAGCGAGTAGCGAGTAAAGCTAGAAACTAAAAACGAGTTGGCGAGCAGCGAGTAGCGAGTGTGTATTTCCGATAGTTTTACCGCTCGGCTATGAGAGAGTGTTTATGTACGACGGGCAATTATTCGCACCACTATTTTGGCGGCCATACTTTAGTATGACCAATGGTTGGTCTCTCGGCGTGAGTTCTGACCGCCAAGCGAGCAAGCGAGCATCGCTGAGCAAGCTTCACTGAACGATTGTAACTTTTACAGCTCTTGTCGATGCGACAATCTTGTGGTGAGACAGTACTCGAGGGTAGTGTGAACAGTCACCGATCAACTATTACTACATGTATCTCTTTTTATTGAAACAGGACCTTATATATTTTGTACGTTTCTTCAGCGAGAAAATAGTCAATAGCAAATCGCTTACTCGTCGGCGGTGGGAAAAGTGCCTAACACCCAAAGACATGTCTAGCTTACTACGTCATTGACGAAGCCACCCTAATTTCGTGACTGAAAAAGCCCGTGACTTTTCCACTAAATAGGTTTATTTGGAATGCCCTAATTTTAGGAGAACATTAAGTCACAGTTTTCTAATTAATCTTAGACTGAGGGATTAAATACTTATTTAGGCGTTACCTTTCAGGCGTTTTGTCTATAAGGATTATCAGACGCGTGGGTGCTATTCCTCCCTCTTCTCTATCAGAAACCCTTTAATATTTATTTTGCTTGAAAATGTAGTTAGATGATTTTAAGAAAATTCAAACCGTATAAGCAGGATCATAATTTGATTAGGTATGTTACCTACTTTTCATACAGTTATACTACAATTTTTATACCGAGGAAAAGACCCAAGCAAACCAGAATATCTAATAACAGAGAATCAACAGCAAACTAAACTAAAGCTACTTAAACTAACTATTGTTAAAGGAGTTCTTAACGCAGCGCGCAGGAGTGGTCGTTATCAACGCTCACGTCGCGTCCTGGCGTCCGCAGAAGCAGCACTGGCAGCATTTCCTGTAAAACCGGCGCCGTATCGCGGCCATTGTTCGATGTACGTCCACTGGTTCCGCATGAACAAAATTCTGCACATAGTTTGTTCCGATACTGTGCAATAACTTTGCGCTTATGCATGTGCACACTACGGGATCACTGACAACTTTTATAGGCTCAAGTTCTGAGCTAATTAGCTGTTCGTGGGTTTTTAAATGAATTAACTTTGCTTTAAATGTTGGTTTAGTTGAGGTTCGAGAGTTGGGTAATTCAATATGAGCTTTGCATGCGGTTACTCCTGAATGCTGACGAGGTTATTATTTTGATTGTTGTTTCAATCGTTTTTGGCGTTGCCGATAAAAATTTTAGGTATATAATAGATGTTGTCTCGTTGGTCTCAAGTGGTCTTAAACGCATGTTTAAGACAAGTTTAAGTTTTAGTTTGAGGTCCTAGGTTCGATGCCCGGGTTAGTCAAACTTTTGTTGGTTTTTACCATCGGAATTTCTCAATATCAGCTCGGAGTCTGGCTTTGTGCCCGGTTGAGTAAGTAAGTATTTTTTTTGTTTTGCAAATATGGGTACAGTACATGGTGATAAACAGATAAAAGGTAGGTTCAGTCTTATTTTACCAGTAGGCATGCAAAAGTTACATTTTGTCGTTAAAATAATAAAGGCAATTAACAAACACGCTATATAGTTTTAAATCACAGCTGATCTGGATGACTGCAACACAATTTATGTTTTACAGATAGACAAATACTTGTTCAAAATTCTTTGTCAGTAAGGAATTAGCTGACAGTATTGATGGCAATAGTCTCGCTGCCTAATACATGGGACTTAAACATAACTGCTCTCAAAACGGTGAAGAAAAACATCGTGAGGAAACCGGCATGTCCTAGAATCAAGAATTTCAAAACATGGTGGATTACGGCCCATCCTCCCACACAAAGGAGGCCTGTATCCTAGCAGTGGGCACATTAATAGGCCGATGATGATGATGAAACATAACTGGCGAAATGTTGACGTTTTATCAGGCAAAAGGACAGGCAAAAGGCAGGATGTAATGTTATGAATAGATGCACAGTCAAAAGCATCATCTAAGAATGTTGGGTTATAAATTGGCGTGTGCAAATGTGTCATGTTTATTACCTTAAGTGCTGCGACTATTAAGACAAAAATAATACCAAAATTACAATACAACATTTCACAATAAAACACACAGGCACGACATTCGCTTCACTGTAATGTACTAATACATTACTGTATATGAATAAAATGCAAAATTTTGGCAACAATATCCGGCCGTAATAAGAGACAAAGCTGAGTGTGCGCGCGATATTATGCGCATTAATAATACTCAGGTTTATGCAACCGGCATTATTTTATACCAACTAATGCACTGCACTTACTTACGACGTGAAAACAGCTTTGAGAGATGGTGCAAGTGATTTTATACTTGAGCGTTACCGATCAGCGTTTAGTGTAGCTGCTGTAACAAGTTATGTGTCCGATTTCAGAACGCTTCAATGTTTGATTTATTGATGTTTTGGCTGTCTATACTTTTGTCAATGCATTTCAATTTGATTTAAGTTACTTGTTCGTAAGGTGGGACGCCCTCAGGCTAAAAGTAGCGACGAAATTCTGAAGGTGTCTAGTAGCATCTGAATTACAGTTGCCGAGAATCGAGATGAATAGCGTGCGATTTGAGAGGCCTTTGTCCGGTATTTGACTGCTGTAACTTGATGCAGTTATCGATTGAATATCAAAACTTCTACACGCGAGTTTGACCTAAAAATCACAAAAAGTAAAATATGAGTGAAAAATATGTTGTAGTGCTTGCGCGTTCCGACCAATTAAGCCGCTTAACGGAAAATAAAACAATTCACGTGGCTATACACGTACAAATCCTAAAAATATCAATTAAACTCCAACGATTTCAATCAATAGTAGAACTCACACACACAGGATAGAACCGGTAGTTAGATAGATATTAGCAAAACAAATGTTTGTAAATTTGTGATGTAGCCAAACAGTATTTTTGGTAAAAAGTATTTTCCATTTGCCAGGATCAGAAAATAGTTATTTAGAGGGCGAACCGGTAGGTAGGTTCATCTTTTCTTTTACTTCCATTTTCATACTTACAACAACAGAACTAGTTTCTTATAAGACAGAATTAAAGTTGTTCTATATTTTACCCAGAGAGAAAAAGTTTAGCAAAAGATCAGAAATAGTGGATTTCTTTACGTTTAAGGTAAGATCATTCATGCATGTTCATGAATAACCTCAAAAGCCCTCCTGTTCCGTTTTTCCCAAACTCCTGTTCTCTGTTTATTCGGACTAGTCCTTTCATTATTCATGCTCGCCCCACCATAGACAATGATTGTCCTAAAACATCAATTAAAGTTTCATTAAAAGGCTTTCGAACGACGACATTGAGGGTATCAAAATAAAGTTTGGTTTTGCGAGTCAAGTCAGCTCATCAAGGAAAATGATAATAGGTGTCGACTAAGTCGTCGTCGCCGCGACGCGACGCTCCGTCAGAATACGACTAGGAGAACTGTTATTATTATTACAGCTGTAACCCTTTCCTTAAGTCGAATTTTACGGCTTGCTCCGGATGACTAACAGCTTTTGTTTGTATTGGTACTTGTCTTATATGACTAGATCAACGTGGATGCAGCCGTATTTGATTATAATTAAGGCGCAGATACCCCTCAGTAGCTGATTTTAAAATGAGAATCACTTCTAAATGGCTAGTTGTAATTTTTTGTATAAAATATATTTTATTAGACCATTTTTTTAAATAATTTGATCTAAGAAAAATTTCAGTTTTATTCGAATTTTTGGTTTTAAGACATGTCGGTTTCCTCACGATGTTTTCCTTCACCGTTTTTGAGAGAATGATGAAATAATTTACACAAAGTAAAGCGTCTGTCTGGTTCCAAACCCATCTACAACTTATAAGTCGCAGCCAATACCACTGGGCCACCACTGCTCGCTTTATAATGTCAATGAATACAAAAATCGACTGAATTTTGGGTCGGGCGAAACGGGTGCGCGTTATGTTCCCTCAAGGTCGTTGGCGACTGTCCTCTTCTTTAAATATACCTGTGTGTATTTCCTGTAGGGTTACGTAAAAGTGAAGTGTTAGTAAATATTTCTTCAGGGAAGGATATTAGTTTCACGTCATTTGGAGTCATCTTTTTGATTTACAATTTCTGAAATCACAAATTCCGGTTTGCCTCTAAAATCAGTCTTGCTCTCAAACAGGAAAGAAAATCATCTCTATGTTAGCTGTGACTACTGTGCACTCATGCAGTGGACCGCCTACTGCAGACTTGATTTGGTTGGTCCATCGCATGAATGACCTGCTGCGCGCGGTGACTATTACGTTTATGCTAGAAACTAACAATTTTATTTTAAACTTGACTTTATAATCAGCAATCATTAAACCAGTGAGGCAGTTGTAGTACTTTACCAATAACTAAAACACTTTTCATTGCTTTCACTAAATTCAGCAGCAGTGTGCAACGAGGAACAGGGAAAATGTAGCTAGATGAAACTCATTCAAGAATCGAAACCGGGTAAGTGCTAAGTGGGGGAGGGGCCGGCCTGATGTCATTACTTCTTATGTGTTCGTTCGCTCCTCACCTAATCTTATCACCTATCTACCTGGAAGGCTTTATCGTTTCATTTCGGAATGGAACTTCAAACTTGTTAGGAGACGTTCAGATGTTTTTGGGAGATGCATCGTGTGTTAAGACGCTTGAATGGTCTCTTAATGAAGGCCCATGCATGCAGTTCCGTAATGTTGGTTGATATAAGTTTTTTGCAGTCAAAGTTACATCATTATTTTGGTAACACAGGGTTGCAGCTGAAAACCAATGCTAAGTGCATGGTAATCATCATCATCAACAACGGCCATTTGAATTATCCCCCAGCTGGTACACAGGCCTCCTCTCTGTGAGAGGGAATGAGCCGTAATCCACCACACGGGCCTAATGCGGTTTGGTGGATTTCACATGTCTGCGAATTTTTGGTTCTAGGACATGCCGATTTCCTCACAATGTTTTCTTTAGCATGGTAATACCAAGTGTTAATACTTAACATTATACTGAGCAAAGGCGATTCTTTTGGCGTAATTATGTTATTTTCTATCTTATTGTTGTCAAATTGTTTTCAATTTTTTTTATTGCCAATAAACACAACTTTCATTTTCTCTTCAAGATTTGTTGCCGATTCAGTACCTGTAAATAAATTGTGATTTCTTAATCTTAGTTAAATACATGTTAAACATGCGATAATGTATATTTATATTTGTTGCACTAACTAACCAATAGTAATAACTTTTATAAACAACGAAAGTTGGAACAGCTTTCATAAATGAGACAAATAATAAAACTGTGATTGGTAGATGAACACATTAGATCTAACATAAAAATAGTTAGTGAAACTCAGACGTAGAGTATAAATAATAAACTAACTATATGAAACAACATCGTACAGAGGTTAACGACCTAATTAGAAATTGTTTACCTATCTGTGTATATACGTATCATGTAATTGAAATAACAGTAGAAATATAAGTAAAATATTTTATTTATTTTCGTATTATTCTCAGCAAACCCTTTCATTTGATACCCATATCGTTTCAATGCACAAAAAATAACTAGTCAGCCATATTGGATTTAGAATGATATCACTTAGTTGAACATGCATTGTCATCCAAACTTAACGTATATGCAAAATTTCATCTTAAACGGTGAAGGATAACTCCTTTAAAATTTAGTTGCAAGATTTGACCCGAACGAACTTACGTACATACATACATTGCAAGTTAAATAATAGCTTGTAACAGAATTGAATAAACTGAAACCCTTCTGCGGAAAAAAATAATGAATTTGTACGTTTCTTAACTATAACGGGCTCGATGAGACTGAGTGGAATCACCGAACCTTCAATTCATCTTATCGTGTTGCGGAGCGCTCATTCAAATTCAACGACACCTAACTCGACTAAATCTGATGGGCAGTTTAGGCGCTACCAACAGATTAAAATCTATATACACAAACTGCCAAACTCATAACTCGCCCAGTATTCTGGTAAATTGTGAACAATACGCGGTCTTGCTTTGAGAGCAATGGTGGCCCAGTGGTATCGGCCGCGACTTACAAGTTGTAGGTCGTGGGTTCGAGCCCAGGCAGGCGCTTTACTTTGTGTAAATTATTTCATCACCACTGCTCTCAAAACGGTGAAGGAAAACATCGTGAGGAAACCGGCATGTTCTAGAACCAAAAATTCGAAGACATGTGACATCCACCAACCCGCACTGGGCCCGCGTGGTGGATTACGGCCCATTCCCTCTCACAGAGAGGAGGCCTGTGTCCCAGCAGTGGGAACATTAATAGGCTGATGATGTGTGATGTGACGCGGTCTTATCGCACAGGGTAATCTAAAGATCGCTTTAGATGGACTGGAAAAAGGAGATGGTTTATACCTGCAATAAAAATATTGAGTACCTAAATGAAGTTTCCGAGAAAACAGCTTTTCACTATTCCAATCTTTAGCTCGATTAAATTCTTTTAAATTGTACTACACTTGCATCTCTGATAATAATGCACTTACTTAATTTCTCATTACGAGTATTACATAAAAAATATCCTTATTAGTGTTAATTACTTATCTCAAACTGTTTTGTATTTTTTTTCTGTAAATTTTTAAGCATTCAAATTATATTTCAATTGATTTTGGGAGGAAGAAAAAGAAACAGTTTTACTTGCCCGGTTTATTTGTGTACTTAGAATGCCCTGCATTTATCTTTTTAAATTGTAAAA
Organism: Orthosia incerta; assembly: GCA_948252205.1. Taxonomy (NCBI): domain Eukaryota; kingdom Metazoa; phylum Arthropoda; class Insecta; order Lepidoptera; family Noctuidae; genus Orthosia; species Orthosia incerta. The sequence goes on from OX411748.1 coordinate 14,144,474, forward strand.
CGGAAATTTAAATGATTAAATATAAAACTGTATTAATCTTTTCGGCTCTAATGTACAATTAATATTAAGTGAATACAAATGAGGGTGGGCGCTGATGCCTATATTACAAGATATTAAGTTATCTTAGTTTAGGTATTAGTTGCGACTCTAACATGTTAAATATTGTAACTACCTTTAGGCCTATTTTATTGTAAAACTGTTCCTTGAACATATTTTTGAAGGTGCAAATAAACATTTTTCATTTTTTCATTACATAGAACTGAATAAAGAACATAAAAGTAAAATCTCCTTCATTCTATAGATCATAAATTGCTTTAAACAGTTTCGAAGCTACGTTTCATTTTACAATTCTACTTGGAAATGTATTGGAATACTGTTCAATAACATTGTCTCACGCAGTCGACTGTATTGAGTGTGTTCCGAGAAAATGTCTAAAGTGGATTCGCAACAGATATGGTTTTTCTAAATATATCCAGACTGAGAGGAGCGCTGGCCTCAACCGCCCAGCTATACTTTAATTGTTTTGCGGCTCACATAATAATTTCCGGGTGGACTAGCATGACGAAACTCCTACTGAAGGAAGAACTGCCCGGCATAAATGCCGCGCAGCCAAGTGCGGGTTGGTGGATGTGACATGTCTTGGAATTTTTGCCTCTAGGACATGCCGGTTTCCTCACGATGAATTCCTTCACCGTTTTTAGACCAGTGGTGACGAAATAATTTACACAAAGTAAAGTGCCTGCCTGTGTTCGAACCCACGACCTACGACGCGTAAATCGTTAAGGTGGGTACTGACTAACGTTACGAGGTGTAATGTAAAATTCGCATGGAGCGTGTTACGCATCGAGAATGTTACGCTGTGTTCTAAAATCGGCGTAACATGCTCGTCAAAATTCTGTGCTCCGCTTTCGCCGCCAGTTCACTCAAGATGGCCGACAGCGAGGACGAGTTGGTATCTTTAATACTTAACTTGTCATTTTCTTTTTAAATATTTCTCTTTCGCTGTCGAGTAACGAAGCCAATCTATCCCAAAAGACTTCTTTCTTTAATTTGTTAATTGTAACAAATTGAAGAAAGAAGACGTTCATTAGCTCTGGATGAGCTGGGTTCCACAACACTTCTTCTTCTCTGTGTTTTTCTATACAGAGCTTTTTCTTTGTTCCACTCCATGTTTCAAGAAATAAATGAAATAATTACGAGAGGAACAATGTGTGATCACTCGCGACGTGCAACGCACCGCGTGCGCTCGTGACGACTTGCAACAGCGTACTGACTGAACCGCGTAACAGTCAAAGGATTCGCCAAAAAACCGACAGCCGGGTGGAGCACTTCAAGCGAGCAACGAGCGGCTCGTTGCTCGCTGGTTTCCCCGTAACACGACGTACTGACTACACGAATGCTCGCTGTGTAACATGTTACATTACACCTCGTAACGTTAGTCAGTACCCACCTTTAAAGTAACAATACAGCCACGTATTCTCGGTAACTGAAAGTTATACAACATTGTTGCAGTAACTTCATTTAAGAAACATGTCATTTGCAACATTTCATCATAAATCTGTACGAAAAACCTATTTATATTGCCATCATAATTCCCTTGTGAGACAGAGACGGAGCCTACAAATATCACCTTCCCTTATTCACAACTTTGAAGTTTGGCACGTCATAGTATTTTGCGGCGACAGTTACTTTATTTATAGAAACAGGGTGACGATGACCGTGATTAACAATACCGCTTGCTTAACAATCAAAGTTAGGTTTCGGTTTAGTTCAAATTCTAAATGAGTACCTACTAAGGACGAATGTGAAAAGACCTTCTCTAGACCGAAGCTGGTCTAAAAATAGCCTTTCTATTGGACTATTAGGTAATTCATTACATTCTAATTTTCCATACAATAGCTAGTGACACGAGTTCGTGTTTTGCTTGTCCCTAATAATAATATTAAAGTTATTAATTCAGTAGGTAACAATAAATAATCCTTTGTGTGAACAACTAACAAACAACCTTTCCACTTCAAATGAATTATGTAAGTATTTAAAAGAGAAAGTTTTGAGTGTTTAAAGGATTCAGTGAAACATCCAACACGTGTCGAACACTTTACTTTTCAATTATGTTTGACAAGTACGACAAGTGCGATTACAAAGGAGTCTAGATAAGTAGGTACAACCGAATAACATGTCTTCTGAGAATACTGTCGAAAAGCGGTATGTACCTAACGTAAATAAGTAAAGTACCATGTTTCTCAGAAACGTAAGCAATTCTGTTTACAAACATAATTCGGTTACATCTCATTATTATCCCTGTGAATCCTGGTGGGCTCAGCAGAGGGATAGTAATTGTACCTACTCCTTCATTTTTTCAGTTGCGATTGTATATTTCACACGAGGATTTGCTCATCGAAAAAACCTAATAACAGTTTCAGTTTAACTTTAGTTCCTGAACCAGGACCTGTAAGTTCCTGAAGAAGGTGGCCTTACCTACCTATATTTATATTCCGTATATATATCAAATGCAGAACCAAAACCACTCATGCTATGTGCCTACTATTGCGTTGATTGCTACTGAACATGGCCACATGCATAGGAAGTAGTTCTGTGTGAAGCCGATGTTCTGTGTCCGATTCACCGCGCACTGCGCACCACCATCGCCCGTAGCCGCCATACCGCTAGCCCGCTACGCCTCTGCCCCGTCAGCGGTCGCTCTTGAAAACTACAAGTAATTAAACTTGCTACTCAACTATTATCTGTACACTCCTGCGAGTCAGAAACTTCGCCGTGTTTCGGGATGTGAAACTTTTCCTGCTGAAATTAACCCTTACTTTAATCCAAAACTCTCTGCAGAGTCCTTTCCTTTTCGAAAGTACTCCGCGAAACGCTAGTTTGTAGTTTTAGCTTCATACCGTTATTACAATATTGGTTTTGAGTTAGTTTATTACTTTGTCATCAACAGCACACGTGAGCTATTAATTGCACTATTGTCTGTTAAGGTATCTAGATAATGTCGTAACAATAGACAAGACAAATTAATATGGATGCTTTATGTGATAATGATAAAATATACATACCTTTCACATTGTGAGGCATGCGTGAAGCAATATCTCTGTAATTATGAAAATATGAGCAAACACTCTTAATTAGAAGATAAATTTCACGAGTAGCTACATGTACTCGCATGCGATGCGAGGCTCAGTTAACTCGAGCGGTAGGAAATTGAACATAACTCATTTTGAATTATCCGATTTCATAACAAGATGAATACTCAGTTCGAATTAATTTTGAACCAAATAACATAATATATCACACAAACATTTGCTCAACATAGCTAACATATAGGCTTGACGGACGTTCGACGTCGTGAGTTCGATCCCTGCGAAGTCCAGTATAAAAATAAAATTAAAATAGTTTAATTACTGTTTTTGATGTTTACTGAGTACTATAGTGTAAACATAAGTGTAAACTATAACTGAGCATATTATCTAAGCAAAAATGTGACGACGTATAAAACTAAAAACAGTGACATAAAAATAGTGATAAACCTTAAGAACCAATGTGAATACAGTGAACATTAAAAAAAAAAACAATACAAATGTGCTATTACAATCTGTTAATCAACATATAAAAGTGTAAGAACAATCCCAAATAACTAAACAAGTGTTTTTTTTTTTTTCTAAAATCAAGTGAACAAAGAAACTGTGCAAAAAATTCCATGCATGAATCATATTTAACCGCCACTAGTTAATTTAAAAATCTCATATCTACATTGAGGAGCACTATTTCATTGACTTACTAAACTGTGCGAATGGCTCCGGCGTTTATATAGCTACACCTCAGAACGGCGTAATTCGAGTTCGATCCCCACGATTCGCTAACTCTTTTTGTAAATTGTCTGGTGTTGTTTCTAACTATGTCTACAGAAATAAGCCACAACGTAACATTACGACGACGGAAGCAGTTGTTTAGATCAAAGTCAATAGACTCATTGAGTAATGACTCATCATTGGACAAAACAAATTCGGACATAAATACAAGAAGTCTTGATCTATCAACGGGTATTAGCAAAAATGAATTAGAAGAAATGAAGGTTGAAATATCACAGTTAAAAGAACAGTTTGAATTAACACAAAATGAATTGGACAAGGTGATATGATAAAATAATGAACTTAAAGAAACAGTATTACGACAGCAAGTTTATATTACTACATTGAAGGATCTTTGTACCAGTCCTATAAAGTTGCAAAGACAAAAGTTACAGTCAGCAAGAAAGAAAAATAGACGTTCTATTACGGACAATCTTCGTGTAGTATCCTTAGGTCAAGAATACTCATCAAGCCAAAATGAAAAGGACTGCATTGAGAGCGCAAACATATTATTGGAGTCAGATAATTTTGATGTTTCTCCTGGAAAGACAGACTATGACGGAAAATCAGAAACTTTGGTATCCATATCTGATGTACAGGAAAACCATAACTTAAAACAGATGGGCAAAGACTTACTTGCCGGGAAAAATGACAAAATGTCTGAAGAACCAATATACAAGGATAAGCAAACTCAGACAGATGCATCAGAATCTACCGAGTACAGTAATTATATCGGAAAAGAAATTCTTGAACACAAGAAGATACCACAAGATCAAAGAGTAGTAACAAAGGACTATAGGAGAAAAAGAAAATTATGCGTTCTCAGTAACTGCAATCATAGCGGTGCACTGCAAATATTGGACAACACTTTTGGCCGACACTTCGAGTTCTGTCATTACCTGTCACGTAATAGTAGTATAAAGGACATTTTAGCAAATATATTTATTAAGATACAGCATTATAAAGAAAAGCAAAAAGAGAGCTTTATATTACGAATATCAACATGATGCTATAAGTAAAGGTTATCACAAGAAAAAATATCATAATTACACTAAGATCTTAAAAAAATGCATATCAAAATCACAACAGATAAACAACAATATTTTTTTAAATAATTCAAAAAATAAATGTAAAGCGACATGGACAATCATAAAAAATAGTTTAAACAAACCTAATAATAGTAACAACATAAATGAATTAATAATCCTTGATAAAAAAATTAATAATCCTAATGACATATGTAACCAATTTAATAATTATTTCATTGATCTGACACAAAAAACCAACAATAATTATCATGACATAAACAACATTAATATTGACAATAATATAAATACTTTATTTCTGACTCCATTGAATGAAATTGACGTTATTAAAATAATTAATTCATTAAATAATACAAATTCTACTGGATATGATGAAGTAACCACTAAAATTATTCAATTATGTGCGAAAATTATAGCATCCCCACTTAGCTACCTAATAAATCTCTCTTTTGAAGAAGGTGTTTTCCCATCTAGACTAAAAGAGTCTATAATTAAACCACTATTCAAAAAGGGCAAATGTACTGATATGGGAAATTATAGGCCCATTACACTCATCCCAATATTCGCTAAAATTTTTGAAAAAGCAATGCATGAGAAAATAAATAGCTTTGTAACTAAATACAATTTAATTGTGGAGAGCCAGTTTGGTTTTAGGAAAAACAGTTCAACTACTCTAGCCTGTTTTTCTTTAGTAAAACTAATTACCGAAGCTCTTAATAAAAAAATGTCTACTTTATCGGTATTCTTGGATATGAGCAAAGCATTTGATTTTGTATCACACGAACGACTACTCTGCAAGCTTGAGAAATATGGCATAAGAGGCAAAGCGCATGATTGGCTTAAAAGTTACTTATCTAATCGCCAACAGAGAACTGTTATCTCTAGAATAGAAAATGATACTAGGACGACATATTGCTCGGAACTAAAGACTAATGGTTCTGGCGTGCCGCAGGGAAGTGTACTGGGTCCGCCACTATTTATATTATATATTAATGACCTCAAAAAATGTTTAAAATATGAATGTATCCAATTTGCTGACGATACTACTTTGACTATAAAATGTTCCAACAAAACTGACATAGAAATCGATACTAATAATGAATTAATTAATGTGATAAAATGGCTGGGGTACAATAATCTTCATGTTAATATTGAAAAAACCAAAATAGTTAATTTTCAAACATGTAACTTGTCAGTAATACCAACAGTAATTAGACATAATAATGCAATTCTGCAACCGGAGCCATCAGCTTTATTTTTAGGTATAGTAATCGACAACAAATTGAACTGGAAGGAACATGTAGAAAGAGTATGCAGTAAGCTTGATAAGTTTGTGTATGCTCTTCGTAAGTTAAAACTCGTGTCCAGTAGAGGAACAGTCCTAAACGCTTATCATGGGTATGTTGCATCGGTATTGCGTTATGGCCTTGTCATATGGGGTAATTCAGTGGATGTGGAAAGAGCATTCTTAGTACAAAAGAAATGTATCAGAGCCATGAGTGGAGCAGATTATTTGGACCATTGCAGGCCATTATTTAAGGATTTAAAAATTCTCCCACTCCCATGTCTGTATATTTTTGAAGTTTGTCTATTTGTAAAAAAAAACCATTATTTATTTCCATTGAATGAACAAGTCTCCGAAAGACTGAACAAAAAACATGCCGGAAAATTACAAGTGCCTGCTCAGAGATTGCAGTTGTACAGTAGAAATGCCAGTTGCATGACAATTAAAATTTATAATAAATTACCACCTGCCCTGAGAATGCTACCAATTAATAAATTTAAATGTAAAATGTTTGCTTGGCTCTTAGACATGTGTTTTTATTCCGTCAATGAATTTTTAAATCATACGTTTTGATTGTACAATTTTGTGGAGAAATAAATAATATTTATTTAATATTGTAATTAGTACTTTGCAAATGATTTCTTTTTTTTTTTTGTATTTTGTTATTATTTTTGACGTTACGATTTATATTTTGACATGATGAATAATTTAATTTTTTTTTTTTTTTGACATTTTTGATTAATTTGTTTGACATTACAAGTTTTTTTTTTTTTTTTTTGTGACATTATGATTTATATTTCGACATTATACTGCAATATTTCTTAAATTTATATAATAATCATAAAATGTTATTAGTTTTGATTTGCATGTACCTAGCTTATAATTTAATATTTCTACACCAGCAATGGTAGTATGTGTGAAACAATTTTAAATGTAAGATCTTAATGTACCATATACTGAGAAATAAATATTTACTTACTTACTTACTTACTTACTTACAACTCCACCCCCTACTTCTCAACTAGACATATTTATGCAAAATTCAATAATTGCTTCAAGGTTTAATACCCTCCGCAAGTTATAGGAGCAAAACGAAAAAGTGATCTCTCAAAAGTAATTGCCATTTCTGGTAATAATACGGCTTAGCTTTCAGATGTTTTTCTAAGAAAATTGAGTCACTCAAAACTAAATTCAATTTCACTTATCCAATCGGAAAAGTCAAGGTTTTTGAGGGGCCTGGACTTTATTTTTCAAAGTGGAGAGAAACTTATTAAAGCTTGTGAATTTTAGCATATTCTATCTATCTATTAAGCAATATTTAAGCTTTGTGTGTGCTGAATATACGACACCTATAGACAGAGTGAGGCGGTAAACCATTGGGTGTTAGTCATTGTAATATTAATTGTCCACAGCGTTTCTGGAAACACAACTAAGTCTCATTCACACGACCGTTAGGTGCAGCTTATCCTATCCCAGTTTCACCCAAATGTAATCTGAATACCAGCTTTTAGCAGTTACCTTATATGCAGAACCCTAACCAGAGAATTCGTTTCGGACGCAACAAACAGCATATTCAACTAAATTATGATACTGGAATGCAACGTTCCCACGGTACGTAACAATCTAATTACACTCGGGGACATCCATACCAGCTTTGAGTGCATTTGCCGCTAATTTTCTTCGCAGGCACGTAGTGTACCGTCCAAGTGCTTAGTGACACATGCTTTAAACGATTAGAAACACGCAAGTTTGCAACGTTGTGCAAAGATGTGGACACACGTGTAACAAGTAGAAGATTCTAGGAATCTAGACCATGTGTAGTCTATGTAATCTTGAGTCTAGAACACACAGATACGTGTCTTGAGCTTTCAAGTGCCCGTCCTGCTATCTTAGGCTAAGGTTTGTGATTACGTGGGCAGGATAAGCTTGTATTTATATTACTTTGGTTTTTCTTTACGTTTGTGTATTCTCGGCCTATTTTATTAGGTTTTAGCTTTGCTTTATAGATCGAGGTATCATCCTACACGTTTTTATGTAGGTGGTAAAAGAGTTAACCGGAATACGCTTTTATAGGGTTTTCGGGGAGCTGTTTGCCGTATTAAATACGCATTAACAGGATGTAGGTTACGACTTACCTGCGTATTTTATAATACGAAAAACTAATACGGGGATGCCGAGGTTATCAACTGCCAATACAAACGAATAACCGTACAATCTCTTTAAACATCCGCTGAATCCAAATCAAGAAATAGAGGCAAACCCGACCGAACCCACAACATTATGTAGCATTTGCAGTAATAAATCATGTGATGATCCTCATCTTGTCAGTTACAGAAAGTAGTCATATCATCCCTTCTCATTTAGCGTAATGTGGATAGTACAAAATCCTGTACGTCTTTATTCTTTAGTAGGCGCCCCACGTAGGCCGTTGGATCGTAAAATCCTTTTGCCCCAAAACGGCCTTGAATAACACACAACTAGATCACAGATAAGGACTTATATCACAATATGCTGTTAGTTTTTGTTACATGGATTACGGATTTTTGTTCTGTATCAGAAGCCCCATAATTCCTCTTTGTAGCTTATGAATCGTGTTCAAAATTGCTCTACATATTCAACATTGAATTCTTTTGTGCAAATGTGTATTGATTGGAATGTAAACATTTATAGAGCGCCGTGCTTCAAAAGGAAAGGAAATCGCATAAGATCAGTCACACGTCGGCTGTCAAAAATGTTTGATGTAAAAGCTTGCATAATTTATGTTTGAATATGTTTGTGTAAAAATTCATGGGGTGGCTTTGTGATAATCTTTTGAGTTTTGAGAAACACACGTAATGAGAACGTGGAAAATTGGGTGAAAGAAAAGTAAAACCTTTTCAACATACAGGTTCAAAATAAAACATAATAGATGTCGGCCGCGGCTCCGCCAGCGTGAATGACGAAATTATCCCAGAGGAACTTACTATCTGTGTTAATTTAGGTTATAAACTATCTGATTGCTAAATTTCATCCAAATCCGTTCAGTAGTTTTTGCGTGAAATAGTAACAAACACCCAACCATCCATACTCACATTTATATTCGTAGAAAGGATATAGCATGGTTGCACATGTGCTGGATCATTTGGTTCCCTTCATGATGGTTGAGCTGAGTGGTGCCAATCCATGCGTCATGTTCCTGAACAGGCGACATCAGTTGGGATGGGTCATGGGTTATAAGTTGGTTGCCTCGGCCTGTTCTTAAATTATTATTGTATTTTCAGGTTGTTTATTTTAGTCTAGACGCTTTTACGTGCACGACTTTTTACATCGTTCTCACATGCATGTAATTTTCCAACAATAATAATGTAACCAAATACTTGTAATTAAAACTTATTACACGTTATTCTCCAAAAAGACCTACTGCTGCTTGCGAATGTGCAAGTAGCTTAATTTTTTTTAAAGTACCTTAATGGTTTAGTTGAAATAAAATATTCTGATTTTGAATTGTTTTAATTTTTTGATTTTGTTAGCTATGCAATTTCGTGCCTCGACTTATAAGTACTTACCTATCTCCTTACTCAAGCCTCACTCGAATTTTCTTGCAACAAAAACATCACGTAGTTCATAGGTTTTTCTTTTAGTGTCGCATACGTTTTCGATTTCGGGATGCTTACTGTCGAAGGTGAAATCCATGTGACACAATACCCAAGTTTGGGATAAGGATGAGTCTTTTTTTGTGATGTTTGGCATTTTGAACTGTGAATTAAAATATGCAAAATCGTCGAATAATGTAAATTTTGATTTCTTTTATATCAGTTTAAATATTGATAAGAGTTGCCGTAAACCCAAATTCATAATTATAAATACTCAAACAACAACTACAAAAAGATATTTTCACTTAGAAGATCACGTCCATCCCTATAGAAAAAAATAGAGAACTGAAAGCAGCGAGAAAGGTTACTCTTGTACCTTCGAGCAATTCTTCGAAGACGCACATACAGTCTATTCAATACTTTTAAAGAAATACGTGACTGCATGCGTGTCGATAAAATGCTTTTCAGACGTGTGAAGATTGCCATTACGAGAGTAGGCATAGTCGTTGCAAATCAGGAGCATGTAATGCTTGTGTAATGTGACTTTTTTGTCATTGGCATTAAGGTTTAAGGTGCTGGGTAACATAACGAGCAAATGCCATACATTTTGGGCGGAATTTCGGCCTTGCATAAAATAATTACAAAATTTAGTATCTTAATATTTTAAGATAAATGCATGTTCATATTTTTTTTAAATAACCCATTTAAAAAAATATGAACATGCATTTATCTTAAAACCTTAGGAAACCCACAGCAATGTAACTTAAAAGTAAGTAATTTGGATGATTAATAAAAGAGAAAAACTAAAGAAAAAAAAGAAACGAGGTATTTTTGGAATATTTATTCGAACGAAAATAACAACTAAAATTAAGCAGAGAAAGAAACTATAACTATCCCCACTGATAGATAAATATTAGGTCCTTACCTATGAAATTGGCGTTTTGTCGTACTGGCCACTTTGATCTCAAATATCTCCTCTTTGGTTTGGAATTCCAATTTTTAATTTATACAGCTATTTACTCTTGTTTTTGTGTTTGGAAAACCGAAATTCATTTGTTTATTCCTCTTTTGGTTTTTTCTTTGCGCCAGTCAGTTTACAAAATGGAAAAATTTAAATATCGCGTTATTTACGAGTGTGAGTTCCATCGTGGCACCAGTGCTGCAGAAACGGCTCGAAGGATTAATGATGTATATGGCGACGGTGTCGCAAAAGAAAACACATTGCGTTTTTGGTTCCAACGTTTTCTTTCTGGCAATTTCGACCTGCAGAACAATCCCCGTGGACGGCCGGAGACCAAAGTTGATAATGAAGAATGGAAGGCTATTGTGGAAGCGGATCCATCGCAAACCACGTCCGAGTTAGCTGCAGGCTGCGGTGTTAGTGATAAAACTGTTTTAATCCACTTGAAGCAAATTGGGAAGGTGAAAAAGCTTGAAAGGTGAGAAACCTCATGAATTGAGTGCAGCAAACCGACAAACGCGCGTCGACTGCTGCGTTACATTACTCAACCGGCACAATAATGTAGGGATTTTAAATCGAATCATTACATGTGATGAAAAGTGGTTCCTGTACAATAATCGGAAAAGCTCATCGCATTGGCTGAACCCTGGCGAACCAGCCAAATCCTGTCCCAAGCGAAAATAAACCCAAAAAAAATATTTGTGAGCATTTGGTGGACTAGTGCCGGTGTCGTTCATTACAGCTTTCTTAAATCTGGCCAGACGATTACGGCGGATGTCTATTGTGAGCAACTGCAAACCATGATCGAAAAGCTAGCTGCTCAACAGCCGAAGCTGGTCAATCGCTCTAGGCCACTGCTGCTTCAGGACAACGCAAGACCACACACTGCACAACAGACGGCTACCAAACAAGAGGAGCTTCAATTGGAATGTCTAAGACATCCACCGTACTCCCCGGACCGTGCTCCAAAAGATTACCATTTTTTTCGAAATTTGGATAACTTCTTGCAAGGGAAAAAATTCAACTCTGATGGGGCAGTCCAAAGCGCCTTCAACGATTTTATTGATTCCCGTCCGAATGTTTTTTTTTAGTAAAGGGATCAATAAACTACCTATGAGATGGCAAAAGTGCATAGATAGCAATGGTACATACTTTGATTAAATAAATAGATTATCTTAAAAAAACGACTTTATGTTCTTTCCTTAAAAAACGCCAATTTCATATGTAATGACCTAATATGACGGGGTTTCTGTATCCTAGCAACAGCTGGCTCACTTGAAAACATCTGAAGCGGTTTGACTGTGAAATCAATATTCAATCAAAGTTAGTGCACCAGTTAACTGCGTTTGGTTGTCAATGGCACAAACGTATGTAGTTTGTGAACAAATTGACAGTTCAGTAAGTCAATCAGGGTGAATTTTGACCAGAGGAGAGAAACAAAGTGTCATTCTGTCAGTGATAGCGATGGTCAAAATGCCAAAATTTAAGGGGTTATGAAATTTAAGGGATTAATAAAATTTAAGGGATTAATAAAATTTAAGGGCTTGACGAAATTTAAGGGATTGATGAAATTTAAGGGATGGATGAAATTTAAGGGCTTGATGAAATTTAAAGGATTTTTGAAATTTAAGGCTTGATGAAATTTAAGGGATTGATTAAATTTAAGGGCTTGATGAAATTTAAAGGATTTTTGAAATTTAAGGCTTGATGAAATTTAAGGGATTGATTAAATTTAAGGGCTTGATGAAATTTAAGGGATTGATCTCGTGACATTTCGATAGCGCTTGACAATAGAAAATGATAATCCCAAACATTTTTGAAATTTTAGAGTGCCGTACTCGAAAATTCCAAACGGAATCCTATTGCTGTCACTCACGTATCCGTCTGTCCGTCTGTCTGTCCGTCTGTCTGTCCGTCTGTCTGTCCGTCTGTCTGTCCGTCTGTCTGTCCGTCTGTTTGTCCGTCTGTCTGTCCGTCTGTCTGTCCGTCTGTCTGTCCGTCTGTCTGTCCATCTGTCTGTCCGTCTGTCTGTCCGTCTGTCTGTCCGTCTGTCTGTCCGTCTGTCTGTCCGTCTGTCTGTCTGTCCGTCTGTCTGTCCGTCTATCAATTCGTCTGTCTGTCCGTCTATCTGTCCGTCTGTCTGTCCGTCTGTCTGTCCGCCTGTCTGTCCGTCTGTCTGTCCGTCCGTGTGTCTGTCTGTCTGTCCGTCTGTCAGTCCGTCTGTCTGTCTGTCCGTCTGTCTGTCCGTCGTCTGTCCGTCGTCTGTCACACATGTTTTACAGCCAAACGGTTGGTGCTACAGTCTTCAAATTTTTACAGTAGAGCATCTTGTTGAAGCCGTACCAATTGTAAAAAAACATTTTTAATTGTTAATAATGCTTATGGCATACAGCAAAAGGGCGACGCGAAAAAAAAAGATGAACCTCCCCATCGAGTGGGGTATCGTTGTTTAGAGCTCGTTGAGTAGATAAATACTATATTTTTTGTTTTAAAAAATATTATAAAACAAAGGAATAAGAAGTCACAAAAGTCAGCTTTTTTTTACAAAATGTTGTAGAGATTTTTTTTTAACTTCCTGTGCACCTTAGGATTGCATATTTGGCGATAATATTTATTATTTCGTATTTTTTACCAATAAATAACAATACATTGACTAATTAAATTTTTAATACTCTCTTTTTCCTATTTTTAACTTGATTTTGCGGTTTGGTACGGAACCCTAAACGTGCGAAGCCCGACGCACACTTGGCCAGTTTTTTCAATCGCTACTGTGCCTCTTTAATTAAAATAATGTAACTTGTCTAGAACATAAATATTCTTCAATTAACATAACAGTAAATTAAACGAGCAAGATAAAGAAATAAGTAGCAAAATGAAAGTCAAGCAAGGGTAGACAAGAAATTCGAATCAAAACGGGTTTAATCTCTTTTCTAAGCATACATAGAAGATTTGAAAGAAAACTAGAATTTCGTTCTGAAAAAATCATTAACTCTAGTAAATATTTGTCTTGATAACAAGACTCCTGAGGCACTTGTCCCACCGCCGAAGATCAGCGAGTAGCGAGTAAAGCTAGAAACCAAAAACGAGTTGGCGAGCAGCGAGTAGCGAGTGTGTATTTCCGATAGTTTTACCGCTCGGCTATGAGAGAGTGTTTATGTACGACGGGCAATTATTCGCACCACTCTTTTGGGGCGGCCATACTTTAGGATGACCAATGGTTGGTCTCTCGGCGTGAGTTCTGACCGCCAAGCGAGCAAGGGAGCATCGCTGAACAAGCTTCACTGAACGATTGTAACTATTATAGCTCTAGTCGCTGCGACAATCTTGTGGTGAGACAGTATTCGACAGCAGTGTGTACAGTCACCGATCAACTATTACTACATGTATCTCTTTTATTGAAACAGGACTTTATATATTTTGTACGTTTCTTCAGCGAGAAAATAGTCAATAGCTAATCGCTTACTCGTCGACGGTGGGACAAGTGCCTTACACCCAAAGACATGTCTAGCTTACTACGTCATTGACGAAGCCACCCTAATTTCGTGACTGAAAAAGCCCGTGACTTTTCCACTAAATAGGTTTATTTGGAATGCCCTAATTTTAAGAGAAAATTAAGTCACAGTTTTCTAATTTATCTTAGACTGAGGGATTAAATACTTATTTAGGCGTTACCTTTCAGGCGTTTTGTCTATAAGGATTATCAGACGCGTGGGTGCTATTCCTCTCTCTTCACTATCAGAAAGCCTTTAATATTTATTTTGCTTAAAAATGTAGTTAGATGATTTTAAGAAAATTCAAAGCAGGATCATAATTTTATTAGGTATGTTACCTACTTTTCATACAGTTATCCTACAATTTTTATACCGAGGAAAAGACCCAAGCAAACCAGAATATCTAACAACAGAGAATCAACAGCAAACTAAACTAAAGCTAGTTAAACTAAATATTGTTAAAGGAGTTCTTAAAGCAGCGCGCAGGAGTGGTCGTTATCAACGCTCACGTCGCGTCCTGGCGTCCGCAGAAGCACAGCACTGGCAGCATTTCCTGCAAAACCGGCGCCGTATCGCGGCCATTGTTCGATGTACGTCCACTGGTTCCGCATGAACAAAATTCTGCACATAGTTTGTTCTGATACTGTGCAATAACTTTGTGCTTATGCATGTGCACACCAAGGGATCACTGACAACTTTTCTAGGCCCAAGTTCTGAGCTAATTAGCTGTTCGTGGGTTTTTAAATGAATTAACTTTGCTTTAGATGTTGGTTGAGTTGAGGTTCAAGAGTTGGGTAATTCAATATGAGCTTTGCATACACTCCTGAATGCTGACGAGGTTATTATTTTGATTGTTGTTTCAACTTTCAATAGTTTTTGGCGTTACTGATAAAAATTGTAGGTAATGAATTGATGCTGACTCGTTGGTCTAAAGTGGTCTTAAACGCATGTTTAAGACATGTTCAAGTTTTAGTTTGAGGTCCTAGGTTCGATGCCCGGGTTAGTCAAAGTTTTGTTGGTTTTTACCATCGGAATTTCTCAATATCAGCTCGGAGTCTGGCTTTGTGCCCGGTTGAGTAAGTAAGTATTTTTTTTGTTTTGCAAATAGGGGTACAGTACATGGTGATAAACAGATAAAAGGTAGGTTCAGTCATATTTTACCAGTAGGCATGCAAAAGTTACAGTTTGTCGTTAAAATTATAAAGGCAATTATCAAACACGCTATATAGTTTTAAATCACAGCTTATCTGGATCACTGCAACACAATTTATGTTTTACAGAGAGACAAATACTTAACATTAACATTAAAAACGGGATATTTACCATGTTTACTGTTTGTTGCGAGTTCCCGATATTTCGGTGCTGTTGCAACAGCACCGATAATGTTAGTGTTAGTGACCATGACAGTTTAAAGACAAATACTTGTTCAAAATTCTTTGTCAGTAAGGAATTAGCTGACAGTATTGATGGCAATAGTCTCGCTGCCAATACATGGGACTTAAACATAACTGCTCTCAAAACGGTGAAGAAAAACATCGTGAGGAAACCGGCATGTCCTAGAATCAAGAATTTGAAAACATGTGACATCCACCAACCCACACTGGCCCTGCGTGGTGGATTACGGCCCATCCCCTCACACAAAGGAAGCCTGTATCCTAGCAGTGGGCACATTAATAGGCCGATGATGATGATGAAACATAACTGGCGAAATGTTGATGTTTTATACAGGCAAAAGGACAGGCAAAAGGCAGGATGTAATGTTATGAATAGATGCACAGTCAAAAGCATCATCTAAGAATGTTGGGTTATAAATTGGCGTGTGCAAATGTGTCATGTTCACCTTAAGTGCTGCGACTATTAAGACAAAAATAATACCAAAATTACAATACAACATTTCACAATAAAACACACAGGCACGACATTCGCTTCACTGTAATGTACTAATACATTACTGTATATGAATAAAATGCAAAATTTTGGCAACAATATCCGGCCGTAATAAGAGACAAAGCTGAGTGTGCGCGCGATATTATGCGCATTAATAATACTCAGGTTTATGCAACCGGCATTATTTTATACCAACTAATGCACTGCACTTACTTACGACGTGAAAACAGCTTTGAGAGATGGTGCAAGTGATTTTATACTTGAGCGTTACCGATCAGCGTTTAGTGTAGCTGCTGTAACAAGTTATGTGTCCGATTTCAGAACGCTTCAATGTTTGATTTATTGATGTTTTGGCTGTCTATACTTTTGTCAATGCATTTCAATTTGATTTAAGTTACTTGTTCGTAAGGTGGGACGCCGTCAGGCTACAAGTAGCGACGAAATTCTGAAGGTGTCTAGTAGCATCTGAATTACAGTTGCCGAGAATCGAGATGAATAGCGTGCGATTTGAGAGGCCTTTGTCCGGTATTTGACTGCTGTAACTTGATCCAGTTATCGATTGAATATCAAAACTTCTACACGCGAGTTTGACCTAAAAATCACAAAAAGTAAAATATGAGTGAAAAATATGTTGTAGTGCTTGCGCGTTCCGACCAATTAAGCCGCTTAACGGAAAATAAAACAATTCACGTGGCTATACACGTACAAATCCTAAAAATATCAATTAAACTCCAACGATTTCAATCAAAAGTAGAACTCACACACACAGGATAGAACCGGTAGTTAGATAGATATTAGCAAAACAAATGTTTGTAAATTTGTGATGTAGACAAACAGTATTTTTGGTAAAAAGTATTTTCCATTTGCCAGGATCAGAAAATATGTAGTTATTTAGAGGGCGAACCGGTAGGTAGGTTCATCTTTTCTTTTACTTCCATTTTCATACTTACAACAACAGAACTAGTTTCTTATAAGACAGAATTAAAGTTGTCTAGTTTACCCAGGGAGAAAAAGTTTAGCAAAAGATCAGAAATAGTGGCTTTCTTTACGTTTAAGGTAAGATCATTCATGCATGTTCATGAATAACCTCAAAAACCCTCCTGTGCCGTTTTTCCCACACTCCTGTTCTCTGTTCATACGGACTAGTCCTTTCATTATTCATGCTCGTCCCACCATAGACAATGAGCGTCCTAAAACATCAATTAAAGTTTCATTAAAAAGGCCTTCGAACGACGACATTGAGGGTGTCAAAATAAAGTTTGGTTTTGCGAGTCAAGTCAGCTCATCAAGGAAAATGATAATAGGTGTCGACTAAGTCGTCGTCGCCGCGACGCGACGCTCCGTCAGAATACGACTAGGAGAACTGTTATTATTATTACAGCTGTAACCCTTTCCTTAAGTCGATTTTTACGGCTTGCTCCGGATGACTAACAGCTTTTGTTTGTATTGGTACTTGTCTTATATGACTAGATCAACGTGGATGCAGCCGTATTTGATTATAATTAAGGCGCAGATACCCCTCAGTAGCTGATTTTAAAATGAGAATCACTTCTAAATGGCTAGTTGTAATTTTTTGTATAAAATATATTTTATTAGACCATTTTTTTAACAATTTGATCTAAGAAAAATTTCAGTTTTATTCGAATTTTTGGTTTTAAGACATGTCGGTTTCCTCACGATGTTTTCTTTCACCGTTTTTTGAGAGAAGTGATGATGAAATAATTTACACAAAGTAAAGCGCCTGTCTAGTTCCAAACCCACGATCTACAAATTATAAGTCGCGGCCAATACCACTGGGCCACCACTGCTCGCTTTATAATGTCAATGAATACAAAAATCGACTGAATTTTGGGTCGCGCGAAACGGGTGCGCGTTATGTTCCCTCAAGGTCGTTGGCGACTGTCCTCTTCTTAAAATATACCTGTGTGTATTTCCTGTAGGGTTACGTAAAAGTGAAGTGTTAGTAAATATTTCTTCAGGGAAGGATATATTAGTTTCACGTCATTTGGAGTCATCTTTTTGATTTACAATTTCTGAAATCACAAATTCCGGTTTGCCTCTAAAATCAGTCTTGCTCTCAAACAGGAAAGAAAATCATCTCTATTTCAGCTGTGACTCGTGTGCACTCATGCAGTGGACCGCCTACTGCAGACTTGATTTGGTTGGTCCATCGCATGAATGACCTGCTGCGCGCGGTGACTATTATGTTTATGCTAGAAACTAACAATTTTATTTTAAACTTGACTTTATAATCAGCAATCATTAAACCAGTGAGGCAATTGTAGTACTTTACCAATAACTAAAACACTTTTCATTGCTTTCACTAAATTCAGCAGCAGTGTGCAACGAGGAACAGGGAAAATGTAGCTAGATGAAACTCATTCAAGAATCGAAACCGGATAAGTGCTAAGTGGGGGAGGGGCCGGCCTGATGTCATTACTTCTTATGTATTCGTTCGCTCCTCACCTAATCTTATCACCTATCTACCTGGAAGGCTTTATCGTTTCATTTCGGAATGGAACTTCAAACTTGATAGGAGACGTTCAGATGTTTTTGGGAGATGCATCGTGAGTTAAGACGGTTAAATGGTCTCCTAATGAAGGCACATGCATTCAGTTCCGTAATGTTGGTTGACGTAAGTTTTTTGCAGTCAAAGTTTCATCATTATTTTGGAAACCTATGGGTTGCAGCTGTAAACCAATGCTAAGTGCATGGTAATCATCATCATCACCAACGGCCTTTTGAATTTTCCCACAGCTGGGACACAGGCCTCCTCTCTGTGAGAGAGAATGAGCAGTAATCCACCACACTGGCCCAATGCGGGTTGGTGGATTTCACATGTCTGCGAATTTTTGGTTCTAGAACATGCCGATTTCCTCACAATGTTTTCTTTGGCATGGTAATACCAAGTATTAATACTTAACATTATACTGAGTAAAGGCGATTCTTTTGGCGTAATAATGTTATTTTCTATCTTATTATTGTCAAAGAGTATTTTTTTTATTGCCAATAAACACAGCTTTTGCAAGATTTATTGCCGATTCAGTACCTGTAAATAAATTGTGATTTCTTAATCTTAGTTAAATACATGTTAAACATTTGAAAATGTATATTTATATTTGTTGCACTAACTAACCAATAGTAATAACTTTTATAAACAACGAAAGTTGGAACAGCTTTCATAAATGAGATAAATAATAAAACTGTGAAGCTGGTAGATGAACACATTATATCTGACATGGAAATAATAGTTAGTGAAACTCTGACGCAAATTATAATTCATAAACTAACTATATGAAACAACATCGTACAGAGGTTAACGACCTGACTAGAAATTATTCACCTATCTGTGTATATACGTATCATGTAATTGAAATAACAGTAGAAATTTAAGTAATATAAATTATTAATTAAAATAGTAGTTTATGATACTGTTGCATAATAAGGGATATTAAAACATGAGCGTGTGTTTAAAAACCGAGCCGTAGGCGAGGTTTTTAATAGTATTCACACGAATGTTTTAATACCTAGTTATGTGCAGTTTCATACACTACTTTATCTACACTCATACATTTTGGGATTGAACCTACTTAATGTTTTTTTTTGCATTTTCCATGCCATCAAGTCGTGATAAATGCATCATATAATAATCTCGACTCTGCTGGTAAGAGATTATGAGTAATTTCCTTATAAAAAATGTAAATGTTAATGTTCCACATATAAAATGTTTGGCGGAGTCAAATTTACTTCACATTCACTAATATCAGACATTTTAAGCAAGAATAAAAAAAACTCATGAAATTCAGTACAGCGAAACCTGCAAAACGTATGAATGGCGCCAAAACCAAGCACGCATTATCTGCGCATGCGCTAAGGCTTAGCACACGCACTGCGATATTTATTGGCGCGATTTTTTTCCGCCCGTTCTGCGACCTATGGAATTGTATGAAGCTGCTCGCATTGCGGTGAAAAATCGTGCGGCAATAATACCGCATGAAATCCGTGTTTTGAAACAGAATCCACCGCACCGCAGCGCGAATTTAATTCGCGCGAATATTTTGAGTTCTATGAACAGATAGAAAGAGACAAAATTCGCGCGAATAAAAAGCGCAGTGCGTGCTAAGCCTAAAGCGGGCATTGTCACAGACAATTTAAAATTGGAATCAAATCCTTTTTAAAAAGTACTAAAATGGTATTACAAAAAAAATATTGATGGAAACTCCTTAGTGATTAACTTCTTGGATGTGTCCTGTATCGTAATAGAAAAAAAATATATTTTCTTCCAACTATGCTTTAATTTCATCACAATCACACTAAAAACTCAGTACAAAGCGAGTCTTTATTGCTCTAGAGCAATAAAAATGTATGAAATTTCATTATTGCACAGTTTTTATTTTAATCGCACCTAAAGGTGCCAATCTCAATGGATTAGTTCTATTTAGCCAGCCGATATCAATACTTTTTTTTTACGTACGTATTATTCGTTTCTATCCTACTTGTTCCAAATTTAAAAAATGATTGCTGCTAACTCTGATTTAAAAATGAAAGAAATTTAAAAAAGTGATTTTCGACATCGCCGCGCCCGTGGCCGCGCCCATCTACTTCCCGTGATAACGACTTCATTGTAACAAATCAGCCAGGCCCATCTAACTCGTCTGATAATATTATTCAGTCCCAAGTTAAACAAACAAATATAAATTTGCCCAACAAAACTTAACCTTACGTTTAATAATTGCTCAAGTATAACTTTTAATTTCAATAATTAAACTTCTATTTTAACTGTTTGATATGAGTTTGTTTTATCTACTATTCCTATAGGTAATAGTTGAAAGAAAAGCAGATTATGCACCTCGCCTTAAGTAATTTATATTGCCCTCGTGCCTGTTAGATTAGAGCCCTCGCTAACGCTCGGGCTCTAAATCAGGCACTCGGTGCAATAATAAATTACTTTGTGCTCGATGCAATAATCTACTATTATAGCATTATTTTGTTAGACAAATAGTGTTATAATGAGATTCTATTTTTAAATTTCGGTATTGTGTTTATAAAGTATGTCAATATAAACTCGATTTGAAGTTTATAATTCGAATATTACGATATGAGAGTAGATAAAATATTTTTTTATAACAAGTTTTTTTCGTATTCTTCTCAGCAAACCCTTTCATTTGATACCCATATCATTTCAACGCACAAAAAATAACTAGCCCGTCATCTTTGGCCGTCCGCCATATTGGATTTAGAATGACGTCAATTAGCTGACCATGCATTGTCATCCAAACTTAAAGTATATGCAAAATTTTATCATAAACGGTGAAGGATAATTCCTTTAAAATTTGGTTGCAAGATTTGACCCGAACACACTTACATATATACATACATTGCAAGTTAAATAAAAGCTTGTAACAGGATTGAATCAACTAAAACCAATAATTTGTACGTTTCTTAACAATAACGGGTTCGATGAGACTGACTGGAATCACCTGAACCTTCAATTTATCTTATCGTGTTGCGGAGCGCTCATTCAAATTCAACGACACCTAACTCGACTAAATCTGATAGGCAGTTTAGGCGCTACCAACAGATGAAAATCTATATACACAAACTGCCAAACTCATAACTCGCCCAGTATTCTGGTAAATTGCGAACAATACGCGGTCTTATCGCACAGGGCAATCTAAATACCACTTTAGATGGACTGGTAAAAGGAGATGGTTTAAACCTGCAATAAAATATTGAGTACTTAAATGAAGTTTCCGAGAAAACAGCTTTCCACTATTCCAATCTTTAGCTCGATCAAATTCTTTTAAATTGATATACACTTGAATCTCTGATATTTATTTATTTATTTATTTATATATGCTTTATTGTAGGTACACCAAATTAAAACATATAAAAGGAAACTAAAATACATACAACGGGCGGCCTTATCGCATACCGCGATCTCTTCCAGGCAACCTGGAATGGACAGTGATAGCCTGGACATGAAATGGGGCTGACATTGGTGTAACACATAACATTGCGAATATTTACTTTAAACACACAATAATATTATTATAGATACACAAATACATACATATGTTCTATAATAGATACATAAATACATACATACTCAATATAATATATATAGGCAATGAAAGTGAAATGTTGACTAACGACAATCACAGTGACAGGTAGTGTAATACTGCACTTACTTAATTTCTTATTACGAGTATTACATAGAACTGAATAAAGAACATAAAAGTAAAACCTCCTTCATTCTATAGATCATAAACTGCTTTAAACATTTTCGAAGCTACGTTTCATTTTACCATTCTACTTGAAAATGTATTGGAATACTGTTCAATAACATTGTCTCACGCAGTCGACTGTATTGAGTGTGTTCCGAGAAAATGTCTAAAGTGGATTCGCAACAGATATGGTTTTTCTAAATATATCCAGACTGAGAGGAGCGCTGGCCTCCACCGCCCAGCTACATTTAAATTGTTTTGCGACTCACATAAAAGCGATTGTACACCAACAACAGGTTCTAATTAACTTGCATGAGATTCTGCAATTTACGCTGGACTCCTTTATTTTGCTTTCTCTTTTACACTTTAATATTTAAAGCAACCTGAACTCCGGAACGAAAACTTTTTGCTTGAAATATTTAAGTACTGCTCATTACAACCCCGTAATGACAGTGTGCCTGGTGTGCCGTCTCTGTGAGACATGTCAGTGTAAGTGATATCTTCGAGTATTTTACAATGTTCAAGAGAAATTATATTTACCGTCGGAATTTCTCCTAAAGCTCTTTCTCTGTTTGCTTTTAATGGTTTCTTAATACTTTCTCGAGACCGTCTTTGTTGTTTCCCTACGCGATGTTTATGTATGTAGCATCAAGCTGTTTATGTACTGCGGAAGGTAGCTCTGGAAAATTGGCTCTGGAAAACTTTCTAAGTTCCAAGCCCACGTGGTGCGAAATCCCTGGGGACGCGATCCGTGGGATCTGGCCCACATCGCCGACGTTGCGCAGCTATTGTACATTGTAAATGTGTGGGGAGTTAAGGATTCTGTGGGCGTTTTTACCGAAACTGCCATGATATTGTACACACTTATATTGGTTCCCATACCAATTCATTTGATGTAGCGCAATCTATAAAATCATGTTTTTCTAACTCATTATCTACCTAGCCTTTTCCCAACTATATTAGGGTCAGCTTCCAGTCTTACCGGATTCAGCTAAGTACCAGTGTTTTACATGAAGTGACTGCCTATCTGACCACCCACAACCCAGTAACTGGGTAACACGGTACCCCTTGGCAAGACTGGTGTCAGATCTCAAGCTTCTGACTACCCGTAACGACTGTCAAAGATCTTAAAATGACAGCCGGGACCAACGGCTTAACGTGCTTTTCGAGGCACGGAGGAAACTCGGTATGTTGAAATGGTCACCCATCCACGGACCGACCTTGTCGAGCGTTGCTTAACCTTGATGATCGACCCGTGCGGCTGTTATTATTTAG
The DNA here is from genome assembly GCA_948252205.1 of Orthosia incerta. Lineage (NCBI taxonomy): Eukaryota > Metazoa > Arthropoda > Insecta > Lepidoptera > Noctuidae > Orthosia > Orthosia incerta. Next base: position 14,168,075 of record OX411748.1, read on the forward strand.
CCACGAGTTCCTCCATGTTTTTCTAACTAAAGGTTCTTAAATAATTTTAACTCAACACCTACACCTACAGCAATAACGTAGATCGTAGATTATCCCGCAGTCAAACTGTATGTGCAGTTTTGCGGGAGTGTGCGTAGCTTATAAGTCTACTCTGTATTTTTAATAAAATAAAATAAATAAATAAAATAATAATAGAACTATACAATCGGTCCACCATAAAATACAACGTCTCCGACATTACTTCATAATGTCAAGTACATAACCCGTAGATGGATCGTTATTTAAATTAAAGGCACCACATAAATTAAATTACCGAGAAAAGTTTTAAATTGCTCAATTTATTTAAAGTATTATCGGGACATGGCCCTATAAACCAGACGAGTTTGAGGCGCTTTATGTCGTGGTTTTATACAATTATACAGGTTTTCTTTATTACCTAGGTACAACGAGTTATCGGGCGGCCTGAAACTAATATAGCTATCAACTTACAAGGTATGCATGTCGATAGTACTGAAATGCCTTATCTTTCAACAATGTTAAGGCTTCCTTCAGGCGATTAGTGTTGCAATTTTGTCGAAATTGTTCTTATTTCTAAAGCAATTTTAAAACAATTTCTATGAAAACGCGTTGTCGCATTATTGTGTCGTACCGGATGACTTAATGAAACCTGAATGGTTCGCTAATAGAACCTGAGAATGCTAACTTCAATCGCTATTTTGACTCATATAAAGGTCCATATAACGGAACTGACTGGCGGACTGGGTTGCCTGGAAGAGATCGCAGAACGCGATAAGGCCGCCTGTTGTATGTTTGTTGTTATCTTGGTATACAATAAAGTATATATAAATAAATATATAGTACATTATTGCAAAGGCCGGGCAATAGTCAATTGCAGGTCGAGTATGAGTTTGAAGGCCGAGCCGTAGGCGAAGACTTTACTTATACGAGACAGGTAATTGCCATTTCCGCCGAGGCATATATAATGCTTTTCTCAAAAGAATGCAGGGAAATAAAAAAGTAGTTAAATTTCCTTAATTTTTAAAGTTAATGCCATTTTTAACATGAACTGTACATTTCAGCATGGAATAAATTGCCCATAATGTAGATGGCTTTTTTGTTTTAGAAATCTCATTAAAATACGCCAAAAATACTGTTTCGGAGAAAATGTTAATTTTTTTATCGTTTTTCCAAATCATAAAATGTTCATATACTTTCATGTATTTTTCTTTTGACTTCGCTGGAAGCAGGTTTTCCATTGACAATTTGGCTTCTGATCTTAAATCTGGTGGACCGTGAACCGTTGGAACCGATTTTAATTATTAAATTTATATTTATTAAATATTTAAATAACAAATCAAGACGACTTAGTTTACGCCAAGAATGATAAAAGAGATCCAATCAAAGAGTATCTAATAACCCGAGTACGCCGTTACACACAACAGAGAGTGTTGAAATGTTCCAAATTCAAAAAACGCTCCAGCAATGGATTTGATTTTCATTGTCCGTAAATTCAGTACTTCGCGTGTTCTTTTTTCTAAAATAATGACAATATTTCCATGCATGTTTGAGAAAAATATATAAAAAAACATTACAGGTCATGGACAAACTTTTTAGATAAAGAAAAAGTCCCCGAATTGTTTGTTTACAGCCCACGGTGCTCGTGCCAAACATGGCTCCGACCATACATTGAATACACAATTACAAGTATTTCCTAGCGTTATCTGAAATTGAATCCGTATTATTGCAAAATACTTCGTCCGGTTTAAGAAACAGTGTTATAACGTTTGCAAGGGACCTTTCAGCTAGTTTATAAAATGAAATGAATTCAATTAACATACAGGTAAAAAATGTTTCGATGAGCGGTTGTGGCCCAGTGGTATCGGCCGCGACTTACAAGTTGTAGGTCGTGGGTTCGAGCCTAGGCAGGCGCTTTACTTTGTGTATATTATTTCATCACCACTGCTCTCAAAACGGTGCAGGAAAACATCGTGAGGAAACCGGCATGTCCTAGAACCAAAAATTCGACAAAAGACATGTGACATCCACCAACCCGCACTGGGCCCGCGTGGTGGATTACGGCCCATTCCCTCTCACAGAGAGGAGGCCTGTGTCCCAGCAGTGGGAACATAAATAGGCTGATGATGTGATGTGATGATAGATATAAAATGTTTCGGTTCTGACCGACTTAAAAAAAAGAGATAATCAAGTCGACACGTATGTATGTAATATTGTTGGAATTGCCCAATATTCACATATGTTACTCTAATTGGGCTTCATAACATGTGTGCCAAATTTCATAAGTGTATGTATGTTTGTTTGTATGTATGTAAGTTTGTCCACGCATTCATCGGAACGTGGCTTTTTTAATTGGATTAGGTATCTTTCAAATTAGGGAATAGTGTTTCATCCAAATCGGCACAACAGTTTTCAAGATAATATGGAACATGTTACCAAACTCCTTAGCGACATTCAGCACGAATGTGTAAATTGAGTTAGTTACCTTACTATAGATCTTGCTCACTTTTTAGTGATAGTGTACTTAAACAAAAAATTGAGAAATAACAACTTTTTCATAAAAAAATAAACTGACTTCAAAAGCAAAACACTAAAAAGTGCAAAATAATTTTCGTTTCGGCTGTCGGTGCTGAAAAACGATAAAAATAGAAGTACCAATTGAATTATTCCGGTCGGATCCCCTGATCTATGCTGATTATTATTTTTCTTTAATTCCTGGTTGATCCACAATAAACTTTGACATTCCGGCCTGATCCCCTACTCTTTTTGAAGGTAAGTACAATCAAGAGAAAAACAGTTGTTCATGTAAAAAAACATGTTTAATTTGTTTAGTGTTGATAATCATCACAGGCCAGAGATTTGGTCTTTCGATTTGGACAGATAACAAAAAAAAACAGAAAATCCAGAGCCTAATAAAATTTAAGAGTTAAATCAATGGCATGATAAATAAAATTAAAATAATCGTTTCTAAATAATTATAGATTTCGATCTATCGAATAAAAAAATAACTTAATTTTGGCCTTTAATTTGAACTAGTTACCTACAGTCTAAACTTGTTTACTTTTATTTAACTTATTTTAAATAATAAATTACCTTAAGTCCATAAGCGAAATTGTACATTGTGGAAAGGCTATGAAACTTGTCACCCTTCTAGTTCTCAACTCTTCTTCGTCGAAATTGGCGCCTTTTTCATATTTATGTTTTTTTGAGCTCGGTGTCTTGATATTTTTTAAGTTTTTGGTGAGATCTTGTTTTTTTTTTTTTTTTTTTTAAAAAAAGCGTTGCCCCACACTAGGAATTTCTTCCTGTATCGTGGGTGCGTATACAAACATATAAACTCACATACACAAACACCCAGAGCCGGAACAACTATCTGTAGGTCATACAAATATTTGTTCCGTGCGGGAATCGAACCCGCGACACGTAGCACAGCAGTCAATCGTTTAACCACTGCGCCAACCGTGCGCCATTACACCATTGTTACGTCTTGTTACCCTCCAATCTTTTACATATGTGGCGTCGCGATCTTCAATTGATATTTGATGCTCTGGCTACTCTCTAAGGCATGTAAGAATGATATATATAATGTTTGTTATTTATTAATTTATGTATGCACACACAAAACACTTAACAGAAAAAATAAAGAATACGGAGAGATTTCAGTAGAAATTTCTTCCAGCAGACCTGTGACAGGCAAGTTAGATGATAGACGAAAACGCAGTGTGTAGAAAGAAATAACGAAACTTAAAATAGACAACTAGAATAGATAACTTATCTAATTATATCATTATAAATTACACATATACATTAAGTAAACATATAAAAGATACATTTAGAAAACTAGAATAGATAACTTATCTAATTATACCTATATAAATTACACATATACATGAACTAAATATTTTTTTTTAATTTACATTTAATATACAAAATTACAAGATGGTGGAGAGGTAATGTTCTTTGACTTGTTTTTTGAACAGAGATACATTTTGAGAGTCACAGATTTTAGGTGGAATAAAATAATTAAATTTATTTGTGATATTATAAAATAAAACTGATCCCCCAGGGTATCCAACCGGAATATATCGTTATTTTGTACTTTTGAAACGACTTCCCAAAAAGGAGGAGGTTTCTCAATTGGACAGTATACATATATATTTATTTAAATGTGTGTTCGCGGATAACTTCGTCGTTTATGAACCCATTTTGATGATTCTTTTTTTTTGGAAAGGAGATATCCCAACGGTGGTAACATGTTAAGGAAACCAGGATCTGATGATGGGATCCTAGAGAAATCGAGGGAACTCGATATATTATATATGTAGGCATGTAGCGATTTTGGTATTTTCATCAATAATGTAATCATTTGCACTCAGAAAGTATCATTTGGTGAAGTGGAACTGATGAATAAGACCACAATGGCCACTGGATCTCCGAAATAAAACAATGTATCCTAGTCGTGTTTGGGCTTATTGGAATCGTCATGAGATGTACTTTGGTTATAAATGATTTTCATGTTATTAGGAGGTACCTACCAGAACTAAAAAGAGGAAAATTAAAAACATTTTAACAAAAAAATTAACGGACTTCCAAAACAAAACACTACAAAGCGAAAAATAACTTTCTTTTCCAAATTCGGTGTCGAATAACGGAAAACAATGGGAACAAAAGACACCGACTTCGGAAAAGAAAGTTATTTTTCGCTTTGTGTTTTGTTTTGGAAGTCGGTTTATTCTTTTGGTATTTCTTTTTTTTAATTAATGTTGTTATCAATATTTTATTCTTTTGAGGTTATAACGTTCGTTTTCATAACCCATTTACTTGTTCTGTAAACATTGATATGTATGCGCGACACATACGCAGCCTCATATCATTCAACGTGTCATGTTTATGTATTCACAATAGCAAACTGAAAAACCTACTTTTCAAATCAGTTAACTCAAATAACAACACAAAATTATTATTCCGCAAACGATTCGTAACATTGGAAATTGTTTGTAAATACCTAATCAGCCACGTGTGCTATCATTTCAAAAGTTTCCGCTTTATCACGATCAGTTTTACATTATTCCTCCTCCGGCTTATATTTTAAACAAAGTTCGAGCGGAATATTCTAATTCAAAACTTTCAATGTAAATATGGTGGATTGGCCTGGTTTTAGAAAGACAGTTCCCGGATATTTTTACCTAACTACTAACCGAGACAGTTCGCGACTCTTTCCAAATTAATACAAGCCAGTGAATTTGTTTATAAAGGCAATCTGGCAGTCGTTTTGTTTGATAGTCGAGCTACGACCGGACTTAAGCAGTGAAATAAATAGTACGAGTAGCGCCGAAGGGCTGCAGTCTAGTTTATTATTCATAAATCTTTACGCTCTGTAGGCGGATAACGGGGCATTTGGAATCAAATTTCCTTGAATTTCATGAATTCAGGAAACACATTTATCCCTAAAACAACCTTTCAATGTGAAAATTATATTTATTTTATGTGGAAAGGTCGAAAACTTGCGAAATCATGCCAAAGTAGTCAATTTCTGTCAACAAATTACCTAAACCTAAAAGATTTTGTCTGAAAACTTCTGTTGATTTGTTTGTCGTTGGGTAATTTAATTTCAACAAAAAAGATTGAAAGCGTAGCAGTTAGAGGCTAAATGTGAGCAGTCGGACTCATGGCTAATTACAGGTCGAGCTAACTTCGCTTGGTTTGAAACGTGTGCGAAGGAGAGTACGTCCCTAGCTGACTAAAAAATACACACGCCGTTCAAGGTTCGATGTACGGCAATTATTCAAGTTAATTATGTTCTGCAGAATTCATGCAATATAACCTGGACCCTAGAAAAAGCATATATTCAGGGCTTATAATAATGTTCGGTTATTTTACATCGGGAGCCATTTACAGGTAAAAGTAACCCTTCTCAGAAATTCATTGAGACAAATTCCCTATCTATTTTGTACCTTTGGAAATCTTTTGAAGGACATAAGTAGGCTTTACGTGATCTGCGACATTCCAGACACAACTTGTTCATTTATAAATTGGATATACATCGAGTGAATTGATTTATTATGTAATATTCATAGGTTCAAGTCCTTATTACGTAGAGCGTCATAGTTGTTTATTACGGTTGTTAAATTTTGCAACAACAATGGAGGGTGTATTGGCATGCCTTTAGTCTGGATTCCACGAATGGCGTTTACAACTGTTGTTAAGACGGCAATTACTACAGTGTGCACAAGTCATAATGACGGAGACTTTCGACGAGAAATATATTGCATAACTTGGCATTGTAATGGCTTCAGTATCTATTATCTACGTCATATATAGAAACAAATGATATATGGAGGCCGCGTCGCAAGGATTACGTCAAGCGCGCCGGGTCGAAATAAAGGCAAAGAACTCCTTTAATTATTTTCATTTAATCAACAAGACAAAGACATACCAATGTTTAGAATGTAATGCGCTCGGCTGCCTCGCCCCAATCAGTGTTGCCGTCTTTGATTCAAGCGGGAAACTTTGTGTGTTACTTTACCATTAAGGGGAACGTGGAAAATTAACAAGGAGCTTTGGCGTCGCAACCTGCATGAGAATGGCGCCTTTACCATCCATTACGGTCCGCTCCTCTCCCTACACTAATTTGTCTTATCCCTTATTGTCACGCATGTCAATGAATGAGGAGCGTCACTACACTAGCATCTCTTTGAGTAAATACCTTTTGTTCATAGTGAATCTTAAGGGATTTTTCTTATTAGGGATATGGGATGTCGTATTGGGGTATCTTTAGTAATATGCTGAGATTTTTTTGTCTTATTGCGTCGCCATGTTTCTGTTTAGTTATTTAATCTGTAGGATTAATCCTATTTGTGTCCTTGTGGATTATTACCAAATTATATTTTAGTTATCTTAAACCCGTGCGACCGAACGCCCTTTAATTTATCGCAATATCTCATGTCAAATTATACTATAGGCTGCTGATATTTTGGGAAACTAATTCTAACAGCCGAAATGAGGTTATAGAACAGATTCACTGATGAGAAAATTGAACAGTATTTCAGTAACCGAGAGTAGATGTTGTCTAAAAATAAGTAGATCGGCATGAATTGATAATGTGGTTCTGAATTGTTTATCAAGCAATTTCCAGGGTACACTAGGTATCTGTTATAGGTAAAACTTGAAAACGGCTGTCTATACTTCGTTTGGATGAAATTGGGTTTGGAGGAAATATTATATATATCATCATCATCATCATCTTCCTGCCCTTGTCCCATGTTACTTGGGGTCGGCGCAACACGTTTTCTTCTTCCATACCGTCCTGACCCCCGTCACGCTATCACTGACTCCCTTTTCATTCATACCACTCCTCACACAGTCCATGCATCTTTTCTTTGGCCATCCCCTCCCTCTCCATCCATCCACAATTATATTCATAACTCTTCTAGTATATTATACATTTAAATATATTTTTTTAACACGCTTTTATTAGCTTGGTATGTATCTATGTATCAATGTAACGGAATCTTTGAACGTAATTTTCACCCTCTTCAAAACGTGGGATTGATTTGAAACTTTGCACACTTATCAAGGACCGATGACAATGCAATAATTTAGTCAAAGCCAAAGTCAAAGTCAAATATGTTTATTCAACTTGGTTCAAATTTACAAGTAATGAAAGTTGATTCTACCGTGCGCGTTTAAATAGTTTGTCCCATTAGCCTTACCAAGATCTTTAGGATTAGCGACTTTTTAGTTCAATTTACCATTAAAGCGTGTTTTTTAGTTTTTAGAACTACAATTTATTTTAAATAAATCTGATTGGAGGAATAAAGTTGAGAATACTGATGTATAAACAGAAGACATTTTTCAATGAACATGAACACAAGTATTGACTCGCCCTAAATGAGAGTCGAAACTTTTTTATCGGCAACAAGAGACAGGCAATTTACGCTCTGGCTATCATGGCAAAAATTAAATTACAGGAGTCGTTACCGACCGACGAAGGGACCGAGTTACTGGCAGTAAAGCTGATTAGTTAGCTCCGAAACTAAGCGTTAATTTAGATTGGAATGTTACGATGTTGCGTTTGATAACGGACGCGGAAATCATTGTCACGAGTACCTACATACGGCTAGGGGACGGGGGAAGTTACAGGGTCTTGTAGATACGTTCCTGTGGGTGGGAAGCTTTATTTATTGGAATTTCTGTACCTAATTTGTACAAATAATGTGAAAGCTGGTGAGTTAAAAGGAGCTGAAAAGGATTTTCTTATAGTTATGTTCTCACTAAATGACTAGGTAACAAATACATAATACCGAAGTCATCACGACAAAAGATTTACGAAAGAGCCATTTTGTTATATCTATTAATTTACCTGGCAAAAGGCCTCTACATGAAAGCCGATATGTTACGAAAGTTACAACAAAATAGTTCGATAAGAACATAATAAGTTAGCCAAGCTCTCTATATCCTGTATGGGTATAATTGTATAAGGAAAAACAACAGTTTCACCCAAAGGCAGGAACTGGATTAAGGCCAAACAGATCACGTCTTGTATTTCCGTAAAAAGGAAACTAACTCCAGAAATGGGAAGACATTTCTTTACGACGCCGCGTTCTCTCTATAGCTACCTGAAGCGAACAGTATGATGGATGTGGAAGGAAAAAGGTTTACACTTTGCAGAGTTGAAGTTGCACTTTTTTTAAATACAATTTTATAGACTGGATGAATTTACATACCTATTAACAACATAAAATGTATATACCAAAAGTTTCGCGGAGTAGTTCTTCCACCGCAAAAAAGTTGTGAGATCGAATGTAAAACCAAGTAGGATAATTTATTCAGTAGGTACCTAATTAATTTGGATAATTGGAAAACTGCAAAGGTTGTACCTACCAGCATTGTTTTGTGGGCGCCAGGTCGACTTGTACAAATCTGGTAACTTTCATCGAATCCTTAGTTGATGCTATTGACTCTGGTAAACAGGTTGACGTTATCTATATGGATTTCAGTAAGGCTTTTGACCGTGTGTCACATGATATCCTTATGGAAAAGTTAATGGTACGGCATTACTGGTTATTTATTGCCATGGTTGAAGTCTTACTTAGAGAACCGTTTCTAATTTGTCGCAGTTAAGGGCTTCCAATCTGGTACTTGTGCAATTACGTCGGGCGTTCCGCTCTCAAATCAATCATACATACTTCAATGCTTTCGTTTCTGCAATTTTTTCATGTATGCTGATGATCTCAAGTTTAGTAAAGTAATCGAGTCAAACGATGATTCTGAGTTACTACAAAATTATCTGGATAAATTAATTGAGTGGTGTGTTAGCAATGACATGGATTTAAACATTACAAAGTGTTTTCACATTAAGTTTTCTCGGAAGAAGCTCTTAGTACCGACTGTTTATTACATTGGTACCCACATCATCCAGGAAGTAGAACAAATGAAAGACCTTTTTGGAAAACAAACTGTTTTCCAAAAAGCGCACATTTATGCGCGCGCTTAAATAGCTGCAGTGATCTTGCAGATGTACACGCGGACTCACTTACCAAGGTCCGCAAATTAACGCACGATGATATGTTGGTGAGTCTAATAACCAAATAAACAAAATAAATTAGTTTACAAATAAACAAATTAACTGACTTGGTTTTATTTTTACATAAGGGTTTTCACAAGACATTATTGTGTTCTTCTTACTTTAGACTTAGAAGAAAATGACCTGAATTGCTTGAGAATGGCTTTTGGCAATGAGAAAAGAATGGTACGGCTGTGTTTTTGTTTGCTCGACTTGTTGGGGACACTGCCATGGCCCCAGATTATTATAATAAGTGTCTTTGACCCTGTGATATTTATTTATATTTTACATCATTTACTTACTGTAAGTCAAAATTTACATAGTACAAAATACTTAATTAACAAAAACTACCTATATACACTTAAATAAAAATAAAGTGCCCAGAACGCTGGCAGCATTGCCATCCAACGTGGCAATGCTGCCAGCGTTCTGGGCATTTTTCACGTTGACAGCGATGTGGACGAATTTTTTGACGCCCTATGACCCCTGCCCTTTTATACGCGTTCGTAGTTTTAGATTCATATAATTAGTTAACTTAATTAATTGAAAGCACCAGAGGTTAGATGGTGGGCCGATGACCTGTGTCGCGGGAATCCACTAGATGCGAGAAGCGTAGAGCCGGTCGATGTGGCCTATGTCAAGCATTGGACGTGTTCCATCTGAAATGATGATAATGAATTCATTGCCCACTTTATGTGAGATTAGACACATGAGCAGGGGTGCGCTTTATCTGATTATCAATATTGAGTAACGCCAATATTAATATACTGGAATACATAAACTACTAAAACATTCACGTGCTATGAAAAATTCATTTTTCTTTTTTTGCAGATCCCAAATTATCGTCCACACTGTCAACAACATAAATATGCATTGTAGCATTGTCAATCAACTGCATTGTTTAAGTTATTTATTTTCACTGTTAATTTTTTCACATACGCGATTCGGCATCACTTCATTGACATTGGCTCTGTTCGCCTATATAGGCAATGACTTATTTCATTCTCTCAATATTCCTGTTAATAATAGAGATAATGAAAATTAAGATCTTGAAAATATTGAGATTTGTTAATGAATTTATAGCCTAGCAGAAATTGATATTAAAATCGCAAAGCTTGATGTTGTTCTGGATTTTTAGTATGTTGTATGGGCCAATTAGGGTAATGTGAATTCAAATTTGCAACTTCGAAAAAACTTGTGCTCGCTGCGCACGACGCGACGGCGACTGCAAAATTTTAGTACTGTTTTTAGTTTTTGCTCTTAAAGCCTATTGTCTTTATTATTAGTCTATAAACCATGCGTTTTTCGACGCACACAATTCTGATTTAAAGTTCATGAATTTTGCAAAAAAAATTTAAGGCCAACCGCAGCTCTATAAACCTTATAGCGACTAAGCTATAGTCCTTCGAAGATTTCTCAAATTTCCATGCATTCCGCACATACCACCAAGTGCAAAAGTGGCTGGGGGTAGAGAAGGACCCCACCGAGTGAGGTTGGAAAATGAGCTCTTGCGGCCTCATCCCAATAGCAACTTACAACGAGCCAACCCCACCACACCTTTTCAAAATCATAGCCTACAAATGCAAGAAGGGATGCAGGGAGTGTGTACTTGCCTGAGAACTGGACTGAAATTCACGGCACTTTTTAAAGTTCATTAAATTTGAAATAATTGAAGTCCTGAAAGAGTTTATTGAACTGCAGGCTACTATTACTTCGAAGATGGTCCATTTTTTCCCGAAAATTTACAATTATTAGTTTTGCCTATGAGAAAAGTTATTAAAAATAAAGTATTAGTACAATTCATTGCTTTTCATTAAAGCACTAAATGAAGCATGAGAAAGTAGTCAAAAAACAAAAAAATGGATTTTTAAAGAATTAAGACAAAGCGTTCTGTATTTGTGAGCATAGGTACCGAAGGAAAGGACATAAAATCATGTAAAAAGGCATTTCAGCCCAGCTCCCAGGCAAGCACTCGCTACTCTTCATTCCTTTATTCGTTTATAACTTTTAGAGCAAAAAGTCAAAAATATCCCAAATTTTTGCAGCTTTTCGCGTAGTGCGCAGCGAGCACAAGCTTTTGAAGTTGCAAATTGGGATTCACACTACCCTAACAGGTCTAACAAAAAAATGGGATAACAATAAATCGAAACTACATCATACATTGCGATTTTAGCCTTATACAAGCTTTTCATTAACTTGCAATCTATGTTCGGGTCAAATCTTGCAACAGAATATCAAGGGTACACTTAGTCGACGGCACGAACTTATTTTGTGCGTGGGGTTAAAATGCATTTCATATCAACCGACAACACGTGCAGAAGATATAGATGCTGTGATGAGCAGTAGGAAGCTAGTTCGCGTACGAATACACACTTTTGCAAATTTGTAGCGAAATGGATAATGATTTAGGACAAACCGACCGCGCGAAATTTTATAAACAGACCTTTGGCAGTCTAGATATCATGAAAATATTACTAAATCTATCTGTTCAAAATAAAACTATTTGCATTGTTGAACTACTAATCTATCCCTGTATGGAGGCCGTTTTGCAATTTTCCGTCTTCTTATGGTAATTATTTGCGCTCATAACTTTCAAATATTTTCTTTTTTTACTTTTTTGCTTCCATACAGGGCTAGATAATGATGAGACAAATTGATATCACTTTTTATTTTGGACGTACATAATCAAACAGTGGAATTATCCCTAGACTACGTTTGTATGGAAGAATTTTCGACTAGTGTAACCTTAAAGCAGTTATGCTCAACCGATAAAGATGAAATTTTGAATACACGTTTGGTTTGGATGACAATGCACGGTAAGCTAAAAAGCTTGTATTAAAAACCTGCCAAGTGCGAGTCGGACTCTCGCACGAAGGGTTCGTACCATTATCGCAAAAAACGGCAAAAAATCACGTTTGTTGTATGGGAGCTCCACTTCAATAGTCATTTTATTCTGTTTTTAGTATTTGTTGTTATAGCGGCAACAGAAATACATCATCTGTGAAAATTTCAACTGTCTAGCTATTACGGTTCATGAGATACAGCCTGGTGACAGACAAACATACAGACAGACAGACAGACGGACCGCGGAATCTTAGTAATAGGGTCCCGTTATTACCCTTTGCGTACGGAACCCTAAAAAAAAAAAATCTGTCTGAATAAAATTACTAGTGTCGATTTTTGCTGGGCTACGAGTATTACAAAATAATTTAAAAAGATATTGTTACATGGAAAAGTGCTATAATCAATAATAAGGGCAATTAGGCAGAAAAAAAACACATAATGACACACAGAGCATGATACGCATGTACACTTATGATGCAGGGACGCACACAGTATAGAAGCTTGAGCCTTTTAAAGAAGTCGCTTTTACAGCTTCCATGATGTGAGTCTAAAAACGCAGGTGCTCGTCAAATACCACCCCCAAGGATTACGGGCAATTGATGGATAACGTCATGAGTTTTCGATAGTAGTTGGATTTAATATTTTAATAGAATAATTGATGACTTTCACAATCTTCAATTAAATCGTTGCATTGAAATAGAACAATGGCCATATCAAGGGTACAACCTAGCCCATTATTGTGTGTACAACATGGAAATGTTTGGCCATAGTCAGTCTTGAGAATAAGGTATTGTGCCTTTGACGTAGTTATATGTATCCAGGTAGGTATTTCGTGTTCATAATTATTGGCTTTCACCTACATATTGAGGTTATTGGCGGTGCACAAACGAGATCCAGTATTATGCGGGCTTCTACAGTGGTATATTAGGTTACAAGAGTGGGGTTACTAGCCTGTCAAATTTGAACGACGAGCATAATATCAGGGATACCTGCTATACCTTATGTGTAAGTCTCAAATTCTAGATGGTAGGTCGTATAGCGTGTCGGTTGGTAGGACAAAATTGCAGAAGAATAGTACATTGTGATACAAGGGTGGAAAGTATTGCAAACTCGTGTCATTAAAAACCCTCGCCTTTGGCTCGGGCTTGTTAATGACAGCTCGTTTGCAATAACCTACACACCCGTGTATCATACGACGTTTTTCAATACAGTTGTGGGAAATAGTAAAAACAAATCAAAGAATTAGATTTGTTTATTCACAAAAAAAAATTTTTTCATAATATGGCGCGTTTTTGCAACTGGAAATTTTTTTTTTACAAAGAAAACAAGGTAGCAAAATGTTGCCTATAAAATTCATTCATTGGCGTGCGCTGAGAAAACTGTTGATGATAGATAGAAAATTATTAGGTAGGTAGGTAGGGTAGGTAGGGTAGGTAGAGTAGGTAGAGTAGGTAGAGTAGGTTGAGTGGGCAGAGTAGGTAAAGTAGGTAGATAAGCTAGAGTAGATAGAGTAGGTAGAGCAGGTAGAGCAGGTAGAGCAGGTAGAGCAGGTAGAGTATGTAGCGGCAGGTAGAGTAGGTAGAGGCAGGCTAGGCAGTGTAGGCAGGGTAGGCAGGGTAGGCAGGGTAGGCTGGGTAGGCAGGGTAGACTGGATAGGCAAGGTAGCCAGTTGACGGGAGCGAAGCCCCGCGGGTCAGTTAGTTGACTTACAAATTTAAAACTCAACTGCAAAACTAATGATCGAGCTCGTAAACAAAAGTCACGACCGCGTAAAAGAAAGATGCCTGTGCGAAAGATTTAATTTTCGAATCATAATTATAGCCTCTGAAAGTACGCCATGTTTAACAACTGTATTGAAAACATATTACAGTCCGTGCCACGAAAGATGAGACTTGACCACCACAAGATTACAGGTCTCTTTAGCGGTATGAGGTCGGAGTGCGAGAAAAAACCAGAAACCAGAGCGTGGGAGGCGCGATCAAGTCTCATCTGTCGTGGCACGCACTGTACGTCGGCTCCAGTAACCTGTGTTATGGGCAGGAAGAAGAAGAAGATGATGATAGGTAGGTATGAACATTTCAATGATCTTGTGACTTTTTCAATTCATATCTATTTTCTAAGTTAATCTTGGACATCGCTGACAACGGTGAAGGTAAACATCGTGAGGAAACCTAGACTTATAGTTAGTATTTGAAAGTCTATGCTCCATTGATGTAATTGCTGCAAGGCCTTTCCAGTGCGAGGGTAAACAAAACAATAAATAAATTTCAGCAATATCAAGCCATGTTTGGCTTTACTTTACCATACTGAACGTTAAGGTTTCAAAACCGGCCAAGTGCGTGTCGGGCCACGCACAGTAATAGGGTTCCGTAGTTGCACATTAATGCAGACTTAGAAGAGGGCTTTTTGTCGTTTCATGAACAAAATACTAAATTTTACTTTATTTTTAGTAATAGTCGCCCAACTTATAAAATTTATTTAGAATTTAAATTTTTAATATTTTTTTTATAAGTTGGGCGACTGTTACTCGTAAACTTGTGAAGCCTACTTAGCTGTGATAGTTTTCCTTTTAATTTCATTATATTATTATTATTTCATTTCCTGACACCAGTCTTGCCAAGGGGTACCGTGTTACCCAGTTACTGGGTTGTGGAGGTCAGATAGGCAGTCGCTCCATGTAAAACACTGGTACTTAGCTGAATCCGGTAAGACTGGAAGCCGACCCCAATATAGTTGAGAAAAAGGCTAGGCAGATGATGATGATGATACTACTCTGTCGTGATTTTTCGAAAAGCAACCATTTAGCTGGCAGGGGGAGGACACTTTAACAAAAATTAGCAATTTAAAGCTTAATTTTACGCAAACGGATCCCGGAATCGAAAAATTGTTTAGCGAACCCGTAATATTTTTGAATGACCTATCCAACGATACCTCACACAATGGGATAGACTAGAAAAAAAAAATCACTTCTTTACGTGTAGTACAGGAGGTAACATAGAGAAAAAAACATGATTTTATTTTACCACTTTGTCCGCATGATTAATATGTATATCCATGCCAAATTACAGCTTTCTAGTACTAAGAGTCTTTGAGCTAAGCTGGACGGATAGACGGACATGGCGAAACTATATGGGTACCTTGTAGACTACGAAACATGGTATGGAAGAAATAATCACTTAATTTCTCTCCTCTTTCTTCAATGATTGTGTCTATAATACACAAAGACCCAAAAATCCTTTCCTTTCTTTCTTTCTTAGTTCTATCAAGTAGCTTGCACATCCCTATTTAATCAATGGTGGTTGAAGAGTGTGGCTATGGTAAACAAACAAGGAAAGGTTACGAGTAAGGGCGACTACTGACTGGCGGTATACCATTTCAATAAAATTATTGACATTCTATCTACGATTGTAGGAGAACAGTAACATTAGATTGTGCTAGGGCACAATCTAATTTTACTGACAATGTAAAAAAATTGTCAGTCAATCTTTCATTATTTTCTATAGGAACTAAACGTTCGTTAACTTTAATCATAATCATCTAACTACAGAACATCAGATGTTTTATCTGTGAGACAAAATTGACACATGCAAATGTCAAATTACTTGTATTAGGGCTTAATAAGTCTCCTGAGGCATGTAATAGATACCTCCTTTTAGACCTATTACAGAATTTGAGACTACAAGAGTTATATTTATCCTACCTCAGAAGGCCGAATAAACCCTAAAAGAAGTAATTTGACATTTGCATGTGTCAATTTTATCTCAGACATAAAAAAACAGACTAGCTGTATTCAACTATCTTGGGATCGGCTTCCAGTCTCTCAGAATGCAGCTAAATACCATACACTTATAAATTATCTTCCTAAGAGTAAGTTCTCCCAACTCAGAAAGCCACTGTCAATTTCAGTGCAAAAAGAAAAGCCTACAATGCTCATGTGGGTGAGAAACGTCTGACAGCATACCAAAATGGCCGCCCAAGTGTATCGAGACGAACTAAGGTGATAAGTGAGACCACATCCGAGATCCCGAAGCAACCATAACTTTATCGTGTTTGCATTATTTCACGGTTGACTGATCGCCCAGATCTGCGTGCAAATTGTGACATGAATATTTCATCATATCGAATTTGCAAACAAAATACAACAAAATGTAGGTAAAGGTTGTCATACACCGGAATCGGAATACTTTTAATAAAAAACTTTTTAACAAAAAACTAAACCGACTTCCAAAACAAAACACTACAAAGCGAAAAATTACTTACTCTTCGGCAGTCGGTGTCTTTGGTAACTTTTTTTTTTCGTTTATGACAAAAACTCTATAAAATTATATAAAATACCTTTAAAATTTGAAGAGTTCTCTCGATTTCCATAGGATCCCCTCATCAGATACTGACTTGGTGACTGACAATGAGACCACATGGAGAGTAGGTATACTATTTCAAACGAAAAAGGTCCATAATTGACGAATTAATCGGTGAACAAACACAACAAAAAAAAACATAGTACAGTCAAACATTGGCAAGTTGGAAATATTCAGTCAATTCAGTAGGTAGTAATATTCTACGACAGTGCAAAAAAAAAGAGAAGAACTTAGTACTTTTCCATTTGGCTGACAAACGGTAGGTTACGCACCTAAAAACTGAACGAGTTGATCAGCCTTCAGTCTTTAGAGTTGGGCAGCTATTGACTGTTGTTCGAAATTCGAAAAATTCAATCAGCCGTCCATAACTTCCTTTATTAGTATACATTGACAAAAATGCAAACGATGCTGTTTTTTTAGTCACACAGTTTATGCGCAGAGCAGTCATCGGTACAAATGAATTCGTTGAAATTTATGTATGGCAAATACACATGAATTTATGTATATGGCAATAAAAAGCAAACGGTAACTAAGTTAACAATGCTGTATAATTTTATTGGAGGAATATACAAAATTAATTTATCTGTTCTTGTGTATAAATAGGTATGTATCTACGTAATACTACATGTAATGTTTTCTTCAAACTAAAACTACTCGCATAAGTATAACTAAGCTAATATTATGAAGAGCGAAAATTGTGTGTTTGTTGTAAAAGGTAATCCTTAGAGGTACTGATTCGATTAAACAGATCGTTTAATTAATGGAAAACGGGATATTTAGTTATGAGTAACATAGGCTACTTTTCATTACAAAAATAATTAACGAATCTTATAGCAAGAGAGCGAAGCCGCATAAATTTAGTAAAAATATGAATAAAAGGTTTGATGAAGAAAATATATTATTGATACAAATCGTTCTAGGTAAAATTGTGAATCCCATGAAGTACAAGTACC
Organism: Orthosia incerta; assembly: GCA_948252205.1. Classification (NCBI taxonomy): domain Eukaryota; kingdom Metazoa; phylum Arthropoda; class Insecta; order Lepidoptera; family Noctuidae; genus Orthosia; species Orthosia incerta. The sequence goes on from OX411748.1 coordinate 14,185,810, forward strand.
TATACAATTTTAAACCTCTCTATATAAGGTTTCAATTGTAAGTACGGGCTCATTACAATTTTCCAAAAACTAATAATGTTTTGTTAGCACCGGTATAACGGTATCTAATGCTAGGTACAGATTGTCGAAACCCAACATGAAATTTAACACACCTTGAAACAAAATTGTTAAGAGGTCGAGTTACAATCGATGTTGCAATGGACATATTTGGATATGGCATGTTATGTTTCACCAATCACGTTTCACAAAGGACTTGATAGAGCTACTTTGGCAACTTATATTTAAAATATTAAAGCTGTTAATTGTTTCATCTACCAACACATTACCAAATTCCTACTACTAAAATATGTGAAGCAAAAAATATACAAACAGACACTTAACGAATATCACTGTTACGTCTTTGTCTGTAGTAAATGGAGATTATTCCAAATATAAGAAATGGCCAAGAATATATTTTTATTTTTGTGGGTAAACTGAATTTCGTTGAGGCAGTACATTGTACAATGACCTTAATCGACTAAGTACCTATTGTCGGCGGGGCAAAGGGTCGAAGAGAGAACTTCAATGGGCGACTGATCCCGACAGATCACGTAGTTATTATTAACGTTAAACGGGTGGTTTGTTTGTTTGTCACAACTCACACGGCGATGAAAAGTTTTGTTTACGGAGGCACGTGTTGTATTGCCGAGTTAATGTGTAGCTCACGTTAAGTGCTTAGCAAGTTGTCACAGAACGACTTCAGGCGCAAATTGACGGCACGTTTCTCAACGTCATAGTGTTTGTGAAAGCTTATGCAGATAAATGGCACGTGGCTGATCGATTTGAACTTTGTACTGGTCTGCTGCTGTAGATATATATTGTAAGGTGAAGCCAGATGCCGCAAGCTGTTGATTGAACCTATTGATTTAGCTTGACCTATGAAGTATCTTGCAGAATATCAGCCGAAATTATAAGTTTATCGCAGTGATAGCAATTGCAGCAGTGCAGGAGTTTTAAAGAAGGTGGAATAAAAAGCAAAATAGTAAAGTACAACTGTTTTCGTAATGTCCCTCGGCAAAGTTCGTGTTTCGTCAGTCTTCGGATTTTCATCAGACTTCCAAGATGATTGAGAGCGTCCGGTTTGCACCAAGTGCAAAGGGCAACTGATACAAATCCGACGAATGGCGAAACACGAAGTTTGCCGAGAAACATTAAGAAAATAGTTGTAAACACGAAATTTTAAACACAGCTTTATAATAATCTACCAGCAGATATAAGGAACACATCTTCTTTTAATGTATTCAGAGCTAAACTCAAACAATACGTCACTAACAACACAAAACTTCTAAGCTGACGATAAGTCTCACTATATCAATGTCGACATCGTACCTACCTACATTAAGAAAGCAAAACTGTTAGCTACTGGACTACACTAACCTTAGTCAGTATTTATTCGCTAAGTGAACAATGTATGTTCTTTTAGAATAAATAAAGAATATTTAAACCCAAATTTGCCGAGGGACATTAAGAAAATAGTTGTACTGTAAAGAGAATGAAATCAAGAGAGAAAAAAATAATATTTACATTGTATCGGAGATTGAAAAACTTCCAATGTTCAGCAGTGAACTACGAATCACTGTAGATAGAAAGAGTTGGGAATATTCTTTTAGCAATAGAAAATTGTTTGCTCTTCAATAAAAGTAGGTACCACCGATAAAGCTTATTTCAATAACATCAACAAATCGTTCGTATTATAATAATAAATCAATATTATGTAAATATTATTATGTCTGGATCAGATTGTGTTACATAAAGTAGATTGACTACGGCAATATTCAAAAGAAATTGCTAGTTAGAATACAATTTTATTACAACAATTCCGAATACGATCAAGATCATTTGGTTATGAGAATCAGGAAAACCAAACGTGTTTTCTTTAATTCCTAATTAAATTCCTGATAGAGGTATATATTTCATTTTATTTGTGCTTCGTTCACTTGATATAGGCATATCAAGTGAACGAAGTCACAAAGAAAATAAAATATCGAAAATGAAATCAAAATCGTGTTGACTATAAGCATTTAGTCAACACGATTTTGATTTCATTTTCGTTCGTATAGGTGCCATGATTACATTCGTAATAGTTGCCAACTGTTTCATATGCATTTAATTTACTATTCCATTTCGTAGTATTATGATAAAATTAAACCGAGTAAATAAAACAATAATTAAATAGCTGGTAAATCAAAATAAACACACACTAATAAAACCGTAAATAACCGTTGACATAATTGTGTTTCGCGAAAGTTATAACAAAAGTACCTTAATTTCATAGAAACCTTGATTTGCGACATGAATGAAAGAAAATGGAAGCGACACAATAGGTACAAGTACTTAAGAAGTAGGTAGGTAGGTATATTAAAGTACATCGTTCAATTAGGACAGTCGCAGAAGTTTTCTTATAAAAGTATATTGTTACTATATTTTCACGACAAACAACACGGCGCTCTTCGTATAAACAAAGAAAAATTCGTTCCATCTGGTAGATTTGGAAGCAATCGGTCGGACTAAGAGATTGTTTCTGTATTGGCTGAGTAAGTGAAGAGAAAAACTGAATGAATACATGAAATGTTTCAAATTAATTAATAGAAGCAAAACAAGTTCATACGGGATTTTGTTGACTGTCAAAACAGAACCCTTTGGCATTGTTATCTTATCATACAACGTTTGTTCCATTCAGTAGAGCGACTTTCCTTATGAAGGAAAATGTACCCCGAATATATCAGTCGCTTATAACTAGGTACATATTATAAAGCAGAGTTTCCGCCCGCGTCTGTTTTCGGGTTAACCTCGGAAGTTACCGACGAATGTTCACCACTACACTTAGGTAGACACAGAATGTGTTTTTGGGGAAGCGTTGGTAAGTTAAAAGATTTGTGTGTTATTGCCTGATTTAATCCATTTTCCGAACCCCTCAGATAGGCCGCGTGCCTGATCGGGATTATCCCATTTGCGGCTACGACCGTAGATTTTAATTTTGCATGACACAGTCTACGTTTTGGTACTTACGTGTGGTCGCAGGGTCAGATAATTTGATGATTTTATTTCAGATCATCTTGGTGCAAATAACTGTGAACCTACTGAAGGATCTGGCAAGCAAAATGGGCAGAAATAACGTAAAAAGAAATGAGCTTACATAGATTCTGCATTTTTGGGTGGCGGCAACTGTGATACATTTTAGGTCTATTGAGTTAAAAATAATATAATTATTTAGTACTGGATATAATTGGGAAAAAAGCCGTCCACTTATGGCCCTAGGTTTCATCAAACTACCGTGGCCCTCACCGGGACGTCGGTCCACTTTTGACAGACCTACTAACGCTCGATGTTCTGTTAGGCAACGTCTACTTCAGAACCCTTTTTTTTAATTCCGAGGTGGAAAACCCTCATTGGATGTCCTCCGCCCTGGGGGGGGACGGAGGGGTCTGTCAGACTCCTACTGACTAAAAACCACCCCGGTGTTCCATCTCACACCTACGCAGGGGGTCGCGGGAACAACTATACTTCCGCAACCCCCGGCTAGTGCCAGCCCGACTCGGCAGGCCTCGATCTTGGGTTGGGGGCTAAGAGGGGCGCGCGTGGATCACTACGCGCCGCCACCTCGGGTCCTGATGTGTGGGGGGGGGCAACGGACGTTACTCCAGATCCCTGTTGTAACATATTTTCTCTACTTCGAATTCTGGCTTGCAGTTCCAGTTTGCCTGCGCCCTTTAACTAGTAGTTTCATTCGTATATTTTGATTCCCGGTATAGGTGCCTACAATGGTGTTTTCATGCAATAAACCATATAAATCATGACTAATAAAATTATATGGTAGTGCGTGTGCTAAGGGCTGGGGTTATTGTTAATGTTTACTTTTACGATCCGCTGTGTCATTCTTATTGATTTACGTTTATACGGTGTTGGTAGTCACTATATCAGCGACGATTGCCAGTTTTGTGCGAAAGTTGCATGAGATAATTCTGTATGAATTATCCAATATTTTCATGTAGGTTTAAAATAATAATACTTCTGTATTCATTTGCCAATAGTTCATTAAGGTTACACTAGTCGATCATTTCTCCATACAGACATAGTCTGGCGATTACTCCACTGTTTGAGGCTGTCCGTTCAAAATAAAAAATGGTATCAATTTGTCTCATGATTGAGCCCTGTATGGAAACAAAAAAGTAAAAAAGAAAAATATTTTAAAGTTATGAGCGTCGAAAGTACCATATTTCAACACTAATTTTAACGCATATTTGGGCTGAAACAAATACCATAAGAAGAAGTAAAATTGCAAAACGGCCACCATACAGGGATAGATTAGTAGTTCAACAATGCAATGCAATTTTTATTCGCATATTCTTTGTAAGAACTAACATAAAAATAACGGATATAACCCAAAACCTTAGATTACAATAATTTATCATAAAGAAACACTGTTGCGCCCAACGCTTAGCAAAGACAGGTGAACTCACTTCCGTAGACCAGGGTTTATGACGTCATAAACCCATGACACCCCCGTACGGACGATATAAACACTTTATTTACGGCGCACGGGAACTAAGATAGATTTGTTTCCGAATAGAAATGGTTAAAGGTTATCTGCTTGGTTATCAGAGTTGGGTTCCCCGTTTACAATAATAAACATATTCGTAACTAGCTGTTACTAACGACTTTGTCCGCATCCTATTCGTAAGAACAAAAATACATGGGTTTTAAGTTTTCCACGAATAACCATAACTGTTTTTCTAAAACTAAACTAGCTTAATAATTACTCCGTCCAGTTAACATCAACTATCTGCCAGTAAAAGTCCCGTCAAAATCGGTACAGCCGTTTCGGAGATTTGCCGGAACAATCAGACGGATAGACAATTTTTTTTTATAAGCATTTACCGTTTATAGTTTAATTTGCATATGATAAAAAACTGTTAATTTGACATTACAAATAAACAATTTAATTTAATTTAATTTGTATGTATGTGTGTAATTTGTTTATTTACAGATAATGTTTTTGTTGTTAAACATTTGAAGCAATGAATATTATGGAACAAAATTACTTTCGGCGTTATTTTATGTTTTCAGTCGGTTATTCTGGAACCTTCTCGGAAATACTTTGATAATATTCTATTCGCCGAAATCCTCACAAAATAGATTGTCTGATTAATGCAATGAGAAAAATATAGACCTGTTTTCTTGAAATTCTTCATAACTCAATAACATCAAAGTTTGACAAGGCACTCTTCTAGAAATACCAGTAGATCAATTTTAGTAGATATCTATCCCTATAAATCATGCTGATCGGTGCCCGCGTGAAAAAAAAAACATACCAATTAGTTCGAAGACGATAAACTTAAGTGACAATTTAGGCAATACTTAGGTTCAATCCAAGCAGGCATTCAATTTTGGCTAACTCAATGCTCGTTTGGACTAAAAATAAGTCGTTACAACCATAGTTTGCATTCTCATTTAGAACCACCAATAGCTACGCCTATGGGTTTTGCTAATGTAAAAACTACCGCAGACAGGCGCGTCACGACAATGCAAAAGATATTTTTTTGTCGTATTGCAGCGACGCGGCTGTCTTCGGGAGCATTGAAACCACCACGTAGTTCAGCCTAAAACATTGTATAGTTTCACCCTTTACTTTGTAAGTGCTTTGCCAAATTTTATTCAACGTTGTTGTTTGTTTGTGATCCTTGCTGTTGACAGTTTTACGTCTTCATATTAACGATACGATCTTTCTTGTGGCTCGAATAGCTAGATGAGATGTGTGTTTTTGTGTCAGTGTGTACTTTGTTATGTTATATTGTTCATGTTCGTGTTCAACAAGCTTAATTGGAGTGTATGTTTGTCACATGTTTCTGTAAATGAATTGGAGATTTATTACCGGGTTGAGTTTGTAAAAGTAGCTTTTGCAGCTTCCGAATGAAATTGTACAGGTTTGGATAAAATGGTAAATGGGTAAAATGATATGAACGAAGAGTGAATAATAGCCTACAGGAAAGGAGCAGATAAGACGGTTGACAGGACTGACTGGAAGAAGATTACGTGTTGCACCGTCCCCAAGTTAGGCTTTGATCACATGGCATTTTACCGGACGTTTTTATTGCTTGTTATGCTGGGATCATACGTCATTTGGCCTCACAACTCATCAACAGCGGGATGTTGCGTTTGATCCCAGCATCTAACATGGGACAACGGCAGAAAGACGATGACGAATAAAATACTGCTGATCTATAGGAAGGTCAAAAACGTTGACACGGTGTATGTCTTGAATGATTTACCCCTTTTTACAAACCTCCAACGTCTGTACTTTACAGAGCACATATTTCAGGCATCGCGTCAGCCCTTAACCTTAACCCTTCATGCAAATATCCCTGATCTTATATCCAGAGGTCCGACGGTTGAGAAGGTCAAACGTCTCTGGATCTGCTTGAAATATTGATATTACCTGAATTTAAGAGTCATTTACCTAACTACCTACTTGATATTTAAGTTATGTTTTTCGTTTAAGTGGGTTAGATTTCTTCTCTTGTTTGTTGAATCAGCAATATTATCATTTATTTTAGGGGGTACACTTGCGTTTGCCTTATCTGAGTTGGCGATCGACTTAATGCTTGGAACATATAAAATGATCTAAGGTATCAGAGAACACATAGATAATGGCAAGAAATATGATTTCGTTCTCCTAGCTTTCTTCATAATTTTCAAAATCGTTATCAATGTTTATTCTTTCTGTTTATGAGTAGAAACTCCACCTTAAAACATTAAATTCAATGAAACCCTTTTGGACACTCTTGAATTTTCCAGGAATCGGTTTGCCAGAAAGATGAAACTATTCGCGAAATTCAAAGCGTAGATCTCTATGAAGAAGATCGGCAGGCTTATTACGTAACAAACAGCAATCAGCAATTATCGCGCGATCAAACTCTTTATGTCAAAAAAACTTTTTTACAAAAATTACAACCGACTTCCAAACAAAAACACTACAAAGTGAAAAATAACTTCAATTTCGGCAGTCGGTGTCAAAAAACGAAGAAACGAAAACAGGAACACCGACTTCCGAAATTGAAGTTATTTTCACTTTGTAGTGTTTTTGTAAAAAAGCCCTCTCACAGAGAGAAGGCCTGTGCCCCAGCAGTGGGAACATTAATAGGCCGATGATGATGATGATATTTCACTTTACACACACACACAGTACACACAAAAACACATAATGGACCAGTTCTATAGGCTACCTATAACGCCCAAAGTGAAGCCAGAATAGATTAACCCAATAAAATGAAACTTAAATAAACAAACGGTGGAATGAGAGTATACCAGGGTGAACTGTTCACACCTGCGTACCCCTTTAAAGCGTACCAGTGTGATGTTATATTATGAAATGGTGTAAACAATAAACAGATATGCGATTGCAGCTATTTGCCGTCATTTATTGAAGAGTTATGATGTATATCTTCGAAGTTCTTCATCAAATCTTGATGAAAATTAAATGAGACCATATGACAAACACCAGATTTCAAATAAAAAAAATCTTCAAAATCGCGTAACAAACATACAGTCGAATTGAAGAACCTCCTCCTTTTTTAAGTCGGTTGAAAAGTAGCGATGTCGGTCAGACAGCTTTCTATCATCATCATCATCATTTCAGCCGAAAGACGTCCACTGCTGGACATAGGCCTCCCCCAGGCGTCGCCACATTGACCGATCCCGTGCGTCTCGCATCCAGCGCCTTCCCGCAACCTTAACCAGGTCATCGGTCCACCTAGTGGCAGGCCTTCCAACGTATCGTCTTCCGGTTCGCGGTCGCCATTCCAGAACTTTTCTGCCCCATCGGCCATTCGTTCTGCGAGCAATGTGCCCTGCCCACTGCCACTTAAGTTTGGCAATTCTTCGGGCTATGTCTGTAACCCTGGTTCTCATGCGGATCTCCACATTTCTGATTCGATCACGCAAGGAAACTCCGAGCATAGCCCTCTCCATTGCCCTTTGAGTGACTGTAAGCTTCCTGATAAGGCCCATTGTAAGCGACCACGTCTCAGAGCCATATGTCATCACTGGCAACACACACTGGTCATAGACTTTCGTCTTGAGACACTGTGGTAAGTTGGACGAGAAGATACCGCGCAACTTCCCGAACGCTGCCCAGCCGAGTCGGATTCGACGGTTGACCTCTTTCTCGAAGTTGGCCCTACCCAATTGGATCGTCGAGCTTTCTATCAGTGAATTTAAAATACGCTAATTTTACAAAAATATTAACATACAAATGTATCGTTATGTGTTAGTTCAAATAAATGTCACTAGATAGCGCGATATGCATGGATTTGTTTTGTAAAATTTTACATACAATTCAAAAACAAATCCATGCATATCTCCATCAACATTTTCTAGAATTGATCATATAAATTCTATCATCATCATCATGTCAGCCGAAAGACGTCCACTGCTGGACGGCCTCCCTCAAGCGTATAAACTGTATGTTCTTTTTTAATCAACGCTCTGCACAAAATTATAGAATATTGGGCTCTTAATTTACATTCAAAAGATTATTTGAACGGATCATTTAAAATCGATTGATTTCAATAGATGGTGCTATTATAAATTTCTGAGGCATGCCACTCGATTTTTTTAATTTGTTTTGTCAACACATTTTGGTACAATGAAACTGTAAAAACGTAAAAATAAATACTATAAAACAAATTTTCACTGTATTTAAAGAAAAAACTAGTCACAAACCGAGAAAACCCTTTTACATACAAGTCACTGCTAACACCATCTATAGCCGTGGAACGTAACCGAACGCGATCGAAGTACTTAAAAAAAGTATCTTAATCAGACGAAAAACGATAGTTACTTCGGTAGGCTCGGTTTCTTTGTATGGGATGAGGCATCTGTATGCTAGTATTATATTATCTGTGGTATGGTTTTTTCAAAACCAAAACCATCTTTTTTTATTTTACATAGGCCTACATGGGCACTTATAAAACGTCGACAAAAGGTGCACGGTTCGGGTTAGTCGTTTCCTATGAAGAAGAACCGGCAAGAAACTCCATGGTTACTCTTTTAAATATTTCTTCTGATTGGTTTTACAATATTTCCATGCAGCATTAGTACTTGGATATGTGGGGACAACGTAAGCCCGACAATAAGTCGTAACAAATAAAAAAAAAAATGTAAAACGAAATAAAAAGTTAACAAATGTTAACAATCTTCTAGAAATCTAGAAGGCCTACAATGTTCACACATTCACAAAACAATCGGTATACAAAGGGAAAAAAAAAACAAATTAATAAAAAAAAAAAATTGTCAAACAACACTAAATTTACCATATGGCACAAATGTTGTTATCAGTGCTGTAACTATTCTTAGCAAAGGGCTATAAGGATGATTGAAAAACATTGTTAAAAGTCTAATTAAAAGAGAAAAAAAATGAGATTGAGAATAGTTAGAGATATCCACATATTTGTGCCGTTTATGAGTTACCAGGGAAGCCGCATGCGCAGAAGGAGCTAAAGCCAAAGTTTTTATCTTCAACGTAGTCCTTGATTTTATAATATGCCTTTTAATAAGGACACGTTTGATGTAGTTTTTGAAATTATATTATTAGTATAGATTTATCACATAAAATGACTTAGGATAAAAGGGACTTACATATTGATGTGGATATTAAGTATTAACTTAGATTGAAAGGTACTTACATACATTTTTACAGTGGGCATACAAACTATTCTTTATTACTATCTGGTCTCATGAATTATGTATTCATGCATCTCATCAAATAAAACTGTCTTTATGTCGAACTCCACGTTGTAATATCGGTTAGGTAATGTGGACTTACAATGTTATAAAACAGTGAGAAGGGTCCTACAATATCATTGATCGATCCTGTCTAACCACTCCAAACAGATGTCACGTGAGGTCGCAATACTGTTGAGGGTGCGTTAGTACATGTAGGGATATGATACGTCACGCGCCTACTGAACCTATAAGCCTAACAGTCCCTACGACTATAATCCCTATAAGCCCTACAGCCCTAACCTACCATATACCTAGTAGTGATATATAAATATATAAATAAGTTCAGGATGTCTGCACCATGCGACCTAAGGTCACAGACGGATAGTAGACAGGATGTCCAGGTTCGGGAAGGATAAACTCACTGCCAGCTCGCAGACTCACGAGACTGATCAGAGATGGCTAAAGGTGTCTTGGCCACAGTGAGGGGTAATGAGACAAGAATATAAAATTCAAATCTAGTTTATTTTACAAGATGTACAGCTTATATACTAATTTAACTTAATACACACTATTATACAAAGTTGTATGTGTTTCATGCGTGTAAGATGCAACTCAGTCATTATTTTAACTAGGCCGCTCGTGTAGTCGTCGCCGGGCCAAGTGCTGATTCGATGTTCAAAGGTTAACATTGAACATTCTGGCGACTCCTCAGGGACAGGACCGTAGTTGGTACAGCTCAATGGTTTCGTATGGTCTGGCCTGGCCTTCTCCAGTTTGCTGTGCTTGAGTGGGCACCCTGCGTGGTATGCCGTACGGCTGCTCTGTTAGTTGCGTGTGTGGTATGTTGCTGACGATCGAGGGCAATTGAGTAGGTGGCGCAGTGTTTCTTCTCGCAGTAATGACGGCTCTAAGTCGATTCAACACCTGTGGACCAAAATAAATTAAAACAAATGCTAAAGTTATGATTATGAGTGAAGTACTGATGCTAGCTATGTATGTATGAGACTGTAACTGTTTCCAAATTGTGTTATCTAGTTGAGTCTGAAAGCTAGTTTCAGATGTGACTAAATGGTCAAAAATTCCTTTTGTCCTGTCTAACACTACTTCTTCTTTCGATATATCTTTAATGTTTGTTTGTAAAATCTGCGTATTAATGGAGAAATTCGTTGTTTTAGAATAAGAAGCTAGCACTGTCACAGTCGTTGTTCTTTTTGCAGCAAGTATGTTTTTAAGTGTTTTAATAACGCAATTCTCGGCGATATGTAGAACTCCAACATCGTGAATCGTTATTTCTTGTCTTTGTCCGTCACACACAATCGATATGGCTACTGGTTTTGTCGTTACGAAGAGCCAAGTGTTTTGCATGAATAATTGCTTCCATACAATATCTGTCGACATTTTGTAGATTTCTGACGTGCATTGAGTTTGTGTGTAGTTCTCAGTTCTAAAAAGTTGATCAACTATGCAATTTTTATTTAATTGCATGTTCTTGACAGCTACAGGATAGCAGACAAATTCTGTATTGCTATGAAGACAATCTTTAAATTCTTCTTGACTCAGTTCAAAGTAACGCTCGTTGTTGTAGTCGAACCCCATGAAGGTCTGCTGAATAGAGAAGCACTCGAACGATCCATCAGTTTTCCTCTCTGGAATAGGCGTGACATGTATGAGTGTATACTTTGTTACGTCGTGTATTGGAAAGTGAGCATATACTCTTATGTGAGTAGTATTTACATTCATCTCAGTCTGTAGTATTTGATCCTGAATGATTTTTAAGTTTGATGGTAACTTTTGATTAGCCGTTTTTATTATGTTGCTGACATGTGTTGGTGTTAATATGCTATATACACTCGCTTTTTGTAAATAAATTTCAAGTAAACCTGTATAGTAATCCATTATTTCATTGATGAAATTGTTTGCTAACTCATAGGCTTGCATTACTTGTATTTTAACGTGGTTGTTGTCAATCTTTTTATACCAAACATTGTTCTGATTCATAAATGATATTGCTTCATTTAGTTTTGCTTGGAATTTATCTAGCTTTTTTTTGATTTGCTCTTCAGTTTGGTTTACAGCTGTGATTGTAGATATCATTATTTTTGTTTGATGGTTGGCAGCATCAATAAGTTTCTGCTGGTTGTTATTTAATGTATCTATGTCTCTGTATACTTCGTCATTAACTCCAAACACCGATGTTAAGAGTTGACCTAATACACCTCTTTTCTTCCTATTATTTCTTATTTCTGTTAGGTATCCTTTTGTTGTCTTAAACTTTGTTTTTTCTTCGTTTAAATGGTGATAAAATTCGTTGCAATGCGTTTCGTACATGATTTTTTGCGTATTTATGCAAAATTTTTGGAATTGTGACGTTATTTTTTCAATCTTTCCTTGGTCTAGTTCTAAACTTTCTCTCTCGTAGTCTGTTTCAATTCTAAACATTCCTCGATTGATAGTTGCAGTTCCTATTTTTTCCACATACAATCCTGGATCTATATTTTTTAATGTGTATGTAGGCGTACTTGATACGGTGCCAATTAATAAAACAAGTATTGTTTGTAATAGTAGATCCTTTATCCAATTTTTCGGTGATCGTATACCTCTTCTGTTTGTGGTAGCTGTTGATATGTTACATTGTGTAGCCGTTTGTATGTCTTTACTCGTTGTACCAATTTCTTTGTTTTCGTTTACAGGGAGCGGGATCAATGTATGAATTGATCTCTTCTGTTCAGCTCCTGTTGATTTTTTAATTGTTACCACTCTAACTACCCCATCATTTCCCGGGTGGACTTCTGTGATTTTTGCCAACGGCCATTTACTTGGTTTTACATTGTCATCTTTTACTAGTATTACAGTTCCAATTTTAGCATTTTCATGTGCTTGTTTCCACTTGTATCTTTGCTGAAGTTGATGTAGATAGTCTTTTGTCCAACTGTTCCAAAAATCTTTTTTCATCTTTTGTATCTGTTTCCATCTCTTCATTAAGTCAGTATTAATGTTTTCCATCGGATCTGGTGTTCCTACTGCTTCTCGGCCAATAAGAAAATGACTTGGAGTTAGTATAGTGTTGTCATTAACATCTTCGGTTTGCGCACACAATGGTCTTGAATTCAAACACGCTTCAATTTGGTGTAGTAAGGTGGTCATTTCCTCGTATGTTAGAGTCGTATCTCCGATTACTCGTCGTAAATGATGTTTCACTGACTTTACGCCAGCTTCTCAAATGCCACCGAAATGTGGAGATGACGGAGGAATAAAATGCCACTCAGTTCCTATGTTTGTTATTGCGCTTTGGAATTGCGGCGATTGCGTGATTTGTAATATTTCTTGATGTAAGAAGTTGGCTGCACCTACGAAATTTGTTGCATTGTCACTATACATGTGTGACACATGACCTCTACGTGCCATGAATCTGCGTAGCGCAGCGATAAATGTTTCTGTTGTCAAATCTCCCACTAATTCTAGGTGTATTGCTTTTGTTGCTAGGCATACAAAGACAGCAATGTATGACTTGTAAGACTTGTGACCTCTTCCTTTCATAGTTCTGGTTTGTATTGGACCTGCATAATCCACTCCAGTATGACTGAATGGATATGATTCCGTCACTCGTACTTTTGGTAGGATTCCCATTTTTTGCGAGTTTGTGTCTGCTTTGTATCGTATGCACTTCACACATTTGTTAATAATGCTCTTCACTTTTCTTTTTCCATTAATGATCCAGTATGTTTGTCGTAAATATGCTAATGTTAATTTGTTGCCTCCATGCAACGTTTTTAAATGTGCGTCTTGTATAATTAGTGACGTTACATGATGGTTGTATGGTAACAGTATTGGATGTTTCTGGTTGTAAGGCAATCCAGAGTTTTGTAACCTGCCTCCAACTCTTAGTAATCCATCCTCGTCTATAAATGGATCTAAAGTGGATAGCTTTTTATTTTTCTTCATAGGCTGTCCTCTTTGTATAGTTTTCAATTCTTCTTCGAATTCCTGTTGTTGTATTTTCAGAATTATTCGTTTTGTTACCTTTTTTAATTCAACGCAAGAAATTGGTTTATTTATTGTTTGCTTGTTTGCAAATCTATAGCAGTAAGATAACACCCTTAACATTTTATTTAAACTGGAAAATCTATTCCAGAGATCGTTCTTTTCTATCTCAGTTGTAACACTTGTAACTGTGTGACACTTTTTGATTTCCTCAGTCGGCTGTGGCATACGTCTCGTGGTGGGTATCTGATCGGTTTTTAACCATAGTGGACCATTCCACCATAAGGAATAGTTAACAAGTTTTTCCGGCTCAAGGCCTCTTGAAATGATATCAGCTGGGTTATCAGCAGATATTACATGGTTCCACTCTGCGTTCGGTACAAGTTGTCTAATTTGTGATACCCGATTAGCTACGAAAGTTTGCCAGCGTCCAGGCTCTCCTCTTATCCAGCCTAAGGTGATCATGGAATCCGTCCAACAAGATATCGTGATATTCTTACAATTGAGCGCTTCTTTAACTTTTTCGATCAAACTGGCAAGTAGGAGTGCTGCACATAACTCGAGACGAGGTAGAGTAGTCTTTTGTTTCTTCGGTGCCACTTTTGATTTTGCTTGTAATAATGTAATGTAGTAGTTGTTATTGATTTTTACACGGCTATATACGACCGCTCCGTAAGCTTTCTCGGACGCGTCGCTGAAACCATATAGTTCATTCTCTGTGCTATCAGTTATGTGACACCACCGCGGAATTTTTATTTTTTCTATACTTTTAAGGTGTTTTTGTACTTCAATCCATTTTTTCTGGAGTATGTTATCAACAGGTTGATCCCATCCTATCTCATTAGTCCACAGTTCTTGTATAAGCAGCTTCAATTTAATTATAATTGGTGCTAACCAACCCAGGGGATCGAATATTTTCGCTACTTCTGACATAATCCATCTTTTTGTTGGTTTTTCTTTTTCCATTATAGTTATTTGAAAATAAAAACTGTCTTCCCGTGGTGACCATGAAATGCCTAATGACTTCCTGGACTCGTCTAATGGTAGCTTGAGTAGTTGATCGTCTTTGTCTTCCGCAGGTATATTTTCGAGGAGCTCTGAACTGTTTGACGACCATTTTCTAAGTTTAAAGCCACCCTTGTTTAACATGGATATTAGCTGACTTTGAAGTTCTTTAGCTGTGCTTTCCTGGGAATCTCCAGACAAAATATCATCCACGTAGAAATCTTGTAATGTAGCTTGACTCGCCATTGGGTAATTATCTTTTTCGTCTATGGCAAGTTGTTGTAGTGTTCGTACCGCAAGATAAGGTGCGCTAGTTGTACCGTATGTAACTGTTGTAAGTTCATATTCACTAATTGCTTGTTTGGGAGAAAGTCTCCATAATATTCTTTGATGTGCGAAGTCTAAATCATTAATTTTTATGAACCTGTACATTTTCATAATATCCGCCATGAAGGCAAACTTATGTTTTCGCCATCGTAGCAGTATAGTGGATAAATCTTGTTGTAGTCGTGGACCTTTATACATATTGTCGTTAAGGCTTATTTTTGTGCTGCTTTTGCTGCTCGCATCAAAAACCACGCGTAACTTTGTAGTAAGTGAGTCTTCCTTAATTACTGCCTGATGTGGTATGTAGTATTTTCCTAAGTTGTAGTTTTTTGTATCTACTTTTCTCATATGACCCATACGTAAATATTCGTTCATAAATTCAATGTATTGGTGTCGTAAATTTTCATTTTTTGCGAACTGTCGTTCTAGTTGTAAGAGGCGAGCAGCGGCCTTTTTGCGCGAATCGCCGTTTATGTTTAAGTTTAAGTTTGTATCCTTAAACGGAAGTCGTACCGTGTATGTTCCATCTAGGTTTCTTATCGTTGTTTCTTTATAGTAGTTTTCACAGGCCTGGTCGTCCTGTGTGAGTTTGTAGTTTTGTGGAATTTCTTCTAATTCCCAAAATTTCGTAAGTTGTCGTACCTCTTCAGTGCAAGCCACCATACTCAGTATTTTGGCTCCACTATTCGTGTCATCGGGATAAAATCCGGATAAAATCCATCCTAACTGTGTGTTTTGAGCGATAATTCCGTCCCGTAGTCTTTCGAAACCCTGTAGTAGTATTTTGCTATGGTCTTGGGCACCTAATATTATATCAATTGGTCCCTTTTTATAATAAGTTGGGTCAGCTATCAGCGCATTATCCAAGATTTTTTCTTGTAATTGTTTTAGGTCATGCCTTGGTAATGAACTTGTTAGTTTTGGTAGTATTATTAGCGTTACTGGCAGTTTATAATCGCTAGAGTACCTTGGTTGTAAAGTAATGTTGATTGTATGGTTTGATGTTTTTGGTTTTTCATCTCCGATTCCTTTTATTTCGGCTCGGATTTTTTGACGTGGGTAAGCCAGCAGTTGTGCCACTTCTTCAGTGCAAAATGAAGCTTCTGATCCTTGATCACATAACACTCTCAACAACTGCGGCGTCCCGTCATAAGAGGTAGTTTTTACTATAGCGGTAGCGAGTAAAGTTGTATTTTTAGTGTTGGTATTTGTTGCCGATAAATTCGACGTTGTTATATTTTGAGGCTTCTCTATTCCTACATTTTTTGTTGTGTATTTTTTGGCGTTATTACTATTTTGAAACGGTTTATATTGGTGTAATAATGTGTTGTGCCCCTTATGTTGACAAATATCGCATTGTTTGTAAACTGCACTCACACACTGTTTCCGATCATCGTGATTTAAGCAACGCTTGCACATTCTTTTTTCCGTGACGGCTTTGTATCGGTCGCTGACGCATAACTCTTTGAAACTAGGGCAAGAATGAATACTATGATCCATACTTTGACAATGCCAACAGCGTTTATATTTTTCCGATGTTTGTTTATTACGTGATTGTTGACCATTAGTATGTGATAACGACCCGTCAAATGACTTAAGACAACTGAAACGGTTTTCCATGAATTTCATCATCTCGTCGAAAGATTGTAATTTATTCCTGTTTTGTAATTGGTCTTCATACTTGGTATTTGTTTCCTCGTCCCATTTTCTACTGACTATTCTTATCAATAGAGGGCCCCAAGATGGTGTATTTATGCCTTGATTTTTCAGTGCCTCAAGACATTCATTTATAGTGTCGTGCATGTCTCGTAATTGTACCGCGTTTGCTCGTTGCATTTTTTGGTAAATCTAATAATTTGTCAATAAACTTAGTAGCAATCATGCGCTCGTCTTCATATCTCTGCGTAAGCAATTTCCAAGCTGTTTCGTAATTTATTTCGCTAATTGTTAAGTGACGTATTAATCTTGCTGCGTCGCCTTTTACGTGTGTTTTAAGATACTGCATTTTCTCTGTAGAAGAAATTGAGTTATCTTCGTGAATTATTTTTCTAAATAAATCTTGGAATGTGTACCAAGAGTCATAGTTCCCCGAAAATATGGGAATATTTATTCGTGGAAGTTTTACTGACGATTTTGTCGACATAGCTTTTTCACCCGAGTTTTGGATTATTCTTGCTTCTAACAAATTTATGATAATGTCATAATCTGTCTGTGTATTCTCGAAGCAATTGTCCTTGAAATAGCTATTATCCAGTGTGCTTTCAGCCATCAGTAATTCGATGTGCGTCTCTTCAATTTCTAGCCATTGTTTTTGTAAGGTTTGTAATAGTGTTTGTAAATGCCATATTGGCTTATCCTGAGTAATGGATTCCTTAGCCTGAGATATTTTCTTGGATATCTGTGACATTCGGAACAGTTGTATAAACAGTTTTGGGCTACTGACAACCCCCTTGTCTTCATCTTCATCTAGAAGTCGTGGTTCATAAATACTTTGTACGTGTTGTAGTCTTTCCTCACATTTTCTGAGGTAGTTGATTCCTTCGTCGTAACATTTCTTAATGTTACCAAAGTAGTTTGTAGTAATGTACTTATGAGTTGACAAGATCTCTTGATCTTGTAGTTTCAAGTGGTTTTCTTGAACTCGCTGGAAAACCTGGTCTAATATTTTCTCCCGTTCGTTGAGGTATTTTTCCGTTTTCCTTGTGGGCGAGTCCTTCTTCAGGTTTGAGACTATCCTTTTGATCTCACTGTAATCCGCTTCCTGGCTCCTGATTAGTTCGTTAACTTCCTGTATCTCCATAGTGCTCTTCTTTCCCACTTCTCTAACGGCCCTATCTACCTAACTCAATAGTCAAGTCTGTCAAAGTCAATTCCTACAGTAATAAGGGGACCGCGTGATTGAAAGAAATTTCAAATGCTCGAAGGACCAAAATGTCTAACCACTCCAAACAGATGTCACGTGAGGTCGCAATACTGTTGAGGGTGCGTTAGTACATGTAGGGATATGATACGTCACGCGCCTACTGAACCTATAAGCCTAACAGTCCCTACGACTATAATCCCTATAAGCCCTACAGCCCTAACCTACCATATACCTAGTAGTGATATATAAATATATAAATAAGTTCAGGATGTCTGCACCATGCGACCTAAGGTCACAGACGGATAGTAGACAGGATGTCCAGGTTCGGGAAGGATAAACTCACTGCCAGCTCGCAGACTCACGAGACTGATCAGAGATGGCTAAAGGTGTCTTGGCCACAGTGAGGGGTAATGAGACAAGAATATAAAATTCAAATCTAGTTTATTTTACAAGATGTACAGCTTATATACTAATTTAACTTAATACACACTATTATACAAAGTTGTATGTGTTTCATGCGTGTAAGATGCAACTCAGTCATTATTTTAACTAGGCCGCTCGTGTAGTCGTCGCCGGGCCAAGTGCTGATTCGATGTTCAAAGGTTAACATTGATCCGTCAAGTCTTGCTTAAGTGCTTTTTTAAGAAATCTAATATCAGCGACTGGTCTTCGTGCGTTGAAGTGACCCATTTCAAAACCACATTAGTCTAGGTTATATTTAGAGATCCAAATATGGATGATAAATGATTTTATTCCTGTAAGTTGGTTTGTAAAATCACTTTCAGATGTCGATGATATTTTTAGGGTTCCGTTCCGTATTATAAGGGTTCGCTTTTTTTCCTCGAAAGGAAAAAAAGCGAACCCTTATAGGATCACTTTGTTGTCCGTACGTCTGTCTGTCATGATTCTTTTTCTCAGGAACGCGTGGAAGTATCAAGCTGAAATTTATATAAAATACTCAAGTCCACTGTCCCTTAAAGCTGTGAAAAAATCAAACTTCTAAGCCAACGCAATCAAAAGATGCAGCCGTTTATGCCGCAAATTTCCGCAAATTTTCGACACTCGCAAGGGAATCAAAACCTACAGGGTACCTACTTCCCGTGAACTCTAATTTAGTACGAAGCACCGTCTTATAGCACAGATATAGGAAAAATTGCCAAAACCGTAAATTTTTAGTTACATCATATAATAAAAATATTTTTAATAATTTTAAACTTACTACCCCATTCTTCATGAACGCGTTTCCTATCTGACTACTCTGATGATGACTAAACATTATTTTCAGTCTATCAGGTAGATTATTAAAAAAAAAAAATTGTCACGTAAACAAAAAATAACGACAATACAGTGCACGTTTTAGTACAAGTAACGTCACAAGTCCCGCTCCTGAACTTTGAAGCGTTATAACATTGTATTTTTTATTAATTTGACAAAACATAAAATACGCGACCAATATTTTTTGGCAACCTAACTGACGATGACGGACAGTATAAATAGTAATACCTATGTATTATTTTTAGGAATTGTCCCTATTGTGTTAGCGCCAACTTTCAGTTTAATCAGATGCGACTGTAAATTTGTGTTCAAAGTTATATAGCCCATTTCTTATCAAATACCTATCTGGTAGTTACCTAATAAGTCTTGTACTGTCAGACAAGCACTATAATTAATTATTTTGGAAACTTGTAACGCAAACTAGAAACTTGTATTCTAAAAGCTAAGTAATATTGTTTTAGGATATCTATTATACATTTTATGAACAAGAACAGCTGGGAAGCAAACAATACCTTTGTAATTCCCCGGAGAATATTACGAGGGAATGTAATATTGCTTGCGTTATTATAATAGAAGATGCTGTAATTAATCAAGTAATTAGTAGGAAGTCTTAAGTAAAAGCGCATAGTGAAAATTTTTAAATGTTCGATGCTTTTCACGGTTCAGTTGTCGGGATATTGCGCGATGAGGCGCGGCAGATCCAGCGGCGGGCGGCGCGGAGGCGGCGGCGCATCAAAGGAACTTGCTTCAATTTCGATCGTCATTTCATTCAGTTTTATTACTCAAAGTTATTATTAGTCTCCTTACTGGTTATCTTTAAGTCATTTTGGAGCAGAAAGATGCGGGTTTATTTTTTGTATTTACAAAAATGGTAGCTACTTAAGAAATAGAAAAGTAAAGAAGGAATAAAAATAAGTTTCATTAGCACAATTTAGGTCTATAAAAAATATCTAAATTACCTTTTGGAACTTAGTCAGAAGTCTTTCTAAAATAATTCAATGGCTATTGAAACTTTCTTTGCTTAACTAAAACTGAAACGTTTATAAATCTATTCTTGGAAATGAAAGCTTTTAGAGGCAAGTAGGCTGGCTACTTCGGCGTAGACTTGGGCTATTGGCACATGGAAAGGAAAAATAAAGGCAAACTAAAACCAAGAATTTGAAAATGGATTTTAGATATAGAACAAAAAATCATAAGGAAAATGTATTTATCTAGTTAAAGGTAAGCTAAGTTTTTAGGTTTTACACATTTCACGAAACAGATTTAGGCCTAGTCAGGTTTATGCTATCGGCTAAAATTATACTGATGAAGCTTGTTAAATCAAGTTTTTTTTTCTTATTTGTTAATAAAAACTATTTATGTTTATTATTGCTTGTCTTCCGTGTAAAATCTAAAAAACCCGGCCAAGTGCGAATCGGACTTGCGCACGAAGGGTTCCGTACCATAATCACAAAAAATGGTAAAAAAAACACGTTTCTTGTATGGAAGCCCCATTTAAATATTTATTTTATTCTGTTTTTAATATTTGTTGTTATAGCAGCAACAGAAATACATCATCTGTGAA
The DNA here is from genome assembly GCA_948252205.1 of Orthosia incerta. NCBI lineage: Eukaryota > Metazoa > Arthropoda > Insecta > Lepidoptera > Noctuidae > Orthosia > Orthosia incerta. The sequence goes on from OX411748.1 coordinate 14,206,587, forward strand.
AATTTCAACTATCTAGCAATCACGGTTCATGAGATACAGCCTGGTGACAGACAGACAGACAGATGGATCGCGGAGTCTTAGTAATAGGGTCTTGTTTTTACCCTTTGGGTACGGAACCCTAAAAACTAACAAACTGAAATAAGAAACCAAAATATATTAATATTTGACCGATAGATAAAGAGAAAATAATCCGACAAGCTTTTCAACACTAATTTCATCGAAAGATAATAAATAATTCATGAAGTCGTCAAAAAGTTTGCCAAGTTGTCATTCTTTAAGTTTTAAAGACGCATTGACGAATTTCTCGTGAACATCGCGTTGAACTGAACTTCCGAGGGTCTCAACAACTTTTTCGATATGTTATCGTATCCGACATGACGTGTTAAATCGTTCATATCGTATTTGACGACACTTGAGGGTAGTTGGTTGATGTGGGTAGGTAATTTACAAGGCATAGTAACATTTTTACAATACGCTCAATCAACAACAATTTTACAGGAATCACCGATGCGAGCAATAAGTCAGCTAGGCTTGAAGGCTGCGATTGGTCTTGTCATATGGAAATGCCGCGCTAGCGTGACGACATAAAGGCGGTTAGGAGAGATTTTCGGAAGAAAACAACGCGTCGGGAAATGGTATGGTCAGCAGTGGAATATGAAAAACAGTCTCAACAAAGGTTTTTTTGATACTAAGTGTAGTTAACTGCATTCAGGTAGAATTCGAGGAGTTTATTAGTGACGCGATGCCCTCATTGTTCAAACAACTTGAAATATAATTTTAAAGCATTAGGGTAATTAAAAAACAAGCTTGTCAATTAGAGCGGGTGGACTGGTGAAAGAACTTCATTAATTGGGTACCTATTTCAACGGCTTTAATAAAAATCAGCACCTACTCATTCGATACAAACACTCAGTTTTAATCTTACGTATATCAACATCTGCCTAGCCTTTTCCCAACTATATTGGGGTCGGCTTCCAGTCTTACCGGATTCAGCTAAGTACCAGTGTTTTACATGGAGCGACTGCCTATCTGACCTCCACAACCCAGTAACTGGGTAACACGGTACCTCTTGGCAAGACTGGTGTCAGATCTCAAGCTTCTGACTATCCGTAACGACTGCCAAAGATCTTCAAATGACAGCCGGGACCAACGGCTTAACGTGCTTTCCGAGGCACGGAGGAAACTCGGTATGTTGAAAATGGTCACCCATCCACGGACCGACCTCGTCAAGCGTTGCTTAACCTTGATGATCAACCCGTGCGGCTGTTATTATTTAGCCACGAGCTCCTCTTAATCTTATCTACGAATCTTACGTATAAAACTTACTAAAAAATACATCGCATTTATTTCTTGCATCTATGTAGAGCATTCCAGGTTTATCAAGATTTCAGGATTAAAGGTGTCGTCGGTTCGTTTTTCAAACGAGCGAGAAAGGAACTTATTTAGAAAATGCGCCGCCGCGGAGCGCTGTATTCCAACAATGCAATTTTTATTCTACCAGGCTTCATAAAATTATTATAAAAAGCAGCTGATATAAGTGTTCATAATACCTACTATAAAACTGTTTCAGGGTGGTTGCTGATCTGTGAAATCTACCAGCTTAGGTAGGTTCTTACCTACACAATGGAAAAGATTTGATCACGAAAATATGATAGAATAAAAATTGGTTTTGTAACCGATGCCCATTTTTCAAACACCCCTTTTATTAAAGAAAAGGCCTTAAAAGGTAATAAATGTTATACAGATTTTAAACATAAAAATACGATGTTATAAAATGGGACTTTGTGATCTAAAATACCCAAAGGTTTGTCAAATTTCGTGTCCGCAAAAAGCCGGCGTTTATTAAACCGGTATTAATACGAATGGGCGAACCTCCACAAAGAGCTTTGGTACTTATTATTACGGACACCATGTTTATGTATAATCTAGGGTTTAATGTTGCCAACCATTACAAGTCAATTACATTAAATTGCAGCATCAATAAAGAAAAATCGTCTAACAGACCGTGTGATACGTACACGAACAACAGTTATTAAACTCTTGTTAAATTACGAGTAAAGTTACCATTCTGAGTCTGCAAGATAAACAAAATACGATGAAAATATTTAGTGAAGTCTCAAGGAGTAGAAAATGTTGTCAGAGTTAGGCCGTGTTCGACCTGACGAATAAATTCGGTAGACAATACACGCTAATGAATAAAGTTGGGTTGTTAACGAACCTACTCCGGAATTTCCATTTAGAAGTGTTCCTGTTTCATCGTAAATACACTGCATATTTTGGTTTTGTGGCGGAATAAAACTTTGTAAATTTTATAAGATGATTGCTTACAAGTTTAAGGGCGTTTAATATGATAGGGTCCAGCATTAAAGAGAACATCATTCAAGAGAAGGTTTTTTTGAAACCATGATGTAACCACGACCCCCACAGCATTAAGGAATCGATGCAAGAAGTAGGGAATATGATAAGGTAGACTTGTTAGAAGAACAAATGTAAAGCTAATAATCAGAATCCAGTTGCGGCGTTGAGTCGTTGAATGTTGCCCTGTCGACGACGTCCCGGTCGCTCCTTGATCCCATCCAATTGGCAAAAAGATCTTTATTAGCTCAAGCCGGATACCAATTCGGTGAGGATCAATCAAATGGACTACTGGAGTGATTGTTACTTACTATTGAAGATAGATGCGATTACATGATTTGATACATTGCTGTGCTCCGATATTATTTTCGTACAACTTAATATTTGGTGATTAGCGCGTAGACGAGGCGTGTGTAATTATTATCGGGGAATGTATCCAATATTCGGTTTATTTGATGTTAGTATTATTACGTTGGACACGTGTTCGCTCTCAGTTTTAGAACCCTCTGTTTTGGGGTATCGGTATTTCATGTTTTTGTTATACAAAGGGTATTGAATATCAGCCGGTCATCCTGGGTAAATATTTCATCTATGCAGTTTGAGTAATCCAAACCCACAAGCTACATAGTTTTCCATTTTTGAAACCTACAAATTAATATGTTTTACAATTTTTGCATCCGAAATAGAAACCTACCTATTCCCGGAGACAGAGAAAGATTTTTTTCATGAAAAATACAAAGTCAATATATCTACTAGATATTTGCTTTAGTTCAAAACGGAGTCAGCATACCAGGAGATCAGATAGATTAAGTTACGGGTTCATTCATTAATCGTTAGCTCCAAACCGCGCAAGAAAGCATTGGGGTTCCATTGTGTTCGAAGTTTACAAACATAATGTCACAGACACACTGTGTTTTGAAAAGCAGTTAAGGAGAATGCACACGAGATCACTAAATGATGCTCGATAAGTCAAATAACGTTGTTTACGTCATATAATACGACTAATGACAATGTTATCTACTAAGACTATGACAGTATTATCTAGTCCTTTCATGTACACTAGACTTAAGAACCGAGAGAATTAGTTCACATTAGCTGTTATAAAATGGCTGCGGGATGCGTTAACTAGCTGTAATACGACGCAATGGCGTCGGCGCGTGGGCAGCGTTTACGCAAATTGTTGGAGGATGTAGTTAAATGATACTGTTAACACAATAGTGTTCTGTTTCTAGTAACGCTTGTTGCTGTCCAAAGTTGGCATGTCCTATTTTTGGTAATAGCATTTTATACAATGGATAAAACATTCGTTGAATAAGTGTATGACAGATATCAATCAATATTCCCTTTTTGCGAGATTTGATTATATTAGAAGGTTCGGCTTTTGATAACATACTTGTTTATATTTTTTTTTAACTTATTTGTTTTTTTGCCGAACAATATAAGTTTGAGCGTGTATTTCGGACGCAAAATCCTTACTAAACACTGCCAAATTCCACCTAAACCAATACGACAATTTGATCAAACAAAGGTTTAGCCTTATAGTTTAGCATAATAATATTACAATTGCTTTGGAAGCGTCTTTAACTCGGAAGTAGATTAAAATTGCATTGGATTCAAATTGTATTACTACAGATTTGCATCGAACGCCAAACAAACCTTATTAGAATTTTATTTCTAATTATGTGCAAATATCTTCAACGGTGTTGTTGTCTATTTGCATGCGGCTACACGTGCGTCAAAATTAAAAATCAACCCACATAGAGAAGGCACGAGCATTCGACAACGGGATCCCATAAGATAGGTTGGCAATTTCAAACTTATATAAACTACCAATAGGTCCAGGTTTCCTCACGATGTTTTCCTTCACCGTTGTCGGAACTTAACATTCACGATATTGGTAGGAAAATAATTTCTATCTGTTCTTTTGCAGCCGATGATGCGAGGATAATCCGATAGCTAGAAGTTTGAATAAAATTTGTAATTAGAGACACAATGAGGAAGTTTCAAGGAGCAAAAGTCAATATTGGTGCGGTAGTTTGTGCCCAGTTACCGGGGCGTGTCTGCTGCCGCTCTGCGGTGTACACACGGGCTTAGCGTTCATCTAACTAGATACGATAATATTTTAAAGAGGCGAAATTGTTTGTCCGTCTATAAGTTGCTAAAAGAGTTACAGACTGATATGTAGAGTATAAATGTGAGTGGACGGCGAGGGAGAGGGAGGCGAAGGGAAAGATGGAGAGTTAGTGAAAACATGACAGGGCGGAATGAAAGATAAACACGTGTTGCGCCGACCCCTTAAGTAACATGGGACAGTAATATAATGATTTTTGTAAAGAAACTAAGCAACTTTTTATCCCGGCAAATGCACAGTTCCTGTAGGATAGATAGACCACGGCTACATTTTTTTCATTGCTGTTATATCGGTTAAATAGTCACTTTATATAACAAATACAACCGGTCTGATGAAATTCAAATTCAACTGTTTACAGATGATATTATGCGGACTTTGGAGTAGTATTGAGCTATTGCGCACGGTTGGCGCAGTGGTTGAGCGATTGACTGCTGCGCTGCGTGTCGCGGGTTCGATTCCCGCACGGAACACATATTTGTATGATCAACAAATAGTTATTCCGGCTCTGGGTGTTTGTGTATGTGAGTTTATATGTTTGTAAACGCACCCACGATACAGGAGAAATTCCTAGTGTGGAGCAACGTTTAAAAAAAAAAAAGAAAGTTAATCTCTAAGGTCATAACCTATGTCAGCTGCTCATCGATTCGTGAACATATACTGTAAAAGCCTACATTACGTTTATCTACTCGGCTTGTTCAAAAATAGTCTGGAACTGACACTTATTACAACCTGAAAAAGTTGAAGGCAGTTTTTTTCAGGATTTAGAAAAGAAAGTTTATTTATCTGTGAATTGTTTTACGAAAGAGAATGTATTTAAATAATACGCAAGTAAAATCCCAGTACCTATTATTTTAGCTACTTTAACAAACTTTTGCACAACTTAGTCTTGCCTTAATAGCGCCAATACGTTGGCAAATCTGGTGGTCGATACGTAGAGTATTGTCAGTGGGCAGCATTCCAGCGAACCTGCAGTCCACGACGTGCAATTCATTCTAGTTTAAAATGGGTTACTCCATTTCTCGCTGACTACGCGGCTCCATGACAACTCCCGCCCCTGGCTGCCCGGTTTGTTTTTGCTCAAAGATATCGACGCGATTTTAGAGTTTTGTTCGCGGATATGTCCTGAGGGACATACTTTACGCCACGTAACTTGGAATTGTTGTTTTGTATCGGATTTTGTACTTCCCGCTGTTGTTGGCAAGCTTTGACGGGGCGCGTTTTTTTATTTATTGCGCTGACTTCTCAACTTTGCATTTCCTCTAAACTTCGTTTCGGTGCAACTTTACCAACATATGACGCACGTGTGCCAACGGTTCGGTTTTATGAAGGTATATCATATTCATACATAACTCTGGTCCGATCGCGAGGTGTATTACGTACGTTTACAAGATGCGTGATCGGAATTTCCCGTACGGCTCCGACACTTCCAATACATATTAATATATTATGATGACGTGTGGAAGGGGAGGTTATGGTTAACACACGAATAAAAGTGCATATTCTTCCGGTTTTTCCTCACCGTATAATGCAATCAAGCATGCTACATGTGCTTGTGTAAACTAATCCCGTGAACTAACTTTGATGGAGTTTCCCCAGTTCGAAAGCTTATTCTTTGAGGAAGCTTTAGAGCTATAACATTTAATGTTATCCCTTAGGGGCTGAGCTGAGAACGGTATCGTGCAGCTACTCAAATGGTTTTCACTCAAAAATTCAGTATTTTATATTGTTATCGCTTCTTCCTCTTACGAAACAGTTCTGCTTGGAGTTTGTACCGAAATATTGTGGCACGACATTGTATCTCTTTTATCGTATCAAATATTAACATTACTGGTAATTTAAATAGATTTAATTTAATACACATTTATTACCAAATCACCTGCACCATTAATATGTATTTCAACATAGTTGTAATGGTTTCAATTTAAAACATATAATTCGAAATTGAGAGTCGAATAATTCTATGAAGTTGACGTTCGCTAGCTAAAAGCAGATTATTTTTGTTAGGACTACATGGGTTCAAACCTGGCAATTTTGTATATGGGTAAAAATACCTTATTTCTAATAATGCCTCATTAATAAACAACTGTTGAGAATGAATATCGTTATAAATACTCAAAGGTAGACGCTGACTCCTTCTTATTCCTCGCAGAAGCTATAGAGACACTTAACACTTTTCTAAAAAATATAAGGCACAGTTACCAAGAATCACGTCTAAACAGCAGATCATAATTTTTGAAAAAATATATGTTACAAAACACCATTTTTTTAATAATTTGATCTAAGAACAATTTGAGTTTTATTCGTATAACATAGTGTAGTAAATTTGTCAAGTTATGTCTAACACGGGAAAAAAATGACAATCGCACCAGGCGTATTTTCATGAAATTTACACCATAGCAAAGACAATTTAACCATCTACATTTTGATCTAAGGCTTTTTTTAAGTCATAGAATAATAAGGAAAGTACAAAAAACTACTGAATATTGGGTCGCGCGGTGTGAAACGAGTGCGCGTTGTGTTCCCTCAAGGTCGTTGGCGACTGTCGTCCTCTTAAAGACCCCCACATACGCAAGTAAATCTAAGCTTATTTAAATTAATCATTTCCAAGTATGGTCTTAGCAGTTTCAAATTAAACTTTTATTTAAATTCTAGTTGAAAAGTAAATAATTTCCTTTTAACCAAAGCGTGGCAGCTACTTTAAAGTAAGAGTAAATAAGTGGGAACGGAGTAAATAACATTAATAACATCAATTAAATAAAGTTTTTCGTTCCGGGACAGTCTGAACATTAAATTGTTCGTAGTCAAAGAAAAACTTGACTTAGATTAAAATGTCTCTTGAGTATTTAGTATGGGACAGCGGAGCTTGTTGCAGGGAACTGAAAAGTTTGCGTAATATGGTACACAAAAATAACAAAGATAATACAAGTTTGGCTAGCGATAGGCCGCTTGATTTATTGTTTCAGCTACAAGTTTTCATTGTTGAGGGAAAATGGGGGATACTTCACACTACTTTAAGTAGGATTAGTAAATATTTTGTAGAGGATTTTAAGTCCTTATTCAATTATACGCTTTGCAATAATTATATTTGTGGTTATGGTGACCATTGAGCAAACTGAACCAGCCAGATTATATATATTATCTGGGAGGAAAATTCTATCCATACTGAATTAATCTCAAAATTAAACATTTTTCACCACGGTAGCCTGCCAATAGGGAACTATCCGCAAAGCTGCGCTCAGATGGCGCCACAGGAATCGGTAGACCAACTAGAGAAGGGCGTTTCCGGTTTTTTGCGCAAACGGTTTCAACGGTTTTCAGATATCGATATCAGTAGTACAGTTTGCAAAAGTTAAAATGTTATTTAGATGGGCAAACTAACAACGAACGTGAAATAATACTCTTAGGTAGCGCATATGGTTCCTAACGTTTGTGAAGTTTGCGTTTTGTTCGTAGTTCGTACGTTTTCGCATTGTTACGGTTTCAAGTTTTGATTTATTCGTTCTCGCACGCTAGTAAGGTTTTTATTAGATACAGCTTTTGTAATATCGGTCGATATCGATATGATATGATATCTAACACATATCCGATATAAGTTACGTTTTGATATATCGGACACATCCCTAAAAAAAAACAAACTGTCAAAGTCGAGCGACAAAATTTCGCATTTTATGCATACAAAATATAAAACTAATAGTGAAAGAAAAATGAAGCTAACTAACTTCCCCAATATTATTATTTGGTTTTTGAACACAAGTTATCTTAAAAACAGTAAAAACATAGTTCGGTAACCACAAACAGTAGTAGACGCCATGTTGTTATGTTTTTGTTTACTCCAAGCCGTCAAGCGCCATCTGGCGGAAGCAATTGGCAGTAATGTTCCCTATTACGAAATCACATCACACTAGTATTATAAAGGCGAAAGTTTGTGGGTGTGTTTTTTTTTATTATTAAAATAAACGTTGCCCACACTAGGAATTTCTTCCTGTGTCGTGGGTGCGTTTACAAAACATACACAACACTCAGAGCCGGAACAACTAAACAACTATCTGTAGGTCATACAAATATTTGTTCCGTGCGGGAATCGAACCCGCGACACGCAGCGCAGCAGTCAATCGCTCAACCACTGCGCGAACCGTGCGCCCATGTTTGTATGTTTGTTACTTCTTCACGGTCAAATTGCTAGACGGATCTGGATGAAATTTGCTATAGAGAAAGATTATAGTCAGGAGTAGCTCATATGATACTTTTTATCCCGGGAATATGTTCCCTCGGGATTATTTTCAACTTTCACGCGGGTGAAGCCGCTGGCAGAAGCTAGTGTAGTAATAAAACAGTGCAATCAGCATCAATTGACGTTTGTTTTTGTTGACATAATTACGGTTACGAGTGCTACTGCATAACAGCACCGCATTACACATCAGAACTTACAAACAAACCAGCGGGCTCTGGTTTTACGCCCACTTGATACATTAAAGCCTGCGTACATGTAGGTAATTGGTAGCGAATTAAAAGTATCGAAAATATACTCGCTTTTAGTGGTTGTAGTAAAATTCGATACGGAATTCAGTGTTGGTAGTTTTGATATCTCGAGTAGTTGTGATAATAAACGCATCGATTGGTTTCATGTAAAAAGCCACATATTACTAATTACTAATATTAGGTATAAATGTGAAAGTTTGGACAGATGTGTGTAGTTGCGGATAATAATTTGATTTACCGCGGCCCTGGCTCAAGCAACTGAAGGAACAAGGGTGGGTTTTAGTCAGTAAAAGTCTGACACGCCCTTCCGCTTCACACAGAGCGGAAGAAGCCATTCGATGATTTCCCACCCAAAAAAAAAAGGGCAGATGTGTGTGTGTGGATGTGTGCTTGTTACTCAAACACACTAGAACGCCTAAACGGATCTGGATGAAATTTTGCACAGACATAGATTATAGTCTGAAATAACACATAAGGTACTTTTCATCCTGGCTTAATGTTCCTTTTGGATAAAAAAAAACGCTTTTCATGCTGGCAAAACCGCTGGCAAAAAGCTAGTATTATATACTAGCCTTTTCCCTTGGTTTCACTTCCTTGATCAATCCCACAGCATAAAATAGCCTATGGCAGCGATACTGTGGTTCTCTATCAGTGAAATATTTTTTGCTATCGCATTAGTCATCATTTCAGCAAAAAGACGTTCACTGCTGGACATAGGCCTCCACCAAGCGTCGCCACACTGATCGGTCCTGTGAGCCTCGCATCCACCAGACTCCCGTAGCCTTGACTAGGCAGACTTCCGGTACGCAGTCGCCACTCCAGAACTTTTCGGAACCAACGACTATCCGTTCTGCGAGTAATGTGCTACCCTCTGCCACAGATCATCAGTACCGGTACCTTTCCTACTTCAAAAGATTACGTTCTGGAAACAATTTTCCCTATTTGTAGAAGGTATTCATTGATATTGAAAATTAGATAAAGCTTCTATACTTAGAAATCTTTACTTTTTCAGAATCTCCACTCACGTCATAAATATACCCAAATATACTAACCCGGCTATGTCGCCTATTTATTTATTTTCATTTTATTGTATCTTCCGATAAAAGTATATAGAAATCCCCAAATTCTCAGCGGGTTATAAAAGGTGTACGGGTACCTATGTACCCGCAGTTTGCCGATAACTGTGAAAGGTCCCATGAAAATGAAGGTCAAGAGAAAATTCTCCTTGAGCTATGGGTACCTTGAGGTAGACGAGAATTATCCCACAGAATTGTCACAAACAGATTTTCTTTTTAACACGCTTTTATTAGCTTGGTATATCTATGTATCTATGTATCAATGTAACGGAATCTTTGAACGTGATTTTCACCCACTTCAAAACGTTGGATTGATTTGAACCTTTGCACACTTATCAAGGACCGATGACAATGCAATAATTTAAACAGTTTGTCCCATTATCCTTACCATTAAAGCGTGTTTTTTAGTTTTTAGAACTACAATTTTTTTCCAATAAAATCACTTGCAGTTCAGGAGTGGGGGCTTGTGATGTCACTTTGTCAGTATAAACGTCACACGATATTTCAACGCAATGTATCGTCGTATTTTTTTGTTTATGTGGCAAAAGAAAAAATACGTCTCCAATGTTTTTTATTAATCTGCCTGACGGACAAAAACCAATTTTCAGTCAACTACCTATTGGATGCAGCTGAGTAACTACCAATATTTTATATGGAGCGAATGCCTATTTCCACAGCCCAGTAACTGGGTAATATGATACCTCTTTGGTAAGACTTGTCAAATTTGATGTCTTCCGACTACCGTAAAATATCTTTAAATGGCAGCCGGGGCCAACGGCTTAATGTGTTTTCCGAGGCACGGAGATCCACGGACCGACCTTGGCAACCGTTGCTTACCCTTGAAGGTCGACCCGTGCGGCTGTTATTACTTAAACACGAGTTAATTTTTTTATCATTATTGCTAGAGGTCGGTTTATATGCATTTGCATATTTGCATATGAAATTGTATTCAAAAAAACAAAAATCAAAATCAAATATTTTTATTTTACATAGGCCTACATGGGCACTTATAAAACGTCGACAAAAGGTGCACGGTTCGGGTTAGTCGTTTCCTATGGAGAAGAACCGGCAAGAAACTCCATGGTTACTCTTTTAAATTTATTTATTTAATCTCTCCCTTAGCGGAAATTACAAATTATATCTAGTATCTAGTGATGATACATATTTTCGCTATATTTATAATATTTTTCGGTAGGTTACCCTATTGATAAGTGTAATAGTAAGCTCTATAACCAAAACTTCGACCTTATACGTTAACAAATTTTCACTTATAAAAATATGTTGATTGAGTGAAGACTGTTACATTTAGAACAGCTTCCTACCTGATTGTTCACGTTCACAAAAATTTTCAAGAATTTTTCGTTTTAGTGAATTGCACGATCTTATGCCACCTAGCCCGTTTCATCATCGGACTACCAAACGTACGGCGATGCGCCATCGATACATGGTGGACCCATACGCACAAAACGTTTTGGGAATACTTTTATTATGCGTACAGCTAAGGAGTGGAATTTCCTGCCGGAGTCTGTGTTTCCCGACAGCTACAATCTGGGGGTCATTAAGTCAAGAGTGAATAGGTTATTTCTAGGCAAGCGTATTCACCGTCGACCACATCATCGCTTACCATCAGGTGAGATAGTGGTCAAGCGCGAGCCTACAGGATATTAAAAAAAATATTATCGTCTACAAAGTTGTTACATTTTAGTATTGATAATTTATGATTGAGTCATTCAATAATTGTATTTAGAAATAAAATAATTAAAACCTACCACACTCACACGATGTTTTTTCGTTTTCTAAAACTGTAATCACACTAATATTATAAAAGCGAACGTTTGTGAGTGTGTGTGTGTGTTTGTTACTTCTTTACGCTCAAACGGCTGGACGGATCTGGATGAAATTTGGCACAGAGATAGATTATAGTCAGGAATAGAACATAGGATTTTTATCCCGGGAATATGTTCCCTCGGGATGATTTTCGACTTACACGCGGGTGAAACCGCTGGCTTAAGTTGCATATTTTAAAAACTTTCATGCATTTTTTACGCATTTTTCATGATTATTTGCATGCATATTTCAAGCTTTTTATTTTGCATATAATCAGGTCCTTAGGTGTATTGCTTCAATTTGCCCTTGCTGCAATTGGTCCAGCAATAATACAAAATCACAGTGACTAATTGAATAATAACAGATAAATCACATTTCTGTTTATTCATGAATGAAAAGTTAATCAATGTTTGTGAACGGAATGCTGATCAAATAAATCTAAATTAATAAATACAATCAAGTCAACAACTGTTGTATAATTAACAACAATGAAGTTTGATCAACTCAAAATTATTGTTTTCAAACCCTTTTGTTTGAAGCTTCCCACTTTTTATGTGAAGAAAATGATCAAAGTCTCGAAGAAAACACTTAGGGACAATTAATAGATAACAATGGGTATTAGAGATAATGGTAGGTGCCTATCTCTCGACAATATACTCTGTGTAAAAATATGATAATTGTAATGTTCCCGAGTAGATGTCGTTTACAACTTTTTATGGCGAGCACATACTTATTTGAAAAAGGTTTTTTGTTATCATAATAATACGATAAGGCCTTAAGACACCCTTATTTTTTTATTCTTGCTTAGTGCCACGTCAGTTCGCGAGTCCGTCTGTTTTATATGAGGTTTTTCCTGTTTGTTCAATCTTCTGTAATTCTTTGTGATGAAAGCCATGTCATAGTTATAGTTCAATGTGAAAGCGTAAGAACATTAACTTCTTCTTCTTTTCAATTCGATGGCACATTTAATTAGAATTGTCTGGGTCCAGTAGGTGGCCACGCATATTGCAGCGTCAGAAGCACTGTACAGGTCTTCCAGAGTGCAATCAATCGACAGCCAGGACACTTCAGCAAGTGGAGCGTAGTCTGTACAGGGGCACCACACTCGCACCGGGTATTGGACGAGTCAATAATCCCCCATTTAGCCAAGTTATATTTGCAGCGGCCTACTTGGGATTCAATGCCTTCCATATAGGCCACTGCAGTTCATGGCCAAGCGGTAGATGTTACTTGGGCTCAACAAAGTCATGGGGAACACTAACTGTAAATTATTGTCCTTTACACTTTAATAAGCTGACTCGTGGGATGTTATTGCGTTTGGTTTTAAGGTTACCTATTCAATATAAGTAACCCCTGTTTCAGGCTATCAGCTATATCCGAGTCCCCCATATCCATTTATTGAAACGTACAAATATAGAAAATTTAAATAAACTGGCTATCTACAGGCTTAAGGCTTCTTCAGGTCTCTGAGAAAACAAAACAGAATATTCTATCCAACGACCCGCTATTTCAGTACAAGATATATTATTCCGTAACCTACATATCGAAGTCACCGGCTTGTTCTCCATCACAGTAAGCACATACAGAGTTATAGGTACAAAATACTATAAATAAAAGCTGTAAGACAACGGCCAGACAAAAGTTTACACACCTAATAAAATATGTGCTTTGAATCGTAAATAGAGACGCTGTGGAAAATGTGTATTGGGAATAAGTGAAAAACTAACACATAACTGTTTTATTGTATTTGCTTTATTTGCCTCTAGTCCTGATGTGGAATGTAAATATGGTTTTGTTTTATTTATTGGCGGGTTTGGAAGATGCGAAAATATATTCAACTGAATAAATTAAATGGTATTACAGAGTCTTAAAACATTCAAAGGAAAACACACCTACTATCTAAGCGAACAAAACTCCAAGGTTTTATAATCAGCTATAATTTACGTACTTCACAAGCTAAATAAATCTCTTGTGAAGAAAAACTGCAAAGAAAGTTTTGAAACTCGGCTCTGTGATCCCGTTAAAGTGGCATACCGCATAACCAATACAACACGAATGACAAAAAACATCTAAAACTCGTGATACGTTGAGACGGCGATATTGAAAGGATTAAATGAATAATTCAGCGACAAAAGTCGCGAGCGCCTGCCTTGCTCGCCGCAGCTTTCTGTCAAAGAATCGTTAAAATGCACATATTTTGTTTCTTTGTTTCACAAAAATAAATAAATACGGTTTAGGTGTTATGAGAACGGGATTTCGTACATATTTAGCACTTTGATTAAATAATCAAAATTGTTTCAACTAAAAGCTGCGTTTTCTTTAGAAAACTGAAGAACCGAAAATGGTAATTGAGCTGAGCCCTGGTACTGTTGGTAAAACGAGTGCTGTATTCATATTGCAGGTTATCTAGTATTTCTTTTGCTGTACCTAGACCACGATAGGTATACTTCTTCAAATTAAACTAACACCTACGATTAGACTGACTGTAGACATTAGCAGTTGAAACCATGGTTGTCATAGTTGCTTAGTTCTGAAAAAGTCAACACTTACCTAGACTGCCAAACTTTAAAGTTCCTAAAAAAAGTCCTACCTCCAATTTAATAAGACCGCCAAATACATTCAAACGCCGCCATTTTAGGTTCAGCAATAACTCAGACTATCCAACATTAGGTACAACTTGGTGAATTAATCGGGTTCGATCGATCTAATCTCACAATCCGTTCGCATTACTCAACCTCCAAGAGCGCAATTCAATTTAGCGAAAGTTTTCGCGGTTGAGTATTAATTAGTACTTCTCATATGCAATGCTTGATATTAATCCAGTTGTAATCCGCGGGATTATACGGCCGATAGTGTCAAGACTGTCCGAATAATCCGCGGATACGGCGGACTATGATACCCAAGGACTTTATCAAACTCGACCCTTTATGGGATTAACATAAACTTGTTTCAATATTTGTCTTTATTTATTTATCTTTATTCCCAATTTCGATGGGATTTCCTGCTATATGTGATATTGTTTAAGTTTTAATGATCCCTACAGTGTTGTTTTACGTTTGGTTCATTTCAGTTTTAATGAGTTTCCTTATAGAGTACTAGAGCGAAATTTCAGCGGCATAGATAATATTTATGGGTAATTTATTGAATTTTAGATCGTTATCAATATGTTGTGGCCAGTTCTGACAACATATTTCCAGTCTGAAAGAACCTATTTGATATGTGTGATTCACGTCACAATAATTATTACTTGTGAGACCGTCTGGAAACTTTTTGTCCATTACCCATAGTGAGTTCTAATCCTTATTTGTGAATGAGAGTATGTTTGTTTTCACGCTTTAAGACGACGACTAACGCCAACGACCTTGAGGGAACAAAACGCGCACTCGTTTCACACCCGCGTGACCCAAAATTTAGTAGTTTTTTGTACTTTCCTTACTATTCTATGACTTTAAAAAAATAAAGCTTCAGATCAAAATGTAGATAATTAAATTATCTTTGAGATGGTGTGATTTCATTAATATACGCCCAGTGGTTTTGGTGTGATTGTCGTGTTTTTGTCCGTTTTAACTAACAAAACAACTTAACAAATATAACATAACTTAACAAATTAATTACACTATGTTATACAAATAAAACTCAAAATTTGCTTAAATCAAATTTTTAAGAAAATAGTCTAATATAACATATGTTTTTTTTTCAAAGAATTACGACAAGCCATTTAGACGTGATTCTCATTTTAAAATCAGCTACTCAAGGGAATCGGCGCCTTAATGAATATCTCGATATTCGTCATTAGTACATGGGTATCTTATGACAAAAAACTTTAGTGAGGTACTTTTTGTGGTAATCAAAGAAATGGATGATGATGATGATGAATGAAGATGGATTAAAAGAGACTGCATATAGAAGAGATGAGAATGTTGAGATGGATGTGCGGCGTGACAAGATTGGATAAAGTAAGTAATATCATAATTGAAATATTAAAAAAAAACATATTTTATCATGTACAGCCATTCATTAAAACATTGCCCTTTATACTTACATACTCGTAGGTACAGCAGCCCTAAAATCTAAAACTCTCTAGATAATTGTCGGCTGTCGTAGCGAACAAGCGTCGTCACGGGCGTGATATTTGGTGGAATGACGTAGCAGATGTCGTGACGATCCCTGTCGAGCCTGCATTACGTCATCACGTGTTGTAAGTCCCCGCTAAGAACGTGACTACACGATTCTTACGGTGTCATCCAGTTATCTCCCTGCTGACGACGTCATTATTTCGTTACTGAAGCAAGCTTCTTCCAACAATCTGTCTAGGTAAATAAAAATGTATTTGGCTAAAACGATTGTATTCTCTTTTTATAGTAGGATAACTGTTTTCTTTCCAAGTAAATGTTATTACTGGCATGAAAAGCGTGGATTCATGAGATTTTCTTCGACAAAGGTCTTGATAAGATGAAAGTGGCATTCTCACTCTCAGTTGAACTCATTGCCGCTTTTATAGCATTGTTGCTGAGCGTACGAGTATGGGATGAAAGTGAAACAGATACATAAAATGGAAACATAAAGCATAATTACACACCGAATCACTTGTCATTGTATAAGATAAAATTAACGTCAAATCGTAACGAGTCGTAAATTACAGAGTTAATTACGATTGTTTTAACGACTAGACGCGCCGGCGAGGCATCCAAGAGACTGTTAGGCGACGTGACGTCATTGTTATCAAAGATGATGTATTATGGGTAGACAGTGACGGTGACGGTGGGTGTGGGTGAGTGTGAGCCGCGATAAGATATCGCCGAAGCTAATGATTCGTTGCAAACGAACTGGTGTCTGTCACCCGGCCATACATTCTCGCGTTCACACAATTCGAATCAGCCGCAGTTGCGATAATGGCTCTAACGATCGCTGATATATCAAGGATTGTGACACCTCTTTTAAAACGACTGAGCGATATTGGGATTGAACGTAGCTTCTATAAATCTATATGATGACCTTTGTTACTCTTATTGTACGCATTAAGTACTTTTATCATCGCAAATGATCATGAACCTTGTAGCCCTTTAAGATAATTATACCAGGATGTTAATGCAGGGCAACAACAACAGGGCCTCTTATCAGACAGAGAAAGCACGAGCGTTAATCAATATGCTTGCTCAAGATGGGTTGGCGATCACACATCACATCACATCATCAGCATATTAATGTTCCCCCTGCTGGTCTCCTCTCTGTGAAAAGGAATGGGCCGTAATCCACCACGCGGGCCCAGTGCGGGTTGGTGGATGTCACATTTCTTCGAATTTTTGGTTCTAGGACATGCCGGTTTCCTCACGATGTTTTCCTTCACCGTTTTGAGAGCAGTGGTGATTTAATAATTTATACAAAGTAAAGCTCCTGCCTGGGCTTGAACCCACGACCTACAACTTGTAAGTCGCGGCCGATACCACTGGGCCACCACTGCTCTACTAACTTATCACATCACACTAATAATATAAAGACGAAAGTTTTTGAGTATGTTTGTTACTCTTTCAATCAAAAATTACTGTAAGGATCTGGATGATTTTTGGCACAGAGATAGATTATAGTCTGTAATAGCACATAGGATACTTTTTATCCCGGGAATATGTTCTCTTGGAATTATAATTTTCGACATTCACGCGGGCGAAACCGCTTGCAGAAGCTAGTATTTACTATAAGTCCAGCTGGTGTACTAAACATGTTTTCTTTCACCTTTTTATTATTTGCTAGACATGCTTTTCCAAAAAGAAATCCAAGTGTCATTAATAGATACTTAATACATTATGTCAAGCTCGGTACATAAAACCATCTCATACACAATGTTCCCGACAGGTATCACAGAGTAGCGTCTGGCCGGCCGATACAAGGAGCGAATATAATCTGTTGTAGGAACACCTGAATAGCTACTCATTACAATTATGTATTATGTGTTACGGTAATCAACGTGTCCTTTGTGGAATGGACTAGGCATTAGAATAATAATATTTAATCTGCAAAAGATTTAAAAGCTTCACAGCTCGGCTCTTCGCTGTGTGGTTGCCTGCTTGTCTGCGGTCTACAAACTCTACTTCGGTTAGTGTGCTCAAGAACTCCACGGCCTCTCCCACCGGCCTCTTTCTACCATAGAACATCTAGACACACTGCAACTTACCATACTTACCTATTTGCCATTCCGACGATTCGCACCAAGTGCTTCAAAACATCCTTCATAAAGCGCACAGCAATAGAGTGGATCTCACTGCCTTCGTCTGTGTTTCCAAACGCATTCAAACCGAATCTCTTCAAAGTTAGAATAAACAGGCTTCTTCTGGATAAACTCACTCCATCATTGACTTTGTCTCCGTCCTCTCTGACCTAGACTAGAGTCAAGAACAAACAAAAGCCAAATTAAAAATGAAAAAAAAACCATCCATTTTTATATGGTAAATGTAAAAGTAACACTGTATATCAGTCTGTTTCCTTATCACGTATTAAAGGCTAAACGGATTTAAATGAAACTTTTTATCCCTAGAGATCTCTTGGGATGATTTCCGAATTTTACAAGGGCGAAGTCTCTGGCACTGGCAAGAACTACTAATGAAAGATAAAAGTTAAATATTATGAAAAAATGGCACTGCCTCCGGTCTGGCTTCGTTGTCACAAGCACTGCTGTTGAGCTGGTTTTGATTATCGGCAGGCTTATTACGTATCTTGCAAGAGCAAAACAATAGCAATAATTGCTCTTCAATCAGGAATCCGAATTGTGTAGCAGTGATAGCCACACCATAGGAATATTTCGACAGTGCTATGGAACAATTAGTTAACTAAAATGTTCATTTGAACGCAGGGTGATCGAGATTATGGCGAGCAAATTTGGCTGTCAAAATGTGATTACTTTTTCTCTTGTTCATGGTCTATTGCCAACCGCTCCCAAATTGATAAGTATAGAAGTTTTAGATTCTGTAGCGGTTTTTTTTTCGAAATAATTGCATTTGAGAAACATCGAGCGATTAGCAAATAATTGGTTACGTTATCCCGATGTTTGTGACATATTGCGCAGCGATCGCGCGATGAGTGCGCGATCGCTGCGCAATTATTGCTGATTGCTGTTTCATACAATCATACGTAACAAGCCTACGGGTCAGGCATAGTGATATTGAGTTTCTCTATCTGTATGCTTGTTATATAACTCGTGAAGTGTATGTGTTTGATAGGCTCACCTCTGCTTAATTAGTCGGTGAATACCTAAAGGTATGAAGGTGGTTGTGTTATGGTAAATATTTCTTCATCATAATTCAAGATCGCAATTATATTCCTGTTAATTACTTCGTGATTATAGAATGAAAGTCTGTTTATTTTAACATGTCAAGCTGGCTTTGCCTGCTAAGAAAGTTTTCGTATTTTCGAAAGAATTAACTTAATACCTAGCTTTAGATGTCTAGAGTGTAGAAGAAAATATTCACCAAAGATTCATATTACGAAAAGAACTAACGAAAAACTTTCATATAACTGACAGGTGGATGGAAAAGATAAATTCCAGCGGCTTAATTTACAAAAAAAAAAGTTTGTTCATTCAAATTCTAAATAGAGATTTTGAATTAGGAATGTGCTCGAAATAGGGAACTATCCGCAAAGCTGCGCTCAGATGGCGCCACAGGTTTCTGCGTAAACAAACTAGAGAAGGGCGTTTTCGGTTTTTTGCGCAAACGGTTATGTATGTGTTTTCATATCGATATCGAAAACGGTTTTCTGATATCGATATCAGTAGTACAGTTTGCAAAAGTTAAAATGTTATTAGGATGAGCAAACTAACAACGAACACGAAATAATGCTTAGATAGATAGGTAGCGCATATGGTTCCTAACGTTTGTGAAGTTTGCGTTTTGTTCGTAGTTCGTACGTTTTCGCATTGTTACGGTATTAAGTTTTGAATTATTCGTTCTTACACGCTAGTAAGGTTTTTATTAGATACTGCTTTTGAAATATCGGTTATTTTGATATCGATATGATATGATATCTAACACATATACGATATAAGTTACGTTTAGATATATCGGACACATCCCTACAAAAAACCAAACTGTCAAAGTCCAGCGACAAAATTTCGCAGTTTATGTATACAAAATATAAAACAAATAGTGAAATAAAAATGAAGCTAACTATCTTATCTTATTTTATGGAGGGGCCGAGAAATACCTCGGACACTTCGACCCATTGGGATCTTTTGTGGTCCCCTAGATAACTTACTCCTCCTCCTTCTCGTTGAAAACTGTTTTCATGAGTTTTACAACGAGACTAGGAGATATGAGCTTATAATCTTCTGGTTTTGGGTATCCAACCCCTAGGAGACTCATTCGCTTACCAGCCAGTGCATCGCATGTGCACAGTAGGTGCTCCATGCGTTCCGTATGTTCCCCACACAACCTGCACATGGGTGTCGCGGTTAGACCCATCTTCATGAGCATGTCGTTGGTTCCAAAGTGCCCAGTAAAGGCCCCAAGCAGGTAGCGGATTTGCCCCCTGCTCATGTTCCAAATGCAATCCCGGGCTTTGAAAGTGGAGCCCAGGAATCTCTTGGAGTGTTGTAGACCGGTAGTAGACAGCCAACAAGTTCGTTGTCTGTGATCTGCAAACTCCCTAAATGCGGCTTTTACGAGACACGTCGAGATGCCTACACATGGTTCTGGACCCACAAAATCATTCGCTGAGCCCTCCCTTGCTAGTTCATCAGCCACTTCGTTACCATGGAATCCTTTGTGCCCAGGGACCCACATCAGTCTTACCCTGTTGTGCTTCCCAAGCCTGTTTAGGGTTTGGATAGCATCCAGAATAAGTCCGGAGTCCACTTTGTAGGATGCCATGGCTTTGATTGCAGCCTGACTGTCACTAAGAATATATATGGATTTACCTTTGGTCCCTCTATCTATATTCTCTTGAGCACAGGTTATAATGGCATATGTTTCCGCTTGGAATACAGTTGCCATCTTCCCTAAGCTTTTGCTACATTTGTAGCCTTTTGCGTACATTCCCGCTCCTGTACCTGATTCCATTTTGGATCCATCAGTGTACCACACCAGACTATCTTGTTCTGGTGGATCAAGTCCCTTCGTCCAGTCCTCTATTGTAGGGATTTGGACCTTGAAAGACCTCTCAAACACAAACATAGTTTGCATTTTATCGGATAAAATGCTTGTTACCCGATCCAGGTCTTCATTCTCATCGAACTTTGTATGGTTAGTCTTTGGCTTAGAGGCATCCCATAGTCCAGCGACAGCGAGACGATGTAATGTCTTCCTTGCCTCGAATTCAACCATCATATGCAGAGGAGGGATATTGAGGTATCTCTCAATCGCTGCCGTAGGTGTTGTCCTGAAAGCACCCGTGATGCCGAGACACACTGTTCTTTGTAACCTGGTGAGTGGCGCTTTGCACGAGGCAAGCTTTGTTCTTGGCCACCACACTATGCTGCCGTATGTGATAATAGGTATTATCATTGTCCGGTACAGCCATCGTATCACTTTGGGCTTTAGCCCCCAAGTTTTACCGTAGGTAGAACGACACATGCCGAACACTCGTAAGGCCTTTGTCGTAATATTTTCCACATGAGTTTTCCACCTGAGTTCTTTATCAAGCGTTACACCCAGATATTTAACTTCGGTGGACCAGGGCAGTTTTATTCCATTGAGGGAGAGCTCTCCTAGGTTTCCTAGTTGTCTCTTCCTCGTGAAGGGAATAATGACTGCTTTGCTTGGGTTGATAGAGAGGTGGTTCACTGTACACCATTCCTCTGTCATCCTCAATGCCTGTTGTAATAATCCAGACACTATGTTCGGGAATTTACCATTGACCATTATAGCTATGTCATCCGCATAGCCTGCTGTGTAGAATGGTCCGGTATTAAGTTTGGTTAGTAGCGAGTCTACTACCAAGCACCACAATAATGGTGACAGCACTCCGCCTTGCGGACAACCTCTTGTTGTTTTTGCACTAAGTCTGTCTCCCATTAGTTCCGATCTGACTGTTCTGCTTCTCAGCATATAGTCAATCCAGTTGCACGTGGTATCATTGATGCCATGTTCCTTTGCAGCAGTGCGTATGGACTCAAATGTTGTCTTGTCAAAGGCTCCCTCTATGTCGAGGAAAGCCCCGACACATATTTCTTGTCCCTCTAGCGCAGCCTCGGCTCGACTCGCAACATGGTGCAATGCCGTTTCCGTAGATTTGCCGGGGCTGTAGGCGCATTGTAGTTTATGTAGAGGGAATACTTTCAGAGGACCCTCTCTTAAGTACCTGTCTACCAGTTTCTCCAGAGTTTTCAAGAGAAAGGATGATAGACTAATGGGCCTGTAAGCTTTAGCTTCTTCATAAGTCGGTCTACCCACCTTCGGTATAAAGGTGACTTTGACCTCCCTCCATGCTTTGGGTACGTACCCAAAGGCTATGCAGGCTCTGTAGAGCTTACTCAAATGGGGTATCAAAACAGATGCCCCTTCTTGCAATAGTATTGGGTAGATGCCATCTGGACCAGGGGATTTGAGTGGCTGGAAGCCCGCTAAGGCCAGCTTCAGTTTATTTTCATCTACCACTTTCTTTGCCGTGAGCCAGTTATTTTTGGACGTGTGCCTTGTAAGCTCGTCCCTTGTGACTGGTTCCTCTTCATCGCTATCGCGCAGTATACATTCTGGGAAGTGGGTCCTGAACATCACGCCCAGAGTGTCCTGTCCAGTTTCCGTGAGTTGCCCATTCTCATCCCTTACAGATGCTAGTGGGTTTGGGTTGGTCATGGACATTGCTTTGCACAACCTCATCCCATTTGGCAGAGTTTCGATGGAAGTGCAATGCTGCCGCCAATTAGTTCTTCTGGCCTTGCGTACCGCCGTGTTATACCTTGTTAGCATGCTATGATAGCCAGAAAAATCCTTCCTGGCTTTTGCATCATTAAAGGCCTGTCGTGTTTCCTGACGTATTTTGGCTATTTCAGGAGTCCACCATGGTACCTTTTTGCCATAGGCCTTCTTCTCTGGGCAGTTATCTTCCCATGCACCGATGATGCCTGCCTTGATTCTGTCCGCTTCAAATTCTATATCCAGTATGGAATTGAGCTTACCTTTAGGGCGCCCCAAATTTACTTTGAGGTCCCTCCTGTATGAGTCCCAATTTGTATACCTTGGGTTTCTCCTTCGTCTAGTTTCGGCTTCTCCCGCCGTCCTAAACCTAAAGCATATATAATTATGGTCAGACAAAGAGATTTCGTCCGATACATGCCAATTTTCAATATGAGCGCTGGCCCTGTTTGAAGCCAGCGTAAGGTCAATAACTTCAGTCCTCGCAGAAGTCCTAAAAGTAGGTTTATTGCCTACGTTAAGGATTTGTAAAGAAGAGCTTACCACAAAGTCCAACAAATCCTCCCCTCGTTTGTTGACATCCGAGCTGCCCCAAACGACGTGGTGTGCGTTCGCATCGCAACCAAGTATCAGGTCAAGGTTCTTTTGGTTGCCGTAATCAACCAGTCTTCTGATTAGTGGTGTTACTGGTTCTTTTTGTTCATATGGGAGATAGGCAGAGGCAAGGATGATTCTCCTTTTCTCTGTTCCCGTCCCCACTTGGATCAAGGTTGTTGTGAGATCCCTGTAACAGAAAGTACGTAAGGGCATTGCCTCTACACCGCCCCTGATATAGATGCAAGTCCTCGCGTCATTAGTTGGACAGTCATAGAGCACCATGCCTCCTGTCCCACCTAAGCCTTTTATAGTCCCCTTATACAGATAAGGTTCCTGTATCAAGGCAACGTCGTATGTGTTAAGCTTCAGTTGCCGAGCCAGAAGGGCAGTAGCGGCTCTGCAATGATGCAAATTAATTTGTACACACCTTAGTCCCTCCATCTTGGATGATTTTGATGGGTCTGTGTTGATATGGGAGGGCCTTACTCTTGAGGCCCCTCCTCCATCGCCTGGCTCTCCTCGAGAGCAGTCGGCGACTCGATTCCCAGGGTGTCGAAGTCCCCGAGGATGTCATCCTCGTGGTCTGTCTCCGACGCTCTGGTCCCAATCTCTGTTGCCTGCGCTGCGCCGTCAGCAGAGATTTCTTCAATGGCCTCCCCATGTTGTGGTGGTCCATCCTCGGAGGGCTCCACTTCTGCTTCCGCAGCAGGCGCCTCTCCCTTGTCTTCTTCCAGGAGCTTGAACGAGTATCGTTCAATCCCTCCTGGAAGAGAGTAGCCCGCGGCCTTGATGACCCCAGCGGACACCCCGTCCATGAGGACGATACGACGGATGCCGGTCTGCTCAGTGAGCGTATTCACGACCTTCCAGTCGTTCGTCCTCAAGGTAGGGTTGAGTCGCTGGAGCAATCGAATGGCCCGGGCAGAGTCTTGCAACGCCAAGTTGCGACTCTTCCATGCCATTTTGACTGGCTTTGGAAGGTCCCTGGCGTCAACAACCTTGAGTTTCAGGGCACCAAGTTCCACATTGTGGATGGCACCCCGAAACCAGTTGGCTGCATCAGAGTTGTCGCAGGATACATGAATTGCACCCGCGACGACTCCGGGAGCAACCGTTAGGACAGGCAGAGGATCCGGCGCCACTTCCAGTTTCTCAATTATGAGCTCCTGGATCGGCACCAAGTCCTCCGCCTTCAAGTACTCCTCCGGGCACTTGACTGTCACGACAGCGAGTTTCACAGCCGCCACCGCATCCCTAAAGGATCCGGTTGAGGATGATTGCCCTTGGGTCTTCATCCTCTTGGCCGCCATGTACCCGCTGTCCCCGCTGAGAGCAGCACGCGGTTTCTTTGATGGGCCCTCCGTAGGAGTCCCCGCCAGAGCCGCCTGCTGTCTCAGCTTTTGGCGCTTTTTCCTGCGCGCCCCAGATCGTCCAACCGGAAGCCAGCCTGATTCATGCTGGCCGACGGGAGACGACGAGGTGCTGTCTTTGCCGGTCGCGTCCGGGGCCGCAAAGTCCGAGGTCATACGATCTCTAACGCAAGCGTCCCGTATCGCGCCAGCTTTGGCAGTACCCTTATGCCCGGTGGGCTGGTTTGCAGTTCCGCCCTTCGGTGGTCCCGCAGCAGTGCCGGCCCTCGACAGTGCCGCGACAGTCCCGTCATTTGACAGTCCCGCCACAGCCCCGCCTTGAGACGATCCCACTGCAGTATCACCTCTGGACGTTCCTGCGGAAGATGCAGTCCCGGCTTGCGCCGGTCCCGCCGTCTGGTGTGCAGTCCCAGCTTTCGCCGGTCCCGCCTTTTGGTGCGCAGTCCCAGCTTTCGCCGGTCCTTTCGCCTTGTGGTTTTTTTTAATTAAATTATCCATTAAACCCGATAAAAACAATTTTCATCCCTCGACTATCCCCACCCGCCATGGAGTGCTCAAGTGGCGATGCTACGGTAGCACCAGGGATTAGTCGAGGGATATAGCCCCCCCCCCATTAGTTTCCCACGAGACTGCACGACACCAACTCACACCGCTACCACTAGCGATGCGAGCGAGCGCCGCCGCCGTCTGCAAGCCCCTAATGGGAGTGAACTCGCCTGGGGGCCGTCTGACCGGACCCCGCAGCCGATTGACCGTAGCTGGCTAGGCTACGGCCACCCGTGTGAGAAGAAATCCGGGCCAAAGTGGAGTGTTGCCTCAGAGACGTTAAACCGCCTACGCTCATCGGCTCAGCCACCAGGATCCCATAATCCTTCCGTACGGGTCCCTGCGCACGGCACAAACACGCAGGAGGTCATTACTATCCATCATCTGATTTTTTCCGATGATGGACACCCAGGGGCATGACCTCGCCACCCCTGTGATAGGGCGCCCGGTGATTTCTGTTACGTCTATTTCATAGGGAATTAGACCAAAAACAGGGCGGCAACCACGAGAAGGAAAATCACCGAACTTGCCTTGAGGATCATCACGACCGTGCGCTCTCCCTCAAGACCACGCCACCTTGCCGTCTCTGAAGGAGTCAGACAAGGTAGGACTGCATCGACAAAGCCAAGCCCCTTAGGGCTTGTCGCTGAGGGCTCAAAGCGCAAGTTTGTTAAAACAGCCCAGCCCCAAACTAACTAACTTCCCTAATATAATTATTTGATTTTTGAACACAAGTTATCTTAAAAACAGTAAAAAAGAGTTCGGTAACCACAAACAGTAGTAGACGCCATGTTGTTATGTTTTTGTTTACTCAGAGCCGTCAAGCGCCATCTGGCGGGAGCAATTGGCAGTAATGTTCCCTATTGTTATATTATAAATAAATATTAAGTTTTTTCGAATAAGGCGCAGGTCACACAGAAATGGCGTCGGGCGCGCACATTTCACGGGCGGCTTCCTATTTCATTCAAATTTAAAAGAATATGTATAGAAATAAAGTGCAATTTAGGACACACGGTATGTCATCATAAACACGATCGATCAACGAGAATAGGTCTAGACTTTAGCGCATATTCTATTTTAGGCGATGAGTAAACAACCTTTCTGTGTAAAGTTTTGCGGTATTTTAATGAGCAACTAGCTAAGAATTTAGTATTATAGTCATTAGGGAGAGCCAAAACAGAATACCTTTACTTCAAAGGCATTCTGTTTTCCTACTATTGGTAGCCTACTATTTTTTATAGCTGGTAAAATCTCATGACATAGTTTTTTTGTAAAGTATACAAAGAAAAGAAGAAATAAATTTTCGTTCATTGCCACAACAAAAATATATAAATCTACCAATTAGAAAAAAATATGATGATTTTGCCAATAGGTTATAATGTTAGGTTGCATACCGAGTGGTATGGAGAGTGCAGTGGTGGTTTAGTGGTATCAGCCGCGACTTATAAGTTGTAGGTCGTGGGAGGCAGGCGCTTTACTTAGTGTAAATTATTTCACCACAACTGGTCTCAAAACTGTGAAGGAAAACATCGTGAAGAAACCGACATGTCCTAAAAACAAAAATTCGAATACATGTGACATCCACCAACACGCATTGGGCCCGCGTGGTGGAATACGGCCCATCCCCTCTCACAAAGACGAGACCTGTTTCCCAGCTGTGGGAACATTAAAAAGGCTGATGATGGTGATGATGATACCGAGTGGTATTGCTACCTATCCCTGATTTTCAGCTATAGCCAATTTGTGTTGTGACTCTTCACATTAAATACATTTATGATAATTAGGCATCTTTTCTTTTTATTTAACACGTAACAAGGATTTCCCACTGGCAAAAAAACATGAAATGACAAACATACATTCATGTCCTATTTAATTAACTCATTTAGAGGATGAACTTTCATAAATCCTTGCATAATGTTCACCTTCGTAATATAAGGATTTATTGTGCAAAACTCCTTCAGCGGCAACGAGACCGTGCGTTGTCTGACAGAGAATGAATGAATTTATGATTTTTTAAAGTTCCGTACTCAAAGGGTAAAAATGGGACCCTATTACTAAGACGCCGCGTTCCGTCTGTCTGTCTGTCTGTCTGTCTGTCCATCTGTCACCAGGCTGTATCTCATGAACCGTGATAGCTAGACAGTTGAAATTTTCAAAGATGATGTATTTCTGTTGCCGCTATAACAACAAATACTTAAAACAGAATAAAATAAATATTTAAGTGGGGCTCCCATACAGCAAACGTGATTTATTTGCTGTTTTTTTTGCGATAATGGTATGGAACCCTTCGTGCGCGAGTCCGACTCGCACTTGGCCGGTTTTTTTAGTAGATATAATTGCTTTTGCTATTTTTAATAATTTATTTTGCCCTCCACACCGCCAGAGACAGAAACAGATGGAAAAAGACCGTACGAGAGAAAGTGATGCAGAAGGCAGGTCACGACCCTCAATACTGAAGGAGGAGGAGTAGATATAATAATAAATATCCCTTTACTAAAAGGTTATCTAATATACATTATACCCCTTTAGTAAAAGGTTACAAAAGTTGAACACCCACAAACAATACCGACGTCATCCTAAACTATCATTACATAACTATATCTACATGTACCAAAATTTGGCAAAGTCTTCATAATCCGATACTTCTGGGAAACTGCGCAATATTAGCGTATCAGATATTTTCGAAGGCAAATAGGCCAATATGCCTCTGTGACATCTTGTTAGTGGCTTAAATAATACTATATTTAAGGAAAATATGGTAGGTTTTTGTATACGACGTTGAGAGTCAGGGATTTATTAGGATAGGTCATTATTTGGGTAGTGTCCTTGTATCTAAAACCAGATAAGTGGATGGAAGTATTTTTGACTTTGCCCTGTAGTGCGACGGTATAGACTGCCGGGCGAGCACGGGCTACTGTTTACATTTTTATTATAGTTTGGGAGCAAAAACCGTGATAAAATGCGTGACTCAAGCCTATGGGGATCACGTATGACAGTATAGAGTAGTAGTGGTTCAGTGGTTGGATCTGATTTACGAGTTTAAAGTTGTGGGTTAGAACCCAAGCAGGCGCTTTACTTTGTATAACTTATTTTATCATTACTGCTCTCAAAACGGCGAAGTAAAACATCGTAAGGAAACTGGCCAGGTGGTATATACCAAGGTGGATTACTGCCCACTTCCAGAGAAAAGTGTGATTATTCTATGAATGACGAGTGCTGAAACTGACAAAAAATCTGCTGTTTATAATTCGCATAACTGGACAAAATGTAGGGAACAACGGATCTTTATTCGCAATTTCATGGTATGTCCTTTGTAAAAGTTGTATACATTTATGGATGCTTTCACCCTCTGAAATATTAGCAATGAGTTAAAATTAAGTCGACCTGTATTATATATCTGAGAGCAGCGGTGGCCCAGTGGTATCGGCCGCGACTTACAAGTTGTAGGTCGTGGGTTCGAGCCCAGGCAGGCGCTTTACTTTGTGTAAATTATTTCATCACCACTGCTCTCAAAACGGTGAAGGAAAACATCGTGAGGAAACCGGCATGTCCTAGAACCAATAATTCGAAGACATGTGACATCCACGTGGTGGATAACGGCCCATTCCCTCTCACAGGGAGGAGGCCTGTGTCCCAGCAGTGGGAATATTAATAGGCTGATGATGTGTATTATATATACTTATTCTCCAAATTAATGTCTTCTACCTTGTGCATTGTCTCCCAGTCACGGGAGAGTTTATGCAGGTATAGATCCTATAACTGAAGATGGAGAAAAAGTATAATCATAAACATCCACCTTCATATTTAACATTCACCACCATATCACAGAGATTAGTCACCGCATAATGTTAAAAGGATAATCTTGTGTGATAAGTAACTAAGTCCGCAGGATTCTCTCGTAAGTGCGGCACAGCGGCACCCCTGACCCTCATCGCTGGCGACAGTTGAGTTGTCAATTTGCGTTTAGCGTTTCCCGTTTACTTTGATTTATACGGGTAAAGAGATTGAACATTTTGTTTGTAAGTATTCCCCTAGCGGTTCTATGAAAAATGAGATGTGAACGAAATATATTCTATTGGGGATTTAAGATAATATTGTGTTCATAGTTGAAATATTTTTTAAGGGATTTCAGTGGGTTTTGGTTTTAGACAAAGACAAACATAAGTAGCGAGATCCTTCGTCGATGTTCTAAAGAGGCTCTTACAAGGTCGATTATCAAGGTCTTCGTCCGAATCAATAAATAATAAAGAGTCTGCATGAAGAGCAGTAGTGGCCCAGTGGTATCAGCCGCGACTTACAAGTTGTAGGTCGTGGGTTCGAGCCCAGACAGGCGCTTTACTTTGTGTAAATTATTTCATCACCACTGCTCTCAAAACGGTGAAGCAAAACATCGTGAGGAAACCGGCATGTGCTAGAACCAAAAATTCGAAGACATGTGACATCCACCAACCCGCACTGGGCCCGCGTGGTGGATAACGGCCCATTCCCTCTCACAGGGAGGAGGCCTGTGTCCCAGCAGTGGGAACATTAATTGGCTGATGATGTGTGTGTGTGTGATGTGTATTATATATACTTATTCTCCAAATTAATGTCTTCTACCTTGTGCATTGTCTCCCAGTCACGGGAGAGTTTATGCAGGTATAGATCGTATAACTGAAGATGGAGAAAAAGTATAATCATAAACATCCACCTTCATATTTAACATTCACCACCATATCACAGAGATTAGTCACCGCATAATGTTAAAAGGATAATCTTGTGTGATAAGTAACTAAGTCCGCAGGATTCTCTCGTAAGTGCGGCACAGCGGCACCCCTGACCCTCATCGCTGGCGCCAGTTGAGTTGTCAATTTGCGTTTAGCGTTTCCCGTTTACTTTGATTTATACGGGTAAAGAGATTGAACATTTTGTTTGTAAGTATTCCCCTAGCGGTTCTATGAAAAATGAGATGTGAACGAAATATATTCTATTGGGGATTTAAGATAATATTGTGTTCATAGTTGAAATATTTTTCAGGGACTTGAATGGGTTTTGGTTTTCGACAAAGACAAACATAAGTAGCGAGATCCTTCGTCGATGTTCTAAAGAGGCTCTTACAAGGTTGATTATCAAGGTCTTCGTCCGAATCAATAAATAATAAAAAGTATGAAACCATTTGTTACTATGTTTTATACAAGGTATTGCCATCGGTTCCGTTCCCGAGGATTTGTTATGTTTCGAGTTTTCCAACGTAACCGTTATTTTTCCAACGAAAATTTTGCTGTTTCGGCATTCATGCCGATTCTGTATTACGGTTAAACTTTTTTGGTATTGAATAATAATATATGGCTCTGGTCTGGTTTTATTGTTAAGGTTTATTTTTATTTTACCTGCATTTTTTACTTGTGTGATAAATTAAATGTAGAATCATTGATATGTAAATGTTACTGAGGGTTTGTGGCTATATAATTTTTATTTATTTCCACTTTCACAACAATTATTATTTTCTGTGAAATATTTCATGTTAAGTTGATTGCGTATTCTTTCCTACAATTCGACCCCGGTGTACCGGCATGTGTGTATATACGTACTTACCTAGAAATACCAGACATTGTTTGGGGCTTTAGAAAATATTAAGGCAGTATTTTCACTGAAATTAAGGTCATAGGGCATAATCTGACCTGCTTTGCGAAGAGTAGCGGACATTAACTAAAATAGTTTTATACTAAATAGAATAACGTGATCTTTCATTGCATATATTTATTTGATTCATAATCGATGGAAAAAATGTACCGAATCGTTTCAAAAAATCAAACGGTTTCAGAAGACTTTGAGCTAGTTCAAACATGGCGGAATCCGTGCGGATGCAAATCGCGCGGTTATACCGCGCGGATCTTATTTACATTAGCACCTATTAATTCGTCTATACGCTACCGCCACTCAACCGCTTGAAAATGAATTCGCGCGGTCGCCGCTCGGATCTATTTACTTGACGTACCTAGAGCACGTTCAGTTGCTCCGCGGAAGACGCGCGTATCGGACGGTGACAATGGATCGCTTCGACACGGTATTCATCGATGAGGTGGAAAAGAGACCTGCTTTGTGGGACATCCAATGTGCAGAATATTGCAATAAAATTATTAGAAACGGAGCTTGGCAGGAACTGATGGAGATTTTTGGCGAAAATGAGGATTATTTGGAAAAAGGATATTTTTGGTCAGTAGGTATTTAATTTTACATTTATCAGAAAAGTTTACATATTTTGTAATAAGACAGTCTACCCCAAAAAACAAAACTGTATAAAAACGTTGTTATGCTTATTGGAGGTTAGTATCGGAATTACTGCTACCCTAGCACTCCGCACACACATCCGTGCCTGTCTGAACAGATGCGCTTAGAACCGCGCGGATTCCGCCATGTCTGAACAGGCTCTTAATTTTTCGTCTCTACATTTCATTAAAACTGAGGTATTTCCTAAAGTTTTCCATGTATCGTTATAAGAGACACTATCGGACCGTGTAATAATCAGCGTCAGTCATCATCTGCCTAGCCTTTTCCCAACTATATTGGGGTCGGCCTCCAGTCTTACCGGATTTAGCTAAGTATCAGTGTTTTACATGGAGCGACTGCCTATCTGACCTCTACAACCCAGTTACTGGGTAACACGGTACCCCTTGGCAAGACTGGTGTCAGATCTCAAGCTTCTGACTACCCGTAACGACTGTCAAAGATCATCAAATGACAGCCGGGACCAACGGCTTAACGTGCTTTCCGAGGTACGGAGGATACTCGGTACGTTGAAATGGTCACCCATCCACGGACCGACCTCGTCAAGCGTTGCTTAACCTTGATGATCGTCCCGTGCGGCTGTTTTTATTTAGCCACGAGCTCCTAATCAATAATCAGCGTCAGTATTTTTACAAAATCAAAAGGTTCGATTCCTGGCTAAAAATATTGAGTTTTCAAAAATCCCATAATGCAGTTATAGTTTTAATCAAAACTGACCTGAGACTCCTTTCAGTGTTTATTATATTTTTTCCTCATAGTTACGTATTTGGGCCACTTAAAAAGCTCCCGATGTATATGATAATATTATATTTTTTATATACCCCCTTGACTCACATTAATGTGATTAATGCCATAGTAAATCAGAGCCATATATCAATACATTCTAGTATTTTTTTTTTGTTTAACTTACAAATACGAAACCCTAAGTCCAGGTTTACTCACGATATTTTCCTTCACCGTTGCCAACGATGTCCAAGATAAACTTAGAAAGTACATACGAATTGATAAAGTCACATTGTTTCGTTTGTGTACGCCAAGGATATGGTTTCCATACTAAAATGCCCAATGACCTTTTTAGTTAACAGTTTCCAAAATTATGTTTAAATCCCATGTAATAGGGCCGGCCCTATTGCCATCAACACAAGTCCTAACACCGGACTGCTACTGAGAAATTCAAACTGGAAAACCCAATAATAATTTTTTTATTCAATTATTTGACAATATACCGTGTATAAAATACTTAATTAACTAAGACTACAAACATACACATTTAAACCAAAAACTACTCACTACCTAAACCAAAAAATATACTTAACTAAAATATGGCGTCAAAAAACTCCTCCACATCGTTGTCCACTGGTAATTTACCCAAAAGGCTGGCAGCATTGCCACGTTGTGTGGCAATGCTTAATCTCTGACCAAGGTAAAAGCCAGCCCTTGGGTCCCGCGAAGTGTCAACTAGGCGTTTGGAGAGATCTTTAAACAAAGCGTGAGCACTCGGACCAAGAGTTTCAACCCCAAATAATAATAATAATACATTGCCCAACAAAGTAGTCGTACCCAGGACCTCTCGCTTTGCAGTAACGCTTGCAACCACTAGATCAACGACACAGTTTTTTTAGTGAATTAAAGTTAGTTATACTTAAGAGGAAATATGGGCAGAGAGCGCCGACTGAATTTTCTTAGTTAAAAGTCATAATTCGAGGTTTGGCTCTCGTTTCTTTCCTCCTCCAATATTGTACCAATTTAAAAGATATTCCATAAACTGGTAAATTAACAATTATTACTATGTCTCTATTTTTCCTTATTTCATTTATATTTGTCAAATTTGTACACTAAGCCTCTGTTGACAGTGCAATTTTGAGCAATTTTTGAGGGTTTGTTAATAAAGATAATGTATCATCAAAAAGGATAACATAGGGACATAGACGAGGAGGAAATAGGCGAGAGCCATACCTCGAATTATGACTTTTTACATAGGAAATTCAGTCGGAGCTCTCTGCTGCCCCCGTTGCCTCTTAACTGCGCCGCACTACGAGTTCGAACTGAAAAATAACTTAAATTTCAGAAGTCGTTATTCCTGTTTTCGTTTTTTATTTGAAATGGGTTAGCTCTTGACACTAGTCTAGGTCAGAGGTGACAGAGACAGAGTCTACGATGGAATATGCTTACCCAGAAGAAGCCTGGTCACTCTAACTTTGAAGAGATTCGGGTTGAATGTGTCCGGAAACACAGACACAGGTACTGAGTTCCACTCATTCGCTGTACGCATTATAAAGGATGTTTGGTAGAGCTTGGTGCGAATTACTGGAATGGCAACCAGGTAAGGATGGTAACTTGCAATGCGTCTAGATGTCCGGTACTAGAAGGGGGCCGGTAGGATGAGTACGGTCTGTAGAAAACCGGCAAGCAGGCAACCTTGCGGCGAGGAGCCAAGCTGTGAAGCTTAACACTCATCTTTACTCATTCTTAGCTCTGCGTTCCACCGAGTCAAGCGCTGCAAGTTGATATTTAGCTGAGCCATCCCAAAGATGGCTGCAATGCTCCATGCAGGATCGGACTTGCGCTTTCTATAGTGTTTAGTTTTTTGACACCGACTTCCGAAATTGAAGTTATTTTTCAGTTTGTAGTGTTTAACACGCTTTTATTAGCTTGGTATGTATGTATCTATGTATCAATGTATCAATGTATCAATGTATCAATGTAACAAATGTATCAATATATCAATGTAACGGAATCTTTGAACGTGATTTTCACCCACATCAAAACGTTGGATTGATTTGAAACTTTGCACACTTATCAAGGACCGATGACAATGCAATAATTTAAACAGTTTGTCCCATTATCCTTACCAATAAAGCGTGTTTTTTAGTTTTTAGAACTACAATTTATTTTATTTATAAGTCGGTTGTATTTTTTTTTGTATTAAAGATTTTATTTTTCACTTTTTAGTTGTGATACATAATTGGCCAGTTCTATAGTTATATATAATATACCTATAATACCCAAAGTGATGCCAGAATAGATTACCTCAATAACACGAAACTTGAAATAAGAGTATACCAGGGTGAACTGTGCACATCTGCTTATCCTATTAGAGCGTGTTGATGTTATTTTATGAAATGCTTTAATCAATAAACAATTTAAAAAATCTCGAAAAATCGAAAATCTCTTGCGATTGCTGCAATCCCAAGAGATTTTACGTCATTTATTAAAGATTTCTGATGTATATCTCCGAAGTTCTTCACCAGATCTTGATCAAATTTAAATAGGGCCACATGAGAAGCAACAAAAAGGTTCATCTAGTAAAATATTCACAGATAAAAAAAAACAGCCGAAGTGAGAACTTCCTCATTTTTGAAGTCGTTTAAAACAGCAGCTGAAACGCAGCTGAACATAGTAACCGTTAATAAAACCGGCCAAGTGCGAGTCGGACTCGCGCACGAAGGGTTCCGTACCATTACCGCAAAAGACGCACGTTTGTTGTATGGGAGCCCCACTTAAATATTTATTTTATTCTGTTTTTAGTATTTGTCGTTATAGCGGCAACAGAAATACATCATCTGTAAAAATTTTTACTGCCTAGGTGACAGACGGACAGACAGACAGATGGACCGCGGCATCTTAGTAATAGGGTCCCGTATTCACCCTTTGGGTACGGAACCCTAAAAACAATCAATTTATTACATTAGTAACTTCAAATTGTTTTCTCTATTTTTAATGTTTTACTTTTCTTTTTCTTTATTATCTTCATTTTAATTACATAAATACGGACTGAAAAACTATAATTGTAAATTAGGCCAACTGCGATCCCTACTGTTACTTATAGCACAGGGAATCCCATTTTAATTGACACAGTTTAGTTGTTGAATTCTTGTTATTATTTGACCCAATAAACGTATTTGAAATTTTGAAAATAGAACCATTCTAAAATTAAATATTCATAGTAACTGCGTGAAAATAATTCCTGAAGCCCAGGCCTGCAGTCAACAACTCGTTAAATTTGGCTCAGATCGGGAATTAAGCGGAACTCACCCTCCATGTAAATTAAACCATCTGAGCGAGTGTTGCAACGGAAACCGAATGATTTATTCCTGCAAGCTCAGTAATAGCTTTTTAATTCCTTCTGTTGGCGATCGAAACGAAGAAATAGGTTATATCATTGAAATGAAAACATCGTTACACTGAAAAAAAGGATAACCGAATTGTTTTGATGCAAACTAAATTAATTATCTTACCAATAATATAAATCATACTATCACACTCACACTATCACAATTACATTTTAAAGGCGAAAGTTTGTATGTGTTTCTGTTTCTTTGTTTGTTACTTCTTCACGCTTAAGGGTACACTAGTTGACGGCACGAACTATTTTTTGCGCAGGGTTAAAATGCATTTTATATCAACCGACAACACGTGCGGAACAGATAGTTGCTGTGATGAGCAGTAGGAAGCTAGTTCGCGTACGAATACACACTTTTGCAAATTTGTAGCGAAATGGATAATGATTTAGGACGAAACCGAGCGCGCGAAATTTTATAAACAGACCTTTGGCAGTCTAGATATCATGAAAAAACTACTAAATCTATCTGTTCAAAATAAAATTATTTGCATTGTTGAACTACTAATCTATCCTTGTATGGAGGCGTTTTGCAATTTTTCGTCTTCTTATGGTATTTATTCGCGGCCAAAAATGCGTTAAAATTAGCGTCAAAATGTGGTACTTTCGACGCTCATAACTTTCAAATATTTTCTTTTTTTACTTTTTTGCTTCCATACAGGGCTAGATAACGATGAGACAAATTGATATCACTTTTTATTTTGAACGTACATCGTCAAACAGTGGAACAATCCCTAGACTACGTTTGTATGGAAGGATTTTCGACTAGTGTAACCTTAAGCGGCTGGACGGATCTGGACGAAATTTGACACAGAGATTTTATGCCGTTAAAATGTTTCCGTTAGGATGATGAAACACTATTCACGCCGGTAAATCCGAAAGCAGAAGGAAGTTAATACAAAACTAATTAGCAAAACTCTGTTTAGTGGCTAGTAATACAAAGTTAGCAACTCCCAATAATTTCGTAACCAGCAACCAAACCTTTGGTAACAGTTATTTTTTTTTTTTGCAATGTGTTGTTCTGTGGTTATTTCAAACCAACCGTGACTCAGAAGTTGTTTTTGCTTGAAGACCTTGTTACGTCCCACGTCTCGTAATCAGAAGGACTTAAAAGTTGCCCGATAATTTCCTAGTAAATGAAATCTTAATGTAAATAAATCAAGCTACCAAGCATCGCCTGACTGATTTAGACGAGGATTTTTTGTTTATTTTTATTTGAGACTAGCTGTTTTCCGCGGCTTCGCTTCCGTGGGCCACCCCCACAGGACCCGTTTTCGGGATAAAAATAGCCTATATCACTCAGGAATAATGTAGCTTTCTATTGGTGAAAGATTTTTTTAAATCGGTCCAGGAGTTTCGGAGCCTATTCGGTACAAACAAACAAAAAAATCTTTCCGCTTTATAATATTAGTATAGATAGATGGGTTTGCTGTAGATTTTGTTGTTTCAATTAGTTTTTCTTTGAATTACGTCTGGTTCTTTTTATTTGTGTCTAAACTTAGATGGTATATGTGTATGAGACTGTTTCTCATTCAAGCAAAACAAATATCTCACAAGTTTCAGTCTCGGCGTGATGATGTTACAAAATACACGAATTAATTATACTCACAAAACCGAAATTGAACTAATTAAATCAGACAAGGGAAATCCCAATTTCCCCGAAACCAACGGACAAATGTTTTTTTAAACTGTCCATGCAAATTAAATTGCTTTCGAAACACCAACCTGGCCCGTGTCTTCCGTAGACACTCCAATATCTATTTAGTTTAATAAATGTCGTAGTTTATTTTTTAAAGAAAAATTATTCCGACTTTGATGAAGAATAAAGTCCAAGGCTTTTGCGTCGCTGGGGAGCGAAGGTTCAATCTAAATTTGACGTTGAAGTAGTTATTTGTTTTGCTATATTTCTGGCGAATGTAATTACGTGGTTCTTTGTTCCCAGATCTAACCCAATTAAAGATCGGTATCGTGGATTTTTGTTGTGAAAACGTTATTTATTTTATTTGGAAGCAGTCCTGTCCCGTTCTCGTTTAAACCTTGAATTATAATTTGATTGGTAAAGAAAAATATTTTGTATTTATGTAATCGAAACAATTTTTTCGGGCTGACTGACTAGAGACGGGAATTGGTTTTTATAAATGTGAGCTTAGATAGAAACCTATTCTTAATTGGTAGAATAAAAGAATAATGTATTTGATAAATCAACATAATGTTTGCTACAGGGCGAGTGTACAGTGGTTCCAATTCATTTTTGTGACACCCAGCGATATCGCCAAACATTTCATGTCCATTTGAAATTTTGTAAGACTTTCTAGCGGTCAGGAATTTTCAATTCCAAACTCAACAGCCAGAGCTAAACAAAGTTATAATACAATCTAACGTAACGTCAGAATAAAAGCAACGTATTTCATGTGGGGTTTGGGATTAAATCCCAGATTTTCTGGTAAAATATTTTGTTTTGGTAGAATATTTCTAGTTTACCATAATAGTTTTGAATTTCTTACTTTTCACGAAACTGCGTTCGTGCTAAATTAAAATAGTTCTTTTTCGTTTTTATAGCTATAGGGTAATGGACCTTAATTTTTGTTTTAGGTCCAATAGCGCTAATTAATATGATTATCAATTTTTGATAGGCTAAAAATATGGTGATATTTTTCGATAACTTTAATGACTGTTAATGTCCAATTTGAATTAAGTTTATTTAAGTTAAACACAGAAATAAATATCTAATTACAAATTATTTGCTCCACTAAAATACATCCTACTTTCTACTAATTTCATAAAACGAAAATTTGTGAGTGTGTTTGTTACTTTATCACGCTTAAACGGCCGGACGGATCTTAAAGTCAGGAATAGCACATAGATACTTTTTATCCCAGGAAAAAACATGCCACCGGATAATTTTATACATTCACGCGGGCGAATCCGCTGGCAGAAGCCAGTGTAAATATAAATCTGAAAATTACATTACAAAAAACAAATCACCCAGCTTTCTCACAGAAATGAATCAAACAAAGTTTAAAGCAATATTGAAATGGATGTGAAAAGCGAAGTGCAAATTGATTCGAGCGATCTGTCGTCGGCGTCGAGTCGCGAAGATGAGGGTAGTGGCAGGACGATGAAGCGACTACCGTCCCTCTGATTGTTTGTTGTACTCTAATGATTTAACAGCTTTATTATAATAGAGGAAGTGTTTTCAGAAATTGGGAATTAATCACGTTTTAGTTGGTTTATTGTTGGGTTATACCTTGTTTTCGCAGTTTCTTTAATGATTTGATAGACTCAAAATGAAGAAATCTGATAAATGGGACACAGAAGTCATAAAATATCATATTAGCAAAATAAGTGCTGGATAAGTTTGCCCGATAGCCCTACCGGAGAGAAGAAAACAGATACAGATATTTTATTTCATACCAATGCCAAGATAACTTGGGAAAGGTTAGGCAGATCTAGCTGTTTCCCAAGTTATGTTGGCATTGGTTTCCAGTTTTACCAGACGTAGTTAAATATCTGTAATATATTTCATGGTGGCCCAGTGGTTATGACCCCACCTCTCGTGCTTGAGGTCTTGGGTTCAAATCCGGGCAAAATAGTTGGTATAGTCGCACCACTGACAACCCCATGTCATGTCCAGGTAATCTCTGTCCATTCCAAGTTGCCTGGAAGAGATCGCAGAATGCGATAAGGCCGCCCATTGTATGTTTCTAGTATTAAGTTTCTTTTTTCTTGTTTATTATGGTGTACAATAAAGTGTATATAAATAAATAAGTAAATAACCTAATCCTCCTCAATCTCGTTGAAACTCTTTTCATGAGATTTACAACGAGACTAGGAGATATGAGCCTATATATCCAACCCATAGGAGACTCATTCGTATCCAGCCAGTGCATCGCATGTGCACAGAAGGTGGTCCATGCGTTCCGTATGTTGGTTGTGTTCCACACAACCTGCACATGGGTGTCGCGGTTAGACCCATCTTCAGTCGTTGGTTCCAAAGTGCCCAGTAAAGGCCCCAAGCAGATAGCGGATTTGCCCCCTGCTCATATTCCAAATGCATTCCCGTGCTTTGAACGTAGAGCCCAGGAATTTCTTGGAGTGTTGTAGACCGGTATTAGACAGCTATTCTGCTCGTTGTCTGTGATCTGCAAACTCCCTAAATGTGGCTTAGACACGTCGAAATGCGTACACGCGCCACGCGAGTGCGGTGTGGAAGCGAGATAAAACATGGTGTGCCGTGTTTTGCGGGTATTACTTTTATGTTTACGTCAAGAATTCTAAATACTCGTGCTTTTGGTTTTAGTCACATCATAATTTTGGGTATTTTATTTTTTATCATACTGTATTTTTATTTTATGTTCTTTGTATCTATTTTAACATATACAACAGATTTGGTTTCCGTACCTCACGTCCTAGGCGACCACTGAAAATCAGCGCCGTGCTGTGGGCCCCCCACGGCACAGCATTATGTTGAGTGGAAGCCTTCTTGCCACAATCACGACATGCATCTGCCTGACATCTTTTCATCCTATTTCTTTTCTGTTATAAATAAAATTTAGGTAGTCTATGTTATTATTGTTTGATTTATTTCTCGTCTTTACTAACTTAATTTAAGTACTACTAATACAGACTATTGTTAAGGGTTTAGCATAAGCATGTTTTTTTTATTGTAACTTGTTGTGACAAATAAACACTTTTCTTTCTTTCTTTCTCCTACACATGGTTCTGGACCTACAAAATCATTTGCTGAGCTCTCTCTTGCCAGTTCGTCTGCCACTTCGTTAACATGGATTCCTTTGTACCCAGGGACCCACATCAGTCTTTCTCTGTTATGCTTCTCAAGCCTGTTTAGGGATCGGATAGTTTGGAGTCTACTTTGTTCCTAAAAAGTGGACTCCAAACTTATTCTAAATCCAGACAGCAAGACGATGTTCACGACTCTGCTCACGACGCAGCGCAGGAGACAGAGATCCGTCGATCTCTGTCTCCTGTCGATCGGAGAGCGTCAGAGGCAGACAGCGAGGACTTCGATACCCTGGCGATTAAGTCGCCAACTGCTCTCGAGATTGCCCTTGGGGCTTCATCCTCTTGGCCACCATGTCCCCGCTATCGCCACTGAGAACAGCATGCGGCCACTTTGATGGTCCTCCCATGGGAGTACCTTCTAGAGCCGCCTGCTGTCTCAGCTTTTGGCATTTTTTCCTTTACGCCCCAGATCGTCCAACCGGGAGCTAGCCTGCTTCATACCGGCCACCGGGAGACGAAGTGGTGCTGCCTTTGCCGGTCGAGTCCGGGGCAAGGTCCGAGGTCGTACGACCTCTAACGCAAGGTTCCCGTGTCGTGCCAGCTTTGGCAGTACCCTTATGCCCGGCGGGCTTGGTTGCAGTTCCGCCCAACGGTGGTCCCGCAGCAGTGCCGACCCTCGACAGTGCCGCAGCAGTACGAAAGGGCGTGTCAGACTTTTACTGACTAAAACCCACTCGTGTTCCTTCAGTTGCTTGTGCCAGGGCCGCGGTAACTCTCTTTTAAATTTATCCGCGACCCAGACAGACATCGGCCCTAGCGGACCCTGTCAGTTTTGATGACATCTCTTTGAGGCACGCCGTCAACTCGGGCCTGGTCCCATTAATAGCCATCCGCAATCCCGCGCCTACGGTGGCCGGGAATCGGCTTGCGACTCCCGATGCCCAGGGCGTCTCGCCCCGCTCGCGTCCCGCCTTGTTTTTATTATTTTAGTTATCCAAAGATGCCGAGAAACCATTCATCTCTCGACTACCCCCACCCGCCATTTTTTTTTGGGGTAAAATGTTCAATAGGTTTCTCTTTACCCCAAAAAATGCTTGGTTCTTGTGCGATTGGCTGCGGTAGTGAAGCCGGGCAAAAACTAGTCCGATTCTAATTAGTGGCAA
Source organism: Orthosia incerta (assembly GCA_948252205.1). NCBI lineage: Eukaryota > Metazoa > Arthropoda > Insecta > Lepidoptera > Noctuidae > Orthosia > Orthosia incerta. Next base: position 14,248,102 of record OX411748.1, read on the forward strand.
ATTACCACAAAAGAACAAACCCCACTATCCCTAAGCTATTCTATCTGTATGAATGACAGATTCCTAGAAAAGCAATTTTCCTTGATGTTCTGCTATTGGAACATGAAAGCAACAGTTTCATGCTGGCGAAATGCCTCTATATTTATTTAAAAAGAAACTAGAGTATTAAGATGAAAAATTATGCTTATTTTATGGCTTTTCAGCTTTCCTCTAAGTAGTTTATTTTTGATTTAACATAAGTACTTTTCTACGAACTCAAAATTGAAAATTAAGATTGATTTCATTTTTGTATAAAAGTTTAACAGCTTATGGTTGTGTTACTAGACATTACTGAATACAATAAAAAAAATATAGAATAGAAAATATTTTATCGACAACAGAAATAAACTACAACTTTTATTAAGGTGCCGATTCCCTTGAGCTGATTTTAAAATGAGAATCACGTCTAAATGGCTAGTCCTAATTTTTTGGAAAAAATAAATGTTATATTAGACAATTTTTTTAATAATTTGATGTAAGCAAATTTTGAGTTTAATTCGTATAACATAGTGTAATTAATTTGTAAAGTTATGTCTATAACGGACAAAAACACGACAATCACACCAAAACCGCTGGGTGTATTTTAATGAAGTCGACACCATCTCAAAGATAATTTAATTATCTACATTTTGATTTGAGGCTTTTTTTTAAGTCATGGAATTGTAAGGAAAGTACAAAAACTACTAAATTTTGGGTCGCGCGGGTGTGAAACGATTGCGCGTTTTGTTCCCTCAAGGTCGTTGGCGTTAGTCGTCGTCTTAAACCAAATAGATTGGCATTGAAGAGTCTACCGAAGACGTGGGCCAGGTTGGTGTTTCAAAAGCAATTTAATTCGCATGGACGGTTTAAAAAACATATGTCCGTTAGTTTCGGGGTAGTTGGGCTTTCTCTTGTCTGATTTGATTAGCTCAACTTCGGTTTGGGTATAATTAATTCACAAAATATTGTATCATCAACACGCCATGACTGAGTTTTCGAGATATTAGTTTTACGTGATTAACAAAATATCATAGATTGTTATTACCGTTAGTTTAGATAAAAAAGAAACAGACAATATTCGAAGAAAAACCAATTAACAATGTAATCGTCGTCTAAATCATTCAAGCGATGCTTGGTACTGGCAAATATCAAAATAAAGTAGAGCCTTAATCTAAGTATCCAATTTTACGATCTGCGCATTAAGGCTTAGCACGCACTGCTGTTGTATTCGAGCGTTTTTTTTCCGCCCATTCTGCGACCTATGGCATTGTATAAAGCTGCAAACATTGCGTTAAAAAATCACGCAGAAGTAATACCGCAACAAATCAGTGTTTTGCCACAGAATCCACCGCACCGCGGCGCGGATTAAATTCGCGCGAATATTTTGAGCTCTATGGACAAGTAGAAAGAGACAAAAGACGCCCGGTTTTTTAACCGCAGGGCGTGTTCGTTACGATTCAGTACGCGGATAACAATTCGAGCGAATAAAATCAGCGCGGCAAAAAATTGCATTGTGTGCTAAGCCTAATACGAAGTAAAATAATTATCCTAACACATGGCGCAATAAAGCAAAATTGATCTAAGTATTCCTAAAGGATTACTGGTAATTCGACATAGCATTAGCTACAATTTCAAAGAGCAATAAAGACCATTCATCTAGCAGTTTTATAGAAATATGCAACTTAATGACAAATTCTGGGTAAATATAAAAAGATAAAATTTTAAGTTTTTAAACTGTCATGGTCACTAACACTAACATTAACATTAAAAGCGGGCTATTTTTCATGTTTACTGTTTGTTGCGAGTTTCCGATATTTCGGTGCTGTTGCAAGCACCATGATCACGGATGAACACCGAAATATCGGGAACTCGCAACAAACAGTAAACATGGTAAATAGCCCGCTTTTAATGTTAATGTTAACATAACATTTTGATTATCTCGATTTTTTTAATTTTTTTTTTGGTTTCCGCTTAAGCTTACTCAGGAGCTTTGAATTGCTTTCGAATTGTTCATCTTGTTGAAAATACGTCGAAATTACAAGTAATCCTGTATTTACGTATTAATGAAGAAAATCCGTTCCTGGGAAGAAAGGTTCCTGGAAAAAGTAAAATGTCAATGAATTGATAAAATCACAGTCATAAAAGCGTTCATGCTTATCAAAATATGAATAGTTTGATAAGTACTAATGTGATTTTCAAAAATTTCGACCTTTTGGGTTTCTAGAAGCTTAAATATGACCTCACACACCTGTTGTAGGTTTGCAACAATATAACTTTGACTATAGCTCACACAAAAATAATATAATACACACGCGGCTTCGCTCCCGTCAACTGGCTACGTACCTACCCTATCCTACCCTATCCTACCCTATACCTACCCTACACCTACCCTACATACATGATTGCATAACTGAAACCGTTTACGCAGCGCACGCAACGGAAGCCCTCAAGAAGTAATATTCTTGCCCGTTTTTGCAACATTTTTCATTTATGCTCCGCTCCTATTGGTCGTAGCGTGATGTTATATAGCCTATAGCACTCAGGAATAATGTAGCTTTCTACCAGTGAAAAATTTTTTAGAATTGGATCATTAGTTCTAGAGATTACCTCCTACATACAAACTTACAAATTTTACCTTTTTATAATATTAGCATAGATAGATTTAGGTAACTATCATATCTCAAGTAATTCCATTCAATAGTTTACTATCGACTGTCGTCAGCGTTTATTAGGGAGTTCTGCTAGAGATAGCCATTGTCTGCGCAGATCGGCAATCCCTTTCAATGGGATAATCGATTCTTAAAGAATAATGAGCCCTTTCATTTGTAATGGACTCTATATAACTATATTTATAAAGGAACATAATACGTTCATACTTTGTTCTTTGAGTGCTTAAATGACTAAAATTGTTGCGGATATAGATTCAAATAAAAAACCGACTTCCAAAACTAAACTCTAAACAGTGCAAAAATAACTTTCGTTTCGGAAGTCGGTGTCTTTGGAACCTCTTGTTTTTTTTCGTTTTGCGACATTAAAGTTATTTTTGCTCTTTTTATGAATATTTCCTATCAACATAACACATTATGAATACAATTGTAATATTTAAGTTGTGTTATTATAGTATGCTGTATGTATTACGTTTATGCATTGTGTATTGCACACGTATTTGTTTAGTTTATTAGTGAGTAAGTATTTAAAATTGTTTTATATTTTTAATAAGCTTTTGTTGTGCACATGGATGTACTATCCTCGTATGCATATTTCTCTACGCAACTGAGGTTTGCTGTTAGAGAACCCAACTATGGGTTAAGCTCGCCTTTGTACATAAACTTTATTTTTGTATTTGTATGTTTTTATGTTTTGTGTACAATAAAGAATAAGAATAAGGTCGGTTGAAAAAAAATAGGCTGTCATGGCAGTGAAAACTTTAAACACAGTTATTCCGTCACGCGTCACACTGGCATGTCGATGACGCTGTCACATAATCATGTCGCTGATGCGAACCCATAAGTTTTGTCCCTACCAAAAATTTTTCAACACGATTGCATCAGTATTCATTTTAAAAAGAACCAAATGAAAATAAAGTTCTTGTATGTGTTTGAAAGAAAGAAAAACATAGAACTTAAAGTAATCATTCACCGGGGTATGGAAACACTAGTATTAATATTCAAGTTCATTTTTATGAAAAAAGACGAGTATATTTCACAGCGAGGCGACTTATTAAGTATTTATGTATGGAAAAGCAAACAGCTTAAACCCGTTTTCGTAAACATTTTTATTAGAATTTCCAAGTAGAGTTTATGCATTGGCTTTATCGATATAGAGTAGAATTCAATTTCACTGAATTCAGTATAAAATAAACTAGATTGTCAGGGGTCGTATTTATGTGGAGGACGGTATAAAAACACAATCTTAAAAGGCAGAGCAAACGCCCTAAGGATATAGGTAAGCTTCGGGAAAACTACGAGCACTTGTATGGAAACCCGCGGAGCTTATTGAAAAAATATTGCGTCTTAGGTTTCAAAGTAACGATAACAGTAAACGAAAATAGCTCAATCTGGTAGCTTTTTATGACAGTTTTGTGGTTGCGCCACACAACGCTGTTTGTTTTAAATTAATATTATTGCTGCACACTCTGGTAGAGGCAAAGTTGGTGTATACAGACAGCATGATGGCAGTGAGGCAAATACTAGGTACATTTCAGACTGCAGCTAAGAAGATAATTATTTTAATGCATTTTTTTAAGTGATTACTTCTTTAGCTGCCTTAAGTGATTTTTGGGTTTAGGAAAAACTTATAGGTTCGCATTAGCGACATGCTAATGTGACAGCGTCATCGACATGCTAATGTGACGTGTAACGGAATAGCTCTGTTTTTGAGTGGCGTTGACGGGCGACGCGCAGTGTTTATTCAAAAGTTTTATGTTTTCATTTCGGTCGGCAGCTCTCATGACGGCCTATTTTTTAAAATTCAATCTTATCTATTATAAAGAGGTAAAACTGTTTGTGGGAGGCTATCTCTGAAAGTCCTAATCCGATTAAGAAAATTCTTTCACTGATAAAGCCTACAATCTCGTTACGTGTCTTAGGGCTCTTTCAATTTAGACGTTTGGTGCGGGACTGCAGTGCCGCAGCGGTACGTAATGTTTGTCGTACTGTGCAGGCCTGGTTGATTTTTCCATACAATTTATACACCAAGAGCGCGGTGCGGCGCCGGTCGTACTGTGCAGGACGACTAAGTGTGTGCATAAATTGTATGGCAAAATCAACCGATCGGTATTTAACACTTTCATTATAATATAAATGATGTCCATGCAGACGAAACTTTAAAATCATTTTTAATATGTTTAGGCCTTATAAAATTCATGAACTTGATTACTAGAGATAGTTCTTTCACCATTGTTTCCTAGATAAAACCAGTCTAGGAAATTACTGTGTTTAAAAACAAAAATAAAACCAGTAGTACTAGTACCCTCAATTAGATTTTGTCACTTTAATTTTGTTATTTATCCTATTTATTTAGTAAAGTAGTGATATCAACTAAGATAAAACTACTAATATATCTTTCATAACTTTTATTCCTTTTTTTTTTCTCTGTAAATAATTACCTTAAATCTAATTAGTTTTCACTCTTTTTAAACTTATTAATTCTGTCCCTCACTCCTATTCTTTTCACATACTTAGCTGTTTCTTCTCTAATTCCAGGGTGCCTTTGAGATTGTCGTCATCATGTTGACTCGCAGAGCTGCATCCTTAGAGGAAAAACTTAGGGCTACTTTGAAGGAGCTAGAATCTAGCCAAACCACGGTCCGTCAGCTGTTAAAGGAAAGGGAAGAAAGTGAGGTGGAAATAGGTTTAGTTATTAAGAAGAACACTGAGCTCAAAAACCAGTTGGCTGAACGGCATATGCAGCATGTGGACATACTGGACCAGCATCAACACCTCCGTCAACTTGTTGGTAACTTTGAACAGTGCAGTGACACCTACGATCAGGCCTTAAAACGTATTTCAGAACTGGAGCTGGAATTAAGCAAGGCACACAACACCGTAACACGCCTGGAAAAGCTTAAGGCCAGTGAAGAGTCTGCGAACACCTGCAATCTTTATCATGAGTTGGTTGATAGCCGGTCCGGACCCACATATGTTGAACCAATAGTGACCATAGACTTAACTAATGACACTCTTAATAAATGCAGTTTATTTACTAGTCATAAAAAAATTAAAAAATATATTAAGATTAACAAGTTAATTAGAAAAATTAAAAAGTCACTGAAGGGACAAAAACTGAACAAATTAAATTTAAAACTAAGACAAAAAAATGTAAATATAATGCAAGAATTAAAAAAATGTAATACTGATTTAGAATTATGTAGGATCAGGTATGATGCTGACTGTCAGAACCTTCAGGATGAGTTGTTTGTGAGGGAATGTGCTCTAAAAGATATCTTTAGCAAATATGAGGCTTCTCAACAAGATCTGAGTAAGCGCATGCTGGAGGCCAACGAGCTGGTAGACTTGGTCAGGTGCAATGCAGAGAGGTATGAGTCCCTGACCAATAACTTCTCTTGTAGCTGTGCCTGCTCTCAGACACCAGATCCTCAGCATGTCACACCCTTAATGGCTCAACCAGTAGTTAATAATAATAATATTTTAAATAATTCAGCTTATGTTTTTTCAGATAAATTTGGTCAAGGTTTTGGTAGTATTCTTAGTCAGTGTTCTCAACAGTATATTGTAAATCATTGTTTACCCGGTGCCAGTTTTAGCCAGTTAATTAATAGTCTTAAATTGACTAAAATAAATCCCAATTCAACTGTAATATTGTTATTTGGGGATAGCTTAGCTGTAAGAAAAAAGGATTTAGTTGCATGTTTTAATTTAATGCTAAAGCTCCATGAGTCTTATAATTGTAAATTTATTTTTTCTGCTTTGCCTTACTCTGATTGTTTGTCGGATGAGCAAAATAGGCATATTTATAATCTGAATCTGCTGATGTATAACAGGACTTGTCGTCACAGGGACGCGATTATATATTTTGATTGTAATAGTTTTATTACAGATTACAGACTCACTGATTGTTCCATGTTTTTGCCAGCTAGTTGTAGGAGACGGATTGCTAATCTTTTAGCATATACTTTACACGTTTACACCGGTACTTATACTGTACCTACGTTTACTGTTAGTGGTGACACTAACATCTCCATTGATACTATTAGTATAGATACTAATATCACTTTTGATTCTGTTAGTAGTGATACTAACATTGCTATACACACACCTAGTAGTTTAAACTGTTAGGTTCGACAACGGGTGAGTCGCATATGTTGAATGTTGTACATCAAAATATGCTGGGTTTGTCCGGCAAGGAATTAGAGTTAAGCTTGTTTATGGAGAATTATGATGTTCATGTGTTATGTTTAACTGAACATTGGTTGAAAGAGCATGAAGTAGTGTTTATCAATGATGATTTATTTTCTGTACAGAGTGCATTTGTGAGAAAAACTGCTATACGCGGTGGATCTTTAATTCTTGTTTCAAACAAGTTAAAATGTAAACAACGGTTAGACCTAGTTAATCTTTCCATTGAGCGCACTATCGAGTTGTCTTGTGTTGAACTTGAGCGGTACATAATAATTTGTGTCTACAGACCCCCTTCAGGGGACTTTACTAGTTTCGAATCTGCAATGGAGGATGCACTTAATAAGATTAAATGCAGTAGTAAAAATATAATTTTATGTGGAGATTTTAATGTTAATATTTTAGATGTTACTCCACTAAGTACTAGGCTTCTGAACTTATTTAAATCTTTTAATTTAGTTAATTTGTTTTTCGAACCAACTAGGATCACGGCGTCTTCGTCGACTTGCCTTGATAATATATTTTGTGATTTTGATGCCGACAATAAATTGGTGTTAAGTGATTTATCATCAGATCACTGTGGATTAATGGCTAGCTTCCCTATGCCATTAAGTAAAAAGCCGCGCAAAGTAGAATGCAGGCCTTATACTGTTAGTCGTTGCAGTAAGTTTAAAAATAATATAGCTCTTAAAGTTATACCGTCAATAATAGAGTACGAGAACCCAAATGAAATGTACGAGGCCCTTTTTGATGTTGTGCAAAATGAGTACAAATCCGTTTTTAAAACTAAAACTATCAACATTACTGGGACTTCCGCTGGTTTCAACCAATGGGCTACACCAGGCATTTATAAAAGCCGAGCGAGATTGTATGAGTTGTATGGTCTGAGACAGTACAAGTTTGATAACAATTTTTTAGAATATGTTAAAAATTATTCAAAATTATTTAAAAAGATTTGACGTGTTGCAAAATCAAAATTTCTAAGTGAGACTATTAAAAATTCTAATAACAAAGTAAAAGCCACTTGGAAAATCATAAACAACGAAACGGGTAAATCGGTTAAAAAAGAAAATCAACTCGAGATCATGGTTGATAACAAATTAGTTAATAAACCAGCTGACGTAGCTGAGGCGTTTAATGAGTTTTTTACGAGCATACCTGCAACGACGACTTGCTCCTTAAGTTCGTCGCCGTCTAAGGCTGAAAACCTATTGCATAGTAGCGTCCCTAAATGTAGTTATGTATTGAGATTCGAGCATGTAGCGCCTCGTGATGTAGTTAATGTTTTTAATTCTCTTAAATCTAAAAACACGGGTGATTACTGGGGCATATCTACCAAACTTTTGGGCAATATAATAGACAATGTGGCCCCCTATCTTGCTGTTACGTTTAACAAATGCATTGATTTGGGTACTTTTCCTGATCTCATGAAGAGCAGTAAAGTCATCCCTCTATTTAAATCCGGTAGCAAAAATGATATTGGTAATTTCAGACCAATCTCTATTTTGCCTGCATTCAGCAAAATATTTGAAAAGTTAATTCTTAAGCAGTTACTCAGACATTTTAACTTACATAGCCTCCTTCACAATGACCAATATGGGTTTACGAAGGGTCGCTCGACTACAGATGCGGGTGTTGCTTTGTTGAAACACATATTTGACGCATGGGAGAAGTCGCGAAATGCAATTGGTGTTTTCTGCGATCTTTCTAAAGCCTTCGATTGCGTTCACCATGATACGCTTTTGCGTAAACTACGCCATTACGGTGTTCAAAACGAAGCCCTAAATGTAATTGAGTCATATTTACTTAATAGATACCAATGCGTAGACGTTAATGGCGCTAAATCTTCCAGGTTACCTGTTGAGCTGGGTGTACCTCAAGGCTCAATACTGGGTTCGTTTTTATTCCTGGTTTATATTAACGATCTGCCATTCTATTTAAAGGATATTTGCGACGTTGTACTGTTTGCGGATGATACTTCGCTGATCTTTAAAGAAGATAGGAATAGACAAGTTTTTGATGACGTGAATAACGCACTATCAATGGTCACAGATTGGTTCACAACAAATAATCTTGTTCTTAATGCCAAGAAGACTAAATGCATAAAGTTCGCTTTGCCCAATGTTAGAAATCTGGGTCCCAACATTGTGCTCGGCAATGAGAAGCTCGAAACTGTTGATTCAGCTGTGTTTCTGGGTATAACAGTAGACTCAAAAATTCAATGGGGGCCACATATATCAAGCCTAGCGGGTAGGCTTAGCTCGGCCGCCTACGCCGTCAGAAAGGTTAGACAATACACTGACGTTGATACAGCAAGGTTGGTCTACTTTAGTTATTTTCACAGTATCATGTCCTACGGTATTCTACTGTGGGGCAGAGCCGCTGATATTCAAAATATATTTGTGCTTCAAAAACGAGCTGTTCGTGCCATTTACCAATTAGGTGCGCGTGTTTCTCTAAGAGATTTTTTTAAAGAGATTGGTATTCTCACAGCGGCTTCACAGTACATATTCGCCAACATTTTATATATTAGGCAGAACATTCATTTGTACAGTAACAATAGTGATATTCACAACTTTAACACCAGAAATAAGGACAAATTACGAGCTCCCTTTCATCGACTTCATAAGGTGCATAGTTCATTCGTTGGGGTTGGTATAACTTTTTACAACAAGTTACCGTCTTCTTTTCTAGATTTGCCATTTAACGCATTTAAAGCAAAGGTAAAAGCTAATCTCTGTTCTAAGGCATACTATTCTATTAATGATTATTTAGATGATAAGCATAGTTGGTCGCTGTGTTGAACTCAAGACAATGTTCGTGTTCTTTTACCAAAATTAGCTTGCTGTCAGGTATAATATTATTATTTTTTAATTTCGTTTTTATGTGTATTTTTTAAATTTTATTTTTTGGTAAGACTGTCGTAGGTATCGTTTACTGTTATTGTCAGAGCTGATGAGGATTGCTACTATCTTTGCATTATATAGAGTTAATCTTTCTAGTATTATATAGCAGCATAGCCAGCATTGTGTGAGTACCATGTACTTCAGAGCTATCATTGTCTAGATACCTACGTCTTCTATTGACTTGAATGACTCCGGTGGTTGAGAGTATGTCATGCCCACTCAAATGTCTCGCCGATGGTGGCGCGTGTGTCGGATCATTTAGCTCCCTTCAAAATGGTTGAGCTGAATGGTGCTGATACATGTGTCATGTTCGTGAACGGGCGCTGTCGGTTGGGACTGGTCATCTCTTAGCTGCCATGGTTTATTTTAATTGATTCTAATTTTATTTCTGAATTGTCTTTTTATATTTACTATGGACACTTTTAACTTGCTACATCGTTCTCACATAATGTGTAATCTCAACATGAATGATGTAACAAATGATTTGTAATAATTACCTAATTGAAAAAGAGTGTCCATGGAGTTTCTTGCCCGTTCTTCTCCATAGAGATCTACGCCTTGGAATGGGCATCTACGGTACTTTCACAGTTATTATGTCTTGTGACTGGGACTGTAGCACCATAATTTTGTAATATTTTATTTTGTCTTTTGACAATTCAAAAGTGCCTGTAACTGGCCTACTTGAAATAAAGTGCTTTGACTTTGGCTTTGACTTTGACTTTGGTCGTGCTCAGTACGACAAACGCACCGCTGCGGCCCCGCAGCAGTCCCGCACCAAACGTCTAAATTGAAAGAGCGTTTTGCAACTTATTTAGTTCCGCTTTTGTATTCTTTATCGTTCAGATAAGAATTGCTTGAAGTTTTGTTGTGTATAAATGGAGTTTCCCGCGACTTCGCTCCCATGGACCATCCCACAGGACCCGTTTTCGGGATAAAAGATAGCCTATGCCACTCAGGAATAATGAAGCTTTCTATTGGTGATTTTTCTAAATCGGTCCAGTAGTTTCGGAGCCTATTTGGTACAAACAAACAAACAAAAAAATCTTTCCTCTTTATAATATTATTATTAGTATAGATAAATCATCATATAAAAATTATGAACCACGCAACTATCAATAATAATAAAAAGAACGCACCACTATCTCACTTGATAATAAGCGATGATGTGGTCGACGGTGAAGCACGTTTGCCTAGAAGTAACCTATTCACTCTTGACATAATAACCCCTAGGTTGTAGCTATCGGGAAACACAGATTCAGGTAGAGGTTGGCGGGGGTTGTATTAAAAACTAAATATAAATAATAAATTGTAGTTCTAAAAACTAAAAAACACGCTTTAATGGTAAATTGAACTAAAAAGTCGCTAATCCTGAAGATCTTGGTAAGGCTAACGGGACAAACTATTTAAACGCGCACGGTAGAATCAACTTTCATTACTTGTAAATTTGAACCAAGTTGAATAAACATATTTGACTTTGACTTTGGCTTTGACTTTGACTAAATTATTGCATTTTCATCGGTCCTTGATAAGTGTGCAAAGTTTCAAATCGTTTTGAAGGGGGTGAAAATCACGTTCAAAGATTCCGTTACATAGATACATACCAAGCTAATAATAAAAGCGTGTTAAAACGTGTTAAAAAGATGCATCAACTAGTTAAATCAAATTATATCTTAAAAGTAACTGAATACTAGTAGGTAGGTTATTCAATTCCTATGTCAGCATCATCATCATTTCACCCAAAAGAGGTCCACTGCTGGACATGGTCTGTGCTTTTGCATACAGTGAATTCCCACGGCCTCAACCTGGTCTACCTTATGGAACGCCTTCCAACGCTACACCTTCCGGTAGATAGGTACACACATAATTTCTAAAAAGTTCAAGTAGATACGAAGTTACCAAAAGACCAATATTTCTTTAAAACCATAACCGTAACACTAACAAACCAGAAAAACTAATAAAATGTCTACTAGTTTCAAAGTTATAATAGTATGTTACGTTAGGTAAGCAGATGCAACGGCCGGTAGAGATACCGGGCGCCCGCAAACTTTTTCTTCCCGAGGAATAATCTCAGGAATTAACTGGCGTTACTTAAGCGAAGAAATTTTAATACCAAAACTTTGTTTTCAGCTTATTAAAACGTTGCTTTTTTATCTCGTGAGCTTTTTAATCCAGACCCCGTTTTAAGATAAGGTTAAATCTTTGTTATTTCATAATGATTTTAACAGGTAACCATTACTCGGTTCGGTATCAGCAATTAGTTTTATGTTACTGCTTTTTTATCTTCTAAAGGTATTTTAGCAATATTGTTGGTCGTTGAAAATGTTTTAATCTGAGAAAAATATTTATTCTTACGCAAGTACTATGCACCCAACTATACTTAACCTAATTACCTACTTGTAACCTACCATTGTGAATGGACAGTAGAATAAGAAGAATAAGAATAAGAAATTTTATTTACTCAAACATACATACATACAGAATTAAAATAATACATGCATGCAAGATCTTAAATAAGAGTGGCTCACGACATGTCTGCCATTAGGGTAGAATCAATTATTAAATTTCAAAAGTGCCGCTTAGTGGCCTAATATAATTGAAATAAATGATTTGACTTTGACTTTGAAAAATAGCTTAGCACCATATTTCAAGTTCAGTCAGTGCCATTATTATAACAATAGCTGACCCCCGCGGCTTCGCTCCCGTCAACTGGCTATCTATCTACCCACACTACCTACCCTACAAACAAACAAACTCTTCAGCTTTATTATATTAAGTATAAATGTTGATAAAACTCCTAGGCAAATTAACAAATTTTATTATCATAAAAAAAGGTTATAGTGAGTCTATCCTAAAAGATAGACATATGCTGTCGCGGACTTTTTAAAGAACTTTAAAGAGGAACAATTCCATCATACATGATATTTGCGTAACTTAAACGGCGCAGCGCACGCAACGGAAGCTCTCAAAAAGAAATATTTTACCCGTTTTTGTTACATTTTTCATTTATGCGCCGCTCCTATTGGTTTTAGCGTGATGTTATATAACCTATAACCTTCCTCGATAAATTTACTATCCAACACGAAAATATTTTTCAATTCCAACCAGTAGTTCCTAAGATTAGCGCGTTCAAACAAACAAACTCTTCAGCTTTAAGTATAGATAGCAAGCACATGAATAATGGCAGTGACGACGTGGTCATAACGGAGTCTGTTGGCAGTCACTGACATTATAATATACAGGGGAATATGTTACAGACACCGTGCTCCTTTAGTTTAAGATCGGTGGTGCACATTTGTCGTTTTAGGTACGACGTACACACGAACAAAGACCCTCGGTCAATGTTCTAAAATGTCACTGTAAGCTAGTTAAATAAAATTACAATAGAATATTTTAATAGAGTGAGTAAATCGAATTTTATTAAATTTTCTATTCGTTACATTCAAATAAATATTCTCCAAAGCTTGTTGCAAAAGTTTCATCAAAATATTCAAAATTCTAATTGACGTAAAAATGTCTTCGTAGTTACTCCCGGTGGGACGACGCGACGGCCAATAAATTTATCTGCACGAGTATTTTTATTAAAGACCACCAGATATTTTCTTCTAAAAATGTTTAATGAGACATTCTCATGTAACAAAATGCTGAAGGCAAATTCCTTATAATGCCATTATAATTGAAGGACTTTATTAAGTTTTGAGACTGAGTTATTATTACGAGAAAATAAAATTTTGTCCGGGTAACAACTTTTTGGTGCATGATGTAGGCCTTCTCCGGAGAGCTTATTGTCACGAATTCTTATTACTTCGGCTTCTTAGGGTTCCGTACCTAAAGGGTAAAAACGGGACCCTATTACTAAGGCTCCGCGATCCGTCTGTCTGTCTGTCTGTCTGTCTGTCCGTCTGTCACCTGGCTGTATCTCATGAACCGTGATAGCTAGAGAACTGAAATTTTCACAGATGATGTATTTCTGTTGCCGCTATAACAACAAATACTAAAAACAGAATAAAATAAATATTTAAGTGGGGCTCCCATACAACAAACGTGATTTGTTTGTCGTTTTTTTGCGATAATGGTGCAGAACCCTTCGTTCGCGAGTCCGACTCGCATTTGGCCGGTTTTTTACAATATAGGTATTTTCTTAATGCTTTGTGTGGGTTTCGTGAACTTTTTAAATTATTTGTTCTGTAAGCCCGATTTATCCCACTCTGGCGACCCTATTATCTCATTGTTATTATTGAATGCATACTAATAAGTTGTGTTTAACGAGGTCCAATTTTCTATTCGTATTTGGGCTTGAAAATGTGGAATAATGAGAAAAGGCGAGCCTCTGGCGTCGCGGCTCATAATGTTCCCTTTTTGTAGATCTAATTTATGACGTCGGGCACGTACCGTGTAAAAATAGGGGACGTATACGAATATGCAGGTTTAATTTTATGGCCTTTTGTAAGAGAATGAATAAGAGGCAAGTCTTTAATTATGAACAAACCTCGCTGGCTGTACCGCTTTATAAATTAACTCCATACAAAACAACACTTCTGAAAGGAAAACGAATATACTTTTTTGGGGAAAAACGTTTCGCATCTAGTGAACACAAGGCGGCGTTGCGCTTAAATTTATAGTTGTTTTGATTCCTATCTATTGTAAAGAAACTCGTTTAATTGGATGCTCATTCAAAACGCGGAGTATAAATCAAATTCGGGAACAAAAATGCATGGGGCAAACAATGCTATCCCGAAAAGAATTTGTGTTTCCCGTTAATCGAAACGATGTGAATAGCCATCGTGTTGACAATTGCTGACTAACAAAAAAATCGTATAGAACATTCCCGAACTAGGTTATTTGTTTTCGATCGCTGAATTTGCAGTTACAAAACTTAGATATTGTAAGCAGGCAGCCTTGGTTTTGTGAAAATTGTAAACCTTAGGTAACATTAACATATTATATTATTTCCTTTATTCAATTTATGTACATATTTTTACATTTTTAAATATTAGCTTATAACTCTAGATAAAAAAAAATACATTTAAAAATACAAAAATAGTAGCCTACCGGTATCGGGAACAGGTTCCAAGCTACCGGTGGTCAGTGCTCCTGAGAGCGGAACCTCCTTACGATACGCACCGTGTCCAGGAGTACCGCTTTCTGGATCAAGCCGTTGATCCAGCTGCCCAATGAGAGCCTCCTCAGATGTTCGTCGAGGCTATTATGCCATTGGCCGTCACGACTATCGGCACAATGACTGCTGTATTCACATCCCACATGTCGACAATCTCGCGAGCCAGATCAAGATACTTGCTTTTCTTATCTCTCTTCGCCTTCACGAGGTTTTCGTCATGGGGACCGCTATATCAACAATCATTGCGCGACGCTCTAGTCGGTCTATCACCACTATGTCAGGCTTATTGGCAACAATAGTACTGTCAGGGATGATAGACCGATCCCAATATTTTACATGACATTGCCATATATTTTTTTTTTTATTATTATATACTTTTTATTTTTTTTAGGTAACATGACTGTAAACTATTGTTTCTGAAAAGTGTAAAACGAATGACATTTTTAACTTATCCATCTTTATATAACGTTTGTTTTATCATATTAGGTACTTCGCAAAATATAGTTGTGCTTAAAGAGAGTGGGTTCAGATGATGTTAAGGTCAAAAGTGCAAAGAGTAGAGTTCGAACGAGACGCCTTGTCCGCAACGCTTTGCCGCTTCTTACCTCTTAAACTTTATAAAATACTTCGTTAAATGTTAGTTACATTAAGTATTACGTGACATTTTGCTTGAATTTTCTGACCAATTTTCCTCTTAATTATAATGTGTTGTTGTATTGTTTTTCTATAAATTAGAAAAAAAGCGTTTTCTCTTAGTGTTTAATTAATCCGCTTACTTAGATACTGTTGGAATAAGTTTACCAGTCGGAATAGTATTACTTTATTGGTTTTCTTGGGTATTGAATGTGTAATAAATAAAAGCGTTACAATGGCAGCGCCTCAAAGTGCTAGCAACAATTCTTTGCTCTCACAAATCCTCGCATAGCATTCCTATTGTGCGCGGGCACATTTTTCCGTAGGTGGCGAGTGTTTGGTGCCGGGTTTAATCGACTAAACTTGAATCCATTGTGGGCCGGTAGGCAACAATGGATTACTGCGCTTCTGTGTCGGCCCCGCACACTTTGCAACCGTGCACAATTTACAGTATGAGATCAAACACCGCCCACATAGGAATTGATACGAATTTAAACTTTGCAGCAGTGGGAATGCGCCTGGATTTTTTTTTCTGATAGCGGAGGTACCATCAGTAGTTTCAGCCCATACCTATAAATAAAAGTGTGAATGGTTATAAGACCAAAGAAATGATAGATGGATTATGCGGAAGATGATAATTATGGCTACCGATATGACTGCTATTTACATGAAAAATGTTAATTAAAAAAAACCGGCCAAGTGCGAGTTGGACTCGCGCACTAAGGGTTCCGTACCATTATCGCAAAAACGTCAAAAAAATCATGTTTGTTGTATGGCACTTAAATATTAATTTTATTCTGTTTTGAGTATTTGTTGTTATAGCGGCAAAAGAAATACATCATCTGTGAAAATTTCAACTGTCTAGCTATCACCGTTAATCAGCAAAATCAGCCTGGTGACAGACGGACAGACAGACAGACAGAGGGATCGCAGAGTCTTAGTAATAGGGTCCCGTTTTTACCCTTTTTGGTACGGAACCCTAAAAATCATATTCACAAGCTGGCTGACCAAAACCATATGTATCCTCCAACTGTACAGCATGATTTTCTACTTGTTACGTCTTTCCAGATCGCTTCTTTTAAGCAGTCGGGCTTTTAGATTTTTTGAATTAAGTAACATTTTTATTTTCAAAATTTTGGTTTTATTTTTTTTTTCAGATTAAGTACTTCACATATAAGTGGTATATATTTTTGAAATCACCTCTTTCAATTCTTCATTTTGTGACACGATGGGTTTGGAAAAATTTAGCCTTCACAATATGTTGCAATCCGCCATCTTTTTTTTCAATTATCATGTAGTCAGTGACACTACACATCCTTCGAATGCACAACATGATTTTATTCTTGTTTACGTCTTTTTAGCTCGCTTCTTATTCAGTCGGGTATTTTGATTATTTAAATTTTGTTTTCCAATTAAAAAATAAACAACTATAAAATTAAATCGTATAACTTTCCAGTTACAATTTTTTTTATTACTTTTAAACATTTAAGTTGTAATTTTTTTTTTCAATTTTCATGTAGTCAGTGACACTCGCAAGGTTAATGCGATTGACGTAAGAATCAGCAAAATCAGCCTACGCGTTTGGTCTCTAGAACGCTAAATAGGAACAAACATACATACAAAGACTTTTAAACACATTATCCTCCTTGGCGTCGCGCAGTCGGGTAAAAAGAAGCCATGCTGTGCTGACGGCACCGGCAGACGATTCTACGGCCAGTCAAATGCATTTTCTAGCAGACTGCTAAAACAGTTGTGATTTGAAAACACGGACAGTTGAAGTTGATAGTCAATTTGCTAAACAATCCATTTCCCTGATTGCACAAAGGATGCAAGCAAAGAATTGTTTTTAATTAAGTAGTTCTTACAAGTGGTTTGTTTATACTGGGTGTCTCAGAAAAAATAAAAGCTTTGTAGATGCATAAAAAATCAAGAAAAATATTTATAAATACACGTAAAATTACAAAATCAGAAACTGAAGACATGGAAAAATTACTTTTTGAAAATAATATTATTCAAATGTCATCCTTCGCGGCTCTGGCACTCTTCAAAGCGATCTCTAACATACAAAAAAACGCGCCTAAGGGCCCTCTTACACATTCTGAATTCCTCTCTGAATTCAGAGTCGGAATTCAAATTCTGAATTCCGGCGAGAGTAAATCTTATACTGAAAAAATCAGAATGTGTGTGGGGCATAATGAAATTGTATGCATGGCCGGGCTTTCTTAATTAATAATAAGAATTCTTATTTTTTTTATATTCTTATTCTTTATTGTACACAAAACATAAAAACCTGCCTATTGGCCTTGTTTGTTCTGTCTCCTGCTTGATATGGAGGGAAGTGGAAATTTGTACTTTTTCCTACTCCTCCGTTATTCTTTTCTGATTAATTTCGTTGCGGGATCCAAGACAGTTCAATTCATTCTCCGGGGCTTTGTCGAGCTTCATTGCCTCGGCGCTTTTCTGTTGGTCGCCACTGTTGATTCTGGCTTTCAGGAGTTGCAGTGGTTTGGGAATAGTGCGGTGGGATTGTCCCAATAAAAAAAAAAGAATTCCGAGTCTGATTCAGAGAGGAAATTCAGAATGTATGAGGCCAGCCTAAGAAGTTGAGTAGCCCAGACCTCATACCTGCGGCTTTTTTGAAAAAGTCTACAACAGTAATCCATCAACCAAATCTGAATTGAAGGGAAACATTAGACAAGAAATCAACAACACTCTTACTCAACTTGGAGGTGTGACTGGGCTGCTCAACTTCTGAGGCGCGTTTGCATGAATGTTAGAGTGTTTAGTTCGTAAAATCTGTCTAGTCTTGACCCAACTATTTTGAGGTTAGCTTCCTGTCTAACCGGATCCAGCTGAGTACCAGTATTTTACAAGGAACGACTGCTTATCTGTCCACCACAAAGATACCCTTTGGCAAGGCAGACATTGGATTATCCTGGCTTCTGACTACCCTGTAACGACTGTCACAAATCTTTATTTTTTTCGGGGTAAATCTGATCCTGTAACTGTTCGGCTCGACCTCCTAGGCGTGGAGTTGACATCCAGACCCAACTTCGGCGCTTCCATTGAGTACAAAGCCAAAACTGCGGCCACAAAACTGAGCATCCTAAATAGAGTGAAGCGATAGTTAACGCCTGGCTTTTAACTCTTTACAAAGCGAAAGTCCGATCCTGCATGGAGTATTGCCACCTTAGGGATGGCTCAGCTAAATATCAGCTTGCTGCGGTTGATTCGGTGGTACGCAGATCGAAGAGGCTCATTAGCGACATTGAACTGTTGGATACCAAGCCTCTCAGCTTGGCTCATCACCGCAAGGTTGCCTGCTTGTCGGTCTTCTACAGACTGTTCTTCGGTGAGTGTACTCAAAACTCCACGACTTCATCCCACCGGCCCCATTCTACGATCAGACATCTAGACGCACAGCAAGTTACCATCCTTACCTGGTTGCCATTCCACCAATTTGCACCAAGCGCTTCCAAACATCCTTCATAATGCGCACAGAGAAGGAGTGGAACTCACTGCCTGCGTCTGTGTTTCCGAACGCATTCAACCCGAATCTCTTCAAAGTTAGTGAACAGGTTTCTTCTGGGTAAGCTCACTCCATCGTCAGCTTTGTCTCTGTCACCTATGACCTAGACTAGAGTCAAGAGTAAATGAATCGGAAAAAAAATATCCGGGCCAACGGTTTAGCGTGTTTGCCGAGGCTCAGAGTAATACTACACTAAATATAAATAAATTCGTTAGAAAGCCATTTACTTAATAACCTCCAAAATACCATTAGCGATCCTTTCAATTTGTGGCCCATCCGCTATATTAACAAACACGAGTTTCTTAAAATGTTTGGCATCAAATGAAAAACTTTATACTGATTGATATAAATAAAGTCTTAAAAGGTTCATAATTAAGTTGAGAAACTTCCTGTCAAAAAAGGGCAAAATAAAAATGTTAATAATAAAAATGAAACGGAAAACGAATTATTTTATTTCCTAAACGTTGGGGCTTTCATTAATATATAAAATAAAAGGAACCATTAAGCTAATTGCAAGGCTTTGGCTTCACTTTCGATATAGAAAGCTATAGAATATAATCCTATGCTGTTTTTCACTAGTTAGGTAAGCCCGAAAGCATCTTTCTTTCATAATTAAAACCGAACGGTCAACTTCTGGGGCACATGTAGCGATAACAATCTTTGATGACCAGCTATTTACCTGTATCTCTACATGACAAACGGTCACGATAATTTATTAATTAAGTACTCGTATTTTTTTTACAAACATGTCACTTTAGTCATCGTAATTCAGTCGTCAGTCTTAATAAACAGGGTCTTAGCTTACTTCAAACATCGCCCATCGACCGGTACTATGCATCGGTAATGCAAATCAAAGCTCCAGAGCCTTGGACATCGACGCCAAGTGGCCAGTCTGTTTTTTATCGGTTACATTTCGGGGAGTGTGCTATAGAACTACAATATTTGATTCCGCCTAGCCCTTTCCATCACCGGACAACAAGACGTACGGCAATGCGCCACCGGTACATGGTAGACATCCCACCCATACGTACAAAGCGTTTTGCGAATACTTTCATTGTACGCACAGTTAAGGATTGGAATTCCCTGCCGGAGTCTTTGTTTCCTGATAGCTACAACATTAGGGTCTTTAAATCAAAAGTGAATAGGTTACTTCTAGGCAAGCGTGTTTCATCGTCGACCATATCATCACTTACCATCAGGCGAGATAGTGGTCAAACGCGAGACTATCGACAAATAAAAAAAAAAAAATAATCGCATCTAGCGAACATTCGCGGCCCTCACCAGGACATTGGTTATATTTTATTTACCGATTAAAAACCGGATCGTTTCACTCGTATTTTTATTTGCAGTTCTCTTATAATATTTTTTTAGTTCTTTGATCATTAATCTAGTTCACGGTCACGCCAATTTTAAATTTGATCTGTTATATCTGCCAGTATTAATGATATGTCTGGCTTTGCCTCATATTTGCGCTCATTGCCAATCGACTGAGGATGCGAAAGGGATGCAAATGTGGAGGATTGGGTGGTAGCGAGGGTAGGTGGTCCAAACTATGAATCAAATAATTTGAATCAGAAAATTATGTCAAAAATATTTTACTAGAATAGTTTTAATTTTTACTATTCAGCATGCAGTTTGTATGAATGGTACAATTAGGTACTGTACATTGAATTTGCGAAGTTATGAAATTACATTTGGCGAGTAAAGCACATCTATGATAGCGCTGGTAAATGAAAATAGTACCACAGACGAAACCAAACGTCAAAAAGGCAGATGACTTAACGGAAACACGAATTAAATATTGTTAATGTAAAGATTTGTTTTTATTTGAGTTATATAAAAAAATCTGAAATGGAAGGTAGATCACTGACTGTTAGTTCATTCAAATAAAATAATTGGTAGCTAAATTCAAAATATTTGTAAAAACTGTTATTAATTACTAATCAAATATTATACACAATTACTGTATTTTTACAAACTTAAATCTAAAATTAATTGATGAACGAATGTCACCGGTATTTGTTGCTATGTGACATCTTGTCATTTGTTTAAACGTATAAATAGGCTGGTTCTAGTCGAAAGAACTCTATATTGAATTATATTTTGAACTGTGCACATCTCCTTATTAAGTTGACTTACTGTTGGTGTGAGTAATAAAAACTGGCCAAGTGCGAGTCGGACTCGCGCACGAACGGTTCCGTACCATTATCGCAAAAAACGGCAAAAAAATCACGTTTGTTGTATGGGAGTCCCACTTAAATATTTATTTTATTCTGTTTTTAGTATTTGTTGTTATAGCGGCAACAGAAATACATCATCTGTGAAAATTTCAACTGAGAACTGAGCGTGGGTTTATCTTCACTATTGGGTGATAATATTAACACGCGAGTCTTTATCACATTGTTTCTCACGAGCGTGGATTTATCACATGAGGCGAAGCCGAATGTGATAAACCCACGCTCGTGTTTTAATAACCCCTATTATTATATGACCATTGCATAAACTACTATTACAAGATGTCTGATCGTTATCATTTGAGAACCCTGAGGGAGTACTCATACTACACTCGCTCTTACATCTATGTCGTTTTACACGCACATATACCTATTTTATATTAATGAAATTGGACTCTCGTCACAGTGTCTGCTTAATCTGTTTAATCTAAAAGATTTTCCATGTTGAACACAGTTTGCACAGCCTGCCATAATAAACGACCAAACTTTGACCATATTGTTCTAAGCCATGGAGCACACGGAGCTCACGATATCTTCAAGTTTGCTAAAGTGTATTGTTGCATCATACACGTATATTGATTAAGTATAAGGGTTAAGTGATGAAGTTAAGAAGTTTAAAAGTTAAAGCAGTTTTAAGTAGTATATAGGTTGTTTGATTTTTTTAAGAATGTTTAATTTCAAATTAATTTGATCGACAAACGAGTATGGAGGATTCCGTATTAAAAGTTATTTCTTTTTAAGTTCAGTTATACACGTCAGATACATCTGTCCCTTATTCGATCTCAAATTGATACCGCTCTAAGAGCTTATGGTCACCCCCCAGTTCGAAAATAATAATTTCCAGTTTTAAGTAATAAATCGGTCCAAGTGTAGTTTAATAGGCTGTTTATTTTTAGGGGTCTATCCAGGTCTATCAGATTCATACTTTTGACCGGGGCGCTGGAGTGTTTGTACATTTTCCCGGCCTGGTATTGACCCGTGACCCGCATAACCTGATGCGGACCCCGTCACCCTCTGTGGTCGTAAATGGTCGAAGTTCCTCTTGGAAGGTAAGCGCAGAACACGGCACGGTCGGTTCTGGCGCCAAACTCACCAAGTTTGTAAATCGCAAGTCACACCTTGTGGCAGCCGACCATCATGTCGCGATTTTCGGTGTCCGGTGCGTCTGCTTCGGATAGGAAGGGAGATTATATCCTCTCGCTCCCTTTTTGCCGCCTCCGTTGCGTCCAGCACTTCATCGCAGAAGGTGGCAACTGTATCCCACGCGCTGATACTTCCGATCATTGACTGGACCACGGCCGGAAGAGAGTACCGACAGCCGCGACGAAGTCACGGAGTTGCACAACAATCTAGGCACTTGTCCAGGCGGTGTGGTCTCCACCCTCGAGTGTGAGCCCACATTACAGTTTTCTGTTTCATCGACTAGAAGAATTTTTAACACCATCATGAGACGGTTGACTTGCCATAATGCAATAATACTTTGATTCTTATGTTTGCTTCAATTTTACTTTCAAAACAAATTAATATAATGAGATACTGGTCGAGTCTAGGCTCCAGAGCCTTGAACATCGACGCCAATTTGCCAGTCTGTCGGTTTTTTATCGGTTACATTTTGGGGAGTGTGCGTTGGAATTGCATGAACCAATTCCTCCTAGCCCTTTCCATCATCGGACTACAAGACGTACGGCGATGTGTCATCGGTACATGGTGGGCATAACACCCTTAAGCACCAAACGCTTTGGGAATACTTTCATTATGCGTACAGCTAAGGAGTGGCATTCCCTGCCGGAGTCTGTATTTCCTGAGAGCTACAACCTGGGAGTCTTTAAGTCAAGAGTGAATAGGTTTCTTCTAGGTAAGCGCGCTACATTGTCGACCACATCATAACTTACCACTATCTGGTCAAGCGCGCCTATCAATAAAAAAATTAAAAAAAAGTTATGACAAAATATGTATAGTAATTTTTCAGTTTAACTGTACTTTGGCAGTAGGACTTTTGCTAATAGAAAGATTTGCGAATAGGACGTTTTGATACGGAGTCATTATGAATCTGTTAACGTTATTGAAAAATAAAACAGCTCAATTTATAAGGATTCGAACATTTTATATTAAATCATTTATGGCTCTACCAACGTATCGAACAAATGTTCACCAAATAGTTCCTATTCAAACCCACCATTGAATGCAAATAATACTATCACGAACAAAATTAAAAGCGATACAGTTTTATTTGACAAACGACTTTTATAGCTAACGATGTTACTGCAGTCGTTCGTTGGCTGTAAACCCATTGTCGACAATAACCAAATCAAGCGCGCTCAGAAACAGCCCGGCCTGATTGGGTTTTGTACTGACGTACTTACGAGAACAGTACGCCTTTAATTCTATTAAATCACTAAACTGCTTTGCTATAAAGAACGGGAAAGGACGATTGTGTGCATCGTAAACGAGATTCAGTATAGATTCGATTAAGACGATCGTTGAAATTGTTTTTCTTTTGACGTGCGCGGTCGGCTTTTTGTTGGTGATTGTATAGATGTTGGAATGGTTTTTGTTAAGTAGATAAGTGCGAAGTATAACTGAAGGCTATTTAGGTTTTCTTAACAATATTCTAAAGATAACAAAAAATAGAGAATATCATGAAGAACGCATGAAAACTTTTTCTTGGCGTTCGTTTTCAAATTAAAAAAAATTAAAGATAGGAGTGTAGAAACATTTTTCTAAGCGTTAACTATCCTTTGCCTCGCATTTTCTTATAAACCACTGAATGGCGACTGACTTCAAATTAACTGACAAAATGTTAATATTACTTTCTACGTCTCTATCTACTCCACCTTTAAATATAAGCGTGAAGTTCTGAGATGTTATGTCGAGGAGTTAAGTACCTCCTTGTGTTTAATATTGATTGGAATTCACGGAACCAATTTCTAATCAGAAATTGAGCCATTATTTATTTATTATTTATTATATACTTTATTGTACACCACAAAAAAACATACAGGACAAACATTCACAATAACAAGTGTACAATGGGCGGTCTTATCGCACTAGGCAATCTCTTACAGACAACCTTTGGATGGACAGAACGATAGGAACAGAATTTAGGGCTGTCAGTGTACAAATTATCATAAATTATATACTACTTAGATTTAATAACATAAAATACAAACATACAATATTACAAAAAATATACTAATACATATAAAATATAACATAGAAAGGAGAAGAATAAAAATTATAGTGAAAGGTAATGCTCCTTCACCATTTTTTTAAACGTTGGCAGCGTTTGAGCACGTCTTATTTCAATAGGTAGTGCATTCCACAACCGAGCTGATTGAATCGTGAAAGATTTGTCAAAGAAGGAAGTGGAATGCATACGAATACATAATTAGTTAGTTAGCATTAGTTTGGGGACAATTCCTGTTTACTTCATTCTATATCTTCCTCATACTTTTTTAGTCGAAGGACCTTCATAATGATCTTGAAATATTTTTTTTGCAAAGATAAACATATGTACAGGAACACGATGTCTTAACAAGCCAGATAGCAAAATGAAGATAGAAAACAAATCCTGTCAAAGCTCGTACTCTTATGCGCGATTAACCAATGAATGGGGGTCGGAAAGTGTGGTGTAATGGCCAGATTTTATTGGTGAATTCGATTGGCCGTACTTACGGGACTTGTGTATCTAACCTCCGGCTTTAGAGGATCAAAACATGCTTTCCTAGTACCCCTTCTTATTAGATCTAGCCGAAGTACGTACTAAAGTTCGTAAAGTAAAGAACTCCTCATAATCTTGAGGTTAGATTCTCCTTATCCCGGAAAGTAAAGTTCAATTAATATCCCAAGTGCAAGAAAACATTTCGTTCTTAAAAATAATGGTCAATTTTCCGTGTAAATTAACAGCCGTTAACTTAAGAAAATGTTTTTCGTAAACGGTTCTGCTTTTGAGTTAATATTTCTTTTTGGTGCATTGTTTTTCTTATATTTCTTGTTGTTACCCGACTGCCGAATGAGGGTAATGCGTTTATCAGGCTATGTATGTATGTTTTTTCCTATATGGCGTTCCAGAGATCAAACGCGTTGGCCGATTTTGATGATTCATACGTCAATTGATTTGTCTTAACCTTGCGAGTATCACTGGCTACATTAAAATTCAGCATCATCATCATCATCATATCAGCCGAAAGACGTCCACTGCTGGACATAGGCCTCCCCCAAGCGAACATTAAAATTGGAAAATAGAAAATGGCAATTATCTTTTTTCTTCCAAACCCATCGTGTGGGGTATCAAAATAAAGGTTTTCAAGAGGTGATTTAAAAAATATACAACACATGTTTAAATGTACCTAATTCGAAAAAAAAATGACTAAAAAGTTATAAATAAAAAAAGTTAATAAAAATTATAAAAAAAAACCCGACTGCTTAAAAAGCGAACTAAAAAGACGTAAACAAGAAGAAAATCATGCTGTGCAGTCGGAGGATACATCTGGTTTTGGTCAGCTAGCGAATATGTATCCTCCGACTGCAAGCAGTCTGGTTTTTTGATTTTTTTATATTACTTTTTTTACAACTTGTACTGCCAAATGTAATGTTTTTAACCATTGAAACTTTACAGTTTCTACAAGTGAATAAATGAAGACTGGTTACGGTTTAATTATGTTACGGTAATAAAATTATTTCATAAGGTCTATTTATTCTAGAATACTGACATAAATCATGTACTCCCAAGCAAACACTAACACAACTTAATATTGTTAATAAAACCAAGAAAACACAACGTAATATTGTTCTGACAGTACAATGTACAACAAAATAAATGTCACATTTAGGTTATGTTCGTCTATTACGCACCTAACGTTTGTAATATGTTTATCGCGGCAAAAGAACTGAGCAGTCTATTTATTCTTTGTCAATGAAACGTTTTCCTTATCGTCGATTTCTTATTAGATTGTTGCGTAGTTAGTTCCTCTTTCACCGGAGGAAAGGCCCTCTCTTATTGCTGTTATTCAGTTAGTGAAGGGATGGCCACTGAGTCGCAAAACAAAACTTCACCAGTTTCGTCGTTCATGTTTGTTATTGTATTTACTAAGAACAGGCTCAGCCCCTGACTCGTGTAATGGCTTCAATAATTTATTGTTTACGCTAATGACGTCATCGCTCACGCAAAATAGCAAATTAACTTCATTTTCTGAGCTAAATTGAATATTAGGTTCTTGTAAACGTGTATAATGAAATTGAAAGTACGAAAAAAAACTTTAACACGGTTACACGTGATGCTGTAAATTCTTCTCATCTAGTAAATATAACGCTGAAAATATTTATACTTTCTCGTAGCGTAAATCCTAGTAATCTGTCTGAGGAACGTGATGAAATTATGTGTCTTTATAATGGAATAAATTTACTTTTCATGACTATCAACACAATTTCTGTTACTTGGGAAAATTTCCACGTATTGCTTATGACTTATAGAGATGGACTGACTAGTCGGGAAGGCCAACTATTTAGTCACATGTATAGTCGGTGAATAGTCGGCAAAAAGTGCTAACTAGTCGGCGCTTAATGAGCTACTGTAAAACAGGAATTGATTTGCCAGGACTCATAAAATCACGCCTGTATTCCCCGAAGGGCTAGGCAGAGGGGTACCTGTCACCCAAATTTTGTCAGCACTCACTATACGATTTATATTTTAAAATTAAATCAGTTTTACATAAACAATGCATACTATCATACTATAGTTTGGAATTGAGTCAGAAAATAGTAAATGTTTTAAAACTGAAAACAATAATAATTAACAGAGACGGACCAACTAGTCAAGTAGACTGACTAATTAGCTTTACTTTAGGTAAAAAAAAAAAAAAAAAACATACTATTTATTTCCACATACATTCATAAAATGTATATAGTATATTGTCGGCTATTCGTCTAGCCAGCTAGTCGGTCTAGTCCATCGCCGGTCCGTCTCTAATTATAACTTGAGCCTAATATCATCAATGGAACCTTGAGCTACTTCTCTGAAGATAAATTATTAGGTACTTACATGTAAAAACCTCTAAGAAGATTGATTGCGAGGTTTATTAGGAGAAAACGGCAAATTAACTAACATTTTTAAATGGATGTATTTATAAAACTCTTCTGCAGTGAAGATGAGTTTTTAAGTACTTCATACTAGCACCACCTGGGAACCTAGGTACATCATAATCAGTACGTACCTAAAACCTAAAATTCTTCAAATAGTAAGTACCTAGTTTCTACAACGGCAACCAACCATAGATAAAACTTAAGCAAGAAATAAAAATAAAACTTCCTCATCCCTTCAGCACCAATCTCATAAATTATGCCTTTTCATGGCAAACACTTGTCATCCTTGGTTTTGATGTCATACCTGATTTCATACCGCAGCTCCCTTGCGATACCCCTTAAATATTTATACGGCACTGTTTAAAAGATCATACGGACTTCCTACTTCGTCTTAGCGTTTAAAATTCAGTTCCATGGGATCTTTAGTATCTTTATCTTATTTCTGCTTTTTACCAAAGTTTCTGTAACGAATTTTGCCGTTAGTTTCAACTTTGATGTTCTTGTCCTTAGGGATAGTTAAAATACGAGGGGCCGGGCATCGAACGTCACGATGGATGAACATTGAAGGATATACTATCCTCGTGAGGTACAGAAGCTATAAATGTGCGTTATCCACACCGCTTTAGAAATAAACTCACGAGACCCGAGGTAGGGAACGTTCTAAGAAATATTTAGTCGGTAATTAAATTGGTTTATAGAACCTTGAGGATAGGCTTGGCTTTAGGTTTAAAGGAAAATATTAATATGTAGAATAAAAGAAGATGTTAATTAATTTTACTTTTCGATACGACTTTGTGGCATATCTACAAAAGTGTATATCCGAATAATTACAGACTTAATATTTATTTATGGTTTCGTTCAAACAATTTTATTTTTGTTGCGAGGAAAAATAATTATTTTTATCTACACTCGCAACGTCATGTTCGAAATATGAATTCAAAAAATATTGAATAAACACGTTCTTTATATTCGCGGATAGGTAAAATTAAAAAAAAAAACCATTACAGTGCAACATTTTCCTTCGATTTTCAAACAACTGCATTATAAAATAACAACAACACATTTTTAGTTTTTATAGCACACTTTTACTTTTTAATTTATTGGCGCTTTGATTCAATGTAGAAAAGTAGTGTCATTGTTTATGGAGGTGCGCGCTGCGCCCGCCATAACACATATTTTTCCGTTTCCCCTTTTGTTTTATTTCAAATTTAAGAGTAAAGATAAAGTAGTGTATGCAACAGCATATAATTAGGTATTAAAACACTCGCGTGTTATTAGTATCACATTCGGCTTTGCGTCATGTGATAAACCCACGCTCGTGTTTTAATAACCCCTATTATATGGCCATTGCATAAACTACTATTACGGACTGTTTATTCAACGGTGGTGAGAGTATTACATTGTCCCTAACACGTTTCTAAATAAACATGATTAATATGCCGACAGTATCCCGTCTTCGCGTTAAGGGTAACTAACTCATTAAAACTTTAAATTGCGGTCACCTAAAATTATATAGGTATCGTAAACGGGACCGTGTAAATTTTATGTTACCCATTTGTTTTTTATTTAATTTTGAAATACAGAATTTATATTTTTTGTACATATGATTGCGGTCTCGAAAATACTGCGGTATTTCATATTGGTTACTCATTCGGCATAAAATGTTATCGAATTAGTTCACGAAAAACAAATTGGACACGCGACTGGCAAAATAAACCACACTGATTTATTTGTTTTCGGTCGCGGTCAAAAAGAGCTTCGTATTCAGGATAACCGTTTCCACACCACCTTTTATTTAGATGAGGAAGTACCTGAGAGGTGTGTACACTCTCGCAGCGCTTTTAACCGTCTATCCTTTGTTTTGTGAACGAGCTACTTTTGTTTTTTCCTCCAATTGTTTTTTTACTATAGACTAAAGTAACAAAGAAAAATATTTTATCCAGCCTTGGTGATGTTTGCTCTCAGAATTTTATAGTAACGATGTTCCCAGCTGTACCTACATCAAATGACATCTAGGTATCTCTGTAGGCACGTTTTTGTGTTGTTTTATTTTTCTACGGCTGACGAAGACAACGACGTTATAAATGGTATGAAACTAAACATACTTGTACTCTACTACTACTACTATTTCTTATGTACAACATAACAACATTTGCATGCATAGTTAAGGAATTTTAACTTCGTCTACACAACGTTAAAATAACGACCTATAAATTAATTTGACGCAAACCTAAATAAAATTTATGTAATAGCCTTAATAAAATATGGGCTATTAGTGTGATGTGTTTCCCAACTCGACGCAAATTATAGTATAAATGAGGAAAGCACAGATGCTGAGGCAATAAGATCCGCACATTACAGCGAAATCGGGCAAATGACGGGGATATTAGCAATGAGTATTTGCCTCCTCTCGTATGCAACTAAATATGATTCTGATGACACCTCTCTCGGCTGCAAGTCTGTGTAGATAAAGTAGCGTTCTTAAATCACTTCTCGATGAATGATAACGTTTATATCGTTCGCCCGACAGCGGTCATTTCTGAATAACGTTCTAGTTGCCAGTGTTTGACCGCTAGGTGTAGTGTTTTACCTAAAAAGTCTGGCTTTGATCACGGTTTAAACGATTTTTTTAAAGCTGATAAATTTAAAAAATAAAATTAATATATTCTGCGAAACCCGCTTAGTTATTACAGTTGATGGCTTCAAGATTAAATTTTAAAATGTAATGGTGTCTTAATTACTCGATATTTTGGAAATATTCTCACAAAATCTCACAATAAATAACTGAAAACTTCTTTATCAGGCGTGCAGCTTAGTTTGATTTATAAACGCGTCAAGATAAATGGTTTTGTGTATAGAGATTAAAATATACGATATGTAAATGTGATTTCGTAACGTATTTCAGCGTTTAGATAGCGTCATGCTGTACGTTGCTGGACGAGGGTGCGATCTAACATCGCATCATTTAGATTAAGATATTATTTTTATAACTGACGTGTTTCAGGCAAACTCATTTCAGATGCCTATTTTTAAGCAAATTAAAGACGTTAAGGTTAATTACCTATAATATAACATAACAGCACGCCTTTTACACAGTTTTTAGGGTTCCGTACTCGAAGGGTCCAAATGGCAATGATGAGGATTGCTACTATCTTTGCATTATATAGAGTTAATCTTTCTAGTATTATATAGCAGCATAGCCAGCATTGTGTGAGTACCATGTACTTCAGAGCTATCATTGTCTAGATACCTACGTCTTCTATTGACTTGAATGACTCCGGTGGTTGAGAGTATGTCATGCCCACTCAAATGTCTCGCCGATGGTGGCGCGTGTGTCGGATCATTTAGCTCCCTTCAAAATGGTTGAGCTGAATGGTGCTGATACATGTGTCATGTTCGTGAACGGGCGCTGTCGGTTGGGACTGGTCATCTCTTAGCTGCCATGGTTTATTTTAATTGATTCTAATTTTATTTCTGAATTGTCTTTTTATATTTACTATGGACACTTTTAACTTGCTACATCGTTCTCACATAATGTGTAATCTCAACATGAATGATGTAACAAATGATTTGTAATAATTACCTAATTGAAAAAGAGTGTCCATGGAGTTTCTTGCCCGTTCTTCTCCATAGAGATCTACGCCTTGGAATGGGCATCTACGGTACTTTCACAGTTATTATGTCTTGTGACTGGGACTGTAGCACCATAATTTTGTAATATTTTATTTTGTCTTTTGACAATTCAAAAGTGCCTGTAACTGGCCTACTTGAAATAAAGTGCTTTGACTTTGACTTTGACTTTGGCACTCTGTTGTTGTCACTCACGTGTCCGTATCTGTCTGTCCGTCTGTCTGTCACTCGTCTGTCACACATTTTGTTCCGAAGAATTTTTCAACTGCCCATTGCCCTGGGGGGTGACCATAAGCTCTTAGAGCGGTATCAATTTGATATCGAGTAAGTGACAGATGTATACAAGTCATATACATCTGTTCCTTATTCGATCTCAAATTGATACCACTCTAAGAGCTTATGGTCACCCCCCTGAACTTGAAATTTGGTGATAATGTTTACGTATATTATACTAACGAATCATAGGTACATCTTACTAATATTTTTAATGTGAAAGTGTAG
Organism: Orthosia incerta; assembly: GCA_948252205.1. Classification (NCBI taxonomy): domain Eukaryota; kingdom Metazoa; phylum Arthropoda; class Insecta; order Lepidoptera; family Noctuidae; genus Orthosia; species Orthosia incerta. Next base: position 14,279,607 of record OX411748.1, read on the forward strand.
ATGGATGGACGGCTGAACGGATCAGGATGAAATTTGGCACAGACATAGATTGTAGTCTGAAATAGCACATAGGCTTCTTTTGATCCCGGTATAATGGTCCCTTGGGATAAGAAAATACTTTTCACGCGGGCGAAGCCGCTGGCAGAAGCTAGTACCAATATATTGATAAATTGAAGTCCGACACACACTTGGTCGTTTTTGGCGGTTTTTAGTTGTATCTACCTTCTTGATCAAAACACACAAATTTCGGCGGTTATGTGTCAGCCCAAAGTAGATACTGTAATTAGGAGCAAGCCTTTCAAAGAGGCACAAGTCTAGCTCCGGGCTGCTAGTGACAAATTTTATTATATTTCTTTCTTTCTTTTTCTTTTTTTTCTTTCACCTGAAACCACTCAAAATCAAAATCATTTTATTTTATTTTACATAGGCCTACATGGGCACTTATAAAACGTCGACAAAAGGTGCACGGTTCGGGTTAGTCGTTTCCTATGGAGAAGAACCGGCAAGAAACTCCATGGTTACTCTTTTGTCAACTACAACTCAATTTAAAACGATTGCGATTCTATTTATCTTTCAGTGGATGCTTACGTGTTATGTTTATCTGTACCACGGGCACCCAACGCGAAGAAAGAAAATTTGGTTCAAATAAATTGCATCAGCTGGCCTGATAAGCTCCGATTTGATATAAAGTTTTGTAAAATATTAAGATTTTCTAGAGACGATCATAAAAATGTATGTTCTTGTTTAATTAACTCTCCTAAGCACAAAATTAAGGAATATTGGGATCTTAATTCAAATTTCAAAGATTATTTTGAATGGATAATTTAAAATTGATTCCAACAGATGGCGCTTTTTTAAATTTCTGAGGCATCCACTCGATTTTTTTATTTGGTGTGTAACACATTTAAGTACTATTAAACTCAAAAAACGTGCAAAAAATACTATGAAACAAATCGTCGCTGTATTTAAAAAAAAGTATTCACGAACCGAGAAAACCCTTTTACTTGCAAGTCGCTGCTAACACCATCTATTTCCGTGGAACGGAACCGCACGCGATCGATGTTCTTAGAAAAATAATCATTTTAATAAAACCAAAAACGCTAGTTACGTCGGCACGGCTTCTTTGTATGGGTAGAGGGTATTTGAATGCTAGTATTATATTGTCTGTGTCTGTACTTAATACAAACGTTCTATTGAATGGTTTTGAATGAGGTTTTCATCGATGTGCTGGTTTCTGTCCCTAGAGTGCTGTTTGCATCTAGTAAATAGGTATCGAGTCGTACTTTTTATAGTCTACAAGTGGGTCAATGTTGTGATTGTTAACTCATTTAAATTATAGTGTTTTATATCGTACCTTTCCGTTTTCATTGTTAATTAAATCATTTATGGCCCTAATATTAGACGTAGGTACAAACCTAGGTAGATTTAACTATGTCTATTGTTAGAAGAGTAGCTAATATGAAATAAATTATGTGGATAATAGAACAGACAGCGCGGCATTTTCTATACTAACCTTTTTAAAAAAGAATGAATCCACAAGGTAAGCATGAATAGTGTCAAGCTGACACTTTTATATACCAACATACATATTTCTATCTATGTACATAGAACGTCAAACTGTCGTGTTTCCCTCGTTTAACTTTTGTATTTTACGCAGAGGTTACCGGCTGCTACGCTTCATGTTTTAAATTTTGTATCCAGGACCGAGTAGAACATAATCATTTTTATGAAAGTGAAAAAGTTTTTATTTCATTCAATTAAAAATACGACTGCTAAAATACTTCGTACCTAATTTCAGTTGGGCAACTAATCATCTATATTTGTTTGCGAAAAGTAAAGTCCTAGGTCCACTTTATTATGTCTGGACGTGGACATACTTAATAACATTATAAATGGATCTAGAATCTTTTTTCTTGGGTCGAAGTGCTGTCACGTAGCGTATCTTCCAAAAAGCTATTCTGTGTACCCATCATGTCCAGTCGCCAGAGTAATTTCATTAATTATGTTAGAAATAGAATAGGCTTACGCACATTTGACAACTAGGTACTCATAAGTATTGACAATCATTAATCATTATAATGACTGGATTTTTGAATAACTTGAAAGGAAAGTAAGGAAAAAACACTATTATTTAAATACTAAATAGGCATCCAATATAGAAAAAGCTTGATTTAAAAACAGCGCATAAGAAAACATACTTTATTTCAGACCTTTAGTCCTGTGGCACGGGCACACAACGCGAAGAAAGAAAATATGGTTCAAATAAATTGCACTAGATGGCGTGATAAACTTCGATTTTTTTACTAAAATTAAGGAACATTGGGCTCTTAATTCACATTTCATAGATTATTTGAATGGATTACTTAAAATTGATTCCAATAGATGGCGTAGTTTTAAATGTCTGAGGAACCCACTCGATTTTTTTAATTTGTTTTGTTCACATCACATCACATCATCAGCCTATTAATATTCCCACTGCTGGGACACAGGCCTCCTCTCTTTGAGAGGGAATGGGCCGTAATCCACCACGGAGGCCCAGTGCGGGTTGGTGGATGTCACATGTCTTCGAATTTTTTGTTCTAGGACATGCTGGTTTCCTCACGATGTTTTCCTTCACCGTTTGTTTTGTTTTGTTGCTACAATGAAACTGTAAAAATGAGTAAATCCTTTTACTTGCATGTCGCTGCTAACACCACCTTTTACCCGTGGAGCAGAAACGATCGCGAAAGATGTTCTTAGAAAAACAATCAGTTTAATCAGACAAAGAACGCTAGTTCTGTCGGCACGGTTTCTTTGTATGGAATCCCATCCCATCCCATACAAAGAAGCCGTGCTGATGAATGTGAATGTGGTATCTATCATTAAACACTAAATAAAACTATTTATTATTGTCACACATAATTTTTAAAGGATAGTATTTAAACGAGCGAAAAAAAATTCAAATTAAAGGTGTAAAAAATACTGAATATGGCTTACTGAAATACTAAGTGGGCGACAAACAGTGGGCGAATACAAATGTTTAAAACAGCGACTTGAAAATATAAGTTTGTCGACAGGGCTCCTTTTTCTGTCTGCAGGGTCTAAAGTAACCTAACATGAAGGAGATGACGGGAGCTAAGTTCGCTCGCTTTGCTCGCTCACTTCAGCTCCCGTCATCCCCTTCGAACCTAACCTATTCGTGTCGGGGTGCCCTAAGTTCCCGAGCTCACTTCGCTCGCTCTTGGACACGAAAAAACCCGAACTCCCGCACTGCACAGTGATGTCGCCTCGATAGTTGTTCAGCTATTTTCAAAATAATAATATTCTAAAATAGAAAAAATAGAAACCCAAATACAATTAAAGTATGTAACAATATTATTACCGCAGCTCACCAAAATCTCCTAAAAGGTATTACTCAAATCGGATAAATAGTTACTTACTTAGTATAATAGTCGCCCATTCAGTATAATTTTTCCCTCGGTTAATAATTTCCCATTTTTAAAGTGTTGCAATATTAACTCATCAGTCTTAGGCATAGTTTTCGGCACGAAAATTGTCACAAAATTAATTTGCCTAATTGTCTAACGTGTGTTAGATTCTGTAATCGATTGGTTGAATACATTCTCAAGAATCTTAACTTGACTTGAATCTAATTTGTGACGCGTCATATCTTTCCCAAAACCAGGTGTCATCGAATTTTGTCAAGTACCAATCAAGATTTATATAAAATTATTCTTGCCTAGCAACTAAAGAAATCTTCAAGCTTTTATTGAATAAACAAACAAAATAACCAAGAAGCCTGTACGAGATTGTGTTCTTTAATGTATTTAATGAGGTCAAACGTCACGAGCAACAGTTCTAGACCTCACGACTTTGAGAATTCTTCCGCGTGGTCGAGAGGAAGACAGGCGAACTACTGTTGACTCTGAAAGTGATTAATGGACGTGACTTGAAGGAGCTTATAGCTAAATAACAGAAATATTCTGCTGATCTATAAGGCTAAGCAGTGTTTGCGGCGGTCTTTCCGTAGATGGGTGAGTGTTACAGAACAAATAAATGGCTGCGACCGGTGCGCACCGACCGCCATGGTGTCCAAATTTTATTACTCTATGGTAAACTTTCTTTGAGACGCCAGAGAGCATGCATATATGTTCTCATCTCTGGGACGGATCTGCCAAATATCAGCTTGATGTACTAGAGTCGATCGAAAAACGGGCCAAGAAGCTCATCAGCAATGAGGCACTGGTTGAGTCCAACATCCAAGGCCTTGAACATCGTCGCCGAGTTGCTAGCTTGTCGGTTTTATCCCGCCATCGTTACATGGTGGACATCCCACCCATAGGTTAGGTTAGGTTAAAACGGGCTGTTTTCCGCAACACCACGACTACGCACTAAACATTTTGGAAATACTTTCATTATGCGTACAGCTAAGGAGTGGAATTCCCGGCTGGAGTCTGTGTTTCCCTTACTTACTTCTAGGCAAGCGTGATACACCTTTGACCACCTCATCACTTACCATCAGGTGAGATAGTGGTCAAGTGCAAGCCTACCTACAATTTAAATAAATGTATCTTACTGCAAACTCACAGCTTCCTTCCTTACACATTGGTTTGTGAATGGCTAGCTACAATTGTAGGTTCCCATTGATACATAATTCGATACGTTTTGAGTGATATTGGGGTAGTGAGAAACCTACAAAGTCTCATGACTGGAAAATATTGAAAACCTAACACAAAGTTTGAACAGGGATGAGATTCAGCATGCAATATCTATAAAAATAAAAATAACCATATCCCACTTCAATAACTCAAATAGTTTTCAAATTTAACAAAACATACTTTATATCCGAAAAATAATATGTAAGTACGAGTAGTAACAATGTACTAGAAACATTACTAGTCACATAATATTTTTCGATTTAATGTTCATTCATTCATTCCAGAATTCATTTAATATTTCAGACACAACGACGCTCATTTTGCCGCAAGCTATGACAAAAACTTAAAACTACAGAAAGGAGCTCAAGACTCGTGCCTCCATCCATAAAATTTGTCCTTTGTAAAGAAGACCCAGCCTTGATTGCAGCAAAATTAAATTTTCATCCAGACTCATCGTGCAAAGGTAAGCATTGGAAAAATGCAGTGGCCACGTCGCGACGAGAAATTAAATGAATATTATATATCATAACTAGCTTCTACCAGTGGCTTCGCTCGCGTGAAAGTCGGAAATTATCAGACATCCAAACGAGTTTTACATTTAAAATTAATAAACCAAAATATCTGAGCCACTCCTCTACTCAAGGTACTAATAAAATATGATATAAAAGCACAAACTAACTTGAAATTGCCAAAGCAATTAATTTAAAAGGTCGGGAGAGATATTTCAATATTAATATCTTCCTGTCAAGTATTTTCTGAGGATAGTAATGAGGATATAGCCCTCAACACTGATACTTAGTCTCCTTCGGGATCCTGTCGTCGGCAAAAGATCATAATGTAAATTATTATTATTTTATTGTTATTATGAGCCTGTTGTGTTCCACTGCAGAACAATGGCGTCCCTTCCTTCTTTTCATTTTGTTCTATATGTACTTTTAAACTTTATTTACATAGATAACACTATATACAGTGTATAAAATACTTAAATAATTTAATAAACTACAAACATATATACTACAAAACCTAAAAATATACTTAACTAAAATATGGCGTCGAAAAACTCCTCCACATCGTTGTCCACTGGTAATGTGCCCAAAAGGCTGGCAGCATTGCCACGTTGTATGGCAATGCTTTTTCTCTTATCCAGGTAAAAGCCAGCCCTTGGGTGAAGCGAAGTGTCAACTAGGCGTTTGGAAAGATCTTTAAACAAAGCGTGAGCACTCGGACCCCACGGACCAAGAGTTTCAACCCCAAACGGCTCGAAAATATAACTACCGATGAGGTTTTTATATTTCCGCCGCTTGAGGTTCTCTGCAGCCACAGCGGCAGCGCCAGCACAGCACGACGAGCTAGGAAGATGGGTTGGCGCATGAGTATCGACACACGTAGCGTCCCACACTAAAGGCCTACCCATCTTCCATGGAAACAAAGACATCCCGTCTTTTCGTTTTGCCATTGTCGCGTGCCAGGCCATGGGATTCCAATACGGCCGGAACGCCGACGGTGACGAGAGCACGTCGGATGATGTCGTTTAAGTTTCCGTGACGCGCTATGTGACCCGCATTTCGGCTGCATGAGAGACCGTGGTGACCGAGGCTGTTGACAACTTCGCCACAGTGACAATGATGAGGAGTACAAAAGGGAGCGCCAAGACGTAGGGAAGCAGCGAGGCGGAAAGTAGTGTCGTCAAACAAGGTGCCTATGTTCGACGACGGTAGTGCGTGAAGCCAGAGGGCCGACTCCTACTCACCCACAGCCAGCAGGCGAGCGCGTTTGGCAGGAGTGGCAGAAGTGGCAATTAGGTGCTCCTGAACTGCTCAGCAGAGCGGCTCATCCCACCGTCTCTGGGATGATGGGTAGTCGGGGAGATTATAATTCGGGCAAGCGAGTCTTTAAGCATCAATAGCCTCAGTGAAGCATATCACATCAAAATTAATCAGTATGGGTGCTGGGATATTCCTGATTAATTTCTCAGTACCGTGGACCGAGGATATAAATGCCGGTAAACTAATACTAGAAATTTTGCGGTCGCCGAGGTATTCCATACGGATGGGAAGAGTAGCTTGAGCCCAAGCTCGGTCGTCCATGGCCACATTTAAAATTGACGTAAGTGTATGGCGGATAATTTGGTCCATTTTTTCTAAAAGGGGAGGGTGCTTCCAACATGCCAAAACAACAAAAGCGAATTATGGTGATAGCCGAATGCATGTTAATTTGGAGCAATCTTTCCGAAATGTTGTTGAAATTTTGAATTTCGTCCTCAATAAAATCGGGAAAGGAATCATCGAAGACTGGGGACCCAAGGAGGCGAAGAGAGCTTTTTTCAATAATTTTGATTTCGGGAGCTATTTTATTGAATTTAGAAAGTGTCACTTGTCTGTCGGTACTGTCAGATAAAAGTAACTCATATTTAGAATACAGTAAAACTGTGTCTACATCGCTTCCCAGGGTTCCATCATCGAGATACCAAACGTTGAATTTTGAATTTAGCTGTCGAATAATTGGGTGGATAGCCAGACTGAAGATCACTGGCCCGAGAGGGTCACTTTGTTGACAGCCAACAGCGGATTCCAGAAGGTTGTCCCGATAAAGTAATTTAGATGGATGCCTATAACATTGCCAGAGAAAACTAAAAAAAATTGGTATTTATTTTTTAGTTTCTGCCAGCAAGGTGTCCCTGTTGACCGAATTAAATGCATTTTGAATATCAACCTTCAGGATGACCTCTCTTTTACCAGAATTTAGGTAGGTCGATAATGCATGTACGGCAGCCTCACAGCCCTCTTTGGAGCCGTAACCAAGCTGCAAGGGCAGATTTTTTTCCGAAACAACCTCACCATACGATTTACAGCAAATCTTGGCTTCCATACGGCAATGGGACGAATCCCGCCATCCCGTTTGCGCAGGGCACATAAATTGGCCCCGTACAAGACGTCGATGACGGACTCTTTTAGCTTACCGGATAGCATAAGGTTCATCAAAGCCGTAAGCTCCTTCAAGAGCAACTCACCAGCTTCCCCAGCGCCTGAACACATAAGGTCCTTTAAGTGCTGAGGACTCTTCTATCTTGGTTATATCCAGCCAATCAGATAGGAATCTACATTGCTCGTCTTGCCATTTACTTCTGGGCCAACCGCGTCGCCGGTTTCTGTGTTTGGAATCCAATCAGTGGCTATTTTGACCAATTTTTTAGGTCTCCATGCCTCAAAAGGATAAAACGGAAACCTTATAGGATCACTCACGTGTCGCATGTCCATCTGTCACAGCCAATTTGCGCCGAAACTACGAGACCGATTGAGTTGAAATTTGGTACACATAATTATGTGTTTGGTACACATAAGTCGGTGACCCACGGACGGACGTGTAACATTGAAAAAAAATGCAAAGAATATGAAAGAGCTTGTTGTGAAAACCGGAAATACACTTATTTATAAGTTTAAAATAAATCGTTTAAAATTATATAAAAAAAAAAAAATTGACCATGGCCTATAATTTTGACAAAAATACGGCAAATAGTTATTTACCTATATATTTTTAGGAAGGTCTTCCTGTAATATATAGGTAAAGTAACATAGTAAATATTTGTAAGTAAGAACTTAATTTGCAGTTGCTATGTTACAGGCTTACAGCCAATTTGCTTCGAATATACTAGACCGTTTAAGTGTACGGAACCCTCGGTGCGCGAGTCCGAGTCTAACCTGGCCTGTTTTTTTTTATATGAAATGAAAAAAACAATTTTGTGAAAGATGATCTATCTCTGACACTGGCTGGGCCAAGCATCCTATACTAGGATATAGCAATTTAGATAGTAGTTCAGTTTACGAGATAAATCTACCGTGGGAGGTTCAAGACAAGATTCTAGGAATCTAGGATTTTGAAACAGGAGGAGAAATGGAGGCTAGAATATGTTTGTTACTTTGAGTAAGTCTACAGACGATGTATGCAGTATTCGTGCGTTATATAGTAAGCCTTGTACTTTGTTCTAAATACAAGCTAAGCTCGTGGTTATCGAGTCTTAGAATAGTCCAAGAGGTTTTTACTACATACTTATTTTATACCTACACACACTGATAACAAGATTTAGCATTAAATGTAAAAATAACAGCAATTAGCAATACAATAAAAACTATTGTTGCAAATAAATAAAATCAGCTGCAACAGCATCGTTAACAAAACTCACATCGGTTTAAATAAGAATAATAGAATTATTTACATAAGATACGGAAGAGATTTAAATAAATACGGTATTCCCTGGTATTCCTCATCAATTGAATTACAAACAAATTAATAAAAAATACGGCATACGCAGCATTTAAATTAAATATAAAGCGGGTTTAGCCATGTAGCTTTAATAGCCGTATCCTGACACCATCAGGGGCCACTTGACCTACATACATGAGGGTCCATATTGTGTTACGAGTGCTGGACTGAGCAAACCAAGATGTGTTCCATTAGCTCTCACTTAGCACATTGGCTGCATGCTAATATTGTTTGTTACACTTAATATTATATGCGTGGGAACTTAAGGCGCCTCCCCGAGCAAAACGCCGCGCTAGTCGAATTTTGAGCAGTTTTTAAGAGCTATCTACTCTTTATTTAAAAAGAAATATCAATTAATAAAATACATTAAATTTCCACATAATGTTGATTCTAAAATTGTAGTACACTTTTTTTTAAAGAGTTATATGTGTCACTAATCTCCTTCCAACAAAACCATAAAAATGTGAAATAATTATTGATAGCATGCATCTCCTCGTAAAGTGATCATTAATTATTTTTTATACTAACACTAATGGATAGACAATTTGATAACGAACATTTTGTAAGTTTTATTTTTTTTCAAAAGACCAATATTCGATTTTATAAAGATTTTATTTTAAAATCTGGGCGTATTCACTACCGTAATTCATGCGCCACCAGTGCCGCTAGGCCAATAGGAATGCTCATATCTCATTCTGATTTTTTGGTCAGGGTACGGCCTTAATAAGATCTGCAATACATCTTGGAAGGTTAACATGTCGAATTGTGGGTGTCATAAGGGTTTGTTTATGAAGTACGCCCACATTTAGCCAGAGGCACAGATAACCTCTGCCTACCTCTTTTGGGAACTCAGGGGTAATGTTATGTTATAGCCGTGTTAACAAGGTAATAGATCGTTTGCTCATAGTCATAATAATGCATGTATAAGATTTTATAGTTTGCTGTTAAAAATCGAATACTGAGGAAAACATTGACAAAACGGTCAGCCGGTTCCTGTTAAACCAATTTATAAATATTCGTACTTTCTTCAGAGATCTTCTACGTAACTTGAACAGTGCTTCGTTTGTAGAAGTCCTTTCTGAACACAGATGTAGTATCGTATAAAGTTAACCTAATTCTCGTGTTTCACGACAGCCATAATTATCTATGAGTTGTTTGATTTTTTAATTGGCCATTCAAGGATGTAGGTCAAAGGAGGCCAAGGTTGAATGACAAATGAACGTCAAAGGACTGATTGTTTTCCAAAGTTGTATTCCATTTATAAGTTGATGCATGAATCTACACATCAATCACTAATCACTTCGTTGCTAAAGTCATGATTTTTTTATTTGAAAATTGCATTTATTTAATGGGATGGGAGAATCAGAATTTTAATATGCAACTTACAGCTTTTAAAGTAGTTTTCGCGCTTAAAAATATGATTAACAGAACATTATCCTGGCATGTTTATGTATTTACTACAAGCTTTTTCCCCCTGCATCACTCCCGTTTTCTATCACAAGAATCGGTAATAACTTGTGACACTTATTGTTAGCTACAGTGTAATTACCACGTAGTAGGATAAGATATTTCTAGAGATTATCCTTTGCAAACATAAAAAACAAAAAAAAATGGTTATTCCTTTTTTATTTTACCTACTAAACATAATGGGACTAATTAATACAAACTTTTTAAACATTATGATTAGTTTAAATACTGGTTGGCAGTTTCTAAATTCAAATTATCCATCGAGAATTTGAATTGAGAATCCGCTTATCTGATTAGCAGATTCTTTTGAACCATTTAAAGGTTAAAAGTTTTATAAATAAGTGAACAAATTAGAAACATTAGAAACATTATAGTTTTGCAATAGCATTTTCATTCAATAAGGAAGCGGAATGCGTGGCTGGCAAAACTTCCTAGTATATAAATTACCCCAAGAAGTCGTACTTCCAGAAACAATTTATTCCTTTGCCAAAATCAAACAGAATCAGATCAGTGGCTTGAGCATAATATTAGTAGTTCTCAGATATCAGCTGCAAATCTTTCCTGAAACACCTTTTTCAGGTGCTGCCCGGCATTGTGTCACACGATTCCATCATAAAGTATGAGCTTTCTTGGCTCCTCTGATTTTTTAAAAGTTTGTTTCAGTTTTCTTTTCAGACATATTCAGCAAGGAAACACACTCGCCCTTTATTTAAATAAAAAAACCGGCCAAGTGCCTGTCGGGCCACGCGCAGTAATAGGGTTCCGAAGTTGCATAATAATGCGGACTATGTAGTGGGTTTTGTTGTTGTTACATGAACATTAAAACGGTTTCAGCACACAACGTCACACAACGTCTGAAAACGGGCCCACATAGGATGACGTTTTTTTTTATCTATATGCTCGCGTTTGACCACTATCTCGCCTGATGGTAAGCGATCATGTGGTCTACGGTGAAGCACGCTTGCCTAGAAGTAACCTATTCACTCTTGACTTGAAACTAAAGAAGGACTAACTGGTAACTGAAGAAGGAGTTATAAAATCCAACTTCGCAACTGAAGTTAGAAAAATATTCTCTATTTGAGTACCACCGCGGGTGCGAATTGCGAAAAAAGCCGATACGAGTGCACGTTTGAGCCACGGGGAATGGTATGGTTCGTTCCTGGATCCTTGCGCGCACGCTCCTTATTTATTTCTCTTTCGGAATTTGAAAAAAATCGTATGTATTCACCTCTAATCTGCGGTATTTCACTCTGGAAAGTTTTACGCTACTCAATTATAGTGTATAATCATATAAGTGATATAGTCGGGTCGAATATTGACTTTATAGATGGATATCGATAAAAGCAAATAAGTAATTTGCTCGGCAATCGAATCTAATTTGACTTTAGATTACAAAATGTCGTAAAAACTTCTGCACTTACACAAAATAGACTCCCCCACGCGCATGCGTCGTATGGACTACGGGCCGGTACTGCCAACGACTTCGGCCACTCCAATGCGTTATTCAAGCTTTAACATTATTAATTTAGAAACCATTATTTTTAAGGATGTTATGATTTTATTTTTGTATATTTTACATGGTTCATAAGCATATATTTACTTTCTGTTTTACACAGCTAACATCGTTATTTAACTAATTTTTCAATGGCTTTTGTCAAAAAAATTACTGTGCCAAGTACATTTTGTAAGTTGGTCGACTTTTACTCGTAAACTTGTAAAGGCTACTTATCCTTGATAGTTTTCCTTTTAATTTCGTTATATTTACTACTGCCGTGATTTTTTTCACATAGCCAAGAGCAACCATTTCGCTGGCTGGGGGGGAGGGGGAACACTTGATTCTAACATAAATTCGAAAAATGGTTTTACAAACCAATATTTTTGAATGGCCTTTCCAACGAAACCCCACACCATGGGATAGACGAGAAAAAAAAAACATCCCCACTTTACGTCTATTGGAAGAAAGCCAAAAAATTTTTATTTTCGTGTTTTTATTTTACCACTTTGTCGGAATTATTAATATGTATATCCATGCCAAATTATAGTTTCCTAGTACTTAGATTCTCTGAGCTAAGCTGCGGACGGATAGAGCGAAACTATAAGGGTTCCTTGTTGACTTCGGAACCCTAAAAAAATACCCTGAAATAAATGTCGTTGGATATAGTTAACCGTTACCTAATCCACGATATTTATAACAAAAAGTACAGATAGATGAGAGCTGTCAACCGAAGTGAATGCAAATAATGCGTATAAATTCCTATATGCGCCATAAAACCTTTTATTTACTCCAGTCTCGCAACAGTATCTACTGGATGGATATATTTATTATCTTCTCGTAGTCGCACATAAAATGATTATACTGAAGATAGGACAAAACGACAAATATTTATCACCATCCTGTGGTTTATGTATTATTTCTTGCAAATCACTAAATTTTTAATGCCTTGTCTAAACTAATTACTTACATACATGCAGTGGCGGCTGGTGGATCATAGTAGTGGTAGTGCACTTTGCCGTCTCACTGGGTAATAATTGTGTTAGATTTGCTAAAATTCACAGGAGCCTATGTAAATCGGCAAACCATCTCGCTAGCGACTTCTAATTCGACGCCAACGCCATCTAGTTACGTCGGTGTACAACTTTTAATGTTGGTACTCGACCCTAAGATAAATTTCGTTCGTCAAACCTCGCCCGCTCTCGGTAATCTTCGGTTCGCTGGTGCGGCGCACGAGAATGGTCATATTTCGCCGTACATTTTCTATTGAACTATCTCTGTCTCACGCGCCAGGCGTTTTCGCTTGTTTCTCATAGAATTGTATGAACTCTCGCCGTGCGCTTTAGCCTAGCGCACGGGGAGTATTTTTTACAGCAATATACGTCTTATTACTTTAGCAAAGAGCTTAAATTTGTTCGTCATAATTTCGTAAATATTGAATAGATCGTTAATCAGATATTATTAAACATTTTTATTTTACTTCTAAACCTTTTTAAATCTGGCAGTTCAGTGCACGAGTGAACTTAAAGTACAGCCGCCTCTGCATACATGCACGTCTGTTCTCATTGACATTGCTACTAGTTAAAAACATAGTGTTGCCGTGGCTGATAGTCAAATATTACATGAGACATCTCAAAAACTTACATTTTCATGAGAAAAGTTACATTTCCTTATTTTATGTGGAAAACGACACTAATACGCTCACTCGCTCGCCGGAGTAAGCGGGATGGAAGATTTAGAATACACGTGAGTGAGTGACTGAATATGCAATAAGTCAATTTGTGTGTCACAAAATCAGGTGCGACAACATGACGAACGAAAGCTTTCTTAGACGCGTTCCGTTTCACGATTGTTTTTTGCTTGCTGGAAAATATTTCAATATTTTTTATTAAGTCCTAAAAGTAACGTAAAAGTTACATTTTATGTTGTGTTACATGGAGGTTACATGAGAAGGTCAAAAGTTACTTAAAATATGACAAAAGTTACATTCTGGCAACGCTTAATAAACATTTTATCAGTTGTATTAGACATGGTTTCGCCTTGGTACACAATAGGGATGTTTCCTGGGTAGAAAAATTATAATTATAAGTCCGTCAGTGGATTGTCAAATATTATTGAAGCCGTATTTTTTGCTTTATCAAATAAATAAAAATTAAAAGATAAAGCACATTAAAGTTCAGGAGTGGGGGCTTGTGACATCACCATGCCAGTATAAAGTGTATCACACCGTGACGTCACACGATATTTTAACGCACTATATCGTCGTAATTTTGTGTTTACAGTGGCAAAAGAAAAACATGTGTCTAATATTTTTAGGTTATCTAATTGACGGCATCATATATATATTTTGTCAGCGAACCTATTAACAAATTAAATAAAGCGACGGATAGCCATGACTAAAGATGCTATGACGCGTCTCCAGAACATCTGGAAAAATTGCGGAGTAAGTTTTAAAACCAAAGCCCGTTTTGTCAGAGCAATGGTATTCCCGATTTTCCTCTATGGAGTTGAGTCGTGGACAATCCGAGCAAGAGAAAGACAGGATAAACGCATTCGAAAAGTGGTGCTGGAGGCGGATGCTCCGAATCCCATGGACAGCCAAACGCACAAATGTCTGTCCTTTCACAACTCAATATCAAGACCTCTACGGTTTGCTTAGAGCGTATTTTGAGTTACTTTGGCCACATAATGCGAAGAGGAGATAGCAGCCTTGAAAACTAGTCATTGTTGGCAATACCGAAGGAAAGAGAGCACGAGGCCGGTCGCCAACGTGATGGTCTGACCAAGTGAAAGAAGCTACGTCCTCAAGCAAATTCCAGCAGGTGGTGATGGCAACTTTGGACCGGAGTCGATTGAGGCAGATCGTCCGCTCAAAGGGGTCCAGTGACCACGATCCTCAGTAATGAGGGACCGACAGAGGAAGAAGAAGAACCTATTAACAGATATTCGTAAAAACAAAAACAAGTAATACAGTACTCCAGAAAACTAAACTGTACCTGCCCCCGTCCGTACCATGACGTGTCAAAACTATAATGGTACGTTTAGGAAGAAGGGACAGATGTATACAAGTCATACATCTGTCCCTTACGCACACTCGAAATAACCTTACTCTAAGAGCTTATGGTTACCCTCCTGTTGATAAAAGTTACACTTTTATTTACATAGATTGCCATTGAAACGCTAGGTAGAAGTAGGTACCAGGGGGGTGACCATAAGCTCTTAGAGCGGTATCAATTTGATATCGAGTAAGTGACAGATGTATACAAGTCAGATACATCTGTCCCTTATTCGATCTCAAATTGATACCGCTCTAAGAGCTTATGGTCACCCCCCTGTGTCCTTTGCATATCAACAATATTAAAGTGGGCTTAGACCCAACCACAACATACAACCAGAAAAAGACAAGAGCATTATTTACTTGGTGTTCTTGTAATTTTTGTGTGGACAGACAAACAAAAGAAAGACAGATTGACCTTTATTATATGCATTTGTTGTAATAATAATTATTTAAAATCTTCAATTACCTACTTCTATATAGTGTAGACGCATCTTAATCTTATACCTCCGAGAAGCGATTGCTGAGGTCACTCCGGCCGAGATTTGGGTCTGCGGCTGAATGCGTCTTTGTTTCAATAATGCGTATCATTGTTCCGGTCTCCGTGAGTAAATGTGTGTTCTATTATTTTAGTGTGTTAGTGTATAATGTTAATGGTGCGCCCTACAATATCACGGCAATAAATGAAAATGACTTTGGACTTGAAGAATTATGGCTTCCCCGAACATGTGAATGCGTCAACAATGCAACGAAACGTTTTCATAGAAATTGTTCTAAAATTACTTTAGATAGACAATATCTAGGAAAAATCGTGGTAATCTTTGGTACAATGTCGTATGGGACCTATCTGCGGAAGCCTGTAACATAGTCTCAAAATAAGATTGTTTCGGAGTGGTGAATAACGACATTCCCTCTGCGTATACGGGAGAACTACGTGAACTAGAAAACGTAATACAAGACGGTTTATCCGATTGGTATAAACTTGTTATCTAACAGCTTTCACAAAACATCACAAGTGTTGTCGTCATAGATTTTAGATGAAGTGAGTCGAATACATACATGTATAGCTCCACAAAGAATAATACGTATTGTAGCGTTATAAAATAAAAATAAATAAACTTTTCAACTCAAAGATACTAACGTATAATTTTGAATTAAAATAAAATACACCGAAAACATAAAAATTGTGAAAAAGTATAACATGTTATTTTAAAAAATGGATGACACAATAGACAATATCGTATTAATTATTTTAAATATTTAGTAAAATAAACATATGAGTGAAATTATGGCAAGGCTTAAAATTAAAAGAATAAAGCGGAAATCACGTGCCTAATCTTCAAACGCGGTTGCAACCTGTCCAATGATGGCTTAAGCATACAATTAAAGTACGATACCGTAACATGACACAAGTAAGGTAACAAAAGTTTTTAACTACGGTAACTTAAAATGTAAGCTACATAAATAGCCCACGGCCTATTGTATAATGTGCGGTAGAGTGTCGTTATGGTGTTTGGGGCTGCTGGAAAATATCCAGAAACGATACCTCATGTTGAAATGAATGGTGTACCTTTGTGGAGAGTACAGACCTTTAAGTACCTTGGGCACGTATTGACCACTAGCCTCAGGGACGATGACGACATTGAGAGAGAGCGGAGGGCGCTGTCGGTCAGAGCGAATATGATTGCCCGCAGGTTTTCATGTGCTTCTGTGGGGGTTAAGAAGACTCTGTTTAGGGCCTTCTGTACCTCATTTTACGCCTGTAGCCTGTGTTTTTATTTCACGCAAAAAGTCGGCTCAACTGATATCAGTTTTGATTCATGATGCATAAACTCTTGTCAGCGACATGGTTTTTTTTAAGATAAGCTTGTCATCATAGTATTGGCAGGACTGCCCTATCCTTCAGTCTGTCGAACGACAAATATGAGGCAGGCCCTGGTAGCGAAACGATAGTTGGTGTCTCTGACAGAGCTCATTTGCAGAAACATGCGGTCCGCGAGCTCCGGCGCGCCCGTGGACGCGAATATCACGTACCCATGGCCTAACGACAAGGAATGGTTTCCTGCCATTTCCGTACAAGAATTGACATAGCTATGGTCGTATTGTCGCTGGCAATTTAAAACAAACTTTTAAACAGTTACTTTAAAAAAATAACAATAATAAATTTAGTAGAGGATAACAGAGCCAAACCTTGTTTATCAAAATTCTTTGTGTCAGTCCTAGAAAAAATTGTCTTCAGTTTTTTTTTTTTTAATTTGAGATGGGTTTGCTCTTGACTCTAGTCTAGGTCAGAGGTGACAGAGACAAAGTCGACGATGGAGTGAGCTTACCCAGAAGAAGCCTGTTCACTCTAACTTTGAAGAGATTCGGGTTGTATGCGTTCGGAAACACAGACGCAGGCAGTGAGTTACACTCTTTTGCTGTGCGCATTATGAAGTATGTTTGTCTGTTTTCTTGACAAAAAGAAATATGAAAAATTTAAAAATTATAACCAGCTTGCTTTAACAAATCAAAAAGAGGCTAATGCAAAGCGTCTTGTAGCGATCACGCTAACTGTAGCGTGATCGCTACAAGACGCTTTGCATTTCTTTTTGATGAAAACCTTACTTAAGTACTTGGTTGGAGTGGACACTATGGTGCGAGGACTTTTTTTTTCAGAAATTTTCCAATTTAGTTTCAGGCTAACCTTAACCATAAAAACCATTAAGTTCTGAGAAGCATATACAAAATAAAATAAAATTCGGAGGCCCGTAATTCGGACACGGTGCGTCATAAGACCATGTGTCTCAGAGCCTTAATGGCTTCTATGGACAAGGTTAATAAGTTGGGGAAAAAAATGGCTGAATTGAGTTAAAAAAAATCTTCGAAAATTTGAAAGATCGACACTTAAAAAAAATCTCGTTGTTTTATCAAGTTTTCGCGGGTTTTCTTGCATCATCTCATGGTTATCGACTAGAGCAACAATTTCCTTCCTGAAAAGATTTTCATCCGAGCTACCATTTTGGAAATATAAAGTGTTTTATGCAAAACTAGCTGTTGCCCGCGGCTTCGCTCCCGTGGACCACCCCACAGGACCCATTTTCGGGATTAAAAAATAGCCTTTGTCAATCAAGAATAATGTAGCGTTCTATTGGTCAAAGAAGTTTACAAATCGGTCTAGTAGTTTCGAAACCTATTCGGTACAAACAAACAAAAAAATCTTTCCACTTTATAATATTAGTATAGATAAAATAAAATTCGAGGCTCATAATTTGGAAACGGTGCGTCGTAGGGCTATGCTTCTCAGTAAATGATTGTTATGGTCAAGGTTAACCCGATACTGCAATAAATTTTTTTCCAAAATTTTTTTTTAACCAAAAATTATTATTTTTGGTTTTCTTTGCTGCTCATAGTGCCCTTAAGCGTATACTTTAACTCCTGAAACGTCGCCCTAAGACGATCCACTGACCAAGTACTTACTTTATATTATGTTTGTAAAATTAAAATACTATAAGTAAATCATTTCGAAAATTATTCCACAAATAGAAATCTCATTAAGCTATCTTTTAATGTCATACGATAATTTACATCCCGAAAATTGCCTATCCTATGAGATAGACAACGAGAATAATATCGTAGGAAAAAGCTTGTAACACTACTATAATAGATTGGTTCCTACAACACAGATTTCCCTTTCGTTTGATAACAGCATTCAAAAAAATTCGTATGTGAAAAATGTGTATACATAAAATAACGGGATATTGATAAACTTCAAAGCGAGGGCCGCGTATTCACCATTTGAACGTGCTTGCAAACACCGATTCATCCGGCTGGAGCTTGCAAAAAATATTTCGAAATAAAACGAATCTGCATTCGTCAGTTGCAAGTTATGTTGATTAAATGCACTCGTCCTCATAAGATAGTTCGATATGTGAGACAGATTTGGCATATTCGATCAAACGTTGAAAGGTTTCGATATAAACTTCAAAAGGTTCCAACACCACAGTATTTAGTTAAACTTATTGGAACACAAACTGTAAAAAGGCGTAGAGGAAGCCTACTCCAAAGATAAATGAAGAATGAACTTAGGATAAACGAATATTTTATTAGCCATGGGTGAATTAGCAACTGTCACGTGTGACTTAGATATTCTACGCCAGTCTTATGTCAGTAATCATGATAACAATATAGAGATAATATGGCAAATGCAAAGAGCTAAAACATACTAAATCTATGGTTAGATGCATTGTTTCAAAGTAAATAAGATTGATACAAATTTAAATACGCTACGTAGAGTTTCTGCTATCAATAAATCGATACAATATATTCTGCTACCATTGATGAGCCCACCATACCATTGACCTCATTTTATAGAATGTTACCACACTTAAAAAGTTCTGACGACGAATACAGCGTGGCAAGATAACAAATTAAACAAATTTTAATTACGCCACGTAGTCTTTCTGCTATCAATAAATTGATAAAATATATTCTGCTACCATTGATCTGCTCACCATACCATTTATCTCATTGTATAGAATGTTACCACACTTAAAAAGTTCTGACGACGAATACAGCGTGGCAAGATGCTAGGAGGCTAGCGTATAGCCCTTCAAAGTAGTAGATGTCCAAATCAGTTTTCATCGATTAATTCGTTAAACTACCTTTATTGTTTTATTTTGGGGCCATCCTGTCGAGACAGGCAGGGTGAAAAGCAATATTCCTTTTTCAAACAGAACCACGATGCCATTGACAATAAGTCATTGTACAGTTCTTTCTATATCAGAAAAATTCTACAAGACACAACTTACTTACCATATACTTACGTACAAGCACGATGGTCATCTGACCATGATGAATCTCCGTGGTGAACAATATATAAAATCCAGACTCTATGTTTCAAGTCATTTAGTTTGAACGTAGTGTTTCGTTTTTCATGGCTGAACGGCTACACACCACGGAGCCCTGTTAGCGCTTTTAGGTATAGCTAATGGATAACGGATGTAAGCGCTGCCGGTGCACGGCACGGGAACTTTACAGATGTACCCACCCATTATAAAAACATTAGACGCCCACACTTTGAATATCTTTATACTTTTCTTGAAATTCAGAAGACTGTTAAATGTTCCGCAATTGGAAGCGTAATTTGTCTTGTTTATTGTGCCTATCCATTTTTTCTGTTACGGAGTATTTTTTTATTGTGTTGGAAAACCACATTTTGATTAGGACTTACCAGAACTTAACTTATATCCCTTTGTTTCGTTTTTCCTTACAGCGTTATCCTTGAGTTTTTTTATTATTTTTATCTTCTCAATATCTATATAGAAATAAAACAAAAATTCTGAGTCATTCCAGCCAAACAATTAAAGCTGTTTAGCATTTAAAAGTAACTCAAACAAATTAAATTTTCTAACAATACTACAAGTTTAACGAAGTAGGCGTTAATGAATGAGAAATTTCAACTATTTTGTCGGAATCCTCTTTATTGCCGAAGTATTTTGTATCATTTAAATGTCGCAAAGTAGGCGGGAGCAAAAGTCCTACAAAGAATCTCTTGTTCGCGACTCTTGTCGCTGAATTATTCATGTAATCCATTTAATAGGGACAGAGCATTCGAGGTGGACAGACAGTTAACTCCTTCGACGAGATTTATATTGTACTATATGTACACAATAAAAAAAGATTCGATTGCGTCCCAATAGCTGTCAATAACGGGCTTATTTACCCTTGAAATGCTATCTCAAGATTAGATTGGCTTCTCATGTATGTGCTTGTATGTATATTCCAAGAGATGAAACAATATTTGAGAGAGATGTGTCGTGGGTAGACGACGGTTTTTCTGGTGTCTCCTTTTAAATTTATAGGGATGTGCGATGCTAGTACCTACATTTCCTTCAATACTGTGATGTTTTTTGTAATCATGTGAGTACCTAGTGTTGAATGTTTTATATTAAAACATAGCATATTTTCTTTACTCTAATCTTTTTCTATTAAAGTTTCAAACAAATGACTTCTTAAAATCCTTTCATAAAGTTCTACGATTGTGGACAAATCGTGTAGATTAATTGGGGCTCAGTAAAATAGAAAACGAGATTTATAATAATGTTTTCAAAGTTTTATTACCAATTCTACAGTCTTTACACTAGTTTCAAATGGATTGTGATGAATTTAAAACAGATATCAACAGAGGTTGGTACAGTTACTTTGATAACGTTAAATTGTGTCTGATATTATCATTTATTTATTACATAATCGTTATTTAAATCTATCGGTACATTATAGTAATTATAACTATGGATACTTAGAAATGTGTGAGTATAAATATTCGTTATTACTTATTACACCATATGAGACCGTTAATGTTTTTTCTATAACACTGTCATTACAACTATTAGAGTAGTAACTCATTTGAATTTATTATACACAACATATTTTAAAATTTATTCTAAACCTTAATATTTTATTCTTATATCTATGATAATAATCACAATAGAAATTATTATATTTCAACCAAAGATAACGTTAAACGTTAAGTCAAAACTTAAAATAGTATTCAATGATGACGTAAGATCCCTTACAAAATTTACATGTTATTTGATCATATTGTGTATATACATTCTGCTTCAGTTCGTTAGTTATCATAAATTCTGCAAAATTATTATTTTAAAATGACCTGAGATGTTTTGATAAGCTTCACTATCATACAATGCATAGTGTAGTGCTAGCTATGACCTCTCAAGGACTTCAACAAAAAGTGATGACAAAAATAAACCTCAGGGTTCAATTTAGTACGTATTTTCGTAAAATATTATGAAAGACGCTAACATAAGATGGTCTAGACTAGATTATAGAGTTATCATAAAGTTAGGTAACCAAAACGGTCTGGTAATAAATACAAAACTTTATATAGAAAAATAATTAATAGAAAGAAAATGTTCCGACCTTTTCGAACACGACATAAGATATTAATAATATTTCATCAAGAAAAAAAGTACCCAGATGACGTAAAACTTTTTCGATTATCACACATTTCGTTATTGATAGCTCGTAGTTGTAATAATTCATTCCTGTCTGCCAAACTTCCTGAAGAGACCTCAAAGGCGATGAAGGTATGAAAGGTGCCAGCATGAGTGGCATCTCTCTCATAGGGGAATTGAATTGGAAAATATTAATACCTTACCGCTCTTTAAGTTTTCCAACTTGAACACAATATTAGACATTATATGCAGTATTTACATCGGATTTAAATCATGTTTACACTGTACTTTCGTTTTGTCTGTTATGGTATTGATATCCATATCAGTAGTTTGAACATCTACACCGGGAGTATTAAAATTGTCGTAGGAAATGTACTGAGGAGCTTGCTGCACCTCAGCTTTGACGATAACCTGACGCTTCTTAGTTTTAATGTACCCTAACGCGGACACTAACACAACGAACACTATAAATCCAATACAACAGCCCACAACCAAGCTTAGTCTCCTCGTTAATATATCCGCAATGTCCATGTATGTATTGGAGAATGGACTATCTATTGCCGCGCCGAAGATTTCGATAGTGCTTACACTAGTACATTTACTGCTCAAAGAATCGTTCATATAAGGACGGAGATGGTTAAAAATTTGTTCGTCCGAGTATAAATTATTAATGCTTGTATTTTCAGGTGATAGAGCTATTCGTGCGTCGGGCACGGAAAATCCTGTAGATGATGAAGCACCGAAGTTGCCGACTGCTATCACACAAACAGTATATCGGGCTCCGGGTGACAAGTTATTGAGTCTCGTTGTTCTGGCTGTAGCGTTGAGAATTTTCCCTCGTATCTGTAAAAATAAAGAAATTTCAGAAACCCCGCGACCCAAATCGACTCTTGAATTGAGTACTAAAAAGTTTTGAGCACCTATGAGCAATTTTAAAAAGAAAGATTTAAATGGATTCACAGCACAGTCGAACATCCACAGGCGAGAAACATAAATATTTTTTATGGTCCATTGAGGTGATACACAGCCTTTGTATTCAAATGTTTGCTGTAGCGGTTGCCGCGCACGTTTTGTTCAACGTTTTACTCAAAATTATAAGCTTTTTAGTTACGTAGGTGAAAATATTTAGCATAAAACTATCGTAAAGAAAAATATTTTTGGTATTCCATAGTTACTCACCGTAGTCGGATGATCCTCGCTAAAATAAGCTACTTGATATGCATTCAAACCGGTTTGGTTGCGGCTCTGCCAAGATACAATGATCGAATATGTTTGTATATCTTGTATAGCAATGCGGATGACGATGGGTATATCGCAAAGTTTCTGGGATGGTAATTCGATGAAGCTATAACCGTGAAGATCTTCCGGATGTTCACACCGCAAGTTACGACTGCCTTTGATGACAATTTTATAGTGTTCTTTCATCCATCGCCAAACCTCTTGTGTTTCACAATTGCATGTTAGTGGATTCTCTGAAAGCAATAATAGTTATATAAGACTGTTGTAAATTAAATATGTCTGTTCAAATAAAACCAAAGATTTAATATCTTACCATTAAAGGATAGTGTTTTGATTTGTGTTTCTAGTACCATAAGCATTTTCATCTGTATTACTTCAAAGTAATTTCGGCTCAAGTCAATAAATGAAATCTTATTCAAATTTCGAAATGCGTCTGCAGATATAGCTGATAACCAGTTTCCACTTAAATACAATTCAGTCAGACTTTGGAGTCCTCGGAATACATCTCTATTTATTCTAGTTATATGATTAAATGAAATGTCTAACTTTTGTAGACTGTGTAAGTCTGATGTGAAATCTTCCAGTTCTCTGATGACGTTTTGAGACATGTTTAGTACGCGTGTTGAATACAATCCTTGAAGCCTTTCTCTTGGAATGTTTTCTAATTTATTTTGGCTTAAATCAAGCATTTCTAAGTTATGTAGCTTAGAGAAAGCTCCCGGAGATAAACGAATTATGGAGTTCTGCGACAACGTCAACCTCTTGAGTGATGGGAAATTTTCAAAGTCTTTGCTTGTGATTATCGTTAGGTTTGTATTTGTAACAACTAATTCCTCTAGTAGCGGAAACAATTTTGAAGGATATGTTTGCAATAATTGCACTAAAGAATTAGAAGACATGTTTAATGTTGTTAGCGAAGGAAGCACTGCTTCTGATAAACCATTGCTAGGTATATTTTTAAATAGATTATGTGATAAGTCAATCTCTTTCAGGCCTACGGAATGCTGAAAAAAGTTCGGTGGAAGAACTGTTAACATATTATTGCTTAGATTTAATGTAACTAAATTTTTAAGGGAGGGAGAATTAAAGCCGTTTAAAATAGAAATGCGGTTATTACATAAATTAAGTGTCCGCAGATTCTGCAAACCAATAAACTTGAAAAAGTCAATACTGTGTAATTGATTGCTACACAAATCCAATATTTCTAGTGAAGTTACATTAAAAAGTGCGTGGTGGGGGAAATCTGTGAAATTGTTTCCTTTCAAATTGAGTTCTTGTAATATTGTTGTGTATGCGAACACATCTTTGTGTAAGTCTCGCAGATTGTTATAAGCTAAATTTATTCTCAGCAGATTCTGATTTTTAATGAATGTCGTCGGCGGCAGTTGCGATATATTTGATAGCTCCAACGACAAAGTTTGTAATGAAGGAAGATGCGCAAATGTCTTGTTTTCCAACAACGTGAAGTTATTTTCTGATATTATCAATGATTTTAGTCCAGGTATCTGTATTTGTATAATATCTTCCCAGGTCAAGTCATTGTTACTCATTTCCAGATCACTTAGGTTCGGTAAACTTTTGAGAGAATCTACTTCGATTATTGCTATAGAATTTTTACTTAACCTAAGCTGTTTAATCGGCAATGAAGAAATACCGAAATTAAATATAACAATGTCATTCTGAGATAAGTCTAATATTTTTAACTTAAGTAATGAATGAAACGTGTCTTTGCTGACTTGTGTTATATGATTATTTTGTAGGTACAGTTCTTCCAACGTTACAAGATTATAAAACGTCTCATTACGTAACTTAATAAGCTTATTATTACTTAGATCTAAAAACTTAATTTTTTTCAAGTGCATAAACGTTCTATTTTCTATATGTACAATACTATTATTTTTTAGATACAGCCTTTGAATATTTAACAAATCATTGAAAAGATTATTTGTTAACATTTTTATGTTATTTTGGCTTAGCCACATAATTTGCACGTTCATCTGCCCTCTAAGAGAGCTATTTTTTAACATTGATAAATAATTTGCACCAAGTTGAATAGAAACCAAGGAAGAATTCCTGTTAGGAAACACATCTCCGATAGTGGTTAAACGATTACCCTGCAAATTAATGTGCTGCAGACTTTTTAGGGTTATAAATGCATGTGAGTCTATGGTTTGTACAAGATTATTTTGCAAATGAAGTTCTAATAGCCCAGGCAGAGGACTAAATACGTTTCTTTTGATTTGACTTAACTTATTATTTTGCAAACGTATTTCCTTCAATTCATCTAGTTTCTCAAATATTAATTCGTCTAATTCATTAATTTCATTATTATCTAGACTTAAAGTTACTAGTTTACGATTCTTGTGAAATACGCTACGAGGAAGTTTATTTAAAAAGTTTGTTCCCATATGTAGTTGCGTTAAATTTTGCAGAGACGAAAGACAGTTCGGATGTAATTTTTGTATGGCATTATGTTCTAAATTGAGAACTGTTAATCCAAAAGCGTTGTCAAACGCGTCTTCAGAAATTTCCAAAATATTATTTTCTGAAAGGAATATTTCTGAGAGCTCATGAAGGTTTGAAAAGACTCCGTTTATATGGTGGAGATGGTTGTGACTTAAATCTATCGTGCGTATTTTGGGGTTCTTTTGAAATATGTTCTTAGAAAGCGATGTTATTTTATTACGACTCAAATCCACAGTTTCTAGTTTTTCTAAAGAGTAAAATGCTTCTTCGTCTATTTGCTGAATTTGGTTACTAAAAAACGTTAAGGTTTTTATTTTAGGCATACATCTAAACCAGTGTCTTTCAATTTTTGTAAAATAGTTTGAATTTAAATCCAAAGTCAGCAAATTTTTCACTGTAACATCTATGTCATCAGGTATTGAATTTATTTTGTTCCATGCCAGCCTTAAATTGCTAAGTTTATTCAATTTTCCCAGAGGTTTCAAAGGAAATACAGTAAGAAAATTTTCACTGATATCCAGTTCTGTAAGAGATTCTTCTAAGTTGTAAAATGCATTTTCTGATATATTGGCTATTTTATTCCCCTTCAGATTGATTTTCTTCAGCTTAAGATTTCTGAAAGTGTTTGCTTGTATATCTTTGATGTCGTTGAGCTGTAAATCAATTGCTTCAATATTGTAAAGTTCCAAGAATGATTCATGCGGAATTTTGCTTAATTTACTGGAAATTATGCTCAAAGATCCTAACGAGTCACGTAGCGATGTAAATGCGTTAGAGCTTATCTTGTTTATCCCCGACTGCGAGATCTGTAGATTGGTTATTTTTATTTTTGATGGAAAGATATCTGCGTTCAGTTCTGTCGTTGAGATTTCTAAGTCATATATTGATAGCGACTGGATGGTTCCTCTTATCTTGGACAGCACATTTTTTACGGCCCCAGGGGTGGCGCTGGGGCACTCCAAAAATAATCCTGAAATAAATGTATCAATTAATGACACCGATTTATCCTGGCGATCATTTAGTGCGAGAGCTACAAGATACTCACCTTCTTTAAAATTATAACAGGGACAAATTGGGTTCTCTGCTAAACTTGGACATTGAGATTGTTCTTCTCCTTGTAGAATTGGTATGTGGATAATGATTAGAAATGCAAATACGCCGCATTTCAGGCGAGACAGAAGAGTTATAACGCCCATGGTGTTGTGACGTCATTTCAATAGCATCGTGCATCCGGAATCCAAATGAGAGGATATTCGTTCTAGAAAATGAAAAAATATAAATTTAATTTAGGAAACATCATTAGCAGTTTTAATAAATAGCAAATTCTAGACATCTTGACTCAAATAAATTTTAATTATCTTTCAGTAGCGTAAAATGCTCAAATATGATAAAAATAATAATGAACGGTTTCTTCTGCTATCTAGATTTCCTAGAATACCATAACATGAATCAAATTCTAGACATGTCATTATCAAAACAAATATATAAGAGGAATTATCTAATTAAGAGTTTTTGGGCTGATTGTTTGATTTTTAACGGTCTGGTAGTTTGCTAGAGAGGATTTTTTGATTTCCTAATAAAAGTTTTATATAATTTCTATTTCTATTTGTTATAATTTTTAATGTTTTAATATTTCAATATGTATGTCATTCTGTAAGTGTTTATGTTTTAATTCTTGCGTTTTTATAAGACAACAATAATATCATTTTTCATATTATGTTGTAATCCAAATACAAAGAAATATGAAAAATGATATTGCAGCTGGTGAACATAATAGTAAAATAAATAAACTTTACATTAATTTGTATG
The DNA here is from genome assembly GCA_948252205.1 of Orthosia incerta. Taxonomy (NCBI): domain Eukaryota; kingdom Metazoa; phylum Arthropoda; class Insecta; order Lepidoptera; family Noctuidae; genus Orthosia; species Orthosia incerta. The sequence goes on from OX411748.1 coordinate 14,306,988, forward strand.
CATTACGTAAGCTTTATTTTAGCCTTTTAGTTTCTTGCGAACTTTTATTTTAGAGCTTCCTAGTACAGTACATTCCTCCAACTTGGTCTTACATCGGATCTCCGTGTCCCGGAGTCCATTTCTAAATGTTAAGGGTAACATGACACGCTCCAGTCTTTTGTGCAAACCTCCATTTTATCTTTTGCTAACTTAAGTTTTAGTACGTAAGATGTGATTTTAAACTTTTAGTTTGGTTTTCAAGAAATGTAGTATGTGTGATTTCTTTTCACGTGTACGTGTTGCCGAGTTTTCCCGATTAGTATCAAACTCGCATTGTATCTTCACGCATATTTAGGACCAATTTAACCAATGAAACTAATCGCGATTAGTTCAACTAAACTTAGTTTATGCAAATACAGCGTTCTGATTGGTAGTTTTTCAGCGGTCCCAACCAATCAGAACGCTGTATTTGCATAAACTGAGTTTAGTGCAACTAATCGTGATTAGTTTCATTGGTGAAATCGGCCCTTAGCGTCTGATCGCTAGGTGATATAATATCTAATAAACACGCGAAAAACAAAATTACCTACACAAAAATGTGTTAATAAAAGGTACAGAGTGATTAACGTCATTATTTTATTTCGGTCTGCCATAAGTCCGTATATAGTTTTACAGCGTTTGAAATAATTCGTTATTCGAAACCATAATCCCTTATTACCTTAACAGCCTGTAGATTTAATAGAGTCAACTTAATAAAGCTAACTTTTTTCATTTGAATACTTTATAAACGTAATAAAATCACCAGTAACCGAAAAATCTTTATTGCTTCAGAAACTCATCAGTTGCAGGAGGAATTAATAAGACTAAGAACAACAAAGCTCTCCAGAAGACTAAATTAAAAATCGATTTGTTCCCGTTACGTTTATTTTAGACAAAGCGTCCCTTTGGTGTTGCTACTGCGAAAAATAATAAAGACCGAAATTACCTTGCCAGCTTAACTTTTCTCAAAGCCAATCCTACGCCAACAACTTTGCCAAAAGAAAATACCTCATGGATACGGTTTTATATTTTCACTTCTTACGTAGTATTAAGGATTTTGTTCCAGTTTGCTAATTTTATATAAGGTTAGTACCGACTTTGTAAGCAACCACAACAAAGTGTAGTTTTCACCATTAGAAAAGTTCCAAGCGTATAAATTATCTCCGTGTGGTTTTAAATAGTCGAGCGTAGAAGATAAACGTGCAGTGTAGTTGTGGCGGGTCAACGACACCAATTAAAATATATTTTCTAGAGTTTCTAGACATTTGCTAACAAATATTTCTTGTAATTTTATTTCCGTTCATCATATCAGCCGAAAGACATCCACTGCTGGACACAGGCCTGCCCCAAGTGTCGTCACATCGACCGGCCCTATGCGTCCCGCATCCAGCCGAATTCCGTTACCTTCACCAGGTCATCGGTCCACCTGATGGAAGGCCTTCGCACGCAATGTCTTTCGGTTCGCAGTTGCCAATCCAGAAATTTTCTGCCCAATCGGCCACCCGTTCTGCGAGCAATGTGCCACTTAAGTTTGGCAATTCTTCGATACATAACAAAATAAAATAAATCTTTAAAAAAAATACTACCAACTTCCAAGTAAGAAAATTGTCTTTGGTATGTACCAATTTTTTGCGTTATGGACAACAACTTCCAAAAATAAAGTTATTTTTCACTTTGTAGTTTTAGTTGTACCTACCTAATAGGCAAGTTAAGTAAGGTACCTATAATGCCAGAATAGATTACCCGAATATCATGAAACTGAACATAACCGGTGAAATGAGAATGTACCAATTTGAACTGTACACATCTGCGTACCCGTTTAGAGTGTACTGGCGTGATGTTATGTTATGAAATGGTATAAAAATAAACAGACATACGATTGCAGCAATCCCGAGAGGAGATTTGCCGTTATTTATTGAAGATTTCTGTTGTATATCTCAGAAATTCTTTACCAGATATTCACCAAATTAAAATGGGACCAATTTTGGAACGTACTCTTTCAAACAAAAAAAAATCTAAATCGGTCCACAATTGACGGAGATATCGGTGAACAAACATAAAAAAAACAAATATAACGTCGAACATAGAACCTCCTTTTTGGTAAGTCGGTTAATTAAACAGCACGACGGTTAACTGAAAGATAAAACTGGATTAAGCCATTCTACAAAGCTATCAGTCACCAGCTGAATTAATGAAACAACAACCTGATAGAAGTAGAAGTTGGTAGCGGCTATTCATCATGCGATTATTCTGAAATCACAATATAATTACGCTAAATGCCCCTCGTAGCTAGCGATTCATCATTGCTAATGTTATATAATTAAATTTTATTGGCCATATTTCCCGGATGATATTAGTTTTAGCAGTATGGAACTAGCAGTAAACTTGTTCCGACAAATTGAGTGACCCATTTATTTTTTGATGCTTCAGCTCTGTCAGCAAATTAACGGCGCCAAATAGTTTTGGCTTCGTTTTGGCGACGCTACAAAGAAACGTTTAACGCGAGGAATTGTTGCCCACTTATAGGAAACTGCTGTGTATTTATTTCTTGCTGTATTCAGCGCTTAAGCGGTGACAGATTGCCAGCCACCACTGCAGCGCCTCTGAGCGCAGCGGCACGCTCAAACTGCACGCGACATTTGACGGGTGCAGCCGCATGCAACTTTTACGGACAGATTGGTTTGTTGATGAAACCTCAAAGTAATGTTCATGTTAAAGTAAATAAATAAATTGGTATCATATACCATAAAATTTTTCAAAAATTACAATGCTCTTACAAATATTGGATAAATGAAGTGAAGAACAAAGAGGTAATTTGTTTGCCTGTGTTAACACAAATAACAAATCTGTGGTACTTACAATACATAAGTATATACATAGATCTATTGTAAGAAACCCCGGTGCTCTGGCTATCATGTTTTATACACGTTAATAAAAATAGACGCAGTTTTATACACTTTATTTAAAATTCTACATATAATTTTCCTACAGTTTTATTTACTGAAGTTCAGCGAAAAAATAACGTGATACAAAACAAAAACACAGTTTATTTTATTCATCCGAAGAACAATATTGAAATGAATGATTATAATTACTCGTTCATGGCGTTCATTCACTCAATCTAACAAACATTTTGTGGCTCAAATACCTTGTTATGGTTTTGAAGATTTACGGGGAAAGCCAAGGATCAGGGAGATTATTATTATACAGCATTTTGTGAATAAATAATGTTATTTACGTCGTGGGTAAACGTTACGATGCGTTGTAAGGATTACAAAACGATTAGCTTTCCAAATATTTTAGAGATCTTGAAATCTGAATTGTATAAGAGAAAGGGGTAAGTAACATAGTAATGGGCTATGTCATTTATTAACATATATACAATTGATTATTCTAAAAAAAAACAAACTTATATACAAATACAAAAGGGAGACAGAAAAGAGCTCATTGTGCATCAAAAAATTCGTCCACATCGATGTCAACGGGAAAAGTGCCCAGAACGCTGGCAGCATTGCCACGTTGAATGGCAATGCTGCCAGCTTTCTGGGCACTTCTCTGGCCGAAGAAAAGGCCAGCCCTCTGGTCACGTGAAGAGTCGACAAGCTATGTGCTAATTTCTCGAAAAAGTCGATGCGCACTCGGACCAAAAGTGAAAGAGATCTTGAATCGTGCGAGAAATTTCGAGATGAAAAAGATGGGATGAAAATTGTGATGATGGCAGTGGAGTTGACTACTTAGGGTTCTCTACGCTCTCTTGTGAGGTCTTCTAAAATATGATAAACATCTATTTAATTAAGTCTAACTAGTCCGTTGTCTCACCGTACTCCACATAATTATAGTCATTTGAGTGAATAATGGATCCAAAGCTAAATAATCATCATCATCACCGTCTTTCGGCTAAATGATGATCATTTAGCCGAAAGACGGCCACTGCTGGACATAGGCCTCAACCAAGCGTCACCACACTGATCGGTACTGTGTGTTTCGCATCCACTGGACTCCCGCAAGTTAGACCAGGTCGTCGCTCCACCTGCGTATTGCGATACGCCGGTCACCACTCTAGAACTTTTCGGCCCCAACGGCCATCCGTTCTGCGTGCAATGTGCCCTGCCCACTGCCACTTAAATTCGGCAATTTTTCGGGCTATGTGGGTAATCTTGGTTAGAAGCTAAATAGTACCTGCCTGTAACTGTTCCACGCAGTGCAAAAGAAAGATCCTCTGCCATTGCAGGTCTGCTTTCCAGTAAGAGCAAAAGCTTTTCCTTCCATATTTGTCTTGGTCATACATAAAATACATCAAGTACAACTAGTTTTCTTTCTTTCTTTCCTTAACAAGAACACAACTCTCTTAGTTGATTTTTCTGTATTTTTTTTATTGCTGCGTCCACTTTCCACCATTTAAATAAAAGAAAACTCAGTGCTTCTCATTTCAAACAAGCTCAAGACTTAATTGCGGGAGACGCATTATTATTGCACTCGCGAGCAATGGGCTGGCAGTTTGTTTACTCGACTATTATGCTGTCTAACCGGCGTTTAGTAACTGCACTTGCGAGATAACTTATTGGACAGCGTTATCGTGGAGTACAATGGTCAAAACTGGACTAAATTAACTGGACTATCTGGTCAGGACTATTTTAAGCGTTTGTTTTTCTAGTGTAGATAGAAAAAAACAAACGCTCTGTATTCACACTATGATGTGCATCCAGATCTGCTTGTATGAATTTAAGTAGTATCTACATAAATAAACTCACGCCTTTTTCATATGAAGGTAAGACACTACAGAACGACACCTGCTACGATCCTTACATCAACTACTATTAAGGTACTCAATCAAAATCATTTGCTTACAGATAACGCAATGCCTGAGCCCAGGCGGTGAGTTTCTTACCAATGGGATCACTTCATTTCCCTAGCCTGGCTTAGCGCAGCTCTGGTGGAAAAGTCCGTTACGCATCCTCGCACCACTCAGCTACACACCGTTTCAAAGTTTCACTAAGTATTCTCGCACTGGGCAAGCTTTTCAACCATCCATGATGGAAAGCACTCCAAACCTCTAGGCAAATTTTGCACATAATAAGATTTTTTTTGTAACGAAGATGTGAACTCATGATATTTCGTATTTATGTTCGCTATTTCGGCTAATAGGAAATCAGAGCAACGGGTTGTTTTTACGATAACCTACCAATAGCCTGAGAACATGCCATGAATTGAAACAAATGTTGATCAAACTACTCATAAATCAATGTAGTTCTTGAGTTATAAGCGCACTTACAGACAGATAGAGAAAGCTTTTATGATAATGTAAGGACGACACGTCATCGTTACCATTATGGCAAGTATCAAGTGCCTGTAGACCCATAAAAATTACTCCTGTGTGTGAGCTACTGTTATTATAATATGACTGTGTCTTATTAATATTTATTTTTAATCGTATAATGCTGGATAGATACTGTTCAGAACGAAAACGTTTCCTTCCTCTTATTGTTCTTTTGTTGCAAGACTGTGTCAGCTCGCTGTCATTGAGATTGACAGCTTTGGTGGAGTTGGCAGTTGACACATGACTCGTAAAAATGTAACCGACATGGCTAGACGTAATACGGTGTGGTCTTGCTTGGATTACTTTGTTATCGCTATATAATCCACCCAGCGTTATTCGAAATTACGGTCGCCATCCGCACAGTGGTATTGTGCTCCACCCGTGCATTTGTTTTTGTGTATATTTCGCGCGCAGCGAGGGACAATTCCCTCGCTGCGCGCGAAATATACACAAAAACAGTGTCAGAAACGTGTCTAGGTGTCTGTTAGCTGCCGAGAACTTCAGCTCAGATCACGTCGGGTGTTCCTTATTCCCCTTTATTACATATATTTTTTCCCTATGACCCTCCAACCACACGGGATTGACCAAGAGACCACCGCGGGAACAAACGTAAGCATTACTTGTAAGTTCTGCAGTCGTGTATCACTTTCCACCTGTCTGGCAGGAACCGGTATCTCAAAGAACAACCCCTAGCTCACCGCTGCTGCGCACCGCCGTTTTGCGGATATAGACCTGGTGGGATTCAGGAGTCGCAGCATTGCTATGAGCCCTAGTCTTCTCCTCTTGGTTTTGATCCGAAGGCCTGTATTCAACAGATACAGACTAAACGAAAGTCGTCGAATCGCCGTCGATTTTGATGACTTAAGTGAAATAAGCTGTTATTCCAACCGAAATGCAATGGATTGATAGCTCACTTCTAGTTATCTCGCCTAAGATACGACGGTAAATTTTTCAGAATAGCACTACTATCAATCCTTCTAATGCTAGTGATAGACAGCTCATTTTAGGTTCACTCCACCTACATTTCCAGAATAGCACAGCAGTATATCAAGATGCCCTAGACAAGAGACATTCTAACATCGAAAGCGTGGCGATAACGATTGTCAACAAGTAAAAATTAAAAATTTCCAAAATCCCCAACAATTTAATTTATTTCATACTTTTCAAACTACATAATGTACCTAGTAGTAGACACGCTTCGATCAACAATCTATCGAACACGTTATTATGACACGATATCTTTCGAAAATACTCCGATTCACCTATACTTTTGGACGGCTGAACCGATTTTTATCAAACATAGCTAAGAACACTCTCGATAATGTCACCCTTACAACAAGAAACAACACGAAATCAAAATCGGTTCATCCGTTTAGGAGCTATGATGCTATAGACAAATACACGGGTACACACGTCAAACTTATAACACACCTCTTTTTCCGTTGGGGGTTAAAAAGGCTAAATTGTATGGGATTGACAAGCATCACCATTTCGGTGATGCTTGTCAATTTAGCCTTTAGCCACGTGATCTATTACTAACATTTTGGCATTTCAATCATCGCATTCGCTGACATCAAATTACAGTTGTCTAGGGCCTAAAGTCCGGCGAATGTGCGGTGATTCCCGTTCGTTCGCGTTACTTAACCGAAATCATACGACTACGTACTTTATAGAAAACTAGCTGTTGCCCGCGGCTTCGCTCCCGTGGGCCACCCCACAGGACCCGTTTTCGGGACACAAAAATAGCCCATGTCACCCAGGAATAATGTTGCTTTCTATTGGTGAAAGAATTTTTTAAATCGGTCTTGTTTTTTCGGAGCCTATTCGGTAAAAACAAACAAACAAAAAAATCTTTCCTCTTTATAATATTAGTATAGATGTCGTGCTGACACGTGAAAATAATAAGAAAAACCTTAAAGTTTACTTCTATCCTCCATTACAGATCTCTAGATTGGCAAATAATGCACTTACAGCATATCCGCCGAGTGCATTTACTGCTTAAGTGGTGCCAACGCTGTTTACGCTGCAGCCACTTAGTTCCCGTTCATTACGAAAAGACAGACATGGATACGGGTTCCTATATCTTACAACTGGTTAATTATGTATTTAGTAGAAGCACTCTTAAGATGGGAGAGCAAGACGGCAGCATATGATTGTAAGTTAAAAAGAGAGAAAATATCACGTGGGCGATCAGAGGGCAAATATATCTTCTTTTTTTATAGGAAAGGAAATGCGGTGGTCAGTTATTTAGTTTATTTATTCTTGGATTCGTTTTGAAATACTTACCGCTCTTCCTGGGTATAACTGAAGGCAATCTTTTAATGAATTAACAAGTAGAATTTCGGACTAGAAAATCTACGATAATCTTGCACTGTTAGGTATTCTTTTTTAAAATAAAATGTTGAGATGGGCTGACTAGTCGAGAAAGACGATTATCCAGACACATTTATAGTCGGCGATTAGTTGGCTATTTGAATGCCAAGCAGTCGTCTAGTTGTCCAAGTCCCTATGGACTGGCACAACTCTAATAATACGTTCTATGATTGTGTCTTATAATTATCCCACTATAATGCGTATGTTTATCTACAAAATATAAGCATATCTAGATCTACTGTACTGAGTTCCATTAACTCCCCTTCAAGCTCATGGAAACTTTAAGTGCGATGGACATAAACAAGGATAGCACAAGTTTATCATATACCATCTCACCGTAAACATGCCGAGACTTGGCAGCCGGGTTAAGGATCCCGCCACACGTTCACCTCATAAAAATACTTAATTGCTTCTTACAGCACCTTGGGGAAGTGATGGGGTGCTCTATTCTTAGTTGAGATCATGCAGATAAGAAGGTATTATTAACCAGGGCTTTATTTTGGGTTTACTTGAGACGGATTTGTTATTGGTGTTTGTGTATTAACCGTAATAGAAGTAAAAAAATGGATTTATACGGGTTTTCTATACTTCTATATTATCTATAATAATATTATATAGAGGACAGATTTGTATTTTTGTATGTAACGAATAAACTTAAAAACTACTCGACCGATTTAAAACTTTCTTCCTTTCACCGTTGGGAAGCTACACTATCCCCGGGTGACATAGGCTACTTTTTATCCCTGTATTCCCACGGGAACGGACACTACGCGGGTGAAACCGCGAGGCGGTTCTGTATATACCATACAGAATTGAGATACATACCTATATGGTGCTAAATAGCAGCCATCTGTGTAGGTAGGTGTACCACCTGCCTGATTACTGTTACTGATTAGTTGATAATGGTATGAGATTTTCTCAATATCTAGGTATTTAACAGTCACAACGATCTGACTATCAGAAAAAAAAGCCAGATGTTAAAAGTCATATTATAAATATCTGAAGTCAGTAAACACAATTGTTTTTTCTTTTTGAGTATTTAATGAGTGATTGATAAATCTTCAAATAGTCTTTGTGAAATAGGAGAAGTTATAACTACTGGGAACGAAATTTTAGGCTCCAGAATATGGTGATATATATTTGCTTTTTATAGCGCTATAGTTCGTCTATCGAATCTATGAAAACTCTTGAAGCACTAGGACCAACTCGCAAAATTGGAAGCTATTCTCGAAATAATATTTTATGGGATTATAAACACCAGTTAGAAGAATACATCATCACATAATCATCACATCATCAGCCTATTAATGTTCCCACTGCTGGGACACAGGCCTCCTCTCCGTGAGAGGGAATGAGCCGTTATCCACCACGCGGGCCCAGTGCGGTTTGGTGGATGTCACATGTCTTCGAATTTTTGGTTCTAGGTCATGCCGGTTTCCTCACGATGTTTTCCTTCACCGCTTTGAGAGCAGTGGTGATGAAATAATTTACACAAAGTAAAGCCGCCTGCCTGGGCTCAAACCCACGACCTACAACTTGTAAGTCGCGGCCGATACCACTGGGCCACCACTGCTCTGAAGAAGAAGTGGTAGCCTGACTTACGTCATGAATATATTCCGTTACCTAATCAAATATGCACAGCAAAATATGCAGACAGACTTTCCACAGGAAAATTTTACGAAGTTCAGAGAACCAGTACCCACGTTTTATCTTTGTTTTTAATAGGAAAGTACTTTAGGTGGGTGTATAACGTTAATATTATAAGCCTTTGTTGTAACTGAGAAACATCAATAGCTTAAGGCGTTTTAGGCCTATTTCCTTATTCAATATTAAATGTTATATTGTCACTGGCAATGTTTGCTAACTCGGTTTCCTGTACCATTTCAAAGTTGCGTTGTTAATCGTTTAAGGTTGGAAAGGTAAAAACAGTTATTTCAATATAGATGGATTAGATACCTACTCTGATTTTAATTTCGTAGACTAAACTGACATTTGGAGGGTTGTCACTTTATCGTTTACATTTTGGGATTAACAGTTCAACATTTTTCAAATTCAAAATTTTGGAATTCAACATTTTGAGAATTCAACATTTTGGGAATTCAACATTTTGAGAATTCAACATTTTGGGCATTCAACATTTTTTAAATTCAACATTACGGTCCGGAAGGAAATAGTGTTGTATCCTGACTATCCTAAGTGATCAAAAGATGATCGAAAATCGAAATAGATTCATAATAAATAATATAATATATATAATATAATATATATAAATAAGGGCTGCTAGTAGAAACTAGCAGCCCTTATTTAGTTTCCACTCATTTATGTCAGACTTCATTTTATCGATCACATTTATTTTATAGTTGATTTCATATTTAACACGATAAAATTAACGATACGTTGGAAGGCCTCCCACTAGGTGGACCGATGACCAGGTTAAGATTGCGGGAACGCGCTGGATGCAAGACGCACGGGATCGGTCAATGTGGCGACGCCTAGGGGAGGCCTATGACCAGCAGTGGACGTCTTTTGGCTGAGATAATGATGGTGATGATGATGATAATAAAGTTGTATGTACTATGTGTAAGAATACTGTTATATTTAAATATATTACGTTTATATTCATAAAACATTAGTAAAATTAAATTGAGGAGTCATGTCACATTGATTCGATGAATCACATAAGATTGAGTCTTACCTACATCACTATACTCCGGGCTTGCAACATTTAAAAAAAATGTCATTGGCAGCTGTCAGTTTAGGAACTGACATTTAAATGATGCTAGGAAATTTAAAAACTATAAATTAAAACACAGGGTTATTGATTTCGTATGTAATACACTTCGGATTCTCAATTTGAAATTTCATTAGAGGTTATTTAAGCTATTCATATCTTGCAAAAGTTTTCCAGAATATAATAGGTAGATCTTCTGTAAAACCCACATTTCAGAACAATACGTTTTATGCCTGATGGAACAATTTGTCAGCCACATAATTAATATCTACGAACAATACAAAATACTAACGTTATTCACTTTTATTTCGTTTGTCACAAAATATCACATTTCCTTTTATTATAAAATCGTATTTCTTTTATCATATCTCTCTGGAAGCAATTATTATTGGATAAAACATACCTGTATATAGAGTTTCAACTTTATTTATACTGAACCAACATAAGGTTCAAATAAGTATCCGTATATTAGCTTCCGTTTCGAAGGAAACAAAACTCGCATACAGAGATGTTCTTAGAATTTTTCCTTAGCTACCTACATATTATATCCTATAATAACAGTCTATATGTATGTGGGTTATAACAAAAACTATTTAGAACTGTTTTAATATTTCTGTTTGATTTTTCTCAGAAAATCTGATTGAGGGTTGAATTATAAGAAAACTGAAATTGACCTTTTGAAATGTTAACCTTCGTTCGATAATATTGCCTTTTTTGAATAATTCTCAGAATTACTTTACTAACCAGAGAATTTGAAAACGTATTCATTTTGATCTTTTATCAAAGCTCATGTTAACTTTTCCCTTCTTCTTTTCGTGACGATTGACTACCCAGTTTTACATTTTGTCGGACCAGTATGTGGACGCTTGGACAGCTTTGTTATTTGCTACATTCAGATCCTGGTTGGGCATAATGAACAATGAACAAGCAAGAAGGTGGGACATATCCTGCTAAAAGGCTCCAAACTGACTCTGTGTTTTGGATGGTTCTATGATACTCCATATACGCTAGGTAATTTCTATTCTAACCACTCAAGGATAGCTCATTATCCAAAAACAACAGTGAATCGGACTCGAGCACCAAGGGTTCCGTACCATTATCGCCAAAACGGCAAAAAATGCGGTTTGTTGTATGGGAGCCCCACTTAAATATTGTATATTTTATTCTGTTTTTAGTATTTGTTATTATAGCGGCAACAGAAATACATCATCTGTGAAAATTTCAACTGTCTAGCTATCACGGATCATGAAATACAGCCTGGTAACACACATACAGCCAGACGAACAGTGGAGTCTTAGTAATAGGGTCCCGTTTTTACCCTTATACGGAACCCTAAAAAACCACTCATCCGTCCAGCCCACGCAAGTATATTACGATATCCATTCAAAATACAATTATAGCTTCAAATGGATTTTACAAGTCTGCAAACGTCAACTCTAAACATGTTCTCTGTCTCAGGGTTGCGATAGATTGAACCACCTGTCATATCGGGAATGCTGCCGGCGCGCCAACTTTGAGTAGTGACTCTATGCTACTGCCACTCTATTATTTAGCCAACTACAAAGGCACAACTTGCGAGATTGCAAACGGAGTGATAATACCTGATTTTGAACTTAGTTTATTTGTACACAGTTTAGTGAAATACGGATTTCTGTCGTGTCAACACTAGCATTACAGTAACAGCCTTGTTGGAAAAAACAACCAGTCTACGAAGATAAAGTAGGGTCTATTATAAATAACCATAGAACCAAATCAATAAACTCTTTGAAGGGTTTTCAGAAGTCGGAAGTCAAGAACTGAATTTCAATTCTCTGTAATATCTCACAATTTAACTCATTCCGATTCGTTTGCAATCAGCAGTTCTACGCTTATTTATTCCTTTGTAACTAAAACAGACATGTTGGCGCCTACGGAAGGAGGCGAAAATAAATGATTCAGCCCAATTTCGTCGAACTCTGAGATAGGTCCCGTAATTTTGGTTAATAGTGCAATTACAGAATGTGCGCTTGCGATAGTCCCTCACTAGCCCCATGAAAAGATGATTACGTTGACAAATGGCTCGTCCCTCGAGGACGGAGGTCACTTATCTACTGGCGAATGTGGCCCAATTAATTGTTCCCTATATTTATGTTCAAATCATTTCTGCACTTTTCCCCGGAGGCTGACATGGCCTTATATCATTTAACGTCTGTTACACAACCTTTTTTGTTCTTCTTTGCGAGGAAAACTCATAAGTACCACCGTCCAATTTATTTGAATTTGCAGCCTTTCAATAAATAGATTAGTAGAAATCGACACTAAAATCGCAAACCATGATGTAGTTATGGATTTTTAGTGTGTTGTATGGCCTAGTTTGGGTACTGTTATTACAAATTTGCAACTTCGAAAAACATGTGCTTGCGCCGCACAAGGTGAAAAACTGCGCAATTTTTTTTCACATTTTGCTATAAAAGTCATATACTATGCGTTTTTCGACAAAAATAATGCCAAACTGGCTGGGGATATAGAAAGATCCCACTGAGTGGGGTTGGAAAATGAGCTTCTGCAACCTCATCCTACTAGCGCCGAACATCGAGCCAGTCCCACCCACCACACCTCAAAATCATAGCCTGCAAATTTAATAATTGATAAAGGAAGGCGTTTATTTGCCTGAGGCCTGGGCTAAAATGCTTGGTACTCTTTTAAAATTCATTACATTTGCTAAAATTTAAGACAATGCGCAGCTCTATAAACCCTTTTAAGACCAAGCTATGGCCTTTCGAATTTGGACCATTTTCCCCATAATTGACCCTTTTTAGTTTTGCTCCCGTCCGGATCAAGATACTAGCAAAATCGCTCATCCTATAAGTAAAGTATAAAAAATTTGTACATTTTATTTCCTTTCATTAAAGCACAGAACGAAGCATGTGAGACTAATTTCCATACAATCTCGAAAAAACCGAAAATAATTTTCGCAAAAAATTCAAAAATAGATTTTTGAAGAATTGAGACAAAAACCTCTGAATAACTATTTATATGTATGTTACCAAAGGAAAAGGCATAAAATCATGTAAAAAGGCATTTCAACCTTGGTCTCAGGCAAGTACACGCCCCCTGAATCCTTGATACATTTGCAGGCTATGATTTTGAGAAGGTCATAGTTTGGTGCATATAGAGTTTTTGCAGCTGCGGTCAGACTTAACATGTTGAAAATTTAATGAACCTTATAGTGCGGAAATATTACTGTAGTGCGAAAAACGCATAGTTTATGACTTGGAGAAAAACGTGAAAAAGGTCCCAAAATTTCGCAGATTTTCGCCTGGTGCAGCGCGAGCACACGATTTTCGAAGTTGCAAATTTGGATTACGGACTTTCCCGCTTTAGTGCCGTAAAACGGTTACTATTTGATCCCGCCTAGCCCTTTCCATCATCGGACTACAAGACGTACGGCCATGCCCCATCAGTACATGGTGGACATCCCACCACGCACAAAGCGTTTTGCTAATACTCTCATTGTGCGCACAACTAAGGAGTGGAATTCCCTTCCGGAGTCTTTGTTCCCTGATAGCTACAACCTTGGGGTCTTTAATTCAAGCGTGAATAGGTTACTTCTAGGCAAGCTTGCTTTACCGTAGACCACATCATCGCTTACCATCAGGCGAGATAGTGGTCAAACGCGAGCCTATAGATAATTTAAAAAAAATAAGTTTTAACTCGTAGTCTCTCGATGCGAATCTAGAAATTATAAATGAGACAATGTAACCAAATTAGATATCTCTTGAAGCTGGAAATGATAGACTAATTTAATTTGGTTGTTACGCTGAATTTTTTTCGATGTTGGAAATAATTGTATTTTTCTTGTGTCAATCAAAGTTTTTATGTAGGTATCTACAGAGAGAGATAGAGGGAGAGATAATTAATGTATTTCAAGGACATAAAAGCGCCATACTGTTCAACTTAATTCAAGCTCATTCAGTTTGTTATGATAAGCAATTCCCTGTTGTAGTTTACAACTGTAACTTTCGGTTTGCATTTTCAATCCCCTATAATATTGTATTCAATTCATGTGGATATTGAAACCCAACTGCAAGTATTTAATTCAAATGAGTTTACATTTTTGAATGAGTAATATTTTTTTTTCGAGCCACCATTGAAACCGTTAATAAAGTTCTACGGAAATATAAACGGGAAACCGTTCCGTTCGTTCAATTTCGCTGAAACGGCTTTTTGTTTTGTCATGTTCTAAGCGACGCGTGTCGGCGGGAGACAATATCAAAGGCCCGATCTACAGTATCGGGGAACGTAACAAACTGTGAAAATGGACAAAAACTAAATCTAGTAACACTTCTGTCTGCACTTTTAAGGAAATAAAGTAATGATTTTATGTGTTACTAGCTGCCGACTGCGGCATCACCAGCGTGGGTATAGTACTTACATCTTTATAAATTGCCTTGTATTACGGTTACATTTCGGGGAGTCTGCGATGTAATTGCATGATCTAATTCCGCCCAGCCCGTTTCATCATCGGACTACCAAACGTACGGCGATGCGCCATCGGTACATGGTGGACATCCCACCCATACGCACTAAACGTTTTGAGAATACTTTTATTATGCGTACAGCTAAGGAGTGGAATTCCCTGCCGGAGTCTGTGTTTCCCGATAGCTACAATCTAGGGATCTTTAAGTCAAAAGTGAATAGGTTACTTCTAGGCAAGCGTGCTCCACCGTCGACCACATCATGGCTTACCAAGGTGAGATAGTGGTCAAGCGCGAGCCTATATGAAAAAAAAATATTATTGTAAAAATCGTAAAAATCCGTTTAGTAGTTATTGCGTGAAATTTTAACAAATATCCGTTTATCTATTCTCACAAACTTCCTCGTTTATAATAGTAGAATGTTTATTTAAGAGCTACATCGTTTTATAATACGGTTTCACAATGACGAATCGTAAAAAAACTGCAAAAAGGAGCAAAAACAATACGTACAAAAGTACCTAACATTACTCTTTTCAGTTAAAAGCTCACGCGCTTTTACTTAGTCAAACATATTTCTTGCTCTCTGGCTAAAACCCCAAAACCATTATAAAGAACTTGGAAGGGTTTCACAGCTGAGGCAAAGACAAAAAAAGAGGAGCAGATAAAGCAAATTGCTAAGTAGATAATTTTTTATTTGAGTTTTTCCAGAGTTTTTATGATTTAAGGACGGTTAACCTTTGCGGACCTCATCATTAGGAGCTTGGGAGATGGATTTTATACCTACACAGCGAAAAGAATAACTTTAGAAAATCATGACACGTGACGCAACGCAAACCGAGCTAGGTACTCTTAGGTCCAGTTTTTTGATCCGTAGTCAACTCTGCTAATGTTCAACTCTGCTAATGTCTAAAAACAAGTCAAATTTTGAAACCCCTACTAATTTTTATTGCATGCTACATAATTTATTTAGTAGTTGACGCGCTTCGATCGAAAATCTATTGAACACGTAATTGTATAAACAGTAACACACCCCGATTTAAACCGTAAAACGCCCATAACTTTTGAACGGCTCATCCGATTTTCATCAAACATAGCTAAAAACACTCTCGATTAAATCACTTTTGTCAAACAAAAATAAACGAAATTATAATCGCACAGAATCATGATTGGACCCAAAAAATTGCCCAATGCTGTTTATTAAGTAAACTGATCAAGGAAAAATTATAAATCTTACGTGGCCGTACCTTAAAAATATGTTTAAACATTTCTGTAAAATTAACCGTCCAAGATTTTTTCTTTTCAAATAAATACCGTCTAATGAAGGATTTTTAGGCGCATGTTTGTAAGTTTTGTTCATAGTTGTATATAAACTTGGTTATATTTTTTCTCCATTCCATTTGTGACTTACAGAGAAATATTCCTTGTAATAAGGCCTATCACTGTTAAAAAATCACATTCGACTATTGCGGCCTTTGGGAAAAATATACAATTTAGTTCAAAGGTCAAATGGTACGGAATAGAGTTGTCGCGTAAAGGTCAAACAAATATATATTAGGAAAGTAATAAATAAATTTGAAAATGGTACTTATACTGAACGTCTTTAACACATCATAGGCTTAAAAACTTTTTAGTAACCAACTGCCGATTGTCCCTTCCTTTGTTGACTCGCGAGGGACCATTACCATTTGACCTTTGAACTAAATTGCATATTTTTCCCAAAGGCCGCAATAGTTGAATGTGGTTTTTTAGGGTTCCGTACCCAAAGGGTAAAAATGGGACCCTATTACTAAGACTCCGCGATCCGTCTGACTGTTTGTCTGTCCGTCTTTCACCAGGCTGTATCTCATGAAATGTGATAGCTAGACTGTTGAAATTTTCACAGATGATGTATTGCTGTTGCCGCTATAACAACAAATACTAAAAACAGAATAAAATAAATATTTAAGTGGGCCTTCTATACAACAAACGTGATTTTTTCACCGTTCTTTGCGATAATGGTACGGAACTCTTAGTGCGCGAGTCCGACTCGCACTTGTTTATCAGTGATAGGCCTTATTACGAGGGATATTTCTCCCTTAGTCACAAATTCTACTTTTGAGTTTTTATGGAGAAAAAAAATAAAAGCAAAAATTAAAAAAAAAAAATATTACTTGGTCGCTAGAAGTGATTTTCCAAAAATAAAGACTAGCAAACATGCGCCTAAAAATTTTTCATTACATGGTATTTATTTGAAAAAATACTCTTGGACGGTTATTTTGACAGAATTTTTTAAACATTTTTTTTAAGGTCCACGGTTGCCACGCAACTTTATTTATTTTTATAAAAAAAGTACTTGAAATTGTCACTTGGATGTTCTACTTTAGCATTTAAAATGCATTTCTTGATCAGTTTACATAATAAACAGCATAGGGTTTTTTTTTGGATCCTATCAAACACTGTGAATCGGTTCATCCGAAAAGAAGCTATGATGCCACAGACAGATAAACAAATACATAGGTACATACGTCAAACTTATAACACCCCTCTTTTTTCTGTCGGCGGTTAAATAGTAACCAATGGTTTAAAATTTCGATAAAATGCGGTTACTATTTTAACCATTCTA
Organism: Orthosia incerta; assembly: GCA_948252205.1. Taxonomy (NCBI): domain Eukaryota; kingdom Metazoa; phylum Arthropoda; class Insecta; order Lepidoptera; family Noctuidae; genus Orthosia; species Orthosia incerta. Next base: position 14,324,486 of record OX411748.1, read on the forward strand.
GCAGCGGTACGAATAAATTGATGAAAAGTAAATAAATATAAATAACATAATCGCACGCATTTTTCTCATGGTAGGCAGGAACTACAGAATACCGCCTGCTACGAACTTATTGATCAAGTTCGACAAAAAGGCCAGGTGGTCTTACATACATGCGTATGACCAGCCCCCGTACCATGATGACTGTGTCAAAACTATCACGTTTCGACTGTGAAAAAGGGACAGATGTATACAAGTCATATACATCTGTCCCTTACGCACACTCAAAATAACCTTGCTCTAAGAGCTTATGGTCATCCACCTGATGTATGAACGTAAACAATGCAAAAGTAGCATTATCATCATCATCATCATCATCAGCCTATTATTGTTCCCACTGCTGGGACACAGGCCTCCTCTCTGTGAGAGGGAATGGGCCGTAATCAACCACGCGGGCCCAGTGCGGGTTGGTGGATGTCACATGTCTTCGAATTCTTGGTTCTAGGACATGCCGGTTTCCTCACGATGTTTTCCTTCACCGTTTTGAGAGCAGTGGTGATGAAATAATTTACACAAAGTAAAGCGCCTGCCTGGGCTCGAACCCACGACCTACAACTTGTAAGTCGCGGCCGATACCACTGAGCCACCACTGCTCTTAAAAAAGTAAAAGTAAAAGTAGCATGTAAGTAAATAAATGATGCCTGATAAATGGGTATTGGGCAGGCTATACATAGCTGGAAAACCTATGTAATTTACCTTCCATTTCTAACAAACGTACTTGTTTACCAACGAATGTTACATACAAACATAATTATATGTCATCAGGTTCCATAACCTCTATTTTCAGTACGTCATATTTTCTGATTAGGAAATCTGTTTGTTCTACTTTATCTTCAACAATATTTTGATGAATGAAATCTATTAGAGAACTAAAATAAACCAGTTTTTAAACATAAAGTTTAAAATAAAACTGGATTGAGCTCGTCGTTGCTCATAAAGACGTCAACTTGGTATTCAGAGCATCTTCATAATAAGGCGTAAATGCATTTGCGACTCATTGGATGAAGAAATTTCATTCAGTGGATCTTTACAAACTAAATGCTCATTCACCTTTAATAATACTAGCAGCCGCCCACGGCTGTGCTTGCTTATGTTTATTTATTTTTACCTTTATTTATTTGCCCGCGACTACGCCCGCGTCCAAAGTTAAAAAAAAAAAATGCTCCGATTAAGCCAAACTACAGGATTATCCGCTGGGTCAATCTGAAGATTCTCTGAAAATTTCATTAAAACCGGTCGAACCGTTTCGGAGTCTATAAGGAACATATATACATACTTTCTCTTTTATATATATGGATATGTTATTTTGATTTATAATCTACATTTATATACTCTATTTTATATTATTATTTAAGTATTTTCCGTCTCCGTAAGTGTTTCCGTGGCATCAACAGTGGGCCCTATCAAAATATCAGCGCAGCGTTATTTCTTTTTCGGATATCGCTGCATATGCTGAGATAGGAGCGTTTATGGTCTCGCATGAGGTTTTTATTTTTATTATTGTTTAATTTTACGCTTTTTCTCGTGTCTCCTGTGCGGGTCACAAATAAATATGTTTTCTTTCTTTCTATGTAACATAACTGTTCAGTCTCACCAAAATACGCTCAATAGATTTTGCGTGCAAAACAAAATACCTGCAGATTTTAGAGGCGGGCTTTCATACTTAAACATCCATTCTCACAAACTTTCGCGTCTATAATAGTAACGAAATCATATTATTTTTTTTTTTCTCTAAAAATATACCTCTTCATTCATCATCTGCCTAGCCTTTTCCCAACTATATTGGGGTTGGCTTCCAGTCTTACCGGATTCAGCTAAGTACCAGTGTTTTATATGGAGCGACTGCCTATCTGACCTCCACAACCCAGTAACTGGGCAACACAATACCTCTTGGCTAGACTGGTGTCAGATCTCAAGCTTCTGACTACCCGTAACGACTGTCAAAGATCTTCACATGACAGCCGGGACCAACGGCTTAACGTGCTTTCCGAGGCACCGAGGAAACTCGGTATGTTGAAATGGTTACCCATCCACGGACCGACCTCGTCAAGTGTTGCTTAACCTTGATGATAGACCCGCGCGGCTGTTATTATTTAGCCACGAGCTCCTATACCTCTTCATTACTTTATCTAAATGAATATGGGCAACCAATCCCTATAATTATCCAAAACATAAAACGGACCAGTAAATCCTGAATGACCACCCTTATCAGCTTAAATTGGGTAACTAACGTAATTTTTATTGATATTATTATACGAGCATTAATTTCTCTCACGACTACAGCGGAAAGTAGGTGTGTGGTAGACTGAATAACGTAATAATTGAAACTCAATTACACTGCGAGTAAGCTTTAATGAACCTGAGTTTTTACATCACTTCTTTAAAATGTTCCTTGTTGTTCCATTTTATCTGAGTGTATCATCACACAGTGTTAAGATAAAACCTTTTTTTTGTATTCATGATGTCTACAAGTAGGAGAACGACTAAGATACGTGGCAGCAAAAAGGATATTTTTTTAAGAGGTTTGCATAAAACATAAGATTACTATGAGTTCCAGGAAACAGTTTGCGTTACCTGTAGGTAGGTACCTTGTTTTCATCTAGAAGTTTCTTTATACTTGGGAATTTAAGAGCTTTTCAGTATTTAAATGGTCTCAGCTCTCTTTGGTGATTACAGTAGTAATACTGTGACGTCAACAGGCTCTGCCCTGTGCACTGGGACATGCCAGAAAATTGGCTTATTGGTAACAATATTTACATTCGTTAATTAACCTGTCCCTGGATTACGTCCAATGCTGAGAACATTATGGGCTTGGTACTGCTTGTTTGATCGGTGAAACGTAATTCTAGTAAGCTGAAAATCGCTTTTATGCTTACTGTCTCGACTGACTGACGGTTTTCATTAGAATCATAAAGAAAATCTATTTCAAAACGAGATCATGATCGAGAATCGTTCTAGAATACGGACCTGAAACTACTTGCAGCATTTTAAAGACTTCGCTTCTGAGGGATGGCTTTATTCCGACAAGCTAAGCTCACAGGAGTTTGGGCTGATGAAAGATTGTCACAAAAGATGGACATGGACACTTTTTCCTTATTATTCCAGGAAAATATTTTCCCTGATGAAATCTTCCATAATTGCAAAGACAGACTCTCCAATTTCCCCAAAGAGGTTGCTAAAGCGACTCTACCGGATTTGATCCATATCACAACTCATAAGGATCCTTCAGTATAACCAGTGCAGTCTGTTACAATGGCATATGTCTTTGTGGCCTTAAGTAAGTAGGTAGGTATCCATATGTAGTCAACCCTTTTAGATTTTTTATAGTAAGAGTCGCCCGGGATAATAGCCGCTAATATATTCCATGTTTTATGTCCTTACACAGACAAGCATACGTAAACATAACCATACGTTAAATGAATTGTCATGACATAGAAGGAGACTAAAATGCCAATAAAGCCTGACTCTAATGCCACGATGGGGAATTTCGCGGATGACATTAATGGCAATCACAACCCGTCCCAATGTTAGGCTCGCATATGAAATAGTGGTCGTATCTCTGTGTAAGTGAATCTGCGTTAATAACATGTCACCAGCATTGTTTTGGTACTTTAGAAGCTAAAACAATGGCTTGTTATTGTGCCGCTTGCTCGGACATATGGAACACTATCGGCTTTTTTATCAAAAATAAATTTAAACATAACGAACGACCTACATTTAAAAGTGAATTTCCGTTTAACTTGTGACCGATATAACTAATTGGAGTATTTATTAAAACACTAGCTGTTCCCCGCGGCTTCGCTCCCTTGGACTACCCCACAGGACCCGTTTTCGGGATTAAAAAATAGCCTGTTACTCAGGAATAATGTAGCTTTCTATTGGTGAAAGTTTTTTTTAAATCGGTCCACTAGTTTCGGAGCCTATTCGGTACAAACAAACAAACAAAAAAATCTCTTTATAATATTGGTATAGATAAAGAAGATCAAAGCTGTAAAAAAAATAAGTTTTAAATCAATTTAATAGAACGGTTACAGCTAGATGATAGAAATTAATTTCCTCAATAACGAGCACGGTCGAACGAGATTTTTCACCGGTTTCAGCGCCGAGCACTACGCTTCAGGCTAACAAATGGTACTTATCTGTCACTCTCGAGATAGGGGCGCTGACGAGTGTCGGGTGTCAAAGCTTGTCATCCCAACTACACTCGTACTTACGTTACACCTATCGGCCGTTCATCGCCATCTGCTCTTTACAGTTTTGAACTTTACGAGGATTTATTTTAGACTTATTGCGGTACTGTACAGCGTGTTACGACACATAACACGCTCCATTATGTCATATCGAAAATAGAATTTGTTAAGCGCGTCATCCTGAAATAGTTGAATGAGTGTATGGGATCGATATCGATTTGGACAAAGGTTTGTATTGTTGTGTTTAATTTGAATGAAATTTGACCCTTTTTAGGCATTAATAAATTTGCTTTTTTTATCAAGTTATCTTCAGCAGGGTTTTTCTTCATCAATTAGATAAAAAAAATACAAGTTTTAAATTCAATCAGCCCAAAAAGTAAACGTCTAACGGATATCGATTGCGAGAAACTTTCGTTAAATAGCGGATGAAAAGTTTGCCTCGCCGACCTGAACTGAATGGACGACGAACCGAGGATTCATTACCGTTCACGAACAGGTTACTAACTTTGATGAGCAAGATTAAATTTAAATTCGTTGAAACGCAAGTTTGAATTCTCAATCGTACCGAAAAATAAGCACTCAACAAAATTAGATGATACTCACCTTTAGAAAGTTATGAAACTTTCAGGTAATTTCAATATCCATAGTTCCGTTCACACAAAAAATGTTCAAATACACATCAAATCCGTGGTTCGTTATGCAATCGCCTCGCAAACAAATCAGCAAGTTTGCGAGTAAACACACTGTACGAGTAGCTCGTATATGGAAGGTACGCGAGCCGAGTTCGGCAGAGTCGGGAACTCGTTCGGGTCTGGCGGGAGCGACCAGTGCGTCCCCACTCTCGTCGCCGACTGGAGCACAGATCTCGACGGAGTCTGCGTAATAGAACGGCATCCCTACAGATTGCTATATGGGAATAAACGCTAATAAATTACGAACATCGTATACGCGTAACGCGAACGGCACCGTGCTCTTGATTAGTTTGAAGTCAGCCGCTAATGTGTTAGACATGCACCGCAGCGGCTTTTGAACATCGCCACCGTTTAGTTCTCTCGATAACTTGATACGTTTATATCCGCTTTTTATTTTGTACGGCGCTGTAAATGACTCTCTCAGTATAGCCATTGAGTGCTATTCGGAGCCGTGAAGCTGATATCTTATGATCCTCTGTAGTTTTGTTATAAAGTTGCTGGTGCACTTTAAAAATACGATGCTCCTTTACTAGGTTATTTACTTTAAGTTAACGCTAAAACAGAATAATGGAAGTTTTGATGCAAATTCTTTCAGCGTTTTAACTTTTTACGACTACCCACCTAACTGAAGCTTTTAAAACATGCTTCTATTTTCTCTCTTCATAGTACCTAATGGATCTCTTATGTGAAGAGATGACCATGTAAATATAATGTCTGATGCGCGATTGTGGTTTGTGTATATAGTTAGCAAGTTTCACAGCTGATTGATATTCCTTCTTCGTCTGAAGGGGTCAAGGGGTGCCGAAATACATAACTCTCCGAAAAAGATTGCTTTTGTGAGGGAAAAAACACGTGCTTATTTTATTGTTCTTTTTATTTTCGTAGTGATTATGGAACATAAAAATATCGTCAAAGGACGTTTAATTTTTGAGATGGTAGTATATTTTTTTTCTGTTTTTCCTTTTATTTCTGGATGGACGACCGGATTGGTCATTGATGTGCGCTCGTTATTATTAGATAATATTTCGCATATAGCCGCTGTAACTGTTCATTATTTTTTTTTGTTACTTTTTACCTAAGTATATATAATATATAATAAGTACCTACTGAAGTGGTTATAATTTTGGTCGATGTCGATGATTTTGGTGCACGGTAAAACTCTAATGAGTTTATGTTGGGAATTGGGATCAACGTAAAAAATATATAAAATATATGCGTGTACTACTTAATAAATAAATGAATAATGTAGTGTAATGGAGGGTCGACATAACAACAGTCGAATTAAACAGCAAAATAAATATTTTTTAAATTATTGCAGTTCAATCTACAAACACGTCCCATTAAATCACAACACTAGCAAGCGAACTACATGTTAACAACCATCAAATTCCGAACACATTAAGCCAACGTTTGGCCTGTTGTTATTATTCCCATAATGTTAATTAAAAGCCGGGATAACCGGTCTTATGAATGAGATGGCGTTTTAAGCAAACATTTGGGTTCATGTTTTTGTTTCATCTATTCTATTTTCATAATGCAAAACGGGTTATTTGCGTTGCTCTTCCGGGCAGCGGCTGCCGGGCGCGGCAAGAGAGAAACGTACGAGAGCAAATAAGCACTTTCTTTTAGCGCGTCTCGTTGTCGTGGTATTCGATTTAACTAATCGAAAAGGAGTTGTGTTAAGTTATAACGAAGAAAACTATGTTTTGTATTGCGGTTATTGTATTTTAGTAAACAGTACAACATTTTTTTTAATGTCCCTCGGCAAACTTCGTGTTTCGTCAGTCGTCGGCTTTCTGTCGGTTGCCCTTTGCACTTGGTGAAGACCGGACGCTATTAATCAACTTGAAAGTATATAGAGTTGTTAATACTTTATAACTTAATGTTATTTATTTCAAAAATGGGAGGCAACAGTAACACAAAGTTGAAACACGAAGTTTGCCTAGGGACGTTAAGAAAATAGCTGTACTATACCTACTATTTCAGTGAAGCAACTCCCTAGTTCCTTAAGGCCGAGTTTCTGACCTCTAAATTATCGCAGAACTAATGTGACAAATTGTCAAGCACGCGTTATCTGCTGTGATTGGCTGTTGAAAATTCATTCAACCAATCACAGCAGATAACGCGTGCTTAAGGTTACACTAGTCGAAAATTCTTCCATACAAATGTAGTCTAAGGATTATTCCACTGTTTGACGATGTACGATCAAAATAAAAAGTGATATCAATTTGTCTCATCATTATCTAGCCCTGTATGGAAGCAAAAAAGTAAAAAAAGAAAATATTTGAAAGTGATGAGCGTCGAAACTTCCACATTTCGACACTAATTTTCACGCATTTTTGGGCGCAAATAAATACCATAAGATGACGGAAAATTGCAAAACGGCCTCCATACAGGGATAGATTAGTAGTTCAACAATGCAAATAATTTTATTTTGAACAGATAGATTTAGTCGTTTTTTCATGATATCTAGACTGCCAAAGTAAATTTGTAGCGAAATGGATAATGATTTAGAACGATACCGAGCGCGCGAAATTTTATAAGCAGGCGCTTATAAAATTTCGCGCGCTCGGTTTCGTCCTAAATTATTATCCATTTCGCTACAAATTTGCAAAAGTGTGTATTCGTACGCGAACTAGCTTCCTACTGCTCATCAAAGTATCTATCTCTGCCGCACGTTTTGTCGGTTGATATAAAATGCATTTCAACCCCGCGCCCAAAATAGTTCGTGCCATTGACTAGTGTACCCTTAACAATTTGTCACATTAATTTTACGATAATTTAGAGGTGAGAAACTCGGCCTAACAGACGAATGAACCCAAAATAATCTTAGTTATTATACTGGAACAGAGAGATACCTCCCAAACCTATATAGAAAAACGACTTAGATGTTCAAAAAAAGTGCAGTTATTTGAAAATCGAAGAAAAATGTCGCACTATAATGTTTTTTTTTATAAATCTTACCCATCCACGTATAAAGTACGTTTTTATACAATATTTTTTTAATTCATATTTGGAACATTACGTTTGTGAGTGTAGATAAAGTCATTTACCGACGCACCGCCGGCCGAGCGTACGAGTATAACTGAGAATATGAATGAACCCTTTGACTTTGGCATTAGCTTCGTTACCTAACCATACATAGTAAGCAGGTAAGCATCGGTTCTCTGTGGGTTGTTTTATTCATGGTTGTACGATTTACGTGCATTTCTGTCTGACACGTTCAAGTGTTTCGACTTCATAACTTTCTTTAATAATTACAAGATGTAACCCGCGAGTTTGCTACTGTAGAACCGTGCTATTGCCGGGATAAAAGTACACTATGATATTCAGTGGTTATATTTCATTTCTATAAGTGTAAGAATTTACGTACATGCAGACTACTACATGTGCAATTGTATTTGCTCATTTAATAGAGTTTCAAAAAAAATACCCGACTGCATAAGAGGCGAACTAAAAATATGTACCTAAACAAGAAGAAAATCATGCTGTGCAGTTGGAGCATACCATATTCGCGAGCTGGCTGACCAAAACCATAATATTTCAACCATAATATCCGCCGACTGAACAGCATGATTTTGTTCACACCACAAGCCACAATATGGCGTCCAAAAACGCATTCTTTTTTTCAATTTATGTAGCCAGTGACAATTGCGCTACTAACACGAAACTAACTACATATATATCTATATACTAACATTATAAAGAGGTCAAGTTTGTGAGGTTGTATAATAATCTCTGGATCTACTGATTCGATTTAGATGAAATTTGGCTGAAATGAGATCGTTTGAGAACCTGGGAAGGACATAGGATAGTTTGTATTCCCTTGGGATGATAAAACACATTTTACGCGGGTCATTTATAAAATCAGCCTATATGTTTGGCCTCTAGAACACCACATAGGAACAAACATACATACATAGACTGATAAACACATTACCCTCCTTTGCGTCGCGCAGTTGGGTAATTAACGGCACATCAAATATTTTAATTATATGAACGTAAAGCTTTTCATAATATTTATTGAAATATTCCACAAAATAAAATATAATTATAGACACTAGATTGTATGCTCAAATTTTCACGTGAATTGGTACACAATCAGTTAATTAAATAGTATCGAATCGAAATGTTTTACTGCACATATTTGTGGTTTTACAAGAACAATCAGCGCTAATTTATTAATTATTAATAATATGCAAACGAAGCAGTCACAGGTGGGACAGTGGGGCAGGTGGAGAGTATTATTAAAACTGTGCATTCGCCAACAACAATAGAACAAGAGTTCCATAAGAGTATTTCGTATTAGTGAAACCGCTTAACGGCATTAGCGAGGGGCGTAAGTGTGTTGAGAACATATTTTCTGCTCATTTTCTTCATGCATCTTATTCATGAATCAATGTGAATGATATTAAGAATTTTGATTAAAGAAAAAGGGTGTGTTTAGTTTAGTAGCTCAGGTATCTATTTGGGAATAAATGATCAAAAGCGCTTCTGTTTCATCATAGGTGAGTTTGTGTAGATAATCCTGAAATAATTCTGCTTACTTACTTTTCCCAAGGCTTCGATCCCGTGGAAATAAGGTACGCGCGGTTTCTGTGGTTTTAATAGGATTAAATTATTATTATTATTAATTATTTTTCCACCGCACCTACATTTGCAGTACCTAGCTTCATTTTCCCTATACTTATGAAATTGTAATTTCCTATCAGAGAAATACTGCCACCACCACCAAAAATCATCACCACCACCATTACCTCCTAAAATATTAACAAACATACAAAAAATATGTTTACCGCTATAGGTAATATTAATTAGATTGGCCTTTTAACCAAACGATATAAATAACAATTAATTGCGTTCATCAAAAATGGAGACACACTTTTTAAAGGTCACTAACTAAACAGAATTCATAACGATCTTAGCACACATTGAACCCAAATGTTGTTCCGCAATTCTCGCTTAAAAATAGATCTCCTCATTTCTTCACAGGAAGTCGTGGGTGGCGTAAGAACCAAATAAAAAAAAAACATATCTGCATTGTGATATGCCGCTGACACAATGTTTAAAAGATGGAGTAAAATTCGCTGTTCTGAATAGAGTACTGACTATCGCAGAAAACCAGCGCTGTGAACCAAGAAAACCAGGTTCTTTCTCGCACGCAGTCCTAGCATTAAGCTGAGCGATGGCCTTTATGACTCATACTTCTTCTACTTAGGCCTTCTAGATTTCTAGATGATTGTTAACATTTGTTAACTTTTTATTTCGTTTTACATTTTTTTTTACATATCCAAGTACTAATGCTGTAACATGGAAATATTGTAAAACCAAACCATTTTTAAAAGAGTAACCATGGAGTTTCTTGCCGGTTCTTCTCCATAGGAAAATACTAACCCGAACCGTGCACCTTTTGTCGACGTTTTATAAGTGCCCATGTAGGCCTATGTAAAATAAAAATAAAATATTTGATTTGACATCCCTAGGACAGGATAGAGGGTCCCTCGTTGCCGCACTTATGCCCGTTTTCACCGACATCCCCTAAGTTAAAGGGATCCCCTAAGAGTGGTTAGGGAGCTGTTAGAAGGTGGTTTTTATTTCACCAACATTAAGGGTTCACTTAAACCCTAAAAGGTCCCCTAAATATAGGTGGTCGAAATGTGGGCCCATAAACGTGCGTGATCTCTCAAGCAACGAAGATGGACAGTATTTATTTCAATTGATTGAAAATTTAGTAAGTGTTTGTACAATATTCGACGTAAATAACAGATGTAGACCAAAAATATATCGAAAACGACCAAACAACTTCGTAAGTTTTGATGAAACTGACTTTTTTCGGAGACATAGGTTATGTAAATCTTCGGTGTTGAATTTATTGGACAAGATTGAACACACCTTAGAATTTCCTGATAATAGATGAATATGAATGTTTTTATAAGTCCTAAGTAGAGCTCATAAAATAACCGTAAATAAAATGGTAAGAATAATAATAATGTAATCCTATAGTATTGGATACTAATGACCGCAGGGAGGTATGGCAGAGCAAGGAGCTTCACGGACGCTTCTACCGGGTCCTACATGGGCCCGATGTAGATCTTTTAGCGTCCGTGGCCTGGCTGCGATTTGGTGACCTTTTCGGGGAAACCGAAGGTTTTATCTTAGCGATTATGGACGAAGTTATGATGACAAACAACTACCGGAAATATATTGTGAAGTACGGAACGGTTGACATTTGTCGGGCATGTCACCGGCCGGGGGAATCAATCCGACATATTATCTCCGGTTGTTCTAGTCTAGCTAACGGCGACTATTTGCATAGACACAACCTTGTGGCCCGGATTATCCACCAGTAACTTGCTCTTAAATACAATCTTGTGGAATCGGAAGTGCCTTACTATAAGTATGTGCCCGACCCAGTTCTCGAAAATGGCAATGTCACGTTGTATTGGGATCGTTCTATCATCACTGAAAGGACTATTGTTGCCAATAAGCCTGACATAGTGGTGATAGACCGACTAGAGAGTCGCGCAATGATTGTTAATATAGCGGTCCCCCATGACAAGAACCTCGTGAAGGCTGAGAGAGATAAGAAAAGCAAGTATCTTGATCTGGCTCGCGAGGTTGTCGACATGTGGGATGTGAATACAGCAGTCATTGTGTCGATAGTCGTGACGGCCAATGGCATAATAGCCAAGAGCCTCGACGAACATCTGAGGAGGCTCTCGTTGGGCAGCTGGATCAAGGGCTTGATCCAGAAAGCGGTACTCCTGGACACGGCGCGTGTCGTTAGGAGGTTTCTCTCTCAGGAGCCCTGACCACCGGTAGCTTGGACCCTGTTCCCAATACCGGTGGTATTTTTATATTTTTAAATGTTTTTTTATTTTATTTTTATAGAATAATATTTAAAAATGTAAAAGTATGTAATTAAAATGAATGAATGGAATAATAATAGCAATAATTTTTTATAGAATTATATTTAAAAATGTAAATATATGTAAATATAACGAATAAATGGAATAATAATGGCAACAAGTATATCCAGCGGAAGTGTGGAGGTCGAGGCTTTTTAAATGCCAAAAAACTCCACAACCGTGAGATATGCAATCTGAGGATTCTACACACCGACGTGGGTATGCATCGAGATGTAGTACGAGGAGGGCTCAAAAAATAGTGAGAATGAGATAGAACACATAGTTTCCGAGTCTCTCTACACACCGAGTCCAGCGCTTTTCCAGGCTTCAATCCCTTTCACAAAAAAAGTTTTGTCTTGGTCCTGCAAAAAGCTTTCCACGGCATCCATCACCTCGTTATCGTCTTCGTACCTATTTCCCCTTAAATATTTTTTCAATTTAGGGAACTGATGAAAATCGCTAGCCGCCAGATCTGGTGAATAAGGGGGGTGGTCAACCAATTCGAAGCCAGCTTGCTGAATGGCAGCCATCGCAACTGCCGACCTGTACGCGGGTGCGTTGTCGTGATGAAACAGCACGTCCCTTCGAAGTTTCCCTCTCCTTTTCTCTTTGATGCCATTCCTCAACTTAGGAATTAAAGCTGCATAATATTGGCCTGTAATAGTGGTTCCACGCTCCAGGTAATCAGTCAACAATATCCCTTCTGAGTCCCAAAATATTGAGGCCATAACCTTGCCAGCCGATGCCACGACACGAAACTTTTTCGGGGTCGGTGATGATGGCTGTTTACATTGCGAAGATTGCCGTTTTGTCTCGGGATCAAAATGATGGACCCATGTTTCGTCCACTGTTACGAAACGAGACAAAAATTTTCAGAATCTTTTTGAAACTTGTCCAGCAATATCTTCGAAATGTCAAGTCGATTTTGTTTCTGACTGTCGGTTAGCATTCTCGGCACCCATCTTGCGGAGACTTTTCTCATATTCAAAGATTGTTTCAATATGGATTGAATACTTCCATATGAAATGCCCGTTTTTTAAATTAAGTATCGGATGGTAACTCTTCGATCGCTCAATACAATTTTCTCGACTTTCGCAACATTTTCTTGGGTGACTGACGTCGATGGACGGCCGAAACGATGCTCGTCTTCCGTGCTCGTTCTCCCTACTCGAAATTGAGAAGCCCACCTTGGGCAGTGGAATACGGCGGAACAGACTCTCCTAATGCTGCCTCCAAATCACAATGAATCTCTTGCGTCGTTAACTTTTTTAAATAGAGGTATTTAATTAATGGCTCGTACTTCGTTTTTCTCCATATTCGAGAACACGTTCCGACACGAAGCAAACAAATGACTTCATTCAGAAAAAAACAAAAGAGAAACGAAGCAAGCAGATAAATGAGGCCATCGAGAGGCACGGGGAAGCGCTTGCTGTCTCCCTTGACATCTCGAAGGCTTTCGACAGGGTCTGGCTTGAGAGCCTTATTGGTAAGCTTCCTTCCTTCGGTCTGCCTAGTGGTCTGTGTGGCTGGATTGCTGACTTCCTGAGGGAGAGGTCCATCCGAGTGGTTATCGATGGCTGCTCGTCCGGTCAGCTAGGTATTAACGCCGGAGTCCCTCAGGGGTCGGTGCTCTCGGCTACACTGTTTTTGCTGCACATTAATGACCTGCTAAAACCCGGAACCTTTGGGTACGCAGACGACAGCACGGTTGCTGAGAGATACGTGTCCGGCGCACGGGCTACTGGGACTGAGATCCGGTCTCTCCGGGAGGCCATGGTTGAGCGCTTGAACCTGTCTTTGGAGGCAGTCTCCGAATGGGGCGATGCCAATCTAGTCAATTTCAATGCAGCTAAGACCCAGGCGTGTCTATTTCCGCAAAAAAGAGCCTATTCCACCCGGCTCCATCTTTCCGTGGTGTAACCGTGCCGATAACGGACCATCTCGACCTTCTTGGTATTACTTTAACATCGACCCTCAATTTTGGTCCATTCATTGAGGCAAAAGGCTCAGTTTGCTGCAAAAAAGTTGGGGATCCTTGCAAAGGTGAGACGGTACTTCACGCCTGAACAGCTGCTCAATTTGTATAAAGCGCAAGTTCGGTCATGCATGGAGTACTGCTCTCACCTCTGGGACGGATCTGCCAAATATCAACTTGATGCACTTGAGTCGATTGACAAACGGGCCAAGAGGCTTATCGGCCACGATGCACTAATCGCCTCAAAGCTCCAGAGCCTTGAACATCGACGTCAAGTGGCCAGTCTGTCGGTTTTTTATCGGTTACATTTCGGGGAGTGTGCGATGGAACTGCACAATTTGATTCCGCCTAGCCCTTTCCATCACCGGACAACAAGACGCACGGCAATGCGCCACCGGTACATGGTGGACATCCCACCCATACGTACAAAGCGTTTTGCGAATACTTTCATTGTACGCAAAGCTAAGGAGTGGAATTCCCTGCCAGAGTCTTTGTTTCCTGATTGCTACAACCTTGGGGTCTTCAAGTCAAGAGTGAATAGGTGACTTCTAGGCAAGCGTGCTTCACCGTCGACCACATCATCGCTTACCATCAGGCGAGATAGTGGTCAAACGCGAGCCTATCAATATATAAAAAAAGAAAAAAAAAAGAAACGAAGATTTTTTCTTTATTAATATTACAAATACGCCTACCAGTATTTTTTTTCTTACCACAACATACACACATACATACTACTTACGCATGATACTCGTATTCAAGATTTTTATTCATCTGTAAGCTTTCTAAAAATTAAATAAATAAATAAGTCTAATATTGTGGTGGTGGACTGAATCGAGAGGCGTGCAATGATTGTTGACATTACCGTCCCGCATAACGGGAACCTCGTGAAAGCCGAAAAAAATAAGCAAATCAAGTATCTTGGCTTGGCTCGCGAGGTTGTCGACATGTGGGATGTGGACAAAGCGATCATTGTACCGATAGTCGTGTCAGCCAATGGCTTAATAGCCACGAGCCTCGACCAACACCTTAGGAGGCTCTCATTAGGCGACGGGGTCAAGGGCCTGATCCAGAAAACAGTACTGCTGGACACGGCTCGTATTGGTAGGAGATTCCTCTCTCTGGAGTCCTGACCGCCGCTAGCTTGGACCCTGTTCCCGATATCGGTGGGCCTCTATTTTATATTTTGAAATATTTTTTTATTTTATAATTTATTTTATAAAAATATTTAAAAATGTAGATTATAAGAAACCAAATGAATAAAGGACATAATAATGGCAATAATAAAAATAAGAACCTGTTCGCATATCGCATATTTTCTATATTTTAATTTTTGTATGTGTTTTATAAAAATATTTAAAAATAAATACATACATATAATAAATAAGAAAATAGTTAAATAAAGGAAATAATAATAATAATCGACCCTGTTCTAGCAGAGATTTTATATTTTTGAATGATTTTTTATTTTTTTATAGAATAATATTTAAAAACGTAAAATTATGTACAGATAATTAATAAATTAAATAATAATAAAATCGTGTATTCAGGCAACTTAAACACTACATCACAAATACAATCAAAATAAAAATAAACAGTTCCAAAAAACATCTTAAAAAAATTACGTTTAATCAGTAAAAATAAATAAAATCAATCACGAGCATAATGTCAATTCATGTTAAATAAACCCAATCAAAAACTAGAATAAAAATAAAATCACGTAGGTTTTAATTAAAAATACACTAATAAATTCAAAATCCACTGACATTAAAACCAATACAATCGACCAAATCTCATCTCACGTCAGTGCAGTACCTACTTACGACACAAAAAAGAAGTGTCAAATACAAATAAGACCACATATAATACGCGAGATTTCGTGATGATACACAGAGAAAGTAAGCAAGAAAATATAAAATAAATTAAAAATATGAATGAAATAATATTTAAAAAATTCAAATTCAATTCAATTTATTGCATCCATAATGTACATACAGGTGGTAATAGTACATTACTGCAGAATCCAGTAAGTAAGCCTTCCTGGCCAAGAATGAGTTAATCGGACCGACTCAAAAATATATCTATCTCATAAAATGTCATACCAAAAAGAGAGATAGATATATATTTGGAGCCTCCCTCCTATAACCATGTTATAATGGCTAAACTCTAAGCTGTGTCTGGCTGGTAATACGTTTTTTTTTTTTCTAAGCAGATTTAAAGAGGATGACCTACTGTCCAGAGATGGGCGTTTTCGGTTTTTTATACAAACGGTTATGTAACCGACATACAGTATCCATATCGACATCGAAAACGGTTTTCAGAAATCGATATCATTTAGTAAAGTTTGTATAAGTTAAAATGTTATTTAGATGAGCAAAATAACAACGAAAGCGAAATAATAGTTAGAAAGAGAGGTAGCGCATATAGCTCCTATCGTTTGTGAAGTTTGCGTTTTGTTCGTAGTTCGTACGTTTTCGCATTGTTACGGTTTTAAGTTTTG
Organism: Orthosia incerta; assembly: GCA_948252205.1. NCBI lineage: Eukaryota > Metazoa > Arthropoda > Insecta > Lepidoptera > Noctuidae > Orthosia > Orthosia incerta. The sequence continues at coordinate 14,340,784 of OX411748.1, forward strand.
ACTTATTCGTTCTCGCACACTAGTAAGGTTTTATTAGATACACTTTTGTAATATCGGTTGTTTTGATATACATATCGATATGATATGATATCGAACACATATCCGATATAAGTTACCTTTTGATATATCGGACCAATCCAGTAAGTAAATTACATACTTACTTACTGGACAGTAGGAGATTCCAAATTTAAAATCTCGCTTCTTACTGGACAGTTGTGAATAAGTCTCCGGTAGAGTTCACTTTCTGGATACTTTTTAGAGATGTTATGACAACATTACATACCATTTTTGAGAAAATATAAGTTACAGAAAAATTATGGACCCTGTCGGACACAGAAACATTCTAGATACAGTCAGTGTCTAGGAGATGGGAATAGCGATTAATATTTTTCCATAATAACATTTTAGTTGTATTTCCAATGTTTTATTTGGTTTAATGTACCTACTAATATGTCTATGTTTTTGTTTTGTTTATTATGGCTATAAAACATGATTCATTAATAACAGTATCCATATACGTGTATACTTTAGAGAATTTCATAAAATTAGTCCTATTTCAAAGTATCGCTAAGTTCAAAGACGAAGCAGTCACTATTATCGAAAACAAAACGACACATAGATACGTGTCCCCTAATTAGGTGACAGAAATGATGGTGAAACGAAATTTAATTTAGAGGCCAGTTTGGGGCAGGTTTTAAGCTAAAGATCCTGTACGTAGGTGGTAGTATAAGGGATGTCAGTGAAAACGGGCAAAAGACTCCCATTTGGTCCGTTGTGCGTGCAGGCCTCTTCTCTGTGAGAGGGAATGGGCCGTTATCCACCAGGCCAGGCCCAGTGCGGGTAGGTGTCACATGTCTTCGAATTTTTGGTTCTTAGACATGTCGCCAGTTTCCTCACGATGTTTTCCTTCATCGTTTTGAGAGCAGTGTTTTTTTTTTGCTTGGTTCGCGCCTGACCACTATCTCACCTGATGTTAAGAGATGGTGTAGTCAACGATATAGCACGCTTACCTAGAAGAAACCTAGACTCCCTGGTTGTAGCTATCAGGACAACCAGGGAGTCTAGGTAGGGAATTCCACTCCTTAGCTGTACGCATAATAAAAGTAGTAGTATTCCCAAAACGTTTGGTGCGTATGATTACGAGTGGTGATGAAAGCTCCTGCCGTGGTTCGACCCCACGACCTACAACTTGCCTGCATACTTCTCTATTTGTACTTAAGTTTTTCTACGACAACTATTTTTAGTTAATAATGGTTTGCGTCACGGCTGGTGCAAATAAAATATTTTTCCTTCTAGTAGGTACGGGTTAATCTCCTCTTTACATCTTCCTGATAGTCCCGATAATGTTCCTGATGTCTTAGCCGTCTTACTGCATTGCATTGCACATTTTTTTGAAGTGTAGTGCTGGGATCAAAGGGCAACAGCTTTCTCTCTCTCTCTTTTGATACTGCAAAAAACATTCAGTGTAATGCCATTTTATTGGGAGAATCCTACCGCACTATTCCCAAACCACTGCAACTCCTGAAAACCAGAATAAACAGTGGTGACCACCAGAAAAGCGCGTAATGAAACTCGACGAAGTACCGAAGAATGAATTTAACTGTATTGGATCCTGCAACGAAATTAATCAGAAAATAGTAAAGGAGGAGTAGGAAAACAAAATCATATTTCCACTTCCCTCCATATCAAGCAGGAGACGGAACAAACAAGGCCAATAGGCACAAAGGGTCGTTTACAACTGGGATAATCCCAGTTGCCTGCCAACAATCGCATTAGTTTGTTAAAATAGATACCTAACGGAAAGACAAAAAGATCTGAACTTTTTAATAACATCGTTCCATGCATGCTATAAAAACTTAAGCACATCCCCAATCCATAAGTTCGTATTTTATATCCACATTTTGTATTATAACATTATTCGAATTCGTTCGAATACATTCTGTACTGTTTCAGGGCTAAGAGTACCTACGCCAATATCGGTACAAACTTATGTCCTCTATAACTTGACTCATCTCGGGGGAAATAAGGCAAGGCAGGAAATACGCTTGAGAACTCGCACAAAATATGTCCCCATTTTTATTATTTACGTTATTCATGAAACTTTAATTCTGATAAGTTTATCTTCTGCTGTTTAATAGAAAATTGCTTATTACTGGCAGTCTTGAAGAGAGACCACGTGACCTATTAATTTGAGCGCTGTTATCCTTCGTAATTATAATGAAAACGAATTTGGGATCTAAATTAATCCTGCTCTAATACAAATTTAATGTGATAAATATTTATTGAGAGTACCGCTCAGCTGAACTCTGCGGTAACCTTTTAGTTCGTTATTTTCGTCTCTGTATATTTAGCCTCAGACTGCGTTTGTGTCTGAGATGGTCTTAGATGCAGCATCCGCGTGGGTAAAAGAAAATAGGTAGGTATATATTTTTACGTACTTCGTTCGAAATAAAATAGAATTCTAGTGGCACCTATTCTGCGTTTTCATTAATTTAATGAGTTCCCTACGTTTCACAACACATTGAATTGAACAAAAGATACTTAAGGAAATCTTATTTAGGATAACATGCAGACGAAAATCGGCATTCTGAAAAAAATCTACTTCTTTTAAATCAATTTATGTAATTTTAACACGATGCATCAATAATAACGACAATAAAAACCCATTAGATTTCCTAATCTCCAACTGCTCCGGTCAGCAAAATAAAAAAAAACCTCAAGCAAACAGCATTTTCCAGTGTCTTTCTAAAAGAAAACTATCAATAGACTGTTAATTTTAAAGTGTTTGACGTCGTTTACTCCGCGTAAATATTAGATTCAATCTTGAAAAGAGGTTAATAAGCTGTTACGGGGGAAATGAAACGAGAAAGCACGTGAATGTGGAAAAGTCCTCGTGCTACAAACTCAAGTAATTGAGTGTGCCCTGCCCGGATGTTTGTGCAGCTAGCTAGAACTTTTTATCAGCGACGATTGGCGCACCAGTGTCGTCTAACTGCACTGTATACTTCTACTACCTAAGACTACGAGCAACTTTACAAAAACTTATATAAGAACCACTGAGAATGTGCCCGTGAATGGTCTTTACCGCATACAATGGGGTAATACTGCTTCGCTTCATTGAATAAGTTTAATAAGATTTCACAATGCCTGCTGAGGTACACCTGTATTTTCCTGTTAGACTGCTGAGTGGTAGGAAAGTTTGGGAAAAGAAATTAGGTGACGAGACATTCATATTGATGACACAGCAGATTTGAAACTGCAATATTTAGTAAATCTAAAAACTCATGAATACATTCGACAAAGGAATTGTTACGGGTAACGAACAGTCTAAGCCGTGAAGTGGCTGAATATTAGTCAATCAATCCCCGTACGTATCGTTTCGGAAATATTCTTCACAATCTGAAACCGCTTGTTATACTAGATCGCAATTGAACAACAATATCCGGAGGCCGATTTTTGTCGACGATAACGCACTACAGTGCACACAAATAGAAGAACCTGCAAAAAATGCTACCGTTATGGTCAAGCTGTCCGATTGTCGGAGACAGGAAACGTCAAACGGAACAATTCGGAACGAGATGCCGTCGGTAACCTACTTCTAATCGGCAGAATCGTTGACCAATACGATCGGACCAACAAAATTGCAGTAAACCATTTGCCATAGTGACAAGTCGTTTATATGCAGCTTCCTGAACTGACTTCTATAACTTATGTAGGATACTTTTGTTGGCTTGCTGCCAGGGTCTTTTTCTTTGATCATACTGTTAGCTAATAGATTCATAATATTAACTTTGACTTTTATATGATATGGTCACTTACTACCTTTTCTCGTCTTTATCGGCATTGAATTTTATAAAATTGGAGCTAGCTTTCATTCATATCGGATACTACGGTTGCATGGATATCTTACTAGGAAATATTACCGTCTTTGGAATTTCAAGTCTTACAATGCCTGTTAAAATGTTCTTGCTCTTCAAGACACGAAAGGGTTACAACGTGAATGTTTCAACTCAATGAACCGTCACTCATTTCACGTTCATGGCACGACTCCCGAAATCAGACGATTGATCTACCATCTACCCGGTAGTCACAAGCCCCGCTTTCTCACCGAAAATACATGATTGCCTACCAAATTATATTTCCTTATGATGTTTCAAGCATAAAATGGCATCCGAGATAATCGTAATTCCATTATTACGGCTTTGTGTCCTCCTCAAAGTCGTTGACAGCAAAATTACTGTTGTCTATGACTTACATCTTTATGTACTTACAAATTTTGACGTAAGCCAAAAACGCCAATATTTAATTGGTTTCTATTTATTTCATTCATACTGGCGTCTACCTTAGCAAATCCATTCAGAACTTGGCCACACCACTTTACCTGCCTTACTAGTAACATCGACTGATATGCGCAATAGTTTATTAGATCCACGATCCTGTAACGATTTCTTATTTACCAATAACGAATCCCATTTGGGCCAAATGATTAAATTGGCCCTAAAGCTCTTAGTGGGTTAACTCGATAAAATTCATTTTGTGAAGCAAGTGGAAGGTGAGTATAAGTAGTTTTGTACGCACTAAAAGCTTTTCACTTGTAAGCCCCGAATGGCCGCCACACTTGTACTATTCAATTACGTTTGTAATTATATTACACGGTTATTGTATACAGTAATTATGTACAAACAACCTTTGTCGTATTCGTAACTGTATTATTACACAATGAAACCAATACAAGAATGATATTGTTAACACAAACCACTTCAAAGTGTTCAGATCTTTGTATTTGAGTGCTCCAGTTCATATAGGCATTCAATAATTATTCTATTGGAAGCAGTTCACGTGTGTCAATCTTTATTACTAGAAGGATGTAAGCAATTCTGCAGACAATTGAATCATTCTTCATTTATCTAATTCGACCGAGTAAATGGCTTTAGTTAAGGCAGGTTCAGATGTAATAAAGAAGGAACAATGATTTAAACTCAGAACCAAAGTAATATTGCCTAAGCTTTAATTTTTCTAACAGAAGTGTCTGTTAAATAAAGAAGAAAATTTTCACGTTATTTTCCATTGTCAAAATGTCACTTCGTTTGATTAGGTACTTCTACATTAGATTAATGAAAACAATCAGAACATGTCTCCCAGCTCAACTACGTATAAGTAATTATCATAAGCTATTTTCATTCTGGGCACAAATTTAATTAAGAACATTATTTAAGAGCTGTCCGAGTTTGAGAAAACAGAAAAGTTATTTGTCGGAAAGCCCCAATTAAGGGCAAAGCTTTCTGGACTTAATCCAATAAACCTACTCATTTAGTGAACGGAATGAAAGGTAAATAATTTTAGGGAGTCCCGCGGATTGTACCACGGAGTTTTGTTTTCCAAACGAAGGGTTTGGGAATAGGAACATGTGTAAACTATTCGTGTACGAAACTTGTTCGTGATATAACTAAACCTTTTAGTCAAACTACGAACAATCTCTAAAGTTTACGACCGAAAATTGCTTTGCTTAAACATCGTTTTCATTTTATGTAATGGGGCAATCGTTGAACTCATCGATATTATAAATTAGAGGCTTTTTTTTAAATCTTGCTAGCTCAGATTTTAAGTGTGAATTCCAGTTTTCTGTTGAAGTTATCAAAAATCTTAAGTACCTACATTATTGGGTACTGGTATTAGACATTTTAGTGTGTGATGCCGAATGGATTACTCGAAGCGATGTGAAACAGAATCCAATTACTGCAATGGCAACAAGGATACTCGATTTTAATTGACGATAACATTTTTGGAGAACCTATCCCTAAACTCGTGATTTTTCATTACAGCTTATAAATTGAAACACATTTTTGTGCTCAAACGTAACATAATGTATCCTATTTCTAGCGTGCTTGATAAATTCAAGCGTTTATAAAATATTTTCAGCGCGCAAGCTTTGCAATGTTAGCGTGTTTAATGAAAAATAATAATTAAAAAAATATACAAATAATGGGCAGATTATAAAATGCAACGTTAAAAGCGGCAGCTATAAATTTTTTATGCGCCATAATAAGTAATCTTTTTGCCAAAAACATCTTCTTTATGATTGTAATATAAACCTTACTCTCGCTTTTATAATATAAGGCAGGTTTGAGCAAATATCAGAAAGCATTGTACTCGTAAATCTCTATTATTCTAACGTATACGAGCCGAGACAATGAGATCGGAGGGAAAATTGAGGTCTCTAATATAACTCGAAGATTCGGTAAAGTGAAGTGGCAGTGGTCACGTAAGTCGCAGGGTATACGCAGAATGGGACGAATATTCCGATGCTTGCGGGAAAATATTAGGACGTATTTGGAGTGTGCTTGAAACAGGTAAACTGTCTTTAAGTAAGCCTAACCCCTATAAAATTGCACTTGTTTACTTTGCTGAGGATTTCTTCATTCTCTTTAGATGTTTTCTGAACTATGAATACTAAAAAAAACAGAGATTTTTTCCTACTTTTGGGCAAAGTTTTTTTCACTCGCACTGTCTCGAACCAGCTTTCGTGGTAATCTCGCCACCTCTTTCTGAAGGTATTTGATCATATTGGTGAAACAAAAAAAACTATGGCATTAGAAGATCAATCAGTTGAGTTCAGTCTCGCAACTCACTAAGATAGAATCTAACAAACAAATAAAACATTTGATATGACAAGTTAATAACGCACAAGATGGTATGAGATTTTTATTACTTTCAGTTGCCAATGGTCTTCGTTTGCAGTGTAATCATCGACTGTAACGGTCCTTGTAACGCTGAAATAATATAGTGCTACTGCAACACTGTAGACCAGACCACTAGCTCAGTTAGTTAAGACGAACAAAGCTACTATTCGGTCGTGAAGACTAGGATTATGGACGGACAGTGCACTTACATCAAACCACAAAGTCTAAGGGTATACCCAATCTTTACAAACATCATAAAAAACAAAGTTTTTAGAAGATTATGGTCTCATATGTTTTGTATACCAGCAGCTTACTAGAAGGAAAATGCTGTCTGGTGTAACGTCGAGTACCTATCTTTATGAGATATCTTTCTCTGAAACAAAAAAAACAAATATTATAATAAATATATTTGACGTCCTCCACGTCAATCAGAATTCCCAGTAGGTAATCCCGTTGAATCAAAGTGTCCATCTAAAGCGAGTGCTCAATACATCACTTTCACTTAGAACCTATTCGCCTATCTCGATGACCGATACAATTCTAGGGAGGGCTAAGATTTATCCGGTCCCTGGTGTAATTATGCTGTCGTTTCGAATTATTGTCCAGTCATTCATCTTAGTACCGCTACGGATACTGGGTATAAGTGTTGGACGTTTTTCTCCAGTAATATTTAGTATCGGTCTGGTGGATAATAATATATAGGCCTCTTATGACACATGGTATTTACCATCGAATATAGCAAATAAAGAAAGAAAGAAAAAATATTTATTTGTGACCCGCACAGGAGACACGAGATAAGCAAAACACAAACAATAATAAAAAATAAACATAAATAGCCCCGTGCGAGACCCAAAAAGGCATGTGTAAACAATGTCTGTTTCTTCAGGAATTGTAGGTTGCATGTGGATAAAGATTTCACAATCTCATCTTTGGTTCCATTTCGTCTGAACCAAAACTGACCATGGAATTTCCGAGAGCCCACTGCTATTAAGTACTATTGAACCTTTACGATCCACACGCATACTAAGCGAATGAATAATAGCAACTTAGTTTCTCGATGGAAATACATTGATCAGTAAATGCGTGGAGTGCAACGCATAATAATGTTTCATGTTCTGCATTACCACATATCATTGTTATATCACGACCGCGGTACTTACCTAGCGTGATAGTTGACGCAATTTATTGCTTTTCATGAGTCCCCAGATACTTTGCAAATTCATCAGTTTTTCGTACAAGTTTTAAATACATTTTGCAAAAAAAATAGTTATGGTTTGTATATTTTCTGTATGGATACTAATAGAGTGTTTTAGTACCGAAACCGTGCTAAACGTTCCTCAACCAGCTTAGCTTCCACGATTGTTTCTTTTAGAAGCTTTCTAAGTAAAAGAATGAAAACTTTTACTCAGTTTAACATTTTCTATTCAAATTTTCTGTACGCGGCTCTCGCAGCACGCGTTCGTTAGCAAAATGCATAATGCAACGTCATCCTCGCAGACTCGGCCCGTCCAACGAGCCAAAAGTGAAATTTTAAGAAAATCCAACGCGTTTATTTTCACGCGTCTGCAAATAAAACGGTTTTATTTTCATGACGGGCAGTTGCTTTTTAATAATATAGTCCAAGCAAAAGGGGATTGCAATATATTCTTCCGTTTTCTGTTATCTGCGTATGTACTGTGATCACCAGCGTGTTTACCGCACGTGATGGAGAAAATAGGGTCAATGTTCTAACGCATTATATTTGTGGATTTAATGGTTGATGAGAAAGCTGCGCTTAGAAGTGGACCCCATTCACTGGACATTTTCGGTTTGGTTTGAATGAAGGTTACTTTATTGATATGGCTAAAGTACTAAGGCAGAATCTAGCAGAATTCGATACAGGAACTCCTAAATTTATGTCATTACAGACTGGCAGTTGTAATTAAAATCAAACCTATTGCAAGTACATAATATTGCTAAACTCATAATAACACTTCGCCTGATTGCAGAATACAGCCTATGGCATGCAGCACTTCCTCTCCATCACGAAACCCATGAAACAGTATTTTCCTAATATGATCTCTTAATCGCCGCGACGTACCCATGGCAATGGAAAGGAATGGGATGGCTTATTCTTAGCGGGAAGCTACAGATATACACCGAAGTGGCTCATAGATAACACTAACTAGATAAAATTAACTAGCTCATTTACTGTAACGGGCGAACGTGGTTAGCTTTGTGGCTTTAATTTCTGCTTACATTGAAATCTAAAAGCAAAATTAGTTTTGAGGAAAAATCACGTACCTACGAGTATGTACAAGGAAAGGGTTATGTTTTTCTCGCGTATCTTGTATATATGAAGAAGGATTTATATAATTAAGTCAACGTTAGATATGTCTTGACCGCCCAAGTGTTCGATGTTTTTTTTATTTGTAATGGGTTTGCTCTTGACTCTAGTCTAGGTCATAGGTAACAGAGACACAGTCGACGATGGAGTGAGCTTACCCAGAAGACTCTAACTTTGAAGATATTCAGTTTTTTTTTTCTAATATTCTACCGCGTACATGTGGCAGTCCGCGCTCTTTTTTATCGTGATTATATTTTGATTGTTTTTTTTCATAAATGTTACAATTGTTTGACTCCTACGCCAGACATTATTTTTAGGCTAACTTAACTAACTTAAGTCTACGTGAGTTCATCCCTCACTAAATACTATATATATATATATTACACACCGGCATTACAATTTTATGTTTCTATTGACTACTTATATTTATGTTATCAACATTTTTTTTTTCTTATTTCTATTGATACACTGCTTATGTTATATTACTGCTACTTTTGCTACTTTTGTTTACTTATATCTATTGGTACACTTTCAGTGACTATGCATGGCAGTGCGAGCAGACCAGTCCCGGCTGACGATTCCGGTTATAGAACCCCGTCGTTAGGATGTCAAGGTGTCTATGACTGACTCGCTCCACCATGCAGACAGGGAAGAGATTCAGGTTGAAAGCGTTCGGAAACACAGACGCAGGTAGTGAGTTCCATTCATTCGCTGGCATTATAAAGGATGTTTGGAAGCGCTTGATTCGAATTGGTGGAATGGCAACAAGGTAAGGATGATAACTTGCAGTGCGTCTAGATGTCCGATGGTAGAAGGGGGCTGGTGGGATGAGGTCGTGCAGTTCTTGAGCACACTCACCGAAGTACAGTCTGTAGAAGACCGACAAGCAGGCAACTTTGCGGCGATGAGCGAAGCTGTGAAGCTTGGCGTCCACCAGTCCAACGTCGCCGATGAGCCTCTTGGCTTTGCGTTCCACCGAGTCAAGCGCGGCAAGCTGATACGTAGCTGAGCCATCCCAAAGGTGGCTGCAACACTCTATGCAGGATCGGACTTGCGCTTTGTATAGGGTTAAAAGCTATCCAGGCTTGAAGTATCGCTTCACTCTATTTAGGATGCCCAGTTTTTTGGCCGTAAAATTTTTGTTCAGTCAGTTCGCGAATATGTATCCTCCGACTGCACAGCATGATTTTTCAAATGTTTTTTCTGAGCTGGGCAAGGAGACATCCCCTTAAGTTAGGGTAATAATGGCAGAATTAACATAAAATTTACTGAAATATGTTATAAATCATAGCAACCAGAAGGCTTTAGTACCCGTATATATTATGGTGTATGTGTGTGGACGCCAAACCGGCCGAGTGAGTTAGATGAGTTTACAGACGATTGAGAAACGATCTTGTCATGTCTTATGTATGTCTGGAATGACTTAAGTGAGATGACACTAGGAGGGTTTATGTAATAATTTTGTGTAAGTAATATATAAGTATCTAAAGACGAAGAAAAAGTTTTGTTTTAGTAATGAATAAAATGAATAAATAAATAAAATGACCTCCGTGTTTGATTTTAACAACTGAAGTTTTAGATTCGAATAAATTGCATATTGACTTGCTACCTTAAATGAAGTGATATAATTAGCTTTCATAAATGGAGTACTACGGATTACAGAGTCATGTGCACAGCATAGTTTACAAAGTCTTCATGTAAACATATTTACATTATTACAGTTTGCATACCTATCACACACAATGCCGTGGGATATAAAGGGAGAGGCAGAAATGATCTAAAACAAGGATTTATACGAGTAGGGCTGTCTCAATTAAACAATTTTGGTTTCGTATGTTAATTTAGCTCGTGCGTATATTTTGGCGAGGCAATATTAGCTTAAATTAGTTATTAGTTTTGGTCATCAATGAACGAGATAATAATAAAACAAAATATTTTAAAAACAAAAATCCCCCGCAGTCGGGTATAAATTATAATATCAATAAGTTTGATCATCACATTTTGTGCTTGGTGTACCGCTTTCCAAAAACAAATAGAAAAAGTATTGTTTTTGAATTGAAAATGGGTTGCATATTTTTTTGGTGTTTGTGTGTGGTGTTCGGTCGGTTTCTGGGTTGTGGAGGTCAGATAGGCAGTCGCGCCATTTAAAACACTGGTACTCAGCTGAATCCGGTAAGACTGGAAACCGACTCCAACATAATTGGGAAAAGGCTAAGCAGATTTATTTTTGTATGTGGTGTTCGGTGGTTTCAAATTTCTTTTGACACCCTTATTTACAATTACTAAACTTAAATAAACATTAAATAAACTTATAGATTTGTCCACCAATACTGCTGAGCGTGCCCGCCTGCTGGCTGTGGGTGAGTGGGAGTCGGGCCTCTGGCTACAGGCACTACCGTCACCCAACATAGCTACTATGTTTAATGACAACACCTTCTGGATCGCTACATGTCAGCGTTTGGCTGCTCCTATCGGCTCCTCATCGTTGTTAATGTAGTGAAGCAGTCTACCGCCTCGGACACCATGGCCTATCCTGCTGTAGAAGCGCTCTGGTCGGATAGCACGGCACGCCAGTATTAATGAAATCATACGTCGGGCTCTTGGCGGGCGTGCCAGCTGTTTTCAATGGCTTGGCACGCGACGTTGGGAAGAGACCAGACACGATGACCATAATGCATAGGCAACATATGCCAACACCCTTGCGCCATCACATCTTCTTAACACGGTGGCCTGTGCTGGAGCGGATGCTGCTGGCGCAGAAAACTTCAAACGGCGCAAATACAACAACCTTATTGCGTTATTGGAAGCTATGTATTTGTGCCGTTTGGGTTTGAAACATTAGGTCCATGGGGTCCGAGTGCTCATCGAAGTTTTCGAGATATAAGGAAACGGTTAGTCGACTCTTCATGTGACTAGAGGGCTGGGTTTTTTCTCGGCCAGACAATCAGCATTGCCATCCAACGTGGCAATGCTGCCAACGTCCTGGGCACTTTTCACGTTGACAGCGATGTAAGCCCTGCCCGTTTTATACGAGTTCGTAGTTTTTGATTTGATTTGATTTAAGTATATATATACATATAAGTAATTATTGTTAATTAAGTATAGCTTATTATTTTCCGAGTGACTAATAACTTAAAAGTCGACTAAATGTTTGCAACAAATAAAATAACTTGCCAGCGATTAAATATTTTCGCGACTATTATATTATGTAAGGTTCAAAATTAAAGGTGTTATAAAAACTAAAAACTAGCAGCTGCGTTTAGGTAGCAAATAAACTATACCAGTCAAATAAAATATTAGGCGAGGAGCTATAAATAATGACTTGGCGACTAACTAAATTGCACCAATTCTATATTAAAACAACATAACAACAACAATGAATTAACAACATCATAACAATGAATTATTTATTGCCAAGAGCGAGCGCAGCGAGCTCGGGAGCTTAGGGCACCCCGACACGGACAGGTTAGGTTCGAAGGGGATGACGGGAGCTGAAGTGAGCGAGCAAAGCGAGCGAACTCAGCTCCCGTCGTCCCCTTCGTGTTAGGTTACTTTAGATCCTGCATTCAGAAACAGGAGCCCCGCGCAGCGGGGCTTCGTCGACCATGTTGCATAAAAAGCTATTAAAAGGCACACAATATATGTATAATATAAGCTAGTTTATATTTATTCTTCATACAAACAATTTTAAATAGAATCTGATTTATATTATTTATGAATGCCCATTTTCTATTTTATTTTCGCCATTAAGTTTCCGCTTAGATATTAATTCAGTTCCCAAAAGAAAAACTTGATGCTAGTTTAAATTAAAACGGAGCTTATTACTGATATATTAATATGCTACCTATTACTTATTACGATACTCCTTATTAGCTGCCAACCCATTATATATGGTACCCACTCTATTTTTTTTAAAAACCTATATTCATTTTACTTAGTTGCCGCATTAAATACATGCCATTAAGTATTATACCATGTAAATTTTGTATTTGTGTAAATACATTAGTTTATTACTGAGGATATATTTAATTATTTGTACTAGTAGATTAGATGTAAAATTGAACTTGTAAATAACATCAAAACTATAACATAAAACGAATAAGGCTATAGTATCTCCACAACAAATCTCAGAATAGTCGCGCGGTAACCCTACAGTACCCGTACCCATACGTAGGTACTGTTAGAAACGGCGTCAGTAATTTGAGTTTTCGAGCTCACACCGTTATGTTTGCCCGACGAACCTAAGCATGCCTGTAACTTGCCTGTAACTTGCATGTAACTTGCATGTAATCCCGACGTATCACGATTAACCATAACAGTACGGTTAAGGGTCTATCAAGAATCTCAGGAAATGATACTCAGCTGGTTTTTTACTACCTTCTGTCTGGACGTGATTAAGTTATATATCAGTGGTTTCAGATTGGATTTATTTGAGTCCGTGGAGAGGATTGGATATTTTTGTATGTCATGATTGGTTTTTTCATGTGGTGATTTATTTTCAGTAGTTTTTTAACCAGTTTTTATTATAATACTAGCTGTACCACGCGGCTTCGCTCCCGTCATCTGGCTACTTGCCTACCCTACATACATGAATGTTGCGTAATTTTGAACCGCTTACGCAGCGCACGCAACGGAAGCTGTCAAAAAGGAATAATTTTGCCCGTTTTTGCAACATTTTTCATTTAAGCTCGGCTCCTATTGGTCGTAGCGTGATGTTATATAACCTGCCCCGGTAAATGGACTATCTAACACAAAAAGAATTTTTCAATTCCAATCAGTTGTTACTGAGATTAGCGCGTTCAAACAAACAAACAAACTCTTCAGCTTTATAATATTAGTATAGATGTCATTATTATCAAAATATTTTCCAGTTTACATTGAAAGTGTCATCATTAAATATACTTCTAGGTAATGCCAAAGCAAATGAGAATTACACTAGTACAAAATGTAATCAACAAAATTGTTCCTGCTGTAGATGATTAGCTGTCCCATTTCCATAACGGATTACCCATATTAATATTCATATACTACAAAATCTTGTGTATCTAATAATGACTGATCATATTGGACGGTAGAAAAATTAAGCGAATGGATAAACATTGTCGAAGACTGAAATTAATCATATCATGATAAACATAACGACGTATCGGCGAAAAAAAGGGGCGAAAGTTATACGTTTCATCAGGCGTAACATTAAAACAAATGGACTGGTTGGTACTCCTCCATTCGTATGTTTGAATAATTCATGTTCACAATCTATAAAGCAGACAACAGAGAGCATTTTACAAAACAAACAAATTTTATTGATCTCTCAGGCGCCGTTTGTGCCTCCACAATAAAATATTTACATTTACTTCGCAACACCTGGGCTATCTAGGCACCGCCCACCGCAGGCATTAGAATAATGAAACGTTTGCCACCACCTAACTCTCTTCTATTGAATAAAACATTTTTAAAGTGGTAGGTACATAGTTCGGCTTTGTTTACATTTCCTTTTTGAAAAATAAACGTGTTCTGAAATGATTTTGAAGCAAATTTATTCGTGGCCTCCAGCGGTTTAAGTCAACTTCCTGTAGTTGCATTTATTTTTCGCGGTTTGGACAAAAGTGGGGATCTGACCCAATTTCATTTAAACACAGTTTTTCTACTAGCCTTCCTGTGCTGCCTACCTGGAACTTCTTATTCGAAAACTCGAAGAAATATTACTAATCCATACTATAAAAATATTATAAATGCAAAAGTAACTCTGTCTGTCTGTTACCTTTTCACGCTTAAACCACTGAACCGATTTAGATGCAATTTGGTATGGACATAGTTTGAGACCCCGGGAGGGGGTGGAAGTTTGTATGGTGAACTAATAATTCCTCAAGTAAGGCGGCTCACACACCTATAATATTATGGCGCGATATAAAAAAATAGGTTATTCAAAGAACTAATACCACGTAGTCGTCGTAGTCGTGGGCAACAGCTAGTGTTACGATAAATAAAGTGGAACTGTGACACCAAAATTAAAAATATTTTCATTCTGAAAATGCAACTTAAGGCCGTACCCTGACCAAAAAATCAGCATGAGATATGAGCATTCCTATTGGCCTAGCGGCACTGGTGGCGCATGATTTACGGTAGTGAATACGCCCAGATTTTAGTTTTTTTTTTTTATAAAATCGAATATTGGTCTTTTGAAAAAAATAAAACATACAAAATATTCGTTATCAAATTGTCTATCCATTAGTGTTAGTATAAAAAATAATTAATGATCACTTTACGAGGAGATGCATGCTATCAATAATTATTTCTCATGTTTATGGTTTTGTTGGAAGGAGATTAGTGAAACATAATCCACTTTAAAAAAAAAGTGTACTTCCATTTTAGAATCAACATTATGTAGAAATTTTGTGTATTTTTATTCATTGATATTTCTTTTTAAATAAAGAGTAGATAGCTCTTAAAAACTGCACAAAATTCGACAAGCGCGGAGTTTTGCTCAGGGAGGTGCCTTAAGTTTACGTCTAGATTGCCATCATGTTCTTTCCCTTTTTATGTAATTATGCGCTTGTACATTATTATTAGTTTGTGATTAAGACTTATACCCATATTCCCGAATGCTAACGTGCTACTGGCCCTGCACCCTCTTACACCCAGAATATCAATATTAGACCTCCTTTTGGACAGTTTTGTTTGCAAAATATTTTTTGGTTTACGTTATGCTATGTTACTCGTAATCAAAAAAAATTTTGCTGTTCAAAAGAAATTCTAGCCATAAATTTTTCTGTGTAAAAATGTTTTTGAACATACAAGTCGTTTTGGTGGTGTAGGCAAAAGTAGCGAAAAAATATCATGTTGTTAATTATTTTTTAAAAAAAAACTATTAGTAATACGAAGAATATATATTTACATACCATAATAATTTACATGAATCTTTAATATTTTATTTTCAAACCTTTAAACATAGCCTTTAGAAAGTAAACGTTTTAATAAAATTTAAGTAACCCTTAATTCATTTAATAAGTCTTAAGTCAGTCCATAATAATTGAGATAAACTAAGTTGCAAATAAAAAAAAAAACTTAATTTTACCGTTAATACAGGAAACTACCTACTAAAAAGGGTTCACATGAATTTTTGATAACAGTTGTGAAGTGCGTTGAAAATAAAAACCAAAAGTATAGACCCCTGAGAAGACTTCATTACCTTTCACTGGAACGAGCTTGATCGCATTTTCTATTTTCCCGTTTTCTATTTCGTACATAAGGAAAAAAAGGAGAAATACTCAATCGCCCATTTGTTATTTCAAAATGGTTTCAATTTATCCACGACGTTTACAAGCGCGCTGTAAACTATTACTTATGTTTATTTCTCTTCACCATTATAACAACTGTTAACTCGTTTGTTTTATAACAGATAAAATCATCTTTTATATTGTTCTGTATTATCATGATGCTTTTCACTTTTTTTTTTAATTAATCTTGAACATTATTGTGGTGGCTGAATAAAATATAGTTTTCGTTTAAATTTTATTGAGGATTAATTGGTCTGCTTATTTCACATAAAATAATATGGGTATGTAATATTATAATGGTAATAATAGGTTTGCTAATTTATAATAATTTTAAGCATAGCATTTAAATGATGACTTGATTTTTTGTTGGCTGAATCACTGAACTACAGTTTTTATAAAAGTGCTAATCACTTAATTATCTCTTAAGTCAAATATAATTCTAGAAATATCTATCAGACCAATGATATTCTAGTAAACAGATATGATATGAGCGCGCGCATTGTGAAGACTCGAATACGTCCTAATTGGGACGTATAGTCTTTAGTCTATGTCACGCATGGCGAAGAGCGATACACTTTGTTGAAACAAAAACAAAATTAAAAAAATGTCAACGTGTGTATTTAGAAAGTGTACCAATTATGATACCAAAGTACATAAAACAGAAGGGATCTCATACCATATTATGTAAGTGCGTACTTACATAATTATGGTTTGAGATCCCTTCTCATACACCTCAATTTAATCATTTATCTTAATATTTTTCCTAATATTCTGATATTTGGAGGTTAGAAAAAGGAAAAAACATTAGTGGTCAGAATAATGTTTGTTTACATTCACATGCAAGTGACAAACACTAGCTGTCTCTTTTTTTCTTGTTGTTTTTATCAAGCCATCCTTTTCAACTTGTAGTGAAATGGCAGATGAATGAAAAGTGTGTATGTGTGCTGCCGCTGCTGTGCGGAACAATTTTTATTTGTTAATTGTCTATATTTTTCTACATGTTATATTTTCGGTGTATTTTATTTTAGTTAAAAATTATACGTTATTGTTGCGATAAAAAGTTTTATTTTTATTTTAATAACGCTACAAAACAACATTTCAAAAATATTATAACCCTGCGTGAAACTGCACGACTCATCTACCTGTTTGGAAATGCGAAAATACACAACTTTCGTCAGACATGTTTTGCAGAGCTTACGTTATGCATGGTAACCGACTAACGAACATACCAAAAGTCCGCTCAGTTTTTCGTGCAAGTTTTAACAACACTGTGATTTTTCCAAGGGTTTTTTTTCGAATTTCTGTCAGGACGGAAACTTAGTTTAGAATTCTCCCTTTTTTATTTCATGGAATTTTCTTCGTGTCGAAAGCATGCGTATTCGAGGATTTAAACCGTTTTTGTCCGATGTTTATTTATTTAGGCTTGACAGGAATTCATTGTTTGTTGGTGTAAAGTTGTGTTTTGGTTTGGTGTTACTGTACGGCTTTCAACCTATATTAACATGTATTGTGTACGGAATATATAGTCGTAACTCCTTATTATATTTGGTGTGACTTAATACAGTGAAATTAAACACATTAGGTAATATCAACTTGATGCACTTGAGTCGATTGACAAACGCCTCCAGAGCCTTGAACATCGACGCCAAGTGGCCAGTCTGTCGGTTTTTTATCGGTTACATTTCGGGAAGTGTGCTATGGAACTGCACAATTTGATTCCGCCTAGCTCTTTCCATCACCGGACAACAAGACGCACGGCAATGCGCCACCGGTACATAGTGGACATCCCACCCATACGTACAAAGTTTTTTGCGAATACTTTCATTGTACGCACATCTAAGGAGTGGAATTCCCTGCCGGAGTCTTTGTTTCCTGATAGCTACAACCTTGGGGTCTTCAAGTCAAGAGTGAATAGGTTACTTCTAGGCAAGCGTGCTTCACCGTCGACCACATCATCGCTTACCATCAGGCGAGATAGTGGTCAAACGCGAGCCTATCAATAAATAAAAATAAAAGTCAATATGGCAAATAGGTATTGATTTTCATGTGGTTACCACCCGACGTGGTTTCTAATTATGGGTATTGTTACACGAACTCAACACAATTTCGAGGTTTATCCACCCTAAGTTAAGGCACAAAGAGCGCAAACGAGCTTAGCCGTCGTCGGCCACAATAATAACAAACAGCTGTTACGCGCGTTTTTGTCAGGCACCGGAATCTCGAATATGATATGCAAATGAGACAAATGAAAAACAAAATTGAACACACAAAATATCACACCGTATAATACATACAAAACACCGACGAATGCCGACGCAGTGTGTATAATATAAGCCATTTAATGCAGTATTGGCATCTGCCGTATACATGTGCCCGTCGGTTTGTTATTAAAGGTGTCAATAAAACCCCGGCTGTATGAGTATCGAGGGGCAATAAATTCGTTTTCAGCAACGGAGAACTAAGAGTTCGGATTATTTCGCACCATTTACTCTTTTCACCTACCGTCTTCATAATGCTGCCTCGATAAAAAGGATTTTTTTTCAGCAGAATTGAAGTTTTCAGCTATCCCTTAATCGGGCTTAATCGAATTCTGGCTGTTTTCGTGAAATAAATGGTCGGAAAGTTTTTTCGTAACCCGCTGAATGTTATAGGAAGTTAATTAGCCATTGTGTAATAAGTTTTTCCAATACACAAAGTTTGGATAGGAACAGCTACTGGTGTTATTATTTTCGGATCATTTTATAAGTCAGAGTTCCAAAATTTACCCATCCTACGGTGAGACCGGTACTGGAAATTTGTTTTACTATTTACGGTCATAAATTTTCTGATATTTTTTTGATAAAAGCGCTGTGATAACTTTTGAACATTTGATAGTTAGCTAGTTTTATTTTTGCAGCAGATTTTGATGGTGTAATCATTTTTTGCAGCAGATTTTAGCGGTGTAATCATTTTTTGCAGCAGATTTTAGCGGTGTAATCATTTTTTGCAGCAGATTTTAGCGGTGTAATCATTTTTTGCAGCAGATTTTAGCGGTGTAATCATTTTTTGCAGCAGATTTTAGCGGTGTAATCATTTTTGCAGTAGATTTTGGCGGTGTAATCATTTTTTGCAGCAGATTTTGGTGGTGTAATAATTTTTTATGTCTATTTATTTCCAAAGTACTTAACCTATTTTACATTTGGTTTTAGCCACACTATGAAAACCTCGCAGGGTTTAACTTTGATGGCGAGCCGTTTATTTAAATCCAAATTACTAATTGCAATGCTGAGTTATTGATTTATTAAATTACACATAATAACACTTTCATAATACATATTGATAAATTTTGTTGTAATATAAATTAATTGCGAAATTTTACTGTGTTAAGAAACGTTTTAATTTGCACTTATAACCGTATAAAAACAAACAATACCTACCAAATAAAAAATGATCTGTCATTTTAATATTTGACTGAAGTTTGTCTTTTTTAAGTCGATTAAATTGTAACATATCAGGAGGGTGACCATAAGCTCTTAGAGCGGTATCAATTTGAGATCGAGTAAGTGAAAGAAGTATACACGTCAGATACATCTGTCTGTGTTATTCGATCTCAAATTGATACCGCTCTAAGAGCTTATGGTCACCCCCCTGTACTTATAATTAATACAAAGTGATGAAATCCTTTCATGTCAGTTTTTTTTAGTAATGGCTTCTGCCTCTACTTTGCTACGAATTTCGAATGAAAAGTGTTTTATTACTTAGTGAACGTATCATAAGGATAAAATGTATCCTATATACTATTCCATTTGGAGGAGATCTTTGCCCGGCATTGGGACAGTGAAGTCAAATAAAAAAAAATCCTAATACATCCAAATCCATTCAACAACAATAAATAATTAAGATAAGATTACTTAATTAATATCTATTTATATCTAATGCAAAAGTAACTGAAAACACATAAACACATTGTCACTCAGGCTTGCCATAAAACACGATGTCGTATCTACAAGGAGAAACAAGCAATGATTGAATGAGAACTTTCTGAATCCATAGTCAAATGACGAGTTCGATACTGTTAGCATTCACGGTCCAATCAAGCCGAGGGAGTATGGTATCGTCGGAAAATTGGAAGCTAACTGTGACTAGGGATACGGAACCAGCAATTTTTCCGTAGTATCTAGTGCTTTCTGTGTAATAAACTACTGTTTGCTAGAAAACTTCCTAGAAATGAAGTCCAGGAATACTGAGCAAGATAGTTTTTGCGGTAAACGAACCTGTCTTGCTTGTATTTACATTAAAAGAACTATTAAAATAAACATTTACCTTACTAATATAATTTTTAAACATAGTACGGTATGGCCATGACAGCAGCGACTAGAGACGCTTTCACTAATATCGAATATTGGTGTGCGGACCGTGCTGAGGACACAATAATATGTATGTCTTTATACTACTGATACAATCGTCAAGTGTTTAGTTTTAAGCAAAATGTATGCATATGTATGTCGTTTTCTAACAAATAAACACTATTTCTTTCTTTCTTTTCTTTCACTACCATCGTCAGGATTGTCACCTGTCTTTAATTTTTGAATGAATGGTAACATTGACGGGCATAGTTTGTATGAAATGTCTTGAAAATATAGTCATTAACAGTGGCCGCCATGGAGTATTTAACCCGTATTATAAACGGTGTAAGAAATCTTAGTGATATACTGGTCATCGACAAACTATGAAAACAAAGATAATTAAGGCTACGTTATGAATATTTTAGAAGATTCCTTCTCAAATTAAGGACCTATAAGGTAGATAGACGATCACGATAACAGAATACTGCACAGCCAAGTTATTTAGCAAACCTCGTAAAAGTGAACAGCGATAATAATTGCGTGAACATTTAGAAAAAAAATCAAGACTGCCGACGCCGGCCGGTATCGGGGACTTAATGACATTATTTACTCGTTGGAGAAGCTACTGGATGTCCAATCAGCCTGGAAATTTATAAGCAACTAACTTTTGCAAGCAGCCATGCCCGATTATATTGATTTATATTATTTTTTTCCTACTCCTCCGTTATTCTTTTCTGATTAATTTCGTTGCGGGATCCAAGACAGTTAAATTCTTTCTCCAGGACTTCGTTGAGCTTCATTGCCTCGGTGCTTTTCTGGTGGTCGCCACTGTTGATTCTGGCTTTCAGGAGTTGCAGTGGTTTGGGAATAGTGCGGTGGGATTGTCCCAATTAAAGCTATACCCGAGTGGAAATTTGAAAATTATCTCAAGGACACGTATTCCTAAAATTTAATGACACCTATATTAATGGTTTGTCAGAGAGAGTCCCATTGGGAGGGTGTTTCGAATCATTGCTGATGACAAACAAATGATGTACAGCGAAGTACCAACGCCATTATTATTTCGTTGCAAAAAAGGGGTAGTGATTCCTGTATAGCTCCGTCTCTCTCAAACCTGAATCATGATGGACTTAAGTCATCATAGTAGGACCTTAGATGGGTGAATGTGGAAGACGGAAAAAGGTAAGTACGGTTAAAAGCATGTGACGAAAAACTCGTACAATATTCTATTTTTTAATACTTTTGTACATACTCGTAACAGTGATTAATTCAATCAATTGAAAACTGTTTTACTGATAAATGTAAGTGGCGATTAATACTTAAAAAACCACAACAGTGCAAGCTTTGTTTGTGCGATTCTGAGTAAATGTTAATCGCTCGTCAATTGGTTTCGGTAAATACGTTCCAAATATGCTTTTAAAATAAATAATGAAGTATTCATTGTTTATTATTTTGTGAAATGATCATGGGTTGTTTATTGTAGTAACAGTTTAATTATTATTATTATTTCCTTTATACAATTGTGTTTTCCTTTTATCTACGGTACTTTTTAAATAATTTTATAAAATAAATTAAAAATCTGACACCAGTCTTGACAAGGGGTACCGTGTTATCCAGTTACTGGGTTGTGGAGGTCAGATAGGCAGTCGCTCCATGTTAAACACTGGTACTTAGCTGAATCCGGTAAGACTGGAAGCCGACCCCAATATAGTTGGGAAAAAGGCTAGGCAGATGATGATGAAATTAAAAATAAAATCTTTAAAAAAAATAGAGGCCCACCAAAACCGTGACGGGTCCGAACCAACTCGACCCGCTTAGACTCGACCCAAAGAATAATACCTGGATATTTCTGTTTTGAAAGCGTACAAACGTAGATATATATATATATAGTCAGACAGAAAAGTGTGGTTTTATCGCTTGGACGACAGAAAGTGAAAAATTTAAATAAGGTTTGGATAAATAAATCAATAATTAAACAAGTTAGTACTTACCTACTTATCCTTTTTTATACTTTGTATTGTACTTTGTAGTAAAAATCAGATTATTTTTAATTATCATTTCAATCTTAAAGCTAGTGGCACGGTAGTATTTATTGAATCAATATGTGATATTATAACAATTAGGATAATAAGTAGATACTAACTTCTTAATAAATATAAAAAACACGATTGACTAAATTATCTTTAAAAAATAAACATTAGGTATCTTAAAGAATACAGAACTAGGTAGCAAAACAAACCTCAAAAAATTACACTAATATTATAAAGGCGTAAGTTTGTGAGTGTATTTATATGTTTGTTACTTCTTCACACTCAAACAGCTGGACGGATCTGGATGAAATTTGGCACAGAGATAGCTTATAGTCTGGAATAGCACATAGGATACGTTCCCTCGGGATAATTTTCGACATTCACGCGGGCAAAGCCGCTGGCAGAAGCTAGTCATTTGATAATCTTAGGACCAAGTTCTGGTACGACTGAGCCGATTCGTCTACTGTTACCAGAAAACCGGTTTAGGCGAGGTAGAGGCTATCTTTATAAAGCTATATTTTTGAAAGAAATCACTGACTACCAGGTTATATTATTATATCACAACAAAATATTAAATATTCTATGTATAGTAAGTTATTTAGAATTTAAATATCACTTTGCCTAACTGTACAAATGTCACTGATTTGGTAGTATTTTTTTTAATTTCGGTTTAAAAAATAGGAGTACTTATTAAATGTTATAATTACTATCTTATTACACAAAATACTTATTATAGCAACATTATCCACTTAATAACATCTGGTATTATTCTTCGAGTCGAGTGGGCGCGGATCCATCAGATGAAGATCTACAGAGTTAATTAAGCCCCATAAGGGAACCCCATAGGTCTCTGACTTGGCCATTCCAGACTTACATGAACTACCGTCTTATTAATAAACGTGGACTAAGCTAAGAATAACTTTATTCCAAGCATTAGGTTGGTACTAAAAAAAATCCGTATTAATAAACACGGAATAAGGAGGGATTATACTAATTTGACACTAGTCTCGGACTAAAAGTTAAACCATGGTGCTAGCTAGTTTAAGGTCGGAATAAGAGTAGTGTAACTATGGCAACCACAATTTTTTATTTTTTTTTGCATCGCCCTATTCAGGCAGGCTAAGGTCTTAGACCATACCGCCTCGTGTTCAGTGCATAATATCCTTCTTAAATTCTTTAGTATGCATTAGAATGCGGATGCAACAGATTCTAATGTTTTTTGGAGTATTTGGCAGCAAATTGTATCAAGTCAGCCCCAGTAAGCCTTCCCAGTAAGCTTTGCGGGAGATAGTCAATACTACAATAAAATTCTCCGCTCCACTATCCCGAGATCGCTTCTGTCAATGCTTTCACAGATTGACTAGTTGCGTAGACAGTTGAGACATAAAACTACATCAATTTAATATCACAATATCCACTAGGAATCAATTTGCAAATAATATTAACAGCCGCTGAACTACACTCGAAAAAATCCCGCCAAAAACTCTCGCAACCACAATTATTACATAGACTCTGATTTTTTATTTCGTAGATGTGGAACATTAAAAAAAATAAGGTCATTGGCAGCTGTTTAGCTTTAGTCAACGAAATTACAAATTAATTAATTAATTAATCATGTAATTTTTATACGATAATTTGAAAAGGAGGGATCCTTCACCTTTACTGTCAAACCTCTATGGCAGATGTCATTTTTAGTTTTTTTTCTACATAATGTCTTCAATTTGCTTATTTTTCATTCACTAGTTCATTCTTTTTACTTTTAAATTGAACTGGGTTGCCAGAGCTTACGCGTAAATCCAAGACTAAGAAATGAATAGTTAGTCCGAGGTTATTCCATGTTTATTAATAACATTCTTAGATCTATGTTAATCCTTAGTTACTCCGGGATTAGCTAGTCCAAGAGTAACTTCGGAGTAAGCTGGGAATACGCCATTTTTATTAATAAGACTGTATTATAAGTCCAGGTTTTTTCACGATTTTTTCCTTCACCGTTGCCTGTGATGGCCAAGATAAACTTAGAAAGTAAATATGTATTTGAAAAAGTCACATGTCACGGATTTCAACCCACGACCTCAAGCACGAGAGGCGATGTCTTAGCCACTGAGACACCACGACGTTATGAACAACGACATAATGAATTGGAAAAGTGAGTGCAAAACCACTCCACAGACGATGCCTCATCTCATGTCCTTCTCCATATATAAAAACACCTGCACCATGCGAGACCTTTACGAGGTCAAGGCTAATGCTATCGATGTGGCTGAGTATTGGTCGAAGAAAATTTAAATTAAGAACAAGGAATCATCGACACGAAAAGAAGATTTGATAAAGTCAAAATGGTACACACACACGAAAGGTGAGGTCTTAGCCACTGGGCCATCAAAACACAAGGATAATAATGCGACTTCAATAATCAATGAACCCTAAAAGTTCATCTACGCCTGCTCTTTTTAACGGTTAATGTTATGAGCGTCGTTCTCTTTAGCCAACTCAGTGGCCGATGGGAGCTAGTAGAAGCTGCCTTTGTCGCTAAAATAAGTCTAGTAATTATTACAGTAGGGCGAACGGTTGGCGCAGTGGTTGAGCGATTGACTTCTGCGCTGTGCGTCGCGGGTTCGATTCCCGCACGGAACAAATATTTGTATGACCTATAGATAGTTGTTCAGGCTCTGGGTGTTGTGTATGTGAGTTTATATGTTTGTAAACGCACCCACGATACAGGAAAAAAATTCTAGTGTGGGGCAAAGTTATTTTTGAATAAAATAAAATAAAAAAATTGAGGTTATTACACCTGCGAGATGAATATTTAGGCATTGTGTAACTTTTACCTAAAGAAATAGAAGCCAAATTCTTGTAAAACCTACTAATTTAATATGGAACATCAAGGAATCCAGAACAGAGCCCCAAAAATGTATATACAGCGCTTTTTGCTGCTACAAAACATGAAAATGTCAAAAATTGTGTGCTATAAATGCAAAAGTCAGTATATGGCGCGCATCAAGTTGATGTATGTGTAGACTGCTCTTAAATTACCGATAGCCACTAAAAAGCTGATTACTTTTAATGTTTGCCCTTTGATAAGTGAGAAGAGTTCGATAAACTTGAGCGGCTTCAAAATTTTTGTATAAGGTTCACATTTGGATTGCGACCATGTTTCCGAATTTCGTGTAAAGCTCAAGTGGTTGCCAATTTGCCTTCGCCGGAATGCTCATATTCTTTCTCTTTTGTTTAATGTGCTCTTTACTCCTTCCACCCCTCTTTACCTGAAGGATTGTTTTCAATTTATCTGCGATTCCCACACAAAATCTCTAAGGTCATCAGATAACTTGCGACTTAAAATGCCAGTGCATTCCACAACTTTGATGGATAAACCTTTTACTGTCCAGGCTACTCGTCTTTAATTGAGTCGTTTAACGTGCTCAGTCATTGCCTGTATTTAAAAAAAACTGTCAAAGAATATTACCTGTCGCTGAGATTGTGCTCTTGGTTTTTTGACATAATGTGCTATGATTGTTGTAAATCATTTATTTTCATTGCTTATATATTAAGTATGTATTTATGTATCTATTATTTCGCATATGTATGTATTTTTTATTTTTGTTTCTAGTAAGTATTATTGTATAAATATTATGTTCATTGTTGGTATAGTCGCACCACTGACAACCCCATGTCATGTCCAGGAAATCTCTGACCATTCCAGGTTGCCTGGAAGAGATCGCGGAATGCGATAAAGCCGCCCATTGTATGTTTTTAGTATTAAGTTTCTTTTTTCTTGTTTATTATGGTGTACAATAAAGTGTATATAAATAAATAAATAAATAAATAAGAGTTGGAGAAGGCTATGTGTACCTCTAAAAATGATTAGGCTTCTAAGGTTAAGCCAGAATTGTTATGAAACAATTCTAGTTAAAGCGGGGTAATGACGCAGTCCTCTATTCTCGTGACACGGAGCGATTGATAGCCGATAGAACGGAATTCGTAATGTCTATTCAATCAATCAACTCATCCTGCCGCTGTCCGATGCTACATAGAAACAGCGATTTACCGAAAGTGACGACACATCGATTTATGTCAGTGCAGCTTTTTGTGTATTGGCTATATAACTGCGATATAAATGGTGCCAAAGGGCAATGGAGAAAGATATGCTCGGATCTTCCTGTCGTGATCGAATCAGAAATGAAGACATCTGCAAGAGGACCAGGGTTACCGACATAGGCCGAAGAATTGCCAAACTGAAGTGGCAGTTGGCAGGACTCATTGCTCG
The DNA here is from genome assembly GCA_948252205.1 of Orthosia incerta. Classification (NCBI taxonomy): domain Eukaryota; kingdom Metazoa; phylum Arthropoda; class Insecta; order Lepidoptera; family Noctuidae; genus Orthosia; species Orthosia incerta. The sequence continues at coordinate 14,367,686 of OX411748.1, forward strand.
TAGAACGGATGGCCGTTTGGGCCGAAATGTTCTAGAGTAGCTATCGCGAACCGGCAGACGTTGCGTTAGAAGGCCTGCCACAAGGTGGAGTGAAGCAAGGTGGAGGTCAAGGCTGCGGGAGACATGGGGGGTGACCATAAGCTCTTAGAGAGGTATCAATTTGAGATCGAATAAGGGACAGATGTATCTGACGTGTATACATCTGTCACTTACTCGATATCAAATTGATACCGCTCTAAGAGCTTATGGTCACCCCCCTGGTCAAGGATTTTGGACGCACGGTTGGCGCAATGGTTGAGCGATTGACTGCAGCTGCGCTGCGTGTCGCGTGTTCGATTCCCGCATGGAACAAATATTTATATGACCTACAGATAGTTGTTCCAGCTCTGGGTGTTTGTGTATGTGAGTTTATATGTTTGTAAATGCACCCACGATATAGGAAGAAATTCCTAGAGTAGGGAAAAGTTAAAAAAAAAACAAAAAAACGTCCGGTGGATGCGAGACGCACAGGACCGATCAGTGTGGTAACGCTTGGGGGAGGCCTATGTTCAGCAGTGGACGTCTCTTGGCTGAAATGATGATGAATGGTGATACAAAATGTAACTTTTACTTTATGTAGTGAAATCATTAGGTTAGGTTTATCTGGCTCTGGCACAGTCCATCGTAGGTTATAGTATTACTGCTTGGGGAGGTGCTTGGAAAACCTATATGATACGCCTCAAGAGAGCTCAGCGATCTCTGTAAAAAGTCATGACCTTCAAGCCATACCGGTTCCCCACAAGAACCCTTGAAAGTTGCCAAGTACTTACAGTGAGACAACTATACCTACTCAATCTCATATTGAAACAGCATGAGAAGACACCGGTGAATCACGCAAACAAACATAAGAGAACTATCAGCAATGTATGTAGTATGTAGTGTAACATGCAGCATTTTGCATGGAACGACTGCTTATATGACCTCCACAACTCTGGTTACTAAGTAACCTACACCTTGTAAAGGTGCAATTTACCGCACACCCGCGACGCGAGACTGACGCGCGACCGCGGGTTGCAACAGAAGACTGCTAGCCGGTCTTGCTCACGGACGAGTGGTGTCACGCGTCGCGCTCGATATGCCTTACCATTTTGTCATTTAACAATTAAATAACCATTTTATGATTGACTTCCTTATTGAAAACGATAGTTTTTGGCCTCTAGTTGTTTATAATTCGTTGATAGCAATACTTTGTTTATTTTTATAATAATAACATAATATCATATCGTAGTCACTGAAAAATTCCAACCAGTAGAACAGGCCGGGCTTAGGGAATCTTTCATAACAATGGACCATATTCACGTTCTAGAGCAAATCATTGAAAAATACGAAGAACAAAGACGTCTCTTATACTGTGCATTCATCGACTATACCAAGGCTTTTGATTCAATTTCCTACGCTAGCATATGGGAAGGTCTACACGAATGTAATATGCCATTAGAAACAATTGAACTGATGCCCCGAAATAGACATATGCAAAGGTGTAAGGCAGGGCGACTCCTTGTCCCCGACATTATTTATAATTGTTTTACAAGACATCATAAAAAAAACTTAATTGGTCTAAAAAGGTATATTATAAAGGTATATATTAAAGGAAGTTACATTAGCAACCTACGGTTCGCAGATGACATCGCATTGTTCTCAGAAACCGCATCACAACTTGAGGAAATGATCAAGGAACTTAACTACGTCAGTCGCAATATAGGTCTAGAATTAAATATCAAAAAAAACTAAAATCATGTGTAATAAAACTCAAATACTCATATTTGTGGAGAGTCGACAGTTGGAATATGTTCATGAATACATATATTTAGGCAAACAAATATCTTTCTCAAAATCAAGACACCGTGACGAATTAAAGAGACGTATTAAAATGACATGGAGCAAGTTCTGGAGCCACAAAGAAGTTCTAAAACCTGACCTACCTTTAAGTTTAAAAAAGAAAGTCCTAGACCCATGTCTTTTACCTTGCCTCTCATATGCAAGTCGAACCTGAATCTTTAATACCTAAAGAGCCACGGACAGAAGCATTCTTAAATTGAAACTCAGAGACAAAAAACGACACAGCGAAATAAGAGAAAAGACAAAAGTTATTGACGCGTTAACCCGCTGCCAGAAACTAAAATGGAGGTGGGCTGGTCACATTGCACGTCAGGATAAAGAGACTAGACAAAATAGGAAAAAGTGGAGTGAGATGGAGAAGGACTTTTTTTTTTTTTTTTGCGTGGAGAAATGCTCATGCATACTGCACTACCACGGGGAGATAGTGCAGTTATGTGGGGCTCTAACCCACTCAAACTCCACGGTGTCCTCCAGTGCCGCTTATGGCGGGAACACGGGCACGCGTTAGCACTCACCGCGAACCCGCCGCGGCTGTCCGTCACCGGACCCTCCTCGGGGGAGTACCCCTCATCACCGGCGCACCAGAACACACTGTACGCCGTGACCACCCCAGGGACCAATTCAGCACATGGCTGCCAGACGACTCCGTGTACGGCACCCTTGGTCCCACTGTGATGGGTCGAGGTTAATGGCCCTGCCACCTACCATTTTGCGGCCGCAGGGGATAGGGAGAGCGGCTAACGCTATACCGACTCTCCTCCCCTGCGGCCCCACCGCGTCCGCCATCAGACGGTGGCGACCCCATCTAGGCCGCGGAAGGTAGGGAGAGCGGCGCACCGCAATACCGGCACTCCTCTCCCGCCGCGACCTTCAACCCTCAGCCGCGATATCGTATGGGACCTGGGAATCTCCATAAGACATCGCGGCCCGCCTCAGTTGCGATGTCGCCTGTTACCAAGCGGCACCGCAACCTACTAGTTGGCCGCTACGTCATCGGCTTAATCGCCAAAAGCCCTGACGAGCGGCCCCTCCTCGGGTTCCTCTTCGCTTCACCGTGGGTGACCAAGCCACGGTTACTGAGCCCCCCGCCTCGACAAAGCGGGAACCCACCGGGAGGGGGGGGGATGGAGGAGGCCTATACTCGTCGAGAGGTCCTTAGTTAAAATTATGTAAAATAAAAAACTCTGTATTATTAATTACTTACGAATTAAAGACGCTTAAATAAATAAGTTAATAATCATATCGTCGTATTCATCTTCTCCCAATAATAATATGATATCTCATGGCTTTCCATTGCAATGAAGAATGATAATTTTTAACAAATTATATCTAATTTTAACGACTAAAATCAAGGAGAGTTTGTGTGCGACACATGTCTCGGTCTCGCATCGCGGCCGCGCGGTGTACTTTACCTTTAGACTGGTAGTCAGACTTAAGGACTTCTACCCATGACGACAACTTTCAAGATCTATGACAACCGGAACCAGCTGCTTAACCTGCTATCCGAGGCAAGGAGGTGTCTCGTACACTCGGTATGTAATAGACGGTCACTCATTCACAGTGTAACCTCGACAAGACTCGCTTAACCGTGAAGATCTACCAATCGGATGTTATCATTTAGGCATAATCCACAACGTATGCTTATAAATTGTTTGGTAAAATATTGTTGGGCTAGAAAATATTGTGCTATATGGTAAACTTTGACTTAACAGCTTAAAAGGTTCAGTGTTCTATGATACTGATAACCACTAAAAGGATTGAAAAAAAAAATGCGTTTACGAGCATAGCATACCGACTAGATCCGTGAGCCCGTGTTGGTACAAAAAATATCATTCAGCTAAAACTCACTAGAATACAGAGAAAATAAAATTGGATTAATTCTGTAGTTGGTCCAATGTGGTCAACACAACTTCAATATTCTTTTTTCTACGAACTAGCCTAGGGTTTAGTCAAGATCCTAAGAATAAATAATCTGCCTACCAACTGCTAAGCAGTACAGAAAAGTTTATTATTAACCCTTGGAATCTAAAAACAGAATTTTTAATTAGCGGCGCGCTCGCGTGTGCGTAAAGCCGACAAAACTGTCACAGCAAAAGTGTGTAGAGAAGGCTTATTTAACTATTGCTTTTAAAAGTTAATAAAATACGAGAGTTACAATGCGTAGTAAATAAATAATAACTTATAGTGTATACTCATAGTTTTTAAAAAATGCCCTAAATCGTGTTTTGTTCAATTATTTGATTATCTAACTATTTATGTTTTTGAAAACATAAACGGACGGACTAAATAGACACATTCATGCAAAAAATGTATTTCTACTATTGTTGAATCAAAATCCAAGATAACAACCATCGAAATTGCCGAAATTTTTGTTATGGGTGTAATTTTCATGGTTTTTGGGGTAGCTTTTTACAAATATGGGGACAAAATGCAAATACAAGATAGCGCCGGCCGAAATATTTGAATCTTTCTTCATGGGTGTCATTTTCTTGGTTTTCGGGGTCGCTAAATGCGAATTTGTGGTCAAAATAAAATTCCAAGATGGTGCCGACCGAAATTTTTGAAACTTTCGTTATGGGTATCATTTTCATGGTTTTTGAGGTCGCTAAATGCTAATATGGGGTCAAAATAAAAATACAAGATTGCGCCGACAGAAGTATTTGAAACTCTGTCATGGGCGTAATTTTCATGGTTTTTGGGGTCGCCAAATGCTAATATAGGGTCAAAATGAAAATACAAGATTGCGCCGACAGAAGTATTTGAAACTTTCGTCATGGGTGTCATTTTCATAGTTTTTGAGGGCGCAAGATACGAATTTGGGTTCAAAATGAAGTTCCAAGATGGCGCCGACCGAAATTTTGGAAACTTTCGTCATGGGTGTCATTTTCATGGTTTTTGGGGTCGTTAAATGTTAAGATGGGGTCAAAATGAAAATACAAGATCGCACTGACCGAAATTTCTGATAGTAACGTCATGGGTGTATTTTATTTTGTTGTTTTGGGTAAATAGTCAAAATAAAAATAATAATTGCGAATATAAGTAAAAATAAAAATTCTATTTCTTCTTAATTCTAAATTATAAAATTCGTTTCTAGCGACCCCAAAAAACATGAAAATGACACCCATGAAGAAAATTTCAAAAATTTCGGTCGGCGCCTTTTTTAATTTTTATTTTGACTAATAACCCAAAAATAAAAAAAAATACATCCATGACGAATATTTCGATCGTCTTTGAAATCTGTTAAAAAACTTTCCTAGCCTACTGATTTTGTTACACTGTGGTGGTCTTATAATAAATCGGTTGATAGATTAGCGGGAAGTCGAATACGAGCAAAACTGACATAGGTCTTGCGTCGTCAAGGCCTCGCGGGCGACTAAAGAGCCGTACGGCGGCCACTGTGTTATTTGTAATTTTATTATTAAAAAAATAAAACTGTTTTATAAATTTCACCCTGAGAATAAAGTTCGATAGGTTGTTAACTTTTTTAACTAGTGAATCTTTCATAATCTCTCAGAAAAATAAGAAAATTATCAAAAAAACATCGTTTTAGAGCCCTTTTCAGTTTTTTTTTTATCGAACGAAGTTTTCGATATCACGATTTGAATCTTAGAAATTAAAAGTACATTTAGTAAACTACAATATATAACTATTTGTTTGTTTAATAAATATCACTATTTGTTTGTTTAATAATGAATCAAAGAGATGTAAAAGTCAGACTACCTGCTTCATCCGGCGTAATTACAGACAATAGAAACCTATCTAATTCCGACCTTAAAGTTTGTTATGACACGTTCTTAAATCTAAATTCTCTGTCCAGCAACTGGGCGTATTTCTGTTATAACCTAAGTGCTCATATTAGATAATAATAGACAATTATCACTGTCTAAAAACAAAGGAAACATTTCATCAATGTGATTGATTGTTTGATAGGAAATCCATTTCCAGCACTCATTTTGTTTTAAAATTCAGGACATCGTAAGTAGAAGTGCCGGAAATGACGATCGTACTTCTAAACATACGTCCAGCAACCGGAGCCGTCAGTTCTGGTGCTGATATTCCTAATTATCTAATCTTTTGATGAACAGATTAGTTATTTCCATGCAGACCACGTCGATACCGAATTTTATCGCTCTTGTTACTTTCATCGCTCAAAGCAAAATTCGAAAATACTTACAGTATTCATCTTCTTTTGGTGCCTCCACCTCCTTCCTCCTCCGTCCCATGAACGTGGTTCTAAGATCCTCAAGCTCGAATACAATTATATCTTTGCCCAGTTGAATCACGCATGTTTCTACACCAGGATTTTGTCGGAGAACACTTCGTTTCTCTGCTAGTTTGTCCATATGTAGCAGGCTTGGGACCGGTTTAGAAATCACCAGTTATTAAATGTTATATTCGGTTTTATCGTTTATTTTAAGTTTAAGCGTTAAAAGAGGGTTATTCAAAAACCTAATGAATCGGTTTAGGCAGGGCGCGCGCCTAAATCTCTGAAATACTAAATCGTTTTTAGGGTTCCGAAGTCAACAAGGAACCCTTATAGTTTCGCTCTGTCCGTCTGTCCGTCTGCAGCTTAGCTCAGAGAATCTATGTACTAGAAAGCTATAATTTGGTATGGATATACATATTAATAATTCCGACAAAATGGTAAAATAAAATCAAGAAAAAAAAATTGCGTTTAGACGTAAAGTGGGGATGTTTATTTTTTCTCGTTTTTCTCATGGTGTGGGGTATCGTTGGATAGGCCATTCAAAAATATTATGGGTTTGTTAAAACCATTTTTCGATTCAGAGATCCGTTTGCGTACAATTAAATAATGCACCTGCCATGTTATCTCTTCACCAGCCTTGGTTGACTGGTAGAGAATGCCTAAGGCTTTAAGTCCGCCATTATACCTTCGTGCATGAAGTTTTAAATAAATAAATAAAACTAAGCTTTAAATTGCAAATTTATGTTAGAGTCAAGTGTCCCCCCCCCCTGCCAGCGAAATGGTTGACATTGGCTATGTGAAAAAAATCACGGCAGTAGTAAATATAACGAAATTAAAAGGAAAACTATCACAGATAAGTAGGCTTCACACTTTTACGAATAATATATCGACCAACTTATAAAATGTACTTGGAACAGTAAACATTTTGTACAAATGCCATTGAAAAATTACTTAAATAACGTTGTTAGCTGTGTAAAACAGAGTAAATATATGCTTATGAACCATGTAAAAATATACAAAAATAAAATCATAACATTATTAATAATAATTATTTCTAAATTAATAATGTTTAAGCTCCAATAACGGATTGCAGTGGCCGGAGTCGTTGGCTGTACCGGTCCGCAGTCCATACGGCGCATGCGCGCGTGGGAGTCTATTTAGTGATAGAGCAGAAGTATTTTCGACGTTTTGCAATCTTAAGTCAAATTAAATTCGATTGCCAAGCAAATTACTTATTTTCTTTTGTCGATATCCATCTATAAAGTCAATATTCAACCCGAATACATCACTAATTGAGTAGCGTAAAACTTTTCAGAATAAAATCGTAAATACCGCAGATTAGAGGTAATATACAAGGAGCGTGCGCGCATGGATCCAGGACACGTAGTACGTAGATAATATTTTTCTAACTTCAGTTGCAAAGTTGGATTTTATAACTCCTTCTTCAGTTACCAGTTAGATCTTCTTTAGTTTAAGTCAAGAGTGAATAGGCTACTTCTAGGCAAGCGTGGTTCCATCAGGCGAGATAGTAGTCAAACGTGAGCATATAGATTTAAACAAAAACATCCACCTATGTGGGCCTGTTTTTAGACGTTGTGTGCCGCTGAAACCGTTTTAATGTTCATGTTACAACAACAAAACCCTCTTCTTAGTCCGCATTATTATGCAACTTCGGAACCCTATTACTGCGCGTGGCCCGACACGCACTTGGCTGGTTTTTTTTACTCGGCACGGTTAGGTTAGGTTAGGTTTGGTAGATGAGCGACAAAAACCGTTCATAATCGGTTAATTCCACAAAACCTATTTACGAAGTTTTATTGCCCAAATTGTGGTTAAAGGTAGAAAAAACAAGTTCCCTATGTCCTTAGCCGTTAACCGGTTCGATTTTTTTCCGGTTTCCATGTCATCATCCGTAATACTTGCTTATTCCTAACCTGGAAAAAAAAAATATCTGTTGTATCGAAAGCGAAAATTTTATCTTAGAAATCAAAATCCGTGATTGATTCAAAAACATCCAGACTTTCAGATTTACAAAATAGGTAAGATAAGTAAGTTTTGGACATTTCCAAGAAACTTTTCAGCAACCAACCCCTAGGTAACGTGCTAATGATGTGAGTAAATAGTGGTGCTGGCGCGAAGGTGGCAACGACCGTCGTCGGTAGTGTACTTGCGGCTTTGGGACCGCTCCCAAATCCGTTGGTGCTGGTAATTGCGTAACTTTGTAACACCGCAGCCGCCTCAACGTACGGCGTACATATGTGACGGTGTTTGCAACCTGTTAGAGTATTATTCTTGGAATATTTGGTTGGCTAATTAATTGATATTGATATGGAAGTTTTTGAGGAGCTCGTGGCTAAATAATAACAGCCGGACGGGTCGATCATCAAGGTTAAGCAACGCTTGACGAGGTCGGTCCGTGGGCGGGTGACCATTTCAACATACCGAGTTTCCTCCGTGCCTCGGCAAGCACGTTAAGCTGTTGATCTCGGCTGTCATTTGAAGATCTTTGACAGACGTTACGGGTAGTCAGAAGTTTGAGATCTGACACCAGTCTTTCCAAGAGGTACCGTGTTACACAGTTACTGGGTTGTGGAGGTCAGATAGGCAGTCGCTCCATGTAAAACACTGGTACTTAGCTGAATCCGGTAAGGCTGGAAGCCGACCCCAATATAGTTGGGAAAAGGCTAGGCAGATGATGATGATATGGTAGTATTTGAAAAAGACATGCGCTCGCGTTTTCACTTGTTTGTTTTTGTGGTAGGAAGCACATACTACCATTCGGTTAGCTTTTAAGCCTGATTTACACGGATAGAGTTAACGCTAGATTCAACGAGCGTAATACACTACCAATTTCAAGTAATCTACCAGTTTCAGTAGAGTAACTGTCAACACGTAAATTTATATTTTATTGGTAGAGTATCTTACTAGTGTTTCTTAAAACGCCACGTATGTCGCTCGAATATCGTTACTCAATGAAAAGTCTGTACAAGTTTTACTCTACTTAACGTATACATGGGCCGAGTAGGCGGTAGTGTGCGGTAGATTAGAGTGAGCGCCGTGGTATAGTAGCTTGCCCACGGGGCTTGTGACTCTACTCTTTCAAGTTTTGGTACTCTACTCTCCCACTCTATCTACATTGTTAAAGTAAGTAGCTACCGTGATACTATACCGTTAACTCTACCCGTGTATAGCAGGCGTTTAAGAGTCGACTTTCTAAAGGACCGCATAATATAACTCATGAACATATACACACAATCAAGAACGGCTTTACCGAATGTAAACCCGCGTTTAACCAAAAAACTTCTTAGCCTAAGTAGAAATAACCTCAGAATAATCATAGGGACAGTTACGGATCATAGCCCTCTTAACAAACATCTTTTTAACACAGGCGCCACAGACAGCCCACTTTGCATGGGCTGTTCGCCGAGGCATCAGCTGCCCACGTCATCCTGGACTGCGAGGCCGTGGTTTCCCAACGTGAAGAAATCCTCGGAACGGTGAGGTCACTGCGCGAAGCCTGTGAAGCCCCCAGGACGCTTCTGTGCTTTTGGACGGAGCTTGGCTGGCTACTTTAGCAGGAAATCCTACGCACAACGGACCAAATGGGAGTCTAAGTGCGGAAAAGGGAGTCCCTCTTCTATTTCTATCACCCTGTATGTAATGTTGTATTTGGTGTATAATAAAGAATTAAGAAGAAGTACATCGTTATTTTTTATTTAAAAATACCTTGACATAAGAAGCAACAAGATACCAAAAAAACCCGACAGCTTAAAAAGCGAACTAAAAATACTTAAACAAGAAGAAAATCATGCTGTGCAGTCGGAGGAAACACCTTCAGTAGCTGGCTGACACAAACCACACGTATCCTCCGACTGCAAATCATGATTTTTTTCTTGTTTGCGTCTTTTTAGTTCACTTTTTAAGCAGTCGGGTTTTTTTGATTTTTTGAATTAACTTTTTTATTTATAACTTTTTAGTTATTATTTTTTAAATTTATGTACATTTAACATATAAGTATTATATATTTTTGAAGTCACCTCTTAAAACCCTTTATTTTGATATCCCACACGATAGGTTTGGCAGAAAGAAAGAAAATTGTCCCCCTCAATATGGCGCCCAAATCCGCCATTTTCCTATTTTCAAATTTTAATGTAGCCAGTGACACTTGCAGGGTTAAGACGAATCAATTGTTTTTTTTGTCATCAACATTTTTGTTGACAAATTGAAAACGACAGGCAATACAGTGTATCTGCCTATTAGGGTAAGATTTAAAATAGAGAGGCTAATATTTTTTACTATAAACTCAGACATAAATAGTATGTCGAAGGCATGTACTGTAGTTGATATTAGTAGTAATACTAATTTACAGGTGGTCAATAAGTTTAATAACGTTAGCACTTCTGCTATTAGTATGTATATTTTAAACTAGTTTGTAGGACAAGGGAGATTACCAACAACGAAATAGTTATGAGTACATCCACCATCAAGAAGGTACCTTCTTGCTCTCACTTAGTTAATTTAAAAAAGGAGCTAAGCAGAATTCGCTGAAATTATTCCAACAAAATATTCAAGGTTTTTCGGTGAAGCAATTGGAAATAGAACTGTTTTTAGAAAAATTATGAAAATTATACCGTGGGCAGTTGTTTTAACAGAAATATTATGTTGCGTGGAAATCTCCACACTTATATAATTAAAAATGGTATTAAATAAAAACCTCGTTATGATATTGTAGATCTATCACTTGAACTGTCCTGCGTTGAGCTGGATAAGCATGTTATAGTGTGCGTTTACAGACTCCCCAATTATGGATACTACTCTATATTTGAGTCAGTGATGGAAAAAGTTTTGGCAAAACATGCAAGGATCATAGTGGGCTACTGGTAACCTTGAGTCCAACATTATCAATACAATAAGTGCAGATTCAATCAAACCAATAACATCCGGTAAATTAGATAAATTTAAAAGCACTTTAATTAGTAAGTTAAGTGATCAAGACCTCACAGTTATTGATGGTAATATTTTGTAGAAAAAGTTTTCTCAGTAGTTCAAACAGAGTTCAATAATACTTTTAAGAAGAAAACTAAAATTATATGCCCTAAGTTTTTATTCAGTGACTGGGCGACTGAAGGACTCAGGAAAAGTAGGGAAAGACTTTACGAGCTGTATGGCCTTAAGCCTTATATTAACACTGAAACTTTTAATAAGTATGTTGCAACTTATTTTATTTTTTTGAAATACGTGTAAAGTAGCTAAGGCTTTATTCATTGGCAATAAGGTTAAAACCACAGAAAATAAAATCAAGACTGTTCGGAAAATTATAAACAATGAAACGAACAGGAACAAAAGAAATAAAACTTATTACGAGTACACGCTTGAAACTACACATGGACTAATTAGAGATAACAAAAAAGTTGCTCAAGAATTTGCTAAATTCTTTACCAGCATCCCAATTAAAAGTACTGAAACCTAAAATTCTTCGCCCTAGCTTGCTTCTGGTTTATTAAATGCCAACGTTTCAGCCTGCCTGACTGAATGTAAATGAAATAAACACAACAATAATAAAATGTTTTAAGCAAATCAAGATCAAGCTGACCGATGATCTATGGGGCATGTTCATCAAAGTTTGTACCTCCATTACTCAGACTATAGCGCCGTACTTAGCTTTAATTTTTAATTTGTGTGTAAATCAAGGAGTCTTTCCGATTCTAATGAAACATAGTAAGGTTATACCACTTTTTGAATCCGGGGACAGTAAAGACACAAATAATTATAGACCAGTATCGGTGCTGCCAGTTTTCAGCAAGATATTTGATAAGATGATGCTAAATCAAATTCTCATTCATTTTAATACGAAAAACATCCTACACGATAAAAAGTATGGTATTACCAAAGGACTTTGTACGACCGACGCTGGTGTCACCTTATTAAAACACTCCAGAACAAGCCGGATTCCGAAAAGGCTTTACCACCGTAGATCACATACATGCGCTGCGGCAGGTTATACAGAAGACCGAAGAGTACAACCTGCCTCTCTCTTTAGCGTTTGTGGACTAGAAAGCCTTCGATTCGATCGAGACTTGGGCTGTACTGCAGTCTCTCCAACGGTGCCAGATCGACTACCGGTACATTGAGGTGTTGAAGTGTCTGTACAGAAACGCCACCATGTCAGTCCGTCTTCAGGATCAGACCTCGGAACCAATCCTTCTCCAGCGTGGCGTGAGACAGGGAGACGTCATTTCTCCGAAACGGTTCACTGCTGCGCTGGAGGATGTATTCAAGGTTCTGGACTGGAGCGGCCTAGGCATCAACGTTAATGGCGAGTACATCACTCACCTTCGGTTTTCCGACGACATAGTGGTCATAGCTGTGACCATGGAGAGCCTCAGTACAATGCTCAATGACCTCAGTAGAACTTCCGAAAGAGTGGGTCTGAAAATGAACATGGACAAAACCAAGGTCATGGTGAATGCCCATGTTACACCCACTCCTATCAAGGTTGGAGACTCTACACTCGAAGTTGTGGACGACTATGTCTACCTGAGACAAACGATCCAGTTGGGTAGGGCCAACTTCGAGAAAGAGGTCAACCGTCGAATCCGACACGGCTGGGCAGCGTTCGGGAAGTTGCGAGGTGTCTTCTCGTCCAACTTACCACAGTGTCTCAAAACGAAAGTCTATGACCAGTGTGTGTTGCCAGTGATGATATATGGCTCTGAGACGTGGTCGCTTACAATGGGCCTCATCAGAAAGCTTACAGTCACTCAAAGGGCAATGGAGAGGGCTATGCTCGGCGTTTCCTTGCGTGATCGAATCAGAAATGTTGAGATCCGTAAGAGAACCAGGGTTACCGACATAGCCCGAAGAATTGCACATTGCTCGCAGAACGGATGGCCGATGGGGCAGAAAGGTTCTGGAGTGGCGACCGCGAACCGGAAGACGTTGCGTTGGAAGGCCTCCCACCAGGTGGACCGATGACCTGGTGAAGGTTACAGGAATCCGCTGGTTGCGGGATGCACGGGACCGGTCAATGTGGCGACGCTTGGGGGAAGCCTATGTCCAGCAGTGGACGTCTTTTGCCTGATATGATGATGATGATGAATCATGAAACATTACATTTGAAACTTGAGCATTACGGGCTAGGCAAATCAGCGTTTAATTTAATAAAATCTTATTTAAATGATAGACAGCAATTAGTCAAATAAACGGTGTCAATTCGTCGGGGTTGAACGTGAAAATGGGGGCACCCCAGGGCTCAATTCTAGGTCCTTTCTTATTTTTAGTCTACATTAACGATTTACCCCATCTATTGAAAAACAATCTAAACATAGTGTTATTTGCTGATGACATAATCTTTTTCTTAGATTTTTAAGATAAATAGACGTACGAGAAACGTTGACAACATAAATAACGTCTTGCGACAGATTCAAAATTGGTTCACAGCTAATAATTTAGTTTTAAATGCTAAACAGACTAAGTGCCGATTTTTCAATAGTCTGATAACTTCTAACTGAGGAATAAAAATGGCAGTTGGACAGCTTTTGTAAAGAAAATATGTCAAACGGCCATTTTTATTTTTCGGTTAAAAGTTATAAGACTATTGAAAAATCGGCCCTAAGTGCCTAAAATTTACCTTGCCGAATGTCAAAAGTACTGATTGTGACATTATATTAAACAGGAAGAAACTAGAATTCGTCGATAAAACGGTTTTCCTGGGGATCACGCTAGACTCAAGGTTACAATGGGGTCCTCATAATATCACTTGCAGGGCGGCTATGTTTGGCAGCTTATGCTGTTAGAAAAATACGTCAGTTTACTGATGTAAATACTGCGAGGCTAGTCTAGTTTTAGTTACTTTCATAGCATAATGTCTAACGGTATCTTACTATGGGGAAGGGCTGCAGACATTGAGTCAATTTTTATTCTGCAAAAACGAGCCATCAGAGTGATATACAATCATCGCCGGCGCGATTCTTTAAGGGAACTGTTAAAGGACTTTAAGATCATGACGGTACCTTGTTAATATATTTATGAAAACATCATGTATTAATTAGTATTATTTTTTATGTAGACCATGTATACTCTTTAATGTGTAAGCTGTGGTTACCTATAATTGAGTGTGCATAACATGATAATGTTTTTAATTTATATATTTTCTGTAAGTTTTTGTTATGTTACTCGTTGGTGATCCTAAATAAATAAATGTATGTAAGAGATAATTTATATCTTTTTAGTAAAAACGGTGACAGACATAATTATGTTACTAAAAATAGGGACCAAATAATTCAACCAGGTTTCAGGCTGGCTAAAGTAGCATCATCTTTTATAGGGTACTGTAAACAATGTTACAATAAAATACCTCCCCACATTCTAGAACTGAATGAGAAGAAATTTAAAACTTGTATAAAACGCACACTTTGCAGGCAAGAATATTATAAGTTAAAATGCTTGGCTCAATGCTGGTCCTACTCCGCAGTCACTAGGGTGCAAGAACAAGTGATGAGCAGAAAAGTTTTGAAGTATTGTTGGACTTGCTAAAGACTGTATGAATATATTTGTATTGTATAAACTCTACCATTCACTGTACATATGTGTTGTTCGTTGACTTCTGTGTGCCCTGGCAGGAGTGTGCCATGCTCTTTCTGATGGTGGCACATGTGTTGAATCATTAGGTTCCCTTCATGATGGTTGAGGTGAGTTGTGCCGATCCATGCGTCGCACAGTGGTCTGAAAATCGAGCTCCATACTCATAGAAACTTAATGGAAGGAAATTTGAAAAAAAAAATTCTTATGTCCTTGGTATACCTCCCTTTATTAACGTATGGGTGGTATTAGTACATCCACGCGTGAGAAAAAAAAGTTTTGTGTTTTTTTTGTATGGGAGAAAACACTTAAAGTACATTTTTTTGAAACTTAATGGAACTGAAGGGCTGGTGCTCACACGAGCTATTCTACCATACACGGCAATCAATATGACATACAATTCATGCCACATAACACAATATATACAACACAATATACACAATATATACAAAAAAAAAATACACAACACAATACAAAACCTTCCATCATAACACAATATATAACAAATAGAACGTAATACGTTTGCGCGCACATTTGCTGAGAGCTACTATTAAACTCAAACGTCCTATTTTTATTCAACTACCCTCATTAGCGTTCGCAATACTAATGAGGTACTTAGATTATAGAGAATAGTTTTTTTTTGGGACTAGGGCCCATTTTGCCTCACTAGAGCTTAACTGATTAAGGCTCATGTTTTTAGTATCTAATTATAACTCAACTCAATCACTGTGATTAACTAAAGAGTTACTTAGTTCTTGGAATGCAATTTCGCATTCCAAGAACTAAGTAACATTGTCATCATACAGGTCATTAGCAGGCTGTAAACTAACGAATGTATAAGTAAACTGATCGGCAACTTCATTTAACCACGTCAAAGATTTGAAAAATCACATACCGAAAATACAAAATTTCAAAAATTTGCTACGCGCGAAGCGGCACCCAAGGGTGCATGAATTGTATGTCATATTGATTGCCGTGTATGGTACAATAGCTCGTGTGAGCACCAGCCCTTCAGTTCCATTAAGTGTCAAAAAAATGTACTTTAAGTGTTTTCTCCCATACAAAAAAAACACAAAACTTTTTTTTCTCACGCGTGGATGTACTAATACCACCCATACGTTAATATAACATAAAGGGCATAACATTTTTTTTAATACCAAGGGCATGACAATTTTTTCTTTCAAAATTCCTTCCATTAAGTTTCTATGAGTATGGAGCTCGATTTTCAGACCACTGTGCGTCGTGTTCGTGAACGGGCGCCATCAGTTGGGATTGGTCATGACTTAAAAAAAAGGTAAAAAGTTAAAAAATGTTAACAAGCATCTAGAAATCTAGAAGGCCTACAATGTTCACACATTCACAAAACAATCCGTAAAAGTATCTATACAAAGGTAAAATAATAAAAAAAAGTATAACGAGACTCAATTTAACATGCGGCACAAATGTTGTTATCAGTGCTGTAACTATTCTTAGCAATAATTTTGTGGCTGTAATTTTTGCTTCTTAAATAAAATTAAACATTGAATCTACTACTATTATTGGAAACTTAGTTCTGGCCGGGTAGGTAATGGATTACCTGCTATAATCTGGGAAAAAAAACAAGACAATGCTAGGTGTAATATTGGGCAATATTCTGAAAAAAACCTATGGCTGCCAAACACGCTAGATATGAATTAAAGTTTGTTTGGATTACTTTACCTCATGTCGGTTTGACGTGGCTGCGGTCAGAGTTCGTATTCCCTGCATTCGATTCGATATTTCTGATTGCATAGGTATTCGCAGATATACGCAGATCAAAACAAGACCTCAGTCGCTTGAATCCCACGTGGGGACTGAGCCCTGTACAAGGAATAAAAAAATACCAAACCCAATAACTACCCCGTATGCCAAAAGACGATTCTGACTGTGAACTTTCTACGATGATGGTTATACTTTTTAATTAGCTATTATGGATATGAAATACAAACATTACAAAATTATGAGTTTAGAATGTATGTTAAACGACGGTTTGCCAAACGATTATCTGCGAAATGAAGTTTATGTACCGTACAGATTTGAGACCATTGAGATTTGATTTGATTTGTGATAATTTCTTATATCAATAACATTGTAATGTTATGATGATAACATCAATTTTTCATAATTTTTCATAGTTGTCCTAATGAACACAAAGAAAATAATAAAATTAAAAATATTAATCCAACTTTATTTCGAGACATTCTGTACACTGATACCTATTTTCATTCTCTCTCCGTAATTGGAAGAGAAGGAACAAATTATTGGGAGGCTGTCTTCAAATTTCTTCATTTACTTTTGTAATAGGATAATAAGTATTGTCTTTCGAATAAATAATTGTAATGGATTTTCGGTTATTTGTTTGCTTTGTTTTGGCCGTGAGATTTGTAATCCTTCAGTAGTGTAAAAGGTTTTAGAAAATTCGATTCACTCTGTAAAACAACAAAACAGAGTTTTATTATTTGTTAATTAGTTTTGTATTATCTTTTATTTTATAATAGCTAGTTTGTTTCAATTTAAAGTTATAAAACTTGTATAAAAACCCAATATTTATTTTTAAGTGAATTTAAACTTGATTTTTTCAGCTCATATTATTCTGAAGACGTCTAATTCAATCCAAGATGTTTTATCAATATATTTTCTTCTAAATATAGATGTGCTGTTCGTGTTTGTGAATAAAACTTGTGTGGGAGTAGGTTAACCTTTTCTTTTTCAATTTGGTGGTCTCTTTCATATCTTGGGTGTCTTGCTTCGCTATCTTTAGATAAAAAAATCTTATTATCATCTATCCACACTCCTTCTTTTTGTATCGTGCTACATTTTATACTTGTACTGTTTGGGACCTGTAGGGGGCCAAGTCTATTGCAGTGTCGCATGTCAGTGGCATCATTCAGATTACTTAACACTATTATTAATTAGAGCAGTGGTGGCCCAGTGGTAACGGCTGCGACTTACAAGTTGTACGAACCCAAGTAGGCGCTTTACTTTGCGTAAATTATTTCATCACCAATGCTCTCAAAACGGTGAAGGAAAACATCTTGAGGAAAACGGCATGCTTTAGAACCAAAAATTCGAAGACATGTGACATCCACCAATCCGCACTGGGCCCTCGTGGTGGATTACGGCCCATTTCCACTCAATGAGAGGAGGCCTGTGTCCCAGCAGTGGGAACTTTCAAAGGATGATGATGATGATTAGTTTGTCACTTCACTTTATGAAAATTCAATTTCATTTCCTGCAACAGATATTCAAACCCATTTAGGGGAACATGATTGAGCTACACCTATTTTGCACAAACGCAATGATAGTGTCCGATAGTGCTTACAAAGTTAATACATACGGGTATACAACAAACAATAGGTAGATGATCATCCAGGTATGAATCTCAAACTCCGGCTAAGCGAACTAAATGCTTTGTTACGCATTGCATCAGCACTAGAACAGCCCACAACTACAAACGCACCGCCGACACCAAAGCCACAACACTCCACTGTACGGGGCTTGTACCCAATTTGAGGTTTTAAATTAGCATATCTTAACTGCACGGAGTTACACAACACACAGCTAATGATGAACATGTTGTACTGCAGAATTAGTCACTGTGAAAATACATCTGGTTAGTCAAAGTCTACGTTGTTTGTGCAATCAAGAATTTGAACGCACTTTAATTGCTTCACGTTGCTGCAAGTAGAGAATTGAGAACAAGCATCTATGCAAACTGTGACGTTTCGCTACGTAATGAACTCCTGGCTCCCTGACTCCCCGGCCAACTATCACCAGACTAGGCACAAGTTACACTGCAAACAAAAATGGAGAATCGTACTTTTCGGACACTAACTTAAAGTAATAAGAGGATTCGTTGAATACACGCGAACTTTACAAAAATTTCAATATGTTGAATAGAAAACGGCAATTTGTTATAAGTGGCGCCTTGTAAAGTTGTGCAGTTTATGTGAAAAGTTGTAGACACGATGTGGAACTCTAGTGCCTTGCAAACTTGAGGACAAGTGCGGGCGACGTGACGTTCTCCCATTTAGTGTCTTGAAACCTTACCTAGACAAATATACTTCACGCTCCGCAGAAACAGGATTTCCTTGTTTATAATATGAACGGCATTTGTTATTATGTTAAAATGTATAAGTTTGTCGTCCTGCAGTTTCGTAAGTATATTTGAATGCGGAATAAAATGGTAGTTTCAAAGTTTGTTATGAAGTTGTATAACATTCTCTCTAAAATAAATTCACTTGGCGGATTATTATACGCTTATTGTTTAAACTTTAATCATATGGCGTTTTAAGGTATTCAGGTGGACCGTAATTGTTTAAAATATTTTTGTCTAGAGTACTTTAATTTCTGAGTTTTGTATTAAGTGAATGAATTTGATACCGAGCGGGAAACCGCTGTTGCTTGCTTTCCCGTCCTTTTGTGGTTAGAAACCCCTTCCGAATGAAAGGAAAGGGGACGATTAAAGAAACATTGTCGGCAGTATCTGCTAAACGGAAAACTTTATGACATTTATAAGCGGTTAGGAAGTCCGAATCAATCTATAAACACGAGCCCTTTTAGAACACAATCCTAAAAAAATTGATTCAATTTTGTATAAATGGTGGTTTTGATTTTATAATTTAAAATCTTTATTTACCTAAGTGTATCTGTTAATAGCACAGAAAAATCATAGCTTGATATTGACATTTCGTTGTTAAATTCAAACAGATATTTCAATACAAGTTGCAACTATAAATGAACATGTTAACTTTGTATCGACGCATGTTCCGAACATGTTTTTACGTAGGACTTCGATTCCAGGAACTGTCAAAAACATTGAGGGTATCGAGACCAGCTGAAAGCAGAAATTAGTCAAGCAGGAAAACTGAAATGTGGACATTGGAAAAATCTCCATCGCACACAAAATCTCATGAACATTATATGAAAATATTCAACGTTCAAAATAGAACTTTGATACTCTTTCTCAGAAGGGTTGAATCCTCTCCAAAAAGAAAGAGATATTATATAATTTATCTAGGTAATCAAAATAAATTACTATAATAGTTAAGGTAATTGGCGAAGTATTTTAATTAGACAAATATAAAGTTAAATTCTCTATTACATACATCAAGTCTGTAGATAGACGTTCCATATTTGCCCAAGGGCTTGACAATTACCCATGAGTACTTTTACAGCTGTTGTCTGCGACTGCCAATAAATTACAGTATCATAATCTGCCTAGCCTTTTTTCCCAACTATATTGGGATCAGCTTCCAGTCTTACCGGATTCAGCTAAGTACCAGTGTTTTACATGGAGCGACTGCCTATCTGACCTCCACAACCCAGTAACTGGGTAACACGGTACCCCTTGGCAAGACTGGTGTCAGATCTCAAGCTTTTGACTACCCGTAACGACTGTCAAAGATCTTCAAATGACAGCCGGGACCAACGGCTTAACGTGCTATCCGAAGCACGGAGGAAACTCGGTATGTTGAAATGGTCACCCATCCACGGACCGACCTCGTCAAGCGTTGCTTAACCTTGATGATCGACCCATGCGGCTGTTATTATTTAGCCACGAGCTCCTCAATAAATGACAGTATGTGAAGGTAAATTATAAAATTGGTTTTAGAAATTTTTAACAAAAAAATTAAACTGACTTCCAAAACAAAACACTACAAAGCGAAAAATAACTTTCTTTCCGGAAGTCGGTGTCTTTTTTACCCAGTTTTTTTTCATTTTTGATATTCTGACTTCCGAAAATAATGTTATTTTTGCTTTGTAGTAGGGCTTTCAAAAACCGTATATTTTCGAAACCGGTATCAATACCGGTATTAGTGTGATCAATACCGTGATCACGTGATCACGGTATTGAACATAAGTTCGATTAGGATTTTAATAAAACCATTAAAATACATGTCTTTATTTTCGAATCAGTCTTAAAACAAAACTGTCTTAATAGTATAACAATTTGGTATTGATTGATTATAGGACTTTGCATTAAGAACGTAATCAAAACATAAACTAAATCTACACATTTTGCACGTAGGTATTTCAAACAGACTTTGCAAAGTACAATATTAAAGAGATCTACACTTATTATTATCTAAATGTCATCATGTTTAAAATCAACATAGGTATTATTATTTCTGGAACTTATAATGATTAAAAAAGAAAAACAATAGCGCACCATCAGCATTCAGTACGTTGGCATCGCGTTTGCAAAGGTTCAGTACCTAGCTTTGACCACAGAAAGGCTGTTTTAAATTGAAAGTTATCAAATTAAATTCGTCTAATGAGAAATCGGAGTTTAATTTTAGATCGATTATAACTTTTGATACACAATTAAATTTCAAAAAGCTCCCAATAATGTCAGACATACTGCTCCATCTTGTCTTGCAGTCTAGTAAAAATCAATTCCTCCTGATCGGACGACGCCGACATGGTTAACCAAACTATCAAAAATACGTAATAGCAATCACACAATGACCTAGTTCACACGTTATCCTGGCGGCTTTGCGGAACTGTCTAACAAAACAATAACGACATAAGTTAAGTATGGCTCGATTTCGGGCATCGGAACTCTCACATCGTAAATTATATCACATAATACAATTTGCTACTACTTATTACAACAAACCGCAATATTAGATATTAATGTTAGTTATAACGTAATCACGGTATTGACGAGCCAATACCGTGATTAAAAAATACCAATACATATCCGTGATTACGGTATTACGGGTTCCCGGAATACCGGTATTGAAAGCGCTACTTTGTAGTGTTTTGTTGTGTCTTTGTAGTGTTGTAGTGTTTAACTGAGGTCTATCCTAGGTAAACTTAGCATACTAAAATATAAACTGCCCTATAAAACGCTAAGAATGTTATGAAAAGGTAAAAAAAGCAAATGGCTAATGTAAAATAGGTTAAGTATTTTGGAAATAATATAAATGAATGAATGAATTATTTTGGAAGTCGGTTTATTTTTTTTGTTAAAAAGTTTTTATTTTGGTCTTTTTAGTTTTGGTACCATATTTATTACCATAAAAATACGCACTATTAAGGATAACTCAAAAACTATTCGCCAGATCTTGATCACCTTTAAATGGGACCACATGAGAAGCACCAGCTATCAAATAAAAAAGAATCATCAAAATGGGTTCACCTAGTAAAAAGTTTTGACGTAACACACAAAAAAAATACATTCGAATTGAGAACCTCCTTCTTTTTGAAGTCGGTTAAAAAAACCTGGGCACAATAATGGGTTAAAATTAAAGGTCAATCTATTTTGGAACACTTACATCATTAAACCTATGCCCGACTGTTACTCACAAAGCGCAGATAAACGCAAACCAAGTAAATACGCTACCAATACGATTGAAGTTATAACCACAAATCTACTGTTGTTTCAATTAGTATCTTCCGCCTTCACTGCCATTGGTTTTGCTTTGCAGAATGAACGTTTGAGTATCTACCACATGTCGGGGTTACTGAACCGGCGCTACCGTTTGTTTACGATATGTTCTCGATAGCGTAAATCAGACTAGCCAGGTAAGAAGTGTTTCTCAACCACATAAAAGGAAAGTATAAAAGTTCGCGCTGCTGTGTTGTATATTTAAGGCGCCGATTCCCTTGAGTAGCTGATTTTAAAATGAGAATCACGTCTAAATGGCTAGTCGTAATTTTTTGAAAAAAGTATATTATATATTAGACTATTTTCTTAATAATTTGATCTGAGCAAATATTGAGTTTTATTCGCATAACATAGTGTAATTAATTTTTAAAGTTATGTCTAAAACGGACAAAAACACGACAATCACACCAAAACCGCTGGGCGTATTTTAATGAAATCGACACCATTTCAAAGAGAATTTAATTATCTACATTTTGATCTGAGGCTTTTTTTCTAAAGTCATAGAATAATAAGAAAAGTACAAAAAACTACTAAATTTTGGGTCGCGCGGGTGTGAAACGAGTGCGCGTTTTGTTTCCTCAAGGTCGTTGGCGTTAGTCGTCGTCTTAAAGGGAGTTGGCACTTCACATCCGTTGCTCAAGGTGTGTTTATCAGGATGGCGGGTTCCGATAGTAGGGCACCGGTTCCAAAAATAATTAGACACGTATGAGATGTTCGCCTCAATACAAGAAAACATTTATGAGTGAACGCGATGTGTAAACGATAAAAGCGTGTACCTTTAATGACGTCTAAAATAACAAATATCTAAATATAAACAATTTAGATATTTGTTATTTTATATGTAGACTCTAGAAAGATTTCGGTGTTTGATTAGTAGTAGATTCTGATATTGTGCACGACACCCTAAAATCACTGGGTGCAAGTAGTGGGTTAGGCGACCTGACACCGAGCCAATCACAATCAAGTAGGATTTTTAAGTAAATGTATGGAGATGAACTTCTTTTATTTATATTACCTTTGTTTACATACTTATAACCATTCCTTCACTGAATTAAGATGTATTAGAGTCTATATTTTCATATTATAATATTTTTATTGTGAGATCTTACCTCTACGACGCATAAAATAAGAATAAGGTTTTCCGATGGTACCATTTGTTTTTATAGTAGTGAGGCGGGGGGCGGTGTCATATAAATATGCCCGTCACCTTTGACCGCGCGCCATTCCGTGATGAAACGTCGTAGAGGGACGATCGATATGTTATTGTAAATATAATTTAATAAACTTTAATATTATTAAAGACTCGCCAGCTCAAGGCATTTGTAAAAAGATTGATAATAAATAAACATAATCGGGGGTGAGGAAATGGTCCACTGGCCAGCATTTTCGATTTAGTATAAAAGAGGTGGCACTGTTTACACAATGTGTCAGTCAGTTTACAGTACTATACAAGTAAAGAAGTCTATGTACATAAAGAAAGCCAGCTCCCGAGTAATTTCCTCGCCGCCGTTTGCCTCCATAACAATTTTCTTCGCGTTTTATTGACGGAGTTAAGGCGATCCTTAACATTATTGGTCCTTCGAGAACCGGATGAAAAAGTGACTAGAAAATGGTGTTAACGCGAAGTAAAGACGGAGAACAAGCGAAACGTCGACAGGAAGAGCTTAATGCACATAGGGCCGCTGAAGAGGCCGCGACTTCAAAATCGCCTAAAAGTGGCACGTCGAACACCGCTACCGAGACGTCGGGTACTAGCAGCGGAACTAGTGATTCAACGACCACCAAGGCGAACACTTCGACTGAAATTGAAGATACCAATGCTGCGTCCCAGAAGGATCAGACCTCGCAGCGCACTTTAAAACCTGCAGACGCGCGGTCACGTCGCTCCGTAGCCTCCCGCAAGAGACTCCTCGCGGAGTTAGAGGCGAAAGAGCGACTAGCCGAGCTCAAACTCGAGCAAGCGCAGATGCAAGCTCAAATAGAGCTACAGGAAATACGGGTTCAACGACTTCAAGCAGAAGCCGACGCCTCAGATGATGAAGAAGAAGAATTAGAAGATGACCTGGCTTCAGTTCGCATCAGCACTTGGTTGAAAGACACCGAGACGGACTGCCCACAGCCAGCAAACATAGAAACACATCAGATAGAGGCCAAGAAAAAGCAAGAAGTGCCCGTTGAAATTAAGAAGATGCAAGAAGATACATCGAAATTGAACCAGTCATTGATAGATGTTTCAACCCTAGCCGCCGCGTTATCCCAAGCGGCGAGGAGCACGAGGGAACCACCGAGGTATATTCAAGAGCTGCCACTATTCAATGGAAGCAGCGCAGACTGGCTCTTTTTCAAGGCAGCATATGAAGAAACATACAAGTACTTCACGTCAAATGAAAACACAGCACGCATACGTCGAAGCCTGCGTGGTACTGCAAAGGAAGCTGTTGGTTGCCTACTTTTAAGCCAACCAGATCCTGGAGTCGTCGTCGTGCTAGTGAGCAAGAAGATTTGGAAGACCTGAAGCACTAATTCACGTCGAAATGGAGAAGCTGAAGTCATTGAGTCGAGTCACTGACAATCCACGTGACTTGTGCATCTTCGCTGGGCGAATAGCAAACATTGTGGGAACAGTTGAAGCATTGAAGAGAACACAATACTTACACAATCCTGAGATGGCAAGAATAATCACTGAGAAGCTCACTCCTATTTTGAAGAACAAGTGGTACGACTACGCAGCCATTAAGAAAGAAGACGTCCCAGAATTAAAGAAGATATCTACATTCCTGAATGAAGAAGCCGACAAGTGTGGCGCCTATGCCTTACCTGAACTGGCTAGCGACGAACATTGGGGAAAAGAAAGAAGACACTGGAAAGTGGAACGCACATTCACCACTGGGAAGAGAACAATGTCAGAAGATCAATGTCCTCAGTGCAAGCAAGACCATAAGCTAACAGACTGCAAGCAATTCTCCGCTCTCGACACTAATGCAAGATGGGAAGTTGCTAAGAAGAATAACATCTGCTATCGCTGTCTTCGAAGCAAACACCGATGACTTCAATGCAAGGCACCACCGTGTGGACGACATGGGTGTACCATGAGACATCATAAGCTGCTGCATCACGACAAGGAACAGATTAGCATAGATAACTCAGAAAAGAAAGAGATGACAACACCTGCAATAGAAGTCATATCAGCAACGAAACCAGGGGACCGTCGACGTGCGTACCTGAAGATAGCGCCCGTCATATTAAGGGGGCCGCTTACCAGCATTGAAACATATGCACTACTAGATGAAGGAAGTACAGTCACCCTGCTGGATGCTTCAATAGCTGACGTCATCGGAGCAGACGGACCTGAAAACACAATGTGGATTCAAGGAATCGGCAACGAGATGAAGTATGAAAACAGCAAGCTCGTCAACCTCAGTATAAAGGGAAAATACGCGGAGGAAGAATACAACATAGAAGCCGCGCGGACTGTCAATCGAATGAGCTTCACACCTGAATCAATATACGATCGGCACTTAGAAGATTGTGAACATCTGATCAACATCAAGGATCAGATTACATATCAGCACGCTTCACCGAAGTTGTTAATCGGACAAGACAACTGGCATCTCATCGTGTCAAGAAAGCTCCGCACCGGTCGTCGTAACCAACCAGTCGCTTCCTACACTCAACTCGGCTGGGTTCTTCATGGCTGTCATAGTTCGCTCACAGCCAAGATAAACTTCTGCGGGCAACTCCAGCGCAAAGATGAAGAAGTTTCTATTGAAGAGCTGGTCAAGAATCATTTTAAACTCGAGTCACTATGCATCGAGCCGCGAAGACCAAGAGAAGATCCAGAGCAACGAGCCCTTGAAATCCTAGAAGAGACTAGCAAGCGTCTGCCGGGAGGAAGATTCGAAACCGGTCTTCCATGGAAGGAGAAGAACTATCAGATTCCGAACAACTACAATGAAGCCGAACGACGCCTGCGTTCCCTAGAAAAGAGACTGGATAGAGACGAAGACCTCAAATCAAAGTATGAAGGAAGAATGGAGAACTTATTCCAGTCGGGGTACGCAGAAGCAGCTGCCACACCAGCTCCAGAGGGAAGAACCTGGTACCTGCCACACTTTCCAGTTACCAATCCAGCGAAGCCTCATAAGCCACCACGGTTGGTCCATGATGCATCAGCCAAGGCCGCCGGCGTGTGCCTTAACGACATGCTATACTCTGGTCCAGACTTGCTACAGTCGCTGCCTGGGGTCATCATGAGGTTCCGACAATACGCATACGCTGTCAGCGGGGATATCAAGGAGATGTTCATGCAAGTCAAGATCAGAAAAGAAGATAGAGACGCGCTGCGTTTTTTATGGAGAGGCAATCGGCGGGAGGACAAACCTGAAGAGTACAGAATGACGTCAGTCATTTTTGGAGCGACATCTTCACCGTGCACAGCACTCTTTATCAAGAATAAGAATGCGAGTGAATTCGCAGAAGTATATCCCGAAGCTGCCACAGCAATTCAAAAAAATCATTACATGGACGATTACCTACAAAGCTTTTCAACAATAGAGAAAGCACAAGAGATAACAAAGGCAGTAGACTTCGTTCACAAAAAGGCAGGCTTCGTTTTAAATGGGTGGACATCAAACGATAAGAGAACAATAGAAGAGTTTGGTCCATTCGAAGAAGAAAATAACTTAACAACTGTTAACCTGGGGGGCAAAGACTCAGAGAAAATACTCGGGCTACTCTGGTATGTTAAAGAAGACTGCATCGGATTCAACACGGACACAATGAAGATACCCCCGGAAGTAGAAGAAAACAAACGCTTACCAACAAAAAGAGAAGCTCTAAGTATCATCATGGCATTATTCGACCCACTTGGACTAATTTCACCGGCCACAACTCCAGCCAAGAGGATTTTTCAAGATACCTGGCGCTACAAGACCGACTGGGATGATGCACTGCCAACAGACCTAGAAGAAAGATGGAAGACGTGGATGACGTCACTCGGTACCATCAAGCAACTCAAAATACCGAGGTGCTATGACTACGAGCCGAACACACCACGTCAGCTTCACATTTTCGTCGACGCTAGCGAAGAGGCCTACGCAGCTGCCGTTTACTGGAGAACGGAACGCATGGATGGTAGCGTACACATAGCACTGGCAGCTGCCAAGAGTCGCGTCACGCCACTGAAGCCTGTCTCCATGCCTAGACTCGAACTTCAAGCAGCTCTCCTGGGTGCACGCCTCGCGCAGACTGTAGTCGAAGAGCATGACTACGAAGTCGAAAGCAAAACATATTGGAGTGATTCACGCACAGCTCTTGTCTGGATACGATCAGAGCCACGAGTATATAAATCTTTTGTGGCACATCGTCTGGCAGAAATTGAAGAAACTACAAAGAAGAACGAGTGGAGGTGGCTTCCATCAAAAGAAAACGTAGCCGATGATGCTACCCGAGGAACACCAGAGAACTTCAATTCAACACACAGATGGTACCAAGGGCCCTCATTCCTGAAGCTGCCAGAGTCACAGTGGCCAAAAGAAGAAAGCGTCACCAGATACGACACCGGAGAAGAAAGAGAAAAATGCAACATTTGTCAACAAGAAGACAGCATCAACCAGAGTCATCTCCCGAAGATTGAGAGATTCTCAAAATGGCTAAGGCTTATCAGAGCTACTGCAAGAGTCTTGCACTTTATCGATTTGTGCAAGCCAAGCCGGAACACAGTCGCAGCCACCAGAAAACAGACAAAGAAGAATGTAGAAAAAGACTCCAATTGGCGGACTACGAAGAAGTCAGCAGCCGCACCAATAAAGAAAGATGTGACTCACGACGCTCGTCGCTACCTCGAACTGCCCACTTCACATATAGTCAAAGCAGAACAACTGTGGATTCGAGCCAGCCAGATGAAGAGCTTCAGAGCCGAAATACAACGAATCAAGAAGGAAGGCACAGCCAGCAGCAACGATTGTCTCAGTCATCTCAGCGTATACCTCGACGCTGAAGGCACAGTACGCTTAAAAGGAAGAGTGACCGCAGCGCAAGAAATAGACGAAGACACGTCCAATCCTTCTATATTGGACGGAAAAGAAGAATACACCAAGTTGTACATAGCTCACGTCCATGAGAGACTTCATCATGGCGGGGTGGAAATGGTCGTAAACGAGCTGAGACAACGGCTGTGGATCTCCAAGATACGTCCAGCAGTAAGATGTATTGTGAAGAGCTGTCTACCGTGCCGAATCAGAAAAGCGAAGCCTGCAAGTCCACTTACAGGAGACTTGCCACCAGCGCGCCTCGCACATCACGCACGTCCCTTTACCTTCACGGGGCTTGACTATTTCGGCCCAATAGAAGTGACAGTTGCACGTCATCACGAGAAGAGATATGGGGCGCTCTTCACCTGCATGACTTCAAGAGCGATTCACATCGAAGTCGCACACTCGTTGAGTGCTGATTCTGCTATATCAGCCCTAAGAAGATTTATGGCCAGAAGAGGCTGTCCGAAGGAATTGTGGAGCGACAACGCTACGTGCTTCAAAGCAGCAGACAAGGAGCTCGGCAAAGCAGCACTAGAAGCCTTGGAACACGAAGCTACGTGTCGCCACATCAAGTGGAAGTACATTCCTCCATCAGCACCATTCATGGGAGGAACCTGGGAAAGAATGGTCCGGTCCGTTAAAGAAGCACTGAAGATTACCCTTCATGAGAAATATCCAAGCGACGAAACGCTAGTGACGCTGCTAATAGAAGTTGAAAACACAGTAAATTCGCGTCCACTCACCCATGTCTCAGTGGACCCAGCAGAACCCGAGGCTCTGACGCCCAACCATATCCTCATTGGGCCGAATCCTCATGTACCAGTGCCAGGTCACTTTGAAGAGAAAGATCTGACATCCCGCCGGCAATGGAAGAGAGCACAGATCCTGACGGACATCTTCTGGAGAAGATGGGTGAAAGAGTACTTACCTTTACTCCAATACCGGCGGGAGCCTACAAACACCGGAACCCAGCCAAAGGTCGGTGACCTCGTCATCATCTGCGACAGCAACCTCCCCCGCAATACCTGGCCACGAGGAAGAGTAAGCCAGCTGTATCCAGGCGCCGACGGGGAAATACGAGTTGTGGACGTCACGACCAGCAGCGGCCACGTCCTGCGTCGTCCGACCCGGAAGATCGTCGTGCTACCAACAGAGTCGCAGCGTGGCGACGGCGGGAGAATGTGCACGACACCCTAAAATCACTGGGTGCAAGTAGTGGGTTAGGCGACCTGACACCGAGCCAATCACAATCAAGTAGGATTTTTAAGTAAATGTATGGAGATGAACTTCTTTTATTTATATTACCTTTGTTTACATACTTATAACCATTCCTTCACTGAATTAAGATGTATTAGAGTCTATATTTTCATATTATAATATTTTTATTGTGAGATCTTACCTCTACGACGCATAAAATAAGAATAAGGTTTTCCGATGGTACCATTTGTTTTTATAGTAGTGAGGCGGGGGGCGGTGTCATATAAATATGCCCGTCACCTTTGACCGCGCGCCGGAACGTCCTAGTTAGCCGACTTGTGCGCACGTATGCTCGTACGTCACGCCGCACTAAATTCTTCGCACGGATCGCCATATCATCTACCCTCTTTGTCGCCGCCAGTGTAGATTTTACAATTTATACTGTCGGAGGCAACCAGGGCGGATATCTTAGCTGCCCAACGGACTTTGCTTGCGCAATACCGTTGTTGCGGTCGCGGATAACTAACTAGCCACTAGTTTTCCTCATGCGCCTTAGCACAATCAAGGAGCCGAAGAAGAAGAAGCAAACCGAAGAAGATGTCCAACCCAGGCGCCCGCGGCCAGCCGGGCCGCGGCGCCCACAACCAGCAGGAGCATCGACCAACGATGGACCGAACAGCCTCGCTCCCCAACCTGGGGACACTGGCGTCCGGTGCACCGTCGACCGATGGTAACAGCCAGCACCAACATCACCAACCGCCCAGAGGAAGCCAGGGTAGGCAGTCGATTCCCGACTCCCCTGCTTCACCTACACAAACATCGCCCACAAGTAGGTACAATGTCCCGGCAAAATGCCGACCAGTGTCCGTGAAAACCCCGATACCCGCGTCGCGTAACCCGCTCAACAAAACGCCGGAATCAAATTTTTCACTCGCGCCACCAACTACCCTCACTGACCAAAGGTCATCGGTGACTAAAAAAAATTCTCACCCGTCGCGTCCAGCACCCCAGCAGTCGTGCAACCCTAACGTAAATGTAACATCAACACATTTCGCGCATCCACAAACCCGCAAAATTGAATCCCGTACACCTGCACCCCCGCGTCCTATAGCGCGCGCGTCGCAGGAAAATATACGCACCCACCCCCAAGCTGCAACAAAAAATTGTACGACGGCTTCCAAAGCCGCATCATCATCATCAGCATCAAAACAAATGTTGACGAGCTCAGTCCCAACAGAGACAAGACGCGACCCCCGTATAAGCCGGGAACTACGTCTCCAGATGGCGCCACCGGTAGGTTCGTCGGCCAATCCCGACTCACCTGCACCCCCCCGCACTTCCGCGTACGACTCCCCCGCTCTGCGCTCTGGCCAATCATCATTAAGTGGGTCAAGCACCTCGCTTGCTTCCTACGGGCGCAGGGCAGAGGTAGAGGATATCGATTCGGAAAACATCCAAACACCGAACTCACCCTACCCTACAAATGAGATGGAGATAGATTTTCAGACTGGGGGTAGGGCTCAAAGAAGACGTCTGAGCCCGGATGAATCGACGGAGGCATCGAAACGCTACCGAATGGACACGCAGCACCCAGCGTCGAGCGTGGGACGGGGCGCTGCCTCGCCCACCTTTGCCGACGCATTGCGCCGTACACCATCGCCGCGATTGCCAACTACCGCCGACGCTCACAGAACAAGTCAAAGCAGGGTAAGTGATGAAGTACCCACACTTACCCCAAACCCAGATGCAGCCCCCACACCGGTAACAAACCCGAAGGGCACCCAAAACACAGCCAATAATAAAAAGCGCCCCCGCTACCCTCCACTTATAGTTGAGAAACTGCCTAACTGGGCGACTCATTTTCGGGCCCTGGCTGCCAAATTAGGGCGCCCACCTAACGCGCGCCCCTATGGGCAGGGGGTTCGATTCTCCCCAGAGAGCGAAGCCGAATACAGGGTGGTCCAGAGCTACCTAGTCGCCCTGGAAAAAGAGGAAAAAATAAGTTGGTTCGCTTATTCTCTGCAGGCCGACAAAAAACTAAAGGTGGCCATCAGGGGGCTGCCACCGGATACTGACCCCAAGGAGATCGAGGAGGAGCTCCGCACCCTAGGGTACGAACCTGAATTTGTCAGGCACATCAACGCGCGTCAGGGGCGACCTGGATGCGTGTTCCACGCCGTGCTGGCAAAAACCGAGAATGTCCGATCGATCTATGATACCTCCGTGTTTTTATATATGCGGGGGGTCAAGATTGAGGCATGGCGTGGCAAGCGTGGGCCCGCACAGTGCCATAGGTGCCAACAGTTTAGACACAGTTCGCACCAGTGCCACCGCCCACTCGCCTGTGTGAGATGCGGAGAAGGGCACACAGCAAGGGACTGCCCCCGCCCTAGAGAAGAGCCGGCCACCTGCGCCAATTGCGGGGGCCCACACCCGGCGAGTAATATAAAGTGCCCGGTATTCCAAAAGGAAATATCCCACAGGCGGCTGGGCACTGTCGCCATCTCGTCCAAACCACCACGCCGCCCCCAGAATGCGGGACAGGCGGTAACAACAACGATAAAAAATGATGAGATGCCAACTGAAGAGGCTCAAGGTTCGACGCTGATGGCGGCAGCCAACGGGCCCACAAAACGCGGAGATGATGCCTCCTCCTCGGGGCGGAGGAAGAAGAAGAGGGGAGGTAAGGGTAGAAAGCCCCAACACCCCCCTGTGACCCAGGAAATGACCTACCAAAACCGCTATACAAAAGACATCAACGCGCAGGCAGTCAACAAAAATGAAAACACTATCAATAAGATTGCAAGCGTCGGCACAACGAAATCAAACACCGAGCGCCATCTAGCGGACGTGAGGGCAACTAAAAGTTGCACCGACCAACCAGGTGAATCTAGAACAAACAGGTCGGCCAATCACGTGCCGACGCAAAATCAAAACAAAACACAAAACGAAAAAAAGAAAAATTTCACTGCCTGCGCAATCCAGCTGCTTATGGACCTGATCAAGGCCATAAGGCAAGGCCAGGACGTGGAACGGGTTATCCTTGACGGCTTAGCCGCTCTTCTAACACTCTATAATGAATAATAAGCCGTTGAGGATAATCCACTGGAATGCCCGTGGCCTGAAACACAAGGTCACTCTCCTCCGCCACCTCCTTCAAGAGCAGGACATCGACGTGGCGCTAATAAGCGAGACTTTCCTGGGACCTGGAGATAGGTGCAAGTTCCCGGGTTATCTCGTTTATAGGAAGGACGAGCGGTCGGCCCTAGGAGTCAGTTATCGTGGCTTGGCTGTGCTTGTAAAGAGAAGAGTCGTACATCAAGAACTCCCCCTCCCGTCTCTACAAACTATATACGCGCTGGGCGTACAGCTGCATGTAGCCGGCGAGGACCTGGAATTATACGCCTGTTACAAGCCTCCTACCAACAAGCTTGATATGTCGGAGCTCAGAAAACTAATGAATAGAACAGAAAACCCGACTCTCCTCGCCGGTGACTTCAACGCGAAGCACCCAGCGTGGAACAGCTCCAACACCTGCAGCGAGGGGAAGCGACTCTTCGCGTACGCGGAGGCCCACGAGTACACGGTGTCTGGACCTGAGACGCCGACCAGATGGCCCGACCACAACTTACACATGCCTGACGTGATAGACATCGTCGTACATCGTGGGCTGCACTGCCAGGTCACACAGCAGGTACTGGAGGACGAGATGCAGTCCGACCATCACCCAGTACTTGTTGTCCTGTCGGACATGCCGACCCGACTCAAGCCTCAAGCGCCGCGTCGACTAATCGACTGGGACGCATTCACAGAAAAGATCAACATTACCACGCCAACTCGGCCTATCAACACCGCCGCTGACGTCGACTTACTCGCCGACGAGATCACTGCTTGCGTACAACACGCACTGGAAACAGCAACAATGACGCAACAGCAGGGGAGAGTGCTACAGCCGCCCCTGCCTGCACGCATTCGTCGGCTTATTACCGAAAAGAGGCGCCTACGCAAGCAGTGGCAACAAACAAGATGCCCGGCAATGAAATCAACTCTAAACAGACTCACTGAAAAAGTGAAGGCCGAGTTGAGTGCCATGAGAGCCGCGAGCTGGGAGGAACACATCGACGCCGCGGAGGGCGACTGGACCTCCATCCACAAGCTGTGCAGACAGCTGAAGAACACCCCAGCTCCGGTACGACCACTACTAGGCACTGACGGGGCGCTCAAGTACGTAGCGGGAGACCGAGCGGAGGTCTTTGCCGAACACCTGGAGCGTCAGTTCCGACCCAACCCGACTACACAGCATGAACATGTCGCAGCAGTCGAGAAACACCTTCAAGACTACTTTTCCACGCCGATAGCTCCCGATGAGGACCCCATACACTTCTCTCCTGGTGCAGTCAGACGCGCCATCTTGAGAACGAAGCCCCGGAAGGCCCCAGGTGCCGACAACATCCCCAACACAGCGCTGCGCCACCTGCCCCACCGTATGGTCGCGGCTGTAGCGCGCCTGTTCACGGGGATTCTCCGCACGGGCTCCTTCCCGGCCTCGTGGAAAGAGGGGCGCGTCATTATGCTGCCCAAGCCGAACAAGAACGTCATGAAGCCGGAGAGCTATCGGCCGATCACTCTCCTGCCCACCATCTCGAAGGTGTTCGAGTCACTCCTGCTGCGACATCTCGAACCTCACATCGCACCGCGCCCAGAACAGTTTGGTTTCAGGGCGGAACATAGCACGACGCTCCAGCTGTCGAGGGTACTCCACCTGCTGTCAACAACCATGAACAGGAAGGAGCACGCGGTGGCAGTATTCCTCGACATGGAAAAGGCCTTCGACCGCGTGTGGCACGAGGGATTAGTGCACAAGCTGGCCACATCCAGCGCGCCCCGTCGCGTGGTAAAAGTAGTCGAATCTTTTCTGTCACACAGGACCTTCAGAGTGGTGGTGGAAGGCGAGCTGTCCGCCCCCCGCCCGATAATGGCGGGCGTGCCGCAGGGCGCCGTATTATCGCCTGCGTGTTACTCACGTTACACGGACGATATCCCCACTACCCCCGAAGCAACGCTAGCACTCTATGCCGACGACGCAGCCTTCATAACAACGTCCATGAATCCCAAGCGCGCTGCAATTAAAATGCAGCGCGCTCTTGATAACATCCCCGAGTGGCTTGCAAAGTGGCGGCTATCCGTTAACGTGGGTAAGACGCAGGCTCTTGTTACAGGAATGGTCAAACTACCACCACCACTGAAGCTACAGGGAGCTGACATAGAGTGGTCACCCCAGGCCAAGTACCTGGGTGTGACCATCGATCGCCAGCTCTCGATGAGGTCGCACGTCAATAAGGTGGTGGCGCAGAGCAGGGTCGCTCGTAACCTCCTCTACCCAGTGCTCTCATCCCGACTTCCCGCACGTACCAAGCTGGGCATCTATAAAACCTACATCCGCTCCATCATCACTTATGCAACCCCAGCTTGGTACGCCCTCACAGCTGAGAAGACCAGAAGGCAACTCAGAGCCCAGCAGAACCTGACACTCAGACGAATACTTGACGCCCCTCACTGTGTGAGGAACGATGTCATCCTTCGCGACACGGGAATTGAGAGCCTGGACGAGTTTATTGAGCGACTCGCCACAAATCTGTTTAAGCGGGCCGACGCTTCTGCCTGGCCCCATATCGCCGATATCGCGCCATGGCACGCGCGCCCGCCCGACAGAAAGCGCCTCCCTAGAGACCTTATTAAAGACGTTGCAGCCCCATCCACCTCCCGGACTTGACGCCTGAGTAAGCAGCAACAGTCTACACGCTGCTTACTCACACAATAATACTACCCACCCCACACGACATTCGCGGCGTGAAGTTTGTTCTAAGTTAATATAGACACGCTTTACGCCGCAAAACATACACTCATTACTATACATTCGCCAGTACACTTGCACCGAATAGCGTCGCGAGTACCTCGCACGCTATTGGTTCATGGGCGGTGTTACACAAACATTGCCGCTCCTACATACATTGGCGGCGCCACTAGGCGCTTACATTACTAAACTGCAGGTTCGTCCAAAGCCGGCACTTCTGACGCTGGTCACCTTCGCTAGGCCTCCCAGAGTACGCTCTGGGTCTCACCCGGCGGAGGTAGACCGCCAGAGTGTCGTGAAAAAGCGGCGTACCGTTTCGTAACGGGCGCCGCGGCGCGCCTGCAGTCACACATACTACATAAACATAGCTAGCGCGGATCACTTCGACCGCGCTAGTAATATGCTAGGTCAAATTGACAACACAACGACGGGGTCGTTATGACGACCTTCGGTGCTGCACCCGCGGGCAGGGGACCATGTCCCGTGACCGCTCGCCTCGCCCCCTTGCGGGGGCGAAGCGACTTCCAAGGAGGGACCGCGCGCCATTCCGTGATGAAACGTCGTAGAGGGACGATCGATATGTTATTGTAAATATAATTTAATAAACTTTAATATTATTAAAGACTCGCCAGCTCAAGGCATTTGTAAAAAGATTGATAATAAATAAACATAATCGGGGGTGAGGAAATGGTCCACTGGCCAGCATTTTCGATTTAGTATAAAAGAGGTGGCACTGTTTGCACAATGTGTCAGTCAGTTTACAGTACTATACAAGTAAAGAAGTCTATGTACATAAAGAAAGCCAGCTCCCGAGTAATTTCCTCGCCGCCGTTTGCCTCCATAACAATTTTCTTCGCGTTTTATTGACGGAGTTAAGGCGATCCTTAACAGATATTATATTGCAGTTTGTTGATACAGTGTGTTTTAGTGGTTTGATATGCGATGAGGGCACTTTTGAACGCCGAAAATTTAAAAATAATTGTTGATTTTACTGTCCATTTGCAAAGGTAGATTTTTATGGCGAAGAATGGACAAGAAACACCACAAACTCTTCTAAAAATTTTTTTATTACTTTATGCATACATTATTTCATATACGTGAGAACGATGCACCTACGAGTAGTATAACACTACTATACTACGTATATCATGATTGGTCATCTGCGGGGTGACTATAAACACTTAAAGTAAGGTAACTTTGAGTGTGTGTAAGGGACAGATGTATATGACTTATATCAAGGGTTTACTAACAAAGCACTGATAGCTCTTGACAGCTCTAGCAGGGGTGGAAAACATTTTTATTTTTAGGTTTGCTCTAATCTAATCTTTTATTACTATGACCTGGGATATTGTATGTTCTCAAACTATTTGTCATCTATACCAATTCAGTTAAATCGATGTACAACAAACAAAACATTACATAACAAATTCGTTTTATTACTTCAAAACATTTGAGCGTAATCAAAGATAATATAGATATACTGGCATACCCAATATCTGAAATAATAAATAACTGCATTAATGTGGGCGTCCTTTCTGACCAATTTAAGTTAGCTAGAGTTCTACCACTGTTAAGAAAGGTGGTAAACCAGATCCAGGCAATTACTGGCCCATTTCATTGTTACCGGTTCTATCCAAACTTTTTTAAAAAGTGATCAAATCTAGGCTTGTAAGACATTTGAGTGGTCTAAAAATAATAGACCGTAATCAGTTTAGATACCAAAAAAGTAAAGGGACACTAGATGCTATAGACTCGTTAGTTCATAACGTAGTGAATAAGTTGAAAAATAAACTTAAAGTTTCTGGCTTATTCCTGGACTTAAGTTCTGCGTTTGATACTGTAGATCATTGGATTCCAATGTATAAGGTAAAGCATTATGGTGAACCAGAAAATGTGTTGACCAATAGGAAACAGTACGTCGAAATTAAATCACTTCACGAAGGTGTGGAAGAAATTCATAAATCTAAACCATTTACTGTAACTAGAGGTGTTCCGCAGGGTTCGGTGTTGGGCCCTTTTTTCTTTATAATATTAATAAACTTTTTACCAGATGTTGACTTGATAATATTTGCTGGCGATACGAGTGCGTTATGGCTGCTGATAATATGGAGACCTTAAAATGTAAATTAAATTTCTATTATTTATATCTATGTGCTGCTTGTGAATACTGGTTTTCTATGAATAATCTTAAATTAAATGTTAGTAAGACAAAGTATATGATATTTAGACCTATAGTTAGGAACAAAGCTTTAGTAAACGTAGAATCCTTAGGCAGGCAAAGTGATATAGTAGAAAGCCTTAAACTTTTGGGGTGCAAATAGATTATTTTCTTAATTGGAAGCCAGAACTAGATTCAGTAACGAATACAATAAGTAGTTCGTGTTATGCGATCAGGGTGGTGACCATAAGCTCTTAGAGTAAGGTTATTTTGAATGTGTGTAAGGGACAGATGTATATGACTTGTATACATCTGTCACTTACGGGATCTGAAAATAACCTTACTCTAAGAACTTATGGTCACCTTCCAGATCACTGAGGGATATTTTGTCTATTTTGTTCTAGTTGAATCCAAATTAGATATAGCATTACATTTTGGAGAAATAGCTATAAATATAATATTGAGGCAACCTTTACTATACAAAAGCGAGCATAAAGAACCATGCTTCGTTTAAACCTGACAGAATCATGTAAGGAGTATTTAGTAAACTTTGAATTTGATTGGTCTTTATATTTTAGCTCTCCTTACTCATTAAAACAAAAACATAAAAGAGTTTGAAACAGACGAAGAAAGAAAACATAGAGTTGATACTCGCAGAAAAGATGTTCCTAGTATTCTGCAGGCAAAGCTTAATGTTTTCAAACACTCATCACGCGTGCAGTCTTTCAATATGTTTAACAAATTACTAGCAGAATTAAAGAATATTCAGAATGTGAACATGTTTAAAAATAAGCTCAGCTGCTATAATAGGCTTTGCTAATCAACAAAGCCAATTATAGCATTGACGAATTTTGTAATGACTAAAATCTAAAGAAACTCGGTTTTAAGATCTCTTTTGACTTTGTTATTAATGTTATTTTTTATTGTTTTATACACTTTTTAATACTTTCAAATTTTTTTAAGGGGACTTTTTTTGAAAAGGGACTTTTCTCCGTATCAATAAGAATGTTAAGGTTTGTCAAGTTAGTATATATATTTTTTCTTATTATTTGAATAGACGTTCTAATTTCAATGATGGGTGAGGAATGATATTACTTGTGTTATAATTGTTTGTGTTGTTTCTTTTTGTGTACCTACTGAGCAAATATTTCTACACAAATGTGTTTTTATTATGAAATAAATAACTTGAACTTTGTTGTTAGAGGTGATTAGAGGAAGAGTTTAATATATTCGGCCAGGTTGCTAATAAGCAACATGCAGCATGAAACGGAACGGTACCTATTCAATAATACAACTAAATTAAACTGATGCACAATTACTATAAAATATTTATGGTTATAATTGGAGTCGTTGTCAAAAAACGACCAATTTTGAAAATTTTGTTAGGACGTCAATTCTGAAATTCGTTTGGGCTGGCGGTGATATAAAGTTAAATATTCTCTGGTGTGTCTTTGTTTTTGATTACTCATTGACTATTTTTACATTTTATTGTATAGATTTCTCATAGAAATGACAAATACAGATGAAAATTATGACAATCTGATGGACTTTATATGTAAAATCGTTGTAATTTTGTAAGAACATAACAGATTCAAAGTGATAGATCAATAAAATCAGCTGCTTTCGTTTTTTTAGTAAACATTGTATCTTCTAAGTGGCTTATATTATAGGTACATACGTATCAGATTTTCTAGACAAAGTATAATTCTATTAGTGAAGCCGGTTGTCGAAATGCCAAAAAGCAAGGCATTGATCACGCGGCTTTTCGATAGAGCTAGGCAATCTCGTATTGCATTTCAGCAATCGCTATCGATGATCTAATTTAACAATTATTTGGACCCTTTAGTGTAAAAAGACGACCGTTGTATGCACTCAATAGTGCATTTATTAGCGTGCTAAACATTAATTTTTCATACCAAATATAAAAGTCGTTTTCCAGCAATTATTTTTGCCAAGTTACTTTTTTTAATGCACAGAATGCGAAGATGAAAACAATGACGTGATGGGTATTTTACCTGTTATAGTATATCAGATTGAACACCTTCTGCTAATACAAAACGTTTAAACTCTTAAAATAATGTTTAAAGAGGGTAAAGCAAAAAAAACCGGCCAAGTGCGAGTCGGACTCGCGCACAAAGGGTTCCGTACCACAATCGCAAAAACGGCAAAAAAAAACACGATATTGTATGGGATTTACTTATATATTTATTTTATTCTGTTTTTAGTATTTTTTGTTATAGCGGCAACAGAAATACATCATCTGTGAAAATTTCAACTGCCTAGCTATCACGGTTCATGAGATAAAGCCTGGTGACAGACAGACAGACAGACGGACTGCGGAGTCTTAGTAATAGGGTCCCGTTTTTACCCCTTAGGTGCGGAACCCTAAAAATACCCTATGTTTTAATAATATGATTATGGATATATTTTATTAAAATTCAGAATTTCATCCAGATCCAAGAGCCGGGGTTCACCAAAACACACGTTTCAGGAAAGCCCTTAAGGGTACACTAGTTGACGGCACGAACTATTTTGTGCCCGGGGTTAAAATGCATTTTATATCAACCGACAACACGTGCGGAAGAGATAGATGCTGTGATGAGCAGTAGGAAGCTAGTTCGCGTACGAATACACACTTTTGCAAATTTGTATCGAAATGTATAATGATTTAGGACGTAACCGAGCGCGCGAAATTTTATAAACAGACCTTTGGCAGTCTAGATATCATGAAAAAACGACTAAATCTATCTATTCAAAAT
This sequence comes from Orthosia incerta, assembly GCA_948252205.1. Classification (NCBI taxonomy): domain Eukaryota; kingdom Metazoa; phylum Arthropoda; class Insecta; order Lepidoptera; family Noctuidae; genus Orthosia; species Orthosia incerta. The sequence goes on from OX411748.1 coordinate 14,407,768, forward strand.
AAAATTATTTGCATTATTGAACTACTAATCTATCTCTGTATGGAGGCCGATTTGCAATTTTCCGTCTTCTTATGGTATTTATTCACTCCCAAAAATGCGTTAAAATTAGTGTCGAAACGTGGAACTTTCGACGCTCATAACTTTCAAATATTTTCATTTTTTACTTTTTTGCTTCGATACAGGGCTAGATAATGATGAGACAAATTGATATCACTTTTTATTTTGAACGTACATCGTCAAACTGTGGAATAATCCCTAGACTACGTTTGTATGGAAACAATTTCGACTAGTGTAACCTTAAAACATTGACGTAGGCATTTACTGAAAATCTTGTATTATATGCTAAAGTTACCTGCACTAATATCACTTAGTGTTTATCCGATTACCTATTTAAAATCATACTCTAAATACAAGTGATTTAGTCAATGTACCGAACAGTATTACATACATACATAGACAGTTGATCTATGATTTGTATAGATAGGTACTTTATTGATTCTCCTAAAATGGTTATTTATTCATGAACAAACACATTGTGTTCTGAAATCACATACATTAACCGATATAAGCTAGTCAGCTGCTTTCAGGATATCAACAGGTAATTACAGTAATCATCGAGATATCGAGACATCAGTACAATTTAGTAGTGCATGTTTTATGTAATTCTACACGTAACACAAATAAAAGCATTTTTACCCGACTGCAAGGAAAGGGTTATGTTTTTCGTGCGTATCTTGTATTTATGTAATATTCTTTATTACCTCATGTCGTTCAAACCACTAGACGGATTTATATAACTAAAGCATCGTTAGATAGAGCTTGACTCTCTTGACCACCCAAGTGTTCTTAGATAAGTGACGATAAAAAAAACCTACCAAGTCCGTGTCGGACTTTGCACATTTAGAGTTCTGTACTAAATGTAGAATAAATTGGTTTTTGTTAGTAAAATATACATAATAATAGAATAGAATACTCTTTCTAGGAAACTCGGTATGTTGAAATGGTCACCCATCCACGGACCGACTTCGTCAAGCGTTGCTTAACCTTGATGATCGACCCGTGCGGCTGTTATTATTTAGCCACGAACTCCTCTGATGATCGACCCGTGCGGCTGTTATTATTTAGCCATAATAACAGCCGCACGGGCATTTTATATTATATTATTTAGCCTCCGTGCCTCGGAAAGCACGTTAAGCCGTTGGTCCCGGCTGTCATTTGAAGATCTTTGACAGTCGTTACGGGTAGTCAGAAGCTTGTGATCTGACACCACTCTTGCCAAGGGGTACCGTGTTACCCAATTACTGGGTTGTGGAGGTCAGATAGGCAGTCGCTCCATGTAAAACACTGGTACTTAGCTGAATCCGGTAAGACTGGAAGCCGATCCGAATATAGGATTGAAACGAAAAAAGGCTTGGCAGATGATGATGGTGATGAGAATAGAATACTCTTTATTATGTACACCATATAAGTAGAAGAGTAATAATAAACATCATCACCAAATTTCAAGTTCATAGATCAATGGAGAGTTAAAAATTCTTCTGAACAAAATTTTGTGACAGACCACGGACAAATTGACGTGACGGACACGTGAGTGACAGCAATAGGGTTCCGTTTAGACCTTTCGGGTACGGAACCCTAACAAACATGGCGTATTTTTGGCGCCATGTTGTGGAGTCCCCAATTTTTTTTCTGTTCCAACACCATCTAGTTGGATATCAAAATGATGGGTTAAGTCGAAGTTACAAAAATATATACCACTTTTATGTTTAAAGGTAATTCGAAAAAAATTATAACTAAAAACTTGTAAATAAAAAAAGTTCATTAAAAAATCAAAACTCCGTCCTACTCCGAAAGTCGAAGGATCAGGTGGTCAGCCAGCTCACGAGTATGTAACCTCCGACTGCACAGTGTGATTTTCTTCTTGTTTTTTACATCTTTTTAGTTCCCTTTTTCAGCAGTCGTGGACTTACGAAATTGTGAGTACGTGGCCGCAAAGCGATGCAATACAACCGACTTACACTTGCGATTGTCTAAGAAAATACTTGTACGCCATCAGGATAGTCCCTTAGATTACGTGGAGTAAATATAAAAGGAATAAATAATAATGTAAGTGAATTGAGATATAAGCATATTTGAAAGCGCCGTTAAAAAAATGTTGACGATGTCTGCCATACCGATTCGTTTTATTCTACTATCTCTCGAACAGATTCATGTTCAAACCATTTTAGTCCCAAAATGGCCTGTAGGAATCATAAAAGATTAAGTACAGGCAAGTGGAAAAACTCAGCAGAAATATGTGAGTAGGTAAATAAGGCATAAAATGTCCTCATAGGTACACATCTAATCTGACTTCTTGCGAATTCATAAAAACGATAAAATGTGTGAACGTTATGACAAAATTCAAATTTATCGCTCTCGCATTACATATTCGGAAAAAGAATGGTAATGTCTTCATATTATGATAATAATTCTTATAAATAAGGCTACATTTTTTTACATAAGATGAAGAGTGAAGAGATGGAAAGTTATACGGTTCCGGGTCTAAAAAACCGGCCAAGTGCGAATCGGACTCGCGCATGAAGGGTTCCGTACCATTATCGCAAAAAACGGCAAAAAATCACGTTTGTTGTATGGGAGCCCCATTTAAATATTTATTTTATTCTGTTTTTAGTATTTGTTGTTATTGCGGCAACAGAAATACATCATCTGTAATTTCAGCTGTCTAGCTATCACGGTTCATGAGATACAGCCTGGTGACAGACGAACAGACAAACAGACGGATCGTGGAGTCTTAGTAATAGGGTCCCGTTTTTACCCTTTGGGTACGGAACCCTAAAAACAATCAATTTGTGGTAATATGTGTTTTGTTTTCTTGTTTTGCTCTCACTTGCTGTATCTTTACTTACCACTGGCCGATCTCGATTTAAATTTAATTAAAACCTGAACGTAGAGGAGCTGTTGCTATATTACTTTATTCTAGCTAACCCGACGAACGCTGTCCTGTCCAACCTGATCTCATACAAAAATCCTATAGAAAAAAAACAGTCAAGAGCGAGTCGGACTCGCGCCGCGAGGGCACCGTACCATCATATACAAATGTTTTGTAAGCGTTACTTTACGTACAGTCCTTCAAAAGTAGGATAGATGAACAGGCAAACAGGTGGGCGGGTGGACAGGTGGATAGGTGGAAGGGCAATCAAGCAGACAGAACTTTACTATTATACCTTTATTTTTAATTTTCACCCAAAGCAACCTGCGAGTAGGTAGGAAGGAGGATATTTTGGTTTTGAAACGATAAAGTTTTTAAATGTTCATCGGCGATGCCTATACTTATCAAAGAATTTAAGCCCCTTTTCGTTTTACGTTTTATTTTGCCTGTAATCTTTATATTAACTTCTATCACATAGAATAATTTCGGAGTTTTTAGTTGAGGTTTTAACGGTATTTTTTTTTTTACATTTCGTCATAAGTCTGAAAATAAGCAGAATAAAAAAAAAAGTTTGGGAATGTGCAAAAAGCGCTGTATAATATGATACTCCACATTCCCTAGTAGCCCTACTTCGAATTTTCCCCCTTTCAGTCACTGCTGCAAAAAAAACATCTTTCTTATTTGGAAAGTAGTTGGGCAAACGTCATCTAAAACTGTAACAAATATCAAGTTTATAGCATTAGTAGTTCTTGAAATATCCAGCTGTGAGATGGACAGACAGACTGAGTCGCACCATAAGGGTTCATTTTTACCATTTTGGTATGGAACCCTAAAAAGGACTTTCAGTTGTTCCTGATTTTTTCAATTTTCTGGCCAACTTTTACATTTTTCAATTCCCTTCTACCTCAATATATTTGCCCAATTTTGTTAAAAAAAAAACAAAAATAGGCAAATTGGTTCAATCATATTCCAATGACGAGCGACGAGACGCAGCGTTCATTTTTATTTATAAAGTTTGCCTTATTTTATTTTAAAATACTGTAGAACTCTCGTACGAAAAATTAAATTACATTCAAATATGTGCAATAAATTCCACACTTGAGTTCAATTAATTGAATGTAATAATCAATGTAAAATAAAAAAAGTTCACCGAAATTTTTAATGAAATCCGATATTCATACTCACAAATTAATTCGTAAAATAAACTGAAGTGTTATTGCTGCAACAAAATATGGAGTTTTAATGAAAGACCACACTCCATTACACTCAAAAGAAAATTAACATTTCAAGCATTATCTCTTTGAACATCCATCAGTTTCAACCACACGCCATTACAGGCTTCAAACTTATCCATTTAAAAATCAAAGTGTTCAAATAAACTCAGATAACTGCTAGCAACTACGAGGCGTTGAATAAAACATCGGTCGATGAATAATGACCGACTGCATTATGTATTACCTGTGGTATGCTTTGTGATACGAGAGATAGGTACAGAAGATCTGCAGGAGAACCGAAGAGCTACCAATCTTAGTAGTTTGGTATTCCGGCTTGTTCGGGAGGCTGGAAATTGTCAAACCTGCGTGCGAGACGATTCTCGATTTCTCTGACTCTTGAAAACCACTTGTAGACATGGCTAAGAAGTGAGATGGCCCTATAGTTTTTCAGCCGGACATTGTCGCCCTTCTTGAAGAAGAGTAACTGTTACCCTTAAGAGTACCTGGTACAGTACCCTGCAACCCCTGCAACATGACTGAAAAAAAAATACAATCAGAAATAGAACAGAATCTCAAAAAAATCTACATCACTTCAGTTGATGTTGAGAAGAAACGCAACTGCGTTGGACAGGGCATATAGTTTGCAGAATAGATGAGCAATATTAGGCGCAAAGGTTCTAGAATGGCGACATCATACCGAAAAGCGTAACGTAAGTAGACATCCTACTGCTAGACCTGGTGAAGGAATAGAGATTCTAGCCTAAATAACATTCTATCAACGATAACAAACATTTTGATAATCACGTTCGCTGCCATATTTTTTTTTTATTTGTGATGGGTTTGCTCTTGACTCTAGTCTAGGTCAAAGGTGACAGAGACAGTCGACGATGGAGTGAGCTTACCCAGAAGAAGCCTGTTCACTCTAACTTTGAAGAGATTCGGGTTGAATGCGTTCGGAAACACTGACGCAGGTAGCGAGTTCCATTCATTCGCTGTGCGCATTATGACGGATGTTTGGAAGCGTTTGGTGCGAATTGGTGGAATGGCAACTAGGTAAGGATGATTACTTGCAGTGCGTCTAGATGTCCGATGGTAGAAGGGGGCTGGTGGGATGAGGTCATGGAGTTCAGATATCAGTTTGCGTAGAGCACAAAGGTTGGAAATCCGCTGGATGAAAGCACATAACTGATTTATGTGGTGACGCTTTGGGGAAGCTAACGTTCACAGTGGAAGTTTTTGGCTGAAATGATGAAGACGACATAAGAGTGGCACTATACAATAAAAGAAAATTCCATGAATCTTAGACTTGACTTTCTGTACTTATCTGTTTGATGGTTCTGAGGAGTTCTACGTGCTAATGGGCGATTACGAACGTTTACACACAAATTAATTTTAACTGCGATGCAACAGATACTGATAGTGGTGATGGATTGCTCAAGCAACGAATGTTAAATGTTTTAATCATGCAGATATCAGTTAGAACTGTAATTTATTTGATACTTCAAAACTGTATAACTGTTTGTTTGTTTGAGGTAATCTCTGGAGGTACTACAACCTTTCTTTGCCTGAGTCGGTGTTTCCCGATAGCTACAAGCTACAATCTAGGGGTCTTTAAGCCAAGAGTGAATAGTTTACTTCTAGGCAAGCGTGCTTCACCGTCGATCACATTATCGTTTGCCATCAGGTGAGATAGTGGTCAAGCGCGAGTACGAAAATAATTTTAAAAAAGATACACTATCGCTGAGTGTCATATCCCAAAAAATGCTCGAATCCTATGTGACAAGCATTGGGGGTGAAGCTGCAAAAAAAGCTAGTTCTAAATAATACATTTTAAAAAACTTTTTTTTTTCTTTAAAATAACGTTGCCCCACACCAGGATTTTTTCCTGTATCGCGGGTGCGTTTACAAATATTTAAACTCACATACACAACACCCAGAGCCGGAACAACTATCTGTAGGTCATACAAATATTTGTACCGTGCGGGAATCGAACCCTCGACACGCAGCGCAGCGGTCAATCGCGCCAACCGTGCGCCCAAAATAAATGCAGATGTATTTCAATTTAATCTTCAGTCTTTTGTGTAATATGATAATTTATTTTTAGGGTTCCGTACCCAAAGGGTAAAAACGGGACCCTATTACTAAGACTCAGCGGTCCGTCTGTCTGTCTGTCTGTCACCAGGCTGTATCTTATGAACCGTGATAGCTAGACAGATGAAATTTTCACAGATGATGTATTTCTGTTGCTGCTATAACAACAAATACTAAAAACAGAATAAAATAAATATTTAAGTGGGGCACCCATACAACAAACGTGTTTTTTTTCGTTTTTTGCGATAGTGGTATGGAACCCTTCGTGCGCGAGTCCGACTCGCACTTGGCCGGTTTTTTGTCATTTTGGTCAATCAATCTAAACATTTTTGCAGCATGCACAGGTGAATGATCAGTACTAGTAAACGATCTTTCGTGATTGTGCCCAGTAAAATGAGCTAGATCAGAATTAAATACGCTCTAAGTTATATAAATAGAGAACACTATAATTCACAGACGAGTGCACGCCTTTGTTCTAGGTAATAAGCTATTTGTCATTATAATAAACCACCAGACAATTTTGAAAGTTTCAGAATCAAAGGAATAATGACCCCATCCAACCTTTTCAAATTTCAAATCTACACTCAGAACATTTAAGTACTTTGTTAATGTTCATAGTCAAAACTTTTCTATTATATTTTGTTCTATTATTGTTCTACGATGTTTGTTTGTTGTACAAAGCCATTAAGCTTAGCGAATGTGAACATTGTATACATTTTAAGCAGGTATTTAATTATTTCAAGTTGGATTACATATTGTTTGATATGTCTCTCTGTTTTTCGGTTTAAAAGCTAGTATTTAAAAAGAGTGAAACTTTGCTATCTTACTTTTGTGATACACTTTGAAAAGGTTTGTTTGGTCTGGGATGATAAAAGTTATAATATTGTTATTCAATCTGCAAAAGTAAGAGCAATAACAGTTAGTATATTATGATCGATTCAGCTAATTGCAGCACACCACAGACTATCTTCTTCATATCTATATTCAGTCCATCAAGAGTTGTCTGGTAGATATCGCTCTCAGCGATAAGACCGCCAACGAATTAAGAATTTGGTAAAAGAGTCGTGTAGTCGTGTTTTGGTGTACAATGAAGTATATTTTATCTATCAATCAGTGTTTTTATGGTTGTCGAAACCTAATAGTCATCGTGTCCGGAATACAGCCACGTCAACCAATTTCGGGATTCTCTCTTTCCTAACTCATAGTTAGATGGTACGGCAATCAGATATGACCGGAGAGGCTGAGAAAGATGAAGCGCAAGACCAACTTGCTTTCCGATGCACGCGGGTTTCACAACACCAACCTCTGAGCTGTCACTAAAGCGCAAGCCCGACATGCTTGCCGATGCACGCGGGTTTCACAATGCCAACCTCTGAGCTGTCACTAAAGCGCAAGACCAACATGCTTTCCGATGCACGCGGGTTTCACACCGCCAACCTCTAAGCTGTCACTAAAGCGCAAGACCAACATGCTTTCCGATGCACGCAGGTTTCACACCGCCAACCTCTAAGCTGTCACTAAAGCGCAAGACCAACATGCTTTCCGATGCACGCGGGTTTCACAATGCCAACCTCTGAGTTGTCACTAAAGCGCAAGACCAACATGCTTTCCGATGCACGGGGGTTTCACACCGCCAACCTCTGAGCTGTCACTAAAGCGCAAGGCCAACATGCTTTCCGATGCACGCGGGATTCACACCGACAACCTCTGAGCTGTCACTAAAGCGGAAGACTAATATGCTTGCCGATGCACGGGAGTTTCACACCGCCAACCTCTGAGCTGTCACTAAAGCTCAAGACAAACATGCTTTCCGATGCACGCGGGTTTCACAACGCCAACCTCTGAGCTGTCTCTTAAATTCCTAGTCGAGGAACCTAATAACACTTTACCCGAAGCACGAGACACTTACAAAATCAATACAAATACCAATAAATGATACAGATACCAGTTTCCTTCCCTTGCAAATAGCGCTTCGATCCTTACCGATATGCCGTCAGGTACCTAATAAAACCGTACCTAATATTTGTATGTCAACATACCGAGCGCTCAAACTTTTGATGACTTGGTATTGTCACAAACAATGAACGGATACACATCAGATTTGTCAAAGTACAGGATTTGATATATACAGGGTGACAAGTTTAACGAGTTAATGTGACTTGAAAGTTAATAACACGCAGCCTTTGTTTATAACAAGCGGCGTTACACACACAAACTGTATGAAACTTGGGCTAAGCACGTGTTTGTATGTATGTAGTGTGCCTAAGTTTATAAGTAACTCATTAATATGTAGGTTTACCTGTTTGCTTTTACTACGGGAGAATGTTTAGAAAATTTTATCGACTCATGGTTGAGAGTATATCCCATCTCTCATGCATTTTCCATGTCCCATCCATTTTCTATGTGACAACACTTAACTTTTTATATTTTTAATAATACTACCACAGACTACCCTATTTATATTTTGTATTCGTTCAGACCGTCCAATTAATCCCCTTATGACAGCCACTGGCTGTCTTCCCTGAAAGATTATGTAGAGGCGAGCCTGTAGTATGTATGTAAGTTGAAAGTACTTGCAAAAATGTCATTGATGGCACGAGACGTAATACGAGGGTCTTGCTTTGATTTTGTGGTAGTTGAGATATAATTAACCCATCGTTACTGGTACTGGGAATCGTACCCGCGAGTGGTACTGGGAATCGCCCGTGTATTTGTTTGTGTATATATTTCGCGCGCAGCGAAGTATTTTTGTGTCGGGAGCGTATCTGGTTGTCTGCCGGAGATTCGGTCTAGAATACGTCGATTGTCCATCGACCAGACACGGGATTGAACGAGACCAGGAGACCACCACGGGGACAAATGTGAGTAGTAGTTGTAAGTTGTGCATGTTTGTATCACTTTCCACCTATACGGGAAAAAGAACTCAAAGAACAAAACTCTAGTTTACCGCTGCCGCGTATCGCGGTTTCGCGGGTATATACCATGTGGGATCCAAGATTCGCAGCATTGCTGATGGGCCCCAGTATTGCCTCTTGGCTGTGATCCGCAGGGCTGTATTCAACATTAGGTCGACCACAGCATCGCTTACCATCAGGTGAGAAAGTGGTCAAGCGCAAGCCTTTAGATAAAAAAATATATATTCACATTTTGCCAGTTATGTTTAACAGGTTTACGGTCCACATAGCAGACACAATAGTTAAACAGTCACAACAGCCCATGTGTAGGTCATGGGACTGTGAACCGGTTAAGTGATCCGCATCGTGGCTGTGATCGCATGTAGGAATGGGTACATATCTAGTATTCAGGGCTGCTACTGAGTAATTTGGTGTACACTAAAATATATTATATCTATCTATAAGATCAGAGTTTTCATTATTTGCTTCAATGATCGAATAATTTCTTACAAGAAACGGCGGATGAGGCGTTTACAAGAAACTTAATTTCGGTTCACCGAACACAGTCATACACTATTATTTGTAGGTAGACTATGTATTGTATGTATTTAGGTACTGGTCTATTAGGTTGCGGTCGCTTGGTAACAGAGGCGACATCGCAACTGTGGCGTTCCGCGTTGTCGTATGGAGCGTCTCAGGTCCTGAGTCCTGAATCCCAGATATCGCGGCCGAGGGTTGGAGGCCGCGGCGGGAGAGGAGTGCCGGTATCGCGGTGTGCCGCTCTCCCTACATTCCGCGGCCTAGACGGGGTCGTCACCGTCTGATGGCGGACGCGGTGGGGCTGCCCTATCCTCTAGGTCCCTATCCCTTCGGCCGAAAAATGGTAGGTGGTGGGCTACTGACCTGACCCGTCACAGGGGGACCAAGGGTGCCATACACGAGGTCATCTGGCGCCCATGTGCTGGTTTGGTCCCTGGGGTGACGGACAGCCACAGTGAGTTCGCGGTGAGTGCTAACGAGTGCCCGTGGTTCTGCCATAAGCGGTACAGGAGGACACCATGGAGTTTTAGTGGTTTGGACTCCCACATATTTGCGCTATCTCCCCGTGGTAGCACGGTATGCATGAGCATTTCTACACGCAAAAAAAAACTGGTCTACAAAACTGCATCCGTTGTTAACTCTATACGAGGTTCTTGATTCTTAGAACATGATAATTACCTATGTATGTATACACCGTGAAATTTAAGTGGTTGTTTTCCCGCGGCAGAACGACTTGCCTTTAGGAGTAATTTCGAAGCATAGAGTTAATGTAAAAAAATAACGATGTTTTTATTTTGAAATAATTTAAAAAATATTCATCAACTCGAAAAAGTGAGTAACAATAGTAACTTGTAGGTACTAGGTACTACTCGCGTCACCACCGTATTATTCACCGTAGTACCTAGTACCTACTAGTTACTATTGTTACTCACTTTTTCGAGTTTAGGTGTTTTTTTTAAATTATTTTAAAACAAAAACATCGTTATTTTTTTACTTTAACTCTATGCTTCGAAAGTACTCCTTAAGGCAAGTCGTTCTGCCGCGGGAAAACAACCACTTAAATTTCACGGTGTATATAATGATGCAATTTTGGTAGATTGCAATGATTTTGCAAGATTGGTAGATGTTGACTATGCTTACCTATTATATTGCAGCGTCGTAAAGCATGAAAATTTGTCTAAACTAATATTATAACTAAAATTGTTTGTGTATTTATATTTGTTAATTTAGGTTCTTGTAGGATTGAATAAAACTGCGGTAAAATCTAGTAATTAATAACTACTTATACCTATTTGACCCTGCACAGCACACGTTTGGTTAGCTCTCTGAGCTGCAGGTCTTGGTCGCCAGGATCGGGCGAGACCTGTCTCTGCCAGTGGTTGCGAGGGCCATGCTCGCAGAGGCAAAAAACTGGAGAGAAATGGCCGCCTTCTGTGAGACCCTGATGGTTCAGAAGGAGGCTGCCGAGCGGGATCGTGAGAGGGCCGATTCCGTCCGGAGAAGAAGCCGCCTAAAACGCCGAAACCCCGCTTACATCATAGGCAGGTGGGGACTCCAGAGTCACGGGTGGTCAGATTGGGGATTCTGTCCACCCACCAAGTGAATCCAGGAAAGACGGTGGCACAGTGATCACGTGCTGTGTGCAGTGACACAACTGTTGATGATACCTTAACCGTGACTGGAGCAAAAATAACAAAAATCGGCCAAGTGCGTGTCGAAATTAGCATATTTAGGGTTCCTTACTAAACCGCAAAAACAAGTTGGTTGTAAGTTGTTATAGGTAAAAAAAGTAAAATTTCAAACAAAAAATCTTTTTATCATTATAATGGTATTTAATAAACATTATCACCAAATTTGAAGTTCGTAGGTCAATGAGAAGTAAAAAAATCATTGGGAACAAAATGTTGTAAAAAAAGCTGACTTTGGTGGATTCTCATTCCTTTGTTTTCCAATATTTTTTAAAACAGAAATATTTTATTTATCTACTCAATGAGCTCTAAACAAGGCAGGTCTATTTTTTCACGCCATCCTTTAGCCATATGGGAGCCCCAATTAAATATATATAAAAATATTTTTTGACAATTTGTATGGGTCAAGGAGATGCTTATACTGTAAAAAATTTAAGACTAGCTCCAACCGTTTGGCTGTAAAAACCTATGTGATAGACGACGGACAGACAGACGGACACGTTAGTGACAGCAATATCTGTTTGGACCCTTCGGGTACGGAACCCTAAAAATATGATACCAGAAACTGAAAACAGGAAACATGCGTATTTTCTAAACTATATTAAATTACAACTACGAACAAATCAATAAAACAAAAAAAAACACATCCGAATTTTTACCGTATTCAGAAAAATATTCTATTTTTATGTCCCTCTTATCCAAGTTCAAAAAACTGTTTTTTTTTGCTGCTTACAGCGATCGTTTATCTACAAAGAACCGGCAAATGACTCTGATTGTTAAATTTATTTCAGCTAACTTCTTTTCATGGGTCGACTTGGAAAGTATCCAATTTTTTTTCGTAATAACCTTGCCAATTGCTAAAGCTGAGGACATGTGGCTAGAAATTTGTTAAATTAACCCTTATAATGGATATCTATTGCATCTGCAAATATGGATCTTCGCATAAGGCAATTCATAAATTTGTAGGTAAACTGTTGGTATGCGCTGTATAAAAACTCAAGCATAGGATTTAGTGTTTTTTGAATTGGAAAAAATACTTAGTGTAATTTCATCGAAACAAGGATTAAACCAATAAATATTCAGAGGAAATTAATAGAATGCTAAAGCTATTTTAATTTCTTGTGATTGGTAGAAAGTTTACCAATCACAAAGCCATTATTGAAAACTTTCTTTTTTAATTACCAAAGCCAGTCATAATTTGTTACCAACCGAACGTGTCTCCTACACAAGGTCATCGACCCCAAGGACTGAGCAAACGATCCTTCTAAATCAAACTACTGGGAATACTGTTTATTCATGTAGGTACCCACAGTTTTACTAGACAATGGTCGTCGGAATAATCCTGTAATTTACACGACTGTACTGTAGTCAAGATGGAGGTCAGACTAAATAAACATGGAATCAACTGAGCTGATAAGCTTAAGTTGTGACAATATACCGACGGGTTATTTAACGTGGATAATTTGTGACAGAATTGTGGCTACTAGAAAAGAAACCTATAGATACGTGACATTTGGTAATAAAGCTGCCTCGTGACAGATAACTCTCAGTATGACTCTTTCTTCACTAATGATCCATTGCAGTGAAGACAGATTAAGTACAAAGCGTTAAGACTAAGGTAATGATGAATCCCATGTTCTACCGATTCTACTTAATTTATTTTCAAACACTTCAGAAATAAGATTTGCGCTCAATCAATGTAAAAGGTTCGTTCCTTTTCACATACAACGTAATATGTTATTAAAGTTGTTCTGTATACCCCTGCATAACCCTTTGGGTATCAACTACAGAGTTAGAGAGGTATGTCGATGTTTTAACATATCGATAAATTATGCCTTTTATTGCTTGCAAGCTGCAGGTCGGCTACACGTTACGTTTGCACTAAATCCAATACGTTACGATTGCATGTCGCTTCATACGCTGCCAATTCACTTCGTGTCGCGTCCGCTTGGGACTCCGAATCGTAAATAAAATAGTGACGTGCTACACACATAGATCCTACTTAGATAACCAGAAACACGAAAATGACTTGCTCCAACCTCAAATATATGTATGGAATATTAAATAAACGTTGTCTTGAAGAGACGAGGAACGTGAAACTAATTTGCTGCGGTTGTCCCAAAACGCTGCCAATTTGGAAACTATTCCAATTGGCGAAATTGATTAGTCAAACAATTGTGTATTACCAATATTAATATCGCATCTGTCGTGTCTTATGAAGCTTGTCTATGCAGAATTAGCCGCCAGCTGCGCCCGCCTGCATAATACATATTTGGATGTAGCCGAGTCAGCGCGTGTTGGCTGGCTCTTTGAAAATAAGCCGATTTGCCCCGAGACGATTCCATTAAAACATTTCGCATCAATAATGCGGTACCTTTACTTAACGAATAGAAGCGAGTGCTGGAATCGATATCGAAGCAGAATCGTTTTCATTACGGTGAGCTATTTTGAATGTAGGGGCTGTGATTACCTATTAGATATATTTAATTGCGCATTGCTGGTGGATAGTGGGTGGTGGATACACAAAGAAGGTACCTAATCATATTATCATGCAAACAATTTTAACTTTGTCGCATTTTGAATACTTCGACACGGATTCCTTTACATTAGTGTTCCTTTTTAGATGACAGGATAGTTCATTCTTTAATTAACAAGCTATGTTCTAGGTTCCTTTAGCATTGCCGAATTAAGGTACCAATTTGCAAATCATTATTTGAATGCCCGTTACATTTGCAAATTTGCAGAATCTAATCTATTGGTTCATATTGGTGTTCACAATTACATTAATCAAGTATTTGTTTTGTTTTGTTTTGGTAATGCAAAATCAGTTGATCACAAATCAATAAGTTTCAGTATAAAATATTGTTATCTCTATTGCATATTTTAGCAATTGATAGCTTTTTTACGGTATACGATGCGATTATACGATGTCAATTTACTGCAATCTTGCCCGTTTTTATGGCTTTTGAGATAAAAATTTACGACTTTCGTAGCATTTTCTTGATATTCAAGGATGATCTGACATCAAAAAAGTATTTGTAACATTTTGTATCGTAAAATGAGTATTTCAACGTCTCTTTGACCACCTTTTGAAAGTAAAACCATACATTGGAAAGGTAATCGCGTGATTATCGGCAAGTACAGAATAAAATAAGAAAAAAATTGCGAACATTATTCAAATACCTTTGTCGTTTCAAATTAATCTCCGAAACAATAAAAAGAAGAAAACATTCTTACATAAGCGAGGCTTGCTAGACGGGTGCATGTCAAAACGCAATATACCTAATAAAATCAGCATTCAGGGATCGATGTGTAAGTACTTAGCGTGACAAGGCTGCTGCCTGTGGCAGTTTTGCTCGGACAGCCTTTTCAAAAGATGAGAAATAGTTATTTTCTCGTTGTGGACTCCCCACGAAGATTAATCATCCTTACTCAGCGGGAGGCACGGATTGACCTATGTACACTTACGCCACTTCAGACTTTCGTCTTTGTTCCTTCACTGCACTATTGTCTAAGAACCTCATTCTAACACCCTCTTAACAAAAACATTTTATTAAAGTGGGGACCGTTTGTGAAAGTTTGCTACATGAAACAAAATAAGAATGGTTCTGTGTGTTTTTCTTTTTGTTTAAAGTTAAGTACAAATTGATTTTGATTGATTGTGATTTGATGAGCAGTGGAGGGCCAGTGGTATTAGCCGCGACTTATAAGTTGTAAGTCGTGGGTTCGAGCCCAGGCAGGCGCTTTACTTTGTGTAAATTATTTCATCACCACTGCTCTCAAAACGGTGAAGGAAAACATCGTGAGGAAACCGGCATGTCCTAGAACCAAAAATTCGAAGACATGTGACATCCACCAACCCGCACTGGGCCCGCGTGGTGGATTACGGCCCATTCCCTCTCACAGAGAGGAGGCCTGTGTCCCAGCAATGGGAACATTAATAGGCTGATGATGTGATTGTGATTTTTGATGATTGTTTATTTCAGAAGAATACTGATCTATCAACCAGAGGATATAAAAATACCGTTTGCTGGAAAAACAAACCCTAGAATATGTAGGATAGGACAAGATTAAACGACATTTTATTCAACAGGTTAGTAGAAAAGGTCTTCCTAAGCAGCGGTTTTATTAATGCATGCACATTTCTCAAGTTCCGTGAATCCTTGAATCCCAGACGCTAAACGTATAAAGTGGAATCCACTCAGAAAACTATTTCCTCGTAAAAACAAATAGGGACAACCGCATTCTGTCTATTTGCTAGAACTTTCCGCTGGCACATGTTTAAAATTAAATTAATATTTGCTTTTGAATGTGACTTCGCTCGTGTAGGTTTCAATTTAGGGAACCTTGTTTTATATGAAGCGGATAGTCTAGTCAAATAAAAGTCGTAAAAGGTGGTCAAGGTGTTCGTCCTGAATCAGAGTTCTGGACGGTATTGCCTTGACAAAAGCGTCATTTAAGACTGATGAAGTAGCCTGAAGACTTAGGTATCGGGCTGATGTCCAAGAACTCGTTGAAATGATCCTTAGCTCCTCAGAAGCATTATACCGTAGTCCTTTTATATAAACTTTATTAGCTTACTAAATATAAAGTACTATCCTTATTGTTGCGACTCTTTCCCAGATTAGAGTATCATGTTGCTATAATGTATTCTTAAAGTGTAGGTACTACTACTACAATATTTAGGGCCCTTGCAGCCTAACAGAATATATAATATCCCTACACAACAGTAGGTAAACATTTTTCACGATCCCGAAGGCCTCGTGAACGAAACCGGGGCAAAGGCTAGTATATAAATATTAAGGTAGGTTCGTTACGCGCGTAGTATAATCTTTGAGCATATTGCCACGACATGTTCGTTAAATCTTTCAAAACGGTTTCTCTTTGTCCTATGGAGTTTCTTTTCTGCAAGACGTTAATCTTTTTGTTTTTCCGGAAATATTATTAGAAGCCAAGACTGGGGCTTTGTGACAAAGGGAATCCTTATTGTTATCGTTTTTACTCTAGTAGTGAGTTAATTGATTTTGGGGATCAACACTTTAGTGTTGTGAATTTGATCTGAGGGATTACATGTACGGTCTATTTATCGATTATTATTCTTCTTGGAACTATCTACATTTGTTTGCTTGCATATTTTACGTACACTGCGTCTTCTATTCTGGGAACTATCTACGTGTCTATGGTTAATAATGAAGAAATCACTTGAACAATAAGAGCAGAAGAAGAAAATGAAGCAGTCACTGAATTTATAGTACAGTGTCTATGAAATAAAATACATGGATCAAGTTCGACCTTGCATTGTAATGGACGAATTTATCAATATTATCTAAAATATTTG
Source organism: Orthosia incerta (assembly GCA_948252205.1). NCBI lineage: Eukaryota > Metazoa > Arthropoda > Insecta > Lepidoptera > Noctuidae > Orthosia > Orthosia incerta. Next base: position 14,424,462 of record OX411748.1, read on the forward strand.
TCATTACTGATGATGTTTGCATTGAAAACCACACATTGATTTGCATCTTATGCTATTACCGACTTCATGTAAACACTACCTATAAATCGATCACAGCTGAATTTTATTTGTCTTGTTAAAGCTTCAAAACGATAAGAAGCCAGAAGTTCCGCCATTGTCTACGCTGCCCACGTTTTACAACTGCAACGTGGCTGCATCTAGTGACCGTCTACTTCCATTAAATATCTAAGATTACTTCGAACGATAATATTATTACGGTTCATCCGTTCTTTTAGGGTTTTCCTGCACAGATTGTTCGGTGGCTTAAGTTGGGTTGCCGCTGTCAATTTTTATTGGTATTTTCACTTCAAGAGCGGCCTAACCTAAGTATCATATTTATTAAGGATACTAAGGATAGCGGTCCCGGTCTGGGTGCTTTAAGAATATCTCTTTATCTACTGACAATAGCTTTCAGAGATCGGAAGATAGTTTTCTCTACATATTCATTACTGCGCATGTAATTTTATGTAGATCCTTATCTAACTTAACGCCGAAGAGCTGTAGGAAGGTGAACACACGACTACAGTAGGTACAATAATACTTCGCCATGGAATCCGAGATATATAGTTCTGTGTCCAAATTTCAATCATGTATAAGTTCCATGTTATTGGGGACAAGCGTATATCAAATTGCATGAGGTCGAGACACGTCTAATTAAACTAAAAACTTAACTAAACATAGTTGAAAAGACATGTTTAGTACAGTGCCTTTCCAAAGTATAAAATCTGGAGACTACATAGTCTCCCAAGAAAATGTGGCAATGTTTATGTCATAACTGGGTGCAAATGGTTTGAAAAATGCTACGACGCCAGAGTCGTAGCGTTAAGTTTAAGAGCCGAGCTATATACGGTTACTGGGTCACACTAGAACATCAAGTTTAACTCAGAGAGTAACTACATTGCAAACACTTTGAACGACATTTGCATTTGAACTTGTTGATTTTGGGACTTTTAATAACATTTACATGTACCAAAGATACCTACGCCACGTTAGGTACATATACAAAGAAACTTGAAAAACCAAGTAATCTACTCTAAACCTATCTAAATAACATTAATGTGAACGTAAAAAATGTCATGGTGGCCCAGTGGCTAAGACCTCGCCTCTCGTGGTCGTGGGTTCAAATCCGGGCAAGTACCAATGTGACTTTTTCAATTCGTATATACTTTCTAAGTTTATCTTGGACATCACAGGCAACGGTGAAGGAAAACATCGTGAGGAAACCTGGACTTACATAGTTAATGTAAGTCTGAAATAGCCTAGTCAGAGGCCTATGGTGTTCCCAGAGGCGGCTTAATTAACTCTGACACCAGAGGTGGCCACACCTCACACGAAAGAAGAAGAAGAATGTGAACGTGACTTTGTTTGTTTTTTATTCCGGCTGAACGGATTTGGATGAAACTTGGCATTTGGATAGCATACTTTTCATACCACTAAAATGTTCCTTTGGTATAATAAAACTCATTTCACGCGAGTGAAGCCGCGGACAGAAGCTAAAGAGTTAACGTTTGTTATTATGGATATAGGAAGTAGGTAATTACCGAAATAACTCATCCGATTTATTGTTAAATTTTCTCTGTTAGAAAGCTACGAGTGTAAACGCTAAGAGTGACAGGTATGTCACAGGATATGCAAGTAAAAGGCACATTTCGGAGCGAAGCCATGGGTGTTGTGTTTTATTTATAAGCTAGGTATGTAACAATAATGTACACCGCAGACACATAAAAATAGCAACGGCCCTATAAAATTGAAAATCTCGTGCTCGAAGGATCGTATTGCAAACACGACGTCTTCCAGACAACCTTCAGATGGACTTAACTTAAAATTACGGTAAAAGGGATAATGACTGTGCTACTCCATACTAATAAACATTCGAGTGTCTGCATTCAAATTATATATGTAATTTTCAGCAATCAGCCTTCATATCAGCTATAAAAGAGCGATTTGTTTGACAAATCCTATGATTCCTACTGATAAGTATTATAAATGTGGAAGTCTGTGTGTGTGAGTTTGTGGATAAAGTCGTTTCGTTGTTTGTTAATCAATCACTTTTTAACGGTAGAACGGATTTCGACGCAATTTGGAACTCTAGTAAACCACGGCGGCATAGCTTAGGACACACATTTTTTTATTCCAATGGAACGTTCCCCTGAAATAATTTTCGACTTACACACGGGCGACGCCGATCAAAAAACTAGTAACGAATTAGGCGTTCGCTCAAAGACGTCTAATGTTTTGTTTAATGGTCACCTATTACCTATGCCTGCAGGTCTCGTTTGTATAATGTAACATGTGCTTCTTGATCGCAATTCAATGTGCAGTCGCATATTGAGCAGCAGGCAAGCTGACGTGTACATTATGTATTCGCAGTGTAATCTCGAGCTTAATCAGTGCCCACTTGCATTCATTAGCGAAATTGGTCGTAGTTATAATAAAGTCGTTAAAAACACACACACATACATAACAGCACACATAGCTGCATAGTCGCTGGACAAAAGAATTTTTGAAAACTCGAGGCTGTTATGCTGTCTAACCCGGTATATCCCGCTACACAGCTCCTATAATGCTCGATTTGTACAGCCCTGAGCGTTACATTAGCTTGTTAACAGCTGTCGAGCATTCTAAGAGCTGTTTATAGGTTGTATAATGGCTAAGACAGCAACCAATAGGCCACTATCCAGCTCCTTTAATTCTTTTAGACAGCCAACAGATGGATAATGGCTTAGTAACGGCTATTGTTAAATCAACAAAGAAATATTATAGCAACAAAAAATATTGTTTGCAGTGTGCACACTTTAAAGTGTTACGTCGGAAGACTTATTATTTCTGTGGACAAATAATAATTTCTAATTTAAGCCAAGTTATTTAACACGTTTGTTTTGTATGTCTATTGGTAAATTGCACTGCGGATGCCACTTTACTGTCAATATATTGGAATATATTGTAATATTGGATACCGTTAAGGGTTTAATTTAAGATGTCAAAAATTTTGTATGTCGTTTTTGTGGCGAATAAACACTTTTTCTTTCTCCTTCTAATATATATAGGTGATAATATCAAATACTACACGCACCATCGAAATAATATAGTTTTACTAAAAATATTATACAAAATAAATACGGTGTACGAATTATTTATAGATTTTTATTCAATATTTTCTTTTTATTGAGCATCATTATCTATTTGTAACAATGAAATAATGAGTTTTTACTTTAACAGCTCTCAAATATCATGAACATCTAACAGATATCAGTGATTATTTCATATGTAATTGGCTTGTTCACATTAAAACGGTGTCAATTTGTTATCCAGCTATAATTCTTACTAAATTCCCTTGACCCACTCTTTTCTGTTCAATGGCCATATTTAAATCCATTAATCAGCTAAAAACTGTACACTAGCTGTACAATGGTTTTCGGTTACTCTAACGACTGGTTATAGGAGTAAAGTGAGACTATACAACAGCGTCTTAGGGACATCTAATCTTGATTAGAAAACTAACTTATTTCAGGCATTTCGTACTCAAGTAGCTTAGGTAGATACTTTACTTGATTTTGTGATGCTACTTATTCTCACCTGTTATGCCAAACTAGCGAGCCATTAAAATTGTATTTTATTATCGAAAGACAATTTAGAGGTTATGAAAAAAATTACGTTATCATAGCACTACTAACCTATGTTTACTCTTCAATAATTCTGGAAGCTGTAGCTAATATTTACACTACAAGCTTTGCAAATAAAGTGGAGTATGGTTACACTAATTTACAGCTCATATAGTTCTTAAATGCTTTCTTAACCAGCTACTATTAAGCTCATTTTGGTAACATTACAATATAATTAGTTTACACCATAAAAAAGCAAAATTTGATTCTCTAATACAGCTCACAGCTTAGAAGAGGGGTGACATTATCGCGTTAAGCAGCCGTTTATAAGCTTTGATCTTCTTAACCAGCTAGTAGCATTATACGTAGCCAAAGGCTGGACAATAGTTCTATCAAATTCTACTAAGAAGCATTTTGTTGTTTTTTACTCCATTAGTCAGCTGTGCTGTTTAATAGTGTAGAGATCACCCCTCATACAGCCTCAAGAATCATTTTATTTGTTATTACAGCTACATAAGAGCTTTTGGCTGTAATGTAGCTGGTTTGTGGATGTAATTTTCGCTAATGTGCTGCTTGGGTGGTTTTATCGCGTGTTTGTAAAATAGTCGTTCAACACAAACGCATTAAAGTGTTGCAAAATTTGTACTACACGCGTTTTTTTTTAATTATAAAGTAATGCATAGCCTGCCATGTTATCACTTGGAGGACTGGATCTCAAAGCACACTTGAGCCAGATCAAAGACAGAAGAAACCTTCATTTGAGACTGCATGCGACCCCAAATGATGCCATGTAAGCGAAAAAATCTATCGCATAAACCGCAAATATAGGAGGCAGTGGGCTGATGGTATTACTGATCGTGCTCGACAAGTTGCAAACACCGGTAACCTGAAGGAATTGTATAAAGCTACAAAAACCTTGCCAGGTAACAGCAAGTATAAGAAGAAGCCGCTCAAGCCTTAATACGGTCAGCATATAGTGACGTCAGAACGGCATCTCCTTCACTGGCGTAATCACTTTTAGGAGATATTCCATTTATCAGCAAAATCATCACCTGACGCACTGCATGTCAGTTCTACACCCGGCCTTTTGACATAGACACGGAACCACCGTCAGCATCGCACGTTGCAAGAGCTGTCCTCTCTTTAAAGACAGGCAAAGCACCGGGACTCGACTTGATAACGGTGGAAATGCTACAAGCCGACATAACCTTCACCGTCGACGTTCTGAAGCCTCTCATTGAGAGGATACGGATCACCGTGGAGCTTCCAGACGAATGGAACAAGGGTGTTTTGGTAACTGTACCCAAGAAGGGAGATCTTAGTCAATGCAATAACTGAATAGGGATTAAGTTGATTTTAATACCCTCGAAGGTATTTTGCAAGATTATCCTGGATAGGTTATTAAATCCGTGGATCCTCTCCTAAGCAAAGGGCAGCTCGTGCACGGACCAGCTCAACACTCTCCGTATCAATCTAGAACAGACATCAGAATGGCAGATGGAGATTTATCTCACTTTTGTCAATTTCGAAAAGGCATTTGATACGGTGAAGTGATCCAGCATCTGGTCCCACCTACTGGACATTGAAGTGCCGCAAACAATTGTCAGTCTCTCGGAAAGTATATAAAAGAATTATGCCTGTAAGGTAACTCACAACTGCGAATACTGCTATATTATCTCGGACACAGAACAAAAAAAACGCCTAAGATCTCGGATGATATAGCAGTATACGCAGGTGTCCGCCAAGGCTGCCTCCTTTCACCGCTCCTCTTTCTAGTCGTTCTTATCGGGATTTTGCTTCGCATTTTTAACAACAAGTGCCGCGGGATTAAGTGGGGATTATCAACGTCTTAGAAAATTTGGATTACGCCGATCACCGACGAACGACAGGCATACCTGCTGAGTCATACCCACGCTGACATGCAAGCAAAATTGAACGATTTACTTCACGAAGCGGCAGAAACGGGACTAAAAATAAACATCCGGAAGACCCAAGAGATGAGATCTGGGGTAAAGAATACTTCACCGTTGCTGATTGGCGCAGAGGCAGTGGAACGCGTCGTATCGTGTCAGGAACTGGAGGTAGTGAAAAGGACATCACTACACGGATCTCCAAAGCATGAGCTACCTTCGCGCAGCTAAGATCTGTTTGGCAATCGCAGCAACTGACCCGAACGAAGGATTAAACTCAAAATCGATCCCGATGGAAGACTGTGGACGCCCTCTGCCCCATCCAGGAGAAATACGACATTAAGTCAAGTAAGTCATGTAATCACTTGGTTGACTGGAAGAATGCTTAATGCATTAAGTCCACCTTTGTACCTTTGTGAATGAAGTCTAAATACATAATGAAACGGTGATAATTGAGTAGGTCTACAAACTTTTTATAATAACTTTTTGTCACAGATCTTTTGCTCTCAAAATATTTAAAAAAGAATTATGTAAAAATAAAGTATTATAAGTTATTCTGGAAAACAACCGCAAATATCTTTGGCCAAATAAACTTAGCCCGGTACGAACAAAAAACTATAAAGATAAGTGATAGCATAAATTATTTGGGTACTAAGGCAAAGTGTATTTGTTTTAGGCGTTCAACACTTACCAAGAACTTAATATTTTTGAGAGTAAACTGCACATAAATGAGCCACAAAAAATAAAAAGTATGTCTAGAAGGGTCACTGGCAAAATACCTCTAAAAACTAGAAACTCTTTCTAAGTATACTATTTTCGGGGACACGTCAGAATATTTTTTACTATACAAAAATAAGCAACTTGAGTTTTCTTTTCTTTATTCGATCTTTAGTTCTTATTTAAAACAAATACCAGTCTCAAGTCTGAAGGCAGATTTCCCAAGGCATATGAAAGAATTTTGAAAGACTTAATACAGAGATTAATAGCTGGCACAAGATTGATGACGCTTAGTTTGATTTTCGACCTGATCTCTCAGCGGACTCAGCAATTTTCTAGCTGGAAAAACTTAGGTGCCTACCTAATTACAACATCAAATATATCTTTGTATGCCTTTTTTACTAACTTCAGACAAGCTTTCGATTTAGTAAATTGTACTTAGTTTCTCAAAAGAAAAATCGTATCGTTTTTACTAGGGTTACGCATTGGATTCCAGAATGTGTTATTTCAAAGTTATATCACGTTTTAATCTTAATGAAATATCGAGCTTGTTCAATTTGAACAGTTGTTTGTAATTGAGAAGACTCGGAGAATCGGCTTAGCATAAAGAATGTAAAAAAAAACAACAAACACTCAAAAGATAAGATATTTTTGTATTGAGCCAAGTCAATGCTTAAACGTAATTTTACAAGCTTTTATTTCATTTCCTAAAATTCTGTAATTGGTTTTCATATTGCCTAAAATTAATCTCTGTGCATTTTTGCCTTATATTTTTAGCAGAATTTTAGGAAATGCAATAGAAACGTGTGTAGATTAAACCGGGTGCTTTTATCGATAAAATTAAGTGTATTTTACGGCCTTAACGTTTTATTACTACCAGTCCGGACACATTGTATAATGCCTTAGTCACCTCACACGTCATCTACAGTCACAAAAGAAAATCTATTTGATGTTCGAGTTTCTCTTAGTGCAGCCCATAGACATTAAAAATGGGACAACCAGTACTCTGCAGAAAGAGAGAGAATTTGACCACAGTCGCTTTGACTCATTCTGTCCCGCTTCTATAGATCTTAGTGACGAAGGTGACATTGCAAGCCTACGTAGCACAATCAGAATTTCTAAAAAAAGACAACTGCTCGTCGGCACGATCGCTTTATCTCTCTCACACTTTTCTACCTTTATTACACACCAGGATAGAGGAAAGCTCAATCCATTCTCTACGTATATGGTAGAACCCAAACACTTTCTTAGAGCAGCTACTTCATCTATTTAATGTCCTACACGAGTTATAATCTAGAGGCTACGAGAAATGTAACAAATCCCCGAGGCACATTACGACGACGGTAGGCCTGGGAACTAACCAGGAAATAGGATAATATGAATGAACTATATTTATATAAAAAATGCTACCTATTTCTCTTTGGGTTTCGTGTAATTACATGATTTGAGTTGTTGTGTAGATAGTCTTACAATAATATATGTTATATTTGTCCAATAATAATCCTAACCTATAATATTTCTGAGCCTCCTTATGAAAGGACTTGTTATAGTGATTGTAAATAGAGTTAAGTGGACTGAAGTGGTCTCTGAACTCTAATAACAATACCTAATTGCCTTCATCATTATACTCAATTGTAACATTTTATCTAATAGAGTGAAATTGTGTTCTCTTTACAAGGCTGTCTGGAAGCCGTTAATGATAGGTTAATAGTACAAAACTTTTAAATCGGTCTTTATTAGTCCTTAAGTAATGGTTGTCACAATCTAGCTTCTAGAAACAAAGACTCCTGCAGTATTTGCATAAACCATACAAAACTTGTCTTAGTAAAATCGTAATATAATTAAATGTAAAAAAAAATATATTAATATATATTATTTAATTAAATTATTATTATTATGTGTCAATCAGTTACGAATGATTACTAACACTAGTTTGTAAGCTCGCAATTGTACTAACAAATATGGATGTAATCGTAACATGAATCTGAAATAAATGATGATTTATTATTATTCCATTTATTCATTTTAATTACATACTTTTACATTTTTAAATATTATTCTATAAAAAATAAAATAAAAAAACATTTAAAAATACAAAAATAGTAGCCCACCGGTATCGGGAATAGGGTCCAAGCTAAGTTAGGAGGTTTCTGCTGTCCGGAGTGCCGCTTTCTGGATCAAGCCCTTGATCCAGCTGCCCAACGAGAGCCTCCTCAGATGTTCGTCCAGGCTCTTGGCTATTACGTTAGTACATTTTTAAATGTTAAAAAAAAGAAAACTTTAACACATTTAAAAATATAAAAAATAGAGGCCAACCGGTATCGGGAACAGGGTCCAAGCTACCGGTGGTTAGGGCTCCAGAGACAGGAACCTCCTCACAATGCGAGCCGTATCGAGGAGTACTGCCTTCTGTATCAGACCCTTGACCTCCCAATGACAGCCTCGACAGATGGTTTTCGAGGCTCTTGGCCATCAGGCCGTTGGCCGTAACGACAATCAGCACAATGATCGCCGAGTCCACATTCCACATGTCGACATCCTCGTGTGCTAAGTCGAGATACTTGATTTGTTTCTCTTTCTCAGCTTTCACGAGGTTCTCGTCATGCGGGATGGTGACATCGATTATCATTGTGCGGCGCGCTAATCGGTCTATCACCACTATCCGGCTTATTGGCAACAATAGTCCTATCAGTGATGATAGACCGATCCCAGTACAACGTGACATGGTCAGTTTCGAGAACTGGGTCGGGCACATACTTGTAATACGGTACCTCCGATTCCATTAGATTGTACTTCAAAGCAAGTCGCTGGTGAACAATCCTGGCCACTTGGTTATGCCTGTGTAAGAACTCGCCGTTAGCCAGACGAGAACAACCATAGATAATATGTCTGATGGATTCACCCGGACGGTGGCATGCCCGACATATGCCAACCGTCCCGTCCTTCATTACATGTCTCCGGTAGTTATTCGTCAGGATAACTTCGTCAATAATTGCACAGATATAACCTTCAGTTTCCCCGAAAAGATCGCCGAAACGTAGCCAGGATACGGACGCTGGGAAATCTATATCGGGCCAATGAAGAGCCTGATAGAAGCGCCCGTGTAGCTCCTTGCCTTGCCATACCTCTTTGCGTTCATCAGTCGATAGTATTACAGGCTTGCGCCAGTTCTCTTTAGCCATGGACAACGGGGTGACTCCCTTGTCCACTGCGACCACATCCCGGTGCATACCCACTTCAGCTTTTGAAAAGTATTCTCTGAGGCTGGCGTTTAAACAGCGTCGACCCCCACACTTTCACGGTATGTACAGTCTCATTACCGATGATCGTAGGTAAAGCATCCGGTTAGCGGTCAGCAGTGTCCGGACCCTCCTATCGAGGGCGTCGAGCTCGGTCTGAGTCAATTTGAGTATGCCGAAAGAGTACATCAAAACCGGCATGATCCAACTGTTGAAGGCGCGCACCTTATTTCCGCCCGACAAAAGGCTATTTAATACCTTTTTCAGGCGGCCAAAGAAATGCTCTTTCAGCAGTTGCTTCATGTCAGTACTGTTGATGCCCAACGCTTCCGACATACCCAAATACTTGTAAGTTTCGGTCGAGGAGAGGTGTCTAAGGTGTATGGAATCAGAGAGTTTTTTCCCTCGGATTCCATATTCTCCCCTTGCTTTACATGTATGACTGATAATTTTTCCACACCAAATTCCATACTGTTACTGAAGGTTTCAGTTACCTTCAGTAGCTCCGTCAGTTGGAATGTACTGGTGGTAAAGAGTTATAGATCATCCATGTAAAGGAGGAGGACCTGACCACCTCTTCTCAACCGATAGCCTAGTCCTGAATCCTCCAGCAGTGTACTAAGAGGATTCAGGGCTAAGCAGAACCAAAGTGGGCTCAAACTGTCGCCCTGAAATATCCCCCGCTTAATCCATATTATTATCATTATTAGCCAACTTACTGTATATAACCAACAAAGTAGTTTAATTTATTCAATACGAGTATATATCCATCTTCATAACAATATTGGTTAAAGATTGAATAATAATTATATTCGGTTACCTACTTGCCCTGTTTCGTAAATAGATATGTCTTCACCATTTATAGAGAATTCTGGATCACGAAAACCATTATTTTATTTACGTCACCGTGATATGGCAAGAAAATGGCAGAGGGATAACTTTATTGAACGGGTTATAAATTGATTGTTGCTAGTCTGTGATATACGTCGATATTTAGGAAATATTTGGCTGAAGTACGGCAACAATCAGTAGTGGTAGTTGGATTGAATATCGTGGCTATTGTGGGTAATGCCTGGTCCCGAAGTTTGTTTCAGCTATCAATCGCAGTTATTTATAAAAATGAATTGATAAAAGCTTTGGGCATTGTTACTTGACGTCAGCACTTTTTTACTAAGTAAAAATATGGCTAATGATTTAATATTATATTCGGCTACCCACTTGTTTAAATACCGACCTTGTTTCGTGAGTAGATATGTTTTCACCATTCATAGAAAATGCTCTCACTTCGAATGAAAATGGCAGAGGGGCAACTTTATTGAACGGGTTATAATTAATTGTCGACGTACGTATACGTCGATATTTAGGAAATATTTCCCTTTAAGTACCTTTTACGAGTGGGAGTGGAATTGAATTTTGTTGGTAATGTCCGGTCCCAAAGTTTGTTTCGGCTATCAATCGCAGTCAAGTAGTACAAGTCAAGTACAATTGATTTGATAAAAGTTTTTTACTTGACGTCAGCACTTTTTACCAAACTGCAGGGTTATGTTTTTCGCGCGTATCTTGTATGTTTTTTATGTGTATGCATGTAATAATCTTTATGTTTATTTTTGTAATTAGATTTATGTTATTGAGACATCGATAGGTAGAGCTTGACCGTCCAAGTATTCTTTAACAAGTGACGTTAAAAAAACATAGCGGTTTTTGGGCGCCATATTGTGGGAGTCCCAACTTTTTTTGAGGTGATAACAAAATATATAAAACTTATATTTTTAAAAGTAATTAGAGAAATAAATGATAGGTAGCTAAAAAATTGTAAATAAAAAAAGTTAATAAAATTAAAAAGCCTGCTTATGAAGCAAACTAAAAAGATATAAACAAGAAGAAAATCAGTCGGAGGATTCATTATGGCTTTGGTCAGTCAACTCGTGAATATGTATCCTCCGACTGATTTTTTTCTTGTTTACATATTTTAGTTCGCTTTTTTAATGAGTATAAAATACCCTATGACTATGGTTTAATATTATATTCGGCCACCTACTTGCTTAAGTACCTATCTTGTTTCGTAAGTAGATATGTCTTCACCATTCATATAGGTTTCTCGATCACGAAACCCATTATTTTTATTTACCACACCGTGATTTGGCAAGAAAATGGTAAAGGGATAATTTTATTGAACGAGTTATAACCTATTCAATAAAATTGATTTTTCCTAGTTTGTAGTATACGTCGATATTTAGGAAATATTTGGCTGAAGTAAGAGTGGGACTCGGATTGAATTTCGTGGGTAATGTCCGGTCCCAAAGTTTGTTTCGTCTATCAATCTAAGTATTTATGAAATTGAAGTGATAAAAAGATTCAGGGCAATTTTACTTGACGGCAAACACTTTTTAACGAGGAAAATCTAAAAAAACAATGTTAGGACTGAAAACTGAGAGAACTGAGAGATGACGATTCATCATCATCAGCCTTTTAATGTTCCCACTGGTGGGACACAGGCCGCCTCTTTGTGAGAGAGGAAATGGATCTTCCGATCCACCACGCGGGCCCAGTGCGATTTGATGGATGTCACATGTCCCCGATTTTTTGGTTCTGGGACATGCCGGTTTCCTCACGATGTTTTCCTTCACCGTTTTGAGACCATTGGTGATGAAATCATTTACGCAAAGTAAAGCGCCTACCAGGGTTCGAACCCATGACCTACAGCTTGTAAGTCGCAGCCGTTACCAGTGGGCCACCACTGCTCTATGAGATGACGATTAGTAATGATAATTTAAACAATTATGTTGATGTTTAAATGTGGTGACGAATTTACTGATTCAGCGCTTCACATTATAATATACAGTTCGATCGACGAAATGCTCAAAATATTACCTTATCGCCAACATCTCTGTACATCGCTTCAAACACAATATAATTTTGTATCCAGACAAAGCACACTGAGTGTGACGCAGTTCCCCGTGAAATTGCTCCTTTGCTGCACTATACAAGCATGTAGCACCCGACTACACTCATATCTCGCATGATCATGCACAAGTATGTTTTAGCTCGTGTTCTACGGTATTTACGATACTTTGCGGTAGACGTAATCTTTAGGTTAGAAGTAGGAAAAGTTTCGTGAAAATATGGTTTAAGTTTTGGTTTTGGGAAATTGTGTTGACTTGAAGATGACTTTAAGGAACTAAAATCTAAACAAAGTTAAGGAGTTATCACAGCTGTGTGCAAACCTGAGTAAGCCCAAGACTCCAACAAAGCAGAAATGTGTGAGATGGAGAGGACACGTGTTGTAAACAACCAATAGAATTTCGTTGTTACACCACGCATCTCTTCTTCACAAAACTTTAGTGGATACGGTTGAACAAAGTGGAGGGATTTCTTATAAAAATAAAGACATCCCTTTGACCAACGGTATTAAAAGAACATCAAATGAAAAGAGATGCGAGATTTGAGGCACGAAATAATTATGGTGCAATAAATATATGCTACCTACATACATACATTAGCCAACGCTATTGCCCGTGGGGTTAGGTAGAAACTACAGAACGAACCTGCTAAGATCCTTACCTACATGTCCATGTCACCCAACATTTGCAACCAAGCATTATATCCTTTATCAATCAGTCTATACTGTTAGTAATAGGTATAAATCGGCAACCAAAGTTCGATGACACTGAGTGACGTCCCGAGGCCCTTGGGACGCCATCCATCACACGACCGATCGCCAGCCAGGCCCTTCGTAACGATTCCTTGGCCTTTGTTATGTATCTATTGATACTGACTCGTGTGGGCCACTTATAATTTACTCTCTTTATTGATATCACTATCACGGCTTCCCTTTCTTGTGATGTTTTCGTAAACATGTCCTTTGGTAAAAATACGGGATTTGGGTATTTTGCGTCTGACGACAAAATGTGTTGTTACTCGTATTATTATTTGGGTAGTTGCCACCCGCAGCTCGGCACACGTTGGGTCTTTATAAATTATAAAACCTATATGCTATTCTGATCTATAAGGTACATTACTGTAAAGTACTTCGGTGAGTGTGCTCAAGAACTCCACGACCTCATCCCACCAGCCCCCTTCTAACATCGGACATCTAGACGCACTGCAAGTTATCATCCTTACCTTGTTGCCATTCCACCAATTCGCACCAAGCGCTTCCAAACATCCTTCATAATGCGCACAGCGAATGAATGGAACTCACTACATCAACTCACATTCAACCCGAATCTCTTCTCTTCTAGAGTGAACAGGCTTCTTCTGGGTAAGCTCACTCCATCGTCGACTCTGTCTCTGTCACCTCTGACCTAGACTAGAGTCAAGAGCAAACCCAACACAAATAAAAAAAGTTACATTAATATGCGATCAGTGTTGTTTGCGTGAAAGGATACTGTTACTCTTCAAATTCTTCAATCCTCACAAACTTTCACATTTAAATTATTAGTAGGTGATAGGTCATAACAATGGTACCTAACTAATTTGTAGCTAATCAATGTTCTATATTAGAATCATTACCATACATTTTAGACCAACAACCGGGTTATAATCCTCATTTCAATCGATATTAAGGCAAATGATGTTACTTTCTTAGATATTATGAATCTATAATGAAGGTCTTCATCATAATAATTCCAGATCATGTCTACATACATTCAGAAAATAACGCTTATTTTGCCAATTTCTATACGAATAAATATTAACTTGTTTAGCGTCCTTAGATATCCATTTACCTATTTTGTGTAACATATTTTACTATTCCGCCTTTCACCGTATTGTTTCATAAGTATAGTTATATGAACAAAGAAAACAGTAATATTTTTGTTATTCCATACAACGACAAACATTACAATACGTTACGTTAAGCGAGTTTGGAATACCAACTTTGTTAATATAAAGGTTCGTACAGACTTGATCAATTCTATTCTTCACAATTAGGTATGTATTTATATCATCGATGCTGCCTATGAAAAGCTTCATGGGTGTTTTTTGCCCTGAGATGGAAGAAAGGGCTTCCCCCTTTCTTCCATCTCAGGTCAAACCTTCGTATCTGCAGCTAGCTTTGACTGGGGCGCTGGATTGCTTGTGCAGTTCTTCATGTTCCCCCTGCCAGGCATGAATTCACGCGGTACTTGTCATACTTAGTTTGTTGTAGGTTCTTCTCTTAAGGTTACACTAGTCGAAAATTATTCCATACAAACGTAGTCTAGCGATTATTGCTTATGTGTGTGACGGCAGATAGATGCTGTGATGAGCAGTAGGAAGCTAGATCGCGTACGAATACACACTTTTGCAAATTTGTAGCGAAATGGATAAGTTTAGTCATTTTTTTATGGTATCCAGACTCCCAAAGGCCTGTTTAAAAAATTTCGCGCGCTCGGTTTGTCCTAAATCATTATCCATTTCGCTACAAATTTGCAAAAGTGTGTATTCGTACGCGAACTAGCTTCCTACTGCTCATCACAGCATCTATCTCTTCCGCACGTGTTGTCGGTTGATATAAAAAGCAATTTTAACCCCGCGCACAAAATAGTTCGTGCCGTTGACTAGTGTAACCTTAAGAGCCACGAGTGGAACAGATATTTATAACAGTTTTATCCCATCAATACCTTAGCTATTATTTTGTGATATGGTATATGGAATACTTCCAATTTCTCTTTAAGTTGAATGTATAGGTCAAACACACGTATAAACATGTCAAGGTTAGTAAAGGACCTACGTATTCGCATGTATACAACAAAATATTACTTGATGAAAAACGAACTTAATCTAAGAAAGTTGAACGCAGCCAATGCGCTTCTATGAAACTGTTCATTTAGCGACTAATTGCAAAAAAGTAAAACTACCTCATAAAAAGGCTGAAGAAAGGCTTTAATTAATTATAGCAAGATATCTGTGATCCTCGAAAGTTGATTTAATAGTGAATTAGTCTTTGATATCCATCTGTTGAAAAAATTTAGTTATTTTGTACTACAGAAGATGCAGAGTTCATGCCGCAGTTAGTGAATAAGGGATTATTTGTTTTAGACAAGCAAAAATAAAAATAGTCCTATTGAATAGGTCTGATACAGCCTAACTGACATTAAAATACTAAGGCCCAGTTCTGAAACGAAATTATTGCTAATGTAAATACTTCTCAAAAGCGCGTCAGCTACTGTGATTGGTTGAACTAATTTTCAACAGCCATACGCACCACTAGAGTTTAATTTATTATCAAAAACCGGGGCCTTAATTTTTAAATTTCAATTTGAGTATATGGTTTGGCTTAATGGCAATTGTAAACGTTTATGAACAATCAGATGTTTCACACAATATTAACACCGAAAAGAGGCTTGATTTAAAGTGTTAATAGGGCCTGTGATTTCCCGAGTATTTAACTAACCACTGCCCAATAATTACTAGTCATTTACTTTGCTGTGCAAACAAGCTGATTTAATTCCCGTGGATGTTCATCATCCCGATGGGCGGTCGCTAAACTTTGCATATAAGCAAGCATGATGCGTCGCATTAATTTAAAATGTATACAACGAGTATTATTTTGTTTTTAATAAACAATTTTACGATAATGTTGATTGTGGTTTTGTTTTTCAGTTGCTTTTATTCCGACTTGGTTCCAAAAACCGTTTCGAAATACGAACTTGTCAGGTTCCTTTTTACTTTGAAGCGATTAAAGGCTTTTCTAAAAGATGAAAGGGTTATTCTATGTTAGGCTTTGTATAAGGACTTAGCTTTAATAGTTTTGAAGGTTCCAGAGTGACAGCTTGCCTTACCCTTATGGAGACACATAACATAACACTTTTTTATCAACAGATTGTGTTTTTAAAAGGAAGGGAAAGTTGGTGATGGGCAGACTACTAATAATTTAATATGTTATACGAAACGGCTTAGTAGGCGTTTCGGCCGATGAGTTTCGCCCGATGCGGCTGAAACAGGAATATCATTATTATTAATATTTTTGAGTGGTGTTTCGGACTATACTTTTTTATTAAGCAAATTTTTGTACAGTCAGAATGAAAAACCTTAGCCTAACCTAACCTTACCAACATGCAACAGTAAACATAATAAATCACAATAATCAGTCTTATATATCAATTAAAAAGCGTACAAAATGGCACCAGAGGTTTTCACGTACGGCACCTATCGATATTTTTCACAGGTGCCATAAGTGGCATTTCACATTTGGCACCTGTGAAAAGTATCGATAGGTGCCATACGTGAAATACCACTGGTGCCATTTTGTACGCTTTTTAATTAGGATCGGACGGATCAGTAGGTATAGTTCGCTCAATCCACGAAGACGCACCCCACCACTAATCTAACCGTTTATAGTATATGTGAGCAAGCTTCTGTCAATGTTTGAGTGTTATCGGTACACACTAATTACCTATGAGTGCACACGCACACTACAATGAATAGACTAATCATTATAATAATATAAACAAGAAGAATAGACTAATCATATAATTGGTGGGGCGCGTCATCGTGGATTGAACGAACTCTAGTATAGTTCGTTCAATCCACGATGACGCGCCCCACCACGTGTTAGGACGTTTATTTTTTTAGGACGTCAAATTCAAAAATTCAATTAAAATCAGTTAAGAGTTTAATAACATCATAAAATATAACTTCTTCTTCTGCTTTTTTGTTACATGTTGAACATTTATACAAATTACCAGGAGGCCAGAATCATGAAGAAGTACTTTTGGGCCTAGAATCATAAGAGGTAGAGACTAACGGAGTACCAGGAGATCAGAATCTAAAATTCCAGCCTCGGTAATACTTCCTCATGATTATAATCTCCTGGTACTTAAGTTAGTCTTTACCGGTAATGACTCCAGCCCCGCAAATATTAAAACTTCTTCATGATTCTGGCTTCCTGGTAGTTTGGTTATAAATGCTTATAATGTTCAACATCTAACTAAAAAAGCAAAAGAGGAAGTTATATTTTTATCATGTTATTAAATTCTCATGTTTTTGACGTTACTTTTTCTCTGAAAATGGATTCGTCCGAAACACCACTCAAAAATATTAATAATAATGAAATTCTTGTTTCGGCCGAATCGGGCGAAACTCATCGGCCGAAACGCCTACTAAGCCTACGAAACCATCTGTTTCCTTCAGAATTATACTATTCATTTTAGTTGTTGTAACCCAAATCAGTTACACTAAAACAATTTAGTTCTGGCTTTTAAACTTTCAGGTTTTGGGTTCAACCTTTGACATTGTTTTATTTTGTAGCCCAAACAGATGTTACGGGGTTTCATTTCCTACCTCGAATACTCAACGCTTGAATATGTAAATAAATAAATCTGCGTAAAACCGCATACCTAATGTGGGCAAGAGGGATAAAAGGGCTGATCTATAATAATACCAATTGTATCGTTCATACAATACAACAAGAGGAAGCCTACAGACATTCCTTTCACGTATATATTCGTAGGGATTTATTAAAAGAGGTCAGGTCGGTGAAAACGCCTGAAATATTGAGGATGTCAGGTAAATTTATAGGGATAATATGTTGGAGGCACGAGAAGCTCAATTTCCGAGAGAGTTTACTGTGATTTTTTCTGTCTAAGAAAAATAGATAGCAAAGATTGTTAGAACGTCAAAAAAGTTTGTGCAATATCGCGCGCGCCCGCCTGTAGGCTAACTCAGCAATTTTTCGGCTCAAGAATCCTCCCCTTGTAACTCATGTTTCTTATAAACGAAGGTGGTCTATATATTTTATCGAAAACCAAAGCCACATCATTTCTAAACAGAAATCATGATTTGATGAAAGCCTCATTCATAATGTTCTATCTAAATTTTAATCAAGACAAACAAAATAACTCGATTTATTTCGCTGCTAACACTTTCAGAACATTCTTCACTGCAGAACACGATCAACGTCTCATAAAAGTTTATATGAAAACAAATTCTTTGGCGGCTCGTAAACGGGAGACCATAAAAATGTACGCGCGATCTCCCATCGATAGAGGCGTCAGCTGATGAGAGCGATTATGTTTATGGTACACGCGTCCCTCAGGACGACGCCCTGAGCGTCTAAAGCCTGCAAAGCTCCACCCAAGTATGGCGATGTATCATTTTTATGAGCTTGGCCAAAGTGAATTTGCAGGGCGAGATAACTCGAACGTGTTAGTCATTTACATCTAATGTGGCCAACCGTAATTTAGGAGTAACAACTTTTCCCAAAAATTTCGCTTCGGCTCTGCAATTAATTTTATCCCTTATCGGCCTTTGATAATTGGTTTAGATAAGCCTTTAATGGTCCTGTTGCTGTTCCAGATATCTGTATAATCTATGAAAAATTTCGGCGCGAAATTCTAGTAGTACAGTTTAACGACGCTGAGAGTTTAACGAATGTTGGTATTCAATTTTGCTTAGTTTTAATTCCGGTGAGGAAATAAGTAAACTAATTTAAAGACATGAAAATAGAAAGCTCAGAAGTTTTCAAACACAACAAAGCAGACATAAATATATCAGGTAAATAATGAAATGGCGAGAGCAATTTCTAAAGTTGATTTAAATTACCTATACGGCAATTCATTCAGCTATTTAGTTCCGGATCGTGTCGATATTCATTTCAAATCACTCAACTTGTGTCTATTGGAATTGCAAAATTTGAATACGTACGGATACCAGTCCGTACAGGCAAATACATTTTCAATTTTGACACAACCCCGAAAATGGTACGGAAATTAATAACCTGCACCACAAGCATAATTTTGTTAATACGAATTTAATCACATTTTCTTTTGTGAATTTGTTTCATATTATTAAAAGCGAATTGATGCCCTAATTATAATTATATTTTGATACTTGTGACGTGTATTTAACTAGTTTTATTGATATTAAAGAATAACCACTAACAATTACCTTTATGGGGTGAAATTTTACATGTGATATGAGCATTCCTATTGGCCTAGCGGCACTGGTGGCGCATGAATTACTGTAGTGAATACGCCCAGATTTTAGAATAAAATCTTTATAAAACCGAATATAAAACTTTTGAAAAAAATGAAACTTACAAAATGTTCGTTATCAAATTAGTGTTAGTACAAAAAATAATTAATGAACGCTTTGCCAGGAGATGCATGATGCTATCAATAATTATTACTCATTTTTAAGTTGTTGTTGGAAGGAGATTAGTGATACTTACATTTCTTAAAAAAAAAGTGTACTACCATTTTAGAATCAATATTATGTAGAAATTTAATGTATTTTTATTAATTGATATTTCTTTTTAAATAAAGAGTAGATAGCTCTAAAAACTGCACAAAAACGACTAGCGCGACGTTTTGCTCGGAGAGGCGCCTTAATGAAATTTTAATAAAATTAACCACCTTCACCGATTTTTACCTGTTTAGAGTAGTTAATATGACGTCCGGTTTATCGACTATCTATAATAACCTGTTTCTTTTGGTAAACATGGTTTTCATTTGAAATCTCTCGCTGGTATAAAGAGGTAATACCAGGTTGGGAGCTCTCCCCTATAGGCGTGCGCACACTGCTGTTAAAAATGTTTATAAACATTAGTAAACATTTGATCACAATATTAAGAAAAAATTTCATGTTACGTAATCTTAGTAAACACAAAATTGTTAGTTAACCAAATTGTAACAAGTGCTTGCTTCCATTTAGAGCGCTTTTTATTTTGTAAACATTTTCCATCAGTGTAGGAGGACTCAAAACATCTAGCAATTCCTAACAATTGTTAGTAAGTGTATTTAGTGTTAAAAATGTTTCTAAAATTTTTTAACTTCAGTGTGGAAGCACCATATACCACATATGGGCAATGGTATCTTTATGTAACAAATTGATAAATGTCCGCTATACCAATTAAACCAAGTCCTATCCAAGTATACACTCAAATAAGAATACATAATCCAGTTGTATCTACCCCGTACATAGGTTTATGTAACAGGATAAATTTCCTCCCAGCTGAAGTTTCAAATAACATCCACTTAATTAAAGTTAATCTCGAATGGTGTTGCGCTCGACGACACGATTCCATTAGGAAGCAACACTGAACCAGTTGATAGGTAAATACAGAAGGCCAGCTTCGTACAACGAGCGAAAAGAGGCACACGCATACATCGATAACAGAAGTACTAATTAACGTATAGTTTTTTTTTTGTATTTTGGGTAAATGTCTCTTATGATACTTCAGGTATCGATTGATGATCGGACGGACACGTACGGAAGAGATCTGAAATAAATGCCAGTCGCAAGTAAGTATTTGATTTTGAGTTTTCAGACAGAACATTAAAAGAAGTCAAAAAGACAATTTCGATTTCATAAAAAAAAAACATTTAATCCAGAGTTGTTAGTTAGTAAGTTGTAGAAACCGAGCAACATTGTTTTTTTTTACTAAAAAGCCAGTACCTGGCAGTTTACAAATGATAAAAAAAAAAAAAAAATACAAAAACCCGCCTGCGAAGAAGCGAACTAAAAAGCTATAAACAAGAAAAAATCATGCTCTGCAGTCGGTAGTCGCAGGGGGTCAGCCAGTTTGCAAATATGTATCCTCCGACTGAACAGCATGAAAATGCACAATGTCACCGGATTATTTCAAAGACGTCAGCCAGTTTGCAAATATGTATCCTCCGACTGCACAGCATGAAAATGCACAATGTCATGTATTTCAAAGACCATAAGATATTGTAAACTGCTTGATGTGGGTCGTATGTGGTTTTAGTGGAACGTGTATGTGCGTGTGCATTTTCGCTCTTTGTACGGAATTAACTTCTGCATTTATCTATTTTGTGGCTCAACCGGCTTACATAGCTCGTATTATTGAAGTTGAACTGTTTATGTACAACGTGTAGCAATTAAAATTAAATTGTGCATTCACGGCTATTGCAGTCGTTAGTGTCCTTGAGATCAATTAGTTTTAGTTTGCTGTGATTTGCAATGCTGTTCTTAAAGAGAAATTGTATTGTTTTTTGGGTAAAAGTAGCAAGTGGCACTTGTTGTAAATTAACAGGTTATTATTTTTTTGTCTTGTGATATCGCCACTGAGGACTACCACAGAAACCTACCATTATATTTTATCTGGAATAAAGTGCAGACTATTTAATTTTGTCAGCGATAGAGTGTAGTTTTCTGCCAGTGAACAAAAAACCATAATCAGTAAAACAGATAAGTGATTTGATCAAATCACTAACTTTCTCTAAAGAAATCATACCACATAGTTATTATTTTAACATCTTCCTTACGGAAGGGATTTGATTAAATCCCAATTCTTATCGTCACCTTGCGACATAAACACACCTTTTCAATACAGTTGTTAAACATGGCGTACTTTCAGAGGCTATAATTATGATTCGAAAGTTAAATCTTACGCATAGGCATCTTTCTGTTACGCGGTCGTGACTTTTGTTTACGAGCTCGATCATTATGTTTGCAGTTTAGTTTTAAATTTATAAGTCAATTTAAAAAAGTTTAGTAGCAAGGAGTTTTAAAACATAGAATAAAATGGGATAGATTTTCTACGAGGAAAAATGAATGATGCCGTACGTTTTAGCATTGAATTCTCAAAAGTCTTTTAAATGGTTGTTTAAAATATTTAATTACCAGTTTTAATTTAATTATTTTCACATCAACATTTGTCAAAAATCGAATAGGCTGTATAGGCTGTTTTCGTTGAAAAAAAAAATGTCCAGTTGCAAAAACGCGCTATAAGTCAATTTAAAAAAGTTTAGTAGCAAGGAGTTTTCATACATAGAATAAAATGGGATACGATTTTATACGAGGAAAAATTTATGATTCCGTACGTTTTAGCAATGAATTCCCATTTTTTTTTTAGTAGTTGTTTAGTATATTTAATTACCAGTTTTAAGTTAATTATTTTCACATCAACATTTGTCAAAAATCGAATAGGCTGTATAGGCTGTTTTCTTTGTAAAAAAATATGTCCAGTTGCAAAAACGCGCCATATTGAAAATTTTATTTTTTGTGAAGCAACAAATCTAATTCTTTGATTTGTTTTAACTGTTTCTCACAACTGTATTGAAAAACGTCGTGTGATACACGGTATAGGTTATTGCAAACGAGCTGTCATTAACAAGCCCGAGCCGAAGGCGAGGGTTTTTAATGACACGAGTTTACTTTCCACCCTTGTATCACAATGTACTATTTTGTCAGAGTATTCGAAATTTAAAACAATACTGCATTTTAGTTTATAAACTAAACAGTATGCTAACGCAATACACACCCATTTGATTTAGCGAGCATTTCATTAATTACTCGAAACGTTATCAGAAGCAAACCATCTGTGTTTAACATCGCATCCTTCTGAATGTAGCTCTGTTACAAGCCTTGTTTGAATGTTCGTTTATAATTTATATGGGGAATTTGGGGCGGACCTTAAAACTGTGTGTGTTTAGAGAAAATAGAAGTCTAGGAAAGTACGCTTCGTTGAAAGTTTTAACCCATTTTTGTGCGCTGAATCATTATCGTTTTGCTGTTTTCGATGTTGCTTCTTGATCTTGTTAAACGTAGTGGGTTAGGCCTTTTAATAACATAAGTACTGACAATTCTCACACTGATTTATATTAACCTCATATTACGTGTATTGTAATGGCACATACTTGCCAAAGAAAACGTCTTCTCGCAACATTATCAGTAGCAAAAAATCTGTGTTTAACATCGTATCCATCGTAAGTCTTGCTCGAATGTTTGTTTATAATTTATAGGAGAAAGGAAAATGGGCCTTAAAACTATGTGAGTTTAGAGAAAAGAGAAGTCCCACCGACTAGGAAAGTACGTTTTGTTGAAATACCTACCTTCGATGACTAATAGAGAACGCGCTTACGCAAAAATCATTTTCGTGTTGCTGTTACGATGCTGCTCTTGATGGTGTTTTAGGCCGTTTTATTGGCATAGGGACTGCCGATTCTTGCATTGACGTTCACTTAATGTTACGTGAAACAAACGCCAAATCTATTCTAGAGACTTCATAAAAAGATACTGATTAAGAAGAAGAAAACAGCTGTGGAACATACTTTACAAAGAAGATCTCTACTCGTAACCTCGTTAACATATAATCTTCCTTCTGAATGTAGATTGTTACAAGCCATATTGGAATGTTCCTTTATAATTTATGGGAGAAAGGAAGGAAAATGGGGTTGGATGAATCACAGTATGTGTATTTCACATCAAATCATTAGCCTCTTACAAATTGTTTTATTTTACTACTTTGTCTGAGTGATTAATATGTATATCCATGCCAAATTATAGCTTTCTAGTACTAAGACTATCTGAGCTAAGCTGCGGACGGACAGATGGACATGGCGAAAGCATAAGGGTTCCTTGTTGACTACGGAACTCTAACTAGACACTGTCGCTACACCGTTTCACGTAACTGCCAACTAGTATTTCTTTTATTGTTTATTTATTGATTAAACTGACCTAAAAACTATATAGATAGAATAAACTTCATTGTACACTAAAATTATAACACAACTCTAGATAATCAATAAGAAGAAAACATTTGCCCACCAACTTTACAACGAAGGTCTTTAAGGGTTCACTAGTCGACGGCCCGAACTATTTTGTGCGCGGGGTTAAAATGTATTTTATATCAACCGACAACACGTGCGGAAGAGATAGATGCTGTGATGAGCAGTAGGAAGCTAGTTCGCGTACGAATACACACTTTTGCAAATTTGTAGCGAAATGGATAATGATTTAGGACGAAACCGAGCGCGCGAAATTTTATAAACAGACCTTTGGCAGTCTAGATATCATGAAAAAACGACTAAATCTATCTGTTCAAAATAAAATTATTTGCATTCTTGAACTACTAATCTATCCCTGTACGGAGGCCGTTTTGCAATTTTCCCTCTTCTTATGGTATTTATTTGCGCCCAAAAATACGTTAAAATTAGTGTCGAAATGTGGAACTTTCGAAATATTTTAATTTTTTACTTTTTTGCTTCCATACAGGGCTAGATAATGTTGAGACAAATTGATATCACTTTTTATTTTGAATGTACATCGTCAAACAGTGGAATAATCCCTAGACTACGTTTGTATGGAAGAATTTTCGACTAGTGTAACCTTAAGAACAAAAGTTCGCATTCTTTGCAGCACAGAAGTCGATTAGGTCACTGTTCAACTTTCGACGTTTACGCTCCAACTTTACTTCAAATTAGTGTAGGAGAAACTACGGCCATACCGTTTTAATCCTGGACATGAGTCAGCAGAAAAACTTCAGGTTTAGAATGTTTAATATACCGAGTATGATGCGCAAGATAAGCAAGGCAGTAATTGCTTGGCACGCTTGGCTTCCACGTTGTGCCAGCGGTCTGTGTCCCACATGTCATTTCGTGGTTCTCATAGAATTTTACTTATTTTGGAAGTATATAGCATTGTTTATTGTTTATTCGTTTTGTTGGACAATTTTTGATTGGTAGGTGTTATTTTGTAGCTACGGTTTGCTATAACAAGCTAGTGATGACGTGGTAGAAATGGGTGACCTTTTCATATGACCACTATCTTCTAAGGCGTCAAGAATTTGCTTTAAATGCACCTTATAATCAAACAGATCGTATCGTTCCGTAATAAATTATTCATTTATTTTTTTTTTTTTAAAACAAACTTTTAGCTAACTATGCATTGTCATCCAAAACAAACGTGTATACAAAATTTCAGCTCAATCGGCTGGGGCATAACTATTTCAAAATTGATTTAACTTGCCGTTAAATAAAAGTGGGACATGTAAAATTTAAACAAACCCCGACACATTTTTATTTCATGCTTTTTAAACTAAAAAAAAATCTAGAAGTAGACACGCTCTGATCGATAATCTATCGAACACGAAATTATGCCACGATATCTTGCGAAAATACACAGATTCAAACAGTAAAACGCCCATTAACTTTTGATCGGCTGAACCGATTTTCATCTCACCGTCATAACCTTTCAAACAAAAAAAAAAACTAAATCAAAATCGGTACATCCGTTTAGGAGCTATGACGCCACAGACAGATATACAAGCACACACGTCAACTTATAGCACCCCTCTTTCTCCGTCCGGGGGTTAAAGTAATCATCATCAATCTCATTTGAATAATACGATAAAACAACTGCCAACGTTACGCAAAATGTTCTGTAGGTACAGCTTGCAAAATACGGATATTTTTATAACAAACTTGCAATTCGATTTGCCCTTCGGCAGATCGTTTACATTGGAGTAGAATCCACTGGAATAACAAATGAGCTGTCTGACCTTTGCAATCAATATTTCGTTTGTAACAGTTCGGTTTGCAGAGCCAAAGAGAAATCGGAAAGCGTAAACTGTATCTACGTTGAAAGATATTATGTAGACTGCTATCACATGCATACACGTGTGTAGATACCAATGTTATGACTCCTCCTAGTTTCGATTTAGAAACTAGCAACGAAACATTCACTCATCATCATCATCATACCCGCCGAAAGTCGTCCACTGCTGGACCACATTGTCCGGTCCCGTGCGTCTCACAACCAGCGGATCCCCGCAACCTTCACCAGGTCATCGGTCCACCTGGTGGGAGGCCTTCCAATGCAACGTCTTCCGGTTCACGGTCGCCACTCCAGAACTTTTCTGCCCCATCGGCCATCCGTTCTGCGAGCAATGTGCCCTGCCCACTGCCACTTAAGCTTCGCAATTCTTCGGGATATGTCGGTAACCCTGCAGGTCTCTACATTTCTGATTCGATCACGCAAGGCAATTCCGAGCGTAGCCCTCTGCATTGCCCTTTGTGTGACTGTAAGCTTTCTGTAAACTTTCACTAAAATGTTACAATAATAAGATAACAATTTTATAATAATTCACTGATTTCTGAATTCATTTGAATTTGAGCATTTGTCAACTATACTTTAGCTTGTAAACTGTAAAAATTTGGCATTAAAGTAGGGTTTGAACTCAGTTCAGAAATCGGTCCCTTGGTTGCTCACTCTTATCTATAACCCATATTCCATTGTTAGTTAATCTTCATTTGTTTATTTCTACGTCTTGACCTATTCCTCTGCGAAGCCGTATGACATTTTCAGGAATACCTGTTCTATTTCAGCCAGTGTTCATCTAAAATGCGGCAGACTCAGACCTATATATTAAACCAGGGCAGTTCTCCCGTTCTGAGTCAGTATATTAAAGTGGCTATAGACACGTATATCCAATAGTTACAGTGAACAATTGACACACCATTTTTCAATGGCTTGAGTTCATAAATGTCCGGGGCAGAACGTGGCTCTCTTTTATCGACTTTATAGTGAGCCATTCCGAGGGGATATGGCTTAACACACCACGGAACTGCCTGATTGGTTAGCTTATGTAGATGATGATCCCATTAATAATAATAAAGGCGAAATTTTGTGATTGTGTAAGTGTACTTGTTTGTCACTACTCTTTCACACAAAAACTATTGAACGGCTCTGGATAAAATTTGGCAGAGTGGTAGATTATAAGCAGATAGGATACTTTTTATCCCGGGAATATGTTTCCAAGGAATAATTTTCGACATTCACGCGGGCGAAGCAGCTGGCAGACGCTAGTAATACTATAAAATATACATTGGAGAATAACGTTACTTTGGAAACCGATTGGATGAAACACATTTTCATTAACAACGATGCACTGATCGTTGGTATAATGTTTTGATGAGCGAGTATGAAAATAAAATTCATTTCCCCTACGTACGACGCTGACGCATGAATCGCCGGAAAAAAGAAACATAGCCAATTGCAATCCCTAGGAACTTCATTCATTAGTTTCCTATTTTCGTTGAACGCTGTGTTTGTACTTTAGAGTGCAATATGAAGACTGTTAACTACTTTTTAGTTGTAAAGCTTAAGAATATTTAGAACTGGCTAAAATGTTGTGTGCGTCGAAATTTAGATGCCTTGGATTATATCTCGAGATTGAAGTAGTGTTATCGATGATTATAACATGCCTAGTACCGAGAAAATAGTACATTATGGTAAAGTGTGCAATGTTGGTGATTACCGCTGAGGCGCCATTGAGACCCGAGCCGTAGGAGAAAAGAGCCGGCCGAGGACGGTAATCATCAATACACACGTGTATCATACGACGTTTTTCGCAATGGCGGGCAAAATTAATCAGTTTTCCTATGCGCGCACATTAAACAATGGCGATCGGCCATAGACTAAAAGAATGAGGTTTCTTTTTTTTTCGGATTTTCGTGGATAGTGTTTAAGCCACGTACAAAATAGGGAATTTCAATTTTTCTTTATTACAGAGCAAACAAAATTTATATTTGAGTGGAAGTTTTATTTATTAAGGCGCCTCCCCGAGCAAAACGCCGCGCTAGTTGTTTTTGTGCAGTTTTTAAAAACTATCTACTCTTTATTTAAAAAGAAATATCAATTAATAAAAATACATTAAATTTCAACATAATGTTGATTCTAAAATGGTAGTACATTTTTTTTTAAAGAGGTATATGTATCACTAATCTCCTTCCAAAAACCATAAAAATGAAAAATAATTATTGATAACATGCATCTCCTCGTAAAGTGTTCATTAATTATTTTTTGTACTAACACTAATGGATAGACAATTTGATAACAAACATTTTGTAAGTTTTATTTTTTTCAAAAGTTCAATATTCGATTTTATAAAGATTTTATTCTAAAATATGGGGCGTATTCACTACTGTAATTTATGCGCCACCAGTGCCGCTAGGCCAATAGGAATGCTCATATCTCATGCTGATTTTTTGGTCAGGGTACGGCCTTAAGCACGAACAAGTTGAAATTATCTATTGAAATACGAAGTCGCATGATATGAGCAAACAATAGGTAGATTAATTTATTTGTACTATTGAGCACGATCTTTTTTGTATCGAAACTTTTTATAGAACAAAGCAACTTAACCAATAAATTAAAAAAAAGTCTATAACTCACTTGTGAATAGTAACAACGAAAAAGTCGCAGTTTGGTAACAGGTATCATTATTTGCCTAATTGCGGTGAAATTAGAGCCACTTTATGAGCAAGTGTGTTGAAAAAGCTTTTATTAAACCAGTAAGATACTTACATATGAAAGACGTTCATATGTACGACGTTCAAAATCTACGAATTTCATTCATATCGTAAGTGTTTCAGGAAGCAAGTTTTTCCTTTTCACAATTATATATTCTACTCTAACGTGAAAAATGTGACTACGTATGTGTCAAAATTTACCTTAATTTTGACGTAGAACACTTTTTTGTTGAGGATTTCCCGTTTACGTTTTTATTCAGAATATCCTTAAATCAAATGTCACTTTCACACGACGAGGGTTGTGAGTAAGGTACCTAACTAAACTGAAACGATAATAATATTGGAATTAGCCAGGTGGATACAAAAGTATCTATATTCTCGTAAGCTCTCATATTTTTGTTAGAAGTTCTTTTTGCCGAGTATTTTTCCAATACTTTCTAAAAGTATAACAACCGATATGTACTTACAATAAAAGTGAGAAGTTTTAATAAATGCTGTTAGCGTCTATTCTGCGTAATTGGTCTGAATAAAGTTTCCAAGTTTTATTTAGTAAGTAATAATTATTATACAATTGTGGATTCTATTATTACTTCGGGGCCTTCAAAAAGTTTGCTACTGCTGTTGTAGAATTTGCTAGACAAATAGATTTTCAATTTTCTTACGTAGTAGGTACCTACCCAGAACTTTAACTTTATGAGTTAGGGCCTATGCTACATGGGTGCCCTGAAAATGTTATCTACGTTGAAAAATATTATGTTGACTGCTATCACATGAATACTCGTGTGTACCAATGTTATGACTCCTGTTTGTTTCCTAGTTTCGATTTAGAATCTAACAACGAAACATTCACTACAATTTTACAATTATAAGTTATGGTTTTCTTTTAAGGCAATATATACGCCCCAATGTTAACAGATCAATATTGAACCTCCTTTTGATCAGTTTTGTTTGCAAAATATTATTTGATTTACATATGCTATGTTAGTTATGAAAAAATTCTAGCCATCAATTTTTCTGTATAAAAATATTTTTAAACATCAAAGTCGTTTTGGAGCAGTTGCCAAAAGTTGCGAAAAATATCGTGTTGTTAATTATTTTTTTAAAGCAAAACTATAAGTTACACGAAAAAACCTTGTGTTTAAAATTATGTACATGAATCAATATTAAATATATATTTTTTCAAACCTTTTAACCTAGCAGTTACTAAGGAGTATGCTTTAGAAAGTTACCGTTTTACGGCACTAAAGCGTAGCCCTTAACCGATTTTTGAATTCATTTGAGTTTGAGCATTTGTCAACTATACTTTAGCTTGTAAACTGTCTAATCTTCAAAAGGTTCGCTTTTGCTGTTGTAGAAATTGCTAGAAAAATAGTTTTTACCCGTTTAAATTTTCTTACTTAGTAGGTACCTACCTACCTAGAACTTTACCTTTATGAGTTAGGTCCTTCGCTACACGGGTGCCCTGAAAATATTGTTTCGATAACCTTATTGTTGTTTTTTTTTATTTTTCAGCCTGTGTTTTTCCACTGCGCTGTAAAGGTATTCCTTTATTTTTTCCATATTTTTGATCTTGTGCTAATATAGGTAACCCTGAAAGTGTCGTATTCAAAGATCGTGTTTTCTTTATAAGTTAGTTCATCAGAGGCTTTCGACAACGTCGCGATAGAGTCTGATTAAAAAAAATAACAATAAATTTAACCGAAAAAAAAAGAATAAAAGAAACTTGTAGTCTTTTACTTTGATGCGGCGGCGCCAAATAAACAATCAACGAAGATTAACCTAGCTGATATCATTATTTTAATTTTTGCTTTTCAGTTTGTTATTTTGTCGTTTTAATGGGATCAACTTCGAAGTACATTCTTGCCAATAAAAATAGAATTTTGTAATGGGACCACTCTTTAAAAAGTTATGCGAAGTCATACATAAAAAATTTAATATACATGTTCG
Organism: Orthosia incerta; assembly: GCA_948252205.1. NCBI lineage: Eukaryota > Metazoa > Arthropoda > Insecta > Lepidoptera > Noctuidae > Orthosia > Orthosia incerta. The sequence continues at coordinate 14,454,896 of OX411748.1, forward strand.
ACATGTATATTTTGTTTTTGAGAACCTCCTCCTTTTTTTTCCGTCGGTTAAATATGTCAAAGATGTATAGCGCTACTTAAACCGACTTTCGAAAAAGGAGGAAGTTCTATGTTCGACTTCTTGTATGTTTTTTTTTTGTGTATGTTTACCGATATCTCCGTGAATTGTGGACTGATTTTAAAAATTCTTTTTATGTTTGAAAGAGTACGTTCCGACATTGGTCCCATTTTAATTTGGTGAAGATCTGATGAAGAACTTCGAAGATATACAACAGAACTCTTCAATAAATAACGGCAAATCTCTCGGGACTGCTGCAATCGCATGTCTGTTTATTGTTTATACCATTTCATAACATAACATCACGCCAGTACGCTCTTAAGGGGTAAGCAGATCTCTCATTTGATCGGTTTTGTTCAAGTTTCATGATATTCGGGTAATCTATTCTGGCGTTATAGGAAACTTACTAAACAACTTGTCTATTAGGTAGGTACAACTAAAAAGTGAAAAATAAAAAAACTTTTTATATTTTTGGAAGTCGGTGTCTTTCGTAGGTACCATTTTTTTGAGTTATGGACACCGACTTCCAAAAATAAAGTTATTTTTCACTTTGTAGTTTTCTTATTTGGAAGTCGGCAGTGTTTATTTGTAAAAAAGTTTTTTTTGACAATCGCCATTGCTGACAGAAAGACACTTTCTGTAGTGCCTCTGGTGTTTTTTTATTTAATACAAATTATTAGCTACAAGCTAAAGCCTTAAGGCCCTTATTCCGCTTTAGTGCCGTGAAACGGTGTCTTTCTAAAGCATACTCTTTAGTGACCGCTAGGACAAAAGGTTTGAAAAAAAACTGTTGTTGATTCATGTACATTATTTGTGAAACATGTTTTTTCCAATGACTAATAGTTTTGCTTTAAAAAAATACGACACGATATTTATGCGCTTCTTTTGCTTCGCCTCCAAAACGACTTGGAATATATTGATATCTTTAAAATATTTATACACAGAAAAATGTATGGTTAGAATTTCGACTTAACCTACGTAGGATAGAGAGCAGTGGTGGCCCAGTGGTAACGGCCGCGACTTACAAGTTGTAGGTCGTGGTTTCGAACCCAGGCAGGCGCTTTATTTTGTGTAAATTATTTCATCACCACTGCTCTCAAAACAGTGAAGGAAAACATGGTGAGAAAACCGGCATGTCTTAGAACCCAAAATTTGAAGATACGTGATATCCACTAACAAGGACTGGGCCCACGTGGTGGATTATGGCCCATTCCCTCTCACAGAGAGGAGGCCTGCACACACAATGGACCAAATGCGAGTCTAACTGCGAAAAAGGGGTCCATATATCCAATCCTATGTAGGATAGGTGCCCGAAAAAAAAATGCAAACAAAACTGTCCAAAAGGAGGTCCAATATTGATATTCTGACACCGAGCGGCCGTACGGCCAGTACCGCGTTAACATTAGGGAATATAAAATACATATACGCCTTAATTAAACAAGACATCGCTGGGAAAACTTTATCTAGTAAACTACGAATGCCGTTGTCGCATGCTCCCGTCGCACCTACGCTTAACAAATTACTTCTTAACTAACTCAAATGTCTGTTCAAATTGCTAAGATTAAAACAGGTTAAACTATTAAACATAATTGCGTTGAAATGTCGTTCTTGAAAACTTTGTTCAACAATAAACGTCTTGTTATCTCAAATTGCTGTTTTGAGATTAAAAACATTTTTAATTTAACAAACCCAAGAAATACTTTTGCCCTTTTTTTAAGGGTTTAATTTATCTACAAAAAGGTTATAAGAGCGTTAATTACTTCAGTGAAAAAACATTTTTACTATTAATTAAGGAAGCGCTGCGGATGTCGGACGGAGTTTAATCAAAGGCTCATCGATAAATACCTACTAATTAATTTTATTTCCTTTCTGTAATTAAAATTCCTTTTTGGATCTAAGGAAAACTGTTTGTTTTCAGTAACGGATATGCAAACCTGCTCTCTTTACTTTTTAAACTACCTAGCATTGTAACATTCTAAGGTTGTTTATGATCCTTTTTAGGGTTCCGTAGTCAACAAGGAACCATAGTTTCGTTATGTCTGTCTGTCCGTCTATCCGTCCACAGTTTAGCATGAACTTGGCATGGATTTACATATTAACCACGCCGACAAAGTGGTAAAATAAAACCATAAAAAAAATTGTACACGTAGAGTGGGGATGTTTATTTTTTCTCGTCTATCCCATAGTGTGGGGAATTGTTGGATAGGCCTTTCAAAAATATTACGGGTCTATGAACAACATTATTCGAATCAGGGATCTGTTTGCGTAAACTTAAGCTGTAAATTGCAAATTTTTGTTAGAGTCCCTCCCCTGCCAGCTAAATAGTTGCTTTTGGATATGTGAAAAAAAATCACGGCAGTAGTAAATATTTAGAAATTAAAAGGAAAACTATAGCACAGCTGATTAGGCTTTACAAGTTTACGACCAACTTATAAAATATAGTTGGAATTGTAAACATTTTGTTTATTGATATATAGGAACAACAGTTTTCGAACGGCAAAGTAAATTTTAGCTCACACTTGGCCCGTTTTTCCTTCATCAGTTTGACGGTTTTCTTTCATATAAAATAATTGACAAATTAAGGCCTATCATCTAATATATAAAATTCTCGTGTCACAGTTCTTGTTGCCATACTCCTCCGAAACGGCTTGACCGATTTTGATGAAATTTTTTGTGCTTATCCGGTATCTATGAGAATCGGCCAACATCTATTTTTCATCCCAAAAAAAAAAAAAAAAAAATATGGTAGGCTAGGTGTAGGGTAGGTGTAGGGTAGGTGTAGGGTAGGTGTAGGGTAGGTGTAGGGTAGGTGTAGGGTAGGTGTAGGGTAGGTGTAGGGTAGGTGTAGGGTAGGTGTAGGGTAGGTGTAGGGTAGGTGTAGGGTAGGTGTAGGGTAGGTGTAGGGTAGGTGTAGGGTAGGTGTAGGGTAGGTGTAGGGTAGGTGTAGGGTAGGTGTAGGGTAGGTGTAGGGTAGGTGTAGGGTAGGTGTAGGGTAGGTGTAGGGTAGGTGTAGGGTAGGTGTAGGGTAGGTGTAGGGTAGGTGTAGGGTAGGTGTAGGGTAGGTGTAGGGTAGGTGTAGGGTAGGTGTAGGGTAGGTGTAGGGTATGTGTAGGGTAGGTGTAGGGTAGGTGTAGGGTAGGTGTAGGGTAGGTGTAGGGTAGGTGTAGGGTAGGTGTAGGGTAGGTGTAGGGTAGGTGTAGGGTAGGTGTAGGGTATGTGTAGGGTAGGTGTAGGGTAGGTGTAGGGTAGGTGTAGGGTAGGTGTAGGGTAGGTGTAGGGTAGGTGTAGGGTAGGTGTAGGGTAGGTGTAGGGTAGGTGTAGGGTAGGTGTAGGGTAGGTGTAGGGTAGGTGTAGGGTAGGTGTAGGGTAGGTGTAGGGTAGGTGTAGGGTAGGTGTAGGGTAGGTGTAGGGTAGGTGTAGGGTAGGTGTAGGGTAGGTGTAGGGTAGGTGTAGGGTAGGTGTAGGGTAGGTGTAGGGTAGGTGTAGGGTAGGTGTAGGGTAGGTGTAGGGTAGGTGTAGGGTAGGTGTAGGGTAGGTGTAGGGTAGGTGTAGGGTAGGTGTAGGGTAGGTGTAGGGTAGGTGTAGGGTAGGTGTAGGGTAGGTGTAGGGTAGGTGTAGGGTAGGTGTAGGGTAGGTGTAGGGTAGGTGTAGGGTAGATGTAGGGTAGGTGTAGGGTAGGTGTAGGGTAGGTGTAGGGTAGGTGTAGGGTAGGTGTAGGGTAGGTGTAGGGTAGGTGTAGGGTAGGTGTAGGGTAGGTGTAGGGTAGGTGTAGGGTAGGTGTAGGGTAGGTGTAGGGTAGGTGTAGGGTAGGTGTAGGGTAGGTGTAGGGTAGGTGTAGGGTAGGTGTAGGGTAGGTGTAGGGTAGGTGTAGGGTAGGTGTAGGGTAGGTGTAGGGTAGGTGTAGGGTAGGTGTAGGGTAGGTGTAGGGTAGGTGTAGGGTAGGTGTAGGGTAGGTGTAGGGTAGGTGTAGGGTAGGTGTAGGGTAGGTGTAGGGTAGGTGTAGGGTAGGTGTAGGGTAGGTGTAGGGTAGGTTTTTTTTTTTTTTTTTTTTTTTTTTTTTTTTTTTTTTATCTTAACACTAATCCCCGCCAACAAAATTGGCGCCTTATGTGCTTAACCTCAGTCGTTCCGGTCAATCTTTTATGCCTCTCGTACATTCATTCCTCATCCTAATTCTTTCTTGCATTCATCATCTTACATTCCATGGGTGAAAGTCCCACTTTTATTAATCTATTTTACCGGCATAATTTATTACTTATAAAAATAGGTAAAAAGACAGTAATATACAAGGTGTTGCTAACACATATTGGGCAAAAGGTGCCATTATAACAATTTGAGCAAAAGGTGCTGTTTATCTCAAATATACAGTGAGCGGTTTATCACAGAATATGTATACAATTCATATTATAATTAGGGATTAAAACACAAGCTCAGTTATAAAAAATATCACAGTATTATTACACAGTTTATAAACTTAGGTACTAACATGAAATACTGCCGGCTACACGTGTCCTTGCTGCATTCCGTGCTTACATTTAAATATCATACAAAATACTAATGAAGCACGGTGCGCTTCAGGTTTTGTTTCGACGTATAACCGCAGTGGCTACTCTAATGCAGTACTCCAGAAATTTTTCCCTAGTTTTCTTGTTCATGAGCCCATGCAGGCTCTCCCTCGTTATTTTCCTGTCCAGCTCACATTCAAGTTGGTAGCGTTCCCTGATGAATAACGGGCACGGTGTAGGGTAGGTGTAGGGTAGGTGTAGGGTAGGTGTAGGGTAGGTGTAGGGTAGGTGTAGGGTAGGTGTAGGGTAGGTGTAGGGTAGGTGTAGGGTAGGTGTAGGGTAGGTGTAGGGTAGGTGTAGGGTAGGTGTAGGGTAGGTGTAGGGTAGGTGTAGGGTAGGTGTAGGGTAGGTGTAGGGTAGGTGTAGGGTAGGTGTAGGGTAGGTGTAGGGTAGGTGTAGGGTAGGTGTAGGGTAGGTGTAGGGTAGGTGTAGGGTAGGTGTAGGGTAGGTGTAGGGTAGGTGTAGGGTAGGTGTAGGGTAGGTGTAGGGTAGGTGTAGGGTAGGTGTAGGGTAGGTGTAGGGTAGGTGTAGGGTAGGTGTAGGGTAGGTGTAGGGTAGGTGTAGGGTAGGTGTAGGGTAGGTGTAGGGTAGGTGTAGGGTAGGTGTAGGGTAGGTGTAGGGTAGGTGTAGGGTAGGTGTAGGGTAGGTGTAGGGTAGGTGTAGGGTAGGTGTAGGGTAGGTGTAGGGTAGGTGTAGGGTAGGTGTAGGGTAGGTGTAGGGTAGGTGTAGGGTAGGTGTAGGGTAGGTGTAGGGTAGGTGTAGGGTAGGTGTAGGGTAGGTGTAGGGTAGGTGTAGGGTAGGTGTAGGGTAGGTGTAGGGTAGGTGTAGGGTAGGTGTAGGGTAGGTGTAGGGTAGGTGTAGGGTAGGTGTAGGGTAGGTGTAGGGTAGGTGTAGGGTAGGTGTAGGGTAGGTGTAGGGTAGGTGTAGGGTAGGTGTAGGGTAGGTGTAGGGTAGGTGTAGGGTAGGTGTAGGGTAGGTGTAGGGTAGGTGTAGGGTAGGTGTAGGGTAGGTGTAGGGTAGGTGTAGGGTAGGTGTAGGGTAGGTGTAGGGTAGGTGTAGGGTAGGTGTAGGGTAGGTGTAGGGTAGGTGTAGGGTAGGTGTAGGGTAGGTGTAGGGTAGGTGTAGGGTAGGTGTAGGGTAGGTGTAGGGTAGGTGTAGGGTAGGTGTAGGGTAGGTGTAGGGTAGGTGTAGGGTAGGTGTAGGGTAGGTGTAGGGTAGGTGTAGGGTAGGTGTAGGGTAGGTGTAGGGTAGGTGAATGTTTGGAGTTTTTATGGCAAAACAAAGTTTGCCGGGTCAGCTAGTTTTGTATAATACTAGCTGTTGCCCGCGGCTTCGCTCCCGCGGACCACCCCACTGGACTCGTTTTCGAGATTAAAAAATAGCCTATGTCGCTCAGGAATATTGTAGCTTTCTGTTGGTGAAAGATTTTTTTACATCGGTCCAGTAGTAACGAACTCTATTCGGTACAAAGAAACAAAAAATCTTTCCTCTTCAAAATATTGCTATAGATTAATATTAGTATAGATGTCCATAGCCTTTCAAATGTGTCAGATCAGTCGGAACCAATACCGACATAAATTAAATAATTTAATCGACAAAGCAAAAAATTTAAATAGCCGCATATGCAACAAAATTGTGTCCAACCGTAAAATTGCATTGACACGTCAAATCTACCATCAATTATTCCTTTAGATTAGAAACCATTATATTTTCCCAGCGAAGCGGTGTTATGGCAAATCATGACAAATGGCCATCCATATCCGTGTAACGACGTCGTACTTATGTCGCAATATCGGAAAACCGTATTTCCGTGTATCTACTTTTTACGTTATCCTTTCTGTGGAAAATCTACCTATAAACGAGCAGTAGGGACTGACTTAGTAGTACAATATTTATAGGCACAAAAATTGAACTTGGCTCTAGAAAATTTGATATTCTATTACAGATCTTCTTATACAGCGATATTTATTAACATATATACAATTGATTATTCTAAAAAAAAACAAACCTATATACAAATAGAAAAGGGAGACGGAAAAGAGCTCATTGTGCATCAAAAAATTCGTCCACATCGATGTCAAGGGGAAAAGTGCCCAGAACGCTGGCAGCATTGCCACGTTGGATGGCAATGCTGATTCTCTGGCCGAAGAAAAGGCCAGCCCTCTGGTCACGTGAAGAGTCGACGAGCTTTGTGCTAATTTCTCGAAAAAGTCGATGCGCACTGCCCATGGACCTAAAGTTTCAACCCCAAACGGCTAAATGTAAAAAGGTACAGTGATTGTCTAAATGCCAACAATAACATGGCATTCACCACGCGACATTTCAGTAGAGCATGACGATCCAAAATATTTTCAACTTTTGGTAAAACCATTATGGCTGATAGAAATTCACTTTATCTGGGCCGCCCTCTTGATAAATAAAAAACCGGCCAAGTGCGAGTCGGACTCGCGCACCGAGGGTTCCGTGCAAACATCAGCTTAAATGCATTAGAGACCTGAGTATTTGATATGAATTTCAATTTAATACCTCTACGCGTTCATGAGGAAAGGGGTAGTAAGTTTAAAATTATTGAAAATGTTTTTATTATATGATGTAACAAAAAAATTACGGTTTTCGCAATTGTTCCTTTATCTGTGATTTAAGACGTTGGTTCGTACCAAATTTCAAGATTCTGAGTTCACGGGAAGTACCCTGTAGGTTTTGATTCCTTTGCGACTGTCGAAAATTTGCGGCGTAAACGGCTGTATCTGTTGATTGAGTTGGCTTAGAAGTTTGATTTTATTACAGCTTTAAGAGACAGTAGACTTGAGTATTTGATATAAATTCCAGCTTGATACCTCTACGCGTTCCTGAGAAAAATGGTATTGACAGACAGACAGACGGACGGACAACAAAGTGATCCTATAAGGGTTCCGTTTTTCCTTACGAGGTACGAAACCCTAAAAAGGACTATAGACGATGATTGGAATTATGAAAAGGCGATGTCACCGTGCCTTGGGAGTTTTGCGACGGAAGCTAGACAATTACGAACGTAATTCTAAATGGTTACTAAAATTACATGCCAAAAATTACTGAAGTTATACATAGTAAAAATATAATCTTCATCATCATCATCATATCAGCCGAAAAACAAAATATAATCATATTGTATAATTATTATTATTATAATATTTCAAAAATAGGTTAGGTTAAATCGGGCTGGTTTCCACAACTCCACGACCAAGCGATAATATTAAGTTACTTAATACAACCCCTCGAACTAGATCCTTTAAACTGTTCAAAACAAACATAAAGGTGAGTATACACTAGAGCGTTATCGCGAGCATTACAATGTAATGCTCGTGCATACAGACAAATGCTTAGTTTGCTGCAAGAACGTTACATTACATGGAAATTGTTGTAACGTTCTTATGAATGTTCAACGCTGTGTTCGACGCAATGCCACGTGCTGACTCGCCGCGGTGAGTGAGCACTTACCTGTAACATTTATTTGTACCTTGCGTTCATTATTGACCTCACTTCACGTCACCGACGCTCGTGCCTTTGCTCGATAAAATGTTACACCAAAACGCTAGTAGTTGTTTTTTTAATCAGGCTGTTACAAAACATCGAGCGTCAGATTCGAATAAATTTAAAACAGCGAATGCTCGATGTTCTGTTACAAGTAAATGCTCTAGTCTATGCTCACCTTAATAACTTAGCTTAAGTGGTAGTGGGCAGGGCACATTGCTCGCAGAACGGATGGCCGATGGGGCAGAAAGGTTCTGGAGTAGCGACCGCGAACCGGAAGACGTTGCGTTGGAAGGCCTCCCACCGAAGACCTGGTGAAGGTTGCGGGGATCCGCTGGTTGCGGGACGCGCGGGATCGGTCAATGTGGCGAAGCCTGGGGGAGGCCTATGTCCAGCAGTGGACGTCTTTCGGCTGATATGATGATGCTCACCTTAATAACAAGCCAATATCACATACATTTATGTAATTTAACAGTTTTAAACACGTATTCGTAAATATATCTACATTATTATCAATGTACTCGTACCACGAGTCTACGTTATTAATTACCTCCCGGGTCCATTAATGCCTCTTTACCGCTACATACAGCCAGCTTACACATATTCAATACACCTACGTTTTTATGTATTCAAATAATGTCTTCATAAGCATTACAGCAATTTACACCATAATAACCGACGCGTTATAAACGGAAACGAAATGAATTTTAATATACCAAACGGTACGTTACGTTGTGTTTTAATTTATTCGGTCGATAAAACCACTCAGCTTTTTAATAAACACGCATGAATTACTTTCCTCGACGAGGTCCTGAATAAATAAAGGCGGACCATCCCACACCGTTCCTTCATTCCCTTTGTGCTCTCATACTTCCTGGCATGCGTAATGGGATACCCAACCAAAATGGAGGCTTAGGAATCTTTTGTGCTAAATAAAAATCAGAAGAATGGGCGCCGGACTAAATAACTTTAGTTGGACCCCTGCCGTGTCAGTAGAGGAATAGTGTTTCCTATTTATTTAACTTAAAAGTTTTGGACAGGTTGTCTGAAAAATTGTCTTCTATTTCTTAGTGAGAATACGTAATTTTAAGTAGAAAGTTTCCTAATTAGGTAAACTTATCGTAATAGTGTTTCTTCATGTATCTTTATATTTCTGGTCTCTATACTATGGTCCATTTCAATATTAATAAGTTAGTATCAAGCATTGCTGAATTATACTAGAAGTGTGTATGGAATTCAACATATCTATTATTTGCCTATTTTATTTTATTAACAGTCTTCAAAATAGGAGACATTCGACCGTACCGTACCGTATATATATATTTATTAAGTGTGTTCACGGTTAATTTCGTCGTTTATGTAACGATTTCGATGATTATTTTTTTGTTGGAAAAGAGATATCCCAAGAGTGGTACCACGAAAAGGACCTTTTTTTTTTTTGGGTGGGAAATCATCCAATGACTTCTCCCGCTCTGGGTGAGGCGGGTCAGACTTTTACTGACTAAAACCCACCCGTGTTCCTTCAGTTGCTTGAGCCAGGGCCGCGGTAACTCTTTTTCAAATTTATCCGCGACCCAGACAGGCATCGGTCCTCGCGGACCCCGTCAGTTCTGCTGACATCTCTTTGAGGCGCGCGTGGAACACAACGCGCCGTCGACTCGGGCCTGGTCCTTATCGGACGGCGAGCTACCCATTACTCGCCGACGGCAAGCCCGCGCCTACGGTGGCCGGGAATCTGCTCGCGACTCCCGACGCCCAGGGCGTCTCCTGCGGTGGCTAGGGGCATGAGGGCGTCTTCGTTGCGTCTCCCTCACGCGTTCCGCCTGCTCCTTCGCGAGCATTACTGCTTCGCAGAAGGAGGAGACAGATTCCCATACACTCTCGCTCCGTAACATGGCCTGAACCAGGGCCGGACGCGAGAGGTTGCCACCGCCGATCGCCTCCATGAGGACACGGCGGTGCCCAGCCCAAGCGGGGCAGATCTCCACCGTATGCTCCACCGTGTCCTCCGGGCGATCCACACAATGGTGACACCCGGGCGTTTCCTCCCGCCTAATCCTGAACAGGAACCGCCCGAAACAGCCGTGTCCGGTGAGGACCTGCGTCAGGCGGAAGGTGAGGACGCACCACGAAAAGGATCTGGATCCAGGATCTGGTGATGGCATCCCAGAGAAATCGAGGGTACTCCTCAAATATTATAGGCATACATATAGTATTGTGGTATTTTTATCAACAATGCAATCATTTATGGAATCTGACGATGAAGCCGGAAGGTAAGCACTGGAACTCCGAAATAAAACAATGGATCCCAGTCGTGTTTGGGCTTATTGGAATCGTCATGAGATTTACAGGTCCCGTCACGTTAAATGAACGCTGGCCTTGAATCTGCGCAGTGAGCGATTTTTCGATCAAACTGGTGGTATGAAGGGGTCGCGACGGGGGAATGCTCCACCAGTGTTTCTGTGCGCGCACGCTATTGGTTCGTCAGTTGAGCCATGCTTCCCGCGCAGAGATGACGCTTCGTTCGCTACCAAAATACAGTCGCACGCACATCTTTATTTGCACGACGAAGGCTTTAAAAATGAAAATGATTTATAGTATTTATTGTTTTATGAAGAAAGAAGTTGAGAAAGGAGCAGTTGATAATTCATAATGATAAGATATTTATATATTTATAATAACACGATCGAAATAAAATAAAATCCTTAAGTAAACATTATCTAATTTAAATCCAGCCTCTTCCAAAGTATTAAGTAGCTAGTAAATACCTATTATGACTCTACAATAAAACAAATACTCTTATATTATAAAACAATATCCTAGTACTTTAGAACGCGACTGTACCGATGCGTAGATACATACCCTCCACTGTCGCTCAGCGTTCTTTTTACGTAACGGGACCTGTACTGTACAAAAACTAAAAAGAGATAAATTAAAAACTTTTTAACTATAAAATCAAACCGACTTCCAAAGCAAAACACTACAAAGCGAAAAATAACTTTGTTTTTTGAAGTCGGTGTCGAAAAACGGAAAACAATAGGTACCAAAGACACCGACTTCGGAAAAGAAAGTTATTTTTCGTTTTGTAGTGTTTTGTTTTGGAATTCGGTTTGATTTTTTTTTGTTAAAAAGTTTTTACGTGAAACAATTTAATTTTGTAACATCACTTGTCATAAAGTTATTTCCACAATTTATCTGTTATTAAATATTTATGCATAAATTAAGAAATTTAAAGACTCCACAGATTTCGGCTTGTATAACATTTTAGTATCTAATGAAGTTTTTTGATATCCAAAGTCGTATTTGCGCTCCAATCGTGTTTGTTTACTTTTTATTTTACACCAATATCACCTACCCATATGTAAAAGCGAATACATTATGACAATTATGTTTCTAAATGTACCTTTCTATTTAACACCGGTCCAATAAAACGTAACATTCATTAAGACTACTTTATTTATGCTCAGTACTTCCAAAGCGTCCATGGGATATATTATCGAAATTAGCCTTTCATCATCTGCCTAGCCTATTTCCCAACTATATTGGGGTCGGCTTCCAGTCTTACCGGATTCAGCTAAGTACCAGTGTTTTACTTGGAGCGACTGTCTATCTGACCTCCACAACCCAGTAACTGGGTAACGCGGTACCCTTGGCAAGACTGGTGTCAGATCTCAAGCTTCTGACTACCCGTAACGACTGTCAAAGATCTTCAAATGACAGCCGGGACCAACGGCTTAACGTGCTTTCCGAGGCACACGAGGAAACTCGGTATGTTGAAATGGTCACCCATCCACGGACCGACCTCGTCAAGCGTATCGAAATTAGCCTTTATGAATACTTTATCAAACATAACTAAATTAAAGTAGCGGTTATAAATAATTTCTATTTTCGGATATTTTTAATCAATTTAAGTGTAGTTGACGTTGGGTTACTGTGAAATGCCTTCTAATACGGCGGCGAATCGTGGCGTTTTCGTAGTCAGGTGGTTTTTTTTCAATTTTATAGATTTTTTTATTTTTTTGGCTTATATTTAATTGAAAAAATATATTTAAGTGTTTTTCGCAGCGACAATTTAATTTATGATATGTAATAGTACATTGTTATCCTAGGGGTGAAAGTAACTTATTTAGTCCCAAGACGGGGTTTGGCGCCCGGAACGAAGTGAGGGCGCCAATAGTTCGAGGGACTAAATAAGTCTTTAACCCGAGGTAAACACTGTGCTTTTCATTACAAATACAAGGAAATAAAAATAAAAACATGAATTAGCTAAAGAAAAAATGATTGCCGCTTTCCCGCCTATTTTGTTTGTTTTTTTTTCTGTGGCTGGCCTGCTATTCAGCCATTATTTTTTATTTTCATCATTGAAAAAATGGTAAATATTTTGCCCAAATCTAAGTTATTTTAAAGAAATTGTTGAAACTAAATTATAATAAAGTTATTTAAAAAATATATATTCTTTAATCAATACTTAACTTTAAGTTATTTCAATTTTACTTCGTGGTTGTATAGTAAGTTGGAACATGGTTCAATAGATATGTGAAAAGGAACTAGTTTTTTTTTTAAATAATTTGACAGCTGTCAGTTGAAAGCGATTCTCCCTAGGGCTGAAAAGTATTACTTTCAACCCGCTCCACAAGCAACTTCAGACCTATTTTCAGAGTATGAGTAATGATAAGTATTAAAATAGATAATACAATTCCGACTATGAACTTTTCTTTATTTTCCGGTTCACACTAAGTTACCATCAAATAAATACAATACATCCACTTAGGTCAACACAAAAATTTTCCACGCTCGTCCTGACTAGACTTCCCAACTCACTCAATACGCCTCGTGTCAAAACATTCACTCCTCCAAACGTGAACCGCCATTAGATGCGACGTCATTTGACATTTGAATATTTTCTAGAGTAATCAATTTAACAATTTTTCAATACTATTTGATGGTAAAAATAACTAATTTAATTCTTAACCAATAAAATATGTGTTTATCAAAGAAAACCTAACAATACGCTAGATTTACAAAACGCAAACATTTACTTTGATAGGAAAATATAATCTAAGTTGAAGCTACGCTGTATCTAATGTGCTATCCTAGGTAGCATATTGATCCATTCAGATAGTTAATTTAGAATCTATGTCAAGTTATAACAGCTTCATAGGTACCTTTAAACGGTATCGTGTGAGCCTTTAATTAACCGTTGAGGAAGGAGAGAGGTTCACTGGGATGCGACAGAGTATTAATTGGCTGGACAACCCGTTCATCCCACGCCCGGCACCTTCAGTGTACCCTAATACAAATATTAACGAAATTGGACCGTGTGGTTAGAGCATTACGAACCGGATTAGACGTGCACTACATTTAACGGAAGTTGATACGGTAAATAGCACATACACGGTTTTGACGCGTCTCCTCTACCAATATTTATCTTAGCACTAGTTGGCTACCTACCTACCTACCTACCCTAATCTTTTTATTTCCCATAACTACCCTACCGACCTACCCTATCTACCCTACCCTAACTACCCTACCTACACCACCTACCCTACCTACCCTACTACCCTACCTACCCTACCCTTCCTTTTTTTTTTTTTTTTTTCTCGGGGTGGAAAATCCTTATTGGATGTCCTCCGCCCTGGGGAGGGTGGAGGGGTCTGTCAGACTCGTACTGACTAAAAACCACCCCGGTGTTCCATCTCACACCTACGCTGGGGGTCGCGGGAACAACGATACTTCCGCAACCCCCGGCTAGTGCCGGCCCGCCTTTGCGGGCCTCGATCTCGGGTTGGGGGGGGAGTGAGGTGTTAGACTCCCCCCGCGACGTCTAAGAGGGGCGCGCGTGGAACACGACGCGCCGCCACCTCGGGTCCTGACGTGTGGGGGGCGACGGACGTCCCCGAGTCCGTCACCCCTGGGCCCATTTAGGGGGGCTGGAAGAGGGCGTTATCCGCCCTCCGCCGACGCCCGGCGCGTCTGCTGCGGATCGGGTGAGCGGATGAAATCTCCCTCTCCCTCTCCGCAGCCTCCTTGTGCGAGACGACTGTTTCGCAGAAGGATACCACCGCGTCCCAGGACTCCTCGCTGCCGACCATAGACTCGACTACGGCCGGCAGCGATAGGTCACTGCCTACTTCTGAGATGAGGGCACGGCGTGGCTCCTCCCAAGCGGCACACTCTGCCAGCGTATGCCGCGCCGTGTCCTCCCGGCAGTCGATGCAGTGGTGACACCGGGCGTCCGGCTCCCTGTTTATGCGACACAGGTACTTCCCGAAGCAACCATGCCCCGAGAGCACCTGCGTCACCCGAAACGACAGGGAGCCGTGCCTCCTCCCGAGCCAGCGCTCGAGCACTGGCCGGACCGCCTCGATGGTGACGACGCCGGCGGTAGGGCGTAAGAGCCTGTCCCGCCATTCCGCCACCAGGACCTCGCGGAGCTGAGACCGACGCAACTCCATATGTCGCTGCATCGGCCCTTCGCCCAGCGCCCGCGCTTCCTCGCGCCACCGATACAGTGACGCGAGTACCTTCGCCTCCAGGTCCCAGGGTGGGGATCCGGCCAGTACGCAAGCCGCCTCGTATGAGATCGTGCGATACCCCCTGATGACTCTGACGGCCATCGCTCTCTGCGGCTTCCGCAGAACAGCGATGCTGCCGGCCGTCAGGTCAGCCGCCCAGATCGGGGCCCCATACAGGGCCATCGATCGCACGATCCCCACGTAGAGCCGCCTACAGGCAGCGCTCGGACCCCCCAGATTGGGAAGCAGCGTTGACAGCGCCCCAGCCGCGCCCAACAACTTGGGCGCCAGCCGCCGAAAGTGGGGGCCGAAATCCCACCGGCTGTCGAGCACCAATCCCAGGTATTTCATGGTTGACTCGACAGCGATTCGAGCCCCCCCGACGACGATGTGGGCATCGGGCGGTGGCGCCCGCCGGGGGCCATGAAAGACCATGGCCTCCGACTTGTTGAGGGCCACCTCCAGGCCAAGGCGCCGTATGCGGCTCACCACCTGTGAGACCGCAGCCGTCGCCAGCAACGCTGCCTCCCTGTATGAACTCCCCCGGGCGGTGACCAGCGTATCGTCCGCGTAACACGTCAGGTCTACGCCCGGTTGGAGTTCGCCCCTCAGCACCCAGTCGTACCCGATGTTCCACAGGGGCGGGCCCAAGACCGAGCCCTGCGGAACACCGCACGACATGCAGTGCTGGTTTTCGACGCCATCACGTCCCACATAGGTGACACATCTTTCCGCCAAATAAGCCCCGACGATGCGGTGGAGGTAGGGAGGCACTCGATGACACCGCAGTGCCTCCCGAACACAACTCCAGGGCAGGGTGTTGAAGGCGTTGGAAATGTCCAAGGACACCGCCAACATCACCCCACCCCGGGACACCGCTTCCTCCGCCAGGACTCTCACCTGCGATATCGCGTGGATGGTGGAGCGCCCATGCCGAAAGCCAAACTGGCTTTCGTCCAGGTCCGGCCCCTCTCTGTACAAGTGGCTGACGAGGCGGGCAGCGATTATTCGCTCGAACAGCTTACCCACCTCGTCTAGCAGCACTATGGGCCGGTACGCGGACGGCGAGTCCGCAGGGCGCCCCGCCTTCCTGAGCAGGACCAGACGACCAGATTTCCACAGAGTGGGAAACTGGCCCTGCTCAAGGCACGCTGTGAAGAGTCCTCTCAGCCAGGGCTCTAGCTCCTTCAGAGGGAGGGCTAGCACGTGGCCGTGGATTCCGTCGGGCCCCGGAGCCACGTTCTTGGCCCGGAGCCGCATCACGGCCGACCCTACCCTACCTACCCTTACTACTATACGAATGTAACCTGTAAAGTTATGTTTCTACCGGCGCGGCGGCGGCATCTAATTAAAATTTAAAACATAAAAGCTGCTATTGTGAGTCAATCTTAAAAGATAGACATATGCTGTCGCGAACTTTTTTTAGATCTTTTAAAGAAGAACAATTCCATCATACATTATATATGCGTAACTTAAACCGTTTACGCAGCGCACGCAACAAAAGCTCTCAAAAAGGAATATTTTTGCCCGTTTTTGCAACATTTTTCATTTATGCTCGGCTCCTATTGGTTGTAGCGTGATGTTATATAGCCTATAACCTTCCTCAATACATGGACTATCCAACACAAAAAGAATTTTTCAATTCCAACCAGTAGTTCCTGAGATTAGCGCGTTCACACAAACAAATAAACTCTTCAGCTTTATAATATTAGTATAGATTTGCTCTGTATCCCCGCTTCCTGTTGCTTTAAAGGTCCAGATCGCACTAGGCGTTACTGCGCGTCAGCGGAGCGACGCGACAAAATATATTGTATGAGATAAAGTGTCGCGTCGCGTAGTTCCGCTGACGCGTAGTGCGGTTTATCTCATACAATATCATACAAAGTATATATGGTCGTGTCGCGTCGCGTCGCGGTTTGACCTTAAGTATGGCCCTTGTTTTAAAATGGGGAAAGGAAGCGATGACTTATGTTCGGTTCCTGTGCCCAAAAACGGGGCATTTTGTTAATTTATATTCATTTGTTTTTTATATTCAATTTATTTTTATTCCAAATAAAATTAGCCCTCAGCATGCCATGAATTGCCTCTAAACGTCATGAAAAATTCGTACATTTTTTACCATTAAACTAGTATTTAATGGTAAAAATGTACGAATTTGATGAAACCAATTTTACCGGTAGGTAAGAAATACATTTATCTGTCTATCTATATATAAAAGGCAATGTCCCGACCACAGATATAAATCTAACTAGATGACGCGATTGTATGTACTTCGCGTGCCAAAAAACGGGGTAAAGTTACGATCAATTATCGTAATCTGAGCTTTTCATTTAGCATTATCGGCACCGGAAATCCACCGAAATCTAGAAAAATGCGTTTTTATGCCATATTGAGCTGTAAAGAATGTATAGAAAAAGTTGGCCGAGGTATTGGAAATGTTTTCTTTCATTGGTAAGTAAATTTGTTTTTAAATTGTTTGTGAAAAAGTGGCACGCTTGGTTTTTATACAGTTGGAGGGACTTGTGTTATCTAGTTTGATTTGTGTCTGTGATCCCGACTGACATATCAACACCCATCCTAAACCATTAGTGATAGAAGTTTGAAATTTTGAGAGGATATTGATTTAATAATGTATGTAGGTATCATTTAAGGTTGCACTAGTCAACGGCACGAACTATTTTGTGCGCAGGGTTAAAATGCATTTTATATCAACCGACAACACGTGCGGAAGAGGTATATGCTGTGATGAGCAGTAGGAAGCTAGTTCGTGTACGAATACATATTTTTGCAAATTTTTAGCGAAATGGATAATGATTTAGGACGAAACCGAGCGCGCGAAATTTTATAAACAGACCTTTGGCTGTCTAGATATCATGAAAAAACTACGTAATCTATCTGTTCAAAATAAAATTATTTGCATTGTTGAACTACTAATCTATCCCTATATGGAGGCCGTTTTGCAATTTTCCGTCTTCTTATGGTATGCATTTGCGCTCAAAAATGCGTTAAAATTAGTGTCGAAATGTGGAACTTTCGACGCTCATAACTTTCAAATATTTTCTATTTTTACTTTTTTGCTTCCATACAGGGCTAGATAATGATGAGACCAATTGATATCACTTTTTATTTTGAACGTACATCGTCAAACAGTGGAATAATCCCCAAACTACGTTTGTATGGAAGAATTTTTGACTAGTGTAACCTTAAGAAAGGATTTTTCGATATTTATCACCTAAAGAAATGATATAAGTGATGAAAGTATGGTCATTTTTAGGGTTCCGTACTGAAAGGGTAAAAACGGGATCCTATTACTAAGACTCGACTGTCCGTCTGTCTGTCTGTCACCAGGCTGTATCTCATGAAACGTGATAGTTAGACAGTTAATATTTTCACAGATACTAAAAACAGAATAGAATAAATATTTAGGTGGGACTCCAATACAACAAACGTGATTTTCTTGCCGATTTTTGCGATAATGGTACGGAACCCTTTGTGCGCGAGTCCGACTCGCACTTGGCCGGTTTTTATTTACTCTTAGACCGTCTGTAAGCTCCATTAGATTTTCAACAACTGACCAGGAGACCAAGATCCTGAAGTAAAAAAAAGACGGGGCTGGAATCATGGGTGGTGACTCTCAAACTAGGTACCAGGAGTACAGAAATAAAGAAAAGTAGTAAGTATATTCGGGGATGGAATCATATGTGGTAAAGACTCTCGAACTACCTGGAAATCAGAATCATGAAGAAGGTAAAAATCACAAAATCTTTATTAAATTAATCAGAGCGAAGCCGGGGCCAGCCAGTATTAAATAATGAAACAATCAACTGTGCTGAGTCATGAAGTGCCCGCCTAGATATTGGCCCAGATACGAGCCTATTAGTTTTAACTAATTATTACGGTCAGTTAGACAAAGGAATCGGGTATTACCTACTTACTTGTTTGTACTCTATTGATTGACTTTAGTAGCCATTGTACTGTAGTGGTGTTTGTTTAACAATGTGGGCAAAGCACAACATAAATATTTTTAACGTTGTGTCAATCTCATGTCAAGTGCCTGGCTGTCACATTGCTGCAGTTTACAAATGCTTGACAGTCGTTTGCTAATGTGTGCGTTCTTCTTCGTCGTGATCAATGATTCAAATTTTGACCACAATTCAACCAGGTCGACAGCATTGTGGTGTGTTGATAAGTCTTAAAGAAACAGGGTGAAGTATATTTATCATTTCATAAAGATTTATACTAGGCTCTTGAAATAGTCTGAACTATGCTCCTGGCTAGTTACATGATGAACATACCAACTCTATTGTCATACAACCTTTACATAATAATCAGACTATACACGCAACCAAAGGGCTTTTTTCAATTCTTTGTCTATTGCTAGGATAAAAATATTTTTGGTGTTAAAACACCAGTCCTGAAATCCCAAAAGAAAATCAGCCTTTTCCCTACATTTTATCAAGTTAAGTACCGAATAGATGTTTCTTTATAGTTGTTACAAGGAACCCTTACAGTTTCGCCATGTCTGTCTGTCCGTCCGTCTACCCGCAGCTTAGCTCAGAGACTCATAGCACTATAAAGCTATAATTTGGCATGGATATACATATTAATCACGCCGACAAAGTTGAAAAAAAAAAAAGTTTCTCCTGTACACGTAAAGTGGGACTGCTTTTTTTTCTCATCTATGCCATGGTGTGGGGTGTCGTTGGATAGGCGTATATTGCGTAAAATTAGGCTTTCAATTGCATATTTTTGTGAGAGGCTTTAAAAAATTACAAGTAATAATCGAACAACTTATAAAATGTACTTGGAAAAGTAAAAAGTTTTTATATTGACGTATGGGACAACAGTTATCGAACTGCAAAGTTAATTTTTTCCCTTCGTTAAAACAATGTTAAACCTATTTATTTTGGTGAATATAGCTATTTTTAGGGGACCCTCGGCGCGCGAGTCAGACTCGCACTTGGCCGGTTTCTTTATAATTTCAGATTAGATTTTAGATTAAAAGTTGTTAAGATTAATGAGAATGATTCGCACCTCGAAGGATTGGCAACGAACTAAAAGTCATTCTGTACATTGATCACCCCCCCCCCCCCTATATTTTATTTCTCATCATAATAATTTCTATTTGTCATAACAATTTTCCAGCACGTGTTTATTGGTTGCAGCGTCCAAGTGTAGATGTTTCCGTACCACGGCCTGGGATATTACTCATCGCGACGCGGAAGTGCAGACAGGAACATCCGCGATTGCAGCCCAGTCGTGTTTGTCAATGTTCCACTGATTTATCGTCTGTGGTCGCTGCCAAAACTGCACACATGTGTGTTTACCTTTACTACAATTTACGATTTACTTTTAGCGGCACGCACTGAATGTGTACAGTCATGGTCGATTGACGTTTACAGCTATCGTTAAGCCACTAACAGTTACGGGTGTGTAGTTTTTGCTTTAAAGCTTGAGAATGCATAAGAGCGTATTTCGAGGTGTTTTATAGGTTGACTTGTCCTCTTTTTGTGAACTTCAAACAAATGAAGATGAAACAAGTATTGATTGATTCGCGTGAGAATAGTGGAAATCTGAAATGGTTTTTTTGTGTAATTATCATAACTCATTTCAGTTTGGTACCTATCTTTTGTTGTAAACCTGTCGATCCTATATTTAAGCGGACAGCTGACAGAAACGATTCCTCATTCTTTAAACCCTGTAAAAGGATAAAAGATGACGATGTGTAAGCGAAACATAAGCGCCCAAAAGAACGGCCTTGAACTTCTCAACTTTAATAAATTCAATAAACACTGAATTATCTCTATTAGATCAATATTAGTAAAAGCTCATTTAAAATTAATCATGTGGCACTAAAGTAATTTTAGAGAATTATAAGTTGACCTAATACAGCAAACTGCCTGAGTCATCGAATGTAATTACATTTATTTGGGCTTACATTATGTAAATGAAAAAACAATTAACTTTAATATCAACATGCCTAAGTATTGTTGTATTTAGATTTTGCTCTTGCCCTTATTCTAATGTATTTGGGTACAACGAAACATGTCCTCTACTTCTTCCTTACTTCTCTATTGGTCGTAATATCTTCTTTCTAGCCTCATGTGTCAACCCAAGTCATCCGTCGTTTCTTTGAAATTCCCGTAGGGGTAGGAGAGTTTTTGCTACTAGAGAAAGTGCTCAACATTTATACCGAGTCATTCATTAATTTTCAATGATCTAAAATAATAAAAAATACAAAATTATATAATTAGCACATGTAACAGAGAACACTTTATGAGGCTACAAAATACTCGCCTTTCAACGTTTATCATTATTTTAAATTGATTACAACTTATAATAAAATGTTAACAAAATAGTACATTATGGTACCAGTGTGCAATGTTGGTGATTACCGCTGAGGCGCCATTGAGAACCGAGCCGTAGGTGAGGGTCTTAAGAGAGCCCAGGACGGTAATCATCAATACACACGTGTATCATACGACGTTTTTCAACACACTTGTGAAGAAAATAATACTAAAAAATCATTTTCAACAGTAAAAACGTGTAGTGAAAATTTATTCACAATGGCGGGCGAGATTAATCAGTTTTCCTATGCGCGCGCATTTAACAATGGCGATCGGCCATAGACTAAAAGAATGAGGTTTCTTTTTTTTTGGCTTTTCGTGGATAGTGTTTTAGCCACGTACAAAATAGGGAATTTAAATTTTTCTTAATTAGGGAGCAAATAAAATTTATATTTGAGTGAAAGTTTTATTTATGTACGTACAAGTTGAAATTTATCTATTAAAATACGAAGTTGCATGAAATGAGCAAGCAATAGGTACAATAATTTATTTGTACTATTGAGCACGATCTTTTTTGTATCGAAACTTTTTTAAGAACAAAGCAACTCAACCAATAAATTGAAAAACAACTCTATAACTCACTTGTGAATAATAGCAATGAAAAAGTCACAGTTTGATAACAGGTATCATTATGTGCCTAATTGCGGTGAAATTAGAGCCACTTTATGAGCAAGTGTGTTGAAAATAATATTACCATATTAACATTTATGCAAATTATTTAGAAGCATTATAATTTTCTTACTTGCATTTAAGTAGGACAAAATAAATAAATTTAGGTAAATATCAGCTGGTCGCACGGTATACTAAAAATACTGGTAGCCGTGCAAAATGCCGTGAAAAATATACCGAGTCAAAATTTTACCAACGAACAATTTCCTTCATCTTCGCTAAGGGGCTGGGGTGTGTTGGCAAACTTACGCTTTGAAAATTCAGCGACAAGCCTTGTAGGGCTTGGCTTTGTTGATGCAGTCCTACCTTGTCTGGCTCCATCAGAGACGGCAAGGTGGCGTGGTTTTGAGGGAGAGCGCAACGGTCGTGTAGATCCTCAAGGCAAGTGCGGTGATTTACCTTCACGTGGTTGCCGCCCTGTTCTTGGTCTAGTTCCCTATGAAATAGACGTAACAGAAATCATCGTGCGACGTATCACAGGGGTGGAGAGGTCATGCCCCTGGGTGTCCACCATCGAACAAGATCGATTGATGGATAGCAATGACCTCCTGCGTGTTATTGCCGTGCGCGGGGACCCGTACGGAGGGATGAAGGGATCCTGGTGGTTGAGTGGAGCAGGCTGCACACAACACACCACTTTGGCCCGGATTTCCTCTCAAACGGGAGGTCGTGGGGTAGCTACCCACGATCAATCGGCTGAGGCATCCCATAAGCGGGATGTCAAGCGAGGATCGGTTTAGTGGGGGGGAGGGCGGCCGGCGTGGCGTGGGGTTTCGGGATGAGTAGCGGCATAGTCTCGTGCCGTATACAGTCTCGTGATCTTCCGTCGCGTGCAGGTTCATCTACTTTTCACTAAGCTGGTCCTATACCGAAGGAGTAGCTTTGGCGTCACTTGTTTGAGCGAGCGACGTCCCCGACTGAGGGCTCCGTGGCGGGTGGAGAGCTCCAACGGTGAATAATCTGAATCCGAACTCATGGATAAAGAGACTAATAAATCAAAAAAATATAAAAAAAACAAAAGCTGCGGCCCGCTCGTGCGATGCGCTTACACAAAACACACCAAGGGCTGCGTCTTCAGATGCGCCTTTCATGACTAACCCAAGGGTTGCGTCTCAAGATGCGCCTAAGCGACAACCGCCTAAGGCTGCGTCCTCAGATGCACCCAACACACACAAACACTCGGCTGCGTCCAAGGATGCGATGAGGAAGGCAACCGCAAGGGATGCACCACAACAGGCTGCGTCCCAAGCAATCCCAATCCCATCTGTGTTCAAGGATGCGCCACCTAACACTACCCGTTTTTCCTACGTGGGTAGGCGTGTCAAATAAACGTTCGTTTTTAGCTCCCTTATTCAAAATTAATTTAAAAATAGTTTTAATTATATTTCAATATTCATATGTTCTAAATAACTGACAAATCCACCTTCGCTTCCTACTCTCCTATCACTCATTCACTTTCACATCCACAACACTTCACTACTTCTAACCATGGACAGCAGGCTGGCGCAAAGCATGGAGGAACTGGAGAAGCTGTTTAGCTCGCGCATGCAACAGTACGAAGAGAAGTTGCAGAGAGCTACAGCTGGCAGTGACACCACACACTCAGACCTTGCATCATTATCAAAGGACTTCACCGAATTTAAATATTTTGTCTGCAAATCACTATCACATTTTAAGACCCAGGTTGAACTACTGTCATCGAGCCTGGATAATCATGAGACAGTAATGAGGAGAAAGGTTCTGTTGTTTCATGGTATCCCTGAAAAACCTGGTGAGAAGTTGTGCAGCACAATCCTTGAAGTAATCGCCAACCAGCTGAAGATTGATGACTTCAAGATTGATTATCTAAACGTGTGCCACAGACTTGGAGCTTCTCAGGGCAAGACTAGACCTGTGCTGGTACGCTTTAATGAGATGGAGCATCGTCGTTTGGTCTGGGAAAGCAAGACCTCACTTAAAGGCAGCGGGACCACTGTCTCGGAATTCCTGACCAAAACTCGGCATCAGGTGTTTATGGCCGCCCGCAAGCACTTCAGTGTTAATAGTTGCTGGTCTGCGGAGGGGAAGGTAATCGTCATGACGCCGGACAAGTCTCGCCGGAA
Organism: Orthosia incerta; assembly: GCA_948252205.1. Lineage (NCBI taxonomy): Eukaryota > Metazoa > Arthropoda > Insecta > Lepidoptera > Noctuidae > Orthosia > Orthosia incerta. The sequence continues at coordinate 14,478,661 of OX411748.1, forward strand.
GATAGCATCCATGGGTGAGCTTCGTACTTTAATCGCGCTATTCCCCACTGCAGTCACTGCTGGGGCACCTGAGGACCCTGGGCCTGCTACTGCAGCTGCATTGCCTAAAACCGCTACACCTAGAGCGAAGGTTGTGAGGAAGGTCCGTCGCTGAGTCTGCGGTTTCAGGCTACCTCTCGAATATTTTACTTACTTATATTTACATAGTAAGCGGGTAATGAGGGTATATTTTTGGATAAGTTTAACCTGTGTTCTACCCATTTTTTATACCTTGTTGCAATTTCTATTTTATTTTTCATATTACTGTAAGTCTACCGGTAGATGTTTTTGTTTTATTTTGTACAATACTACCTGAATGATTTTGTTTACTTTTCTTTTACTTGACTTTGACATTTGACGTCTGTCACTCTCATACGTCTCGAACCATTATTTTACGTTTCGTTACACTGTGCGCGTTTACATTGGTCTGTACCCGTTAGTTGTGGGGTGATATTCTCGAAATATTATTTCTTTTTCTTTGTCTTTTTTTTTTTTTTTTTTTTTCCTTTGCTTTCTCACTTTTATAACTGTACCTTGAAGTTCTGAAATTTTGTTAAAATCTCTTCCAACGACAGCGTACAGGTGGCTTTGTTAGTTGAGCGAATTTTTAATTGTTTTTAATTGCTGATATTTTTTTGGATATATTTATTTTTAGGTATATTTTTATCACTTTAGTTAGTACATTATATTTATATATTATTATATTTAATACCAACTATGATCGATGGTGATTTTGATGATGAATTTTTCTCGTGTTCTTCGTCTTCTAGCAGCTCCCTTGGTGCGGCGAGTAGTTCTTTCTCTCCTTTGACCCTTGGTGATCAGATTGCCACGTTGTTTTCCCAGTACCCCAATAACCTTAACATAGCTCACATTAATGCCCAGAGTGTTCCTGGCCATTACTCCGATCTTCTGGCTTCCATTAACTGTGCACATATTGACGCTTTACTGATCTCTGAGTCCTTCCTGAAACCATCTCTTCTTTCTGTTCACTATGCCCTCCCAGGTTTTGTTCTCATTCGTAATGATAGAACAGGGAAGGGTGGTGGTGGTGTTGCCATATATTTGCGGGCTGGTATTCCCTTCAAGGTTATCAGTACATCACCATCTTCCTACTCGGGGTCAGCAGAGCATCTTTTGAAATCTCTTTACATCACTCTAAGATGCTTCTTGGAGTGATGTATAGCCCTAACCTAAGTATCGATTACTTCGATTCTTTTGACACGCTTTTAAATGATTTTTGTCCAACTTATGACCACGTAGTCTTGATGGGTGATTTTAACACTTGTCTTCTTAAAAATGACTTGCGTTCTCACAAACTTCAAAATCTCTTATCTTCTTTCAACCTCAGTACATTGCCTCTCTCCGCCACTCATCATTTTCCTAATTGCACCCCTTCTCTTTTGGACTTAATGATTGTTTCTAAAGTTAATAATATATCTGTTCACGGTCAGCTCACTGCTTGTTTCTCCTATCACGATTTAATCTTCTTGTCTTACAAGATTCGCCCTCCTAAGCGCAAGCCATCATATATTTTCCTTCGGAACTACAAGGGCATAGATCTGGACGCATTGTTGCGTGATGCTAGTGGCATTGACTGGACGGATGTTTTGGAGAGCTCCAGTATCAACGATATGGTTAGTATTTTCAACTCTAAGATACTCGGCCTTTACGATAGTCATGCTCCTATTCGTCGTGTCAGAGTCAAGTATGTACCGGCTCCCTGGCTCACGCCTGCCATTAAGGATGCGATGGTAAATAGAGATCGAGCCAAAAGGAGGTTAAAGCGCCGTCCTTCCGAGCGCAATCTGAGCTCATATCGTGAGATGCGTAATCGCTGTAGTCGTATGTGTAGAGATGCAAAGAGACGCTACTTCCATAATTCTCTGGACAACCGGAACTCCTCTGAAGTCTGGAAGTTTCTGAAAACTGTTGGCATTGGTAAGTCCCCTGTCGTTGCTAGTAATGATACTGACGTGTGTGCTCTAAACAAGCATTTCTCACTTCCACCCGTTACATTGGATCCACACGTCAAATCAGCTACATTAAATAAGCTTTCCGCCTTGCCGATGCCACGGTGTTCGTCTTTCGATTTCAGTCCTGTGAGTGAAAATGATGTCAAGAAATCTATCTGTGCTATCTCCTCCTCCGCAGTTGGTAATGACGATCTATGTTCAAGAATGATTACTCCTATCCTCTCCACATTACTGCCCGTTTTAACCCATATTTTTAACTACTCCTTGTTTTCTTGCTCTGTTCCTGATGCCTGGAAGCTAGCACATATTATTCCGTTACCCAAAAAACCTAACCCTGTGTCACTAACCGATTTTAGACCCATTTCCATCCTCCCTTATCTTTCCAAAGTTCTTGAGCACGTTGTTCATCAGCAACTGTCTCTGTTTCTATCTAGTAATGATCTTCTTAGTCCTTTTCAATCTGGTTTCCGTCCTGGTCACAGTACTGTCACAGCTCTTTTAAAGGTGACTGATGACATCCGCTGGGCCATGGACCACAAATCTCTCACGTTACTTGTGCTTCTTGACTTCAGCAGTGCCTTTAACTCTGTTGACTTCGACATCCTTCTTGGGATCCTTAAATCTTTTAATTTCTCCTCTTCCACTATTGATTGGTTCAACTCATATCTCAGGGGCCGCTCGCAGCGGGTACGCCTTGACGAGTCTTTCTCGGATTGGTGCTCTCTTACTGCGGGTGTGCCCCAGGGTGGCGTACTCTCTCCTCTTCTCTTTTCTATTTTTATTAACTCTGTTTCTAGAGTTATCTCTTGCAACTTCCATCTCTACGCTGACGACCTGCAGCTTTACCGTCATTTTTTGAGCCTAGACGCGGAAGCCGCTGTGGCCGCCGTAAACAGTGACTTGGACTTGATTGGGGAGTGGTCGCGGTCCTTTGGGCTGCAAATCAACCCTAAGAAGTCTCAGGCCTTAGTTATCGGCGGTAGGCACATGCGGAACAGGCTTAATGTTACGTCGCTGTCTCCACTTTGGTTGAATGGAGTTCAGATTGAATACTCGGGGACTGCTAAAAACCTGGGGGTAATCTTGGACTCGTATTTGTCGTGGACTGCCCATGTCGCTGAAGTCAGTCGCAAGGTGCACTACACGTTTCACTCGCTGAAATGCCTCCAGAGCTTTTTGCCCTTGAACACCAAAATTTCTCTAGCTCAAACTCTCATTCAGCCCATCATCGACTACGCCGACGCCTGTTATTTGGATGCCACCGAGGAGCTTTTAAATAAACTTGAGCGTTTGCAAAATATATGTATTCGTTTTGTTTTTAATCTTAAAAAGTATGACCATGTTTCTGGCTTTCGCAAGATACTCAAGTGGCTCCCAATTCGACTTCGCAGGAACTCTCGGATTTTGTGTCTGCTATTTAACATCCTTCATAATCCTAAAACGCCATCCTACCTCCGTGAACGCTTCTCCTACTCCCGTCCTGCGGATGCACCTTGCAGGTCGCATCTTAAGAATCTCCTTGATACTCCTTCCCACACAACCGACTTCTACTCCTACTCCTTTACTGTGCACGCGGTGCGTTTGTGGAACTTGCTGCCGCCTGACATAAGGGACTGCGAAACTCTTGCAGTTTTCAAAAGAAGAGTGAAAGAACACTACCTTTCCATTCCGTCATAGTTGTATATAATATGTATAATTATCTTTTAATATATATTTGTATTTATTTAGTATTTTAGTATTTATTTTAGTATTTTTGTATTTAGTATTTGTAGTATTTACTTATAATTACGTATGTATGTTTACGACAGTATATTTTATTTGCTATATTGTATATTACCTACATAAATATGAATTGTTTTATGTCGTTATTTTTCACCTCCACACACATTGTCTACATCTCTTTTTTTGTCATTTTCCTTTCGCAGGTATGCTGGAAGAGATTTCATTAGAAATAAGCATCACCTCTGTACCTATTTTTCTGTTCCTTGTTCTTGTCCTTGTATTATGTGTGTGTACAAAATTGTTAAATAAATAAAAAAAAAAAAATACCCTGACCGAAAAGCCAAGGACAGTTCTCGATCACGGCGACTCGAAGAGTACTGCAGACGTGGATGCGCCCAAAACACGGGTTGCGTCAGCGACTGCGGTCTCTGAGAGGGACCTGACGAATCTAGCCGAAGGCCCATTGGCAGGATCATCTAACGCCAATAAATGGCAAACAGTTCCCACCAAAAAGACGCTCCCCAAGGCGGTGTCTGCTACGGCGGACACACCAACAGGCGAGGCTGCCACCAGCGCTAAGCGCAAACGCAGCACGAGGCCTAGAGGGCGTAAAAAACAGGTAAAAAACTTGGAACAACCGGCTAGGGCGCAGAAGCATTCGCGTCCCGAGGATTCCGTCACACCGACTGGGGTAAGCAAGAAGAGAAAGCCTGCTCGCTCCCATATGGTTGATGGAACCCTGGGAAGCTACGCCGAAGCGGCCGCGTCGTTCAGGAACAACGAGCTGTGTGTTGCCGTCATGACCGAGCCCTTCATGGACATGACGCAGGAGCAAGCGGAGGGGATCCGACAAACGATAGAGGACCAGCTCCGGGCTCTACTGAAGGCAGTTCCTGACCCAGCCACCCCAACCCAAAATACTGCGATCCACTTCAGAGGTCGGGCCCACTACGCTGAAGGCGTCCTCGAGACATGGTGCGAGGACGACTTCACACTGGCCTGGCTCAAGGGGGTCATAAACAACACACCGTCCCCGTTACCGGAGACCAGACTCACCGTTCGGCCTCAAGCCGATATACCCAAGAAGGCATTGTGCATGCTGTATGTCCCCGAGAACAGCGAGGACACTTCAGACCTTCTCGGGATGTTGGCGAGACAGAACCCTAACTTAAAAATTAACACCTGGACTCTGACACACGCAAAGGTTAGTCAGGAGCCACCGAGTACCTGTCTCTTCTTTCGTGTGCCGGAGTCCATGGTAAAAACCATTAAAGACCAGCAGAGGCGAGTATACTACCTTATGGGTAGTATATACATCCGGTTCCTGAAGGAAGGTGGAACCAAGGAGGATGCCGCTGCGCCATCAACCTCAACGACCTCGAATGCGCCTGAGGCGGAGCTTGGTCCGCCGCTGCTTGGGCGTTCCCAGTCGCCTCTCGCGACGGGGACCGCTGGGGAAGCGGTGGAACTGGCGACTTCTATGGCAGCGCTTGAGGTCGACTCAACTGAGGGATCAACACGGGATCCACCCTCGCCCGGACTAACTTCGGACGAGGACTGCTTTCCGCCGGAGGGGGGAAGTAGGGACGAGGACAGCGATCCCTGCTTCTCTCCTTTGCGGGAAGACTAGGATCCTGCAGACCAACCTCCAGCACAGTCAAACTGCGTCGGCTACTTTACGCAGAGTGCTGGAGAACCAACAAGAGAAGACCATGGCCCTCATCCAAGAGCCGTGGATTAGAAGAGGCAAAATATGCGGTCTTGCTAACATCGGAGGTAAGTTGCTGCTAGACACCTCCGTAAGTAATCCGTGTACCTGCATATTGGTCCCAAAACATGTACCTAACCTATTAATAAACGAATTCTGTTCAAGGGACCTGACAGCAACCAGGCTTTTCAGAACCGAACACGAACGCCCGGACATTGTACTAGCCTCGGCATACCTGCCAGGCGACGCGGACGTGCCTCTACCAGAGCTCGCCTTGCTGGTGGAGTACTGTGAAAGGGAGAAACTCGAACTAATCATCGGCACAGATTCCAACGCGCATCACACGCTCTGGGGTAATGTCAAAACCAACAACCGAGGTGAGGAAATGCTTGATTTTATTCTTAGCAATAACCTTGTACTACTTAACAAGGGTTCTGAACCCACCTTCATAAACGCAAGATCGCAAACAATAATAGACCTAACTTTAGCAACTTTAGGTGTATCCAACTCCATCCAGGACTGGCATGTGTCCAACGACATATCATGCTCAGACCATAGATGGATCCGCAATATAGACGTACATGTAAACAAAATCACGTCCATCCTATTATCTAGCTATGAACAGTCGTGTCCCCTCACCATACCCAGGCGAGGAATCAGGCAGTCCTGGTGGAGTCCTGAACTGGAGAGACATCGACACAAACTGAGAAGGCTATTCAACAGAGCTAGGAACACACGGTCGCCAGAAGACTGGGATCGTTACACAACAAACCGCAAAACATATAAAAAACTAATTCGCCTCCGAGGAAAAACAAGTTGGAGGCGCGTTTTGTACTAACATTGAAAACAACAACCAGGCAATAAGGGTCAAAACATGTCTTGCTAAAGAGACAGACCTTTCTATAGGATGCCTGAAAAAACCAGATAACACTTATACAACAAACGACGCAGAAACTAGTGAACTACTCCTAACTACCCACTTCCCGGGCTGCCAGATTGCCACCCAGCAAAACTGGGTACCGTACAGGGAGAGAGCTACGAGTAGCTTAGACTGGGAGGTGGCGTTTGATGTTATCGACAAAGACAAAATAACGTGGGCAATCAACGCCTTCCTGCCATTCAAGGCAGCGGGGATGGACGATATCTTTCCAGCTCTGCTCAGATGGAGCGGTGGTCTGCTGGCTGATTACCTAGTCAAGGTATTTCGGGCCTGCCTGGCTCACCGCTATATCCCCATGAAATCGCGCGAAGTAAAAATAATATTTATTCCGAAACCAGGTAGGGGCGACTACACCCAGCCCAAATCTTTTAGACCTATAAGCCTCTCCTCTTTCTTCCTGAAGACACTGGAGAGGCTGGGGGACAGGAAGATAAGAAACCAAATTTCGATACAAAAACCTCTGCATCCCAACCAACACGCCTACTGTGCAGTCAAATCAACTGAATCAGCGCTCCACAGAGTAGTCTCACGCGTAGGAAATGCTCTCAAAAACAAAAATTCAACCCTAGGCGCCTACATTGATATCGAAGGTGCTAAAAAAGGTCGACAAAACTAACTTTACTAGCATCGGTCAGGCACTCAACACGCACCGTGTTGCGCCGACGCTTGTAGAATGGATTAACTACATGCTAAAAAACCGAGCTATTCAATTTACTGTGAACACTACCACACGAGGTATCGTGAGTAGGGGCTGCCCACAAGGTGGGGTGCTGTCACCACTTCTGTGGAATCTAGTCGTTAATGAGCTCATTGCAGAGCTCAACGCCAGCAGTCTTTACTCGGTAGGATACGCAGATGACATAGCAATTCTAATCTCGGGGAAATTTGAGGGCATCTTATGTGATCTCATGAGAAAGGCCTTCAAAATAATCGAGAGCTGGTGCAAAGCACGAACTGTCGGTTAACCCCTTAAAAACGGAACTAATAATGTTCACCAACAAACGAAGTTTGGGACTGCATAGGCTTCCAAAACTTTTCAACACAGAATTAACACTTAAAGAGGAGGTCAAGTACTTGGGGGTAATTCTTGATAGTAAATTGCTCTGGAACAAGCATCTTGACTACAAACTCAACAAATGCACAATCGCACTCTACCAGTGTAAAAAAATGTTAGGAAAAACATGGGGGCTGTCTCCAAGGATTACTCTGTGGCTATACACAGCGGTAATCAGGCCAATGCTAGCTTATGGCGCTCTGGTTTGGTGGACGAGGACAGAACTCTCAACCACCATCACCCGACTCCAACGGTTCCAGCGACAAGCCTGTTCAGCTATCACCGGCTGCATGAGAACCACCCCAACAGCAGCCATGGAGATAGCCCTACATATAACTCCCCTGGACCTGTACATACAGCAAGAGGCGGCGCTAGCTGCTATCAGGCTAATGCATCCTAGGCATATGGGGCAAAAACCTCACAAGTCCACACGCTAAAATCCTGGACCGGGCGATTGAGTATCAATCTCTCATCGCTGCTCCGTGTGATAGAATACAAAAACAACCTATGTTCAGCAAAAACTATAACATACAAACAATAGAGGAAGAAAGGGATCAGTCAGGAGCCTATGAAGTGCGAATCTACACAGATGGCTCAAAAACTAATAACGGTTCAGGTGCTGGCGTACACTCCCTTGACCTCAACATTAACTTTCACATACCGCTAGGCACACATAGCTCGATATTTCAATGTGAATGTGTCGCCTTAACACAAGCTGCAAAAACCGTAAAGCGTTTAGATATCCAGAACTACGGAATCAGATTCCTATCTGATAGTCTGGCTGTGCTCAAAGCTTTAGAAAACAAACTAACTAACAACAAATTAATCTTTGAGTGCCACCTCGCCCTGGAGAGTATATCAAAATCCAATCGAATCACCCTCCTGTGGATTAAGGGGCACAGTGGATCCCTAGGCAATGATGCCGCTGATGAACTTGCGAAAAGGGGCTCCGAGATGTTAGTGCTAGGCCCGTACCCACTTATCCCATTGCCCTTCTCGCAATTTTGTGCGTGGATTCGTCAAAGATCAACAGAACTACACAATAACAGATGGTCACGGGCAACAGACTGTAGACAGTCAAAAATGGCTTTGCCGAAAGTACACCCGCGTCTCACTAAAAAATTACTCAGCCTGAGTAGAAATAACCTCAAAATAATTTTAGGGATAATAACGGGCCACACCCTTCTTAACAAACATTTATTCAACATAGGTGTCACGGACAGCCCAATTTGCAGGGGCTGTTTTAACGCCGAAGAAACAGCCGCCCACGTAATCCTGGAATGCGAGGCCGTGGCTTCTCAACGCGAAGAAACCCTCGGAACAGTGAGGTCGCTCCGTGAAGCCTGTGAAGCTCCCAGGAAGCTTCTGTGCTTTTGGACGGAGCTGGGCTGGCTATCCACACGGTAAAGCAGTTGATGGAGAAGTGCCAAGAATATAACCTGCCCCTGTGCCTAGCTTTCGTCAATTATGAGAAAGCGTTCGACAGTGTCGAGCACTGGGCCGAGTTCCACGCTCTCCATCGCTGCCACATTGATTCCCGTTACGTGGATATACTGCGGGAAATATATACCTCGGCCACTCTGCAGGTCCGAATGCATACACTATCAAAACCCGTACCGATCGAGCGGGGAGTGAGACAGGGTGACACCATTTCACCGAAACTTTTCACAGCAGTCCTAGAAGATATCGTGAAAAGCTTAGATTGGGATTCGTGTGGTGTTAACATCAATGGTGCCTACCTGTCTCACTTAAGATTTGCAGATAACCTTGTGCTTTTCGCTGAAAACCTCGATGACCTCCAGAAAATGCTTCAGAACCTTTGCGATGCTTCTTTTAAGGCAGACCTTAGAATGAATATGGCCAAGACGAAGGTTATGGCAACCCTCTGCAGCGATTCAAATACTCTTGTTAAAGTCGGCAAAGAAACGTTGGAGATGGTTGACCGGTATGTCTACCTTGGTCATATTTTTTCATTTGGCAAAGAACATCAACAGTCGGAGGTATCGAGAAGAATACAGCTCGGATGGGCCGCTTTTGGCAAACTGGACGATATTTTGAAGTCAGCCAAGATACCACAATCTCTGAAGACCCGCCTCTATAACCAGTGTGTTTTGCCCACCATGACCTACGGTGCCGAGACGTGGACGCTTACATAGGAGGCTGTGTACAGGCTTCGAGTTGCTTAGAGAGCTATGGAGCGTTCCATGCTTGGCATACGGCTAATAGACCGAGTTCCAAACGTTGAGATCCGAAGACGTACGAAGGTTTCTGACGTCGGAAAACGAATTTCGGAATTGAAATGGAGCTGGGCAGGACACCTGGCAAGGCGCGTTGATGATAGGTGGAGTAAGGTGGTGACTGAATGGCGTCCAAGGACTGGAAGAAGAAGTATTGGTCGTCCAGCGGCGAGATGGGCAGATGACATTGTTGCCATTGCGGGTAGAACCTGGATGAGGTTGGCACGGGAACGTGGTGATTGATACAAGAAGAGAGAGGCCTATGCTCAGCAGTGGGCGAAGTCGGGCTGTGGATGATGATGATGGGCTGGCTATGTTAGCCAGTACCCACACGCACAACGGACCAAATGGGAGTCTAAGTGCGGAAAAGGGAGTCCTACTACTACTACTACTACTACTACTCGGCTTCGCTAATAGTAAATTTTTGAAACTCATGTCAAAAGGATCAAACCTGTTTCGGTATATCTATAAGTAGAGGACATTTTTCGTTGTACCCAAATACATTAGAATAAGGGCAAGAGCAAAATCTAAAAAAAATATGATGGCCGCCTAATTCCCCGGATTTCTTCGTAATTTTAGAAGACTTGGCCGGGTCGCGACATTCATGGCCAACTTCCATAAAATGAATTTTAAGGAGCTCACGATCAAAACTAAAATAATATAAAAGAACCAACCTACTTTCTTGTTAGTTGCTGATTGTTTTATATTTAACTTCAGTAAGCCTCTTTTCTCTAATTTATTTTTGTAACTCGACGAAAAGTGAAGGAATAAAATTAACTTACGGAACAATTATCCTGAGCTCGCTTTTCGTATTTGACAGGTTTTTCTGTATAAATTCTATTCAAAGGCGTTCGGGCGTCTTCGATTCAATGATCGAAGTTGGCTCATATTTCTTCTGCTACGCAATTCAAGTTTGCTAATGAAAGACCCTTGTAACTTTAATCTTTGTAAAGTAGAAAATCCATCGTGAAACAATTTTACCGCGCGTTAAATATCAACTTATTAAAATATAATTTTCTTCCGCCTGTCAATAAATTTGAGTTTAGGATTTGCTTTAATTACGAATATAAGTCGGTGAGGAAATTTGTAAACCAATAAGTTATTACAACAACCCGTAATCGTGCCCGATTTTAGGTATTTCGGACGAAGATGTGTATGATGATATGTTCGATCAATAATCAGTGTAGCAATTATAGAGGTTGTTCTCAGCACTGTGATAGGTATACCGGTAAGGTGACAATGGGCCTCACCAGGAGGCTTACATTAACCCACGCTCCTTAAGTGATCGAATCAGGATGAAGATATACGCAAAAGAGACAGGATTCGACACAGCCCGGCGAGTTGCCAAACTTAATATGACAATAAACATTTGCTCGCAGAAACGATGGTCAATGGGATCCAAAGGATCTAGAGTAGGACGGCGTACCGGAAGGTGCAGCGTTGGAAGGCGTCCCATTAGGTGTACCGATGACATGGCGAAGGCTGTGTGCACCCACTGGGTGTGATACGCACAGGATCGGCCGATGTCCAGCAACAGCAGCTTCTTTCTGCTGAATGATGAATAATGATGATTCATAACTATAAAATGCTTAAAAAATTCATGAGTCTGAGAAGTCATTTAAAGAATCAACCTGGTTTAAACCAAATGCTCCGGTTTAAAGCCGATCAATAATAATCCTCCATTCACTAATATTAGTAAGGGTTCCCCGTCTAATATAACAATAATAAAACAAACATACGCGCATAATACCTTTGTAATCTGTATTAAGGTAAACCGACTCACAATTAGTGATGAAAGCCGAAACATAATTTAAAACCTCGTTCGCTACGTCGCGTCGGTTAGTTAAAGGTGGATTAATCTGCATTTTTGTTCGGACAGGTTGGCAACACTGATTGCTTTTTTATTGTAACTGTAGTACCAAATTTTACTATATTACTATCAATTAAATTCGACTTTTAAGTAGATTAGGCATTCCCCATCGCATTGGAAAAATTACGATCTTCCATACAAACTTTCATCCCATTTTAATCCCCTTTACCCTTTACAAATCTTTGTTATGTGATCAACAAGGATGGATTTTTTTCACTAAGTCCACACTGAATGGGGAAGAATTTTCATTATTTATGGAACTTTGTCCAAAATTTTGACTCCGTGGGTGAGAGGAACGTTTTTTAGGTGGGATACCTACAAAAGTTACAGATTAAAAGTAGTTCACCAATTTTATGCATATAAAATTATTTATTTAAGGCCCGATTTTTCAATAGTCTGGTAACTTTTAACTGAGGAATAAAAATGGCGGTTTGACAGCTTTTGCATAGAAAATATGTCAAACGGCCATTTTTATTCCTCACTTAAAAGTTATCAGACTATTGAAAAATCGGCCCATGTGTCAAATGTTAACTCACTACTTCAAAAATTAACCCAGTAATGCCTTGTGTGTCCATATAAATAATATAACCAAAGTTAATCAAACAAAATAATAAGTATCACCCGAAACTAGGGCACCAACAAACTATAAAATGCATGACCCTCCCTTCATAACTAACCCTTATTACCCACATCACCACCCCGGGGATTTAAAAGAGTTCATAGGATCATATCACGTAGATGGACAACATCACAGGTACTTACTTTAGTTTCCTACCTGATAATTTACATTCAAAACTTAGATATAATATGTGGGCGTCAAAGCAGAAAGGGTACAGTTCTCGGCATTTAGTTGCCGAGATATACGCAGTTTTGTAAAGTCATACAAACGCAAGTACAGTTTTAATTTGAAATGTCTGATTCAAAGAAAAGTGCAAGTTTTTGAATATTTTGTTAACTCTTATTATTTTATATTATAATTGATTACTCTAGATACCGAACCTAGTCTTAACTCAACACTACTGGACCCTTTTTGCATGGACGCCCACATATTATAATGGTTAGCTGTCTTGTCAACGACACATAACAGCCGAACAAACTAGCTTGTCCTCGCGGTTTTGCACACAACCAAATTGTATGCCGTGAACCAAAACCGCGAGGAAAAAAAAACAAAATATGTACTATATTCACATTGCCGAATATCAGAAGTAGCGAATGCGACATCATATTGAATGGAGAAAAGCTGGACTATGTAAATCAAATAGTTTTCCTGGGAATCACTCTAGACGACAAATTACAATGACCTCACATAACATCTCTTGCGGTTCGGCTTATGCTTTTAGACAGATAAGACAGTTAACGAATGAAGAAACCGCGAACCGTTTGGTCTATTTTAGCTACTTTCACAGCATTATGTCATACGGTATTTTACTGTGGGGTCGGGCGGCTGACATTGAATCAATATTTATATTGCAAAAGAGAGCTGTCAGAGCCATTTATATAAGAAGTCAACGAGAATCTCTGGGAGCTATTTAAAAAGATTAATATTATGACAGTTACTTGCCAATTCATTTATGAAAATAAGTAAGGAAAAATATAAATCTCTTCAGTAAAGTTAGTGATAGACACAATTGTAATACTAGAATTGATCTAACTTAAGTGCACATATCTTTCATGGGGTACTGTGTTAAATTCTAAAACAACAACCTTGTGAGAAATTAAAACTAAATGAAAGAAAATTTAAACTATTGTTAAAAGCACACTTTTTAAACAAGCCTATCACAAATTAGATAATTATATTCATAATAAGATTGCTTGGAAATATGCTGGTTCTGTTCCATAGAACCATGTTTAGTGTAGACAAAATCAACTGGTTAATTAGTAACATTAACATTAAAAACGGGATATTTACCATGTTTACTGTTGGTTAATTAGTATTATATTCACAATTATAGTAATGCTTTATTTTTTTCTTCTCTTTTTGTTTAAGAAATTGACTCTCACACTGTTCCGTTAATGTTGAATTAGGTAATTTACATATGTTTGCAATATTTGTAAGTTTGTGAGAACCATGTTCCTATTTATCAAGTGAAGGAATTTAACTGTTAGTGCTTGTAATACTTTATACCTATACGTAGTATAATAGTGCTGGGTGCATCATCCTCACGTAAATGTTGTAAAACACTTTATTTAAGAGTTTCTTGTCCGTTCTTCTCCATAACAAGCAACTTTTACGAATGGACGGTAAAATCTATTATTATAAACTTTAAATTAATAAATTTAACGTTCAAAAGTGCCGCTTAATGGCCTAGTTTAAATAAATAATGTTTGGTCTTGTCTTTGATTCCGCTCGTATAGCCTATCCCACAGCAACCATACATTTAACGAAACATAATGTTAGCCTATAAGTTATCAGATCGGCTATTCCAGAGATTACTTTTGCAAACATATATTTTACTATTTTACCGTATTAGTTTCGTTTATATATTTTTGTCAACCAATAAATTATCCCACGGAAACTTACTGCCAGAATAAAAAGTAGGTATCCTATGACGTCATCCAGGTGACGGTCTACCCATGTGATTTACAGACTTCAACATTTATGATATTAGGTACTAGCAAGATAAGGTTAACGGTAAAACCTATTCATAAAATAGACAATGATTTTCATTATTGTAAATCTTGTAAACGATAAAACGTATAGCATTTTATACTTGCATGAAAGTCTCAATTTATCCACAAAATATAAAAGGCTCTATTATGCACATTGTTTTTCCGACTATGTACAAATTGAACATCCTTAATCAATTTTCAGAGACAGTATGAAAATAAAAACAAAAATTCAATTAGTAACCACTCCAATTTATCCATTGTTTGTATTTTTTTTATTTATTGGGCCATCCGGAAATTCCATTTTTAACCAACTTCAAAAAAAAGAGGAGGTTCTCAATTCGTCGGAATCTTTTTTTTATGTATTATCCCGATTACTCAAAGACTTAAGGCGATATATACGCCCCAATGTTAACACAGTACTGGCCGTGCGTCCGCTCGATGCCTAAATATCAATATTGAACCTCCTTTTGAACAGTTTTGTTAGCAAAATATTATTTGATTTACATATGCTATGTTAGTTATGAAGAAATGCCAGCCATCAATTTTTCAATGTAAAAATATTTTTAAACATCCAAGTCGTTTTGGAAGAGTTTCCAACAGTTGCGAAAAAATATCGTGTTGTTAATTATTTTTTTAAAGCAGAACTATTAGTTACACGAATTAAACCTTGTTCCAAAAATTATGTTCATGAATAAATATATATTTATTTCAAACCATTTAACCTAGCCGTCAGTCACTAAGGAGTATGCTTGAGAAAGTAACCGTTTTACGGCACTAAAGCGGTTGTAGGCCCATAACAGAGAGTGATTTAAAGAAAGCATGCACGAGTATTTTGAAGCTTCAATATTTTGTGATTTGAAATGCCACCACACCCAGAGGCCAGGCTATGCTTACTAAAGTATCTTCACTCGCATTGGCTATTTAAATGCACAGTGCACAAAAAAGTTAAATAAAGCTTTAATTTGGAGGCGGAAAAGCGATTTATTATGCTGGTACGGAACATAAAAAGCCCGTGAACACTCTACATTATTATTGAATGAAATCAACCCACTCCGTTTCGGTAGCAGGCTTTTATTCATTTACATACAAAAGTGTTACTGCAAAAATTCATGCATCGACAGCTGGCGAATCATTCGGCACAAACACTCAAATATAACCGAACAAAACATAAAAGCAATCAGGATCAAAAACTAAATCAACATCAAACAAAAAGTTCGTAATTACTCTACAAGTACCAACAAAACATTTCCATCGACAAATCGTTCCGCTACTCCGGTTCCTTTCATTCAAATAATATCATATGAGAAGATAAAATGTAAATATATCATACACCTCAGTGAATCAAATACTCAGCGATAAAAATCAGAAGGCGTGAATACATCAGCACGCACCAACAAGATTTACATAAACGAGTCGAATGTTGCCAACGTACGCTTCAACGGATTTTTATTTAAGGGCGAGGAGTCCTGGATGTTCGGAACGTCGTAATGATTTGTTGCTGCTGTTCTAGAATTGTTGCTTCGTTTGAGTTTCTTGATTTATCACCGGGAAGTGGAGGATATAATGTAGCCTCATTAGCGCCCGCAGCAGAGTATAAAGACCTAGCTATTTTTAAATGTAGCACGGGCGTGTTTCAGAATAAATGTTAAACGTAGACATTATTAATACATAAATTCTTGCAGTCGTAAATTTCGTAATTCTTTTAAGGATTAACGAGAATTTATTGAACACGTTCAGAATGTTGTTTCAGCCAAGCAAATATAATTAAAAATAATTAACACCACTTTAACGAATGAAGGTAAAAATCAACTCGGAAATGATTTTCAGCATTACCAAAATTCGAACCATCAGATTAAATCGATGTAAACTTTTGTATTTTTTCGTGCTGTCTACGAGTATAACCCTTCAACCTCTATAACGTGGACGTAATTTGTGTCCTTTTTGGTAACGTAATCCTTAATTAAGCTTTACCAAACCTGGCGGTCCGTTTAATCGGGTTTGTCATTCCTAATTTACCGTATTTAGATCAGGTTACAAAATGTGTTTGGAAGAGGCCACAGAACACCGTTCAGTTTACAAAATAAATTATTTTTACACAAATTTAATGAAACGCACCTGTGTGCGTGGGTAGGCGTACCTTTTTATGCCTTTAAATGGTACATTTATTTAGAAGGGTTAATGATTAATTTTATTTGTAACGCTATTAGAATTGTGATAACAAGATTTACTTGAAAAGTATAATTAAAATTAACTGTTCTTACTGAAGTGTTATATTCTGAGATAGAGTTGCAAGGAAGACTCTCATTTCAAAGCAATATAATAATTGTAGATAATAATAGGTAATGTGAATATTTAATAAACAGTCATTAAACACATGCAATTATTATAATTTTCCTTAAGTGAATTTAAAGAAGGTACTGTTTCCTTAGGACAACTTTATAAAAAAACGTATGTAGGTGTCAAAGCTAACATTACTGGGGTCTACAATTATACCCTTTGTACGAACCGAAGCCATTAAAGGAAAGAAAAACTTAGCGTGTGAATAAGTCTCTCACTACGAGTGTGAGGCCTTTGACTAAAAGTTGGACTTAATGCTATAATACTCAAGTCTAGAAATTGTTGTAGGTAATTCTGGCCTTAGAAGAATTTCGCTCGCGGCTCCACGCACTCGTTAAGGTTTCTAGGTATGTAGATAGTAGGTACTAGTAAGGATACTTGTTAGTAGTAGATACGTATATATAGTAGCCTTATTAGTAGCAATGTAATGGGCTTTAGACAAGTCGCATTCGATGTCAGCGAAGGTGCTAGTCATCGGATTGATCACGTGATTTTTCGATATCGAATCAATATCGATGTCAATCCCATACAATTTTGCCTTTTTAACACGCTTTTATCAGCTTGGTATGTATGTATCTATGTATCAATGTAACGGAATCTTTGAACGTGATTTTCACCCAATTCAAAACGTTGGATTGATTTGAAACTTTGCACACTTATCAAGGACCGATGACAATGCAATAATTTAAATAGTTTGTTTCATTATCCCTACCAGGATCTTCAGGATTAGTGACTTTTAGTACAATTTACTATTAAAGCGTGTTTTTTTAGTTTTTAGAACTACAATTTATTAACTTGCGATGATAGAATGTCACTTATCTAGGGCCTCTTTTTTTTTTTTTTCTATTTTGGCTTCGCACGGTTTGTGCATTTAGCCAGTGTCAAGTTTAGAGTAGAAGTTCTAGTTTCTTTAGATTTTAGTCGTTCAAGTTAGGCCCCAATAAAATGGCGGTAACTTCATTGGAAGCTTCTACGGAGTTTTGTCGACACCATGTACAAACTTTTGTTCTACCGCTGTGTTTTACTTGCCCACACTCGTGCACGTTCACTAATATTATTAGAATAAAAACCACCACTTTTACACTATTAATATTCAATTTAACACAATTATAGGAAAATAAAACAGAGAAGCAACATAGATGCCATCACGTTCCCGCCAAAACTCCTAGGGCCTCTTGTAGAAGTACGATAATATGTCAATGTCAGAAAATTCAACGTCTGTTTTGACATATTACATTATTGTAATGTTTAAATGATATTTAGAATTTTAAAAGGCAACAAACTGCAACTTAAATCTGTTGGTTCGAGATTAAAAAGGGGCAAATTCAATATCTTGATTCAAGACTTTCTGGATCAAGGACTTGATTCAGAAAGTGGTACTTCTGGACACGGCTTGTATTGTTGAGAGCTGGTCGCTTGAATTCCGTTCCCGATACCGTATACGTCTACAATTTTAAATACTTTTAATTCTTTGTTCAAATTATTAAAAAATGTTATTTATGTTTAAATGAATAAACAGACTAAACGAAAACCTTGTGTTATGTAAGTCCTATTACTACACTATTCCATAAATAAATGACCATGCCCTACTTCATTCGCCTTTTGATAAGTTCTCAATTTATTTATTTATTTATGTACACACAAACACACTTTACAGAGAAAAGAAATAATACAGATTGAAGAAGACAAAGGTACTGCTTATTTCATAAGAAATTTCTTCCAGCAGACCTGCGACAGGAAAGTTGGATGATAAACGAAGACACAGTGTGTAGAAAAACAAGGAAACTTAAAATAGACAAAAATAACTTAACTAAACTATAAATTACACATATACCTACCTTAACTAAATAAATATAGAAAATAAAAATACATATATATATATATATACTCAATATATAAAATTACAAGATAGTGGAGAGGTAGTGTTCTTTGACTTGTTTTTTGAATATAGATACATTTTGGGAGTCACGGATTTTAGGTGGAAGTGAGTTCCACAATCGTACTGCATGAACAGTGAAGGAGTGGGAATAGAAATGGGTTTTATGGGATGGGAAGTTGAGATGTAGTTTAAGGCGAGATCTGCACAGAGCATCAGCAGGGCGAGTAAAAGAAAAACGATCGCGCAAGTAGGCAGGGTATGCAGGGTTAAAAAGGATGTTATGTAAGAGACATAATATTCGAGTGTTCCTGCGAAGACGGATAGGGAGCCACTTGAGATCCTTGCGGAACTGAGAGACATGATCGTATTTCCTTAGACCAAAGACAAAACGAATGCACAGATTTTGCAAGCGCTCAAGCTTATTTAAGAGCTCCTCAGTGGCATCCAATATTATACTCAAACGTAAATATAGCTCTACTAAAAGTATTTTAATAAGGTTTCTCTTTGTAAAGAAAATGTCTCTTAGCTAGATTTTCAATGGAAATACTTGAAGAGAACTGGCACAGAAAATAATTATACAGGTACGTACGTCTGGCAATCAAAGTTTGCAATTTGCAAACATGTAATGTGTACTCTCATGTCGGTAGGTATTTTCTTAAGGTTTGTGTGATGAATAATCTAGTCGTTGAATGTCTTTTAATCTTCTGAGAGATGTTACTAAATAAAAACAGTTACATCTTTCAGACTAACATTTCAACAGCATTAAAACTGAAAAGGTTCGTTAAATAAGCACTTACAAGTAAAATTACAACTAACATTTTAGTTAAAATACAAATCTGAAAACGTATTAAACAAGAAAGAAAGTTTATTGCGATAGTTATTTTAATCCTTTGTATCCCGCGACCTTTTATATATAAAGATTCAGTAAAGGGCTCTACGTGAATAGAGTGAAGTCAGAATATGTCCAAATTGTCTAATACGCTCGGCCAGGCCGGCCCATTACGTTTCACAAATAGACCATTAGGTCCCAATCCCTTTGCTATTTCAAAAGGATGAAGGGTTAATTTACGAGCTCAAAATTTAAATCTACGACCAACTTGTTTAATAGCAACCTTCGGGGTTAATTCTGTTGTTAAACTGTATTATTATGAAGCGCTCTTACACGTTTACTTGGGCCAGTGTTACTCTGGAGCGTTCCAAGTTATTAATTGCCCGTACAAGAAAACTTTTCCGGCGTTTGCGTACGATTTAAAAGCTTCCACTTTTGTTGTGTTGTGTTTAAAATACAATGAAGGTTGTACGACCCTTGTTGTGTAAATATAGGTAAATAATTGCGGGTTAATCTGTGCAAATATGGATCAATAGACAATGTGGAAGTTTAAGCGCTCAGGCACTTTCATTAAAGTAGAAACACTGGGGTTGTGGTCGGCAGACGAGTCTGTGGAACGGCTCCCTCGCGTCAGTTGTCCACAATTAATAATAGAGGTCTGCAAGTTGAATGCCACATGTTGTTGCATGGGCTCCTCTCGGCTTGCATGTTGAATACAGATGAGCTTATTTATGTAAATTTGCGTCGCCTCCACGCTAGAGGATGACGCTCCGTTTTGAGTAATCCCCGGCATCGCAAGTGATTGATGCCGAAGCCGTTGACATTCCGCTTTGCTGGCGATCACGGGTGGCTTATGCAAGCTATTTTTTATTATGCCTTCATGTCAGAAAATATTTTAAGCGCCTGAGGCGTGCCACTTTGTTGTTTATGTTCGAAGTAATGTGGAATGAATAATGGAACCTATCGAGCTCGTTTGAGGCTAGACTGTGCCGATATTGAAAATCATTAATTTTGTAACATCTCCTTTAATATTGCACTTGTGATAACTACCCACAAGACTTGTCTACTTGGTGTGCCGACTGAAGTCAAGTAGGTAGGTAGATATTTAAATTGAGAAATACTTTTAAAAGTATGAAGGAGTTAATCTGTGCTGACTCCTGTCATACAGGTCAGCCTAGTTCGGGAGTCAGCTAGGCTTCAATAACTGCTGTAAATATGTCAATAAAGATTATTTGTATTTGTATTGTATTTGTGATCAATTCAATTTATTTATTCATCAACAAATATTTGAGTACATAATTATCTTTAATAATACCACATAAATAAAGCAGGTGAAAGAGGCGCGCTGCAGCAGAGAGCAGAGCAAGACCCAGCCCTGCGCTAGGAACTAACCTGTGTTACAGGCACTGGGCACTACTCCACCGTCACACTTGCAACACACTTTCAGACATCGAAGTAGCATAGAGGGAATAAGACTCGCTGATTTCCCAGCTTAGGCAAGCCTGTACATAGGGAATCAGTATATTAATATTAAAGCAATTTAAATTTAATACAATATAATTCAATAAAATTCAATACATTTCAATCCAATTCAATAGTAACTGATATTAAAATGATAATTAAATATAATTTTATATTATGTGCCACATTTACATTGTGTAGGGGTGTGTGGGTGCGTGTGATGTGTGAATGTGAGAGGAAGTGACTCTTAGGTACCGATGTGTATCAAGCACAACTTGCTTGGACACAAATAAAAAAAAAACTTCGCAAAAAAAAAGGAACAATAAAACAGGAACATAAAATCACTACCTTATTCTTTTTAATATTACCCTTATATGGTATTTATCAGAATCAGAATCAGAATATTTATTTGTGAAACATAGGTATTTACATAAAGATCTTAGGTTAATTATAAAGGGCGCTATGTTTTGCCGTGAAGGCGTACAAATATTGATAAAAATAAAAGCAAAAAATAAAAGAAAATAAAAAATCTAACATAATAAAACAAATTTAAATATTTGAGTACAATTACCATTTTAAATGTATTTAAATACCTTAATAAAATCTACAATTAAATCTAACCAAAAATATTCAAGAAAACAGCAAATATTTATTGCACAGAAATATTAAAATTTATCATTTATAAAATCTTCTACTGTATAATAACATTTTTCGAGCAATAGCGAATATAGAGTTTTCTTAAACTTTAGTAGGGGCAAATTTTTTATGTTATCAGGTATATTGTTATAAATTTTCGGAGCCATGCCAAAGAAACTCTTTTTCATTAAAGCGGTTCTACATTTTCTGTCGCAAAGTTTATTTACATATTGAGAACGCATTGGAGTCTTTTTCACTTCGGATATTTTTTGAAATAGGTGTAAGTTGGTTTTAACAAATAAAGCAGTCTCATAAATGTACATAGCTGGCATAGTCAGTAACTTTAATGATTTAAAATGAGATTTACAAGTATCGGTAGTTTTTAAGCCGCACATGGACCGAATACATCGTTTTTGTGCTTTAAACACAGTTTCTCTTTCAGTTGATTGCCCCCAAAAAATTATAGCAAACCTCAGAACTGATGCAACCAATCCGTGATACGCTATTAAAAGTGTTTGTGTATTAACTTTTTTTGACAGCTGAAACAGTGCATATGCAGATTTATTTAATTTGAGACAAATTTCTTCGATATGGGGTTTCCATGTTAGTTTACTATCAAGCACTATACCTAAAAATTTGGCTTTGTTTGTATCTTCTATTTGGCACTTGTCATAAGTAACATGAACTGGAGGTTTTTCACACCTTTGATGAAAATGCATTACTTTTGTTTTGTTTAAATTAATCACTAGGTTGTTGCTATTAAGCCAGTTAATTATATTATTTAGACAATCATTTATATCATTCTCGTAAGAGACCGGATTAGTACACTTTACAACAGCTGTACTGTCATCGGCAAAAAGTACCATATTTTGAGAAATGAGTATTGGGAGATCATTTATATATATTAAAAAAAGTAACGGCCCTAGCACACTACCTTGAGGCACCCCGAAGTTTATAACTCTTGGTTGAGATGTGTAATTGGTTACTAAATTACTTTTTTGGCATAGTTGAGATATTTCTGTGCACTGGGATCTGTTATCCAGATATGACTCCAGAAGTTTTAAAATATTACCTCGAATTCCATAGCCATATAGTTTATTTAGCAAAATCTTATGATTGACGAAGTCAAACGCTTTCGTCATATCGGTATATATAGCACACACCGGAGCTCTTTCATCAACAGACGTCATAATATAAGAAAGGAGGTCGAACAATGCCATATTGATATTGGTATTTTTTCGAAATCCTTTTTGTTCATTGCAAAATAACTTGTTTTTTTCAAAATAATTATAAATGGAATTGAAAATTACTTTTTCGATAACTTTTGAAAATATAGGCACTTTGGCAATGGGTCTATAATTTTTCACATATGATTTATCATCTCTTTTGTATAAGGGCTTAATAATTACTTTTTTAAGACTATTAGGAAAAACACCATTTGCTATGCATAAGTTAATAATGTGCGTTAATGGTGGTGCTATAATTTCTTTGACATATTTCACAACTTGAGTGCTTACTCCGTCATAGCCAACAGTATTTGTATTTTTAAGGTTATTAATTATTTTTATTAGGTCAATAGGTAAAACTGGTTGCATATATAATGATTGTGAAGTTAAGTTGTTAAAAGTATTTTTACTAGTCGAAGTAACATTACTATTTTTGTTTTTTTCAATTACATCTACAAAAAAGTTATTAAACTCGTTTGCGATAACCGTGGGATGTGTGATAGTGGAATTACCTCTCTTTATGGACGGTATTAGATGTTGTGGTAGGCGAAATTTGGATTTGTTAATTATTTGCCATGCAGCTTTTGATTTATTTTGAGAATTATTAATTAAGTGGTTATTTTGAGCTTTCTGTGTTAGTCGTATAACTTTTTTGTAAATCGAAGTATAATTTTTTAAATCAAGTTTATTTTTACAGTCAGGTTTTAATCTATACGACCAGAGTAATTTTCTCTGCTTTTGACTACAGATTTTTATACCACGAGAAATCCATTTAGTTTTAGTATTCGTTTTTATCGTTACATGTTTTGTAGGAAAACATAGTTTATAAAGGATCAAAAAATCATCTGCAAAAAAGTCATAGGAGTCATTGACATCATTAGTGCTATAAACTTGGGTGAAAGTTAAATTGCATAGATAGTTTTTAAACTTCTTTAAATTTTCTGGGCATATGTCTTGCTTTTGAGTTTTCCAAAATTTAAGTTTACATGATTTTTTGATAGGTACACTTAGTATTTGAGATGTATGATCTGATAGAATTAGGTCTATTATTTGTGCTTTACAGTCTTTTCGGTAGGAGTGTGCAAAGTTATCTATGCAGGAGTTGCTGCTTAATCTGGTAGGCTTGAAAAGAGCTAAGTTAAGATTAAATTGGGCAAGAAAATGTTCAAATTCTAGTGTAGTTTTATTCCTTTTTAGGATGTCAATGTTAAAGTCGCCAGTTAAGATTAATTTTTTATTGGAAAGTGAACAATTTATCCTTAGTATGTTCTCTAATTTTTCATAGAATATATTGTAATTGTGTTTAGGTATGCGATATATACAAATAATAATAATGTTATGATGTATAAGTTCTATCGCACAGGATTCAAAGACACCCGGCACTGATTGTTTTGCTACGTCAGATATTTCTCTAAATTGAAGCCCGGCTCTAACAAGAATGCATGTACCCCCGCGCTTAGCCTTTCTAGAAAAGAAAGCTGCTGGTAAAAAATTAGGTATACGCAACAAATCTTCAAAACCAGTCTCAATAAAATGTTCTGTTAAACAAATTACATCAATATTAGTTCCTGCATTGTGAAGTTCTTCTATTTTGACTGTTAGTGTATCTGATTTGCTCATCAGTCCCGCTATATTTTGGTGAAGTATATTTATGTATTTACAGAAAAAACTGAGAATTATTTTGTGAGTCTGCACCTGTTATTTCTTTTTGTGTTTTTTGGGAACAATCAACTTCTGAGCTGTTAGTAGTAGTGTCTATTATAGTGCTACAGTATGAGATCATTTCTATTAAATCCAATATAATAATTTGTAAACCTCTATTATTTAGTGTCCCGTAATGTTTGCTGTATGTATCATAAGTGTATGGTAAATTAAGGTTAGAATCTAAAACGTATGCATAATTACATGTTTCTACATCCATATAGAGTAGATTATTAAAAGTCTCAACTCGGCTATTGTACATAATATTTACATTTTTCATATATTTAAAAACTGGTAGGCATATTATAAAATTAGTGTGATTCAGAGGTAATAATGTTTTACGAATAAGTACAACAAGCTCTATGTAATTTTGAGTTCTTTTGAAATCTTCTTCACCTACATAGATAATACAAAAATCTGTTTTAGTAAAATTCTGAACTTTACTTTCTATATTGTCTAGTATTAGTTCTAAATTACAATTCGGCTTACGATAGTGACAGATTTCATGACTATTTGATAAACTAGTGTTATCCATTATTTTACGTATTCTACTGCTATTTTCACTACTGAGGATGCATATTTTATGTTTTATAGGCGCCTGTTGTAGATTAGGTTTAATAACATTACTCGATACTCTATTATTATTGAGAGACAAATTACGAGTGACATCTTTGCTTCCAGTTTTGCTGTCTTGATTCAAAGAAGTAGTATTCTCATCATTTACATCTGTTTGTGTTTGTTTAGTATGTATTGTCTGAGTTTTCTTGGGTGTTGTAGACTTGTGTTTGACTGGCGAACTAGCAATTTGTTTATATAAATTATTTACTCCATAACTTTGCTTCAAACTACTATTTTCCAAAGATAATATCTCAATTTCCTTATGTGCGCTATTTAGTTGAGACGTCAACTCATCAATCTTTTCCTGCAACTAATTTGAGGCGTAGGTGTCTTCCTGCTTTGGTTATGTGGATTAACTTTATAATAATATCATCAGCTGTTATGACGGGTTTTACCATTTAATAAAGGTGAATAATTAAAATGTTTAATATTGTTGGCAAGTTAATTTTGTATTCAAGCCACAAAGTTTGATAAATTCATTTTTAATATATTTTGTAAAAAAGGTCGTTAGTCGAAGCCTAATTGGTTTTAAATTTGCATAACCAAGTTGGTTTCAATAAAACAAATTGAGTTAGGAACACTAATTTAATCAATAAACTTGAATATTTCCGCCAATTGATTCGAAACCTTTGAATAGCTAAACGAGAAATTGATTAGTATTTGATAAACTATGTTTCTGTAAAGAAAGCGGGTGCAAACAATTTATTAAGCTCCTCCTTCGGTTTTAAACGAAAGCTTTTCGTTAACGCTCGGGCGGCGGACACAATGAGCGTAGCGGATGCTCTCTGTAGAAAAGTACAATTTAAACTTTCTTTGTACAAGGAATACATTAAATAAGGGCAGATCAGAGATTCGTTTGCAGAGAAGAATTTCAGAATTCTAGTTACGATAGTTTGGTATTCGCTTCTGTTGGAGACGGTTAACACACACACAAACGCACACACTCGCACACCCTAACTCTCACTCACACTTGCACACTCACGCACACCCTAACTCACACTCACACTTCCACACACGTGCGCACCATTGCATGCGCACTCACATACATTTAGTAAATTGTTCTATTAACACAATCAAATAGATTTAATATAAGTTATTTAGATACATAAATGTAATCAAGTTATGGGAGAGCGGCCTCTCCTGGCACAGGTGTTTTCACACTTAAAAGGAGAAGTCAACCTCAATATTGTTAAACCAACTTTTGTTAACGTATGAAACATTTTATTATTATATTATTAGTTTCAATTTTCAGCTTTGAAAATGATATTTCATTCTTGATCAACCTAGACAGAATGAAAACTAATTGATTGAATGAAGACGATAGCTTCGTCTTCTTACGTAGACATGATGATGATGTGTGTGATGTATGCGTGTTGTTCAGTCTGTTGCGATGCGGATATAACTCTCTTTCCGCATGCGGTGGCTGCAAACGACTGCGTTTGCTACAAGTGTAAATTTTCTGTATTTTTTTTACTATCTGGCAAACGAATCCTCCTCTTTTGAACTAACGGAAGATGCGACACTTTGCAGTCATCCTTATTTTCTATTTTGCTTAAAGAAAACACTTTAATAAAAGTAAACGTTGTCTTGATATTTATCATGAGGTGACTGCAGAAACTGCGTTGGCGCCGAGCGGTATTGTAAATCTTGGTGCAATATCCTGCTATTACTCTCCGCTACTGAAGCTGAAATATTATAGAGATCTGCACATTACTGGCTGTATACAATTCAATGGTTGCGAATGCCTTTGGAGAGCTGAGCCGGCTATTGTTAATATAAATAGGAAAATGTGGTGGCATAATTTATAGCGTTTAACCTAATTCTAAAGTGCAGCTGTAAAATACAGCGTAAAATCACAGCAAGAATAGCAAGTTTTTCTTAACGTATTTTATTTTACTATTGCACTGGCGTCCTTTCCATCGATCTTCGTCCCAATGGGAAATGCTCTAGCTTCGCATCAGGTTCTCAAACTCTTGAAGTAATCTTTATAAATCCGTATCCTATACCGATAGTTTCTGTAACTAATAAGGGTTATAATTCCCTGCTGGTATATCGGTTTCGGTGCCATACTCCATCGTCGACCATATCATAGCTGACCAGCATCAGGTGAAATGGTGGTCACTTACAATAATTAAAATAAAATAAACTTTTTTACAAAAAAATACCACCGACTTCCAAATAAGAAAACTACAAAGTGAAAAATAACTTTCTTTTTGGAATTCGGTGTCCATATCGCAAAACACGGTACCTACGAAAGACACACAAGTTTTTTGCGATATGGACACCGAATTCCAAAAAGAAAGTTATTTTTCACTTTGTAGTTTTCTTATTTGGAAGTCGGTGGTATTTTTTTGTAAAAAAGTTTTTTATTTTTCACTTTTTAGTTGTACCTACCTGATAGGCAAGTTGTTTACTAAGTTTCCTATACATCAGAATAGATTACCCGAATAACATGAAACTTGAACAAAACCGATCAAATGAGAGATCTGCTTACCCCTTAAGAGCGTACTGGCGTGATGTTATGTTATGAAATGGTATTAACAATAAACAGAAATGCAATTGCAGCAGTCCCGAGCGATTTTCCGTTATTTATTGAAGAGTTCTGTTCTACATCTTCTAAGTTCTTCGTCAAATCTTCACCAAATTAAAATAGGACCAATTTCGAAACATACTCTTTCGAACAAAAAGAGAATTTTCAAAATCGGTCCTTAATTGACGGAGATATCGGTGAACATACATAAAAAAAAAACATACAAGAAGTCGAACATAGAACCTCCTCCTTTTTCGAAAGTCGGTTAAAAATGCTTGCTAAGTGTATTTTTTTTTTATATCGAAACTCAATGATCCCCTGATCATGGCAATTTGCAAAGGCTTGTTGCATATTAATATACCGAGTAATTTGATGCTCAGCCTGCGAGTGTATTATGACATTGTTAAGTACAAAGTAACGCATTTATTAAAGCGGTGTGTGTCACGTAAAGATCGTTCAGTAAATAATAAAGTTTTAATCCCCTATCACAAGACGGGACGAAACGAGCATTCCAATTAGTGCTGGATTCTCATTAAGTTTCAGATTCTTGGCGTACACTTTGATATCGGAGCTACGTGATCAAGATTTAGTTCATTTTGTTTGAACTTCAATTGTTCTGTGTGTTTACTAAATCTACTACGATTTGGATTACGATCCTAAACTTTGTATTTAGTTTAAGTCAAATTTTCTGAGCGAACTCAAAGAATAAAGGTTCTGTAAGTTAATACGTGATAATTAATTAATGGGTATCAAAAAATAATCAACAATATCAAGAGCACTCAACCCGTATTCTGTTAATTCAACTCAATCCAATTCAAAAGTTAAAGAAAGTAACAAATTCCTTCAACAAACAAATCATCGTTCCACTTCGCCGACGCAATCAAAATTTCAAAATTTGTAAACGCCAGCGTAGCCTAAGATAAAAAAAAGAAGGTTACCTTAAAGAGACCGCAATTCTATTAAAGTTTTGTAAGAGTTTGTAAGTGTTCGAAAAATTTGTGGTGGAAATGGCCAGCGTTAGTTCCGCATAGGAGTCAAGGTATGGAACCCCTGCCTCATGAATAAGGAAGGACGTCGCCGCCTTTGCTGTGTTTCCATCTCAATAACGGTGAATTCTTTTTTACACGTTTCTTGATTTGTGGACTGTTTTAGCGTCGCTGAATAAATATGTTTTTGTTTGGGTTTATGTGAAAATAATAAATCTTTATTTAGATAAAGAATTCTAAATAAGACCGAGGTTAAATATCGTCGAATTTATTTGGACTTTTATCATGCCTGTCATAAGATTTCTAAGCACACGACCGATAAACATGCCTGTTGTTTGATTAATCCCGTTAATATCTAAACGTGCACCATCATACACCCTCAATCAATCATAGAACGTTACGCGCAAAGTGGAACATAAAAACCATTCATCTACCAGCACAAACAGCACTTTACTGTAAACACCATAGTACACTTAAACAAACTAAAAAATAACGAATTCAAAACTGGATGCATGCCATCAGAACTTGTGCAAATTTTAATTTTAAGATTATGCAGACATATTTACTGAAAACAGAGCGCATCCTTATAAGCTGCTTTGTCATTCAACACTGCTTGTACAGTTTCATTTCGGTCACAAGAAACTTTATGAAACAGCACTTCTCCGAGTATTCATCATCAAAATATGAGGAAAGGAGATAAAACATCGTTGCTTTTGCAAAGAATAAGTTCAAATTTGGCAAGAAGACGACAAATTTTCATTGCATCTCGAGACGGCAGGTGCGCGGACCGTGAATAAAGAAAAACTCCGCTTTGCTGGGAATATTTTTATAAGGAAAATGTATCGCACACTACCGTTTGGCGGAGAATCGCTGCTTACTGTGCTCGCTTTGAAAGTAATTTATCTAACTTTTAATATACTTTTGCGATTATACATGGGTTTAGATGTCGTAATTTTTAGGGTTCCGTGCCCAAAGGGTAAAAACAGGTCCCTAGTTACTAAGACTCCACTGTCTGTCTGTCACCAGGCTGTATCTCATGAACCGTGATAGCTAGACAGTTGACATTCTCACAGATGATGTATTTCTGTTGCCACTATAACAACAAATACTAAAAACAGACTAAAATAAATATTTAAGTGGGGCTCCCATACTACATACGTGATTTTTTTGCTGAATTTTGCGATAATGGCACGGAACCCTTCGTGCGCGAGTCCGACTCGCACTTGACCAGTTTTTAATTTTTGGTTGACGCTTCATGCAAAATAAAACTGTAATTAGAATGTGAACTACTGAGTAGGTCTAAGTACAGCCCGCTTCTTTGAACACCATTTGTATTTAAATCACAAGACTGTTCAATACTTCAACACTGTCCGCAACTCAAATGAGCATTTTCCTTAAAAGAAAGGAAGAATTGTAGGAATTGAGATCTTGTTATTGCGCTTGTGTATCACGTTCTCTAAATGAAGTAGATTTGATCGCAGTGACTGCGTTTTCAACAATCCCTTGTTTTCATGTTGATTTATTAAGTTTGTATGTTGATTTATTGTAACAGTTCCTTTTGTTGATTTATGTTTTATTAACATAACATTACGCCTGTTTCCTCCAAATGATTAAGTAGAAGTATACACATAAATTATTTCATCACCACTGCTCTCAAAACGGTGAAGGAAAACATCGTGAGGAAACCGGCATGTCCTAGAACCAATAATTCGAAGACATGTGACATTCACCAACCCGCACTGGACCCGCGGGGTGGATAACGGCCCATTCTCTCTCACAGAGAGGAGGACTGTGTCCCAGCAGTGGGAACATTAATAGGCTAATGATAATGTGTTGATACCCACGGTACTCGTAGGTTCAGTGAATACCCGAAATCTAAATCTTATAAACTATTATTATTATTTTTAATATTTTGTTTGTTTGTTGTAGGTACCTCCTAGTTAATTATGAAATCAAGTATTCGATTATGAAAACATTTTGTTTTACCAATATAAAGTTACTTTTAAAGGCGTACGTTAGGTTGGCGAAGCGCTTCCGATCCGTTTCCGAGTTGATATTGTGTGCGCATGATTTTTGTGATAACAGTTACGGAAGCAAAGACACGGAAAAAATCAACTCTGTTATATTTTAAAGCTTAATTTGTCAAAAAGTCATTTATTTATATTCAACAAACTGCATGAAAATTGCGATAATATTACTTAACATGGCTAACAGTTGGATACAGTCCTTAGGCGCCAAGACATGGCACTAACTAACTATAGCAACCGAACTTCTAAACGTGTCGACGCGGCGACGTGTATATGTCCGAACGTTAGTAGGGTCAGTCCGAGTCCAATATCACGGACTAATTCCGAAAATGTGACTTTGACATTGAAGCAACACTGGTTTAGCACGAAATATTCGTAAACATCAGAAGTCACGTGTCACTAATTGTCCAATTCTCAATCGGATCACGTCGTCGCTAAGGCAGCTGTAAACAGGCGATATTTCGTGGACAAGGAAAGTTTGTCCTGACTCCCTGACTCCCGCACCGAATCGGAACCGGGGGGGTTCCAACAGATTGTGGCTCGTTCCAGCTACGAACAATTAAAGCCAAATGCTCACCGACACCAGTGTTTCATTGTAAGCCGTTAAAAAGGAGTGCGCTGAATTCTGAGCAACAGATTTCACTGTTATTCTTTTTAATAACGTCGTTAACGTTTTTATTTTAACTGTTGCCGTTTATAGCTAATGATAGGTTTATGGAAGGATTTCAGACGAAATTTTACGTTGGATTATTCTGTTTGACACTTTTGTATTCACGTAATGTCTAGGCTTTATTATTCCTTATGAAAGTCCTGAAGACTCAGCGATACGGATTTTCTACTTTTGTGCGTAACTTGTAGTATTTCTATGTTTTTGTTTCATCACAATCGGTTCACTCAAAAGTTAGATGAATTAAAAGTATTCAAGACGTCACAACACACGCAATTCAGATATTCGGACAGTTGAACTCCATATTCGAAAGATGGCGTTGTGCATTTAAAGACATTTTCTTAATGGCGGTGTTAAGATTCACCGCGGAAGAATGACACTAGAAAAAATATTTTTAGGTAGCAAGGATAGTAGGGTAGGCAACAAGGCAGGTAGGGTAGGTAGCTAGGCAAGTAGGTAAGGTGGGTAGATAAGTAGGTAAGTAAACTAGGGTAGGGTAGACAGTTGACGGGAGCGAAGCCGCGGGAACAGCTAGTACTTATCTTATATTATCTTGTGGAGGGGCCGAAAAATAACTCGGACACTTCGACCCATTGGGATCTATTGTGGTCCCCTAAATAACCTACTCTTTCCCAATCTAATTGAATACTATTTTCATGAGTTTTACAACGAGCCTAGGAGTTTTTTTTTTTTTTTTTGATTAGCATGTAGTCTTCTGGTTTTGGATATCCAACCCCTAGGAGACTCATTCACTTACCAGCCAGTGCATCGCATGTGCACAGAAGGTGTTCCATGCGTTCCGTATGTTTCCCACACAACCTGCACATGGGTATCGCGGTTAGACCCATCTTCAGTCGTTGATTCCAAAGTGCCCAATAAAGGCCCCAAGCAGGTAGCGGATTTTCCCCCTGTTCATATTCCAAATGCATTACCGTGCTTTGAACGTAGAGACCAGGAATTTCTTGGAGTGTTGCAGGCCGGTATTAGACAGCCAATGTGTTCGTTGTCTGTGATTTGTAAACTCCCTAAATGTGGCTTTTACGAGACACGTCGAAATGCCTACACATGGTTCTGGACCCACAAAATCATTTGCTGAGCCCTCTCTTGCCAGTTCATCTGCCACTTCGTTAACATGGATTCCTTTGTGCCTAGGGACCCACATGAGTCTTACACTGTTATGCTTCTAATCATAAGTCCGGAGTCCACTTTGTAGGATGCCATGGC
This sequence comes from Orthosia incerta, assembly GCA_948252205.1. Lineage (NCBI taxonomy): Eukaryota > Metazoa > Arthropoda > Insecta > Lepidoptera > Noctuidae > Orthosia > Orthosia incerta. The sequence goes on from OX411748.1 coordinate 14,510,938, forward strand.
TTTGATTGCAGCCTGACTGTTACTAAGATTACCTCTGGATTTACCTCTGGTTCTTCTATCTATATTCTCCTGAGCACAGGTTATTATGGCATATGTTTCTGCTTGGAATACACTTGCCATCTTTCCTAAGCTTTTGCTACATTTGTAACCTTTTGCGTATGTTCCCGCTCCTGTACCTGATTCCATTTTGGATCCATCAGTGTACCACACCAGACTATCTTGTTCTCGTGGATCGAGTCCCTTCGTCCAGTCCTCTAGTGATGGGATTTGGACCTTGAAAGACCTATCAAACACAAACATAGTTTTCATTTTATCGATATCATGCTTGTTACCCGATCCAGGTCTTCATTTTCGTCGAATTTTGTATGGTTAGTCTTTGGCTTAGAGGCATCCCATAGTCCAGCAACAGCAAGACGATGTATTGTCTTCCTTGCCGAGTTCAACCAACACATGCAGAGGAGAGATATTGAGATATCTCTCAATCGCTGCCGTAGGTGTTGTCCTGAAAGCACCCGTGATTCTGAGACACACTGTTCTTTGTAACCTGGTGAGTGGCGCTTTGCACGACGCAAGTTTTGTTCTTGGCCACCACACTATGCTGCCCGTATGTTATAATATGTATTATCATTGTCCGGTACAGCAATCGTATCACTTTGGGCTTTAGCCCCCAAGTTTTACCGTAGGTGGAACGACACATGCCGAACACTCGTAGGGTCATTGTCGTAATATTTTCCACATAAGTTTTCCACCTGAGTTCTTTATCAAGCGCTACACCCGGATATTTAACTTCGGTGGACCAGGGCAGGGCAGGTTTATTTCATTGTTTCTCCTAGGTTTTCTAGATGTCTCTTCCTCGGGAATAGAATAATGACTGCTTTGCTTGGATTGATAGAGAGGTAGTTCTTTGTACACCATTCCTCTGTCATCCTCAATGCCTATTGTAATAATCCAGAGACTTTGTTCGGGATTTTATCATTAACCATTATAGTTATGTAGCTATAATGCTTAATGATAAATTACCGATCATTCATTACATTATAGCCTACTGTGTAAGAGGTATTGAGAGATTGTGAGAGGTATTGAGTTTGGTAAGTGTCGAGTCTACTACCAAGCACCACAATAATGGTGACAGAATTCCGCTTTGCGGACAACCTCTTGTTGATTTTGCACTAAATCTGTCTCCCATCAGTTCCGAGCCGACTATTTTGCTTCTCAGCGTACAGTCAATCCAGTTGCAAGTGGTATCATTGATGCCATGTTCCTTTGCAGCAATGCGTATGGACTCAAATGTTGTCTTGTCGAAGGCTCCCTCTATGTCGAGGAAAGCCCCGACACACATCTCTTGTTCCTCTAGCGTAGCCTCGGCTCGACTCGCAACATAGTGCTTTGTCGTTTCCGTAGATTTGCCAGGGCTGGAGGTGCCTGCAGTTTATGTAGTGGGAATTCTTTAAGTGGTCCCTCGCTTAGGTACCTGTCTACCAGTTTCTTCAGAGCTTTTAAGAGAAAGGATTATAGACTGATGGGCCTGTAAGCTTTAGCTTCTTCGTAAGTCGGTCTACCCACATTCGGTATAAAAGTGACTTTGACCTCCCTCCATGCCTTGGGTACGTACCCAAAGGCTATGCAGGCTTTGCGAAGCTTACTCAAATGGGGTATCAAAACAGATGCCCCTTCTTGCAGTAGGGTAGATGCCATCTGGACCAGGAGTTTTGAGAGGCTTGATGCCCGCTATGGTTAGCCTCAGTTTATTTTCATGTACCACTTTCTTTGCCGTGAGCCATTTATTTTTGGACGTGTGCATTGTAAGATTGTCCCTTGTGTCTGGTTCCTCTTTATCGCTGTCGCGCAGTTTACATTCTGGGAAGTGAACCCTTAACATCACGCCCAGAGTGTCCTGTCCAGTTTCCGTGAGATGTCCATTCTCATCCTTTACAGATGATAGTGGGTTTGTCTTAGTCATTGAACTTACTTTGCACAACCTCATTCCATTTGACAGAGCTTCGATGGAGGTGCAATGCTGCCGCCAATTAGTTATTTTGGCCTTGCGTACCGCCGTGTTATACACTTATACCTCGACGTCAGCATGCTAGAAAAGCCAGAAAAATCTTTCCTGGATTTTGCATCATTAAAGGCCTGCCATGTTTATGTCCACCATGGTACCTTTTTGGAAAAGGCCCTTTTCTCTGGACAATTATCTTCCCATGTACCGATGGTGCCCGCCTAGATTCTGCCCGCTTCAAATTCTATATCCAGTATGGAATTAAACTTCTCTTTAGGGCTCCCTAGATTTACTTTGAGGACCCTCCTGTTCAAGTCCCAATTGTTATGGCTCGGGTTTCTCCTTCGTCTAGTTTCGGCTTCTACCGCCGTCCTAAACCTAAATCATATGTAATTGTGGTCAGACACATGCCAATTTTCAATATGAGTGTTGGCTCTGTTTGAAGCCAGTGTCAAATCAATAACTTCAGTTCTCGCTGAAGTCCTGAAAGTAGGTTTATCGCCTGCATTAGGGATTTGTAAAGAAGAACTTACCACAAAGTCCAACAAATCATCCCCTCGTTTGTTGACATCTAAACTGCCCCAAACAACGTGGTGTGCATTCGCATCGCAGCCAAGTATCAGGACGAGTTTTTCTTGGTTGCCGTAGGCAACCAGTATTCTAATTAGTGGTGTTACTGGTTCCTTTTGTTCATATGGGAGATCGACCGAGGCAAGGATAATTCTCCTTTTCTCTGTTCCCGTCCCCACTTGGATCATAGTTGTTGTGAGATTCCTGAAACAGAAAGTACATAAGGGCATTGCCTCTATACCGCCTCTGATATAGATGTAAGTCCTCGCGTCATTAGTTGGACAGTCATAGAGCACCATGCCTGTCCCACCTAAGCCTTTTATGGTCCCCTTATATAAGGTTCTTGTATCAAAGCAACGTCATATGAATTAAGCTTCAGTTGCCGAGCCAGAAGAGCAATAGCGGCTCTGCAATGATGCAAATTAATTTGTACACACCTTAGTCCCTCCATCTTGGATGATTTTGATGGGCCTGTGTTGATATAGGAGGGCCTTTGTTTTGGCCCCTCCTCCATCGCCTGGTTTTCCTCGAGAACAGTTGGCGACTAAATCCCCAGGGTATCGAAGTCCTCGAGGATGTCATCCTCGAGGTCTGCCTCTGACACCCTGGTCTGATTCTCTGTCTCTTGCGCTGCGTCGTGAGCAGAGATTTCGAGACAGCAAATACTTATTATAAGTTTGAAATCACCAATCTAACTTGAGCAAGCGTGGGTGGTTAATGCTCGTACCTTTTCTGTATGAGACGAGGCCTTTTCCCTTTAGTGGAACAGTTATACCAGGCTGGTATTACACTCGCGAGCAATGAAAAAGTTCCAGTGACATAGCACCAAAAAACTCCTAAACGGAAAAGGCTAGACTAATGACACCCTCTACCAACTAAAAACGTAAATATTGTGTTCAAATTTTAATTATTAGGTGTAATCGTAGCTTTTGATAACTCAGTACTTGGCTTTTCCTCCATGTGCTCTCAATACAGCTTCTACGCGATTGGGCATGCTGAATACCAGATTCCTCAGCATATGCTGAGGAATGTTCTCCCATTCTTCGATGAGCGCGTAATTCAAGTCACGAAGAGTAATTGGAGGTGGAACTCGTTTTCTCACACGTCTGTCAAGCTCGTCCCAAGCATGCTCAATAGGATTCAAATCGGGGCTCCTTGCTGGCCACTCCATTCAAAATCAAAATCAAATATTTTTATTTTACATAGGCCTACATGGGCACTTATAAAACGTCGACAAAAGGTGCACGGTTCGGGTTAGTCGTTTCCTATGGAGAAGAACCGGCAAGAAACTCCATGGTTACTCTTTTAAATTTTTTTGTGTTTACAATATTTCCATGTTACAGCATTAGTAGTACTTGGATATGGGGGACAACGTAGGCCCGACAATAAGTCGTACGAAATTGAAAAAAAAAACAACAAACAAAAAAAAAATGTACGAAATAAAAAGTTAACAAATGTTAACAATCATCTAGAAATCTAGAAAGCCTACAATGTTCACACATTCACAATCGGTAAAAGAATCTATACAAAGGTAAAAAAAATAAAAAAAAACAACACTAAATTTAACATGTGGCTCAAATACTGTAAATAGTGCTGTAACTATTCTTAGCAAAGGGCTATAATGATGATTGAAAAATATTTTAAGAAGTCTAATTAAAAGACAAAAAAAAATGAGATTGAGAATAGTTAGAGATATATCCATATATTTGTGCCGTTTATGAGTTACCAGGGAAGCCGCATGCGCAGAGGGTGTCAAAACCAAAAATTTTATCTTCAACGTAGTCCTTGATTTTATAATATGCTTTTTTAATAAGGACACGTTTGATGTAGTTTTTGAACTTTCAATCGGTCAGTTCTATAACTGACTTAGGCAACTTGTTATAAAAGCGTATACTGTTTATAAGAAAAGACTTGCTAGTTTTCGTTAATCTGAATTTGGGTATTACAATTTCGTGCTTACTGCGTGTATTTAAATTATGGAAGTCACTTCTAGTTTTGAAAAGCCCTCGATTTTTGCGGACATACAAAATACATTCCAAAATATAAAGTGAAGGTAGAGTCAGTATATCGATCTCTTTAAATTTTTCTCTGAGGGACTCGCGAGAACCCATTTTATAGATCGCGCGGATTGCCCTCTTTTGTAAGATAAAAATTGAGTCAACGTCTGCTGCTGACCCCCACAGCAGAATGCCATAAGACATAATACTGTGGAAATAAGCATAGTATACTAGTCTAGCTGTGGCTACAACGGTTAACTGCCTTATCTTCCTTACTGCATAGGCAGCCGAACTTAACCTGCCCGAAAGAGTTCTAATGTGCGCGCCCCACTGTAATTTTGAATCGATAGTAATCCCCAAGAATACAGTTTCCGTTATTATTTCAAGATTTTTGCCGTCAAGATTTAGATTTAGGTCACGTTGAGGTACATTTGGTAAAGAGAACTTTAGACATTTTGTTTTTTTCGCGTTCAGTAAAAGATTGTTAGCTGCGAACCATTCCGAGAGAACAATTAGACTTTCATTGACATGTAAGACTTCCGTATCTTCCCTATCTATTTTAAAAATTTGCGAAGTATCATCAGCAAATAGAATTATATCCGATAATTTGGCCATCATAAAAGGGAGATCATTAATGTAAACAAGAAAAAAGAAAAGGCCGAGAATTGAACCTTGGGGCACGCCCATTTTGACTAGAGACCCGGAGGACGTCGCCCCATTAACATTTACTTTTTGCTGTCTGTTCGATAAATAGGAAAGCACAAGATCAGCAGCTTGTCCTCGAATTCCGTAGTGTTGTAATTTACAGATCAGTGTGTTGTGGTCGACGCAGTCGAACGCTTTTGACAGATCACAAAAAATGCCAATGGCACCTGGGACTTCTCCCAAGATTCCAAGATGTGGCTGATGAGTTTTACTCCCGCGTCCGTTGTCGACCTACCTTTCGTGAAACCAAACTGCTGACTATGCAGGATCCCATTTGAATTGAAATGAGACAACATCTGGTCCAGCATGATTTTTTCATAGATTTTACTCAATGCTGGTAGCACGGATATAGGTCTATAATTAGAGGGATCGCTCTTACAGCCTGATTTGAAAATTGGCACTACTTTACTGTGTTTCATTAAGTCAGGAAACGTGCCGCTGTCCAAACATTGATTGAATATGCCTGTTAGGACAGGAGCAATTAAGTCAATAATATCTCCAAGAACCCTAACGGATTCTTGGATTCTTTTCATTTTGTGGATTCCTACGTCCTGAAGATACTCAATTACAACTTGAGCAGTGTGGGCCCGTGCATTATCGTGCATGAACAATGCATTGTCGCCCATATTGGCCAAAAACGGACCAGCATGTTCATTGAGAATCTCATTGATGTATCTCACAGCAGTTAGGTTCCCGTTCTCGATTGTAACTAACGCTGTTCGACCCTCTGCAGAGATACCAGCCCACACGTGAACGGTACCTCCGCCGTGTGACACTTTTTTGTCCTCACCCCATTCTGTATGCTCGCGGGCATATCGCAATCGGGCAACTTTATGATGCCGTTCCAGTTTTGGGCCCTTTGCTGGCCTGTAAGACTTCAATCCTCTTTCGGCAAGACGTCTCTTGACTGTCCACTCGCTTATTGGCTCCCTTCAAACTTGCAGAGGTTGTTGTTGGACCGCAACTCCCGTCTGAGGTCGATTTCTTAACATGGCTGCCGCAATGAAACGATCTTCTCGGACTGTTGTGCACCTTGGCTTGCCAGTACCTGGTCTTCTCAGGTTTAATCCAGTCTCCCTAAACCTTTGGATCACTCGTCGAACGGTAGTATGTGTCACGCCCATTATTCTGGCCGTATTTCTTTGGCTGGTCCCCAATTCCACCATAGTGATGATTCTCGTACAATCCTCAGGTGATAGAGGCATGATTTGAGAAAGCCGTAAGACTTTACAATTTAAGAATTCTTTCACAATGGCGAAAACAAGGATGAAATCAAAAGCAAAACAAAAAACGAGACAAATGTATTCCGAAATTTTCAAACCCCAAAATTTAGTTTTTCTTCTTTTGTATCCATGGCTTCAAAAATACCAGTATTTAAAAGAGTTTAAGTTTGCATAATAAAATAGATTTCATTATACTTTTTAATTTATGAAGCTAGGTTCTATGTCTTAGGAGATATTAAGGTGTTTGTCGGCATTTTGCGGGTGGAACTTTTTCATTGCTCGGCAGTGTATTATGTTTATCTTCCACAACCAATTTTCTACTCTCAAAATATTGTATGAAAGTTTAAATTACAGCCTTATGGATATAACTAAACACACAAATCGCCTAATCAAACATCTAGACTACGAACAAATATATAGGGCATACAAATATTTGCTCCGATATGGAAACAGACAGAACCGACCTTGAGAACAGAGGGCGGATGTTTGCGCCATCCATAATGTAATAATTGGATGATTAATTTGTCAAAGAAACATTATGTCATACGAAAGTATTTGAGATATGGAGACTCTTTACCTACTTGTGATTTAAGAAATTGAAAGAAGGTAATGTCAGTAGGCTGATTTTTTACATGTATTTTTTAAATATATATTTTTTTTAAACAGATCTAACATTGAACTTATCTTATAAGTTTATTTTAAAATCGATATATATAATGATACATTTAATGAAAGTACAGTATATTTATAACCGACGAACAAAACGGGCGGTTTACAATTCGATACGCATTTTTTTAAGATTCCTTATTTTCTTCTTTTCATAACCGTGTCTATATTAATCATCTTAGGTCAGGTTTCTTTTGCAGGTCTACTGAAAAATAAACTTGAAAAAAGCAGTACCTTTGTGGTCTTCTATCTTTTTTAAGTGTCTCCAAAACTGTATATATAAAACATGTTAAGTAGGTATAACTTTAACTTTTCACTTTCCATAGAGTTACTCATTTTATTCAGGTTAGGTTATATATTTAACCGTGGTAAGTCATATCACAAGTAAGCTTTCCGCAGGCGAGTACTGAAGCCACTTCTTGTTAACTCTAGTTCCTTGATCCTTATACTCACGGTATGCATACCCCCCATACATCAGTCCACGCCACAAATAAGGAAGACTTACTGGGCTACTCGACTTTCACATTCTTGAAGCTTTCTAGAAAATCTCTTCTATAATCTGGAACAGACACTTAGAGTTTCAAGCAATGTTACCTTAATTGAATGTATAATAGAAGGTTAAAATCTTGTAACGATCCACAAGACAAGATGCAAAAGCACAGAAGTATCTTTTCGTTAAAATGATAGATAAAATACTCGTAATATATTCATGCACTACAATTGTCCGTAGCAGGTATATCCATATTCCACAGTCCCTACATATTGACAGATGAACCCGATACTGATTTCCCCACCAAGAGGACAAAGCCATAACCTTCACAAAGGACGAAACAGGAAAACCAGGGATGTTGAATAATAGCACATATTGAGACTTAATAGATAAAGTTCACGTTCAATTTCACATCCCATCATAACTCACTTTATAATAAACATGTTCGGCTCCTAATAACCTTTTTATTTATCTTTTGAACTCGGTAATAAATTGAACACGCTAGTTATCTTTTTCCCGGGATCCCGAAACTTTCCCGATATCGCGTGTCCGTCGAATACACAAGGGTGAGCCCTTCCGAAATAGTTTTCGCTACAAAATCAATGACGCATACAATTTTAATGACATCATTGTTGTCTTGCTATAATTACCTACTATTCTCTAATATTCCATAGTTTGAGATTGTCCAGTAGGGATCCGTGTATCCAATACAGCTCGGTAACTCTGCTAATTCATATAGGCACGTGAAAGGGGAATTAACCCACTGTTCTTAATTACGTTTTCGCATGCTTCACTTTCGTTTAAAAGGGTCCCTTTGTACACACTGTGCCCATCCTATTACATTCAAAGCTGAGCTTTCATCTGAATTTTGGCTGAGTTTTATAATACCTTAGTTATTTTAATGAAGTATGTGGTTTTAGGATACATTAAACCGGGCGTAATGTAAGTAAAGAATGTGTTCGTAGTATAATATATGTACATACATCAGTCGATTTGATTTGTTTTGATATGAACGTTGTAAAAAACATGAGCCAACCTGAAAGAGGAAATTGCATTTTTATCTTTACTGCTAACTGATCATAATATGTAATCTTGTGTGAATCAACAAAGCAAATGCTTGCTTTTGAGCTCAATACCAAAGCTGTGTTCATGTTTGTAATGTAATTGAGAATTGTCTAGTACATAATAACGCACGTACCCCTAGGGATGTAAACGTGGTAGTTAATTAGATGTCAATCACCGAGAAATGTAGTTAGAACAAAGCGTATCCACATTGCGCAGGTGGTGGTGTCTGTTAGACTACCAAACAAACCGACTCGACAAGTACCTGTACCTTCCAAATACACTAAACGTTAATGCAATCACAATGTTGGGAATGTGCAACCGCTAAATTTATACCCACTAATACAAATCCGTTGGAATAAATATTAAACGCAAATTCGCATACATTATCGTTAATTGTTAAGTTAATCGCAACGTTTACTGTGGGAAATATTCTATGGGGTTGTAACCACAGATTAGAATCAGCCTGTTGGGCTTCAGCCGTAATAAAGTTGGTAGATCTCACAATAAGCGTTTGAAATACGTGAAGAGCACCTCTTTAACGAAACAATAACATCTGAAGTTAAGGACAAAGTCGAGGTACAATAAAAGGAACATGAAATTACATAAGCACCAACGCATATGTACGACACGGTAAAATTATAAAGTAAAAGTAATGCTGTCATTCCAAAAGGCTACATAACACGTTTCAGGGGAGCTTTAAAATACCTTAAAATGTTGGAGCGTTCAAGTAATTTCCTCGTACGACACTGAGTGCCGCCTGTACTCGGAAAGTTGACGCTATACAATGTAACACGTGTGAATTTGTTAGATTCGTGAGATGTTTTCTTAATCGTGGTTTGATATAATTTTAAATAGACTTGTTGTCCATTTCGTCACATGCGAGGAAGAAAATGCAAGGTATTTCAGATTTCGCTGCAGAAACTAGTCGAACTATACACCGTGAAATTTAAGTGGTTGTTTTCCCGCGGCAGAACGACTTGCCTTAAGGAGTACTTTCGAAGCATAGAGTTAAAGTAAAAAAATAACGATGTTTTTATTTTAAAATAATTTAAAAAAAAAAAACATAAACTCGAAAAAGTGAGTAACAATAGTAACTAGTAGGTACTAGGTACTACGGTGAATAATACGGTGGTGACGCGAGTAGTAGTAGCATAGTGCCAGTGAATTATAATTCCATATCTTCAATAAGCTTAAGGGCAAACGGTATTTACCAATTCCCAAGTCAACCCGAAACGCTGGGAACACTCTGCAACAAACTTTGTGCAGATGAGACTTCAGTAACAAACTTACACAGATTTGATAAAACCCGTTCCAATACATAAGAGCTTACACTTCGTTATCGTCAATAGCGGCAATATGTTTTGCGCCCACTCTCCGCCGCTTAGAGCTAAAATTTATCTGTGCTAATAAATTACACAGGCCTACACCAAACCTTGTTAAATAAACACGACGTTCGCACCACATTTTTCATTGTGGAACATCTCAGGGCCTGTAGATCGCGGCACAATGTATTAGGGAAACCACTCTGGAGGTGCAGCTATTCATTGGAAACCGCAGACCATGAATTACTCTCAAAGTTCCCGTGTCTCATCTCAGTGGCAACCTCGGCGCGACGAAGAGGAATGTGCCGCGCCATTGTCAACTTGTTTGCAAGTAATACGCAGATATTATGCGCAAAAATGGCTAATATCAGACAGTATTTCGCGTAGAAAAATACCAGAAATATTTTGTGAGTAATTAAGTATGTATAGCTACGTAGATTTTCCATTAATTTTGTACAATGACGCGATAGCTCAGCCCTGTGTTTTATTATTATCAATTTAATAATTAAATAGCTCTATACCATTCTAATTTTAATTGGATCGTGGTTATTGTGCATGATTAATGGATTTAAATTAAAATTATCCATTTCGTATAACAGCTATTTGTATAGGTAGCTTTAAATTAAACCTGCTACAAAAGGACCGAAGTATGGTATGTCATTAAAAAGTTTTTTGCTTCTTTTGAATTCCAGAAAACTTAATAATAGAGAAACAAAATGAATAGGTTCCTGTGAGAGGCTTTTTGTATCGACCTCTTTGAAGCGAAGAGTAACGACCTGGTTCGGGGCCAGATTCGTAGCCGCGGGCTGGGCCCGGGCTACTTTTAAAATGGATTTTACTTTTTATTTGAAATTTTCTTGAACTTTGTGGCAGAAATCTTTTAATATTTTATGCATGGATTTGACGGCGTGGGTGTGATTTTTTACATCTTTTCTATACTTATACGATGAGATTCCCAGGTGGCTAGATACGAGTTTTGTTATAACGGTGTTCAGTATTCGGAGATTTAGTCAGTCGGAGTGTGCAATTGATTTTACACGTTTTCAAGCGAAGACGTGTAAAATCAATTGCGTATGCAACGCAACTAGGAATAGCTATTTTCTGTTTAGAATTACTTAGGGGTATCTAGTAGCGTGTGCCTCTTTCTTTTATTTTATCGCTCGCAAGAGTAAGGAAGATGTTATCCGTATCCGTTATCCTTGAATGGCATTATTGTTTTGTGAAGTAGATCCTTTTTTTAAAGACATTATTGCTCCAATATTGGAAAGAGCTGTACATGACAAATAAGTACTTAGTAGTTCTTTTTCACAACATAATCATGATAGAATTGAAACGTCATATTAAGTGAACTTAATGTCACAAAATAGAAAGTTTGCAGAAGGACCACGCCCAGAGTACTCGAAAATTGTCACCTAAATTGCCGGAAACACTAGGGTTGCTACTATATTGATTGACTGAATTTAAAAAAAAAAAGTAGTTGAGTAATTAACAACTATCCTCTACAAATAGAGTGGTCCGTCATACATGCCTTTAGAGGGTAGGTAGAGCATCTAATATACATTAACGATCACGACACCACATACGATGAAGATTGGAGGATAATAAGACGTAACGATTGAGTAACAATGATGCCAGCAAAAACATAAAAATGTGAAAAGGACCAAGCTAGACAAAAAAACATTTGAAAAAGGCGTCAAGTTCGACGAAGAAGAGTGGAGATCGAGAAGGGTGACAATTTTCATAGGCTTTCCGTAAACAAAGCTGCAAAGTACAATTTCATCTGAGGACATAAAGTATTTATTTTATTTTTATATATTGAATTTTAACTTGTCATCTTGAAGAATTTAATGACCGTAAGCATCGTTATGTAATCTCAGGCTTCCTTACATTGACTATATATCGCTCAACGACGTGTGTCTTCATTAATCTACCCATTGCCGACAATACTACCAATACTACTATGAATACTAAGCTAAATGGAATATATAAATGACCCGCGTATTCCGTAGGACTTAGGATTTTCGTTTAGGTTTCCCTGTAAATTATGACCTGCCTTTATATCTCAAAATCGAAATAATTTAAAATAGTTGTTAATATTTTTTAAACTAGAAAGTTTATTTTATTATTTTACCTCTGATGTGATCAAAAAAATAAAAGAGTGTTAGATTAGAATATTATTATTTAAAAATATGACACAGGATTTACAAATTATTAACTGAAAAATGTTTTCGTCGACCGCGACTGAGCTCTGTTCAATATTGTCCGAGAATCCCTGTAAAAACGTAATATCAATGTGTGCGTACAAAATGGCGCTTTGTTTGTAGTGACTCTCTATCTGCGGCGCGCCACCGCTTACGTACTTTGTGGTAACGTTGTATTCCAGCAGGTCAGAATTACGTTTTTGTAATTAATTATGAAATGACTGCCTATGTCAACATTTAAATTAAAACACGTTTTAATTTAAATTTCGATTTAGGCAACTGTATAAACTGTAAGTCGGATCCGATTAACAGTTTATAGTTTAAATATAATGAAGCTTAGTTTATTGCAGTTAAATTTTATTCATTTGCTTCAACCAAATATTAGTCAGCTATTTGTGATGAAAAAAAATAAATTAATCAGTTGAACATACATCCTCTTCATGCTTTTCTCTCATGTTAGGCAGGAATTACAGAACGCCCCTCTATTTATGAACCCCTCTCCCTTTGATTCTACAAAATCTGTTACAGTTATTAAATTGCTTTCCTGCCGCAGGTCTGCTGGAAGAAATTTCTAGTGAAATAAGCAGTACCTTTGTGCTCTTCAATATGTATTATTTCTTTTCTCTGTTAATTACCTCACCTCTGGGACGGATCTGCCAAATATCAACTTGATGCACTTGATTCGATTGACAAACGGGCCAAGAGGCTTATCGGCCACAATGCACTGGTCGCCTCAAAGCTCCAGAGCCTTGAGCGTCGGTTTTTTATCGGTTAAATTTCGGGGAGTGTGCGATGGAACTGCACAATTTGATTCCGCCTAGCCCTTTCCATCACCGGACAACAAGAACGGCAATGTGCCACCGGTACATGGTGGACATCCCACCCATACGTGCAAAGCGTTTTGCGAATACTTTCATTGTACGCACAGCTAAGGAGTGGTATTCCCTGCCAGAGTCTTTGTTTCCTGATAGCTACAACCTTGGAGTCTTTAAGTCAAGAGTGAATAGGTTACTTCTAGGCAAGCGTGCTTCACCGTCGACCACATCATCGCTTACCATCAGGCAAGATAGTGGGCAAACGCGAGCCTAACGATAAATAAAAAAATATAAAAAATTAAAACTTTTGTGTTTACATAAATAAATAGCAACTAAACTACTAAAGGGTTGTCTAAAAACCACAGTCAACCTACGATACAAAGTATTAGTATTTGAAATGTCTAAATGACAAACGATTGATGACACCGTTAAATTGGCTTGTAACAAATAGCGTACTATATAAATTGGACAAAGGTGCAGACTACTCTCACTTCTATTGATATTTTTATGCCATCTAAAATATCTTCAGCTAGTCTACAACGTTAAAGTCAAAATAACGTGCGAGAAGATGGCAAATAAGAACCTTCTTATAGTTTGAAATAAGAAAACAAAATCCTCCAAATGAAATTGTGCACAGTATGGGCAGATCTATAAACTTCGTCAGCTTGCAAACTGAATCTAATCCATTACCGTAATAGAACGGAATCAGCTCCAAATGGACCGAATTACCTACTTTATCCCCAGGCAGGAAAGTCCATCATTTTCAATCGGATCCGTATTGGGCATTTGAAACGTCCCCATACGTCGGACTGGTAATCTCCTAACATGGTGGGCCAGTTTATCCCGCCATATATCTCGGGCTGCACCGCGGTTCAAACTCATAGGCCCCGACCAGGGTAAGGAGTTGGCGCGGTAGCGATGGCCGGCGCTGTATGCGGCCATAGTAAAGTTACTGTGGGGGTCGCATAGTGTGACGTAAAGCTTTGGTCTCTTAATCAAAACGCACAATGCTGTGGTATGCGGTCCCGGACTCATAATCCTCCTCACCACTGGCGCAAACTGAAAAATAGGCCATTCTAGACGTTTCAATTGACCGAAACTATAAAGAAATGGCTGTGGATACACACACGGCCGGCGCCTAGCGTAACGAATCGGAGTAACCTCGCGATCGATAGTCTATTGTTTTACCCTTTACAGGCATGTCTAGTCTCTACTGCCCGCTACAACAACTCGTGATCTACGGTGGCCACCTAATCGCGCCCGCTCTAATCACCGCGCGTGTACTCTGGTCCAGGCCATATAAGCTCCAAGGCAACCTGCCATACTAAATTATCAATTTACCGACATCACAGCACCTGCCTAAATTGTTGCGTGCCCATATACCATTAATCAATAACTGCCGAAACTTGTTAAGCAATACAATTTTCATAATAATGTTCGCATGATGACAGATTGCTTATCTTAAGAGATGCTGTGTTTAGGTCTAGCCGTAAATTGCTGAACACCGGCTGATAACATTTTATACTCATTAAAATATACCTATAATAATGATGAATAGATTTGGAATTATAATTTATAATTTTCAGGCGTATCTTCAAAGTTATTGTTGAAACCTGTGCTCAATTTGCATAAATATCTCATTCATTCATATCTTCATATTTCATGACACAGCTGTTTGACAAAGAGATAATATTATAAATGATTCTATTGTCAATATGGTAACCTGTACATTGATGTATCTATGTTCGCAATAAGGTTCAAAGTTGTACTAAAAAAATCGTTGTTGGTAATGTCTTATGTTCAATTTTAATCATTGTTATTTTAAGCCTGCTACGAATTGTTGATCACTTGTCAGTCGTAACAATACCAGTATATACTTGCCTCGTTTTCTATTGATACTCCGTACCGTGGTTGGCCAGTTCAATATTAACGGGTTATCACCGACACGCAGTCGAATGTAACTTAAAAATTGAATTAATTCTATATATTATTTACCTCAAATATGGATTCGCTCACCGTAAAACGTCGATAAATATTTTTCGATTGTCAATATAATTTCAATAAAAGGGTGCAATAAAATTCATTGTGTACACTGGCGAGTGCTGTCACATTATTTCTTTAAATAATATGGAGAATGTTTAATTTTATTGCAATATCTGTTATTTTCATAACAAACATGGTTCATGTTTATTGCACTTTGCGGGTACTAAGAGTTGTCAGTTTGAAGTACCTTTCTTTTCAACATGCTTTTGATTTAAAAAAGTATTGTAAATCGTTTCCAACAAAAACAACGATTTTAAAATTAGTAAAAATAACTACGTATAAACAGTTATATTAGGATTATTAAAATAATATAACCTTACATGTAACCTAAATTAACTACTAATTTCTCAAGCAACACATTTAACTAAACGCTAGTATTATACTATCTGTGAGTAAACTAAGGTTTTGTCTCTGAATGATTGCTACGACGCGCGACGGCCTACGCGGCTACGTCGTAGACCTTCGTAGCAAAGAGCTACGAACGATTTCCCCGCACAGCTCTGGGAGTCTACTTCCTAACTCCGCCAACGAAGTAACGGGCCCGTCCAAAAGTTATCCGCATTCGTAGATCCGTTAAAGCAAGTGTCAAGTTAAATTTTTCGGGCGGGTAAAAACAGATCGGGAGTAGGAACCGTTGTCATTCATTCTTAGTTCTGGTCCCGAATTAATCATCCTTCCGTAGGTGATATGGAGAAGGAAACGCCCGTACTTACTTCGTGCTTAGAGAGTAGACCCCCTGATACGGCGCGCACTTTGAGGCTTCTCTTTAGCATACTTGAGGCGTTATGGTTTTACGCAAGTGCATTTAAAATATATACCAATAGTTTCGGAGTCGCCTAACAGACAGGATTATGATTTGGCTTCGTTCAGGCTCGACAATATTCTGTCAGTATTTCTTTTCTTTTTAGTTTTTTCATTAATATCCCAATTCTTTTAATAATTTTGTCACAAATTCATGTATAGTTTTAGAACAATGAATAGATTAGGTACTGGTGAGGAGCTCGTGGCTCAATAATAATAGTCACACGGGTCGATATTCAAGGTTAGGCGACGCTTGTCAAGGTCCGTGGATGGATTACCATCTTAACATACCAAGTTTCCTTCGAGCTCGGAAAGCACGTTAAGCCTTTGGTTCCGGTTGCATTTTTTTATTTTTGACAGTCGTTACGATAACTCAGAAGCCAGGAATTCTTAAACCAGACGTGCCAAGAGGTATCGTGTTACCCAGTTACTGGGTTGTGGAGATAAGATAAGCAGTCGCTCCAAGTGAAATACTGGTCCTTAGCAGCATCCGCTTAGACTGGAAGATGACTCCAGCAAACTTGGGAATAGGTTAGGCATGTTGATTGATTGAATATACTAGGTACTGTTTCGAATCACTAGGTTTATATATTGATTTATGGTACAGCCTTGGAGCGGTTACGCACTACACGTTCGGTTCCGTAATCTGTTTTCGAGTTCAAAATGTTCTGAATTATGACAGATTATGACGGATAGAGTTCGGATGTAGTGCTTAAGCTTCCCTACAAGAAGCACTACGGCTATTTCGGAGCCGAAATTCACGGACTCGGATCAGATGTAGTGTGTAACCGCCCTTACTTTTTAATAGGTACATATTGTAACAAGATAGGGCAACGCCATCTAGTGACGAGTAGAATAACTAAGTAGTTACTGGTGGCGCCATCTAGTATCGAATAGCGGAACTAATCTCTTCGTGTCGAATGGAATTTTCCGGAATGTTCGAACCGAACATTCTGGAAGTTTCTAGTCACTTCGAGAACAGTGAGTTCGAAAGTCGATTGTTCTGGAAGTTTCTCGAATTATCTAGAACAGTATGGAACGTTCTAGAAACATCTTCGGTGCTATATAAAGAGCGGTCGGGTTCGTCGTGAGTCAGTTTCGATTCGGAAGCGACACAGAGCGATCACCAAAGGAAAATAGTGCGAAGTAATAGAATTGTTTAAGAAGTGTTTTTGTAATAAAGTGTGATTAATTGAAGTCTGCTGTTTAAATAATTTATCCCTGAGCCCCAGCTCGTAACAATATCATTTTTAACAATCAATGTTTACGGTATGAAAATGATGACTTATGCACCAATGTATTATTTATTTATTTTATGCAGTAATACATTGTTATACGTTGCCAGGTCCAGTCGTTAGTGTTTATTGGGGTAGCCGGGTCCACTCCGGGGATTCTTTGCACCCCTTGCCACGCCATCGCCTCGACCGCTACCGTAGTCGAGAGTAGACGGGCTGCGGGGACTCTGGGCCGTTTTTTTGTTGTGCTTATCATGGTTTGGGGGGGTTTGCCGTAATCGCCACGCTTGGCAGGCGAGTTTGCGATCGTAGTTTGTTCTTAAAGTGCACAGAAAACGCTGCTGCCCATTATCTGGTGTTTCCCTTAGTCACCTCTTACGACACCCACGGGAAGATATGGGATGAGACGATGCGTTGGAAGGCCTCCCACCAGGTGGACCGATGACCTGGTGAAGATTGCAGGGATCCGCTGGTTGCGGGACGCACGGGACAGGTCAATGTGGCGACGCTTGGGGGAGGCCTATGTCCAGCAGTGGACGTCTTTCGGCTGATATGATGAGTAATACATACAATTTTCTTATAGTTTACAAATTTATAAAATCTTAACAAGACAAGCTAATGACATTTACTTAACCCAGCCTAGGACTAAATATGGAGAGAGGAATTTTATGTGTGAGGGTGCCAACTTCTATAACAAACAAAATAAACACATAAAAGAAATCGAAACATTTAAAAGAAGACCTTAAAAAATATAATATTAAAAGATCTTTTCCAACCTTTCGATTAATCAAAAATAAACAATGAAAGTCTAAATAAACAAAAATAAATAGATAAATATATTTATTATGTACAAATATTAACTGAAAACAATTCAATGAAACGCTCATGTTCAGCACTGGGTCATAGACCTTAGTAAACACGCTACGACTACTAAATTGCACCCTACCGTCATCTTTTTAATTCTTTATTGTACCCAAAATGATGGCCTATGTCCAGCAGTGGACGTCTTTCGGCTGATATGATGACCCAAAATGATAGACAACATAGCGTAAAAAGAAATAAAATAATTCATATACATACATAATTATAAGAAAGAAGAAGAAGAGGAGCGCGTGGCTAAATAATAACACCCGCACGGGTCGATCATCAAGGTTAAGCAACGCTTGACGAGGTCGGTCCGTGGATGGCTGACCATTTCAACATACCGAGTTTCCTCCGTGCCTCGGAAAGTACTTTACACTTTAAGCCGTTGGTCCCGGCTGTCATTTGAAGATCTTTGGCAGTCGTTACGGGTAGTCAGAAACTTGAGATCTGACACCAGTCTTGCCAAGAGGTACCGTGTTACCCAGTTACTGGGTTGTGGAGGTCAGATAGGCAGTCGCTTCATGTAAAACACTGGTACTTAGCTGAATCCGGTAAGACTAGAAGCCGACCCCAATATAGTTGGGAAAAGGCTAGGCAGATGATGATGATGATATACATACATAATTATATACAAATATATATACCTATCACCCTCTTTGCTCAAAACTGTTGTGTTGTTTGTTGTGAGTAACTTACCTTCTTCTGGTTTGTTTATTTTGTACTTGATACGCTAAAACGATGTATGTTAGTATTATATTAATGTTAGTTTTAAGATGCATGCTTGTTTTTGTTTTTATCTACGCTTACTTGGAGATAACATTCTTCTAATCCTATTATGTTTTCTCTATAAGTGAATTTGTTAATTCTTTTGCGAAATAAATATCTTTAACCGTAGTTCGCGGATGAGTTTCAGTTTCGTAACGTATGTGTACTGCAAGATAACAGTGTGATGTATTCTTTGTTTTTCCTTGTTTGTTATGGAATATATTACATAGCTTTTATTTGATGGGTTTCGTTATTTGTAGAGTAAAAGTAGCAGTAATAAAAGCTAATGCAAAGAAAAAAGCAAATGCAAATGTTAAGCAAATTCTGCTGTATAGTCTTGATTCCACCAAAATCTAGATCAAGGCTTGCATACAAATGCAGCAACAACCTCCCAATTGCAAAAATATGCTCATACAAAGTTACAACAAATATAATGCAGCATCCAACCCAAACCCAAACCTCTTGATACGTAGCCATTCCAAATTTAAAAACAGCTTAAATTGTTGCACCCTTTTACCGACTTCGCAAAAAGGAGGAGGTTATCAATTCGACTGTATGTATTTTTTTTCTTTCCTCAGGACTTTTTACTGGGTGAACCGATTTTGTTTGTTCTTTTTATTTGAAAGCTGGTGCTTGTCATGTGGTCCCATTCAATTTTCATCATGATCTGATGAAGAACTTCGGAGATATACATCAGGACTCTTCAATAAATGACGGCAAGTCTCTCTGGATAGCTGCAATCGCATGTCTGTTTATTGTTTACACCATTTCATAACATAACATCACACACACACACTACGCTGGTACGCTGTATAGGGGTACGCAGGCATACTCTCATTCCATCGGTTTGTTTATGTTTCATGTTATTGGGTTAATCTATTCTCGCTTAACTTTGGAAATTATAGGTACCTAGCCTATAGAACTAGTCTATCATGTACCACAACTAAAAAGTGAAAATAAAAACTTTGTTACAAAAATTACAACCGACTTCCAAACAAAAACACTACAAAGTGAAAAATAACTTCAATTTCGGCAATCGGTGCCAAAAACAAAGAAACGAAAACAGGAACTGAGTTCCGAAATTGAAGTTATTTTTCACTTTGTAGTGTTTTTGTTTGGAAGACGGTTGTAATTTTTGTAAAAATGTTGTTTTACTTGCAATTTTGAAGAGAAAACTTCTGTAGATACGTTGAGCGATTTTGATAAGGGCAAAACGTATGGGTTCGTGTCTGTGACATGCTAATGTAACAGCGTAATCGACATACTAATATGACAAACCCAGATACAGACAACACAGTTAGAAGTGAAATCTTTGAACTTGCGCAGTTTAAAGACTTCACTTCTATCGACAGTCCCCATGACTGCATTTTTTTCTTTTCTTGTAATTGAGCAAACATATTCACATGACTTGATTGTTCTATGTGCATGACCAGATTTTATGTTGATCGTAGCAGTTGGCGTTCTGTACTTTCTGCCTACCTCTAAGGGAAAAGGTGAGTATGTAGACTCCATTAATTAAATTGGTATAACAGGGTTTTCCTACCAAACTTCAAAAGGTTTTACCTACAATTAGTATCTAGTTCTGGTCTGTTTAACTGTAAACTTCAAAAGCAATAACCAAACGTAGGCAGACGTCGTTGTTCGCTTACTAATTAGAACGTATTTGTACATTCCTCGCAGTCTTCAACTATGAATTATAAACGTACACAAAGATGAAAATATTGAAAGAAAAAATGTATGTACCTAGTAGAAAGGGAATACAGTAAAAAAACAGCAATTCATAAGAATCCAGGCTAATTATAATATCATCATTATTTCTCCTGAAAGACGTTCACTGCTGAACAGGCTTCTTCCAATGGTCCTGTGCGTCTCGCATCCAGAAGATTTTCGCAGTCTTCACCAGGCTAGCATGAAGAAGCATGAAGGAGGCCTTTCAACGCTGCGTCTTTCGATACGCAGTTGCCACTTCAAAACATTTCGTCTTGCGAGTAATGTGTCCTATCCACTACCACTTACCTTGCACATACTTGATAAAATACATTTTTACTATACCTTAGTCTGTTTTTTATAAACCGTTTGTAGTTTACTACTCCCGAAAATGATACATAATAAGCGAGTTTTCTCCAAAAATAACCTTCCACAGCCGCATAGTAAAAAAGTTGTAAAATGTCGAGTTTATGCATCGCTGCGGTCTTCATAATACATATTTTACAAGGTACATGTGTACACACACGGTTGAAGTACACGGAGAAAATTACGCTGGCCTGGCAGTTTATTATTGACTCAAAAAGAATGACGTTCGAACTTTCGAGTTGGTATAAAAGTTCGGGGTTCCGATTGAATTTGAAATTGAACCATTTATGAAACTGACAAACAAAATCTGTAGAAAAGTCGTTTTTGTACATCGAAATATTTCCAAAAAAAATAGTCAGGGTGTTAAAGGATAACCAACAGAACCCATTTCCAGCAGCTTTGTTTTTTTTGCTGTTTGTCTGTTTAGTTGTGCACGCATCACGCAAAATTTACAAAACCAATGTATATAACTTTTATACATAAAAATTGTGCAAACTTGAAGTATGACTTAGTTTTTGTTTCATCGCAATCGGTTCACGCTATCAAAAGTTACATGAATTTAAAGTGTTCAAGAAGTAAATTATCACAATTCAGGTACTCAGACAGCTGAACTCCATTTTTGATAGATGGCGTTGTGCATTTGACGTCATTTTCTGAATGGCGGTGTTAAGATTCACCGCGGAAGAATGACCCTAGAAAAAAAAATGTTAGATAGGTAGGGTAGGTAGCAAGGTAAGTACCCTGCTTACACTGCTTAGTAGGGTAGGGTAGGCATTTGCAGGCAATGGAGGACACCGTTTTGTTTTAGTGGGTTGGATTCCCACATAAATGCGCTATCTCCCCGTGATAGTGCAGTATGCATGAGCATTTATAAAAGCAAGAAAAATAAGTTAGATATGTAGGGTAGGTAGGTAAGTAGGGTAAGTAAGCAGGTAAGTAGGTTAGCCACAGGCAGTTGACGGGAACGAAGCCACGGGCATAGCAAGTCACACTAATTATATAATATTATATATTTTATAAAGGCGGATGTTTGTGTGTGTGTGTGTTTGTATGTTCGTTACTTCTTGTCGCTCAAAAGGCTGGACGGATCTGGATGAAATTTGGTACAGAGATAGATTATAGTCTGGAATAGCACATAGAATACTTTTATCCCGGGAATATGTTCCCTTGGGATAATTTTCGACATTCACGCGGGCGAATCCGCGCGCAGAATCTAGATTAAATAATAAATTTAATACCACTAAAAAGTGCGCACATTAATCATTTATACCTAAAATGGCCGCTGTCGATTTAGGGTTACTGGATACAACGGGTACGGTATGTGTACGTGATAGGCAATTTATCAGTAATAGTTTGGGCTATTGTTTGATAGTATCTGAAATATTTTAGTCTTTATCTATTTTTTTATTTAGACCTCCAACGAATGATGTACAATAAAACACAATTAATCATCAATATGAAGTAATGTCAAGTGCACTCCCTCAATTTTAGGAGGCTACAGCATGGTTTTTAGAGTATCGACTAAATAAAAACTAAAATTTAAACTCTTTTTACAAGGTAAT
The DNA here is from genome assembly GCA_948252205.1 of Orthosia incerta. Lineage (NCBI taxonomy): Eukaryota > Metazoa > Arthropoda > Insecta > Lepidoptera > Noctuidae > Orthosia > Orthosia incerta. The sequence goes on from OX411748.1 coordinate 14,533,334, forward strand.
AGTAAAACATATTAGCATATTAAGAAATCATGCATGCACAATAAAAAGAAACATATTATTAGACATATTATTCGCGAGCTGGCTGACCAAAACCAAATGTATCCTCCGACTGCACAGCATGATTTTCTTCTTGTTTCACATCACATCACATCATCAGCCTATTAATGTTCCCACTGCTGGGACACAGGCCTCCTCTCTGTGAGAGGGAGCTTTACTACTTGTTTACGTCTTTTTAATTCGCTTTTTAAGCAGTCGGGTGTTTTGATTTTTGAATTAACTTTGCTTATTTATATTTTTTTTTTTTTAATAAGGTACTTTTAAAAATATAAGTGTTATACATTTTGGAAATCACCTCTTAAAATCCTTTATTTTAATATCCCACACGGTGCACACTCGCAAGGTTCTCTGCAACGTCACATAGGAACGAACATACATACATACATAGACTGATAAACACATTACCCTCCTTCGGCAGTCGGGTAAAACACAAAACACAGAAACCTCTTTAATTACATTATTATTAAAAACTAAGAACTAAGTCATAATCAAAATATTATTTTTCAAAAGTATCTCAGCTGAAAGACGTCCACTGCTGGACATAGGCCTCCCCCAAGCGTCGCCACACAACAACGTCGATAAACAAACAATTCAAACATACAAATTATCTCAATCGTAACAAGGAAAGACTACTCCCTCTTGTCGGAAATCTGGCACAAAAGTTATTAATTAAAGCCAAATTGTTTTGCATATAGCTATCGATATACACCTATGCTTGTCTACAGAACAAAGATGCATCCGGAGCGGATATTATTCCGTCGATCGCATCCCTACTAGATCAGTTGATGGAAAAATGCAACAATAAGTAACTTCTCAACTTCTTTTTCTTTCTTCGTATTTCAAGATTGAGAGGAAATATGGGCAGAGAGCGCCGACTGAATTTCCTTAGTAAAAAGTCATATTTCGAGGTTTGGCTCTCGTCTCTTTCCTCCTCCAATATTAGCCCAATTTAAAATATATTCCTTAAACTGGTAAAGTAAGATATATACTATGTCCCTATGTTTTCTTTTTTTTATTTATATTTGTCAAATTTGTACACTAAGCCTCTGTTAACAGCGCAATATTGAGCATTTTTTGAGGGCTCTAGTGCTTCTAAAGATAATGTATCATCAAAAAGGAAAACATAGGGAAATTACATTTCGTTGTCTTTAATTTTCTGTTAACGAAATACCTTTTAAATTGGTCCAATATTAGAGTAGGCAAGAGACGAGAGCCAAACCTCGAATTATGAGTTTTTACTAAGGAAATTTAGTCGGCGCTCTCTGCCCCCGTTACCTCATAAGAAACCGTTTTATTTAGCGACAGTCTAACCATGTTACAGTAGGTCAACGGGAGTTGGAAGGCAATTTAACGAAAAGTCAGAGGGATGCGAGAAATGCTTAAACCTAATTCAGTACCAAACTACAAGACACTGTAAGGTGACGTCAACATCTTTGTCATTTTTCAGATCCACGCTAAACGGCTGTAAGTAGCTACACGTGGTATAGCTGTGTGAGTTAGGCATTGCGTTGGATTCCCTCCTTTACTAACGATTGATGCACACCATATGTGTGCCCTAGGGACCTATTCAACTCTGAGACAATGGAAGTAGAAACAGTGCATACTGTATCTGGTCGTATTCTGTTCTAAAGGCTCGGAAGACGGTTTCCTTTTACCTAAAATATGTTTGTATTTGCAAAATAACTTATTCTCTATTCTGGCTGTTGCAGAATTTTAGCTAGCCAGGAAAGTTGGCAACACTGTATGACAAAATGATCTAGGTATCTATAAAAAAGCCTTTCAAACGAACCAGTCCCTTTGAATGAAAAATTAAGATTTTTTCAAAGGGTTTCCTGGCACTATTTCAGTATATGCAAACTATTCGAAATTCAGGACGGTTGGCGGAGATGTTTAGGTATGAAAGCCAAACAACAAAAATAAATAAAAATGCCTCACGATATTTATGTCATTTATATTTAGTTTACATTTTCACTTCAAAGAAAATTTTTAAGTAATTATTACATATAAGTTTTTAAGCTACATGGTCACAATCATTAGAATTAATATTTCGGGATACATTGTATATATCCAGAAACAAATATTAATTCTAAGTATTACAAATTTTCCTAGCGGCAAATGTAATTCGTATCTATTTATTGGATGATAAGTTCTTGTGGAACTCTCGCCTTTTTTTCCGTAACTCATCACGGTTCTATCAAGCGACAAATTGAACTTAAAAGATAAACCTATCATAGCTTTTTATGTGATTTTCCAATTTGGTAAACTAAGCTGGTAAACATGACCAATTTTATTGTACGATACACCGGTACTGAAACCGCGGTCCATAATTTCAAATATAATATTACTGAAGACAGGGAAACTACACAATTAGATTCAGAAACTAATACATAGATTACTTGTTAAAATTAAGTACGCAAGGTTATTTGAATGAACTTCAATCAGTTGAGATGATTACATTTGGATAACGTTACAATTGGGTGGCAGAGTGGGCCTAATGCCACGGACCCCCGAGCCTGAGTGGGCCCCCGACCCAAGAGGCCGTGAGAAAATGAGAACCCTAATACTAGAGGAACCCCGTAAAAAGGTATACCAATTAAATAAAAATACATCTGCTCTTTAAATTTAAATGTACTCTCTGGCCAACATGAAGTTACAATATTTACTAACAAAACACTGACCGTTCAATCGACTGACAGCAGGGTAGATTTATTTTTGTTTTTTGGTTCTCTCTAATCTATCTTCTATTCCTATGAACTTGGATATTTTATTCTCAAACTATATGTTATATGTACTAACTCAGTTAAATCGATATATATCGATTTACAAACAAATCCAAAATTTTATCTCGAATTCGTTTTATTACTTTAAAACATTTGTTGTTGAATAGTGGGTAGCCCCCCAAAAAATGTACTGTTTTAAGTAAACATTGTACCTTCAACATGGCTGGAGTATAGATAGATAATAATAATTAATCAACAAATATTTTTGCCCAATTTTTAGGGTTCTGTACCCAAAGGGGAAAAACGGGACCCTATTACTAAGACTCCACGATCCTTCTGTCTGTCTGTCTGTCCGTCTGTCACCAGGCTGTATCTCATGAACCGTGATAGCTAGGCAGTTGCATATTTTACAGATGATGTATTTCTGTTGCCGCTATAATAACAAATAAAAACAGAGTAAAATGAATATATAAGTGGGGCTCAAACGTGTTTTTTTTGCCGTTTTTTGCGATAATGGTACGCAACCCTTCGTGCGCGAGTCCGACTCGCACTTGGCTGGTTTTTGCAATTTTAGACTGAAACTACAACATCAAGCTTTTTAAATTAAGGGAGGGCCCCATCCTATAAAGCCTCAGATGTCATAGTTACGCCGCTGACTGATTTCGAACCAAAACTCAATTTCCCCTCAAGCATTGAAAACAAATATCAGATGTACTCTTTGTAAGGTAGATGTAAATGTAATCGAGTGTCAATCAAAACCATTCGATATTTGAAACCCCATCGTGCAACGGCATCGATACCGCGTGGAAGGTTTATATCTCGCATGACAGCTGCTTTTCAAAGGTTGTATACGTCACAGTTGAAATTTCACTATGATTTTTTTTTCATCCTTTTGTATCTTGCTTCTTTGCTTAGGCTTACTGCCAAGCAACGTTATGCTTGGCAGTAAGCCTAAGCAAAGAGATTACATGTCACAATAAATACTCCCTATAATTTAAGTGACGAAACTATAAGAACTGCCATTTATGTAATCACAAACGTAATGGAATTATTTGTATGTTTATCTATATATCTTGTTCAAAGAAAACAGCTCTACCTGCAAAATACAGTTGTTGAAAAAGGGAATTCAAGTTCGATTCGGTTTTTTCCCCAGGGCAATCTGAAGACATACATTTACCCGCGAGAGGCATCTGTAAGTAAATAAATAAAGGACAGGTTGCAGTCTTGTTCAGCATATATATATACGGAGTTAATACGTAGGTGTGTTATATGTATATAACACACATATATGTGTCACCGGGTGGGACAAGCCGCGACACAAACTGAATTATTCATGAGACATATGGACCTAAAGCAGACTGGATTTCAGACGAGAATTTTAAAATATCTATACGGAGGTTTCAAATTGAAAATTGTTTTATAAAAAGCAATATAACATAACGTGATACTACTCAGGATTTGTTACCTGCATAGAATTTGAATTGGATGTGTTTTTACACTTTCTATGTTCTTGACTTTGAAATAAATATTTACATTATTTTTTAATGCATATTAAATATAAACATGGCGTGATTTCATTTTGGGCTTATAAACGTACACAGCACATACTTGTTCAGGCTGGATATACAACAATTTTAATAGTAATGGAATGAGCACACTTTTGCTTTTGTATAATTCTATGTTGTACCTACATGAAAATACTATTAGTACTTGTCATTAAATATGTAATATATACCATTAGTATTTAGTAGTCTGCCAGGTAGTTTTTGAACGTATTTATTTTCAGTATTCGTTCAGAAAAAAGCAGTAATTTAATTTTGAAACGGGTTGTAGTAATAAAATCACAATCAATTATGTATGGTCCCTTTATTCGAATTCGAGCAAAAAATATGCTCATAAAAATTTTACTGAATAAAACGTTAAAGGTAAACGCGAAAGCCCCGTGCAGGTATCTATATTGTAGGTATTTAAGAGAATAACGTCGATGCACCTCCGTTCAATTTTAAAACTAGCTTGGTATTGGAACCAGACTTATGGCTTGGCCAGACTCCAGCCGCAAGAGGCTTTGGGCACACAAATGAGAACAATAATTTTTTGACATCTCTATCGTCTTTTGTTTTTGAAATATTCGAATACTTGCTTCCCTAATGTCGTAATAATGACTTCATTATTTCGATGTAAGCCTGGAATTATAGTGGAATGATGTTTTTACAAGCTTTTAATTAACTTGCAATGTATGTATGTTTGTATGTATGTATGTAAGTGTGTTCGGGTCAAATGTAGCAAATTAATTTTAAAGCAGGTATACTCCACCGAAATTTTGCATACACGTTTAGTCTGCATGAAAATGCATGGTTAGATAAGTGACGTCATTCTAAATCCAATATGGCGGACGGCATGCGCCACCAAAATTTCACTTGTTATAGTTCTCTCCAAACTTCATGGAAACACTGAACTACGTTGGCTACATTGGTTGCGCAATAGTAAATATCATACGAAAACAGCACCGCGCTGCGGCTTGCGCATCGAAAAGCCAACTTCAGGGCGGCCAAGAAGTTTGGCAAGAACAGCAATTAAGCGTAAAAGGTAATATAATAATAATGTGCATTTTTCCCCATATTTCTAAACGAAAAACACGTCATATTAACAACTTTCTTCTGATCTAAACCCCGCCTTATGTGTGACGCGAGCTCAATTAAGCTGGCCTTGGCACCATGCTCAACCCACTTATTGCGGTGGGTTAAAGATCAAAAGAGTTCGTAACACAATGGGATAATGTGCTGCTATGCACTTGGGATCTTTTTGTTAGCCGACTTTTATATGCGGCGTTAAGTAAGCAACAGTCTCCCTGAGAATTTTAATTAAACTTAGCGATCGTGTACGAAGGAAGGTAATTTATTCGAGAAAATGTATGAGAAATTCCTTTGATGAGGAACCACCATGTGTAAAGACTATAGCTGTGTTTAAAACTCTCACTGAATAAAATACAGACATAAGTTCACACAGACAAAGTCACAAAAAAGAAGAAAGAACATCCATGTTTAATCAGCCATGCCTTATAAAATAGAACATCTTACGCCAAGAGAACGCTAATCAAAAGAAAGACTATATACAGTAAAGAAAATATAAAAAGTTCTCGACGATTCAGTTCCAACAGTTTAATAAGCTGCAAAGAAATATTACAGTACTGATAAAGACACAATAAGAATAAAATAGTTCCGACGACTACGACTTTTGAAAGATTTTATGAGTTCAGTGGCTATTTAGCGACGGTGAATACTGGCTGGCTCGTAAAGTGCGACTTTACCTTTCTGTGTCAGTACCTCAGTGGGATTCTTTAGACACATACTTTAACAGACATCTGTCTTCGTGATTCTTCGTGATTTTTCGTGGTTTCTCGGGCTTCTTCGTATTTTAAAAGTTTCATACAGAACCTCCTCGGCGAGGCACTTTGCGGGGTGCTTATATGCTGTTTGAATGTGAGTGGGGTTAATAATTGAATATGACTGCTAGCCGGTGATGGACGTCAGAACTGTATGCTTCGTGGATTTTGTACTGTCTAGTATCTGTCAGTTTCAGTAAGAGCTGTACAGGACGTAGATAACAGAACATTTTCGTTTTTGCAATAGATAGAATATGACTTTTAAGACTTACTTTTTTGCCCTGTGTAGTAAGTTGATGACCAACATGAATACCTCTTTTTCTCGGTTCATAACATCAGATACTCTTCAGACCTACAAATAATCTATGACATGAATCATAGACAACTAGACTTCAACATAACCTATGCTATATATTAGCACTAAGTGGGCCTCGTTGCCACTGTCAAGAGTCTATTATTGTAATAATTATCTAAGCTTTGCGAACATTAACCATTCCTCTAGCACAAAATAAAGGTGTGCTTTCAATGTAATAACGAAAAACACGCAACACGTTAATTAAGCCTATAGGCATAATGTTTTTGCCCTTTTTCGTCCATATGATTAATATTCATAGGTTATTTCACGTGTCTTTTATGCCCCGACCGTACTGCGTACAAGTGCAAAAACAAGCCGAATATTTTGCTGACCGTAGCTGGGTTTAGACTGAAATATTTTTAGTGTGCGAACGAAACGCGATTTTTTTCGAAAGCCGAAACTGAAACCGAATATTCGGCGCTTCTTTTAGTTTCGTCCGAAACCGAAACTTGGGATTGTGGCGAGGGAAAAAAAAATTCAAAATATATGTTTCGTAGATCAAATATTTCGTAAAGCCAGACCAATGAATCGTTATAAGATTAACACAAAAGTGTAAGAGGTATTTAATATTGAACTTATAAATCGCTTCACCATTGGGATGCAGTGTAAGTTGGTATAAGGAACTAAAAAAAATAAAAGTGAAAAATTTATATTTTTTTTTGGATGGTGTCATTTAAATTAACTCATAGGTATTTATTGTTTTAACGACACATCACAAATTATATATTCCGCAGAGGTGCCCAAATAATAGAAGACACTAACTTATTGGCATTGACGCAGCACAAAATCTCCAGACTGCTGACTGACCTGGGTCCAAACCCACAAATTATTACACTTTGAAGTATACAAACGTGACAGTCAGCTTTTAGTTGTCTATCACAAACGTCTGCTCAATACCGCTAGTTCCTGTCGAGCCGAATATTCGACCACTTTTTGCCGAAACTCCCGCCAAAACCATTTCTATGGCCGAACCTAGCCGAAACCGTAACTGACCCTATGGTCGGACACAAAATAATTTATGTTTCATTTTATTCACATCACATCACATTATCAGTCTATTAATGTTCCCACTGCTGGGACACAGGCCTCCTCTCTGTGAGAGGGAATGGGCCGTAACCCACCACGCGGGCCCAGTGCGGGTTGATGGATGTCACATGTCTTCGAATTTTTGGTTCTAGGACATGCCGGTTTCCTCACGATGTTTTCCTTCACCGTTTTGAGAGCAGTGGTGATGAAATAATTTACACAAAGTAAAGCGCCTGCCTGGGCTCGAACCCACGACCTACAACTTGTTAGTCGCGGGCAATACTACTTGGCCACCACTGCTCTCACATTTTATTAAAATTACATAAATATTTAAATGTAAGGTCAACAACAAGAATACATACGCTAGAGTATATTTTTTTGAGACAATTATTGGCCCCAAGATAGTAATAATTGTGAGTTATTGCCTACGCATGTAATTAGAAAAAAAAAAGTAAAAAGAAGTTTATACCCCCATACCAGGCGAGTAGACGCATACATACGAGTATACATAATATAGCCCTTAAATTATTATCAGTACGTCTCTTAAATAAACAGACACCTATAATTGAAATTACCTCTACTTAAACCTAACTCTATAAAAGCTATCATCTTATTAATTAAACTTTTGCTAACACAAAACCGAATACACACCAAGTTTCACTTCCAAAATGATCTTAAAATAACTATTTAATTGTAATGATCTCTTAACAAGTTCAACTCGCTGATGAGATTACAACCGAACGATATAACTCGTTAATTGGGGCACCTGTAATTAGCAGGAGCTCTCAAGGCGGTACATACTGTGAACGGCGACGAAGTTAATAGGAATAATGTGAGTAGAAATGGGAAAAGTTAACTCATTTAGTACTTTCGTAGCTCCTTCGCGTCCGCCAGCCGCGATCTCAGCCCACCAGACGGACTCTTCTCGAATTCTACTACTTTACAATCACCCCTTTTTGCAAAATTACACCTGTAACGTGACTCGACTTGAAACGGGCGAAGCAATCAACGGAGCCTCGCTCAGCTTCCTAATACTATAATTTCATTTTAATCCTTTGCACCGTCGGATTAACCCTTGTACACAATAAGTTTCGTACTCGTACGTACACAACACACGTAAGTTTTGTTTTTATTACTGAAAGGATTCGGGGTAAGATAAATAAAGTATTGTGGAATGGATTTAACTTTAAATGAATTGTATTGTGAATGAGTCGGTTGCCTCACGAGCATGTTGTTGATGCGAATACTGAATTTATGAAATATTTTAATTAAGTTTTCACTCACAGTAAATGCAAATAGCTAAAATTCTCTGCCGGTATTATTACGATGTTTTTTTTATTTGGTTTATCTTCGCATTGGAACGCCTTGCAGCAATTACACAAATGGAGCACAATCTTATAATAAACTCACTATAATTCAAGGTTTCCTCACGATGTTTTCCTTCATCGTTGCCAGCGATGTCCAAGATAAACTTAGAAAGTACATATGAATTGAAAAAGTCACATTGCTACTTGCCAGGATTTGAACCCACAACGAGAGGTGAGTTCTTATCGACTAAGTCCAGCACGATTATGCTTTGTCCCTTTAGTGTGATATACCCTGATTAATAAATACAAATACCCTCCAAAAAGTTAATTCGTCATGGTTTTGCCGAAAATCAATTCGGAGTAATAAATAAGGTTGATTTTTACTAACTAAAAATATAACATCCAATAAAGTAGACCAATTTGGTAGACAATATACCGGCGAACGTTTGACACAATTAATTGCCTACCTATCACTTCCACGGAAACATGATTTATTGCTAAACAAGGGATGTTTAAATCGTTAGAATACAGTTCACATTAATAAAATATCTGCAAAACACTGTATTCAATTATTAACTATAAACCGCGCTTTGAGTCTGCCTCGTGAATTATAAATATAACGCAAATTTAGTTTCATTTGTGTTATTTATGAGTTCCAAATGTCCGGCTAGAATTAAATTATGAAGCGCGTTCGAGCGGGCAGTGTGTGCGCACTTGACCCTGCCGACCAATGAAAATTTAACGAATGACCGCCACAAAAGGAAATTGCAACCACGGCACGGAGAGCGTGTGAACCCTTTACCTTGTGGCTTCTGGCGAATTAAAAGCGCTGGAGGCCGCAGAAAAACTGCGAGAGCGGATAACACGGAATGTGTTTTATTTATCCACGTAATATAAGATGCGGCCGCCGCTTGTGACGGGACGGTTTGCGTTATTATTAGTCCCCTTTCAACGAGAACGGAAACCTGAAAAGTTTATGGCGGCCTAAACAGGCGTGGGATCTGGAGGCCTCGGTGTAGCACGTGACGCAACAAATAAAACCCCACTTAATTCAGAGATCCGACTGGTAAATTTATGCCGCGCAATATCTCTTTAATGCCGGAGCCGTGACAGCGCGTACATATCAACCTTCTTTCACTCAGAACGAACGCGACAAGTCGTTTGTATCAACAATCGATGAGCCCTGCGTGATGCGTCGATGCTGTGTAACTACCTTGTTTGGATTGAAAATAGCTCAGTTCTATGCATAAATGTTTATTAAGTAAAATTTGCGGTGCTGTAAGTAACCTTACGAATAGGAGGGATCCGAGAATAGTTTATGCTAATGAACAGATTTGGTTATTATAATTACATCTCATAAATAAGTTAATTAATAAAAGGTAAAACTTATCCTTTAATCTAATAAGGGCAATGGAGAGGGCTATGCTCGGAGTTTCCTTGCGTGATCGTATCAGAAATGTGGAGATCCGCAAGATAACCAGGGTTACCGACATAGCCCGAAGAATTGCCAAACTTAAGTGGCAGTGGGCAGGGCACATTGCTCGCAGAACGGATGGCCGATGGGGCCGAAAAGTTCTGGAATGGCGACCGCGAACCGGAAGACGATACGTTGGAAGGCCTCCCACTAGGTGGACCGATGACCTGGTTAAGGTTGCGGGAAGGTGCTGGATGCGAGACGCACGGGATCGGTCAGTGTGGCGACGACTGGCGGAGGCCTATGTCCAGCAGTGGACGTCTTTCGGCTGAAATGATGATCCTTTAATCTGAAAATTCACACTAATATTATAAGGGCGAAAGTTGGTGAGTGTGTTTGTATGTTTGTTACTTTTTCACGCTCAAATGGCTAGACGGATCTGGATGAAATTTAGCACAGATATAGATTATAGTCTGGAATAGTACATAGGATACTTTTTATCCCTGATATATGTTCCCTAGGATAATTTTCGACAATCACCCGGGCGATGCCGCTGATAGAAGTTGGTATAAATTAAATAGAGGCGGTTTTCATTTATCTGACACTAGCTTCTGCTAGCGACTTCGCCCACGTGTAACGTGTTTTCTTATACCAAGGGCACATTATACCGGGATAAATAGCCTATGTGCTATTTCAGACTATAATCTATGTCTGTGCCAAATTTCATTCAGATCCGTTCAGCCGTTCTAGCGTGATTGAGTAACAAACATACATCCACACACACATCCATCCAAACGTGCACATTTATAATATTTGTAAAATAGTCTCGTTTGCTAACAGTACCTAATCCCAAACTATTTCTGTGAAAAAGCTTATTTCCCAGTGGATAGTGCAATGGATAAAAGCCATTTCTATTCAATGCAAGTGAGACTGCGTTTCATTATTCTAAACGGATTTAAAATTGGTCCGTATGATATAAAAATTCTGTTAGCACAATATCGCTAGGACCCAACAACATGTATATTGGGAACACTACAGTATCGCGGTACATTGGTATGTACATTTCGACCTATCATGCATTCATTGTACAGCAATAAACTGAACCAAAGTACAAAAAAAACAATTAAGTAAACAAAATTCAACCCTTTAATATTTCTTATTAAAGTATAAGGGCTCTTTTAACTTAAAAGCGCGCGGTGCGGCGTCGGTGCCGCGCATGCACGACGGCAGGTCGGGTACCTCATCATCATCATATCAGCCGAAAGACGTCCACTGCTGGACATAGGCCTCCCCCAAGCGTCGCCACATTGACCGGTTCGCGGTCGCCACTCCAGAACTTTTCTGACCCATCGGCCATCCGTTCTGCGAGCAATGCGCCCTGCCCACTGTCACTTAAGTTTGGCAATTCTTCGGGCTGTGTCGGTAACCCTGGTTCTCTTCGAGTACCTATGTGTGCGTAAATTGTGCGGAATAAACCAACCGGTCGAGCGCAGTACAACAAACGCACCGATGCGGCGCCGCAGCAGTCCTGCATCAAACGTCTTAATTGAAAGAGCCTTAAATGTAAAAAAAATTGTTATATATTGGTTGACCCATGAGATTCCTCTATCTTTCAAAGACATGTGACATCCACCAACATGCACTGGGCCCGCGTGGTGGATTACGGCCCATTCCCTCTCACAGAGAGGAGGCCTGCACGTACAATGTACCAAATGCGAGTCTAAGTGCGGCAAAGAGGTCCATCTATCCTATCCTTCCTCTATCTTTTTTATACGAATTCACAAATGGTCTCCTAATATCCTATGTTATAAAAACCATTTGAAAATCGAACGAAACCGCTCTATTAATTGGCATCATCGTTAGTCCTAAAAAAACAACAGCAAACAGTTTTAACTAAAAAGAAAGCTTGAATAGTCCCTCCGGTAGCAATCAAGGCACGACCCAGTTTGTCTAGAGTCTAGACTGTTCCCAAAACGCTAAATTTAAGGCTTGCAATCCAATGCCATTTCAGACATGAATTAGTTAGTTGAAAAACGTTAGAGTGCTTTGCTTCTGTGACAGGCGACAAGGCACAAAAATATGCCAAGCTTCTCTGTTTTAATAAAGCTTAGGGCTGATTAATGATGTTTTGTTTTGTCATATTAATAAATATTTTACTTACGTGACAATACAATATTAAATAAATAATTTATTGTAAGCGGTGTTAGCTGCGACATTAATTAACATTATCTGTGTATGTGATTTTTGTTGTGGAATCTTATTATTTACCCTTCAAGGGTACAGGCAAAAAACAGGGAATGCCCTAAATAATAAATTTTGAGAAAAACGCAGTTAAAAGTTTAGAAGTATGTAATTTTTATCTTATGTGATGGACATTCCCGGTTCTTTTCGTTTCGGCCATAAACACGTTTTTTTGACACCTTATGTTTACTTTTATAAAAAGTTAGTGATTGAGAATAAAACGTAGATAGATAGATAGATAGATAGATAAAACATTTATTCAGTAAACACAATAGAAGACACAGCACAGAAACGACAAATTTACACGACAAATAAAAACAAATAATAATTACAAGTAACACACAATAAAAGAACAACATTAAAAAAAGAAGAAGAAAACAACACAAGGAAAATAAATAGTTTATGGCAATCCTCGGTGGGAATGCCGAACTACCTACCTTCTCAAAAAAAAAAAATATAATAAAAAATATTCAAACTTCAAGATTTGCATCCTGAAGCTTGAACACCTATACTTGTGCGGTGCGCGTCTCTAAGTTGCACTGAATGGGAGTCCAGCTCAGCATGTGCCAGGCAATATACCTGACGCTGATATTCTGCTGGATCCTTGTGGTGACATACGGACGCCAAGGCGATGCAGAACGTTTGGTGAGTTAACCATATTTGATTTTTAAATATTGTTTGTTTTATGTTTGAGTGTGTGTAATATTAATAGGCATAAGTATATACTAAGAATAGAAGTTGAATAAAAGATTGGCAGCGATCAGTATGATTGTGTGTGGTGTAAGGAAATATAATAGAGAGAGATAGAGATTTGATTGACACTAAAAAATTAAAACTTGTGACATTCCCTGTTCTTTGCCTGTAGCCTTCATTTGGTCCCTGCCTCGATTTTGGGTTTAGGTCGTCCCACTTTCGGGCAAAGATCTACGATTATATTCAAAGATTTTGGTCCAGGCAATTTTCTATTTGTTTTGTAACTTTGTGTGCTTAGTATTCACTAGAAAACTCATGTATGACAGCGGCCATTTTGTTTGAAAAAGTGGGTACTTCAGCACTTGAAGTTACTCTCTAGGCCGCGCATAAGAAATTCACTTCATTACGTACCCTCTTTTTCCTTTGTACAAAAGGCCTTGTTTAGAAGGTGGAGGAGCGCAATCTGAAACAGTAAATAAGAATAAATGGCGGCGTATCAGCAATGCCAACGCCTCATAAGAATGCTGTCTGCGACCTAAAGAACGGGGAAAAACAGGGAAAACATAAAAATCTGACCCCTACAGAAATGTCCCAGAAACGAAATAAAAACTATGATACAAAACAGACGTATTGGATTTTCTGATTTGTGTTTCTACCTTTTTCGGTTCCACTTTTTTTTCTTTATGATACAAGGAACCCGGTTTGCAAACACCTAAATTCCGGGTATATTTTTAACCGACTTCGCAAAAAAGGAGGAGGTTCTCAATTCGATTGTATTTTTTTTTTATATGTTTACCTCAGAACTTTTTATTGGGTGAATCGATTTAGATGATTCTTTTTTTATTCGAAAGCTGGTGTTTGTCATGTGGTCCCATTTAATTTTCATCAAGATTTGATGAAGAACTTCGGAGATATACATCAGAACTCTTCAATAAATGACGGCAAATCACTCAGGATAGCTGCAATCGCATATCTGTTTATTGTTTACAACATTTCATAACATAACATCACACTGGTACGCTTTAAAGGAGTACGCAGGTGTGAACAGTTCACCCTGGTATACTCTCATTCCACCGGTTTTGTTTATTTAAGTTTCATGTTATTAGGTTTATCTATTCTGGTTTCACTTTGGGCGTTATAGGTACCTAGCCTATAGAACTGGTCCATTACGTACCTACCACAACTAAAAAGTTAAAAATAAAAAACTTTAAAAAAAAATTAGTACCGACTTCCAAACAAAAACACTACAAAGTGAAAATTAACTTCAATTTTTCATTGAAAATATCAAAGGTTAGCTATTTTTTTCGGTGTTTTAGAAGCGAGCTAATCCATTCACGCTAACTCAATACCAATGCCAACCAAGACTTCTTGTAAAAACTAAAACATTTTGATTACTCAATCTTAAATCTTGTTTTTATGTACTATTGCCTAATTACCACGTTTTGTCAAAACAGAACTTCAAAAACAAAAGTGTTTTAGCAAAAAACGTAATTAAAAGCTGCCACACTACTTGAACACAGCGTCAGTCCATTAAACCACTCATGAAAAACGTATTCCAAGCACACAAGGTAATATTTCAATCGCGTGACAGGGAAAGTGGAAAAGTTGCATTGCAATTAGCAATTCTAAATACGCAGTGGGTTTTAGCCTAGTTGTATAAGCAGATAGTAACTACATGTGGGGGAATGTTTTGCGGGACACTAACAGACGGAAGACAGGCATAGAAAAAATCTTTCCTTGAAGAGCTTTATAGATGTAACATTGTAGATACAACTTGTTTATTTCATGATGTGTATCCTTGACATGATTTCTTTATGAGAAAAAGGCTGTACGCATTGCAAAGAGCGTTTTATTAAAATTACAATTTATGGATTGTATGAATGGTTTTACAATGCAAAGACACACGATTACTCTAGCAACACTAAAGCAGCTTCTGAACAATTCCAGAAGCTACTATCCTAATAATAGCGCCACATTTGCTTTGTTGTATTTTAAATCTTGCTTAAGTGCCCAAACCGTGAATCCACGCGAGACACAATGGCTTTTCTATTGTTCGGTAATTATGGACATTCAACCGGTTATCAATGAGCATTCTAAAAAGCCATCTTGTACATTAATTTCACATAATTGCCCCAAAAGAAATAGAAAAATTTATGACCTCTCCATTTAGTCACCATCCCCAAAAATTACAATATTTTGTACTATCCTCCCATTCAACATAGTAGCGGAAACAGCAAACATTTGCCTGTATTTGAAAGCAAAATGTAAATACAACGTGTACCGTATTCAAAGCAAAAATGTCGTACTTCATACGGGATGCTATAAAGAAACCGTATGTCTCAGCACATTCACGACGGTTGGCAACCCTAAACATAGCATATTGACCTAAATGCTGTCTGGGTTGGGGCAACGAGCTAAATTTACAAGAAGCTTCGCCGAAGTGTCAGACTATCGCCCAGTTTGCAACTTCAGGCCACTCGTATACCCCACACTGAGAATTTCTCGCTGATGTTATAGTTTACTGGTACTGTTGTTTATACACTATAACCAGCTTTGTTTGGAAAACCTACGTAGGTAGCTTCGACTTTTACTTTGTTGTGCTGTGAGAATGGGTGTCGCCTATCGTGTTTAATTTGACTCTGATGAACAATATTCATATTCATATTCTTTATTGTACACAAAATAAACATTTCAAATACAAAAAGAAAACTTATGTACAAAGGCGAGCTTAACCCATAATTGGGTTAAGCTCAACAACAACAACCAAACAAAAACAACAACAAACAAACAACAATTATCTGGTCTTTGGAGTGACTATGACAGTATCGGAAAAAAAAACTGGCGACGATGATCATTTACCATGTTTCGATTCCAAAATAGTCACCTTTTGTTTGGACTGCGAATCAGTTAAAAAGCAGAGCAATTAATGCACATTATACAAAAAATATGCCACATAACTGCCCACAGACATCGGCTAATCATTTTCCAAATCACGTGCAAAACAGTGCCTTATTGATAATTATTTTCTTTTAACCACTCAATAGACGAAGTTCAGGAAGAGTTCGTTAGTTTTTAACTTCCTGCCCGACTCGAGGCAAACTTCAAAGTGTTGCCGACCGAACTAGCGCGCACTAATTACTGACCTCCCGTGTTTAAAACAGTTAGTTCATAAAACGAGGATAATCATATTCAAGGCAGATGGCCCGTGATGACGTGACGCGGCCAGCGCGAGCTCTTTTTATATTTTACTGCTTCTACACTGCAGATGCAAATAAAAAGGTTATTTTCGCTGAAGGGTAATTTTTGTGCAGGTAGATTCCGAAAGTTTACGTACAAGGTGGGCGGAAGGTGATAAAGTTACGGCATACCATTAATGAAGGCAAAACTCGAAGTGCCATTTATGTTGACGGAAATTATATCATGCAGCAATGTTTGGTGGCAAAAATGTCTACTAACTTTACTAGGACGTGAAGTTCCACATAATGTTTTACTAGTAGGTTTTTTCAAAAAATAAGTAGGTTTTGTGGATATTGTTTCATAGCCGTTTCGGCCGATGAGTTTCCCCCGATCCGGTCGAAACAGGAACTACATTAATATTATTACTAATTTTGAGTGGTGTTTTGGACTATACTACGAGTATTTACTAAGCAAATTTCGTACAGTTAGAATGAAAAACCTTACGTAGAGTTATATTATTTAACTAAAAGTCAGGCAATTTCTGGAAAAAGACAAAAGTTTAATATACCATTACAACAATCAACAGTAAACATGATAAATCACAGTAATCGAAAACACAAAAATTCGATTAAAATCTGTTGAGAGTTTAATAACATTATAAAAATATAAACTTCGTCTTTTGCTTTTTTAGCTACATGTTGAACATTTATACACAAACTACCAGGAGGCTAGAATCATGAAGAAGTATTTGCGCGCCTAGAATGATAAGCGGTAGAGACGGAATACCAGGAGGTCGGAATCTAATATCTCTCGGTACTCTTTTTACATCTCATGATTCCAGCCTCGGTAACACTTCCTCATGATTATAATCTCCTGCTACTTAAGTTAGTCTTTACCGGTAATGATTCTAGCCCCGCAAATATTAAGACTTTTTCATGATTCTGGCCTCCTGGTAGTTTGGGTATAAATGCTTATAATGTTCAACATCTAACTAAAAACCGGCCAGGGTTCCGTACCATTATCGCAAAAAACGGCAAAAAAAACACGTTTTATGTATGGGAGCCCTACTTAAATATTTATTTTATTCTGTTTTTAGTATTTGTTGTTATAGCGGCAACAGAAATACATCAACTGTGAAAATTTCAACTGCCTAGCTATCACGGTTCATGAGATACAGCCTGGTTACAGACGGACAGACAGACAGACGGATCGCGGAGTCTCAGTAATAGGGTCCTGTTTTTACCCTTTGGGTACGGAACCCTAAAAAGCAAACGAGGAAGTTATATTTTTATCATGTTATTAAACTCTCTACCGATTTTATGTTTCTGACGTTACTTTGCCTATAAAAAAGGATTCGTCAGAAACACCACTTAAATAAATACCTTTTAACTTTTTTGCCGTTTTATGCGATAATGGTACGGAACCCTTCGTGCGCGAGTCCGACTCGCACTTGGCCGGTTTTTTAATGTCTGAATTGAATAATTTAAAAAGTTATATTGAATATGAAGTAATTTATTTTGATAAGGATTAATACCAAGATACAAATAAAGAGCCTTTTCTAGCGGCGGCATTTCAGTAAAAAAAATGTACATTAAAAGAAACACTTATTGTGGCGTAACTATAATAGTTAGACATATGCTGGCGCGACATTTTTTATAAATAATAATGTGTTCTGCAAAGTCGTAGTACATTATTTTATTCTATCATCAATAGTTTTCGCAGCGCACGCGATGTAAAGAATATTTTAGGTATTTTTTTACACCTTGGGTTACATTATTGGAGTTTTAGTAAGGATCCCTAATTTTTTTGAATATATAATATAGCCTATGTCACCTGGAGATGGTGTAGCTTCCTAACGGTGAAAGAATTTTTCAAATCGGTTCAGCAGTTTCGGAGCCTATTCAATGCAAACAAACAATCACATCTTTCCTCTTTATAATATTAGTTTAGAAGTTTAGATAATGAAATTCCTGTTTGGACCGGATCGGACGAAACTCAGTGGCCGAAACTCCTACCAAGCCTGTTTCAGGCTACATCTCAGTTTTATACTGTTGGATAAGTCGATATAGAGCGCCATTTATGTTGACAACTGTTGTTCTGTTGTTGGAAATTATATCATGCAGTGAAAAGATTATCCGGACTAGCTCTTCTAAACATAGGTAGTGACCACCTGCGTAGGGACAAACTGCCGTTTTATCTTGAGACAAGCACTTACTGTTCTAACATGTCACTCCGTAACTTCTTGACTGTCGAACGTATCAGAAACGGCTACAAAAAAGCATTTAACCCATCCATGGTGCTAAAATTTTCGTGCTCGTTTCGCTCGCTCTTGCTTCCTTGGTTTTCGTGCTTATGCTCAAATCAACAAAGACATTTCTATGTCTGTATTTATAGTAAATTGAAAATAAATGTATCCGAGATAAGTAGCAAAAAATTACGAGCTCGCTTCGCTCGCTCTTATATTCTGAGTTCTTCTCATAATTATATATATTAAATTATGTAAATTTACTATCATAGACATAAAAGTGTTTACTAACAAATTATGGATCATGGTCCGAAATAAATAATTGATATATATGATGCTAAATATGCTGGTTTTCTGAATAAGTTAACAACGTAGCTTATCGGAGTTGCTTAACCAATTTTGCGTTTGTCGAGGTAGAATCAAAGGTTTGGCCGGGGTTTCATAACTGTTTAACACTTTTCCTTTGTAGGATTGCATTGTATCGATCGTGAGCGAGTGCGTAGTCCAAATCTCACTTGGCTGATTTTCAAGTGGCCGGGATCGCAACCTTTTCGAGGGCTAGATCCACCCCTAATAGAAAGAAAGGGAGAGAGAGTGTTCCCGTTACAAAAAAAGCTAGTAGCCGCAGGGAAATTTAAAACCCACGGTGATACTAATGTAGACGGTTATTATCATACCGATATTTATCCAAAAAAGATGTTAAGTCCGGATTTCATTAGTAAGAGCGCTACACGTAAACCCTTTACGGAAGCATTACACTTCAGCAATGATATCCTAACTCATTCCTAAGTACATCCAGTCAATATGATTTTTGTGTCACGCCCTGATTTCTTTGACACTGGCAAAGTAGGGTAATGTTCTGGTGTATGTTTTGGCAAAGAAAACCAAAAGCAAATATTACACCGAGTGCTGGAAAATTAATTGTATCTTTGGTAGTCAACATGAAAAGTAAAATTTTTCTTTATATGATCACTAGGTTCATATTATAAAATAAAGTCCCGCGCCGCGTTTGTACGCGATAAACTCAAAAACTACTGAACGGATTTTCATGCGCTTTTCACCAATAGAATGAGAAACGAATAAGGTTTTTGTGTATAATTTGAATTAAAAAAATATATATGTAATAAGCGATCGGTCATATAAAACATTCGCAACTCATTTCTCTTCAAAAGTTTTAATAGTTCGCTCGGAAAAACTGCAAACATTTTTATATAAAAGCATGCAACAAAATAATTAAGATTTTTCTGAATGTGGGAAAATCCGTTTTAATGAACGAGCATTTAGTTTTCACAAATCGTTTGCAAAGCAGAAAATGAAAAGAGTTCAAGAAAAAATACGAAATAAAAAACAATACAAATAAAAAATAGAAAAGCAAAATGACCATTGCTTTCGAGGAGTACTCATACATATGACCAAGAGCCGACCGCCCGAAAGCGGAGCACACAACAGCGTACATTCTAAACGAAACCTTACACAATGGTTTCTAAGCTCAATATCGAAAGCGAAATTTTTCCAAAAATGTACAAAAGCAAAATAATTCAGGAAGATTGTATTTCATATTCGACCATGCGCTCTCCCCTTCGTCATAATATGAGGTTAGGCCCTAATTTATTTCTCATGTTTTTTCGAATATTCATGAGTTGTATCGTGACCTAGATTTTGTGAAAGTTCTGGCAGAGTACAGCGGTGAATTTACTGCCAAGTTTTCCACAGTGCAACGTCAAACCTCAAGGCTGGGATCAAAAATCACATTTTTATTTTACCCAAGTTAATAGTTCTCTTGTACTCGACGATTTTTTGTTTTTTCTCTGAAAGGAAAACCCGTATTATAATTAAGATTTGAAAAAGTCGCGAAGCTATTTTATTTTTAATTTTTTATTTAATTAAATATACTCTACTTTATTTTAGAATAATTTTATAGTATTAATATTATTACACCCCTCAGAAATAACACTTTTTAGTAACCCAAATATTGCTAACATTGAAAAATAATATTTTCTATATACAAAACATAACACCGCAATATAAAAGTGTATACGTCATGATACGATAAACACTTACACGATCACGTCACTACAAAAAGCCGGTTGTTCGGTAGCAAAATCCGATTCGTCATAAAAGTATAATAATAGTGGGTCGGGGGTGCCGCAACAACGGCGGTGACCTACCCAGCGCGCGCCGCCGCGGCAGTCTTCTGTCGAGCTTTCTAATGACCCCAGGCGTTCTGTGTTGCGCGTTAAGGCACACTCAAGCCCAATAGAACCGATAAAAACTTGAACTGGATTGAAATTCAGCTTGTTTCACGCGTAGTACGCTCTACTACGGCAGACAGGCGCACTTCGGCCCTCGACCCGCGGACGGGGACAGGATGCGAAAATGGACTCTATGTCCTCCAGGATAACACCGTTTTGTAATTAACCGCGAGTTGTGTGTGACAGCGCAAAGGAAACCTAGCTGGGTGAGTACATAAATATTTCATCACAACTTTTATCGAAACTAGTTACCTAATAGAACAATGTAGACATTATGTACAAGGTTGTCGCGTGTTTTTCTTATGTTGCGTCTTTGAACTGAATTTAAACTCTATGTGCTGCTTTCAATGTTATTTGTGTTGTGTGTAGTGCTTAAATAAATTCTTTGTTTGCGTTATTCTTCAAAGAAGTCCTTTTTGTGGATTATAGAATATATAGATTATTTTATTTTGAATTCGTCAATAGATTTTTTTATTATTTACTACTTTATTTTGATACGACCGATCTGGAATGTATATTTAGTAGATTTTCAGTGTGTTACAGTGTTATTCTTCGACTACATTAAATAATTCTAAAAAGGTGTTCCACAATTAATAACTATTAATTTGGAATTACGAGTACTAGTAGTGCTTACCATAGACATACCTAATCTTCAAATACTATTCTCTACTACTAAGTCTACTAAGCCGAGAATTACAACGATGTGGAGACAGTCTCCATTTACTGAATCGAACAATATCTACTGGATGTGTGGTTTCATGGAATATCACTTGTGTAATCTACTTAAGCACTGCATGTAGGTGTACAATAGTTAAGGTACAAGGATTTCCCATCTACGGACTAGGAGTGAGAACTATTATTCCCAATAAGTAATTCATAATAGTATATACAGGCAACAATGTGCTTTAATCATGTTACTGCATAGTTGAGCCTTCCCAAGCCGGTGGAGCGTTCTGATTACACAGCATGAGTCTTTGATCTATTCATTACGTTCGGTAAACAATATAATAGACATATAATTGATACTATATCGAGTCATTGTCTTTGATGTGGACATGACAATACCTTTGTTTGTTACAGGTAGAGTAACAAAGGAGAAATAAAATGTAAAAAAAATCATAATAATGTAACTATGAAAAAAGTTTTACTCTTCAAGACAAGAAAAAATGAGTGCGACATTTTGCAAATTGTTTCGTTACTGCTGGTTCTACCCTCCGTTTTGCGAGCTCAGAATACCGTGGGCTGTCCCGACTTAATAAAAACTAACAAATGTTCTTGTTATACATTTGAAGACGGTAAGATTGCTGCCTGTTTGTGAATCGTTTGCGACGTGAACGTTATATTAATCAGGGATTTATTTTCAGGCTTGTTTCTTGATTGTCAGGATACTGCCTCCAAAGACGTAAAAAATGCTCTTAAAAGTGTGTCTGACATACACTCACTTTCCGTTTACGACCTCGACGACAACGAAGAAGCTCTGGGACCCCATTTTATACCTCAAGGCGTTTGTATAAAGCATATTCATATGTCAAGAACAAGCATAAAAGACATCGGCGATGATACATTTATGCCGCTGAGAAAGTGCCTTGAAACGTTAAGCGTCGTATCGAGCAAAATCAAAATTATTCCCCAGAAAGCTTTATCCGGCATGCTGAAACTGATATCGATCGACTTCACGTCTAATTATATCGAAGATATAGCAAGCTACAGCTTTTATGGTCTTCCGCTTATGAAACTAAACATAAAAGGAAATGTTATTCGTGAAATATCGGAATCGGCTTTTTCAAGTCTCGAGCTAACTCTCTTGGAAATCGATTTGAGCGAAAACAACCTTACGACGTTCCCTATAGAAGCTTTTGCAAAATTAAGGCACCTTCGATCTTTACGACTAGCTTGGAATGAAATGTCATCTTTTCCTATAGTCGAAAATTCTGATTTGATATCTCTAGAATACCTAGATTTAAGTTCCAATAATTTTGAATTTATTTCAGAAGACTGCCTTAAATTTTGTCCGTCCCTAATCACATTGTCATTTCATTTCAATTTCATCAACACCATACATTATAGAGCCTTTTACTCTTTAGTTAATTTAAAATCTCTTGATTTAAGTCATAATAGGATAAAAATATTGAACCCCAACTTGTTCCAGAACAACAAATATTTAGAATATGTAGATCTAAGTCACAATCATTTGCACCACATCCACGGTTTGTTTTGTAACTTGCCATCACTCACTGAAGTAATCTTAAGTCATAATAATATTTTGGATGTGCCAATAGACTCATTTCTTAATTCAAAGAAGATTATCGCAATACATTTAGATAAGAATTGTATAAGTAACATTCATAGTGAGAGCTTTAGTAACTTAGACAACCTTGATAAGCTTAGTCTAGAATTTAATTATTTGAATCAAGTGCCACATAATATTTTTATAAATAATAAGAATATATTGAAACTAAGATTAGACAATAACAATTTTTCAGAATTTAATAATGACACTCTAGGACCCTTAGTAAACGTAAAAGAGATTAGGTTAAATAACAACAAGATTAAAGTCGTAACTAAGAATTATTTTATAAATTCTATGAAACTAGAAGAAATTTACTTGGACCACAACGAGATTACTTTTATAGAACCAGGGACTTTTTTAGAAATGACTGATTTAAAATATCTCAGTCTACAACATAACTATATCATAGTTTTAAACGATGTTTTGCCAAAATTAAGTTCCAATTTAGTTACGCTACACTTGGAATCTAATTCATTATCTCTAATAGGCAACTTTATGTTGCAGTCACAAGATAAATTAAATTACTTAAGTCTAAAAAATAATCGCTTGAAGTTCTTGACGAAGAACACGTTTCGTAATTTGAGTCTCGTAACGAGGCTTGAATTAAATCATAACGACATTTCTGTCATAGAGGACTTCTCATTACAGCACTTAAGCTCTGCACGCTACCTAGACTTACAATACAATTTGCTGAGTAACATTACGAATTATACCTTTTTCGGTTTAGGCGAATTAGAAGACCTGGATATCTCGCACAACTCTATAATGTTTATTTTCGATATGGCATTTGACACTCTAAAAAAACTACGTAGTCTGAACCTTTCATTTAATCCTCTGAAAATACTCCACAAACATGTTTTCCAGCAAGGTTTGCCACTCAGCTCACTATATCTAGATAACTGCGAAATACAATTTATTGAAAACGGTACATTCCTAGGGTTGAACAATTTGAAATTACTTTCTCTCAAAAATAATTCCTTAAAAGCAAGAGACTTACTATCCGTTAATATTCCCGGATTGAAATACTTAACTTTATCGTTCAACGTCCTGGACTATCTCCCTGTAGAGACGTTTACTCAGCTTCCACTTTTAGAAGTTCTCTATATGGAGCACTGTAATATTGAACACATTTTTGAGGGCACATTCAGACATAATAGAAATTTGTTGAGACTGAATTTAGCACAGAATATAATCAGTACTATTCCTTCTATATTGTTTGACTCGCAAAACTCAGTTTCAGAGTTTAACATAAGCAACAACTTCTTAGATTTTGTGCCATATAATACGATTCAAAATTTCACACATGTTGAGAGTTTAGATCTAGCAGATAATCTTATACCAAGAATAGAGTTATGTGGCTTTGAAAAATTAATCAAATTAAAATACTTGATCCTAAGGAAAAACGAAATAAGAACAATAACAGCGAGTAAGAAAATAGAATACCCATATTTAGTACTTTTTGATATTAGTTACAATAAGTTGGATAACCTACCACTTTTTGTTTTTGATATATTTCCAAACATACAGAATATTAACATCTCGTACAACGAGATTGTGAGATTTGATTTCTTGTTGACTTATAGAAAGTTTGGTGTTTCTCTTATCAATATTGATTTGAGTAGGAACCCCGAAGTATCTTGGTCT
The DNA here is from genome assembly GCA_948252205.1 of Orthosia incerta. Lineage (NCBI taxonomy): Eukaryota > Metazoa > Arthropoda > Insecta > Lepidoptera > Noctuidae > Orthosia > Orthosia incerta. The sequence continues at coordinate 14,558,137 of OX411748.1, forward strand.
GCCTCCAACAGAGTTGATAATAATACACTCATAGCGAATCTGTACGAATTACACATATGTGCCACGAACATGACTAACATAGACGATATCACATTCGAACTGTTCTCTAATCTACAACATCTTTATCTCAAATTCAATAAAATAAGACGTCTATCTGTGAGTCCATTTTCCAAATTATCTTTTTTAGAAAGTTTAGACATAAGCTATAATAGGATTTCTCAACTGAAAACCAGCAATTTCCGTGGACTAACTAAGTTGAGAACACTGTGTTTATCAAATAATAACATCGAATCAATAGAATCCTTCGCTGAAGAGTTGAGTAATTTGAAACTTTTGGATCTTTCGCACAACAAGTTGCAAAATATTCTTAATGAAGATCTTATAAACTTGAAAGAGCTGACGGTATTGCACTTGAGCTACAACAATATCAAGTATATATCAGTAACGGCGTTCAAGAACTTGAATAAAATAATAAAGATTGATTTAGAACACAACAAGTTACAGACTATACCTATAGAACTGTTGACTTCAGTTGAAAATTACATACAAGATATTTCTTTAAAAGGTTTGTATTCGAGGATATTGTATTGATTTTGAAAAAAAAGTATTTTAAAATAATTAGGATAGTTATGTTAATCAAAACTTGTGTTATTTTACAGATAATGTGATTCTATGCAGCTGCCACAAAGATAATGCCTGGGTGTGGATTCAAGATCACCCCAAAGTTATAAAGTCCAATTCAGTAACATGCTACAACGATGAGTATCCAAGAGAGAAATGCGACGTTCCAGTAATATCACAGCTGTCTGTGGACAGACATAAAGATAATTCTGTATCAGTATCGTGGTTCATAAGGAATCGGACAGCTATCAAAGCTTTACAGATTTTATACTACGGTGAAGAAGGGAATACTGACGTAAGTATTATACTATAAATACTAATTAGCAATAAGACTTTGTATGCTAAGCAAGGTATTGAGGATATGTCTCTTGCAGGTGAAGTCAAAATACCTAGAAAAAAGTGAAGTTTCGGTTCATATTAGAGACTTAGAGCCAAACGTTAACTACGTAGTGTGTGTCATCACCCTATCTGAGGAACCAATGGATTACGAAGATGAGATAATAGTAGTTGAAGTCAATAAAACAATTGACGATAGTGCTAATTCTACAGCAAGAATTACTCAGGATGTGGCAGCAGCAATACTCATGCGATCTCCTTCCAGCGAATGCGTTTCATTTAATACATTTAGGAAGCCGGCAACAGTAAAATCTAAACCAAGTAAAAAATTTAATATATCGTTAATTTTAAATCGCCGAATGGGCTTAATAGTCGGCTGCTCGTTAGGCTTCGTTGTGTTTTTCATCATGGTTTCCGTTTTGTTGTACACAAAAATAAAAGAAAGAAAAAGAATAGCCAAGTCTGACCCAGCGTGGTCTGAAATGAACGATTACCATTCAATGGTTAGTAAAGAAGATATTTTACAAAGTTCCACTACAGCTTCGACTGACAACATTTTGTTAGGTATGGCAAAAAATCGTAAACTTTCATTAGATCATTTAAAGTAACCATAGATTTTAGACATACCTAGGTGGGAAGTATACCTTTGAAGTGAACAATAAAATTCTAAATTCGATATAATTAGTAAAATATTTATATTGTTAATAGATGCTTAATTTTACGACTGTTCGCTTATGATAGCTAGATACTTAGATGTAGATCGTAGTGCCTACATAGTAGGAAAATTGTAACTTTAAAACATATTGGGTAGGTAGCCTAGTCATAGAATCTTAACTATGAAATAAAACTGTTGGCATGGTTATCAGTTACTGTATGAGTTTTATTTTCACCATAATCAATACGTAGAAAATTTTACAAAAAATCTTATAAATGCATAAAAATTATGGAAGTGAGAGTAAATTAATAAATGTTTTGAAAAGATAATAAAAGGAATTTAGCCGTTTCGGAGCTCGAGATCCGCCGCCGCCGATTATTTAAAGAAGTTTATTTTTCTTATACCAGTGTCTCGATTATCAAGAGCCATTGAGGGCAGCAAGTCCGCCTTTGAAGTACGTTTTGAGGACGTGGTCTTAGAAAATCAAATTAATTTATGTAAGTGAGCTCTTGTTGAAGAGTAAGAATATTTTATTGAGCAAACATTGTTTTAGAAAATCCATTAAAATGCCAAACCTCATTATGAAGAAACATTTTCCAATTTCCGTTTTAGTTTTGTTGATTCTGCGGGTTTACAAAAATGGTCATATTTTGGCTAAATTACTTCCTTAAAAAACTGACGAAAAATAGAGACGGTTCTCAAATCGACTCGTATATTTTTGACACATATTTTTGGGGTCTTCATCATCATCAGCCAAAAGACATCCACTGCTGGAAATAGGCCTCCCCCAGGCGTCGCCACATTCACCGATCCCGTGCGTCTCACATCCAGCACATGCCCGCAACCTTTACCAGGTCATCGGTCCACCTAGTGGCCTAGTCCAACGGATGCGTTCCGCGGACCGCGCACCGGTAGACGATGGTCTTCCGGTGCGCGGTCGCCACTCTAGAACTTTTCGGCCCCGTTCTGCGAGCAATGTGCCCTGCCCACTGTCACTCTAGTTTCGCAATTCTTCGGGCTATGGCGGTAACTTTGGTTATCCTGCGGGTATCCTCATTTCTAATGCCATCACGCAAGGAAACGCCAAGCATAAGCCTCTATATGATAGATAGATAGATAAAACATTTATTCAGTACAAACACAACAGAAGACACAGCACAAAAACGACAGATTTACACGACAAATAAAAACAAATAATAATTACAAGCAACGCACAATAAAAGAACAACATTAAAAAAAGAAGACCCTTATATGGCCCTTTGGGTGACTTTAAGCTTTCTCATATGGCCCATTGTGAGCGACCACGTCTCGATCCAATAGGTGAATACTGGCAACACACACTGGTCATAGACTTTTGTCTTAAGGTAAATTGAACGAGAAGATACCGCACAACTTCCCGAACGCCCAGCCAAGTCGGATTCGACGGTTGACCTCTTTCTCGAAGTTAGACCTACCCAACTGGACCCTTTGTCCTAGGTAGACATAATCGTCTACAACTTCGAGTGTAAAGTCACCGATTTTGATAGGAGTGGGTGTTACATGGGCATTCATCATGACCTTGGTTGTGTCCATGTTCATTTTAAGACCCACACTTTCGGCAGCTCTACTGAGGTCATCGAGCATTGTACTGAGGCCCTCTATGGTCTCAGCCATGACCACTATGTCGCCGGCAAACCGAAGGTGAGTAATGTTAATGCACGTTAATGGCTAGTACATTACCCTAGCCTCCTCAAGTTCAAAACCTTGAAGACATCCTCCAGCGCAGCAGTGTTTAGTTTCGGCGAAATGGAGACTCCCTGTCTCACACCGCGCTGGAGAAGGATAGGTTTTCGAGGTCTTATACTGAAGAGCAGTGGTGGCCCAGTGGGATCGGCCGCGACTTACAAGTTGTAGGTCGTGGGTTCGAGCCCAGGCAGGCGCTTTACTTTGTGTAAATTATTTCATCACCACTACTCTCAAAACGGTGAAGGAAAACATCGTGAGGAAACCGGCATGTCCTAGAACCAATAATTCGAAGACATGTGACATCCACCAACCCGCACTGGGCACGCGTGGTGGATGTCACATGCGAAGGACAAAAAAGAATAACATTTTATCTTATTGTAATAATATTGTTTAATATATAGATAGATATATAGATAGCTGTCTACCGTTCCTTCGCCCATTCCCTCTCACAGAGAGGAGGCCTGTGTCCCAGCAGTGGGAACATTAATAGTCTGATGATGTGATGATGGTGATGATGTGATACTGAAGACGGACTGACATGGTGGGTATTTTGGGGTGTTTAAGTCTATTCTCAATATACTCAAATACTTCCAAGGTGTTTGCAGTCTCTTTAAAATATTTTATGATTCCTTCTAGAAATAGTTTTTTTTTTTAATGAGCGTTTCGTAGTTAAATCATGATTTACTACTGCTCAACCGGGCGATGAGGGCTACCTCCAATCTATATAGGTAGCCCTCAGCGGTCGAACCTCGGCTTCGCTGGGGGGACAACTGGATCATGAATAATCATATTTCCCTCTATATACAAACATACGTTAACGGGACGTATGTGTGTATATAGAGGGCAACATATTTTTTCTTAGTATCGTTATAAGACTTTGATACTAAAACATTATCATGTGAAGTTTAAATTTGGCATCAGCCATAAGAAATACACGACGAAGATTACTAACTTAATGTTTACGTTTGGACAAATTTTATGACAATTCGGGCTCACGCGTAAACACAGTACGATTATCGCTGCGCCTCCGCGCCGCCCCCCTCCCGGGACCTCCGCGCCCCTTCCGCAAACCCACCGCTTGCGTCAGCTGACGCACGCGCTTGTGTCTTTATTTTGCTGAGTTGAAGTCGGAAAAAAAAAATATTATTGAACACGAAAAAAATACACGGTGGTTGCAAAATTTTCCTGTAAAATTTCCCACGTCTTTGTGCCTTGGCTTATCCCTCAAAAACTGTAATTGTTTGCCAGAATAAAAAAAAATGCATATGGCACTCACCGATGGTGTATTTTCTATTATTTTGGTAATCAGAGGGGTGACCATAAGCTCTTAGAGTAAGGTTAATTTGAGTGTTACTAAGGTACAGATGTATACAAGTCATATACATCTGTCCCTTACACACACTCAAAATAACCTTACTCCAAAAGCTTTTGGTCACCCCCCTGACCAGTACTTGCAGAGATTACCTCGTATATAGAAATAAAAATAATATTAACATTTTATCTTATTGTAATAATATTGTTTAAGATAGCTGTCTACCGTACCTTCGTTCCTGTGGTATTTTTTTTGTTAACGAGGTAAAATCTTCAAAAGGCGCCTGGAGTTTTTGGGAGAAGACCAGAGAGTGTGGGATTTTTACCTCACTAAAACCACCCCGGTGATCACCATCAGCACGTAGAAGAAGTCTCATGAGCTCTCAAAAGACCACCCCGGAACCCCCTCTGTGCAACGCCTGTTATGGCACATCCCTGCGAAGATTATAAAAGCGCCTCTCCTGAGCCTCGCTTTGCACGGTAGCACGTGATCACCGTCTTTCCTGGAGTCAGTTGGGGGGTGAATAGAGTCCCCAATCTGACCCAGTCCCGAATGTATAATGCACTTATTTTTTATACAGAGAACGCTACCTGTGAAAGAGTTTTGGTATTCAGTTTAGAACTTTCAGAGATTACCTCGAACATACATACAAACAATATTTCCTCTTTACGATAAAAGTTTAGATAAATTTTCCTGTCGAAGAGAATCCAAACTAGTTTTACTCGCTTTGAAATACTTAGGCAGCCCAATATTTAATAATTATTGTGAGTACAAGTTTAAGCTATAAATAGGAGGCCGTACTTATGACGTCTTTGTAAATATCGACCGTGGCTAATAAGCCCTTGAACAGTCTACACTAACGTGGAGCTTTCAAAATAATTATATACCTTGCGTTACTTTAAAGGAAATGAAGCTCTTTGAACTGAGTAGCCTATCCGCATATTGATTTTAAATACACGTATGATTTGTGAGTCTTAATATCTTTGTTTTTAGGGTTCCGTACCCAAAGGGTAAAACAGAACCCTATTTATTTATTTTATTTTATTAATCTTAGGAAAACTTACAGCTGATACAGTAAATAAGCAGAAACAACATGCAAAAAAAGGCCAATTAAAAGTTTTCACACATATAAAAATTTGCATAAAATACATATCAGCGAGTTACTATTACTAAGACTCCGCAGTCCGTCTGTCTGTCTGTAAGTCTGTCCCACAAAAAAACCCGCTTAAATTGAAAATGCTCTGTTTACTCGCATATAACTTGCAGAAAGTTACTAATTTAACTTTGTAGGGATAATTCTATTACGCACTAGTGTGTAATTTTATTACGCACTAGTGTGTAATTTTATTACGCCCGTTTGTGTAATAGCTCGGTTTATGGCCCTAAAAGCGAAATAAGGCCCTATAAGGCTCACTTTATGAGCAAGTGTGTTAAAAAATGTTTATAAATTTTGGTCCAGTACATTTAGAAACAATTTGCAGCCAGACACGTCTACATACATACAAACTAATAATATATAATAGTAATAGAGTTTTATAGGTAACGGGAATTAGGTGAGGTGTGTATAGTAAGGAAGTGCTGAGGGTTAAGTTTCGTAACCTGCCTAGAATTCAACTATAATTTTTAGCTATTGAATGTCATGTGATAGGCCATGTCGTAAATTTAACTCAATTAAAAAAAAAATACAATTGTGATTAATTTTTAGGGTTCCGTACCCAAAGGGTAAAAACGAGACCCTATTACTAAGACTCCACTGTACATCTGTCTGTCTGTCATCAGGCTGAATCTCATGAACCGTGATATCTAGACAGTTTAAATTTTCCTAGACATATGATGAATGTCTGTTGCCACTATAACAACAAATACTAAAAACAGAAAAAATGAATATTTATGTGGAGCTCCCATACAACAAACGTATTTTTTGCCGTTTTTTGCGATAATGGTACGGAACCCTTCATGCGCGAGTTCGACTCGCACTTGGCCGGTTTTTAAGTCACTAATATCCTAAAAGATATCATTAAAATACGTGCCAGGTTTTTTCTTTATGAAATGGTTTTTTGGCGGTTATCATTTATCAGTTATTCGAAACAGAAAAAAAAGTTTTGTGCTGACCTGTCCAGGCTGAATCCATATTGACTATTGCTTAATTAAAAGAATGACACTGACATACCTACCCAAAACAAACTGTTTTGGCAAAACTGGCCTGTTTACAACAGATGAAAATTGTGTTGGTCTTTGTTTGCTCAGTTTCCAATTCTAGCTGCTAATATGCTATTTTTTTATCTTGTACTTCGGTCATATAGACTAAAATCTTTTGTTAATTGGCACAGATGTATTATTAAGCCATACAAAACACCCGCATAATGTTAACCAAATATTAATTAAAGCGTGACTATTGGATCAAAATCGCACACGTCACTTAGACTGATTGTTATCTAATTGTCAAGTAAGTGATTGGCCCGGGAGAAATGAGCTAATGTTCGTGCCCAATATTGACGCCCATGTCCTCCACATAGTTGGACTGTCGAGGGAATTGTTAGATAATTATCTACTCTAATTACATGGCTGTGAATTGTTTGGTGTTGGAGGTAAACAGTGTTAGGAATCCTTCACCGCTTGGTTGCGCTGCGCTTACGTGGTCGAAGTGACGTTAGATTGGTCCTAGAAAGCGATCATTGTGCGAATACCCAACGACACCTAAGACCTTAACCAGAAAGGGAGAATTCGCTGCGAATCTCTCGCGTGTATATTGTGTCCAGAAGGAGCGTACCATCGTGCGAACATTTGGGCAACAAATTTCCGTACAAAATTTCGCCGCTCCATTTTCCTTGATAAGTGAACTCGCTCTGAAGTTCGCGCGTGAAGTGGACGCAACAAGGCGTCTCTAGTATCTCAACGCGCAAAACGCCCAACAGTATAAAACCCGAGTCGAGAGACCAATTTATTGGTGCTCAGTACCTCGCCAAATCACGTATAAATTCGCGCGAGTTGAATCGCAGATTTCGTCCTTTCTGGACAAGGTCTCAACTTACACTGCTACGCGACGCTTGTACAGAGTCTACGTAGCGCCTACGCCGTAGCGCAGTGCTACGCTGCCGTAGATGATGCAAAAGCACCTTTCACTGTAACAAAGTGGACAGTAACATAAATGATTCTACTTTATAAATACATTTTCATTTTCAAATAAAGCTTGCTACTTTTTAAATCCATTTTCTTTCCCAAATAAAGCTTGCAATAAAGTTAAGTACATCTATATCAGACTCTTTTCAATATTAACTTTAAAACTTTCGCGTTTCATAATTGAAAAACAATATAACACGGGAATTTAACGCGATGATATCGATTATTTATTTACCTATTTAACCCGACGTTTCGGCCGTGTTGCAAAGACCGTGATCCTAGGTAGACTGGTGTCTCGGTGTACTGGCTCCGTTGGTCAAGAAAATTCTGCCTCTACCCTCACATTTCTACACACGACACTGACCGTGTCCTTATTCTGTAAGTTCGCCGACTGCACAAAACGAGGTATTGTTTGAGACTCTTTTCAGTTAAATACCTAGCTTAGCATAGCAATCAGCCACGGCAACGCCTTCCGCAATACTTCAAATATTATTTTTATAACGTACGATCTTGCTTAGTACACTGTGGAACAAATACAATAATTAAACTGGAACTAACAGTCCAAGTTTGAAAGCTTCAATCATAGCATTGGTGAATACTCAAACCCTCGCAGGAACTCGAGAACTACCTGATCAATGTGGAAGTTCTATTAATTTTCGAGGCGACGAGCTCTTTGACGCTCCGAGACAAAGGTACTGTGACGTATTATACCATCTTATTATAGATCCTCTAATCAACTGTGAGGTTGGTACCGCCGTTATTGGCTTGAACGCAAATTGACTTGACATTAGTTCGACAAATTCGAACGGGCGTAAACTAATCAAGAAACAATCAAGCAAACTCGCGTCTCTAAATTTGTTGCTTGATTATACGACTCTTGTCGAGTATCAAGAGAATTTCATATGAAGTTGGATAACTTCTTTTTTTTTTTTTTTGTTAAAAACCTTTCCCACACTAGGAATTTCTTCCTGTATCGTGGGTGCGTTTACAAACATATAAAGTCACATATACAACACCCAGAGCCGGAACGACTATCTGTAGTTCATAGAAATATTTGTTCTGTGCGGGAATCGAACCCGCGATACGCCGCGCAGCAGTCAATCGCTCAACCACTGCGCCAACCGTGCGCCCATTGTCATTTTCGCCCTCTTTGTTTTTGTATTACCAAAAAATTCCTTTTTTTACAAAATTTTAATTTGAGTCTTGTTTCCCATTGTGATTGGCACATCTTCTTCCTTTAAAATCAATACAAGATAAAAAAGAACCCCTTATTCAATCTCAACTTCTAACAAAGGCTTAAAAAAATCTGCACATTAATTGCCAGTTTTAATACAAAAAGCCCAAGTAACCCAACCCGAACGTAACTAAAATCTAACCAAAAACGTTGGCAAATTGGGCCATTCTTGTTTCCCCTGAAACTCAAATGAGGAAGAAAATAGATTAATCCGGTGTATATATTTTCGTAAACCTCTTTATGCGAAGGCCCAAATTATGAATATGGCACAGAAAATTAGAAAAGAAAAGTAAATGAAGCAGGATTTGCGTGCTGCGGCTGTAATCTTGATAAAACGGTAAAGCTGTTTAATGCGTGAAATAAATTCGAAATGAACTCGCAAACATTTAATGAACTGCGGACCCCACGGAAGTAACCTTGCAGAACCTTTGTGTATGTAGCTATAGGCATATTTTTATTTGATTTATTCTTACTATGCTACTTATTAAAAAACAAAACACTACAAAGCGAAAAAATAACTTTCTTTTCCGAAGTCGGTGTCTATTGTACCCATTGTTTGCCGTTTTTCGATACCGACTTCGGAAAAGAAGGTATTCTTTCGCTTTGTAGTGTTTTGTTTTAGAAGTCAGTTAGATTTTTTGTTTAAAAATATATTTATTTTTCTCTTTTTAGTTTTGGTAGGTACTTCCAATTGACATGATAATCATTTATAGCCAAAGTACATCTCATGACGGTTCCAATAAGCCCAAACACAACTAGGATACATTGTTTCATTTCAGAGTTCCAATGCCTACCATCCGGTTTCATCAACAGATCAGTCTGGTGGTACCATTTTCAACAGTACTTTTTATTTATAAGTATTTGTTTCATCTATTCTAGATATCCTATACCCGTGACATACTTAGCATTAAGGAATTCCAGTGACCATCTGTGGTTTCCTCATCAGTTCCACTTCACCAAATAATACTTTCAGAGTGCAAACCATTGCATTGTTGATGAAAATACCAAAATCGCTATATGTATGGCTATAATATTTGAGGAGTTCCCCCGATTTTTCTAGGATACCATCATCAGATCCTGACCTGATGACCATGGGACCACCTGTGAAGAACCAAAGAAACCTTTAACCTTTCAAACAAAAGAAGAATTTTCCAAATCGGTCCAGGCGTCTTTGAGTAATCGGGGAACATACATAAAAAAAAGATTCCGACGAATTGAGAAATTCCTCCTTTTTTTGAAATCGGTTATACATTACGTGACCTTGCTAAGTTTGAAGCGACAGTATTATTATTATTACGATAATAATAGTAACTGTTTTGTCCTACGTTAAATTAGGGTCGAACATCATATTTATAACAACGACTACATATTAAAGGCAATGTTATGCGCCGACACAAAATATAAGTTTATTTATGCACACAAAGTCCTACATGAAATATTCATAAGGATTTAATTCGCCCACTAAAATGAAATCCACCGAGATTACTTGACAGATCTCTACATCACGTCGGTATTATTGTATTATCAAGTTATATTGCGAGCAGAAATTAATGCTGGAGATGTTTTCGAAATCACGGACTAATAATTTTCCTTTATGTACAACACAATACTCAATTTTATGTCCACAAATATGAACAATCGATTTATAATCAATATCTCCATCGGCCATCAAATAAATTGGAAAAATCGGGAGACGGTCCTTTCATTCCATATTTACATTTTAAAGACTTATTTTCCTCAAGCACAGAGGTCCTGGTCCTTGAATAAATTAAAAATAATAGAAAGACTTCCAATTCGATTAATCGACTTCTGACGTATAACGGATTTTAAATATTTATGTAATTCATTCTAAGATTGAGAGACACTGTCATCTATACTATTTAATTATTATTATACGTATTATATATATATTATTATTATTATAAAGCTGAAGAGTTTGTTTGTTTGTTTGAACGCGCTAATCTCAGGAACTACTGGTTGGAATCTAATAATTCCTTTTGTGTTGGATAGTCCATTTATCAAGGAAGGTTATAAGCTATATAACATCACGCTACAACTAATAGGAGCGGAGCATAAATTAAAAATGTTGCAAAAACGGGGCAATTTATTCCTTTTTAAGAGCTTCCGTTGCGTGCGCTGCGTATACGGTTAAATTTAAGCAACATTCATGTATGTAGGGTAGGTAGGTAGCCAGTTTATGGGAGCGAAGCCGCATGGGACAGCTAGTTATCAATAATTTTAGAATTCAAGGTTTATTAATCACGTAGGTACTGGTAGAAAATATTACTGATTTGATTACTGTGTTTTGTATTACTTGTGCATTCTCTATGAGGATTATCTTTGTGCCATTTTGTACTAATAAAAGAATTACGTTTTGCTTCAAAATAATGAAACGAAAAAATCTTAAAAAGCGTGAATCTTTTGCGAAAATATGGGAGCATGCAACAAAACTAAACAACGTAAAATATAGCTCAAACGTGGCATTCTTGCTATAACTACGGCTACACTAAAGCAATGCCTGAAGCAAAGGGTACCAACAAAATATTTTTTCTTTTTATTCCGTTTTAAGTTGAACATTCGTTGCGTGTTACTAGTGCGTTATGAAAACTATACTTGACCCGTTTTAGTAACCTCTCGAGGCAACCTCCGGGCTGGCTTGATGTCTAATTATAATTCGAGGTAAACTTTTCATGTTTATTTAAACGTTGGTACCTTACCTTGCTTTCATGTATATTTAGAGTTAAAGCATTAATAATTTGTGTCTCGTTAGAAGAAAGTCTGTCTAAGGGCTGTACTTACGGTTCATCTTCAAATAAAATTGGCTGGTTAAATATTTTTTTAAGAAGGAAAGTAATTGAATAATTAAAGAAAAAATCTTTTTTTTCCGAAATAGGTGTCTAAAAAAACGAAAAACAGTAGGTGCCAAAGACACCGACTTCGGAAAAAAAGTTATTTTTATTTCTTCAGTGTTTTGCTTTAGAAGTCGGTTTTATTTTTTTGTTAAAAAGATTTCTTTTTTCACTTTTTGATGGTACAGAATGGACACGTTCTATAGTAAGATACCTAAAACGTAGTGATGCCAGAATAGATTACCCAAATAACATGTACCTTGAACATAACCAGTGGAATGAGATTGTACCAGTGATAACTGAAAACTTACCCGTTTAGAGCATACTGGCGTGAAATGGTGTAAACTATAACAGACATAGAATTGCAGCAATCCCGAGAGATTTGCCAACATTTATTGAAGAGTTCTGTTGTATATCTCCGAAGTTCTTCAACAGATCTGTACCAAATTACCCATTTTATAAATGGGACCATTTCGGAATAAACTTCTTTCTAACAAAAATAGTAGTTTATGCAATGGTCATATAATAGGGGTTATTAAAACACGAACGTGGGGTTATCACATGAGGCGAAGCCGAATGTGATAATGTTAACACGCGAGTGTTTTAATACCTAATTATATGCTGTTGCATACACTATTTTATCTTCACTCATACAGTTGAAATAAAATAAAAGTGGAAACGAAAATATATGCGGTATGGCGGGCAATTTAGATTCTCATTGCACCATGACTGCGCAGCGCGCGCATCCATAGACAGTGACACTACTTTTCTACATTAAGTCAGTGAGAATAATTATGATAAGCGGAAATAAATTAAAAAGTAAAAGTGTGCTATAAAAATTAAAAAGTTATTTTATGATGAAAATGTTGCACTGTAATGGTTCTTTTTTTAAATTTTACCTATTCACAAATATAAAGTACGTGTTTATGCAATATTTTTTGAATTCATATTTGGAACATTACGTTGTGAGTGTAGATAATAGTACATTATGGTACAAGTGTGCAATGTTGGTGATTACCGCTGAGGCGCCATTGAGACCCGAGCCGAAGGTGAGGGTCTTAAGAGAGCCGAGGACGGTAATCATCAATACACACGTGTATCATACGACGTTTTTCAACACACTTGTGAAGAAAATAATACTAAAAAATCATTTTCAACAGTAAAAACGAGTTGTGAAAATTTTTTCACAATGGCGGGCAAAATTAATCAGTTTTCCTATGCGCGCGCATTTCACAAGCGATCGGGCATAGACTAAAAGAATGAGGTTTCTTTTTTTTTGGCTTTTCGTGGATAGTGTTTTAGCACTGACCTCTATCATACAAGTACGCTGGACTAAATATATTATATGAAATGACAGTTGATTTTTATGCCGAATCAAAGCGCCCCACTCGAGGTTCTCAGGAACTAAAATTGACACATTTAGAGATAGGTTAATACCGATATTTCTCAACATTAGGTAATACTAATATACCTGGAAATATTATATTATTTTAACTAATACGAGTATATGAGTATTAGTAATATTTTTAAATTACACTAATATCAAAATAGTAGACTTGGCAAGGCGTATCACTCATCTACTGTATTGACTTCTCATAATATGTTGCAACTAAATATCTCATATTGGTATTAGTGATGAATGTTATATGAATGCCTAATAATCAGTAATAATATGTTAAAAAGCAATGTGTAATACTAAATTCTGAAATAATCATCATGATCAACCACAGTCCGACTTCGCCCACTGCTGAGCACAGGCCTCTCTCTTCTTGTATCAATCACCTCGTTCCTGTCTGGAATTAATTCTGGAATAATATCATGATAACTATAATTGTATTAACAAATGTTTTTAAGTCAAACAATTTATATCTTCATCTGAAACAGAGTTGAAAACTGATATAAGTCTTCACGTCGCTGGAATGCGATGTCACTCTTATTTGCACCTTAACACTACAGAGACAGGATCTCAGCGATGAGAGCGAGAAATATGTCCGTTGTAAATTATTATCCATCTCATTCGTATGCAAATATTTGTATGAATGATGTTCAGACCGAGTGAATCCAAACTATTGTAAATGTAAATATTAACTAACTAGTATACTTGAGCGAGCAGATACTTGCTCAAATATACTAGTTTTAAGGATAAGTTGTTAGCCTATCCCTATATTTAAATCTCACTGATCTGACAGTAATGCGCTAATCTTTAGTAGCACGCTATCCACTAGTTTATAGCTTGCAATCTGATTGAAAGTATTTTTCAGTTAACCTTTACAGCAAGTTTTCTATTACTTAGAAATGAATCTCAATTAAAATAATTGGGATTTTCTTGTTCTCCTAAGTATTAAATTATTCTCACGTATTTTTATACCGAAGGCTATGTCCCATCTCTAATATTAGTTTCATGGAATCTCACGTTAAGTCACGTAGCTATCAGCGCCAAAATGGCGCAAATCAAATGTCTTAATTTTGTCATCGATAATATGAAGTCCAGCGTACTTGTATATTAGAGGTCAGTGAACTCAACCAATAAATTAAAAAATAAACTCTATAACTGACTTGTGAATAATAGCAATGAAAAAGTCACAGTTTGATAACAGGTATCATTATGTGCCTAATTGCGGTGAAATTAGAGCCGCTTTATGAGCAAGTGTGTTGAAAAAGAATTTATGACGGAGTTATGCCCGAACATACATAAAAAAATATATATATAAAAATCCGAATTGAGAACCTCGTCCTTTTTGGAAAGTCGGTTAAAAATGAAGTTGGCAAAGCTTCCGATGTATACCTTACTAGCTTCTAGCATGTGGAAGTTAGGAATCATACTTTCTGAATAAAAATATCCAAAGTAACCATGCCCTATTCTGGGACATGGTTTACCCATGTGCCAAGTTTCATTTAGACCTTCAGATTCAGATAACTTTATTTGCTCAAACATGTGTGTACATACAATTATAATAAACAAAAAAGCATGCAAGGTGATATGAAAACATGGGGTTGTGCTAACATGTTTACCATATAGTCATGGTGTGCAAATATTAATACAAACTTGCAATTAAATAATAACAACATTCAGTACAAGTAACATTGACAATGCTGACATAAATAAGTAAATTAAATTTGATAAATTGATTGATAATTAGTTCATATGGAAATAGGAGTCACATACAAAATAATCAAATATTCAATTATTTAAAATAAAACAGATACAACATAATGTCAACGTAAGTCCAAAATATTCAAAATAAAAAATAAAACAAATAAAAAATCATTTTCAAAAACATTATTACATTACATACATTTCAGATTAAATTAATTTGTAAAAGGCATGTCAATTTAAAACGATTCCAACATAATAGGCTAAAAAAGATTTAATTTTCCTTATAAGTATGGTTTTTATCAAGTCTGATCTACCGAATACCGACTAAAATATGATTATAGGTATGTTTATAAGTGAAAATATAGGCGGTTTCACAACAAAATACCGAACAGCTACGTTGTTTCGGTTAAAACCATTTTCATTTTGATTAACTAAAGCCTAATCCCGATTCAGCCAATCGGCGAAAAAAACACAATACAAAAATATCACAAACGAGATCCGTACAAAACACAATAAATTATCTCGATTCGAACGGCATACTTTACAGTCCTATTCAGCAAAATCTCCCTTGAGTAATGTGGGTCGAACCCATTTCCGCAAATAAATCCAGCTCTCAAAATAAATAACTACTCTGCCCCATCTCTAGTCCTTATAGGGGTCTTTGTTATGCAATACGTAATGTTTAATGACGTCATTGATAATTTGTTGGACCCACCATGTTATTTAATTGGGTCGAAGTTCGGCTTATTGTATTTATACGTTAACGTAGTTGGATGAATAAATAAATCTATAGGTACGTACCATACGAGAGTATTTGTGGATAAATCCTTTGTTGTATGGCTGAATATGTTAAATATATTGGACGTGAATTAAATTAAGCATAATGCTCGAATTGTGAAATTACGCTTTAATTATCCCGGACATTTAGGGAAAGTTTCAATGATTGGGATAAATGTTACTGTTCATTACGCATCGCTTTGTTGGTACGACAATAGTGGCTCATCGCTTATTATACTCTCTTTTGCAGTGTTTATCAGTGCACGTTCACAGGTTCAATTAAGTATTTGGAAATAATCATCAAGAAATACTTTTACATTTTTAAAAGCAATTATAACTACTGATAGTATGTATTTTATCTTTCATAAATTTATTCATTCTTATTTTGATCCCTTTTTCTCGAACTTAATCACACATCAACAAATAATGTTTCAATTACACAAGGTGTTTCCAGACCTTTCCTTCGAACAATTTCTTACAAAGATACAAAAGAAAGAAAAACATAAATAAACAATGAGAACACAAAATTGAAAGGAAGCCGTCGACAACTTGTTCCAATATTTTTTTCTTACACACAAAACATGCTTGTTTACAGTTGTTCTGTTCTGATATTCAACACGATTCACTCAAGAAACCACTTGACAACAACAACACAAAGATTCTTCAGTAATTTGGACATGGTGAAGTTATATAAAGTCTCTTTATACATTATTTTTTTGGGTAAAAGTTATACTTACAGTTTTGTATTTTGAAGATAGGCTATTAATAATATCGGCTGTCCTACTGCAGGGAAAATGCCTCTTTAAAATATTTTATTATCATCTCATAAAATATATTTTGGTATATATTGGTATACATGTGAGGCTTCAGAGAGATCCAATTCACAGAAGACAGGAGAGTCTTTCAGCCTCCATTGTTTGGGAATCCGTAAAAGCAACAGTTAGTTATAGAGTTATTTCACTAACAAAAGCTACGAAAAAGGGCAACAAATCAATAAAAGACTAGACAGAAATATTTGCAAATACACGTTAGTACTCCAGCATACATGGTTACGTGATATTGGTGTCGATGTGCTATCTGCGCACTTTCGCATAATGGATTCATTTGTATTCAGGTTGGTAGTGGGCACTGTAACGAACATGGAGGGAGCTGACGTTCAACGTACAATTACCAGTGTTAATATTTACCAACTGGCGCCGACGACTAATTGCTCCGACTGCTGCGCTCAGTTGCGTTGCTCATAGACCCCGTAGACTCGACCGTCGACTGTCGACCGGCGATGCTAAGCGTGCCGACTGTGCCGAGAGACCCTGCTAGTTACCTAGGGCGTCAACGTCTGAACAAACCAATTTTGATGATCAATCATACTGATACTGCGTTGTGTGATTGCGATCGCTCGTTTGTCTTCCGTTTTGAAGTAAACGAGAGATCAGTATTCAGCTGTAGACATTTAGCTTGGAGGTTAAAGGTAAGGTAACACAGATGTAGTAATGGGTTCTATACAAAATAGCGAACAGATTTTATTTCCTGGGTATAATAAAGTTATGGGTTATGTCTTGAGTCTTTCTAGCAAAAAGCAGTTAAATTTGAAAATTCAATGTAGCATTTTATTTTCATTAGGAGATAATAGATGTAATATTTGAAGTTGATTAATAACTAAAGAACAAAGTACCCTCCCAAAAAGAAATATGTACCCGCTCACGGAGCAATCGACCATTGTAATTCCATCTCCTAAACTTAAGGATAAGCGAGGAACCCAGTCACATAATCTCCATGTACACATATGTTACGCCATGCTCATGGAATTACGGGAGGGTAGTCAGCAAACTTTAAGTACCCATCATCGATTAGTAAGTGAAATATCTGGCAAACCTTCACGGTCTTATTACAAAAAGCGGTTTAACTAAAAACCATGGTCTAAATCTCTATAAACCATGGTTTAGACAAAAATGATATTACAAATAGTGGTTTATCGATAAACCATAGACCAAATCATGGTCTAACGCTAAACCTCGCCGGCCCCTAGTTTAACGATGGTCTAAATCGTATCTGTCAAAGTTTCTCTTTTAGGTTAGCATCTTTTTCATTGTGTTCTGTTGTTTTCACCCGAAAATGGATATTAACATGGTGGATTTAATTGATATTGAGGATATTTTTTATTTGTTATTCCTGGGTACTCCAATTCTCAGATCGTTTTTTTTTTTGTTGGTCCATCACAATTCATGTTTAACAAAGAGTCAATTGTTCTATTAGAGACGAGTCTTGGATGACTTAAAAATTCCAAAGCTTAACGAACTTTGTTCAACTTGCGATAGTTTTGTTTAATGTTATGGTTTCATATAACGCGCGAGATTGTTACGTTTCGTTACACGTACGTAGATGTATTATTAGTAATTAATACGACATTAAGTAATGTGCTTAAACCTAAACAAAAGTGCAATCGAGTAATAAATAATGTTTCTATCCATGCAAAATAACAAAGTCTCAATATTTTTAACACTCCTAAACATCACTTAATCCTTATCGTATTATCAAAACGTTTTTTTTCTGTGCATACGGAACGTTGCAATAGAATGATATGATGGTGAACGAATGATATTTGTATTAATCTGTGGTTGATATATTGACAATGGTTTAAATGACGGTACTAAGAAGACCACGGTTTTTATAAGTTTTGTAATACGGACAAATTTAGACCATGGTTCTGCAGATAAACCTGGATTTAATAGTACAGGTTTAAACCATGGTTTATTTAGTTTTTTGTAATAAGACTGAGAGTTTATTCGCCGAGCCAATAAACGTTTGGCCATTTATCTAACTTTAACTTCACTGGATAGAGTATCGGCAATTACTAATATTATCTGAGGTTAGTATTATAATAGCATTTGTAGTTTCAAAATTAACTGTATTTTTGATAATAGTAGTTTACAAACAAACACAATCGTAAAGTTTTGATAATACCAATTTAAACGAGTCTTATTATTTATCGTTAGAATTGTTTTATTCACGTTCACTATTTTAGTATGATAAAATCTATTATATTCTCTTTAATAAGACTTCAACAACTTGCATTTATTCCCTAAATATTCACGAACAATGTGCAAGAATACAAAACAAAGCAGTAAGCGTAAGTGAAAACAAATGAAGATTTACAACTTACATTTATGGAGAATAAACAAAAACTTTGTAATTGTAATACGCATTAAACTGATTAATTCTATCAGTAAAAAGACAACACAACGGGATTTTGTGAAAGACAAGGGAATAAAAAAAAACTGGCATCAGGCCAAACCGACCGTTTACGGGCCGGAGGCGACTGACGGGAAATATCATGCTTTCAATAATAGTATTGTGTATATCTATTGTTTTATGATTGCTGTGTGTATACTGGTCAGCAATTACCGCAGCATTGATTCGCTCTCAAACGTTCAGTAATTAAACTAGGCTCTTTTGTCTTGCATTATTAAACACTAACTTCTGTCAGCGGCTTCGCCCGCGTGTAATAGTACATTATGGTACAAGTGTGCAATGTTGGTGATTACCGCCGAGGCACCATTGAGACCCGAGCCGTAGGTGAGGGTCATAAGAGAGCCGAGGACGGTAATCATCAATACACCCGTATATCATACGACGTTTTTCAACACACTTGTGAAGAAAATAATACAAAAAAATAATTTTCAACAGTTAAAACGAGTTGTGAAAATTTTGTCGCAATGGCGGGCAAAATTTATCAGTTTTCCTATGCGCACGCATTTAACAATGGCGATCGGCCATAGACTAAAAGAATGAGGTTTCTTTTTTTTGGATTTTCGTGGATAGTGTTTTAGCCACGTACAAAATAGGGAATTTCAATTTTTCTTTATTACAGAGCAAACAAAATTTATATTTGAGTGAAAGTTTTGTTTATTAAGCACGTACAAGTTGAAATTATCTATTTAAATACGAAGTTGCATGAAATGAGCAAGCAATAGGTACATTAATTTATTTGTACTATTGAGCACGATCTTTTTTGTATTGATACTTTTTTAAGAACAAAGCAACTTAACCAATAAATTAAAAAAAAAACTCTATAACTCACTTGTAAATAATAGCAATGAAAAAGTCACAGTTTGATAACAGGTGTCATTATGTGCCTAATTGCGGTGAAATTAGAGTCACTTTATGAGCAAGTGTGTTGAAAAGTCTTTTATCATCCCAAGGGAACATTATAGCGGGATAAAAAGTAGCCAGACTTAATCTAGCTCTGTGGTAAATTTTATCCAGATTCGCAGGTTTATTACGGAAGAAACAGTAATCACACCCATACGCACTAAACTTTTTGGAAACAGCTAAGGAGTGGAATTCCCTGCCGGAGTCTGTTTTTCCCGATAGCTACAATGTCGGGGTCTTTAAGTCAAGAGTGAATAGGTTACTTCTAGGCTAGCGTGCTACACCTTCGACCACATCATCGCTTACCATCAGGTGAGATAGTGGTCAAGCGCAAGCCCATCTACGATACAAAAAATCTGCAATCATCGCGCGATCAAACGCTTAATGTCAACAAAGTCGGAATTACCTATAGTGTAGTTATGGTAAGTCCTACACAATCGTTTGCTAATCACTCGCTGTTGATCAAATGCACTTATTTCGGTAAAAATACCGCCAAAAACTGTAAAACTTCAGTATTGAAGAGCAATTATTGCGCAAAAATCGCTATCGTTTTACTCTTGCAAGATACGTAATAAGCCTGCCATTCAGCCGTTCTGGCTTGATTGAGTAACAAACATACATCCATCCAATCTATCACATTTATTAGTAATGATAGTAAGATGAGCCTCACGTACTGTTACATTTTGGTTTAGACTTAACAATGTGTTTCATTTGTCTTGTTTCGAACTGTGACAATAACAGAGATTCTATCCTTAAATGGTGTTTATTAACATGTATACAATTGATTATTCAAAAAAAAAACAATATACAAATACAAAAGGGAGACGGAAAAGAGCTCATTGTGCATCAAAAAATTCGTCCACATCGATGTCAACGGCAAAAGTGACCAGAACACTGGCATTGCCATCCAACGTGGCAATGCTGATTCTCTGGCCGAAGAAAAGGCCAGCCTAATGTTTCAACCCCAAACGGCTCAAATATATAACTTCCAATAAGGTTGTTATATTTGCGCCGTTTGAGGTTTTCTGCACCAGCAGCAGCCGCCCCAGCACAGCCCGCCGTGCTAAGAAGATGGGATGGCGCAAGGGTGTCGACACATGTTGCATCCCACACCAAAGTCCTACCCACCTTCCAAGGCATTGTGGTCATCCCGTCTGATCTGTTCCCATCGTCGCTTGCCAAGCCATTGGGTTCTAAAACAGCTGGCACCCCGGCGGTGACAAGAGCCCGACGTATGATGTCATTAATGCTGGCGTGCCGTGCTATCTGGCCAGCGCTTCTACTGCAGCATAGGCCATGGTGACCGAGGCGGTCGACTGCTTCACCAAATTGACAACGATGTGGAGCTCCGCTAGTAGCACCCAAACGCAGACATGTAGCGATCCGGAAGGTGTTGTGTTGTAGTGTCTGTAGCCAGAGGCCCGACTCCCACTCTCCCACAGCCAGCAGGCGGGCACGCTCAGCAGTATTGGTGGACGTATTTATAAGTTTATTCCGTCCCAACCTGCAGAGCGGCTCATCCCACTGTCAAGGGGAAGATGGGTTCTCGGGTAACACCGTATTCGGGCAAGCCACTTTCCAGGCGCACACTGTGTAGATTCTATCCTTGGTTACCTAACAAGTAAGATAGTAAAAGGTTTTAGGAAACACGTTACTCAGTTACTTTGACTCAGGATCATAGTATATTTCTCGCCAAAATTCTTGGCGCCCTAGAGTTGGCTACAATGGCTGCGCAGTAAATCTCATACAAAAATAAATTGTAGTTCTAAAAACTAAAAAACACGCTTTAATGGTAAATTGAACTAAAAAGTCGCTAATCCTAAAGATTCTGGTTAGGATAATGGGACAAACTATTTAAATTATTGCATTGTCATCGGTCCTTGATAAGTGTGCAAAGTTTCAAATCAATCCAACGTTTTGAAGTGGGTGAAAATCACGTTCAGAGTTTCCGTTACATTGATACATACATACCAAATTAATAGCACCGAGTCGTGCCTTGCGCATCGGAAAGCCAACTACAGGGCGACCTAGAAGTTTGGCGAGAACTATACCGTTCGATGTGGCGACGCTTGGGGCAGGCCTATGTCCAGCTGACCAGCAGAAAGATGCACCACGATGCAATATAACCCAATGGTTATTGCAGTGGTTTATGCCGTGGTTTAGTCTAAGTTGTTTTAAATATAGAAACAAGTGGGTTAATCACAGAAATCAAAAAGGCAACATAATTATAGAAAGCAGCACCCTTCCGAAATCATAACTCTGTTTAAAAAGAGATTTGTACGAACAAAGCAGTCAGAAAGGTGTACCGCCTCCACCGAAGTGAATCTGCGAGCCGAAACCATCAAAATGTAAAAGCACAAAGGAACACCGGGTTTGACATTTCGAGTGAACGCAAACAATATTATTTAGAGAATTAAGGTGTTTACCGACGGAGTGTCGAAACAGCACTCTGGTTACGTCGCATCGCAAACTCGCAAGCAAACATATTACTACAATACCACGACTGGAGTAGAGACACGTTCCAGATTATTATTATTACTAGCTGTCCCACGCGGCTTCGCTCTCGTCAACTGGCTACGTACCTACCCTACACCTACCCTACACCTACCCTACACCTACCCTACACCTACCCTACACCTACCCTACACCTACCCTACACCTAACCTACACCTACCCTACACCTACCCTACACCTACCCTACACCTACCCTACACCTATCCTACACCTACCCTACACCTACCCTACACCTACCCTACATACATGATTGAATAACTGAAACCGTTTTTGCAACATGTTTCATTTATGCTCCGCTCCTATTGGTCGTAGCGTGATGTTATATAGCCTATAGCACTCAGGAATAATGTAGCTTTCTACCAGTGAAAAAATTTTCAGAATTGGATCATTAGTTCCAGAGATTACCCCCTACATACAAACTTACAAATTTTACCTCCTTATAATATTATTATAAGGAGAAAAATTTAAAACAAAAAATAAAAAGTGATTCACATAGACTTCACATTCACAATAATTAAAATCAAAATAATATCTCTACTTCTATACTAATACTAATAAACTAATACTAATAATAATATTATTATTCCATTTATTTATTATATTTACATATTTTTACATTTTTAAATATCATTCTATAAAAAAAATATTAATAATATTATAATATTATATTAATATTAATTATATTATTATTATTATATTATATTATTATATTTACATATTTTTACATTTTTAAATATCATTCTATAAAAAAAATATTAATAATATTATAATATTATATTAATATTAATTATATTATTATTATTATATTATATTACTAGCTGTGCCCGCGGCTTCGCTCCCGTCATCTGCCTGCCAACCCTACCATACTTACCAGCCTGCCTGCCTACTCCACATACTCAAAAAAACTTTTTACAAAAAAATACTACCGACTTCCAAATAAAACTACAAAGTGAAAAATAACTTTATTTTTGGAAGTCGGTGTCTTTCGTAAGTACCAATTTATTGCGTTATGGACACCGACTTCCAAAAATAAAGTTATTTTTCACTTTGTAGTTTTATTTGGAAGTCGGTAGTATTTTTTTGTAAAGTTTTTTATTTTTCACTTTTTAGTTGTACCTACCTAATAGGCAAGTTGTTTAGTAAGTTACCTACTCTATAACGCCAGAATATATTACCCTAATATCATGAAACTTGAACATAACCGGTGAAATGACAGATCTACGTGCCCCTTAAGAGCGTACTGGCGTGATGTTATGTTATGAAATGGTATAAACAACAAACAGACATGCGATTGCAGCAATCCCGAGAGATTTGCCGTTATTTATTGAAGAGTTCTGTTGTATATCTTCGAATTGCTTCGTCAGTCCTACACCAAATTAAAATGGGACCAATTTCGGAACATACTCTTTCAAACAAAAAAAGATTTTTTGAAATCGGTCCACAACTGACGGAGATATCGGTGAACACTGAACATACTCAAAAAAAGAAAAAATAACATACATAATGTCGAACATAGAACCTCCTCCTTTTAGGGTAGTCGGTTAAAATATATACGTACTACATACCAATTTTTTTTTTCTAGGGTCATTCTTTCGCGTAAAATCTTAACACCGCGATTCAGATAATGACTTTAAATGCACAACGCCATCTATCGAATAGCGAGTTCAACTGTCCGAGTAACCGAATTGCGTGAGCTGTGATAATTTTACTTCTTGAACACTTTAAATTCATCTAACTTTTGATAGAGTGAACCGATTGCGATGAAACAAAAACTAAGTAATTCTTCAAGATACGCACAATTTTTATGTATAAAAGTTATCTACATTGGTTTCGTACATTTCACGTGATGCGTGCACAAATAAACAGACAAACAGACAAACAGACAAACAGATAAACAGATAAACAGACAAACAGACAAAAATTCCAAAAATGCTAGAAATGGGTTCTGTTGGTTATCCTTTAACACCCTGGCTATTTTTTTTGGATTTTTTTTCGATGTACAAAAAATATTTTTCTACAGATTTATTATATGTATTGATGATTAATATTATTATTAGTATTAGTATAGAAGTAGAGATATTATTTTGATTTTAATTATTGTGAATGTGAAGTCTATGTGAATCACTTTTTATTTTTGTTTTAAATTTTTCTCAGTTAGATTTTAATCATGGTCTGGCAATTTGAGTAATTTATGCGGCCTATCCGAATGTCCTTTCTTTGGTATTGTTCGTCGAATCGTTGAGCTCCTTAAATTCTGAGTTGAGCTATACGGTTATTGACAAATTCGTACACTGACTGGACAGGTCCACTTAATCTGGCTGGTTCTTTCCTCAAAAGACCATTTCAGACTGATAATCTACATAGTATTTACATGATCTAACCAAGATTTTGTCTGGACTTTAAAAAAGACTGTGACCTATGAGTTTGTTTCGGCCTTTCTAATCAGAGTAGTCAGATAGGAAACGCTGACCTCATCTAGTTTAAAAAAATATGATCGACATGTAAAAGTGTTTGTATAAACCAACTTATAGAAATAAAATCATTTATCATTAAGGGTAAGACTACTTCAAAATACCTGTGACATCGTATAACAATGTTCTTTCATAAACCTTGCTATATGACAACATGTGACACAATAAACGTAAATTCTCAAAAAGAGTGATTGCACTCCTCATTATGAACCAGTATCACTATATAGAAATAACCAAAAATCGCAAAAAAAAAACCCATCATCATCACCTGCAGCCTGACTTCCGCTACTGCTGGGCACAGGCCTCTATTTTCTCATGCCAATTCCCACAGTCCTGTGCCACCCTTATCTAGGTTCTATCCACGATGATGAGGAGCTCGTGGCTTAATAATAACAGCCGCACGGGTCGATCATCAAGGTTAAGCAACGCTTGACGAGGTCGGTCCGTGGATGGGTGACCATTTCAACATACCGAGTTTTCTCCGTGCCTCGGAAAGCACGTTAAGCCGTTGGTCCCGGCTGTCATTTGAAGATCTTTGACAGTCGTTACGGGTAGTCAGAAGTTTGAGATCTGACACCAGTCTTGCCAAGGGGTACCGTGTTACCCAGTTACTGGGTTGTGGAGGTCAGATATGCAGTCGCTCCATGTTAAACACTGGCACTTAGCTGAATCCGATAAGACTGGAAGCCGACCCCAATATAGTTGGGAAAAGGCTAGGCAGATGATGATCCACGATGACAACAAATTCATCTGCTCATGTCACTGCCGGACGACAAATATTCCTTATGCCTGTCCTTGGATTTCACTTGGTCACTGTCCTACTCCTCCTGTCACCACCACGCCTTGCCGTGTGTCCTGCCCAACTTAATTTGATTCATAACCCGACAAAATGAAGGAGTACTGGGCAGCAGTTTTATTTTTCGGTATTTCCATGTTGTTGCCATAGTAATAAATAAAATCGAATAAATAATTGTTCATAATGATGAGTACAATCACCCATTTTCAGCGCGTTTGCGTTTATTCTGGTTCGCCTTTCTACTTTGCCATTCGAGTTTTATCGGCCAAGAGCAAAACAGAATTGAACAAGTATCGCCGTTATTGTTAAGCCCGTACCCCAGCTTTGCAGGCTAAGCTAAATTGAATAAGATTTTGAATCTGCTTTATAAACGACGAATAAAAAGTTTGTCCTCGACTCAAGGTAATCATATTATTTTTCGTGGAAACAGACGTGCCGTTCTGTAAAATCAAAGAATTGAGGCCATTTCTGTTTTGAAAAAAAATCTGACTGACATTACAGATATATCTCTACAGGTGAGTTTCATGTAAAGTTTTATAGAATTGACCATAGTTGATTTCCAGTTACTGGGTTACAAGAGAACCAGGGTTAACGACATAGCCCGAAGAATTGCCAAACTTAAGTGGCAGTGGGCAGGGCTCGACATTGCTCGCAGAACGGATGGCCGATGGGGTAGAAAGGTTCTTGAATGGCGACCGCAAACCGCAAGACGTTGTGTTGGAAGGCCTCTGTAAGCAGGTTGATTGAAGGTACGGTAGTTGTTTTGTTTCAGCAGGGCAATACCCGCTGGTATAGCCCGTGTCCCAATATCTCTTCATAGGAAACTGATCACAACGTAACATTGTGCCTATATTCGCGAGGGTTTAGGTAGAACTGCGCCTATACTCGTAGTACACCCACATTTGGCCAGTTTTGTAGCCAGCAGCAGCTGCAGTGAAGCCGGCCAATAAACTATAAATAATCATTCTTAAAAAAAAACACGTTTTTGAAAATAAGAGTATCTATATAGGTAGGCATAGCTGTGGAGGCCCAGTGGTATCGGCCGCGACTTACAAGTTGCAGGTCATAGGTTCGAGCCCAGGCAGGCGCTTTACTTTGTGTAAATTATTTCATCACCACTGCTCTCAAAACTGTGAAGGAAAACATCGTGAGGAAACCGGCATGTCCCAGAACCAAACATTCGAAGACATGTGGCATCCACCAACCCGCACTGGGCCCGCGTGGTGGATTACGGCCCATTCTCTTTCACAGTGAGGGGGCCTGTGTCCCAGCAGTGGGAACATTAAGAGTAAATGGGGGCAGATAGCGCCGACTGTTTCCTTAGTAAAAAGTCATAAATCGAGGTTTGGCTGTCGCCTATTTCCTCCTCCAATACTGGACCAATTTAAAAGATATTCCATAAACTGGCAAAGTAAGATATATACTACTAGCTGTCCCACGCGGCTTCGCTCCCGTCAACTGGCTACGTACCTACCCTACCCTACACCTACCCTACACCTACCCTACACCTACCCTACACCTACCCTACACCTACCCTACACCTACCCTACACCTACCCTACACCTACCCTACACCTACCCTACACCTACCCTACACCTACCCTACACCTACCCTACACCTACCCTACACCTACCCTACACCTACCCTACACCTACCCTACACCTACCCTACACCTACCCTACACCTACCCTACACCTACCCTACACCTACCCTACACCTACCCTACACCTACCCTACACCTACCCTACACCTACCCTACACCTACCCTACACCTACCCTACACCTACCCTACACCTACCCTACACCTACCCTACACCTACCCTACACCTACCCTACACCTACCCTACACCTACCCTACACCTACCCTACACCTACCCTACACCTACCCTACACCTACCCTACACCTACCCTACACCTACCCTACACCTACCCTACACCTACCCTACACCTACCCTACACCTACCCTACACCTACCCTACACCTACCCTACACCAACCCTACACCAACCCTACACCTACCCTACACCTACCCTACACCTACCCTACACCTACCCTACACCTACCCTTCACCTACCCTACACCTACCCTACACCTACCCTACACCTACCCTACACCTACCCTACACCGACCCTACACCTACCCTACACCTACCCTACACCTACCCTACACCTACCCTACACCTACCCTACACCTACCCTACACCTACCCTACACCTACCCTACACCTACCCTACACCTACCCTACACCTACCCTACACCTACCCTACACCTACCCTACACCTACCCTACACCTACCCTACACCTACCCTACACCTACCCTACACCTACCCTACACCTACCCTACACCTACCCTACACCTACCCTACACCTACCCTACACCTACCCTACACCTACCCTACACCTACCCTACACCTACCCTACACCTACCCTACACCTACCCTACACCTACCCTACACCTACCCTACACCTAGGCTACCCTACACCTACCCTACACCTACCCTACACCTACCCTACACCTACCCTACACCTACCCTACACCTACCCTACACCTACCCTACACCTACCCTACACCTACCCTACACCTACCCTACACCTACCCTACACCTACCCTACACCTACCCTACACCTACCCTACACCTACCCTACACCTACCCTACACCTACCCTACACCTACCCTACACCTACCCTACACCTACCCTACACCTACCCTACACCTACCCTACACCTACCCTACACCTACCCTACACCTACCCTACACCTACCCTACACCTACCCTACACCTACCCTACACCTACCCTACACCTACCCTACACCTACCCTACACCTACCCTACACCTACCCTACACCTACCCTACACCTACCCTACACCTACCCTACACCTACCCTACACCTACCCTACACCTACCCTACACCTACCCTACACCTACCCTACACCTACCCTACACCTACCCTACACCTACCCTACACCTACCCTACACCTACCCTACACCTACCCTACACCTACCCTACACCTACCCTACACCTACCCTACACCTACCCTACACCTACCCTACACCTACCCTACACCTACCCTACACCTACCCTACACCTACCCTACACCTACCCTACACCTACCCTACACCTACCCTACACCTACCCTACACCTACCCTACACCTACCCTACACCTACCCTACACCTACCCTACACCTACCCTACACCTACCCTACACCTACCCTACACCTACCCTACACCTACCCTACACCTACCCTACACCTACCCTACACCTACCCTACACCTACCCTACACCTACCCTACACCTACCCTACACCTACCCTACACCTACCCTACACCTACCCTACACCTACCCTACACCTACCCTACACCTACCCTACACCTACCCTACACCTACCCTACACCTACCCTACACCTACCCTACACCTACCCTACACCTACCCTACACCTACCCTACACCTACCCTACACCTACCCTACACCTACCCTACACCTACCCTACACCTACCCTACACCTACCCTACACCTACCCTACACCTACCCTACACCTACCCTACACCTACCCTACACCTACCCTACACCTACCCTACACCTACCCTACACCTACCCTACACCTACCCTACACCTACCCTACACCTACCCTACACCTACCCTACACCTACCCTACACCTACCCTACACCTACCCTACACCTACCCTACACCTACCCTACACCTACCCTACACCTACCCTACACCTACCCTACACCTACCCTACACCTACCCTACACCTACCCTACACCTACCCTACACCTACCCTACACCTACCCTACACCTACCCTACACCTACCCTACACCTACCCTACACCTACCCTACACCTACCCTACACCTACCCTACACCTACCCTACACCTACCCTACACCTACCCTACACCTACCCTACACCTACCCTACACCTACCCTACACCTACCCTACACCTACCCTACACCTACCCTACACCTACCCTACACCTACCCTACACCTACCCTACACCTACCCTACACCTACCCTACACCTACCCTACACCTACCCTACACCTACCCTACACCTACCCTACACCTACCCTACACCTACCCTACACCTACCCTACACCTACCCTACACCTACCCTACACCTACCCTACACCTACCCTACACCTACCCTACACCTACCCTACACCTACCCTACACCTACCCTACACCTACCCTACACCTACCCTACACCTACCCTACACCTACCCTACACCTACCCTACACCTACCCTACACCTACCCTACACCTACCCTACACCTACCCTACACCTACCCTACACCTACCCTACACCTACCCTACACCTACCCTACACCTACCCTACACCTACCCTACACCTACCCTACACCTACCCTACACCTACCCTACACCTACCCTACACCTACCCTACACCTACCCTACACCTACCCTACACCTACCCTACACCTACCCTACACCTACCCTACACCTACCCTACACCTACCCTACACCTACCCTACACCTACCCTACACCTACCCTACACCTACCCTACACCTACCCTACACCTACCCTACACCTACCCTACACCTACCCTACACCTACCCTACACCTACCCTACACCTACCCTACACCTACCCTACACCTACCCTACACCTACCCTACACCTACCCTACACCTACCCTACACCTACCCTACACCTACCCTACACCTACCTTACACCTACCCTACACCTACCCTACACCTACCCTACACCTACCCTACACCTACCCTACACCTACCCTACACCTACCCTACACCTACCCTACACCTACCCTACACCTACCCTACACCTACCCTACACCTACCCTACACCTACCCTACACCTACCCTACACCTACCCTACACCTACCCTACACCTACCCTACATCTACACTACACCTACCCTACACCTACCCTACACCTACCCTACACCTACCCTACACCTACCCTACACCTACCCTACACCTACCCTACACCTACACTACACCTACCCTACACCTACCCTACACCTACATTACACCAAATATTATTTCCCGTTTTTGCAACATTTTTCATTTATGCTCCGCTCCTATTGGTCGTAGCGTGATGTTATATAGCCTATAGCACTGGATAATTAGTATTTATAGAATTGGATCATTAGTTCCAGAGATTACCCCCCTACATACTAACTTACAAACCTACAAATTTCACCTCTTCATAATATTAGTATAGATGCCCCTATGTTTTCCTTTTTTCATTTATACGAGTATTTGTCAAATTTGTAAAGTAAGCCTCTGTTGACAGCACAATTTTGAGCATTTTGGGAGGGTTCTAGTGCTTCTAAAGATAATGTATCATCAAAAAGGAAAACATAGGGACATAGTATATATCTTTAATTTTCAGTTTACGGAATATCTGTTAAATTGGTCCAATATTGGAGGAGGAAATAGGCGAGAGCCAAACCTCAATTTATGACTTTTTACCAAGGAAATTCAGTCGGCGCTCTCTGTCCCTGTTTCCTCTGGATGGGCTGATGATGTGTGTGATGTGATATAGGTAGGTACAACGATCACTCTTAAACCATAACGTAATAAAATAACTAAAAGTAGCAGTACCTATTGGTGTTTAACCTTGCCATTGCCTACCCAACAATGTATCGGACGGATCTAGTTTTTTTTTTCAGAAAAGATTGGCTTTGAAACGTACATTAAATTACTAAAAAAATTACTGAAAATCGGCTGTTAATTACTGTATCACTATCATGAGTAAATTATAGGTATAATTATATTTATCGCAAGTACTAATCCGGCTACTAAGCGTGGTCATTATGGTTTTATCTGCCCTAGATCATTCTTTATAGCGGTGCCCTGGCGCGGTCATTGGTCTGCTGTGGAGACATTTGTAACTACTATTTAAAGTACCTACCTACCTTTAATATTAATAGGAATGGTAATAGCCTAAGAAAAGTTTCTAAGTGCTGCCTGCCCTTGTCAGTAATACATCAATAACTCGTTTATTCCTGCGGCTTTGGTCCTGTGGCTAAGCCCGCAGAAACCGTGAATTTTTGTGGGGATTAAAAGCATCATCATTTATCATCATCATCAGCCTATTAATGTTCCCACTGCTGGGACACAGGCCTCCTCTCTGTGAGAGGGAATGGGCCATTATCCACCACGCTGGCCCAGTGCGGGTTGGTGGATTGACATCCACATGAATATCTACATGTGACCATGTCTTCGAATTTTTGGTTCTAGGACATGCCGGTTTCCTCACGATGTTTTCCTTCACCGGTTTGAAAGCAGTGGTGATGAAAATTTACACAGAGTAAAGCGCCTGCCTGGGCTTGGAACCACAACCTACACCTTGTAAGTCGCGGCCGATACCACTGTGCTCTAAAAAGCCTATGCAGTCAGAAATGTTATAGCTTTCTATCAGTGAACTTCAAGAGATTATTATTTATAAACATATAAAAAAAATACATCCTTATTATTTACTTATTAAAATAACATGAGTAAGGGCAATATACTATCACTTCCTACCTACATGCAAACTACGGCACCGTTTTCCAAGTCAATGACACCTATTTTACCGAATACCTCAGATCAATAATTAAGAAGCCATCGAGCCTTTCTATGAATTTCAGACACTCATCGGTATGAATTGTAACATTATATTCTTGGAAAATCCAACCTAACTTGAATATGTAGAGTTTCCATACTTCTATTAAATCTCTCATCTCTATACGATCCCGGCCAACTAATCAGAGTAGACTAGTAAAATCACCCACAAGCTGTGTTGAAGGGCGGTGGGCTCGTCTAAAATGAAGTTGAACCGCTATATCTTGAACAATGGCAATAATTCTCTTTAATGGCAACTCATAAAACGTCTCACAAAACATCCGGCGAGGAAAGTGCGTCAAGTAAACACCTTGTATTGTTGAATTCCTTATCGCAAGAGGCAAATTAAAGCAACCGCCCTGTTCCCACAAATGAGAACAAAACAAAACGTACAAAGACAATATTTCTCTAGAGCCCACTGGTATTTGCGTACACATTAATTGTCCAAAAATAAAGGATCTCATAAAATTAACATCAATAACGGAAATGTCAAATAAAGTAGCTATTTTATGTTTAATCAGAATAATACGTAAATAAAGCCTATAAACGATAGCGTTCTGTTACTGAAGAAAAGGCATTTTCGGATATCAAAAACCCCTTGCCAATATAGAATGGCTTGGGGCCATTTAATTACGTCAGGAAAGTAAGTAAGCTAGGTTAAAATAAGACCCAAAAATATCAGAATAATTATGTTAAAATACTGGAAGTTCTAATTTCCATCTCGCGTGTTATAACCATAAAAGTACTGTCAAATATTTCCGGGTAGCCCGAGGCGGCTTTGGATTGTAAAGCAAAATAACAACACACAGCTGCAAGCTGCCAGTTTTTGTTGTGATTTTTGCAATCAACGAATAATTTACAGACTGTTTCAAAAATTTTTAGGAATAAACGAAGTACGTAAGTAATTCTTTTCTGCTGCATTTTAACGTAAAGAAGAGGTTGTTTTATGTTTATCCTGTAAGCATTCAGTAAGACTTCAGAATATGTAATTTTGCGAGATTTTGTTTTTAAATACCTAGGTACTAATATTAAATTAAAAGAAATCTTTACACTCATTGTGAAATGTATTATTACGGTTTAGGGAAGAGACTTTAGATGATCTTAAATGATGCCAATATTTCCCAAGTAACAATAGTAGATTATTGCATCGAGCACAAAGTAATTTATTATTGCACCGAGTGCCTGATTTAGATGCTCTAATCTAACAGGCACGAGGGCAATATAAATTACTTAAGGCGAGGTGCATAATCTGCTTTTCTTTCAACTATTATCTATAGGAATAGTAGATAAAAGAAACTCATATCAAACAGTTAAAATAGAAGTTTAATTATTGAAATTAAAAGTTATACTTGAGCAATTATTAAACGTAAGGTTAAGTTTTGTTGGGCAAATTTATATTTGTTTGTTTAACTTGGGACTGAATAATATTATCAGACGAGTTAGATGGGCCTGGCTGATTTGTTACAATGAAGTCGTTATCACGGGGCTGATTTGTTACAATGAAGTCGTTATCACGGGAAGTAGATGAGCGCGGCCACGGGCGCGGCGATGTAGAAAATCACTTTTTTAAATTTCTTTCATTTTTAAATCAGAGTTAGCAGCAATCATTTTTTAAATTTGGAACAAGTAGGATAGAAGCGAATAATACGTACGTAAAAAAAAGTATTGATATCGGCTGGCTGAATAGAGCTAATCCATTGAGATTGGCACCTTTTGGTGCGATAAAAAAAAAAACTGTGCAATAATGAAATTTCATACATTTTTATTGCTCTAGACCAATAAAGACTCGCTTTGTACTGAGTTTTTAGTGTGATTGTGATGAAATTAAAGCATAGTTGGAAGAAAAACTCTTTAAATCAAATAATATCATCAAACAACCAAACATCAACGCATTTCGGCTAAAACTCATGAATTTATACAACATTTAGCGAGATTACCAACGCATTACCCCAAACAAACGTTCACTATAGCTGTGCGGTAGCTATGGGTAATAATCTTCCGTACGTGGACGGCACTTAGTCCACGCGTATTTAGCCAAGTAATGCACTAATGCATCGTAGAACACACTACGTTAGATAACGTGGACTGAATCAACACACCAGGTGTGTGGGGTGATATACAGGCAGAATATTAATTTGTGTACCTTGACACTGCTATGTCGTACGTATTAGCAGATTGGAGCCTCGATAATGCGGCGTTGAGCAATCCCAGGAGTTAGGTCACGGAATACACATATTTTATTGAAGGCCAATTTATAGACGGTTGGCACGCAAATTACCTAATACAGTTAGAGGTTTAGATCTTGGTAAACTGACTGGGTTCAGTTTGAAAGAGAAACTGTTATTGATTTCTCTAACATTTAAGAGTCCCTACAAGTTTCACGAGCCAAAAAAAGAAAACAGCTACTTTTTCAGCGAAAATTCAATAAAAACGACAAAGGTCCGTCGTCTACTAGCCCTTGAGCGAGACTGAATGCCTCGCACGAGCGCAACGGTTTGTAAGGCATTATTTGGACAATTTATTACAATAAACTAATTACTCAAAAATATAATATAAAATTGGATTCGATTGATAAACACCTCAATTTATATTCAACATATTCTTTCGCGTAGTTTTCGCACTTATTCTCTAACATTTAAGAGTCCCTACAAGTTTCACGAGCCAAAAAAAGAAAACAGCTACTTTTTCGCGAAAATTCAATAAAAACGACAAAGGTCCGTCGTCTACTAGCCCTTGAGCGAGACTGAATGCCTCGCACGAGCGCAACGGTTTGTAAGGCATTATTTGGACAATTTATTACAATAAAATAATTACTCAAAAATATAAAATAAAATTGGATTCGATTGATAAACACCTCAATTTATATTCAACATATTCTTTCGCGTAGTTTTCGCACATAACAAAATTGCCTTTTTTTCGCGTGGACAACATTTTTTTTTAAGTACAAATACAATAAACTTTGAAAAACAAAATTGATGGCTTATTAGTATACTATATGCCCAGTCCATGCCATTTTTTGCAGATTATTATCCGCCACCAGTAAGCTAAAAAAGCAATTGAAAAACCTGGTGTTTCGGGCTTTCGTAAAAACGTGTGTTACGAATTTATTTTTTCTAATTTAATTTGAGCAGTAATCAAAAATATGTTATGTACATTTACTAGATAACTATATGACGCAAACGCATTGCATTAAACGAATTGCATTAAACGATTTATCATATATTTTGTAATTATTGAGAAATT
The DNA here is from genome assembly GCA_948252205.1 of Orthosia incerta. NCBI lineage: Eukaryota > Metazoa > Arthropoda > Insecta > Lepidoptera > Noctuidae > Orthosia > Orthosia incerta. Next base: position 14,593,623 of record OX411748.1, read on the forward strand.
TGCGCTGAAAAAGTAGCTGTTTTCTGTTTTTAGCTCGTGAAACTTGAAGGGGCTCTTAAGTGAGAGATATTTTTTATGAAGTACTCGAATTTTTGGCATGAGTTAGATTGCCATCTCTAAGTTACATTTAAGAAAATAATGTAAAAAATAAGAATAAAAATAAACTGTTTTCGTTATGTGGTGATTTTGCATAACCAAATTGAAATACAAATATTAAATAATAAAAAAATAAGAAAATTATTTCATATCACACAGCACAGTTTAATTTTATATTTCATTTGATCTGTAATATTAAACCACAGCAAACTCTTCGACAAACGACGTCAAATACCTTCTGAAAACATCAAACAATGCAATAACTATAGACAAGTACGGTTGGAGACGTCTCGTCTGACAGATTTGAATAAATTGAGCGAAATTAAATGAATTTAATATCTGCTATTGTTTTCTATTGTAACCCTTAATACTTAAATTCGTTTCTATTCTGAAACGAGAGCTATAAAAATACTATACAGCCAATATTTCACTTAAAACTGAAAGTTGAATGGACCCATCGTGATAAGTCTTCGAAATTGTTTGAAGAGCTCCTTCAGTAAATTTATGACATTCATTAGTCTAGTTGAATACGACACTTCTTTGAAAGACGCGAAGATGGCACTAATTGTAAGGATCCCCCAATTTGTCACAAAAATTGTTCCTCGTAATATCTCCGCTGTATGGGAGCGGGACATTTATTGTAATAAAAATCACTTTCATTTTAATGTACCGGCATTAATATAATTGCTGGCGTTATTGTTGTGTATTATGTTTTATTTAATGTTGTACCTGGTAATCAGGGCTTTTTTGGGGTACAAATGATTTTGTTTGTACAAAAAACAGAAAAATTCATTAATATTCAACGCGCAATACAAATAAAAATAATATGTTTTGTTTTTGCACAAATTTCATTTTCAATACAACTGTGAAAATTCCAGCAGAGATTCGCATAAAATAATCAGTGAAAAAATAATATTTCAGCGAAATAATTTATAATTTACAAATATTTTTTGCACCAAAAATACGTGGAGCTGGTTAATTAGCGTGGCATCTGTTGAGGAGCGTTAGTCATTGTGGCCGAGTTATGGGCCTCGTTTATTTTAACTAGAGGATACCCTGCCTTCATTTTCTTACATTTGTTTAAAGTTTGCTGACCTCCGGTCCTAAGCAAAGTTTTGTTTATACATGGTACCTGCTTGCAATTCCTTAGTGGGCTTACTTGGATGTAGCATACCAGAATGTCAGCATCCTACACTGCTTTAAATAAGAAAAATATCAAGTTCTGAGTAAGACATGCCATGAACGCTACCTCCAACGCTCGCTACCTTATTGTTTACGCAACATCTGCTAATAACTATATGCATATCTATGTTTCTGTTCTGTGTGTATTGTGCTGTAGAGATTTCTGCTATTGTGACTCTAAACTCTCTGTGGTTCTCCTTCTTACTATTGTTTCCTTATGTGTTTTGTGTGATGAACAATAGAAATAGTGAGTACCCACATTTTGACCTTTATTGTGTTATTCCACCAACTTCACACCTGACGTACCTAAAAACGCACTGTACGGAAATACAACTACGTGCCTAACCATGCATTCTGTAGACTGCAGCGGGCGACTAAGACGGGCGCGATGCGGCTATACGGGTTATGTTTTACGTAGAAATTATTCTACATGCTGATTGTTTTTAAAGTTGGGTGACGTCATCGTTGCGTGACGCCTGTCTGAAACAAAAAGTAACCGAAACTAGTATCTAGCAAAAGGGCTAAAAGATTTACATCGCCACAGATAATAAAATATTAAAATAATACTTTGTAAGAAGGCTTATAATGCAATTTGTTAACGGAACGCTTTTAGCCCGAGCTGAGGAGATAAATCCAGTCTAATTATACCAGAGCTCTAGTCTGTCGGAGCGGATTGAACTATAAATTAAATATAGATATACTTGGACTTAAACACTGTCTTTTTAGGGTTCCGTAGCCAAATGACAAAAAACGGAACCCTTATGGATTCGTCATCTGTCTATCCGTCCGTATGTCACAGCCACTTTTTTCCGAAACTATAAGAACTATGCTGTTGAAACTTGGTAAGTAGATGTATTCTGTGAACCGTATTAAGGTTTACACACAAAAATAGAAAAAAAACAATAAATTTTGGGGGTTCCCCATACCTTTTTTAAACAAACCCATACATGTGGGCCCACCACACGTATGGGTTTGTTTACCCATCTTCAAAAATGATATTGAAGTTTCTAATATTTTTTTCTTTCTAAACTGAATAGTTTGCGCGAGAGGCACTTCCAAAGTGGTAAAATGTGTCCTCCCCTCCTGTAACTTCTAAAAAAGAGAATAATAAAACTAAAAATATATTTGATATACATTACCATGTAAACATCCACCGAAAATTGGTTTGAACGAGATCTAGTAAGTAGTTTTTTTTAATACGTCATAAATCGTAAACCGCAATTTACCAAGTACGGAACCCTTCGTGCGCGAGTCCGACTAGCCGAGATTTGAAAACCGGCCAAGTGCCGGTTTTCAAATATCTTAGCAACCGTCGACTACTGTCATTATTTACATCAACAATACTGTCCAGGTTTTTAAACAATCTAACAAATATACACACACCCACACACAAAATGTTCTGGGAACAGACGCCCAATGGAAGTAAGTCTGAAATGGAAGTACTCCTTCTTAATTCTTCACCAAAACAATACATTTACAGAAATATTCGTGAACAAAGGCAAGATTAACTGAAAGTGGAGTTTTCTTCCACCAAACCTAAGCTCTTTAAGGAGTGGCATTCCCTACCGGAATCTGTATTTCCTGGTAACTATATCATGAATACGAAACTTCTAGGTAAGCGTGCTCATTGTCAACCACGCCATCGCTTACCATCAGTGAGATAGTGGTTACATGCGAGCCTACCAATAATAAAAAAAATTGGTTGTCTGTAAAGTCGGTTTACGGACGATAGTTAAACGTGACAACGTCATAACAAAACATTGATAACGATTAACGTTGTAATGAGCGTAACGTTACATTGATCGTAACGTTACATTGAGCGTAACGTTACAATGAGCGTAACGTTACATTGAGCGTAACATTACATTGAGCGTAACGTTACATTGAGTCATCCTTTTTCGTGAGTGCAGCCGGCGTTCATCGATTTATTAGACGTTGTCACGTCAAAAAAAATTCGCTGTGTTCGAAACCAAAACCGTTCATGCCAAATGCTAATGTATTTTCTTAAAAGCCGCCCACTTTGTTATCTTGGATTTACCGACCTCAAACGTCAACATAAAGTGTGCAAAAATCACAGTAGCTACCTACTGAAAATAATCCCGCTACTTCCAGGAATATACCGTTTTCGTAGAATGAAAACATTTAATTTTGAGAAAACATTCGTAGGTAGGTATAATGTATAAGAGGTTTTAGTAAACAAGAAAACATTTGGCATCCTGCTACTAATATTGTACTTATCCGTCAACTAAGAAACTTTTTTATGCTCAAGATTTAGTAAAACTTCGGTACCTAACTCCAGGTGGTATAAAATAGGTACATTCTACTAACATAGTTCCATACCTACCTACTTACGTTGACGGTGGAAATGCTCGTGATTTACGCCGTAGAACCTAATAATTGTAGGTAATTCTGTAATGTGCTGTGTTGAGCACATGGAAGGCCATACTAATGAGACCATGTCAAACTTAGTAGGAGTACTTACTTCATCGGAATTACATACCTTCATAAAACACTTTTTTTTTTGGTTTGGGTATCATCCAATGACTTCTCCCGCTCTGGGTGAAGCGGAATGTCAGACTTTTACTGACTAAAACCCACCCGTGTTCCTTCAGTTGCTTGTGCCAGGGCTGAAGTAACTCTCTTTCAAATTTATCCGCGACCCAGACAGGCATCGGCCCTAGCGGACCCCGTCAGTTTTTGCTGACATCTCTTTGAGGCGCGCGTGGAACACTATACAACACATACCTACATAATCAAATACTGAAACATCAAATGAATTAAAAACTTAACATCACACATTTTTTGCTAGATACCTACCTCCACAGCGGTCATCAGTCCAACAAATCTCATCGAACAAATTAATTTAATCGCACTAGTATAAAAAACACTCCTTTTTACGAGTGTTTTTCACGTCAAATCCACGGACTACTGGCTGCCATGACGGTTGAGATAGGTCTGAAGCACCAAGCCTCCGCTCTTCTCGTTAAATTTTCACATGCACTTGACGGCCCGACCTGGCTTACGTTAATTATGAAATCTCATTTGTGAGTGAACCTACACGTTTGAGTAATGGCTCCTGAAATGAGAAGTTCGAACGTAAAAGTTTTAATTTAAATAACGACATGTAATTATTATGAAGGAGATTGTGCTTTGATTATAATTGAAATGTTTTATAATTAACTCGGATTTATTGCTAAGCGTTCCGCTTTGCCAGGACTTATACATTATTAGATATTAGGTTTGGAATCTCATTACTGCCTTCAGTATAATGGGCGATTATTATTTATTTTGTTTAATACTATGGTCAGCATTCATAAGCGGGCTTTCTAGCTGACCTTGGCCTCTGGGCATTCCGCCAGTGGTGAATATAGCGAATTATACTTGTACACATAAAAAAAAAAGATTATTAAATTTACAGTTTGGTAAAATATGACAAACTGAAATAACAACAACACATCTGATACTCAGTATAAACACACAATAGCGGTTCCTAGCGTAGGTACTGTATGTGTCTAGTCAGCGCACGCTCGTACGTCTTCGATTTTCTTCGGCTCTCTCCTCGGCGTCTCCTTTTTGTGCAGATCTTTGCTTTTATATAGTTATTAATATCATTTATATTAATAACTAGCTGTTCCCCGCGGATTCGCTCCCGTGGACCATCCCACACCGTTTTCGGGATAAAAAATAGCCTATGTTACTCAGGAATAATGTAGCTTTCTATTGGTCAAAGAATTTTTTAAATCGGTCCAGTAGTTTCGCAGCCTATTTGGTACAAACAAACAAACAAAAAATTATTTCCTCTTCATAATATTAATAGTATTTAATATTTATTAATAACAAGTAAAATTTAAAAAAACCCCTGACATTTTTTTATTTCATACTATATAATTTATCTAGTAGTACACACGCTGCTTCGATTGACAATCTATTGAAAACGTTATTATGACATGATATCTTGCGGCAACAACCCGATTCAAACAGTAAAACACGCATAACTTTTGAACGGCTGAACCGATTTTCATACACAGATACACACATCAAACTTATAAAACCCCTCTTTTTCCGTCAACGACGGTTAAATAAGGGTATTTGAACCTTAAAATTATAAATATTCTTGCATACTCTCAAAATTGACGGCAAGTTGAATCGATCGAAAAAAGTTTTAGTTGCCTAGTTGATAAAGTGCCTCGAAAATCAATGCAAAAAGTGTCGGTTTTTGGTGTCATTCTTTTCATTGTTACACTTTTTCCGGTCTAGCCCGCAAACAAGTCAGACCTATAACGTGCGATAAGGAACTCCGTTCCAATAAATATTAATTAATCAATATAATTATTCATCATTCTAAAAGCTGTTCGATGAAGCAATTTTCACTTCAAAAGTTGCCTGAAACCTGAACTCTCCAAACAACTAGTTAATCGCCCGACTGAAGTTAGTTTATGAATTATTTCGTTTTGTTATTTATTTAACTTTAACGTATTTAAACGACTCGAATATATAGAACGAATTTTTAAAATTATTTTAACTAACGACACCATTTTAAAGTAATTTCATTATTGTAGTTAAGACTCTTTGAGGCATGCTTACGTACAATAATATAACAGAATAATAACCCTTCTCTTTGCCTTCCTCGCAGCCTTCTAAGCAGAAGCGAAACCTTATTAGTTCTTTACATGAAAGACCTTTCAGGGTAATGCGGGCTGAATAAAAAGAGAAAATGGGCGAAGTGATAGATCGGTAACGAAAATTATTTGCAGACTCTTTCAGTTCAGCGTTTAGTGAACTGTTTGGAGAGCTCTTTATATTATAGAAAAAGAACACATTCAATAGTCAAATATGTGTATAACGTTATTTTCTATTCATGAAAATAGCTCAAGCAATTTGAACATGATTTAAGGCCTCTACCTTACAAACAGTCCATTGATCTTACTGAAGCTGTAATAATGTTTTGCAGTAGGCGTATATTGTTGCGGAAGCATTCGTCGAACGTATACGCTAGGCCCACGCTACGCTAATGCTTCGTGAAAGCGACGTTAGTTCCGACACACCTCAACTACGCGATGCTAGCGTAGCGTCTACGCGGCGTCCAACACAGCCTTGCTTTTGCCTCGTAATAATTAAAACTGAAGTACATGAACATTTTATAATGAATGGTATTTATTAGCGGCATCCATTGTTCCCGTTTACGCGTCACTCGGTCCCGTCGGCTAATTAATTTTTGCAAGATTAATCGATGTATCGTCTAATATCGTTGTAAAGGTTCATGCAGACGAACAATGCTAGTTTTTGTTTTCGTTTTGTTGAAAGTTAGGGAGGGACCAGACTAGCGTTTTGGTAATGTATGCCGCTCAAAATGAATCGCTTGATGTTGCATTCAGTTGCATTTAATATTTTGTATTTTGTATAAAGCGTAGCCCCCATTTTATACAAAAAACATGGGCATTTAAGGCTCATTTACAACTTGCCTTCATTCGTAAAAAAAAAAAAATTTAGATTACATGTCCCTCCTCAAGAAATATATATTTCTGCCTAGCCTTTTCCCAACTATATTGGGGTCGGCTTCCAGTCTAACCGGATTCAGCTGAGTACCAGTGTTTTACATGAAGCGACTGCCTATCCGACCTCCACAACCCAGTAATTGGGTAACACGATATCCCTTGGCAAGACTGGCGTCAGATCTCAAGCTTCTGACTACTCGTAACGACTGTCAAAGATCTTCAAATGATAGCCGGGACCAACGGCTTAACGTGCTTTCCGAGGCACGAAGGAAACTCGGTATGTTGAAATGGTCACCCATCCACGGACCGACCTCGTCAAACGTTGCTTAACCTTGATGATCGACTCGTGCGGCTGTTATTATTTAGCCACGAACTCCCTCCTCAAGAAATAAAAGATTAAAAATCATCCCACGAATATTTCCAGTTTCCGTATAAAAATTAGACCGCTATCACTTACTGAATCCAATATTTTACCTCTGAGATGATGGCGGTATTATTTTGTATCTCGGACGTACAACTTCCTTGGACCGGGATACCGACCAACATGATAGATGGCCTCCTCCAACTGATTTTCCTTTCTGCGCTTTGAAATTTTTCAACTTAAACGATAAGGGCGCTCCGCGATTTTATGCCCTCCTATAAATATAATAATGATTTAGAACACCATTTCTATCGTCTGGACTAGTCAAGGGTTTTCGATATAAAATGTCGCCTCCGATACGCTAACGGTAACTTTAATTCAGAAGTGGTAACTACTTGCGAACTCAGCCAAGGACTGAATAAAAGGCCCGGTTGGAACAAAGGCCACTTGGGAATAATAATTAATAATCGAACACAAAGGAAAGTCTTGGAATACGAAAACTGCGCAGATTTATAACGAGGTTATGTCTTTTATATTTAGGTAATGTTAGCTCACTATTATGTAGCAATCTTGGTTCTTCCTTTTTAAATATTTCATTACCAAGCTACTTGGGCCAAAATTGCTTCAGAATTTAGATTATTAAATTATGTACTAACATGGTTTCACAATATTAAGAACTCTTTTAGTTTAAAAGAATGTATGTTTTCTTAAGCGAATCCAATACCTATTGGAAAACTAAGAGTATTTTTGCACTTTACATAATTAATTTTGTGTCATTAGCATCGACGCATACCCTGCTCTTTTAGCGGTTCTTCCAAGTCATTCGTCCTGCGCTAGGCCACCTACTCACTCTCGCTCTTTCTCCCTCTAAAGCCCGAGCACTTTACGAACTCGGTAGTCATGAAGTAAAATTAATATACAGTAGCCCGAAATGTACGATGTTTTATTTTAATTGAAACCCACGCGAATATATAAAAAGTTCAACGTAGTTTGAGCCCAAAAATATAATTTGTTTGTGAGCGCTGCCACCTCGCGATCTACCTTTTAATAAAAAATATTATTTTGCACAGTACTTTATTTTCGGTGACTGACTACCCGCAGGATGTCAGGATTTCGAAACAAGGCGTAATCTATCGTGTTGACGTGATTGGGTATTAAAAATTGTTTCACTGCAATATGTCATTTTCAACGAACATAAATTGTGGATCCAATGAAACACGTAAACGTGTGTCATTTATATGAACCTATAAATAAATTTCGGATGTGCGGCTTTCGCTAAAACGTCCCTACACAAATATATAGGGGTCGCAACGCATTAATCTTCCCTTCATTTGTACAATTGTGCCGTGTACCGCAAATATTTAAAAATTCTATTAGAAAGGACCTTGTTGTCAGCAATAATAAAGTCGTAAACTGCTTGAAAGCGTCAAGGTTAGAACGAAATTTTAATCTTGATGTTTCTTTAAAACGAAATAATATAATTAGCCTTTTCAAACATCCAATGTCAAGTGAGTTTTAGAACGTGATAATAAAATGGACACCACATTTCGCAACCGAAAAAGGTGATGCATAAACGTAATTATTTACGCCCAAGTGGACTAAATGCGAAATCCATCCACAGTACTTTTGAATAAATGTTGATTTTTTTTTCATGTTTAAATTTCACATGCAGCAAAAATGTCAGGGCGGAAATTGTAGAGCAGTGAAATATGGCGCCCAGCTGCAGCGGCTAATGAACTCGTTTCATTTTACTAATATTGTGCATCATGTCCGACACATTAAAATGCTCTTGCTTTACAGACTCGGGTTAATTTGCAAATTGACGTGAGTATTTGTAAATTACTAGACCATCATGATACCGGGTGGGGATCATTTTAATACCTATTCACATTTAGATGAAGTATTCAGTTCGAGTCTTCATGTAACTGTTTAGTTGTGTAACTTTAAAGCGAGAGAATTAATTGGTAATTATTCTTGTTTCTTTGACGTGATTTTTTACCATTTTTAATGAGGTTCTCCTCACACCCTTACTTGTGCTCTGTGCATGAATGTAGGACTACTGTAGCTCAAGTGTACTTGAGTGTACAGGTGTGCCTATGAGCAGACGTTATAAAAAAAACGGTCAAGTGCGAGTCGGACTCGCGCACGAAGGATTCCGTACCATTATCGCAAAAAACGGCAAAACAATGACGTTTGTTGTATGGGAGCCCCACTTCAATATTAATTTTATTCTGGTTTTAGTATTTGTTGTTATAGCGGCAACAGAAATACATCATCTGTGAAAATTTCAGCTGTCTAGCTATCACGGTTCATGAAATACAGCCTGGTGACAGACGGACAGACAGACAGACATACAGACAGCTAGACGGATCGAGGAGTCTTAGTGATAGGGTTAAAAAAATATTCCACATCATTTTTATTTCTGAAAGACTGAGAGCCAAGTCAAAAGATGAATTGTTTGTTATTTATGAGAATGGATCATAGATATTGTTAAAGCCAAACAATTATAACATTAATGGTCCCTTGTTGCCTTTGACCTTTGCTCCGTTGAGGTGCGACTACGGATGACTCAGCCTCCTACAACAATCGCTTTAGCAAACGACTTCCAAGGCAAATTGTGTAGACGTGACTCCAAAAAGTTCCATAAAAATGCATCTCGCCGTCTTCAATTGTCCGCTAAAAGCAATTTATATTTCTGGCGGCCTCGCTCGTGATCCCTTACTTGTATTTAAGTAGAAACGGTTTCTAAAAATCATAGTGGTTTGTACCATCGCAACCTTTTGATCTCAGTCGGAGTTCGGACACAAAAGTTCCTCCCGCCGAGTTCAACAATAGGTTTGCGGAAAGATTAATCGTCAGAAGAAACCCTCTAAGCTGGAGAAAACAATTTTTCATCTTTATCAAAACGTTGAGTGCGAACCGTTGCAATTAATGTATACCTATCTATATCGCTATGCTGTTGTTAGGTCGTTAGATGAATACGTCAAGATTGTCATAAACTTGTGACGTTGATGTCAGTCAGCAATCAGGAGACTTAGAAAAATATTGTAAGAAATTCCACGAAATCTTTCAATATAATAAACACAGCGAATGGTATAGGGTATCTTCAAGAAAATCTTTAACGGATATTAATGAAATGCAAATTGTAATATACTGACCCATATAAATTAATACTTCAGTCGCATTTCATGAAATCTTCAGGAAATGAGACAGCGCGGCGCATTGGTTACCGATTGTCGCAATTGCATCACGCAGCCGTGGGACACAAAATGTCATATTTATATTGTTTTTCTCTTTTTTGACGTGACAGCGTCTAATAAGTCGATGAACGCCGGCTGCACGCACGAAAAGGATGACTCAATGTAACGTTACGCTCATTGTAACGTTAATCGTTATCAATGTTTTGTTATGACGTTTTCACGTTTAACTATCGTCCGTAGATCGACTTTACAGACAACCAATTATTATTGTTGTTTAGTTTTTGTTTTTAATTTTTTATATGGTGTGATCTAATGGCTTGTGACATATAATAGTACATTATGGTACAAGTGTGCAATGTTGGTGATTACCGCTGAGGCGCCATTGAGACCCGAGCCGTAGGTGAGGGTCTTAAGAGAGCCGAGGACGGTAATCATCAATACACACGTGTATCATACGACGTTTTTCAACACACTTGTGAAGAAAATAATACAAAAAAATCATTTTCAACAGTAAAAACGAGTTGTGAAAATTTTTGACAATGGCGGGGTAAATTAAATCATTTTTCCTATACGCGCGCTTCTAACAATGGCGATCGGCCATAGACTAAAACAATGAGGTTACTTTCTTTTTTTAGCTTTTCGCGGATAGCGTTTTAGCCACGTACAAAATGGGGAATTTCAAGTTTTCTTTATTGCAGAGAAACAAAAGTTATATTTAAGGGGAATTGTATTTATTTAACATATACAAGTTCAAATTATCTAGTTGAATACGAAGTTGCATGAAATGAGCAAGCAATATGTTAGGTTCTAGCATTTTGCTGAATTGTTTGACTAGAAGCTATGCCACATTTTATGTATTTAATGATATCATGGAAATAGTAATTACTACCCATATCATGTTATGGATATAGTAAGTACTACTTCCATGACAGGAATAGAAAGAGATTAATGTGAATGGGACACTTTTAATTGATTAACAGTGTTACATTTTATTATATTGAAAATACTTCAATTTTAACTGGATTAGAATTAATGATTTATTTTATTAATTTTCATTGGATTGATTTGTGACACTTTTAAAATTAGTTTAATTTAAAAGTATTTAAAATGAAGGCAGGAAACCATTAAAAAAAAAACTATAACTCACTTGTGAATAATAGCAATGAAAAAGTCACAGTTTGATTACAGGTATCATTATATGCCTAATTGCGGTGAAATTAGAGCCACTTTATGAGCAAGTGTGTTGAAAATGTATTTTCTTTCTTTTTCTTTATTTCAATTGAATTTGCTCTAACTTCTTATATCTTACTCTATTTTTAGGTAAAAGGAAAACTTAAGAAATCCTTAAAGTATTTGTAACAAGTCTGAACCGAAGTCAGCTGATAGTTTTACGAGTGAGTCGTATCACTTTCAAGGAAACTCTTGCAGTCTGACTACCGCTACTAAACTAAGGGGAGGCTACCGATATCTTTAAGTTAGACCATCTAAGTTCTCACTTTACTGACTTCTGACCGCTTGTAACAACTACCATAGAATATTGGCTAGAACCGACAGATGTATTATTCAGTCTCGTGGAGGCAATTGGCCTATCATTCAACCTGATAACTGGATCTACACAGACACCAATGTGGTGTCATAGTGTCTAAAGGTGTAAGCAGAGTTGTAGGCTTTTTTAACAACTTTCTCAAAACATTTTTTTAGGGTTTCGTATCCGAAGGGTTCAAACGGAACCCAAATTGCTGTCACTCACGTGTCCGTCTGTCTGTCTGTCCGTTTGTCTGTCGTCTGACACACATTTTTTTCCGAAGATTTCTTTCTTTAACATCCCATTGACCTATGAATTTGGTGATAATGCTTATTATTACTTAGGTATATGTAACGTGACCATTTATAATTTGACTCAAAACGAGACATTGGCCACAATTCGCATGTGGGATCCTCAAAAAGTTTTTAGTAACATCTTTAGGACATTTTTGAATACTCAAAAATTTGTTTTTTAATGGCTGATACATTTTTCTAACCCTTTTCAAGACAGGCTTAAGAGCAAGCCATCTGGTTTCGTTATAGCCGAGAATTCGTTGATATTCCGTTTCAGTTTAGGCACAAAACGCCTTTAGAGCTTCAACTCGAATCGCGTAAATATAAAAAAATATATATATCTTCACAACAATGCTTTCGTAATCTAAGGGTAGCCTGTCTGCAGCAAATTTTATTGTGTTTTGAATTACATGGGATCCACATTCAATACCTATTAATGGCTTTTTCGGAGATGATGGTAATTTCGTTAACACATGCGGCGGCCGTCCGGCTGGCTCGACTACTCAAATTTTCGCGTGGTTTCAGAAAACGGGACTATTTTGCGTCCCAGAGTAAATTTCGGGGACACCGGGACTCGTAATTATAAAAAGGTACAGTCCCGTTCAAAACGAGACGTCTGGTCACGTTAGGTATATGTCACTAACAAATACCAATATATAAATTGGTATGAAACCCTAAATGTGCGAAGTCCGACAATCACTTGGCCGGTTTTTTATTATTATTATTAGGATTGAATGGATCGGATTGAAGATTGAAAATGAGGGTGTATAGTGCCCGGCACGTAAGTTGGCAAGGTTTTAGCGTAGTCGGGGTAAGTTCGCGTAAATTCCGCGAACTGACCAACAACCTTAGAGAGCAACCGGAAAATGGATGCGACACGATTGGTCAGTCGATCCTTGTGTCAACTGACCAACCAATCGCGAGCTCGGAACGATCCTAAACGTTCCGCGCGCCCCGCTTCACTACCTAAGAGACCTAAAAAACGATTTCTGCGCATCTAACGACTTTTGCCAACTTACGTGCCGGGGATTATACTATAAGTACACAGATAGGATCGACTTGTCTCACCTTATGGTAGGTAAGTAATGGCCGCGGATAAATTTGAAAGAGATTTACTGCGGCCCAAGCACAAGCAACCGAAGGGACATGGGTGGGTTTTATTCAGTAAAAGTCTGACACGCCCTCCTGCTTTACCCAGAGCGGGAGAAGTCATTGGATGATTTACCATAAAAAAAAAACAAAAAGTTTGTGAGTAATGACGTAGTCTTCGATGAAACATGATTGCTTACCTGTTATTGTCGACTTGTAGACACCTAAGTATTGGTAGATTAACTATATATCTAGGAACAGATACAGACTCGGACAGACTGGACAAGTTCTGCAAGTTCTATTACGTTACATTGTCCAAACTTTTAATCCAATACTGTTCCATATTTAATTGAAACTGGAGGTGCGAGACGAGATCGTGACGATTGCTAAATGAGTTAAGTTACAGCCTCGCACTATAACCGCCAGCTGATGCCGCCCGATAACGAACACCCGTCGACCAGCTGGTTCGGGGTCATCCATAACATCTACCTATTTATTACTTTAAAACTGTATCGGAAAATATACCGAAGGGAATTTATGAACACAGCCTCTATTAAAAACTAAAAGTTATATACTGTCAAGGTTTTAACTGAAAAAAACTGTTATACGAATGTTTCAAATTGGAGAACAAATACTATGATCAAGTAGCTAGATAAATGTAGAGACAGAAGACGAATGACAAACTATAGAATCATTCTTTATACCAAATTATAATTCATATATATCGTGTATAACACACTAACATATATCTATTAACCTGTATATTTAACACCGTAAAGACTGATTTACATCCGTACACTTCAACGTAAGGTTCAGTTGAAAACCAGCGACAGGCAAGTCCCAGTTGTCTGGCATTTTGCTGAACGGGACCTTTTTGGCGCAGCCGCGTGGCACACTATGTATGTACTTGTTAACCGACTCCCCAAAAAGGAGGAGGTTCTATGTTCGACATTATGTATGTTTTGTATGTTCACCGATATCTCCGTCAATTGTAGACCGATTTCAAAAATTTTTTTGTTTGAAAGAGTATGTTCCGAAATTGGTCCCATTTTAATTTGGTGAAGGACTGACGAAGATATTCGAAGATATACAACAGAACTCTTCAATAAACAACGGCAAATCTCTCGGGATTGCTGCAATCGCATGTCTGTTTGTTGTTTATACCATTTCATAACATAAAATCACGCCAGTAGAGCGTACTGGCGTACGTAAGGGGTACGCAGATCTCATTTCACCGGTTATGTTCAAGTTTCATGATATTTTGGTAATATATTCTGGCGTTATACGAGTAAGTAACTTACTAAACAACTTGCCTATTAGGTAGGTACAACTAAAAAGTGAAAAATAAAAAACTTTTTACAAAAAAATACTACCGACTTCCAAATAAAACTACAAAGTGAAAAATAACTTTATTTTTGGAAGTCGGTGTCTTTCGTAGGTACCAATTTATTGCGTTATGGACACCGACTTCCAAAAATAAAGTTATTTTTCACTTTGTAGTTTTATTTGGAAGTCGGTAGTATTTTTTTGTAAAAAGTTTTTTATTTCAAAATTAAGTTCCATTTTATTTGTACCTACATTGTGTGTATCTGTGTGTGCCAAATAAACACGTTTTCTTTCTTTCTGTTTCTTTCGACGGTGAGGCAATACTCGCTCTTTTTTGAAACTTTTATTCCTGAAAAACATTAAAAATACTATCGATTTAACAACTGTTCCAAACAAATGTTCCGTATGGTGTCGGACGTAAAGAATTTCACCTTCCCATATCTTCCCGTGGGCATCGTAAGAGGCGACTAAGGGACATACCAGAGAATGGGCAGCAGCGTTCTCTGTGCACTTAAGACGACGACTAACGCCAACGACCTTGAGGGAACAAAACGCGCACTCGTTTCACACCCGCGCGACCCAAAATTTAGTAGTTTTTTGTATTTTCCTTAATATTCTATGACTTAAAAAAAAAAAAGCCTCAGATCAAAATGTAGATGATTAAATTGCCTTTGAGATGGTGTCGATTGCATTAAAATACGCCCAGCGGTTTTTGTGTGATTGTCGTGTTTTTGTCCGTTTTAGACATAACTTTACAAATTATATATATACGAATAAAACTCAAAATTTGCTCAGATCAAATTATTAAAAAATAGTCTAATATAACATATATTTTTTTCAAAAAATTACGACTAGCCATTTAGACGTGATTCTTATTTTAAAATAGCTACTCAAGGGAATCGGCGCCTTAAACAACAAACTGCGATCGCCAAGCCGCCTGCCAAGCGCGGCGATAACGGCAAACCCGCCAAACCAAAAATAAAAGCACAACAAAAAAACGGCCCCTAGTGCCCGTCTACCCTCGACTACGGTAGCGGACAAGGCTACGGCGCGGCGTGTCATGGGCTGCGGAGAATCCCCGGACGAGAGCCGGCTCGAATTCTGGTGAATGCAAACCGACGTTGCGTTGGTAGGACTCCCACTAGGTGGAACGACTACCTGGTCAAGGGTGCGGGAGTCCGGTCGGTGCGGGAGGTCTATGTCCAGTAGGTCTTTTGGCGGAAATGATGATGATGAAATGTCCTTTTGTATTTTGCCCTCACCGGCCAATCCGTCAAAAACGAGTCCAAATCGTCAAGCCAGCGTTTCAGCGTGGGAAGGTTATGGGGAAACCTTGCCCAAGCAGTGGGCCAATATAGGTTAATAAAACAAATATTTAATTGTTTAACAATATACTGTAAATAATAAAAGTGGCTCTCAAAGTTTATTGTTTGAATACCATCCAGAGACACACTCCCTTTAAAAATAAAGCATCATACACCAAAACAAAATGTTAAAGTCAAAACAAACCGAGCAATTGCAAATGGCCGCAATTTATTCCTGAAACCAGGAGCAAACACTGAGCGAGCAAGTTCATCATTTACCAGCAACTAGTTTCTCTTAATTGACTATTTAAAGTTCAGAACTAAGAAAAGTAGCTGCTGGAACATTTCGCGTCCTCATTTACGAACCGCAGACGACGAATATTAAAACCAATGTAAACTAAAATGCATCGAAAGAGGAAACCGACGCAGTAATCGTAAAAATAAAAATTAATGGATACATGAAACGAATAATTTTATCGGAACCCAAATGATCGTTTGCGCGTTTATTACTTTTTTCCAATCGTTTGAAATAGGTGCACGGTAAAGTTTTCCGCAATACTGCTAGCTGGGTAAATTAACAGTTTTGTATACATAATGAGATCTCGTACATATGGGCGCGAAACCATTAGTCGATTTAATGTTTATGTTTTATTTTGAATATTGTAACATTCTGTATTTCCTTTCTTATTATTTAAATGTTGCGATATCCGGTTCAATTTATATTAAGCTTTAATTAGATCAAATACCTTATAATTCTTTTTAAATGAAGGGATTTCCAGTTGACATTTTATAAGGATTTAATTTGACTGTTTCCTTTTTATTTTTTTAAAATATTATAACATCCTATAATATTCTATAATATGTCTAAATAAGAATTTACTTTGACAAATTCCGTTCTATTTATTTATTTTAAATATTTCTCTATCGTCTGAGTAAATATTGTAAAGATTTATTTTGAAAACTTCCTTTTTGATGTTGCCCGCCTAATTGTGATGTTTCGCGCCTAAACTGTATGTTTACCCGCTTAATTTTAATAATTTCTACATCCGCTGTAATCTTTATGCTTGTTATTTTCTCTGTATAAAAACCGATGTAATTATGGAGGAAGAACACTCTTTCGCTACCATGGAATAAACACCCTATACTGAACTAAAGTATTTCTTTATTCGCCACTTAATCTGTCAACTGTTACTGTTCATAAATATTGGTGCAAACCAATATTACGTTTGAACTCTACGACGATGGCGACCACGCGCCGACATATACGTCATACTGAGGAGCTCGTGGTTAAATAATAACAGCCGCATGGGTCGATCATCAAGGTTAAGCAATGCTTGACGAGGTCGGTCCGTGGATGGATGACCATTTCAACATACTGAGTTTCCTCCGTGCCTCGGAAAGCACGTTAAGCCTTTGGTCCCGGCTGACATTTGAATATCTTTGACAGTCGTTACGGGTAGTCAGAAGCTTGAGATCTGACACCAGTCTTGCCAAGGGGTATTGTGTTACCCAGTTACTGGGTTGTGGAGGTCAGATAGGCAGTCGCTCCATGTAAAACACTGGTACTCAGCTGAATCCGGTAAGACTGGAAGCCGAACCCAATAAAGTTGGGAAAAAAGCTAGGCAGATGATGTATACATAAAGAGATCACAACTTTATTTGCAATCTGTACCTATACTTTTTTATTTATTTCAATTATTTTTTTATTTCAATTAACTTTACAACTGCCTCCTTTTATGTATAATAAATACCTGTGCTAAATCTATAGCTGGACAATGGCCTCTTCTTGTATTAATGAGGTAATGCCCTAAGGCACTAAATAAATGAAAGCGTCTCTTCCATTTTTAAATCCATCTATATTTTGTGCTAACGAGTCACGCCCAACTCTCCTGCCAAACGGTACTCGGTCGCAATTACGGCAATTTATTTTTCCGGAAGGACTATTTATTAAATTAACATCCATTTGCCTCCTACAAAGGTTTCTGTTATATTGGTCAAAATGAATAAGAAAAGCCCGCTATTTCATTTAATTCATTAGGTGTTATCATTCACTCCGTTTCATCTTGTTTGGTACAATGTTTTTGACCAGAATTAAATCAACTTTGTTAATTAAATAAAGTGTTATTTCACAAAGAATTCTGGATATTTCATTTCTATAGGTAACCTTTGCATTGTGTCCACAACAAAGAACGGGTTAGTCCCACAAACTTCTTTTGTATCCTGCTGAGAATAAACTTATCGGTTTGAAATACCCTGCAGGGGTTTAGTCTGATACAACTTGTAAGATGCCACAATAAAACTACATAGATCAACTACGCTAAGCAAGACAAAGTTAACATATAAAGTGAGATGTTATCAGCTGTTAAGGATGTTTTGGTTCACAAAACGTTGTGATAATGTTGTATCAAGTTGGACGAGAGGGGACCGTAGCTATAAGGAGCAAACTGACCGTAATACATAGCGCAATTGTTGTAAGTTTCTTCAGCGGCAGTCGTTAAAGGGGTAGGAAGTGTAAGGAGCTGCTAACCGGTAGCTGGGTGCGGGCGCGGCGATACATTGCTGTGTGATCAAAGTTCGCAGTAGGCCGACCACGCTCTCACGTTTAATTCAATTTGGAAGCCCGCCAGATTTCGAATTTGCTGGCGGCGTGTCCTTTAAATAATAGAATAGCCGACTCACATAAAAGTAAAGGTCTGCTTAACATTTTACTACCATAAAAGCCTCAACCACATAAAGGACTTCCTTTACAAAACATTACGATACACACTCGTATTTCTTTAGGGAATTTATCTTCGCGTCGTTTGTATAATACACAAACGCTTAATTAACGACTTTTGCGAATCAAATAAAACAACGTAATATAATTAAATTATGCTCGGTCCTCGACGAGATAATTAGTCGGCCTACTTTATTCAGGTAGACAATAACGATGCCTGCAAATAAAATGAATCGCCCTCAGCGCCCTCACACGTATAATGATAAAAGTGTTGAGTGGGTCTCAGTTATTATCTGTTTTATTTTCTCATGTCGTAAACTAAAGCCGGCTATAACACTTTGTTACTTCTACCATTGCTCTCAACACTACGTGCAGCGGCTTTGTGTAAACTACAATCATTAGTTTTTTTATAGAGCAGCTTATCCTGTTCCAAGGTAAGATAAAAGAAAGAGTCTAGGCTACTTACTTTGTTATTTATCTCTGCGTACGCATTTAATTGTACAATTTATAATACAAACATGTGTGTACGTACGTATTATGGTAATTTTAAACACACCAAGGGTTGACAATATGACAGTTTAATAGACATTATTTTAAACAGTAAACATTTCTAGAAACAGATGTTACTCACAAAGTGGTCCAGGTGCTCGTGCAATATCAAGTAGCAGCGTTGAATCTAGTTTGTGTGTCGGTCACGAATCACAAGATTAAGAGGGCGAGTCTCAACAAAAATAAGACTTAATTAAAAGTGGAAAACATTCTCATTTCCCGCTTGCCGACATAATTCCGCTCGCGACGTGAGAGTAAGAAATCTCGCAGAAATGGACGTTTTCTCAAACAGTACGGTTGTAGATTTCGAGTTAGTAACAAATGTTTTAACGTTTCGATACAAGTGGAAGTGCTAAATCTTGGAACGTAAATCACGCTGCAGTATAGAAGCTTCCAGCAATTTGGAGAATAAATCCGTACCTCCGTTTGTGTTCGCTACGTCAGGGAGGATGTTGCACTTGAATAATTGAAAGATCGTCCTGCTCAGCACCTGCGAGAACTCACAAATATCTGATACATTTGTACTTAGATATGGTTAAAATATATTTACGTATCTTTATAGTGGCGATATACAAAAATGTCTTCTTCTATTTGTTTTCAAATCATACAACAAAAATATATTTTCTGTTAATAACTTTAATGTTTGGTTGGGTTTCTGCGTAAATAAAATCAAAAATAATCATCAGGCAGTCCACATAGATACATGGCGAACCTACAGTTGGACCTCTGCAAATAAATTAATACAAAGAGCACCAGTAAGATCATGGACACTAGAGGAACACAATTCTACCGGTATCCCAAGCTCTAGGTGTAAAACGATTACCTGCACCGATAGCTGTTTTATTAGCTAAAATATTGTTGAATGCTCAGTGTAGTTAGAACAATATACTACACAACCATTTATTGTTTAGGCGTGAGATAAATTCCATTAACAATTTTCTCCTGAAAAGTATAGATAAAATTCCGCTGATGTAAGTGCACAATGCCAAAAACACTCAATGGGCGCGAACCAGGTTACTCGCTTTGTTTCCCGAGGCACGTTAAATCTGCTAGCAGTGCTATTTGAAGGCAGACTCGCCAAACCGTCGTGTTTGCGTTCACAAGAGAGATTTTCGTTAAACCCAATTTGATCGAGCGTGTCTGTACTTAAATACTTTACCCACAATAGCTACGGATCCATTAAATTGTATAGTGTCTAAAGTATAAGTATAGTGCATCGTGTTTGCTCTAAGCAGACTACTTGTGTACGAGTATCATGAATATCATGTATACTATCATCATCATCATTCGGCTTATAAGGTATTATAATATTACCATTTGGTCTTGTTTCTTCAGGTTCTATGAATTGTTGTGCTTATCAAAGAAAATCTGAAAGAACGTAAATTTAGTGCTGCAAGTCTCAGAAATGCATTCACAAATGTGTTCCCACAGCGATCCAACAAAACGAACTATAAAAATATAGCGGCAAACGGAGCGACCTAGCCAAAGCGTGAAACTGACTTTGAAATTCAAAAACGCTTTGATGTGCCGATCCGACCTAAAATTGTTGACTAAACAGACCTCCGTTCACGGACATTTTTAGACGCGTTTGTGTTGATTGCGGCCGTCATCCACACAGAATTTTATTTCGCACACTGCACCGAAATGGCTAGTGTTTGCTCAAAATATGTCTGTATGAACACTCGCCCGAGGTGCAAGCGTGTTCCACCGGAGTAGAAAAATGTGGAGCATGTTGACCGACTGATGGCCTTGCATTTTTTATGCAAAAGATGTTGTTTTTACGTGGGCGGACGTGGTTGAGAACAATATTCGAATTTGTCTGCACTCCGTTACCCCAAATTCAACGAAAAACAAATCACGGAGCACTGGCAAGCAGAATAGAGCCTTCTCAGAATTGATAATGATAGACATCTATTAAAATAGTTGTATATCCATTCAATTAGAGTCAAAGTACTCAAAGTTTCGCAAACGGTGGTCGTCAGCAAACTCATTATTACGCGCAATTACCATCCGGAAATCGGGACCCTTCAAGAAATAGTTGTTAATAAAATATTTTGGGCAAAATAGTTGATAAAGACAAGTCAAAAACTCATTAAACGTTGTTTGCAATGTATCGAATGGTACAATTTAAACCGTTGGCGTACCCAAGAATTTGCGTTGGAAGTTCCGAACTCACATTATACGTTGAATGAAATAGTTTAAACCGACTTTGTTAAGCGCTTCGTGTAATAAGCTCCATTCGGTGTAATTAATTTGTAATTGTCCCTGTATTTATAACGCTGGATTGATCTGTGGTTTTGATGTTGTTATAATACTGATTGATGCCGCGATTCAGTAAATTATTTAGGCTCGGTTTAGTTTAAATGCATATGTTATTTGATTAGTTCGGCTTTTGATTATATTTCAAATTCAGTGAATAAATAGCCTTTTTGAGCAAGCATATTCAGGTCAAAAAAGTTGATAGCTGAGTAAGTGCGGAAGCTGAGAGAACACCGAGTATATATCTTAAAATATTTAGGTAAGAGCTCTTTGAGTCCACTTTCAGATTGCCAAAAAGGACACTTAATACAGTGCGATTCATTTAATCGAGTGCGGTTTGACGCAAAATGACATAAATAGGTAAATTCTTCCGAACGCATTCAAACCGAATCACTTTCAAGTTAGAGTGAACAGGCTTCTTCTGGGTAAGCTCACTACATCGTCGGCTTTGCCTCCATCACCTCTGACCTAAACTAGAGTCAAGAGCAAACCCATATTAAAAAATATGGGTGTCTCAGAATGTTTTTCTTTTTTCATACTAGAATTAGTTAAAACTCGGTTTATTTACTGTTGAATTAATGAGCAGTTTTTCAATTCTAATTGTAAAATACAAAATTTAGTAAATTCGCACCCTCCGCTTCCTGACACTCGTTTAGCCAGGAACTAAAATTTTCATTATTTATTTCGTCTGTGAGTCTTTGCTTGCTTTTAAACATTCAGGTTGAGTGCCACTAGTTTGTAAACTTTACTTTTTAAGTAGCCCCATAGGAGAATATCTGCAAGCGTTTAATCTGGGCTATCTGGGCTGCCATATCACGTCAAGGAATTGTCGGTCTCTCACTTTTTAGGCGTGTGATTGAAGATTTTAGTTACAGGATAATTGCGTGTCAGGAAGTGGAGGGTGCACATTTACTAAACATTGTTATTAATAAACAAAATTGAAAAACTTCTCATTAATTTAACAGTAAATAAACCGAGTTTTGACTAATTCTAGTGACTTTTTTTTAAGTATCAAAAATAGAAAAACATTCTGAGACACCCTTCATATATGGAAAACAAATGTTCTAGTTATTTAAACAATTTTCATAAATAAAGAGAACTTTACTGAAACCGAATGACATATCCTAATCTCTAAAAAGCACTACGATAAAAACCTCATTACACACAATGAAATATAAAATTTGCCACAAGAATAGTAACCAGCCCGTTTTATTATTCCATATTACGTCGGTTAAATTATGCAACATATCTAAATAGGTATGCAAATAGGGAATTTCTTGAATAAATAACGTGGCTATCCTCACGGGTTGGCCGGACGGTCGCTGGCAAACAAGCGAACAACAAAGCAGAAATGTAAACGGTATTTTATTGTGCAAGATACAGTTACAGCACTGCTCCGTTGCACTGATGTAGAGTGACTGGAAGACACAACACTATAGGCATATACAACGTGTAAAAGACTAAAAATGTCAACTGTTTAGTAACTTTTTTTCCAGTTATGGGAACATAAATTTATAGGGCAGCACATTCTTTTTCGTGTTTTCAGGGTTGATACCACTGTAAAGGTTGTTCATAATCTTCTTCTTTTCATATCGATTGACTCATGTCTCAATTATTCAAATTTTGTCCGACCAGTATGTAGAGTAGAGTAGAGCTACCTATCGTTTTCTGACGTATATA
This sequence comes from Orthosia incerta, assembly GCA_948252205.1. Classification (NCBI taxonomy): domain Eukaryota; kingdom Metazoa; phylum Arthropoda; class Insecta; order Lepidoptera; family Noctuidae; genus Orthosia; species Orthosia incerta. The sequence continues at coordinate 14,616,698 of OX411748.1, forward strand.
ACATAGAGGATTATAAATCAGCAACACCAATTAAGTGAGTATCGCGTGGCAAAAGATTATGCAGTAAAAAGCAGCGAAATTGACTTTGGAAAAATAGACTGAGGCCGTCACCGGAAAATCAAAACGCCCTTGTTAATATACTCAAAGAAATGTAATGTAATAATTAAATTAACTCAGAAAGCCCAAAGTAAAGTAAATGGGATAAGTCGCCACTGATGATGATGAGAAAGCCCAAAATAACTACTTGATTAAGAACTCAAAGAATAAATCAAAAAGCTCATGGCAAATAATAAATAACAGCAAAATGAATAGGGGACCAATTTCACAAATAAAAATAAATAATTATCAGACAATATTGATCCGAAAGAAATAGCAGAGATTTCAACTTTTTTTTCTTTGACCGCATTACTAATATGCCTAATAACATAATGCACGACGTTAAGAAAATAGACCATAGCCCAAAAACAATATTCGTGCCACCAGTCATACCTCAAGATTAGATGAGAATAATTAAATCACTAAAAATAAAAACAGCTTTGGTTATGATGGGATATCCACTCAAGTGGAAAAAGTTAACATTATCATATTACCTGACAACTTAAAATTGTAATTGTAAAACCAATTCATAAAAAGACCAATAAAGATGTTAAGTCGAACCATAGGCCATAGCTTTACTGCCCAGATTTTCAAAAATAATAGACAATGTCATTTTATCATCTTGCCTGACTAAACTTAAAAAACTTTGTCATGAGTAATAGAGGTTCAGAAAAAATAGGAATCTAAACAAGCCAATTTTTTAACTGGTGAATATTATTATGTCGAATGTTGATACATACAAACAAATACGTCGAAAGCTTTAGATTATGTCAACCATAACACTGCTTCAAAAACTAAACGCCTATGGCATTCGAGGTAATATCCTGAACCTAATAAAAACATAATTATTTATTCAGTCGCAAACGGATGTCAGAAACGTACACATACATTTATTTTAGAACAAAAATACGTGGCATCCAATAGAAAATTAAATTCGGTGTACCACAGGGAAGCGTTTTTGGGCCTATGTTATTCTTAATTTACATTAACGACCCCCCACGCCAAGTCCACCATCCCATGGTACTGTTTGCCGACGATAATACAGGATTTTAAAATGCGAGAATAATTAAAATTATGAAAACGATATAAACTACACCATCAAAATTTTAATAAATTGGCTAATTAGTAACAACTTACTAAAAAAATATACTAAAAACAAAGATGATGCATTTTTACCGAAAATTTCGTATCAATGATCAAAACATTAATTATTATAGTCAAATTTTGGATGTTACAAAATTTCTAGTAATTTTAATTGACAGTCAACTGACATGGAAAGCACAGGCAGAAGAAATGTGTAAATAAATTGTAGTTCTAAAAACTAAAAAACACGCTTTAATGGTAAATTGAATTAAAAAGTCCCTAATCCCGAAGATGGTAAGGCTAATGGGACAAACTATTTAAACGCGCACGGTAGAATCAACTTTAGTTACTTGTAAATTTTATTTTTTGTTTACGTTCAAAAGTGCCGCTTATTGGCCTAGTTGAATAAATATATTTCACTTTGACTAAATTATTGCATTGTCATCGGTCCTTGATAATGATAAGTGTGCAAAGTTTCAAATCAATGCCACGTTTTGAAGGTGGTGAAAATCACGTTCAAAGATTCCGTTACATTGATACATAGATACATACCTACCAACGTAATAAAAGCGTGTTAAAAAAACTTAGCGCATCTGCTTATGCACTTTATAATCTTAAAAAAAGGTAATACCAAAACAGTATTACTAGCATATCATAGTCTTGTCGTTTCCATTTTAAGGTTTGGTATTATGTTATTGGGCAGTTGTACCGAAAGAGAGGATATTTTAAAGCACAAAAATGCTGCCTACGTGCTATATTTGGTTTGAAAGTTAATGACAGCTGTGTTCCAATTTTTTAAAGTCATAATTTATTGACATTGCCGTGCCTTTACATTTTAGAAATTGCTCTATTTGTTAAATGTTATCGACATCTATTTTAAACTTTATCGGCAAGCAGTTACCGAGATGTTAATTGGCGATCTCAATACCAAAACTTTTTACGCGTAGCTGGATATAAGCCTGCTTTGTTGATTCCTAATACCATAAAAGAGGAACCAGTTGAACTTTCAAAAACAAACTAATTGTACTTCTATTAAATAAATGTTACTACTCCATACCGGCTTACCTAGCTGACAAATTTTAGTTGTGTATAATGTATGTTTGATGATGAATTGCATCAATTATTGCATGCCAAAATGGTAGAATGTACATGGATTCTTTAATATTATTGAAACCAATAGGGTATTGTAAATACCTACATTCGGAGCAAATAAATGAATATTCAATTCTATTCTATTCTGTATAACTCTGTCATTCGCGGTGTATCCCTTTATTGGACGATTCGCAGGCATTTAACTCGCCCGAAATGTGCGAATCGACCCTTTTTAATAATATTATTTTTTCTGTGGCGATTCGCACGAAGTTAATTTATTGGTGTGAGAAACGAGAACTCCAAAATTATGTAGTAGGCAAAAAAATAATCAAGCAAAGAAGTGACCTAAGGATGTTTGTATGTGTGAAAAGAAGCGTCTTCCATTTATAGTTCTTGCCAAACTTCTGTGCCGCCCTGAAGTTGGCTTTCCGATGGCACAGTTGCACGAAACGGTGCTGTTTTTGTATGAGATTTACTACTGCGCAGTTATTGTTGCCAACTTCAGGCCGGCCAAGAAGTTTGGCGAGAACTATACGTTTGACAGTTTACCAAATATAAATGCTTGCAGCCATAGGTAATACTCAACCCGAATCTCTTCAAAGTTAGAGTGAACAGGTTTCTTCTGGGTAAGCTCGCTCTATCGTCGACTCTGTCTCTGTCACCTTGACTAGAGTCAAGAGGAAACCCATAAAAAAAAAAAAAAACTTATATATGAAATACATATTGCTGAAAACCTCGCAATAAAAATGCACAAGGGAAATTAACCCTTACTTCGATGATTATTTAATGAAGTGTAAAGAACTACCTACTTGATTAGGTATATCATGATTGAATTACCTTTTGTTATCAACTCAATCGTGAACACTTTGGAGACAAGAGTTAAGTGGTACTTGTGACATTAAATGATTTTAACATTTGCGACAAATGTGTTAATTAAAAAAATTAACCAATGTTCAATACCAATTTATTAAAATAAATATAAAATCGGTTGTTTATGAAATAATTAAAGGAAAACTCTTCGTCATCTAAACTTTTTGCGGTATAATTAAGAAAGATAAATCCAAGAAATAACGTATCCTCAATAAGGAAACAATGGAATCTGTTGATATATTTGGACCCAAGTGCCGCCACGTCGACTGCTCTCGTGCGTCATCCAACAGATTCCCGGCACCTTAATCAAGTCATCGACTCACTTAGAGGGAGGCCTTCCAACGCAGCGTTTTCCGGTACGCGGTCGCTACTCCAGAACTTTTCGGCCCCATCAACCATCCGTTCTGCGAGCAATGTGCCCTGCCCACTGGCATTTAAGTTAGGCAATTATTCGGGCTATGTCGGTAACTTTGCAGGTAAATGTTGCCTGAATAAAATATTAACTGAACTAAGTAAGTGCAATTTTATTTTATATGGAACTGATGTTTTTAATTTTTTTATTTGTTTACCTTATATTGCAAACCACTTCCAGTGTCTCTCCATCTTGGGTCAGACTACAGCATCTGGGCGATGGTCACATCACGATTGCAGCAACTTGCGTGTTTGTTTGCTGGAACTAACTATACCCACACGAAGCCACTTGGAAGCGTTCGTCTCGGTACACTGGTCGGCTACTTACTTAACTTGTCGCGTTACTTGCTTTTATGTATTTACTTGGCTTCATACAGAAATTAGCCAACGTGAACTAATCCGTAGAGCCGTTTGATCTTCTACGTCAACATTGATTCTGAAAACAAGTGATTGTGATACGTAAGAAGCTTTGCGAAATGTTGCAACTTTCAAACTAATTGTTATATTATTTTCTTTAATTTGAAAGAATACATTTTTAAATCATCCCATACAAAGAAACCGTGCCGACGTACTGTACTGATAATTTTTTGTACAACGATCGCGTTCGGTTCCGTTTCAAGGATATAGATGGTGATCTATCTATCGCCGTGGAACGGAACCGAACGCGATCGATTTACAAAAAATAATCGGTATAATCAGATGAAAAACGCCAGTTACGCTGGCACGGTTTCATCACATCATCAGCCTGGCACGGTTTATTTGCATGGAATGAGGCATCTGTGGCGAAGGTAATAAAGTCAATGGAATTGAAACACGTCTGGCACAGGTCAATGTTTAAGTTAACTAATGCATGGCGGGTGCGGAAAACTTAATTAAAAACGTCCCTCGAGTTATGAGGCTTGTCTCCATTAGCCTGCTAAGCGAGACCAAAGGGATTTTTTCCCTTTAGGTGACCTGAAATCCAATTAGAAAAAAACAGATGCGAAACGCTCGTGCAGACTCGCTTTAGCACCTGTTTTAAACCTAAGTCTAGCATCACATCCACGAAAAAATACGTGACGGAAATTCGACGTGCTCACGCCTGCAAAACGAGTTATGCGACATAATTTCGGCATGATAAGAGCCAGGCAAATTAAAGAACGTAGGCATTTTGCCGTGATACTAGACTAAAAGTGACGATTGCAAGAATGTCCTTCCTAAAACTGGCACGACAACAAAGAAAGGAATTTAATTTAATATTTTATTCCAACAATTTAATTGATTACCGTGGTTTCCCCGTAGACGTTCCGTCCAGGAACGCCGTCGCCTGGAGATATTTCAAATACGCCGCATATTGAAATCCTCGTGCCATCATATCGGACTAAAATGACCCGTGACGATCCCAGCCTCTTATTACGTGAGGGTATTTTAAAAAAAATGCTTAAGGAAGAATCCTAGGTGTTATTATTTCTTTATTAAAAATTGCTGAGATTGTGTAGAGATAGATGAGAGATGTTGTTATGGAAATGCTTTTGATTTTTACAGGTCTTCCGGGTACGGAAGTTTTGTGGTTTATTTTTGTGCAGGAAAATCAAGTAATATATAAATAAAAACCAGTAATAAAAGGTATCCAATGCATTTTTACACTATAAAGAATATTTGCTTTCTAAATATTCGAAGACAATAAAATAAATGTTGTGAAACAATTTATTGAAATTGTAACTGATTCCAACCGTTCTAAAACAATTATTGTTTAGATAATAAAGTTACGCTCAATCAATTAAAATCACGTATCACTTACAAAATAATTATACAATAGTACTAACAATCATTACTTACATGGGAAATTGGTCAAAATGAATACAAACCGCACGTCAATTATCATAATTGATAACGATCTACTTAAAGGTTAGATATTCAACTAAATTGCGGTTTATATCGACGCCAATACTTTGATAATATCTATCATAATTTTCGAATAAAAAAGCCAATTTTATCTCTTCATAACGAGATATGAAAGTTTTATAGGTACCTTGTGTAGTTAAGTTAGTTCCGTGCATGTTCTTATTACTCCTATCTGCACCTTCTACACTCAAAATTTGTGTAAATTATAGCAATAGTAGCTACCCGTGGACTGTAGGGTTGCCAGATCGGAAGACGAAAATATCTGGAGAAATTTTGAAAATGTCGGTCTGTAGAGGTTGTTGACAGGATAAAAAAATATTAAAACAATTTTATTTTAATATTTTTTTTATTTTTTTTAATATTGAAATAATTTTATTTTAATATTTTTTTCTCCTGTCAACTAAAAAAAATATTTTTAAATTAATAGGCTGAATATTGATGAAACATAACTAATTTACTACACTTAATTTTTTAGGTTGCCACATGAGCATTTGGCATTAAACTTTACTGAGTCCACCAATTAAGGAAATGCTTTTAAATTCAAACAATTTACTTCAAAGTTCAGTCTATTCTATTTAGTAACTCAGATTTTAATATATCAAAAGCCACAAAATTTCTCTCTTTGGTATATTAATGATTTAGCAAACTTAACATCTTTTTACAGTAATGCTTATAGGAATTGATACCACAAAATAAGTGTTCTGAAAGCAAAGAAAGAACTTTCCAAGAAATTGTTTCTCTGGAGATTTTGAGTTTTGTCGGGAGTCTGGAGATTCTTTAAATTGTTGGGAGAATCCAGACGATGCCCGACCATCTGGCAACCCTAACGTGGAGCGTAAGTTAAAGTCAGGTAACCGATACTTGTGAAATATAGTTTTTGATTAAAGGCACCTTCTGACAAGGTCGCGAAGGACAGGTGACAACTTTTAAGACTAGGCTTTGATGATGACCTAGCTTTAGTCTTGTGTCGGTTGGAGACGTCTCGATACGCTGCTGGTTAAGAGTGTTGACTGTGCCTATGCTGACGGGTGTATTAACTTAAATATTTATTTAAACTTAATTTACAATAGTGGTACATAGGCGATCTTAATGCCACAAGGCATATATAAAGTATCCACTATTTATAAAGGTTGCTTTTTAAATGATTAATGTAGGTGTTACTGATCTCCATCCTTCCAGTTTTTTCCAACCTGAAAAATAAAACATCTTGCATAAAATATCCGCCTGGATCTGCATTTTGCCGCGCATCTTCCGTATCTTAAGAACAACGTCACCAAAAATCCAGCTTAACATTGATTACAAAACGAAATATAACATTAACGAAATAAGGAAAATGTGAATATCTTGAAGAAAATATACTTACAGCAATGTTGGTTGATGAGCATGATTAATGAAGTAGAAAGACTTTGATCGATCGTGGTTTTACCTAATAAATGTCTTAAGATTCCTTGGGGAACAACAAATCCCTCGTATAGCGTACAAACGCTCGTGTAACGAACTTGTCAACTGTACCACAGACTATACCGACATAATTACTGGCTGCTAGGCTAATAAAATGGCTTCTTCTTTTGTTGTTGAGTGGTGACTGGAGAATAATAGTCTTATTTTTAGCTATCTCTGATGTGTTTAGCAACTGCTTCAATTAGAATTTTGTATCTGCTATTCTAAATTCGAAGTTTTATAAGGAATTCAAATTTAGAATCAGCTTGGCAGTTGCTAAACCCTAAACATGAAGATGATGATGATTATGAATTGGTGCGTCCACACTACAGAGACTTTTGTTGTATAGATACAGACTTGGAAGTGAATTATCAGACATCTCTACAATATGTTTGCGCAGACTTTTCGTTGGTTCAGATTTCGATTTTCATACTTTATTATTTCCTTCCAACAAATACGCAGACTTTTCTGATATACCGACATTTGTCTGTACTGCTGTGTTGTACAAATGAGTACATAGTGCATTTGTACATAGTGGGTCCACACAACACTTGACTTTTATCAACTTCTATAGAAGTTTGTCTGTGCAATACAGCAGTACAGACAAATGTCGGTATATCAGAAAAGTCTGCGTATTTGCTTCCAAGTCTGTATCTATACGACAAAAGTCTCCGTAGTGTGGACGCACCATTAAATAAGTAAGTATAATGTGGCAAGTAGACTAGTCGACAGCTAATAGTACCTAATGAAGGATTGGATTTTATTAAAATGTACCCACAAGTGATTCAATCATTTTGGCAGCCATCACGTTTATCGTTCACACATTTTTTGTTTTGTAAAATACAAAACAAAGAATGTGTGAACGATGATTGAGTAATTTCCTTTCAGACAATTTGTATTATATCTCATTAATAATAAATACCGTGGATATATTTAGGAAAGCCATTGAAGCGTTTTTTTTATTAAAGTTTACAGTAATGTAGCATATACATACATCAGAATAAGATACACATAAGACAGACTATAATTTCTACGGATATTGGATGAAGTACTAATTCCACGCGGGCAAAGTCGTGGGTGATTGATGCCACAATTTCACCAAACAAGTATAGTACGAGTAGAAAATCGATTTATAATTTTGCTCCACCTTTTCATACACGGCTAAAGAATAATTACGAGCACGTCACATACGCATCTGACAAACAATCAGGCATTTACGTCACACAACGTCCACTTTATTATGCACCAGAAACGTACGACTGCTCTCGCGTTAATAGCTCCTACGGTGTTCATTAAGCCCACGTCAAATGAGCAATTAATTAGACATTTCAATCACGTTCAATTAATACCCGTGATTATGATATGGTCTTGTAATTATATCTGTATTATCCGGTATTGGGGTAAGTGTTAGAGACTGTCGTTGATCCTAGAGGTATTCACACAATCACAGGCGTCCAAAATGTTTGGCATTGATCAGGTAACATACATTTTTTAATTTTATATAATCGTTGTCGGTGATAGATTGACAATTTATGCAGGGCCTTATAATTAATGCTGATTCCTTCACTATAATAACCAAATAAAATAGTGTATGAGTTGGTACTTACTTCGCTCTGAATTTTATAAGTAGTAGTAGTTTGTTTGTAGTTTCTTTTTAATAGTATGTATGAGATTGTCATTGCGTGTTACTAATTATAAAAAAAACAAAAATCAAAAAAACCCGACTGCTTAAGAAGCGAACTAAAAAGATGTAAAAAAAAATATGCTGTGCAGTCGGAGGACACATATTCGCAAGCTGGCTGACCAAAACCAGATGTTGAATGAAAGAAAAGAAATTGAAGCCCACAATATGCCGCCCAAAAGCCGCAATTTTTCTATTATCCAATTTTAATGTATCCAGTGACACTCGCAAGGTTAAGAAGAATCTATCGTAAGAATCATCAAGATCAGTCAATGCGTTTGTGCTCTAGAACGTCACATAGGACCAAACATACATACATACAAACATAGACTGATAAACGCAACGCAACTTTTTTTATTTGAAAGAGTGTGTTCCGAAATTGGTCCCATTTTAATTTGGTGAAGATTTGATGAAGGACTTCGGAGATATACAACAGAACTCTTCAATAAATAACGGCAAATCTCTTGGGATTGCTGCAATCGCATGTCTGTTAATTGTTTTTATCATTTCATAACATAAAATCACGCCAATACGCTCGAAAGGGGCACGCAAATCTATCATTTCACCGGTTATGTTTAAGTTTCATGTTATTCGGGTAATCTATTCTGGCATTATAGGTACTTACTAAAAAACTTGCCTCTTAGGTAGGTAAAACTAAAAAGGGAAAAATAAAAAATCTTTTTGCAAAAAATATAACGACTTCCTAATAAAAAACTACAAAGTGAAAAATAACTTTATTTTTGGAAGTCGGTGTCCATATCGCAAAAAATTGGTACCTAAGAAAGACACCGACTTCCTAATAGACATTCACTTCACTAATGACAACCGTGCCCGATTAGTTTACGATAATAAACATAAAATGCAATAATGAAACTATTAAACACACATTTGCCCGTTGCTTTGCATGCATTGATTCTCAATTACGCCGCATAGCCAACTCAAATAGCACTTAAATACGTTATGAGGCGTTGTATATGTTTAGTTGTTGTTTACTTATGTACTACCATAACATTTAAGAGTATGTATATATAAATAAAAGATTCCTGAAAGTATTTCGGTTATGTTAGGTACCTAACCCCCCGGTGGGAACCCGCATTGTCGAGGCGGGGGGGCTTGGACAACCACGGTAAAGCGAAGAGGAACCCGAGAAGGGGCCGTTCCTTAGGGCTTTTGCCGATAAGCCGACGACGTAGCGGCCAATAAGTAGGTTGCGGTGCCGTATGGGCGCCATCGCAACTGAGGCGGGCCGCGATGTGGTATGATAGGCATCGCGGCTGAGGGTTGGAGGCCGCGGCGGGAGAGGAGTGCCGGTGGTACGGTGCGCCGCTCGCCCTCGCCCTACGCTCCGCGGCCTGCACGGGGTCGCCACCGTCTGATAGCGGACGTGGTGGGGCCGCAGTGGGATAGGAGTGTAGGTATAGCGTTGGCCGCTCTCCCTATCCCCTGTGGCCGAAAAGTGGTAGGTGGTAGGGCCACTGTCCTGAACCGTCACAGGGGGACCAAAAGTGCCACACACGGGGTCGTCTGGCGCCCATGTGCCTGTTTGGTCCCTGGGGTGGTAACGGCGTGCAACGTGTTCTTGTACGCCGGTGACGGGGGTAACTCCCCAACGGAGGGTCCGGTGACGGACATAAGCGGCACAGGAGAACACCGTGGCGTTTTAGTGGGTTAGAGTCCCACATAACTGCGCTATCTCCCCGTGGTAGCGCAGTATGCATGAGTATTTCTCCACGCTAAAAAAATAAAAAAGGTACCTAACATAACCTAAATAAAATATTAACCCGTAATAAAATGTTTATCCATTTTATTCCAGTAATTTTCGAAACAATTTGCAGCCAGACACGTCTACATACATACAAACTAACATAATCGTAGGTGATAGAGTTTTATAGGTAAAGTGAATAAGGTGAGGTGTGTATGGTAAGGCGATGCTGAGGATTAAGTTTCGTAACCTGCCTAGAATTCAACTATAACATTTAGCTATAGAATTTCACGTGATAGGTCATCGCGTGAATTTACCTCGATTCAAACCAAAAAATTACAAACAAAGTCAAAGTCAAATAATATTTATTCAACTAGGCCAATAAGCGGCACTTTTGAACGTCAAACAAAAATTAAAATTTACAAGTAATAAAACTTGATTCTACCGTGCATTCGGCAAAGTAGCTTGTTATGGAGAAGAATGCACAAGAACACTAAACACTCATCGTGATTCATATCGTTGTTTCTTACCCAAAGGGTAAAAACGGGACCCTATTACTAAGACTCCACTGTCCGTCTGTCAGTCTGTCACCAGTCTGTATCTCATGAACTGTGATAGCTAGACAGTTGAAATTTTCACAGATGATATTTTCTGTTGCCGCTATAACAACAAATACTTAAAACAGAATAAAATAAATATTTAAGTGGGGCTCCCATGCAACAAACGTGTTTTTTGCGATAATGGTACGGAACCCTTCGTGCGCGAGTCCGACACGCCGCACTTGGCCGGTTTTTTTTGCCATTTTATACAAAGCACGCAAATCTAAAAGAGGCAAAGCTGCCAATTATGACAATGTCGCAACTCAGACTCATCAAATTCAAATTCAAATTCAAATAATTTATTGTGGATCATAGGTACATAAGATGTTGTATTGGTTACAGGTAGATCTGCTATGTCCCGCCATTAAGGCATACAAAATTCATAACATCAGGCTATTCAAAATACAAATCATCAAATTGTCATGCAATACAAATAAAAATTAAATAAGTAAAATGAAATGTCAAATTATTAATGCTACAAAATAGTAAATTCAATTAAACAGTGTCTCTTCAATGAGTAATAGTTTACAAGTTCATGCATATGCACCCATTGTTTTGTCATCAAGTCACCTATTGAGCAATTTTACCTAAAACAGTCTTCAAAGCGATCTATAACTAACTCGAATCCTGAATCGCTCTCCACTTTCATATGGCGAGAACTCGGATGGTGGTTAAGGTAAACATCAAAGGAAGTTAGACATTTAACAACTTTGATTACCGCAACCAAATTAAGGCTATTTGCGTCTGATATTATATTGAATTTCATCGATCATTTGCAGATGTGAAACTTATATGTATAGGTACAAACTTGCCTTATTTACTTTATATCAGTTTATGAACGCAAGAACCCAACTAATACTTTCAGAATATTTTTAAAATTAAAAACGGATTGATAAAATAATTGCCGAAATGCACACATTTTATATTTCTAAGTTTGTTTTCTAGATATATTTATTAACATATATACAGTTGAATATTGTAAAAAATAACAAACCTATATAGAAATATAAAAGGGAGACGGAGTAGAGCTCATTGTTCATCAAAAAAATCATCCACATCGATGTCAACGGGAAACGTGACCAGAACGCTGGCAGCATTGTCACGTTGGATGGCAATGCTGATTCTCTGGCCGAAGAAAAGGCCAGCCCTCTGGTCACGTGAAGAGTCGACGAGCTTTGTGCTAATTTCTCGAAAAACTCTATGCGTACTCGGACTATGTCTTCTATCAATAAAAAATATTGTCTTTACTTGCCCGGATTTATACTAAATGCTAAGCACAGGGCTACAACCGTCTCCAATTAGAAAACAATTTAAAACCTCAAATCAATTTACATGAAACAAAACACTAATAATAAGACCCTTAATCGAATAAATTGAAGTAGATTCCCAGAATGATTTCATTTCACCGCGTTTTCTTCCTAGAAACACGATTCTAAAAATAATCCGCCTCTTGAAACCAAACGTAATTAATTATATAATGATAATTATAAGATAAGAACATTATTACTTTTCTTCTGTAGTCGCCGAAGTCTTGTCTTGACATTAGGTAGGTACACCTATGTTCGCCGAATACTTGACGGTATACCCATATTGTACCAAGTTAAGTCCCATGTAATACAGTAAGCCAATTGTCTTTAACATCGGTTATTTGAAACCGCTAAAATCTAAACTAACTAGCATCTTCCAGCGGCTTCGCCCGCGTGTATACCGAAAATTATCCCGAGGGATCATATTCCCGGAATTAAAATTATCCTATGTGCTATTCCTGACTATAATCTATCTCTGTGCCAAATTTCATCCAGATCCGTCTAGCCGTTTTAGCGTGAAGAAGTAACAAACATACAAACACACACACACAAGAAGAAATTCCTAGTGCGGGGCAAAGTTTAAAAAAAACTCTTTGCCTTGCCGAATTCACTTAAGCAATTACGCTGCAGATCTAAATAAAAATGAGAGCCGAGACCAACGGCTTAACGTTCTTTTCGAGGCACGGAGGAGTTACAGTATGTAGGATTGACGTCCATTCACAGACCACCCTCAACAAGCTGTCCTTAACCTAGAAGATCAACCTGTGCGGCTGTTACTTAGCCACGAACTCCTCCGAGTTTTGAAAGTCATTAAGAAATAATAATGTACCACAATTACCTTACAAAACTCGAGTACACAATGATCACACACGACGCCAACGCCCGAAAGTTATGAACAAGTAACACCAACAGACCACAGGCTCCATTACGCAAAACGAAGTTTATCACCAATATGAACATCAGGTAAATACGTTACAAAGCCGTTACAAACTTGCGAATTAACTCGCGTAATATTTTAACAAGTTATGTCCCTGGTTTAGTTCGGCAACATTATTAATTAAAGTTGTTAGATCGGTAACCTATTTGAGTACTATGATAGCGTATCAAATGTGGCGAGGTGGCTCATGTCTGGGGAATGTGTTTGAAGTGAAGAGCGTGATAAGCTTGCTGCCTAAGTTTGCAGTTTGAAGAGGACACCACAAAATCTTGTTAAGGGAATTGGAAAGTGGGATCTAGGAATAGATCATCGAGGTTAATCGTGTTGTGGTTGATTTTATACAAACAGGTGTTGCGTAATTTAAGAAAGATCTTTGTCTAGCAAAAACTGTTAAAACCTGTGCTTACTGATTTACTAGTTGAAGTCTTATTCTAGACAATTGTGCAATAATCATCTGCCTAGCCTGTTTCCTGCTATGTTGGAGTCGAATTCCCATCTAACCGGACGCAGCTGAATACCAATCTGCCTATCTGACCTTCCACTTCCCAGTTACCGAATAACCCGAATTTCCTTTTTTAAACTGGACAACCGTACAATACCACACTAAAATCGCCTTACTAAAAGATTGTTGACCACAGTTCTGTAAGTCGTAGCTTACTGACCTCTGACCGTCTGACCGTCCTCTTGACATTACTCCGTAGTCACCTTTACAACTTCGTGAATCTATGCATCGCGCTGGGCCGGCCATTATTTCCCGGGAATATACGGCGGAGGTCAATGCTACGGGATTGTAGGCACGGGAACTTGGATGGTCTTGTTATATTTTTCGTAGTCTAAACAAATGTAGTTTACCCATTTACGAATACTAGACGCGCTTCTGAAAGCTTGAAGGTAAATCAAGCAGTATTCTAATAACTACACGTAAGTGGCAAGTATGTTAGTAATATAAAATCTAGTCTCATCATCGTAATCATCTTCTGGCTTTAGACCATGATACATGACAGGTTCAGCGCAACACGTTTAAACTTCATGCCTTGTATTACCCGACTGCCGAAAGAGGGTAATGTGTTTGTCAGTCTATCTAGGTATGTAAGTTTGTTTCTAAGTGGCGTTCTAGAGACCAAACGCGTCGGCCGATTTTGATGATTCTTACGTCAATCGATTTGTCTTAACCTTGCGAGTGTCACTGGCTACATTAAATTTGGAAAATAGAAAAATGGTGGATTTTTCCCAATTTATTTATTCTTTCAAACCCATCGTGGAGGGGGTTTAAGAGGAAATCAAAAATATATAACACTTATATGTTTAAATTCATAATTAGTACATAATTCGAAAAAAAAAGATAGAACGTCATGTTTGCCTTGGAAAATAGCATTTAAATATTAATAAAGAATACAAATCATTAATAGAATGACATATTAAGTAATAATAAAAAAGTAAAATAAATGTCGTGCAAATAAAATAATACTAGTCAAAGTTATGATTCTAGAATGTCAGAACATAATAATAAAAATATAGCCTAATATTCACATATGTTGCTCTAATTGGGCTTCTAAAGATGTATGCCAAATTTCATAAGTGTATGTATGTATGCAGTTTGTTTGTATGTATGTATGTTTGTCCACGCATTTCTCCGAAACTACTTATAGGGTCGTGACCATTATTTTTTTTGGATTAGGTATCTCTCAACTTAGGGAATAATGCAAGTTTCATGCAAATCGGGTCAGCAACTTTCAAGATATGGAGTTTAAACCGAACTCCTTAGCGACAAAAAGCACGAATGCGTAATTTGAGTTATTAGGTATCTTACTAACTTGCTCACTTTTTAGTGATAGTGTACTAAAACTACAAAGAGAGAAATAACAACTTTATTCAAAAAATCAACCGACTTCAAAAGCAAAACAATAAAAAGTGCAAAATAACTTTCTTTGGTACTTCTTATTTTATAGTTTTCGACACCGACTCCGAAAGGAAAGTTATTTTGCACTTTTTAGTGTTTTGCTTTTGAAGTCGGTTGATTTTTTTGTAAAAATGATTTTATCTTCTCAATATTTAAGGGTACACTAGTCGATAATTCTTCCATACAAACGTTGTCTATTGATTACTCCACTGTTTGACGATGTACGTTCAAAATAAAAAATGATATCAATTTGTCTCATCATTACCTAGCCCTGTATGGAACCAAAAAATAAAATATATTTGAAAGTTATGAGAGTCGAAAGTTTCACATTTCGACACAAATTTTAACGCATTTTTGGGCGCAAATAAATTCTACAAGAGGACAGAAAACTACAAAACGGCCTCCATACAGGGATAGATTCGTAGTTCAACAACGCAAATAATTTAATTTTGAACAGATACGTTTAGTGGTTTTTTTCATGATATCCAGACTCCCAAAGGTCTGTTTATACAATTTCGCGCACTCGGTTTGGTCCTAAATCATTATCCATTTGGCTACAAATTTGCAAAAGTGTGTATTCGTACGCGAACTAGCTTCCTACTGCTCATCACAGTATCTATCTCTTCCGCACGTGTTGTCGATTGATATAAAATGCATTTTAACCTCGCGCACAAAATAGTTCGTGCCGTCGACTAGTGTAACCTTAAGACAATTTTTTCCAAGAACAAACTGTTCTTATAAACAACTTAATGGCAAATTCCTCAACATAAGTAAAGTTGCTGCCCACCAACGCTGTCCTAATAAAGTACCGTGTTATGTTCACAAGTAATCTCGGCATTTTAATTATGACATTTTTTTTAATATCCGCCAAATACAAAACATCCGTTCCACGTTATATATGGCGCTGTTAAATTTTCCGCCTAAAGTCATGTTTTCGTAATGCGTTTTTAATGTTCTCATATTGCTATAAATCACCATGGCTACTCCTGGTCCAGAAAGCTTTAATGGCTTATTAAATTAGTTTATGAATCCAGAGCTCATGTTCCCACTGCTATGTTACGTATTATTACGCATTACCGATGTCTCGGGAGACTCATTGGATAATATTATATTAGCTCTAGACCTTGCTAAGTAACCAGACTTTGCTCTTTAGTCATTATAATTGGAGTGATTTACGCAACCTTTTAGGTTTATCTTGTTATTCAATGTTGTAGACAATATCGAAATAGTTGAATAATAGTACATTATGGTACAAGTGTGCAATGTTGGTGATTACCGCTGAGGCGCCATTGAGACCCGAGCCGTAGGTGAGGGTCTTAAGAGAGCCGAGGATGGTAATCATCAATACACACGTGTATCATACGACGTTTTTCAACACACTTGTGAAGAAGATAATACTAAAGAACCATTTTCAACAGTAAAAACGAGTTGTGAAATTTTTTTCACAATGGCGGGCAAAATTAATCAATTTTCCTATGCGCGCGCATTTAACAATGGCGATCGGCCTTAGACTAAAAGAATGAGGTTTCTTTTTTTTTGGTTTTTCGTGGATAGTGTTTCAGCTACGTACAAAATAGGGAATTTAAATTTTTCCTAATTACAGAGCAAATAAAATTTACATTTGAGAGATAGTTTAATTTATTAAGCACGTACAAGTTGAAATTATCTATTTAAATACGAAGTTGCTTGAAATGAGCAAGCAATAGGCACATTAATTTATTTGTACTATTGAGCACGATCGTATTTGTAGCGAAACCTTTTTAAAAACAAAGCAACTCAACCAATAAATTAAAAAAAAAACTCTGTAACTCACTTGTGAATAATAGCAATGAAAAAGTCACAGTTTGATAACAGGTATCATTATGGGCACATAATGATACCTGTTATCAAACTGTGACTTTTTGTGAATTAGGCATAATTGCGGTGAAATTAGAGCCACTTTATGAGCAAGTGTGTTGAAAATGATTTTCAAGCAACTCTTAAAACTACATTGTTCTAGTAGTTTCAAACGCTACTGCTTGACGTACAGCAGCCTTAGCGTAAGTGAATTCGGCAAAGCACAGGGTTTGACCGCCATCAATCGACCAATCACATAGAAGGAAATCCACATCGTGTCTTTCATCTCGCATGTGATTGGTTGATTGATGGCGGTCAAACCCTGTGCCTTGACGAATTCACTTGCGCAAATAGGCTGCTAGGTTCGATTTGAATATCTTTTCAATAACCCGGAGTCAGAATTTGTACCCGGCTGGCCCCCTATTACATGATTAACATTGGACTTAAAAATAACTAGCGAAATATGCACCTCTGCTTAACCTTTTGAAGAATATAGGCGTGGTGATATTTTATGTACTCGTATTTCTAAATACTCAACCATCAAACCACTCCCAGAACTCTATAAAATAGAGATGTCTCTAGAAATATTTGTAGGACCAACCTGAGTTCGAAAATAAGGTGAAAGGGGCGGCTTTTGCTCCACTTCCACAGTTCGATGGTATTACTTCACGCTGCGTGACGGGGACGAACCTATTCCCATTAATTGGCCACACTTCCAATCACGGCCCGCTCTTTGGTAACAGAAAAACCCATTCCAATCTCCTGCGAAACTATAAAAGTATCGATCTGGATTACTTGCTTAAAGGTAAGGTCAGATTAACACAATTTATGTTACGCTCACAATGAGATGCTGAATAGAAACATTTCTTTTAAAACACCACAACGTGAAAAAAAACATGGCAATGGCAAACACGGCTTCTAAAGCAAAACACTAAAAAGTGCAAAAATAACTTTCGTTTCGGAAGTCAGTGCTTGTTTTTCAACACCAACTGTACAATGCAACGTAATTTCGGCGACTCACTTTGGACATCGTAAAATAAACAGGATTCACATTATACTCATCATCATCATCATCATATCATCCGAAAGACGTCCACTGCTGGACATAGGCCTCCCCCAAGCGTCGCCACATTGACCGGTCCCGTGCGTTTCGTAACCAGCGGATCCCCGCAACCTTCACCAGGTCATCGGTCCACCTGGTGCGAGACCTTCCAACGCAACGTCTTCCAGTTCGCGGTCGCCACATTCTACTGGCTTGGCTTAACTCTTACAACTACCTACTACCGTGCGATCAGTACAAAAGGCTTTACGTTGCCTGAAACCCACGCAACGTCATTTCAGTGACTCATTTTGAGCATCGTAAAATACGCAGGATTCACAATCTTCTCTTTCACCTATTACTAGTACTGAGCAATCAGGCTTTGGAATGTATTCAAGTCCAGAAAAGCGTAACTGATATATGAATAAATTGATATCTGGTATCCGATTGCCGGGTTCTCTAGTAATCCCTCAATAAGCCCGCAGTACTTATAAGGAAAGGAATATAAGTGGCCATCAGCATTAAATGTTCCATCTTTTATCTTGAAATTAATAAGCTCCTTGCTATTTACTCGGTACTTTGAATATTTGAATTTTCTCATTATTTCGTTGTAATTCCAAAATACAAATACACTCGTGGTATTCCATTTTTAATTTAGCTGTCACCTTGGCTGTATATTGAGCTGTTTATTGCGAACCGATTTTAAAATCAGAATAGAAAAAATCTGTTCCATTATTAATTAAATAAAGCGATATGGATTTAATATCTGAGCGATATATAAAATACATACGTAAATTCTTTCAAACTGATAGTTCGAAATCAGTTTGCAAACAGAGGGGAGCAGGAAGCATTCTATTCGGAATATGAAAGAAAAGTTGAATGGATTTCGGCGACAGTTTTCGGGTTCGCAGCGTCTAGAGATACAACTCCTAAATTGAATCACGTATTAGGTTTAAAAGTTAAGCGGTTACGTTTCCCGTTCGAAACCACTTTTTATAAGTGCTACGTGATTTCTTTGAGAAAGCACTCACTTTTGTTTCCGATATCTTCTTTCTCGTCGTGATTAATACTTTTACTTGTTAACTTGAAATTGTTTTCCCGCTGTTGTGCAGAAAACGGGAGAACGGAGAGCGTATTCCTTCGTAACGCTAACGTCCGCGTTTGTGTTAACATTGTGTACTATGTTTAAGCTAATTAACTTCGCATGTTTACTTAATACAATCTATACAACTGTTGGAATATATGTGTATTAATGGGTGCCGTTTGCCCTCGGTTTCCTTAAGAGCTGCAAAGGAAAACAAACAGTAAGTGGTTTTGACTGAATAGTTACAATTTAAATCTAACTCTTGCTTCAGAATGTTAGAAAATAAGTAAGAAAAATCAATTTAATACAAAAAGGTAATTTCCTTCTTTTACGTTAATAGTTGCCGAACACGCTATTTGAAAATTATAATGAGAGCGTTGACCCTAAAGGAGCTTTTATTAAACCACAGCAACAAACATCAAATATTTAATTAAAGCTTGCTCGTGACGTGCCAATCAACAATTCATTAATATCGCAGTAGATGATTGTTCGGTATGATGAAATTTATCTGTTCCAAAACAATCTGCAACCGCAGCTGCGACCGGTCGCGAGCGCTTGCGGTTGCTAGTTGCGGCGTATCGACTCGGTCGCCTCTCGCGAACATACCATTTAGATGACCAAAAAATACAAATCCATTTTCATTGAACGTTGTTAACGAGATAAATCTCTATAATATTTGTACACCATATTCAATTATTTACAGCAGTGGTGGCTTAGTGGTAACGGCCGCGACTTACAAGTTGTAGGTCGTAGGTTCGAACCCAGGCAGGCACTTTCATATCACATCACATCATCGTAAAATACTTATCGTAATATACTTTTTTTTTCCGTTATTTTTGCCGATTTTATATCTTTTTTTGTCTATGTTTTTTGGTATCGTGTTTTTTTTTTATAAATTAGTTTTTATTTGTTTATATTTAATTTTGCCTAATTCTTTTATGTTTCGTTTGTGTGTATTTTTTTTTCTGTTATTGTATAACGCCTCAGGTATGACCTGTAAATTTATACATGTATACTTAAATAAATAAATCATCAGCCTATTAATGTTCCCACTGCTGGGACACAGGACTCCTCTCTGTGAGAGGGAATGGGCCGTAATCCACCACGCGGGCCCAATGCGGGTTGGTGGATGTCATGAAACAATTTAAACAAAGTAAAGCGCCTGCCTGGGCTCGAACCCACGACCTACAACATAAGTCGTGGCCGATACCACTGGGCCACCACTGCTCTTGCAGGCACTTTACTTTGTGTAAATTATTTCATCACCACTGCTCTCAAAACGGTGAAGGAAAACATCGCGAGGAAACCGGCATGTCCTACAACCAAAAATTCGAAGGCATTTGACATTCACCAACCCGCACTGAGCCCGCGTGGTGGATTATGGCCCATTCCCTTTCACAGAAAGGAGGCCTGTGTCCCAGAACTTTCAAGGGCTGATGATGATGATGATTCAATCATTTATGTACTTCGGTATACAATCAACAATTTCTAGGAAACCTCATAATAGGTAAAACTATTGAAGATTGTACCATACCTGCTGATATCTGATATTGGATTTTCGGATGAAGCATTTGTGGGTACAACATCGGAAACACTGTTTCAGAGATTTTCTATTCAACCTCAGGTTTAGTTTAGCCTCGGTTTCTGCTTGAGAATTCTCGACAAACAAGCATATTTTCTCCTTTTGTGGTTCAGCATTGTTGAAACGTGTTTGAGATTATACATCCACGTAACAAATATAAATCTATATTTAGGTTTGCGAACCTTTTTCTGAGGATTACTGTAACAAACTGAAAGGATTTTTATCACGAATGATATAACATTTAACCACTCAAACGCCTTACACCTTCAGGCAGGTATTATTCCATAAAGCTGCTGAGAAATCCATTACTTTTATAATGCTGTGAAAGAAGCTTTACGCCACTCATCTAGGACCTGGTTCTCCTGAAACAATATTAGCTATCGTCGTAATATCTTCGGTAACAGTCAACTAACAATGTAAATACGAATACCACAAGTAAAAATTAAAAAACCGGCCAAGTGCGAGTCGGACTCGCGCACGAAGGGTTCCGTACCATTATCGCAAAAATGGCTAAAAAAAATACGTTTCTTGTATGGGATCCCCTTTAATATTTATTGTATTCTGCTTTTAGTATTTGTTGTTATAGCGGCAACAGAAATACATCATCTGTGAAAATTTCAACTGTCTAGCTATCACCCTTCATGAGATACAGTCTGGTGACAGACGGACAGACAGACGGATCGCGGAGTCTTAGTAATAGGGTCCCGTTTTTACCCTTTGGGTACGGAACCCTAAAAACCCCATCTCAAAACCCCCGACAATGTTTTATTATTTCATACTTTTTAAACTACACAATTTATCTAGTATAATTAAAGTAGACAATCCATCGAACTCGTAATTATTACACGATATCTTGTGAAAATACACCGATTCAAAAAGTAAAATGCCCATAACTTTTGAACGTCTGAACCGTAGTCATCAAAAAAAACAAAATCAAAATCGGTTTATCCGTTTAGGAGCTCAAAGATTAGTATAAATTAAAAATGTGTCGAGGGTTTTCGATCTTTTCTTGTTTGTAAAATTTAGGTTAGTTTTATCCCAAAAACATGCACTATTCCTGTAGCATTGGCCAGGAGAGAAAGCTACTATGTAAAAACCGGCCAAGTGCGAGTCGGACTCAATAGAACGGAACGGAACAGTCGGACTCGGCGCACGAAGGGTTCCGTACCATTATCGCAAAAAACGGCAAAAAAACACGTTTGTTGTATGGGAGCCCCACTTAAATATTTATTTTATTCTGTTTTTAGTATTTGTTGTTATAGCGGCAATAGAAATACATCATCTGTGAAAATTTCAACTGTCTAGCTATCACCGTTAATGAGATACAGCCTGGTGACAGACGGACAGACAGACAGACAGACGGATCGCAGAGTCTTAGTTATAGGGTCCCGTTTTTACCCTTTGGGTACGGAACTCTAAAAAGTAACAAGAAGCATTTGCAGATGTAAAACAAGCCATCAAAAGCTATTGACGTATTGAGAATTGAATATAACACAAACATGTTCTGCTAGCATTAATACATCATAAGCTACATGTTTGTATATACATAACTACAAACTAACAGCTCCTTTGCATCGTCGGGCTAGCAAAACATCAGGACATGATTGCGTTCCAACCATCCGCTATCCCATTGATTAATTCGGACATACTCGCAAATAAAGTTGTTGAAAATGTTTCGATGGAAAATTTGGATGAATACCGTCATAATATTTCACCAATAAGAGGATTGTAGGGGGAATGAAAGGCATGGCTGGCATTCATAATGTTTTTAATAAATAGCTTACGATGACGGTAGAATTTTTGTTTAGTAAAATACAAGTCAACACAAAAGTAAAAAACTCCTCTGTTCAAAATATCGTCATTTATTCAGACTTAGCAGTCTGTATTGACACGGTTATGTTTTGTTAACATCTCGATGGCGGACACGAAACTTGTCGCCAATTATTGTCGGATTAGTCCAATTGTTCCAAACAACCAAACTCTTCTTACACGAATTGGAGTTGTCATCCTAAATTCAATTTAAATGCTTCACTTGCTGTAAGCGGACAACTTGGCAAGGAATTAAGTAAAAACGTTAAACGTATCGCCCTGAAGAGAAATCATAATGAATTTTGCAATGTGACCGAACATTTTCTGCGTATAATTTAATTTGGAATGGCTCCAGCCTCCACGGACAAATAATTTAAAAGCTACGGAAGTTTAAGCTGAAATAAAGTATTAAAACGAGTTTTATGGAGCTCACTTATTTTGAATGATAGCTGGAGCTTAACCACTTATACATTAATTTCTTTTATGAATTGCCTCATTTCTTTTCAACATGGCCGTACCCTCGGTAGCGCGGACGGCCGCGACGTTAGCTGTGAAACCGAATCCAACACAGCGTTAAATAAATCGAAAAAAAAAAAGCGAGCGCTCACGGAACACACATACGTTACAAAGCAGCGTCTGTCCGATTACAAACAATGCAAACGTTGAAGGGAAGTAAACGAAAAACGAGCGTTGAATTGCAAACCACTGTGTACCGACGGAAGAAAAAAAGCGGTGTGTTGCGGACTGGCGAGTGTGGAGGCGAGTACAGGCTAGCGGGAACATCGCAGCGTGAGTGCGCTCCTGTCAGCTCTTCTTGACATGCCGCCACGCGCCAAAACTCCTAACAAACTGCCGCGGATTTTTATCATGCACTCGCCTCGGCCCAGCTCCACTCTACCGAGAATGCACAAACATTTGTCTATTATGCATTTTTTATCCAGTCCATATATCAAAAACTATCAAGCCCGACAAAAACAAACCCTGCTGTTGGATTGCTCGGTGCAGTGAACTTTAAAAAAATCTTTTCATTGTACCAACAGTGTTTCAATTTTTATGCGATGTAATTTCGCGATAGATAAATGTGCACGTTTAATGTTTTTTTGTGTTTACGGAAAACGCTCACAAAAACCGTTAGCACAAAATGTTTTATGGGTAGTAAGGCACAAAGTTAGACCTAGCTTTTGGTGACCAGCAATAATAATATTGTGGCTTGGTAGGTTGTGCAGGATTGTGGTTACTGGAGGAATGACGTACGCAGACGCTTATATCTCCGTTTGCTTTTATAAGTATTTAGGCATTAAGTTGCAGGCTTCCTATGCACACAAAGCCGAAATAAACATTTTACTACAACGACGCGATCATCCCTTAAAGGCAGCTGACACAGAAACCCCAATAAATATAATTAAGCAAATCCGCAGTACAAGAAAGCTCGCTGCCAAGGAAATCGAGGAAATTTATATTTGACGGGGACATAAAGAGTCCATTTGTAGCAAGTGACGTGTTAAGGGACCCTTGTTTATGGGTGGCACTTAACACGGAGCTAAGCTGCCGGGCGCCCGAACATTCCGGAACATTGCAAGTACACTAGTACGTCATTTTTATGCCACCCGGGTGAATTTGTTATCTGATTACACTTGAGGACAAGTACACGTAATAAACGTCGCGTTATTTTTTTCTTTTTAAGATAAGGCGAAGATATTATTGCTTGTTTAGGCGAAAATGTCTTTTTGAAGGAAATGCTCTATGCTGACTTACGTTTCGCTTTTACATTATTGCTATCAGGATATTAAACGCCTGCCTGAGTTTGTAAGAATATTTTTTGGCGAAATTCTGTACGTTATTTATAACTAGCTTTTGCCCGCGGTTTCGCCCCCGTAAAAAGCTTTTAATCATCCCAAGGGAACACAATACTAAAAAACTATCCTATGAATACAGTATAAAGTTTGTGTGTTGTAGTGTTTTTATTCGATATATGAGTTCTTTCAAAAGTGTCCCTGTAAATTTTATACACTAAAGCACAGATATATTTAACTTTTAAGTAGACACATAAATTGACATAATGTAGTTACCTAATTAATATCTTAAGTGTAAAAACTTGTACTATTGCATGCTATATATTGGCCAAATGTGTGTTGCTTAATATTTTATATAAGAACTTTATGTACCTACCATATTTGATGCAATAAATGAATTGAATTGAATTAAAGTTTTGTGGGATCTAACGCCAAAAATATTAAAGTGGGATTCAAAAGTGATCCATTTCAGGGTTCCATTTCGGGGTATCTATTTATTTATTTATTTATTTATATACACTTTATTGTACACCATAATAAACAAGAAAAAAAAAGAAACTTAATACTAAAAACATACAATGGGCGGCTTTATCGCATTCCGCGATCTCTTCCAGGCAACCTGGAATGGACAGAGATTACCTGGACATGACATGGGGTTGTCAGTGGTGCGACAATACCAACTATGAACAAAAATAAAAATACATACATATGCTAAATAATAGATACATAAATACATACATACTTAATCTCTATCTGCATGATTATCAAATTTCATCTAAATGTAACAAACAGAGTTACTTTCGCATTTATAATATGACCAGCTGCCGCCCCCCCGGCGCCGCCCACGTGATATTAAAAATAAATAAAAATCGTTTATTCTCTTCAGGGCATGTCACCCATATTACAAATTTACAATGAATACCATTTACTTATTAGTACTTCTCCCAATATATTTATGAATTGTAGCCTATGTGTTATTTTGATGTATAGGTAACCTATATTTCTGTAAAGTTACATTTAAACCCGTTCAGTAGTTTTTGCGTGAAAGAGTAACAAACATCCATAATTCTCACAACAACAAATCCAATTTTCAAGTTTATAATAGTAGTAGGCAGTATGGATGAATATTCCTAGTCCGTAATATTGAGTATGGACTGAAAAAACCACCATTAAATCAATATTTTAATTCCTAAAACAAATATATCAAATACCCACTTTAAAACCAAATAAAAACAAACTCGATTTCGGAAACCAAAGTACAATTATTTGCACCGGACATTGGACATCCGAGTGGGAAGCGTAAATAGTCGTTCTAAGCATAAAAGAGTGTATTGCTCGAAGCATGTGTCAGCTGCAGCTACAATCTAATTTTCAGGTTGTCCGAAGGTCGGAGTTAGCGCACGGTGCAGTGATTCCTACGGCCGAACGACGAGAGCCGAATCGACGTAAAGAGCCGAAAGACGAACGTAGGTACACCCGCCATATCAGATTTTCCTCTTAACTCAGCGAGGAAATTGATTTCAAGAGTTCTCCTAAATGTAACGTAGGCTGTCAATAAGGCTCAGCATTTAATGATTTATCGCATTTCTGTGACCGCTTCCAACTTCTGATTCAGATTATGAGTTTCAAGTTACGATGTTACGGTTTCAACTTGATTCGGTATTAATGGTGCTTAACTTTTAATTGGAGTGTTTAACGGCGTTTGTTTTTATTTCTATTTGGTAATAAATTGATAAAAAGTATAGAATTGTTTTATCAATCAAAAATATATAGGCAAAAATAAATAAAAATTCAGTAAATACATGAGAACAGTGGTAGCCCAGTGGTATCGGCCGCGACTTACAAGTTGTAGGTCGTGGGTTCGAACCCAGGCAGGCGCTTTACTTTGTGTAAATTATTTCATCACACTGCTCTCAAAAACGGTGAAGGAAAACGTCGTGAGGCAACTAGCATGTCCTAGAACCAAAAATTCGAAGACATGTGACACCCACCAACCCGCACTGGGCCCGCGTGGTGGATTACGGCCCATCCCCTCTCATAGAGAGGAGTCCTGTGTCCCAGCAGTGGGAACATTAATAGGCTGATGATGTGTCATGCAGTAAATACATTATTTTGTAAAGACATGGTAGGTCAATAGGTTATGTTCTTCAGAAAGGCCAGGTGCGCAGTACTCATAACCGGCGTGTGTGTATGACTAGATGTATGAATGTGAGTGAAGCAAAAGAAGTATGTAAGGATCGTAGCAGGTGGCGTTCTGTAGTTTCTGCCTACCCCCATGGTAAAAAGGCGTGAGTTTATGTATGTATGTATGGTAGGTCAATTCTCTCCAAAAGTTTATTTTTAACCTCCGACGGAAAAAGAGTGGTGTGTGTTTGTGTATCTGTCTGTGGCATCATACCTCTTAAACGGATGAACCAATTTTGATTTAGTTTTTTTGTTTGAAACGTGACTTTATCGCGTTCTTAACTATATTTGATGAAAATCGGTTCAGCCGTTCAAAAGTCATGGGCGTTTTACTGTATGAATCGGGCTGTTTTCGCAAGATATCGTGTCATAATTACGTGTTCAATAGATTGTCGATCGAAGCGTATCTACAACTAGATAAAAGCATGAAATTAAAATGTGTAAATTTTAATTTTTTTAATTTTACTTGTAGATATTGATATTGATTGATATTGTTGATAGATATCGTTACACACTTTGGATATTTTTCGTGATTTTTCGAGCGCGGAGTGACTTAAAACTGATCCACTCACGGGCGGCGGGGGACCCTGCGCAGCTGGTTTGGTCCCTGGGGTGGTCCAGTTACAGGGTTGTGGAGGTCAGATATGCAGTCGCTCCATGTCAAATACTGTAAAGGTACAAGTTTGTAGCCGACAGCAGACAACAGCAGCAGGCGACGTGTCGCTACGTTATGTCGCAGCGATACGTCGTAGCGTCATGTCGCTGCAGTCATGATTCCGAACCCGACTACAGACGACAGCGCCGTATTCCTATTGGTTCTGAGTGTTCCGTGAGACAAGATGTTTGACTACAATTACTCACTACTGTTTGCCAAGTGCGAGTTTTTTAACGTACTCACTCGTGATAACGTAAACGATCTCTTATGTCAAAATGAATACAAAAAAAGAGGTTTTGCCTTGCCGTCACCAGACGGCGCTTATCCAGTTTCAATACAAATTGGCGTTAACGTTTACGCGATTGAGCGTGAGTAAAAACTCGCACTAAGGCCTCTTGTCACTACTGAGGCCTTTGTGCGAGTTTTTTTCACGCTCGCGGAGGAGCTCGTGGCTAAATAATAACAGCCACACGGGTCGATCATCAAGGTTAAGCAACGCTTGACGAGGTCGGTCAGTGGATGGGTGACCATTTCAACATACCGAGTTTCCTCCGTGCCTCGGAAAGCACGTTAAGCCGTTGGTCCCGGCTGTCATTTGAAGATCTTTGACAGTCGTTACAGGTAGTCAGAAGCTTGAGATCTGACACCAGTCTCGCCAAGGTGTACCGTGTTACCCAGTTACTGGGTTGTGGAGGTCAGATAGGCAGTCGCTCCATGTAAAACACTGGTACTTAGCTGAATCCGGTAAGACTGGAAGCCGACCCCAATATAGTTGGGAAAAAGGCTAGGCTGATGATGACTTAGAAACCAGTAGTGTCTGCTGCTGATGTCAGCAGTCGGCTACGAACTTGTACCTTTATTCATCTGTATCCGGGTAGAATTGAAGCCGTATTGTTGGGAGAGAGGCCAGGCAGATTGAATACATATCATTTGTTACTTAATGACCTAACAAACTCATTCACACTCAGATAACCACAACCTTTTCATCTCTTATTACAAATGTACAAAAACGCGTGGCATTCGTCACAGAAAACGAAAAAGCCCAATATCGACGGCCTACCAAAGCGAAAACACGACACAGAAAACGAATGAAAAAAGCAATATGTCGCGGGACACACATGTTTGCGAATCTGTGGCGTTAAAAAACAGTGCCATCTCAAAGAAACTCCTTCAGGAAATCAATTCGTAGTTTAACATAACGGGACGTGCGACTGGTTTTTGTCAGTGTGGCTGCTAACATATGGGTCTAATATGTAAGTTACAAGATCGGTGTTCAGTGATCTATCGCCGTGACACCGCCGTGTTTACGATTCACTCTGGACGGGCGAAGCCAGGCGTACAACGGAACTGATATTTTTATGTCCGAGGCGCTATACAAGGGGAGCGATTAGATTTGGGTCGTGTGAGCTTCCTTGTGGAAGTGTGAGAATAAACGCGATGTTTATTTTTAACATACACGTGGTTTCTTTAAACACATTGGATATTTAAAATTCTATTTTTACTTCAGTACTGAACCTATTTCAGTGCGACAAGCTCAGAACACGTCTACGCTTGGGAGTGTCCGGTCTTGGACATCATTCGGGTGAAATAAAGATGACAAATGAAATTGTTTAACTTTTTGTAACAAGTAAAAATTAAAATTAAAAAAAAAACCCCGACTCCTATTATTTCATGCTTTTTAAACTACATAATTTATCTAGTAGTAGACACGCTTGGATCGACCATCTATCATACACGTAATTATGATACGATATCTTGCAAAAATCACCCGCTCCAAACAGTAAAACGTCCATTACTTTTGAACGGCTGAACTGATTTGAATTCAAACAAACACAAACATTATCAAAATCGGTTCATCCGTTTAGGAGATATGATGCCACAGACAGTTACACAAATACATTTTTTCCGTCGGGGGTTAAAAAGAAAAGCAAGTAGCAAGAGAATATTCCGGGTCAAGCAATTATGTGAGATTTTAATTAGACTATGCCTATGTAAGACTTCTGTGTACTTTGTCCATAACTACCTGCGAACGACTGAACTGGGAACCTGAAAAAAAATTTCATTACAAGAAGAAAAAAACATTTTCTTTTGTATTTGTATTATGTTTGTTTTGTGTACAATAAAGAATATGAATATGAATTTAACAAACAAAAAATGAGAGAGGCGTCTTTATGGACAACCGGTTGGAACGAAGTTCGTTGCATTAAATTTACAGTCTTTCAGTTTTGTAAATTATGACGAATCTAAAATAACAACAACACAGGTGATGCTCAGTGTAAACACACAATAGCGGCTGCTAGCGTAGGTACTGTTACTGTAAGTGTCTAGTCAGCGCGCGCTGGTACGTCTTCGGTTTTCTTCGTGCGCCTCCGGCTCTCTCCTCGGCGTCTCCCTTTTGTGCGGATCTTCGCTTGTACTATCCTGCATGCAGCACGCTGTGCATGGAACATTTGATCACACAAAAAATATTATTTATATTTATTTATGTCAATAAAAAAGGGTATTTAAACGTTAAAATTATAAATATTTTTGCATATTCTCAAAATTGACGGCAAGTTGAACCGATTGAAAAAAGTTTTAGCTACCTAGGTGTTCAGGAAGTGCCTCAAAAATCATTGCAAAAAGGTGTCGGTTTTTGGTGTCGCTTTTTTCATTGTTACATTTTTTCCGATCTGGGCCCTCAGCCCGCAAACAAATCAGAATTATAAAGTGCAATAAGGAACTATCACATTATTATCAGTACCATTTAAAGATATCAAAACAACACCGACTCATCGGACTCAGACAGCTATCGATGCCATCGACTGTCCGTGTCCTTCCGCGGACAACAGACTGACATCGCGCGGTCGAGCTTTGCCCGTACCGTGAGTTTTGCCCATAGCTGTTTTTCCCGTCGAATAAACTAGGATACGATACTACAGGCGCAGGCGTTAGGCATTCAGTGCGCACCAGAGCGACGAAGAGCGTTGTAAATAATTTTCAGGATCCGCTTTTGAGATTTTCCGTCAATTTTTGTGTGCTGTAAACTAAAAGAGGACACACTGTGGACTATTTTTAGTCGGCTTTGCTTTGATGGTAAAGTTATTTATCCGGCTTATATTCGTAGTGCACATTTACAATAGGTACCGAAGGGCACAGTTCTAACAGAATGGATGGTCGATGGGGCCGAAAAGTTCTGGAGTGGCGGCCGGGAAACGGAAGACACAACGTTGGAAGGCCTCCCTCTAGGTAGACCATCTGGCTGGACATCACATCATTCGGGTGAAATGATGACGATAAATGAAATTGTTGAGCTTGTTGTAACAAGTAACCGTGAACCGGAAGACACAACGTTGGAAGGCCTCCATCTAGATAGACCAATGACCTGTTCCATCATCACCATATCAGCCGAAAGACGTCCACTGCTGGACGTAGGCCTCCCCCAAGCGTCGCCACATTGAGCGATCCCGTGCGTCCCGCAACCAGCGGATTCCTGCAACCTTCACCAGGTCATCGGTCCACCTGGTGGGAGGCCTTCCAACGCAACGTCTTCCAGTTCGCGGTCGCCACTCCAGAACTTTTCTGCCCCATCTGCGGCAATCCGATGGATGTGAGACGCACAAGACCGATCAGTGTGGTGATGCTTGGAGAAAGCCTATGTTTAGCAGTGGACGTCTTTAAGCTGAAATCATGATGATGACCAAGGGTTAATTTTTGAATAGTCAGATTTGAAGAACACAAAACATGTCAAACCACCATTTTTATTCCCTATGCTAAAAGTTATCTGATGATTGATAAATCGACCCTCATCATCATCTGCCTAGCCTTTTCCCAACTATATTGGGGTCGGCTTCAAGTCTTACCGGATTCAGCTGAATACCAGTGTTTTACATGGAGCGACTGCCTATCTGACCTCCACAACCCAGTAACTGGGTAACACGGTACCTCTTGGCAAGACTGGTGTCAGATCTCAAGCTTCTGAATACCCGTAACAACTGTCAAAGATCTTCAAATGACAGCCGGGACCAACGGCTTAACGTGCTTTCCGAGGCACGGAGGAAACTCGGTATGTTGAAATGGTCACCCATCCACGGACCGACCTCGTCAAGCGTTGCTTAACCTTGATGATCGACCCGTGCGGCTGTTATTATTTAGCCACCCTAAATGATCGAAATATGTCTATGCCTACACAAGCAATAAATAACGTATGCGCTACAAAGTAAAACCAATCAATATTTTACAGCTATATTAATCAGTTGCAGATTATCTGGTCTTATGTGTTGCTCATAAATACTAGAGTAAATGGCTCAACACACTTGTAACACCGAGCTCTACAAACACGACTTTTCCCAATCATTGGCCGACTGACGGAAGATAGCCACACGAGATAGCATATAAGCAATCTTCATACGCGTGTGAGGGATAGCATGTCACAAGTCTATACCCGGGGATAAGCCACGCGCCCGACCAAGCTTAGTTTAATTGTGTTTTGTGTGTAAACATAATAAAAGGTGCCTACTTAATTACTAATGCGTGTTTTCACATTAACCAACACGACAGCGCGGCGGCGACGACACGATACGATACTTACGCTGCAAAAAATATTACAGGGACATTATACGGGCCCTGCTGTGTATTTTTAATATGTGGGGGAGAATAATACTTGCTGCTCTTACAAAAAATCACGTACATCTATCTTATAATAAGGAAAAATCTATACTTCTATACTAATATTATAAAGAGGTAAAATTTGTAAGTTTGTAAGTTTGTATGTAGGGGGTAATCTCTGGAACTAATAATCCAATTCCAAAAATTTTTTCACTGGTAGAAAGCTACATTATTCCTGAGTGCTATAGGCTATTTTTAAACCCGAAAACGGGTCCTGTGGGGTGGTCCACGGGAGCGAAGCCGCGGGGAACAGCTAGTCGTTGATATAGATATAAAATATAGAAAGGTTATTTCATTAAAAGTAAATAACACTTCT
This sequence comes from Orthosia incerta, assembly GCA_948252205.1. Lineage (NCBI taxonomy): Eukaryota > Metazoa > Arthropoda > Insecta > Lepidoptera > Noctuidae > Orthosia > Orthosia incerta. The sequence goes on from OX411748.1 coordinate 14,648,645, forward strand.
CAAGTGGGTTCTCGTAATACCATTAAAAAAGTTCGCTGACCTTTACAACTTCGATTTACAATCTACAGAAGATTGTAAATCGAAGTTGTATAACAAACATCTTTCGGAATTAATTTATTCAAATAACTTTAACTCTGATTACAATCAAAATAATATTGTATTAACCAACTTTCATTTTGGTAATCGGGACGTTCGTTCGGTATTCAAATTCAAATTTCGAATAACACAAAAGACCCATTCCCTCCTCACACAGAGCCATCCGACCGTCAGCTTTATGCCTACTACGTTCCCTTATCGTAAAGAAGTCGCAAAAAACTTATCTAAAGAAGTTATCTATCGTATTTTGTACCTTTCTGCCCTATCTGGGATTTCAATCCTTATCAACATCAATTCTCATCGGACAGCACATAAATAACTGTTTCAATTCACTATCCTAAAAACGCGAACAGAACTAACCAAATATATTACCTATGTACCTGCGTATTTGTAACGACACCAACTTATTTTAAAGTTTCATCCCCTATTTCGGTTTTAAACCCTCGTATATTAATTAAGTTATTAGTAGTGTGAAATAATACGAAAGTTTACGAGTGGTGCGTAGCAATTTCAATTCTAAATTAACATGCTACATAATTAAGCCTATCGCTATTAATCTGTTGCGGATTAGTTTGGCTATATCATTAAATTTAATGCAGGTCTCGGTGTTAAACCTGTACTTGCAGAGTTCTAATAACATTACACAGCGGGTACTTATGTAGGTAAGCACCTACAGGCCATCGATCGACACGGTACCGCAGTAATAATGTGACTAGCGAGTTGTTACATTCCCAGTAATAGAGCAAATCGGTAGGTCGTTACCGCAATCGAAACGGCTTAATAGGCTGCGTTAGGCTAACGCACCATTTAAAAAGTCAACAGAAACTCGTTGAAAGTACTTTTCTTTCATTGTTTCCGGCCGTGCGGAGTGCCCTCAAGACTCGAGGAAATTGACAATGAAGGTAAAGTTTATCTTCCACCGTCAGCCGTTTGAGGGCCCAAGACGTGACCCGACCCCTTGATTCCATTACGGCCTCGCCGCGACCGACAATGAGAATTAAAAGTCGAATTTTTACAGAGCCAATGAGCCGCTTATTCAATTGAAAAATCAATATCGCTATTCCCATAAATGAAGTTAATCTGGAGTATTATTTTCTTGCAGACATTCTGTTGAATACATTTTTTGAATACAATGTCTGCATCGATTTTTTTAACATCTTATTTCGATTCTTGAAAGACTGTGAGGTGACTTTATTAAAATAACTGAACAACGTTTGTTTTGAGGGTAGTTAGACAGAAATGAATATGATCTACGTACGACTATTTGTTTAACCATTGGCTCTACATAGTCCGCATTTTGCATCAATGTTTTCAGGACAAAACCCCAGTAGTTGTGCAGGACAAAACCCCTGTGTGATTGTTGCAGTGCCAACAATCACACAGGATCCCAATCCACATAAGTAAGTCTCTAGATTAAAAAACAAACTGGAATTCAACCTTATTTAGGAAATTCCGTTTCAAATAAATTATACAAATTCACTATTTAATGTCGAGTCCGTTTGCCTACACACCTTTAATCTTTGCAATACGCTGGGCACCTAAGTACCTGCTTGAATGTGAATGGCGGTCGCGGGAATGTCCCATTTACATAATTATTCCAAAGATTTTGCATACTTTTATAGCTGCTCTCCAGGTTATCGCTGCGATAAGTTACCGACATTACCGAAAAACTACAGACATAGGGAATCTGTATTTGGGAATAACGGGTATTTAATCACGTTCTAATGAGGTAGTAACATTTAAATGTTTAGGTCTTCTGAAATAATGTCCACTAGGTGGCAGCACTGAAACGTCAGGTCCAATTACCTGTAAAAATGCTTAAGTTTTCCGACATTCGTTAAATTGATTTCAACGTCATGGTGATGTCATAGGTTACGTTTTCCAAGTGGAGAGCCTTTGCCGAAGTGGCGCCAACTTGTGGCGTAAATTTTCCTGAATACTCCCATATTTTCATTTTTTTTTTATTTTAGCTAAGCTTGGCCACTATCTCATCTGATGGTAAGCGATGATGAGGTCGACAGTATAACACGCTTGCTTAGAAGTAACATTTAGTAAAAATAGGTGACTTTTTTTTGTTATTTTCAAAATGCAGAATATCTACCAGTTTTGCGATACAGGCGGTAACTACGCGGTCCCACTGCGGGTTGGTAGATGTCACCTCACCATGTTGCTTCACGATGTTTTTCGTCACCGTTTTCGGAGCAGGTTTTTTGTTGTTTATTTTACTAAATCTTGCGTCATCAGATTTTCAGGCTTATTTACGAGCAGTTGTGGCTTTTGTTGGCTCATTTTCATGACACTAGCGAATAACGTTTCATGTAGGCGCAGCCGCGATCACACTCTAAACGGCCAGTAATAAATTATTTCACGTCATTGTGCTTATTAGCAACTGGCCATAAATATAACGCTACTGCCCCAAATGACATGTAAGCGTTTGAATTTGGGTCACACCCTGCCGAACCTACTGATACTGGATACTTTTTGTATTGTGGAGTTATTGTGTTGCCTTCAAACATAATATACAATGTGCTATTTTGAAATGATACTGCAGAAGTAAACCTCAACAATAAAAACCTTTCACCCTTTACAAAAATCTCTGCTAAGAAGATTCTAAATACAAATTCTCTGTTGAAAATTCTAATTTAGAATCTGCTAATCAATTATTGTTGAACACTTCAGACTTTTTTTATGAATAAGACTTATTATTGATAAGTAAAAAAAGTTTTTCCAATTAAAAATTTTAAACAAGCTTTTAATCCAAACCAAACGTGTATGAAAAATTTCATTAAAATCGGTTGAGGATAACTGCTTTAAAATTAAGTTGCAAGATTTGACCCGAACACACTTACGTACATACATACATTGCAAGCTAATAAAGAGGTTGTAAAAAGAGTGATTTTTTCTGATCCGGAAAAAAAATCTAGTTGATACGTCTAGACGCTTTTCCGAAAATAAATTATTCCCTGTTATTTTTTGCTCCTTTAATGATAATGAGATTCTGAATTTTGTACAGGCAGGCAAATTGAAAATATGGCAGATTTATTAATAAACTCGTTATCAGGATAACGGAAATCGTGTTCGGAAAATGTATATCTAAATTTGATGAAGCGAACCGATATCGGTTCTTTAAAAACCTCATCATTACAAAATAGGTGATTTTATTAATTTGCTAAAGGCTTTACAGACTCAATATACCCCGAATTTGTAAAAGGATTTTAATTTTAATCATACTCTAATGGTACCTATAAAGATAATTACTAGACCGTTATCATCACATATGGCCAAAAAAAGGTATGTACTCATAGGGATGTTATTTTGGGAAAACAAAAGTAGCTTTTCAGTAATACCTACACGAGTTTTCGATAAATTTCCACAGATACAATAAATAATAGAAACAGAAAAATTAAATCTTTATTATTTTTTGTTCAAATTTCATATAATGTTTATGGGACATACAGATAAAAATACTTAACCATGATTCAGGTATGAAGCTTTTCATCCATAAAAAAAATATAAAGCCAAATAAATATCCGAGGTTTTTATTTCTACAACCATTTTCCAATGGCTTTGCTCTGCTCAATGAGAATGTTCACATCGATACAAATAAAATCATTTCATGTTTTCCTGTGCGGTATAGGCTGTAGATCTACCAATCTATGTTACTGCTAACTTATTAAACGTGAAACTTTTTACAAATCGTAAGAATCTTGACAAAGGTAATAGATAACTCTGATGTCTGTCTAACTCAGCTGTGATTGTAGCTTCTAAAATCTCGGTTATGAAAAATATATATAAACCGCAGGTCAAGATTTTTTGTCAACACTATTATATCACCACTAGCCATAAGTTTCTTTGTCTCTAAGTAATGATTAATTAAATAAATTATTTAAAAAAAATAGACATACCATTTTCTTCGACAAGACTTCTATGTTAGTTACTTATTTTCCAACTCGGAGTGCATTCTGAGCGGACTATTTGGTTTTCATGTCGGCTTTAGCAACAATCTCCTTTGGGATCTCAACACGGTTGACATGCCAGGTCCCAAGCCTTGTGAACAACATGGCAAACCATTTCAAGCTTAGTCTTGTTATAAATTGAATGTACAGCTTTGTGAACAGGTAGCAACAGAAATAAGTAAAGGGATTTTGATGAAAATATTAATTATAGTTACATAAGCGCGAAGTCAATCGAATGCGTACGAAGACGAGCGAATGAATGCGAAGATGCGCGAATTCGCACACATCCTAGAGAATGTGACGCGTCGTTTCGATGCAACTCTATCTGAATGTGCTTTTACCTTTAAGAATGTCTTAATTTTACAGTTTTCAGTATCATTCCCAATTAGTTTAATAGGTAGCATTCCTAAAACAATGCTTCAATTCGTAAAAACTTGAATAGCTTTTCGAAATGTCTCACTTGAAAAAAAGTAACGCTTCATTTAGTGGAAACCAGAGCCATTGTTCCGTACTCAATGAAGGCACTTGAAAGTGGAAATGTATACAATTTATTACTGTAGCCTGTCTACTCATCCGCCTTCATACAAAAGTAGGGACATACAAACGTACAACTGACGCTCTTTCACATGCAAATAAGTATGGAACCGCGGGTCTGTAGAGTGGAGACCGGAGGATCTCGCACGCCTCTAAATGGGCGACATGGAACACGTTTTAGATATCGAATACGATTTGATTCTATGAAGTCTTTGAATAGAATCGAAATCGAAGAGTGTAATGAATTTTTAAATACGTCTGTGTCAGTCAGCCAGTGTCAGTGACTTCAGAACATAATGTTTGCAATATTTGTAAGTATGTGAGAACCATGAATTAATGTATGTATGTAAATATTGTAAAACACTTTTTTTAAGAGTAAGTAAATGTGGAGTTTCGTGTCCGTTCTACTCCATAACAATCTACCTTTGCGCATAGACGTTAGAATCATTTTTTGGGTTCCGTACCCAAAGGGTAAAACGGGACCCTATTACTAAGACTCCGCGGTCCGTCTGTCTGTCTGTCTGTCTGTCCGTCTGTCACCAGGCTGTATCTAATGAACGGTGATAGCTAGACAGTTAAATTTTCACAGATGATGTATTTCTGTTGCCGCTATAACAACAAATACTACAACAGAATAAAATAAATATTTAGGTGGGGCTCCCATACAACAAACGTGATTTTCTTGCCGTTTTTTGCGATAATGATACGCGCGCGAGTCCGACTCGCACTTGGCCGGTTTTTTAATTTAATTTGTTGACGTTCAAAAGTGCCGCTTAATGGCCTAATCGAAATAATTAATTTGGCTTTGATAGGCCAAGAGAGCATAGTCATAGAAAAAATCTAGTACCTACATTAATATATTATACATCAATTAATCTGCCTAGCCTTTTCCCAATTATGTTGGGGTCGGCTTCCAGTCTCACCGGATTCAGCTGAGTATCAGTGTTTTACATGCAGCGACTGCCTATCTGACCTCCACAACCAAGTAACTAGGTGACACTGTACCCCTTGGCTAGACTGGTGTCAGATCTCAAGCTTCTGACTACTCGTAACGACTGTCAAAGATCTTCAAATGACAGCCGGGATCAACGGTTTAACGTGCTTTTCGAGGCACAGGGGAATCTCGGTATGTTCAAATGGTCACCCAGCCATGGACCGACTTCGTCAAGCGTTGCTTAACCTTGAAGATCGACCCATGCGGCTATTATTATTTAGCCATGAGCTCCTTCATACATCATCTAATAATAATTACAGAAAATGTACCAAACTGAAGCACATAATTATAAACTCCAGCATGAAAAGACGCGGTAGAAATTCCTAACGAAACATAATCTTCGAAAATATGTTTTCCATAATAATTTTCCTGTAATATTGTTTTAATACCGCAACATTTTGGAAAATCTTTTAAAAACATAAGCAAGAAAGAAAAAACCATTCCATCGATCAATTTAATTATGTTACACGATACTTTCTTTAAGGAAGTTCTAATATCTAATTAAGATCATTAAAGAAAAGCGTGCTGAGATTGATAAATTATCTGGTAAGCGCCTAAGTAAAATGTAATAATTATAAAAGTTTATAAAATAAATTCAATATAAATTGTTCTTGTAACATAAAACTTTTCTACATGAACTATTTGCTAAGTATTCGGGTTTCTAAGAAGTTAAATCTAGGTTCTTTTTATTCGTACTTTAAGTATAATAAACAACGTCTCGAACACGGCTTTTTGTTTTTATAGGTTTTCATTAAAAATTCGGAAACAGCTGGCTTTGAAATTGATCAAAAATGATACCGCAACCCTACTAGAACGTTTCAATGACGTCATGATTCCGTTGTGAGAGAGAGATGGAGCTATAAAGGAACAATAGCCCTATCCTTTTTTCAAAACGGGTTAATGATGGCAACGACATAATTTTGTCATAGGTTGCTCCACCTACTATGAGCTAATGAACATGGATCCTGTAATGTTGCCTGTATTGGAACACAGACCTCCTCTCTGTGTAAAAGAGTTCCCTATCTAAGATTCATAAAGCCTTGTCCTCCCGTTCACATTTGTATCGGCACATGGTTTCACATACGGAATCGGTAGCATTCTGCCATAGATTGGTTTCGTTACTCGGTCTCGGCTCTAAATCCGAATTTCAACGTACAGCCAGCCAGTACCAAGAATAAACCAAAAATTTCGTTTGTTGCCAACGACAGCCTAGAAAGAAGAATCCAGAGAGAATCTCAATAAACAAAGAAAAAATATTGTGTTCAAGCGATTCCATTTCTGAAAACGAACTACATTCATGAGTGATTTTGAAATCCTTTTTAGATTTGTGGAGCATATCGTTAAAAACCACAAACCAAATAATCCGTTTGCTTTTATGTAATTACTGATTTTGGGGAATGATAAACGATTTTACTGGCGCAAATTAAACATTTTGATCTATGCATTTTAAAACGCAATTTATATGTTCGGTTAGCTCATAAAGCTACTGACGTACCTGCAGTTTCCTAGAACAATAATTTGGATAAAACTAACAATTGAATGAAAAGTATGATGTCGCTTAATAGTACATTGTGTATTAAGGCGCCGATTCCCTTGAGTAGCTGATTTTCAAATGAGAGTCACGTCAAAATGGCTAGTCGTAATTTTTTGAAAAAAATATATGTTGTATTAGACTATTTTCTTAATAATTTGATCGGAGCAAATTTTGAGTTTTATTCGTATAACATAGTGTAATTAATTTTTAAAGTTATGTCTAAAACGGACAAAAACACGACAATCACACTAAAACCGCTGGGCGTATTTTAATAAAATCGACACCATCTCAAAGACAATTTAATTATCTACATTTTTATCTGAGGCTTTTTTTTTTTAAGTCCTAGTATAATAAGGAAAGTACAAAAAACTACTGAATTTTGGGTCGCGCGGGTGTGAAACGAGTGCGCGTTTTGTTCCCTCAAGGTCGTTGGCGTTAGTCGTCGTCTTAAGGGCGGTAAGTAAGGAATTACGATCGAGGCTCTACTAGAAGCCCGAAGTCGAAAACTGAGGGCTTTCTGAGCCAAGGTTCGTAATTCCCGTAACTTCCGTGAAACATACAATGTTTTTCATCACATTTGCGAGTAATTGTTGAATTATAGCTTTAATACACAAGTCAGCACAACTATTATTACGAAATACGTAAACTTTTTCTTAAGGGGATGGCGGGCTTTTTGCCCACACCACAGATTATACAAATGTTTCGTTTAGAAACGTTAAGGGCAAATACTTACGTAGATATTCAGCCATGACGGAGTGTAAAAAAAATAAAATAATTTCGACGTTTTGATACAAAAAACTATTAAAATCGATTATTAAGAACATTGAGTATTTAAGTAACATGTAGCGAGATTGCAATGATATTCCTGTTTAGATAACATTTTAAGACAATTTTTCAATTGCGTGTAAACTCCTTGCTTGAACTTGCATGACCTGTGTGCTGTGCTATAAATTAAAAAAAAAATACTTACCGACCTTGGGTTTCATGACAAAAAGAAAGCTCGAGGGTTTTATATGGGGCATTACGGCCAGGTTAACCTGTATGTTTAGATACTGTTTACGCGCAAGTGTGATGAAAAGATATTATCAACGTCAATACGGTAAGCAAACACCCATTAACAACAAAGAACAAGTAAGTATGTTAGTACACCATTTTCAGCCACTTAAGAAACAAAGTTACGCACTGCAAGTCAATTTGCTCAATAAAAACTTTACAATCTACACTCTCATAACAGAAAGTTTTGATTGCTCAAATAAACATTTAAAACACAGAGCCTAACTCTATAACAAGAACATAATGAATGCGAAAACTATTAACAAAAAGTAAACCCACATGGTAGCGTGACAAAGTTCATTTTCCAAAAGTTGAATTAAATTTAAAAGGATACATAAAACCTAACGTAGGACATATTACGAGTTGGCAAACTCAATAACAACTTGTGTAAAGCCAACATTGCAACTAATTGATTTCGTAAACTTGTTTGATTTAATTGGTGTCGAGCGGCTGCGATCCAAGTTTTTATTGACTGACATGCCATTCCAATTATTTTGATCGAATTCTAACAACTTTACGCGAATCAAGATTCGCTTTTTAATCAAAAATAAACATCCAATGTCTCGTGTCACAATGACGATCAATTACATCGCTAAGCTTAGAAAAACAAAAGCTTTTTCAATGCTTTCTTTGGAAATACTTATGAGTACACCGAACGAACATCTTCTATTAGAGGATACCTTGAGATGTTAGATGTTAGATGAGATGAAGTATTTTTAGCGTTAACGTACTCGTATGTAGCTGCATATTGAGATTACAAAGGCATTTTTTTATATTAGGGCAGGGGAGGAATGTTTTCAATCTCCCAGGGTTGTGCCCTAACAGACATTGTACAGAGGGGGTTCCAGGGTAGTCTTTTGAGAGATCACGGGGCCTCTTCGATGTGCTGATGTTGATCACCGGGGTGGCTTCAATGAGGTATAAAGCCCACACTCCCTGGTGTTTTCCCCAAAAGCCCAGGTGCCTTTTGAAGGTTTTCCCCGTTAAAAAAAAAAACTTCCGATGCAGGCGTTGGGATGAACCTATAAGATTTTTTTGGAATGGAGTTCCTTATCGCACGTTATAGTTCTGATTTGTTTACGAGCTGAGGGGCTAGACCGAAAAAAGTGTAACAATAAAAAAAAACACATTTTTGAGGCACTTCCCGATCATCTAAACTAAAACTTTTTCATTTCGATTCACCTTGCCCTCAATTTTCAGAATATGCTAAAATATTTATAATTTTAAATTTTGTTATTTTATATATTATGACGAAACTCGTCATATTTTACGAAACTGAAAGACTAAATTTAAAGAATAGAACTCCGTTCCAAGCGGGTGTCGATAAGATACCTCTCTCTTTTTTTTATTTGCACCTCTTTTATCCGTTAAGTTTCTGTAAAAAGCATTCGAGCGGAGAACAGAGGAGATTTTCTATGTGCATGTGTAGTGAAATTTAGCTGATGCTTGTCCATCAATGGAACAGTTAATCTATCGAACCCACATTAGTTTCTAAATGGGATACAATCAGTAACCACGATTATGTATGGCTGTTAGCCACACTTTGTGGTAAGTGGTTCTAACTATAGCCACCATTAGAAGAATATATGTAGGTGTTACTGCATTTAATATATTTCTGTAAATTACTCTTTGCTACAATAAACTAATATTATTAGAAGGGGAAATTGTTATTTTGCCAATGTTTGTAAAAGGTAATCTCTGGAAGTACATTCCGATCAGATTGTGATTTCACTGACAGATAGCCACACTATAGCTGAGTGACAGGCAATAGGGTAGTTTACAGCTAAATTTGTTTTTTGTCCGTCAGATAGATTAATAATAGTACATTATGGTACAAGTGTGCAATGTTGGTGATTACCGCTGAGGCGCCATTGAGACCCGAGCCGTAGGTGAGGGTCTTAAGAGAGCCGAGGACGGTAATCATAAATACACACGTGTATCATACGACGTTTTTCAACACACTTGTGAAGAAAATAATACAAAAAAATCATTTTCAACAGTAAAAACGAGTTGAGATTTTTTTTTCACAATGGCGGGCAAAATTAATCAGTTTTCCTATGCGAGCGCCTTTAACAATGGCGATCGGCCATAGACAAAAGAATGATGTTTTTTTTTGGCTTTTCGTGGATAGTGTTTTAGCCACGTACAAAATAGGGAATTTCAATTTTTCTTAATTACAGAGCAAATAAAATTTATATTTGAGTGAAAGTTTTATTTATTAAGCACGTACAAGTTGAAATTATCTAATTCGAAGTTGCATGAAATGAGCAAGCAATAGGTACATTAATTTATTTGTACTATTGAGCACGATCTTTTTTGTATCGAAACTTTTTTAAGAACAAAGCAACTCAACCAATAAATAAAGTAAAAAAACTCTATAACTCACTTGTGAATAATAGCAGTGAAAAAGTCACAGTTTGATAACAGGTATCATTATGTGCCTAATTGCGGTGAAATTAGAGCCACTTTATGAGCAAGTGTGTTGAAAAAAATATTGGACACGTATTTTTTCTTTTGACATGTAAACATAAAGTGACGACGATATAATGCGTTGAAATATCGTGAAACGTTACGCCACTAGTACACTTTATACTGCCTTAGTGACGTCACAAGCCCCCACTTGATGCGCCCAACTTTGATGCGCTTTAACTTTGTATTTTTTTATTGATTTGGTAAAGCAAAAAATACGTGTCCAATATTATTTAATAATCTCACTGACTGAATAGAATTATAATTTTTCTCCTCAGGAATCATCTCTATTTCATCTCGGAAAAACCTAAGATCCTGTGTTACAAATTTTATATTCAATTAATTAAATTTTAGAATGTCTAGATACGAGGAGCTCGTGGCTAAATAATAACAGCCGCACGGGTAGATCATCAAGGTTAAGCAACACTTGACGAGGTCGGTCCGTGAATGGGTGACCATTTCAACATACCGAGTTTCCTCGGTGCCTCGGAAAGCACGTTAAGCCGTTGGTCCCGGCTGTCATTTGATCTTTGACAGTCGTTACGGGTAGTCAGAAGCTTGAGATCTGACACCAGTCTAGCCAAGAGGTATCGTGTTACCCAGTTACTGGGTTGTGGAGGTCAGATAGGCAGTCGCTCCATGTAAAACACTGGTACTTAGCTGAATCCGGTAAAACTGGAAGCCGACCCCAATATAGTTGGGAAAAGGCTAGGTAGATGATGAGAATGTCTAGATACATTGAACAAGCGACACACAAAAGTAGCATTACATAATTGAAATTTTAGAATTTCCTTTTTCAGACAATACGAAGCCAAAATTCAGACGTTAATAGGTTTCCTATGACAGTACCTATCTCAAAATGGAAAACACTTTATCATTGTTCTTAATTAGTAAACGTATTAAAACTAATTGTTGTTTACAAGCTTCAAAGGCGGAGCTGGTAATACTCCGAAGTTATAACAAACAAATCACCGCCTGTTGATTCGGCTCTTAAATCGAATTACGTTTATTTAATTGAACACTCCTAAGTTAACGACATCGTTGACTCCGTTCGTAGAGATGTACCCATTTAAAAAGTTTAATGTTCTATCTCTATAGTTACCTGTAACCAATGACAAATTATGCACTTATTAACAAAATGTTCAAAATTCTCTTCCATAATTTGACAAAACGGTGTATTATTGTGCCATACGAGTGATAACAAAGTCAAAAAACACTAGTTTTGAACGTATTTTGACACGTTATCTCCAGCTGCCTGTTCATTAGAAAACCAACAATACAATGGCATATTTTTTTATGAAATTTGCAATTCTAATAGTGTTTTTTCTAGATCCCCGCTCCAGCTATGATGGAAAGCCAGCCTAAAATAAACGACACCTTTTTTACTTTAATTCTTATTGTTTTACTTGCTAAGAAACTAGACAACTTAGCGGCACTATCTACTAAACGAACAGCTGTAGCACATAGCCTGTGTCGTCCTTGTTACTTCAATGTACATCTAATGAGCTGGTCACAGTGTGATGTAATCTGTGTCCTACATACACACACACAAACAAACACACACACAGGCATACATCGTTAACAGTCGCCGCAAACTGTGAGCACTGTGACCCATATCTGGCCGGCACATAACTGACGTGATAAGCCATGAGTTGTTACTTCAAACTTATGACTTAACCCGTGTTTGATGCGGAACCAAACTTTTGCCGGCATGCACGGACTGGAGTTTATTTTCTATGAAGTCAGGGCAGTTAATTCAGGACCGATTTTGAGAACAATTTATTACCAACATTATATTGCCACTAATCAGTAGTTTACCTTTACCAAGGTTAAAACTGTCTTTATGTCTCAAAGACAAAGAGGCCAGAAGTGGCTATATCTTCATAGAAGAGACAATTGAGGTTAGAAGAAAGGAGGTACTTACCTGGACCAAGAAGGAATTCATGGAGATGAAAAAAGTATAAACTGTATTTGGAGTATTAAAGCTGTGAATAAATATGAAAGAATTTGCGTTGGAAGGCCTCCCACCAGGTGGACCGATGACCTGGTGAAGGTTGTGGGGATCCGCTGGTTGCGGGACACACGGGACCGGTCCGGATACTAAAAACATAATAAAATGAATATTTAAGTGGGGTTCCCATACAACAAATGTGTGTTTTTGCTGTTTTTTGCGATAATGGTACGGAACCCTTCGTTCATGAGTCCGACTCGCATTTAGCCGGTTTTTAGTATTTGTTGTTATAGCGGCAACAGAAATACATTATCTATGAAAATTCCAACTGTCTAGCTATCACGGTTCATGAGATACAGCCTGGTGACAGACAGACAGACGGACAGTGGAGTTTTAGTAATAGGGTCCCGTTTTTACCCTTTGGGTACGGAACCCAAAGGCATAGCACGCACTGCGATATTTATTCGCGCGATTTTTTTCCGCGCGAATTTTTAATACTATATAAGCGCGTTTTTTTTTTCGCAGTGCGTGCAGCTTCATAAATTTCCATAGGTCACAGAATGGGCAGAAAAAAAACGAGCGAATAAAAATCGCAGTGCGTGCTATGCCTAAAAAGGACTGCTAATGATAAAAAAATAACGCTAAAGAATACGATTATCTAGTAGTGGACTGACTCAGGCGGCCATATTTGTTCTTTTATTTTACCGAGTAGTTACGTGTGAGCCACACGAAGACTTTTTAGAAGGAACTTTTGTAATAAGTGTGCAATTCACACAATTATGTAACTACAATAATTATGTTGGTATATATTTTCACATCGTTTTAATACGAGTTAAGTAAACCTAGCTGGAAATCAGTGAAATCGTTCTATCATATCCTATTGTGAAAGTCCGTATGATTGGATGTTTGTCATAGCCTCAACAGCTACTCGGATTTTGATGAAACTTAACGAACGCGTAGACCAAAAGCTATTTATTCTACTGCAGGATAAGGCATCCCTTCGATCTTTTCACTTTGCCCAGCTTTGTAAGATTTTGGGCCAGTCCTTTGGGAAGGATTCCAGCCCTTTCTTTCAGCACCTGTCGCGGATCCACTGACTACCTAGTGTCTAAAACATATGAGTAATAATCAGCCTCCCAATTTACATTACAATACTTCAGTAGCTTGCTCTTTACAGAACAGCAACAACGTACGCGGTCGTGTTAAATGCTGAACATTTATGTTCCGACACGGCAGTGCAATGTGCAACGTTCGTGTTCTCTGACAGGTGGAGCCGGTAACACGTTCTCAGTATACGATCGCTATTTATTATTAAACGATAAGGTTTCATTACGTCATGGTACAGTTTGTATCTGGTAACACTCAATACTACTCGCCGTAAATACTGGGAATCGCAAGTGTACTGGGGGAATTTGAATAGTAGGTTTCTTCAGAGGGGTGAAAGTAAATATGTAAAGTGTGTTACTGAGGTACCAACTCCGAAACCGCATATTACGGTTAAGAATCTTTATTTCTCAAAAGAATTACTATGGCATTCACTTACATGAGAAATAAGATGTGGTGTGGTGGGTGTGGGGTGTGTGTGGTGTGGATATTCTGGTTTTTAAATGTTCCAATTTTTAACACGCTTTTATTACCTTGGTATGTATGTATCTATGTATCAATGTAACGGAATCTTTGAACGTGATTTTCACCCACTTCAAAACGTTGGATTGATTTGAAACTTTGCACACTTATCAAAGACCGATGACAATGAAATTATTTATATAGTTTGTCCCATTATCCTTACCAGGATCTACAGGATTAGCGACTTTTTAGTTCAATTTACCATTAAAGCGTGTTTTTTAGTTTTTAGAACTACAATTTTTTTATGCAAAACATCACAATTTTTCTCAATAATTTCGGATACCAATTATAAAAGTTGTAAAAAAAAAAAAACAAAATCTACCCACAGGGAAACTACGAAGCAAACAATTTCACTATGACAATTCAACTACATACATTACGATACCATTTATTCAAACTTAAGTAGTAGCCGTTGGTCCGGACGGAATAGCTGTTGAAGTGTGACAGATATTGCGCTTCGATGGATGGACGTAGTTAGCTTTATTCTTCAATAATTTGTTGCGGGAAGAAGGCATTCCTGATGAATGGTGCAAAAGTTTGCTGGTCTTTAAAAACAATGGTGATGTGCTTAAGTGCAACAACTATAGAGGAATAAAGCTAATGTCACATAGTATGAAAGCTTGCGAGAGAAAGGAGTGAAATAATTCAGAACCAATTCGGTTTTATGTCTGGTCGGGGGCAAACGGATGCCATTTTGCAATCAACCAGTTGTGCATGGGCATGGGTCGACGCTCGATCGCGTAAAGCGAGTGACGTGGGTCAAAAGAAGAAAGCCTACAACAGGGCTGCCAAGTCCTGCAAGAAGGTGTTGCGTGGAGCTCGATTCGACCACATTGGCCGAATAGGGGCCAAACTTGCTTCTTACCCAGCTGGTAGTAAAGCGTTTTGGTCCCTGGCTAAGTCGATCGAGTCGAACTTCTGCCGTCCCTCACTACCACCACTGCTGAAACCCAATGGGTCACTGGCCCACACCGCTGAGGAAAAGGCAAATTTATTTGCCTCTATTTTTGCGGAATCTTCGCGTCTGAATCCTGGTGATTCGGGGCCCCCTGCCCGTGCCCAAGAAGGGCAGTCGAGCTGACCCGGCCAACTACAGACCCATCTCTGTAACATCCATAGTCTGTAAGAGTATGGAGCGTGTACTTAACACTAAGCTCCTAGCATACCTAGAAACTATCGATATCCTTAGCGACCGCCAATACGGCTTTCGCCGAAATCGGTCTACTGGGGATCTTCTAGCGTATGCCATTCACATATGGAGTGAGGCCATCGAGAGGCATGGGGAAGCGCTTGCCGTCTCCCTCGACATCTCGAAGGCTTTCGATAGGGTCTGGCACGAAAGCCTTATCAGTAAGCTTCCTTCATTTGGTCTGCCCGCTGGTCTGTGTGATTGGATTGCAGACTTCCTGAGAGATCGGTCCATTCGAGTGGTTATCGATGGCTGCTCGTCGGACCAATTGGATGTTAATGCTGGGGTCCCTCAGGGGTCCTTACTCTCAGCAACATTGTTCTTGTTGCACATTAACGATCTGCTAAAACTTTTGGGTATGCAGACGACAGCACTGTTGCTGAGAGATACTTGTCCAACGCACGGGCTACTGTGAGGCCATGGTGGAGCGTTTGAACTTATCCTTGCAAGCAGTCTCCGAATGGGGCGACGCCAATTTGGTCAAGTTTAATGCTGCTAAAACGCAGGCGTGTCTTTTTTCCGCTAAAAAGAGCCAATTTCACCCGGCTCCAACTTTCCGTGATGTAACCGTGCCAATAAAGGACCATTTTGAGCTTCTTGGCGTTACGTTGACATCGATTCTCAATTTTGGGCCATACATTGAGGCAAAGGCTCAGCTGGCTGCCAAAAAGTTGGGATCCTTGCGAAGGTGAGTACGTACTTCACGCCGGAATAGCTGCTCAACTTGTATCAAGCGCAAGTTCGATCGTGCATGGAGTACTGTTCTCATCTCTGGGACGGATCTGCCAAATACCAGCATGATGCACTAGAGTCGATCGAAAAGCGGGCCAAGACTCATCTCACAACTCATCGGCAATGAGGCACTGGTCAAGTCAAAGCTCCAGAGCCTTGAAAATCGTCGCCGAGTTGCCAGTTTGTCGGTTTTTTATTGGTTACATTTCGGGGAGTGTGCGATGGAATTACATGATTTAATTCCGCCCAGCCCGTTCCATCATCGGACTACCAGACGTCCGGTGAAGCGTCATCGTTACATGGTGGACATCCCACCCATACGCACAAAACGTTTTGGGGACACTTTTATTACGCGTACAGCTAAAGAGTGGAATTCCCTGTCGGAATCTGTGTTTCCCGATAGCTACAATCTAGGGGTCTTTAAGTCAAGAGTGAATGGGTTTCTTCTAGGCAAGCGTGCTTCACCGTCCACCACATCATCGCTTACCATCAGGTGAGATAGTGGTCAAGCGCAAGCCTATAGACAATAAAAAATATGTATACACCAAACAATATTATGAATGTAAAAAAAATATAACTAAATGGATAAAACCACTCGAATATGACGAAACGGAAACTCTCCTGTAGCACACATCATAACTCATTCATGCGCCATTTACTCACATGTAAAACTTGTAGGTACACGAACACACCTCACACCCATAAACACTTTACACACACACATAAACACCCTACACACACACACACACACACATATAAACAACTCACACACATATACACCCCACACACACTTATCACATATACAAACCTAACTCACATAATAAAATACACGTAACTCAGACTCAGAGATATAAAATAACAGTCTTCTTTAATTCTCTTTTGTAATAATTTAATTTTGCTTATTTTCTCAAAATGTATAAATAGTAAATAGTGGCATAATTTTTTTATGTCATTGTAAGTAAATATAAGTTCCGGAACATTGGAGTGTCCTAATACAGGCATTTATTTGCTTAGAAGGACACTTCTGACACTAGGTAAGTACTACAAAAATTGTTAAAGAAAGTAAAAACTATTTGTATTTTGTATTTATTTGTATTTCATGATTTTAACCACAAAACAAATCATTACTACTATTATATAAAAATATAAATAGCCATCAATCCACGTCAAATAAGGACCCTTGAACCTGCAATTTGTAAAGATACTCTTCCACCTAATAGTTACCTATACAAAATAATTCTACCAATTATCGAGCCGCATTCCAATAATTTAGTTGTTGTTGTTTTACGACAGAAAAATCACGATCTAAACAACATGTCGTGTGTACACGTATACAGGCGTCACGCAATATTGCCCGGTCGATTGTAGCCTTGCAACCGCCACTTTTCCATGGCTATATTTTTTGTAAAACAAAATTACAGAGAGAGAAAAATAACAAAATTTATTTATTATAACGAAACTACTAAAGTGGAAAGCCAATCGTGAGAGACATCGTCGAGATTAAAACCACCACCAAAATTCAGCTATGAAGTCAAATAGCTGTAGTTTTTCAGCTAGTGCCTCTTTGAGGGTTCATCCAGCGTTGGTACCCTGGGTAGTTAAGCCCTCCTCGACAGTAACTGGCTGATCTCCACTCAAAAGTATGATAAAACTTTTATAGCTTGAGGCGAGACGAGAAAAGCTAAAATAAAGTTGTAGTCTGCTAGGTACTTATCGACTCCTAAAATTGAGCAAGAGATTATGTTTTTAAGGGGAAATTGTGACCACAAAGTGACGAAATCATGCTATCGGCCAATATAAAATTGTAAATAAGATAAATTATATATTATCATCATCATTTCAGCCGAAAGACGTCCACTGCTGGACATAGGCCTCCCCCAGGCGTCGCCACATTGACCGATCCCATGCGTCTCGCATCCAGCGCCTGCCCGCAACCTTAACCAGGTCATCGGTCCACCTGGTGGGAGGCCTTCCAACGTATCGTCTTCCGGTTCGCGGTCGCCATTCCAGAACTTTTCGACCCCATCGGCCATCCGTTCTTCGAGCAATGTGCCCTGCCCACTGCCACTTTAGTTTGGCAATTCTTCGGGCTATGTCGGTAATCCTGGTTCTCTTGCGGATTTCCCCTTTTTAGATTCGATCACGCAAGGAAACTCCGAGCATAGCCCTCTCCATTGCCCTTTGAGTGACTGCAAGCTTCCTGATAAGGCCCATTGTAAGCGACCACGTCTCAGAGCCATATGTCATCACTGGCAACACACACTGGTCATAGACTTTCGTCTTGAGACACTGTGGTAAGTTGGACGAGAAGATACCGCGCAACTTCCCGAACGCTGCCCAGCCGAGTCGGATTCGACGGTTGACCTCTTTCTCGAAATTGGCCCTACCCAATTGGATCGTTTGGCCCAGGTAGACATAATCGTCCACAACTTCGAGTATAGAGTCCCCGACCTTGATAGGAGTGGGTGCAACATGGCCATTCAACATCACCTTGGTTTTTTCCATGTTCATCTTAAGACCCAGTCTTTCGGAAGCTCTACTGAGGTCATCGAGCATCGCACTGAGGTCCTCCATGGTCTCAGCCATGACCACTATTTCGTCGGCAAACCGAAGGTGAGTGATGTACTCGCCATTAACGTTGATGCCAAGCCCTCTCCAATCCAGAACCTTGAAGACATCCTCCAGCGCAGCAGTGAACAGTTTCGGAGAAATGACGTCTCCCTGTCTCACGCCGCGCTAGAGAAGAATTGGTTTCGAGATCTGATCCTGAAGACGGACTGACATAGTGGCGTTCTTGTACAAACACTTCAACACTTCAATGTACCGGTAGTCGATCTGGCACCGTTGGAGAGACTGCAGTACAGACCAAGTCTCGATCGAATCGAAGGCTTTCTCGTAGTCCACAAACGCTAAACAGAGAGGCAGGTTATACTCTTCGGTCTTCTGTATAACCTGCCGCAGCGTATGTATGTGGTCTACGGTGCTAAAGCCTTTTCGGAATCCGGCTTGTTCGGGAGGCTGGAAATCGTCAAACCTGCGCGCGAGACGATTCGTGATGACTCTTGAAAACAACTTGTTGACATGGCTAAGAAGTGAGATGGGCCTATAGTTCTTCAGCCGGGAATTGTCACCCTTCTTGAAGAAGAGTACCACCACACCCCTGCACCATGCCTGTGGCGTTTTGCCCTCGAGTATGACGGAATCAAACAGCTTCTGAAGGGCCTTAAGGACCGGTTTTCCACCCGCCTTCAGGAGTTCAGCCGTGATTCCGTCATCACCCGGTGCCTTGTTGTTTTTAAGCTGTTTCAGAGCCATCCTAATCTCGTACAGGCTGACGTCCGGAATATCTTCGGTATAGTGTCGGGTCAATCTAGCTCTTGGGTCGTTTGCTAGATTCGCAACGGGCTTGCTGATTGATGTGTACAACTGCCCAAAGAATCTCTCGATCTCCCTCAGAAGCACTGGTTTGGCGGATACGATCCTGCCATCATCGGTCTTCAGTTTCGTGAGCTGGCTTTGCCCAATAGCCAGATCCCTTGAAAAAACCTTGGAGCCTTTATTTCGCTCAATCGCCTCTTTAATACGCTCGGTATTAAAGCGGCGGAGGTCTCTTTTCAAGGATTTAGAGATCTGTCCATTGAGCTGCCGGTATTTGCACGCCTCATCTGAAGACTGCAGGATCAACTCACGCCTCTCCTTCATAAGCTTGAGGGTAGAATCAGAGAGCTTTTTGGTTCTATCTGTACGACGGGTCTTGAAAAACTTAGACCCGACCGTATGGACAGCTTCCACGAACCCGTCGGCGTAGTCGTCCACGGAGCTCCCTAGGCACTCGAAACGATTTTGGAGTTCGAGCTGAAAGCTCTCGGGGTTTCGGAGCTGGATCCGTGCTGGACGGAGCGTGGGCTTCATCAGTCGAGACCTTTCAAGCTTAATATTAATGTTCAATGTGCCTCTTACCATGCGGTGATCGCGCCCGGTTTTCACCGAATTGATCACAGAGACATCATTGAACATTTGCTTCTTGGTTGACATGATGAAGTCGATCTCATTTTTTGTTGCACCATCGGGGCTCTGCCAGGTCCACTTCCTGTGTTCACGCTTTTTGAAGAAGGAGTTCATCATAAAGAGGCCCTCCTTCTCCATAAAACTGGCCAGTAGGTGACCCCGGTGGTTCCGTCGTCCAACTCCAAATTGCCCCACTTGCAGCTCATCCTCGTCTCGTTTGCCCAGTTTTGCGTTGAAGTCCCCCATGACAACGGTGAAGTGAGTTTTGAAACCATGCATGGCTCTGGAGATATCCTCATACATGGTCTCTACCTCGTCGTCGGGGTGTGCCGAGGTTGGGGCGTAGACCTGTATGAACTTCAGCGAATATCTTGAGGATATTCTGAGTATAAGGCACGCCACCCTGGTCGACACACTCTCGATCTTCACCACGTTGTTCACAAGGGACCTGTGGACGATAAACCCGACACCACCCTGGGACTGCCGGTCACCCTCTCGGCAATAGAGCAGGTTACCGGATTTGAGGATTATCGAGTCCTCCCCCTCCATCGAATACTCCATCGCAACCTGCTCAATTCCTCTTCGAGTTCGGTGATCTTCTCGTCGGTCCGAAGTGTACGCGTGTTGTACGTAGCCAGGTACAGTCGTCGGTGATTTTTTGGGTAGCCGGATCCCGTCCGGAGATTCTTGGCACCCCTTGCCATGCCGTAACCTCGACCGCTACCGTAGTCGAGGGTAGGCAGGCTGCCGGGCACTAGGGGCCATTTTTTATTTGTGCTATTCATGGGGGGTTTTTGCCATAATCGCCACGCTTGGCAGGCGGGTTGGCGATCGCAGTATGGTTGTTGTAGAAGCACAGAGAACGCTGCTGCCCATTCTCTGGTTTGTCCCTTAGTCGCCTCTTACGACACCCACGGGAAGACATGGGATGGTGAAATTCTTTACGTCCGGCACCATACGGAACTAAAAACTATAACTAAAACTATATATTATTATAGAGCAATATTATATAATTATAGAGCAGTGGTGGCCCAGTGGTATCGGCCGCGACTTACAATTTGTAGGTCGTAAGTTCGAGCCCAGGTAGGCGCTTTACTTTGTGTAAATTATTTCATCACCACTGCTCTCAAAACGGTGAAGGAAAACATCGTGAGGAAACCGGCATGTCCTAGAACCAAAAATTCGAAGACATGTGACATCCACCAACCCGCACTGGGCCCGCGTGGTGGATAATGGCCCATTCCCTCTCACAGAGAGGAGGCCTGTGTCCGAGCAGTGGGAACATTATTAGGCTGATGATGAAGATAAATTACCAGTAGTAGATTGTCTTAAGAATCATTTCACCTATATGAAAAACCAGCTCCATCCTTACATCAAACATTTGACATGCTGGCAGCTTCAAAGGGTGTACCTATGTGAATAATTTCGGTCGGAATCCATTAATTCTTTGAAACATGCCAAACGATGGATCACCCTCACTGCACTTTT
Organism: Orthosia incerta; assembly: GCA_948252205.1. Lineage (NCBI taxonomy): Eukaryota > Metazoa > Arthropoda > Insecta > Lepidoptera > Noctuidae > Orthosia > Orthosia incerta. The sequence goes on from OX411748.1 coordinate 14,670,275, forward strand.
CCGATTGAAATGGCAAAAAAAAGGTATGCTCGGTATGGCACGTTTTATAACTTTCTACAAAATATTTCTATGACCAGAAAATATGTCTAATAAAAGCGGCCAACTGTAAGTCAGACTTGCACACCGAGGGTTCCGTACAAACAGCAATAGTCACTAAAATAATTAGGTAACATTACTGATGTTCTTAAACAACGAAAGCACCGAAAATTGCTCTAATGAAAAGATAAACTAGATTGAGATACAAAAATAAATTTCTCGTTGGAAAACTGTCGTCCCCATACATCTACATAATGTAGCATGTTGCGGTCAGTTTACCATACCGTGCCAAAAACACCATAAGCTAAAAAACTTAACCTTATTGTTAGCCAAAGACGACATACAAATAAAACTGAAAATATTACTAAAATCCAGAACAAATGCCGCGAAAAGAGTTTAAAAATGACACCTCCGGGTACTAAGCACAAGATTATTTTACTTAAATTTTATCAGGAAGCCTACTATTATATCTACCGTAACCGAGCGAATCTTCCGATTCACCGCGGTATTATTTAATAGGCAGTTGGCTGGCAACATTCCAAATTGAATAACAAAGTGGCGATTAGTGCACAATACAAAAAAAGGGAAAAGACGCCAAGCCAAGAGGCCGACGCTCAGTTCTTTATCGATGGTTTCATAAAAGATAATGACGATTTCAGTTACAGTTTTCTTTTTAAAACGATCGCTCTAGAAATAGCGAAAGCTATTGTTGGGCTTTTTATGTGAGATTTGCCTATGAGGGGTGTTCGGATTTTCATGAAACATATGTTTTTCGGTTTACATATTGACATTTCAAAATGAGCAAATGGCATATTCACTAGCGCATAAGAAATTAGAAACTATTAGGTCTGTTCGCTGTTTCAAAAAAGTGACCTACAGAAAGTGACCTCCATAGTACTTACATAAACCCTACGCCCTTAACGATACCTACTAAATGTGTACATAGATGATACTAATCTTGCAACTAACACAACCCTTAATTTCATTTGCTAATTATTGGCCATACTGATGCCGGTAGTTTAATTTTAGTCACAATATCTATGTAGTCACTTGACATCGAAAACGTTCAACTCAACTTTACTCGAGAATAAGCAATTTCATATTACCTCTTGTGATCTAACTTCCCTGTGATCCCCAGACGTAATTGCGTATTTAAGTCAAGCGTTCAATTTTGATGGCACAGAATGTCTAGAACTGAGAAATCATTTAAGTACGTAATACTAATAGGTGAAATTCGAAGTGTGCTGAAATAAAGCGCCAAACGGGTTAAATTTTAACTTCATTGCCAATTTTCTTGAAGTTCTTAGGCATATCCAAGAAAAAAACCAAAAAAACTCCTTTGTGGAATTTGCTATTTTGTTTCACAAAGAAAATCGTTAAAATTATTGTCTTCAGTGAAACTTCGGAGAACAACGTTTACTATGCAACATTAAATTTTTAAAGTGCATCGTCCGACCGACCGTTAGGTAGCCCTTCAAGTACCTTTACCCTTGTCTTGGCGAAGCACGCAGTTTCAGATTAAACTTCTGAAATATTCACGTAATAGATTCTGTGCTCCTGCTTTTTATAATATCGTGGGTAACTACGTTACGTGCAAAGTATTCGTAAACACAGAGGAATAAAGTTTAATTTTATTCTTTAAATGCAAAATGTTGCCATTTTTACTTGCATGCTGGCCCATAGGTTCGCAAGTTGTACAAAGGAGGTAAAAATTACGCTCTTTAGGGCGTATTGCCAATCTCTGTACAAGTGCAATCTATGGTTCGGTTATACTAAAAGCTCTTACAATGCTCTGCGAGTCCAATACAACAACGCTTTCAGGGTAATGTTGGGACTACCGCGCTTTTGCAGAGCATCGGGAATGTTCGCGAAGTCAGGCGTGCCAGACTTTTACGCCATTAAGCGGATTCGGATAGCATCTCTGATGCAGCGAGTGTGCAATAGCTCCAACAGCCTTGTAGCTGTTGTGACCACCCATTGATGTAGCCCTGGATGAAGACTCATAGAGCGTCTTTCAAATATGTTAAATAACTTTTTAAATTTAGAGTACTTTCGCAATTTTATGTGTGTGAATGTAATAGTTTCAAGCACGCCACCTGTCGGCAAATCAAGTACAACTACGCTTTGGCGAGCTTTCTCTAACCACTTGCGAGGCGGGGACAGCAGAAGATGGCAGTTGACTACTGAAAGCCTTATAGCTTACACGTCGTAAAATTGGTGTCAATCCGTAATATTAGTAAGCAAGAATGTAACTTATGTCTATTTGAATATACTCAGTGTATCGAATAATTTGTGTGATTTCACTTTCACGATTCTACCCGACGACCTGTCCACACACGATGTCTTAACCTAAGGGAATACATCCTGACTTCCCGATGGTTTACATCTATCGGTCAGCCTTACTGCGACATATTTAATAATCCTTTACTACTTGCGTTATGAAATCAAACAAATATGTATGTATATACCTGGTTTTCATTATGAGTAATTTTAATAAAGTACGCACCAACCCACCACGCTGCAAACATTTGCGAATGAAATGCCAGTACTGTTGAACAATATCCTCCAATTGTGAAGTGAAATATTAAAGACAAGGAATTCAATATGCTAGAGTACGAAAAAGTTTATTATCTCTAAATCAAAATGCATTTATTTCTGTTGACTTCGTCTAATACTGTGGCAGTGACCCGCTGCTAGTAACCAATCCAATTCGCTTTTATCCTTTCGCTACATAAAGCAGATTTAATTTAAAGCCTTCGACTACTCTATCGTGACCTATATATTATCTAAATACTGTATATTATCTAAATATACAGGTCACGATATGTATATTCACTCATCACGAAATATCTAAAACCACTTGACGTATAAAGATGACGGTTTCTCAATTAACTTAAGTGAACACTAAGAAAGGATTTTTGGAAATTCCACCAATTTGGGTAAAAAACGGGTTGAAAATTTTAAGAAAAATCTAATTACTTCGGCTCATATTCTAAAACTTGGCACAAATAGTAATCTAAGTAAAAGATAAGGTTGACATTATTAGATTTGGGGGTGGAGATTCTTCCATACAAACTTCAACACCCCCAAAAGACGATGTGGGGTGTTGAAGTTTGTATGGAAGAATCTTATTTCTTGGGTTAATAAACTTGAAACTTGGCACAAATACTAAAGTAAATAAACAATAAAGATTATCATTATTAGTTTTTTCGAAACTAACCCCCAAAAGACGATTTAAGGTGTGTAAAAGTTTTTTTGAAGAATCTTTTTTCTTGGTAAACTTCTTAATAAATTTGATATAAATACAAACCTAAGTAAACAATAAAGGTTGTCATTATTCGTTTTTCGAAACTACCCCCAAAAGACGATTTAGGCGGTGTTAATTTTTTTTGGAGAATCTTATTGATAGGGTTAATAAACTTGAAACTTGACATAAATACCAATCTAAGTAAACAATAAAGGTAAGATTTTCGAAACATCCCCCAAAATGTTTTTTGAAGAATTATCCCATTTTTAGAGTTCCGAAGTCAACAAGGAAACCTTATAGTTTCGCTCTGTTCGTCTGTCCGTCCGCAGCCTAGCTCAGAGAATCTAAGTACTAGAAAGCTATTATTTGGCATGGATATACATATTAATAATTCCGAGTAAGTGGTAAAATATAATCATGAAAAAAAAATTTTTTCGGCTTCCTCCTATAGACGTAAAGTGGTTATGTTTTTTTTTTTTCTCGTATTTCCCTTGGTGTGGGGTATCGTTGAAATAAATATTAGGTTTGTTTACACCATTTTTCGATTCAGAGATCCGTTTGCGTAAAATTAAGCTTTAAATTGCAAATTTATGTTAGAGTCAAGTGTACCCCCGCCCTGCCATCGAAATGGTTACTCTTAGCTTTGTGAAAAAATTCACGGCAGTAGTAAAGGCTTTACAAGTTTACAAACTTATAAAATGTACTTGGAACAGTAAAAAAATTGTACAAATGCCATTGAAAAATTACTTAAATAACGTTGTTAGCTGTGTAAAACAGACTAAACATATGCTTATGAACCATGTAAAAACATACAAAAATAAAATCATAACAGGCTTTACAGGTTTACGAGTAATAGTCGACCAACTTATAAAATGTACTTGGCACAGTAAAATTTTTGTACAAATGCCATTGAATAATTACTTAAATAACTTTGTTAGCTGTGTAAAACAGAAAGTAAATATATGCTTATGAACCATGTAAAAATATACAAAAATAAAATCGTAACATCCTTAATAATAATTATTATTTCTAAATTAATAATGTTTAAGCTCAAATAACGCATTGAAGTGGCTGGAGTCGTTGGCAGTACCGGTCCGTAATCCATACGGCGCATGCGCGCTGGGGAGTCTATTTTGTGTTAGTGCAGAAGTATTTTCGACGTTTTGTAATCTAAAGTTAAATTAGATTCGATTGCCAAGCAAATGACAATTTTCTTTTGTCGATATCCATCTATAAAGTCAATATTCGACCCGACTACATCACTAATTGAGTAGGGTAAAACTTTCCAGAATGAAATAGTGAACACCGCAGATTAGAGGTATACATACCAAATTTTTCAAATTCCGAAAGAGAAATAAACAAGGAGCGTGCGCGCTGGTATCCAGAAACGAACCATACCATTCCCTGTGGGCGTGCTTCTCCGTAGACCACATCATCGCTTAACATCAGGCGAGATATTGATCAAACGCGAGCATATACCTAGATTAAAAAAACATCATCCTATGTGGACCCGTTTTCAGACGTTGTGTGCTGAAACCGTTTTTATGTAAATGTAACAACAACAAAACCCTCTTCTTAGTCCGCATTATTATGCAACTTCGGGACCCTATTACTGCGCGTGGCCCGACACGCACTTGGCCGGTTAATTTTTTTTGGAGAATCTTATTGATAGGGTTAATAAACTTGAAACTTGACATAAATACCAATCTAAGTAAACAATAAAGGTAAGATTTTCGAAACATCCCCCAAAATGTTTTTTGAAGAATTATCCCATTTTTAGAGTTCCGAAGTCAACAAGGAAACCTTATAGTTTCGCTCTGTTCGTCTGTCCGTCCGCAGCCTAGCTCAGAGAATCTAAGTACTAGAAAGCTATTATTTGGCATGGATATACATATTAATAATTCCGAGTAAGTGGTAAAATATAATCATGAAAAAAAAATTTTTTCGGCTTCCTCCTATAGACGTAAAGTGGTTATGTTTTTTTTTTCTCGTATTTCCCTTGGTGTGGGGTATCGTTGAAATAAATATTAGGTTTGTTTACACCATTTTTCGATTCAGAGATCCGTTTGCGTAAAATTAAGCTTTAAATTGCAAATTTATGTTAGAGTCAAGTGTCCCCCCGCCCTGCCATCGAAATGGTTACTCTTAGCTTTGTGAAAAAATTCACGGCAGTAGTAAAGGCTTTACAAGTTTACAAACTTATAAAATGTACTTGGAACAGTAAAAAAATTGTACAAATGCCATTGAAAAATTACTTAAATAACGTTGTTAGCTGTGTAAAACAGACTAAACATATGCTTATGAACCATGTAAAAACATACAAAAATAAAATCATAACAGGCTTTACAGGTTTACGAGTAATAGTCGACCAACTTATAAAATGTACTTGGCACAGTAAAATTTTTGTACAAATGCCATTGAATAATTACTTAAATAACTTTGTTAGCTGTGTAAAACAGAAAGTAAATATATGCTTATGAACCATGTAAAAATTTACAAAAATAAAATCGTAACATCCTTAATAATAATTATTATTTCTAAATTAATAATGTTTAAGCTCAAATAACGCATTGAAGTGGCTGGAGTCGTTGGCAGTACCGGTCCGTAATCCATACGGCGCATGCGCGCTGGGGAGTCTATTTTGTGTTAGTGCAGAAGTATTTTCGACGTTTTGTAATCTAAAGTTAAATTAGATTCGATTGCCAAGCAAATGACAATTTTCTTTTGTCGATATCCATCTATAAAGTCAATATTCGACCCGACTACATCACTAATTGAGTAGGGTAAAACTTTCCAGAATGAAATAGTGAACACCGCAGATTAGAGGTATACATACCAAATTTTTCAAATTCCGAAAGAGAAATAAACAAGGAGCGTGCGCGCTGGTATCCAGAAACGAACCATACCATTCCCTGTGGGCGTGCTTCTCCGTAGACCACATCATCGCTTAACATCAGGCGAGATATTGATCAAACGCGAGCATATACCTAGATTAAAAAAACATCATCCTATGTGGACCCGTTTTCAGACGTTGTGTGCTGAAACCGTTTTTATGTAAATGTAACAACAACAAAACCCTCTTCTTAGTCCGCATTATTATGCAACTTCGGGACCCTATTATTGCGCGTGGCCCGACACGCACTTGGCCGGTTTTTATTAATTTAACAGTAGCTTATATTTGGTCGCCTTCACTAACTGCACATAAGAAAGGCATCTGCACATAAGTAAGATAAAATACGAAACCACGCAAAGTCGCGGGTGGAGTGCTAGTCTCCGCGTGTTTGACATTTTATGTAATACTTATTTTCAATAAATGATTTAGAGTTCATATCGTTATTATTATTACACATTAATGTAACCAAAGTACTTTTTTTATGAACTATTCCAGTCTAAAACTCGCTTACCTCGTGCTGTCGTTGGTGTTTACAAAACTCTCGGATTTTAGTCAACGGTGTACGGCATGAGAGTCTATTTTTGTTTGCATGTGTACACAGTCGCGTGTTGAAATATGCCAACCCCTCCAATTAAGGGGCAGGCAAAGTGCGACGAGTGTACGTAAGCAGGTCGCGGCGATATCATAACGTTTACATACGACTTTTAAACGAGATTGCCGCGGGGCTTATGAAGCTTTTCGTTTCAGGACGCAGGCGATACATTCTGCATCGGTGCACTCTCCGTGTGCCCCAAACATTTTACTAAACCACCCGTAAGAAAAATAATACTGCCGTAAAAAAATGTAGGTCAGGGGGTATCAATTTGATATCGAGTAAGTGACAGATGTATACAAGTCACATACATCCGTCCCTAATTCTAAGAGCTTATAGTCACCCCCCAGGATTTTATACTTTTTTGACGTATGGTCTTTTCCTTATGTGACAAACTTTTCGGTCCAAAACTACTTCATAAAAGTTACTTAACTATTTTCGCGACGAGACGTTACTTATCCTCTTATTTCTGAACGTTAACAAAAAACCACGCCATTTTTGAGACGCGGCTTCAAACTTTCTCATTCACAGTCCCTCGTTTATGAAACGAGAAAATTCAGACTCTCTCGTTCCTGTCAAGAACAATCGTGAAGTTAGTTTCGCTGAATATCATAACACAAGTGTACGGTCAAACATATCTCGATCTTGATTCGCGGATTACGTGCAATTAGCAGATAAATAAACGAGTCCATTAGCTTTAGAACAGTGGACCGTAATTACTCGGGCGAGGTTTCTGTTAGATTCACGGAATGCCAGATTAGGGGTAATTAAGTCTTGTGGGAGTGCAACCCAGCGACGACCATTATATGGGATAATGAGGTGTCCAGTCAGCCGGCTCTTGTAATATGTAAATTGAATTTTCTATGCCCTCCCAAAAGGACGACTAGTTTTAAACGAGTTAGACGGACGAATCACGTTCGTTCGGGCACCGACGTGAACCTTTTTATGTCGTCATTATTGTACCAAGCACACGAAATTCCAATTAGTCTCACAACTGCACTAATAATTAGGTTCAATCACAACAATCAAACGATGTAGGACATGTCATTTCAATAACAGTATAACAAGAATGCCAGTTCGCAACCACCACATAATTTATTAATGGACAACTAGCATAATTTACTAGAGACACTAGTAAACCTTATAATGAATGATAGGAAGTCACGCTACAAAACATTTAACTCATGATATAAACAATCTTTTATCTAGTCTAGTGTCGTTTAGTTATTCAAGTTGATGTTGACTACATTTTTACAAAAAAGAAAACTATCAGCGTAACCGTTACCAAAAAAAAACTATATATTTTTATGTTGCCAGCCAACCATCTGAAAATCCTTTGTGCCGATTTGACGGTATACGGTAACGTTAATAAAAACGGATAGGTGTCGCCCGCACACCGCTATAAAAGAGGTCCACAATTATTTCTACGGGCAACCCTATCTCGGGCGCCCCTGAAAGAGTCGTACAGTGGGAGGCGAACAGCGACAAAAATTCCAATACCGTGTGTTAGCACCGCCGTGTTGCGTGCCACACGTTTTCGGGTCACACGAACCACTAGCAGAAAAAATAGGTTGAAATCAAATATTCATTCCATCTAAACGAAAAAATCAAGCAATTGAAAATTAAGCAACATTTTTTAACAAAACTTAATGAGTGGCTTAAGCATTATTACTTGCACAGTGATTCCACGAGGGATAAATATTTGATGAAGTATATTTCGTAGTTGTTTGTAGCGAGATAAGCTGAAGGCTTTAGAGTAATCTTATTAAAATTAACGAACTTGATATTTTATTCAAGATCACTAATTGCGACTACTTCTACTTAATATTTTTAAGTAGGAGCTTTTGAATGAAACGATATCCCCGAGGGCTTATTTCGGTAAAAGAGATCCTGTCAAAAATGTGAAGTAATTCATTAAACAAGAAGAAAAAAAATAATAAGTAATAAGAATACTTGATTATGAAAGGCTGTGGCGGATCATTCTTTCATTTCTGAAAAGTATTTTTCTTTGTTTACACCTAGTTTTTTCCCGTGGCTTCGCTTGCGAATTTTGGATACTATTTTTCTGGTTGAAAGGTCGAGCCACACAGTCGAATACTGTCTGGGTCTGTAAAGAGAGTTGCCGCGGCCCTGGCACAAGCAAGTAGGAACACGGGTAGGTTTAACTCAGTAAAAGTCTGACACGCCCTCCCACTTCACCCAGAGCGGGAGAAGTCATTGGATGACTACTCACCCAAACAATTTTTTTTTTTAAATGGCGTGAATGTGTAACAAAACAAACAAACTCACATTCGCATTTATAATATTAGTTATGATTCTATTTATTGACATTTATGTCATAGAGTCAATTGGGCTGTTAAAAATTACACGAATCAAAATAGAACCGATGTTTTACCAACATAACTTGAAGGGTTAAATATGTAGGTACTTTTAAATAGTAAAGCCGACTACAAACCAGTTTTGTATACCTAGTCAATGAGTGGTGTGCTCTCAAACCGTTGTGGTCGCCATCCAATTTACCTTTGAGCTTCACATGCAAAGCTGACTCTATGAAATCGGCACTATAGAGGGTATCAACTTTGTAGCAAGTTAAAGTTCTGCATGTGCAAGGGAAATTTGGAAAATAATTAGTCTGTTGTTTGTAGGCAAATATGTTGGGGCTCTGGTCATAGCTGGTCCGGTAATCGTAGATTTGTTTGTGGTTTTCTATCTTTGAAATTCATTGTATATGTTTGCCTTTGACCATTTACCAGAGACCACTCCATCACTCTCAAATAAGAACTTTATCAAGTGGAGTATGAAACATTTTTTTCCTGCAGTGTTCCATTGTTGCTGGGGTTGTTTACAGCTGTCACTACTTCAAACGCTCTTTTTATTAGTTACACATTATGCATCAACAATTCAGCATATTATTATACTATATTATACTATATTTCATCAATTATTTTTATTTTTGTGGTTTTGTTGGAAGGAGATTAGTGAAACATATACCTCTTTTAAAAAAAAGTGTACTACCATTTTAGAATCAACATTATGTAGAAATTTAATGTACTTTTAGTAATTGATATTTCTTTTTAAATAAAGAGTAGATAGCACAAAAACGACTAGCGCGGCGTTTTACTCGGGGAGGCGCTACATCTATATTCATCTTATTCAATTTCATCTTCAGTAAAAATAATGTATCTAATAATACAACAAAAATTCACTTTTTCAAATAGGTATATAAGTTATAATGTTTCTGTTGTATTTTTAGATGTATATACCTCTTGACTTCAGAATAAAAGGATATCAAATAATTATGATCCATCAATTGCTTTTATATTTTCTTTTACTTACCTACAATTTACCACAAAAGATATCTTGCTTGTGTCTTTAATTTTTTTGCTAAGCAAACAGATTCTCAGAAGGAACCATTCTCGATTGATCTATTATTCTTTAATAATGTATTCGATGTTATTGGAAATATTCAGAAACAAAATGTTTCTCACATTTCGGTTTACTTAATTAAATCTTTGAACTTCTTTTTGAGATTTTTGACGTTAAGGTTAATGAAAAGAAAATTGTGACAGATGAACAAAAAGTGTGTGGCTTTTCTTCATCTGACACTGTTTTTTTTTCTGAGGTTCCGAACTGCATCATCATTGGAGATGATAAGTAGATACCACATCAGAACACCGATGTCAAAAAGGTTCCTTTTTCAAAAACACTTGCAGTCTAATTGTGTAATCTTTTTAGGGTTCCGTAGTCACCAAGGAACCCTTACAGTTTCGCGATGTCTGTCTGTCTGTCCGTCTGACCGCAGCTTAGCCCAGATACTCTGAGTACTATAAAGCTTTAATTTGGCATGGATATAAATATTAATTAAGCCGACAAAGTGTAAAAAAAAAATGTTTACACGAAAAGTGGAGACGGTTTTTTCTCGTCTATCCCATGGTGTGGGGTATTGTTGGATAGGCCATTTAAAATATTCCATGGTGTGGGGTATGTTGGATAGGCCATAAGAAAATATCCGTTTGCGTAAAATTAAGCTTTAAATGGCTAATGTTTGTTAGATTCAAGTGCCCCACCACCCCTGCCAGCGAAATGGTTGCTTTTGGATATGTGATAAAAATCACGGCAGTAGTCGATGAGTATATATAACAAAAAAAAATAAGTTCAAAAACTAAAACCCGACTACTGAAAAATCACGCTCTAAAAAGTATGAAACAAGAAAATATTCCCGTAAATTTACTGTGTAGTATGCCACCTACCGTAACAAAACAATACATTCTGCTATGTAGCATACAACCACGGTTCAGTAATCGGGTTTTAGTTTTTAAACTTAATTTATTTAAAGTATTTTGGGGTTTTTGAAGACCCTGAGGGAATAAATGAACATAAATGCATACATGTATACATACATATTTACCCTAACACGAAGGAGATGACGGGAGCTGAGTTCGCTCGCTTTGCTCGCTCACTTCAGCGCCCGTCATCTCCTTCGAACCTAACCTGTCTGTGTCGGGGTGCTCTAAGCTCCCGAGCTCGCTTCGCTCGCTCTTGGACGATCAACAAACACTTTGCGATGCCGTAGTCGGGTAAAAATTAAAAAAAAATAAGGGATATGTCTCGCAAACGGTACGCTTGACAAAAATATGATGTAGCAAACCCTTTATAAAATTATTAGCAAATTCATTATAAAATCCCTATTCAATGATATCACATATGAATATGTGATATGAATATGTGATATCGTTGGGCGAAAAAAAAAAAATCTTCACTTCGTGCTCTCTAGAGGGCGCCATATTCAATTTAATGTAAGAGTAGTATTTAAACGCAAATCAAAAAATATCCTTTTTATATGCAATAAAATTCCGAATTCTCATCAAAATTACTGATTGCGCAGCAAAATATTCAACGCAAAATATCACTAAACACACTACAATTTATTTTCGCAGCGTACAGCGATTTTTCCTAAAGCAAAAGCTTTTTCATTAATGCACAGCTAATAATCTTAATGCACATCATACATGTACATCTTGTTCTTTTAAATCCATGGTTAAAGTTTTTACAATTACTATTTAACGACAATGTCGACGGAGCCCCGCTGCGGGGCTCCTATTTCTGTCTAAAGGGTCTAAAGTAACCTAACACGAAGAAGATGACGGGAGCTGAGTGCGCTCGCTTTGCTCGCTCACTTCAGCTGCCGTCATCTTATCGAACCTAACCTGTCCGTGTCGGGGTGCCCTAAGTTCCCGAGCTCGCTTCGCTCGCTCTTGGACTAATGACTTCTTGAAAATTAGGACAAATGTGATGAACAGGTTATGTTGTACTTACTGGTTAATATGCGACTGAGATAGTTATTTTGCTACGAAATATGGAAAATTTGCTGTGCAGTTAGTATTTCTGCTATGTATGTAGTATTTTTGTACAAAAATAAATTTAACTGTATTGCATTATGAGAAAAAAAGTAATGTCATATTTATGTATAATTTAGAATTATCTGCAGTTTGAGTTTTGCTAAACATTTAGTAAGTTATTTGATGTAAAAAAGAATATAAATGATGAGTATGTATTGATAGACGATTATTTTATTTGATATGCAATTTATAATATCCCTTAATGTAACCTCAAATAGCCTATAACCAGTGGACAAACAAGATGCTATGTATTTTTTTTATCATTTCTCAAATTATGATAAGTATAGTTTAGAAGATATGAGGGAACAGATGAACATACATACACACATACCGGTCAAAAACATAACCCTCCCTTTTGCTTCGCAGCAGTCAGGTAATTATAATAAAAAATATCACAGCTAAGTAGGCTTTACAAGTTTACGAGTAGTATTCGACCAATGTACTTGGAAAAGAAAAAAAAATGTATATTGCTGTATGGGGACAACATTTTTCGAACGGCAATGTTAATTCTGTCCCTTTGTTAGAGCAATGTTCGGTGCTTTCATTTTTATGAACTTTAGTAATGTTTCCTATTTATTTTGGTGAATATAGATGTTTATACGGAACCATCTGTGCGCGAGTCAGACTCGCACTTTTGATAGTACAAAACAAGCGCGTAAAACACGCAATGAAAACTGTTGAATTGTCAAAATGAAATAGTTTGCGATCGGTTCCATGAATTTATTTGTAACACAATTAGGATTCCGAATTTAAAAAAATCTGCACATTTTCAGTTTGAAAACATTCAGAATGTCTACAGTTTTTCGTTGACGGTCAGTTACATTGACGAGCAGCTCGGCAGGCTTATTACGTATCTTTTGCAAGAGCAAAACGATAGCGATCAAACGCTTTATGTCATAAAAGTCGGAATTACCTGCTGTGTAGGTATGGTAGGTCATACACAATCGTTTGCTAATCGCTCGCTGTTTGTCAAATGCACTTATTAAAAAAAAATAACCGCCAACAACTCTAAAACTTCTGTATGGAAGAGCAATTATTGCGCAAAAATCGCTATCGTTTTGCTCTTGCAAAAGATACGTAATAAGCCTACGGGTTACGTGCCCGCGGCTGTTTCTGTTTACAAACGATTTTTGCGTTATTAAAGTTTATTCTATATCACAAAAATATTTATCTCTTGTACAAACACTAACAGCAAACAGTTGTGTATTTTATTACTTTTCTTATATTTTACAGCAGGAAGTGGAACTACTTTTTGATCTAACAAAATTTGGATCTTCGGCGGAATGGAGTCTAATCTCTAATAGGATCTAATGCAATTTTAGTAATATTGAATAAAACCCGTAAATACAGGGCCCATTATCGTTTAATCGGCCATCTTTTAATCTCGAAAAGCAGTTTGTTTTTCGCGTTGCGAGCTGTTCTCATAGTAAAAGTGGTTTATATGTACATGAGAACTGCCACCGCCTGAAAGATTTCCTATGAATTAAAAGTATTTTTTCACCTACCAGTAATATTTCGGATACCTACACTTACTAAATTAGGAACATACATACATTGTCATCGCTTAATTCTCCATGATATACCGCAGAGTAGCTACCCCTGCTGGTGCTGAACATAGCCCACCTAATGTTCAAGTAAACACCACTTAAATCACTGCCCTCCAGCAAGTTGCGGGAACGTGACCAACACATAGAAATATCTTTCTAAACTTGTAAAATCTCAACATCGCAATACATTCCAGTTTCCCGTCTTTTTTACTTCCTAACAAACTTTGCTGACGGTTTCCTTGGCACGCCTCTTATTGTATTGTGGATGCTAAAATGTTTAGAAATCATTCAAAGTCAACATACTTTAATTGGCAATTTTGTTAGGTGTACCTATAAAAAATTGCCAATTAAAGTATTTTGACTTTATACGATTTCTTTCGGTACACGATTTTTTTTTCGGTCAAATCAGACGATATCGGTCTGTTAACAGACCGATATCGTCTGATTTGATCTGGAAATGGTTTCTCCTACCTCGTCGTTGCGACATTAAGACCTCTATTTGTCATTTATGTCAAAATCAAGTGTTTACACCTATCGTGTTAACATTTTGAAGCTTTATCGAATTGTGCGTTTTAATCGTAATTTATTTACCAAATGCAAGATCCCCAATGTACTTGCTAATAAAAAATGGTACTTAAAACATATATTTTTTTCTCGTACACATATGAGTTTGGATTTAAAAGCCGCTGATCGCAAACGGAGTAGGCTTTCGAAATGTGGTGCCACCATGTCAGTCCAACTTCAGGACCAGACCTCAGAACCTATCCTTCTGCAGTTCAGTATGAGACAGGGAGACGTTATTTCAGCGAAACTATTCACTACTGCACTAGAGGATATTTGCAAGGTTCTGGACTGGAGACATCAACGTTAATGGCGAGCACATCACTCAACTTCGGTTTGCGACCATATAGTGGTCATGCCTGAGATTATTGAGATCACCTTAGTGGCTCTTAAAATGAACATGGACAAAACAAAGATCATGTTGAATGCCCATTTAACATCCATGCCTATCAAGATCGAAGACTCTACACTCGAAGTTGTAGACGATTACCTAGACCTGGGAAAAACGGTCCAGTTAGGTAGGTTTAACTTCGAGAAAGAGGTCAACCGTCAAATCCGACTCCATTGGGCAGCGTTCGGAAAGATGCGCGGAATCTTCTCATCTAACATACCACTGTCTCAAGATGAAAATCTATAACCAGTGTGTGTTACCAGATGACATACGGAACCGAAACGTGGTCACTCACAATGGGCCTCATCAGATGGCTTAAAGTCACCCAAAGGGCAATGTAGAGGTGTATGCTCGGAGTTTCCTTGAGTGATTGAATCAGAAATTAAGACATCCGCAGGAGAACCAAGGTTACCGACATAGTCCGCAGAATTGCCAAACTTAAGTGGTAGTGGGCAGGGCACATTGCTCGCGGATCCGATAGTTGATGGGCCGAAAAGTTCTAAAGTGGCAACCGCGAACCAGAAGACGCAAAGCCTCCCTCTAGGTGGACCGATGACCTGATTAAGGTTGCGGGAATTCGATGGATGCGAGATGCACAGGACTGAACAGTATGGCGACGCTTGGGGAAGGCCTATGTCCAGCAGTGGACGTTTTTCGGCTGAAAGAATGAAGATGAGGCATTTTAGTTCAAAAGATCTGTTGTGGGATAAAAATCGAAATCAAAACATTTTATGCGCTAAAACGACTGGATGGATTTTGACAGTTAAGGTATCGTTACATTCGTCTTAAAAACCTTAGATAGTCCTTTGAGAGGCATTTGAAAAAAAAAATGTCGGATTTTGGACGCAATTTTATTTCTTCCAAACCCATCGAGTGGGGTATCCAAATGAAGGATTTTAGTGGTGATTATAAAAATATATGTCACTTAGTATATGTTTAAAAGTAAATCGAAAAAAAAAACTTTAACTAAATAGTTGTAAATAAAAAAGTTAATAAAATCAAAAAACCCAACTGTCGGTTGATACGTAAATGGTTTTAGTCAGCCAGCTCGTGAATATGTATCCTCCGACTGCACATCATGATTTTCTTCTTGTTTACATCTTTTTAGTTCGCTTCTTAGGCAGTCGGGTTTTTGATTTTATAAATCTTTTTTTACTACACATAAGTTTTAAAATCGCAACGAGCGACGCTATACACTTCTTTATGTCAAGTATTTACCCACGACATGACAATTTCGCGACATAAGTAGACGTAGAATATTAGAGGGTTTTAGTTTAGTCATAAAGATTCCTCGGGCGAAAGGTAGGAAGCCATTATAAAGAATACCTACCCATCCCTCATAAAAACAGCCCAACTAACGTTTTTGAGCAGTCACACCTAAGCTCCTACGTAAAAGTTTATAGCAATAAAATGCGCTTCTGCGTTACGAAAAAGTTAATACACAAAAAGTTTGTGCCCTAACAACCAACAACGAATATGTGGCAAAACATAAATATAGGTATATCTAGATTAGAAACAATTAAAACAGAAAGTAACAGTTTCGGCGAGGAAACTCCACTTAAATTGCTAAACGAAGTTATCTAGGCACATTAAAAGGCCCATTTGTTGGTTAACCAACGGTGGAACTCTGAAACCTTAGCACCAGATTGAATTTAACTAGCGTTTAGTAATTTTCTGTTACAGCCGACAACTGACGTATATTTTTCTTTTTCAAGTCCGGCTCATTCTGAATCCGCTCACCAACTTGTTGTCTTTCGATCCCCAAGCTTTTCACTCTACTAACAAAATAAATCTGGTTGTAAATATCCTATTTTGGTTAACAGAGCTTTAACGAAGTAATTTTTACTTACTATGTCGACGGCAGCAAAGAACAAAAAGACATCTGTATTTTTTTGCGAATTTCACTTTTTACCCGGCTGCAAGGAAAGGGTTATGTTTTTCGCGCATATCTTGATTGTTTGTTTGTATGTTTGTATGTATGTAATATTCTTTATTACCTCGTATCTTTCAAACCACTTGACGGATTTTTACAAACATTGTTAGATAGGTCTTGGCCGCCCAAGTGTTCTTAGAAAAGTGCCGTTGAAAAAAAAAGTAACATGGCGGCTTTTGGCGCCATATTGTAGGGGTTGCAATCTTTTTTTCTTCGAAACCCATCGAGTAGGGTATCAAAATGAAGGGTTTTCAGAGGTGATTACAAAAATATAAACCACTTATATGTTTAAAGTCATTCGAAAAAAAAAGTATAACTAAAAAGTTGTAAATAAAAAAAGTTAATATAATCAAAAAACCCGACTGCTTGAAAAGCGAACTAAAAAGATGTAAACAAGAAGAAAATCTTGCTGGGCAGTCGGAGGATACATCTGGTTTTGGTCAGCCAGCTCC
Organism: Orthosia incerta; assembly: GCA_948252205.1. Taxonomy (NCBI): domain Eukaryota; kingdom Metazoa; phylum Arthropoda; class Insecta; order Lepidoptera; family Noctuidae; genus Orthosia; species Orthosia incerta. The sequence goes on from OX411748.1 coordinate 14,687,326, forward strand.
CGAATATGTATCCTCCGACAGCACAGCAAGATTTTCTTCTTGTTTACATCTTTTTTTTACTTATTTGAATTCAGAATTATTTACTAGTGATTTTTTTTTCATAAAAATTCTCCTATTTTATTAGTATTTTGTTGCGTTTATAAAGACTACTACACCCTATTCTGTCCAAGTATTGAAGTATTGAAACGCACATCTACAGTTCTCAGTAGTCTTTGTGGCTGTCCGTGTGTGCGTTGTAAAATTCCAGTAGTCCATTTCAGCATGGGCGGTCGACTTTTTTTAGTCTAATAAAACAACACATTCTTAATTATTCCTACACCTTAACTTTTTAAATCAACATTTCATTATAATACATTATAGGAAACATGTATATTTTATGAAATAAATAATAGTAAAGTTTGCCCAGAAAACGAGAACAAACTGATTTAGTTATTTGTCTTTCTATATTTATATCAGTTACCTGACCTTCACTGTTTTCTTTAAAATGTCGTATTAATAAACTATTGCAAATTTGAAAAAGCTAGCTACAAGAACAATTGTAGAAGTTAAAACCTTTTGGCGTTAAAAAAAGCGCTTCTGAAAACTAGTGATTTTGTAGATAGCCGTTTGTTCTTTGCTGCCTTCATATGTCACTACTGTCTGTTCCATCCTTGTTACATCTTACTAATCCTACTAAAATTTTCGCGAAAGTTTGTGAGGATGGATGGATGTAGGTATGTATGTTTGTTACTCTTTCACGCAAAAATTACTGAACGGATCTGGATGAAATTATAGATTATAGTCTGGAATAGCACAAAGGATACTTTTTATCCCGGGATTATGTTCCCTTGGGATAATTTTCGAATATTTACGCGGGCGAAGCCGCTGGCAGAAGCTAGTATTATAAATGCGAAAGTTTAGATGGAAGTGTGTATGTTTGTTACTCAATCACATAGCACAGAGATAGCTGGCAGAAGCTAGTAATAAACAGTATGTTAAATCTTAACAAATATTTAAATTCCTGTCGACGATGAGTTAATAATAGTCCAAGTCCAAACCATTCAGCAAACAAAAGGACTCAGTAGCAAATACAGCCATATAACTCGCAGACAACACAAATACTGAAACACAAATCTGTTGTCTAAACCTAACATCGTCCCTAAGCAGAGTAAAGTCTCTGCAACATATAGGTGGGACCTAGTTCCCGTATATCATTAACAAAACAGACAGAATCCGTTCGAATAAGTCCGGTAAACAAGACTCCTCCGGCATGACGGCAGCAGACCGGCTGAACGTAATCTGTCAGTGGATTTGCGGTCCTCTGTAACGGGCATCCTCCATCGCTGCTATTGAAAACTGTGACGTATGTAAAGGAGCAAAAGAGTCATGTAGTCTATTAACTATTATTAACTTTTTTGCATTGCTTTCTGTACAGTCATGTCCACAATTATGTTACGCACGCAAATTCTGTGCAGAAACATGTTTCTGCACAGAATTTTTGTAGTCTGTTTCACTGTGTAGATTTAAATTGAACTAAGCGGTCAGCGCTAAATCTATCCCATTGGGTGCGAGCTAAGTTGGGTGACCTAAATAATAATTGCCTCAAATTAAGGTGGTCGGCCGCAATCAATATTCTGGATACGCGGTAGCAGTAATTACTGCACATTTTTCAGAGTAAGAGACGGTACTTGGGGAAATAAGAGCCCCTGAAGCAAAATTTATTGATAGCCAGTCTTTTAGTCGAGTATTTTGTAACTATTTGCTGGAGCCTACTATTACAATTGTACCAGGCAGACACTTGTCCATACTGCTTCGTAAAAAAAAATTGTCAAGAAAACACTATCTGGAATGTTCTAGTATTTTCGTAGAATTAGCTTAATACTAGGAAATCCATCCTGTAGCTAAGTCAGTTGGAGTTAGAGCAGGCATTGCAGACGTATGTATCCACTGAAAAACAGAAATTTATTAGACTAAGCCCTGAGATAACGCGCAGTTTATTATCCATTCACACAGTTAAGACGTGGATCCACGCGAGACACAATGGCTTTTCTATTGTTTTGATAATTACGGACACACAACTGGTTATTGGTAATTATAGTAGCACTGAACTTACCCCAAGTGTCATTAAAGTGGGATGAAACGAAAACAGAGAGACGCCGTCTTTAAAACAAGAGTACATGATCATACCCAAGAACACCAGCCCGCATATGTTCGATATGAGATTCAAATAACTTGGAGACGTATCGGCGTTTCAGCTGGGCTTATCTCAGCTTATTTTAGCCCAGCTGAATAGAGGTTGATGTAATAGGCTCACCCCCCACCCACCCGCCCCTCCATACATGGGACTTAAACACACATCACATCATATCATCAGCCTATTAATTTTCCCACTGCTGGGACACAGGCCTCCTCTCTGTGAGAGGGAATGGGCCGTAATCCACCACGCGGGCCCAGTGCGGGTTGGTGGTCACATGTCTTCAAGTTTTTGGTCCTTGGACATGCCGGTTTCCTCACGATGCTTTCCTTCACCGTTTTGAGAGCAGTGGTGATGAAATAATTTACACAAAGTAAAACGCCTGCCTGGGCTCGAACCTGGGACTTAAACATAACTCGCGAAATGAGAGTGTACTATGGTGCAGGTGCACCATACGTGTACCGTGCCTGCACGTGTGTGTAGAATGGTGGTAGTGTACGCATGTATGAGTCTTCTTATAACTGATGCTCCTGAACTACACGATGAACTATTCCATCTTTTTGCCCCGGCCAATTATAGACGTAGTAGGAGGCACAGATTGTTCGCCGTACCGGGGAGTCGAACCGTCGTCGATCGAGCCCAGTCTCCCATCCCTCGTACACTCGCCGCGCTCAACGCTCTCTTGGATGCTAAGCCCGATTGTGATGTGTTCGCGGATGAATGGAAGAAGATTTTATCTGTATGTCTGGAGTATTGTGAGATGAGCGTATGACTATCGTGTAATTATAGATATTATCATTGTTGTTTGTTTTCATTATTTATAATAAATATCAGCCCTTGGCCGTGTTACATTAAAGTGAATAAATAAATATCTACATATTGAGCAATTATAACATTATGACGTCAACAACGTTATGGACAAAGATTGAGTGCGTATTATTTGGAGCGAAACAGTGAAGGGTAGTTAGACTGAAGCCATCGTGCAATGCAAACCGAACATTTCTCAACAATGCAACGTTTTATACATGCAGAAACAGTTGCAAAATGTTTATCTACAAAGATAAATACGATATGCGACCAAAATTCGCTTGTTTCGCACGTATCGCGTTAGCGAAAGTTAGCTCTCCGTCGTCTGCTTGTAACTATGAAAAACGTCTTGTGCATAGATTCTGCAAGCATCGATGTATGTTGAACATGCTAATATCTTGCACTCTGTACAGTACTTAAGTATTTTACCAAACACTGACTGAACTGACATTCACGTTATGGATCTTTATGTGACGCTATTTTGACTGTACACTACTTAAATAAACTCACGCCTTTTTAGTAGGCAGAAAATAAAAATCGCTGTGATCCGCACGCACTCCTTTTGCGTTTATCATTAAAAAGTCTATAAACAGATGTATTGCAGATTTATGAATAATCAAAATTTTTAACCGACTTCTCAAAAATGAGGAGGTTCTATGTTCGACTGTATGTATGTTTTTTTTTAATTTATGTTCACCGATGTCTCCGTCAATTGAGGCTGGATTTTCAAAATAATTTTTGTCCCATTATCACCAAATCAGAATCTGATGATAGGATCCCACGGAAATCGAGGCATCTCCTTAATTATTATAGGCATACATATAGCGATTCTGGTATTTTCACCAACTATGTAATCATTTGCACCCCGAAAGTATCACTGAGTGAAGTGGATCTGATGAAGATGACCACAGATAGCCACTGGAACTCCTTAATGATAAGTATGTCACGGGCACAGATCATAAGAACACAGATCACGGGTATAAGATAACTCGAATAGTTAAGAGGAAACGGGGGGCAGAGTAAATTGTTCAAGTAAATTAGTCCAATATTGGACCGATTTAAAAGATATTCAGTAAACTGAAAATTAAAGATATATACTATGTCCCTTTGTATTCCTTTTTGATAATACATTATCTTTAGAAGCACTAGAGCCTTTAAAAAATTCTCAAAATTGCGCTGTCAACAGAGGCTTAGTGTACAAATTTGAAAAATTTAAATGAAAAAAGGAACACATAGGAACATAGTATATATATCTTACTTTACCAGTTTATGGAATATCTTTTAAATTGGTCCAATATTGGAGGAGGAAAGAGACGAGAGCCAAACCTCGAATTATGACTTTTTACTAAGGAAATTCAGTCGGTGCTCTCTGCCCATATTTCCTCTTAGCCGACTATGATGAAGAAAATACTTTTAAATAAATGGTACTGATTAAAATGGTACCATCGAACAGATCTGATGATGAAGCCGGACGGTAGGCACTGGAACTTCGAAATATAACAATGTATCCTAGTCGTGTTTGGGCTTACTGGAATCATCATGAGATAAAGTGAAAAATAACCGACTTCCAAAAAAAAACACTACTAAGCGAAAAATAAGTTTCTTTTCCGAATTCGGTGTCAAAAACGAAAAACAACAGGTACCGACTTCGGAAAAGAAAGTTATTTTTCGTTTTGTTGTTTTTTTATGGAAGTCGGTTGAATTTTGTTGTTAAAATCTTTTTTTTTGCGTGATACATACTTATAATACATGATGTCAACCTTAAAATTAAAGCGCATACTAATAGGAATATTTTGGTATAATTTAACATAATATTTTAGCTTACATTATGCTTTAAGTCTTCTGCACATAAGATATAGCGGCCGGGCCTTGTAATAATTAAGAAAGGTACGAGCAAATGGAAGGCAAATGCTGTGGCCCTCGAGGTGGACCCTCCTTTATTATGTTTAAAATTTTCCGCGTTACGTAATAGAGTCGGTCTAATTTTGTCAAGAAACGGCGTACATCTGTTGTAAGTAATAAAAACAAACAACGCAGAAAATGTTGTACAATAAGCAATTTCTATATACCCTACCTGTCTACACGCCGAGTTCGTTGTATCTTCAGAAGTTTCGCAATGAACATAAAAATATCAGCTTGTGATTGTCTCGAACTCTCGACGCTGTAGATAGGTATGAAAGTCCAAAATCCCTAGCTTCTTATTTAGAGCTATCGAGCGCATATTACTGCGTCCTCTCATGTATCGATTCCTGGACCGTTATATTGTAGATAAGCTGGTACCGATACTGATATCAAGTTATTAGTTTGCCGCTTTAGCTATTCGGTTCATCTTTTTTTTTGCATATACAGGGCGTGTTGCAATGGACGATGCCGCCTTCATATGCATTTAAAACGAAGCTAAGTATAACACCTATGTGTACTCTATAATTTTCGCTTAAGGCGCCGATTCCCTTGAGTAGCTGATTTTAAAATGAGAATCACGTCTAAATGGCTAGTCCTAATTCTTTGAAAAAAATATTTGTTATATTAGACTATTTTTTTAACAATTTGATCTAAGCAAATTTTGAGTTTTATTTGTATAACATAGTGTAATTAATTTGTAAAGTTATGTCTAAAACGGACAAAAACACTACAATCACACCAAAACCGCTGGGCGTATTTTAATTAAATCAACACCATCTCAAAGATAATTTAATTATCTACATTTTGATCTGAGTCTTTTTTTTTTAAAGTCATAAATAATAAGGAAAGTACATAAAACTACTAAATTTAGGGTCGCGCGGGTGTGAAACGAGTGCGCGTTTTGTTCCCTCAAGGTCGTTGGCGTTAGTCGTCGTCTTAAAAATGAAATAATTACTTACATGAATGCCTGAAATTTTTAAACACAAGGGTAAGACATTTTAGTTAGTTGAGCTGGGACACTAACAAATTTTTCACTAACAGAATTCAAGTGTTGTTCAAAACTTCCTCAGAATTGTTTAATTTAAAAATGGATTTCACTACCTCGCATGACCTTTTTAACCGACTTCAAAAAAGGAGGAGGTTTCTTAATTCGACCGTATTTCCTTTTTTTTATGTGTGTTCGCGGATAACTTTGTCGTTTATAAACCGATTTTCATGATTCTTGTTTTGTTGGAAAGCGGATATCCCTAGGGTGGTACCATGATAAGGAAACCAAGATGTCATGATGGGATCTTAAAGAAATCGAGGGCACTCCTCAAATATTATAGGAATATGTATAGCGATTTTGGTATTTTCATAAATAATGCAATTATTTGCACTCAGAAAGTATCATTTGGTGAAATGGAACTGATGAAGAAGACCACAATGGCCACTGGAACTCCGAAATAAAACACTGTATCCTAGTCGTGTTTGGGCTTATTGGAATCGTCGCGAGCACAATCGCGAGAAGTTGACAGTAGTATCGTCACAACGCTAATGTTTTTCAATTATTAATCTAATATTACTAATCTTATATATATTTAGTTTATTCTTTTGAGTATATATGGTATAATTATATTGTATTTATAGTTTATATATATTTTTGCATAAACCTGATTCGTTTAAGGCCGTACCCTGACCAAAAAATCAGCATGAGATATGAGCATTCCTATTGGCCTAGCGGCACTGGTGGCGCAGGCATTACGGTAGTGAATACGCCCAGATTTTAAAATTAAATCTTTATAAAATCGAATATTTGTCTTTTGAAAAAAAATAAACTTACAAAATGTTCGTTATCAAATTGTCTATCCATTAGTGTTAGTATAAACAATAATTAATGATCACTTTACGAGGAGATGCATGCTATCAATAATTATTTCACATTTTTATAGTTTTGTTGGAAGGAGATTAGTGAAACATATACCTCTCTAAAAAAAAAGTGTACTACCATTTTAGAATCAACATTATGTAGAAATTTAATGTATTTTTATTAATTGATATTTATTTTTAAATAAAGAGTAGATAGCTCTTAAAAACTGCAAAAAAACGACTAGCGCGGCGTTTTGCTCGGGGAGGCGCCATAACTGTCAATATTGCATCTACCACTAGTTGTCTCTGCATCACCCAAGGGCCGAGTGGTAGAAAATGCCTAAGTCATTAAGTTCTGTACGTTTGTTGCACACAAACGTAACACAGAAGTATTAAATAATAAATAATAATAATACTCGTCATGAGATGTACTTTGGCTATAAATGATTTTCATGTTAATTGGAGGTACCTAACAAAACCAAAAAGAGAAAATAAAAAACTTTTTAAGAAGAAAAGAAATAGTAACAAAAGGATTGGCTAATTATCAGTTCCATAGGATATCATTGTTCGGGGAGGTATTATGAGCTCTGACAGTTTCTAAATGCATTTTTCCAACGATCAGTTAAACAATTGTAAAAATCATAATTATTTTATATAACTTTTCGTTATAAGTTGGCTCTTTAGTTGAATACACTGAGCCACAAGACTACATTAGCAATTAATTAAAAAAAATACAAATATATCAGTTTACTCGCACACTTCCTGTAAAGATATGACGCACCTGGAAATTGTATTTATACATAACAGTAACTTACGAAATAGGTATGGTACTGATTTCTGAATTCGTTTCGAAAAAATAACTTGTAGATACCTTGTAGAAATGCCGGTACCAAATACTCAGTAAATAACATAATCATAAAATAAATATTTCATGAAACATCAAAAACGTCTAGGTAAGTAATTTTCCGGCATCACTACTGCAGGGACGTATGCTAATGGTTTTCCTTAGGTGTGTCAGTACCATATTCTGTTATATCACAGATTGCTTGCCGAATTTCACGACATTTATCACGAAAATATATAAACATATTTTCATCAGAATCAGCGGAATATTTTAGCATCGTAAAAGGTTCCGGACCGTATGATTTTACACGCTACCGCCCTGTAAAAGGCGCAAATTAGATTCCAGGATTAAACATTAAAGTGTATTTACTCATTCATTTCAGATTCGGGAAAGATTTGCCGTAAAAGATCCTTGGATTTGATGGGGAGGCGGTGCGAGTCCCAACTGAAAACTGGCCAATTCAGACCCTTACTTATGTGAAAAGTGATAATGTAGATCTGTGATTGTTTTCCTCTTAGCGCTATGTAGGTAACGACATGGTAACTACTAACTCAATAAACGTTGTTTATGAACAAAATGATGACGTTAAATCTCTGTCTACAACGTCGGTGAACCCGGAAATACATTTATTCCAACACTTTGTTAATTGTTTACTAACTTAATGACATACCTTAAACAGTACGTACCCATAGTATTTTAAATAAAACATGCCTTGTATACATAAAATTGATTGACGTAGACAATGACGTACAAAACCAAACAAGTTTTGGACTTGATCACACGGAAGATCTTACAACGATGTCTTACTGCTCAATAATGATGACGACCATACATTTACTCGAATCCAAACAGCTTATTCGTTTATGAACAAAACATGCACGTAAAAACCGCCCGTACACACAAAACGACAATGTCCGCCGTGGTGATTTACTCCATGCAAGTATAGTATCAGTACGGAGCTTTGCCAATACCATAAAGGATTCGCTCCACATTTTCGTTGACCATGTTCACTATAAAACCAGCAATTCAGTGGCTTACCGCGGTCATTGTTGCCCGGCGTGTACTATGAACAAAAACACAAATTGTGTGCACTCTCTCCTTTGTGTCGCCCGACTGTTAGGTACCAACTGCACCTAATTGGACTCGGACTAATTTCGACTTAATATAGTCTTTAATATGCATATGACTAGGAAACTCTGGTCTGCAAATCGTGGGTTTAAAATCTGTGCGTTCAGTGTTTGTAGTGGATACTACGAGGCTTCCGATTTCAAACCGGCGGTGTGGTGCGACGGTGACAATTTTTTATTTTGTTTATTTGTGATGGGTTTGCTCTTGACTATAGTCTAAGTCAGAGGTGACAGAGACAGAGTCGACGATGACAAAGATGCGACTACGCGTTTTCATAGAAATTGTAATATCTATTTAGGAATCAACTCGTTTTATTAGGCTTCCGAAGTCAACAAGGAACCCTAATGGCTGCCACACACGTTACGAAAAATCGTTACGATTGGACGGTACAGTTCAAACTGCAATGATAAATCTACATGTATGTATGAGAAAAACTGTACAGTTTGTCCGATTTCATAAAACTGTACAGTGGAAGGGAGCCGTTTGAAATTTTGGATAGATAAATCGTAATCGGAAGAAACTGTGTCGATAATCGTAACGGGTGTGCCCAGCCCAGTCGTTCAGTTTTCGCGTGGTTCATGTTCCGAATGGTTGTGCGTGCGTTTGCTTGTAATAATTAAATGGCTTCGTCCCGCGAGTGGCTAGAAGCATTTATTGCGATGTATCGCAATGAAACTTGCGTGATTTAAAACAGTCTGCGTATTATAAATAAATTAACAATGAAAATTAAATTACCATGGGAATGAGCTTCTCTTTTCATTAGCCATTCTTTACACCAAATACGTGGTTTCTTTTTCTTGATTTTTTCTTCCTTTTGCTTTTTTATGTCGAATAATAAACCAACAACTGCTAACGCATCTTCAGTCGAAGCCATGGCTCAACGAATGAAAAATCGAACTATTTTCTAGTACGTGTTCTGTTACGTGTGGGGCACTACGATACTGTGCAGTCTAAACTGTACCGTCCAATCGTAAAGATTTTTCGTAACGTGTGTAGCCATAGTTTCGCTCTGTCCGTCTGTCCGTCCGCAGATTAGCTCAGAGAATATAAGTACTAGAAAGCTATATTTTGGCATGAATATACATATTAATACTTCCGACTAAGTGGTAAAATAAAATCAGGAAACAAAAATATTTTTTGGGTTCCTCCTATAGATGTAAAGTGGTTATGTTTTTTTTATTCTCGTCGATCCCATGGTGTGGGGTATCGTTGGATAGGCCATTCAAAAATATTGTTGGAGTTTGTTAATACCATTTTTCGATTCAGAGATACGTTTGCGTAAAATTAAGCTTTAAATTGCAAATTTAAGTTAGAATCAAGTGTCCCCCCTGCCCTGCCCGCGAAATGGTTGCTCTTGGCTAAGTGAAAAAATTCACGGCTGTAGTACATACGAAATTAAAAGGAAAACTATCACAGATAAGTAGGCTTTACAAGTTTACGAGTAATAATCGACCAACTTATAAAATGTACTTGGCACAGTAAAATTTTTGTACAAATGCTATTGAAAAATTACTTAAATAACATTGTTAGCTGTGTAAAACAGATAGTAAATATATGCTTATGAACCATGTAAAAATATTCAAAAGTAAGATCAAAACATCCTTAGTGATAATGATTTCTAAATTAATAAAGTTTAAGCTCGAATATAATAACGCATTGGAGTGGCCGGAGTCGTTGGCAGTACCGGTACGTAGTCCATACAGCGCATGCGTGCGGGGGAGTCTATTTTGTGTTAGTGCAGAAGTATTTTCGACGTTTTGTAATCTAAAGTCAAATTAGATTCGATTTCCAAGAAAATTACTTATTTTCTTTTGTCGATATCCATCTATAAAGTCATTATTCGACCCGACTACATCACTAATTGAGTAGCGTAAAACTTTCCAGAACGAAATAGTGAATACCGCAGATTTAGAGGTTAATACATACGAAATTTTTCAAATTCCGAAAGAGAAATAAAGAGAAATAGGAGCGTGCGCGCGGGTATCCAGGAACAAACCATACCATACCCCGTAGCTCTAACGCGCGCTCGTAACGGCTCCTTTCGCAATCCTCACCCGCGGTGGTACTCAAATACATAATATTTTTGCCCGACTGCCGATGGAGGGTAATGTGTTTATCAGTCTATGTATGTTTATGTATGTAAGTATGTATGTAAGTATGTATGTAAGTATGTATGTAAGTAAGTATGTAAGTATGTATGTAAGTATGTATGTAAGTATGTATGTAAGTATGTATGTAAGTATGTATGTAAATATGTATGTATGTTTGTTACTATGGGGCGTTCTAGAGACCAAACGCGTTGGCCGATTTTAATGATTCTTACGCAAATCGATTTGTCTTAACCCTGCGAGTGTCACTGGCTACATTAAAATATGAAAAGAATAAATGGTGGCTTTTGGGCGCCATTTTGTGAGGGAAAAAAAATATTTTCCTTCCAAACCCATCGTTTGGGGTATCAAAATAAAGGGTTTTAAAGGGTGTTTTTAAAAATATATTACACTTATATTTTTAAGTACCTAATTCAAAAAAAAATACTAAGAAGTTGTAGATAAAAAAAGTTAATTAAAAAAATCAAAAACCCGACTGCTTAAAAAGCAAACTAAAAAGACGTAAACAAGAAAAAAATCGTGCTGTGCAGTCGGAGGATATATCTGGTTTTGGTCAGCCAGCTCGCGAATATGTATCCTCCGGCTGCACAGCATGATTTTTTTCTCGTTTACGTCTATTTAGTTCGCTTTTTAAGCAGTCGGGTTTTTGATTTTTTTAATTATTCTAACTTCAGTTGCGAAGTTGGATTTTATAACTCCTTCTTCAGTTACCAGTTCGTCCTTCTTTAGTTTAAGAAAAGAGTGAATAGGTTACTTCTATTCTATGCAAGCGTGCTTCACCGTAGACCACATCATCGCTTAACATCAGGCGAGATAGTGATCAAACGCGAGCATATTATACCTAGATTAAAAAAAAACATCATCCTTCCATCCTATGTCGGCCCGTTTTTAGACGTTGTGTGCCGCTGAAACCGTTTTAATGTTTAAAAACGGTTTAACTAAAAATGTAAAACCTCTTCTTAGTCCGCATTATTATGCAACTTCGGAACCCTTTTAATGCGCGTGGCCCGACACGCACTTGGCCCGCCTGTCCGGTTTTTGTTTATATTACACCTACCTCTATTTGTCTATGCATCACCTAAAGGTTGACTGGTAGAAATTGCCTATGGTGGAAGTCCGATTCTGTACGTGTTTATGCGTAAAGTCTTAATATATACCTAAACTAGCTGTTGCCCGCGGCTTCGCTCTCGTGGACCACCCCACAGGACCCATTTTCGGGAATAAAAAATAGCCTATGTCACTCAGGAATAATGTAGCTTTCTATTGCAGAAAGAATTTTTCAAATCGTCCCAGTAGTTTCGGAGCCTATTCGGTACAAACAAACAAACAAACAAAAAAATCTTTCCTCTTTATAATATTAGTAAAGATATATAAAAAAAACCGGCTAAGTGCGTGTCGGGCCACGCGCAGTATTAGGGTTCCGAAGTTACATAATAATGCGGACTCTGAAGAGAGTTTTGTTGTTGTTACATAAACATTAAAACGGTTTCAGCGGCACACAACGTCCAACAACGGGCCCACATAGTATGATGTTTTTTTTAATCTATATGCTCGCGTTTGACCACTATCTCGCCTGATGGTAAGCGATGATGTGGTCTACGGTGAAGCACGCTTGTCTAGATATAACCTATTCAGGATTGACTTAAACTAAATAAGGACTAACTGGTAACTGAAGAAGGAGTTTTAAAATCCAACTTCGCAACTGAAGTTAGAAAAATATTATCTATTTGTGTACCACCGCGGGCGCGAAATGCGAATGGAGCCAATACGAGCGCGCGTTACGAGCCACGGGGAATGGTATGGCTCGTTCCTGGATCCTTGCGCGCACGCTCCTCGTTTATTTCTCTTTCAGAATTTGAAAAATTTCCTATGTATTCATCTCAATCTACGGTATTCACTATTTCGTTCTGGAAAGTTTTACGCTACTCAATTAGTCATGTATTCGGGTCAAATATTGACTTTATAGATGGATATCGACAAGAGTAAATAAGTAATTTGCCTGGAAATCAAATCTAATTTGACTTTAGATTACAAAACGTCGAAAATACTTCTGCACTAACACAAAATAGACTCCCCCGCGCGCATGCGCCGTATGGACTATGGACCGGTACTGCTAACGACTCCGGCCACTCCAATGGGTTATTCGAGCTTAAACATTGTTAATTTAGAAATCATTATTATTAAGGATGTTATGATTTTATTTTAGTATTTTTTTATGGTTCATAAGCATATATTTACTATCTGTTTTACACAGCTAACAACGTTATTTAAGTAATTTTTAATGGCATTTATACAAAAAAAAAAATTGTGCCAAGTCCATTTTATAAGTTGGTCGACTATTACTCGTAAACTGGTAAAGCCTGTTATGGTTTTATTTTTGTTTATTTTTACATGGTTCATAAGCATATATTTACTCTGTTTTACACGGCAAAAAATGTTATTTAAGTAATTTTTCAATGGCATATGTACAAAATTTTTACTGTTCCAAGTACATTTTATAAGTTGGTCGACTATTACTCGTAAACTTGTAAAGCCTACTTATCCGTGATAGTTTGCCTTTTAATTTCGTTATATTTACTGATTTTTTGCACATAGCCAAGAGCAACCATTTCGCTGGCAGGGGGGGAACACTTGACTCTAACATAAATTTGCAATTTAAAGCTTAATTTTACGTAAACGGATCTCTGAATCGAAAAATGCTTTGAACAAACCCATAATATTTTTCAATGGCCTATCCAACGAATCCCCACACCATGAGACTGATGAAAAACAAAAAATTCATCCCCACTTTACGTCTATGGGAGGTACACGAAAAAATATTTTTTTCATGATTTTGATTTACTACTTTGTCGGAATTATTAATATGTATATCCATGCCAAATTACAGCGTTCTAGTACTTAGATTCTCTGAGCTAAGCTGCGGACGGACAGACGGATAGTGCGAAACTATAAGGGTTCCTTGTTGACTTCGAAACCCTAAAAACTATCAAAAAGCGTCGTCGCATTGTTAGCTGCACACGCTACTTGAGCATGTTTAAGTATCTGTTTAGGCATTAAACAGAGACATGACTCACTTAAGTAATTGACCTTTGATCTTTGACTTTGTAACTTGATCTACACGTGACCATGATGTTTATATCATGTTCAACACGCGAGACGGCGTGATTGCAACTGTCCCTAGGCAGAAAATAGAATAGCTCTTAACTGTGGAGGTTATCAGATAGCCCAAGGGTTGTGTCGACAAAATGAGAAATAGGAAGAAATTAGCGCGTGTACTCTCTGACCTGTTCGCCTGCCGTTGTAATTATTTTATAGCAATTTAATGTACGTAATCAGTACTAGAACGGTGAAGGAAAACATCGTGAGGAAACCGGCATGTCCTAGAACCAAAAATTCGAAGACATGTGACATCCACCAAACCGCACTGGGCCCGCGGTGTGGATTACGGCCCATTCGCTCTCACAGAGAGGAGGCCTGTGTTCCAGCAGTGGGAACATTAATAGGCTGATGATGTGATGTGAATCACGCGCCCTTGAGACGGTCAAACGATTTGATTCAAACACATTTTGGTTTGACTCTAACCATTTAGGTTGTTTACACAGCTCTTTTGAACAGGTTTATCAAACATAATTTTATCCAAATAAAAAAACTTTTTTTCAACAAGCTTTTTAACTTACCGTGCATTGTCATCCAAACCAAACGTGTATGAAAAAAATCAGCTGGGGATAACTGTTTTAAAATTCAGTTGCAAGATTTGAGCCCAACACACTTACATACATACATTGCAAGTTAATAAAAAGCTTGTAAAAATTGTTTCAGTCAAACCAATATCTGCATGTTTGAATCAAACCGTTTGACGGTCTCGGGGGCGCTTTCTATAATAGAGAGGTTTTCATTATTATTTCTTGTTTGTTTAATTATTTGTAAAATATCATATCTGGAAGTACCCACCTACTGTTAAGATTTGGTGTTGGCCACGGGAGTTAATCTGAGAGAAATAGGTGGTGCCGAATATATTGGGATCATTATTTTATTACGATCGCATAATGACAAATCGGCATACGTTTTTGATCCATAGCGTACTTCTAAACATGCCTTAGCAATCAACAATCGTCAGACATGCAGGAACAATCAATCAATGCATGCAATCTTAGCATGCAATCTTAAGGAACTAATATTATAAAGAGGTAAAATCTTATGTCTGTTTGTAATGGGTAGAATATGATGGACCCCATTTGCCGCACTTAGACTCCCATTTGCTCCGTTGTACGTGCAGGCCTGCTCTCTGTGAGAGGGAACGGGCCGTAAATTCAGTAATCCATGTATTCGAATTTAGCCGACAGACATAAGCAACTCTTTACCCCAAAAAATAAAGGGGCCTGTAAAGTGGGCCACGGGAGCAAAGCTGCGGGGGAAAAGCTAGTCTATACTAATACTAATCTATACCAATATTATAAAGAGGAAGTATTTGTTTGTTTGTTTGTACCGAATAGGCTCCGAAACTACTGAGAAAGCTACATTATTCCTGAGTGACATAGGCTATTTTTTAATCCCGAAAACGGGTCCTGTGGTGTGGTCTACGGGAGCGAAGCCGCGGGCAACAGCTAGTTTAAAATAAAGGTAAACAGTCAATAAAAAATATCGGGTCTGTCCCAATAGTCCCATTGGCCTAGTCCCATGGTGGGACAAGTGGGATGATATATCCCACTTACGTACGTGTATTTACGTAACGACTGTTATTTGTTTCAGGTTCTCATCGCTAATTAGAAGAAACAATTGACGACTACTTGTCATCACGACCTGTGATATCCGGTATATAAATACAAATTATTATGTACGTAATTGGTCTCTAGAACATTCTATAACATCTTTAAGGCCTCCAAGATTAGTAACAGTCCGAAGGCTAAAGTCAAGTCTCAAAATAAAAGCCTAGACGGAATATTGATAACGATATACCTACTACTTACTTATCTCATTTAATTGTATTCAAAATGTATACAATGTTACAATAATTAACTTAACCAATTATATAGATATAGGTGATGATATCTATAAGGTCAACTGAATCGGTCATATTAATACGGAATCTGCCAAATATTAATCCAATACCAAATAAATACAGGCGTCATAACACCTACAAACAATAGGTAGTAAGTACTTTTGTTGTTGAAGTTTTTTGAAGGCCGTCTCTGAGTGTCGTATGTTCTCTTCGTCTATACATTCTGTAACTTATATGGTGTACATAATAAAGAGTATTCTATTCTATTCTATGTTATGACCACTTTTGTTACCTTGGGTTCTATCTGTGAAAATAATTGTATGTGTAAATGAATAAATACACATACAACACAATACATACACATTCATAAATTAAAACATTAATAGAATAAAAAAGATAAAGTGTTTAACAGTTTCTTTAACCAGACAACGCGTCGAAGAACTGCCAAGTGACATCGTTGTTTGTCTATATATACCTACTTAGATTAGCCATTAGAAATAATAAATAATAATAATAATATACTATTCTACTAATCCTTACATAGTACTCGTATAAAACAAAGTCGCTTCCCGTTATCTGTCCCTAAGTATGCTTAGATCTTTAAAACTACGCAACGGATTTTGATGCGGTTTTTTTAGTAGATTTGATTCAATAGGAAGGTTTATAATGTATAATACTCGCAGGCGAAGCCGCTGGCAGAAGCTAGTATTATATATGTGAAAGTTTGTACTTTTATATCCTACAAAAATGGCTGAACGGCTTTGGATATCCACACAGACAGTGTATTTCCTGAATTGACACATAGGATACCTATAAACGTATCAGTATAATATAAATGATCCCTTTGGATAATAAACCAGTTTCCACGCGGGCGATGCCACAGGAAGAAGCTAGTATAGGAATAATAAGACCATACTGCACTTTTCATTAGCTGTTGCTGTTTCCAGTTCACCAGTTTCCTTAGCATTACCAATATTGGAACGATCCCTAGGTTCAGGCGTTCTAATTTCGCCTGCACGTCACAAGAACTAACAGCAATACAATTTATCAATGTTCACATTTGGGCAAAGCCTAACCCCAGCTGCCGAGGTTTGGACTTCGGCTGGAGTTTCAGTAACTCTGAACTCGACTGTTGATATTAGGAATAATATTAAATTACGAGACCGACTGCTGCACACGATTCTGGGCATCTCATTTTGGATTGGAAGCAAATAGTTGATAGTTGAAATAATTTTACACGACTGCGTCCATTGGACTGCGCTTCTACAGAACATGGGTTCGATTACCGGCTCGATTGAGTTTTTCCACGAGGTATGTTACAATAGCATCTCGGATGCTTGAATAGTGCCGACTGATGGCAACAGGCTGGCCCGCTATTACGTTAGACTTAAACATAACTTGCGGACGTGCCGTTAGCTATGTTAGAATTCAAACTTATTATAGTACTAATATAATCTCATACAGACATAATCTCATTTAAAGAAAATCAAGATTTAGGTATTTTTCACCTTTCTCTACCCAAATTTAGTTTTTCCATAAGAAATATATTGGCATGTAAATTTAAATAATATAATGTTATACAATAATATAATATTAAATTGTGACTTCTTTGAACTGTGTGAACTTCAGGTTGTTGATGCACCTAGGTTAATTTACTTGTATATTAATCTGTGGAAACTGTTTCTGGATTGTGTTGAACTAATTGTATGCTTATATTTGTTATTGCATCTGTTTGTTTCCCAAATAAAATAAAATAAAATAAAAATATTGAAGAGAGATTCAAAGAGTACCTACTTCAAAAACATAAATAGCCGAAATCAAGAATTGCACATTCCATACAAATTTCAAACAAAATGCATGGAAATAAAGCGCAATTTAGGGCACACGTTATGTCATTGTTCGAACGTCATTTGTCTTAAGGTCCGCTGCATTCCACCATTTCGCACCAAGTGCTTTCAAACATCCTTCATAATGCGCACAGCGAATGAGTGGAACTCACTACCAGCGCTTGTGTTTCCGAACTCATTCAACCAAAATCTTCAAAGTTTGAGTGAACAGTTTTCTTCTGGGTAAGCTCACTTCATCGTCGGCTTTGTCTCTTTCACCTCTGATCTAGACTATAGTCAAGAGCAAAACCACCACAAAAAAAACACTATGCCGGACATCATTTTTGTGCTTCTTTTTCTGATTGTCAACGTTATCTACCAACCTATCTCTAATTTTCTTTGCACCTCTGTAAATCATACTTATAAGGAAAATTATTAGGATAAATTAATCCTAATAAACAAACTATACGAACTAATTAACTATTATCTATTGACAGAAGGGAACTTTTGGGAATGTAGGTACTTTTATTCGTGACAATCTGAAGATCGTCGGTTTTAGCGTGCGAGAACGAATATGTCAAAACTTAAAACGGTAACAATTTGAAAACGTACGAACTACGAACAAAACGCAAACTTCACAAACAATAGGAACCATATGCGCTAACTCTTTTTCTAAGTATTATTTCGCGTTCGATGTTAGCTTGCTCATCTAAATAACATTTTAACTTTTGCAAACTGTACTAAATGATATCGATATCTGAAAAACGTTTTCGATATAGATATAAAAAATGTATATCGGTAACATAACCGTTTGTGCATAAAACCGATAACGCCCATCTCTAAACAGTACGTCATCCTCTTTAGATCTGCTTAGAAAAAAACATAGTACCAGCCAGACACAGATTAGAGTTTAGCCATTATAACATGGTTTTAGGAGAGAGGCTCCAAATATATATCTATCTCTCTTTTTGGTATGATATTTTATGAGATAGATATATTTTTGAGTACGTTAATCAAGATACAACAAAGAAATATAAATGCCCCCGGTAAATCGATCAAAATATCTATCAATAATTGCCCTAATATGAATGTAACGTTCAATATTAATTAAACGAATTTGTTGTTAAACTTTCTTTCATTTTTGAGAAAAGCATTATACAAGCCTCAACCAGTAAGAAAGCCATCCTGGCCTCGTATATAACCGGTTAACTTATACTTGGCCAGGAAGGCTTACTTACTGGATTCTGCAGTAATGTACTATAAGAATAATTAAACTTGATGCTTACGAATAATACACGATAACATAGTAATTAATTAGGATTATGAATTTGATTTTTCAATTTCTTACGTACAAAGTTATCGCGGCAGGTAAAATGAGAAAAATCATCGGACTTCTTAGATTGTCACGATTATAGAAATTTTCAGGAAAACTACCTGTAGATTAATAAAACATTTTATTGTAGTTGAAAAAGTTCATTACAAAGTGTGAAATGACTCTCAGTTCCTTAGTTTATAACTGGAGAAGAAAAAGTTAAATGACGGTGTTATTCGCAAAGCCTAGGTTCTTGTGAACTTCGTAACCTTACAAAGGAACTCTTAAGGCGCCTCCCCGAGCAAAACGCCGCGCTAGTCGTTTTTGTGCAGTCTTTAAGAGCTATCTACTCTTTATTTAAAAATAAATATCAATTAATAAAAATTAAATTTCTACATAATGTTGATTCTAAAATGGTAGTACACTTTTTTTTTAAAGTGGTGTAAGTATCACTAATCTCCTTCCAAAAAAACCATAAAAATGAGAAATAATGATTGATAGCATGCATCTCCTCGTGAAGTGTTCATTAATAATTTTTTGTGTATAGACAATTTGATAACGAACATTTTGTAAGTTTAATTTTTTTCAAAAGACTAATATTCGATTTTAAATCTGGGCGTATTCACTGCTGTAATTCATGCGCCACCAGTTCCACTAGGCCAATAGGATTGCTCATATCTCATGCTGATTTTTTGGTCAGGGTAGGGCCTTAAGTAAACGTCGGAAAAAATGTTTGAGGAGCACTCTAATTGACTTTCCTTTCTGCGAAAATTATTGTGGAGTATTAAAACTTATGAAACATCAAAACTAACTACTAGTAACTGGAAGTAG
Organism: Orthosia incerta; assembly: GCA_948252205.1. Lineage (NCBI taxonomy): Eukaryota > Metazoa > Arthropoda > Insecta > Lepidoptera > Noctuidae > Orthosia > Orthosia incerta. Next base: position 14,707,104 of record OX411748.1, read on the forward strand.
GCGTCTTTATCGGAAAATCAATGAATATTGACATATATATGAACCTCGACATTTCTAACTTAGTTACTAACATCACAAGTGTAAAGAATAATTCCCAAGGTTAATTTAATATAGCAAAAACATAGTTCTACGGCAATTACTTCTATATCTTCAATAATTAGCTCCGCATTCATTAAAAAGGCATTATAAAAAAATCATTAGCAACGCAAAACAAATGATTGTGCGCGAAACAAGTAATAAAACCCATGCAAATAAGTAAATTTTCGTCCAACACGGAAATTAGGCAAAAAAGCCCGCGTACGAGATTTTATTTTTAGTCACCAAAAAGACGTGCTCAAGGGAATATGCTAATACTCTTAATTAGTGGGGTCTGCTGTCTTCCGGACCACTGCCAGAGAAAAATACGAGCACTGCTACTGACTTATGGAACACATTAATATTGTCCGCACTTCCGCCGGCTAACCGCCTATTTTCCAGCCTCTACAGCTGCCCATACCAAATCACTGTGACCCGCACGTTTTAAGCTTCCATGTTGCTATTATCCTACTAATATTATTAATATAAACAGAAGTTTGTGAGTATGGATGGTTTAATACTGTTTTACGCAAAAACTGCTTAACGGATTTTAATGAAACTTTACAGTAATATAGCTTATAGCTTATACATCAGAATAGCACATCTATCTATCTATCTATATATATAAAACAGAAAGTATGTATGTATGTTCCTTATAGACTCCGAAACGGCTGGACCGATTTTAATGAAATTTTCAGATAACCTTTAGATTGACCCAGCGGATAAACTTTTTTTTATTTTTTATTATTGTCTATAGGCTTGCGCTTGACCACTAACTCACCTGGTGGTAAGCGATGATGTGGTCGACCGCGACGGTGAAGCACGCTTGCCTAGAAGAAACCCATTCAATCTTGACTTAAAGACCCTAGATTGTAGCTATCGGGAAACACAGATTCCGGTAGGGAATACTCTTTAATTGTACGCATAATAAAAGTGAAGTTTAGTGGCGGTCGGAGCATTTTTTTTTTAACTTTGTACGAGGGCAAAGCCGCGGGCGGAAGCTTGTAGATTATAATTGATAAAGAAATTCAACGCGGATGGAGCGATGCCCAGCAGCTAGTAAATAATTTAACTTGAATTCGTACCTGGTTTTATACTTTACGAAATTATATGAAATACCGCGCAAATTGCGAACGATATTCAATAAAGTGAGCTCCTGTTTGAATAATATTTTAATACGAAAAACGATAAATTCAAACAGAGCTCGCGAGATGTTAATGCTGATTTAAAATATGAAATGTTACTTTTAAAATACGGTGGTTACAGGTTATCCCGCTAATCTCTAGAACAACTGGGATGAGAGCACTATTTTTAATTGGATATAGACTAATAAATTAAAGTTGTATAAACTGAAATTGTGTGAGTATATCGCCGCAAAGCCCCGCAAACAGTGAGGTGAGCAAGCACAAAGAGCAGTACTGTAAATCAGATGTACCACGCGGGAGATTTATGAGCAAATAAAACGACCGCAGCTACGCCCGGCCATCGCATGGAATAATTTCAATTTAACGCCAACTACGTACGATAAATTAATGTTAAGTGTACACAGTACAAACTATTGGTACTCTCGTTAGTGTCCACTAATTAACTCGTAATAATGGAAAATTACATAACGCGCCCAATAGTCCATTTTGCGTCGTGATCGAATTGCACGTTATTAGGTGATGGCTCTGTAATTGGTAAACTTTCAGCTTTCATTGAATATATTAAAGACTAGCTGTGCCCGCGGCTTCGCTCCCGTCATCTGCCCACTCTACCCTACTTACCTTCCTGCCTACCCTAAATTCCTATTTACTACGTAACAATTTTTTCTAGTTTCATTCTTTCGCGTAAAATCTTAACACCGCGATTCAGAAAATGACTTTAAATGCACAACGCCATCTATCGAATAGCGAGTTCAACTGTCCGAGTAACCGAATTGCGTGAGCTGTGATAATTTTACTTCTTGAACACTTTAAATTCATTTAACTTTTGATAGAGTGAACCGATTGCGATGAAACAAAAACTAAGTAATTCTTCAAGATACGCACAATTTTTATGTATAAAAGTTATCTACATTGGTTTCGTACATTTCACGTGATGCGTGCACAAATAAACAGACAAACCTCAGATGAACTAAAAAAAGGTAGATAGCGCACGGCCTATAGTTTAGGTGAAGCCACAAAACCCAGCCGATTCAAGTAAACACACGCGCTCACGCACACACAAGCAATAAAACCACGCTGATTCTTGTTAGTATCTCGCGGAGCGTCGTGCAGTAACTTTGTCTAAAAAATGCCGTCTTGTGTTGTCAAGTGGTGCAAAAACAACACTATAGTGAATAAAAAGTCTTTAGGAGTTTCGTTTCACATGTAAGTACACACAAAACTATTTGATTTTTTGTTTTCCAACATAATTTTGAGGTTATTCGGAACAGATATTGTTATTTTCCCGAAATTGACATATTGGGAGAGTGTTGCCAGTAATTCTTATTTCTAATTGCTCAAAATGTGGGTAAGTAAATTGCAGGCAAAGTCAAAGACAAATAATTAAGTAGAGAGTTGACGTAATTAATGTTTATTTTCTATTTCAATCATATGATTTTATGTATGAAATACCAAAGTCAAGGTAAATATTTAGTTCTTAACTAATTTATTTTTGTTTAAATTCATGAGTACCTTCTATTTTGCTATAAAATAATATTATGGTTTTAGGTTTCCAACGAAAAGTTTAATAAGAGACGAATGGGTAAATGCTATAAGACTGAGCCGAAATGAACCACAATGGCAGCCATCGTCGACTAGTGTGGTTTGTTCAGACCATTTTGAGAAGACTGACTTATATGATACAAAATGTGGACTTCGCCGAGTTCATAGAACAGGATATCCAAAAAAGGTATCATTAACCGACATCAAATAAAGAGAGGTTCTCTTTTCCTCCCGTATAATTATGTTGCTATTTTCTCAGTATGCATAATATTTTGCCATATTACATCTAATGGTTTATTTGTTTAATTATGTATTTAGATACAGTTTTATTTCTATTACAGAAATTATTTCCACCTTCCATTGCGGTTGGCTCTGGCAGTGATTCATTAACGCCAATTATATCATCTACATTTGTTTATGTAAGTATGTAGTAATTGTGCGCATTTTTTACAGATTCTACTATTTATTCGTAACGAATTTGGTTTTTTTTATAGCCCGGCTTACCAGTCTCGCATAGTGTGGTTACCGACAGCATCTGCGTATTGCCAAGTACGTCTTCTGCGGCTGTTTTTGTGAGTATTTGACAGTGCAGACTTACATATCCTTTTGTATGTCAAATGTAATGTTCTTGTTCATCAATACGAATATTTTATTTACTGTAGGACTTACCAGTCTCACCCAGTGTGGTCATCGACAGCAACTGCGTATTGCCAAGCACGTCTTCCGCAGCTGTTTTTGTGAGTATTTGACAGTGCAGACTTAAATATCCTTTTTTATGTCAAATTTAATGTTCTTTTTCATCAATACGAATACTTTATTTATTGTAGGACTTACCAGTCTCGCATAGTGTGGTTACCGACAGTATCTGCGTATTGCCAAGCACGTCTTCTGCGGCTGTTTTTGTGAGTATTTGACAGTGCAGACTTACATATCCTTTTGTATGTCAAATGTAATGTTCTTGTTCATCAAAACGAATATTTTATTTATTGTAGGACTTACCAGTCTCACCTAGTGTGGTCATCGACAGCAACTGCGTATTGCCAAGCACGTCTTCCGCGGCTGTTTTTGTGAGTATTTGACAGTGCAGACTTACATATCCTTTTTTATGTCAAATGTAATGTTCTTTTTCATCAATACGAATACTTTATTTATTGTAGGACTTACCAGTCTCACCTAGTGTGGTTAACGACAGCAACTGCGTATTGCCAAGCACGTCTTCTGCGGCTGTTTTTGTGAGTATTTGACAGTGCAGACTTACATATCCTTTTTTATGTCAAATGTAATGTTCATGTTCATCAATACGAATACTTTATTTATTGTAGGACTTAGCAATCTCACCTAGTATGGTCATCGACAGCAACTGCGTATTGCAAAGCACGTCTTCTGCGGCTTTTTTTGTGAGTACTTGACAGTGCAGACTTACGTATAAGTACATGTTGTTTCATTAGAAATACTTTTCAGTATTTTGTTTTGTTCTAGGACCTACCGGATAAACCTTTAACAGACGTTGAACAAGAGTCAATCTTTGATACACCCAGAAAAAATAAAATGAGAAAAATGTTGAAAAACCAGGAACAACATTTAAAAAATAAAACAAAATTAATTAAATCCTTACAGCAAAGAGTCAGACGTCTCAAAAATAGGAACTTGTGCCTCAAAGAAATCGTCAACAACTTGAAAAAGCAAAATTATATTGACACAGATTTATATAACTCTTTAAATCAAAACATGGCAACAATAGATTTATTTAACAATTTAAACCGGAAAAAGGCAAAAAAGAGCATTAAATATACACCGGCACTTAAAAGATTTTGTTTAACACTTAACTATTATTCTCCAAAGGCTTATGAATACGTTAGAAAAACATTCAATACATGTCTCCCGCATCCAAGCACGTTGTGTAGATGGTATGGATGCATTAAAGGGAAACCAGGATTCACTGAAGAATCGTTTCAGGCTTTAAAAGCTAAATCCCAAGTACACAACTATGCGCAACTTGCGAAATCATAATAAGAAAACTGTCAATGGAAAATATTAATTTGGTGAGAGAAAGCCAGCACACTTATATAGTCACGCAAATTTTAGGTTCTTTTACAGGTAACAATAGAACTTTTAATCACTTGGAAAATGACCACGACTATGCTGGCCATGGGCATAAAGTAAATTTAATACGATTGGTAATAGAAAAATATTTAAACATAAGACTGCACCATATTTGTAAAATGCGTACTCTGACGATGACAATGGATTCTAAGCGCCAAAAATTTAAAAAACTCATACAGCATAAAGGACTGTAGACTTCAAGCCTCGTTCATACGTAAATATACGCTTTAAAAAAATGATAATGTTAAAAAAACACAAAAATTATAATCTATTTCTTAAAATGCAGTCGGAGGCATCTTTCTTGCTTCAAAAACGACCTTGAAGTAGATGCCTCCGACTGCACAACAGAAATAGGTCACCTTGTTTCAATCGTTTTTAAAGTTCACTAAGTTTGTGAGTATTCTGTTATAAGTTAATGCTCTATTTTGTACTTAAATACTTATACTTTTCATTTCATCTGAAAAAGTATATTTTTAATTCCATCGAATGGTTGTTTTTGTAATAAAAATGTATTTTTTTGTAGTAAACATGTTTCAAATAACCTTTGTTGTATTTTTAAGTAAAAAAACTTGTTCTGAGCTGCTCGGTGTTCTTAGACACGAGCGACACATGTCAACGAAATTCCACTTTCTTCGGGGCTGCACGCGTTTATTAAAAACTAGCTGACCCCGCGGCTTCACTCCCGTCAACAGGCTATCTAGCTACCTATCTATCATCTTCCTATCTACCCTATCCTACATACCCTAACCTGCCTACCTACCCACACACATAACCTACCTACCTACCAATTTGTAAAACTATTTATTTGAATAAGAATTAATACTACAATACGAATGTAACCAACTTTTGTTTCTACCAGCGATCTAATTAAATTTTAGAACACAAAAGCTGCTATTGTGACTTAACTATGATAGTGAGATATATTCTCTTGCAGACTTTTTTGTAGTTAATAATGAGTACTTTAATCATGTTCTACATAATTTTTATGTATCATCAATAGTTTTCTCAGCGCACGCCAAATAATTAATGTTATAGGCAAAATTTTGCTATTTTGGGTTACATTATTGCAATTTTAAAGGAAAAGGACCTCTATTTTTTTAAATAAATGTTACTCTAGATTTCTAGAATAATGTAGCTTTCCAAAGGTGAAAGAATTTTTTAAATCGGTCTAGTAGTTCCGGAGCCTATTCTGTACAAACAAACAAAAATTTTTCCTCTTTATAATATTGTTATGGTATAGACAAACAAACAAACGGACAGATTTCCTTTCACATTCGCATATTAAGTACTTACCCATAATTATGAAATTAATATTTAAACCCATTTAAATAAGTTGAGGGACTTTTTTTTAAAAAGTGGCAACACCGCAGTGACTCACACATAGTTCAAAAAGTGGTTACATTTTTCTGTTCTAAGTGCGCTATCTACCTTTTTTTATTTGATCTGAGAGACAAACAGACAAAAATTCCAAAAATGCTAGAAATGGGTTCTGTTGGTTATCCTTTAACACCCTGGCTATTTTTTTTTGGAATTTTTTTCGATATACAAAAAATATTTTCCTACAGATTTATTATATGTATTGATGATTACTTCAAGCTTTTTGAATTACTGATTTGGTTTCATTACCCGTATCATGTCCTGTATTCATTATCTGTGTCGTGAGTTAGAACCCAGTCAGGCGCTTTACTTAGTGTAAATTACTTCATCACCACTACTCTCAAAACGGTGAAGGAAAACATCGTGAGGAAACCGGCAAGTCCTAGAACCAACAATTCGAAGACATGTGACATCCACCAACACGCACTGGGCCTGTGGGTGTATCCCATTTCCTCTCACGAGTCTCACAGAGATGAGGCCTGTGTCCCAGCAGTGGGAACATTAAAAGGCTAATGATGATGATGATGATAATGATTACATGTATATACTTGTACCTACCTACTTACACATTTACTGGGGTGGGCTTCCAGGCTAATCGAATGCAGCAACATACTGCTACGTAGTTTACATGAGGGACACCTTATATTTACTTCGTAATTTTTCAGTATATCATAGATTTTTTAAAGGAAACCCGCCGCAATACTTGTAGACATTTCACTAACAACAGACCGAAATATCTCTCGCAATTCAACTACACATCAAGTGCTGATAAAACATCGGTCTTAAGACCACACCGGTGCTTAGCATCGCTTGAATAATCGCTGGACCGTAATTAACGTATCATAATTACCTATATCCGTCTATCACTCAGCAGATAATATGCACGTACCAACCCAGTACTTACTAAGTGTACAGCCATCGGTATTAATACATGAAACTAACGCAATGTTCAACTTTCTCATGAAATAAAGATTATATAACTCTGAGAAAAATACTATTTCAAACTAGTTTGGTTTAGAAAATCTATGTTTTCAACATCATCATTAACAGCCTAAAGCCGTCCAGTGCTGGGAAACAGGCCTCTCCAACCGACGACATTCATCTCGATTTTCGGCAACTCTCATCTAGCTGATAGCCTTGGCTACCAAAGGATCTGCAGTGGCGTTTCAGCTGTGTGCTAGAAATGAAACTTTTGCCGCAAATCTGAAATAATTGAAACAAGTTATTAGTTATGTTCTTCAGAAATGCTGTACTCATAGATAACCAGCGTGTTTGACCATATGTATGAACGTAAATGAAGCAAATGTCTTTGAGGTATTAATGTACTACGCACCATATTATCTTAATGGCAAATATAGCATGTAAAGATCGTAAAGAATGTAAAGAACCCCATAGAAAAAAGGCGTACGTATGGCGAACTGGATACCTGTGTAGCACTATCCTACTGCTTTTTTTCTTTCTTCACACACAAAAGTGAATCCCAAGTGCAATTTGGCGTGGCTGATAAACACACAGTCTTTTTTTACATATTTTACATTTCACTGGTCCTTGAGGATCGAATTTGACATCAATTCCTTTCTTGATAATGTTTTGACCCTCTGGCGGCCATTTTGTTTCACCGCCATCTTGGTTTAACTTGTCAAATTCTATTTCTACATTCAGTAAGAGAAATCTGTCGTCAATTGCATCCTCATTGGTTTCACTGCTTGTAGTAAGGTTTCCAACTATTAGGGTTATTAATTCATCAGTGTTTACTATAACATTTTCGTTAATATCTTTAATGTTTTCGAAATTTCTTTGGTAGCCAAATTCTGTTCACTATCCTGGCTCTTATTTCGGAGATGTAAAGCTGAAGTTACATATTCTTTGCATTTCCCACAAATGATTTGAGTTAAACCATCATTGTGCTCGATCTAGACAAGTAACACATATTATTATTTCTTTATTTATCTTCTTTCTTATTTAGTACATTTTTAAATGTTAAAAAAAGAAAACTTAAAATCATTTAAAAATATAAAAAATAGAGGCCATCCGGTATCGGGAACAGGGTCAAGCTACCGGTGGTTAGGGCTCCAGAGACAGGAACCTCCTCACAATGCGAGCCGTATCGAGGAGTACTGCTTTATTATTATTATTGTTGAGGACAATAATCGAGACCTAAGATAATAAACCTTCCTCGATACGCCTTTAAAGCTAACTATCTGTTGAGACAACGGATAGGAATACCTGCTGCCATCCTTGAAAAATCATCGCTCCTCTAAGCATGAGGGCGTCATCTTTTGTTAGCCAATTCGCAATCTATGTTCTGAAAAGCATAAAATTTGTGTCAACAATGTTGGGGTTAATTTCATGTAATTATTTAAGGTAATGGTTACATATTTATGCTCGTGATTGTAATGTACATAGTCTGATTTCTACTTGCCTTAATATTCACATGTGCGTGATCTGTAAGCATGCATTTACTGTAAAGTACACAAGTATACATAACTATGTAATGGCCAGTACAATTTGTCCTGATATGGCAGCCATAATATTATGTACCGTAGAGTGGAAAATCTCGAATTACATTGAGCCACAAAACATAAAAACATTATTTTTATGTTCCTTGAATTGAGTGGTGAACTGTTGTTTACCGCTTTTAATATTAAATATGCAGTAAAATTGTGTTTGCCTACTTACAAACTGTAAAATGTAAAAAGTACGATGGATGTTACAATGTTAAATGCAGACATAGTCACAAATTTACAAGTACAATATGTAGGTAACATAATTATTCGCCATTTCAGCTAAAATAATATTGCAGCAATACACAAAATATCTCGAAACATTGATTTAAACCATTGAAAAAATTTTTTTGTCAATGTTTATATAAATACTTAAAAACTCTAAAGCCCACTTGTATGAAAAACTTAACTCAGATTAATTAACAGTTTTTCATACAATATCGCAATAATAATATTAATAATTTTATCTCGTGTTAGCAACTAACTCCGAGTTAAGTTTTTGGTGCAATTGGGCCAACAATTACATCGCATTGCGTCCATATGAACGCAGCTGCAATTTCGCTTTGTAAAAATCGCTTATTGGTGTGATATAAATCTTATACGCATTGAGCCATTCCATTTTGAAGGTAATTTAATGTAAAAATCAGATTTTTTATTCCGTAGACTAAACTGACATTCGGGAGGTTGCCACTTTACCGTTATATAAAAATAGTGTCGTATCCTGACTATCCTGATTGATCGAAAGTTGATCGAAAATCGAAGTAGATCGAAAATAATATTTCACGGCAAAAAATACATTTGTTAAGAAGCTTAGCGGCCCTTATTCAGTTTCTACTCATTTATGTAAGACTTCATTTTATCATCATCTGCCTAGCCTTTTCCCAACTATATTGGGGTCGGCTTCCAGTCTTACCGGATTCAGCTAAGTACCAGTGTTTTACATGGAGCGACTGCCTATCTGACCTCCACAACCCAGTAACTGGGTAACACGGTACCCCTTGGCAAGACTGGTGTCAGATCTCAAGCTTCTGACTACCCGTAACGACTGTCAAAGATCTTCAAATGACAGCCGGGACCAACGGCTTAACGTGCTTTCCGAGGCACGGAGGAAACTCGGTATGTTGAAATGGTCACCCATCCACTGACCGACCTCGTCAAGCGTTGCTTAACCTTGATGATCGACCCGTGCGGCTGTTATTATTTAGCCACGAGCTCCTCTAAGTTTAGTAGTAAGACTTCATTTTATCGATCGCATTTATTTTATTGTTGATTTCATATTTAACACATTAAAAGTTTATGTACTATGTGTAAGAATACTGTTATATTTAAATATATTATGTTTATATTCATAAAACGTTTATTAACATCAATAAGTAAAATTAAATTGAGGAGTCATGTCACATCGATTTGATGAATCACTTATGATTGAGTCTTATCTACAACACTGCCCCGCGCTTGAAACATAAAAAAAAAATAAGGTCATTGGCAGCTGTCAGTTAAGTCTACGAAATTAAAAATCACTGTATAGAAGGTTCTATAATTTGCAATTAATCCGAAGAAATACGAGTATAATACATATTATATTTGGTCCTTCTACAAGCAAGCGAATCTTTTCCTTGTAGATTTATTTGATATGTTAATGGATAACACCTTGATAACATTTTTTTGCGATGAATAATAATATATTGCGAAGGTAAAGATTACTTAATCAGAAATGCCATAATACGAAGGTCATTAATTAGAATAATGATATCGTTTCATCTTCCTTGCTTTGCTAGTTATCAGGGGCCTCATGACAAGGCCCGGCTCACTTGATGTTTTGGTTGAAAAACGTTGAAAGGAAATGATAATTAAAGCTTTATGTCATTAGAACAAGATGTTCCGAGAGCAGAGGACGATCACAGGTCTATTCATAAAATAACGTCAAACACATATTCCGTCGTATCCTGGCCATGCCACTTTGAACTATGATTCGGTTTCAATTACACAAATTATATCTATACCAGTTACCGATATGTAGCATTAGATCAAATTGTTTGCTGGAACAAATATATAGCATTACAATCACTTCTTTGTTTTTAAGTCATCATCATCTTCCTGCCCTTATTTCATGTTACTTGGGGTCGGCGTCGGCGCAACACGTTTTCTTCTTCCATATCGTTCTGTCTCCCGTCACGCTATTGCTGACTCCCTTTTCTTTCATATCACCTCACACAGTTCATCGATATTTTCTTTGGCCTTCCTCCTACTCTCCATCCATCCACATTTATATTCATAACTCTTTTAGTAACATGTGTTTCATCCCTTCTCATCACATGACCATACCAGGACAAAAGGTTTCCTACAACTTTTCTGTCACTGGCGCCACTTTCAAACTTCCTCTAATATGCTCATTTCTCACTTTATCCGTTCTCGTCACTCCGCACATCCATCTCTGCTACATACAATATCTTCATCATGCATCTTGTGTCAAATTATGAAGCTATATTTGGCTCTGGCTTAACATTATTATGAAAATTTTATGACATCACTTCAGATTGGTCGTTATTAGAAAAAACAACTCGATGTCTAGACATCTATAAATCTAGCTGTCGTCGAATTAGGTGATGATAATCTTTATTTCCACACCGGAAAGCCTTTATTGTGTGATATTTAAGATAATTCTCTGTGACAGCCCAAGTAGCTAAATGTACACGGAAAATGGCAATTGGCCAGACATTAGTGTAATGATTGAACCAGGAATACGTCTATCTATCACTTCCGGCAACAATTGCGTGCTATAATGCATCATAAATTATCAACGTCTTCATAATCATCATCGTTACAGCCGAAAGTCATCCACTGTTAGACATAGGCCTCCACCAACCTCGCCTCCGGTGGATTCCCGTAGCCTTCACCGGGTCATCGGTTCACCTTGGTCTCCCAACCTTCCTACGTTACGCCTTCCGGTACGTGGTCGACACTCCAATACCTTTCCTGGAATAGCATGCATAATATTTTTGCTCTACCTTTAAGTTTGTAATTCCTATGCAAAGAAACAAAGAGTATTTGAATGTAGTCCACCACATTACTTATTCAATGTTGCAATCAGAAATGTAACGTAATTGTTGCACGGCCCATCCAATATATCGAAGCGTGGCCTACTAGACAATGTTTTTTTTAAAATGGTCAATCTTAGTTAACTTGCATGTAAGATGTGATAATTTTAGGGATATTTACATAATTACAGCTACACTCTTGGTTTATATTTCAAAATTAGCTACTCTATTTTTAGGTTAACTAACGTAACTTTTATTTTAGCCAACAGCTATCTACGTGACGTGACTAAAGAGTCCGGCCCTCGACATTCACAGGGAAACAATTTTGTAAATAAAAATACAATGGATCGTAAAAAACAACATTTATGTAAATAAATTCTTTCTAGAATATACAAAAATATTTCTCTATCTATTAAGTACTAATTGCCTGGTAAACTAAATTTTACTAATTTCTCCGATTCTAACCACAGCTTCTTGGCTAGTTCAGTGTCTTGCGAACACTTGGAAGGCTGTTTCTGACGACAATCACTGAAGTATTTACCAGACACACCTTCAACTTCTGGCGACACTGACAAGTATATCGAAGTTTGCGCAGCTTCCCAAGGCGTTTGGAACGTAAATCCTATACATTTTTCTACTATGTTTCTAATAATATTGCTAGGAATGTTCCTAAATATATTCGTTGCAGCTACCCCTGGATGCAGAGCGTTTACTGTAACACCCGTACCTTTCAGTCTTGAACCTAATTCTAAAGTCATCAAATTCAGGAAAAGCTTACTATTAGCGTAGACTATATAGTCGCTCCAATATTTCTCCATATTCAAATTCTCAAAATCTAACTCTCCATATTTGTGTATCATTGATGACACATTTATAATGCGGCTCGGAGCTGAAGATTTCATTAAGGGCACTAACAGGCAAGTCAAAAGGAACGGAGCAAAATAATTAACTTGCATTCCAATGTGAAGTCCATCAGCTGTTTTATAGTTACCGAGCCCGCCAGCGCCGGCATTGTTGATGAGGACATCGACACGCTTCTCGGTTTTGTATATCTGAGCGCAAAAGTCCTTGACCGAGCGAAGTGAAGATAAATCTAGTTGCTGGACGTGGACATCAGTGTTGCCACTGAATTTGACGATTTCTTCCTTAGCCTCGTTGGCACGTCGAACGCTCCTACAGGCCAATATCACCTTCGCACCACGACACGCCAGGTCCTTGCACACCTCCAGTCCCAGTCCACTGTTGCCACCGGTCACTATCACAACTTTCCCCACCATATGAGCACTGGTCCGACATATTCCCACGGTTAGTTTTTGGTACACCTTCACTATAAACACTATCGCTATTATGATTCCGAATATAGCCCACAAAATCATTTTTACTGATTAAATTATTTCTATACTGTACGGATGGGAACGCTCGTCCAACTAAGTTGTGACGATAAGTAGGCAATCAGTGGAGGGGGTCATGTAAAGTAACCTCAACCAACAACCGCGACGGCAGTATCAACGCGTTTATCGTTGATAAAGCGTTCATGTATATGACTACATTTTGAGACGTCTTGACTAGCTACAGTCCACTCATGGACGTAATCCTAACTACACTAGTTGCCAAACGTGCGTACGCGCCGAAGCGTCGCGCGCCGGCGACGATGTTACATAACTATGTCATTGAGTTTAGTGCTGCTCGCTATAAAGCGATATCACCTTGGATTTATAAAAACACAAACTCATTTACACTATACCTACTAATAATCTTTGACAAAAAACTGTGTGAAATGTTCAATAGTCAAGCATTTTTTAATGGGAGTCTTAAATGAGTATTTTTGATGGAAATCACTTCCGCCTAAATATGATCTACGCTGCTGACATTATGAGCGTCCACATCTTGCGCCATTTCCACTCAAATCTCAATCAGCTCTTCGGTAACGGATGCTTGAATATTTTTGGGCATTATCACTCCATGTGATCAGGGCCAAGCGCCATGGCTGTGTGATCATCCATGGATTGATATAAATTAATATCATCTTGCGGATGCAAGAACTCATTCAAATGAATAAACACAGTATACTGGCTCTCGTTACATCATTTTAATCATGGAAATGTAGTAGCAAAACTCAATTCGTTACTTTATTGCAATAATAATGTGTTCAGTAATGTCCTTTATATGAAGCACATTATGTCTCAAAGAAAATTGTTTACGAGTAGGCAATTAATGTTTTATTGTCATAAAAGTAGCTACGGAGCGTTCATTTTGCTCTGGTTCCATAATACATAAGAATTATGGAAGGAGCATTGGAACAATAAAAGTAAAAATCTTTTAATGAACTAAAAAGTACGAAATCTAATACCGCTTGACAATGAATTTCCACTGAGTCCAAACATAATGGTATTATCTTGTCTGGTTGAGGAGTTGCTGTGGCCACCTTCCGGTTCCATCATGAGATCAGCTCCATAGTGCCATATTATTTGAATGTTTACAAAATTACATAACTACGCCAATTTTCAGCTTAATCAGATGCCAGGAAGTGCTTGAAATAGTACATTACTGTCGCGGTCTATAATGACTACTTTGCTGGTCGCGCTGATTATGGCCGACAGCGCAGCGTAGCGCAGCTCCAGGCCGACACAGCGCGGTCAGCGGGCAGCACTTGATGGACGAGCTGAGATAAAGGCCGAGACCGTAGGTCGAGGCCTTTACAGCGAGGACAGCAAGGGCTGCAATGATGGCCAAGCTGAAAGGCCTAGAGCGTCGCTAGGCTAGCTCGAGGCAATTATAGCGTGACCAGCGAAGCAGTCATTGTGGGCCAAGGTTTGTATAGTGCTTTACTCAAAAATGCAAGTACCTAATCGAAATAAAACCAGCAAGTAATTTAAATAAAAAATATATTAATTAACTAGAATTTTAATTAAAATGACAATTATGAAAAGTACAGTTACTAAAATTCAAAACCGACTTTCCCGGTTTGATATTACTAATAGTTTGCGATAATTCAAATGCGGTGTTTGACTGCTGTACTATTTCTTCATTTATTACTTCATTTATTTCATATTTTTTTTCTTCAAGTTCCTTAGCAGATGTTGAAGCTCCCTGAAACTCGTAAGACGTTGTTCGTTTTAAGTTTTTTTTTTTTTTGAACAATGGTAGTTGGAACTATACAGCCTAATATGGAATAAAATCTTTTTGTACCTATCTCTATAGATACAAACAGCTGTGTTTTAAATAAAATCTTTTTGGATTTGATTTTTTAAAACGATGAAACGTCAAAATAGCGGCCGGCAAAACATTGCCGGCCTGTTAGAGCGGCCAGCAAAACTTTGCCGGCCGCTCCTTGAAACAGAACGGCAAGGTCGACTTTGCTCAAACAAGGTTGTCAAAATAATGACCACATTACATGCATTTTTGAGTAAAATGGATTTCTAGTTGTCGGACACACATGAAACCAAGGTAATAAAAGGTTACCTATGAAATTGCCGTTCTGCAGAGTACTGCCATTTCAAATCAAAAAATTTTTTGGCTAAGTATTCTAATATCAAATTAATTTTATTTTAAAACAAAATTAGTCATTTGTTTATTGATTAGCGCTATGTTTTCATCGCATTTGAATATGTTTCGTCATCATGGTACGTCAAAAATTCGAGTAATTATGGAATAAATAGCACGAACTCAATGATCGCCAGCACGAAGCACGCATCGATACGTGCCTTGCACTGCTCAACAGGCACACAAACGAAGAAATTTTTAACCGCATTGTTACCTGCGACAAAAAATGGATTCTATTTGACAATAGCACGCGCTCAACAAGTTGATTGGATCCTAGTTCAGCACCTAAACAATGCCCTTAACGAAAACTTACCCCTATAAAAGTGACGGTGACTGTTTGGTCTAGGGCCAGTATGATTCATCAACAGCTTCTTACAAAACGGGATAAGTATTACTGCACATGTGTACTATGAAATTATGAAGAACTGAACACAATGATGGAGAAGTTTGCATCAGCTTTGGTCAATGGCTCGTCTTCGCTGCTTGCACCACAATTCACGACCTCATATTGTATCCAAGTAACAAGAGATGGGGTTAGCTCTTCGTCATCTGCCATACTCACCAGACCTTGCGCCTACAGACTTCTACTTTTTCCAGAATTTGGATAACTTCTTGGCGGAAAAAAATCAGTACCCGAGAGGCAGTGCAAAAAGCCTTTGAAGAATTTGTTGCCTCTCGTCCAGCTGATTTCTTCAAGAAGGGCATCAATAAACTGCCACTGCGTTGGCAAAGATGATGATTGCATGGGTATTTAATACAATAGCGGCACTTTCATAGGTAAAGACCAAATATAAAGCTTTTAATAAATAACAGAAATAAATGCACTAAGTAAATTATTCGCTGTAATCCGACGTTTCTAAGCAAACAGACGGTAAACTTATCATAAAGTTAGCATAAGAGGTTCTCCCACAGAGCCACATTCAGTTTTGTTGTCGCCATTACGCTACATCATAACAACTTGGATCACTAAACATAATTGGGATCCGTTCCATTAGACAAAATGCCTGTCGCTGCTAATCTGACATTGGATATGTTTACTGAAACTCAACTTCAGCTGTAGGATACAGTTTACAGAACTTGTGGTGATCACGTAAGCTGGGTATGTTTTGTAGTTTCCATGATTTTAACAAAAAAAATACATTTAATTAAAATTAGAATTTCATAGCATTTAGTACAATGGGGATGTGAACTGCCTTTTTTTACGATAGGTGGCGCATCGTCGCTATGGCTATTGAAAGCTGTCAAATCCATACATTTTATGACCTATATAGTTTAATTTACGCTAGTTATGTTATGTGCCTGTCAAAGTAAATCTAATTATATTGGTAATCTTCGGTGATATAGTGAAGCTATTAACGTATTGATAAAGTTCTCAGCAAGAATGTCATTTGTTTGGCCTTCAGAAGCTTGAGAGCTTTGATTGCCGAAAATAAAATAAAACTTCTAACCTAAAACGTAAAGAATACCAACACATTAAAGTATTTTTATCTCATTTGTCTTCCATGAGTAAAGTAAGAATTAGCTCATTACAACAAAAAAATAGCCAAATCTAGAACATAGTAATATCACCGTTGAAAAATATTTTATTATATGAAAGCCTGTCTCTCAATAAGATCTGTTTTCTTTCCAGTTATCCTTGCTCCTTATCTTTTTAGTTCGTCTTTCAATTCCGGGACAATTCATATTATCAATAACGATGGTAGACCAGTTTAAACACAAAAAATAACAAAAAGACGTGATGTAAACGAAGCAAAAACTATTTGACAGCAGCCATTGCGCCACCAGCGACATCTGCGCTAAGCTTTGCGTTCACATCCCCATTATGTAAGGTTTCATTAAAGTTGTCAAATACGCCTACACATTTAGCTTAATAGTTTCTAAGCAATTCTATTAATAGAACATGAACTATGGGTAAAGCCCTACAAATTTTGCCTCAAAACATTAATTCTGATGTCTGAGGACGAAACTTATATCTGCTTACTTATATCTGCAAATACTTTAACTTTATAAGTAGGTAATGTTATAAATTATCTCTTAATTTTTGTAAATCATGTTGCGTATAAATGAGAAATATGTAAAAAGTATACTTCTTTAGTTTTAGGGCAAACTAAAGGAAAACAATAATCATAATAAGTTTCGTTAGTTGTCAAAGTCAAATTATAAAGGCATTTAAGCGGCACTTTTGAACGTCAAACGTCAGTGACTGTATCAGAAAACGGTACTTCAGGGGGGTGACCATAAGCTCTTAGAGCGGTATCAATTTGACATCGAGTAAGTTACAGATGTTTACAAGTCAGATACATCTGTCCCTTATTCGATCTCAAATTGATACCGCTCTAAGAGCTTATGGTCACCCCCCTGGACAAGACTCGTATTTTAGGAGGTTCTTCTCTCTGGTGCCCTGACTGTCGGTAGCTTGGACCCTGTTCCCGATACCGGTTGACTTCTTTTTTTTTATTAACCTCCTCACAATGCGAGCCGTGTCAAGAAGTACTGCCTTCTGTATCAGGCCCTTGATCCAACCGCGCAAAGACAGCCTCGACAGATGGTCGTCGAGGCTCTTGGCCATCAGGCCGTTGGCCGTAACGACAATCACACAATGATCGCCGAATCGACAACCTCGTGTGCTAAGTCGAAATACTTGATTTGTTTCTCTTTCTCAGCTTTCACGAGGTTCTCGTCATGTGAGATGGTGACATCGATTATCATTGTGCGACGCGGTCTATCACCACTATATCCGGCTTATTGGCAACAATAGTCCTATCAGTGATGATAGACCGATCCCAGTACAACGTGACATGGTCATTTTCGAGATCTGGGTCGGGCACATACTTGTAATACGTTACCTCAATATTATTATTATTATTGTGTTAGTTTTGATGGAGCTACTGTAATAATAAATGAAACTACTCAATCTGTTTGACTTACAATCCAAACAATGTTCCTACCTATGTTTCTATTCAATGTGCATCTTCTAGTTATTGAAATACTCATAGAAAATATCATCAAAGAGTTGTGTAATTAATTTGGTGTAAAATAAAGTAAATTCTTTGTATCTATCATTATCTTCGGTGCCGCGTTGGTTTAGGCACTTGTTCCACCGTTGACGATCAGCGAGCAGCGAGTAGAGCTAGAACCTAGATACGAGTTGGCGAGCAGCGGGCAGCGAGTGTGTTATAGTTCCGATAGTTTTACCACTCGGCTGAGCGAGTGTTTTTGTGCAACGGGCGATTACTCGCACCACTCGCTCGGGCGGTCAGTCCTTCACACGTTGGTTGGTTTGTCTCTCGGCGTGAGTTCTGTGTGCTTATTCCGAGTTTATTCACGTAATTACTTGTGATAACGTAAACGATCTCTTATGTCAATATGTACACAAAATAAGAGGTTTCTCCTCACCGTCACCAGACGGCGCTTATCCAGTGTGCTTATTCCGAGCTTTTTAACGTACTCACTCGTGATAACGTAAACGATCTCTTATGTCAAAATGTATACAAAAAAATAGGTTTCTCCTTACAGTCTCCAGACGGCGCTTATCCAGATTCAATAAAAATTGAATCGGGATTGAGCGTGAGTAAAAACTCGCACTGAGGCCTCAGTTTCAATACAAATTCACGTTTACGTTAACGCGATCCACGGTGAGACAAAACTCGCACTAAGCACTCTGACCGCCAAGCGAGCATAGCCGAGCGAGTATCGTTGAGTGAGTATTATCCTTGATAGCTCTTGTCGCTGTGTGAGAGAGTCACAAACTTGTGTTGAGAGAGTACTCGCCGGCACGCGGCAGTGTGAATAGCCAGCGATCAACTATTATATATATGTACATTTTATTGACACGCGATTACAGACCCCGTGTCAAAAGGGTATTTTGTCCGTTTCTTCAGCTAAAAATAGTCGATAGCTAATCACTTCATCGCTGGTGGTTGGACAAGTGCCTTATTATTCGCCTGTTTTTCATACATCGTTTGAATTCAAATCAAAACGCTAAACCGCGTTTAATTGCCAGTCAATGTAACTCTTGATGTTAACGTAACGTTAACACAACATGCAAATTAAAGAAGCTACCCGGTTTTATAATGAGACGCTATGTCGCTTAGCCAAAGTGTCGAGGTGTTCCACCAGCAATTGCTGAGCAATTTGTCGCGTCAAATCACGTCAAACGATCTCATTACCTGGGTTTCCTGTTAGAGCGCCGGCGTATCGACACACGCCTTATGACCGGGCCCCTAGTTTGTTAGACTTGTATACTTTGTCTGTTTTCATTCATTGTATTCATATGGTATTGCCGAGAAACGGGGTTCTCAAATAAAGAAAATGTCATGATCTTGTTGTTGTTTTTGTTTTTGATTTAAGTATGGAGTTGCGATGTATCGTGTACCTATGAGCCACCATGTAAGTTGATGTGAAGGCCCCCTTATAAAAAACGCAGAGTATAGTGACAAACAAAATAATCTTCAGATTTACCATAAATTTTTCGGTTAATTCTCTCTTTTTGTTTAAGAAATTCACTCGCACACTGTTCCGTTGTTGTTGAATTAGGTAATTTACCTATGTTTACAACATTTGTAAGTATGTGAGAACCATGTCCCTATTTATCATTAGTATCCATAGTCTGGATGCGTCGTCCTCACGTATATGAATTAATACAGGAAGAAATTCCTAGTGTTGGGCAAAGTTTTTTTTTTAATATTACTATAATAATGTATGTATGTTCGCGACGAAGCGTCATCAACCATACTAAATGGTTCATAGAAATTGAAGTTTGTATGTGTAGACATGTCTGCTTACCACGGCGCGCCACCTGATACTAAAATGAATTTTAGAGGCACGTTTATATTTATACTAAAATTTTACCTACATTTTTTGAGATAGTAGTATAATGTTTTTAGTGTTTGTCAGTATGTTATAGGGTTCAATAGTTCACCCTTAACAGAGTAAAATCATTAGAAAACATACTGATAAGAGTTATCATAGTAAAAAACATAAATTTCTGTCATACGATACGTCTGTGCTCGGCGACGGATTAGTTCCGAATGAACCGTGAGAGGGAACCACACGTTATTTATAGTTTTGGTGGTTTTTGAAAATATTATAGTAATTAAAATCATGTTTTTAAGGGCTTATCCTATGTACTGGACATGAAATCAGTACATAATGATGAAACTATGTGAAGACCACATAGTTTCTGCTATGTAAATAGGAATATTGACTTGATATCTCAAACACCAAATATATGGTTTTAGGTCATTTTAGGGTATATGGGGGACCTAGACCGAGACAGGAAGCCTATATACACCTCATAGTTAGCGTAGTCTTTTATATAAAGCCCATTTACTTGAGATATCAAGTCAGTATATAATAGAAAAACTGCTGTTTATCTGGTTTTTGGCAATCGCTTACGGTTTTAGGTGCCCTAAGTACCTAGAAACATATAGGTGTACTGGTAAAAGTACTACCATTGGAAAGCCTGCTAAAAGGGCTTCCAGGCGGTTTCTAGATGGGAAGAATCGCTTGGATAGTCAACGAGATAAGCAGTCGTGAAAAATGTAAACAACGTAAAACGTTGAAATTTGTAGACCCTTCAGGTGGAATAACTCCATGAAGGGAATAGATGTACTCATGGTGTAAGTACTTTCGGATGGCTTGCTGGACTAGCTACCAAGCCATCACTTTGGAGCGAAAATCGCTCAAGTAGTTTAAGTACAATTCCAGAAAATAGGTTTCTGGAAATGTAATTTTTAGTCAGTTTTTGGCACTCCCCGGGACTATACACCCCTGGGAATTCCGAAAATAAGGAATTTTTGGGGACCTCCCGATGGCCCGTTAAACGCACCATCGTGTTGTCCCAATCTTATTAGTGTTTTTATATCTAATTTCTCTGATAGCTGGGCGCAAAGAAAGTGACCAGCTATCAAATTTGTACATATCAAGGCACCTTATGTGCATATGACCTAGATAGACTTACATAAACACTAGAAATGTAAAGTGTGGTCTATTGGCTACCAGAATCCCCATAATAGGCGGTGATTGCCTGGTTAGCCTAAGTAGGAAGTCCTAAAGTCGGTGAAATGACTTAGGAATTTATAGATTCATTACATAAGGGATGATATCCCATAGAAGATTCCCGAAAATAAGCTTTTTCTAGACGTCAACAGACAGCCTGCTATTGGCACCAGCAGGTCAACCCAACCTATAGATATCCTTAGGCTAGGTTGAAAACTATTAAGGTTTTAACTGGGAAATAAAGGGAATTGTCCTTTTATTTCATGGAAATAGTCTAGGGAAGCTATCAATACCTGGAAATTAGGTATATTGATTAGATACATAGATAGGGGGCGTTACTGTGTTACAGTACGAAGGAATCCAGCTATTGATAGCACCATGGAAGGGGTGCGGTAACCCTATTTACCAAATATGTATAAGGGTTTTTTACATAAATAAAAATTATTTTCGGCGAGAATTTGCGGGGCTCTCAATAATGGCACGATGCGAGGGTATAAAGAACCCCCGGGCCCAAAATAGAATTTGTAGTCATCCAAAGCTAGTCGCTTGTACTTGTCTTAGTAAATAAGAAGTAATTCTTATATAGAATCAAGTCTCAGAAATTGTTGAGAGCCCTAGAATCGTGCCGTGTACTGAATAACTTAGTGTTTCATTTAATTCATCGACTTCAACCCTTATGAAGACATCCCTTTTCGATCCTGTCGAGCTGAACCTCGGAACCTGGACACCAGGAGTGCTGATCCAGAAGTAGGCAACCCGGAATCTGGAAATAACTCAAGTACAGCCAACACATCGTTGAATCGTTAGAGTCGATTTGCAACCCTACGTCACTGCAGCAGCTAGGCATCCAAGAACCTTTGTTTTCGTTGATGTGGATGGGGCGTTCAGCGGCAATGGCCAGAAGGTTTACGCCCTTCTTTTCTCGGGGCCAATGAACACGCTACGTCCTGCACATTTAATGGTCCTTGCGAGCCAGATTTTGGAGCCTGGCGTCCCGGCAAAATTCGACGACGGACACATTTAATGGTCCTATCGAGCCGAATTTTGGAGCCTGGAGAGCCCCAGGACGTCGGGAACAGTAGATCCAGAAAAAACAACTGGGTGCCTGCATATTAAGTCGGCTACGTGCAACACAACGTTGACCCGTTCGAGCCGAAATTCGAAGTCTGGAGCGCCCCAGGACGTCAGGAAGAAACAGTGGTGGAATTAATTTTTCGAATTTTGGAGAAATTAATTTCACAAATAAACCAAAAATCGACGTGCACTGCAGGGAACAAGTCCTACGTGCCCTATTTGCCGCTGGATCCAAGAGGTAAAATTCTGGAGACAGTTATTGAAAATACCCTATTTTTTCAATAATTGTAAGAAAATAGAAGAAATTTTCTGTGAGCCGCAAAATGCTGTATGAAGACAGATGCGCATCCTTGAAGCCCCAAGAATAGTTCCTGAAGACTTATCGCTGAAAACTACCCTATGTTATCAGTGATTTGTTCTAGAACTGAACGCTTGTTTATTCAACCAAGAATACTCGTTCAGAAGATTGGATTACGTCTTTGACGCGGAAGAATAGTTCCTGAAGACTTATCGCTGAAAACTACCCTTATGTTTTTAGCGATTTGTTTAAAAAACGAGCGCCCGTCAGAAAAATACAAGACGTGCGTTTAGAAGGCTGATGTGCATCCTTGATGATTGAAGAATAATTCCTGAAGCCTTATGACTGAAAACAACCCCTATGTTTTCAGGAAAATTTTGAAGACTGAATTTTCGTCAGTGAATGGAAGAAACGTACTCTGAAGACTTAGATACGTTTCGGATGTACTGACTAAGCGGTTCCTGAAGCACTATCACTGAAAATAACTTTGACGTTTCGGTGATTTATTTGAAGATTGAATTTTCTTCAATCAAGCAAGATACGTGCTCGGAAGATTGATGCACGGCTCTGATGCTTTGGACAAGCAGTTCATGAAGCATCACCACCGAAAAGTAACCTTGACTTTTCGGTGATTTAGAATTTGATTGAATTATAGTCAATCAAATAGAACATACACGTTTATGGGAAAAATAAACTTGTATAGCAAATGCCTGAAGTTTCCTGAAGACTTATCACTGACCGTAAGTTTTTAGTGATTTTTTATTTGAAGATTGAATTATAGTCAATCGAAGTGGAGGTTAACTTCTGGAGATCGTCGGTTTGAACGCTGAAGCCCGGAACTGGGACTTATCTTTGAAAACTAACTTCGAGTTTTCAAAAGAAAATATTTCAACAACAATGCCGATAACCAGATCCAAAGGCAAGACGCCGGAGGCATGGACCGTGGAGTTGGATCAGCCAGCTGGCATCAGACATGAGCTGCCGCCGTGTTCACCTTCCACAACCGAAGGGACCGAGCCGTCGGACGAGCAGCGCCATCTAGCGCCTCAAACTGAAAGCACTCCGACGCATCAACCAATAGAAACTGATCAAGCGGTTTCTACCAGAGTAACCAGATTAGAAGGAGCTTCAGACACAACATTGAAACCTTCTCAGAAAGAGAAGATTTCCGAAGAAGACAGACGTACAGCGATGCCGATGACTACCCGGGGTGACGCCCGTATCGAACATAGCCGTCCGCCGTCAACTAGAGTGACTCGGTCACGAAAAAACATAGACAAAGCTCGCGAAGACTTACTCAAAATTAAGTTGGAGCTTGCACAATTGGCACTTCAGAGAGCGGAGGAAGAGGGTTCCGAAGCTGAATACTTGGATGACAGAAACTCGAATGACGAGTACGTGCGTTCATGGCTAGAAGAGGCACCAGAACCTCAGCCTGAGAAGGAGGATAACGTCGTTGAAGGGGGAACCAGAAATTCTATGCATAGACCCCTGACTGCGGCCGCCACCAAATCGCAAATAGAAGGTCAGCATCCTAAGGAGAAAGAAGTGCGAAAGCCTCCAGTTGCAGCGTCAGCTGAGTGTACAGGAGGTCAGAGGGATAGTCTCCGTCCATTCTTGACGGAGTTGACGTCCGCTATAGCGTCGCTAGCCGACAGGAAAATAGAACAGCGGGACCAAACGAACCCCTCTGCGTCGAAATTCGTCATGACATTGCCGAATTTCAATGGTTCTCATACTGAATGGCTATCATTTCGGGCCATATATGAGACAACTCGAGCGTATTTTACGGACATCGAGAATACAGCGAGGCTGAGGAGAAGCTTACATGGACGTGCAATGGAAACCGTCAGCTCAGAACTCATCGGACATGCCAGGCCCGATGACATCATGAAGGAACTCGAGCTGCAGTTCGGCCGTCCAGACTCCATAGCGCAAGCTGAAACAGATAGATTACGCGGACTGCCGCGCTGCAGTGAGTCACCAAGAGACATCTGCGCGTTTGCAAGTCGCGTAAGAGGTGCTGTAGTCACGCTCCGCGCGTTAAAAAAGGGTCATTACCTTATGAACGCGGAGCTTATGCGATTGTTAACAGAGAAGTTACCCAATTCGCTACGAGCACAATGGTACCGATCATATTCGGAGAAGTACCAATCGGTGCCAGATATTTCATTGTTCAGTAATTTTATATCTGAACAGGCACACTTCTGTAGTCCATTCGCCCCACCCGAAGGCATCGCTTCGGCCGAGGCGAACACCAACAGACGCGTCACACAAAGGACGCATATAGCTACGGACCAACCGGTAGGAAAATGCCGTGTTTGCGACGTGGGACATCACTACGCCACTGGATGTGCACAATTCAGGGGCGTAGCTGTCGAGAAAAGATGGGAGCTAGCGAAAAAACACAATCTATGTTATCGCTGCCTTCAACATCGACGAGGCAACCACACTTGTAAGAGAAAACAGTGTGGCCAAGACGGGTGCAGAGATACGCACCATCGGCTTCTTCATAGGAAGAAGCAACAGCAGAGGGAAGCCAACAAGAAGCCCGATGTTCCTGAATCCAGCAAGGATCCTCAGGAAACGGTGGCCAGTTTCGGGTCACCATCGAGCCAGGCGTACCTCAAGATAGTGCCGGTCCGGGTAATCGGACCGGCGGGAGAGGTAGCAACATACGCTCTCCTAGACGATGGGTCCACCGTTTCGCTGATGGATGAAGACATCGCGAGGCAAGTCGGGGCAGAGGGCCCTGTGGACCCGTTCAAGATCGGTGCGATAGGCAACACCATGCTCACCACCCCATGCTCAAGAAGAGTCAAGGTGACGCTGGTTAGCCCGCAAGAGAGAAGGGTACAATTTAAAGCACGTACTATACCTAAACTCAGCTTGGCAAAACAAACAGTGAGCGATAGGGTTGTCGCACGCTGCAAGCATTTAACCGACTTGAGAAAAGAGTTGATGTACAACAATGGCGTGCCAAAAATACTCGTCGGCCAAGACAACTGGCATTTGTTATTGGCCAGCGAGATTCGCAGAGGTCCAAGACACCAACCAATTGCGTCACTTACAGCGATGGGTTGGACACTACATGGCGCGCACAGTAGTTTACTACGACAACAAGTACATCATGTCAATAGAATAACAACTGATGACAATTTGGATCATCAGTTGCGCGAACATTTCGCCATAGAATCGTTGTGCATAAACCCACAGCGACCCGCCTCTGACCCAGCAAGAAGGGCAGAGGACATTTTGAATCGATCAACTGTCCAATTAGAGAATGGACACATCGAAACCGCCATGCTTTGGCGTAATGAGCATGCTGAGATGCCAGATAGCTTTGAGACAGCTCTGAAGAGGCTCGTCTCAACAGAAAAGAAGCTGGACAAGAACCAGGAACTTCTAAGAAGATACTCAGACCAGATGGACTCGCTAATTGCGAAAGGGTACGCTGAAAGGGCACCCGCAATTAGCACGCCGGGCAAAACTTGGTACCTCCCACACTTCGATGTCTTCAACCCAATGAAGCCAGACAAACTTCGCATCGTACATGACGCTGCCGCCAAATCGAGAGGAATGTCACTGAATGACTTCCTGTTAACTGGGCCCGACCTATTACAGTCGCTGCCAGGCGTAATGATGCGGTTTCGCCGCCACTGCGTCGCAATAACCGGTGACATAGCGGAGATGTTCATGCAAGTGAAGGTGCGGAGCCAAGACCGAGACGCGCTTCGCTACCTGTGGAGGGGAAACCGCAGAGAAGGAGCGCCAGAAGAATATAGAATGACGTCCATCATTTTCGGCGCAGCCAGTTCGCCTTGCACAGCAATTTTTGCAAAGAACTGGAACGCAAACAAATATATAGAGAAGCACCCTGAAGCTGTGGATGCTATACTACGTAGTCATTATATGGATGACTACCTAGATAGTTATAGAACTATCGAGAAGGCGGCAGAAGTCGCTAGTATGGTGCGAAAAATACACCTACAGGCGAGGTTTGAACTCAAGAAATGGGTTTCAAATAGCTCGCAGCTCCTAGAAAAAATGGACCCATCGCACATACAAACTGAGATGGTATCCATTGGAGATATAGATACGTCGGAAAAGATACTCGGCCTCATATGGAGGCCAGGCGAAGACACGCTGGGTTTCAACCTCACACTCGCGCGTCTGCCTGAGGGTATCTTGGACCGAGAGGCGCCCACCAAGCGAGAGGCGCTCAGAATAGTAGCGTCGCTATACGACCCACTCGGACTCGCCTCGCCAGTAACCATCAAGGCGAAGCAAATATTGCAAGAAGCATGGAGGCGAGGCGTCGACTGGGATCAAAGGCTAGATGTTGACCTAGCATTACAATGGAAAATTTGGGTACAACATTTACGCCAACTAAAAAACGTTAGCGTACCAAGATGCTATCCTGGATATAGCGACGCTATAGAAATGCAGGTGCATGTGTTCACTGATGCAAGCGAGATGGCATATGCTACCGCTATATACTGGCGGGCCACGACCGTGGAAGGCAAGCACTTAATAAGCCTTGTTATGGCGAAAGCGCGGGTGGCCCCACTGAAACTGCTTTCGATACCGAGACTCGAACTTCAGGCCGCGGTATTGGGAACCCGCGTAGCCGCAGCAGTGATGAGTGAACACGACTGCAAGCCCACGTCAGTAACGTATTGGTCAGATAGCAAGACCGTACTGACCTGGATTAGAAGAGGAGCGAGAGTATACAAACCTTTCGTTGCTCACCGAATAGCTGCTATTGAAGACAATAGCAAAGTCGAAGATTGGCGATGGATACCCACCAAGATGAACATCGCTGATGCAGCAACCCGTGACGTGCCACTGCGGTTCAACTCGGACCACGAGTGGTACTGCGGGCCGAGTTTTTTGTCTCTTGGGCCCGAATTATGGCCCACAGAGAAACCTCCGACTACAAACGACACGGGAGAAGAAAAAACTTTCGTTGTCACAGAAGGGGACAAGAAGAGCTTCATAGAAGCCGTTCCAGAGCCAAGCAGATTCTCCAGATGGGAGCGACTGCTTCGTGCGACCGCCACAGTTCTGCGTTTTATATCTCTTTGCAAAAATAGAACAGAGATAACGTCCTATAAACGGACGAGAAAAAACGCTGAAAAGGACCCAGACTGGCGCAAGAAGCCCGCTGTACCTGCACAGAAGCAGAAGCAGGCATGCAGAGCACCAACCCAGGTCAACAGACAAATCATAGAAGCAGAATTTCTCCAAGAAGCTGAGAAAATACTTGTCCAGGTCGCACAACAACAATCGTTCGCTTCAGAGTTAGCGAATGTTGAAGAAATAAATAAAAATAGCTCGCTGCGACCTTTACAAATTCAGGTCGGCGACAGCGTGCTGCGACTAAGAAGTCGCATAGCAGCTACGCAAAACGTAGCTGAAGCAGAGGCTACATGTTGACCTGGCATTACAACCCGGGTACAACATTTACGCCAATTTAAAGAGTTAGCGAATGTTGAAAAAAAAAAAAATATCGACAGCGTGCTGCGACTAAGAAGTCGCATAGCAGCTACGCAAGAGGTAGCTGAAGAAGTGATGCGCCCGCCTATATTACATGGCGACCATCACATAACGCAGTTGTACATAGACTGGACACATCGCAGTCTACAACATAGTGGCACCGAACTCACAATTAATGAGGTACGGCAGCACTACTGGGTCGTGAAGATGCGACCAACAGCGAAGAAGGTGATAGCAAGATGCCTGCATTGCCGTATACGCAAGGCACAGCCACCAGTACCTGCGACCGGCGACCATCCGAAAACGCGCCTCGCTCACCATAAGAGGCCGTTTACATATACCGGGCTCGACTATTTCGGCCCGCTATCCGTCACCGTCGGTCGGCAGCATCAGAAGAGATACGTAGCACTATTTACGTGTCTCACATCAAGGGCGGTGCACCTTGAAATCGCCGCCAGCCTTAGCGCAGACTCCGCCATATTGGCGCTGCGCCGATTCGCCGCACGCAGAGGATGCCCAGCTGAGATACACTCAGACAATGGCACCAACATGCACGGCGCCGACAGAGAGCTGCGAGACGCCTTCAAAACAGAGGCAAGTCGTAGAGGCATCGTATGGCGCTTCATAACGCCATCAGCGCCATTCATGGGAGGCGCCTGGGAGCGCCTAGTTCGTTGTGTAAAAAACACACTATACAATGTACTTACAGAAAAACACCCCACCGAAGAGGTGTTGTCCACACTGATTTGTGAGGCAGAGTACATTGTAAATAGCCGACCATTGACACACGTGTCGGTAGATGGTGATGATGATGAATCCATCACACCGAATCACCTCTTGCTCGGTGGGTCAGCCAGACTACCTACACCTGGCACGTTCACCGAGCAAGATATAGACAGCAGGAAAATATGGCGACGATCACAGATCCTCGCTGATATGTTCTGGAGTCGCTGGGTCAGAGAGTACCTGCCGCAGCTCCAAAACCGGCGGGAGCCACATAGTAGTGGGCCCAGATTTAAAGTGGGTGACCCTGTCCTGATAGCCGACGGCCAGCTGCCCCGCAATACGTGGCCGCGAGGCCGCATTGTGGCCGTGTATCCAGGAATCGACGGAGAAATCCGGACCGCTGAGGTACGCACGCTTGGCGGTACCTTGAAGCGTCCGGTGAAGAAACTCGTCCCACTGCCCCAGTAACCAGAGATGCCGGAGCGGCGACCGTCCTCTCGGTGGGCCTGGCCGGCAGCCGAGAAATGCCGTCCGTCGCTCACCGAAGGAATGCAGCGCCGCGCCGACAACACTTCGAGTCGACACAGCGAGTCGACACAGCACTGCACGGCGGGAGATATGTTCGCGACGAAGCGTCATCAACCATACTAAATGGTTCATAGAAATTGAAGTTTGTATGTGTAGACATGTCTGCTTACCACGGCGCGCCACCTGATACTAAAATGAATTTTAGAGGCACGTTTATATTTATACTAAAATTTTACCTACATTTTTTGAGATAGTAGTATAATGTTTTTAGTGTTTGTCAGTATGTTATAGGGTTCAATAGTTCACCCTTAACAGAGTAAAATCATTAGAAAACATACTGATAAGAGTTATCATAGTAAAAAACATAAATTTCTGTCATACGATACGTCTGTGCTCGGCGACGGATTAGTTCCGAATGAACCGTGAGAGGGAACCACACGTTATTTATAGTTTTGGTGGTTTTTGAAAATATTATAGTAATTAAAATCATGTTTTTAAGGGCTTATCCTATGTACTGGACATGAAATCAGTACATAATGATGAAACTATGTGAAGACCACATAGTTTCTGCTATGTAAATAGGAATATTGACTTGATATCTCAAACACCAAATATATGGTTTTAGGTCATTTTAGGGTATATGGGGGACCTAGACCGAGACAGGAAGCCTATATACACCTCATAGTTAGCGTAGTCTTTTATATAAAGCCCATTTACTTGAGATATCAAGTCAGTATATAATAGAAAAACTGCTGTTTATCTGGTTTTTGGCAATCGCTTACGGTTTTAGGTGCCCTAAGTACCTAGAAACATATAGGTGTACTGGTAAAAGTACTACCATTGGAAAGCCTGCTAAAAGGGCTTCCAGGCGGTTTCTAGATGGGAAGAATCGCTTGGATAGTCAACGAGATAAGCAGTCGTGAAAAATGTAAACAACGTAAAACGTTGAAATTTGTAGACCCTTCAGGTGGAATAACTCCATGAAGGGAATAGATGTACTCATGGTGTAAGTACTTTCGGATGGCTTGCTGGACTAGCTACCAAGCCATCACTTTGGAGCGAAAATCGCTCAAGTAGTTTAAGTACAATTCCAGAAAATAGGTTTCTGGAAATGTAATTTTTAGTCAGTTTTTGGCACTCCCCGGGACTATACACCCCTGGGAATTCCGAAAATAAGGAATTTTTGGGGACCTCCCGATGGCCCGTTAAACGCACCATCGTGTTGTCCCAATCTTATTAGTGTTTTTATATCTAATTTCTCTGATAGCTGGGCGCAAAGAAAGTGACCAGCTATCAAATTTGTACATATCAAGGCACCTTATGTGCATATGACCTAGATAGACTTACATAAACACTAGAAATGTAAAGTGTGGTCTATTGGCTACCAGAATCCCCATAATAGGCGGTGATTGCCTGGTTAGCCTAAGTAGGAAGTCCTAAAGTCGGTGAAATGACTTAGGAATTTATAGATTCATTACATAAGGGATGATATCCCATAGAAGATTCCCGAAAATAAGCTTTTTCTAGACGTCAACAGACAGCCTGCTATTGGCACCAGCAGGTCAACCCAACCTATAGATATCCTTAGGCTAGGTTGAAAACTATTAAGGTTTTAACTGGGAAATAAAGGGAATTGTCCTTTTATTTCATGGAAATAGTCTAGGGAAGCTATCAATACCTGGAAATTAGGTATATTGATTAGATACATAGATAGGGGGCGTTACTGTGTTACAGTACGAAGGAATCCAGCTATTGATAGCACCATGGAAGGGGTGCGGTAACCCTATTTACCAAATATGTATAAGGGTTTTTTACATAAATAAAAATTATTTTCGGCGAGAATTTGCGGGGCTCTCAATAATGGCACGATGCGAGGGTATAAAGAACCCCCGGGCCCAAAATAGAATTTGTAGTCATCCAAAGCTAGTCGCTTGTACTTGTCTTAGTAAATAAGAAGTAATTCTTATATAGAATCAAGTCTCAGAAATTGTTGAGAGCCCTAGAATCGTGCCGTGTACTGAATAACTTAGTGTTTCATTTAATTCATCGACTTCAACCCTTATGAAGACATCCCTTTTCGATCCTGTCGAGCTGAACCTCGGAACCTGGACACCAGGAGTGCTGATCCAGAAGTAGGCAACCCGGAATCTGGAAATAACTCAAGTACAGCCAACACATCGTTGAATCGTTAGAGTCGATTTGCAACCCTACGTCACTGCAGCAGCTAGGCATCCAAGAACCTTTGTTTTCGTTGATGTGGATGGGGCGTTCAGCGGCAATGGCCAGAAGGTTTACGCCCTTCTTTTCTCGGGGCCAATGAACACGCTACGTCCTGCACAATGTATGTAAACAAAAAATAATACATAATAATATGACATCCACCAACCCGCAATTAAAAAGGTTGATGATGATGATGATTTTGATGTAAATATTGTAAAACTCTTGACTTAAGGATCAAAAGACTGAAGGCAATAGAAGGCTATGCTTAGAGTTGACTTGCGTGATTAAAATTGCAGAAATGGTGATATCCGTTGGATAACCAAGGCCAATGGGAGATTGCCGATGGGGCTGAAAAGTTCTGGAGTGGTGACCGCGTACCTGAATACAGCATTGGATGGCCTTCCACCAGATTGACCGATGGCCGGAAAAGGGCCACGGGAGTCTGCTGTATACGACAAAACACAGGAATGGTCCAGTGGTGACGCTTGGAGAAGTCATTTGAGCAAAAGTCGGCTTTCGACTGAAATGATCATGCTGAAGTAAACATCCTGAATATTCCGATTATTCATGGAATTCTAAAATTAAGCATTGGAAGAGATTATAACATATAGGTAGTCTTTTTAAAGAACTATCTCCTTTAATGTTGGACTCCCACGTTATCTATTGGATATTATTAAGCAATCCAGAGAGCCGTATCAGTGCAGGTGTTCTGATAATTTTTAAGATTAAGTGATAACGTGTGGTACCTACTTGGTTAAGTTAACGAAAAGATTAGAAACAATTTACTTAGGTACCTACTGAGTCTAGGATCTACAAATAATGTAGTTAAGTGTATTAAAATTGGTTCAATGATTACAAAGTGAGAAGCTCGTGGTTAAGCAACGCTTGACAAGGTCGGTCCGTGGATGGGTGACCATTTCAACACACCGAGTTTCCACCGTGCCTCGGAAAGCACGTTAAGCCGTTGGTCCCGGCTGTCGTTTTAGGATCTTTGACAGTCGTTGCGGGTAGTCAGAAGCGTGATGGTGAGATTTGACACCAGTCTTGCCAAGGGTTACATTACCTAGTTACTGGGTTGTGGAGGTCAGATAGGCAGTCGCTCCATGTAAATACCAGTACTCAGCTGAATCCGGTAAGACTGGAAGCCGACCCCAATAGAGTTGGGCAAAGGCTAGGCAGATTAATTGTTTTTTTTAACTGGATTTTTGTCTGGTCCATACCAATAATATACTGGCTTTTGCCATCTCAATAGCCAGTACCTATATAATTGGGATGTTACCTCTGCCCTAAGAATAAGAAGCAGCCGGCTCGACAACAAGAATGCAATATATTTTAAAAACATAAAATTGTTGTTACTTGATTTATTATTGTAAAAAACCTGCCAAGTGCGAGTCTGACTCGCGCATAGAGGCTTCCATATAAACAACTACGTTCACCAAAATAAATAGGTAACTAACGTTCATAAACAATGAAAGCACCGAACATTTTTCTAACGAAGGGACACAATGAACTTTGCCATTCAAAAACTGTTGTCCCATACATCAACATATTTTTTTTACTTTTCCAAGTACAGTTTATAAGTTGGCCGACAATTACTCGTAAACTTGTAAAACCTACTTAGCTGTGACAGTTTTCCTTTAATTTCGTTATACATACTACTCCCGTGAACTTTTTCACTTAACCAAAAGCAACCATTTACTGACACTTGACTCAAACAAAAATGAGCAATTTAAACTGATCCCTGAATCGAACAATTGTTTTCACAGACCCGTAATATTTATTTGAATGGCCTATACAACGATACCCCACACCATGGGAAAGACGAGAAAAAAATAAAACATCCCCACTTTACGTGTATAGGAGCGAAAGTAAAAAATAACTTGATTGTATTTAATCATATTTTCAGCGTGATTATTATGTATATCCATGCCAAATTTTAGCACTCTAGTACTAAGAGTCTCTGAGCTAAGCTGCGGACGGACGGACGGTCGGATGACCAGACGGACATGGCGGAACTTCCTTTCTGTCCTGTTCCTTGTTGACAACGGAACCCTAAAAAGGGTAATAGGGCTAATAAGGGCTGTACTAGCTGCAATTAAATTCAAGAACTGCCGTGCTCGTTCATACTTAACAACGTGTACTTTAACCCTATGATGCGTATCGTTTTAGTTTTGCAATGTAGTATTACAATCACCTTTTTTATCTACTTAAAGATAGGAGTAACACGAACGTGAGATATCTTATGTCTACAGCTGATAACACCAATAAAAAATACGTAAAAGCAAACTACAAAAGGTGTCAGACTTTTTGTGTCAACCTCAACTTTCACCGGAGACTTGGTTTTATTTAACTCTGGGGAGTCTATAGCATAATAAAACTTTCCTGAACACTGATAAATCGCTTGGTGAAGTATAAAATCTTGTCATAAATTAATTAAGATCTACTTACCTAATTAGCCGTCCAACAAAATCGTGCCAAGCGACCGGTACATACCTCAGCGTGGGTGCCTCGCTTTACGGGCCTGTTAAAGTCTTATTGTTGAACTTTGGAGCTCGTATAATTCCCTGACGGCAATTACTGTCAGAATAAAAGCGATTTTACAATGCACTATGTAATAGGAGCACTATGAAACAAATCTGTAGTGTTTAACGATTGCTTACAAAGTATTTTTTAAAGATATTGCTCCGATCGCATTACAAGTTCGATTTGGCATACTACTGCAGCCCGCTGTTTGCAGGCATCTGTTTTATAAATACGTACATAGAACATACGTAATGTCATGATTTCAGTCCTAAAATGTCTCACTAGAAAACATGTTTATAATATATATCTATATAGCTAGCATTTAATTCCTTTGAAAAACCCCTTGTAGCGAAGGGAAATACCGAATCCTTGCTAATTAAATTATGGTAAAAAAGTACTGGTCCCAGATTTCATTTGCAGATCACAATCGTTTCGAAAGATATTTTCGTTTTCAGGCTTATTGATGGCGCCTGACTACAATGTTATAGCAACTTGCACAAACGCTCGCTACATTACACCTAAAGGCGCTATTAAACATAACAAATATGAACCTGGATATTGCTAAACGTAGAATAGAGAGCACTACCTACTATATTAAATACGAGTACTTAAGGTTCCCCTAGTCGACGGCACGAACTATTTTGTGCGCGAGGTTAAAATGCTTGCTATCTTATCCGACAACACGTGCGAAGGAAATAGATGCTGTGATGAGCAGTAAGAAGCTAGTTCGCGTACGAATTAGCACTTTTACAAATTTGTATCGAAATGGATGATGATTTAGAACGAAAACGAGCATATTACTTTTTTTTTTTTTTACTTTTTTGTTTCCATACAGGGCTAGATAATGATGAGACAAATTGATATCATTTTTTATATTGAACGTAGGTACATCGTTAAACAGTGGACTATTCGCCAGACTACGTTTGTATGGAATTAACCTTAAAACCCTCTTCTCTCCTTCTCCCTATTATTTTGATTTGGTTCTTTGCACTTATTGCTATCCCTTCAATTACTTGGCTAGTTTATACTGTAGTGTGTTTAATCATAAAGGTACGTATTATTAACCACAACGTGTGACCAAACGCGGTATTGTTGGTTTTATCTTATCTACATTATGTATGAATGTCGATTTAGTGTAGCTAATGTTGTTGCTCCAACACGATGTTTATTATTTCTCTTGTTTTAGTTAATTTATTCATACTTTTTATTATAAAAATTTACTGTAAACTTACAACCGGAATATGTAAGTGTAGTAATCATTTAGTGGGTAAAGTGACCATAGTTACAGGTGGAAATAAAGGTATTGGTTACGAAACTGCTAAGAACTTGGCTGAAAGAGGAGCTCGTGTTATACTAGCATGCAGAAACGAGGGACTTGGCACTGCCGCGAGGGACAAAATCATCAAAGAATCTGGTAATGCAGATGTTCACTATCGACAACTTGATCTATCCTCTCTGGCTTCCATCAGAGCGTTCGCTGATGGTATAATCAAGACTGAGAAACGTCTGGACATTCTTATCAACAACGCCGGTGTTTACGAGGTTGATAACCTAAAAACAGAAGATGGGTTGTCACTTGCTGTGCAGACTAATCATTTTGGGCCTTTCCTTTTGACAAGCTTGCTGTTGCCGTTACTTAAAACTTCAGCACCGAGTCGGATTATCAATGTATCGTCTGGAGCTCACTTACGAGGAAAAGTTGAATTCGATAACCTCAACGCGGAAAAGGAAACTAAAGAAACGTACAGTATGGGTAGAGTGTATGCTAATACAAAGTTGTTTAATGTTTTAATGGCTGTTGAATTAGCAAGAATACTGGAAGGGACAGGAGTCACAGCGAATAGTTTACATCCAGGAGTTGTAGAGACTGAGATACTGCAATTGAAAACAGGCTGGTTAAGAATGTTGTTACCATTAGCGAAGTATTTCTTTAAAGATACTTGGGAAGGTGCTCAGACTACTATATACCTTGCTGTATCGCGTGAAGTGGACGGTGTGACTGGAAAATATTATGCTGATTGTAGAGAAACAAGTACATCCACCCTTGGTCAAGATAAAGATTTAGCACGCAAACTCTGGGCAGCTTCAGAAATGTATGTTGGTCCTAAATAAAGTCACTCAATTGAGTAAACTACACTGTATTTTTATTATGACCTTGATTCTTATCCGTTGTTAATAATTTGATTATTTTTGATAATATTATATTTATTACTAAAACATTTATTACTTGTTTGAATCCCGATAATGAACACAATATACAGATCATATAAAAAACTTTGTGATTTACTTTTGGCTATTGCCTATTTTGGCCATAGAATTTTATATAAAATAAAATGTAGTTGGAACCGCTGTTGGAGAAACTTTCTACTGACGCCTGCCAAAAATTAAATAGCACGACGCAAAAATGTAACACCTTTTTTCTGTCAAAGGCGTTGTCTAACTGCAAAAATACTAACATTGTCCAAGTGGATAACTATTTTATTGAAATATTTTTGATTTTTCAATAATAAAACATTCTATGACCTACAAGGTACATTTTGTAATGTTGAATGTATCAAAGAGAATCTTTAGAATTAACCTTTCAAATTCATTTATTTATTCTACATCGTGTTCTTGTATTGATGCCAAGAATAAAATAACAAAGATTTAAAACACATTGAATCAAATATAATAAATCACATTGACGTTGGCTCAGAATCTAATCTTTTGCACACAAAACTTTGGCTATGAAATATCAGCAGAAGTTGTACAAATAGCATTCAAAAAGAGCTTGT
This sequence comes from Orthosia incerta, assembly GCA_948252205.1. Lineage (NCBI taxonomy): Eukaryota > Metazoa > Arthropoda > Insecta > Lepidoptera > Noctuidae > Orthosia > Orthosia incerta. The sequence goes on from OX411748.1 coordinate 14,744,073, forward strand.
ATTGAAAATATCGAATATATAGGCGACTTTGCGAATTCTGAAGTTTTGAGCAAAACTTTATCAGATACTTCTTTATTCGTTTCAATATTAGAAAAATATAGTTATGAGGAGATTTGTTATTTTACAGTTCTTTGTATCTTACGTAAAACCCGTAAAGATATAATGCTATGAAAGTATCTAATATTCTTCAAAGTTTTCGAATTACTTTGCTCAAAAGGCAGCTGAATATTTGAGGCATTGGCCGGCAGACTTGTTGTCATGGCGCTGTTTTGTTGGTTCGGGAGACGGGTGGTGTCTCGACGTTCCACGGGAATTCGATATTGCCTCAAGTGAAGCGTTCTAGCAGCATTGTGCACTTTTATACGCTATTGTCAGTGTGAGCGATGCCACTTCGTCGTGCTCGGATGATTGCGGTATCGTATTCTTTCTTTAGAAAACACTTAGACTTGAAAAGGATTGAAATTCTGATATTTTAGCTTATAAAGATTTTCCCATTTTCTTTCGATACGACTCACTGCGACTAAATTGCGTATGAGACATTTTTATACATGTACCTAATGAGAAAATCGCATTAGTGTGTTTCAGTATTAGGTAGTAACACTGACCTCTATCATACAAGTACGCTGGACTAAATATATTATATGAAATTACAGTTGATTTTTGTGCCGAATCAAAGCGCCCCACTCGAGGTTCTCAGGAACTAAAATTGACACATTTAGAGATAGGTTAATCCCGATATTTCTCAAGATTAGGTAATACAAATATATTCGCCTGGAAATATTATATTATTTTAACTAATACGAGTAAATGAGTATTAGTAATATTTTTAAATTACACTAATATCAAAATAGTAGACTTGGCAAGGCGTATCACTCATCTACTGTATTGACTTCTAATAATATGTTGCAACTAAATATCTCATATTGGTATTAGTGATGAATGTTATATGAATGCCTAATAATCAGTAATAATATGTTAAAAAGCAATGTGTAACACTAAATTCTGGCATCATCATCATGATCATCCACAGTCCGACTTCGCCCACTGCTGAGCACAGGCCTCTCTCTTCTTGTATCAATCACCTCGTTCCTGTCTGGAATTAATTCTGGAATAATATCATGATAATTATAATTGTATTAACAAATGTTTTTAAGTCAAACAATTTACATCTGCATCTGAAACAGAGTTGAAAACTGATATAAGTCTTCACGTCGCTGGAATGCGATGTCACTCTTATTTGCACCTTAACACTACAGAGACAGGATCTCAGCGATGAGAGCGAGAAATATGTCCGTTGTAAATTATTATCCATCTCATTCGTACGCAAATATTTGTATGAATGATGTTCCAACCGAGTGAATCCAAACTATTGTAAATGTAAGTATTAACTAACTAGTATACTTGAGCGAGAAAATACTTGCTCAAATATACTAGTTTTAAGGATAAGTTGTTAGCCTATCCCCATATTTAAATCTCACTGATCTGACAGTAATGCGCTATAACTTTAGTAGCACGCTATCCACTAGTTTATAGCTTGCAATCTGATTGAAAGTATTTTTCAGTTAACCTTTACAGCAAGTTTTCTATTACTTAGAAATGAATCTCAATTGAAATAATTGGGATTTTCTTTTTCTCTTACGTATTTAATTATTCTCACGTATTTTTATACCGAAGGCTATGTCCCATCTCTAATATTAGTTCCATGGAATCTCACGTTAAGTCACGTTTCTATCAGCGCCAAAATGGCGAAAATCAAATGTCTTAATTTTGTCATCGATAATATGAAGTCCAGCGTACTTGTATATTAGAGGTCAGTGGGTAGTAATAAGTAGCTTAGAACCATGTAGGTCTTAAGGCATTGTATAGATATATACCTTTATCTTCTGACCCGAAAGTGTATTGAGAGAGCTATAATCTATGATTAATATCAGCATGATGTCAGCATGTCTATCTTTGGTTTCAGAAGAGTTTTAGTGACATCTACGTAAGTACAATGACATATCCACAATTTGATGACGTTGTCAACAATACTTTGGCAGCAGTCATGTTTCGAGAAACATGTTAAATTAACGGAAATGTGAATAAAAATTTAAAATTTATTGTAGTGAGATTCATTAAAAGTCAGTATGAATCGTATACCAGAAGCTACTGTTCTATCACCATATTCCTATTTTTGGGATTGTCTCACCCTCTCAAAAGATTGCCCATTCTATTCAACTGAGGATCCAAATCTATACTACTTTGGCGTTGTACTGGCCAGCATATATGCCGCATTTATGCTAGTGATTCTTGCTGACTTGAAATTTTATTGGTTCGTAGATCACTACCAACGTCAAATAGATTATTATATAAATTTAATAAGAAAAAAGGTGAGACATGTTCAGCTGGACCAGATGAGACTGATGTCGCAGCAGGAGAGGACAGAGAAGCAGCTGAAGAGAAGCGAGGAGAGCCGGGGCGTGGTGACCGGCATCCGTAGCGCACTGTCCTCCAACGACCATAAGCAACTAACCACCTTGACCAGCTACTTCGTTGAAACGAGACCAAGAAGCACCTGGAACGTAAGCTAAACCATCATTAATATTTCGCCTCAATAACTCAGTTGCTTCCGAGGCGGCCCTATCCACAAATACAAACTTATTTTCAACGTCGGACGCTAAAAATTCTGTCGCTTGTAGTCCCGTTATATTTTCAGCTTCTCGTGCAGATATTTGGATCGAAGGCGAGTCTCTGTTTGCTAAAGCGAATACCTTTTATATTTTATCTTTTACACTACGTCGGATGTAAAACTCAGTTCAGGCGACAGTTTTCTGATAAAGATAATACTTTATACGTAACATCATACTTAGAAAGACAGGATATTTCGAACAGAATTTATTTAAATAATGAGCTCAAAATACAATACATAACAAAACTATAAAATACCTTCTCACAGTGCTAACAAGTTCACTACTTTATTTTATCAAATTCGAATTTGTGAATCTTCCGTTTCAAACGTCTGCACAATAAAGTTACGCAAGTGAGAACAAAATAAGTACCTAAAGAGTTTTATCTATGTTTCCTTGACTTCCAGCAAACTTATTTAAAGTTTGTTGTTGTTGAAATACTTGTACCTCTAAGTTGACTCATTCCGATACTTTGTGAAAATAAATGTTGCTTCGTGAATAAGACGTTTTTGCGTCATAAAACAGAATTAGATTTTTGATTAATTTTGCTAACAGTATTGCAACCAAATTGTAGTGGGTATTATGACTTGACTTACGATTCTATTATCCCTAGCTGAAGCAGAAGTAGTACATCTTACAGGTATTATGGAAATACATAAAATAAGTCTAATATTCTTAGTTCGTATAAAAAATATCGATAAGCGAAACATGATATCGTAACAAACTGCAAGGTGTGAAAAATCGTAGCAGAACGAAATTAAACTATCGCGTTCAAATATAACTTGTTCAGCTGAAGTTAGAAATACGAAACGGGCATGCGAGCATGAATGGAATTATTATACCGTTCGAAGTACCTACTTAGTTGATTTAAAGCGTAATTTTTCAATAATATTTAATTATCTAAGCTCGGCAAAGTGAAATGGTGAAAAGTTCTGAAAATAACCCTAATATACCCAATACTTATTCATTACTAGCCATAGAAATATTTAATATATCTATGTTACTAGCTCTACTTAGCTGATTCAAAACGTAATTAATCAATACTAATTATCTAGGAACTGAGTTCGGAAAACTGAAATGGTGAAAAATAACCCTAATATACCCAATACTTATTCATTACTAGCTTCTAATGTTAATGTTCCACTGCAGAGCAAAGGCCTCTTCTCAAACAGAGAAGGCACGAGCCACGCTTGCTCTAGAACGGGTCGGCGATTAGAGACTTATATTAACTATTCGTATAAGTCCGGTTTCCTCACGATATTTTCCGTCACTGTTGCGAGCGATGTCTATAATAAACTTAGAAAGTAGATATGAATTGAATAGGGCCCGGAATAAAACTTATTCTTGACTATGCTCCAATCCAGGATATATTCCATGTGCCTAGTTTCATCCAAACCCGTTTTCCCGTTTTCATTCAACCGTAATTACCGAGTTTGGCTTATATTTAAACAGAGAAGTGTCGCTGTAGAGTATTCCATAGCTCCATCGCACTCCTAAGCTCTCGCTCAAAGGATAGCCACCATTGACCATTGTAACGGACTGTATAAGTGTTATAGTAGGAGGAAGGAAAGGAATAAAAACCCTGTAAAGTACTCATTAGTGTGACCATAATAATAAGCCAAATAACCCTAAAAACAGATTAGACACACTTGGGTGAGATAGTGGGGTATTTGCGCTTCCTGCATTCACTGCAAGGGCGAACTATTGGAAGAAAAACTCCAATAAAAAGTAGGAAACGGAAGGTCTTTATGTTCTTCTATTGGTCGCTTGTTTTGTGAGATTATAGCTTGATGGTTGGTAGGTATGGATACAAATATACAGGATGAGTTTTTAAGTGGATGTGGATGGCCAAATCCGAAATATATAATCAAATAAAATCATTGTTTATCCGCTCAAAGATGAGTATCAAACATACTTATCAAATGAAGAGTTGTTATAATAAAAAGATCATGGAACTTCATGTTTGCCTTGAGCAATGGAATGCAAATATTGATATAGAATAGAACACAGTTCAAAATAATTATTCTAGACTTTATTTAAAAAATAATAAATATGTGCAAATAATGTCAATAAAATAATGCAAGTCTAAATTACCATTCTAGAATATCCGAAACTATGATTCGAATATGCCGTTACTGCCCAGAATTTGATCCTTATTAACGACATTAGTGTCGCGAACAGTGTAAAGCAGCGAATGGTGGAAAAATACATGTGCTTTTTTTCAAAATCAGCGTGTTAGATTCCTTGCTAGGAATATCAAAACTACAATGATGCAGTTTTAGTCTTCATCAAAATTGGCCTCGTGACTCCTTTGAGTGTTTGCCGCTATGCCTCATAGTTCCGGATTTGGCCGTCCGCTCCACTTAAGAAATTCATCCTGTATGTGTAGGTTGAGGTGCATGGTAATATTGAAATAGCTCTTGCCCACTACTAACCGCTTGGGTTTAGGATAAACGGATATACCTACCTAAGCTTGAGGGAGAGTGCTCAATATATTATGTCGGTACGTATAAGTTTTTGGACTGCAAATACATTGTGTTATAGGCTCGCGCTTGACCACTATCTCACCTGTTGGTAAGCGATGATGTGGTCGACGGTGATACACGCTTGCTTAGAAGTAACCTATTCACTCTTGACTTAAAGACTCCTAGACTGTAGCTGTCGGGAAACACAGACTCCGGCAGGGAATGCCACTCCTTAGCTGTACGCACAGTAAAAGTGTTTCTAAAACGTATTGTGCGTATGGGTGGGAAAACCACCATGTACCAATACGCATCGCCGTCCGTCTGGTAGTCCGATGATGAAACGGGCTGGGTGGAATTAGATCGTGCACTTCCAACGCACACTCCCCGAAATGTAACCAATAAAAAACCGATAAGCTGGCAACTCGGCGACGGTGTTCAAGGCTCTGGAGCTTTAAAGTGCCTCATCACCGATGAGCCTCTTGGCCCGTTTTTCGATCGACTCCTGTACGTCAAGGTGGTATTTGGCAGATCCGTCCCAGAGATGAGAACATTACTCCATGCATGATCGAACTTGCGATTGATACAAATTGAGAATCTGTTCCGGCGTGAAGTACCTTCTCACCTTTGCAAGGATCCCATGGTTAATTTAATTAAGGAAACATTTTTTCATTGATGGGCTCGCGTTTGACCAATATCTCATCTGATGGTAAGCGATGATGAGGTCGACGGTGAAGCACGCTTGCCTAGCTAACCTAACTTATTCACTCTCGACTTACCGCTGTTTTAGTTTGTAGCTATTAAGAAAGACTGCAACGTGAATTCTATATCTCTACACAAAGCTCTTTATTAAAATCAATTATGTAAATAATGTATGTATTTTCAGTGTTTATTTCATGTGTCTATATGTTTCAGGCAACTAGACGAGGCGCCCAACCAGAAGAAGAGGACATAAGTGAGTGGTGCCTATAGCAAAAAGTAAAATAACACCGCGATACCAACAACCAGCTCTGGTTTAAAGTAAAGTAATTAAGAAGAAGCTAAGCTTGGAGATTGCATCAGGCGAACTTCTTGTTTTCCCTACTGAAAACTATCTTCATTACGCTAGATCCGTGTATCTGCTATCTAAATCGTACAGAAACATTGTTTTGTGACCACATTCGCGCACTACCCAGTTACCCGGACTAGATTTCGTCGTATATGGCAAAACAGTTGGCTCAGCTCCAATCGCTTCCTTTACCGTTTTAAAATTATTTATACCGTTAAATAAAATAAATAAAACCAATTTTTAGTTGTTTTGTATCTATATTTATTCACACAAACACACGAACTGTCATACATCTCTAATAAATATCTAATCCTAACTAACCTATTTGTTAATTTTATACAAAGCTTAGGTTTTAATTACCAGTGTCGTACATACAGTAGTTACTTATATTAATCTTAAATACAAACATTATACTACAATGTTATACTACAGTTACTTTGGTGTTATCGGTGGCCTTAATGTCGGCAAAGAACAATGAACAATAATGGTTAGAACGAAAACTTAACATAAAATTAACAAACACAGCCATAATCAATGAATTAACAATAATATCACAATATAAACTTAACAACAAATCAACGCTTAAAACCATGTAACATTAACGATATTAATTGTTCAACAAATTATACCAAATGGTAATAACAATAGGTGCGTAATGACAATTTTATCCCCGTTTATATTTTTATTCTTATCACTTTGGAAACTATTGGTAGATAGGTGTTTTTTTAATTATAATTTAACAACACATGTACCAGGGTGCTGAGTAACTGGACGCTTAAGTTAACAATATTGGGTGTAGGAAATAATGATGCCATAACAAAATCTATTAAGGGGAGAAAACAGTCATTAGGCTAGCAACACGTAACAACATCTATCATGATTGTAACTGATGGGTTAACAGAGCCATTCTATTGCTACTCTATCACAATATAAACAAATTCCATGTCTTGAAGATATTATTAATATAACAATATTTAGACATTCAAATATTGTAACAGGCAGAGAAAATGGCGATAGTTACAATGCATGATAGTGAAAGAGCGTCCATATAGGGTTCCGACACGGAAGCTGTCAAAACCCTATTAGAAGGCAAACAACACAAGATGAAACAATATCAGGCACATTACGGTAATAAGGCACAATGTGATTGTTCCAAGAAAATATTAACAATAAAGAGATAAACGAGAGGAAACAGTAGAAAGGAGATGCATATTAGAATTTAAAACAAAGAAGAAAAAAGCAAACAGAAGGAAAGAAAATTAAGACGAAATTCTAAAGTAGAAGTAATAACAAATACTTAACAAAACAAAAACTTAACTTGGAATCAACAGTGAAATCAACAAGAAAAATCAACGTGAAGTAATAACAAAAACTCAACAAACTAAATGCCATTGATGGAACAGCTGAGGCTTTATGGAACACCAGACTTGAAATTCTGAAAAACATATTTTGTATAATGCGATGCAAATTACCAGTTGGTAAGGCCAAAGATTTGTTGAAAACTTGAGATAGTCAATAACAAAAATATTTCACAAAATGGTCTAAAGAAGTTTTTTTTAGTAGTCGTAGGGAACTTAAGAGGTTTAAATCATAATTTTAAATTTGTTGAAAAATGTTTTTTTTTCTATAAGTGGCTGAGGACATTTTTCAACAAAATTACTATGAGGGATTCGATAAGTGCACGATGAACAAAAAATATTGAAGTGCTTTAACTGCCAATAGGATAACTAAAGAACAAAACAAAAACTTAACTTGAGTCCAACAGTCAAATCAACGATTCAGTTCAAACTTAAACAAAACTTAATAAAAAAATAAAAGAAACGATGAAGGCAGATTTTAAAGAGGTTTTCTTAAGATTGGAGGGTTCTAAAGTGGATGGGGATCACAAGTAACCAAACTATAATGAAGTGGATCAGTTGAAACATACATCAATCTTTTGAGTGAAATAAGTCAAGCTGATAGAAACCAAAAACTGTAGTGTTAAAATTTAATACTGAGAAAAGAGCTTTAGGCACAAGATGGCTATTTAAAAGTTAACAGGACAGTTAAAAACAAAACAAAAAAATTGCTTGAAATCAACAGTCCAATCAACTGCTTAGTTCAAACTTAAACAAAACTTAATAGAAAAAATAAAATAAACGATGAAGAAAGTTATTAAAGACGTGTTAGAGGCTTAAAATTGGAGGCTCAAATGGATATTGAATAGGTACTTACAAACAACCAAACTAAATTTGGAGTGGATCAGTTGGGACATATATCAATCGTTTGGGTGAAGTGAGTCAACCTGCTCTAGGCAAGTGGCATTCTATAAACGAAAGCATCGCGATAGCGATAGGAAAAACGTCAAAAATGTATGGGAATGCCAAGCGCTATCGAAATGTCACGTGATCAACCCCGAACATTTTGGCATTTTGACGATCACCATCGCTGATGGAATTGCACTTTTTCTAGAGCTTAGGAGTATTAAAAGAAATACTCATAAAAGAGCTATAGGCACAAGATGGCTATTGAAAAGTTAACGTTAACAGGACAGTTAAAAACAAAACAAAAACATAACTTGAAATCAACAGTCAAATCAACTACTTAGTTCTACGTATTAACAAAAACTTAACAATGCTGTTCAGTAATTGAAAAAGTGTTGCGTTTCAAAATACATATAACCATTTTCAAATTTGAAAAGACATAATAAAGAAGTTAATTCAAATCTACCAGGATCTTAATGAGTTGACAAAAAAGAGGTTACCTATTGTAAATGCGTTTTAGCTGGTGAAATATTTATAAAGATAGGGAATTACAGGGAATTACTGAAATTGAATGTGGTTATAGGTAAAAAACTAACAAAAACTTAATGAAAGCAACAGTCAAATCAACAATATAGGGTATCCAGTAATAACAAGTAATTTCAGCTTTTAAGTGGTTGAATTTACCGAAAGAGTAATGATAGTATAGAACAAAACAAAAACTCAACATTAAATTAACAGTAAATCAACAAAATGGTAACGAACAACCAAGGGTGTCAAACAAAAAATTAACGAATCTTACAACCTTACAATTAATTAACTTATAACTGAACCTACAACAAAAAATGAAAAGTTCATAATTTAACAAAACAAAAGAGCCAACGTTTTTAACCGAAGCTTAATTGACTTGGCTGTTTACGAATTATCAAAAAGTTATCGAAAGTGTTTTGGGCTTTCTATTGAAATAACAAAAAATCAACAAGTTTGCAAACAAAAACTTAAATCAACAATAACTTGAACTGACAACAAAAATGTAACAGTTTTGCGTTCATATTTAACAAACCGAAAATTGAATTTTATTAAAATAAAATTTATTTGCTGCAGCTGTTTTTGAATCATCCAAAAAGTTATCGAAAGTGTTTTGGGCTTTCTATTGAAATAACAAAAAATCAACAAGTTTGCAAACAAAAACTTAAATCAACAAATAACTTAAACTGAATTTACAACAAAAATGTAACAGTTTTGTGTTCATATTTAACAAACCGAAAATTGAATTTTATTAAAACAAAGATTATTTGCTTTAGCTGTTCTCGAATCATCCAAAAAGTTATTGGGCTTTCTATTGAAATAACAAAAAATCAACAAGTTTTCAAACAAAAACTTAAAACAACAAATAACTTGAACGTTCATATTTAACAAAACAAGAATTCAATTGTTTAAACAAAAACTTAATTTACTTGGCTGTTTTCTAATTGTCAAAAAAATTACCGAAAGTGTTTTGGGCGTTCTATTTAAAACAAAAAATCAGCAGTTTCCAAACAAAAACTTATCTTGACACATTGAAACATACATTAACACAACGATATTCCAGACCAGCTGGTTTGTTGCAAATTAATTAAAACAAAAATCAACACTTAAAGCAAAAACATGAACACAATTTTTCGGTGCATGTCACTATGGTTTCATGGGAAAGAAAAACTGTAGAACTTTAGCAGTGAGACCTAACCTGTCTGTATAATATCCGTTGATAAATATTACTGAAAGTAACAGCTACATGTGCAAATGTAGAATTTTAATATGGAGCCAAAATTAACGGCAAACAACATGTCCAAAACGTGAACAATTGGAACGGGTTGCAAACAAAACATGAAACGTAACTAAGTTTTGACAACAACACCGATCATTAAGGCGCTTTTGGTTCAACGTGAACCGGTATGCTCTTAAACTTTGCTGCAAGTACTTATCTTACGTCTATCCTAACCTACATTGTGAAAAAACTGAGTTAAACCGTTAACCTAAGCAATTTTAATGTACATACGTTGAAGACACTACCTTAAAGGTATTCACTTATTCCCTAAGCCACACGAAAGCCTTAAGTTCTAAGTATTCCTATCCTATCTTTGGGAAATCTAGAAATGATGATTACTATTCACCTCGAGTAGTTTCCTTTGGTTTGTTTGGTATACATTGTTGAAACTGCTGGCAGCCAATGGTAACAAGAACTGCTGCCTTGCAGTTGATCCGTAAATCGATATTGGAACATTTGGAACTCGGTCAAGTCCCTGAATTTTGTAACTCTCCTTCCTCACTCTGTTTCCTTTAGTCCACATCTGTAACAAAGTTAATAAACAGTTAGTTGAAGTTCACTATACAATATTTGTTGTGGTCTTGTAAGATCACAGAACTTTGAACAACTAACAACCCTGCAACGGAAATACACGACACTGAAAGGAAAATTAAAACACAACTTTAATTAAGTTACTTACTATTCGTATCCGTGGAACTGCTCTGAACTTCAATTTTGAAGACTTCTCTCATTATTCACAGTTTTACCGTTAATTTCACAGTAAATTAACACAACTTATTTTTGAACTTTTAATTGACAAACTGATAACTTTGACGGGAAGTTCCCCGAGCACCACCGGGGGCGCCGTGGCGCGATCCCCCGGAGCTGTGCACTGTAGCGCTTTCTGATCGAATATGATTCAAACAGGAGAATTTCGGCCCTTTTATTTGATTCCCGAAATCCCTCCCCGTTTAACCGTGGGAGCGCGCGCGCACGTGTGCTCCTTGCGTAAGCGCACACAATGGCTCCCTATTCTTTGTACGCTTTGATTTCGTCCCCTTCGAACGTCTTACCTTCTATCTGTTACCTGTACTTTAGGGGAGAAATCCTGCCCGGTGGGAACTTGTGTAATCGTAACTGAAATTGAATTATTGTAGACGATAATCACACGATTTTATAAGAGGGTTGACTTATACTTTCACACGGTACGGACTATTGTTATGTAAAAATAGTTGTGGAAGTAACGTTCGTAGCGTAGCGTCAGAATTTGCCGTTACTATTTATGTACCTACTTCCCTGATACTAATTAAGGTAACAGTAATTACCATACATATAATGGTACCCCGTTGATGCAGGCTGCGCACTTGCAATATTCAGAGCTAATCGACAAAGTTCAGGTCGCTACATAACATGTTTAGTGCTAGTACTGTACAACACCCGCTTCAGTAATATTGCTTAAATCTCGATACGTAATGCCGAAGCATTTTCAGATACAGAGAACGAAACAGCAGTTTATTATTGCAGTAAATTTATTTTAAGTACTCCTCCGTACCTCCTTTACGAAGCAGTTGCAAAGCAATAAAAAAAGTAGAATTATGTCTACAAATCGCCTTGAAAATGATAAAGGAAACACAACTAACGCCTTTTTAAAGTAATATTCAATATATGCATATACAAGTAGTGTGCCTATAATTCAAGTTTCCATTGGTATAAATTATGAACTTTCTTACAAACTCTTATCCCATTATATTAACCCCATCAGAAATTTTCATATACACTTTCTTATTGCATAATTTCCCTATACCTACTGCTTCTACATATATAGAAGTTTCCTTCCCTGAAGAGGCTGTGTTTTTAACCGACTTCTCAAAAAGGAGGCGGTTCTATGTTCGACATTATGTATGTTATTTTTTTTATGTATATTTACTGATATCTCCGTCAATTGTGGATCGATTTCGAAAATTATTTTTTTGCTTGAAAGAGTAGTTACGAAATTGGTCCCATTTTAATTTGGTGAAGATCTGATGAAGAAATTCGAAGATATACAACAGAACTCTTCAATAAATAACGGCTCGGGATTGCTGCAATCGCATGTCTGTTTATTGTTTATACATAATATCACGCCAGTACGCTTTTAAGGGGTACGCAGATCTCTCATTTCACCGGTTATGTTCAAGTTTCATGACATTCAGGTAATATTTCTGGCGTTATAGGTAACGTTCTAAACAACTTGCCTTAGGTAGGTACAATTAAAAAGTGAAATAGTATATTATGCAACTAGTGAATAAAAGACGGTTTTAAAGCGAGGGCCATAGATGAACCACGAGCAAGTGAAGGATTCTAACAACTGAATCACGACCGTAGGGAGTGATTCATGATGATTGAATCACGAGCATAGCGAGTGATTCAAGTGGTAGAATCCTGAGCGACGCGAGTGATTCATGGCCCTCGATATAAATCCGTTTTATTCAAGAGTTGCATACTATATTTTATACCATGACTACGAGAAAAAGAAAGATTTGAGCGAAAATTACAAGGAAAAATACTAAATAAAAGTTTTATTACGTTCAAAATTTTAAAAAATGTGAAAACTCGAGGTTTCACATTTTTTCTAAATTAAAGCAGAGCTAGGTAACAACAACTGTGTTTTAGGGGCCAGTGACCACTTCCGTTACGTAACATAATTATAATTAATTAACACCAATGCAATTAATATTAGAATTACAATCCAAATAAGTATTCACTAAACATCCCAGACTAAAATCAAAATCATTATTAAAATCCTAAACATTAACAAACTGAAAATCAAATACATAAAGGAGTTTGAAAGTCGAATATTCTTTGCACAAGGAGTTCATATAGCATTAAGATGGACGTCGAATATATATTGGTGTGTTCTAAATTCAAACACCAAAACAGTGAGAAAAAGTGCTTTTTATTCACTGTTTTCAGTGAATAAAATAAGCTTTTTAGAGGGGGAATGGTATAAAATATATTTTTTACTTGACAAAAGAATACTACCTACTTCCAAATAAAACTATATAGTGAAAAATAACTTTATTTTTGGAAGTCGGTGTCCATAACGCAATAAATTGGTACCTACGAAAGACACCGACTTCCAAAATATTTTTTTATTTACTTTTAATTATTTTTCACTTTGTAGTTTTATTTGGAAGTCGGTAGTATTTTTTAGGGTTCCGAAGTAAACAAGGAACCCTTATAGTTTCGGTATGTCCGTCTGTCCGTCCGCAGCTTAGCTCAGAGACTCTAAGTACTAGAAAGCTATAATTTGGCATGGATATACATATTAATAATTCCGACAAAGTGGTACAATAAAATCATGTTTTTTTTTTTTTGTTGTTGCTCCTATAGACGTAAAGTGGGGATGGTATTTTTTTCTCGTCTATCCTATGGTGTGGGGTATCGTTGGATAGGCCATTCAAAAATATTATGGGTTTGTAAAACCATTTTTCAATTCAGAGATCCGTTTGCGTAAAATTAAGCTTTAAATTGCAAATTTTTGTTAGAGTCAAGTGTCCCCCCCCCCCCTCGCATGCCAGCGAAATGGTTGCTCTAGGCAATGTGAAAAAATTCACGGCAGTAGTATATATAACGAAATTAAAAGGAAAACTATCACAGCTAAGTAGGCTTTACAAGTTTACGAGTAATAGTCGTCCAACTTATAAAATGTACTTGGAACAGTAAAACTTTTGTACAAATGTCATTGAAAATTACTTTAATAACGTTGTTAGCTGTGTAAAACAGATAGTAAATATATGCTTATTAACCATGTAAAAATATACAAAAATAAAATCATAACATCCTTAATAATAATGATTTCTAATTTAATAATGTTTGCTTGAATAACGCATTGTAGTGGGCGGATTCGTTGTCAGTACCGGTCTGTAGTCCATACGGCGCATGCGCGCGGGGGTGTATATTTTGTATTAGTGCAGAAGTATTTTCGACGTTTTGTAATCTAAAGTCAAATTAGATTCGATTGCCAAGCAAATTCCGCTACCCGACCATAGGTGGGCCCGTTTTTAAACGTTGTAATCCGCTGAAACCGTTTTAATGTTCATGTAACAACAAAAAACCCTCTTCTTAGTCCGCATTATTATGCAACTTCGGAACCCTATTACTGCGCGTGGCCCGACGCGCACTTGGCCGGCTGTTTTGTATAAAGTATTTTTTGTCTTTCATGGATTGTTAGATAAAACATTAAATAACAACTCATTCATTCATTTATTTTATTTCCAAAATACTTAACCTATTTAACATTTGGTTTTAGCCACACAACAAAAACCTCACAGGGCTTAACTGTGTGATGGCGAGCCGTTTATTTTAAATTAAATTACAAATTGCAATGCTGAGTAAATACAATATTACATTAAATTAATTATTAAATTACATAAAAAAATACTTTCATAATAAACATTAATAAATTTTGTTGAAAGATAAATTAATTGGGGCATTTTACTGCGTCAGGAAACGTTTTAATTTGTACTTACAACCTTTCGAACCCTTTTTGTATAAAGTTTGCAAGTCGTCTGTAAGCTTATTAAGAAAAAGAGGTACCACGTATCCTGCAACCCTCATCCCGTACACATTATTGTATTTTGGTAAGCTGTATTTATGTTTATGTTTACTATTTCGAAGAAAGTCAGATCCTGTTTTTCGGTTAGCAACTCAGGTCTGTTCACTTCAGTAAGCGTGAAAAATTCCACTTTATTGAACACATTCATAACATTACAGTATTTAAAAACATCTTCGTCACTATTTTCGAACTTCTTGTTTATATGTTTAACTAATTAACTGGCGAAACTTGGGCGTACATTATAGGTGCATATCTGCGTAACCCGTCGGGGACTAAGACTTGATATTATGAATAAAATAGAAAATACCATGTAAACCAAAAAAACTGTATAATGGGTTATGCTACATCAAACATTAGTAAAGATTGTAGCATTCATTATGATAAAACCAAATTTAAGAACTGTTACAACCTACATAATTACAATCAACAGTTTAGTTACAGTTTAACACGCTCTATTCCACAAAATAATAACTTTTTTCACGAAAGTTCCTCTTTTACAATGTGACTACTGTTTTATGCTAAACATACTATATGAAACATTTTCATACAAAGTTTGTCAAGTACTGGTACAGCAACGGTGCTTGAAAACTGTTCAGCGTATTTTTACCGTGTACAGTTTTTAGCTTCGAAATCAAAGCTCAATTGCTCGGCTTCGGCACTGGCAGTCGTACAGAATAAATACGAGTAAGTGAAAGCCTACAAAAATCTAATAGGGTCTACAAGAGGTGAAACTTTACACTGCGTACGCGACTCGGTACTTCTAGCTAGTCATTAATTTGCAGACTGGCACAAAGCTTAACGGGTCTCGCGCTACGATTGACTCGCCCCAAGTGTTTTGCTGCCGAACAAAAGATCTTTTCAGCGATACCGGAGAACGTGCTTTGCTTAATATAATGAGGACTTTATTTTATTAAGGTAAAAGAGGGTAGGTAATGCATTGATTCTTTGATTTAAAGTTGTCCAGACCTACTTTAAAATACTCGGCTTTATGTGTAGAATTATGCTGTATTTGCGTTGGCTGTGCCGCAATTTATAGATCAAACTTGAACTAAACTGAAGACTCATAAATCACTTATAAAACATTATAATGAGGAAAAGAGAAAGACTGGTAAAGGAGCACTACCTGTCACTGTGATCTTATTCTTGTTGGAGCTGTATTGTTTTCTTGACTGTATATTTATAAATGTATGTACGTATTTATGTATCTATTTTAGTATTTTATATTTGGTTCTTCCTATGTTTGTTACTTATTAATTAATTTTAAAATTGCACCAAGTGCAAACCCATGTTGTGTCCAGGCTATCTCTCTCAATTCTGGGTTGCCTGGCAAAGATCGCAGAATGCGATAAGGCCGCCTGTTGTATGTTTGTTGTTATTTTAAGGTAATTTTTAGGGTTCCGTACCCAAAGGGTAAAAACGGGACCCTATTACTAAGACTACGCGATCCGTCTGTCTGTCTGTCCGTCTGTCACCAGGCTGTATCTCGTGAACCATGATAGCTAGACAGTTGAAATTTTCAGAGATGATGTATTTCTGTTGCCGCTATAACAACAAATACTAAAAACAGAAGAAAATACATATTTAAGGTGGGCTCCCATACAACAAACGTGATTTTTTTGCCGTTTTTTCTCGATATTAATAACGGCAACAGGTAGACGCTTGAAATATTCACGGAATATTTAGTTGTATATTCACTTCAAAAAATAATAATTATTAAATTAAAATAAATAAATTGAGGGGGGCTCCCATACAACAAACATGATTTTTTTGCCGTTTTTTGCGATAATGGTACGGAACCCTTCGTGCGCGAGTCCGACTCGCACTTGTTTATCTTGGTGTACAATAAAGTATATATAAATAAATAAATAAAATAGATTCAATATTTGGATCAGGAATTTTCGTTAAGCCGTGTTGTAATTAATTTGAGTGTCATTGTAAGACTTTAATCCGGACAATTAATCAGAGTCGGACGCTAGACTTAGAAAAAGTCCCGTCTAAGTGGATGTAACGCAAAGATATTTTGAAAAGTATTTGGGATCGACAGTTTGGATATCTTTTATTTTGTTATTGTATGTTATTTCTCGGGAGTGCCCAAGAACTTCTAACGGACTTCGTAACTTGTAAGCTTATGGCTTAGATTGGCTTATGGGGGGGCGGAAAGGGGCCTACTATAGAGTAATTTTTACACAAAATCAACTTGATTAAGAGTAAAAATGTTCATGTTTGTAATATCTATCTAATCTAATACCTTTAAACAAGCAATTCTTGTATATATGTATATATATAATCTGAATCTCGGAAACAACTCTAACGATTTTCATGAAATTTAGTATGCAGAGGGTTTCGGGGGCTATAAATCGATCTAGCTAGGTTTCATTTTTAGAAAACGTCTTTTTCTCTGTTTTCACTCGAGAAGAGCTCGGTCGCCCAGGGGGGTGACCATAAGCTCTTAGAGCGGTATCAATTTGATATCGAGTAAGTGACAGATGTATACACGTCAGATACTTCTGTCCCTTATTCAATCTTAAATTGATACCTCTCTAAGAGCTTATGGTCACCCACCCGGTACTATAAATAATACGAAGTATGTAATTTATTAAACAATTATTATAATTGATAAATTCAATTCTGTATTAACAAAACAGTTTAATTAACCATTAATAAAATTTATCACATTAAACACTCAGTGTTCTTCCTCCTCTCCTACATGATCTATGCTGTGCCCGACAGGGTCCATAATTGTGACTATTATAATTATTTCCCTACCAACTGTATACATTATGGTACGCAATAAAGAATTGAGAATTGAATTGGGAATCAGCAAAGCTTCCTTTTATTTGTGCATCGCATGAAGATACACTCAAGAGGATTTCTTACAACAGTTATTTTCATCTCTACCCTTTATCTTGAAGATTATGAAAAGCACCCAATCCGTTTCACATCACATCACATCATCAGCCTATTAATGTTCCCACTGCTGGGACACAGGCCTCCTCTCTGTGAGAGAGGGAATGGGCCGTTATCCACCACGCGGGCCCAGTGCGGGTTGGTGGATGTCACATGTCTTCGAATTTTTGGTTCTAGGACATGCCGGTTTCCTCACGATGTTTTCCTTCACCGCTTTGAGAGCAGTGGTGATGAAATAATTCACACAAAGTAAAGCGCCTGTCTGGGCTCGAACCCACGACCCACAACTTGTAAGTCGCGGCCGATACCACTGGGCCACCACTGCTCCAATCCGTTTCACTTCATATCTATTAAAGGTGGCTAGGATACAAATCGATATCCTTGCGGAAGCAACCAGGTGCACGTTATCCACCCACAACACCGTGAAGCTTTCTCACGCTTGCACAAATACAAACACGTTACTGCACTATGTAACGCAACATGCGTTACATGACGTACATTACAAAATAACTGATAATATGCTGGTTGTAACACAAGTGCTGCGTTACGATTACATGTCAGTTTACAACTATTTGGAAATCAAATTGCTGGTATAATGCTGGTCCAAATTAAGCCGCGTTTTAGCAATGCTATTTCGTACTGTAACTTTGCTTTGTAGTTGAACTGGTCAAGTATTTGGTGTTTTGTATATATAGCTGAATTTCAAAGAACTGTAGGTTTTTGTTCTAACAAATCATTAGGAATATTATTCATTACGAAAGACCAAGAAAATATATCCATCGTGCACGACTGCACGATATCTAAATATATGTAGGTACAGGTAGAATCAAACCTAATGGCGGCTCGGAACAACAGCCATTTTTTATAGACTTCAGGCTCGCGTTTGACCACTATCTCGCCTGATGTTAATCGATGACGTGGTCTACGGTGAAGCACAAATTCATGTAACATTGGGGTTAGGGGTGGGGTACTGCGGTACTGCACAGCGTATGCAAACTTCTCAGACGTAATTAAGTTTAAATCGACCTGTAGCTTGCCTGACGTGTAGACTGCAATTTTCCGGAAGATATTTAAATGGTCTTCAATCTATTCTTTTTCGTATTATTACTGTGCATCGCAACAACCAACAAATGTACGTATCTGAGCATTAAATATTAATGTTCTTTTCCAACCGACATGGATGTTAAATAATGAGTGTTAAGCTTTTTATCAACCGACGCAGGTGGAAAAGCTCCATTATTAAAAACGTCATTGCAATGAGCGTAATAGTACGAGCGGCCACGACCCAAACCATGCCACATTTAAGGTTAAAACCGTAAAAATCGCTGGATTAGATGAATCCGAACCCGGCTAGGTGGGCAGTACCGGCCAAAAACATCACAGTGTTATTGGGCAATTTGGTGATTTTCAGACGATTTGCTATGAGTTTTTCTTCCTCATTTTTAATGTTCTCAAATGGTATCCTTGAAGGAACACGGGTGGGTTTTAGTCAGTAAAAGTCTGACACGCCCTCCCGCTTCACCCAGGGCGGGAGAAGTCATTGGATGATTTCCCACCCAAAAAAAAAAAAAAAAAACAAAAAAAAAGGTACGTTTGACGCTACTGGTGTCTGAAAATTGTGAAATCGGTGTCAAAATATTTTTTTTAGAAACCGATTACACAGCAATTCAACTACATTCCTAAAAATCAGATATATTGTTATGAAACACCTCGGTAATTTTTTGATTATTTTCAATAATTAAAAGGATTTTTTTTAACAAGCTTTAAATGAACTAAAAGGTACGAAATGTAATATCGCTTGTCAAAACACGTTGGCGCTATTTTGTCTGGTTGAGAAGTTGCTGTGGCCATCTTCCGGCTCCATCATGAGACCAGCTCCATAGTACCACATTACTTCAATGTTTCCAAAGCCTAATAACTACGCCAAGTTTCAGTGCAAGTGCTTGAAAATGTTGCCGGTCACACATAAAAAAAAACGGCCAAGTGCGAGTCGGACTCGCGCACGAAGGGTTCCGTACCACTATCGCAAAAAACGGCAAACAAATCTCGTTTGTTGTATGTGAGCCCCACTTAAATATAAATTTTATTCTGTTTTTAGTGTTTGTTGTTATAGCGGCAACAGAAATACATCATCTGTAAAAATTTCAGCTGTCTAGCTATCACGGTTCATGGGATACAGCCTGGTGACAGACGTACAGAAAGACAGACAGACGGGTTCCCTACCACGGAGTCTTAGTAATAGGGTATCGTTTTTACCCTTGGGTTACGGAACCCTAAAAAGCAAGTTAATATAAAGCTTTTAAAAATGCGTGACGCGGCAAATTGTTGAAATCAGTATGTTTGTCATCAGAATAACTAAATATATCAATTGTATCCGGCTTTGGCCGTAAAACGATGAGACAAAAATCTTGGTCATAAGCGCTCTAATTATAAGTTATATAATAGTTTTGTTGTTATAACTTCGAGTTGTGATAACTTTCCTGATTCGACAGTTTTGCCAAGCTTTTAATTTATTTATTTAACTTACACATACTATCTTACAGGTTAAACCCAATACAATAGAGTGGTTACAATCTTAATCTAAACTCAGACTTTACATAAATGTATAGTAATTATATAAACCTAAACTTCTAACACTACAAAAATCTTCTAAACTGATATAAAATATGATTTCTATAATATATTATTATACTGGAATTCTTTAATCGTGTTCCTGTGGTTGAGAAAATTAATAAACGAAGCGATGTTCGAAGCTAGTGTAACAGGAAACTGCTACTCATCTTCTTGAGAAAAACCCGTTGTTTCATTAACGATGTTTACAAGGACCGCTATTTTGCTTTAAGATTACACTAGTCGAAAATTCTTCCATACAAACGTAGTCTAGGGATTATACCACTGTTTGACGATGTACGTTCAAAATAAAAGGGATATCAATTTGTCCCATCATTATCTAGTCCTGTATGGAAGCCAAAAATTAAAAAAAGAAAATATTAGAAAGTTATGAGCGTCGAAAGTTCCACATTTCGACACTAATTTTAACGCATTTTTGGGCGCAAATAAATGCCATAAGAAGACGGAAAATTGAAAAACGGCCACCATACAGGGATAGATTAGTAGTTCAACAATGCGAATAATTTTATTTTGAACAAATACGTTTAGTCGTTTTTCCATGATATCCAGACTCCCAAAGGTCTGTTTATAAAATTTCGCGCGCTCAGTTTCGTCCTAATACATTATCCATTTCGTTACAAATTTGCAAAAGTGTGTATTCGTACGCGAACTAGCTTCCTACTGCTCATCACAGCATCAATCTTTGCCGCACGTGTTGTCGGTTGATATAAAATGGATTTTAACCCCGCGCACAAAATAGTTCGTGCCGTTGGCTAGTGTAACCTTAATATCAATACTTTGCTCGACAGTTCTTACAGAACAATATTGTGTAAAAACTACGAGCATACCTTTGAATCGATTTCGATCCTTTTTATTATTCCAATACCTTGAGGTCCTAAACCAAGACCCACTTTGCTGAAAGGTCCAACTTTTACTCAAAACCCGTCGTGTAAACGTGTGACCCAGTATAAATTTTCCCTTATTTGTCTGCCGGCGAACATGTCCCTGTCTTCCCCGAACCAATCGAACTGTGGCTATGCACTCGATTTATGCCGTGTGCCGTCTATTTGCAATGTTTCCTCCGGGAATTATTTTCCTTGCATTCACGTCCAGTATTCAATACTTTCACTTCACCTTTTGGACAGTAAACGTAAATATACAAGACTTGGTAATACTTAATTTTCTCCGATGTCCATCTTGGGAGTCGTTAAAGAAACTTCAGAAACGTTTTTTATGTTAAAGGAGTTTTAAGTGTAAAAAAGTCTAATTTTACGCGAAGGTTCACCTTTATTTTCTTGAACAACGTACGCTGTAGAATATATATTCTTTTTTGATGAATTAACATTAATAATGCGATGACGAGTTGCATTTCTGGTGCGTTTGCATCTTTGGCGTATTCGCGATCTTTTGTAGATTGACTTCCCCCGTTCACGAGGAAAAATATGATACAGTGAGTGTTCAAAAGTTTATATCTAAAGAATCTTCTACATAAACTTGTTTCCGTGCCCTGAGTCAACCCTTCTTCCGAACAAAGTAGCTTCACATACCAATTTATTGAAGTCATAACAAAAGGAGCCTTTGTCCAGTCGTTGCATATGTTTTAGCTACAAATGCGCATGTTAGGTCCGGTTACATGAAGGCGGGTGATTCAGACGTCCACCCCGGGGGAAATGCACGTGGGCTACAAAGACAATGAGATCCGACTCGGGCTCAATTTGTAGTACCTTCGTGCATTTATTATTTCCTCTTGTTTACCATCTTTTGTGTACGTGATTTTTGTTGTGCTAATCCCGCTTTAGCTTAGGGTAAGCGTTACGTTTCCTTGTTTGCAGTGTGATTTTATCGTTCGTCGTGGAAAGACATGCGGACAAGAACTAAAGTAAAATAAAATATTAAATGATAAGTGATTTTATTTCCGTAAGTTGGTTTGTACAAACACTTTTACTTGTCGATCATATTTTAAAACTAGATGAGGTCGGCGTTTCCTATTTGTCTACTCTGAGAAGAAAGGCCGAAAGAAACTCAGAGGCCAAAGTCTCTTTTAAAGTCAAGACAAAATCTTGGTTAGATCATGTGAAGACCATGTAGATTGATGTCTGAAATGATCTTTTGAGGAAACAACCAGCCATTCCTTGTTTGCAGTGTGATGTTATCGTTCGTCGTGGAAAGACATGCGGACAAAAACTAAAGTAAAATAAAATATTAAATGATAAGTGATTTTATTTCCGTAAGTTGGTTTGTACAAACACTTTTACTTGTCGATCATATTTTAAAACTAGATGAGGTCGGCGTTTCCTATTTGTCTACTCTGAGAAGAAAGACCGAAAGAAACTCAGAGGCCACAGTCTCTTTTAAAGTCAAGACAAAATCTTGGTTAGATCATGTGAAGACCATGTAGATTGATATCTGAAATGGTCTTTTGAGGAAACAACCAGCCAGATTGATTGGACCTGTCTAGTCAGTGCACGCATTTGTCAATAACCGTGCAGCTCAACTCAGAATTTAAGTAAAACAACGATTCGACGAACAATACCAAAAAAGGACATTCGGGTAGTCCGCATAAATTACTCAAACTACCAGACCATGATTAAAAACTACTAACTGAAATAAATAAAAAAAGAATGATCCACACACCACACAATAATTAAAGTAAAAATTATTAGTCTTCACATTCACAATAATTAAAATAAAATAAGATAATACTTTAAAAAGTAAATATTCTTGTCATTGCAAGAGAAACAAAAAAAGCAAAATTTAAGATGCAAAAAAAAGTATTGTAAGTAGTATTGTTTCAAAACCAACGGTAAGTTTAGGTAATGTAAGACTTATTGAGTCTTATTTCGTATATTATACTTACTAAGCTTCCGTTTTTAATTTTATAGATGATCCTATGCGAAAACTAAATCCCGACTTTTTAGAATTCGGATGTTTCAAGCTCAGCTCACATAATGCATAAGTGAAAACCAACTTAGTTAAGTTTCCGTAGGTAATATAATCCACTCTCAGGAGTCATTAATATTAAATTGTTAACATCCAAAACTTGTTACTAGTAATCGTAATTACGTCTTAGAATACATTTACGATTAATTAACAATTACGGCTCAAGTTAATCTTATTGCAATAAATTTATATGCTAATAGTTTTGTTAGATATATCGTTAGAAATTCACTATAACAATTATATTATTAGGCAAGCCCCATGTAGTCTTGTTATGTTTCCTGCTACATGTATCAATTTATTTAATGCAATTTAATGCATTAACAATTCTAAACATATACAGTACAAATATATTCTTAATGTCCCTCGGCAAACTTCGTGTTTCGTCAGTCGTCGGTTACTAAAGCTGCTATTTTTACAGCTCTATACAATATTTCACACGAATATCAAAATAAAACAACAGTAAAGTACTTAGTTCTGAATTCAAATTATTATACACGATAAATCTAATAATTGATGGACATGGAAATTAGCATTCGTTCGTATTCGGAAATGCGATGATTGCCGAGGAACATTAAGAAAATAGTTGATCTGTACACGTTTTTATTTGGTAATCATTGTTGATTTAATAAAAATATGTCAGACCGCTGCTCATGCTACATGCCCTTAAGAGATATGAAGGAAGAAAACAAAGAGGATGAACAAAGCTTATTTACTCTTAAAGGATATCAGCAGAAATTGCACGTTCATATGTAGGTAGGGTACGTAGCATTGTAGGTAATATAAAAACTAGTGATAAGGTTTTTGTTTATTTCGTAATGTGCCAGCTCTAGACTTCTGTCTGTCCTGATGGGAAGCTACGGTCGAAGGAACCATGATACAACCCAGAAAATCCCTGTTCAGTCTTGCTTAGATGGAAATAATTTTACTCGAACAAACTTTTATTTTATACTTCAGTTTAGAGAAATATCGAGCAAAATACCGGACAAATTATACAATACAAAGTACATAATAAATAAAACGTGCTACAGTCACATAATATTTTATAGTCAGCACGTAAATTCTACAATATTTCGTGGACTTGAAAAGTTTTCCTGCCGGGAAAAGATGCTAAGGAAAAGTGATACAAATGTGAGCCTGTATAATGTAGAAGAATACATCTTTTTATTTCAATATTTTATTTAGTTTTACCGTTTTAATAAAAAAAAAGAGTTAATCAACTCGACACATATGTATGTAGGTAATATTGTTGGAATTGCACAATATACACATATATTACTCTGTATGGGTTTCTAACCACGTAAGCCAAATTTCAATAGTGTGTGTGTGTGTGTTTGTCCACAAATATTTCCAAAACTAGTAATCGGATCATGACCATTCTTTTTTTATTGGATTAGGTATCTCTCACCTTCAATCAAAATCAGTTCAGCAATTTTCAAGATATGAAACATACAACCGAACTCCTTGGCGATAAACAGCACGTATGTGTAAATTAATTTATTATGGGTATTTTTCCAATCCTTTAGGTATCTTACGGAAGTTGGTGTTGAATAACGATAAAAACAAGAGGTACCAAAGACACCGATTGCCGAAACGAAAGTTTTTTTTGCACTTTTCTAGTGTTTTGCTTTAGAAAAAGTTTTTATTACAAGTATTTATTTAATTTTACCTGTCCTGGGTCTGTGTGTTGTTCTGCCTACCCGGTGTTTGATTGAGCTGCAATTTTCCTCAAACGTTTGGATCTCGTGGCAACGTAATTATTTATATAAAAGCTTAATGTATTTATTAGTATTCTCTCTTTTCTTTACTCATCTATTTTCTCTGTCTTAAAACATATCTCAGTAATTTTATCCCGACACAAGGATTCAAAAACATCATGCATGTATGTAAAATTATGTCTTAGTGTCTATGGCGGTATCGACCCCAAGGACTCCATCAGAGAGTAACTGATGATCCCATAACATTAAAACCAGTTGAGCAGAAGCCACTACTGAAAGAAAATAACGTACGTACTTCCTCTTCCTCAAAACTTCTGGAAATACTGTAATTAAGTAACTACTGCTTTATCTAACTATAAGTACAATGTGCCTACCTAATTAACTTGCAACGTATGTATGTGTGTTCGGGTCAAATCTTGCAACTGAATTTTAAAGCATTTATCCTAAATCGATTAAGATGAAATTTTTCATACACGTTTGGTTTGGATGACAATGCATGGTTAGCTAAGTGACGTCATTCTAAATCCAATATGGCAGACTTCCCAAGATGGCGGACTAGTTATTTTTTATACAAAGCCATGATGTATCAAATGAAAGTGTATGCTGAGAAGAATACGAAAGAACCGGCCAAGTGCGAGTCGGACTCGCGCACGAAGGGTTCCGTACCATAATCGCAAAAAACGGCCAAAAAATCACGTTTGTTGTATGGGAGCCCTACTTAAATATTTATTTTATTCAGTTTTTTGTATTTGTTGTTATAGCGGCAACAGAAATACATCATCTGTGAAAATTTCAACTGTCTAGCTATCACGGTTCATGAGATACAGCCTGGTGACAGACGGACAGACAGACAGACAGACAGATCGCGGAGTCTCAGTAATAGGGTCCCGTTTTTACCCTTTGGTACGGAACCCTAAAAAGCTTGTTTTAGAAAAATATTTTTTTGTGAATAATTTAATTATAAAATCATAATTAATAACACTGTGCAGACAAAAAATCTATTGAAACGTTAAATCTACTTTGTTATCATTTCACCTTTCAAATTGCTCTACGTGTTCAAGATCATAATAAAATATAATATTTCATGATCGTATATCTTACAAAGTTTTATGTAGGAGATTGGTAGGATTTATCTAAGACGGGGACACGGGAAGTTCGGGAATGGTGGCAGCCGATTATCATAACCCGCTTCACTGCCAAATCCTTTCCGAAAACAGATCCCGGTGTACGGCGCGAATAATAACATTCAAAATTGATTAATGTGATCTTTTTTTATGTTTCCTTTTATGGTTGAAGATATTTTAGATTCGATAAATAGAAAGTTAATACAGAAACTTTGTTCAAGGAAAGTTTCTCACTAGCAAATTCTTTAACAAAGCGAAGTTGCCCTGATTGAATACGTAACTATAGGTGCTGGAGCAAGCCGTGCAAGCAGCGTGGCGCACTTCCCAATGAGTTTTGTTTAATACATCTCCTCACAAGGCGGAGCGCCTCTCCTCAATTATTTACGCACACACTCGCTTTCTGGCCCCCGTTCTTTTCATGTGGGACAAAAGCGGATTCAGGTCGTGGCAACAACGGAAAGATTGCAAAGGACATACCTATGTTAAATATAGGCAAGGATGTGAGGTGAGCTTTAAGCTTTTAATATTAAGCGCCCGAAACGCGGCCGGGCCAACTTTATTACACGATGCCGTCACATGCAAAATACTAAATGTACATAGTAACTATAGCAAGGCGACATCGCGCTGTTAGCATTCTTCTACACTACGAGGTGTTTTTGTTTTACACCCGTGCAAGTGTTCCGGAAATAAAAGAATCGGTCCAAATACGCTCGTTTTATTCATGCGTAAACACACCTTCGTGCTTAACGCGCTGGTGACTTTTCAATAGAATAAACAATAAGAAAAAGTCTATGCTTCGGGCAGCACAAACTGCGTAGTAACCAGTAAAAGTTGATAAAATGAAGTATGTTGGGAGCTAATTAAAATCAGTTTAAACTAGATAAAGATACACTTAACAATGGCACAGCTGTGTGGACAACAAAAGCCATACAGTTCGCGCAGGTGTGCCAGAAATAAGCCCGAACATACATTATCAAACCAATATCTTCACAAAAGCAACAATTGATTGACATGATTTGATGGACTGCTCAAGACTTTACAAGGAAGTCATTCCGAAGTCAATGCGAGTACCAGTAAACGGGTTTCTTTTATTACCGAATTCCCATGTAAAACTGTTTATGTGAATAAAAAAACTCGGTACGTCGCACTCTCCCCTGTGTGATATACCGCTGCGGAATAACCCCGGGAGTCCTTTTCAAATTCGCCCTTATTCTGTGCGCCCGATTGAACGTAGGTTTTTTATAGCGCGGATACAGTAATCTAGTTCAGGTGTGCTCTCGAAAAATCCTCTCGGATCTGAGGTCGCATACGTTTGCCGATTTTATTGCATATTGAGACGTACTATTCTTCAGATATCCCCGTAGCCCCGTGTTATATAGAGGTCGCTCGCCGTTAAACTATTTGATACGAAATTTTGGGACACGCTATCCATTATCGCTCGCGAATAAGCTCGAGATGTTTTAGGAGAACTGTCGTAATAGAAATATTTATTTATTACACATTTTTTTGTAAAAAGTTCGCTCCTTATAATGCGTATCCTTAGAAATTGATTCGGGCTTTTATTGTTTATCACGTTTTACGATGAAAATGAAGGTAGGGTATTCAATAACTAGGTTCGGGCGTTCTGAGAAGTTTCAATAAAAACTGATGAAATTTACCTAATAATCTATACTAATATTATAATAATATTATAAAGCTGAAGAGTTTGTTTGTTTGTTTGTTTGTTTGAACGCGCTAATCTCAGGAACTACTGGTTAGAATTGAAAAATTCTTTTTGTGTTGGATAGTCCATTTATCGAGGAAGGTATAGTTCTAGCGTGATGTTATAGGCTATATAACATCACGCTAGAACCAATAGGAGCCGAGCATAAATGAAAAATGTTGCAAAAACGGGCAAAAATATTCCTTTTCGAGAGCTTTTGTTGCGTGCGCTGCGTAAACGGTTTAAGTTACGCAAATATCATGTATGATGGAATTTTTCTTCTTTAAAAGTTCTAAAAAAAAGTCCACGACAGTATATGTCTACCTTTTAAGATTGACTCACAATAGCAGCTTTTATGTTCTAAATTTTAATTAGATCGCCGCCGCCGGTAGAAAAAAAGTTTACAGGTTACATTCGCATAGTAGTAAGGGTAGGTAGGGTAGGGTAGGTGTAGGGTAGGTGTAGGGTAGGTGTAGGGTAGGTGTAGGGTAGGTGTAGGGTAGGTGTAGGGTAGGTGTAGGGTAGGTGTAGGGTAGGTGTAGGGTAGGTGTAGGGTAGGTGTAGGGTAGGTGTAGGGTAGGTGTAGGGTAGGTGTAGGGTAGGTGTAGGGTAGGTGTAGGGTAGGTGTAGGGTAGGTGTAGGGTAGGTGTAGGGTAGGTGTAGGGTAGGTGTAGGGTAGGTGTAGGGTAGGTGTAGGGTAGGTGTAGGGTAGGTGTAGGGTAGGTGTAGGGTAGGTGTAGGGTAGGTGTAGGGTAGGTGTAGGGTAGGTGTAGGGTAGGTGTAGGGTAGGTGTAGGGTAGGTGTAGGGTAGGTGTAGGGTAGGTGTAGGGTAGGTGTAGGGTAGGTGTAGGGTAGGTGTAGGGTAGGTGTAGGGTAGGTGTAGGGTAGGTGTAGGGTAGGTGTAGGGTAGGTGTAGGGTAGGTGTAGGGTAGGTGTAGGGTAGGTGTAGGGTAGGTGTAGGGTAGGTGTAGGGTAGGTGTAGGGTAGGTGTAGGGTAGGTGTAGGGTAGGTGTAGGGTAGGTGTAGGGTAGGTGTAGGGTAGGTGTAGGGTAGGTGTAGGGTAGGTGTAGGGTAGGTGTAGGGTAGGTGTAGGGTAGGTGTAGGGTAGGTGTAGGGTAGGTGTAGGGTAGGTGTAGGGTAGGTGTAGGGTAGGTGTAGGGTAGGTGTAGGGTAGGTGTAGGGTAGGTGTAGGGTAGGTGTAGGGTAGGTGTAGGGTAGGTGTAGGGTAGGTGTAGGGTAGGTGTAGGGTAGGTGTAGGGTAGGTGTAGGGTAGGTGTAGGGTAGGTGTAGGGTAGGTGTAGGGTAGGTGTAGGGTAGGTGTAGGGTAGGTGTAGGGTAGGTGTAGGGTAGGTGTAGGGTAGGTGTAGGGTAGGTGTAGGGTAGGTGTAGGGTAGGTGTAGGGTAGGTGCAGGGTAGGTGCAGGGTAGGTGCAGGGTAGGTGCAGGGTAGGTGCAGGGTAGGTGCAGGGTAGGTGCAGGGTAGGTGCAGGGTAGGTGCAGGGTAGGTGCAGGGTAGGTGCAGGGTAGGTGCAGGGTAGGTGCAGGGTAGGTGCAGGGTAGGTGCAGGGTAGGTGCAGGGTAGGTGCAGGGTAGGTGCAGGGTAGGTGCAGGGTAGGTGCAGGGTAGGTGCAGGGTAGGTGCAGGGTAGGTGCAGGGTAGGTGCAGGGTAGGTGCAGGGTAGGTGCAGGGTAGGTGCAGGGTAGGTGCAGGGTAGGTGCAGGGTAGGTGCAGGGTAGGTGCAGGGTAGGTGTAGGGTAGGTGTAGGGTAGGTGTAGGGTAGGTGTAGGGTAGGTGTAGGGTAGGTGTAGGGTAGGTGTAGGGTAGGTGTAGGGTAGGTGTAGGGTAGGTGTAGGGTAGGTGTAGGGTAGGTGTAGGGTAGGTGTAGGGTAGGTGTAGGGTAGGTGTAGGGTAGGTGTAGGGTAGGTGTAGGGTAGGTGTAGGGTAGGTGTAGGGTAGGTGTAGGGTAGGTGTAGGGTAGGTGTAGGGTAGGTGTAGGGTAGGTGTAGGGTAGGTGTACGGTAGGTGTACGGTAGGTGTAGGGTAGGTGTAGGGTAGGTGTAGGGTAGGTGTAGGGTAGGTGTAGGGTAGGTGTAGGGTAGGTGTAGGGTAGGTGTAGGGTAGGTGTAGGGTAGGTGTAGGGTAGGTGTAGGGTAGGTGTAGGGTAGGTGTAGGGTAGGTGTAGGGTAGGTGTAGGGTAGGTGTAGGGTAGGTGTAGGGTAGGTGTAGGGTAGGTGTAGGGTAGGTGTAGGGTAGGTGTAGGGTAGGTGTAGGGTAGGTGTAGGGTAGGTGTAGGGTAGGTGTAGGGTAGGTGTAGGGTAGGTGTAGGGTAGGTGTAGGGTAGGTGTAGGGTAGGTGTAGGGTAGGTGTAGGGTAGGTGTAGGGTAGGTGTAGGGTAGGTGTAGGGTAGGTGTAGGGTAGGTGTAGGGTAGGTGTAGGGTAGGTGTAGGGTAGGTGTAGGGTAGGTGTAGGGTAGGTGTAGGGTAGGTGTAGGGTAGGTGTAGGGTAGGTGTAGGGTAGGTGTAGGGTAGGTGTAGGGTAGGTGTAGGGTAGGTGTAGGGTAGGTGTAGGGTAGGTGTAGGGTAGGTGTAGGTACGCAGCCAGTTGACGGGAGCGAAGCCGCGTGGGACAGCTAGTCTATACTAATATTATAAAGCTGAAGAGTTTGTTTGTTTGTTTGAACGCGCTAATCTCAGGAACTACTGGTTGGAATTGAAAAATTATTTTTGTGTTGAATAGTCCATTTATCGAGGAAGGTTATAGGCCATATAACATCACGCTGCAACCAATAGGAGCGGAGCATAAATGAAAAATGTTGCAAAGACGGAAAAAAAATATTCCTTTTTGAGAGCTTTCGTTGCTTGCGCAACATTCATGTGTGTAGGGCAGTGTGTAGGGTAGGTAGGGTAGGGTAGGTAGATAGCCAGTTGACGGGAGCGAAGCCGCGTGGGACAGCTAGTCTATTAAAAGAAATAGGTATATGAATTAATTGTACATACCTATTAACTGAACAGGATTTCTTTTCTAAAAACATAGTCGTGAAGAAGAAAGTATGGGTTTTAATTCATTTATAAATACCTAACTAAAAATATATATATTGAAACAGTAATAAGTTCTACCCTACTGCGATACAGTACCAACTAGCACAGGAGGTATTGTTACTGATACTATTGGCCTTATTACTTTGTAATTATACTTAAAACCTCTACTTGAGATGACCTGTTAAGTGTTGTTGAAATAAAAAAAATAAAAAAAAAATAAAACCGCTATGTCTGAATACATAATTTATCTCATTAGACATATAAACGCAAACTAGCCACAAATAATGAAATACAAAATTAAATTACTTGCACAAACACGTAATTATTCATTTCATTTCTCACGGCACAATTAAAATATAAATCTGCAGCGACAAAGCCAAAGTGCAGCTAAATGTTTTCATTAGTTTCTCTCATACTTCAAGTACGAGTGAAATCTACTTTACAGATGGTCGGTCGGTCCGTCGCTCCCCTAACGAAGGAGTTCGCACTGATACCGTGGGAAAGCACAGCGAAGGCGCAAGGTGTAAGTATCTCAAATTTGCTTTTTATTCAACCAGCTGGCAACGACTCGAATAAAATTGCACGTTTTCGGCGCTGCATTTTAAGCAAAAACGGTTCTTTGATTGTTTTACATTGCGCACTGCCGATGTATCACCACGTAGCCGCGTACACAGTACACATCCTTGATTTAATTACATGGTGTTTTAATGTTTCCGCTTAATTCAAATTCGTAGCATTTTTTCTCAGTTTCTATAAATATCTACCATAGTTCTTTGAATAGCCCATCGTTAAACAGATCACCAAGGTCAAACGTTACATAATTAATATCCCATTGTATTCAAAGCTACTTCATAAAACTTTTTATAACTATTTTAAATTCTAACACAAGAATTCTGAGCGTGAAATTATCATAATAAATGGATGTCTATAGGACGGTGTTCAGTATTGAAATCGAATTCGTCGTCATCACGAGATCGTTATTGTAAAAGTATTATCTGGGATCGAGAGTTCGGGGCTGGAATATAAATGTTGGGGATCGCGACGGACGTTTAGAGCAATATGTCAGTCGGGTACGGTCGAGGTGTCTGTCATCCGGTCCTTCGCTGCAACTACTTGCCGGGATCTCTGCAGGATGATTGACAATCCTCCTGATACCCACGTCATAGCGATCCCTTGCCGTAAAGTGTGACGAATGCTCGGCTACTTGAATTAGATAATGATAGTGTCATTACTTGCAAACCTAGAGCGGAGAGATTTATGTATTAATACAAAAAAGGATTTCCCAGGGAATACCGTCACCTGCTGGCCCAAACATCCAATGCTTTTTCAATATCTGGATGTAGTTCACTGATTGGTGGTTCTTTGTATTTTTATTGAATCGAGCTTAATTTCTGCAAAACATTCTGAATAAAAATATTAATCAAATGTCAATGCATAGAAGGCGCGTGCCGCCCGCATACCCACACAATTTGTCGCCGTTATCAAAGCGCTGCCGAAGTATTCACACGTTTTTTTAATTCATACAATATCGATCCGTAGTTGACAATCTTTTGAACATTTTATTATCATGTAGTAATATCGGACCGAGAGTATACGTTTTAGAACTAGATGCAAGAATATCGAAATGCAAAAAATAATGTTGAAAGTCGGACAAGCTTTAAAATCCATTGTAGAAAATTTAAGTAACATAATTAAAAATGTAGCTGCAATTCTACAAAATTTTATTAACATCAGATTTTACCAACATAGGTACGACTGAGTATAGTTGCATAGAAAGCGTTAATTTCAAACAATGGTGCAATCTGGGTGAACAGGTTACGAACAACAAATATCAATCCATCAATTGAGATTGTAAAGTTTCATGCAGCATGTTACAGCGTGTTACGAAGCCTACGATGCTGCTACGAGGCTACGAGGTTTGTACGAGGTGCTACACCGCTTTGATTTTAGGAAGTGTAGTGGAGCTGCGAGATATGATGACGTCACCCGACATGTGCCATCACATGTCACATGCGGGTGGAGCGCGTGCCAAACCACTTTCGTTAATCGCTTCCCAACATAATTGCTCCCCTATCACTTTGTAATATACCAATGTTTTGAAACTCACAGAAATAGAACGAAAGTTCGCGACTTTAGATCAAGTTTGTTCAATTAAACAATTTACCTTATATACACGGAAGTCACAGAATGACATGGAATTTCTTTGGTAATTAGATTTATTTGCAAAAATGATTTATCAGAAATATCTCTGTCTGGCAATAAACTCTGCCCGTTACACCGGTTACATTCAGTTTCACTTAAAAAAGATAAGTAATCTGTGAGTTTGTGAGATCGTTTGTAGTTAACCTTGTGCACCAAGAACTCCATGAAAAGAAGACCGGTATAACGTATTCAAACTTTACGTGTATCTTACAGTTACGACGACAGTTAACAAAACATAAAAGAAGACGCCACACAAACGCAAAAGACGTTATCCCATGATCACCCCAACCCTTCGCACGTTAAATATATACGAAGACTCCTTAGGTACGCCTCGATATCTGCGGGGTCATCCTTGAGATCACAACCGTTAAATAAATCCAGCTAATCGCTGCAGCACGGGATCCTCTCGCATTGTCCAGACGTTGAATGCCTTCATTGTCTACAGAAGGTGCCGGAACTGTCGGTGACATAACGTCGTAACCGCTACAACGAGCGCAAACATTTTTTATTCAAAAGCAAGGGGACTAAGAATGGAATTTTAAAGGATCCGTACAAGAAAAGCTTGCACAAAACATACCAAGGTAGACAAGATTGATGTAACGGTCGGTGGCAAGTTTGCGCACGTGCTTCGGCCGGCTGCGCCGTCTTGGTTGTAACATAAAAAATATTGGACCAAACATAAAGAATACGGCGATGGGTTCTTTGTATAATATCGGCACAGATAACACTATTTATTGTTATTCACGGTAATACAATAAAGAATAAGGTTCGATAGAACCGGCGAAGATTTTGAGAATTAGGTACACAGGAAGTTGTTCCGTATAAAATGGCGTGATTACGACCAAAAGGATGCTTACAAAGCAGTTTGATAAAACTTAAGTTTTATTATAAGGGTGCTAAAATTAGAATCGATTAATCATTAAGTTGACATAGAAGCCAAACCCAAACCCGACTATCATTCATGACTGATAAGGTTCTTAGTTTAATTTAATGTCCTACCCCCGTTTTCTGATCCAAGCATTTGAAGTTAATTAGATTTTGTCAAACTATACTAATATCCTGAGAACCTAACAAATTTTTGCATACTCAATTCAGAAACCCATCCTAGGTACAGTAGTCACAGCGGATCTTTGTGTTTCGGAAGTTGGCTACAAGACCCTGCGCAGTAGCTATTTTGGTGTCAAAGTTGAAGGTGAAGATAGCATTGTATAACTGCCTCTTTCACTCGGTTACGTTTGTCGCATCTTCCTATCTCGCTTACTCTATGCAGTATACTCAATGACAAACTGTTTCTTGCGCAATGGTTCGCAGAGGCAACTTCAGAGACACAAAGCTGTGACTAGGTACTTTACTAGTGCAGATTACACGGTATACCTACCGTACCTAAAGTACCTATAACGGGTACCTAAGTAAGTACTTATTATTTTATTCTGGTACAACACAATACTCAAACGTGCTATAACAAAACCTAATGTTACGTTCTCATAAAAATCAAAAGGAACATTACTCTTACTGCATCGTAAGCGAAAACATGTGCCCGCGACAGTACAGTCTACGTCGAAAGTTATTGTATATTTTTTATAGAGCCAGTAAAGTCGGTTTGCTCAATAGATGGCTCAATGATAAAGACAGTTGGAAAGGTCTGATTTCTTTGTCGGAAAGAGTACAAGGCATTGACAACATTTGGAGCGGAAGATTTTGTGATTTATGTTTTTGTTCGCTTATAAAATAAATATGCTTTAGAAATGTCTACGGAGTCGTAGATTTGGCAATCGCAAAAGCTCGTTCGGAAATAGGTATGCGACTGGAAACATTTTTTGTAGGTACGTGTCTCACATAAATCTAGAAGCTTGCTCTATGAGAACAGAGTCTGAAGCTTTTATCTAACGTAATTTGTGTCTTTGTTCAGTGGTTGGAGCTTTCAGTTGCTTTGGGCATTAGTAATTAAAACTTTTGTTTCTTCTCTCGTATTGGTCGAATCTAACTTCTAACTATCTAATATTATAAATGAGAAAGTTTGGATGGATGTTTGTGTGGATTTTGTTTGTTACTCAATCACGCTAGAACGGCTAGACGGATCTGGATGAAATTTGGCACAGACTTAGATTATAGTCTGGAATGGCACATAGGCTATATTCATCCCGGTAAAATGTTCACTTGGGATAAGAAAATACTTGTCAAGCGGGCGAAGCCGCTGGCAGAAGCTGGTCTAAACTATATATACTATTATTATAATTTATAATAATATTACAAAGAGGTTAAGTTTGTGAGGTTGTAGGGGGTAGGGACACGAAAAATGTATCAATACATTTCGATATTAGTGATATCGAGTACATTTCCATTTGATACCGATACTTTTGTACTCGATACTTTGCATTCGATACTTTTACTCAATGAGTACTTTTTGGCAGGTATCGTATCGAATAAGAAATTAAGTTTTAAATGGGTAATCTTAGAAATTACCCATTTAAAACTTGCGACCTTATGGCTTATGTTTATGGTTATGGCAACGCCATCTAGTTCACTCGTTCTGAACCTTCTGGGAACTTTAATTTATGTGCCTAAAGTACTAACTAAATAATTTAATTTTGTTTCTATGTTTCTGAAGTTACAGTATGGTTACAGTTGTCTTTTTTTATTATTGTATTAAATTTGTGTACCATATGTTTTTTCATGTCCTGCCAGTTAAACTGACGTTATTTACTGACTAATATTGACCTATACTCTATGCGCATTAGGGGCCCTAAGAAAAGTACTCGATACCTTGAAGAATCAATACTTTTGCTTCGATACTTTTATGAGTACGATAAATTGATTATTTACAAATTGACACTAAAAATATTATTTGACATCAAATTTTTTTAGGTTAATTTGTTAATTAACATCTAATTTTTAAGGTTAATTTATTATTTGACATCTAATTCTTAATGGTAATTTATTATTTGACATCAAATTTTAAGGTTAATTTATTATTCGCCATCTAAATTTTTAAAGATATTTTAATAATTGACATCTAATTTTTAATTATATTGTAATTGTTTTTATTTAATTTTCAATTATTTTTGCATGTATAATGTATTGGCCCTTCTTATAATCTGGTAGCTAATGATTTAAAGACATTTGCTGATTCATTGTTAATGTAATTTGCTAATGACATTTGTACGCTTCACGGCAAAACATAGAGAATCTACGTTATATTGTAACATCTCACACACCATGTACCACCTATGTTTACAAATAAAGATTCTGATTCTGATTCTGTGTCCTTAGTAGGGGGTAATCTCTGGATCTACTGAACCGATTTTGAAAATTATTTCACCAGTAGAAAGCTGCATTATTCCTGAGTGACACAAGCTATAATTTATTTTCAGATCCTAATGAAATTGCAATAATTTAAGCGAAAGTGCCAATTTTTTTCCTATATATTAATTCTTTGGCGTGCACTGAGAAATCTATTGATGATACATAAAAATAATGTAATGAAAAAAAATCTTAAAGTGCTCATTATTACCTACAAAAAAGTCTGCGAGAGAATATATCAAACTATCATAGATAAGTCACAATAGCAGCATTTATGTTCTAAATTTTAATTAGATCGCCGGTAGAAACTAAAATTTGTTACAATCGTATTATTTTTTCTTAATCATTTTAATTAATATATATTTTTATTAATTCATATTAATAAGTCTTATTCAAATAAAAAGTTTAACAAATTGGTTGGTTAGGTAGGGTTGGTAGGGTATTGTACTTAACTATAACTAACTTCTGACCACGAAATTTTTTTTTTATTATGCCTTGGGAACATTACCTATAGGTCCCGGGATGAAAAGTATCCTAGGTGTTATGAACTATCTTTGTGCAAAATTTCATCCAAATCCGTTCAGCTGTTTTAGCGTGATTGAAACACAAACATACAAACTTTCACATTTATAATATATGTAGAATGTAAAATTGGGGGTACCTACATGAAATGATCTGCTCACAATAATATCAAAAGATTATTGATCTCTCAAAACCTATTACAAACTTACGGGTGTGCAAGAATCCGGTGACACATTTAAAAGTGTTGAAAATGCCACCTCATCGGCGGTCACTATTAATGAAACTGAGTGAGTGAGAGTGAGTACGTACGAACCTACCATATACTTATTGTCTACAATTTGAAGGTACAAGAAAAAAATGTGTACTTGTAAATATGATATGGTACCTAGAAGCTCGGACAATTCCTCTTACAAGGTTGTTATTGTTTAGGAAAGGAATAAGGTAGTATAGAGGTGGGTAGGTGGGGGAATGGATTATTTATAAAACCCGTAGGAAACAGCAAACTAATACAATCACATAATCATCTGCCTA
Source organism: Orthosia incerta (assembly GCA_948252205.1). Taxonomy (NCBI): domain Eukaryota; kingdom Metazoa; phylum Arthropoda; class Insecta; order Lepidoptera; family Noctuidae; genus Orthosia; species Orthosia incerta. The sequence goes on from OX411748.1 coordinate 14,781,462, forward strand.
GCCTTTTCCCAACTTTATTGGGGTCGGCTTCCAGTCTTACCGGATTCAGCTAAGTACCAGTGTTTTACATGGAGCGACTGCCTATCTGACCTCCACAACCCAGTAACTGGGTAACACGGTACCCCTTGGCAAGACTGGTGTCAGATCTCAAGCTTCTGACTACCCGTAACGACTGTCAAAGATCTTCAAATGACAGCCGTGCCGTGAATGTTAACGTGCTTGCCGAGGCACGGAGGAAACTCGGTATGTTGAAATGGTCACCCATCCACGGACCGACCTCGTCAAGCGTTGCTTAACCTTGATGATCGACCCGTGCGGCTGTTATTATTTAGCCACGAGCTCCTCCTAATACAATCACATAAACATATATTAATTTCCGAATTTCAAATTTTCGCGGGATAGGTTGGGCAAATGTCACAGGTACCAACATCCTTTCACACGCCACAGCAAAAAAAAAATAGTTTTTAGGATGACATTCTCGAATATAACACCGATTATCATTATTCTTGTGGCTTACAACACGTGATGCTTGGTTTACCAACGCACCAACCAAAAGACATCAAGCGAAGGCTACCGAACGAATAAATGTGGACGACGATGATTCTTTGAATATTTTATAGCTGGCGAAATTCACTATTGGAACGAAGTGCCTGCAGTAGGAGTAGGACTTACTACCTGGTAGAAATAGTCACAGCACGATAAAGCGTTAAAGAGACGTCTCGAGATGTTCGGTTCCATCTTACTTGCGATCAGCGCTGGCTACCATGCTCGTTTACATAATGACTGTGTTAGTTAAATGTGACTTGAATGTGTCATTTTTTTAAGAAGTATGTTCTAGGTTGAAGAATAGGTCTGAGGATCTTAGTTCCTGACAGGGGTCCTCCGACCAAAAACCTTTTTTTTTAATTCTTCTTCTTTTTATTCTAATTGCTGTAGGTACCTACTTACTGCTTTTCATTCAAACCTAACAAAAGCTTACGCTTCGCACTGATCATTTTTAACTATTCGATTACACTCTCAGAACAATTTGGAAACGTCAGTGAAGGCGAGTGTCAACAACCATCAGCAATTACTGCTCGCGTGCTTTCTATTCGTTATGTGCGTACCCGGCTGACTGAGGCGAATCATTTCCTTTATTTTTCAATTTACGGCCATTTGGATAACTTTTCACCACGCAAATTCTTCCCATTATTGTCCAAATGTTTAAAAAAGTTTTTTAACACTCAGCACTAAAAATTCACTAAACGTATGATTCAAAGTTAACAAAATTTCTATCACTCGCCACGTTTTCTCACAGAAATAATTTTAGAGTGTTATGCTCCATAATCGGCATACTTCATCCTGCTACATCCATACCACACCCTTTGCCGACGCTAGCGCCATTTTGGAACTATTATTAAGTACCACTGGACACTTTATCAACTTTCACCCCCATAAGAGAACTTTTTCCTTTACTCTACCCTCCGTACATAATATGCCTAGACCTAATGCCTCAGTGCTGCCACCTAGTGCACGACAATTCAGAAAAATATGATAAACTATTAAAATACCAATGTTGTTTCTACGAGTGTAACGAGAATACAAGTTCTATAACTATTTATGACAGAGGTCGCGTGCGCACAGAGGATATCGTTACAAACTACAAATATTTAAAAAAAGAAGTTAGAATTTGGTGGGTAGGCCGCTAAAAATCTTTTCCAATCACCGACGTAAACTTTATGAATATTATCTTAAGTCTATTATATTTCTGGTTTCCTGTTTTCGCTGTATTTAAAAGTAAGTCTTCAAATTTTATATATTTATACAGACTATTTTGTATAAATCTCCTATATCACTTATTATTCTATAAGGGAAACAACAATCATTGCATATTTTCATTGTAGTGAAGATACTCGAAAATTTGTTTTTTTTTACACTGCCTTATCAAATATAATATTGTAAGCTATTAGAAAAACTGTACAGGTACCTACTTAACGAAAATATGTTTTGTGTTTCAGAATTCTAAAATGAATGGGAACGTCGAGAAACTTGCAAATGGGTTACAAAGACAATGCCAAGTTTCTGGTGAGACAAGTAGTGCTCCACTGCAACCGCTAAGTACTGGCACACCGCAAGCGCCAAGCGAGGCAAGTACTACTTCACCGAAACAACCAAGTGAGGCAAATACCGCTACACTGCAACCGCCAAGTGAGGCAAGTACTGCTGCACCAAAACCGTTAAGTAAAGCTAGTGCTACTGCACCAAAACCGCCGATTAAGGCAAGTGCTGCTGCACCAAAACCGCCAAAAAAGACAAGTGCTGCTGCACCAAAACCGCCAAAAAAGACAAGTGCTGCTGCACCAAAACCGCCAAGTGAGGCAAGTACTACTCAACCGAAACCGACAAGTGAGACAAGTACCGCTGCACTGCAACCGCCAAGTGAGGCAAGTTCTGCTGCACCAAAACCGCCAAATAAAGCTAGTGCTACTACACCAAAACCGCCGATTAAGGCAAGTGCTGCTGTATCAAAGCCGCCAAAAAAAGCAAGTGCTGCTGCACCAAAACCGCCAAGTGAGGCAAGTACTACTCCACCGAAACAACCAAGTGAGGCAAATACTGCTACACTGCAACCGCTAAGTGAGGCAAGTACTGCTGCACCAAAACCGCCAAATGAGTCAAGTACTGCTGCACCAAAACCGCCAAGTAAAGCTAGTGCTACTGCACCAAAACCGCCGATTAAGGCAAGTACTACTCAACCGAAACCGACAAGTGAGGCAAGTACCGCTGCACCGCAACCGCCAAGGGAGGCAAGTTCTGCTGCACCAAAACCGCCAAATAAGCCAAGTGCTGCTGCACCAAAGTCGACAAAAAAAGCAAGTGCTGCTGCACCAAAACCGCCAAGTGAGGCAAGTACTACTCAACCGAAGCCACCAAATGAGGCAAGTACCTCTACACCGCAACCGCAAAGTGAGGCAAGTACAGATGCACCAAAAATGCCAAATAAGGCAAGTACTGCTGCACAAAAACCGCCAAATAAGGCAAGTGCACCTGCACTAAAACCGCCAAGTGAGGCAAGTACTACTCAACCGAAACCACCAAGTGAGGCAAGTACCGCTACAACAAGTGATATTATTTTAGATGCAAATATTAATCCCGAACTACTCGCGAAATGGCCAATACCTAAATTTAAAATTCCACCTATTTTTGTACATAGACCAATAGAAATTCTCCCACATGTTAAAACACTTTTAAGAAGGGGAGTTCAATTTTATAAACCTCACTTAGGCAGAAACTATATTAAAATAACTTGCGAAAACATGAATCATCACAAACACATGGTTTCATATTTGGAAAATCAGCAAATACCATTTCACACTTTTGGAGATCCTGATAAGAGAAAAATGAAAGTAGTCATAAAAGGAATATCTAATGAAGCAAATTTGGATAAAATTAAAGAGGTATTACAATCAGTTCCCATTCCTGTAATAAGAGTCCATAAATTGCACACTGAAATAGAGAAAAACAATAGAATGCTAGTTCTAGCTGTAGTACCTTTTAATGAAGAAGGCGCAGCTATTTTAAAGGTAAGACAGATATTGGGAAATAATGTAACACTGGAGCCACCAGAGGAAAAACCAAGGCAATGTCACCGATGTCAAAAGTGGGGGCACTCTCAACGTTACTGCCATGGGAATGTGACGTGTGTCAAATGTGGTGGAGAGCATTTAACAAGAAGGTGTGACAGAAAAGTGGAGGAGGAAGAACCACCAAAATGTGCCAACTGTGAAGCTGACCATACTTCCAGTTATAGACAGTGTATTTGTGCCCCTGGATCTTTGCAATATGAATTAGCGCAAAGTAACAAAATACCCAGAGAACCTTGTTATAGACCAAATGAGCTTGTAACTATGGAGAATTGCAACAAATTATATAAAAACGTTGATTATAGAGAATCTCCATGAAATCTACTTTGTTTTTTTTAATTAAGGTTTTTTTTTAAACGTGTTAGAAAGAGATTTAATAATTGGTCTGTACAACATTCTCTTTATTCTGTAAATTTATGTTTGTGTATTCTTAAATAAAAATGCTAGTGATGAATGACGAATTTTCGAAAAAATCGTATCTGCTTGTCTCTGTCTGTGTATATCTATCTGCCAGTAATAAAAAATAAAAAGTTTTTAAACAAAATCTTTGTATAATTTCACGTACAAATATTTTATAACTACTTAAAATTTAAATTTCTATAGTAAAATTAACCTAAATACATGTATCTATATTTACAGCCTTAATATTCGATTAATACTTATTATTTTACATTTATCATTATTATTTTGGTCACAAACTCTTGATGCTCTGCTTAGCTGTGGTATTTAAAGCTTCCTCAGTTTTTGTTTCCTCGATTGGGGTTACCAGAACCTGTAAATAAATATTGAATCCATGAGTTTAAAGTTGAAAAATCTCGACGGTATTTAGCAGTTGATTAAAAGATTCTAAATTCAAATTTTAGATAGAATACTTGAAGCCAACGGAAAAGAAGAACCTCAAAACGGAAATCTTTAGTTCCACAGACTATAAACATTTTATTAGGTAATCTATAATTTAAAAATATATATTACCTGTAGCTTGATGTTCGTGACAGTTTTTCTTGTTCCGTCCAGCTCTTCTAGCACCCTGTCCAAGGTGTCGACGAGCCGATCAGCGTCTTGTGTTGAAAACACCATGGGCGGTTTAAACTTCAAGACGTTGCTATCAGGACCGTCGCGACTTATGAGAATCTTCTCCTCCCTCATCCTGTAAATATGAAGATTTAAACTTTAAATATATGGCACGCTTTCTCACTAAGGTAAGGTAATCATCACCATCTCAGCCTTGATTTGATTTGCTAAACTTAGGCCTCTCCCTCTCTCTGGCCATTGTTGTATAATTTGTCTAGAATTTTTAAGGCCTACGACAACTATAGTTAAATTCGGCTTAAATACCATTAGTATCAACAGTAAAAATATTACTCGTAGCAATATTATACATGTGCGGGTTGAAGAAAAATAAATGGTTTACATTACCGTTCACACAAAAAGTATTTTTTTTTTGATAGAATAGAATCTATTTTATTGTATGCCAAAATAGTTACAGCTACAAAAAGAAGCTATGGGTACATTGGCGGACTTATCGCTGTCGAGACCGACCAGACAACCCGTGGATGGGCTGAAATAACTTAAAACAAAAAGGGAGTAGTCTGCAGTGTGCTGCTACGTAAAACAATATGGATTTAAAAATTACGTACCTATTAACGACATGCTTAGCTTCCGCTGTTGCTGGTGTTCTGGTCTCCCTGTCGGTCACCAGTTCCACTCCTACAAAAAGTCCCCTTCCACGGACATCACCAATTAAGCTATGCTTGTGCTTCAGCTGTTGACACCTGTTCAGCAGGTGATTGCCAACGCGGTTCGCACGCTCCATCAGACGCTCCTCCTCAATCACATCGAGGACTGCGTTTGCGATGGCACAAGACACAGGGTTTCCACCATACTGTAAGGAAAAATATATTTGTAGTAAAAACTCACAAGCTATAATAAAGGAGAAAGTTTTGAAACCATGACATGGTCACGACCACTAACATTGGGGAAACGATGCAAGGAGGGGGGGAATAGCAAGATGTGGACAAAATCACGAGCCCGCCTTTGAGCGAGCGTGGTGAGTAATGCTTGTGTCTTCTTTGTATGAGAAGACTGAGAAGAGGCCTTTGACCAGCAGTGGGACAGTAACAAACTGGTATTATTATTAAGGCAAAAGACAAAAACAGTTTTTTGACAGGCTTTCAGATGCTCACTGATAATATCGATGTCTCTATAAATAGTTTCCTATCTATGAGCAGAGATAGGTCACTTTGAACACGTAACTAGCAGATAGCGTGTATAAATGTACCTGTAACTATGTATATCATATCAGTGTGTTTTGCCAAACATTTAGCAGATAGATATTAAAAACAGGTGTAGCATCACACGATTAGCGTAGATGCGATAGTCTGTTTTAAACATCTTGTTTGTTGTTAACAACTAATGTGAAAAACACGTTTTTACGCAAGTCTCTTGTTATTTTCCGTTTGGAAATTTCTACAATAACAAGGCATCTTTTAATTCAATTACCGATATTATCTATATTCTATACCATTAATCACCATCTGCCTGCACTTGTCCCTTCTTCTTGCATTTCGGCCAGTCAACCGTCACGCTATCACTTTTCTTGCATATCACTTCCCATACATCCATCCATCCTCATTCATCCATCCTTTTGCAGTATTATTTATACCATTTAATGAAATAATTACCGTGTTGAAGTACTCTACTCCAGTATCAGCGAAGCTCTTGGCAATCTCTGGTGTAGTAATAACAGCAGCGACCGGATGCCCATTGCCCATAGGTTTGCCCATGGTCACGATATCGGGCACGACGTCCTGCGTCTCAAATGCCCACATGTGGGTGCCCACGCGGCCGAATCCAACCTGGACTTCATCGGCTATGCACACACCGTCAGCTTCACGGACGTGTCTGAAATAATGTTTTGGCTTTTGAAAATTTGTATCTAAATTACTTACTTAATGGGGCTCTTTATGGTTCACTAATAATTCCTAGTTGAACAATCTCTAAAGAAGCCCTAGAACCTACATTATTTTAGATGATAATCTGAAAAAATTTTGCTAAACAGCATTGGCTAATTCAATCATCTAAATATACCTACGTTTAATCCTATCTACTTCCTATCCTACTAATAATATAAATATTAGATGGATGCTTGTTACTCAACCACACCAGAACGACAGAAGGGATCTAGATAAAATGTGTATGTTCTCGTGGGATATTGCTCGACATTCACGCGTACGAAGCCGCTGGAAAAACTGGCAAAAATAGCCCAAGAACAACCAATATTTGCCATAGCATCATAAGGTATCAAAGAGCAATTGTATCAAATGCCAATATCTATATCTTAATAGACGATCGTATCTACAAGTAAATAGAGTACAAGGTCAATTAAGAAACAATTACTGCAAACATTACTGCTGATATGGTCTCGTTTCGCCTACTTGGGTACTAGAGCTAGATATCATCATCTACAAAATGTGAAGCAAGAACTTTTAAATCCTTAATTTTTATCTGACTTCGGCGAAGCCAAAAGGAGGATTATGCTTTTAACAGGTATGTTTAATTTTTTCTAGATTTAAAGTTCAAAAAGAAAATAACATTATGCAATACTTACTGGAAGACTCTTTTAAGGTATCCATCAGGTGGAATAATTTGCCCACCGCAACTTTGCAGGCTTTCCGCAATAAATGCGCAAACGCCACCATTTTTGCGTTTGGCCTCCTTACAGATCTCGCCAATTTCATCAGCGTACAGTTGCCCTAACTCTTCTTCGTTTTGAGAGTCGTTGGGATATACGTATTTCCCTCTGTATATATCGGGAACTGGTGCCTGGATGAGGTAATAAAACATGATTAGGCAATTTAATTCCTTGTATATCTAAATAAATGTATTCAATTGTGTATTTAAATGGGCAGCTGCAGTTAAATGTCTTTGCTTCATGAACAAAATCATAAATATATAAAAATTACAGGTGACAGTGTTTATTACTTTGAAACATTTAAAGATTTGAATGATACATAAAATCTATATTCAGAAAGCTTATGTTTTAGTCGATAATGAATAAATCAGTAATTTTTCAATTTACTTGTCTACCTACCACCGTCACCTAATCAGTTTAATTAAGACATCGCTCATAAATATGAATCATTTTACTATTGTCGTATCTTTGCGTTACGAGTTAGGTACAGAGATTATTTTTATCAACTCCAATAACTAACTATCAGTACTATTACATAAGAATATCCAAATATAGTTTCGAGATAAGAAATAAAGATAAAGCGTGTCCTACAAATTAATGCAACTACTGGAGCGTGTGCAACCTAGTCAATATGACGTGTTACTTACCACATGGACCCATTCTGGCTTTTGCGGGCCTCCGGGAAGGTTAAATTTGTAGGGTGACACATCAATCATGGAAGTAAGATGGCCATGATACGCACTGTAACAAACAGGCGCTAGTAGCACCCTAATAACACTTCGACTAGCTCGAAGTAACGACAAAAGAACGAAGGGGACATCTATGCAGAACGTTTATTCGCCTCAAAGGGCAAAATGAAATTCCAGAATAGTAGTACTAACTTATCTAGCATTTTTAGTTGAGGACTGAACATTAAAATGGTCTAAGTGACCCTCCTGATGGCTCGACGCGATACGATTTAATTTCACACCGATAAGTGAAATTGCAAGTACATTCACCTGACGCAATGCTATACAATTCGACCGTTTCGCAATTGATATTTTTTTAGAAAATGCGTCAATATAGCCAATGTTTTTGGGACCCTCCCTCTGCACTATTCCCTAACCACTGCAACTACTGAAAGCCAGAATCAACAGTGGCGACCACCAGAAAAGCGCCGAGGTAATGAAGCTCGACGAAGTCCCGGAGAATGAATTTAAATGTCTTGGATCCCGCAACGAAATTAATCAGAAAAGAATAACGGAGGAATAAGAAAAAATAAAAATTTCCACATCAAGCAGGAGACTGAACAAACAAGGCCAATAGGCACAAAGGGTCGTTTACAACTGGGATAAGCCCAGTTGCCTAGCACCACGGATAAAAATTAGCATTAATATTAATGGGTCCTAACATTGTGAGCTGCTATATTTGTTCCAATATTGCCTATTGACGCAATTTAAATTGCGTCGCACCATCAGGAAGGTTCCTTACGTAATCATTTACAAAGAAGGTCAAAGTCTCATAAAAACGAATGCCGATAAGTTCATACTTACAAGTCCCGAGTAACCCTAGCAAGAAATATCCCCGTAAGTTAGAATAAGATTGTTTTCAAAAAGAAATAATACTCACTGGTCTAAGGTAATGACATCGTTGTTCTTGGTGTGAATTCTGGCAAGCCTCAGGGCAAGATCGTTAGCTTCCGAACCGGAGTTAACGAAGAAGCAAACTGACAATGGTTCCGGCATGGTCTTAACAAGCCTTTCGGCAAGAATAACCAGCTCGTCGTGAAGATACCGGTTGTTCGTCGAAATTAACGACATTTGATTTCTGCCAGCTTCCACCACATGTGGGTGACAATGGCCAACTGCAAAATAAAATAAATATATTAGCGACGTCAACAAAGATGGAGTATCCATTGAGTGTATTGTTTAGTCAATTTATTGAGTCATTGAAAAACACAATTATCTACCACACAATTTATCTAGACAGAAAAATTTGTGATATCAATCAATTGCCCTTAAGGTTACACTAGTCGAAAATTCTTCCATACAAACGTAGTCTAGGGATTATTCCACTGTTTGACGATGTACGTTCAAAATAAAAAAAAAGTTACGAGCACCGAAATTTCCACATTTCGACACTAATTTTAACGCATTTTTGGGCGCGAATAAATACCATAAGAAGACGGAAAATTGCAAAACGGTCTCCATACAGGGATAGATTAGTAGTTCAACAATACAAATAATTTTATTTTGAACAGATAGATTTAGTCGTTTTTTCATGATATCTAGACTGCCAAAGGTCTGTTTATAAAATTTCGCGCGCTCGGTTTTGTCCTAAATCATTATCCATTTCGCTACAAATTTGCAAAAGTGTGTATTCGTACGCAAACTAGCTTCCTACTGCTCATCACAGCATCTATCTGTTCCGCACGTGTTGTCGGTTGATATAAAATGCATTTTAACCCCGCGCACAAAATAGTTCGTGCCGTCGACCAGTGTACCCTTAAGAACCATCTGCGCACAGTCGAAATAATCAGGTCGGCTAGGGTTATCATTCATTTTATCAACCCGATGATACATTATCTACTCAAGTTAACATCTAGATTGTACTGGTTTTAAATGACCTTAAGTGGCATTAGTATTGCATACGTGCTTAAAGATAACAACAATATCTACCGTGTGCAACATTGTTGATGCAGTCGAGATATCTTTCTCCCGTTTCATCATACATGTACTGGGCTACTCCACGTACAATTTTCAAGGGAGACGAACGGAAGAATAATTGGCACGCCTCACTGGAACAAGAAAAGAATAAACGAATCACAATTTGAATAAAGAACGTACGATTATAATGCAAGAAACTAAATACTCTGAAAAAATATAAAATTGCAGAAGAAGTACTTCTGAACTTATATTTTTTAACTTACCCAACATGTTTTTCACGGAGCCTGATGGTTTCAGATTTGGGCATAGACTGAAGATAAGCCATTTTTGTTAATTCTATTTTTATCTGAAACAATTATTTTATTTAATTAATAGGTACCTACTGCATAGACATAGATCCAATCAAAGCATTATTTATTCTGCCGAAAAATAACAAAATAAAAAAATTAACCTTTGTTTTGTGCTACATAATGGACAAGTTCTATAGTAAGGTACCTATGATGACCACAGTGGTGCCAGAATAGATTACCCAAATGAAAACTCCTAAAAAGCCGTAAACAAACTAAAATTACATCGTCCACGTAAGCAAAAAGGTTCATAAACAAAAATAAAAACATAAAATGAAAACTACTGGGCCAAACTATGTTGTATTTTTATGGGTCCAAATGGCAACTATTCCGCATCAAACTAAAGAAAAATCACGTAAATCGGATCATAAATCTCAGGGTAATCGATGTACATACAAAAAAACAGTCGAATTGAGAACCTTCTCCTTTTTGAAGTCTGTTAAAAACCCGATGGGGTACCACCAGCGTAAGTAGGTACGTATCTAGTAGATTGACAATTCATATTAGTATACCCGCAAGACTGTGTAATCAGTGCTATCAAGGCTGTTTATTATGTCATGATGAGTTACTAATGACAGTACCTACCTATCTAAGCTGCACGCAAGTGACCTAATTGTTATCGGAGCCAGAGGAAAAATGCTGAACTTACACTAGCAACCCCTCTCCAGCTTCACACAGGACAAAATATACAAAATATTCGGAGAAACAGCCTTGTTGCGTAAGTGAATTCGACAAGCCAAAGTGAACAATCGACAAATCACATGCGAGATGAAAGACGCGACATGGATTTCCGTCTATGTGATTGGTCGAGTGTTCATCCTCGTTGCCTTGCCGTATTCACATACGCAACAAGGCTGTTTCTCCGCTTACTTCGCCTAAACTACGATCAGTGGATTCGTTTTTATATGCCTACTATTTAGAGACAAGAGCATTATTCTTTTTTTTTAATCCTATAATGATCGTTAGATTGCAATTAGGTGTGACCACTAATTGGTTAGACCCACATTCCTTAAATCCGTAGTAATGAACTTGCCACTTGGAAACATTACTAATAAACACGGCAAATTGTTTTAAAATGAATCTCATGTCATGTTGACACCAAATGATGCCAAAATTATTTATCAGTAAACAGGAAGAGACTGTTTTAAACACTGCTATATTTTTAACAGGGATGATGACTAAAAATATCTTTTTGATATTAATATTATTAATAAAAAATGTTGAACACGTACTTCATCTAGCCGGCGGGCACAATATTATTTTATAGTGCCACGTGATCATCCCTAATAATGTAGATATACCGATACGGGTAGTATACACTGGAATACTTAGGTAGCATCATGAAAATAATTTAGTCCAAGTTCTTTCAGATATCTACTGCAAAGACCAAATTGCATCACCATTTACTTAAGGCCATACCCTGACCAAAAAATCAGCATGAGATATGAGCATTCCTATTGGCCTAGCGGCACTGGTGGCGCATGAATTACAGTAGTTAAAACGCCCAGATTTTAGAATAAAATCGAATATTGGTCTTTTGAAAAAAAATAACTTACAAAATGTTCGTTATTAAATTGTCTATCCATTAGTGTTAGTACAAAAAACAATTAATGAACACTTTACGAGGAGATGCATGCTATCAATAATTATTACTCATTTTATGTTTTTGTTGGAAGGAGATTAGTGATACTTACACCTCTTTAAAAAAAAAGTGTACTACCATTTTAGAATCAACATGTATACATGTAGAAATTTAATGTATTTTTATTAATTGATATTTCTTTTTAAATAAAGAGTAGATAGCTCTTAAAAGCTGCACAAAAACGTTTTGCTCGGGGAGGCGCCTTAACTAGATTTACTTAATAAATTTTAGCCATGACGGTGCAAGTGCTCAATGCAACGTGTTTTATCTAGACTTTAGAGCATTATCGCTCAATACACGACCAGCAGATTAGATCGTGATCAAATTATGTAAATACTGTCATCAATTCTTTGCAAAAGTGGATCACGATCATTGATCGTGAGCAATTCAACCTAATTACGACGTGCCCCGGACACCCTCAGATCTGCATATTTCCTAGTAGTTAATAGTGACAATATAACCATTTACCGTTTGAATTTCTACCAATCTGTGTTCATTGAGTTCAAAATATTTTTGAACTAAAAATAGAACAGCTGCAGTAAAAAAAAATTTTTTGGAAAAATGTTGATAAACAAAAAAAACAATCTACCAAGAAAACAAATTTAAATAAACATAGTTATCTAAAATTACAGGTAGCTGATCAATTCATTAAAAAAACAGTAATGAATTGAAAAGTTTAATAATAATGTTCAACTTACCGTTAAAAGAAACTAAAATAAAAACTAATTAAAGGTGTGTTAATGTTACGTTTGTTAGACAAACGTTTGTGACGCGTGAAGCGCGGCGCGAGATCAATAAATGTACAACTATTTTGATGTATGCCGATTTTATAGAGGCAGGCGGGGGCGCGCACGCCCTCCGCGCAGCCAATGAAATTAATAGCGCTCGTATTATCAGTGCAGTAACGTCGAGATAAGAATACATGATGACAAAAGTCGCCGACCACGCGGCCAGCGTCACGCTGCCATAGGACGGGCGCATGAGCATTTAAGGCGAAGACGAATGTGTCACTTGCCATTAAAATACATAATATTTAAAATTGATAATATTATAAATGTCAAGTTCCTACAAGAGGTACGTGGCACCTGTGGAAAATTTAGGCATAGCCAAAACCAAACGAGGGTTGGCGGAATCACTTCAGTCCATGTGTTGACCCCGTTAAATACCAGACTACGAAAACGTATCCATATTTCATAATGTTGGTCTGTTTCTGTTGCACCTGAATGTCTAGCAATCTTTGCTTTATGAAAAATCAATCGTCGACTCTGTCTTTGTCACCCCTGACCTAACTAGAGTCAAGAGCAAAACCCAAAAAAAAAAAAACAATCATGCGTCTTATTTTATAAATATTAGTGGAATATTTAGAAATTCTGTGTTTCCTGATTATTACAAAATCTAATCCATTAATTCACAGTACCGATAACTACTAATTATAATAATTCATAAGTAGGTTACCTTATTAATATTAATTTTCTATTTAGTTGCAAATATGTCATCGAATTATAGAACAATTAACTAATTTAATGAAGCTGCTGTCATTATCTCTCTACTACCACATTAACTTGTAATTTTGCATCAATTATTATATTACAAATCTCGCATTTTTATGATACAAGTTTTTTTGCTATGTTAACCTTAAACTTTCCCTACATACTTATAAACAAGTAAATACCCAAGTATAAACATGGAATTGTTATTAATGGAATTGTTAATAAAATATTTGTACTGATAAGCTCAATTTACGCAAACGATAGTTCAAATTAGGCACATTTTATTGGTCAAATAAATGTACCTAGTAATTAATTAACAGAGCAAATAATAAACTTAGACATTCATAAACTATTTAAATACTTGATATATCTTCCTAGTACTAGTCAAATAATATACCTAGGAGGTAATATAAGATCATTACAAACTTTATCATGGATCAAACAAAAGACACTGCACTTAGAAAGAATCTAAAAATATTTTTATTTGATACGATGTTTATCATCTAAAGGAAAGGCAAATCAAAGTCAAACTCTGCAGCGATCATTGTTTTCTTCGATAGCAACAAAATCTCTTTCAAGGAAAGTTTAGTCTCGCTATTAGCGTGCTGTGCTAAATCTGTCTAAGTTCTTATTGAAGGTTTTTACTAGTTAATTGCTGCCTGAGACTTCGCCATCATCATCATCATTGATCAGTGGTCCCATGCGTCTCGCATACAGTGGATCCCCGCAACCTTCACTAGATCATCGGTCCACCTGATGGGAGGCATTCCACCGCAACGTCTTTCAGTTCGCGGTCGCCACTCCAGATCCTTTCTGCCCCATCGGCCATCCGTTCTGCGAGCAATGTGCCCTGCCCACTGCCACTCTTCACTCACTCTTGCGGAACTGTAAATTTCTGCTTCGATCACGCAAGGAAATGCCAAGCTTAGCCCTCTCCATAGCCCTTTGGGTGACTGTAAGCTCTCTGATGAGGCCCATTGTGAACGACCACGTCTCAGAGCCATACGTCATCGCTGGCAACACACAATGGTCATAGAATGTCTTCTTGAGACACTGGTAAATTGGACGAGAAGTTACCGCGCAACTTCCCGAACGCTGCCGAGCCTGAGACACGAGGCTTAATAGGACACAATCCAGAAAAATGTCCTGCCTAGGTACTTATTACATTAGGACTGGTATTTTAAGAGGTCACGGGGCGTTCTACTTGCTGATGATGATCAGCGGATTGGTTTTAGTGAGCTAAAAATCAAAAAGCTGGTCTTTGCGGCCAGTCCAGGCGCCTTTTGATGGTCTTCCTCCGATAACAAAAAAAAAACTTATTATTAAGTAGGTACATATTTTATGCGAAAATAATTTTGCTCCCTTTTTTCCTAACGTTACGTGTGTTAAAAAAAAGATCAACATTGTTAATAGTGCACACACTGAAGCGACGGTATCGTTAAGTAATAGTAGTTAAACATTACTTAGCAAACACCTATATTCGTATGGAAAGGTTACCTTCAGGGGGATTTTCCATTTACACGTTAAACATCTTCTACAGCGTGTTGTTTTTATTAATTCAAAATACGCACTTATACATTTCATGAACATCCGTTCGGAAATGAAAACGTGAAATGGAATTTTAACGCGTAAAAACATTTTTGGTTTCGTGCTTATTTTTGTTTTTCTGGAGTTTTTTGTTATTTACGGTTTATTTTCAATTATTATAACAGCCGCAAATAAAATATGGTAGACTGGTTTAGGAAAGTATTTTTTTTTTTACAGAAATATAAAAAGGTATGAAGCTAAATAATAAAATATATTTACGCAGTCTTTGTTGGAAAATGAAGAAATGTTTATAATTAAAAAAATATGAAGGTACCTAAGTATTAAAATTAACTACCTACCTATATTGTTTTTTAATTACTTAGACTAAACTGACAGCTGCCAATGACCTAATCTATAGTTCTATATGAATTATTAATATTATTAATTTATTTATTTATATATATAAAAAACAATGCCACTTTTCGTTGTAATTCTATAACTCAAGAACGGGCTCACCTATCCAAACCAAATGATTAGGCTTTGTTCAGACTATTTAGTAGATGGTTTATGTGAAGTCAATTCTTTCACCAATAGAAAGCCACATTATTCTTGAGTGACATAGGCTATTTTTTATCCCGAAAATGAGTCCTGTGGGGTGGTCCACGGGAGCGAAGCCGCGGCAACAGCTAGCCAGCTAGCTAGTTTTTTATATGTTGCGAGCGCGGAGCATAGTGTTGTAGGTTGTAGGTAAGGCTCAATAATAAGTAATTCATCAATCGATGTGACACAAAACACTTGACATTAGAGTATAATAAAATAAATTGTTTGCATTAGGAGCTTGTTTTAAATATACATAATGATAAGTAAGTTTCTTCACACAACTCGCACAAGTGTTAAAAAAATAATGTTCCTACCTAACTACTTAATATTATTTTGTAAGTACAAACAGAAAAAAATCACGATGGAATACTACTGTGGACGCCCTCTGCCCCAGCTCGGACAAATTCACAATCAGAATAACAAGATAGCTCCTGTTTGGTTTGACTACATCACCTTAAATACATAATTATGAACTATATTAACTGTTTAATTAATTTTTAATACTAACTGCAATTATATACACAGTTTATTATTGGTACGATCAGTAAATACTCCTACTTCGTCAACTATGCTGGAAATACCTAACCAACACAAATATACCTACTAGTTATATACGTCAGATTATTCACTTACATAAATATTAGTTTATGAAAATCTATTATTAGTAAGTACCCAACGATAGATAGCAAGCCTACCTTCTGTCACAGTATAGATATGGGCGAACAGTACGGAAACTACCTACAAACGATCGCAACGGCACACTCACACACACAGCGGTTGTCGCGATCCTGTCAGTAGTGCGTGCCGCTTAGGGGTCCCGTCGATGCGCATGTTTGTGTGAGTTTGTTCATTGTAGGTAGTTTCCGTACTGTTCGTCCATATTTATACTGTGCTTCTGTTTTATCATATTACGACTACGTTATACCTACGCAGGATCTTTCACATTGTAAATACTAGGTCGCCTATGCATTGATATATTAAAAAAAATATTATATATCAATGCCACAAAAAAATACTTAAATAAGTATCTACCTACTTGCAGGAGTGAGACAGTACCTACCTACATGCTATGAAAAAATAACATAAACTTACATAACACAAAATAGTGAGTAGGTAAGTACTTAAATATATTTAATTATTACTGAAATGACAATTTATTACAGATTTTATCCACGTTTAAGATGAGAAATATAATAAATCTGGAATTTCATTGGTTCCCAGACAACTCAGAACAATCAATAATGATTTAGGCACTATGAATAACTAAGGAATAACTACCTTATTGTTCAGGGAACTGTTAACTTTTCAAAAGATTTTTCAGTCGTAAAGGCATAAATCACTCCTGAAAACAGCGCACGCTAGTGAAATCTTCTTTTACCTATTTATTGACTATCTTTTTTTTTTAACTGATGACGAATATACCTACGTTTTGTTTCAAACTATAGCAGTTCGATGCTCACCGCACCAACTATTTTTCTGTGGCCCTAGTGAAAAGGGGTTGAAGATTTTGTCGAAAATTTGTTAAATATACCAAAGAGATCAGAAAAAATGCTCTATCGTTTGGTGAAAACGGATCTGAGCTATCTCTAAAAATAAAGAAGTTACTTTGTATAATGTTCCAACTGACACCAAAAAATACTACAAAAGTCGGTTTCAAGTTCTTTTGTATTCTTTTAAACGAAAAGTGTTTTTTTTATCTCTTCTTTGTCCTGCAAGCTGTCTTGTCGACATTAAGCTGGAGTTATGTAATTTGATCTCTGTCGCATATGGTACAGTATCTAGTGATACGTCCATATATATCAGCTCATATTCCTTGATTTAAAGAAGATCCTGTGGGGCACGTCTTTTAAATCTTTTAAAAGTTATCGTTGGTTGTTCTGCCATTAAGCTTCTTGCCAGTTGGTTGGGATGTTTATGGATTCATTTTGTATACGTCAGTAGTGAGTCTTTGATTTCCTCACTTACAGTTGCTATCTTTAGATCGTGGTGAATGCGATTATTGGTCATGTCCCATAGGGTTCCAGTTATCATACGTAGAGTTTTTGACTGGGAACGTTGTAGTATTTCTATGTTCGATGTGGATGCTGTGCCCCACAGCTGCAAGCCATAAGTCCAGATAGGCTTGAAGATACACTTGTACAACAACAGTTTGTTTTCCAGAGTTAGCTGAGACTTGCGTCCCATAGGCCAATGTAGCTTTCTTAATTGCTGGTCAAGAGCCTTTCTTTTGGAGGATATGTGCTTTTTCCAGGTAAGTCGCCTATCCAGATAAACGCCCAAATATAAAACAGCATCCGACTGAGGTATTTTTACTTGGTTTAGTTCTACCTGGGCAGGTATCCCGTTTCAAGGCAAAAGTGATTTTATCTTGGCATGAACTGATTTGGTTTCGTTTGCTTTTATGCGCCAATCTTTTAACAACAGTTTTGTAGTATACAATGTATACACGATAGAGAATTGGACCCATCACATTACCCTGTGGGACACCTGCTTTTATAGCACATAGCCCCGAGGAGCCATCGCCGTATTTAACGTAAAAATGTATTTCACTAAGATAGGCCCTTATGAAGAGATAGTAATTTAGGGGCAAGTTTTTGTGAATTTTGTATAGGAGCCCGTCATGCCAAATTCGATCGAATGCCTGTGAAATATCCAGAAAGGCAGCGGAGCAGTACAATTTATGTTCGAAGGCGTAGTTGATTTTTTCTACTAGTCTATGCACTTGCTCAATTGTTCCATGGGTCTGTCTAAAGCCAAGTTGGTGCTCTGGGCGAAAAAAAAATTAGAACGAAAAGATTAAAAAAACATTTTGAGTTTTTAATCAAAATTAACGGTGTAACAGACTCTCCGTTACACCGTTAATTTTGATTAAAAACTCAAAACGGTGAAGGAAAACATCGTGAGGAAACCGGCATGTCCTAGAACCAAAAATTCGAAGACATGTGACATCCACCAAACCGCACTGGGATCGCGTGGATTACGGCCCATTCCCTCTCACAGCGAGGAGGCCTGTGTCCCAGCAGTGGGAACACTAACAGGCTGATGATGAATCAAAATTATCATAGGTAAATTATCCACTTTTTAGGGTTCCGAAGTCAACAAAGAACCCTTATAGTTTCGCTCTGTCCGTCTGTCCGTCCGCAGCTTAGCTCAGTACTAGAAAGCTATAATTTGGCATGGATATACATATTAATAATTCCGACTAAGTGGTAAAATAAAATCATGAAAAAAAACTTTTTGGGGTTCCTCTTAGACGTAAAGTGGGGATGTTTTTTTTTTTCTCGTCTCTCCCATAGTGTGGGGTATTGTTGGATAGGCCATTCAAAAATGGTTTAAACCGATTCAGGGTTCAGTTTGCGTAAAATTAAGCTTTATATTGCAAATTTATGCTAGAGTCAAGTGTTCCCTCCCCCTGCCAGCGAAATGGTTGCTCTTGGCTATGTGAAAAATTCACGGCAGTAGCAAATATAACGAAATTAAAAAGAAAACTATCACAGATAAGTAGGCTTTACAAGTTTACGAGTAATAGTCGACCAACTTATAAAATGTACTTGGCACAGTAAAATTTTTATTATTTTTATTAAATTTTACAAATGCTATTGAAAAATAACTTAAATAACGTTGTTAGCTGTGTAAAACAGATAGTAAATATATACTTATGAACCATGTAAAAAATTACAAAAATAAAATCATAGCATCCTTAATAATAATGATTACTAAATTAATAATTTTTAAAGTCGAATAACGCATTGGAGTGGCCGGAGTCGTTGGCAGTACCGGTCCGTAGTCCATACGGTGCATGCGCGCGGGGGAGTCTATTTTGTGTTAGTGCAGAACTATTTTCGACGTTTTGTCATCTAAAGTCAAATTAGATTCGATTGCCAAGCAAATTACTTATTTTCTTTTGTCGATATCCATCTATAAAGTCAATATTCGACCCGACTACATCAATAATTGAGTAGTGTAAAACTTTCCAGAATGAAATAGTGAATACCGCAGATTAGAGGTGAATACATACAAAATGTTTCAAATTCCGAAAGAGAAATAAACAAGGAGCGCATGGATCCAGGGACGAACCATACCATTCACCGTGACTCTAACGCGCGTTCGTATCGCCTCCTTTCGCAATTTGCACCCGCGATGGTACTCAATTAGATAATATTTTTATAACTTCAGTTGCGAAGTTGGATTTTATAATTCCTTCTTCAGTTACCAGTTAGTCCTTCTTTAGTTTAAGTCAAGAGTGAATAGGTTACTTCTAGGCAAGCGTGCTTCACCGTAGACCACATCATCGCTTACCGTCAGGCGGGATAGTGATCAAACGCGAGCATATAGATAAAAACATCATCCTATGTGGGCCCGTTTTTAGACGTTGTGTGCCGCTGAAACCGTTTTAATGTTCATGTAACAACAACAATACCCACTACTTAGTCCGCATTAATATGCAACTTTGGAACCCTATTACTACGCGTGGCCTGACACGCACTTGGTCGGTTTTATTTGGTTGGTGTTTATCAATACAACAACACCTTGTCCTTAAAAATGGTTTAGTGAGTGGTGGATTACCTACTAAGACAGATATAAATCCGTTTTCACCAAAATAAAGTGAAAAATCAAAATGTCTTTGCTTACTTGGATAAATAAAAACCATTCCTAATACGTATCCCTTTTCACTTGTGAAATCAAGGCATTATTTTTTTTGTTAGTATAAGTCGCTAACATAAAAACTATTAACTTAACATAAAAAAATAAATCAAATATCATAAAGAACATAAATAGTTTACCCATAAAAATATGTTTTCCTTTGGTAGCGGTAGACATAATATAATACTAGCATACAGATGCCTCATCCCATACAAAGAAACCGTGCCGACGTAACTAGCGTTTTTCATCTGATTATACCGATTATTTTTTGTAAATTGATCGCGTTCGGTTCCGTTCCACGGCGATAGATAGATCACCATCTATATCCGTGGAACGGCAAAGAACGGAACCGAACGCGATCGATGTACAAAAAAAAATCAGAATAATCAGTATAGAACGTCGGCACGGTTTCTTTGTTTGGGATGAGACACCACTGGTAGCGGTTTAAATTTCACACGAGGTCAAACACGCAATTTGAAGCGCGCGGAGTGTTTTTTTTTTTATTATCTATAGGCTTGCGCTTGACCACTGTCTCACCTGATGGCAAGCGATGATGTAGTCGACGGTGAAGCACGCTCGCCTAGAAAAAAACCTATTCACTCTTGACTTAAAGACTTCAGATTACAGACTCCGGCAGGGAATTCCACTCCTTAGCTGTACGCATAATAAAAGAGTCCCCAAAACGTTCTGTGCGTATGGGTGGGATGTCCACCATGTACCGATGACGCATCGCATGCAATTCCATCGCTCACTCTCCGAAATGTAACCGGTAAAAAACCGACAAGCTGGCAACTCGGCGACGATGTTCAAGGCTTTTTTGACTTGACCAGTGCCTCATTGCCGATGAGTTTCTTGGCCCGCTTTTAAATCTACTCTAGTGCATCAAGCTAGTATTTGGCAGATCCGTCCCAGAGATGAGAACAGTACATCACGCAGGATCGAACTTGCGCTTGATACAAGTTGAGCAGTTGTTCCGGCGTGAAGTACCTTCTCACCTTCGCAAGGATCCCCAACTTTTTGGCAGCCAGCTGAGCCTTTGCCTCAATGTATGGCCCAATATTGAGAGTGGATGTCAACGTAACGCCAAGAAGCTCAAGATGGTCCGTTATTGGCACGGTTACAGTATCACTCAGCAACAGTACTGTCGTCTGCATACCCAAAGGTGCGCGTCTCCTGTAAAGTTGCATTTTTGGACTTAGATCCCTTTTCACTTGGGCCACTGAGTTTTGGTAAGCAAGTAGGCACGGCGAGAAATGAACGGCTTTCCAAATATGCCTTTCCCCAGTTTTACCTAATATGATATGCGACTCACGCTGTTCCGACGTTGAAAAATTTCTTAATATCACCCACCGTAATATCTCCCATGTTTATTAAACTATGCGAAAACATGCCTATAAGTCATTAAGTCGGAAATTCATAGTACAATGGCGAACAATGATAGCTCTGCTATCATAATTACTCTGTAAAAATAGACTATCTATCATTTATTACTGCATGTGCGTATCACGAGAATCTGCTATTTTCTAGATTGACTTCCTTTACTTATATTGATTGTTGATCTTAGTATTAATAACAGACAACATATCTAGACTGCGTACTAATGGGTACCTTCTTATCTAAACATCGGAAAACTTCTTCAGTCTATTTTTAATTTAATGATACCTACATAATGAGCCTGTTGACGTAAATAGAAGTTATCTTTTTGTTTTGGAAAAATGTGTTTTATCTTATTTAATTTATATAACAGAATTATTGAACTACATATTTTCAGTAAACATCATATCTCTACAACATTAGAGTTATCAGTAAGTAGGTAGGTGCTCGTATTAACTCGTATAATTATGATAAAAAGATTTCGTGTTTTGCTGTCGGTTCTTACGCACGTGTGAATCACGCTTGCGGCTGTGTATGCCATGCGTTCTACTAGCCGGCAGCCGGTGACGCTGATGTTATCGGTGCTCCACCTTACCACGCTCCAATCGCACACTCAAACTTTAGTGTTCCGTACTGAAATTAGAAAAACTCATCTCATTTATATTGATGAAAATGTTCTTACACTAACAAACAACATGCAAACGTTTTCAACTAACGTTTTTTATTTTGCAACAATGGTAACCAGAACAATTTTGTTGCAAAAACAAGGATGTTTTGGTTAACGTCAGTTTTGATTTGTATCGATTTACCTACCGGTAACCTTTTTCTGTACACTTCTTGATAAATTTGAGTTCCTGGGCTTTATATCATATGTACGCTAGATGGAGCAGAAGGCGTCCACAGAGGTCCTTCATCGCATTCTTATCTTCAGTGTTGCGATGTGATGTGAGATTTTTATGATTTTTCTCATGAATTTAAAAAGAAAGGAACCCTGCCAGTCGGGTACCTACGTAAGTACACCCGACATTCTATGGATCAGTGGTGTTTATCATAATTTGTACACATGCTTAAGGTATTACCGAAGCAACAACGATAGTCAAGTTGAGAAACAATAAACAGGAAATAAAACGATTTATATTCAGGACTGATAAGTAGCCCACATCGAATGGAAAACCAAAGTCCGATTTATTGGGGGCATGTGCCAGTATAATGCTCGATGACCTCAGTAGAGCTTCCGAAAGAGTGGGTCTAAAAATGAACATGGACAAAACCAAAATGATTTTGAATGCCCATGTTGCACCCACTCCTATCAAAGTCAGAGACTCTACACTCGAAGTTGTGGACAATTTTGTCTACCTGGGACAAATGGTCCAGTTATGTAGGTCCAACTTCGAGAAAGAGGTCAACCGTCGAATCTGACTCGACTGGGCAGCGTTCGGGAAGTTGCGCGGTATCTTCTCGTCCAACTTACAGTGTGTCAAGACGAAAGTCCATGACCACAGCGATTACTTACGGAACAAAGACGTGGTCGCTCACAATGGGCCTCATCAGAAGGCTTAAAGTCGCCGAAAACTCAATGGAAAGGGCTATGCTCGGCGATTGCTTGCGCGATCGAATCGGAAATGAAGACATTCGCAAGAGAACCAAGTTTACCGACATAGCCCGAAGAATTGCTAAACTTAAGTGGCCGTGGGCAGGGCACATTGCTCGAAGAACGAATGGCCGTTGGGACCAAATAGTTCTAGAATGACGACTGCGTAAGTACCGGAATTCGCAACGTTGGAAGGCCTCCTTCTAGGTGGAGTGACGACCTGGCCAAGGCTGCGGGAGTCCGGTGGATGCGAAACGCACAGGACCGACCAGTATTGCGACGCTTGAGGGAGCCCTCTGTCCAGCAGAGGACGACTTTCGGCTGAAATGATGATGATGTGCCATATTCTGTCCGTCATTTTCTGACCTCGTAGTCTGGGTGTACTGGGTACGTAAGTTTATTACTACTGTAACTAATGAAAAGTAAGTTTATTTTACAATGGCAGCAATATTTTTCTAATCTTTTCCACTTTGCCCAACATTTTCAACGGACAAAGAATTGGCTGTTCTTATTTTCTTTCATCAAGCGAACACGTCTGATTGGAGGTGAGAATACACTCAGAGGACAAACAGTTCAAAGGCATTTCCTACGTAAAACGAAACAAACATATTTGTACCTTTGTGCATAAAGTCTAAATAAATAAATAAAATATGGCCGAACAACCTTGCAGCTCTTTCAGACGACCCTTGTAGGTCAAAAGATATATTTTAGGAAACTACAGATTATCTCGAATCGACCTTGTAGTTGCTTGTCCTTATCTGCATAGAGTAGGTAGGTACCTACTTACCTACCTATTTGCGATTCGGCTAGATATAATCAAGTACCGATTAGTACCTAATAGATACATTAGACAATTCAATTAGTACAATTCTTTTGAAATACTTCATAGGTATTTCAAAAGAATTAGGAATGCCGAAAGATGGGAAGCCGACTTCACTCAGTGTTATCTAGAGATCAAGCCTTATATGATCGTTTAGCAACTGTTTCGGCCAGATATCGTCGCTTGTAATTATTGAGTAATCTAAAGTGTCCAGTGATAACGCATAAATCTAATAGCGATGGCTTGTTGCTACCGGTCAGTTGACCTAAATTTTTACACAAATATTGTTGATGAACGAAATGATCTATAATGAAATTACATTTAGTTATGTGTGGGTAGCTTGATAAATGAAGTCACTGCAAGTCTTTATTCTTTCATTATCTAGGTACAAGTTCTACGGTCGCATGTGTAAACAACACAGTCACACATATTAGCTTCTTGTTTATCAGTTATGCACAAATGCAAAATATTGCACATTCAAGGTTTAGACACGGATATCTTTACCGTGGTTTAGACAAATAGGAAACAATCATGTGGATTAAGGTCGAGTGATTTTGATAGCGAATACAAAATTAGGTTGTACACTAACAATCGTCTCTAAGTTGTTCAAAGTATCATCAATATCAGCAATAGGTATCAAGTTCTAAGATTGAAAATCCTAGGATAATCATTTTAACCCATTCGCATTTTTTGATAAAATATTCAGGTGCGGCATACGCCCATCGGCGTTTTTTTTTTAAATTGCTTATATCTTGGCAAAAACAAGTCACGAAAAATTATACTTGCAATATATGCACATTATTTTTTTAAATACAACTAGGGAATTTTTTGAGAGCCTGTACCTACGAGATTAGGATGGTTGTGAAACAGCTTAAAAACAACAAGGCGCCGGGTAATGACGGAATCACGGCCGAACTCCTGAAGGAGGATGGGAAACCGGTCCTTAAGGCCCTTCAGAAGCTGTTTGATTCCGTCATACTCGAGGGAAAAACGCCACAGGCATGGTGCAGGGGTGTGGTGGTACTCTTCTTCAAGAAGGGCGACAATGCCCGGCTGAAGAACTATAGGCCCATCTCACTTCTTAGCCATGTCTACAAGTTGTTTCAGTAGAACTCAGTAGAACTTCCTAAAGATTGGGTCTTAAAATGAACATGAACAAAACCAAGGTTATGGTGAATGCCCATGTAACACCCACTCCTATCAAGGTCGGATACTCTACACTCGAAGTTGTAGAAGAATATGTCTACCTAAACTGGGACAAACGGTCCAGTTGGGTAGATCTAACTTCGAGAAAGAGGTCAACCGTCGAATCCGACTCGGCTGGGCGGCGTTCGGGAAGTTGCGTGGTATCTTCTCGTTCATTTTACCGCAGTGTCTCAAGACAAAAGTCTATGACCAGTGTATGTTGCCAGTGATCACCTATGGGACCGAGACGTGGTCGCTCACAATGGGCCTTATCAGAAAGCTTAAAGTCACCCAAAGGGCAATGGGCAGAGGGCTATGATCGGCGTTTCCTTGCGTGATCATGTCAGAAATGAAGATATCCGCAGGAGAAACAAAGTTACCGACATAGCCCGAAGAATTGCCAAACTTAAATGGCAGAGGGCAGAACACATTGCTCGCAGAACGGATGGCCGATGGGCCGAAATGTTCTGGAACGGCGACCGCGAACCGGAAGACGATACGTTGGAAAGCCTCCCACTAGGTGGACCGATGACCTGGTTAAGGTTGCGGGAAGGCGCTGGATGCGTGACGCACGGGATCGGTCAATGTGGCGACGCCTGGGGGAGGCCTATGTCCAGCAGTGGACGTCTTTCGGCTAAAATTATGAGGGAATTATTCAATAAGTTTAAATATCGGACACTGCGAAATTTCAACTTAAAAAAAAAATGCGAATTCCTTCCTAGAAGCGAAAGACGCGTAACGGCGTTTTTCAGGGTTTAACAACCTTTGATTCCTATTATGTTTTTTTTTGCAATTTTTCCTAAATATATTTAGAACAAATTTTAACGTGTTTTGAAACAAATAAATAAATATTTACCTACAAATTAATCTGCTCATTTTTATTTTAAATGAATTAGATATTTTTTTACGGAGTTAAAATTTTTACAAATTAATTCTTGTCCTTTCTCTAGTGTCGACTAATTGCATCAATTCTTTCAACAAAAGTTCATTTTGATACAAATTTTCAGGTTAAAAAAAATGTCTGTAAAATTAAGGTTTGACTTTGTAGATAAAGTAGTATTATAAAAGTAAAAGGTTTGCCACCTCTGATATTAATTTATACTGATAATTTAGCCATTCTTATCATTTGAAACTAAAATATAGACTGTAATTTAAAAGTGAAGTACAATTATTTAATTAAAATCATCTACGGCGAGTATTTGTCGCCATATTCTTCAAATTTTCACATTCCAACTATTAAAGAAGAAAAATTTTACAAAAACGTAACGTAATCGTACCACACATTTAGCGTATTTGTAGTTTTCTAAGATTTTAGCGTAAAAATTATCAATTTCTTTAAACATTGCTGAAAACGCCGATCGCCATCGATTTATATTTTCCAAATCAGGTGCGGAGGACGCCCATCGGCGTTCGCGACGAAAACCGTCCCGCACTTGGCTAATAAGCGTAACTTTGATCGCCGCAGCGAATGGGTTAATGCATAACTAAATAGTAATGCATCACACTGTAAGTAAGAGCAAAAGTTCATAACAAAAAAATACACTAGCGAGCAATAAACTGGCATCACATCATAGCGCGTTGTTAAATATAATTTTTTACAATGTCTATGCATCATTGCACAGAATTTGGACGTCCACGGCGGTCTGGTGTCGATTTCGGAGAGAAGAGTTGACAATAAATCGTTCATCTCTCACCGGACTAAGTTTCGAGTCTCCCTGAACCTCTTGTATACCTAAGAGACACAAGACTGGCTCAGATGAAGCTGTCGAGCGATGGTACGCCGAGACAGCCCTTGCTGGATTAGGATGACGACTTGAGTGGCTTCTCTACGTGGTTATTTTAGCTTCAGTGTTCCCAGTGACGTGAAACATGGTACTGATGACCAATTTTCATAAAGGCCCACTTATTGTAGGGTAGGTCTACCAAATCCTACGGTTTTTGTTTTAAAAATTGATGTCTTTTGTTTTTACGTTCCCTGTCATAATCTTTGGTTATGTTATTGAAAGAGGTTGAAAACTAACAAAATTACCTTTTAAATGACATACCACAATCCATTGAATAGAAATTGTAAAAAAATGTTTTGAGCAACGCGCTATGAAGTAATTGCAGTTTATTGCTCGCTAGTGTACAAGAGGGATTAAAATATTTCTAGAAATAAAACACACGAGGCTTATAGATAAGTATATTGAATAATTAAATAATATTATTTCAAATATGTTGCCAAAAAAGACTTACAGTGTAATCGTAAAAGTAATAATAAAACGTTCTAGAGTTCAAAATATTTCGAGTTTGAGTAGAAACATAGAATTTATAGTGGGGTGATATTGCAAGTAGGTTTATATACCGAATATCGAAAACGTTTTATGTTGACTTGCAACCAGCAAACTTCAGCAGAACTTGTCATCACAAAGTGTTCAAACAATTTTTGTTTGCATGGGAAGTGACGCCGTGAAGAAAAGTTGACACGGTCAAACCAGAAGTCGTGCAAAACAGTCTATCATTTTACTAATTAATATTAACTATACTTTTATAATTACAACCATTTGCGACAACGGAGCAAAATGTCTAGTGCTATATATAATAAATACTATATATATGTATGGGCACTTTCTATAATTATGCAGGATGTCTTCAAACGATTTGTTTAACATTACAAAAGAAACCTCTAAGCCAAATATTAACCAAATCAAACGTACAACAGTCGTTTTCAGACATCCCGGGATATATCAAAGTCTCCATTTTCGACTATTTCAATGTTCTTGTCAGTCTTACGCCCTGCAAGTAAACATGGCGGACAGTTTTGAAACGATCGTGGCACAAAAATTAAACAGTTCGTTTGATATTTTCGCAAAGAATGCTATAATGTATTACGAGCTGAACAATATTTAACATGGATACTTGGTAAGTGTTCCGTTTGCTCTTCATTGTTCCTTCATAGTATTGCATTGAAAAGTATAGTCGCAAAACAGAGTATGTTTCTTCGATGTGACAATAAACCTAAGATAATGACGTCATACTCTTACAGATTGAAATTTGTTGATAAATAAAAGTGCAACAACTGAATATGACTTTCACTAGAAATCTTAAGATAGTCAAATTTATTTTAGTAAGTACTTTTAACCCGTTACTGTCAAACAGACTTGTTTTGCAACTACACTCTTCAAATAAGTAAATATGCGATATGAACAATAAAAATATCATCATTATATAAATTTATTACGTACACTAATAAGTAGCCATTCGAACTCTGTAAATGGTTAAATACTTTAATAGGCGGAGACACCACACTTACAAAGTGCAATAATTAAACTACAAATCCAGATGTATAAAATAATTATGCATCTTTGATTTAGAACTAAACAAACTTGCTAGACTGTTATCCTCAATACTTCCAACTGACTTGTGATGTGACGTAGTTCGACATGCATACACTGCCATGAGTATTAAAGAACAAAACTCTACAACTGTTGCAACTAACGACCCATTGCCCACGATCCTGAACAATCAACATGCTCTAGTGGTAGTGCCCTACCACTCTAAGGATGCAGACCAATACTGTGGAAAAGACATACGATATCCTCTAGATCTATCATTACGGGGATCTGTTCTATTACATACAGGCACTGGTGGCTTTACGCCTTCGTTTTCTGCTAAACCGACAGACAAAACGACAAACCTGACATTGTTCTTTTTCAAATCGATCAGAAGTATGTCCAATCCACATTATGCCTATGACTTAGTAATAAAATTTAACATTCGACGCTATAATACAATAATTTAATTGTGATTTAGTTAAATTATGCTCGTTCAAGAAATTGTATATCATTATTGTTCTGACGTCGTGCCAGTACAACATGTTCCGAAGTGAAGTACAACAGAAGTGATATGTGATACCGATAACTGCAAATCAATGGGATACCGCAACGCCTATGGAACACCTCGCAAACTTGCCTGACACATGGCGAATTAAATCTATGAACATGCATTAAACGACTAATTAAAATATGCTCCGTACTAAGATTCTATATTTACGAAACTAACGATATATTTAATGTTTTTTTTTTTCAATTTATATACGCTTTAAAGTGTAAAAATAGTTCTTTTGAGACAAAAATGTCAAAGCGCTTCTTAATGCCAATCGCGAAAGAAAGATTTTTTTTGAAAATGAATACCACAAAATGTTAATAATACCCGACGAGCAGTAGACGATAATAATTTGTTTATATTACGAAATATAATAATTTAGTATATTTCTATTTCTTAATAGGAAGATGTCATGAAATAAAGACTATAGTTTTAAAGATTTGCAAATAAATTTATGGACGGCAAATATCTATGACAACTAATGTCTTTCCAAATATTATGTTTTCTTGTTAATGCATTGAAAGAATAGTATTTCGTGACGTGGTAAGACATGTCCTAAAGGTTCACATCACGATATGCTAAACTTCAATTCAGAATCTTAGATTTATAATCAAGTTTTGGAAAAATAAACTCAATGTCATCAAGTCATCCATACATGACAACGTCCAAATTCCAATGCGAACTTATTAAAGACCTTTTTATTACAAAATGGTAACTCGGAAATAAACTTAGTCTACAAAACGCTAAAGTAGAAAATTTAATGAAATAAATGTTAACTGTTCAAGATTCTGAATTCAAGTATAGATACTGTCATATAAAAATGTAACGCAACGATTTAATCAGTAATTATACAGTATATGAATTTAAAGTATTAAAAAGTTATTTCGCGATCTCTGAAACAGACCACTCTGAGGTGTTTAAACCTAATGACCTTAGATAAACTCTGGCTAGATTTTCAAGTCTGATCGAGGTAGTCAAAATAAATAATATTTACCAAAATAATGTGAGTTTGAGTAGACAAAATTGGACGCGATTGGGAGAGCTACTGCAAAGATACCCATATATTATTATTGTAGGAGTGTTTTTATTGTTATCCAAGTAAACCTTGCTTACAACAGTTCCTTAAATGTTTTCAAGTGGTTGTATCTTCACAGTACATTCCTTAGATTCTATTTATGTGCCTATATTAATTTAAACGAATAAGACAGTACGAAATGCTATTCCCTAACAATTACACAAACAAGACCTGAAACTCAAAGTGCATTATTAACGAGTTGGTAACAGCAAAAACTTTTGTGCTGAAGATAATAAGTCTTAAAATGAATACCAAACTGACAATACTCTATTCAGGAAATACTATACAACCACCCTTCTGATACATACTGTTCTGAACGTTACTATGAAGACATTTTAAATCATAAACCTTAGCTTTGATCCAATATTTTACGACCTTCAATTTATACTAACTAGCATTCTAAAAATTTACTATCTACTGAATGCTGAGAACATTCACGCTAAATGAATGCACATAAACATCTAATTTTATAAAGATATTGAACTAAACCTATTTGATGCTTAGGCTGGCAACAAATTCCATTCCAATGTCAGACTTATATTCTTCTTCAATCTATAATATCTTTTGAACTCGGCCTATATGAAGTTTGCAACGAGAGGCATTGCAGAAGTCGCTTTTTAGATCCTATCGAAAGCGCGCTGGTAAACAGGCAACACGACACCAGTCCTTCAATCGAATTACACGTTTTCCATATACGAGTTCTATATGTAGATATTATAGCACTCGTGTATTGAAAACGTAATGAAGTCCCATCAACATTTGTTCAGGTTTTTACCTAAGTTCTGAAACTTAACGAAATTCTATGTATTTTTATAAGCAGATAATTTGTTTCTTTCACCAGAGCCGTCATTGTTTGCGAACATCAGAAAGGCAAATTTTAAACCATTGTACAATTATGAATGTAAACTCCACCCATTCCAGGATTGCTATATTTCCTTTATAAGCAACTTTATAGCTGTATAAAACAGTTTCTTCCCCTTTCTCAGTACAATCAGTGCAAATACAACTGATACTGTTACATTCTGAACCTTCATTTTGAGCAATTTATACTACCGCATATTAATCGTAGAGATAAATATGCGTAACTAACGGTAAGCCAGTTCAAATTGTTTTACGGAACACATTTTTTTTTATTTAGTATATGGCCGGGTTTCTCAATGCTAAATTATCGCAGAATTAATGTGACAAATTGTCAAGCACGCGTATCTGCTGTAATTGGTTGAATTAATTTTCAACTTGAATCACAGCAGATAACCGGCGATTATTCGTCGATAATCGAGTGTTGAGAAACCGGGGGTTAATGTACCACATTAAATACTAGAATACTCTTGAGATTATATAAATTTCTAAGTCTCATACAATTTTCAAAATGATATTTCAGTATTGCTTTAGTATCAGGCGATAGTCTTGTTCATTACATTTAATATAATATACACAATTATATTACTGTGTGACTTATCATTTATAGTACACTTTTTTAGTCCGATATTTCGCCTATACGGTTTACATTGGTATCATTATCTGACTGTGGAATGGTAAGTTATACTGTTCTAAATAGCTGAGAAATAGTCGTTTGTTCAATCGGGATTTTTAGTCATGAACATACATGATTATAGTAGAACAAGTCTTAAAACAGACAATCGTGACTTAAGTCAGACTTAGCAACACGAATATCATCGTCATTTATGTCACTTCTATATTTGTTGCCAGCACATGCGTCTACACATTATTTATATATATTTCAGAGGCTTTCAACGCTACTATGCATTACAATATATTTTTATATATATATATATATATATAATGTAATAAAAACGTGTAAATAAAGTTACTATAGTTAATAGAACGCACGTCTACATTTATCTCCGCAAGACGTTACTTAAACATTCATGAAACTGCAAATTTCGACAAGAGAATATCAAAAATAGTGTATCGACGGCCATCGTCTACATTCTGTCTAATATTCTGTAGTCTAATGACGCTATTTAGGTCACTTGAAACATCTTAAGCCAATTCACATTAAAATATGGACTATGGTTACAAATTTTGAAATTCCGTAATTTTTTGTCAATCCAAAAATATTGCCATTTATAAATCGACTACAGTAATATGACCATTCTAGTGTTATTATGTCTTAAAATATATTCAGTAAACAGACAATAAATATACTGTAGTCGTTTTATAATGCATAGAAGTAGTTCTCGACAGTAAACCAAACTTAGATTTCAATATAGCGCAATTTATACTTATACAAATAAATCAGACATATAAAGCGCACGGTAATCTTTCAAATCTTCTACGAAAAAGGTATAACTCAAATTACACTAAAAAAAACGATGAAACGCGTACAATAAATGAGTGACGTACTATTTTTACTATTTTCTAAAAGCTTACAAAATGATAGAGATCTTCACGATAATCCGCTAAGTGGACACTGATTTTTAAATTAAGTAATTAACGCCATTTTTTTTCGATCTTGAATGGTAGTCCTAAACAAACATGTCCACACCAAGCGATGAAGATTTCAACGGCACTTTTTAGGACATCTAATAAGTTTCTCATAGATCATAAACCCGTTGAATCATTTTGTTAAATGTACTCATAGATCGCACTATCGCTTGGTTAGAAGGTTAGCATGAAAATAAGCATCGCATCTCATTACTATTTCTCTTAAAATAGTCAATTCTTCTATGTTATCAGGCCCACCTAGCATGTAGAATTAACTAAAATCAACAAAATGCTAATCATAACTGAAACATTTCGGCACAAAATTTGCATTTAAATAATGATTATAGTTTCCGCTGGTGATTAACATTTTTTTTAATACGCTATCATTTAATGCCTCTTATGCGAATGCAGTCGAAGGGCACTACTGGCCCCTATGCATAAAAAGACATTAAAATCAAACTTGTGTCTTATATTACGCTATTCAAAGAAAAGAAAACTAAATGAGCTACAGTTATGAAGTTCCACTGGTTCACCAAATACGGATCCTCAAAACCACTGACTAGTTTAAGTGTGTCAAGAATATTCAAAATTCACGGAAAAGACAATTAAAAAGATAGATTGTGACTTTGTGCAATGCTTTATAGAACAAGATTTTTAGAAGACGAGGTTGTTAACATCATTAGAAGTCACATTGCACAGTCTTAAAAAAAACAAAATGAAATGTTGCTAAACTCCTCCGTCAATTAAGTATTAATAGTGCAAATATGAATTCGTCTTATAATAAAACTCCAATAACAACCAAATCTCAGACTATTTAAAGCACAACCTTCAAATGAGCTTGAACTTGCCTCTCGTGTTAGTAACGTGAATTTAAACAACAATGAAGACTAACGAATGTTCAATAATCCCGTGTATTTTCTACGACACAAAAACGGACGAGATACGATACGAGATCCATACAAAAATATCGTATGAATGTACAAGTACAACTATTTTCGTAATGTCCTCGGCAATCATCGCATTTCCGAATACAAACGAATGCTAGTTTCCATGTCCATCAATTATTAGATTTATCGTGTATAATAATTTGAATTCAGAACTAAGTACTTTATTGTTGTTATGTTTTGATTGCCGTGTGAAATATATAGAGCTGTAAAAATAGCAGCTTTAGCAACTAACCTCCCTTTTTTTTAAATTACTTTATGTTATATAGAGTTGTTAATACTCTTTTAACATGATGTAATTTATTTACTATATACTTTCAAGTTGATAGAGAGACATAGAATTAGCATTGGTTTGTATTCGGAAATGCGATTATTGCCGAGGGACATTAAGAAAATAGTTGTACTGAATATTCTGTTAAAAGAGTATTAACAACTCTATATACTTCCAAGTTGATTGAGAGTGTCCAGTCTGCACCAAGTGCAAAGGGCTACTGAGAGAAAGCCGACGACTGACTAAACACGAAGTTTGGCGAGGGACATTAAGAAAACGTTTGTACTGTACTAAAATGATTAACATATATTAGGAGTTAGCAACATTATTCTGTGATCACCGATACATTCCGTTCGTGTATATACTGAGATCGATTACCCTCAAAGTCGAGTGTTACTATTACTAACAGAGGTTATATCCTTCTCAAGATGGAATTATATCATTTGTAATTTAAGTTAACATACGCAGACAAAACACAACACGTTTATATTTCTCATGCCCAAAGTTTTTTTACAAGATTTTCTTAAAATTTTCATATTCAAGTTATATTTCCACATCGTATAAATCTGACAACCGTAAAAACCAATATTACAATCTGATTAATCACGTGAAGTTCAATCCATAATCATTCAGTACGAGTACTGTTAGCCCTCTCCAGGATGAACAAGTACTTAAATTACAAATAACATGTCATGTACAGCTAGGTATTACGTAGATGGTATACAAGCCGATACCGCGGCGGGAGCCACCGCCTGTGATGTGACAGTTTGCGCGCGGTACACCGCACTGTACAAACTATCGGCTGCCGACGTCATTTGCCGTTCGTCTGCAGGGCCGCATTCAGCTGCGTCCAAAGATCTTTCTTGCACGATTTCGATCTGAAAAAGAATATCACACCCTATATTTCTTCAATGTTATCGTCGTGATTTCTTCTTATGAGGGCAATAATGACATAAACCCCCTTATTAATAAACGCGGCGTCAAGTTACACCAGCTTGAACCTCGAAAAATGTATGGTTTATACTTATATTATGATACTAGTTGTAACTTTACTCCGAGTTTAGTAATGAGAGGGTATAGTAATCACAACGGATCTTTCTGTCTCTGAAGTTGGCTCTGCGAACCATTGCGCAAGAAACAGTTTATCATCGAGTATACTGCATAGAGTAAGCGAGATAGAACGATGCGACAAACGTAACCGAGTGAAAAAGGCAGTTATACAATACTATCTTCACCTTCAATATTGACACAAAAATAGCTACTGCGCAGGGTCTTGCAGCCAACTTCAGAGACACAAAGATCCGCTGTGAGTATTATAAGGGTCGTAAAATCTAATAAGCTTCGAGAAAGATACATGAAAATATTATCACCATTTTTATCAGTAATTTCTTACATCCATGCATTCTTCATCGACAAAAACAGCCAGTGCTTAATCATTACAAAACATAAGACTCAACACAAGTGGAGTCGATGATCAGATACCACAATCATCACGCAAGCGATTTGGAATATGCAAAATTATATCAAGTACCCTGAAAATTTGCTGAGAGAACATGAACTACTAAGAACATTCGTGACATTCACAGAAAGTAAAGTACAACATAAAAAAACAAACATGACGTCACTGCAAAACGTAAAGAAATTCTTATTTCGAATATAGGAAGTCGCAAACTACTAGTAAACAACTGACTACTACATTATATTACGAATATTTTGGGTAAACAGACGCGATAGTAAATGTTTCTACAACATCCATGTTTTGAGTGTGATATTCTATTCGCAGCCAAGAGCGTACGGCGAACGAACATGCATATTTTGTATGTACGAGCAGTGAGTACAGATGTACTCACACTGTTATGTCAGTTCAGAATCTGTTGTGATGAAGCTGAGAAACCTTCCACACTTATCTGGGAGTAAAAAAATATAAGTTTAAGCTGCTTACCATCACCATGCAAGTTGTGAAAGTAGACTAAAGGAAATGAGTTAGTGTTCTACTAAAAGTTATGGGATCAAAGCGTTCCTGTTTCTATAAAGGTGTTATTGACCATGAAGTAGGTACCACCCTAGATTTGAAGCCAACTGGAAGTAGTCAAGGGTGTTCAACATCGGGTGATGGGATGGTAAACTAATAAGCATTGATATCAATAGATCAATAAAAAAATGGAGGGTACTAATCATATAACTCAAGAAAATCCTACCTTTTCAAGATATTTCTTACCCGGCAGCCTTATTGCGTAATGACAAAAAGGCAAGGCAAAGGGCAAAGAGTATGACAAATCGACCAATCACATGCGAGATGAAAGACGCGATGTGGATTTCCGTCAATGTGATTGGTCGATTTTTCATACTCTTCTCACTCACATGCGTACATTGAACAAATGTTCATAGGCATGTGAGGCTGCAATTTAGTTATTAAGTTACTTCGAAATATTTTTCTAGCAAAAAAATAAACGCGCATATCTTTAATGCGTTGTGAGCGTAAGTGACGGTTGAATATATGTCGGAGATGCCCTAAGCTTTGATGTGCTTTATAAAATCGATACCGCTTGGATGACCCCGAATGTGGTAAAAACTACGCATATTCCCTTGTGAATGTACACTTGCGAGTTTGCGTATTCGTGCGAGTGTGAGCGACTAAGCGTTATTATGTCAAAGAGCGACGAATAATTAAGACAGCAACCCATTTCGAACTCTAACTAATTAGGGGTGTTAGTATGACATTGTGTGTGAAGTTATGGATGGAAGTACAGACCTGCGAAGTGACGCCAGCCACTCCTTGAACTGCGTGTTTCCTTCAGGCGTCAGCTGGAAAGCGGTTCGGGCCGATAGCACAATGCTCACAAACTCTTCATATTCCACTGTAGTCAAGTGGTACAGCTTTTGATGGATGCATTGGATGTACCTGTGGGAAAATAATCGTGCATGAAAATTGTTTTTTTTTTTCCACTACCTTGCTATAATGTAACACATTGCCTAAGAAATTCGTTTCGAAATATGTGCATTAAGACAAGATTATAAAATATAAACAAATATACATAATAACAGTTACGAAATTACTTTTATATGGAGTTTTGTTATCATTATGTAACTGGCAGAATTATACTGAACCTGTTACCTCTCGAAAAAGCGCGCGTTGATTGTGTGTATATAGTCTCAATGTTTCTAATAAATTGTTGTTAGAACTTATCCGAACATCGCTCGTGTTAAAATCTCGACTTTTTATGCTCGACATGAAATGTACTATTATTTCATTTGTGCTGGTGGAAAGTGTTTTTACACAAACAGGTTTCTCCCTGCAGTTCAGTGATGGGCAGTTTGTTGCGAAACGTTCTCATGTCTGTCTAGTTTATTCTATATCGAGTTCTTAGTACTAATTTACCCATTTGGTATAATAGCGCAAAGGGTTAGTTGCAACAGGCCTCTATGATGACTCTGTTGCATTAAGCGGTAGTGAAGCGCGCAGTGTTAAGCACACAGAAAATGGAAGCAAGAGCACCTTTAGACGAAGGTTCTATACAGGTTCTAGAAGTTTGGATTGCAATGTAATTAAAACTTTGTCGCGTATTTAATTATTTTTTTGCCAATGTCACGTGTTTGTATTTAGTTTTTTTAGATAGCCACTTTAAACAAAAACTTTGATTTCCTTCAGAATGTGGATGTAACACATGCCAATGTTTTTAGAGTAAACTACTCCAAAGCAAATATATCGAGTCAGTCATCAAGGTGAGCTCCATTGAAATAGCCATTACTACATTAAAATTCTCAGCTCAGAACCGAAATCGCGTCTTTTTCAATGATTGCTTATATTGCCCATTAGCATAAACACTTGAAACACAGAACTACACCAATTTTATATCACAATATCCACTAGAAATCAATTTGCGATTCCAAATTCAAACATGAGTAAAACACCGAAACAACTCAAAATCGCATATTCCAAATTCAAAAATAAGTAAAACTAAAAGAAGGTTAGTTACATCTGCTGGCACTTCTGCACGAGCGGCGCCAGCGTGCCGCGGAGATGCTGCATGACCAGGTGGTGCGGGCCGCCGCGCGCCAGCCAGTGCGCTGACTCCACGCACAGCTCGTACAGCACGAACGGCGACACGACCGAGTTCACCGCGCACACGCAGAACTGGTGCAGGTACTGCGCGCCTAAACGCTTCGAGATGCGCAGAAGCCATTTTACGTGCTCGCCGTATGGTGGATTCCTGTTAATAAATCAAAGTTAATATTGATCTAAATACATTCATGATATTTCCACTTAAAAATCTTCGCTTTATTTTTATATAAATAAAGGGGCGTATTTGTAAAAATCGCTACCATGTTTAGCAACAGATTAAAAGATTAGCAAAAAAAAGTCAGCAGAACCTAAGAGAGATTTTTAGGAATGAGGGTGAAAGTTCATATCAGAATAAGTAGTAATTTTAAAAAGCCCTTTTTTCCGAATTAACATAAATGATGATGAATGATGATGATGATGATGTATAGTTCTCGCCAAACTTCTTAGCCGCCCTGAAGTAGGCTATAATGGCTGCGCAGTAGTAAATCTCATACAACAACAGCACCGTTTCGTGCCTTGCGCATCGGAGAGCCAACTA
This sequence comes from Orthosia incerta, assembly GCA_948252205.1. Classification (NCBI taxonomy): domain Eukaryota; kingdom Metazoa; phylum Arthropoda; class Insecta; order Lepidoptera; family Noctuidae; genus Orthosia; species Orthosia incerta. The sequence continues at coordinate 14,819,844 of OX411748.1, forward strand.
CGGACCAGAAATTTGGCGAGCACTATAATAACTAAATGCAACTCTATCAACCTATCAGAATAACATATATCTAGCTGTAGTAACAACTGCATCACTTTAAAATCAAATGCAACTCGACATACCTGCCAAACTTATTCTGCGGACGATCATCATGTACCCTTCTTGCTTGCGTCTCCAGCGCAAGCATGCCCACTCTGTAAGCCGCTAGCAGTCTTCTCAACTGCGTCTGATTGACGTTGGGCGCGGCGGCGGCACCGTTGGCTTGGGCAACATTGCCCACGCCCACGTTGGACACGGTGTTCACTCCGTTGCCCACATTGCCCACGTTTACGCCTGCGCCGGTTACCCCGCCTACTTGTACCATCTGCTGCGGAGCTGGCATCGGAGGAGGAATCGGTGCTGGATGCTGTAGAACAAAAAGCCATACAAATAAACAAAGTTTGGGCTTCGATTTATGAATACTGATTTTAATGCGTATGGTAAGACAGGAAGCTTGACCAACTGTGTACTAAAATTAAATGTATAGCCATAAATGCATAATTTTGTAACTCCGCCAAAGAGGCGTTACAAACGAGATTTCAAGGGAGAGAAATGAATACTTACAACTTGATGAACACTCGCATTGACAGTAATAGTTGTTTGATGCGCAACGTGTTGCTGCATCGGTGGGTGCTGCGTAAGTCCTGGATGTTGCATCGGTTGATGTTGTGGGTGCTGCATAGTTTGCGGATGTTGCTGCAATGTTTGCGGAAGTTGTTGCATAGGCTGAGGATGTTGTTGCATCGGCTGTTGAAGTTGCTGCAATGGCTGTGGATGTTGCTGCAGCGGCTGCGGATGCTGTTGCAGTGGTTGCGGATGCTGTTGCAGTGGTTGCGGATGCTGTTGCATCGGCTGCATCGTTTGCGGATGCTGCTGCATCGGTTGCGGGAGTTGTTGCATTGCTTGCGGAAGTTGTTGCATTGGTTGCGGATGTTGCTGCAATGGCTGAGGGTGTTGTTGCAACGGCTGTGGGTGTTGCTGCAAAGGCTGAGGGTGTTGTTGAAGAGCTTGATGTTGTTGGAGCGGCGGATGTTGTTGAAGCGGGGGGTGCTGTTGGAGCGGCGGATGCTGTTGATGTTGCAGTGGCGGCGCACCAGGTGGCGCCACTATACCACGCACGAAATAAGGCGGCAGAGCATACTGTGGGGGCGGGTGAGGAGCTGTTCCAGCGTACTGCAAAATAAAAAAAATAATTGTTCGTGTTTTGTTTTGATTATGTGTTGAGAATGACGTACAGTATTACGGTAAGTTATGCTCCTCGGTTGTTATCGTATTTTCGAAACAGAAAACCTCTCAAATGTTGGGCAAAGTAGCCATATTATCAGATTCAGACTAAGGCCTCCTACGCACTATGCGGTAAACCGGAACGCGGCTACCGTCCGGCAGCATCCGCAACCAGCTGCAGCCGCATCGCAGTGCGGATTAAAACTAGTTTCTCGTACATATTTTTGATTGAGCCGGACGGCTGACCGCGCTTCGGTTAACCGCATAGTGCGTAGGTACCCTAATAACTAATTAACTTTACTCTCTTGAAAACTTATAGCCCTAAAATTTGTATGTTTTTATATCATCATCAACTGTTTACATTACCTAAGATACGCGACGATTGCCGAGGCGCATACCTTTGATCTTAGTAGTGTATGTGTTATTTATTTATTTATTTATTTAGACTTCATGCACAAAAGGTACAAAGGCGGACTTTGTTAGTTGTATACTCACCGGCAGTTGGTAGATAGCAGGCGGATAGGGGTGATAGGTGAATTGGTAGGGGATGGGGTAAGGCACGGGCACGGGCAGCGGTGGCGGTGCGGCGCGGTACTGCGGCTCGTCCAGCAGGGGCTCCGACTCCTCGTTGGCCTGGCGTAGGTACAACTCGTGCCAGTAGCGGGCAACTGTGTACAGGACCTCTGGGTAGACGCCGCCACCTGAAGCAAAGAACATTTAGTAATAAAATTAATAAATAATATCTAACTAAGGGTGGTTAGCAGGGTGGCCCAGTGGTATCAGCCGCGACTTACAAGTTGTAGGTCGTGGGTTCGAGCCCAGGCGGGCGCTTTACTTTGTGTAAATTATTTCATCACCACTGCTCTCAAAACGGTGAAGGAAAACATCGTGAGGAAACCGGCATGTCCTAGAACCAAAAATTCGAAGACATGTGACATCCACCAACCCGCACTGGGCCCGCGTGGTGGATTACGGCCCATTCCCTCTCACAGAGAGGAGGCCTGTGTCCCAGCAGTGGGAACATTAATAGGCTGATGATGTGATGTGAAGGGTGGTTACCCCAGCTTTGCATGGTAAATATATAAACCTGCCTCGTTTATCGCTCTTTTCATTAAATGTGTAGTGAAAATCGTACCAAAAACGTTTCTTGGTTTAACCAGTTGAATGTCGTAATTACCGAAACCGCTAACAAGCCATTGTGTCTCGCGTGGATCCACGTTTCGAGCAATCAAGGGGTTAAAAGAAGTAAGCGGGAAAACGCGGAGATCGACTGGTAGAAAATGCCTAAGGTACTTAAGTTCGTCTTTGTACTTTTGCATAAAGATTTAAAAAAAAGAAAAAAGCGGACAACGATTTTGTTTTATATTATTTAGAGATCAGTTACACACAAGTCTTTTTTGAAGTTTCTCAGTAGCAGCCCAGAGTTTTGATTGGCAACCAATACATCAATTACCATAGCAATAGGGAACTATCCGCAAAGCTGCGCTCAGCAGCCTAATTTCGTAAGTGAATTCTGCAAATCAAACAAGTCGATTCCTTCCCAAAAACGACTTTACGTATCAATATGCAATACGTAAAGTCGGTTTTGGGAAAGAATCGATTCTTTTGCTTTGGATAATATACTTACGCAATTCGGCTGCAGATGGCGCCACAGGTTTCTGCGTAAACAAACTAGAGAAGGGCGTTTTCGGTTTTTAGCGCAAACGGTTATGTATGTATTTTCATATCGATATCGAAAACGTTTTTCAGATATCGATATCAGTAGTACAGTTTGCAAAAGTTAAAATGTTATTTAGATGAGCAAACTAACAACGAACACGAAATAATACTTAGAAAGATAGGTAGCGCATATGGTTCCTAACGTTTGTGAAGTTTGCGTTTTGTTCGTAGTTCGTACGTTTTCGCATTGTTACGGTTTTAAGTTTTGAATTATTCGTTCTCACACGCTAGTAAGGTTTTTATTAGATACAGCTTATGTAATATCGGTTATTTTGATATCGATATGATATGATATCTAACACATATCCGATATAAGTTACGTTTAGATATATCGGACACATCCCTAAAAAAACTATACAAAATATAAAACAAATAGTGAAAGAAAAATGAAGCTAACTAACTTCCCCAATATTATTATTTGGTTTTTGAACACAAGTTATCTTAAAAACAGTAAAAAAGAGTTCGGTAACCACAAACAGTAGTAGAAGCCATGTTGTTATGTTTTTGTTTACTACGAGCCGTCAAGCGCCATCTGGCGGGAGCAATTGGCAGTAATGTTCCCTATAGGCAGAGAAATATATCATCATCATCATCATATCAGCCGAAAGACCTCCACTGCTGGACATATGCCTCTCCCAAGCTTTGACCGGTCCCGTGCGTCTCGCAACCAGCGGATCCCCGCAACCTTCATCAGGTCATCAGTTCACCTGGTGGGAGGCCTTCCAACGCAACGTCTTCCGGTTCGCGGTCGCCAATCCAGAACCTTTTTGCCCCATCGGCCATCCTTTCTGCGAGCAATGTGCCCTGCCCACTGCCACTTTAGTTTGGCAATATATGAGATATTTAGAAATATATGGGACCAACATAATTAACTAAACTAACTAACAAAATAAAGACAAAGATGTGATGAACTATACCTTTAGCCGCAGCTTCAACAGTGAGACAAGCCCGCTCCAGCATGGCGTCGCTCTGCTCCTTACACTGGAGCACGGCGCGCTGTATCTCGTTGTAGTTGAGCGCGTGTGCGTGCGGCAACACGGACAGGGCCAGCTCTGCTGCCGCCCGCACTGTTGGCACGTCACGGCCCGAGGATGCCTGGGAGAAACAATATGGTCAATACACAACATACTTTTAAAACCTTATCTTTCTGTAGAGCCATTTATACCCCCTCATACGGTCTACGAAAATGATCAGCCTTTTTTTATGTTCGCACTTCTGGGTCACATGCCAGAATGAGCCGTAATCCACCACGCGGGGCCAGTGAGCTTTGGTTGAGGTCACATGTCTTGGAATTTTTTGTTCTAGGACTGAACTGTTGCACACAAATCCTACTTCGCGCAAGCAAAGGTTTCGGCGCAATTTGAAGATACTAACGGTCCGACAACAACAGTTGGGCAGTTGCCCGGATAAGACATAACACCTGTCTGGTCAAAGGATCCTCCCATTTCAATGCAGGTTTAATCCCTATCTATACTAATATTATAGTTCGTTTAATCCACGAAGACGCGCACCGCCACTATTCCTCCTAACCGTTTATAGTATATGTGTGCAAGCTTTCGTCAATGGTTGAGTGTTCTCGGTACACACTAATTACCTATGAGTGCACACGCACACTACAATGAATAGACTAATCATTATCTATATACATAAAAATCAATGCCACTTTTCGTTGTAATTTTATAACCCAAGAACGGGCTCATCTATCCAAACCAAATGTTTAGGCTTTGTTCGGACTATTTAGTAGATGGTTTATGGGAAGTTTTTTTTATTTTTTTCAGTTAGAGTAGGGTAGGTAGAGTAGGGTAGGTAGGGTAGGGTAGGTAGGGTTGGGTAGGTAGGGTAGTGTAGGTAGGGTAGGTAGGGCAGGTAGGGTAGGTAGGGTAGGTAGGGTAGGTAGGGTAGGTAGGGTAGATAGGTAGAGTAGGGTAGATGAATGTTTAGTGTTTTTATGGCAAAACAAAGTTTGCCGGGTCAGCAAGAAATAATATAAAGAAGAAGAATAGACTAATCATATAATTGGTGAGGCGCGTCTTCGTGGATTGAACAAACTATATAAAGAGGAAAGATTTTTTTGTTTGTTTGTTTGTACCGAATAGACTCCGAAACTACTGAACCGATTTGAAAAATTCTCACCAATAGAAAGCTACATTATTCCTGAGTAACATAGGCTATTTTTTTATGGGAAATTATTAACCGAGGGAAAAATATACTGAATGGGCGACTATTATACTAAGTAAGTAACTATTTATCCGATTTGAGTAATACCTTTTAGGAGATTTTTGTGAGCTGCGGTAATAATATTGTTACATACTTTAATTGTATTTGGGTTTCTATTTTTTCTATTTTAGAATATTATTATTTTGAAAATAGCTGAACAACTATCGAGGCGACATCACTGTGCAGTGCGGGAGTTCGGGTTTATTCGTGTCCAAGAGCGAGAGAAGCGAGCTCAGGAACTTAGGTTACTTTAGACCCTGCAGACAGAAAAAGGAGCCCTGTCGACAAACTTATATTTTCAAGTCGCTGTTTTAAACATTTGTATTCGCCCACTGTTTGTCGCCCACTTAGTATTTCAGTAAGCCATATTCAGTATTTTTTACACCTTTAATTTGATTTTTTTTTCGCTCGTTTAAATACTAGCCTTTTTTTATCCCGAAAACGGGTCCTGTGGGGTGTCCACGGGAGCGAAACCGCGGGCAACAGCTAGTTCCGTATAACTTCAAACTTTATTTGGGCTCCGCCCCTGTCGGATAAAACAAGCCAAGTGCAAATTCGCACATTTGACGAGCCAACCACCTCAGGGCTATTTTCTATTTTTACAATTGTTTGTCAAAAATACAATTGTTCTGAATCTACTGTTTAGCTTAAAACTAGCCAAATTATTATTACATATGTCTTTGAGATTAATGGGGCCCTAAGGTCCCGGGCCTTCTAAATTCTATACACTTAGTTCGCAATGAAGAATTTGAAAGGCGTACCAGGGGCCGAAGCCAACTCGCAGAGGCCTTGCTAAACGTGTAGCATGAAATGTCACACCAACCGACAATTATCCCTGTATGCACTCCGTAAGTATTGCGCTCCCAAGGACAATCCCTGGCTGGTGCAGCAGCCATATTGCGTAATGAATTCGGCAGGGCAAAGAGTATGAAAAATCGACCAATCACATAGATGGAAATCCACATCGCGTCTTTCATCTCGCATGTGATTGGTCGATTTTTCATACTCTTTACTTTGCTGAATTCATTACGTAATAAGGCTGCAGGACTATTGCAAAATATGGAGACCAATAAATTGGGCGGGTTTCGTGGGCATAATATTACCTAAAACTATAGAAGGACTGTTGGCCCCTGACTGTTGATCTACACAGCTATGAAATTTCAGGGGATGATTTGCACAGTCAACTAATGTGCTCCCCCATAAACGGTCGCTAGCACTTTAGTGATGTAGCGCCTTGGAGGCAACATATCCAGAGGTGCTTTAGGAGTGGAGAGGTATACCACGGCTATCAGGACAATCCCGGCAGTACGGTCAAGATCCCTACCAGCATCTTACTGGATTATACTTCCATCCTTCGAGAACTTTTGCTCTTGCGAATCTCCACTCAAGCCAGCCGATTATAGCAAGAAAGAGGTGGGACCTCTGTTCCCCGTCAGTGTTCACTCCGCCCGGCCAATAATGGCAAGCTGGAGTTGAGGAACAAGACTTCTCCCGGGCGATCGGGTCCGTGGGGTCACTACAGCCCATCTGCCACAAAGCTGCCCTGCGGATCATTATTATTAATATACTAAAAAAATAGTAAACCTGACTTATCTTACTAATATTATATTAAATACGAAAATTTGGATGTGTTTGTTACTCAATCACGCCAGAATGGCTCTGGAAGAAATTTGGCACACAGAAAAATTATAATCTGGCACAACACATAGGCTACTTTTTATTCCAGAAAAATGTACGGATCCCATGGGACAATTTCCTTACGTTTACTAAATGTAAATATTCTTTACATTTATTTAATTATAAATGTAAATATTCTTACCTTATCAGCAATACTGGCGGCTTCGGGAGGCGTCAAATGGCCTTCCCACGCGTCAATGAGGAATAATATAGCAGGTGCACCAATATCCATGGCTTGACCTGTAAAAAACCAGTAATATTACACTCCAAACTTTACATTACAGTTTAATAAAATAAAATAATTTATTATTATTAATAAAACTTGCCTGTAATCCAACTGACGTGCGAAGAATAAGTACGACTTAGCCAGTTGGCGCTTACGCAATTATGTAAGCCCAGTGCGTAGAGTCCCAATTGAAATGCCGCCATGTGTAACCCTCTGAAAGATAAACGGATTTATTAGAATTACTGAACTTCAAATATGCCTGCTGTTGTAGTATATCTGTGGTTACTGTCATGTAGTTTGTGTCTTTGAATAAAGTCAGTTGTTGTCAAAATCTCAAGGTGTTCCATTAATTTATAACATGGTGGCAGCGTTTTTGCGATAAATTGCTATTTTACGTTGTTAAAGTTCAATAACATTTACAATTGCTAGCATTGGCCGCATTTTATAACATATGATATTGATTTTGTTCTACGATGGAACGCGCGGCCGCCATCAGAATTAAACTTGTTCCATTAATTTATAACACCTGCTATTTATAAAACCCCGTCTCTATGAGAGTAGGCCTGTGTCGCAGCAGTGGGAACATTAAAAAGGCTGATTTATAAAACGCCTGCGATAAATTCCATAAGTCTTGAGTCTAAGTCAAGAGAGGATAGATTACTTCTAGGCAAGCGTGCTTCATCGTCAACCACGTCATCGCCTACAATCAAGTAAGATGTGGTCAAACGCGAGCATCAATAAAGCCAAAAATAGTACTGTTTTAGAGAAACCCCTTCTATTGTTGCAATAGTGAAAAATCTTGTCAACCATCCCATGCTTTTGATTAAATCAGTCAGTTGATTAACCCCTTCAGTGCCCGAAACGAGACACGTAATGTTTCGGTAATTACAGCTTTAAACCGGTTAATTTGACACCTCTTTCTATCATTATCGTCAGCAAAATATCGTACCTATGCGGTCCATGATGCTCCCTGGCACATGAAGGCTGTGTGAAAAGGCTGGTACTCGAAGAGCCACCGGCTTTGAACAGGACGGACTTGGCCAGCTCAAACATGAAGTGTGCTGACGCTTCTGAGGGCTGATTCGGCACCGAAGGATACAGGCGCTTGCCTTTATATCTGTAGAGAATGAAAAGTGGTACGTTAATTTAATCAATAATATCATGCTTTTATAGCTCAGCGAATCGTTTAAGATATGAATGAAAATGTTTTTCAAAAATACTTCCAAGAATAACGTAACTTTAGCTACAATAACATCATTCATTTCATTCATTCAGTAATCATTTTCACCACAACGCTAGCGTTGTCAAAAAAATGATTCGCAGTAAGACAAATCTTTATTAAATCTGATTAACAGAAAGCGATATTAACCTGGAATCCTTGGCCCTTGATATGGGCGTGTGTGAGGAAGAAGCGTGCGGCGCGGGATGCGACGCGTGGGGCGCGTGTGTCGTATGCGACGCGTGGGAGGCGTGCGGCGCGTGCGAGACATGCGACGCATGGGGCGCGTGCGACGCGTGGGACACGTGCGATGCGTGCGGCACGTGGGCCGCGTGCGTCGTATGCGCGGGCGGAGATGCGCCGCCCTCGGTCACCACCAGACGCTCCATCTCTCCGCTCAAGCCCACGGCCTGCACACGCCAGTCATTCGTTCCGAAATGCGTGCTCATCTACAGACGTCACTTATGAATTAGTAAAGCGGGACACGGTTTTTTGTAATACACATATAGGTGCATAAGCGTTTACTTGTCACACAATAGTGTTTTTTCTTTTTTAGACTACAACACATATATTTTTTTGAGAATATGGTGCACCAATTTTTCATCATCAATATTATTCGATATTGATGTGAGATAAATAGGTCATATAATTCTCAAATTACCTTGTGAAAACAAACAACATGTATAGTATCAGAACGTATAAACTTACCCAATTTGCGCAAAACCTACGAATAGCCATCAGTTGTGAATCTTCTGTCATGCATCGGCGCGTCGTACAATGGCGACTATTGCTTTAGCTTCGCTATTTAGCTGTTTCACTACAGTGTACGGTCAGCCAAAAAAGTGGTCTATCAGTTAATATTTTATTGACAAATGAAAATATTACTAAAATTGACTGAAATCAAACCATCATGAAAGACATTAGCCATGGAACACACAATCAATGGCAAATGCCTTTCATTTTGTCAATTCAATGCGTTATTCAAGTTTAATTTCAATAGTGTGCAGTTCCGTCACGTCAATTATGAACTCGGTCTTTTAGTAAGTGCAAAGGACCTTTAATCTGTTATATAGGCCACTTTTTTGTCCGATAGTACTCGATCGCGTTTACTGTTCTCTTACGTCAATTTGTATTTTTTTTAAACGGACAGTCGGTCACAAACCCCATTACTTTCACCAGACGGCGCTTAACCAGTTTCAATACAAATTGATGTTATGTGATCGAGCACGAGTAGAAACTCGCGCTAAGCCGAAAGTATATTCTGACCTGCGGTATGCCCCCGCAGCCTGATGGTTGCGGGTTGCTTGGTTGCGGGTGCTGGGCGAAGGTCGGTTGCGCGGCAACATCGGCACGATACGCAGCCAATCGTGGGTTGTTCATGTAGTACAGGCTCACCATCGGACTCTTAGTGAGCTGATGGATTTCGCGGTCTAAGAGCTGGGAAAAGAGGAATACAATATAGTTGACGTATTTACTACTGGTTTCAGAATCGATGGTTAAACTCTTAGATATGTTGGACACAGTAGGTGACCACGTTAATTGCAAGGTAGGTGGCAGTTATTAGGTCCTCCAAATATGCAGTCCTTTATAATTGATATAAAATTTTATGGAAAAGGCAAGAGGAAGGCCTTTTTTTCCCCAGCAATAAAACCTGCCAATTAGAACTTTGTTTGGTGTTTAAAATAAACATTACGCACACTCGTTTTTAACAGCTAGTATGTATGTCCTATTTTTAAGATTTAAGCCTATTTTTAAACTAAAATGTCACTCATAATATCAAACTTGCCCAAACAACACCCACTTTTAGAAGAAATCTTTATATATTCTGATCCAAATTTTTCATGCGCTATTCGCGTGCCGAATGTCCACCTTTATGCCGGTTACTATTCAATCATTATGCCTTTACCCTGATGAATCCCACACAACTCTATTTCCTATACCTACTGAAGAGAAAATTAAAATACCTCAACCTCAAGTAATTATAATTCACCATGGTCTAGTTTTAACTCAGTTATGCAAGTCTAAACCCTAATCCAATCATTGTTGGACCCATGACATGGTTAGACGGGCATCTGCTGGATGCGAGATGCACAATGGACGTCTTTTGGCTATGATGATGATGCAAATCTATAACCGTTTGATCATACTTACTTTGTTCATAATCCTGGCCAGGTTCACGGGATTGTCCTTGTAGAAGGACAATAGAGTGAGAGACAGCTCTCCGCGCTGTCGTCTCGTTCCCTCGCACAGTAACGGATGTTCGGCTTCGGACACATTTGCCTTCAGCCCTAAAGCTGCTACAGCAGCTTCAAAGCCTAAAGTCTCATCATTCGGCGATCTTGCCTAAAAAAACATTACAGGATTAGTTTTTTATTCTTACTGAGGGTCGGATAAGTACAATGTCAGTATAATTGAAAACTTACAGGATGTTTATTCTCTTTATCAGTAGCTGATAAAACGAGAACATCGAAAAGGAAGCTCGCCAATGCAATAGGTAACAGCGCTGGTCCACGGTGCCTAAAATTTTAAATAAAGTTGGAAATACACAAAAAAATACACTTTATTATTAGTTTAAAAAAAAAACGATTGATGTCAGTAAGAACTCAAAGAGAGACAAACAAGAACAAGCAATGTATTTTTTATAGATCTACGTAAATAATATTATAATTACAGAGCAATAATGAACCTCTAACCTCAGTATACCGTCACGTAGTTCCACAGCTTTTTCGCGAGCTAAAGCCAACTGTTCGACACCTGTTGGAAGCTTCTTCAACAGAGAAACTAATTCCGTCTCTTGATTGTTGAGTTTCACCTCCAAAGCTTTAGTACTAGCCGGCGGTCGGGCCATCTCGAGAGCAAACAGACCTATGCGGAATGCAAGCTCGTGGTGTTCGCTGAATTCTGCTAGCACCTAGTAACACGGGGTACAGATAATAAGAATTATTATTAAAGGTTTTAAGGTATAAAGTTTACAGTTTATGAAGGGAGCTTCTGGGGCTCTACCACGGACTATTAAAACTCATCAAGTACCATCCTTTCCAGCACTTAAATTGAACTATTTAACCTGCTGAAACATTAACATAGTTTAGTAAAAATTATCAGTGCAAGACCAGCACTAAAAATTGTCTGGTAGTAAGAGTTCATGGTAATAACTTGTCCCCCTGTAAATGTACTCACAGTGCCGAGGAAGGCGCACTTCGAGAGCGTGGCGGAAGCCAGACATAAGAGGCGATGTGTGGCCAGTCTAGGGCTGAACGTATACCGCGGTCTCGGCCGGCTCGGGTCATACGGCCCGCGCTGCGGCCAGCCGCCAGCAGGCCGCGCCACCGTCTAAACGGGTACAAGTTTTAAGAAAGGGAAAACCTTTTCGTTGGGTACTCACGTCGTAGAAGGTGCAATTTGCGAGCGTGGTTGACGACACACACAAGAGGCGGTGCAAGGCGGTGCACAGTCTAGGGCTGACATCATCTTCAGTCCAGCGGCCGCGCGGACGTCACAAGTCTCACGGGGACGGAGTAGGGAGGGGTGTACTTACAGTGCAGAGGAAGGCACACTTGGCGAGCGTGGCGGACGCCAGGCAGGACAGGCGGTGCGAGGCGGCGCACAGGCGCGGGGAGGGCGCGTGGCGCCGGCGCTGGCGGCGCGGGTCCAGCGCGGGCGGCAGTGGGCCGCCGCCCAGAGCGGGCGGGCGCGCCAGCAGCTCGGCCGCCAGGCGCGCGCCCAGCGAGCACGCCTCGCGCGCGTGCCCGTGCGCGTGCAGCCCCTCGGCACGCGCGAACGAGCCTTCCCAGCCACACGCCCAGTCTATCGTGCAGCCACTGCCGGACGCGATCGCCTGAAGGGAATGCATATTCTTTTTAAGTACCTCTGAATTTACTGGTTTTAAGATTACAATCCTACTACTATTAAAAACATGAAAGTTTGTAAGGATGTATGGATCTTTGTTACTCTTTCACGCAAAAACTACTGAACCGATTTTGATGAAACTTTACAAAAATAATTATAGCACATTAGAATAACACACAGGCTATAATTTATAAATATTGGGCGAAGAATGAATATCACGCGGGCGGAGCCGCGGGCGAAAGCAAGTTATTATTTAAATTGTATACCGAGGTCCTGGATAAGCCAAAAACCAAAATTCGTGCCCGCAGACTAACACTCAAATTGATGCAAATGTAACAAAATGTAAAACAACTCACATTAGCAGTCCCGGAACTAGTTCCTTCGCCGGTCACCGCGCGCCTGGCGGCGGCGGAATCGTAGAAGTACAAGTTACAATCGTCATCCGACACCGACTCGTCATTGGACACGCGGCGCTGAGCGTCGTCAGACGATATTGGAGGAGAACTTGACTCTTGAGAGTCGGTTTCTCCGCCACTCTGCTGGAGAATCTCTTCTTCATTCTCGCAGAAACCTTTTAAGGAACAAAAAAATCGCGTGAATTAATCGACTGAATCACGATATCCGCATACCATTTATAAATTAAACGTAATAATTACCTTCGGACGAGACACTTGAATGGTTACCGTCGCCTGGGCCTGCGTCGCGCGGAGGATCACTCGGTCCTTCTTCAGCACCACAAGGCTACACAAAAGATTCTATTAAATATCTTAATCAAACGATTTATAAAATGCTTGTTTCCTTCAGAATAGAAATACCTGATTTGATGGCCCAGGAACCGCTAAGTCGGCAGGAAGATGCCTATGAATACGATGAAGTGCCGGATCGGGGTTTGTCAGTCTGTAGCTGAGTGACATCTCATTGTTCAACACTGCTTTAGACGAATTTACCTGAAACACTCTCGTGATTACACAAAAACACTAAAATAAATGAGAAGGGTGCCTGATGTTGAATTTTTCGCCTACAGTTTTAGGGCTGATCCCGCAATAGCTGTAAAAATATTTGTATATTAATACTTTTAATCTCCTCTCAATAAAACAATACCAAAAACTACATACCTGATGCACACTATCATTCTGCTTATCAGAATGTCTGAAGATAGTGAATGGACTGTGATACAGCGGGTTCAAGTCCTTAGTGTACGTTACTCCAGGTATCTGATAGTCATCCCATTCCAGGAAGCAAGCCTCCATAGCCGGATGAAACCCTGGGAAGACTTCATTCTCACTGATACCATTGATGTACGGAGGATGTGAGTGTGAACGCGACGTATGTCGAGCGTGTGACGATGTTGTTGTGATGTGACTGTTGCGGCTCTTAGCCACCTGTTTGAACAAAAATAGTTTAGTAAGGTTTTCATAATATGTTGAGTATTTGACAAAACGGTTGGCATAGTGGGGAGCACCCACGATCCAGGAAGAAATTCCTAGTGTGGGGCAAAGTATATGAAAAAAAAAAGTATTAAGCCTCGTCAAAGTTTGAGAAATAAAACTGGGTTATCGGAAGCCTGATCATGTGTCTTGATTTTTTTCAATTAAATAACCATTAATTTAAGCTCATTAAAGACTTGATTAGGAATCGTCAAAAAATCAGAGACAGGGTGAATAATATTTTTTTTTATTTGAGTGTTCAGCAGTTGCCTTACCTTATCAAGAACCTTCATGTGCCATTGCGCGAACTGCTCATGTAGCGTATCGCGTTCGTGAGGTGCTAACGCCGGATTTAAAGCGGCTAAGCGCCACAACACAACGACCTGTTAGAAAAAGATAGAAATATTACAATCAAAGACTTCATTCCACTTGTCTTGGGAACTACTGGCTTGGCTATTTCAATTGCTACCATTGAGGCTACATGAATAACAAAAAAAAACATCGGCTTAACTTGAAAACGGTCATGCGGCTAATCTTTTTCTTGTTTGGAGTTTGCAACCCGCACAAAATGTTGGCTTTGCGATGCGCAAGGCACGAAACGGTGCTGTTTTTGTATGAGTTTTACTACTGCGCAGCCATAATAGCTACCTTCAGGGCGGCCAAAAAGTTTGGCGAGAACTACATTTGATATTAAGTTGGCCTTTTTTTCTCCACCCATTTTGTCCCACGGCTGGGCAAAAGTCTCCCCCATAGCCTTCCACTGTTCCCGATGTTTTGCCTTCTCTGGTCTTTATTTATGGGTTATTCAAGCGGGTGTGGATGGCTAAATCCGAATCTATAAAGAATAATTCTAAAAAAATAAAAATAAACCCGACTGCTTAAGAAGCGAACTAAAAAGGCAAACAAGAAGAAAATCATGCTATACGCGAGCTGGCTGACCAAAACCAGATGCCACTTGCAAGGTTAAGACGAATCGATTGACGTAACAATCATCAAAATCGGTCAACGCGTTTGGTCTCTAGAACGCCACATAGAAACAAAAACACACGGTGCCTTAATAATACAGCGTGTGCCTTATTACAAAAAGCGGTTTAACCAAAACCCAGGGTTAAACCTTGTTTTCACCATACATTATAGAGGTTTAAACCTGGGTTTTTAGTAAAACCGCTGTTTGTAATAAGGCACACGCTGTATTATTACACCATCCGATAGTGTCGCTAGTAAAGATAAAATTCTGGGCAGTAATGTTATACGGCCAGCTTGAGAAAAGACATAATTTAGAAAATATATAAAAATACAAAATTCTTTTTCCCTACGAAATTTACAAAGACTCGTATCATTTAGGCAATTGATGACATGAAAATCCTTTGGAGAATATTCTACACGGATTAAAAAATATTGTAATGCTGAATGTAGTACAATACTCGAGTTGTCGAATCAGGCTATGTATTGAAAATAATGAACATCATTAAAATATATAATTAATAAACATTGAAATAAAATAATTTAATTTAATAATTTTAAGCAATTAATCACTTTAATTTTAAAAGATAAGAAAAATAAAAAACGGTTTTGTTAAAAATTAGACAAGATTAATTAGATTAGTCAAGAGTGAATAGGTTACTTCTAGGCAAGCGTGCTCCATCATCGACCACATCATCGCTTACCATCAGGTGAGATGGTGGTCGAGCGCGAGCCTATATACGATAAAAAAAAAGATCTGTTCTCAAGTTTGCCGTATGGCAGTCCTTCCCAGAATTTGATCCTCACTAGTGACACTATCGGATGGAGTAATAAAACAGGGTGTCTTTCTTTTGAAAAAATCAACGGTTTCGATTCCATCAAAATCGGCTTCGTGACCCCTTTGAGTGTTTTTAGCTATTCCTCTAAGTATCGGATTTCGCCATCCACGCCCCCTTGAAAAACTCAACCTGTATATGGTGTTAAAAAATTAACTCTAAGAAATGTAAGATTTATTTAGATTTACCATCTTAGGCAATACTCCGAAATTTTTAAAAAATTATTTAATAAATAGACCAATCTTTGCTCTTATGCTTTATGGTATCACATTTACAAAAAAGTTAGTTAAAATATCAATAAACCCGACTGCATAAAAAGCGAACTATCTTTTTAGTTCGCTTTTTATGCAGTCGGGTTTTTTGATATTTTTAATAAACTTTTTTATTTATAAGTTTTTAGTTTTTTTTTTTTAATTAGGTACATTTAAACATAAAAGTGTTATATATTTTTGAAATCACCTCTTAAAACCGTTTATTTTGATACCCCACACGATGGGAATGTAAGAAAAAAAAATTAGGGCCCCCACAATATGGCGCCCAAAAGCCATTTTTCTATTTTCCAATTTGAATGTTGCCAGTGATACTCGCAGGGTTAAGACCACAGAACAAAAAAAAACGCCTACTACAATAGAAGTCGCAAGTGGGCAGGGCCCGGGTACCCCGAGTTTTGCACAGTTCTGCATATGTTTCCTTCCGCGCACACACTACGCACATCAGTCTTGGTTCAACCGTCACGGTGACAAAAACTTGAAAAAAAATACAAAAATGCCTTATTGTGCTGTTTTAGAATGTAAACACGATAGCAGAACCAAAAATGTATCAAATGTAGGTATATCTTACCATCGGCAAGTCTTACTTTTTTTATTTCGATAAAAATGTAAAAAACAATATTTTATTAAACAATACAAGTAAAAGTTGATTTTATGACGTTAAACTTAAGGTCTACTTTCTTTAAAACTCAAACATTGTTCTCGAAGATTCCAACTATGCACATGTCACATTCAGCTACTCAATTAGAGATTACCAATATCGATAATGAGTTATCGATACTTTAAACTTACAATATTCGAAAAAATCTTCTTACGCGCGAAAAACATAACCCTTTCCTTGCAGCCGTGTAAAAATAAAGATTACGACGAATTGAGAACCTCCTCCTTTTTTTGAAGTCGGTTAAAAAGACAACAGCCTTCAAAATCAACAAAGTGTAATAATAATAACACATGAACATAGAACGTCCTTCATTTTTAAAGTCAGTTAAAAACTGGCTTATGTGTTAGTCTGAAATTTAAGATCTACTGGTGTATAGACCTAAATTTCATCAGTTCATTAAGGAAGTTAGTCAAGCTATTTATAATAAGAGTGTAGCCGCAGGCGAAAGCGTAAGCTTCCCATATCAGCAGGACGTATTGCATTTGTAGTGTAGTCTATCGCATCATCATCATCAATCATCAATACATATAATAAATCTGTAGAAAAGTATTTTTTGTACATCGAAAATATTGCCAAAAAAATAGCCAGTGTGTTAAAGGATAACCAACAGAACCTATTTCCGGCATTTTTGGAATTTTTGTCTGTTTGTCTGTTTATTTGTGCACGCATCACGTGACATGTACGAAACCAATGTAAATAACTTTTATACATAAACATTGTGTGTAACTTGAAGAATTACTTAGTTTTTGTGTCATCGCAATCGGTTCACTCTATCAAAAGTTAGATGAATTTAAAGTGTTCAAGAAGTTAAATGATCACAACACACGCAATTCAGATACTCGGAGAGTTGAACTCGATATTCGATAGATGGCGTTGTGAATTTGAAGTCATTTTCTGAATCACGGTGTTATGATTCTCCGCGAAAGATTCATGACTATAGAAACAAATATGGTCGGTAGGTAAGTAGGGTAGGCAGGAAGGTAAGTAGGGTAGGGTTGGCAAACAGATGACGGGAGCGAAGCCGCGGTCACAGCTTGTAATTAATAATAGTACACCAAATACTACGTACAGTACTGTCTTTCCTTTCATTTTTTAAATCCATGGAAAGGTTGTCTTGAAAAGATCGCTTTTAGCGATAAGGCCTTAAGGCCGCCCATTGTGCCACCCAGTGTAATGTTTTCTTCGTCTATACTTTCTGTAACTTATATGGTGTTCATAACAAAGAGTATTGTATTCTATAATTCTATTGATAGAACAAAAACACAAAGATACGCCCATCTTTGTATCAATAGAATCATTTTCAAAATCGGATCAGTAGTTTACCATAAAATATCTTAATAATACTTTCTATAAATCGTAAGTATTGGAATAAATTTATATAAAAACTTGATTACAAGCATAATAATATTTATCGACTCTAGTTATTGGGCGCACGGTTGGCGCAGTGGTTGAGCGATTGACTGCTGCGCTGCGTGTCGCGGGTTCGATTCCCGCACGGAATAAATATTTGTATGATCTACAAATAGTTGTTCCGGCTCTGGGTGTTTGTGTATGTGAAATTATATGTTTGTAAACGCACCCACGATACAGGAGAAATTCCTAGTGTGGGGCAACGTTTTTTTTTTAACTAAACTGTATTTTGTTTGAAAATACAGTTCAACACCACAATTGACTATTTGACGAAACACTGCCAGAAAGCAATCCCCTGGAACATCTGTATGCAGACGATATTGTTTTGATGTCGGAAGATACAGACGATCTCCAGCAAAACTTCAATGCTTGGGTTAGAGCACTCGAAAATAATGGTCTAAAAATAAGCAGGAAAAAAACCGAGCATATGTCATGCATATTTGACGGCATCACGGACCCTGATAGCACAAAATTCACCATTGGTACATCTCAAGTCCCCACAGTCAAACAGTTCAAATACTACGGTTCAATCATTACTAATGATGCAAAAATTGATAGCGACGTGACTCACAGAACAACAACCGGTTGGCTAAAATGGCGACAACTCACAGGTGTCTTATGTGACAGAAAAATGCCCATTAAAACTAAAGGTCATATTTACAAGACAGCCATACGCCCCGCAATTATGTACGGATCAGAATGTTGGGTAACCACTAAACAACACCTAAACAAACTACATACAACGGAAATGCGAAAGTTGCGCTGGTCGGCAGGTGTCACCAGACTAGACAAGATCCGGAATGAGTACGTAAGAGGAAGTTTTAAAATCGCTCCCATCATTGATAAAGTAAAGGAAAATTGACTCCGATGGTATAGCCACATCCAACGAAGCTCAGTTGACCATATGGTGAAGCTTGCCCTTAACTTGCCAACGACGAAACGCGGACGCGGTAGACCACCTGCCACTTGGTTGACGACGGTTGAAAAAGACCTGAAAGAAGTAAATTTGGACAACAGCACTGCCCAAGACCGTGCACAATGGAGAAAAAGGATAAGGAGGGCCGACCCCAAGTAAATGGGATAAGGTCGCGACTGATGATGATGATTTGTAATTTTAGATCGGTGCCGTCATGAATTTTTAAATTACCTACATACTTTAAAAAAAACCGGCCAAGTGCGAGTCAGACTCGCGCACGAAGGTTTCCGTACCATGGGTGGCGTCAACTATGTATGTATACCCTTTAATTATCAACTATTTTTTAATTTTTTGGAGTTTTTCTTTATTTGTGCTGTAAGACCTTACTTTTTGCCAACTTTCGTGATTCTAGGTCAACGGGAACCCCGAAGGGTCCAAACAGAGCCCTATTGCTGCTACACACGTGTTTGTCTGTCCATCTGTCTGTACGTCGTCTGTCACATTATTTTG
Source organism: Orthosia incerta (assembly GCA_948252205.1). NCBI lineage: Eukaryota > Metazoa > Arthropoda > Insecta > Lepidoptera > Noctuidae > Orthosia > Orthosia incerta. The sequence continues at coordinate 14,839,003 of OX411748.1, forward strand.
TTGCGGACAAATTTTAACTTTCCATTAACCTATGAACTTGAAATTTGGTGACATTGTTTATTATTACGTATGTTTTACTAAAAAAACACAAGTATATAGATTTTTTCTTGGGTACGGCACCCTAATTGTGCGAAGTCAGACACGCACTCGGCCGGTATTTTATTGTGTCTGTCACTCTCAATAACTGAAACATTTCCTTACCTCGTCACACAGAGAGGAGCAGGCGTGTTGCGCAGCCGAGTTGCCTCCGCCGCCTCCGTGCTTGCCGCCACCGCCAGTGCTACCCCATGCCACTAGAGCCGCTTTTGTCGTGTACCACCATACTATGATCTGTGTAAGAATAAGGGGACATTGAACTCATGAAAGTTCTGTGTTTTCGCTTTAGTAAATAAATGATTAGCTAATAGTACATTGTGATACAAGGGTGGGCAGTAGGTTATTGCAAACGAGCTGACATTAACAAGCCCGAGCCGAAGGCGAGGGTTTTTAATGACACGAGTTTGCAATAACCTACACACCCGTGTATCACACGACGTTTTTCAATACAGTTGTGAGAAACAGTAAAAACAAATCAAAGAATTAGATTTGTTTATTCACAAAAAATAAAATTTTCAATATGGCGCGTTTTTGCAACTGGACATATTTTTTTACAAAGAAAACAGCCTATACAGCCTATTAGGTTTTTGACAAACGTTAATGTGAAAATAATTAACTTAAAACTGTTAATTAAACATATTAAACAACTTTAAAAAAAAAATTGTGAATTCAATGCTAAAACGTACGGAATCATTAATTTTTCCTCGTATAAAATCGTATCCCATTTTATTCTATGTATGAAAACTCCTTGCTACTAAACTTTTTTAAATTGACTTATGGTGCGTTTTTGCAACTGGTCTTATTTTTTTACAACGATATCAGCCTATACAGCTATACAGCCTATTCGATTTTTGACAAATGTTGATGTGAAAATAATTAAATTAAAACTGGTAATTAAATATATTAAAGAACCATTTATAAGACTTTTGAGAATTCAATGCTAAAACGTACGGAATCCTTCATTTTTCCTCTTAGAAAATCTATCCCATTTTATTCTATGTTTGAAAACTCCTTGCTACTAAACTTTTTTAAATTGACTTATAAATTTAAAACTAAACTGCAAACATAATGATCGAGCTCGTAAACAAAAGTCACGACCGCGTAACAGAAAGATGCCTATGCGTAAGATTTAACTTTCGAATCATATTTATAGCCTCTGAAAGTACGCCATGTTTAACAACTGTATTGAAAAAATACATCTGGACGAACAGACTATGACCACAATCAAACTACCTCGCCTAGTTTTTGTTTTTTTTAGGGTGAGCTTCTAGTCTAACCAGACGCAGCTGAGTAATACGACGCCCCTTTGGCAAGAGTGGTTCTTTATGGCAACACAAAGTATACATTATTTTTGGTTTATCTGTTATAAAGAGACGTCAAACGCGCTCTTGCCCTGGTGAGCTCGATGAGCCACCACGTGAATCTGTAACTGTATTCATCATATCAGTCGAAAGACGTCCACTGCTAGACATAGGCCTCCCCCAAGCGTCGCCACATTGACCGGTCCCGTGCGTCCCGCATCTAGCGGATCCCCGCAACCTTCACCAGGTCATCGGTCTACCTGGTGGGAGGCCTTCCAACGAAACGTCTGCCCTATCGGCAATCCGGTCTGCGAGCAATATGCCCTGCCCACTGCCGCTTAAGTTTGGCAATTCTTCGGGCTATGTCGGTAACCCTGGTTCTCTTGCTAATCTCTACATTTCTGATTCGATCACGCAAGGAAACCCCGAGCATAGCCCTCCCCATTGCCGTTTGGGTGACTGTAAGCTTTCTGATGAGACCCATTGTAAGCGACCACGTCTCAGAGCCATAGGTTATCAACTGTAACTGTATTAATGAAGAGTAAAGGATTATTAAATCAAGTAAGTCGTATCACTTCAAGCAACCTAACAATAAAAGTCCACAATTAACAAGTATATATTACTGCGCGAAACACTGGTGTCAGATTGCCTGGCTTCTGACTATTCTTAACGACTGTCAATGATATACAAATGCCAGCCAGGACCAACAGTTGAGATGGTCACCCATCCACGGAGCAACCTCGTCAAGCGTTGCAAAATCGACCCGTACGGCTGTTATTATTTTGACACAAGCTCCTCTATCTTAATAACTAATAAAAACTCCTTTACTTCAATGACAAGAATTGTATCAAATTGAAATAAAACTTCATTTTCTTAGTTCTGTCTGTTCAGGTAGTGTAGGGCTTTGAAGCATGACTGCAGGGAACACTTTGAACCATGAAAAAAGAAATCTTAATTCATGTTCGTATGCCACCTAAAGAGGCCCAAAATCTCACCTGCTCACAAGCCATGACCTCTTCGGTAATTATTTCAAGTAGAGGTATGGCGTTTCTGTCGTTCCTCTTGAACATCTCTCTGACGATCGAGAGTAGGTTCCACATGCCTTCTGGCTCCCTGCCTCGAAGCGGCCTTAGCAGCGACGACCATTCAGCCGCAGCGGGAGGCGCGCTTGTGCTTAGGTAGTTGACGTCACTGTAGAATTTTCAAAGATTAGTTGACGTCTCTGTAGGATTTTCAGAGATAATGAAAGAGTGAATTAAAAAGGATGCCATGATGAACAAACTTGCAGTATAATGAGCAGATAGCCCTGTCTTTTAGCTGGTGTTTCTTAACTGAACTATTCGGTATGAGAATCTCTTTGGCTTCTTTCGGAATTGAAGAGTGCTAGTATGGTGGCGGATAGACATGAAAAAAGGGTAGGAACCCGTTTATCATAAGTTACTGGGTTTTTTATACCCATGGGATTCAAATGAAATGGTTTATCAAAAAAAACAAATATTACCTAAATACAATAGGCGTCGGAACACAGAACTTGACTAATATCTTGTTGATATTGTTGTGCAAGGTCTTCTCATCAAGGAACCAGGAGGTGTATTCGTAGGCTGAAGCGCCTGCTGTAGGGTCCGGTGCTCCACATGTTGTGTTGATTGAGTTTGGTTGAGCTGACAATAACTCATCCAGGATACGTTGAGCTGTCGGCAAAACTTGCCGTGGCAACTCCGATATCAAGTACTGTGCGAACTTCTGCAGCTGATCTCTTCGCAGCCTTTGCAGAGATTCCGACACTGGTGCCCTGAGGCATACTTGTGTTGGCTAGAAAATATTTATTAGTGGTTAATTGATTGTTAATTAATTAAAAAGGACTTTATCACTTCTATAAATTAGATGATTATTCATACAATTGAAGTAATGTTCCAGTTTATACTCCAACTATTACAATAATGACAAATTATTTTGCTGATGCAAAAAATTAAATACCCTTTCAATAACAAAAAAAACTAGTTGCTGCTTTGCCAAAGTTTGGATTTGACTATTTGGCAAGGTACAAACTATAAAGTTACTAGTTAGTCATTTCAGATGAGTAACATCTCATCTATAAATAGTCACATCTCTACATGTGGGAGACTATTGACTTTGTCAGTAATATCAATGGTTTAAAAGAATTATACTAACATGAACCAAACAAATGCACTTATCAAAATATATTGTATTTTGTTACCTACTTCCTATACCTCATATAACAACAGAGCATTTGCTTTTTTGCGCATTCTGAAGTTAAAATAACCATTAGGGAGATAAGGGTAATGAAATGATCTAGACAAACTCCACATTTTATTGTCATTTCTGAAACACTGCTATGGTGTCAAATACAATATAGATTGAAGAATTTTCTATAAACTTACAAGATGTATCCTGTAGAGACAGACAGCAACAATGTGTGAACACCAGTGTGCTGTTGAGGAGCAGGTGCAGTTGCATGAAGATATTCTTTGGCGGTCAAATGTCACCGCTACATTGAACTGTGACCGCGGCATACTTAGTACAACCACTGCCGCAGATAAGTGGAAACCTAGGAGCATTTTGAAGTTGTGTAAAATTGTATTAATCGAGAATATACAGTACAAAAAGTAATTATGATGTTGTTACAACTCGTATATTCATAACAAAAAAAAAGAAGTTTGTAACCATGAGGTATTTAAGTTTGAAACCATATGATATTTTTGTTTTATTGTATTTTTTTAATTCCCTACTAGAATGACATTCATGAATTTCCACAATACGTACCAATTTGTAAAACATCTTTGACTGCTCTATCGCGGAACAAATGTTCCCCTTTCTGGAACTCATCGGCAGAGCCATTGGCAAGGCAGGAGTACAACCTGATGTCGTCTTCACTGTCTGGGAAACTCCAGAATGCAATCTGAAGTTGCAGTTGCTCCGGCACCGGTGGATAGACATGTTCAACTAATTCAAACGGTATGTGAGATGCTACGCATTTTGCTGCAAGTTCACTTAGTGTTGAAACTGTCTTTTCTGTAAAGTTTAATATATATTGTTTCTTGTAATTGCTGTAAAAACTTTTATTGAACTTTTTAGTAAGTTGATAAACTAAGGATGTTATAAATGAAAAGAATCTATTTTGTACTTTGTTATAAATATTTTTAGCATATTACTACAAATTTAATCAATTATTCAATGAATGTTAATATATATATTTTTTAGAGAAGTTAGAAATATAATTTACATGTTAATGATAAAGTACTCACAAATAAATAAAAAAATATAATATTTATTAATACATACATTAATTAACTAATTAAATAAATGTAGACTTATCTGTGTACTTAATACTTTTACAATATCAAAACCAAATACAATATTGTTATGTCAGTATGTTAAAAATAGCATACCTAAGATCATATTTTACAAGATGTAGATGTCTATAATTATATAATTCAATATTACACTCATATTATTATGTTATTTAATCACGATATAATATCTAAAAAAAAACAGTGAAAGTTAGAAAGTTGTTGAGAACCAAAAACTTTCCATTCACTTTGGATTTATAGCAATAAAAAGAATCTACATCAAGAAAAATAAAAAAGATTTGAAACCTAAGGTATTATGTACTGTTCAGTTCACTCAAAGGTAAATGACTTCTAGCACCTGTTCTTTGTATCAAACACAATGTACTTTCAATTAGTACATATAGATCATGACATCAAAACTTATTACTGAAAATAAGGGCTAAATAAAGATATTTCAACAATTCATGACATAAAATTAACATAATATCGCCTGTAAATGTATGATTCGTCAAGAAATGTAAAACAGTGTCATCATTTCGATAGTTCGAAACAAAGAATCAGCTGTATAGTTACCTTGAATATTCTTTTTTGTCGATCGGCTTCCAAACGAGTTCTGAAGATTTGGACGCCTCCATCCTCGCCAATTGTTGCATAGGCTCTCAGGCTCTGAACTCCAGCTACACAGGGAATCTTCTTCGAAGCGTTCAGAATCTTCGAAACTAAAATGGTCAGCCTCCTCCCAGTCAAGTAGGGGAGACCCCACGTCGACTGGGGCGGCTTGTCGACCCCCTTTGCCATTATTATTTGATGACCCCGCCACGATAGTGAGATTTTATAGAATTATCTCTCAATATGATACGCTGGATCACTTCAGTGAAATTACCACAAGGGGGTACCCACGGTCACTGAATTAACATAACTCTATCGTGTTTTTAAGGTTTTATGTCACAAGATAAAAATGCTCAAAAGGAGAATACAATGAAACATAATACATCACAGAATTTAAAACTTTCTGGTTTGAAATCAAACGATATAATATATAAATCCCATCAGCACAATAACAAATATGGCCGAACAACGTCCCAGTCCCATCTATATACATAGATAACTATAACTATACAGAGTGCCCATATATCTATCTGCAACCAATGTACTATTTACCACATCTATTTACAATGTATATAACACCTGTTAAGATTTCTTTACATCGTGAATCGACTAATGAAAACAATTATCGACTCTAAAATCGATGTAATATTATTAATTTTATAATAATAATTTCTAAATAGTTTTAAAAATGATTTGATAATTCCACTAAATAATTACGTTAAAAAACAGACTTAATCTCACTAAACTAGTATAAACCATGCTTTATTAAATTGTTTATACTTTGTGTGACATCGTGGTTCTTTGTTGCGAGTCACTCGCGATTTAATTAAAATCTCTCCTTCGTATAAGGCTTAACACGCACTGCGATTTTTATTCGCGCGATTTTTTTCCGCACATTCTGCGACCTATGGAATTGTATGAAGCAGCACGCATTGCGGAAAAAAAATCGCGCGGAAATAATATCGCTACAAATCCGTGTTTTGCCTCAGAATCAACCGCACCGCGGCGCGGAATAAATTCGCGCGAATATTTTGAACTTTATGAACAGCTAGAAGGAGACAAAAATCGCGCGAAATTTTATCCGCAGTGCGTGTTAGTCAAATTCAGTACGCGGAAAAAAATTCGCGCAAATATAATTCGCGCGAATAAAAATCGCAGTGCGTGCTTAGCCTAAGGCATAGCACGCACTGCGATTTTTATTCGCGCGAATTTTTTTCCGCGCATTCTGTGACCTATGGAAATGTATGAAGCTGCACGCACTGCGGAAAAAAAATCGCGCTCAAATAGTACTAAAAAATTCGCGCGGAAAAAAAATCGCGCGAATGAAAATCGCAGTGCGTGTTAAGACTTAGTTACACACAGATTTTGGCAGTCGATTTCTCGCTATAAAGAATGTAAGGCTTAGCACGCACTGCGATTATAATTCGCGCGGATTTTTGTCCGCGTGCTGAATTTAACTAACACGCACTGCGAATAAAACTTCGCGCGATTTTTGTCTCCTTCTACCTGTTTATAGAGTTCAAAATATTCGCGCGAATTAAATTCGCGCCGCGTTGCGGTGGATTCTGTGGCAAAACACGGATTTCTTGCGATATTATTTCCGCGCGTTTTTTTTTCCGCAATGCGTGCTGCTTCATACAATTCCATAGATCGCAGAATGTGCGGAAAAAATTCGCGCGAATAATAATCGCAGTGCGTGTTAAGCCTTAGGCAAAGAACACTCTGCGATTTTTAATCGAGCGATTTTTTATCTGCCCATTTTGTGACCTATGGAAATGTATGAAGCTGCACGCATTGCGGAAAAAAATCACGCTCAAATAGGACTAAAAAATTCGCGCGAATAAAAATCGCAGTGCGTGCTATCCCTAAGGCATAGCACGCACTGCGATTTTGTTCGCGCGAATTTTTTTCCGCACATCTGTGACCTATGGAAATGTATGAAGCTGCACGGACCGCGGAAAAAAAAACGCGCGGAAATAATATCGCAAGAAATCCGTGTTTTGCCACAGAATCCACCGCACCGCGGCGCGGATAAAATTCGCGCGAATATTTTGAACTCTATGAACAGGTAGAAGGAGACAAAAATCGCGCGAAATTTTATCAGCAGTGCGTGTTAGTTAAATTCAGTACGCGGATAAAAAATCGCGCGAATAATATACGCGCGAGTTATAATCGCAGTGCGTGCTAAGCCTAAGAGAAACAACACAGTTCTTCTTGAAAAGAGGTATTGTACTGATGACCGATTGGAATTGGACGTGAGATTTTGACACACAACTGAGTTGCCAGCTTTTAAAGCCTATGCTACACTGTTGTCGACCAAGCCAAAAACCAAGGTCAACTTGGTCTGAAGCGGCCGTTTCAAACCGTGTCGACAGTGGTTTCAAACCAAATTTAGCATGACCTCCCAATGCCCTTGGTAGAAAGGCGTGCGTTGCCAACCAGTTGGTTGGCAACTTGTTTGAAGCCGTGTAGCCGCTTGTTAAAGCCTGTGCTACACGGTTTCCGACCAAGGCAAAAACCAAGGCGTGGAGCGATGTCGGCTACACAGTTTGAAACAAGCTGTTTATAACACTGCGCAGAGAGGACGTATTTACGCTCGTACTATTTCTTTTATTACAAAGACGTCATGGCGCCTTGCCTATCAAAACTTCATAAAGAATATACAAAGAACAATGGCAGGTGCTCATACATTGTTTTAGCTGAGATTAAAATTCTTCGTCATTATATGAAAAATATCTGGTTTAACTCAGGGTGATGTTCTGAATTAATTTATGCAAGAATTTTTGTTCGAGAATGTCGAGAATAATAGATATTTAGTCATAAACTTTTGTAGGTTATGTCAGGGTAACTTTTAATAATGTGTTTAATAGGTAATATTATTCAATTTCGTAGAAGTAAAAGGGGAATATCGCGTTCATATTTCCCTTACCTAGTTATTTCAGCATGAAATGTATAATTTATTGTTTTGAAAGAGTATATTTATTTAAACTAATCGACTTTGACGTGTATCAAAAGGTCGTCGTCTTATATTTTTATTTATTAAGATTTTTTTATCCGTTTTGAACCAGCCCAATTATACTTTAAAAAACGTAGACCGTTAATAGAATGTCTTTCGCTCACTTTCAGACGCTTAAGTTTAAGTCAGCTAAGATTTCGACATTGTTCTTTAAAAACTTAACTCTGGTCTTCCTATATCTTACTGATATTATAAATGTGAAAGTTTTGGTGGATTTGTGTATGTTTGTTGGTCAATCAAGCTAAAATTGTTAAGCGGATCAGGATGAATTTTGCCACAGAGATAGATTATAATCTTGAATAGCATTTATGCAACTTTTCATCACGGTATAATGTTCCCTTGGGATAAAAAAAAACACTTTTCACGCGGGCGAAGCCGCTGGCAGAAGCTAGTATATTTAATATAGGTAACTTTAAAGTAAAAAAATATACTTTAAAAAAATATCACATTCATTTTTCTTTTCAGTTGCATCTATACATGACTCTGATGTCAAATCCCAAAGACAGGGCAAGTCTTTGTATATATCGATAAGTTCCGTTATTACTTTACGTTCGCTATGTTGAGCCATTTTATGCGCGTGCGTCTGCGCTCGCCGCCTGCAGAAGCGCGACTGTCTGTCATACGCGTGGTTGTCTACAAGCGGCTACACGGTTTCAAACAAGTTGCCAACCAATTGGTCGGCAACGCACGCCTTTCTACCAAGGGCGTTGGAAGTTCATACTAAATTTCGTTGGAAACCACTGTCTACACGGTTGGAAATGGCCGCTTCAGGCCAAGGTGACCTTGGTTTTGACGGTGTAGCACAAGCTTCGACTACCACGCGTATAACATGAGTCGCGCTTCTGCAGGCGGCGAGCGTAGACGCACGCGTCGCTGCGCACAAAATGACTCAACAAAGCGAACGTATAGTATTATCGATATGTATAGAGACAGACTAAACTGAAAAAAAACTGCCTGGTACATTTTTTTTGAAGTATATTCTTTTACATTAAAAAGTACCTATATTAAATACACTAGCTTCTGCCAGCGGCTCGCCCGCGTGAAAAATGTTTTCTTATCCTAAGGGAACATTGTACCGGGATGAAAAGATGCCTATGTGCTGTGCCAGCTATTCCAGACTATAATCTATCCTTGTGGCAAATTTCATCCAGATCCGTTTAGGCACTTACAACAAACATACACAGATCCATCCAAACTTTCGCATTTATAATTTTAGTACGAAGATAGTAACATTAGAGTTTAGTTTTTAGGGTTCCGTACACAAAGGGTAAAAACGGGACCCTATTACTAAGACTCCACGGTCCGTATGTCTGTCTGTCTGTCTGTCACCAGGCTGTATCTCATGAAACGTGTTAGCTAGACAGTTGAAATTTTCACATATTATGATGTATTTCTGTTGCCGTTTTAACATTAAATACTAAAAACAGAATAAAATAAATATTTAAGTGGGGCTCCCATACAACAAACGTGTTTTGTTTGCCGTTTTTTGCGATAATGGTACGGAAACCTTCGTGCGTGAGTCCGATTCGCCCTTGGCCGGTTATTTTATTAAAGTTTATTAGTATATTCTTTTTGAAGTTTTGATAGGCAAGCCGCAATGACGTCGTTGTAATGAACGTACGGTACGAGCGTAAATACGTCCCCTCTCTCTGCGTAGCGTTCTAAACATACTGAGGTTGGGAGCTTGTTTCAAACCGTGTAGCCGGTATCGCCCCACGCGCTTCCAACCAAGGTGACCTTGGGTTTTGTCTTGGTCGTAACCTACACGGTGCACAGGCTTTAGGTTGTTGGAAGGTCAACCAAATTGAGTTGACCTATCAACAACCTTGGTTAATTGGGTACATAATCTTTTTTGGTTGATGCCCCAACCAAGAGAACCTTGGTCCAGCGGTTGTTCCGACTGTGTAGAAGGGATATTATTGTAAAATAAAATGTTCTCAAAAAACTCACACCATTTTGTTTAGATTCACAATAAAGAATTATATAAAATTCGGGGCCATCAACAATATGGAACGAATCAAGGAATAGAACGAAAATACGTCACCGTATCAAAGAATAAATTGAGAAAAAAATCGACTAAAAGATTTTCTATTCTATTTTTCTTTAAATTACTGAACGCATCATTTATTTATTTTCGTTTTGATTTTTAAGTTTGACAGCTAGAACGACAGCTAAAGTTGAAGATTGTTCTCGACTTTTTGAAAATGCTTTTTTATTATTTTCATCCACTATGTTGCAAATAAAATTAACTGTGTAAAGTCACCGGCTAAGTATAATCAGATTCCTAACTACCTCTCAATCAGACTGATCTGGATCGGAAGTAGAGGTTATACATTAGTTGTAAAATTTAAAAGTCATTGCAAAATAATAGCTCAAAATGTTTTGTTGGGGTAATGCGACCTATCATGAATTGTGTATAGAAGGACCGGAGACTCTTGATTTGGTAAGTCTCCTCTTAAAATCTGCTCTGGCTACGCTTTCGCTCTACATAGCGATTTTATTAAGCAGGCAAACATGGACGTATTTTGTAATCACAATTTACTAAAGATTTGTGTCGATAAATCTATTGATCATTTAAGTCTAATGATAACAGTGTAGAAATAATTATAAGGCCTAGTATTATTTTTCTTTTTATTTAACCATACAACAAAATAGTAACATAGCTTTCTTATTTCATCATAACATCTACCATATTTTAGGTACCCTATTGTAGAAATAGTACCTATTTCACTTATGCACACTTAAATAATTAATTTTCTTTAAATAAAATATATTTTGCTCTTTTTCTATTACAGGTTATAAAACCAACATTATCAAAATGGCGTGAAAGCAACCATATAAAGGCAGTGGCTGCCGGAGAGTTCCACACATTGTACCTCACAAACACTGGCCATTTGTATTCTTGTGGCAACAATGAAGTTGGACAATTGGGCCGCCATACCGATAATAGAGAAGGAAAATCTCCTGGTATTGTTACAATTTCTTTTATTTACCTAATATTTTTGGCTTATAAGTAATTCTTAAAACCCTCCCCCCCCCCCACACCCTTTTTCTAGAAGAAGTTGGCAACATGGAACTTAATATAGGTACTTAAAGAAATGGTTTTATGGACAATTTGATTAGATAAAAGTAGGATTTGCAATGTGAAAGATGTAAGGTGAAAGTTTAGATTATGATGTAATCAACTGTTAATTACAGGCATTTCTGTTAAGATAAATTACTGGATTTAATATAAAGCAGTAATTTTATATTATTTATTTTAAGAGTGAGAAATGTGGTGGCCCAGTGGTATTGGCCGCGACTTACAAGTGGTAGGTTGTGGGTTTGAGCCCAGGCAGGCGCTTTACTTTGTGTAAATTATTTCCTTACCACTGCTCTCAAAACGGTGAAGGAAATCATCGTGAGGAAACCGGCATGTTCTAGAACCAAAAATTCAAATACATGTGACTTCCACCAACCCACACTGGGCCAGCATGCTGGGTAACGGCCTATTCCCTGTGTCCCAGCAGTGGGAACAATAATTGGCTGATGATGTGTGATGTGATTTGTTATTAAGAGGAAATGCGGTCACATTCATTCGATTGAATATCCTAAGTTAAAGGTTGATTCGAGGTTCGGCTCTCGCCTATTTCCTTCTCCAATAATTGATCAATGTAAAACATATTCCATAAACTGAAAAAGAAAGATAATATGTACTGTGCCCCTATGTTTTCCTTTTTGATGATACATCATCTTTAGAAGCACTAGAACCCTCAAAAGATGCTTAAAATTGCTCTGTGAAAACATATATCTTTTATAATTCAATTTATAGCATATCTTTTAAATTGGTCCAATACTGGAGGAGGAAATGGGCGAATTATGACTTTTCACTAAGGAAATTCAGTCAGAGCTCTGTGCCGGCATTTCCTCTTAAAGTATATAAACAGAATTTGGAATAATTTAAAAGATATCAGTTTACCACTTAAGATTAAAACTAGCTGACCCCTGCAGCTTCGCTCCCGTCAACTGGCTACCTGCCTACCTACCCTACCCTGCCTACCCTACCCTGCCAACCCTGCCTACTCTGCCAACCCTGCCTACACTGCCTACCCTACCTACCTAACCCTACCTACCTACCTAATAATTTTTATCTATCATCAATAGTGTTCTCAGCGCACGCCAACATTTTGCTAGTAGCTTGCTACTGGTGAAAGAATTTTCAAAGATTACCCCTTACAACGTCACAAACTAACAAACTTTACCTCTTTATATCTTTAGTATAGATAAAAAGTCAGCCTATCTGTTTATTCAGATGAGATGTGACACTTCTAAACAAAACATTACATCACACCTGTATTCTCGGAATGGTTAGGCAGAGGTGAACTTATAAGGCTCACTGACAGCATGACATGGAAATGGCTTTTTTCGTGGACAATTGATTTTAGACCTTGCTGCGGCATAGCACGGCATTTTTCAGCATACCAAATCATTCTGCCGCTGCATGCCGTGGCGTTCGTGGAGAAATTAAGGATTTTCAAACACTAAATTCCTTGAAATTAGGTTGAAAAAGGAATGTCCACGAAAAATCCTTTGCCGTGCCAAGCCTTCAGTTAGCGCCGGCCCTAACTCACCCACATTTAAACAAAAATCAATCATTATGTACCAATTCATTTATACACAGTCATGTTTACACCTTGACCTATGGAAATCTAGGGCTGGAGAACTAGGAAATGCTTATATGTTTAACAATTAGCACTTGCATTTATCATTAATGTACAGTACAACTATTTTCTTAAAGTCCCTCGGCAATCATCGCATTTCCGAATACAAACGAATGCTAATTTCCATGTCCATCAATTATTAGATTTATCGTGTATAACAATTTAAATTCAGAACTAAGTAGGTACCTACTTTATTGTTGTTTTGTCTTGACTTCCGTGTGAAATATATAGAGCTATAAAAATAGGAGCTTTCCTCCCATTTTAAAATAAATAACATTATGTTAAAAGAGTATTAATAACTCTTTATACTTCCAAGTTGATTGAAAGCGTGCGGTCTGTACCAAGTGCAAAGGGCAACTGATAGAAAATAGAAATCCGACGACTGACGAAACACGAAGTTTGCCGAGTGATATTAAGAAAATGTTTGTACTGTATTCTATTTGATTGAGTTGACTGGGTATTTTAATAGTAATGTTGTCCTAAATACTCAAGGAAATGACTTGCAATGTACCCGAATACTGTAGCACGCTATTATTGTAAATTTATTAATCTTATCTCTTAAAAAATTATATTATCTTTATGAAAATATCTACATTGTCATGTTTTTGTTTTTGTTTAACTGCCGTTATTAGTTAGTTGGTAAGATAGTATGTGTATTGTGTGTGTCATTTATCTTGCAACTGCTTTTAAAAACAGTTATCCCCAACCAATTGATGACAATGCAGGGTTAACTAAAAGCTTGTTTTTAATTACTTTTTAGGGTTCTGTACCCAAAGTGTAAAAACGGAACCCTATTACTAAAACTCCGCGATCCGTCTGTCTGTCTCTCTGTCCGTCTGTCACCAGGCTGTATCTCATGAACCGTGATAGCTAGACAACTCAAAATTTTCATAGATGATGTATTTCTGTTGCCGCTATAAAAACAAATACCAAAAACATAATATTTATGTGGGGCTCCCATACAACAAACGTCACTTTTTTGCCGTTTTTTGCGATGATGATAGGGAACCCTTCGTGCGCGAGTCCGACTCGCACTTAGCCGGTTTTTTTTTAATGTATAATTTATATTCAACCCATATCCACCAAGTGCTGAGTTAGGTCTAGTGTCTCCAATGTTTATTGCCCTTTTATCTATAAAAGTTCATTTTCAGCACTAGTCGAGACATTCAAAGATTGCACTGTGTCATCAGTTGCTTGTGGAATACAGCATTCAGTTGCTCTGGATGAATGGGGACAGCTGTTCAGTTGGGGCTCAGATAGCATGGGCCAACTGGGCAGTAATCTGGGCACACATGCCCAGGATAAGCCCAAGTTTGTGAAGAACCTCGCAACAAGAAATGTTATTCAAGTTGCGTGTGGGGCATATCATTCCATAGCATTGACAAACAGTAAGTTAAATGTAATGTGTATTGCCATACTATTATTAGAGTGAATATGTGTGTATTACAAATATTTTATTTTTTATTCTGATTTGAATTCTTTTATTATCCTCAAAATTGTAAAAATTCTATGCTGTTAGGTACTTGTTGTAATAATATGTTTTGGAAGAGTGAAGTGCTCTACTACAGGCTATTTTAGCTTAAAAGAGCACTTAAATTACCAGATGTTTGTACATACTTGTGAAGGAATAATAAATTATTTGTATTTGTGTATGAATGTTCATGGCTATTCAAATGTAATGCACTGTCAATTTGAGTGGCGAGAGAAGTTTACCTTTAAGTCTATAATAGTCTTGAGTGAATGTTAGGTTACATTTCATACATACAGTAGGTGTCTTAGTTCAGCATAAAAAACAAAAACCTATGACTTTGCTCTATAGTGAGCAAATATCCCACAGGGACCTTGAATTTTTCTATGATATTATTTAAGTTTAGTTTAATTTTCATTTGTAGAATTACTTTTGACAAATATTTAAACAGCACAATTTTACTATTTTGCAATATTAGTTAAGATTAAGATTGTGTTAAGTAAATGTTATAAATTTTTGCGTTTCCTTTTAGATGGTGATCTATTTTCTTGGGGTGCAAATAGTTTCGGTCAGTGTGGATTAGGTACTATGACTAATAAGGAAATGATCCCACAACAAATTAATTCATTGCTTGGAGTTCCTATCGCAATGATTGCATGCGGCAGTAACCACACTTTTGCATTATCAAAGTAAGTAATTTTTAAACGGGCAAATCATGATTATTCTTTACTTAAGGCGCCTCCCCGAGCAAAACGCCGCGCTAGTCGAATTTTGTGCAGTTTTTAAGATTTTTCTACTTTTTATTTAAAAAGAAATATCAATTAATAAAAATACATTAAATTTCTACATAATGTTGATTCTAAAATGGTAGTACACTTTTTTTTTAAAGTGGTATATGTGTCACTAATCTCCTGCCAACAAAACCATAAAAATGTGAAATAATTATTTATAGCATGCATCTCCTCGTAAAGTGTTCATTAATTATTTTTTATACTAACACTAATGGATAGACAATTTGATAACGAACATTTTGAAAGTTTAATTTTTTTCAAAAGACCAACATTCGATTTTATAAAGATTTTATTCTAAAATCTGGGCGTATTCACTACCGTAATTCATGCGCCACCAGCGCCGCTTGGCCAATAGGAATGCTCATATCTCATGCTGATTTTTTGGTCGGGGTACGGCCTTAAATGACGATGCAAATGAGGAATTTAATACATATTAGAAAGTATAAAATTAAGTGTACAATTAGAAAAATATAATAATAAATCTGCATCAGTTATACCGTGATTCGCCAATTCAGAAGTGCAGTCATTGTGCTTAAGGTTACACTAGTCGAAAATTCTTCCATACAAACGTAGTCTAGGGATTATTCCACTGTTTGACGATGTACGTTCAAAATAAAAAGTGATATCTATTTGTCTCATCATTATCTAGCCCTGTATGGAAGCAAAAAACTAAAAATAGAAAATATTTGAAACTTATGAGCGTCGAAAGTTCCACATTTCGACACTAATTTTAACGCATTTTTGGGCGCGAATAAATACCATAAGAAGACGGAAAATTGCAAAACGGCCTCCATACAGGGATAGATTAGTAGTTCAACAATGCAAATAATTTTATTTTGAAAACATAGATTTAGTAGGTTTTTCATGATATCTAGACTGCCAAAGGTCTGTTTATAAAATTTCGCGCGCTCGGTTTCGTCCTAAATCATTATCCATTTCGCTACAAATTTGCAAAAGTGTGTATTCGTACGCGTACTAGCTTCCTACTGCTCATCACAGCATCAATCTCTTCCGCACGTGTTGTCGGTTGACATAAAATGCATTTTAACCTCGCGCACAAAATAGTTCGTGCTGTTGACTAGTGTACCTTTAATACATAATGCCAGAAATACTGAAATATGTATCACCTAAATAAATAATGTAAATTACCTGAATGTTCCGTATCTCATTGTGCCAGAAATAGGGATGTTTCCTGGGTAGCAAAATGATAATTCTATTTACTCCGTCAGTGAGATTATCAAATAATATTGGACCTGAATTTTTTGCTTTACCAAATCAATAAAAAATTACAAAGTTAAAACGCATCAAAGTTCAGAAGTGGGGGCTTGGGACGTCACTTAGGCAGTATAAAGTGTACTAGCGGCGTGACGTTTCACGACATTTCAACGCATTATATCGTCGTAACTTTACGGTTACGTGTCAAAAGAAAAATACGTGTCCAATATTTTTTAATAATCTACCTGACGGACAAAAAACTAATTTTCAGTAAACTACCCTATTGTAATGGAAACAACCTTATTTACTATGTATTATGGACAGTAGTTATAAACCAATTCGTTCCAGAAATGTACAGAAAATATGAAGCAGTTGCTATCAGTTTTTGTAGGGATATTACTAAAATTTTATCATTGTGGTTGATAAACATTGGTTAACGTAATGCCCGTACGATGGGTTGCGCTATTCATGATGACATATCGTAAAATATTTTACAGTGCGTATAGTTCTCGCCCAAACTTATGGGGCGCCCTGAAGTTGGCTTTCCGATTCGCAACGGACGGAACGGTGCTGTTTTTGTATGAGATTTACTACTGCGCAGTCATTGTAGAAGTTTGAAGTTTGGCGAGAACTATACATTGATTCTGCGCCCTATCTCTTCCTGGTCGTGTCGTATTGCCGTCTCCTCCTAGAACTATGCCATTGAAAGAGCACCTTTGTACCGCACACATTTCTACTGTACTATAATATCCCGTATGTACTTGGTCAGCCAATATTCGGGCCGAAGGAATTTGTTGCTCACAAGTTTAATTATTGTTTTCTTACTCAGATCCGGTGCAGTATTCGGATGGGGTAAAAACACGCATGGCCAGTTGGGACTGCAAGATAGAGAAAATAAATGTTTCCCATCGCATTTAAAGACTTTGAGAAATGTTAAGGTACTGTCAACATGATCTATAAGTGAAGTATAGACTTATTTCAGGAACCTTCGTTCTCGTTATGTAGTTTTACTGTCAAAATGATCTATAAGTGAAGTATATACTTATTTCAGGAATCTTCGTTCTCGTTCTGTAGTTTCTGCCTACACCCACGGGAAAAAGGCGTGCTTTATATTATATTGCTGTGTATTTATATGGTTTAATTAATTTTGTGTAATACATAGATTTTTGAGCAGATTTGTTCAAGAGATGGAAGGCACTACTAAAGCAAAACATAGACTTGTAAAAAAAAACAGCCACATAAATAAACCATTAGAGTGTCCTAGATCCTACTCGAGTGTGAGCAGTGGGCAGGATAGGATAGATGGACCCCTTTTCCGCACTTAGACTTGCATTTGGTCCGTTGTACGTGCAGGCCTCCTCTCTGTGAGAGGGAATGGGGCCGTAATCCACCACGTGGGCCCAGTGCGTGTTGGTCGGTGTCATGTTTTCGAATTTATTATTGTAAGACATGCCGGTTTCCTCACGATATTTTGCTTCACCATTTTTGAGAGCAGTGGTGATGTAATAATATGCACAAAGTAAAACGCCTGCCTGGGTTCGAACCCATGACCTACAACTTGTAAGTGAGCAGTGGGAATTTTTCCCATTACGCAAAGCTGATCGAGCAGCGATACCGCCACGTAATTAAGAGTAAACAAACCAAGTTTATAAAAGTGCGACAGCTTTTTTTTTTTTTTTGTAACATATGTATACACAAATATAATCCAAAACGATTAAAACATGCACATGAGCCTTTCAAACACTGTATAAACTCAAAAAACAGGCACCATAGACAGGATAGAAGCTGTTTTTTTTGCTTGATCCAGTAAGCGAAATTGGCAGTAAGATCCCTATATATATATATTTCTATTTATTGCTCTCTGCACTCACAGTTTGACCCAACACGTGCAGAGAGTCAATAATTATAGAATTACATCATCATCTGCCTAGCCTTTTTCCCAACTATATTGGGGTCGGCTTCCAGTCTTACCGGATTCAGCTAAGTACCAGTGTTTTACATGGAGCGACTGCTTATCTGACCTCCACAACCCAGTAACTGGGTAACACGGTACCCCTTGGCAAGACTGGTGTCAGATCTCAAGCTTCTGACTACCTGTAACGACTGTCAAAGATCTTCAAATGACAGCCGGGACCAACGGCTTAACGTGCTTTCCGAGGCACGGAGGAAACTCGGTATGTTGAAATGATCACCCATCCACTGACCGACCTCGTCAAGCGTTGCTTAACCTTGATGATCGACCCGTGCGGCTGTTATTATTTAGCCACGAGCTCCTCAATTATAGAATAACATAAGACGAATAATAATTTAAAATTCACACAGATTAAACACAGACAGGCAAATCAATTGAACTAACATTAATAAACAAATAATAATTCAATTAAAAATAATTCAACAATTCAATAATAACAGTCCAGTAATAAAAAGTCAACAATAATAATTTAAATTCAGTAATAATTCAATAATAATATGTAATTCAACAATAACAATTTCATAATAATAATTCAACAATATTCAATAATTTCCAATTAACTCATTTAGTCGTTAAAACACTCTTTGCAACCCTTTAAAAATACGCGCACATTGGAGCACGCATATTGTTCAAGCAATGATCCCTATTATCCATCTTATAGTATAACAAAATCATTTTTTTGTAGGTGTGTCACATCGCTTGCGGAGAAGATTTTACCGTGTTCCTGACGTTAGATGGCGGTGTCTTCACATGCGGCACTGGTGAATACGGCCAGACTGGACACGGCACTACCAGAGATGAGCTGGTTCCTAGAAAAGTAAGTAGCAATCCATACTTAATATTATAAATGCGAAAGTGCTGCGTAGACCGTCCAACAGCGGGGTTCGTGAGCAACTGCACGCTTGAACGCAAAACTGACCTCGCGAACGCTTGACCGCGTGACCGCTCTCTGTCTGATAGAACCCTAAGGATCGTAGCAGGTAGCGTTCGGTAATATCAACCTATGCGAAAAAAGGCGTCAATTTATGTATGTGTAACTCTGTCTGTCTGCTTATCTTTTCACGCTTTGAACGGCTGAACGGATTTGGATAAGACTTGGCTGAACAATATTCTGGGTTAGGATATCGGATACTTCTTATCCCGAGAGTCCCTTAGGATAATTTTCACGCTGGCGAAATCGTTTGTAGATGCTAGTCTTGGATATATTACAGAGTGCCCTGATTAATAAACCCTATTTCGGTGATCATCGCAAATCCGTGGCTACGCTACGCTTCGCAAAAAATTTTTGTTCAAGACTGCTTGGCTGCGCCGTACTAATAAAACCCTTAGCTTAAATGTGTTTGTTCCTTGAATTTATCCTGTTTAAATTTTAAGGATATGATTAAACGTAATCAAAACGCGTAATTTGGTTATAATAACTAATAAACCAGTAAAAATGGCTTAGCCTGCATTGCGCCTGACAAACCAAAATTCTAGTTTTCATGCTAATTTGTAGACTTATATATTTCGTGCTTTGAATATAAATGGAATGCTGGCGGTATCTATTTCATCCTTAGTATGACTTTTCACACAAATACTCATCATTAATATTTAATGATGAGTTAAATCAATGAGTCATAATAATAACAATGTCAACTAATAGTGTTGTAATCCTCAGGTTATGGAGTTAATGGGCAGTACGGTAACGCAAGTGGTTTGCGGGCGCCGGCACGTTCTCTGCCGGGTCGGTGACCGTATCCTAGCTTGTGGCTACGGCGCCAGGGGCCAGCTTGGCTGCCCACACATGGCCTTCGCCTTAGTCCCAACACCAGTCTCTTTCATTTCTAACGATGAATCGCCGGTGAGTGCTCAACGTTTGAACAATCATTATCAGCATCTTGGGTGAAAGACATTCGTTATTACATGAGCCCTTTTCACACAGTTTTATAGAAATGAATTTTGCCATTGAACTACTAAAAATGATAGCATCCTCTTAAATGTGAATGAAACTTACCTTAAGTTTAATTTTTTGGTTTTCAAGTTTAAGTCTTGCTTTATTGAATGGTTAACGTGTCCTGAGGCCTAAGTTAGAACTTTGACCAGCTTGCTTAGTAAAAAGCCGCTAATATTGTATTTCTTATGTTATCGCATCACCGCCGCTACGCCCGTTTGGTTTGCCACAATAATAGAATAGGCTGTGAAATAATAAATTCATTTATATCAAGTCATAACATTCAATTGTATTGTTTTCGATACAGACTGAAAATCCTGGCGCAAGCAAGGTAAATGAGTATATTGCTTAGTAATAAGGCCTTATTAGATAGTAGTTTCCTTTCTTTTCTGCACTTCTCCCTTCTTTTGACACTAGTGTACAATTCATTAGCACAGAGTGCACCTTCTCCATACAGTCGTTATTCGCATACCGATCTCCGAAAGGAGGATTGCATTGTAAAATGTCTTGCGAGCAGGGGCGGCATATATTTGCGAAGCCCTTGTCCTTTTTGCATTAAATGTGATAAAGTGATGATAGACAAGAAATGCAAAACTTGGCCCATTTTATTATTAATACTTAAGGGTACACTAGTCGACGGCACGAACTATTTTGTGCGCGGGGTTAAAATGCATTTTATATCAACCGACAACACGTGTGGAAGAGATAGATGCTGTGATGAGCACTAGGAAGCCAGATCGCGTACGAATACACACTTTTGCAAATTTGAAGCGAAATGGATAATGATTTAGGACGAAACCGAGCGCGCGAAATTTTATAAACAGACCTTTGGCAGTCTAGATATCATGTAAAAACTACTAAATCTATCTGTTCAAAATAAAATTATTTGCATTGTTGAACTACTAATCTATCCCTGTATGGAGGCCGTTTCGCAATTTTCCGTCTTCTTATGGTATTTATTCGCGCCCAAAAATGCGTTAAAATTTGTGTCGAAATGTGGAACTTTCGATGCTCATAACTTTCAAATATTTTCTTTTTTGTTTCCATACAGGGCTAGATAATGATGAGACAAATTGATATCACCCCCCCCCCCCCCCCCCCCTAAGACCGCCACTCTGCTTGCGCGAGTGTTTTGTCAATGCAGTAACTGACTGTATGGAGATGGGTTTTGATAGACTGTGGTTAGTGTGTTTTATGTAGGAATTTATTAGGTAAATGGATTTGTGCTGGTTGCTTAATTTTCTTTTTTATTCTTTTGACTCAATAATTGTAATAAAAAGAGATCTTGTCGACCTAGTATTAGAATGGGACTCAGGACCAATCTATCTCTTCATTACGGGTTCGAACCCCTAAAGTGACGAACGTCTAAGGGGATTTCTTTTAGAAATATATCTGATAACGTTGCAAATGTGTATATGCAAAATATCGTTACTCGATATTTACCCCTCTGTATATTTTTCGGCCATGTTGACATCACTCTCATTGTTTATAATGATAACCTATATAGAAATAGCCTGATAAAGGTTATTAATGTGAACTATTGCATTGTTCTTCAGCTTAAGAAGAAACAGAAAGTCGAGGCCGCGACATCAATAACTCGAAATAGCACCGCGGGCGTTTCCAAACTAAATGTTGAGTCATCTGTACCTGTATATTTAAAAATTTAATAGTATTATGTTTAAAGTGCCGCAATTTATTTATTATTATTTTTATTTGTAGATTATTTAGATTTTTATGTATTGGTCTATTTTGTAGCTGGGCTCTATTATTTTGTTCTTAGTTATGTATTTTTTTTTATAGAACTGTTTTAGATTTAATGCATGATAAACTTTAATGTTAGTAGATAAATTGATTCAATTCCAATTTTAAATTGCGCGTTAGACAGAAAGCGGAATATGGGTGCGTTAGCAGTAGTGGTGACAAACATCATCATCTTCCTGCCCCGTTACTTGGGGTCGGCGCAACACGTTTTCTTCGTGACAACCACATGTTCTATTTTGAAATGCGAACGAGTTTACGGTACATACCTACAATACGGGGGATTCCCACAGAATAAACGATCGCATGCGAGAGATCACCATAATATAAGAGGTGCCAACGATTCGGTAATTTCCCGACACAAAAGTTGAAGTAGTTGGACGTGTGTTGCGTAATACCAAATTACCTATAGATTGAAAGTCCCCTACTTCAAATAAATTATACAACATACAGTAGGTTAAATTTAAACATGCAGCCGGTATTGATCGCCGTGATCGTGGTTATCCTATACCGTGCTCACGTGTTGGAGGAAATAGCTTTTTTTTGCAGTTTATGAGATATTAGCGATTTAGTTAATAAATAACCAGAACCATATTTACATAAAATCTTTTTTTATAATAAATAAACAGACTTCCAAAGCGAGACACAATAAAGTGCAAAATAACTTCCTTACTTTTGGCACCTCTTGTTTTATCGTTTTGCTACACAATATTCACATAAATGTTACTCTTTGCGGGCTTCTGAACAGGTTTGACCATGGCCCACCTTTCCTCATTGCCGTAGGTTGCTGAATACTGGGCCAAAATTAATATAAAAAAAAAGTTAATTAAAAAAATCAAACAATCATTCGGACTTTTTGACTTTTTTTAATTAACTTTTTTTATTTATAAATTTTAGTTAACGTTTCTTTTGAGTTAGTTACATTTAAACATATAAGTGTTGTATACTTTTTGAATCACCTCTTCAAAACCTTTATTTTGATACACTCACACGAAGTGTTTGGAAGAAAAAAAAAAGGCATTTTTCTATTTTCCAATTTTATTGTAGCCAGTGACACATGCAAGGTTAAGACGAATCGATTGACGTAAGAATCATCAAAATTGGCCAACGCGTTTAGTCTCTAGAACGCCACATAGGAACAAACATACATACATACATTGACTGATAAACACATTACCCTCTTTCGGCAGTCGGGTAAAAACAGTATTTGCCATCGAAACGCTAAGAAAAACTGGGTCTCCTTTTTTGTACTCGGTTAAAAAGTTACTTGCACTGTTTCATATTCCGCTTTCTTTTAGCACGCATTTTTTTAAATAAATTTTCTGTTATGTCTTATGTCAGTGCATTGATGAAAATTTATGATTAAATTCATTGCTTTTGCACTGTGATTTAATGTCATGTCATGAATGTACCTAATGATGACATAAAAATATCTGTTATGTTTTTAATTTATTATAACACAGGGTGTTTATTTGTGGTTTAAGCCTGTTTGAAGAAGGTGATATAGCTTAATATTAGCAATAAGAAATTAATTGAATTTGATATTTTTGGTTTGAAATAAAAAATCACCATATTTAAACTCGTTTAAAAACAAAAATCCACCTTTTGTCTCCACCTAATGGAAATAACTAAACGGTGAAATTGTTTGCAGTTTTCACAAGATATCTTCAAGGGTCCTATAAAGGTGTTTGCAGGCGGTGATCACAGTTTCCTAATTATAGACCATGACAGATCTGGGCCGGTTGACTACCGTATTCAGGATCATACGAAGCAAATTGTAACATTGACAATTTCTAAGTTGGCAGCTTGCGAAGTTTTTAAAGACTGCGATGTTGTTAGTCAGGTGAGATTTTTTGCTACCTAATGCATACTGTTGAGTCATCGACCATACAGCCTCTAGACGCCTAATGCTTGATCGAATACATCAAAATAATTCTGTCAACTAGCTGAGGTATGAGGCACGGGACGACTGCGCTCTGATTGGTCCTTACCAACGTCATTTCGCCGAACTAGGGATGGGAGAGGTTTAAATAAAACCACGAAGGTATCAATATTTTTTTAAATTGTTAGTGTACTTAATATTTTTATTTGTTAATGTTAGCTACTTTTATTATTAATTATACAGTAATAACATAAAATGCAAAAACTAAAAACAAAATTCTAAAGATAACATATATTTTCGGCGGTTGTTTAATAATATTAAATATTAGTAAAAAAAACAATCAATAGAAAAAATACCTAAATTCTAAAATCAAAATAATTATCTATAAAATACAAAAATCAGTTTACAATATTTCCCCTGCTGGAACAGAGGCCTTTTCTCCGTAAGAGAAAACTTTTCTAAGAGAATTCACCTATTTTTTGTGCAATAAAAATCACCACTATACTAATCATTTTCAACCACTATACAAATCAATATTCGTTTCACAATTAATTTAACAAATAATAAACTATTTAATTTAATGTCTCTTTTTTGTATAATTGTATGTAGGTTTCTAGTTTTATCCATAACAGATTTGATCATAGATTATGGTGCATCACTAGTTTTGCGTACCAAATTATAGAGGAAAAGAGATAGATAAAAAAGTACATTAAAAAGAAAGAGACGAAAACACAAAAGACATCAACGAGCGCGACAAAATTTGTGCTGTTGCAGTTTACACCTACAATAATGACCAGTACAAAATGAACTCCGATAAATAATATCAGAAAATAAATCTGATTATGATTATGTAACTATTAACTTACCGATGAAATGTTATGTCATTTTTCGGGAAACTCGAGTTCTGGCTGTTGTTACCACACCAACGTACGGTACAAGGGGCCATTATAATATTAATTTTACCAATTTGTAATTGCCTGAAGCGGCAGTGTTTACGGCTCACGGAAGTGGTCGCTACTAATTCGAAATTGTCGAGTGGCTACCTATATTACCAGTATATGATTATTTTAGTCATATGTGTTGACAGACATCGCTCGCCTGTTGTTAGGCGTCTAGAGGCTGTATGGTCGATGTGTTGAGTCTACAGTGTAGACTGTATAAAATGGATAATTGCCAAATCATATTTTTATTTGTCTATGATGTTTCAATTCCCAATTTAAAGTTTCAAATATGTAATTAAAATCAAAGTCTAGATAAATAAAAATAAAATAAAACTACGGACGCGTATAAAACGGCAGGGTTCATAGGGTGTCAAAAAATTCGTCCACATCGCTGTCAACGTGAAAAGTGCCCAGAACGCTGGCAGCATTGCCACGTTGGATGGCAATGCTGATTCTCTGGCCAAGGAAAAACCCAGCCGTCTGGTCACGTGAATAAGTCTAGATTAAAATAAAACATAATTCCTTTCCTTGACATATTGCTGTGATACATTTGCTTGTAAATAGGGATGTTTTCTGAGTAGAACAATGATAATTCTATTTAGTTCGTCAGTGAGATTATCAAATAATATTGGATCCGTATTTTTTGATTTATCAAATAAATAAAAAATGACAAAGATAAAGCGCATCTAAGTTCAGCAGTGGGGGCTTGTGACGTCAATTCGTCAGTATAAAGTGTAACACACCGTGACGTCACACGATATTTCAACGCACTGTATCGTCGAAATTTTTATTTACTTGGCATAAGAAAAATACGTGTCCAATATTTTTAGCTTATCTAACTGACGCGGACGGACTAAATACATATTTTTTGTCAACTAGCCTATTGCTATTTCTGAGTTCAGAAATAAATCAAACTCTGTAAAATATCAATAAACTATACAAGGTCAAATGAAAATAAATATAGAATCTAAACTCATCATTTCCATCACTTTTGACCTTGTATCATCATCTTCCAGCCCTTGTCTCTGTGTTACCTGTCAACCGTAACGCTATCATTTAATACCTTTTTAGGGTTCCGTACCCAATGGGTAAAAACGGGACCCTATTACTAATACTCCACGATCCGTCTGTCTGTATGTCCGTCTGTCACCAGGCTGGATCTCATGAACCGAATGTATTTCTGTTGCCGCTATAACAACAAATACAATAAAATAAAATAAATAAAAACATAATAAAATAAATATTTAAGTGGGGCTCCCATACAAAAAACGTGTTTTTTTGCCGTTTTTTTGCGATATGGGTACGGAACCCTTCGTGCGTGAGTCCGACTTGCACTTGGCCGGTTTTTTATTATTACTAAGATCGAGTTTTTTCAATGTCATTCCTTACACAATCCATCCTTCCTTAGTAAATTAATAATACTACAATTTTAATTCTTGTAGGATACGCTAGCATATTTGGAGACGGTATTCGGCTCCCTGGCGTGTGTCAACGGCTCGTTCCTAGCGCCGAACAATGCCCACTTTGGCTGCAACACTAAAGTGCCTGGTGTGGATGTCGGCAAGGCGGAGGAAGCATTCACGTTAGTTAGCCGATTTGAAAATACTACAATCAAGGAACTTGTGAGTTGTTTTGTATTTTTAACTAAATCATTGTTTCAAAATGGTACTTACCATACAGGCTTCTGTGAGTTATTGTGGACTCAAAATTTGACAACAAGTCATATTTTAGGTGATTTGCCACCATGTGCGGTTCAACTATGAATTGGCTTAGACTAATTTCGAAAGTGCCTTGCAAATTATTATGGGCTCTGTAAATATTTTATTGACTCATTCATTCATTCTTTGAGTTTGTCAATCTTTGATAAAATACAATGCAGATAGATATATAGTGGGACTCCCTTCGCCGCACTTAGCCTCTCATTCGGTCCGCTGTACGTGGGGCTTCTGGCTAACAAAGAAAGCCTAGCTCCGCCTAGAAGCACAGAAGGTTCTTGGGGGGCTTCACAGGCTTTGCGGAGCGACCTCACTGTTCCGAGAATTTCTGCACGTTGAAATGCCGCGGCCTCACTTCCCAGGAGGACATCAAAAAAGTAACACAGACCAAATATCTTGGCGTGATTGTTGACCAACGGCTATCCTGGTATCCACATCTTGAACAAGTCACAAATAGGGTTAGGAGATTGAGTTGGATTTTTAAGACACTTCGTCATATTGTACCAAAAAAAAAATAACAGTAATCGAGACCACCCAAGAAATGTTCTAAATGAGATCTACTTGGCTCAGGTTCAGTCAGTTTTGCTATACTGTATTCCTATTTGGGGAGGAGCAGTGAAAACCAACTTTATAGTTGTAGAGCGAGCTCAAACGAGCACTGATAAAGATCATGTATTTTAAAAACAAAAGATATCCCACTGAGATCTTATACAAAAATAGTGACCTTATTTCCGTAAGAAAACTGTACATTATGCAAACAGTCTTAAAACGGCACAAAACCCTGCCTTATGACCCAGTTGTATTTCAGAAAAGAAGGGCTGACATTGTTGCACAAATCCCACAGACTAAAACGATGTTTGCCACCAGGCAATTTAGTAAACGATCTGCTAAACTATATAATAAAATAAACAAAATAATAGACTTATACAATAAAACAAGTTTTGAATGTAAGAAAATCTTAACCAATTGGATTAAGACACTTACTTATGATGACACGGAGGCACTTCTAGAGCACATACATTAGCAAATGCACCATCACATACAATTTCACACACACACTTACACACACTCCCACACACATCCTCACTACACTCTCACATCCACCCTCACACACTTACACCCCCACAGTTTGACTACGCACAGATTTTCCACATACTCTCAACTTCACCATAGTATTATTTGTCATTATTAACCAACTACTTGTACTGACAGTGTTATTAATTATTGCTATATTATGGAAGAGCGGAGTCTCCTAACACAGGCATTATTTGCTTAAAAGGAGGCTCCAAACACTAAACCGTTATGTAAACTGAAGCATCAATAAAACTTTATTATTATTTTAAAAAAAATGTAACACATCATTATTCTGCCGTATGATGCCTAATTGTGAACTAAGGAATTTCCCAAGCATTGCCACAACGACCGGTCGTAAGCTGCTCACTTCCAGCATATTGTTCTCACGTCCCTCAAAACCATAATTAAAACTGAACATAATATTCACTTGTTTTCAGATATTCAGTCACCTAACAGAGAATATAATAAAGAAGATGAAAGTGTCACCGCCTGACGCGGAGGTTCTCAGAATGTTCCTAGTCTTACCTCTGTATCATGAAATGCGAAATCCTCGTCGACACGTCGAATTACAGGTATAAGCAGCTTTATTTCGTACCTTAGAAAACATATCATGCATTAATTTTCAGTCTCCTTATTCAACAATTCAATTGATGATTCTTACATATGAGCATCTTAAAACGGTGAAGGAAAACATCGTGAGGAAACCGGCATGTCCTGGAACCAAAAATTCGAAGACATGTGACATCCACCAACCCGCACTGGGCCCGCGTGGTGGATTAAGGCCCATTACCTCTCTCACAGAGAGGATGCCTGTGTCCCTGCAGAGGGAACATTACAAGGCTGATGATGATGATGACATATGAGCATAAAATGGTATATTCTTCCCTCATACTTTTCTTGAAAGTCTAACAAATTTCCTTATTAATGTTATAAAAATATGCATTACATTATTGAATAAACTTAGCCCTTCGAGAGATGGCTGACGTCACATCTCGACACATTCTAACATTCGACTTGTAGTTGGATGGGCAGGCACTCTCTGGTAAATATATACATAAAAATAAAGATATGTGTAGCTCAAACAGACCCGGCCCATTCAAAGACAACCAGAAATATTAAAACATTGAAAATTTTCTCCCTAGGGTCCGTTTGCAGAGGCGTTCAACAATTTATCCACCCATCCTCAGAGGATAGTGAATTTATGGTGGGAGGCGCAAACACCAGAATATTTCGAAATGCTAGTCGATATATTCAAAAGTGTTATTGTGTACGAACTCATGCAGCCTACAGTACGCGCGAACAAGGTATATGATATAAAAATCTCTAAGGAGAAACTAAAAATGTTTGAAACAAATCAAACTTAATAGTATCACGCCCGATTTTTTTCTGGTTCCAGAAAATTTACTTTTCTCACAGCATAATACAAATACTCAATACTCTATCGTCTTTGAACAAAATAAACTTCACAAATCCAAAGAAACCGAAGATTCCAGCTGAATGTTTTTATATTGAAGACTTGTGCGATCATGTGGATATTGCAACTGATTACATTACCTGGCTGTCTGATCATACTGTAAGTACTAATAAGAATAATACAAATTCTTTGTATCATTCACCTGTATTCTGTATATTAATCCTAGACCTGAATTAATTAATAACTTGCTCTCAAATTCGACATATCTAAAGTACACAACCCTTCATGTAGATTTAAGCAACCGCTTTAGACAACCGCTTGAGAGCTGATGAGGAAACTCAGGTGCCATATTCTAACGTTTTAATGCCATCATATTTATTTATTTTATTTATATATACTTTATTGTACACCAAGATAAAGATAATTGAAAAAGACATCATAGAACAAAAACAAACATACAACAGGGGGCCTTATCTTATATGAATGGTAAGAGACAGCCTGGACACAATATGGGGTTGCACTTGGTGCAAATTTTTCAACAAATAACTACAGTGCGAGAGACTATAATTATGATACCATTAATACTTCACAATACGGCCCCTGAGAGTAAGTTATTAATATTGTTTAACAATCATACACCATTTATTTGTAATTCAATGCCTTATGTGACCCATAAATGTACCAAATAACTGGCTAAATGCAACAATAACTTTTTTGCAGTCTGCCAATCCTCATATGTGTAACTACGCGTTCCTATTCGACGTTCAATGCAAATCATTGTTACTAAAAATAGATCAACAGTTGCAAATGCAAATAGCTATCAGTAGAGCTGCCACGCAGATATTCACCCGACTGTTCATGGATCCCACCTATGAGTACCAAAGAGACCAGTTTCTTAATCTTACGGTATCCAGGACCAGTATTGTAAGAGACACAATGGCGCAAATCAGTAATCATGAGACTTCGCAGTTGAAGAAACCGCTTAGAGTAAGTATTTCGTAAAATTGAATATGTTTCAAGTCAGTTGACTATCGTCATCGCTCACTAACGCAACCAAGCAGTTCCTACTAAAAGTATAGCCTGTAATTTTAAAATTATCTTTCATATCTGAATAAAAGTTTGACAGTAAGCTAACAAGGTCATCAGAAAATCTTCGTCAGAATCCATTCTAGGCCTTACGATGGCCGGGGTCGCGGGCTTTCAGATAAGGGGACTGTCCGCCCACCAAATGACTCCAGGAAAGATGACGCACGGTGATCACTTGCTGCCGTGCACAGTAAGGCTCAGGGAGCAAGCTATTCCAGCCCCCAGGGATGTACCCTAACAGGCGTTTTACAGAGGAGATTCCGGGGTGGGCTTTTAGGAGGTCACGGGCCGCTTACTTGTGCTGATGGTGGTCACAGGGGTGGTTTTTTTATTTTTTTATTTGTGATGGGTTTGCTCTTGACTCTATTAGGTAAAAATCCCATACTCCCTGGTTTTTGACCCAAAAGTGCAGGCGCCTTTTGAAGGTTGCGCCCCGAAAACCAAAAAGAAAGGCCGTACTATCGACGGGCGTCCTTCATTTTGACTCATTGATCACTGCTATAGGCCCTCTAATATAAAGTATAAATTACAATGGGTTATGCGCACTTCGTCCCGCGTTCTCAGTAGGTCACATTAGCATTTCGCCCCATTCTCAGTTGGACTTGCTCGCGGTTGGTCCCATGCAACTAGTTCGTAAGGATGTAGGTTTATTGACCAAAACAATTCGGTGCCTGCTGGCGCATATTTGTTGCACCTATACAAAACTTAAGAGCAAACTTGTAGTAATCTCTTTATTTCTAAATCTCCAGGCACAAAATTTTATCAAATTACCATTTTAATGATCCCGCTGCTGGGACACAGGCCTGCTCTCTAGGAGAGTGAGTGGGTCGTAAACCACCACGCGGGCCTCGTGCGGTTTGTTGGATGTCACATGTCTTCGAATATTTGATTCTAGGATATGCCGGTTTCTTCACGAGTGGTGATGAAATTAATTGCACAAAATAATGCGCCTGCCTGGCTTCGAACTGACAACTTAAAACTCGTAAATTTGCAAACAATTTGCGTGACATTTAATGTTCTTTCAGGTAGAATTCGTCGGTGAAGAAGCAGAAGATGCAGGTGGGGTTAAAAAAGAGTTCTTCCTGTTGCTCCTGAAGGAAATCTTCGACCCCGTGTATGGCATGTTCAAGCAGTCCGAAGAAACTAACATGATTTGGTTCTCCAACAATCCATTCGAAGATGACGTCATGTATTATTTAATTGGTAAGTTGAGTTAGTCCTTTGCAAAAAAGACTGGCCGTGTCTGGTTCTCGCACTCGAATTGGTTGCTCCAAGCCTATTCCTGCACCATAAGTAAATGTTTTGACAGCTCGAAACCCGCACGGCTCCCTTTTATTTTGACAACTGAACAGTATTCATTGCGTGCCCGGTCGATCGTGACACCGCGACTGATTCAGTAGGAATGACATTTCATAAAAGTGACACCGACTGATCCTTAGTTTTTCACAGCCGTCAACATCTGACGTATTTTTTGTGTCAAAACTGTGCCTATCTCAGTCGTACGTAGTGTAACAGACAA
Source organism: Orthosia incerta (assembly GCA_948252205.1). Taxonomy (NCBI): domain Eukaryota; kingdom Metazoa; phylum Arthropoda; class Insecta; order Lepidoptera; family Noctuidae; genus Orthosia; species Orthosia incerta. The sequence goes on from OX411748.1 coordinate 14,870,801, forward strand.
GGACATATAACCACTCATACAGCCGCCAACCCCGGCCCCCGCTACTTTAGGCTCCTAATTTTTTATGTCGGGTGCGGGGTCAACTACCTGAGGCGTAATTTTGTAAAGCTTGTGTTATTAAAAATATGTGTGATCTAATGATTGATTTATGTAAAACAGGGTGTAAATATAATGGTTACATTTTTTTTTCTATCTACTTTTGTAAAATAGACTGAGAAAATTTCGCTTCTGCTGACAACAATTTATTTACTAATATTTTACAAGTCCAAACTGGAATAAACCATTTGAAATCTGATAGCTTATTTCATCACGATTCCAACAATATAAGTTTCATGTAGGGTTCCCATACAAAACTTTCGAGATCACGGCGCTTTAGTCGCGCGCGGAAAACTCGCGCCATCGCGCCCGGCCGACTCGTCACAGACCTGTCAAAACGCGTGACAGATCTGTGATCTGTCACGGTCGACTGGCTAAGCTGTAGAGTAAACGGATTTTTAAACATATGAAGCAATTAATGCAAGAAAACTACGCGAACGCCATTTTTAAGTTACGCAATTAGGGTGCTGGTACTACTACTACTAAACTCGATCCTTAGCTTTCGCATTTGTGTAAAATTCTGACCTGTATCTCTATTCTATCTTTAAATAGTATTTAAAATAAGCCACTGTCTGCCTCCGTCTATTTCTCCGCTTACTTCTTCTAACGGATTTTGATATGATTTTACTAATTGAGCGATAAAAGAGGAAGATTTTGTATTGAATTTGTCCAAGCCAGGGTTGGTCGTTAGTTACTATATAAATCTATATGAGTACAGTCACAAATATTGTGAATCTACTTCTATTTCAGAAATGTTAAAGCTTCGTTTCTATTTACAGGTGCCATTTATGGTCTCGCTATATACAATTCCATTATTATTTACGTTCCGTTCCCGTTGGTTTTATACAAGAAGGTGTTAGAAGAAGCCGTCATGTTGGATGACCTGTCGGATCTGTATCCTACTCTCGCCAACAGTCTTAAAAGTTTGTTGGACTACCCTGATGAGGATGTGGAAGATGTATGTGTTTAGTATATTTTATCTTATCCATATTATTATAAATGCTTAATACAGTGGGCCTCTAATCCGGAGCCGCGCCACAGATAATATAATACTACAGTACAGATACCCAATCCCATACAAAGAAATGTCACCTCCTTAAGTAGGGCTATTGGTCGGGCTATTTTTTCTTTTTCAATATTTTTAACAGGCGGCAGCACCAGTGACTCATTAATAGCCCGAGACTATGGTTTTCTAACGCCATCTAGTAGTTGCCTAGACACTAAATCATATGGCAATTTGAGCGAGGCATCGCATCATGAATTATTGTACTCAGAGACGTTATTTGCCAGTTGCCCTTCGTATTCGTAATAATAACATTAGGTATGATCGGTACAGACTCCGCTCAGACCGCGGTAACTTTTTAAATCTAAGTGGTCGCATTGTGTAGCGAATTTCAGAATATTCACGAATATTCCAAATCAATCAAAACTAAAGAATTCCTTGTAGAATTAAATGTAGGTAGGTAGCTTGCTTCCGCGGCAACGGAATGACATGAAGTTTTTTATTATTCACTATGCCTTTTTTATTTTACGTAGGTACTTAGAAAGAACAGGATGTTTTTACAAAAATGATTACTTTTAATACTTTAGTTAGGTATGTAGCATGGACTACTTGAACAAATGTGATGTCAAACTTAATGGCGACTCGACAAGAAAAAAATCATGCTGTGCAGTTGGAGGATACATCTGGTTTTGGTTAGCCAGCTCGCGAATATGATCCGACTGCACAGCATTTTTTTTTCTTGCTTTTGTCTTTTTAGTTCATTTTTTAAACAGTCGGGTCTTTGTTTTTTTTTTATTTAACCCTTTTTAGTTTTTAATTTTTTTTAATTTTTGTACATTTAAACATATAAGTGTTTTTTGAATTCGCCTCTTAAAACCCTTTATTTTGTTACCCCAGACGATGGGATTGGAAGAATAAAGAAATTGGGTCCCCACAATATGGCGCCCAAAAGCCGCCATTTTTCTATTGTTATGTAGCCAGTGACACTCGCAGGGTTAAGACGAATCGATTGACGTACGAATCATCAAAATCGGCCAACGCGTTTGGTCTCTGGAACGCCACATAGGAACAAACATACATACATACATACATAGACAAACACATTACCCTCCTTCGGCAGTCGGGTAAATTTAACTGTGCCAGCGTTGGTTAGGGGTGCGCAGCGACTCATACGAGTGTTCCAAGCCGCCCTTAAGTTTGAATCGAACTGTACGAGTAGTGGAGCCGTGTAATCACAAGAACAAAAATTACTTTATGTTATTACTTACGTATTTACTAACGGGACGTCGATTCAAACTTAATGATGTTTTAAAAAAACCCTACTCGCTGCGCAGTACCCAACCTACCCCTCATCCCCGCTGTCACATGAAATTACTAGTGCGTAGTGGCTCACGAAGTGTTTCGAGCCGTCATTAAGTTTGAATCAAACTGTACCTACTATGCGACGCGTAAACTCGGACAGCAAGCGGGACACGCGTCGCGTTCTCTTATTTTATAACCCGTGCGATTTGAGTGGGCACTAGCACGATACGAGTCCTGTTCCAGCGAGGTATCTAGTTAATTTGACGTGTAAACGATTTTAAGTAATAGACCAAGACTTTAATATTTAAAATTACGCCTATATTAAATAATATCTTTTAAATCACGCCTATAATAAACAATAACTGTCTTACAAAATGATTCTTACGATGGATATATAGTTTAGGAAAAAATGGTGAAAAACGCCATCTATTGCAAAGAACTTAAAACAAAACGAAAAGTCTAGTAGCTACTTTCAACTAATTTAACATACAAAGTCTTCACTTATCCTTTTTGTTCAAAAAACCTGATTAATGAGTTTAAATGGATAAATTAACATTAAAGAAGCAAGTTTTGATTTTTACTAAACTTATTTCAGCCTAAATCTGCTGTTTAAAATTTTTAAGAGATTGTTACTTTCACATTTGTTACCTATGCTGCCATCTATGATCTTTTTTTAATACTAATTATAATTTGTTTGAATTGAGACCCCATGGCCGCGCTTATTCCATGATCGCTGTTATCCGGACGGGCGATGGTAGCGGAGATTTTGAAATTAAGGGCAAAAATTCTACCATACATACTCGTATAATTCCGACTTTTATGATATAAAGCGTTAGATCGCGCGATGATTGCTGATTGCTGTTTCTTATGTAATAAGCCTAGGCTTATTGAGCTCTCTGACTCTCTGCCTGTTTGATACGTCTTAACAGCTGAATGAATTTAGATGAAACTTTGCTCAAGGGTAGACCCGCAGCCGTACTGCGTAAGTGAATACGGCAACGCAAAGAGTTTGACCGCTATCCAATCGACCAATCACACAGACGGAAATCCACATCGCATCATTCATCTCGCATGTGATTGGTCGATTTGATCGATTGGATAGCGGTCATACACTTTGCGTCGCCGTATTCACTTACGCATATCCTGGATACGTTTTTCGTTTACGGAGGACATGGGATACGTTTTTCCCCTTGGGATAATTTTCGCGCGGGTGAAACCATTGGTAGAAACTATGTAGTATCATTGTAAAAAGTACTATTTTATTGTAACTAAGACATCTGGTATTGGTCAGCCAGCGCGCGAATATTATGTATCCTTCGACTGCACAGCATGATTTTCTCTTTGTTTACGTCTTTTTAGTTCGCTTCTTAAGCAGTCGGGTTTTTTGATTTTTTTAATTAACTTTATTTATTTATTTTGGCTACTACTTAATCTTATTTCCATACTAATCGTAATCGTCTTTCCAACAGGTATTCAGCTTATGTTTCGCAGTAAACACAGAAGTCTTCGGTCAGATACATATACACGCCCTGAAAGAGAACGGAGAGAACATACCCGTTACACATGAGAACAAACAGGAATATGTGGAACTTTATGTTGATTTTCTACTCAATAAATCTGTTGAAAATCAGTTCAAAGCGTTCAATCAAGGTTTTCAGAAGGTAAGACTGATATTTTTTAACTTATACTGCTGCAGTGCCTTTTGTGCCTTCGGTCTTACAAAATTCTTATCGTGTACATTATGAATTGGTCCTGTCTGTAGCAGGCTGTGAATTTTCCTAGCGTGTACAAGCGGCCTAATTGTTCGCATAAAATGGTATTTTATCTTTCGACTAAACAAAAGCAGTTTGTGATTTTCGAATGTATAGATGTGTTTATTGTGCACTACTATTAAATTCATACCACTTCGTAAAATTAGTTTTTCCACTACCTTGTCTATTATGTAGCACATTGCCTAAGAAATTCGTTTCGAAATATGAACATTTAGACACAAAATTATAACAATTATTTAAAAAATGCAAAATTACATAATAACAGTTACGAAATGACTTGTATGGAGTTTTGGTATCATTATGTAACTGGCAGAATGATACTGAACCTGTTACCTCTCAAAAAATCGCGCGTTAATTGTGTGTATATAGTCTGTGGTTTTTAGTCTGAACGTTTCTAGTAAATTTTTGTTGGAACTTATTTGCATTTAGCTCATCAGGTAGTGCATAAAGAATCGTTCGTGTTTCGCATAAAAAGGCTTTATTTTAACACTAGCATGTAGATTTCGATTCGAAATTGGCTACATCGCTCGTGTTAAAATCTCGACTTTTTATGCTCGACACGAAATGTACTATTGTTTTAATTTCCCACAGGTGTGTGGCGGTAGAATCATCAAATTGTTTAGGTCACACGAAATGATGTCGGTTGTAATGGGCAACGAAGAATATGACTGGGAAGTTTTTGAAAGTAACTGTGAATATAAAAATGGTTATACCTCAACTGATCCACAAGTCAGGTAAATATACTAAACATTATTTGTAACAATAAGATAACATTACAAAATGTAAGTACCATATTTCATGTATTTCAGTATAATCCCAGTTTTTATCCATCGTAAGTTGGCAAGAGTCGTTAGATGCGCAGAAGTCGTTTTTTTTTGGTAGTGAAGCGGGGCGCGGGGAAAGTTTAAGACCGTTCCGAGCGCGCGATTGGTTGGTCAGTTGACACAAAGATCGACTGACCAATCGTGTCGCGTCCACGTTCTGTTCGCTCTGTATGGTGGTTGGTCAGTTCGCGGCATATGCGCGAACTTACTCTCACTACGCCAAAACCATACGTCATATTGAAAGTCGTTTGTCTTTCGGAAGGCCTCTGACAAGGTTGATCGATGACCTGCAGCCTAATTGCGTAATTTAATTCGACGAGGCAAAGGCCATCAATCGACCAATCTCATAGACGGAAACCCACATCGCGTCTTTCATCTGGCATGTGATTGATGAAGGGTTTAACCCCCTTTACCTTGCCGAATTCACTTACGCAATTAGGCTGCTTGCTGCGTATTGCGGCTTGATCTTCTTCTTAGCGTGTCGATGGCAAATATAAAAAGATAAATATTGTGTTTAGCCCAGAATTCAGCCACGGCAACACCATTCGGTGACGCAGTCATAAGGTCTTCGAATGTACAGGTGGCGGGCATGCTGCGCACTCCGTGAGATGGGCTATGGTCTGCGGAGAGATGCTGCACAAGCACTGAAGACTAGTGTCATGATGATAGTTACTTATGATTTTAATGTCTTTATGTTATTGTTTAGGTGGTTCTGGGAAACGTTCCATGAGCTTCCAATTGAAGATAAGAAAAAGTTCCTTCTGTTCTTGACTGGCAGCGACCGAGTTCCGATCCAGGGAATGAGGGATATTAAAGTGAGTAGATTGCACTTTGCTTGTATTCTAAACTAGCAGTGCCCGCGGCTTCGCTGCCGTCAACTGGCTACCTACCTACCCTACCCTACCTTACATTCCCTACCTACCTACCCGGCTCAATCTTTCCGAGGTGTAACCGTAACGATAACGGACTATCGTGAGCTTCTTGGCGTAACATTGACATCGACACTAAATTTTGGCCTATACATTGAGGCAAAGGCTCAACTGGCTGCCAAAAAGTTGGGGATCCTTGCGAAGGTGAGACGGTGTTTCACGCCAGAACAGCTGCTTAAGTTGTATCAAGCGCAAGTTTGATCTTGCATGGAATACTGTTCTCATCTCTGGGATGGATCTGCCAAATACCAGCTTGATGCACTAGAGTCAATCGAAAAACGGGCCAAGAGGCTCATCGGCAATGAGGCACTGGTCGAGACAAAGCTCCAGAGCTTTGAACATCGTCGACGAGTTGCCAGCTTATCGGTTTTTTACCCGACTGCCGAAGGAGGGTAATGTGTTTATCAGTCTATGTATGTATGTATGTTTGTTCCTATGTGGCGTTCTAGAGACCAAACGCGTCGGTCAATTTTGATGGTTCTTACGTCAATCGATTTGTCTTTAACCCTGCGAGTTTCACTGGCTACATTAAAATTGGAAAATAAGAAAATGGCGGATTTTGGGTGCCATTTTGTGTTTTTCTTCCGTACCCATCGTGTGGGGTATCAAAATAAAGGGTTTTAAGAGGTCATTTCAAAAATATATATAACTTATATGTTTAAACGTACCTAATTCGAAAAAAAATAACTAAAATGTTGTAAATAAAAAAAGTTAAATCAAAAAATCTAAAATGCCGACTCCTTAAAAAGCTAACTAAAAAGACGTAAACATGGAGACAATCATGCTGTGCAGTCGGAGGATATAGTTCGTTCAATCCACGAAGACGCGCCCCACCAATTATATTGATTAGTCTATTCTTCTTCTATAAATTATTATAATGATTAGTCTATTCATTGTAGTGTGCGTGTGCACTCATAGGTAGTTAGTGTGTACCGATAACACTCAAACATTGACGGAAGCTTGCACTCATATACTATAAACGGTTAGGAGGAATAGTGGTGGGGCGCGTCTTCGTGGATTGAACGAACTATACATCTGGTTTTGGTCAGCCAGCTTGCGAATACGTTTTTTTTATCGGTTGCATTTCGGGGAGTGTGCGATGGAATTGCATGATCAAATTCCGCCTAGCCCGTTTCATCATCGGACTACAAGACGTACGGCGATGCGCCATGGGTACATGGTGGACATTCCAGCCATACGCACTAAACGTTTTGGAAATACTTTCATTATGCGTACAGCTAATGAGTGGAATTCCCTGCCGGAGTCTGTGTTTCCAGATAGCTACAACCTCGAGGTCTTTAAGTCAAGAGTGAATAGATTACTTCTAGGCAAGCGTGTTACACCGTCGACCAAATCATCGCTTACCACCAGGTGGGTTAGTGCTCAAGCGCGAGCCTACCTATAAAAAAAAAAAAAAAACAAAAAACCTACCCTACTCACCTACCTTTTTTTTAGTTATTAAACCTTCCCTGTATTCTGCCATGTATCAGAGATGGCGCTGTGTTAAACGTATGGGAAAATGAATTAAAAAAAAAAACTTTTTCCTATATTTTAATAGTGATTCTGTTATTCGGAAAAGAGATAAATCGAACCAATTAAAAATTATGTAAATCGGTCCAGCCGTTCTCAAGTTATAAATGGTGTCACTAACCCGATTTTGTTTTATATTAAAAAGAAGAAGATGAAAGAAATGTCCAATGAAATTATGATTATACGTCGCTATTTTAAAGGGTTAAATTTGTTAATGTTATTTTTTCTTTCGTTGCAGATAAGAATCCAGGCAGTAGCCGACGACAGGTTTTTCCCCGTAGCTCACACATGTTTCAATCTTCTAGATCTTCCACGGTACAAAACTAAGGAACGTCTCAAGTACCATCTCGTCCAAGCAATTCAACAAACACAGGGATTCTCACTCGTTTGATTCTCTAGTATTAAGATGACTATTGAAATTATAACATGATGTCGGCTTTATGCACACCAAGTACCAACTTTTTTTGGTATTCTGTGTGCATAGAGATTAGCACTATAGGGGCTTAGAGCGTAGTAATGGAAGCCAGACTCGGTTGCATCTAAAATATATCATAAGAAATCGTCCAGCGAAGCGTGCGAGCATTTATACGTAGTATGAACAATTTAAAGCCAATGTTTGATTTTTAAAACTTTATAATCGATGTCGTGTGGGTATTTCAATAAAAATTGACGAGCTAAGGATAGTGATGTTCCGTCGATGTTCCAGTCTGATGTGTGAGAATATTTATAACTCATATTTTATATTGCTAATTATAATAAATTTAAAAGTACATTGTGGATACGATACCTTGGTGTTAGCTAAAGTCCATCAGAAAAATAATAGTATAATGCAACAGTAATGTAATTTCACTAGCGAATTATATTTCTGTATCATTGGCGTAACGAAACCAGTCTAATAACTTTGATCTTATAAATTGTTCTGAGTGACGGATTTTAGCACTGTCTCGGTGCCTTCCCAAGAAAATGTATGGATATTCCTGATAATTATATATTTTATATCTATATATTTTATAGAGTAATAAATCATTTATGTTATGCTAATTTTGATATGGGGGAATGTTTAATTTATTGATTCTGAGATAAAGACAATTTGCATTTACGTTGATGCTGTTATGTTTAACAGCATAATGTGACATCTGGGTGAATTCTGACATGACACATTGTAGTACATAATTATATGGCATGAATTACAATGTGTTGCATTTTCTGATATAAGGCGATCCACACACTGCACCTACCATTACGCAGCGTAGCGCGGGAGTGCATGCATGCGTGTCTCTCTTTGCATTGAAAACACGCTTAGTGCAACACACAGAAAACGCATTCACGCGCAGTGTTGTGACTTCGTCGCCACGCACCCCGCAGCGTATAGCGGGGCAGTTCGTGAATCGCCTTAAAGACCGATCACGTCAAGTAGTGCAAGCAAGCCTAGCACGCACTTAAGTAACAAAATATGTTAAACTATTGAATCTTGAATTATAAATAGTTCAATTTATTCACGTAATAATGTTACGAATCAGATGAATGTAAGCAATAATTTTGTTTAGCTTCACAGACTTAATGGTTGAGATTAACGCAAGAGCCGTTACAACGATATGCTTTTTTAACTGTTTATCGCGCAAAATTTTTGTATAGTGTTCACATGACACGCGCTTGTCAGGCGTTGAACGCGCGTTGCCGCGACCGCTATGGTTCAGTATAGTTCTTACATTTGTCTAAGATGGACGTAGAAACAGTTTTAACGGTGATCTATACAGACGGCAGAAACGACGCGACAGAGTCTTTTTCTTCGACAAAATTGGGTGGACCCAATATCTCCGTACCCAATTTTGTCACACAGGCTGACTGAAAGCCAGTACATAAATTTGTATCCTAAGTTAAGGCAATTCGTACCCAATTTTTTTTAACTTCTTCAGAATGTTCATCAAAAATGATATTGAATACGTCTATCCGCGCTCAACTGAACGGAAATATAGAAAACCAATAATCTCAAACCGCGCGTTGACGCGCGCTGAAAACAGTCGAGCGCTAGCGCAGCGTTCAACGCGCACTTTATTAAAACGCGCGTTAGCAGGCCTGAATAAAATGTATGTAGTAATGCGCTTTGTCTAAACGCGCGTTGAGCGCTTGTCATCTGAACGTACTCTAAAGGTTGCATTGCCATTGATTGTGTGTTCCGCAATTACGCCGCGGGTGTACATTATCAGTCTCTTACAATTTTAGAATTTGTTTATTAAAGGGCCGGTGATTTGGCCTATGAAATACTATAATAATTTGTTTTTTATCGATTCGATTTCGATATACTATTTCTTGTTTTACCACAGAGTGTCTATATTAACTCGTTGCAGTCGTAATGGTTTTGGGGGTAGGGGGCAGAGTGTGTCCCAAACTGCCGAACTAATTTGGGACATAATTTAGCCATATTATACTGTGTCAGTGAATGGGCGTTAGACCACTCATGAGTAAGTAGTATATAATCTGTGGTCTAACAATGTCTACTAAACTTCATAAAAGATAGCTTGATCTCTGCGACATATGTCAAACTCACGTATATGTTTTTTTTATATTTTGGCTTCACGGTTTGTGCATTTAGCCAGTGTCACGTTTAGAATAGAAGTTCTAGTTTCTTTAGATTTTAGCCCAATGTCCTAGTTAGGCCCCAATAAAATGGCGGTAACTTTATTGGAAGCTTCTAAGGAGTTTTGTCGACAACATGTACAAATTCACCATTTTTAAACTATTAATATTCAATTTAACACAATTTTAGGAAAATAAAACAGAGAAGCAACATAGACGCCATCACGTTCTCGGCAAAAAAATCGACGTATACGGTATATTTAGCCAGCCAAGCGCTATATTGTTACTATATTGATACTGACAGCTGTCGCAGAGTTCAAGCTATCTTTTATGAAGTATACACGGTCAGAATGACTGTTCACACCGTACGTCAAGCGTCCTCACTCCTGCCTCGTGCGCCAGTAGCAGGGTCTAACGTCAGAGCGACAATAACAGCTCCAAGTGTAACATTATTTTGAATATGTAGTACTTAGTTTATGTTTTGAAGTGCGTGCTAGGGCTGTAAGTTGCCAATAGGTGGGGATGCCGTGTCACAATCATTAAAAAAAATCTTCCACAGACCCTTCTCAGAAGCTCTCAAAGAGAAGTGTATGAAAAAAACCTAATCTTCCCTATTGGTTATCTATATTATTATAGAATCATGTAGCCATCATTATTTTGTACATAAATTGGCTACCTCTGTGATATTAAACGTATGTCATTGGCTACATTCGACGACAATACAATTGCTTTTTTATAATAATTGTTACTGTGTTTTGTTATATCATAAGGATCAGCTCACACCGAGACACGACGCTGCGCGTACTTTTTAAGATAGCTATACAATATAGAACTTTATTTACTACATAAGAAGGTACACATTTCAGTCATCATCATCATTTCAGTCAAAAGACGTCCAGTGCTGAACATATTCGTCCCACGACTGTCTCCACATCGGCCAGTCCTGTGTGTCTCGCTTTCAGCTGATTCCCGCAGCCATCAGATCATTGGTCCACCTAGAGAGAGATCTTCGAACGCTGCGTCTGCGGGTATGCTTACGCGGTCTCCTCTTTAGAGCTTTTGGGCTGCATCAACCATCCGTCTGTGATCAATGTCCACTGCAACTTAAATTTAACAATTTTTCGGTCTATGTCGGTAACCCGGCTTACTCCGGTCCTTCTGCGGATAATATCTTCATTTCTGATTCGATCCCACAAGAAAACTCAGCTTAGCAATCTCCATTACCCTTTGGGTGTCTTAAAGTGTTCTAATGAGGCCCATTGTCAGCGACCGCGTTGCAGTTCAGATACGTGACGTGCAAGAGTCCGCACATTAAGAAACGAGTCCAAGCGAACGACGCGTCGGTCGAAAACAGTTGACATTGACTCCTATCTCCACTACGTAAAGTCGACATTAAGCGACGCTTCAAATTCTGTAGGATATGCACGAATTCGCGCGTCATTTGTTTATCTTGATAGGATTGTGTGTATTACGAGATGGAAATAGGGGTTAAGATGCTATGTACATTTACTCTGTCTTTTACTTTTATTTATAACCGACTGATAACTGGCCTCTTTAAGCATCATCACGTTGTGTCTCAGTGTGAGCTGACCCCTAATGTACATGTTGTACATATTGGTACTGTACGGTACGTAGCTTGGCTAGATTGCTGTTATTATTTTGAAGCATTTATGGAGCACCTCAGTCTAGGTACTCGGCGTGGTTTGTACACGATGTATGTAATGTATGATAATATAATATTTTCATACGTAATTATCGTTTTATTTTGTTGGATAAGTTCTTATTTTTAAATGTTCTCAAATCAAGCTCTGACCTCTCTCAATATCATTTAAATTTTCACTGATATGGGGATTATGGGGGTAGGACAAGCTATATACTTAGTTTGAATTGTGTTTTTCTGTTTGACCAGCCGAAGAAAGCAGTTATGTCGGATCATCAACAATAATAAAACTGCTGGTTGGCATTTAATATAATTTATTTAATTTAAAATATAATTACATAATGGATACCGAATCAATAAGGCCATTTAACATTTTATATACAAAATATTCGATAATCTCTTCATGACTAGGTAGGTACAATAAGCATAGCCAATTGTTAATATTATACTTTGGCGGAAGCGTTGAAATTTTAAATTCCAATATTATAAACATTTTCTTTACTTCTGTATATTTTCATTAGTTTAATTTTTTGTAATGGTTAAAAGTTTTAAAATCTGTTTATGATGTTGAGCATTATTTTATTTACAGTTACAATATTAGCAACTTCGGATATATTCGCAATGTAAAAAGCGCACTTTTACAAAAAACAATGAGAATCAATAGAAAATGATATATTTAAAGCGATTGATGAACATGAACGTGACAAATGACAATGTTATTTTTATATTTTTTATGTTTATATATTTACTTACATTCTAAATAATGGTTAAAAATAAATTAAACCTACAATTAAGTACTGATTGAAATCCAATTCGTACATGCCTCAAGACTTTAATACCTAAAGTCTATACAAGTACCCCGACAATTTCGCTTTTAGCGAATCAATTAAATTGATTGATGTTTACTTTGATGAGATGATACCTACTATTTTGTTGACGTTACAAAATGTTATGCCCCCAATTAATTGGATAAGTAGACACTAGACACTCTGACATAAGTAACGTCAACAAAATTAATTAAAACGAATTTGAACATCTTTAGAGAAAATTCGCATTCGATTTAAGATTGATGTCAGACTAATATTCCTTTTACATGAGGGATATGTTAGTTACTAAGATCTAGTTTAGTATGAAGATCGGCCTGAGTTGTCATCATAGTGTTGTGTGCCGGGAGGCGCGCGGTATCCAGGGTAGTTGTTGTTCAGGGCATTCTGCGCGAAGAAGGACCCATAGTCCTTCTTTACCTGTAATTAGAGTACAAAATGGCATCATTATTTTTATCGAATTGACAGATTTCCTGGCATTTCTGGAATCCTTTACGGTAAACAAACTAAAATGAGAGCAATTAAATATTGGGCGTGTGACTGAACAGTCGATAAGTGATTAAAGAGTATCGACGAGTATCGATCACCAATGAAACTAACTGAGTTTAGTCGATTACTTCGACTAAACCCAGTTTATGCAAATACAGCATTCTGATTGGTAGTTTCTCAGCGATCTCAAACAATCAGAACGCTGTATTCGCATAAACTGAGTTTAGTTTAACTAATTGCGATTAGTTTCTTTGATGAAATCGGCCTTTCAAAATCGGTTTTTCAAAAGGAACAAATTAACGAACTTAAGTCCTTAATTTGTTCCTTTTGAAAAACAAAACTGGTCCTGGTATACAGACCTACCTTAATATCTGAGACTGACACTAGCCCCAAAAACATTTGAACTCTTTCTCATACTACAATTTTTTTGTACTATAGATTCTTAATAACAAATTAGGTGATTATTTGATTTCTAATTAAAAAAATATTTGGTCTTAATTCTAGTCATGCATCGTCGATACTAAACTCATCTACATTGCAAAGCTTTGCAGAAATAGAAGAGAATGAATGCCAGATGCCCGTGTAAAATAATGATTTTAGTTCATTACATGAATGTATGGTGGGATAGGTGTACGACTCTCAAGCTTATGTAATCTCTGCTGTGAAGACTAATGAACCCAAAGTAGTTATAAATTATAACACAAGCAAAAATGAGATTAAATATACATGTCTAACACCTTATGAGTCCCTACAAGTTTCACAAGCCAAAAACAGAAAACAGCTAGATTTTCAGCGAAAATTTCTCAATAACTACAAGATATATGATAAAAAACATAATGACAACAATAAAAACGACACAGCAGCCGAATTGCGTAAGTATATTATCCAAAGCAAAAGAATTGATTCTTTCCCAAAACCGACTTTACGTAGTGCTATATTGATACGAAAAGTCGTTTTTGGGAAGGAATCGATTCTTTTGCTTTGGATAATATACTTACGCAATTCGGCTGCAGGTCCGTCGACTACAAACAAGCCCTTGAGCGAAACTGAATGCCTCGCGCTCGCGCAACGGTTTATAAGGCATTATTTAGACAATTTATTACAATAAGTTCTCAAAAATATAATATCAAAATTGGATTCGATTGATAAACACCTCAAATTTCAAATTATTTACCAGTTATTTTTATATTCAACATATTCTTACGCGTAGACGACGCTTTCGCACATGATGAAATTGGCTTTTTTACGCGTGGACAACATTTTTTTTTAAGTACAAATACAATAAACTTTGAAAAACAAAATTGGTGGCTTACTTATTGGTGGATTATTATTCGCCACCAGTAAGCTGGAAAAGCAATTGAAAAACCTGGTGTTTCGGGATTTCGTAAAAACGTGTGTTAGGAATTTAATTTTTCTAATTTTTATTGAGGAGTTATCAAAAATATGTAATGTTTATTTACTAGATAACTATTTGACGCAATGTATTAAAAGATTTATCATATATCTTGTAGTTATTGAGAAATTTGCACTGAAAAAGTAGCTGTTTTCTGTTTTTAGCTCGTGAAACTTGTAGGGGCTCTTATGGCGGTTACGCACAACTCGTCCGTGTCCGTTCCGAGTTCAAAATGTTCTGAATTACGACAGATTATGACGGATAGTTCGGATGAAGTGCGTAAGTTTCTCTACAAGAATCACTACGGATACTTCGGAACTGAAATTTCATGTAGTGCGTAACCGCCTTTATTTATAAAAATCTCGGTACTCCGGTACTCAGTTGCTAAACAACTTATTAGCAGGTTCTAAATTCAAATTCTCTTTAGAAAATTTCACAGTAGCTAAACGGCGTCGAGATATTTATACCCAACAAAAATTCGAATTTAATATTCGATTTTGCTAAATTTTGCAATATTTTATAAAGATATTTGCAAAGTCGCGGTAATACAAGAACGGTAAAATTGTAAGTGTTGCTGGTGGAACTTCAGTTGGTTGCCGTGCGAAGGTCAGTTTTGGGCCCACAGCTGGACAAGGACACGCAAGTACCTCATGATAATTTATTAACCTTACCTACTCTGATTTTAGGAACCGTCACACGTAGACAACAATCGGGCTATGAAATTGCTAATTTTATTGGTAAAATTAAAAAGCTTATTAGAGTATACAGCTTACATTATTTAGTAACTGCCGAATGCTAGTTGCCAAATATTCTAAAAACTGCTTAAAACCAGTTCAGTACAGGGACAGATGTTGAAACTTCAGGAGGTTGACACGTGAATTTCCTACCTGATGCTGAATTCAGAGCTGGGTAAAGACAACATCGTGACATGTGAGTACCACTTAATTATTTATTACCCTTTGCTTTCGCTTTAACCCACAACTAACGAAAAAAGCTTAATTGC
Organism: Orthosia incerta; assembly: GCA_948252205.1. NCBI lineage: Eukaryota > Metazoa > Arthropoda > Insecta > Lepidoptera > Noctuidae > Orthosia > Orthosia incerta. Next base: position 14,886,203 of record OX411748.1, read on the forward strand.
AAATTTTATCACTCGAACGAAAAGAAGCTTATTAGTAGTTCAGCTTACATTATTTTCTTACTACCCTATGCTACCTCCAAAACCATCCTAAAAACTGCTTAATTAACCAGTTCTCAAATTAATCACATTACAAGAGTCGTACACCTAAAGGATAGATATTGCAAAGCCTACTAACGCGAGTTAGGTGCTCGCGACTAAAACGACTAGGTTTGCCCTTCTCCAAGTGCCGAGAACTGTTAATGGAAAGTTTGTCCAAACATCTAGTAGCACTAGTGACCCAAACTGCACTTACACCTTCGGTATCAAAGTCCGGGTACGTACGGACTGGGAACGATCGACGCTTACACGTCGTTCATTGCAACTAATTCGGCAAGCGAATATTGGCGCAGCTAAAACAGACAACGGTATCGTTCAACACTATGCACTTTTAGTCCATCAATTCTCTAAGTTATGTTGTACCAAATGACTGAGTTTGACATCATGAGAAACTCTGAGAATTTAATACAATGAGTATTCTGTTTTACAATGTAACTTTAGAGAATTAACTCCGAGGTGTGGAAGTTGCCGATATTAAATTTTGCCTTTCGAAGATTTGAAATTGAATTAGTTATAGAGGTGGTTGGTTGTGCGCTCGACTATCTACAGATTTAGACATTTATTTGTGTCGTTTAGATATTACTTTTTTAAACAAGACGTTATAGAAACTATCTAATAGGTTTTGCGGTAGGCGTTGTAATATTTGAAGTGTCAGATATATACAGTGTGTGTTAAAGTTAAAATCAAAATATTTACATAAATATTGAGTTTACAAAATAGTTCAATAGAATTAGTTATAGGATTGCTTTAGTTATCTTTAATAAAGTGTGAAAATAACTGAGTTTTTGGAAGAATTTTGACCAAAACAATTAATCGAAAAATTTGAATTTTGACCAAAAGAATAAGTTATTAGTCAGTGAAAATGCAAAATATAATACTTTTGGTGCTTGCTTATAATACAGCATGCGGGCTTGTTATTTTTCAGCTTTTATTTATATTTTAGCGAATATTTAGAGCCTGCTCACACCATGTTAACCAATCTTCAAGGATTTCTCTCCTGAAATCTTAGATGCAATACAATTAATAAAATATAATACATAGGTATATGGAAATTATCAAAATAGGGCTAATTAGGAACTGTAGAGCTAATCACCAGACATTTATTAATTTAATATTTTCGACCAGTAATCAATTTCATCCAGAATTTCCAGATAATCTATTCAATTGGCCATCAATAGATTCTTAGTTAACCCCATTTTGGCGTAGGTTGGTTAGTGGTTCATAGTTTAGAACGTTACCTTGCGCGGCCTGCATGCGGGGCCTCTGGCCAGCTGCCTTCTGGCGTCATTCTCTGCGGCAACTGCCTCCTTCACCGACTGAGGTGGCCACTTCTGGTCCCCACGCATGTTGACGCCTCCTGCCGAATCGTAATCACCCGTACCAACTGTTAATATGCATATTTCTCGTCCTCATCTAAAATTTGCATCCCCTAACAATGATTATAGTTTAAAGTTGCTAAGTTTAATTTTGAATTGAGTTTCATCATCATCTTTAATAGACACCTACTGCATTTGGCTAAATTCTGAATTCTACATTCTTTATAATGTCCAGATATTCGCTCTTTATAAAAAACGCAATTTATGTGTTCTCACCACCGAAAATGTATTTCACCTGTTCAATGTTGAGGAAAATTTGCCAAAATACCAACCGTTGCCAAACATATTGGTAATGGCAGTGTTGTCATTTAGTTCGCAAGTCCCAACTGCCGCTGTCGATCCGCTTGGCATAATTCTTTAGTCACCTTTCACGACAATGTTATTGTTTTATTTATAACATAAAATGCGGAATGAATTTGGCTTCGGTCTCGTGTCGATGTGCTGTTGAGCGCGACACCCCTAGACTACTTGTGCCGAGACGTAGACGCATTTAGGATTTGTTAGGCATCCATCAGTTTGAGTCTGTGTGTTTAGCTTAGCTTTTAGACTAGAAGCGGAGAGACAGAGGATTACTTAGTTCCCAGTTGTCTCCTCGCTAACTTGCAATTACTTGCTTGTCTAGTACCAGCTATTGTCGCACTGCTACTACTCGTATCTGACGAGAAAACCAAAAGCTATTAGCTTAATTAATTGAAATTCAAATCTTATTTACACACCGGTTCGACCCATTTAAACAAAGGGTGCAACATGACTCATGCACGATTTATCATTTTCCATCCGATATCTGATGGAAAATTGTTTCTACAAATATGAATAGTAAACATTAAAAAAACGTGTGACAATCTAATACAATAAAGAAAACAATAAGAGCCGTAACTGTTTATATTGTAGAAGTCTTAACGTGTCGTAAGTCACTTTTCTAAAGCGACATCGTGGCATAAAAAGCTATCCTATAAAATAAACAATACACGTGGAAGATATTATGTTTGCGAAGCCGTCTTCAAAGTATCTACGCATTTACTTTATGCGCTTTGATATTGCCATTGAGTTAAATAAAATCTTTCCAGTTCTCTCACCGGTCTGTTATAAAACATAATTCCCTCCAATGTTTGAACGAGCAAGACTTTCATTTTAACAGAAATAAACGCGTTTCTCGTAATAAATTTTACTAAAAGAACAAGGAAATAAACTACCACCAACTCTTTTTGAGTTATTGTGAATGCGCAGAAAAGTTGTTTATTAAAAAATATCTTTAAAAACAATTCAACCAGCTTGCATAATAATATCTAGATAGGTACCTTGAAATGAAGCTGTGGCGGGTTGACTAGCGAAAACCGGTGGTGGTTTCTGGTGTACTGGCTGCTGCTGACGAAGAGTGATCGTCGATGGTGGGGGCTCGAAGTTCTTCTGTGGGGCCTGCTGATATGAAGGCTCCGAGTACGACGGCGAGTACTGCGGCTGTTGCGAGTACTGCTGCTGTTGGGGGGACAGCTGCTGCTGCGATGGGTAACCAGGCTGCGATCCTTGAATCTGTTCATAACAATACTGATGAAGCACTCGCCAAAAGAGATACACCGTTTTGTTAATCAGATACAGAAAAGATTATCACAGTCGTGTACAGTGTGTACAAGTGAGTAGCAACTAAAATAACAACACAAAATTTAATTTTCCACATTGCAACCAAATCTACCTTGATTAATGTCAGTATTAATTTCCATGAAGATGTTTGCATAATGGTCACTAAGTTCTAAAAAGATCACTCCGTATTAATGGTAGATTCCATACTAGAAAGTAGTATCGAAGACAAAGGCATAGCGTTCGTTATACAATAGCGATCTGCACATACATCTACTTACTAAGAGAATATTGTTAGTAAAAATGAAAACGTGCAAGTCAATAATGAAACAAAATTCTAATCGACGACGTTGACGTTCCAACTTCATTGTGTCCTAATACCTGAGGGGAAAGAGGAGCTGGTACTGGTGCCCAGCGGCTTTGTCCCGGGCGATAGGGCTGCGGTGCGATGCCTGGTGACGGTGGGCCTGGGCGGTAGGAGGCAGGGGACGCAATGCCAGGGCCAACAGGAATCAGCTTACTCAGACCTGTGGATTCCTGTCGTCGGCCCTCACAATAAGAAGGATCCGACTCGGGAGCTTGGTACTGAGGCTGAGGGGATTGGGGCTGCTGGTAGTGCTGAGGCTGTTGTTGATATTGGGTTTGCTGTTGATACTGGGGTTGCTGTTGGTACTGGGGTTGATGTTGGTACTGGGGTTGCTGTTGGTATTGGGTGTGTTGTTGGTACTGAGGCTGTTGTTGGGAGTGAGGCTGGGGAGAGGCTGGGGACTGCTGCGCGTTGTTGTAGTACGCAGGAGTCTGTTGCTGTTGGGATTTATAATGTAACTTATAATACATATCGTAATACTTGTAAGAGCTTGGTTTTACATGCAATTATTCTTGCTCCTCCACCGTAAAGCATTTACTATGTGCAGCTGTGATGTCATTTGCATCTAAATCAACCCCTATATACATATATAATTTTGATTATGTCTGGGTGATGGTAATTATATTGAATGCATAATTACCTGTTGTGGGTTATGATATCCGTTCGTTTCGGGCACCGGTGGCCACACTACTTTCTTCTGGCCTGTAACAAAGCAATTCCTTCGTAAAACAGTGTCTCACATAAAACTGGCTGTCGTTTCGTGCCAGATATAACTTTCGATTATTGCGACATGCTTTTAAAAATACGTGTTTCTTGGAAAATATGTGTAATCAGGGCGTACAATCTCAATCGTCGGGTGATATGATCTTGAGACCACGACACTTTCAGTGTTGAACACTACGTATCGCTTATTATGACACATCTCTCTTTAAATTAGCGCGGCCACCAAGCAGTTGGAAGTGCGCCAGACCATCGAAAAAACAGATTTCTAGGATACAAGTTCGTTTTATTGTAGGCGAACACAGTTTTATGATTCAACCTGTATATTCCGGGAGATTTAAGCAATTTCAAGACCGTGGCGAATGCGTTGCCCGTTGAATGACATGTTAGCACGCTATCTAAATAATTGTATCTGATTCTGTACCTGAAAATGCGTAGGTTAGGAATTCTGTAGGTACGGTAAACAGATGCTGATTCAGAAATTCCAGAAAACAAATAAACTAGAACTCGGCCTTGCATGTTAAATGTCTATGCATGTAAAGTCGTTAGTTTCATCTAATTTAAGTGCCTAAGTAGGTACACACAGCCAGCCCACGGCTAACGTCGCGAACTCACAATGTCAGCAAGTCTATTTCTTCCAAGAACATTTGAAAGTAGGTACTGTGTCAGATTTCATGGAATCTGAAATAGAGTCTGTGAAAAAGATATTCTAAGATTCTAGGTCGAAGAATAAAGCTGAACCTTTCGGGCATCGAATTATTGGTTGAGCTCAATCGATCGTTCGGGTTCAAGTACCTATCTGTCGAGAGTGACAGTTCTAGAAAGAGTGAGAAAGAAAGAGGAAGAGAGCTGAATTTTAGATACAACAGCAACCGTAAAGGCCGGTGATAAGTAGGTATATTGATTTCAGGAAGGGGTTCGATGTGATGGGACCCGCTAGCAATAGCGAGCCGTTACCAGGGGTAGGTACGCGTGAATTTATTTGAAACCCGGGACCTCGAATCATGGTAGCGGTAGAAACTGTGGGGTTTTAGGCGGTTGGAGTCCGACATAACCCTCCGTTTCCCCAGACGGTGGGTGAGAATTTCACCACAAAAAATAGAAAGGGTTTCGATGTGATTTAAACAGAAAATGCCATGTAAAAATGATTACAAATTGATTATTTAAACGTGTGAACTAACAGATCTCTAAGATAAAATATTTCAAACGCTTTGATTACGAAACTCTTGAAGATGATGAACAATGGTGACTGTAGGTATATTAAATTGATAAAAGATGAAAATGCGGCATCACAAGTTGCCTTTTTGCTTTCGGTGGATGGTTTCTAGCGTTTCACTTCCTCAAGATCTGATTAGAAGTCAGTTCGAGATTGCTTCAACTACACATGTCTCTGCCGATGAAAGTTGTTGTTCCTAACGTTACCTAACATTGTTCGCAACTCCAAACCGCGATATGTAGGGAACCTATTGAGTTTCAATTTACTCCGTATTAAGGCAACCTCCTCAACTATGTTCAACTCTGCAGAATTAACTTGGTTAGTTTTGCCAAAATAAAGCTTTGTTTATGCTTTAGTTAATATGAGTTGAGCGTTACTTACTTAGTTGAATCCTCTAGCACAATAACACTAAATTAATACGTGGTTAAACCGCAGTCCAGGCTATACTCTCGAAAATGCACTTTGAGTGACCTAATGCATCCAGAATGCAAATAAAAGAAAAATGAAAACATGAAAACGAAAGAAGTAAAAATCTAACCAAAAAAGATAAAAGTTATCAATGAAACAGGAACTCACGATTAAATTGATCAATTTGTTTTATACGTGAGACGCGCCAACCGCCGGTCGGGCTGTGTGCACAACGTTTGACTAGCTGACCAGCCCGCAGGTGCGACGAGCACAAATATCTACCGCATATTATATTTTGAGAACGCACATTTTTAGGATTCCCATTCGCCAACACTCTCACGCTCGCCGATACCTACCCACCACCCGAAAAATGGTCACACCTACGAGAACCTATGACCTAGACTTCAGCACCCCACCTGAACGTACCTAATAATAATTTATAGCTGTTGGAATAGAAGCATAAAACCATTTCCATTAGCTACGTACCCACTACAATGAGATCGTAAATTCTAACGAAATGGCAAGACGGAAAATACCTATATTTCACCTGTTGCGAAACTTGCATACCAGCGGGAATGATGTACGTGCATCATATTTTAGTGTTATAAACGATTTACCTGGAAAGTTGTATGAGGGAAAATGGGTACCTAGGCAATTAGTACAGCAATCTGATCCGTCTGGGATTATGGGACGTGCTAGCAATTACCTCATCCATTGGGCCATGAGTCGTACATAAATTACAAACGGTGCACAGAGCCGATGGTCACCGACGACCACTTGCAAGTTATTAACTTGTTTAAACGATTTAGAAGACTTGAACGTCACTAGACCAGTTTAATGGGATGGACGAAGGCATAAATATTGATTAGAATTCAGTCAGCCTCTTCGTAGGTATAAACCTAAGTTGTCTTCGTGTGTACTGGACAATATCACACGCGTATGCTTACGAACGTCCTCAATAAAGATGTATCTACAAGAAATCCACTGTAATAACAACAAAATGACCACTAAGATATTACCTACCTATTAAACAGTCTTTAAAGTTTTGTATGATAATCTCGATGTCAAAATCAACTGTAGCAAACATATTGCCAATAATAAATGAAGTCTACATAACAACTTGCTCCCAGAATAGTGCACACCTGGAGAAAACGTATGATTCTTGTGAACTAAGATACCTATGTCGTTAGCAACTTTTCGCACCTGCTTTAAAATTAGACTCTGATTCATGAGCCTACTGGGATGAAGAACAGTCGTAGAAATAGTCTACTTATGACGTCAAACAACACTTTTATAGATTTTAATCCTGGAATCAAGGTCGATATTTGATAATAAACACGAAAAAAACGCATTCTATGTAAATTTTTATGCTCTGGCTGCTGATCTTATAGTTTTTAGATGCGGTTGAATCAATGATCAAAGAATTAATTCTTGGAAACTAAAAACACAAGTTTTATGCATTGTAATTACGTATCCGTTCTCTTTTAACATCACAAACTAGGAAAAGCACTTAAGAGTAGGTATTTGTAACGGTGTGTGCAAGCATCTCTTCGGGAATACGGCCACAATTGTTATAATTACTCATGGGCTCTTCGCAAAGAGTTACATTTTTTGCTTCTTCATTGCTCCACACCGACAGTTAGGTACTGTTTGTTTCTTGGAACTAAACTATAACTTGTCCAAGTAGCTGATAACTTGTTCTTATTTTTTATTGATTAACAAGTTCCATTGAAAAGCGAATCTACTTTGTTTTGTACTTAGCCGTTTCTTGGGCTACGAAACAACAAAAACATCTACCTAGGTATGAAGTACATTTAAACCACTGCCTGTAACGTTCTCTGGATATCTCCTTAAATTACGTTGTTTTCGTTTACAAAATGGTATAACAAAACAGTTATAATTTTAGGCACTTGAACAACTTTAGCACTAGATTAAACAATGAACACATTACCAACAAACACTGTTTCAGACATATCTTCTGTTGGTGTTCTTCCGTTGTCTGCTGTGCACTACTAACAGGAACAACAGGTAAAAGCACATTATGCGAAGCTTCCAATCTTTGCCAAATACTTTCAACTAATGAACGTTTTTTGTCATTCGTGGGCGGTTTTTGTCAAACCGGTGACGAATAAAGCGACGGATGGATGGAACCGAACGTTAGGCCATTACACTCATCCACAATGTTTCATTCATTATATCGAGATAAATGAATCATCCGAGTGTCGTCTAAGCTTCATATAACGTCTGGTAGGGTTTCCTGTTGAACCAGTTTGTTCTCTGTGTAATATTAGCAAGTGTAGCGGCTTCTTTGTGCGTGAGCTCAACTCTAGTAGCCCTGAATACAACACGACACAACATGATGTTAATCACAAATATCGATGGATACCTGATAGCATCGCTGTATTAAAACGTTAGGACCACGTTCTGCGCATAGCATATAACATATGAATACTCAATTCTTAGTTTTGCAATGATTCTACGTATGGTATTGATTGATCGAAGAATTAATGAGCTCTTGCTATTTATGGGATATTATGTACAAGGCTTGCACAGTCAAAGCTGCATCTATTCTACCAGGCTGTGCTGGTACCTTTGGTAGACTTCATGAACTCTGAGTATATATTCCCTGTGGCGTTGAGTTGGCCATCCCAGCTGCGAGCTGATCGCATTCTGGAACGTTCCGGGGGCCAGCACCGGTCAAACGGATGGTGCATGTGAACCATGTTCTTCTTAATCGCCCAGACTTGGGTTGGGTCTAAGTCTGATAAAGCAGGGATAAAATTAGTGGATTAGTAAGCTTACACAGTTCTTGTTTGTTTAAACTGTGTGGGAGATATAGCGAAGGTATTGGATGCCTGTTTCAATCCAAGCAATCTTGTAAATGTTTATCGATTTCTGATCCCAAAATAGAAGAGTGAAATGCGCTTGCACATAACACGCTGCCACTCAGGATTTCGACAGATTTGACGAGCTTTTCTCCCAAGAATAGGATGCTTTTCAAATTAGGACAGCCAATTGATGTACGATGCATTCGCTATTCCAGAATTTAGCAATAGGTAGGTACGTACTATTTGCTACTAGCATGATTAGAAATTCTCAAGAAAATAGAGAAAAGCATCAGGTGTAGCTACGAGAGCATAATAGATTCTGCTCGAGCCAGCTAGGTGTGCTGCGCCCTTCTTGAAATAGTGCTACGAATGAAATATTCCTCATTTTAATTAATTTGGTCTGTCTTCATTATTTTTGTCGGTAGGTATGCTTTTTATAAGCAAGCAACTACATATTTACAACTGCAAATTTTTACTGTACAACATTTTACTGTACAAACTTGTTCTTGTTGGGCAAACCTTATTTTTATTTAGGTTGGGTAGATACCGATATCTTCAAAAAGCTCCTCGTCTATAAGCGCAATCAGACCAGTATTCTCTCGGAAATCTCATCATGCACAGCCTGACTTCGCCCACAGCTGGACACAGTCCTCCGCTCTACCGACGAACAACAATGATATGTCCCCGTCTCGTTGCCGGACGGCTAAAATTGACCAATATTATTTCTGCCAGTCCTTGGACGTCACTCGATCACTGCCCATAGGTACACCTGTCATCGTCACGCCGTGTCATGTATCCTGCCCTTATCTACATTGATCAGTTAGTTTATCTTGGGTTAGCAGAGGTTAAATAAAAGTCAGTGTACTCACTAGGGCGTCCCCTACGGTTATTTTCTTCTTCCTCCAGCATGCGCAGTACGGCAGAGTTTGCCAAGTTCGCGGGCTTGTCTGTGGTCGGGTCGCTGAAGTCAATCCTGAAACAATAAAAAAAATAATTAAAGAAAATAGGAATTAAAAGCTTCATCATTATATAACTAAGGAATGAAACTGGTCTTCGTCAAAGTATCAATAACGTATTTTTGCGATGATTTTCAACAGTTCTTTCAGTGCAAAATATTGATCTACAAATGGAGGTATTGTTGCTGGTCATTGAAATTAAAGGTTGATACGAATACGCATGTATGAACCTAAACGTATATCTTACTATACAATAAAATCTATTATACTTCATTTTAATGTTAACAAGTGCTGTGTGATGAATTGCAGCCGTGCGCGTGCTTCATTAGATCATCTGTACGAGATGGACACGGAGGTACAAAAAAAAAAGTAATACCGCGCGTCACACAGGTGCGGGACCTGCAGCCGAATTGCGTAAGTATATTATCCAAAGCAAAAGAATCGATTCCTTTCCAAAAACGACTTTTCGTATCAATATGCACCACGTAAAGTCGGTTTTGGGAAAGAATCGATTCTTTTGCTTTGGATAATATACTTACGCAATTCGGCTGCTGTGCGTACAGATAGTGCCGGAGTTGACGTTCCGCAAACATATAATTGAGGTGTGCGGCAGGGCTTTCAGAAATCACGGTTTCATTTTGAGACAATGTAAGGATCATTTTTGACTGGTACGGATCCACCTGGAAACCAGTGCGATTATTTGGAATCCTCATGAGGGAAAGTACTGCCTCATATTGGAAAAATACAAAAGAAGTTTGCGAGGTTTCTGTATTTGAAAGAATATGGGGTTTACCCTTTTTATCCCCTCATGTATCAGGGTCTGTTCGTCCTGGGCATGGTTGGATATACTAGGCTGGCAGTTAGAAGAGATGTTGCGCTGGTCAAGTATGTGGCTAACGTACTGCTAGGTTTGCTGCGCCAGCGCCTCTGGATGGTGCAACAAACCTAGCAGTACGTTAGCCACATACTTGACCAACGCAACATCTCTTATCTCTCGCGCCGCCGCCTCGCTTTGTTAGACGTACCGTTGGCGGGGACTAACTTACTTAAGTATACCCCTATGACACAAGTCATGCGTTTTATATTATGTTGTAACGTTATGGGAAGATATATTTTGTCAAAACCTTCGGCGATTTGTCACAGTAGCGCAAAATTTAATTGAAAAAGGTCTGACCATTTAAATAATGATTTAGGTATTGGAATGTCTTGTAACGATTGATTTATTGTAGTGTAACGTTTTATACGTAAGTTATAACATCGCCTTCGAGGTGATGATGATAATGAAATAACAAAAAGTTGTTCTTATATCTCACTCACTGTGCAATTACTGTCTATTTGTTTTTTTTTTTTTTTTTAAACGTTGCCCCACACTAGGAATTTCTCCTGTATCGTGGGTGCGTTTACAAACATATAAACTCACATACACAAACACCCAGAGCCCGAACAACTATTTGTAGATCATACAAATAATTGTTCCGTGTGGGAATCGAACCCGCGACACAGCAGCGCAGCAGTCAATCGCTCAACCACTGCGCCCACTGTGCGCCTTTATTTATTTACATAGGTATGATAAAGTGCGTTGATGCTCAAACGTGATTTGCCTATGTTTATTGAGGCCCAATAATTTCTAAGCATTTCTTTAACGAAAACAACACATTTCTTTTTCATCTAATTGGCTGTAATTATATCAAATGCAGCCATTTGGTCAGACTTCAGCTGCGATGTCTCAATTATTTTGATTTCTAAACAAGTTAATCATCAATCATTGTCTCATCAAATCCCCTTATTACATGTAATTTAATTAGGTGTAACGACGGTGCGCGATTCTTTAATTAATCATTGGTTTAGTACCAGAAGAATAGACTCAAATTATACGCATTGGTAATCATTCTACACAGTCTTTAATCGCGATTTTTTGTTTCTTGATTTGAACAGGTGAAAATCTTATGTGGAAACGTTTTGTTGGTATCTATCATAATGTAAATAATTGTACACATTGGCCATAATTCAAAATATTCGGGCGTACCTACTCACAATAATCGAGCATTTAAAAATTTATAAAATACTTTCAATGCTTCTTCAGAAGTTGATTGAAATAATTGGTTTCATTCTGCTAGGTTATATCTAATGCCTTGAAAATCTTTAGAAAATCACTCATGAAGAGTGTTGGTTTCATTGTTCTAATAACCCAAGGTTTTCACAAAACAACGTCGCGTTACCTGTGTATCGAGTCACAGATAAAGAGTTAGAGATATCTATTTGCGTTTTATTTTATTACATTACGCTTCAAATTATTGTTGAAAAGCGCTATTTTTTGTTCGAGGCTGTGAAAATGTTCGTGACGATAGTAAATAATAGCTATGAAAACATATTTTATGAAAAAACATAAAATGTTTGAACGTCATAGAGCGTTGTATTATGTTTTCCGGGAGTTATTTTATTTGTGGACATTTGAGTGAGTGATATCCGTGTAAACACCTGGCAATAAATAGACCAAGCTTAATTTTTTGCAGAAATGTATAAAAAAGATAGAATCTATGGCAAACTACGCTATGGAAGTAATATGTGCTATAGAGAACATTATTTTTTACGAACTTTTTCACGGAAAGCCGTATGCGATACGAAAACGAAACAATCTTTTTTTTTCAATATCTTTTTTTACAACTGAATGGCCTGATATTCAATTCAAAATCGCTCACTGAGGTTTTATAAAAAAAGAAATCCCTCCAACTAAAACTTAAATTATATTAAAACTCTTTGTTATTTATTTATGAGAGACTCCTCTTGCAAGAAGATTCAGTTACTGCACTTTTAGGAAAAAACCGGGTAGCTGCTTATCGGACTTCGCACATTTAGGGTTCCGTACCAAATGTAGAATATAATATTAATATTTTTTTAGTAAAATATACGTAATAAAACTACACTATCACCAAATTTCAAGTTCATAGTTAGGTCAATGGGACGTTAAAAACTTCTTGTGACAGACGGACAAGTGACTGACAGCAATAGGGCTCCGTTTGGACCCTTCGGGTTCGGTAAACCTAAACACAAAAAGTTGAGAAAATCTGTAAAGTGTGTACTTGCTGTAGCTCCGTACACTGAGATGTATTATGTAGATGGTTCGTACCATAATACCATACCATGGGAAATAAAATCACTGTTATGTGTAAAACTAAAACAATACATATCATGTGGCGATGCTCGTACAAAGTGTGTCGACAGCAATCTCAATTGTGTCAGCCCAGAGGCCCTCAACAAGTGACATTCTATCATCGAAAGCGTGGCGATAGTGATTGTCAAAATGGCATAGGATAGCGAAAAAATCACGTGATCAATCCATTATATTTTAACATTTCGACTATCACCTTCGCTGACATCGAATGCCAATTGTCTAGAGACTCAGAACAAAATAAAAGCGTTGCAATAGCTTCAATTAGTTCCTGTGACGTGTTTGCGCAAAGTTCTAAGACAATTAAGCTTGACAGCCTTCGGTAAAAGATGCCAAAGAGTTTGAATCCGCAACGAAATTAATACATAAACTCACGCCTTTTTCCCATGGGGTTAGGCAGAAACTACAGAACGCCACCTGCTACGATCCTTACATACTACTTTTTACACTTTTTACTAGTGATACACGCACGCCGGTTATGAGTACTGCGCACTTGGCCTTTCTGAAGAACATCACCTATAAGGTATATGTACCTATGTCTTTCTAGGGCGTCCCCTCCTAGCGTTTCCATTCACATCTGCCTTGATGAAATACCTTTCGTTAGTCGCCTTTCATTCGTCCTATCAACATGGCCAAGCCATCTTGGCATACTCTTTTAAATTTTAGTCACTACATCTTCTTTTAAACCATAACGTTGTTTTATTACATCATTACGAAATTAATCATACCTACATCTCATCAGCCTCTAATTCACTTCCCATCGAATTAGTAAACATTTGTGTTTACCTTTTGATTCAATTTCGCAGCATTATGTCATCACTTTGGTAAGTACAAGACTTTCCCTAATTTGTTTTTATTTTATTTTTATTCATAAGACTTGTCGGAAATCCGGAATCTCATAAGTTAATGAAATTAAGAAAAATGGTAAATTGAACTAAAAAGTTAATCCTGAAGGTCTTGGTACGGCTAATGGGACAAACAATTTAAACGCGCACGGTAGAATCATCTTTTACTACTTGTAAATTTTAATTTTTGTTTGACTTTCAAAAGTGCCGCTTATTGGCCTAGTTGAATAAATATATTTGACTTTGACTTTGACTAAATTATTGCATTATCATCGGTCCTTGATAGGTGTGCAAAGTTTCATTTCAATCCGACGTTTTCAAGGGGGTGAAAATCACGTTCAAAGATTCCGTTACGTTGATACATAGATACATAGTTAATACATAGATACATACCAAGCTAATAAAAGCGTGTTAATAAACACCTATCTACTTATACAAATTAAAAGACTCTCGTTTTCAACATTACGTAAATTGACGCTGTGCGTTATGGTTCAGCGGGTTACTCAGGGTTGATACCTACCGAATTGCATATTAAGAAATATTTACATTTGGTACATACGTACAAATTATAAATGTAGGTACTATTTTCTCTACAGGGTTAATAAATTAACCTCTGTTAATATTTATAATTCCTGACCAACAGATCAACTTTTCACCCAAAAACATTTGACGTCTACCAAATGTCTTATTGACTGACGTTACTCTATTTATCATAGACATTTACGAGAACAAATGACGTTAATTTCCTCCGAATTCGAAATTCGAAAATCGGTGTTACGCTACTTTCACTCGCTTTCAATCCAAACTAAATCGATTATTGTCGTTCGGAAAGTCATGTAAAAACATTAACAAACGCAGGAAACTACGTGGGAACCGACACAAGAAGTGGTGACAAAGCATTTACTTAGGCTTGATTGTGTTACAGAGTTTAGACGATCAATCTGACTATTTAGAATCGTGCCAGCCTACAAGCGTTACAAGATTTTTGGTTATTTTTGGGACTATAATTTAATAATTGGATATTATGAAGCTTCCTTTGTAAGCTATTTTAAAAGTTGTTTGTCTTCTAAGCTATTTTAAAAGTTGTTTGTGTTAAAAGCCTTTTCAATATAATTTAGCGACAGTTTGTCGCTATTTTAGTCAACAATCAAATCTAATCAGATTATACCAGGTTTTTAGAGTTCCGTACCCAAAGGGTAAAAGCGGGACCCTATTACTAAGACTCCGCGGTCCGTCCGTCTGTCTGTCTGTCCGTCTGTCACTAGGCTGTATCTTATGAACCGTGATAGCTAGGCAGTTGATTTTCACAGATGATGTATTTCTGTTGCCGCTATAACAATACATACTATAAACAGAATAAAATAAATATTTAAGTGGGGCTCCCATACAAGAAATGTGATTATTTTGCCGTTTTTGCGATAATGGTACGAATAACGGAACCCTTCGTAAGCGAGTACGACTCGCACTTGTTGTATCTAAGCAACTTATATTGTCTGTTTTGTGAGGCGAAATAAACGATTTTATTATTATTCTCCTTTAATCGATTCCTTTTCTTATTGTTTACATTTTCAAATATTTTATAAATTAAATTACGAAACAAAAACATTTAAAAATATAAAAAATAGAGGCCCACCGGTATCGGGAACAGGGTCCAAGCTACCGGCGCGGTCAGGGCTCCAGAGAGAGGAACCTCCTAACAATACGAGCCGTGTCCAGCAGTACTGCTTTCTGGATCAGGCCCTTGACCCAGCTGCCTAACGAGAGCCTCCTAAGATGTTGGTCGAGGCTCGACTAGGTTTATTATTATTATTATTTCTATTTTAGGTAAAGAGCTACGGGTATTGATGATGGATGTGACAATTTTTTTCGCCCAAACCGCTAAAGTTTATTCCCTGAGTGTAAATCTTCGTAAAAACGATACACTTGGAATGATTCAAATGATTAAATATAAAATAACAATTTTGCTATAACCATACTCATCATCCTCCTCATCATCATCGCTATGCGGTTCGGGTAAGTTGATGAAAGACAAAGCTGAATATTCTAAACATCATCCTTCCGAAATTAACCCAATTTATCCGGGTGGCTTCAGAATGACTTCTTCTTCTATAAATACACATCTATTTGCTCGTTTGCCGTGATCTCAAAAGTCACACAGTCCATTCATCGTTCCTTTGGACTTGAATATGTTTTAAATATGTATAATCAGATTTTTTTATCTATGAGACAAAATTGACACATGTCAATGTCAAATTACTTATTTTAGGACTTATTAGGCATCATATGGTATGTTACTATAACTCTTGTAGTCTCAAATATTGTCATATGTCTAAAAGGTGTTAAGTATATGTAAATATATAACATACCACAGGAGCCGTAACAAAGGAGAAAAAAAAGAAATAATTTGACATTTGCATGTGTCAATTTTGTCTCAGATAAACGCACCCACGTTAAAGGTTTCTACCTTTATGGGGCAACGTTTTCTTTAAACTAAAAAAAATATATAAAAAAACTGACTTTATTATTATTATTATTATTTATTTATCTCAGACATAAAATCCATAGTTGTTAGTAAGTACAAATACTTATATACTATGTTAGTCACTTAAAATTAGATACACATACAACACATACACATCATGTCAAAATTGAAGTACAAAAATCTAAAACGAATAATTATGATTTAAAATTAATGTCAATAAAATAAAATGTCTTGAAAAATCCAAAAAAATAAAAAGTACATTAAGATTAATTAAAAGTTTTGTAAAATTCATTATAATTTATGAAATAAAAGTCTGTGTTCAGTAGGGGTCAAATTGCAAATTTAATAAATGTACTACTTCTCGACATGTAATTGAACACAATGCCACAATATTGGGCAATCTGTTCGGCCCGCTACAACGCTGAGTATGCTGTTGTCACTGCCGCGGACACGACTTAGCAGCGAGGCGGCTCTTTTTCTAAGGATGGCATGAAAGCCATCGACATTTGCGTCTGCAAACATGCCCGATGCGCTACAGTACCGCGGCAGCCGCAACAGCATCCTAAAAGCGTTATTATACTGAACGCGCAGGGCGTTGATTGTCCCCTGCGTATAGTTGACCCATAGACTGCACGTGTAAAAAGATTGGCAAAAAGCCCGAAACAATGTTACTTTTACTGCCATGGTGCATCGTGCAAATCTACGAGCCAACATATTGCATCGAACAGCCAACGCCCGGCGCTCCCTCTCAATGTCCTCGTGGTCTGAGAGGTCATCCGAGAGCCAGTGGCCCAGGTACTTGAATCTTGAAACTCTGGTTAACGGAATGCCATCTATGAAGACGGGTGGTACGTGCGTAACCTTGAAGGCAGTTGATTGAAACACCAAGAGTTCACTTTTCTTCACATTATACCTGAGCCCATGAGCCTCGGCATAATCCACACATACAGCGAGCAGTTTTCGAATGGCTTTAGGTCCATTCATTTTAAGTAGTATTGTAAAGAGTTAAAATTGTATGTTGGTTTGTAATGGTAAATAATCTCTGGAAGTCTCAATCGATTCGATTTAGAAAATTCCACTGGTAGAATAGATATTTAAGTGTCATATGCCAATTTTATCCCGAGATTTTTACGAGTCTTGTAGTGTGGGCTACAGGAGCGAAGTCCCGGGAATAAAGCTAGTGCTATGTTAATACAAACACAATTACACAAGTTATGTAGGTACCTAGGTAGGTATATGTACGTACAAAGGTGGCCGATAAGACAGTTACCTTCAGATTAATGTTATTGTAACTGATCGCGACGCCCTGTATACCCAAAATAAATTATGTTTGCGCTTTTTGATGAAAAATTTCTTTATCAAATTATACGAGCAAAAACAACTGTTATCTGAACTCAATCATAAAGCCTTCTTACTTTACTTATTATTTATAGTAATTTAAAACCTTAGTCGCCGGATTATGTTTCTAATCTATCTACCTAACGATGGTTTAAAAAGGAAAAGATGAGTTAAAAAGATAATGTTAAACCGTGTTTACCCAAAGGGTAAAAACGGGACCCTATTACTATATAAGACTCTGCGGTCCGTCTGTCTGTATGTCTGTCTGCCCATCTGTCACCAGGCTGTATCTCATGAACTGTGATAGCTAGGCAGTTGGAATTTTAACAGATGATGTATTTCTGTTGCCGCTATAACAACAAATACTAAAAACAGAATAAAATAAATATTTAAGTGGGGCTCCCATACAACAAACGTGATTTTAATGCCGTTTTTGCGATAGTGGTACGGAACCAAAAATGGCAACGTGCTCAAGTCCGACTCGCACTTTGCCATTTTTTTTTGTATTTTAGAAGTTAGTACCTACTTGTTAACCTAATAATTATAATCACGTATAAAGACTGATTCAAGAAATACCACCGTGCCACTGCTATTCGATTGTAATGATAATTAATAATAATCTGTGATTTTTACTACATATACAAAGCGTATACTAAAAAGATAATTACTTACATGTTTAATTATTGATTTATTTATCCAAACATTATTTCAATTTTACACTATCTGTGGTGCGAGCGTTAAATCGACACGATTTTACGTATATCAAAACAGAAATATCCAGGTTTCATTCTTCGGGTCGAGTCTAAGCGGGTCGAGTGGGCACGGACTCCAAAAATTGGGCCTAAAGCACTTAATAGTTTGCTGATCTTAGTTTAGAAATGCGTGTAATTTTTTATTTTCACATTTTTACTAACAAAATTACAGACAAGAGGAAAAATATCACAGTGACTCTGATATAAGATACACGTACCTATGATAGTCACATGGATGTATCATTAGGTAAAGACGAAAGATTTAGTATATAGCAGTGCCAACATTTTCTTTTAATAAATGAGCTTTAGTCGTAAAAATAAATAGAGAACAAACGATGTGTTTGGCTGGCATCGCTTCGATTGAAGAAACAATTGAACGTAAACATACAGACAATACATGGCACCGTCGCATGTATGTATTGTTGCATTATACCTTTTTTACCGACTTAAGAAAAGAAGGTTATTGTTTAATCCCGCTGCAGGCGGCCAATTGAAAGTTTAAACACACTTTCACTCGACTTCATTACCGACGTACAAAGTTCACGTTCGTGATCAATATCAACATTACCAAATCGTGCGTTTTCTCTCGTTATGAAGATTATTTTATGTTTATTGGCGTTTTAAGTACTTATATGGGAGTCTTGGAAAATGTTGTTGAATTTTGTCTGTGGAAAATTGGCAGTAACGAAAGTGAAATTAGTTCAACTACTTATGTAGTCAAGTTTCAAAGTTTCACTAAACCAACATTTACTGTCAAAATTAGTAGGTTTCTATAAGAGATTCATTCATATTTTGACCCAACCATGTCTCATCATCATGAACCATGAGTGTCGCTGCGGAGTGCCAACTGAAAACCAGCGCTGTCTGACCTCCAGCAAATGTTGAGTTGGTAAGCCTTACGGTATGTGTACGCTCAGCGCAAATTGTTGTACTTTTTACCCGACTGCCGAAGGACCCATGTGTTTATCAGTCTATTTATGTATGTATGTTTGTTCCTATGTGGCGTTCTAGAGACCAAATGCGTTGGCCGATTTTGGTGATTCTTACGTCAATCGATTCGTCTTAACCTTATTGTGACTGTCACTGGCTACATTAATATTGGAAAATAGCAAAATGGCAGATTTTGGGCGCAATATTGTGCGGCCCAATTTTTAAATTTAATACCCATCGTGTGTGATATCAAAATAAAGGTTTTAAGAGTATAAAAAATGTATAAAAAATCTGCACTCTTACAATGCATTCAAGACTCAACTTAGCCAGCACATAATTGTGGATCGATCACTTTTGGAGAAATGAATGCATTGGATGGGTAACTATTAAATTGTAATACTGATGACGAACTTTTTGTAATCTATTGTATGTTTTTTTTAAATATTGTTTTCAAGTAAGCGACATATGTCTTTATTGGGAATAAAGTTTCTTTAAACCGAAGGTTTTAAGAGGAGATTTTAAAAACATATAACACTAATATTTTTAAATGTACCAAAATCGAAAAAAAAATGTTCAATAAAAAAGTTAATTAAAAAAATGATGTTTACGTCTTTTTAGATCGCTTCTTAAGCAGTTGGATTTTTAGATTTTTTGTATTAACTTTTTTTATTTTACTAGGTATCTGAGAAGATTTGCATTTTACTGAGTGTTTGTTGCTTTTGTGTCTGTGACCAATAAATGGTTTTCTATTCTATTTAACCCATTACCGATCAAGCGGTCAAGTAATTAGTCTGTGACCTACCTGTAGATTATAAATAAACCTTGTTAGGATACTAATTTACTTAGGTACAGGACACGATAGTTAACGCCAGCCGGCCATGGACGAGAACACACTTCGTTACGCTCAAGATTACATTATATATTTTTAATCTTGACGAGAGCGTGAATTTTATCGCCTAGCGCCCACGAGTAATTGACTCGAGTGTTATAAATATTGCGCCCTTTACGGGAAATATAAGGCAGGTTTTCATGCGATTAAACGGTGTGCAATTAATTATTCAGAGTTTCGGTAAAAAACAAGTAATATTTGGTTAAAACTTTTGATTTGGCCTAATTTATTTTAGAACTTTTAGGTTTCCGTACCCAAAGGGTAAAAACGGGACCCTATCACTAAGACCGCGGTCTTAGTGATAGGGTCGCGGTCCGTCTTTCTGTCTGTCCGTCTGTCTGTCTGTCTGCCTGTCGGTCCGTCTGTCACCAGGCTGTATCTCATGAACCGTGATAGCTACACAGTTGATATTTTCACAGATGATGCATTTCTGTTGCCGCTATAACAACAAATACTAAAAACAGAATAAAATAAATATTTAAGTGGGGCACCTACGCATAAGACGTGGTTATTTTGCCGTTTTTTCGCGCGTCCGACTCGCTCTTGGCCGTTTTGTTTAAATTCTTTTTCTGCTTTCCTTTGTAGCATAAATAGTTGGTGTTATACTACTTAAATATATCTAAAGTTATGTATCTTATAGTAACAGAACAGATCATTGTTCAATTTACAAATTTTGGTGCTACTTCAACTAGGACAAAGGACACTCAGTCATCACAAAATGTTTATTTTGTAAAAAATAGACGTATATTAGGTTCTCTACATTCTGAATGCGGCACGTTCGTTAGCCATTAGCCATTATTTACTGTTTTGTACCAAAGATTTTTATGACTATTTGATGTGTTACAAGAACTGTCCTAGTGGTAAGAGATGCTTCGTGTTTTTTTTTCCAAAATATCCCATTACTCATACATCCATTGATTAATGAGTCATTTCTAAAATAAGAGTCTAACACGAGATAGCTTAGGTAGTTCATATTCCTGTTTTAAAAAATAAATTATTGTTTGATTGATTGATTCATTTAATGCATATCATGTGGTTTTTAACTTAAGTGGCAGTGGGCAAGGCACATTGCTCGCAGAACGGATGGCCGATGGGGCAGAAAGGTTCTGGAGTGGCCACCGCGAACCGGAAGACGCTGCGTTGGAAGGCCTCCCACCAGGTGTACCGATGACCTGGTGAAGGTTGCAGGGATCCGCTGGTTGCGGGACGCACGGGACCGGTCAATGTGGCGACGCTTGGGGGAGGCCTATGTCCAGCAGTGGACGTCTTTCGGCTGATATGATGATGATGATGATGATGTGGTTTCTTCTAACTAACAATAAGATTAGGATTTTTTAGCCTACCTAACCTATAAGACACTATTTTGAGCCTGGTTTTAAAAACCTTATAATTTAGTTACTACCGCGTTGCTGGAAATTTGCTCGGTCTCCGACATTTATTAAATTTTACGGTCGATGCTTTTAATACGCGTAGTAGGACGAACATAGAGAGAAGTAGCAAAAAACTGTTTTCATGCATAGAAAATGGGATCAGATAAGATAAATTTGGTCTTAGTAGGTTAACTACTTAGACCAGAATAAAACGCTACAGTTCTAATTAATAACAGCAACATGGGCGGACAGTCAACAAGATCTCGGGCAAGACCAAGATGAGGTAAGGCTTGCATGGACTAGGGAACCAAAGCGCAAAAGGAAAGAGGCCTAAACCCAGAAGTGGATGGAACATGGCTGACCAGCCAATGATGATGAATCACGATCTAATTAATTTATATTTGTTAGTAGTTACAAACTAAAACGCCAAAGAAACGATGATTGTGTGAGTAGTGATATGAAAGAAAAGGAGGTCTGTGATAGCGAGACGGTTGACAGGACGTAATGGAAGAAGAAAAATTGTTGCGCCGACCCCGAGAAACATGGGATCAGGAGAAGAAGAGGATTAAGTAGCTACAAAATACGATAGAATTTTTTTTAATGAAAATATATTGAATGTTTTAAGAGGAAAGCCGGTCGCAGACATCCGACTGAATAACCTAAGTAAAAAGTAATAATTCAAGGTTTGGCTCTCGCCTATTTTGTCCTCCAACATTGGACCAATTTAAAAGATATTCCACAAACTAAAAAAGAAATATATATACCTACTATGCCCCTATGTTTTCCTATTTGTTGATTCATTACATTTAGAAGCACTAGAACCCTCAAAAAATGCTCAAAATTGCACTGTCAATGTCAACAGAGGCTTATTGTAGAAAAAACATAGAAGCACAAAATATATCTTTTTTATTCAGTTTATGGAAAATCTTTTAAATTGGTCCAATACTGGAGGAGGAAGTAGGTGAGAGCCTGCAAACCTCGAATTATGATATTTTACTAAGAAAATTCAGTCGGCGCTTTCTGCCCGCATTTCCTCTTAATAGTCAGGTTTTTCTATCTTCCTTCTATATTATCCATTTGACAACACATTACAACACGTCGTTATTCAACTGGTTTACCCTGACTTATTTATGTTTACAATTCAAGCGTATTTGTTCCATATGGTTTGACTTTTTCCACTTAAATGCCTACTCAACAATTTACGTACGGAAATATCTTTTTTCTTTTCCTCAACTACAACGTATTTCAGAGGCTACAAAGATTTAGGTACTTATCTAATGTTTCATAACTTATTAAAATCTGTTTAGAAAATGTATGTCAGCAGTTCAACAGAACTCGCTTATAGAAAAGGATTTTATATATTATTATTGGGTGCCACACGGCACGTCGTGCATATAGAATGTTGGTAAATGAGGACTTTTATTAGGTACAATCCAAATGTAAAAGGCAAAAATGAGCCCTTGATTTTTTTGGATTAAGAGTTATAGTATTAAATATATCCGGAAATATTTGATTTTCGCGTGCCACAATTTTTTTGTTGTTAACAATAAAAGCATATTGCCCTATTCGGAATTAAGTACGATCCCTTTCGTATTTACAAGAAAATGAGTTATGAAGCATTACATAGCATCACTTTTGTAATTGTACTCCCCGAAGCTTGAAGCAGAACTGAACCTATGCGTAGCGAACCCTTCCACCTGGCATAAATCTAGACTGGGCTGCTACTGAGAAATACAGAGATATACACCCAATAACACTACTCAATTCTTCGGTCAACAATAACCAACTAGATAACTAGTCATGACATATATTAGTCTATGGGTTCACATACAAAATCAATGCTAAATTCTGTCCACGAGAATATATACTTGCTACCTTACATTTACAATACTTACTATGACAAACTGAACAAAATAAGAGCTCACGTCTCAAGTGAGCTGTTATTTGCTTGCCAGCTTGATGCACTAGAGTCGATCGAAAAGCGGGCCAAGAGACTTATCGGCAATGAGGCACTGGTCAAGTCAAAGCTCCAAAGCCTTGAAGATCGTCGCCGAGTTGCCAGCTTGTCAGTTTTTTATCGGTTATTTTGGGGAGTGTGCGATGGAATTGCATGATCTAATGGCCTAGCCCGGTCCATAATCGGACTACCAGACGTACGGCGATGCGTCATCGGTACATGGTGGATATCCTACCCATACACACAAAACGTTTTGGGGACACTTTTTTTATGCGTACAGCTAAGGAGTGGAATTCCCTGCCGGAGTCTGTGTTGCCCGATAGTTACAATCTAGGGGTCTTTAAGTCAGAAGGGAATAGGTTTTTTCTATGCAAGCGTGCTTCACCGTCGGCCACGCCATCGCTTACCATCAGGTGAGATAGTGGTCAAGCGTGAGTCTAAAGATTTAAAAAAAAAAAAATTGCCGAGTCGTATTTCTTGCGCCGAACCCACATCTAGTTCATATTGTTGATCGAAGACCGAGATTCGAATCTGAAAGCTCGGCGTTTGACCAACGAGTAATTTTGACATAATATTAGTTGTTGCTTCAGCAAGTCTGCATGTTTATACTCGTACAACCAAAATATTTTTATCTCCGAACGTGCTATAATCCTCAACGGCTACATACGGGTATGACCGTGCCCATAACAAACAGTTGCCATATAAAGAAATCAAGTTTACATTCACCTCACTGCACCTTATTGGTAACGTGGTCAGATGTCAATGTCAAATTAATGTATGTGATCATGTCAATATGGTGCACAAAAATAAACAATCTGTATGCTGAAGGGGGATTCAGATAATTATATCTTGTGTCAGTGAAGAAAAATAAACACTCTGTATGTGTAATGGGGGTTGTGTGATATTGACGATTTTTGACAGCCTTATAGATATCACATTGTTGTTTTAGAAGTAAATGTGACAGATAGACATAATTGCATTACCAAATATTTTTTTCTCATGTTTGAGCAAGATTCTGAGAGATATTTCAAATCTGGTTTAAGTTGTTGCAAAGTTATAGCATTTATATTTCGGGCTTGTGGCCGTTAAGTGTGAGATGTAACAAGAGAAAATAAAGGTTTTGAAAATAAGCTTTCATTTTAATAAAGTGGTATTAGTGCGCCAAGCTACTAGCCGAATTCTGGGCTGACTCCATTTAAGGCATAGATTGGTATCTGCGCCTTAAATGTAGCAATCAGGTACTGAGTGGTCTCAGTAGCTGATTTTAAAATGAGAATCACGTCTAAACGGCTAGTCGTAAATTTTTGAAAAAAATGTATGTTACATGACAATTTTCTTAATAGTGTGATTTAAGAAAATTTTGAGTTTCTTTACTCCCTTTTCTTTCATATCACTACTCACACAGTCCATCCATCATTTCTTTGACCTTCCTCTCCCTCTCCATCCATCCACATTTATATTCATTAGTCTTTTAGTAACATGCGCTTCATCCCTCCTCATCACATGACCGTACCAGGACAAACGGTTTCCTTTCAACTTTTCTGTCACTGGCGCCACTTTCAAACTTCCTCTAATATACTCATATAGTCATATCTGGCATACAAATGGAAAATTATTGCAAAGAAAGTAATTAAGTATTACACGCCTATAAACGTCTGCACATTACTTGATAATCACAGAGTTCCGTGTACACATAGTAGATACCATAAAAAAGTTTGCAATCAAGTTACAGGGATGATTCCTGGTATAAAAGAAAATAATTCTACTTAGTCTGTCAATTACATTATCAAAAAATATTGGTCACGTATTTTTTGCTTTATCAAATCAATAAATATGACAAAGTTAAAGCACAATCGTTTAGGTGTGGGATCTTGTGACGTCACTTCTGAGTAAAAAGTGTACTAAAATTTCAACGCACTGTATACTTGTAAATTTTTGTTTACGTGACTAAAGTTTTTTTATTTTTTTTATTTTTTATTATCTATAGGCTTGCGCTTGACCACTATCTCACCTGATGGTAAGCGATGATGTGGTCGACGGTGAAGCACGCTTGCCTAGAAAAAAACCATTCACTCTTGACTTAAAGACCCCTAGATTGTAGCTATCGGGAAACACAGATTCCGGCAGGGAATTCCACTCCTTAGCTGTACGCATAATAAAAGTGTCCCCAAAACGTTTTGTGCGTATGGGTGGGATGTCCACCATGTACCGATGACGCATCGCCGTACGTCTGGTAGTCCGATGATGGAACGGGCTGGGCGGAATCAAGTCATGCAATTCCATCGCACACTCCCCGAAATGTAATCGATAAAAAACCGACAAACTGGCAACTCGGCGACGATGTTCAAGGCTCTGGAGCTTTGACTTGACCAGTGCCTCATTGCCGATGAGTCTCTTGGCCCGCTTTTCAATCATATAAATAAAATAGGTGTGCAATATTTTTTATTAATCTACCTGGCCCCAATAATCTGAATATTCCTTACCCATTTGTTTCGATGACTGTACCCATTGTAACAAGCACTCGCGGTACACTTTACGACAAATTAATTAGCCCGACAATGTAATATTTATAACAATATATATTTATTTGTATTGCGATGAGTGTGCTCCCGGTTTTATGCCAAATCCTGACTCGCTGGTGAGTCTGCCTTGCTTCAGGGTAACTTCTATTTTTATGATTATGATATCACTGTGATAATTTTGTTGCAGACAATGCAATTGATACAGGCAAAGAGACTCTGCAATTTTTAAAGAATTATTTGGCTCTTTGTCAAAATACTGAAATTGGATATTAAATAAAAAATCTAAATTGCAGAAAATGAGCAAAATAAATTACCTAGCTTTATATTTTTATAAAGTTATTATTTTATAGCAACACGTTATTTAGAAAACTTTTAATTTTGTAACAAAATATTAAATTTGAATTATGAATATGGAATTCGTATATTCGCGCAGGCGCAGTGTAGTGCGCGGTTACGGTCGCGTCGCGACTGCGCCGGCGCTCGCGGCTTCTTCCTCATTTGTTGTTTATTTCCACTTTTTGTCGCATTTTGCCATTAATAATGAGATAGAACATAAAACACACCGTCAGGTAGCAATTACTCGCACGGAATAACATTCAAAGTGTTCGCACTAAATAACATTTCTTTCTAGATTGTAGATTTGTTTATTGTGTAGTTTTTGCTTTGTCTCCAAAGAAAGCATACTTTATTGAAGAATTTACACGATAGACATTTTAATGCAACATTTTTTCAGCAAAAGAATTTAGTTTGCCACTACTCAGCGTTGACGCTGCAGTTGCCAAGAATCTCAAAAGATTCCTACCCACTTGTATTTTAACATTAAACCAAACAGTCCAAAACGACCAGTTCCTGTCTAGATAATATTTCTATACACCTTCAGCGCAAGCGCACGCAATCTGTCTTACATCAGATAAAGCTCTCAGGCAAAGCAAATACACTGAGTGCCTCTATCGCTAGCACATTGAGCGCAGACATTTACCATCCGTGCTCCAACGTTCCAACACAAAGGTATCATGTATTGCACCGATATATTTAAGCGTTACTTTGATGAGCCACATGCCCAGTAATGCCCAGTATTGCCTTGTGGAATGCCCACTATGTTGGCTCGCTGCTAAATTTCATCTGCGTAAATGTCAGTGCCCCTCGGAGCGTGCACACCATAATTGATCGGTCAACGGCATTCAAATTGGCTCGAAGTTTATCTTTGGACGCACTCCTCAATGATGGTACCTTAGACATAGGTTGTTGTTTTATAGACTAAACAAGATGGTGACCGATGGGATTTCCTGTTGGCAAAATCGAAGGACGTCCATGTAAACTTTCTTACACTATTTAAACACGTAAGAAGATAAAATTCAAACCTTTTACTGACTTTACTGCAAATTATATGCTTTAAGGCTTAGGCTGTGCAATCAATTGATGCGCGATGTGTGTGATCGAAGTGATCGGTGTTGTCGCAGGTTCGATGCCCGCACGGATCAAATATTTGTATGACCTACAGATAGTTGTTACGGATCTGGATGTTGTGTTTGTGAGTTTATTTATTTGTAAACGCACCCACGGTATAGGAAGAATTTCCAAGAGACGACGAGACTATTCAGAAAAAAAAGCTACCTAATCTATTCCCCAACATGTATACAATATTTACCATGTTTATATCGGGAACTCGCAACAAACAGTAAACATGGTAAATATCCCGCTTTTAATGTTAATGTTTGTGTTAGTGACCATGACATTTTAAAAACTTAATCTATTCCCATCTATGTTCGGTGGAGTCTTCCAGTCTAACCGGATTCAGCTGGATACCAGTAATTTACATGGAGCGAGTGCCTATCTGAACCGATACAATCCAATAACTGGGTAACATGATACCTTAGCATAAGTTGTACGTTGTGTTGATGGTTTTGATGAGATGGTCTCATACAGGAACGGTACTGACTAAAGTCTCCGCTATTTAACAAAAAAATAAAGGTCATTGATCCGACTTGTACCAAAAACTATAATTACGTAACCTGAAAACATGATTTCTGTTTATGGAGATATTTTGTAAATTTTTATCTCAAATGAAAGATTGCGGCGTATCCATTGTATCCGTTTAAATCATGTTAATCGGTCCACGCGTTTATGAGATATTAACTCATTACTGAAAATAATTGTCAAATAAAGGTTAGGTAAGGTAAGTACCTACCTAAATAAATACGACTGAACATGGTTTTGACCAAAAGGTTTGTAACTCATGCCAAGTGATAGGATCAAGGACGCCCTTTACCGCGATACGTTTGTTTTGATCGTTTCAACGACACTGCCTTTAATTTTTTTCGTATCGTGTTGAAATATTAGAATACATTGGTAGACAGGTGTTAACGCCTTTAATTTTGATGTTATCTGGCGGTGACTTTATACTCCATTACATGACCTTTAGCGCTAATTGTGGATAAAAAAAGCTCATACTTGATTTAAGTCAACCTACAGGCAGATGCACGTACCTTCCTACGCCTAAAGGCCTAAAGTAAACAAGAATACTTCAACGGTCAAAGCTCCTTTTTTGCGTAACATGTTTTTAAGTGCATTCAGTATTCTATCCGCAGATGACAAGCCAGCACCTGCCGTTGTACCAGGACGCATAATATATTATGCAGACTAAACGTGCACTGCAGCATTCGAATAATTGACTCTACCTGTCCTGTCTCTGTCTCTATTTTCTTTTCTTTCTTTACCTATGACGAATTTTCTTCGTACTAAAGCCTATGCCCACAATGTCAAAAATGGTTCAGCGCCGGATCTCACTTGTAATTAGTTAATTTACCAAGAATTAAGCAGGTTAACAAAGTAATGCTTGCATCAAAATCATTTAGCCCGAAAGTGAGAACGGTCAGTAATAATTGATGCTGTCCAATGTCTAGGGCAATGACCTTCAAGATTTAGGTGACCCAGATATCAAAGGTCGAGGCACTAGTCAACAACAACAAAACGACATCTTGTCTATTTTATCGCCAATTTAAAGGAACTGTGTCGGCAATTTTAATTTATTCATGAAAACCTGTTTTCTTTAAAAATCTAAAGGCCCAAAGTTTTTCGTTACATTTTTAGTATCGTCTGAAATCGTTTATCTTATAGTTGATAAGATCTTTGTATAAAATGTTGCCTAGAAGAGAGTATCAAAGAATATAACTCCTGTAAAAATCGTAGAATTCTTGAAAGTTTTGCTTTTTGACTAACAACTTTTTGCTATTTGACTACATTACAAAGCTGAAAACAACCTACTTATCAAAATAGACATTACCTACCTATTTAAAAAAAACTACTTTCCTAAAACAACAGCCTTTATCTTCTTCACCTAAAGACAGTGGCGTCATCTATAAGATTTTATTTTTGTTTCTTTTGCATTGCACTTTCAAATTGGCCTGTCGCCCATAAGAAAACACACAGCTGTGGTGGCATGCTAACTGCGGCAACAATCTTAAATCATTGTTATTGCTTGATACAGATTAACTGAAAGGTGTTGCCAACCTTAATAGGTGGTTATAAAATGTATACAATTTGTTTAATAATTTAAAGCTGTAATATAACACGTATTCTGCTATGTGAGCTTCAGAATAGTAGTTTATGCAACGGTCATATAATAGGAGTTATTAAAACACGAGTGTGGGTTTATCACACAAAGCGAAGCCGAGTGTGATAATAGTATCACACGAGTGTGTAAAATTACTTCAATTTCGGAAGTCATTGTTCCTGTTTTCGTTTCATCGTTTTTTTGACACCAACTGCCGAAATTGAAGTTGTTTTTCACTTTGTAGTGTTTTTATTTGGAAGTCGGTGGTATTTGTTTGTATTTTTTTTTTTTTTTAATTTTTTATTGGTACAACATAATAGATAAGTTCTATAGTAAAGTAATGCCCACAGTGATGCCAGAATAGATTACCCGATTATCTTGTAACTTGAACATAAACGGTGGAATGAGAGTGTACCAGGGTGAAATGTACACATCTGCGTACCCATTTAGAGCGTACTGGCTTGATGGTATGTTATGAAATGGTGTAAACAATAAACAGACATGCGATTGCCGTAATTTATTGAAGAGTTCTGTTGTACCACCGTAATTCTTCATCAGATCTTTACCAAATTGAAATGAGACCATTTCGCAATAAATTTCTTTCAAACAAAAAAAAATAATTTGTTAATCCGTTTATATATGACGGAGTTATCCCCGAACATACAAAAAAAAAAACATATAAATATCCGAATTGAGAACCTCTTCCTTTTTGGGCAGTCGGTTAAAAAAATAAAAATATAGTTCAGTAGCTACGTCTTTATAGTTTCTCTTACCACAATTTTCACTGCCAGATTTAAAGGCCAAACTGGTCTACTAACGTCAGACACATGAACCCCACGTGGAGTCTATAATGGGATGCGACCATACGAATTCTCTTCAAATTTTTGTGGAAGCCACCACACACGCACATCCGCTGTAATGTACCTCAGGCTCAGACGGCAGAAAATACTTGAATATTAAGGAAAGCGGCGGCGGCGGCGCCGCGGCATTCGTGCAGTAACGCGATCCTAACCTAATGTACTCCTACTGCTTCTTCCATATTAATTATCATAGTTACCTTCATATAATACTCCCTGCCTCCGGAAATAAGATCTACAAGAAGGCCCTACTAATATGTTTGAGTAGTTGTGTTTTCATGACAGTACTTTGGTTTTTCGGAATTCTGAATTCGAATAGAAGGCATTGTAGTGTAGTGGAAAGCGATTGATTGGCTTTATCCCTGTATGGAGCAAATATTTGTATAACAAACCTATGGTCGGTCTGTGTACTCGATTCATGTGAAATTCTTACAGTGGGGCAACTTATAAAACAGTAGTGCGCCTACAAAAAAAAACTAGTTTGAAATTTGTATCGGGCTATCAGACAATTGTTTTTTTTTTTATTAACATAAAGCTTTTTTTAAACAAGCGTTCTAGCTTAATCCTGAAAAAAATTGCTGAATCGGTTGGAGGTAACTGTTTTAATATTCATTTGCAAGATTTGACCTGTATAAGTGTACATTACCAAACTCAAAAGTCGAGTTAAATAAAAGATTGTCATAA
The DNA here is from genome assembly GCA_948252205.1 of Orthosia incerta. Lineage (NCBI taxonomy): Eukaryota > Metazoa > Arthropoda > Insecta > Lepidoptera > Noctuidae > Orthosia > Orthosia incerta. The sequence continues at coordinate 14,917,093 of OX411748.1, forward strand.
TGTATAAATTATCCAGTTACCAAATCGGAATACTGCACATTCTAAGAGTAACTGATGATTTGATCTCTTCCATTAGGGGTCATACACACGTGACGATCCATAAACTCGACAAATACGCGTAACGTTCGTTGCGACGAAATCGTATCGATTCGTTCGGGGTGAGTGTGACTCATCGACCACCTATTGGCACGTCTATCATTTTGTTTTGTTTCCTATGTGTACGTGTGTGCGTGGCTTTATTTATACCCCGCGCCTGTTATTTTTAACGCGCTGCAGTCAGTCTACATTCCGATTAGACGCGATTATGTTAAGTATTTTTTGTTTGAGATTTTCAGATTTATGCAAGCGATATAAATTGTGGCAGCCACAATCACTTTCTTTAAGAAAAACTAAAATCTAGAGTTTTTGGACGAAGAACAATTTTATCTATTAATCAACTTGCTCATAAAATCTATAAATACCTCTGTAAAAAACTGTGTTTATAGCCAAATTACAGACGTTCGTAATTAATGTCTAGTGCGTTACCGTAAAGTCGCATTGGATTGTAAAAACATGTGTGTAATGTTAACAAAGACCATGGTATTCTATTGTTACTACCCATTGACTAATTACTCGACAATTGTATCAATATCACGTCATCACCCTGGCAAACGGTCAAAACCCCGTGATACAATTACTTTCTCGTAAACAGTTTGTTGTACTTTTGACAGAACGATTTGTATTGTTTTATTTCAATTCATCACTATTTAGGATTTTAAAATAAGTATCTATAATCACCCTTTTTTATAAAATCTCGACACTGTTTAGCGATTACTTCGTACATTTAATTTTTTTGTAGAGCATTTGAATAAAGAATCTGCTATCATTCGTAAACAGTCCAAAGATTTTTTATTTATAAATAACGTTCTTGTGCATAAAAATGAAATTCAGAATAAAATTAATAATTATGTGTTTGAATAAAAATCATTGTCTGTTATTATCATCCCACACTATTCTCTTTCGATTTCAACTACACTTAGGGCCGATTTTTCAATAGCCTGATAACTTTTTTTTTTAAGTTGACATTTAAAAATGGCAGGTTGACAGCTTTTGTATAGGAAATATGTCAAACGGCCATTTTTATTCCTCAGTTAAAAGTTATCAGACTATTGAAATTTCGGCCCTTAGTTAATAATTTATCAGATTGTGTTTAGACAAAGTTGAACGTACGAACATAACTAATTGGATTGGAAAACAGAAACAATATTGAAAGCATAAAATAATACATAAACAAACTACTAAATTAAATAAATATTTTAACAAGCAAAAAAGAGTTATTAATTGAGTAACTTTTATTAAGAGATTACGTTGCAAGGAAAAATACTGCAGATAATTTACATTCTTTAAAAATTGCTTTGTATTTTGATTTCCAGTCAGTATTTTCAAAGAATTTTTTCAAAGAAAACAAATACAATCTTTCAGAGAGATCATAAATAATTTGTCCTGAAAGACTGACATGTATTTATCGCAAATACTAACATTTAAACACTTCAGAAGTCATTGGCTTTTTGTTTTTCAGCAATTCGAAAGGTAACAGAGTGAACGTTGCCAAAACAAGGGACCTTTTTTAACGAAATCATTTCATCACACTGGACATCTAATGCGTATTATTTACTAGAAGGATACCCTTATTTCTCAAGTTAACAGGTGCTCATACCTTCTCTACGTCTCTTGTCTTATTTATTACAGGAATCTGAACAAAATATGTGACAGAGGACCTTAAATTATTTATATTTTTCTTTTATTCTTGTTTTAAAGTGACTTTGCCCTCGGAATTTTTTTTGGAGGCGCCTATTTATTTTCATTAAGATGGAAAGGTAAATTGGTGAGAATTTCCTTCCTTTTTACAGGTTTACGAAAAACTAAAGGATTATTTCTGTGTGGTGTGTGAAGCTAAGCCCCGATTTCTGAATTAAGTATTTGAAGTTGAGTATTTGTCTGATATACTTTAGCCTGAAAACTTGTCAAAATTTGGCATTTAAATAGGGTTTGACACGTTCTTAACTCCAAATAATTTCTGAAATCGGCCTCTTGTCTTTTGTTTTAGTAAAAAATTGGCGAAAAGAAGCTGTCGTTAAGATAATATCACCATTTTTAACACGCTTTTATTAGCTTGGTATGTATGTATCAATGTAACGGAATCTTTGAACGTGATTTTCACCCCTTTCAAAACGTCGGATTGATTTGAAATTTTGCACACTTATCAAGGACCGATGACAATACAATAATTTAAATAGTTTGTCCCAGTATCTATACCAGGATCTTCAGGATTAGCGACATTTTAATTCAATTTACGATTAAATCGTGTTTTTTAGTTTTTTGAAGTACAATTTTTATTAGCTACTTACCTACGTGTGCCTGTCTTATTAAAATTTATTTATTTATTGACCTATGTACCATTGTTACACTATTTATCCTAATAATACAAGCAATATGATATAAGCATAGTGTACAATATGATGATACAGAGTGCAAAATAGACATTTCTATTTTATTTCGGACGAATGAGATCGTATCAGATGGGTTGATGGATATGGGTACCTAGCCGTATTCAGCTGTCTACTGATCATTGTAAATCAGAGATAAAGCTATGTATGATAACCAGAAGAAAATGGTGGCATCAGAAAGTAAAGACAAGAATCAATACAAGTTACTGAATGAAATAATATGACACTCTTCAAAGTCACCGACATTTTCACAAACATTTTAGTATTGAGGTTAATATTTTGCACGAGGAAAATTATGCGGATATTTTATTTTATTTCAGACAAAAAAAGTCGCTTGTTCCGTCAATATATTTTCACAGTCGTTTTCTTGGATGTCAAGGTTTCTCAAGGTTTTGTGGATAAGGTGCCTGTAATACCGGCTTATTGAGCCTCTCAGACAAGATTCTATATTATAATATACTTCAATAGGACGTAACAAAAGTAACCTTAGTGGATTAATTTAACACGTTCATGAATTATGACGTGAGCAATCAACTATCACCCTTATACGTATAGTATTAACTTACACCCTTCTTCAAGAATCAGATGGCTTGGTAATTAATGTCAGATATATTTCTTCTAACTGGCATATACGAAACACTATATTACTATATCTACGATATTAGTTAATGTACAGTTATCAAGTTAACCAAGATGTCTAGCTTGTTATGTTTAATAGAATTTAAAGCTTCGCGAAAGCGCAGGAGACAATACAATTATGTTTCTTGAATTAGTTTGTCGTTATCTTCAATTACTTTAAGTGGTTATTGTAAAGTTATTAATGAAGTTGATTAATAATTGAAAATGTGGAATTGTGGCTTTATTGTGGCATTATTAATTTACAAACACTCAATTAAAATACATAAAACAAGTGGAGTTATAAGTATAGTTTTGCATGTAGTAAATAATTAATTAATCTAATTAATGTCAGTGGTCAGAATATTTATGTATAACATATTAGTGGAAATGCTGATATTTTGCGGTCGCTGTCACTCATAATCGATATATTTGTTTTGAGAAAAGTTATAAAAATATTGCACTACTCTTCGTGCAATGCGTGCTTTACGATGTTCAACAGTATTCAAACAAACTCCGGTCACTAACCTGCCTATCCCAAGCATGGTGTTGTGATTTATGATGTAATGTTACTTTATTGTTATTGATTTCAGAGGTAATTTATAGGTACTATAAATGGCCCAATTGAAAACTTCACTTTAATGAGCTTACATTAGCTCATTAAAGTGAAGTAGCTTACCGGTATTGTTGCAAATTATTATCATCATCTGTTGAGCTTAAGGTTACACTAGTCGAAATTCTTCCATACAAACGTAGTCTAGGGATTAATCAACTGTTTGACGATGTATGTTCAAAATAGTGATATTAATTTGTCTCATCATTATCTAGCCCTGTATGGAAGCAAAAAAGTAAAAAAAAGAAAATATTTGAAAGTTATGAGCGTCGAAAGTTCCACATTTCGACACCAATTTTAACGCATTTTTGGGCGCGAATAAATACCATAAGAAGACGGACAATTGCAAAACGGCCTCCATACAGGGATAGACTAGTAGTTCAACAATGCAAATAATTTTATTTTGAATAGATAGATTCAGTAGTTTTTTCATGATATCTAGACTGCCAAAGGTCTGTTTATAAAATTTCGCGCGCTCGGTTTCGTTCTAAATCATTATCCATTTCGCTACAAATTTGCAAAAGTCTGTATTCGTACGCGAACTAGCTTCCTACTGCTCATCACAGCATCAATCTCTTCCGCACGTGTTGTCGGTTGATATAAAATGCATTTAAACCCCGCGCACAAAATAGTTCGTGCCGTTGACTAGTGTAGCCTTAACAGCTTCTCTGGTACATAGGTAGTTGAAACCTACCCCAAAACATAGGTAGTTTAACCGGCTGCCCGAATACCAGTATTACCTAACCTACCTTTCATGGAGTGTTTGTCTATGTAACCTCCACAAATAATAATAATACCAGTTGCCAGAGTTTCTGTATTCTTCTTCGTGGGGTAATGTTTAAAATAACTGTTGTACGTACCCGACGGTGCCATTGCCGAGGTTCTGCAAGTGCTTGCCGAGCGTCTCCTTGATGTTCTTCTGCGAGTACAGCCCGATGGGCGAGTTGAACTGCTTGTGCACTATCTTGGGGCCGGTGGCCATCTTTGATTCGTTCGTTCAGCGCTGGAATGTCGAAACATATTGTTTTCATTAGTTCAAATCTAATTAAATCAAATATCTTGAAAATAGGAAGATGCTTCTGGGAATCAATTAGCTGCTCTTTAAGATACACCGGAAAATAGGGAGTAGAATATTTAGGTTACACCCACGCTATTTTTATTAGGGTAACGTAGTCAACAAGGAACCCTTATAGTTTTGCCATGTGCGTCCGCAGCTTTGCTCGGAGACACTTACTAGTAGAAAGCTATCATTTGGCATGGATATACATACTAATCACGATAATACATAATAATTAGTATGTATATCCATGCCAAATGATAGCTTTCTACTAGTACAAGTGTCTCCGAGCAAAGCTGCGGACGCACATGGCAAAACTATAAGGGTTCCTTGTTGACTGTTGTGAATGTTTTTTTTCTGGTCTATCCCATGGTGTGGGGTATCGTTGGATAGGCCATTAAAAACATTACGGGTCTGTGAAAACCATTTTTCGATTCAGGGATCCTTTTGCGTAAAATTAAGCTTTAAATGGCAAATTATTGTTAGAGTTAAGTGTCCCCTCCCTGTCAGCTAAATGGTTGCTTTTGGATACGTGAAATAAATCACGGCAGTAGTATATATAACGAAATTAAAAGGAAAACTATCACAGCTATATAAGTAGGCTTTACAAGTTTACGAGTAATAGTCGAACAACTTATAAAATGTAATTGGAAAAGTAAAAATGTTGTATATTGATATATTGGGGCAACAGTTTTTGAATGGCAAAGTTAATTTTGTCCCTTCGTTAGAGCAATGTTCGGCGCTTTAATTGCTTATGAACGTTAGTAATGTTACCTATTTATTTGTGAATGTAGCTGTTTATACGGAACCCTCAGTGGGCGAGTCAGACTCGCACTTGGCCGGTTTCGATGATTAATTCTCGGTTACCAAAAAAAATAACTAAATTATTTGCCTTTTAAGGTTCTCTTTTTTGATACTGATTATTTATTACATAATATAATATAACATCACGCCATATTTCCCGAAGGGGTAGGCACCTTAGCAAAATTCAGGGATCCGTTTGCGTAAAATTAAGCTTTAAATGGCAATTTTTTGTTAGAGTCATGTATCCCGCCTCTACGTATCCTCCCCCTGACAGCTAAATGGTTGCTTTTGGATATGTGAAAAAATCACGGCAGTAGTATATATGTCATGGACCAAGTGATTAAACAGGGCACTTTGTATAATGCCCGGGGATTATGAATCTAGTCAAGTCAAATCGGGCAATGTAATGTGTACTGATTTAAACTTCTATATTTATCACATTGTCTGTTCATTATGAATATTGCTACATAACGGTTGGGCAATTCGATAATAATGGTCAATAAATTAGTCCAAGAGCGAGTGAAGCGAGCTCGGGAGCTTAGGGCACCCCGACACGGATAGGAGATGACGGGAGCGTGAGCAAGCAAAGCGAACGAACTCAGGGCCCGTCATCTACTTAATGTTAGGTTACTTTCGACCTTGCAGACAGGAATAGGAGCCCTGCAGCTGGGCTCTGTCGACTTTGTTGCTTAAATAGTACTTACCTATTATATAATAAAACCAATGTCAACATTAAAATAATAAAAACAACACATCTTTTTACTACCCGGACCAATAAGTGATTAGCATTATTCAGAAATCTATTTCAACAGTTTTTTTCATATTGCCTACTCAAACTGGGCATATGTCAAATTGCCCGGGCATTATAAATAATGCCGTATTAATCGCTTGGTCCATAACATATAAAACGAAATTAAAAGGAAAACTATTACAGCTAAGTAGGCTTTACAAGTTTACGAGTAATAGTCGACCAACTGATAAAAAGTAACAATTTTGTATATTGATGTATGAGGACAACAGTTTTCGAATGGCAAAGTTAATTTTGTCCCTTCGTTAAAGCAATGTTTGGTGCTTTCATTGTTTATGAACGTTAGTAATGTTACCTATTTATTTCTGAATGTAGCTGTTTATTCGAAATCCTCTGTGCGCGAGTCAGACTCGCACTTGGCCGGTTTATTTATTTTTTAATTTATCAATGTGTTCAATAGATTGTCAATCGAAGCGTGTCTACTACTAGATATATTATGTAGTACGAAATAAAAGAATGTCGGGGATTTTTAATTTTTAAAAGTTTTCTTGTTCTTGTAAAAGCATAACATTCACGAATAAAGTGAATTACATTAAATTTGATTATCATATAGATTGATCAATACTGAGCCGAGTATCAGTCATCCGTGATCTTGGTGTACTCTATGATGCATCCCTGTCCTGCCGTGATCATGTAGATACTATAGTTGCTGTGGCTAAAAGAATGCTTGGCTTTATAATCCGCATGTCAAAACCTTTACGTAATTTTAGTAGCATTATTCTACTTTTTAACGCACTGGTGAGGAGCAACTTGGAGTATTGTTCCACTATTTGGTCTCCCTATTATTCAAGTTATATTAATAATGTTGAATCATTTCAGGCCTGTTTTGTTAGGTATCTATGTGTCAAGAATGGGATCCGAAAAGCTATACCTGATTACAATAATAGGTTACGGCACTATAAGATGATTAGCTTAAAAGAAAGACGGATCAATTCTGACTTACTTATACTGCACAAAATTATTAATGGTTCCATAGATGCGCAATTGATTAACTATTTAAGCGTTAGGACTAGCCAACGTAGCAATCGACATCATCGGATTTTTCAATTGCCTACATCTACCTTAAATAATACCTTTAATAGCCCCCTAACACGTATGGCAAGGATATATAATGAAAGGTCCAACTTGACGGATTACCCTATCGATGTTTTCTCTATGAGTTTCACTTCATACAGACGTTCCCCATATAAACAGTGCGAGCAATGTACGTCTATATAGCTCAATTTGTTTGTTGTGTTTTGTTATTGTAGTGTTCTAGATAAAGGTCTACTGGACACACTTTTTATTTTTACTTTGTCTCAAATATTCATTGTGTCAATGTCATGCATCTACCTGTTATTTGCATGGTTACTGAAATGCCGATTTTATATGTTATTTTATTTGAATTGTAAGTGACAGTGCTGTTGGTGTGCTTATTATAAATAAATAAATAACATTCGTAGATAGGTAGAAACTGGAGCATTTTGAATCAGCTTCAACCTCTCTTGAAAGCATAATAAAATTTACGATGCATGCAGACATTCAAAAATGAAATGCTTTATGACCCAAGAACAGATATAGATATTGTAATAAACACATCATTTAATTTTTGATACTTTAGGTAGATTTTAGTATTAATAAACGAATTAGTACTGAAAGCTTTTTCGTATTACTAAAACACTGAAAATCATCATTCTCTGAGAGTAAATTTATTAACCAACAATGTTAGTTATATTATAACAGTGCGAGCAATGTACGTCTATATAGCTCAATTTGTTTGTTGTATTTATTTAGTGTTAACTATCAATTTATTGTTTCCATTAGATTTTAATTCTTGTCGATTAGATCAAGGCTTTTAGAATTTAAGTGATATGTGTGTGTGCGGCGTTATTTATTCTTTTTTAGGGTTCCGTACCCAAAGGGTAAAAACGGGACACTATCAATTAGACTCCGCGATCCATCTGTCTGTCTGTCACCAGGCCGTATCTCATGAACCGTGATAGCTAGATAGCTGAAATTTTCACAGATGATGTTTTTCTGTTGCCGCTATAACAACAAATACTAAAAACAGAATAAAATTAATATTTAAGTGGGGCTCCCATACAACAAACGTGTTTTTTTTGCCGTTTTTTGCGATAATGGTACGGAACCTTCGCGCGCGAGTCCGACTCGCACTTGGCCCATTTTTTAAATACCACTGCACATGCTAAGATGCCTTTCTGGTATCGGACGGTGTTATTTTTTTTCTCGCGTCTCCTTCTCCCAAATAAAACATCTTTCTTTTTTTTCATGTCAAATAAAGCGGGTAGTTAACTAAATCTCTAGAATATACGACTATTTACCCCAGGACGAGTATCAGAAAAATTAGGATGACAAATTTTATCCTTCTCATGAGATAATTTTATTACAGTGTCGTAAGATTCACGCCCCAGGGTCGGCGGCGAGGCACCTCGTGTTATTGCGTTTTTATTAGCCGAGCCACCGCCAACGACGGCGATCATATTTTTTTCCGAATAATGTGCTGGAGACAGCCAACTTTGTGCGAATAAGATTTCAATACTAACGTCTGCGGGACAGAATATTCTGTAGTTGATATACGAGGAAATTGCTGAAGAAATACCTAGGATATTTTATCTACTGTCTATTGCAAGGAAGGAATTCCTATTTCATATCAGGAATTTTCCCATTCTATTCAGGAACATTTGTTTCTAAACAAATATTACTTTCCTAATAAATTTTATCAGCTACGCACCCACTATTCAATGCACAATTAGCGTAGAATAATGTTGTAAAACAAACAGTCCATCGTCTCGTACAAAATCGTTCGTCACTGGATGTATTTGTGTACATAGTGTCGTGTAATTGCGGAATGGACACGGAAGACTTCACACCACCGTCACATTCTGCTCTAGAATTAGCCCGTTCCATGTTACAGCATCGTTGAAAACAACATAATGTTTCAGCTTTTCGTTTGTAAATAAAAGAATGATTTTGCTTTGAACTGTATGTGGTGATAAGAGATCTATATGAATTTAAAGCGTCGCGTAGGTAGACATTAAGTTATGTTTCTGTGTCGTAGGTGTGTTCCTAATAAACTATCTCACATCGCACCAACAATATGTTTAGTTATAATTCCTACAGCTGAAGTTTCTTAAAAAGTTATATCATTACATCAGAAACCATTATTTCAACAAAAACAATGTTCTTCTTCAGTTCCCCGAAAACTTCCCGTCTCTGTCAAGTCTTTATTTGAACAGAACCATCGAAAATTATCCATCTGAGTGTACATTGATTGATTAAAACCATTCCATTAAAACATTATTATCACAAATGAGTTTTACTTAATGAAGTTAACACAAAGAACCAATCGTTACAGAAATGGAATCAAAATAACGATCTGAATATTCTGAATACAGCCTGTACTCGTACAAATGTACACGGAATGTAAGTATAAACACACAGAGCATGTGTTACAATATTCATGTAAAACAAGTGCGATTAGCTTAAGCGAAGATCAAAGGTGCCTCGGCCATTACGGATCGATGCAAGCTGAAAATTGACTGGATCCTTGCATCCGTGTACGATCAACGCGCTGCATGAATTTGATATGTAAATGTTATGCCTGTAACATGGGAATCAACGGGATGACCTATTTATTGTGCTGTCATAATAAATTGAGTAGACATCCGTTTATTTTAAACCCCTGACGAAAAAGGTGTTATAAGTTTGAATTGTGTAACTGTGTGTTTGTGTATTTGTGTATCTGTCTGTGGCATCATAACTCCTAAATGTATAAACCGAAGTTGATTTAGTGAAAGGTGACATTATCGGGCGTGTTCCTGTTTGAAGAAAATCTGTTGAGGCGTTCAAAAGTTATGGGCATTTTACTGTTTGAATAGGGGTATTTTCGCAAGATATCGTGCTGTAATGTTCGATAGATTGTTGATCGAAGCGTGACTACTACTAGATAAATTATGTAGTTTAAACAGTATGAAAACGAAACCGGTTTGGAAAATTTTAAATTTTACTTGTCTTAATATTTGTATGTAACTAGACTAGGTACTAAAGTACACAGTTGTCATTTTTATACACAGTTTTATGTCGGGAAAATAAACTAGAATAAGAAGCACTTTTATGCGTCTTAAAAGTGCAAGGTTTGTGTTCTCTCATCTCATAAAACTATACTTTCCAACATCTCATAGACAGTTCGAAGAAAAATCTGTTACTTTGACGCGTCGATTGAAACTTTGCGAGTTATGAATGCATTTCAAACAATATCGAGCTGATGTAAAATGTTAGAGAATGTGTGTAGGAGTAGGAAAAATAGTTCGTTATCTCCATGCTGCTCAAGATGCGATATTTAATGTGAACGGCGAGAGGTGTCGGCTATTTTCGTTCTGGACTCTCCTGCCCGCATGCGTAATAAATATTTGCGCACTTATTTTCGGAATTATAAATTCAAGATAACTGGAGATGTTTTGCAAGAGTGGAACAACAATTAAATGCTTTGTTACTTATAGTAGGTGTACTCAATTAAAATAATCACTAATGCAAATTAAACAAACATCTTGAGCGACTGTGTTCAATAGTTTAGTTTAGCAACGCTTTTACTTACAATGTTTTGTTAACAGAGTAAAGATAAACCAGTAATAAACTATTAATCCGGAAACAATGTTATGGTGTCCTTGACAGGGGAGACAGTAAACATTAAAAATATTGAGATAGTTTCATAGCAGTGAGGTCAATCGAGATGTTTATAGCTTGGCCGAGGTTAACAATACCGTCATCAAGGCCGAAAATAATCCACGCGGATAATTCAGAATGTCTGATGTACAAGAATAAGATTCTATTCTGATTCAACAGTCACAATCATTAAAACAGATCATCGGGCGAATCGTAAAACAGTGTGTGCGATTGATTTTTATAAACACAGTTTCATAAACATAAAATTATCATGAAATGTAAAAGTAGCATCGTCGATGAAGTGAGGAACAAAATATTCCCGTGACCAGCCAAAATATTAGAACAGCCGCTTGTACGAAACGTTATTTCAGTAGCATGAAGTCACGGCGAATTATTTTTGTAACTCAACACCTTGCTCATGAAGTTAGTCATGGATGTCGAGGTCGGCAGGTGATTAGTGTCGAAAAAAAATACACAGATATTTGTAAGCTTTTATTAGTGCAAATGTTATGTGAAGCAATGAGAAGCGCTGTTTGTAAGTGTTTATACCTTTTTGCGTTCAGATTCGTGCGAGCGGCGTCGATGCCTGTCTCTTACTGAGTCGCTCTCCGCGCCCGCCCACTGGGTGCGCGCGCGCCTGTAATGGCCGCCCTCACCTGCAATGTTTCAGCAATCACGGTTATGTTGTTTGATGATCATATCAACGGGTATAAGTCTCTGCCAATTGCATGGTGAATCATATTTCGGCACGTATGATTTATGAATTAATATGCAAGCTGAACAGGCGTAAATAAATGCGCACATGTGCGTTGGCTGTGGAAACGTGTCTGCCTATGTGTTTAATGATACTTCACTTATTGAAAGCGAAAAACACTTGAGTCAAGATTTTAATTGAATGTAAATAAAAATTTAATAAATCTTCTTCGAGTTCAAGGAAAAGTTAATTCAATAAACGTGTCTAATGCTCAAAATTGATGCTATTTTTCTTTTAGTTTCGTGTCAATAATCACTGTCTTACCTTCTATAAAGGTAGATAAACAAACAAAGGTCCGCACAAGTCCTTGAACTTAAACTTCGCACAAACTGTCAGTCGGTAGCGCTCACTGATACTCTCGGCTTCCAGCCACCGAATGAAACCGCTTTCCTAAGCCATACTCCGGAATTTTATCTAGTTTACATCAACTATTTTTAGTCGGCCTTATATTAAAGTTGATGAATAAATTATAATTTCCAGATTCCCTGTTCTCTCTAACCATCAAATCTATGCGAATGAATTCAAAGTTTTCATTAGGCTATTGAACTGAATTTTCCGGAAATAGCGAATTGATTTTTTTGTGCCTACGTCTTGTCTATGTTTACTCAGCATATTGAAACGGGTAACAGATTAACGTGGATTTTAATGAAGTATTTGTTTACGTCCAAATGATGAATGTTTATGTTTAAAATATTAATTTGAGCATGTAGTTACATAATTTAAGTCTCATGCTTAGTAAAATAATATTAAAATGTTTTCATTCTGTAGAAGCGTGAGAGCAGTGGTGGCTCAGTGAGAGCAGTGGTGGCCCAGTGAGAGCAGTGGTGGCCCAGTGGTATCGGCCGCGACTTACAAGTTGTAGGTCGTGGGTTCGAGGCGCTTTACTTTGCGTAAATTATTTCATCACCACTGCTCTCAAAACGGTGAAGGAAAACATCGTGAGGAAACCGGCATGTCCTAGAACCAAAAATTCGAAGACATGTGACATCCACCAACCCGCACTGGGCCCGCGTGGTGGATTACGGCCCATTCCCTCTCACAGAGAGGAGGCCTGTGTCCCAGCAGTGGGAACATTAATAGGCTGATGATGTGATTCTGTAAAATTATTTGAGATTTTGCCACATTTAAATTATTTATTAAACTATTAGGTATAGAGGAATGAAGAAATTGATGGACATAGGTATTCACTCTTCCAGCAAACGAATTCCTTCCCGGTTTTCACGTCACCAGTATAAAAAACTGGCCAAGTGCGAGTCGGACTCGCGCACGAAGGGTTCCGCACCATTATCGCAAAAAACGGCAAAAAAATCACGTTTGTTGTATGGGAGCCCCCCTTAAATATTAATTTTATTCTGTTTTTATAGCGGCAATAGAAATACATCATCTGTGAAAATTTCAACTGTCTAGCTATCACGGTTCATGAGATACAGTCTGGTGACAGATGGACAGACAGACGGACAGACAGACAGACAGACCGACAGACGGATCGTGATGTTTTAGTAATAGAGTCCCGTTTTTACCCTTTGGGTACGGAACCCTAAAAAGGAACCTAGGCGTTAATGCATATTTCCACGACAGTTGGCAGAGCCGTAGCAAGCGTGATAGAGGACATACAAAAACACAAATATAGAATCTTGCTTTCTTTTATAATTAAGGATTAGTAAAGGTTGAGCTTTTGATCTTGTGGAAATCAGCCAAATTATCTCAGACACATCTGCATAATAAGAATAGGGAATCCAATCCCACAAATGCGAGATCCCGCACCTTTTTTCACGGGATAAGAAATGCGAAATTAATCATGCTGGATCCCGCACGTTTGCGGGATTGGATTCCCTATATTTTTTTAAGAAAAACTTGTGATTCTACACAAATGATAATGAGTAATACTCTTAACTTAAAAATAATAATGATATCAATGGCTTAATAGCAACGAGCCTGGACCAATACTTTAATAAGCACTCGTTTGGTGGCTGGGTCGAGGGCCTGATCCAGAAAGCAGTACTGCTGGACACGGCTCGTATTGTAAGGGGGTTCCTCTCTGTAGAGCCCTAACCGCCGGTAGTTTGGACCCTGTTCTCGATACCTTTGGGCCTCTATTTTTCATTTGTTTGAATGTTATTTTTTGTTTTTTTTGAAGATAAATTTAAAAATGCAATATAACAAGAACAAAGATGAATAAACGAAATAATAATCATCATGATCATCAGCCTATTAAAGGTCCCACTGCTGGGACACATCCACTCAGGCCTCCTCTCTCTCCCTGTGAGGGAGGGGGTGGGCCTTATTCCACCACGCGGGCCCAGTGCGGGTTGGTTGATCTCATATGTCTTCGAATAAACTAATTAATAATAAAATTTACTTGCCTTTTTTTTCAATAACTACATAAAACAAAAAACTAAAACTCGATCCACGGGATTGATGACCTCAATCCCGCTGCAGGCTTGCGGGATCGCGATTTTGATGCTGGATTGGATTCCCTAATCACTAGGCATCATTATAGGTAGGTATGTCAAATATCAAACTTTTTGCTCAGATTCTACAAACCGCATTGACGTCAGGAAAATGACAATAAAACAAATTGAAATTCAGGAAAACATTTAAACATCTTGTCGTCTACATACAATGTATTTTAAGAACATCTGTAGAGTTTCTTTTTTGTGATAAAATTTAAAGAAAATCTCGCTTTTAGATATTTTATACAGCAGTTCCAAGTTTATTTAGATATTTTTCCTCGTGGTATTGTGGATATCCGGCTTCGCGTGTTGCCCAAGAGGGCAATTAAATACCGAATGTGGTTTTTTTTTTATTGCCAGTGTTTTTGTTATTAAACAAATAAAAATTTACTGCGTATCTACCCCACAGAGATTTTAGTGTCACGGTATCTAAATAAAAATATGTTGGTGCATTTTCTTTTGACTATTACACACAAACATAACATCACGTTTATTCCCCGAGGGGAGAGGCAGAGGCGTAGGTGTATACATATCTGCAATACACCCACGTTTCACCGCATGTAGGCAGCCAATAACCGAGCTCAAATAGACTGCGGCTTGCAACTGGTATAATAACTCATACAAAAGTCATCATCTTGACCGAACACGGCATCGAATCCAACCTATGCTCACCACTCGCGCTTGCGAGATTCTTTGTCTACCCTTGTCTTTGGCATTTTGTAGGAATTTAAATTGCCCAATCCAATCGATCGATCGGTCGTTTTATCCGCGACCCAGACAGGCATCACACACGCACATAACTCACACTTGCACACACACGCACACACTCACTTCCACACACACGTGCATACCATTGCATGCGCACTCACATACATTTAGTAAATTGTTCTATTAACACAATCAAATAGATTTAATATAAGTTATTAAGATACATAAATGTAATCAAGAGGGAGGAGAGCGGCCTCCCCTGCCACAGGTGTTTTTACACTTAAAAGGAGAAGTCAACCTCAATATTGTTAAACTAACTTTTGTTAACGAATAAAACATTTTATTTATTTATTTATCAGCCCTAGCAGACCCTGTCAGTTTTTGCTGACATCTCTTTGAGGCACGCGAGGAACACTACGGACGGCGAGCTATCCATTACTCGCCGTCCGCAAGCCTGCGCCTAAGGTGGCCGGGAATCGGCTTGCGACTCCCGACGCCCAGGGCGTCTCTTGCGGTGGCTTGAGGCGTGAGGGCGTCTCCGTTGCGTCTCCCTCACGCGTTCTGCCTCCTCCTTCGCGAGCATTACTGCTTCGCAGAAGGATGTGACAGTTTCCCATGACCTCTCACTCCGTACAATGGCCTGAACCAGGGCCGGACGCGAGAGGTCGCCACCGCTGATCGCCTCCACGAGGACACGGCGTTACTCCACCCAAGTGGAGCAGACCTCCACCGTATGTTCTACCGTGTCCTCCGGGCGATTCTCACAATGGTGACACCCGGGCGTTTCCTCCCACCTTATCCTGAACAGGAACCTCCCGAAACAGCCGTGTCCGGTGATGACCTGCGTCAGGTGGAAGGTGAGCACGCCGTGACGCCTCTCAAGCCACTCCTCAAAGGGGGGCCTTATCGCCACAATTGTGGTGTGCCCAGCGCTGGGTTGCGACAGTCGCCCTCTCCATGTCGCCATGAAATCCTGAACATCAGCTATCTTGAGATAAAAGTGAAAGTACTGTTAAAATCAGATCGGTCCAACCGTTTCAGAGATTACCCGGAACAAACAGATAGATAGACCGACAGACTGAGAGACAAAAATAAAAAAAAATGCGTATTTGTTATTAGTACCGTATATACTTTCACGTGCATTCAATACTTTTGCTTTTGTAGTTGTTTATGAAAGTCGTCCATAGCTGTAAAATTTCAAGTAAATACAGTGTATATTTTGGAAAGTTATATTTCAAGACAGTCCTAGCCAAGACATTCGGCCGAATTTAGTTCTGTCTAATATCTATGTTTATTTTGTGTTTTATTGTAATGTATCCGCGCCTGACCTTGGACGAAAAATGTTTATATATAAGCAGAGTCACGGACAAACATTATACTGTGGAAAAATGTGGTCAAGAGCGAGACATTGACTTTTGTCGTATGAAAAAGTGAAATTAACAAAGAATCTCTGTTGTTCCCTTATGATTCCGATTCCAGGTCATAGGAAATAGCAATAGGCATCTACCTCATGCCTCAAAAAACTACACACGCATTTGTCATCACCGTCTTCATTTCAGCCGAAAGACGTCCACTGCTGAACATGACCGGTCCAGTGCTTCTCGCATTCAATGAACGCCCGCAATTTTAACCAGGTCATCGGTCCACCTTAAGGGAGGCCTTCCAACGCTGCCTCTTCCATCGCCACTCCAGAAATTTTCGGCCCTATCGACCATTAGTTCTACGAGCAACTAACACTCACTCCCACTTAAGTTTGGTGTCGTACGTCAAGAATAGGACCATCCCTTATCTTCCCGTGGGTGTCGTAAGAGGCGATTAAGGGACTTAAACGCCTCTTATGACACCAGAGCATTCGCTGTGCTTTATAAAAACCATACGGCGATCGTCAACCCGCCCGCCAAGCGTGGCGATTACGGCAAAAGACATTTGTGTTAGTGACATAATGTCAATTACTAACGCAAGTGTCAGTTGTTTATTGTAGCCTTGTAGGAAATAATTTATGACACCTTCTCAGGATGTAATAACAAAGGGCTGACTACACTGCTCACGGCAAAGCCAATTAGCAAAATTTTGAGTCTAACTGGACGTGGCTGAAATATAGTAAACTAGCTGTTCCCTGCGGCTTCGCTCCCGTAAATCACCCCCACAGGACCCGTTTTCGGGATTAAAAAAATAACCTATGTCACTCAGGAATAATGTAGCTTTCTATTGGTGAAAGAATTTTTTAAATCGATCCAGTAGTTTCGAAACCTATTCGGTACAAACAAACAAAAAAAGCGTCCCTCTTTATAATATTATAGTATAGTTTTTTTATTGTTTATTTTTTTTAAAACGTTGCCCCTCACTAGAAATTTCTCCTGTATCGCGGGTGCGTTCACAAACACATTAACTCACATACACAAACACCCAGAGCCGGAACAACTATTAAATATTTGTTCCGTGCGGGAATCGAACCCGCGACACGCAGCGCAGCAGTCAATCGCTCAACTACTGCGCCAACCGTGCCCCCAAAGATATAGATAAGGCATCTGAGGATGTGGACCAGCTGCAAGACTTTTGGTATCAAGACTGCCCGAGACATGCAACAAAAATAACTTTTCAATACAGTTGTTAAACATGGCGTACTTTCAGAGGCTATAATTATGATTCGAAAGTTAAATCTTACGCATAGGCATCTTTCTGTTACGCGGTCGTGATTTTTGTTTACGAGCTCGATCATTATGTTTGCAGTTTAGTTTTAAATTTATAAGTCAATTTAAAAAAGTTTAGGAGCAAGGAGTTTTCAAACATAGAATAAAATGGGATAGATTTTCTAAGAGGAAAAATGAATGATTCCGTTCGTTTTAGCATTGAATTCTCAAAAGTCTTATAAACGGTTGTTTAATATATTTAATTACCAGTTTTAATTTAATTATTTTCACATCAACATTTGTCAAAAATCGAATAGGCTGTATAGCTGTATAGGCTGATATCGTTGTAAAAAAATAAGTCCAGTTGCAAAAACGCACCATAAGTCAATTTAAAAAAGTTTAGTAGCAAGGAGTTTTCATACATAGCATAAAATGGGATACGATTTTATACGAGGAAAAATTAATGATTCCGTACGTTTTAGCATTGAATTCTCAATTTTTTTTTTAAAGTTGTTTAATATGTTTAATTAACAGTTTTAAGTTAATTATTTTCACATTAACGTTTGTCAAAAATCGAATAGGCTGTTTAGGCTGTTTTCTTTGTAAAAAAATATTTCCAGTTGCAAAAACGCGCCATATTGAAATAGTACATTGTGATACAAGGGTGGAAAGTAGGTTATTGCAAACGAGCTGTCATTAACAAGCCCGAGCCGAAGGCGAGGGATTTTAATGACACGAGTTTGCAATAACCTACACACCCGTGTATCACACGACGTTTTTCAATACAGTTGTGAGAAACAGTAAAAACAAATCAAAGAATTAGATTTGTTTATTCACGAAAAATAAAATTAACAATATGGCGCGTTTTTGCAACTGACATATTTTTTTACAAAGAAAACAGCCTATACAGCCTATTCGATTTTTGACAAACGTTGATGTGAAAATAATTAACTTAAAACTTGTAATTAAATATATTAAACAACTATTTAAAAAAAAATGAGAATTCAATGCTAAAACGTACGGAATCATTAATTTTTCCTCGTATAAAATCGTATCCCATTTTATTCTATGTATGAAAACTCCTTGCGACTAAACTTTTTTAAATTGACTTATGGCGCGTTTTTGCAACTGGACATTTTTTTTTTCAACGTTAACAGCCTATACAGCCTATTCGATTTTTGACAAATGTTGATGTGAAAATAATTCAATTAAAACTGGTAATTAAATATATTAAACAACCATTTAAAAGACTTTTGAGAATTCAATGCTAAAACGTACGTAATCATTCATTTTTCCTCGTAGAAAATCTATCCCATTTTATTCTATGTTTGAAAACTCGTTGCTACTAAACTTTTTTAAATTGACTCATAAATTTAAAACTAAACTGCAAACATAATGATCGAGCTCGTAAACAAAAGTCACGACCGCGTAACAGAAAGATGCCTGTGCGTAAGATTTAACTTTCGAATCATAATTATAGCCTCTGAAAGTACGCCATGTTTAACTACTGTATTGAAAATTTTATTTTTTGTGAATAAACAAATCTAATTCTTTGATTTGTTTTTACTGTTTCTCACAACTGTATTGAAAAACGTCGTGTGATACACGGGTGTGTAGGTTATTGCAAACTCGTGTCATTAAAAACCCTCGCCTTCGGCTAGGGCTTGTTAATGACAGCTCGTTTGCAATAACCTACTTCCCACCCTTGTATCACAATGTACTATTTAGGAAGTATAATGAAGCCATTCTAACTTCTGAACATGTTTTCATGAATGTTAATGAAAAGTTTTCTATTTTCGGTCAGGTACAAATAGTTGGGCAGGTGTGCTGTACGTCACGGGTCTGAGTTACGTGGGGAATGGCTACAAGGTCGATGTATAATGCATTGCGAGTTTGTCTCATGAATCATTGTGATGCAATTATGATGTGATGTGATGGATGGCTTGCACTTTCATTTTTATGCGATGGCAATAGGCCCGCTCTCAAAGATTTGATTCGTTTAAAACCGTAAAGAAAACGTGTAGCGCAGACCCCGTTATATGAGATAAGGGGAAGATGATGACGCTTCGCTAGGCACATTTTCATAACTCTTTGGGTTCTCCAAAGAGATCTTAGGTTGGATTGCAAAAAAAGTTTGATCGTATTAAAAGTATTTTCCAATGCAATCATAGTCGATCAGGTGTTACTTAAGTAGTCTGCTTCTACAAACTTTTTTACGTTATTCTGATATAAATAATGACGCAGATGTCACCAATGACTGCTGCAGTTAAACCAATATCGGTTGGAATTACTTTTTTTTTGCAGTATGCCCGATACTTACCCAAATGCAGTCTCCAGTTTCAAAGTTGTTTTTTTTTTATTGTCTATAGGCTTGCGCTTGACCACTTTTGAAACTCTCCCAGAAGAAGGTGCTCCCTGTATACCAAAAGGTCGAATCAATTTGCTATGTTCCAAAATAATCAAAGTTTTTTCAGCAATTTAGACGTAAAAACACAATAAACAAGCGTTGTTTTCATTGCAAATTGTTCAATTGATCATTGTACATCGTTGGCTTGTTTAAGTGTCATTAATTTGTGACTTTTCGTCACAGTTCAATAATCTGCCTTTGCTACGCATTACCTACGTAGATAAAGTGCTTTTTTATCAATATTTTAGTTGACGAACAGTTCAGAATTTTCATGTCGTTGAACCTGTGTTAAAAATATGCTTGTTTTCAAATATGAAGAAAAATTATGTGCCAACTATTTATCTTTTCGCGAATGCTGAAAACACGATTGATTGCAGGGAGGTTTTTAGCAGAGACTTATATTTTTACTAAAAAAAACATTGAGTAGAGATGACTATAAATATTTTTTCTGAATATTTTCTTGAACAGTCACATTTTTTTTAAACATTTCAAACTTTTCGTAGTCAATCATATGCATACTATTGCACACCTGTGCATTTTATTTATAAAGACAAAGGTACATTGAACCTGTGCACAATTTTATACCCTTCTGTGTACGTAACACGTGCATTGCTGCGTAGAAATGAAACAGAATATGTTAGTAATTCTCACACTAATAAAACGTTTTATAACGCACCGTATATAAGCCGAGTCGTATAATAATAACTTCTGTTTTAATTTATAATGAGCACTGACAGTTTACTGTGCCTAAACACTTAAGTTTTATTGGTAACTTAAAGCTTACTCATAAGGAAAATATAATGTCTGCGCCTTCAATATTGTATTTCAGTTACTAGTGTAGTCTGAAATAAATCCTATTCTACTAATATTATAAAGTGCGGCAAGTATATGTTGAGATGTTAGGTAATCACTTCTCAATGGCTGAATATATTTGGATGAAATTTGGATCTCGGGTAGACCACGGTATCTGGTTAGGTAATTTTTGTAGTAACTACGTTCCCGCGTCGCGAATTTCGTTTAATTCGTCATTCACGCAGACGAAGCCGTAGGCAAGAGTTAATTTATATTTAAGAAATTCAACAAAATTTCTTGTTTATTTCAAATTTAATAAATTAACTTCTTTGCAGGAATATTAAAGTTTAAAATTCAACATGGCTGCCACGTAAACGCTACGTGATGTTAAAAACTGTTTCGCGTAAACATTGAGAATCACGTACACTTTAAAGAAGTATGATGCACCGTTTTGTGGAAAAATATGTTAAATCTAAGTAAAATACTGCTACTTTGTATTACAAAAGGAGACTCTCACATAATTTGATCCATGCCTCATATAACCCGAAACATTACATTATTTACTTCAAACTGTCACTAAATTTACGAAATCTCATTTCAGCGCAACAAATAAGCACAAACTAAAAATAGACTGCAGCTTACTACGTCCTGACTCAAATAGCGGTCGGATAACTCCATCGCTTTAATTGTCAGTAACAATACAATTAAGATTTCAGAGCTGCGAACAAAACACTATCAGAGGTAAAATTATCCTCGTCGATTTGAAAATGGAAGGGGGCATGTTGTTGACACATTGACAAGTGTTCTTCCTTCTAAGATATTATCTGCAGGCAGTCCTGCTGAGATTGCTTGCAAACTCACTTCAAATGCTCTCAATACCTATACTTGCAAGACGATGGGGTTGCGTAATCTCGCTTAGAGTATTGTCTAGAACTAGAGGACTTTGTAGTACATGTAAATTGAATGTCATTTGCCATTCGGTGAAGACGACGCGACGTTTAAAGGTCTTCACAAGTCAAACTTATGAGACAAAATAAATCAACACGAAGGTGGTAAACTAAGTTGAAACCTTTTTATTAAGGTGTATACTGAAGCCCTACTGAAGTTTTTAAGTCGGTTTTCATACGGACTCATGCAGCTTTCTATCGTATAAAAGTGCATTAGTTTATTAATTTAAAAAAGTTGAATAAATACCGAACGTTCGAAAGGTAGTTTTGTAATGTTTTCAAATCCAAATCTCCAGGCATTTTAGCTGACATGTTTCCGCGAAATCGTAATAAAGTTTAGATTTACAACGATTTTTTTATGGAAAATCTTTACACTCGTTTTACAGTAAAAGCTCCGCTTCATTTTGTTTTATTTTGATCTGTATCCCTACTTTAAACGAAATAACACAGATGCGAAATTATTGCTTAGATAACCCACTAACTACTTGCAAACATTTCCAGTCTGGCCTAGTAACGATTGTTTTATGTTTACGCGTAAAACGTTTCTAGAAACTTAAGGCGTATATACGCCCCAATGTTAACGCAGCACTGGCCGTGCGCCCACTCGGAGCCAGAATATCAACATTAAACCTCCTTTTGGAAATTTTAGTTTGCAAAATATTCTTTGATTTTCAGTTTTGATGAAATTCTAGCCATACATTTTTCTGTGTAAAAATAATTTTAAACATCCAAGTCGTGTTGTAATTAATTTTTTAAACCAATACTATTAGTTATAGCTTTTCCCGGCAAACTTCGTTTTGCCATAAAAACACCAAGATACACCTACCCTACACCTACCCTACACCTACCCTACACCTACCCTACACCTACCCTACACCTACCCTACACCTACCCTACACCTACCCTACACCTACCCTACACCTACCCTACACCTACCCTACACCTACCCTACACCTACCCTACACCTACCCTACACCTACCCTACACCTACCCTACACCTACCCTACACCTACCCTACACCTACCCTACACCTACCCTACACCTACCCTACACCTACCCTACACCTACCCTACACCTACCCTACACCTACCCTACACCTACCCTACACCTACCCTACACCTACCCTACACCTACCCTACACCTACCCTACACCTACCCTACACCTACCCTACACCTACCCTACACCTACCCTACACCTACCCTACACCTACCCTACACCTACCCTACACCTACCCTACACCTACCCTACACCTACCCTACACCTACCCTACACCTACCCTACACCTACCCTACACCTACCCTACACCTACCCTACACCTACCCTACACCTACCCTACACCTACCCTACACCTACCCTACACCTACCCTACACCTACCCTACACCTACCCTACACCTACCCTACACCTACCCTACACCTACCCTACACCTACCCTACACCTACCCTACACCTACCCTACACCTACCCTGCACCTACCCTACACCTACCCTACACCTACCCTACACTAAAAAAAAAAAAAAAACAAAAAAAAAAAAAAAAAAAAAACGTAAAAACCATCTTTGAAGTTCAACGAACATTTAAAAAAAAGAATTGGCCGAATTGGTCCAGGCGTTGTTGAGTTATGCGCTTACCAACACATTTTGCGATTCATTTTTATATATAAGATTTATATATTTGTATTATAATTACACATAATTTGACCCACCTTCTGTGTTTATTATATTTTGTTTGTTATTTATATACTCTATTTTATTTTATTATTTAAGTATTTTCCGTCTCCGTAAGTGTGTCCGTGGCTTCAACAGTGGGCCCTATCAGAATATTAGCGCAGCTCCTGTGCGGGTCACAAATAAATATTTTTCTTTCTTTCTTTTAGTTTGCAAATAATGTACATGAAAAAAGCCCGCTAAAAAGCCGCTAAAAAGAGTCAATTTCACCCGGCTCCAACTTTCCGAAGTGTAACGGTACCAATAACTGACCATCTTGAGCTGCTTGGCGTTACGTTGACATCGACTCTCAATTTTGGCCCATACATTGAGGCAAAGGCTCAGCTGGCTGCCAAGAAGCTGGGGATCCTTGCAAAGGTGAGAAGGTACTTCACGCCAGAACAGCTGCTCAGCTTGTATCAAGCGCAAGTTCGATCATGCATGGAGTACTGTTCTCATCTCTGGGACGGCTCTGCCAAATACCAACTTGATCGGCGATGAGGCATTGGTTAAGTCAAAGCTCCAGAGCCTTGAACATCGTCGCCGAGTTGCCGGCTTGTCGGTTTTTTATCGATTACATTTCGGGGAATGCAATCGATAAAAAGCCTCCTTTGCGATGGAATTGCATAATCTAATTCCACCCAGCCCGTTTCATCATCGGACTACCAGACGTACGGCGATGCGCCATCGGTACATGGTGGACATCCCACCCATACGCACTAAACGTTTTGAAAATACTTTTATTATGCGTACAGCTAAAGAGTGGAATTCCCTGCCGGAGTCTGTGATTCCCGATAGCTACAACCTAGGGGTCTTTAAGTCAAGAGTGAATAGGTTACTTCTAGGCAAGCGTGCTCCATCATCGACCACATCATCGCTTACCATCAGGTGAGATGGTGGTCAAGCGCGAGCCTATATAAGATAAAAAAAAAAAAAACGAATCATTTTTTTTTCAAACCTTTTAGCCTAGCCGTTACTAAGGAGTATGCTTTCGAAAGTAACCGTTTTACGTCACTAAAGCGGTGGAAGGCCCTTAACAACTAATTGACTTGCCCTGATTTTAATCCTCAGAATGAGATGGAGTGTTTTGCAAATATAATTGACCTTTTTATTGGATAGCTGATCGGATAGCTAGTCGAGTGACTTTGCTTGGTTAATCTTCAGTCGAAATATAAACCTACTTACTATGTCAAAAAAACTCCTTAACAGTTTTGTTTCCTATTATATTAATTCCAACCATAAATTAACATTCTTGAAGTTTATTTAGATACCATTTCCAAAGCATTGTCTCCTTTTGAAAACCTGTATCAAATACAGAGATTTTTTTAACTTTATTTAAATCACGGAGTTGTAACAACATGTCGCCATAATAAAAATTGGAATTCCCTGCCGGAGTCTGTGTTTCCCGATAGCTACAATCTAGGAGTCTTTAAGTCAAGAGTGAATGGGTTTTTTCTAGACAAGCGTGCTTCACCGACGATCACATCATCGCTTACCATCAGGTGAGATAGTGGTCAAGCGCGAACCTATAGGATATATAAAAAAAAATATCGTCATCACAACTTCGCGCTTTATTGGTACCAACATTACGCTGGTTGTGTTTAAATGTTGTGTGTACAGAGATATAGAGATTTGTGCCTGTTGCAATCCACCGCACACAAATCAAGAGTCAAGGCTGCTATTGACAAAAATCAAGTGTCAAGGCTGCTATTGAAAAACATTCATTTTAGAAAACCCAGTAACACTTTGCCTGTCCCTGGAATCGAATCCAGGACCTCATTCTGAGCTCTAGCGTTTGCGACCAACGATGCAATCACATATTATAAGAACTGTTAACATGTTTACTGCCTTATTTTGTTGTTGTCTCCGTATAACGGATATTGATTGTAGACACGGATCCATTTCTCCGAATCCGTCTGTTTACTCGCATGGATTCCCCTTTCGCATCCGATGGATCGGAAGGCCGCAATAGTCTGGCTATCGAACGTTTCCATCTCGATTTTAGACTCGAGTCAATCGCAGTTTCGAGTCGATGGGTTTTGTTTTTAAAACTGCAGTGTTATTTTACTAGGCTGTTTGTTTGTTACGTTTATATTTGCCTAGGATCGAGGTAAAGAAACAACTACTATAACTAGATAAGTATTCTAGTTTGTTTCAGTCCAGTATTTACCATCAAGTTCAACTGTAACAAACGTTGATTTTTGTTTTGTCTTCAGTTGCTGTCCCATTTGTGAATAATATTATGCACTACACTTATTTATTATATTTTGCTTTATTCATTAACTTGCTTGCTTTGTCCCACTGCAAGGGTTGCCTTGCATCGAGGCCGTTGGGCCTCCCTCTCTTATTTCCAAACTAGCCTAGTTGTGGTCTATCCTGTTGATAGGCATCAAGCTCGACCCGCCATCTACGCCTGAGTCAGACGCGATGTCACAAGACATTTTCCAGGACCCTGGTTAGTTTAGTCCATGAACCGTTGGACATGCGGTAGACAAGTCCGGCCCAGTCCCATTTTATCCTTTTTTTTTTTGTGGGAAATCATTCAATGACTTCTCCCGCTCTGGGTGAGGCGGGAGGGCGTGTCAGACTTTTACTGACTAAAACCCACCCGTGTTCCTTCAGTTGCTTGAGCCAGGGCCGCGGTAACTCTTTTTCAAATTTATCCGCGACCCGTCCCATTTTATCCTGGCTGCTTTATGACCGCGTCGGCGATTTGTGTTTTGGAGCGCAGCACTGTGTTCATAACTCGGTCCGTTAATATGACTCCCAAAATGCTGCGCAATGGAGCTGGCTAGCAAGTCTCAAGCTTGAACCATTGTTGCGCTGTCAAAGATCAGGTTTGGGCGCAATATGTAAGGATAAGGCGAATGCATATGACCATTAGTTTATGTTGCAACACACTTGTTTATTACCTTATTCATGTACAAAATATTCGGCAACGGGTCTGCTCTATGAATAAAAAACATAATAAAACTAGCGGCCCGAAAATATTTTGCAAAATGTCGATTAAGTTCTGTCTACCTTAATAATCTATTTTCAGCTTAACATAATTTTAGGTCTTTAGAATAATAATTTTACAGAATGGTAATGACCACGAAATTCCAAAATATTCATTGCTTTTTCTATTCTATTGACTGTACGTGACATCTGAATCTTATTCCAAAATGGTATTGTAAAAAATACCTTGTTAAGTTTTCCTTATTCTTTATTTCTTTTTACCGACTTCAAATAAAAGCAGGTAATCAATTCGGCACGTCATTTTACCATCTTCATATCAGCCGAGAGACGTACACTGCTGGACATAGGCCTTCCCCAAGCGTCGCCACATTGACCGGTCCCATGAGTCTCGCAAAGTCGCAACCAGCGGTTCCCCGCAACCAGCCTCCCACCAGGTCATCGGTCCACCTGGTGGTAGGCCTTTCAACGCAACGTCTGCCGGTTCGAGGTCGCCACTCCAGAACTTTTCTGCCCCATCGGCCATCCGTTCTGCGAGCAATGTTCGCTCCAATGTTCTCTCCACCCTGCCCACTGCCACTAAAGTTTGGCAATTCTTCGGGCTATGTCGGTAACCCTGGTTCTCTTGCGGATCTCTACATTACTGATTCGTTCACGCAAGGAAACGCCGAGCATAGCCCTCTCCATTGCCCTTTGAGTGACTGTAAGCTTTCTGATGAGGTCCATTGTAAGCGACCACGTCTCAGAGCCATATGTCATCACTGTCAACACACACTGGTCATAGACTTTTGTCTTGAGACACTGTGGTAAGTTGGACGAGAAGATACCGCGCAACTTTCCGAACACTGCCCAGCCGAGTCGGATTCGATGGTTGACCTCTTTCTCGAAGATGGCCCTACCCAACTGGATCGTTTGTCCCAGGTAGACATAGTCGCCCACAGCTTCGAGTGTAGAGTCTCCGACCTTGATAGGAGTGGGTGTAACATGAGCATTCAACATCACCTTGGTTTGGTCCATGTTCATCCTAAGACCCACTCTTCCGGAAGCTCTACTGAGGTCATCGAGCATTTTACTGAGGTCGTCCATGATCTCAGCCATAACGACTACATCGTTGGCAAACCGGAGGTGAGTGATGTACTCACCATTGACGTTGATGCCTAGCCTTCTCCAGTCTAGAACCTTGAAGATATCCTCCAGTGCAGCGGTGAACAGTTTCGGAGATATGACGTTTCCCTGTCTCACACCTTGCTGCAGAAGGACGGGTGCCGGTCTGATCCTGAAGTCGAACTGATACGGTGGCGATTTTGTACAAACAATTCAACACCTCGATGTACAGGTAGTCGATTTGGCACCGTTGGAGAGACTGCAGTACAGCCCAAGTCTCGATCGAATCGAAGGCTTTCTCGTAGTCCACAAACGCTAAACAGAGAGAGGTTGTACTCTTCGGTCTTCTGTATAACCTGCCGCACTGTATGTATGGGGTCTACGGTGCTGAAGCCTTTACGGAATCCAGCTTGTTCTGGAGGCTGGAAATCGTCAAACCTGTGCCCGAGACGATTCGTAATGACTCTTGAAAACAGCTTGTAGACATGGCTAAGACGTGAGATGGGGTTCTTCAGTAAGGCATTGTCACCCTTCTTGAAGAAGAGCACCACCACGCCCCCGCTCCATGTCTGTGGCGTTTTCCCCTCAAGTATGACGGTAACAACAGCTTTTGAAGGGTCTTAAGTACTGGTTTTCAACCCCCCTTCAGGAGTTCGGCCGTAATTCCGTCATCACCCGGTGCCTTGTTGTTCTTAAGCTGTTTCAGAGCCATCCCAATCTCGTACAGGCTGATATCTGGCACGTATATTGTTGGAATTTCCCAATGTTCACATTGTTACTTGTGTGCCAAAAGAGACGGAAACGCTTTCATACAATTTTCGGCCTGGGTGTAAAAGGATGAAATTGGTGTCAATTGATAGCTACTATATTATTTATTTATTTATTTTTAGGGATAACAACAGCGTTAAATTCTTAACTATGTACTTACAATATTAAACGAATAGCCAATAACAGTTATCCACGGTAGATACATTGGGTGGATGTGACACTAAAATACATTATAAAAATGCTAAATAAAGTCATATAATAATAAAGTATACTCCATTCTATTCCATGCTGATTGACAAACTTCGAAGTAACTGTGTGACACGAATACTAAGTAAACAAACATTCACTGAAAATTTTACAGATTTTGGCAATCTGAGAACCGAGATAAAAGAGATTAATGAAAAGTGAGGTTCCGTAACAATCTATACATAACAGCCGATTTTTGAACTGCGATTGTTTTTTAACCGACTTAGGTACCAAAAAGGAGGCGTTTCTATGTTAGACTTTGTTTTCTTATTTTTTTTTGTGTAATTTCACCGGTATCTCCGTCAATTATGGAACGATTTTGAAAATTCTTTTTTTGTATGAAAGAGTATGTTCCGAAATTGGTCCCATTTAAATTTTGGTGAAGATCTGATGAAGAACTTCGGAGATATACAACAGAATTCTTCAATAAATAACGGCAAATCTCTCAAGATTGCTCCAATAGCATGTCTGTTTATTGTTTATACCATTTCATAACAAAACATCACGCTAGTACGCTCGAAAGGTGTACGCAGATCTCTCATTTCACCGGGTATGTTCAAGTTCAAAGGCGTTATAGGTACATACTAAACAACTTGCCTATTATGTAGGTACAACTAAAAAGGGAAAATAAAAAAAAACTTTTTGCATTGGTACCTACAAAAGACACTGACTTCCAAAAATAAAGTTACTTTTCACTATGTAGTTTTTTATTTGGAATTCGGTAGTATTTTTTTGTATTTTTTTTTTATTACAGCGTCTAGTCGCTATGCCACAATTTATACAACGATCCATGGTGTCAATATCCAATCGGTAGGCCGTTCGTAGAATCCGAAATAACAAATCCAAGTTCAACGTTAAAGCGGGGCTCTCAGTGTCCGGTATGGTAGCAAGGCAAGGGTCGTACAAGAAGGTAGATCAGAAGTCCGTAGAATGAAAGCAGGGGTCGAGGAAAATATCAATAAAACTATGGGGGGAAACATACTCAAAATGCACACGCACTAGACGATACGAAACGAGTAAGTATCAGCATAGACCAGTGTTTTTCAACCTGTGGGTCGCGACTCCCTGGGGGGTCGCAAGAGGTCGCGAAAACTACCTCAGTAAAAAAACAGTAAGGTTTAAAATATAGAACATCTCATGAAAATTCCAATAAGGCCAAACACGACTAGGATACATTGTTTTATTTCGGAGTTCTAGTGCCTACCTTCCCGCATCATCATCTGATCAGTTCAATGGTAACATTATCATCATTACCATTTATTTATGAGTAGGAATATGCTTTATCATAGTCGGTTATTCGAGATATCTTATACTCGTGACGTGATAAGGGTTTATCATTAAGAAGTTCCAGTGGCCATCTGTGGTGTTCTTCATCAGTTCCACTTCACAAAACGATTAATTCTGAGTGCAAATGATTGTATTGTTGATGAAAAATATATAATACCAATGCTATATGTATGCCTATAACATTTGAGGAGTTCCCTTGATTTTCATGGGATCCCACCAGATTCTGACTTAGTGTCAATGGGACAACTTCGGGAGTATACCCTATCAAACACAAAAAGATTTTTCAAAATCGTTCCACAATCGGCGGAATAATTGTGGAACAAACATACAAAAAATAAAAATACATACAGTCGAATTGAGAACCTCATCATTTTTTAAGTCGGTTTTAAGTTCGGTAAAACCAAGTGTCGGTTTGCGAAATACTTTTCATATTATGGGGGTCGTGTCATGAAAAATGTTTAAAAACTCTGGCATAGACTATACAGAGTGTCATGTCATGCATGTCAACATCAAGTCAGAGTTAGCACAGAGTAAAAATACAATAATCGATTAGTAAACGTGAATCGATTTACCTTAATTATGTAGATATTTAGTTGGTTTAAACTGTTTAATACGTTAATTCTAACAGATTTAATTATTTTAATTTAATTAATCATTTGGTGAAAGCATTTTCTTAAATAGTATGAACTCTGTCACGTTAATCGATTATAATTTCATTCAATTTACTTCGTAACCTTAACTGAATTTTTGGATTTCTCATTTTCCAGATTGTGAATTAAGCTGATTTTTCACATTTTGAATTAGAAAAATATAACCTTTTTTTTAAACCATACCTCAACTTACTCGTATTACATTCAGGCCCAGAAATCCCCGTCTCCTTTCATAAGTGTAATTTGTGTGTGTGTGTTTGTATGTTGATATGTTTGTGTGTTTGTGTGATTGTGTGTTTGTGTTTTTGTGTTTGTATGTTTGTATGTTCGTATGTTTGTATGTATGTTCGTATGTTTGTATGTTTGTATGTTTGTACGTTTGTATGTTTGACTTGGTTGTGTGTTGTTGTTGTGTTTGTGTGATTTATCCACGCTTTTCTCTGAAACTCCTTATCGGGTCGTGATCATTCTTTTTTTATTGGATTAGGTATTTCTCAAGTTAGGAAATAGTGAAGTTTCATCGAAATCGGTTCAGAAGTTTTCAAGATATTCAAATCAAATCAAATCATTTATTTCTTTGCGAACATGGGTAGAGTACATAGGTGTTTTTATAATAAAGTTCTCCATATTTTACCGTCACATGGGCATGCAAAGGTTACAATTCCAAATAATAATAAGTATAACAAAGTTGAGTGACAGATCATTGGAATTACAATATATAATAATTTAATTTAAAACATGTTAGCGTGGTTCAGCAATAAAAAATAAAATAAGTCAATGAGAGGATCACAATAATTATGTCAATCAGAGTAATAGTATGTCAATCAGTTGTATAATCATTAAGAAAATCGTCAATCGAGTAATAAGTTTTCAAAATTAAAAGTTCTTTAAGCGCTATTAAAATTTTTTGTAGTCACTTTTTGTATAATATTTGGTACTCTATTATATATGAGTGGGGCAATACAAAAAAATCTTTTTTCCATAAGTGCGGTTTTACATTTTACTTGACATTAATGATTGATTTATTGAGTCCGTTTTGGATTTTTCTGACCTCTAGATAATAATAAATACTCTGATAGTTTTTTAAATAGATGAGGAATTACATTTAACAAACAAAAAGCCGTTTCCATTATATATAAACAAGGCAAAGTTAAAAAAAATAACGATTTAAAATAGGGAACACAGCTATCAGTTGTCTTAAGACCGCACATTGACCCGATGCATCGTTTCTGCAGCCTAAATACCAGCTCATATCAGTGGACTGGCCCTAGAAAATAATGCCATACCGCAAAACAGAGGATACCAGTCCATGGTACGCCGTCAGAAGAGCTTGACTGTTAACTTTCTTTGAGAGTTGAAAAAGATAATATGCGGATTTGCTATGTTTCTTACATAGTTCTTCAACATGAGGTTTCCATGTAAGTTGGCTATCAATTGTAAAGCCTAAGAACTTAGCCTTATTAGCTTCTTCAATATCATAGCCCTCGTCGGAAATGCTAACGTTTGGGTTTTCACGACGTTGATAAAAATGCATGACTTTGGTTTTGCTCAGGTTTATAACCAAATTATTATTATCTAACCAATGTATAATGTCACTTAAGCAGGCATTAATGTCATTATTACAATTAGTATATTTTATTAAAGCTGTACAGTCATCTGCAAAAATAACGATTTTGTTGGTTGTTGCTTTCGGGAGATCTATATCAAAAAAGTGGCGGACCCAATACACTACCTTATGGGACGCCATATTTTACATGTCTTGGTTTTGATATATATATATAGTTTCTAATTTAGTTTTAGGACATATCCTAGTAATATCCGTGCATTGAAGCTTATTACGCAGGTATGATTTTATTTACTTTAAGATGTGCCCTCTTATACCATAACTATTTAATTTGTGCAAAATAACAAGACAAAATTTAGATTTATTTATAATTTGCCAGGTAGGTTTTGATTTGAAACGTACTCGAACTCCTTAGCGACAAACAGCACGTATGTGTAAATTGAGTTATTATGGGTATTTTACTACAATTCTATAGGTACCTACTATAGAACTTGCTCATTATTATTTATTTGTTTTTATTATCTTTGTATAGATTCTTTTACCGATTGTTTTGTGAATGTGTGAACATTGTAGGCCTTCTAGATTTCTAGATGCTTGTTAACATTTGTTAACTTTTTATCTCGTTTTACTTTTTTTTTAAATTTCTTACGACTTATTGTCGGGTTTACGTTGTCCCCCCATATCCAAGTACTAGTACTTATGTCACATGGAAATATTGTAAAATCAAACCATTTTTTTAAGAGAGTAACCATGGAGTTTCTTGCCGGTTCTTCTCCATAGGGAACGACTAACCCGAACCGTGCACCTTTTGTCGACGTTTTATAGGTGCCTATGTAAATAAAAAAAAAAGATTTTGATTTTTTTGATTTTGTTCATGTTTTAGTGATAGTGTACTAAAACTAAAAAGAGAGAAATATAACTTTTTCACAAAAAAATAAACCGGATTCAAAAGCAAAACAGTAAAAAGTGAAAATTTCTTTCGTTTCGGAAGTCGGTGTCATGAAACGAGAAATGAGAAGTCGGGCGATTACAAATATGGTTAAAAAATACCATTACAACATTACATAATATCGCGCCCTCGAAGAGTTTCGCGCAAATATCGCCAGGTAAGTCCTATGTAGTAAGTGGGGGGCGAGTCTATTCCCATCATCCGCACACGAATCCAGAATCCGTGCTGCGACTAAGTCATTCTAGATGGAAAAACCCATTAAGACTTTGCCCAACTCAGGAATCGAACCACCTTGGACCTCACGCAGAGCAGCAGCAACTTTGAGCACCAGACTAACCAGGCAGCTAAAAAGAATTTAAAGCTAGATTTTTAAAAGAAGTACCTACTATATGTCTGTACATCTATCCCTAATATTTTGCATTCTTAAGGTCAAAGCAACAATTAACTATAATCCAGAAACATAAGCTGACAAACTCATTGGTAGTCTGGTAATTTATGTAAATCGAGGCTTTTATACACAATGGGCCAGTGTCAGCAACACTTGAAAGTTCCTTACCCTTCATAGGGATCCCTAATACTATGTAACTACTTACTCATCAAGAGGTTCATTGCCTTTAGTTAAGGGTGTCGTCGCATTGTACGTTGACGTTTCTTAACGTTCTGCAATCGTGACGAAAATGTTTGACTCCCTAATAACTACTACTCTAAAAACCTGTAACAGTATAACCTAGAGCAGTGGTGGCCCAGTGGTATCGGCCGCGACTTACATGTTGTAGGTCGTGGGTTCGACGCCAGGCAGGCGCTTTACCTTGTGTAAATTATTTCATCACCACTGCTCTCACAACGGTGAAGGACAACATTGTGATAAAACGATGTCCTAGAACTAAAAATTCGAAGCCATGTGACAACCATCATCCAGCACTGGGCTCGCGTAGTGGGTTACGGCCCATTCCCTCTCTCACAGACAGGAGGCCTGTGTCCAGCAGTGGGCACATTAATAGGCTGATGATGATGATGATAAAAACCTATAGGATGTATACGCAACATTTGGGCGTCTAAGCTAAAAAGCACAATATAAAACGCCGTTTATGCCGCGACATAATATAATTTTCTAATGTCTCTCTCTCTCTCATCACCACTGGATAATCAGGCGCTTATTTACCTAAATTTCGCATTTGTTCCTAAGAAAGAATTCTAAAGTGCAATGCTAACAAAAACAAAAAAATATTAATGTTTGTTGATCAATCTAAAAGTAGTGAGTAATAATGATTTATAAATTCACTACTTTTCGGTTCAGTAATTAAGTATCACTAGCTAAATCCATGGGATACGGAAGATGTCTAACAAAATGTTGAAATATTATTTTATCCTATTTTTTTTTTTGTTATTGATTAGATTCTGAGCATAGACTTTCTAATCAGAATCAGAATTTTATTTGCTTTAAATGTATGTACAGTATAAGATTAATAACTTAAAAAAGGAGATCAGCTACATTTTATCTGGTGTGCGGCGTGCAAATCATTACATTAATTAAATACAAATCAAAAATGTCAACAATACAAATAGAATAAATAATGAGAAAAAAAAACAAAAAATAGTCAGGCAATTCTAAGAAACATAAAAAAACATTTTTTTTTATTTTAAAAAACGATGGAACACTAGGAATTGCTGCTGTATGGTGGGTGCGTTTACAAACATATAAACTCACATACAGAAACACTCAGAGCCGGAACAACTATCGGTATGTCATACAAATAATTGACACAAACAATTTATTTGATGTCAAATAGCTAATAAATGCTCAATAACAATTTGTACTAGGTAATTATATTTAGTCATTTTCTATACAGTCACATCATTTAAAAAGTCCTTTACTGAGTAATAACAGTTTCTTTAAAGTAGTTATCTTTGATTTGAAAATGTGAACGGAATATTCCTTAAAACTATGAGGTATTTTATTATAAACTAGCTGTTGCCCGCGGCTTCGCGGTCGTCGGTCCCTTGGACCACCCCACAGGACCCAATTTCGGGATCAAAAATAGCCTATGTCACTCAGGAATAATGTAGCTTTCTATTGGTGAAAGAATTTCTCAAATCGGTCCAAACAAACCAAAAAATCTTTCGTCTTTATAATATTGTATTATATAGTAATAGTATAGAAGTATAGATAACAGGTCCCATTGTCATAATATTTTTAGGGTTCCGTACCCAAAGGGTAAAAATGAGACCCTATAACTAAGACTCCGAGGTCCGTCTGTCTGTCTCTCTGTCTGTCTGTCACCAGGCTGTATCTCATGAACCGTGATAACTAGACAGTTGAAATTTTCACAGATGATGTATTTCTGTTTTGACCATTAAAAGGAAATTATTTGATACTTGTATTCTACCAGTACTCACTTACGGATGTGAAACCTGGGCAACGACTAAAGCCCATAACATAAAACTAGAAACGTGCCAAAATGCAATGGAAAGGAGTATATTAGGGAAGAGACTATCCGATAAAATAAGAACTGTAGATATAAAAAAACACACAAGAACAAAGGATGTTACCGTAACTATAAGAAACCTCAAATGGAAATGGACAGGACATGCAATCAGAGGAAAAGAAAAATGGTCAAAAACAATTATTTACTGGTTTACAAGTCACAAGAAACAAAAACGGGGTAGGCCATTCAGAAGATAGGCAGATGAGATAAAGACGGTAGCAGGCGCTACATGGACAAGAGTCGCTATGGATAGGGAAAAATCGAAGCATTTGGAGGCGGTCTTTGTCAAAGGAGGTCTCACAGACGGAAATGTCGTAGAAATTAGAAAAACTTAAACTATAAACTAACTTAACTAAACTAAATTGTAAAAAAAACCCGATTGGGAAAATACCTGAGACTATACTCCTGTTCATAATGTGACATAAAGGAGAAGCCACAATATTGCTAACGAATTTAAGCACCTCAGTGGTAACACCGTCATAACCATGACTTTTTGTATTTTTAAGACTTTTAATTATTCTGATTATGTCGTCTGGTAATTACCGGTGACATAAAACTTGACTTTGGAATGTTGTCTATATTATGAATTATTCTATGGGATGTTTTTATAGATCATTTGCTTTGTACTTGATCAATAAAAAAGTCATTAAAAGATGTCGCTATTTTCTCGGGATCTGTAATAGTACTATTTTGCTTGGTGATTTTTGTGATTGGCTCTTTAATATTTATTTGGTATTGTTAATAAGTTGCCATGATGCTTTACATTTATTTTGAGCGTTGTTCATAACGTAATTATTCTGACCCTTTTGCGTAAGTTTCATAATATTTGTGAATATGTCATAAACGTGTTTCTATTATGATAAGATGGATTAAATCTATATTTACATAATAAGTTTAATTGTTTCTAACTGCAAAGCCCTATGCCTTTTAAGATCCATTTAATTTTTATTTCTGCTCGATTTTTTATCCATTTGATTGGAAAACATTGATCGTAAAGTAGAAGAAGAAAATCTATAAAATTATCGTATGCCTCATTAGGGTTAAGTTCAGTATAAACATCCGAGAAAGATAGCTCTTCTAGATAGTTTTTAAACTTAAGTAAATTTACTTTTGAGTAATCGCGTGTCTGAGAGCGCCAGGAATTTATTATGTAAGTTTTACTTACTTAGATTTTTAATATTTGAGATGAATGATCAGACATAGCCAACAAAATCAATAACCTCACTTGTACATTTTCGATTTGAGTTATACGCGAAATTGTCCAAACATGTTTGGCTTCGTGGCCTCGTCGGTTGTCTTATCTGTAACTTAAGGTTTAGAAGAAGAAATTCAAAATCAAGGGTGAATCTGTTGCGTTTGAGGATATCTATGTTAAAGTCTCCGCATAACCTTGCCCCAGATTTACAGCACAATTTTTTTTAAACAGAATCCATTGCGTCAAAAATTTGAATAATATTACATATGTTTGGTGGTCTATAGATACACACAATTATAACTTTTGGTTTGGTTAATTCTATCACACACCATTCGAAAACTCCTCTATCTTTTTCTTGACCATGCATAAGAAAGTGTTCTGTAAGGCATATTATATCAATATTAATTTGTCTGTGCAATAATTTTTGTATATTTATTGTTAGGATGTCTGCTTTATTTAATAGACCCGCAATATTCTGATGAATGATGAACATGTGATTATAAAAGAAAAACTCGGAGTCATTCGTTTGGTCTTTTTGTTTCCATTCTCCTGTGTACTGAATTCTCTCCGCCTGTATAAGCGTAATCATATTTTATATATTTTTGGAAATAGTTAAGTTAAAAATAATTTACACTACCAGTGCGTCTATTAAACATAGTGTCACCATATCTTAAGTTTTTATTGCTGTCCAAGAAAAAGGCGTGTTCATAAGTAATTATGTCTAGATAAAGCATATTATTAAAGGTTTCCTCTTTTGAATTGAACAAATGGTTGTTATTAAAGAATTTATATGTTGGAGTGCAAATAATTATGATCGTATGAGTAATTTCCTGCAATACTTCTCTTATCTGTAATACAAAATCCAAATATCTATTTGTAAATTTGAAGTCCTCCTCGCCAAGCACTACTATGCAATAATCCTGAAAGGTAAAGTTTGTGAGTCTCAGCTGAATACCACTTAGTAGTCTTTACTTACTTTCTTACGTGGTGTGATGTAATGGCAAAGATAACACTTATTTAAGGTGTTTTCTGCTATGTAAAGAAGTTTGTTTTTGTTGTCTGTGCTTAATATACAGATTTTATTACGCTTTGTGCAGTTTGCCTGCATCTCGGATCTTTGTATTGCTGGTATTACTTAATTTGTTTTTTCAGGGTCTTTGTTCTCTAGGGTACACATTTGAGCCTGCTTTTTGCCTTGTTTATTCTTGCTAATGGCTCTCTTTCGTAGCAGAAGGCTCATTTGTAGGTAATAGTCCTATATAATAGTCCTATTAGTAACTATTTCGTGTCTGATATTATTATTTAGCAGATTTTCATTAAAACTCCTCAAGTTATTATTTTCTGAGGAAAGGACCTCGATTTCTGAATGAGGACTCTGTAATTCTATGCTGAGATTCATTTCATAATTTATTACTCATTGATTGGTAATAAATAAATTAAATCAGTGTAACTAGCATTAGTTCTTTAAACTTTTATCACTTATCATGTTCGCTCACAATCTTCTTATTAGAAAGCTTTAAATGACGAAGTCTATACTCAGAATCTCAATCAATTAAAAAAATAATGAATAGTAAATAATTAAAAGTTATATAATTATAAATTATTATTACTCATTGATGGGCATAGGTATCGGTAACGATCGACGATGATCGATTTTTGGGATTTTTGTCAGTACAACATGAGCATTATTAATTTAATTTAATGAATACATGATTGGCGAGACTAACTTGTAACCAACTATAATAAACTTTATAAAATATAGCAATGGTTAAATATAGTTATATCCAATATTATATAGAGGAAAGATTTGATTGTAAAGATTTTGGTTGTTTAGGTTTTGTTGTTAAGATTTGATTTAATTGTTGAGAAACTACTTAACCGATTTTAAAAATTCTTCACCTAAAGCTACATTATGCCGGAGTGATATAATCTATTTTTTTTATCCCGAATACAGGTCCTGTGGGGTGGGCCACGGGAGTTTAGACGCAGGGAAAAACTAGTGTTCAATACAACCAGAAGACTGACAAATAACAAGCTTTAATTAGTTGAGGTTTTCAAGCAAGTAACACATTAGAATTTTGAGAGAAAGTTTAATTATGGATAGGTACTTGTTCCGAAACAGCTCTCTCAACATTATGAAAAGTATCTAAGCATTTATCATCAGCATAATTTCAGCCGAAAGACGTCCACTGCTGAACATAGGCATCTCCCAAGCGTCGCCACATTGACCAATCCCGTGCGTCTTGCATCCAGCGGATGTCCACAACCTAAGCGTTATTCAGTGAAAATGTAACTGTTAAAACGGATTCTATGAAACTGTATACTTACTTTCATATAGGTAATATTTTTAGCAATCTTAGGACTGTAAATTCGGGATTCATCAAGACATGTCCATATTATTTTTCATGAAGTGAAGTTTAAGTACATAAGCACCCGATTATCCAATCACTGCTAACCACCATAGTCAGCGGGCTTAAGTGCGCAATTGTACTTGGCGCTTTATATATTGGGCGCACGGTTGGCGCAGTGGTTGAGCGATTGACTGCTGCGCTGCGTGTCGCGGGTTCGATTCCCGCACGGAACAAATATTTGTATGACCTACAGATATTTGTTCCGGCTCTGGGTGTTGTGTATGTGAGTTTATATGTTTGTAAACGCACCCACGATACAGGAAGAAATTCCTAGTGTGGGGCAACGTTTTTTAAATTAAAACGTTTTTTAAATTAAATATTGGGGTTTTTTCTGATCCCTAGATTCCGATATTGGATAACTCAGTATCGGAATTGTAAAATTGGAAATTTGGTTCCGCGAATTCGATAATACGAGGTTTCGATATTCATGTCCTAGTCTAAGCAACATCTATGAGGCTTCTTCAAACATGCAGAGGGCATAAGCATGTAGAGGGTGTGTAGAAGTCTCATCTCAGAGTCTAAGGGGACTATAGTCTATGCAGCTTCTACGAGACGTCTACGCAGCCTCTATTGGATGCTACTACGTTGCCTCCGTACAGTGTACAAACACCCTTAATTTCTTTTAGGAAGTGCTTCTATTTGGTTGCTGATAATATAATCAGAACTGTACCATTAGTAGGCAGTAAGAGGTTAATTTTTAGTAATAACGATAAAATTACTGATATCTTTCCTTCCTCGCCTTCCTCGCTTGCGTGACATCGTCGCCTTTCTGCCTTCGAAGCATTTTTGTTTCTCAGCGATAAAGAGTTATGATTAATAGCTAATACTTTGGGGGAAAAAGAAAACATACAATATTTACAGGGATAAACTTCTTTATTTCACGGTAAATCAGATTATACTACGATTTTTAAGACCCGGGGTATAAACTATAAATTAGGCTCTTATATAATCATTAATGAATGATAATATAAGTAGATACATATTAATGTATAGCAGGTCTAAATAATTCCTCTGCTATAACTAACTGTTTGTTCTAAAGAAACTTACAAATTTACAATGGGGATGTGAACGCAAAGCTGAGCGCAGATTTCACTGGTGGCGCAATGGCTGCTGTCAAATAGTTTTTGCTTTGTTTACATCACGTTTTTTTGTTATTTTTTGTGTTTAAACCGGTCTACCATCGTTATTGATAATATGTATTGTCTCTGGAAGCTTAAGGAATTGAAAGACGAACTAAAGAAATGAGGAGCAAGGATAACTGGAAAGAAAACAGATCTTATTGAGAAGCAGACTTTTATT
This sequence comes from Orthosia incerta, assembly GCA_948252205.1. Taxonomy (NCBI): domain Eukaryota; kingdom Metazoa; phylum Arthropoda; class Insecta; order Lepidoptera; family Noctuidae; genus Orthosia; species Orthosia incerta. The sequence goes on from OX411748.1 coordinate 14,957,448, forward strand.
TAGTAAAATATTTTTCATCGGTAATATGTGCTAGATTTGGCTATTTTTTTTGTTGTAACGAGTTATTTCTTACTTGACTCATGGTAGGAAAATTTACAAAAAATGAGAGAACGTTACTTTAATGTGTTGGTATTCTTTACGTTTTAGGTTAGAAGTTTTAAAGTTCAGCTTCTGAAGGGCAAGCAAATGACATTCCTGCTGTAGAACTTTATCTATACGTTAGTAGCTCCACTATATCGCCGAAGATTACCAAGCAACATAATCAGTTACTTTAACAGATACATAACATAACCATTAAATAATGTATAGCCTTTTCCCAGATATTTTTAGCGCCTTTGGGCAACAAATGAACACTGGGGTTGGTATATCCTATATGTCTGTGTGTGCTGTACAGCACACACAGACATATTTCAAGAAAATTTAATTTACTGAATGATCTGTACTAATCGATACTTATATAATAATATTATAAAGAGGAAAGATTTTTTTGTTTGTTTGTTTGTACCAAATAGGCTCCGAAACTACTGGACCGATTTAAAAAAATCTTTCACCAATAGAAAGCTACATTATTCCTGAGTGACATAGGGTATTTTTTTATCCCGAAAATGGGTCCTGTGGGTTGTTACACTGGAGCGAAGGCGCGGGCAACAGCTAGTAGGTTATAAAATGTATGGATTTGACAGCTTTCAATAGCCATAGCGACGATGCGACTCCTATTGTGAAAACATGGCAGTTCACATCCCCATTGCTGGAGGCAAAGATTTGGCAAGATAAATGTAAAAATATTTCACGGATAATCAACCCTGTTTTAGTTCAATTACAGTGTTGTTGTGTGTGTTGTAACAATTTCGGACCATCCATCTTTTTAATATAGGCGCCACGCCACAGACGGCCCATTTTGCCGGGGTTACTTTAAGAGGAAATGCGGTCACAAACATCTGACTGAATTTCCTAAGTAAAAATTCATAATTCGAGGATTGGCTCTCGCCTATTGCCTCCTCCAATATTCGACCAATTTAGAAGATATTCCATAAACTGAAAAAGAAAGATATGTACTGCGGCCCTATGTTTTCTTTATTTAGGGTTCCATAGTCAACAAGGAACCCTTATAGTTTCGCCATGTCAGTCTGTCCGTCCGTCCGTCCACATCTTTGCTCAGCGACTCTTAGTACTAGTAAGCTATAATTTGGCATAGATATACATATTAATCACGCCGACAAATTGATAATTTAAAACGATGTTTGTCTTTTTTTTTACTTAACTTCTGTTCACGTAAAGTGGCGATGTTTTTTTTTCTCGTCTATCCCAGTAAGGGTATCAGGTACATTGCAGCGCGTCGCTGCACTTCAATGTCGACCGGAAGTACGCCAGCAAGTATCGGTAAGGCTTCAGTACTAACCGTCCTGTATGTTTTGCATAAGGATATCAAAGCCAAACGCTGGCTTTGAAGTAATTTACGTCGTACCGCCCCTATTGTGGCCCTATCAGCCCAAACAGGCGCACCATAGCACATACAACCCAAGTAAGTAGCCCCATAAATAGTCTTTAAGGTTAAAAAAGACAGACCCCACGTAGATTTAGATATTCTCGTTAAGGCATAGAAGTTCTTTTTTGGTTTTTCACCGACTATTTTAATATGATCTATAAATGCATAATTCCTCTCTAACACTAGACCAAGATAGCACACGGACTGCTTCCTTTTCACGGGAACGTTATTAATTTTTTTAGTAGGCCACGATTTAAGATTACCTTTCAAAATGAGTTGATAAGTTTTGTGCGGAGCAAAGGTCAGGCGGTTTCGATCACCCCACTGAGATATTAATCGTAGGCAAGTGTCAGCCAAGTTCTCGAGTCTAGCTCGAGTACTTGATTGAATGAGCAGAAGACCGTCGTCCGCGTAACCGGTTAACGAACAGCCGCTTGGAAGCGGAATCGCGAGGAAATCATCAAAGCCTAAATTCCATAAAGGTGGGCCAATAACCGAACCCTGAGGACATCCCATGGTGAGAGACTTCGATATGGAATGATGACCGAGTTTAAAAAGTAAGAGTAAACTAAATTGTATATATGTCTATAGCAGCCCCGAGTTTTAATTTTAAGTAATAGCATTGGCCACCATGCGTTATAAAAAGCCCCAGAAATATCTAGAAAAATCCCAATTACGTACTTATGTTCAGATGTATTAACAGTTTTCCTAACAATAAGGGCCGCGTCTACGGTAGATTTTCCCATAGTGAAACCGAATTGATTGTTATGAAATTTTGGTCCGTCCGATAGCAAACGTGGAACGATAAGGCGCTCCAGGAGTTTTCCCAAAGATGGAAGTAATGTTATGGGCCGGTATGACTTTGGGTCGTCCGGTCCGGGGGTTTGTCGCCACTTTTCGGGATGATTCGTATAAATCCACGTCGTTCAAATACGAGGAAATACGCCCTTTGCAATACAACGGTTGTAAACGGTTAAAATCGCATCACCGGCTGTTTTACACGCTTCTATAATCATCCGATTAGATATTTTATCTTCACCTGACGACCTGTTTAGTGGTAACCTCTTGACAACGTTAATAAATTCGTCAGTGGATGGAAGGTCTGACGCTGGTGATTCAGGTGGTACAGCTGCCCACGCTCTGATCTGTTGATGGTAGTCGTTGTCATTCGAAAGTAAGCCATCAGGTATAAGAGTGTTCAGCAAAGCTTCAGTTGTCTCCTCAATACCTGTGTGTTTATTATTTACTTCAATGTTCTGAACAAACGCGAGGTCGACTGATCGATTGGCTTTAAGCTCATGATATAAAGGAGACCACGGACCCTTTTTATGTAATTTTTCTACTATTTTACGCAATAAATTACCCTTAGATTTTTCCACCGATGCTCTGTAGCGGGACCTGGCAACTCTAAAAGCATTAGACGCAATGGAAAGAGGGTCACCGGTGACCTTACGTTTTTTAAGCTTGTTAAGATGTTTACGCGCTCGGCGATAACCCTTACGCTGTTCAGTTAGGTAGTCACAACACCAATCACATCTACGTACATTGGTCATAGATCCACGACCAATGGCAATATCAGCACAGTAAGTAAAGGTGTCTGACATAATTTCAGCACTTTCCTCAACTGACAGCCCATCACGAGTGAAATCTTTGGCGTGACACGCAAGAAGCGAGCTAAAGAATTCCCAATTCGCACCCTTACATTTATACCTAAAGTTACCAATGGCATGTGTCGTACCCTGAGTAAAAACCGGAACAAATTCGTACACGATCAAGCGATGATCACTACAAGACGCGTCCGGTAGGACACGCCAACTATCCAAGCGTACGTCTGCACTAGAAAGTGTGACGTCAATTCAAGATTCGCCCATTTGGCTGCAAAAAGTTGGTGGTGCGTCAGGGGTATTATCGGTGAACATCCCACCCATATGCACAAAATTCCCTGCCGGAGTCTGTGTTTCCCGATAGCTACATTCTAGGGGTCTTTAAGTCAAGAGTGAATGAGTTTTTTCTAGGCAAGCGTGCTTCACCGTTGAATCGCTTACCATCAGATGAGATAGTGGTCAAGGGCAAGAAAAAAAAAAATATTAAATAGCATTGCAGCCGGTTAACTGCATTCCCGAAAACATAGCGTAACTGGGCATTCATGAATGCACATTTGATAATTTTGTAAAAAAACAAACTTTCGTTTTAATATAATAAACTTTAATAAAATAAAACAAAACTAGTATTGTTGCTAGTAAAAAAAAAAGTTCGCAAATCTCAATCATTTTTTTCAGTGTATACTGTTTGACTTTTTCGGTCACGACAAATATGAAGGATACACGTGTCTGTCCTTCATAATCTAAGTGAGATCAACACTCACCTAAGTAAACATAGAACATTCGCCCAGAAATTAGGATTAATTTAACTTTGTATGATCTTATTGTGTTGATAACGGTAATCAGTGTATAATCCAAAAGGACTGGCAGGGGTGTATGCTTTCACACCCGGTGGGTTCCCGCATTGTCGAGGCGGGGGGCTCAGTAGCCGTGGCTTGGTCACCCACGGTGAAGCGAAGAGGAACCCGAGGAGGTGCCGCTCGTCAGGGCTTTTGCCGATTAAGCCGACGACGTAGCGGCCAACTAGTAGGTTGCGGTGCCGCTTGGGAACAGGCGACATGGCCATGGCATAAATGTTTTATCTATCTATCTATCTATCTATCTACATCGCAACTGAGGTGGGCCGCGATGTCTTATGGAGCGTCCCATACGATATGGTGACTGAGGGTTGGAGGCCGCAGCGAGAGAGGAGTGCCGGTATTGCGGTGCGCCGCTCTCCCGTGCCGTCCGTCCGTCCTCAACCCTGCGGCCGGAAAATGGTAGGTGGCAGGGCCATTGACCTTGACCCGTCACAGGGGGACCAAGGGTGCCATACATGGGGTCGTCTGGCGCCCATGTGCTGTTTGGTCCCTGGGGTGGTCACGGCATACAGTGTGTTCTGGTGCGCCGGTGATTGGGGTTACTTCCCAGAGGAGGGTCCGGTGACGGACAGCCGCGGCGGGTTCGCGGTGAGTGCTAACGCGTGCCCGTGTGCCATAAGCGGCACTAGAGGACACCGTGAAGTTTTAGTGGGTTAGAGTCCCACATAACTGCGCTATCCCCTCGTGGTAGTACAGTATGCCTGAGCATTTCTCCAGGCTAATAAAGGGGTGAATTCTTTACCAAGATTATTATTTTGTGTTGTAACATAAAATTCTAACCTGACAACCTAACTGAGGTGAGACCCTTTTGGCAACATCATAATATGTGTACATTTTTCATAACTTTGTAAGATGTTTTTCCTATTCATTTAATGTTGTGAAAATAAAACAATTTTCTTTTTCCTCTTCGTTTTTCCAGGAAGATTAAAGCTTCATGTAACATGATGTATTTTTTTCCTATTGCCATTTCAATTCACATAAGTGTTTATATAATCTACGCGGCTCAAGATTTGTCTACAGCATAATTGCCTTCTAAATATAAATAAAAATGATATTTGTTGATAAGGGCATCATTGGAGAAAGGCTGGACCGAATTCTCAAAATTTTGTTTTAAAATGTTTGTTTATCAAGTTCAAGGAAAAAGATATGGAAAATTGGCCCGAAAAGTTGGAAAATTGATTGAAAATCTGAAAATGCTTGGTATGGAATTTTCTTATGACCACAGTTTGTCAGCTAGTTATAAAAAGTTGTTAAAAGTACTATTTTGGTTACGCAGTATTATTTAATCCATGTGTATTGTTGATATAAACTGAATAAGGACCCATCCAATATTCTAGTAAACTGTTGTAAAATAAACTATTGCTTAAGATACAATCTTTCTAGTTCTTAGTGGTGGCAGTCAGCTGTACCTGCTAATAAATAAATAATAGAAAGAATAGTCTTCCCGCACAGGAGCTCAGCATTTTCTTTGACATCGACATCGTTGCCAAACAATGCAACTGGGGAATAATGAGCCAATGTTTATTTCCCAGTATAAATCCTAATCCAGCTTGTTTTCTTACTCGTCTGCACCTGACATCATTTGCAAGATCGCAAGTAAACAGGAACTCTCGGGCAGAGATAGTATAATACTACAGCTCGGGCAACTTTGAAACTGTTTCATATTTATTATTTAGTCCTAGGAGTCGATGCTCATGGACGCAGAAACGAAATGTCAATCTAATTAACATAGCTTATTGAGCATATGCAATCGTCTTTTATGTCTCGATAGAAAGCTTTGACCCTTAAGTAGTAAAGCCTCGTATTCATGGTAAACATTTGTTTAGCAACAGTTGATCAACGTTGTTGATGAACGGCGAGAATGCTACTGGAAACTTTGTTTAAATCAATATGGGTTGACCTTGTCCACACACGCCAGTCTGCGTTAAAATGTTGCCCGAGGAATTAGTGTTGTTGTGTTCTCTGTAACTTTGTATATAATTATAATAATTTGAAATGCATCGTTCTTACTGTTTCTATCTTTGTATTCTTTGATAGAAGAATCCCATGATAACGCTTTTGATCGAAATAATTCTATTAATTCATTATTTTATAGTTCCGTATGGTGCCGGACGTAAAGAATTTCACCATCCCATGTCTTCCCGTGGGTGTCGTAAGAGGCGACTAAGGGACAAACCAGAGAATGGGCAGCAGCGTTCTCTGTGCTTCTACAACAACCATACTGCGATCGCCAACCCGCCTGCCAAGCGTGGCGATTATGGCAAAAACCCCCCATGAATAGCACAAATAAAAAATGGCCCCTAGTGCCCGGCAGCCTGCCTACCCTCGACTACGGTAGCGGTCGAGGTTACGGCATGGCAAGGGGTGCCAAGAATCTCCGGACGGGATCCGGCTACCCAAAAAATCACCGACGACTGTACCTGGCTACGTACAACACGCGTACACTTCGGACCGACGAGAAGATCACCGAACTCGAAGAGGAATTGAGCAGGTTGCGATGGAGTATTATAGGGTTATCTGAAGTCCGAAGAGAGGGGGAGGACTCGATAATCCTCAAATCCGGTAACCTGCTCTATTTCCGAGAGGGTGACCGGCAGTCCCAGGGTGGTGTCGGGTTTATCGTCCACAGGTCCCTTGTGAACAACGTGGTGAAGATCGAGAGTGTGTCGACCAGGGTGGCGTGCCTTATACTCAGAATATCCTCAAGATATTCGCTGAAGGTCATACAGGTCTACGCCCCAACCTCGGCACACCCCGACGACGAGGTAGAGACCATGTATGAGGATATCTCCAGAGCCATGCAAGGTTTCAAAACTCACTTCACCGTTGTCATGGGGGACTTCAACGCAAAACTGGGCAAACGAGACGAGGATGAGCTGCAAGTGGGGCAATTTGGAGTTGGACGACGGAACCACCGGGGTCACCTACTGGCCAGTTTTATGGAGAAGGAGGGCCTCTTTATGATGAACTCCTTCTTCAAAAAGCGTGAACACAGGAAGTGGACCTGGCAGAGCCTCGATGGTGCAACAAAAAATGAGATCGACTTCATCATGTCAACCAAGAAGCAAATGTTCAATGATGTCTCTGTGATCAATTCGGTGAAAACCGGGAGCGATCACCGCATGGTAAGAGGCACATTGAACATTAATATTAAGCTTGAAAGGTCTCGACTGATGAAGTCCACGCTCCGTCCAGCACGGATCCAGCTCCAAAACCCCGAGAGCTTTCAGCTCGAACTCCAAAATCGTTTCGAGTGCCTAGGGAGCTCCGTGGACGACTACGCCGACGGGTTCGTGGAAGCTGTCCATACGGTCGGGTCTAAGTTTTTTCAAGACCCGTCGTACAGATAGAACCAAAAAGCTCTCTGATTCTACCCTCAAGCTTATGAAGGAGAGGCGTGAGTTGATCCTGCAGTCTTCAGATGAGGCGTGCAAATACCGGCAGCTCAATAGACAGATCTCTAAATCCTTGAAAAGAGACCTCCGCCGCTTTAATACCGAGCGTATTAAAGAGGCGATTGAGCGAAATAAAGGCTCCAGGGTTTTTTCAAGGGATCTGGCTATTGGGCAAAGCCAGCTCACGAAACTGAAGACCGATGATGGCAGGATCGTATCCGCCAAACCAGAGCTTCTGAGGGAGATCGAGAGATTCTATGGGCAGTTGTACACATCAATCAGCAAGCCCGTTGCGAATCTAGCAAACGACCCAAGAGCTAGATTGACCCGACACTATACCGAAGATATTCCGGACGTCAGCCTGTACGAGATTAGGATGGCTCTGAAACAGCTTAAAAACAACAAGGCGCCGGGTGATGACGGAATCACGGCTGAACTCCTGAAGGCGGGTGGAAAACCGGTCCTTAAGGCCCTTCAGAAGCTGTTTGATTCCGTCATACTCGAGGGCAAAACGCCACAGGCATGGTGCAGGGGTGTGGTGGTACTCTTCTTCAAGAAGGGCGACAATGCCCGGCTGAAGAACTATAGGCCCATCTCACTTCTTAGCCATGTCTACAAGTTGTTTTCAAGAGTCATCACGAATCGTCTCGCGCGCAGGTTTGACGATTTCCAGCCTCCCGAACAAGCCGGATTCCGAAAAGGCTTTAGCACCGTAGACCACATACATACGCTGCGGCAGGTTATACAGAAGACCGAAGAGTATAACCTGCCTCTCTGTTTAGCGTTTGTGGACTACGAGAAAGCCTTCGATTCGATCGAGACTTGGTCTGTACTGCAGTCCCTCCAACGGTGCCAGATCGACTACCGGTACATTGAAGTGTTGAAGTGTTTGTACAAGAACGCCACTATGTCAGTCCGTCTTCAGGATCAGATCTCGAAACCAATTCTTCTCCAGCGCGGCGTGAGACAGGGAGACGTCATTTCTCCGAAACTGTTCACTGCTGCGCTGGAGGATGTCTTCAAGGTTCTGGATTGGAGAGGGCTTGGCATCAACGTTAATGGCGAGTACATCACTCACCTTCGGTTTGCCGACGATATAGTGGTCATGGCTGAGACCATGGAGGACCTCAGTGCGATGCTCGATGACCTCAGTAGAGCTTCCGAAAGAGTGGGTCTTAAGATGAACATGGAAAAAACCAAGGTGATGTTGAATGGCCATGTTGCACCCACTCCTATCAAGGTCGGGGACTCTACACTCGAAGTTGTGGACGATTATGTCTACCTGGGCCAAACGATCCAATTGGGTAGGGCCAATTTCGAGAAAGAGGTCAACCGTCGAATCCGACTCGGCTGGGCAGCGTTCGGGAAGTTGCGCGGTATCTTCTCGTCCAACTTACCACAGTGTCTCAAGACGAAAGTCTATGACCAGTGTGTGTTGCCAGTGATGACATATGGCTCTGAGACGTGGTCGCTTACAATGGGCCTTATCAGGAAGCTTGCAGTCACTCAAAGGGCAATGGAGAGGGCTATGCTCGGAGTTTCCTTGCGTGATCGAATCAGAAATGTGGAGATCCGCAAGAGAACCAGGATTACCGACATAGCCCGAAGAATTGCCAAACTAAAGTGGCAGTGGGCAGGGCACATTGCTCGAAGAACGGATGGCCGATGGGGTCGAAAAGTTCTGGAATGGCGACCGCGAACTGGAAGACGATACGTTGGAAGGCCTCCCACCAGGTGGACCAATGACCTGGTTAAGGTTGCGGGCAGGCGCTGGATGCGAGTCGCACGGGATCGGTCAATGTGGCGACGCCTGGGGGAGGCCTATGTCCAGCAGTGGACGTCTTTCGGCTGAAATGATGATGATGATGATTATTTTATCGTTGCTCCACACTACCGCCATTTTTACACGTCCAAAACCACACGTCAACATTTGTTGATAAACTGATGTTTTCGCTCGCCGGGCGTCAACTCTGCAACATGGCGTGATCAACACCGCCACACAAGTGATGCCCGCAATATGTTGACAGCAACTCGGCAACATGTTTATGCAACCATGTTGCTAAACAAATTTTTACCATGAATACGAGGCTTAATTGTAAATAGTTGTTGCACAACAGTTGCTAAACACCAGAGTTTCTCAACATCAAAATGTTTTCGCTCGCCAAGCAGCAACTCTTCAACATGGCGTGATCAACTCCGCATCACAAATGTTGACTGCAACATGATGACAGCAACTCAGCAAACAATTGTTTACAATGAATACGGTCGTGATTATACAATTTATATTTTAACCCTTGCGTCAATGGACACTTTCGAGTTAAAACCTAAAAAAGAGTGTTTTATTTTTTCTATTCGTGAAAATACTGGTTCATTCTGATTGAGTAAAATCTAAATGATTTTCAGGATATAAAGACAATAAAACAACAATAATTCCTTGGAAATATTTTATTTTTCAACTCATTAATTGCACTATAATATCCATACAAAACTAAACATAGTTTCACTACACTTAATATAATAAATAATGTATTTGCGTAATGATCTAAATGAACTACAGCTGTTCTGTTCTGTTAGTTACCAAGAGATTAAATCAAGTAGTACCTACAAGAAGCGAAGTAGTTCTACATTTGCCCAGCTCTAAAAATGTACAACTCTTCGCGGCAAGTTTATATAATATACATAATATATCTAATTGGAAATAGAGATCAAAATAAACGAGACAGTCTTACTTCAGTATTGACTAGAATATCATCGATATCTATAACATTTATAACAATTTAGCTGATGATCATGTGGGAAGCGATTGACAGTTCAATTTATTTTTACTATTTCGAGAAAAGAGTAGGAGTGATGATAATTATATATATCCAATAACATTTCGGTTAACAACATACAAGGTACTAACTGATTATTATGTACACATAGCTTATACTTAAGTTGAATAACATCTAAGAATCGATTGTATTTGTTTAATATGACACATATGTACTGTAGGACGTACGGTCCTTAATAAAGAGTCGATAATAAAAGTTTGACGGGGGCGGGTATATTTTCTATGTAGATGTTGGTATACGGATATGTTGCGTGTTTATTCCTGTTGTCTGTCGTCTTCCACGGAGCCGTTAGCTTTCACTTCCTGGGGCAGAGCCGACTGAAACAATTTATAGAGCATTAGTAATGCAAGGTGTCTGAACACTTCTCGGAAGCTTATGTCCGTCTAGAGAATTGTTTGTGTTACTTTATAGAGTTCCAAACAAACTAGTACTTATGTAATGTTTAATTCGAAAAACTACAAGTCTAGGGGCTTTGAAAATTCATAAAGTAAATGTTCATACTCGTTATGAAAAGTAATGCTACATTTAGGCAGGTATTCGGCACCTTATTACAAGTAATTTTAACTAGCTTTCATGTAATTAGAATAAGTTGTGAAATACTTTATGTTAGCATAAAACTTAAAATGTGCCACAATAATTTAGCAATTATAATACCTTTAATACAGAACTTCAGAACTTCTAAACATTCCATTACAAGAAAAAGGTGAAGGGTACGTACTTCGTAGGGCAGTAAGAACATATTATTGTCCGACCGGCGTCCGAACCGCAGGCGGATGGAAGGGGCACGCACGGCACGGTCCTGTTCCTGTGTTAGAAACTATATTTCATTTATTATACACACATAGATAGACAATTTTCTAATTAAAATCAATTTCACAGTCATCGTCGATCAAGAGGGTATCAAAGTATCAAAAATGCTAAAAATATATGGAATTGATATGCGTTTTCGAAATGTTGTCCTCAACCATTTTGATGTTTTGAAAACAGGGGGGTGACCATAAGCTCTTAGAGTGGTATCAATTTGAGATCTAATAAGGGACAGATGTATATGACTTGTATACATCTGTCACTTACTCGATCTCAAATTGATACCGCTCTAAGAGCTTATGGTCACCCCCCAGATGAATGTTCGCGAGTGTCGCTGTGTTGTATCCATTCTCTCATCGATCGAGAATGACCGTATAACCAATAAATCTGCATAGTTTGAAAATCGAATATTCATTGCGTTCTAATAGGAGACGAGGAAGTGGAAAATGAGCAATGTACATGCAGGCTGTTGAAATTTGGGAATGTTTTTAATAAGTTCCACGGTTCTATAGTTAGTATGTTGCACAGATATAAATCTAAACAGATGACGCGGTTGTATGTACTTCGCGTGCAAAAAAACGGATTAAAGTTACGATCAATGATGAAGTAATCTGAGCTTTTCATTTAGCACTATAGGCACCTGAAAAATATAATAAATAAAATAAAGAAAAATGCCTTTTTATGCCATATTGAGCTGTAAAGAATGTATAGAAAAAGTTGGCCGAGGCATTGGAAATGTTTTCTTTCATTGGTAAGTAAGTTTTTTTTTTAATTTATAAGGAGCCAAACCTTCACTGTGTCATTACCGAAATAGGCAGGTATTCTGAGTAACAATGTTGAACAAATAACACAACATAATTATTGACAGGTCGCAAATACCCGGAGGACTTCGGTGCACAAATATTAGCACCATCCGCCTCACCCTTTTTGAGTATGTTTGATTGATTGAATTAGATCATTGTTTACAGTATTACCTGTCGAATAAAATACTCGCCGTATTCATCGTCCCACATGATGCTTTTGCGAATTAAGGATTGTTTTATTGGTATGACGTGTATGACAAAAATGGTGTAACCAATTTATTTTTTCTAAAGTTGGTTGGATGTTTTTAACATATTTTGAAAGCAAGGTATTTTTACAAGCTTTTAATTAGTTTTATCTGCCGCGGTGCCTGTGTGTAATCAAGGCTTGTAAGTTAAATTTGACCCACATCGCGGTGTTTGATGTTTCGGTGTTTCGGTGTTCGATGTTCGAGTTTCTCATGGCAATGCAATTTTTTATATAAAAGCTTGGTTTTCAATATACATTTTTTATCATTTTAAAGCCTTTTATATTTTTTTTGATAGAGGCTTATAAAATATTTTAAAAAAGCCTTTTATATTTTTTGATAGAGGCTTATAAAAATATTTTAAAAGCCTTTTTTATTACTTTTGATAGAGGCTTAAAAGTATATATTTTAAAATCGCCTCTATCCATCTACCTACAAATATCAAAATAAAATCTCTCCAAATAATGGTATCATCTGATTGTTTTACAAAAAAGGTCGGGCATAAAGCTGGTCAATTGTCGTAAAAGATCTTATAGTGGCTTGTTAGGCAGACTAACTTCATTACTCGGGTTTACACGGCATCAAGGGTTTTACGATGCTCGAATCAATAGTATCTTGGAGTAGATACGTCTCTTTTCACAAGATATTTATAGTTTTATGAGTCTTTATATAGGGTGCTATGAGTTCGTATTAAATTTTGTAGCTATTTTTATTTTATTTGTTGGGTAACGTGTCCTAATTTATGTTGTACGTTATAGGTCTGCCGGGGAATGAAATATTTATGTTGTATTGAAAATTAACTTATCACTTCACCTAGAGTAATGTATGATTACTGTAAATACAAATTCGAAATTGAAATGGTCCTAAATCATGGAACGATCATATTATAGCCATGTTTTCGTAACGACTTGCTTGAGAGCAGTGGTGGCCCAGTGGTATCGGCCGCGACTTACAAGTTGTAGGTCGTGGGTTCGAGCCCAGGCAGGCGCTTTACTTTGTGTAAATTATTTCATCACCACTGCTCTCAAAACGGTGAAGGAAAACAGCGTGAGGAAACCGGCATGTCCCAGAACCAAAAAATCGAAGACATGTGACATCCACCAACCCGCACTGGGCCTGCGTGGTGGATTACGGCCCATTCCCTCTCACAGAGAGGAGGCCTGTGACCCAGCAGTGGGAACATTAATAGGCTGATGATGTGTTTTCGTAGCGACTTGCAGACATCCAACTGTCCTCTACAGTTTCAAACACCCAAAATCTAAATCATTGCCTCCATTCAACTTAACCTCGAATCAGTCCATTAACTTTTAAATTTACTGTTTTAAGTGTATTATTTGTTGATATTATGTCCTTTTCTGTAGCCTCGAGTGGACTGGAGTGGAGTTTTCTTAAAACGGACAGAATAAGGATGTTTTTTTTTTTAAACTTGTATGTTGTCGGGCAGCTATAGTTACCTCCTGGGGGAAGATATGGGGCACGGCGCGTTCCTCAGAGCGGCGACCGAAGCGCAGGCGCACGGGGGTGCGCACCTCGCGCAGGGAGAGCAGCTCGTTCATCTCGTCCAGCTGAAACAAAGAAGGAGTTTATTATGACGTCATAATTATTACACGTGCACCTTGTTGAGCAATCGGCTTGTCGAACAAGTGCAGAGTGGGTCATCACATCGCTTTCTTGTAATTCGTCGCTGAGAAGTAGAATTTTTATAAACTTTTATTTAACTTTCAATGTATTTATGTAAGTGTGTTCGGGTCAAATCTTGCAACTGAATTTTTAAACAGTTATCCTCCACCGATTAAGATGAATTTTTGCATACATGTTTAGTTTGGATGACAATGCATGGTTAGCTAAGTGACGTCATTCTAAATCCATTATGGCGGTCTAGTAATTTTTGTGCACTGCCATGATATAGGTATCTAATGAACGGGTTTGCTGAGAAGAATAAAAAAAGCTTGTTTAAAAAAAGATTTTGTATGAATATTTGTTTTATTACTATTAATATGCTCGTGTTCGAGCACATCTCAACTGATGGTAAGTGATGATGATCGACACTAAAGAAGATATATTCATTCCCATGGCTAAGAAAAAATATCATTCCGCCTAGCCGTTTATCAACTATGTTGAGGTCGGCATCCAGTCTTACCGAAAGCAGTATTGACGTTAGATTGGCAAAATCAAAATCAAAGCCATTTTTTATTTCACATAGGCCTACATACTTATAAAACGTCGACAAAAAGTGCACGGTTCGTGTTGGTCGTTTCCTATGGAGAAGAACCGGCAAGAAACTCCACGGTTACTTTTTTTTTTTTTAAATGGTTTGGTTTTACAATATTTCCATGTTACAGCAGACGCTCCATGTAAATTTTTTTACCAATTAAAAAATCTATTTTTAAACAACTTTTTAGCTTGCCGTGCATTGCCAGCCAAACCAAACGTGTATGTAAAATTTCATCTTAATCGGTTGAGGATAACTGTTTTAAAATTCAGTTTCAAGATTTTAGCCGAACATACATACATTGAAGTTAATAAAAATCTTGTAAAGAACTGATTTTACGAGAACCGACTGCCTATCTAACATCCACAACCCAATAACTGAGAAGACTACTTGTCTACAAAATTGAGTCATCAATCTCGTTAATGTGTACCTTTATAAATATTAGAACACCTAACTGAGGTACCTAAAGACAAATAAACTAAAGTACTTATAAAGTAGTCTTCATGAAAATTTATTTTCAGCACCTCAAACTTAAAACTTTCGCGCCGTCGGAAATCTACAGCGTAAAAGGAAAATGGAAGAATTTCGGACCTATTAAGGAAACTGCCTGAATACTTTCAAAGTACACAGGTGCGAAACATAGCTTTTATCATTACCTACATTTTTAATACCATTTCTAGTACTTGGTGGACACTAACGATATAATGGCTGAAGATTAACTACCGAGTATCCTACTAATAACTAAAGTTTGTGAGGATGAATGTTTTTTAATCTTTCACACCACCACCACTACTGCAAAGATGTTAATGAAACTCTACAGAAATATAGCTAACTAGCTGACCCCCGCGGCTTCGCTCCTGTCAACTGGCTTCCTACCTACCCTGCATACCCTGTCTACCCTGCCTACCCTACCTACCCTACCTACCCTACCTACCCTACCTACCCTACCTACCCTACCTACCTAATATTTTTTATCTATCATCAATAGTTTTCTCAGCGCACGCTATAGAATGAATTTTATCGGCATCATTTTGCTACCTTGGGTTACATTATTACAATTTCCATAAGGATCTCTATTTTTTTTTTAAATCGATTGTAGCCTTTCAAACTCAGGAATCATGTAGCTTTCTACTGGTGAAAAATTTTTCAAAATTGGTTCAGTAGATCCAGAGATTACCCCTTACAACGTCACAAACTCACAAACCTTACCTCTTTATAATATTAGTATATACATATGTTATGGACCAAGTGATTAATACGGCATTATTCGTAATGCCCGGGCAATTTGAAAAATGCCCAATATGAGTAGGCAATATTATATATACTATAGAAATAATTAAATTGACCTGGCTTTCTGAATAATGCCCATCACTTATTGGGCCGGGTAATAAAAAGATGTTTTTTTTAATTATTTTAAGATTGGCATTGGTTTTAATTTGGAATAGGTAATTACGATTACTATCTGCGCGGGGCTCCTATTTCTGTCTAAAGTAATCTAATTCATAATGTCCAGAAAATGTGATAAATATAGCAGTTTAAATCAGTATTCATTACATTGCCCGATTTGACTTGACTAGATTCATATTGCCCGGGCATTATACATAGTGCCCGGATTAATCACTTGGTCCATGACACATACATTAGAATACACATAGGCTATCTATACTATTAAAATAAATTGTAGTTCTAAAAACTAAAAAACACGCTTTAATCGTAAATTTAACTAAAAAGTTGCTAATCCTGAAGATCCTGGTAAGAATACTGGGACCAACTATTTAAATTATTGCATTGTCATCGGTCCTTGATAAGTGTGCAAAGTTTCAAATCAAATTTTAAAGTGTGTGAAAATCACGTTCAAAGATTCCGTTACATTGATACATAGATACATACCAAGCTAATAAAAGCGTGTTAATAATATTATAAAGAGGAAAGATTTGTATTTTTGTGTGTAACGAATAAACTTAAAAACTACTGGACGGATTTCAAAAATTCTTTCACCGTTGAGAAGCTACACTATCCCCGGGTGACATAGGCTAAACATACTTTTTATCCTTTTATTCCGACGGGAACGGGAACTACGCGGGTGAAACCGCGAGGCGTCCGCTAGTAATTTATAAAACTATAGGGGGAAATAGTTATGCCACGCGGGCAGAAAATATTAATAAAATATTAATTTCTAAAGAGGCGTAAAACAAAAGTGTACTGAACTGTGTAATTTTATCGTTAAAATTATAGTTGTCTTAATATTAAAGGGCAAAACTATTAACCAGTACCTGGTTATACGTATATGGGGATCTAATGGAGCGGGGGATAAGACGGGCCTTCATAAAATTAGGGATGAAAGGGTATATAAGTTAACAAAATTGAGTTATACAAATGCTTTGCGGTAGAAGTGACGCGCACGATCATGTGTGACGTAGATGTGGCTATTTATTAAGACTCTCATTTGTCCAACAGTCAATTTATATTTCATAACACCGGCCATCTTTTTCTTCTTGTTGATGATTCCATTTTCGTATTCTTTACATATAAAAGTATCTTTCGAAAAGTATCTTCACCAATGAGAGCGACCAAGAACTTTTGGCAATACCTAATTATTTAAAGAGAATTTGTCATACTATTTCATGGAGCCAAACCCTTTGCCTTGCCAAATTCACTTAAGCAATAAGGCTGCAGGTCTCTTTTGATACAGCAAAGAAACGAGCTTTGATCATCACCACGCCTTTTCACTGACCAATTTACCCACAAGTTCCCCATAATGTTTGCCATCACCGTGATCGAAATCACACACTACAGTACCCAAAATAGACACTTGTACAGACTGAAAATAAGCTTTGACTGAGAATTTAATTTCCAAGTAACCATCCACTTTATATTGTCATTCACAGCCCACCAAACGCAGAGTGTATACTAAATATTACACAGTTCACGTCTCACTAAATAAGCTCATTCAGCTTTAAGCTGCTTCATTTAGCTAAAACGCGCTTGATGTTTTACTAAAGCGCTTTTATGAAATAGCGATTATAATCAATCAAGATGCCTAACTGTATCCCAACTATGTATGTAGGGTTTGCCTTTCAGTCTCACCGGATGAATACCAGCTTTCTACATGCAGTGACTGTCTATCTGACTTCAACAACCCAGTAACTGGGTAACACGATTTGGCAAGACAGCTGTCAGATTTTTCTGGCTTCTGAATATCCGTATCGACTGTCAAAATCTGCAAATGACGATCGGTACCAAACTGAACGCGCTTTTCAATGCTTGGAAGAATCTCGGTATGTTAAGATGGTCACCCGTCGTCCACGCACCGACCTTGGCAGGCGTTGCTTATCCTTGAAGAACAACCTATTTGGCCACGAGTTCTTCTCATTCCTTCTGAGTCTTCTCCTCTCTTTTATAAACTAGTGATATCGATTACGAACTACTGTTTGTAAGAGTTTGCTGTACGCGTGTTTTATCAAGACGAAGTTAATGCCAGCGCTTGTTATCTGAACTAAGCCTAATGAAGGGATTATATAATTTCTGCTCGTTTATTGCAAGCCTGACTAGTCTGTTTTCTCTTAGGTTGCGTTAACAGATTCTTTTTTACTAAGTAAAATAAATATTCAGGAACAACAAAACGTAGAGGAGTTGTTATCGTTTCAATTGCATTTGCTCCACTCACCATCAACATAATGACTATTTTATATTAGGACTAAACCTAAGCATTATACTTGAAGGATTTTATTATATACTTGTTAAAACTGACTGGATCCACTATTAAACCTAAAATCCACTTCATCGTCTAATATTTTTATTGTAACGCTAAAAGCCTTTGTCTAGCACTCGCTTCCTTACACAAAGGTTCTACTTGAACGTTAATGCAATAAACATTAAATGTAATCAGATATCAGTCAATATCTTCACAAAATATATTAAACTAAGTCCTTGAGAAACTGATAACAGAACAGAACAAGTCAGATATGACAAATCGAATTACACGACGCATTCACTGGTTTAGGAAATTAAGATTATAATTTACCAAAAAGATGAAAGGTATGTCTCTGACGTATGTTAGGGACAACTCGACAATTAAGATCTACGTAATGATAACATACAAGGTATAATAATAGGCTCGTGAAAGATGATGGTAAGAGATGAATAGGATGAATTAAATAATGTTAAGGGTCTTGTTTTTGGTTTTAAAATGAACGTAGATGGAGTGAAAGGGATGCTGAGATAGCTTTTACGTCGCGGAGTGTAGGTGTGTAACATTATCTGGCCGTCAGTGAACATTATAATGCATTATCCACTCGAGAAACACTTAGAGCCTCCGTCAGAAAACTGTTGCGGTTTTGTGGGAGACCTGCTCGTACTACGGAGCTTTATTTTGCTTGTAATATTCCCTTCCTTGCTAACTTGTATTTTTCATTGAAAAATAAAATTCCATTTAGTTAAATCTTTTTGCGGTACTAGAGTATTTTTAAAGTCTCTACGGGATTCAAGAATGTAAACGTTTATTTGAACACAATTTGAGTGGTTCTTGGATTTAAGTTATTCAAGTTAGTTGTTTTAGTTTGTTTTAGTTATGATCTAGTTAATCAAGTGAATGACGGTTTCTAAATTGAGTATTTGGTGTTAAGAATGTGTAAACCCTACTAAAGCTAAATTTTGACAGGTTTTAGGCAAAAATAGACTTTGACAAAAACAAGTCAGCTTTCAACAATTTAGAAATCAGGGATAAGTAACATATATAAAACAAATTATATGGAAGGAATCCTTGATGGTTAAGCGAATGGCAGGGGAAAAAGTGTTTAATATGGCTATCAGCTTTAGTTTTTGTAAAAGCCGCTCTCGTTATGCAATGCAAACTAAAGTGATTGCACGTGTGTCTACCATTTACACGTCTTTCATTACTGGGATGAACTTTTAAACGAGTCTAGTTGCACTGCACTGTACTGCAAACAGTACATTAGCAATGCATATTTACTGGAGTTCTAATCGAATTGGTTTCAACTTAGTCGCCATAAACGTTTTCTTTCCTTAATGATTGGCTCACGTTTGACCAAAAATATCGCGCCAGATGGTAAGCGATGATGTGGTCGACGATGGAGCGCTCGTGCCTAGAATTACTTCTAGGAGTCAAGAGTGAATATGACCTATAAAGACCCTTTGGTTATAACTATAAGATAATATGGACTCCGGTTGTGTATTCCTCTCCATAACTGTACGCGTATAAATGTATTCTAAATGAATCGTCGTACCAGTATGTATAAATCTCTACCTTCGTTTAACTATATAGGTAATGCCACAGATATCATCCGCAAACGTCGCCGCGGTAACCTTATGCCAAGTATTTAAATATGAGAATCTGATTGAGATAATTCGCGAAGGCGGTTCCCGGAGATGTGACTTTATTGGATTGCCGCCGAACGCGCGACGAACGTTAACCGACAGATTACTGATGTATTCAAATTAATACAATTGCTAAATACAAGTGTTTCAAACGGATTGCTCTGTCTGACGGCCTTGACCTGTGTCTGATTGTAGATTAGGTCTATTTGTAACTTTACTAAACACGAGATTAGATTTCCACTAGAATTTAAGAGCGAAAGATTTTTTGTATGCAATCAGATTTATTAAAGGTTCTTAATTAATTTAACATATGAAGAAAGAGAGCTGAGTTTTACTATCTGGCATTTTAGAAGGTTATCTGTTGACGCCGTTTGCGGTCCCTGTAAATAAAAATCCTAACTCCCAAAAGATTTGCTCAATAAATCGTAACAACACGTGGCGTTCCTAATAACTGAGAAAACTTTTACGATGGATCCGTATTATTACTGTACATGAGCCAAATTAACAACCCGATATGGGTTTTTAATTTGGCTCATGGAGTTTTTTAAATAACCCGGCTTTATAGACTATTTTAGTCCCTCGTCTCGTCTCTAGAACTATGGTAGTTTATTTTCAAAACTAGCATAGTAAGGTCTGGTTTCACTTCTTTACTTGGTCTATTTTTATTCATGTTGGTCTATGTCGGAACGAAAGAGCCCTGGAGATGACACTTGCTTTGAAAGCTGACAGTTTTCTCCTATAACCTCTTATTTTGTCAGCCTTCAACAAACAAGAGTGACGACAGCAGACCAGAGTGATGCTGGCTAAGCGTCCACACTTTGGTTATAAATAAGCATTACAAAAGTGGAGAAGAAGCGCTTCGGTCGTAAAACAACCTTGTTTTTCTTGAAGTTCAATTTTTTTTCTACTTACAGGAGCTTGAGGGGGCATGTCAGGGTCAGAGCGACGGCCGAAGCGCAGACGGCGGGATGGGGAGCGCACGGATTTGCGCGCGAGCGCGTGGCCGCCGAGAGCGTCGTGCTGGGCAAGCAGCGCGTACAGCCCGCCCAGCGCGCCCCAGCCGTTTTGACTGTCCGCTGCTGATGATGCTGCAGAAGAGAAATGGTGTTAGAACAATGTACGTTTTGAAGCAAGCATGTTCCGTATTTGACGGCATCGTCTTCATCACCTGCCTAGCCTTTTCTTTAATGCTTCAAGTCCAACCGGATGCGGCTAAATACCAAAATTGACGACTGTTTTTAGGATTCCGTAGCCAAATGGCAAAAAACGGAACCCTTGTGGATTCGTCATGTCCGTCTGTATGTCACAGCCACTTTTTCCGAAACTATAAGAACTATGCTGTTGAAACTTAGTAAGTAGATGTATTCTGTGACCCACATTAAGATTTTCAGGAAAAAAAACCAATACATTTTGTGGGTTCCCCATATTTAGATATATTTTTTTTTCATCAACCGTGTGTGGTTCCTATGGATAGGTCTTCAAAAATAATATTGAGGTTTCTAACATAATTTTTTTCTATACTGAATAGTTTGCGGGAGAGACACTTCCAAAGTGGTAAAATGTGTCCCCCCCCCCTGTAACTTCTAAAATAAGAGAATGATAAAACTAAAAAAAAGATGTGATGTACATTATCATGTAAACTTCCACCGAAAATGGGTTTGAACGAGATCTAGTAAGTAGTTTTTTTTAATACGTCATAAATCGTAAACCGCAATTTACCAAGTACGGAACACTTCGTGCGCGAGTCCGACTCGCACTTGGCCGGTTTTGTTAAACGTAAAAAGAGATATAATACAAACGTACGTAAATCGTAGTTTTCTGGGAAGACGTCGAGTTTATTATGAAGTTTTCAGTAGGCTGTGCAAAATTTTCATTTTGAGAAACCTTATTTAGCAGAGACAAGTGGAAGGAAAATTAAGAGGTCTTTGCCTGAGTTTCGAGCTAATGTTATTTAAACACAATAATATTCCAATAAAAATGTGTCAATATGAGGACAGACTTAATACCTCACTTCCCAAGTTTTCTGTTAAAACATAGCAATGAATAAATCAAAAAAATATGAAGGGTACAATCCTTATACAATACATGTTTCCAGACAAAATTATGTAGGAAGCTTCTATGATTGCTACAGAAATAAGTCGAATGTGTAGGCAGCTTTATGGAGTAAGGTAGTCAGCCATGACCGCTATGTTGTTTACAGTCTAAGAGATTATACTCCTGAGCGCCCATTTGAATAATAGGACTTGGCATAGAATTGATTCATCTGCGGTCCTATTCATAACATGGACTGTGAGTATGGCGTAAACATCCACTAATATACTCGTAGTGTTTGTAGCGACATGTTATTCGAATAATGTTTGTGTTTACTGTCTAAAATTTAATTTTGTAAAGAGAGGAAGAAACGATTTCTATTTGTGATCCGCGTAGGAGACACGAGAAATAAGCAAAAACAATAATAAAAAACCGGCCAAGTGCGAGTCGGACTCGCACTCAAAGGGTTCCGTACCATTATCGCTAAACTCGGCAAAAAAACACGTTTGTTTTATGGGAACCCCACTTAAATATTTATTTTATTTGTTATTATAGCGGCAACAGTAATATATCATCTGTGAAAATTTCAACTGTCTAACTATCACGGTTGCTGTTGACAGACAGACGGACGGACAATGGAGTCTTAGTGTGCTAGCTGTCATTAGGGCAAATATATTTTACTTAAATTTTTTGTGTTGAGTAATGTAAATGATTTGCATACTATTGTATAGAATCAAGTTTTTGTTTTTTTTCTAACTGTTCAGACAGCTGTGCTGCTGGGGAGTTTGTTGCGCCACTTCTTCTTCCCAGCAAAAGCACTAGGAAGTGGTGAAGGGCGGGCGTTTTTGGGGGACTGTCTTATGTAATTTTGACGTTCGGAAAGTGCTGATTCTCAGCCTGGTTTGAATAAATGACTTTTGAATTTTGTTTTTTTTTTTAATAGTAATAGGGTCCCGTTTTTACCCTTTGAGTACGGAACCCTAAAAAAGAGAATAACGCTGCGCTAGTATCTGATAAGGCCCACTATAGATGCCACGGACACACTCCAGGCAACGGAAAATACTTAAAAAAATAACAAACAAATAGTATGAGCAAATAACGTGAGTCATAGTATGTATAAATAGTTGTAAAAAAAAAGAGATAAATTTGTTTCTTAGCAGGAGGTAATCCTTAGGCGTACAGATTTGATTGTGCAAGTTCTATCACTGTTAGAAAGCTACTATCACACTATCGCCGTGTAATATATGATTTTTTCCCGAAAAATGGTCGGATTCTGTGGTATAGGCTACGGGAGCAAAGCCCGGGGGAAGCCAGTAGTAAATAAAATAAAGCTTCGTGACAATGTGTGCATACCTATAAGTTTAGGTACATATATCAAACATCTTCGGATGTTATATGATGCGAGACTAAAGACGCGATGTGGATTTCCGTCTATGTGATCGGTCGATTGATGGGGTCTAAACCCTTTGTCTTGCCGAATTCACTTACGCAAGTAGGCTGCTAATTTCCAGGTAGTTCTAGAGTCTTTACCACACATGATTCAATCCCCGGACATACTTACTACTTTTCTTTGCTTCTGTAATCCAGCAGCTTAATTACGTAAGTGAATTCGGCAAGGCGAAAGGTTAGGTCCCATCAATCGACCAATCACGTGCGAGATGAAAGAGGCGTCGTGGATTTCCGTCTATGTGATTATGACGGAATCACCATGGCCACCAGTCGGTATGCATTCAAGCGGAAATTGCGGATTTACTTTCAAAACAACTAAGCAGAGTCATCTCACTTTCTTCTTTTCTGTTACTTTATTTATATATATGTCTTTCTATCTGTCTAACCTTTTCCCAACTATATTGGGGTCGGCTTCCAGTCTCACTGGATTCAGCTACTACTACTACAACTAGTACCAGTGTTTTACATGGAGCGACTGCCTATCTGACCTCCACAACCCAGTAACTGGGTAACACGGTGCCTGTTGGCAAGACTGGTGTCAGATCTCAAGCTTCTGGCTACCCGTAATGACTGACAAAGAGCATTAAGTCTGCCTTTGTACCGTTTGTGCATGAAGTTTAAATAAATAAATTGGTCGATTGATGGGGACAAATCCTTCGCTTTGCCGAATCCACTTACGCAATCAGGCTGCTGGTAGTTAGAGAGTCACCACTCATGATGCCAGCTCCGGTTTTACTTCAAGATTCTGGTTCTGGTGTAGAAAATCTAACAAAGCTCACAGACGGCCTGAGAGTAAATAAAAATTACCATAAAAACTTTCATCCCGTATTTCACCCCTTTAGGGAATGAATTTTGAAAAATCCTTTCTTAAGTGAAACTTTCTGGTCTCCCAAATTTCAAACTTCTATCATTAGTGGTTTAGACTGGGCGTTTATATGACAGTCGGGACATTGCATTTTATATACATATATATTTATGTAGATTATATAAAACTAACCGTATTTGAGTTTTATGGAATACTACTAATTGCCTATAATGAGTTAAGTTTTCAATACTCAATACATTTATTGCTTCCACATGTGCATGGGAGGTTACAAATTTAGATCATTGTGGACCCTGTCGGGCACTGCAAAAGTAGGAGAGAGGAAGAGGGCTTTTGACTAAATATATATTTATATAGTGGATTACAATCAGTTAAATTGAAAATTTGTCAATTAAATATTTATTAACATAATATAATAGCAATTAATTAACGTTATTTTATTTGATTTGCCTAATTTATTTTTTTAATTTATTTATTTAGTAGATTGCAATTACTTAAATTTAGAATGTGTCATTTAAATATTCATTAACATTATAAAAGCATTTAGCTAATAGAAATTGTTTTAATTTATTAATGAATTAATTAAATTTTTGTTTTCCTTCAATTATATCTGGTAATTTATTATATATTTTCTTTGACATTACTAATGTACTTGTTGAGTGCATTTTTAGCTTAGAGCTTGGTAGATTTAACCTATTTTTAAGGCGTCTGTATATCTTGACTGTATATTTTCTCTTGTCGTGTAAAAGTGTTGGTTATTTCGATGGAATTTGCACATTTCTAAAATGTATAGGCGAGGGAGGGTAAGTAATTTATGTTCTTGGAAATGAGGTTTGCAGCTATCGGTATCTTCAACTCGTATATTTACTAGGATTTTTATGTCTTTTTTCATTCCTACTTGTAACCTATTTTCACTTAATGGGTACTGAATAAATATAACACATACTTCTACGAAAAATATGACTAAAAGACACCGTCATACACGCAACTTTTCTTATTAATCAAGTAATATAAGTTGTAAGCAAGTTTTATTGGGACAAGCCTATTGGGAGGCAAAACAAAAGTTTTCACAAATCCACTGCGGTACGTACAGGTTAACTTGTTTTAAAAGATTTATTCTCGATGTATGTGTGGTGTGAAGAATGACTAATCCGTTGAATATAACTTTTTTGAACTTCTCAGACTGGTAAAACTTTTTGTAGAACACCTAGACTGGTAATCGTAAGCGTAGACGCCGCGATTTAGTTCTTTTCATTCAGGTGTAAAAATTATTACTTTTTTTTTTGTTTTCTTTTAGGAAATTCTACAATTTCTGGGTTTTTTTTATTATTTAAAGGCTCGCGCTTGACCACTATCTCACCTGATGGTAAGTGATGATGTGGTCATCGATGTAGCGCGCTTACCTAGAAGAAACCTATTCACTCTTGACTTAAAGACTCCCAGGTTGTAGCTCTCAGGAAATACAGACTCCGGCAGGGAATGCCACTCCTTAGCTTACTGAATACGCATAATGAAAGTATTCCCAAAACGTTTGGTGCGTATCGGTGGGATGTCCACCATGTATCGATGACACATCGCCGTACGTCTTGTAGTCCGATGATGGAAAGGGCTAGGAGGAATTAGTTCATGCGATTCCAACGCACACTCCCCGAAATGTAACCGATAAAAAACCGACAGACTGGCAACTTGGCGCCTATGTTCATGGCTCTGGAGCCTAGACTCGACCAGTATCTCATTGCCGATGAGCCTCTTGGCCCGCTTTTCGATCGACTCTAGTGCATCCAGCTGGTACTTTGCAGTTCCGTCCCAGAGGTGAGAGCAGTACTCCATGCATGACCGAAATTAAAATTAATTAGGAAGAAAATGATTGCCCGCAAGCTGCTTTACAATAGTTTGCCAAAAAAATTGGCACGTTTGCTTTGGTATGAGTGCGACTGCATTTTAGACCCTTGACTGTGAATATAAAAATCAAGTATTTCTGTTCTGGAATACGTCTCTGCCTAACCTATACTCAAAGTGTAGCAGTAATGTTTTATTTCAAAACTGTTCCTTTTCCACCTTCACAGTTCTTCGCTCATGTGGATGCCAAAGAAAAATACACAATGTGGCGGCTACCTTTCTTAGAAGATTGTTCTCTATATTTTTCTTATAGTCGTTTATTTTTAAATTCGACTTGAATAGTTTTGAAGTACATGTAATTGTTTCCTTTTTTTATATAATAAAGGCTCACGCTTGACCTTTATCTGACGTTATTTAGATTTTATACAACCTTTTAAAATGCGCTTGTTTTCTTGAATTAAAGTGCAAACTACTCATGTTTAATACATTTTATAAGTACTCAGCATTCGGAGATCAAGTTCCATATTGTCGTGATGTGTTTGACAAGTGAAATAACTACAGCTTCAATTACTTTTTTAATCACGAACTATTTCAGAAACTATCTCGTCCACATAATACACAATTACCTTCCATAGCACGGGTTCCGGTAAACACGAGCGCAATGTATTATAAAATTAGATCCTCCGTAAGATTAAGCGAGGAGGGTTGGTCTAAGGGTCGCTGGGCAGTCAGCCATGGTCACTGGCCCCGACATCAATTTGACATTTACACGGACTTGTCTTCATTTATTATAACTACTATTATAAATAAAAGAAGGATTTCACTGACCTCGCCTTTTGTTTTTACCTAGAGTATCCCCGTTTTATATAAGCTTTACTTAAGGCCCTGTCTAAAAGCAACACACCAAAAACTGAAGCAGCATTTTTGAAGCCGGAAAAATGAAGGTATAACGAAATCATCAAAGAAAATCATTTTGAAAAGATATTATATAAAATGGTCCAGAACATTGAAAATTGTAACAGGGACTTAAAGTTAAGTCCCACTTAAACGTCAAAATGTGAGGAGATACTATAGTCAGTAATAACTTAATTGACAGTGACGTTTATTTGTTAAGGTCTGTGATTTTACCTGTTTTTAGATTTGATTATTAACGCCAATTACACGCACCATTAGGTACAGTGTAGAATTACTTTAAAATATCCATTACAATTTTACAGGAAAGAATTATTACCCTATTATCCGTACCTACAGGTACGAGTAAAAATAGACGATAGATATTCTTACATTATTAAATATAAAATTTACGAATAAGAATAATGCAGAATTACGTATAAAATACCATTGCACAGGAAATATGTACCTATCCAAACAAATACGAGTAAAAATCGATGATATCCACGACCTCATCCCACCGGCCCCCTTCTACCATCGGACATCTAGACGCACTGCAAGTTACCACCCTCACCTAGTTGTTATTCCACCAATTCGCACCAAGCGCTTCCAAACACCCTTCATAATGCGCACAGCAAAAGAGTGGAACTCACTGCCTGCGTCTGTGTTTCCGAACGCATACAACCCGAATCTCTTCAAAGTTAGAGTGAACAGGCTTCTTCTGGGTAAGCTCATTCCATCGTCGACTTTGTTACTGTCACCTCTGACCTAGACTAGAGTCAAGAGCAAACCCATCACGAATAAAAAAAAAAAAAAAAAATATAATGGGATGGTATAACGATTGAGACATTGGAATAATCACGTACCAAACTAATATTATCTACTACTAAAAATTACAGTTATTCCAGTCAATATCAGTAAGTGATACTGATTAGCACCTTAACAAATGTACAACCAAATTACCAGTTTGACAAGAACCATATTATCGATTTGTCATCGTACGACAGAGGGTCAGGCTATTGAAATATGTTTCCCTTAATTTTATTCTACAATATTCCTGAAAGGTTCTGATAAATGAGACGTGAGTTATTTTCGATATCCTCGTCTTTTATCGGCAACGGTCTTCCTTTAAAAGTTGACTGTGTGTCAAATTGGCTAAATTGATACATGGTAGCTATTTACGAAGTGTAAATAGGTAGACGGGGGACTATCGTCCGACCTTTGAAAATTGTTTTCATCATAAAATAATATCAGGGCTAGGTGGTTACCCTAATAACCTCTTAGGAAAGGTAAACGGTAGAGGTTGGGTTAACTAAAATACTACAAAACGTGTGCCTTTTATGGACAACATAAACACTTTATTATCGTCACAGATAATCTAATACTAGCATACAGATGCCTCACCCCATACAAAGAAACCGTGCCGACGTAACTAGCGTTTTTCATCTGATCATACCGATGATTTTTTGTAAATCGATCGCGTTCGGTTCTGTTCCACGGCGATAGATAGATCACCATCTATATCTGTGGAACGGAACGGGACCGAACGCGATCGACGTACAAAAAATTATTAGAATAATCAGTTTAGAACGTCGGCACGGTTTCTCTGAATGGGATGAGACATCACTGTTATCGTTAACCTCATCATCATCATCAGACTTTTTAATGTTTGGCACTGCTGGGACACAGGCATCCTTTCTGTGAGAGGGAATGGGCCGTAATACACCACGCGGGCCCAATGCGGGTTGGTGGATGTCACATGTATTCGAATTTTTGGTTCTAGGATCGTTAACCTACTCAACATAATTCGGTACCTACCTACGTGTACATAATCTATCTATATTGTATAACTAGTTTATTCCCGCGACTACGCTCTTGTGGTCTATTCCACAAGATTTGTGCAGTATGACTATAACTATTCCACAGGATTTGTGCAGTGTGACTATAACTATTCCACAGGATTTGTGCAGTGTGACTATAAGTATTCCACAGGATTTGTGCAGTGTGACTATAAGTATTCCACAGGATTTGTGCAGTGTGACTATAACTATTCCACAGGATTTGTGCAGTATAACTATTACTATTCCACAGGATATGTGCAGTGTGACTATAACTATTCCACAGGATTTGTGCAGTGTGACTATAACTCTCAACAATAGTGGAGCTTCCTATCAGTAAAAGAATTATTGTTTTCAGATCTTTAGTGCAAGAGATTACTTTTTCAATAAAAATATAAACAATTTTACCGTTCATTTTAATATAAGCTTTAGATTGTAAACTCAGCAATGCACTCGTATTTTGTTTTTAATCTTCAAAGCGTTATGACGAGATAAAATACCAAGCATCTACATTTTTATAAAGAGACGGCCTTGACTCATTTCATATGGCTTCATTACTGGATGTCTGCGAATCTGTGTCGGTCCGTATTTCTAAGAAATTGTTCTGGGAAACTTTGCTTAACAATGTGTTGGTCAACATAACCCTAGTCTTGAATTTGTAAAGGTAATTAACTTTTAAGTTTATACAAATATGTAGCTATAAAATTGAAATATAGATTAAAATCTTACCATATAAACATTATAACGAGGTAAAATTAGGTTCCTTGCGAAGTACATATGTGTGGTGTAACTTTAAATTAAACATTTGAGGAATGATGTAATAAGACAACGTTGTGGTTTAAAATAAGATGTAGTGACAAAAATTTAAAAGAACATGCTCAGATGGTTTGGTCATGCTGAGAGGATGAATGAAAGGCGACTAACAAAAGGTATTTATAAGGCAGACGTGAATGTGAAGTTCTTCAGATAGGCCAGGTGCGCAGTACTCTTAACCGGCGTGCGTGTATGACTAGATGTATGAACGTGAGTGAAGCCAACAAGTATATATGGATCGTAGCAGGTGGCGTTCTGTAGTGTCTGCCTACCCCAACGGGCGAAAGGCGTGGGTTTATGTATTTAGAGAGGTAAAATTATTTGTTTGGTGGTCTGGAAGTACCTACCTACTGATCCGATTAAGACAATTATTTCACTCATAAAAGCTTTCACTATCGCTGAGTAGTCATAATATATATAGAATAATTATACTTTATTATACACCAAAATGTGTATACAACACTTTAAAAAAAACTCAGGTAATAATAACCAACTTTTTATCCCGGTAATGTTCACGGGTCCTGTGGAGTAGGTCAATAGGTCACAGTAGTGAAGCCGCGGAAACCTAAGAAAGTAGGAGGAGAAACGCAATCTAAAAATTTCCAATAAGTATACTTGAATTCAGGTACACTACCTACGTCTCACCATTGGAGGTTGTGTTTCAGTACATCTATTACAAAGACTTATGAATGCTTGTCATTCGATGTCTCCGGTTTTAAGGTGCTCCTCTAGCGTAGGTACTTTACGATCCAGTGTCAGGAACTGGAGCTGCTACCATATATTTAGATCCTAACCTCACAGGCACGTGCATTAGCTGTTGTTGAGTTTACGACTGCGTATATCATGTTAAAACTACTTACGAGTAGGAAGGTACCTATTAACAAAGTGAGCCAAATATATCTACCAGTATCCAACTTCATTAATGTTTGAAACTACCTGTTTATTATACAGAACACGTATGAACTGAAATGTGTCTCGTATCGAAACAAAGTTATCAAATGTTACATATCGCTGATCATCAAAGGGGAAGTCCGATACTCCTAATTACGTTTGCGGTACACAACTTCTAAGTTTATAATCCGTGTCAACCCGGGCATGTTTGCAGGTCTTAGTGCCGAGCATTAGTTCACAAGTTGGTTTGCTACAGCACTATTAATTAGGAGCGTTGCTGTACCAATAATTTGTGCATCCTTGTCACTTGAAGTTTGCTCCTCCGAGATACAACTCCGAACTTTAACATAATTACCACAATGTTTCACGCAACTGAAATTGCGTTTGCATTGAAAAAGAAGGATTCCTCTGTGGTTCGAAAAGTAATTACTCGAGGGAATTGCGCTGGTTGTCTCCTCAACGTTACTTTAGTTGTTTTGGAGGGCGTTTGTTAGGCACGAGCGTGGCAATTTGATTTTGTAAGAATCAATAAAAGACAATAACATCTTTACTGTAGGTGTTTTAAAAGATTAGGAAAGGTTTTAGAATAAAACCTTTCGCTGGAAATTCTTTGTTTGTTTACAATAGTGTCTGACAATTCCAGTGAATTAGAAATGGTCACAAAACGAGAAAAGAAGGCAACAAATTGAGAAAGCTTTTAAGGACATTTCTATAAAAGCCCAACCTGTTTGCCGAAACGTGACGACGAGTGTTCGTAATTATAAAGGACAGTCCTTCAAATAATTAATTTATAAGCCAGGATAAGACAGTGATTCGAAGCACTAACAAGGCTTCGAACGTACAACGTAACGTAGTTAATATTCTAGGTGCACACCTTGCATTTCAATTTTGATTAACAAACTTGAAAGGCGTCTCAGATTGACCATGCTGGGGGAATGTTGATGTTGTCGCTATTAATTGTACAAGACGGGACAAAAAGCCGAAGATTTAAGAATAATGAGACATTCAATGGGAACTACAGATTATAAGTACCAGTAATGATGACCTACGAGCTTGATGATCGCAATTTTAAGTTTCTCTAGAAAAAGTAATATTCCATCAGCTATAAGGCTTGTCCAAAATTGACACGCTTTACAGAAATATCACGTTGTCGGGGCCCTAAGACAAACATTTCTTTTAATTTTTTGGGTTTGAAATCATCCAATGACTTCTCAACGACAAACATACCTAGGCAGACGGTAGAAAGATAGTATACTTAGAAGTACAATGTTGTTTTGTAGTTGCCACGATTCACACATGTGGCAGGACGGGGTTGGCCTATATTCTTTGTGAAGAACAATGTGGTGTTATAAAAATGTAATACTCGCATGCTTCGATCAATAATATACTAGATAAACAATCCCATACAAAACTTCTCTTTAAATCTGACGCCAATTGCGTTTAGGTTATTCTAAGAATTCTAGTTAAAATAAATATACATTAAAGCAAATTCAACCTTACATGCAATGTTTAAAGTTGCATGTTCAATTCAGTTCGCTGCTCAACATACATCAAAACAAATTTAGTCTTACACACATGTTTTAAAGTCTAAATTACAATGTTCAAGAACAGTCGATGTTTGTTACAATAGTTGGCGTGCTGTCGACGCAAACTTTGGTCAAACAATCATAATATTTTTTACTTTATAAAAAACTCCTAATGATATAAACTTTACTTACTTTACTTGTTACGGTGGTTATTTGCACAATTACTGAACGAACATTGCGGCATTTTTAACGTCTTAATGTTGGCTATGATTGGACCATACTAGTTTTAAATAATACCACTACCGTATTTGTGGCCATATTTTTCGGCCCATTTTTTAAGCGCTGACCGGGCATCTGGTGTATTATTGATCGAAGCTCGCATGCGTTGAACCGTACCTAATGAGTTTCATCCATTTCATTTGACATCAGTATTCAATGCGTCTTTGTAATATTTTTTATTTAGATCGAGTTACCTTTTTTAATTATGAAACGTTCGATATTTGAATACGTGTTATTTTTCGTTGATGAATTTATTTGAATATCAATCAGCTGTATTGTTGTTTTTTCAATTGATTGAATTGTTTGTCAGATTGTGTGGTTAGCGTCAATAAAAATAAAATTACGAAATTGAATACCGATTTAGACCCTATTCGTTATTTTTTTTAGATTAGATCTTTGGAATTGGTCGATAATTTATGCAGAGGTACCTATAGTTATGTAGATACAGAGGCAATCCGCCTGTTTCGAATAAAATTAAATGTTTTTATTATCCAGCTCGTTAATTGTGTTTTACATACAATAGGAGCTAAAATTATGCAAATCTCTCTGTTATCCTACGGGCGGTTTGATTAATTTTCTGAGTTAGCTTGATTGAATTTACGAAACATTATTTGGAAATAAAGTGTAGGTACAACTGTAACTAAATATAACATTAAAAGCTTTCTCACGTGGGAAGAAACTACAAAGATCTTCTTTTTTTATAGGTTTGTATAATTTTGAGAACAATCATGTGGCCTTGCATTGACCAGGTAAAGTGTTGCATTTTTTTATTGTATTAACATCCAATAATTTTAAAATAAATCGTGCACTAAATTATTTTTACTGCTGAATACTCAATTTGACGATAGTTAAATAAAATAATTTGTGGAATTTGTTTGTGTACTTTACCTTAAATGTTTGTTAACTCACTCACGTTACTGGTGTATAACGTCTCCGTTTTTTAACAAAATTGTTTCATTGCATAATTTCCTGCAAGTATATCAAAACCATGTATTGATCCCGTTTAATAAATGATCCCAATTGCCAGTAATAGTGATGTGCCAGTTAATAAGTTACGTGACATCGACACACCCTTCAGATTTAAGCGCACACCCGAAGTGTTTACTTACGCGCTTGTCGAGAACATTATGTTATTAACAGCTTGACATATCGCCTCTTGTTTTAATATTTCAATTTTCGTGTAAATAAGTAACTTAACTAAAGTAGAAGCTATTTATTTATGTATTTAATGCATTCACATATACTGCACTAGAAAAATAAATTGCTAATTTGAAAATATGACGAGAAAATTTTGAATGGTCAGTTTTATTTCTATTTTCAGAAAAACAACAGTCTTATTCTAGATTTAGTTGTTTGTGTTATCAGAAAGTGTTCCAGGATTTTTTTTTAAAACGTTGTAGGAATTTCTTCCTGTATCGTGGGTGCGTTTACAGACATATAAACTCACATACACAAACACCCAGAGCCGGAACAACTATTTTTAGGTCATACAACAATTTGTTCCGTGCGGGAATCGAACCCGCGGCACGCAGCGCAGCAGTCAATCGCTCAACCACTGCGCCAACCGTGCGTCCGAAATTGAGTTCGGCAAAAAAAAAGCGACGATTACCTTATATATTATAAAACTTCGTAAGTTTTTGGAAACTGACCTTTGCATTCCCGAAATCTTTTTAAGTTTTTAAATAACATGCCTTGCTACGCTTGTCCCACATTACATAGTTTGTCACTAAAAAGGTTAGTGAACTTATATGCCTCACCGAGCTTTAAACCAAGCCTGTGGAGCTGTTGGGTCCAGTTTAGTCCCACGGTTGGTTGACTCTATATATTTTTTAAGTGCTCTATAATTATGCTGTCGCAAAATAATACAAATTACCTTGTAATATTGTTATGCGAACGAAGCTTAAATTTTATCCGAAAAGAACAAAAATTCAAAATTTAGCCCTGCCTAAATTAGACTAACTTTCTAAAATTACCTTTAACTTGTTTAATAATTTTATTTATAGCCTTAACTAAAACTAAGTTCTTTGACAAATTTCACGGAAACGCATAAATTCAAATTCTCGGTATTCTATTTCCATCACGGCCTTTGTAAATTAATTTTCATCAATCATTACAATGTCACGTGAAAACCTTAAAATTAAACATAGGTAGGTACTAGAAACATCTTCTTTCAAAGCAGACGAAATACCGCAAGTTCGCTCGTCTCATGTAATACGATGAAAAGTAATCTAAGTGCTAATCCTTTCCACCTCTAGTCTGGCCACCCCCTTACCTGAACGAAATCATTCAAATGCGTTCACCTGTAACACTAATCGAGTTACAGACATCCAAACATTCCCATGTATAATACCAGAGAAGAGAAAATTAGACGAAATGTAATAAACATGATCATTTAAGCGGAGAAGTAGGTTGCTTTAGTCCCGGAAAATACCTAAGATGTGACACGAGGGTAATAAGTACTCTTAATAAATCCTCCAAATTATACGCTTGTAACGTTAAAGATATGTTGGGGCACGTAGAAAAGCTTTGAGTATTAAAATGATATCTATTTTGTTATCGGCGTTATTGGAAGGCTTTTTCCCAAAACCTAATATTGAATACCCAAATTCTAAGTATCGGATGACGTTGATACTTAATACGTATTTTAACCGACTTCGCAAAAAGGAGCAGGTTATCAATTCGATTGTATTTTTTTTTATTGGGTGAACCGATTTTGATAATTCTTTTTTTATTCGAAAGCTGGTGTTTGGCATGTGGTCCCACTTAATTTTCATAAAAATTTGATGAAGGTCTTCGGAGATATACATCAGGACTCTTCAATAAATGACGGCAAATAACTTGGGATAGCTGCAATCGCATGTCTGTTTATTGTTTACACCATTTTATAACATAACATCACACTAGTACGCTTTAAAGGGGTACACAGGTGTGAACAGTTCACCCTGGTATACTCTCATTCTACCGGTTTTGTTTATGTAAGTTTCATGTTATTGGGTTAATCTATTCTGGCTTGACTTTGGGCGTTATAGGTACTTAGCCTATAGAACTGGTCCATTAAGTACCACAACTAAAAATTGAAAAATTAAAATCTTTTTGACAAAAAATTACAACCGACTTCCAAACAAAAACACTACAAAGTGAAAAATTACTTCAATTTCGGCAGTCGGTGTCAAACAACGAAGAAATAAAAACAGGAACACCGACTTCCGAAATTGAAGTTATTTTTCACTTTGTAGTGTTTTTGTTTGGAAGTCGGTTGTAATTTTTGTAAAAAAGATTTTTGTGTGAATGCTAAGTTACACAACAATTGTCACGCAAGCGATCATTGAAAGGTTAAGTGAAAGTACCTACCTATGTACTAATATTTTCTTACGCCCACTGTTTTCGGGATAAAGTTTCACGTAATACAACTGAGCAACTGAACATGTCCCTACAATATGAAACTTTTTTCCTACTTCCACTAGAATGATATGCGTATTTTGCTCATATTGACCTTTTCAGATCTGAATTATTTTATTCCATTTAGACTAAAGACTGTTTGGTAAAAATAAATGTTTCTTCGGTGCTTTATTGTGCACGAGGTATAAAAGGGTTAAGCACGTATGTTTTACTTTACTTGCAGTGTTTTAGGATTTTGTTCAACGTAATAGTTTATACGATACTTATTGGGTATATATTTCTCGTCATATTTCATCTCATTTCATCGCAAGACCCTCTCTTTATAAAGCTGTTTGTACGGTGTGAGTAATTAGCAATGTAAGCGACGTAATCAACACCTTGCACATGAAATTGGCGTTTTTTGAAACGGGTCCCTTTGGACTGAAATAACTACGGTTTAACTTGGAATTATGAGTTTAAAGAAACTTTATAATAAAGGTATTTTATTCCTTTTAATAAAAATCTGTTGTTTCTCAGGGTTTTCTTTTCCTGTAATATGGCCATATTTGTTTAAAAAAAACGGTAATTCCATTGGCAAAGTTTAGTTCATTTACCCAATCGTTGCCTGTTTACTTCACGGCAAGTCCTAAAAACGATGTACCTAGTTTTTAAATTAACAGTAGGCTCGCGTTTGATCACTATCTCACCTGATGGTAAGCGATGGTGTGGTCGATGGTGAGGCACGCCTGCCTAGAAGTAACCTATTCACTGTTGACTTAAAGGCCCCTGATGGCAGATAAATTATTGTAATATTGCCATACTTGTGTTATAAAACGGTGTTTTAAAAGGTAAAGATCTAATAAAGGTTAGTTTATTTACCCAGTCGTTGCCTGTTCACGGCGAGTCCTATAAGCGATGTACTTACATTCATATGGAGACACGAGCGCCTGCGCGTTGGCTACGGGCAAGGAGCAGATCGCCGCGAACCCGCACAGCGCCAGCGCACACACGAAACTCGGAGACATGACTGGAACAATAGAAAGAACACATTAAATAACAACCTCGAATATAAAACGAATAACATTCATTTGACACAGTTGAGACATAATACATAAAAGAAAAAGAGTAAAAAAAATCAAAGGCACAATAATATTTAGGTGTTATACATAGAATGTCACTTGAAACCTGCTTAAATTAAATTCAAGCACAGTCTAATAATAGATTGGGACACATTAATTATGAAGTAGATTAGACCCAAGAAGGTATCATGACTATTTCAGAGAAGCTCCGCTTTTAGGCAATTGATGAATAACTAATACTTGGTCGCGTCTCGTCTGGCCCATGAGTCTTAACATGGTTCATTATACAAGGAAGCAATAATGCACGGAATAGGATCATGAAATGAAAAACCAGAGAGGATAAAGTGGAACCTACTTAAAACATTACACACAACATAAACGAGAATTCTTAAAATCCATACTAATATTATGAATGTAAAAGTAACTTTGTTTGTTTGTCTGTTACCGTTTGAAGTCTTAACAGCTTAATGGATTTCAATGAAATTGGCATACGGACAGATCATGTCAAGGATTACAGGACATATAATACTATTTATTCTCAGGGTACTTTCCCTTGGGATATTTTCCGACCATAACGCGGTCTAAGGCACTGGCATAAGCAGTTATCTATACGAATAATATATTATATCATCATCATCATCTTCCTGCCCTTGTCCCATGTTACTTGGGGTCGGCGCAACACGTTTTCTTCTTCCATACCGTCCTGTCCCCCGTCACGCTATCACTGACTCCCTTTTCTTTCATATCACTCCTCACACAGTCCATCCACATTTATATTCATAACTCTTCTAGTAACATGCGTTTCATCCCTATCCTATTATAAAGAGGTAAAGTTTGTGAGGTTGTAGGGGGTAATCTCTAGATCGACTGATCCGATTTAAATGATACTTGGCATGGAGATAGTTTGAGACCCTGTAAAGGACATAGGATAGTTTGTATTACATTGGGATTATCAAACACTTTTTACAAGCAGAAGCTATAAATAATATACTAAGAACAACGATATAAAATCTGTTATAGATACGAGTCAATCGCTTCTCTGTATAAGAAACCGTTTATTTTGTTCCAATAACCATTTGTCAAGAACTAAGAGCAAATAGAAATGGGAATACACTCGTTGGAGAGGACTGCTCAATAAATACCGTGTGTGTAGCAAAATAAATGAAGTTGCCGCTTGACTTCATTCAAAAATATCTTGAGTTTAAAACAATATTTATCTATCGTTTGGGAAATGAATTGTTTGCTTCATTGCTCCCTTTGAGAGAGTATGACTGAATGTCGCTTTGAACGTATCATAGATTTGTGTGTCAGATCCTGAACTTCTTACGATAACAACCTATTAGAACTTAGTTTAAGTTCAGCGTTGAATAGTATTGAGTTAAATTATCGTAACATATCATAGCATCACCCCAGTATTGCTTGAAGGTTTGGGCATAGTATAGTAGATATATTTACTCTCATAATCAGCCAGTTTAGTGACTTTTATCGTTTTAACAAAACAGCCGGCCAAGTGCGAGTCGGACTCGCGCACAAAGGGTTCCGTACCATTATCGCACAAAACTGTGTGTTTGTTGTATGGGAGTCCCACTTAAATATTTATTTTATTCTATTATTAGTATTTTTTGTTATAGCGGCAACAGAAATATAGCTATCACCGTTCATGAGATACAGACGGACAGACACACACACAGACAGACAGACAGACGAATCGTGGAGTCTTAGTAATAGGGTCCCGTTTTTACCCTTTGGGTACGGAACCCTAAAAACTAAAACCATCTCTACTAAGTTTGAGTTAATTCAGTTCCCGGCCAATAAATAATTAGTACCTCAATAACATTTATTATCTAACCTGCTTTTCTTGGAAAAATAAAAGTTTACTGATACTTAAATTCATAAATAATCTTAAAATCCTCATAAGAGAGATCTTATTATCATTTCCAACATACAACAGGTACGATGCCATTTATCACATTCATATTTAGCCTTTTTATTCCGCTAGAGGGCCGCATTCATTTGTCCGAATTATCCGCCGTATATCCGCCATTTGCACACATTCTGCCAAGCATAACCAGATGTAATGTGAATGGTAGCATTAACCCCTTTTTGTTGGAGGGGATGTCGTGTCCGGAATGTGCAACCTTTTCTATCACGTGTTCTTAGTGTGATTAAGTTATTATTCCTAAGCATTAAATGTTGTTTGAGGATGTTTTTGTCATGCTTTGATGTTTGAAGAGATTAAACGTGCTACAGAAATGATTGGTTTCAAATTTATCTCAGTATATTTATGTAATTCGTCAACTAGAAGTAAGTCGCTTACCAAAAATATAATCGATCGTATTTGCGTCTTCCTATTGAAATGTCTCTTCAGTAGATTGTGATCATTTTACGTCAAAGTAAATTATTATATTACTAACACAATTTTGTACATCACACCAAAATTATATGTAACGTTATCTTAAATACGTTACCACTTTTCACGGAATTATCATTATTCATGACATTACGGCTGACATTTACAGAGCATAATATTATGAGTGTGAAAATAAGTAGCTGGATATATGAGCTGTCAGTCAATAGCGCTGACGCCATGGATATAGCCCTCAAGTCGTTACAGGCTGATGGAAGGCGGAAGGCTCAACAAGTAGGGTAATGTCACCGACCCTCGCCCGCGGACGAATGTCGCCGTGACGTCATCAATCACGCTTATCACCGGCAACGTGACGTGCTGACACGTCACACGCACCACACACGCGGCTAACACGACGGTTACACGCGAATACTAATGTTACACAGTTTTGTTAGTACTTGCTACGCCGTAGCAGCGGTGCTACGAAATTGCTACGAATGAAATTTTAGTATGGATACTTGAAAGTAATTACTAGGTAATAAAAAGTAATTTGAAAGGCTTGATGTAAAATAACATTTTAATTAATTTTAATTTGGAATCTACATATTAAAATGTATTAAAAAATTTAGGGGCCTGAAACGGTTTTATTTTAACCAATCTGTGACCATTCTAATAAGTACTTTTATTTTAATGAATCTATCATTGTAGGCCAATGGTAAACCATATGTTGACTAGGTAATTAACAAGAACTTGAGTTGATTACATTAAAGAATGCCATTAACATTTCTTCTTTGAAAAATGTTAATTAGCGTTTTCAGACCGCAAGTAAAAAAAAACCTTGTTTGAACTGTATTAGTAGTCATAAATTATCCTAGAGAAGGAACGAGAGAAATGAAATGGTAACCTTTGATGTACTAATAAAATGGATACTATTATCCTTCTTATTATTCCACAAATATTATAAAAGAAAGACTGTATGTTTGGATAGCCTCAAAGGCGGTTCTGATTTGGTTGAAAGGAATCCGAGTAGACTGAAGGCCGTTTGTTCACAACGCGACACACGACAAGAAAAAATGTAGTCACGATTCAGAGCTCTATATATTCATATATACCGTTTGTTCATTGCACGGCACCGCACTACACGCGACACGATTTATATTTTTTTTCGGCTATGTCGCCGCGACAATTTTGCAGTGACGATTTAGCAGCTGTACAAAGCAAGTATGACCTTGTTGACGACACGACATACCGCACTGGACGGCTCACGCGTGGTGCGTGACTCAAGCGCTTATAGAACAATACAAGTGCACTGTAGTGTCGTTTCAGAATCATGTCTTGTGAACAAACAAACGGACGACAGTTCGTCTGCAGTGTGTCGTGAGTCGCAAATCGTGTCCAGTGGTGGCTCGTGAACAACCGACCTAAGTGTAACTTATTGATGTGAATAACTTATTTTTAACCTGGTATCGGAGTAGTACGTTCCTGTGAAATAATTTAAATTGTTGACTATTACAAGGGCGAAGTCGCTGGAAAAGCTAGTATCCAAAATAATTGAGATATCATAACAAGGCTACACTAACTGAGCCGCCCCCTGCTCTCGCGTGTACGAAGGGATGACTCTCGTTATTTCTGTCACCTTACACTGCATATTAATGATCGTCGTCACCAATTAATGATACAGTGATAATTGTTATTTGCTTTTATAATGAGAGGGTTATATGTATTTCATGTTAACGAGTAAGTAATAAGATGTGTTCGTTATAGTCATTGTTTTATAGAAGAATATTCATAATACCAGCTTGTAACAGAGCAGAGGCCTCTTCTCAACCTATGTAATGGGAGGTATTTAATTAAGTTTAATAACATTAGTGATTTTAATGACTCTCTTCTGACTATTCATTCTTATAAGAATTATAAGTTAATAATTAGAATGTAATCTATTTGTTCACAAACTCAAAACTGCCACAATACTAAAATTTGATTAAATCATAGATTTTCAGATGCTGGTAGCATACAAAACATCTAAATAATTTGATGTAACATTAATTCACATCTAAACTACCATTAAAGAGTAAATTCCTACGAAGTTTATATCAAACTGCCATTCAGTTACAGACCGCGCTTCACAGAAATGCAATTTGTAGTTAAATTTTAAGCAACTTTTAATTGATGGTAACGCAATTACGAGTTAGGCTGCAATCGAGATGTTGCTGCTAATATACTTGCTTATATTTGCAAAGTTAGCCCCGAGCAATTACGAACACTGCAATTAAAGGTCTAGGTCTAGACTCTAGCTAGACTAATATCTCCAGTATTTATTTTTAGTTCAACATAAGGCTGTCTTTCTTTACATTCATCCTGACTTTTAATAGAAATCAATCTC
This sequence comes from Orthosia incerta, assembly GCA_948252205.1. Lineage (NCBI taxonomy): Eukaryota > Metazoa > Arthropoda > Insecta > Lepidoptera > Noctuidae > Orthosia > Orthosia incerta. The sequence continues at coordinate 14,998,595 of OX411748.1, forward strand.
TTACAGGAAATGTACAAATTTGTCTATATCAATCCCCGACTAATGAGACACAATAAATTAGGTCCCTATCTTATTATCTATTTTTTAGGATTCCGTACCCACCACACCACACCACAGATAATATAATACTAGCATACAGATGCCTCATACAAAGAAACCGTGCCGACGTAACTAGCGTTTTTCATCTGATTATACCGATTATTTTTTGTAAATCGATCGCGTTCGGTTCTGTTCCACGGCGATGATAGATCAAAGACAAAGACAAAGATATTTTTATTTCAAGTAGGCCACCAAGCGGCACTTTTGAACGTTACATTTTACAAATAATAATAGTTGATTCTACCGTGCATTCGGAAAGTAGCTTGTAATGGAGAAGAATGCACAAGAAACTCCATACTTACTCTTTTAAAAAAAAAAAACTTTTTACAATATTTAGGTACATAAGTACATACCTTGATGAATGAAATTGAGTTTATACAATACAAATATATTTATACAGTCTTCAGAAGGTCCAACAATAATTCAAAACAATAATGTTCTGCATATCACTTGTTTTTGCGCCCTAGTGGCTGTGGAGCAGGACTAGCATTTATCCAAGCATTTTTATCATTGATGTAATCCCCCAACTTATAATATGCCAGCCTGCATAGTGTGCGTTTTATAAAAGTTTCTGATCAACATCTATATCCGTGGAAAGGAACCGAACGCGATCGATGTACAATCAATAATCAGTATAGTCAGTACAGTACCGGTTTCTTTGTATAGAATGAGTCACCACTGGTCCAAACGGAGCCATATTATTGTCACTCACGTGTCCGCCTGGCCATCTGGCCGTCTCGTCTGTCACACTTTATATTCCGAAGTTTTTTTTTTGCTTGTCTATAGATAATCAGATTTTTTTAAATTACCATTGACCTATGAACTTGAAATTTGGTGATAGATAATATTTATTATTACGTATAATTACATATAATTTTTATTATACTAACAAATACCACGCACTTCGCCGGTTTTACTAACAAATTTACTGAAATATTGAAATATACATAGAGCAGTGGTGGCCCAGTGGTATCGGCCGCGACTTACAATTTGTAGGTCATGGGTTCGAGCCAAAGCAGGTGCTTTACTTTGTGTAAATTATTTCATCACCACTGCTCTCAAAACGGTGAAGGAAAACATCGTGAAAAACCGGCATGTCCTAGAACCAAATATTCGAAGACATGTGACATCCACCAACCCGCACTGGGCCCGCGTGGTGGATTATGGCCCATCGGCCCTCTCATAGAGAGGAGGCCTGTGTCCCAGTAGTGGGAACATTAATAGGCTGATGATGTATGAAATATACATAACATAATACAAAGTCACCCAGACTCTCAGAAAATCTAAACACATTTTTTTCACACTGTTTCGAAGCTGTACCTGAGTATTTCGAATTCATTTAAGAAAATATGTATAAACATCAAAAGACATAATTTTCACTTAGTTCAGTGAACTGGACGATGGGTTCGTATTCACTTCACGAACTTGTAAAGATCAGCAAATGTCCACAACCCCTTGAAATTTACTACTGCAAAATTAGTAACCTACATTTGTATAACTGTTTTCTTAAAACTTGTTGAAAGCTACCTAATATATAAGACCCACACACCAAATGCTAGAATCTATATATTATAAAAAAATAATATGGCATCTTTTCGCCAATTCCATATCTATTTTACTTCTAAAAGGAGTCAGATCAAAGGCGGATTATAACACTCACGCATATTGTACAAATAGTGAAATAACTTCAAAGACTTCCAAATTCTTTATGATTTTTAGGGGTTTTTGTTCAACTGAAGAACCGGAGGTATCTTTTGAGATGCAATCATTTAATACCACAACGTAGGTAGTACCTACTTCAAAAGTTCTAACATCAGACCCAAGTGATATTGACTCTGTGAGCTTTCCATGTGCAAATAGGCAGTAAACGGAAACGATTTCTAAAACTATCATCTGCATTCTAGGCTGTATATGTATAAAGACTGAAATTTACGATCTACTACTAGTACTTACAAGCAATTTTAGTTAATTTTTCATACAAGTGAAAACTTATCTAAAATTACTTGTAAGTAAATTTTATCATGACTAAAAGTTGTTGTCGACCTTAATAAATATCTCTACATGAGAGTTGTATAAAAAATTCAAAAAACGTATCAAAGCAAAACATTGAGATTAAATTATGACAATAGATAAAGAGGTTTAATGTTCCTATGCGATTTTATTAAAAGGTCCAATCCTATAAGCTGAGGTATCCCTTTTTGTGGCGGAGGTTCTTTCATAAAGCGGGCACTGGTCACCCTCCATTCTGTGTTATTCGTTATCTCATGTTGTGACGTCATCATAAAATAATGTGTGCTCATCAATCATATGTTTTTCCTCACCTTTTTGATACACCCAAGTAAGGTTAGTGTTTTTTCATCAAAAAACTTCTACTAAAGTTAAATATATCTTTTTTTGTAAAGTTCTTAAATAGCTCTATTTTTTGTATCATTAGTTTATATTGTGCACTTAAGGTTACAATAGTCGAAAATTCTTCCATACAAATGTAGTCTAGGGATTATTTCACTGTTTGACGATGTACGTTAAAAATAAAAAGTGATATCAATTTGTCTCATCATTATCTAGCCCTGTATGGAAGCAAAAAAGTAAAAAAATAAAATGTTTGAAAGTTATGAGCGTCGAAAGTGCCACATTTCGACACTAATTTTAACGCATTTTTGGGCGCAAATAAATACCATAAGAAGAAGGAAAATTGCAAAACGTCCTCCATAAAGGGATAGATTAGTAGTTCAACACTGCAAATAATTTAATTTTGAACAGATAGAATGAGTCGTTTTTACATGATATCCAGACTCCCAAATCTCTGTTTATAAAATTTCGCGCGCTCGGTTTCGTCCTAAATCATTATCCATTTCGCTACAAATTTGCAAAAGTATGTATTCGTACGCGAACTAGCTTACTACTGCTCATCACAGCATCTATCTCTTCCGCACGTGTTGTCGGTTGATATAAAATGCATTTTAACCCCGCGCACAAAATAGTTCGTGCCGTCGACTAGTGTACCCTTAAGTATGTTTTTTCTCTTTCAAACTAAATAACTTGAATTCAATTTGAGCTTTTTCTTGTTCAACGGAAAATCTTGGCAACGTAGTGTTAGGATACTGTGATTCCGTAATCCCTCTGAATCTGCAATCGATGACCACCACAGACTAGAATATAATGTGGCATCTCTTAATGGTCACCATGCCATCTTTATTTTATGAATTATTTCCATGGAAAGGGAAAATTTGCGAAAAAACAACTCAAAGACACAAATCATATTAAAAATCTCTTATAAATCTTATATTTGTAAGTACCTTATAAGGTTCATTATAAAGGGTACAAATTAAATCCACTGCAATAAATGAAACTCTTGTTTCTGTGCCATTTTGATGAGACAGTAAGGAATACCGTACAACAAGCCAACAAGACAACATTACTTTTTATAATTTGGGGATTCCATATTCTAAAGTCCTAGAGCAAACTGTTAATTAGGTAAATACCTTTGCAGTAATCGGTTTCATAATATAGTTTCTACCTTCTATTCACATCACACACATCACATCATCAGCCTATTAATGTTCCCATTGCTGGGACACAGGCCTCCTCTCTGTGAGAGGGAATGGGCCGTAATCCACCACGCGGGCCCAGTGCAGGTTGGTGGATGTCACATGTCTTCGAATTTTTAGTTCTAGGACATGCCGGTTTCCTCACGATGTTTTTCTTCACCGTTTTGAGAGCAGTAGTGATGAAATAATTTACACAAAGTAAAGCGCCTGCCTGGGTTCGAACCCACGACCTACAACTTGTAAGTCGCGGCCGATACCACTGGGCCACCACTGCTCTCAATCTCAGGCTCTCTACCTTCTTTTAGTCTAAACAATTTTTTCTACACACAGAGTGCAAATCCCCCAGTGTTTCTATTTCCCTATTACTTTTTCCAGTGACTTTGTCCGCGTGATACTACCTATTATCGAAAACGTACTAACAGGATAAAACATATCCAATATCCAAATCCAGGACATATCCTAGATTTGGATAATAATATTGGATATTTTTACCATAGGTATGCCTGGGTTCCAAGCTTTCAATCCGTTCAGCCGTTGAGACATGATTGATTAAGTAGCAAACATACAGACTTTAGTTGGATTTGAAAGACACACTATTTCGACTGAAAGTACGATTGAAAATCCGAAATTCCATCAGGCGGTGCCGTAATAAACATTAGGTACTACCAAGTAATATAAAAGTGTCGTCTAGTTCGTAATAATCTAGTTTTGAAGTTTAAAAAGAAAATGGCGTAACTTGATTGATTGGGTCGTTGGCTAAGCTGAAACTAGTCAAGTTTAGACAACGTATCAGACAATCTCGTTAACAGTCAACTTATATAACAAACTAGCTTCAGCCCACGACATCACCCGCGTGAAAAGTGTTTAATTATCCTGAGGTCACATTCACCATCATATCAGCCGAAAGACGTCCACTGCTGAACATATGCCTCCCCCAAGTATCGCCACATTGACCGGTCCCGTGCGTCTCGCAACCAGCGGATCCCCGCAACCTTCACCAGGTCATCGATCCACCTAGTGGGAGGCCTTCCAACGCAACGTCTTCCGGTTCGCAGTCGCCACTCTAGAACCTCACATTGATGAGGTCACATTGTACCGAGATAAAAACCTATGTTCTGTTCCAGAATATAATCTACCTTTGTGCTAAATTTAATCCAGATCCGTTCTGGCGTGATTGAGTAATAAATATCTATCCATCCATCCAAACTTTCGCATTTTTCATATTACAGTAGGATGGACATAACTTTTTTCATCAAGCCTTGTTGTTTCAAAATTAAAAATACCTATCAACATGGAACAGTTCAAATGTTTACACTATGTTATGAAAAAGTCATTAAATTAAATTTTCTAATCTTTTTTACCATGTATTGTTTCTTGAACATACAAAGGTTTTTGGATAGGTACATTTTTAGGGTTTGGGTACGGAAGTACCCAAAGGGTAATAACGGGACCCTATTACTAAGACTGCGTGGTCCGTCTGTCTGTCACCAGGCTATAATATCTCATGAACCGTGATATCTAGACAGTTGAAATTTTCACAGATTATTTATTTCTGTTGCCGCTATAACAACAAATACTAAAAATATAATAAAATAAATATTTAAGTAGGGCTCACATACAACAAACGTGATTTTTTTGCCGTTTTTTGCGATAATGGTACGGAACCCTTCGTGCGTGAGTCCAAATCACACTAGGCCGGTTTTTCTTTTTTTTTGCATTAACAACTATGAAAAAGAAAATGTACTATATTTTATCATTCACGTAATTACCCATTTTACTAACATGGACAAACAGTTTTGTTACTACTGTATGAAATTGCATTGTTGATGATGAGCAGGCACAAATAATATGTATAGAAAACATGTTCCAAAAATGGTGTACTTATTTTAGTTTATCGTCTAATCAGATGCCACAAAAATACAACCAGCATTACTATGAAAATAAATACTTCCACTTCTTATTTATGAAAATGTTATATACCTACACTATCTCGTAAACATACCGAAAATATTTATACGCTTCTATAGCTTTCGAGTTCTCGTTATCCTGTCCAATAATTCGCCATAGTTAGGGTCTATTGAGGATGTACAAATATTTCACATTTATGAATACAGCGTGGACCCTCTCGCTTAAATATCCTTTTTGAAGACAGCTTACATCCAACTGGATGACCACATAGAAATAATCACTTTGTATATACTTTGAAAACTGCAAGACTGTACAGCACGCATGAGTACGATTCTTATCTTTGAACGTTTTGTAGCACATTATCTTCTTGGTTCGTGGAACTACTTTATAAGCTTAGAAATACTTTAAGGATTTGAGACTCTATTGTCAGTTATCTCCTTTGTAGCTATTTTAACAAAAAAAAACCTCTGTTATTCCAAGTGAAAATAGTTGTAATATTCGTAGGTGTTCGGAGTACAATACATCTACAAACAGAATTGTTTTATTTTGTTGCCATGACATTTATTTCAGTCGTTCAAATTATTTTCACCGAAGGTTTAAAAACATTCAGAATTGATTGATAAAGTTATCTAAATAAAATCTGTCAGAAACCTCAGAGTGATTGCTTTAATTAATTTGGACTTATATAGATTGGCTGTTAATAATAAATCTTCGTCTTCAGCCCATTGTTTAATTTGATACACTTTATTTTAATATCAATAATGATAAATACATTAAAGGTTGCTGCCACACGGGCCTCATTAATAATAATAAAATAGACATGTCTTAATTTGCCCGAGAGCACTACTTTTACTTTAATATTAAAAAACACTAACTAGAAAAGTATATAGACAGGTTTTCTTCTACTGAAGTCATTATTGGTGTTGTCTAATTCTATTTATAAATTCAATGATATTATTGAGACATCTTTGCTTCCATAGAATTCCATCGAGTATTGCCCACGTATGGATAACAAAATATATAAAGCCCGCAACATAACATGGGACGCGTGATTCAGTATCGGCGCCTGACGTTATTTAACGGGCGATGTACGGCTGTACGCGTACGGTATTAGCCATACGTGGTAACGTGGCTGTCTTTGATCACCCGAGCGTTAAATTGGAACTCAACATGAAGCTACAGGTGTGCACTAGCCTAGCACTATATGCGCTTACACCCTATTCAGTGACGAAAACTCGCTTCGAATATTATTTTTACATTTTTTGTTTTAAGGGTTCCGTACCCGAAGGACGGAGCCCTATTGCTGTCACTCACGTGTCCGTCTGTCTGTCCGTCTTCTGTCACAAGCCTTCAAATTTTCATAGTATTAGTACCTTGTTGACCCAAAGCCATACAAATTGACAAACAATATTTTTAAATGTTTTTTAGGGGCATACAGCACAAGGCAAGTGCGAAAAATAAAACGACCTTCCCCATCGAGTGGGGTATCGTTTTTTAAAACTCGTGAGTAGATAAATACTGGAAAACAAAGGGATGAAAGGGCACCAAAATCAGCTTTATTACATAATTTTGTTCCGAAGTCTTTTTTGATTTCACATTGATCTATGAACTGCAAATTTAGTGATTATGTTCATTATTACGTATATTTTACTACAATATATTAAAAACCAGATTTTTTCTTTGAAATTCTCTCATTTTTCCTATTATAACCAACTTGATTTTGCGGTTTGGTACGGAACCCCACATGTGCAAAGTCAGACACGCACTTTTTTATTACGTTACGCTTTATGTGTACGCCAATGTCTTTGCAAGGTCGGATTTTTAAACATTTGTTAGGTAACTTGTCATGTTATATCCAACACAACTGTCGTCGGCTAACAGAGCTAAATATCAAATGCAAGCTGGCTATATCTTTCACAAAAATGAATGCAAAGCTGGCTATTTTTCAAAGATTTTTTGCATTTTCCGCATGGTTTGTCAGTGTCACTGTCTATTTTGTGCACCTGACATTTGGGGAAAAAATGTTACGATAACACGCCAAATGGTCTAGGGGTCTTTAAGTCAAGAGTGAATAGGTTTCTTCTAGGCAAGCGTGCTCTATCGTCGACCACATCATCGCTTACCATCAGGTGAGATAGTGGTCAAGCGCAAGCCTATAGATAATAAAAAAAAAAAAAAAAAAAAATGTCAACTGTCTTCTGCAATTGTACGGTATTATGCGACAATTCGAACGGATACTACAAACACTGCGGGATCAACACCATCCTGCGATTAAAATACTTGAAAACACCTGCGTATAATCATTTATCTTTCCAAGACACTTCGTCGGCTATCGAGCGATAAACTTTGTTATTAGTTCATTCAAGAGAGAAACTTGTAATCAGTTTTAAATTGTTTTAATTTTTTTGTTGAATTTCATACGATTTTGTAGAATCATTATTGATATACATACTTAGTAGTAGTAGGTTAGTTGGTAATGTATTATAGAAAGTAATTTATTACATTTATGAATTACTTTTATAAGTTTATTAGGTACATACTCAAACTCTTAGCAAAGTGATATTGTGCGGAACTTAACCAAAAGTTTGTATTGGATAGTAAGTAACACCTACTCACTTAACTCTAATTTGTATACCGTATAGTGAATGAAAAGGTGTTTGAAACCCAATTAACTTGATCGTTAAATGTCATCGGCCGCCAGAAGTCAAATTCCTAAGTATGGCATTGTTAGTGGAATGGGGACTCGGTACTAGCGGGTAAGTTTAATTGGTTCCGCATTCACTGCTTCCGACAACCAATCACTAATAGCAAAAGGCTATTTAGTTTCAGGTGAACTTCACTTGACGAAACTATAGCAGCAGTAAACTAATCAATGATAGATTATTAAAACTTTGAATCATAATATTGATTGGATCTCTAGAGACACATATAACTAAATCTTCACTTTACCTACTTCTCCTAATTAAAAAGTTACAAGATTCACGAAAGGTCAAATCCATAAAGTATCTATTTAGCTTATCCTCTTAAGAAAGTGAGCTTAGAGCCACCTTCATAAGTTTACTTCCTAAAATCTTTCCAAAGCCATGAGATGAACACGTTTTGCAATTAAAATTGTTTTAGCATCGACTTCCAAAATTGATGAGTAAAACTAGAATGAGTAGCGCGCCAATCACAGCTCCGGAAAACATGCAGTAACGAACCTCTTTCATGGAGGAAGGGCGAAAAACAGAAACAAAAACAAAAAGCAAACGTTGCGAGAGCGTTCAGAAGGGTTATTGCCAATTCGTATACTGAAGTACCGGCGTAAAGTGAGCGATATCCTTCATTTTAACCCCCTCATGCTGCGATAATGTCATGCATGCATCAAGAGCCGACGCAAATTGCACACAAATTGTCCGAAATATCATCGTCGGGGCACGTAGCAGTATTAAATCTGACATTGATGATATTGGCTTATAAGGGACCTTAATAAAAGGGGCTTTCATAAAATTACCATGAAACAGCTTGCATGGGCAGTTACATATCTTTTTAGTGTTTCTTACGTTTCCCTACTATTATCTATTATTATTGAACTTAAAGATGTGTTATTTTTCTTAACACCTTGTCTGTAATAATTGTCCAGGAAAAAGTGTGACTGAGGCAACGAAACTGAGAAAATCACTTCGAAAAAGTCATTGTATTAGAAGAGCAATATTAAAAAATACTACTCACCAACGTCAGCTATCAATATCATATTAGTGATCCTAATAGTCTTAATGATAGATTGGATTATTTGTGGCGTTCCCTTGCAGTTCGGAATCAGCTACTGTTCTTAATGAACCTCTTTCGCCGGACAGACGACCGAATAAATCTTTCGTCTTCCATTTTCCGCTGAAATCTGATTAGCATGCGACTTTTCCGCCACAAAGTTATATGCAAGCACTTAAATCTAATATGACTGAATTTTATTTGTACTCAGTTAAAATTCCAAACCAGGAAAACGGGAGTTAGAAAAATATATTTGTGATTAGGTTACCTACGTGTTTATTGTTTATCAAGTTTAAAAAAGAATGGTTGCCATAATTAGCAAGTATTTCTCTTTTAGACTTGTTGTGGATACTTTATTTTAGGGTTTCTCTTTTTGAGATCATGTTCTGGTTTGTTGTCATTTTCATTTCGTTATGTGAAATATTCATATTCATATTCATATTAAATTTATTGCAACCATAATGTACATACAGGTGGTAAATATTAGTTACAGAAACAAATATGGACCCTGTCGGGCACAGCAACATTCTAGATACATTTAGTGTCTAGGAGAGAGGAATAGCTCTTAATATTTTTGTTTGTAATTAAAATTTCAGTTATCCATTTCTTATCTAGCTGCTTTTATTTGGTTTAACATACTAATATATGTGTGCCTTTTTATGTTCATGTTAATTTATGAATTATTATTGCTTATTAATTTATTTGCTTAAATTTTTGTATCACAGTTAGTTTATTTGATATAAATTTTTGGATATTAAATTGTGGTCACAAATAAGTTCACATGGATGAATCGACACGGCTGGCAGCACCCTCGGCCTTCACTGAATGTACATAAACATTATTATAAAATACCTAGTGCTGTGATATTGCGATCCCATTGCTTATTTAATATATAATCGTTCCGAGATTGCCTGTTAACCGTAGAAGCAGCACAACATGTTTTTCTATAAGAAAACATGTGTGTTTTGCGAGTTAAGGTTCCGCTGCTTAATTTTAAATGCCAGTCGTTTGAATTGAATATTTAATTTTGGTCACGTAATAATTCCTCCGATATAATAAATTTATTATATCTCAGATAGATAAATCTTCGCTTTTGAATCTTGTTTCGTGACAGAAATAAAAATTAAAGTCAATAAGAAATACGGTAGAAGTAAAATATTTTTTTCAGCTGCAACATTTACTGAATCTTTTTAGGTTACCATTAAATTCATGTTGTATCACACACATCACATCATCAGCCTATTAATGTTCCCACTGCTAGGACACAGGCCTCCTCTCTGTGAGAGGGAATGGGCCGTAATCCACCACGCGGGCCCAGTGCGGGTTGGTGGATGTCACATGTCTTCGAATTTTTGGTTCTAGGACATGCCGGTTTCCTCACGATGTTTTCCTTCACCGTTTTTCGAGAGCAGTGGTGATGAAATTATTTACACAAAGTAAAGCGCCTACCTGGGTTCGAACCCACGACCTACAACTTGTAAGTTGCGGCCGATACCACTGGGCCACCACTGCTCATCATGTTGTATGATGCATGTATACTGGTTAAAGTTTTTAGCCAATGCCTTGATAGCCAGCAGAGCGTCATCATTGCGCTGCAATCGTTAATGGGAGAAGGTTGTACCAACCTTGTCACTTATATTCGTCCGGGTTCGTTTTAGAGCTAAGCAATTTTTTAAATACATTAGAAAGTTAATCTCTGTAAAATGTAATGCGTTTTAACATCTACAAAAACTCCTTCAGACTGTAAAACATGATTCAAGAACGCCAGTTAATCGTGTCTCTATTAACACGGCCAACCCTCTCACAAATAAAATACACTGCACCATATATTACAACATGATAGACGATAACGTTTTAATTCCCATCAGGCCTCTGTAATTCTGTCTTAGGGTTGCCTACAGTTCCAAGAAGCCACAATACCGCGGCCGTCGGGATTAAATTTTCCTAACAGAGTTATGGAGGCAAGCGGCGTCGATGTGTATGCCAAGCAATAACAGAGATTCATGGTAGGGCTGCCAGACAGACCCTCCGGCTATTTGTAAAAAGTCAACGGAGTAGTTGATCATCATAAGGTGGTGAACAATTTACTTGAGTTGGAGTATCAACCCAAGAGCCCAAGAGCTGTTGATTTGTAATTAGAAGTTAAACGGGAATGTTTAGTACACATTGAAGTAAGCTCCTGTTTGCTTCTTGAAACCTAGACAAATACATAGTAAGCAAGACTATTTATCTTTAAGAATTTGTTCTCAAATAACGTAATATAGTCGTTCCCTACATACATAAGTACAATAATTACATTTATTGCTCAGACTGCAATCATTTTTAAAATAAAGTCGGAAGTGTCATGTTCTAAAAACATTATAGATAGCGCTTGAGTTCTTGATATTTTGTATTGAAAATATAAGTAAATAAAAGTATTGAGATCAAAATTCATCATTGAAATCAACTACTACGAGAGTTGGCTCCCAAACCAAACTGTTTAAACTATTACAGATTGTAGATAAAATTATGTGACACGGTAGTTCTCCGTTGTATTACAAGTGGAATGAGGGTACCCGTAATATAATTTGGAGCTCCGTTAAAGATAATTTACATTTTGGTGACAACATCGAAACGCCGATCTTATGAATATTTGTTATGGGAACATATGTTACATCAGCCTTTATTCAGACTGTATCTAAAGACTAAAGTCTTTAATTTCTTTTTAATTTTCTAAGTTTCGAACCACACGTTGTAGATTTATAACAGATACGGCATTTTGAAACTTATCTTTCATACTAGACCTAAGTAATTTTTTAGATTTCCAATAAAGTTTTCTATTTTCTTCCCCTTCTTAGATCACGTTGATTACAAATTGTTTTTTCATGTTCATAGAGGCCCAGTAGTAGCTACCTACCTATTAAGCTTCAATAGACGAGTAAGTTGAAAGTAAGGACGCAGGTCACAAATAGGCTATTACTAAAGAGGACTCCATTTTATCGTTCAGTTTCTTTCAATTTTCTGAGAAAAATAAAGGAAGAAGTTAGTCCACGATATCTGAGAATCCATCTAAAGTAAATTTACTAGCCTTTACTGTTGTTTAAAAAATTCTGAAGATACCAAAGATATTTTTAAGGAACCTTTGATCATTTCTTTTAGTGAAGTTATTTGTAAAAAAGGGTATTAATTAAATTATACAATGACAAAGAGTGGGGCTTGTTGACTTTGTTTCAAAAAAATTAAGTAGCCAGTTAAATAGAATAAGGTATCAAAGAGGTCGGATCTTTGAACATTGTTTGGATAAAAAACACTGTTCTTTTTTTAAGCTCTTTAAATATCCGATAAGGCGAAATAAATGCCTTTTTTAATGTTAATTAGGCGTTTAATTCCTTTCATTTGGAAAATGCGTTGTGACCTACATTATGTATTTTAACACTGAAGACACAATTCTTAGATACTTTCATCTTTTGTAAGTACCTAATGAAGTGAAAGATAAACACGTCCTGTAGAAACACCTTAAGAATAATTTTGACATAACAACTCTACGAAATTAAATTTTGAGTTCGAAACTCAAAATTGACCACACCTGTCAATCAACTGCCAACCAATCATAACTCGCGTGTTTGGCATAAGCTTCTTCAACTTGACATATGTTTACTCTATAGAGCAAGAGCTCAGACGACCCACACGTTACTGAATACTTTCTACACAAAATATGTGGTAGGTATTGAAAGAAAATGAATGTCCATGTTAGCAAGTACGATTACGTTCCAAGTACACGCTAACACTACTCAATTCCACTGATTTTGTGTTAAAAGGGTTCGGTAACGTTTGGGCCGTCTAGGATCATGGACTTGAGCTCGTTAATGTCAAAAAAAACAAGTCAACCAATCGCAACTGTCTATTTTGAGTTGAGCATGAGTCAATGCTGCTGGAATACCGGCCTAAGAACAATAATAAGAGTCTATAGCCACTTCATCAAACCCCCTCTTTATGTGATGGAGCTAAGCGAGCGATGTAAAGACAGATATAAAAATAATATCGGCGACAATATAACGCACGGAGCCGTAAACCGCGTCGTTCAACAAACACGCCGCACGTCGCGCGGCGGTCAATGAACGATCAACCGCCATCTTGCTAATTGAACGGCTTCGGATACCAACGACGTATTAATGAAAATGTTAGAATTATACACATGTGCTGCTAATCATATATCATGTTATTGAGTAGTGTGTGACTTTGACATAGTTAGTGACGCACTTTCGTTACGTGATCTATCGTAAGAAACGGAATCATTCACATATTTCAGAATTTCTAGTTTTTCATTTCATTTGTTTCCTTTGTGACCCAAAGCATTATAAAAGCTTTCTCAAAGAACCTAGAAACTCATTCCCGAACGTTATAGGCATTTTATTTGGCAATCTCCCAAGAAAGTTAAGCTCACATACATTGAAAAGTCGCAGCAAGCCTGTTTACTGGACAAATTCCATCCAGACATAAATGTTGACTTTAAACTCAAAGTGAAAAATTGAAACCTATTTCATGCTCTAACAAAATAAATCTTAGGTCATGACGCTACAAGTTTATGGCATCGTATGAGGCTTGTTTGTGTCATAGATTTGCGATATATTATATAAATGATTTATATTTTTGTAAAGTTTTCTTCTTGCTGACGTCATAAAGTAGTCTGAATGGCATAAGACTCGACGTTGACATTGAAACTGCTCGAGGCCCACTTGCATGATAAACTTAACTCAGAGTTAGTTGCTAAGACGAGGTTAAATTGACAATATTGTTAACTATGAGTTAAGTTTTTCATGATTTTCGGAGGCCCTGAAAGTTTCCTTTATAGGATACTTTATGACATTTAGAGGTCAAGTAAAAATTAAGTGATTTTAAATATTTTTGTGAAAATAAATACGATCTTAAAATTTGAAGACCAAAAAATTGAAAATACAAACAAACCTAAAATCTCGAAATCGTTTTGGAATCGGCATGGCTTAATTTTTACTTTACATACGGATTTGATTGACCTTACCTATTCTCTTCAAGGTAATGGATGTCATTCAATCAAACTACTTAATTGGATATATAAATCTAATAAACTTATCTTATTTCATCTATACTAATATTATAAAGAGGAAAGATTTTTTTGTTTATTTGTGTGTTTGTTTGTACCGAATAGGCTCTGAAACTGCTGGACCGATTTGAAAAATTCTTTCGCCAATAGAAAGCTACATTATTCCTGAGTAAGATACACTATTTTTTAATCCCGTAGCCGCGGGGAATAGCTAGTTTTATATAATTTGTATTCAATGGATTTGAACTTCAGATTACCATACTTTAGTTTATAAGGAATCTTTCAGTGGTCCTATTAGCCCTCGTACCAAATTCAAATTAAATTTATTGCATCCATAATGTACATACAGGTGGTAAATATAAGTTACAGAAACAATTATGGACCCTGTCGGGCACAGCAACATTCTAGATACAGTCAGTGTCTTGGAGAGAGGAATAACGCTTAATAATTTGCCTATATAATTAACATTTAAGTTATCAATTTGCCATCTATCTGCTTTTATGTGGTTAAATCTACTAATATGTATGTGTCTTTCTGTGTGTATGTTAAATTATGTATTATTTTTACTTATTTGTAAATACGACTACATTTTTATGTCTATTACAATTAGTTACCACGACGTGTCAAAACTATAATGGTTTGACTGTGAAAAAGTCACATCTGTCCGTACGCACACTCTAAATAACCTTGCTCTATGAGGTTATGGTCACCCGCAGGTCTGTAGTCTGTAGTATCGATCCCTGAGATAGAAATAATGGAACACATGCGAGCAATGACTCGGAAAAAAGGAAACTGAAGTGCGCTATTAAGATCGTTTACATAAGCCGGGACCGGCAAACATGGGCTCCTTGATATGAGTGATACCGAGTGCCTTGCCTTTCAATCGAGGCCGCATATATTAATACAGCACTGATAAGCACTCTCGATTTATATCGGTACACAATAGCAGAGAGAAGTTGTAGAGCTAGGCAAATTTTTTCACGAAGATGTTAAATAAAAATCTAGGCAGAAATATGTTGCTCAAATACGATTCTATGAAACATGTTTAGGATTCGTGTTTACTCGTATCCACGACTTTATTTTTATTGTAAGTAAAAACGTATCGTATCTTTCGTAAAAGCCAATTAATCGAGGTTGTTCCCATTTTTATTGTAACTAAAAACGTATCGTATCTTTCGTAAAAGCCAATTAATCGAGGTTGTTCCCATTTTTATTGTAACTAAAAACGTATCGTATCTTTCGTAAAAGCCAATTAATCGAGGTTGTTCCCATTTTTATTGTAACTAAAAACGTATCGTATCTTTCGTAAAAGCCAATTAATCGAGGTTGTTCCCATTTTTATTGTAACTAAAAACGTATCGTATCTTTCGTAAAAGCCAATTAATCGAGGTTGTTCCCATTTTTATTGTAAGTAAAAACGTATCGTATCTTTCGTAAAAGCCAATTAATCGAGGTTGTTCCCATTTTTATTGTAACTAAAAACGTATCGTATCTTTCGTAAAAGCCAATTAATCGAGGTTGTTCCCATTTTTATTGTAACTAAAAACGTATCGTATCTTTCGTAAAAGCCAATTAATCGAGGTTGTTCCCATTTTTATTGTAAGTAAAAACGTATCGTATCTTTCGTAAAAGCCAATTAATCGAGGTTGTTCCCATTTTTATTGTAAGTAAAAACGTATCGTATCTTTCGTAAAAGCCAATTAATCGAGGTTGTTCCCATTTTTATTGTAACTAAAAACGTATCGTATCTTTCGTAAAAGCCAATTAATCGAGGTTGTTCCCATTTTTATTGTAACTAAAAACGTATCGTATCTTTCGTAAAAGCCAATTAATCGAGGTTGTTCCCATTTTTATTGTAACTAAAAACGTATCGTATCTTTCGTAAAAGCCAATTAATCGAGGTTGTTCCCATTTTTAACCGACTTCCCAAAAATGAGGAGGTTTTATGTTCGACTTTATGTTTGTTTTGAATAATAATAATAATAATAATAATAATAATAATAAATTCTTTATTTATCTCGACATCAAAATACAGTGACTATCATAATATGTAACCTTGTATGGAGAAGGGTGTCTGAGATAGGTAAGGCCCTGTGTTACAGATCACCCATTTTACACTACTAGTACTCTTTACAAAATCGAAATTTAAGTGTAGATTAGAATACAATTAAATTAAATTTAAAGATAATTAAAATCAAAATCAAAGACAATTAAAATCAAAGAGAAATTAAGTATAAAAATAATAAGAAATTAAAAAATTCTGCGAAAAATATACAAAAGTATCATATTCACTGAAGAGTATGAATCTACAACCATTATGTACCTATGTAACTATAAAAAAAAAAAAAAAAAAAAAAAAAAAAAAAAAAAAAAAAAAAAAAAAATGAGAATGGATAAATGAGAAGGATGTGTGCATGAGTGTAAAAGTGTGAGTGTGAGTGTACGAGTGTGAGTGTAAATGTGCGTGTTATGAGTTTATGACACTGGTTTTAATATATTTTCCGTGGAAATGTAGTCAAGGTTTAACAGCCAATTCCTTAATTTCCTTTTACAAACCTCTTTTGTATGCGTGTATATAGATAGTTTATTATTAATAGAGTTGTACAGAAAAGTACCAAGAAAGCAGAAAAACCTTTGAGAGAAACTTGTTTTGTAACGGATGATTGGACAAATATTGGTTAATCTTCTGTTTTGTGTTAGGAGATCGGGATCAAGGGGTAGTTCAGCGTGTTTTTTTAATACCGTCATGATAATGAATAATTGCCGGACTGTAAGTACTTGGCAGTGTTGATAAAGTTCAGAAGTTGGGTAAAGGATTGGAAAAAAGCAACTAACTTTTAATACTGCTCTTTGGGCTCTTTCTAGATTGATCATGTATGATTTAGAGGAACCGCCCCATGTGGTTATACAATATGAAATAAGTGATTGGCATAATGCGAAGTAAACTTTTTTAAGAACTGATGTATTGGAAATATGTCGTAGGTTTTTAAATATATAAATTAATTTGCGTATTCGTTTAATAAGGGATTCTATATGTTGTTGGAAGCTGAGTCTGGAATCTATAATTATACCAAGATATTTAATAAAACTAGTTTTAACCAAGCCAGGACAGGAACACTGGTTGATATTATCACAAGAGTGAGCTTTTAAGTCAAAATCAGGTTGATCTTGCGGCCTAAGTGAGTAAATCATAAATTTCGTCTTATCCACATTTAGGGTTAGCAGGTTGTAATGCAGCCATTTATAGACGGTATCAAATCCTTGTTGAGCATATTGTCTAACCTCATCCCAAGTGTTAGCATGAAATATCAAGA
The DNA here is from genome assembly GCA_948252205.1 of Orthosia incerta. Classification (NCBI taxonomy): domain Eukaryota; kingdom Metazoa; phylum Arthropoda; class Insecta; order Lepidoptera; family Noctuidae; genus Orthosia; species Orthosia incerta. The sequence continues at coordinate 15,016,270 of OX411748.1, forward strand.
CAGTATCATCGGCAAATGTGATAATTTTCCCGTTTTCTAAGCTGATATTACATAAATTGTTTATGTAAACTAAGAATAATGTTGGACCGAGGATACTGCCCTGTGGAACACCGTATTGGTTAGGAAGTTCATCGCTAACCCAATTTCCTATTTTCGTTTTTTGTGTTCTGTCAGATAGATAGTCTGTGAATAGTTGCAGCGGCAGACTTCTGACTCCCATATTTTCGAGTTTTTTAATCAAAATGGGAACAGATACTGTGTCGAATGCTTTGGCTAAATCTAGGTAAATGGCTAAGGTCTTCTTTTTATTATCTAACTTATTAATTATGTGATCTGTTAGTTCGTGGACGGCTTCAGCTGTTGACCTGCCAGAGCGAAATCCGTATTGAGATGGAGATAGAAGAGAGTTTTTTTCAAGATATTTAGTAAGCCTGGTGTTCATTAATCGTTCTAATATTTTTGACAATGTTGGCAGTATGGAGATTGGTCTATAATTATTGACACAGTATCTGTCTCCTGCTTTGAATACGGGTACAATCCTGGAAGTTTTGAAGGCCTGCGGAAATATTCCAGTAGAAAAGGAGAGATTGCATATGTATGTTAGTGGGGGACTAATAATTTTGGAAAAACGTTTTAAAAAGGATCCAGATATATTATCAACGCCGACCGCACACTCGCTTTTTAAATTACTTATTAAGGACTGTATTTCCTCTTCGTCAGTAGGCAGAAGAACAAAGGAATTTTGAGGCGAATTTATCAGATGGCTGTTGCCATTATCATTTGGAAAATTTATATGTTGTGAGAGTAACTTTTCTGACAGTTTCCTTCCTACATTTGCAAAAAATGAGTTCACTGAATTTATAGACTCTATAGGATTGTCTGCTGAGATTAATTGTGTGGATTGTTGTTTTGTTTTATTGGTATATGTTATATTTTTAATTGCTTCCCAAAGTTTCTTGTTATTTTTCCCTGCTTGCTTAATCAGTTCTTGTTCGTAATTTTGCTTAACTTTCTTTAATAAGGTGTTGCAAAAGTTCCTGTATCTTTTGTAAGTGGCACGTACTATTTCATTATCTGGATTTTTTAATACTTTAATTTGTAATTGATCACGGTTTCGCATACATCTAAGAAGGCCCGGTGTTATCCAAGGCTTCAATATTAATTTTCGTTTGGATGTAGTGATTAGTTTCGTGTTATCATTTATGGCTTGACTAAGTGAGTGTATGAAATAATTTGTTGCCTCGTTAACATCCGAAATGTTGTAAATATATTGGAAATCTATATTTTTAACATCCTTTTCAAGTCCTTCATCGTCTAGTCTTTTAAACGTTTTGAGATCCTGGCTTTTTTTACTGGTACGGTCTAGAAATAGTAAAACGCTGTTGTGGTCTGTAACTGAAGTTTGAGAAACATAGCACTTAGCTGATAATCTTGTCTTTATCATCATATGATCTAAGCACGTGCGACTATGAGTAGGAATTGTGTGAGCTGGGAGCAAACCATGAGAAGCGATAAGGTTGAGATAGGTGTACGATCTGTTGTCTTGGGAATTTTCAACAATGTCAATATTAATATCGCCAACTAATATAATATTTTGAAATGATGATAGTTTGCTTAGAGAATCGTTAAGAGATGCTAAAAAGTTATCGATATTTTTATGACTAGGTGGACGATAGACAGCAACAATTACAGTGTTTGTGCTTATTTTTAAAATAAGACAATTTGAATCCAACATTTCCGGTTCCTCAATGCTGTACTGATCTAAATTTTTGCAGTAAATAACCACACCTTCATTTTGAGTTTGATTATTGAGCGTAGCGAATGAAATATAACCATCGAGTTCAGGAACATTAGGGTTACGCTGCAGCCAGCATTCAGTTAGGACAATAACATCCCAATCAACATTAGACCTGGCAAGTAAAGTTTGAAAGTTGGGCGTGTTGCAATTAATACTGCGTATATTTTGAGTTAATATTTTTAGGGTTTTTTTAGGATTTTTTAACAAAGAGTTGCAGTCGTCAATATCACAAGACGCAGATTGAGCTACTGTAACAGAATCCAAATCATTGTTAAGTATTACGTTAAAGTCATCCATTATTCGAAATACTATATTTTAGGGTGCAATTTAATTTATCTATGTATGGCTATATAAGCAGCCATCGACTGGCACTGTATCCAACGCTTAAGATATTAACAAAAGATATTAAAACCATAGCTATAACAGATAACGGGTGTGAAATTGTGTGTGTTTGTGTGTGTAAGTGAATAAAATGAGGTATAATGTGAATGAATATTAGAAACAAATGCATCTAATTACGAACAATTTTTTTTTTTTTAAAGTTATTAATATCAAAATATTATTAAAGTATTGACTAGTCATAGGTATGTTTTTTAACTATATTAACAAAATATTATTAAACGTTAACAATGGCACATAAAATTTTATAAAATACTGCAGCAAAGAAAAAGTGACTAGTCATGTACATACTCTGACTTAAGCTTGTCTATATCATCCTCTGAACTTAAACGTATGCGATTGTCTCCTTCTGTTTTTCGAATAAATATCTTGCCATGGGCGGTCCAACAATACGCAAAGTTATAGGTCTTAGCGAAATCTCGCGCTAAGAAAAACAGCCTCTTGCCTTTGCTCGTTAAATTCTCTGCTATGAAGATAGGTTTACTGGAGCCATGGATATGAAGATGTGATGTATTCAATTTATTTTCTTTATGTTGCTTGTTGAAATTTTTTGTGTGTTCTATAAACTTCTCCTTAAGTAAAACTGAGTTGAAGTCCAATATTATAGGTTTATTTTCTTCGGATTTTGTACTAATCCGGAAGACGTCTTTTATATCACTATTTTGAATAGTGAGGTTTACTGCTTGTCCGACTGTATTTATTAACTTTGCGAGATCACTTTTAGTTTCACCTTTCCGAGGAGGAATATTTCTAATCTCTATGCTGGAGATTCTTTGCGCGTTTTCTAGATTTTCAATTCTATTTTCTAGAGTGTAAATGTATTGTAAATTTTCTCGCTTTTCCTTTTCTATCAAATCCAGCTGTTTTTTTAGGTTACTATAATCTTCAGATAGATGTTCTATTGATTGTATAATTCCAATATTTTGTTTTTTAATATCGCTTATCGATGTTTGTAGAGCGTCAAGCTTACTATTTTGTTCCTGTTTAAATTCAGCAATAATGGATCTTATTTCCGACATAAAATCCGTATTCTCAGAATTTGTCGTCTGCTTATGTGATCGCGTACGAATTGATGTGCCCATAGCCAAAGTGTCGTTGGTGGCGCAGTTTTTTGTAATTTTACTAATCTTGGGTGTTGTAGGTGGTGTACGTTTAAGAGGCATGCTTATACGTTCAAATGTTATTATTATTAAATAATAAATCCAATTTTATCTAGAAAAACTGTTGAATTTAATTAAAATAATCACTTTATATAGTTATTTGTGATAATAACATCACAAAAAGAACAAGCCTGTAGTGGGATCCGAACTCACGCACTTTATTTCGACGATCTATGACGTTCGTGTAAAGTCTATTGCGACGATTAAGTACTAAGTCGAAATTACGGTTCTGTATGTGCAACTTTTTTTAAAAAGTTCGTTGTAATTGGAAAGGCGGTTAACAAGCTTTCTATTCAAAAACCGACGCACTGTTTGAAAATTTAAAACACTGATTATTCTAGAGAATTTTTAGTTTAGAACTGATAAAACAAGTCTGTTTATGGGTTTTTTGAGTCAATGTCTTTGTTTTTAGCAGCACAAACACAGTTTTGGTTTGAAATCGAATCACCTATGAATGGCACTATTTTTATCACATATATTAGTTCACAGAGTTATTTAAGCTTTGATAACACTTGAGATGATCCATTACACTAACTGGTTGAAATTTACACTAAAATTAGAACGAAAAAACGATTATAGACATTTTTTTAGCTAGAATTAATCGGAGCGCGATGTTTACGTGATGGAAGCGCCATCTGCCTCCTGATTTATGATAATCTTTTAATCTTACGTGCATTTGTATTAAAACATGGGTTGGCTTAGTCTTTCTGTGCCATGAATCACACCCACTCTGAAATAATTAATATTGGAGGTATCTGATGCTAGATAAATTAACGGGAGAGCTATAGTAAACACGTTAATCCTTGTTAAGGCGCCTCCCCGAGCAAAACGCCGCGCTAGTCGAATTTTGTGCAGTTTTTAAGAGCTGAATCTACTCTTTATTTAAAAAGAAATATCAATTAATAAAAATACATTAAATTTCTACATAATGTTGATTCTAAAATAGTAGTACACTTTTTTTTAAAGAGGTATATGTGTCACTAATCTTCTTCCAACAAAACCATAAAAATGTGAAATAATTATTGATAGCATGCATCTCCTCGTAAAGTGTTCATTAATTATTTTTTATACTCACAATAATGGATAGACAATTTGATAACGAACATTTTGTAAGTTTTATTTTTTTCAAAAGACCAATATTCGATTTTATAAAGATTTTATTCTAAAATCTGGGCGTATTAACTACCGTAATTCATGCGCCACCAGTGCCGCTAGGCCAATAGGAATGCTCATATCTCATGCTGATTTTTTGGTAAGCCTACTCATTATAGTTTAATATTAAACTCACCACCATGCTCATGGTTTTCTGTTTAAGGCCGTACTTAAACAGAAAACCATGAGCATGGTGGTGAGTAAGGCCGTACTTAAACAGAAAACCATGAGCATGGTGGTGAGTTTAATATTAAACTATAATGAGTAGGCTGCTTGTGAAACCAAGGGTGTCATCGGTGAATGATCGCTTGTTAGGATCGTTTTTAATAAATCAGATTGCAGTAATCCTTGATCCCATTTCTTAATCTATCAATCTGACTAGCATTTTCTCAACTATTTTAAGATAGGCATCCAGTCACACCGGAACCAGATGCATATGGAGAATATTTGATAGCAATTAGAATTTACAATTACAACAGATCATCCAAAATCTTTCAGAGGAAACAGGATGAAAAGATCAAATAGATGTGCATATTATATTTATCCGACTTCATTTTATCAAGTTTAACTGCACCTTCTCTGTACAGCGCATCTTAAATAAAGATAACACAAAGTATAAGAGGAATGATTCATGATACAAGAAGGCTTTAAAATAAGCGGTATATAACAATCCTCTAAGTCGACTTAATGATGTACATGTACGTTCATCCTCGGGCCTTTATATGCAAAGAGTGCAATGTATACAGTCGCCAGGGCACAAAAGATGCTCCCGCTGCAGCGCTGGATAAAGCACCCACGATTGTTATTCAGTAGGTAGCCGTTTAGGTATAGAACCGCTGACTGCTGAGCGCTGTTTCGCTTAAAAATTGATGGTATCTTGATGTCGTTTTTTAAAGGACAAAGGTGACAATTTTCTCCATTGAAACTTCAAGGCATAAATAGACAATACTTATTTTTAAATTAGAATGAACTTTGATCTTATTAACAATAATTTCTAGGGAAGAAATTCCTTTGTATAACGCCTGCCCTTTTTTCAATAGACTTTTTTTAGACTCCTGAAAATGTCATCGTTGTTTAAAATGGACTGAGACAATATATCTGAAAGATAAAACTGTTTGTTGTGCAAACGGTAAAAGGTACACTGACACATATACAGGTTGACTTTTAATTCGCTGGTTATCTTACAGAAGTTGTAGGCACTCATGAATATAAATAACGTTTACTACTGGATTAACTCTGAAATATGAAAAAAATCTGCTGTTCTGTACATTTATCGTCGAAAAACTCGACAAGATTTAGGGAACGGCTGATTTTTCGGCGATTTCAGGGTTGTTTTCTCTTGATTTTAATTACCCAAGACTAAAAAGTTCTGTATTCAAGTTTAAAAAGAAAAGCTTGACATATTTGTCAGCCAGTTGCTCATATGTGTAGGTATAGCTACTATGTATCTACTCATGGCAACCACATTTAGTCAGTGTTTCCTCTCTCGGATCGCTCGTTCATTCTAAAAGGGTTCCTCTTCACCAGCCATTAAACGCCTAAACGCCTATTGTTCTACCGGTCTCTATAATAGAGCTTAAAATATAGACATACTAAGAGATAGTGTGACTGAATGAATCTGGCTAATATTAGGTTTAAGAGCTAAATATACTGACTTGTCAAATGGTTTTCACACTGTGGTGCGACAATAAGTCCATCCTTTTTCCTGCCATGGGTGTTACGTACACTTTTTCGCAATTTTCAGAGGTCCTATATTGAAAGGATAGCGGAACCTTTATTACAGAACTTCCAGAGGTTTTACTCGAGATCTCTGTGTCATAAGAATTTTAATGTTGGCAATATTGCCTTATTGACGAGCACACAGATCGTCAGTCAAATACCACAATATATTATTAATTATTTATTGATCAAATTGTTAATTAATTTATTCGAAATAAAAATGAAATACATACTGAATGAAATAATATTGTTGACATGGAAAACCTATTTGTTTTGAATGTTTTATTAATTGAATTGTTGAAACATCAAAATGTTATGCAATGTAAATTATTAGATTAATTATTAAGAAAATGAAGAGGCTTTAATGATAATCTATCCTGTAGCTTCACTCTTTTTTCTCAGTACAAACTCATGGAATTCTTGAAAGTGTGTTTAGTTTTAGACATTATTTTTTGTTACGTTTTATGTTCAAAAGTGCTGAAACTCAGCCTGAGTTTTTTATTTTGTCATCAAAGTAAATGAAACTAAACAAGGTGAAACTAAATACTCTTTATGAAATAAAGTATGTATATAAAATCAGTGAACACGACTAGCGTAAAAATGTACGTACAAATATATCCCAGGGCCTCACCTCCAAATTGAGGGACAGCACGCATTTATACCATAACAGATGTGATTTTAACATGAAATAGTACTAATTAACATTAAGGACGTACCTTAATATTTTGCTGCTGGTAGGCAATCTGTAACAAAACAATATCGAATTAGAATTAATAGAGAATTGACACAAAAATTCATTGGGTTAATCGATCTAACATTATACGTACAAATTATTTTTATGTATTTATCTCAAAAACGTTTTAACGGCTAAACAGATAGTATTTAAATTTTGAACACGAGTAGATTATGATCTAGATTAGAATATAGGATTTTTTTTATTCGGGTGTTTGTAGTATTTTCCCTAGAAAGCGAGTAAAAAAGAAATACCACTTTTCTATTCTATATTTTTACATGGCAAGTAAATTCAAACCGTTTTTAACCTACATAACTAATAAAGACGATGCCGTAGTAAAGTTAGTATCTACCAGCAAAAGCACACAATTAGCTTTGACAATAGTAGGATTCGTAATTGACAATTAAGAGCATACATAGGTAGTGTGTCTACCGGTATTATTTAATGTTATGTTTCACAATGCTGTGTGTCATAGAGTATTTACGGTTTTGTTTTGCCTTGTCACAGATAATATAATACTGTAGCAGCCTTGTGTTTGAAGTTTTAATACATATTTGTCCCATAAACGCTTCTCTCGTTAATTATGTGACATACAATCATTATTTTATTATTTTTGTATTGATTAATTTATATTTGCATTCAATGTAACGCTTAACTATAATGTGATTGTTTTATAAATTAATAAAATAAAATAATAATATATAATTTAAATTTCATTATATTTGTACGCTTCACGGCAATACATAGAGAATCTAAACTAATTTTTTAACATCTCTCACACCGTGTTTACAAATAAACTACCTACGTTTACAAACAAAGATTCTTATTCTTCTTAATATAATATGAACAACAGCTTTATCAAAAAATCATAAGTAAGCCAGTTGATTATTTTCTAATATAAACTTAATTTGCAAATGTTAACACATATTAAATCCAAAAAAATACCTATTTATATTTCTCTAATCTTAATTGATCATTACAGCGTAAACACCCACGATCCTACTTAAGTTGCTGATAAGCCGATTTGAAGGGTATTTACACACATATTTTTCATTCACACACAATACCTCTCCTCCCTACGCACCATTTTATGTGGCCACCATTATTTCTCATATTTAGGGCAAGGGCAATAACAATGTTGCCACTTCATTACCTACACAAAGTAAGTTTAATTTTCTCTTCCCATTTTTACGTATATAAGTAGAGGAAAACAATAATATAGGTACACTTCTGAAATTGATTTGGAACTACTTTAGATACATAGATAGACAGAACATACTTTGTTGTACAAAATAGTTACACAACACTTTAAAAAAAAACATTCTATGGGTACAATGGATACATACTTTAATCTATATAAAAACAAACCTACTGTTCAGAGTGAATTCAAATTAAAAAAAAACCGGCCATGTGCGAGTCGGCCTCGCGCGCGAAGGGTTCCGTACCATAATCGCAAAAAAAAACACGTTTGTTGTATGGGAGCCCCACTTAAATATTTAAATTATTATGTTTTTAGTATTTGTTGTTATAGCGGCAACAGAAATACATCATCTGTGAAAATTTCAACTGTCTAGCTATCACGGTTCATGAGATACAGCCTGGTGACAGACGGACAGACAGATAGACAGACAGACGGACCGCGGAGTCTTAGTAATAGGGTCCCGTTTTTATCCTTTGGGTACGGAACCCTAAAAACCCAAAGGGTAAGAAGACAATATAAACTAAAACATAACTTCCTGAAAATACCGTTGATACAGAGTATCGTTAGCTAAAATCCCACTTCAAAATAGGTGTATCTCGGTATCTCCATGCAATATTCCCCGTAAGCCAACACGATCATTAACGAGATTCAGCCCTAATAAAATCAGGCCCGGTCGGGTAATGGAAAACTAATTATGATTCAAGGTGTTAAACATCTTGTGCACATACCTACTAAATGGAAAGTCCTATGTAAACTTCAGATATATTTGAATGTTTATTGTATCAAGATCTTTAACGTGGACATTGTTATTTTATGGTGTGGACCTAATTAAACTTTAGGGGTTTGCAATAATGGTAAGTGTCTAAGGACTTACCGCTATCTAGGCAATAGACAAACCGGTTTAATTGATTAACTTTAGAATTCGTAGTAACGTTGACAGTTATTTGGACCATGAAAATCTTTTGCTAAATCAGGTATAAACTCTTCTATTAAAATAAGCAAGTACACCTTATAACTTTTTATGAGAATTAACCCATTTCAAAAAAGCGTTAACTGAATTAAGTACTACTTTGTTTTAATTTTAGGAGACTTTAAATGCTGATTCATAAAAAGCTAGAGTTTTCATTATTCATGAAATTTTAGAATTTACCCAGAATAATTAGAATCTGCGTAACGGATATATCAAGTTAGAAATACATTTTTGGTAATTCGATAAAATGTTTAGGAACGATTACTTAGAAGCGGAACTCTCCAACCGTAATTCAAGCTATTTAAGTTACCTTTACGACTCACAATTGTAAAATCAACTTAATTAAAGAAAATTCGGTAACCTTCGAAAAGTGTCTATTACCATTGCCTTTTCAGCATAATATTAATTTCGGTTGTTTAATTAAGTTATTCTATTATTATCTTTATAGAAAATTGTTAAAATAAACACTCAAATGATAAGAGCTTCTCGTAATTGAAAAACAATGTGACAATGTGTGCGATGTCTTGCCTCGTAGGCGGGAACACGTTTCCGATGGCCTTCGAAAACTTTCAAAGTTCATGCTTTTTAATTTCGACACTTGATCTTTAGAACAATTAGAATAGAATAGAATAGAATAGAATATACTTTATTGTACACCATAAAAATTACACATCTGACATTGTACCTATGACATTATGGTAAGTGAAGTTGGCTAAAGAAAAATATCTTTTAGGGTGTCTTATTAGAAAACTTAAGTATTCTCTAAAATAATCCAAGGTGGTCGTGGGCTTACCACATACGTAAAGAAGATACTAAAGGCTGGTTTCTTAATTGAGTATTTGGAGCTAAGTCTACTCTAATGCCAAAGTTTTAGTAGTTTTCAGGTTAAAGTTTGACAAATATTCAACAAAAAATTCTTAAGGGTACACTAGTCGACGGCACGAACTATTTTGTGCGCGGGGTTAAAATGCATTTTATATCAACCGACAACACGTGCGGAAGAGATAGATGCTGTGATGAGCAGTAGGCAGCTAGTTCGCGTACGAATACACACTTTGGAAATTTGTAGCTAAATGGATAATGATTTAGGATGAAACCGAGCGCGCGAAATTTTATAAACAGACCTTTGGCAGTCTAGATATCATGAAAAAACAACTAAATCTATCTGTTTTAAATAAAATTATTTGCATTGTTGAACTACTAATCTATCCCTGTATGGAGGCCGTTTTGCAATTTTCCGCCTTCTTATGGTATTTATTTGCGCCCAAAAATGCGTTAAAATTAGTGTCGAAATGTGGAACTTTCGACGCTCATAACTTTCAAATGTTTTCTTTTTTTTACTTTTTTGCTTCCATACAGGGCTAGATAATGATGAGACAAATTGATATCACTTTTTATTTTGAACGTACATCGTCAAACAGTGGAATAATCCCTAGACTACGTTTGTATGGAAGAATTTTCGACTAGTGTAATCTTAGTTAAAAAATTGGGGTTTTCAGAAATGCCCGAAGACTTACTTCTTGTTGTTGTTTGGTTTCTAATATTATTTACGCAGTAGAAAATGTTTAGTTTTGATTACCTTTACCCGATTGTTTGACCTCTCTGTAGGTAAAGGTCAAGAATATTTAAATGTTCAGTTCTAACCCACTATTAAAGCCACACCCTTTTATTTGCCTAATATAATATTTATGTTTTACTGCTGTTTTTATAATAACAAAATAGTTAGGTAAGTAAGTTTCTTGTTTTAAAAGCTTTCAGTCTGCAGAAAAATCATTCTTCAAACACCGTATTCCCGTTAAAGGATTATTCTGACTTAAATCCTCAGTCGACCAGCACTTCACGCTATGCTATGTGTTCGCGTGTAGGTAGATCTTTCAGTTTTAATCAAGCTGTGTGCTGAACGCGAGATTTATCCGCACGTACTCGTAACCGACAGATCCCCTAATTCACTTATTTCTAGTTTGCATTCGCTCGAAATAGATGAGCTATAACTTCGCACAATTCACAATTCATCCGCAGTTATCGCCCAAGTTTTATCAAAATTAACCCTTTGGCTTATTTAGCTTACTCCACCTTCTAATTACTAATTTCATGCGTGAAAGTGTTAAGAATATATGAAATTTGTGCAGTTTGCGGTGTGAAGTAAATTTATAGTCTAAATTGAGACCGCTTCAAAGTAATTTCGTGAGGAACTTACGGTAGGATTACATTTTGGTGTTGTGTATAAAATTATAAAGGAAAATATGTTTTAATTTATGGTTTTTTTCTTTTATTTTGTGAAAACTAATCTGTCGTACGGATACTCGTGCCTTTTAAGGGATTACATAGCAATTTAAATTCGCTAAACCCCTTGGACGTAACTGGATATTTTGCATGTAACTAAGTAATATGGTTCTTCGTTTACGGAAATACCTATGATACACACAGAAGTTAATTGTTACAAAACATTAAACCCGTCCCAAAGCTCATTTTCACGTAAATATATTCCAAATATCTTATTCCAAAGATTAATGACAGATTTTGAAGTTTTACTAAAAAGTCTACAAGGTTTATTTATAAAATACTTTTTAAATATACCTAATACTAATTAGTACATTCTTAATTCAAATTCTCCATAGAAATTTTAAATAAAAAATGTAAAGCAACTTGGCTGGTGAAAAAGGTAATCGAACATACTTTTAAAAACAAAATGTGTCAAACAAAAATATAAATGTCACGAACATGAAAGAATTTAATCTACAAGGTGAATATTCATAAGTATTAAGTGACTACGGTGGGTCAGCGACTAATTTGTGGAAATCAAACGTGACTAATCTTAAATTTAATTTGGTGAAGACCTATTTGTTTTGTCGATTGTATATTGTTCCGACCTTGTGTGTGTCGTGCTCGATTTATTTGTTGCCAGTGTTTTGTTTACGTTAAATTAAGGTGCGTATGTACGGGTGTTAAAATATGTTGGCTTTTAGGCAATTTCTTGTTCCACCACCTATAATGTTTCACTTTTGATCTAATGGTCCAAACTCCAAAGAACGGCGGTAAATTCTTAAATTCTTCGTTCAGGGTAACCGTATTTTTTCTATTAGAAGTCGACTTAGAGGCTTGCCAGTTATGAATATAAATTCAATTACGGAGCAACCTGTTTTTGTCCCTTAGATAAAGTTCCTAAAATTTTTTCACAGAGTACTACCACAGCATAAATTAAAATTGTACCAAAGGCTTTGGTCATAAATAAACCCAGATGATTGCCGGGAAGCTGTGGACAAAGTTTTAACGAAGTGATTTCTGCGCAAAATAAAGTTTGTTACCATTCGAACTGGTTCTACTATAACCTACAATACAAACGTAATGGCGTACTAATAAATTGATTTGACTGTTACTGCACTCTTTTTTAATATTTCAAAATCGTTTAGAAAACCTGCTGATCAGAAAAAAAATCTAAAGTGAACTTTACCTTTAACAAGCTCATTTGCTAATCAAGGTTGTCCGTATTTGCTCACTCATTTGATTGTTTTAATTCAGAATGATTCCGCCTGGTTTTGTCCAAAATATATCAAAGGACACGCAAAAATTGAGTTGAAGCTATGAAATTAGATTTCCTTTGAGTACGTCACAGGACGTAACAAGCGGTCGCACCGGATGAAGGGAACAATAAGCCAACAAGCCCTGATCACTGTGTAAATTCGTATTACCCTATATTTACCTTCGATGTCGGTGAAAAAGAGTCATGTTTCGCCCGAAAATGTGTGTGAACATTGAAATCACACGGTAGTCTCGTGAACGTTGAAATCACACGGTAGTCTTGTAAACATTGAAATCACTCAGTAAACTCGGTGGAACGTGTGGTAATGATACTCGTGTTATATTGTACCTAATACAATTAACGTACCTAGCTGTTGTTAAACCAGACTAACAAGATTTATGAGAGATTGTTTGCTGTCACTTTGTAAAGATAACCAAGGAGTTTTAAGTTCCCGGAAATGTGAATTTAAACGAATTGAAGCAGGTCATCTAGTTAATTTATTTATTGTCCTCTTACTTTAATAAAGAGATTATTTTATCTTTAACGATTACTAGCCTCTGCTAGCGACTTTGTACGCCTCATAAGTGTTTTCTCATTTCAAGGAAGCATTATAGCATAGCATTATTACCATTATGAAAATACTATAATCTATCTCTGTGCCAAATTTCATCCAGATCCATTCAGCCGTTCTGGCGTGATTGAGTAATAAACAAACATCCATCCAAACTTTCGCATTGATAGGTAATATTAGTAAGATACAATATTAATAGGTTGGTACTTTCAGCGAGACAAAATAAATTTGAAGCCTGTTCATAATTTAGATTCCTGTCGAGAATAGTGGAACAGAAACTGCCTAGGTTTAAATTTTCAGTGGAAAAAAAAACATTAACTCTGTCGTAGGTATTTATGACATTCTTTTATGAATAGAAAAATCTTACCATTAATGGCCTCTATCTTTGGAAATAAATAAAAACTTCACTAATAAGATCAATCAATAACAATTGTTTCGGAAACAGTGATAAGGAAACAACATTTTTCGCCTTTAGCGAAAATTACACCAGCCTTTGGCAACAAATACTACATCTTGATAGAATATTATTGATAATATTTTGTAGATATGTTCGTACCATTGATTTATACAATAACCACACGGTGGACAGCGCGTTTTTCTGACGCCACAATTTGGTCATACAATGGTTGGTTATCTCTCAAGGCGACTTGAAAACGTATATTTTATTCGTATAGATATTCTTTCGTTCTTCTATTTTCTTTCAACTTAAGCGGCATCTTGCTTCATCGCATAATACGCTACCTAGATTCATAATAAGTATATAGATTATTCATGAACACTAATGAGTTACCTCTGTACGTTGTTTTAACTTCCCTTGTCCAAGCTCTAAACATTACCGTCTCCGTTCTCAAGAAATATCTATGTAAACAACCAATCTGTGTTGCATTCGAATAAAAAACGGACAAAAGATACAAAAATAAGTATATTTTCTCTTCGTATTTATTTACATACTGTCAAGTAAGATGACTGGTGTTGGAAGATAATACGATAATCTACGTCAGTCTTTATTAATTTGTCTTTATTTAATTATTTGTTGAAAGGTTCGTCACCCATTTAAGGTCCCTTGTTTATGACATCGTTAAATCACAGTGAAAACGTGGCCTAGATACTGCTCATAAAAAATTCAAAATCTTAAACGAGTATTTTTTAATTATTAATCACATTTCAAACTTCAAAATGTCAATCAATAACGGGAGGTCAAGTCGTAGCAATGAGGATTAATTGTTAATAACTAGAAACATTTTGACTGTTGGAGTATCGAGGATCTTTGCGAATGTCAGTAGGCCGCTAAATTTGCGCGTAGGCACGTCACGGGCTCTTAGTGAAATACTCCGCGATGTGCAAACAAAGCCCGCTGTTTTATTAGGACAAGTTTAAACATGGAGACAAAACAAATTTTCGTAAAGAGATCATCGATAGAAGTGGACCGTTTGCCTTGCGAACTTTGAATTGGAGCTTCAACGATATATCAAGGATATTTATCTAAGAATTCTAATATCCAGAACTATATAGGATCAGTCTATTATTTCTTGTATTTATCTATAGGAAATTATATAATATTTTGTTGTATCACAAATATCCTTGCCCAGAGAATGTCAAACGCAGCCACTCCGGGTCGTGGGCGGCACGTTGTACGAGCCATGGCTCGGTTATGGGATCGCTATAAGTACAGACAGTTTTCAACAGCCTGGAACATTTTAATAAACACGGTGATGTTCGGCAACATGTAAAAATGTTTCCAGGAAATTACATATTTATATTGCACTTTAACTGGGCCATTGTATTTATACATTATCGGTTTAAGTTATCAGTTACAGTGCCAAAAATAATTCGTATCTAAGTGAGTCACTGTCCTAATCGCGCCACATTTAGTTGATCTCCACTTTATAAATAAGAACAATAGAGTACTATAAAGCTTAAACTGTCAAAACGATGACGTTTTAATAACCCATTAAACTTAACAGCCAATGGTGACGCAGCGAAAAAAAAGATGGAGTCGTAACAAATGACGGCGCATAGATTTCCGTGGCGGACATTTGCCAGCAACGGACGGTGGACGGTGACCACAAGCGATAGGCTATTGAGGCACGCCGCAAATCGATCAGAAGCACGTCACACAATGACTGTCGCAAACAAAGATACGAAACTGGACGTGTCGATACGACGTTTAGTGTAAACTTTCATAATAGACGCCACTTTCGCGTACATATTGCCCATTGCGGACGCTGAAGAAAAAGTATGTGACTAACAAAGGAAAACCTAAATACAGTAAACGTTTAGTTACCCACCAAAGTGATGGATCACCATACTGTTTGGCGATAGTATGTAAATTAATATTTTTTATGAAATGTCCAAATCAACCAATTAAAAACATTTCATCCAGTCTTTCATTTTAACGTAGTAACACATAAAAATGTTTGGAACAAACATATTCTAAACAACTGTCTTTGTTTTTAGCTCCGTTACGGATATTTTACCACAGTGCGTACACAGACCTAGGTATGAATCGTACAACTATGTAATATCTAGATCGAATATTTATGCCAGGGTTGTTAATAAAAACTTTAATGGACTACATAAACTATTTCCACTGCTGTCAACAAAATATTGACACAAAACGCACGAAAACTCATACGAAATTTACAAATGCGTATTTACACATGGTCAAATAAGAATAGGATAACGTAACGTAAGGACAAAGGCCTTTGACACGAAAGTATCGACTGTTTACTTACAAGATCCGCATAATATTATTTACCGGCCCACATGAAGGATGCAAATCTATAAGCACCATCAATAAACTTTAAAAGCCACTACATAAAACTATCTCAAGTACCATAAAAACTTGAGTATCTCCGCAAACAATTCGGTCGAGATTCACGGACGGACCCGCAAGCATGGCTAGTCTCTCAACGACAAAGCTGTATGTCGGTCACGGTCTCTAGTTATTCTCGTACCCACTGGTCGAGTGTAGGCCGGCTCTTTTGTTAAGGCTCCATAGGACCTCTTAAAGTCTCAATGTAGATCGAACAAGGAACTGTGTCATCGAACAATGGAATTGGTTCTAATATACGTTTATCTTTGGACGTATACGTACTGATTATGTCGTGCCCCTTTTATTGCCTGAAGTCTAGTGGAAGTCGTTTTGTCGAGCGATGAATAGTTTGAGCGTTTGTGGAAGACTTTTATGAAATAAGGTTTCGCTATTTTGGTTATTATGCCGATTCATGAGAACTCTTGCTTTCCTGGTCATATTTTTGCTACTCTTGGTAAAAAGTTGTTGATGTTATCAGTTAAACATAAAAAGTTTTCTGAGTAATTTTAATTTCAAGAAAAACACCCTGAAATCAACCTTTTTACCCAAACGTAAAAAGGTAAGCAAATAATAATCTTATCAAACATAGTCCTTTTTATGATAACGAATGAACCTTCTAAATTGTTTTATTGTTATAATTCGCGTCGCGGCGTCTAAGATGAACATAATAAATTGTAAGTAACAAGTTACAAAACAACAAAGAATAAGAAAAGCGTGGAGGCGCGTAATTCTGTTTTAAAACTTTTCAGTAATAATTTTGCGGGGACTCTGAGCTAAATTGACATAAAGAACGTGACTCGTTAATCTGGTTTCGTACATTGGTCACAAACTCTTTACAAATTAACGACAAACTTTGTAAACTTTTTTTTTGTTATTTATTGGATCGTGACCATTGTTTATAGATGTAATTTTTGTAACACGACAAATTTCGAAAGTGGAATACATAATATTTATAGTGTTTTTAGTACTTCTAACTTCTTAGGTCTTAAGGAACTCATCTTGTGAGTTGTTTTAGAAATTACAGTGATTATTTACAGTGTTAGAAAATGTTTAGCCTTTCTCCTCTCGTAAGTCTTGTAAGAGAGGTTTATACAGTTAATCAGATAAGAGATTACCTCATTAATGTTATTACAACGATCCCAACCACTATAAGAGAACATTAAGTTAATGAAAAAAATGATTAACTCGACGACCTTTAAACACCTCATTTTCAAAAATCTCTTGAACATATTTTCCGGGGCCGTAAACCGAAGATTCCATTAAGTAATCAAACCGACGTTCGCATGAAATATCATTAGAATTTTATGATAATGAGTGAAATAGTGTGATTCGTGTGAAAGCTTTTTTAAGTGCATATCAGAATGCATACAAGACTCATCTGGAATGTCTGAGCGTCAATGAAACTGTAAAATAACTTTATTGCCGTCCGGTCGGGCACAGGAGCGCATAATTCCACCATAAAACTGAGTTTTATGATAGGCAACAAGGCACAACTCTTTACAGTTTACTAAACTGCTGGTGTAACGCCTGCAGACGAATGGAATCTTCATATTTTTATATCGCCATCGTTTTCAAGATAGAGACATGGAAATAAAAAGTACTGCAGTACCACAGCTCTAATATTAGAGGCGCCAAGTGCTGAATAAGTCGCGTCGAAACTAAGTATAGAAACATCTATATTAAGTAAAGTAGGAAATAACCTTGATGGTTAACCCTCGGCGTGTTCCAAATTGTTTACAACCCCAAAGTTATACAACTCTGTGGCCATAATATTTCATGTAACTACTCCTAAATAGAATTAAATCGGGTATGTCACTCCGCATCAATTTGCGTGGGGAACGATACGGAATCGGGAACTGAACATTCTTTATTTGATTCACGTCGAAGTCACCAAGTAACGTGTTTCACCTTGAATCTTCGTTCAAAGGAATTTCATTTTCGCTACTAGCTCTGAATACTTTTGAAATATTTGGAATCTTTCTAACTTGGCCAGAAGGTAAATCTTGTTTTTACACTTTTTCTGAGAAATAAAAAGGGTTCACGTAAAAATATCGTTGTACCAATTAGATTTTCATTGTTCAAACTGCCATGTTGTCACAACTACTTTTACAAGAAAAAAGGTACTAATTTAAAACACATTCGGTGTTCAAATTACAATTGATAACAGGTTTCACACAAAAATTAATAAAAGAAAATAAAAATTATATTTAGAATGCTAAAAGGACAAGGAATGATAAAACTCAGCGTCGTGCTGACACATTAAACCTAAACTTGTTTGCCACGATCAAATGAAAAAGTAAAAAAGCTGCTATCCACTTTACGTGGAACGTGATGTTCACTTTAAAATAACGTACACGTACGTTACAGGTTATTAAAACACCTTCACGCAACAACAGACTAACTTCGTTAGCTCAATAAGTTGGTGCTACGAAAAGCTACGAGGTTCTAAAAACGTGCTACGAGAATGCTACGCCGTAACCACGTAGCAAAATCGTACTTTGACTTTGCTTTGTCAAGTATATGAATGTTTATGAGTACGTATTAAGCCTGTAAAAATTCTAACCACCGTTGCTCAAAGCGTTTTGTAAAATTTAATTATTTTAATTTTGTGTCCTAACCTTCAAAAGTATCATATAGTAGGTAGGTACTCATACTATTTTATTAATTTTACTTTAGGCCATCGCTTTCTTAATTGTAAGACGCCTCATCATCATTATCAGCCTATTAATGTTCCCACTGCTGGGGCACAGGCCTTCTCTCTGTAAGAGAGGATGGGCCGTAATCAATCACGCGGGCTCAGTGCGGCAACATGTCACATATCTTTGATTTTTTGTTTCCAAGACATCCGGTTTCCTCACGATGTTTTCCTTCACCGTTTTGAGAGCAGTGTATATGAAATAATTTACACAAAGTAAAGCGCCTGCCTGGGTTCGAACACTCGACCTACAACTTGTAAGTCGCGGCCGATACCACTGGGCCACCAATGCTTTTACTCGCACGACGCACTTGCTCTTATTTCCTTATACAAATAAGATCATTAAAAACTTATGGAAAAGTTAATATTCTTGTGAAACCCTTACTCTACTTAACAAAGTACGATCAATGAGTCTCTACCCTAAAGACTTGGCTGGTAAACCGAGTGGCGCGCATTGGACGGTAGACTCAACTATTGGGCAAACAAAGCATAAAATGAAAGCTCCAAGCAAAGAGTCCTGGCATTGATGGAGAAGCTCTCGCCATTATTACACGCGACTCAGTCGAGTATTAAATTCTACCGTTTAATATTTTTTTGTAAAACTTGTATTTTATTATCGTCTCGTCTCTTGTTGGAGTCGTCCAGAGCATCTTTTTATTTCAGCTCTCATTCAGTTGCACCTGTCCTGGTGTATGTGTGTAGTCAAAGATTGCAAGTTAAATTTGAACCCCATCCCGGTGTTCGATTCAGCTGAAATGGTTTTTAATATAAAAGCTTGTTTGTTTATTTATTTTTAATAAAAGCTAGTTTTATATAAAATTTTGTTTAACATTTTGTTTGAAAATTACTTTTTTATGCTAGAGTATGCCAAACCAGTAGGCTGCCCACTTGATAGAAAATGGTGGTGAATCATAGCAAACAGAAGATAGGTCGGTTTGTTTTGTTTTAGTACAATTCAATAATTATTTTAAAACTAGAAACATCTCTTATTAGTATCAGGAAAAAGTTAAGATACCATATAAATATTAAGTATCGTTTAAAATATTTTGTACAGCAAGTTTAAACCTCAAACAAACCACAGAACAGTAAAATCGGCTACATTACCTAAGCTCCCACGCACGAGTGGCACACTCATCAAGTACTTAATAAGCGTTTGTACGTCCATCGCGGAGCACAAATCATATTTGGATGAGCGGGAATAGCATCAC
Source organism: Orthosia incerta (assembly GCA_948252205.1). NCBI lineage: Eukaryota > Metazoa > Arthropoda > Insecta > Lepidoptera > Noctuidae > Orthosia > Orthosia incerta. Next base: position 15,036,211 of record OX411748.1, read on the forward strand.
GTTCATCAGTGTACCACTGAAGCGGGGCGGATGAAGTGGAGTGTGACCGCAGCGTTCAGACTTATTAAATAACTGTTTGTGTTCCGCGACTTTGTTCGCTTCTAAACTTTTATCCGTAAAACTCAGATTTAGTTTCGAAAAATTATCTCTTATCTACGGGTGTATTTACAATGTACGACGTATATTCCAAATATAAACTTTACGTAGAGATGCTACTCAAAAATTGGCGCGTAGTGGTTTTACGTAGAAATTGGTGCGGATAGGTGCTACGCCTAACTTGGCGCGTAGTGATGCTACGCACAAAGGTGAGCGAAGAAGTGCTATGCCCACGCTAGTTCGTAGACGGTCTAAGCAAATATTCAAATTACACACTAACACCAAAACCAAACCACCAAATTGGTGTTAGTCATTTAGTCAGACACTGAATTACCTATTGTATCAGATGTTGATAATAACGCATTCGACTACAAATGATTGGAAACCCAATTAATCAAATGAAACGGATGTCAAATTAATCGCTGTTCGCACAACTCCTGAGATTTATGTCGATCTGTTTTAGATAATTAATTGAGATCTGTAACCTGAAAATTGTAAATAGCAGACGATTTGTGTGAAAACATTCATTCTGATAGTCGTTGATTACTTTTTGTAACATATTGAGGTTTATGTTATAAGTAACTTGTATTTATGTTATTAGGAAAACATCGTGAGGAAACTGGCATGTCCTAGAACCAAAAATTCGAAGACATGTGATATCCACCAACCCGCACTGCACCTGCGTGGTGGATTACGGCCCATTCCCTTTCACAGAGAGTAGGCCTGTGTCCCAGCAGTGGGAATATTAAAATGCTGCTGATGATGATAAACTTGTATTCATTTTAAATAAATAATTCGTTTTGAAAGACAAGCTTTTAGCTAACCATGCAAAATTGCAAAATGCATCAAAATTTCAGCTCAATCGATCCGAGAGTCCTGTTTCAAAATTCAGTTGCAAGATTTGACGCATATATACTAACTAACCAACTAACTAAAAAGGCAAGTTAAATACAAGATTGTAAAAATAGTAATCTGCATTATCTGTACTACACAATCTTTGTCGGGCCGCCTGCTATTACTACGAAGCAATACTCTAAGAGATGGTACTAGCATAAAATGTATAGACTTCAAATGAACGCTAGATAATACAACAATATAATTATGTATTTAAAACACTATTTGTTGATACTGATAGTTGATGAACTATTGTAAAACTTGAACGTCATCGGTGACTTTTGTAATAACGATATATCATAGTGAAATTACGCATTTCAACTTTTCTGCAGTTATTTAAAAATGAAAAATAAACACTTCTCTGAATAAACACAAATAAAATCGGGCAAAATAAACAGATATTAAATCATTATTTATTGGAATGAATTGAAAGTTGATGATAGTTACGTATTTTTGGTTTCAATACCTGGAAATTATTGAAATCGCTTTGTTATTCATTGTCAGAACTGCCCGAACTTTACGTCCATCATTGTGTAAGGAAGACTTGCCCGTAAAACCAGGAAGTTATAACCAGAGTGTACACCAATCTACTTTACTGAATTAAAATAGTTACCAAACAATGCGTTCTCATACAATCGCCCCAATCACTAACTACAGAGGATTACATTAACCTAATTGATCACTGAGCGAAGGTACGAAGTACCTTAAACCTTACATGGAAGCATATGGGAAACAGGTGAAAACTTAGAATTCGTAGGTTTGTAATCAAACTTCACAGTAGTCGTTATTTGTAGAAATTAAATCAGATTGAATTGAAATATTTGAGTAGACTGCGGGGATCCACTGGATGCGAGACGCATGGGGCCGGTCAATGGGGGAGGCCTATGTCCAGCAGTGGACGTCTTTCAGCTGATATGATGATGATGTGAGTATCGGTTCTGGTTAGGTTGTATGTGACATTTGAAACAAAACCAAACAGGAGTAAAAGTAAACACCAATTTGTGATGAATCTAGAAGTTGTTTTTTTTTTTGCCAGCAGCAAAGATGACAGCCTTTTAACTCACCATAATGCTAATTAAGGAGTTGACTAGGTACCTACAAGTATTTCATCAAAAAATCCCTACTTTTAGGTACACACGGTTACTACATAGGTTCTTGTTTATAAGCTCAGATAAAGGCCACAAGGTGACAAATAAAATTACTCGACCGTAACTAATGAAAGGTGGAACACCTTTCGACGTTAAGTGGCTATTGCACAGATTACCTACTGACATTATTTTGGTAAAATATTCTCCAGATGAAAATATTGACTCTCCTTCATCAATTTAAGGCTTTACGTTTACGACAAATGCATATAGAGAAGAAAATGAATATTCCCTTTTGTTTTGTTTAGATGTAGCAAAGATTTGTGTTGCCTCCAACTCCAGTCTTAATCCAATGGAATTGGAAAAATAATCCAACAATTTCAAAGTTGGAAGAGTCGGAACATAGTCCTCTAAGATCCATGCGATTACATTCTAAAAGACTGCTTTCCAAACATTTAACTTCAACTTGACTTCAGTGACTTGAATAAAGTATGTAATTAAGTGAATGGTGTAATTACATATTTATCTTAGTAATTAGATATCTTAAGGAATAAACATGTAAAAGTAAATGGCAGATAATTACGTTACAAATTAGATACGTTCGAATATTTTGTGCCTATTGCGGTGTGCTAATTTTAAATTAGAGAACATTAATGTTCTGTAATTAGAGACGGGTTAATTTATTCTGAATCTGATACGTACATATATTTACAGTGTAATCTCAAGTGAGATCTTAGGACCCATCCTTTATATAGGTGCGTGTCTACACAGTAAAAGTATGTAAAAGAGCCAGAAAAAGAAACCTACCTATTTATCCTGTAGGTACTTACAACTTGTTGTAACATGGTCAACTAAAATTTAATGAATGAACAATATCTAAATATTTACTTAAGAAAAAGTTTTGATACACTTCCCGAATGACGATTACGGGAAAAGTGATTTTTAATACGTGTTTGAAAGTTTCAAACGGTGACCGGTCTGTGGGGAACTCATCTTCTTTGATAGAAGGCTTCCTTAATTTTTTATTACTAACTAGCTGTCCCACGCGGCTTCGCTCCCGTCAACTGGCTACCTACCTACCCTACATACATGAATGTTGCGTAACTTTAACCGCTTACGCAGCGCACTCAATGGAAGCTGTAAAAAAGGAAAGGAAGCCCGTTTGAAGGAAACGAAGCGTAGGAAGGTTTGCCCGTTTTTGCAACATTTTTCATTTATGCTTGGCTCCTATTGGTCATAGCGTGATGTTATATAGCCTATCCAACAAAAAATATTTTTCAATTCCAATCAGTAGTTCCTGAGATTAGCGCGTTCCAACAAACAAACTATTCAGCTTTATAATATTATATATATATACAGGATAGATTCACATTATTAGTAGGTAATAAATATATGATATAACCAACATACATTAAACATCCCGCTTGTATTCCCCGAAGGTTTCAAGCCCAACTTTTTGATCCATAGTTAACTTAACCAAAGGTTAAATATGCTAACTAATGGTTTCAAATTTCGGTAAAACGCATTTATTCATAAATTGTTAGTCTTAGAAATGGTAGAATATTTAAATTTCTAACTTATTTGACCATTGGTTGAACTAACTACGGATCATAAAACTGGATCTTAGTAGAGGTGCATAATACCCACATTTTTCAGATATTTTAAAGAACTTCGTAACAGGGGTGAACTTAGTGTCATCAAACGTGCACCCATCTAGGAAATCCAGATAGGAAAACCCAATAAATTGGCGCAACTAGGGAATCAATAAAAAATCAAGGAACTCAGGGCCTCATGCCCACTGGACCAACGTGGCAGTTATTATTTATTATTCATCCTCATCATCAGCCTATTAACGTTCCCACTGCTGGGACACAGGCCTCCTCTCTGTGAGAGGGAATGGGCCGTTATCCACCACGCGGGCCTATTGCGGGTTGGTGGATATCACATGTCTTCGAATTTTTGGTTCTAGGACATGCCGGTTTCCTCACGATGTTTTCCTTCACCGTTTTATTATTATTAAATAATAGGTTCCTCTTTCAGGAGCCCTGACCACCGGTAGCTTGGACCCTGCTCCCGATGCCGGTGGGCTACTATTTTTATATATATTTTTTTTATAATATAATATTTAAAAACCGGCCAAGTGCGAGTCGGACTCGCTCACGAAGGGTTCCGTACCGCGATCACAAAAAACGGCAAAAAAGTCACGTTTGTTGTATGGGCACCCCATTTAAATATTTATTTTATTCTGTTTTTAGTATTTGTTTTTATAGCGGCAACATAAATACATCATCTGTGAAAATTTCAACTGTCTAGCTATCACGGTTCATGAGATACAGCCTGGTGACAGACGGACCGCGGAGTCTTAGTAATAGGGTCCCGTTTTTACCCTTTGGGTACGGAACCCTAAAAATGTAAAAGTGTGTATATATAATAAATAAATGGAATAATAATAAATAATAACTGCAGAATAAAAAAATAATCAGTTATTTCACCAATATTTTGCAGCGTAATTTTAATCAAAAAACTTTCTTCGAGTTGCCCAAATACGTACGTGTGTTACATTAATTTTATTCGATTAACTAGTAGGTAAAGTTTGGCATATTTCTATTATACGACTAGTACAAGTTTCCGTATTAGAACCCCCTACCTATTGAAACTGTTAGACCCTACTCGTAATGATTTCCTAAGTGCTTTTGTTTGGAACTGTTTAACAAAAAGATGTGGATGAATAAACATTACTAAAACTACTATTGAAGCAATTTAACTTGGGAACGTGAATGTCATAAAAATAATTGCCAAGCATATATACTTAGTATTTTTAATATGTTTTTATCTCTAGAACCGAAAGTTTTGAAAATCAATTATTAAATCTTTTACATATTTATTATTATCATTATATTTCATAAGTTTTCTTCTACTTTCATAACTCTAAAGCAAATAAAAGACTTCTTAAACAAATAAGATTTATAAGATGGGTAAAACTTTTTTTATTGTAGTTTAAATTATGATAGACTCTCTCACTGATTAAAATATATTCCACGGATGAATTATCACTTCATTAGTGCTTTTTATTAAAAAAACATTGCACGGCATCTTTCAGCCAGGTGCTTGTAAATTCCACGGAAATGTAATTAATATTCATCAGCGCTTTAGTACCAATAAAAAGAAAGACAACTATAACAAATAAGCTTAATTTGTTTAGGCGAAATTAATTAGTAGAGTCAGGTATTTTTTGCAACCCCTTTAAGCCTTTAATTCGGGCGTTTAATTACTGCCTACGAGTGACCTTGCTATCTCATCTTGAAGTCGTGGGCGCCTGAAAATTAGCACCAACACTTAACGAAAACTAAACTCTTTACTCTGCATATCATTACGCCGATGACATAGAAAAATGTATGCAGAATATGAGTGAAGGAAAATGGAATATAAAAAAAATATTTGGTAAATTATACGAAGACGCGTCGTCTTCGTATAATTTTCCGGAATGTTTCCCAAAATCATTTACTACGTAACTTTCAGGATTATTCAGTGTAAAAGTGTAATAAACAAACAACTCTACATATATATATATTATTTTATGGATAATTATAGTTATACGACGTATGAGTATGTTTCATAATAAAACTTGTTGTTACATTTTAATTGTGTTGATTTATTGGAACTTCCCGACCTGAAGTTTTTGTAAGCAGCCATGAAGAAACGGTAAACTATTTGTGTTCAAATTTTGTTACGTAAATTTTTGTGTAGTAAAAATAATCAATTTATTTTTGTCAAAATCTTACACTTGCCAAGGAAGAATTAAGGACATTCTGTTTGTTCGGCATTTTCAGGTCACAGACGTCCTATAACCACAAAGTAGTGGTTGTTATCCACCGAGACGGACACTTAGCGTTATCAAACAATTTGCAAGAGAGTTTAAACTTTATAAACACATCAACACGGTCTAGGGATATTTCATACTCAATTAAATAACTCGAAAAGTACTGGCCGCATTGGCATCTTTTATACACCGATTTGTTTGTAATTTATCTCAGACTAATTCCAAATTCAAATTTTTGAAAATTCTTTTATTTCGGTGGCATAAAAATGTCTTGATGTGTAGGAGAGGAAATTTTCATTCGTGCAAAATTTAGAAAACAATACGAATTACGTTTAGTTACAGTTTTTTTTTCATTTTTAAACGAGAGATAAAGTTAAAATTGAGGTATTGTAGCCATGCAACGCCAACATTTGACGAGGGCGGAGATGTTACGAGCTGTGGGAATGCTGGAAGCTGGGCCTGTTCAGCGTAATGTTGCTGAGGCCATAGGCACCCACCAAAATGTAATTTCAAGATTGTGGACACGCTATCGTGCCACAGGTGAAGTAGCGGAGAGGCACCGGGGGCCAAGTCGCATCACTACCCCCAGACAAGACCGATTTTTGCAAATTACTGCGCGAGCTCAACCAAATGCAACGGCGACTCAATTGGTCCAAAGGCTGCGAGTGGAACACCAAGTGCTTGTGAGTGACCAAACTGTAAGAAGGCGACTGCATGAAAGCAATCTACGCTCTCGTAGACCACTTCGGGTCCCACCTTTACGGAGAGGCAATCGTGGACGACGATTAGAATGGGTTCGGAACCACGTGGACTGGGGCCGTGAGCAATGGTCCAATGTGCTGTTCACGGATGAATCCAGGTTCGGCTTCCATCCAGATTCACGAAGGACGCGTGTTTGGCGAGTTTCTGGACGATGGAGCCGTCTTCAGAACCCTCAGGAAGTTCACCCATACCAAGGAGGAACAATTATGGTTTGGGCAGGAATTCGTCTTGGAGGACGGACGGATCTCGTTTGGGTGCGGGGCAATATGACGGCAGAACGATACGTCCAACAGGTGCTGGGGCCCGTAATCTTGCCCCACAGAACACAAATAGGGCAAGATTTCCTGCTCATGCACGACAATGCCCGGGCACACACGGCGAGAACGGTAGCAGCTTGGTTACATACACACAATGTTAGGGCCTTAGACTGGCCTGCTCAATCGCCAGATCTAAATCCCATTGAGCATGCGTGGGATATGCTGCAGGAAGAGCTCTGAAGGAAGTTCCTGAAAATCTGGCTACAGAAGATCAACTTTTTGCGCACCTCAGAAGGACATGGGACAATATGCCGCAGCAAGACATTGACAACCTTGTTCTGAGCATGCCGAATCGTTGCCGATGTGTTACGAACATCATGGGCGCTTTCTCAGACTACTAACTTCAAGTTTATAAACACAAATTAAATGATTTTCTATTTTTTTCAGTTTTTACTCATAAATTAAAAGTTAATTCATATACGGTTTCCGTCTATGCTTCATTTTTTTCCATAAAATCCTGAAATTTTAATCGAAGTACCTTAACCATTATAAAAAAAATGGTAGAATATTAAATAACGTATCTTTTAAATATATACATGTCATATAAATAATTAACACATTGATAGTAATTCGCTTTTTTTTAAAATATCCCTAGACCGTGTTGATGTGTGTATATTAATTCATGCAAATGTCAGCGTGTCTAAGACGACTAAACAAATTAAAGCAGTATCTATAACATCACTCTCATTCAGATGGATTGAAAGATGATAGAAAGATATAGCTAAATATTTTTTCTAACTCTAAGTCAGTAATAATTATTAATAATATGTTTGTTTTGTTTTTCTTTATTTTTATAGACTAAAAAAAACATTATTATTATTATTAAAAAATGTAACAAATATGTATACAAAATGAATGGATGAATGGATGGAATAAATGGAATAATAATATTAGTTTAGTCGGTATATAAATATTATCATTAAATTTACTTAATATATTAAACAACAATCTCGTAACAATTCCATCAAAAATATTTTAAGTGGGAAGTTCCAATTCAGAAGAAACATCTCATACAAATATTAATTTTTATCAGTCTCAGTTAGCGAGAACACACAATCAATCAATATGCCTTATAATTAAACGTTTTCAATAAAATTTCGTTCAGAAAATTTATTTACGATGTCTCAATTTTTGATATATGTGTTGTACACGCTTCAATAATTCGTTCGTTTAAAAATGAACGGACATATTAAAACTCTTTGCTGTGATTGCGTTTGCGACGTACGAGTTCTTTTTAAGCTTCACGCACGTTCTTCGAATACGGATTTACATTAATGGGATTATGTTTATTGAAAAATACGGCATGCAGCTTATCTCGTTTCAGAATTTTCGTCTTAGTATAAGCATGTTTTGAATGTACCGTTATTAGACGCCACTTGAAATTTGAGAGGAGAGTTAGGTATTTATTTCTGATATTTCGGGGTAAAGTGACTATGCTGGCTTCACTTTGGGGTCTCGATCTCTAGTATTACCTACTATAGTACATTATGGTACAAGTGTGCAATGTTGATGATTTCTGCTGAGGCACCATTTAGACCTGAGCCGTAGGTGAGGGTCTTAAGAGAGCGGTAATCATTAATACACACGTGTAACATACGACGTTTTTCAACACACTTGTGAAGAAAATAACAAAAAAAAAAATTCAACAGTAAAAACGAATTGTGAAATTTTTTCACAATGGCGGGCAAAATTAATCAGTTTTCCTATGTTAAATGCGCAACAATGGCGATAGGCCATAGACTAAAAGAATGAGGTTTCTTTTTTTTTGACTTTTCGTGGATAGTGTTTTAGCCACGTACAAAATAGGGAATTTAATTTTTTGTTAATTACTGAGCAAATAAAATTTACATTTGAGTGAAAGTTTTATTTATTAAACACGTACAGTTGATATTATCTATTTAAATACGAAGTTGCATGAAATGAGCAAGCAATTATTATTAATTTATTTGTATTATTGAGCGCCATCTTTTTTGTATCGAAACTTTTTTAAGAACAAAGCAAGTCAACAAAGAAATTAAAAAAAAAACTCTATAACTCACTTGTGAATATAATAAATAGCAATGAAAAAGTCACAGTTTGATAACAGGTATCATTATGTGCCTAATTGCGGTGAAATTAGAGCCACTTTATGAACAAGTGTGTTGAAAAATTATTTGAAATGTACCTATAGGTGCCTGGAGTTAATTAACTGTTACAATTTTATTTGTGTCAATATCACGCCACAAATTAACGATTCTTCGATATCAATTCTTCCAATTCAGTTTGTATAGCGTATAATTGTTGTTTTTCTAGGACCATTGAGTCGGCTTTCCATATATGTTTCATTGTGTTGAAAGATATACGCGTACAGTATACTATTATACGGCCTCATTTGATTTGAGGCCCATTCATATCCATTGTGTGGGAGAATGCTCACGAGAAATTATTTCATTAGCATTTTTATAACAATGACTCAAAATACACAAGGAAGTCACAAATATTTATCAATTATAAAAATAAATTTCTTCAATTATTTATTTAATTTTCAATTTCAATATTTATTTTTATGCAAAAATCTCTCATTTCGTCTATCTCGTTTTTTGGCCAGTTTTCACAGAAAATCTTCAAATCTTTCTGACGCAAAGCTTCCTAGTAGAGAGGCTTTGTTCACCAAAATAAAATAAAAAACATACATATGAACAGTGCCTCGGCCATGGTCAGGGTTACACAACCCATCGAAGTTAAAACTACACTTTTTTATAAACTCAACTTTATTAAAATGCTCTGATACAAAAATACCTATTACTTATTACCTAGCATGGAATTATTCATACTCTATTGTGTGATTCGAAAGATTTACAGCATTATCATTAGCAAAACTAACACTAACTAACCTAACCACAGGATTAGGTTAAACACTGATAGGCAGATTCTTAATTTAAATTCTCCGTGGAAAATTTGAATTATGAATCTGTTAATCAATGTTTAACCTTATCATAAGAGTAGAAAGTGTCTAAGGTATTTAATGCGCTCTCTACCTTTTTGGCACTGGTACCTAATAATGACACTGTTTTATACCAGTATAATGTGCTAGTACTAGAAACTCTAATTTTAGTATCAGGATAGATTCGTGAACATTTTTTAGACAGGTGGCACACGCGACACACGATTTACACAGTGGGTAGGCGCTTTTTCAGACCAATTGTATTACAGAGCTGGGATTAAGCGGCGTGAAAAGCTGATTATACGTTTTTGGGGATTTTGTCTTAGTCTGTGACCTTTATTTTCTGTGATAGTGTCTAATTCTCTGTTGAAAATCATCGTACTGTTCCAAAATAAAGCTTATTCACGGGTATTTCCAAATCCTCAAGTTTTTTTTAAGCTTTTTGACTTTACTTTGAAGGAGAAAGGGGAAGCCTTTCCCCAGCTGTGGGACACTATTTAAACTACATGAAACATTGAGTTTCTCTACTAAAGTTATTTCGTTAAAATTTCCGGTTGTCACTGTCACGTCTTGGCAATTTTGAGTAAAACCCCGAAAATTAAATAAAGTATGCCAATTTCATTCAAGAAAACAAATAACTGTGAGTGCAATGCTAAAGCCGCTGGAAATAAAATAAGATTTTAATCAATAACAAAAAAATAATCAAAGTGGACATTGCACGGAGTCAGAAAAGTTAGCAAGATTGCCGGAGCCAATTCTCTAGGATTTAGTTAATCACTGCCTGAACAAATGCATGGAGTTTCTTGTGCATTCTTCTCCATAACAAGCTACTTTCCGAATTCACGGTAGAATCAACTTTTATAACTTGTAAATTTTAATGTTCCTAACGTTAAAAAGTGCCGCTTGGTGGCCTACTTGAAATAAAATATCTTTGTCTTTATCTTTGAATAACATTTTTGGGCATTTGTTCTACAAGATGTTTTAAAAAGTATTGTAATAATTTTCTACTCTTTACCTGTAAAGTTATTAACATCATGGTCAAAATAGGTGAATTTATGAAGTAATATAGAAATATTATAATTTTGTTATAGATATTGATACTCGAGCTTATTCTACTCGATATAATTTTTTTGAGTTGACCTTTCATGGCACCCAAATTAATTATTCAGCTTCCATTTTATGAAGATTAGGATTTGTATTTTTGTTAATTAATAAAGTATTTCTTTTAAGTTTTAGACCTCTTTCAGTCTTTCTCCTCTCATTTCGAATATTGAAATCACTTTGATATCTACATGACGATTATTTAAAATAGATATTATTATGAACTATTCGAAAAATAAAAATGAGTTTACAAGTTTTAGGAAGTAAAACATTAATTAAATATGTTTAGCACTCTTTGAAGGTGATTAACAAAACTGGAAAAAATTTATTTAGTTAACAATCAATTATTATTATGTAGACGAATTTTTTGATGCGCAATGAGCCCTTTTCCCTCTCCCCTTTGTTATTAAGTTTGTTTTGTTATTATTCATAAGTTTTAAAATATTCAATTGTACATATTTTGTACATTAGTTTGTTTTTGATAACTTAGGTGCTTCTAGAGCCAGGTGAAACTTTTACAAAAGTCGTGATTAGATGTAATGTTCAGTTATTTTTACATTTATTAAAATTTTTACGTTGAAAATGCTTTTTCTAAAATCTATAGAATATACTTAGATTAAAAACCCGATATTTCCGGCTGCGAAACATTATTTTCATGGACCAAGTTATTCAATCGTGTCTATAAAAAAATTCAGAACAAATCTAAATATTTACGAGTGCACACAAAAGTTCCAAAATCAATTCAGTAATCATCGGGAATATTAACATTCAGATCGCATCTAACCCGTCACATATAAAGTACATGATATTTAACTCATACAATCCCATGAATATTTTTCTGCACGATGGAGCAATGTTGGACTTACCTGAGATGGTGTCGGGACCGGGAACGTTGGCTCGTCACTAGAGACTACTTCGAATCACGTTTTCGAAATGATCGCGCGCATTTAATAACAAAGTTTCAGGCATGCAAAAGCTTATATAGGTGTCCGCTCCGCCCAACGCACCGCCCCCTAGCGGGGCGAGGGGCGCTTCACAGCCTTCAGGCGGAAAACTTAACTCAACCACAACTTTTTCCAAGTTCTAACTTACTAACTTTTAAGAAAAAATTTGCGTGAAAGGATTCTTACGAAAAGTAACGTCGTTCGTGTGATTTTTATTCTAATACATGTTATATAAGATTAAATTTGCTTTTCAAATCTTTCTTTTGTGCGTACATTCTGTGGTTATCAAGTGTTTTTATGAAGTTTGATAATAATTTGCTTTATAGAATACCTAGAAATATCAAATAGGTCAGCAACTCTTCAATTACTTGATAATATGTTAATTTCAACATGAAAGCGTTTTTAAAATAATCACAAATATCGAATAAAAACAGGAAAATTTCTTTACAGGTAACATTTTGATTAAGCCGAATAAAATAGAGATGTTGAAGGAAAAAATGCCGACTAAATGGAGTTTTCTTTTCAATAAAAACATCAATTCCCCGACGGAGGCACCTTACCTAATCGTAATTGTAATAGGAAACAGTTCGGCGCCAATGGATTTGCCACGAAATCTCCTTCATACTATATTATATTGACTATTGATATTGTTCTAAAACAACATATATTTGTCAATATTATAATCGAGAAAGTTTTGTTTTTGTTGTTGTTTTGGTATTTTAGAAATTCAAAGGGAATTTAAAGGATTGTTTTTGGAACTTATGTGAAGCATTGACTTTTCTAAAAATAGCTTAATTTACACAATATAATTAGCATATTATTATAATAACCCTGATTAAAGCCTCTTCCTTGTGAGAGCTTAATAGCTTATTTGTCGCCAAATAGTTTTTACTCGTACTCTTCCGTATGTCATTTTTGTTATAGATATCTCTAACTTCTAAATATTTGGTAACAAAGTTGCTGTCTGCCTATGTGTGATTCTCCTCATACTTCTTCTAAAACACGCAACGAATTTTGATACTGTTTTTACTCATAGAAAGGGTTAAACGACGCATGTTTTAGTAAATAATAAAATGTACGTTCAATAATTACGTATAAGAATTTCCTAAAGTATTGGAAACAGTTGTTTTTCTAGATTAATTTAGAGCATCAGAAATATTGTTCTGATAATACTGAAATATTATGAGATACTCGTAAGTAGGAGAATTTTCTTTCAATATAAAAAATTGCGATATGAATTTAATCAAAACTAGTTAGAATTGAATATTTCTAATCTTGTGACTAATAACAAAACAAACTTACATACAAAGGGGAGAGGGAAAAGAGCTCATTGCGTATCAAAAATTCCGTCCACATCGATGTCAATGGGAAACTTGCCCAGAACGCTGGCAGCATTGCCAAGTTGAATGGCAATGCTGATTCCCTGGCTGAAGAAAAGGCCAGCCCTCTAGTCACGCGAACAGTCGACTAACCGTTTACTTATATCTCGAAACACTCGATGAGCACTCGGACCTCATGGACCTAATGTCTCAACCCCAAACGGCTCAAACGTATATGCCAATAAGGTTGTTATATTTGCGCCGTTTGAGATTTTCTGCACCAGCAGCAGCCGCCTCAGCACAGCCCGCCGTGCTAAGAAGATGGAATGGCGCAAGGGTATCGACACATGTTGCATCCCACACCAAACTAGTTAGTATGGTAGCAATTACTACTCTTAATATTTTTGTCTATCAAAACTACCATGGAGCTCGTGGCTAAATAATAACAGCCGCACGGGTCGATCATCAAGGTTAAGCAAAGCTTGACGAGGTCGGTCCGTGGATGGGTGACCATTTCAACATACTGAGTTTCCTCCGTGCCTCGGAAAGCACGTTAAGCCTTTGGTCCCGGCTGTCATTTGAAGATATTCGACAGTCGTTATGGGTAGTTAGAAGCTTGAGATCTGACACCAGTCTTGCCAAGGGGTACCGTGTTACCCGTTACTGGGTTGTGGAGGTCAGATAGGCAGTCGCTCCATGTTATACACTGGTACTTAGCTGAATTCGGTAAGACTGGAAGCCGACCCCAATATAGTTTTGAAAAAAGCTAGGCAGATGATGATGATGATGATGAAAACTACCATGAATCAGAAGAGATCCTGAATCGACAGTTTTATTTTGAAAACGAACGCCTTGGTTGTTAATCTATGGTTTCTTACAAAGTTGCCTCACGTCATTTACCATGATATTACGTATGAATATTTGAATAATGCATAACATTAAAATTAATGCATGCACAGACACCACAGTTTTATACCAAGTAATAAAATTGCATGAACTCATATTTAAATTGCTATTAGAACTTGACACCATAGTCTTGTAATTACATAATTTACGAACAAAATGTTATAACAGTAATTCTGAGGAATATGAATCTGCCTCTACTTATTAAAAATAAAAAACAGTGCCCGACAGAGTCCATTGTTTCTATTTACTAGCACCATATATTCTATTTATATATATTCTATTTATTAGCATTGTAAGTGTACCTACATTATGATGGATGCGATAAAGATTTGAGATTTGATTGCATTGTGCGTACAGCTAAGGAGTGGAATTACCTGCCGGAGTCTTTGTTTGCTGATAGTTACAACCTCGGGGTCTTTAAGTCAAGAGTGAATAGATTACTTCTAGGCAAGCGTGCTTCACCGTCGACCACATCATCGCTTACCATCAGGCGAGATAGTGGTCAAACGCGACCCTATCAAAAACAAAAAAAGAACAGGAAAGTAATTAGTAGGTACGTAATTGGCTATAGTTTTGTTTTTCGACGTAAATAATCCGTTAAAAGATTAGTTAGTCAGCAAAATTAGAGCCGCAGACGTCATTCGTCGATTCTTTTTTAATGCATCTTTGATAACTTATAGATTACTTATAGGTGAAAGTTCGCATACACATTCGTAAGATAAGTAAATTGGCAGTAGTATCGTCACAGCAATCATTTTCTCCAATTATCTATTCAATATCAGTTTTAGTAGAAGTATATTCGTGTATTTACTCTATCTGTTTGTTTTTATTTGAAATATTACTTAATCGTGATTTATTCTCAACTAGCTGTTGCCCTCGACTTCGTCTGCGTAACATTTGTACTTCAAATAGCCAACAATATTATTGTGCGATATATTTTTATATCGCGCAATAATATTGTAGGTGCATGGGACTCCTTACTTGAGAAATTATTAGTTCACCATACAATCTTCCACCCCCTTATGTGATGTCCGGTATAATAACTATCCTCAGGGTCACAAACTCAAACATACCAAATTTTATCTAAATTGGTTCAGCGGTGTAAGCGTGAAAAGATAACAGACGGACAGAAAGACAGAGTTACTTTCGCATTTATTATATTAAGTATGGATATTGCACCTACCACTAATTGTCTCTGTATCACCCAAAGGACAGGTAGAAAATGCCTAAGGTATAAGTCCGCCTCTATACGTTTGTGTGCATGAAGTATTAAATAAATACCTTTACAAATAAATTATTTTCCCAATTGTTCACTACTAGACTTAGGACCGATTTCTGAACTATGTGCTTGGAGTTAAGAACGTGTCAAATCCTATTTTAGTACCCAAACACAAACAAAATAGAACGACGCGCGGCCGCTTACTCACTTTGTGACCAATGTATGTAATTTTCAAAAGTAGAGTTTGACAAATACTGAACCAATTCCTAATTCAAAAATTGGTAATAATCCAGAGGCTCTAGGCTCGAGGCTTTGTCATTCAAAAATCGAAGGCTATAGTCGAAAGCCTAAAATGGATTGATCACGGTAATATACAACTTGTATGTAAGAGGTCGATCGCGCTAAAGTCAATAAAATTATTCATTCAAACATATATATTTTTTAAACAAGCTTTATTCGTTTTCTTCTCAGACCCCCTTTCGTTTAATATCCATATCATGTCAGTGTACAAAAAATAACTAGTCCGCCACCTTGGGCCGTCCTCCATATCGAATTTATAATGACGTCACTTAATTAAACATGCATTGTCATGCATTGTCAACTAAACGTGTATGCAAAATTTCGTCTTAATCGGTGGAGGATAAATGCTTTAAAATTCAGCTGCAAGATTTAACCCGAACATACATTGCTACAATAAAAGCTTGTAAAAATGTATGAGAATGTCTTACATACATTTTTCCAATCGCTATCGTGACGCTTTCGTAGGCAAAATATCACTTGTCTACCCTCAGGTGATATACTTTAATTGAAAAATAAAATCAAAGAATAAATATATTATTCATAATATAATCTTCATCGTAGTGCCTTGTATAATGATAAATGAAAAATGATTTTATTTCTGTAAGTTGGTTTTTACAAACACTTTTACATGTCGATCATATTTTTAAAACTAAATGAGGTCGGCGTTTCCTATCTGACTACTCTAAGAAGAAATGCCGAAACAAACTCAGAGGTCACAGTCTCTTTTAAAGTCCAGACAAAACAAAAATCTTGTTTAGATCATGTGAAGACCATGTAGATTGATGTCTGAAATGGTCTTTTGAGGAAAGAACCAGCCAGATTGAGTGGACCTGTCCAGTCAGTGCACGCATTTGTCAATAACCGATAAGCTCAACACAGAATTTAAGGAGCTCAACGATTCGACGAACAATACCAAAGAAAGGACATTCGGGTAGGCCGCAAAACTATTCAATATGCCAGACCACGATTAAAAACTAAGATAAATTAACAATAAAACAAAAAAAAAACTGTCCACATAGTCTTCACATTCACAATAATTAAAATAAAGTAATATAATACTTTCAAAAGTAAATATTCTTGTCATTGCAAAAAAAACAAAATTCACGGTGGAAAATATAAAAAATCAATATTAATTTTTAATTGGAGCAGTTTAATCCCAAGCCTTTTTTATAACAAATAATTTCACACTTCCACACGTGTTCACAGTAAAAACTAAGGAACTCAATCTACAGGTGTCGGTGAACAGCCGGACATCGCACGTTCTCGAGTCTTAGAACTGAGTTGTAACAGTTATTTCGTGATTGCATACAGCAACATCTTACAGTATTCGCTTTAGATTATTCGTGTTCTTGATGGACAACTTAAACAAAAAAAAACTTTTCTATCTAAGCTACATCTGAGTGTGAGGTGTAAGAATTTCCTGGTTGGGCAAAGTATAATTGTGTTTTTCTAACTGTAAATTTCGGTAGCAGACTGGAGTTTTGATTGATGGCAATAAGCACGCTTCCTATTACATGGAACTTAAATATAACTGGCGAAATATGTTGCACTACTGGTGCACTTGACGTAATGTTATTAATGAAAAGTGTAAAGTTGCCTAGTCAAGTACAGTACAACTATATTCACAAAAATGTAAACGAAGTTTGTCCCTCGGCAAACTTCGTGTTTCATCAGTCGTCGGCTTTCTATCAGTTGCCCTTTGCACTTGCTGGCTCAGACACTCGTACTAATTCGTTCTGATTCAGCAGCACTCAAATACCGTTCCGATGTCGCTTGGATCACTGTACTAGATGAACGATTTAAACGACCGAAACAGAATAGTACGTTCTCGTTCACCTAAAGGAATTGCTTCCTAATAGTAAATTTTAATAGTACATGTAGTACACAAGCCTAACTTGGTGCAGACCGGACGCTCTCAATCAACTTGGAAGTATATAGAGTAGTTAATACTCTTTAAACTTAATTAAATTTATTTTACAAAACGGGAGGCAAGCTGCTAAAGGAAAATAGGAAATTAATTTTACAGCTCTATACTACAGTTCACATGGAAATCAAAACAAAACAACAATAAAATACTTAGTTCTGAATTCAAATTATTATATATGATAAATCTAATTATTGATGGACATGGAAATTAGAATTCGTTTGTATTCGGAAATGCGATTTTTGCCGAGGGACATTAAGAAAATAGTTGTACTAAAGTATGGCAAACGAAGGTAGAGACTGAAAAAGCGCGGAAAATTTAAAAAATATCGGCATAGCAACCCCAAAACTAGTATGACATACCTGGAATAACCTAAGTTGATACTTTAGAATTATTTATTTTATTTCGTCTGAATAAAAATACTATAGGTAATTGAGGTAGGTAATATTTTAGGTATTATGTATCAATCTCAATAAAAAAGAACAACAGTATTCTATAATGATTTAGGTTTATTCAACTTATTAGCGTTATTCTAACTTATGAAATCTAACACCACACGTAAACAATCTTGTTTTTGTTTGAATTCGACGTCTTTCTCCTGATGTTTTTCTTGATATTTAGACATCATGCGAAACGACATCTCCCGTCATCCACTTTTAATTGTTTTATTCATTGTTCACTAAATAAATGCTATGATCAAGACCACAACAAATCACCAAAAATTGATGTTGACATTAGTACAGCATTGCCATATAAAAAGTTTGCAAATAACTCAAGTGTCTACTTTCGTTTGCCAGACTCTATAATATACATAACTACGTCATTATTCTGTTGTTTTCCTTGATCAAGGGGATGAGTTAAATTCCCTTTTGACATTTCTAATTTTAATTATTACAATGTTTAATTGTTCACAATAAAAGGCTGAACAAACATTCCATCCCACACGTCTATGGAATGCCATCAGGAATCGTTTTTCTCCGTGACATATGGCGTCATGACACTCATGCAGCAATCCATCATTTCTGCACCACTCGAGAACAATAATTACACATTGTGTTTACATAAAAAGCAATTAAAAATGATTTCTGTATGACGTACTCCAATTACACAAATATACGATGCCCATTATGGATGTGTGATCAGCGGTTAAAGTGAACGAACTCATAGATGAGAAGTTAAACTATCAGTTAGGGGCGGCTTGTTTGTAACAAACTTTTGGGTAGCTTCCCAGTAACCCAGTGAGCAAGTACATGATACAAACTATTTGAACAGATGTTAAGTCATCTAAAAGAAGAAAACTAATAGTACATTATGGTACAAGTGTGCAATGTTGGTGATTACCGCTGAGGCGCCATTGAGACCCGAGCCGTAGGTGAGGGTCTTAAGAGAGCCGAGGACGGTAATCATCAATACACACGTGTATCATACGACGTTTTTCAACACACTTGTGAAGAAAATAATACAAAAAAATCATTTTCAACAGTAAAAACGAGTTGTGAATTTTTTTTCACAATGGCGGGCAAAATGAATCTGTTTTCCTATGCGCGCGCATTTAACAATGACGATCGGCTATAGACTAAAAGAATGAGGTTTCTTTTTTTTTGGCTTTTCGTGGATAGTGTTTTAGCCACGTACAAAATCGGGAATTTCAATTTTTCTTAATTACAGAGCAAAAAAAAATTATATTTGAGTGAAAGTTTTATTTATTAAGCACGTACAAGTTGAAATTATCTATTTAATAAATACGAAGTTGCATGAAATGAGCAAGCAATAGGTACATTAATTTATTTGTACTATTGAGCACGATCTTTTTTGTATCGAAACTTTTTTAAGAACAAAGCAACTCAACCAATAAATAAAAAAAAAACTCTATAACTCACTTGTGAATAATAGCAATGAAAAAGTCACAGTTTGATAACAGGTATCATTATGTGCCTAATTGCGGTGAAATTAGAGCCACTTTATGAGCAAGTGTGTTGAAAATGATTTTAAGGACTTGGTACGGCATTTTTATTTTGCTCTAGGTATCCCTCAGAATTGGGCAGCCTCTCCCAACAGTTGGACCACTGACCTGGTGAAGTCCGCGGGAGTCGGCTGGGTACGAGAAGAACAGGCCTGCAGGCTTATTACGTATCTTTTGCAAGAGCAAAACGATAACGATCAAACGCTTTACGTCATAAAAGTCGGAATTACCTACAGTGTAGGTATGGTAGGTCATACACAATCGTTTGCTAATCGCTCGCTGTTTGTCAAATGCACTTATTTAAAAAAAAACCTCCAACAACTCAAAAACTTCTGTATGGAAGAGCAATTATTGCGCAAAAATCGCTATCGTTTAGCTCTTGCAAAAGATACGTAATATTAAGCCTGCCGTTCGACGTGGCAATGTTTGGTGGAGGTCTATGTAGTTATACCTACTATTGACATAATGACTTTGAATTGTCACCCTTATTTTCAGAAGCTGTTACTTTTCCTTTTTAGGGTTCCGTACCCAAAGGGTAAAAACGGGACCCTATTACTAAGACTCCGCGATCCGTCTATCTGTCTGTCTGTCTGTCCGTCTGTCACCAGGCACCATCTCATGAACCGTGATAGCTAGATAGTTGAAATTTTCACAGATGATGTATTTATGTTGCCGCTATAACAACAAATACTAAAAACAGAATAAAATAAATATTTAAGTGGGGCTCCCATACAACAAATGTATATTCTTTGCCGTTTTTTGCGATAATGGTACGGAACCCTTGGTGCGCGAGTCTGACTCGCACTTGGCCGGTTTTTTACCAATACATATCTTTTCTACTTAACTGAAATGTAAAAAAACAGTAAGTCTAGTTCTAGAAACGATCCCTAAAATCTCAGACAAAAAGCCCTTTTGTATCTTACGCCTAGCGTCGATCACTTCATACATCCACGAGCCATCCAATCAGGATTACCGTGTGACCTACAGAAAATGTTCTTTGGGACACTCGTAAGTGACGATAGAATTGCCAATGAAAATAAAACTGTGCTTACACGAAAACTTTGCGAGGTTTTTTTGATAAAGCTAAACTTGAACATAGACTCTTTTAAATTGAACTCTATTATTCAAGTTATAAAGTTCGTTTTGAGATGGGAGCCTATCTGACGTAGTTTATCTTTCTTAACAGATGAATGAACCCCCAGGCAGTAGAAGAATATGTAAAATTTGCCTATTCTCAGTCGGTGCTTGGAGTAAACTCCTATCTACTCGATATTGTTTTCCAACGATGTTTTCCACATTATAAAATCTTAGAGAGGTTTTATTTTAACATGTCATGAAACATTTATAACGTATACAGCTCCTTTCAGGAATATTGCCTGTAAATTGTACAAGTAGCCTATACAGAAGATAGTTCCAACAAGTTGGTTTAAGCGCAAATTATACGTAGCTCTTTTGTGCCAGTCTTATTTCATTATGAAAACTTAACATGGAGAGTGGAGAGGGCAATGGAGAGGGTTATGCTCGGAGTTTCCTTGCGTGATCGAATCAGAAATGTACAGATCCGCAAAAGAACCAGGGTTACCGATATCGCCAGAAGAATTGCCTAATATAAGTGGCAGTGGGCAGGGCACATTGCTCGCAGAACGGATGGCCGATGGGGCAGATTTGTTCTGGATTGGCGACAACGATCCGGAAGACGTTGCGTTGGAAGGCCTCCCACTAGGTGGACCGATGACGTGGTGAATGTTGCGGGACGCACGGGACCGACCAAAGTGGCGACGCTTGCGGAGGCCTATGTCCAGCAGTAGACGTCTTTCGGCTGATATAATGAACATAACACCTGTATTCCTTGTTGACGAGTTAAGCAGACATATTTATATTGCACCCACATTTCACAAGTTCCATGTTTTACTAGCGAGCCAGTTGCCATCCCAACCCCAGCTGCAATCCAAGCTCCGGGGTGCCACTGAGAAATGCCTCAGCAGTACCACTTTTGGCCACTAGATTAATGACGCAGTTGGTAGGTAAATCAAATCGGCAAATATTTTCAGAAATATGTTTAATAATAATTATATTATTATAATAGGACATGATTATGACAGACGTAATTTCTTACCCTATTCTTCCGAATACAAGAAATTCAAATTCAAGAGTTGGTCTTTCTTTGATCCTTTTAGATGCCTTATCTCATAATTCTCAAGTAAATTGCGTGGGCCAGTTTGTTGGAATAATTTGGGGTAAGCCTACTCGTTCATATTGAATTCTCCTTTTATCTAATTCTAATTCTATGGAATATGTTTTGCGTCGAACTTTCTTAAGAACTTCAAAGGTAAAGTGGTGTAGATTGAATTGTTCTTACTAGTTTCGTAACCACTGTTCACTTAAGAATGTCAAATGGCACCTCCTCTAAAACACCTTCCTAATTTTACAAATCTTCTAATAAATACTAGACAAACCTGAGGGTCAAAACTAGTACATAAAAACTAATAATCCTGTCCTTATGACACATGTATCCATGCCGAACTATTTGACTTACTTACAAATCAGTCTGATCATAAAACAAGGCTTGTAATGGGCACTTTCCCTGAAGCCATAAAAGGGGACACATTAAAGTTATAAGTACCTTACCGATTTCGACGTGCGAATATTATTGCTGTAGTCTGTTACCCTTTATCTTGCCAACGTTAGAATTGGATCTCAATCAAAGTCGTCAATGGATATGGAAAAGATCGATGTTGTAATGAAATGAGTGTCAGTGGGTAACATTTCGATCATTAAATATTAGAGCATTAATATCTCGCATGGTAGGTTAATGTGTCTGTCTGCAGGCGGCTTCTAAATGTACATTAAACCAATATTTGGTCAACTTACTAATGTGCTTTAATTAACATTCATACCTACCTTTTAGTGTAAGTAGGTGTTAATGAACGTAAAACGTAAGGTGTTAATGAATTATTTAAGATAGTTTTTTGTACACTGACAGCCCTATGTCTATCTCCTCTCGTTCAGTCCATCCAAAGGTTGTCTGGAAGAGATTGCCCTGTGCGATAAGACCGCCCATTGTACACTTATCTTTAAAAATGTTTTTTGTCCTGTAATTATTTAAGTGGTGTACAATAAAGTATATAATAAATAATAAATAAATAAAACAAATATTACCTAGATATATACTTACTACTCAAAAGAAAATAAGGGCCACCTGAAATCTATAATTTTTTTCTATATTATCCAAATGTAGAAAATATCACGGGAATTTGACGCGATTATTTCGATTATTTATTTATTTCGCGTTTATTTTGTCTACCCGGGACCACGGTCGTTGCAACATGGCCGAAACGTCGGGTTAAGTAGGTAAACAAATAATCGCGTTAAATTCCCGTGATATATTGTTTTTCAATTATGAAACGCGAAAGTTTTAAAGTTAATATCATCCAAAGAGCAAACCCATCACAAATAAAAAAAAAAAAAAAAAAAAAAAACAATCAGTATAAAAAACTGAAATTAATTAAAGTAGGTATTTTATCCAAAAATTAACCAAGATGTGTTTTATTTTCAACCATTTAGTTTAAACAAACAAAATTAAATGAAAAATGAGGAATTGTTTGAAAATTCAAAATTTCATAAAACATGCAAAATTTTCATTAACAATGTTTTCTAGTTTACATGGTTTTACTCTCTTAATTACGCATTCCCTTATTCGAGAAGGCAAACTCTCGCTTAATCACCGCACTTTCTTCAGAAATCTTCCTTCAGTATGGTCATAGAGCTTTTTAGAATTCCTGCTGCGTGTTGATGAGACTGTCACTATGTTTTACCCTTTTTTATAACTGAGCCCATAAATCGCTAATGGGATTCAGGCCATAACTCCTGGCTGGCCACGGTGGCCACTGCAACGTCTCAATTTCAGTGTCAACTAATGTTTGGTCGCGCCGTATACGATCGAGCACTATCCTGCATCAAAATGAACCCTGGACTTGCTTTTTGTACAAATGGCATAATGTGGTGATGGACCACATTCTTAACTCATTCTTTTGGGCCGACGTTAAGAATTACGAGCCCAGTTTTGCGTCGTAAAGTTATACCACCCCAGACCATAACATTGTGTTCACCAAAACTATCTGTTTCATAGATCACCAAGGATCTGAAACCGTTCACCAGATATTCTCCATACTCTAACAAGTCAATCGTCATTCGAAAATGTAATCTTTCACTCATCGGTAAAAAGCACTGCAGCCCCATCTTGGACAGTCCAATTAAAGTGTTATCTAGTGAACTTTAAACTATTGCACGATGTGCAGCAGTTACTGCAGGTGAACTAAGCGTCTTCTTGAATAGTGTTGGTCTTCATGGAGTCGATTCCGAATGGTCTGGTCGTTCACCAAGTGTCTGTAGCTCGGTGTAATGCAGTTTGTATGGATAGTGCGATGGAAGTTCGCTGTTTTCGTGCGGTTAAACGAATGTAAACGAAGTGTGTAGTGATCGAATCAGAAATGTGGAGATCCGCAAGAGAACCAGGGTTACCGACATAGCCCGAAGAATTGCCAAACTAAAGTGGCAGTGGGCAGGGCACATTGCTCGCAGAACGGATGGCCGATGGGGCAAAAAAGTTCTGGAATGGCGACCGCGAACCGGAAGACGATACGTTGGAAGGCCTCCCACTAGGTGGACCGATGACCTGGTTAAGGTTGCGGGAAGGCGCTGGATGCGAGACGCACGGGATCGGTCAATGTGGCGACGCCTGGGGGAGGCCTATGTCCAGCAGTGGACGTCTTTCGGCTGAAATGATGATGATGATGATGAAACGAATGTATCGGTCTTCTTAAGCTGTAGTAACTCAATCTCTTCCTGAGCTACGACGTCTGGTGACATTACCCATCTCCTGGTACCGGTTCCAAACGTTTTGAACCGCTCCTTGAATATAACACTATTAAACTTACTGCGCGTTGACTGTGCCCCTCCTGAATCTAGTTGACAGCCATGCTGGCAAAATTTGCGTCCATATGTCTCCTAACGCGATTCGATTAAAAAAGGATTATAAACTACTAGCCTCTTCCCGCGGCTTCGCCCGCATTCAAAGTTCAAAAAAAAATGCTCCAATTGCCACCAAACTCTACAGGATTATCCACTGGGTCAATCTAAAAATTGTCTGAAAATTTCATTAAAATCGATCCAGCCGGTTCGGAGTCTATAAGGATCATACATACATACTTTCTCTTTTATATATATCGGAGGAAGGTCTAATTATGATTTATAATCGGGAACAAAGAAATATCGCTTGTAAACTTATTCATTTAGTTTTCATACATTGGCAACATTTTGAATCTGAGTCAAATTCCAATTCGATTTCATTCAATTGGCAACACTCGATTTTCTCCAATGTTCAATGCTAGGGAAGGATTTAAGACAAAAGACAAAGATATTTTATTTCAAGTAGGCCACCAAGCGGCACTTTTGAACGTTAGGTACATTAAAATTTACAAGTTATAACAGTTGATTCTACCGTGCATTCGGAAAGTAGCTTGTTATGGAGAAGAATGCACAAGAAACTCCATACTTACTCTTTTAAAGAAAATGTTTTTTTACAATATTTAGTTACATAAGTACATACATTAATAAATTAATATATGTGAGGACAATACACCCAGAATAGCACTACACACAAACTACGTACAGGCATAAAGTAATTAAACTACTCACACATGTACTGTGCAGTTATACAATGGATGCTAGAAAAGCATTAACATCCGAAGCAGTTAAGTTATGACCAATCCCAACTGACGGCGTCCGTTCACGAACATGACGCATGAATGGCACCACCCAGCTCAACCATCTTGAAGGGAACCGGATGATCCAACACACGCGCCACCATCAGAGAGACATTTGAGAGAGCATGACACACTCAACTGCCAGGGCACACACAAGTCAACGAACGACACACAGGTAGTAGTAGTAGTACATAGTACTCACACACGTGCCGTGCAGTTATACAATACTAAGGAAATTGAGTTTATAAAATATCAATATTATTCATTCATTCAGTCTACAATTTGAATCCTAGAGGAAGGTGACACACAATTTGGAGGGAGACGCGAAGGCACGGTTTGACTTGACTAGAGAGAACTGGAGAGGGACATATGTCGCGATTAAGTGTGTTAAGTGGAATTATTGGTGCCGGTGGAGTTGCGTCTAAAAGTATCAGGCTAGTGAAAGTGATTCCAAATTGACAAGACCGATTTGCGATATATATATAGATAGAAGATAGATTTGCACTAAGAGTGGTTTCGCACTGCATCCGATTCGAGTCCGTGAAATTTCGGTCCGAAGTAGCCGTAGTACACTTGTAAATGGCACTAGATCCGTACTTCGTCCGACCAAAATCAGAACATTTTCAATTCGGATAGAACTCGGAACTCAAATCCAGATTCGGATCGGATGCAATGCGAAACCGCTCATAAGGTAGCCTAGGAGAAACCAAATGTGAGCGTCAATTTTAAGTACCCTCAAATAATCCGATGAAAAAAAGTTATAAGTGCCCACTCGATATACATTATAAATATTACTGATAATTAAAATAATCCATAACATAGCTTAGACAGATTGCTATGATTAGGAAAAAAAAGTTATTCTTATTTATATTGCTACTTATCGGGTGGAACTTATTTGGTTTTGAGTAGGTAGTTTAGTTTGCAATTGTCAGTCTCGCAGTCCATACAGTCTGACTTTCTTTTGTGTCATTTGCCTTTATCCAGACGAAGTTATTGTTGCTTACATGGTAATCGTATCTAGATATAAATTAGATTTCAGGGCACACACTTTTAAGCTATTATTGTGGTACCTGAATTAATATATAGGTTCCCGTATCCAAAAAAGATGAATAACCTGTCAAACTTTTAAAAATATTCATACAACCAAAACCATATATTATAAAGAGTTCCAACAAAGCTGCACTGATACAATTATATGATAAGCCACAAAAGTTGCAAGTCACCCAATAGGTTATAAACTCTGGAGCCAGTAGACAGGATCGATGGAGAATAATAAGCGGACAAAGGTCTTCTATAAATAGGCCTGCTTAGGGCTGCTACATCTGGTATTAGAAAGATAGGATAGCACAGAGGCTTATCGACACTTGTGACATAAGTACCATATAAAAATTAGATAGAATAAGAGTAGGGGGAAAGCAGAGAAACTGGAGAGCCTGCGTAAAAGATGAAATACTTAGGTAAATCAGCGTGATAGTATTAAATAGCTAGGAAAGAGCTACGAAAGAAAACGACATGCTTCCTACAGACCGACTAAATAAGGAGAGCGAAATAATGGTTTCAAAAAAGATGGTAAAGCAAGGAGACTTAAGCAATTTTCTTCTGGCCTTATTATAGGTAGATACATATAGAACCGAAGAACATGAACAAATTGGTTACTGGTGCAGACTAGGTTTAAAAAGCTGCTGGATAACCTAACTGGGTACGTACCTACTATGACTTTTTAGTCTGTAAGGGTCTTAGTAGTACTGTGCTCATTGCCTACATTTAAAGAACAACCCGTTTAATGACATGTCACATGTACGGTGTAAGGTACAGAAGACAGAGTGAAGCTAAACTGCGACAAAATCTGCTGTCTGGCAACCATAGTCGCGATGCATCCGACCGATGCTTCCTAGATCGATCTGTTTAACACCTGCCCCATATCGCCGATTAAATTTAATCCGAGCACTTATCGTCTACTGCACTGTAAGTAATACGATTATAAAAAAATGAAACATAAATGCTCCTCATATTGAAGTCTTGGATAAGAAATAATATATTCAGATTCAGTGATGTATCTGTTGCTACAAAAGCCCAAACTACGGTAAAACCTAGGATTTATCAGTAAAACCTAAGATTTAACAATTGGTTTACGGTCCGAAATGATGTATGTTAATCGCTAATTTCGGGTTTTTAGCAGCAATCACACGGTTAAGCTTAGGATTTCTCTTCGAGACTTGACACGTAATTATGAGAACAATTTCTGAGTCATTGATTGGCTTCACCAAAGAAGGTATTATGTTTGTTAGACGATTTCTTTTTAGACGAAGTCAACTTTTCGTATCATAATGTGTCATACGTAGACATGATAACTTTTCAACATTTACAAGTCTCTGAGGAAAATCCTAAGATTTACGGTGTGATTGCTGGTAAAAGCCTGAATTTTATTCGGTTATTATTTTTTCGCACTTTTACCAGTAAAACTTGGTAAATCTTAGGTTTTACCGTAGTTCAGGCTTTAACAGTAACATATCTATTGCTTAATCGTTTTACCTAAGTATATAAAATGAAAGTTGCTTTTTGTTTTTATGAATAGTTACTTTTTTGAATAACCAACCCGTCCCGTGTATTGAAAGCTTAATATCAATAACAAGATAATATATTTTGCCTTTGACTAATGTGTTTTACTTTTAAAATATTCCCGTATCCCTTCGGGTATTACAGACATGCCATGCGTGATTTTATGTTAATGCTATTTTGAAAATTGATTATGAACTAAAACAACTAAAACAAAAAAAGCGCCGTTTACACAGGATCATTATTTACAGAGGTTAACTGCTGGACATGACCTACCCCAAGCTTAGCCTCATCGAGCAGCCCTGTGCTTCTAGCATCTTTTTTTTTTTATACTCTATAGGCTCTCGTTTGACCACTATCTCGCCTGTTGTTAAGCGATGACGTGGTCTACGGTGAAGCACGCTTGCCTAGAAGAAACCTATTCACTCTTGACTTAAAGACCCCAAGGTTGTAGCTATCAGGGAACAAAGACCTCGGAAGGGAATTCCACTCCTTAGCTGTACGCACAATGAAAGTATTAGCAAAACGCTTTGTGCGTATGGGAGGGATGTCCACCATGTACCGATGGCGCATGGCCGTACGTCTTGTAGTCCGAATGATGGAAAGGGCTAGGCGGAATCAAATTGTGCAGTTCCGTCGCACACTCCCCGAAATGTAACCGATAAAAAACCGACAGGCTGGCAACTCGGCGTCGATCATCTAGCATCTTGTGGATTCCTGCGGCCTTAACCAGCCCAGCACAGTTACTGCATTATTATTATTATGTAAGACCTCGGTACCTACTTACACAACTTATATACAAATAGATAATATGACGTTGTTTACGTATACGTAAAATCGTCAACAAACACCCAGGAACGTGTACAGCGTTAGATACGATGCCCGGCAATTGTTACCACTACCATACGCATTGCATTGCCACCGCAACACTCGTCCCAACTATGCGATTACTACGAAAACTCACGTGGTTATCACTTTCGACCCGAGGTCTTGACCGCCCAAGTGTTGTCAGATAAGTGCCTTTATTGTGGGGGTTGCAATTTTTTTTTCTTCCAAACCCATTGAGTGGGGTATCAAAATGAAGGCTTTTTAGAGGTGATTACAAAAATATTAACCACTTATATGTTTATAAGTCATTCGAAAAAAATATATTACTTAAAAGTTGTAAATAAAAATGAAACAAAGTAAACAAGAAAAAACATGCTGTGCAGTCGGAGGATACATAAGGTTTTGGCCAGCCAGCTCGCGAATATGTATCCTCCTACTGCAAAGCATGATATTCTTCTTGTTTACATATTTTTAGTTCGCTTCTTAAGCAGTCGGGTTTTGAATTTTTTGTATTGCATTTTTTTTCATCAATATCATAATTATCTTGTTACCATTAGTTGTACAGAGGAAAAAGGTAGCATGATACACCATAGCAGAGCAATTTCCAACACCCACATATGCCTCCATAGTAGTCCCTTCATAAAATATATGGGAACAAATTGTGCACACGTGCTCTCAGTGATATGAGTGTCGACAATCGACACATGCTTATCTACATTCAACGCTACACACCATGACATTAGCGTTAGCGATGTCAGAATTACATTCGTCTCTAATATAAAAACGTGTTACAAAAAATGAGAGCATCCTACTCGCTAACGGGATTCACTTTATGATGTGTAATTTGTTCGCTCGCTCTTCCAATTTTCCCCTCGATATTTTTAAAAATACCTGGCGTCTTGAGAAACGTTAAACGGTGTGTTGTACGACATTTTTTTCCTCATTTTTATTTGCGTCTATGTTGAATGGAGTGTAGTAAGCTCCAGTTTTAAGCTAGTCAACGATAAAAGCGCATAATTGATTTCTGTTAACACAATTTTTGTCAGTGCTTTCCAATTTATGAATAAACATTTACTTCATAAATAAGGTTGAAAAGCTTTGCTCATCTGTGACTGTAGAATTTAGCTCCTAGAAAGAGCATAATTGATTACTACTGAATACTTTTGTCAGAGATTTCCAACTCCAATCGTTTTTTATGGAAAGGGCAAAAAAACCCATTCCTTATTAAGTTTAAAAAAGCTCTGCAATTTTATTCCTATCTACATAAACTTTTTTTTGTTAATTAAGCTAAAGCAGATAACCTCCTCATAAATAAATTCCCGCAGCATCTACTTAACAAAATTCAGCACAATCAGAAAGATGGTGTAGGAATCAGTTGAAAGATTTAAATATTCCGTTTGTATAAATTTACACAGGAAGAGCCACCGCTCGTTATAGAATCTTTCTAATTAAAACAATGATTTTAATTAGATAAAGTAAATTTCATTGCAAACAATCCAGTTGGACTGGAGAGAAACGTCTTTCTTCAACACCAAAATAAATTAACACTGAAAGTATAGTAGCTCTATCTAATCTTTAGTGGCCTCGGGGGGCAGAATAAAACGAAGAGCAAAAGACTGAGAGTCTGAGAGAGCTCTCTGAAATTATACGTAGGTACCTTATATCCAACATCATATAATATGTGTATTGTAGGTGTCTCTGTTAGCCCTATACAATAATATACACAATGCATGTTATGGTGTAGCAGGTGTGGCCCCGACGTCTGGCATCGTAGCCCCTTGAGGTAGCACACAAATCACACAAGCCCTGGTGGTGACCGCAATCGGCGAACGTCGCTTCTACGAGAATGTCATGTTTGTTGTATTGCACGTATTTCAGCATCAGACGTGATAGTGGTCAACCGCGAGCCAATAGCAAAGATTTAAAAAAAAAATGCTGTCGGTACCTACCTACTGACATAGTTTTCTTTAAGCATCTATGCCAGGTATTATCGTATAAAATGTGTGGGGCTGAAACTAAATTTTAAAACAGTTAGGTATTCCGAGATTGAAATGAAATTTTGCATACGCGTGTGGTTTGTATGACAATGCACGGTAAGCTTTTTAGCTTGTTTAAATAAAAGTATTATTCAATTGAAAATATATGATAAATATATACCTGCAGACAGCTAGAAATACTTGAATAGAGTTTTAATCCAATTGCCGAACGATAAATAGTAGAAAGCAAGAATAGTTTTACTTCACGTGGAAAACTTTCGGAAGAAAAACTTTCGTGGAATTTTCTATCAGGTTGAACTAGGTAAATAGGTAACGAGCTATTTATCATGATAAAGGTCAGTTGAGCAATCAACAAAATGAAAGGCAATGATAAAAATAAAACAACAAAAAAATGTCTTGTGAAGTTATTGAAATGTCAAGTTCCATCGAAAAAGTGCAGGACTATAATAAAATTCTTTGTGTTAGCAAGTACTAGGTAGTTCTTTCAAGTTTTCTTTCGCGTTTCTTTTATACAGGGACTAAATTAATTGTATGCTCCATTTTTTCCTCTTTGGATATACTTTTGTCCTTCACCTGAAGATATAATGAATGAAATTTTCTTGGAATTGTGCTTTAAGTATAAGGAATAGATGACCTTCTCGTTCCATGAGTTCGTTTATTTCTTTTATCGTTGGGTTGGTGCAGCGGTGACAAAATTGACTGTCGTGCGTTAGTTTATATTGGAACGACTCCCAGGTTGTGAAAGTACCTATTTGGTACTGTTTGAGTAGGTATTTGTGTTTTTGTATTGTGGATTCTTTAGTAGTATCTCGGAGTCTAGATTCGTGCCTGGCATTGTATATTTATTTATTAGTATATACTTTATTGTGTACCAAGATAAAACATTACATAAAAAACTTAAAACGAAAACAAATACACAACAGGCGGCCTTATAGCGTTCCGCGATCTCTTCCAGGCAACCAAGAATGGAATGAGATCCAGAATGAGAGCCTGGACACGACCAAACAAACGACGGCGACAAATTTTCAACAAACGAGAAGTTACTAAGTACAAATTATTAAAATAGATTCATAAATACATCTAATTATACAGGCAAGAAAAAGAGTAGTGGTGGCCCAGTGGTAAAGGCTGCGACTTACAAGTTGTAGGTCGTGGGTTCGAACCCAGGCAGGCGCTTTACTTTGTGTATATTATTTCATCACCACTGCTCTAAAAACGCGCGGTGAAGGAAAACATCTTGAGGAAACCGGCATTTCTTAGAACCAAAATTTCGAAGAGATGTGACATCCACCAAACTGCAATGGGCCCGCGCTTAGTTCAGTGCGGAAAGGGGGGTCCATCTATTCTATTCTCTCCTACAGGCAAGAAAACAATGTAGCATACACAAGAATAAGATTACAGTGGCAAGTAGTGCTCCTTTACAAATTTCTTAAAAACAGGCAGTGAGTGCGCGCGTTTTATGGTCACAGGCAATGCATTCCATAGACGAGTGGCCTGGACGGTAAAAGATTTGTCTATGAAGGTAGTGGAATGCATTGGCATTTTAGGTTTCATGTTATCCGATGACCTAAAAACCTTCATGTGCGAGTTGCATAGAAACTGAAATCGTTCCTTCAGGTAGAAGGAAGAAAGAGTATATTATACAGAAGGGAAAGAATATGAGCATTCCGGCGATGGCGGATTGGTAACCACTTAAGTTTCACACGGATTCAGAAACATGGTCATATTTGCGCAAACCAAATATGACCATGAGGTCAAGATATAAGAAGAAGTATAATTACTCACAGCATTTCATTGCAACGACTAAAGCTGTAATTCCATAACTCGAAGTAGAGACTGCAGAACCAAGCAAGCTTCGAATCCTTAAAATATTACTACCAATTAGCGTTACTACCTTATCTCACTAAATCTTAATTAATGACTTAACAAAATGCTATATTAAAGTTAAGTTTAGTAGCGCAAAGTAATAGACAAGACATGAAACTAACTCGAGCAACATTCAACTCCAATTAAAACAGACTGATATTTGTTTAAAGTGCATCAATGTTCGTGCATAGGTACTCCTGTGGTAAGACACCCGGATTAAATTAAGATAATAAGATTGGAGTTTGTATGCAAGAGTTCCGGGAGTTTAGTGTTACCAACCATCCTGATTTTTTCGGACATGGTTTTTGCTCTATCCTACTGTTTGTTTACATTTTAATAGAACTTTTCGAAACAAAGTGTTAATTTTCAGTTAAAATCCATTTAATTTTATAATTAAACTAGCTGTTGCACGCGACGTAGTCGGCGTCAATTAAAAAAAAATAGTTTAAAGGTTAGGTTAAAACGGGCTGTTTTCCGCAACTCCACGACCAAGCGCGTATTTTGCGTAAGGAAAAAAAATGTTAAAAAAATATAACATTAGTTATTTAACAATAAAAGCCTCGTCAAAATCGGTCCAGCCGTTTCGGAGAATTTTTGATTTATATACCTACCGTGTACATTCATGCATATGCATATTAGTAATAAAAAATATATATAATGAAAAATCACGCTCTAAAAAGTATGAAACAAGAAAATATACTCATCTGAAATTGTTATGTAGATACAAACTATTTTTTTTTTTTTAATCTTGTTTTTAGGGATACAAACTATTGGATAAGTATCGGGTACTACATAAACAGCTTACATATAATAAATATTTGATTGTATTGCAGAATGTATTGTTTTGTTACGGTAGGTGGCATAAATACTTACAATAAAATATTTACTACAAGTTATTTATGTAATAAGATGAAAAGTTTAAATATTTTTTTATTTGTAATGTAGATGTTGATGGAATTTTTTAAAGTTTACAGGCTGTTTTTCAAGACTCTAAGTTTCTGAATGTTTACCCTACCTGTACAGGTATGCATGTGGTTACCACCGATGTTACTGTTATTCCACGCTAACTTTGCCACTTCGCAGTCCTTAATACACATTCTAATGGAAATGTTTTGTTTTGCATTTTCTAACTATGTAGGTATTCTCTAAGCCTGTCATACCTATTAGTTTGAATTTTTATATGACTATGAAAGAATATTTTAGCATTATTCTAAACTACTTAGTTCTGCAAAGAATCTCTATATTTTTTGCTGTTTATTATATAAGAGAGTCCGAGAAAATGCAATGCTGCGATGACTTTTTTTTGTTTGCTTTTATTACGTAATACTTTCTGCACTTCTAAAACTTTCTTTGAAAATAATACAAGCGAAATGAAGACTTATTAAGAGAAACTCACTTAGGTAAGAAAGAAGAACTCAGTTAGCATATGTGTCAAGGTATCCATCAACCAACTATCTAAAGTCGTAGACTTGAAATTTTTCCAGGATTTAGTACCTACCCTACCTACTAAGTCAAGCAATGAAAGTGGGTAATGTATTCAAGTAGGTAACACCAAATGTCAAAATGGTTCAAAGTTCATGTAACGTCCGATAGTGTACAGGGGACACTCAGAAAGTTTTGCGAAACTAAAAAAAATTGTTCTATACGTACATATATTTTTATTAAATCTTTTCAAAGTACTTTCCACCAGCCTCTATACAAAGATGCATGCGCCTAAACCAGTTTTCAAAACACTTTTTCCAGTCCGCCGCAGACACCTCGTTTACAGCCTGCTCGAACGCAGCCAGCGCATCTTCCGGCGACGAAAATTGTATCCCTTTGAGCTGATTTTTTATTTTTGGGAATAAAAAGAAGTCACACGGTGCTAGATCAGGGCTGTAAGGAGGGTGACCCAGGAGTTTGACTGGCGTGCTGTCCAGGAAGTCCCTCGTTTTGAGTGCGGTGTGCGCAGGTGCATTGTCGTGGTGGAGCAGTAGCCCGCGGAGCCCTGTGTTTGGTCGCTTGTTGCTTATAACAGAGAAAACTTCTGGCAAACATTTGGTAGTATACCATTCGGCATTAATGCTTCTTTGATCCCGTAAGGGAATTGATACCAAGTGGCCAGTCAAATTAAAAAAGCTAGCGATCAAAATCTTACCCCCGCTTCTAGATCGCTTCACTTTGGTAGGCGTTGGCTCATTTTGAAACACCCAAACAGTCGACTGGCGCTTGGTTTCTGGGTCGTATTGATAAATCCAGGACTCATCACCTGTAACGATGTCGTAAACACGCCGAGACGAGCCTGCTTCAAATTTGTTAAGCATATCACGGCACCATTCCACCCGGGCCTGCTTCTGAGCATCGGTGAGGTTGTGCGGCACCCAGCGTGATACTATCCTCCTCACGCGAAGATGGCTGTGTAGAATCTCGTGAACGCTTCCCGATCCAATCTTCAATATGTGTTGAATCTCCTGATATGTAATTCGCCTATTGTCTTGGATTAAATTTTTCACTGCTAGCACGTTTTCTTCGGTAACAGCCGTCAAAGGGCGACCGCTTCTTTCGTCATCCCCCAAAGTTGGTCGACCGCGCTTGAATTCGTTATACCAACGATACACGGTTGCCTTGGAAGGGCCTTCATCCATGAATGCCATTTGAAGTCTATCGTACGATTCATCCGGTTTCAGGCGACACTTGAAATCGTATAAAATCATAGCTCTAAAATGTTCCCGGCGCAGATCCATATTTCAGTGAGACACAATACTTTGAATTAACTCGCAAAAAATGTGGAGGGAAATTTTGAAATTGGAACTTACTTATTTTTACTTATAAATAATCATATTTTCGAAAAACATTATAACTGGCCAGTCTCCCATATATAAAAACTTTTTTTCGCAATACTTTCTGAGGGGCCTGGTACAGGTACAGTACGAAACCAACTTAGAGCAAGACTACCATTTCTTTTAAATCCCACGTCGTCTCACTGACATTTTCTAACGAGTTCTTAAAAGTGACGACATAATAGTGTCTCTATTATTAAGAAAGTATCAGGTGCTAGCCCGAGACATCGTTAGCGACGTACCTATTACCCTTTCATTGATAGACTTACCTACATCTACACAAAACATGGTAACTTTAAAATTCACAACATTGACATAGAAGCTCGTTGCCTCGCTTTTACGTCAATGTTCTACATCTGACTGCGAATATGTACAATCTGCACATCATATCTTATGGGATTGTATTCTTTGGCAGAATGAACGCAATATTATGTTGGATAATGTGTAGGCATTTAGAGTTATTTACTATACGAAACTTGTGGAAACTAGAACAAATTTCCGTGCGTTTAAGCGTTTTTGCCATACCTATTAATGGAACAAAATTTAACATCTCACAATGTTAGGAGGACCCATTAATATTAATGATAATTTTTATCCATGGTGCTAGGTAAGTGGGCTTACCCCAGTTGTAAACGACCCTTATTTGTGCCTATTGGCCTTGTTTGTTCTGTATCCTTGATATGGGGGGAAGTGGAAATTTAATTGTTTCCTACATCTCCGTTATTCTTTTATGATTAATTTCGTTGCGGGATCCAAGACAGTTAAATTCATTCTCCGAGGCTTCGTCTACCTTCATTGCCTCGGCGCTTTTCGGCTGGTCGCCACAGTTGATTCTGGCTTTCAGGCCTTGCAGTGTATTGAGAATAGTGCGGTGGAATTACCTACGTCTACGTTTACCACAGTTGGTACCTATAAGTTGTAACACCTGAATTTACTATCTAGGTACTGGTTTTTCAGGCTAGTTCTTTTCTAGAATAAATTTTATTAAAGTGGGTCCTCAGACCAACAAAAAAAGAATCTTTTTATGTTGGTCTGAGAGTGGGTCTATCTGACAATTTCAGACGGAAGTTTTCTTGATTTGGTAAAAGACAATAACTGAAGACCATAGACGTAAATCAATTAGATAACTAAGTCTACCTAACTTGCCATATTTTAAGGGCGGATTTGGGTGCGATCCTCAGCTGTTTTCCAGAGGAGTCTGTACTCGTATTAGCCATGTCACGCGAAACTTAATCTTAACTGTTGATGTAGATTAACACGTTTATTGCAGCGTAATGCGTTGCTCAGGTCAGGGTAAACGGACATTTGTGGGGAGGTGTACGTTATCCCAACAGGAAAGTGGCTCCTAGAGTGATATGAGTGGAACGTATAATTAGTGCGTAATCTGCTGTAACCCCCTTTGAGGAATACACGGATGTATGTTGTGTTATTTATATTGTGCTTGTGTTCCACTACTGAGAAAAGTAAGAAAAATTCTATTAAAGTTTTTCATCGTAAACAAAACATAACAAGGCTGTCAGGCTGTAAGTCCTATGACGTCATACAATAAAACGTTTAGCTTACGACCAAACCCTTCATCCAAACGTTCGATTCAAACAGTAATATAAGTTAAACGAGTATCTCCTAAATTTTAGCGTCCGTAAAGTGAAGATGTCATTACCTTGAAGACGTAAGAAGCACCGTTTGAATATCAGTTTTATTGTTTGAATATAAAGCCTTTTATTATTACTCCGTTTGATTGTAACACATTTGAATCGAGTTTATGATGAAATTTTACATATTAATCATAGAGATAAAATTGAGTTAGCAGTGTTTTGAACTTGTTCATTAATCACGCAGATACCTATGTCGACTGGGTGG
The DNA here is from genome assembly GCA_948252205.1 of Orthosia incerta. Lineage (NCBI taxonomy): Eukaryota > Metazoa > Arthropoda > Insecta > Lepidoptera > Noctuidae > Orthosia > Orthosia incerta. Next base: position 15,073,475 of record OX411748.1, read on the forward strand.
GTGTAGGTAGGTTATTAGTCAAATACTCATTAGGATAATTACAAAATAATGAAGCTACACGAGTTCAGAAAATACAAAGGCCGTTTGTAAAAATATTTTTGACCTGGATTTTAGATGACTGACCTGCAGCCGAATTGTGTAAGTATATTATCCAAAGCAAAAGAATTGATTCTTTCCCAAAACCGACTTTACGTAGTGCATATTGATACGAAAAGTCGTTTTTGGGAAGGAATCGATTCTTTTGCTTTGGATAATATACTTACGCAATTCGGCTGCTGGTGTGTTATGTCCTTTCTGAATACTGTCTTTTTTTAAGCTCGGATTACTTATACAACTTGGATGGAATACTTATTGGTTGATAGTGTCGTACATATATAACTTTGTCGTATTAATACGAGATGTAATGCTAATGCAATGGAATTCCCTGCCGGAGTCTGTAGGTATTTCCTAATAGCTACAACCTGGTAGTCTTCTTCTAGGCAAGCGTCAGGTGAGATATTGGTCAAGCACGAGCCTATCAATTATATATTTTTTTTAATGTAAGGAAATTATGGCTGACTTCTGATGGTCCAATGATAAATTCGTACTAGGTAGATACGCATATTATGTGTATTTTATTTTATTAATTAATGTGTATTCAAGACTGTTCAAAGAAGACATCAACTCACAAATTGAAGATCTGACCCGCAGCCGAATTGCGCAAGTGAATTCGGCAAGGTGCAAGGTTTGACCCATAGATTTAGATTTTTTTTTGCTATGGTTTGACTTTGACAGCTATCAAATCGTCCAATCACACAGACGGAAATCCAGACCGCGTCATTCATCTCGCATGTGATTGGTCGATTTGATAGCGGTCAAACCTTGCGCCTTGCCGAATTCACTTGCGCAAATCGGCTGCCGGAAATTTATGAATAGGTGTGGCTGACTCTGGCTTGGCCACCATCAGGGATTTTAATGTTGATCACACAAATATTTAGTCGCTAATTAGTCGAAATTAGTCGCCAAATATCAGATTTAGTCGGTCACTGGTTCAAAAGTTAGAAGGGTTGTTAGGTGGCCGATCTGGAGAGACTCTCCCCAGCTTGGCCAAATTTATATCTCAAAAACTAGGGCACCTAGCGAAGATCTGTTTTCTCCCAGATTTAGTCGCTAATTAGTCGAAATTAGTCACCAAATATCAGAATTAGTCGATCACTGGTTCATAAGTTAGAAGGGTTTATCGGTGGCCGATCTGGGGAGACTCTCCCCGGCTTGGCCACCTTTATACCTCAAAAACTAGGGCACCTTACGAAGATCTGTTTTCTCCCAGATTTAGTCGCTAATTAGTCGAAATTAGTCGCTAATTAGTCGAAATTAGTCGCCAAGACAAAGATTTAGTCGGGTCTTAGTTTAGAAGATAAAATAAGTTCAACTTTTAAGGTATAGTCCAAGAGCTAGAACGAAAAGTTTACGAAAAATAGCCAAGAAAAAAATATTTCTATTAATATGTGTAATATACTTCAGTTTTTATCGGTCTAAAGTCCATAGAAATGTCATAGAGATATAAATTCTCAATTAAATGTATATTTTTATGTTTTATATTACTAGGTTAGAGTAGCTTAATTTTCTTTGAAAACTTTAAACCTTGCTCTTGGTCTATTAGGTGTCAAGATGTACAGTCGCGTACAACTGTTTTACCAAATTATAATGTTAGGGTCTAAATTACGTTAAAATAATGAAACGTCTGTTGCCAATTATGAATATATGATGTATCTACCAAATACTATCCTAGCACGGGGACCCAGCGCTAAGAAAGAAAATTTGGTTCAAATAAATATTACTAGGTGGCTATATGTACCGATTTGTTTTTAAGTTTCGGTATTGTGTTTATAAAGTATGTCAATGTAAACTCGTCTTGAAGTTTATAATTCGAATATTACGATATGAGAGTAGATAAAATATATAAAACGCACACAATTTTTTACAAAACAGGTATTACTCGAATTCTTAACTATTCTTAACAAATTCCACTGTAAATTGGCTGACTTTAATTTACGTCACGGGCTATTCGCTCTCAGAACTACAGACGAACTACTCGTCTGTAGTTCTGTACACGTGCATCTCTCTTTCTTACTTACCATACATAAATGAAAAGGAGCGCACAGGAGCGCAGTGATCTATCTGCCAGCGATTGCCACATTATGTTCGATAAATAAATATATTATATTTATTGTAGATCTGTTTCTAGGTAATGCATACTGCTTTCCTTTTTGGTATATAATAACTTTAAATTTAGGTTTATATTTCGAAACAAACATTCCACCTTAAGAAATCATAGGTATTGTCTAGAAACTACTTAAAGTATTTTGTACTTGCTTGTACCAATGTATGGAGAAATTTATTACTATAAAATCATTTTAATTACACACCGACTAAATCTGTGACTTGGCGACTAATTTCGACTTATTAGCGACTGAATCTGGGCGAAAGCAGATCTTCGTTAGGTGCCCTAGTTTTTGAGATATAAATGTGGCCAAGCCGGGGAGAGTCTCTCCAGATCGGCCACCGATAAACCCTTCTAACTTATGAACCAGTAAACGACTAATCCTGATATTTGGCGACTAATTTCGACTAATTAGCGACTAAATCTGGGAGCAAACAGATCTTCGCTAGGTGCCCTAGTTTTTGAGATATAAATTTGGCCAAGCTGGGGAGAGTCTCTCCAGATCGGCCACCTAACAACCCTTCTAACTTTTGAACCAGTGACCGACTAAATCTGATATTTGGCGACTAATTTCGACTAATTAGCGACTAAATATTTGTGTTATCAAAATTAAAATCCCTGATGGTGGCCAAGCCAGAGTCAGCCACACTATGAATAGCGCTTTACAGCGTCGTACATTGTTACCTACGGGCAGCGACAATCGCTTTGCCGTTTTGATTTATGACTCAAATATTGCCCGTATATTTGATACTTCAGGCTTTGATGTATTTTTCATATTTGGGCTATCTCACAGGCTATACGTCAAATAACATTGAAACGTATATGCCTGTCTAGGCTTCCCAATAACCGCTACAATTGACGATTATCGGTATTTATGTTACGACATTTGGTAGTTTATTGTTTATACCAGATAGCGCTACTTTTATTGGAAATTTATTTATAAAAATATTTGGGGTGTTTAGTAACGTAACTACGTAAAGATTTAAAATTAAAATTCTTTATAGAATTTTTTTATGTAGAATGTACTAAGCAATTTCTAAACAGTGCCCAGATTTTTATAAACAAGTGTTAACGATGCTATAAAATATAAAAATAAAACACTGTGATTCTGTATAATATATTTTATATTGAAAATGTTCTTACACAAGCTTGAACAAGACAAAACAAAGTCGAAATAAGTAAATTGTGCAACAGGCAATAAAAACAAACTTGGCTTTAGATCTAATTAAACGTATTTACGCATAAACGTTTCAACAAATAAACATAATACAAATTAAGAAAATTTCACATCTCGAAGCCACTGGTGAGGCTAGCGCACGAAGGCGAAGCATATTATTATATAAACATTTTGATTGTGCACACAACTAACATAACTTAGTTCCGGTAAACACTATTTCCAGTGTTACTAAAAACTTAAAACAATAATTAATACAAAGTAAAAGAGCAAAGAAAACGTCAGCTTTCTAAACATCGATCGTAAGGCACTGATATTGAAAGCCTCAGCCTTGTAAGCATCCCGGCTGCGCTTTGCTATCATTGAACCAAGTATAAAATAATTTAACTCTTTGAACGTAACGTTTGTACTATCAAGCTTCGGTAAGAAAACATGATACGGAATTAACAGACTTACTTCACTGATTTTGTCTCCGTAATATTAAACTTACAATAATATCAACATAATTATTGTAAACAACGTTACATAGTCTATAAGTATATAACATAACGAATGAATATTCGAATATTTTAAGTCTACTGTTAAGAGGCTGTCGAACCTTCGATCAATAATACTCTAGATATGCCTAAATCCCAATCAGTTTTTACTTTATGAAAAATACTTAATGATATAAACATACCGATAAAAAGATATTCCTTCCAAAATCTCGGTGTTACGGTGATTATTTGCACAATTTTTGAACGCACACTGCGGCATTTCGACGTCTTAATGTTGGCTATGATTGGACCATACTAATTTGTAATAAGACCACAACCATATTTGTGCTCTTATTTTTCGGTCTGTTTTTGAAGCGCTTACCGGGCATCTAGTGTATTATTGATCGAAGTGTCGAACTGAGTATTTCAAAAAGATATTAGTTATTCGAGTTGACATGTTAATTTTCTTTTTTGATGAACATTAAATATTATAATAGTACTAACGGTATAATAAACTCAACGACAACGACACAGGTCGATAATTAAGTAGATACGTAAAGGAAGACTGAAATCTTGTAACAACTTACAGAATATTAATCTTAAATAGGTAAATGCATAGCGATATATTGAAATATACTTCAAAAACGGTCAAAGATAATATTGAAGTTAAAGAAAAAAGAGCAATCTGTAGATACATGGTTGATAACAGTTTTTAAATTCTTACACCTCCTTTGTAGTCTAATAAGGCTAAGTCCATCTACGTAGCTACCTACATAAATAGCCAGAAATTCGGCCGTCACAAGAGTAACATTACTGTTCATGATATTTTAGGGTCATTTACAAGGTCTCTCTCATACTTTACAAGGGTGGTACATTACTAAGTGGTAAACATATGTAAAATGAATCAAAACTCTAACTACATACACAAAATGTCATTATATAAAGTTCAAAACATCTTTGCGCGAGGCGCCATGTGTGCGTGCGCTGTGCGTACGCTTGTAAATACACTGCTTTATTTGTGTGGCAGTGACGCGGCAGTGCAAACAACCACACACACTATGCTTACCCACACATACCGCCGCGCGCAAAGATGACTTGAACTTTCTATACCACGATATTCATTCCATAATTATACTCAGCATACCCAATACATTGACATCATCACGTAAAAAAGGTATTATAAAAATATAACAAGCACACGGTTCTCAAAACAGGTAAACGTCAATACACTAAATATAATACATAGATAGTCTTTATGAAGCACTGCGCACAGCGAAGAATAAGAGTTCAGCGAAAGCCTCTGGGGGCGAGGTGGTGCATATTAAAGTGATAGGCGAGAGCAAGCAATGCGGTGCGATAATCAAAGATAAGTAGAAAGAACTGCGCCAACCACTCCGTCGGCTTCATCCTTTCTACTGCCTGATGTCAACGCGCTTGCATGAGCCGCTGGCACTGCGCGAGGAGGTACTTCTTCTGTTGTTCGTCGTAGAGGAATATCACCTTGCCGGAGCCGGAGGTCGGGAACATTCCGAGCACCTTCCTCTTGGCTGTGGGCACGTATACCCCTTTGTTCACCGGTGTTGGCACTTCGGGAAGCTCCGTCCAGAGATATGTCCATAATATCTGATGGGCAAATTGTTAATTTAATTTTTACCCGACTACGGCGAAGCCCTTTAATTTTTACCATAAGCAGGCCACAAACTGCGATCCCGCCCTGAAAATCTCTAAACCGACTATGAAGCCAAATGAGCCACTGTTGGTGTTGCCACTTTACTAGTCAGTAAACGAAGAAGTGATAAGTTTTATTTTATTTGCTGTTTTCAAATTCAATATTACATTATCCAAAAGGTAACCTTCAAATCTTTTGGCTACCTGTCCACTTAAGCGGAATGAGGCAGCGGAGCAGAGTTGCGAACTGTATCTGTCCATAGATGCGGCGCTAGGTAGCGGTGCGGAGAGAGAACGAAATGCGGGGCGGTGTAGCGGACTGATTTTTCATACGCGGAGCTCAGTTGCATAGCATGCGACGAGTCATTTGAGTTGCCGGCGGCGGGCGATTGGGTTAGTTCTACGCGAAATGTTACACAACGGGTCGGATCAACCCGTACCCGCACTCGTTTCTCCGCTCCACCTCATTGCTCTGTTTCTCATTCCCGCGGCTCCGGTTCGCGATGTGTTCGCACGTCGCTTCACAACTGTCAGCGTCCAAGAAGTATTGGATTTTATTGTCTATGGCTGCCTGTTAATAATTATAAAACTTCTTAAGCGTGCATCTGTCAGATGTAAAATAACAAGCTGGATGAACAGTAGTTGTTTTTGTGGCTCAATTGGTTTGTTCTTCTGCAATTCGCATACTTCCGTTTCTCTTTACCTGACGGCTACAATATTCACAATGCTATAAAAATACTATAATAGGTCCATACCTGCCATCCACCGAACACATTATTCTTCTCAATGTATAACATGCGCTTGTCAGTGCACATGACCACTTCTTTGTTGTGGATCACCCATACGTGTGCCTCGTATCTGTCCGTGCTGACGTATTTGCCCTGTTTAGGAATAAATGTCATATTAAATTTTAATTTTGTTGGTCAAAAACATTAGACATGCTTAAAAAGTTTTCAACGAAATGTTATTTCAGAGAACCCTTCTTGGGTTACGTGACTTTTATGACGCCGAAATAAGATTCATTTTGCTACGATTCATCCGTCATTCTGAGATAAAACAACTATAACAGCCTGGCATTTGGATTTGTGTCTGGTTGATGGCATTAGGCTCACCTCCTGCTACATAGAACTTCAACGTAACTTGCAGAATGTAGATGTACTATTTGTACACTTTTGGTGGTAGGTACGACAGGGTGTAAAGTCCCACAAAGCTCCATAGAAAAGGGAGGATCCTCCGACCTGACGGGTGTTGTGTCTGGCCCGGGCAACTGCCCAACGGTTATTGTCGGACTGTTGTATGTGTTCAAAGCGCGCCGAAAACTTTGCTTGCGCGTTGCAGGATTTGTGTGACGTCATGTTATTAGTTCGTGAGTGGCGGCGTTGGTGCCGCAACACACTTCTACCTAACCCGTCGGGGCATATATACGTCAGATTTTATGGCAAAATACATAGGGAGGTTCAAAATCTCACCACCTTGTACCACTCTGCGTGTAGCCGCGAGTCCCTAGGGCCTGACGCCGCAGTCGGGAACCATGTACCGCACCGGCGACGCTTCGTCACTTCTTCATACTGTCACTATGGTAATATGTGTGTGTCTATGTTATACAAACCTTCTCCAACTCGGACAGTATCTTGTACCCCTCTGCGTGTAGCCGCGAATAGGGCCTGACGCCGCAGTCGGGAGCCATATACTGCACCGGACGACACTTCGTCACTTCAACACACTGTATCTATGGTAACATGTGTGTGTCTCTGTTTTACAAACCTTCTCCAACTCGGACAGCATCTTGTACCCCTCTGCGTGTAGCCGCGAATAGGGCCTGACGCCGCAGTCGGGAGCCATATACTGCACCGGACGACACTTCGTCACTTCAACACACTGTATCTATGGTAACATGTGTGTGTCTCTGTTTTACAAACCTTCTCCAACTCGGACAGCATCTTGTACCCCTCTGCGTGTAGCCGCGAATAGGGCCTGACGCCGCAGTCGGGAGCCATGTACCGCGCCGGACGACGCTTCGTCACTTCTTCAGACATATCCGCGGCTCTATGTTGATATATGACCAATATTAATATTAGTTTAATAGTAACTAAATAAAGGACAAATATAGACGGCATGCCTGGAACGTTTGAACCTACAAAAAGTTACATTTTATAATCAAAATTTATTTTTAAGCTACTATCTTTCATTAATCTACTTTTACAGTCAAAAAGGGATAAAATTGACAGTATTTTCTTTATTTACATTTGGAAGGTAATTATCGACACATTATTAAGATATTACTATTGCTCACCAATTATTAATGATTACGTTACAATACATTACGTTATAAAAATAAGCACATATTAAGCACAACCAAATAGCAGTACAAATAAAGCGTTAGTAACAACAATATACCAAGAATTAGATGCACACTTAGAATCAAATACGCTAAGGCTCTGTTCACATGGCAATGACCAGTTTGATATTTTTGGTATCACAGCATTTTCATACAACATTTATCTTTTATAATGGTATAAGCAGTGGGATCTTGACGTGTAAGCTTTACTTAAAATATCTTACTGATCATCGCCGTGTGAACGTAAGTAGAAAGTATAGTCAGAAACAAATGTAATGATTCCTATTCTCGCCCTTACATGTAGTACCTAAATCTGAACTAATCCATTTCTTACACATCTACTACACTAAGGCTAACGCTAATTCTTCAAACCATACGTCTATGAAACATCTACAGTGTCCGGTAACCTCACCACCTCCAAACAGACGAGAGGAGTCCGGAGGTGAAATCGATGACTCCGCCGACGGGCCGCACCACCAGCCCCACGGCACCCTGGCCCAGCCCCTTCACGAATCCCCCCGCACCACCCTCGTGCGCCCCCTGGATCGGACGGACTAGAACGCCGCACACGCCTTCCACTACGCCCTGATGTTCACGAAATAAACATAGTGATCCCTAAGGATATTGATCGTTCGAGTAAGTGAAAAATATTGCAAAAAAAATCTTCAGGGTTTACTAAATAGGACAAAATAAATAAATTTTCAAAGGCTAAAATAATGCACCTGCTATATTATCTCTTTACCATCCTTGGTTGACTGTTAGAGACTTCCGAAGGCATTAAGTCTGCCACTGTACCTTTGTGCATGTAATTTAAATAAAAAAACCGACCAAGTGCGAGTCGGACTCGCACACTAAGGGTTCCGTACCATTATCGCAAAAAACGGCAAAAAAAATCATGTCTGTTGTATGGGAGCCCCACTTAAATATTTATTTTATTCTGTTTTTAATATTTGTTTTTATAGAGGCAACAGAAATACATCATCTGTAAAAATGTCAACTGTCTATCTATCACGGTTCATGAGATACAGCATGGTACAGATAGACAGACAGACGGACTGCGGAGTCTTAGTAATAGGGTCCCGTTTTTACCCTTTGGGTATGGAACCCTAATAAAATAGGAGTATTATGTATAATAAGCAGAATTAGGTAATATTTTAATTAATCTTACATCAAACTATCTGTTAGAATTAACGCATTTTTAGCAGCGACAGCTTTCTTTATTATGTTACAAACTGTTGATTGGCAGTTGGCATGAGAGTCCTGACATTACTGTACACTGCATCACGCTTCTTTCATTCATTTGAAAATTGACTAGATTTAAATGCGAACTCACAAGCAAGCATTATATTTTGCAAAATGTGGTACGAGACTTCTCTGTTTCCTCTTCGGGTGAGCATCAAAAAAGGCTACACAAAAATGCATGCTGCAAAAACGATAGCCACATAACCTAAGGAGATAAGAAAACTGAGGAAAAGGAAGTATCCAGCACCTCACGACTTAATGGACCCCAGAAAGCCTGCTTGCCTCTCGGTCGTGAACTGCAGTGGCCTATACGGAAAGCTCGGAACCGATTGCGTACCCAAGTTTGCCGAAATGGGGGATTCTCGAACTATCTAACACACAGTGCGAGTGCGGTGCTCCCGATCAAACTATGTCCCAGCTGTTGGAGTATCCCAAATGTTCACCTACACACTCGACGACTTAAACAACACAATGCATTCCGTAAAAGCAAAAGCCGCATAACACTATAAAAAACATGCAAGTCATGCAACACACAAGCAAATCATGCAAGCTTCATTCTCGTGCTACCTCTTGACGGCATCAAGTGAGCCGGATGCGAAGTCAACGACGCCGGCAGTAGGTCTCGCGACCAGCCCGACAGCTCCCTTGCCCAACCCGCTGAAGAAGCCTCCGATACCCTGCTCGCGAGCGCCCTCTATGGGCTTCGTGAATACACCGGTCACGCCGTCTACCACGCCCTGTTTGTTTGGAATTTTTGCACTGCTTATATATAGGCACTATCATAAAGTTATTGTTCTTTATCGCCAAGAAAGTTTATCATGTTTATTAAGTTAGGTAGACTTTGCTCAAATGTTAAGAAAACCACGTTATGATTGGCTATGTACCTATTCATTTGACAGCTTTTCTAAAATAAAATTAGTTAAACTACCTACATTTATTATATAGAACAGAGGATTTACTTACCATGACCAGTCCTTTACCACTTCTCGCAAGACCTTCTTGCAGATTCGCAGGCGGCTTATTAATATTGTCACGACGGCGTCGCTGGTAGTCCTTAGAAAATAAAATAGTTACTTTAGTTACTTCTTTCTACTTATTATAAACATATTCTTTTTTTTACTTCAAGTTAAAACAATACATAAATATTATAAAACAACTGCAGAGGACGTTTGAGGACACTGTGTACTGTAGCAGTCGACTTTTAATTACACGTTGTGTTGCTATGCTGGCATCAACATTCACGCGCTGCTCGCGTCGACCACACAACGTGTACCAGGTTTCCGCGCTACTCACTGTGTGTCCCACTAGCGAGCGCACGCCTAGGAACAGACCCTCAGCGAACTGTCAGTACGCTACCTTGTCCAAAGAGAGCGCGGCGAGCCCGTGTCCCATGGCGCCGGTGATGCGCGACACCGCGCCGGCCGCGCCGCCCACTGTGTGTCCCACTAGCGAGCGCACGCCCAGGAACAGACCCTCAGCGAATTCGCCCGGACCTTGGATAGCACCCTACAAAAAAAAAAAGTCTCAGCACTGTTCTGTACAGGGTTGGTTTTCTAGTATAGTTAGGGTGCAGAGTAACATCAATAACTGACCTGGAACGGCTCGTAGAATAGATCTTCCACGCCCTTCTTCAGTCCGATGACGAGTCCGTACGGGTTGCCTATCACATCCAGCCCGAGAACCAACACATACAATTGTTTCAACGCCTGTCCCGTGTAATGATTCTGCACTTGACCGATCAACTCCTTCTGTGATAAGAACTCGAAGGTCCTTTCGTAATAGGATAATCTGGTGAAAAATAGAAGCCATTAGTATATTGGATTATTTGTTAGTTTCTCTTGAAGCCCTCACTTTAGCAGAAAATATAGGCTAGTTAAATTATATTAGATAACTCTTTGAGTATGGTTGCTTTAGTATAATCATACATTGTAGCGATTGCACACGATTTTTACTCGCTTGTGCTTTTCTATCAGTCACTTTATCAAAAAAAGTTTGAAAGAGACTCTGCGATCGATCGACAAATGATAAAAACAGCCTGTCTGCTAAAGCCCCAACACATTTGAAGATATTATGTGTAACCATAGGTTCAATTGGTTTGAGCCCTTTAAACTGGATCCTAAGAAAGTAGCTGAAATATATTTGCAAAATTATAAAATGACCATACAGCTTGCCAAAATCATAAAAAATCTGTCAGTTTTCGGTCAGTTACTTGTTATTTTTATCAAAAACAAACAGTAAACAATCTTACTTGAATACAACGTCGTTCATGTCTGTCAAAGTAACACCAATGCTTTGGAGAACGGTGCCAATGAACGATGGCAGTGTAGTCGCCCCGCCGAGTGAGAACGAAACATGCACCTAAAGAAAAAGACATAAGGTTGATATTTGAAAGCCAATAAACAGATGAACAGATGTGATGAAAATATTTTGTTTTGTTAATACCTTGAGCGGCGACAAATGTAGATTGTCGTAGAAATTCTTGAGATCTGACGCCACCCCCATAGCTGCTAAAGCTTCTAATGGTTGTCCAGCCGTTTGTAAATCTAGTTGGAATGCGTCCAGCTGCAATATAAATAGTTTATTTATTTATGTTCAAAATGATATTACACTTCATAGAGTCTGGCAAACGAAAGTAGACACTCGAGTTATTTGCAAACTTTTTATATGACAATGCTATACTAATGTCAACCCCAATTTTCCGTATGACGCTACTAAGTTGATACTTTGTTTTAATCACTATTTATATTTTTGTAAATACATTTTCTCTATTTAATAATTTAAAAAGTTTCATTATTAATGTAGAAAACAATGATTCCTGTGACTCTTATGAATCTTTTCACATGAAAGTCTTAGATTCAGATTTTGATTGATAGTGAATTTAAACCAAAATTATTTATATCTACTTAAATGTACCTATAGTATTTTTATTCAGACGAAGTAATATAAATAATTCTAAAGTATCAAATAAGGTTATTCTATGTATTGCATACTAGTTTTTGGGGTTGCAATGCTGATATTTTTTTAAATTTGCCGCGCTTTTTCAGTACTACTTCGTTTGCCAGACTCTAGTCATGACTCATGAGTGACATTTAGTGAAAAATATTATGATAACAATTTTGATGAATTTATATCTTACTAATCGCTTCCAAAAATTTGTTGTTACTGTATTGACCAAGCCAATTTAATCAATCTCCGTGAGTTTGACAGTCTTGTTTACAAATTTTTGTGTTGCTCGGACTAGGTATCAAAAACCGTGTGTACTTATCAATATAAGACGTATTAAAAAAAGTAGTTACCGCTTCTTGTTCTGTTAGAAGTCGTTGCGGGAACATGCCCATGAGCGCATTTATCAGTCCCATATCAACCTTCACATGGAACTCCTGAATCAACACCTTGTAGTACTTGTACTGGCGAACCTTACTATGCTCCATTATACGCTCGACTATCGACACTTCGATAAACGGCTTCATACCTAAAATAAACAAAAAAAAATAACATCGATGCTGTCTATCAACCAGCGTGCATGACCAGATGCATGACTATCTAAGGATCGTAATAGGTGGCGTTCTAAAGTTTCAGCCTACATCGATGGAAAAGTCAGTGGTGTATGAACAAATGTATGAACATAAACGAAAAGAGTACGCAAGGATCATAATAGTAGGTAGCTACCTCCATAGAAAAATCGGCGTGGGTCGTGTTTTACCAGATGTATAATTAATGAAACGAAGCAAATGGAGTATGTAAGGATCGTAGTATGTAGCGTTCAGCAGTGTATTCATGGGAAAAAAGGCATGAGTTTATGTATTTTCTATCGAATAAATAGTGTAGCGTTATAGAGCAAGCAAGTAGCCTAGTCTTTTAGCGGTTCATATCAAGCCATTGTTCGTACCTCGAGGCACTAAGTTTGAATCCACAGTCATGTAAAAAAGATTAGATCGAATTTAGAAAAATCCTACCTAGGAGTTTAGTAGAACTAGTTTGGGTTTGTATCAGATGTCTGAAAAGTGTGATCTGACACTGGTATTTCAGAAGTTCATCATGTTAACCAACTTAGAAACAACGTTTGTAGTAATACAAACCCTTGTTAAATACTCAATCATCTCCTTAGGTTTAGTTAAGGTTACACTAGTCTAAATTTTTTCCATACAAACGTAGTCTAGGGATTATTCCACTGTTTGACGATGTACGTACAAAATAAAAAGTGATATCAATTTGTCTCATCATTATCTAGCCCTGTATGGAAGCGAAAAAGTAAAAAAATCAAATATTTGAAAGTTATGAGCGTCGAAAGTTCCACATTTCGACACTAATTTTAACGCATTTTTGGGCGCAAATAAATACCATAAGAAGACGGAAAATTGCAAAACGGCCTCCATACAGGGATAGATTAGTAGTTCAACAATACATATAATTTTATTTTGAACAGATAGATTTAGTCGTTTTTTCATGATATCTAGACTGCCAAAGGTCTGTTTATAAAATTTCGTGCGCTCGGTTTCGTCCTAAATCATTATCCATTTCGCTACAAATTTTACAAAAGTGTGTATTTGTGCGCGAACTAGCTTCCTACTGCTCATCACAGCATCTATCTATTCTGCTCGTGTTGTCGGTTGATATAAAATGCATTTTAACCTCGCGCACAAAATAGTTCGTGCCGTCGACTAGTGTACCCTTAAGTGTAAAATGCATTACATACAATACCTACCGACAATTTGTGTGTATTTATCAAAACTCCAGTGAAAATTAATTCAAATTCAAAATAAAGACAATAATACATTATTCTCAACATACTAAGAAGAACAAACCTTATAGTTATCACACATAGAAAAGCACAGAGAGTAGGAAAGAAGTAAGAATCAAAGACAGATTAGTATTATTCAAACAATTTTCACAAAACAACTTACCGCTAGGGTCTTCGTTAGCAATGGACCTCGGAGGGGGTACAGGCGCTAGAACAACGGGGAAGGTCGGCAACGGCAGTTGTTGGTCGATCTGTAGCCGATGCAACCGCGCGTGGAGGCGACGGGAATGTGGGGTTAGACCGTACGATGCCCATAGACCTGGTTGTAGTGTCCGACGAAGCATGCGGGCGGAGGGTTTGAGTTGACGCATCTCTTCGAAATCAACCTGCAAATAGAATATACTTTTGTCGTTTGTTCTACACCATAAAAGTTATACACATTTACAAGAAAAACTTATTTATACGGATACAAAGGCAGTCTTCACGATAGCTAACTGACAGCGATATCTGCCAGACAACTTTTGGATGGACTGAGAGAACTTAGAATAAAAAGCTGGTAGTCTGCAATGTACTGCATATTAAAAAATAAATACACTCTTTTGCAAAAAAACGGGCACCTAAGGAAATTTACATTCTAAGGTCGATTTGAGTTAATTAAATGCATTTTATTTGTTTGACGTAGTCTGTATACTTATAATCGTGTAAATTAATACGCGTGAAGTGAATTCTGGCAATTAAAAAAAAAACGATGATTTCCTATAACCGATGTACACGGCCAAACAATAAGAAGTGGTCGGCAATAAAACAAGTATATTTTTTTACTTTTTTAAATTAAATAAAGTTACAAATGTAGAAACCTAATAACGAGTGTCTTGCCAAAATCACAGCTTGAATCCTTCTGGGCATGCTTTCCACAATGTATTAATAACGTTTTGAGGAATACGTTCCCACTCTTCTGCAATGACTCTTTTTAGCTCCCTGATGTTTTGTGGAGTAGGTTGCACTGGATTGAGGACTTCGAGCTGGCCAATCTAAACGACGGATCTAAAGAACCGTGCGGGCCAGCATTGTCGTCCATAAAAATGGAATTTTCCCCAAGTGCATTCGATGCAGGTTGTACATATGGAATTTTGACTTCCATTATGTACCGGTGTGCATTTAATGTTCCATTTTCTATGAAAACTAACTCCGTACACTCCGTCGAATTAATTGCTGCCCAAAACATACCGGAGCCTCCGCCATAAGGAAATGATTTTTTCGAAATATACTTCCGCATACCGTTCCCGTGGTCTTCGCAGCACTCGCTGGCGTCGGTGAGTGGAGAGGAGATTCTAGCTTCATCAGAAAACAAAAAAAAAATTGTTTTCTGTTGAATTTAGGGCATTTTTGCAGTAATTTAGGGCCCCAAGCCGGGAGGTAACTCCTGATATTGGCAGCCAAAAGCCTCATCCTGACCGTCCACAAGCTAATTTCTACTTCTTCAAGGCTCTTCTTCAGGTCCACACTTGACGCCTTACGTTTCCGCAACGCGGACTCTGACGCCTGACTCACCAAAAAGCGGTAATCTCTTGGTTCTGTGCACCGTTTTATGCCCGAACCGGGTCTTCTTTTGACCGAACCGGTCTCTTGATACCGTTGCCAAGTCCTCTGGACAGTTGAACGACTCACATTTAGCCGCTGAGACCTGGCTGGGACACGTAAGTGTGCGAACAACCTTCTTCAAGTAAGGCTATAATTTTAACGGCCCTTATCATTCATATCAAAAAGTGGTATTTAATGTAAAAAGATAAAATTGTTTAATTTGCAGAAAATATCCAAAAAGTTTTAACATTTTAGCAATCAGTAAAATCCGACTACTACTATCTACGACTATCTCATACAATATTATTTTGTCGCGTCGGTCCGCTGACGCGTAGTGCGGTTTGACCTTTATTGTAAAATTGCTTTACTAATGCGATTTTTTTACTGATTACTAAAATGTTAAAACTTTTTGGATATTATCTGCCGATTAAACAATTTTATCTTTTTAAATTAAATACCACTACGTTGTAGTTACGCCTAGTGCGGTCTGACCTTAAATCCACAATAATCAACATTTTTCTTTTGTTAATTTCAAATATTAAATTTGGAACGTAAAGAATCATGCCAGGATGCTTCAATTAACTTGCCAATACATCGTCAAATTAATAAAACCTCTTTTCGAAAAAAAATCTGAAGTGCCCGTTTTTTTTTTTACAAAAGAGTTTATATACAAAATTACATTACTATAGTAAATACTTTACTTACATAAACTTATATACATAATATTACATGAAATTCATAGAAAGAGAGCGAAAAAACAAATTATTGAGTAATGATTAAAGAGATTATTAAAAAAAAATATGGTTAAAAAAATATTCGGCAACCTGTAAGAGTTTTAGTTCACACACGTACACACAGATGGCGCCCCTGTACCGTACGAAGGAACCGTATTTTTTGTTTTTTGAAGAAGTTTTATTATAATTTAAGTTATTTACATTCAAGAACTAAAAATTAGTAGTAAATGATAGAGGTGTACACTGTTTTTCCAAAAAATAAGAACATGGAAAATAGAATATTGGAAAAACTTATTAGTTAAATTAATAATTTATTGAAACATTTAGATAAAACAAGTAGATTCAATACAATACCTAAGGTCTATTAAAAAAAAGATGTCTGGCCAATTTTTACTTACCCATTGATAAGTAAAAATTGGCTAGACATCCATTTTTATTTAGCATTGAAAGTCTTGCGTAAATTGGTATTATTATTTTAATAACTTTTCATTACAGAAATAACTCCTATGTGTATGTATGTTAGAAGTAAAAATGCTAGATTTAAATTAGCTTTACGTACTCTCTACAGAAGATGTACGATTAAATATTTTATTCAGTGTATATTTTTACATAATCGATCCTAATTGATTTCTGGTTTCTTTTTGTACTAAATCTTTCATATTATTACTTCCTTCAGTCCTGATTTTTGTTAAATTATATATAATACACAAAATGTCTGTCACTTTTATAACAGAAAAAATAACAAATCACAAAATAATAATACCCCAGCGGCAAGCGGGTTAACTAATGCAAAAAAGTAACTCCTAGCTCGATAGATGGCGTTGAGATCGAGTTAGATCGCGCTAGCGTTTTGTTACCGCGGAATCGCGACCACCGCGGGCGCGCTCTGGTCAAGTTGCCATCAGGAGGGTCTTAACTGACTCGACTGAACAGCGGGTGATGATTTAGGAAATGATCCCAGTGATTACGATCCGCTCGCTCTTTACTCAACTATCGCAGAGAATTGAGTCGAAGAACTGACGCTGTTTTTGGCCCCTTATAATACACTAATAATGAAATAAAAAGTCGCGTTACGCGTATGATAGCTTTACAGGCTTATCACAGATGTACTTTTGAAATATTATAGCAATTAGGAAATTCAATCTGTGTATTATTATTTTAGCAATATTTTCTTAAGCGTAATAAGAAAATTAAGTCTCGCCGTTGGTACTATTATAGCAAAATAAACTTAATTGGGCTATTATAGCAAAATAAACTTAACTGGGCTATTATAGCAAAATAAACTAGAAACTGCATTTGTTTATTTAGTCCCGTTCCATTTCTTGCAGCTAGGTTTAAAACCTGCCAAGTGCGAGTCGGACTCGCGCACGAAGGGTTCCGTACCATTATCGCAAAAAAAAAAAAAACAGGTTTGTTGTATGGGAGCCCCTCTTAAATATTTACTTTATTCTGTTTATAGTATTTGTTGTTATAGCGGCAACAGAAATACATCATCTGTGAAAATTTCAACTGTCTAGCTATCACGGTTCATAAGATACAGCCTGGTGACAGACGGACAGACAGACGGATCGTGGAGTATTAGTAATAGGGTCCCGTTTTTACCCTTTGGGTACGGAACCCTAACAAAAAAGATATTTTAAATGTATAGTGGCATACCTCGAATTTCTCGGCTATTTGGACTATAGGCGGTATAGGCTCGTCGCTGACCATCTTTTCAGACAAATAACGTTGGTA
Source organism: Orthosia incerta (assembly GCA_948252205.1). Classification (NCBI taxonomy): domain Eukaryota; kingdom Metazoa; phylum Arthropoda; class Insecta; order Lepidoptera; family Noctuidae; genus Orthosia; species Orthosia incerta. Next base: position 15,091,366 of record OX411748.1, read on the forward strand.
ACATTCTTCTAATTGCTGCAGTTTCGGTCCTTCAATTTTTTTGTAACGACGTGCACCTAATTTGCACTGTTCCCATATTATACCAGAGCTGAAAAAGTAAAAGTAAAATTAGTTGACGCATATAATTAAAATTAAAAAATACAAAAGTAAACCATATGGAAAAAATAAGCATCATATCCGCGCAAAATGGTCAGAGCCACACCGCTGGGAAAGCAAGAAAGAATTTACCTAAAAAAAATACATATTGGGCCATTTTAAAATTGATTTTATTGAGTGCAGGTTTTCTTGTTCCCCAAAGAAAATATTTTATTTTTATAGCAAATTATGTAACTTACAAATTTTCAAGTATCAACATAAAGCATAGTGCGTACTTTTGCGTTTTTTTTTACTTTTTACTATTACCAGTAATCAAGCATATACAACTGTGAACTGGGACAAAAACAATCTTATGTGAAGTATTGATCTGATTACGAAAATTATGCGTTTTTGAAGACAAACTTTTTCAATAAAATTTTGGCTTTTTTAAGAAAAACTTTTGCTTAATTGAATAACAGATACTCCACAAAGAGAACTTCGTGCTTGTGCACCTCGGGAGCAACACTATTTTAAGCTCGAGTGACGAACTTTGAATCCCTCGCTGCGCTCAGGATTAAAAAACACTCTCACCTGTAACAATCTACTAATTCTTACCCCGAGGGAACATTATACCAGGATGAAAAGAAACCTATGTGCCAGAAATGGCACATGAACTATAATCTAACTGTGTGCCCATCTAGATCCGTTTCAGCCGTTCCACCGTGATTGAGTAACATCCATCCAAACTTTCGCATTAATAATATTATACATGTTAAGTTAGTATAAGTTGGAAAAAAACAATAAAAACTTTTCCGACAACATACTTGGATACACTGATGTATACGATCTCCAGTTGCTCCGGGTCGTTAACGAGTGACAGTCCGATGCCCTGCATGGACAGTACCAGCTCGGTATCGATCAACTCTGCCTCGCCTATAGTGTGGGCACCGCTCGCTAGTATCGGGTCTTCCGTGAATAATATCACTCGCTGTAACCCGTCGAGGAATGATACCCAGTATAATCGTGTGGTATCACCGACCCTGGAAAATAATGGTTTTGTTTTATTATTAAAATTTTATGCACAGGTTCAAATCGCTGTATAAATGCGAACTTAGGCAATTTCTACCAGTCAAGTCAATCCTGGTGAACGGTGGTGCAGAGATAGAACATTGCAGGTGCAACATAAAAGAAAGACAAGCAGAAAAAAATACAATAATAAATAAATACATAATATTAACAATAATATGGAACAAAAAATAATGTAATAGTAATTTTGGCAAACAGTCATCATTTCGTTAAAATGGAAATGACATAAATTTGAAACAACAAGCAAAAATTTCAATTAAATACTGTAACCCGACAACGGTTTTTTTTTTTATCCTTTTTACCCGGGCCGTAATAAACGAATCGATTGACACCTTATTCATCAAAATCGGATGAATAGTTTAGGCACTACGGGGGAACATACGTAAATTCAACATACATACATACATAGGCTGCTAAAATCATAACCCTCCCTTTTGGCTTCGCCATAGTCTAGTTAAAATTCGAATTCGAAACCATCATCATAGACTTCCTTATTTGTAAACAATCTAGTGATAAGCAGGTTCTATATTTAAATTCTATATTTGATAGAATCCAGATATAGAATCCACTAATCAGTTCCTAAACAGAGTAGAAGAGAACAGAGAGATTTTTATAAATTAGGTCCAAACTATACTTACATTAAATCTCCCATCCCATCTTGTCTTAGGTCGTTTTCTACCTCTCTTCTCTTATGACCTTCGAATATTAGAACGCGCGGCCCTGCAGGGTTGTCCCATGTATACAACATCCTATGCATTGGTGCTAATGTCCTGAAAATAGAGGAAGACGATATTATAGCACGTCTATTTTATGTATTTTTTTAACCGAATTATATATTATATAGCATCATGATCACAACATTTAAGGTTACATTAGTCGATCATTCTTCCATACGAACCTAGTCTGGCGATTACTCCACTGTTTGAAGATGTACGTTCAAAATAAAAACTGATATCAATTTGTCTCATCATTATCTAGCCCGGTATGGAAACAAAAAAGTAAAAAAGAAAATATTTGACAGTGATGTGTCGAAAGTTCCATATTTCAACATAAATTTTTACGCATCTTAGGGCGGAAATAAATACCATAAAAAGAAGGAAAATTGCAAAAAGACACATTAAAAGCCTTTTTTATAGTATGTTTACTTTTAATTTTTTGCTCCAGCGAATAGAGAAACTCAGCTCTACTTAGAGTTAAGCTCACCTTTGTACATAAACTTTTGCTGTTTTGTGTACAATAAAGAATTAGGAAGCTCACCGAGTATTAACATTCTCCTTTTCATAGACACAGACGCTGTAGGGCGAGTAGTTGACGAGTAAGGCGGGCGCGTGACCGTCGCGGTACTGTCGGATCGTGATGTAGGTTCCTCCTTCCGTCAGTTGCACTTCTACGTGGAGGCCGCCAAACTGAACAAAACAACATTAATATGAACAATTAATAAACCCTTTACACAAGAAAATCTGTGTTTAACACACGATTTCTGAATTAAGCATTTGAAGTTGAATATATATTTGTCAATCTCTACTTTAGCCTGAAAACATGTCAAAATTTGACATTTAAGTAGGGTTTGACACGTTCTTAGGTCCGAATACTCAAATCAGAAACCCTATGACCGCGCCACTAGTGGTTGAGGTCATAGATTCAAATAGAACTTGTTCGATTCATTATGCACTTCCGAAGTTTTTGACCCTCACTGACATCGGTGAAGGAAAATCTCTCGACTTATGGTAAATATAAGTTTGAAAAGGCCAACCCGCATTGGATTGGATTAATGCTCGTGCCTTGTGTGTATGAAAAGTGGCCTTTGCCTGTAATAGCATAGATTAGAGAAGTTACTACACGCGCAGACTCTGCGCGCGAGCAGTGACAACCGACTGGCGGAGCGGTGCCGGGACCGCGCGAAAGTGTAGGCATTAGGTCGTTTGTTCACGAGACATGACACGATTTGCGGTCACGATTTTTAACACTCGACACACTGCAGACGTCGGTGTCGTCTGATCGTTTGTTCACTAGACACGATTCTGCAACGACACTACAGTGCACTAGCACAGTTCTATAAGCGCGTGAGTGATGAACCACGCGTGAGACGTGCGGTGGGTCGTGTCGTCAACAAGCTCATACTTGTTTTGTACAGCCGCTAAATCGTCACTGCAAAGAAGTTGCGATGTCATAGCGGCATCGACGACATAGCCGCAAAACCGTTTGTAAATCGTGTCGCGTGTAGTGCGGTGTCGGTAAAAACGGTCCATACAAATATATGGAGCTCTGAATCGCGACCACATTTTGTCGTGTCGTGTGTCGCGTCGAGAAAACAAACGGCCTAAATCGCTGTAAGTACGGTTGAGTGAAGAAGACCTGGTAATAGGACAGTTACACTGGCTGGTATTACAATAAGGCTAGTATTTAAACGAGCGAAAAAAAAATCAAATTAAAGGTGTAAAAAATACTGAATATGGCTTACTGAAATTCTAAGTGGGCGACAAACAGTGGGCGAATACAAATGTTTAAAACAGCGACTTGAAAATATGTATAAGTTTGTCGACAGGGCTCCTTTTTCTGTCTGCAGGGTCTAAAGTAACCTAACATGAAGGAGATGACGGGAGCTAAGTTCGCTCGCTTTGCTCGCTCACTTCAGCTCTCGTCATCCCCTTCGAACCTAACCTATCCGTGTCGGGGTGCGCTAAGTTCCCGAGCTCGCTTCGCTCGCTCTTGGACACGAATAAACCCGAACTCCCGCACTGCACAGTGATGTCGCCTCGATAGTTGTTCAGCTATTTTCAAAAGAATAATATGCTAAAATAGAAAAAATAGAACCCCAAATACAATTAAAGTATGTAACAATATTATTACCGCAGCTCACAAAAATCTCCTAAAAGGTATTACTCAAACCGGATAAATAGTTACTTACTTAGTATAATAGTCGCCCATTCAGTATATTTTTCCCTCGGTTAATAATTTCCCTTACAATAATATCTTACCTCATTGTCGAGCTTCAAGCATACGGAATGATGCTCGGTGTATAAGAACGGCGCAGTAATGACAGGCGAACACGCGACGCGAAGTACTAGTAACTTGTCTTCTCTCTCTATGACCGGCCATAGAGGTGCACTAGAGTTTTCTGCCACCTGGAAAACAATTTTTTATTTTTTATTTTTATGAATTATTTTTAACGGGCCATCATAATTACACGTTTACCAGAACTTGGATGGAAATCGTGCTAACGACCAAAATTATGTGAATTATGTTGAGTACGTCGATACAGCTTCGTGATGGACAACTGAATTCATTTATTTCGGGAAATCAAACAGTTACACAAAACAAATACAAACAAGTACTAAAAAGTAACATGTGTAGCACATGAAATTATTCACATCTTAGTTATCAATTTTACCAATTGCCCACGGCTGAAGCTGAAATTAGCATATAAGAAAAACTGGCTAAATGCGATTTGAACTCGCGCACGAAGGGTTCCATACCATTATCGCAAAAAACGGCAAAAAAATTACGTTTTTTGTTTGGGAGCCCCACTTAAATATTTATCTTATTATTTTTTTAGTATTTGTTGTTATAGCGGCAACAGAAATACATCATCTGTGAAAATTTCAACTGTCTAGCTATCACGGTTCATGAAATACAGCCTGGTGACAGACGGACAGGCAGACAGACGGATCGTGGAGTCTTAGTAATAGGGTCCCGTTTTTACCCTTTGGGTAAGGAACCCTAAAAAGAATTCGTCAACACTACGTGTCATATCAATGCTTAAATCTTAGATTAAAAGGACTTTATCATAGATATAAATTAAGCTCTAGATTTACCGTGATCCAAGGATCGCCAGATCTGTGCAACTCCTGATATTGGATTTCAAAAGGCGCTTCGTTTATTATCAGGAAGTATGGTGTGAAAATGACCATCTTTGTCAAACTGTTGAACATCAGCTGATTCGTTACTGCCACCTACGAAAGAAGTATTTAGTTTAACACCCTAAATTAAACAAGTTTTATTCTTAATATTTTTTTTTATTTATCTTTTATATTATAAATGGTGACAATGCAGTCACGAGATAGAAATATGTGTACAAAATTTTACCTCAATCGAACACTGGCAAATGGGTTAAATTTAACTTGCAAGCTTTGATTACATTACACACAGACAAGGACAGATGAAACTAAATAAAAGCTCGTATTAAAAAAAATAAGTATAAAAACAAAAACCTGACTACTGAAAAATCACAAAACCTACCGTAACAAAACAACACATTCTGCAAAGTAACATACGACCACGGTAAATTTACGGGAATATTTTCTTGTTTCATAATTTTTACAGCGTGATTTTTCAGTAGTCGTGTTTTAGCTTTTAAACTTATTTTTTATTTCAAATATTTTGGGGTTTTTGCAGAGCTTGAGGGAACAAGTTGAGAATTAGAAAGAAAAGTCCGACGTGCCACATGACGTCCATGATGCCCATACAACTGCTATACAAAACGGCAACATAGAGAGGGTCAGATATATATTTTTAAGTTGTTATAAATCTCTTTCGTTTTTCGATCAATTTTGAATCTGTTTTTACTATTAGTATTCTATTTTAGTTTTTTTATCGATAGTCTGGTAAAATCATAGATTTAGAATTTTTTTTGCTACGCAAAAAGATACACGAAGCGTGCGAGCGAGAAATCCTAATCAAGTACAAACCACCCAAGAGAAAAAGAGAGCGTGAATGACGTACCGATATGTCATGTTTTTCGCGAATAAGTAAACCTAGCGGACAATCTGTTTTACGCCGCGGTGAATTTCTTGCATTTAAATAATAATCTTTAGATTTAAATTGATAATATTAATTATACAATTATGGTGACTTGTTCTGTGAGTGAATGTGACGTTACAAGACGAAATAACCCCAATAAATACACGTTTCACAGGTAAATACAATTTTGTCCTTGGATTGTTTTGAACCATATTTTGACGAATTTCTGCTAGTAATCGGCTCAGAAAAAGATTCTTACAATAGTATATTGATTTCCAATGTTATATATAAGTATATTTCGTATATATAAACAAAATTGGAGAAAATATTATGTAAAAGAGTAAATTGATTGTTTACGCTAGGGCTTGACAAAGCGGTGACGTCATGAGTATCGATAAAAACTTAATCGTTTTTAGTGACATCATGACATGAATACAAACTTATTTAGTCAGGTTTTGTTAAAATAGATTTAAGTTACGATTGAGAAGATGTTTTTATCGAAACTGTACTTAAAGTTGCATGTTTATTGTTGCCTTTATTTTTCAAAAAAAATCGGAGTGTTTTGATGTTTTGTTACTTTGAGTAGGTTTAGGAATGTCATTATATTCTTCTCCTTAGCGTGTCGATGGCAAATATAAAAAGTTAAATATTGTGTTTGGCCCAGAATTCAGTCACGGCAATACCATTCGGTGACGCAGTCATAAGGTCTTCGTAAGTACAGGTGACAGGGCATGCTGCGCTCTCCGTGAGATGAGCCATGGTCTGCGGAGAGATGCTGCATAAGCACTGAAGACTAATGCCATCAGAGAACCCCCACCTGAGGAGGTTGTCCTTGCTGCGGCAAACCCGAGTGCGGAGTCTATTTAGGGTCATTATAATTGTATGCATTTATTAGTTTTACAGTGGCTAGAATACATCAGTGCTCTGCTCATCAGCAATTTTTTCTGTTGTGTAAATAATAATATATAATATTTATGTAGTTACCTACAGATTCCCAAATAATTCTGTATTAGGAGAAAAATGGATTCGAATTTTAAACAGAGATGGATGGTCTCCAAATTAAAACTCTACAATATGTAGTAAACATTTTGAATCTAAATACTGCATACAAAGAAAACATCGACGACTTCTAATGAAATAATCTATACCTACTTTAATTGTGCCTGTAAGAATGACGCTTCCTATCGTAAGGTTAGTTAGTGGCCAACCTAGTGTTAGTTTTCAAACCATCTAGATACCTCTAACAGACCTCATCTACTTTTATAAAATATGTAAACGTGTTTGTACAAACCAACTTACAGAAATAATATCATTTATCATTGAACTATCTGCAGGCCATACAAATATTTGTTCCGTGCGGGAATCGAACTCGCGACACGCAGCGCAGCAGCCGATCGCTCAACCACTACGCCAACCGTGTCGTCAATTTCAAATACCTGACTGCGGTATTTTTTTATTAGTACTTCAAATACTTGTGGCTTCAAAATACATTCAGCGATTTTATTAATAGATGCGTTCTGCAGAAAATAGCGCTTGATAGCTTTCATAAGCAAAATGGCGACCGCGTACGTTAAATTTTCAAGTACCTTGTAAATTATCATTTTCATTTCAAACGGTTATTTTCACCGAACTTCTGTGTATTGATTAAGTTTATTAGTACGAATGTCACAATGAATGACCAATGAATGAATATTTTGTTATTTGTATTTTAAATAAAAATAGTTAAAATACTGTACTTTACATTTTAAATACACGACTTAAAAATATTTTGTATTTCGTATTTTAAATACATGCGAGATATTATTTTGTAATTTGTATTTTAATTAAAGCAAAGCATGGTTTTTGCCCAGCAATCGTGTTTCTTAAGGTGTTCACCAAGTATCGATATCGATATTGAACATGGACTTTTTATCAACACTTTTTTAACTAACACATGGACAAATTCCCTCACACATAGATTTTATATTTTCGGTTTCGTTTTCCATCTGACTCTGTGTATCTTGTACATACTATATCTATGGGTAAAATAACAAATTTGTTTTTCATGCATATTCCCTATTGCCTTTTCCTCTCTGCATCGACCATAACATTTGAAAACCACTTCCCTCCATTCATTGAATAAACTTACCTCATAATTCCTACCCTCGTGTTTACACTGTATCACACCGGAACTGCCGGGAACGTCCAACGAGAACTTATCAGACCATTCACCGAACTCCAGCCTAATAGCCGCTTTCTTCTTACCGAAAAAGTTCTTAGCCCGGAACGAGAACAGTATCGGTTCCTTATAGTCTTTAGGGTGGAATATCACGTTGCCAGTTTCATCCACATTCTATAAAACAAAAGAAGTAATAAATATTCGACCGTGTTTTGTTTTTCTTGTGAGTTGCCAATGTTGCGCCTTTTTGCATTCGCGTTATCCTGTACGTTAAAGCTTGCTTACCGTACCCTGCAAAGTTAGTTAAAATAGTGTGTTACTGGCACTTCACTTGGCGTATTTGTCAATGCAAAATATACGCTATAGCATTCGAATAAAGTTAATTTTATATTTGCGAAATAACGCCTTGTTTAGTACCAGCATGCAAGTTGCCTAACAAATTGGGTGATATTAAATGGATCTTAGATTAATGTGTGATCTGATCATGCAATATATCTTTGAACATGCTACGAATTGTAATAACGACGAATAAATTATGATAGTAGTGTCACTAGAGTAAACAATTAAAACTTATATTATACTATATAAAACTGCATTACCACTCACTGACTCACTGACTCACTGACTCATTGACATAATTGTTCTCCCAGATGGTGGAGGGGGAGGTGGGTATATTTTGACAGATTCGTAAACAAGTAACTCCCGTGAGTATGGGAAAAGTCCCAAACCTCCCCTTTTCCTCCCCCCTCCTCCCCCCCTCTATCGTATCTCGGAAACTAAGGTACCCGTATTTTTTGTTTTTTACGGATTCGTTTAGAGGAGGCTTGCAAAAGTAAAAACCATTTTTCAAAGTTGACCCCCTCGCCCCCCTTCTCCCCCCCTTTAAGCGGATCTCGAAAGTTGAGAGACTTGGAACATTTCTTTTTTCAGATTCATATAAAGGGGCAATGCTTTAGTCACAAACGAACCAGTTTTCAAAGTTGACCCCCTTGCCCCCCTTCTCCGCCCTCCCCCCCCGATTTGGCGAATCTTTTTTTTTTGTTTTTTTTACGGATTCGTTAAGAGGAGGCTCGGAAAAGTAAAAACCATTTTTCAAAGTTGACCCCCTCGCCCCCCTTCTCCCCCCCTTTAAGCGGATCTTGGAAGTTGAGAGACTTGGAACATTTCTTTTTTCAGATTCATATAAAGGGGCAATGCTATAGTCACAAACAAACCATTTTTCAAAGTTGACCCCCTTGCCCCCATCTCCCCCCTCCTCCCCGCCCCCCGTTTTGGCGAATCTTTTTTTTGTTTTTTTTGAGGATTCAGCGTAGGGATCCCGAGTGGAGCGAACCTACGAGACCGAGTGCAGCGCAGGGGGGAGGTGGCGAGCGAAGCGAGCCGGCGACCTCCGTAGCGTAACGAAGGTTGAGTGGGTGAAGCGAAACTCAGTGCCTGGCGACGAATGCAAACATTAGGGTTATGTTTTATGGAACAAATTGTAGGGTAGGTGTAGGGCAGGTGTCGGGTAGGTGTAGGGTAGGTGTAGGGTAGGTGTAGGGTAGGTGTAGGGTAGGTGTAGGGTAGGTGTAGGGTAGGTGTAGGGTAGGTGTAGGGTAGGTGTAGGGTAGGTGTAGGGTAGGTGTAGGGTAGGTGTAGGGTAGGTGTAGGGTAGGTGTAGGGTAGGTGTAGGGTAGGTGTAGGGTAGGTGTAGGGTAGGTGTAGGGTAGGTGTAGGGTAGGTGTAGGGTAGGTGTAGGGTAGGTGTAGGGTAGGTGTAGGGTAGGTGTAGGGTAGGTGTAGGGTAGGTGTAGGGTAGGTGTAGGGTAGGTGTAGGGTAGGTGTAGGGTAGGTGTAGGGTAAGTGTAGGGTAGGTGTAGGGTAGGTGTAGGGTAGGTGTAGGGACAACAACACGCGAGCTGCTTGCAGCTCGCGCACCAAGCAAATACTAGTTATATTATATAAAACTGCATTACCACTCACTGACTGATTGACATAATTGTTCTCCCAGATGGTGAAGGGGGAGGTGGGTATATTTTGACAGATTCGTAAACAAGTCACTCTCGCGAGTATGGGAAAAGTCCCAAACCTCCCCTTTTCCTCCCCCCTCCTCCCCCCCTCTATCGTATCTCGGAAACTAAGGTACCCGTAGTATGTTTTTTTTACGGATTCGTTTAGAGGAGGCTCGGAAAAGCAAAAACCATTTTTCAAATTTGACCCCCTCGCCCCCCTTTCCCCCCCCATTTTGGCGAATCTTTTTTTTTTGTTTTTTTTACGGATTCAGCGTAGGGATCCCGAGTGGAGCGAACCTACGAGACCGAGTGCAGCGCAGGGGGGAGGTGGCGAGCGAAGCGAGTCGGCGACCTCCGTAGCGTAACGAAGGTTGAGTGGGTGAAGCGAAACTCAGTGCCTGGCGACGACAAGCAAACATTACGGTTTATGTTTTTTGGAACAAAGTGTAGGATAGGTGTAGGGTAGGTGTAGGGTAGGTGTAGGGTAGGTGTAGGGTAGGTGTAGGGTAGGTGTAGGGTAGGTGTAGAGTAGGTGTAGGGTAGGTGTAGGGTAGGTGTAGGGTAGGTGTAGGGTAGGTGTAGGGTAGGTGTAGGGTAGGTGTAGGGTAGGTGTAGGGTAGGTGTAGGGTAGGTGTAAGGTAGGTGTAGGGTAGGTGTAGGGTAGGTGTAGGGTAGGTGTAGGGTAGGTGTAGGGTAGGTGTAGGGTAGGTGTAGGGTAGGTGTAGGGTAGGTGTAGGGTAGGTGTAGGGTAGGTGTAGGGTAGGTGTAGGGTAGGTGTAGGGTAGGTGTAGGGTAGGTGTAGGGTAGGTGTAGGGTAGGTGTAGGGTAGGTGTAGGGTAGGTGTAGGGTAGGTGTAGGGTAGGTGTAGGGTAGGTGTAGGGTAGGTGTAGGGTAGGTGTAGGGTAGGTGTAGGGTAGGTGTAGGGTAGGTGTAGGGTAGGTGTAGGGTAGGTGTAGGGTAGGTGTAGGGTAGGTGTAGGGTAGGTGTAGGGTAGGTGTAGGGTAGGTGTAGGGTAGGTGTAGGGTAGGTGTAGGGTAGGTGTAGGGTAGGTGTAGGGTAGGTGTAGGGTAGGTGTAGGGTAGGTATAGGGTAGGTGTAGGGTAGGTGTAGGGTAGGCGTAGGGTAGGTGTAGGGTAGGTGTAGGGCAGGCGTAGGGTAGGTGTTTGGTAGGTGTAGGGACAACAACACGCGAGCTGCTTGCAGCTCGCGCACCAAGCAAATACTAGTTATACTATATAAAACTGCATTACCACTGACTGACTGACATAATTGTTCTCCCAGATGGTGGATGGGGAGGTGGGTATATTTTGACAGATTCGTAAACAAGTGACTCTCGCGAGTTTGGGAAAAGTCCCAAACCTCCCCTTTTCCTCCCCCCTCCTCCCCCCCTCTATCGTATCTCGGAAACTAAGGTACCCGTAGAATGTTTTTTTTACGGATTCGTTTAGAGGAGGCTCGAAAAAGCAAAAACCATTTTTCAAATTTGATCCCCTTGCTCCCCTTCTCCCCCCTCCCCCCCGTTTTGGCAAATCTTTTTTTTTTGTTTTTTTTTACGGAATCATTTAGAGGAGGCTCGGAAAAGTAAAAACCATTTTTCAAAGTTGACCCCCTCGCCCCCCTTTCCCCCCCCTTTAAGCGGATCTCGGAAGTTGAGAGACTTGGAACATTTCTTTTTTCAGATTCATATAAAGGGGCAATGCTAAAGTCACAAACAAACCATTTTTCAAAGTTGACCCCCTTGCCCCCCATCTCCCCCCTTCCCCCCCCCCCGTTTTGGCGAATTTTTTTTTTGTTTTTTTTACGGATTCAGCGTAGGGATCCCGAGTGGAGCGAACGTACGAGACCGAGTGCAGCGCAGGGGGGAGGTGGCGAGCGAAGCGAGCCGGCGACCTCCGTAGCGTAACGAAGGTTGAGTGGGTGAAGCGAAACTCAGTGCCTGGCGACGACATTAGGGTTATGTTTTTTGGAACAAAGTTTAGGGTAGGTGTAGGGTAGGGGTAGGGTAGGTGTAGGGTAGGTGTAGGGTAGGTGTAGGGTAGGTGTAGGGTAGGTGTAGGGTAGGTGTAGGGTAGGTGTAGGGTAGGTGTAGGGTAGGTGTAGGGTAGGTGTAGGGTAGGTGTAGGGTAGGTGTAGGGTAGGTGTAGGGTAGGTGTAGGGTAGGTGTAGGGTAGGTGTAGGGTAGGTGTAGGGTAGGTGTAGGGTAGGTGTAGGGTAGGTGTAGGGTAGGTGTAGGGTAGGTGTAGGGTAGGTGTAGGGTAGGTGTAGGGTAGGTGTAGGGTAGGTGTAGGGTAGGTGTAGGGTAGGTGTAGGGTAGGTGTAGGGTAGGTGTAAGGAATACTTCTCAAAAACACGACAAAACCGCGAGCTGCTTGCAGCTCGCGCACCAAGCAAATACTAGTTATACTATATAAAACTGCATTACCACTGACTGACTGACATAATTGTTCTCCCAGATGGTGGATGGGGAGGTGGGTATTTTTTGACAGATTCGTAAACAAGTGACTCTCGCGAGTTTGGGAAAAGTCCCAAACCTCCCCTTTTCCTCCCCTCTCCTCCCCCCCTCTATCGTATCTCGGAAACTAAGGTACCCGTAGTATGTTTTTTTTACGGATTCGTTTAGAGGAGGCTCGGAAAAGCAAAAACCATTTTTCAAATTTGACCCCCTCGCCCCCCTTCTCCCCCCCTCTAAGCGGATCTCGGAAGTTGAGAGACTTGGAACATTTCTTTTTTCAGATTCATATAAAGGGGCAATGCTATAGTCACAAACAAACCATTTTTCAAAGTTGACCCCCTCGCCCCCCTTTCCCCCCCCCCCCCCCGTTTTGGCGAATCTTTTTTTTTGTTTTTTTTACGGATTCAGCGTAGGGATCCCGAGTGGAGTGAACCTACGAGACCGAGTGCAGCCAGTGGGTGAAGCGAAACTCAGTGCCTGGCGACGACAAGCAAACATTAGGGTTTTATTTTTTGGAACAAAGTTTAGGGTAGGTGTAGGGTAGGTGTAGGGTAGGTGTAGGCTAGGTGTAGGGTAGGTGTAGGGTAGGTGTAGGGTAGGTGTAGGGTAGGTGTAGGGTAGGTGTAGGGTAGGTGTAGGGTAGGTGTAGGGTAGGTGTAGGGTAGGTGTAGGGTAGGTGTAGGGTAGGTGTAGGGTAGGTGTAGGGTAGGTGTAGGGTAGGTGTAGGGTAGGTGTAGGGTAGGTGTAGGGTAGGTGTAGGGTAGGTGTAGGGTAGGTGTAGGGTAGGTGTAGGGTAGGTGTAGGGTAGGTGTAGGGTAGGTGTAGGGTAGGTGTAGGGTAGGTGTAGGGTAGGTGTAGGGTAGGTGTAGGGTAGGTGTAGGGTAGGTGTAGGGTAGGTGTAGGGTAGGTGTAGGGTAGGTGTAGGGTAGGTGTAGGGTAGGTGTAGGGTAGGTGTAGGGTAGGTGTAGGGTAGGTGTAGGGTAGGTGTAGGGTAGGTGTAGGGTAGGTGTAGGGTAGGTGTAGGGTAGGTGTAGGGTAGGTGTAGGGTAGGTGTAGGGTAGGTGTAGGGTAGGTGTAGGGTAGGTGTAGGGTAGGTGTAGGGTAGGTGTAGGGTAGGTGTAGGGTAGGTGTAGGGTAGGTGTAGGGTAGGTGTAGGGTAGGTGTAGGGTAGGTGTAGGGTAGGTGTAGGGTAGGTGTAGGGTAGGTGTAGGGTAGGTGTAGGGTAGGTTAAGGAATACTTCTCAAAAACACGACAAAGCCGCGAGCTGCTTGCAGCTCGCGCACCAAGCAAATACTAGTTACTTATATAAAATTCATGCTGCTAAAAAGCAAAATAAATACAGTAGGGTCATGGTAATCCACAAAAAATTAAGCTACAATGTGTGCATATCTGTTTCATAAAAACAACACAAGACGAGAAACTGAGCCCAACCTTAAACTCTTCGTTGACCTGTCTGTATCAAAAAATTCGTATCAATTAAAAATTTCTGTTCTACCCAAAAACCCCACCACATAGAAAATTAAAACTTCTTACAGTTACCTCCCAAAACCTCTTTAGAGTGCTCAATGTAAGTAGCAAAATAATATAACCATGTATTTCTTAGAAGTGCTAAAATAATGTTTGCACTTACCGGCAAACAAGAAGTATGGCGTCTAATAAATTTACTGCAAGGTGAATGCTTAATCTGTAATTTACATAAAACGGATAACCCATACAATATTCGTTTTATAAATCTATTACAGAACTAAATAAAATTAAACAATATCTAACACATCACATCAAATCTATCGTATTTACCACCTTCTGCCTACTGGTGGTAAACATTCATATAATACTTTCGGATTAGGCTATGACCCCACTGGAAAACGCATGCTATAAACAACAATTATTACAAGGCAATGATCATAAGTATCGAAACCAAAAAATCCTAAAACTATCGCTTTGAGATGAAGCTTGTTAGACGTAGGAAGCAGTAACCGACCAAATCGAGGATTAAATAAAATGATGAAAGGAAAAAAAAAACTATTAAAAAAATATTCACAGTTAGATCATCTCAAAGATACCTTGTTGGGTGTGCTGGAGTCTTTTTCTGGTTTCTTTGATTTCTGTAACCACGCAATTTCTTTATGGCCAGTCTGATATGGTCTACTCCAAGAAGTAAGAATGAAATCAACGTCACAAGGTGTAGCAATGACTTAGTATAAAGATAAAACAAACACAGTTAGTATATAGTCTAGAATTTCTACTTACAATACCGCTGTTACTTAATAGCTTCGAAAATATGCTGATAGAATATACAAGGGTGTTTTTGTAACCATTACTGTCTAACTCTCAAACTTCATGAAACTTCAATATTACCCATATTAATTACACGAAACATCTGTCTGATATTTTGGCAAAATATTTATGTTTAGTGCAAAAATAACAATAGAAATATTTGAGTCAAGTTTTTGCGCTCAACACACAGTAAACTTAATGTTTTCTGTAGCGATGATGTCTTACAATTTTGAATTTCCACTCACTTCAAAAACCAGATTTCAATGCCAAAGCCACCGAACACAAAAATCAGAACACTTTAAGAAAAAAAATAACGAGAACAATGTAAAAATGAGGACTTACCCTATAGCAAAGAGTAAAGCCGGTTTTGTTGAGCATCCAGAAGGGACAATAGAGGGACAAAACCTGCGTGCCTTCCATGTCCACACTATGCATACCCAAGTCCAATGTCATCACCGACGGGCTGTCGTGAGATTCGAAAGACCATACTGTTAGGTCTGACTCGAGTTCCGGCAGATTCTTTGTGCATACCCAACATTTGTCGAGGTAGTTTTGAATCTGAAAGTGTAGAAATGTAATAGTTTGTTACTAAGTAAAATACAATAATCCTAATCTTTTTGGCCGAGTTGGACTTAGGCTTTCCAATGCGCATGGCATTCGTTCGAATTCGAAGATCAAGCCAGCCAAAAAGATTGCAGATGACTGTACATAGCGGGCTGGATGTGCCGATGCCCCGCGTTGGACATTTAAAAACTCCAAAATATCAATAATTGAATCCCTTATTTTTGTAGAATTATTGCACTCACCATAATAACAATAGACGCTCTATTAGGCGACAGATGCGAAAGGTGGAACATCTCTCCTGGCTTGAACACCTGCGTCCTCTTCAGTCCTAGCTGAGAGACCACGATCTCTACAGGCAAGCAGTTTTGTAGCTTGACGGCTGGCTTCAGTACGATATCGTAGCAGGAAGAAGCGAACGTGTGCCGAGTTGTGTGCTCGAAGAATACTTGCTCCATTGTTCCCATCGCCTGTATTGAAACGAGAGTGTTAAATAGTCCGTTTCTGCCCCGCTTTCTATTGACTTCGACTACTTTTAAAATTTTAAAGTCATTATTATTACTAGCTGTATGTTTCTCAAATAAAATTAAGCTGCATTCACTTTTTTACAAAGTTCTGAGATCAGCAATGCTTATTACGTATCTTTTGCAAGAGCAAAAACGATTTTTGCGCAATAATTGTTCTTACATACAGAAGTTTTAGAGTTGTTGGCGGTTTTTTATTTAAATAAGCGCATTTGACAAACAGCGAGCGATTAGCAAAAGATTTTGTAGGACCTACTATACCTACACTGCAGGTAATGCCGACTTTTGTGACATAAAGCGTTTGTTCGCTATCGTTTTCCTCTTGCAAAAGATACGTAATAAGCCTGCCGGGCCCTTTGATTACATGTCCGTCCGAGATAAAGTTCTTTAAACTTTTCTTTCGAATAATGTGGGCCCGTACTACCCAGAGGATGATGTGATAAATACATTCTTAATATTTGAAATGTACACGTGAAGCAAAGTACAGTTCACGAAAGGCCTGGGGGGTGACCATAAGCTCTAAGAGCGGTATCAATTTGAGATCGAGTAAGTGACAGATTTATACAAGTCATATACATCTGTCCCTTATTCGATCTCAAATTGATATCGCTCTAAGAGCTTATGGTCATCCCCCAGATCCTGGTATATGGTGTGAAAAAACACTTAAGCACAAATAAAACAAAAGGTGTTCTGAACTTGTGTTTTTCGATAATCATACCTTCAGATAGAACTTCTCGCCAGTATTCTTATCTTTGGAGTCGCACTGCAACAGTTTTGATATATTCGGTTCTTGTTGGAGTTCACGCCATATGAAGGGTGATACAGATACCGTGAAACCTTGAGAGAAAGAATGTTATTTTCTACTATACAGAGTGGAAAAAATTAATGGTCCCTGAAGGGAAAGTACAACACAAACACTTTAAATCCTCAAGATAGATTATTATACCATTATTTTTAAAAATAAACAAAATTGTGTTCACACGTTACTCAACAAGCTTGTCTGAACCGGGAATAGAACTAGCTAAAAATTCAAAAAATAAACACTCGCTATTTTAATTCCCTACTAGTGAAATAGGTACCTAAATTATTATTATTATATTGCTATAAGTATTAATTATTTAGGATGTTAGATATGTAATTATTTTAAAACTAGGTTAATTTTATAAATTTTTGTACAACTCCTTAATGCATGCGGAGTTTACCTTTAAGTGATTGTTGCACTGTTGCACATACTTTTGCATGCCACCATTAGCATAAAACTAGTGTAAATAATTGTTGGTGAACCAATAAATAAATCAATAAATAAAATAGCGAGTCTGACAATGTTTAAGATAAAATTACTCCAAGAAACATTAGGTCTGGACAAAACCAAGGTCATGGTGAATGCCCATGTAACACCCACTTCTATCAAGATCGGAGACTCTACACTCGAAGTTGTAGACGATTATGTCTACCTGGGACAAACGGTCCAAATACGCGCTTAGTCGTGGAGTTGCGGAAAACAGCCCGTTTTAACCTAACCTAACCTAACGGTCCAGTTGGCTAGGTCCAACTTCGAGAAAGAGGTCAACCGTCGAATCCGACTCGGCTGGGCGACGTTCGGGAAGTTGCGTGGTATCTTCTCGTCCAAATTACCGCAGTGTCTCAAGACAAAAGTCTATGAACAGTGTGTGTTGCCAGTGATCACCTATGGGACCGAGACGTGGTCGCTCACAATGAGTCTTATCAGAAAGCTTAAAGTCACCCAAAGGGCAATAGAGAGGGCTATGCTCGGCATTTCCTTGCGTGATCATGTCATAAATGATGATATCCGCAGTAGAACCAAAGTTACCGACATAGCCCGAAGAAATGCCAAACTTAAGTGGCAGTGGGCTGGGCACATT
The DNA here is from genome assembly GCA_948252205.1 of Orthosia incerta. Taxonomy (NCBI): domain Eukaryota; kingdom Metazoa; phylum Arthropoda; class Insecta; order Lepidoptera; family Noctuidae; genus Orthosia; species Orthosia incerta. The sequence goes on from OX411748.1 coordinate 15,109,113, forward strand.
GCTCGCAGAACGGATGGCCGATGGGGCCGAAAATTTCTGGAATGGCGACCGCGAACCGGAAGACGATACGTTGGAAGGCCTTCTACTAGGTGGACCGGTGACCTGGTTAAGGTTGCGGGAAGGCGCTGGATGCGTGACGCACGGGATCGGTCAATGTGGCGACGCCTGGGGGAGGCCTATGTCCAGCAGTGGACGTCTTTCGGCTGAAATGATGATGATGAAACGCTGACCGAGTGCCATTGGGATCAACGTTGGGATCAGCGTATGTATGAAGTATTTGAATACCTTCAACAGAGAAGAACAGCTCTGCAGTGGGAGTATGCACGGCCTGTAGCGGTAGGCGCAGTATATCTCCCGGCTTCACGTCACCCAGCAGACGTACTTCATTGCCGCTCAGCGTCATGTAGTACACAGACACGTTCACTGATAACGTGTTTGTTACCTGGAAAAGAAAATATTAAATGTAAGGGATCGAGTCAATAAGATCAATTAAGGGGTCGATCTGAACTTAGTAACGAGTCTACTAACGACTGTCACCACAAAAGGCTTCTGGAGCGAATATCAATGAAGTATCAAAATTAAAAGTATGCAAAATTATCCGATTGGCTGGTGATAATTTAGGCAAGCTATAAGAGCAGTTGACACAAACACTCTTGGCAATATTTTGTCATGTAGCATACCCAGCTTCAAATGAATTCTCGCAGTTTTATTGCTTTCTAAATTGAACTGTGTTTACGCCAGCTTATAAGAAGTTCTGTTCTGACATACCTGTACCACACTGCGCAGGTATATGTGCAGCGCGGCGTCTTGCATGACGACATCAGAGATGAGACCGCGCGGCTCCACGGCGGCCGCGAGAGGAACGTTCTTGTCATTGGTGGCGGACGACAGCTTACGACCTAGAGGGAAGTATCGCTTGTCTGCGCGATCCACCGGGATCTTTACAACGTCGTTTATTTCTACAATCTGTAATAAAAATTGCAAATAAAAAATATTGAAATACAGGGGAGAATGGAGGAACATGTTGCGCCTACCCCAAATAAACTGAAATAAGAGAAACTAAACTTATATTATGTAACTAACTTATACTAACTACTAACTTATTTTTGTATCTTTTTATGAGTTGTAACTGTTTTCTTCGTTGTATTTTGTATTGTTTTTTGTATATTTCATTCTATGTTTTGTAAGTGTACCTATGGACAGAAAGTCTAAAAATAAACGATAATTTATTTATTTATTTTAAACAGAAATAAGAGAAACTATAATGGGAAATCGCAGTCAGGTAGATGATATAAGTTTTGTTTGATATTTAAACAGTTTTGACTTTCCGCTTTGACTAAAGAGTAGTAACACAGGCATTTTGGACTTGAATAGATATATGTATGTATGACGTTTTTTCTTCTGCTTAGGGTGCCCATTGTTTTTACACTCTTATTTGAATATTAAAACATGTTAACGAACATTACTCTCTCTGTTAAGTTAGAGAGAAACCTTGAATTTCATTAGGAGGTTTCATTTAATCGTCCTCCTGCACTACACACTGCATACGGTCTGTCGTCCGTTGTTTTGTTCACTAGATTCTGCAACGACACTGCAGTGCACTTGACGTTTTACAAGCGCGTAAGTGACGAACCACGCGTGAGCCGTGCGTGCAGTGCGGTGTGTTGTGTCATCAACAAGCTCATACCGGTTTTGTTCAGCTAAATCGTCACGGCAAAAAAACCGCGACGAAACAGCGCGCATTGGGCGCACGGTTGGCGCAGCGGTTGAGCGATTGACTGCTGCGCTGCGTGTCGCGGGTTCGATTCCCGCACGGAACATATATTTGTATGACCTACAGATAGTTGTTCCGGCTCTGGGTGTTTGTGTATGTGAATTTATATGTTTGTAAACGCACCCACGATACAGGAAGAAATTCCTAGTGCGGGGCAACGTTTTTTATAAAGTAGGTAGGTAGGTAGCGGCATCGACGACATAGCCGAAACACCGAATAAAAATCGTGTCGTGACCACATTTTGCGGTGTTGTGTGTCGCGTCGTGAACAAACGGCCTTAGTAATAATTCGACTACTATGATTTGTACTTAGACTTTACCTTAACGTATAATTTGAGCGGTGGGGGTGCTTCATTAAGTTTCATCAAGTTTAGCCCACCATGTTTCAGTTGCAGTGGCACACACGCACCTGGTTCCAAAACCACTTCCCTAGAACAAAATACAACTTTAGTCATCTTGTTAATGAAACATATGCAAGATTTATAGTAAAATCGATTCGTTTTCGATGTTCGTAATCATATCATTTAAATAATGTTGATATAATCAATTTGAAAAATATGCTATATTGAATTAAATTGTGTGATTTTTGATACTTTATTGCTATAATTAATGTGGCTACTGCCTATTTTTCTCTTTAAATTATTCCTTACAGAGAAGAAACATCGGTTTACCTGTAGTCAGAAGAAACATATTCTTCAGTAAGGAGAACGGAGAAGTCATGGTTATCGTCCAGCATCAACTTCGCAGTCAGACCGGTGCAGTTGTGAAGAACATAAGGCGCGCCGTGGTACTTGTTTCCTTGCTAAAAAAAAACAACCCTTTTCAAAAACCCCAAACATAAAAGGCTATTTTACGATATTTGAATTCAGAACTCGAGATAATTATCAAATTTGGAACAACAAACTCTATGACTGTTATAAAAGACTAAGTTCAAATTCCATTAAATCGAACTCTATTTAGGGCATTTTTGTTACAAATGGTCACATAAAAATCAACTGAAAATACACAACGCTATAGTCGAGTTTAACGACATCTAACGTCGATAGTTGAGTTAGTTGCGACGGATTCAAAATGATCTGACATTATGAATTCAAGTATTCTTCATTCTACTTCACTAAGGCCAAAATATGTCATACATAATTGGCGTTTTGACCCAGGGTGGCGCGACGGGCCTTATCTTATTTCGTAACGTGACGTGTCAAAACTATCAAGCTGGGAACAAATTATCGTCGTAAGTCGTCGTCATAAGTCGTTTGGGAAGCGGCTTGCGGACGCGTCCGAGCGCTTATTCCATAGAAAATATAGCTTATTCAACGAAGATTACATTTACGTAAAAACATGTCGAGTAGTGAAAGTGTGGCCGCAATTCTCTGCTGCGAACACACTCGATAAGTTTTTATTCAATTTTTATTTGTAACCTCGTACGCACGTGCGAGATATCGCGTAGTCTGAGTTGTTCTGACGCCGGGACGCGTCCCGCACCCCGTGCACACCGTCTGCGGACGTTTTCGGCTGACAAAAACATCCAGCGGGCCAGATTCCTATCGGACGTCCGAACGCCCAAGGTCACATCCGCGACTTACGTCCGATAGTTTGCACAATGCAATGTATATTCATTACCCAGATACACTATAAGTGTCAGTCGCGTCCGTCACCCGCGTCCGATAATTTGTTTCCAGCGTCATGGTGCGACTGGGAAAAAAATATACATCTGTCCCTTACGCACACTCAAAATAACCTAGCTCTAAGAGTTTATGGATACCCCCCTGCCCCCGTACCCTTAAGTGTCAAATTTATCATAGTTCGACTGTAAAAAAGGGACAGATGTATACAAGTCATATACATCTGTCCCTTACACACATTCGAAATAATCTTGCTCTAAGATCTTATGGTCACCCCCCTGAACTTATCTCGCATGATGGAAAGCGATGGAACGAGTATGCCCGGAATATATCTGTTAACTCTTGCTTTGAAGGTTGACGAGTTACACTTGGTAGGGAACACAGACATTGGCTAACTGTTTCAGTTTGGCTGTACGCAACATAAAAGAGAATTTGTATCAGATAAATGAAAACCCACCCATACACAAACATTTTGGGATTATTTTCATTATGCGTACAGTTAAGGAGTGGAATGCCCTGCCCGAGTCTGTGTTTCCTGATTACTACATCTTGTGGGTCTTCTAAACAAGAGTGAACAGGTTACATCTACGCCAGTTTGCTTCACCGTCGACTACATCATCGCTTACTACTATTGCCTATTCAGAGGCGAGAATGGAAAAACAAGACAAAATATTTTTAAATACTAAGAAAGATTAACTCACATCAACTTTAGATTTGGTCAGAACCATACTCTCAGTCCCGCTTTCAGCTGCAGCAGTCGCAAACGAGTTGCCTAGTAGAGTTAGCACCTGAAATAGAAGAGTCGTTATAAAAAAAATCTACAAGCCTTTATAACGGATATAGATGTTGATCTATCTATCGCCGTGGAACGGAACCGAACGCGATCGATTTACAAAAAAATAATCAGTATAATCAGACGAATGACGCTAGTTACGTCGGCACGGTTTCTTTGTATAGGATGAGGCATCTGTATGCTAGTATTATATTATCTGTGTCATTACTAAAATAAAAAAGATGTGTGTGGAAACCTCAGAGATATGTTTCAGTGAAGTTTCAGCAACAAATTAAAAAGACCATGCTGATAAACTATGATAAAATATAAGGGAGCCTTTGCCCAGCAGTGAAGTTCTTTCTATCTTTCAGTTTGACTTGAGGAGCTCGTGGCTAAATAGTAACAGCCGCACGAGTCGATCTTAAGGTTGCCCTAGTCAGTTATTCTTCCATACAAACGTAGTATGGCGATTACTCCACTGTTTGACGGTGTACGGTCAAAATAAAAAGTGGTATCAATTTGTCTCATCATTATCTAGCCATGTATGGAAACAAAAGAGTAAAAAAACGGGTATTTGAAAGTCATGAGCGTCGAAATTTCCATATTTCAACACTAATTTCAAAGCATCTTTGGGAGGAAATAAATACCATAAAAAGAAGGAAAATTGCATACACTGCCATACAGGGATAGATTAGCAGTTAAAAAATGCAAATAATTTTATTTTAAACAAATACATTGAGTAGTTTTTTCATGATACTCAGACTCCCAAAGGTATGCTGTTTATAAAATTTCGCGCGCTTCTTTTCGTTCTAAATCGTTATTCACTTATTATTTTTATACCATGAATGTGTATTCGTACGCGAACTAGCTTCTTACTGCTGATCACAGCGTCTATCCTTTTCGTACGTGTTGTCGGATGAAATAGCATGCATTTTAACCCCAGCCACAAAATAGTTCGCACCGCCGACTATGACAACCTCAAAGTAAAGCAACGCTTGACGAGGTCGATCCGTGGATGGGTGACCATTTCAACATACCGAGATTCCTCCTTGCCTCGGAAAGCACGTTATTTCGTTGGTCCCGGCTGTCATTTGGAGAGCTTTGACAGTCGTTACGGATAGTCAGATGCTCAATATCTGACAACAGTCTTGCCAAGAAGTATTGTGTTACCCAGTTACTGGGTTGTGGAGGTCAGAAAGGCAGTCGCTTTATGTAAAACACTGATACTCAGCTGATTCCGGTAAGACTAGGCAGATTGATTTCCCAGCAGTGTGACAAAATAAAATAAGTGTTTTTTTTTAATATTATTTTATGCAACTAGAAATAAAGGATGGATTTAAAGCGAGGGCCATAGATGAATCACGAACCAGTGAAGGAATCTAAATGTGAACACTCAGGGATTCACTTTTTTGTAAATTGAAGCTGAGCTAGGTATCAGCATCTGTGTTTCAGGGGCCAGTGACCACCTCCGTTACGTTATATAATTATAATTAACTAAACACCAATGCAATTAATATTAGAATTACAATCCATATAAGTATTCACTAAACATCCCAGACTTAAATCAAAATCATTATTAAAATCCTAAATATTAACAAACTGAAAATTTTATCGATGGAGGAGTTTGAAAGTCGAATATTCTTTGCACGAGGAGTTTGTATCAAGTATTTTATGCGCAAGGAGGTTGTTTAGCACTGATATGGAGGTTGAATATATATTGGTGTGTTCTAAATTCAAACACCAAAACAGTGATTAAAAGTGCTTTTTTCAATACAGTTTTTAAACATGGCGTAAGTTAAGGAACCCCAATCCCCCAATATTAGCTTCATCATCATCATCATCAGCCTATAGCAGTCCACTGCTGGACATAGGCCTCTCCAATTGCACGCCATTTGGTTCGATTTTCGGCAACTGTCATCCAGCTTCTACCAGCCACCCTGCGAAGGTCGTCGCTCCACCTAGCCTGAGGGCGTCCTACCTTACGTTTACCAGTTCGCGGCCTCCACTCAAGAACACGTTTACCCCAACGGTCATCGGTTCTACGACTTACATGGCCGGCCCATTGCCACTTCAGTTTACTTATTCTGTGAGCTATGTCGACTACTTTGGTTCTCTGCCGGATCACCTCGTTTCTGATTCGATCCCTTAGAGAGACGCCGAGCATAGCCCTTTCCATAGCTCGCTGAGCAACTTTGAACTGATGAACCAGCCGTATTGTGAGTGTCCACGTCTCGGCACCGTAGGTCATAACAGGTAGGACGTACTGGTTGAAGACTTTAGTCTTCAGGCTTTGTGGGATGCGCGACGAGAAAACTCGACGAAGTTTTCCAAACGCCGCCCAGCCCAGCTGTATTCTTCTGCTAGCCTCCTTCTCAAAGTTGTTCTTACCAAACTGCAGAGTTTGCCCGAGGTAAACGTATTCTCGAACAACTTTAAGAGCACCGCCATTGACCACAATCGATCCCGGAGTGACGTGTGAATTGAACATAACCTGGGTTTTATCCAAGTTCATCCGGAGACCGATGCGTGCAGAAGAATCAGCTAGGCCATCCAGCATCTGCTGCAAGTCGTGCACCGACTCTGCCATTATGACGATGTCATCCGCAAATCTTAAGTGTGAGATGTACTCGCCGTTTATATTAATGCCGCGTCGTTCCCAGTCCAGCGTCTTAAACATATCCTCCACTGCGTTACTAAACAATTTCGGGGAAATTACGTCCCCTTGTCTAACCCCTCGACGCAGTGAGATATGCCTAGTTTGCCGGTCCTGACTTTGGACGGTCATTGTTGCGTTTTCATAAAGACATCTCAGCACTTGGATGTATCGCCAGTCAACTTGGCATCGCTGCATAGACTCCAAAACAGACCAGGTTTCGATGGAGTCAAAAGCCTTCTCATAGTCCACAAAAGCAAAACACAGGGGCCGATTATACTCTTCCGACTTTTGTATAATTTGCCGCAACGTGTGGATGTGGTCTATAGTGCTGTATCCTCCTCGGAATCCGGCCTGCTCCGGTGGCTGAAACTCGTCGAGTCTTCGCGCTAGACGATTCGTGACGACTCTCGAAAACAACTTATAAACGTGACTAAGAAGCGAAATGGGTCTGTAATTCTTCAAAAGGGTCTTGTCACCCTTTTTGAAGAAAAGAACGACCACGCTCCTTTGCCACGCCACTGGAGTTCTCCCAGAGAACAGGACAGAGTTAAAGAGCCCCCCAAGCTCCTTCAATACCGGGCGTCCTCCCGCTTTCAGGAGCTCGGTTGTAATCCCGTCCTCGCCCGGGGCTTTTCCATTTTTAAGCTGTTTGAGAGCCGCCTCGATTTCATCTTGGCTTACTTCAGGCAGGTCTTCTGTAAAATGGCGGGTTAAGGTGGCTCTAGAATCCTCATTTTCGGGATCAGGCCGAGATGCATGCGATGCGTACAGTTGGCCGTAGAAGTTTTCAACTTCTGAAAGAATCTCCGGCCTCGAAACGACGATATCCCCACTCGATTTAGCCAGCTTCGTCAGATGGCTCCTCCCAAGTGGCTGGAAGAACACTTTTGACCCCCGGTTTTGCTCAATCGCTTTCTCTATAGAGAGCGTATTGGATCGCCGGAGATCGCGTCGTACCAGTTTCCTTATAGTTTTGTTGAGTGCCCGCTGTTCTGGCGAAGTTGCTGGTGGATTTTCCCGTCGCTCCGTCATGAGCTTTAGAGTCTCTTCCGAAAGTTTAGACTTCCGGCCCGTACGCCGCATCTTACAAAATCTCGTACCTTCCTCCCTGAGGATTTGCACCGTTTGGTCGAGCGTCTGGTCAACGTCGTCTTTGGTTTCCAAGACAGCGAACCGGTTCTCCAGGTCTGATTGGAACGCTTCAGATCCCAACATAGTCTGGAGCAAGTTTGGACGGAGCCTAGACTTCATCAAACGAGTTCTCTCAAGCTTGAAGTTGATATTCAGAGAGCCTCGAACAAGTCTGTGATCACTGCCGGTATTAAACCTGTTGATCACTGAGACATCCCTGAATATATGCTTTTTATCCGTTATGATGAAGTCTATCTCATTTTTGGTCATAGTGTCGGGGCTTTGCCACGTCCACTTCCTTTGAGGCTGCTTCTTAAAAAAGGAATTCATTACGAAAAGCCCCTCCTTCTCTAGGAAGTTGACAAGCATTTGCCCCCTATGATTTCTGCTGCCAAACCCGTAGGATCCTAATACCGATTCGCTGCAATTTTGTACTCCCACTTTAGCGTTAAAATCCCCCATGACAACGCTGTAGTGGGTCTTAGTGGTGGAGTGCAAGGCCTTGTAAATGTCCTCGAACATTTCCTCCATTTCGTCGTCCAAGTGCGCCGAGGTCGGTGCGTAGACTTGCACAACCTTGAGGCTATACCTCTCGGTTAGCTTCACTATGAGGTACGCTACCCTGTTCGACACACTGGAGACTTCTACAACGTTGCTACAGATGGATTTGTTAACCAGGAACCCGACACCGCCTTGGGATAGCTGGTCTCCCTCTCGGAAATACATAAGGTGGCCCGATTCAAGAGTTATTGTGTCCTCCCCCTCTCTTCGGACTTCACTCAACCCCAGAATGTGCCACCTTATATTCTCGAGCTCCTGTTCAAGCTGCACGAGGTGTTCGTCAAGCCGTAACGTGCGTCCGTTGTACGTAGCCAAGGTCAGTTTTGTTTTATGGTTTTGGCGGCCGTAATCCGTAACCCGGAGATTCTTCGCACCCCCGAGTGCCCTGCCGCTACCGTGACCGCCGCCATAATCAGCAATAACAGCAGGGCGGCCGGGAACTGGGGGCCGTGGTTTCTTTTGACTTGCCATGGAGGGTTTGCCCATAATCGCCACGCTGGGCATGCGGGTTGGCGATCGCAGATCGCAGTTTCTCGCACTGGTGACGCTGCTGCCCGTCACCAGTCTGTGCCATTTGACTGCGAAGATTTGTTGAAATGGTTATACCGCCATTTGTCGGTTGTCGTCAGAGCCTCGTTTGTTGATCGGCAGGATGCACCACGAGCAGGTGAGGTTGAGTTGGGGCACTAAGTTTGCGAGTGCGCCCCCTTACATCCTATTAGCATATTAGCTTCATCAGCCAATAATTATATTATATTAGAATAACAGCTATATGTCAGCATATAATATCTAGGACATGCGTCATTAGCAGAGATGATTGGTTAGCAAATAAGATTAGTATATAAGATCAACATTTTGTAGAATTAAGTAATTACTGTCTTGCTGTAACTGGGATCAAATAAAGTTTATTTTTAAACTCTTCCGTTGTCGCTTACTTAATTGGCGCAGCCGGTAGGATCTCTGTAGTCAGTCTGTCACGTATCCACATCTACGGGAAGCAGCCGACGTCCGTTTCAACGGTTCAGCAGAGATCACCGAACAAACAAATACATTAAGAAGCCACATCAAGCCAGGAGAGGACCAGGAGCCAAGCAGTAATTCAGGGATCATGAAGATAGCTGCGGAATTGTGAGTAAATCTTTTCACCTTCCTCTCAGCTCTTCCATTTGCATCCCAACCTTGTATTAATCTATGTTGTGTGTATTATTAGGGATTGGACAACGCCGTAATAATATTTTATAGATTGTTAGTTGTAGTAAATAGTTAGGGATAATTTATTAATTTTTGTGCTTACTTTTTGTGAAGCTTCGTTATTTCACTTCATAATGGAAGGTATAAACCGTGTTCCGCAAGAGATGGTAAACATCATTCCAGTATTTAATGGCGATGTTAGAGCGTTACCCTTATTTATTAAAAAATGTGAATACATTTTAACAACATTCCAAGGGAGCGTTGTACAAAACAATTATTTATTTCACGTAGTAACAAGTAGATTAACAGGCGAATCAGCTAGTTTGGTAGGCGAAAGGGACTCTATAAATACGTGGGATGAGCTAAAAATGCTGTTAAATCACTTTGGCGACCCACGTACTGAAGATTGTCTAGCAATGGAGTTAGAATCCTGTAAAATTAACAAAGGTGAAAGTTACTTAGATTTGTGTCATAGGATACAGCATATGAGAAGCATTTTATTTTCCAAAATATCAGAGACTATTGCTGATGACTCTTTACGGAAGGCTAAGCAGATAATCTACAGTAATAGGGCGATGAACGTTTTTCTATTCAATTTACCGCCATTCCTAGTTAGGTTAGTTCGTTTACGCGACGTTTCGACATTAGAAGACGCGTTGAAAATTGTTTTAGAAGAACAGAACTTTCAATCAGTCTATAATTCTAAAACAAACGATCACCGCAATTATAATAGATCTAATAAAAATATTTTTTCCGATTTCAATAGTGCGAAGTATAATTCGCAGAGCCTATCCAGTGCAGTTGCACCGAATAACGCCAAGAGTAGTTCAATTACGATGAACAATTCGCAGCAGTTTAGGAATTATAGGCAACATTATAATCAAAATAATTTCAATCGGACAAATAATAATGATCATAACAATAGTACAAGTAGGTCACAGTTTCCGATGGCGCAACAAAGCCAACAGTCCACGGCATATGCACCGCGAACGTCACCTTTTGCAGCGCAAGCATCTCCGCCGGGTTCAAAGTCGAACACTGACGTTACTATGCGCACTGCAAGTTCGCGCCGTGTTAATTACACTAATAATCATAGCTATAACGAACCAAGTTTTGACAATTCAAATAATGAGTTCCAGGAAATTCCTGAAGATCCCAGACAGGGAAATTTTTGTATAACCGCCTCTACCCTAGAGAGCGAATAAAAATTAATTGCAATAAACGTCTTAACTTACCACACATAGTTGTACCAGAATTAAATGCAGTGTTTATGATAGATACAGGCAGTGTTAGGTCTTTCATAAGCCCACACATTGCAAACAAGTACTTTAGGGATCGGTTGCAATATGAACCCTTCGAAGTTGTTAGTACTCACGCATCGAGTGTTCATAGCGAAACGGCATTTATTCCTTTACCAGCTACGTTTTGCAGTAAGGAATTTCATAAATTTTATGTTTACAGTGTTGATGATAGGTATGATGGGTTAATAGGTAGTAACCTACTTAAACAGTTACAGGCAAAAATAAACATGGAAAGTCAAGTTTTGCATTTAAAAAATGCGAATATTCCAATAATATACGCACCACCTATGAGAGAGGTATATCAATTACCATCTCGTAGTGAATTAAGAGTTAGATTGCCAGTCAACTTACTAGACGGGGAAGCTATACTACAATTTAAACAATTTTCGGAAGGGATTCGAATGCCCACCGCATTAGTTAAGTGTATTAAAGGTTACGCATCAACCGTTATTCGGAATTATACGGATGAAACCAGAACCTTAGTGGTAACAGGACCTTTTACGGTCGAACCTTACAGGCAGAACCCATCTGTTCACATTAATTTTACAGAAAATAACATAGAAATAGATAGGATGCTAACAGATAATTTAAAAAAATTACAGTTAGACCACATGAATTCTGAGGAACGTAAAACCATCGAAGGGCTATGTAATGAGTATAAGGACATATTTTATTGTGAGAATATTCCATTAACGTTTACAAATCAAGTAAAACATAGAATTAGAACAAGGAATGAAGATCCTATAAATATTAAAGCACATAGGTTACCTCCCATTCAATCGAAAGAAATTAGGAATCAGGTAGATAAAATGTTAAGGGACAATATCATCCAGGAATCACACTCCCCCTGGAGTGCTCCCGTACATTTAGTGCCAAAAAAATTAGATTCATCAGGACAGCAAAAATGGAGGATGGTAGTTGATTATAGACGTCTCAATGAAATTACTACCGATGACAAATACCCCTTGCCCAACATAAATGATTTATTTGATATGCTAGGCAATAGTACCTATTTTACTACCTTAGATTTAGCTAGTGGGTACCATCAAATCGAGGTCCATGAAGAAGATAGGGCGAAAATAGCTTTCAGTACACCTTCAGGACATTATGAATTTAACAGGATGCCGTTCGGGTTAAAAACAGCACCTGCAACATTTCAGAGGGCTATGGATAACGTTCTAAGAGGTCTCCAGGGCTTACATTGCCTGGTATACCTTGATGACGTCATAATTTTTTCTAAATCGCTGACTCAGCATGTAGAAAAACTTAGAGCAGTTTTTGATCGTTTTCGGGCGACAAATTTAAAAATACAACTCGACAAATCACATTTTCTTAGAAAGGAAGTTCTTTACTTAGGGCACACTATTACAAGTGAAGGATTGAAGCCAAATAACGATAAAATTGATGCAATCTTAAGATATCCTATTCCAGAAACAGTTACACAAATAAAAAGCTTTTTAGGACTCATTGGTTATTATAGGAAATTCATCAAAGATTTTGCAAAAATATCTAGACCTTTAACAGCTTGTTTAAAGAAAGGTCGTAAAATAATTATTAATGATGAGTATAGGGAATGTTTTGAAACATGTAAAAAACTTTTAACAAACGCACCTTTATTACAGTATCCCGATTTTAGTAAAAGTTTTATTTTAACTACCGACGCATCGAATTTTGCAATTGGGGCTGTATTGTCACAAGGATCAATAGGCTCAGACAAGCCAGTAGCATATGCTAGCAGGACTCTGAGTGACACAGAAGTAAAATACAGTACTATTGAGAAGGAGCTTTTAGCCATAATATGGGCAGTTAAGCATTTTAGGCCTTATCTATATGGCAATAAATGTATTATCTTTACAGACCATAGACCATTAGCATGGCTGTATTCATTAAAAGAACCCAACAGTAAGCTCACGCGTTGGCGTTTACGCTTAGAGGAATATGACTACGAGGTTAAGTACAAGAAAGGGCCTCAAAATACAAATGCAGATGCCTTATCTAGGACAAAAATTAATGCAATTAACGACGATTTAGATTCGATATTTGTTAACGTAGGTGATAGGAAAGAGCGAATACAAAAAATTATAGATGAAGAGCTGCAATTTGACGAAACGCCCATAGAAACGATAGAACTTTCGGATTCTGATGATGGCGTTACAGCTAATTCAGTTTCAAATAGGGAACATGAAGGTATTCCTATTTTAAATGAAGCTGTAGATACTAAAGCTAGACAAATTTTAGTTCACTCATGGTTTAAAGATAAATTGACAGTAAAGGATATTTCTAATAATAAACAGAAAATTTTTGAAGTTCACTTACCAACAAATAATGACAAATTAGTTAAAGACTTTCTAAAAGAATATATAGATCCTAAACATAAATACCATATTTATTTTGAACATCCATCGTTTAGAAAATCTTTTTCAAACATGGTTATTAACTTGTTTAAAAAGGGTTCAGTTAAGTTAACAGAATGTACAGAAAGAGTCATCAATTTGACAGAGTCAGAAGAGGATCAGAAAGAAGTTATTATGAAATACCACGACGGGAAAACCTGTCATAGAGGCATTAGGGAAACTTTAGCTAAACTTAAGAGATATTATTGGTGGCCAAACATGAAAGAAATAGTTACAACAGTTATTAACAGCTGCGAAATGTGTAGAAAAATGAAGTACGATAGAAAGCCCATTAAACCTCAAATTCAGTTAACCCAAACTCAGAATAGTCCATTCCAAGAAGCTTTTATGGATCTATTATACATTGAAGGAAAATATTATTTAACTATTGTAGATGCTTTTAGTAAATTAGCACAGGCAATAGAGGTACCTAATAGGAGTACACCAGAGATAGTTAGAGCATTAATTAAATATTTTAGTAATTATGGATTGCCCAGTAGAATAAGTTGTGATTCAGGAACAGAATTTAATAACATGTTAATTAAAGAAATGTTAAGTCTATACAAAATAGAATTGCACATAGGCACTCCAAACAATCCCAGTTCTATGGCAATAGTCGAGAGATTCCATTCTACTATCATCGAGATTTACCGATTAGCAAAATATGACAAAAACGATTTAGATGCAGCTTCCGTTATGACGTATGCTATTATGGCATATAATAACACCATACACTCAGCGACAGATTTTACGCCTTTTGAACTAGTCTTTGGGCATACCGATGCCGGAAATGTATTTAATGTCGATAGGGAGAAAAATTTAACTCAGAAATTATTATTTGATCATAGAAACGTCTCAAAGTACTATACGAATTTGTAACAGATAAATTAAACACAGATAAACTTAAGGTAAGAGATAAGAAAGGAGGTGAAGAAACACCAGTCCTTAAGACAGGATATACTATTTACATGAAGAATACTAGGACTAGGAAAGCTAAGGAAAAACCTCGCTATGAAAAAGCCGAAATCACTGGTGAAACTGAACGTAATATAGTGCCTGTAGAATTAAATAAAAGACCAACTAGAGTGGCGATAAAAAATGTAAAACGTCCTCCACAGGTCATGCCTAGTACTTCTGGTACTAGTGATGTCAGGATTCACGCTGGACCTCCAGAACTTCACTCGGAATCCGGGGATAGCGTCGTTGAAGATGGGAGTAGCAGTGAAGAAGAATAATTATTGGACTATATTTAAGATTTTAGATTTAGAATCCTTAAGCTTACAAATAGATAATAATATTCGCGATTTTAGCAATATGAAAGCGAAAATTATAGAAAGCAAATTAAGTAATGAAACTTTAGGTATAGAAAACCAAATCGAGTATTTAATTAGACTTACTAAAGATAAATATTATCAAATTTTACCCCTTAATCATAGAAACAAACGAGCTTTGTTCAACCCTTTAGGCTCATTTGTAAAAGCTATATCTGGTAATTTAGATGAAGACGATGCAATTAAATATAATAAGGAAATCGTTTTACTACAGAATAGAGAACATGCAGTCGAACGTAAAGTGTCATCAATGCAAAAAGCTTTCGATAAATTAGTAAATGACTCAGAAATCATAAATTCAAATATTAAAAGATTAGGCTCACACACTAATGGCATAGAAAAACTAGCTGAAAATGAATTCAAATTTAACAAGTTACTACGAATAATAGATACTATGTACCAAATTTTAAGCAACTTTCGAACTTGTTATGAGAACATACTAGAAATAGAGTCCGCAATCGCCTTTAGCAAACTAAATGTTTTGCACCAGTCTATTATAAATAGCACAGAACTGTACAACAGTTTAGAAATAATTAGTAAACATGCTAGGACAATATATCCAGTTAGTAAAAATAATTTAATAAAACTAGAACGTAATATCATAGTCAAATCATATTTAAATAACAATAGATTAGTATTTGTGTTAGAAGTCCCTCTAATAGACAACGAAACATATAATTATTATAAGGTTATTCCTATCCCTATTTTCCATTCTCCAGATACTTTTACCATTATTCCCAAATACCCTTACCTAATGGTGAATCGATTGAAATACATGCCCGTGGTAAGCTCATGTACTGAAATTGAAAATGACAGATTTCTTTGCGATGAAAGTAATTTAGCTCAGAATCCAGTCGAGACCTGTATAGAACAAATTATGTTGATGAAGAACAACTACAATAGCTGCGTAAAGAATCGTATCAAGATAGAAAAGCCTAAGGTGCAGAAGATAACGGATACCCAATGGTTGGTCTACACAGAGGACAACCTGATCATTACCGAAAACTGCAATGAGGAAATCCGCAAATACAACATCTTTGGGACCTATATCGTGACACTGAGTCAACAATGCGAGACGCAAATAGGAGGAGTAATTGTTGGTGCCGCCACAAACACTACAATTTCCAGTTTCAAGCTCCCATTGGTCGAGATGCCAGAGCTTCAACAGGACGTACAGACAAGGACGGAGAAAGTCGACCTAAGAAACGTGGACTTTAGTGACGTGAAAGAATTGTTACAAAGTGCCAAATTTAGTGAAAGTGACGATACAACTCAAATAGTGACAATAGAAATTAGCGTATGGACCATTTTAAAGTATATCATTATCATAATAATTATTGTCGTCATCTCATACAAATTAAATGTTTTTCGTTTTTGCCGAAATTCTCCGAAGTCATCTGCGACGCCTTCGGATAATTTCTCTCTTAGGGAGGGAGGAGTTAAGGAACCCCAATCCTCCAATATTAGCTTCATCAGCCAATAATTATATTATATTAGAATAACAGCTATATGTCAGCATATAATATCTAGGACATGCGTCATTAGCAGAGATGATTGGTTAGCAAATAAGATTAGTATATAAGATCAACATTTTGTAGAATTAAGTAATTACTGTCTTGCTGTAACTGGGATCAAATAAAGTTTATTTTTAAACTCTTCCGTTGTCGCTTACTTAATTCGTACTTTCAGAGGCTATAATTATGATTCGAAAGTTAAATCTTACGCAATAGGCATCTTTCTGTTACGCGGTCGTGACTTTTGTTTACGAGCTCGATCATTATGTTTGCAGTTTAGTTTTAAATTTATAAGTCAATTTAAAAAAGTTTAGGAGCAAGGAGTTTTCAAACGTAGAATAAAATGGGATAGATTTTCTAAGAGGAAAAATGAATGATTCCGTAGGTTTTAGCATTGAATTCTCAAAAGTCTTATAAATGGTTGTTTAATATATTTAATTACCAGTTTTAATTTAATTATTTTCACATCAACATTTGTCAAAAATCTAATAGGCTGTATAGCTGTATAGGCTGATATCGTTGTAAAAAAATAAGTCCAGTTGCAAAAACGCACCATAAGTCAATTTAAAAAAGTTTAGTAGCAAGGAGTGAAAACTCCTTGCTACTAAACTTTTACTTATACATAGAATAAAATGGGATACGATTTTATACGAGGAAAAATTAATGATTCCGTACGTTTTAGCATTGAATTCTATTTTTTTTTTTTAATATATTTAATTAACTGTTTTAAGTTAATTATTTTCACATCAACGTTTTTCAAAAATCGAATAGGCTGTATAGGCTGTTTTCTTTGTAAAAAAATATGTCCAGTTGCAAAAACGCGCCATAAGTCAATTTAAAAAAAGTTTAGTAGCAAGGAGTTTTCTTACATAGAATAAAATGGGCTACTATTTTATACGAGGAAAAATTAATGATTCCGTACGTTTTAGCATTGAATTCTCTTTTTTTTTAAATAGTTGTTTAATATATTTAATTACCAGTTTTAAGTTAATTATTTTCACATCAACGTTTGTCAAAAATCGAATAGGCTGTATAGGCTGTTTTCTTTGTAAAAAAATATGTCCAGTTGCAAAAACGCGCCATATTGAAAATTTTATTTTTTGTGAATAAACAAATCTAATTCTTTGATTTGTTTTTACTGTTTCTCATAACTGTATTGAAAAACGTCGTGTGATACACGGGTGTGTAGGATATTGCAAACTCGTGTCATTAAAAACCCTCGCCTTCGGCTCGGGCTTGTTAATGACAGCTCGTTTGCAATAACCTACTTTCCACCCT
Source organism: Orthosia incerta (assembly GCA_948252205.1). Taxonomy (NCBI): domain Eukaryota; kingdom Metazoa; phylum Arthropoda; class Insecta; order Lepidoptera; family Noctuidae; genus Orthosia; species Orthosia incerta. The sequence continues at coordinate 15,126,636 of OX411748.1, forward strand.
TGTATCACAATGTACTATTATAATATAGTATGCAACTCTTGAATAAAACGGATTTATATCGAGGGCCATGAATCACTCGCGTCGTTTAGGATTCTAACACTTGAATCACTCGCTATGCTCGTGATTCAGTTGTTAGAATCCTTCACATGTTCGTGATTCATCTATGGTACTCGCTTTTTTTATTCACTAGTTGCATAATATACTATTATACAACGGTCCCGACTTAAGGTTACACCAGTCGAAAATTCTTCCGTGGCGGATATTAAAGGCTAATTATGCTAATGCTATGATATATGTGATCTCACCTCCATGCCCGTCCTAGTGATGGTGATCTCGAGCAGTTCACTGCTGGACAGGGTGATGGTCTTGCTGGCGTGCCTCTGTGCGACGGCCTGCAGGTTAGCAGCCTCGTCCGTCGTGTCGATCGCTGGAGGGGGCTCTTGTGCGTGCATCACTACCTGTTTCATACATATTAACGTTGTTTTTACGATCGTTAAGAGTACATATTTGAATTAATTCAATATTCATATTAATGCCCGACAAAATAAATGAATGCCGTTGTCTTACTAAAGATATCAGAAAAAAAACACGTGAATTAAGAGCGTGTTTTTTTATTTTATTTTTTCTTAGATAGTTCAGTCTGGGATCAACAATCAACTGTGGATCAACAATCAACTGTGGAGAGCTGGTGCCCTGAGGCAGTGACACGGGGCCTCAACAGACCACGAAGGACATGGCCGGACGAACTAGACAGATCGCCATTACTGGATGGAAGAAGTACGGGCTCATTAAAAGTAGACGAAGTGGAGGAATGCCTTTAACCAAGTGTGGGACAGATCAGGCTAACTAACAAAAAATGTCCAGTCACGAGCATAAATATTTGACAATAATGCAAAATGAAATTAAGGTTTCTACAGCCATCTACTTTTATGGACTGAAATCGATATATGTACGATCCTTGAGCCAAATACCAAATGAAAAAGCATTTATTAAATCAAATTTGACACGTGTCAACTAGCCTATTAACATTACCTCCATCTTGAGTTCCCATGGCACGTGTTTGTACTGGTAGTCTTTGAGCACTTCGACGGGCTCGATGAGCGGCTCCCAGACAGCGCGCCCAATGTTATAGTATGAGACTTGCATCGCCCACGTCAATTCGGCGTAGAACTAGAAAGAAAAGCCGGAATTATTTTTGTCACACTTTATAGAGAGGTTTTTTATTACCCAAAATAAAGATTCATTTATTTTGTCCACTACCATATCTATTATGTAATACATTGCCTAAGAAATTCGTTTCGAAATATGAACATTTAGATACAAGATTATAAAATAAAAAACAAAATTACATAATAACAGTTACGAAATGACTTTTGTATGGATCATAATGTAACTGGCAGAATTATACTAAACCTACTACCTCTCGAAAAAGCGCGCGTTGATTTTGTGTATATACATTTAGTCTGTGGGTTTTTGAAACTTATTTGCATTTAATTAAGTAAGCTCATCAGGTAGTGGAAAAAGAATCGTTCGTGTCTCGCATAAAAAGGCTTTTATTTTAACACTCGCATGTAGCTTCCGACACAAGATTACAAAATAAAAATTATAAAAAACAAAATTACATAATAATAGTTACGAAATGACTTTTGTATGGATCATTGTGTAACTGGCAGAATGATACTGAACCTGTTTCCTCTCGAAAAAGTGCGCGTTGGTTGTGTGTATATAGTCTGAACGTCTCTAATAAATTGTTGTTGGAACTTATTTGCATTTAATTAAGTAAGCTCATCAGGTAGTGGAAAAAGAATCGTTCGTGTCTCGCATAAAAAGGCTTTATTTTAACAATCGCATGTAGCTTTCGAAATTGGCAACATCGCTCGTGTTAAAATCTCGACGTTTTATGCTCGACACGAAATGTATATTGCATACTTAATGTACTATTGCATACTTTATATTGGTCAGCTGGCATTCAAAAATAAAGTTTTTAAAGTCGTCTGATTTAGAGGTTTTGACCCCCACTTATTTGTACAACACAGTACAGTTTCATTTACTTGTGCAAATTTTTATCTCTAAAAATTCTTCACACAAAAAATAAACCAACTTTCAATGAAGAAGTTTTTATTTTTTTTCTTTTATTTTTAGTACACCATCACTAAATATTTAGTGATTTCCATAGTAAGGTACTTAAAGGATTGACAAAAAACCCAATAAAACAAACTCAATTTACACATTCGTGCTGTTTGTCGCTAAGGAGTTCGGTTGTATGCTCCATATCTTGAAAACTGCTGGGCCGATTTTGATAAAACTTGCACTATTCTCAAGTTGAAAGTTACTAAATCCAACACAACAAAAAATAATCATCACCATCCGATAAGACGTTTCAGAGAAATGCGTGGACGAACGTATGTTCCACGAATTTCTGTATTTGTATGTATATACATATTTACATACAAACATACACTTATGAAATTTGGCACACGTGTTCAGAAGCCCAAATAACATATTACGTGTCGAATTGATTAAATCCTTCTATTTTTTTGAAGTCGGTAAAAAGTATAGAATAAAGTCGCTATCTGCCTGTCTGTTACTCCGCTTACTTCCTCTTAACCACGCGATAAATGAAGAAGGTTTGTGTGTATATATAATTTATCCCGAGTGAAGCCAAGCGAATTGTTAGTAAAATATAATACTTACGTCCGAGCTCCAATCCTTGACTTGTCCAGTTAACGACGCTTGCATGACCAGTACGGGTATGGTCTCGTTACCGATCTCCATTTCAAACGACGTAATGATGGACGGACATGACAACAAACAAATCTCGCCGACGGGAACATTGGCCTTAATTTCTTCGGTGCTGCTCTCGGCATCGATCGCTTCTTCGGCCTGCTCTGTTGGTGAAACAGTTTTTAAGAATATTGATGTAACATGAAATCCTTTCAGTGCACCCACATTTTTTTTTTGGGCGCTCGTTTGGCGCAGTGGTTGAGCTATTGACTGCTGCGCTGCGTGTCGCGGGTTCGATTCCCGCACGGAACAAATATTTGTATGCCCTACAGATAGTTGTTCCGGCTCTGGGTATTTCTGTATGTGAGTTTATATGTTTGCAAACGCACCCACGATACAGGAAGAAATTCCTAGTGTGGGGCAACGTTTTAAAAAATATATACAAAATACAAGCCCAAAATATTCAAATTCAAATAATTTACTGTGGATCATCATTGTTGTGTTGATTACATGTAAATCTGCTATGTCCCGCCGTTGTGGCATACAAAATTCATAATATCAGTCTAGTTAAAATACAATACATAAAATTGTCATGCAATACAAATTAAAATTAAATTAGTAGGTATAATATGTAATGTCAAATTATTAATTAGTGATGCTACAAAATAGTAAAAACAATTAAATAGTGTCACTTCATTGTTTGTTAGTAATAGTTTACAAATTCATGCTTATGCACTCTTTGGTTTCTTGTAATAAACTGGCTGTTTCAGTGTCTTGTCATTTAGAAATTCTATAATAGAGTAATAACTTATCAATAATTCGTGGAGTTTTTTTTAAGGCATTAATATTAGCTTAGGCTTAGCTTGGGAATCAGTACTAGTACCTTTTGTGCAATACATTAATATGATGCATATGAGGGCGCTAAAACCAAAAGCGCCACTGCACAAGATTTTTTGACGAAAAGAAGGAAAAACCGGCCAAGTGCGAGTCGGACTCGCGCACGAAGGGTTCCGTACCATTATCGCTAAAAACGCCAAAAAAACACGTTTGTTGCATGGGAGTACTAAAATATTTATTTTATTCTGGTTTTAGTATTTGTTGTTATAGCGGCAACAGAAATTCATCATCTGTAAAATTTTCAGCTGTCTAACTATCATGGTTCATGAGATACAGCCTGGTGACAGACGGACAGACAGACAGACAGACAGACGGATCGCGGCGTCTTAGTAATAGGGTCCCGTTTTTATCCTTTGGGTATGGAACCCTAAAAAAAGTTTTTTGCTTACAGGGACATAAAATTAGCAGATAACTGATTTCTCTGAGATCATAGATCATTTTAATAGCCATTAAAAACACACACAACCATGGCAACTAGCGTATTTTTATAGATAATTTAAAATTTATAACAGGACAGTATTATTTTTACATCTCAGCTTTGGAAAGTGTAGGATTTGCATCCAAACGCTTGAACAGTGGCGATTTTGCTCACAAAAATCATCCACCGCCATTACAAAAGTGTCATGGCCGACCGTTCTGTGATTGCAGTGATTGGTCAATTTGGTCAGTAGCGTATTTGCAATTAAATTGTTGAGGACAGTATCGTTTACCGAATTTTTAATCTCAATTTTCTATGGGACAGTGGTAACATTGCATTCAAACGATTTGAAACATCAGCAAGGTTTTAAAACACTTTACCAGATGTAGTCCTTAGTTCTATTTGAGCAAAACTGGACAATGGCGCTTTTTGTCCCCTCATATGTTAGATTACTCTAAGATAAGATGAATGTATTAACTGGTGACAATAACTAAATTCTTATTTATTTATTTCGGCAGTTATGTTTTAGCCACAAGGGGGCGGGATTAATGCGATCAACTGGCCACAAATCTACATTCTGAATTGCTCCTAAGAAATTCTAGATGGAAAAACTTTTAATAACAATTGCCCCGACCCAAGAATCAAATCCAGGGTCTCTCTGCGCTTAACGCCCTCTTGGACGTGAAGCAGACGAAAGGTAGACGATAATGTCATTCTTTCAGGAGTCCTGTGAGCTGAGTGCATGATTTTTGTCTTTAACAAATGTAATTGGCGCTTTTGTTAAAGTAAAAATAAAGCATTATTTATTTAAAATATGTGTAGTCCTTGTACTGCTGTAACAATCAACCAAAAAATCTCAAATCCAATTACCAGTTTTCAAGAACCAATAAGAGTGAGGGCTGAACGGTTCAACGTCCCACAGTTTGTCGTAGAAAATAGCCTTGTTATCTTCTATTTTGTTGTCCTCTTCGCTGGACGTCATCGTGGCCAGCACCCGATTCAGAAGAGCTACGATATCTATGAACAAAATGAAATATGTTAGAACGAATTGTTTTTGTACCATACAAGTGTACACTATGAGAGAGGTTTCTGGCCATGGAAATAAACAACTTTTGTTAATTGATGATGAAGTCATAGATAACTCGCAAAAAAAAGTACTTTTCATACAAAATTAGATTTGGAGACACAATTTCGCACCGTGTGAGTGCTACTTAAAGTCCGTAATTAGATATTACACAGATCAGTTCGGATTGTTACCAGTAATATTCGTAAATATTAGGTTTTACCGTTGTTTTGACTTATACAGTAACGTAACCATTCTCATGGGAGTCGCTTAGTATTAGTGAAGGGTCTTTAACCAGAGCTCCCGATCCGTGCCACTGTTATGATCCTAGAAAGCATCTTGAGAAAGGATCGTTGGATCGGATCGCAAGGATCTTTATACTGGCTTCGATCCGTTCTACGATACAATTCATTAATTTATTATTTTTGGTCTCGCAGGGGGTTTCTATTTTTTAATATTGTTTTTATTGTGTTTTTGCTTATCTAGTGTCTCCTGTGCGGATGACAAATAAATACATTTTCTTTCTTTCTTTTCTTCAAGATTGTGTTTGAGACGGTAGCGTGAAATAAAAACCGGCCAAGTGCGAGTCGGACTCGCGCACGAAGGGTTCCGTACCATTATCGCAAAAAACTGCAAAAAATCACGTCCACTTAAATATTTATTTTATTCTGTTTTTAATATTATAGCGGCAACAGAAATACATCATCTGTGAAAATTTCAACTGTCTAGCTATCACGGTACATGAGATACAGCCTGGTGACAAACAGACAGACAGAAGGACCGCGGTGTCTTAGTAATAGGGTCCCGTGTGTACCCTTTGGGTACGGAACCCTAAAAAATTATAAATCCAAATAGCGTCAATCAATGCTTCAGTAAAATTAGCCGCCATTTTGAAAACGTCCTGTTGCCGCGGCGATCACTGTCACGGGAGACAGCAGAGATCGCATGAGCGGCGTGTGATCACTTGAACGCGTTGCGTTCTACAGCAGGCCGTGGGAAAGTATACACGGGCAGTTACAGAGTTCAGACGTTCAGATCGCATCGTCAGACCGTATCGGCGGCACGGATCGGGCGCTTTGGGAAGCCTGAAAAGGATGAACAAACCTGGCGAGACAGTGACGACAATGTCCGTGATGGCGAGGTCTATGTGCATGCCGCTGAGCGGCGGCTGCGACAGCGCCAGCGACAAGTGCGTGGGCGCCAGCAGGTAGCGCGGGGTAGCGCGCGTGGTGTCGCGTGCCGTCTCCGTGCCTCGGTCGAGTGTGCGCACCACCACCTGCAGCCCCGAGATGCCGCCGTCCGCCACCATGCGCTCTGCGCTGCGACGTAGCTTGAATCGAGCCTCCATCTACAAGCAATATTGAACCTATTGAGATATGCGGCACAGGGTACAAAGTCCCGCATCCTCCATTCAGAAGGGAGGATCCCCGACCAAACGAGTGTCGTATCTGCCCAATGGTTGTTGTCGGACCGTTGTATATGTTCAAATCGCGCGGAGAACTTTGATAACGAGAGGTAGGATTTGTGTGACGTCAGGCCATTTTTGGCGACATTGGTGCTGCTACAAACCATTGGCAATCATCTTCTTCTTAGGACGAGTTGCTTCAACAGCACTTGACTCACGCTTCATCGTAAAAAAACGTCACTAAACTGTCGTCAAAACCTATATGGCAGTCAAAAAAACGTTAAACGATTACGATAACAGACTGTTTTCAACACAAATGTACATCGGTTTAATAGTACAAATTTCTATTGTAGTAAAATTTTGTGAACTTTACTCTCTTTAACAATCGGCGGTATAAAATTCTGCATTGAAATACGTACATTCATGACCAGAGCATCACAATGCTTGGTTTCGAGAGACTCCACGAGGATAATATCCGGCTGCTCAATCTTAATGTTGACAGTCATCATCGCCAGTTTGGGAGGTTCGTTAAATGCTGTAGTCGACACCGTTGTTAATCTTCTCTTCTGCTAAATTAACAAATAAAAATTGTTAATACAGTTCCAGATTACAGCCCAACAAGAGGTGGCGTGACGAAGTAGACACCTACTGCAGGGTCTGGTTTCTACCAGTGGCTCAGGCAAAGAATATCCCAGCAGGGGAGAATGTAGGATAACATAAATAAAAGCCCAGATTAACTATTCTTTTATTATTTGCAAATAATATAATATGAATTGATAGATATGTTAAAATATAGAATAGTTTAATAAGTGTTGTATAACCCGGTTCATTATAGAAACGAAACTAAAATGGCGTTGTTTATCATGTTCTCTCGCTTACACATTAGTATCGTCTATAGTGTGCAAGCGGGAGAACATGATAAGCACCGCCATTTTAGATTCGTTTCGTTAATGAACCGGGTTATGTCTCGGTATGAGGAAACAACTCTAGGAAACAACTAGATGCCATATTTTCTCTTTGCCTGTCAGTTAGATCGCTTATTATTCAAAAGGATCAGCAGCTTTATTACGTAACATACCAATCCATGTAATTTGATAGTATTAATTGCGTGTTCGCTGTTGCTTGAAACATATGAGAGATTGGATTAGGAACACCTTTCTGTTGTGATGGAAACTGTGATTATAGATTTTCCTATTTGTGTCCAGACACATAGAAGATATCAAACCTTACCATTATTGTGTCAACAGATTTCTCTGGGCCCAGAACCGGCTTAATGACTGACAAGTCTTCTTTCACTGCGGGCTCTTCGGCTAAACCAGTAGTCGCGAACTCTGCGATCTTGTTGAGGAAATCCATCGCTAGGATCAGGTTGAAACTAAATATCCTCATGTCGACTGAAAGTTGAATAAAAGATTTTTATAATTTTACTAGCGACCCGCCCGGGCAGCTTCGCTCGTGATAAATTACACTGTTTCTTCCTCGTTTCTCACTCTTTCTATTGCTGTAACCGCATGAAAATCAGTTCAGTAGTTTTTGAGTTTATCGCGTGCAGATGCGGCGGGGGACTTATTTTTATAATATGAAGTGAATTATTGTCTTTTTTTTTCAGTTGAATCCTACGTAAAGTGTTGTTGTTTAGATAACATTGGTTAACTGATATGTTGTAGATTCTAGAGTTTTTGATATTTGCCTACCACAACCCAACTTAGTTGGGGTCGGCTTCCAGTTTAACCGGTTTAAGCCGAGCACCAGTTTGTTTACATGGAGCGACTGCCTATCTAACCTTCATAACCCAGTAACTGGTAAACATGATACTACTTGTCAAGACTGGTGTCAGATTATTACTTCTGACTACCGTAACGGCTGTCAATGTCTTCAATTGACTGCTGGGACCATCGGCTTATATAAACAACAACGGCAAATACAAAGTTTAAAGACATTTCCAGATGTGTTCCAAAACTACTAAACTATATTAATTGACAAGATCGACTTTCAAACTACATATCTTAATATGTATAAAGATTGCTCCAAGTAATAAAAAAATGTGTAGAAAAACTTACTGAATGTGTCATTATTCTTCATGGTATACGTGATGTCGATCATGCTTCGTATCTTGTTATCCTGCTCCACCGTCGGATCGGATTCGTTGTGTTCGGCTTTATAACTACGACGTCTCTCCAGGTATCTAAAAACATTTAATTTCATAAGTTTATAGAGGCATACTCCATTGAAAATGGAGGATTATCCGACCAGACGGGTGTTGTGTCTGGTGGCCAACTCCCCAATGGTTGTTGTTGGGTTGTATACTTTAAATCGCGCGGAGAACTATGATTATAATCCCCGGCACGTAAGTTTGCAAGAGTCGTTAGAAGCGCAGAAGTCGTTTTTTAGTTATCTTTGGTAGTGGAGCGGGGCGCGGCGAATGTTTAGGACCGTTCCGAACGCGCGATTGGTTGTTTAGTTGACACAAGGATCGACTGACCAATCGTGTCGCGTCCACGTTCCGTTCGCTCTATATAAGTCATATCTGAGCGATGCTGAAAACATAATCAGCGCCTATTCTATATGGATGAGGATGACCCCTCAGGCTCGAGCTCTAGATGCAGAGATCCGGAATGCAGGCGTACTCACCCCTATTTCATGCAGCGTCCTCTATCTGAGGTACGAAATCATTACTAGGGAACTAGACAGCCTTATCTAAAGGGACGGTCAATGGGTTCGTAAATAAATACGAACCCTCCCGATCTCGATACAAGTAGCATATAAAAACGACCGCATTCGTCCCGTCCTCGCCACCGAGGCCCGTCGCGTTGTCCCTGTCAATAAATCCAAGCCAGCCCGCGAATTGCTGAGCTGTAGTTAGGATACTAGCTCAAAAAAGGAGTTTCTTGTCCGTTCTTCTCCACGTAGGTATTTTCGATCCAGCCTTCGTTATCCCCCCAGCGACGCACTGAGCCGAGATTCGACCCCCGGGTAGCTCTCAGCGTGGTAGCTTAGGTTAAGTTTTTGTGCCTGGCTGGACGCTATAGTTTAGTCTCCACAGGGAAGACCGGTTAAGCAGATAGTAAATCATAGAATTTAACTGCGAATCGCCACGAATAAAAAATTTAAAAATCAGTTGACCCAAGCTTCCCGCGCTGAGATCACGCATCGTTCGCTGCCAAAATACAGTCGCAAACATAACTGTTTATGCACGACGATTGTTTTAAAAATGAAGGTTTTTTTTTATAGTATTTATTGTTTTGTGAAGGAAGATCAGCACTTGATAATTTATAATGATAATATATTTATAATAATAAGATCGATCAATTTTTAATGCCAGCATCTTCCAAAGTACTAAGTAGCTAGTAAAGTACCTATTATGATTCTACAATAAAACAATTTAATTACGCTCATATTATTAAACAATGGCCTAGTACTTTAGAACGCGACTGTACCCGTTTGCAGACACATCTCATCCACTGTCGCTCAGTGACAGGTAACACGTAAAATAGTGACAGGACCTATACAATAGAATGTGTGAGCTCTAACCTTGTCATCTTAGTGCCTCTGCCGGGGCGGGTGTCATCGAGCGTGCAGTCCACCAGTAGCAGCGACGTCTGCATGGAGTTGTCTGACATCATTCTGCCCTTCACCGACAACAGCGCCAGACAGAACCGCGCCAAATCCTGGTCTTGTGTGAAGATCGAGTATTCTGCTGTCTGCAAGTTCAAAATGTAATATTAATAAATCATGACTATTCTTTTGGCTTCGCCGTAGTCTGGTAAAATGGTAACCCTTTCAATGTGGACACGCTCAGCGCAATTTTACTGTATAAATTTTGCTATTCTTCTCGTTTACTTTGTTTTTGATGCTGCTGTGCTGTGTTTGTGTCGAATAAATGTATTCTATTTCTATAAAATACTTATTTCACATAAACCAACTCAGGTTTTTTGATTTTTTGAATTACCTTTTTTTATTTATAACTGTTTAGTTAGCATTAATTTTTTCGAATTTGGTACATTTAATTAAACATATAAGTGTTTTATATTTATGAAATCACCTCCTCAACCCCTTTATTTTGATACCCCACACGACGGATAAAGAAGAAAAAAAATTGGGTCACCAGAAGCCACCATTCCAATTTTAATTCACTCGCAAGGTTAAGACTAATCGATTGACGTAAGAATCACCAAAATCGGCCAACGGGTTTGGTCTCTAGAACGCCACATAGGAACAAACATACATATATGGACTGATAAACGCATTACCCTCCTTCGGCATTCGGGTAAAACTGGAAAGAGAAAGTGCATGCTCGCGAAAAGTGGTAACTATACTGTGGTCATAAAACAAAAAGGTTGTAGCATAAACCCAATAACTATTAATCCCTTAAGTGCCTAAAATGTTGATCCACGCGAGACACAATGGCTTCAATAGTTTCGGTAATTACGGCACACAACCGGTTAATTGTCATAAATGGTCAAGCATACACTCTTGAAAAATACTCATTTACTTACAGCAACAGTATTCAGAAGGTCAATGACGAGACTGTCCATAGTGAAAGAGAATTTTATGGTAGTTCTAGGTTTCTTCGTTGGCTCTTTAGGTGTCACTACTGCGGTCGTCGACGCCTTGACCTGAACCTTGCTGCCTTGAACCTTAACAGCTGACTTCGATGCTGATTTAGTTAAGGTAGTAGATGTTTTTTCTTCCTTTTTCTGACCCTCTTGCAAATTCTGATTGAGAATTTTCATAATACTCTTGTAGTCACTATGGCCTATTGTTATCTGAAACAGATAATTTTATTTCAACTTCGTCCAGAATTTATTTAACTGGAGAATATCGTAAGAGAATTCGTGTCTTAATAGGGATGATACCTGGGTAAAAAAATAATAACTGTATTTAGTATGTAAGTTAGATTATGAAAAATCATGGACATAATAAAAGTTTTGCTTTATCAAATCAATAAAAATTGAAAAATATAAAGGGCATTTAAGAGTGGGCGCTTGTGACGTCACTTCTAAGTAAAAAGTGTACCCAGGCGTGATGTCATATAAAATAAATAAAATTTCAACGCATTTTTCGTTTTCATTTATTGCTTACGTGTCAAAAGCAAAATTAGTATCCAATATATTTTGTTAAACTTCTTGACGGATTAGAAATATTTTTATTAATATTATGTCATCATCATCCTTATTAAAGTAAATAATTACGCATACTTACAGCAATGGTCTTCATTCTACCAGATACATCCAAGTCGGGTAGTGCCTCGTACCAAAGCGAGAGGCTTCGTTTAACGAACAGCTTAAAGCTAGTCGGACGTAGCAGCTTCCTCTCTTGGACACATTCGTTGTAGTCATCATCGAGCTTCACACACGAAACTTTCATGTTTTCTAGTTCGAGAGTCAACTCGTCAACTGTCACATTGTTGCTTACACCCTACAAAAAATATATATGAAAAACTTAATTATTTGCAGTTCATCACAATTCTTTTTTATTTTACTATTTTTGTACACACATAATACACAAGAAGAAGGAACCGCAAAATAGGTACAGAGGTGATGCTTATTTCTAATGAAATCTCTTCCAGCATACCTGCGAAAGGAAAATGATAAAAAAGAGATGTAGACATTTTGTGTGGAGGGGAAAAATATAGACATAAAACAATTCACAGTTATGTAATTTACAATATAAAAAATAAAATATACTGTCATATACATACATATAAGTATACATATCATAACAAATTAATACTAAATAAATATTAATATATATAAAAAGATATTATATTATATCCATATTATATGCAACTATTACGGAATGGAATGGTAGTGTTCTTTCACTCTTCTTTTAAAAACTGCAAGAGTTTGGCAGTCCCTAATGTCATCACAAATCAATCTTGAAGTGAAAGGACAACATCAATTACTGTTAAAAAGCAAGACAATGATTGGATTGTATTTCTAGCCCTGTGAGGTAGCGTTATACCCTTCAAATACTATAAACGGACCTCAATAATATTATTTCTGTTTTCTTCAAACAAGATATTTACATAACATCACACCTATGTTGCCAAAGGATAAGGTAGAGCAACCTTTATAGTAATCCGCATTTCGCCAGTTATGTTTAAGTAGCATATAAGGGAATCCCACTCTTGGCATACAATTTCTAGGCATAATATTGTTTGGCATAACGTATTCGCATAACTCTTATTAATTTAATAATAATGTGGCATAATAATACTTTGGCATAATGCAAAGGTTAGCATAACTATAATTTGGTCTAATTTGTTTAGGCATAATTTGGAAATGCATAAATATTTCAGGCATAATATTTATTCGTCATAATAATTTCATGGGTGCGTATTTGAACGTCGAAAATTAAAATACCTACACGGGTAAAATATCAATGTTCAAAACATCGAAAATTTTAATATCGATTATATCGAAATTGTAGTGTAAAACCTAAGCTTAAAATGCCTAAGATTGAAATGCCGAGTGATTGAAATATCAAAGATTAAGCATCATAGATCCCAATGGGTCGAAGTGTTCGAGTTATTTCTCGGCCCCTAACCATGTCGATAGTTATTATACCTAAGTTCTAAATGTCAACATTCAATACATTATATTCACGTTAAAAAATACAAATGAAACTCATTAAATAGTTAAGATAAATTAGGTCGAATCTGGTCCAAAACCGAATTGGGGCACCCAGACTGCACGTAGTCTTTTGAGTACTACCCCTACAGTCTTATTAATAAAAATGGCGTATTCCCAGCTTACTCTGAAGTTACTCTTGGACTAGCTAATCTCGGAGTAACTAAGTATTAACATAGATCTAGGCATGTTATTAATAAACATGGAATAACCTCGGACTAACTATTCATTTCTTAGTCTTGGATTTACGCGTAAGCTCTGGCAACCCAATTGAATTTAAAAGTAAAAAGAATGAACTAGTGAATGAAAAATAAGCAAGTTGAAGACATTATGTAGAAAAAAAACTAAAAATGACATCTGCCATAGAGGACATCCCTCCTTTTCAAATTATCGTATTACCTTTAAACTTAAAAATTACATAAAATGATGATTAATTAATTAATTAATTTGTAATTTCGTTGACTAAAGCTAAACAGCTGCCAATGACCTTATTTTTTTTAATGTTCCACATCTACGAAATAAAAAATCAGAGTCTATGTAATAATTGTGGTTGCGAGAGTTTTTGGCGGGATTTTTTCGAGTATAGTTCAGCGGCTGTTAATATTATTTGCAAATTGATTCCTAGTGAATATTGTGATATTAAATTGGTGTAGTTTTATGTCTCAACTGTCTACGCAACTGGTCAATCTGTGAAAGCATTGACAGAAGCGATCTCGGGATAGTGGAGCGGAGAATTTTATTGTAGTATTGACTATCTCCCGCAAAGCTTACTGGGAAGGCTTACTGGGGCTGACTTGATACAATTTGCTGCCAAATACTCCAAAAAACTCCAGAAGTCAATTAGAGCTCCTGGTTTCCTCAAAACATCCGTGTACGATCTGCTCATGTTCTGTCAAAGAAATTATTTGTCTACGAATAGCTGTTGAATGTACATAACTGACCTAGAGGTCAGTGATATACATAGCGATTGATTTAGGAGCCCGTGCTTCGAGGGCAGATCAATTATGATAACGTTTTTCCACCCTACCTGTAACCAAAGCTGCCCTATCTTAAATTCGACTTTGTTGCATCCGCATTCTAATGCATACTAAAGAATTCAAGAAGGATATTATGCACTGAACACGAGGCGGTATGGTCTAAGACCTTAGCCTGCCCGAATAGGGCGATGCAAAAAATTTAAAAAAATTGTGGTTGCCATAGTTACACTACTCTTATTCCGACCTTAAACTAGCTGGCACCATGGTTTAACTTTTAGTCCGAGACTGGTGTCAGATTAGTATAATCCCTCCTTATTCCGTGTTTATTAATACGGATTTTTTTTAGTACCAACCTAATGCTTGGAATAAAGTTATTCTTACCTTAGTCCACGTTTATTAATAAGACGGCTACAGTCTTATTAATAAAAATGGCGTATTCCCAGCTTACTCCGAAGTTACTCTTGGACTAGCTAATCCCGGAGTAACTAAGGATTAACATAGATCTAGCAATGTTATTAATAAACATGGAATAACCTCGGACTAACTATTCATTTCTTAGTCTTTGATTTACGCGTAAGCTCTGGCAACCCAGTTGAATTTAAAAGTAAAAAGAATGAACTAGTGAATGAAAAATAAGCAAGTTGAAGAAATTATGTAGAAAAAAAACAAAAAATGACATCTGCCATAGAGATTTGACAGTAAAGCTGAAGGATCCCTCCTTTTCAAATTATCGTATTACCTTTAAACTTAAAAATTACATAAAATAATGATTATTTATTTTGTAATTTCGTTGACTAAAGCTAAACAGCTGCCAATGACCTTATTTTTTTAATGTTCCACATCTACGAAATAAAAAATCAGAGTCTATGTAATAATTGTGGTTGCGAGAGTTTTTGGCGGGATTTTTTCGAGTGTAGTTCAGCGGCTGTTAATATTATTTGCAAATTGATTCCTAGTGGATATTGTGATATTAAATTGGTGTAGTTTTATGTCTCAACTGTCTACGCAACTGGTCAATCTGCGAAAGCATTGACAGAAGTGATCTCGGGATAGTGGAGCGGAGAATTTCATTGTAGTATTGACTACCTCCCGCAAAGCTTACAGCCTTCTTAGCAGTCTGAAGGCTGACTTGATACAATTTGCTGCCAAATACTCCAAAAAACATTAGAATCTGTTGCATCCGCATTCTAATGTATACTAAAGAATTCAAGAAGGATATTATGCACTGAACACGAGGCGGTATGGTCTAAGACCTTAGCCTGCCCGAATAGGGCGATGCAAAAAAATTAAAAAATTGTGGTTGCCATAGTTACACTACTCTTATTCCGACCTTAAACTAGCTGGCACCATGGTTTAACTTTTAGTCCGAGACTAGTGTCAGATTAGTATAATCCCTCCTTATTCCGTGTTTATTAATACGGATTTTTTTTTGTACCAACCTTATGCTTGGAATATAGTTATTCTTACCTTATTCCACGTTTATTAATAAGACGGCTAGAGTGTATATATTTATATAAAAGCCGGAGGTGCAAAGGAGGGGAGTCTTTGTTGTTACATAAAGGCGAAGGGGTTGCACTTCCCACAGCGCCGGAAAAGTTGCAGAAGCAACTTTAAAGTGTTTTACTATCGCTATTTACGACATTCGATACTCAGTACTTCCATATTTTGATAAAAATAAATAAATATAACTCAATTGAATTAGGTTAAGGAGCCTTGAGCCGCAAAAATGTTTGTTTTATTCCAAACAACATTATGCATAATGATCATTATACTGAATTTCGTTATGCCAATGTAAATTATGGGCATGTCTTTTATGCTTATCATTATTAAACTAGCATATAATATAAATTTGACGACACGGTTGACGTAGTGGTTAAGCGATCGGCTGCAGCGCTGCGTGTCACGGGTTCGATCCCCGCACGAGACAAATATTTGCATACAAACAGTTGTTCCTGATCTGGGTGTCTTGTGTATGTGAGTTTAAATGTTTGTAAACGCACCCACGATACAGAATGAAATTCCTATAGTGGGGCAAAGTTTTAAAAAAAAAATGGGGCGAGGCTATTGCCATCAATCGGGCACAAGTTAAGATTACAGGCTTTTACTGAGAATTTACAGATGGAAAAAACCCAATAACACTTTACTCGACCCGGGCATCAAACCCATGTCCAGTTGTAGCGCTTGCGACCACAAGACCAGTTCATAGTTTCACACAATAATAAAATAAAAAAAAATAAAAAAAATAAAAATATTATATAGCTGAAGAGTTTGTTTGTTTGAACGCGCTAATCTCAGGAACTGCTGGTTGGAATAGAAAAAATATTTTTGTGTTGGATAGTCTATTTATCGAGGAAGGTTATAGGCTATATAACATCACGCTACGACCAATAGGAGCCGAGCATAAATGAAAAATGTTACAAAAACGGGAAAATTTATCCTTTTTGACAGCTTCCGTTGCGTGCGCTGCGTAAGCGGTTAAAGTTACGCAACATTCATGTATTTAGGGTAGGTAGGTAGCCAGTTGACGGGAGCGAAGCCGCGTTGGACAGCTAGTAACAAATATCAAGAAAAGATACTTACCATGACTTTCAGATCCACAAAATTATTATTCAATGTCATACGACCCAAATCTACGAGCATAGCGTTACGACTCTTAGAGTTCTCCGGTATAATGATGATTGGTGCGGCAAGTCGCACTTTGAGTAGTAACTTGGTCGAGTTAGTGTACGCGTTCTGTACGTTAGCGCGCGCTGCGTCCGCGGCTTGGGAAGACGCGTCGATGATCGCTTGTTGAGCTGTTTGGAAGTGGTTCAGGAATTCCTGTAAAGAATTTAAGTTTTGAGTATGGATGTATATGGAACAGAATAGAAGGCCCCGCAACCTTCATTGAAAAGGTAGGTTCCTCCGACCAGACGGGTGTTGAATCTGGCCCAGGCTACCGCAGGTTGTGGGCCGTTGTTATGTTCAAATCGCGCGGGATCCTTGGAGATTCAAATAAAAAGAATGTGTCTTTTTGAAATCAACTAATTGCCGATTGATAAAAGGCTTTAATGCGCTATATCCAAAGTAAAAAGAATCACGGCGACAGTCACGCCGTGCCATCAAGATTAATAGAAACTATGAATCCATCTCCACTCGGTGATATCATCGCGGCAGTAAAATTACCCAGCAAGCGTAATATTTGATGGATAGTCGTGTTTTTCTCGTGATGTTCATAGAGACGGCGCCTAAGGTGAGAAATCATTCAACAGTCATAAAATTCAACTACTTACCAACATTGAAGAGACGAACCAATTGAGGAATATGATACGCAGACAGTTGACTTGACAATCTATCGACATGTTTACATCACTGCCAGTCGGGAACTGATCTAAGTTGTACATCACTATTTGTACGTTCACCACGTCACCGCCGAGCACTTTGAGTATCTGAAAAAAAATAGTTTGTGAAGTTAGTGTGAAAAAACCAAACCCTATTCTACTTCCTGCCAATATTATAAATGTTAAAATCTCCAAATAATTTTATATCTTCGTCTAGACAGGGGACTATGACGTTTTAAAACCATCATGATCCCAGTGTGAATAAGCTAGTAAGCCATACAAGATAATACACATAAAAATCTTACTGGCATTAGCACTTCGTAGTACGACCCCTGGTATCAATCACCGCCCCATCCAGCAGAATGATACTGAACCTGTTACCTCTCGAAAAAGCGCGCGATGATTGTGTGTATATAGTCTGTGGTTTTTAGCCTGAACGTTTCTAATAAATTGTTGTTGGAACTTATTTGCATTTAATTAAGTAAGCTCATCAGGTAGTGGAAAAAGAATAATTCGTGTCTCGCATAAAAAGGCTTTATTTTAACACTCGCATGTAGCTTTTAAAAAAAAATGTGCGTGTAAATTGGCTACATCGCTCGTGTTAAAATCTCTACTTTTATGCTCGACACGAAATGTACTATACTACTGACACAGTGTTCTGATCTACTATGCCAAGAGAGCAATAAATATTGCATTGCATAAAAAATATATGGATGTCTCTAACTATTCTCAATCTCATTTTTTTTCTCTTTTAATTAGACTTTACAATTTCAATCATCATTATAGCCCTTTGCTAAGAATAGTTACAGCACTGATAACAGTATTTGTGCCACATGTTAAATTTAGTGTTGTATTTTTTAATTTGTTTTTTTTTTACCTTTGTATAGATTCTTTTACCGATTGTGAATGTGTGAACATTGTAGGCTTTCTAGATTTCTAGATGGTTGTTAACATTTGTTAACTTTTTTTTTTTTTTTAATTTAGTACGACTTATTGTCGGGCCTACGTTGTCCCCCCATATCCAAGTACTAATGCTGTAACATGGAAATATTGTAAACACAAAATTTTCAAAAGAGTAGCCATGGAGTTTCTTGCCGGTTCTTCTCCATAGGAAACGACTAACCCGAACCGTGCACCTTTTGTCGACGTAAGTGCCCATGTAGGCCTATGTAAAATAAAAATAAAATGATTTATGATTTGATTTATTCACAACAATTAATATGTTTGTCACTGACCTCTTTATGAATAGTGTATGGGTTCAAATCTTCCACTTTGATGGATGCAATGGCGCAGTCAACCTGCGTGTAGGAGGCTTTAAGCACGAGCCCAGCGGTGGCACCCTGCAGTTGTACCAAGGATAGCGGACGTTCCTCCGTCGCGAAAACTATCCCTATTGCCCCGATCTTACAGTTCACTTTCATTTGTATGCTCTCCACTTGCTTCGAACGAGATGGCTTCGTTACACTCGCTGTGAATTTGTACATTGAGTTAGCTTTTTCATATGTATTGTTTTTTACAGATTACACTTTTTTAAAGAAGTCACAATCTTTAACTTTAATTGATCAACTCTTGTGAACATAATCGATATGTTTGTTTGTGTGGTTAAACCAACAAATCTTTAAATACCATAAAGATTTGTTGGTTTAACCACAGATAATATAATATTAGCATGCAGATGCCTCATCCCATACAAAGAAACCGTGCCAACGTAACTAGCGTTTATCGTCTGAGTAATCTGATTATTTTTCTAAGAACATCGATCGCGTTCCTTTCGTTCCCCAGATAGATGGTGTTAGCATAACTTGACCATTTATTATTTGAATCAAAACGGGACATTGGCAACAATTCGAATGTGGGAACCTCAAAAAATTTTTTTTGGATATTTTTCAATACTCAAAAATTAGTTTTTTTAATGGCTGATACATTTTTAAAACCGCGCCATCTATTGGAATCAATTTTAAATGATCCATTCAAATAATCTTTGAAATGTGAATTATGAGCTCAATATTCCTTAATTTTGTGCTTAGGAGAGTTAATTAAACAAGAACATACATTTTTTATAATCATCTCTAGAAAATCTTAATATGTCACAAAATTCAACAACAAATCGAAGCTTATCACGCCATCTAGTGCAATTTATTTGAACCAAATTTTCTTTCATCGCGTTGGGTGCCCGTGTCTTACCTTTGGACTTAGCTGCGACGAACTCTTCGTCTTCTACGATAGTCTCCAATGGGCCAGCATTGGCTGTTCGGTCTACTCCACTCTGAATAGCTTGCAATCGTGTCTGACAAAAAATTAGGAATATAAATTCGACAAAAATAATATGTAGAAAAATAAATACAGAGCAATAGACGGTGAAACAGATATCGTAACAACAACTTTTTCCATGGAAGGAAGATACGGATAGATAATAAACCATCAAAAAAAAAAAAAAATTGAGCAGATTATTGAACAATAAATAAGGCTGGTTTGCCATATTTTCTATACAAAAGCTCTCAAACCGGTGTTTTGATTCCTCGGATAACAGTTATCCGACTATTGAATAATCGGCCTTAAGGCAATATTAGAATCACATAGGTAAATATTACATCTGCATACCTGATACTCATTAACGATAACAAGAATCTCCCGTAAGCCTTGAAGATGAAGCAGAACCTTCAAATCAGTGAAACTCAACTCAATCATTTGCTCAACTGATCCAAAGGCGCCTCGGAAATCTGGACATTTCTTGTCAACCTGAAAATTATAAGTGAATTAATTACAAGTTATTCCAAGTGTTTCATGCATTGTAATTTAATCATTGTGTCAATATTCAATTGCTATAACTATCACTCCTAATATGAACAAGGTTGTGACAGGTAAT
The DNA here is from genome assembly GCA_948252205.1 of Orthosia incerta. Lineage (NCBI taxonomy): Eukaryota > Metazoa > Arthropoda > Insecta > Lepidoptera > Noctuidae > Orthosia > Orthosia incerta. The sequence goes on from OX411748.1 coordinate 15,146,938, forward strand.
TTTACTCTTTGCAATAAAGTATCCACAATCCAAATGCGAAAGTGTGCCAGTCTGTCTGATATATTTTCACATCTAAATCGCTAAACGGATTATGATGAAAATTGGCACACGGATAGACTATAAGACCTGGATTAGGAAATAGAATGTTTTTCATCCTCATATTTTTTTTTTTAATTTTGCTCGCGTTCGTTTTTCCATCCAGTCACTTGCTCAATACAATGTTTCCGTGTGGTCCGAAATAGAATAACAATCACTCATTAGCCATTCAGTTCATATATTCGTCTTAATCGATTTTAGCGATGTTATCCTATTTTGGACCGCATGGTTTGTGATTCAGCTCTTTGCTGATTGGAATATTGATATACTAACAATATCCACTTTCCAAATTCAAATCACTTTTATTCCCTTAGGATTAATGAGCTATTTTAGCCCCTGTTTACAAAGAATAAACTAGCTCTTTTTGAATAGAGGTGATAAAAAAATACTTACATTCCTATAAGTAACAGTAAACAAATACTTGAGATTTAAATCTTGATGCCGAGTGGCTAAATCAGTAGGACTGTCAATTTCATCCACAATCTCATCAACTTCGATAGCAGGCGTCTCAATCATATCCAAGGGCTGAAGTCCTTGCCCTATCCTATGATGCTGTAGTTTGACCGCTCCCAGACGAATGATCGCTTCTAGAGTGAACGTCCTCTGTATAGCCGTGATTTCTAGCAGTGATAAAGAGAACACAAGGAATCTATCGTAGCTTTTCGATGCGTCTACTGTTTTTCTGTTGATGCTGAGGACAAGTTCTGTTGAAGAAAATAGCATAGTTAAATTTTTTTGCATTGGACCGAGCACCGAGCATTGGACATAGATTGCACCGATAGACAAGGACATTTATGAAAAAGCAATTGTTCAAATGCTGGTAAGTTAGAACTAAAGTTTGCTGCAGCGCAAAAATATTGATGTTGTCTAATCAAACTATTAAAACATGCAGCGCTAGGTCGCTTATACAGTTTAGTTTACTCACGATCAAAACGTCGGCGCTTAGGCGTTTCCTTAAAAATATTGTTTTATTTGTTTTGGGTTTGCAGGTCAGAGGTGACATAGACAGAGTAAAGTAAGGTGTACGGATTGCAGTACAGTTGAACAGAGTGAGTGTTCGGATTGCCAAATCTAGTGCGTAGTATATATAGATCGATGTGGCCGAGTTTGTATTCTAGTACCTAAGAGGTTGCTGATTTAAAAAGTGCCTGTTGGCGATTAGAGACCAAAATTCGCGAGGCTAAAATTGTTATTTGCTCCTGCACTAGAAATGCAGTACTTAATTCAGCCGTAGCCTTATGGCTACAGCTGAATTAAGGGGTTAGGGGTTTTTTTTCTTTGTTAAAAAGTTCGTCAAAGGTTTGACGAACTTTTTAACAAAGAAAAAAAAAACAAAATAACACGCCTCGGTGTATAAAACTGTTCAGCTGTGCTTACCTTTCATAATAAAGAAGGCTTCAACTTCAGTCAACTGTACAGTGTGCTCATCTTTTTTCTTCTCTTTAGCGCGTGCTGTCTCTCGTCTTTGTTTCTCCATAGGATCCAAATATTTCAGTAACGATAAACTCGATCCCTTTGATTCACTAGGCTAAAATGTATAGTAAGCTTAATAATTATATATGTCAGAATTTTATAGAATTAAACTAAATGAAAACTAGTGCAGTACAGTACAACTATTTTCTTAATGTACCTCGGCAATCATCGCATTTCCGAATACAAACGAAGGCTAATATCCATGTCCATCAATTATTAGATTTATCGTGTATAATAATTTGAATTCAGAACTAAGTACTTTATTGAAGTGTTGTTTTGATTTCCGTGTGAAACATATAAAGCTGTAAAAATGATTTATTCCCTTTATGTCGAGTCCCGTTATGTCGAGCCGAAAACCTTGTCTCGCTTCTATTACCCTTATGTCGAGCTTAGTTTTCTGTCCCGTTTCTATTCCCTTTATGTCGAGTTTATTTACCACGCTTTTATTACCTTTATGTCGAGTTTAATAATATCATATTTTAGAAGTACAGTCACGTCCAATGAAATGCACATGCACATAATTTAGAATCAATTATACACAAAAAAGAATTTAAAAACAACTAATAACTTTAACCATACAGTACAGCTATGTACCTACTATTATATTTTTTAATAACCATCAAAGTATGTCATAATATCAGTATATAATTAATATTCGAAATTATGTGCATGATGAAAAAGTACCTATCTTTTAAAATATTAAGTTCATTTATTATACGGACTAGATTATAATTGACTAACCGAAATTCAATGACGCATTGGTGATTTTACATAAATTAAGTACAGCAATATTAAGACGTGTTGTCGGTGTACCTAAAATAATACGTAATGTAGATATGTACATTAGCGCAACTCAAGTTCGAATAACAGGAATGTGCGAAAGAGGTGACATCTAAGACTTACTTAGATGTCACCTCTCTTTCGCAATTAATAATTTACAATAAATAATTTACATCCCTGACTGTACCTGTTCACCAAACTCGACATAAAGGTAATAGAAAGCGTAAAATATCAATACTTTGGAGAACAATAGACTTCCAGGCTCGACATAACGGGACTCGACATAAAGGGAATAAATCGTAAAAATAGCAGCTTGCCTCCCATTTTTAAAATAAATTACATTATGTTAAAAGAGTATTAATAACTATATATACTTCCAAGTTGATTGAGAGCGTCCGGTCTGCACCAAGTGCAAAGGGCAACCGATAGAAATCCAACGAATGAAGAAAAACGAAGTTTGCCAAGGGAAATTAAGAAAATGTTTGTACAGTAAACTACTGTGACGTTTTATAACCAGCATGATTCCAATGTGAAAGAGAGACAGAGCCACACAAAACGCATAGTACTATCCCTTTTTTGGCAAAGGAACCATGATGGTATTGGCACTTCATAGTACGGGCTCTAATCGTCTAAGATGAACAAAAGTGTTAAACATTACTATCTTATTCTAAACAACGCGTTGTTTACTCTACTTTTATATATATAGTATAGTGAAATTAAATTATTCACATCTACTGTTGTCAAATATAGGTTACCACTATCATATTCTGAAGCTGAGAAGATTGTTCCTGTGCATAGGTCTCAGTCTCAGTAAGCACAATACCAGTTAATGTGTACGCAACCTTGTAGGCATATATCTTTAAATTAAAAATAAGGATACATTAGGACCTAATTTTAGTGTATGGTACATACTTCCGAATGAAAAATCGGAACCCATATAGGATCACTCGTTTCTCTGTCTATCTGACACAGACAGTTTTCGCCGAATCTATAGAGTTGAAAATTTTTATACAAATTAAAATATGTGATTTAAACACGGACGTATAATCTAAATAAATAGATTTCGAATTAAGGGTCAATTTTGGGGTGCAAATTGGAGAAAACAAAGTAATTATAAATGACATAATTTAAAGAAAATCATACAAACCTTGAGTTGAGTTACTTCATCGGATTGGGGGAGAGGCATGCTCACTAATATTTCGCAAAGAGTTAATAATCTGAAAAAAAAACGATAATTGTATTTTCCTAAAGAAGCGATGACTATTTTTCGTTTTACAACAGCACCCAAAAGTGATAGAAATTTTGGCCTCTTTGCTAGGAACTCGACAGAAGTATACAAAGTCCAACGGGAATCCTCGACCTCAATCAAGTAAGTAAATGAAAATGAATAATAAAAATTAACGGCCCTACTAAACATTATAAGTGTCCTTTTCTGAAAATTTACCCTTGACCAAAGGGCTCTCAAGATATATTCTCAGTATTCACTCAGCAAATCGCACCTACTGAGCTACCAACTTTCGTCCTGAATATGGTTGCTCAAAAACCTTGCCAGCTAGTAAACTGGGAGGGGCTCGACCGGTGCTGGTTTGCCAGCTCGAAAAAGCACAAACCGTGACCAGCTTTTCACATGAATGCACCCACGGTGTGATGGCAACTAGATCAATTATATAGAAAACTAGCTGTCCCACGCAGCTTCGCTCCCTTCAACTGGCTATCTACCTACCCTACATACATGAATGTTGCGTAACTTTAACCGCTTACGCAGCGCACGCAACGGAAGCTGTGAATAAGATTTTTTTTTGCCCGTTTTTGCAACATTTTTCATTTATGATCGGCTCCTATTGGTCGTAACGTGATGTTATATAGCCTATAACATTCCTCGATAAATGTACTATCCAACACAAAAACAATTTTTCAATTCCAATCAGTAGTTCCTGAGATTAGCGCGTTTAAACAAACAAATAAACTCTTCAGCTTTATAATATTATATATTATAAAGTATAGATAGACACAAAAGTACACTGACCTATCTTCCGAAGCACTGATGGCAATCTTCTGTAATTCCCCCCTAACCCTGATCTTGGGCATGCGCGGGTCATCCGTGATCAAACACTTATGAATCTGTATAACTAAGTTGGTGGGTTGGAGTAAATGCAAAGGCGTTCCGTCGTTGTCCGTCGAAGCTATTGCTGATTGCCAGTCTTCATCGGGATGTGCTATCACAATCTGAATAAGAGATTTTGTATTATAGAATTATTTGGTATAGTGTCCGGCACGTAAGTTGGCAAGGTTTTGGCGTGGTCATTTAGCGGAATATGCGCGAAATTCCGCTAAATGACCAACCACCATGTAGAGCGAACGGAACGTGGACGCGACAGGATTGGTCAGTTGATCCTTGTGTCAACTAAACAACCAGTCGCGCGCTCGGAACGGTCCTAAACGTTCCCCGCGCCCCGCTTCACTACCGCCAACTTACGTGTCGGGGATGATAATGGTATTTTGAAGTAGAGTATGACCGTATTACAATATACTGCTAAGGCCGCATTTTCATCTGCAAGCAACTCGCATGCCAGTTCGATTGCATTGCGTGGCACGTTTAGCGATTGATTATATTATACCCCGCAACGTAATGCAACATGCATGCGAGCTGGTTGCAGGTGGAAACGTGGCGTAATATTCAGCCACTTTGTATCATCCCTGAACAGCAGTTTATTCAGGCTTACTTGAAGCTACTAAAACTTTACTAAGCGTCAACTGAAAAACAATTGCTTGTATTATTGCAGACTACCAGGGGTCTTGCACCATTTTGAAAAATAACAACGTTACTTTTAAAAATGTTGTATTAAATTAATGGTTTAAACAAAATAAAATAGTAAAAACACAATTATACTGTGGCACAACAATGCTAAAAGGTTTCGGAACCTGAAAACCCTACTAAAGATTTCGAAACATCATTACGAGCTTTTGGCATCGCACAGGTCTTTTTACATTGCTAGTTTTAATCACTTGTGACTTGTATCTCTTTTCCTAGAACATACCTGCATCTCAGTAAGTTCGAGGGCGATCTTATCATAACTGTGGCGCGTTATCTCGGCCAGTATATCCTCATCGGCGAGTCCCTCCTTGTATAACTTGTGAACGTCCAGGTCTTGGGAACGAGGCTCCGACTTCACTTTTATGGCACCGAGTTTCACTACCACGCATGACTCGTTTCTGTAAATAGTATATTATTTATTTATTACTAGCTTCTGCCAGCGGCTTCACCCGCGTGAAAAGCGTTTTCTTACCCAAGGGTATATTATACCGGGACGAAAACTTAAAACTGTCCGTAATAAAACCACTACTTAAAAAGGATGATCCTCAAAATATACAAAACTACAGACCCATTGCTCTTCTTTCGATATTTTCCAAAATAATTGAAAAGGTTATTTATAACAGTATATACATGTTCCTTGAAAAAAATGGCATTTTAGCTAAAGAGCAGTATGGTTTTAGAAAGTGTAAAAACATAAACATGGCCATTTATGAATTGATCAACGAAATAGTTACAAATATGGACCAAAAAATACCTGTAACAGCCTTATTTATGGATATGACTAAGGCTTTCGATTTTGTTGACTATGAAATCCTTATAAATAAGCTATATAAGTATGGCATTAGGGGCAAAGTTTTAGACTTAATAAAGTCGTACCTTACTGGCAGAAAACAGGTAACTTGTATTTCAGCAGTCGATGTTCAAACTAAAACTGAAATTAATTACCAATCGAGAGAGACACATTTACTATGGTGTGCCTCAGGGAAGTGTGCTTGGCCCTTTATTATTTTTATGCTATATAAATGACCTTCCGAAAACCATACCACATCCTATGACCCTATTTGCTGATGACTGTACTATAGTATTTTCTGGTGAAAATATTGATTCACATGAAAACGACATAAACAGTAGCTTAAGTCTAATAATTCAATGGCTAAATAATAACAACTTACAGATTAATCTTAATAAAACTCAAATAATGACATTTAAACAAAGAACTAGTTCTAAAATTCTTGACATTAATTATGACCAAAATAAGATTATTAAAACGGAACGAACCAAATTTCTAGGTATTTGGCTAGACGAAAGCATGACATGGAAAACACACATGGAGACTATGATAAAAAAAAATCATCAATTTTGCTATGCCTTACACAATTTGAATAAGGTTGTAAATCGTAATACTGTCCTTACTGCATATCATGCATATGTCTCCACAACTCTTCGTTACGGCATAATATTTTGGGGCAACTCTACCAACAGAGAAATGGCATTTAAAGCCCAAAAACAATGTCTTCGAGCGATATGTTTGTTAAAAACCACCGAAACTTGCAAACCATTTTTCGTTAGTTTAAAAATACTTACGCTTCCATCCCTCTATATTTATGAAACTTCAATATTTATTAAGGAGAATCTGTCTAAATTTGAGAAACTTAATACTAGACGTCACCAAAACATACTAGTCAAAAAAACACAGTACTGCACTTTTCTCGAAGAGTTGTCTTGGCATGGGTCCAAAGATTTATAATAAACTACCAAAAACTTTAAAAAGCATGACCAATATAAACCATTTTAAATCGCAATTAAAGAAATTATTGATTGAAAAGGCTTACTACTCTATCAATGAGTTTTTAGATGATAGAACCATAAAATAAAAAATGTCCGATCCACTTGTTATTCTATCTTGTTTGTTTGGTTTGTCGTTTTATTTTTATTTTTCTTTTACACCTACTTTGTACGCCTTGCAAGGCAAAACATAGTGATACAACACAAATTTTATACCATGTACCATATTACCTATGTTAAACAAATAAAATACTTTGACTTTGACTTTGACGAAAAGTAGCCTATGTGCTATTCACAGACTATAATCTATCTCTGTGCCAAATTTCATCCAGATCCATTCAGCGGTTCTAGCGTGATTGAGTAACAAACATACATCCATCCAACCAAACTTTTTCATTTATAATATTATATAGTATATATATATAGTAATATTATATAGTAACATCTTTAACAATAAATTTTTAACTTTTAACTGTATATATTTTATTTATATCACCGAATAAACTTCACGAATTCCTCTCCTTTATTTAACTTTCTTCTAAACATACATGATTAAAAATAAATGATTGCAATGTCCATTGAAAAATTACAAGAAATAAAAGTGACCACTTTTTTGTGGCAATAAGTGTACGATGCGCGAACTTACCCCTACTACGCCAAAATCTTGCCAAGTTACGTGCCGATGACTATAAGATATACTTTTATTGTAAATGGCAACGATATATTGAGCGGTTTGTAGTCCAAGTTAGAGTGGAAGGCAGGAGAGCGAGGTCCCTCATGCGTTGGACCGACCAGATTAAGTCTGCGGTAGGCGGCCCATTGCATGAGTGCACACGAGTTACAGCCGACAGTGAGGGATGGCTTTGCATAGTGAGACGAATTCCTAAGTCTCACTGCAAAGTTATGAACACGGCCGCTCTGCCAAGAGTTTACCAACAACGGTGTAGCATACGGTGGAGGTCTGCCCCGCTTGGGCGGAGCACCGCCGTGTCCTCGTGGAGGCGATCGGCGGTGGCGACCACTCGCGTCTGGCCCTGGTTCAGGCCATGGTACAGAGCGAGAGGAGATGGGAAGTTGTCACCTCCTTCTGCAAAGCAGTAATGTACGCAAAGGAGGTACAAGTGAGTGAGAGGCAACGGAGACGCGTTCACGCTCCTAGCCACCGCAGAAGACGAACCGGGCGTCGGGAGTAGCAAACCGATTCCCGGCCACCGTAGATGCGAACTTGCGGACGGCAAGTAATAGGTAGCTCGCCGACCGATAAGGACCAGGCCCAGAGTTTACGGCGCGTAGTGTTCCAAGCGCGCCTCAAAGAGATGTCAGCAAAAGTGACGGGGCCCGATAGGGCTGATGCCTGTCTGGGTCGCGGATAAATTTGAAAGAGAGTTACCGCGGCCCTGTCGAAAGCAACTAAAGGAACACGGGTGAGTTTTAGTCAATAAAAGTCTGACACGCCCTGCCGCTTGGCCCAGAGCTTGAGCCAACAAAGAAGACACCACAAAATACGTACAGGACAAACTTACAAAAGCAAGTTTACAACCAAGTGTACAATGGGCAGGGTTATCGCTCTAGTGAATCTTACAGACACCCTTTTAAAGTCAGTACCACAAGCAAGATGTTACACTGTGGCACTGGTTTTATGAAGTATGTAGATTTTTGTGAACTCAGAGAGGAGACCCCATAACTTAAAATCGATTTAACCTACACACTTGCAATTTTGCGTCTCTAGTAAGACCATCTCCTAATTTTTTAAATTGTATTGTGACTTTAAATCTATAATAGCCTGATATTATTATGATATTACCAGCTTTTGGATAATGTTTTTAGGTCAGTTTCCATTTCCATGACGAAATCTGATGCACGTTTCTGATTTACATACGTAGAGAACCATGAACAATAAAACCGCTTTCAAAAGAACGCGATTATCCGCTTTGATATCTACGATATATCCGTTTTTTTTTTAGCTCCCCAATATAGATACACTCACCGGAAATAAAGTGTGGCCCAAATTAAATAAATACTTACTCCTTATAGATGCCAGTCTTCGGCACTATAATGTACGAGGCAGCGATGTCAATATCAATGTCTATGAACGTGTGTTGATGTACCGCGTATTGCATACCTAACGCGGACTTCTCTTTGAATTCCGACAGTTTGTTCTCTGCTGCTGCTTGTAAACTGAAAAGGGAAATACGTGATTAAAGGTATTCGTAGACCTTAAAAGTTTGTACAAATCTTAGAGCAAGACGATTGATACGAATATGAACCTTATACTTAGAAAATTAAGGTTAATTTTTGTAAGAAACGCTCGGGCACATTCGTTTGTATAAATATGAACATTATTCTCTTACAAAAAGGTTCATATTCGTATGCAATGCAAAATTTGAATCATGCGGCTTGCTGAGCAATAAACAGATGTAAAACAAACTTACGTAGTTAAAGCTGAAGATTCGGTTTCTGGCTTGAATACTTCAACTATTTCTATGACAGTTTGTGCGTCATAGACAATTTGTAAAGGACGAGCTTTCACTTGGACTCTTTGGTTGCTTGACCCATCTGAAAAAAATATTGTTTTTATTCTATGGAATTATTTTTGATTTTATTGTGGTATGCTTTTGGCAACAAATATTTGACGATGCTGTCTATGGTCATCTACAGTAAAAACCCGACTGCTTGAAAAGCGAACTAAAAATGCGTAAACAAGTAGAAAATGAAGCTGTGGAGGATACATATTCGTGAGCAGCCAGCTCACCAATATGTATCTTCCAGACCTACTACCCGATCAAAACCAGATGTATCCTCCGACTGCACAGCTTCATTTTCTCCTTGTTTACGTCTTTTTAGTTCGCTTTTCAAGCAGTCGGGTTTTTGATTTCATGAATTAACTTTTCTTATTTATAACTTTGCAGTATTTTTTTAAATTAGTTACATTTAAACACACCTTTTAAAACCCTTTATTTTGAGACCCCACACGATGGGATATTAAAAAAAAAATTGCCCCCACAATATGGCGCCCAAAATCCGCTTTTTTTTTTCACTTTTATTGTAGCCAGTGACACTCCCAGTGTTAAGACCACAGATTACCTCCCAATAGATACCGCTTGCCTACTGTTTTGTTTGATTCCGAGTTCACCCAATTTGGCGGAAGGCACGGGTTGCGCGGGGAGTGACAAGTGCGCCGTGATTGGCTATTGAAGGTCACGGTACCTGTCGTAGTGATGGGACATACGCATTAAATGTCGATAAAAATATCGATATTTTTCAAACAAAATGGTATTTTAAGTAAAATTTCTTAAGCGGCGATTTTATAATTACTTTAATAATAATAAAGAAAAACATCGATCGAGAAAAGATTTTGATTTTGGCCAGAAGCGATTTAATTTAATTTTAATCCTATGTAAACAGGGTACCTCTGAGCTCTTGTTATGAGTAGAGCACAATTAGTTCAACGATAAAATAAAATAATTGTTAATTTTTAAATAATCAATTATAACAAAAAAATAATATTCTCCTATATACCTAATTAAATATCAATCATCGATACTTTTCGATAAGCAAAAAACTTATTTTTCTCAACATTTTTTCTTCGGTGGGAAAAAGATAGGAATATAATAATTCCGTTTGAGTGAAAGGGACTTTCACAAAAAACATCAACGAGCGCTACTGTAAGGTGTGCAATTTTGATTTAATAACCATTATAACTTGACCTTTTTTAGATTGTTCAATATTTATTACTTTGCCTACCCGTGGAATTCTATCCCATCTTTTTTTGAACTTGAAGGGCTGGTTGATTTTCCACACCATTTTACTGCACAATGCGTCTTTTTTTTAAGGCAAACCGTTGATAACTATTTTTTAAACAGAATTAAAACTAGAAATCTCTTGCGTCCCTACAGCTCTAATGTCTGGTCGACACTAAAGAGATCATACCGTGCACTGAGTTATATCAGCCTAAATAAACTGATGTGTTGTGCACGTAAGTTGTCTTCTATGCGGAATCTATTGGGAGGTAATCAGTGGTTAAGACGAATCGATTGACGTAAGAATCATCAAAATCGGCCTACGCGTTTGGTCTCTAGAACGCCACATAGGAACAAACATACATAGACTGATAAACACATTACCCTCCTTCAGCAGTCGGGTAAAAAAAAAGTAATAAATAAGTAATAAATTGTCCAAGTCTCACCTAAAGGATTCGTTTCGAAGACAACATTCAATAAATTGACATCCTGTGTCACTTCTTTGGAGGTGACCAGTTGAGGTTCAAATGTGCCCTGTTGCACTCCAGTTACGCTGAAAGCCTTCATTTGGACATCCACTCTGAAATTACAAGAATATATCATATTAAACTCGTGGAAAAAAGAACGTTGGGAGCATTCAAATAAAGTGCAAAATAACTTCGTAAATTGCAAGCAACAATGTTCCCGTAGCGGGTAACATCTGGATGAGGCAAGAATATGAGTATGGGAGATTGACACAGCAGTGAATGAAGTCGGTCTATGGATGATAATGACCAAAGACCTTATGATGATCAAAGCGGTCATTGACACAGTTATAATTTATTTAATTACGACTCTATTCTAACGGCCGAAAGGTTGATATTTCATAAGCCGGTACACTGGCCTCCATTTTCTTACTAGTCGTATATGGGCCCATACCACCCATAGCTTTATTAATTTAACAATTGACTGTATTACTTACCGTAACGCATTAGCACTGGGTCGTTGCTTCATATCGACTTCAACAAATTCGACACAAGCCTTCAACACTTCGACCTGATCGGTCACATTCAGTACAAGTCGGTCTAACTGAAAGTAGCTCTCTATGGCCACATACTCTACGGGCAAGTGTAGAGGTGCCGAGTTCTCTTGGTAGTCTATGGCACGGAATAACTTCGCTTTCTCATCGGGTGTCATTGCTTTTTCGAATTGTTTCACTAAAAAATGTTCCAAATCATTAGAATTTGTTGAGTCAGCGTATTATCTTGTTTTAAACATTCCGTTTCCTTGATGTAATCATACTTACTAATAGCTGTGCCTTCAGCCATTTCGTCGTCTCTGGCGCCAGCTCCATACCACCAACCGCTGAACCATCCCCTTGCCTTTTTAGCTTCCTCCTCCATTTTACCCAGCCTTTCAACCTGAACAATATATCAATGAAATACAATGCATAATTACTTAAAAGAGATTTTAGGGATTACCAAGCACTTGCACGCAAAGTCATTAACAACCTCGGCTGATCCAATCAGGTGCTGTCCATACACAACAACAACACACGAACGCGTCGCGACAGAGGGCGCTTTTCGATGGTCGCGTGTACGCGCGATGATCGTGTTGTATTAGGCCAGCGCCTCATAGTTACCCTAATCGCGAAACCTTATGTTATTCAAAGTCAAAGTCAAAATGTTTATTGCGAACTAAGTGTAAAATGATGGTGTTATGTTATGTTAGTACTTATGACTTAGCAGCCTTTTACAAGCATTACAATTATTATTATTTTTCCACTATCTTGTCTATTATGTAACATATTGCCTAAGAAATTCGTTTCGAAATATGAACATTTAGACACAGGACTATAAAATAAAAATAAAAAAAACAACATTACATAATACAAACAGTTACGAAATGACTTTTGTATGGATCATTATGTAACTGGCAGAATGATACTGAACTTGTTACCTCTCGAAAAAACGCGCGTTGGTTTTGTGTATATACCCAAAGGTTGACTGGTAGAGAATACCTTGTGGCATTAAGTCCGCCTATGTACCACTATTGTACATGAAGTTTAAATAATTATATAGTCTGAACCTTTCTAATAAATTGTTGTTGGAACTTATTTGCATTTAATTAAGTAAGCTCATCAGGTAGTGGAAAAAGAATCGTTCGTGTCTTGCATAAAAAGGCTTTAGTTTAACACTCGCATGTAGCTTTCGACGTTCGACTTTGGCTACATCGCTCTTGTTAAAATCTCGACTTTTTATGCTCGACACGAAATGTACTATTTTGGTTTATTGGTTTTAACGACGCTTTAAAACGCATTTTAAACATTTTGTCGTTAATAAGGCATCTTGTTAGCGACAAAAGATTTAAAAAGTCAACTTATGTATTACAAAATTCTTAAAACGTAATATACACACCTCCATTTCAATCCTTTGTCTGATAACGACCAAATTGAACAAGTCGAGTGTTTTCTCAGCCTTTTCTAGAAGACATAATTGTTCCGAGTTAACTTTGCCCTTATTATTCAGTTTACACTGGTACACGGCCGCATAGTCTCTGCAAAGTTGCCTGTGCGCTAACATATGCGTCCAGTCCCAGTTGTTGCGTCGCCTGCGCACTTCTTCCTCTAATATGCACCGATATGCAAACCGCCACCATAGCTTGTAATTGCGTTTGTATGTAGTTACGTCTGGACGGTACTTTCTGTAACAAAAGCAAGAAGTTTAATAAAAACTGTTAGCCGACTACGGTGTTTTTTAAGCTTATTCATCAAAATCGGATGAATAGTTTAGGCACTACGGAGGAACATACGTAAAAACAAACATCGTCATCATCAGCCTTTTAATGTTCCCACTGCTGGGACACAGGCCTTCACTTTCTGAGAGGGAATGGTCCGTAATCCACCACGCGGGCCCAGTGCATGTTGATGGATGTCACATGTCTTCGAATTTTCGATTCTAGTACATGTCGGTTTCCTCAAGATGTTTTCCTTCATCGTTTTGAGAGTAGTGGTGACGAAATAATTTACACAAAGTAAAGCACCTGCCTGGGTTCGAACCTACGACCTACGACACGTAAGTCGCGACCGATATAGTTCTCGCCAAACTTCTTGGCCGCCCTGAAGTTGGCTACAATGGCTGCGCAGTAGAAAATCTCATGCAAAAACAGCACCGTTTCGTGCCTCGCTACCAACTTCAGGGCGGCCAAGAAGTTTGGCGAGTACTTTACCACTGGGCCACCACTGCTCTCAATACAAACATACATATACATAGACAGCAAAAATAATCTTAACCCTTCCTTTTGGCTTCACCGTAGTCGGGTAATGAAAAAGCATTATTTTTGTAGTTTTTACCCGACTACGGCGAAGCAAAAGGGAGGGTTATGTTTTGTCAAGTATTTTCAAGCTTGAAGATAAATAGTTGAATAAGTTAATTTGCCAGAATGCTTTAGTGCGCATTTCTGGTTTTAGGTCTGCAACACAAATCAATGTTGTTTTACGACATCCACATAGTCGATGACGCATACCCAACTTTCTTGTAGCTATTTGTGCTGTTTTCCGACTTCCATGTGAAATCGTCGTGAATCGTCGCATGCAAAAGCTGATCTTAAATACCCAACATCGATCGCACAATAAGTAAATCATATCATACCAACAAAACCTGACCTACATAAAGACTTGTTAAAAACCGATTCACGGGTCATAGAGCAATGGTTCAACAATTAACTTCAATCAAGATACCTGTAAGGCGCCTGTTTGTTCATCCTGTCCATAGAGTCCGCTAGTAACATCATGTCTTGATACTGGGCCTTTGTTAGGCTGACTGAAAGTTGCTCCATATGCAAACTTAGTATCACTTTTGGTACAGTAAACCTTGGAACGTCGCATTCTGGTTTCGGGTTTAGTTTTAGTTTTGCTGTCGCGTTTATTGGACCCAATGCTGAAAATAGAATAAAATTAATGAAATACTTTGTTGATGTTACGTGTTTATAGGTACCGCCTTTGCGATGGAACACAATAATTGTACTTGATCGAACTAAAAGACGAGCGTTTAAGATTGCCCTAGTCAGTAATTTTTCCATTCAAACATAGTATAGCGATTACTCCACTTTTTGACGGTGTACGCTCAAAATATAAAATTATATCAATTTGTCTCATCATTATCTAGCCATGTATGGAAACCAAAAAGTAAAAAAAAACGTATATTTGAAAGTTATGAGCGTCGAAAGTTCCATATTTCAACACTAATTTCAACGCATCTTTGGGCAGAAATAAATACCATAAAAAGGAGTAATATCGTAAAACAGTCATCATACAGGGATAGATTAGCAGTTAAAAAATGCAAATAATTTTATTTTAAACAAATAGATTCAGTATTCTTTTAATGATACTCATACTCCTAAAGGTCTTTTTATAAAGTTTCGCGCGCTCCTTTTCGTTCTAAATCATCATCCATTTATTATTTTTATACCATGAGTGTGTATTCGTACGCGCACTAGCTTTTTACTGCCCATCACAGCGTCTATCCCTTTCGTACGTTTTGTCGGATGAGATAGCATGCATTTTAACCCCGGCCACAAAATAGTTCGTGCCGCCGACTAGAGCAACCTTAACTCCAATTATCCAATAGATCTTTTGTGACTAAGTGGATAAATATCGATTTTTAGTCATGATCAAAACTGTTTCTATTAGACGACTAAACTTACCATATCTGTAAAATGATGGTTGTGAAGATTTTGTGGCTATCTCTTTCTGTAATCTATCCTTTATCTCCAAAGGCCCTGACTTTGAATACAGCTCAGTTGCAGGATTCCAATAAATTGCCAAACCTTCTAAATCAAGAATCTGTGAAAATTAAAGACATTATTTTACTATTTGATGAAAAATATGTCCTATTTGGTAAAGTTTACTAAAGAAGATATCATAAAAATAAATCTTTGATAACCAAGTGTTGTTTTAAAACTTTCCTTAGGTCAAAATAATAAATCATACAGGATTTTTCACCACGAAAATCATTAATACTAGAACAACTTTTGGTACATAATTTTCAACCAAATGAAGACAAATTGAAACTACTTTACGTTCTTTTCATTTTTGTTTTAAACTTTCTAAATACCAGCCAAAACTGCGTTGATCTTTACCTACTGAAGGTCAAATCTTCAACTTATAAATACTTAAAAGTTCCATGAAATGTAATTGACTTGTAGTGACCTACATGGAGTGGCCTTCATGTTATAAATCAAAAACCACCCAAGTGCGTGTCGGGTCACGCGCAATAATAGGGTTCCGTAGTTGCACAATAATGCGGACTAAGCACACAATATTTATATTTTGCCATAGGCAACCAGCAATTCTGACACTAACGCCAATCCAACGATACCATGGGATAGACGAGAAAAAAAACATCCCCTCTTTACGTGTACAGGAGGTAAAAAAAAAAAATTTTTTTTCATGATTTTATTTTACCACTTTATCGGCGTGATTAATATGTATATCCATGCCAAATTATAGCTTTCTAGTACTAAGTCTCTAAGCTAAACTGCGGACAGACGGACATGGCGAAACTATAAGGGTTCCTGGTTGACTATGGAACACTAAAAATGACAAATGTCAGTTATTTATTACGTTTTATACAAAAATCGTAATAAGACTTTCGTTTCAAAATCTAACTTTAAACTCAAAATTGGTCAAACGACGTGATTTGAACACGCAATCTTCTGTGAGCTTATGCAGAGTTTTTACTCGTGCTCGATCGTCTTAACGTAAACAACCTCCTTCCTTCCTTCCTCCTTCCAACCTCGTAGGAAACCTCTTTTTTGGTATACAAATTTACTTATGAGAACGTTTACGCAAACTACTTTTAAAAAACTCGCACTATGGCCTCTGATCCCAAACCGAATATTACCTTGAAAATCTTGGTAACTGCATCGGTGATGATTGCTTTTTGCCAGTTTTCATCTGTAGTGTGGACAGACAGGTTGTGCAGGGTGATACCAAAGGAGAAGGGGGCTTTAGGATTCGTAATGCTGTCCTCATATCGTATGTGGATATCTGTGATCTTGAGCTGCACATTCTTGATGATCTGAGTCACCAGCTTCTCGACAAATGTCTCGTCGAGTTTATTTTCTGCATCTATTAATAAGATAGAAGATTAATACTGGCGATATCAAACGTTTTGCTACTGTAACACTCATCAAAATAGATTTGTACAGCAATAAAGTTTGTTGTGATGGAACAGCGAACGTTCAATTAAAAGTATTCATTTGTTTCTTGGCGTATTTGTGATAGGTAACTCTTTCACAGATAGAAGGCCTGAGTATATGTAGACCACAGGACATAAATCTAACTAGATGACGCGATTGTATGTACTTCGCGTGTCGAAAAACGGAGTAAAGTTACGATCAATGATCATAATCTGAGCTTTAAATTTAAATTTAGCATTATCGGCACCGGAAATCCACCAAAATCAAGAGAAATGCCTTTTCATGCCATATTAATCTGTAAAGAATGTATAGAAAAAGTTGGCCGAGGCATTGGAAATGTTTTCTTTCATTGCTTTCACCGCTTTTAAAAGTTACTATAGACAGTTACGAGACAAAAAAAGATTAGAAATAGAAATACCGTATGGGAAAACAGCCTTATTCAATAAAAGTGTTCTTTGTATGGCGTCTTTGATGTATAACAAATTGCCTGACGATGTCAAAAAGTTACCCATACCAAAGTTCAAGTCAAAACTACACAAATTCCTAATTGCTAGATGTTACTATAACGTCCAAGAGTATCTACAGGAAAAAAATATTGTAATTTAGTGTTAGGTGTTTTAATCTATCCTATTTATAGAACAATATTGTTTATTTAATTGTAATTTTGTGTGACACCTTATAATAATTTAATATGATCTGTATTTAATTCATCTGCCATTATGACATTCTACGATTATTTAATAAGACATTAATAATTAATCTGACATTTTAATTTGTAATTTAAATGATGCAATGTTTGAAATTAAATTTATAGTAACACTACTTATATTGTGAATCTAAACTTGTATTAATTTGCACACCATTAGGTTATAATACAGTGTATCTATTCAAAATATTATTTGTAACACCTTACTAACCTGTATTATGCAAATAAATTATTTGATTTGATTTGATTGGTATAGTAAATTTGTTTTTAAATTGTTTGTGAAAAAGTGGCACGCTTGGTTTTTATACAGATGGAGGGACTTGCGTTATCTAGTTCGATTTATGTCTGTGATGTAGGTGACCGCCCACTGCTTAGACTAGGTAGGTTTTTATTGATCCCTCACCATGTCATTATGTAGGATCAGTTTCTGAGTACTTAACATTACAACTAAATGAATATGAGACAGATGAGACATCCTTAAAAACAACATCGTGTTATACGATTGATTTTCTGTGTATCGATAATATTTCGCTTGTTGATCATAACAACATACAGCATTCACTACTTATTCAGCTGAAAATAGTACCTACGGATAGATTAACATCTAACTAGATGATAATAAATCCTATCAATTAACTAGTGATGTACAAAAGGCCCCATTATAATACTTTGCCCAATTGGTCTGAGTTTAGTATCGTTGCTATCTGGTTTTGTTCGTATGTGAAAAGTACTTTGATACGATTAGTCATCATTGAAGTCTATAAAAACCGGCTACCCTTCACCATTAGCTAATCAATAAACATATTATAGAGAGAATCAAATTCTGCTCTCCAAGACAAGGTTCATGCATTCATGGTCAATTTAAATTAAAATTTGTGAATCTCTTCGAATTTATTATTTTAAAACAACTAGGTAGCGTCCAGCTTATCTATCATTATTTTTATCCACTGAAATGCACAATAAATATAAAATAAAGCCCATTTCAGCTCATATTTTCGCGTAATAAGGTCGTTTTATTTTTATTCCACAATCATTTTTTCAATAATAAGGCACGATAACATATTGCATTGTAATTGTAATTGGTTGGTGATAAAACGGAAAAAAAATATAACAAGTTATAATATAGGCAGTTGAGTAAAGTCCAGAAAAAAATGTCGGGATGACCTGAGCGCATACCGCGAGAGCAGTTTCGAGGAGGCGCGGGAGAAGTCCTTGGTACAGCAGACAGCAAGTAGTAGGACAGAATAGACTCAAATTAAAAAAAGCATAGGTACCTTTTTCCGCCTCTTGTTTCTTGGCTTCTTCAACCCTCGCCAGCTCCGCCTGTTTGGCAGCCAGCTCCATCTTCTCTTCCTTTGCAGGGTCATATTTAACTTCAGCAGTAGGGTTGACGATCAGAAATAGACGTTCAATTGTAGCTTCCACTGATGCGCCGTACAGATTTTTCCAGGGTATTTTAAGTACGAGCTTTCCTGCATAAAGAATTAAATAAAGTGCGTTAATAATGTACAGTAGGAACCGGCTAGATGCAGAAGGAGATGACGTGACGAGTTAGATTCATATCTAAAGTAACGGCCAGATGTAGCTAAAGATTGAAAAAAAGGATGAGGAAGCCTTTGCCCTGCAGTGGGACACAACAGGCTCATAATAATAATAATGTACGCATTAGTGCTTAAATGTCAACCACCTTGTGAGAATGGCGTAACTTAAAAATATTAGCATAATGTTATAGCGTAGCATTACGTCAGAGCACGTAAACCGGTAACCGTAACGTAAAATAAGAGTCCACATTTCGGCATAGTAATAATTCAGCTATTTGATTCCAATTTGTAGTAGTTACTTGAAAGCTAAGTAGGTGAAATACCTATCTATAATAAACGCCATACTTTGCCTATTTTATTTGTTGGGCGTAGTCATGCAATTCGGTAGAGCCATCAATTAGCCAGGTAGCGAGGCACCTTACAGCAAACAGCGGGCGTAAAGAGCTAATACTTTAGGGGTAGTTTGGGTTCGGAGTTCAAAATTTATTCAAGTAGTATTTATTCCACAACGCCTTACACTACGAACGAGTTTGCCAGCCAGCAAATTGAAAACGCCACTTTTAAATTATTATCAGTTGGGAAATCGGGACCCATTATACTCCCTTCTTTTTAGGGCGTGGAGTAAAATTGTAACTGTGTTAATTTCTATTGGCTACACGTGTAAACTTTATAACAGGTCAAGTACCTACAGCAACCTGTGACCTTGCGACCTGTGTTTTTTATATACTGAGGAGCGCCTACAGTGTTTCGTAATATCGTTGTCTGCCCACGCTTTTTGATAAGTTGTAGTCATAACAATAAAATTATACCATCTAAATCCAATTTATTCATTTATCTATCGTTAGTAGCTTAGTAGGGAGTCATTTGGTAAGCAGATCAGAATGCTGAGGAAAGCTACTACTAATACTAATTGTTTAATGTCTATTTTCTGAAAGATTAATTCAGAAAATAGACATTAAACAATTAGTACCTAAATATCTCAATTTCTTACACATTTTTACCAGAGACCGCATTTTGACGATCATGATTTCGTTAAGAAAAAAACCGCAAAAAAACACGTTTGTTGTATGGGAGCCCCACTTAAATATTTATTTTATTCTGTTTTTAGTATTTTTTGTTATAGTGGCAACAGAAATACATCATCTGTGAAAATTTCAGCTGTCTAGCTATCACGGTTTATGAGATATAGCCTGGTGACAGACGGACAGACAGACAGACGGATCGCTTTTTACCCTTTGGGTACAGAACCCTAAAAAGGATGGTGCTATACGTCCTGTATAGCTCCGTCTCTCTCTCTCACGCCAGAACCATGATGGCTTTAGGTGCAGTATGGCCTCAATTCATACTATAACTATACTAAAACGTAGTTCTCAGTTATCGCCTGTAGCACTCAATGTGCTAATTGTTCAGTTTTGAGGCCAACATTGCATTGTTTTACATTTAGATTTCTTGGTTTTTTACTTAGCACTTGAATTAGATTTTATATGGTACTTTTATTACATTTATTTTAACGGCCACATATAATTTGATACACAATATACACCAAGCTTTACATTGTTTACTTTAAAAGCCTATTTAAAACTAATAAAGATAAGCATGAACAAAAACCTATAAAAAGGTGATTTATAAAGGTACATAATAGAAAAGTGATACACTGTGACATAGATTGATATGTTTGAATCTCAGTTTAATCTTAAAAAATGGTCTCATGTTTAATGACAAACAAAGGGGCACATAATAAAGCGTGTTTTTTAAAACCAAGGTCACCAGGCGCTATGGTACATTTAGTTTTTCGGCGCCATTATATATGACCAATTGTTTACTATAGATTACTAATAATTTTATTCGATTATCAACTTCCAAACAAGCATGATAAGGAAGTGCCTGATAAGTTTTTGTTTTCACATTTTGTTATTTATTATGATCACAAATATGATAGAATATAACTTATTGTATTTAGATAGTACTAGCTTCTGCCCGCGGCTTCGCCCGCGTTCAAAGTAAAAAAATGCTCCGATCGCCACCAAACTACAGGATGATCCGCTGGGGCAATCTAAAGATTGTCTGAAAATTTCATTAAAATCGGTCCAGCTGTTCGGAGTCTATAAGGATCATACATACGAACTTTCTCTTTTATATATATATAGATAGATAATAAAATAAAATAGTCAGTATTCAACTAATCAATGCTATGGAAATATAGTCTAACTAGTTTTTAGGGTTCCGTACCCTTTGGGTACAAAGGGTAAAAACGGGACCCTATTACTAAGACTCCACTGTCCGTCTGTCTGTCATCAGACTGTATATCATGAACCGTGACAGGTAGACAGGTGAAATTTTCACAGATGATGTATTTCTTTTGCCGCTATAACAACAAATACTAAAAACAGAATAAAATAAATATTTAAGTGGGGCTCCCATACAACCAACAACCCGAACCCTTCGTGCGTGAGTCCGACTCGCACTTGGCCAGTTTTCTTAACTTGCCCCCATCCTGTGACCTGTTTATTATCATTAATATTTATCAGACATGCTGCATTTGCTTGCACAAGGTGTATGGTATTATTAGATATTTAAATATTTGCATCGGGAGCAAAACGCTCACAACTCACTTGCCACAGTAAACAGTGAATCGTATGCCGCAACAGTTATTTTAAAATCCAAAACTATAGATACTTAACTTAGTCATTCAATTATTAATACCGGGAAAATAATATAGCTCCGTTCAATTTAATGTTTAAAATAATCAGATATTTCGAAAATATTTTTCCTCTTAGGGAAATTAGGCACTGCATATGTAACATAACATAGCATTTGAAGGTCACAACATTGGCCTTGAGACAAAAATGTTTCGCAAATGGAATAGAACTGATTTGATCTGATGATGTCACCCAGAGGTTTATGACTGTGTAACAATTACAAACAGGGATGCCAGTATCTTTGTTGCATGCTAAGTGGTGACTGGAGTGATAACCTCGCCTAATTGGGTAGGCTGGTCCGTGGCCTATGTGTAAATAGATTTCATGGTTATTATTTGCTTTGAGGATCTAAACATGTACAAGATTTGTCTGTTGCTTATCACACTAATATTATAAAGGCGAAAGTTTGGGAGTGTGTATGTTTGTTACCTACTTCTTCACGCCAGAACGGCTAAACGGATCTGAATGAAATTTGGCACAGAGATAGATTATAGTCAGGAATAACACATAGGGTGCTTTTTATCCCGGGAATATGTTCCATCGGTTTTTTTTTGGCTTTCACGCGGGCAAAGCCGCTGGCAGAAGCTAGTCTTACATATAAAATGATTATTCAAAAGTATCAGAAAAGTAAATCACATGTAAAATCTGAAGAATAGTTTAGCAATTCTTTTACATGAGGTCTTAGAATAAATCTTAAGTCAAGTACTTCAAAAACATTCAGTTCAATTCTACCTATTCAAAAGTTGGTAAACAGCCTCGTTAGTCGCAAGCTCAACTACTGAGCTTGCCCGGATGCCCCAGATGCCCAGGTCGGGCAGTGTTGTTGGGATTTTCTAGCGAAATTTCGTTGTACAGGAGTGTTGTTATGAGTGTATGTTATATTGGTAAACATTTTTAAGTAGAAGCCCAGAGTATGCATTTGAACCCTGTTAATGACAATAGGCTTAACAAGGAATTCAGACATCACTTATTATTATTATTTTATTAATATTGCCCCACACTAGGAATTTCTTCCTGTATCGTGGGTGCGTTTACAAACATATAAACTCACATACACAACACCCAGAGCCGGAACAACATCTGTAGGTCATTCAAATATTTGCTGTGTGCGGGAATCAAACCCGCACACAACAAGACACGCAGCACAGCAGTAAGTTTTATCTAGTTTAGTTTTATCTAAAGTACTTGTACTGCAAATTTAAAGTTTAAAAACAACACCATGTACTCAAAATTAAAGTGGTGGTTGGTTATATATAGTCGATTTAGATTAGATAACAAAACAACAAAATTACAGTTTTATAAGTGCTTCAGTCATACAGATAGCATATTCAATAACTGCATTGATTGTAATGGAAAACTTTATGATTCATTGAAATTGGTTACTAACAGGAACAAAAGAGTTTCATAGCTGTTTACCCAATTCAGCAAACAATTAATATGCCATGGATTTGACTGTCTTACATCATATTTTTTTTGTGGTTTATCGTGACTTGCTGTGAGGGTACAAAATATTACTATTAATTAAAATCTCACCGTAATTTCGTTTTATGAAAATAAAATTTCACAGCTAAATATTTCAAGTAATTTAAGATTCTTGTTGGTCTACCTATTCAAACTTATTAAATTTGTTTATAGTTTAAACTCTTAATAAACATGAGGTTTCTCATACAAACAACCAATATAGCAAGAAAATATTTTCTTGCTACCTATGTTTGTATGTACCAAATTTTAATTATGTAGTTACAAGCAAGATTACATTCTAAGTTTTGTCTCACACTGATGACCCATATTGCACACACAATACAAGGGAAAAGTCCTTGACCTGTTTGTAATCAGATAAAATTACTAAAAATATTGCACAAGGTTAACTGATATTTCTTACAAAGAAATAGTAGTATACTGAACAACTTAACTCTTCTTGAAAAAAACAGAGTCATAAACTCTGTTTTTCGTAAGGTAATTAAAATTAGCTTCTTTTACCAAGTGTTTACATTTTCTGATCAATAAAAAAGGTATAAACATTGCTCACCCAAATGTCCATAAACTGTCTGGACAGGAACATTGAGTTCCTCCAAGGCATTCTGTTTGAGTATGAGGTTTTCCAGCACGACGTCGCCTGCAAAACATTAACCGAAGACATAAATAACCGCAATCAAAGCAGTGCGGCAACTATGACATCACCCTGGCGCAAAAACTCACCGCCCCATATTCCCAGCTTTAGCTGGGACCTGTTCAGATTCTCCACATAGTTCCCGAGGAATCTGTTCAACACGTCCACCACAATCGATTCGAACACCATCGTGAAATATGAATATCTTATTTACTAAAGAAAATATTTTTTTCGTCACTCATGTCATGGTCCGGTGTAACACATTATTGCTTTAATTTTAACGAATACACTTCAGTATTTAATAATTTATAGTAATGTTCAAATTAAAGTGGATTTCGCTATCATTACGCGCGATAAACTGATTTGAAAAATTAAAAATGTATTTTCAGAGCTCAACACAGACCGCAGCGCAAAATATTAGTGTTCCAAGATTCATACGGAGCGTTACCAATAAACTCCTTCCCCACTTCCACTATTTTTTTACTAAAAGAAAAGATGCCTTCATTATGAAGACATAAACTTGAATTACGACGGGCCGAATTAGTTTCTTTAGATTTAAACAAATAAATGAACAATTCAGATCTTAAATTTGTGTTATCTTTATCCTTTGAATATGTAAAACTACCTGAAAAAACACAATCCAAGGAAAAATATTACCATATATCCAGGAAAAATAACTGCTAGCAACATAGTACACAAATGTCAATGTTGTCAAAATCACCTTGTATGTTATTCAGCTGTGCGTTCGGAACTTCGGATCACTGGGTCGGATATTTACCACAAACAAAATTATTATTTTATAAGGCCGCGTTTCCACCTGCCGCGTTTTCCAGCTTTAATTACATCAAAACTTGTCTTTTGCATTGCCGAATTCAGGCTGGAGGACACGGTCGAGCGATTGATCACGTTTTACCTCGGTAGCCCGCAATGGAATGCAACTTGCATACGAGCTGCTTGCAGGTGGAATATGGTCTATTCTATCTATGTCTAGTCTAGGCCTTTAAGCAGTGATGGTAGAAACACCGCACATCGTATAAATCCTGGGTGGGAAACTTGATTACACTGGATCGGCTTAGGTCAGGGGTCGGCAACCTTTTGAGACGGAAGTCAAAAATTACAATTTACAATGTGTCAAAGTTTTAAAGAGCCACAAAAAAAAAATCTTGCATAAAGTAAACAGTACTTGCGTAAATAAAGTTTATGCTAGTAGTGTTTTAGGATTCCGTACCCAAAGGGTAATAACGGGACCCTATTACTAAGACTCCGCGATCCATCGGTCTGTCTGTCTGTCCGTCTGTCACCAGGCTGTATCTCATGAACCGTGATAGCTAGACAGTTCAAATTTTCACAGATGATGTATTTCTGATGCCGCTATAACAACAAATACCGCTTTAGCGCTATAAAAACAGAATAAAATAAATATTTAAGTGGGGCATCCATACGTGCGCGAGTCCGACTCGCACTTGGCCGGTTTTTTTACACAACAATTTAGATAATATTTATACGGTATTATTAGATAATCACATAATATTGAAGTAAAAATTAAAACAATGAACAATTTACTTACAATACTAACTTTTACTTAAATAACAAACAATTGAGCAAACAATATCAATGGGAGCGATGGCTTTGCATGGTTATTTAAGTTAAAAATTAAACTCTACTAAACAATGTAACTTGCATAAAAAGAAAAAAAAAACAATAACATACATTTGAGCAAACAAATTCAATGGGAGCGTTGGCTTTGCACGGTTTTAGAAAGTGTGGATAAATTTGACTCATAACTTGTTGTTTTAAGTTTCAAACACGACTCTTAGTTGGCTTCTTACTTTACTTTTAATTATATTCATGTAATAGAACGCGTTCTCGCACGAATATGTCGATCCGAAGATAGTCAGCACTCCAATTGCCGAATTCTTCACCTCACTGTAGCAATCTGGAAGACTATTCCATGCGTCGAATATGAGTGCTTCAACTTGCGACATTTCTTTTAAAGCTGTCCACTTTTGTTGCGTTACGTACAAACATTTCTGGACCTCCAGCTCTTCCAATTTGCTTTTCAATTCTGTAAATTTTCCACTCCATGAAGCTTTACTTTTTAAATCGATCAATTGCATTTCTAGAGATCCAGTATCAACTCCAAATGGCTCAATGTGGATTTCGTTACTAGATTTGTGTTGAGAGGATTTACTATGAATGCTAGAGTGGTTTTGTTAGTTTTGAATTGCTGAAAGATGTCAACTAAAGAGCCGCAACTTCACATCCAAAGAGCCGCATGTGGCTCGCGAGCCACAGGTTGCCGACCCCTGGCTTAGGTTAGGGATACGCCTGTTCAGTCGACCCTTGAAATCTTCTGTGTCTTTCGATGCCAAACTTGGACGAATTCGTTTGTAAAGGGAGCAGTTGAGGACGCCTCCACACTCTAGCGCCAGCGAACCCTGCAAATCCTAGTGTAGCGTATAGGAATCCTTGAGTGTAGCGGACGCTGGCCGTACGATACGCGCGCTGTTAGGGCTAGCATCCACTTTCACTGTGACCGAAGCGCTTGCCTTGACGCTTCGGTCAGTAGACATACCGAGAAAAAACATTTCAGCGACAGCATTCAAATAAATTTGATTTCCGCTGGGTATACTAATTCCCTCTTTGAAATTAGTACCTTTTAGTGAAGTAAATATTGTAGGTACAATATTGTACAGCCATCCTAAGGTCTTTCTATATAAATTAGTCTATGATTCTAAGTACGCGCAGCGTCGCTTGCCGTGTGGGCCATAGAATATAATTTATTATACCCTAAGAAGTCTAAGAAGACTGTGTTCGAAGTCATACCACAGATTTATACCATATAAACTACCGTCGGCGTCGGCCTAGTGGTGAGCTTAGCAACGACTGGAAGACAGTACAACTCCAAACAATCTGGGTCACAGATTAACAGTCCAGTCAGTACTTTTGCATTTGTTAACACGAGGTTAACACACACGGACACACGTGCAATTTTCTCTTAAGGTTGCCCTAGTCGATCATTCTTCCATACAAACCTCATATGGCGATTTCTCCACTGTTTCAAGGTGTACGTTCAAAATAAAAAAAATATATCAATTTGTCTCATCATTATCTACCCCTGTATGGAAACAAAAAAGTAAAAATAAATATATTTGTAGGTTATGAGCGTCGAAAGTTCCATATTTTAACAATAATTTTAACGCATCTTTGGGCGGCAATAAATACTATAAGAAGGAAAATTGCAAAACAGTCACCATACAGTGATAAATTATTAGTTCAACAATGCAAACAATATTGTTTTGAACAGATACCTACATTTAGTGATTTTTTCATGATATCCATATTTCAAAAGGTCTGTTTATAAAATTTTGCGCGCTCGTCCTAAATCATCATCCATTTCGCAATGAAAATGCAATAGTGTGTATTCGTACGCGAACTAGCTTCTTACTGCTCATCACAGCATCTATCTCTTTCGCACGTGTTGTCGGTTGAGATGCATTTTAACCCCGTGCATAAAATAGTTAGTGCCATCGACTAGGGCAACCTTAAGTTCTGAGATGCCGTATTCAGGGTCAAATGCAAGATGGAGAAGCTTGTACAGTTTGCTAATTTGGTTGGTTCAAGAAATAAAAGAAAAACACTATCTTCAGACACAGGGGAAAACTTTATTGGCTTTTATTATAACAATAATACTAGAGTAGAGAAAAGTTTACAACTGCAACAAAAGTGTAATGGAATGCTTCAATTAATCAGTCATCATTGCCTGGATAGTTTTTATAAAAAGCTGAGACTAGATGCTCGAAAACTCTATTGATACTCATATAGTATCAATTAATGATTACATAATAAATAGGTTTTTAAACCTAATGAATCGTCATTAATAAAATATACATTTTACATGTTATACAACAGCCATGTCATCACCTCTGTTATATTTTATTAACATCATCACAATATATATAATATTTGGGGCTTAGGGAGAATATCCAAATATTCTGGTCCCTTTAAGACCAATCAGTACTTCATTCATTCATACAATATCATTGCGTACCACAAACTTGATCCTTATATAATTATTATATCTGGTTTTAAAATAATATAGCTACTATACTCATTTTATAGAAATTATATTATAACTTTCTTTACTTATGGTTGCAATGCACCATTTAGGACTGGTTTTCGAGACACAAGGACTTAATAAAGTATGTTTTTTTTTGTAAGCATGGGTTTTCTTGTCTTTATTTATTATGAAAATGGTTAGGATAGATTAAGGCCAGGCCTGAATCTCATAGTTCCAATTGAGTAATCGAAAGAGATCGTACAAAATGCAATGTCGAATTGCAACGATTTGTTGTATTCTCTCACATACTTGAATTTATATATGTTGAACAAAATATTATAGGAATTACAAATACAGCGTTTTTAAAATATTCGAGTCATTAAATCAACTTACAAGCTACCCATAGTAGAAAAAAAACATTAAAAAAATTAAACTTAACTATTATTTGAACAAACAATCATTAAAGTTATCACTATCAACACTTACCAACTAAATTGAAACTGAAATACTGTCATGTACTGAGGGTGAGTAAATATTATTTTTTAATCAATTTAAACAAATTTTTATCACACATTGCAATAACTTGTATGTTTCATGGATATAATAATCGTTTTTTTTTCATTCAACCATTCCTTTTCTTAATTATTCACCAAAACAATACATTTACACAAAGTGAAATTAATACTCTGTCTATCTTTTTCTGTCTCGGTAATATTATCATATTTTTATTTCATAGATACAATCTGTATTATGCTTTAACCATTTACAGACTAGCGGAAGGGTAATGAAGACACTAGCCATTCTAAAAGAAAATAAAAATTAAGTATAAAACGATGGTATTTGAAACTTACATAATATTTTACTGGTATTCGTTTTCATACCTTCCCTTTACAAAAATATTCATTCTTTTCCATTAAACTTGCGATGACAATCAGCTTACAATTTGATTACAATTTTATAATATAAGTAGTATCACTTAAAATAACAATATTGAATTAAATATTAATTAAAAACGCAATATTAATTACCTATTTTGTTTTTTTGCTTACTCCATTGACAGCGATACCGTTTTCAATAACTGTCTTTTCATCAGCTATACTTAAAGAAGACACGGATATATCGTCCTCATCTGAAAAAAAGTACAGTAAGATTTTTACAGCCTGGACAAAAAAGTAAACAAAATTATTTCATTAAACTCCTTTGAAACATAACCTTCCTATACCCGCGTGTTGATCTGTGAGACCGACGAAACACACTTTCTTGATTTAATCTCTTACTAGCTTTCCCACGCGGCTTCGCTCTCGTCACTGGCTACGTACCTACCCTATCCTACCTACCCTACTCTACACCTGCACGCAACGGAAGCCCTCAAAAAGCAGTGAACGGAAATAAACATGGAAGCATTCCTAGCTTTAAAAGATGACCCAACGCAAATTGTGCCCCGGTGGGCGGGGCTTACCGATCGTGCCGCTCACGCTTTTAGTTCGTCCGCAGTAGGCAACAGCGGCGGTCGACTAATATTTACTGTTTTTCGCATGTTAAATATTTAAAAATGCCTTCTTGTGCAGTGAAGTGGTGCATAAATAAATCACATTTGCATAACAAGAATGTTGGAATTAGTTTTCACGTGTAAATACATCGCTATTCATTATATTTCTATTAAAAATGAAGTATGCCACGAAATCTATAGGGATGATGTTATGCCAACCAAACAATTAACTTTTTTACCTGACAATAATGGCAAATATAATTTAAAAAAAAAATGGCGTGTATTTTTTTTTCTATGGGGACGGCACTATGCAAAATATACCAAGTTATTGTAGGTACATAAAAGTTCCTTTAACAGCATGGAGAAAATAGATATCGTTGCTGTATCTTTATCTTTTCTAATATATTTTTGACCGTTCCAAAAAGATATATTTTTAATACAATAAAAGATGGTTCTTTAACACGAATTGCCGTAGGATTTGACTGGTAGAAATCATCACGCGAAAAAGCATTCATACTTCTATGCGATATCCTTCTTTCGAATTTGGTCAAAATATAAATCCAAAATGGCGGCTGCGAAATCTTTCATATTTTTCATCATGGGTTTAGTTTTCGAGGATGCTTAAGTCGATTGTGAGGCTAAAATAATACAAGACGGCAAAAATAAAAAAAATGTTTTTGTTTAAATCATACGTGAGAAGGAACTTTGTTCCTGACGGTGGTACCCTGATCACACACGTTTATTTATGCTTCTATATTTTCTTTCATATTACTTTAATACCATCACTATCATAATTAATTATTGCGTTGCTCCATATTGCATAAAGAATCCCGGGCGACGCGATTGGTGGACGCAGTGGCGTCGTAGAAATGTCGTTAGCGGCCTATACGTTAGATGATAATTTAAACCCAAACTTTAAGTAAATAAGGTCTATTTTTTACTGTGCATCATGAGTTGTAATAATATTGTTTGTGTACTTTGGCTAGTTTGACGAATCAGTGGCGGGGTTTCGATGTGTGAGTTTGTTTGGGATTTTGTGTCAGGATGCGCGTTAAGTTCCTTCGAAGTAATGCTTCCATGTTTATTTCCGTTCACTGTCAAAAAGTAATATTCTTTCCCGTTTTTGCAACATTTTTCATTTATGCTCCGCTCCTTTTGGTCGTAGCGTGATGTTATATAGCCTTCATCATATATATAGCCTTCATCGATAAATGGACTATCAAACACAAAAATAATTTTTCAATTCCAACCAGTAGTTCCTGAGATTACCCCCTACATAAAAACTTACAAATTTTACCTCTTTATAATATTAGTATAGATAATCAATGATGGCATTTTGTGACTTTCTTTTAGCTGCCGGTTTTGTTGTTACAAAATGCCATCGTGCACATAACTGGTATAGTAGTTTTTGGCGAAAATCGGTCTGTGGGACCGACGCGGGTATAAGTATAAAGGATAGCCATGGTAAGTCTAATATTTTATTTCAATTTTTGAATGACAGGAATCAAAATTAAAATGTTAATAAGTGATTCAGTTGTCCATTTCTAAAGGTAAATTTTTAGAGGACAAGAAACTCTATAGTCACTCTTTCCAAATAAATTTTTAATTAATTATATGTGAGGAAGATGCAACTAAGAAACGCCTACTAACCTGAGCTGACATCTGACTGGTTTCGTGGACTCAACCGACAGCCTTTCGATAAGTAGTTCTTCAGTTTTCCAAGAGATGCCAATATTAGTCTGAAATAATTAAAGGTATTATTAGGTTTAATTTGTAGTAAAATACTTTACACAGACACAGACGCGATCTACTACAAACTAGTAGTACTCGAAATCATGAGTTTTGAAAGTCAGTCTTTCTTCATTGGATCACTGGATATCGATAGTCATCGCGTCTGTAAAGTTTCGGCAGGTAATTTAGAAAATGTTTTGTTGTACAAGACAAGTACCCATCACATATTAGTAATTCAACTTGAACTAAATAACTTAGTGGCCAAACGCTACCTCATCAATTATACTCTTGTCCCAATATATTTGTGGTAGGCCGGCGCAGCATGTCTTGTTCTTTCGTACTATTTGCCACCACCTAAACATTCAATAGTCAAACTATCCATTCTAAAACTCATGCCTCTTTTCAATGGGGGGTAGACAGAAACTAGGCAGAACGCCACCTTCTACGATTCTTACATTCACCTTTTTGTTTTGTTTATTTTCACACATGAGCCTAATCATCCATACTAATATTATAAATGCGAAAGTAACATTGCCTGTCTGCCTGTTACCTTTTTACGCTTAAACCGCTGAACCGAATTAGAAAAATTTGGTATGGAGATAGTTTGAGACCCTGGGAAGGACATAGGATATTTTTTATCCTGGCAATCATCCTTTACGGAGGGGAGGGGGAGGGGGAGGTAGAAGTTTATATGGTGAACTAATAATTTCTCAAGTAAGGCGGCCCATACACCTATAATATTATAGCGCGATATAAAAAAATAGGTTATTGAAAGTACTAATACTAGGCAGAAGAATTTGCGTGAAACAGTTAGTAATAAATAAATAATAAAGAAACCTACCCTAAGAAAGGTGGGCTAGGCGACAGTGGTCGTGACAAATACTCCGGGTGGAATTGCACTGTGACGTAGTAAGGATGACTGTCGACTACAGCAACTTCCATTCTAGTCTTAGTCTCGTCTTTGCCCACGAAGCGGAGACCGGCCGCTTCGAGACGTTCTATGTACTCCGGGTTTACTTCATACCGGTGCCTGTGACGCTCTTCGATTTCATCTTTCTTGTATAGTTGGGCTGAAAAACAATATTATGTTTAGCATAACAATGTACATAAATAGGAAATATTTCATAAGATTGGGGCAGGTTAAATAGGTTATTAGCAGTGGATTTTCCTTAAATCTCATTATAATCCATTACATAAAAAAAGAAAAAAAAAGTGAAAAGTGGAAAATTTTTCGTTATCAATTACAATAAGTGTAGAAAATAAAACAATACAGTTAATCCGATGAGGGAACTGTTTTATATTTCTGGAAATAATCTCATTAGCTATGCCCATTATAAGTGATTAAGTAAGTTATATGAAATTATGAATATGAAATCAAGTGTTGCTTACTTAGAATGCTGGGTTCCAAATAAGTCTTCCTCTTTCCTAACCGCATGGTTCCGCCAAGGTTTCCAGGATGATGCTCAGGCATATCTATCACAAGTTTGTTTTCACAGTTGGGAGCCACTTCTGTGGTATTAGCATCGGGGAGATTAAGGACATTTCTAGCGAATTCTATGACGGAGGCTTGTAGACCGAGACAGATGCCGAGCATAGGCTTCTGTGTTTCACGGCACCATTGACAAGCTTCGATTTTTCCTTCCATTCCTCTTTGGCCGAACCCACCGGGGACTATGACGCCACTGGAATTAACCAATTAGAAATGCAAATAAAGAAACAGTAAAATTACAATACAGACATTGAGGTGAATTAATCTAGCTACATTGGAAAATATTATCATCTATTTTATTTTAAAAAAACCTTGTGTTTTCAAGAAACTTCTCGTAAAACCAATATTAGTACAGTCAGCGATGTTTCCATTGCTGGGACACACACTACTTTTTTGAGAGCCGTAATGGTCCATAATTGCGGGCCTATTACGGTTTAGTAAAAGCCACATGTCATGGAATTTTTGGTTCTGGGACATACAAGTTTCATTTGCTGTTTTGAGAGAAGTACCGTTTTAACCAACAAATTTTATGCAATCTTTAAGTCAAGAGTGAATAAGTTACTTCTAGGCAAGCGTGCTACACCTTCGACCACATCATCTCTTGCCATCAGGTGAGATAGAGGCCAAGCGCAAGGCTATCTATAATTAAAAAAAAAATTTTTTGCAATACTTACTCGCTTTTGCAAAGATTCTGCCATGCTTTGTGGTAACTGACTGGATCATCAATCTTAGTCTGTTTCTCCAGATTCACGGCTTCGATGTACGTCAGATTAAGTTTGCTGCCAGAAGCGATGCATGCATGCTGCAAAGCTTTAGTGACACTAGCGTAGCTGTCCTCCAATTTTGTGTATTTTCCAACCAAAGCGATGTTGACTTCTTTACGCAGATTGTCGACCCGTTTGGCAAGATTGTGCCACTTCCGCATAAACCTGTAATTATATAAATAATAATGTATTAATTTATAATTTAAACCGTTAGGAATACATAATAGGCAGGTAACAAAAAGAACATCGTCTAACTTCGAATATTTACGCGAGATCTTAAAAACTAGATGACATCATGGATTTAGTCAAGTATTACATTGTAATTACGACGCCATTCAATTTAATTCTAAGACCCTGATATGAAAGGCACTAAAATATACTAACTCGATCTACTTAGAATTCTGTCTAGTGTCCACTTCTTGCTTCTTAGGAATTTTATTGATAAAAAGAGAAAGGCGCCTTAATCCAAGTCGACTAAAACGCAAGAAAAACGGCAAAGAAATCACGTTTGTTGTATGGGAGCCCCACTTAAATATTTATTTTATTGTTTTTGGTATTTGTTGTTATAGCGGCAACAGAAATACATCATTGGTATAGTTGTCTGGCATTTTTGCTGAACAGGGCCTTTTTGGCGCAGCCGTGAGGCACACTTTCCTGCTAATTTCTTACGTCAGACTTTTTTTATTTTTATTTTAATTGTATTATATCCGATGTATAATATTATTTTGCGTGTCTTTTAGTCTGTGCTAAATAAATTTATTTTCTTTCTTTCTTTCTTTCACCTGTGAAAATTTCAACTGTCTAGCTATGACGATTCATGAGATACAGCCTGGTGACAGACAGACGGATATTTTTTGCCATAATGGTACGGAACCCTTCGTGCGCGAGTCCGACTCGCACTTGGCCAGTTTTTCTTGTTGACTACGGCAGTGGTGTCTCATCCCATACAAAGAAATCGTGCCGACGTACTATACTGATTATTCTGATTATTTTTTGTACATCGATCACGTTCGGTTCCGTTCCGTTCCGTACCACGGATATAGATGGTGATCTGTCTATCGTCGGGAACGGATCCGAACGCGATCGATTTACAAAATATAATCGATATAATCAGATGAAAAACGCTAGTTACGTCGGCACGGTATGGGATGAGGCATCTGTATGCTAGTATTATATTATCTGTGACTACGGTACCCTTATAAATAGGTACCTTATACATTATTTCAGAAACAGGGGTTCTACTACCTAACTCTATCAACGAAGTTACGGGCCCCATCCGAAAGTACTCAGAAACTTCGGAGTGAAAAAAAGTGTTAAGTTAAGTTTTTCGGACGGGTAAAAACACATCGGGAGTAGGTACAACAGTCAAACTGTGTAATCATTCATTTCATTCTTAGTTCGGGCCTCGAACTATTCATCCGTCCGTAGGTGATACGGAGTAGGAAACGTCCGTAGGTGATACGGAGTAAGAAACGCCCGTAACGAAGGCCGAAACTACGGACTTCGTGCTTAGGGAGTAGACCCCCAGGTCATGACCGTATTTTAATGATTAAAATACATAGATAAGAAAACATTGTCATTTTATTCTAGACGGATCGATAAGCGTCTTTTGAACTATTTTTGAGTTCATTAACACCTTAACTGCCAGACAATGAGACACGATAAAAAATGTATTGTTTGTCGGTCATCTGGCAGATAATTTCACAAAGATTAAAACGTGGCAGCTTAATAGAGTGCGTCTTTTCCCTGAGGTCAATAAATTTAGCTTTTATTGTCTCATGGTTCTGAGGTTATCTTTTCTAAACACATGTCTTATGTTTATAGCAAATCCGGACCAGTCCTTTCAAAAACTATGCTTTGATCTGTCGCTGGTTTTTAGGGTTCCGTACCCAAAGAGTAAAAACGGGACCCTTTTACTAAGACTCCGCGGTCCGTCTGTCTGTCACCAGGCTGTATCTCATGAACCGTGACAGCTAGACAGTTGAAATTTTCACAGAGTATGTATTTCTGTTGCCGCTTTAACAACAAATACTAAAAACAGAATAAAATAAATATTGAAATGGGGCTCCCCTACAACAAACGTGATTTTCTTGCCGTTTTTTGCGAGAATGGTACGGAACCCTTCGTGCGCGAATCTGACTCGCACTTAGCCGGTTTTTTAGCTTATAGTGCATTGTAATATTTTCACTTAGTGTATACTTACTTTCCTGGACGAGGCATAGACATATTCAGCTGTAGCCTTTCATTTAAATATTGTACGACTCCTTGTTCTTCCATCAGCAGTGGGACATGGTACACAGAGGTTAAGTCGTGAATGCATATTACCTGAAAGTAAATCAAAATTAAGAATTTAAAAAATGTTTTAATGAAATCTTTTTTCTATGTGTAGAATAAGAGCTTGTGAATATACTGAAAATAACTGGAAGTATGAATCCGGCTAAAGAAACATTAAAAATACTGCTATCATCAATCCATTTCGAACATAATGATGATTTATTGTAGACTATGGTAATGGTAACCTACCTGCCTATGCCACTCTACCTATCTACCCTACCCTTCCTATTACCTATCTACATTACCTACCAACAAACAACATTTTTTTTTGCCATAAAGTAGCCTATCTCCTTCCTCAGGATGCCATCTATCTCCTTGCCAAATTTAATGCTATTCCGTTCAGTGGTTTAGGCGTGAAAAGGCAACAGACGGGCAGACAGAGTCACTTTCGAATTTGTAATATTATAAGTATGGATAGTATAAGGGAACTATAACATGTTCCATTGAACACATGTACTAGTTTGGAAATCAACAAGCTGATAAGATCTTTGGTTTAAATGAATGGCTCTTGGCACTAATTAAAACTTTGATTAGTTAGTTAAATATCAAGAACAGGAACATAAAAATCTTTAGAGTCGTCTAAACTTTCAGTTTCTTACGGCCTCATTTGAAAACTTGTTTTATTGATAGATAGCAACGGTGCTTTTACTGTTACTAGGTAGAATTTTAATCTTAAGTCGGCGGACAAAAATATAATTGCAATAATCTGTTTATATTGGTTTTTGCATAATATATTCTGGTACTAATCTAATTAGACATACTCATTATGATATGATTGAGTAAACAATATACGATGAAATAATTTCGGAAATAAATTATAATAAAAAATATAATTGCATTTATAATCAAACTAGCTGACCTCCGCGGCTTCGCTCCCGTCAACTGGCTACCTACCCTACCTACCATATCTTCTCTACCCTACCTACCATCTCAGGAATAATGTAGCTTTCTACTAGTGATAGAATTTACAAAATCGGTTCGGTAGATCTAGAGATTACCCCCTACAACGACACAAACTTTACCTCTTTATAATATTAGTATAGATAAACGCAGTTTATAATTCTTCTCGATATCGATAATACATTTTTCGAAGAAACGTGACCCTTTTTTATTTAATCGCAGATTAGGGAGCCTCTTCGATCGATCGCAACACGGGGAATTATAAATTTAGAAAGAAAGAAAAAGAAGAAAGTGTTGTATAGTTCTCGCTAAACTTCTTGGCCGCCCTGAAGTTGGCTACAATGGATGCGCAGTAGTAAATCTCATACAAAAAAAACCCTGACTGCTTGAAAACAAGGAGAAAATCATGCTGGGCAGTCGGAGGATACATATTCGTGAACTGGCTGACCAAAACCAGATGTATCCTCCGACTGCACAGCATGATTTTCTCCTTGTTTACGTCTTTTTAGTTTGCTTTTCAAGCAGTCGGGTTTTTTGATTTTTTAATTAACTTTTTTTATTTATAACTTTTTAGTTATTGATTAATCGAATTAAGTACATATAAACATATAAGTGTTATATATTTTTGAAATCACCTCTTAAAACCCTTTATTTTGATACCCTACACACTTCGGGAGAAAAAAAATTTGGGCCCCCACCATATGGCGCCCAAAACCAGCCATTTTCTTATTTTCCAATTTTAATGTAGCCAGTGACACTCTCAGGGTTAAGACAAATAAATAATATATACATACATACATAGACTGATAAACACATTACCCTCCTTCGGCAGTCGGGTAAAAACAGCACCGTTTCGTGCCTTGCGCATCGGAAAGCCAACTTGAGGCGGCCCAGAAGTTTGGCGAGCACTATAGATACATTCTACAATTATTGCTATTATTACCCATTCTTAGTTACCTATTATTGCAAAATGCATTGATTGATATGTCATTGCAGTGATTAATAATACAGTCCGGAGCACATGTTTGGAGTAGTTCTATTTACAATATTGTTATGTTTCATTCTTTTTGTTTATAAGTACAAGTCGGTTTGTTTTTGTAACCGGCTTATCTCACATCGAAAATGCCGCACCGACCTTCATAAATAGCGCACATTATGAATACCTATGCCTTATTAGTTACGCAATATCCCGTGGTGAAAAGACGTGATTAGTGGAAGAACTCCGCATAGGCGCATACCATTTGTGTACTATGAACATATATTGCAACAATACAGATTGGTCATGTTCAAATGAAAATAAAGAAGAAACACGCCTTTTCCTGAAACCAAGAAAGGCTAGGTGCATGCAGGCTTGTTTTCATTTAACCAAGTACAACCAAGTACAGTGCATGTTTTCATACTAAACTAGTTTTTATCTTTTCAGAAACACAGTTGATACCATTATCGGTGCTTCGCCTTTTTCTTACTTGGGTGAACCGGAATTGAGTCACAAAACAGTGAACTGTTCTTATTATATTTCTTACAGTATTCAGTAAAACGTCGTTACGGTTAAGAGTCAGATTTTTTATAAACAATCATAATGATTGGCCGAAAAAGATGGGGGAATGAGCTGGACTCCTTCTCAAAAGTCTGGCCCAAAGCCCGAGGGCCTTTATCCTGCACTGGAACAGCCAGCATATTCATGATCATGATCAGCCTTTTCTCTCTGTGAGAGAGGGAATGGGCCTCAATCCACCACGCGGGCCAAGCGGGGGTGGATGTAACATGTCTTCGAATTTTTGATTCTAGGACATGCCACTTGCCTCACAATGTTGCAGCATATTACTGTCAAGTTATGATAATTGGCTGTTTGAATAATAAACACATTTTAAAGTACCAGTTTTTGATATATTTTCCTGAAAGCTATTTTTAGACGGATGCAATATTAATTCTTATCAAATTAAATACATTAGTTACCTTAAGCATTTCATGCACATAAGAATTGCCCATTTCACATTTCAAGCTGATGCGACACTACGACAAAAAAGAAAGTCGGCATACAGAATGAGTTTTTCAAGTGGGCCTGGATGACCAAATCCGACTCAATATTCCTATGATTTTTCAAAAATACAATGATGCTGTTTTAGTTTTCATCAAAATCGGGCCTGTGATTTGTTGTTGTGAGTGTTTTTTTTTGCTATTCCTCGTAATTTCCCATTTGGCCATCCACGCCTACTTGGAAAACTCATCCTGTATATGTATGCTCTGCTAACCGTGCGAAGCCGAGGCAGTAGTTTAGTTTGTTTATAAAACTGAACTTCTGATGGTAATTGCATCTGTTTGAAGAACCATATTATTATTGTTTAATTAAACAGATGTTTTGATTCTATCATATCGATAATCATTTCTCTTGGTCAATATTTACCATTTTAGAAAGTAGCAAATTAATGATGATACTTTAGTAGCTTTTCCTTTTGACATAAAACAAAATACTTATTCGTTTGTTGAGAAAATCATCCAATCAGTTTTATTGGTTTTATTGAACTAGCAACCTAGCCTTTAACATTAAAATCAGAAACGGGAAGCACCATGATCACGGATAGGATCATGGTGCTTGCAACAGCACCGAAATATCGGAAACTCGTAACAAACAGGAAACATGGTAAATATCCCGTTTCTAATGTTAGTGTTAGTGACCATGACAGTTTAAAAACTTATAACCTAGCCTTTGCTTCGGTGGTTGTCATAATGTTTAATGAGTCAAACTATTTTCAAGCAATTGTTGAAGCATGAAAGCAAGAATGAAAATGAAATGAAGTACTACATAAACATATCCAAACAAACAATATATCACGGGATGTAACGCGATGATTTCGATTATTTATTTACCTATTTCACCCGACGTTTCGGTCGTGTTGCAACGACAACGACCGTGGTCCCGGGTAGACTGGTGCCTCGGTGTACTGGCTCCGTTGTTTCTTCGCCTTAAATTCCCGTGATATATTGTTTTTCAATTATGAAACGCGAAAGTTTTAAAGTTAATATATCCAAACAAAGACAAAAATAATCAAAAATATTACCTGTTCAGGACCAACGTGGCAGAAGTTAGAAATCTTCTCTTTGACAGCCTGATTGATTGGTTTCTCTGAGCGGCACAATATCAAGTCTGGTGACAAGCCCAAGCCACGCAACTCTCTTACGGATGATTGCGTTGGTTTTGTCTTGGCCTCTCCTGTCGATTTTGGCTAGAATGTTAAATAACAAATGGTTATAATTTTGATTATGTATGTTTATATCTTATATTTTAGACAATTTCTTCCTATTTTTAAATTGAGATAAGATTTACATATTTATTTGCCCAAACATGTATATACATACAATAATTTATGTATTTATTTCAATGACTCCTAATTGAAATAAATAAATCATTTCACATGCATGCTGGGTAACAAAAAAAACATAAAGGTTCAGGCTGGTTTGCCATACTATGGCCTGCAAATATTATGAAGCAAATAAGAAATACCATTAATTACTCTAATGAATTTAAAAACAATAATTCCAAATGTTAACAGTAAAAAATAAATATTAATAATGTAAAAACAAATGGCAAATCTATGTGAAATTATTAATTAAAACGTCAAATAATAATAATTTATGGCTATGTAAAATATCAATCATATGTAAAATCTATGGAAAATTTCACTCAAATATCAAATCTATGCATTTTTTTTTAACAAAACATCAAACATGTGTAAAAATAAAAATTATGGATGTTAAATCTTTGTAAAAATTAATCAAAACCAATGTCAAATCAATGGTATATATAACAATCAAACGTAAAAATAATAATAATGTATGTCAAATACTTATAGAATAAATTAAAAAGAAATGTCTTAAGTTCTGCCAGAAATTCGCTAATACTATAGTAAGCCTTGTACTTAGAAACGACTTTAATTATTTTTCAGAGGGTTATTGGACGATTCGCCCGACCACAATTAAAAATATTCATTTTCTCTGTGTCGATTCGCCCGAAGTTAATTTATCGGTGGGCGAATCAACCACTCCAAAATTATTTAGTAGGCGATTCGCCCAAATTGTAATTTAGAGAAAAAAAAAATTAGATATGGAGAAATGCTAATTAGATAAGATAGACAGGCGACAAAACACTAAGAGGGAGACAGCAATATTCGCTACAAAAAAAAATAAAGTCTCTCTACGCTAATGATTCTAGCCCTGCAATTACTTCTTCATGATTCTGGTCTCCTGGTAGTTTGGGTATAAATGTCTCTCCACGTTTTAAGTGGTAATTACTTATTTAATGAATTGCTTTCCTAGTTTTTAGTAAAATATCTATTAACTTCGATTAATTCTTCATATTATATCCGAGACGGGTGAGCACGAATGTACTTTTATATTTTTTATTCTCTAAAATAAAATTTGGGGGAATCGCCTAATAAATAATTTTGGGGTGGTCGATTCGCCCGATTCGGGCGAGTTAAATTCGGGCGAATCGTCCAATAACCCTATTAAGATCCCTCCAACTTTGGGTAACTTATTATAAATAATTGGAGCCATGCAAAAAACACTTTTGCGCATAAGTGCTGTTCTATTGCTATGCAGAAAGAGCTGACTTTGATCACGCCTGTTTCTTGGAAATTTATCCACCATACGTGAAAATATTTATTATTAATAATACCGTTTCTAGAATATAAATAAAGAGATAACAATGTTAATAATTTATAACGTGCGAAATATGGCCTACAACTAGCAGTGGTTTTTTAATTTAAACATTGCTCTAAGGCATCTCTTCTGTGCTTTAATGCAATTTCTTTATTGGTCTAGTTACCCCAAAAGATAACCCCATATCTGAGAAAAGATTCTGTTAGCCCGTAGTAAACGGTTAACAGCGCATCTACATTAACCAGCAGTTCGAGACAGAATGTACAAGGCGTACGCACTACTGCTTATCCTTTCAGTCAAGGCCTCTATGTGCGCCTTCCAATTTAAATTACGGTCTATTGTAAGTCCTATAAACTTGGTTGTTAACTGTGTCAATTGCAATATTATTATGTTACGTTATGTCAAAATTGATAAGAGTCAATGCGCGCTGGCTAAATGTATAATCATAGTATTGCTTAAATTAATTTTTAAATTATTATTATTTAACTATTCTATAGTACCATTTAATGTTTTATTTATGTTCTATGTAAAAAAATGTCTTTGATTACACGGTATTGTTACTGTACTGTCATCCGCAAAAAGTGTCATCGGATGTTTGATTGTCATTGGAAAGTCATTGATGTAAATTGTAAAAAGCGATGGCCCTAGTATACTTCCTTGTGGGACTTCGTAGAAAATATATTTATTCCCTTTTCGTGCTTATGTTTATTCTGTTTATTTCGGTTATTTGTTGCCTGTTGTTTATGTACGATTTTAAGAGCCC
Source organism: Orthosia incerta (assembly GCA_948252205.1). Taxonomy (NCBI): domain Eukaryota; kingdom Metazoa; phylum Arthropoda; class Insecta; order Lepidoptera; family Noctuidae; genus Orthosia; species Orthosia incerta. The sequence goes on from OX411748.1 coordinate 15,189,052, forward strand.
AAAGCTTACTCCATAAGTATCAAGGTATTTATTTATTTATGTAAGTATAATGGCAGTCTTCTTTATTGTACACCACAAAAATATATATAAAGGATAAAAAAACATAAAAACAAGTGTACAATGGGCGGTCTTATCGCACAGGGCAATCTCTTACAGACAACCTTTGGATGGACTGTACGAGAGGAGATCAATAAATCAAATGTTTGAGTCATAACACAGAATATTGCACACATTGAAATATTTGTATCCGATCCATATTTGTCAAAACCGTATGCAAGAAGTCATAAATTGCCACATTGTCTTATTTTTCCTCAATCCTTTTTGCTCGTTACACAGAATATTATGTGTCCAAATATATTTTTCAATTATTTTTGTGAATAGTATCAATGAAATCGGTCTGTAGAATTCCATTTATTCTCTATCTTGTTTTTGAACAAAACTGATTTTTTAAAAAATACCTTTGTTTATACACAAATTTATGATATGACTTAGGCAAAGCACACACATTTTTTAGTTACTATATGAGCACGATTTTTTTTCCGCAGTGCGTGCAGCTTCGAACATTTCCATAGGTCACAGAATGTGCGGAAAAAAAAATCGCTCGAATAAAAATCTTATCTCGAGTATTTTTCTACAGGTGCCATCTTAACCGACAGTTTACATTGTTTAGGGCTAATGAGATTTTCAATACGTCGTTTGGTAAACATGGAGCCATAAACATAGAATCCTTCCTATACAGTTAAAATTGTCGAGTGACTCTGTCATTCGAATTCAGCCCAATACTAATTGGGCTGAATTTTCAATTAAATAGTTCTTTCTTTTTTTCTTCTTTCTTTCTTTTAAATAAAACGTTTAATTATTGAACAGATTTAAAATAAATTTTGGATCCGAGATAATGTCGTTGTTATTGATTCTAATTTAATCAATATTATTCTTTGTTATATTTAGCTTTGATTCGTTAATAATTTGCCACGTTGTTTTGGATTTATTGTTCAATATTTGTGTCCGACCGAAACTGGTTTTTACGACCGAAACCGAAACTGAATTTCGGCAACTCAGTTTCAGCCGAAACCGAAACTTCCTTACAAGGATCATGTTTTGAGAGAAAAATAAAGAAAACGTTATTATAACTTCCAATTGAATATAATTCTTGTTTTTTTGCCGAAACTTGACCGAAACCGAACTTTCGGTCGGACACTAATTGATATCTTTATTTTATAGTTGTTTTGAGCTCGTTGAGTTAAACTAATAATTTCTTTTCTTTTTTTTTATCTTATTTTCTTTCTTTTTTTTTATCTTATTTTCTTTCTTTTTTTTTATCTTATTTTTTTTCTTTTTTTTTATCTTATTTTCTTTCTTTTTTTTATCTTATTTGTATCATTTTTAAACTGTCGTTTATTGTGTTGAGTCGTTTTTTTTTTCAGAACTGCAAATTGAGGTATCATCTCGCTTCATTTTTAATTTCATGTGATACTCATTTTTGTTTCCTAAGAACTTTTACTGAAACGATGTTTTCGGGGCAGCATTGTTCGTACAATAACGAGAAGATATCTGAAAATGAGTTAAAAGCTATATTTGGGTCATTTGCTTCATATACTTCGGAAAATGTCAGATACTGCAGATATTGCCTTAAATTTATTTATATTGTTGTTATTATAATCACGTCCTATTCCACCGATTAAACATAGGTACATACTGTGCTTATAGGGCATTTCAATAAATGGGTTGTGTGATCCGATAACGGTAACTCCAATATTGAAGCCTTGCAGGACCTGTTAAAGTTATGCGCAAAATTGTCAATGCATGTTTTGCTCTTAAGTTGAGTCGTTTGATAAAGCACCAGTTTGCAGTTAAAGCTTAATAACATATTTTCGAAGTCCATTGATTGCTTAGTTCTTTTATGTACATATATAATAAAATCACCAGCTAAATCAATATTTTTGCAATCCTTATTATTTAAAACATGTGTTAACTGTTCTAATTTACTAATACATTCATTGAAATTATTGGTTTTTGGTACTCTATAAATACAAACACATACGATTTTGTGGGTAGTCAGTTTAATGGCGTCGCATTCAAAGACACCACTTGTGGATATTTTTGGCAGTTCTTTCCACTGAAGACTGGACCTCACTAGTAAACATGCCCCACCTCTTTTGGTTTCTTTGCAACTGAAACAGGCCGCTAAGCAGTAAATGTTTAAATTCAGGTGCTTTTTGTAAGTTGCCTTCATGAAGTGCTCCATAATACAAAAGACATCCACACGCATATATTCTTTTCAATTAATTCATTGAGGCAAACTACAAGAGTATCACATTTAGATAGCAAGCCTGCAATGTTTTAGAGCAGGATGAATAAATGTTTAGTAAAGTAAAAATGGTGCCCAGATTTATCAATGTCATTCAAATTGTGAATTGTGTCCAGTAAATCTAGTATGTAGTCCAAATTTGTTTATTTTACCAGAGTATTTATTAAAAATGCTGTAGTGATACTCCTGCTTTAGATTACTGGCCAAAAGGAATACGTGTCCATGCATCAGTATATCTAAGCTCTGCAGTTGAATAAACTTGTGTCAAATGGATACTTGTACATTGGGATGCAAATAATTACATTAGTGTGTTACATTGCTTGGAGTGCCTCTCCTATAAGGAAAATTATGTTATAATAATCAGTCCGCTTAAAGTCTTTTTCCCCTAGTAATATAATGCAGTAGTTGTTCATCATATAATTTAATAGTTTTGTCTCTAGACCGTTTAGAAGATGTTTAGTATCTCCTTGTGATTTCAAATAGTGACATAAACTGTTGATTTTTTGGAAATTCCTTTCAGCTGTTGGCAGAACATCTATTTTATTATCAGTACTAAGTAAACATATTTTAAGTTTGGGTATATGTCTTGGTTTATTTTTTTGGTGGTCACTGTTTATGATTGAGTAGGAATGGTTTGCAGGTCTTTTTTGTGATGTTGAACATTCCGGTTCCTGCAATAAATGTTCATTTTTCACAGGGGGTACAATCAGGAATCCTTGAGCTAAATTTATTTTTGGCATATTTAGTTTTTTTGTTTCAGATTTGCAGATTTTTTTTGAATTATTTATTACTTGTTTACATTCTGATGAAGTCACCCAAAGGGCAATGGAGAGGGCTATGCTCGAAGTGTCCTTGCGTGATCGAATCAAAAATTTAGAGATCCGCAAGAGAACCAGGGTTACCGCTATAGCCCGAAGAATTGCCAAACTTAAGTGGCAGTGGGCAGGGCACATTGCTCGCAGAACGGATGGCCGATGGGGCAGAAAGGTTCTGGAGTGGCGACCGCGAACCGGAAGACGTTGCGTTGGAAGGCCTCCCACCAGGTGGACCGATGACCTGGTGAAGGTTGCGGGACGCGCGAGACCGGTCAATGTGGCGACGCTTGGGGGAGGCCTATGACCAGCAGTGGACGTCTTTCGGCTGATATGATGATGATGTTTACATTTGTCTAATTCTTGATATAAATTAGTGTTTTCTAGTTAGCTACTTCCTGGTTTGCAATCAGTAATTCTTCTCGTAATTGTCTTATTTTATCACAAAGTTTTTTATTGTTCTGTTTTGTTGATATAAGTGTGTAAACATTGTTGTGTTGAAGAGGGATTGGTTCTAAGACAAGTAACAAAGCGAACTTGAATGTTGTGGTTTTCTACATGTGAAATTATCACCTTGCTTATTTTCCGTAGTAATAATGTTATTGAACTGTTTTGGAATGGGTCTAGTTGAAATTTATTATAATTTAATGAAATAATTTTTGGGAAATCCAAAATCTGTTGATCGATGCTCAACGCGAACTTGCGACCTTACGCTACTGAGATACACTTCACAGCCCCTCGACAGTATGAACTGTTAAGAAGTTGTTAGAAATTAGACACTGGTTTCTTCAAGTATAATTTTTTTTAATGGATTCGTTAGAAATGGCAATGATTCATGAGAAATAATTTTGTTTGCAATATTTCGTCCTTAGTCAATTTATTTTAATCACTACACACTTTGTTTTAGTTTTATTGCACTTTAACACAGTATCTTCAAGTTAATTGGACTCGTCTTTTAATAGAACTGCTAAGTTTTTAGGGTTCCGTACCCAAAGGGTAAAAACGGGACCCTATTACTGAGACTTCACGATCCGTCTGTCTGTCTGTCCGTCTGTCACCAGGCTGTATCTCATGAACCGTGATAGCTAGAGAGTTAAAATTTTCACAGATGATGTATTTCTATTGCCGCTATAACAAAAAATACTAAAAACAGAATAAAATTAATATTTAAGGTGGGCTCCCATACAACAAACGTGATTTTTTTGCCGTTTTTTGCTCGATATTAATAACGGCAACAGGTAGACGCTTGAAATATTCACAGATTATTTAGTTGTATATTCACTTCAATAAATAATAATTATTAAATTATAATAAAATAAATTAAGGGGGGCTCCCATACAACAAACGTGATTTTTTTGCCGTTTTTTTGCGATAATGGTGCGGAACCCTTCGTGCGCGAGTCCAACTCGCACTTGGCCAGTTTTTTTTTGTTTTTTCACAGATTCATTATTTTCTTGTAAAGATAACACTCACACTTAGTTATTGGACTAAAACGCGACTTCTTGCATTATTATAAGGATAAAAATAAAGTACCTACATTACAATTACAGTAAAAATACTTAAAATTATAGTGGAGCTTAAAGCTCCAGTCTTTGTTTTTTGTTTGTTATAAGCTTGCGTTTGACCACTATCTCGCCTGAAGTTTTTGAGTACCCTTAATGTTCAATCAACTTAAAAAAATATTGTTAGAACTAGCTTCTGCCAGCGGCTCCACCAAGTGCTTTTTTTATACCAAAGGAGAATTATACCGCAATGAAAAGTAGCCTATGTGCTATTCCAGACTATAATCTATCTTTGTGCCAAATTCATCCAGATCCGTTCAGCTGTTCTGGGGTGATTGAGTAACAAACTTCCATCCAAACTTTCGCATTTATAATACTAGTAAGATCAGTACTTAGACATTGTTGGATGTCTACTGATTTTAACAAAAATTTTTTTGAAGTTTCCATTTCTGAATACATACATATGTTTTTTGTCATTTTGAGATCAGATATATAAAAATTGGTTTGCTGCCAGGTGACAAAAAAAGAACTTTCACTAAAAAGAATGTACACAAAAGAATAATAATATTATTATTATATAAAATTTCAGCTTACCATCGGAATTAAAGACACATGTGCACAAATGAAGTTTTCTCTCTTTACTCTGAACTGGAACTGTCTAAATGCTTCTACAAATGACATTCCTTCAATGTCACCTATTGTCCCACCAAGTTCTACGATGCACACTCTGGGAGGAGCATTATCTGGTGTCACAGGTATATGAGCGACTCTTTGAACCCATTCTTGTATAGCATCCGTTATGTGTGGAATGACTAAAAGTAAATAAAGCAAAATGATTTTGGTATGGATAAAAATACATGACTATCATAGAAAACTAAGCATGTACATATAGCAATAGATTACAAGTAAAATTAATTAAATTATTTAAGTCAAACTTCTTATCATCATTGAATGACATACTGGCACATTTTTGTTAACATTAAATTTTGATTAAGACTGCTTAGCAACAGCCTTTAATGTATTTTTGAATTGAATGTTAGAAATTGACTGCATTTACTTGATTTTATTTTGATTACTACTTAACTAACTCAAATTTTATGTTCGTATTTACCCTGAACAGTTTTGCCTAGGTAGTCTCCTCGCCTCTCACGTTCAATAACCTGCTGATATATCTTGCCAGTAGTGATATTATTGTCTCTATGCAATGTTATATCCAAGAAGCGCTCGTAGTTGCCAAGATCAAGGTCGACTTCACCACCGTCATCGAGCACGTAAACTTCACCTAGAAAATAAAAATAGACGCATGCAATAAATGCAACGCTAACACGCGGCGAAAAAAAATACTGAATGTTTCGGTTAATACACAAAATAACTTGTTCCACTTACCATGCTCATATGGAGAGAAAGTTCCTGCGTCAATATTAATGTACGGATCAATTTTTATAGAAGTCACATCGATGCCACAGCTTTTTAAAATTGTGCCAAATGAGCTTGCTATCACACCTTTTCCTACACCACTTATAACTCCACCGGTAACTAAAATATACTTCATGTCCGGCATAGTCATTTTTTGAAGCACGTTTATCGTATTTAATTAGTTCTGGTACATTCAGTATTTAATAAAATATTTTTACACGATGTAGCAAATTATTGGAAACGTCAATCACACGTGCTTCACTCACAAACGCTGCGCGCCATTTGCAATTTTTGCAATAGCATAGCACAGATAGCCATATATTAGAAGGTGGAGACAGGACTATCATTCGGATATATCCGATAAATTCAATATCGCTGCTCAACAATGATCGACTAAAGCTATTATTGCTTTGATAAAGTTTTGTGATTTTCTTCTTCATTTCGATGATTCAATGTTAAATTCCAATTCATTTATTGTGCTTCGACCAGAATTCAGCCACGTAAAAAAGCCTTAGCGCTGGCCTCGCAAAGGTCTCTCATGGATGGTGCAGAGTGTTTGTGCACAAGGAGCAGGACAAGAAATGACCCATTTCTTGTCCTTCGCACGCGACTGTGGACAGTCGCGTACCGAGTACCCTCATCGGACCAGGTTATACCTACAACGGCCCACTTGGTTTCGTAGCCTTTTTAAACATTTCTAGTTGGACCATGGCAATTTATGCCCCGTTTGAAGCTTTTCTGCAGGCTCATTATAGTCATTTGGAGATGTATATTTGAATGTTCTAGTTTCCTACGTACTTTACCAGGGCTGTTGTCTTCTATTATTTTAGGCGATTTAAGGAAGCTCTTCCGGCTCTTTAATTGCCCCCTTGGTTGCTCCGTCTTGTACAGTAGGTGTCGTTTATCGGCCTTCTGCTTGTACTTCTCAAAGGAGCAAGAACCTTCTCTTCTATGCTGGGGTACACGAGAAGAGCCTTTCCGAGCGGCAATTAGCTCATAAAGTCATAATGTTACGCTCAGCGTGCCCTGGTAAGAGCTGGAACTGGCACTGGCCAATCTTCTCACCACGATGATTCCACAAATACCCTTATCGGAGCAAATGCAATCATCATCATCATCAGCCTTTTTAATGTCGACCACACTGGCGACACAGGCCTCCTCTCTATGAGAGAGAATGGGCCGTAATCCACCACGCGGGCACAATGCGGGATGATGGATGACACAGTTATTCGAATCATGTCACATGTAAACAATCGGAACACCTAAATTCAAACTTTGTGATAATTGTTTTATTTTTAAATTATGAACAAATATACGTGACGGCGGGAGCATGAGTGTAGCGATATCATGGACATCTTTTTCTCTTGGTGTAGGTTCCATGATGTAGGGGTACTCGGGTAAACCAGTAAAACTTAGGTTGAAGTACAAGTCACAGTATTTTTTATTCGGTGATATTTACAGTCAAAGAACACAACAACAGGCTTCTTCTGGGTAAGCTCACTCCATCGTCGACTTTGTCTCTGTCACCTCTGACCTAGACTAGAAGTCAAGAGCAAACCCATCTCGAATAAAAAAAAAAAAAAAGAACAAAGGCTCGTGTTGTACGATGAACCGATAATCCCGGTCTTATGATCTCAACAATCTGGCGTTCACTCCCAACCGATTTTATCCACGCATGGAGTCACATTTTAAGTGCCCTCCCGCGGTGTTCATCGAACAACCCGACCAACCAATCAGTGTAGAGTTTTACAGGTTGACAAACATTATGAAATACATTGAACAAACCAATAATAGTGAAGTTAACAGGTTGACAACATTATGAAATCTACGAGTTGTAATGTTGCCATCTGGAATCGCTTGTGACGACACGGCCAAAGCTGACATTCACACGTCCCTGTGTGTATCTGTAACAAATTTCTCATTTAAAGCAACCTCTTGCTCGGCCTTTTTTTTTTTTCCGGGGTGGAAAATCCTCATTGGATGTCCTCCGCCCTGGGGTGGGTGGAGGGGTCTGTCAGACTCGTACTGACTAAAAACCACCCCGGTGTTCCATCTCACACCTACGCTGGGGGTCGCGGGAACAACGATACTTCCGCAACCCCCAGCTAGTGCCGGCCCGCCTCCGCGGGCCTCGATCTCGGGTTGGGGGGGAGTGAGGTGTTTGCACCCCCCGCAACGTCTAAGAGGGGCGCGCGTGGAACACGACGCGCCACCACCTCGGGTCCAGATGTGTGGTGGACGACGGACGTCCCCGAGTCCGTCGCCCTAGGACCCATTTAGGAGGGCCGGAAGAGGGCGTTGTCCGCCCTCCGCCGACGCCCGGCGCGTCTGCTGCGGATCGGGTTAGTGGATGAAATCTCCCTCTCCCTCTCCGCAGCCTCCTTCTGCGAGACGACTGTTTCGCAGAAGGATACCACCGCGTCCCAGGACTCCTCGCTGCCGACCATAGACTCGACTACGGCCGGCAGCGACAGGTCACTGCCTACTTCAGAGATGAGGGCACGGCGTGGCCCCTCCCAAGCGGCACACTCAGCCAGCGTATGCCACGCCGTGTCCTCCCGGCTGTCGACGCAGTGATGACACCGGGCGTCCGGCTCCCTGCTTATGCGACACAGGTACTTCCCGAAGCAACCATGCCCCGAGAGCACCTGCGTCACCCGAAACGACAGGGAGCCGTGCCTCCTCCCGAGCCAGCGCTCGAGCACTGGCCGGACCGCCTCGATGGTATTGAGGCCGGCGGTAGGGCGTGAAAGCCTGTCCCGCCATTCCGCCACCAGGACCTCGCGAAGCTGGGACTGACGCAACTCCATATGTCGCTGCATCAGCCCTTCGCCCCGCACCCGCGCTTCCTCGCGCCACCGATACAGTGACGCGAGTACCTTCGCCTCCAGGTCCCAGGGCGGGGATCCGGCCAGTGCACAAGCCGCCTCGTAGGAGATCGTGCGATACCCCCTGATGACTCTGACGGCCATCGCTCTCTGCGGCTTTCGCAGAACAGCGATGCTGCCGGCCGTCAGGTTAGCCGCCCAGATCGGGGCCCCATACAGGGCCATTGATCGCACGATCCCTACGTAGAGCCGCCTACAGGCAGCACTCGGGCCCCCCAGATTGGGAAGCAGCGTTGACAGCGCCCCAGCCGCGCCCAACAAATCCCACCGGCTGTCGAGCACCAATCCCAGGTACTTCATGGTTGACTCGACAGCGATTCGAGCCCCCCCGACGACTATGTGGGCATCGGGCGGTGGCGCCCGCCGGGGGCCATGGCCTCCGACTTGTTGAGGGCCACCTCCAGGCCAAGGCGCCGTATGCGGCTCACCACCTGTGAGACCGCAGCCGTCGCCAGCAACGCTGCCTCCCTGTACGAACTCCCCCGGGCGGTGACCAGCGTATCGTCTGCGTAACACGTCAGGTCTACGCCCGGTTGGAGTTCGCCCCTCAGCACCCAGTCGTACCCGATGTTCCACAGGGGCGGGCCCAAGACCGAGCCCTGTGGAACACCGCACGACATGCGGTGCTGGTTTTCGACGCCATCACGTCCCATATAGGTGACACACCTCTCCGCTAAATAAGCCCCGACAATGCGGCGGAGGTAGGGAGGCACTCGATGATACCGCAGTGCCTCCCGAACACAACTCCAGGGCAGGGTGTTGAAGTCGTTGGAAATGTCCAAGGACACCGCCAACATCACCCCACCCCGGGACACTGCTTCCTCCGCCAGGACTCTCACCTGCGATATCGCGTGGATGGTGGAGCGCCCATGCCGAAAGCCAAACTGGCTTTCGTCCAGGTCCGGCCCCTCTCTGTACAAGTGGCTGACGAGGCGGGCAGCGATTATCCGCTCAAACAGCTTACCCACCTCGTCTAGCAGCACTATGGGCCGGTACGCGGACGGTGAGTCCGCAGGGCGCCCCGCCTTCCTGAGCAGGACCAGACGACCAGATTTCCACAGAGTGGGAAACTGGCCCCGCTCAAGGCACGCTGTGAAGAGTCCTCTCAGCCAGGGCTCTAGCTCCTTCAGAGCGAACCTCTTGCTCGGCCTAACCTGACCATAAGGTAAACAATAAAAGTTCGAAAGATACATCACAAGTAAACATAATCAGTATAAACATCAGTTACTGCACAATACGCAAACACACAACACTAATATGACCCGATTACTGGGCAGTGTGGTCTCATCGAGACCCAAACAGTGGCCAACTGACCCAAACAGGGGTCAGAAGACCCAAACAGTGGTCAAAAGACCCAAATAGTGGTCAAAAGACCCAAATAGTGGTCAAAAGACCCCCAAACAGTGGTCGACAGACCCAAAACCTACGTCTTGCCGCGCATTGAGCCCTGAACGACTCATAAAGTTACCGACGACTAGATGTACAGTTTTTAAAGGAAAGGTAGGTATAGTTACCTAGTCATTTTAGTGTGCGTCATATTTAAACAATAGCGGAAGAGCTTTCACTTTCATTACCTGTAGTGGATTATACTCTATGTCAACAAATGGAACTTCACTTTGAGCACTGACCTCTAATATACAAGTACGCTGGACTTCGATGACAAAATTAAGACATTTGATTTTCGCCATTTTGGCGCTGATAGCAATGTGACTTAACGTGAGATTCCATGGAACTAATATTAGAGATGGGACATAGCCTTCGGTGTAAAAATACGTAAGAATAATTGAATACGTAAGAGAAAAGAAAATCCCAATTATTTTAATTGAGATTAATTTCTAAGTAATAGAAAACTTGCTGTAAAGGTTAACTGAAAAATACTTTCAATCAGATTGCAAGCTATAAACTAGTGAATAGCGTGCTACTAAAGTTAAGGCGCATTACTGTCAGATCAGTGAGATTTAAATATGGGGATAGGCTAACAACTTATCCTTAAAATTAAAGTATATTTGTGCAAGTATCTGCTCGCTCAAGTATACTAGTTAGTTAATACTTACATTTACAATAGTTTGGATTCACTCGGTTGGAACATCAATCATACAAATATTTGCGTACGAATGAGAGGGATAATAATTTACAACGGACATATTTCTCGCTCTCATCGCTGAGATCCTGTCTCTGTAGTTTTAAGGTGCAAATAAGAGTGACATCGCATGCCAGCGACGTGAAGACTTATCCTCAGGCTCAGACTTATCCGAGGACTCAGTTTTCAACTCTGTTTCAGATGCAGATATAAATTGTTTGACTTAAAAACATTTGTTAAAACAATTATAATTATCATGATATTATTCCAGAATTAATTCCAGACAGGAACGAGGTGATTGATACAAGAAGAGAGAGGCCTGTGCTCAGCAGTGGGCCAAGTCGGACTGTGTATGATCATGATGATGATTCCAGAATTTAGTATTACACATTGCTTTTTAACATATTATTAGGCATTCATATAACATTCATCACTAATACCAATATGAAATATTTAGTTGCAACATATTATGAGAATTCAATACAGTAGATGAGTGATACGCCTTGCCAAGTCTACTATTTTGATATTAGTGTAATTTAAAAATATTACTAATACTCATATACTCGTATTAGTTAAAATAACATAATATTTCCAGGCGAATATATTAGTATTACCTAATCTTGAGAAATATCGGTATTAACCTATCTCTAAATGTGTCAATTTTAGTTCCTGAGAACCTCGAGTGGGGCGCTTTGATTCGGCACAAAAATCAACTGTCATTTCATCTATACCTATCTATACTAATATTATAAAGCTGAAGAGTTTGTTTGTTTGTTTGAACGCGCTAATCTCAGGAACTACTGGTTGGAATTGAAAAATTCTTTTTGTGTTGGATAGTCCATTTATCGAGGAAGGTTATAGGCTATATAACATCACGCTACAACCAATAGGAGCCGAGCATAAATGAAAAATGTTGCAAAAACAGGCAAAAAAGGGTAGGTGTCAGGTAGGTGTAGGGTAGGTGTAGGGTAGGTGTAGGGTAGGTGTAGGGTAGGTGTAGGGTAGGTGTAGGGTAGGTGTAGGGTAGGTGTAGGGTAGGTGTAGGGTAGGTGTAGGGTAGGTGTAGGGTAGGTGTAGGGTAGGTGTAGGGTAGGTGTAGGGTAGGTGTAGGGTAGGTGTAGGGTAGGTGTAGGGTAGGTGTAGGGTAGGTGTAGGGTAGGTGTAGGGTAGGTGTAGGGTAGGTGTAGGGTAGGTGTAGGGTAGGTGTAGGGTAGGTGTAGGGTAGGTGTAGGGTAGGTGTAGGGTAGGTGTAGGGTAGGTGTAGGGTAGGTGTAGGGTAGGTGTAGGGTAGGTGTAGGGTAGGTGTAGGGTAGGTGTAGGGTAGGTGTAGGGTAGGTGTAGGGTAGGTGTAGGGTAGGTGTAGGGTAGGTGTAGGGTAGGTGTAGGGTAGGTGTAGGGTAGGTGTAGGGTAGGTGTAGGTACGTAGCCAGTTGACGGGAGCGAAGCCGCGTGGGACAGCTAGTTTTGAATAAGAACCATGTCACCGATATTAAATTTGACTAATTTAGCCTTGTTGCTGTCAAAACGAGATTTATCGTAATGTGAACTTCGTTCGATGTTGTGCGCTGCGTGCTCTCTCATTTCAGAAATATCTACTTCAACTTCAGTATCGTCAGCAGTCAAATGATTTTGTGGTCTTGCTACGCGACCGATCATAAGTTCTAGGGGGCTCGCCTTTATCACTCTATTTACAGTGCAATTTAACGCTAGCTGTACCTCGTCAAGAGCTTCTTGCCACGACCTATGCGATGTTTCTACAGCAGATAGCATGCTCTTTAGTGTGCTCATCACGCGTTCTATTTGACCGTTTGCTCGGCTAGAACTTGTCGCGATTAAATGTAGGTGAATGCTATGCGAACTACAGTAATCTTTAAATTCTTTACTAGCAATGCAACGATCTAGGTCCGCTATTACGCGTGAGGGTGTACCAAAGAGAGCGACACTAGATTTATGCGCCTTAACGACACTAGCAGTGTCGATAGGAAGCGTTAAGATAAAAAAGCACATATTTTATGAATGCGTCTATCAAAACTATCACGTATTTCTTTTGATCGTTTTTACCACATACTTTGACCGTAATATCGGCATGCAGTGTATGCCAGGGGACAGTAATTTTGGGTATAGGGTAGAACTCTCCTTGAATACGTCCGGAATGAGATTTTAAAACCTTGCACGTGATGCAATTGTCTACGAATTTACGTACGTACTTAGCCATACAGTCAAACCAGTAATGTTGTTCTCTAATGTTTTATCCGCGCCAAGATGCAATAACGATTCATGTACGTGATTTACAACGGACCATCGAAAACTTCATAATCATAATTTAAAAAAACATGCATCGCTGATCTATGCACATACGGTTTGAAGTGCTTCTCACACATTATGCATTGTAAAAGGTTCGATCAACAAGTTCAATAAAATTAACCAATCTGTTTTATTTGCTGAGATAAATTTTATACTAAGTATGTCTTAAACAGAGAAATATGCATCGCTTCACAAGAGGAAATTCGTCTTCATTGTCGAACGAATATGGAAGCGACTCACAAAGTTTTCCAATGCTCTTGACCTCGCAGAGGTTAGTTTGACGTTCGGCTACCGCCTGTGAACTGCTGATCGCAACTGGCGAACCGCTGACCGCAGCTCGATAACCGCCGAGGCGCCCACTCAGCCCGCGAACTGTTGACCACAGCCCGCGAACCGCGGCCGTCGCGTCTGTCTTGACCTCTCAGATGTTGACGTGACCTTCGCATTCAGCATGCGAACCGCTAACCCACTGCTGGCTTCAGTGCGGCGCAACATGTTACCTGAAAACTGAAAAATACTACGAGAGTACATGTCCACTAGGCTACCATAACCATACACAGGTTTGATGGAAAATAACCGGTTCAGATTAAATTGCAAAATGTGCCCCTGTCCAAACCATGACAACACATTAGTATTGTGCAGGACGTAGCGTGTTCATTGGCCCCGAGAAAAGAAGGGCGTAAACCTTCTGGCCATTGCCGCTGAACGCCCCATCCACATCAACGAAAACAAAGGTTCTTGGATGCCTAGCTGCAGCAGTGACGTAGGGTTGCAAATCGACTCTAACGATTCAACGATGTGTTGGGTGTACTCGAGTTATTTCCAGATTCCGGGTTGCCTACTTCTGGATCAGCACTCCTGGTGTCCAGGTTCCGAGGTTCAGCTCGACAGGATCGAAAAGGGATGTCTTCATAAGGGTTGAAGTCGATGAATTAAATGAAACACTAAGTTATTCAGTACACGGCACGATTCTAGGGCTCTCAACAATTTCTGAGACTTGATTCTATATAAGAATTACTTCTTATTTACTAAGACAAGTACAAGCGACTAGCTTTGGATGACTACAAATTCTATTTTGGGCCCGGGGGTTCTTTATACCCTCGCATCGTGCCATTATTGAGAGCCCCGCAAATTCTCGCCGAAAATAATTTTTATTTATGTAAAAAACCCTTACACATATTTGGTAAATAGGGTTACCGCACCCCTTCCATGGTGCTATCAATAGCTGGATTCCTTCGTACTGTAACACAGTAACGCCCCCTATCTATGTATCTAATCAATATACCTAATTTCCAGGTATTGATAGCTTCCCTAGACTATTTCCATGAAATAAAAGGACAATTCCCTTTATTTCCCAGTTAAAACCTTAATAGTTTTCAACCTAGCCTAAGGATATCTATAGGTTGGGTTGACCTGCTGGTGCCAATAGCAGGCTGTCTGTTGACGTCTAGAAAAAGCTTATTTTCGGGAATCTTCTATGGGATATCATCCCTTATGTAATGAATCTATAAATTCCTAAGTCATTTCACCGACTTTAGGACTTCCTACTTAGGCTAACCAGACAATCACCGCCTATTATGGGGATTCTGGTAGCCAATAGACCACACTTTACATTTCTAGTGTTTATGTAAGTCTATCTAGGTCATATGCACATAAGGTGCCTTGATATGTACAAATTTGATAGCTGGTCACTTTCTTTGCGCCCAGCTATCAGAGAAATTAGATATAAAAACACGAATAAGATTGGGACGACACGATGGTGCGTTCAACGGGCCATCGGGAGGTCCCCAAAAATTCCTTATTTTCGGAATTCCCAGGGGTGTATAGTCTCGGGGAATGCCAAAAACTGACTAAAATTACATTTCCAGAAACCTATTTTCCGGAATTGTACTTAAACTACTTGAGCGATTTTCGCTCCAAAGTGATGGCTTGGTAGCTAGTCCAGCAAGCCATCCGAAAGTACTTACACCATGAGTACATCTATTTCCTTCATGGAGTTATCCCACCTGAAGGGTCTACAAATTTCAACGTTTTACGTTGTTTACATTTTTCACGACTGCTTATCTCGTTGACTATCCAAGCGATTCTTCCCATCTAGAAACCGCCTGGAAGCCCTTTTAGCAAGCTTTCCAATGGTAGTACTTTTACCAGTACACCTATATGTTTCTAGGTACTTAGGGCACCTAAAACCGTAAGCGATTGCCAAAACCAGTCAAACAGCAGTTTTTCTATTATATACTGACTTGATATCTCAAGTAAATGGGCTTTATATAAAAGACTACGCTAACTATGAGGTGTATATAGGCTTCCTGTCTCGGTCTAGGTCCCCCATATACCCTAAAATGACCTAAAACCATATATTTGGTGTTTGAGATATCAAGTCAATATTCCTATTTACATAGCAGAAACTATGTGGTCTTCACATAGTTTCATCATTATGTACTGATTTCATGTCCAGTACATAGGATAAGCCCTTAAAAACATGATTTTAATTACTATAATATTTTCGAAAACCACCAAAACTATATATATCGTGTGGTTCCCTCTCACGGTTCATTCGGAACTAATCCGTCGTCGAGCACAGACGTATCGTATGACAGAAATTTATGTTTTTTACTATGATAACTCTTATCAGTATGCTTTCTAATGATTTTACTCTGTTAAGGGTGAACTATTGAACCCTATAACATACTGACAAACACTAAAAACATTATACTACTATCTCAAAAAATGTAGGTAAAATTTTAGTATAAATATAAACGTGCCTCTAAAATTCATTTTAGTATCAGGTGGCGCGCCGTGGTAAGCAGACATGTCTACACATACAAACTTCAATTTCTATGAACCATTTAGTATGGTTGATGACGCTTCGTCGCGAACATATCTCCCGCCGTGCAGTGCTGTGTCGACTCGCTGTGTCGACTCGAAGTGTTGTCGGCGCGGCGCTGCATTCCTTCGGTGAGCGACGGACGGCATTTCTCGGCTGCCGGCCAGGCCCACCGAGAGGACGGTCGCCGCTCCGGCGTCTCTGGTTACTGGGGCAGTGGGACGAGTTTCTTCGCCGGACGCTTCAAGGTACCGCCAAGCGTGCGTACCTCAGCGGTCCGGATTTCTCCGTCGATTCCTGGATACACGGCCACAATGCGGCCTCGCGGCCACGTATTGCGGGGCAGCTGGCCGTCGGCTATCAGGACAGGGTCACCCACTTTAAATCTGGGCCCACTACTATGTGGCTCCCGCCGGTTTTGGAGCTCCGGCAGGTACTCTCTGACCCAGCGACTCCAGAACATATCAGCGAGGATCTGTGATCGTCGCCATGTTTTCCTGCTGTCTATATCTTGCTCGGTGAACGTGCCAGGTGTAGGTAGTCTGGCTGACCCACCGAGTAAGAGGTGATTCGGTGTGATGGATTCATCATCATCACCATCTACCGACACGTGTGTCAATGGTCGGCTATTTACAATGTACTCTGCCTCACAAATCAGTGTGGACAACACCTCTTCGGTGGGGTGTTTTTCTGTAAGTACATTGTATAGTGTGTTTTTTACACAACGAACTAGGCGCTCCCAGGCGCCTCCCATGAATGGCGCTGATGGCGTTATGAAGCGCCATACGATGCCTCTACGACTTGCCTCTGTTTTGAAGGCGTCTCGCAGCTCTCTGTCGGCGCCGTGCATGTTGGTGCCATTGTCTGAGTGTATCTCAGCTGGGCATCCTCTGCGTGCGGCGAATCGGCGCAGCGCCAATATGGCGGAGTCTGCGCTAAGGCTGGCGGCGATTTCAAGGTGCACCGCCCTTGATGTGAGACACGTAAATAGTGCTACGTATCTCTTCTGATGCTGCCGACCGACGGTGACGGATAGCGGGCCGAAATAGTCGAGCCCGGTATATGTAAACGGCCTCTTATGGTGAGCGAGGCGCGTTTTCGGGTGGTCGCCGGTCGCAGGTACTGGTGGCTGTGCCTTGCGTATACGGCAATGCAGGCATCTTGCTATCACCTTCTTCGCTGTTGGTCGCATCTTCACGACCCAGTAGTGCTGCCGTACCTCATTAATTGTGAGTTCGGTGCCACTATGTTGTAGACTGCGATGTGTCCAGTCTATGTACAACTGCGTTATGTGATGGTCGCCATGTAATATAGGCGGGCGCATCACTTCTTCAGCTACCTCTTGCGTAGCTGCTATGCGACTTCTTAGTCGCAGCACGCCGTCGACGACCTGAATTTGTAAAGGTCGCAGCGAGCTATTTTTATTTATTTCTTCAACATTCGCTAACTCTGAAGCGAACGATTGTTGTTGTGCGACCTGGACAAGTATTTTCTCAGCTTCTTGGAGAAATTCTGCTTCTATGATTTGTCTGTTTTTTTTTTTTTTTTTTATTTGTGATGGGTTTGCTCTTGACTCTAGTCTAGGTCAAAAGTGACAGAGACAGAGTCTACGATGGAGTGAGCTTACCCAGAAGAAGCCTGTTCACTCTAACTTTGAAGAGATTCGGGTTGAATGCGTTCGGAAACACTGACGCAGGTAGCGAGTTCCATTCATTCGCTGTGCGCATTATGAAGGATGTTTGGAAGCGTTTGGTGCGAATTGGTGGAATGGCAACAAGGTAAGGATGATAACCTGCAGTACGTCTAGATGTCCGATGGTAGAAGGGGGCTGGTGGGATGAGGTCGTGGAGTTCTTCAGCACACTCACCGAAGTACAGTCTGTAGAAGACCGACAAGCAGGCAACCTTGCGGCGATGAGCCAAGCTGTGAAGCCTGGCACCCGCCAGCTCAACGTCGCCAATGAGCCTCCTGGCTCTGCGTTCCACCGAGTCAAGCGCGGCAAGCTGATATTTAGCTGAGCCATCCCAAAGGTGGCTGCAATACTCCATGCAGGATCGGACTTGCGCTTTGTATAGGGTTAAAAGCTGTCCAGGCGCAAAGTATCGCTTCACTTTATTTAGGATGCCTAGTTTTTTGGCCGCAATTTGGGCTTTGTACTCAATGGAGGCGCCAAAGTTGAGACTGGATGTCAACTCCATGCCTAGGAGCTCGAGCCGATCAGTCACAGGAACAGACGCACCCCGAAAAGTAGGAGTTTGATCGAAAAGACTCCTTTTAGTGGTAAAAAGACACGCCTGTGTTTTGGAGGCGTTAAAGGAGACCAGATTGTCATCACCCCACTGGGAGACAAGGCTTAAGGTCAAATCTGTCCGCTCCACCATAGCCTCTCTCAGGGAACGAACTTCATCCACGCTGGTTTTTGCGCTGGACAAGTATCTCTCTGAAACAGTACTGTCATCTGCGTACCCAACAATACCAGGCTGAAGAAGGTCATTGATGTGCAGCAGGAAAAGTGTTGCAGAGAGAACAGACCCCTGAGGAACTCCGGCATCAATAGCCATAAGGTCAGAGGAGCAGCCGTCAACGACTACTCGGATCGACCGTTCACTGAGGAAGTCTGATATCCAGCTACAAAAACCAGCAGGGATGCCATAAGCAGGAAGCTTACTAAGTAGACTCGCGTGCCAGACCCTGTCAAAGGCCTTCGAGATATCAAGCGATACAGCAAGTGCTTCGCCGTGTCTCTCGATGGCTTCGCCCCAGCAGTGCGTGACATACACAAGAAGATCGCCAGTTGACCGTCCCCGGCGAAAGCCATATTGACGGTCACTGAGGAGATTATTGTCTTCAAGGTAGGTCAGCAACTTGCTGTTCAGTACCCGTTCCATAACTTTGCACAGAATGGAGGTAATGGCGATCGGACGGTAATGGGCAGGGTCTGCACGGTTGCCTTTTTTGGGCACTGGTTGCACATTTGCAAGCTTCCAGGATTTCGGCACCGTTCTTTTTACAAGAGAGAGGCGGAACAAGCGTGTCAATACAGGAGACAGTTCAGGCGCACACTGCCTCAGCACTCTCGCTGGAATGCCGTCAGGCCCGCTGGCCTTGTTCACGTCTAGACTGGACAATACTCTCCGGACCTCTTTAGTGTGCACAGCGATCTCCGGCATCGAAGAGTCACAGTGAGGTATAGTAGGTGGTTGCTTGGAGCCAGCCTCCAGACGCGAATTGCTAGCAAAGAGAGATGCAAATAAATTTGCTTTCTCACTCGCAGAGTGAGCCAGCGACCCATCAGGTTTCAGCATTGGAGGTAAAGTGGGTCGACAGAAATTCGCTTCAACCGCTTTAGACAGGGACCAGAACTGTTTACTACCCGGAGGGTGCAATGCCAGCTTGGCCCCAATACGTCCAATATGGTCAAAACGTGCCCGACGCAGAACCCGCTTGCAGAACTTGGTGGCAGAATTAAAGGCCCTTTTCCTCGCGCGAACCCTACGTGCTCTTACTTTGCGGTCACGGGCCCCGACCCAGGCTTGGTAGGCAGATTCTTTTCGGGCCTCAGCGTGGGCGCATTCTGCATTATACCAAGGGCGGGATTTGTGACCGAGCGGAATGTCGGAAAATGGAATGAAATATTCCATTCCCTGCCGAATCACATCCGCAACCGCGTCGGCACAGCTCGAGGGGTCACTCGAGGAGAAGCACACATGCCGCCAAGGATAAGACGCAAAAAAGTGCCGCATCTCGTCCCAGTCAGCTGACTCGTATCGCCATACTCGCCTCGTGCCTCTAGGGCTCTCATCTGGAGGAGAGCAAGTCAACACGGATTTCACCAGACAGTGGTCAGACGTTCCCAGCGGGGCTGAGACCGACACCGAATGACTGTCCGGATCAGTTGTCAGGAGAAGGTCTAAACAGTTGGGTGTATGGCCGTCAACATCCGGTACCCGCGTTGCCACATTCACCAGCTGGGTTAGATCTAGCGATAGAGAAAACTTGCGCGCCTCTAACCCGGCATGGTCAGTTTTCCGGTACGGGTACAGCCACTCTTTATGATGGGCGTTAAAGTCCCCCAGAAAATTAAGCTTCGCTGTTGGGTACCTTTGTTGGGCTAAGTCAGCCGACTCCACGAGGCAATTAAAGAGCGCTGTCGTCTCCTGGTCACCGGCGTGCGATCGGTAGACGCCGATGTAGAGAGATTTCTCCACGCCAGTGTCCACAAGCAGCCATATAGCAGAAAATCCCGATTTCTCAAAGCAACGGAGACGACGACAACAAATGTCATCGCGGACGTACACACAGACCCCAGCTTGCTTCTTGAACTTGTGTTCAAGAGAGTAACCCGGGTAGTTGAGGTACGCCACGTCCGACGGGGTTGTTATCTTCGTCTCCGTTAGGAAAAACAGGTGCGGCTTCTCGGTCTCAAGGTGGTGGTGGACCGGATCGAGATTAGAGTGCAACCCCCTGATGTTAGTGAGGTGCACTTTTAGTGGGAGGAAGTGCAGCCGTTGTTTCACCATATTCTTCTTTTTTGCTTTGGTCATTTGTTCAAGAGTTTGCTGGGGAAGAAGTCGAACTGTCGAGGCGCTGCTCAGTGAACCAAGTGGTACACTAGAGATAACCCAACCTATGGGGAACTCATTTGGAGACTGCGGGGACGCCCGAACCCCCCCGGATATGGCCACCGGGTCCTCCCATCCAGTCGCCAGCTGGCACGGTGGAGCATACCGGGATTTTTCGCGAGTTGGCGGGGCAGCCTTTGGCACGTGGCTGGCGTGCTACTTGGGCCCCCTACTGACTGCGGTCGGCCAACGGCTGGCACCGTGCTTCGGATCCCGCTACCCTCCAAAATGAGTTATCCGGCAAGTTTTTCCCAGAGACCAAGACCGGTTCTGAACAGCGCAACTGACATCCTCCTTCTCCCCCAAAGGCACTGGCAGTCCCACACACCGACGGAACACAGCAAGCTGCTTGGCGCCGGACTCCGGTGGGATGGTGGTCGCGAGCCAGGCGGCCCCTTGCGGAGCCTACCACCGCTTAAGTGGGATCGTTCAGCCGTACCACAGGCAAGCCTGTGGTGCCGTTGCCCGGGATGGACCGCTAGGAGGTAGATCCCATACCCATCCCAAAATGTCTGTTGACCTGGGTTGGTGCTCTGCATGCCTGCTTCTGCTTCTGTGCAGGTACAGCGGGCTTCTTGCGCCAGTCTGGGTCCTTTTCAGCGTTTTTTCTCGTCCGTTTATAGGACGTTATCTCTGTTCTATTTTTGCAAAGAGATATAAAACGCAGAACTGTGGCGGTCGCACGAAGCAGTCGCTCCCATCTGGAGAATCTGCTTGGCTCTGGAACGGCTTCTATGAAGCTCTTCTTGTCCCCTTCTGTGACAACGAAAGTTTTTTCTTCTCCCGTGTCGTTTGTAGTCGGAGGTTTCTCTGTGGGCCATAATTCGGGCCCAAGAGACAAAAAACTCGGCCCGCAGTACCACTCGTGGTCCGAGTTGAACCGCAGTGGCACGTCACGGGTTGCTGCATCAGCGATGTTCATCTTGGTGGGTATCCATCGCCAATCTTCGACTTTGCTATTGTCTTCAATAGCAGCTATTCGGTGAGCAACGAAAGGTTTGTATACTCTCGCTCCTCTTCTAATCCAGGTCAGTACGGTCTTGCTATCTGACCAATACGTTACTGACGTGGGCTTGCAGTCGTGTTCACTCATCACTGCTGCGGCTACGCGGGTTCCCAATACCGCGGCCTGAAGTTCGAGTCTCGGTATCGAAAGCAGTTTCAGTGGGGCCACCCGCGCTTTCGCCATAACAAGGCTTATTAAGTGCTTGCCTTCCACGGTCGTGGCCCGCCAGTATATAGCGGTAGCATATGCCATCTCGCTTGCATCAGTGAACACATGCACCTGCATTTCTATAGCGTCGCTATATCCAGGATAGCATCTTGGTACGCTAACGTTTTTTAGTTGGCGTAAATGTTGTACCCAAATTTTCCATTGTAATGCTAGGTCAACATCTAGCCTCTGATCCCAGTCGACGCCTCGCCTCCATGCTTCTTGCAATATTTGCTTCGCCTTGATGGTTACTGGCGAGGCGAGTCCGAGTGGGTCGTATAGCGACGCTACTATTCTGAGCGCCTCTCGCTTGGTGGGCGCCTCTCGGTCCAAGATACCCTCAGGCAGACGCGCGAGTGTGAGGTTGAAACCCAGCGTGTCTTCGCCTGGCCTCCATATGAGGCCGAGTATCTTTTCCGACGTATCTATATCTCCAATGGATACCATCTCAGTTTGTATGTGCGATGGGTCCATTTTTTCTAGGAGCTGCGAGCTATTTGAAACCCATTTCTTGAGTTCAAACCTCGCCTGTAGGTGTATTTTTCGCACCATACTAGCGACTTCTGCCGCCTTCTCGATAGTTCTATAACTATCTAGGTAGTCATCCATATAATGACTACGTAGTATAGCATCCACAGCTTCAGGGTGCTTCTCTATATATTTGTTTGCGTTCCAGTTCTTTGCAAAAATTGCTGTGTAAGGCGAACTGGCTGCGCCGAAAATGATGGACGTCATTCTATATTCTTCTGGCGCTCCTTCTCTGCGGTTTCCCCTCCACAGGTAGCGAAGCGCGTCTCGGTCTTGGCTCCGCACCTTCACTTGCATGAACATCTCCGCTATGTCACCGGTTATTGCGACGCAGTGGCGGCGAAACCGCATCATTACGCCTGGCAGCGACTGTAATAGGTCGGGCCCAGTTAACAGGAAGTCATTCAGTGACATTCCTCTCGATTTGGCGGCAGCGTCATGTACGATGCGAAGTTTGTCTGGCTTCATTGGGTTGAAGACATCGAAGTGTGGGAGGTACCAAGTTTTGCCCGGCGTGCTAATTGCGGGTGCCCTTTCAGCGTACCCTTTCGCTATTAGCGAGTCCATCTGGTCTGAGTATCTTCTTAGAAGTTCCTGGTTCTTGTCCAGCTTCTTTTCTGTTGAGACGAGCCTCTTCAGAGCTGTCTCAAAGCTATCTGGCATCTCAGCATGCTCATTACGCCAAAGCATGGCGGTTTCGATGTGTCCATTCTCTAATTGGACAGTTGATCGATTCAAAATGTCCTCTGCCCTTCTTGCTGGGTCAGAGGCGGGTCGCTGTGGGTTTATGCACAACGATTCTATGGCGAAATGTTCGCGCAACTGATGATCCAAATTGTCATCAGTTGTTATTCTATTGACATGATGTACTTGTTGTCGTAGTAAACTACTGTGCGCGCCATGTAGTGTCCAACCCATCGCTGTAAGTGACGCAATTGGTTGGTGTCTTGGACCTCTGCGAATCTCGCTGGCCAATAACAAATGCCAGTTGTCTTGGCCGACGAGTATTTTTGGCACGCCATTGTTGTACATCAACTCTTTTCTCAAGTCGGTTAAATGCTTGCAGCGTGCGACAACCCTATCGCTCACTGTTTGTTTTGCCAAGCTGAGTTTAGGTATAGTACGTGCTTTAAATTGTACCCTTCTCTCTTGCGGGCTAACCAGCGTCACCTTGACTCTTCTTGAGCATGGGGTGGTGAGCATGGTGTTGCCTATCGCACCGATCTTGAGCGGGTCCACAGGGCCCTCTGCCCCGACTTGCCTCGCGATGTCTTCATCCATCAGCGAAACGGTGGACCCATCGTCTAGGAGAGCGTATGTTGCTACCTCTCCCGCCGGTCCGATTACCCGGACCGGCACTATCTTGAGGTACGCCTGGCTCGATGGTGACCCGAAACTGGCCACCGTTTCCTGAGGATCCTTGCGGGATTCAGGAACATCGGGCTTCTTGTTGGCTTCCCTCTGCTGTTGCTTCTTCCTATGAAGAAGCCGATGGTGCGTATCTCTGCACCCGTCTTGGCCACACTGTTTTCTCTTACAAGTGTGGTTGCCTCGTCGATGTTGAAGGCAGCGATAACATAGATTGTGTTTTTTCGCTAGCTCCCATCTTTTCTCGACAGCTACGCCCCTGAATTGTGCACATCCAGTGGCGTAGTGATGTCCCACGTCGCAAACACGGCATTTTCCTACCGGTTGGTCCGTAGCTATATGCGTCCTTTGTGTGACGCGTCTGTTGGTGTTCGCCTCGGCCGAAGCGATGCCTTCGGGTGGGGCGAATGGACTACAGAAGTGTGCCTGTTCAGATATGAAATTACTGAACAATGAAATATCTGGCACCGATTGGTACTTCTCCGAATATGATCGGTACCATTGTGCTCGTAGCGAATTGGGTAACTTCTCTGTTAACAATCGCATAAGCTCCGCGTTCATAAGGTAATGACCCTTTTTTAACGCGCGGAGCGTGACTACAGCACCTCTTACGCGACTTGCAAACGCGCAGATGTCTCTTGGTGACTCACTGCAGCGCGGCAGTCCGCGTAATCTATCTGTTTCAGCTTGCGCTATGGAGTCTGGACGGCCGAACTGCAGCTCGAGTTCCTTCATGATGTCATCGGGCCTGGCATGTCCGATGAGTTCTGAGCTGACGGTTTCCATTGCACGTCCATGTAAGCTTCTCCTCAGCCTCGCTGTATTCTCGATATCCGTAAAATACGCTCGAGTTGTCTCATATATGGCCCGAAATGATAGCCATTCAGTATGAGAACCATTGAAATTCGGCAATGTCATGACAAATTTCGACGCAGAGGGGGTCGGTTGGTCCCGCTGTTCTATTTTTCTGTCGGCTAGCGACGCTATAGCGGACGTCAACTCCGTCAGGAATGGACGGAGACTATCCCTCTGACCTCCTGTACACTCAGCTGACGCTGCAACTGGAGGTTTTCGCACTTCTCTCTCCTTAGGATGCTGACCTTCTATTTGCGATTTGGTGGCGGCCGCAGTCAGGGGTCTATGCATAGAATTTCTGGTTCCCCCTTCAACGACGTTATCCTCCTTCTCAGGCTGAGGTTCTGGTGCCTCTTCTAGCCATGAACGCACGTACTCGTCATTCGAGTTTCTGTCATCCAAGTATTCAGCTTCGGAACCCTCTTCCTCCGCTCTCTGAAGTGCCAGTTGTGCAAGCTCCAACTTAATTTTGAGTAAGTCTTCGCGAGCTTTGTCTATGTTTTTTCGTGACCGAGTCACTCTAGTTGACGGCGGACGGCTATGTTCGATACGGGCGTCACCCCGGGTAGTCATCGGCATCGCTGTACGTCTGTCTTCTTCGGAAATCTTCTCTTTCTGAGAAGGTTTCAATGTTGTGTCTGAAGCTCCTTCTAATCTGGTTACTCTGGTAGAAACCGCTTGATCAGTTTCTATTGGTTGATGCGTCGGAGTGCTTTCAGTTTGAGGCGCTAGATGGCGCTGCTCGTCCGACGGCTCGGTCCCTTCGGTTGTGGAAGGTGAACACGGCGGCAGCTCATGTCTGATGCCAACTGGCTGATCCAACTCCACGGTCCATGCCTCCGGCGTCTTGCCTTTGGATCTGGTTATCGGCATTGTTGTTGAAATATTTTCTTTTGAAAACTCGAAGTTAGTTTTCAAAGATAAGTCCCAGTTCCGGGCTTCAGCGTTCAAACCGACGATCTCCAGAAGTTAACCTCCACTTCGATTGACTATAATTCAATCTTCAAATAAAAAATCACTAAAAACTTACGGTCAGTGATAAGTCTTCAGGAAACTTCAGGCATTTGCTATACAAGTTTATTTTTCCCATAAACGTGTATGTTCTATTTGATTGACTATAATTCAATCAAATTCTAAATCACCGAAAAGTCAAGGTTACTTTTCGGTGGTGATGCTTCATGAACTGCTTGTCCAAAGCATCAGAGCCGTGCATCAATCTTCAGAGCACGTATCTTGCTTGATTGAAGAAAATTCAATCTTCAAATAAATCACCGAAACGTCAAAGTTATTTTCAGTGATAGTGCTTCAGGAACCGCATAGTCAGTACATCCGAAACGTATCTAAGTCTTCAGAGTACGTTTCTTCCATTCACTGACGAAAATTCAGTCTTCAAAATTTTCCTGAAAACATAGGGGTTGTTTTCAGTCATAAGGCTTCAGGAATTATTCTTCAATCATCAAGGATGCACATCAGCCTTCTAAAACGCACGTCTTGTATTTTTCTGACGGGCGCTCGTTTTTTAAACAAATCGCTAAAAACATAAGGGTAGTTTTCAGCGATAAGTCTTCAGGAACTATTCTTCCGCGTCAAAGACGTAATCCAATCTTCTGAACGAGTATTCTTGGTTGAATAAACAAGCGTTCAGTTCTAGAACAAATCACTGATAACATAGGGTAGTTTTCAGCGATAAGTCTTCAGGAACTATTCTTGGGGCTTCAAGGATGCGCATCTGTCTTCATACAGCATTTTGCGGCTCACAGAAAATTTCTTCTATTTTCTTACAATTATTGAAAAAATAGGGTATTTTCAATAACTGTCTCCAGAATTTTACCTCTTGGATCCAGCGGCAAATAGGGCACGTAGGACTTGTTCCCTGCAGTGCACGTCGATTTTTGGTTTATTTGTGAAATTAATTTCTCCAAAATTCGAAAAATTAATTCCACCACTGTTTCTTCCTGACGTCCTGGGGCGCTCCAGACTTCGAATTTCGGCTCGAACGGGTCAACGTTGTGTTGCACGTAGCCGACTTAATATGCAGGCACCCAGTTGTTTTTTCTGGATCTACTGTTCCCGACGTCCTGGGGCTCTCCAGGCTCCAAAATTCGGCTCGATAGGACCATTAAATGTGTCCGTCGTCGAATTTGCCGGGACGCCAGGCTCCAAAATCTGGCTCGCAAGGACCATTAAATGTGCAGGACGTAGCGTGTTCATTGGCCCCGAGAAAAGAAGGGCGTAAACCTTCTGGCCATTGCCGCTGAACGCCCCATCCACATCAACGAAAACAAAGGTTCTTGGATGCCTAGCTGCAGCAGTGACGTAGGGTTGCAAATCGACTCTAACGATTCAACGATGTGTTGGGTGTACTCGAGTTATTTCCAGATTCCGGGTTGCCTACTTCTGGATCAGCACTCCTGGTGTCCAGGTTCCGAGGTTCAGCTCGACAGGATCGAAAAGGGATGTCTTCATAAGGGTTGAAGTCGATGAATTAAATGAAACACTAAGTTATTCAGTACACGGCACGATTCTAGGGCTCTCAACAATTTCTGAGACTTGATTCTATATAAGAATTACTTCTTATTTACTAAGACAAGTACAAGCGACTAGCTTTGGATGACTACAAATTCTATTTTGGGCCCGGGGGTTCTTTATACCCTCGCATCGTGCCATTATTGAGAGCCCCGCAAATTCTCGCCGAAAATAATTTTTATTTATGTAAAAAACCCTTACACATATTTGGTAAATAGGGTTACCGCACCCCTTCCATGGTGCTATCAATAGCTGGATTCCTTCGTACTGTAACACAGTAACGCCCCCTATCTATGTATCTAATCAATATACCTAATTTCCAGGTATTGATAGCTTCCCTAGACTATTTCCATGAAATAAAAGGACAATTCCCTTTATTTCCCAGTTAAAACCTTAATAGTTTTCAACCTAGCCTAAGGATATCTATAGGTTGGGTTGACCTGCTGGTGCCAATAGCAGGCTGTCTGTTGACGTCTAGAAAAAGCTTATTTTCGGGAATCTTCTATGGGATATCATCCCTTATGTAATGAATCTATAAATTCCTAAGTCATTTCACCGACTTTAGGACTTCCTACTTAGGCTAACCAGACAATCACCGCCTATTATGGGGATTCTGGTAGCCAATAGACCACACTTTACATTTCTAGTGTTTATGTAAGTCTATCTAGGTCATATGCACATAAGGTGCCTTGATATGTACAAATTTGATAGCTGGTCACTTTCTTTGCGCCCAGCTATCAGAGAAATTAGATATAAAAACACGAATAAGATTGGGACGACACGATGGTGCGTTCAACGGGCCATCGGGAGGTCCCCAAAAATTCCTTATTTTCGGAATTCCCAGGGGTGTATAGTCTCGGGGAATGCCAAAAACTGACTAAAATTACATTTCCAGAAACCTATTTTCCGGAATTGTACTTAAACTACTTGAGCGATTTTCGCTCCAAAGTGATGGCTTGGTAGCTAGTCCAGCAAGCCATCCGAAAGTACTTACACCATGAGTACATCTATTTCCTTCATGGAGTTATCCCACCTGAAGGGTCTACAAATTTCAACGTTTTACGTTGTTTACATTTTTCACGACTGCTTATCTCGTTGACTATCCAAGCGATTCTTCCCATCTAGAAACCGCCTGGAAGCCCTTTTAGCAAGCTTTCCAATGGTAGTACTTTTACCAGTACACCTATATGTTTCTAGGTACTTAGGGCACCTAAAACCGTAAGCGATTGCCAAAACCAGTCAAACAGCAGTTTTTCTATTATATACTGACTTGATATCTCAAGTAAATGGGCTTTATATAAAAGACTACGCTAACTATGAGGTGTATATAGGCTTCCTGTCTCGGTCTAGGTCCCCCATATACCCTAAAATGACCTAAAACCATATATTTGGTGTTTGAGATATCAAGTCAATATTCCTATTTACATAGCAGAAACTATGTGGTCTTCACATAGTTTCATCATTATGTACTGATTTCATGTCCAGTACATAGGATAAGCCCTTAAAAACATGATTTTAATTACTATAATATTTTCGAAAACCACCAAAACTATATATATCGTGTGGTTCCCTCTCACGGTTCATTCGGAACTAATCCGTCGTCGAGCACAGACGTATCGTATGACAGAAATTTATGTTTTTTACTATGATAACTCTTATCAGTATGCTTTCTAATGATTTTACTCTGTTAAGGGTGAACTATTGAACCCTATAACATACTGACAAACACTAAAAACATTATACTACTATCTCAAAAAATGTAGGTAAAATTTTAGTATAAATATAAACGTGCCTCTAAAATTCATTTTAGTATCAGGTGGCGCGCCGTGGTAAGCAGACATGTCTACACATACAAACTTCAATTTCTATGAACCATTTAGTATGGTTGATGACGCTTCGTCGCGAACAAGTATGCCTCCACTGCCCTTGCACTATAAAGAACCTAATGAATACTACTGACAATGCATATTCCACACTAGGAATTTTCCCGTATCACAAACAAACTCAAGGCGTTACCCGTTTCTATAATCAACTATGGTTCTAAGTCTTAACACCATTGAACTAAAGATCAATTTCCTCTGAAACTTAAATCGTTCCATTTTGTTGCGCCATGGCGCAATTTTAAGCAAACGCCATGAGCTGACGCAGTAAACTGCGCTCGATTTACTGGGTGAACGTAAAGAATTTCGCTGAGTTACTCATTTCTAACTGACATACACAAACAACCAGAATCGGAACAACTGTCTGTCTGTAGGCCATACAAATATTTGCTCCGTCCGGGAATCGAACCACGCAGACATCATCGTCATCATCGAAACGCGACACGCAGCACAGCAGCCGATGGCTAAACCACTGCGCCATTCATGTTATCTAATTAACATGGAATTATCGTGACCCCATCAACTAGGCCCAAATTATCTAAAATAATCCTTTGGCATTACCATACTTTCCAGAATGAAGTGTGAGCTGTCAATTCGTATCTTTTTTTATATGTTTTTGTGGTTGTTAATATATCGCTGTAACATACAAACAAAAATAGCCCTTTACAGACACTACATAGAGCGTATACTTCTACCAATGATGTTATGATCTAAGAGGACCCACTTACCAACATCTAAGAGGAGCCACTTACCGAGAATGGGCCTGTGTCAGTAATGTGAACAATAATGTTAATGGCCCTTAAGTAGCACTACATACGAGTCTATAATTCTACCAATGATAGTTAACATGAGACTGTGACGTCATTAACGTAAACAAAACAAGAATTTTGAATAGGGAACTCTTTTGTACCGGGTCATATCAAAATGAAAACGACTCCCCAGATAAACATCACATCCAAAGACATCTGCCTCGGTCATCCTTGACCTGGCCAGCTGCTGTGTTTTTGCTAAGCCTTCTTGCTGCTCCGTTATCTGCGACAGCTATGTCGCAGCTCGAGACGTAAACGCAGAGACGCGAAGCCCTTCAGCGCCTTACTTATTGCCAAAACAAGTTAGCATACTTCTCAGATTACAGGCATACTTCAACTGCATTCCCTCTTAAACAATTCGACGGTGGCACAATATTTTCGGTAATTGAACTCTGGTTTTGAAATCCACGGTATTTACTGAGTTCTTTGTGCATGAATTTGTTGCATTTTAAAACGATTCACCACTGATTCTAATTATCACTTTCATCACATGTTTGCATTTGAAAAAGTAACTGGCACACATTTTCATACACAACATTGTTTTCGCGTCATACCAGTATGTGATACTTGAGAAAGCCGTAATTCAGCGCCTTCTTCCATGGGATGTTTTGTTTGGCAAATGTTCATCGTAGAGCTCCGAGAACGTGAATCGAAGTCTGGTAGGCTCGGGTTAAAGCTGGCGTCGACATTGGTCCGACTTGGTCTTTGCATGGCATCTATCATGCACATGGCAATTTGTTGCTCAAGAAGCAGCAGTTGCCAATACATATCAGAGGTAGGTACCCGAGTTGATCTCACTTCTGATGACGGCGGGAGCGTGAGCGTAGCGATATCATGGACATCTTTTTCTCTTGGTGTAGGTTCCATGATGTAAGGGTACTCGGGTAAACCAGTAAAACTTAGGTTGAAGTACAAGTCACAGTATTGTTTATTCGGTGATATTTACAGTCAAAGAACAAAGGCTAGTATTGTACGATGAACCGATAATTGCGGTCTTATGTCTCAGTTTATTAAAATGTACTCTGTGATTCCATGTTTATTAATAACATTGCTGAGCCTATGTTAATCCTTACTTACTCCGGGATTAGCTAGTCCAAGAGTAACTTCGGAGTAAGCTGGTAATACGTAATTTTTATTAATAAGACTGTTAGAGAATAGCATGGCAGGTTGTTAACTATTTTTAGATATGTGTTTTAGGTAGTAAATCTTTCATCAATCTTCCAGAAAAATAAGAAAATGATCAAAAAACATCGTTTTAGAGTCCTTTCTAGTTTTTTTTTTGATCGAGCGAAGTTTTCGTTATACGAAACCCTAAAAATATACCTAATTCCTACTAAAAAGTGAAATGTAAGTTTAAACACTTGGCCGATGGCGGGATGTTCGTTTGGTTTCGTATTTACTGTTCGGTTAATTTTATTCTGTTCTGGTTAATATATTTTTGTTTTACCGGTACTGACTTCATCTGTATTTCGTATTATTCGTATATCAATGCCGCACTAAGGCTTAAATATGTACCAGACTTATGGAAAGTGACTGAAGTAATAATGATAGCTAAGCCATGAAAACCGGCTTACGAAACATCATCCTATAGGCCTAAATCCTTGCTACCAATAATGTCCAAGGTATTTGAAAAGCTGTTTCTCAGACGACTTAGACCTATAATAGATAGCATGAACATAATACCAGAGCACCAGTTTAGTTTTCGAGAAAAAAACTCTACTATTGATCAAGTACATAATAGAAAACAGAAAAAACCCTTAATAGAAAAAGACCTTGAAGACAAGAAACTCTCTACGCTACTGTATTTCTAGACGTGGCGCAAGCGTTTGACAAAGTATGGTATGAAAGGCTTATACATAAATTGAAGAGCCTGTTACCGAAGCAATTTGCAGATATTTTAGAGTCCTACGTTCTAAACAGAGTCTTTAGAATAAGACAAGAAGATGCCTACTCAGAACTGAAACAAATAAAAGCTGGCGTACAACAAGGAATTCCTTTAGGTCCTAAATTAGAGCAAAACACTATTGGGACCTTTGCTGATGATTCAGCCATAATGGCTGTAGGAAACAGCCACGTAGAAGCAGTAAAAAAGGTTCAAATGGCTGTTAATAAGTTTATGACTGGACCAAAAAATGAAGGAGTAAACTTAACGAATCCAAATCTGTTCACATAGATTTTACCAACAAAAACATCAGTATTCTCCAGTTTATATTAATAATAAACAAGTCCATACGAGAATACAGCCAAATATCTCGGTATGACCCTTGACGCAGTTACGCTGGAAAGCCCACGTCAAGAAGAAAAAAGAAACACTCGACCTCCAATATAAAAGAATGTATTGGCTGCTTGGAAGAAACTCCATGCTGTCTGTGCAAAATAAATTATTGCTATACAAACAAGTCCTGATGCCAGCTTGGACTTATGGTATTCAGCTATGGGGCTGCACCAAACAGTATTAAAATAAACATATATTAATTACACAACGAATCCAGAACAAAGTGCTAAGGCCAATTGTAAATGCACCTTGGTACATACGAAATGATGACCTCCATCGGGACATAAAAGTTAGGTTCATCGAAAAAGTGATCTAGAAATTCGCAGAAGCTCATAAAAAGAGGCTTCATCAGCATGTGAACGTCGAGGCAATCCAGGTTCTCAACCACACGAACATAGTGAGAAGACTAAAAAGAACAAAACCGTTTGAGTTAGTGAATGTGAATAGTGACTGTTACATACAAAAGTGCTACCACGGGGCTCAGCGCTAAGAAATAAAATTTGGTTCAAATAAAATTTCAACTGTCTAGCTATCACGGTTCATGAGATACAGCCTGGTAACAAACAGACAGACCGCGGAGTCTTAGAAATTGGTGCCCGTTTTTAAACTTTGAGTATGGAACTGATGGAACCCTTAAAAGACAGAGTGGTCATGTATTCTTCTACCATTGTTTAACTAAGGATATGGAGGAGTAATTTTCTACCAAATATGGAAGCGATTGGCGTTGGTGGTCCGGCGGTAGTCACGAACATCCATAATTAAGGGTAATAAATTTTTCATTACTTTTCAATAAAAAACGAAACACAAAAATTAAAAATAATATTATTCCGATATCCAAAAGCCAAGATGTTCTAAGTTCGCCTAAGTCAAAATCATCCATATCATAATCAAAAATTAAAACTTCATACCACAATTTTTTATTTCAATAACACCATTAAGCATACAGAGTTTTTTCTTGTTTAAGCGGCACTTTTATCTTGTGGAGGGGCTGAGAAATAACTCGGACACTTCGACCCATTGCAAATAATAATTGATTATACTGTCCATTTGCATTTGTAAATTATTGTTATGGAGAAGAATGGACAAGAAACTCCACACTTAACTCTTTAATAAAAAAGTGTTTTACAATATTTACATACATTAACCCCTTGTATGCAGATCTAAGCGAGACCCAATGGCTTTTTCATTGTGTCTCGAATGCATATAAGGGGTTAATTCATATATGTGAGGACGATGCACTTAGTATAACTACTATACTATATATAGGTATGAAGTTTTATAAGCACTAATGGGTAAATTCATTCATTTAATCAATAGGAACATGGTCCTCAATAAATAATAAAAGCATGTTTCATTTAACAGCAAGAGAGAGAAAAAAGTGTGTATTAACTGTCATCTTAGAAGTGGACCCCACCCTGTTAAGATTCTACTCAGTCTGTAAAGTCGTGAGACAAATAATATTGGGGAGGATAATCTTCAATATTGTATAAGCCTGGTCAAAACTTAGCTGGAAAGTGGTTTAATGAAACAAACAAAATAGAAGTGACTTAATTGCTATTTATTTACAGTAATAAAATATTACAATAATTTGCCACAAGCCTGAATATCAAAGAGTACAACTAGAGTCCGTAGCAACAGTCCAGACACAGGAGGGTTGTGTTGTTATAGACAAGTATAACTACTGCTTTACTTGTTCAATATTTATGTAAGAGGAACATACTGAGATATTATAAACTCAATCTGATCAACAAATTGAGTTTATAATATCAGTGATTATTCGAACAGCAAGATTTTAATTTCAAATACAATGACATATTAGACAAAATAAGTTAAGACAGAAGTTTACCACTGTTAATCTCTATGAGAACACTGTTAACAGTTGCATTGGTTTCTAATAACATATTACTTGTATTTTTTTAATTTGTATAGTGAAAATACTACTAATATTATAAATAGAAATCTTTGGCGATAGTTATAACTTGCATGAATACTTAGAATACTTTTTATACTGGTAAATAAGACGGCTTACCGGACACTGGTGAGGAAGCAGTAGCTTGGACAGGCTAGAATGTTAACAATTTAAGTTAAAATCATTTATAATATTAGTAGGATTTTACTTTATGTGCTCACTTCACAAATAATACTAACAAGTAATAATATATTATAAACCAATGCAACTTATAATAGTGCTCTCATGGAAAATTACCATTAATTTATTAATCACTGACACATAATCTATTGCTCTCTAGACCCTTTCTCATATCAACACAAAATCACCAACACACAAATTGTTTTATAACCTCAAAGGTTATGATAAAACACTCTTGTTGTCTTGTCGGTTTGTAACAACTATTTAATTATTCAGTCCTAGTCAATTATTATAAACCGACGCTATTTGTTCATAGGTGGTCCATTCATCAGTGGTGGTCGCATTTGACCCATATGTCCCATAGGACCCATTGGCCCCATCATACCCATCATAGGTGGCCTCATTCCCATCATTGGTGGCATAGGTCCGTGTGGTCCCATCATCATTGGCGGAGCCATTGGTCCTCCGGGACCCATCGACGGTGGTGGCAACATTCCCGGTGGTCCTCCTGGTGCCGGCACAGGTGGTCTAGGTCCTCCTGGACCCATGACACTAGGATCCCATGGCGGTGGAATAGCGGCTCCCTTGTTAAATGGATTTTGCGCAATTTTACCCGCTTTGAATGCTGCTGTTGTAGCATCAATGAGATGTTGAGCTTGTTCCTCCATCCATTTCTGATAGTAAAACTTCACGTTGTCTTTATGTTTTCTGCCAGTACAATGTGTTTTCCTAACGCTAGGTGAATCGTGCGTTAAATATGTGTCGCAATAATCACAATAATACTTAGGCATTTTCGTAAAAGTAGAAAATAACACACTATTTTCGATCAACACAGAGAAATTGACAGCGGATTGGGCTACAAACGAGTTAGTACTTTACTCTTTGAAACGAGTTCAACAAACAGAAACACTTCAAACGACAATGGCGACTGGCAACCATAGAGTAGTAATAAATATGACGACGCCAGCGACCGGCGACGCTCTCTCAAGGCGGAAACACATTTGCGTGGCGTGGCGCATACTGGCGTGGCGCTGACGCTGAGTGTGCACACTAAGCTGGCGTGTCGTGGCGCGCCATGGCGCTATTTTTGAATTAGTATACGTCGAACATTTGCAACGTGTAGACGTATATAATAATAATAACTTCGAATTCGGATGATGATTTCGATGAAGACCTTGAATTTATTTCTATGCACCGGCCATGTTATATCTCCATCACCCTTCCACCACCTTGGTTGACTGGTAGAGAATACATTAGGTTTTAAGCTGCCTATGTACCTTTATGTTGCATGAAATGTTAATAAATAAATGAATTTCGCCTAGCAATGAAACTCCTTTAGAGCAAAATCAAAAAAAGAAGGAAAGGCAATTTCAAATTAAAAAGTTTGTAGAACAAAAACATAAAATCGGTTTATTTACATTTTGATTATAATGATAATTGCGATTATCTCGGAAAAGTGTGGACCGATTTACATTATTCAAACGGATCAAATGGTTTTAGACCAAGACCTTTCATTTGATACTAACCTTATCAAAAAATCTCCATAAACAAAACCTACAATAAAGCATATATAAATAAATAAATAAATAAACACGTTTCCAAGTTACTCGCGTAATTATTAACATGTATGATATCTCTTATCAATTCTTTAAAAAACTATCTATATCAACTTTTAATGTTCAAATTAGGATTCTATATGATTGTACATGCTAGTTGGACATACAACAAAACAAATACAACACTGTAATTAGTGTTTAACAAGAAATAATTATCACTTACTAAGTACTTCGTCATTTGCATACAATCTGTTTAGTTATGTTACTTACTGGTTGAAATCTTATCAGATGTACTTAACTAACACTTTATATACAGTTTTATGTACTTAACATATGTACTTAAGGTACTTGCACGAGTAGGTATTGCCTAAACTTCGTTGTTTACCTAATCAGCTTGTAGACGGGGTTTCGTCGCTGACAGTCGAGTAGACGGATTTTTGAATATATAAATGCAAGGAGTGCGTACCTTGCTCTATTCTTTGAACTTATATAATTAGGGTACTTATCAAATGATCTTTATACTCCCTAGAATTTGTGTCATACAAAACTGTACATTGACGTACAAGTTCAATAAGCTCGTCCGTCATTTTCAATACGCAGCATACATGCGTTCGCTACGACTTCGCGTCGTTGAATGGCGCACCACGAGCCACGCGGTGTAGGAAACACATTTGCCTGGCGTGTCGTGTCGCGCCAGAGGGGTGGTGGGGGCTATGGCGCAATCGGTCGCGGGCAGTCCGCGCCACGCCAGAGTGTGCCACGCTGCGCCACGCTGCGCCACGACACGCCACGCAAATGTGTTTCCGCCTTGAACGCTGGCTGGCGCACAGCCGCACAGACTAGGGATGGGTCCGATATATCAAAACGTAACTTATGTCACGTAACATAAAATAACCGATATTATAAAAACTGTATCTAATAAAAACCTTACTAGCTTGCGAGAAAGAATAACTCAAAACTTAAAACCGTAACAATGCAAAAACGTACGAACTACGAACAAAACGCAAACTTCACAAACTATAGGAACCATATGCGCTACCTCTCTTTCTAAGTATTATTTCGCGTTCGTTGTTAGTTTGCTCATCTAAATAACATGTTAACTTTTGCAAACTGTACTACTAATATCGATATCTGAAAACCGTTTTCGATATCGGTATGAAAACTGTATATCGGTTACATAACCGTTTGCGCAAAAATTTCGAAAATGCCCATCTCTAGCACAGACCGACCAACTACTAAAGACAAAGAATTGGTTTTAGTGTGACCAGTTTCTTTTTTAGGGTTCCGTACCCAAAGAGTAGAAACGGGACCCTATTACTAAGACTTCGCAGCCCGTCTGTCTGTCCGTCTGTCACCAGGCTGTATCTCATGAACCGTGACAGCTAGATGGTTGAAATTTTCACAGATGATGTATTTCTGTTATGTTGCCGCTATAAATACTAAAAACAGAATAATATAAATATTTAAGTACAACAAACGTTGTATGTGATAATAGTACGGAACCCTTCGTGCGCGAGTCCGACTCGCACTTGGCCGGTTTTTGATACCGAATTTTCCCTCGGCGGAAAAATACTAAATATGGATCACACGTGTCGTGGCGTAGCGTGGCGCGGGATCCAACTTCTGGATCAGGCCTTATATATCTCCAGGATGGCCAAGAGGTTTGGCGAGAACTATAAGTGTGTTTTTCCGTCGTAACGTTGACAGTAGAAATAATACCAATGCCCAATAAAACGGTTGTGATGACAACTCGTTACTCTAGCTATTTCGTCGCTAGAGTGCGCGCAAGATAAGTCTGCGCGCGACGGGTGGCGTGCTTAATGTTGCCAGCATTACTGATCTTTTTTCCTTCATTTAATCAATAGTCATTTTTCATAACTCGAAACTTAAAGTAATTTAAGTTAAGCATAATTAATTACTAGCTTTTTCTACTTGCATAGAATGTGATGAAATAAGCTTCATAAAATTATTGTAAATCTTTTATTGAATACGTAGTAGTACCTACTGTTAAATTTGGTCTAAAAATGGTCCTGCAGTGGCTAATACCGTCCATTTCAATTTAAATTCTTTTTAATTTTTCTTCAACAATTTTTGAAGAAGCTACTGCCACATAACCCTCTTGAGATATTTGGGTGACGGTGCGTTCAGTAACGCCTAAAACAAAATAACAAAGATGCATTATATTACATGATGCTGGTCCTGTCCCGCTGGTATATTTATGTACCACCCATAAAATCAATAGGCCTACTGTCAGGCACCGGTAATACGAAATTTTTGTGAAATTTTAGTATAATGGTATCCCTAAAAGTTACCTGTCAAATAAGCAACGCGGGCTCTATCTTTGTAAAACGGTACTAGAGTGCGCGCAAGATAAGTCTGCGCGCGACGGGAGGCGTGCTTAATGTTGTCAGCATAACTGATATTTTTTCCTCATTTAATCAATAGTCATTTTTCATTACTCGAAACTTAAAGTAATTTAAGTTAAGTAGAATTAATTACTAGCTTTTTCTACTTGCATAGAATAATAATATGATAAAAAACATGAAATTATTGCAAATCTTTTACTGAATACTTAGTAGTACCTACTGTTATATTTGGTCTAACAATCAGGTCCATTGTTAGACCAAATATAACAGTAGGTACTACTAAGTATTCAGTGGCTAATACCGTCTATTTCAATTTCAATTCTTTTTAATTTCTCCTTCAACAATTTATGAAGAAGCTGCTGCCACATAACCCTCTTGAGTTATTTGGGTGACGGTGCGTTCAGAAACGCCTAAAACAAAATAACAATTATGCATTATATTACATTATGCCGGTCCTGTCTCGCTGGTATATTTATGTACCACCCAAAAACCAGTACTGTCAGGCACCGGTAGTACGAAAATTTAGGGAAATTATAGTATAATGGTATCCCTAAAAGTTATCTGTCAAATAAGCAACGCGGGCTCTATCTTTATAAAACGGTACCGTAGGCTCATTATTGTCTTGTTCACTTCAAGAAAACATCCCCACCAGCACTTTAAATTACTTTTGGCATAATGATAGCGATTATTTACTTCGGAAACGAATAGTAACACGGTATACAACACACTCTCTTGACACGTGACATAAATGACAAATAGACAAACGATTAGTTCCAATTTTGCCCGCGTGCAGACCTTGCGCGCACTTTATCCATAATAGATCACCAATACATCACTTTGTACATGTAATCAGCTTCCCAACTCGTCTCAAGCCGTACTACGTCTCCCAACTCGTCCGACGATTATGTAACAATTAAGCACAAAATATCTAAACATTTACAGTACAGCAATTTAAAAAAAAAAAAACTTTTTGTGGGTAGGTAATATTATTTTAATATTCAGGAAGAGACAAGATGTCATGAAGTTGATATCGTGTGGATAGGTAGACTTCTGGTGTGGGATGTAACCTGTGTCGACATCCCTTTTTTTATTGGGAAATCATCCAATGAGTTCTCCCGCTCTGGGTGAAGCGGGAAGACGAGTTAGACTTTTACTTAAACACTACGCGCTGTCGACTCGGGCCTGGTCCCAGACGGCGAGCTACCCATTACCCGCCGTCCGCAAGCCCACGCCTACGGTGGCTGGGAATTAGCTTGCGACGTTCGATGCCCAGGGCGTCTCCTGCGGCGGTCCCACACGATGAGTTTGAAAGAAAAATTAATTGGGAACCCCACAATACGCGCCCAAAAGCCGTATTTTTTTTTTCAATTTTAATGTGTACGCTAGTGACACTCGCAAGGTTAAGACGAGTCGATTGACATAAGAATCATCAAAATCGGCCTACGCGTTTGGTGTCGTCTAGAACGCCACATTATAACAAACACCAGCCGCGGGCGGACAACCAGCACCAGCAGAGCAGCGACGTTTCAGTACAGTCCTACCAACTTATCTGTGAAATGGCGAAAATTGGAACTACGGCCGTCATGTTGAAATGTCATTCGATTGTCAGTGTCTACTACATTCGGGTTCTTTGGTTGTTTTGTCGTGATATTGCTGAATTTATAAAGTTAAATATGCCGAAAGCTATTAAAAGTGATGCTCGAAACATTATTCTAAAGGACAAAACCTTTTTTGAAGAAGAAGCTCCATATAATCAAATATACAAACGAATTTCAGCAGCGACAGGTTAGTGTTGTCAAATTACGCGATACTTAACTAATTATTTAAGTCCACGAAATATTAGTTTTTTCCCCTTGCTGCAGGTTAGCGTAACGGTAACGTACATCTATTAGGTAACCTGCTAAGTGAGTGAGCAAACTAACCTGCCAGATTTCAATTTTCTACTAACATTTATTTTATTATCTTATATTTCAGGTGTGAGTCAAGGACTAATTGCAAAAATAGTTAAGGAAGGGCACGCAGCAGAAGAAACTGGTACAAAAATTCGGACCCCAGGCAGGGACAGAAAACGTAAGAGTGGATTTGTGCATGTTGATGATTTTGACATGGGAGTTATACGGAGGAAAGAACATGAATTTAATTCTTTTAAAAAAGAGGTCCCTTCTGTTAAAAAGCTACTAGAGGTCTTAAAGACAGAAATAAAGAAAGCTGCTTCACAAGGTGGGATTTCGTTTTAAAAAATCTCTATCCAATCAGAAGGTTCTTATGGAGCGTAAGGAAATATCAGCTTGGAGAGCTAAGTACTTGCATACAGTGGACAAAACTAATAAATCTCCCCAGCCCCGGCCCATAATTTATTTAGATGAGACCTATATTCACTCTTCGCATACACCGGGTAAATGTTGGCAAGAAGAGGGTGAAGACGGAGTGTTGGAGCCTGTATCAAAAGGGCAAAGATATATTATTGTTCATGTGGGAGGAGATACTGGATTTGTTACAAATGCACTACTTGTGATTAAATCAAACACAAATTATTATGACGAGATGAATAGTACAAACTTTAAAAAGTGGGTTTTTGAAAAACTTGTGCCTAATTTATGAGAGCCATCCATAATAGTGATGGATAATGCAAATACGAATTCCTTAAAAAAAGATATTCAATTATGGTTGACCCAAAATAAAATTGACTACGGAGAGAATTTGACTAAACCTCAGCTTTTAGAAATAATTAAGAGAAACAAGCCTGAACCTGTATATGAGATTGAAACATTTTAGAAGACAATAGACACAAATGCTTATATTTACCACCTTATCACTGTAATCTCAATCCCATTGAACTCATATGGTGCACAATGAAAAGAAAAGTTGCTGATGTAAATATTGAGCACAAAAATGCTGAAATTTCCCGCCTTGTTAGAGAAGCTTTTGACGTTATTACAGTTCATGAATGGGCCCAGCATTGTAAACACGTTCGCAGGTTAGAAGGAGAATACTTAAAATATGATTTGTATTTAGATAAACCTTTTATTATAGAAGTGGTAAGTGACACTGAAACCGAAAGCGATAGTGATGTTAGTCATGTATGGAAATAAGCGGAGTATGGCCTCACAGGATGAAGTTGTGTATGCAGGTTCATCTAAAGATCACAATTACTGTAAACCTGGTTTTCAATAAATCATTGTAAAGCAATTTGTTTTTTTTTTTATTACACTACCATTAGGTACCACTGCTAATTATAATTAGTCGTAGTGTTAGGGGTTAAGTACGGTCATAACTAAATTCTAGACATCCAGGTACCTCTTGCAGGGTAGGTACCTACTTAACTTCGCATTAAATGAAAGTTGTATCCCCCCCGTGGAACATTTTATCAGCTGAATTTCCACTTCATTGGATTACTTTTTAGATAAAGCCATTGTTTATTGCTGAGAGACTAAACTGTTAGCGTACCTACGTAACTGTAAATTATCAAATTCTTTTTATTTATTTTATTATTTTTATATAGGTATCATTGTTTTTAATTAAAAAAAACTGTAATTCTTATTAAACGATTATGTCTAATGTGAATTTTCCTTCTTGAAAACTTACTCAATTTTGGGCACCTTCTATTAATTAGCAACACTGAATCGACGGTGCCGTCCTCCTTCAGTTCACAGATAAGTTGGTAGGACTGTAAGTGATAGAGATGGGTCGTACTAGGTGAATTTTGGACTAGGTGCACCTAGTATAATTCCGTACAAATACTCGATTCAAATACCTGTTCCACCTAGTCCACCTAGTCCATCAAATACGCATACTTTAAATATGCTTAGTCTTTGCGTACCACCGATACGTGTAGATACGTACGTACGCAGTAATGAATTTATACTTTACACAGGCTTAGGACTGTTAACGTAAATATTTATCTACATTGAAGATTGTTGGCGTACTTAATAAAAAGATTTCTATTC
This sequence comes from Orthosia incerta, assembly GCA_948252205.1. Taxonomy (NCBI): domain Eukaryota; kingdom Metazoa; phylum Arthropoda; class Insecta; order Lepidoptera; family Noctuidae; genus Orthosia; species Orthosia incerta. The sequence continues at coordinate 15,231,223 of OX411748.1, forward strand.
ATTTTTCAGAGTAGGTACTATATTATTTTTGGTGTTTTTCTATTTGTTTAATTACACTACATCCTTTGGGAACCATTTTTTTAAACAATTAACACATGAATTAATGTCGTAATTAAAAATAGATATTTTCTTTAACGATTTATCAAAATTTCGTTATGAAAACCGATCACACTAAATAAGTCCGATAGTACGTGTTTGCGACGTCGAGTAGGTATCAATACGTCAAGCGAGATCACATTCGCATGAGTCCGTACTTGATACTAGACTGCATCATAAAGTCTTCATTCGCATCAAGTATTGTCAAAGTACCTATTCTATAAATTCTGCCTAGTCCCGACTAGTCTCGAGTCTCGAGTGTTGACAGACAAGGATGGAAGGATTGTGGAATAGTGTAGTTAAAATAGGACAGAATATTCTAGCACAACACAGTGCGCGTTGCGTTACTTTTATGCCATTGAAATATGGTTCAAATTCATATGACTGGCACACGAATTAAATATGTAAACACTAGTGCGCGTCGCGTTACTTTTATTCTCTTTGAGTTAGGGTTCAAATTCATGCGACTGACACACGTATGATTTTGGCAAACATGAATGAGCTATAACTATGCTGCTATCTCGCTTCTCCGCGTCGTCGGTACTTTGATTCGCGAGGGCCGCGGGCAGTAGGCATAGTGAGACTAGCTAGGTGGATCGAGTATTTTAAAAGTTAGAATAGGTGCAGCCTAGTCTCATTAAATATCTAATCCCGGGATCTGTTCTAGTATATACGCTTCATCTCTGTACCATCGTATTAGTAATCTCTGTGGTGAAAGTTATTTGATATTGGATTTTATCTGTGTGGATGCGTCAAACATACAATCGCATCGCGGAGTTTTTGGCGGGATTTTTTCGAGCGAACTTCAGCGGCTGTTAATATTATTTGCAAATTGATTCCTAGTGGATATTGTGATATAAAAGTGGTGTAGTTTTGTGTCTCAACTGTCTACGCAACTGGACAATATGTGAAATCATTGACAGAAGCGATCTCGGTGTAATGGAGCGGAGAATTTTATTGTAGTATTGACTACCTCCGCAAACCTTACTGGGAAGGCTGACTCGATACAATTTGCTGCCAAATACTCCAAAAAACATTAGAATACGTTACATCCGCATTCTAATGTTACTAATGAATTCAAGAAAAATACTGATGACTAGGCAGCATGGTCTCAGACCTTAGCCTGTTCCGTAAGGAACAAAAAAAAAAAAAAAAAACAAAAAAAATGGAAGTTTTTGGCGGGATTTTTTCGAGTGAACTTCAGCGGCTGTTAATATTATTTGCAAATTGATTCCTAGTGGATATTGTGATATAAAAGTGGTGTAGTTTTGTGTCTCAACTGTCTACGCAACTGGACAATATGTGAAATCATTGACAGAAGCGATCTCGGGATAGTGGAGCGGAGAATTTTATTGTAGTATTGACTACCTCCGCAAAGCTTACTGGGAAGGCTGACTCGATATAATTTGCTTCCAAATACTCCAAAAAACATTAGAATATGTTACATCCGCATTCTAATGTTACTAATGAATTCAAGAAAAATACTGATGACTAGGCAGCATGGTCTCAGACCTTAGCCTGTTCCGTTTTGGCGGGATTTTTTCGAGTGAACTTCAGCGGCTGTTAATATTATTTGCAAATTGATTCCTAGTGGATATTGTGATATAAAAGTGGTGTAGTTTTGTGTCTCAACTGTCTACGCAACTGGACAATATGTGAAATCATTGACAGAAGCGATCTCGGGATAGTGGAGCGGAGAATTTTATTGTAGTATTGACTACCTCCGCAAAGCTTACTGGGAAGGCTGACTCGATACAATTTGCTGCCAAATACTCCAAAAAACATTAGAATATGTTACATCCGCATTCTAATGCATTTAAGAAAAATACTAACTGATGACTAGGCAGCATGGTCTCAGACCTTAGCCTGTTCCGTAAGGAACAAACAAAAAAAAAAAAAAAAAAGAAAAAAAAAAAAAAAAAAAAAACAATCGCATCGCATCATCGCATGGTGTTTTTGTTTTCATCTGTTGTCAATGTCAACACAGGTTGTCAACTTATAAATTTTCTTTTCTCTCTAATAGTGAGTACCTAATTTTTTACTTTTACGAAAATGCCTAAGTATTATTGTGATTATTGCGACACATATTTAACGCACGATTCACCTAGCGTTAGGAAAACACATTGTACTGGCAGAAAACATAAAGACAACGTGAAGTTTTACTATCAGAAATGGATGGAGGAACAAGCTCAACATCTCATTGATGCTACAACAGCAGCATTCAAAGCAGGTAAAATTGCGCAAAATCCATTTAACAAGGGAGCTGCTATTCCGCCGCCATGGGATCCTAGTGTCATGGGTTCAGGAGGACCTAGACCACCTATGCCAACGCCAGGAGGACCACCGGGAATGCTGCCACCACCGTCGATGGGTCCAGGAGGACCAATGGCACCGCCAATGATGATGGGACCACACGGACCTATGCCACCTATGATGGGAATGAGGCCACCTATGATGGGTATGATGGGGCCAATGGGTCCTATGGGACATATGGGTCAAATGCGACCACCACTGATGAATGGACCACCTATGAACAAATAGCGCCAGTTTATAATAATTGATTAGGACTGTAAATAATTAAAGATTTACCACAAACCGTGTTACATCAAGTGTTTGATCCTACCTTTGAGGTTAAAAAATAATTTGTGTGTCTGTGTGGATATGAAAATTGGGTCCAGAGAGAAATGTTTTATGTGTCAGTGATTAATTAATTAATGGGTAATCTATAAATATTATAAATGTTTTGTGCTCACTAATAATACTAACAAGAAATAAACTATTAGGAAACAATGCAACTAATGTTCTTTGGATAATCACTGATATTATAAACTCAAACTGGTCAACATCTTAGTTTTGATGTATGTTACCCAGGCTTGTGGCATATAATTGTATTTTTATTTGTAAAATAAATAGTATTTAATTCACTTCTATTTTGTTTCAATAAAAGCAACCATTTGCCAGCTAACACAACCCTCTGACCCAAATATAATTCACCATGATATTACAAGTTTCACAATGTACGGACTGAGCAAAATCTAGACGGGGGATGACCTCTTACGACGGCTAATTAATAGAGAGAGATCTATGAAAAACGATCATGCTTTGCAAATCTCAATTAGATTGTGTCAATTGCAAGAGGATGATGAATCAACAGATTCAAACTTTATTCACTTCCCATAATTTTGTATTTTGCCCAATAATAATTTATGCTTGACATGCTTTCAGAGCCATGGAGGCCTTAGCTGTATGTAATGGATGGTGTCCCATCCAAGGGCTAACTGCAGCAAGCGTTGCTTGAACTCGAAATAATTGTTATTATTTAGCTTCAAGCTTATTTTACAGACACTCTTAGATTTAATACAGCAGCTAATAGTGTTGTGTTTAGGAGTCAATCTAGCAAGCTATACACTGCATTTCAGGTACCTACACATGGTATCACCCTCCTGTTTATTTTTCATACCTGCACTTGTGCAAAGGACCTTAAATTATATACTAGGTACTTCCAATTACATGACTAACTAGTGGTGTATTGTGGCCACCGATAAGATAACAGTGCAGCATACATTCATACCAAAACCTCTCAGTTGAGTGTGTCATGCTCTCTGATGGTGGCACGTGTGTTGGATCATTCGGTTCCCTTCAGCTGGGTGGTGCCGATTCATGCGTCATGTTCGTGAATGGGGGACGTCAGTTGGGATTGGTCATAACATAACTTAACTGCTTCGGATATTAATGTTTTTCTAGTAGGTACCTATTATATAACTGCACAGTACATGTGTGAGTAGGTACTTTTAATGCTTTATACCTGTACGTAGTATAGTGTGTAGTGCTATTCTGGGTGCATCATCCTCACATATAATTAAATTTATTAATGTATGTGCTTATGTATTGTAAAACACTTATTATTTTAAAAGAGTAAGTATGTCTTGTGCGTTCTTCTCCATAACAAGCTACTTCTCTGAATGCACGGTAGAATCATGTTTTATTACTTAATTGTTAATCTGAGTTGTGAGACATTCAAAAGTGCCACTTGGTGGGCCAGTTGAAATAAATATATTTGACTTTGACCAAAACCTCTATTGATATTATTATAGGGAAGAGTTAAATGATACAACAACATATTTCAACACGTTTTATTTAAAATTGTATTCCGAATAACTTAAAAACTTTGAAAAAGTTCAAAACACTACTAACATAGTACCTATCAATATGTACTCAATAAATACTTACGTACTAAGTTTTATAACCAGCTATTGTAGAGTAGAAAATATGAAACAAAATTGGCCCCATAGAGCATTAAAATAAAATTATTAATTTGAGCTTGAAATACGAAGTGGTCACACTGGTTATGGAAAATAAAAGTGCCTGCAAAAATGGCACTGAAGTGAAAGAAAAGACTAGATTAAAGCTTCTATGAATTTCATTGCCTTATTTTATTTACAAACTTTGAGATTGGAATTTCTAAAGCACCGCTTTGACACATCAATATCAGCTTCATCATAATGCAGTTTCTAGTGTAGTAGGCGACACTTTGCCTCGGTCTGGAGATGTTTTGCTTCGAGAGTTGATTGACGGACCAGCCGCAGTTGGACTCTTGAAGGAGGTTAACTTGGGAGGGGAGGAATCAGGGCAAGTATTGAAAAATTCTGCTCTCTTCGCTTGCATTATTTCTGTTCTAGATAGACCTTGTGACCTTATGAAGTCGTTATTCAGAGGAAATACTCCTTGATCAGTCGCTTGAGGGAAGTTTCTTTCGATTTCTAAAGTATTTTCATTTAGTGGAATTAAGTTTCGACGAGCTCCAAAGTGTTGGTTAGTTACAATAGGAACTGTTTTAGAAGGTGGGGTTTCAGGTAGCAGATCATGCTTTTCACCAGAGCTATTGGAGTTTTCGTCTTCGTTGTAAGCTTCGGGTATGGGAGTAGATAAAACATCGGATCTTGGACTGGCAAATCGCCACTGTGACTTAGGTGATAGCAAAATTTTAGGCGTGTTCTTGTGTTCTTTTATGAGTGCTCCAGTTCTCCCTGGTGAAGTAGGCTGTGCATTTGGCTTTATAACTTTTCTATGCGTATAGGTTTTTGGAGACCCACTCAAATCTAGAATGTTTACTTGTGATCTATTTGCAACTTGTGAAGGCAGTGTTTGTGGCTTTTCTCTAGAAAGTTTTAATTGTTCTACTGCTGACAACTTATTGGATTTATTTTGCGGTAATGTATTCAATTTAACACTGTGTTGTAACAAAAGCTTTTTGAAATCAAGTCTCGAGGTCTGAGACATCGGTCCATGTCTATCGGCGCAATTTGTTTCTTGCTTTTGTGCTCCGTAGATAGGACCGGGAGGAGGCAGTATATTTTGTTTCTCAGAGGGTGACCAGCTCATTCTGTTACGTGGGTCTCCTAAATAACCTGTTTCAGGGTAGCGCTGTGATCCCTTGGTATATAACGATGTTTCTGAACTGACTGGTGATAAACTAATAGTAGAGAGTGCGGGAGATTCTGATCTCTCGTTGGTATCTTTAATGTTGAGTTTCTTCTTACTCTTATGTATAACAGCATAAAGTTCTTCGTTTGTCATGGTCGATTTGACGGGCGATAGTAATTTAGTGCTAAGGTCAACAACATTTTCTTTATTGGATGGAGTTGAGGATTTAAAGGGTCCTGATGTTCGGGGATCGATAGGTGAAATTTTAATCGATTCGTTTTTATTTGTAGGACTCTGTACCCTTTGGTCTGGAAGGAGTTGACTTCCGGGTACAGTTTTCATGGCATAGTTGGAGGCAGATCTTGGAGGCGCGTTTGATTCTAAGTTGCTTCTTTTAGGAAGGGTCCAGAATTTCGGTTGCTCTCTCTGTGCTGCATTTGAAGAGTTTTCATAGTTGACAATGCCGTGCTTACCACGTAAATGAGCAGTATGATGTCGATGTAAGGTGGGGTTTATTGCATTCAGATCAACAGTTGGTCCCTTGTCTTGGACTAGATTTGGCGGTATGTTCAAGTAGGGCTTGTCAGCACTGGAATGTCGATAGTCTGAAAATATAACAAATATTTTATTAAATAAAGTCCAAAAACACATATTGGCGCGGTTTTGCCTATATCGCCCATTTTTTCCCTAAACCTACGCGCGTTCGATACTGTGCGGCGCATTTCTACTTAAAAGACCTTCGAGATACCATCCCATATTCATTCCATATACATAAATATACCTAGGTATATAAAGATCAAAACTTTGAAATACACATTTAACAGTTGTTTATCCCAGGGTGAAAATTAGGGCCCGACAGCATCGGAGGAAGAAAGCCTTGGATGTGATAACAAATGATGTCTCGTTTAACATTTAAAAGGCTTCAACGATAGATAGAATACAAACCAGTAGTATGCGTCTATTTCACGTAACAAATAGGTACAGTGGCGAGACAATAAAACGATACTAAGCCGAGAGAGTCGGGTGAACGAGTAGTTGTTTATATGTATTTTTCCTGTTTAGCGAGTCATTTAGTTAGGCGCAGTGACCGCCTAAAATGGATCGTAGAAAAGATCAAAGAAGAACCATTTTCTAAACCACAGAACAGTTAAAAGAGGTCCTAGTTAAAGGAGACCTCTTTTATCTGTTCTGTGTTCTAAACAAAAGTTAACTTTTAACTTAATGAAACACAAAATCAAAACAAACAGCAAACAGAACTGGCGAGTGCATGTTCATACGTGTCATAGCGTGTCGCTGCGGGGGCGGAGAAATGGAGCGGGGAGTACCTACTCGGGCTTTTTTTTTAGCTTGCAGATCTGCTCATGCATGGGTACTGCGCTACCCCGGGGAGATAGCGCAGTTATTTGGGACAGCAAACCAATAAAACTTCTCGGTGTCCTCCTGTGCCGCTTATGGCGGGAACACGGGCACGCGTTAGCACTCACCGCGAACCCGCCGCGGCTCCTCTGAGGTTTACCCCCATCACTGGCGCACCAGAACACATTGCACGCCGTGACCACCCCAGGGACCTAACCAGCACATGGGCGCCAGACGACCACGTGCATGGCACACTTGGTCCCCCTGTGACGGGTCAGGTAAGTGGCCCCGCCCTCCACCTACCACTTTTTGGCCCTAGGGGATAGGGACCTCCCCTGCGGCCCCATCGCGTCCGACATCAGACGGTGGCGACCCCGTCCAGGCCGCGGAAGGTAGGGTAGCGGCGCACCGCAATACCGACACTCTTCTCCCGCCGCGGCCTCCAACCCTCGGCCGCGATATCGTGTGGGACGTGGGTACTCGGCCTAGCAAACATATTGTGGTTCTAGTGACTCTCTCGCCACTCTGTTCGGCCTAGCACTCGGCCGAGTCGCTGAAAATGTTCATATGTACCGAGCACTCGGCCGAGGACATTGTCTTGCCACAGTCGTCACTGTACTCGTTACGTGAAATAGACGCAGTAGGTAGTTCTATCTTCTTAGTTCATAATATACATTAATTATGTTTTCGCAAAGAACAGAGCGCAATGCTTATTTATTAACCTGCATTGTTAAAAAGTGTCGGCTGGGGTTCCAATTTCTCACCCTGTAGGTATACTGAACCTACCGGTACCTACACCTTAACAACTAAGAGAAATTGTATAAAAGGAGGAACTACTTGGGACTAAGCTTTTTCTCAAAATGTAACATGCTTATTGTATAAAGGGGTAAATATAAACATAAGGCCAAAATATAAACGTAACTACTTACAAATTACAAAAATAATACATATAACAATACAATAGTGGTCCAAACCCAAAAGCAAAACTAATGCTAAAACAACACTAACATCATATATTAAGTAGAACTCATACATAAATAGCTCTACAATTACATAATGATATATTTCGACGTTCATATATAAATTACCTACTTATGAAAAACCCTTTGGTAATGGGTATGTGAAACCCTGTATAGAAAGTGCATGGTATTTTATTCTTAAACCTATCATCATCCAACCAATTTATGTTTAGTAGATTATTACAATTTTGTTTAGTGTTGGCCACTAAGTGCTTTTGTTTAGTTGTGTTAGTAATTTTAGGTCCCCATGCATCATGCCAAATAAGCAACACAAAACTTTACCTTTTAAGGAGGTGTCGCTAAAGACGAAACATTGGAAGCAATCTCCTTCACTGTGCAAAGCGATGTAAGATGAGTGCAAAGTACTGTACACCTAAGTTTTAATCTTCGAACATTGTTAAACATTGTTTTCGTGGTCGCTTATCCACAAATTAGTCATGTTATATCGTCTAGTATAGTCTCAGATTTAGTATGTTCAATTGGTTATTATCGCCCAAAGGTGTAATGTGAAAATAGATTCAGTGGATTATTTACATAATCTCATTTTGTGTAGGTACTTATTTTAAGAGCAAGTTCTATTTATCGTGATTTATTCGAAAAGGAAAATACATTAGCAAAAGGATAAAATCAGTTAAGTGGATGAACATCAAATTTTCATTCACTAAGAAGGAAAATTTAATGTTCCAAAAGTAATCGGTGCAGTCGAGTCGAATAAACAGAACTTGTAAAAGTTTCATAGCCCAGTGCTATAATGAGTAGAGTGAGGGTGATAGCTGAAGGTGTGACATTAAATGAAATAAGTGCGTTAATTCACAATAATTCTATAATAATATTATTTACAATAAAACACAAGGACACAGAATAACACACCATGCACTTACATACGAAGAATATGAACCACTCGTAAGCTGTGCACACTGCGGTGAAAAAAGCCACCATGCATTATTTAACAATTAACACTAAAACATTATATTATGTAAAATAAAATACTGATACATCGATGTAGCTACAGAATTCAAAATTCATTCATAATATCATAAAAATTCACATTCGCCTACATAATATAAAACTATCACAGAATTCACAATTAATTTATAAAATTCAGGGAAGACCGATTTTGGTACTAATTGTACGTTGGACGGATTAGTTCCTAATAGTTTTTTTTTTATTTTAACTACAATAATTTCTATTTCTACATGCTAAAAAGTCGATAAAACTAATTCATTGTCTAAACATTTCGAGAGAGATAAGCGTAATAATATTATTCTAAGTATGTGTCGGTAACAGGGAATAATAATATGCGTAGTACCTATTTTGAAGAAAGAAATAATAATTGAGCAAGTTTTAATAGTGAGTGAGAAGTTACCATATTTCAGTTCCGTAGTCGGACTCAGAAATTGATAAGATTCTGGCGCGGTGCATAGAACCATCAACAGGTACAGTGACTTTGCTAGGAGTGAGAGGGCAAGCGGGTGGCGAGTGGAGAATACAGACATCGTCTGGGTCAGCGTCTAAAATTGCCGATAAGATATCTAAAGAAGTATCTCTCCTATCAGGAATTATGGCCACTGTGTGCCTTTTAGGAATAGGAGTGGTAAATGGACTTAACGTCAAAGCAGACAATTTACTCTCAAACTTATCGTCAATAAAGGAAGTGTTATCGTTCATACATTCACACTTTTCCAATTCGTCGATAGCAGTTCTATGACTCAGTTTAGGGGACACAGTTGGTGGGTAGTTAATCTGATCGCGCAATAAATCTGCAGCTATTTCGGCCTGAATCATTTCTAAGGAGTCTACTTTTTTGGTATTTGTGCCAAAACTTTCAAGTTTCAGTAGCTTTTTGATGGGCATCAAAGGAGAGTTTGCCAACTTATAGCTATCGCTACGTTTTATTTTGTTGAGATTAGATTTATCGAAAAGTTCGTTGTTAGTGTTATTGGGACTTAATAATTCTCCATTACTATTATTATTGTTTCTATTAGTAAACATTCTTAAAACTTCGGCTACTTTACTGCCCGACTTGTTTAATTCTTGTTTATCGAATTTATTTTGCAACATTATGGGAGTTTGGAAGTTCGGTACGAATGGAATTATTTGTTCATTTACTTGGGGTGCTGAGTCAACGACATCTACATTTTGCAATTTTGTTTCGAAAAGTTGTCTTGAGATGGACTTTGAGCAAATATTCTTACCTGCTAAATCGTCTTTCGTCGGAGATAAGCTGACACCCTCCGCGTCATGTATATTTACATAAGCCCCGGTCCTAGTGATTGCTTCTACTACTCGCGGTATGTCTTGTGGTTTTTTGGTTGTTTTCGGGTGTTGTTGGTTGCTAAGTACAGGTGTTTCAGTGATAGGTGTGGCAGTAATAATTGTACTGGGTTTAGGTGTCGGTAGAGTAATAAATTCTGTGGTCATTGGCCCATCAGGAGCGATCGGTGCTTTGATAATCATTTTTCCTAGTTGTGGCGACGTTGGTTTACTTGAAGGTGGCGGCGGTTCATAAGGAAAATCGGTTTCATCTATAACTTGCACAACATCAGCAGTTTCGCGTTGGATCACCGTTGTCGTAGGCTTGATTTCTTGAACAAACGGTCCCGGCTCGAAAGTGGTGTGTGCTCCTTTTCTTCGCTTTAGAGTGTCAGATGAATAAATAACTTGGCCTTGGGAGTCAAGAGTAACTTTCGCACCTTTTATTTGAATATCGTCTAATGCTGGTGAAGGCTTATCTTCTAAACTGTGTTCTAAATAGTCTTTACTTCCACTAAGGCAGTTTGGCAATTCGTTAAGTGAAACATATTCTGTTTCAGGCAGTTTTCCGGAGAGTACAGTTTGTAAGTTTTTTTTAACTACATCACTGTTACCGTAAATGCCTCTGTTGAAACTTAATTTCTGATTATTATTCTTCACATCGGCTATTGTAACGTAATCACCGGTATCGTAAATGTCTTCAGTTAATTCGGGTTCTTTTGTTACTGGTGATTTTTTACTAGACAGTTTATGAGGGAGAACACCTTTCAATTTGCACATTAGACTATTAAACGATTTAATTTGACTTGTCTTATTACTTGGCTTCGTTGAGTCAGTTGGTGTTTTCACTTCTTTAGGCGTTTCTTCAACTGGTAAGTCTAACTTAGGCCGACTGGCTACTTTTGATAATTCAGTCTGAGATTTGATGACGATTTCGGAATCTTTGTTACTAATTTCACTCTCATCATCAGAGTTAGATGGTGTTATCACGCACATCGAAGGAATTCTAGAGCTGTTAATTGTCGTCTTGTATCTTATCCTCTCTATTCTTTCAGTTCCTTCGAGATCAGATGACTCTGAGTAGTCTTGTTCAGACAAGCTGTTTTTCCCATGTGCACTTGACACAGAGTCTTCGATAGGTGAACTAGACGTGTTATGTCCCGAGTCTGGGGAACTTGTACCTGTACTCTTCTTTGCACTTTCTAGCTCCGTCTCGGTGTGAACTTCAGCAACTGCTGTTATCTCTTTATGATTGCCCACATTTCTGGTTATAGTGATTGTTGGAGGAGGTGCTTCATTTATTTCTGGCGACGAAAGATTATACCCTTGTTTATCAGTGTATGATCTAACTGGATTATACCTTAGGCTGCCGAACGGAGACTTCAAGAAAGAGGAATTTATACTCCTGTCTAAACTAGCATTTGCGCTATGTGCATTAGAACTTCTATTTCTGCTCATTATAGCTAACGAACTCTTTCGTTCCGGGACGGTTGGACCGATTACTAGTGATCTATCACTTCCGGCGGCCATTAGCGTCGTACAAACGGTTCCCGCGGAACTGGTGGTGGTACTTGTGGAACCTTTACCGAATAATTCGTATTCGTTCTCCGCAGTTTGACTGTTGGACGAGTTTGAGAGAGCATTGCTTGTGTGCATTGGTGTGCTAGGAGTAATTTCCTCTTCCTTCAAAGTTTTCAGGCCAGAGTCCATATGGAATGATGTGTAGTAGCCTTCAGTATCGCACGAAAATTCCGAACTTGTTTCCAAATCTTCGTGCAAGTCATGAATGATATCGGGTGTTAGTGTGCCTTCACTTGTTACACTGCCAGAGCCTGAGGTATTGAGGAACCTTCGTCTACTAATTATGGAACTCGGTGGTCCGTGGTGTGCATTCAAGGAATTGTTAGAAGTTGCGGCTGAAGTTGTACTTTTAGGAGGTACTGTTGTGGTAGTTATTTCGGAACCTATACTTGTACGACCAGACTCGGAACTTGCCGACCAGTTACCACTTGAAGAATGAGGTTCATCTTTGGCAGTTCCTGATCGTCTCGTTCTTCTTTGTATTGACGTTCCTCGTAGTTTAACTCCGGCATTGATGGTCGCGATATTTGGTTGAACAGTGGTAGGAACACCTATGCTCTTCTCTGAAGAGGAATACGATGCACATCTTTGATGTGTTCTCCTGTCCTCGTCTCCGGTTCGTTTCTTGCGCATCGTCACCGATCCAGAATCTTGGACCAGGTCTATTTGTCTAGTCGGTGATTTTGAGTCCCTGTGCTTCTCACATTTGGACGTGTCCTTAAAGTTATCCCTACTGGCACTAGGAGATCTACCGATTAGCTTTAATCTGTTTTTGCCCCATTGTTTTAGAGAGTTGAAGTGTCCTTTCTTGGTCACCGGATCGATAGGACTTTTCTTAAGTAAATCACTAGACTTCGACCTGATGACTGTATTGCTATCTTCGATTTCTTCAGAAGCTGCAGCGTTTGATGTGTCGCTACGATAGAACAAACCAAGCAAAGCATTAGTCACACGCTAAATGCATACCTATGGTTGAAAAATCTTTAAAGAGTGCTGCTTAGTCTTGTTACAGCGGCACACTTTAGAGATGAAATTAATCATGAAGCTAATGAACAAATGGCACTATTAGTGAACAAGTGCACAAATGATTGGATGTCTTTGTTTCCGAGTTATAAGACCGTTGTGTCAAACAACGACACCCAATGTTAAACATAATGTATTCACAGAAGCACGATAGTATTATCAACGAGTTGTTAAGAACGTGTGCTAAAGATTTGAATCGTATATCTTCAAAGCTGTCCACACGAATTGTGCTGAACGGTTACTGTCGTTAATCGAGACGCTTTGAGATTACATTATCTACGAGAAAGTATATTAAAACAATGAACAAAAAACATAAAGTGTATATAAGTGATAGATAATGTAATCTGTGTGAGTGTATACAGTGCATACTAGAAGCTTACCCAGCTATAGCCTCTCTAAGCTCTTTTTGATCAGTGCCCGAAATGGTGTTTCGTCTTTTACCGCGAGGTTTCCGCGTGCGGGTCCTTCGTTTCACCGTGTCCGTCTCACCGGCCGCACTCTCTATGTGGAGAGATTTCCGGGAGCTGCACATTCTGTCGAAGAATTTCCCGGACGTGTCGATAGCTATGAGCTCCGGGGGAAATCTGTTGCATGAAAAATATTATATTAATATACCTTCGATTTACCAGTGTTTTAAATAATATAGTGAATGATTGTAATGTAAAAGCGCAGACTGATTAAATCGCCAGGTCAACCTACAAGTCAAACACACATAAATTTTCACTTTTACACATTATGCGTGTTATCTTTGGCAATATAATTAATTAGTGACCTTATTTATTGATCATACCTTCCTCGTAAGTGTTTTGACATAAATTTTATTGATAATAAGTATTGCACGATAAAAACGTCATTTCGCTACATTATTATAAAGTAATATAAAAGTAAACTATACATATACAGCCGTTATAACATTATTTTATGAAGCAGCTGCATTAAATAGCGATAAACAATAAAAATGGATTAACGAGGCACTTTTTTGGGCGGTGAACCGCGAAATTGGCTTTTAAGGTGCATTATGATCTTTCGTGGTCCGCAATCTCGTTTTCGTGGGAGTAAAATGAAAATTAAGCAATTTTTCCTTATAAAACTTGCCAGGGTTACCATCTCCATATAAAGGCAGATAGAAACTGGTACTTCAGTGGGAACTGAAGTACCAGTTTCTATCTATCAAACAAACATAAATACACATTTCGAATGTTGATAGACCATATCTCCTCAGATTGGATCTGTCAATAATAAATCAGCTGTATAAATTGAATATCAATCTATGAAGCAGATTGAGAGTCGTTGCATTTAAAGCGGGCATTCGAAAAACAGGGTTGTCAAAATTAAAATTTACTTTGAAGCAATGATCCTAAGTTGTTCATCGGGGCTGGGCAGCCTGTGGTCGATGGGTTCGTCGTCTCCGGACCCGCATTCCGAAAGTTCGTCCGGCGTCAAAGTCACGCTGCTTGCGATCCTCATGGAAGCGTCCGGCAGAGCTGTCACGTCACCCACTGCCTCTTTCGACGTCCATTTCCGTAGCTGCTCAACGACTGACGGCTGGAAATGAGTTGCGTTTCAGTGCTTAATAAAGCGAATATTGGAAATGTTTCACCGTTATTATTCTCAGTACCGGGATTATGCTGATTTTGTATTTGATTGGAGTTCAATTTGAACGCGTTGACATGATCGCAATTTACTATTTATTGAGCAAATAAATGAACAACTTTTGTCAGTTAATAAATTAAAATGCTGTTTGCAAAATTTTGGAGATTCTCGTTATTTGCTGATATCAAAATTTTAAGCGAAATCAGGAATAATTAACCTCGAGTTCTAAGGCTTCTTAGTAAAGATATTAACATAAGTTACTCGCAAGTAATTTAAAAACAAGACTCGACGTCTATGCTAATTACAGTACCTACATATCTATTTAATTTACTTACAATGCGGGTTTCGATTTCCACATCGACCTTCTGGTAGATTCGTCTTCGTTTAGAGCTAAGGACTGGTGTACACAGTAGATATGGGGAGTGTTGCGAATCCTTCCGTAGTTGGTCGAGAATCGATGCGGATAGACGGTCTGTCGTCGCCTTTTCATAGAGCTTACGTATATTTGTCGGTCTGAAAAGATAATGTTCAAATAATTTAAGATCAGTTAAATGTACTGTTTTAACTTCTTTTAACTGAAAATAGAACTAAGGAATGGAGACAATAATTTGAGCGGAAAATTGTGCTATTATTATCGCACGTGTAATTCCAACGTAGCCGCGCGATTTTTCGGCAAGGTGGCAATTTGGCAACATTTTAACCTGCTACGATGGAGCGGGAAAATGGTCTACGGAAATGCGCGTTTTTCCGCTCAGATAGATTCGTCATCGTCCTTAGGTCGGTCGAATCATTATGCCTAGTTTTGTCATAGTTTAGATTTGTTCTAAGCCTAATGCCTACCTATTACACAAATGTCAAATACCCAACGTAGCATACGCGCGATTTTTCGGCAAGGTGGCAATTTGGCAACATTTTAACCTGCTACGATGGAGCGGGAAAATGGTCTACGGAAATGCGCGTTTTTCCGCTCAGATAGATTCGTCATCGTCCTTAGGTCGGTCGAATCATTATGCCTAGTTTTGTCATACTTTAGATTTGTTCTAAGCCTATGCCTACCTATTACACAAATGTCAAATACCTACCACACTGGTCATCTGGGAACGGTTGGTGTTACAGTTAATAAACCAATTGCCTAACCCTACGGGACTATAGACGTGACCGTCGTATTAATTCTCCGCATTGTAAAACCTTATTGGCCATTGCGAAACTCAATGCTTCAGTACTAATTGGTAAGTAATAAAAGTACCAATGCAGGGCTAATCATTCGTTTCGAAAGGAATTGTGTTCAAGGCACAATTTGAAAAAGCCTGCTCTAAAGAACAGATGCAATATAAATAGTTTCCTTCATTGGCGTACATTAATGTTCGTTAGTGATAATTAAGAAAGTTATCGTTTTACCTTGAATCGGGAGTGAACAGACCCTTTTTGAGGGGATGACTTGCCGTGTATTGGACTTTGCGAGCCGCAAAGTCTGACAGGCTACCCTCCGCTGTAACAAAAAGAAATGCAACGTTAAAATCTTGAAAGCGAAGCGAGATATAATAATTAAAATGTGTTGACAAGACAGAACGTAGATTTATAATAAGTATAATCATTAAATAAAATGTCAAACAAAATATTACACTTCCAAAACTCATCACATGATTGAAGACGAGTTTCTACTATTAACGTACACAGAAACGCATTCTGCATCGAATTGGAGAGCGCCCTTTGGCATCAGTTCGTCTTTAGATGAATGCTATTTCATCTAGCTCACGTATTCGCTCTTAGTTGCCTCTTAAGACGGCCTTTGAGAAGCTGTAGTGCTAATTAGCATTTTTAGAATCAGATTTTTAGAGTTTTGAAGATGCTAGAAAAGTTCTCTTACTAGACAATTTTTGGTGACGTGGGGTCACATTGATAACTCTTAATTTCTGTCTACTTTAATAAGAAATCATATTTTTCTCGATGGACCATATTTACTACTAATAGACAAATGTTTCCCACATCGTTAGCGTAAAAGTCAACATAATTGAGCGTCATCATTCCCTACTAAATCAAGCGAATCACCTTGCGACGGCCACCGACGGCCGACGACGGTAGTTTATGCTCAGGCCCATAAATGTAGCCATATATCTGGGCAATATACTGCCTAGTTATGCAATTACGTATGCATGCTAATATTCTATCCCATGATCGTAATAATTTTAGTCAGATCTTAACCTACAAAACGATACAGCATGTTTATGAACAGGACTACCATAAGAGAATCTAAATGTTATGTTGAATAATAAAGAACTACGTATCTTCGAATGAATAAAACTTGTTCTCATTATAAAAATACAAGAGACATTACACGCATAAACATGTTAAAAGAAAAGCCAAGTCTATTGTACAACATATCATTAAAAGATAGTTAGCCAACAAACTAATAAATGGCCGCTTCGAATCCCAACACTCTATGAAACAGACAAATAATCCGCCATTAGTCAAGAGCCCGCCCCCCAGGTTATCGGGATTAATGTTACCGGTCCTCACGATACCTCATTTCACCTTTTCTTGATTGCCTCACACCTAACTCGCATTTGTGCCTTTATCAGCACATTAATACCATGTCTCGTGATCTACCATGACCCTTTGAAACCTAACTCTTCTATTCGATATAACAAATCATTGTCAGTTACAGCAAATATATTTCAGACTATATCAATCACGACGACAAACGGCTGTTCAGTAGTTTTGTTACATTTTGAGCATTTATTTTGTCTTGATAATGAAGAATGCTGATTAACTCTGATCCAGTCTAGATTACAGAGTGGTTTATTACAGAAGGAGGAAGCGATGTAAAAGCGGATACAAAGAGAGACAAGTGAGTTATTGCCCTTGCAAAGGATAGAATCGTGATCAGAGATCGTGACATGACCATACATATTTTAGTTTCTAATTATCGATAGGAGAAAATGGATGATATTATTTATCGGCATTAGGATGAACTGTCGGAGTACAAAGCTGTACCGCGATACAATAGGAACAAATGAAGTAATCAATACAGAGAATGCAATCGAAGAAAGGGCGCGTGATACTAATTTGTAATAGTTGTACGTCCCTACTGGATTTATTACGTGAATATATTAACATTAAAAATATGGCAAAGAAGCTTTTCGTTGGGAATCACTTGGTATAATGGATTTTGTGTCGATCGCAATAAATGAAATCAAGAATCCACTTATTCTATCCGAAGCTTCTTTGCATGCCGATGTAGCATTAAGATATATAGAAATAGACGAAACACAGTGTGCACAGAAATGCAATTAAATTTTACTACTAATACGATAATAGTAAACTTAATTGCATTTCAAGGTATGAACCTGGGCTATGTGAACTTTGACTCAAAATGTCTGACTAGATAAGAAAACTTCGAAGAGAACGGAGATAGAGATAAAAGATAAACAAATATTACGTAGGTACCTAAAGAGGAAATTGAAATGATTCGAGGTTAATCGGAATAACTGTTAAACGTTTTATCGTTAAATTAAAAGATTTTATCAGCGTGCAATCAAAATTGTATCCAATAATTTATTTGTTTTTAATCTACCTTCCAATCGATGTTACGATGTTAATTGAAAATGCTTTATAAGCGCCATAACTGCCGAAAAAGGAAAAATTCTCATGGAACCCTTTCGTCTGAAATGGAATTGGAGCTCGTATTTTAAAGTATGTAGAAATGTTTGCTAAGGTATTTACATGTAGGCACGGTCAAAGACAGCAATGTCGCACATTCCGTAGCACACCCAGTGGAGAGAATAAATTTCAAACTGTGGTGGTGTGACATAATACCGCGTTTGCATATGGCCTGACATTGATCATTGTAGTCTGATAATGTATGCCGCACATAAAGGTGAAGCCTGAACTCTTACATTACTTTTATACAGTACAGTAAGGTATGCTCGCAGAAAGAACCAAAGTTAAATATAAATTTCAGTTCTGGTAAATACATAATTTATCATCTTTAGTCGCATTGTTTGGGCTTAAATAATTCATTTTACAACCCCATGGAAACGTCAGCACATCCTTGTGTCTTTGTAGACATCTTGACTCAATAAATAAGACTTATCCAGTGAAAGTCAAGATCTTATTGCAAATTCAATACCACTGTGAGCAGCAGTCTATGAGGGAAATGGCCTCAGGAAACTAGTTCCATATAAAATAGATAGTGAGACTGAATAGTATTGGATCGCAATAAGTGCTGCAAAAGTGGATCCATTGTGAGCCGGCCTTGGCTCCCTGCGGGACGGCGTGCGCGCAGGGTCTACGTGGGTGGCGGGACTCGTGAAGGTACCGGTGCCCACATATTTACGATTGCCGGTAAAAGAAATGTAATTTTAAACTATAAGATGAAAGTTCATATTTTTTACGAATTATAGCCGCATATTTCTATGCCAGACCCAAGACCGTAATTTTAATCTTTATCGATGACGGCTCGATGGATTATTTAAATTAGGGGTTTTCAATGTTGGGCATGGTATCTGATAGAACATGATGGATAAAACGAAAATATAAACTGATTTCGTCAATTTATGGTAGTACCAGTGAAAAGTAGTAATTTCGTGACTTGAATTTTATATTCGCAAATCAGAGTGACTCATCTAATTTCTGACTGGTGTGATTGATTTTTGTAATAAAAAAACTTGAATTAACAGATTCTGAGCACACTAAAATAGCAGATAAGATAACCGAACAGACAACAATGGCAAGCAAAACATTGCTACTAGAGCTGGATGCATCATACGTAATACTATTACAGTGCGTATAGAAACTGCGCTGAAGGCAAGGTCCTCTGAGGTCACGACTTTGAGAAGGTCTTGCAAGGGCGCTTTATCAGCGTATAGAAGCAACCTGTTCTGTAAAACTGGTTTCGTAAAATGGAATATGATGTGTAGGTACGGAATGTGCTTCCAGGGCATAGTATGATACGGAGAAAAGGAAGTGTCTTTTAGTATAGAAGAAGAAAACGCTACAGTCACAATCAAGTAAACACTTCATTGACATCACTTCACTTTCCCATTGACATCGATGTGGATGAATTTTTTGATGCGCAATGAGCCCCTTTTCCTCTCCCCTTTGTATGTAAGTTTGTTTTGTTATTAGGCATAAGATTAGAAATATTCAATTGTATATATTTTTTTAAAAATAAATGATAATTAGTAAACACTTCATAAATCTTATGCTAGTTTTTACAACGGAAAAGTGTGGATCAAGTTCAAGTCAAATAAAATGTCCATGAACTCGGTTGAAGTAATTCGCACGCAACCGTCCGTAACAATTGATCGGCTAAAACTTGCAAAACGACGCGATTATCTGCAAACGAACTCCTTTCGTCCGCAACTCTTCATATAAAAGCGGATGTGTTGTAGAACCCCCTTTCTTTGTTTTTGGCTTTATAACGATTCCGTCGCCCTGTTCGTTGATTTATTGCTTGTTTAAAATTCATGGGTGCAACGAGTAATTTAGTTATTATAACTGTACAGGAAGTGGTCCGACTGTTAAGGGCCAATTTGCACTGTTCAGGAATTTAGTCAGCACTTTGTGGAATTTTCGTCGTATTATTTTTAATGTTAACAATTTCGTCACGGCTTTCTACGGCTTGAATATTAAAACCACAGGGTACATAGGACGTGTGGGATTAAAGAGCTATAATCTGACAAGGCTTCTTTAGAAGCATTAAATTTTCATGGGCAAGGTATTGCAACCTTTTTCATTTAAATTGAAGCCTACTTGCTTTTATACAGCGTATCCAATTACGTCCACGGAGTGCGCATTTCGTATGGAACGTGGTAAAGTAAGTACACCATTTATTTTTTTATTATTGTAGAAGCATAAGATTTCACAGGACTCCGCTTTATTTTTTCATCTTTACGGCATGGCGCGTTTTCCTCCCAGGGAAGCTTCGCCTAGCTTTGGGCGTTAATATTAAGGCGCCGATTCCCTTGAGTAGCTGATTTTAAAATGAGAATCACGTCTAAATGGCTAAGCGTAATTTTATGAAAAAAATATATGTTATATTAGACTATTTTCCTAATAATTTGATCTGAGCAAATTTTGAGTTTTATTCGTATAACATAGTATAATTAATTTGTAAAGTTATGTCTAAAACGGACAAAAACACGACAATTACACCAAAATTTGGGCGTATTTTAATGTAATCGACACCATCTCAAAGACAATTTAATTATCTACATTTTGATTTGAGGCTTTTTTTTTAAAGTCATAGAATAATAAGGAAAGTACAAAAAACTACAAAATTTTGGGTCGCGCGGGTGTGAAACGAGAGCGCATTTTGTTCCCTCAAGGTCGTTGGCGTTAGTCATCGTCTTAAGCTTTATTACATCTTAGAGCAGGTAGAAATAATTTACTAATGGTTTTATAAGCGACAGTGCGTAGCTAATGCGAATCTGCTTGAAACCACGTACATGCTCCAGGCAACTTTCCATCTAAGTGATTTAATTCAAAAACGTCGCATTAAAGTATGAATGAATGTTAAACATTTGTCTACAGAATTTCAATTATCTGGCGGGATAGCGTTTTCCATGCAAACACATAACGTATGACTCATTCGGATTTACTGATGTATACCTATTTCTGGATCGTCTGGGCATCACAACAAATGCAGATCGTCCTAAGTAGTTCCATCTCATTTCTCTCATTAGAAATCTTTCAGTCAATTAAATACACCGCCAACAGTTAGTGGCAAGTTATTTGACGTTTATTAGTTAATAACAGAGTCTATTAAAAAAACCGGCCAGGTGCGAGTCGGACTCGCGTACGATGGGTTCCGTACTTGGTAAATTGCGGTTTACGATTTATTAAAAAATTATATTAGAAACCTCGGAAACCTCAATATCATTTTTGAAGACCTATCCATTGATACCCCACAAAAAAAATTGAGTTTGAAGGAACCCCCAAAATTTATTGTTTTTTTCTATTTTTGTGTGAAAATCTTAATGCAGTTCGCAGAATACATCTACTTACCAAGTTTCAACAGCATAGTTCTTATAGTTTCGGAAAAAAAAATGGCTGTGACATACGGACGGACAGACAGACATGACGAATCCATAAGGGTTCCGTTTTTGCCATTTGGCTACATTTTTTTAAAGCAAGGAACTTGTTTTTGATACGAGCTTCGGCAATAAATAATATCACGCTCCAAATAAACAAATATTCACTTCTTTATCGAAGAAAGGAGAGCTTCATGAATTGCTGATGTCAGCTGTAGTCTATAGCGTTTCTTTTGCAAATAAGGACGTTGCATAAATTTATAAGCTGACATTCCAGCGCAGTTTCCTTAAGAAAAACTGTTTTTATCTGTCCGTGATGTTTGGGGTAAAGCAAGGGTCTTGAATAAGGGAACGGGTTTTACTACAAGTACAAGACGTTACACTTAAGGTTGGTGTCTGTGAAAAATTGCTTGTGTCACTATGTTGTCTCGAAACCTTAAAATTGTAGTGTACTTATCTTGACCCTCCATAAACCCCGACCCAAGTATGGCAACACGGACATAAAGAACATTTGTTAAAAAATCCTGTTATCAATTCAAGTTTTTTGGGACGGCAGCAAAGAGCTTATCGGGACGCGGGAGTAATTTGAGGTCAAAGGTTCTTATTCAGTTTCAGTGAATTAGAACCGACACTATTGTCCTCTTTACATAATTCTAGTTTCTAAAGTTATAATACTTGTTTAAATAAACTTCCTCAGAGAGGACGTCAGTTAAGCTTACACTAGTCGATAATTCTTCCATACAAACGTAGTCTACGGATTACTTCACTGTTTGACGTACGTTCAAAATAAAAAAAATATATCAATTTGTCTCATCATTATCTAGCCCTGTATGGAAACAAAAAAGCAAAATATTTGAAAGTTATGAGCGTCGAAAGTTCAACACTAATTTTAACGCATCTTTGGGTGGAAATAAATACCATAAGAAGAAGGGAAATTGCAAAACGACCACCATACAGGGATAGATAAGTATTTCAACAATGCAAATAATTTTATTTTGAAAATACACATTTCGTCGTTTTTTCATGATATCTAGACGAGAAGGTCTGTTTATAAATTTCGTGCGCTCATTTTCGTCCTAAATCATCATCAATTTCGCTACAAACTTGCAAAAGATCTAATTCGTACGCAAACTAGCTTCTTACTGCTCATCACAGCATCTATCTCTTTCGCACGAGTTGTCGGATGAGATAGCAGGCATTTTAACCCCGCGCACAAAATAGTTCGTGCCGTCGACTAGTGTAACCTTAATGCTTCATGTGCTAGTATGTGGAGCAAACAATTCCTTACGAACATAAAGTTAAAGCTCCCTAAAGTTGACCGCATATTATACGTTATTATGATGGAAGGGAGGGTCGGTCTTTATACCAATATTACTTGTCACATGTGAGAGTTATAACAGCCACAAATGTAGGCTTTCCCTTACAATAACCGGGCCTACTAAACTTTTACATCGATTTACCAATTTCCCTATATTGCTCACTTCCCTTTCCATACACCAAAGGGTTGCAAAACTTCAGCGCAATACGTAATGATTCCCCCTAAATTAGAACAAATCGTTTAAGAAACTTCCCATAAAAGTTTACGATCAAGAAAGTTTTACGATTGTTGTTTCACAGGTGGAATACGTGAAAAATGTTTTACTATTGTTTGTGAAATAAGTACAAATTACTAGCAAGCAATAAATGCGACATTTTTACCGCCGCAACGATTTAGTACGGGACTGGGGATACCATTGGCACGTTTGAGAACATTAAACCTGGGCCCAACTGTTTCTCGCCATCGACACTCGACTCGGGCTTTCTTTACATGAATTCGAACGGATGCTACTAAAAAGTAATGGTGGACTGCGGAAATACAATGGAATCCTGAAGGCAATATTTTTACAAGACGGATCCGTTTCCATTTTATTGGCGATTCAGGTGTTTCCGGTTGAAAAGTTTAGGTCTCAGATGAAAAGGAAAATCTCAGATTTAACGCCGGTTTTACAATTTCTACTTTAACTTCCACTTCAAATTTTCCTTTGTCAAGCAGCCTAGCTGATAGCCAGATTAAATCTTTATCCTTATTCCAGTACCTATGTATTGAAAAATTAATTCAGTTCTTTCAAAACAGAACATATTACGGATTCTGGCGGAAAATCGTAATGAGGAATAAAATAATTACGTTTTAGCGATAAAGAGGTGATTTGTATTTTTATCTCTGCGGACATCGAGTCCACATGGCACTTAAAAGGAATGAAGGTGTACTCGTGTTAAACCCGAGTTTGTAAACACTGCACGTATCGCTGGCCGGGATCACCCCCGTCCGCCAGCATTGCATCGGGGCTTGGACCCAGACATTTTTTCGTTTCACCAGCATAGTATGAGGGTAATGGCTTTGAAAATTTCAAGATTGTATTTTTTATACACTTCGTTGGCGCGAACAATTTCGGTTGTCATTGATAGACAGCCGAATGAAGTGTTCAATAATGGATGAAAGTGCTCGGGACAGTTTATGAAGCAAGAAAGCTAAGGGATTACTGACTTAATGGCTAAACCAACTCAGGATGAACGTTAAAACATACAATAACTTATTGAAAGTCCACAGTGTGGCTTCTATACAATCTCATGCAATATACAAGTTACTTGAGGAAGCAATATTCTCTGCGGCTACTAAACAGACAGTAGCTTTACAATACAGGTAATATTCAGCCTCCGTTTCATAGCCCGCGGTGGCAACGTTAAAATATGTTTTAATTATTAGATGCGAAGTGTGAGTGCAATAAATATTACGTAGTGCGTACGCGGCGTTCTCTGTAAGGATTTATTGTGCAGTAGTGCTTCAAGCGGCCTTCAATTGGTGCATTTACCCCGCGATCCATAAAATGGGTCCTCGCGAGTCCCTCAGAGAAAAATTTAAAGAGATCGATATACTGACTCTACCTTCACTTTATATTTTGGAATGTATTTTGTATGTCCGCAAAAATCGAGGGCTTTTCAAAACTAGAAGTGACTTCCATAATTTAAATACACGCAGTAAGCACGAAATTGTAATACCCAAATTCAGATTAACGAAAACTAGCAAGTCTTTTCTTATAAACAGTATACGCTTTTATAACAAGTTGCCTAAGTCAGTTATAGAACTGACCGATGGAAAGTTCAAAAACTACATCAAACGTGTCCTTGTTAAAAAAGCATATTATAAAATCAAGGACTACGTTGAAGATAAAAAATTTGGCTTTGACACCCTCTGCGCATGCGGCTTCCCTGGTAACTCATAAACGGCACAAATATATGGATATCTCTAACTATTCTCAATCTCATTTTTTTTTCTCTTTTAATTAGACTTTTTACAATATTTTTCAATCATCATTATAGCCCTTAGCTAAGAATAGTTACAGCACTGATTACAGTATTTGTGCCACATGTTAAATTTAGTGTTGTGGTTTTTTTTTATTACCTTTGTATAGATTCTTTTACCTATTGTGAATGTGTGAACATTGTAGGCTTTCTAGTTTTCTAGATGATTGTTAACATTTGTTAACTTTTTATTTCGTGCATTTTTTTTTTTTTTTTAATTTCGTACGACTTATTGTCGGGCCTACGTTGTCCCCCCATATCCAAGTACTAATGCTGTAACATGGAAATATTGTAAACAAAACAATTTAAAAGAGTAACCATGGAGTTTCTTGCCGGTTCTTCTCCATAGGAAACGACTAACCCGAACCGTGCACCTTTTGTCGACGTTTTATAAGTGCCCATGTAGGCCTATGTAAAATAAAAATATTTGATTTTGATTTTGATTTTGATCCGGCTTTAGAATCGATTTTATTCCTTCACAGCACATTTAAAGTATTATTGTTAGTGCACTTGGAACTATTTCGCAATAGCTTTGTAGATACAAGTATTGATAAAGTAATTGTTGCAATAGTATTGATTAGTTATATCACAGGATATGTACATACATTTATCATATTGCAATTAGCGCTTAGTAGGTAAGTATAATTTTCAGGTCGAGAAGAGGTAATGTTTACATAACATAATGCGCGTTTGAGTAAATTTCGTACAATATGCATTTACAGTCCACACCAATAGATCGTACGATGGATTTCGTTCGTGATATAATCCCACAACTGATAATCGAATCGGAAAAAAAGGGAAACCAAATCCAGTGATGTACGAATCGAGATAGAATCAAATCGATTTCAGTGATACGGAATGCTGTAAAAGTTTGAAGTTAGTAATAAAAGTTTCTCAGAATATGGGCACGGGCAGTACGTTATTGCTTCGCCACTCACGTAATCCGCGTTCGTGTGAGCGAATCGTAGAAAGATTATGATGTATGTAAAGATGACGTAATAAAATACCGGTAAGTATGAGTTCTAAAGAATAATAGAAGTAACACAAAATGCGATTTGATGGTCTCAACCACGGATTATATCTATGGTCTCAACAATTATAAAGCCCTTGTTATTACCTTTATAAAAACCAGTAAAAATAATTTGTTCATGATTGGTGCTCATTAATAAGGAGTTGATAAAACACCTCATAAAACCTTGCATCTTTATAAAATTTACTTTTTTAGGGTTCCGTACCCAAAGGGTAGAAACGGGACCCTATTACTGAGACTCCGCGATCCGTCCGTCTGTCTGTCCATCTGTCACCAGGCTTTATCTCATGGACCGTGATAGCTAGACAGTAGAAATTTCAGAAAATCACAGATGATGTATTTCTGTTGCCGCTAAAATAAAATATTTAAAGGGCTCCCATAGAACAAACGTGATTTTTTGGCCGTTTTTTGCGATAATGGTACGGAACCCTTCGTGCGCCGGTTTTTTTAATTGATTATAGACAAGAACGTTAATTTTATTGCGTTGCATAAGCTAAAACAATTAAACTAGATAAATAAGTTGTCATCTACATACTGTATATCAAATTGAAAAAGTTATGAATGCGAGTTCATTTTGGCACGGAAATCCAATCAGAGCACAATCCATGTGTAATGGCAGAACATTTTTACGGTTTGCACAGAATGCCACGGGGAATAGATTTTCAGTGCGTCCCAAGTATAAATCACGCCGCCAGATGACGCCCCATTCCTGAATTCTGAATGAGCTAGCCGAGACTTACTTTAAATTAAGGATTCTCATGCTACCTCCTGCATTTTATGAAGTTTTGCCGTTTACTGCTTTTGTGTATTACAATTCTCTTCATGCAATAAAAATGCAAACGAATATTTTTTTGGTTATTCTTTCGTATGCGAGTAGTCTCTGCCATGCATTAGGAAAATACAGAGTAAATATTTTTTTTCTAAAAATAATTCCATGTTTTACAGTTAAGGAAATTCGAAATACATCAATTTTGATAGATTATTCCTTTTCTACTATCGAAAATGTTTCATAAAATTTGAATGAGTGCCAAATTTTTGAAAAGTATGAGCCGATTATGGGATTGCACTAAAATTGCATGCGTTTCCATGTATTTACAGGCCTGTGTTCAATGCAAATACTTCGACAAGATAGTCGCATAGGCAAATATTGCTTATAGGTAACGAAGAAAGAAAGGCGTCGTTTAGATTGAAGATAGGTTCATAAAATAAGTAAAATACGAGTATAAACAAGCCTCAGTGTTATCTACAGTACTCAATGGGCTTAACAATGTTAAGTTCACTGACCAATGGTGGCCGACGATAAAGATTAGCCGCTACTGCGTCCATTAAAAGTATTCGCAAAAAATATAGTACGGAGAAAATTACACGCGTTGTGGTGGTGCCATTTAAGGATCATAGCAGGAAGCATAGCGACCGGTCCAAGACGGCACCGCGGGATAGGAACGCCAGTAAAAAACGAATCACTTCAGATAACTGAACATTCTCACAAGACTCGGATAAAGTACCACTGTGACAAATATGGTATTGTTTTTAATACCGCTAGTCGCTACGCTAGAACCGTATTGATTCTGCTTAACCTTACCACGGGGTCTCATAGCTAATAAAGAAAATTTGGTTCAAATAAATCTCACTAGATGGCGCGACATGTACACACAATTCAATAGAATATAATAATTGTGTGTAAAATTAACATTTTCTGGATTTGAACATAAAAATTGTATGTTCTTATTTAATCAACTCTCCTAAGTACAAAATTATGGAATATTGGGCTCTTAATTCACATTTCAAAGATTATTTTAACGGATCATTTAAAATTGATGCCAGTAGATGGAGCATTTATTAATTTATGAGGCATTCCGCCCGATTTTTTAAATTTGCATTGTAACACATTTTGGCGCAAAGAGACTGTAAAAACGTGCAAAAAAAATCTATAAAACGAACCTTCACTGTATTTAAAGAAATATATTCACGAACCTAGTAAACCCTTTTACTTGCAAGTCGCTGCTAACACCATCTGTTGCCGTGAAACGGGATCGAACGCGATTGATATACTTACAAAAATAACAAGATTAATCAGATGAAAAACGCTAGTTACGTCGGCACGGTTTCTTTGTATGGGATGAGGCATATGTATGCTAGTATTATATTATCTGTGACCTTACCATGTAAGATCACTATAAAAAAGTGATTTACAGGCATTCCTAAGGCTTCATAATTCCTACATTGTGTAGCCTGCATAGCTCACATAAGACTTGATGACGCCTTATAATAATAGTGGAGAAAATAAAAGACTACCCTTTGAGCAAAATATTCCGAAAGTTTGCGGTTTTTATGCGAGCAAACGGCTCTCTGTAAATCGCATCATCAACATGGTCAAAGTCCAACATAATTTTATTTTGTAGGTTTTACATTCATTTCGTCACTTCCAAAGAGCAATGCTATATTCACCACCGATTTTATACGAGCAGCGATAAAAACGTGTACGTTGGTGTTGCAAGCATGAAAAAGGAAAATGATGTGGGAAAATACGGAGATACATCGTTGGTACGTTTTCGGCAGCACTAACACTGATAACAACACACCATTTGGTTCTATACCAGAATATTTTCCAGTTGAACCTTCTGTTTTCGTTATTAAATTTATGCAATACAGGAAGATGTCAGTGACCGCATGTAATGTGATTCGCTGCGGTATCCGCCAGCGTGTATAAAATTGATTTATTCACGTAACTATGTGGTACAACACAACCCATAGGAGTCAAATGACAAACTGCTGTGCTTTGCAGATCTCTGATCTCCGTCTCATATTGTCTAAAAGCTTCCAGCTTCTTAGCTTCTATGCGGATGTTCAAGGAGCGTAAAATTTCCCTTGTTAAGAGGAAGTAGTACACACTTGGGTAATTTAATCTGCCCATACGAGAGAATTAATGGCGCCGTCACCGGTGATCCGCATTCAATAAATTAAATTTTAATAACGACGTTAAACGCGTTATAACAAGGAATAAGGTAATGAATTATAATTATGCGCGGAGCGGCCCGACCCACGCGTTCTAATGACTATGGTACAACATTAGCCAAACACAAATTACCAAGAAATGTGTAAACAGGTATTAAAGGCATCGCCGAGTTTTACGTAGCCGAATTAGGGGAGAGTAATGTTCCCTTGTTGTTTTTTATCATTCTTCCCTAATTTATTTTTTGCGTTACTTTGCTGATGACGCGGAATTAATGCGTTGCTTGAATTAATTACCATTAAGTTGTTAAACTTTTATGGTAGATATTTAATAAAGAATTGCAACAGAAGCTTTTGTTGGCTTACAGGATTAATTGTCGGTATTTAACTGGTCAGAAGCCCACACAGCGATAATATCGACAGCTCGTTAACGTTTAAGTTATAAATTTTAGAGACCTGCACCACAATGGCGGGCGTGGTTGAAACGCGTAATATTTTCTACTTACGCTGAAGTTGGAACTGCTTCTGCAATATACGAATGTTTTAATAACATAATACTTTTTAATAACTAAATACATCTTTACAACCAGTAACATTCCACATCAGTGTTCTGGTTCATAGTTTCTGTTAAAAAAGAACAGTCAAAAGTAAAACCAGAGCTGTTTGCGGCGAAGCATTTGCATTTCCAGTCAGCGGGCGTAAATGTCCGGCTTCCCCCTAAAGAATATTGGTTTGCATAATAGCAATCACGATCACAGTAGCTACAAAGTTACTTTGCTGTTGTCCACTATCTTACTGTCTTAGGTATAAAGTTGAGAATAGATAAGGATGGGTGTATTCTGTAGGCTGCTTTACATTGCTCTGTGGTATGGTATTGAATGACGTGTCCTTATTTCAGTGCGCCGCATTCACGTCATCGGAGAATAGATTGAAATGAATAGGAAATGTATGGAATAGACAGGCATGTACCGTTGTTGTGTGAACTGGTGTGATGTAGCTAAACCACTCCTCGTTAACGTTCCGAGCATCCAAATGTACCTGTCTGAGCTGTAGCTATGTAATGATGCTTAAAGATGGCTGGCAATAAAAATATTTATTGCATTGCATTTAGACTTGGAGCCATTGTGGTTAAGAAAGACAAAAGGAAAGTAAAACAGTTGCCGTCAGTCGACTCATAAGTTGTTGTTTTGCGGTTGTTGCTACAACAACTCGTATCGCCAGTTAGGATGCAAGTCGCAACTATGTAAGATGTATTATGTGGTACTAGTTTGTTTCCTTTAAGGCGCCTCCCCGAGCAAAACGCCGCGCTAGTCGTTTTTGTGCAGTTTTTAAGAGCTATCTACTCTTTATTTATAAAGAAATATCAATTAATAAAAATACTTTAAATTTCTACATAATGTTGATTCTAAAATGGTAGTACATTTTTTTTTTAAAGAGGTATATATTTTACTAATCTCCTTCCAAAAAAATGTAAAATAATTATTGATAGCATGCATCTCCTCGTAAAGTGTTCATTAATTATTTTTTATACTAACACTAATGGATAGACAATTTGATAACGAACATTTTGTAAGTTTTATTTTTTTCAAAAGACCAATATTCGATTTTATAATGATTTTATTCTAAAATCTGGGCGTATTCACTACCGTAATTCATGCGCCACCAGTGCCGCTAGGCCAATAGGAATGCTCATATCGCATGCTGATTTTTTGGTCAGGGTACGGCCTTAAAATCAAAACAGAACAAGGAGTTGGCACCCTCCATAAAGACTTCTTTTGGCTTCACGCAGACTGGTCGATTTTATTGAACGGAATGCGTGACGCCCAGAACGGATTAAAGCCATATATTGGAAGTTTAAACTTTGTCCTTGTATCATGAAACCTTTGATAGAGTTATTTGTTTCAGGTTAACACAAAGGCGAAAAGACCCTTTCAGACAAAATAGCCACAATGCGTCATCTAAGAATTGCAAACGTTATAAAACATTGTAATAGTAAAGACAAGTATGTAGTTACGAAGATCTCAGTACTTCGACATTTAAGTGTGTCGTAACTCCAAGTTAAATGTTGCTGGTTATTTCCGAGTGAACAATAGAAGACTAAAGAAAGGCAGTGTGTTAGGTAACAAAATAAACGTTAAGGTGACCAAACTGCTGATTACAACTTATTTCGACAAGGAGAAGATAAAACATTAAATTGTATCATAAAAGAACCATTTATCTACCAAGAAAGAAGAATATAATGTGCAAAAGCTAACCGTGTAACTGTAAAAGTTTCACGAAATACATGTTTGCCTGCATCTCTTTTGATTCAAGAAAATTGGAGACATGTCCGAGGAAAGAAGCTTAGGGGCATAGAAAAGCTGGTTGATAAATCTTTGAAAGATAAAATGTGGGCAAATATAAAATTCTGAGCTTACAGAAAACTTAAAATGCTCAAATCCTGCACTAAACTAAGCTGTTTCAATCTTGAAATGGAATAAGAGTTTATTGCTCTTGCAGATAGATACCTATTTTGTGTTTGCCATAATTTTCTAGTTGTTTGGTAGTATATAATAATATATTGGTAGGTTACTTCTGATGCCGGATACAAGAACAGTTTGGTCCTTCGAGACGGCTACAAGGACATTTGGTCTCCAGCTCTACAAGAAGTAACAACAAGAATAAATCTGAAGAAACCTGGGAAGAAAGGGTTTCATTTACATCAAAAATCAATACAGTCCACAACATTCTGGTGTTGACCACATCATCGCTTAACATCAGGCGAGATAGAAGTCAAAAGCGAGAATATTAAAAAAGGCATTTTTTATTTAGCTTTTTATTTTAAACTTTTTAGAGAGCAATGTTTGCTGCAGCGCCCCATGGTGAGTTATCACCGTAACACCTATCTATAAAATCAAACCCGAACCCATAACTGAAAACTGCATCTAAATCTGACTAGTAGTTTTGGAGAAAAATGGCAAAATGGATTTGCACAAACAAACATCCTCTCACCCCAAACGCATATAACGCGTCTCCGTTCCGTCGTGGGTAATAAAATAAAAACAATTGAGCCAAACTGACTGAGCTCTTGTTCGAGATGTCTCCATTATTAGTAGCTGTACATCAACTGAATAATATTGAATGCATCCTACTGTATCTTGTTCTTCATTCGCATTACTTAGTCTTGTAGTCTTCCATATCTGTCTTACAAGTTTTTAATACCGCTATAGAACGCGTGAGATATTCACTTAATTGAATTAACACCGGTCATTTCATATTTAGTTTCAATAATTTATTTATCTTCCATGCGTGTTTCCAGTGTTTGTTCTTCGTATCTCCGTGGTAGTCCGGGAACTACGGTTGGTGCGGCTAGCATGCCAACATCCCACGAGGTGTGCCGAGTCGATGACCTTTCTCTCCAGGAAGTCTATACCTCAAATTAATAGCTCACTCCATCTCAAAGCCGTTAATAGTTATAGCATTAAGTTTAAGCTGTGTTTTAAAATGATATACAATTTTGAAGCTGGGTATAAGGTACCTATTGTTTTGTGTAGTGCTAATTAAATTAATTCATTTCGTTTGTTTTGATATTAGACGAGAATTACAATGATGCTGGTACAAAAGGTACAGTTTATGTATCTGTCTGTGTCCGTAACTGCAGTTATATTTTATGACGTGGATAAACTTAGATGTGTAAATCCCTCATTTCTCATGTATGCAGTAAAACATTTCAGAGCGACACGTATGATATCGCCAATGACGTTTGTCCCAAGAGTTTACTGGTACTGAGAACTTTCATATAACCAATAAACTTGTAATACATACATTCATAAATCTTGTCGATTTGTGACTTGTTTAATGGGAAACTTTAAACCTGCTACTAAATGGGATGACAATTTCACATGTTGTACCAAGGTATCCGACAAAATTGTTTGAACTGTAAGGTGTTGTTTCTTTTTGTCGATAAGATAAACAGTTTGTTTCCTTTCATACCAGTCTAGTCTATAATTCAGGAACAGTAAACAAACGGTAAATTGTAGCAGTAAATTTTTGATAGATAATGTATGTTCTTCGTGGAAAAATCAAAGAAAGAGATTGTACAAAGTTATTAGAATGGGGCCATAGGTTGCGGTAAACACAGAGGACCAGATATCTGAGGCATTAAAGGAGACAGCCTCGTGCAGATAACCGCAATATAAACGAACCGTAAAGCTGTTTGTTCACTGCTTTTACGATTATTTGTTGGCACTTTAGTGCGACGAAAATTCTCAAGGAACGGGCAAAGAAAAATATCACGTAAGCAGAATAGGACTGCAAAAGATAACATCACTGTATTGTTACGCTGCCTTCTTTGAGCGATAGTAAAAGTGATTCTACAAGCCACAGATAACAACGACTACCAGCATCGTGGAAAATGTAGTGCGATGTCTAATTTACAGGGTCCGCTATCCAGGCAGTAAATTCCGTGCTGGACCGCGAACATTGCATTAGCGGTTACGCCTGTTTAAACAACCCAAACACTAGCCGCTTTGAAGTGCCGATGGCAGACGTTGTTTGACACAGGGCCAAACAATGAACCTTCATATACTCAACACCTCCGCTTTTTAACATCTTCGACGGTGTGTCTGGTCTGGTACAATGTTTGGGTTTGGAAACAAATTGAGAAATTGTTATCGTGTATTTACTGTTCCGAAGGGAAAGTTTCACACAAGGAAAACATTTGCTTTTTAAGTTCTGTTAAATATTATTGTTGGCGAAGTTAAATACGATGAGAACTCCGGGAATATGATGAGATAGTTTCCTAGAAGGAAAAAAAAACAAATGTATTTTTACATTTGTTTTTTTTTCCTTCTTGGTGGGTAACCTCTATTTCTAAGAATAATAATTTGCTTTCTTCTTTCTGTCTTCATAACTTGCCTGTCGTAACATTTACTACGTGTGTATCAGATCTGTTTGAATGCATTTGTCAGAGAACACAAGCGAACATGAAGCGTACATCAAACGCACAGGAACTCTTAAAATAAACCACATGAAAAATGTTTGATCGCCATCGATTGACCTAATCATGTCGGCACCGTTTACTTTTTGGACTAATTAAAACGCAGAACAAGATGCATGTTTCTCATAAACATGGCGGAGAAGTGCAATGTATGGTCATCGTCTTGCGGCCCGTACAAAGTGTAATAGCTTCATTGCCCAACCGTGCGTGGAGAAACGTTAAATCAGCCTCGTTCACCTACGGAACATTACACCAGGATATCGAAAAACGTAACGATATCAAACGATTGCTCCTTCAAACGTTTCTACAATCAAAATAATATTGAGTTTCCGACATACGATTTCAAAATGTAATAGGCAATTCTGATACGAATGTTCATATTGTTTGGTGGCTCGTTGTTAAAGAAAAACAAAAACATAAGCTATATTATACCTATTATGTTTATAAAAACAACAGCCAGCCTATAACAGATTCTCAAGCACTTTAACGACTAACGCCAACGACCTTGAGGGAACAAAACGCGCACTCGTTTCACACCCGCGCGACCCAAAATTTAGTAATTTTTTGTACTTGTCTTATTATACTATGACTTAAAAAAAAGCGTCAGATCAAAATGTAGATAATTCAATTGTCTTTGAGATGGTCTCGATTTCATTAAAATACACCCAGCGGTTTTGGTGGGTTTGTCGTGTTTTTGACTGTTTTAGACATAACTTTACAAATTAATTACACTATGTTATACGAATAAAACTCAAAATTTTCTTAGATCAAATTATTACGAAAATGGTCTGTCTAATGTAACATATATTTTCCAAAAAAAATCGACCAGCCTTTTAGGCGTGATTCTCATTACTCAAGGGAAGCGGCGCCTTAACCGCGACTTGAATAAGGTCAATAAGTTTAGGCGATATTCTGCGTACTGAAGCGTCGATGGCATTTCAGTATACATAGGTCAATGATTGACATTCTATACTAGGAATAATCAATTGATTAATCTTTAAACAAGATCCGATGTCCTTTAAAATAATCATTAGCGGTAGAGTAAACAGCAGCTATATATGGTGAAATCGAGCTAAAGACGGTCAGTTGCACTATACAGTGGATTGAGTGACATTTAATCTATCATAGGTACAGAACAGGCAATATTTCACAAGCGTGTGGTTACAGCAAGTTTGTGCAACAAGCTCATAGTTATTCAACAAGTACACAAATCAAGGTTGTTAACCCATTTTCGTTACGGTCTGATACCACTCTGTGTGGCTTCCTCGTATTCATTACGTTTTGCTGGTATTCATTCACAAAAGCCGTTTGATCGAAATTATGTAACCTTTTTGCCCTTTTATATTTGAAATACTTATCTCGATGTTAGTCATGGTTTATATCAGGGCCGCAGGGGTCACCAAATGGCGGACCGCGGTAATATAATTTACCTGTATTACTTGAGTACGTAATTCAATCATTTGAGACTTACCGATGAACGTCTCCAAGATTTAATGACAATAGTCTGCACCAATTTTAGCCCCAACTTCAGACAGATATTTCAAGGCAAAAAAAAACATTTATCACAATTAATTGTTGAAATTATTTAAATTTTAAGAATGTTAATACACGTGACGATGCAGGTATAAAGGCGCAGGGGGGGAGGGGGGACACAACTATTTTTTAAGAAAAGCACAGGCAATGCAGGCGTGATATTACGGCTTCTGTCTAGTGTATATTTTCAGAGACTAATGCATGAAAAATTAGATTCGATAGCGTCTTGCCACTGTTTTGCTCCATGTTGCTTCGCTTCTCGAAAAATATTTGAAATATGATCTATTCAATATACAAAGATAACAAAAATCTTCAGTCAATTTTGAAAGATAAACTCAAGCCAATACCGTGATATTTAGTGCTTGGAACTACAGCCCGTGGGACCGCAAAACTATGTACCTACATGGCTGAAAACTTCACAAACATCATTTATTTTTGAATTGGAAGTTATCTCACTTAATAAAGATAGGTTACATCTGCAAATAATTTATTTAAGGCGCAGATACCCACCCCTGAGTAGCTGAATGCTAGATCCGCTGTGACTATACATATCTTTTTTATTGTAGATAGGCTCGCGCTTTACCAGTACCTCACCTGATGGTAAGCGATGATGTGGTCGACGGTGGAGCGCGCTTGCATTAGACATTTTTTTTAATAATTTGATCTAAGATTATTTTTAGTTTTTCGTATAACATCTAATTAATTTGTAAAGTTATGTCTGACACGGACAAAAAAACGACAATCGTAGCAAAAATATTTGCGTATATTAATGAAATTGTCTCCACTTCAAAGACAATTTAATTATCTAAATATTGATCTAAGGATTGTTTTAAAAGTCATAGAATAATAAGGAAAGTACACTACTGAATTGTGGGTCGGCGCGGGTGTGAAACGAGTGCGCGGTTTTTCCCATCAAGATCGTTGGCGACGGTCGTCGTCTTAAATGCTTAATTTCTCGCGAAAACTGATAGCCTTAATTATTTGGAATTGAATAAACAAATACATATTTTTAGATTGAATGAAAGGATAAACTTTACAGGGATCACAAGTTAATTAATTACGACCGCGAAACGAATTTTGTATTCGAACCTTCAAAATGAAATGTAGTTGTGTTGTGTACTAAGCAGAGGTACCCAGTGTCAGTCAGGATTAAGAGTCGACTAATCTTCTACGTGACATGTTTTTTATATCTTACTTACACATACATTATTTTAATAGTTTACAATAGGTAGTAGAGGCGGAGCTGGCAGGGCTGAATCAGACGACTTTGAAAACTATGACGATTTTTAGGATTCCGTACCCCGAAGATATTTTTAACTTCTGATTGACCTATGAACTTGAAATTTGATGATAATGTTTATTATTAAGTATATTTTACTAAACAATAAAAACACTTTATTGGTCTTGATTTTTTCTTTGGTACGGAATCCTAAATGTGCGAAGTCAGACACGTACTTGGCCGGTTTTTAATAGTCGTATGATTTAGGGAAGAGCCATAATTTTTCGTCAGAATTTCCTATCTATTTCATTTTGAGTCAAGCCGCGCCCGATTTATTGAAAATTAACGGCTCAGCACGTTAAAGGTCAAACCGCACTACGCGTCGCTCTGCAAATTTTTCGTCAGACTTTCCTATCCTTCAACGTGCTTTAACGTGCGACCTGACCAAATATACTTTGTATGAAATTGTATGAGATAAACCGCACTACGAGGCAGCGGAACTACGCGACGCGACACTTTATCTCATACAATATATTTTGCCGCGTCGCTCCGCTGACGCGCAGTTACGCCCAGTGCGGTCTGACCTTAAACGTCCTTTTTGGATAAGTATCTGAAAGTAGACCCCTGATTTTCAGATATATTGTCGGTGTCCCCTCAGCAAGCCGCACCTATTCAGCTACCAACTTTTCGCCCTGAAGCTTGCTCAAAAACGTTGCCAGCTTTCCCCTCTATAGGTGCTGTTACTATCAAAATTCAACATTCGAATAGCTGTTCAATTGTTATCCTCGTAACAATGGCAATGGTCTAAAAAAACTGTTCCAAAAAGTTCCAAATAAACTCCGCAACGCATTTTCATAGACATTCTGTTCAGAAACAGAGCAATCTCTTTCAACTTTTATTTCGAATACATTACGTATAACTGGGCACGGCGTGCAACGGTGCATTCACATTCATACAGCCCGTAGTTCCGAGTACAATGTTTTAATAAATCACCAAGTAACGAGCTTGTTACAGACTTACAGTACTTACAGTAGCCGTTTCGCCAAATCAGGATACCGGTATGAAGACCGATATATTTCATTCGAAAACGCTGTGGTTCATTGACGAAAGATAGCGAAGTGGGTGAGCATTTGCATCGCACTTGAAACGGTGAGATACAGCTACTAAAATTATGTTAGTGCTGAATATGAATATAAATAGACTGATACTGAATGTCCAGTCAAGTTTAGAGTTATGTAGATGCTTGCGGATATTGCTTCAACTAAATCTATTTGAACGCTGGTTCGCAGAAATCTCTAAGTGCAGAATCGTAAAATTCAACGTTTTGTATCAGCGAATGTCTCATAGTCTGTCGTATCCTAACAGAGAAAAAACGTCATTGTCAACTGCAGAAAAGGTTTTGTTTATTCATCTTGTTTTAGACTCGAGTCGTGGTAATAGCAGTATAGTTCTCGCCAAACTTCTTGGCCGCCCTGAAGTTGGCTACGATGGCTGCGCAGTAGTAAATCACCTACAAAAAAAAGTAGATTTAAAAAATAGAAAAATAACCCGACTGCTTAAAAGGCGAACTTTTGTTCTTGTTTACGTCTTTTTAGTTCGCCTTTTAAGCAGTCGGGTTTTTTGATTTTTAAATTCACTTTTTTTATTTATAACTTTTTAGTTATTTTTTTTTAGGATTAGGTACATTTAAACATATAAGTGTAACATATTTTTGAAATAAACTCTTAAAATCCTATATTTTGATACCCCACAAGACGGGGTTGGAAGAAAAATTTAATTGTGGCTCCCACAATATGGCGCCCAAAATCCGCCATTTTTCTATTCTCCAATTATAATGTAGCCAGTGACACTCGCACGGTTAAGACGAATCGATTGACGTAAGATCAAAATCGGCCAATGCGTTTGGTCTCTAGAACGCCACATAGGAACAAACATACATACATAGACTGATAAACACATTATCTTCCTTCGGCAGTCGGGTAAAAACAGCGCCGATCCGCGCCTTGCACATCGGAAAGCTAACTTCAGGGCGGCTAAGAAGTTTGGCGAGAACTATAATAGGTATATCAGGGTAACCTTATTCCGATTCCGAATTAATAGCCATCGATAACGGACGATCCTAAACATTAGCTATAAAGCAAATGTGGTACTGTAAAAACAACATAAATGATTTATGAACTCTTAAAGTACTTACTGAAAACACATTACTAGACTAATCTGCGTTAAAGGAGGAGGCAATTAAATCAAGCTGCAGAAATTACACGGATGTCGAAACGATGATAACGTATTTGAATAAGTTAAGAAGAATAGAATAACGCTTAGTTATTCTCCAATCTCCCGTTAGAATACCATTCTATAATGTAACCAGAATTGAATATGTATTTAGTTTGCATTTTATATCCACACTATCCATAAAGTAACTGTAAGCTTTGGTTCGATTAGCGGGACTGACTCCGGGTTAGGATCCACCTCATTAAAATTTTACTGCAGCATCGGTATGATAAGATAAAGGGGAGGGGAGTCGCAAGAGACGTGTATTCGCGTAGAGGTGTTATGTTATCAGCAACTTGATTTTTCACTGTAGAATAAGCCTAGCAAACTGAATCCAACAGGTGTATGTTTACGGAAACTAACCAAGAAGCTTAGCAATCCAATGATTTATTTAGGTGTCATCGCATTGCCTCTCACATTTACATATTCCGTCGCTTAGAAAACGTAATGTAGGCGCGATGGGTAGAGCTTTATGCTAAATACGTGTGTACACCCGCATACAATGACAAGAACCGACGGCGAAGTGTGGTATTTCACAAGGAAGTGGCACTAGGGATGCGGTCGAGCATTCGCCAAGTCCGCCTTGCCTTCGGCTAGGGCTGTCAATCTCGTGACCACGACACAGACAAGGTGCAAGCTTCCGGCAACTAGCGGTGAGACCCTGTATATAGCAAGTACAGGTTTCCCGAAACCGATACAACCAAGAACTCGTACTAAGGTAACGTGATATATTGCATCCGTCATATCGATGCAGTTAAGCAGAAGAACGTATGTGGGAATGGCGAAAAATGTCTATCAAATGTTCACTCCTTCGTGCAAATTCAGATTCAATGTTGTAAAATTAAAATGTAACAATGTTGCAGACGAATTTTAGGCTTGATTTTCACAAAGGATTTGTATCCGAGCTGCACTCAACAAGACTAGCAATTTCTTAACCCTGCTCAATCTGCCGGAGAAAAGGACGACACGGGTTCAAGAAGATATGGGCGGACTTTTCTTTTTACAAACGGCTACACTATTATTACAAGAATAGTAACTGAATAACGAATTGTTTACAAGAATTGAGCGGTATGAACGAAAAAACAAAATCATGTTTATGGCTTCATATTGAGATTGGAAGTGTAACTAAGTCTTTATTCTAGTGCAGGCAGTCGGGGCAACTTATAGTTCACGACTAGCTTCAGGCGCCAGGCGTCACCTGTGTGGTCCGCCGCCGCATTCCTGCAGGTTAATACTTAATTATGTGCCTTACCTCTGTTCTACATATTCAAATGCATGTAAACAGACCACCGCACGTGATAAATGGAATATTTAATCCATAACGCCGGTTGAATAAAGCCATCGGTGAAGAAAATTGTTCTCTATCACGAATAAACAGCACGTGAACATGACAGTTTTATGGAACAGTAATTTGAGGTCGGTTTGATTTACGTGTATGAAGCTTTGGTCTGTATAATTATCATTTAATTGCGCACCGAATAAATAAGCCATTAGGTCAACGAAATTGTAGGAACTAGAATGAGACGCATGACGGAAAATTTAAATAAGATTTTCTAAATGTCGTTTACTTGGAGGAGAATTCGCCATCCACTCGGTGCTACTTTAGTAAATAGAATTTTCACGCGTTCGCTCTAAGTATACGACGGGCGGCTGCAATTTGTCAGACGCCTCAAGCAAGCCCCTTCAAAACACACAGCTGTTGTTAAATTGTATAAGAGATCCTCCATTATAAAAGTCCGTGTATAAACGTTGACAGTGCCTATCTAATATTCTGATTTAAATTAAAAGTCAAGATGTTGTACGAAAAAATCAAGAAGTAAATTAATGGCGAAGATTTGTGGCATGACAGCTTCAGGCCATGAAAATAAATTATCTAGGCACGATTGCTCAATAGAGACTTATACGGGAACTTTACTATTATGCTAATAACGAGAAGATGATATTGCTACCAATAAAGTTACAACGAGCGATCTAATGCATGAAACTGGTTTCAAAGCTTGGAATGCGTTATTAGATCTATCCAATACATATTAAATAAAACTTAAGCAAGTACAATAGCTATAAAGTGAGGTCTCGTAAAGTACACTATTCTGAATTTCTAATACATCGGGACACAAATAAACTTGCGGATCTTATAACCCTCAGCATTCAGATAAACTATGTTAATAATAGGCGTCAGTCGACGAGTATGCTTTTAAGGAACAAAGTGTTACGGCACTAGCAGTCAATCTTTGCGATATCGGGCTCTCGGTAACTGTTCCTTATCGCGAATAGCAAAAAAGCCTTTCCATGTCAAGAGCTGTCGGTAGAAAAGCCCCTTTGTTCCTGGTACGACACTTATGGACGCGAACTGTGCAAACGAATACGGTATTTGCAGTTTTAGGGTTTGACACCTGCGTAAAATGTGCCGTAGCGTGACAAAGCTTTTAGAAAGTATTTACGACAGAGGTATCTAAAATGAACAGTATACATGATCAGAATAATGTGAATGCACTACTTATACTGAAGTTGTTTTGTCTATAAAGTAGAAACGTTGTAAACAAAACAACTTCAGTGTTTGTGCAAGGAAAATACACAAATAACAAATCCTGAATAATCTGTTTACCTCAGTCTAAAGAAAATGCAACTACAGCCAAGTCCTATAGCTGTCATTGCCACCCCTTCTTATTTTCTTCACGCTATTTATCTTTTCCAATAGCTTTTTCAATTCTCTATGGGGTTACGAGATGAAAACCTTCGATACTACTCTCACAATCAGCTATTATTGGACTATCGTATTCAAAGTCCCATTGTCCGCCCTGGGGCGTTTTACAATCACCTTTGAATTTTCTTTTTATTGCACATTGGAATGTGTTTCTGTT
Source organism: Orthosia incerta (assembly GCA_948252205.1). Taxonomy (NCBI): domain Eukaryota; kingdom Metazoa; phylum Arthropoda; class Insecta; order Lepidoptera; family Noctuidae; genus Orthosia; species Orthosia incerta. Next base: position 15,272,785 of record OX411748.1, read on the forward strand.
GTTAGTGTTACTTAACTTAACGTTAACACTGTGTTTCCTAAGTGAATAGGTAAAGTTCTCCGTCTAGGTTTTTGATGTCTGAAGTTGACAGTGTTTGTAGAAGATAAATACGAGAAATTGCGCAAACTGTTCAATCCATCTTTTGCAATTAATTACTGTGCCTAATTAATAACACCATTGTAAATAAAGGTAACTTTCTCTTATGAAATACGTCAATGTCTGTGTCTGTCGTTTCCATAATGTACACAGATGTACAGTGTATCTACTTATGTATGTATTCGGGTTCAATAGGTAGGTCGGGTGGGGCATGCAGTTAATTTGTAGTCGTGATTGAATTAACGAAGCCGACCGCTTGGCAGAGCTCATTTCGAAAGCTGTTAGATACTATCATCTTATGCCTTTATATTGTCGACCATAATGACGAATGAATTTCTCTCTTATAACAAGCCTACGACTTTATGGCTCCCAGGAATTGGCGAACCGTGGATTCTCACAGGTATGGTACGACTCTGGTAATCTAGCTCAAAATTGAAAATTCATTCACTGTGACGACTTGCCATTGTGTGCCCATGCAAATGAAACGAAAACAGAAACCGAATAGCGAAATATTAATTTCCAACAGTACTGTCGACGGAATTGAACTGAAATGAGAAATTAATCTGGTTTGCTGTGGTGTTGGAGACTGTGCTGAGATTCTTTTTGCCTGTCAACTCGGTTATCTATAAGCTTTATGAGAAGCGATGTATACGATTTATTTCGCAGCAGGGTTCTAGCCTTGATGTTGTCGCCTACATTGGATCTGTCTGTTTGAGAATATTACGCATATCTCAAAGTCGTGTCTGGGTACGCACTGCACAAGTTTAACTGATCATAAACTCTGAACTTTATGATTATCTAGCTTAGGATTAAATCGGTTTGTTTTTGTATAAACCTGCACGAAGTCACAGTCGACTGGACGCTTGTCTAACGAGGAGTGACGGCTCTAGGACACAATACTTGGCGGTTCAGGTGTGTAAATTGTGACGGCAAAGAATGCTGTGCTCACACGAGTCACACGTAAGCCTATCACAGATACAACAAAATTATTTAAGTGGAAATATTGAACGTCAGTCAGAGTTAATGCTTGACGAGGCATAACATGAGTAACATACATATTTATGCGGCAATGTTTATGCTAATTATTGCAATGGGTTATGGAAAAATGTATCTACAAAGAACAAATATAACGGTATCACAATGAAATGTTAAGGCGCCGATTCCCTTGAGTAGATGATTTTAAAATGAGAATCACGTCTAAATGGCTCGTCGTAATTCTTTGAAAAATATATATGTTATATTAGACTATTTTCTTAATAATTTGATCTAAGCAAATTTTGAGTTTTATTTGTATAACATAGTGTAATTAATTTGTAAAGTTATGTCTAAAACAGACAAAAACACGACAATCACACCAAAACCGCTGAGCGTAATGTAATGAAATTGGCACCATTTCAAAGACAATTTAATTATCTACATTTTGATCTGAAGCTTTTTTTTTTTAAGTCATAGAATAATAAGAAAAGTACAAATAACTACTAAATTTTGGGTCACGCGGGTGTGAAACGAGTGCACGTTTTGTTCCCTCAAGGTCGTTGGCGTTAGTCGTCGTCTTAATGAATCACCATCATCAGAGGAAACAAACGGGAAGTTACGTAATTACTCTTTGTACTAGTAAAGAAAGCGGTCAAATGTTAAAGAGATAATTGTTAGTACAGGAAATTAAAGGCATTTAGTAATGTAGGACAATCCTCGGCGGGCCCGCTTGATGGCAATCTTGAACAAACTCGGGTAACTTGTTCTTATTACTGGCAGTAACGCTCACTGTAATCTTGTTCATCTCACGATTTTACAAGCTTTCCAGTTGACATGCGAAATTAGTTTTTTGACTAGATTAAAATCATGAATTCGTGTTCCTACAACTGCTGTATTAAGGTGAGTGTACCTTATTAGATGGCCTCAGTGCCCAGTGATTAGATAATATTGTTTGTTTTGTCTCCCACACTTGATTATACAACTTATCCATATCCATTCTCATTTATTTGCAAAGTTAGTTTGCTTGTTTATTCGTCTGTGAACCGTCTAAGTGCGTGAGTCATACGCGTGGGATTCAACTAGTGTACTGAGTTAGTACTTTGCCAGTTCAAGTGATCATGATTCAAGGTTTCGCGCCGTAGAATATACCTTTAATAAGCTAAGTGTTCTGTGGGAAGTGGTTCATAAACTAATTTCGTTGTGAGCTGAAATAGGCACAATTTTATGTGAAGCTGTAACTAGATGTGTGGTCCAGGATCATATCTTAATTGGTCTGATGAATAACAGTACTGAAATGGGGGAAAACGTAAAACGTATCTGCGAGACGCTGCCTAAAGCTATAAACTAAAAGATCAAAGCTGACCAAGTTCAAAGCGCTGGGCTTTGTTTTTAATTTGCAATAATATGGAGTCTAATAAGACTAACTTATTATGATGCAATTATGCGAGATACTCATGTTGAGTCGGCTAGAACATCGATTAATTTACTTTTATGTGCTGCCGGGTGATTAAAAGAGGCTTTAATATACTTCTGCGTGATTATCATAACATTATATTACTAACTAGGTACCCATTAGAAAAGTAGGACTATATACAAGTACATATATTTATATCATAGTGTATATTTACTAATCAATTAAGTGGGATACCAGTATCGCGTGGCTCACGCTTATCTGTCGAGTATTTTTTTGTTTACGGCTTCATCCAGGGGCGTGGGTTGCAGATAAGTCGAACCCAGGATTTGTCCCAAATGTTTTCAGTGCCATTTGCGTAAAATAAAATCTTTTATGTTCACGCAATCCTCAACAAGAATTCTTCCCAGCAATTCTTTTCATTATTTTCGTCTCACGGTTAAGCATTAAAAATAAAATAAATTACTATAAACAATAAGTGTAGGTAAGTATCTCTGTCAATTAACTTCAAGAAGCTTTTTCTTCAAGTAATTTATTTTTTGTAAGATTGCAATATAAATTGTAATTGTGGATTCGAGACCATTAAAAATTCTCTTCGGACTATTTTTTTGTGTTGACAACATTCCATAAACGGAGAACTTTCCATACCGTTCACGTCTTCGCCAAACATTGTGGGTAGACTGGCATTTATCGAAAGTTAACATAATGTTCTTTCATTATTTTCACTATGGGTGTTTACGACTTAACTCTTTGTAAAGCTTCCGACGTGCTCGATAGATGGCGTCGAATTAGAAGTCACTATGGTTTTGTTACCGCGATTAGGGTATAAGCAAATGGTTTTTTTTTAAACATACTGCAATTATGGAAATACTCAACAATACTCAATATTTAATAATAAAATAGTCATATTCTATGATTTCTATGCAAATTGCAATTGAAATTATTATTTATTAGCTTTCACTGGTATTATTGTGATTAATCGTTGTTTATGAGACATAACTTCATGTTATTTGCAACGCTACTATTATATTATTTACGTTATATTGGTACCTAATTTCTAACGCCAATTATACAAAAAAAGTTACAATAGCAGAGGTACCGATTTCGAATTCTCAAACCCGATGTTCCGATTAGTTCAGCTTTAACAACAAGTGGCTCAAATAATTAAGTAAGTACCATAACAAAATGGTTGCGAGTCCGACTTCCTTAGTCTATACCTACCTATCTACTCTACAAGTTGGTATTGTTGGCTGTCACGAGTGGCGTGACTAAAGACCATCGTGGCTTGATCCATGCGAGGTCATTGGGCCAACATTTGGCGTAGCGATGCCAAGGTCAACCCAAGCTCTGTATTTCCTTCCATAAGTGAACTTGTACTTGTAACTCATAAACTGCTTCATTATTATTCTGATGTTAAAAGATTAAGGATGACGTATCCTTCTTCAAGAACTCAATTCATTATACTGTTGCTGTCACTGAAACAATTTCGGACACTAATGAAATAACCGGGTTTATCGTTTAATATTCGAGGTTTTGTTAACTCAAATGGAAAATAATATTGTGTAAAAAATCGTGTAATAAGTCGATTAGCAAATAGTCCAAATTTAAATTAAAAAGAATATGATCCACTTAAAACATGATTATGACTGCCATTAAAAAAATCGGCCTTGTAATATTTTAATAAGAGTTTTATTGGCACTCTGCCAATTATTATTTTATGTATTTACATTCGCACAACCGGTTTGTGTTGTTAATGGCTGCGTGTTGTTTTTTCTACTTACGTATGTAAACGTAACAATTTGATCTTACGCAAGACGTAACAAGACTAACAAGCAATAGGGAACTATCCGCAAAGCTGCGTTCAGATGGCGCCACAGGTTTCTGCGCAAACAAACTAGAGAAGGGCGTTTTCGGTTTTTTGCGCAATCGGTTATGTATGTGTTTTCATATCGATATCGAAAACGGTTTTCAGATATCGATATCAGTACTACAGTTTGCAAAAGTAAAATGTTATTTAGATGAGCAAACTAACAACGAACTCGAAATAATACTTAGAAAGATAGGTAGCGCATATGGTTCCTAACGTTTGTGAAGTTTGCGTTTTGTTCGTAGTTCGTACGTTTTCGCATTGTTACGGTTTTAAGTTTTGAATTATTCGTTCTCACACGCTAGTAAGGTTTTTATTAGATACAGCTTTTGTAATATCGGTTATTTTGATATCGATATGATATCTAACACATATCCGATATAAGTTACGTTTAGATATATCGGACACATCCCTAAAAAAAAACCAAACTGTCAAAGTCCAGCGACAAAATTTCGCAAAAACAAATAGTGAAAGAAAAATAAAGCTAACTAACTTCCCCAATATTATTATTTGGTTTTTGAACACAAGTTATCTTAAAAACTGTAAAAAAGAGTTCGGTAACCACGAACAGTAGTAGACGCAATGTTGTTATGTTTTTGTTTACTCAGAGCCGTCAAGCGCCATCTGGCGGGAGCAATTGGCAGTAATGTTCCCTATTTGTGATGTTTGGTTATTTTACATTTTACTGTTAGAATAAAAAAAAAATATAAGTATGTAAATAAAATTCCTTGATTACTCATAAGATTTCAGGACTTCCAATTGCCTTGAGAGAGCGCCGTTGCATCGTTTACACGACAGATTTTCAGAACTGGAAAATTCAACAAACGCATTTATTTCTCTTTACCCGTGACATGCAGGTTATTAACCTGACGTAAGTAGTCATTTCACATATCACGGACGTGGTATTTAAAATGAATAGCTAATATAATACAAATAAAAATGGATCATTGAACATTTAATTAACAAGTGCATACAAAGGAAGTAGTAAACTTTGGTACACGGAGCGTGCTCATAGGCCTAATTTTAGAAAAGCGCCAAGTGCGCTTAAACCGATCTCTTAACTCATAAAATGGGAAAGGAAACTGTTCGCAAGTTAGTACAATTTGCATAATAGGGTCACATTTTCCTTGAGTTTTCGTAGAGTCATAGAGATAAGGGCTGAGCAGAATAAGAAAAGGTGTTTCAATGACTACAGCAGATAAGCGGCAAGAAAAATTCATAATTCAGTGAACTACATAAAAAGATTTCTTGCAAAGAAATTCTTACTTATTTTAGACGAATTACATTAAAGTTTGCTACTGCGAGGTTCAGAGACTGACGAGTATCTACGCTACGCTGCTGCTGAAAGAGTTAATAGTCGCTTTTTCCTGAAATGAAAATGAGTTCTATCCCGTGATTAAAATTGTACTATCTGATAATAGTTTCTGGGAACTGTGGTTGAATGACATTACAAGCTTGTGCAATTAATGCCACGTTGTACTGTGGGTAAAACACCTACATGATTTGCCATCCCAATTAGATAAAGAGAATGGACTGAGAAAGTCAGTCTGAATATTGATCGCCCTGAAAAAAAGGCGAAGCTACTGCACGGTCAATACCTGTCTCATTTCTGAAGGTCGTGGTGACTGAGGTGACATGACACTACAGGTCTTGTAATACGGATTAATCCATAGAAATATAAAATACAGTAATACTTGTTTATTATATCTATGGATTAATCAAAATTAAAGGAAAAGACAACAACTGGCTGAACAAATGCTTTGTTTCTTTCCCACTTTTCTGGTCGTATTCATTTCAAAACCGAATAGGAAACGGTCAGTCCATTCCTCTAACTCGATTGTTGACACGATGTAACACAGCGAGCTCATGAAAATTGTTCCTTCATTGCATTGCCATGCTGCACATTAGCTTCTGTTAGTTTTCTCACTATTGCAAGATATACTCGTACATAGTTCCAGGAATAGTCAGTAATTCAAAGCCGCGATATATCATGTCACACCAGGAAATGGTGCACCTTATTTTGTTCTATCTTGTATTATGCAAGGCGTAAACACCGGTTAAATCTTCCTAATGTAGCATTTATGTGCATTTTGATTAGGTACAAGTTAGATAAATTTCAGTCATTTACGTCGTGAATATTTTCAGTATTTTTGAGGTAACTTTCTAAGTTCATCTTGGGCATTAATAATATCGGTGAAGGCATGCATCGAAGGAAACCTGGATTGGAATCCGCCTTGACCAATTAATTATTATTTGTGTCTACTCTGTTTGTGAAAAGGCCAGGGTATTATAAATATGGTAAGTTAAAATTGGGCTTGAAATTTTATATCGCATTATTTATATAAGCAGGATAAACATTCCCCCAATGTTTGTATGTAGTAGAGCGGCGAACGTGACTCCCGGTTTTAGTAAACAAACAATGTTTGTATTGTAATTTCAGCAGGTGGACTTTCTAGGCACGTTTCTGTGCATGAATAACTTAGGAAAAAATGTACTCGCTTATGAGCTGACGACAAAGCTCTAACTTAATATGTTAGGTACTTTCTCCAGAAAATAAACCACGACGTTAGTTATCCTAAAGTTAATTAAAAAGTTCCTAATCTATTCAGGTATTATTTTTATTTTTATCATCAAGGATCACATTAGGGATTTTCCTTGTACACTAGGGTTACTTCTTATTCCAACAATAAGGAAGGACGTCATTATTTCAGATCTTACAATTTAATTCAAATAACAAAAAAGTACAACTACTAAAGATTTTTTTATTTCATTAAAACATCTCAGATAAGTGGCGTAGTCTGACCTTACAGGCCAAATTAACCGGCGCGGCGGAGACGAGAGACGTCCAAAATTCTTTCACGTCCACTAGTCACGGTTGTAATGATTTGTGGTATGTTTCTGCTTACCCAACAATCATTTTATTCCAAGTTCCGGGACGGTTTTTGTTACTCCTCTTTCACATTACTCCAGACGCATGAACATTCAAACTGATTTAAATGGGCAATTCAATATGATGACACCGACACATTCTTGGCACGTGTACAAATCTCCTTGCTTAGAAACTCATTAAGGGCTTTACTAGAGATCTATTATGGGTTTTATTAGAATTGCCATCTAATAAAGTTTTATGTTTGATTTTGACGAGGTTCTAAGCAATTTCGGTTGTTTAGGACCAATTAAAAACCAAGGATCAAAACATTTATTTTTTATTGTCAAGCTATTAGGAAACGTCAACGAGTAAAATTTCTGAGAAACGTATTCAGCTAGTTCTGTTAAACAGTCAAAGGGCACTTTCCGTAATTCAAATACAATAAAACTGATGGTTTCATCATTTGAATGTTACCGTAATGCTGCTTTCTGTTCTTGTGAAGCAGATAAATGCGAAACACAAATAGCTTCAGGACGTTACCCTTGTCAACGCTAGCTTTTCACTTACCTAAGTTATGGCCCTATTGTTCTAAATGCCGAGCGAGTACCGTCCGGCCGCATGGCGGGGTGTCTATCTTGAACAAACTCCTTTGCACCAGCTTATTGCCAGTCATTTTAACTTTCTTCTTTATTAATAACTCACAAACAATATCTTCCGATTCATACTATCCTGTATTTCATTCTAATCGTATTTGTACGCAAAACATTGGCCATATATTGCCGCAATATGTTGGCATTGTTTGAGAAGCCTCCCGTTCGTTACCCTTTGTCATATGGATACGCCAAAACAATGCTGTGATTTATGTGTTCATGGTTTGCAAGTTTGCTCGGTTGCACACCTACTTGTGTATACAGAGGTATGAATGTTCAATAAATTATGTTTGGGACAAACTGTCAGCTACGCGGTTTAGCCCGATATTATCAAATAACTTTCCAAACAAAATGTGACTTCGAAACTTTGAGTTTATTGATAAAGCTTAGAGGAAAAAGTTTGCCTATCCTTGTGTTTGGGAAGATGAAATGCCGGGAAAAGGAAATGTTCTATCAGTGTTAGCGGCCATTAATTCACGAGAGCCCCTAATTGGAAAATCCTTTTCAACGAGAGCCGTTGTAGACTAATGTGCATAATTGGACCCTCGACCGTGGACAATCGCTGGCGAAATGGGGCCATCCCAAGTTTTTGTTTAAGAGCGGAGTGGACAGGCGACATTTAATTCAGAGATTAAAGACGTTATTTTAATATCTGCTGCTGTGCGAACATGGATGGATTAGCATAATCCCTCGTTTTGCCTTGATGATTATGAAGTCTCTGCAATTCTGCGTAAGATTATCTCCGAACAAACTATCTCATCAAGTCTCATTATGACAGGAAGTTACGTGTGGTTGGTGATTCAACTTTATCCGGCTCGGCAACATCCCGGAGTTGAGGGCACTTTGAGTTCCGGAAGAGGCCATGTTGGACAAAGAGTGGCGACGAAGCTGAACAATCAAACTTAGGTCACCGATGCTCCACAGATTCGAATTACAAAATCAATTTTGGAACACGAACGATGCCATTTGAAAAGTATTAAAAATTTAAATCGTGTGGTTTTACGACACAAAACCGAATTCGAAATGTCAAACTTTTTGCATGTTGCTCGAATTTCATAAAAAAAAACTTCCTAATTAAGTAACGATGACTGGACAAACAAGTGGACGACAGCATAAACCATTAATTAATTTCGTATTAATGTCAGTTCCCACAGAAATTATAGAGTTAGTGACACGTTAATAACGATAATTGGACCAAAATTCGAATTTTACATATGTATAATTTAGACGAAATGAATTGGTAATAATTACCCCGTTTGGTTCTTTGATTTATGTTGCAAATCAATTTCTTTTTATAGAAGCAACTGAGAGACGAAACCAGTATTATACCAAAGCCAAGGTAACAGATCGTAGAATTCTATATTCGATTTTATTAACCTTCTTGTGAACATGGCTATCCCATGAAAATTTAAAAGTCTTGCCTGCTATTGGCATGTCAAAGTCATATATTTTAACAGGTCTTGTTCGTTAAGGTCAAGGAACAAAATTGAGATTGTAATGATATACGTAATGTCTCGGCGCGGTCGTCCCATATCATCTTAATAAGAGGCCAACAGACTGCGTACAAATCGTTTAAAAGCGTGTTTGCGAAGTGGTTTCGCCTTGATGAATTGTTTCGCAGATTCAAAGATCATGGGTAAATACGCATTTACGCAATCTCCGTAGGGCTTGTCATCTTGAAGTGAAATTAGTTTACGAACAAACAAATACATTTTAAAAATCCGTTACATTTCGAAATAATTACAGTTGCACGAGGAAGTAATATTACATTAAATGTTTCGCAGTCTACGCGATGGCTCTTAATTAAATTCGACAAATTTGATCATCGAGAGGCACTTGCTCGCAAGAGAATTCATAAAGCAAGCTCGAGGTCAGAATGAACAATGGTTTTTTTAATTAAATTTTAATGTTGCTTAACTTTTTTTTGTATGTTCAAGAGGTTCTATTCTAATGTGCTTTGTATGCTTTATTATATTAATGCTAGCTTCTGCCTGCGGCTTTGCCCGCGTAAAAAAGTGTTTTTATCATCCCAAGGAGACATTATACCGGGATAACGGGGTAGCCTATGTGCTATTCCAGACTATAATCTATCTCTGTTCCGAATTGCATCCAGATCCGTTTAGCCGTTCTGGCGTGATTGAGTAAGAAACATACATCCATCCAAACTTTCACATCAATCAATACATATAATAAATCTGTAGAAAAGTCATTTTTGTACATCGAAAATATTTCCAAAAAAATAGCCAGTGTGTTAAGGATATAACTAACAGCACCTATTGCCGGCATTTTTGGAATATTTGTCTGTTTATTTGTGCACGCATCACGTGAAATGTACGAAACCAATGTCAAAGAATTCGATAGATGGCGTTGTGTATTCTAAGTCCATTTCTGAATGGCGGTGTTAACATTCTCCGCGAAAGAATGATGACTATAGAAACAAAAATGGTAGGTAGGTAAGTAGGGTAGGGTTGGCAGATAGATGACGGGAGCGAAGCCGCGGGCACAGCTAGTTTATAATATAAGTAAGATTAGTTTTAATATAACTATATAAACTGCATCGTTGGTCGCAATCGCAAGCGTTACTACACTTCTTCTTCTTTTCATGTCAGGTGTGGCCACCTCTGGTGTCAGACTTGTCAGAGTTAACTAAGCCGCCTCTGGGAACCCCACAGGCCTCTGACTTGGCTATTTCAGACTTACATTAACTATATACGAGGAGCTCGTGGCTAAATAATAACAGCCGCACGGGTCGATCATCAAGGTTAAGCAACGCTTGACGAGGTCGGTCCGTGGATGGGTGACCATTTCAAGATACCGAGTTTCCTCCGTGCCTCGGAAAGCACGTTAAGCCGTTGGTCCCGGCTGTCATTTGAAGATCTTTGACAGTCGTTACGGGTAGTCAGAAGCTTGAGATCTGACAGCAGTCTTGCCAAGAGGTACCGTGTTACCCAGTTACTGGGTGGTGGAGGTCAGATAGGCAGAGGCTCCATGTAAAACACTGGTACTTAGCTGAATCCGGTAAGACTGGAAGCCGACCCCAATATAATTGGGAAAAGGCTAGGCAGATGATGATTAACTATATAAGTCCAGGTTTCTTCACGATGTTTTCCTTCACCGTTGCCTGTTGAGTCCAAGATTAAATATACTAGCGTTACTACTGAGCATGAGATACTGGCTTCGATGCCCGGGTCGGAGGCAAAGTGTTATTAGGTTTTTCTATCTGGAATTTCTCAGTAGTAGTCACGAGTTTGGATTTGTGCCTGGTCGAAGGCAATAGGCTCACCACTATTATAGGATAGATGGACCCCCTTTACCGGATTTAGACTACCATTTGGTCCGTTGTGAATGGCAAGATGGGAATGGGCCGTGATCCACCACGCGGGCCCAGTGCGGGTTGGTAGATGTTACATGTCTTCGAATTTTTGGCTCTAAGACATGCCGGTTTCCACACAATGTTTTCCTTCACCGTTTTGAGAGCAGTGGTGATGAAATAATTTACACAAAGTAAAGCGCCTGCTTGGGTTCGAACCAAACCCACGACTAACAAGTCACACAAGAAAGTAAGTATTACATAGGACTTAGGGCCGATTTCACCAATGATACTAATCGCGATTAGTTCAACTAAACTCAGTTTACGCTAATACAGCGTTCTGATTGGTAGTTTCTCAGTGGTCTCAACCAATCAGAATGCTGTATTTGCGTAAACTGAGTTTAGTTGAACTAATCCCGATTAATATATGTAATTGGTGAAATCGGCCCTTAAAAACATAACTGGCGAAATGTTGGTGTTCAAAAGGTGCACTTCTGCCTAATCCTTCGGGACAAACAGGCGTGATGTTATGTAAGTTTTAGTGACTTTAATTTAGTGTTAGTGGCAGCAGAATGTTGTTTACATTGCTTTAGTATCCAGTAACAGATAACCAGACGCTTCGACCGAGCCCTTTCAGTCACGCCGCCATCGTGACTAACATTGATGTGGCTTTTAGATAAGCCTACGATATTATTTACACGGGGAATTTATTCTTTAGACTCTTTGGTTCACGACAAAATAAAATAAAGCTGAGATTGTAAGAATCTTGTAAGATATACCATGATATTTTATGATATTTATTTCAAGTTTAAGAGCAAGAAATGTTACGTAGATATCAAATATTTTCGTAGATGGAGTTATAAAGAGATATTGTAGTACTAAATCTTCGATACAGTTAATCAACTGTATTGAAGATTTAGTGCGTTCTGTAGTTTGTCTACCCTCATGGGCAAAAGACGTGAGTTCATGTACGTGTTTGTTATAAACTTTTATTCTAGCCGGGCCATAGCAACTTAGTCTCAGTCTTAGTCGATACAGTTGGTCAACTGTATCGAAGATTTAGTACTACAAATTCACTTCACACAAAGGACTTTTGTTTGTAGTTTTTACATTATCCCAAAACAATCCTTAGTAAAAGACATCTAATATCTTTTTGGGGGGATAAATAATCATTGGGGAAAAACACTCGCACTAAGCAGCCAACAAGGACCGGCAAGGGGCCGTTTGTTTCGTAATAAAGTCGTCTTGCCCCATCTGCACAAATGAAAGGTCAGTAGATGGCCAGACCTTAATTAAACTCAACGAATTCGTAATCCAGTCAGCTCGTTCCTATTAAGAAAATATCAAGAAGTTCTGCTAAGAAACCGTAGTAGTAAAAACGCCACAAAACTTTGCCTGTTCCTTATTAGTTTACTTACTGCCAAGTTGTAGAGAAAACTTCATGAAGTCACATTTGTAAAAGTACTCGGAAAGACTGAAGACTTGCTTCGCTTGAATAAATTATGAATATGGATGGAAGCATTTATGAGCTGGGCATGATGAATGAGAGGGTATTCCAAAAGAAAACAATATTTTAAGGAAAAAGGTCGACGCACTGATGATGATGAAGTTCTACGTAGTTACGCTGCATATGATGTGTTTGTATTGTATCATTATATTAAAGTCCAAACCGCTTACCATACGTCGGTATAAGTATATCTGCTGGGTGTACTTACCTGAAAACAAAATATTTACGTTAGCCACTTGGGTAAAATAAAAATAGAAGTCAGCATCACAAAATACAAAAGAAAAGAAGGGTCTTAAAATAAATGGCCTTTTTATTGTTTTAGCGGTTGCATGAATTGTTTCGGTATGCAGGCGGCAACAATCGAAATGTTCAAGTAGGTTGACCCCAACATGTTAAGGGCTGCAGGATCGCTTTTAATATTACCTCCGTGTTACTCGTACTTATCTCGTTGACTATAAGGCATAATTTCGCTTGGAATATTTAGGTTAGATCCTGGTACAAATTGTTTACGACAACGAAAAGGCCAATAAGATCGACCATTGTGGTCAATAACGGATAATTGAAAAACGCTTACAAATTCGATTGTGAAGCCATGCGAGAATATTTTTTATGATTTACGATTGGACGAGAGGTTAAAATACCGCGGTAGGTTATTCTTATTTTGGCAGTTAAATATTGCCTTTTCTTTTTTGCCAATGTAAACGAGATGTAGCAATGTACGATCCGGATTTCACGAAGTAGAGAATGTGTAATTACGATGAGGAACTTTTCGATTATGTAATTGGAATGTTTTACAACAGACTATCCAATAAAAATGTGGGCCCGGAATACAATTACGTTTAATTCTAATCATCTATCAATGGAGCATTGTGGCGCACGCGCAGTCGGGCGTGAAAATGTAAACCGATCGGAATAGGAATGCAACGATAAGTGAATAGGGCCTAATTAAATGAGGGCCGTTGTTAGATAATAATGGCGGCGCACTGTAGGTCACGAAGCTAAGGGCCCATGATGCGATCGAGCTTTTGTCCAACAGATGTTCGCTCACACATTGGATGCAGATGCTTGCGAACTGTGACAGATTTGGACATTGATACTGGCCTTTGTGCTCTTCACCTGCTTTTAGCTATAATGTATTCAAATTAAAAATAAACGCTCGAGCTCGAGCCACAGCAAAAACTGCCTAATGGACTTTACACAAAAAATGCAAGTACGGCACAACTACAAAAATAATGAATTTGAAAGTTATTCATGATGCACGCTTTTGTAGAATGACGTCAATGGTGCATGGGGGAGGTGAGACGACATCTGGCGTATATCAAAAAGCTATTTTAAAATGATAAGCACGATAACATCCAACCGTACCACTAATGCACCGCCCCGTGCGTTAAATTTCAATTACATTAAAGTCATTATGCCGTGATTACTATTGTATACATTCGAGGGGGGATTAAGGATGAAAGGACCATTATTACATCCTAAACGTTTTATTTCTGCGGTCACATCGGCACGTGTTCAAAGCAAATTGTCGTCGAAATAAACGAATCTTAATTGCGACCACATGCATTTTATATTTGGTCGAGTGAAATTGACGTGATAACTTTCGTAAGGAAGACGTTTATGGTCAAATACACGAAAAAAAGTAGCCATTCACTGACGATACAATCTGGTTACGAAAACCCGTCTGGACAGTAGAGGTAAAATGTGGATACTAAGTGCCCCAGTGAAGTCATCGGTAATTTCAACCGTGCCCAACTGGCCGAAACGGATGAGCGTGAATAAGGAAGAGCCCGCACATCACGAATACATTTAATTAAAAAAAAAAACTATGGCATTAATGTCCTTTTAAACTACTGTAATAGCATTAGTGGTGTAATGAAATATGGAGTGTTTTCGTAATTAGGCTCTAATGTTTGAAATGAGCTGATGAACGTTTTCAAAATTAGTTGAATGTTTTGACGTATTACAATTTATTAAGCGCGAACTATATTAAATTAATTAATTAATGCGCTGCGTTCACATTTTATGTTGTTACCACAGATATAAATCTAACGAGATGACGCGATTGTATGTACTTCGCGAGCCAAAAAACGGAGTAAAGTTACGATCAATGATGACGTAATCTGAGCTTTTCATTTAGCATTATAGGCTGCGGAAATCCATCGAAATCCAGAAAAATGCCTTTTTATGCCTTAGTGAGCTGTAAAGAATGTATAGAAAAATTGCCCGAGGCATTAGAAATATTTTCTTTCATTGGTAAGTAAAAATGTTTATGAATAAGTGACACGCTTGGTTTTCATACAGAGGGACTTGCGTTATCTAGTTAAATTTGTGTCTGTGGTTGTAACACTGAAATCATGGCACGTGTTCGGAGCAGCTGTTGTAATAAAAAGCGACAAAATATAAAAGTTATTGTGTCGACGGATCGGTGTATTATTCGCTAAACACAATACACTTTATCATCTGTCGGTAGATTTGGATTATGTTTTTATCTCGCGTTTCATGTAGACACATGGTCATCCTTTTGTATGGACGTGACGCAATTGTACACCTAAAAGTACCCCAAATTATGCAAGATTTAATAAAGGCATGACCGTTACTCATTCAATAAGCAGGACAGTTAATTTGTTGAATGAACTGTGCGATACCTCTCTATCTAAATAAATAAACAGCTATGTATAATAGTCACAGCGGATCTTTGCGTCTCTGAAGTTGGCTGCGACAAACGTAACACTCCCTCCACTTTGTCGCATCGTCCTATCTCGCTTAATAGAGACAGTTATACAATGCTATCTTCACCTTCAACATTGACACAAAAATAGCTTCTGCGCAGGATCTTGCAGCCAATTCAGAGATACAAAGATCCGTTGTGAGCATTATACGGCAGATTAGCGGCAACATGAATCAATCGAAAAATCGGAGTACTTTGCACGGCCGTGCTACGAAACTACGCGCTACGCAGCTACGAGAGGCAATACATTATTACCCGACTGCCGAAGGAGGGTAATGTGTTTATCAGTCTATGTATGGTTGTATATATGTTTGTTCCTATTTGGCGTTCTAGAGACCAAACGAGTTGGCTGATTTTGATGATTATTACGTCAATCGATTCGTCTTAACCCTGCGAGTGTCACTGGCTACATTAAAATTGGAGAATAGAAAAATGGCGGATTTTAGGCGCCATATTGTGGAAGCCAAAAATTTTGGTTAGTATAGTTGCCGGCATGTAACCACACGTAACTTAGCAAGAGTCGTTAGATGCGCACAAGTCGTGTTTTAGGTCTCTTTGGTTACCAAGCGGGACGCGGGGAACGTTTTGCACCGTTCCGAGCGCGCGATTGGTATTGGTTGGTAAGTTGACACAAGGGCAGACAGACCAATCGCTTCGCGTCCACGTTCCGTTCGCTCTATAATAATTATGATGGTTGGTCAGTTCGCGGAATATGCGCGAACTTACCCCCACCACGCCAAAACCTTGCCAAGTTACATGACGGGGACTATATTAATATTTATGTCGTCGATGGGATGGGTCTCCGATTAGACCACGTTCACGGGTCACAAATTAATACGTCTAAATAATATTTACAGTTTTAATTAAACTGTCAAACAAAACAATTTTATCGCAATCGTTAATGCAATCTCATTATTATCTTCTATTTTTACGAGGGGCCGATAATAATACCATGTAATTACACACCATATGCGTGTGCGCAATGTATCTATGAATGAAGCTGGCATGTGTTTGAGTGATCTTTTAAACGGCAATAAAAAAGTTACGTTACGTTCATCCCAATTTGGTATATCCATCTGTCATGTTTTATTACGCAACCACTAAGTCTCTCGTCATAAGCGAGAAATATACTTCAATAAATCGCTTTGAATCCATTTAACAACTAAATTAATTCAATCTATCGGATACTAAAGGACGCCAATTAAATGTTTAACCGCTTAATTATCGCTAAAATAGAGAAACCTGAACACAAAATGGACGAGAAAATTTATACAAATAATACGTAATCTAATATGGACGGATCGGTGAAATTTTCGAATTATGGTAGATGACGTCACGTAGACATCCCACTGTTAAACGTAATATTGTACTTATTTATTGAAGAAACGGGGCAGAAACTTTCCTAATCATAACTTGAATTCAATATAGCAGATCCCGGGACAAGTTGCTGCCTCTGGCTCCGCATTTCCTCACCTCCCAAATGCGGTCCGTCCCTCGAATCTTAAAGGAGCGTGTTTATTTTCCGGGTGGTTACTTCTGTCAGTTATATTAGAAGACATTAAAGTTTGAGATGTTATTTGTACCGAATTTACTAGGTACCTTTATAAATACCAATTTATTTTCAACCAACTACGGTCAAAAGCAACAGTTCAACTGTAATAGTTATCGAGTATAGATTTCACTTTTCTAATCCATTTTCCGTTTTTACAACCTGCAATACAAGAGGTACTGAAAGTTTGTGAAATTTAATTAAGACACCGATAATACGTTTGCCCCCGGCGTTCCGTCGATTGAGTTTTACTATGCCATTAACCGTGGCGAACAACGCATAAAACGCATCACTTTGCATGGGAAAAACAAATAAATTAACTTAAAGGGGCACTTGAAGAACAATTTATCTCAAGTTCTCGTCTCTAATAATTCACTGTTATGGCTATGTTGGCAAACAAAAGTAAATGCGGAAGAGTTGTAAAGTAGGTCGATGTTATAATATTGTTTCCTTGTGTCGTGGTTTTAGTCGCGTAGGGCAAGCGAAAGCTCAAGTTAGTTAACTTTAACTTATTCACTCAAAGCACGAAACGCGAGTTAACCGCGTACTTTGTCTTCGTGCTCAAGTAACGCAGACTAACGTGTCTCAACGTCACCGTTACGTTACCGGCTATAAGATTGCCGGTACGCGGCTGGATCATATTTGACGCAAGACAAACATTCTGCATTTATTTAATATAATAAAGGCCATAAGGCGTGATATAAAACACGGAACGTGAGTCTGGACGCCATTGTTTTAGTGCTTTTAATGTTCTGTATTTTATTGTTCCGGCTCGAAGTTATGAGTTACACCAGCACGACACCGTGTTCAGCTTCCTGCTTTGTTTTCAACTATTAGCCATTAACAAGCTCTTGTATTGCTAAACGTGACAATGGGTAGCAAATGAAAACATCGTTAAAATATTACGATCCAGCTTCTTTTAGTAGAGACAAGATGGAGCAACTGTTTGAAGGTGTATCACATATCTTTACTAAAATACAGAGACAATTTGGTCTAAAAATAAAAAGTAAGAGTGGGCATGAAAACAAAAGTTTTATAGTCGGTTAGATAGTACGTGACAGGATAATGTGTTGCAATGTGAATGCGGCGTCTAGCCTTAAACGGTTAAGTGAACCATTGGGTTCAAGTTCGTTTGGACGATGACGATAGGATCGCGGTGGGTGTTTGTTTTGTTGTGATGTGAGAGCCGCGGGCGCCGGCAGCGTCTATCCTTCTAGAGGTGCTATTATAAAACGTGGAAATATTGTTACTGAAAACGGCAGCAGGGCAACGATACATTGTGAATTGTGCTCAGCAACAGCGTCGGAGCTTATGAGAAACATTTTGAATGCCAAGTATTTATTAATTAACGATCGATTTCATATGTTCGATCAAGTGCATACGAATCATAAAATATTAAAACCCAAAATCACATTAGCATAACTGACGTTTTATGATAATCTGGCACAAGATAATAAACATGATAATTATGTTAAACCTTTACGTATTTAAAAACCACAGCTGGTTATATAGTTCTAGCAACCGTTTGTCGGAGGACATACGGTTGCTAGAACTATATAATGGACAACATTCAAACATGCAATAATAAAACTCAAGCAACTAATGTTTAGAGATCCTTATAAGGACTAGAGTAGTCATCATAAACCTTAGTTTAATTGATAGTGCACGACCACACCTCAATAATTAATAAGTTGAGGCCACTAAAAAGGCGAGCTTGTTAATGCGAATGATATTCAAATTCGAATCACGCCCAATCCCTTCCAGCTAATCTAATTCCACTATTAAGTCCTCAATAGCGCCGCGCCGTATCTGGTTTCTATATCCGAGTTGTTCAAGAGGCAACGCGGTACAAAAATTCGACAGAAAGTCGAAGTAATGCCATAGCCCATTCCGGTTTGGCTCGTGTAGGCGTGTGTACTCTAGATCAGTGGCTCCCAAAGTTGACTGGCCTGCGAGTTGCGACCCACCAAACAAAAACTTCGACATTCGAAATTCATCTTTTGGCTGTCATGAAGAAAAAAGGGGCATTTGTTCTACTAACCTGTACCTATATGAATCAAGGACTTATGATTTGCTTACAAGCACTAATTACAACGAGTAAGTTTCAAAAAGAAAGAAGTATTTGCTTCCTATTCTTTTTTGTCATTAAAGTTTTAGCATCGATTTTTCTGGACCTATCCTGACCAGACCACCAGTGGGTTGGGACCTCGGGACCCATAGTTTGGGAAATACTGCTCTAGATTGTTTTATAAGTAGACTTGTTCAGTTGGTAGAAGCGCCCTAAAATATTTTTGTCTTATCGAATATGATTTATGAACGCTCCCAGCGTCTTAAGGACGACAACGATACCAAGATACTTATCGACGAAGTTCTTATTATGAATGGAGTTTCTATTATCGTGTGTATAAAGGAATATGCAAACAGACTGGCGTTTATTTTTACTCCGATGTAGAAGAGTGAATTTATATGATTGTTTATCTTTGAATCTCGTAAGATGATTTACATCTGCTAATTATTGAGTGGAAATCTCGTAGTGAGTCTGGATCGTTGAGTGTGGAGTGTTTTCAGATTATGAAACTAACCATTTAAAGTATGCATACAGTTCTTTAAGACGGTCAACTGCACAACTTTTACGAGGTTATCATCATCATCTTTATCATATCAGCCACTGCTGGACATAGGCCTCCCTCAAGCGTCGCCACATTGACCGGTCCCGTGCGTCTCGCAACCAGCAGATCCCCGCAACCTTTACCAGGTCATCGGTCCACCTGGTGGGAGGCCTTCCAACGGAACGTCTTCCCGTTCGCGGTCGCCACTCCAGAACCTTTCTGCCCTATCGGCCATCCGTTCTGCGAGCAATGTGCCCTGCCCACTGCCACTAAACTTAAGTTTGCCAATTCTTCGGGCTATGTCGGTAACCCTGGTTCTCTTGTGGATCTCTACATTTCCCGCATCACGCAAGGAAACGCCGAGCATAGCCCTGACAACAACTGAATTAAACAAGAGGTGACTCTTGTTTAATTCAGTTATTGTCAACTGAAAACTATATAATTTTCTGCCAGAATCCAATATTGGAATTTTCAAAATAAAAGGAGAATACATACGTCTCAATTAAAACATAACCTAAGTAGTCCATTCGCTTGTAATAACATCCCTTAAGTGCACCTTGAAAGAAGAGTTTAACAGAAGCACATGTATTTGTTTGTAGCGTTCTCATTAGAAAGTAAAGACGTATTTATTGTTATGTTTAGAGTTTTTAAACTAAAAATAAAAGGAGTCTTAATGAAGGGCGTGAAAGTATGCTTTACTTCCATTCACACCTTCACCGTGTACTGTAATGTCTTGTCATGGGGTTTGATTACCTTAAGCGAGCGTGTTCAAAGCTATTTTTGTACAAATTTAGGGTGCCACACACGAAAAATATACCTTTTTCTAAGGAATTACACTTTCCATTATGTTGTCGGGATATATATAAACAAGAGAGATTGGTTTCTATAACAATCTGTTCTGTTTTCTAGTTTAGACAAATTGGACGTTTGGACGGGAATGATGACAGGTTCCTAATTGTTTTCTTCAGTGATAGGTCTACCCCACGTATGTGAATTGTTAACTTTATAACAAGTACCTGTGCGACCGACAGAGACTCGGGTTAAAATAAAGAAAAAACGTTTTCTAAAAACCGGCCAAGTGCGAGTCGGACTCGCGCACGAAGGGTACCGTACCATTATCACAAAAAAAAACACGTTTGTTGTATGGGAGCCCCACTTAATTTTATTTTAATTCTGTTTTTAGTATTTGTTGTTATAGAGGCAAACAGAAATACATCATCTGTGAAAATTTCAACTTTCTAGGTATCAGAGTTCATGAGATACAGCCTGGTGACAGACAGACAGACAGACAGACGGACCGCGGAGTCTTAGTAATAGGGTCCCGTTTTTACCCTTTGGGTACGGAACCCTAAAAATGAAACTTAGCTAGATCGATTGATCGCCACCGAAACCCCTTGCATACTAAATTTCATGAAAATCGTTGGAGCCGTTTCCGAGATTAAGATAATATATATACAAGAATTGCTCGTTTTGGATTAGATAGATAGATTATATTAGATAGATAATGCATAACTTAATATGAAAAATAGGAAAAAGGTGCCGATGCTTTACCTACAAGGTTTTCTTCTTCTTAGGGTATGATCCCCGGCACGTAAGTTGGCAAGAGTCTTTAGATGTGCAGAAGTCTTTTTTAGGTATCTTTGGTAGTGAAGCGGGCGCGGGGAACGTTTAGGACCGTTCCGAGCGCATGATTGGTTGGTCAGTTGACACAAGGATCGACTGACCAATCGTGTCGCGTCCACGTTCCGTTCGCTCTATATGGGGTTTGGTCAGTTCGCGCCATATGTTCGAACTTACCCCACTACGCCAAAACCTTGCCAGCTTACGTGCCGGGCACTATAATCTAAACCTGTCTTTATAAAATCTTACTAGAATGAAATATTGGAACTAGATTTTTAAGGCGCCGCCGCCGATTCCCTTGAGTAGCTGATTTTAAAATGAGAATCACGTCTAAATGGCTCGTCGTAATTCTTTGAAAAAAATATATGTTATATTAGACTATTTTCTTAATAATTTGATCTAAGCAAATTTTGAGTTATATTTGTATAACATAGTGTAATTAATTTGTAAAGTTATGTCTAAAACAGACAAAAACACGACAATCACACCAAAACCGCTGAGCGTATTGTAATGAAATTGACACCATCTAAAAGACAATTTAATTATCTACATTTTAATCTGAAGCTTTTTTTTTTAAAGTCATAGAATAATAAGAAAAGTACAAAAAACTACTAAATTTTGGGTCGCGCGGGTGTGAAACGAGTGCGCGTTTTGTTCCCTCAAGGTCGTTGGCGTTAGTCGTCGTCTTAACCGACTTTAGAAAAAGGAGGAGGTTTTATGTTCGACTTCTTGTATGTTTTTTTTATGTATGTTCACCGATATCTCCGTCAATTGTGGACCGATTTTGAAAATTCTTTTTTGTTTGAAAGAGTATAATCCGAAATTGGTCCCATTTTAATTCGGTGAAGATCTGATGAAGAACTTCGAAGATATACAACGGAACTCTTCAATAAATAACGGCATCTCTCGGGACTGCTGCAATCGCATGCCTGTTTATTGTTTATATCATTTCATAACATAACATCACGCTAGTACGCTCTTAAGGGGTAAGCAGATCTCTCATTTGATCGGTTTTGTTCAAGTTTCATGATATTCGAGTAATCTAGTCTGGCGTTATAGGATTACTTAACAACTTGCCTATTAGGTAGGTACAACTAAAAAGTGAAAAATAAAAAACTTTTTTACAACAATTTTCACGCGCCTCATGAGTTTTTTTGGGCCTCCGGAAAACTCAGGCATGACGTAGTCTTAAACAAATAGTACAGTTTTATTCAATTCACAGTCGTAGCTCAAGAGGCTATATTTTATAAAACATGCGTAGGAGCGTCGGAAGAGGGCTGTCGTCAACATGCGTCTGACCTCAAGGTGCCCACGCACATAACTGTATACATACGCCATGCCACACTAAAACTAAAAATACCCATGTAATTGTACGCACGAAACCCTATGAACGTTTTTATAAGACGTGACTCAAGACCCAATAAAATCTTCATACACTATCGTACATCAATTTAGAATCATAAAGTCATTTCGAACAGCTTACATTATTCATAGGGCCTGTTCTACACTAAAGGACAAAGTAATGACCCAATGTAATCCACCTGTGATTAAATCGATACAACGATCAGTTTTAATACGTAAAATATACTGATAAGTTGCAATATAAAAGTAATGATGGACGTAAATGACGAACTGAAAACTTGAATAACGAGATCTGAAATGCAACGGTTATGGGCCTATATTGCAGTGTAATGACGTAAAAGCATTTTAAGACCTATAGGGTGTGGCGAACTATAAAAAAAAAATCCGCCTGCATAAGAAGCGAACTAAAAAGCTGTAAACGAGAAAAAATCATGCTGTGTCGTCGGAGGATCAGGGGGTCAGCCAGTTTGCGAATATGTATCCTCCGACTGCACAGCATGATTTTTTCTTGTTTACAGCTTTTTAAGGTGGGTTATATTTTTTTTTATTTACACCTTTTTAGTTATCATTTTTTTTTTCGTATGACCTTGTATGTTTTTAAGTGGTTTATATTTTTGTAATCACTTCTAAAACCTACCTTCATTTTGATACCCCACTCGATGGGTGTGGAAGAAAAAAAAATTGCAACCCTCACAATATGGCGCCAAAAATCCGCCATGTTTCTTTTTTTAACGGCACTTGGGCGGTCAAGACCTATCTATCGATGTCTTAATTGTAAAAATCCGTCAAGTAGTTTGAAAGATATGAAGTAATAAACCCTTTCTTTGCAGCCGAGTAAAAAAGTACAACGGTATGACACGGTTCCTCGTAAGCACTTATGTGTTACGTCACTAGTGAATTTTTCCTCAGATTTGTCACATGATAAGTGAGCTCATACAAGGATATTTGTGCAGACGGTGTCATTTCTTTTGAAGAAAAACTAAACATTAAAGAGTGATAAATATTTCTTTATAAAGAACTTATCTAATCATGTTAGTTACATACTTGAGCAAACACATTTTCGTGATAAGATATCCATACTAATCTTTCACCTACATTTGCGTTACAACATATTGAAGGTAAATTAAATAACTTTTTCTTTCATCGGTGCATCTTATACCTACAGGCAATAAAGTGCGCATGAAGGATCAATTTGTCCATAATGATGACGATCAGCAAGAGGTCAGTGAACTTGACTTCAGTGATTTCGAATCGACCGACACCGACATCAATTTCCATTGATTTATTATTCACGTATTGCATTCAAAGAGATGCGTACTTTGAAAGACGAATACAAATCAAAAACCGGCCAAGTGCGAGTCGAACTCGCGCACGAAGGGTTCCGTACCATTATCGCAAAAAACGGCAAACAAATCACGTTTGTTTTTAGGGGAGCCCCACTTAAATATTTATTTTATTCTGTTTTTAGTATTTGTTGTTATAGCGGCAACAGATATACAACATCTGTGAAAATTTCAACTGTCTAGCTATCACGGTTCATGAGATACAGCCTGATGACAGAAGGACAGACAGACAGACAGACGGATCGTGGAGTCTTAGTAAAAGGGTACCGTTTTTACCCTTTGGGTACGGAACCCTAAAAACGATCAGACGTATTTACCCATAACGTAGGTACAGTTATCAATTTATTAGAAGACAAGATACCTACAATTGAATAAATCGAATCTCAAATTTTATCTTTCCTGGTCTATTGTGTCCAGTTTGAGAAGAATTAGGTTTTATTTCCTGCGGTAATTTTTGAATCTTCTTCAAAAGCAGTCAAGTGTATAACTATGTTAGTAAGAACGCCCACACGAGCAATGTAATGATTACAATACTCGTAATATTTTTCTCGTTCGAGTCTGACGGCTACATCGTATGAGTCAAGATCTGTAATGAAGGCCAAGGTGTCAAGTGTCGCTCCCTACAGATGCATTATGTGGAACGCTGACTGAATGTTTGCTTTCACTGTATGTATGCATGTTCGTTACATTACACCGACCACCTAAGCGAGAGCCGAGATAGCTAAACCGGTGGATTAGGTAGATACCAACCACGAACCAACTTTAAATTGTATGAAATAGGGCAACTGAAAAACAGAATCTGGACTATTTTACTATTGTTCGTGACCTCGTCTGATCCAAAACATTTAGCACTAACAAACGACGAATTTATACGTGTACGTAAATTGGTACGGAGTATTTGTTTTTACGAGGCGTGAACAGCGGTAGACCGAGATACGGGGTGCTGTGTTCTGTTTATATTTGAGCTAAGGGCCGGTCTGCCCACACCCTCACTCCCACGGCCCATTGTATGATGCCGATCAAACTTATTTTACATCACAATAAGACGGCTTGCTTGCCTTAGTTTAATGCCGTGTCATCTCCCTAGAATGTGCCTTCAGTATTGGACTTTCAATCATTTTCAGAGGGAATTTGAATCAAAATAATAAAGCAAATTTCATAGAACCAGGAATTCACTACAATATCAACTATTGTATTCAGAGTTGGACTATTTTAGATAGAAGGACTATTGTGATATAACTAAACATAATATTATCTTAACCATCATAAAGTCACAGTGCACTATTCGCGAGCTCCCGAGTGAGCTATCCAACTAAAACAGGAAAAACTTGTAAGAAAATACGCAGTAATAATTTTCTTTTTATTACAATTCGGAGATATAATAATGAAATCACAATCATTATATCCGTAATTTCGTATGCGGTAGGTAATACATTATTACGAAATGTGGGGTAAGCAAAAAAATAACAATGTTATAATGAAACAGAAACAACACACCTTGACTGAAATTCGATTCGTCCGACCGATTGTTTGTTCATGCTATAAAATGTTCCTGCAAATTGTTTGTCGGTTTTCAAGCGAATTAAGGTGACCAAATGAAGAACGTTTTATAGAAACATCGCTGTATATCTATACTAATATTATAAAGAGGTAAAATTTGTAAGTAAGTTTGTATGTAGGGGGTAATATCAGGAACTACTGGTTGGAATTGAAAAATTCTTTTTGTGTTAGATAGTCCATTTATCGAGGAAGGTTATAGGCTATATAACATCACGCTTCGACCAATAGGAGCGGAGTAAAAATGAAAATAGTTGCTTACTTTTTGAGGGCTTCCGTTGCGTGCGCTGCGTAAACGGTTACAGTTATGCAATCATGTATGCAGGGTAGGTGTAGGGCTACCTTACACCTATCTAGGGTAGGTGTGGGGTAGGAATAGCGTAGGTGTAGGGTATGTGTAGGGTAGGTGTAAAGTAGAGTAGGGTAGGTAGGATAGGGTAGGCTGTTGTTTCTATGATCTGTGGTAGGTACGTAGCCAGTTGACGGGAGCGAAGCCGCGTGGGACAGCTAGTGAGTTCAATAAAAAGATTGGTATGAGAACGACGTGTTTGTTTGTCATCATAATTAAGTTGTCTGTGCTCGATTGTTCCATGTTCATAACAGAATTAGAGTTTTTGTGTTGATAAAATTGCTTTCTGCAAATCTGAACCTAGCTGAACGCTGAACTGCTTCCGGGTCATTGTACCTACTCAAGAATTTATGTTCGGAAACATTCATAACCAAAAACTGTCGTCGAAATCGTTCCTTCACATTTTCAGGACGAGATAAGGGGCGCAGTCAGCGAGAGGAAAACATTATATTAATGTTTTGGAAAATACTGGGACAAGCAAAGTAATGAGGCAGTTGTAGTCCAACGAAGCCCGAAGGCGAAGGGACGAAGTATTTTACAGCAGGTGGTTCTTACAACTGATCGTTAATAGCCTTGCCATTTAGTAAATAAGTAGGTAGATCCAAGTTTTAAAATAAAAATTAAAATATGAGTGAAAAAATGTTTCAGAGTGGAAAAATGGTATATGCTTATTATGGATGAACTCAAAAACTAGCTAGGACTTCGTATAAACAAGTGGCTGTTTTATATACCTGTAATTAATCAAGTAATAACAAAAACCTAGGAGAAATCTACAAAACTGCAAAAGTCAGCGAGCGGCACCATTAAAAGTTACTCGAAACGATTGATTCTTCAACAGAGAACATTTATTTCTTTTTCCAATTTAGCACAAAAGGGTAACATGACAGATAAAACAAGGACCCTTGCCATTTATCAGTCGCAGAATCAAACATAATTAAATCGATATTTGTGTATCGGTTACAGTTCAAACAGTTTGGTTATCGATAGTTCAATATCGAGTCATCACTACTAAGAACTGGGTCAAACCGAGACAGAGTTTATAAGGTAATCGTTGAACAAACAGCCGCGACTCGAACTCGCAGCCGGTGGCTAGGTGTCAGGGTATTGAGTGACTATGTCGTAATGCGATCGGTCACCAACACACCAATCGATATCGGTTATCTCAAATGCTGTTTGACTTACGATAAATAGCGGATGCAACGCGATGCAATGGTACGGCGCGTTCTATAAATATTTAATTAAAAGTGACATTACGTAATCTTAAATTATGAAATACAGTGCGTAAACAAACAACAAACATTTGACTTTTAAAAACGCTTGATAATTGCGCAAATAGTGCCAACATCTGCTGTTGTAAAATGATAAATTGGAGTAATTACGAAATTAACAACGATATTAAAGACAGACGTCGTAACATCTTGGCGGGTATTACGCGAGTTATTGTACTGCTATAGTATAATTATTAAGTTACCTACTATGCAAACGTGTGCTTGTCCACGTGTCTGGACACACGACACACGTCGCTCTCGGCTCAGTGGGCATCGTTCCCGCAGGTGGGCGACTAACGGTCGCGACACAATGCAACCGGTTGCAAGCGACAAAGTACACGCCGAGCACTCAGCAAGCGTGGACATTTGCGCGCCAACCTGCCTTTAACGGTCGCTGATGTAACTTTCAAGGGGTTGTCACGAATTTAAATGCAACTGCTAAAGACTCCTGCTCCAATTAGTATTCATGCAATATCCCGATCGTATCAATAATACACACTTTACGCTCCCTTGAGTACAAAACGAAAATAACATCCATACAATTCGCTGTTCCGGAAATTAAGGACGGTAGGGTTTATTTTTTATGTGCTTCGAACAGAAAATGTGGTATTGGTATCACCGTTGCTATGCCACATTAATTTTGTATTTATATGATAGGTACGGAGTAAAGGTGGTTATTAAAAATTGACGATGCACGTGATTGAAATGCATGCATGCGATTTGAAAAATCGATGAAATACCTCGCCTGTCTCAAAATAATAAACACTCATGCGAGTTTCGAACACGACACGTAAATCGACAAATAGGGGTGGCTCACCCTTCTATAAGACTCGTTTTATGGCTTTTAATAATTTGGTGGGTAAGCTGGCACTGATTGTTGAACTAGCAGCTGCTCGTTGTTACAGGGATTAACGGTATAAATAACGTTTTTTGGTAACCAAGGTAAGTGTGGAAACGATAAGATTAGGACGCATGTATGTGATATTTACCAACATTTTACAAGGTTCATAAAAGAACGGTTCAAGAATGAGATTATACATAGTCACTAGAATGCTCCTCAATATTCTATCTGAAGTCGTAAAGCAATCTCACGCTGCATTTCATATTGCAAAGCAATCAAAGGTATACAACATGAGAATTGAACTTCAAAGTACTCCATAAATAACAGTTTAATCGTCATTTACAACAGCGTTCAAAGTGTGAATTCATGATACTTCGAATTGTGGTTAAATATATCACACAGCATTCACAGCTTATGCAATCCGTTCTTCGGATCCCATTCAATCGCACCTTTATGGGCATTCCCTAGTCATTTTATCTCAGCCGGTTTGTAATGAATGAACGTGCTATGAGGTTTCTTGCCCATAAACGGTCAATATGGCGCGGTGGGTACAAAATCTTCTGCCGAAGTGCCGAAACCAGTAATACGACGTACCGCGGTGACAGAGTTCGTTCACCTAACCTGGCTAGCTTCCACTGCCGCCGCTGCGAAATAAATCATCTGTTACATGATCTCCGGTACCCAGTGACGTAACAAATTAATGAGGCGTACTTAGGGCAAACATCGCAAATCAGTCACAATTTGAACGCTTCATAAAAACTTATTATAATACGAGCTTGATTGCAGTAACTGCAGGCAAAACTGCAATTACCGCTCCAGATGCAATTACCCGATACTTACGATGACTGTAATCACTTTCCTGATTTACTGACTGCATGCCGTAACACTGCAACTGATAACTCAAGTATAGTGTCTTATTGGGTCTCGTACTATTCCATTCTCTCATTCTATTCTGCCATGATTACGGAATGACACCAAATTCATTGATATAAATGAGTCCATAATGTCTACAAAAAGGTCAAAACCGTTTGATAAATGGCAGTGCTGAAAGATAAAATAATTTTTCATCATAATGGAAAACAGTCTTTGTCGGTGCATCAGCGCACCTTTATAAGCGGTCATTATCGCATGGCCGTGCGTACCTTATCTAAATAATACGTTGGCGATCAGTTATTTTCACCATTATTTTTATACTGTCACCCGACTGAAACACTGCTTTATCTGTATGATTCACGTCAGCCATTTGTGCTGCGGTGCGAACGCAATTAGGAGTATTTCAAATGGATTTATGTCATGCACATGCAATCGTTTCATATTGTAATTCATTCTGCATTGATGAAACTGATATTAAAGTGTTTTGAGCTAATAAAACGTCATGTGAACGTGAACATCTCTTAGAAGTGAACAATACTTTGTTCAAGTATACGAGAGGGCTTTACCCATTGTAATTCAGTCTTCAATGTCTGTACTCTTTTATTCAATAAAAAAAGACTCCCCATGGGCCTCGAACACCATGTAGCACGAGATGAAACATGACGTCGAGGCTATCCAGTTAACAGACAAGTCATGCCGTATAATAAAGGTACCAGACCGACGGACCATTTGAAATCAATTCAATTTGTTCGACGTTCCACAGCCTTGTAGCGCCATGAGTACGGATGGGTGAAGTAATCTTTGATGAAAGTGGAATTCATCTCGCTTTTCGTCTGTAAAGAATGTTGAAAACAGGCAGCTAATGATGCAGTTCACGAAAGTGGCAAAGAACATCCGCTTGCAATATAAACGAACTGATCGAACGAGAGCCTGCAATATGGATGAGAGAGGGCTTGTTTTGCCCATATTGGCTGTACCCGTTCTACCCGGGCTGTATGTGGCTATGTGGTACGTGATGTGCGGACATACCGGCATGGCTAATGAGCTTGCAACGGAACTGTGTCGATAAGGTTACCATGATTGATTTAAGAGCTGCTCTCAAAACGCTCTTGTTTATCGAGAACTGTTCCCGTGTTTGCGTATCGTGTACGTTCGCCGTTTGAACATAAATGCGGGCTGCTCAGAGCTCACGCCTCGTGTATGAACAACGAAAGTAATTAGCTGCAACCGAGACTGGTTTACATAATATGCACCTCTTTGAAGTCGAGTTCATTTTTATAGTTCACTTCTCCAAAGAGTACTTACTAGTGTAGTAAAATTATGAGCACCATCTAACTTATCTTCCATGAAAAAAAAACCTTTTTTACTACTCGTGTGGCCAGCGACATAGCAAATAGCCTCTGTGTGGTAATTATGTGCAATTTACGGCGCAATAAAAGGGTGTCACAGTATTTGCAACATTAAGTCGGGATTAATACTATCACAACACTTTTATTACGACTCGCGTTAATGAAAAGGTTACAAACGCTGCTCCATCATTAAGTTAATAGGAAAATGATAATAAACACTCAAACATCCTAAAAAAAATACAAGTTATAGGCGTCTTAAACTCGATTCGGCGAATTAAATATCACTAGCTGTCCCACGCCGCTTCGCTCCCGTCAATTGGCTACCTACCTACCTTACCCTACCTACCCTACATACATCAATGTTGCGTAACTTTAACCGCTTAAGCAGCACACGCAACGGGCTCAAAAAGGAATATTTATGCCCGTTTTTGCAACATTTTTCATTTATGCGGCGCTCCTATTGGTCATAGCGTGATGTTATATAGCCTATAACCTTCCTCGATACATGGATTATCCAACACGAAAATAATTTTTCAATTCCAACCAGTAGTTCCTGAGATTAGCGCGTTCAAACAAACAAACAAACTCTTCAGCTTTATAATATTAGTATAGATATATAGTATAGATTATAATTAATTATGTAATTTAACCCGATAGAACCATGAGGTATTTACATTGAAAGGTTAGGTTCCCATTCCCAAAGCTTCATTACAAATTACGAAAGATCGTTTAACCACATCAAAAGCGTGCAAATGCGGTAAAACCCGGATCGTGATCTCGCAAAATTATCTGATGATATTATTAGCTTAGTTATACTTTTAATGGGTATTCCTTTATCCTTTTGTTGTCTGGAGAAAAGCTCAGTTTAAATTACTTTTTGAATACCGAAAGAACTTACAACCCTGTCCGAAATCCTATTTCGATTTAGGTAAGCAAGCACGTAGACGGACCAACACGATATAGTTGTTCTATATCACGAAGAAGGGTTACGTGACTTTTATGACGCCGAAATAAGATTCATTTTGCTACGATTCATTCGTCATCGTAAGATATAAACAACTATACCGTGTCACAAAGTGCGCTTTGAAATATCTCCACCTGCATTTGCCGCTTAGTTTCTGAGCTCTCCCATTTCATCTCAGACATCTAAGCTATCAATAAGCTCAACGTCTCCACCTACAGGATATTGCAAGAATAATTATGTTAATAATATCCCGTTTCCTTGTTCGATTGCATCATATTCCCACGTATTCTTACGTCATGAGCTCACTTCAATGGACCATTAACAGAAACTGTGGTTGCATTACCAACAATCAGATTTTGTCCACATGTTCGAAGCAAGAAGTTAATGTTCCAAATCGTTTTGTTGTATCTAAACAAGCAGAGCTGAATATTATTTCATGTTAACATCCTTTAACATGATACTTAATTAAATTCATGTTTTTTGGCCAGGATGTGTTTATCTAGATTTGTCTATCATTATTATTATGTTTAGCAGACAGACTTATCAAGATAATACCATACTTAACGATATTTAAAAACCTGTTAAGGCCGTGACCTGACCAAAAAATCAGCATGAGATAATGAGCATTCCTATTGGCCTAGCGGCACTGGTGGCGCATGAATTACGGTAGTGAATACGCCCAGATTTAGAATAAAATCTTTATAAAATCGTTTATTGGTCTTTTGAAAAAAATAAAACTTACAAAATGTTCGTTATAAAATTGTCTATCCATTAGTGTTAGTATAAAAAATAATTAATGAATACTTTACGAGGAGATGCATGCTATCAATAATTATTTCACATTTTTATGGTTTTGTTGGAAGGAGATTAGTGACACATAAAATCTTAAAAAAAAAAAGTGTAATACAATTTTAGAATCAACATTATGTAGAATTTTAATGAATTTTTATTAATTGATATTACTTTTTAAATAAAGAGTAGATAGCTCTTAAAACTGCACAAAATTCGACTAGCGCGGCGTTTTGCTCGGGGACGCGCCTTAATTAGTTTGACGACCAATTCTTTGCGAAATTTGCAAAGGAAACGAATGACTCAAGGTCTCACGTCCTCATAATTCTGATTAACAGCCGGTAAATTGATTCTGAGAAATACATATTTCAATATGTCCGTTAAAGCAAGTTTGTGATGAACTATAACCGCTATTTGCAGAAGCCGCAAAACTGCCGAGGTTCTGCTGTTGGGTCACATACGCCTCGTGCCAATTCCACGCCACGGCAGCTCAGTCATGTAAAGTAATTAATTAATTAACTGCAAACACGTGACCAAGTTTCCCGTAGATTTGATATGTATCAGATGAAATAGTTTACGTAACAACAAAGAGTAAGTACGGTCTACGGACTTAATACAGATTAAAGGCCCCACACTGGAATCTAATCATAATTTATCTGAACCTTTAGAAGATAGACGGAAGTATGGAACTCAGGTGGTATACATGTGTTACAAAGAGATTCTTCAATATTGAACACAAGTCCGGTACAGAGGATACTGTAATAAATCATTAGACAAAAATATTTAATGAACGGAAACACACTGGGAAGGGCAGGATGTAGTTTATAAAAGGTAAAAAAATAGTCTAGGTGTGTAGTTCGTTTATATTCGCATTGTGTCTCACAAAGCCGACAATTTAAAATAACCGCCTCCCTGTATATCGCGAACAATCGATCTTGTCGGCAATGGATCACACGCTGCGCGTGCGCCGTGCGCGGTCCACCATTGTACCCGAAAATTCTGAATAATGAAAAGCTTTCCCTCTTTGTCTGGATAAAAATGCGGATATTTCGTAAGGGACAATGGAGCGTAACACACAAAATTCGTGACATGCAGGGAAATAAAACGCATGCCATGAAAAATTACTATCTACATTGGCATCATTTGTTAAGTTATTTTTACGTTAGAGTAAAAAAACAGGTCGATTTTGGTAAAATGCCTGACTTCCTTCCTTCCTTGAACTACAAAAAGTGTGGTTGAAAGTTGAACAAAGGGCAGGACTTCCGATCAGCTGCCGGCACCCCCACGTTTTACGGGCTTCATCTAATATTAACTAGGTGCTTAGTTGTTCAAAGTCACGCCAAGAAATAAGTAAAAAATATGGGAATTGTCTTATTTAAAATGTATGGTATGTACCGAGCCAAGCCTATTTTACTTATTTTTATGGGAATGCATTTCTTAGGCGCTGTTTTACGTGTGTTTTTACGTACACCGTTTTATTATGAGTCGTTGGTGCTTTGACATAAAAGGGCACATCCTGACATGGGGTGGGAGCAAGTCCTGAATAAACAAATATTACGTGAAAGGATTAATGAAAGTCAATCCGATTAAATATTGATGGACCGTATCGTATTAACTTGAAACAAATTGCATCTAAACCTTGCGGAATACCTCGAACCCTCGTCAATAGTAACAATGTCGGAGGGGAAAGGAAAGAGGATCCATGTTAAGTTGCTGTGGTTACAACCGAATCGAATTAAAATACAAACTAACCAAAACTCCGAGAAACGAATGGAGGAAAACTACGAGCTGTTTTTATGATTTCATTTTTTGCCTTAGGCTTTTGGGGCCAGTAAAAGAATTTTATGCGTCCCAGGCGTCAACCACTTTATCCTA
Source organism: Orthosia incerta (assembly GCA_948252205.1). Classification (NCBI taxonomy): domain Eukaryota; kingdom Metazoa; phylum Arthropoda; class Insecta; order Lepidoptera; family Noctuidae; genus Orthosia; species Orthosia incerta. Next base: position 15,306,549 of record OX411748.1, read on the forward strand.
TCTTTTTCTCGATTTTATAGCTATGACCAATATTTGTAGAACGGCCTTCGATATTTGTTTTCGTCGGTACTTTATTGAAGTTAACGTGTGATCAACTTCAGCTGTCGAACAGGAACATGTTGTTGAAAGAACCTGACTCAAGCAGGAAACGTTTCATATTGTAACAATGAGTTTATAGCTAGCTCAATCCGTGCATCAAACATAACCCAACAATCGGTAAGAACATCGGGTAAGTTTGAGTAGATTAGCGTTTGTACCATATGCTGGTAACAGGAGGGGTTCGTAAAATTTATAGCCGTCGAATTGGTACGCTTATTGCATCATAAGCATCGATGCGCGTTAATTCAATCTTCCTTCTCAATCTTTTTTCCGTACGTCCAATTAAACTGCGTACGGCAAACAACTGCTGGCTCTAATTAATTTAATTGAATCCTCACATCGGGGAGATAATTTAATATAGTCCTTTCTTGGAATTCATTCTTTGTTTTTCTCTAGAATTGCCACAGAATCTTTAAGATGCTATGAGCTAGTTCTGTTGCATCTTCGATCACAAGTGTACGCACAGTTAAATTAGGCACTTTATTATGTTGGGACTTGGGTAGCTATGTTGAAACGTGGCATGCCATGAACTAGTCTGGCACCGGTTGTCGACGTGTGTATAATTAGCGTGGGTTTCTAAAGGTCATTGTCACAGCCTCACTGCATTCAGGAATCAGATTTAAAATTAACTTTACAGACACATTATACATCTACGATTCGACCAATTTTATAAATCCTGTGACGTATTCTGCTATCGATACTGTTACGGATTTTAAGACCGTATAGATCTCAACCAATAAAGGATTAGTAAACAATTAAAAACAACATAAGTCGTCTACCTAAATAATGTGTATGTTGAAAGATCGGATTAATTATTCTGGGAAAGTTTTAATTCAGAACACAACAGAAATAGGTTTCGTTTCATGGGAAACATTAAACAGAGATTTCTCCCATGTGTTGTGGTGAGGGGACAAGTCGCTGAAATATGTATAATAATTAATATTGTAATATAGACGTAGATCATCATCTGCCTAGCCTTTTCCCAACTATATTGGGGTCGGCTTCCAGTCTTACCGGATTCAGCTAAGTACCAGTGTTTTACATGGAGCGACTGCCTATCTGACCTCCACAACCCAGTAACTGGGTAACACGGTACCCCTTGGCAAAACTGGTGTCAGATCTCAAGATTCTGACTACCCGTAACGACTGTCAAAGATCTTCAAATAACAGCCGGGACCAACGGCTTAACGTGCTTTCCGAGGCACGGAGGAAACTCGGTATGTTTGGAATGGTCACCCATCCACGGACCGACCTCGTCAAGCGTTGCTTAATCATCGTAATATAGACGTAGATGTGGGTAATAATATCGCACAAGTAATAAAAGCGGGATGTTTGCAACGCTAAAAATGTAGATTTCGTGCCATTAATCATTGTTATAAAATTCGTACGACATGACAGGTAAGACGTTGGTACACGGAAAGTTGCCTTTCTGATTACAGATAATTACGATTGGCAAGTAGGAAGTAAAATTTAATCAATGTAAATTATTGGCTTTAGATACGCTATGGTGTATATAGTTGCGTTATTAAGGGCAAACTCGTGTTATGAATACTTAGTTAATTTATTTGCATATTGTTCGCAAACATTAATTCATCAATGATTTACAAATTCAAAAGCCCTTCATTTGCAAAGCTGACGGGATGGTCAATTGCAAAATCGTCTCTCAAGTTATGAATACAAAAGCTTCGCATTAGTACCCGGCTACCTGGGACGCATTCTTAGAACAGCGACAAAAAAAACATCGTGCCTGTTGGTTCTAAAAGTTCCCACAACGACTTAAAGAGTGGGGTGAATTTCTCAAGTGTGGTTTTTGTACCCTCACCCATTTGTCGAGTGCGATAATAAAACTGTAACGCAACTGACGTTTTGACTAAACAAAAAAAAATCGAGGTGGCCGTTCTCATAAAAGAATATCTACGCGCTGCAAAATTGCCGTAGTTGCATTTGTAAACGGATATCGTCCCAAGCGGTATTAGTGTACACGAGGTACACTAATACCGCTTGGATTCTCAACCCTCCTTCGAAAATATATTATTTTTCGTAATTTATTCAGGCATAAAGCATAAGGTACAAAGCCGTTAGATTTAAGCTGGGGTTCAGATTACGCGACGAAGACTTGCTTAATACGGATCGACTGCAGTCATTCAATAGCCTGCAAAACAACACCGAGGAAAGGCACTATCGGGGACGAAAGGTGACACCGAAGCCTGTGGCATTAGATCTATAGGTGACTAGGTATTGCATGGAAATATTATCAGTACGTTGTGCAGTTGGGCTCATTACTGCTGACATTCCCAGGCGTGGCTTGCGTTTATGCATCAGCTTCGTGAGCTTGCAATTCGATACTGGCCAGGACCATTCGATTCTGTCAAATTCAGTCTGTAATTTTGAATTAAGCCTTTGGGTATTCGAATCTAATAAAATATCGGCAAGTCACCAGACAAAAACACTTCCAAAGTTTCTCTATTCATTATGTCGAAACTTGGAGCGCCTGAACGAGGTATTACAAAAGTGTATCCCAGGATGATGTCATAGCACTATCGAGACTCCCGATAGGTACTCTGGTCGAGTATGTGTGCGTCCGTTTGTCCTGCCCTTTATGATCTCTTGTTAAGCACGTAGGACCCCTATGTGATAACAAGATGGTATATTATGATAGACAGCTCAGACGTCCAGACTGGCTTAACATCATTATGAGACGAGGAATGAATATTTTATATAAATATAGTACAGTTTAAGACAGTTTTGATGTCTGGGAGAATCTGGGACACCAAAATTGATTTAACTTTCACTGTCAAGATTAAACGCCTGTCTGGCGTTGATGAAACCATTTTGTTTAACCTCCATGGATGACGTACAAAGAGTTGGCAACAGTCGTGGTTCTTATAAGAGTAATTGTCCAGAATTCATATTAGCTCCGTTTGAGTACTAATCGCACGATCTAGCTGCTTTAGCCAGTCAGGTTATCGACTATGGTTATTTCGAGATTAGATCGTGTCCGGTATAGAAAGCTAGATAAACACTGCTGCATAGGGAAATATCGCGTTCAATTTGTTTAGCCAAGTCAGATTTTAATTACTTTCTTTTATTATTTATTGAAAGTAGGTTGTACAGAAAATGATGAAGAAATAACCGTTATTTTTACAACGAGCATTAGATCAAAGATTAACTGAAGTGATGGTTACAGAAAGTAACGCAGGCTTATCTTTTTCTTGATTAAAACGTTACTGCAAGTTGGAACTATTTATTCCGTTTAGGTTGTACAGTTCCGCAGCTGTTTCAACTTGGTTAACATCCTTAATACAATTATCTGCTGGAACTTGAAGCACTTAAGGAACAAATTGCCCTCTGGATCTAATAAGATTTATATGTGATCAGATCCAGTGGACGGAACGCATAAGTCCATCTGATCGTTTAACTAGAGGAATATCTCGTTATCTGAGATGCGGGCAACGGAAACATTCTCTATAATTTCCTCCTATTCAATATAAGAGATCAGTGATTTATGTGGACACTGTCACAGACCATCGTTAATTCACTGTTAAGAATCAAAATGGAATTATGTCGATCCCTAGTTGATGCTTTTGAGAAATAAACCGTATTAAAATTTGATACCGATCGCATACCATCAGTAATAGGAGTTAACGACTTAAAAACGAGTCGAGGCCACCTTGAAATAGTTTTAAGTAAAACAAATCAATTTGGATATTCACGACTCGCAGGATACGTTTTCTATGAAACTGGTTTCTAAAGAGTGTTATAAATAAGGTTTGGTATTGCGTAACAGAGTTCGTTTAGCTAACGTTGGTCCGTACGGTTGAATGGATGTTCCTCACGCAGTAGATAAATCAAGCATGGGAAAAACCGACGCCATACTGCCACAGCTATCTTTGTTCCCTAGACACCATGACATTTGATCGCTTGCAAATGCAAAACAGACTTTGTATGGCTGAACGTCGAAGGCGAATCATGATGATCTTTGCTCACTTCGCATTTCCAACAACGCCTGAATAGGTACTGTGTCTAGTCTACGCCATTCTAATACTTTTATCTATTACGTATTATTTGAAAGACATTGTACTAAACTACCAATATATAGCTTATCTCAGTAATTTCGCCATTGCCTAATTAATTCTTGCGACACGGCTTCGTTTCCTAGTTACAAAGAAAACTGATAAGAGCTTTATCGGTCATCGAACTCTGTAACAATTGCACAAACGTCGAGTTACAGTGACCATTGTGTACCTGACTTATGTAACATTAATGTGCTATTCATAGATGTATCAATTCGAGTATTACAGTTGTGTTTACAGAGTATTGTTGGGCGTTTAGAGCTCGATTAGGACGCATTGTCTGTGGTCACTATTTAGGACATTGCGTTTCGGGCTACGGGTTGGTTTGGGCACCGGAGGGTTGATGAGTTGATGACGCTTCTGCCCGTTGTATAGACCCAGGTTCAAGATACGAAATTGTTGCAAAATTTAAGTGTCAAATTGACAAAAGCGTTGTGGGTTGTGATTGGTTGGATGAATTTTAAACAACCAATATTATCACTTTGTGGTGTTGCTGTAGTGTCCTTAATAACTACGTCATAGCTAATATAGGTGACATACCTAACCAAGAGTCATTTCATAAAGATGTTCAAGCAAACTGGACATCGTGTTCACACCCTTAACGAAGTTATGAAAACGACTTCGTAATAACACATTAGTCATCTTCGAAACATAGAAAGTTTATGCTGTAATTGTGATTATACCCTTCACTTTACATGTTATACCGATAGCATCTGTGCAACCGGCCAGGTTGTGCAGCTAATAAATTATGAAACACATCGTGTAACTGTGCTGACTTACAATATGTACTCAGTATTACCTAGAAGGAGTTACAAGAGGATCTGAGAACGTAAATGTTGTTGAAAATATGTTTTATTTAAATCCTAGTGAAATAATTGCCGGTCTAAATGATGGCACGGGTCTCTGGGGATGGTTATTATGATAATTCACACCGTCTGTGTTGCGTTGGGTATTGACTAATACTATGCAATAGTCATATCTGAGTTCTTAGCTTAAGGCGCCGATTCCCTTGAGTAGCTGATTTTAAATTGAGAATCACGTCTAAATGGCTAATCGTAATTTTTTGAAAAAAAAAATATGTTATATTAGACTATTTTCTTAATAATTTGATCTGAGCAAATTTTCAGTTTTCTTCATATAACATAGTGTAAATAATTTGTAAAGTTATGTCTAAAACGGACAAAAACTCGACAATCACACCAAAACCGCTGGGCGTATTTTAATGAAATCGACACCACCTCAAAGACAATTTAATTATCTACATTTTGATCTGAGCCTTTTTTTTTAAAGTCATAGAATAATAAGGAAAGTACAAAAAACTACTAAATTTTGGGTCGCGCGGGTGTGAAACGAGTGCGCGTTTTGTTCCCTCAAGGTCGTTGGCGTTAGTCGTCGTCTTAAGGCCGTACCCTGACCAAAAAATCAGCATGAGATATGAGCATTCCTATTGGCCTAGCGGCACTAGTATCGCATGAATTACGGTAGTGCATACGCCCAGATTTTAGAATAAAATCTTTATAAAATCGAATATTAGTCTTTTGAAAAAAATAAAACTTACAAAATATTCGTTATGAAATTGTCTATACATTAGTGTTAGTATAAAAAAATAATTAATGTACACTTTACGAGGAGATGCATGCTATCAATAATTATTTCACATTTTTATGGTTTTGTTGGTAGGAGATTAGTGACACATATACCTCTTAAAAAAAAAGTGTGCTACCATTTTAGTATCAACATTATGTAGAAATTTAATGTATTTTTATTAATTGATATTTCTTTTTAAGAGTACACTAGTCGACGGCACGAACTATTTTGTGCGCGGGGTTATAAAATGCATTTTATATCAACCGACAACACGTGCGGAAGAGATAGATGCTGTGAAGAGCAGTAGGAAGCTAGTTCGCGTACGAATACACACTTTTGCAAATTTGTAGCGAAATGGATAATGATTTAGGACGAAACCGAGTGCGCGAAATTTTATAAACAGAACTTGGCAACATCTAGATATCATGAAAAAACGACTAAATCTATATGTTCAAAATAAAATTATTTGCATTGTTGAACTACTAATCTATCCCTGTATGGAGGCCGTTTTGGAATTTTCCGTCTTCTTATGGTATTTATTTGCGCCCAAAAATGCGTTAAAATAAGTGTCGAAATGTGGAACTTTCGACGCTCATAACTTTCAAACATTTTCTTTTCTAACTTTTTTGCTTCCATACAGGGCTAGATAATGATGAGACAAATTGATATCACTTTTTATTTTGAACGTACATCGTCAAACAGTGGAATAATCCTTTGACTACGTTTGTATGGAAGAATTTTCGACTAGTGTAACCTTAAATAAAGAATAGATAGTTCTTAAAAACTGCACAAAATTCGACTAGCGCGGCGTTTTGCTCGGGGAGGCGCCTTAATATGTCCAACACTCATTCTGGCGAACTTCAAAAGTACACAGACAGCCATGTGCAGTTAGTAGAATACGAATCTGCCACTAAAAATGAGGTAAGCACTTGGACAGCAGTATTGAACGCAACAAACTGCCAAATGGGCTTTTTATATGAAAGTGAGCCGAATACGGACATTTTTTAAAGTCAAGGGATTCTTTACAATACAAATAAACGAGACCATAAAAGGGCAAACCTCCGCGAGATGACACTCAAACAACACTTAGCGCTTATCGTCCAGGTGAAAGGTTGTCCAATGAATTGCAGTGTTTACCCTCGCCACAATACCAACTAAGGCTCAGCGCAGACAGAACGGAGCGCAGCGGAGATTTTATTAACGCACTTGAAAATAAACGTTAAAACTATTACAATAAAGTGCATAAATGCTTGAACCTGACAAAATGCTCGAGGGTCCTCGAAGATACGCGGGCGCGCAAGCTCGAGCATTATGCGAGCCGTAGAGAAAATGCCCGAGACCGCGCGGGGATTATTCCTCTCTGTCTGCGCTGACCCTAAGTCAACAGTTACTTGTGTTTGTCTCCTTCTCTTGTTGTTTATCATTCTTTGTTTTCCGTAACAAATGCATTTAAAGAGATTTTCGTGTCGCCGTTGACTGTCTGTGACACAGTCGTGGCTACACCAAATTAATGTCCTCATTTAGGTTCGTGTAATACGATTTGCTTTGTACGGAATTTACCGTTTCATGTTATCTGTTCCAATATTAATCAATGTAACAGAAATCTCGATAAAGGCTGTAACTATTTTCGGCAGTGTTCCAATGTTCAATCTATAGTAATTAAAGGTCGGTATTATCTTTTCAGTCGATCGGAATAATAGGAGCGTATATCATGAATAGTTTAGATTATGTTATGTTTATAAATAAAAGAACAAGGAATTCCTTCGTTCAAGTGTTAAATACTTGAGCGGTCAGAATCATCAAGCGGCGGGCAGCATTGGATGGGTTGGAAATTATCTCGAGACGTTTTTATGGTTCGCATTGGAATCTGGGAGCTTTTTTTCCCATGGCTGGTCCGTTCGAACGCTCAAACAGGTTTTTAGATAGCGTTCAGAGTAATGCATCAACGTGGTACGTTTTTGTAAAGGCGGCAATATTCAAGGAGGACAAGGTAATGAGGTTTCGGAACGGTCCCTTCAATGAGTTTAATTTACAAATGCTTGCCTGTACGTCTTTTTACTCGCTGTGCTATGTGATGGTCGGTAGTAGCTTACGTACCAGTCGTTTATGAGGTAACCACCTGCTGTATGTTACAAGTTTTAAGAGACAATTCAGCTGAGAAATATACCTCCATAAGATGTTATAGCTTCAATATGCTTAAAAGCCGGTGTGATAGGTACTCCCGCAGCCTTATTGCGTAAGTGAATTCGGCAAAGTAAAGGATTTGATCCTATCAATCGACCAATCACGTTCGAGATGAAAGACGCGATGTGGATTTCCGTCTATATGATTGGACGATTGATGGGGTCAAATCCTTTGCCTTGCCGAATCTACTTACGCAATAAGGCTGCCGGTATCTTCCTCAACCCATTATACAACCAAGGACGCTTGCATCAAATAAATTAACCTCAAAAGGACTATTTTCCTTATAAGCGAGTTCTTAGAATCTAATAGATAGGGAGGTTCTCTGCATGTTTTTAATTGGTCTATAATCTATTTATAGATATAATACCTAAATATGGGTAGATAGGTACCTAGGTCTGTTTATTTAACAAGTTTTCTAGTAAGTTACTAGTGTTGGTACCTAGACTAAACTAAATTTAACCTAGGCATGTAACATTTGAATTAGACAACTGACTACTTTGATACCTTATAAGGTACCTATATTTTACAAGCAGTTACCGATAAGAAGTAACTAGGTAGCTAAGTACCTACTCTATGTAAAGACCTCGTTCTATTTTGTCAAGCGAATTATTTCGAATAATTTATGGTTATAAATTAAGATGTTATGATAGAGGTATAAAGTAGATTAATTATTCAATTGGGCTAATTTCATTCAATAAAATGAATGAACTCAGTGGGTTATCAAATTCTACAATCGTTGTGTCTAATCAGTTTTGTCAACAAAATTAAGTAGGTAGGTAAGCACCTACTTATATCTAAGTTTACTTACCTACTTAACAAGTGAAAAATGGAGAAATTTAACCCATCAGTGACCTGATTTTCCAAAGTCAACAGACCATGAAGGCTTAACCTTTTAATGTTAATTGCTGTGCGATTATACCTTTAGTACCCAGAATAGTTAGCTAGAAAGTAGGTATCGCTGCCCGATGCATATTAATTAGCAATTAGGTAGGTGTCTAGGAGATATCTAAAGCTAAACGTAAGCGCCAGTTCCGGCCTACGGTATCGCGTGAACTTCTAAAGTCGGAAAAGAATTACACCGGGATGTAAAGAACGAGGTAAAAGTTGCAATAAGAGGTGACAAACTAATAAAAGTTGTACTTACGGACTGGCACTTTCTTCGGATCATATTGTTCAACGAGTTCGTTTATTTTGATGATCTTCGTCTGCGCTACTTTTGATCGCTCAGTTATGTCTTGGAGTTGCGAGGTCAGCTCGCTAAAGATATCCTCCGCCAGCAGCACCAACGACGCCAGCTGCCGCAGCGCGTTGCTCAGGGTGCAGTTCGTAACCGCCTGGAGCTCCTCATCCGACACCCTCGGCTTGCCATCGCTGTCTCGTAAGCTTGTACGCGATAAAAACTTAGGTTCCACTGCACGCTGCACGAAAGGCATCTCGATAGAAGTCCCAAACACCTTGAACCACTTACTCACCCATCCCCGCGCCACGAATTAAACGTAATTCCGTCATCCATTCAACACACCAACACAAAAAACGTCAGGTAACCGCCACTTTGAATTAACCGACATCCTGACCAGTGAACTTTCACTTATTAGCGGTTTTTATCAGTACCGTGCAGTTTTTGCTATGCTCTAGTTATTTTAAATAAGTTTTTAGTTCATAGATTCAAGTTTTAAAAGTTTGACAAAACTTCATGTTGACGAAAGCCCGCCATAACAATTGCCGCGCGACGCACAACAATCCACACCTGCTGCCATCGGCCGAATGAAATGAATGAAGTGGTCGGTGTTGCCATAGCCGTCACTATAATATCCCATACTTTCTGTTTAGTTTTGCTTTGAAGAAACTGCAGTTTAATCAGAAAATGTTCAAAAACTTCTAAATTCAACTAGAATAAAATAAGCACTACTTAATTTTTCTGCAGTTTTTCTATTTTCGTTTGGGTTCAAACTTGACAAACTTTATTATTTAGTCAGGGGTTTAGGTTAAACTTGAGATACACCAACTTTTTAGGAGAGTTGACTTTAGGTAACATGGGATAGGGTCTAAAACATGATGTAATTGAAGAGTAACGACATTACCTACAGGATCGAAATATTCACAAAGTTTGGTCTCATAGTAAAAGTATTTTTTTTATGTTTTTAGGAGTACCTTGTTGTCGCATAGAAATCCTCATGTATGTTCACCCAAGGTGAGCGGAGGGATCTGTCAGACTCTTACTAACTAAAACCACTCAGTGTTCTACAGCTATCTTTAGGCGGCCGCTGAAGTGCTAGTGTAATTTATCACGCTCCTTCGGCCAGATATGCACCCGCATCTATTCATGCGGAACTCGTCACTCTCTGCAGATCATCACTTCCTCGCAGAAGAAAGCGACGACATCAGACGAGCTCTCTCTTCCGTGACATGTTCCATGGACTGGATCATGACCAGACGAGAATTTTTATGAATACCTAGCTACTACACGGTAGAATAAATTTTTATTACTTGTAAATTTTAATTGTTTACGTTCAAAAGTGCCGGTTATTGGCCTAATTGAATAAATACATTTGACTTTGACACCCCCGGAAAGTATGTTCAAAATCAAAATCAAATATTTTTATTTTACATAGGCCTACATGGGCACTTATAAAACGTCGACAAAAGGTGCACGGTTCGGGTTAGTCGTTTCCTATGGAGAAGAACCGGCAAGAAACTCCATGGTTACTCTTTTAAATTGTTTTGTTTACAATATTTCCATGTTACAGCATTAGTACTTGGATATGGGGGGACAACGTAGGCCCGACAATAAGTCGTACGAAATTGAAACAAAAAAAAACAAACAAAAAAAATAATGCACGAAATAACAAGTTAACAAATGTTAACAATCATCTAGAAATCTAGAAAGCCTACAATGTTCACACATTCACAATAGGTAAAAGAATCTATACAAAGGTAAAAAAAAAATGAAAAATGCCTAAATGAACTTAACACCATACTGTTTCCGTTGCACAACCTAAAGTGAAATTTTATTGTTAAAAGTATTCAAGCAGTTTTGAACAAATGAAAAGGAAGGTTTTGGATGAAATGGTAAAGTACAGCTTTATTTTCGCTGTTACCTTGAAATACTGTAAATATTTATCATACGCTATAGCAACACTGTCTAAGCAAATTGTCAACCGCGCCATCTAGCTTAGAAATGATGAACCATTTAACTGTATAGCTTAGTATTAGAGAACTCAGTAAAAATTATGTAACCTAGATGGCAGTACTGTCGAAAATTTGGTTAGTTTTTTACCAACGCCATAGATGGCATCGTTACGTGAATATAAATACAATAGTGACTCGCTGTTCTAAGTGGTTAGCTACACCACGGATTGGAGAACTTGCTACATCCTAAACAGCAGACAAGAAATTGCGATCTAACCGAGATTAGTAGTAACCGAATAGGAGGACTTTTATTAGGACGATAGGTAGACAAAGCTGTCATTGTAGGATTTTTTAAGCACTGTTTAGCTGAACAGGGATTTAAATAAAAGTCCAATTAGCACAAAAAATAATGTATTACATTTTATATAACAAAGCGTTATAGCGTGACATTTCCGAATACACGTCTACATAAATCTACTTAACGTAGGTAATGCCTGGCATTCATTATCATAGATATAGTAATAGTAACATACAACGGTAGCTTTATGTTAGAAAATAGTTCAAATATCTACTTTTAATTTTCAAATTAAATACATACGTCTGTTATGAAGAAGAAAATGTAAACGAAATTTTTCTACTAAAACACTGGATTTTGTTACAACAACCATTTGTGTAAAAGTAAATCCGCCATTTTAGAATCCTCGATTGATAATTTTTTGACTATGGTAGTGAAAAATTTAACAGAGTCTAGTCTAGTCTAGTCTAGTTACAGAGTCTAGTCTAGTCTAGTCTAGTCTAGTTTATTAATATAGATTATACAATTCTATATTAATAAACTAGAGTTAACCATTTTACTATAATTTACATATTAGAGCAGATACAGTAGATACATAATTAATTCAACCATTTGGAATTTTATTGCAAATTAGTGTAAGTAGAGCAACATTCATAGATTAATAAGTACTTAATTATTGTATGACTAGTTACACATATTTAAACTAGGTACTTTTATGTTAGACAATCTTTAGTCGAACAGTTGGTACCTACCAAAACCTTTTTATGTCACGTTTCTGATATTTTTCTTGATGTTGGTATTATCCGAATTTCGGTTCTATTCGAATTACTTGACGGGTTTTTTTTCGAGTGAATTTTAATAACAGAGAGTTTATTGTGATTAATATTAGGTATTTGCAAATTGATTCGTAAGTTGTGTTTATTGTGATGTAAATATGGTGCAGTTTTGTGTCTCAAATATCTTGGCTACCTCAGTGGAACTTGAAATACTTTGGCATGCCAATGCAGAGATATTTAATGATTTGCATTTCACAGTTCTAACGTTCGGTGTTAATTGATATCTTTCGTGTCTATAAAGTGCAGTATGTTTTACTCAACTTCAGTGGGTCCCAAAAATATGAAGATAATGTTTTTCACATCTCTAATATAATAATCATTACAGTAACATTTAACTATCCACTCTAACTCAATGGCAGTATATTTTTGGTTAATTTACTACTAAACAGTTTTATAGGTACATACAGTCGCACCGCGGCAAATGGGAATTGCCATGTGATGAACTATTAATTTATTATTGATATACATCATTATAAGCTAGAAGAGTATGAGATTATCATAGGAATGTTTAACAACGAAACTTCTACAAACATACAGGTCTATTCAAACTTAATGGCGGTTTTGGAGTGAGCGTTTCGCTACGCTGTATCCCAACCTGTTACATAGATTTGCTAGTGTTCACTTCGTGTTACTGCCGCCGCGCGCCGTTAAGTTTGAATTTACCTTTTCCTACATGATTTGATCTTTCAGTAATGGCACATTGTCAGGTGGCCAGATGTCCTGCTTTCCCTTTCTAGCACTTAGCAATTACTTAAACGAGTATAGCGGTATCTCGTTCAATCTTTTTATTTAACGTGCCAACACTAGATAAAAGTGCCCTATTTTGAAAATTACATCTTTAGAGAAAGGTTTTTAGGGTCTCAACAAACCAAATGTAGGTCTAAACCTAGAAATGTGTTTGTTTCACGTTTTAAATATAAATAACTATGTATTTTCTAGTCTACCATTTGACCTCACTATTTGCTTTCATATTTAATAAATAGTACAACATACAAAGCTTACAAATACTAATGTACCATGCTTGGCTTAATCTTAAAATGCGTCTTTTCGACATTGGGTATTTCTTATGTAAAAATTAAAATTACTTACGATAATTTGTAGTGATTTTATACATATCTATTGTATTATATAGTTCAAATAAAAACTAGCTTAGTGATTAAATGTGATTTATCTAAAATCGAAAAATGAATACGGCTATGGAAGAGTTGCACGCGGGCAGAAACCTTTTCTTTCTTTAGTTACAGCAACAGAAAATCCGCTCTTTTATTCAAATCTTCAGTAAAAGGTTAATCCAAGAACAGATTCCATGAGTGTTTTGGTATTTTCAATTGAAATGGTAACTAATAAAACTGACATGTTTCGAACTTTGATGGAGAAATGAATGAATTTTCGGTACGGAGCGTCGTCGTATCGAATCGCGTAGCAATCGTAGTTTCGCAGCGCGAAGTTCCGTAGCGCGAAGTTCCGTAGAGCGTTCTGTCTTAGTGCGTTACGTAGGCTCTGCCAGTTATAAATTTTAACTGTATGCGTGATGCTATTTTTAATAACGAATATTATGTGCCTATTTTAAAAACGTATTTATTAATTTTTAATATTAATTTAACCTAACATTACAACATTATTTTTTTGGCATTTGTCTCCAATTACATTTAATTAAATATCCTAATTTACACATTTAGTTCATAACTTACAAGCGTCACATATTAAACAATTACAATGCTATGCGTATAAAACATAGTAAGTAAACATTAAATAACATGATATTTCACACTAATTAATTTGTCTTTTTCAACTTTTGTCCAAATTCACAAACGCACTAAGATATTCTGAACTTTGAAGAGGACATTTAAAGAGCTTCTAACTCAAATCATAATTAAGGGCACTAACATATAGCTTCAGAAAATTTAAGCTTAAATATTAGATATAGTCTTACTAACTAAAACATAACACGAGACGAAACACAACATGAGAGGAAATATAATTGATTACATTATATGTGTAGTGTGCATTTTGTTATTCAGACAAAGATATAATACATATGCAAAAATACATATATAATATAAGTTGGATCAGATCAGTAAGTAAGCAGATTTATTTTTGTTAGAAATCTCTGAATATAAGTATCAAGAATCAAAGCTGCAGGATGGCGTAAAATTTATCGAACGAAGCAATAATAATGTTCATATAAAAATGAAAAAAAAAATTGCCGATAGTTTAAAAACTATGAATGATCCTATAAATATTTTCAGCAAAAAACTTACCAATGTTACAATGTTGAACACATATAATGGCATTACTACTTAATGTACATTCAAGAACACACATACAGATACATTCATATTATTTAGCTATCCTACATTTAAATACATAATTTTATTTATAATATATTATATGTATTTATCTACACCCATGCTGTAAATCCTATAAAAAAGATTCTGAAACAGTAAGCTTATAGCCAACATTAAAACAACCAGTTTCATAGCACAGATAATATAACACTAATAAACGAGTATCATAGTAACCATAACATCTTCCAAACGAGTGTTGTAATGTTGTACAAAATTTTCGATCTCTTCCCTATCAAACAGCCACATTCTCACATAATACGTGGTATCTTTATGAATTTCAAAAAAAGAACATTGTCTTGCACACGCGTTTCATTACCACAGCGCCGTAATTAAAAAAAAGAACACTCCTTTTACCTATACGTATTTTGTTTGTATTAGATACTCAGCAATTAAACTTTCCATTAATTTAAATAGAGTTCTTACAACACTGTACAACACCCTATGGTTTCAAAACCTATCATAGAGGATGCATATCATGGGTGTAGTCTTGTATGCAACTGTATAATTAGGTATTAAAACCTCGTGTGAAAAATTTAACACACCTTAATATACAACAGTTGCATAAATAACTATTATAACATGAAACATTAGACTTAATAGTTATTTGTTCACACTTTTTCTATAACAATAGAAGTGGCAAGGAATAAATAGGTATTAGTAAAGTATGACAAGATATTTTCTGGTTTATTAGAAGAGAAGTCATATTATAGGCGATATTGCACCCAAATGTCCGTCCTATGTACAAAAATTTTGATTTTATTAACCAGATCTCTAATAGAGTATGATATGATTAGATCAGTAATAAATGTATTAAATATATTATCTATAAGGTGATTAGTTAAGATTAGATATGTGTTCCGCTAAGAAGAATGATTATGTCCACAGAAGCTCCTCATTGATACAGCAAAGATATGTATACAAGTTCTGATTATGTAGTAGTAGAAGCAGAAAGAAATAAAACTGTTGAAGTACAAAGTCTAGAAACATCAGAAACCAATTTTGGCGAGGTAACTTAACCTTAGATAAATAAAGGTTAAAATTGTAACACTAGAAATTGCAATAAACAACATTTCAGCTTCAAACAGTGTAGAGGGAATTACAGATTTCAATAACTATATAAGAGATCATTTACAACTGAAGGGACGCGTACGGACGAGTACAGACACATTAAAATCTAAACTTACACTTAACAAATAGTCCAATGAACCAAGTGGCGCAAATTAAACGAGTACTCGTCACACTACTCGCCGCTATTCCACCATCACACCCTATCTTCAATCTACCATCTTTGAACCAACGAACATACGGAATCAACTCGTATTACATTTTAAATACTGTAATACACCGCCAATCATAGGTTAATTTTAAATGAGTGAATTCCATTTTCAAATAACAATTGACGGTTGACACTCAAATTCAAGATGGCAGACGCAAGATCACCATTCCACTTCAGTTGTAGCTCTCCCCTGGCGAAACTAGCGACGAAACGACCTCTGTCGGTCGGTGAAAGAGTGCCTCATTTATTTGCGCACCCCGCGCTATGGGTCCACCTCATGGCATACCTCCATGTAGTCGGGGTCATGCATGATGTCCTTGATCATGTCTTTGAGCATCGTGTAGCGGGGAAAGATCGGGTAGACCTTGGAACTCACGTAGTCTGACTGGAAATAGAAAAAAAATCGGTTTTAAAAGATAATACTGATGGTAATCATGAACCGCCAGACAATTCACTTGAAAGGAGGCTACTATACAATTTTCGATATCTGCTACTCCTACATTTAATAAACGATATTATCAAGATCATTTCAAACATCAAAGGCAAATCGTTTCGCGGCACTTTTCAATGCCAAACATTAAAATAGTACATTGTGATACAAGGGTGGAAATTAGGAGGGTTTTAAATGACACGAGTTTGCAATAACCTACACACCCGTGTATCACACGACGTTTTTCAATACAGTTGTGGGCAAAAGTAAAATCAAATCAAAGAATTAGATTGGTTATTCACAAAAAAATAAAATTTTCGGAAAATGGCGCGATTATGCAACTAGATATATTTTTTTTACAACGAAAATAGCCTATACAGCCATTTTTGACAAATGTTGATCTGAAAATAATTAAATTAAAACTGGTAATTAAATATATTAAATAACCATTTAAAAGACTTTTTTAAATTGACTTATAAATTTAAAACTCAACTACAAACATAATGATAGAGCTCCTAAACAAAAGTCACGACCGCGTAACAGAAAGATGCCTATGCGAAAGATTTAATTTTCGAATCATAATTATAGCCTCTGAAAGTACGCCATGTTTAACAAATGTATTGAAAAAATAAAATAAAAATTGATTCTACTGTCCATTCGTAAAGTTAAATTGTTATGGAGAAGTACGGAAAAGAAACTCCACACTTACTCTTTAAAAAATAATGTTTTACAATATTTAAAAATACATTAAATCATTTTAATAAAACTGAGCCAGAATTGTATATCACAATTACAGGTGTTCTTGTTGTTTGTGTGTGTATTGTAGGTATTGTTGTGTGTTTAACCGTACATTTTTTGAATCAATGTGTCATGTTGCCAATTATAATTTAGTGTCATACAACACAAGGACGAAGTAAAAGGGGAGGTAGTCTTAATTATGGAATGTGAAAATATTGATTTTGTTAAAAAAAATGTATAGAACAGATGTTTCGAAATATGTGGTTAAAGATCTTGAAACTGGATTATTTCTCTGTTGTTGCCACCGAAGTCCTTATTGTTGGAACATTTTATTAACAAGAAGTGCTATATATGTGGTGATTTTCTTTATTGACGTACTTGTTGAGAGTAAAAAATCTGCTGAATTTTTAAGTATATTGACATGTTATAACTTTCGGTACCTCATAAATACTCCTACTTTTATTCGGAACAGCGCCAATTCGTGTTGAGACAACTTAATTTTTTTAATTTTTTTTTTTATTATCTATAGGTTTGCGCTTGACCACTATCTCACCTGATGGTAAGCGATGATGTGGTCGACGATAGAGCACGCTTGCCTAGAAGAAACCTATTCACTCTTGACTTAAAGACCCCTAGATTGTAGCTATCGGGAAACACAGATTCCGGCAGGGAATTCCACTCTTTAGCTGTACGCATAATAAAAGTGTCCCCAAAACGTTTTGTGCGTATGAGTGGGATGTCCACCATGTACCGATGACGCATCGCCGTACGTCTGGTAGTCCGATGATGGAACGGGCTGGGCGGAATTAAATCATGTAATTCCATCGCACACTCCCCGAAATGTAACCGATAAAATACCGACAAACTGGCAACTCGGCGACGATGTTCAAGGCTCGAGCTTTGACTTGACCAGTGCCTCATTATCGATGAGTTTCTTGGCCCGCTTTTCGATCGACTCTAGTGCATCAAGCTGGTATTTGGCAGATCCATCCCAGAGATGAGAACAATACTCCATGCACGATCGAACTTGCGCTTGATACAAGTTGAGCAGCTGTTCCGGCGTGAAGTACCTTCTCACCTTCGCAAGGATCCCCAACTTTTTGGCAGCCAGCTGAGCCTTTGCCTCAATGTATGGCCCAAAATTGAGAGTCGATGTCAACGTAACGCCAAGAAGCTCAAGATGGTCCGTTATTGGCACGGTTACATCACGGAAAGTAGGAGCCGGGTGGAATTGGCTCCTTTTAGCGGAAAAAAGACACGCCTGGGTTTTAGCAGCATTAAACCTGACCAGATTGGCATCGCCCCATTCGGAAACTGCCTGCAAGGACAAGTTCAAGTGCTCCACCATGGCCTCCCGGAGAGACCGGACCTGAGGCTCGGTAGCACGCGCGTTGGACAAGTATCTCTCAGCAACAGTGCTGTCGTCTGCATACCCAAAGGTGCCGGGCTTCAGGCAGATCGTTAATGTGCAACAAGAACAATGTTGCTGAGAGTACGGACCCCTGAGGGACCCCGGCATTAATATCCAATTGGTCCGACGAGCAGCCATCGATAACCACCCGAATGGACCGATCTCTCAGGAAGTCTGCAATCCAATCACACAGACCACCGGGCAAACCGAATGAAGGAAGCTTACCAATAAGGCTTTCGTGCCAGACCCTATCGAAAGCCTTCGAGATGTCGAGGGAGACGGCAAGCGCTTCCCCATGCCTCTCGATGGCCTCACTCCATATGTGAATGGCATACGCTAGAAGATCCCCAGTAGACCGATTTCGGCGAAAGCCGTATTGGCGGTCGCTAAGGATATCGTTAGTTTCTAGGTATGCCAGGAGCTTAGTGTTGAGTACACGCTCCATACTCTTACAGAGTATGGACGTTACAGAGATGGGTCTGTAGTTGGCCGGGTCAGCTCTACTGCCCTTCTTGGGCACGGGCTGTACGTTGGCTTGCTTCCAAGCATTCGGCACTGTTCCAGTCTCATATGAAAGGCGGAATAGGCGTGTCAAGATCGGAGACAGTTCAGGCGCACAGGTTCTAAGAACTATAGCTGGTATGCCGTCAGGGCCGCTAGCCTTGTTCACGTCGAGGTTGCGCAGCACCCTACGGACGTCCTTTTAATGGATGCGAATGTCCGACATACTCGTCTCGCACCCATCAGGAGAAGGAGGGGGCCGCGAATCACCAGGATTCAGACGCGAAGATTCCGCAAAAAGAGAGGCAAACAAATTTGCCTTCTCCTCAGCGGTGTGAGCCAGTGACCCATCGGGTTTCAGCAGTGGTGGTAGTGAGGGACGGCAGAAGTTCGGCTCGACCGACTTAGCCAGGGACCAGAACGCTTTACTACCTGCTGGGTAAGAAGCAAGTTTGGCCCCCATTCGGCCAATGTGGTCGAATCGAGCCCCACGCAACACCTTCTTGCAGGACTTGGCAGCCCTGTTGTAGGCTTTCTTCTTCTGACCCAAGTCACTCGCTTTACGCGATCGAGCGTCGACCCATGCCAGGTACGCCTCATGTTTAAGCGCGTCGGCGCGACGACATTCGGCGCCAAACCATGGCCGGTCAACGCTGGAAATCGTTATGTCAGAGAACGGAATGTAGTACTCCATTCCCTGACGCAACACAATTACAAATCTTGCTGATGATGACATAGATCAGTGTTTCGTTGATCAAAATGGATTAGCAGATGGCAATGGTGGACTATTCTGCAATGTAATTCTTGACAAAATTAACATTAAATCAAAAAACTCAGAATAAACTATAGTTATTAAAAATAATGTTTGATGAAAAAAATACTATTGCCTTCAAGAAAAGTAACAACAAAAAAATGGACTAAAATGATAATAAATACTTTTATAAAATGTCTTGGAAAAGTATTTCAAGACAAAGAAGTCAATTAGAATAAAGTTATATAAAATACAACAGTAAAGTGGATAATTAAAGGGGTTAAAGTTTCAAGTAAGTTGAAGAGGGTACTATGTTCAGGTACGTTAAGTAATATCAGTTTAAAAAAATAAATAAAAGCTATGTTAGAATTTATAGAAGGGTTATTCAGCAAGCCAATAAACAGGCCACATCAAATCACTTAACTAATGCTGAAAATATAACCAAAGAGACGTGGAAACTTGTAAACCAATAAGGCAAAAACAAAAAAAAAACATGTAGAAATTTAATCTGGAAAGTTAATAATAAAGTTTTAACTATTCCCCAGGAGGTCGCAAATCAATTTATCGACAGTTTTGTGTTCAACGCGTCACTAGATAGTAATTAAATGGAACGGGCAATATCTTTTCTGTCAGAAAGTACAAAAAGAGTTTGAAGTGTTTAAACTTTCGATCCGACTACTCCATCTGAGATCACAAAAACAATAAGTAAGATGGCCATCAAAAATCTTGCGGTATTGATGACCTACCAATTTCGATTTTCAAGGAAAATATAGAATCATTAGCCTTCCCTCTTTCTGATTATTTTAACAAATGATTCGAAGAGTCTGTTTTTCCAGAACAGTTGAAACTGGCTAAAGTAGTTCCAATTTTCAAAAAAAGCCTTAAGACTGATCCGAAAAAAAATAACGGCCCATATCACTTTTGCCAATCTTATCAAAAATATTTAAAAGTTATTAAAACTAGACTGATGGTACATTTGAATTTAAATATAATTATTAATTTAGGACAATTTGGCTATCAGAAAGGCGTCGGTTGCTCAGATGCAATAAACACTCTTGTAGATGACATAATTGCTAAATTAAATGACAAAATGAAAGTGGCTGGACTCTTCATCAAGCTTAGTTCTGGTTTTGACACTATTGATTATTAACTTTTACAGACTTAACTTGAATATTATGGTATCGGAGGCAATTCCCTACAGCTTCTAAGATCGTACTTACAAAATAGACGGAAGTATGTCGAAATAAAAAGCATCGATGATAGTAATCACGAAGTCGTATATAAGTCTAAAATTAAAACATGAAACGTGGTGTGACTCAAGGCTCAATTTTAGGATCGATACTATTTATCATATTTAAAAATGACTTGCTGAACTTTATGCATCACATTAAGCCTCATGTGGGACTTGTTGTCTTTGCGAATGACACAAATATAATCATAGGTGAAAATGACTTAAATAAATTGACCAAAAATGTAAATAAAACTCTAGAAATTCTTTGCTATTGATTTACAGCCAATAAGCTTTTACTAAATACAAGTAACAATGACAGTTTAGATGTACAAATCAAAGAAGACAAGATAATATTAGTAGATAAAGTGAAATTCTTAGGGATTCATATAGACGGGCTCTGGAAACAGGAGCTGCTTTTAACTCCTCTATTTCATTAGCATGTTATGCACTTAGGAGCCTTAGATATATTTTGGATGTAAAGCAACTAAAGGCTAGTACGCGCTAGTAGAATCTAGATTAAGATACAGCATCGTGTTTTAGGGAAACAGCTATAGTTATAACTGTCAGGAAGCGTCCATCATACAGAAACGTGCCATAAGGACAATAGTCAGGATTTCACAAACAGACTCATCCAAAGATCACTTTAATAAACTAGAAATATTAATAGTACGAAGTTTATACATTCTAGTATACCTAATTCACTTTGCGAAGTATATTTATCAGCATGAATCTCAAGAGGAACGAAAGTTAAGAGAATGTTCAAGAAGGAAGGATTTAAAACACACAATATTACCAAATATTAACATAGTTAAACATTGCTCCAGATACCAAGCAGTGTAGGTTACCGACGGAGTAAAAATTATTCATTTATAGCTTGCACATATTTAAAACTAAATTAAAAGCCTTCTTGTTGGCACAATGTTATTACTCGATGTCAGCTTTTATGTCAAGATGTCAAAACAAGATGAATTAATCTGAAATTATAAATATATTTTATTTAATTAAACAGTGTAATTGGTTATGACATACTTTTTTGGATTCATTTAACATTATAGTTGTATGTGACATAAATATTGGATTAATTTATATACATATTTTGACATATTTTGGATTTATTTGACATTACAGTGTTTGGGTTATTTTGACATTCTATTAATGTTTGTGACTATTGATTAATTTGACTTACTAATTGATTATTTTGACATTCTAATTATTCGTGATATATTGATTTATTTGACATTGTAATTGCTTGTGAGATATATTAGAATGGATCGATATTCTAGTTAATTAGTTTTTAACAAAATTGATTAATTTGACATTATATTTGCATGTGAAATATATTGTATTGAACTGATATGCAAATTGTTTGTGACATATTTGATTAATTTGACATTCAATATTTTTTTGAATTATCGTTCATTGTAATAGAGTGCAACTTATATTTGTTAGATTATTATGACATTACATCTGTTCTTAACATATTTTAAATCCATATACAATTTGCTACTATAACTTAATTAATCTTCAATTGATAATTTTTATTGCAATTATGTTCTACCAATTCTTGTAATTATGACACCAATATTAGACACAATATTAATTATTTATTAATAAATAAATGAATGCAATATGCGTAAAGACGATGCATCTAGAATAAAATAACAATACTATATCAGTAATATCAACAAAAAGATACAATATTGAAATAAGAAAATAGATGTTATTCTTCATTACCTACCTTTAATGCCCTTATTAAGTTCCGCAGCCCAGTATATTTCTTCAGTAGACGATACAAATCATTTGTCATCTGGGTGTTCTCCGTTTCAATCTGAATTGTTGTCATGTCTGGAAATGTAATAAGATAAATGTTACTATAATCCAGGGGTATAGGCAAATATTAGGGGTTTCACCTCGGAATGAGAGATAGTCAGCTATAAACTTGTATAAACATTTATATTGACACACTAAAACTTGTCTCAAAACCAACTTATCGTAGGGTGTCCGCGGTAAGTAGGTTTTGAGATAAGTTTTAGGGTATCAAAATAAAGGTTTATACAACTTTATAGCTGACTATTTGTCATTCCGAGATACTTGCCCTAATTTTATTTTTAGGTAATATTTTTTCTTTCGTAAATCTCTTGTAGTCCAAGAATATTATTTGATTAGAGTTGTTCCTATCCTCTTTAAACCGTACGGCGGTCCTACATCCCTATCCACAAGTACAGGTATATTCATGGAATACATGAATGCTTATTCGGTCCCAGTCCCAAGTGTATTTGGGTGTAAGCCCGTTTTATTGTTTGTGCTTAATTCGAGCCTAGGTCAGGGTTTGCGGGACGGTCACGACGTTTAATTTGGTTTCGAGAGCCCCAACACCAATTTACTTTGCAACGAAAATGTATGATCCATTAATTATAATTAAAATATACTCGAAACGCTTGTTTTTGTTACCGAGAATAACGAGAATTTTATTAAAAAAGCTTGTATAACTTGTAGGGCATTTTTTTAATTATTTTATTTATTGGATATTTTAAGGATGAAATTTGACATCATGTGGAATGGTTCGAACGCTTCAATTAAATCAAAGCCAATGTAAATAACCGATAATGATGGTGAATTCAAGTAGACACTAAGTAGCTATTGCCAGCCATCGAATTGATTTTAGAAATCAATTCAATATACTATTTCAAATGTAATTTCAGACCTAAAATTTTAGCTGTGGTTAAAACCAATGATTTTAAGCACCAGGAAAAGATTGGAAAATTCAGCGAAATGTAACACTGTGGACCGACAAGTTGGCAAACTGCCAATGGTCTTAGGATTTAGAGGGACGCTTTGGTTTATTTTCCTAATTTAATCGTTTAGTTGAGCTTGCTCAAAGTTAAACCGACACTATGTCGTTATTTGAGTATGTGATCATCATGAGATTCAAGTTTGATGGTAACGAGCAAATGTTCTAGTTTGCGTCATGGACCATGATGTCCCTACCTACATAAAGATAGGATTGCCAAAGGCCCCAAACAAAATTACATTCTTTGAGGGATAAAAATTGTTAAAAGTCCAAAATGATATAGGATTGACCGCATGTTAGAATAATGTCGGTACCGCATGTCAATCCGACGCATTTTGGACTTTTCGATAACCGTTATCTCTGAAAGGCATTCGGAATTAGAAATCAAAATATTTTTATTTCAACTAAACCATTTAAAGGTACTTTTGAATTGAAACAAAAATGAAGTTGGTTGCACATTCGCAAGCGTCAGTAGGTCTGAAGGAAGGTAGGTCTGGTTGAAGAACGTGCAATAAACTCCACGGACACTCTTTTCCAATAAATTGTATTTATAAGTATTTGGTTACATAATTCTTGTTGGGAAATTACACCATATGTGAAAACGATATAAAAAGACGTACGTAAAAGCCTCTAGATTAAAACAAACAACCCCAAAAAACAGGCCGATGCAGCCAAGTTGTGACCAATCCCAATTGATGGTACCCGTTCACGAACATGACGCATGGATTGGCACCACTCAGCTCAACCATCATGCCGGGAACCAAATGATTCAACACATGTGCCAACAGAGTGACATTTGAGAGAGCGTGACATACTCTTAACTGCCAGTGCACATTCAAGTCACGATACATTTTGCCTAGAGCTCCAGGTTTTGCTATTAAAACTTTGTTTTGCTAATAAAAAACAGCTTTGCTATTAAAGTTATCTTCCGTTTCCATCTGATATAAATTCTAAATTCAACATTACCGTTCAGTCTTTCTATCCTTTCCCGTTTATCAGCGGCTTCTTCAGCCAGCTTGGCGGAGGTCTTGACTCCTTCTCCAGACTTCTGCGTCTTCTCCATGATGGCACATGCGCGCAGTACGAACGCCGGCACTGTCTCGGCTTTCTCCTGCCGAGGGATCTCCACCAACGACCAGTACTGAGTCTCGAGCCGAATCACGTCCTGGAATGTGAAAATTGTGGCTTTAACAGAAACCAATAACGATTAGGAACATGGATAGAACTACCAGCTTTGAGTGTATAGCCCATCTTTTAGGAAACCAGTAACGGTTGGGAGGACTTTGATATTCCTTGTGGACTATTTAAGTTCCTTAGTTTTATGAGTCTGTCTGTCTGTCACCAAGCTGTACCTCATGAACCGTGATAGCTAGACAGTTGAAATTTTCACAGATGATGTATTTCTGTTGCCGCTATAACAACAAATACTAAAAACTGGCCAAGTGCGAGTCGGACTCGCGCACGAAGGGTTCCGTATCATTATAGAAAAACGGCAAAAAAACTCACGTTTGTTGTATGTTGTATAGGAGCCCGACTTAAATATTTATTTTATTCTGTTTTTAGTATTTGTTGTTATAGCGGCAACAGAAATACATCATCTGTGAACATTTCAACTGTCTAGCTATCACGGTTCATGAGATACAGCCTGGTGATAGACGGACAGACAGACAGACAGACGGATCGCGGAGTCTTAGTAATAGGGTCTCGTTTTTACCCTTTGGGTACGGAACCCAAAAAAAACACAGGCGACTAGGTAGGTATATTATAAGAAGACTAATGAAGAAAAGCCCATCCTTGCTGCACATATTCGTAATAATTAGGTAGATTAACATTGTGAATAAAACCTACTGCCGGAATGACCGATATGCAAATATCTAACCGTTAAAAATGTACCAAGAACATAAAAACACAGATTTTCACACAAAATATTTTAATGAAAGGTCAAAATTCGCAAAATAGGTTTGTTGGCCCGAATAAAAAATATAAAGAGCACAACACTGGCTGGCTACGCAAAATAGGCTTACATTGAGCCTATCAAAAGAATAAGTTTTGTAGGGAGCTTAGTGAAGCTCGGGTATGATAATGTGACTACGAAATAGCCAACTATTTATTATGAACAACTCAATTGAAAAGTATTATTTCTTTGTCTTGAACATTGCTAGTTAGTTTGTTTCTGTTCAGTGAATTTTTGCATCGTCTGCAATTTCTTTTTTAACAATAATGTTTTCTTGCTTCGTACTACGACGTGTTAATTAAAATTTTTCTATCTATGCATTTTTCATTGAAAGCAGTGAAGTTAATAAAATGTGTTGAACTTTGCAGCGAGGAATGTAATTAAGGTGCAACAATTAAGAAGTTTGCCAGTTATTTATAATTAGATATTATTATGTAAATTGCTCAAAACTCGAGCACTAAGACAACGAGACGGGGTGGTTGACGATGCCACGTAGGAGATGGTGGAAAGACCTGGAAAGATGCCGTTCAAACCGTTCCGTGCAAGGAAGACAAAAAAATAGAAGAAGTGGAGGAAGGCATTTGCCTACGGGAGTGGGATAGTGAAGGCTAGCGAAAATAATTTCAATTGGTCTTGAAGGAACATTTTTTTTAACTCTTATTTTGCACTACTATCACTTTTATTTTTATTTTATTTTCCCAGTTTTAAGCGACCGTTTTTAGGGTTCCGTAGCCACATGGCAAAAACGGAACCCTTATGGATTCGTCATGTCTGTCCGTCCGTCCGTATGTCACAGCCACTTTTTTTCCGAAACTATAAGAACTATGCTGTTGAAACTTAGCAAGTAGATGTATTCTGTGAACCGCAACAAGATTTTCACACAAAAAAAGAAAAAAAACAATCAATTTTGTGGGATCCCCATACTTAGAACTGAAACTCAAATTTTTTTTTCTTCAAACCCATACGTGTGAGGACATCTCTGGATAGGTCTTCAAAAATGATATTGAGGTTTCTAATATATTTTTTTCTAAACGGAATAGTTTGCGCGAGAGACGCTTACAAAGCGGTAAAATGTGTGTTCCCCCCCCCCCTCTGTAGCTTCTAAAATAAGAGAATGATAAAACTAAAAAAAAAATGTGATGTACATTACTATGTAAACTTCCACCGAAAATTGGTTTGAACGAGATCTAGTAAGTAGTTTTTTTTTAATACGTCCGCGTCCCTTCGTGCGCGTGTCTGACTCGCACTTGGCCGGTTTTTTGCTTATTGGCCTTGTTTGTTCTGCCTCCTGCTTGATATGAAGGGAAGTGAAAATTGTGTTTGTTTTTCCTACTTCTCCGTTATTCTTTTCTGATTAATTTCCTTGCAGGCCAAGACAGTTAAATTCATTCTCCGGGACTTTGTCGAGCTTCATTGCCTCTGCGGTTTTCGCCACTGTTGATTCTGGCTTCCAGGAGTTGCAGTGGTTTGGAAATAGTGCGGTGTGTTTGTCCCAAAATATACTATCAGTTTTATGACCCCACTTATCAACACTAACATTAACGTCTCAATTTCCTATTTTGGCATGCAGTCTCGTTGCGAAGTTAATTCCAGTAACGACTTTTAGCAGACGATGTGCCATGATATTTCAGAGCGGATAACTTTTCGCTGGGCCCGAGCCAATAGTAGCGATAAAGATCGTCTTCCCGCCTTGTAACGGCCCGTCTAATGAACCCACTGTATGTTCAAGTGTAGCTACACCCTGTAGTTTGGATTATAGTAGTCTGAGAAAGTGCTTATTTAAAGAAGTTGCAATTGTTGAAAGTATTCTATTATGAAGGTTTTAAATTAAAAGGAATATCTGTGAATAGTTTTTATAGAATCTCAGGTACGGGTAGACCTAGCAAGTAGAAATTTATACCAGATACTGAGGTCTATAGTCCCTATTATAAATAAATAAATAAAAAAGCCCTTTATTTCTTATCCTTACTAAGTTACAATACAATATTTTTTACATTCTACCTCTTAATACTATCACTTAAATATTAGATATAACACTTACTTACTACTTTCTGTTTTCTATTTATATCTTACATAACTAATAATTAGGGATAGGAACCCCTTCTCGGGTATAGGCCTCCTCCAGCTTGTTTCATTTTTCTCTATCGGCAGCTTCTTTTATCCATTGTTTTCCAGCTGTACTTATGATGTCATCTGTCCAGCGTTTTTTAGGCCTCCATTGCCTCCTTGGTCCTAAATACTTAATTAGGTACATTGAATATTTTATGACAAACATTTCTTGTTTATAGGGTAGAAATTATTTTTAAATATGTTTGGAGGGGTTTGGGTTATCATTTCGAGACTATGCAGTTCGTAAAATTAAAATGGACCTTCACTTAGGAAGGTTCGTTTAATTTCTAATTGTACTTCACTGCATAGTCTCTTCATGATAAAGAACACATGTAGATGTTTAGAGTGTCGTCTCTTGCCGCTGGATCCTGTCCACCGAGTTGCCTCTATGGTCCATCTCTTGTCATTGTAACGGGCTAGGTGTCCGATGCTCTGCATTATGCGCTCCATCTAAAGTGGAACTGGGCCGGACACCTAGCCCGTTACATAGTCCCTATTAGGTGTATGAAAATCAAATTCTCGCGAAGTACCAAAATTTACTTATTTTTCCCTTTACTTGTTGGTTGACCTAGAATTGTAAATTTTGGTTAAAATCGAGGTCTTACAGCACACTGTAAGACCTCGATTTTAACCAAAATTTACAATTCTAGGTCAACCAATATGGTAGTTCTTCCCGTTGAACTAGTTATCTAATTATGTTGGTGAATATAGCTGTTTGTACGGAACCCTCGGTGCGCGAGTCCGACTCGCACTTGACCAGTTTTATTTTTCTACAGAAGACAATGCTTAAAGAATTTACTTATTACAAGTAATCAGAAGATAAGACGGATTACACCACACTTCAGCCAACAGACTACGTAGGGATAACACGTGGAGCTTCTACCCTACATCTTTAGGAAAGAAGACGATATTCTACGAACACAACTAACAACCCTTACACACCCGCACCACCCACGTCACCCTTGTCTGTATATAACATCAAATATAATGAAAAGCAACGATTCGGCATATGGATGTCATCAACAAAAGTCCTAGAGGAATAAAATAACTTAAGTCTTTTTAGTACTTTTAATAGAGCTAAACAATACCTAACTATTACTATAAATAATAAACACATTTTCGCAAAAAAATTAACCGACTTCAAAAACAAATGCGCAAAATAACTTTCTTTTTCGGAAGTCGCTGTCTTTCGTACCTAATGTTTTTATAGTTTTGCGACTAAGTTTTTATTTCTCTCTTTTCAGATTTGGTTCACCATCACTACAAATTGTGCAAGTTCCATAGTAAGGTATATAAAGGATTGACAAAATACCCATAATAACTCAATTTACACATTCGTGCTATTTGTCGCTAAAGATTTCGGTTGTATGCTCCATATCTTGAAAATTGCCAAACCGACTTTTAATGAAACTTGCACTATGACCTCAGTTGAAATATACTTGATCCAATAAAAAAGAACGATCATGATCCGATCACTAGTTTCGGAGAAATGCGTGGACAAACATATATACATACATACATATAATGGATCCATGGGGACGACGTCACGGGGTATCCATTTGTTGTATACCAAAACCTTTTCCAGAATGAATAAATAATTTTCTGAAACCCGCATCGAAATCGGTTCAGCCCAACGCGAGAAAATCGCGGACAAACGTACATACATACCAACATACGGGTCAAACTGAGAAATTCCTTTTTTTTAAATCGGATAAAAACTAAGAGAGTTCATAAAAAGTATCCATTGAGAAGTCTAGCAGAAGAATAAGACAGGTATCAAACACTATTGTGCCCCAGATGTTTCTCCAAACGCAGTCTCTCGGGAAACACGGGAGTTTTCTTTAGATTTAACCCAAGATAGCCATAATATTATTGTCTAGAACATTTTCTTGCTTCGTTTATAGCTGCAAGGTTAAGGTAATGTCATCATCAGTCTATTAATGTTCCCACTGCTGGGACACAGGCCTCCTCTCTGTGAGAGAGAATGGGCCGTAATCCACCACTCGGGCCCAGTGCGGGTTGGTGGATGTCACATGTCTTCGATTTTTTGGTTCTAGGACATGCCAGTGGGCACCACTGCTCTTAATTGATTGATATAGGTTTGAATAAAACGACTAGCTCCTCGCGACTGCGACTTATAAGTTGTAGGTCGTGAGTTTGAACCCAGACAGGCGATTTACTTTGTGTAAATTATTTAATCATCACTGCTCTCAAAACGGTGAAGGAAAACATCGTGCGGAAACCGACATGTGTTTTCCTTAACCGTTATGAGAGCAGTGGTGATGAAATAATTTACACAAAGTAAATCGCCTGTCTGGGTTCAAACTCACGACCTACAACTTATAAGTCGCAGTCGCGAGGAGCTAGTCGTTTTATTCAAACCTATATCAATCAATTAAGAGCAGTGGTGCCCACTGGCATGTCCTAGAACCAAAAATTCGAAGACATGTGACATCCACCAACCCGCACTGGGCCCGAGTGGTGGATTACGGCCCATTCTCTCTCACAGAGAGGAGGCCTGTGTCCCAGCAGTGGGAACATTAATAGACTGATGATGACATTACCTTAACCTTGCAGCTATAAACGAAGCAAGAAAATGTTCTAGACAATAATATTATGGCTATCTTGGGTTAAATCTAAAGAAAACTCCCGTGTTTCCCGAGAGACTGCGTTTGGAGAAACATCTGGGGCACAATAGTGTTTGATACCTGTCTTATTCTTCTGCTAGACTTCTCAATGGATACTTTTTATGAACTCTCTTAGTTTTTATCCGATTTAAAAAAAAGGAATTTCTCAGTTTGACCCGTATGTTGGTATGTATGTACGTTTGTCCGCGATTTTCTCGCGTTGGGCTGAACCGATTTCGATGCGGGTTTCAGAAAATTATTTATTCATTCTGGAAAAGGTTTTGGTATACAACAAATGGATACCCCGTGACGTCGTCCCCATGGATCCATTATATGTATGTATGTATATATGTTTGTCCACGCATTTCTCCGAAACTAGTGATCGGATCATGATCGTTCTTTTTTATTGGATCAAGTATATTTCAACTGAGGTCATAGTGCAAGTTTCATTAAAAGTCGGTTTGGCAATTTTCAAGATATGGAGCATACAACCGAAATCTTTAGCGACAAATAGCACGAATGTGTAAATTGAGTTATTATGGGTATTTTGTCAATCCTTTATATACCTTACTATGGAACTTGCACAATTTGTAGTGATGGTGAACCAAATCTGAAAAGAGAGAAATAAAAACTTAGTCGCAAAACTATAAAAACATTAGGTACGAAAGACAGCGACTTCCGAAAAAGAAAGTTATTTTGCGCATTTGTTTTTGAAGTCGGTTAATTTTTTTGCGAAAATGTGTTTATTATTTATAGTAATAGTTAGGTATTGTTTAGCTCTATTAAAAGTACTAAAAAGACTTAAGTTATTTTATTCCTCTAGGACTTTTGTTGATGACATCCATATGCCGAATCGTTGCTTTTCATTATATTTGATGTTATATACAGACAAGGGTGACGTGGGTGGTGCGGGTGTGTAAGGGTTGTTAGTTGTGTTCGTAGAATATCGTCTTCTTTCCTAAAGATGTAGGGTAGAAGCTCCACGTGTTATCCCTACGTAGTCTGTTGGCTGAAGTGTGGTGTAATCCGTCTTATCTTCTGATTACTTGTAATAAGTAAATTCTTTAAGCATTGTCTTCTGTAGAAAAATAAAACTGGTCAAGTGCGAGTCGGACTCGCGCACCGAGGGTTCCGTACAAACAGCTATATTCACCAACATAATTAGATAACTAGTTCAACGGGAAGAACTACCATATTGGTTGACCTAGAATTGTAAATTTTGGTTAAAATCGAGGTCTTACAGTGTGCTGTAAGACCTCGATTTTAACCAAAATTTACAATTCTAGGTCAACCAACAAGTAAAGGGAAAAATAAGTAAATTTTGGTACTTCGCGAGAATTTGATTTTCATACACCTAATAGGGACTATGTAACGGGCTAGGTGTCCGGCCCAGTTCCACTTTAGATGGAGCGCATAATGCAGAGCATCGGACACCTAGCCCGTTACAATGACAAGAGATGGACCATAGAGGCAACTCGGTGGACAGGATCCAGCGGCAAGAGACGACACTCTAAACATCTACATGTGTTCTTTATCATGAAGAGACTATGCAGTGAAGTACAATTAGAAATTAAACGAACCTTCCTAAGTGAAGGTCCATTTTAATTTTACGAACTGCATAGTCTCGAAATGATAACCCAAACCCCTCCAAACATATTTAAAAATGGATTTTTATTTATAATTTAAACAATATATACAATTGAATATTTCTAATCTTATGACTAATAACAAAACAAACTTACATACAAAGGGGAGAGGAAAAGGGGCTCATTGCGCATCAAAAAATTCATCCACATCGATGTCAATGGGAAACGTGCCCAGAACGCTGGCAGCATTGCCACGTTGAATGGCAATGCTGATTCTCTGGCTGAAGAAAAGGCCAGCCCTCTGGTCACGCGAACAGTCGACTAACCGTTTACTAATGTCTCGAAACACTCGATGAGCACTCGGACCCCATGGACCTAATGTCTCAACCCCAAACGGCTCAAACATATAACTGCCAATAAGGTTGTTATATTTGCGCCGTTTGAGGTTTTCTGCACCAGCAGCAGCTGCCCCAGCACAGCCCGCCGTGCTAAGAAGATGGGATGGCGCAAGGGTATCGACACATGTTGCATCCCACACCAAAGGCCTACCCAACTTCCAAGGCATTATGGTCATCCCGTCCGGTCTCTTCCCATCGTCGCGTGCCAACCCATTGGGTTCTAAAACAGCTGGCACCCCGGCGGTGACAAGAGCTCGACGTATGATGTCATTAATGCTGGCGTGCCGTGCTATCCGACCAGCGCTCCTACTGCAGGATAGGCCATGGTGTCCGAGGCGGTCGACTGCTTCACCACATTGACAACGGTGTGGAGCTCCGCTGGCAGTACCAAGGCGCAGACATGTAGCGATCCGGAAGGTAGTGTCACTCAACATTGTACCTATGTTGGGTGACGGTAATGCCTGTAGCCAGAGGCCCGACTCCCACTCACCCACAGCCAGTAGGCGAGCACGCTCAGCAGTATTGGTGGACGTATTTATGAGTTTATTCCGTTCCAATCTGCAGAGCGGCTCATCCCACTGTCTTTGAGAAGATGGGTTTTCGGGCAACGCCGTATTCGGGCAATCCACTTTCCAGGCGCACACTGCGTCGGTCGAACACGGCACTTCACTGTTAACCACTGACAGGGATAAAATATTAGTGGTTAACGTTTCAGTGCTGTGGACCGAAGACAGGAACGCCGGTAGGCTTATACTAGAAATTTTGCGGATGCCGAGCCCACCAAAGCGAATGGGTAGCGTGGCTTGCGTCCAGGCTCGGTCATCTAAGGCCACATTTAAGATAGATGTCAGAGTGCATCGAATAATTTCGTCAATTTTTTCCAGGAGAGGTGGCTGCTTCCATAAAGGGGAAGAGCGGAGAAAATACATAAAATTTGGTCCAAAACAGCAATACCTAATAAGAGTAAAAGCCGAATGAAGGTTAATTTTGGAGAGTCTATCCGAAATATCATTAAAATGGTTAATTTTGCTATCAATGAATGAAGAAAAACTGTCTTCCAAAATTGGGGAACCTAGGAGGTGCAGTGAACTTTTATCTAAAATTTTGATCTCTGGGGCTATTGCATAGAATTTCTGAAGCGTCGGTTGTCTGTCGGTACTGTCACAAAGAAAAATTTCACATTTGGAGTGGTTGAGGTCTAGGCCGATGGATTTGAACTGCTCTTTCAGGAATTGGAAATCTGATAAAACGGTGTCTACGTCGCCTCCTAGTGTTCCATCATCCAAATACCATACGTTAAATTTCGAATTTAGTTTTTGTATGATCGGATGAATAGCCAGACTGAAAATGACTGGCCCGAGAGGGTCACCTTGTTGGCAACCAACTGAAGATTCCAAAACATTGTCTTTGTATAATAATTTTGATGGGTGCCTATAGCATTGCCACAAAAAGCCGAAAATTTCTGGTAGCTCTTTTTTTGCTTCAGCCAACAAAGTGTCCCTGTTGACGGAATTAAAGGCGTTTTTAACGTCAACCTTGAGGATGACCTCACCTTTACCGGAATTCAAAAAAGTGGCAAGGGCATGTACGGCAGCCTCACAGCCCCCTCTGGAGCCAAAGCCAAGCTGTAGGGGCTGGAATTTAGTAGTAAGAGTTTTACCATACAGTTTACAGCAAATTTTAGCTGCCATACGCCTGTAGGTGCATCCGACGGCAATTGGACGAATACCGCCGTCCCTCTTGCGCAGGGCACATAAGTTGGCCCCGTACAAGACATCAACGACGGCATCGTTCACACCGCCGGAGAGCATCAGGTTGACTAGAGCCGCAAGCTCCTTCAAAAGAGACTCACCAGCGTCCCCGGCGCCTGAACTTAAAAGATCTTTTAAATGTTGAGGAGTCAGGCCGTCGAGGCCGCCAGCGGAACCGCTTCGGAAAGAGCTCACGGCTGCAATCAACTGGGGGGCTGAAACCTGTAAAAAGGATGAATTTAGATCAGGGGCGTTGGGTGGGTCGGGAAAGGTAAGATCATCCGCAGGCGCTGGATGTTTACTCTCCAAGGCTGAAATAGTTTCTGGAGAGTAAGGCGCCACCACATCACTGCTGAACAACAGCCTGGCCGCTCCCCTAATGTCACCTTCACTTAATTTGGATTCCACATGCGAACACACTCCTTTCTGGGAAGGGTGATTGAATGCTGGTAATTTTGAATTTAAAATAACGGTCGAATCGTTACAATTGTCTTTAATTTGGGTCGTTAGTGTTTTTTTTGTAGCCAAATTTTTCTGGACATGCAGAATCCTATAAGGGAAGGTGAGCAATTCCTCCCAGGCACTTTGTGAGTTTTCCTGGGTCGCAAGACGGACGCATCGCGCCAGACTTAGCGCGACAGACCGTCTTGCGCCCCTGGGAATTCTCTTTAAAATCGGTGTAGAGTTTTTTAATTTAGAAAGGGTTTTGCAAAGTGTTTCAGTTTGTATTTGTGGTGTAGCTGAGGGCCACGAAGGTACACTATGGGGTTTGTGTACTTTACCATAGTGGATCCGTAGCCCCCGTTCGCCCTTAAAAAATCGTGCCTGAGAGCAATGGGGACATCTCACCTGCTGAATATCAAGTGATGTAGCAGGTTGACTGCTACAGTTTCCGGTATCGCTACAGCCGGCGCTTAACATAAAATTTAAATTTCACTTACCAATATTATTATAACACTATTTACACACTATCACTAATAAAATAATAACAAACTAAAAAACACAAAAAAAACTATCAAAATTGAGTGACGGAACTTGGCACTGACGGCAGCGGCGCGGCGCAGTCGTGGTACGGGCCTAGGGCGCCCGCCGTGCAGGGAGGGAGCAGGGGGCGCATCCTTCGCTACCGTTGCCTAGGTGAATCGTAGCGTCGGCGTCGCGTCGTATGTTTTGACACGGCATATCTTATAAAATAGTCTTATATCACTTGTAACGGGACTGCCTGTTCCGATATACCGAACCGATCGACGAATAGTTGCGCACAAACTTGTGCACTAAAATAATTCCCGCGTCGATATCTGGTCACCATTGAGATTGGCCGCCGTGGCCGAAATAGCCGAAATGGCTGCAGTCAAAGAATGTATATTCCGATAAACTCCGAATCCGTTTAATTATTATTTTAAATATTAAATAATTTTGGTCAGCGTGAAAAATGTGTTGCTGACAGTTCCCAATCAAATTATCTTTATATTTAAAAATAATTTCTACCCTATAAACAAGAAATGTTTGTCATAAAATATTCAATGTACCTAATTAAGTATTTAGGACCAAGGAGGCAATGGAGGCCTAAAAAACGCTGGACAGATGACATCATAAGTACAGCTGGAAAACAATGGATAAAAGAAGCTGCCGATAGAGAAAAATGAAACAAGCTGGAGGAGGCCTATACCCGAGAAGGGGTTCCTATCCCTAATTATTAGTTATGTAAGATATAAATAGAAAACAGAAAGTAGTAAGTAAGTGTTATATCTAATATTTAAGTGATAGTATTAAGAGGTAGAATGTAAAAAATATTGTATTGTAACTTAGTAAGGATAAGAAATAAAGGGCTTTTTTATTTATTTATTTATAATAGGGACTATAGACCTCAGTATCTGGTATAAATTTCTACTTGCTAGGTCTACCCGTACCTGAGATTCTATAAAAACTATTCACAGATATTCCTTTTAATTTAAAACCTTCATAATAGAATACTTTCAACAATTGCAACTTCTTTAAATAAGCACTTTCTCAGACTACTATAATCCAAACTACAGGGTGTAGCTACACTTGAACATACAGTGGGTTCATTAGACGGGCCGTTACAAGGCGGGAAGACGATCTTTATCGCTACTATTGGCTCGGGCCCAGCGAAAAGTTATCCGCTCTGAAATATCATGGCACATCGTCTGCTAAAAGTCGTTACTGGAATTAACTTCGCAACGAGACTGCATGCCAAAATAGGAAATTGAGACGTTAATGTTAGTGTTGATAAGTGGGGTCATAAAACTGATAGTATATTTTGGGACAAACACACCGCACTATTTCCAAACCACTGCAACTCCTGGAAGCCAGAATCAACAGTGGCGAAAACCGCAGAGGCAATGAAGCTCGACAAAGTCCCGGAGAATGAATTTAACTGTCTTGGCCTGCAAGGAAATTAATCAGAAAAGAATAACGGAGAAGTAGGAAAAACAAACACAATTTTCACTTCCCTTCATATCAAGCAGGAGGCAGAACAAACAAGGCCAATAAGCAAAAAACCGGCCAAGTGCGAGTCAGACACGCGCACGAAGGGACGCGGACGTATTAAAAAAAAACTACTTACTAGATCTCGTTCAAACCAATTTTCGGTGGAAGTTTACATAGTAATGTACATCACATTTTTTTTTTAGTTTTATCATTCTCTTATTTTAGAAGCTTTTAGAAGATTTAGTAGATTTTAGAAGGGGGGGGGAACACACATTTTACCGCTTTGTAAGCATACGGGTCAAACTGAGAAATTCCTTTTTTTTAAATCGGATAAAAACTAAGAGAGTTCATAAAAAGTATCCATTGAGAAGTCTAGCAGAAGAATAAGACAGGTATCAAACACTATTGTGCCCCAGATGTTTCTCCAAACGCAGTCTCTCGGGAAACACGGGAGTTTTCTTTAGATTTAACCCAAGATAGCCATAATATTATTGTCTAGAACATTTTCTTGCTTCGTTTATAGCTGCAAGGTTAAGGTAATGTCATCATCAGTCTATTAATGTTCCCACTGCTGGGACACAGGCCTCCTCTCTGTGAGAGAGAATGGGCCGTAATCCACCACTCGGGCCCAGTGCGGGTTGGTGGATGTCACATGTCTTCGAATTTTTGGTTCTAGGACATGCCAGTGGGCACCACTGCTCTTAATTGATTGATATAGGTTTGAATAAAACGACTAGCTCCTCGCGACTGCGACTTATAAGTTGTAGGTCGTGAGTTTGAACCCAGACAGGCGATTTACTTTGTGTAAATTATTTAATCATCACTGCTCTCAAAACGGTGAAGGAAAACATCGTGCGGAAACCGACATGTGTTTTCCTTAACCGTTATGTGAGCAGTGGTGATGAAATAATTTACACAAAGTAAAGCGTCTGCCTGGGCTCGAACTCACGACTGTAAGTCGCGGCCGCTAGGAGCTTGTCGTTTTATTCAAATTTACTGTAAAATGATTTTGAACAATGATATTGCTGCTTGATATTGTGAAGAGAATTTTATTGGAATTTAAATCGTCTTGTATTTTTATGAAAACCATTATCTGAGTTTTCATGATATTAAGGCATTTTGGTTGATACGCTCCAGTTTCATCTTACCTGATGGTAAGCGGTGACGTGTTAATAATTCTACTGATTTGAATGCTATCTAATACAACTTGAAAATTATGAAAATGACTTGCAAAAATCACCGACATGATTCGAGTAATTCATAATAGTACATTACGGTACAAGTGTGCAATGTTGGTGATTACCGCTGAGGCGCCATTGAGACCCGAGCCGTAGGTGAGGGTCTTAAGAGAGCCGAGGACGGTAATCATGAATACACACGTGTATCATACGACGTTCTTCAACACACTTGTGAAGAAAATAATAGTAAAATATCATTTTCAACAGTAAAAACGAGTTGTAAATTTTTTTTCATAATGGCGAGCTAAATTAATTAGTTTTCCTATGCGCGCGCAATTAACAATGGCGATCGGCCATAGACAAAAGAATAGGGTTTCTTTTTTTTTTTGGCTTTTCGTGGATAGTGTTTTAGCCACGTACAAAATAGGGAATTTCATTTTTTCTTAATTACAGAGCAAATAAAATTTATATTTGAGTGAAAGTTTTATTTATTAAGCACGTACAATTTGAAATTATTTATTTAAATACGAAGTTGCATGAAATGAGCAAGCAATAGGTACATTAATTTATTTGTACTATTGAGCACGATCTTTTTTGTATCGAAACTTTTTTAAGAACAAAGCAACTCATTATCATAAATCTTGGAGGAGCTATCTCGTTGAATTAGTTAATATACGGTGGTACAACGCTCAGTGATTCAGCGTTTTTGGACAGTCCTGTGGCTTAGAAATAAGACAAAATGTTACGGAATTTTGTGAAAAATTTGGCTGCACGAAATCTACGTTGTTCTGTTAAGAACAACGGTGTGACATCGAGTTTCGTTAATCGGAGAAGCATAGCGCCATTATCGACGACTGAACCAGCGTTAAAGGAGGAGAAAGAGGGCGCTAGCTGTCATGTAAACATTGTGCTCCAGTTATAAAATTCTTTAAAATTGTTATTTGAACAGTATCTGCTTAAATACGTCATAAAAACAAAGAAAATAGTACAATATGTGTGTGAAAGTGTTATCCTAACAAATTATTCACTGTGAACTATGTAAACAAAACTTATAAATGTGGACAAAACTTTGTGTTCAAAAGTGTTTTGAGTGTAGTATTTATGACTATTTATGACTTTTATGAAGTATATACCGCCAAATACTTAGTTAGAAAACGTGTGACCTAAAAATAACAACGAAAAAAGTGATACAACAAAAAGTGACACAGTGAAAAAATATTCAAATTGTACAAATTACAACTGACATCTTTAACGAACTTTTTTTTTTGGCAGAGCCTACTGGTCAACAATTTCGACTGTGTAAATAACAGTCATAGTGGCGAGTACGTCATACGGCCTACATAATACTCGAGTGCCTTGGCTCGAGTTCGATTCCCGCAAATTGTTTCACTTTTTGGAATGTTTGCAAATTAGTTAGAATTTATCAGACCGTCCAAGTGAATAATTTGTGACAACTAGTCGACCAAGTGATAGTATTAAGAACGTTGAAAAGTTCGAGTTGAAGGTCAACAGTTTTGTGCGTGAAAACTCAAGAAATACAGTAATTACACTGAGAAACGGAAAAACTTCAAACCAATGCATACCTACCCTATATGTAATGTCTATCTACGCTTAGTCCGATCATTGGTTGCCAGGAAAACTCTGTGGTAGCTAACACCACCCAAAGTTAAATAATATTACATAATGAACTTCCTGGAGAACATTACATTGCGAGTTCGACGTACTCGTCGCAGTCGTTCAATGTCGGACTCTCAAATTAATGTCAGTCAAATTGAAAACGAATCACCAACGCAAACACTCGAAGATACCGCAACCAGTCTCCCCGAGATGAGCAATGATGACACTTATGACCAAGAAATGATGTCGAAACTAAAGGAACAAGTTGAGAAACTAACTTTTCAATTAAGTAGTGCAGAAGAAGAAATTGAGATACTTGCATTAGAAAATAATAACCTTAAACAGTCAAACCAAGAGTTAGTAAAAAGAAATGAATTGTTAAAAAAAATTACCGACACTCCTACAAAGAAAACAACCCAAAAATCCTCCACTCCTAAAAAAAGGGAAACATTGATTAATAAAAACACACAAACGGAACGAATAGCTTGTACAACTGAAAAGAATAAAATTAGTAAGAGCACACAAACAATTACAACGGCTACTGAGGTAACATTTAAAGAAAACTCTGCGATACGACTAGAAATACCTCATACAACAAGTGAAACTAAACATCTGGAGAAGAAAACTACAAAAATTTGTGTTATTAGTGAGAATAAATACAATAAAATACGTACAATTGCAGTGAATGAGTTTCAAAATTCTGAATTATGTCACTACTTAACACCATACTCTGGAATACATAATATGTTTCGTGACCTGGAACAAAAGCTGAAAAACTTTACTCTGGATGACTTCTGTATTATTTTAATTGGTGAAACCGACTTCAAATCCACTAAGGAGTATTCTAGCATAATTTTAAATATAAGAAATGTACTTGAAAAAATTCAACACACAAATGTTATTCTCTGTATGCCGACATATAGCCATTGTTTAAGTAATGTCACTCTATATAACCGGCGAGTAGAAAATTTCAATAACCTGCTTTACCAAGATATTTTGGCTCACGAACATGCTTACTTTATTGACTCTAACAGGAATCTTACATGGGACCACAAGATGTACAGACAAAATACAGGATCACTTAATAATTATGGCATGCGAATAATTTTTCGAGATATCGCCGATCTTATGAACCGTATAAATATAAATACCTCTAGAAATACAGAAGCCGAGCAAATTGGGAATCTGACAAAACAGCAAACAACAGAGCAGTTTTTTCGTTTGTAAGCACTTAAACGTAATACACCAAAACATTGCGGGTGTACTGAATAAGAGTGATGAGCTTATCGTATGTCTTAACGAAATGTCAGAGAAAGATACAGAAATAGACGTAATATGTTTATCTGAACACTTCATGATGACTGGCTATGAACAATCCCTGTTTATTCCTAATTTCACTTTGGCGGCATGCTACGCCCGGAAGGACAGTAAGAGGGGTGGTACATGTATCCTTACAAAGAAAGGTCATCAGTTTAAAGAACTCCAAGATATAGCTAATCTCTCCATAAATGGAATCTTTGAATGTTGCGCAATAGAGTTAGTAATGTACAATACGATTATTGTTTGTATATATAGAGTACCAAAATTTAATAACCTAACTGTATTTTTTGAGCAATTAGAAAAAGTGCTTTGTGCTATTAATAAAACCAAATTAAAGAGAAATGTCGTAATTGCAGGTGACTATAACATTGATTCTCTTAGGCATAACAATACTTTGATGGAATTGGAATGTTTGCTCTTAAATTACAATTTGAAACTGGAGATAAATCAGCCAACTCG
Organism: Orthosia incerta; assembly: GCA_948252205.1. Taxonomy (NCBI): domain Eukaryota; kingdom Metazoa; phylum Arthropoda; class Insecta; order Lepidoptera; family Noctuidae; genus Orthosia; species Orthosia incerta. The sequence goes on from OX411748.1 coordinate 15,347,679, forward strand.
ACTTGCAAGCGGAACGTGCATAGATAATTTTGCACACAATCTAGGAAAGAAGTGTACATCTGATGTAGTTGACTTTGGCCTATCAGACCACACAGCTCAAGTACTAAAATTACCAGTTAGTAAATATTTTTTAATAAATCATTGGCGAATAAGTAGACGAGACTATTGCAAAGAAAATATGCGTAAATTCAAAAACTATATACAATCTATTTCATTCTCTGAAATCTATAATACAGACAATCCAAACACGGCGTACAATACATTTTTAGAGACTTTCATGATGCTGTATAATTTATGCTTTCCTGTCAAAAAGATTACTGTTAGAACCAAAGCTAAGCCTCAATGGTTATCACGTGGCATAAAAATATGTAGCAAAAAAAAGAGAGAGCTAATGTGGAACTATAGGCTAAATCGTAATGAACTTAATAAAACAAAATTTAAAAAATATTCTAAAATCTATAAAAATATAATCCAATTAACGCAACGAGCACAAAATAATCATAAAATAAAAACAGCTACTAATAAATCGAAAGCTACATGGGCAATTATAAATAGGTCAAAAACTAATCTACCAAAGGATACTATTACTTCCATCGAAACAAACAATAAAACAATAACCAGTCCACAGGAGATCGCAGATGCTTTCAATAATTTCTTTTTAGAAAAAATAAAACCGATACCAAGTTCTGGTAATAAAGTAACTGAAAATATTTCTAAATCAAGTAAATCAATGTTTATGGCGCCAAGTACTCCATTCGACGTGCTTAAAATTATAAGATCGCTAAAAAATACGACAAGTGTTGGGTACGATGGGATCTCAACTAGAATTATAAAATATGTCGCATATCATATATGTGATCACCTAAGCCATATCATTAACTTGTGTATAAGTACAGGATCATACCCTGAAAAGCTAAAAACTTCTATTGTCAGACCAATCTTCAAAAAAAATAACAAACTGCATATGAACTGTTATAGACCAATTGCGCTTATTTCCATAGTTTCAAAAGTTTTTGAGAAATACATATATAACCAAATTTATAACTATTTAGAAAAACTAAATATTCTTACGGAAGACCAGAAAGGCTTCCGCAGGAATAAAACAATAAACATGGCTATTTTTGATTTTATAAATAATGTTATGGCTAGCGTAGATAAAAGGACGCCAGTATGTTCCATTTACTGCGACATGACCCAGGCTTTCGATTATGTTGACCATGACATTCTAATAAGTAAACTGGAAGCGTATGGAATTCGAGGCAACATACTAAATCTCATAGAGTCGTATCTAAAAAACCGACAACAATATACTGAAATTGCTAAAGTAAACATTCACACTAAAAATGAAGAAACGTATTCATCAAAGAAACAAATAGTTAAATATGGAGTTCCACAAGGAAGTGTATTAGGTCCATTGTTATTTATAATATATATAAATGACCTTCCGAAAGTAACGAAATATCCAGTATCACTCTTTGCCGATGACAGCACGGTCACAATAAATTGTAAAAATAAAGACATCTATGATAACGAAATTAACAATACATTGAAGTCATTGGTTAACTGGTTAAATAACAATAATTTAATAATCAACCTTGAAAAAACAAAAGTTATGTTCTTCAGCCAACGTTTGGCATCACCAAACATCAATGTTACTCACCAAGGGATAGTAATACAAAAGGTAGACACAGCTAAATTCTTAGGTATAACTATTGACAAACGTCTTAACTGGAAAGCACATACAGAAGAATTAAATAAAAAAGTCTGTTCTTCTGCCTACGCACTCTATAAACTAAAACCCATCATAAGTACCACTGCGCTGATTACTGCTTACCACGGAATTGTCGGCTCAATATTAAGGTTCGGCGTTATATTTTGGGGCAATTCAACTAATAAGGAAATAGTTTTTAGGTCACAAAAAAGGTGCATTAGGGCTATGTTCGGCTTAAAAAAAACGGATAGTTGCAAACCATTTTTTATTAAATACAATATTTTAAATCTACCTTCCTTGTTTATTTTTGAAGTGGCTAATTTCGTACAATCCAATCCCAAACTATTTAAAAAGCTATCAGATGTTTCAATCCGCAGTCGACGGGATAACAATAAATTATGGACAGTAAGATCAACCACGGCACTCATGCGTAAAAGTATTTTCTCTTTAGCACCAGATATTTACAATAAAATCCCTAAACCTATTAGACAAATGCCCACAACTCTATTTAAACTACATCTAAAAAAATACCTGATAGCCAAATGTTATTATAGCTTAACAGAATTTTTAAATGATCGTACTTAGTGCCTATTATTATGACATTTCCTCAATCTCAAAACTGTACCATTTTTTTTTAGTTTTAAGGTTTTTCTATAGATTGTTTATAATCGACTGCATGAAAGTGGGTTAATTTTTTTTTTTTTTTTGATAATTGTATAAATTCAAACGGTTAATATGACCAAATACAATTTTTTGTACGCCCTGAAAGGCAAAACATGTAGAACCTATTACCAAATGTTATTTTAAGACCATGCAATTCTATTGTATACTCATGTTTTTACAAAAATAAATATCTTATCTTATCTTATCTCAACCAATAAATAAAAAAAAAAACTCTATAACTCACTTGTGAATAATAGCAATGAAAAAGTCACAGTTTGATAACAGGTATCATTATGTGCCTAATTGCGGTAAAATTAGAGCCACTTTATGAGCAAGTGTGTTGAAAACCATTTTATGAGCAAACCAATCAACGTTTTTTCTTAAAAAGTAAGAATACTCTGTAGGTACCGAAAACATGTAAAAATGATAAATTGCTCCATCATTATTATCTTCTGTTGCCAGCTTGTATCGAATGGATGATGTCGTTACAGCCGATTTCTGGTAGCAAACTCGATTAAACTGGGTATACCAACAAAAGTTGATGAAAATGTAATTTATGACAAAAGCCACACGCGAGGCGAGAGTAGGCTATTATTTTTGTTAATGTTTTACAGGAAATAATTAAATATATTCATGACTCCATGGGATTGCAATTATATTGGTCAGTGGTGAAGCCTTAATGCGATAATTGAAGATTAAATAATATACAGGGTTATTGGTAAAACACTAACAACCTTGCAGGGCTGTATTACTAACACCATAAACAACAACTTTTGTTCTATGACTTTTAAAAATTCAACAAAAATATATCAGCTGATTTATGCTCGCATAACTTGCCAGAAAGTACAGTTTTTTTTTTGTTGAATTTTTAAAAGTCATAGAATAACAGTCGTTTTTTATAACGTTAGTATACAGCATTTTTTTGTTACTTATGTGCTCATGCATACTGCGCTACCTCAGTTGTGATGTCACCCAAGTGGCACCGCAACCTACTTGTTGGCCGCTACGTTGTCGGCGTAGTCGCCAAAAACTCTAACGAGCGGCCCTCTGGTTCCTCTTCGCTTCACCATGGGTGATCTCTGACCAATATACAGCCTTGCAAGGTTGTTAGTGTTTTACTAATAACACTTTATACGAGAAAATTTTATGCAGCATTTTCATAGAATCGCAATATCCGATGCATTATTAACTCTTTGATTTATCGACTGAAAGCAACCAAATGCAAGAGAACGGAAATTAAAATTCATTTAGATTTTTCTCGTAGCTGAGCGGAACGGGTTTCCTTACTTGTTCAGCGTTCTTATTCTAGATTTCTTTCTTTTTCCCAACTATCCCTATACTGGTATATGCGGAATATTTCATTTATTATTTCTGTATACAAGCTCTCCTTGCTTGTCTGTTTTGTAAAAAAAAACTCATCGCGACTACATTGTCAAGAACCTCATAAGCGAAACGAATAACAATTACACGTTCTTTCATGTTCTCTCATAAGAAATAATAAAATCCCAGTTTATGCCCTAGTTTCTTAAAAAAATAAATATTGTAACAGTATTCAACATTTGTTTCAGCTCTGTATCTAATCACACGTACCTAACCTGGTGTCACATCTTTTATTTCTGGAAGTATGGTTTCCTTTTTTCTTTTTATGTTGGCACCTTGTTTTTAAACATAGGTATATATGTAAATTGTAATAATTTAATTAAGATTTTGTGTGTTGTGCTGTGTCTTTAGTGTGCACTAAATAAAAGATTTGTCTATCTATCAATCTATCAAACCTTTCTCTCCGGAAAAGAAAATTGAATCCACGTTAAAAATAAAAAATAAAAATTTAAAAATCAAAAACCCGCCTGCGTAAAAAGCGAACTGAAAAGCTGTTAACAAGAAAAAATCATGCTGTGCAGTCGGAGGATACATATTCGTAAACTGGCTCACCCCCTGATCCTCCTCCTTTTATTTTTAACGTGGATTCAATTTTCTTTTCCGGAGAGAAAGGTTTGATAGATTGATAGATAGACAAATCTTTCAAAAGGGTTTTTGATTTTTAATTTTTATTTTTTTATTTACAACTTTTTAGTTATCATTTTTTTTTTCGAATGACATTTAAACATATAAGTTGTTTATATTTTTGTAATCTCCTCTAAAAACCCTTCATTTTGATACCCCACTCGATGGGTAGGAAAGAAAAAAAAAATTGCAACCCCCACCATATGGCGTCCAAAATCCGCCAAATTCCTTTTTTTAACGGCACTTAGCTAAGAACACTTGGGCGGTCAAGACCTATCTAATGATTTCCTAATTATAAAAATCCGCCAAGTAGTTTGAAAGATATGAGGTAATAAAGAATATTACATACATACAAACATACATACATACAAACATACAAGATACGCGCGAAAAACATAACCCTTTCGTTGCAGCCGGGTAAAAAGTGAACCGCAAGTTTCATTCTCAAGGTAGAGCAAGCGGTATAAAACAAGGAAATCCCCCGGTATCGTTTGATTCGGAAGCAAAAACTATGGAACCGGGTACACTTCCTTTACGCCTCCCCCACGCTTCCTCCACGCCGCGTGCCGGCGCCACAGCAACTTAGTTTAAATAATTGTATCACAAACTGGAACATCTGTAAGTTGGCTGACTGCCCGCTTTGAAGCACTCTTATTTATGTATATTAAACTATTGTTGTGTTTCATAACGATAACAATAATATGGGGACTCGGTTTGATATTAAAATACGCTGTTTTTCTTTTGGGCTAAACGTTAAATGAAAATAGGCGAAAACAGAAGCAAGAACTTAAACGCACTAGCGTAAAATAAAATTTTGTGAAACCCTACTGTAGGGCAAACCGTTAGTGACGCAGTAGATATAGGATAGTTAGAATAGAATATACTGTTACTGTTTAGTTAGATTCGAAAATTAAATTAAAAAAAAAGCCCCCCGACACAAAAACCTCTAAAAAGCAAAAAAATAAACCTCGTACTCGCGTCGGGGGACCAACGTTTACAGCAGTTTATTTTATTTACTTAGCGGTTCCCCGACACAAGTACGAGGTTTATTTTTGTGTCGGGGTTTTTTTAATTGAATTTTTATTTCATGCTTTTTAAACTACATATAATATACCTAGTAGTAGACACGCTTCAATCAAAAATCTATCGAAACACGTTATAATGACACGATATCTTGCGAAAAAACCCAGATTCAAAGATTAAAATGCAGATAACTTTTGAACGGCAGAAACATGGCTACGAGTAAGAACACTCTCGATAAAGTATACCTTTCAAACAGAAAAAACGAAATCATAATCGGTTCATTCGTTTAGGAGCTATCATGCCACAGACAGGACACTCAGATACACAGATACTCTTTTTCCGTCTGGGGTTAAAAAGAAAGATCTTTACAATAGAATATATTGTACAAAACAAATCCCTGAACAACAAGAGAAAATGATTCGTAACAGAGTTATAATAGAAAATAATTGCGAGAGGAAAGTAAATAGTTTCGTAATTACGTTTTCCTCCCTGGACCAGCACGATTCGTTCGTGTTTACCGACACACGCTCCGAGTATTCTCAGAAGGGGTAAACCCAAGTTTCCTGAACGTTAGCGATTTAATGAAAATGAAAAAGAAGTTCTTTCCGTGTAAGAAAGGCCGATGACACAGCTACATTTTTGAACGACCAATTACATTTTTAAATTCTGTGAAGACTTATCCAAAGTCCAATCTATCTCTATTCCAAAATTCATTCGGTTTAGGCGTGAAAGGGTACCAAACAAATTCACATTCGCATTTACGCGTATCATATTAAGTCTATATCAAGCAAAAGTTTCTGTGTTGATAATAGTATCTACGAGTCAATATCATCACCCCAAAACTCTGGATAATAACGGTCCTATTTACATACATACTTATTTTATTTACAACAAAACTTAACCTCTAACTGCGATTACTAGCATCAGCATCAAAGCAAAAAGAACAAAGTACCTAAAGCTCACTTCTAGGAACTAACTGCATATTTATGAGAGACCTCCGTGAGACGCCGGGGTACCACATTATGCGTACTTCTATTTTATGCATATTATGCCCCTGTCAACACACGAACGAGGAGTGTGTTTGATTAAATCGAGAACAAAGAAGTCATTACGTCAAGTGCACTGCAAATGTACGGAACTCAATTACATTTGCTGCCATTGAAAACCACACAACAAAACAATCACATCAACATGTTCAAGTCAATATTAGAGCTGAAATATAAAGTCTGAGTTACTACGAACGAACAAAATTAAACGTACATGGACCCTAAAATTGCAATAAAAATAAATTGGTAGAAGAAAGTTATTACCTGAAGATTGCCTTCAGTTATTCCCTCGGCATCTCCATTCCTATTGTTAGGGTTTTCACTTTGATTTACGAGTTTCTCATACCTCTATATAAATTCGAAGGTTCGCTGGCTTTTCTTTTTTATCTTGGTAACTGAGTTCATAAAGCTGTTCTACACGCAGTGGTAGATGTAAAATCGTGATGTCCTACCGAGGAATGATTGATGGCTTCGTGAGTCAACATTCGTCATGGATTGCGTCTTTATTAAAGCAAGTCAAAGATTCTATTGTTCATAAATGTGGGTCACGATTGTTATTGTTAGTTCTATCAGAAAATTAACGTTCCTGTGCGGTTCAATTATGAAAATTTCGGCATAGAAGCCGATTTCGCTTTGGGGGTCAATCAAAGGCTTCTTTCTTCTCGGTTTCAGAAAAGCTTCGAGCATCGAATTAACTGATATTATCTTTGTTCCTTCGAGTTTGAACAAAAATATTAAATTCCTAAAGAATTAGCCGATATACATCGTTCGTGATAAGATTATTTTCGTTTAATGTGGCAGTAAAACAAGATTTAATTTCGTTTCCAATACTCACGGGTACAGCCACATAGGTTTATTAAATCCTAAAAAAAAGCTGGCAGGGTGGACTCGAAAAAAAAATTGCAATTTAAAGCTTAATTTTACGCGAACGGGGGAAGGTTAAATATTTTTCATGATTTTATTAACCTCTTTGTCGCCGTGATTAATATTACGTATGTGTCATGCCAAATTATAGCTTTCTAGTCCTAAGAGTCTCTGAGCTAAGCTGCGGACGGACGGACATGGCGAAACTATGAGGGTTCTTTGTTGACTACGGAACCCTAAAAATTATTATTTGCGACTCATACACGAATTAATACGAACAAACAACAAAAAAAACCAGCCAAGTGCGTGTCGGGCCACGCGCACTAATAGGGTGCGGACTAAGAAGAGGGTTTTTTGTTGTTACATGAACATTAAAACGGTCTCAGCGGGCTCACAACATCTAAAACCGGGCCCACATATGACGATTGTAACTGAAGAAGGAAATCCAACTTCACAAGTGAAGTTAGAAAAAATATGATCTATTTGAGTACCACCGCGGGTAGAGGCAAGCGTTTGTAATAAAGATTTATAACCAGCGTCACTTAATAATTTGAATACTGCAGTATTGCCGTTACGGAGATAGTCTTCGTTAAAATCTCCAAATATTTACAAACCCAAATCAAATATTTTAGTATGAGTATTTTCAAACAACCTACTCAACTACCAAAAAGTAAAATCAAATTATTCAATGATAGGAACAAACAACCAACGTAAATAAGCTGCAACAAATAATCTATATGAAGGACATCAATTGCGAAAGGAGCCGTTACGAGCGCGCATTAGAGCCACGGGGAATTCGTTCCTGGATCCTCGCACGCACGCTCCTTGTTTCTATCTCTTTCGGAATTTGAAAAATTTGGAATGTTTTCACTATTTCGTTCGTGTAGTCGGATATTGACTTTATAGATGGATATCGACAAAAGAAAATAAGTAATTTAATAGTTCTATAAGATAATATTATAAAGAGGCCCGCCCGCCTCAATGAGTATAATTAAATTAGTATATAATTTCAAATTGATTTTATTTATAAAAATATATAAGATTTCATATTTAAAAAAAAAACGTCTTTTTTTTTCGAATGAAGAAATCGGGTATCTGTCGAAATCGATAATATAATTAAAAATGTAATGTGTTATATTGCACTGATGTGACCTTGGTTGAGTAGTAAATATCGACCTATGACACGAATGTGAACCTTACGGCAAACGCAATTAAGTTTATAATTGCGAATACCGCCATCTATGGTCGGATAGCGGAATTTGCTTAGCAATCTAATCTAGTTTGACTTTAGACTACAAAACGTCGAAAATACTTCTGCACTAACACAAAATAGACCGCCCACTCCAATGCTTTATTCGAGCTTATACATTATTTATTAAGAAATCATTATTATTAAGGATGTTATGATTTTATTTTTGTATATTTTTACATGGTTCATAAACTTATATTTACTATCTGTTTTACACAACTAACAACGTTACATAAGTATGTTTTCAATGGCATTTTTATAAAATTTTATAATTTTATAAGTTGGTCGACTATTACTCGTAAACTTGTAAAGCCTACTTAGCTGTGATAGTTTTCCTTTTAATTTCGGTATATGCGAGTATACTACTGCTGTGATTTTATTCATAACCAAAAGCAACCATTTCGTTCTAACAAAAATTTGTAATTTAAAGCTTAATTTTACGCAAACGGATATCTGAATCAAAAATGGTTTTAACAAAACCCGTAATATTTTTGAATGGCTTATCCAACGATACCCCATACCATGGGACAGACGAGAAAAAAAATCGTCTATAGGAGAAAAAAATATGCTTTTATTTTACCACTTTGTTGGAATTATTAATATGTATCCATGCCAAATTGTAGCTTTCTAGTACTAAGAGTCTCTGAGCTAAGCTGCGGACGGACAGAGGGACATAGCGAAACTATAAGCGTTCCTTGTTGACTTCGAAACCCTAAAAAAGGGATCTGCCCGGCGAGCACGGCCTACTGTATCATGGCTTGAGTCACACTTTTTATCAAAGTTTGGGCGATAAAGCCATTTGGCGGCGTGAGATAATTTCTTGAAGTCGGTAATATAAATTAATTCATAATCCTGTAACTGTCACACTGCAGGGCAAAGGCTTCTTCTCATACGGAGAAGGCACAAGCATTAATCATTATATAGTATGCCCATTTGGTGCCAGTAGGTTTTTTTTTACTTTCAAATTTTATCACCACCTCCGAACGAAAGTGATAAAGTGTTCCCAAACGTTTTGTTCGAATGGGTGGGATTTCCACCATGTACCGATGGCGCATCGCCGTACGTCTGGTAGTCCGATGATCAATCGGGCTAGGTGGAATTAGATCATGCAAATCCATCGCACACTCGCCGAAGTGTAACCGAGAAAAAACCGACAAGCTGGCAACTCGCGACGATGTTCAAGGCTCTGGAGCTTTGTCTTGACCAGTGCTTCATCGCCGATGAGCCTCTTGGCCCGCCTTTCGATCGAATCCAGTGCATCAAGCTGTTATTTGGCAGATCCGTCCCAGACATGAGAACAGTTATCCATGCATGATCGAACTTGCGCTTGATACAAGTTGAGCAGCTGTTCCGGCGTGAAGTACTTTCTCACCTTTGCAAGGATCCCCAACTTTTTGGCAGCTAGCTGAGCCTTTGCCTCAATGTATGGTCCAAAATTGAGAGTCGATGTCAAAGTAACGCCAAGAAGCTCAAGATGGTCCGTTATTGGCACGGCCACATCTCGGAAAGTTGGAGCCAGCTGGAATTGGCTCTTTTTTGCGGAAAAAAGACACGCCTGGGATTTAGTAGCATTAAACCTGACCATCTGGTCAGGTTTAATGCTACTAAATCCCCATCGCCCCATTCGGAGACTGCCTGCAAGGACAGGTTCAAAAGCCCCATCATGGCCTCACGGTGAGTCTGGATCTGCGGCCCGCAGTTGTTGTACATAAAAGTACGTAGTGGTGTTGGTACAGGTGCAAGTAAACTCTTCAACGGCTTCTCATCTTGAGCTCATTCCGTACAAGCTCCGTTTTTCAGAAAACAGTTAAAGGCCGTGAAGCACACTTCCACTTCACTTCCTTGCCCAGAGTAAACGGCGTAACATCACTAAAGAAAATTTAATTATGCACTTTTCATTTAATAACTAGGATTATATATCTAACCCGATTAATCTGAACAATGTCGGTCTGTCCGGATGTGTTTTAAACGAAACGATGAGACTGATCAGTTTAAAACTTAAAACGATTATTTTTTAGTAATTGTTGCGGTCGTCCTGGGCAATTCACATTGTGTTCTTCTTTAAAGAAAGAAGACCACAATGTTCATTGCCCAGGCCGACCGAATTTTATGAACAATTACTAAAAATTAATCTCAGTCTCATCGTTTCGTACACAACACATTCTATCACCACTACGTACTTTTATGTAGAACAACTGTAACCTTAGCTAATTAAGATTTAAGTTAGCGGCAACGTGATTGTAAACAACTGAATTCTTATCATTTCAACTAATAGCTTATCAAATGCCATAGATTGCAAGATAAATTAACCAAAATCGGTTAATATAATGCTGTTTATCACGATAATAAAAAGCCAGTTTTGAGAGGTGAATGCCTACATAAAATATAAAGAGATTAAAATCATAAATCTTTTAACGGAAATAGACGGGTCACGTGCCGTACCTATGAGCTATTACATTTTGTATTTGCCAGTATAAGCTTCAAATACATGTAGAGCAGAAACACGGGTTAGTGGATGATTCGCACGAATTAAAATTGCACGAAATGTGCGAATCGTATTTTTTTTTTATATTTTTCTTTTGTGGCTATTCGCACGAGGTACTGACTGTCAACCACATAATTTGGGCTGCGCCTTCCTAAAGTTTCCGAGAAAGTTACGCAATTAGGGTGCAGGTCACTACATTGCTCTTTAGAGTCGCGACCATCTAGGATATATGAGGACCATATAAATAATAGTACTTAAGGAACTTATCAAAACGTTTTGGATTCTTGATAAAATCTTCTTAACAAAATTGCTTGCTTGTTTCTGAAACTTTAGAAGGGCGCAACTCAAATTATGTGGGTGACACTCCGCTCCTACTTCGTGCAAATCGCCACAGAATTTAAAATCATAAAAAAAAATCGTGCCAATCATCCATCTCGATTATTTTATGTAATTACTAATCTAAATCGGTTGAACCGTTTAATCTTTGGGGGTAGGTGGAACAGGGTGTCCCACAAACCTCCATAGAAAAGGGAGGATCCTCCGACCAGACGGGTGTTGTGTCTAGTCCGGGCAACTGCCCAACGGTTGTTGTCGGACTGTTTATGTGTTCTAATCGCGCCGAAAACTTTACTTGCGCGATGCAGGATTTGTGTGACGTCATGTCATTAGTTCGTAAGTGGCGGCGCTGGTGTCGCTACATCACTCCCCTCCGAAGACCGGAGGTCGATAGCAGGTTGAGTCGTCCGTACATCTTGTGATGCGTGCATGGTCAGTGGAAGGTTGGTTCCCGTGAGTCGGAACCGGAAGTCGCAGAGTTCGCGGTGAGTTGGAACTATATGCGGTTGTGCCCCAGTGAGTCGGGTTGATGATATCCCAGTGAGTCGGGATAGAGTTGCTGACTCCAGTGGTTCGGAGTGGTAATGATGTCCCAGTGAGTCGGAACAGTGCTGCTGGCTCCGGTGGGTCGGAGCGGTGATGAAAGAAGCTAGGGGTGATGACCAGGCATGCGCGTCCGCTGCATGCTGGTGGTCAGGGTACCCCCGTAGATGCCGTGGGTACTGGCTGGCTGTGTGACTCACTGCTCGAAAGCTTGAGGAAGTGTTGATGACGTCACGACGATGTTGTTCTGCACGAAGGCTGCGCTGACGTTCATGTTCGGGGTCATCAGTTTGGGGGTAGGTGGAACAGGGTGTAAAGTCCCACAAACCTCCATAGAAAAGGGAGGATCCTCCAACCAGACGGGTGTTGTGTCTGGTCCGGGCAACTGCCCAACGGTAATTGTCGGAATGTTGTATGTGTTCAAATCGCGCTGAAAACTTTACTTGCGCGATGCAGGATTTGTGTGACGTCATGTCATTAGTTCGTAAATGGCGGCGCTGGTGCCGCTACAAATCGTTAAAAGATAACAAACAAATAAAAAAATAGAGTTCCTTTCGCATTATAATGTTTAAGCATTTAAGTATATCTAGTTACTATTGCAGTTTTTACCAGACTGCGCATTGCAAAGGAGGGCAATGTGTCTTTCAGTCTATGTATGTATGTGGCGTTCGAGACCAAACGCGTAGTCCCATTTTGATGATTCTTACGTCAATCGATTTTTCTTAGTATGAGTGTCACTAAAGAGCTGAGGAGCTCGAGGCTAAATAATAACAGCTGCACGGGTCGATCATCAAGGTTAAGCAACGCTTGACGAGGTCGGTCCGTGGATGGGTGACCATTTCAACATACCGAGTTTCCTCCGTGCCTCGGAAAGCACGTTAAGCCGTTGGTCCCGGCTGTCATTTGAAGATCTTTGACAGTCGTTACAAGTAGTCAGAAGCTTGAGATCTGACACCAGTCTTGCCAAGGGGTATCGTGTTACCCAGTTACTGGGTTGTGGAGGTCAGATAGGCAGTCGCTCCATGTAAAACACTGGTACTTAGCTGAATCCGGTAAGACTGGAAGCCGACCCCAATATAGTTGGGAAAAGGCTAGGCAGATGATGATGAGTGTCACTAAAGACATGACAGTAATCAAAATTTACCACAAAGACAATCAGACACCATATTGCCAAAATGAAAATAAAAAAACTGGCTAAATGCGAGTCGGACTCGCACACGAAGGGTTCCGTACCACTATCATAAATACTTTTTCTTTCTTTTTTCTTTTATCGCAAAAAACGGCAATAAAATCACGTATGTTGTGTGGGAGCTCCACTTAAATATTTATTTTATTCTGTTTTAGTATTTGTTGTTATAGCGGCAACAGAAATACATCATCTGTGAAAATTTCCACTGTCTAGCTATCACGGTTCATGAGATACAACCTGGTGACAGACGGACAGAGAGACAGACAGACAGACGGATCGTGGAGTCTTAGTAATAGGGTCCCGTTTCTTCCCTTTGGGTACGGAACACTAAAAATCGACGAACTGTGACAAGTGGGTTTCGTTGAATTATATTTAAAAAACATTTTTAGGTTTCTTTCATCATTATCCATTCACACTGGCAAAATTAGCGGTACAAGAAAAAATAAATCGTAAAACTATTTTTTACCTTTACAGGCTGGTTTTTCTTTTGTTTTATAATAAAACCAATTATGCCAAATTGATAACAACAATTGAACATCACAACACCTTTCATGCGATTGTTTAAACTTTATTCGATGTTACATCATTTTGAGGGAATTTGAATGAATATGTTTCGAAATTTACTTAATTACTAGTTTACGTTTTGTTTTTACGTTTAGATCTTATTCGAACTTAAGGAAGCCATTGTGGCCAACTTAATCCAAACTGAAAGGGCCAGGGCACTTGAGATGAGGAGAAATGATCAAACCTACAGATGATGAGCATAACTCATCGTTTACCGGTTTCAACCATTTATTACAGTTTCCAATTATTCAGAGAGACTAATGATTTTGTGAGGAAATCAGGACAAGGCAGAAAACTCGTACTTCTAACAGGAATTATCGTTTCAGCTTCGCGTTCGCAAAATCTGCGTTTAAAGGCCGTTCAAGCTGAAATGAGCTGGAACGAAGTTCGAGGCGCAGCAGTAAGTGAGCTTACGGTACGAAGGAGGTTGAAGGAAGGTGGTTTTGGTTCGTTCATGCCCGCCAAAGGTCCATAACTTGAGGCACACTCCTTAGAAACAGTATAACTTTTGCTTGAAAACATCGACTCTGGCTAACGGACTAATGGAGTAAAATATTGTTTAGTGATGAGTGTGGAAGTCATTTAAATGGTATTGATGGACTGCATTAATCGTTTTATCATGAACAAGAAAAACATAATCTGTATTTTTTTTTAACTACTGTGGCATATGGTAGAGGAACAATATTGGATTCAATTAGGATATGTTTTGGAGCTCGTACGGACTTGGTGGTAATCGATAGAAAATTCTTATTGAAGATCGCTGTAGAAGTGTTATTTAAGAATAAAATGTGCTATCATTTGCCCTTTTATCAGGGACCACTTCGTTTTGATCCAGGATAATGCTCGGCCACATACCACTTTTTCAACTTCGGTCTATGTTAAAAATGTCAATATCGCAGTTTTGGAATCGCCGGTGATAACACCAGTTATGGATCTATGGAACACGTTTGGGACCTGATAAAATGAAGGGCATAATTCATAATACCTACACCTGTCAATGTGGGTGAACTGTGAAATGCTGTTGTACAGGAATAATTGAGACAATCACACGAGACAATGGATACCATTATACTCAACATGTCTAGGCGGGTGAAAACTTTTTCTTTGGAGTTTCTTGTGCATTGGAGTTTCTTGTGCATTTGGAGTTTCTTGTGCATTCTTCTTCATAACAAGCTACTTTCCGAATGCACGATAGAATCAACTTTTAAACCTTGTAAATTTTAATGTACCTAACGTTCAAAAGTGCCGCTTGGTGGCCTACTTGAAATAAAATGTCTTTGTCTTTGTCTTTATTAAAACAAAGCGGCGAAAACACTCCATATTATGTCATATTAATTTTATTGTAAAAATGTTTTTTTAGTATTTTTTTTTAACTTTCAATATTAACCTTAAAATCAACAATGTGCAGTTTTCACATTAAAATAATGATACTCACACAAAATGTACTAAATGTGGTTAGATTTTTATTTTAAAAGGTGTATTTTTAAGCAAGGAAACTTGTCTCAATTTAAGTTTTAAAAATTAAATCTTTTACTGACTTTTTATTTTGTTTCGCTAATTTTGCCAGAGTGTGTAGTTTAGGATATAAAACGATTTATAGTTAGTTAACAACCATTCTCGCTAATTACCTCATATCATTCAGACCGCTAGACGGATTTATATAATAAAGAATTCTTTAGATACGTCTAATGTGTAATAAAAAACAAATATGGCGCATTTTGGGCCCCATATTGTGACGGTTCCAGTTTTTTTTTCCTTTCAAACCCATCTAGTGGGGTATCAAAATGAGTTTGTGTTTTTAGAGGTAATTACAAAAATATATACCACTTATACATTTGTTTAAAAAGTAATTTAAAAAAAAGTGATACCTAACAAAAAACGCACATACGCACCAAACGTTTTGGGAATACTTTTATTATCCGTACAGCAAAGGCTTGGAATTCCCTGCCGGAGTCTGTATTTCCTGATAGCTACAACCTGGGAGTCTTCAAGTCAAGAGCGAATAGGTTTCTTCTAGGCAAGCGTGCTTTATCATCGACCACATCATCGCTTACCATCAGGTCAGATAGTGGTCAAGCGCAAACCTAACAAAAAAAAAATGTACTTAAATAAAAAAACCAGCCAAGTGCGAGTCGGAGTCGCGCACGAAGGGTTCCGTACCACTATCGCAAAAAACGGCAAAACACGTTTGTTGTATGGGAGCCCAACTTAAATATTTATTTTATTCTGTTTTTAGTATTTGTTGTTATAGCGGCAACAGAAATATATCATCTGTGAAAATTTTAACTGTCTAGCTATCACGGTTCATGAGATACAGCCTGGTGACAGACGGACGGACAGACAGACAGACAGACGGATCGCGGAGTCTTAGTAATAGGGTCCCGTTTTTACCCTTTGGGTACGGAACCCTAAAAAAGAAAATTTGAACTATCAAAAACCCGACTGCTTAAGAAGCGAACTTAAAAGATGAAAACAAGTAGAAAATTATGCTAAGCAGTCGGAAGTAAGTAAGTAAGTTGGTGAGTAAGGAAAAATTACCTTACGAGTACAACTTAACTTTCAGGCATGACTGAGGCAGGTCAAGAATTGAAAATGCTCTGCTCTTAATATATTGAAGTTTCTATTAGTTCTGAGTTATTAGCTCATTGGATTTTCAATTTGTTCGTTTCAGCTTGTAAATAATCTTCCCAAATATATCGTTATCGTTATCCTTCAAAGGTTCTTTGATACGGGTATTAAATTATAAGCCTCGAATACAGGTACAAGTTACCTTTAGCATGCCAAAAGAAAACAACAAAAGACACGCTCTGCAAATTTAATAAAAAATAAATATATAAGAGCGATCCAATTGTTTCTTATTTCACATTCGAGCCACACAAAATGTAGGTAACTTCCTTGAAATTCGTAGGGGCAGCCCTATAGCCACGGTTGTAAGTATAAGTAGGCATGGTACGTGACATGTTTACAATAAGGTTGAATTTCGGATGGCACGTTTTCCGCGTTATTGCTAACTCAGTTACAATGTTTTCACCCAATTATGTTTGTCCGTAATTATAGAACGAAAAAGTTTTCGATTATGTTGTGTTGTTTGAGAAAAGAAGACGAAACAACAATTTCATCAAGTCGTTTACGATTACAGACTTACTAGGCTTGTTTTGTGTTTGGAATGATTTGAATATTTATTTGGGTGGGTTTTGGTGTAAAATCTCGACATTTTAACAACTATAGGTCCGGTATCCACCAAAGCGGAGAGGAGGGGAGACGAGAGGAGATGCGTTTTGAATAACCAATCAGATTTCATTGTTGCCACATCTCCTCTCCGCTTAGCTTCGGTGGAAATGGATCAAGCGGAAAGGAGAGGAAATGTCTCATTTTTCTATAGAATTTTGTGCCGCGAGCGAGCAAGCGGCAATGTGTGTAGTCCGGCAGCCTAATTGCGTAAGTATATTATCCAAAGCAAAAGAATCGATTCCTTCCCAAAAACGACTTTTCGTATCAATATGCACTACGTAAAGTCGGTTTTGGGAAAGAATCGATTCTTTTGCTTTGGATAATATACTTACGCAATTAGGCTGCGGGTGGCCGGGCAGCGCTCGCGCTCGCGCGCCCTTTTCCTCGCATGGCGTCTTTTCCGCACTTGACTGATTTCGAGCTCTCACAACTCACATCTCCTCTCCGTTACTCATCTCCTTTCCGCTACTCATCTCCTTTCCGCTTTGGTGGAAATAACCGGCAGGTTAGGTTAGAGGAGAGGAGACGATGAGAGATGTGCTGCGAAGCTGGCAATCTCCACTTTGGTGGATACAGGGCCTTAATAGACAAACATAAGAACTCCCTTAGGCAGGGGCGACGCGACAATGCTGTGACATTTTTTTGCAGCTATTTTTCTATACATATAGTACATAATTATCACTTGCATAACAAATTCTATGAACACGCGACGTCGCGTCATCGCACTATCACGTTGAGCTTGTCTGGCGAGCCTTAATTAACTCTTCAGTTTTTCCAGTAGTTAAAGCAGATGTAAACCAAAACAAACACAACAGAAGCCAAACAATTCAATTAATTTCTTTAAAACCAAGACACCAATTCCTTCTAAATCCGGACACAGCTTTAAATAATGAAGACGAACACAGTAGCGGGGTGGTAATTTGTAAACGCAATTATACAATGGTCCCAGTTGCAAGGAGGACGGTGTAATTTAACTTGGCGGGCACACAACGACAGTCCACGGTATCCTGCTTATTTAGTCACCCACGTAAGCTAACAAAATGGCAAGGCGAAATAGCGATTTCAAAATGGAATGATGTTGTAAAATGGTATTAAATTTTTGATAGGAAATTTTTAATGTACCGTTTTTTATTTTGTGTTGAATATAGAACAGCGAGGTAAACCTGGCTGTTGAAAGACGTCAAAAGAACTTAGAGTATTCTTCATTCAAATTTTCTATGGAGAAATTTAATTTAGAACAGAGTCATTAAGGGTACGTGGGTGACGGCACGAACTATTTTGTGCGCGGGGTTAAAATGCATTTTATATCAACCGACAACACGTGCGGAACAGATAGATGCTGTGATGAGCAGTAGGAAGCTAGTTCGCGTACGAATACACACTTTTGAAAATTTGTAGCGAAATGGATAATGATTTAGGACGAAACCGAGCGCGCGAAATTTTATAAACAGACCTTTGGCAGTCTAGATATCATGAAAAAACGACTCAATCTATCTGTTAAAAATATTTTTTTTTGCATTGTTGAACTACTAATCTATCCCTGTATGGAGGCCGTTTTGCAATTTTCCGTCTTCTTATGGTATTTTTTTGCGCCCAAAAATGCGTTAAAATTAGTGTCGAAATGTGGAACTTTCGAAGCTCATAACTTTCAAATATTTACTTTTTTTACTTGTTTGCTTCCATACAGGTCTAGATAATGATGAGACAAATTGTTATCACTTTTTATTTTGAACGTACATCGTCAAACAGTGGAATTATCCCTAGACTACGTTTGTATGGAAGAATTTTCGACTAGTGTAACCTTAATATGCGGTGCGCCGCCGCATACGTACTTTGTGCTATTAATTAGTATTTAAACTAATCATATGATTATAAAGTTTAAATTGTATTGTATTAATAAGGCCCATACTACCAAGTTCTATCAGTAAACACACTATAAGTAAAAAGAAAACGCTTCAAGATCATCAAAACATGCTTAGGAACCCAAAAAGCAAAAAAAGACTTGTCTGAAAAGAAGTAACTTTATTGAACCGTATTTCTCATTGTTACACAAGGGACATCTTACTTTACCTCAAGTATTTTTTCCCAAAGTGCGGAGTGATAGACAGATCGACACTGGCCTATTTATTACCGAATAACAGAATGCCTTCACGTTTTCCTTAGTATTTTAGTCTGGTTTCAAAATGCTTCAGTAGACTTGTCCGTTCTTCTCCACGTAGGTATTTTCCGAACGGATGGTAGAATCAAGGCCTAGTTGTCCCCAAAGTGACGCCCTGAGCCGAGGTTCAAGCCCTCAGCGTGGTCGTTAAGGGTGCCCCGCACACGGGGCCACCGGCTACAACCACAAAACGCCGCCGTCGGTATATTTCTTGTAGTTTTCATACAGTTTATAAGGACTCGCCGCACACGGTTGAAGCCAGTGGCCGCCACACGCTACACGCTTCTAGCTTCTCGTGGCGGCGTTTGTGGCTGTCGCGTGTGGCACGTGTGCGGTGACACTTAGGTTTAGCTTTTTGTGCCTGGCTGGAGGCTCTAGTCACCACAGGATCGCCCGGTTAAGCAGTAACCTTTCACTCTGATTGAACTGCGAGAGGTGAATAAAAAAAAATGCTGCAACAGGCAGACTGCCTAGTGGTCGCAAGCTCTACTGCTGAGCATGAGGTCCTGGGTTCGATAAACGGGTCAGGCAACGTGTTATTGGGTTTTTAGGGTTCCGTAGCCAAATAGCAAAAAACTGAACCCTTATGGATTCGTCATGTCTGTCTGTTTGTCTGTCCGACCGTATCTCACAGCCATTTTTTCCGAAACTATAAGAACTAAACTGTTGAAACTTGGTAAGTAGATGTATTCTGTGAACCGCATTAAGATTTTCACACAAAAATAGAAAAAAAACAATAAATTTTGGGGTTTCCCCATACTTAGAACTGAAACTCAATTTTTTTTTCATCGAACCCATACGTGTGGATCTTATCTATGGATAAGTATTCAAAAATGATATTGAGGTTTCTAATATTTTTTTATTCTAAACTGAATAGTTTGCGCGAGAGACACTTCCAAAGTGGTAAAATGTGTCCCCCCCCCTGTAACTTCTATAATAAAAGAATGATAAAACTAAAAAAAATATTTGATGTACATTACCATGTAAACTTACACCGAAAATTGGTTTGAACGAGATTTTTTTTTAATACGTCATAAATCGTAAACCGCAATTTACTAAGTACCCTTTTTTCCCTTTGTGCGCGAGTCCGACTCGCACTTGGCCGGTTTTTTTCATATGGAATATCTCCGTAGTAGCCTGAAGAATGGATTTCGGCCAGTTGACGGCATTGAACTCGCCCCCTATCAATACTTAAAACATAACTGGCAAAATGTGAGTGTACTGTAGGTCCCTCTCTGTCCAACCCTTCGAGGAATCAATCAATCTGCCTGCCTTTTCAGCGACTACCTAACTGACCTCCACAACCCAGTAACTAGGTAACACGATACCCCTTCGCAAAACTGATATCAAATTTCAGGCTTCTGACTACCCGTAATGGCTGTCAAAGATGTTCAAATGACAGCCGGGACCAACGGCTTAACGTGCTTTCCGAGGCACGCAGGAAACTCGCTACGTAAAGATGTTCACCCATCCACGGCACGACCTCGGCAAGCGTTGCTTAACCTTGAAGATCGACCCGTGCGGCTGTTATTATTTAGCCACAAGCTCTTCTATAGAGCAATAAAAACTCATTAATCCTAATGGATTCGATGCTCTTCGGATCGGGCAGTGTAATGAGTTTTTCCATCTGGAATATCTCAGTCTTCTTCTCTTCGTGTGAGGATGTGGCCACCTCTGGTGTCAGAGTTAACTCAATAATTATAAAATAAATAACAAAAAATAATAATAAATAAAAAAGTAAAAATTCATAATAATTACATAACCCCACCGAAGTATCTCTACGTTGACGTCGTGATGGGGCTTGCGCGCTTCAATAATCCCTAGGTTTGTGCCGGTAGATTCTGCTAGGAGGCCAGAGAGAGAGATACAATTCGCACGGCAGCTTTGTGTCGAGCTGGTGGGCAGTGGCGACCCCACGGACCTGATCTCCAGGGAGAAGTTCCTCATCTCTGGCTTGCCTTTATTGGAGAGAAAACTGTCGGTGACCAGAGCTCTCACCTCTCTCTTGCCTTAATTGGCTGGCTTGAGTGGAGATTCGCAAGAGCAAACGTGCTCGAAGGAAGGAAGCGAACCCAGTAACGTGCTGGTCGGGATCTTGAGCGTACTGCCGGGATTGTCCTGATAGCCGTGGTATACCTCTCCACTCCTCAAGCACCTCCGGATATGTTCCCCACTTGGCGCTACGTCACTAAAGTGCTAGCGACCCTTTATGGGGGCCCATTAATTGAATGTGCAAGTCACTCCCTGCCATTTTATAGACGTTTAGTTCAACAGTGGTCGGTAGTCATGTAGTTTTAGGCAATCGATCCACTAAACCTACAAAATCCATAGTCCAATACATTTTTTCTCCATAATTTTCAATAGTCCTGCACCAACCGGGGATTGTCGATCCTTGGATGCAGTTGCGCAGTGCATACAGGGATAGTCGTCGGTTGGTGTCACATTTCCTGAAACATGCCTAACGGGGCCTCTAAGAGTTGGCTTCGGCTCCTCGCACGCCTTTTAAAAGACCGGGACCCTAAGGTCCCGAGATACACAAAAAAAAAACTCATCTATATATATAATAAATAAAAAAATACTTATTAATAAATAAATTTAATTATAGTTAATTTAAGAGTCCCTACAAGTTTCACAAGCCAAAAACAGAAAACAGCTAGTTTTTCAGCGAAAATTTCTCAATAACTACAAGATATATGATAAAAAACATAATGACAACAATAAAAACGACACAGGTCCGTCGACTACAAGCCCTTGAGCGAGACAAAATGCCTCGCGCGAGCGCAACGGTTTATAAGGCATTATTTGGACAATTTATTACAATAAAATAAGTACTCAAAAATTTAATATAAAAATTGGATTCGATTGATAAACACCTCAAATTTCAAATTATTTACCAGTTATTTTTATATTCAACATATTCTTACGCGTAGACGACGCTTTCGCACATGATAAAATTGCCTTTTTTCCACGTGGACAATTTTTTATTATTATTACAAATACAGTAAACATTGAAAAACAAAATTGGTGGCTTACTAGTATACTATATGCCCAGTCCTTATCACTTTTTGCAGATTATTATTCGCCACCAGTAAGCTGCAAAAGCAATTGAAAATCCTGGTGTTTCGGGATTTCTTAAATACGTGTTTTAGGAATTTAATTTATCAATTTTTTTAAATCAAAATTGATGTAATGTAAATTTACTGGATAACTACTTATGTGACGCAAAAATTTGCATTAAAAGATTTATCTTATAGTTACAGAGAAATTTGCAATGAAAAATTAGCTGTTTTCTGTTTTTAGCTCGTGCAACTTGTAGTAACTCTTAATAACTCAGTAGCAGCCCGGAACATGCATTTCGGCCCCGTTGATGGCAATAGACTCAACCCCTATTACATGGGACTTAAAACATAAATGGAAAATTGTGGGTGGTATCTGCAATCACCTCTGCAAAACCCTTCGAGGATACAGGCGTGATATTATGTAGTATGATATCATGAAATCCAAATTTTATAATTTTCAACGAAGTTATAGGTTTTTTTTTATTTTTTTTTATTTTTGATGGGTTTGCTCTTGACTCTAGTCTAGGTCAAAGGTGACAGAGGTACGTGTTATTGTGTGGATCAGTGTGACTTGTGACACGTGCAACCTTTGATCTTAACCCAGAATAATAGTGTGGCTTCAGGCACCCTCCACACGAGTTCCACACCGTTAATATGCTCTACGCTGTACATATTTATGTCGCTATCTTCTACAAAGTTACATACACGATCGCTTCACTATCAAATCCATTTTAATAGATACTGTTTAATAATAATAGATTAAACATTAAAAATATAATTTTCTACCTAAAATAAACTAAATACTTATTGGTAATGTAGTCGATTTATATAGTTTATTTTAATGGTATCACTTTTATGTTTTTTTTGTCTATGCAACACTGGACAGAAAGAAGATGGTGTAAACGTGTGCATTTTCGTGCTTTAAAATTAAAATAAATTTAAAACTAAATATTCCATCTGCATTTTATTTAACATGCAGATTAGTGGTCCTTCGAGCTTACGTAACGAGTACCTAATAGTGTTATCTTTGGATTTGGATCGTCGGGTGCAGTTTGGAGTGTGAGACGTTGCCGGCTATACGGTGGTCACAAGCGCACGTTTTCGTGAGAAATCTATACTTTCTCCGAAAAAACATCTCGTCGGTTGCAAGCAATTATTCATTTATCAAGATATTTTTCGAGTTGGTGAGGATTTGCAAGTCTTGTAAAAGTTGCAAAGCGTTCCGAGATATCTGCGAGTACCTACATATTTTAAGAAATAAGCGAAAGACCGGAAAGACGCAGCCGGTGGAAGTAGTGCCAACCTTCAAATTTGAGGTAACTTTGACGTCGATCACGTCTGTCAGGTGTCAAGTTGACATTTGACAAGTGTAACAGCGGAGTAACCTCTCGTTTGTTTACATCAGCGAGCGGCGATTGTTTTGGGACTTCTGTGCGTCTTCGGATCGGTAATACAGTGAGATCGGTGCGTGTGAAGTGCTAAGTGTAAGCAAAAAAGTGTTCACGGCTAGATTATTGTTCTGCGTAACTGATATTTCTATAAGACAATGGCGGAGAAAGACGCGCTCAAAAGGTTACTGCTCTCTCGCGCTCAGCTAAAAGGTATGGTGACGAGAATCTTTAATTTCGTCAATGATCCTGTTAATCTTACTTCTGCCAATGCAGAAATGCTAGAAGCTCGCAAAGAAAAGTTAGTGGATACATTTAAGTTGTATGAACAAATTCAATTAGATATTTTAACTTTTGATGAAACTGACTCTGAAAATGTCTCAGGTTTAGAAGAAAAATATTTTGATATTATCTCTAAATTAAACTCTGCTATAAAAAATTGTAATACATCTGATAAAAGGCAATGTGCTAATATTGCCACATCAAAGTTACCACACATTGATATACCTTCATTTGATGGTAAAGATTTTACTAAATATACCCCTTTCATGGATTTGTTCATGGCTGTTATACATAACAATAATTCACTCTCAGATGTTCAGCGATTATTTTATTTGAGAAAGTTTTTAATTGATGAAGCCTTATCTGTAATTATCAACTTACCTATTGTTAATGATTCTTATAAGGAAGCACTTGATCTGCTCAAGAAGCGGTTTGACAACAAAGCACGGATAATAGCACATCATGTCAATCATATTTTAGAATTACCTTCAATGCAAAAGGGCACGGCAGCCTCGATGCGAATGTTTGTTTCAGAAGTGCAACAGCAATTATATGCACTCAAAAACTTAAAACAACCTATTGAAAAATGGGACATGCTTCTCATTTCTATTTTATCTAAAAAATTAGATCAATATACAAATAGGGCCTATCAATTGGACCGTAACTCAGATTTACTCCCAACTATGGAGGAATTTATTTCATTTTTGGAAAAGCGCGCTATAGCACTTGAAGACAGTAATACTACAGAGGCTAAAAAGCCTTCTGCTGGTAAGGTGACCAATGTTGCCACTAAAAAATATAAATGTTCTTATTGTGATTCATCTAACCATGCTATACATGGTTGCCCAAGTTTTAAAATGGCCCCTATAGATGACCGTATTGGGTTTGTTAAAAATCACAATTTATGCAATATTTGCTTAAAATCTCACTCTGGCAAGTGTAAATTCAACTTTGTGTGCAAAGATTGTAAAGCTAAACATAATACTCTCCTCCATAAGGATAGTACTCAAGACACAAAGCCAGCAGTGACTATGCATTCACAAACCAATTCTGTAAATGTTCTATTACCCACTGTAAAGGTAAAATTATTTGATGTTCGAGGCCATGAGATTGTTGTCAAAGCACTTCTTGACACTGGCAGTCAAGCCTCCTTCATAACTACTTCACTAATTGAGAAATTAGGCATTAAACCAAAGTGTCAAAATTCTAATATTATTAGTATTGGCAATAAAAATAATAAAATAAATAAATTTGTTAATCTGACAGTGCATTCTCGCATTAACAATGTGCAATTAAATGTTAAATGCAATGTGCTGCATTCCATTACATCAAAACTGCCACAAAGTGAGATTGATATTTCTGCCATAAATATTCCACCTCACATACAACTTGCTGATGCAGATTTTAAAACTCCGGCAGAAATAATGATACTTTTTGGTGCAGATGTCTACTTTAATGTACTACTTGATGGATATGTGAAGATTCAAAATGGTCTTATATTGCAAAACACATTGTTTGGGCATATTATTGGTGGTACTGTTAATATTCACTCTTCACAGAAACAAGGCCATGGCTTAGTAACAAATTTTGCAATATGTGATCATAATAAATTAGAAGATGTAATGGAACAGTTTTGGATTGCTGAGGCACCTCCTCAACCTGTAATAAAAATGTCAATAGAACATCAACAAGTGGAAGAATGTTTTAAAAAATCAGTTACACTTCATGAAAATAGATTTCAAGTTGATATGCCTTTAACTCAAAGTTTAGATGAATTACAGATTGGGGATTCATTTTCAGTAGCATTTCAAAGATTTCTCTCACTAGAGAAGAAATTCAAACAAAATCCTGTGTACTTAAAACAGTATAAAAAATTTATAGATGAATACATAGCATTGGGGCATGCCAGAATTGTGGATATAAGTAGCTATGATGTCCAAAATGGACCTGTATATTTTTTGGCTCATCATGCAGTTCTCAATGAACACAGCCTAACCACAAAGTTGCGCGTAGTATTTGATGGAGGAATGAAGTCCTTAAAAGGAATTTCATTGAATGACCTCATGTTGAATGGCCCAGTCGTTCAAAGTGAACTTTTCAGTATTCTTATTTTATGGAGAACCTTTATATACACGCTCACATGTGATGTTACTAAAATGTTTCGTTGTATTCGCATAAACCCTTATCAAACTAGCTTGCAAAATATAGTTTGGCGTGATAATACCGAAAAGCCTATGAGTTGCTTACAATTGCAAACTGTCACTTATGGTTTGAAGGCATCCACCTTTTTGGCTACTCGTTGCTTAATAGAGCTGGCTCTTCGCTACAAGCAGCAATACCCATTAGCTTCTCAAGCCATGTTTTCTAGTACATATGTCGATGATGTAATATGTGGAGCTGATGATATAGAGCAATTAAAACAGCTTAAAACAGAACTTATTGATCTACTTAATATGGGTGGTTTTACACTTCATAAATGGTCATCAAGCTGTCCACAGGTACTTGATGACCTACCGGATGATAAAAAATATTTTGAAAATTTTGATATTAGTAGGGATAACATTATCAAAACCTTGGGTTTGCAGTGTGATGCTTTGAAGGATCAACTCACCTTTAAGAGCCCAGAAACTAATATTTATGAAATTAATACTAAAAGAAAAGTATTGAGTTACATAGGAAAAATTTTTGATCCCTTAGGTATTATTGGCCCAATAATTGTCATTGCAAAACTATTTATGCAAACATTATGGTCACTTAAGGTATCTTGGGACACCATATTGCCCCAAAACCATTTAGTGAATTGGCAGAAAATTTTAATTGATTTAAATGAAATGGGCACTGTGTCAGTTCCTAGGGGGATAAACTCTGAAAATATGGCTTCAGCAGAGCTGGTGGGTTATGCGGATGCTTCCATGAAAGCTTTAGGATGTTGCCTGTATTTAAGAATCCATAAATTTGATGGAACAGTCTCTATTAACTTGTTATGTTCTAAATCTAGAGTGGCTCCTCTCAATAAAAGTGTTACAATACCACGCTTGGAATTAAATAGTGCTCTACTTCTATCCCAAGTTGCTCACAGAGTTTATCATGTGCTTAATCCAAAATTCAAGAAATTAAATGTTTTTCTTTATAGTGATTCACAGATTGTTTTGGCATGGGTGGCATCATCCAATATAAAATCAAATCAATATGTTTCTAGTAGAGTTACACAGATAAAAAACTTGACTAAAGATTTTGTTTGGTCACATATTAACACAAATAATAATCCTGCAGACTTGCTGTCTAGAGGTTGTGAATCTCAAAAGTTAAAGTCTAGCCAGCTATGGTGGCATGGCCCTCCAGAACTATCGAATCCAGATTTTAAGCACTTAGTAGCTGAAATTATAAAGCCCATTCCTTCACCCAGTGATAGTGAAGTATTGGACACATTTTGTGGGGTAATTGAATTTGAAGACACAACAGACTCATTTGTCATAAATTTAATCAAAAAATTTTCTGATGTTGCCAGACTTCAAAGGGTGGTTAGTTACATATTTCGTTTTTGTAACAACTCTAAAGCTTCTAATCAAAAGGTAGTTGATTCCTTGACACCATCTGAGCTCAATTATGCTATGACTGTTCTTACACAGGGTGTTCAAAAATTTCACTTTAATAAGGAAATTGAAGCCATCAATAATGGTTACACTATAAAGACAAGTTTGTCTAATCTTCATCCCTTTGTAGATAGCAACGGTATTTTGCGTGTTGGAGGCCGCCTTCATAACGCGGATATTGCCTATCAAAAGAAGCACCCTATAATATTACCAAAGGCATCTCATTTTACAAATATTATTATTCACAAAGAACACTTACGCCTTATGCATGCTGGAGCTAAATTAGTACTCAGCTCCCTGTCGCAAAATTTTTGGCTCATCAGTGGCATAAGAGAAGTCAAGAAAATTGTCAACAAATGTATAAAATGTGCTAGACTTAAAGCTGCGGCTTCTATGCAACTGATGGGGTCTCTACCTCAAGATAGAGTCACTCCGCTTAAGCCATTTCATGTGACAGGTGTTGACTTCTGTGGTCCATTTAATGTCAAGGTATCCAGGCTTAGGAAGCCAATAATTACCAAGGGCTATGTTGCAATCTTTGTATGTTTTTCAACTAAGGCAATCCATATGGAGTTGGTTAGTGATTTAACAACTGAAGCATTTCTGGCATGCCTCAAACGTTTCTTTTCAAGAAGGGGAATGCCTGTTAGAATTTATTGTGATAATGCTAAAACATTCAAAGGAGCACAAAACGAATTAAATAAGCTCTATCAATTATTTACATCTCAATCACATGTAGAAAATGTTAAAAACTATTGTGTCTCTAACTATGTCGATTTTAAATTTATACCTGCATACTCACCTGAGTTTGGAGGCTTGTGGGAAGCAGGGGTCAAAAGTTTCAAGTACCATTTTAAAAGAATAGTAGGGAACATAGCTCTAACATTTGAAGGTCTTTATACAGTTATTACAGAAATTGAGGCGATTTTGAATTCTAGACCTCTGCTGCCCACAAGCTCAGATATTTCTAGTTATGAATACCTCACGCCAGGGCACTTCCTCATAGGTACACCTATGACAAGTTTCCCTGAAATAGATCTGTCAAATAAATGTATTGATAGGCTAAGGTTTTGGCAAATGTTGTCTAAAATTAAACAAGATTTATGGAAGGTGTGGTCAAGGGATTACCTCACACAATTGCAAAGTAGGCCCAAATGGCAACAAGCCTATCCTAATTTAAAAGAAGGTGATTTAGTAATTGTTCGTTCTGATAACACTACTCCATTGAGTTGGCCTATGGCAAGAATTGTAAAGACAATCCCTGGTCCAGACGGTAGAGTGCGGGTGGCTGAAATAAAAATGTCAAATAATAAAAATTATGTGAGGTCTTTCAGAAAATTGTGTCCACTACCACTTTGAAAATATTTATAATTATTAATATATGTTAAGGAAATAAAATATTTTGTTAGTTAATAAGAGTAAAGAAATAGAATACTAAGTGATGTATATTTAAAAACAAATAAGTTAATTCTAAATACAAAAATAATAGGTATTAAGAATAGTACTTATATAAAATAGTAGGCTCTTAGTTAATTGTATAATAAAATAGATTCTTACAGTACTTATCTACATTAGATTTTTAGTAATAAATACTTACCTCTGTATAAAAAAGGCCCTGGCCCAACTATGTTTAATAATAATAGATTAAACATTAAAAATATAATTTTCTACCTAAAATAAACTAAATACTTATTGGTAATGTAGTCGATTTATATAGTTTATTTTAATGGTATCACTTTTATGTTTTTTTTGTCTATGCAACACTGGACAGAAAGAAGATGGTGTAAACGTGTGCATTTTCGTGCTTTAAAATTAAAATAAATTTAAAACTAAATATTCCATCTGCATTTTATTTAACAGATACTATAAAATTCTCCATGCTATATCATATCATAACTAATATTATGAATGCGAATGTATGTTTGTTTGTTACACTTTTACGCACTAATGGGTGAACGGGCTTGGATGAACCTTGACATGTGGATAGACCAGATCCTGGATTAGGACATGTGCTAGGTTTTATGACAGAAGAAGTCCCCTTGGGATATCTTATATGGCGGACGAAGCCGATTGCAGAAGCTAGTAATCCATAAATAAGAAACAATGTATAAATTGCAATTTATACATTTAAATGTTTTGGTTTTCGAAGTGCTGGTCACAACTTCACACGGCCTAGAAATGAAATATTTTATACCTATCCTTCTAAACATTACTATCAACCGTTATGTCATTGGAAATTCTACCAAATGAGAAGAGTTTAATCCTTTAAAGTCTACAACTTACACAATATAAAGCCTTATGTTTTCAGGGTGCTTTAAAATAATATTGGCCATAAAAGTGCCTGCAAGACCGAAAATATGTTCTGTGGAAGAGCCTTATTGTTTAGTGGTATTATATTCTGCAAGCAATATTTACGTAGATACCTAAATAATCTCTTTTAGGCCGACTTGCACGAAAAACTTAACTCGAGAGTTAGTGTCTAATGCGAGAGTAAAATCACAGTTAGTTCGACATACAATATTGTCAATTTAACCTCCTGTTAGCAACTAACTATGAGTCAAGTTTTTCGTGCATGTGGCCTTAGAATCCTAAAGCCATCCAGTTCAGTATACAGCATGTAAAAGGTTAACGTCTGTTGCAATTTTAAACCAGGAACCGGTACAAATAGTCCCAGTGATCCATGTTGATTTTTTATAAGCAAGTGACAGGTACTTACTTGAGAGCATTCTGCATTAAAGAAGTATTAACTTGAGGACACTTAAGTCAAGAGGCACACACCTAATCCGTTAGAGTGCAATACACTTAGAAGTTTTTCTTGGGAACAGAACCGGGCAGTAGGTATGGGCGAAGAAATGGTGGGCAGACTTATATCCAGCAGTGGGTGATAATATGATGAAGTTTCAAAAAGGTATCGATTTTATGGCCCACAAAGGTGCATGATGGTGATCAACCTTTTAAAACAACTTTAGGACGAATTGGCGCTATACTTTCTGTGACGGTTTAATAATGCTCTTCATTCTGCTTTGCGTTTAAAATCTAGGCTTTACTGCCGTTTCAGCCCATGTTTCGAAACTACGATATCGACTTTACTAAGAAATTAAAATAAAACATGCAAATGCCTGCCTCAATGTATGTATGAGCCAGTCTTACACTGCCCAGCAATTTAAATGAGTCTGAGCGGCGTAATTTCAAAGTGCATTGAATTCAAATGTACGACTTGTTGCGCATTCATTTCATAAATTATACTCGTACTGGCACAATTAGCTGTCTCGCTTCTTGTTTTCCCATGATTTAGCTCCGTAATGAATATATTTTTATTTATTTTTGTATCTTAATGTTATTTTCCATTTCCCTTTAAATGCTTTGATAAGCTGTCAAATAAATAAAATGTAATAAAAAAGGAATTCTTATACGGCTTAAGATCCCTTCGTTGTCAATATGTTTATCTGTGTGTCTGTCGTGTGTCAAGCAAGACCTTTTTCTCTGGTATGCCTGGAGGTATCAAGTTGAAATTAGTTGTAGCTTTTTCTACAGTAAGTTGTCCCAAATATAAGTCAGAATCAGAATCAGAATCTTTATTTGTAAACATAGGTAAGTCATAACGTCTGTTTAAACAACATGAAGCCGGATCAAATTTAATGAATGGTGCTAACTGCTAATGCAACAAACACTTGACCTGACCCTGTCACTGCTAATGTGCTTAGATAAGCCATTATAATTATATTGACACAGTTAATCGCTTAGGCATATTATCTCACCGTAACCTTTTCACACTTAGGAATTCGACCTCACAGTAAAATCGTGAAGACCGTTGTATTTGTAGTATGTCATTGCAGTATGTTGTCAAACGAAACAAGGATTCATAAACAAACCTTATCTTTAGCTTTACTTCGTTTAGGTGTTTATCCAAACAAAAAACAAAATGCGATTATACAATTATTTGCAATTGGTAAACTGACTGTGGCCTATGTTGATATACGGGTATAAGAGCAACAGCAAGGTTCGTCCCTCAATCCAACTTATCGTTTCGTTAGTGCAATGTTAGGTGTCTCGTTGTTGTTTTGTTTTCTTAATCTAAATTGCCTAGGATGAGATAAATCGAGATAGCAAAGTCGTCTAAAAATTATAATGAATTTTGCGTGGCAATCATTATCTAGAGCTAATTAGTTATTGTGTGTTTTGATGGGGCCTATTTGGGTAAATATCGTCATAAGTGTTTGTTTTCCGAATTGGTCCGTTGAAATACCTCACTGAGTAACCCGTCCTACATGCCTACGGCCCATTTAAGACGAGTTGCAGAAAATCAATATCAAATAAATAACATTTTCGTTCTGCAACTCGTCCCACGTTTCTTTTTGTGTGGAACTTTAAGGCCGAGTTTCTCACCTCTAAATTATCGCAGAATTATTATTATTATTTATTATTTATTTATTGATTGGCTGTTGAAAATTCATTCAACCAATCACAGCAGATAACGCGTGCTTGACAATTTGTCACATCAATTCTGCGATAATTTAGAGGTGAGAAACTCGGCCTAAACTTTATCAACGTTTTGTACAGTTAGTAAGACAAGACATAACAATATTTTTTTAAAGGATTTTAAGTTTTTGCTTTTGTTTTGTTCATACAATATTTAATATTAAAAACGTCAGTACCTATATATTTCTAGTATATTAACAGTTTATTGTTTAATTTTACAAGCAAACGCATGTGTTATCCGAAATTAATACTAATGGAAGACTTATATGACTTTCGGTTATTATGAGGTAAGTAAACAATGGTGAAAATAATGAAGATACAATTAAATCTTTTGTTTTGACCAGTGATGTTTCTCAGGTTATTATCTATATTATTAATGTTCATTATTACCTCGTGTATTAATTAGTGTCAAATTTGTAATGATTTAATATTTTCTGTTTATATGTGACATTGTTGTGATGATTAAATATTTTGTGACACATTCTTTTTATTATTATTTCCACACTAACACTTTTGCTACTGATTGTACTTTTTGCGAGTTGCAGAATTAAAATATTATTTATTTTGATTTTCTGCAAGTCATCCAGTCGTCGTCGTCGCCGTAGGCATGGACGACTTGATGAATAACTCAAATAACCGTGGTAGCTTAGTTGAAGTAAGCTTGAAGTGAACTATAATTACGCCCTGCAGCTGTCGATTCACAGTTCTCTTCATCCATGTTTTCACGGTGAGATGTTTACAGTATATCACTTTAGATCAATTAAAAACCCATAGTACCCTTCGTCGGCGATGCATTTCGGGTCATCGAAAATCAAACACACGTATTCGTTTTGTCTGAAAGCTTGCAGGCGTACCTGTCGAAGCAGTAAAAGCCATCTGCGACTAACTGCGTTGTCTGATTGAATAAAAATAAAGACTAACAGCGCAAGCGTGTTGGCTTTTCCGAGCCATCAGAGTGATGAGTTGCAAAGAACAATTTATTGCTCTCAGGTTATAGAACGCGTTAAAATTTATTGTATCAAGTAAAGCTGCCTCTTGTTGTAAATCCTGCCAGTTAAGGTCTGACTGTCCAATTCGTTCTGTCTTGCACCTGCCTACATAATTGAGTCACAATAGCACAACATCGAGAAAAGTGGATAAAATAAAGGCATCTTAGGTATTTTTTTGCATCTTGTACATTGTATAATCAGCCTATAAAGTTCCCGTTGCTGTGATGTAGGCTTCTTTTCTTTAAGGGGGAGTAATCCACCATGCGTGCCCAGTGCTTTTTGATAGATATCTTCCATGTCCCATTTACTTGGGGTCGACCTTCCTTGCCCTTCTTTTCCACTGATTACGATTTAATGTACAAATAAGTAACTAAGTACTTTTAATTAAATATAAACCATACCTTAATCATAGCCTTGAGTAGCGCGTATCTAGTGAACACGTTCCTCTGGGTCTTGGACTCGGAGTAACGCGCCATGAGCGTGACGAGCGCCTTCTTCGCCGTGTCATAGTTCTCGTCAAGGCGCACTCGGACTCCGCGCAGACGTTCGTTGGTTTCTATCACCTCTTCTTTCGTCTGCCCGCCTGGTACACAGAAATAAAGGTTATGGCAAATTATGGTCAAATAAATCTTTTTTCAGGACATCTTTTTATATATGTTTAAATCAAACAAAGCATAGTTTATAAGATGATACCCACAACAGTCGATGTAGTTCGATGTATCGATGTGGTAGGTTTAGCTTGGATTTGGTCTAGAAATAACTGTCGGTGGAAGTCGATTGTTTTATTTTAACATCGTCAATCGATCAAATGGTGGTGCAACACTCAACGATCAATTCTTTACGAAATTGAAAACATATATATATACTAAACGTTAAGAAAATAAACTGGTTTAGAATTTGAACGAGAATGTAAGTTATTTAGTATATTTCTAAGTAAGTCTCTATTGGTAAGTATTTATTTTAAACTCGAATGAAATGACAGTTAATTTAAAATACCTAAATAAGAAATAACCTAGAATCATTTTCAAATTCTTTAACATTTTAATCAAATTAGTGTCAGCCTTCGGCATATCTTAGCAGCTAAATATTTGAACCTAATTGATTTGATTAGTGAACTGATCTTGTTAGTCTAATTGAGATTGTAAGAGTAAAGTGCAAGCCTCGCACTTAACATTAATAAACCAAAGGAATTAGGAAAAGCGAGAAACTAACAGGCAGCCTTCATAATCTGCGTTGATGCCAAAATTCTGTGAAATGAGCTCTTAGATTTAATGAGCAAAATAAATGAGATTTCAAAGAATTTTTCATTGGAACTGACATGAGATTTTGATTGACACAAATTAACCTATGACACTCTGCCATAGAGTA
Organism: Orthosia incerta; assembly: GCA_948252205.1. Lineage (NCBI taxonomy): Eukaryota > Metazoa > Arthropoda > Insecta > Lepidoptera > Noctuidae > Orthosia > Orthosia incerta. Next base: position 15,381,903 of record OX411748.1, read on the forward strand.
GCTTTCTGTTAGTGAAATCCCATCAAAAACATAAATGTAAAAAGGGAGCCAAGTTTATTACTAAGAATATGCGCGGTTGTTGATAACGCCGACAAAAGAATTGAGATCTAAATGGGTGCCAACCAAGTACTGTATCCTGAAATTTATTTACAAGAACACAAAAATTTCTAAAATCAATTTAGAAACACAATTTCATGGTTTTTCTGCGACAGCAATATTTGTTGTTTTAAAATATAACTTCTTAAATAGTCGAATTATTTACATAAAACAGATAACTTAGGATAAATTGTAGCTCATGATTTGACTTGGCTAGTTTTCACCAATACTATATCGTTTTTAATAAACATTCATTCGAGCACTTTAATAATAAACTTGTTAAAAATGACGATTATTGGAAGTTAATATCTAAATAACCGTTAGTAAAACCTATAAACAAACCTATAAACCAAAATTTCATAAATAACTATATTTATGAAATTTTGGTTTATAGGTTTGGCTTAGCGATTTTAATACATAAACCAAATTTCATGTGTTTATGTTAAATAGATTTTGAGTTATTAAGATGGCAAAAGTGGCTCCAAATGGTTCGTGTAATATTACACACAGCAGCTACGTCGCCAGTTCCTTTTTTATATTTTTTTGTAGTCGGAATAGTTCTGCCAGAGATTCTGAGACCTTTTACAAACATTTCTTCATATAATTCGCTCAGAAACAGCTTTTCGAATACAAAATTCGTCTATTTAATAAATTCTAAAAAAAACGGATTAATGTATATATATATATATATATATTAATCCAATTTTACATTAATATAAAGAGGACACATTTTTTTGTTTGTTTGTACCGAATAGACTCCGAAACTACTGGAGAGATTTTAAAATTATTTCAACTATGGCAAGCTACATTTTTTACTCCGGAGTAAGGCTATAATTTATTTTCAAAAAATTTGAGATTCTTATGAAAATTGCAATAATGTAACCCATAGTTGCTAAATTTTGCCTATAATATTTGGCGTGCGCTGAGAAAACTATTGATGATACATAAAAAATATGTAATAATAAATACACTACATGATTTAAGTGCTATTATTACCTACAGAAATTGCGAAAGTATTTATCTATCATAGTTAAGTCACAATAGCGGCTTTTGTGTTCTATAATTTATTTAGATCGCTGGTAGAAACATAAGTTGGTTACATTTGTATTGTATTAGTTTTTATTCAAATAAATAGTTCAACAAATTGGTACGTAAGGTAGGTGGGTAGGTAGGTAGGTAGCCAGTTGACGGGAGTGAAGCCGCGGGGGTCAGCTAGTTTATTAGAAAAAGATGTAGATAGTCATTTGTTAGATCTGTAATGATACTAATATAAAGGACATGGCTAAACAACTGCCCTAAGCATGTATAGAAATTATTCACTAGCTCGTAACATTCAAATATTCATTAATTATTTAATACAGTTTTATTATTCTTCTAGAACTTTCACGAATTAATCCAATAATTAAAAGTTTTTTCATGTTTTTGTTTGACAAGAATAACATAAGATTCCGTTCTACGAAAAATTGTAGTCAATAAACCTACTTTTGAGGACATTAGTGTAAGTCGAAACGAACAGTATTCATTATTATTTATTTTTGTACCTATCGCAATACATCTGAAATATTCATTATTGAATTATTGTACAGTTTTATTATTCTTCTAGGACTTTCGTGAATTAATCAAATAATTAAAAGTTTTTTCATATTTTTGTTTGACAAGAAGAACATAAGATTCCGTCCTACGAAAAATTGTAGTCAATAAACCTACTTTTAAAGTCATTTGCGTAAATCTAAACGAACAGTATTCATTATTATTTATTTTTGTACCTTTCGCTATACATCTTAAAACATTAGAGATAGAACCATAGATGTTGTTTTCTTTGCATTTATCTGATTTCTAGAAATTATTGGCAAAATCTGGAAAGAAACGGCACATAAATAGTGCTGACACTAAAAAGTTTCAGTCGATTCTTCTAGATTACACTTGATTCGATTAGAACCAAATAAAAAAAAACATGTTGGGGGTGTCGTGGGAACTCACTTTGATCGATGCTCCTTTCGCCGGGTATTAAGTATGTAATTACAGAGTTCGTATGATCGTAAGTTTCAATTGCGTATTGACAGATGACAGATCTTCAAATGACAGCCGGGACCAACGGCTTATCTAGCTTTCCAAGGCACGAAGGAAACTCGCTATGTACTCAATGGAACCACGGAATGACCTTGGCTAGCGTTGCTTAACCTTGAAGATCGACCTGTGCGGCTGTTATTATTAAGCCACGAGCTCCTCTAAACGCCTCAATAAAGTATCATAGCAAAATCTTATTCTTTTACAAGTTTGTATACCTATTAATGTAGGAGTTTCTACGATTTTATTTTCAGGATTGTGACGGTATAAAAAGTGTCTGTAACTTTTTTCATACGAAATACTAATATTCAGCTATTCAGCATTACATATTACTAGTTAAAATAGTTATCCATTGCTAGGGCAATCGTCCATACTTTATTTAGCCATGTCCATACAATTCAGCAGTAATATTTGAACAAATTCTGCTTTTACCGCAATTCAAATCAATCTGATACATATCCACGGCTCTACCGTTAATCACATTTGCACGCATTGTTCAGTGAGTGATGATATTTAGATAAATATGTGTGCAGTTATCATAAATGAATTAATTGCAAACATATTTGAAAGGATTAAATATTTAATTAATGTGCGAATAACTTCTAGATTAATATTTAGTTGCATCATTCCATTTGAATAAATACATTATTGGTTTATTGCATGTTTACTGTATTGTACATAGTAGAAGAGTTTTATTTTGATCACTAAAACGTGTTAATATTATAGTTCGCATAAATTAATTTTACTTTTACGAACACGTAAACTAATTTGTAATAAGGATTCCGATTGTTTCAAACGTTTTATGGTTTTGTTTGTTCTCTTCCGATATTAGTATCTAATTGATTGTCGCATTACTTGAATCCCTATAATTTTTTAAACAAATGACTATCCGTAGCGATAACAAATGAGGCACGTCCTCGCAGGCCGAAAGTACGAGCTACACAAATCAATGACCGGCTCGGCCAGCCAGCCTCTTAACATTCCGCCCGTCTACGAGACTAATCTTCTCCTACCCGCCTTTATTTCTGCGTCGAGCGGAACTACCTTCCTTATTTATAAAGGTCTTATAACTTTGACGGTGTTAGAACCGCCCTCTTGCTTTAAGAGTAACTGCGGTCGCAGAAAACCGACTGAATATCCTAAGTCATAATTAGAGGTTTGTTTCTCGCCTATTTCCTCCTCCAATATTTGACCAATTTAAAAGATACTCCATAAACCGAAAAAGCCCCTATGTTTTCCTTTTTGATGATACATTATCTTTAAGTGCACTAGAACCTTTAAAAGTGTACCAATTTGACAACAATAAATGAAAAAAGAAAACATAGGGGCACAGTATATGTCATTGTTTTTCAGTTTACGGAATATCTTTTAAATTGGTCCAATATTAGAGGAGGAAATAGGCGAGAGCCAAACCTCGAATTATGACTTTTTACTTACGAATTTCAGGCGGATGTCTGCGATCGCATTTCCTCTTAATGGTATGAATTTCACAAGGACAGTTATTTTAAATGTATTTATGTGTTGAAACTATTGCTTTTCATCAAAATCTTGAAGTCGGATGATTACCTTAGTTAGCTTTATTAACCTTCAAAGTGTACCAATTTGACAATAATAAATGAAAAATTAAAACATAGTGGCACAGTATATATCATTATTTTTCAGTTTACGGAATATCTTTTAAATTGGTCCAATATTGGAGGAGGAAATAGGCGAGAGCCAAATCTCGAATTATGACTTTTTACTTACGAAATTCAGTCGGATGTCTGCGATCGCATTTCCGGTTTGATTTGTTCAGCAATAAAACAAGCCAACAAAGCGTGCTTTTAAATGCATAATCCTATTATTATTCTGAGATACAATCATTGCAATCATGATTTCACTATAGAGATGTATTGATAGATATCAATCATATTAAATCATTCAAGATATATAATAAATCAACGTCGAGTACTTACTGGAAGTGCCCTCATCCTTGACATCTTGTACAATACGACGAACGCTCTGCGTAAACTTGCCCACTAAATTCGTACTCGCTGAAACAAAGAAAAATAATTCACATTAATATAAACAGAACACCAAAGTTTGAACAGCGCAGACTTGACAACTTTGAAGGCGTTGAAGTTAAAACAAAAGAAGACAGAACAGGAAAAAATCTGAAGAATTAACAAATAATCTCTGAGACGGCGTGTCATAAAAGTGACAAAAGTAGCGAAGTTTTTATTGCACTGGCTTCTGCTGTGACTTCCCTCGCGTGGTATGTTGATTATAAAACGTATATCATTCTCCAGGTTGTAGAATCAAATTACCTTAGAATCGGTTCATCGACTTAGGCGTGAAAACTAAACATACATACAAGACAGAACCGTATCCGTTTAAAGTTAATACTTTCGCATTTATAATATTACTAAATATGTTATATCTGTGGTCTATGTTTCGTAAAATCTTTTGCGCATTTGAGCTAGTGGTTGAGTCGAATTTGAAACATGCATGTGCACTCAGATGCAGCGACAGAGCGGTTTGAGCGAACATTGGAAAACAAAAGCCGAATGAATGAATCTAAATGGCCAGCTTCATTCTAGAGCCTATGAGAACTATATTGGTGCGGTGAGTGTGATTGGATTAACCAATCATACTAGTCCATTACGTTTTGAGCTTTGGTAAGCCTGCGGTCTGTTTTATGCATTGCAGACTTTTTTTTAAAGTAGAAACTCGATCAATACATCTAATGCGTGTTTTATACTGCAGGCATATTCTCTTTTTAACTTTTTTTCGGAAGTCGGTGTCTTTGGTACCAAAGTTTTTATGTTTTTGACACCGACTGCCGAAAATAAAGTTATTTTTCAGTTTGTAGTGTTTTTATTTGGAAGTAATTTTTTATTAAAACGTTTTTTATTTTTAGTTTTGGTACCTTATGTTTTATGAAGTGTAAATCCATACAATTAAAAATGAAAGTAATTTTGGTGTGTCTTTCTGTTTGTTACGTTTAACCAATTTTGATGAATTTGGTTATGACATGAAGGTCAAAAAAGAACATTTTATACCGTGAATACGTCCGAAGCTTGTAAAATATTTGCAGTTATATCTGCCCACATAGGTACTTGAAATTTTCCAACCTATGAAGCAGGAGGTAGAGAGCAACAGTCATCATTACTATCATTCAAATAATGATTTCAGTGCTTGAGTTTTCCTAAGGTTTTATTGCGTCAGCCGTTATTATCCTTACTAAACCTTGCTCTATAGTATTATCGCTGTTCTCAGTAAGATCATCGCGTAGTCCTCTACAGACTTAGGATTAATTATCATAAATCAACAGGTCATGTTCAGATTAGCTGACTAAGAGTATATCTTAATGAGATCATTTGCGGAATACCCAAAGTTTAGGCTACGTCATTTTATTGTTGTGGCTATATCTAAAGACTGGTTATATAAATATAGTTAAGATTTATCGCCTTAACCTTACTTTCTTGAGTATTATGATAAAAAATGACGAATTACCTCATTATTTTTTTGAAGTCGGTTTAAATACTTTTCATTCAGTTTGTGCATTTTCACTATTTAATAGATAAATAAAAATACGATATTTTTCAAAAAAATATATTGTTGTAACATGATATAATTGTCACTGTTCATTAAAATTGTCATCATTCGCTTGTGTTGGTTACATTAAATGCAATTTAAACCATAAAAAGTAGTTTTCCTCATAGTGCGATTCCTGAAATGTTAACATAAAAATATCTTAGCTGGAATTACTTCGGAATGAGAATTCACTGAAAAATCTCAATTAAAAAAAATTCAATAGGTATTCTCTTGCCAATAATGTGATTTTTCATACTTGTCAGCAAGGAAGAGGAGAGAAGTTTTGAGAAACTCACTGACAGCTGACGGCTGGCTAATTTGTGACAAATGGTCAACGGATTTGAAATGTGACATCGTTTCCAGAAGCCGGCCCTTTGACTCGCGGTATAAGTTGCGAGCAATATTGCGACCTACCCTGTTCTGTTTCACCGGGGTGCGGGGAATTGAAAAACTTCGCCTACATTGTTAAAGGAAACTCTGTAAGAACTTAAGAAGACAGTCTTACAAAAGGTATTATAATGTATCGCTTGACACTTGGAAGTTTATAGTACAAAGTATCGTTTATGTTGACTTTTGAGCCAGTTTAAAAAGCATCATAATTAGCCTTTTACCGTTCCCACTGCTGGGATACAGACCTTCTCCCTGTGAGAGGTAATGAGCCTTAATCCAATACGCGGGCCCAGTGCGGGTTGGTAATGTCCATTTCTTCGAATTTTTTGTTCTGGGACATGCCGGTTCCTTCACCGTTTTGAGAGCAGTAGTGATGAAATAATTTACACAAAGTAAAGGGCCTGTCTGGGTTCGAATCCACGACCTACAGCTTGTAAGTCGCGGTCGATACCACTGCGCCATCACTGCTCATGCTAAAAAGCATGTAGGAGAAAAATAAATCATAAAAATAGGTCATATGTTTGTGCCCAACTGAATGTTTTATGAATTACCCAGTCATTGTGGTACCTGAAAAGCGTCTTATACACATACATAAACTCACTCTTTTTTCCCAAGGTGGCACATTTATTTACAGTATTAAAAAAAACAATTGCATTAATAATTCTGCCATTTTAAATGTCCCAGAATTTAAATTTGTTTATTAAGAAAGTTTCATTACTACATTATGCAAGCTGACTACTCAGAAATTATTACAAAATAAAAAAGCTAAATCTGCTGTAAATATGACAGCAGCTTTTCCACTTCCCGTGTCAATTTTTGAGTAAGGTTGAATTTTTTGAATAGTTAACTTTTTTAATAATTTTTTTTAACTTATAGATGGTTTAAAAACCAAAATTATTATACATAATGTAATAAATATTACGCTTGTATTACCCAAAGTGTTATTGGCAGAGGTGCTGCTACAGTACACCCACATGCCTCCACTTATGTTCAACCGGGCGGGTGCCATCAACCGGGCGCAAGTTCAGACTCCGGGTAGCGCCAGATCGACAAACCGAATAACACTTTTCCCGAACTGGAAATAGGACCTCATGCTTAAAAATAGCGTTTAAACATCTAGAAGTCTAGACCAATGACGTAGTCTCATTTATATCTTAGTGAATATTACTTTCAACACACACATACGGCACTTGTAAGTCTCTCAAGTCCATGTCCAGCAGTAGACGTCTTTCGGCTGAAATTATGAATATACTAGCGGACGCCTCGCGGTTTCACTCGCGTAGTTCATCTTCCCGTGAGAATACAGGAATAAAAAGAAGCCTGTCACCCGCGGGATAGTGTAGCTTCCCAACGGTGAAAGAATTTTTGAAAACGGTCCAGTAGTTTTTAAGTTTATTCGTTACATACAAAAATACAAATATTTCCTCTTTATAATATTAGTAAATAAAATAAAAAATAAAAAAATGTTTATTGTTACAAAAATGTTACAATAATTAGTGTCCACATAACTATACAGCTATATTGTAGAAACTACATTGTAACCATTGGTTAATGAACTAAACTCAAACTAAATGAGTAACTATCAAACTAGGGTAACCTGTATTTTGAGAGACAATGATGAATCATGATAATGATGATGGTTATATTAAGTCTCTAGACGACTAAGATCTCGGCAGTGTCCATAAATATATTAAAATAAACTGAAAAACAGATAATATAATACAACAGACTAAAGTAAGTTGAAATTAGTAACCATTGCTTCCAGCCCTTCCAGGATATCAACATTAAAATATTCAGATTATTGTTCAAGTGCTTCCTTCTTGTTACCCTGATATACTTTTGAGAATTCCTAGACAGTTATGTCGAGGGTATAATTATAAACTCCCCACTTTAGTTCCGTACTTTAATGCTTCACTTTGACATCTTCAAGAAAGTTAAAATGAGCTGACGACTATTTAAGTTGCTCATAGGCGTTGCTATTTGCAAGTTGGGAAATTAGTATAGAGTTTCAACCGTGACTAGATTGTTGATTATGTTATAATTAGAACAAGTTGAAGAGATTGTCTCGTAAGTATTACTTCCGTAAGCGCTACTTGCAATCACGGAGTCTCGGGACAGTTGGGTAAAGTGTCACTGGGAGCTGACGACTATTTAAGTTACTCATAGGCGTTGGCATTTGCAAGTTGGCAAATTAGTTTAGATTTTTAAACGTGACTGGTTATGTTATCATTAGAACGACTTGTAGAGATTGTGTCGTTAGTATTACTTCTGTAAGTGTTACTTCTAATCACGAAGTCTTGAGTTCGATTGCGGGGTTGGGTAAAGTGTCACTGTGAGCTGACGACTATTTAAGTTGCTCATAGGCGTTAGCATTTGCAAGTTGGCAAACTAGTTTAGATTTTTAAACGTGACTGGTTATGTTATCATTAGAACGAGTTGTAGAGATTGTGTCGTTAGTATTACTTCCGTAAGAGCTACATCTAATCACGAAGTCCTGAGTTCGATTGCGGGGTTGGGTAAAGTGTCACTGGGAGCTGACGACTATTTAAGTTGCTCATAGGCGTTAGCATTTGCAAGTTGGCAAACTAGTTTAGATTTTTAAACGTGACTGGTTATGTTATCATTAGAACGAGTTGTAGAGATTGTGTCGTTAGTATTACTTCCGTAAGTGCTACTTCTAATCACGAAGTCCTGAGTTCGATTGCGGGGTTGGGTAAAGTGTCACTGGGAGCTGACGACTATTTAAGTTGCTCATAGGCGTTAGCATTTGCAAGTTGGCAAACTAGTTTAGATTTTTAAACGTGACTGGTTATGTTATCATTAGAACGAGTTGTAGAGATTGTGTCGTTAGTATTACTTCCGTAAGTGCTACTTCTAATCACGAAGTCCTGAGTTCGATTGCGGGGTTGGGTAAAGTGTCACTGGGAGCTGACGACTATTTAAGTTGCTCATAGGCGTTGGCATTTGCAAGTTGGAAAATTAGTTTAGATTTTTAACCGTGACTACATTGTTGATTATTAATTTTATTTCAGTATGGCAAAATGAGCGGGTTCAGCATATGCTGAGAAGTGTAAAGCATGGCTACTACGCTGGTCAACGCTGATTTACAGCCCACCCTCTTTCTCACAGCACTTTTAATAATTATCACTTAATAAATAAATACCTTAGCCACCCCAAATATCAAATTATACCTACATACCTACACACAATAACAACAAATATACAGTAACTTTACATAATAAAATACCAATTAATAAAAAATAAAAAAAAACAATCACAAGTAATAACAAAGCCACTAAAAATAATAAAACATTCCAATGAAAATAATAGTTAAAAATCCAATAAAAAATATTCAAAAACTCCAACAAAAAAAAAACAACTAATTAAATAGATACATAAAAGGCACTAAAAACATCCAATCAATAAAAATTCATAAAAAATACCAAAAATAGTTATTATAACAATAATTATTAACACGCATACGAACATACGATTAAGGGTCACTAGTCGACGGCACGAACTAGTTTGTGCGCGGGGTTAAAATGCATTTTATGTCAACCGACAACACGTGTGGAAGAGATAGATACTGTGATGAGCAGTAGGCAGCTAGTTCGCGTACGAATACACACTTTTGCAAATTTGTAGCGAAATGGATAATGATTTAGGACGAAACCGAGCGCGCGAAATTTATAAACAGACCTTTGGCAGTCCAGATATCATGAAAAAACGACTAAATCTATCTGTTCAAAATAAAATTATATGCATTGTTGAACTAATAATCTATCCCTGTATGGAGGTCGTTTTGCAATTTTCCATCTTCTTATGGTATTTATTTGCACCAAATAATGCGTTAAAATTAGTGTCGAAATGTGGAACTTTCGACGCTCGTAACCTTCAAATATTTTATTTTTTTATTTTTTCGCTTCCATACAGGGCTAGATAATGATGAGACAAATTGATATCACTTTTTATTTTGAACGTACATCGTCAAACAGTGGAATAATCCCTAGACTACGTTTGTATGGAAAAAAAATCGACTAGTGTAACCTTAAGATTAAGATACAGATAAGATTTGAGGCCCTGCCCAATGAGACATAGTTTGATGGCTACAGGGTCGTTGCACTGTACCAATCTAACTATCGGAAATACAGGGCTACGCATCTTGTAATGATAGATTTTAAAGTTAATTCTGCTTAAATAGCCTATATTGGTAAAATATTGTACTACACGTAACATTCTCAAACTTGGCAAGGATTGTCACTTATCCAAAGTGAATTTAATTTTAAAATCCTCACTGTTGGAATGGGTCCAGTTAAAAACATGCTCAGATTTGAAAGCTACGATTTGCCAATACTCAAAAAAAGGTGTAAGCGAAGACTGATGATGATTGCTGCTAGAAAAATGATTGCATAAGTGTTTTATAGCAGCCCCGGTGTTTACGAAAACCTTGGAAAGCAAGTAAAGCCATTGGTCCTGCTCCTGATCTCTTCTCGGTCGTGTCGGATTGCTGTTCCACAGAATTATGAAAAGGTTGTAGCTCACTTATACGACCCCGCTCCCACCCGGCAAAATAATGTTCATTGAAATGTGAGCTTCAGGTGTCTTCTGTAGACATACTTTACATTGACAACATGAATTAGCAAGCACACCGCCATCGTACCAATCGACAGCTGACTTCTCGCTTACCACATGCTTACCACGAGGGCGGCACGTTGCTAGCGGTCGGCGTGTTGACAGCTGTTTGCCTGCTAGCAGTCGGCGCGTGGACAGCGAGCAGTCAGCTCCGTTGGCGGTGTTGTTCGGGAGCGGGGTCTTAAAAGTGACCATCTCACCTTTAGTCGGCTACGAGTGCACCTGTCTTTCCGCGCAAATTTGTGCAGTATAATATCTGCTGCTTAGATAATCTCCGTTGATATTGGTATCTGTGACGGAAATTCGGCCGGGAATCGGGAACTTTGGACTTACAAGTTGAGTTATCTTTCAGAAATTCTAGATAGATCATTAATTAGTTCATTAACTTGCAAGTTGTAAAATATGTTCTTTACGATTATAAGTTTAGATCTGGTACCTACCTTCACATTTAAGTATTGAACTTACTATCTAACGTCTAGGAACACATGTCCAGGGTTAGTGCTCATAAAAGTGACATAAACACTTTCAGTATGTGTCTAATACTGCTGCAAGGTTACTGCAACGATTAAATGTTATTGTTCCAAGCAGCTATTATTACCTCTAGGTATTCCCGTTTATTTTCAAATAAACTAACTAAGTACTAAGATAGAATCAGAATTGAATTAGAGTCAGCATTGCCATTCAACGTGGCAATGCTGCCAGCGTTCTGGGCACTTTTCACGTTGACAGCGATGCATGTGGACGAATTTTTTGACGCCCCATGATCCCTGCCCTTTTATACGCGTTCGTAGTTTTATTTTATTTTTATTTAAGTGTATTTATAGGTAGTTATTGTTAATAAAGTATTTTATATTATGTAAATTTTAGATTATGAATAAATAAAATATACTATTGTGTTTCTTGAAGTGCCATTGATAAACCTTAAGTACAAATTAATCTTATAAGTACTAAGTAAATTTCGAGTCGTCTAATTAGTGCCTTCTCATAGACATGAACTGATACAGGGGATTTTCTTCTTTTGAATCTTTGCGATTCGTTTAAAATGTATTAATTTAAAAATCTTGATTATATTTAACATTTTCATAAAACATTACAGGATATGGGATACATCTATCTTATCATTAACGATATTTTATGTTCAATGAACTACAATTGGATTATGTTAAAACTTATATCAGTCTCACTAAATTACCTGTAAGAAATTAACAACGAACCCGAACCCTCAGAACGGTTTCTGATTGCTCATTAAAAGTTACCTAACTCCAATACAATAGATATTAGTCAGTGCTCAAACATGTCACTGATACCGGTGATTTATGACCCGTGACCGAATTGTGGCTAAAGGCACAATACATAGCTACCTACAAACATAATACATAGGTTCACACTAGGGATGTAACGCAGACCATTTACTGGAGGCGGATTTAGAGGTACTTAATTTTTATTATAGGAAAAATCTACCTAATGGTAATCAAGGGTCAAACTATACAAATATCTCAGAAAAAAAAAAACTATGTCAACTTCCATGCCACATATCTCAGTGGTTATTTACATAAACTGCCTTCATTAAACAGTAGTTGCTCACTTGACTTGGTTGCTTTTTGGTTTTTAACCGACTTAAAAAAAAGAAGGAGGTTCTCAACTCGTTGTTTTTTTTTATGTGTTCCCCGTTTACTCAAACACGCCTGGACCGATTTGGAAAATTCTTCTTTTGGGTAAAAAGGAAAGGGTATACTGTCCAGGTGGCCATAGTCAGGTCTGGATCTGATAATAAGATCCTGGATAAATAGAGGGAACTCTTCAAATTTTATAGGCACACTTGAAGTGATTTGAGTATTGTCATCAGCATGGCAAGCATTTGCATTCAAAAAGCATCATTTAGTGAAGTGGAACTGATGAAGATCACATATGGCCACTGAAACTTCTCAATGATAAGCAAGTTTTCGATATATGATATCGTGAATAGTTAAATAATAATGATGAAGCGAATGTAAATAAATGGTTCTAATGAAAATAGTACCAACGAGCATATCTGATGGTAAAACTGGCAGGTAGGCACCGGAACTTCGTAATAAAACAATGTAAGTATCCCAGTCGTGTTTAGACTAGTTGGAATTGTTATGAGAAGCACTAGCTATAAATGATTTTCATGGTAATAATAATATAATAAGGTACAAAAACAAAAAAAAGGTACAAGTCCGCCACACTGAAACTTTGTCTTAAGTATTTCTTTAATTAATTCGGTTCGAAGTTTCAGTAAATCTCCGTTACAATTCCGCTAAAAACTTACGGAGGCGGATGCGCAGATACGATTTGTTGCGGAAGTTCCGTACTGGCGGAACTGGAAAACATCCCTATATTCCAATTCATTTTAAACTCCAACTCAACTCAACCTCGAATCATCAAAACGGTTATACTTTGTTATTCATTGAAATTAATCGAGAGCTTTTTTCCTTTGTGAGATGATTTAATCGAGTGTCTGAATTAGAGGTCCTTCAAACAGACTTGAAATGTGGTCCCAAGGTCCAGTACAACCCTACATAGTCGTGCAACTATCTGAACTAGCGTTGCTTATGATGTGATTGGAAATAGTTCCATTGATTTGGAAGTGTGTTACATAGTTGAGGGTCTTGCATATGTGAGTGATTGAATTAATTGAAGTGATACACTATACAGGTTGAATTTTAATTCATTGGGAATCGTTCAGGTAAGAAAGTTGTCATCAGTATTAATAACGTTCCCTATGGCACAGATAATATAATACTACAGTACAGATACCCAATCCCATACAAAGAAATGTCACCTCCTTAAGTCGGGCTATTCGTCGGGCTATTTTTTCTTTCTCCATATTTTTAACAGGCGGCAGCACCAGTGACTCATTAATAGCCCGAGGCTGTGGTTTTTTAACGCCATCTAGAAGTTTGCGTAGATACTAAATCATATGGCAATTTGAGCGAGGAATCGCATCATGTAGGTACTCAGAGACGTTATTTGCCAGTTGTCCTTGAACGGTTATTTCGTATTCGTAATAATAGCATTAGGTATGATCGGGACAGACTCCTCACTCCGCTCAGACCGCGGTAACTTCTTAATAGTGGTCGCATTGTGTAGCGAATTTCACAATATTCATGAATATTCCAAATCAATCAAAACTATAGAATTCCTTGTAAAATTTAATTTAGGTAGGTAGCTTGCTTCCGCGGCAACGGAATGACATGATATAGGTACCTACTTCATGTCATTTTATTATTCACTATAAGGCGGGTTACCCTTTTTTATTTTCGGTAGGTACTTAGAAAGAACAGAATGTTAAAACAAAAAAAAAAAAAAATGTTTTTGTCTTTTTAGTTCGCTTTTTAAGCAGTCGGATCTTAGGATTTTTTGTTTTTTTTATTTAAGGTCGTACCCTGACCAAAAAATCAGCATGAGATATGAACATTCCTATTGGCCTAGCGGCACTGTTGGCGCATGAATTACGGTAGTGAATACGCCCAGATTTTAGAATAAAATCTTTATAAAATCGAATATTGGTCAGCAATCGAGTAGTGGGTTAGCAGATTGTCTATCCATTAGTGTTAGTATAAAAAATAATTAATGAACACTATACGGGGAGATGCATGCTATCAATAATTATTTCACATTTTTATGGTTTTGTTGGAAGGAGATTAGTGAAACATATACTTCTTTAAAAAAAAAAGTGTACTAGAATTTTAGAATCAACATTATGTAGAAAATTAATGTATTTTTATTAATTAATATTTCTTTTTAAACAAAGAGAATTTTGTACATTTAAACATATAAGTGTTATATATTTTTGAGATTGCCTCATAAAACCCTTTTCTTTGATACCACTAGACAACATTAGAAGAAAAAACAATTGGGCCCCCACAATATGGCGCCCAAAAGCCGCCATTTCTCTATTTTTCAATTTTAATGTAGCTAGTGACACTTGCAGGGTTAAGACGAATCGATTGACGTACGAATCATCAAAATCGGCCAACGCGTTTGGTCTCTGAAACACCACATAGGAACAAATATACATACATACATAGACTGATTAACACATTACCCTCCTTCGCCAGTCGGGTAAAATTAATTGTGCCAGCGGCGGTTAGGGGTGCGCAGCGACTCATACGAGTGTTCCAAGCCGCCATTAAATTTGAATCGAACTGTACGAGTAGTGGAGCCGTGTAATCACAAGCACAATAAATAGTAATAGGCGACGCGTAAACTCGGATGGCAAGCGGGACTCACGTCGCGTTATCTCTTATTTTATAACCCGTGCGATTTGAGTAGGCCCTAGTGCAATACGAGTCCTGTTCCAGCGAGTTATCTAGTCAATTCGGCGTGTAAACAAGCTTCACAAAAAAATGATTTTGAGTAATAGACCAAGACTTTAATATTTAAAATTACGCCTATAATAAATAATATATTTTAAGTTACGCCTATAATAAATAATAACTGTCTTACAAAATGATTCTGACGATGGATATATAGTTTAGGACAAATTGTGAAAAACGCCATCTATTGCAAAGAACTCAAAACAAAACGAAAAGTCTATAGCTACTTTCAACTAATTTAACATACAAAGACTTCAACTTATCTTTTTTGTTCAAAAACCCTGATTAATGAGTGTAAATGGATAAATTAACATTAAAGAAGCAAGTTTTGATTTTTACTAAACTTATTTCAGCCTAAATCTGCTGTTTAACATTTATAAGTGATTGTTACTTTCACATTCGTTACCTATGCTGCCATCTATGATCTTTTTTTAATACTAATTATAATTTGTTTGAATTGAGACCCCATGCCTATGGGATGAACTCAAAAATATTTAAAAATGTCAGCTGTTTCTTACATTTTGCTGAGTATCAAGTTATAGGAGTAGGTTTATAATGATGAATTAATCAATCAATATCATCAATAGTAGATATAATAAATCTGTAGAAAAATAATTTTTGTACATCGAAAAAAAAAAAAATAGCCAGGGTGTTAAAGGATAACCAACAGAACCCATTTCCAGCATTTTTGGAATTTTTGTCTGTTTGTCTGTTTATTTGTGCACGCATCACGTGAAATGTAGGAAACCAATGTAGATAACTTTTATACATAAAAATTGTGCGTAACTTGAAGAATTACTTAGTTTTTGTTTCATCGCAATCGGTTCACTCTATCAAAAGTTAGATGAGTTTAAAGTGTTCAAGAAGTAAAATTATCACAGCACACGCAATCCAGTTACTCGGACAGTTGAACTCACCGTTCGATAGATGGCGTTGTGCATTTAAAGTCATTTTCTGAATCGCGGTGTTAAGATTTTACGCGAAAGAATGACACTAGAAATAAAAATTGGTATGTAGTATGTAGGTATTTAGGGTAGGCAGGAAGGTAAGTAGGGTAGGGTGGGCAGATGACGGGAGCAAAGCCGCGGGCACAGCTAGTGTAAACTATACCTGTAATGCCAAAACAATAAAAGTACGAGTAGGTGCATTAAACAGGCACTTAAGGCGCAGATACTCTTGAGTAGCTGATTTTAAAATGAGAATCACGGTTAAACGGCTGGTCGTAATTTTTCGGAAAAATATATGTTACATTAGACTATTTTTTTAATAATTTGATCTAAGAAAAAGAGTCTTATTCGTATAACAAAGTGTAATTAATTTATAAATTTATGTCTAAAACGAAAAAAACACGACAATTGCTCCAAAATCGCTGAGCATATTTTAATGAAATCGACACCATCTCAAAGATAATTAAATTATTTACATTTTGATCTGATGTTTTTTTTAAAGTCATAGAATTATAAGGAAAGTACAAAAAATAACTAAATTTTAGGTCGCACGGGTGTGAAACAAGTGCGCGTTTTGTTTCCTCAAGGTCATTGGCGTTAGTCGTCGCTTTATTAAGAAGGAATGGCCTGAATTCCTATTGTCCAAACTCGCTATATTTTATTTCCATGATAAGCTGTTTTTCCACTTTGCTAGCTGCTACACGTTGTCAATAAAGTTACGCAATGAGCATTGCCCATAATATTTATTTATTTTATTGCTGACCTAAACCCTACCACATCCGTGAGGCAAAAAAAAAACGTATGTTTACCAATCATATATCCAATTTATCGAAGCAATTGACCTTTCCATTAACGATGTGTTTGTAAAATGGACCTTCCGTACCATAGGTCACGTTTTATGGCCCAAATAAAAAGTATCCGATTTTTATTTGGTATTTCTGATTCGGTTGAATGGGATTTAAGGTGGGCTACTCGTGAAATACGAGTAGCCACCAATTTTGCTTCCAAACTTTTTTATTTTTATTTTTGTGGTGTAAGTAGTTGAAATGTTTTAATTTAAATGCTCAGTCTGTATGCAAATGGACAGTATAACTTTTATTTATATCGGTTATTTATTTATTTATCAATTATGGACAACTTACAGATAAAACAAACATAATAACAAATAGTAGGTATGTGAGACTGACAGCCAATTAAAAGTTATCACTTCTAAAATAGATTGGAAAGAAAGAGTGTGAACAACACAACACAGCTACCAATAAAAGAAAAACAAAACAGTATAACATTCAAGCTTAAACTAAATTAACATTTCATATTTGATAAAAACCTGAAAATACAGAATCCTAATTAAAAAAGCTAAGGCTCAGGCACTTTCTGGCCGAGGACACACCCTGTTATGAAAGGATCAACATCATGCCGCTCACATATGTCATTACAGCTTCTACTTGCACGCACTACAAATGAATTCTGCCTGTAATTCGTAGAGGTAGATGGAACACGCAACGGTGCGTACCATCGCTTCGACCTTCCGGGGATGTTAAAATAAAATTTGGTTAGAATATCAGAATTCTTGATAGAATTATTGAAAATTTTAAATAATGTAGTACAGTCAGAGACTGCTCGCCGATTAATGTAATGTTATGTTTTCTATTAGAATTCACATATATACCAGCTGGTATGTTTATCATCATCATCATCATCATCATACCAGCCAAAAGACGTCCACTGCTGGACATAGGCCTCCCCCAAGCGTCGTCACATTGATCGATAATTTTTTTGGTTTGTTCATATTCATCAATAAGCAGAAACTATATATATGTATCCACCAACCCGCACTGGGCCCGCGTGGTGGATAACGGCCCATTCCCTCTCACAGAGAGGAGGCCTGTGTCCCAGCAGTGGGAACATTAATAGGCTGATGATGTGATGATGTGAAGCAGAAACTCTGATAAAACTAACCTACTGTCACCAAAATCTGCAAAAAATTGCTTGGACAGGGATAACATTATAAATTACTTAATTAAACCAATTTCATACCTTATTAGCACAAAAACGCCAGTCAAACAAACATAAACGAGAATTTAACAAGAATCATCCTACTTATCAAACGAAACAGCTTTCTTCACATACCTTTCATCCTCACAATACGATAGAATAGGCCGCTAAAAAGGTTCAATACGGTTACCACGCAAAGTAAGGAAAGGCAGCTCAAGAAATTTTGTGATACGAATCCGAATGCGAAATTGAATCTTTGAAATCCTTCCGAATCCGAATAAACCCGAGTAACATTGCTGTGGCAATGTTAATGGCCTAATTTAACATACGGTTTTTTAGTAGAATTAGCTCACCCTTCTGTGTTAGTCTGTGTTCTATTCCTAAGCTAAAAATGTAGGTACCTAATTGTGTGTTACATTTAGCAACCACCTGTAGATCAAATTATCGCGCCTTTTGTTTCTGAGTTTTCGCTTGATTAAAAAAAAACGGGTTTATTTACCGTAGTAAGGGTTGACTGAGCCTCTTCCAAAAGAAATTGTATTAGGTATAATTAAAATAGGACCAGTGCATCCGAGAAAATTTGACCAAGAAAAATTATGAAGTTTTATATGAGCTTTTTGTGATGAATCGTATCAATAGGTTCATCATCATCATCATATCAGCCGAAAGACGACCACTGCTGGACATAGGCCTCCCCCAAGCGCCGCCACATTGACCGGTCCCATGCGTCTCGTAACCAGCGGATCCCCGCAACCTTCACCAGGTCAACGGTCCACCTGGTGGGAAGCCTTCCAACGCAACGTCTTCCGGTTCGCGGTCGCCACTCCAGAACCTTTCTGCCCCATCGGCCATCCGTTCTGCGAGCAATGTGCCCTGCCCACTGCCACTTAAGTTTGGCAATTCTTCGGGCTATGTCGATAACCCTGGTTCTCTTGCGGATCTCTACATTTCTGATTCGATCACGCCAGGAAACTCCGAGCCCTCTCCATTGCCCTTTGAGTGACTGTAAGCTTTCTGGTAAATCAATAGGTTACATGTGCAAAAAAGGGGGAGGAGGTCCGTGCTCCCATAGCATTATTTTTGCATTATTTTTATATATTTTTTTTTTTTAGTTATTATGTGTACATTCACCACCTGAAAAATTAGTGAATGAATTCATTGTTAACCTGTTTACTTTTCTCAAAGAAATATTCAAATGAAAATATCAACAACACCACCATCAATCAAGCACAGATTAAATAATACACGGACTATTTGCTACACGTTTCCTGCACGTTAGACGTGCAGACGTAGATTCCTATCGCACATGAACTCGTAAGGCGGTGTTCATCATAATTAATAGGATAAGCCTGTTCCTTCCACCGCGCTGGTTGGCATTGCATTTCAACATAATATTCTGTTTAACAGAGATCTGTTTGTCTGTTGAAGATCATCTGCACGTGTATTGTGTTGTGCTTTGAAAGGCTGTGTGAATAGGCCTTTATTAATTTATTGGGATGGTATAATATATCTTCATATTTAATCTTGTGGGAAGGACAATGGATTTGTTTTTATATTTTTTTATATGTTCGTCTTCTATAAAACTGGCAGTCGATAAAGTGAATCTACATAATTATGTCCCTGTAGATTTTGTAAAACTATGTTTGTGGTTTTTAGGGTTCCGTAGCCAAATGGCAAAAAAAGGAACCCTTATGGATTCGTCATGTCTGTCTGTCTGTCTGTCCGTCCGTATGTCACAGCCACTTTTTTTCCGAAACTATAAGAACTATGCTGTTGAAACTTGGTAAGTAGATGTATTCTGTGAACCGCATTAAGATTTTCACACAAAAATAGAAAAAAAATCAATACATTTTGGGGGTTCCACATACTTAGAACTGAAACGCATTTTTTTTTATCAAAACTATACGTGTGGGGTATCTATGGATAGGTATGGATATGGATAGGGACTATGGATAGATGCAGGCACAACCTAGTTAGATGGGGGTACTCCAATGACCCACAGTGCGATTGCGGAGCCACGTCCCAAACAATGCCTCATCTTTTGTCTTGCTCTCTGTGCAAAAACACCTGCACCTTAAAAGTCCGTTGTGAGGCAAATGACAACGCAGTTGGCGTGACTGAATTCTGGTCAAAGTATATTTAATTTTGGAATCATCGATACGACGAAGAAGAAGATGGATAGGTCTTCAGAAATGATATTGAAGTTTCTAATATATTTATTTCTAAACTGAATAGTTTGCGCGAGAGACACTTCCAAAGTGGTAAAATGTGTGTTCCCCCCTGTAACTTCTAAAATAAGAGAATGATAAAACTAAAAAAAATATGTGATGTACATTACCATGTAAACTTCCACCGAAAATTGGTTTGAACGAGGTCAAGTAAATAGTTTTTTTTAATACGTCATAAATCGTAAACCGCAATTTACCAAGTACGGAATCCTTAGTGCGCGAGTCTGACTCGCACTTGGCCGCTTTTTTGGTCGTTGTAGTTATCAAAATGTTAGTTGTGTTAGTAAAATGTTATAGGTATACTAATTCAGCATTATCATTACAGTCGAAAGACGTCCGGCATAGGCCTCCAACAAGCGTTGCCACATCGAGCGGTCTGTGCTTCTCGCAACCATCGTAAAATATCAATATAATTATCTACTAATTCTAGAGTTTCAAATTAAATAAATAGGTATCCCTATTTTAAGTAGCTGTTCCTAAAATTATTTCCAAAATATTTGAGTTAGTACCTACGAAATAGTTTGGTTAGCGTACGATTCGTAAGCAAACATACAGGAAGAGTTAGGTCGACGCCAACTCGAAGACAACGATGTTTGCTCAAGCAAGCCAGGAAATGGAATTTCTTACAGCGACAGATGGATACCGGGCGCTTTGCAAGGTCGGTTAAGTAAGGTAAGGATTTAACCTACAGGAAATTCATGCAAAATCCACCTTATGACAGCAGTAACTTGGTATTGATAGTAAGTTAGGTGAAGTAAATAATTTTGTTTAGCTAGATTACTAATACTAAATCCTGTAACTCGTCCGTTAATTCCGTCGGCTGGCCGAATCTGGCAGGCAGAACACCGCAAAAAAAAGGTCTTTCCTAGATCAAGGATTAAAGATAAATTTGAAAATTGTTTAAAAAGCCAACTTTTCAAACAAAATACATATGCAGCATCCATATGAAGTGAAGTTATAATGAACCCCATTAACTATTAACGAAAATAATTATGAAACTTCGCTGGAAAGTTGGTAAATAATAATGAATTATAAAATAAGTTATTTTACAGCAATGAAAATTCATTCTACAAAACTTTTGGGTTGTTACGCTCTGCAAGAAATGCCGAAACTGTGCAACTCTATTTAAATCTGTCGGAATTCTCGAAGAATTTCGGTTCGGCGTTAAAAACAAGTCGTTCCTAGCTGCCTGATGGAAATTAATTACCACTTCCTCGGATTCCTCCCTAGGAGTTGCCAATTTAATAAACTAATTAGCTTTCTCGAGATCGATTTGAATTTTCAAATTTTGTTGGACAATGAAAACTAAGCGACTGTTTGCGCTTAAAGCTGTATAGCATACTATTTTATTTAAGCTGCAATATCTTTATGACTTCGTCCATTTTTAACCCTCGACGGAAAAAAAGAGGGGAGGGGAAGGGGGCGGGGTTTGACGTGTGTTATACTGTGTATCTGTCTGTGGCATCATAGCTTCTAAACGGATGAACCGATTTTGTATAGTTATTTTTTTTTAAAGGTGACGTTATCGAGAATGTTTATTTATTTATATATACTTTATTGTACACCAAGATAAAAACAGTACAAAAGTACATCTTGAAACATACAACAGGGGGCGATCTCTTCCAGCCAATCTAGAATGGAAAGTGGAGTGTTCTTAGCTGTTTGATGAATCGGTTCAGCCGTTCAAAAGTTATGGGTGTTTTACTGTTTGAATCGAGATATTTTCTTAAGATATCGTGTCATAATTACGTTTTCCATAGATTGTCGATCGAAGCATACTATGGACTACTAGATAAATTATTAGTTTAAAAACCTTAAATAAATATGTGTCGGGGGTTTTTAAAAAAAACCTTGTATGCTAATACTTCTTAGACAGAGTGATCTTTGGGTCATTGGAAATTTATCAGGGATTGACAGTACTCAGGAATACAACTTTTCGGGACCTTACTTATGGCACAACGCAATTAGTACACGTATTTTCGAAGAAAATTTTAAGTTCAGGTCCGCTGAATTACATCGATTGCGAATTAAATCACCTGTCGGTGTGATTTAAATCGAATTGTATCGATTCATCAGGAAGATTGCTAAGCAGTAGGAAACGGCAACTATATTTTTCGCTATTTTAGGGAAAAATATAGTTAAAATATTGCCAAATATTGCCAAAGGATTAAAAAAAAAAATATTATCAGCAGAACGGTATAATAATGTAGCTATATTATAAATGTTCATTACAGTGAGTCAACCTCATAGTAATTTATCATTGTTCATTATTTGTTTAGCGCTCTTGTCCTTACCCTTGTTAACTTTTGTGCCCGCCTAATTTCTATGATGTGATACCCTTTCTTAATTACCCAAAGAGTACTGTTGCTACGAATGTAGGGAATAAAGTAGACTTTATTGTGTGTATTTTTAATGATAAGTTAACGAAGAAAGAAAATATTATGATAGATTGGCTAAGGACGAAATTGCTATGTATTTAAAAACCTACTACCTATCATGCGCGGTTATGGATTTATACTAATACTAGCTGTTGCCCGCGGCTTCGCTCCCGTGGACCACCCAACAAGACCCGTTCTTGGGATTAAAAATAGCCTATGTCACTCAGGAATAATGTAGCTTTCTATTGTTGAAAGAATTTTTCAAATCGGTCCAGTAGTTTCGGAGCCTATTCGGTACAAACAAACAAACAAAAAAATACTATAGTATAGATTTATAGTAATAGGCTTTAAAAATAAAGATGTACAATTTATATTTGCGCTAGGCTGTTCTATCTCACTCCTGGCCTACCACCATTCCTTTCGTCATTTGTGAGCCCGAACCATTTGGCGGAATCACTCACAGAAAAGGAGATGGCGGTATGAACTATCATCCCGCCATCTCCTTTGTACTCAAATGCACCAGCTTTGTGCTACTTTGACCCACAGTTCGTCCAGCATGCGGCAGGCACATCCTTACTATCTAACTTGAATAGCCTTTGGCGCCACATCCGCTATATATCTTATATCTATCATATCTACTTAAAATTCCATCAAGAAGAAAACTATTTGTTGAATGAGATTATTCCATTAAAATAAATCCTCGAATAACATTTCTCACCCGCCATTACGGCTTCTGGGAACATTTAAAAGATTCATTTTCCATTTCAGCTATACAGCCAGGACGCTAATCCCCATTTTATGTTTTTACTTTATATTTTTCATTTTCATTATGGCAAAGGTCCATGGCTTTCTGAGTGGTGACAGACGGTTTACGATTCTGTTTATTGCGACCACAACTAAGAACTTGGTGTCGTAATCTTCACGAATTAAATACATAAAGAATCAACAACGCATTTTATGGAGGGATATAAAAGAAGAGTGCTTACGCCTTTATGACCATTGCGTAATATTCGATTTTCAAAATAACGAAGCCTGCTTGGGAACGCAACGATCTTAAAACGTAATTGTCACGGTGACTGCTGTTAAGCCAAGATTAGTGGTGCTGCATCATCATTAACCTATTAATGTTCCCACTGCTGGGACACAGGCCTCCTCTCTATGAGAGGGGATGGTCCGTAATCCACCACGCGGGCTCAGTGCGGGTTGGTGCTGCATGGTTAGTCTGATTAGGATATTATAGTAGTGCACTTTGAGGGTCGGTTTCTGAATTGAGAATCTGGAGGTAAGAACGTATCGAACCTTACATTAATGGCAAAGTTTTAAAGGTGTTAAGGCTTAAGTAGAGTTTGACAAATACTTCATTCTTGATTCAGAAAAAAATCAAAGACATGTGACACACATAAACCGCGTGGTAGATTACGGCCCATTCCCTCTCACAGAGAGGAGGCCTATGTCCCAGCAGTGGAAACATTAAAAGGCAGATTATGATGATGATTCAGAAATCGGAGGCCAGGCTCTTACAATTAACTTTCAAAATGCAATTTTTTTTGTGCACATGAGCGTTTCTACCTGACCATAACATTGAAGGAAATGTTTATCATAGAACTTTAACGTACGGACGTTATGATATGAATTGTTTATGAGTAACAACTAACAACATATGGATAACTATATAAATCTTTGATAAATTCTGCGGGACCCTCGTAAAACATTCCTGTCGTATACAAAGATAGATTGTAGCATAATAGGGAAGCTCAGAGCTTTGAGACTAGCGTTCTAAGTGCAAATTGAGTTGCGTGGGAAACGCCTCACGGTCTGACTGAAGAATCTAATTAGAAAGTCTTATTACTTGCCAATACGAATAGAACGTAATGTTTTGTAAACTTTATAGTTGGAAGCTTTTTCCGGCTCTGTATGCAATTGGTCACATTTAATTTAAATCAATTTGGTAAGAAATAAAAATTTGTTGTGGAGAGATTTTGGTTTAGCATGACTATAGTGGTCATTGCAAGAAAATTCTCAACGTGGAAACTGAGATGAAGTGAGCTTGAAGTCATTCCAACTTAAGCAAGAGTTTGACACTTCACACTAGTCGTCAAAGTATGATTTTTCAGAATTGACCGGCTTTTCCTCTAATATCTTTATTTAATCTTATCTAATATCTTTTTGGATATCGTTGCACATGCTGAGATAGGAGCCTTTTTGTTCTCGCACGCGGTTTCTATTTTTATTATTGTTTAATGTTTTGCTTATTTCTCGTGTCTCCTGTGTGGGTCACAAATATATATATTTTCTTTCTTTTTTCTTTAATATCTCTTCGTAGTAACCTGAACAATAAACTATGTTTCATTTTTCGTAAGTGAAAGATTTTGAGGATTGGCAATAAATGTAGGTGTGTTGATTACCGCTGTTGCCATTAGGATTACGCCATCGCAAAAGCTATAGTTACCTCTTCCGACCAAAGTGAGATCAGTCTCGTTTCTGCGTTCGATTATCAAATTAAAAAAGCTTTTATAAGAGATCGTGGAACTTGCAATAACAATGAAGTGATCCATATGCATGACGGCACTATGAATATCGTCATTCTACGACGCATTTCATGCCTTCTTGGAAAACACTTCCTACTCGCATCACGATTAGTTCAAGGAAGCTTATGGTCCATCTGGTATAGGCACTTTAAGAACCAGATCATCCTAAAATGAGTCATCACATCACATCATCATTGTAACTAAACATATTCGTAAAAGCTTTATCCGTCTCTGGTTGCAGAACAAAGTCAGCTTATGTTATCCTTAATTAAATTTATACCATGTCTAATGATTTAACTCTGAGATTGATAAATGATTTTATTTCTGTATGTTGGTTTGTACAAACACTTTTACATGTCGATCATACTTTTAAAACTAGATGAGGTCGGCGTTTCCTATCTGACTACTCTGAGAAGAAAGGCCGAAACAAACTCAGAGGTCACAGTCTCTTTTAAAGTCCAGACAAAACAAAAATCTTGGTTAGATCATGTGAAGACCATGTAGATTGATGTCTGAAATGGTCTTTTGAGGAAAGAACAGCCAGCCAGATTGAGTGGACCTGTTCAGTCAGTGCACGCATTTTTCAATAAGCGAGCAGCTCAACACAGAATTTAAGGAGCTCAAATGATTGCACAAGCTGGCTGGATCATTGCATAGCTACCTCTGCCGGGCTGAATGTAATTGATAATGTAAAAATTTTAAATGATGTTTACTGTTCGGATCATTTCCCATTAGTAATTAGTTGCAATATTGACGCTATTATGCCTAAAGTAAGTAAAACAAGTACTCAGAAAAATAATAAAATTATTTGGGGTACCAGAACCTTTGAACAAAAGTGTAGTTATGCAAAATTGTGTGATAAGTTTATAAATTTATTTGATTGGCCTACTTTTCCTTGCCATGGTGTATCATGCCAAAGTAACGATCACTATAGCCAAATTGAACTTTTATACTCTCAGATAGTTGACAGCATGACTAAAGCTGCTAAATACTCATATCAGGGCAAAACTCATAACACCAAAAACACAGTTACAGGGTGGAATTTTCATGTTAAGGATTGTCACACGAGAGCTAGACAGTCCTATCAGCTTTGGAATTTTTATGGACGCCCTACTCAGGGAAGGATCTATGATGACATGGTTCATAGTAAAAAAGTCTTTAAAAACAAGTTAAAGTGGTGCCAGTTAAATGAAAATAAAATAAAAATGGATATTATAGCTACGCACAGATATAATAAAGACTTTGGAAGTTTTTGGAAAGAAACTAATAAATTAAATTATAAATCTAGCCTTCCTTTATCTATAAATGGTGATCAAAATCCAATTAATATCGCAAATATGTTTGTTAGTAAATTTAATCCGCCTCCGCCGGCACTTTCGACCACCACTGTCGACTGTTCGAGTGGGTCGCGCTCGGCGCATGGTGACGCGGGGACCCCATCGCCCCCGCCGCCGTCGTCGACGTCGACGGCGGCGGAGGCGGTGTCGTCCGCCACACTTAGTGAGTTACATGTCACAGCTGAAGAGGTGTTTCAGTGTGTCAAAGGTATGAAACGGGGTAAGTCTCCGGGTCACGATGGGCTTAGCGTCGAGCACGTGTTGTTTGCACCTGCATTGGTGTTCGAAAAAATTGCTTTGTTATTTAATGTTTGTATTGATCACAGTTACTTGCCGGCTGACTTCATGAAAACCACCGTTGTACCGATAGTAAAGAACAGAACCGGTGATGTGTCTAGCTTATCCAACTACCGTCCGATATCTTTAGCAACTGTATTTTCTAAAATATTCGAAAATCTGATGATTAAACATTTTAACGAAAAGAATATTCCACTTAATGACGCACAGTTTGGGTTCCGTCGGGGCTTATCCACTGATTTGGCTATTTTCGCACTAAAAAATACCGTTTATAAATATACCAGTAGGAAAACATCCGTGTACTCATGCTTTCTAGACCTCAGCCGAGCTTTTGATACTATTAATTATACTTTACTCTGGAATAAATTAAGACAAACTCGTGTGCCACCTAAAATAGTGGATCTTTTTGAATTTTGGTATAGTAAACAAACGAACCAAGTGAAATGGAACAACGCCTTGTCGGCGACGTATAGGCTGACTAGTGGCGTGAGACAGGGTGGCCTGACTTCCCCGGTGCTATTCAGCCTGTATGTGAACGACCTGATCGGGGAGCTCAGCAGCACCAGAGTCGGATGCCATATTGGCGGGCAGTGTTTAAACAACCTTAGCTATGCAGATGACATGGTGCTGCTTAGCCCCTCGGTCAATGGCCTCAGAAAACTTATTTCTGTATGTGAGAACTATGCTACTCAACATCAACTAACCTATAATGTTAACAAGACAGAAGTAATGATATTTAAACATGATAAGGGCCCTACTAATGTCTTGCCAATTACTTTGTGCGGCTCGGATTTGAAAATAGTAAATAAATTTAAATACCTCGGACATATATTAAATGATAATTTAAAAGATGACGATGATTTGGAGAGGCAAAGACGCAGCATTGCGTGTAAAGGTAACATGCTAAATAGACGTTTCTTCCACTGTTCGAAGCAAGTGAAAATAACTCTGTTCCAGGCTTACTGTCAGTCGTTCTACACGAGCCAACTTTGGTACAAGTACACAAAGAGTGCTTACAACACTCTTCGTGTACAATATAATAACGCGTTTCGGGCCATGCTCAACTTGCCCTGGCGGTGTAGTGCGACTGAAATGTTTGCTGATAACAGAGTTACGGACTTTTTTGCGCTCATGAAGAAACTCAGGGCGTCGTTTTACGCGAGGGTAGTTAATTGTAAAAATGATCTTGTATCGGCGGTGTTTCATAATGTACATATACTGAGGGAAACAAAATAAAGGTACTTGCCAATTTTATGGACTGCATTTGTTTTGGCTCTCTCAGTCTAAAGCTGTTTAAATGTGTTGTGTTGTTACATTATTTATTACATTTTAATATTCGATTATTTTAAATATTTATAATTATGTGTTATTGTGTTGTCTGGTTATTCTAAATTCAATTATTTCTATTATTAATTTTAATTTTGTGTTATTGTGATGTCCGATTCTAATTGTAAATTTGTAATATGGGTGACATGCCTGAAAATAAACGATTTTTATTTTATTTATTTTTATTTATTGCAGTGGATCTCTTCACATGTTGGCTTGAGAGTAAATGAGAAGGCTGAACTTTTTGGCTATAAGATCTTGTACAGACGGAAGCGAAGTATACATAATACCTGATTACTCAGAACATTTTTCACGATACAAGAAAATATGGAAATGTGGAAATACAATTTTTTTTACATGCAACAAAAGTGGAAATGTGGAAATACAATTTTTTTTACATCATATCTCGTGAAAAAGGAATATGGTACAAAATTGAGCAATGTGAGCCTCCTCGAATACCATGGTTTGCCGATGTTAAATTAGGTAGGCAATGACTACGTATTCGAAATGCTATTTTATAGCATTTCGAATACGTTCAGGGCATTTGCCATTAAAGAAGTTTGCCTTTTAAATGAATAAATCCCTTTTCCCTAATTGTGATGTCTGCAATAAATCAAAAGATATACAACACATCCTTTTGGATTGCACTCGTAACAATTAAGAGAGAAAATTCTTATGTAAACGTTTAAAATTCACTAGATTTAGGTTTGTTTCAATCTGATTTTCAAATACTGCAAGTAGTAAAGCAAGTTTATTTATAAGTTTATTGTTCAAATGAAATCATTTATTTTCGAAATATGGGTAGTTTTCAGGGTGACATTTTTATATAAGTTCTTTAGACTATATCCTACCATGGCAGGTGTGCAAAATATTACTTCAAAATGAATAAAATATTACAATATTAATTAACAATTGGATCATCTATACATTATACAATTATATTATTGAAACAATTACTCAACTTATTTTTTTTTTTTTAAAAACGTTGCCCCACACTAGGAATTTCTCCTGTATCGTGGGTGCGTTTACAAACATTATTTCAATGAGATAATCACATTATTATCTCATTGAAATAATCATTAACGGAATAATAAGCTTTTTGAATCAAATACTTTTTTATTTGGCTTTTAAATAAATTTAAATTATTAGTTTATTCTATGTACTTAGTTTATTATATATTCTAGGCCCCATACAAAATGCACTCTCATCAAACATAGCCGTTTTATGGCTTATTATACTGAGTGTAATGACAAGTCTTGCAATTTTTAGGGCTCCGTACCCAAAGGGTAAAAACGGGACCCTATTACTAAGACGCCGTGATCCGTCTGTCTGTCTGTCTGTCTGTCCGTCTGTCACCAGGCTGTATCTCATGAGCCGTGACAGCTAGGCAGTTGAAATTTGCACAGATGATGTATTTCTGTTGCCGCTATAACAACAAATACTAAAAACAGAATAAAATAAATATTTAAGTGGGGCTCCCATACAACAAACATGTTTTTTTTGCCGTTTTTTGCGATAATGGTACGGAACCCTTCGTGGGCGAGTCCGACTCGCACTTGACCGGTTTTTAAAGTTTCATATTTATTTAGGTTAGTTCTTATGTCCAATGCTAGTTCATAGATGTAAATAGATGGGAAAGTCAATATTTTTAAATTAATAAAGTGCGGTTTACATGTTTCAGTTGATTTTAATGCACTAATCGCTCGGATACATTTCTTTTGAGCTTTAAAGATGGTTTCTCTTTCAGTGCCATTTCCCCAGAACACCATACCATATCTAAGTGTCGAACTAACATTTGCATGATAAGCGGACAGAAGAGCACTTTGATTTACAGCTTTTCAAAGCATATAAATGGCATATGAATAACGACTTAGTTTGTGCAAACTTATTCAATATGTATCCTCCATGTCATGTCTGACTCTATGTGTAGTTCTAGAAATTTTGTAGTGTTGATATTGTGTATTTTTATTTGTTCGTACTTTATATTTAAAGTGATTTGTTTTGAATTTCTACTTGACTAAATGTTTTAGTTAAATTTATTTTGAGATCATTTAGATTTAAGCAGTTAACAATAGATGATAGCGTAAAGTTTATTTCATTTTCATAGTATTAATATGTGAGTAGATGAGGCTGACGTAACCTGTTGTTGGTTTGAAGTCTCTAATAAATAAAGAGAAAAAAATAAACTTTTTCTAGCCGGGAACGTACTACCTGGATATAATTTCAGATCATGGTCTACCCGTGTTTTAAAATGTATCCAAATCTGATTAGGTATTAGGGCGTCATGATTATTTAACCTTCCGTTTGTTTAAGACATGTATTCTCGCGAGACACAATAGCTTTTATATTGTTTCGGTAATTACGGGCACAAGACCGGATAACAAACATCCTGGCAGCGGTTAAGCCCACGTGAAGTGTTATTTTTATCCCAGGGGAGCAATATACCGGGATGAAAAGAAGCCTATGTGCTATTCAAGACTATAATCTATCTCTGTACTAAATTTCATCCAGATCCGTTCAGCCGTTCAATATGACCAAACAACTTTAGCATACTCTTTCGATTTTGTCCCTTAAACCACAACATTGTCTTATTCGTAGGCTAGAAATTAAGCTCTTCAATATCAGCACCTTCAACAATGTTCTACAGCGATATACCTCTATATATAACTTTAGTATAATGCCACAGAGTCGGCAACTTCGTAAGCTGGGAAAATATTGGTTCTATACGTCAACGGAGCGTTAATGGGTAGCTATCGTCTTACCAATCTTGATTGGGGCTATATTTTTCAGTCAGAGCAGCCAAGATGTGGATGTTTGAATTAAGTTTTTAGTAATAGCTTACTGAGGTTATGAATTAGCCATGGTTTCAGTCCATATAGAAAAACTTTTATATATCTAATAAAAGTATAGGTATCTATGTGGATTGTAACCATGACCACGGAATCTACATTTTATTGAGAGTTGTTTTAGGCAGATATTCTCGAACGCAGTACTAAGATTTAAAAAAACCGGCCAAGTGCGAGTCGGACTCGCACGCGAAGGGTTCCGTACCATTATCGCAAAAAACGACAATAAACGTTTGTTGCAAGGGTACTTAAACATTTAATTTATTCTGTTTTTAGTATTTGTTATTATAGCGGCAACAGAAATACATCATCTGTGAAAATTTCAACTGTCTAGCTATCACGGTTCATGAGAGACAGCCTGGTGACAGACTGACCGCAAAGTCTTAGTAATAGTGTCCCGTTTCTACCCTTTGGGTACGGAACCCTAAAAATTATGTATCCATTTGTGTCTAGTTCCTTATGTCTAGTATCCATGGTGTCTAGAACTAGAGAATCATATTACCTGGCCCCTAACCATGTAGATAGATATATAAAACAGCCTAATGCCCAATTTTGCAAGTACTAAGTAACACTTCATTTGACGCCTAAATATGTATCATTGCCCTGTTGGATTTTCAACACTGCGTTTTCATTTAAGTATTTTTTTAGGTGACACATAGTGTTCTTGTTTCCGTTTCTACGTTTTTTGACACCGACTTCCGAAATTGAAGTTGTTTTTCGCTTTGTAGTGTTTTTATTTGGAAGTCGGTTGTATTTTTTGTTAAAAGGCTTTTTTATTTTTCACTTTTAGTTGTGCTATATAAAGGACCAGTTATATAGGCTAGCCAATAATGTCCAAAGAGAAGCCAAAATAGATTAACCCAATAACATGAAACTTAAACAAAACAGGTGGAATAAGAGTATACCAAGGTGAACTGTTTACATTTGCGTACCCCTTTAGAGCGTCCTAGTGTGATGTTATGTTATTAACTGGTGTAAACAATAAACAGAAATGCGATTGCAGCTATCCCGAGTGATTTGCCGTCATTTATTGAAGAATGCTGATGTATATCTCCGAAGTACTTCATCAGACCTTGATGAAAATTAAATGGGATCACATGACAAGCACCAGCTTTCAAATAAAAAATCGGTTCACCCAGTAACAACTTCTGAGGTAAATAAAACACACAAAAAAATTATACAGTCAAATTGAAAACCTCCTACTTTTTGGAAAGTTGGTTAAAAAGGGTATAAAACTTAGTACCAGTTCCATTTCCAATAGTAGAGGTGTTTATTGGTCAGCATGACCATTTCACTGAACCTGAAAGTATCTATAAAAGTAAAAGCCTTGTCGCTCCGCTTTCAAATTACGATGGCACAGCCTTTTTTGTGTTGCTCCGTTATAGTTCGTGACTCGTAAATTGAATATCAAAATGGCACAACTCTGTATGGGGTTTTCACATAGTTACGAGTGCCACCTAGCGAAAAATACGTGCTGAGGTTTTTAATGAAATGTTTTTTTGTGGATACGGGCAGTGACAAATACTTCTTGGTGCGAAGAAGTATTCCCTAAGTATTAAGCGATATTTCGCTAAGCAAGTTTAATAAGTATGAACATATGAAAACAATTCTCCACACACAGTAGTTTTGTATAGAAACGCAATGTGATTGTATCAACAGCAGTGTTCGGGGTGAAAAGATGAATCTGAAACAGCTTGTTTCAGAATCTCCCAGTAGACCAATTTGATTAAGTAGTTTATTGCTATACTTTGATAATAGAAATCATTTATACATTTTTAAGTCTGCTGAGTGTTCGAACACTCTTAATCGTGTTGCACTAATTACGATAACCGGGTCATAAATGGGTCTTCTTGATAAAAGTTTAGGAAGAATAATTAAGTTTATAAAAGTCTTGTCTGAACTTTTGATTAAAACGAAGCCCTAAACAAGTATAAGTGACAGTTTACGTAATGAACGCCGAAAATTTTTGATAAAACAATTTTTGTGATAGATTGGTATTTCATTTATGTACCTTCGAAGACTTATAAAGTGTTGTGGTAAGTATGTTTTTGACAAAACAATTAGCTACATCTAACTTCCTTCTTGCTTATGCTTCAGCTATTTACAATAGATTATGTCCAAAGTTAGCGCGAATAAAGCCAGGTCTATGAATACCAATTTAAGCTCATTTTTAATTTTTTGGCAATTCTTGGGCAAGTGACAGTACATTCACTTCCCGAAACTAGCCAAGAAATTGAAAATTATAGGGTAAATAAAAGCGAGACATACCACCCACTAAATTATATCTACAGTACAATTTCACCTAGCGTAAGCTACAAGCAACCCAATAATCCAAGGGATATCTGTCCCCAAACCACGGAGCACACAACCTTAATTTTATTTATTGATATCGATAAATAAAATTAAGATATCGATTTTGTTTTTATTACTTTTTTGGAATTCCTAGAGAATCAGTTGTCATTTGGTTGTAAATCTGTCACCCAATCACAGCGGGGGAAGGTTACCTCTGCCCCCGCTGTTTCTTGGTGACTTCGATTTAGAACAAAAACGTTCCGATGCTCTCTCCACTGGTTGTGTGCTCCGTGCCCCAAACCACGGAGCGTTGTGTGCTCCGTGCCCCAAACCGTCTTCAAAGATAGATGAAATTACATCATAAATGCATAAGGTGCATGACAGTGCAGTCGCCACACCTGGCTGTGACACGAAGACGCCTGAATCACAGTTGTTTTGCATATTGAACGCCGCAGCCCTGTGACAGACAAGCCAACCATTGTGAATTGTAATGACTCAGTGTGGGTATTGTCATGGTAGGAATACTCGGAAAAGCTTATGATAATATAGTGTACTCATCCATGAACACACCTTTTGGATTATCCACACCTTTGGTAATATTTGCTAAAAATTTGTTTGAGTAGTGTGACAACCGCTTACTAGGCCCGCGTGTTGGATTATAGCCAACTCCCTCTTTATGAGATTGTCTGTAAGAGATTGCCCTGTGCGATAAGACCGCCCATTGTACACTTATATAAATGTTTTGTCCTGTAATTATTTAAGTGGTGTACATCATCTGCCTAGCCTTTTCCCAACTATATTGGGGTCGGCTTCCAGTCTTACCGGATTCAGCTAAGTACCAGTGTTTTACATGGAGCGACTGCCTATCTGACCTCTACAACCCAGTAACTGGGTAACACGGTACCCCTTGGCAAGACTGGTGTCAGATCTCAAGCTTCTGACTACCCGTAACGACTGTCAAAGATCTTCAAATAACAGCCGGGACAAACGGCTTAGCGTGCTTTCCGAGGCAAGGAGGAAACTCGGTATGTTGAAATGGTCACCCATCCACGGACCGACCTCGTCAAGCGTTGCTTATCCTTGATGATCGACTTGAGCGGCTGTTATTATTTAGCCACGAGATCCTCATTTAAGTGGTGTACAATAAAGTACATAATAAATAAATAAATAAATATGAGAGAAGGCCTGAGTCCCAGCAGTGGGGACGTTAAAAGATAGATTATGCTAAGCTAGTGATGAAAATCATCTTCAGTATCTACCTGGATAAAATATTTGAACAAAGTTATAAAGATGTAAAATTTAAAACTTCATGCACAAAGGTACAATGGCGGACTTAGTGCCTTAATTTATTTGTTTGTTTATATAAGATAAGGTAATATTTGTACGATTACGAAATTCTTACACTGATAGAAAACTATACTGTCACTGAGTGTCACAGGATTAAATAAGTTTTTTTTTATCCAGTTTTTTGAACTAAATGGTACTAAATTTAATATCGCTTGTCAATAAACATCCAATAAGCTCAAATACGATGGTCTCCATCATAACGCCAGCTCCATGGTAACATATTATTTTAAAGTTCCCTTAGCTACGCCAATTTTCGGCTTCATCGGATGCCAGGAAGTGCTTGAAAAATTGATTACTAGTTGCCGGACACACATACGAAAAAAAAATAAGGCAATTAATATAAAGCTTGTAAAAATATCACGGTTCATAGAAGATACGGCCTTGTGAGTGAAGGCTCGGGCAAAACTAAACTCGATTTCTGTCGAAGCTCTAAATCAAACATTTGTTAGAGATCAGAAAAAGACGTGCTGCGACGTCCAAAAATAAATTGGGAAATGGCAGGAAGATGATGAATTGGATTGACGCTACGGTTAGTACCAGTGACAGATAGTGTCAGAGGGGTTTCGAATAAAAATATATATTTTACAATCTATATTAAGTTAGAACTACTCAGTCAAGTGCTTTTTCTCAGGCTTTGTTTTAGATTAGGGAAAAATTACGATCCAAGTTTAGGATATGTACCGGGTAAGATGGAACTGAACTGTGTCTGAGTAGTTACTATAATTTTCACGGGTCTTGAGATATGCTTTTGATATACACAATAATGTCACCTTGGGGTAGTTAAGTAAATGCTTTGAATTTTGGGTCCATCTTGATATGCTGGATTAAGTAGCACTGGCATGGCACAGAAATTTCACTTATTTACAAAAGGAATTTTAGGTGAACGCTTACATAATTGTACAACGGAAAACTGTTTGGAAACAAATATATAATAAGTTACGAAAATTGATTCAATTTCGAACTAGCTAGGGAATCTTTAGCATCCATAAGCATAATCAGCCAGTTCTGGGACATAGGCTTCCGTTTTGAGAGAGTTGGCTGTATTCCACAACACTGGTTCGTGAATTTTCACATGTCTTCGAATTTTTGGTTCTAGGCCATGACAATTTCCTCATGATGTTTTTCTTTACGGTTCTAAAAGCAGTGGTGATGAAATTTGTTGGGATATTTTGTTTGAAGAGCTGGAAGAGTATTAAAAATAAATTATTTGTAAAATATGAGTTAGTAAAAAGTTATGTTTATAGTTAGTTATGTTTATTGACAAGAGTGTTTATTTCAAGTAACTAGGCAATACATAAAGAAAAATATATAACTATAAAAACAAGTCTGCACAACAGAGTTTACTTATCTCCAACAAAATTAATTTCACAAAGTAAAGCGGCTGCTTAAGTTTGAACCAGCGATTTATACTGGGCCACCACTGCAATATCAAACCGTAACAGTGTTACAATGTTTACGAGCAATTTTATGCAGGTCTATAATATAATATTTAGTTGATGCTAGGATCCTTTGTGCCGCTACATACTGAGTTCGCCACGCTACATTTTTTGGAAATTCCATCAGTACAAATGCATTTTCTGTTATGATGAATAGTACAACCGGGAATGCTTTACAGAATTTACTGAATAAATTATGGGCATCCAATATCCGAGTAAAGTTCCAGTTTTTGATATCGCTATGTTTTAGGCCAGTTAGAGGAATTACATTTTAATTGAAATACACAAATCCCTTCAATTCAATTCCCTTCGTTTTGTAACATTTGACTGACGTTCATGTTTTTTCACGGTACTAATTTTATATTCAGAAAATTGAAGAATCCTTGCGATCATCTGCGCTATGGCGCTTCAGTTTTAGTTCGATGTTTGCTAAATTGCAACTTTTTGAAGAGAAGTTTTAGTGAGAAAAGCTCTTAACTAAAATTGATTCGATAAACCTGCTGTTAAGAAAATATGTGGTTAAAGACAAAGACAAAAATTATTTATTTCAACTAAGCCATTAAGTGGCATTTTTCAACGTCAAAAATTTTAAAGTAATAATAATTGATTCTACTGTCCATTCGGAAAAGTAACTTGTTATGGAGAAGAACGGACAAGAAACTGCACACGTACTCTTTAAAAAAAAAGTATTTTACAACATTTACACGATGCACCCAGACTAACTCTACTATACTACGTATAGGTATAAAGTATTTCAAAGCAATGCATAATAGGATTGTCTCATTTATATCCAAATACAATATAATTAGTCCGGAACAATATGGTTTTCAAAGAGGAAAGTCAATCGCACTAGCTTGTTATCAACTAATAAAATCGATTACAGAGAATATAGATAAGAAAATACCGGTCACCGCAATATTTTTTGACATGAGCAAAGCATTTGACTTTGTAAAACATGATAAACTTTTAGAAAAATGCGAGGGTTACGGGATAAGAGGTAAAGCGTTGAACTGGCTAAAAGATTACCTAACTAATAGACAACAACGGGTTGAAATTTTAGGCATTAATAAAGACAGGGAAGTAATAAACTATAAATCGCAATACAGAACAAATTCATATGGCGTGCCTCAAGGTAATATTTTGGGACCATTGCTCTTTCTTCTATACATAAATGATCTGCCGACAGTGACGAAGTATAAGTGCGTGTTGTTCGCAGACGACATCTCATTGATAATAAATAATGATACTAAAAATGAACAATTTGAGGATAAAATAAATGCTGCCGTAGAAGCTATTATAAAATGGCTTGAATAAAATAATTTATGTGTTAATTTTTCCAAAACACAATACATTAATTTCTCCAATTACAAAATGACAAATGAAGGAATGTGAATTATTGGACGTGATAATTAAATTGAAGAAGTTGACCATACGAAATTTTTAGGCATATTGATTGATAAAAATTGTAATTGGAAAACACATATAGAAAATATATGTAATAGGCTAAACAGCTTTGCATTTGCACTGAGAAATCTCATGAAAACTGTTGGACATAATGCCGCTCTATTGGCTTATCATGGATATGTCTCATCTGTGCTGAGATACGGTTTAATCATATGGGGTAGTTGCACTGACATCAAAAAGGCATTCATTATGCAAAAAAAATGTTCACGAGCGGTGTTTGATGTAGACCCATTAGATTCGTGCAGACCTATTTTTAAAAAACATAAATTATTAACATTAGCTTGCTTATATATAATGGAAATGGGAGTATTTGTAAAAAAACACCCTCACCTATTCAATACAGCCGATAGCGAAAATGTTTATAAGGTGGGTAAAATGTCAAGGGATCCAACAAAATTGGCAATGCCAAGATGCAGAACAGCGTACTGCCAGAAAAACACTGGTCGAATGGCAATAAAGATATTTAATAATATACCGAAGTTTATTAGAGAACTGCGAACCAGCTTATTTCAAAAGCATCTTAGAGCATGGCTTATCGAAGGTTGTTTTTATACTATTGAAGAATTTATGAACTCTAGGTCAAATGGGAAAATTGCATGAGATTTAAATTAAATTTGACATGTTTATTTTGATCGATTAATTTATGTAGATCTCATGATAAAGTTGACATTCTATACAATTTGTAATTAATTAATTTTTTTGACATTTGTAATTTGATTTTTAATGTATTGTAGATAATTTTTGATTGAGCATTGCTTTATTTTTTGACATTGGAATTTTTTTCATTGAATAAATTAGAATTTATTAATTTGTTTGGTTCTCGTGTTAAATTTGACATCTGCATAGATGTGTAAATTTGTAATTTAATTGTTTTTCTTTGACATTTGTAATTTGATTTTTATTGTATTGTGGATGATTATTGATTAAGTATTTTTTGACATTGGAGTTTGTTTTGTTTAAATCGAGTAAATAAGAATCATCATAATCACAAAATTTGCATGCCGAATTGAGTAGGCGGAATATGAAGAACTATTGTGTGTGTATTATAAGATCTGTACCATACTATATTTCAGGCAAATAAATGAAACATCTATCTATCTAAGCACTAACAGGCAAATTCATTGATTTGATAAATAGGAACATGGTTCGCACATACTTACAAATATTGCAAACATAGGTAAATTACCTAATTCAACAACAACGGAACAGAGTGCGAGTCAATTTATTAAACAAAAAGAGAAGAAAAATAAAATAAAGCATTACTATAATTATAATAATAATAATCTTTACATAATAATAATCTTTATTCAAATAATAAAAAGGTAAAAACATTGTATTAATCTTAGATAACTAATGTAGGTATAATAATGGAAGATGCCTGTACTAGGTAATCCTGTATCACAGGCAGTAAGTTAATTATGAATATAATATAAATTAACCAGTTTGATTTTGTCTACACTAAAGATTGCTCTATGGACCTGCATGTTTCCAGGGAACCGATCACTTTTCCGAATTTAATTTAATCGAAAACTATTGCCTGACGTCTTTTTTGCTATAGGCATTATTTGACATATTTTCAGATCATCAAAATCAAAATCAAAATCAAATATTTTTATTTTACATAGGCCTACATGGGCACTTATAAAACGTCGACAAAAGGTGCACGGTTCGGGTAAGTCGTTTCCTATGGAGAAGAACCGGCAAGAAACTCCATGGCTACTCTTTTAAATTTTTTTGTTTACAATATTTCCATGTTACAGCATTAGTACTTGGATATGGGGGGACAACGTAGGCCCGACAATAAGTCGTACGAAATTGAAACAAAAAAACAAACAAAAAAAATAATGCACGAAATAAAAAGTTAACAAATGTTAACAATCATCTAGAAAGCCTACAATGTTCACACATTCACAATAGGTAAAAGAATCTATACAAAGGTAAAAAAAAAAAGATCATCGAAGTATCATGTGTCATAGGTATTATTTTACCGAACTACATTTCGCCGATTTGTAAAATAACTTTATGCTTTTGGCCGAAGCCTCTTTTAAACTTTTTTCATTTGCCAAATGATTTATTTGCCTAAGTTTTCACCACACTGAAACACTATTTTACGGAATATTAATAATTGTCATGCATTAGACGTTTTTATTAATTAATTATTTCAACGAATTAGTCTAAGAGGAGGGAGAGTCGGGTCGTGGTCGTCTATCCGTGTCGTGGTGCCCATTTAGGGCATCCGTGTCATGGTGCCCTAAATGCCCACCACGACACGGATAGGTTAGGTTCGTTCGTTCGTTATGTGTTAATTATTATGCGTATTTGATATGCGTATAATAATTATGTTTTAATACAATTATGCGTAAATAAATTTACGCTGTAGAATGTTATGCTTAAACATTACTATGATTAGATAAAAATGCTTATAAAAAATATCCGTAAGCTGTTTTGCGTAAATAATGTTATGCGTAAATATAATTAGGGTAAACAAAAGTATGGCATGTTATATTTTGTAGGATAGGAATGGATAGGGAAACATGAAATAGTGTGCAAAAACTTTCTAGGCGTTTGGTGAAATGAAAATGTGGTAATTAAAACAGTGGTATAATGAATGTTCGGGAACATAACACTTAGAACAAATGTTATTTCGGCAAAAAGTTTTTCGACCAAATGAAACGTCGGCGTAACGAAAAAATCGAATTGATAATAGGCCAACTGAGACAGTGGCAGACGTGACTTCGATGAAGTAAAAAAAACGAAACAATAATAGTTGAAAAGTTTTAGGTGAAATGAAATTCGGTCAAATATTTTTCGAACTTATGTGTGCAGGACGTAGCGTGTTCATTGGCCCCGAGAAAAGAAGGGCGTAAACCTTCTGGCCATTGCCGCTGAACGCCCCATCCACATCAACGAAAACAAAGGTTCTTGGATGCCTAGCTGCAGCAGTGACGTAGGGTTGCAAATCGACTCTAACGATTCAACGATGTGTTGGGTGTACTCGAGTTATTTCCAGATTCCGGGTTGCCTACTTCTGGATCAGCACTCCTGGTGTCCAGGTTCCGAGGTTCAGCTCGACAGGATCGAAAAGGGATGTCTTCATAAGGGTTGAAGTCGATGAATTAAATGAAACACTAAGTTATTCAGTACACGGCACGATTCTAGGGCTCTCAACAATTTCTGAGACTTGATTCTATATAAGAATTACTTCTTATTTACTAAGACAAGTACAAGCGACTAGCTTTGGATGACTACAAATTCTATTTTGGGCCCGGGGGTTCTTTATACCCTCGCATCGTGCCATTATTGAGAGCCCCGCAAATTCTCGCCGAAAATAATTTTTATTTATGTAAAAACCCTTATACATATTTGGTAAATAGGGTTACCGCACCCCTTCCATGGTGCTATCAATAGCTGGATTCCTTCGTACTGTAACACAGTAACGCCCCCTATCTATGTATGTAATCAATATACCTAATTTCCAGGTATTGATAGCTTCCCTAGACTATTTCCATGAAATAAAAGGACAATTCCCTTTATTTCCCAGTTAAAACCTTAATAGCTTTCAACCTAGCCTAAGGATATCTATAGGTTGGGTTGACCTGCTGGTGCCAGTAGCAGGCTGTCTGTTGACGTCTAGAAAAAGCTTATTTTCGGGAATCTTCTATGGGATATCATCCCTTATGTAATGAATCTATAAATTCCTAAGTCATTTCACCGACTTTAGGACTTCCTACTTAGGCTAACCAGACAATCACCGCCTATTATGGGGATTCTGGTAGCCAATAGACCACACTTTACATTTCTAGTGTTTATGTAAGTCTATCTAGGTCATATGCACATAAGGTGCCTTGATATGTACAAATTTGATAGCTGGTCACTTTCTTTGCGCCCAGCTATCAGAGAAATTAGATATAAAAACACGAATAAGATTGGGACGACACGATGGTGCGTTCAACGGGCCATCGGGAGGTCCCCAAAAATTCCTTATTTTCGGAATTCCCAGGGGTGTATAGTCTCGGGGAATGCCAAAAACTGACTAAAATTACATTTCCAGAAACCTATTTTCCGGAATTGTACTTAAACTACTTGAGCGATTTTCGCTCCAAAGTGATGGCTTGGTAGCTAGTCCAGCAAGCCATCCGAAAGTACTTACACCATGAGTACATCTATTCCCTTCATGGAGTTATTCCACCTGAAGGGTCTACAAATTTCAACGTTTTACGTTGTTTACATTTTTCACGACTGCTTATCTCGTTGACTATCCAAGCGATTCTTCCCATCTAGAAACCGCCTGGAAGCCCTTTTAGCAAGCTTTCCAATGGTAGTACTTTTACCAGTACACCTATATGTTTCTAGGTACTTAGGGCACCTAAAACCGTAAGCGATTGCCAAAACCAGTTAAACAGCAGTTTTTCTATTATATACTGACTTGATATCTCAAGTAAATGGGCTTTATATAAAAGACTACGCTAACTATGAGGTGTATATAGGCTTCCTGTCTCGGTCTAGGTCCCCCATATACCCTAAAATGACCTAAAACCATATATTTGGTGTTTGAGATATCAAGTCAATATTCCTATTTACATAGCAGAAACTATGTGGTCTTCACATAGTTTCATCATTATGTACTGATTTCATGTCCAGTACATAGGATAAGCCCTTAAAAACATGATTTTAATTACTATAATATTTTCGAAAACCACCAAAACTATATATATCGTGTGGTTCCCTCTCACGGTTCATTCGGAACTAATCCGTCGTCGAGCACAGACGTATCGTATGACAGAAATTTATGTTTTTTACTATGATAACTCTTATCAGTATGCTTTCTAATGATTTTACTCTGTTAAGGGTGAACTATTGAACCCTATAACATACTGACAAACACTAAAAACATTATACTACTATCTCAAAAAATGTAGGTAAAATTTTAGTATAAATATAAACGTGCCTCTAAAATTCATTTTAGTATCAGGTGGCGCGCCGTGGTAAGCAGACATGTCTACACATACAAACTTCAATTTCTATGAACCATTTAGTATGGTTGATGACGCTTCGTCGCGAACATATCTCCCGCCGTGCAGTGCTGTGTCGACTCGCTGTGTCGACTCGAAGTGTTGTCGGCGCGGCGCTGCATTCCTTCGGTGAGCGACGGACGGCATTTCTCGGCTGCCGGCCAGGCCCACCGAGAGGACGGTCGCCGCTCCGGCATCTCTGGTTACTGGGGCAGTGGGACGAGTTTCTTCACCGGACGCTTCAAGGTACCGCCAAGCGTGCGTACCTCAGCGGTCCGGATTTCTCCGTCGATTCCTGGATACACGGCCACAATGCGGCCTCGCGGCCACGTATTGCGGGGCAGCTGGCCGTCGGCTATCAGGACAGGGTCACCCACTTTAAATCTGGGCCCACTACTATGTGGCTCCCGCCGGTTTTGGAGCTCCGGCAGGTACTCTCTGACCCAGCGACTCCAGAACATATCAGCGAGGATCTGTGATCGTCGCCATATTTTCCTGCTGTCTATATCTTGCTCGGTGAACGTGCCAGGTGTAGGTAGTCTGGCTGACCCACCGAGCAAGAGGTGATTCGGTGTGATGGATTCATCATCATCACCATCTACCGACACGTGTGTCAATGGTCGGCTATTTACAATGTACTCTGCCTCACAAATCAGTGTGGACAACACCTCTTCGGTGGGGTGTTTTTCTGTAAGTACATTGTATAGTGTGTTTTTTACACAACGAACTAGGCGCTCCCAGGCGCCTCCCATGAATGGCGCTGATGGCGTTATGAAGCGCCATACGATGCCTCTACGACTTGCCTCTGTTTTGAAGGCGTCTCGCAGCTCTCTGTCGGCGCCGTGCATGTTGGTGCCATTGTCTGAGTGTATCTCAGCTGGGCATCCTCTGCGTGCGGCGAATCGGCGCAGCGCCAATATGGCGGAGTCTGCGCTAAGGCTGGCGGCGATTTCAAGGTGCACCGCCCTTGATGTGAGACACGTAAATAGTGCTACGTATCTCTTCTGATGCTGCCGACCGACGGTGACGGATAGCGGGCCGAAATAGTCGAGCCCGGTATATGTAAACGGCCTCTTATGGTGAGCGAGGCGCGTTTTCGGGTGGTCGCCGGTCGCAGGTACTGGTGGCTGTGCCTTGCGTATACGGCAATGCAGGCATCTTGCTATCACCTTCTTCGCTGTTGGTCGC
The DNA here is from genome assembly GCA_948252205.1 of Orthosia incerta. Lineage (NCBI taxonomy): Eukaryota > Metazoa > Arthropoda > Insecta > Lepidoptera > Noctuidae > Orthosia > Orthosia incerta. The sequence goes on from OX411748.1 coordinate 15,425,625, forward strand.
ATCTTCACGACCCAGTAGTGCTGCCGTACCTCATTAATTGTGAGTTCGGTGCCACTATGTTGTAGACTGCGATGTGTCCAGTCTATGTACAACTGCGTTATGTGATGGTCGCCATGTAATATAGGCGGGCGCATCACTTCTTCAGCTACCTCTTGCGTAGCTGTTATGCGACTTCTTAGTCGCAGCACGCTGTCGATATTTTTTTCAACATTCGCTAACTCTTTAAATTGGCGTAAATGTTGTACCCGGGTTGTAATGCCAGGTCAACACTTAGCCTCTGCTTCAGCTACGTCTTGCGTAGCTGCTATGCGACTTCTTAGTCGCAGCACGCTGTCGACAACCTGTATTTGTAGGGGTCGCAGCGAGCTATTCTTGTCTATTTATTCAATAGCGTCGCTATCTTCAGGATAGCATCTTGGTACGCTATCGTCTTTAAGTTGGCGTAAATGTTGTACCCAGATTGTAATGCCAGGTCAACATCTAGCCTCTGATCCCAGTCGACGCCTCGCCTCCATGCTTCTTGCAATATTTGCTTCGCCTTGATGGTTACTGGCGAGGCGAGTCCGAGTGGGTCGTATAGCGACGCTACTATTCTGAGCGCCTCTCGCTTGGTGGGCGCCTCTCGGTCCAAGATACCCTCAGGCAGACGCGCGAGTGTGAGGTTGAAACCCAGCGTGTCTTCGCCTGGCCTCCATATGAGGCCGAGTATCTTTTCCGACGTATCTATATCTCCAATGGATACCATCTCAGTTTGTATATGCGATGGGTCCATTTTTTCTAGGAGCTGCGAGCTATTTGAAACCCATTTCTTGAGTTCAAACCTCGCCTGTAGGTGTATTTTTCGCACCATACTAGCGACTTCTGCCGCCTTCACGATAGTTCTATAACTATCTAGGTAGTCATCCATATAATGACTACGTAGTATAGCATCCACAGCTTCAGGGTGCTTCTCTATATATTTGTTTGCGTTCCAGTTCTTTGCAAAAATTGCTGTGCAAGGCGAACTGGCTGCGCCGAAAATGATGGACGTCATTCTATATTCTTCTGGCGCTCCTTCTCTGCGGTTTCCCCTCCACAGGTAGCGAAGCGCGTCTCGGTCTTGGCTCCGCACCTTCACTTGCATGAACATCTCCGCTATGTCACCGGTTATTGCGACGCAGTGGCGGCGAAACCGCATCATTACGCCTGGCAGCGACTGTAATAGGTCGGGCCCAGTTAACAGGAAGTCATTCAGTGACATTCCTCTCGATTTGGCGGCAGCGTCATGTACGATGCGAAGTTTGTCTGGCTTCATTGGGTTGAAGACATCGAAGTGTGGGAGGTACCAAGTTTTGCCCGGCGTGCTAATTGCGGGTGCCCTTTCAGCGTACCCTTTCGCTATTAGCGAGTCCATCTGGTCTGAGTATCTTCTTAGAAGTTCCTGGTTCTTGTCCAGCTTCTTTTCTGTTGAGACGAGCCTCTTCAGAGCTGTCTCAAAGCTATCTGGCATCTCAGCATGCTCATTACGCCAAAGCATGGCGGTTTCGATGTGTCCATTCTCTAATTGGACAGTTGATCGATTCAAAATGTCCTCTGCCCTTCTTGCTGGGTCAGAGGCAGGTCGCTGTGGGTTTACGCACAACGATTCTATGGCGAAATGTTCGCGCAACTGATGATCCAAATTGTCATCAGTTGTTATTCTATTGACATGATGTACTTGTTGTCGTAGTAAACTACTGTGCGCGCCATGTAGTGTCCAACCCATTGCTGTAAGTGACGCAATTGGTTGGTGTCTTGGACCTCTGCGAATCTCGCTGGCCAATAACAAATGCCAGTTGTCTTGGCCGACGAGTATTTTTGGCACGCCATTGTTGTACATCAACTCTTTTCTCAAGTCGGTTAAATGCTTGCAGCGTGCGACAACCCTATCGCTCACTGTTTGTTTTGCCAAGCTGAGTTTAGGTATAGTACGTGCTTTAAATTGTACCCTTCTCTCTTGCGGGCTAACCAGCGTCACCTTGACTCTTCTTGAGCATGGGGTGGTGAGCATGGTGTTGCCTATCGCACCGATCTTGAGCGGGTCCACAGGGCCCTCTGCCCCGACTTGCCTCGCGATGTCTTCATCCATCAGCGAAACGGTGGACCCATCGTCTAGGAGAGCGTATGTTGCTACCTCTCCCGCCGGTCCGATTACCCGGACCGGCACTATCTTGAGGTACGCCTGGCTCGATGGTGACCCGAAACTGGCCACCGTTTCCTGAGGATCCTTGCGGGATTCAGGAACATCGGGCTTCTTGTTGGCTTCCCTCTGCTGTTGCTTCTTCCTATGAAGAAGCCGATGGTGCGTATCTCTGCACCCGTCTTGGCCACACTGTTTTCTCTTACAAGTGTGGTTGCCTCGTCGATGTTGAAGGCAGCGATAACATAGATTGTGTTTTTTCGCTAGCTCCCATCTTTTCTCGACAGCTACGCCCCTGAATTGTGCACATCCAGTGGCGTAGTGATGTCCCACGTCGCAAACACGGCATTTTCCTACCGGTTGGTCCGTAGCTATATGCGTCCTTTGTGTGACGCGTCTGTTGGTGTTCGCCTCGGCCGAAGCGATGCCTTCGGGTGGGGCGAATGGACTACAGAAGTGTGCCTGTTCAGATATAAAATTACTGAACAATGAAATATCTGGCACCGATTGGTACTTCTCCGAATATGATCGGTACCATTGTGCTCGTAGCGAATTGGGTAACTTCTCTGTTAACAATCGCATAAGCTCCGCGTTCATAAGGTAATGACCCTTTTTTAACGCGCGGAGCGTGACTACAGCACCTCTTACGCGACTTGCAAACGCGCAGATGTCTCTTGGTGACTCACTGCAGCGCGGCAGTCCGCGTAATCTATCTGTTTCAGCTTGCGCTATGGAGTCTGGACGGCCGAACTGCAGCTCGAGTTCCTTCATGATGTCATCGGGCCTGGCATGTCCGATGAGTTCTGAGCTGACGGTTTCCATTGCACGTCCATGTAAGCTTCTCCTCAGCCTCGCTGTATTCTCGATGTCCGTAAAGTACGCTCGAGTTGTCTCATATATGGCCCGAAATGATAGCCATTCAGTATGAGAACCATTGAAATTCGGCAATGTCATGACGAATTTCGACGCAGAGGGGTTCGGTTGGTCCCGCTGTTCTATTTTCCTGTCGGCTAGCGACGCTATAGCGGACGTCAACTCCGTCAAGAATGGACGGAGACTATCCCTCTGACCTCCTGTACACTCAGCTGACGCTGCAACTGGAGGCTTTCGCACTTCTCTCTCCTTAGGATGCTGACCTTCTATTTGCGATTTGGTGGCGGCCGCAGTCAGGGGTCTATGCATAGAATTTCTGGTTCCCCCTTCAACGACGTTATCCTCCTTCTCAGGCTGAGGTTCTGGTGCCTCTTCTAGCCATGAACGCACGTACTCGTCATTCGAGTTTCTGTCATCCAAGTATTCAGCTTCGGAACCCTCTTCCTCCGCTCTCTGAAGTGCCAGTTGTGCAAGCTCCAACTTAATTTTGAGTAAGTCTTCGCGAGCTTTGTCTATGTTTTTTCGTGACCGAGTCACTCTAGTTGACGGCGGACGGCTATGTTCGATACGGGCGTCACCCCGGGTAGTCATCGGCATCGCTGTACGTCTGTCTTCTTCGGAAATCTTCTCTTTCTGAGAAGGTTTCAATGTTGTGTCTGAAGCTCCTTCTAATCTGGTTACTCTGGTAGAAACCGCTTGATCAGTTTCTATTGGTTGATGCGTCGGAGTGCTTTCAGTTTGAGGCGCTAGATGGCGCTGCTCGTCCGACGGCTCGGTCCCTTCGGTTGTGGAAGGTGAACACGGCGGCAGCTCATGTCTGATGCCAACTGGCTGATCCAACTCCACGGTCCATGCCTCCGGCGTCTTGCCTTTGGATCTGGTTATCGGCATTGTTGTTGAAATATTTTCTTTTGAAAACTCGAAGTTAGTTTTCAAAGATAAGTCCCAGTTCCGGGCTTCAGCGTTCAAACCGACGATCTCCAGAAGTTAACCTCCACTTCGATTGACTATAATTCAATCTTCAAATAAAAAATCACTAAAAACTTACGGTCAGTGATAAGTCTTCAGGAAACTTCAGGCATTTGCTATACAAGTTTATTTTTCCCATAAACGTGTATGTTCCATTTGATTGACTATAATTCAATCAAATTCTAAATCACCGAAAAGTCAAGGTTACTTTTCGGTGGTGATGCTTCATGAACTGCTTGTCCAAAGCATCAGAGCCGTGCATCAATCTTCAGAGCACGTATCTTGCTTGATTGAAGAAAATTCAATCTTCAAATAAATCACCGAAACGTCAAAGTTATTTTCAGTGATAGTGCTTCAGGAACCGCATAGTCAGTACATCCGAAACGTATCTAAGTCTTCAGAGTATGTTTCTTCCATTCACTGACGAAAATTCAGTCTTCAAAATTTTCCTGAAAACATAGGGGTTGTTTTCAGTCATAAGGCTTCAGGAATTATTCTTCAATCATCAAGGATGCACATCAGCCTTCTAAAACGCACGTCTTGTATTTTTCTGACGGGCGCTCGTTTTTTTAAACAAATCGCTAAAAACATAAGGGTAGTTTTCAGCGATAAGTCTTCAGGAACTATTCTTCCGCGTCAAAGACGTAATCCAATCTTCTGAACGAGTATTCTTGGTTGAATAAACAAGCGTTCAGTTCTAGAACAAATCACTGATAACATAGGGTAGTTTTCAGCGATAAGTCTTCAGGAACTATTCTTGGGGCTTCAAGGATGCGCATCTGTCTTCATGCAGCATTTTGCGGCTCACAGAAAATTTCTTCTATTTTCTTACAATTATTGAAAAAATAGGGTATTTTCAATAACTGTCTCCAGAATTTTACCTCTTGGATCCAGCGGCAAATAGGGCACGTAGGACTTGTTCCCTGCAGTGCACGTCGATTTTTGGTTTATTTGTGAAATTAATTTCTCCAAAATTCGAAAAATTGATTCCACCACTGTTTCTTCCTGACGTCCTGGGGCGCTCCAGACTTCGAATTTCGGCTCGAACGGGTCAACGTTGTGTTGCACGTAGCCGACTTAATATGCAGGCACCCAGTTGTTTTTTTTTTGGATCTACTGTTCCCGACGTCCTGGGGCTCTCCAGGCTCCAAAATTCGGCTCGATAGGACCATTAAATGTGTCCGTCGTCGAATTTTGCCGGGACGCCAGGCTCCAAAATCTGGCTCGCAAGGACCATTAAATGTGCAGGACGTAGCGTGTTCATTGGCCCCGAGAAAAGAAGGGCGTAAACCTTCTGGCCATTGCCGCTGAACGCCCCATCCACATCAACGAAAACAAAGGTTCTTGGATGCCTAGCTGCAGCAGTGACGTAGGGTTGCAAATCGACTCTAACGATTCAACGATGTGTTGGGTGTACTCGAGTTATTTCCAGATTCCGGGTTGCCTACTTCTGGATCAGCACTCCTGGTGTCCAGGTTCCGAGGTTCAGCTCGACAGGATCGAAAAGGGATGTCTTCATAAGGGTTGAAGTCGATGAATTAAATGAAACACTAAGTTATTCAGTACACGGCACGATTCTAGGGCTCTCAACAATTTCTGAGACTTGATTCTATATAAGAATTACTTCTTATTTACTAAGACAAGTACAAGCGACTAGCTTTGGATGACTACAAATTCTATTTTGGGCCCGGGGGTTCTTTATACCCTCGCATCGTGCCATTATTGAGAGCCCCGCAAATTCTCGCCGAAAATAATTTTTATTTATGTAAAAACCCTTATACATATTTGGTAAATAGGGTTACCGCACCCCTTCCATGGTGCTATCAATAGCTGGATTCCTTCGTACTGTAACACAGTAACGCCCCCTATCTATGTATGTAATCAATATACCTAATTTCCAGGTATTGATAGCTTCCCTAGACTATTTCCATGAAATAAAAGGACAATTCCCTTTATTTCCCAGTTAAAACCTTAATAGCTTTCAACCTAGCCTAAGGATATCTATAGGTTGGGTTGACCTGCTGGTGCCAGTAGCAGGCTGTCTGTTGACGTCTAGAAAAAGCTTATTTTCGGGAATCTTCTATGGGATATCATCCCTTATGTAATGAATCTATAAATTCCTAAGTCATTTCACCGACTTTAGGACTTCCTACTTAGGCTAACCAGACAATCACCGCCTATTATGGGGATTCTGGTAGCCAATAGACCACACTTTACATTTCTAGTGTTTATGTAAGTCTATCTAGGTCATATGCACATAAGGTGCCTTGATATGTACAAATTTGATAGCTGGTCACTTTCTTTGCGCCCAGCTATCAGAGAAATTAGATATAAAAACACGAATAAGATTGGGACGACACGATGGTGCGTTCAACGGGCCATCGGGAGGTCCCCAAAAATTCCTTATTTTCGGAATTCCCAGGGGTGTATAGTCTCGGGGAATGCCAAAAACTGACTAAAATTACATTTCCAGAAACCTATTTTCCGGAATTGTACTTAAACTACTTGAGCGATTTTCGCTCCAAAGTGATGGCTTGGTAGCTAGTCCAGCAAGCCATCCGAAAGTACTTACACCATGAGTACATCTATTCCCTTCATGGAGTTATTCCACCTGAAGGGTCTACAAATTTCAACGTTTTACGTTGTTTACATTTTTCACGACTGCTTATCTCGTTGACTATCCAAGCGATTCTTCCCATCTAGAAACCGCCTGGAAGCCCTTTTAGCAAGCTTTCCAATGGTAGTACTTTTACCAGTACACCTATATGTTTCTAGGTACTTAGGGCACCTAAAACCGTAAGCGATTGCCAAAACCAGTTAAACAGCAGTTTTTCTATTATATACTGACTTGATATCTCAAGTAAATGGGCTTTATATAAAAGACTACGCTAACTATGAGGTGTATAGGCTTCCTGTCTCGGTCTAGGTCCCCCATATACCCTAAAATGACCTAAAACCATATATTTGGTGTTTGAGATATCAAGTCAATATTCCTATTTACATAGCAGAAACTATGTGGTCTTCACATAGTTTCATCATTATGTACTGATTTCATGTCCAGTACATAGGATAAGCCCTTAAAAACATGATTTTAATTACTATAATATTTTCGAAAACCACCAAAACTATATATATCGTGTGGTTCCCTCTCACGGTTCATTCGGAACTAATCCGTCGTCGAGCACAGACGTATCGTATGACAGAAATTTATGTTTTTTACTATGATAACTCTTATCAGTATGCTTTCTAATGATTTTACTCTGTTAAGGGTGAACTATTGAACCCTATAACATACTGACAAACACTAAAAACATTATACTACTATCTCAAAAAATGTAGGTAAAATTTTAGTATAAATATAAACGTGCCTCTAAAATTCATTTTAGTATCAGGTGGCGCGCCGTGGTAAGCAGACATGTCTACACATACAAACTTCAATTTCTATGAACCATTTAGTATGGTTGATGACGCTTCGTCGCGAACATTATGAAAGGTTACCATGTTTCCAAGCATTCTTATCTTGAACATAATCATCAAATTTGTAATATGCTTGTTTACAAAGTGAGCTTTTAGCAAAAGTTTAAAATTTTCTTTCTTTTGTTTTTAATATATCACAAGGTATTTTGTTATAGAATTTAACACAGTACCCCATGAAATTTGTGTGTACTTTAGCTAATCTGTAAGATGGTTGATCTAACATAGTATTAGAATTGTGTTGTATCACTAACTTTACTAAAGAGATGTATATTTTTCCTTACATACATAATATTTTCATAAATGAATTGGCAAGAAACTGTCATACTGTGTGTGTGTGTGTTTTACTGTCATTAGATTATCGGTGACTTAACTTATATATGGACAGCTCTCTTTTGCAATGTAAATATTGATTCAATGTCAGCCGCCCAACTCTACAGCAAAATACCGTATGACATAATGCTGTGAAAGTAACTAAAATAGACCAAAGTAACTAAAATTTCTACATCCGTGTCTTATCTTTCTAACAGTGTATGCGGCTGACCCCCGGTTTCTCAAAACTCGATTATTGGGCTGTTGACGTAATCGACGGATAATCGCTGGTTATCTGCTGTAATTGGCTGTTGAAAATTCATTCAACCAATCAAAGCAGACAACGCGTGCTTGACAATTTGTCACATTAATATTGCGATAATTTAGCTTTCAGAGACCCGGCCTGAGCTTAGCCGACCCATAAGAGATGTTATCTAAGGGCCCTATCGTAATTTGTCGTCTAGAGTGATTCCTAGGAAAACTGTTTGATTTATAAAATCCAGCTCTTCTCCATTCAATATGATTACCTATCGATAAAATGAAAAGCTTTCTATTTCTTTACGAAATTCCTGAAATTGATCAATAGTAAAATAATAGATGGTCTTAAAATCGCCAATCAATCTGGCATTTCCTTACGTAATTTGTTTTTGGTATCCCTAATATAAAACGTCCTGAAGTCATATAATATATGATTACCTATTTAACAAGTATGAAATATACCCAGCAATGTACCTAATGTGCTGTTTCGAAACGAGTTGAGGTGGGATAAGCTCGACTTTATAAGCCTGATATAATGACGATGTGCTCAACATTCTGACATTGACAAACATAAGATTCTAATTCATACCTTCATATAATATCCTAGCAAGTTTTAAAGTACCTGTTACCTGCCTTCATCACTTGTGAAATAGACGCAAGATGAAATACAACAGCGTTGTAGACGATCTATACTAGGAACACAAAGTTTACGTCTCTGGAAATAGTGCACGGTTATACCACATTGATTTGTTTTCCTTTGAAAAGCCGACATCACTTCTCATTAAAGAGGTCGGTAGATTATTTTTATATTGAGTGTATAAAAATAATCCCTTATAAATACATAATTATTCATAGAAACATACATATGTAGTAAACACATGTGTTCGCAATAAGGACCACGTAACAGATGGTAATGTACCAGGCAACCATGAACACTCGCAAGTATTTTATCAGAGAATTTCGGTGTGTAATATAAGGGAAATGTGGGAAAATAGATACGGAGCGCGGAAATGACAAATTATTACTGTGTTGTCGACGAGGTCATTATATTAATGTAGTAGGGGCTGACTTGTGAGTGGTTGCTTCAATATGTGCCATTGAATATTAAGGAGTATTTTGGCTGATGCTCTTCTTGTGTAATGGAAACTCTAATGACGTTAAGCGTATTTCTTATGTGGATAGATGTAAAAGAATATTTTATGTATACCTATGTTATTGGATCACTGAAATTTTTATTTTAGAAAATATCTCCAAGAATATTTAAATTTTCCAAGACCAAGCTAATTCTTCTCCCAAGATTGTTAGATTGTATAATTCTATCAATAACTCATGTTTGTATTTATCCGCCTACTTGCAAGTAATGATATGTACACAATCTGACATTCTTGAGACACCCATTACTAGTTAAATCTGTAGCCTAACTAGAATATTAATACGTTTTTGTTAGATTACAGATTGAAGTAGAAAAAAATTGTTTTATAGAATACAAATTTGATACAACAGAATGACAGCACACAACAGAAGATGAACAGATGTTACTGCAACAATTTTATTACTCTTGAACCGTGAGACGAAGATGCCATATTAAACAATAAACGATCATGATTGGTAATTTGATCGATATTCCAGACAGTTTAGATTGATGTTCAGATATGGTTCATAATAGAATTGACTGATTGCTCCCTGATAATCTCATTGTATTTTGAGATCAGAATCAAGATAGATACAATCAAGGATTGATGGGCTTAGTATAACGGCTTCGCCCGCGTGGACTATCCTGTAGAAACCGTGCATTTTACAGGCATCAGAATATATGTCTATCATTCTCTAGCTGTTTTTGCAAATTTGTTGTGAACAAATATTTTTGGAAATAAATTATTATTATTAAAAGCCAATGGTACTCAGGGATGGTGCAAATTTCTTTCAGTGAAAGAATTTTCGTAATCTTAGACAAAGCGTTATTTTATCTTTGTTAACGATTATCGAAAAGTCAAAATATGAGGGATTCATCACAAAGGATTTCAGTATTGCATGTCAATCTCATACATTTTGCTCTTTTCGTAATGTTTTTCGCTATTAAAGTGGCACTAGTTTATCTTTACGAACATAAAAACATAAAATTTTACCTCTTTATTATATCTGTTAAGATAAGTGGTAACTTCATCTGCAATCTCATTAGTTGGGTTTCTGGACAACGTCTGACCGTAATACCCGAGAGGATCTCAATTGTAAGGGCCTTTCATTAGTATCTTTTGTACCTGTTCATAATATACAATTTGCTCCGCTCCTAGTACCTACTTATATCTTCGTTCGCCAATCTGGTCACGTCATTGAGACATCGATTAAGTCCAGTCGTGATCTATTGTAGAAGGTAATTACGAACCTATCTCTGTTTGCGCAATTACTATGATCCATCTCCTGACTGCAAATTACTGTGTTTCTGTACCAGGTCATTTCGTAAAATGGGTGATGAAACTATTCACTGTGTTAACTTTAAAACTTTCGCGTTCCATAATTGAAAAACAATATATCACGGGAATTTAAAGCGTCGTGTCTAGCCGGGACCACGGTCGTTGCAACACGACCGAAATGTCGGGTGAAATAGGTAAATAAATAATCGAAATCATCGCGTTAAATTCTCGTGATATATTGTTATTCACTGTGTGTCTTTGTTCTATGTTGAGGTGGAAAATTGCCTGTTTGAATGAGCACGTGGTAAAAGTCAGCTTAATAGCTCTATAATTATAGCAGCGGTCTTTTTGAAGACTCGGCATTGGATGGATGTCAATCATGATGACGATCTTAATATTAATTATACATTAGGCTCATCATCTTTTGTTCATGACCATTCCCAATCCTGTTAAACGGTTTAAAAGTGTCAGATACAGATGGTCCAAAAAAAATAATCACCGTAAAACGTCCAACTTTCCCACAACTCGTAGTCCAACTTCAAGGACCAAAGCGGGTCATTTGTTCCAACTAAAACTTTTTATTGATAAAAACGTTTTATATCGTAACTTCCCCGATGGAGGAGTCCACCATACTTCTAGATGAAGCAACAGCTATACAAACTTTACATACGCTGCCGTAAATGCTTTTTATGAGCAATGAATCCGACCTTCTTTAACAAACTTTTATTACTTGATAGTCTTCGACCGTTATCTGTTCTGGAAGAATTTAACTGAATGTAGCGAGAATCTGAACGACCATTACAACTTTTAAAGTACACAAAATAATTAGCTAATAAAAGTGGACTTTAGTCTTCGTGGAAGTTTGGCTGCGAAGTGCTTTTACAAGATAGCGTTCTTAATAAAAAAAAATGGTGGTACCTAATTGGAGCTGTAGTTTTTGGAAAATTATTATGAGAGTAAGCCTTCCTTTTAAAAATGATATAAGTATATATTTTTAGACAGGTTTTTATCTAACCGTGCATTGTCATCTATAAACTAAATGTGTATGCAAAATTTTAGCTCAATCGTTTGGGGATCATCATCATCATCATCAGTCCTTTTTAATGTTCCCACTGCTGGGACACAGGCCTCCTCTCTGTGAGAGAGGGAATGGAAATCCACCACGCACGCCCAGTGCGGATTGGTGGATATCACGTCTTCGAATATTTGGTTCTAGGACATGCCGGTTTCCTCACGATGTTTTCCTTCATCGCGCGTTTTTAGAGCAGTGGTGATGAAATAATTTACACAAAGTAAAGCACCTGCCTGGGTGCTACGATCAACGACACGTAAGTCGGGGTCGTTACCACTGGGCTATCACTGCTCACCGTTTGGGGATAACTGCTTTAAAATGCAGTTTCAAGATTTGACCCACAAATACTAACGAACTAACTAACAAGCCTAGTTAAATAAAAGCTTGTAGAATTATTGGCGAATGTTAGGTAAATATTCATACAAGTAATGTACTTCGATAGTCCCTCAACTGAAAATGGCTCTCGTCCGAACTTCGTCGACCCAAAGCAATCAGATTTACTTGAAGCTTTGAATTATGTTATCCTATTTCGAAGATTGCAAATCGTTTTTTTTCGGTGAATTGCTTAGATTTTTTCTATTACCAACAAAGTAAAACTGCTCATTTCGGCGAGATCGGGATAGAACATTCTTGAATTTTTTGACACGTCACGTAGAAATTAAATTTCGAGGGCATTTATATGCCGACAACAAGCTACAGCTTTCTTTATTTTTATTGGGTAGTTAGATTAGCTTCCTTGGTTTAGTAGTAGTACTTCTAAAAATGAGATCCTAAGTTCAATTCCCAAGTCTTGTTGGGTTGTCCATCCGAAATTTCTCAGTAACAGCCCCAAGTTTGAAATTGTGACCGGTTGATGGCAATAGGTTCGCCCACAATAACATGGAAAGCGCGAAAATAATTTCAAATTAAAGGTATACTGGATATGGCTTACTGAAATACTAAGTGAGCGACACACATTGGGCGAATACAAATCGGCGAATACAAAAGGCGCACGGTTGGCGCAGTGGCTGAGCGATTGACTACTGCGCTGCGTGTCGCGGGTTCGATTCCCGCACGGAACAAATATTTGTATGATCTACAAATGGTTGTTCCGGCTCTGGGTGTTTGTGTATGTGAGTTTATATGTTTGTAAACGCACCTATACAGGAGAAATTCCAAGTGTCGGGCAACGTTAAAAAAAAAAAATGTGTAAAACAGTGACTTGAAAATAAAAGTTTGTCGACGGAACCCCGCTGCGGGGCTCCTTTTTCTGTCTGCACGGTCTAAAGTACGTTCGTAATTGTATATATATAATGTAACAATATTACAACCGCAGATCACAAAAATCTCCTAAAAGGTATTACTGAAACCGGATAAATAGTTACTTACTTAGTATAATAGCCCATTCAGTATATTTTTCGCCTGGTTAATAATTTCCAATTTACTGTGTGTAAAACTGTGTTTTAAAACTGTGTTTTGTTTATGTTGTAACATTTCTTAGTGGCAATAAATGTTTTCTTTCTTTCTTTATTTAAATATAACTGGCGAAATGTGGCTGGCGAGATAGTATATATTGGTACCTACTCCTCGGCCCTGCGGAAAATTCAGCCTGTTTTGTTATTTAATAGTTTAAAACAAGATCTCAAATTAATACTTTATTGTATTCGTAACGAGGTTGACAATGCCTTTTGAATGCGACAAAAAAATAAATGATTCTCAATGATTTTTTGCACTTGCTATTGTTAATGCAACAAAGGTATCACTTGGGTTTGATTCGCATTTATAATGATCTTCAGTCTAAGTATATCGTCACGATTCCAGATAATCATTTAAATTACAGAAATATTTACTTACGAGAATTCTATACAAACATACAAAGCATTTCCTGTTTGTTCATGTAAAGTAGAATTAAGGATTGTTTTAGTCTCAGAGGAACTAAAAGCTTTTTTACTTTAATAGTCGGATTTGAATTAATATTTTCCCGGTTGAGGTTTGCAATTTACGCTAGCGAGGGGAAAATGGTACTGCACTGCACTGTACCTGCTGTATCTGTTGCAAAACATTTTGTTACCAATGCTTAGTTATTGCACAGTGTGAGTTGTGAATGCAGATATAATTTAAAGGTTTTGTAAGTGTATCTTCTGTGTACGTGTTGTTGGGTGTTATGAGTCATGTAAATAAAACAACTGGTTTCGGTGAGCACTAGTACACAACTGCTATATATAATTATTTATTTGACCATTATAATATTTGCTGTGCATGCGACATGTAATGTGTCGATGCACCACATTATTTCCCCCTTTAAAAACAAATAAACAAATCGAGTACACTTACATAAAAATAATTAAAAAGTTTACATAAAAAATAAGACAAAAGAAGTATTCTTTCTACACAAAATATAGCCATGCACGAACAAAAATAAAAACGAACTAAATACTACGCGGTTACACTTTTCTTCTGTTTTCCTTTTTCCCGATTGCTGCTGTCTTAAACGTTTTGTGGTCCCTGTCCTCCGTTTGGGTGCTGACAGCAACGCATGGAGACTGTTGGAATCTGAGCTGGTTGCGTTTGCCTGGCGTCGACGTGCCGTGTCACGTTCTTGTATAACCGCTTCCTACACTTTCTGTACATGCAGTACAGTAGCACTGCAACGGCGATGATGAAAATGCCCCCCATAGAGATTTCCGTCATTGAGATGCTGGATCCCCCTGACCCAGCGGCAGTTTGTGCCACCACGATCTCTTCCTTGGAGCCCCAGCTGCCCATGTTTCCGAATATTGCAATTGTCTTGATCTTGCTTTACCAGCGTGTTGCTGCTGCGGTAGTTTGGTAGTTTGTGTGGACGAATTTTTTTCTTTTCTTTATTCCGTGTTTTTCTTTCGTTGATCTGGCGGTATTGTAAATCGTACCACCGGATGTATGACGCGGCCTGAGCGTGTTGTGTTTGGTGCGGTCTTATTAATTTCTGCTGGCTCAACATTTTTGTCGTCGTTCACTTCGCTACTGCTACTTTTCTGGTGTTCTAAAGGTTCATTTACCTTTCCGTCCATTCAAATGTATGCTGGTTTTAATCTGTCCACCGTTACTATTGATGTTTTCTTCGGCAATTGAATTTTGAAATGTTTCTCTTGCTTCTCTAACACTTTATATGGGCCTTCGTAGGCTGGGGTCAGTGGTTTCTTCACAGCATCCGCTCTGACGTATACGTATTCACAGCTTTTCATGTCTGGATGTATGTACGATTTGTGACTGCTGGCCTGTTGGTTGTTGCTAAACGGGCTTAGCTTTGCCATTGTCCTCTGGAGTGTCTGTGCAAAAGTCTCTGGTGATGTTACTTGCGTTTTCGGCTCGATAAACATTCCTGGCAGACGTATGTTAGTTCCGTATAACATCTGTGCTGGACTTGTATTCTCTTTCAGTCGTAGTGCTGCTCGTAATCCTAGTAGCACTATGGGTAGTTCGCTTGACCAGTTCGTTGTATTTCCGCGCGCGACTAGCGCGGTTTTCATTGATCTATGCCAGCGTTCAACCAAACCATTTGACTGTGGATGATAACTGGTGGTTCTGGTCTTCTTAATTCCGAGTGACTTGGTCAGAGTGATAAATAAGTCTGACTCGAACTGTCGTCCCTGGTCCGTTGTTATGGTGTTTGGGCATCCGAATCTCGCTATCCAGGTGCTTATGAGAACTTCCGCTACAACTTTTGCTGTTATCTCTGCTACTGGTACAGCTTCCGGCCATCTCGTTCCTCTGTCGATCATTGTCACGATGTATCTGTTTCCGTTGGATTCTGGTAGTGGTCCGACAATGTCTACGTGCACGTGGTCTAATCGTGCTGTGGGTGGAAAAATTCCGATTGGGGCCGAGTTGTGCCTATGTGTCTTGCTTTTCTGGCATGCCTGGCATGTTTTCGCCCAAATGCCGACGTCAGTATTCATGCGGGGCCAGAAATAGTGCTCGGAGATCATTTTCTTCGATAATCTTATTCCGGGATGTGTTATGTTGTGCATGGTGTCGAATACTTGTTTTCGAAGTGATTTCGGCACATACGGTCGTAAACTTGGTTTTGTATTTTCGCAGTGTAGTTGTCTTGTTCCTGATAATGTCGTTGTTTTCCAGTTAAGGTTGCAATTTTTTAACAGCTGAGTGAGTTCAGTGTCATTGCGTTGCATATCTGCTAACTCAGTCCAATCCACAGGTGTGGGGCAATCTATTTGCTCGAGTCGCGATAACGCGTCGGCCACCGGGTTCATGTTACCGGATAGGTGACGTATGTCTGTCGTGAACTGTGCGATGAACTCGAGGTGACGTAGCCGTCTTGGGGCTATCGTTTTACTTGTGCAGGTTTGTTTTGTAGTGAAAGCATGACATAACGGCTTATGATCGGTGTAAACTATCAACTCTCTTCCCTCGACATAAGGTTGAAAATGCGTTACTGCCATGTAAATGGCTAGCAATTCCCGATCATACGTGCTGTACTTTGACTGCGTTTCACTCAGTCCCTTTGAGAAAAAGGAGAGTGGCTTCCAGTTTCCGTTTTCATACTGTTGTAAAACGGCGCCCACGCACGTTTGAGATGCGTCTGTCATTAGTGATAACGGGCAATGCGTTGTTGGTGAAGACAATGTAACGGCGTCGCTTAGACTTGCTTTACATTGATCGAATGCTTCTAATGCCTCTGGAGTCCATTGTATTTCGGTTTTGTCATTTTTCTTCGATCCAATGAGGTATTTGTTTAACCGAGCTTGGTGTTTGGCTGCTTGTGGTATATTGTTCCGGTAGAAGTTGATCATGCCTAAAAATCTTCGCAAATCTTGTACGGTTTTTGGTATAGGGTATTTGGTTATTGCTTCGACCTTGTCTGGTAATGGTTTGATACCATCTTTTGTGATCTGATATCCGAGGAACTCTACTTGCTGTTTGCCCAGTTTGCATTTGGCTTGATTTATTGCGATGCCATGTTCGTCTAACCGTTTGAACGTTTCTTGTAAATGTCGACGGTGTTCGCTGGTTGAAGATGACGCCACTAGTATATCGTCTATATATACGAATACGACGTCCAGTCCTGCTAAGACTGTGTTTAGGAATCTGACAAAGGTTTGCCCTGCGTTTCGTAGTCCAAACGGCATTCTTGGAAATTCGAATAGACCGAACGGGGTTATTACTGCAGTCTTTTCTACGTCTTGTACTGGAATCTGATTGTAAGCCCTTTTTAAATCGATCGTTGAATAAATACTGGTTCCTGGTAGTAGGTATGTGAAATCTAGTAGTCTCGGAATTGGGTATCTGTCCGGTACCGTGATCGCGTTCAATCTCCTGTAGTCACCACATAGTCGCAACTCGCCGTTTTTCTTCGATGTCACGTGCAAAGGACTTGCCCACGGACTCTTGGAAGGCCTGCATAACCCTGTCTCTAGCATGTGTTCTATCTCCTTCTTCACTCTTAGGTATTTGTCCGCTGGTAAAGGTCTTGACTTGGAGTAAACAGGATGTCCATTGGTGATGATTTGGTGAACAACGTCGTGCTTCGGTCGTGACTCTGTATCGAGAGGTTTCAAAATGTTCGGGAAATCTGCTAAAATGTCTGCGTAGTCTTCGGTTAATTTTACGGTCCGAAGTGTAGGCGTGCTTGACTTCATTAACTTTGCGTTACTCTGAAGTCCAGTTGTACCATCAATCAAACGTTTATTCCGAACATCCACCAAAATGTTGTTTCTTTCTAGAAAATCGGCTCCAAGTATTGGTTGCGTAATGTCAGCTACGATGAAAGTCCAACGGTACGGGCGTCTCATATTCAGATTCAACGTCAGCGTTTTGTCGCCGTATGTTTTTATTTGTGTACCGTTTGCAGCGTATATTTTATATGTGTCGTCAGCTTTTAAACGATTCCCTCTTCTAGGTATGGCTGAAATGTTAGCGCCTGTATCTACCAAAAAACGATACCCACTTTTTCGGTCGGTAACGCATAGGCGGTTTGACGGTATGATAGCGCTGACGACCGCCTCTGTCAACGCTGAATTTAGTTTTCCGACGGTTTCTTCCAATTGCATGGATTTTCACAGTTCCGAGCTCGATTCCTGTACCGATGATGATACCTACATAACCAGTTGGGACTGTCGGGTGTAATCCTCGTCCTGGAGTGTGATCTTGTGCGCGGCTGGCTTCGGTTGCGCCTGTAACTACGGTGTCTACCATTATTTGCATTGGATTTCAAGGCTGCTATTTCTATGGTTAGCTTCTTCATTTGGTTGACCATCTCAACCATAAGCTGTGTTTGTCCGCTTGATATTTCCGACACTTCGCCTGATCGTCCTTCCAATATCTTGTCTGCTATGGCGGCGAGGTTGTCAAGTTTCTGATCTTGACTGACCGTTAACACTGCTCGAACGTGATCGGGGAGTCTTGATATCCACAAACCATGGAGGGTTTTTCCGGCCACCTGACTCTTACGTGCCAATTCCCTCATTCGTCTCAACAGTTGCGACGGTTTTTGGTCGCCTAATTCCACTTCACTGACCAGCTTTTGAAATTGCCGCTCCTCCGATTCTTCGTACACGGCTAGGAGTCTTTCTTTAATAGCACCATATTTATTAGTGGCGGGGGGTGACATTATTATGTCGGCCACTTGACTTACTGCGTCTTTGTGGAGCTTGGACAGTACGACTCCGTATTTTACTTCGTCACCCTGTTTTTGGGGAGCCATCATTGTCTCAAACTGCGCGAACCACACCCTGGGCATCTCTATCCAAAAATCCGGGATCTTCGAGGATATTCCTAATGCTGCGACTTCGGCCTGACTGCTGTCCGTCGCTCCGCATGCTGGTAACACACCACAATTTCCACTTGTGCTCATGTCTTCGGTAACTATATGCCTCTTGAAAACCAAAACCAGTGAGATCCGCTTGTGGAAGGCTGGTAAGGTTGTGCAGTGCAGTTACCACGACACGAGGAAATCACTTTAAATCGCGGCGCGTGTTAATTCAAATCGGGGTCACCAGATGTAAGTGTATCTTCTGTGTACGTGTTGTTGGGTGTTATGAGTCATGTAAATAAAACAACTGGTTTCGGTGAGCACTAGTACACAACTGCTATATATAATTATTTATTTGACCATTATAATATTTGCTGTGCATGCGACATGTAATGTGTCGATGCACCACAGTTTTTTTGTAGTGTTTGCATAAAAACACAATCAGGCATTTATTAGGCAAAGTCTACTTTTGTACAGTGAGTTTTACTTCTGTATAAAGTTTTAATGGATTAATCATAACCATCATCATCAGCCTTTTTATATGCCCACTGCTGGGACACAGATATGCCTGTTTCCTCACGTTGTTTTCCTTCACAGTTTTTAAAGCAGTGATGTTGAAATAATTTACACAAAATAATGCGCCTGCCTGGGTTCGAACCCATGAGTTCCGTTACCATTGGGCCACCACTGCTCTGCTCTGCTCTGTTCTGCTCTGTTCTATGAATTAACAAATATTTAACGAATAAAAAAAAATTAAGGACATAACGTACGAAGATTTTGATGTTCTTCACCTTAAGCACATGATAATATTTTTTACAACAATATATTCAGGAAGTTTTGGGGTAAAAAAAATAATAATGTGTGGCTTGCCAGAGCGACACGAAGAAGAAAAACAAAAAAGATATCGGCCACGTGCGCGTCGGACTTCGCACATTTAAGGTACCGTACAAAATAAAATTTAGTTTTTTCAATATTAGTTTAATAGTTGTATCTAGTAGTTTAATAGTATTTGTTAGTAAAATAATTATACGTTATAATAAACATAATCACCAAATTTCAAGTTCATAGGTCAATGGGAATTAAGTTGAAATTTAAACGGAAAAATATTTTTGCTAGTGCTCGACAATAAGTTCATAATAATAGTGAAATTCTCAGACGACAGCAACACGCGACGATATGCCGTTCCTTTATATTATGTGATCTACATAAACAGCTTATTGGAAAAGAGTCTAGGATGGAGGAAGCGAGATAGACGTCGTAAAAAAGAATAGGAGTACAATTGCACAATTTGCACATATATGAAAATGTGATGGCATACATAGGAAATGAGAAACAACGAGTTTTAATAAAAAGATACATAAATGTGTCAACTGCCAATTGCGTCCCTGCAGTGGGAATATTAAAAGGCTGATGATTATGATGACGAAGATGATGAAACCGGCGAGGGCGACATGTCATTAAAAATGCTCCTTTTTGAAATTGGAATAAAACCCGGCAATCCATGCTAAAAGTCAAAAGACGCCATCTTTATTTTTGTTCTCTTTTTTCGATTTACTAACATTTACCGAAAAGTTAGGTTGCCTTTGAAAATAGTAGAATCAAACATTTTATAAAACAATATTTCATAAAACATTTTTTTGTAATCCAACAAATCCCAAAGGCCTTCAATCCAAATTGTTATTTATTTAGAGGCTGTGGTTGGAATATTCGATGAAAGAATTTCACAAAAAAATTCCGACAAAAAAAACTCGTAATTTAATACGGTCCGTAATAAATTCTATCAAATCGTAGTATCCCTCCAAATGTATTGGAGGGATGTTTGGTCGAAATAAAAACACAAATGAAAATATATTTTGACCACCACGACCAACAAAGTAAACAGAACTCTGACATCATCACCTTCTTCATCGCCATTTCAGCTGCACTGCCGGACATAGGCTTCCTCCAAGCGTCGTCACATTCACCGGTCCGATGCTTTTTGCATCGTCATAAACGTCCACATGATTTTAATGGAACAGTATCTTGCCTTAGCACCACAGGAGCAGAATTCTCAGCTTTATATTATTTAAGAAACGAAAATTATTTCGTCCTGTGCAGTTTGTGCGAGACGGACGAAATTCATTTCCTAAAGGTTTATGCCGAATATTTAGTGCAGTATGTGGTCTCGGCTCACCCTAACATCCCAAATTCTGCTATTTTACTACGCAATAAACATGTTAAGTACGACATTAGAAAAGAGAGGGTTAAAAGCTAAAGTTTTAACTTAAACGGTATTAAAGACCATTTCGCAGTTAGTATGTAAATATATGCAAATCGAGGTTTTATTTTCTCTATCTCATTCCTGCATTTACCTGTGAAAGGAACGGAGTACAGTTATGAAGACAATTAGTTCAATAAATGCAAATTGCTTGTGGCTACACTGGCTACTATATTTTAATGAGAAAACCTTTTCTTCCAGTAGTTAGTGCGATGAGCAACTGAAAATATAACTTTCATAACAGTCTTGGCAGAATTTTATTTCTCGTAACAATCTCCTAAGTAAATTAAAGAAAAAGGTGGTTCAGAAATGGGGCAAACATAAAAGAAGATCGAAAACTGCAGTCACGCGATAAACGTTCCATTACCGCTGTGTAAGTATTAAAAAAAAAACGAATAACTCAAATCTCCGATTGGCTGCGACAGGTTTGTCAATATCAGGAGGTCGATTCCAAAACCAATTACTCGCCGCAGTTCAAATAAGACGTATTTCTTTTTGACGTGACGGTTTGTCCTTGCTTTATTTGTACCATTCACTGTTATATCATAAATCTCTTTCATTTTGATTGTATTGGATATTTATTTTTTGCGATTGACCAATACCTCCGTTTTGTGACGTCATTGTGTGACACTACTTTTCCTAGGATATACATTGGTCATGCTTCCGTGTTGGGAGAAACAGAAGTTTTAGTACTTCCTAAAACATTTTTTTAGGTATTCAGCCAATTTTATTATTACTTATTTTTTGCATCCGCTTTTCGCACAGTAACTACCGATGTTTTACTTTCAATGTTTGTGGCAGATACAATTACTTCTTTTTTTTTTTTTTGTGTGGGATATCATCCAATGACTTCTTCCGCTCTGGGTGAAGCGGAAGGGCGTGTCAGACTTTTACTGACTAAAACCCAGCCGTGTTCCTTCAGTTGCTTGAGCCAGGGCCGCGGTAACTCTTTTTCAAATTTATCCGCGACCCAGACAGCATCGGCCCTATCGAGATACAATTACCTAGGACTTGCATTGGTCATGTTTCTTTGTTAGGCGAAATCAAACTATTAGTAATTTCTAAAATATTGTTTTTTCGGTATTGAGCTAATTTATTATTTCTCATTTTCATCAGCTATTCGCAGAGTTCCTACGCTTTACAGTTCTATCAGAATGTAGGAAGGCTTCAATACTACTACGTTTAGGGCAGATTGAATTTCCTACTATATGCAATCTTCTAAAGTGTATTTTTTTCGGTATAGAGCCAATTTTATTATTTTTAAATTTTAGCATTCGCACTTCGCTCAGTACCTTCATTTAAACTTCTTACAGTATGTAGAAACGCTTCAATATCAACTACTGCGCTTGTGGTAGATTCAATTAAACTCTCGCTTGTACACAAAGGTCAGTTGCACCTTGTCACGAATAAATATTTGCAGTGATCATCGAAAGGCCTTTGACATGTGGTCTACCTGTGAATCTGTGAGAACTAGCGCTTGGGATACTCGAAACGATGGAACAAAGGCACTGTTAATTTGGAAAATGTTTTTGCAGTACCTTTGCTTCTGTTGGTAACAATTTCATTGTAATATATAGCATATTGATCGTAGATATTTTATCTTTTTGACTCTTTTTATTGTACGTCGTCGTTTTGTTGTAAAACGGTATTTCTTTAACGGGAATCGTAATTTTGTGCATTGGTATTTTGCGAAAATATACAGGTAAGTTTTGGAGTCTATGCAGGTGGTTAAAATGGTCTCAGTTTTTTGAGAAATGAACGACCAATTTTCTAGTCACAAACGTTTCCCCAACCAACATCCCTTCTTAGCTCAACTGATTTGAAACGCCATTAGCATCATTTGTCAACGGAAATGAACAGTTAAAAATGGCTGCCAAGTTTATATCCGCACAAAACAGGAGATGGCAGCTTGTTAGCGAAGCAGCTAATACTTAATAATGATCAATGACAAGAGGATTTTATTTTAATTAATTCCGCAAAGGAAAAACGTGAAGAATAAAGCTGTTGGCTCGCTTTAGTCATCTAGTGCTAAGTGAAGCGCATTAGGTATTATCAAAACTAATAAATTTATTGAAATAAGTCATTATGAAGGATGATAAATAATATGGTTTATGGGAAAATATTTCATTTTATTGTTCAGAATAATGACCCCTCTTCTGTACAATAAAATAATTTCTCATACTTCACGTTTGCATTTATTTTTACCCGTGAGTATTTTAGGTATATTCTGATCATATAAATAGTCTGATTGTTAAATTTAATTGATGGAACTCAACAATTGCCAATGACACGGACTTTAGTCTTTAGTCTTGTATTTTTAGTTACTGACCTATCGACAAATATTAAAACAAAATTAATAATAAGCGAATCCATGGAATTTCATTGTAAGAAACTTTTACCGCAAGTTGAAACTATAATTATAAACTATCCAAACCCGGATTAAAACTGCAAAACAAATACGCTTTGTCAGAAAGAGCAGAGAATTAAAAGGCGGTTATAGGAATTTCATTTGTGGCTTTTCAATAAGCGATTGGAATTAAGGCAATCGAAGTGATTTTGTTTGTGCGCAGAACAATAACGGTTGCAGCAGCTGCGGTTCTTTCATTTCTTTTATTATCCTCTGTCTTATGATCTTTGTTCTTTGTTTCACCTCAGTCAGCTCAGCTGGTTCTGGAAGATGGGATTACTTTTTGCTGTACAGTTAATTGAGAATTCTTTGGTGGTTTAAAACATTTGTTGGAAGAAGAAACTGTTTTGTTTTTGCTTGGAAAGCAGATAGTAAAATGGATATATTTTCATCCCCATTTTACCAATTAAATAAAATGTAACTAGTCGGACCGTGTTGAGCTTTTTATTAACTCTCTAGCCATGTAAAAAGTGCAGTCCATTTAGTTTGTTGAAAAAAAGAAACCTAAAATTGAATCCATAAAATGTTGGACGCCATGGCGGCTGTCAGCAAATCGACGTCGATTTGCATTTAAATTCTGACCGCACTGGTTTGTCGGCAAATCTGAATTCTTTTCAGCTTGACGCAGACACTATAATATTATTCATGACCCAAACAATAGGTTTTGTATATTGGCGATCAAGATAAAATATTGCCGGTCACATCAAACTTTGAACCGCTGCGCTGTTTGCATGCAAATGCTATTTATTTACTAAACTACTCGCTGCGCTGGCTTTGCTCGCTTTTCCAATTATATAAATATGTGAAACGTTTGCTAGACGTCGAGCTCGCGCAGTAATATTTAATGAGAAAAGTTTGTGATTGTGACATGAAATGCATGGTGCCTGAGTTACAAGATAAATTGAGGGAAGGTTTCATTGCAAATGTGGGTTCTAAACGTATTTTAAGTATTTTGAGTAACGTCGCATCCAGCGGATCCCCGCAACCTTCACCAGGTCATCTGTCCACCTGGAGGAAGGCCTTCCAACGCAACATCTTCCTGTTCGCGGTGCGCCACTCCAGAACCTTTCTACCCTATCGGCCATCCGTTCTGCGAGCAATGTGCACTGCCCGCTGCCACTTAAGTTTGGCAATTCTTCGAGCTATGTCGGTAACCCTGGTTCTCTTGCGGATCTCTACATTTCTCATTCGATCACTCAAGGAAACTCCGAGCATAGCCCTCTCCATTGACCTTTGGGTGACTGTAAGCTTTCTGATGAGGCCCATTGTGAGCGACCACGTCTCAGAGCCATATGTCATCACTGGCAACACACACTGGTCATAGACCTTCGTCTTGGGACACTGTGATAAGCGAATATCTCATTGTAAATTGGCTCTTGGCGATAGCAAGAATTTAAGTAATTCACTTGAAAATGGTGTTGAAGCGAAACTGTTATTTGATACTAAAACTGAGCTCCATTGCGTAAGCTCGATTTTGTATCATCCTTCTTATAGTAGTGAGTTTAATAACACTCAATACTATAACACAGTAACTTTAGCAGTCTGTGTTGCGTGTTTGTGTTACTGGCTGCTAACACATTAATAAAAAATACACCAAAAAAATTGCAAATCCGCAAAGTATATGTATACGAAAAGCTATCGAATTCGGGCATCTATGAAACTATGCTGAAAACCAGTTCCTGCGGAATAACAGTTAACAATTCTCGAAACGGTTTCTATTAAGGCTTCCTTACCTACATAAAGGTGGATAGTTACCATTATTTTATATGACTTCGCAGCGTATAACGTTTGTATTACCGTATATAAATCCTTTTTACCATCAAATTGTACGTAGTTCAGAAATTATCAACGGTAATATTATGTCAAAGGTTAGGAATTTGTGGTATGTAATTAGTATTTACCTAGTAAATACAATGTATTTTTCATTCCATAGGTATATTCAGGTATATTAGACTAGATCGTAGGAATAATATTGCATATCCAATCGTATTATCTGCTAGTCTATCAACCTCGCATTCTATTATTTTGCTTTCAGAGTTTGTTTGCATGATATAAAAGCAATGGCATGTTGCTATCGTTAATTGCTTAAAAGCACACACACATAGAGTAAATATTTATGCTCTGGCATTTGCCTACAGGAAACCAAATTGGGGTAGAACATATTTTTTTTAGATAATGTGGAGTGATAAACTTCAGTCTTCTCAACAGCTTTGATTTATAAGTTTATCGATTTCTGACAGTCCATCCGACAGCTGAAATATTTTTGTTTTAACTGTAAAAGCTAACATGCCATATTATGTGGCAAATCTATGTAAACAAGCTTTATAGCGTTACAAATCCATCCGCCAGTGTAATGAAAACTTACTTCACTAACTTTGAAAGGGAAGAAGCAAAACCGTTTACAAGTACGAAACGAAAAGGCTAACTTTAAAGAGTCAGTCCCTTGTGATATCGGACAGTCTTATTTGTAATTTATACGTCTCTACCACTGCTAAGAAAACTGTGAATGTTGTTAAGAAACTCGAGACTTGTCTTATAAATCAAGAGGTGGTTTTCGTTTAAATTCGTCGCGGGTAGCAAGATGATTTAACTTACTGAAGACATCTCAGATTTTACCGCTTTGCCGCAACTTTTGATTTTTCAGCACATTTGTTGTTTTCGGAATGAGTTTAGTTTAATGCTTTTCTTTGCAAACAAGCGAAATTGTTGTATTTTTTATTTAGTAATGCGGCCGATTGCAAATGCAATCGTATGAATGGAAGTCTTTGCGAATCGTCAGAAGCTCAAAATCTGATCCATCTTACCAATAATGGTGATTCCGTGGTCAGATTGACAATTGCTCCAATCAACATCCTCCTCCTCGCACCGTGTTCATTATCACTGAGGGTCGTGATTCCCCCGATAGGAGACCAACTTTTCTGTGACGATGATTTTCCATGTGTCTTCATCATGTAACTTGAACTGACTTGACTTGTGTCCAAGTAACATAAGGCCAGTAGCATAACGTTTTTGACTGGAAGACGAGTGCAACGTTGGGAAAGGCCGGGTCCGGAGCGGACAAAGGCCGGGTTCGGGTCCGGTCCGGCGACTGGAGTTTAGTTTGGATGATATCAACTTTGCACATAGGTACTTAATGCTTGCATGCTTTGGGTCTTTTACAATACCAATCGTTGACGTGATTAGGACATTTCCGCACAGTTTGGTGGTCACGATATCCGTTTCTTGGGAAAACCACGCGGAAACAGTCAGTACACTCTATTCCTAAGAAGTAAATAAACCTCAACATTTATTTACCTGTCTAACAAAATGAGTTGACATTGACAAGATTCTGATTACAATAAATACCAGATGCTGACGACAAGAGTTTATCCTTCAATGTGAATTCTATTTTAATCTATGAATTGATTTGTGTCACATTGCAAGTACATTATATGCAATTCTGAGTATTAGCATACAATCGCAGTCTATAAATCAGTATATGTAATCGTATCTCAGTACTTGACATCGAATATAAACAGCTTAGATCAATACTATTTTTGTTATTGGCCATACAATATTAATTGCTACAACTTTTTATAGCCCTCAAGTAAGTGTATGCATAATTGCCGATGCCATTGTACTCATAGACTTGAGAGTCATGCATGTTGACAGCTGAATACTAATAACAAAAACGCCGCAAAATCTAAACAAAATCCAGCTTAAGGTTACACTAGTCGATCATTCCTCCATACAAACGTAGTCTGGCGATTACTCCACGGTTTGACGATGTACGTTCAAAATAAAAAAATATATCAATTTGTCTCACCATTATCTAGCCCTGTATGGTAACAAAAAAGTAAAAAAAATGAAAGTTATGAGCGTCGAAAGTTCCATATTTCAACACTAATTTTAACGCATCTTTGGGCGGAAATAAATACCATAAGAAGAAGGAAAATTGCAAAACGGCCTTCATACAGGGATAGATTAGTAATCTAAAAATGCAAATAATTTTATTTAGAAAATATACATTTAGTCGTTTTTTCATGATATCTAGACTTCCAAAGGTCTGTTTACAAAATTTCGCGCGCCCTCTTTTTCGTCCTAAATCATCATCCATTTCGATACAAATTTGCAAAAGTGCTAATTCATACGCGATTCTTTTTTTATTCATTCTTACTGCTCATCACAGCATCTATCACTTTCGCAAGTGTTGTCGGATGAGATGGCATGGATTTTAACCTCGCGTACAAAATAGTTCGTGCCGTCGACTAGGGGAACCTTAAGGGAATCATTCTAAAACAGTGAGTTTTAATCGAACCCTTTAATAGTATTTACACATTCATTTCTTAATATATTTGTTAGATATAATTATCGAAATATTAATATTAAAATTAAGCACGTTTATGTAATCCTAAAATTAATTTTCAATCATCCTGATATGGTTTATTTGAAAAATATTAGGCCTCAATTTTCCGACGAAGGATAAGATTAACTTTTCACAAGATGTGATCTATACCAATATTACAACGACGAAAGTTTTTTTTTTTGTTTGTTTGTACCGAATAGGCTCCGAAACTACTGGACCTATTTTAAAATTTCTTTCACCTATGGAAAGCTACATTATTCCCGAGAAACAAAGGCTATAATTTTGACGGGAGCGAAGCTGCGGGAGTCAGCTAGCAATAAAAATATGATGCCATTGGGCTTAAAAGCACCTCATTCTCGCTTCCTTACATAATTTGACAAAAATACAAGCCAACCATAACGTAGAACCTACTTATATACAGACATAGCATAACGAAACATCCCAGAGAAGCATACACATACATATATTATTTTGAGTCTGAGATAAATTAACCGACACGTCCGTTTCCAGAAACGAGCGTAGAATTCAGGAGAAAATGAGTCGTTCCTCTTAATTATTATAACACCTCGTAATTAACTACTCGTATATTGTAATAAAATCCCGTAACTACAATATATTTTACTTGAAACGAAACTAGCTAAGAAATTAAAGTCATAGTCGTGATGAAAATCTATAATGTTTTTTTTTTCTTATTTTAATTTTAGGTTCTTATGCTTTCTTTGCTTTGGGTCTGCATTATGTCTGTTTTCTCACTGTTTTACTGCAGGTGATTTAGGAAATACCCTATTTTCATTATTGGGATCGCCACCACATGAGTACTTCTTCTATACTTTTCTACTTCTTCTCGTATCGATAAAATCAAAGTTTGTCCCAACTATCCTCAAATTTTGTGTGACCAGTATGTACCCGCGGACAGCTCTGTCATTCGCCACGTTCAGATCTTGAAAGGTGCAGGCGGCTGGGCACGAAAGGCAGACAAGGAGTTGGGGAACATCCTGAGAGGGGGAACTACACTGGCACTTTGTTTGAGATTGGTCTTTGAGACTTCATTTGGCCAGGTTTACAGCGAGCAACCTGGGCCCGCAATCACTTTAGAGATTTCCAGATTGGCCACTGCAGATAGTGTCCAGGGCAGATGCTCTGCCGGAGTGATGAAGTATGGAGGGGCAGGGTGTGTGTTTTTCTACAATTTACATCTCTCGTCAGATGTTCTGGCTTCGGAGGAGGTCGTATGTCTCAGGAAGCTTTTGCGGCTTTTAAGAGCAGCAGGTTAGAGTTGAAGTTCACATAGGAGGTGGCGACTGTCTCGTTCTTGTTTTCTACTAATAACAACCGATATACCATAGTGGTATCATCTTTCACGCAGTCCATGCGTTGTTTTTTTGGTACAGTTCTGCATAGTGTATATTCTGGCTTATAATGTAAACTGAAAACAAAAACCTGCCTAACATAGACAACATATTTAGACAGCATAGACAACATAATTTTGTCCGAATCGTGTTTTTTAATAGACTAAACCTCTTCATCATTGTGTCGATGATTTCATTTTTAATTATACCATAATGCGCAAACACTTGTTTTTATTAAACGATTGATTGCAAATTATAATTCTGATCAACATTATGATAAGACTCGTTACCGCTTTTAAACACACAATAACAATAGAATTGATGTTATCTAAAACCACGATTTATTGGCAGCTGCATAATAATCTCGTTAAGAAAAACGTTTAGTGATTGTGACGTTGTTTAAGCTTGCAGTATTACTGGCAAAAATTTGACAGTCCGATAAGAATAGATAAAAAAAAACTACGTAGGTACTGACGGACAAAATAATTTGTATGAAAATACTTTTTCACGATAAATAAACCGAATTCCAAAGCAAATTACTACAAAATGCATCATAACTTTCGATTTGTAAGTCTTTGTATGTACTATTAAATTTGTCTTTGTTTGTAAATTATTTCATCACGACTGCTCTCAAAACGGTGAAGGAAAACGTCGTGAGGAAACCGGCATGTCCTAGATCCAAAACTTCTAAGACATGTGACATCCACCAACCCGAACTGGTCCCGCGTGGTGGATTACGGCCCATTCCCTCTCACAGAGAGGAGGCCTGTGTCCCAGCAGTAGGACCATTAATAGGCTGATGATGTGTGATGTGTGATGTGTATGTACTATTTAATACCTATCTCAAAACTGTTCAGAAGCCTAAATAGCGTCATCAGCAATGATCTTCTAGTAAACAGATATGTTATGAGCGCGCGCACTGTGAAGACTCGAATACGTCACAATTGTGACTTTTCTCTTTAGCTTATGTCACGAAACGTCAAAAGAAAAAAACATTTGTGGTCAGAATAATGTTTGTTTACATTCACACACAAGTGACAAACACTAGATGTCTCATTTTTTCTTGTTGGTTTTATCACGACTTGTAGTGAAATGTCAGATGAATGAAAAGTGTGTATGTGTGCTGCCGCTACTGCGCGAAACACTTTTTTTTTTCGATTGTTTTGTGAGTGTATAAGGTATCTGTTTACTAGAATATCATTGGTCATCAGCATTTTTAATGTTTCCACTGCTGGGACACAGGCCTTCTCTCTGTGAGAGGGTATGGGCCGTAATCCACCACGAAGGCCAGTGCGGGTTGGTGGATGTCACATGTCTTCGATTTTTTGGTTTCCTCGCAATGTTTTTTCACCTTCACCGTTTTGAGAGCAGTGGTGTTGAAATAATTTACACAAATTAAAGCACTTGTCTGGGTTCGAACCAGTTCGAACCTACGACCCACAACTTGTCAGTCACGGTCATTACCACTGGCCCGGATATAGTAGTAGATATACACATGAATTCATAACCACCATATTTTTATATTATAAATTTGTAAAAGCATCTCTATCGCAATAGTGCGTCGCGCGTCTGTGGGAGCCTTTAATGTATCTAAGGATTTTGGTTCGGTTAATTTTGTATGCATCGAAAATATAACAGCGTAAGACTTACTAAGCTAATCTAGACTTCATGGAAAAATTTTAACAATAGTTTTTTAAGTAACTTAAAAAAGTAGATTGTTTATCTAGGGGGCAAACAACTATTTTAAAGTGTTTGTTAATCCAGAGCGCATCGAGGGATTCAAAGTACGCTACTCAGCTTAAAATAGTGTTGCTCCCGTGGTGTAAACTCTACTTTTTATCACCCTCTATGAGAAAATAAGTAAATGCAACTTATGAACAAGAACGTTACGTTTATTTATTTACATACAGTTAGAAACCATAAGAAATAACATAGAAATAATTAGAGGCTAATGTTTATATTTGAATAATTATGGAAGTGCATCGTAACAATTTTATTAGTACCATCCGTTACAGTGGTGCATCCGGTGGATGCGAAACTCACAGGAACGATCAGTGTGGCGACGCTTGGGGGAGACCTATGTCCAGCAGAGGACGTCTTTCGGCTGAAATGATGATGATGATCCGTTACATTTGTAGATCTATTTATTAATTTGGCTCGCGCGTGGTTTTCCAATCAGTCACTTGATCAATAAAATTTACCCGTGTGGTCCGACATAGATTTACAATCACTCATTAGGCATTCACCTCCATTGTAATCGATTTTAGCGATGTAATCTTATTTTGGACCGCATGTTTTGTGATTCATCTCTTTGCTGATTGGAACATTTACTCACAATATCCACATTCTTGTTAAGTAAAAATAATAAAATGGCTATCAGCTCAAGATTATGCGCAGACTGAAGCTCTCCTGATTCCCTTACAATAATTTCATCGTAATGACTCACCTAGGCGTATCAAATCCCTCCCAGACATACATATAAACTACACTAGACACACACTACAGCCACAAACAGACAAACACTACACATACAAAGACACACACTTACATACCTACATCACAAACCTTTTTAAAATACCTTTTATAATTTTGTATGTTACCATTAGTTAAGTAAGTTAGGTTTAATTATTGTTTAGTGTTGTAACCGGATATTTGCTAACTACCTCTAAGTGCACTTAAAATAATGTGTCATTAACGACGAAAAAACTAGATCCCACGACACAGGGTATCCTAGTGTGGGGTCTAGGGTTTTTTTAATGCACTAAATATTTGTATTTTCTTGTGTACCTGTGCTATAATTTTCACTATTTTATTTTGTTGATGTGCTTAATGTATCTAAAGAAAGGTGTCCTAATAAATTTATCTTATCTTATTCCAAATTCAAATAACTTTTAGTTCCTAGGGATTAATGAGTTATTTTAGTCCCTGTTTACGAAGAATAAACTAGCTCTTTTTGAATAGATGTGATAAAATCATTATTTAAAGCGAGTTTTTGAAAGCGCCTCGTCAATAAAGAAATAAATAAAATGAGTTTAAGAGTAAATGAACTCAAGTAAAAAAACATAACCCTTTCCTTGCAGCCGGGTAAAAAAAATACTTTTAAATTATAATGATTTTTCCAAAGAGGTCTCAGTTTAACATAATGTCAGATGTTGCCAATCATTAGTCGTTACGTAGACCATGTTTCTACTAGTGTACAGGTACAGAATACTAACTGGTCGATGACTGTACGCTGTATACCAATGACTTATTTTATCCGATGCATGACTGTCCTTTAGAGAAGTGGATATTCCAGTCAAATGCCACTTGGAAGTTCAAGTGGTTCGTGGTTTCCCAAGTGCCTCTCTAGTACAAACATGAGTCATACGGCAAAATTTATGTTGTAAGCTTTTTGTATGGTCTATCAAGTTAAGATATCGAGTATCTTGACTTATTGACAGCAAGTTATTAACCAGCTATCTGAAGTATAATGCGTGTATTACTCTTTTTTGGGTGTTTGTACAGGTACTTACCAACTCAATATCTAAGAGCCTGTATTTAAAAAAATACCTAGATTTTTAAAATAATTTCGTTCAACGAAATTGTAAAACAAGCTTTTAGTGAAATATATTTTTTATTATAGTTTCTGTTATAAAGTTGATTAATATTATGTTCAAATGTTCTCGTTAATAAAAGTCTGAGTTTGCATTTATTTCGTACTTTATTTTAATAAACTTATTTGGGGTGCTACACACCCCTCGCGACCACTTATGCAACTTTTTAGGCGCGCCCAATTAAGGGATAAGTTATACTTATTGTAATATGTGTCTCTCAATCTCAAGACACAGGTTTGCCCTAGTTTGAGGAGCAGGGTTCATTACTCAATGGTTACAATGGCATTCTTACAATATAGCTGTATGTAAATTTTAATGTCACATTTTATTAATATTTAAGAGTTAACAATAAAATTGTTGGTGAGCCTAATAAATAAATAAATAAAAAAGAAGTACATTGAAGAGTAGTTTTACCCCCTGAAACATAACGTTGAAATAAAAGTCAGCCAATATGGTGGGAGCTTAGAATAAAATGAGGTCATAACTGTAGCATACTCAGAAAATTATTATTTTTTCAAAACATTTTCATACAGCAAAGTGAAAATTGTACATTAACAGAAGCCCAGTAGACGTGTAAAAACGATTTAAAAATGTTTAGACAATTTTTCTGCGTATCTATGTACGGAGAATTTTCTTAACTACGAATATTAGTTATATTCCCAAGAGAAAAACCTTTTATGGTTTCGTTCGAAATTGGTTGCAATATGTGGCGAAATATTTACCAAATTGGTAAGAACATTATTAAAAGAGAAAGGGTTCTTCAACATATTTTCAGATCCCTAGAGGAATGTTAGGAAAAGGGGAAATAGGTAATAGCTTACAATATATTATGTAGTATTGAATTCCAGTACATGTTGTTTGTGCCCATGCCATACTTTGCCATGCCGTATGACTGTTTTTTGCGTGATTTCAGAGTTGTTCTCAAAATAAAAGTTGATATGATGATTCGTGTACATTTATATCAAGGGGTCATGAAGACATGCCTATCAAAGAAAAAAGGAAAATATATAACACGTGTATCCATGTCTTTCGTATGGATGTCAAACATGGGCACTAACGGAGCAACAAGTTAAAATAATCCAAGTATGTCAAAACGGTATTGAAAAAATTGTAATCGGAGCTAAAAGAAGAGACAAAGTGTAATTAAAAAATATAAAGAGCAAAACTAAATTTAAAAAAATACATACCATCTATAAACGCTTGAAATGGAGATGAACAAGGCACATGCTAAGGGAAGGATAAGAGAAGTGGACGAGAATAGTGACAGAGTGGTACCCGCAAGATAGTAAAAGGAGCAAAGGTAGACAAAGCAAACGTTGGGAAGACGACATAAAAAAGATAGCTGGTCCAGAATGGACAGGCACTGCAAAGGACAGAACAAAGTGGAAAGCTTTAGAGGAGGCCTTTGTCGAAGGGCAAGCTGTAAAAGAAAAACCGGTTGCCGATATAATTTAGTAAAAATATATATAACTACTTATAATATCACGTAATATATAAATTATTTATTTGTTATATTACGCATGTTTAAGTTACAGCAATAAAGGCTTATTTTATTTTATTTATTTATATCAAGGGGTAATTGTTTTTGTTTTTGTGATCTTTAGGAAAAGTTTACGCTGAACAAAAAACAAGATTGAATAAGCTTTCAAAAATCCATATATGATTAAAAAAAACTAACCACATGATTAGTCTAAACAGTACTTCGCAGATTCTTAAATCAATTTGTCAATTGATAATTTGAATTTGGAATCTAAGTAATAATAATCAGTGTATAAACTTATCTCATGGTTATCTAGTTTTATTTTAATATATGGCTGTTAGATTTTGGTAGATGCACTTTAGTCGTGAGATAGGTAAAACGTACATTTTTAGAGTACTACCTACAATAATATTAATGATATAGAGACCCACAGAGGTGAACTGTTAGTATGAAATGAAGCTAGAATAATACCAAGTATTATTAATGAGCAGTGCACTATTGTATTTCATATTTGCTTTATGCTTTGATATTGTTCGTATAATTAAATTTAATTTGAATTACAAGCGGGCGGCCCTGAAGCTTAACTCAGCACGATAAAGTATCTACAAATATAATATATATTAATGTTTCATTGTTTATTTAGTTGTAAAGCTTATACATCATCTGCCTAGCCTTTTCCCAACTATATTGGGGTCGGCTTCCAGTCTTACCGGATTCAGCTGAGTACCAGTGTTTTACATGGAGTGACTGCCTATCTGACCTCCACAACCCAGTAACTGGGTAGCACGGTACCTCTTGGCAAGACTGGTGGTGGTGGTTAGTTGTAAACCTTATATTTTGTTTTATTTTGAAAACTGTATTTTACTAGTTATTGCGCTTTATTTTTACTCCAGAGTTCTCATCTATGTGCTTGATCCAAAGCTGTTCAGTCTTTTTGTACGATTAAACAGCTTTACATGTTTTTACATCTCAACTTATGGTATAATCGTTTGTATTTGTAGGAAGGTAGGTTTCCGAGAAATAAGTACTACTGATCAGATTCCGTTTTTTATTACATAGAAATATACACTAGAGAGCAGTGGTGGCACAGTGGTATCGGCCGCGACTTACAAGTTGTAAGTCGTGGGTTCGAGCCCAGGTAGGCGCTTTACTTTGTGTAAATTATTTAATCACCATGCTCTCAAAACGGTGAAGGAAAACATCGTGAGGAAACCGGCATGTCCTAGAACCAATAATTCGAAGACATGTGACATCCACCAACCCGCACTGGGCCCGCGTGGTGGATAACGGCCCATTCCCTCTCACAGAGAGGAGGCCTGTGTCCCAGCAGTGGGAACATTAATAGGCTGATGATGTGATGATGATGATACACTAAAGCTGATTCCCAAAGGCTACTTTTTATCTTGAAAAAGTACGCGGTTTCTTTTGGACCATCCACAGGAACAAAACCATGAGAAAATCCAGTTTTTAATATTTAATTAAATGATGATACTGACACAAGTACAATGAAACCGATTGTTTCTGTAATCGGAAATCTTTATCTCCCTATCGAGTATTTCTAAGTGTCGGTATAATAAAAGGTCCATCCATCTGTTCTCACTTTCAGATGTCCTTGAGATTCGCTAATTACTTAGAATGTTTATTATTTAATAGTACATGATTGTTGCGCCACTGACATTGTTCCCGAGGTTACAGCCCATTGTTTCGGCTATCAAGTGTACAACAAAGATGGACCGGCGAGATGCAACACTGCTGTGAATTACCAGATAACAATGTTATAGATTGGATCAGAATTGTGTAATGGATTAATTGGTACAGCACTAGCTTTGCCCCGCGATTTCATCCGCCCACACTATCACTTTGTATTCGTTTTTATGTCTTTTTTAGGGTTCCGTACCTAAAGGGTAAAAACGGGACCCTATTACTAAGACTCCGCAGTCCGTCTGTCTGTCCGTCCCGTCTGTCTGTCTGTCTGTCCGTCTGTCACCAGACTGTATCTTATGAACCGTGATAGCTAGACATTTGAAATTTTCACAGATGATGTATTCCTGTTGCCGATATAACAACAAATACACATACTAACAAATACTAATAATTGAATAAAATAAATATTTTTGGGAGCCCCATTCAAAAAACGTGATTTTTTGCTGTTTTTTGCGATAATGGTACGGAACCCTTCGTGCGCCAGTCCGACTCGCACTTGGCCGGTTTTTCTTTATTTTTACTCTTAAGGATCGTATAGTAATGCAGAATAACTTTTAACCTTAAGGATTGCGCTAGCAAAAAGTATTTGTATAAATCCAACTGGTAGTTCCGGAGATTAAAGCGTTCAAACAAAGAAATCAAACATACTATTCACCTTTATTAATTACTAGCTTCTGCCAGCGGCTTCGCCCGCGTGAATGTCGAAAATTATCCCAAGGGAACATATTCCCTGGATAAAAAGTACTCTATGTACTTTTCCAGACCATAATTTATTTCTTTGCCAAATTTCATCCAGAAGCCCTACGACAAGCAACATTCTATCAACGAAACGTGGCGATAGCGATTTTCAAAAAGGCAAAATTGTATGGGATTGACAAGCGATAGCGAATAATCACGTGATCAATCCCTTACATTTTGACATTTCGACTATCGCCTTTACTGACATCGAATACTAATTGTCTAGAGCCTCAGATCCGTTCAGTAGTTTTTCCGTGAAATAATAACAAACACACAAACACACTTACACACTCACAAACTTTCACATTTATAATATTAGTATAGAATATTTATTCGAAGAAGTTAGTGGCGATTGTTATAGCCATAACGAGTTGCATTGATTTCATCATGTTCATGTTTGTGGAACAATGAATAGCCCTTGTTCCAAAAAGGGGGTTTTCTACATCTAACTTGTTCAATCCTTAGACACCTGCTGGCCATGTGACAAGTCAAAATCGTGTGTAAAATAAAAAGTTCAAATGTGCATTGAAAATCCTAACACAGACAATGTCTCTAATTTAGCCATAGTTAATTCCATTGCAACAAAACAAAGACTCCGAGTACTAGACAAAGAGATCATTAGCTGACATGTGCCTGCACGGACAGACTAAGCCCGCGTCGACTTCCTGTCCCACGAAAAAGATATAACAAAGCATTTTTATAAGGAACTTTCAACCTTTTCGGCTTTTATAGGTCCTATCGGTACGAAGACATTCTTTATTGACAATATTATTGAATTCCACCACCCAGCGAAGGGACTTTGTTCCAAGAAACATCCAATTTTAACCGCCTTCGCGAAATATTTTATTTATTGTTCTGCATGATCCTTTATAGAGAAATAGAGCGGCATTTTCAGTGGAATAAGGACAAGATGTAACGCGATTTTTGGTGAAGATACTTTGAGTAATGCTATAATGTTTCGGGAAAATGGCTTTGTAAAATCGTTGCAGCCATATTTGCCGGGGTATTTGCTGCCGTCAAAAAGCGATTATTCTGCTATTTTATTTTTAGCCTTCTTGTTTTTCACGTAATTAGGAATGCGGAAAGGATTTTTTAATATAATATTTTACATTTTGTTATCCGCTTTGAAGTTATCGATAACTCCTGTTCAAAAGGGGGGGCTGCCCCTACCTTTCCCCCCCCTTGGCGACGCCCTTGCTTGGACTTATGAACATGTAGCACCAAACAATGATGCTTTATTATGACTTCGGAGATTTACGCAAATACATTTTGAACCGAAATGAAATACCCAAGACTTTTGAAAAGTTGTAAGTACATATTTACTTTCATAAAATACTGTCTTAACAACTTTACATACTGAATTTGACACTGGCATAAGTCTTAATGATATCATTGATATTTATGTTCTTTGCTTAGTATTTATATATTATATACTGTTATTGTTATTGTTTGCTGTTGTTGTTATTGTTATTTATTTTGTTTAATTTTAAGGTGTTTTTGTTTTGAATACCAATAAACACAATTTTCTTTCTTTTCTTTCTTGCTTTTATATATCTTTTCTCAGGTCCCTCATTAGGCATTTGACTCTAATATCGTCATTATATATACCTACTCTGTGATACAAATTGCATTATCAATTCCACACAGGTGAAAATAGAGTAGTCTTATTGCCCAATTCCATAGTAAACTACCTTCAAAGATAAACCTATTCAGGTGAAATGCGCCAGCCTTCAGAGGGGACCTCGTATGTAAATGTACGAGCATAAATTAGCTAGGAAATAATACCAACCGTGAATACTGTGGCGACCAAAGTGTTTGCTACGGTTACGAGCTTCCCGATGTGGTTTTTGAATCTACATTATTGGCCTGCATTAATGGAAATTTTGAGGATTTTCTTCCTGTTGGACGTAGCTTCCTTTAGTAGAGGACTGCAATGTATATTTTGCTATTGATTTCTAGGCAAGAGGAGATGGGATGAGAATGCTAAGAGTATTAGTAGTAAGAGTATATGTATATGATGACCTGGTTAAACTTGCGGGAATCCGCTGAATGCGGGACGCATGGGATCAGCCAATGTGGCGACGCTTGGGCCTATGTCCAGCAGCGTCTTCCGGCTGAAATTATGATGATGATGATGATATGTATAAGAGGAAATCTGAAAGTAGCACCGGTGACTGAAAAGTGGAAGCTTTTATGTGTCAATGTGGATAAAGCCTGTAAGAGTAGGGAAGACCAAAAAATCATTGGATGGACCATGTGACGCCTAAGTCAGAAGTGTGAAAAAAAAGGACATTATTGAGTCGGCCTAAATACGAGTATATTGGGATTTCGTAAAAGTTGCGAGTAACAATGTAATACAGACACGGTGGAGGTTTAAATTTTTAGCGAACCATAATTACTTATTTACTTAATAGACACAGTCCTGATATGTGTGGATAGACCATCCACACATATCAGGGCTGTGTCCGGGACGTGGACGGACCGTGCCCCGTCAGTGGCTCAAAAAAATATCGGTGTGTACACTTTATATGGACTCATTCACACACGTCCGTGCACGGGCCAGTGACGAAGCTTCAATGCTTGCGCCTGGCCCTGTCACATCCCGGCCACGGCCCTGATATGTGTGGATAGAACTTTACTTTTCGTATTGCAGAAAGTCTGAAATCGCACACCTTTCTAAAATAATCGTCTTTTAAAATTACCCAGAGTCTGCATCGAAACACAACGAGTTAAAGTGATAAACACATTAATAGAAGCCGGGTATCGCTTCGCCAAGGTATTCAACCCTACTCAAAACTTTGCCTACGCCATTAAACTTAACGCAAGCAAGCGATAGCGCTATGCCAACCTTTTTATATTTTGCCTTATTTTCAATGCAAAGTCGAGCCTCTGTTGGCTGCCAAGTAAGCGGCTTGGTCAACAACATAGCTAATTGTACAAGAAAATTGTACATAGCACTGAACATTGCTGTGGGATCTTTGCTGGAAAACGAGGGTGTAACTTTCTGTGAGTGGGACGACGACGGGACGATTAGGGGATTCGGTAAAGCGATTTCTGGGTCGAAGTCATTTTATTTTTTTGGGGTAGGTAAATAGAAAGGTTTTCGTCTATCTAGATGCTACATATTTTTTTGGTGTAACACGCACTTGACGTAGTCTTCTTTACACAAATATTTTTACGGCATAAAAACTATTTAATATATTGTTTGGCCGAATGTATATATGCCCGAATTTACAATGGCATACTTTTAAGATGGCAGAATTTTAATTGGTTTATAATTCA
Organism: Orthosia incerta; assembly: GCA_948252205.1. NCBI lineage: Eukaryota > Metazoa > Arthropoda > Insecta > Lepidoptera > Noctuidae > Orthosia > Orthosia incerta. The sequence continues at coordinate 15,465,037 of OX411748.1, forward strand.
GGCAAAGTTAAAATGCCGCATAATTTCGTTTACCATAACGTTTATTTAGAGCGACGATTATTTGGTACAATTTCACTGGGCATACTATGAAGATTTTCTTTTGGAATAATTTTATTAGGCATATTACCATTTCTATAAAATAGCATTATTAACTTTAAATTAAAATTAAAATATTGTCTAAAAAAGTCAGCTACATAAGTAAGTCTCAGAAACGAATCGCTGCAAAACCGACTCCACGTAGTCTTGTCTGCCCTAGCCCGACAGTATAATTTAAGCCCTCGAGCTGAGGAGCAGTAGCCGAATTGCGCATGTGAATTCGGCAAGGCAAAGGGTCTGACCGCTATCAAATCGACCAATCACATGCGAGATGAATGACGCGATGTGGATTTCCGTCTGTGTGATTGGTCGATTGATAGCGGTCAAACCCTTTGCGTTGCCGTATTCACTTACACAATAAGGCTGCATGTCGATTTAGCGCTCGCCTTCCCGCCGCCCGCCGCCAGTAAGCCGGCCAAGAAGCCGAATCTGCGCTGATAAGCTCGCGTGAGACCGCCGGAGCCCCGCAGCGCCGAAGCCGTGACAGAAACCATGCCTGCTGCATGTTGCATGTGTGCAGCAGGCATGGTTTCTGTCACGGCTAGTATTATAGTACTCGATATTATTACAGAATAGTTTTAGAAGTAGAAATAATTGTGCCATAACAAATAATTTGACTAAATGTTTAGTGCCTAAAGATTGTTTGCTGTATAAATCATTAATGCCTTAATTACATAACTCTTGGTAATACCCGTTCTGCCGAATAAAAATTTTACCAAATGAAAATGTGATTACTTAAATTATTCCAAATATTGCATTGGTATAAAATAAAGGTTGCTAAAATGTGTTTGGATAATTAAATTTTGTCAAAATAATTTTGGCAAAACGGCAGGATTCCCGCGTGAGACTTGAAAACATACATTGTGCGTTTTAAATCGACATATTATATGCTGGCCCATTCATTGGTGCTACTGCATAAGCTTACGTCAACGTGCGTAAGTGAGAATACAACATAACTCCATTTTAAATCAAACTAATTACAAACATAAATAAATAAAAAGTGCTAATTACACTCAGATTTATAAGGCTGTCATTTTATTGAGTTTTATAATGGCGACCTGTTTACAAATCATTCTTATTGATATTTATTATTACAGCAATAAATTGATTAAAGTGTTAGTTATTACTAGTATTACGCATCGGTTAATTTATTCTATTTGTCGGCTTTCGACGACAGAAAACTGTAGTGGAGCATCCTCTAGATAAATTTATCGACTGGCTGTATAGACAGTAGCATGCGACGGTGTGTTAATAACTGATTCTGCAATTAATAGTGAGACTGTCAAGCGAGCAGTTTGTACTATAAAGAAGGCTTACTATCCGACTGCGGGAGGGTTATGTTTTACGAGCGTATATAATATGTATGTATGTCTAGCAGTGGACGTCCTTCGGCTGAAATGATGATGAAGAAAATGATGTATGTAGGTATTGTATGTATGTATGCCCATTTCTATAGCACGCTCTACAGCCCAAACAGATTGACGGATTATGACATAATTATGTCGTTGGATTCTACTAATAAAAAATAATACTGACACAAAGAAAAAAAGTTTAATATTTCTATTTGAAACCCTGACTCCTGTGCTAGGTGAAACCTTTGTACTACTCAATTGCGGGTGCAACCTCGGCTATATAATTTTTAAATATAGGCCCCCAAAAAAAGGTAGTGTTACAATTTTTTTCCAATATGGATCAAATAAAAGCTACTAAATTGACAATTCCAAAATATATATATATTAATTTATATGAAATTCAAGATGAGCGTAACTTTGATAACAAAATAAAAAATTATCTTTTACCACATAATTTATTTGGAGAACTCGTTCATTAATAATACTTTTTTTTTAAAAGAAAGTAACAATACTAATAAGTCGGTTAAAAAGTCTGAAATAAAACAAATGATTGACAGCAATGAACGAAAACTACCAAACGAAATTTTGGTAGGTTTTTCAAAAAAAAAATATAAAATAAAAAAAACGCCTGCAAAATTTTTTATTGTCGGGTACCTATCTTTAATGCAATTATTTTTTATTTTTTAAATCAGTTTACAGGTCACAACCTATGAAGCAGTCATAAGTGTTTCTCTCATCACGCCCCATCTCCTACATTTTTAGGGAGACCATCCTACTTATTTTACATGGAGCGACTGCCTATCTGACCTCCATAACTTGGTAACTGAGTACACGATACCTCTTGGCAAGACTGGTGTTAGATTGCCTGGCTACTGACAATCTGTAAAGACTTTTTTTTTGGGACTAACCCACCTCACTATTCCCAAACCACTGCAACTCTCTGAAAGCCAGAATGACGACCACCAGAAACGCGCCGAGGCCATGAAGCTCGAAGAGTGAATTTAACTGTCTTGGATCCCGCAACTAAATTAATCAAAAAAGAATAACAGCAGAAAAAATAACATAATTTCCACTTCCCTCCATATCAAGCAGGAGACAGAACAAACGAGGCTAATATGCACAAAGGGTAGTTTACAACTGGGATAAGCCCAGTTACCAAGCACCATGGATAAAAAAATATCATTATTATTTATGGGTCCTAACATCGTGAGCTGTTATAATTGATTCCAATAATAGGTATGGCAAAAACGCTTGAACGCTTGGAAATTTGTTCTAGTTTCTACAAGGTTCGTAAATAACTCTAGATGCAGCTAGTATATTATCCAACATAATACGAGTACTGCGATCATTCTGCCAAAGAATCACAGACATATATCTAACTAGACACAAGTTCCTCAATCTGTATGAAAACCAAGTGTGTCAATTTTTCACACACAAGTTAAAAACAAAACTAACTGAAAGAAAACATTTCCAATGCTTCGGCCAACTTTTTCTATACAGACTTTACAGCTCAATATGGCATAATAGTACATTATGGTACAAGTGTGCAATGTTGGTGATTACCGCTGAGGCGCCATTGAGACCCGAGCCGTAGGTGAGGGTCGAGGACGGTAATCATCAATACACACGTGTATCATACGACGTTTTTCAACACACTTGTGAAGAAAATAATACAAAAAAATCATTTTCAACAGTAAAAACGAGTTGTGAAATATTTTTCACAATGGCGGGCAAAATTAATCAGTTTTCCTATGCGCGTGCATTTAACAATGGCGATCGGCCATAGACTAAAAGAATGAGGTTCCTTTTTTTTGGCGTTTCTAGGATAGTGTTTTAGCCACGTACAAAATAGGGAATTTAAATTTTTCTTAATTACAGAGCAAATAAAATTTATATTTGAGTGAAAGTTTTATTTATTAAGCCCGTACAAGTTGAAATTATCTATTTTAATACGAAGTTGCATGAAATGAGCAAGCAATAGGTAAATTCATTTATTTGTACTGTTCAGCACGATCTTTTTTGTATCGAAACTTTATAAGAACAAAGCAACTCAACCAATAAATTAAAAAAAACTCTATAACTCACTTGTGAATAATAGCAATGAAAAAGTCACAGTTTGATAACAATTTGTGTGGCTCTAATTTCACCGCAATTAGGCACATAATGATACCTGTTATCAATCTGTGACTTTTTCATTGCTATTATTCACAAGTGAGTTATAGAGTTTTTCAACACACTTGTGAAGAAAGTAATACAAAAAAATCATAATACAAATAACAGGTATCATTATGTGCCTAATTGCGGTGAAATTAGAGCCACTTTATGAGCAAGTGTGTTGAAAAGGCATTTTTCTAGATTTCGGTGGCTTTCCGGTGCCGATAATACTAATTGAAAAGCTCAAATTATGATCGTTGATCGTACTTTTACACCGTTTTTCGACACGCGAAGTACATACAATTGCATCATCTAGTTAGATATCTGTGCAAAGAACATGCTCTCATATCATCATAGGATGTGATGTACAGATTGTACACATTCAAACTGTAACGACTAACAAAGATCCACAAATGACAGCTGGTACCATTGGCTTAGTGTGCTTTGCACGCATTGAGGAATCTTGGTATGTTACACTGGCCACCCATCCTAGGACCAACCTCGGCAAGCGTTGCTTAACCTTGAAGATCGACCCGTGCGGCCATTCTTTAGCCACGAGCGCCAATTAAAATTAGTAGCAATTTGCTAAATTGACAAATATCGTATATTATGCATCCTACTTATGTACCTTGATCCATAATCTAGTTTGATATGATTACCCTACTAGAATATCGGTTCGTACTGCACCCAAAGCCAGGCAATACCTATTTACCAAAGCTCAATATAACTAGTTTAGCTAATTTGGAAGTTTGAGTGCTTTCCGATGTCACCTACTGAAATCTTTTAATGAGTTCATATGTACTTTTACTTGTACTGTACTAAGTAGTATAGGTACTTAAGCTAATGGTTGCGTTCAAACTTTTGTTACTTAAACCATAAAAATAAAATACCCAAAAAACGGTAAAAAGAAATCATTAGTAACCAAAAGCATTCTCAAAACTTGGAAATAAGTGCCGCAGCAGTCGTTTGAAGTCGCCAAAAATTGTTTTTGAAAGTTGGTAACGGTCATTGAATTTCGACGATTGCTTTTATCCATTTTGTTTGTACCTTTTTTCGTTGCCATCGGTATTGTTCGTAAAGTAGGAGCGATATAAAATGGCGACCATCCCATGAAACATTCATGAGTAGCGTTCGCTTTCCCCAAAATATTCAAATCTCTAGATTTTTTGACTTGTTACGCCCTTTCTTGTGAATACATAAGGACAGTTTATCGAATAAAGCTGTTGCTTCGACGATGGTTTTATATGAAACATATAAAATTACGATTCGAATATTTACGATTATGACCTTCGATTCTCTATAATTAGGATCGACTATGGCTGAGAGCAGTGGTGGCCCGGTGACAACGGCCCCGACTTACGCGTCGTAGGTCGTGGGTTCGAACCCAGGCAGGCACATTACTTTGTGTAAATTATTTCATCACCACTGCTCTCAAAACGGTGAAGGAAAACATAGTGAGAAGTCCTAGAACCAAAAATTCGAAGACATGTGACATCTACCAATCCGCACTGGGCCCGCGTGGTGGATTATCCCTATTAGGCCCATTCCCTCTCTGACAGAGAGGAGGCCTGTTTCCCAGCAGTGGAAACATTAAAAGGCTAAAAGGATTACTTGGGTCAAACGGTCTAGTTACGTTACGGTTAACCTCTTTTTCGAAGGTAGGCCACCTTCGAAAAAGAGGTTAACTGTCGAATCCGACTCGGCTGGGAAATTGCACGGTATCTTCTCGTCCAGCTTATCGCAGAGTCTCAAGACTGGTGTATATCCGTATAAAATGTGTATTGCCAGTGATTACCTATGAGACTGAGTTGTGGTCGCTCACAATGGGCCTAATCAGAAGGCTTAAAGTCAGTAATTGGTCGAATCAGAAATGAAGACCTCCGCTAGAGAACCAGGGTTTTACCGACATAGCCAAAAGAGTTGCCTAACTTGAGCGGCAGTGGGCAAGGCATGGACATTGCTCGCAGAATGGATGTTTAATGGGTTCTTTAGTGGCGATCGCGAACCGAAAGACGTTGCGTTGGAAGGCCTCCCACTTGGTGGACCGATGACCTGGTGAAGGTTGCGGGTATCCGCTGGATGCGAGACGCACGGGACCGGTCAATGTGGCGACTCTAGCCTATGTTCAGCAGTGGACGTCTTTCGGCTAAAATGATGATGAGGATTGACAATCAGTCATGCATATACCTCATTGTCATTAGGCATAGGCGTGTCAGAATATCTGCGTCTCATTTATGTTTGTTATCCCGCTTCTTGTCTTTCATGAGTTTCTTGACGAAATGGAAATTCGCGGTAGTAATGTGTTTTACCTATGCGACTATGATCCCAAATTGGCAGTTAAATAATAATTCATTTTAATTATTTGTCTGGTAGATATCGCTGTCAGCGATAAGACCATATTGGTTTGCACCAACATTTATACACAGTAACCGTTCACAGTTAGAGTAAATGGCGAAAAAATAAATACTTTAGTTCAGTATAGGGTGTTTAATCCATGGTAGCGAAAGAGTGATATTCCTCTATAATTACATCGGTTTTTAAACAGAGAAAATAACAAGCATAAAGATTACAGTGGATGTAGAAATTATTAAAATTTAGTGGGTAAACATAAAGTTTAGGCGCGAAACATCACAATTAGACGGGATACATCAAAAAGGAGGTTATCAAAATAAACCCTTACAATATTTATTCAGAAGATAGAGTAATATTTAAAATAAATAAATACACCGGAAGTTGTCAAAGTAATTTCTTATTTAGACAAAACCGGATGTTATAATATTTTAAAGAAATAAAAAGGAAACAGTCAAATTAAATCCTTATAAAATGTCAACTGGAAATCCCTTCATTTTTAAAGAATTATAAAGGACTTGATCAAAGTAAAGCTTAATATAAATTGAACGGGATATCGCAACATTTTAAATAATAAGAAAGGAAATACAGAATGTCACAATATTAAAAATAAAACAGAAACATTAAATCGACTAATGGTTTCGCGTCCATATGTACCTACCTAGATTAATTCTTCGCATGCCTCTATATTTTTTATCTACATGGCGATAATGACGTAGCGGTAGTTATTCTAACACATACGTGAGAGAATTAATTTAATTGATTGCCGGGTTTTTATTCCCAGGAAACAATTCAAACCTGTCTCATTTTGATTCTTAAGATTTATATCGAGAATAAAAGTTAATATTTATCAATAAACACATGTTTACATGATTCGCTATTAAATCTATATTTATTACAGAACAGCGATTCTGTGCTGATCGGCTTTTATTAACTTTAGTTAGTCGACACTATAAAATAACACGACGTAATATCGAAGTTACTGCTGCGATACATCATACTCCTTATCACACACTGCCACAGCATGAAGAGCGATGGCTCGCTCGGAAAACGTTCAAACGAAAAAGAAACAAGAGCTAGAAGCTCATGAAAGATGATATGTAACTTTAGCCTCACGTCGTTCTGCGTCGTTCGTATTTAGTGGTAATTTGTATTTGATAGGTATATTAATTGCCACGTCTTATGCTATTACAAAATGTTATATGTAGTTGTCAGCGGAAATTTAAATGATGTTGTTACGTAATATCTAAATAAAATTATACACATTATTTTGAGGGACAGGTTCATCAGGAGAGTCATAAGAAGGTAAGTATTTGCTACCCATTACCATCTTCATCTGAAGGTTGACTGATGTACTTTGATTTACTGTGAGTGGAATACATGCTATTTTGGTCATAAACGTGGATAGAATACAGAACATGGTACACTTAGCATAAATTTATTCGGAAAAACAAAAGCGAAACGATTCACGCAAAAGCCTTGGTATGATTTCCTATGATCGTTTTATGTAAATCTGAATGGTATTAGTATTTTTGTGTTACACATATTCTATAAATAAAAAAAGTAATGTATTCTCCGACTGCACAGCATGTTTTTTTCTTGTGTACGTATTTTTAGTTCGATTCTTAAGCAGTCGGGTATTTTGATTTCTTTAATGTTAATGTTGTTCTAGTGAAAAATCGTCCTTCAACATCATTATCAGTTGGAAATTCGAGCATGGAATAAAGTTTAATTTTGGAGCAGCTTTGGAGATTGATGGTAATATCAGATAGAAATGAATAAGAAATAATATCCATCAAAAAGTAACAAATATACTAAGGAAAGTTATTTTTCTTTGCAGCACCTGTGAAGCAGTGGTTTCAAGACAAGAAGAATAGTACATTATGGTACAAGTGTGCAATGTTGGTGATTACCGCTGAGGCGCCATTGAGACCCGAGCCGTAGGTGAGGGTCTTAAGAGAGCCGAGGACGGTAATCATCAATACACACGTGTATCATACGACGTTTTTCAACACACTTGTGAAGAAAATAATACAAAAAAATAATTTTCAACAGTAAAAACGAGTTGTGAATTTTTTTTCACAATGGCGGGCAAAATTAATCAGTTTTCCTATGCGCGCGCATTTAACAATGGCGATCGGCCATACACTAAAAGAATGAGGTTTCTTTTTTATTGGCTTTTCGTGGATAGTGTTTTAGCCACGTACAAAATAGGGAATTTAAATTTTTCATAATTACAGAGCAAATAAAATTTATATTTGAGGGAAAGTTTTATTTATTAAGAACGTACAAGTTGAAATTATCTATTTAAATACGAAGTTGCATGAAATGAGCAAGCAATGGGTACATTAATTTATTTGTACTATTGAGCACGATCTTTTTTGTATCGAAACTTTTTTAAGAACAAAGTAACTCAACCAATAAATTTAAATAAATACTCTATAACTCACTTGTGAATAATAGCAATGAAAAAGTCACAGTTTGATAACAGGTATCATTATGTGCATAATTGCGGTGAAATTAGAGCCACTTTATGAGCAAGTGTGTTGAAAATGATTTTTGTACAATTGTATTTTTTTTGTAGTAGTTTGTTTAGAATCTACATTATCATTATATATAACTTTTTATTTGTATTTACTATAAAAGGTGAAATAATACTTTATTGAACTCAATAAGCTGGCTCTTTAGATTTTTGTTTTACTTAAAACTTAGGTAATAAAATAAAACTATATTTTACTGAATATATTATTGCCATTATTTATTTCCTTTTTTTATTAATTAATTAAATGGTTAACGCCTTAAAATATAACTTTTATTTTCCTAAAATAGTACTAGTTTTATGAATAAATAAATAAATAAATAATTTATCGTAGTAGGTGGCGTTCTGCCTACCCCTATGGATATGTAGAGTATCTACAAAATATTTTATCCCCTTTTTAAATACACGCCATCTAGTGGTAAACTTTGTAAACTTAGGGATTACGTTTATGTGCGTGTAAAAGACTGTATATTCAATGAGAGATGTTATTTTTTATTTTTATTTATTTTTTATTTGGGAAACAAACAGATGCAATAACAAACATAAGCATACAATTAGTTCAACACAATCCAAAAACAGTTTCCACAGATTAATATACGAGTAAATTAACCTAAGTGCAACAACAACCAGAAGTTCAGACAGATAATGAAGTCACAATTTAAGGGTACACTAGTCGACGGCACGAACTATTTTGTGCGCAGGGTTAAAAAGCATTTTATATCAACCGACAACACGTGCGGAAGAGATAGATGCTGTGATAAGCAGTAGGAAGCTAGTTCGCGTAGGAATACACACTTTTGCAAATTTGTAGCGAAATGGATAATGATTTAGGACGAAACCACTGTCTGTCTCTGTCACCTATGACCTAGACTAGAGTCAAGAGCAAACCCATTACAAATAAAAAAATTAAAAAAAAAACATTTGAAAAAGAAATTTTATAAACAGACCTTTGGCAGTCTAGATATCATGAAAAAACGACTAAATCTATCTGTTCAAAATAAAATTATATGCATTGTTGAACTACTAATCTATCCCTGTATGGAGGCCGTTTTGCAATTTTCCGTCTTCTTATGGTATTTATTTGCGCCCAAAAATGCGTTAAAATTAGTGTCGAAATGTGGAACTTTCGACGATCATAACTTTCAAATATTTTCTTTTTATACTTTTTCGCTTCCATACAGGGCTAGATAATGATGAGACAAATTGATATCGCTTTTTATTTTGAACGTACATCGTCAAACAGTGGAATAATCCCTAGACTACGTTTGTATGGAAAAATTTCGACTAGTGTAACCTTAATATTACATTATTGTATAACATTATATTAATTAAATTTATATGCCAATATATTTCTTATGAAAATCCCAAATTTGGGTAGAGAAAGGTGAAACATATCGAAATCTTGATTTTCTTTTAATGAGATTATGTCGTTGTACAGACGACATGCTCTTTTAATAAAAATATTCTTGCCGTAATTGGTTCGGGAGAAACCAATTTGGAAGAGATTTCTCCTGCATTTCGCATGTTGGGATTCGTACTAAGAGTTGGTAGGGATTTCAAACATAAGTTAACATTGATCCTTCTTTATAAGACACTTGTAAGGTCAATTCTTGAATATGGTTCAGCGGTTTGGAATCCCCAGTATGCAGTTTATACTGAACAAATTCAAAAATTGCAAAATAAATTTAGTAAGCACTTGAGTTGGCGATTTAACTCTGGAACTGATCATACACCTAGGCTTCAGAAATTGGAGGAACGTCGTGCAGAGCGAGATCTAGTATATTTATATAAAATTATCAGAGGCCAATTGGACTCCCCTTATCTTCTCAGCAAAATAGGTTTTACGCCACCTTAACTTTATTTATTTATAACTTTTTAGTTATTTTTTTTATTTGTTACATTTTAACATATAAGTGTTATATATTTTTGCGATCACCTCTTGCAACCATTTATTTTGATACCTCACACGATGGGTTGGGATGAAAAAAAAAATTGGACCCCCACAATATGGTGCCCAAAATACGCCACTTTGCTATTTTTCATTTTTAATGTGACACTCGCAAAAATAAGACGCATTGATTGACGTAAGAAGCATCAAAATCGGCCAATGCGTTTGGTCTCCAAAACGCCACATAGGCACATACATACATACATAGACTGATAAACACATTAACGTCCTTCGGCAGCCGGATAAAAAATAAACTAGCTTCGGTAAAGATTGAAAGAAAGCATTAAAGAAAGACATTTTCGACGCGTCACAAATTAATCGCACGTCGAGTGAAGCGATTGGCCGTTGATCAAAATCATGCGTCCAATCACAAATTAATTATTGAAAATTAATGTGATAAATTGTCAACAATTTATCACATTAGTTTTGCGAACATTTTCGTTTAAGAAACTTAGTAATAGGTTCTGGATGGCACCTTTTGGCCAACCTACCCTTTTTTTTTTTTTTTTTTTTTTTTTTTTTTTTTTTTTTTTTTTTTTTTTAGTTTTTTTTTTCTTAACACTAATCCCCACCAACTAAATTGGCGCCTTATGTGCTTAACCTCAGTCGTTCCGGTCAATCTTTTATGCCTCTCGTACATTCATTCCTCATACTAATTCTTTCTTGCATTCATCATCTTGCATTCTGTGGGTGAAAGTCCCACTTTTATTAATCTAGTCTAGGGCATCATTTATTTCTTATAAAAATAGGTAAAAATACAATAGTGTTAGAGGGCTATTTCACAATTTGAGCAAAAAAGAAAAAAAAGTGCTGTAATTTCAATTTTAACAAAAGGTGCTATTGATACAATTTGAGCTGAAATGCTGTTTATCACAGGTATACAAGAGCGATTTATCACAGCAAAAATAGGTACAATTATCACATGTAATTAGGGATATAAACACAAAAGCACAGTTGTCAAAAAAATATCACAGTAATCTTACACAGTCAATCAACTTAGGTACTAACATGAAATACTGCTGCCGGCTATACGTGTCTGTGCTGCATTCCGTGCTTACATTTAAATATCACACAAAATACTAATGAAGCACGGTGCGCTTCAGGTTTTATTCCTTTGTATAACCGCAGTGGCTACTCTAATACAGTATTCCAAAAACTTTTCCCTAAATTTTTTGTCCATGAGCCCATGCAGGCTCTCCCTCGTTATTTTCCTGTCCAGCTCACATTCAAGTCGGTAGCGTTCCCTGATAAATAGCGGGCACTCTACAAGTATGTGCTGGACAGTCTCTGCCACGCCTGGATCGCAGACGCACGATGGGCTCTCCTTACACTTGAAACGATTCAAGTATTCAGAGAACCCACCGTGCCCCGTCAAAACTTGCGTGAGGACGCCTTCGGGCCGCACCTGTTGTACAATACGGAAGGCCGCTATTGCATCCGGAAGAAACATTTTCGTCACAGAAGCAGTCTCGCCCGACACATATCTTCGATTCCATTCATCAAGCGATTCCAAACGGATCTGTCGCTTGATAAATGAGACCGGACACTGGTCGTAGTCCGGCTTCCTCCGTAACGACAATGCTGCCTCTTTAGCCAACTCGTCCGCTCGCTCATTCCCCGGCAGGCCCGCGTGGGCCTTGATCCAGAACAAAGACACAGCTTTGCTCTGGCCCAGGGCGTGAGCCAGGTTGGCGCGCGCGCGAACCGCCAGGGGATGGAGAGAACCATGGTTTGCAAGCGTCTGCAATGCGGACATTGAGTCGCTGTACAAACCATAGCTCGCCTCTTGCCGCTTGAGGATCACTTCGGTCGCTTTGCAAATGGCCAGGAGTTCCGCCTGGTAGACTGTGCAGTACGCGGCAAGGCTAAGTTTGAGGTTCCGGACTTCGCCATCATTATCCCAAATGGATAATGCGGCTCCGACCTTCCCCTCAATCTTGCTGCCGTCGGTGAAGATTCGCACCGCCTGCACATTGTTACTGTCTAGTAACTCTTGATCTTCCAGGCACATGAACTCCAGGGGCAATTGTGTAGCTGGATGAGGGGCTTCTGCAAACCTCACCGCCCTCTCGATCTCCCTGTCTCCTGGCACAAACTGGGATGACCCTCTCCTCGCTTCATCCAACCTACCCTTAAAAGCAGAGAGATTATACAAGCCTACATTAACAAACACCTTCATCATTTTCCTGCCCTTAACCCATGTTACTTGGGATCGGCGCAACACGTTTTCTTCTTCCATACCGTCCTGTCACGTAGTCACGCTTTCACTGACTCCCTTTTTATTAACAAGCACCTTATGTAAATATATTTCGATATATAAATTAACGGCTATAGATCCAATTACAAGATATCAGAATCTAACATAAATCTATAATTGATGGCACAAGTTTAGCTATTTGAGCCGCGATGAGACAGGTCATAGGGAATACTGAGATTTATCGCCACGATAATCAACTAGTACGGCGCGTAGATAGGCGCAACGTGACATTGCGACAACAAATCGAAAATGTTTTTGTATTAAAGTTGTACTAATTCGTATATTTTTTTAATGATAAATGATAATGATAAATAATTTTATTTCTGTAAGTTGGTTTGTACAAACACTTTTACATGTCGATCATATTTTTAAAACTAGATGAGGTCGGCGTTTCCTATCTGACTACTCTGAGAAGAAAGGCCGAAACAAACTCAGAGGTCACAGTCTCTTTTAAAGTCCAGACAAAAATCTTGGTTAGATCATGTGAAGACCATGTAGATTGATGTCTGAAATGGTCTTTTGAGGAAAGAACCAGCCAGATTGAGGGGACCTGTCCAGTCAATAACCGAGCAGCTCGACACAGAATTTAAGGAGCACAACGATTCGACGAACAATACCAAAGAAAGGACATTCGGGTAGGCCGCAAAACTACTCAAATAAAACTACTAAGATAAAAAAAAAAAAAAAATTGTCCACATAGTCTTCACATTCACAATAATTAAAATAAAAAAATATAATACTTCAAAAGTAAATATTCTTGGCATTGCAAGAAAACCAAAAAATATAATAAAAAAATATTCACGGTGGAAAATATAAAAAATCAATATTAATTTTTAATTGGAGCAGCTCAATCCCAAGCCTTTTTTTTTGAACAAAAATGAAAATTGATGTTGTATCATTTTAGCGTTGCACCCACAGACATACATCTAACTAGATGACGCGACTGTATGTACTTCGCGTGCCAAAAAACGGAGTAAAGTTACGATAAATGATCGTAATCTGAGCTTTTCATTTAGCATTATCGGCACCGGAAATCCACCGAAATCTTGAAAAATTACCTATGCCATATTGAGCTGTAAAGAATGTATAAAATAGTCGGCCGAGGCATTGAAAACGATTTTTTTCATTGGTAAGTATATTTGTTTTTAAATGGTTTGTGAAAAATGGCACGCTTGGTTTTCATAGAGATGGAGGGACTTGCGTTATCTAGTTAGATTTATGTCTCCACAGACATACATCTAACTAGATAACGCAAGTTTTGCACCTATTTGCAAAATATGATTACATGAATTTGGGCGCACGGTTGGCGCAGTGGTTGAGCGATTGACTGTCGCGGGTTCGATTCCCGCACGGAACAAATATTTGTATGACCTGAAGATACGAGTAGTTGTTCCGGCTCTGGGTGTTGTGTATGTGAGTTTATATGTTTGTAAACGCACCCACGATACCGGAAGAAATTCCTAGTGTTTACCCCACACGTTTTATAAAAAAAAGAGCTAAAAAATAACTAAGAACTGGAGAATTCGACGTGTTTATGCTTTAGTATTTTCAAGGGTTTGATTTCGGTAATATAATTTCACGCAATTCGCCTACATTCTCCTATTTCCAGTCCACGTATCAAAAAGGCAAACTCTACAATTGTTTGCTATCTAAATTACCCCTAAACAATGCCTACAGGTCTCAAACCAATTGCCTTTGTTCTAACAAGTTTTGTGGGCCTTTTAAAAAATTTGTATTGGTTGCTAATCATTTTCTAAAAGTAGCTGGTAGAAACGGTTTTTATTCTTATTGTAGTCATACAATAGACGATGAATGTAGACCATCACATTACTATCAGCTTTTTAAACTTTTTCTGTCATTAGAAAACTAACCGTTAGGTATGCCATTCTTCCTTTGCACGAGTATCTTAACAGCACTTAACAGTTACCGAAAGCACAACACCAGAAACTGCCCAATATATCTTGACCGCCCATTGCGGTGCTAGTGACAATGGCGAAATGTCACCAATCTGTCAAATTCAGTACATTGAACTATAGTTCCGCATTCCGCCGCGTAACAAGACATACTGGTTCCCTGCTGGTTCACAAGATAGCTGTCACACCTGTCCTAGATGTATGTGACAGTTAGTGGCCCATAGTGCCCCACTTGTCATTGTTGATCAAAGGTTCCGTTGCTTTTCAGAACAGTGTATTTGAATTTAGATCGCTCCGCCCTGTAGAGTGTGCAGTGTAGTACAGTGGCGTGTAGATACGCAATTTGTATGTACGAGCTTTGCAAATTGTGTTGTTAAGGGGCAAGTGTTCTCAAACGTTTCTAGATCTCGTTTACCGTATTATCGTGTGTCGCGACTGAGCGTCAACGTAAAGAAAGCAAGAAACTCGTGTGTTTTTTTTGCCTTTGCGATAATTTTGTTCACAACTAGCATTGCAAGTAGAAACAACAATCCTTCTAAAACTTTGGAAGTTTTAAAAGTCTAATATCCGTAATTTAAAACGGTCGAAATCTTCTCGCAATCAAATTAACTCAATGAGAATTTCATCAACATTAGCCTTTTAGTGTTCCCACTGCTGGGACACAGGCCTCCTCTCTGTAAGAGAGGGAATGGGCCTTAATCCACCACGCAGGCCTAGTGCGGGTTGGTGGATGTCACGTCTGCGAAGTTTTGGTTCTAGGACATGCCGGTTTCCTCACGATGTTTTCCTTCACCGTTTTGAGAGCGTTGGTGATGAAATAATTTACACAATACGTTCAATTGGGATGACGGATACAAATTATCCGCGGCGTGGAATTCAGTGATTCAAAAAGCATTACCTCGTTTTGTGCAGTAGGCTAACTTACAGAATAACGACACGGTCAGTGTTGTGTGTAGAAATGTGAGGGTAGAGGAAGAATTTTCTGCCCCAACGCAGCCACGTTGCAACACGGCCGAAACGTTGAGTGAAATAGTTAAATAAATAATCGAAATCATCGCGTTAAATTCCCGTGATATATTGTTTTCAATTATGGAGTTTTAAAGTTATGCCTACGGGCTTTGCACCTCGGAATATTACTCTAGGTTACACTAGTCGACGGCACGAACTATTTTGTGCGCGGGGTTAAAATGCATTTATAACAACCGGCAACACGTGCGGAAGAGATAAATGCTGTGATGAGCAGTAGGAAGCTAGTTCGCGTACGAATACACACTTTTGCAAATTTGTAGCGAAATGGATAATTATTTAGAACGAAATTTTATAATCAGACCTTTGGGAGTCTGGATATCATGAAAAAACGACTAAACGTATCTGTTCAAAATTAAATTATTTGTATTGTTGAACTACTAATCTATTCCTGTATGGTGGCCGTTTTTCAATTTTCTGTCTTCTTATGGCATTTATTTGCGCCCAAAAATGCGTTAAAATTAGTGTCGAAATGTGGAACTTTCGACGCTCATAACTTTCAAATATTTTAATTTTTTACTTGTTTGCTTCCATACAGGGCTAGATAATGATGAGAAAAATTGATATCACTTTTTATTTTGAACGTACATCGTCAAACAGTGGAATAATCCCTAGACTACGTTTGTATGGAAGAGTTTTCGACTAGTGTACCCATAATAATAAATATTTATAGAAATAAACTCAACGCCATTAAACCTCAACATTTTTTAGGACATAACAGGAGGGAATGCCCGGTGTGATACGAAAAGCCATGTTGTTTGGTTAATCAATAGGCTAGCTTTTTGTAAAGTTGATGGCATCGGCAGTTTAATTGAGTTGATTGTGTGCGATAACATGGAAGCCTGCATTGGTTCATCAAAAATCGATCGGAAACACAATGAAATCAATTAATCGACAAAATATTACGTCGAGTTATGATGTGGGGTTCCATTGTCATAAATATCATTATAATAAATATGTATCTATTTCTGAACGTTTATAATTTAAGGACACTACAACACGCTATAAGTTGTTGTTAGACATAGCAACCATACCAGATGATATATTGTTTGAATCTCCAGAGATCAGAATGGACATCAGTCAGTCAGTTTCTTCACGAGTAAGATCGCTGGTTAACGACATGATCTCGAAAAGGAATATTTCCATCCTATTTAAACGAATTAACCTTTCATTTATAATTCGGCCGGTCCCTTATTAAAACACAACTTCAATAATTGTCACTCCAAACACGATAATGAGACAGGTACACAGGCTTATTTGTTTTATAAAACAAACAGGCTGCCTTGCCCAATATTTTCCCGTGAAATTACTGGTAATTTGCCGGAGGTTAGTGTAACATCTAACGAGTTCTTAGACCTATTTAAGTGATGAAGGGTTGTTTTAAGTGTCACTGAAAGCCTAACAAAGGAGTGAAAATGCCGACTCACGGCCTGCCAACCTTTATCTACGGTCTACCTTAAAATTATAGTGAAAGTAAATAACGTTATTAGTGGCGTTCTAAATGAATGTATTGTGTTGGATATTCGTGTTCGTGTGAGTTGGGTAGTGGTAAACTGCTGGTCGCTCGGTCTGAAATTGCCCTTATTGCGTTGCAGGTTGACATTATGGGTAACGAAATATAGAGTTAATGGTCCAGCTGGGCTGTTCGCAGGGTTGATAAAGGTAATTTGCGGGAACCTATACCTAACCCAAAGGTATTTTCGTACTTCACTGCTCGCAGTGCCCACAGCCCATAGCTGAAATTCTTTATTGAAACAAATGTCCTACCTCGAGATGGCGTAATCATTGCCACATTCTAATTTACGAATTAAGTAAAAGGTTTCTACAAAATAGTAATTGAAAACACTATCTCGCTCAACGTAAATTGCAAACATTATGTCGCTCAGCGTAAATTGAAAACACTATATCGTTCAACGTATTTTCTTGGCATAAGATCAAAGTTTAACTAAAATTTCACGACTAGAATAATAGATCATTATGTAAGCGTCATCTTTGAGCTGATCTCTGTGAAAAAGAAAAAGATCCCGCTATACTAATCATCCTATTCATTGAGTTTAACAACTTGTGAACCCGCTAGCTAAACTTACCCACGCAACTTGAAAATGGCGACGGGAAATTGGTAAGTTAGCTGAAAATCTATCACAACTATGTAGGGATAAGTATAGCAAAGTTACGTGCACATGAGAGACCTATAATTACAACAAGATTGTAGAATGTATTGTGTAAGTATGTGTTACTGTAAAACCCCTAACTAGGGAAAATGTAAAAACTAGGATTCACCAATAAACTTGCAATGGTCTATGAGGAATCTCTTATTTCGGGCTTTTACCAAACAATTACATGGAATCAATCAGCAATCCATGCAATGTTACTGTATAAGTTCAAACTACGGTAAAACCTAGAATTTACCAGCAAATCCTAGGATTTACCAAGTCTTACTGGTAAAAGTACGAAGTGAACTATGATTATCGCTAATTTCGGGCTTTTACTAGCAATCCACAGGATAAATCTTAGGATTTACTCACTATGATACGAAATGATGAGAACAATTAAGGACTGAATGATTAGCTTTACTTATTCATTAATTAACAGTAAAATACAAACATGATTTTAAAACATTTTCGAATGTTTTTAAACAGATTTAAACAGACGGTACTTCACACCTGAACAGCTGCTCATCTTGTCTAAAGAGCAAGTTCGGTCGTGCATGGAGTACTGCTCTCTCCTCTGGGACGGATCTGCCAAATACTAGCTTGATGCACTTAAGTCGATTGACGGTCGCGTCAAAGCTCCAGAGCCTCGAACATCGACGCCGAGTTGCCAGCCTGTCGGTTTTTATCGGTTACATTTCGGGGAGTGTGCGACGGAACTGCACAATTTGATTCCACCTTGCCTTTTCCATCATCGGACTACAAGACGTACGGCCATGCGCCATCAGTTCATGGTGGACATTCCACCCATACGCACAAAGCGTTTTGTTAATACTTTCATTGTGCGCACAGCTAAGGAGTGGAGTTCCATTCCGGAGTCTCTGTTCCCTGATAGCTACAACCTTGGGGTCTTTAAGTCAAGAGTGAATAGGTAACTTCTAGGCAAGCGTGCTTCACTGTAGACCACGTCATTGTTTACCATCAGGTAAGATAGTTGTCAAACGCGAGCCTATAGATATTTTTTTTTTAAAATCATTTTTGAAAATTAAATGACATTTGACAATGACATTATAAGTTTTTATCTAAACTCTGGAGGAAATCCTAGGGGATCCTGAGGGTAAACCCCCGAAATAAACGATTATTATAGATTATTTCGGACTTTTACCGGTAAGACTTGGTAAATTTTAGGATATACCGGTAAATCCTAGTTTTTACCGTATTTCGGGCTTTTAAAGTAACACAAATACTGAATCTGATTATACTGGAAGCAGAGTTTTATAACAATTCGCAAGTCCCATAATATGTATTATTTCAGTGTAGTTTGAAAAAGCTAGGCTGATTGAAAGAGCACTTCCAAATGTTTCACTCTTAAGGTTACACTAGTCGACGGCGCGAACTATTTTATGCGCGGGGTTAAAATGCCTGCTATCTCATCCGACACCTCGTGCGAAAGAGATAGATGCTGTGATGAGCAGTAAGAAGCTAGTTCGCGTACGAATTAGAACTTTTGCAAGTTTGTAGCGAAATGGATAATGATTTATGACGAAAACGAGAGCGCGAAATTTTATAAACAGACCTTTGGGAGTCTAGATATCATGAAAAAACGACTAAATTTATATTTTCAAAATAAAATTATTTGCATTGTTGAACTACTAATCTATCTCTGTATGGTGGCCGTTTTGCAAATTTCCTTCTTCTTATGGTATTTAATGCCGCCCAATGATGCGTTAAAATTAGTGTTGAAATATGGAACTTTCAACGCTCATAACTTTCAAATATTTTTCTTTTTACTTTTTTGTTTCCATACAGGGCTAGATAATGATAAGACAAATTGATATCATTTATTTTGAACGTACATCGTCCAACAGGGAGTAATTTCTAGACTACGTTTGAATGGAAGTATTATCGACTAGTGTAACCTTAAACATAAAGATCTTTTTGGGATCGGTTTCACAATTTTTAATTTGATTTTCCAATTCAGTATCAAATTTAATTTTAACAAAACTACAAAGCTACTGCTACTCAGAAGGTTCCACATCAAAGAGTTCCACATCCTTTGACATGTCCACCACGTACAAACAAGTAAACAAACCGACTAATATTAGAGTTACTGTGTGTTAGTTACTATTTACCATCAGATAGATACCAGTAGACTGATATTGCCATTAGATATTATGTTTGCCGACAGTGGTATTGGATGTAATCTCTCGCATTTCGGAGAGGCACGTCTGTGGGACTTAGGATGCGTTTATATTTTGGTAGAGTACTCGTAGTTAGTTTTTAAGTATGGGTGGCTAAAAAGCAGCCGTACATATTCATAGACAAGCTAGAAACTCAAAGACATCTGTGAAGTTTCCATTATTTACACATTAAGGTCTTTATGTTTCTGGGAGAGTCTGAGTGTGTGCGCATGTAAACTGTTGTAGCTTGGGTTGCTATACTAATGTATTCGGCAGTCATTACGAGTAATCAGAATGCCAAAATTTCAAAACCGTTCGAATGTTCTAATATTAGCGTTGCATAGTAGCCTAGTGGTAAATCAGATAGTACTTTTTCAATGTTTAAAAATATTAATAAAAATAACCTGACTGCTTAAGAAGCGAACTTAGAAAACGTAAACAAGAAGAAAATCATGCTGTGCAGTCGGATGGTACAATACATATTCGCGAGCGGCTGACCAAAGGTGAACGCGCACCTAGAGTAGACGCACCGCAGGAACTGCACGAGAGGCGGTCTTTTAGCCACTAGGCCACCACGACTATATATTTTAGCCACTACTTTTAAACATATAAGTATTACATATTTTAGAAATCATCTCTTAAAATCCTTTATTTTTATTTTTACCCACAAAATGGGTTTGGAAGAAAACAAATGGACCCCACAATATGGCGCCCAAAATCCGCCATCTTTCTTTTTTTCAATTTTAATGTAGCCAGTGACATTCACAAGGTTAAAATCAGCCTACACTCTTGGTCTCTACTCTAGTACGCCACATAGGAACGAACATACATACATAAACTGATAAACACATTGCATTTTTTTTCCTTTGCGTCGCGAAGTCGGGCAAAAAATGTGCTCGTTAATGAAACGGACCTGAGTAATTTAGAGTTTTATATTACTACCAACTATTTTAGAGTCAAAAAACACTGATTGTGTAAGTATCTACGCTCTAGTTTCCCACTGGCTTTTCCAGCGGATATCGCAGATTACCTACGCGTGATTCAAACAGTCATCAAATGGGACTAAGTACCAATGTAAACAGACCCTCATGTTATTTTATCGATAGGATACCCACTAATAGTGTTGTTCTGTGTTTTCCCAATTATCTTTAATGTGCTGCCCGTGGAAGTCATATTAAATTACCGGATAGAGTGAGATTGCGTTAGGGGGAGTGAGATTGGGTTACTCATTACATCCGGTCCGTGTCCGTGAAATTTCGGTTCCGTAGTAGCCGTAGTACTTCTCGTATGGAAGCAGCTGGTCTTTGATAATTCAGAAAATTTTGATCTCGGCACTCAAATCACGGTCACGGATCACGGACTCGGACGTGTAGTGCGTACCCGCCCTTATGTTGTATGGTTTATTTTTTTCTGAGAAATTAATTGACGATGTTTTTGTTGGATCCCTACACAGCAGTTGACATTTCTTTTCACCGTGATGAGAGTAAGGGCTCCTCCAATTTAGACGTTTCGTGTCGGATTGCAGTGGTGCGTTTGTCGCACTGCTCACGTCCGTCTGATTATTTCCATACAATTTATCCACCAAGAGTGCAGTGCGGCACGCACGCACAACAACAGGACGAGTATTTGTGTGCATAAATTCCGACACGAAACGACTAAATTGTAAGAGCCCTAGAGAGAAGAAGAGATCGCAAGAGCTATACGGGATTAACCCGAAAATCGATCCATCTAATCGCTGACATTGTGTGTGCGAAAAGCGTTGTTCTACTCACAGCTGGTCTTCGATACTTTTGATGTCGGTGTAGATTTTAAACTTACCTGAAAATAGAAATATAATAATTAGAACAAACGAAAAACCGGCTAAGTGCGAGTCGGACTCGCGCACGTAGGGTTCCGTACCATTATCGCAAAAAACGGCAAAAAAATCACGTTTGTTGTATGGGAGCCCCACTTAAATATTTATTTTATTCTGTTTTTAGTATTTTTTGTTATAGCGGCAACAGAAATACATCATCTGTGAAAATTTCAACTGTCTAGCTATCACGGTTCATTAGATACAGCCTGGTGACAGACGGACAGACAGACAGACAGACGGATCGCGGAGTCTTAGTAATAGGGTCCCGTTTTTACCCTTTGGGTACGGAACCCTAAAAAGCACCTGAGCATTATTATTAGACTCTTCACAAACTTGAACCTATAAAATTACAGCGCTAGTTCATGAGTAATACACTCAAATAATATTCACATAAATAACAAAACAAAGTGCCATTTATATTATTCAAGGCGCCAGGCAGAAATATGCTACTATTAGCTACCAGCATACATATAAGTACTCTGTACGAAACATTTAAGGCCAGTGTCACATCTGCGTTCAAACTGGAGATGTCATAGTCAAATCATTTATTTCAGTTATAAGAATTAAACTTTATTTCAGTTATAAAGTTAAAAATAATTGATTCTAGTCGTTCATACGCAAAAATAGTTTCAACTCAATATGTCGTCTTTTCAGAAAAAAATATTAACAAATGATTATTTATACAATTGATTACATTAATTAGTTAATGATTTTTTTATGAGAGGATGATGCACCGTAGAATAACAATACAGTATAGGTTGTAGTATTACAACCACATCACATCATCAGCGTATTAATGTTCCCACTGCTGGGACACAGGCCTCCTCTCTGTAAGAGGGAATGGGCAGTAATCCACCACGCGGGCCCAGTGCGTGTTGGTGGATGTCACATGTCTTCGAATTTTTGGTTACACAAAGTAAAGCGCCCGCCCGGGGTTTGAACCCACAAGCTGTAAGTCTCGGCCGATATCACTGGGCCACCACTGCTCTCTCATACTACAATAATTAACAACAAAAGAAGATTTATTAACGTTTTCTCTATTGGTTTGGTATTTAATTTAATTTTAGAAGTGGCAAACTATGTTTCCTAAAAAAAACAGGTGATTTTTTAAATTGGAAAACTGTAGAACACTTGGTATTGGTACTGAACCTGGCAGTGGCAGCGCCAAAGGCGAAAGAACTGAAAATTTCAAGTTATCCTGTCTCACTAATGAAACATCGGGTTACAATATTTCCATTACATTAACTCTTAAGTGTTTTCTTCGCTTATTTGGAGCCGATTGCCTTTATCGGTCTTCTGTTACAACTCCACTCAAAACTTGCGGAGGCGGTAGCGGAGGTAGTTGCTGAGGCAGTTGCAGATGCGGAGGTACAAAATCTCGTAGAAGTGCCGAATTTGCGGTGACAGAGCCTTTGCTCCGTAACAACCCTAGTCTAAACAGTGATCCAAGGCGCCAGCCTACGATAAATTTTAGTACTTAAATAGTCGGTTATGCACCATAAACACCCGTACGTGCTTAGACTACAAACATATAGACGGGAAAAACCCAATATCAATTAGCTTTGCTCATTAAAACTTCGATGACACATACCTACATTCGATGATTACTCTTTTTCACTGGAGGAAAATCGAGTGTTTATTTTCCTTTCGATGTATTGAGAGTTTTATTGAACTGCAGTTGAGGTAAAAAAAAGTATGTTTACGTAGCACGATGCTCAAAAAGCCTCGTACGAGTACTTAAACGTCAAAACAAATCGCAATCCTGCATTCGTGTTTTGTTTACACAGTGTTTTAGATACATTTATTTTTTCACTGAGGGACATGATTTTTTTGCGGTGTCTTCGTTTATTAAACACTTTGCTTGTACGTTTTAGGGTTCCGTACCCAAAGGGTAAAAACGGGACCCTATTACTAAGACTTCACTGTCTATCTGTCTGTTTGTCTGTCACCAGGCTGTATCTCATGAACCGTAATGGCTAGACAGTTGATAGTTTTACAGGTGATGTATTTCTGTTGCCGCTATAACACCAAATACCAAAAAAACATTTTTGAAGTCGGTTTGATTTTTTGTAAAAAATATTTTTATTTTCCTCTTTTTAGTTTTGGTAGGTACCTCCAATTAACATGAAAATTATTTATAGCCAAAGTACATCTCATGAAGATGCCAATAAGCCCAAACACGACTAGGATACATTGTTTTATTTCGGAGTTCCAGTGGCCATTGTGGTCTTCTTCATCAGTTCCACTTCACCAAATGATACTTTTTTAGTGTAAATGATTGCATCATTGATGGAAATACCTAAATCGCTATATGTATGCCTATAATATTTGAGGAGTTCCCTCGATTTCTCTAGGATCCCATGATCAGATCCTGGTTTCACGGTGGTACCGTTGGGATATCTCCTTACCAACAAAAAAAGAATCATCAAAATCGGTTTATAAATGACGAAGTTATCCGCGAACACACAAAAAAAAAGAAAACATATATACGGTTGAATTGAGAAAGAAACGTCCTCCTTTTTGGGAAGTCGGTTAAAAACAGAATAAAATGAATATCCCATACTACAAACGTCATTTTGTTGCCGTTTTTTGCGATAGTGGTACGTAACCCTTCGTGCGCGAGGTCGACACGCACTTGACCGGTTTTTGTTACAATTACAGTACAGTATTTTGGCTCTCAGCAATTTTCAAAACGTGTCGAATTGCTACACGTAGTTCCAAGTATTACGTTAATTTCTGTAACATTTACACACAAATGATGACTGTTAAATACGGTGACACAAAATACTAATATGCATAAAATGTTGGTGCGACATCGTATCGTGCGCAAAAATTCTGCAATGACTCACAAAAGGTAGCCCGTTTACAAAAAAAGAAGTATAATGTGCTCGTAAAGTAATAATGGCACATTAGTTGTATTTTGGGGCGTGTTTGGGTTAACTTAGGAAAAACAATTTAGGATTTCCTTAGTATGAATGTGCCATGTAGCGAGTCATGATGAATAGACCATTAGACCTGTCTTTAAAGGAGGCAAATCAGTACTGAGTAGATTTTTTTGTTCAATGTCGTTAGAACAGCGTTGCCAGGATGTAACTTTTGTTACAGTTTACGTAACTTTTGACAGTTTACGTGACCTTCTCATGTAACACGACTCAAAATGTAACTTTTACGTAACTTTACTTTACGGACTTAAATAAAAATATCGAAATATTTGCCAGCAAACAAAAAATAATCGTTAACCGGAACGCATCTATGGAAGTTTTCGTTCGTCGTGTTTGAATGAAAGTGAATTGACGTATTGCATCCTCGTATTTACTTACTCACGTATATTTTTAAATATTCCATCCCACTTACTCCGGCGAGCGATTGAGCGTATTAGTGTCATGTGTCATTTTCCACATGAAATAAGGTAATGTAACTTTTCTCATGAAAATGTATCTTTTTGAGATGTCTCGTGTAATATTAGAATATCTGTCACTGGCAACACTGCGTTAGAACAGCACGCACACCAAAGAAACGATGATTGACCAAAGAAGTATGGATTTTGTGCAAGTTGATACGGTTGTAAAGGGGACGACTTTAAGATAACGGCGAATACAATCGGGTAGTTGACTGAAAATTTGTTTTTTGTCCGTCATTAAGATTAATACAAAATATTGCCACGTTGGTTGGCAATGCTGATTCTCTGGCCAAGGGAAAGCCCAGCCCTCTGGTCACGTGAAGAGTCGACTAACCATTTGAGTGTACCGTGTAATTCGAATGGTCATTTCCCGTGAAATCAGAACCTCTGTAAACCATTCCGATAAAGGGTAGGTACGTCTGTTTGTTTGTTAATGCTAATGAACGAGCGAAGTGGTGCTGGGTGGTGGCCTACAAACTAACCAAATATCCCCAAAAGGCCAGTCTCTGTGATTCGTTTAACAGATATTACATCTGTATTGCCGGCGCTCTGGGATAATGTTTTGCTACTGCCTGTAAATCTTCAAAAGCGGTTTCTGTATTATATTAATAGTCAATTGATTTGGATGAAATTTGGCACACGGGAGACCACTTAGAGACCACTTAGAGACTCGTGCCTTAATTTGTAACACAAATACTCGCTACCGGCAGCCGAATTGCGTAAGTATATTATCCAAAGCAAAAGAATCAATTCCTTCCCAAAAACGACTTTTCGTATCAATATGCACTAAATAAAGTTTGTTTTGGGAAAGAATCGATTCTTTTGCTTTGGATAATATACTTACGCAATTCGGCTGCGGGTGCGCTGGACCCAGTGTAATATTTAATATTTTTCCAAAACTTCTCTCAATATAAGTAAATGTTTCCGGGTTAATGTGTAAATAATGAAAGACAATCTATACTTAATATTATAAAGAGAAAAGATTTTTTTGTTTGTTTGTTTGTTTGTACCGAATAGGCTCCGAAACTACTGGACTGATTTAAAAAAATGTTTCACCAATACAAAGCTACATTATTCTTTAGTAACATTGGCTATTCTTTTACTCTCGGAAACGGGTCCTGTGGGGTGGTCCACGGGAGCGAAGCCGCAGGGAACAGCTATATTCAATAAAATCCTTATATATTTATTGTAAATATCTAAAAAAAATTGTGACAAGATTAACTATAATTATTATAATTAATTAGTTATTTTAAACAAAATCATCAATGTTTTCTTATACTACTAAAACGTACCTACTTCAAAAGCCAAGAATTATACCTGTTCAAGCCAATTACAACAAGTCAAACCTAGAATAAATAAATGAAAACGTTATTTTGCACTTTTTTGTGTTTTGCTTTTGAAGTCGGTTAATTTTTTGTGAAAATGTTTTTATTTCACTCTTTTTAGTTTTAGTACACTATCACTAAAAAGTGAGCAAGTTTTATAGTAAGGTACCGAAAGGATTGACAAAGTTCTCATAAACATATTCGTGCTGCTTGACGCTAAGGTTTTCGATTGTATGTTCCATATCTTGAAAACTGCTGAACTGATTTGGATGAAACTGCCACTATTTACTAAGTTGAGAGATACCTAATGCAATAAAAAAATAATGGTACATTCGGTAAGTAGTTTCGGTGAAATGCGTGGATAAACGTACATATATACACTTATGAAATTTGGCACACATGTTCAGAAGCTTAATTAGATTAACATATCTGAATATTGGGCAATTCCAACAATATTACATATATACCTGTCGAATTGATTACCTTCTTTTTTTGAAGTCGGTAAAAAAGAGTAAATAAGTAGGATATTCACGCGCTGGCAAAAGATAGTGGAGCATAGAATAAGATTTGTTCTCTATGGATTTGTACAATATGTAGGATACGTTAATTTTCATCCCAGTAGTACAATCCCATGACATAATTTTGGAAATTCACGCAGTCGAAGCCGGCATATAATAATTTTATCAGAAAGTTTTAGTAGTTGCTGCTTACTTCTCCCATGGTAAAAACTGAAAAGTACTGGAACGTTCCATGAGTCAGACGCGTTCCAGTACCACAACACCATTATATTAGACCGTTGCGCCCGTCTACTAACAATATTGAATTCACAGACGCTTATGCCCTATGTTCAGTTATTTTGACTGTAAACTTGAGAATATAGGAGGAATAATTTTAAAGTGTCTGTTTTGAGTTTAGTGTGGTTATAAATATGAAATGCTAATCCAGTTAATGCATGAGGTGGAGATATGACAAGGTTCAATATCATCGTCTGGCAAACTATCTAAGCTTGCTTGCACTGTATTTTTATTTTTTTTATTGGGAAAATCCTACCGCACTATTCCCAAACCACTGCAACTCCTGAAAGCCAGAATCAACAATGGCGACCACCTGCCACCCGCAAAGAAATTAATCAGAAAAGAATAACGGAAGAGTAGGAAAAAATATAAATTTCCACTTCCCTCCATACCAAGCAGGAGACAGAACAAACAAGGCCAATAGGCACAAAGGGTCGTTTACAACTGGGATAAGCCCAGTTGCCTAGCACCATGGATTTGGGATTAATATTTCTGGGTCCTAACATTGTGAGCTGTTGTGTGCTTGCACTGTATATTACATGGAGCAATGCAACATGAATTATAGTAGGTGTAGGATTTTGCATACTTATTTAACATCTTCCCTTTCGTGTACTTTACTGAAGACATTATGAAGTATTTCTCGCGTCTCACATAACTTGTTCGACAAATTTTCATGGTAGGGTTGCACGATTTTACCTAAGTCTTTTTCTGTTTATTTTGAAATGCTCGATTTAAAAGCAATAAGTAAGTTCACAGAACAAGTTGCACAACTTTTTTATCGTTACCACATTTTAATAAAAATAGATCCTTAACTGAAAGACTTTTCGAAACAAACAGTTTCAAATTGGACAACCCTGAAAAAGAGACGTAGCTTTGAAATACTACCGACATTGTATTATTCGTGACCCTG
Organism: Orthosia incerta; assembly: GCA_948252205.1. Classification (NCBI taxonomy): domain Eukaryota; kingdom Metazoa; phylum Arthropoda; class Insecta; order Lepidoptera; family Noctuidae; genus Orthosia; species Orthosia incerta. Next base: position 15,493,285 of record OX411748.1, read on the forward strand.
AAGTATTTTCCCGTGTAATCAGTAGCAACACAGCCTATCTTTGTGTTTTTGTATATTCTTTATTACAGTCGAATTTCCCTTTTCGCCTTTTTCTGTGAAGGCCTTCTTCGTAAATATTTTTCGTGCATTTTGTGATCTGTAATTAAAGGATCTTTTAGTAGGTGGAAAAGAAAATGTTGTTTTAAAAGGTTGGAGCTTTTATTTTTAAAGCCTGAAAGAAGCTTTGGTATTTATTAGGAAGGCAATGTAACGTTATGTTCTAAGAACTAAACGCCGGTTTCTGAAGAACAATAAGGTCACAATTAGATTGGTCTACATATTATGGTATTTTTAAGTGGGGGCTTGTGATGTCACTATGTCAGTATAAAGTGTAGCATGGTGTGACGTCACACAATATTTCAACGTACTGTATCGTCATCACCTAATGTTTAAGTGTCAAATGAAAAAAATACATGTCCAATATTTTTTATTAATCTACCACAAAGTAAAAAAAAAAACTGTCAAAATCCCTGTTGGGTAACAGATATATAAATAATCAAGGTAAGTTGATATAAATATCAACACGCAATCAGAAAAAGTTGACAAAAGATTGTAACCAAGGTTTTAACCGCAGCTTTGTCCGATTGAATGCGTCTATCAATCGCAAACAGAAACAAACAGTTGGTAAACAGCTGTTTGTTTCTGGCAGATTGATGAGACTCAGCTGAATCTAGTTATACTGGAAGCCGAAGCCCCAGTAGCGATTGGGGTCGGATTTAGCTTAGTACCAGCATTTTACATGGCGACTGCCTATCTGACCTCCACAACCCAGTAACTGGGCAACACGATACCCCTTGGCAGGATTGATGTTAAATTGCCATGATTTGGTTGATTGTATGCGTAGTAGCATTATATGTGTAAAGCTATATTAACTGCATGTGCGTGTATTTTAGCGTTCGGCGATAAACGCTAATTTGACCGGCTATTATCGGCGCTGGCCACACAAATGTGGGCAGCCAAATTATGTTATTGCTTGGTGGAATTTAGCGGCTATTTAATGCGTTATACCTTGGCTCATTGTTTACACCTGCATCCCACGTTTTATACTTGTGTTCATCATTTCCTCTTGGGTTGGTATTAAATCTGCTGAACCGGCTTTCTCGACTTACTTTGATTTATATCCACATTCATCTGTGCGTTGTAACTGTAGTGCTATACTGTAACAATTTCACCCTAATAAATAGTTACTTAGGTGACCATCAATTGGAATGACAACTCATTTCATGCTCATGACAAGTTTTCACGGTTAGTTTCTTTACAGAATTAACCAACCGCATTGTTATAAGAAATTAAAATGGAACTGATTAAAAAAGGAAAACTCAAGAGAAAATCTCTATCAAAGTGATGCCACCAATTCGCACCAAGCGTTTCTAAACATCCTTCATAATGCGCACAGCAAAAGAGTGGCACTCACTGCCTGCGTCTGTGTTTCCGAACGCATACAACCCGAATCTCTTCAAAGTTAGAGTGAACAGGCTTCTTCTGGGTAAGCTCAATCCATCGTAGACTTTGTCTCTGTCACCTCTGACCTAGACTAGAGTCAAGAGCAAACCCATCACAAATAAAAAAAGAAAAAAAAATATATCTAGCTTTTTATTCTCACTTCATAGCTTCCTCATTTAACATTGTCACGCACTTCAGTTGCGCTAAGGTACCTACTACCTTAGCATTCTAATATTAGTGAATTATACCGCATCCAACAATGCTAGGTAACACAAGTGATCAAAACCACATTATCGTTACATCAGTGATCTCAAAAGAGACGTAGGAGCCGTAACTATAGTGGACCGCCCTTAGTGGTAAAGGTATTAAGTCCATTGAATAGACGGCCAATCGCCAATTACCGGACACAATGCCAAACCAATTTTCAGCTATAGGTACGGGAATTGTTGTTCTTAACAGAAGCTCCTTGATATTGTGTTATATTAATTAATAAAAGTATAATGTTGAAATTCGTTTAGAGGGCTTGCTGGTAAAATGTCAAGAGTCAGGTAAGAACCTTCAAAAATAAAGTACCGATGTACTAGGAGGGATCAAAAAGTAGTGAGAACGACATACTCCTTGGTAAGAGAAAAAAAACAAATACTGGCAGGCATAGCTCAGATACAAATTTTTGTAATATTAATAAAGAAAAAATCTTCGATTCTCTTTTGTTTTTTTCTGAATGTGGAACGAAAATGGAGAAAAACGAAGTGCGAGCCGTTATTAAATACCTCTGTTTAAAAACAGTTAACGACGCAAGAGATTCATTGCGATTTGGAGGCAACATTAGGAGAGTCTGCTCCGCCGTATTCCACTGTCGCAAGGTGGGCTTCTCAATTTCGAGTAGGGAGAACGAGCGCGGAAGACGAACATCGTTGCGGCCATCCATCGACGTCAGTCATCCAAGAAAATGTTTCGAAAGTCGAGAAAATTGTATTGAGCGATCGCAGAGTTACCATCCGATACTTAATTCAAGAAACGGGCATTTCATACGGAAGTATTCAATCCATATTGAAACGGCTGGCAAGGTTATGGCCTTAATATTTTGGGAATCAGAAGGGATATTGTTGAATGATTACCTGGAGCGTGGAACCACTATTACATGCCAATATTATGCAGCTTTAATTCCCAAGTTGAGGAATGCCATTAAAGAGAAAAGGAGAGGGAAACTTCGAAGGAGCGTGCTGTTTCATCACGACAACGCACCCGCGCACAGGTCGGCAGTTGCGATAGCTGCCATTCAACAAGCTGGCTTCGAATTGGTTGACCACCCTTACCCTTATTCACCAGATCTGGCGGCTAGCGATTTTTATCTGTTCCCTAAATTGAACAAATACTTAAGGGGAAACTGGTACGAAGACGATAACGAGGTGATGGATGCCGTGGAGAGCTTTTTGCAGGACCAAGACAAAACTTTTTTTTTGAAAGGGATTGAAGCCTTGGAAAAGCGCTGGACTCGGTGAGTAGAGAGACTCTGAAACTATGTAGAAAAATAAATTATTAAGTTATCAATAGTCATTATATTCTATCTCATTCTCACTACTTTTTGATCCATCCTCGTATAGGTCTATTGATTTGGCTCAAGCGTTACAAGTTCACACACGTGTGTCCCAGTTAACGTTAAATAGGTGATAAACAGGGATGTTTCCCGGGTAGAAAAATTATAATTTTATTTACTTCGTCAGTGAGATTAATAGATTGGACACGTATTTTTTGCTGTACCAGATCATTAAAAATCGACAAAGATAAAAGCATCAAAGTTTAGGAGTGGGGGCTTGTGACGTCACTATGTTAGTATAAAGTGTACTAACGGCGTGACGTCACACGATAATTCAACGCATTATATCGTCGTTACTTTACGTTTACGTGTCAAAAGAAAATATACGTGTCCAATATTTTTTATTAGTCCACCTGACGGACAAAAAACTAATTTTCAGATAACATCCCTATTTAGCAAATGAAAGACCATGCAGCTGAAAAACGAATGTACCTTTTTTGTTGCGCATTTTTAGATGATATTTTTTTAGACACACAGCTTCAGGTTTATTTAGAACAATAACCGAACTGAAATAGAAATAAGAGCATCTGCTCGAACCTACGAATAGCATTTCGCAGAAGCAATGCTTTATATTTTTTTAAGACAGCACGTTTTTTTAACTACCATTAATCTTGTGAATGTTTCATTGTTCTTGACATGATCGCGGTATGTTTCATCACGTTTTACGACCAAGGAAATTTACAATGTACTTTTGAGAGAAGAACCTGTTAGACTATATGTTTTGCTATGAAAGTAAAGCTTGCCTAGCAGCTTTAATTAGCACAAAATATCTAGTAATTTTTGAATAAAAGTGGGTATGAAACAATACAGGAACTTCCTCACTGGGACCATTCTTTCGTGAGCATTTGTAAACAAGCAATCGTAAGCGAGCAACAAATGCTTCCCAGCGAGCCCAGCATTCACTTTCGACCAAAATAATGAACGTTCGAGTCGAACATTCCCTTGCGAGCTTGGAGCATTCCAATACGATATCGTTAAGGGCTGATTTCACCAACGATACTAATCGCGATTAATATAATTGGTGTAATCGGCCCTAAATGTCATTCATTCGATAAAACGATTGATCAAGAAGGTCATAAGATCAAGGAACTGTTCCTTGCTTTACAAGTGGCCTGTAATATTCCTACATACATACTCATTCATTTTATAATCTGAGTACTCGCTTTCGAGCTTTTTATTTGCATGAACATTCGAATACGAGCCGTTTCCGTGAAAATCGTTGCGAGACGTCCACCGGCCAAAGTTCGCGCTTGTGTATAAGCTTTGTAACGCTCGGCTCAACGTCCACACCACTCGAATATTCGACGTCGAATGCTCATTACACGTGAATGCTCTCAGTGACGTTCCTGTAGGAATTACCTGCTCGTAATAGAATCAATTAACACGAGAAATTGGCTTTCCCTTGTTTAACAAAACTCCAAACTTAGACAAAGACTACAGTAATAATTAAATTGTTATCCTTTATGCTCATAACAATTAACAATCTGCAAAATTAAATGGATGCCAATCTGTATTAATCTACATCTAAATCATAAAGCGTATTAGTTATAGGCTTTACCTTACCTTGTACTTACTACTGAATATACTTAGCAATATTCAACTATAAGGGTGATTTTCCACAAGATAAAGCGGTGAGTGAGGAAAATATTATCTAATGATGGGGTCACTTCATTTTCCTAGCCTGGTTGTGCGCATCTCTAGTGGAAAAGGGCTTTCAAAAGTGAACGAATTTGTACATAAAAAAAATTGGGTGTCTGTAAGGTCCGTTCACGGACGATAGTTTTACGTGACAACGTCATGTTACGGCGCAAGCAGAACGCTCAAGCCGATCGTGCCTTTCGCTCGCTCGTGTAGCGCTCTCGCTCCGATCGTAACGTAACAATGAGTCATCCTTTTTCGTGCGTGCAGCCGGCGTTCATCAATTTATTAGACGTTGTCAAGTCAAAAAAAAAAATTGGTTGTCTGTTAAGTCGGTTTACGGACGATAGTTTACTGCTACAACATCATAACAAAACATTGATGAAATCATTGCATACTTAACGATACAATTAACGTCATTGTAACGTTACGATTATAACGTTACAATGAGCGTAATGTTACATTGAGCGTAACGTTACATTGAGTCATCCTTTTCGTGCATGCAGCCGGCGTTCATTAATTTATTAGACGAAAAGCTAGAGATGTGTGGTATGTGTACGTCACTCAATGACAGCAATCGAATTGAGCAAAGCATCCACAACGCATTCTAGCTCCACTCAGCTATACACCGTTCACTGCTTCGCTACGCATCCTCGCACCGTGCAAGACTGCAAACTCTTTGCACAGTTTGATGGAACGATCACACGTTTTCACAGTGCCGATACACGTTCTCGCACCGTCTAGCTACTTCGTGGAACTCTGGTGGAAAAGCCCTTGTGGTCGGATGTTGTGCAGAAACACAACTAAGTAATGAGATTTCACACAAAGAATTAGTTAACACACAATTAGACTATATAGAGGCGTTGTATTGTACTGAGTCCATCAATCCTAGATTGTATCTATCGCAATTCGGATCTCAAAATCTTTGATGGAAAAGCTCCTTTATCGTGTTCTATTATATCATTCAGAAGTCAATCAACAGCCAATGCCGCGCAATTATCGGCCAATTTGAGTTATTGCTTTGAAACATCTAACAGCTCATTCACATCACATATTGTGAGGTTATTATTTATGGATTACGGAATCATCATGCGAATAGTTAGGTTGAATTATGATTTCTGTTTGTTGTTGTAGAGTGACTAAAAGCGCGGCGGAACATGGTGGCGGCTCAGTTGTTGGATATTTTTGTTTACCATCGCCCTCAGTCTCTTGCTATGCGAAAAAACTTAGCTATAGAAATGGAAACCTAAATGTTTCATTGCTGACTTGCTATACGCTTTTGTTCAAACTTTTGTAAATTTTTAAGTCGAGCGCCAGCTGTGTTACATTATTTCCCGATCTGGGCATGCAGTCTCGATATAAATAGCGATGCCATCGCAAACTACCGATCGCTAAATATTAGCGAAAAAATTCGCTTGCCGTAGCAACGATAACGATAAATGCAAGTCTCGATAGCCGAGTTAGCGAGCAAAATGGTCACTATCTTATGTACGCTAACGAAAATCGTATTCATGGTGCGGTGATTTTATTGTAAAATATTAGCATTAAAAAAAGCCTTGTATTCTAGGGAAAATTAATGGACAAGATATTCTCAAGTACCTAATTATTTTACTTTGAAAATTAATTAAAAAAATACATAAAAAATATTAAGTAATTAATTGGCCATCCTCTAAATCTTTCACCCCGGTTTCGTGCAATTTGCCGCCGAATTAACATATTGCGTCTGTGTTCGAGCACGACCAAATCCCACGCTAAATACTCAACAGCCATAATACTCTTATTATTATTTTGTTAAAGATATGCAATGAACTCTTTCCTCCCGTAAAAATCACTGCATAGTTCGTTCATGTGCAAAACGGTTTTAACAATATTGATTGTAACATTGTTATAACATGGATTTCCCACTCGCATGACCCGGTTCTATAAAAGCGGATGTTGTTATGAAAAAATGATTGTGCATTAAATGGTAATCGTAGTTTTCCGGAATTAATATTATTGTGAATGTTTTCTATTTCTCATTTTAAAATGGTTTTTATTTTTACTAAACTTGCCTGCTTTTTATATCTGCTGGCATGTACCTATTTTGCAAGTTTATAGAAAAAATTACATTAGCAAAAATTTTAGGATAAGTATTCAAGGTCCTTCGCTATCAATAAGAACTAACTAAGAAGACAGACTAAGAGAGGGAGAGATATTTAACTCAGAAGAGTCTAAGTTAATCATCAATACGCTAAGAAGAAGATTACATAAATGTTGTGAAAAGAGCGATTTAAGGGAAACCCCTTCTGAGCAATGAGCATATTAACAAGGGGACTAGAATAATTCTTTTTTAACTGACTTCAAAACACATAGAAATACAGTCGAAACTCGTTTGGAGTGTATTTTGTTCTCAATTCGACTGTGATTCTATGTATGTTATCTCACAACTAGGTGATACGATTGTGATGATTATTTTTTATTTGAAAGCTGTTGATTTTCATGTTTTCCCATTTAAATTTGATCAAGATCTGATGAAGAACTTCGATGATATACAACAGAACTCTTCAATAAATGACGGAAAATCGCCCAAGATTACTGCAATCGCATGTCTGTTTATTGTTTACTCTATTTCATAACATAACATCACGCCGGTTTGGTCTAAAGGGGTAAGTAGATGTGTACAGTTCACCCTAGTACACTCTAATTTCACCGGTTGTGTTCAAGTTTCATGTTATTCTGGTAATCTATTCTAGTATAACTGTGGGCTTTATAATCTATGTACTACAACAAAAAATTGATGTATAAAAAGTTAAATAAAAATACCTGTGGGGCTCCCGGAAGCGGCTTAATTAACTCTAACATCTGATGTGGCCACATCCTCACACGAAAAAGAAGAAGAAGACACAAAAATACAACGGGCTTCCAAATAAAACCACTACAAAGTGAAAAATAACTTCAATTTTGGAAGTCGGTGTCAAAAAACGAAGAAACAAAAACAGAACACGGACTGCCGAAATTGAAGTATTTTTCACTTTGTAGTGTTTTTATTTGGAAGTCGATTGTATTTAAAAAAAAAGGTTTTATTACATGTTATGAGACTAGCTTCTGCCAGCGGCTTCGCCCGTGTGAATGTCGAAAATTATCCCAACTATAAAACGTATCCTATGTGTTATTCCATACTATAATCTATCTCTGTGCCAAATTTCATCCAGATCCGTTCAGCCGTTTGAGCGTGAAGAAGTAACAAACATACACACTCGCCAATGTAATATTAGTGTGAAGACACAAATTAGATACCTAAGTTGTATTACAATTGAAATGTCAATAGCATTAACATTTAATAGAATCTACATTGACTGTTGAATAATAGGTCAGGGATATTTTAAGTGCATTTAAAAATATCATGCCATTATGTTCTTGGGAACACGTATGATATTTTTAATTCTCTGTCAGATTTTGCGGTTTGGCATTTACTCGTATATCAATGGAAGATAGATTATAAGTGGAGTTCACAATAGGGAATACGCATGAAAAAAAAATATTTGTCGTTTGACCAGTTTATAGATTAAAAGACTAAAATAAAATACTAATAGTAAAAGAAAAACAAAATTGATCGGCAAACGAAAGAAACATAACAATTTAAATAAATATATCTTTCCCTCTCTACGAAAACGCCGTTTTCTATGGCAGCTGTATGAGCGTCGTGCCATCTGACGTCATTTGGCACGACGGATTTATTCTCAACTTTGACGCTTTATAACTTCGTCTCTGATCGACATACTTAAAAAAATCTTTCATATTTGTTTACTATAGTTAATAAGTATTTCATTGAGCAAATAAAAAAACTACATGCATATGCTATTGTGCAACACACAATCTATCTACCTAACCTTCACCCAACTAATTTAGAGTCGGCTTCAGTCTAACTGGATGCCAGGATGTTACATAGAGCGACTGCTTATCTGATCTCCAAAACCCAGTAACTGGACAACATGATATTCGTTGGCCAGACTGGTAACGACTGTCAAAGATCTGCAAGTGACAGCCTTCAGTTTAATGTGCTTTCCGAAGCACGGAGAAGTTGCGGCACGTAATGGATGACGATCACCCATCCACGGACCGACATCGTCATGCGTTGCTTTACCTTGAGTATCAAAACATGTGGCTGTTATTATTTATCCACAAGCACATCAAACATATTGTGCAACATGCAATGTAGCCATTTTGGTGTAATGCAAGTCAGCTTAATTGGTCTGTTTTGCGATGTAATTACATCGTACGATCGCTTAGCAGTCGAAATTAGCTAATTTTGCTGTTGCATATGCATATTATTTGCAGTCACGGTATTTACCTTTAATCCAATCATTTATTTATGTACACATAAAAAGAATACAGATAGAAGAGCACAAAGTTACTGCTTATTTCAAATTTCTTCCAGCAGACTTGCGACAGGAAAGTTGGATGATTGACGACGACACAGTGTATAGAAAGAAATAAGGAAATTTAAATAACTTAACTAAAGCACTACTCATTATAAACTTTAAAATTGCATGCAAAGTAAGCTTATTTAATTTTAAGTGATACTAATTACTTAAAAACATATATTGTTCGCGACGAAGCGTCATCAACCATACTAAATGGTTCATAGAAATTGAAGTTTGTATGTGTAGACATGTCTGCTTACCACGGCGCGCCACCTGATACTAAAATGAATTTTAGAGGCACGTTTATATTTATACTAAAATTTTACCTACATTTTTTGAGATAGTAGTATAATGTTTTTAGTGTTTGTCAGTATGTTATAGGGTTCAATAGTTCACCCTTAACAGAGTAAAATCATTAGAAAGCATACTGATAAGAGTTATCATAGTAAAAAACATAAATTTCTGTCATACGATACGTCTGTGCTCGGCGACGGATTAGTTCCGAATGAACCGTGAGAGGGAACCACACGTTATTTATAGTTTTGGTGGTTTTTGAAAATATTATAGTAATTAAAATCATGTTTTTAAGGGCTTATCCTATGTACTGGACATGAAATCAGTACATAATGATGAAACTATGTGAAGACCACATAGTTTCTGCTATGTAAATAGGAATATTGACTTGATATCTCAAACACCAAATATATGGTTTTAGGTCATTTTAGGGTATATGGGGGACCTAGACCGGGACAGGAAGCCTATATACACCTCATAGTTAGCGTAGTCTTTTATATAAAGCCCATTTACTTGAGATATCAAGTCAGTATATAATAGAAAAACTGCTGTTTATCTGGTTTTTGGCAATCGCTTACGGTTTTAGGTGCCCTAAGTACCTAGAAACATATAGGTGTACTGGTAAAAGTACTACCATTGGAAAGCCTGCTAAAAGGGCTTCCAGGCGGTTTCTAGATGGGAAGAATCGCTTGGATAGTCAACGAGATAAGCAGTCGTGAAAAATGTAAACAACGTAAAACGTTGAAATTTGTAGACCCTTCAGGTGGAATAACTCCATGAAGGGAATAGATGTACTCATGGTGTAAGTACTTTCGGATGGCTTGCTGGACTAGCTACCAAGCCATCACTTTGGAGCGAAAATCGCTCAAGTAGTTTAAGTACAATTCCAGAAAATAGGTTTCTGGAAATGTAATTTTTAGTCAGTTTTTGGCACTCCCCGGGACTATACACCCCTGGGAATTCCGAAAATAAGGAATTTTTGGGGACCTCCCGATGGCCCGTTAAACGCACCATCGTGTTGTCCCAATCTTATTAGTGTTTTTATATCTAATTTCTCTGATAGCTGGGCGCAAAGAAAGTGACCAGCTATCAAATTTGTACATATCAAGGCACCTTATGTGCATATGACCTAGATAGACTTACATAAACACTAGAAATGTAAAGTGTGGTCTATTGGCTACCAGAATCCCCATAATAGGCGGTGATTGCCTGGTTAGCCTAAGTAGGAAGTCCTAAAGTCGGTGAAATGACTTAGGAATTTATAGATTCGTTACATAAGGGATGATATCCCATAGAAGATTCCCGAAAATAAGCTTTTTCTAGACGTCAACAGACAGCCTGCTATTGGCACCAGCAGGTCAACCCAACCTATAGATATCCTTAGACTAGGTTAAAAGCTATTAAGGTTTTAACTGGGAAATAAAGGGAATTGTCCTTTCATTTCATGGAAATAGTCTAGGGAAGCTATCAATACCTGGAAATTAGGTATATTGATTAGATACATAGATAGGGGGCGTTACTGTGTTACAGTACGAAGGAATCCAGCTATTGATAGCACCATGGAAGGGGTGCGGTAACCCTATTTACCAAATATGTATAAGGGTTTTTTACATAAATAAAAATTATTTTCGGCGAGAATTTGCGGGGCTCTCAATAATGGCACGATGCGAGGGTATAAAGAACCCCCGGGCCCAAAATAGAATTTGTAGTCATCCAAAGCTAGTCGCTTGTACTTGTCTTAGTAAATAAGAAGTAATTCTTATATAGAATCAAGTCTCAGAAATTGTTGAGAGCCCTAGAATCGTGCCGTGTACTGAATAACTTAGTGTTTCATTTAATTCATCGACTTCAACCCTTATGAAGACATCCCTTTTCGATCCTGTCGAGCTGAACCTCGGAACCTGGACACCAGGAGTGCTGATCCAGAAGTAGGCAACCCGGAATCTGGAAATAACTCAAGTACAGCCAACACATCGTTGAATCGTTAGAGTCGATTTGCAACCCTACGTCACTGCTGCAGCTAGGCATCCAAGAGCCTTTGTTTTCGTTGATGTGGATGGGGCGTTCAGCGGCAATGGCCAGAAGGTTTACGCCCTTCTTTTCTCGGGGCCAATGAACACGCTACGTCCTGCACATTTAATGGTCCTTGCGAGCCAGATTTTGGAGCCTGGCGTCCCGGCAAAATTCGACGACCATCACATTTAATGGTCCTATCGAGCCGAATTTTGGAGCCTGGAGAGCCCCAGGACGTCGGGAACAGTAGATCCAGAAAAAACAACTGGGTGCCTGCATATTAAGTCGGCTACGTGCAACACAACGTTGACCCGTTCGAGCCGAAATTCGAAGTCTGGAGCGCCCCAGGACGTCAGGAAGAAACAGTGGTGGAATTAATTTTTCGAATTTTGGAGAAATTAATTTCACAAATAAACCAAAAATCGACGTGCACTGCAGGGAACAAGTCCTACGTGCCCTATTTGCCGCTGGATCCAAGAGGTAAAATTCTGGAGACAGTTATTGAAAATACCCTATTTTTTCAATAATTGTAAGAAAATAGAAGAAATTTTCTGTGAGCCGCAAAATGCTGTATGAAGACAGATGCGCATCCTTGAAGCCCCAAGAATAGTTCCTGAAGACTTATCGCTGAAAACTACCCTATGTTATCAGTGATTTGTTCTAGAACTGAACGCTTGTTTATTCAACCAAGAATACTCGTTCAGAAGATTGGATTACGTCTTTGACGCGGAAGAATAGTTCCTGAAGACTTATCGCTGAAAACTACCCTTATGTTTTTAGCGATTTGTTTAAAAAACGAGCGCCCGTCAGAAAAATACAAGACGTGCGTTTAGAAGGCTGATGTGCATCCTTGATGATTGAAGAATAATTCCTGAAGCCTTATGACTGAAAACAACCCCTATGTTTTCAGGAAAATTTTGAAGACTGAATTTTCGTCAGTGAATGGAAGAAACGTACTCTGAAGACTTAGATACGTTTCGGATGTACTGACTAAGCGGTTCCTGAAGCACTATCACTGAAAATAACTTTGACGTTTCGGTGATTTATTTGAAGATTGAATTTTCTTCAATCAAGCAAGATACGTGCTCGGAAGATTGATGCACGGCTCTGATGCTTTGGACAAGCAGTTCATGAAGCATCACCACCGAAAAGTAACCTTGACTTTTCGGTGATTTAGAATTTGATTGAATTATAGTCAATCAAATAGAACATACACGTTTATGGGAAAAATAAACTTGTATAGCAAATGCCTGAAGTTTCCTGAAGACTTATCACTGACCGTAAGTTTTTAGTGATTTTTTATTTGAAGATTGAATTATAGTCAATCGAAGTGGAGGTTAACTTCTGGAGATCGTCGGTTTGAACGCTGAAGCCCGGAACTGGGACTTATCTTTGAAAACTAACTTCGAGTTTTCAAAAGAAAATATTTCAACAACAATGCCGATAACCAGATCCAAAGGCAAGACGCCGGAGGCATGGACCGTGGAGTTGGATCAGCCAGCTGGCATCAGACATGAGCTGCCGCCGTGTTCACCTTCCACAACCGAAGGGACCGAGCCGTCGGACGAGCAGCGCCATCTAGCGCCTCAAACTGAAAGCACTCCGACGCATCAACCAATAGAAACTGATCAAGCGGTTTCTACCAGAGTAACCAGATTAGAAGGAGCTTCAGACACAACATTGAAACCTTCTCAGAAAGAGAAGATTTCCGAAGAAGACAGACGTACAGCGATGCCGATGACTACCCGGGGTGACGCCCGTATCGAACATAGCCGTCCGCCGTCAACTAGAGTGACTCGGTCACGAAAAAACATAGACAAAGCTCGCGAAGACTTACTCAAAATTAAGTTGGAGCTTGCACAACTGGCACTTCAGAGAGCGGAGGAAGAGGGTTCCGAAGCTGAATACCTGGATGACAGAAACTCGAATGACGAGTACGTGCGTTCATGGCTAGAAGAGGCACCAGAACCTCAGCCTGAGAAGGAGGATAACGTCGTTGAAGGGGGAACCAGAAATTCTATGCATAGACCCCTGACTGCGGCCGCCACCAAATCGCAAATAGAAGGTCAGCATCCTAAGGAGAGAGAAGTGCGAAAGCCTCCAGTTGCAGCGTCAGCTGAGTGTACAGGAGGTCAGAGGGATAGTCTCCGTCCATTCTTGACGGAGTTGACGTCCGCTATAGCGTCGCTAGCCGACAGGAAAATAGAACAGCGGGACCAACCGAACCCCTCTGCGTCGAAATTCGTCATGACATTGCCGAATTTCAATGGTTCTCATACTGAATGGCTATCATTTCGGGCCATATATGAGACAACTCGAGCGTACTTTACGGACATCGAGAATACAGCGAGGCTGAGGAGAAGCTTACATGGACGTGCAATGGAAACCGTCAGCTCAGAACTCATCGGACATGCCAGGCCCGATGACATCATGAAGGAACTCGAGCTGCAGTTCGGCCGTCCAGACTCCATAGCGCAAGCTGAAACAGATAGATTACGCGGACTGCCGCGCTGCAGTGAGTCACCAAGAGACATCTGCGCGTTTGCAAGTCGCGTAAGAGGTGCTGTAGTCACGCTCCGCGCGTTAAAAAAGGGTCATTACCTTATGAACGCGGAGCTTATGCGATTGTTAACAGAGAAGTTACCCAATTCGCTACGAGCACAATGGTACCGATCATATTCGGAGAAGTACCAATCGGTGCCAGATATTTCATTGTTCAGTAATTTCATATCTGAACAGGCACACTTCTGTAGTCCATTCGCCCCACCCGAAGGCATCGCTTCGGCCGAGGCGAACACCAACAGACGCGTCACACAAAGGACGCATATAGCTACGGACCAACCGGTAGGAAAATGCCGTGTTTGCGACGTGGGACATCACTACGCCACTGGATGTGCACAATTCAGGGGCGTAGCTGTCGAGAAAAGATGGGAGCTAGCGAAAAAACACAATCTATGTTATCGCTGCCTTCAACATCGACGAGGCAACCACACTTGTAAGAGAAAACAGTGTGGCCAAGACGGGTGCAGAGATACGCACCATCGGCTTCTTCATAGGAAGAAGCAACAGCAGAGGGAAGCCAACAAGAAGCCCGATGTTCCTGAATCCCGCAAGGATCCTCAGGAAACGGTGGCCAGTTTCGGGTCACCATCGAGCCAGGCGTACCTCAAGATAGTGCCGGTCCGGGTAATCGGACCGGCGGGAGAGGTAGCAACATACGCTCTCCTAGACGATGGGTCCACCGTTTCGCTGATGGATGAAGACATCGCGAGGCAAGTCGGGGCAGAGGGCCCTGTGGACCCGCTCAAGATCGGTGCGATAGGCAACACCATGCTCACCACCCCATGCTCAAGAAGAGTCAAGGTGACGCTGGTTAGCCCGCAAGAGAGAAGGGTACAATTTAAAGCACGTACTATACCTAAACTCAGCTTGGCAAAACAAACAGTGAGCGATAGGGTTGTCGCACGCTGCAAGCATTTAACCGACTTGAGAAAAGAGTTGATGTACAACAATGGCGTGCCAAAAATACTCGTCGGCCAAGACAACTGGCATTTGTTATTGGCCAGCGAGATTCGCAGAGGTCCAAGACACCAACCAATTGCGTCACTTACAGCGATGGGTTGGACACTACATGGCGCGCACAGTAGTTTACTACGACAACAAGTACATCATGTCAATAGAATAACAACTGATGACAATTTGGATCATCAGTTGCGCGAACATTTCGCCATAGAATCGTTGTGCATAAACCCACAGCGACCCGCCTCTGACCCAGCAAGAAGGGCAGAGGACATTTTGAATCGATCAACTGTCCAATTAGAGAATGGACACATCGAAACCGCCATGCTTTGGCGTAATGAGCATGCTGAGATGCCAGATAGCTTTGAGACAGCTCTGAAGAGGCTCGTCTCAACAGAAAAGAAGCTGGACAAGAACCAGGAACTTCTAAGAAGATACTCAGACCAGATGGACTCGCTAATTGCGAAAGGGTACGCTGAAAGGGCACCCGCAATTAGCACGCCGGGCAAAACTTGGTACCTCCCACACTTCGATGTCTTCAACCCAATGAAGCCAGACAAACTTCGCATCGTACATGACGCTGCCGCCAAATCGAGAGGAATGTCACTGAATGACTTCCTGTTAACTGGGCCCGACCTATTACAGTCGCTGCCAGGCGTAATGATGCGGTTTCGCCGCCACTGCGTCGCAATAACCGGTGACATAGCGGAGATGTTCATGCAAGTGAAGGTGCGGAGCCAAGACCGAGACGCGCTTCGCTACCTGTGGAGGGGAAACCGCAGAGAAGGAGCGCCAGAAGAATATAGAATGACGTCCATCATTTTCGGCGCAGCCAGTTCGCCTTGCACAGCAATTTTTGCAAAGAACTGGAACGCAAACAAATATATAGAGAAGCACCCTGAAGCTGTGGATGCTATACTACGTAGTCATTATATGGATGACTACCTAGATAGTTATAGAACTATCGAGAAGGCGGCAGAAGTCGCTAGTATGGTGCGAAAAATACACCTACAGGCGAGGTTTGAACTCAAGAAATGGGTTTCAAATAGCTCGCAGCTCCTAGAAAAAATGGACCCATCGCACATACAAACTGAGATGGTATCCATTGGAGATATAGATACGTCGGAAAAGATACTCGGCCTCATATGGAGGCCAGGCGAAGACACGCTGGGTTTCAACCTCACACTCGCGCGTCTGCCTGAGGGTATCTTGGACCGAGAGGCGCCCACCAAGCGAGAGGCGCTCAGAATAGTAGCGTCGCTATACGACCCACTCGGACTCGCCTCGCCAGTAACCATCAAGGCGAAGCAAATATTGCAAGAAGCATGGAGGCGAGGCGTCGACTGGGATCAGAGGCTAGATGTTGACCTAGCATTACAATGGAAAATTTGGGTACAACATTTACGCCAACTAAAAAACGTTAGCGTACCAAGATGCTATCCTGGATATAGCGACGCTATAGAAATGCAGGTGCATGTGTTCACTGATGCAAGCGAGATGGCATATGCTACCGCTATATACTGGCGGGCCACGACCGTGGAAGGCAAGCACTTAATAAGCCTTGTTATGGCGAAAGCGCGGGTGGCCCCACTGAAACTGCTTTCGATACCGAGACTCGAACTTCAGGCCGCGGTATTGGGAACCCGCGTAGCCGCAGCAGTGATGAGTGAACACGACTGCAAGCCCACGTCAGTAACGTATTGGTCAGATAGCAAGACCGTACTGACCTGGATTAGAAGAGGAGCGAGAGTATACAAACCTTTCGTTGCTCACCGAATAGCTGCTATTGAAGACAATAGCAAAGTCGAAGATTGGCGATGGATACCCACCAAGATGAACATCGCTGATGCAGCAACCCGTGACGTGCCACTGCGGTTCAACTCGGACCACGAGTGGTACTGCGGGCCGAGTTTTTTGTCTCTTGGGCCCGAATTATGGCCCACAGAGAAACCTCCGACTACAAACGACACGGGAGAAGAAAAAACTTTCGTTGTCACAGAAGGGGACAAGAAGAGCTTCATAGAAGCCGTTCCAGAGCCAAGCAGATTCTCCAGATGGGAGCGACTGCTTCGTGCGACCGCCACAGTTCTGCGTTTTATATCTCTTTGCAAAAATAGAACAGAGATAACGTCCTATAAACGGACGAGAAAAAACGCTGAAAAGGACCCAGACTGGCGCAAGAAGCCCGCTGTACCTGCACAGAAGCAGAAGCAGGCATGCAGAGCACCAACCCAGGTCAACAGACAAATCATAGAAGCAGAATTTCTCCAAGAAGCTGAGAAAATACTTGTCCAGGTCGCACAACAACAATCGTTCGCTTCAGAGTTAGCGAATGTTGAAGAAATAAATAAAAATAGCTCGCTGCGACCTTTACAAATTCAGGTCGTCGACGGCGTGCTGCGACTAAGAAGTCGCATAGCAGCTACGCAAGAGGTAGCTGAAGAAGTGATGCGCCCGCCTATATTACATGGCGACCATCACATAACGCAGTTGTACATAGACTGGACACATCGCAGTCTACAACATAGTGGCACCGAACTCACAATTAATGAGGTACGGCAGCACTACTGGGTCGTGAAGATGCGACCAACAGCGAAGAAGGTGATAGCAAGATGCCTGCATTGCCGTATACGCAAGGCACAGCCACCAGTACCTGCGACCGGCGACCATCCGAAAACGCGCCTCGCTCACCATAAGAGGCCGTTTACATATACCGGGCTCGACTATTTCGGCCCGCTATCCGTCACCGTCGGTCGGCAGCATCAGAAGAGATACGTAGCACTATTTACGTGTCTCACATCAAGGGCGGTGCACCTTGAAATCGCCGCCAGCCTTAGCGCAGACTCCGCCATATTGGCGCTGCGCCGATTCGCCGCACGCAGAGGATGCCCAGCTGAGATACACTCAGACAATGGCACCAACATGCACGGCGCCGACAGAGAGCTGCGAGACGCCTTCAAAACAGAGGCAAGTCGTAGAGGCATCGTATGGCGCTTCATAACGCCATCAGCGCCATTCATGGGAGGCGCCTGGGAGCGCCTAGTTCGTTGTGTAAAAAACACACTATACAATGTACTTACAGAAAAACACCCCACCGAAGAGGTGTTGTCCACACTGATTTGTGAGGCAGAGTACATTGTAAATAGCCGACCATTGACACACGTGTCGGTAGATGGTGATGATGATGAATCCATCACACCGAATCACCTCTTGCTCGGTGGGTCAGCCAGACTACCTACACCTGGCACGTTCACCGAGCAAGATATAGACAGCAGGAAAATATGGCGACGATCACAGATCCTCGCTGATATGTTCTGGAGTCGCTGGGTCAGAGAGTACCTGCCGGAGCTCCAAAACCGGCGGGAGCCACATAGTAGTGGGCCCAGATTTAAAGTGGGTGACCCTGTCCTGATAGCCGACGGCCAGCTGCCCCGCAATACGTGGCCGCGAGGCCGCATTGTGGCCGTGTATCCAGGAATCGACGGAGAAATCCGGACCGCTGAGGTACGCACGCTTGGCGGTACCTTGAAGCGTCCGGTGAAGAAACTCGTCCCACTGCCCCAGTAACCAGAGATGCCGGAGCGGCGACCGTCCTCTCGGTGGGCCTGGCCGGCAGCCGAGAAATGCCGTCCGTCGCTCACCGAAGGAATGCAGCGCCGCGCCGACAACACTTCGAGTCGACACAGCACTGCACGGCGGGAGATATGTTCGCGACGAAGCGTCATCAACCATACTAAATGGTTCATAGAAATTGAAGTTTGTATGTGTAGACATGTCTGCTTACCACGGCGCGCCACCTGATACTAAAATGAATTTTAGAGGCACGTTTATATTTATACTAAAATTTTACCTACATTTTTTGAGATAGTAGTATAATGTTTTTAGTGTTTGTCAGTATGTTATAGGGTTCAATAGTTCACCCTTAACAGAGTAAAATCATTAGAAAGCATACTGATAAGAGTTATCATAGTAAAAAACATAAATTTCTGTCATACGATACGTCTGTGCTCGGCGACGGATTAGTTCCGAATGAACCGTGAGAGGGAACCACACGTTATTTATAGTTTTGGTGGTTTTTGAAAATATTATAGTAATTAAAATCATGTTTTTAAGGGCTTATCCTATGTACTGGACATGAAATCAGTACATAATGATGAAACTATGTGAAGACCACATAGTTTCTGCTATGTAAATAGGAATATTGACTTGATATCTCAAACACCAAATATATGGTTTTAGGTCATTTTAGGGTATATGGGGGACCTAGACCGGGACAGGAAGCCTATATACACCTCATAGTTAGCGTAGTCTTTTATATAAAGCCCATTTACTTGAGATATCAAGTCAGTATATAATAGAAAAACTGCTGTTTATCTGGTTTTTGGCAATCGCTTACGGTTTTAGGTGCCCTAAGTACCTAGAAACATATAGGTGTACTGGTAAAAGTACTACCATTGGAAAGCCTGCTAAAAGGGCTTCCAGGCGGTTTCTAGATGGGAAGAATCGCTTGGATAGTCAACGAGATAAGCAGTCGTGAAAAATGTAAACAACGTAAAACGTTGAAATTTGTAGACCCTTCAGGTGGAATAACTCCATGAAGGGAATAGATGTACTCATGGTGTAAGTACTTTCGGATGGCTTGCTGGACTAGCTACCAAGCCATCACTTTGGAGCGAAAATCGCTCAAGTAGTTTAAGTACAATTCCAGAAAATAGGTTTCTGGAAATGTAATTTTTAGTCAGTTTTTGGCACTCCCCGGGACTATACACCCCTGGGAATTCCGAAAATAAGGAATTTTTGGGGACCTCCCGATGGCCCGTTAAACGCACCATCGTGTTGTCCCAATCTTATTAGTGTTTTTATATCTAATTTCTCTGATAGCTGGGCGCAAAGAAAGTGACCAGCTATCAAATTTGTACATATCAAGGCACCTTATGTGCATATGACCTAGATAGACTTACATAAACACTAGAAATGTAAAGTGTGGTCTATTGGCTACCAGAATCCCCATAATAGGCGGTGATTGCCTGGTTAGCCTAAGTAGGAAGTCCTAAAGTCGGTGAAATGACTTAGGAATTTATAGATTCGTTACATAAGGGATGATATCCCATAGAAGATTCCCGAAAATAAGCTTTTTCTAGACGTCAACAGACAGCCTGCTATTGGCACCAGCAGGTCAACCCAACCTATAGATATCCTTAGACTAGGTTAAAAGCTATTAAGGTTTTAACTGGGAAATAAAGGGAATTGTCCTTTCATTTCATGGAAATAGTCTAGGGAAGCTATCAATACCTGGAAATTAGGTATATTGATTAGATACATAGATAGGGGGCGTTACTGTGTTACAGTACGAAGGAATCCAGCTATTGATAGCACCATGGAAGGGGTGCGGTAACCCTATTTACCAAATATGTATAAGGGTTTTTTACATAAATAAAAATTATTTTCGGCGAGAATTTGCGGGGCTCTCAATAATGGCACGATGCGAGGGTATAAAGAACCCCCGGGCCCAAAATAGAATTTGTAGTCATCCAAAGCTAGTCGCTTGTACTTGTCTTAGTAAATAAGAAGTAATTCTTATATAGAATCAAGTCTCAGAAATTGTTGAGAGCCCTAGAATCGTGCCGTGTACTGAATAACTTAGTGTTTCATTTAATTCATCGACTTCAACCCTTATGAAGACATCCCTTTTCGATCCTGTCGAGCTGAACCTCGGAACCTGGACACCAGGAGTGCTGATCCAGAAGTAGGCAACCCGGAATCTGGAAATAACTCAAGTACAGCCAACACATCGTTGAATCGTTAGAGTCGATTTGCAACCCTACGTCACTGCTGCAGCTAGGCATCCAAGAGCCTTTGTTTTCGTTGATGTGGATGGGGCGTTCAGCGGCAATGGCCAGAAGGTTTACGCCCTTCTTTTCTCGGGGCCAATGAACACGCTACGTCCTGCACATATATCGTTTTTGTATTTAAGTTATGGAATATCTTTTAAATTTGTCCAATACTGGAGGAGGAAATTGGCGAGAGCAAAACCTTGAATTATGACTTTTTACTTAGGAAATTCAGTCGGCGCTCTCGGCATTTCCTCTTAATAACCCGAAAAATGATTCTTATGCAAATATCTTTGAAAGCTACAAAGCTGTCATCCCAAACATACGATATATACATAACAACAGACGAAAAAAAACAATTAACCAGCTATTCAAAGACTTTGGCAGCATGAAGTCATCACAATTTGACAGTTCAGTTCACGGTCGGTCACGGCTGTAATAGACAAGGTCGTACTCCCACAATGGGATTGTTTGTCTATGGTGACGAAATCCCGGTAGTAATCTATCTCTTGTTCGTTAAACGATCTGTGGTATTTGATGGCGTTACTAAGTGAGTGGTTGATTATTTATCATGGCGGCTAATGAGTAAAAAATTGTTTGTATGTTGGTATTGTGTACTTTTTTTAGTTTCATCTATGATTTAGCTCGTCCAGGTGTCTTTTGCCTACCGCAGGAGACGCCCTGGGCGTCGGAAGTAGCAAGCCGATTCCCGGCCACCCTGGGCGCGGGCTTGCGGACGACGAGTAATGGGTAGCTCGCCGTTCCATAAGGACCAAGCCCGAGTCGACAGTCGTCGAAGTCTGACAAGCTTCAACCAGAGCGGGAGAAGTCATTGGATGATTTCCAACTAAAAAATCTTTCGCCTGACATGATAATAATGCATCAATTGTTTTTAAGTTAGAGCGAAATGTAATGTTCAATTACAACAATTTGTTTTTAAGCCAGAGAGCAGTGGTGGCGCAGTGGTAACGGCCCTGCCTTACGTGTCGTAGGTCGTGAGTTTGAACCCAGGCAGGCGCTTTACTTTGTGTAAATTATTTCATCACCACTGATCTTAAATCGGTGAAGGAAAAAATCGTGAGGAAACCGGCATGTCTTAGAATAGAACCAAAAATTCGAAGACATGTGACCTCCACCAAACCGCACTGGGTCCGCGTGGTGAATTAAGGCCCATTACCTCTGTGCCTGTGTCCCAGCAGTGGGAACATTATAAGGCTGATGATGATTTAAATTACATTTTTATTTTATTTATTCGTTTATCCTGGCACTGGAACGCCATGCAGCAATTACACCAATGGAGCTTATACTTATATAAAACTAACTACAAGTCCAGGGTTTCTCACGGTGTATTCCATCACCGGTGTCATCGATGTCAATGATAAACTTAGAAAGTACATAACTATGAACTGAAAAAGTTACATTGTCCGGATTTGAACACACAACCTCAAGCACCAGAGGTGAGGTCTCAGCCACTGGGCCACCACAACATTAAACATAAAGTTTTAGAGCGCTTTTAATTTAGACGTTTGATGTCGGACTGCTGCGGCGCCGTAGCGGTGCGGGTGTCGTACTGCGCACGATCTTTTGTTTTTTTTTTCATTTAATTTATACACCATGAGCGCAGTGCGGCGACACAGTGTGTAAATTGTACGGATAGAAGCAACCGGTCGTGCGCAGTACGACACTCGCGCGGCGCAGCAGCAGTCCGACATCAGAAGTCTAAATTGATAGAGCCCTTATAAAAAATAAAAAAAATAATATTTCGGACAAGTTACATCCATATGGGTTATCAAACGAGAAAACTTATACCTATGTTAGTACACTCTTAATTTCTAAAAAAATAATATCTAAAAAACTTATAAGCTGAAGATTTTTATTTTGACAGTCACAGGAGTATTCAACAGTGTAGACAGCCGTGTCGAGAGCCTTTCTGATAGGTCTCTACCTAAATACTGATAACCTCTAAAGAGACAGGTATAGTGTCCGATGTTTGTAAGTGGCCTTTTAAATAAGTTTATTTTTCATCTCTATTATTACGTGCTTTAAAGTAAAGAAATTCAAATTATTTATTTGTAAAAACATAGGTACAATATAATAAGATCTAATTCCAATGTTCCTGACATCGCTATGTTTAACCTATATTGGCATACAAATTTTGGATACATTTATAATTCTAATTTTAAAATATATATTTTATGCAATGTATTATTTAAATTGTTATGAAAGTTAAATTAGATACCAATAATAAGATTCATTAAATCGAATTGAGCATGAATAAACCGGACATTTGACTCACATAAAAAATATACAATATACTCATACCTAATTATTATTTTACAATGCATGTCCTCGAAAAGAGCGTTTTCCAAGCAGCTAAACTGTGCGGAAAGTGTCACGTTTTTTACTAGTGCTTTTTACTTTCCTGTACTTTTTTAATTTTTAACTCTACGTCAGCCCGCCGCATAGAGTTTTTATTATTTGAGAAACGTTTTAAAATTAGTTAAGTACAGATTATCATTCATCTAAAAAGTAAAACAAAACTAATACCTCATTTAAGGCGTTTTTAATTACGCTAGATTTAGATTTTGATCAATAAATTAATACTAAATATTCATTAAATATGTTTGGCAGAATGAATATTTTGCTCGTGCCTTTTTGCGTTACGACGTGACAGCTATTTGCACATACGCAGTAGAACTATGAACTATTAGTTAATCTGTGGATAGGCTGAGCGCCCTTGAATAAGCGCCATTTTATTAATTTCTTGCTTGGTTCAGATATATTTTTTTATTTTGCACAGATATATTTTTTTATTTTCTCGCACAGTGCATAGTAAAATGTTGTATGATACATGTGCGTAAGATGATTTCCGACTCGTGTCGATTTATCCACTCACTCGCTTCGCTCGCTCGTGAATAAAAATGGTCATCATCATCGGAAATCACCTACTTCCCGCACTTGTAGCATAAATAACTATATTTGAATTGTCTGTTAAGAATTCTCCAATGGAAAAGTACACTTTTTTAACCATAAAATCTGTTACCATTCAAAATAGATTATTACTCGATAACGTCAGTGTTTTATAATGCATAATTTTAGCCATTCGCAAAAAAAAACGCGCAAGTATTTAAATACCACAAGTTTTTATGCAGTCTTTTATTTTACTAGCTAAAATAAATATGTAGCTCATTGTGGTAATGATGAACGATTTTCAATACATAATATTGTGTTTTTTTTTCCAAAACTTTTTGCTTGAGTTAATGTATTAATTGACAGGGCTTAGGCACATTTTGGCCTTAAGTCGTGTTTTTATCAATATTTTTCATAAAATTTCCTAAACACAAAATACTTTGAGTTCCTATCAGAAAAATACCTGACACTATTCTTGATTTAGCTGAGCTGAACTTTATCGTACAATTAAAACAAAAAAAAACTTCAGTAATAAACCTTAAAATTACAAGAAAACCATTGTTTTTTTTAGCATCGAAGATACGTATCTTACAATTATTCCTGCTGATTTAACTTGGCCGAACTTTATCGCTCGATTAAGATTATGAGCCACAGAATTTAAAACCTACAGTAGAACCTTTGTTTCGTTCACCAAGAAGATACAATTTTTAAAGTTATTCCAGGCACATCGGTTACACCGACACGATCCGCCAAAACAAAACGAAATGCAAGGAAACTTGTGAATCGGCACGTAGGGAAGAGGTTTAGATACATTCTGCTGCAATTTCGATACACCTTCGTGCTGGCAATGCAGGCAGGTGATTCAGTGTTCGATATTTTGGGACTGTTTCCGGTTGTTTGATAAATATTCGTGTGAGTTTTCTATGTGAATGGTTTGAGCGGTCCATCAACTTGGCGAATTGGTTCTCCATGTCTTGCCTAGCTGGCTGAGATTGGGTTCAAAATGCGATATACGTTGCAATATATTTTTTACTATGAATGAATTCTTTTAGATTACTAACTGAGGCATACGTGTTGCATGCGCCACTTTTTTTAAATTATTATTAAGCGATAAGATAGCATTAGACTACTATCTCACCTGAAGGTAAGCGATGGTGTGGTCGACGGTGAAGCACGCTTGCCTAGATGTAACTTATTCACTCTTGACTTAAATACCCCTAGGTTGTAGCTATCAGGAAATAAAGACTCTGGCAGAGAATTCCACTCCTTAGCTGTGCGCACAATGAAAGTATTCGCAAAGCGCTTTGTGCGTAAGGGTGGGATGTCCACCATGTACCGATGGCGCATTGCCGTACGTCTTGCCGTATGGAAAGGGCTCGGCGGAATCAAATTGTGGAGTTCCATCGAACACTCTCCGAAATGTAACCGATAATAAACCGACAGGCTGGCAACTCGGCGTCGATGTTCGAGACTCTGGAGCTTTGTCGCAATCTGTGAATCGTTACCAATAAGCCTCTTGGCCTGTCTGTCAATCGACTCAAGAGCATCAAGCTGGCATTTGGCAAATCCGTCCCAGATGAGAGCAGTACTCCATGCATGACCGAACTTGCGCTTTACACAAGTTGAGCAGCTATTCCGGCGTGAAGTACTGTGTCACCTTTGCCAGGATCCCCAGCAGTGACCAATTAGGGGGACAGTTTTTGTAATTTTTGTCAAAAACTGCTGATTTTCAGTCTTATTTGAAAAAGTGACTATTGATTTTTAATCATATATCGTTGTAAAATAATTTCAGGGACCCCCTAACCTTACTCTAATACTTAATAATATAACTAAATAATAAAATAACTTAACTCTAATGACCTTAGAACTCTAAGAACTTATGGTCACCCGATCATGAGCTCTTAGATTAAGTTTATTTGTGTAAGGGATAGATAAATATGACTTGTATACATCTCTCCCATAAGCACACTCAAAATAAACTTATTCTAAGATCTTATGGTCACAACAAGAGTATATGGTGCTGTAGGTGTGCGGTGACATAGTTGCGAAAAACCACGCAGATGCAGCATGAATGTTTGAATATTATTATTGATTAGCCACAAAAATTTGATATCAAAACCCTTATTGTTAAATTTCATACACATACACGATTAATATTAATTCTATTGTTACTGTAAATTACTCAAATAATATTCATAATGCTTTCAACATACTACATACTAGTAATTACAGCAATTCTAATTGTGGATAAGCTTATAGCTCCGATACACATATTATGATAATGGGCCAGCTATGAATATTTCAGTTTAACTAATTTGTTGTTAAGCCTGATAATAAATAATAATTTCATTCTGATTATGAAATTATTTTAAAATCATTATTTGCAATTTGTATTTCGAATGCCGATATGTTATGATGAAAGAATGCATGCAGTTCATTAAAATTAATCCCCGATCAAAATGTTACGATTTGTATTGTCGAAGTACATATCCACTTCAACAATGAGCTGTTTCCAATAATATTCATAGTCAGAATATTATTAATTTCCGAAAACTTTGTTCAGAAATGAAATTCACTAGAAAGCCTTTGGTATTTTCATATTTCTCTAGTTGACTTTAGGGAGGTATCATCTGGCATTTTTTTAAGTAAATGATGAAATAAAGGTGTTTTTAAAGGTTGATAACAGTTTGCGACATATCAGATAGGGTTAAACACAACGATACAACAGTATAACCACAGAACAAAAAAAACGCCTTCTCTGTTCTGTGAATATAACGATACAGATACATATTTGAGTAACAGGTTATAAAGCTGTATAATTTGAATGATATTTATGACATGGTATAATTTTATTATAATTTATGATATTCTAAAATTTTTGTAATCTTCATCATCAGCCTTTTTAACACGCTTTTATTAGCTTGTTATGTATGTATCTATGTATCTATGTATCAATGTAACGGAATCTTTGAACGTGATTTTCACCCACTTCAAAACGTTGGATTGATTTGAAACTTTGCACACTTATCAAGGACCGATGACAATGCAATAATTTAAACAGTTTGTCCCATTATCCTTACCATTAAAGCGTGTTTTTTAGTTTTTAGAACTACAATTTATTATTTAATGTTTCCACTGCTGGGAGACAGGCCTCCTTTCTGTGAGAGGGAATGGGCCGTAATCCACCACGCGGGCCCAGTGCGGGTTGGTTGATGTCATATGTCTTAGATTTTTTGGTTCTAGGATTATGAGAGCAGTGGTGATGAAATAATTTACTCAAAGCAGAGCAGTGGTGGACCAGTAGTAGAGGCCGCGACTCACAAGTTGTAGGTCGTGAGTTCGAACCCCAGCAGGCGCTTTACTTTGTGTAAATTTTGGTAATAATGTATGGCATTTTATATTTTTTATAATGATTTACGACATGTAAATAATAATTGGTGACATTGTATAATTTAAATAATAATTTTGCATGTCTAAGCTGGTACAACACAGTGAACAGCGCATTCATTTAACATCTGGTAATGTATAATTATATACTGTATTGCGCAATAAAGATTTGAATTTAAATTTGTATCGAAGTTTACATACCCAAACCAGGATTTTATTTTTGTTATGGCATAACTAAAACCTTATATAATAATTAAAATTTACGTTATCAACTTACCTAAGCTTTACAGCCATTACCTAAATACCCATCTATGTTTATAGTAGGCATAAACAACATTATCGGTCAATGTAATTATTGTCATCGTTTATGAAACTAGTTAATATGTAATTACGGCAAAATCAAGCATTTAACGCGTCCATGAGAGGGTTAGAATAAATGCTTACCGAGGCTAGCCTGTTAACCCTTAATCTGAGCTTACATTGCTTATTTTCAGCATATCGGGCAATAATTGGCCGAGTTGTTGAAAATGGGAAGCGGGCGAAAATGCGCAGGATGTAATGGGGCAAACAATTGTAATTTTTGAAAAACTGGTTCATTATTATTTTATTAGATACCTCTAATTGATAATTAAAGTGCTGTTTAGTAGGTTACTATATCGCACTTAGATATTCATTATTGCTCCTTTTGAGATAAATAGTTAAAGTATTGATTTAGAGCAACAATTTAGAATAAATTGTAGTTCTAAAAACTAAAAAAACACGCTTTATTCGTAAATTGAACTAAAAAGTCGCTAATCCTGAAGACCCTGGTAAGAAAACTGGGACAAACTATTTAAATTATTTCATTGTCATCGGTCCTTGATAAGTGTGCAAGGTTTCAAATCAATCCGACGTTTTAAAGGGGGTGAAAATCACGTTCAATGATTCCTTTACATTGATGCATACATACCAAGCTAATAAAAGCGTGTTAAAAATAAACAAAATCCACAGTTGAATTATAAGAATTAGCACACAAGAATATCTAAATCAACACAATAATTTTAAGAATTAGCACACATGAATATCTAAATCAATACAATAATTTTACAGTAATGGCACCAATATAACACAAAAAAGAAAGCGACATATTGATTAACATAGTACGAGAGTATTTCCAGCAGCAAATCTGATGCAAGTAAACTTTTTATTTTTATTTTCACGTATTGGTCATCACATTAAATTACTTGATGTGATAATAGCCTGAACTATTAAAGTTGCTCATGTAAGTGTACCCTTACAAAACTTGAGCCACTTGGGGCTCTAACAATTTATAACTACGAAGTTTAAGTTCCCCACTTTATTACCCAGCTATCTTGTCGGGGGATTGTTGCAAATAATTTCAACTATTTTCTTGTTAATTGTTATTTTGAGATAAATTCTTTGTTAAGTATACGCCGATAGGTTTGTGTGGGATGCTGTAGCGTTGGTAGATTGTACTACAATATACTTTCAACTTCAAACTATGTTCTTAGCTTATTAAAAGATGGATGGAAACATCTTATTTATTTATATATCTTATAAAAGTATATACAGTGTATAAAATACTTAAATAACTTCATAAACTACAAACATATACACTTAAACCAAAACCTAAAAATATACTTACCTAAAATATGGCGTAAAACTCCTCCACATCGTTGTCCACTGGTAATGTGCCCAAAAGACTGGTAGCATTGCCACGTTGTATTGCAATGCTTATTCTCTGACCCAGGTAAAAGCCAGCCCTTGGGTTTGGAAAGATCTTTAAACAAAGCGTGAGCACTCGGACCCCACGGACCAAGAGTTTCAACCCCAAAAGGCTCGAAAATATAACTACCGATGAAGAAAAAAACCGGCCAAGTGCGAGTCGGACTCGCGCACGAAGGGTTCCGTACCATAATCGCAAAAAACGGCAAAAAAAACTCGTTTGTTGTATGGGAGCCCCACTTAAATATTTATTTTATTCTGTTTTTTAGTATTTGTTGTTATAGCGGCAACAGAAATACATCATCTGTGAAAATTTCAGCCGTCTAGCTATCACGGTTCATGAGATACAGCCTGGTGACAGACGGACAGACAGACAGACGGATCGCGGAGTCTTAATCTTCCTTCAACGTTTTGAGAGCAGTGGTGATGAAATAATTTACACAAAGTAAAGCGCCTGCCTGGGCTCAAACCCACAACTTACAACTTGTAAGACGCTTCAAATTGGCTGGGTTACCACTGCTCTCAAGTTGTATAGTCAAGTTGGTATAGAAAAATTTAATAAACAAGCAGGCATAAACAATCACTACAAAATAAAAAATGAAATTAAATATCAGTGAGTAATGTTTCCTAATTGAGACCACATTATCTGAACGACCGAGTGCAAATATGCAACAGCAATATAACTGCGATGATGTAGATCAACGCGTTTGTCTGTATATACTGACACAAATTAACGCCATACGCCAAATTTCTGCATGCTATTCTTAATATTATGTATGACTATTTACAGCTTATAATGTCGTGCATTGTTTTGAATCTGACAGATGTTGGTAGGTATATACTTAAACTATTTCCAAATTGATTAGCACATTTCACATCTTTGAGTCATTGGCCTTTTAAATAATAACTTTTTGATTATAGTTCGAGTCTGGAAACTATTTAATGCAATATTAATTTGTAGTTCATTAGAACCATGACAGATTTAACCTTCAGTTCAACTTTACGAAATACTATAATCTAGTTTAACGGTTTGAGCTTTACCGAGCTTTTTAATCATCCGCTTCCTAAGGGACTCTTGTTAACATTTTTTATCTTTTTGTCTCGTTTTACTTATTTTTTTAGTTTCTTATGACTTATTGTAGGGCCTATGTTGTCCCCCCATATCTAAGTATTTAAGTAATGCTGTAACATGGAAATATTGTAAAACCAAACCATTTTTTTAAAAGAGTAACCGTGGAGTTTCGTGCCGGTTCTTCTCCATAGGAAACGACTAACCCGAACCGTGCACCTTTTGTCGAAGTTTTATAAGTGCCCATGTAGGCCTACGTGAAATAAAAAAAAAATGATTTTGATTTTGACTGCATACCCTACCTACCCTTCTATAAGAAGGTAATCCTAATTTGTTATAGCAATTGTATGATACCTTGCCATTTATTTAGTCAGAGATCATTTAAATTAAGACTATCTAAACATTACTATGTTTATAAAAACATATAAGTAATTATTAACATTGAAGGATATGAAGAATCGTACTTTCCGATATGTTATCGAGAACGTTCGATTTATTAATTGTAGTATCGGAAACTGGAATATCCCAAAGCTACTGCACGTACGGACCTTGTATCAACACCGATAGTAAACGCAAATATTTTAACAGTACCGTCATAAACAGAGTCTAGTGTTATCTTAATACCTTGAAATATTGGTATACCATCTATGGCTAATCTAAACTAATATTATCCATACTAATATAACAAAAGTAACTCTGTCTATCTGTCTGTTATCTTTTCACGCTTAAACCGATGAACCGATTTAGATAAAATTTGGCATGGCGATAGTTTGAGGCTCTGGAAAGGACATAGTTTCTATCCCGGAAATCATCCTTAAAGGGGTGGAAAGTGGGGTGAAAGTTTGTATAGTGAACCAAAGTAAGGCGGCCACACACCTCCTATATTATTGCCCGATATAAAAAAATAGACTGTGTGAAAGTACTTTTGCCACGCAGACGAAGTCACGGGCTAAAGTTAGTAAATATATGAAGGTTACATTGTTTGTTTGTAAAAGATAATCTCTGGAAGCACACACAAACAAACACACTTACACAAAAACACACGCGCACACATAAACACTCTCACACACACGCACACACAAACTCATACGCACGCAAAAAACACACCCACACATACAAGATACGCGCACTCTCACACATCAAAATTCGAGAGCTGCTTAATTATTTTAAAAATTTATTATTTTCCTTATTTTTTTCAATTCATTACCTTCATTATTTTTATTATTTTCCTTTTTTTTTAAATTCATTACTTCATCAATTTCATTGTTATGCTTATGATGCCACTTAAGAAAAGAGTGAGACAGCTCCGACACAAGTACTATTGTAACTTACTGGGGCTGCCTCAGTTTATGTTTGACACAATGTTTGAGATGAAATAAATATTTTTGTATTTGTACTGAAACCATACTATGACTATAAACAACGAAATATGTCTTAAAACAATCATTCTTCCATTGTGACAGAGAGACGGAGCTATGCAAGACAGATAGTGCTATCCCTCTTTCACAACAGCATTATGATGGTGTTGATTTGTCAGAATATGGCCTCTGGGGGTGACCATAAGCTCTTAGAGCGGTATCAATTTAAGATCGAATAAGGGACAGATGTATATGACTTGTATACATCTGTCACTTACTCGATCTCAAATTGATACCGCTCTAAAAGCTTATGGTCACCCCCCTGATCTGATTACGAATATTGTCGAAGCTGCGGGAAAAATGCACGGTACTGCGGTATAGGGAACAGGGGCGAAGCTGCGGGAAAAAGCTTGTAAATTATACATCATCGTCGTCATCATTTCAACCAAAGACGTCCACTTCTGGCCATAGACCTACCTCAAGCGTCACCACACTGATCAGTCCTGTGCTCCTCGCGGCCTTCAAACGAAAAAAAAAACGACTCCGAAAAAAAAAGGAAGGCGGAGGGTCCTGTGAGAAGTCAATACAACTACATGGGAAAAGTGTTTTCTGCATGAGCCCAAAAATATTGAATAAACTACCGGACAGCATAAAAAGCACCCTTCAACAATTTATGAATAAACTGAAGGCTTGTTTGATACAGAAATGTTATTATTCGATGTAGGTGATTTTTTGAATGACTCTAAGTGTAACATCTCAACATTTAATATTATTTACATTATTTGATACGCTTCAGGGGGTGACCATAAGCTCTTAGATTAAGGTTATTTTGAGTGTGCGTAAGGGACAGATGTTTACAAGTCATATACATCTGGTCCTCGTATGAGGTCTCCCCTGGACTTCACAAAATAATTTATTGGTATCTTAATCAACATTAGTTCATAAATTTGACTCACAAGCTTGATGATGCCATTATTGTTGAATTTTGTATGCCAAAACTCAGACAGAATGTACCCGGCTCATTATATTATTATAACAACTTTATTACAATACTTGCATTCTATCAATCTGCCTAGCCTTTTCCCAACTATATTGAGGTCGGCTTCCAGTCTTACCGGATTCAGCTGAGCAACAGTGTTTTACATGGAGTGACTGCCTATCTGACCTCCACAACCCAGTAACTGGGTAACACGGTACCTCTTGGCAAGACTGATGTCAGATCTGAAGCTTCTGACTACCCATAACGACTGTCATCTTCAAATGACAGCCGAGATCAACGACTTAACGTGCTTGCCGAGGCACGGAGAAAACTCGGTATGTTTAAATGGTCACCCACCCACGGACCGACCTCGTCAAGCGTTGCTTAACCTTGTTAATTGACCAGTGCAGCTGTTATTATTTAGCCACGAGCTCCGAGCTCTCTTATTTGATTGAATTGTAGGCAATCCCAACTGTAATCATTCAGAACTTGGTTACGTGTAATTTAATCTATGAATTACTAGGCCTAAGTGTTAATTTAAAAATGGTCGAAAATATAAATTATGCATAATTAGGTTTGTTACCAATTTTATTTTCATAATTTTGGACAGAATTTATGTGATTACCTGCGTAGGCACCCCTGTGCAAGAATATAGAGCCTGCAAAATTTTGCCAGCAACTGCGATAATGCGGCAGTCGGAGATGCCTGGAAACGTTGGTACTACCGAGATAAAAACGTGTCCTGTGGGGAATCTAGGACATGGTTTACCCATGTTCCACCCAACGAGGATGAACTAATTAACTTCAGTTCAAACTTGGAACTTTGAGTTAGGTCCATAAATATAGCTGTTATACGTTGTTATAACGCGCATGGAAGCAAAGTTTGAACTGAAATCAAAACCGTTTCTAATGCCGTAGAAGTGCGATTAAATATAAAATAGGTATGGCACAGGTTAAAAAGGAGAATAACATTTTCCGAAACATAAAACTCTGGTAAATCCAGTACCGACCTTACTCTGCCATATCTACAAAATATTCACAAAAATGTATACTCGCGCTAAAAGCCGAAATTTGACATATCAGACACCTCACGCCACACCAACGCCTCTAGCGGCGAATTCGAAGCTCAGCCCCCATTCCGTTCAGTGATTGATTAATAAAATCCAGACAAAAAGACTTTATAATGTGTTTTAATTGGAAATAAGATGATCGACTTATCAATTAAAAAAAACATTCGTTTTTTTTTGTGACCACTCATGCATAAATTTGACTTTCACATAGAGTCTGGCAAACGAAAGTAGAGACTGAAAAAGCAACCCCAAACAAAACTAGTATGACATACCTTTTTTTTTCCGGGGTGGAAAATCCTCATTGGATGTCCTCCACCCTGGGGAGGGCGGAGGGGTCTGTCAGACTCGTACTGACTAAAAACCACCCCGGTGTTCCATCTCACACCTACGCTGGGGGTCGCGGGAACAACGATACTTCCGCAACCCCCAGCTAGTGCCGGCCCGCCACTGCGGGCCTCGATCTCGGGTTGGGGGGGAGTGAGGTGTTTGCACCCCCCGCAACGTCTAAGAGGGGCGCGCGTGGACCACTACGCGCCACCACCTCGGGTCCAGATGTGTAGGGGGCGACGGACGTCCCCGAGTCCGTCGCCCTAGGACCCATTTAGGGGGGCCGGAAGAGGGCGTTGTCTGCCCTCCGCCGACGCCCGGCGCGTCTGCTGCGGATCGGGTTAGCGCATGAAATCTCCCTCTCCCTCTCCGCAGCCTCCTTCTGCGAGACGACTGTTTCGCAGAAGGATATCACAGCGTCCCAGGACTCCTCGCTGCCGACCATAGACTCGACTACGGCCGGCAGCGACAGGTCACTGCCCACTTCAGAGATGAGGGCAGGGCAGTGACCTGTCGCTGCCGGCCGTAGTAACCTAATTTGATACTTTAGAATTATTTATTTTATTTCGCCTAAATAAAAATACTATAGGTAATTGAGGTAGGTAATATTTTAGATACATATTATGTATCAATCTCAATAAAAAAAACAACAGTATTCTATAATAATTTTGGTTTATTCAACTTATTAGCGTCATTATAACTTATGAAAAATAACACCACGCGTAAACAATCTTGTTTTTGTTTTGAATTCGACGCCTTTCTCTTGATGTTTTTCTTGATATTTAGACATCATGCGAAACGACATCTCCCGTAATCCACTTTTAATTGTTTTATTCATTTTTCACTTAATAAATGCTAGTATCAAGACCACAACAAATCACCAAAAATTGATGTTGACCTATTACAGCATTGCCATATAAAAAGTTTGCAAATAATTCGAGTGTCTACTTTCGTTTGCCAGACTCTAATCTCATCAAAGAAAATGTGTCTTATTTGTTAACACCCAACCAAATGAAATATGCTAACTAACACAGACAACTAAAACTTTCTGGATATGTCTCCGCAGACGTGATAAATGTGCTTGGCGCTCATTACACTCTACAACATTTATATGTGTCTTTGGAACAAACTCCTCACGTGACTTCAAGAAAATTAAGTTAAAGCCTTGCATAAACTAAAACTACCCTACCATTAAAGTTTAGTATTTGGCTTACAAAACTTGCTTTTATTCGTGTTATTGCTTCGTTTATATGCAGCAATAGGGTGGTTGACAAAACTTATCTATTTAGTCCGTCAGCTTTTTAAGGCGCTATATACGCCCCAATGTTAACGCAGTACTGGCCGTGCGCCCGCTCGATGCCGAAATATCAATTTGAACAGTCTTGTTTGCAAAATATGATTTGATTTACATATGCTATGTTAGTTATGAAGAAATTTCAGCCATCATTTTTTCTGTGTAAAAATATTTTTAAACATCAAAGTCGTTTTGAAGGAGATTCCAAAAGTTGCGAAAAAATATCGTGTTGTTAATTATTTTTTTAAAGCAAAACTATTAGTTACACTTGAAAACCTTTTGTTCAAAATTATGTACATAAATCAGTAATAAATATATATATTTTTCAAACCTTTTAACCTAGCTGTCACTAAGGAGTATGCTTTAGAAAGTTACCGTTTTGCGGTAATAAAGCGTATGTAGGCCCTTAAAATAGCGGCGAGTTCGCGGTGAGTGCTAACGAGTGCCCGTGTTCCCGCCATAAGCGGCACTGGAGTTCATCGTGGCGTTTCAGTGGGTTAGAGTCCCACACAACTGAACTATCTCCCTGTGGTAGCGCAGTATGCATGAGCATTTCCCCAAGCTAAAAAAAAGCTATATAAACTAAAAATATTGGACACAAATATTTTCTATTGCCACGTAAAAAAAAAATTACAACGATACAGTGCGTTGAAATATCGTTTGACGTCACGGTGTGCTACACTTTATACACACAAAGTGACTTCACAAGCCCCCACTCCTTTGATGCATGCGCTTTATCTTTGTAAATTTTTATTTCTTTGTTAAAGCATAAAATACGGGTCCAATATTATTTGATAATCTTACTGACGGACTAAATAGAATTATCATTTGTCTACTCATAAACATCCCTATCTTTCTAGGTACTTTGTGTAGGTACTTATGTGGTTTTAGTATTTCTCAGTAGGAGCCTGGAATTGGGACTTGTAAGTAAGATGCCAATAGGCTAGCCCTGATTATGTGGGACTTAAACATAACTGGAGAAAAGTGGGTGCAGGTTGCACTTTTCTCCAGTTATGTCACCTATGGTTAGGTGCACCACTGCTTAACCCTTCGGAGAGTACAGGTGTGATGTTATGTGTAGCAAGGTACGTTTGGCGTATATTTTAACATTCGATCATGTAGTGTATCTATCTCACTCGCACGTTCGCTTAGTCATCCCCACTTTCCCCCACACAGACAGACACAAGTTGACACAACCTCGTACGCACCGCGCGTCATTAATTAATACGAGAGCCGCTGGCCAGTGTAGACGTGTTGAAGTGTGGTCATTTAGTGCGTACGAGCCTGTGGATTGCCCCACAATAGAACCGGTCACTACAGATCATTCCTTAGATAGAATGGTATTCTTTGTTATACACCAAAATTGTAACTCCCCTCTTGAGTTTGTTTTTGTGAATGATTTCTGTTGTAGTTAGTAGAGCTCTGTTAATGAGTCGTCTGGAATTTCCGTTAAAATTATGAATGAGTTATCCTGTTATACAATGTTATTTACTTAACGATTCATTATGTCCATAGTATGATAACGAATGACTAACTCCGTGAAAGTTATCATAATTCCAAAATTGAGAACAAACAGTTAATTGTTTTTTTATTTATCCGATTACAGATAGTTTTGATTTAACTGAGTACTAATAGTCCTCCTAAACGATTTTGGTCGTAGCAGCCAATCTCAGCGGAAAGTAGCCATTGTTCGCGGGAAATATTGTAGTGCACAAGTGTGTGCCCAAACACAGGAGCACTCTCTTTTCATTCACTCTCAAAGTTCGATGATATGGTCTTCCGATAACTTACCGGTGAGAGATCAGGCCCTGGATCAACGGCTTAACGTGCTTGCCGAGGCACAGGGCCGGGAGTATCACACCGCCAACTTCTAAACTCCAGGCTGCCACCGAGAGAAACTGTGAGAGTACGATTTCAGAAACACAATTTTTTTATACCAAAGTCTACAAGATTTTGAGAAATTGGACCTGACTTCGTCCTAAATCACAATGGATATCCATTATGCACTCATAGTAATATACAGCTCAGCGGTCGGGTCAGAACATATTTCATTTAAGACGACGATAGTCGCCAACGACATTGAGGGAACAAAACGCGCACTCGTTTCACACCCGCGCGACCAAAAATTCAGTTTTTTGTTCTTTCCTTATTATTCTAATACTTTAAAAAAGCCTTAGATCAAAATGTAAATAATTTAATTGTCTTTGAGATGGAAAAAGCGTCATTAACATACGCCTGGCGGTTTTGCTGCGATTGTCGTTAGTTTGCCCGTGTTAGACATAACTTTACAAATTAATTACACTATGTTATACGAATAAAACAAAAATTTTCATAAATCAAATTATTAAGAAAATGGTCTAATATAACATATATTTTTGCCAAAAATTTGCGACTGGCCGTTTAGACGTGATTCTTATTTTAATATCAGCCACTGAAGGGTATCTGCGCCTTAACTCACTGAACCGCTAAAGTCTTTGAAAGCTTCATGCATTTACTGCTAACAGTCGGAGGGTAGAACGCATCAGAAAAAACTTGGAATACACTAACCAAGAACACATTTAGACATCTATACCAATATTTTAAAGAGGAATTTTCTTTTGTTAGTTTGTTTGTACCGAATAGGCTCCGAAACTACCGGGTCGGTTTAAAATTCTTTCACCATTAGAAAGCTACATTATTCCTGAGTGACATAGACTATTTTTTTAATCCCGAAAATTGTCCTGTCCAGGGGGGTATAAGCTCTTAGAGCGGTATCAATTTGATATCGAGTAAGTGACAGATGTATACGATGCGATGATACGATGGGACAAACAGCTGGAAGGGATAACTAGCAGGACAATGCGTCTAATATATGTATTCAAATCCCTTAGAGAATCGGCTGACATACACACTTTAAAAATGGTCTATTATGCACTGTGTCAGTCGATTATCGGATACTGCATTACTGCGTGGGGTGGTGCCGTTAAAACGAATTTCTTGAGGGCAGAGCGAGCTCAAAGAGCCGTGCTTAAAGTTATGTTCAAGAAACCGTACTTATATCCAACCTCACAACTTTATGATGAATGTAAGGTACTAACAGTTAGACAGCTGTTCATCTTGCAGTCTGTCCTCAGAACTCACAGAGCCATGCCCAGATCCAACCCAAAAAAACGCACAAATGTCCCATCAGGTGTAACGCATAAGACTACATTTGCCAAACGCCAATATTACGTCTTAGGTAATTATATATATAAGAAGCTACACAAAACACTAAATATACTTGATTTGAATAGACACACGCTTAAACACAAAATCACCCAATGGCTACTTCAACAGGACTACATCACAACGGAGAATCTTTTAACATACATCTCGTAAAAACACAATCGCAAAATGCACGAACTTATACACACATGCACGTGCACACACACACACATACACACACACACACACTCTCACATACACACCACACACACTCTCACTCACGGGTATATCACTCAGGGATACACAACACGCTAACTAACTACATTACTTATTTCATAGGATAATTTAAGCTTACGTAAGATCGACACTGTTTTACTTGTTTTACTTGCTGTCCCAATAATTTACGGTACCCATATGGCTGAACCCTATCTCTTAAGACACAGGCTAGACCTAGTTTAAGGGATAGAGTCTATTTAATTGTGCTCACAATTTTACATAATATGTTTAAAGATAACCTACAATGTATACAGTGCAATGTGTTCTTATATTATGAAATAAATACTTATTATTATTATTATTATTATTATTTCCTTTATTTAATTTCTTCCTTATTTCTTACATTTTTAAATATTTTTACAAAATACATACAAAAAAGAAAAACATTTAAAAATATAAAAAATAGTAGCCCACCGGTATCGGGATCAGGGTCCAAGCTACCGGTGGTCAGGGCTCTTGAGAGAGGAACCTCCTAACGATACGCGCCGTGTCTAGGAGTACCGCTTTCTGAATCAAAAAGTCAAGAGTATAGTATAGTTAGTTAGTATAGTTTCTTTTATTATTATTATTATTATACAAGTCAGATACATCTGTCCCTTATTCGATTTCAAATTGATACCGCTCTAAGAGCTTGGTCACCCCCCTGGTCCTCGGAGGCAAACCCGCGGGGAACAGCTAGTTATTTATAATTCGTTCCGAGCACGTAACAGCTATATGTTCTGTTTTTGCTTCGTTAAAAGCTTTCATAAAACTGCTACTAAACTTTTTATATAATCTTGGGCTGAGCATTATTATGTGAACTTTAATTTACTTTTAATTTACGCGACAGCTTAGAAAAAACTTTGAGATTACCACTAAGTGAGTTAGTAATTGAACACTAACATAGAGTGAGGAGGTATCACAGTTCATAGTCATGATCATCTTTATACTGTGGTTCAAAATAATGCTTTTTCACCGCAGTAGGTACAAATATGGCTTTTAGGGTAAAACCATAATAGCCGACTAGGTATTATTGGTTATAAGCCCTTGTAGAGTAAATTGACGAGTTCTCGACGAATAAAAAGTTCTTCGAGACAAAGTACTGAACAGCTTTGTTTGTCAAAAATGCACTTAATTTAAAACATGTTAGTGTCTTAGCTCATTGAGTTGTGCAATAATTTAACGAAGTGCATGAGTGTTCTTAAAATTCGTCTGCGGTTGTTGAAGCGTGCTAACAGTGCAATAGTGCACTGAATTCTGAAAACCTTGCGGAAGTAAACAGTACACAATATACGTAGAAATTAATGTATGTATGTATGTATGTAATGAATGGTGATTGGTGGTTGGTCTTGGCTAAAAATAGATTGTATAATTTATTTAATTCTCGTTAGCTGACGTAAGTGGCGCCAGACATGGTGGTGTCGAATTTCTTGTGAATGTGCTCTTTCACAGTTTTAGTACAAATTTGATTTAGTTATCATTTTATAAGAAAACCTCCTGCAAATTTTCATGCTTCTAGACAACACGGTTATGTTTACACGGTCACGGGTATGTTTTAAAAAAGGATAAGACAGTAATGTTTTTGAAGAAATTGGACTTCTCAAGATTTCTTTTTAGATTAAATTTTTACACATATCGATTCTGTATAGTTTCAGTTATACAAACGTATGTTTTATTTTTTACTAAGCTTTAAATGTCAAGTGACCCACGCAAATTTAGCGGCCTAGGTCTCATAAATTACAGGGGTGCCTGACTACCCCATGGATTCGCCGCGCAGACCTGAAGGCCTGCCATGAACTCTTATAGCAGGTCAATTTTAGACGGAAAATGACCTGTCGTACTAGTTTGTACCATGAGCGCGCCAAATAGTAGGCCAGCCAGCGATCACGTGATCTAAACCGGTGAGTGACTACGTCACAGCATTTCAGCAGGCTGACCTGGAACATATCCATGCCATCAAGTCTTTTTTGACATTTAAACATTCAACACTCGTCAGTTTTTAATAATCGGTGCTGCCAGCTTACTGACCCATACTAGTCCGTCTTATTATAAACGACCGACTATATTTTACAAACAAGCAAATTATGAAAGGTAAAGGTATGAATAAAAAAGCGAAGTAGGTAGTTTTCCGAGTAACCACAACGCAAAGCTTGCATATGTGTACCTATATATGTACTCTCTCTGTTTAAAATTTATAAACGGCCGGTTAAGTACTCGTTACAAACAAAGGGTGACCACACACCGTGTATCCGGCACTCAATTTGCAAACAGAGTTTAAAAATACTGCTGTGGGTTAAATTACAATTTTACTAACTCTCGTTTGCTTTTTAAAATGACTAAAACCGTGACTGCTACTTTTGGGTATAATTAGAAAATTGATTCAGAAGATGATGATGATGCCAACTCTAGCCGGTGCCGGCCACACCGACGGCATTCCTTGGCTCCTCATTTCTTTCTCAGATTTACTGCTCTGTTAAGTGCCCTCATGTGACTCTTGCATATCCACCATCGCCACCTGGACCTTATTGGTGTTACAGTAACATTGACCCTCAATTTTGGTCCATTCATTGAGGCAAATGCTCAGTTGGCTGCAAAAAAGTTGGGGATCCTTGCAATGGTGAGACGGTACTTCACGCCTGAACAGCTGCTCAAATTGTATAAAGCGCAACTTCGGATATGCATGGAGTACTGCTCTCACCTCTGGGACGGATCTGCCAAATATCAACTTGATGCATTTGAGTCGATTGACAAACGGGCCAAGAGGCTTATCGGCAACGATGCACTGGTCGTCTCAAAGCTCCAGAGCCTTGAACATCGACGCCAAGTGGCCAGTCTGTCGGTTTTTTATCGGTTACATTCCGGGGAGTGTACGATGGAACTGCATTCAACTTTGATTCCGCCTAGCCCTTTCCATCAGACGCACGAAAATGCGCCACCGGTACATGGTGGACATCCCACCCTTAAGTACAAAGCGTTTTGCGAATACTTTCATTGTACGCAGAGCTAAGGAGTGGAATTCCCTGCCGGAGTCTTTGTTTCCTGATAGCTACAACCTTGGGGTCTTTAAGTCAAAAGTGAATAGGTTACATCTAGGCAAGCGTGCTTCGCCGTCGACCACATCATCACTATCAGGCGAGATAGTGGTCAAACACGAGCCTTAAGATAAATAAAAAAATAAACCCTTGGCCGAAAAACTCCGAGCACAGCGTGGACATGTCAGAACACCGTTGACGACGTGATAAACAATAGCTGTTGGTGGTT
Organism: Orthosia incerta; assembly: GCA_948252205.1. NCBI lineage: Eukaryota > Metazoa > Arthropoda > Insecta > Lepidoptera > Noctuidae > Orthosia > Orthosia incerta. Next base: position 15,534,879 of record OX411748.1, read on the forward strand.
TAGCTTTCAGGTCGTCGCGTTTTTTGTTTAATTCCGACCTCCTCTTATCTTTCAGAAGATCGGTTCAGAAGATACAAGTACAGTAACAGTCAAGTTGTATCCGAGCATTGGTCTTTTTTTCATCTTTCAGCGGCGTTATGATTATTTTATCGCCACTGCTCTCAAAAAGGTGAAGGAAAACATCGTGAGGAAACCGGCATGTCCTAGAACTAAAAATTCGAAGACCTGTGACATTCACCAACCCGCACTGGGCCCGCGTGGTGGATTACGGCCCATTCCCTCTCAAGGAGAGGAGGCCAGTGTCGCAGCACATTAAAAGGCTGATGTTGTTGTTGTTGTATGACATTGTCAAACGCGACCACGTGACGTTTCGATAGCACGTTTAGGCGATCACCATCGCTGATAGAATGGCTTAGAGGCTCTGGATTAGGTGAGCACAGGAGCGTGACGATTTGCACAAGAACAGAAAGGTCTATGTCCATCAGTGGGTGAAGTCAGGCTCGATGATGTTGATTATTTTACTTTAGGCACTTGTCCTACCACGCCGACGCGCGACGATCAGCGGCAGCGATAAGCGAGTAGAGCTAGAAACTAAATATGAGTTGGCGAGCAGCGAGTATGTAGTTCCGATATTTTTGTCGCTCGGCTATAATCGAGTGTTCTTGTGCGCAGGGCGATTACTCGCACCACTCGCTCGGGGCGGCAAGTCTTGCGCAAACCTGTACGCGCTACGTCTACGCGAGCTCTGACCGCCATCGCCAAGCGAGCATCGCTTTGCGAGTATTATCTTTGTTAGGTCTTGTCAATGCGATAAACTTGCGGTAAGAGAGTTCTTGCGAGTGCCGCAGTGTGAACAGTCAGTAATCAAATATTAATATTTATGTGCCTTTTCACCGAGAAAACAATTGATAGCTAATCGCATACTCGTCGGCGGTGGGCCATAAACTTATAAAAGCAAAGTAAATGCAAATGTTCTATAATCACCTATTATAGACATTAACCCTAAAACTTGAAAGCACTTTGAAAGTATTTCCGCTGACTTAAACACTATTTCCGTACCATTCTAAATAGGTGAAAATCATGAAAATATGCACAAAATTATTTGAACCACGAATTCGAGCGTCCGACATATTGTAATTGAACTAATAACCATTTTTAGTGCAAACAGACCATTACTGATGCTAATGTTTTTAAACGGGAACTTTAACCGGGATCCCGGTAATTCGCTGAGCTGGATATTTCGGGGTGTTGCTCTAACATTTGGATAAAAAGCCCGGGTTTTTCATATAGATAAACGAGGGCAAGAAAATACCGATTAGCTGTGTTTAATAGAAATAAATCGGTTTGCGTGGTATATGTGAGTTATTTAAATCTTTGGGCAAGCGCTATGAAGCTAAATAAGACCGTTGTATAAGTGCTAATTGCTGGTATAAGAGCGTTTTCAGTTTTTTTTTTATTTATTTACTAGTAACGTGGTTTTTATTAGTCGTTCTCATGTTAATTGCAAACTATTTAATTCTAAAACAAAACAAGTCTATCTGTTCATCGCTAGAAGTTTTGTCCTAGTTGAAATACACCGTATGTAAAAATACACAAATATCGCGACACATCAAATTAACAGATATGTGGTAGTTCGAGGGCAATGGTGCCTTTAATTAAAACCACTGATGCATGCACTGGCGAGCCGTTCAAAATTACTTTAAATTTCAAATTTTTATTCATATATTGCACGTTGCACCTGCCATCAATTTTTTTAGGGTTCCGTAGCTGAAGTGTACTATAGGGATATTAATAATTAACACCATAGGATATCTATCTTCATAATTAGTTGACATTTTTTTTAACCGACTTCTAAGAAAGTTCTTGAAAATTAGAACCACTATAATGCTAAGTAAATCTAATTTCGGAAGTCGTTCTCAAAAAACAAAAATAAAATCTTTTTTTTTTTTTCACAGAATAGGTGCGTTCGCGTTTTTGCTGTCTTAACGTAGTAATGTTGAATCAGGTGACATACTCATATTTACCTACGCCATACAGTCAGATCGCCTTCCTTGTAATATTTTATTTGCATTATGACTTCACATCACATCATCAGCCTATTAATGTTCCCACTGCTGGGACACAGGCCTCCTCTCTGTGAGAGGGAATGGGCCGTAATCCACCACGCGGGCCCAGTGCGGGTGTCACATGATGTCACATGTCTTCGAGTTTTTGGTTCTAGGACATGCCGGTTTCCTCACGATGTTTTCCTTAACCGTTTTGAGAGCAGTGGTGATGAAATAATTTTACACAAAATAAAGCGCCTGCCTGGGTTCGAACCCACGACCTACAACTTGTAAGTCGCGACTGGGCCACCACTGCTCCATTATGACTTATTTACCAAAAATAAAACACGATATTATTTTGATGGTTCAAAAATCCAAATTCGTATTTTGAGCTTGGGCTACACCTATTGCTCACTTGTTAGTGTATTATTACTAACTTGTAGTATTTGAATCACAATCCACTTATGAGAGCACCATATGTAGGAAAAAATTAAACAAATTGTGGCTTTGTTAGCCGGATGCGGCCCGCATGTGGCGACTTTACTTCATACAATTCATGTGAAGTTGGCGCCTCTAGGCAGTTTGATTTTTTATAACCACACCAGTTCAACCTAGAATGATTAAGTCCGTCTCTCCATACATCACGATGTTGTACAGTCATATAATTTGTATGGCCTATAAATATAATTTGTTTATTATTACATGACACATAATTTTAATAGGTTTGTTCTTTGATAAGCTGATTCATAAGTTTGACTTGACCTATTGAGTGAGTATTTATGAGTCCAGTTTAATTATAGGTTCTTATCTTTTAAACATGTTTCTAGAGACTCTGGTGTTCATTGATGAGCTCTTCATCTTTTTGAGTCGATGGAAAACTCTTTATAAATTTTGGGCCCAGTAGCTGGCAACCCCGATTGCGGCGTCAGTGGCGAGCATAAGATCCGTTCATTGATGAGCTGTTAGTACCCTTAAAATAATTCATTCAAGAAAAACATTTTTTTTAACAGACTTCACAAAAGGAGGAGATTCTCAATTCGACTGTATATTTTTGTACGTTTGTTATACGTTTACTCCGCCAATTATGTTTTTTTTTTTTTTTTTTGTAATTAATATGTTCCCGAATTTGTCCCTTTTCCCTTTTGGTGAAGATTTGGTGAAGAACTTCGAAGATATACAACAGACAGAACTCTTCAATAAATGAAAAGAAAATCTCTCGAGATTGCTGCAATCGCATGTTTGATTATTGTTTTTACCATTCCATAACATAACATCCGCTCTAAAGGGGTAAAGAAAGAAAGAAAAAATATTTATTTGTGACCCGCACAGGAGACACGCACGAGATAACCAAAACACAAACAATAATAAAAAATAAATTACCCCCTGCGAGACCAAAAAGGCTCAAGGTACGCAGATGTGTACCGTCCACACTGGTACGCTCTCATTTCTACGGTTTTGTTCAATTTCATGTTATTCGGGCAATCTATTCTGGCATAACTTATGGCATTATAGGTATTTTACTATATAACTTGTTTATTATGTACCACAATCAAAAAGTGAAAAAAAAAAAATTTTTTTTGCAAAAACAACCATCTTCCAAATAAAAACACTAAAATACATACAAGATACGCGCGAAAAACATACCCCTTTCCTTGCAGCCGGGTAAAAAGGAAAAATAATTTCAATTTCGAAAGTGTTTTTATTAGAAAGTCGGTTATATTTTTTTGTAAAAAAGTTTTATTCACTAGTTTTATTATACTGTTTTTTTTTTTTTATTCATTATTTTTTTTTTTTTTATTTAAAAGATTTTTTGCAACATGAAGAAAATACCGTCCTTCTATAAAAAAAAATATCTAAACCATGGCGACGAGTTTAAAAAAATGTTTACGGTTGCTCCATATGAATAACTTTTCTTTTTTTTTTTTTTTTTTTTGCGTGGAGAAATGCTTATGCATACTGCACTACCACGGGGAGATAGTGCAGTTATGTGGGACTCTAACCCACTAAAACTCCACGGTGTCCTCCAGTGCCGCTTATGGCGGGAACACGGGCACGCGTTAGCACTCACCGCGAACCCGCCGCAGCTGTCCGTCACCGGACCCTCCTCGGGAGAGTACCCCCCATCACCGGCGCACCAGAACACACTGTACGCCGTGACCACCCCAGGGACCAATTCAGCACATGGGTGCCAGACAACCCCGTGTATGGCACCCTTGGTCCCACTGTGACGGGTCAAGGTCAATGGCCCCGCCACCTACCATTTTGCGGCCGCAGGGGATAGGGAGAGCGGCTAACGCTATACCGACACTCCTCCTCCCCTGCGGCCCCACCGCGTCCGCCATCAGACGGTGGCGACCCCGTCTAGGCCGCGGAAGGTAGGGAGAGCGGCGCACCGCAATACCGGCACTCCTCTCCCGCCGCGGCCTCCAACCCTCAGCCGCGATATCGTATGGGACCTGGGAATCTCCATAAGACATCGCGGCCCGCCTCAGTTGCGATGTCGCCTGTTACCAAGCGGCACCGCAACCTACTAGTTGGCCGCTACGTCGTCGGCTTAATCGGCAAAAGCCCTGACGAGCGGCCCCTCCTCGGGTTCCTCTTCGCTTCACCGTGGGTGACCAAGCCACGGTTACTGAGCCCCCCCGCCTCGACAAAGCGGGAACCCACCGGGGGGGTCCATATGAATACCTACCAATGTGAATAAGTACTAAAATGTTTATTCATAACTACTTACAGCATTCCGATAGTGGGCAGGTAACCCATATCGGAATGCGGCGTGACCGCTCCCCATAACCCTACGTCCCTACCCATTCTTTTGTCTTATTTTCGCGATGAATTTCTCCAGCCACGACTCTGCGTCATGATTGTAATATATGCCGAAATAAAGGCAAAACCTTATTTTAAAATGAACATCAACGACTAGTCGTAAAATATACACCCATTATTCTAGATAAATAAAATTATATGTAAACTTTTTAAACTGTATTTGTAAAACATAGTGTTTAATTTTTAAAGTTATGTCTAACGCTGTCCAAATAAACACAATCATATAGGACCACAGGGCGTATTTTTGTGAAATTTTCACAATCTCAAATACAGACTTTTTATTTTAAAGTTTATTTACTTTAAAGTGCCGTTTAGGGAAGAAAATTGTATTTTTGACGACAAGGCTCGCAAGGGTGCGAAACGCGTGTCTTTTTTGTTCCCTCAAGGTCGTTGGTGGCTGTTGTAGCCTTAACAATGAATATTTAAGCAAAGGGATTAAGGATTGGTCCCTTGAAGCACATCCGCGCATAAAGTCGTTGATTCTCCGTTCTTTTTCAATTATGTTAAGTAGGTACGTACATTTTTATAGACGCGCTTTACGGCTTGGTTTATTAAACAGAAATACTTTTATGTAGAGTTTTTTTGTGGCAAAATACGTTTTTAGATTTTATGTGTACATTATCATTGTATCTTTTTCAAACACTTTAACAGTTAAAATGTTTGAAAAAGATACGATGATACAGATACTGAGTCATAATCATTATCTTATCATTTCAGTGCAAAAAGACGTCCACTGCTGAACATAGGCTCTAACTTGTGGGAAAGTGACGTCACACCGACCGTTGCTATTCATCTTTCAGAATATCATTCATCAAATTCATTTATAGGTACATCTAGCGGAAGGGGCTAAAATAAATTAAAATGTCAGTCATTTAGTTGTTGAGGCTTTTTGATAGTTTTTCAATGGAACCACCTTTGACACCTTTTTTTAGGGTTCCGTACCCAAAGGGCAAAAACGGGACCCTATTACAAAGACTCCGCGGTCCGTTTGTCTGTCTGTCACCAGTCTGTGTCTCATGAACGGTGGACAGTTGACATTTTCACAGATGATGTATTTCTGTTGCCGCTATTACAACAAACACTAAAAACAGAATAAAATACACATTTAATTGGGGCTCCCATTCAACAAACGTGATTTTTTTGCCTTTTATGCGATAATGGTACGGAAATCTTCATTCGCGAGTCCGACTCGCACTTGGCCGGTTTTTTTATGTTAATATAAATGATCATTTTTGCATGATAAATAATAATTGTGCGAGGCAGAGCGTGCTGCATGCAGGATAGTACAACCGAAGATCCGCACAAAAGGGAGAGGCCAGGAGAGAGCCGGAGGCGCACGAAGAAAACCGAAGACGTACGAGCGCGCGCTGACTAGACACATACACAGTACCTACGAGTACACTAGCAGCTGCTATTGTCTGTTTACACTGAGCATCACCTGTGTTGTTGTTACTTCAGTTTCGTCATATTTTACGACATTTAAAACTGTAAAATTAATTAATCGAACTCCGTTCCAACTGGGTGTTCATAAGACACCTCGCTCTTTTTTTGTTCATCATAAATGAAAAAGAGGCTGTGCTATCGAATGTGCAGTAGTACGTTCAGTTTTTTATGACCCGCACTGCAACAGTGGCTTTCCTTTTGCTTTATGTCGGCCTAGTCGGTTGAATACGTTTTGCTTTTCTGAATTCTCGATCACATTTACTCGATAAGGGTGGGTGTTACGTGTGCAACGTGCAAAGTTGGTGTACTGCTATAAAATGTAATGGTTTGTTCAAATAAGAGATACAGTTTGTTTTACACTAGAGATGTTACAAATATTTACAGCATGCGACAAAGTTCACGTGTTATATTTTCTTCAACACTTAATAAGTTCATGTTAAATAGTAGCTTTTTTGTTGCGGTCACTGAACGGTGAGGTCGCCCCGCGATGCCCACAGGATGCTTCTGTGATTTTGAGAACAGCTGCTATTATAGCCAGAACTCCCACGCACAATGGACCGAATGGGAGTCTAAGTGCGGAAAATGGAGTCCCACTACACTATATTACTAGCTTATCCTGCGGCTTCACTCCCGTGGCCTGCACCACAGAAACCATGATTTGACCTAAATAAGTAGCCTATGCTACTCAACTACACTGTAGCATTTATGGTGCGTCCATTAATTACGTGAGGCGTTTAGGGGTCGAGCCAAATCTCACCCTATCTTTACGTGGGGGTGAGAGGGGGCCTTGATAGATATCACGTATTTTTTTCCTTACAGTGTAAAATTGCGAGAAATTCTCCAATGAAAGAGTCCGGGATCCACAGTTCACCAGTGCACAATGTAAGACCCACACGGATTGCCACATGTCGAGCTACTAAGCTTCTGTGCGACAACTGTTTACAGGGGCTTAATCACTGATAATTTTACAAAAAATCACATGGGCATGTTGGTTCCAGTAGTCACTCTTGAGACCACACAAGAGTCCCCGTGAAGTGAATTAGAATGAATATTTTTTTTACGAATTTTAGTATTCGTCTGTGATTTTATCACTGTCATTCTAAACTACGTTCTTAGTAGTCTTAAATATAAATAACTAAGCAATGTTTTTTTTGTATTTCCTCCTTTTACCCGACTACCAAGGAGCTAAATGAATACACATTTTGAAAAATGTCACGTGAGATTGGAGAGGGGGGGGGGAGGGAGGGGGAGGGGGTTGAACCATATTGACTATCAGAAAGATGATTTCCTAATCGGATAAGTAATTTTTTATTATTTACTTGTAACTTATGCTTTAATTGTTTACTACTTTTGGTTTTCTATAATTTGATGCTTTATTTTGTTTGATACTTATTTACTTCTCTCTTTAACCGAACAAGTGTCAAAAATCTTTTAAATGTTAACCCTCAAAATTGGTACCCAAGATACAGGCTTACCTAGTTTGGGGCCAATGTGAAAATCTTTACAATACTCTTCATTACTAAATAAAATTTGAATTTGCATTGGAAAAAATTTGAATTTGAGTTATTACATCTAACCAACAAACAGACACCTCTACAACCTCCTTCTTTACCTCTACATGATATGAGTTTAGACATACATATGTATTACTTTATATGGGTAATCATGTGTATGTGGGTAGTGGATGTAGCCTAACCATAGTTACCATAAAGAGGCACCCATTCTTTTTATATCGATCGTAAAGTCACGAGTGACTGACGATTATTTGTATCGATTTTCGATAAGAATCGATGCCAGTCACCGGATCGTGATGTCACTGGGTTTATTCATGACACAGAGATTAGGCTTATAGCATTAGGTACATCAATTAGCGTTTCGGAATGACTCATTTGATTATCGTTATGTAATTGCATGTTTGTTTTATTGCGTCTGTCGCATTGATCTGGAAATAATGAGTGTTGATCTAGGTCTAGGCTAATATTTCCAGGCAACTTTATATTTTAATGAGATTATCTGCGAATGAATGAATAATCTATCTACCTCTCTCTATTTCCAGAAACAAGTCACATTAGTTAGCAGTGGATAAGGGACCGATAATCAGCAAAATACTCTTCTCTTGAGTCTACCACTACAGTAAAACGGGTCTACAGCGAAGAAATTTTAATTTTAGAAGATACCTAATAACTATTTGGGAATAGTTTTTTTTTCTGTGTAGATGTCATGGACCAAGTGATTAATCAGTGCACTATGTATAATGTCCGGGCATTATGAATCAAATCGGGCAATGTACGTAATGAATACTAATTAAAACTTCTATATTGCCACATTGTCTGGTCATTATGAATATTGCTACGTAACGGCTGAGCAATTCGATAATTATGGTCAATGAATTAGTCCAAGAGCGAGCGAAGCGAGCTTGGGAGCTTAGGGCATCCCGACATGAGTAGGTTAGGATTGAAGGGGTTTCGAATTGTCATTATGAATAATGCCGTATTAATCACTTGGTGCGTAATATATATAATATCTGTTGATTTGTTTATTTTTTAGTCAAATTATTTCTGGGTTCCAGGTCTACCCACCCCTTTCATGAATACAGCCTACAGTTAATAAATATTCATGTTTATTTTGTTCGATGTTTCGTTGATTTATGATATGATAACAATTCATGGGCCTAATGAGAGCACTTTGTTAGGCGCCTGAACTTTCTATTCGTCCCGAGGGAATCAGGACAAACATAACATTGGAACGCCGCTTGTTGACTTAATTGAGGTGCCAACGCTGAACTTTAGCTCTAAAATTAAATTTGGGACGTTAATGCTTTAAAACGGTGACGGATAACGTCGTGAGGAAACCGGCATATCCTAGAACCGAAAATTCGAAGAATATTTGACATCCAGCAACCCGCACTGGGCCCGTGTGGTGGACTATGGCCCATTACCTCTCTCACAGAGAGGCTCCGAGGTCTGTATCCCAGCAGTAGGAATATTAATGGGCTGATGATGATGACGTTAATGAACTTTTTTGAATACGACAGCTTAAAAAAAGATTAAAAGATGCTAATAAAATAGTCACTATCCGGGTTCACCGAAGGTCAATTTTAAACTAGGTATGTGGGCAAGTTGAGTCAGTATTTCGATAAATTCTGCTCGCAATTTGAATAAATTTGAAAGGAGCTTTTAACCACTGTAGTATACAACTGTGCCAACAAAATGTCGCCTAAATTAAGGAATAATAAAGCCAAGCCCAATATTTATGAAAAATTGCAACAAGCACTACAGGCTTTCAAGTTCTCTTGTTTTAACATCCAACAGATAATCTAAGCATTAAAAAATAAACGGTAGATCTAAAGTCGACCACAGTAACTCCAGTAATTCGGACGTTAATACCGACTACGGATGGACATCGTTACGTAAAGGGTCCCCGGATTAATCCGTAACCAAAATATGCAGCATAAACATTTGTGTTATGACAGCATGGATGCGTCGGTTTGTTGTAACTTTCTACCCTCAATTTGGAGGAATTAAAAACTTTTCTAACAGCACAAATGTTTAATGGAACAGCAGAACTTTCACTTCTTTCGGTTTTTCGTTACCATTAAGAGAAACAGGAAGATTAAAAGTTTTTTTATTGTAAAAGGTTTTCCACTACTATCTACTGAATCAGATGAACTCATTGTGTTAATACAAATCTCTGCTATACGGAAGTTTAAACAAAACTGTACAACTCGAAAAAACAAATGAAGATCGGATTGCCGCTTTCCCGCCTATTTTGTATTTTCTTTGGCTGGCCAGCTATTCAGCCATTATTTTTAATTTTCATCATTGAAAAAATGGTAAATATTTTGCCCAAATCTAAATTATTTTAAAGAAATCGTTGAAAGTAAATTATACTCGTAATAAAGTCATAAAAAATATACATTCTTTAATTAATACTTAACTTTATGTTATTTCAATTTTACATCGCGCTGTATTTGAGTGACTGTATAGAAAGTTGGAACATGGTTCAATAGAATTGTGAAAATAGAACTAGTTTTTTTCATAATTTGGCAGCTGTCAGTTGAAAACGATTCTCCCTAGAGCTGAAAAGTATTACTTTCAACCCACTCCTCAGGCAGCTCAGACCTGCTCGCCGAGTTTGAGTAATGAAAAATATTTTACAATGCATGTCCTCGAAAATAGCGTTTTCCAAGCAGACAAACTGTGCGGAAAGTGTCACTTTTTTTTACTGGTGCTTTTTACTTTCCTGTACTTTTTTAATTTTTAACTCCAACGTCAGCCCGCCGCAAAGAGTTTTTATTATTTGAGAAAATTTTATAAAATTAGTTAAGTACAGATTATCATTCATATAAATGGTAAAACAAAACTATTACTTTATTTAAGGCGTTTTTAATTACTCTAGATTTAGATTTTGATCAATAATAGTACATTGCTATCCTAGGGGTGAAAGTAACTTATTTAGTCCCGAGACGGGGTTTGGCGCCCGGAACGAAGTGAGGGCGCCAATAGTTCGAGGGACTAAATAAGTCTTTAACCCGAGGTAAACACTGTGCTTTTCATTACAAATACAAGGAAAGTAAAAATAAAAATATGAATAAGCTAAAGAAAAATGATTGCCGCTGTCCCGCCTATTTTGTTTGTTTTTTTTTCTGTGGCCGGCCAGCTATTCAGCCATTATTTTTTATTTTCATCATTGAAACTATGGTAAATATTTTGCCCAAATCTAAGTTATTTTAAAGAAATTGTTGAAACTAAATTATAATAAAGTTATTTAAAAAATATATATTGTTTAATCAATACTTAACTTTAAGTTATTTCAATTTTACATCGTGGCTGTATAGAAAGTTGGAACATGGTTCAATAGATATGTGAAAAAGAACTAGTTTAAAAAAAAAAAATTTTACAGCTGTCAGTTGAAAGCGATTCTCCCTAGGGATGAAAAGTATTACTTTCATCCCGCTCCTCAGGCAACTTCAGACCTACTTTCAGAGTATGAGTAATGAAAAAATAATTTTACAGCTGTCAGTTGAAAGCGATTCTCCCTAGGGATGAAAAGTATTACTTCCATCCCGCTCCTCAGGCAACTTCAGACCTACTTTCAGAGTATGAGTAATGAAAATTAATTTTTAATATTCATTAAATATGTTTGGCAGAATTAATATTTTGCTCGTGCCTTTTTGCGTTACGACGTGACAGCTATTTGCACATGCGCAGTAGCCCGAGGAACTATGAACTATTACTTAATCTGTGTATATGCTGAGCGCCCTTGAATAAGCGCCATTTAATTAATTTCTTGCTTGGTTCAGATATTTTTTTTTATTTCCTCGCACAATGCATAGTAAAATGTTGTATGATACGGTACGTGCGTAAGATGATTTCTGACTCGTGTCGATTTATCCACTCACTCGCTTCGCTCGCTCGTGAATAAAAATATATACCATCGGAAATCAGCTACTTTTCGCACTTGTAGCATAAATAACTATTTTTTTACTCCATAGCAATTTTTTTTCACACGTGTCTTATCTGCCATAATCTGATTTTCTGTCTTCATTTTGTATTTTAGGTGGTATTTGAGCAAAGACTTTCCTCCCATCCTCAGAATAGTCCACCCTCAATTTAGTGTCTCTGGTCCAGTTGCAATATTTGCCATCGTTTCAGCCTTGTGGTGTGGTGATTATTATTAACCAGGTCCCTGTAGAGTTGGTTTTTATGCCTTTGAAGCGTATCTTTGTATTTTGTGGCGTATATATTTACCTCCTCCTTAATGGTGGGCACATTGTGGTATTTATGTATTTCCACATTTCTTGCAAACCATGGTGCATTTGGTATTGCTCTTAGGACATTATTCTGGAATCTTTGTAGGATTTCAAGGTTTAAGTTACTGGCCCATCCCCAGAGCTGAATGCCATATATGACCATAAGGGTTTTATGAAGCATTTATAAACCAATAGTTTATTGGACAGATTTAGCAGTGACTGTCGGCCAATTAACCAGTAAAACCGTTTGAAATTCAGATCTGCTTCTTTCCTTTTAGCTTTTATATGATTGGCCCATGTTAACCTTCGATCTAGATGAAGCCCAGCTAAGCTAAGTTTTATGGTTTTGTAATACTCGTTGGTGATCCTGTCCTGCACAGTTTTCTTTAGGTAGTTGTTCATATTTAATAAATTATATAGTATAAAAAATTCTCACCTATGAAACTATATTCAATTGAAATGCCTTGACTTAATGTCCTATAACCCCTAGATGGGGCAGAGCAGCTCTACATTGGAGATGGTCTCGGACCAGTAAATTCCGAGAATGCGACGAAGACAGCGGTTGACGAAGACTTGTATTTAGCGTGAGATGTCCTTTGTGACCTTCCACGTTTCGCACCCGTAGAGCAACACGGATTTGACATTGGCATTTTTCGGCGGCACTCCAATGTCCAGTAGGCGGGACCAGATACTAGAGCACTTCAGCGTATCAAAGGCCTTTTCGAAGTCTACAAAGGTTAGATAAATCTCCCTCTGGCATTTTGATGCCTGTTCCAGTATGATACGGAGAGTGTTGATCTGGTCCTTACAGGAGCGGTTCGAGCGTAAACCAGCCTGCTCCTTGCGTATAGAAGAGGATCCACGGCCTTCGACAATTTATCCAGGATGATCTTGCAAAAAACCAAGGGAATGGAGAGCAACGTTATACCTCTCCAGTTATTGCACTGGCTAAGATCACTTTTCTTAGGAACAGCTATAAGAAGACCTTTGTTCCATTCGTCCGGGAGTTCTTCGGCGATCCAAATCTTTTCAATCAGCGGTGTAAGGACGTCGACTGCGGTGGGTAAGTCGGCTTGTAGCATTTCCGCAGTTACCAACACGAGTCCTGGTGCTTTGCCTGTCTTCAAAGAGCGGACTGCCTCCGCAACTTCAGAGGCTGACGGTGGTTCCTTGTTAATGTTGAGGAGCTGGAATGGTGGGGAACTGACTTGCAGCGCGTCAGGCGTCGATGTAGCTGACCAACGGAAGACCTCTTCAAAGTGTTCACGCCAGCGAAGTAGCTGCCCTTCTGATGTCACAATGAGCTGACCATCTTTGGACTTTAGCGGCTTCTTCTTCGACTTGCTGTTACCTGCCAAGGTTTTGGTAGCATTGTTGCACAGCTGCAAACTCCGGCAACTCTTTCAAGTTGCCGGAGTTTGCAGCTTGTTGAGCACGATCAGCAATACCATCAGCCCACCGTCTCCTATCTTTGCGGGTACTGCGATAGATTTCCTTGCGATTCTGACGGTACTGCGTGTTAAGGTCTGCTCGTATGACGTCGTTATGGGTCTCAAGCAGTCTCAGAAGATTCCTTCTATCTTCGATCAGGTTCCACGTGCGTTGAGACATCCAGTCCGCCCGAGAATGAGTTGTTTTGTGCCCTAGAACGACGGAGCTGGTCTCTGTATAGGCCACTTTGATGCGTTTCCACTTCTCGTCTAATGAGTCCGTAGCAGCATCGAGTACAGAAAAGCGATTGCGCAATTCCAACTGAAAACTTTTACGCGTGTCTGAGTCGTGCAGTTTGCTCACCTCGAACCTTCTTCCAATCTTGCCAGGAATGTTTGAAATGTCTTACTATAGCAATAAAAATGTTTACTTCAAACTTGTAACACGAAGCGGCTGGCACTAGCTAATTATAAGGAAAATGCAATTAAAATTTAAAGATGCGGCGAAAATTTATCATAATTCATTATTTCTAGCTGATTTTAAAATTCAGGAAAAAAATCAAAGACACAATATTTTCTCAGCGCAAGTTTTATCATTCTACAATTCTTCGAAGATGTAGTTGGGGAATCTCTAATGGCTGCCCACTCACAGATCAAATCGACAAAAATTTGCTCGGCGTCATACCAAATGTACAAACAAAAACCCAATTGCAGCATCGCTCAATCTGGATCAAACTCAATTCACAACTTTCTTTTTGTGATGCAACATTAATGTTACTAGCAACTCTAATACAATGAAATACTACTTTTGGCTAAGCGCCATACCTATTCATCAAAGTATGTTCGTAGTAAATGTTGTATTAAAAATTCACCCACAACCTATCGCTCTCAAAGATCATCTTTATCTATAAAAACCGGCCAAGTGCGAGTCGGACTCGCGCACCGAGGGTACCGTACCATTATCGCAAAAAAAAACAAAAAAATCACGTTTGTTGTATGGGAGCCCCACTTAAATATTTATTTTATTCTCTTTTTAGTAATTATTGTTATAGCGGCAACAGAAATACGAGTATATCATCTGTGAAATTTCAACTGTCTAGTTATCACTGTTCGTTAGATACCGTCAGGTGATAGACAGACAGACGGACAGAGGAGTCTTAGTAATAGGGTCCCGTTTTTCCCTTTGGGTAGGTACGGAACCCTAAAAATGGTAGGTGGCTTTCTTCTGTAGGTAAAATATACCTCCCTTAGGTTACCAAAACAATCGCTCGGTCGTCGATCAATGCCATCGATGTAACAAGATAATCAAAAATTTGGAATTCCCAATTAGCCCTTCGGAACTAGATATATGGCGCAATGTAAAACAAACAACGGTTAATAATGTCAATTAACACTCAGGTAAACAGTCCTTGAGTTCCATATACATACATGTACAGTTCCATACAGTACAGGAATACAATATCGCGTGCTTATTTGTATTGCATGCGATAACACTTCCGACTTGGTCATGAAACAAGGGCCCTTGTTGTAGGCACAGAGTAGAGAGAAATGGAGAGGTATATATGTTACCCGCGACCGTTATGTATTCCCATTTGATAATTATGAAGCTCAGAGCTGTAAAGCGATTATGCCTTCATAATCGCTTAATACAAAAAAAAAACATTTTATTTAGTAGATAATAGATATTTTTCCTTGGAGTTTTCAGGTAATAAACTTTCCATTACGTTATGGGCTTCACATCTTATATCGGGCGGTGTATATCATTAATTATTTTATTCATAATTAGTACTTGTAGACATTTTAATTAATAAAATACTGTGATTTCAACAGTGCAAAAAGAGTTGTGAATTTTTTTTCGCAATGGCGGGACAAATTAATCAGTTTTCCTATGCGCGCGCATCTAACAATGGCGATTGGCCATATACTAAAGAATGAGGTTTCGTTTTAGCCTCGTACAAAATGGAGAATTTTAAGTTTTCTTTATTACAGAGAAAACAAAAGTTATATTTGAGTGAAATTTTTATTTATTAAATTCAGCTCAGAGCTGTAAAGCGATTATGCCTTCATAATCGCTTTACAGCTCTGAGCTTCATAATTATCAAATGGGAATACATAACTCCCTCCATAACTCGCTCTGGGAGTCTATATCAGTAAACCTCTCTTTACCACCACAAATGCTGCTGAATTATTATTATATAATGTGCATGATATTAGTATACTTACCTAGTATTTAGTTCTTTTACTATGTAATCCTTGTTGCTATGCTGGTGAGAAATAAACCATTTTATTTATTTTATTTTTATAACTTTTTAATTATCAAATGGCAATTTTTTCTCATTATTTATCTTTATATTCTAAATATGTTATCTAGAGCCGTAGTTGCCTGTATTTGGGTGTGGATTGCAGGAAAATTATATTTTGTATGAATTTTTTATGTTTTGTGTAAGATGATATTGAATTTTGGCACTCGTTGGTGATCCATAAATAAATAAATAAACATAAATGACAAAAGATAATCACTATTTTAATCTATACTTCAACATAATTTGATAGAGGTACATTCTTTGTTTAAGGGTACACTAGTCGACGGCACGAACTATTTTGTGCGCGGGGTTGTAATGCATTTTTCATTACTCATACTCTGAAAGTGGGTCTGAAGTTGCTTGAGGAGCGGGTTGAAAGTAATACTTTTCAGCCCTAGGGAGAATCGCTTTCAACTGACAGCTGTCAAATTATTTAAAAAAGAATCTAGTTCCTTTTCACATATCTATTGAACCATGTTCCAACTTTCTATACAACCACGAAGTAAAATTGAAATAACTTAAAGTTAAGTATTGATTAAAGAATATATATTTTTTAAATAACTTTATTATAATTTAGTTTCTACAATTTCTTTAAAATAACTTAGATTTGGGCAAAATATTTACCATTTTTTCAATGATGAAAATAAAAAATAATCGCTGAATAGCAGGCCGGCCACAGAAAAAAAAACAAACAAAATAGGCGGGAAAGCGGCAATAATTTTTTCTTTAGCTAATTCATGTTTTCATATTTATTTCCTTGTATTTGTAATGAAAAGCACAGTGTTTACCTCGGGTTAAAGAATTATTTAGTCCCTCGAACTATTGGCGCCCTCACTTCGTTCCGGGCGCCAAACCCCGTCTCGGGACTAAATAAGTTACTTTCACCCCTAGGATAACAATGTACTATTATATCAACCGACAACACGTGCGGAAGAGATAGATGCTGTGATGAGCAGTAGGAAGCTAGTTCGCGTACGAATACACACTTTTGCAAATTTGTAGCGAAATGGATAATGATTTAGAACGAAACCGAGTGCGCGAAATTTTATAAACAGACCTTTGGCAGTCTAGATATCATGAAAAAACGACTAAATCTATGTATTCAAAATAAAATTATTTGCATTGTTGAACTACTAATCTATCCCTGTATGGAGGCCGTTTTGCAATTTTCCGTCTTCTTATGGTATTTATTTGCGCCCAAAAATGCATTAAAATTAGTGTCGAAATGTGGAACTTTCGACGCTAATAACTTTCAAATATATATCATTTTTAATTTTTTGGCTCCATACAGGGCTACATAATGATGAGACATATTGATATCATTTTTTATTTTGAACGTACATCGTCAAACAGTGGAGTAATCCCTAGACTACGTTTGTATGGAAGAATTATCGACTAGTGTAACCTTAAAGGAACTTATTATTTGAAAGTACTATTTATTAAATTCTGAAAGAACTCATTTGATTACTGTGAGCATAGCAGTTTGGGGTTTTTATGCCAAAAATACGGGTTCTGTGATATAGTATAGACCACGAGAGCGAAACCGAGGGAAATATTAGACTTGGTTTAAATATATATCTACTTTGCAGCTATTTTTTCCACTGTAGGTATTGCTTCTGCATTGAAATATCTGTTTCTAGATAGATTAGATAGTGATGTAGGTATTTGGTATTCCATTTGAATTACTCTGTGGTGGAAGGTAATGACGCATGTGAACGTAATAATTGCTGAAATGGTGCTAATTCTGCAATGTTTGTGATTGTTAGCAAAGGGCTGCTATTGCGTAATTGTTACAAATTGAATTATAATTCTGGGGAATTTCCTAGAAACTACGAGTATGTTTCTAACTGTTTTGTTGAAGGAACAACTGAATATGTTCAAAATCAAAATCATTTCATTTTTATTTTATATAGGCCTACATGGGCACTTATAAAACGTTGACAAAAGGTGCACGGTTCGGGTTAGTCGTTTCCTATGGAGAAGAACCGGCAAGAAACTCCATGGTTACTCTTTTATTTTATTTTTTGTGTTTACAATATTTCCATGTTACAGCATTAGTACTTATATATGGGGGGACAACGTAGGCCCGACAATAAGTCGTACGAAATTAAAAAAACAAACAAAAAAATAATGTAAAACGAAATAAAAAGTAAACAAATGTTAACAATCATCTAGAAATATAGAAAGCCTACAATGTTCACACATTCACAAAACAATCGGCAAAAGAATCTATACAAAGGTAAAAAAAAACAAATTAATGAATAAATAAAAATAACAACACTAAATTTAACATGTGGCACGAATACTGTTATCAGTGCTGTAACTATTCTTAGCAAAGGTCTATAAAGATGATTGAAAAACATTGTAAAAAGTCTAATTAAAAGAGAAAAAAAATAAGTTTTATAATAGTTAGAAACATCCATATGTTTGTGCCGTTTATGAGTTACCAGGGAAGCCGCATGCGCAGAAAAAGCTAAAGCCAAATTTTTTATCTTCAACGTAGTCCTTGATTTTATAATATGCTTTTTTAATAAGGACACGTTTGATGTAGTTTTCGAACTTTCTATCGGTCAGTTCTGTAACTGACTTTGGCAACTTGTTATATAAGCGTATACTGTTTATAAGAAAATACTTGCTAGTTTTCGTTAATCTGAATTTGGGTATTACAATTTCGTGCTTACTTAAATTATGGAAGTCACTTCTAGTTTTGAAAAGCCCTCGATTTTGCGGACATACAAAATAATGTATTTTGTATGTCGCAAAATATAAAGTGAAGGTAGAGTCAGTATATCGATCTCTTTAAATTTTTCTCTGAGGGACTCGCGAGGACCCATTTTATAGATCGCGCGGATTGCCCTCTTTTGTTAGATAAAAATTGAGTCAACGTCTTATGGCATGCTGCTGCCCCACAGCAGAATGCCATAAGACATAATACTGTGGAAATAAGCATAGTATACTAGTCTAGCTGTGGCTACATCGGTTAACTGCCTTATCTTCCTTACTGCATAGGCAGCCGAACTTAACCTGCCCGAAAGAGTTCTAATGTGCGCGCCCCACTGCAATTTTGAATCGATAGTAATCCCCAAGAATACAGTTTCCGTTATTATTTCAAGATTTTTGCCTTCAAGATTTAGATTTAGGTCACGTTGAGATACATTTGGTAAAGAGAACTTTAGACATTTTGTTTTTTTCGCATTCAGTAAAAGATTGTTAGATGCGAACCATTCCGAGAAAACAATTAGACTTTCGTTGACATGTAAGACATCCGTATCTTTCCTATCTATTATAAAAATTAGCGAAGTATCATCAGCAAATAGAATTATAAAAGGCCATCATAAAAGGGAGATCATTAATGTAAACAAGAAAAAGGAAAGGGCCGAGAATTGAACCTTGGGGCACGTCCATTTTGACTAGAGACCCGGAGGACGTCGCCCCAGTAACATTTACTTTTTGCTGTCTGTTTGATAAATAGGAAAGCACAAGATCAGCAGCTTGTCCTCGAATTCCGTACTGTTGTAATTTACAGATCAGTGTGTTGTGGTCGACGCAGTCGAACGCTTTTGACAGATCACAGAAAATGCCAATGCCATCCTGGGACTTCTCCCAAGCTTCCAAGATGTGGCTTATGAGTTTTTTGTTGGTATACATTTCCCTCTTTTCTATACATTAAACTTCTTGTCTTAAGTTGGAATGGAGCATTACAATGTAATGTAACGTTCTTACGAATGGTACAATACAGACAAATGCTCAGTTTTCTAAAGCATTTCCATGTAATGTAACGTTCTTGCGAATGTTCGACCCTGCATTCGAGGTAATGCTCACGGCGAGCGAACATTTAACTGTATCATATTTTTGTACCTTGCGTTAATTATTGACCTCACTCCACGTCACCCGCACTCGTGCCTTTGCTTGATAAAATGTTACACTAAAACGCTCGTTGTATTTTAAAATCAGGTTCTAACAAAATATTGAGTATCATGTTCGAAGTGTGGTTCGAGTAAATTAAATAAAACAGCGAATGCTCGATGTTCTGTTATATGTAAAAGGTCTAGTCTATACACACCTTAAAATTATTGTTCACTATTTAACCGTTATCATTTTTCATCCTAAGCTCCTGCTGCAAACCACAAGGAGGATCGTTGACCTTTTGAGGGCCAAGGGTGTCCGCTGGATGCGAGAAGCACAGGATCTAACGATGTGGAGACGCGCGCGGTGCTGCCAGCCTGGCAGTGGTCGTCTTACCTTTTCCCAACCTTTAAAGGCGTGTGCTTTTTGACTTTGTTAAAAAACTGTGATGGTAAACTTATTGATATTTCCTCTAATGTGTGCTATAGCGAAAGTACTGCAAGCGTCTAGCTTAGGATAAGGAAGTTCTTATCCAAGAATGCCAAACCAACAAATAAGCAGTTAGTTTCCAATGCGTGATCACTGACGTATATGGCCATTCTGCGGGAAGATCCAGATGCCAATTCACTGTTGACATGATGACAAATGAGTTGACAAAAATTTATTGCTACGAAGAAATATGATGACTATCAGTAGATCCCATTCAGTAGATTCCAATACGGGGAACAGTTAATGAATCAATTGGTAAAACTAAAGATTTCATTAGTTATCCAACAAATCACGAGCGCATAAGATGATGACGACATTGAACGGGAGTGGAGAGCGTTGTCGGTTAGAGCGAACATGCATTGTTTTGTTTTTGTAGTGTCAGTTTGTTAATATCTGTGTTACTAACATAGTTGTAAGTTTTACTAAGCATCTTTTGAGTAATGGATACTCGAATAAAGAGAAATTCTATTCTATTCTTCTATATCAAACGGCGGAGCCTATTTATCTACACGCGGAAATTCTGACAAATCCGTACATCCTACATTAACGGTTTGACTAATTTTAGCAATGATTTCAAGCTACACAACACGAATTAACGATCAATTGGCAGAGAGGAAATTAATGCTTTGTACTATACCGACAACAGGTACCTACTATCGTACCTGGCAATGCTAATGATTATCATCACATTACGGGTTAGTGGTAATTTTATTTGCTGATGAGCGAGTCTGATGATTGTGATTTTGTTCAAAGAATTATTATAGACTACTAGCTTTTTTCTAGGAATTAATCTGCGTAGCATTGGTACTTTGAATAACCAATTTTTCTTCAATATACTAACTATACTACCCCTGGGCTTCAATTGTATTGTGCAATCCTCAATATTTCGCAATAATATTGTAGGTTGTAATAATGTTGTAGGGCCTCACTTGAGAAATTATTGATACACCATACAAACTATCATCCCCTTTCTATCCCCTTAAGGCACAGGCCACATAGAAATGGCGTCGGGCGCGGACATGGCACGGGCGGCTTCCTATTCTATTCAAATTTCAAACAAAATGCATGGAAATAAAGCGCAATTTAGGACACACGGTATGTCGTTGACCCGGACGTGGTTATGCCTGTGCTTAAGGATGATTGCCGGGATAAAAACTATCCTATGTCCTTCCTTTGTCTTCTTCTTGCTTCAAACTATCTCCACACCAAATTTTATTTTATGTTTGTAAAAAAGCTCAAACCACTGAACCAATTAACAACTAAAGGTAACAGACAGACAGACAGACAGAGTTACTTTTGCATTCATGACTATTATTATTTGTATAGAAGTATGGATGGATTTTCACAAAATAACGGTAGAAAAATAAATACGATTTTCAGATGAAAAGCAATGGTTTTTAGGCAAGAAGACGCATCTTGCTAAACTCGAGGTTAATTAAAAAAAAATGTGTTTGGTACTTAAATTCTAAAGAGTTAGATTCATAGCGAATCTGCCTTCTATTTCATAGATAAGACAGAATAACCGGAGACCACAATCATTTATAAAAGCTCCAAAGGTCCGTTTTCCCCAATTTTACAGCACATTAAACAGTAATAACGGCAGAAGATAAACGGCACAGATGTGGACACAGCAAAGTAGGATCACCGAGCTCAAATTACTGTCCCGAAAAAACCCTTTTAGATACATACAAAACCTTTTAGTCGCATCTGAAGGGAGTTCGTAAGTAACTAAGGCACAAAGGTTTTAAAAGAAAATGTTTAAAGAAGCTGTCATTATAAATTGCAAGGATTAACCCTGATTTCGCCGCCCCAAATCTTATCACTAAAACATAAATAGTTTTGGAAAATTATATATTTTTCAAAAGAAAACCCATTCGTTTAAGCATGAAGGTAACTAATAGTTAATGATAAGATTCCATTCGTGACACTCTAATAAAAAAACCGACCCAGTGCGAGTCAAACTCGCGCACGAAGGGTTCCGTACCATTATCGCAAAAAACGGCAAAAAAATCACGTTTGTTGGATGGGAGCCTCATTTGAATATTTATTTTATTCTGTTTTTAGTATTTGTTGTTATAGCGGCAACAGAAATACATCATCTGTGAAAATTTCAACTGTCTAGCTATCACGGTTCATGAGATACAGCCTGGTGACAGACTGACAGACAGACAGACGGACAGACAGACAGACAGACGGATCGCAGAGTCTTAGTAATAGGGTCCCGATTTTACCCTTTGGGTACGGAACCCTAAAAAAGGTAGGATAGGCACGTATATCACACCAGCTAAGAGCTTCTATTATGCATCCATTGACGTATCGAATCTTAACCTAGTTTCCTGAGTATTTATCTAGTAATCGTGCCTTCAGTCACTAAACTGTTTGTGTCAATATTTATTTAGCAGCATGACAATACGTAACATTACGCCTGCACTCGCTGAAGGGTGATGGAGAGAGGCACATTACACATATAGTTTTTAGCAGCCTGTTCACTCATTATCATATTTAATATTGAAAAGTATTAATATCACTTCAGTTACAGTTAATACCTATGACCACGTAAGCACAAACACAAAGGTTGTTACTGTACCCAATAAATATGCCTTGCTTTTTCGTTTTCTTGAATATTTTATTATTTTTTATATCTAGAGGATCTCGTGGCTAAATAATAACAGCCGCACGGGTCGATCATCAAGGTTAAGCAACGCTTGACGAGGTCGGTCCGTGGATGGGTGACCATTCCAACATACCGAGTTTCCTCCGTGCCTCGGAAATCACGTTAAGCCGTTGGTCCCGGTTTGAAGATCTTTGTCAGTCGTTACGGGTAGTCAGAAGCTTGAGATCTGACACCAGTCTTGCCAAGGGGTACCGTGTTTACCCAGTTACTGGGTTGTGGAGGTCAAATAGGCAGTCGCTCCATGTAAAACACTGGTACTTAGCTGAATCCGGTAAGACTGGAAGCCGACCCCAATATAGTTGGGAAAAGGCTAGGCAGATGATGATGATGATCTGTAAAGACTTAAGATCTACAATTGACAACCGGGACTGACTGCTTAACGGGCTTTCCGAAGCTCAGAGATATAATTAAGATGGTCACCCATCCACGAACTGGCCTCAGTAAGTGTTGCCTTTCTAGCAACCCATGCGGTTGTTATTATTCAACTACGAGCTTCTCTTCCTTCCTGTCTCACACGTGTTTCTTTTATCACCCTGAATAGAAAATTAAATGATTTCTTAGATTCAACGTACTAAAACATAATTTTACAGATGTTTTTCACTAGGTAACGTATTTCTTCTTAGTTTGCAATAAGAGGGGCAGACACTTAAACTTTAATGTAACTTTATGTAAGTACTCAAGCAAATTAATTCATACACCCAGTAAGAGAGCCTCCACTGTTTTATTATACATAGCGGACATTAGACATTCTGGTGTATACTCCCTACTAATTTAGGTGACCTACGTATTTTTGTCTGTTTTCATTTTTTTTTGTTTCAATAATGCGTAATTTATTACAATATAAAAACAATAAAAAAACGTAGAAACACCTCGGAAAGCATGGCAGAAAAAAATCTTCTGTCAAGTACATTATACCTGTATACGTCATTGTATTAAAATATCGGAAAACCTTCCAGAGCAGGAGTTCTTTTAAAGAATCAGACAATTGCAATCCATGCATTCAAAGATGGACACCTTACAAGTCTGACAATGGGCATGATATAAACTGATAGTAAAAAATACAAGTACTTCTTTAATATCATAAGCAGGCAATTCTTGAAGCACGTTGCATAATTAACCGACTTTCAAAAAAGGAGGAGGTTCTATGTTCGACTTCTTGTATGTTTTTTTTTTTTTTTTTTTTTTTTTTTTTTATGTATGTTCACCGATATCTCCGTCAATTGTGGACCGATTTCGAAAATTCTTTTTGTGTTTGAAAGAGTATGTTCCGAAATTGGTCCCATTTTATTTTGGTGAAGATCTGATAAAAGACTTCGAAGATATACAACAGAACTCTTTAATAAATAACGGCAAATCTCTCGGGACTGCTGCAATCGCATGTCTGTTTATTGTTTATACCATTTCATAACATAACATCACGCGATTACGCTCTTAAGGGGTAAGCAGATCTCTCATTTGATCGGTTTTGTTCAAGTTTCATGATATTCGGGTAACCTATTCTGGCGTTATAAAAAACTTACTAAACAACTTGCCTTTTAGGTAGAAACTAAAAAGTGAAAAATAAAAAAACTTTTTTACAAAAAAATACTACCGACTTCCAAATAAGAAAACTACAAAGTGAAAAATAACTTTATTTTTGGAAGTCGGTGTCTTTCGTAGGTACCATTTTTTTGCGCTATGGACACCGACTTCCAAAAATAAAGTTATTTTTCACTTTGTAGTTTTCTTATTTGGAAGTCGGTAGTATTTTTTTGTAAAAAAGTTTTTTTATTTTACAATTTAAACAAGGATTCAGATGCAAATTATTTCGTCTCTAACCTCAAAAATTATTGAGAGATGATAACTCGAACACAAAACAGGTAAATTCTTCTTTGGACAAGGTTAAATATCGAAATAGTTCGTGTAAATATTACTTAAGCCTGTTTACTTTGGACTTTGTTTAACTAAACTCGGATTTAACGGACGTTTTACAGAAACCAGCCTTGGGATATGAGAGTATCATCATTTTGCATCTTAGTCTATCATATATGATACTGTATTTAGGTCAAGCATCCTGTAATTTTAGTGTATCTAGGACAAACAAACAAATACTTAATCATATTAGTTACAACACGTTTCGTGTAGGAAATTGGGGCAAAGCGTTATATAATTCGGAGTCGTTCTACATTTCGGCAAACTATGATTTCAATAGGCTAGCTGCACTCGCATAGACGGTTTGGATGCCCAACAGTTTTGGTCCAGCCTTCCTACCTTTAAGCCAAATAGCAGTTGTATGCCTTAGGAGGTTGAAAATCCGATAGACTAGACAAGGCCTCTCCCGAGTGTCAGTTTAATGATTATCTATTTTGCGGATATCAGTTTTTCTGTTTTTTTTTAATCCATAGGCTCGCCTTTGACCACTATCTCGCCTGATATTAAGCGATGACGCGGTCTACGGTGAAGCACTCTTGCCTAGAAGAAACCTATTCACTCTTGACTTAAAGACCCCAAGGTTGTAGCTATCAGGGAACAAAGACTCCGGAAGGGAGTTCCACTCCTTAGCTGTACGCACAATGAAAGTATTAGCAAAACGCTTGTGCGTATGGGTGGGATGTCCACCATGTATCGATGGCGCATGGCCGTACGTCTTGTAGTCCGATGATGGAAAGGGCTAGGCGGATCAAATTGTGCAGTTCCGTCGCACACTCCCCGAAATGTAACCGATAAAAAACCGACAGGCTGGCAACTCAGCGTCGATGTTCGAGGCTCTGGAGCTGGACGTCCATTGTAAGCGAAAACGTTTCAGTTTCATGAAGAAACACATTTCATAAATAACATATTGGAGGTACTCGTATCCTATAACTTGTATATGTCTCACTCCTTACATCAATTGGTTCTTCTTAACGACAAAACCAATACAAATTGTATTTAAAATGCCAATTAAAAACTTACAAGTTTCGAATGTTTCCTTGTAACTGGCACTGAGGCCTCAATAGAAGACAATTTTGGTAATAACACGCTTATTTACGAAGATAATGGCACATTAGGGTAATTTCATACGAGTCTTTCAAAGTTAATACTGTTGTCGTCAGATCTTGTTATTCCAAAAATACCTATGTACATATTTAGTACTAATTTTGCCAGCGGCTTCGCTCGCATTAATATAGAGTTAGTCCATAAATACTGATTGTCGATCTACTTCTTCATGATTCTGATGTCCTTGTAGTTTGAGAGACTTTACCGCACAAGATTCCAGCCCCGGAAAACTCCTTTTTTTATAATTCTGTTCTCCTGTTAGTTTGTCAGTCTTTACCACTCATGATTCTGGTCTCCTGATAGTTTGAGTCTTTACCACTTGTGATTCCAGCCACGGATTTTTCTACTTTATGATTCTGATCTTCTGGTACTTTTTAAGTTTGCTAATCGGACATAATACAAAATCAAAGAAATAGGCCCCCTAATTTCAAACATCTTTTTTATTTTTTTTTCCTATATTTTGTTCAAGTAAAGCTTGCTAAAATACATTAGTGAAAACCGCACCCAAATCGGTTAAAGCCATTGAAGCAGCTTCAGAATCTTTGTCAATTTTCAGTTATTTGATACAAAGCAAAAAATTCGTGTCCATTAATGTTTGATAATCTCACTAACAGACTGAATAGAATTATCATTTTTCTACCCAGGAAACATCCCTACTGCTATCAAAATGGTGAAGGAAAATCCATGTTCCTAGAATAGTGTAGTCATCATCATCATCTGCCTAGCCTTTTCCCAACTATATTAGGGTCGGCTTCCAGTCTTACCGGATTCAGCTAAGTACCAGTGTTTTACATGGAGCGACTGCCTATCTGACCTCCACAACCCAGTAACTGGGTAACACGGTACGTCTTGGCAAGACTGGTTGACACCTCTGATCTGACGATCTCAAGCTTCTGACTACCCGTAACGACTGCCAAAGATATTCAAATGACAGCCGGGACCAACGGCTTAACGTGCTTTCCGAGGCACGGAGGAAACTCGGTATGTTGAAATGGTCACCCATCCACGGACCGACCTCGTCAAGCGTTGCTTAACCTTGATGATCGACCCGTGCGGCTGTTATTATTTAGCCACGAGCTCCTCTTTCTTCCTCCTTCCTAGAATAGTGTAGTATAGCTCGTTTTTCGGTGTGGTATGATCTCGGCTGGGCAGCGTTCGGGAAGTTCCGCGGTATCTTCTCGTCCAACTTACCACAGTGTCTCAAGACGAAAGTCTATGACCAGGGTGTGTTGCCAGTGATGACATATGGCTCTGAGACGTGGTCGCTTACAATGAGCCTCATCAGAAAGCTTAAAGTCACCCAAAGGGCAATGGAGAGGGCTATGCTCGGAGTTTCCTTGCGTGATCGAATCAGAAATTTAGGGATCCGCAAGAGAACCAGGGTTACCGACATAGCCCGAAGAATTGCCAAACTTAAGTGGCAGTGGGCAGGGCACATTGCTCGCAGAACGGATGGCCGATGGGGCAGAAAGGTTCTGGAGTGGCGACCGCGAACCGGAAGACGTTGCGTTGGAAGGCCTCCCACCAGGTGGACCGATGACCTGGTGAAGGTTGCGGGGATCCGCTGGTTGCGGGACGCACGAGACCGGTCAATGTGGCAACGCTTGGGGGAGGCCTATGTCCAGCAGTGGACGTCTTTCGGCTAATATGATGATGATCATGATGATTGCGATACAGCGAATAATGATGAATTAACGGTTCACTACTGTATCTCTGAAGTAACTAACACAAGATGGAGTGAGTAGGCTACTGCTACTAGTAAAGCTTCTCGCTTATCTGATTAAATGTAAATATTATGATTTTTGCAGCTGATTACTTTGTTATCAAGAACAGAGATTGAATTTAAGCGTGAATATTTTTACTTCGATCGTGAGAACATCTGCGTTAATTATTTCCTTTGAAATAGGCCGCTCCTTCCTTTCTCTTGGTTGTGAAAAGTACTAGTTCCTAACTCCTAAGCCATTATATAAAGGAATATGGAAGCATCCTCATGGGCGATAATGCAATTACTGATCTGTTTTGCCAAACAGTCACCGGCTAAGTGCGAGTCGGACTCGCGCACGAAGGGTTTCGTACCATTATCGTAAAAAACGGCAAAAAAAACACTTTTGTTGTACGGGAGCCCCCCTTAATTCATTTTGCTTTAATTTAATCATTACTATATTTTGACGTGAATATACAACTAAATATTCTGTGAATATTTCAAGCGTCTACCTGTTTCCGTTATTAATATCGAGCAAAAAACAGCAAAAAACACGTTTGTTGTATGGGAGCCCCCCTCAATTTATTTTATTTAAATTTAATAATTATTATTTTTTGAAGTGAATATACAACTAAATATTCCGTGAATATTTCAAGCGTCTACCTGTTGCCGTTATTAATATCGAGCAAAAAACGGCACAAAAATCACTTTTGTTGTATGGGAGCCCCCCTTAAATATGTATTTTCTTCTGTTTTTAGTATTTGTTGTTATAGCGGCAACAGAAATACATCATCTCTGAAAATTTCAACTGTCTAGCTATCACGGTTCACGAGATACAGCCTGGTGACAGAGGGACAGACAAATCGCGGAGTCTTAGTAATAGGGTCCCGTTTTTACCCTTTGGGTACGGAACCCTAAAAAGACATACAATGGGTGAGTTTCATTCACTGGTAATATTTCAGGAGATGTAATTTGAACTATGGAATCAACTCTGATATAAAGTAAAAAATATAACTTTTAGTGTATTTATGTTTGCAAAACTCGACTTGTCTTCAACCAGTTCAAGAATTATTGTGAATGATCATTTTATTGGTTCGCGTCTGACCCACCTATACGTCTTCCTGTTAGTACACGATGGCGTGATCGACGATGTAGCAAGATTACCAAGATGTAACCTATTCACTCATGACTTAAAAACCCCCACGATTTAGCTATCGAAAGCACATCTTGATGTACATTGTACATGAAGAAGACTGAAGAAGTTGCGGAACCACAATAATGCTGAAAATTCAAAGACAATTTTGTCCAAAGTGACAATAAAATGTGGCACAAAGTAGCAAGTAAGTACAAGGGAATACTCTCAGAGGCAGCGGTTTGCGGTCGCGACAGTGTCACCGAAAACAAAAGGGATAGGTTCCGTTAAATTTTGATTTAAGTCCTACTTTCGGTCTGTTTTATTAGTAAAATCGTATTGATTCAACTTACTACAAATATTCATGAACTTTACAATTGACATTTAGATGAAAATAATCTGATATGAAACAAGACAATTAGAAATATGAATGAACATGAAGATGATGCAGACAGATGAAATGCGAAAAAGCGACAGCGAGATAACGTAGAAGTTGTTCTACAGATTGTTGTCGCGTCTTGTCACAGACCCATTAGCCTATTGGACATTTTTTCTCTTTCAAATTTTAACTTTATTGCTTACTGCTTGACAGTTAGATATGCGATGCCACATGCTGTCATGCATTTCAGTACACAACGGAGCTACAAACCGATCGTTTTGACGTTATTTGACTTGGCTTCCTGACTAATATACCGTTATCAGCTGCGTAGACATTAATTCTGTTGTAAATGTGTCACCATACTTAAAACTACGGCTAAACAAACTATTAGACTGTAAAGTGACGTTATCAACCGAGGACGTTGAATGTTTTTTTTTTCACAAAACGTTTTGGGGACACTTTTATTATGCATACAACTAAGGAGTGGAATTCCCTGCCGGAGTCTGTGTTTACCGATAGCTACAATATTGTCAATCTTGTCTTTAAGTCAAGAGTGAATAGGTTTTTTCTAGGCAAGCGTGCTTCACCCTTGACCACATCATTGCTTACCATCAGGTGAGATAGTGGTCACTTGCGAGACAGTAAAAAATCTTTAAGTTTCTCATAATGGTCTGTAAGCGATTAGGTGAATGACTTTTTTTGCGAAGAGGCGACGAGAATTTGGAAATACTGATTGTGGTTGGGAACACCGAAGGCAAAGATCGCGCGGTCGTTCACTAACAAGATGGATCGATCAAGTGAAAGACTCGTCGTCCTCCAAATTCTACACGGTCTTTAAGAACGCGCTGAACAGAACCCGGTGGAGGCTCCAGATGCAACCCTACTGACCACGATCTTCAGGCATGAGGAACCGACCAAGACATAGACAGAGAAAGACTTTTATAAATACTAACTGCCGCTTGTGACTTCATCCGCGAGTTTTAATATACAACATCCAATAGAACAATAACAATAATACAGCCAAACACAAACATACACATCATCATATCATATGTTACTGATGTAATTTGTGATCAAATCAATCTTCCAGTAATTACACCTTTTACATATACAGAAGCAATTTTACGAGTATCTTTTTATCATATTAGTTTGGTACCATTTCTAGTAGACCTCGGAATATCATCCAGCTGTGCCAATAAAATCGATAAATGATTATCTAAGTATTAAACCCTCTTCAGTCTCCTTGCCTCGGGTATACACAATTAATTGCTTCGGCTATTCGGCCTCCTGTTTCCAATTTAGGTTTGAATTTGAGTATTGACCGCGAAACGGTGTAACCTCTCGAGCAAATAAAAACTTAAGGGTACCGCAGAAAGGTAAGAAGCGACAATGCGCCTATGCTATGACAAGGGCATTCATATATATATAGATATTGAAAACTTTTTATTGTACACTTCAATAAATAAAAATTAAGAATATTTAAGACTAATTTGGGTGTTATAGTATCTTATTACTAACAGAAATAAAAAGAAAAAAGAAGAAAGAAATTTAAAAAGAAAATATTCTGTGAGAACAGTTTCTGTGAATAAGCGTTGTCGCATTGTCTCGTCGCGTCTGTCTGTGCCATCCTTTACATTCAGCCATATTGAACATTACTCCGCTCTACTCTTCTACAGTATGTAAATAAGTTCCAAGAGCAGTGATGTCATGATAATCCACGTGTATAAATAAGTAGTTACGTCATAATTATAGCGTAATTATATTCTTCTAACCGCGACGTCAATTGGATTCGAACTAATCATTGATTATGTAAAGATTCTCCGATGCAGGTGTGGTCAACTATTTGTATGCATAAGCTGACAATTTATATTGAAACATACCAATCATTTTAGGAATTTAGAATTAAAATAAAATTGAATCACTTCATGGATGCGATTATTCACGTTACGTTCTTATCTACAATCGTTTTTTTTTGGCAGCGGACGTAGTAAACCGTTCGCCGATGACTGTTAGCAGGAAAGTTTACCTACAACAAAATGTTGGGAAAACCTGGCAAGTGACACCAAAGGTAACACAGGTAGGTGTTAAAATAGAAGACAAAACTTTGAGAACAGATTACCTGACCTCCAAGTGTCTTGAAGGCAATTAAAACAAAGACAAAAATGTAACAAGTTTAATTTTCGTGAAATTAAAACCAGATGATTATTAAGTTATGGTGTGTTCTATTTTAAAAATGTGAGATAAATAAGTCTATTACCTAAATAAACACGCAAAATACGCGCTTGGTCGTGGAGTTGTGGCAACAGCCCGTCGAAACTAACTACCTACCTAAATAAACTACAACAACAAACTTGTCCCTTAACAACTATCTCTTAAGACACAAGTTCTAAACTGGAATTGTAATTCCTGTGAAAATTCACCCAGTATATTCGTCATTGAATAAAAAGTCATCGTCACTCAAAGTCAACTTGAATTAAATGTTGCTGAACTTTTATTCATTCAGTTTTATTTAAATTTTACAACTCAACATTTAGACGTATATTGTGAGTCAGTTTTGAATTGGCTTAACCCACACGTGGGTTAATGAATCATTCTTCACGTGAGAGGTTTAACTCACACAAAAGAAAAAAATCTGAAGAAATTACGAAATCGGACACCGCTCACAAAAAAAAAACAAACAAAATGAGTTACACTTTTCTAATGTTATACAATTTCTAATAAATAATTTCACGCATCATTGTCGCGTCGCACTTGTCTGTAGGGAGCCTTTCCCCAAAAAGTTGCAGACATATTTAATGAAACTGAAACTTATGAAAAACCTGGAAAAACCAGTCTTACTGCCCATAAGTACTTGCTGGGCTAAGTACCTATACACAATGTTTAATTTTAACGTCTCCTCTTTCATCAATGTTTTGACGTTGACATTTCCAAGACTGAACTTTTACGATTCATAAATCTGAACAGTTTACAGCCGAGGTTAGTTTAAGCATATTTACAAATAGACCAAGGTTTTCTATGAAGAGCGAAAAAGTAGCATTTAGCCACATGCCTGTAACCTGTAGTTGCATTTAAAGCGTCTAGAGCTGTTGGACAGTGGTACTAATGAAATTCGTGGTACTGAAAATGCATCAAGCGCACAACTTTACTCATCTACGCCATTCCAAGTCGTCAGTTTCCATACGTCGTCTATGTCATAGTGTCAAAAAACGACGACACAATTTGGAAGTGGTGCCTTCTATAACAGCGACTGCCCTGTAATTCTGAGTAACAACTCGTAATTTTGTTGCTTGTGTTATCGTCAAAACCCTAAGTGTTCACTTAGGCTGGTTACAATTCTCGAGCGACCGTCGTCGGTGCGCTTGTCATTTATATGAAAATTCATAAATTGTTACAGTGCTGGACTGACCGAACGCACGCGTATATTGCTACGCACTGCGTACGAGCGGTCGACCCACGCGCTATGGAAACAAATGAACGCATTCAGTGCTACACCGATCAGTGGACCGATCGTACAGTATGTACTAGTCCGGTCAGTTTGTTGAATGGTGCAAACTGACGGTCGGTTATGCGTACCGTCAGGACGGACAGTACGCACATTACGCACAAACGGTCGGTCGTGCACTGTAACCGGCCTTACACCAAATGTTGGCTAGTAAAATGACACTAGGCACGAAGGCCGAGGCGTAGGCGCAATTTTATGTACTGACAGATGGTATCTGCCGTACGAATTCAAGCACGCACGGTTGACAATCGCTATCTGCCTGAGATCAGCTGATCGCAAGGTCACCGTCGCGAATCGAACGTATCAGGCATGTGTAACTTTTCTCACCCCTCACATGGACAGCTAGCACCGGAACTGGATGTCCGTTATTGTCCATACCATTGTGCCATTGAGAGGATTACGAATTCACGAGTTTGCAGCCCCTCGCTTTGAAGTCCGTTAAACCGATAGTCTAGTAGCTGTCTTGTGTACATTTTTTTAACCTAAACTGTATAATATACTATAACAGCCTATATAAAAAACTGCCACTTGCCACTGAAGGGCAAAGGTATTTTTTCATAGAGAAAAGGCACGAGCATTGATCACCACGCTTGCTCAACATAGACTGGTGATTTTAAACACGCACGCATTGGCGTACGGTTGGCGCAGTGGTTAAGCGATTGACTGCTGCGCTGCGTGTCGCGGGTTTGATTCCCGCACGGAACACATATTTGTATGACCTATAGATAGTTGTTCTGGCTCTGGGTGTTTGTGTATGTGAATTTATATGTTTGTTAACGCACCCACGATACAGGAAGAAATTCCTAGAGTAGGGAAACGTTTAAAAAAAAAAACTTATGTTAACCAGATCCAGGTTTCCTCACGATCTTTCCTTTACTGATATAGGGATATCAAAGAAAACCTTAGAAGGAACATGAATTGAAAAACGACTAGTGCCTGGCTTTCAATCTAAGACCGTAAGAGAGGCGACGTGTAACCACTGTGCCACTACGGGATTCTGAATTTTATGCGTTATCTTGTATATTTAGACAAGTGCGTCCATCTAATGTGATGGCGTTGTTTTCGCATACATTTTCCAAATAGCCAGATCTACTAAAGCATTAATAGAAGTTCAATGAACTTGAAGTTATATTGCGTAGTAAATTAATCATTCAAGTACTTTGATAGTAAATGGCACGATAAATCTAAACAACGATGGACATCTGCCAAGGAATGTGACGTTTATACTATTTTCACTATGAACGAGAATATGTACGTAGGTATAGTTGTTGTGATTAATACATATAATGAATGGTTATTGATTTATTTCGTAATTATACATAATATATTATTATGCAATAAAATTACCCTCAATTTCAACATAATACTTGCATATAATTAAATTACGTAAGTATGTTGAAATTACGTTTCAATGGCAATTTTCAGTAAGAGTTAAGTAATTTTTCAGACGATCCTTTTTTTAAGCCAAGGGCTTTTTTTACTTGGTACAAACCTACCGCACTATTCCCAAACACTGCAACTCCTGCGACGAAGTCCCGGAGAATGAATTTAACTGTCTTGGATCCCGCAACAAAAATCGAAGCATTAGGGAATAAAACTTTCACTTCCCTCCATATCAAGCATGAGACAGAACAAACAAGGCCAATACGCACAAAGGGTAGTTTACAACTGGGATAAGCCCAGTTGCCTAGCACCACGGATAAAAAATATCATTAATATGAATGGGTCCTAAAATTGTGAGCTGTTATATTTGATTCCAATAATAGTTATGGCAAACGCTTGAACGCATGGAAATTAGTTCCAGTTACGGCCAAGAGTTACCGCTGAGCAGGAAGTCCCAGTTCGATCAGTTTTATTGGGTTTTTCTTTCGGGAATTTGTCAGTACCAGCCCGTAGTTTGGATTCGTGCCCGATTGTCGCCCCTATTACATGGAATTTAAATATAACCGTTGAAATGTATTTGTAAAATACTGGGGCACCTTAACCTTATCTGTCGGGGAATATTAATACTTTCATTTTGCGTACAGCTAAGGAGTGGAATGCCCTGCCGGAGTCTGTGTTTCCCGATACCTACAACCTCGGGGACTTCAAGTCGAGAGTGAATAGATTACTTCTATGCAAGTGTACTTCACCGTCGACCACATCATCGCTTACCACCAGATTAGATAGTGGTAAAAAAAATAATACAGGATCGAGTGCTGTCAGGGATGTTTGAAACTATGTACATAGTTTTTTTAGTTTCACAATAATACTTATGTATTAATTTTGTGAAATAAAATGAGTTCAGCGATAAATTAAGGCTATGTTCAGCAAATACTTTTTCCCGGCATTTTATTCTGCTTTGTCAAGCTTCAGAGTACGTGAAAAAAAATGGCGTTGCAAATTTTTTTTGATGCCATTGAGAACTCGATAGTGCTCGCATTCATGAAAATAAGTTAATTACCGTATATTAATTAGGTATTGAGCAATTGGGAAAACCCAAATTGCACAACAGGGAATAACAGAACAGCTTTGCCAACAAGCTCAATAATAAAATAAAATTGGAATCTGACTAAAATATTCTCGAACTTTTTTTTTTTTCTCTGTCTGATTTGTCATTACTGAGAAAAACGATTTTACGATTGGCTTTAATTTGATTTTATGTTTTCTTTTTTATTGTGAATAAGATTTTGTATTATTTTGATTTGGGTTTAATTCTATTGATATATATTTTTGTTTTATTTAAGTAATTTTGATTTTATGTATCATTTTTTTTAATTTTATTTTTATTTAGACTGTAATTTTAATTTTAATTATGATTTTAATTTAATTTTGAGTGTAATTTTAATTTTAATTATGATTTTAATTTAATTTTGAGTGTAATTTTAATTTTAATGATGACTTTGATTTTTTTTCATTTTATTTGAATTTAATTTAATTTGAACCATTTATTATTTTGTGGGGCATGCGGTGCTAATCCTTAAGAAATTATAATACTCACCTAAGATATAAAAAAACTTTATTTTAGCATGTAAGTACCAGAATATATAATTGTGGGTTGGCCAGTTTATTAAATATATAAAAACAAAATTGTAGGTTCTAGTACAGAATGCACAAATAACTTTTTCCTCGAATTTATTATTTACCTATGGTTCTAAATAAAGTAATAATGTAAGGTTGAATTAAAATAAATCGTATGAATGAAATAAACTATTCATTCTGTTTTAAATTAGCTGCACTTACATAATTAACTTCTGCATCTTTTCTGAGCGTGAGATACTTTAATTTTTTTATTTAGGCCACACGTAAAATTAAAAATATTCGGTCATCTCATAATGTTTTGAAAAAAAGACCTAGATTAAAATTTAGATAGATAAATTATCTTTGAAATGGTGTTTCATAAAATTTTGGTTTTTGGTTCGATTGTCGTTTTTTGTCTAAATGTCTCATAATTTTGCGAATTAATTACACAATGTTATAAAAACAAAATTTTTAGAAATCAAATTGTAAAGGTCAAGTATATATATATATATATATATTAATTATTACAGGCAGCTTAGAACCAATATTAATTATAAACCAGTTACTGAGAGCCTTAAATAAAAACAAACTAACGGGCTTACGGACCCTAAGACCATGGCAGGAACATCCTCGCATGACGTTCCCGCTACGACTGCGTAAGTTTTATTAGATTGATGAAACACACCTCTTATCAATCCCATATCAACAATGGGAATTCCAATAGAATCAACTTGTATATATGCGCTCAGAATCCACCGTTGCGCAGTCGCCAGTCAACATCGCCTACAAAGCGGCGCGGCGCCAGTCTTGAACATACGCCTGCGCAGTCCACCCGCGTTTCAAAATAAACAATAAATTAACTGTGATATGATATTGAATTTCGAACGATATAAAATAGTTTTGTGCCCTGTGACGTAACGACAAACGTGTTTATTTCTGTCTGAGATTAAAATAGAGCGACAAGGTGTGTATTTGTTTTTTTTTTATTGTGTTTGACTAGGATATTGCGATTATTAAGGGTACACTAGTCGACGGCACGAACTATTTTGTGCGCGGGGTTGAAATGCATTTTATATCAACCGACAACACGTGCGGAAGAGATAGATGCTGTGATGAGCAGTAGGAAGTTAGTTCGCGTACTAATACACACTTTTGCAAATTTGTAGCGAATTGGATAATGATTTGGGACGAAATCGAGCGCGCGAAATTTTATAAACAGACCTTTGGCTGTCTAGATATCATGAAAAAACTACTAAATCTATCTGTTCAAAATAAAATTATTTGCATTGTTGAACTACTAATCTATCCCTGTATGGAGGCCGTTTTGCAATTTTCCGTCTTCTTATGGTATTTATTTGCGCCCTAAAATGCGTTAAAATTAGTCTCGAAATGTGGAACTTTCGACGCTCATAACTTTCAAATATTTTCTATTTTTACTTTTTTGCTTCCATACAGGGCTAGATAATGATGAGAGAAATTGATATCACTTTTTATTTTGAACGTACATCGTCAAACAGTGGAATAATCCCCAAACTACGTTTGTATGGAAGAATTTTTGACTAGTGTAACCTTAAAGATGCTTATTAAGCTTTAGAATGTGAAATTGTGTCTGTTGTTGTTCATACAAAAATATTGGATTATAAGAAGATGCCAACAAGTTTAAAAAGAAAGTATTTTCTTAAGAAAGAAAGTGTTTGATCTACCTACTAACCGTGTCAGTAATACTCAGATAACTGTTTTAAATTACCACTACCTTGTGATTGTTCATTTGTTTTTAATTTTAAACTCAGAATTCAAGAATTTTCGTACGGTATCGCCATGGAGAAACGTGTTAAATTAAATTGTTATCAGAAATCATTAGTAAGTTAATAATTAGATAAATGCCTTATAACGGCCTCTAATCGTCAAAAATTTAATTGAAAACCACGTCGATTTTATAATTGGTATTGTAATTAATTGTAGGTAGCTCATGCTCAACTTTTATTTTATTTGTAATAACTCTGAGACGATATTGTAAAAATAAATTATTATTTCTCAGACCCATAATTTTGTCAATACCATCGCGTCGGTCAACACTAAAACCGGCTTCTGTAGAAGAATTTAATTTAATTTTACAAGTCGTTGGCGGACGACCCAAACAAAATGTCAACATGCTATATTGAGAATAAAATTAAAATTCTACACAGCATTGAGGTCGTCAATGACACCGTAACTACTAATGAGCAAAAGACAAGACTGTACACCTGAGTCTCGTCACCTAGGTCTATAAAACAAGTGAACTGGTTAACAAAGCATAATAAGTATGTAAACATCATATTTTTGTTGACAAACAGTGCGTCGACGTCTACACGTCATAAGCGACATACTGTTTCCAAATAGCAACCATAAAAAAACTGCTTCAATTATTAGGTCCACCCAAGCTTCCGCGTTTAAATTGAAGGTTACTTAATGAGTTTCCTGACATTTTGTGTTTTATTCTTTTACAGATGAAATCGCTTTTAGTACTACTCTTAGTGTTTATTTCTTTGGGAGAAGTCTACCCTAGACACTTAATGGAAGATGTCAACGATCCTGATTTACAATCAGCTGATCAGAACGAAGGAGTAAGAAAGCACTCAGATGTAAACCGACATCGGCGAAGACGGTGGCAATCGAACTACGGTACCTACGACTATGCTCTTCCACCCGCACATTATTACCCTGAGAGAAGGGAATACGATCGCAATCAGCAGGACCTCTTACCACAGATCGTAAGATTACTCGAAGAAATTTCAAGCTACGTCAAAAGGCCTCCACCGCCGCCACCACCACCACAGCCTATCTACATCCCCTATCCGGTACCCTACCCTGTCCCACAGCTACAGCAAAGCCCTTGCTCAGAAAACACAACGAAGAAACCAACCATTCACAATAGATTCCCTGAAATGGAGGACACAAACCAGAACTGGGGATTCGTCATTGATAAAGACGACGAGACTGATGACAATGATGGTTCAAGACCTATCTCCTTCGACCCGATCAAACCTTTACGACCAATGAAACGACCAGCACCCAAAGTGGAACATGGTTCTATTGCAGAAGTAAGTACTCGCTTGTTGATCATGTAAACAATAATAATGGATAGATAGGAAATTATGTTCAATCATCATAGATCGTAATCAAAGATAATTTTACTGGCATTGTTGGAAGAACAACCGGAATTTTTTAACATTTCCTCATCTAGACCTTCAATAAAGCTAAACAAATATTTGTGTTTGGTGTAAGATTTTTACCGTCTTGCAATATAAATATAAATCCACGAATGTTAGGTTATTATGTTACGTTATGTTACATCTGTTATTTCAAACATCTTTGAAGATTTGGTTTATAAAAGAGTATTTCGATGAAAATCAGTGTTTATCAGCGCTGGAGCAGCAAACGAAGTCTGCTATCCAGTTATTTACGCGTAGTTCCACTTTCTGATTCCGTGTGCACAAGCCGGCAATTCCTGCAGATGACAACTTATCAATATCGTGTTTAATATTGTATATTTTTTTGCAGAGCCAGCAAGCGTCTACTCAGTATCCGCAATTCACCGAGCAGCCGGGAGCCTTAAGGGCGCCAGGCATGTGTAACGCTGCAATTCTTTCATGTTGTGCGGATGACAAGGCGCAACAGAAACTGTGCTTCAATGGCTTTGGTTGTGGTGTCTCATACGACGATGGAAACGCTTGCAGTCAGACCTCAATAAACAATGCCCTGGAGTCTTTCAAAGCCGCTTATTCGCCCGTGCACTGAGTCCTTCAAACTAAGGTATATGCAATAGTCATTGTCAGTATTCTGCGACCATGTCGTTTATATTTTAATATGTTGTTGTACTTGTGATTATATACAATAATTGTTTTTATTAACTTCCAAAGGCTATTGATGTATGAAACACATGAAATATGTAAGAAATCTTAAAGTTTGTAGCTGCTTCTATAAGCCAAACTTCCTTTTTAAATGCCGTCATACGAAAAAGGTTATTTGTATACATATCTACTTTGTTTCTGAATTCATTGTCTGTTAATACTGCTGACAAATATTATGTGAAGTGATTTGATTTACCTACTGTTATTTTGTTTGGTTAAAAGATAGGCATAAACAACTTACATGATATTTGTCAGTAGATTGGTTTTCAGTATCTAGGTGACTGTCGTAGATAATTTAATATTTCAGTACGTTAAAATGTGTTTTAGGAAATTCGATGTAGCACGTTCTTTTCATAAAAGTATAGCCACATGTAAACTCATCAAACATAGAGGTTTCGTTTCAGTTTAGGAAATTTAGTATCATTAAAACCAACTGAATCAATAATGAACGGATTCATAATCAGAATACAGATTGAAGGGAATGAAATTGATTATGTTAACGATTTAATAAGAATATCAACTTAAGTAAAATATTATTTAATTTTGAGACCAATAATTATTATTTGTGTGAAAAGTAAAAAAAAAATAGTAAAAATAAATTTATTTGTGACTCGCACCGTCGAACAGGAGATACAGGCAAGGGAAATATAATATTTAAAAAAATAACCCTGTGCGAGACCAAAAAGGCTCCTATCTCAGTATCTTTATTTCTTATTATACCTAATAAGAACTACAAGAAAAACCTCCTTTAAAAATAGTAAAACCATTATTTAACTCTATAAACAGAACAGTATTTTTATCTACTAAAATACTATTTTTCGATGCCATAATATTTAAATGTCGTTCCTTGTGCTTATGTAAATAAATATTATTATAAATAAATTTACAGACTGTTGCGCACTATTCTGAGGAATTGTTTCTAAATTATTAAATACTTTACTCAAAGTTATGAAATATGATCCAGACATTTGAAACTCACAGCCTGCTTATTCATTCGTTAAAATAAAGTAGAATAAGCAAGTCAATATTCTGTAAACGCTAACGCACACGTTATGGTTTCCGACCTCATTAAGGCCAATCGAGATTTTAATTGTCAGTCAGTTTAGTGTCTAACAGTCAAACAGCATTTACGTCACTTAGAAGAATATGTTTTGTTAGTCTATTTTTTATTGGCAGCTTAGTTATAGCAATCGAATAAGTGTTTCCTAGTCTGTATGTTTTAGTATTAGACTGTCTAAGAAAAATAAAAAAAGTAACACAACATAACACTTTGGTATTATTATAATGTAACCGCAAACCTAAGAATTAACTGCTAACAAAATTGTTTTGTCATTACAAATAATTTAATGATTGAAGCACCAAGGTGGCAATGTCCTCTCAATCCGAATGCGGAAAATCATCACTTTTTTCACACTTCCTCAATGTCTAGAAAATTACAGTTATTAGTTTGTGCTAAAATTATGTTACAAACGAATTAATAATTATTAATAATATTGAGATGATGCAATGATGTTGAAAATTTTGAGATTTTCCGTACATATACTTACGTAAGCTATGTAAATGACTTATAAGATGACTTAAATACTACGTAAATAGTATGATGAGTAGAACTCTATTTTGTGATAATGCCTTAAAAATTTTCCTAACATGAAAATATTGAATTGTAGTTACTCCATTGAGAACAGACTTGTCTATCTGCAAATAATTTTTTCAAGGGTGGTATTTTTTTTTTTTTTTTTTTTATTATCAATAGGCTTGCGCTTGACCACTATCTCACCTGATGATCATTCTTTGATTTCCACAGAGAACGGTTAAAGCAATATCCACTATCAAACGCTAGTTCAAATATTAGTTGGAAGAACGGTTTGCGAACGCCAATGTACACACTGCAAGGCAACAGGACTTACGTGCTGACTGACAAGTTTAAATCAGTTTGTCTTAGTCTATGTAGTAATCTGTGAAAATGTAGTGGGTAGTATATTTGGTAAGTCATTGGTTTTTTAAGAAACTTCGTATATTTTTAGTATACTTACTACTGTTTATTTTCCCTATAAAATAAAATCAATAAATAAATTTATATTAGAAACTAGTTGTGCCCGCGGCTTCGCTCCCGTACACTGACTGCCTAGCCTACCTTACCCTACTTACCTTCCTGCCTACCCTACTTCTCTTTCGCGGAGAATTATAACACCGCCATTCAGAAAATTACTTCAAATGCACAACGCCATCTATCGAATATCGAGTTCAACTGCCGTATCTGAATTGCGTGTGTTGTGATAATTTTACTTCTTGAACACTTTAAATGCATCTAACTTTTGATAGAGTGAACCGATTGCGATAAAACAAAAACTAAGTAATACTTTAAGTTACGCACAATTTTTATGTATAATAGTTATCTACATTGGT
Source organism: Orthosia incerta (assembly GCA_948252205.1). Classification (NCBI taxonomy): domain Eukaryota; kingdom Metazoa; phylum Arthropoda; class Insecta; order Lepidoptera; family Noctuidae; genus Orthosia; species Orthosia incerta. The sequence continues at coordinate 15,576,713 of OX411748.1, forward strand.
TTTGTCCATTTTACGTGATGCGTGCACAAATAAACAGACAGAAATTCCAAAAATGCTGGAAATGGATTCTGTTGGTTATCCTTTAACACCCTGGCTATTATTTTTGGAAATATTTTCGATGTACAAAAACGACTTTTCTACAGATTTATTATATGTATATTGATGATTGATGATGAATTAATACATTTTGCATTTTGCAAGATAACCAAGGTATCCGACATAGGCCGAAGAATTGCTAAAAATAAGTGGCAGTGGCCAGGGCAAATTGCTCGCAAAACGGATGGCCGTTGGGGCCGAAAAGTTCTGGAGTGGCAAGCGCCAACCGGAAGACGCAGCGTTGGAAGGCCTCCCTCTAGGTGGAGCGACGACTTGGTCAAGGCTGCAGGAGTCCGGTGGATGTGAAACGCAGCGGACTGATCAGTGTGGCGACGCTTGGGGGAAGCCTATGTCCAGCGGTGCACATCTTTCGGCTGAAATGATGATGAATGATGAAGTTAAAAATTAGTCATATAATCGGCATCAAATCACATCACATCATCAGCCTATTAATGTTCCCATTGCTGGGACACAGGCCTCCTCTCTGTGAGAGTGAATGGGCCGTCGTAATCCACCACGCGGGCCCAGTGCGGGTTGGTGGACGTCACCTGTCTTCGAATTTTTGGTTCTAGGACATGACGGTTTTGAGAGCAGTGGTGATGAAATAATTTACACAAAGTAAAGCGCCTGCCTGGGCTCGAACCCACGACCTACAACTTATAAGTCGCGGCCGATACCATTGGACCACCACTGCCCTGCATCGTAATGCCTGCGTCATAATCGGCATCGGTGATGGAAAACATGATTTTGGAGGCAAATTTGGTTAAATAGATTAAAATCACCAACTCGCCTTGAACAAGCGTTGTGGTTAATGCTCGAGCCTTCTCTGTATGAGAAGAGGCCTTTTCACTGCAGTGGCACAGTTAAAGGCTGGCATTATTATCGGCTAAAAGCTGGAAGAACTGTTTGCAAACGTGAATGTTGACACTACAAGGCAGCCGGAATTACGTGCCGAGACATTGTTAGGCTTGAAGAAACCAAATTAGGATTGCCAAATTTTAAAATTAGTCAATACACTAAAAAGAAACTCATGAATGAACTCAACATTACTCACCATTTTGCAATAGAACACTCACCTCCCTCTATATCACCGCCCGGAGATAATGAAAACGTGCTGTACATAGCGTCATTGTAACGGTGTCCTACAAAGATAACGGTGAACTTTTACTGCATTGCTATCAGCGAGGTAACCAAACCCGCATGGTCTTACCGGATAATTTTGAATTTAAAACCTTCTGTAGCCAGGTTGAACAGTTTTTGTGGGGCATAACTTACGGGCTCGCGTCAGCGACATGCTAATGTGACCTGTATTAAGTCTTCACTTCTGTCAGCAGTCCCCATGAATGCTTTTTTTTATTTATTAACGATTCTTGGAGCATTGTGGTTATTCTTTTAAAAAATCGACGTTAATCCCCATTTCTCGAAAGCAAATGATTTTTGATACCACATCGGACGTTGAACCTGCCTAACTTCACGTTTTGACATTTCAATAATTGCTATCGCTGATACTCGTAGAATACCACATTGTCTAGACCTAGAGTCCCTAATGTTAAGGCGCAGTTACACCTCAGTAACTGATTTTAAAATTAGAATCACGTTTAAACGGCTAGTCTTAATTTTGATGGTATATTTTCTTAATAATTTGATCTACGAATATTTTGAGTCTTATTCGTATAACATAGTGTAATAAATTTGTAAAGTTATTATTAATTTTTTATTTGGCTTATTTTAATTAAACTTTTTCCACCTCAAAGACAATTTAATTATCTACATTTTGATCTAAGGATTTTTTTTAAGCCATAGAAGAATAAGGAAAGTACAAAAAACTACCGTATTTTGTTACGCGCGGGTGTGAAACGAGTGTGCGTTTTGTTCCCTCAAGGTCGTTGCGTTACGTTCAGAGTCATCTCTAAACAAACCTACCAACTTTAGTGCAAAGATGCTAAATTAAATTAATGCAGATTTTGACAGTCATACAAAATCAGAGGTAAAATATCGGTGAACACAACACCATTTAACATTTTCTTGAATCTGTAATCGTATTGAGAATGCTAGAAAATTAAATGACTAAAAGGCGATATCTAAACCTTGGGATGATATGCAATAAGGGGCATGCTATCAGTACATATGATTAATTATTACCATAATGTATATCTACTTATAAGCTTGTGTTAATCTCTCATTTTGTTGAGTCAAAGCTCCAGAGCCTTGAACATCGTCGCCGAGTTGCTAGCTTGTCGGTCTTTTATCGGTTACATTTCGGGGAATGTGCGATGGAATTGCATGATCTAATTCCGCCCAGCCCGTTTCATCATCGGACTACAAGACGTACGGCGATGCGCCATCGGTACATGGTGGACATCCCACCCATACGCACTAAACGTTTTGGAAATACTTTCATAATGCGTACAGCTAAGGAGTGGAATTCCTTGCCGGAGTATGTTTATCCTGATAGCTACAATCTAGGGGTCTTTAAGTCAAGAGTGAATAGGTTACTTCTAGGCAAGCGTGCTTCACCGTCGACCACATCACCGCTTACCATCAGGTGAGATAGTGGTCAAGCGCAAGCCTATCTACGATAAAAAAAAAACTTCTCTGTATTCATTTCTTTCTAACCGACTTCAAAAAAGTAGGTACGTATTTAATTTTGGCATACCAATTGAGTCACGAAATAACAAAAAGGAAAGGAAGATTGGTAATTTATTTCACCGTTGTCTACTTCCAATTTTCTTGGAAGGCTGATCAATGTGATGAGTTTGTTTTTTTTTTGCAATTCCTTTATGGTATCCCTAAGCAGGTTTCAGACCGGTTCGTCGACCTAAATGCCATGGTCGGGCATCGCTATGGGAAGCTTGTATGGAATTTAAAACGGGCTTGTGCCTTCATACCATCTCTATTTGGATTTTGTAAATGTTCTTTGTAAACCACGAGCTGTACAGTAGGTACAGTTAGACAATTAAATACAAATATACGGTAATTCAATTCAAGAATACCTAATTATTTATTTTCATGCTAATTATTATAGGACTTGTTTATTTAATTCCACGTGCATTGTTCCGTCATTGTGGTTTATTAATCTTACAACTCTCATTAGTTTTCCGTACAACGTCTGTGGCTGAATAGCAATAGAATTAATTAGATTATTACACAAATCGCCGAACCTATCTGTTTGTTCTTTGATATAGCTAATTAATAGTAGATTATACACCAAGGGGATAAAGCAGTGTACTACGTCACGGGCTGCATATGAACTGAGCGTAACGAGGGACTGCAGTTATGTAGAGTTCTGAGTGAAGCGAGGGGTTCAAGCTGCCCAAAACGAAGACAGGCTTTATCCTAGAAGAGCATACTCTACTTTCCACACCTTCTGCGAGACAATAAAAAGCCAGGGCTTCATAAATTAAGTATTTATTTTGTAATTAATATAAATTTAAAGTTAATATTGATGTTGGACACATCAGTCCATTTATGACGGATAGAGTAACATTTTTTTCGGTACATTTATGGGTGGAGTTTAGTTCAGTACTCAAAGGTGTAAAAACAAACGCCGTCATTTGTTTCACATTATTTGAAATCGCGCCTTTATCCTTTTTTTTGTGTTCTGCTTATGGTGACCAGTTCGATTTTCGAACAAACCTCTTTACAATGCCATATGGGCATTTAGAGTTTTCCACACGAATTTGACGTTCCAAATTCAAATCACTTTATTCCCTTGGGAGTCTCATACAACTTTAACTCTCTATGAGGTAATGCTTTACTTTACGTTGGGATTGCATAATATGTAATTAGACATAGTCGACCAGGTGGTGTGAAAATGCAATTTTAATGTAACTAGGCATTAAAAAAAATAGATGCGGCAAATCGCAGTAACACATACATACATACGCATTAAACCTTTTGGAAATACTTAAACTATGCTTACAGCTAAAGAGTGGAATTGCCTGCCAGGGTCTGTGTTTGCGATAGCTACAACCTACGGGTATTTATGTCAAGAGTGAATAGGTTACTTCTAGGCAAGCATGCTTCACCGTCGACCACCTCACTGCTTACCATCAGATGAGATTGTGGTCAAGCTAAAGCCTATCTATATAAAAAAAAACATTGTAAACCATCAAAAAACGCTATTCCAAACGAATATGTAGGCTACGAAACCAAAACATTTCGCGTATTCCAATCCCATTCGTCCCGAGGCAGTCTAAAATAAAAAGTTTTAAATGCTTTTATTTCATCACGTAAAAGTTTAACTTTTCCTATGGGAAAATCACAGGACGCCCAACGTTGTAAAGCATAATGTTTGAATCAATCGCTGTGGTGTTTCTATGGGATACCCATGTTCCCACCGTCCATCACTGTCAAAAGGGAATTGCTATTAGCTTTTTGAACGGGTTTGCTATCTCGCTTGTGATGTGTCATCCTTTTCTGTGCCACGGTCAGCTGGCAGTAGTTCATTGTTTTGATGGCACGCGTCATGCTAAGGTCACTTCGTCATGTTAATGATACCGATTTTATAATGAAAACTAGAGCACGTAATGGTTGCTCTTATGCTTGTGACGTTGAAACTCTGTCTACATTTTTGTTAGGGTTCCGTACCCAAAGGGTAAAAACGGGACCCTATTACTAAGACTCCGCGGTCCGTCTGTCTGTCTGTCACCAGGCTGTATCTCATGAACCGTGATAGCTAGTCAGGTGAAATGTTCACAGATGATGTATTTCTGTTGCCAAATACTAAAAACAGAATAAAATAAATATTTAAGTGGCGCTCCCATACAACAAACGTGTTTTTGTTGCCGTTTTTGCGATAATGGTACAGAACCCTTCGTGCGCAAGTCCGACTCGCACTTGGCCGGTTTTTCATTAAACTAACAAATAGCTAAACTGCCGACGCTGCTGTTCCTAAGTGTTTGACAGAACTAAAATGTATAGTCCAATTAACAATTTATTATTAGCTTCTGCCGGCCGCTTCGTGCGCGAGTCCGACTCGCACTTGGCCGGTTTTTCGTTAAACTAATAAATACCTAATCTACCGACGCTGCTGTTCCTAAGTGTTGGACAGAACTAAAATGTATAGTCCAATTAACAATTTATTATTAGCTTCTGCCAGCCGCTTCGTGCGCGAATCCGACTCGCACTTGGCCGGTTTTTCGTTAAATTAATAAATAGCTAATCTGCCGACGCTGCTGTTCCTAAGTGTTTGACAGAACTAAAATGTATAGTCCAATTAACAATTTATTATTAGCTTCTGCCGGCCGCTTCGTGCGCGAATCCGACTCGCACTTGGCCGGTTTTTCGTTAAATTAATAAATAGCTAATCTGCCGACGCTGCTATTCCTAAGTGTTGGACAGAACTAAAATGTATAGTCCAATTAACAATTTATTATTAGCTTCTGCCGGCCGCTTCGTGCGCGAGTCCGACTCGCGCTTGTGTGTTTGTGTTTTTTTTTGTCGAATAGCCTATAATCTGACAATAATCTGTCTCTGTGTCAAATTTCATCCAGATCCGTTCTGCCGTTCTGGCGTGATTGAGTAACAAAGATTATAATTTTAGTAAGATAAATAAGCAGTGGTGAGCAGTGGTGGCCCAGTGGTATCGGCCGCGATTTACAAGTTGTAGGTCATGGGTTCGAGCCCAGGTAGGCGCTTTACTTTGTGTAAATTATTTCATCACCACTGCTCTCAAAACGGTGAAGGAAAACATCGTGAGGAAACCGAGATGTCCTAGGACCAAAAATTCGAAGACATGTGACATCCACCAATCCGCATTGGGCACGCGTGATGGATTACGGCCCTTTCCCTCTCACAGAGAGGAGGCCTGTGTCCCAGTGGTGGGAACATTAATAGGCTGATGATGTGAAGATAAATAAGTATTTATATTTACTTTTGGGGTACTCTCTATGACAGGGATCATAATCCACTACGGGGTCCCCATGTGGGTTGCTGGGTGTCACATGATAAAACCAATTGTTTCCTCTTAATTTAATATAGTTGCCCTAAAGAATTAACAAGGTCAGCGGTCAAGGTTGAAACGCTTTATCGTAATTCGTTTCCGTGTTATCGTAGACCAGACTTGCTCATAACCACCTTTTTTAAGTGCGTCTAAATATGTCGAGTCTTGAAGGCTCGTGGGGTGTTGATTTAAGTTCAGCGGAGCTAAACAATCATGTAATAGATCTTGGACTTTTTTGTAAACTCCTTTCAAATGATTGGTTCACTAACCATAGACACGAATTGTATCATCCTCTGTGAAAAGCCTATCTTTATTTATATTTCAAGTAAATTGCCTGCCTTTTTCATTCCGTCGGCTTAGTAAGCATGTCCTATTAACAATTCTGGAATATTGTAAATTGCTGCGTAATTTATTCCCGAATTTGCTTATAATTTATTAAACCTAAATTCGTCGGAAATATCTTTACGAGAATAAATTGATTTTTTGTTCCACATTGATTGCTTTTTAACGACCACAATATTCGTGACAATTCGGAACGTGTGTTTTTATGAATAAAGTAGTATTGCATTTTATGTTTGAGGAAATACGGATTTATTTGCATATTTTTATTGTTTATATATTCATCCGTGGTTAATACGGTTTTTCACTTCCTATTGTTTTACTGTTTTAATTAACGTAAGATGCAATTTAATTTGCTCAATTTACCACAGTCTATTCAATCTAACGCAGCTCAATAAATATCAATAATTAATGGCGCCGTGCAAATTTAAACTTTACGACTGAAGAACCATTAAAATGTCAGGTATTAATGAAAATAATTGTGATATACATATTGCTTGTGAACCCGACCATCATTTGTAGTTGAACAAAAAAATTGGTCTCGTGAGAATGAACGGATTGAACGGGATGACCATCACTAAAAATGTTATAGCAAAATCTTACTCGAACATTATATAATATGTCAACTTTAACTGTGATAAAAGACGTTTTTAAGGATTTGAAATGAGGAAAATATTATATTGACGTAAACTGGTTGACCAAGATCCGTAGTGGGTAGTAACGAGTATGTCATAGCACTACAGATTAATATTCAGCAGAGAGAGACATACATACAGAGAGGCACTATGAATGTCTTCAACAAGATAAAAATATTTTCATTTTGCAAAATGCATCGTGGGTACCTACGCTGACATGCAAGCTAAATTGATATATTTAAGTCAGGAAGCGGCAGAAACGGGACTAAAAATAAACACCCGGAAGACCCAAGAGATGAGATCTGGTGTGAAGAATACTTCACCGTTGCTGATTGGCACAGAGGCAGTGGAACGAGTCCACAAGTTTACTTACCTCATCGTGTCGGAATCGGGAGGTAGTGAAGAGGACATCGCTTCAAGGATCGCCAAAGCACGAGCTACTTTCGCGCAACTGAGACCTGTTTGGCAATCGCGGAAACTAACCCGAAGGATTAAACTCAAAATCTTTTGGGTCAAATGTCAAATCCGTGTTGCTTTACGGTTGCGAAACGTGGAAGGTCACAAAAGACATCTCACGCCAAATCCAAGTTTTCGTCAACCGCCGTCTTCGTCGCATACTCGGCATTTACTGGCCCCAGACCATCACCAACGTGGAGCTGTTGGAGCAATGCCACGAGACCCCGATCGGCCGCCAGATCAAGCGTCACAAATGGAGTTGGATTGGCCACACGCTGCGAAGGGATTCTGAACATAACGAAGCAGGCGCTGGATTGGAATCCCCAAGGCAAACGAAAGCGTGGCCGTCCCCGTCAAACCTGGCGTAGCACCGTGTTGGCGGAAGTTACGAGCATCGGTATGACCTGGAGTGAGGTGAAGCGTGAAGCTCAAGACCGATCGCGATGGAGGACTACTGTGGACGCCCTTTGCCCCATCCAGGGAACGTAGGACATTAAGTCAAGTAAGTCAAGGAAAATGCATACAATAGGTGGAAAACGTCTTTCGCGGTGAGTGCTAACGCGTGCCCGTGTTCCCGCCATAAGCGGCACAGGAGGACACCGTGAAGTTTTAGTGGGTTAGAGTCTCACATAACTGCACTATCTCCCCGTGGTAGTGCAGTATGCATGAGCATTTCTAAATTCTAAAAAAAAAGGTTTTATACGTCTCCACAAGGGTAACCTGTCCTGGTTTTGTTTACTTTAATAATAACAAACTTGTGAACCGAATAAAAAAGACGTTTTGGTCGATTCGGCAAGATGTAGGTAAGTAACTTCACTGGTTCATGCACTTTTAAAGATAAAGGCCATCCAGTAATTTTATGTGACATGACAAGAATAGAATAGTTGCGAAGAACATATAAAAACCAGCCAAGTGCGTGTCAGACTTCACACGTCTAGGGTTTCGTACCAAACCGCAAAAAGAAGTTGTTTGTAAGAGGAAAAATTAGGAAATTTCAATGCAAAAATCTGATTTATCAATCTATTGATATTTTTTTTGAAAATATACGTAATAATAAACATTATCACCAAATTTGAAGTTTTGTAAAATAATCTGACTTTGGTGGCTTCTAATTCCTTTGTTTCCAATATTTTGTTTTTTTTTCCTTTTGCTGTATGGGTATGGGAAGCCTCAACATAAAAACATTTAAAATATTTTTTGACAATTTGTATAGCTTTTTTATTTTTTTTATTTGTAATGGGTTTGCTCTTGACTCTAGTCTAGGTCAAAGGTGACAGAGACAGAGTCTACGATGGAGTGAGCTTACCCAGAAGAAGCCTGTTCACTCTAACTTTGAAGAGATTTGGGTTGAATGCGTTCGGAAACACAGACGCAGGTAGTGAGTTCCATTCATTCGCTGTGCGCATTATAAAGGATGTTTGGAAGCGCTTGGTTCGAATTGGTGGAATGGCAACAAGGTAAGGATGATAACTTGCAGTGCATCTAGATGTCCGATGGTAGAAGGGGGCTGGTGGGATGAGGTCGTGGAGTTCTTGAGCACACTCACAGAAGTACAGTCTGTAGAAGACCGACAAGCAGGCAACTTTGCGGCGATGAGCCAAGCTGTGAAGCTTGGCGTCCACCAGTTCAACGTCGCCAATGAGCACCTTGGCTCTGCGTTCCACTGAGTCAAGCGCGGCAAGCTGATACTTAGCTGAACCATCCCAAAGGTGGCTGCAATACTCCATGCAGGATCGGACTTGCGCTTTCGGTTAACAAGATGCTTACACTGTAAAAAATTTAAAGACGAAAGGTGAAAGACGATGGACAGACGGTCAGGCGTACAGACAGACGGACACGTGAGTGACAGCAATATGGCTCCGTTTTTAACCCTTCGGATACGGAACCCTAAAAATGGAATAAGGGAAGGAGTAAAAGGTGTGCAATAGGTGCAATATTTTAGATATGAGGCGATCAGCAACTATGTAGACCAGCTGAAATGGTAAAATCCTCAAATGGAGCAAAAATAAGAAGAAGATCTGGGAGCAGAAAACGGAGAGGAAGGCGTTTGCCCTGCAGTGAGACAATATAGGCCAGTGAGATTAGATTAAAATGGATCAAAATGGATGATATAAGGCGGAAAAATAGGCTCTGTGGCATGAGAAGAAAGTTAGTAGGACCTATAATGTAGTGAACTGTAAATATTTTTGTATTGTGAGATCTATTAAAGTGATTTCCTAGAGTGTCAACAAACAGTTCCAATGACAACAATTGCAATCTGTCACATTCAATCAATCCTAGTTCCCGAAAGCACTTGATTCTATCAACAACCATTTCAATTGTAGCAATCATTTTATAGATCGTATTTAATAATGTTTTGCCGCAAACTAATTGTGAGATAAATGACCTTATCGTCATGGCGCCGTTTACTGATGTCATGTCTCAAACCGAAAAAGAAGAAGACGTTATTGCCAACATTGTTAATAATAATAAAACAACATAGGGGGCGAATCGTACAAAAGAGAAACAAGCTAAAATTGAAAAGCAAACTGAAAAAAACATGTGTAGACATCAAGTATAAGAAGAAACAGTATTGTTGAAAGGAATAAACAAAAGTTTTAAAACAAATAATTCAAGTATCGTTTATTTAAATAGGCTAATAAACAAAGCACTTTATGAACGTTAACAATGACAAGGCAGCCCCAAGTCTCCCACCCTTCACTTCTCCAGATACTACGAACCGATTTCCAAATAATTGATACTCCAATTTGCGAAACAAAACAAAAGAACTCAATTTGAACAGTGAGTTTACAATGAAGCTTCTTCTATTTACACAAAACATACATACAATTGTGATTTTTTTGAATACACCAAAATCGGTACTATCGTATAAGCAGTGTAACCTTCGCAAATAATAAACTCGTTCGATAGACTTTTTGTGGATAAAGTTAATAATATAGTTTCTGAAATGACCGTCAAGGTCGACTGGCTCGTGCTTGAATAGGACTGTATATGATTGGGTAATACGTAATCCGACAAAATGTTATTGACACCACGTTAGTTAATTGACAGATGATCTACACTGGCTTTGATTACACGGTTGGCGCAGTGGCTGAGCGATTAGCTGTTGCATTGGGAGTCACGGGTACGATTTCGGTTCGGAACAAATATGTGCATGGCCAACAGATAGTTGTTCATACGGGTCTAGCTGTTTGTTATGTGATGTGAGTTTACATGTTTGTAAACGCACCCACGACGCAGGAGTCTATCTATTCTATTAGGTAGGGCGACGTTTAAAAAAACTGGGCTGGTGAATTTTTATCTCCGATGATTTGCGGGGCCATCCGATTCCAGTATCGGCGGATTAATATATCACATAAATCCATGACTGTATTCCGACTTGAAGGATTGAATTCAGTTGTGATCGACCAAAAGTAATAACTATTGAAATTGAATAACCGACAGGTATTTTTTCTATGTCATCTGTGGCAATCTCAAAGTTGGTAATAAAGATATTTTGGCAATAACTTTTGTATGACATTTAGTTTAAAGAAGTTTTATTCTTATTTCATGACCTTTGATAATATGTTAAAAAGATCATCATTAAAAGCGACAGCGAGTTAGTACAATTTATTCTTCGTTATTTACCTACTAGCCTGTCCATATTTATCCGTGCCTTATGTTTTCAACCAAAATTTTGATCAAATTAAACATTTCATATGTTGAAAAATATTTTCATCTTCTTTATAATATTCAGGACTTCAAATTAAAAAAAACATCGATAAGAGGGAATTCAAAGGTATCACAATATCACAAAAAATCAGATTATAGATTTTAAACAGATAAAAAAAAATTAATAGATCAAGAAAAATCAAAGATTTTCTAATATAATTTTGAAACACTGTGAGGATAATAGTCCACTGAATTATTCTCTAGACGTAAAGTTTTCTTGACATTTAATCCTGCTAAAAATTGTAAAATTTAAACTGTTTACACAGATGTTTTTAATTTTAGCTAAATTAATATTTTTCATGGCCTGAAAACTGGTATCATTAACATTTGCAGTATCTTTAGTATTCGTTCAATATATTGTTTAATTAAAAAGCGTAACGAGTCTATGAGTCACCGTTGTAATATATTGCACAATTCGAATCATTTAATGTTTCATGTAAAATTGTCAATTCCGTATTACGATGACATCATTTACGTTTGCAGTTTGCATATCAACGCAGACGTACGTAAATGTTATCGATTGCATAATTTTTATATGAAATTGTGATTCAACTTTTATAGTCTAAAGGTTGTAATTAGTGATTTAAAATAATTAAATGTAATTACGGCAATATCTGGTGGGGTGAAAGAGCAAACAGTATCTCAATGCTAAAGTACATTATTGGCCACAATTTAGTCATAGTATGACTAAATAGTAATTACATCAATAACTATTATCTTTTTAATAAGCCATGACTCACGTTCTTTTTATTGTTTCCGGCCAGTATTTGATAATAATTTTCATTAAAGTGTCATATAATTTTTATAGCTGTCAAAAAAATATATCTTTCATTCATTAGGTGCATACAGTTCGACATAGCTCGAAGAATTCCCTAATTTCAGTAGCAGTGGCCAGGGCACACTGCTCGCAGAACGGTCGATGGGGCAGAAAAGTTCTGGAATGGCGACCGCGTACGGGAAGAAGCAGCGTTGGAAAGCCTCACTCTAGGAGGATCAATGACCTGGCTACGGCTGCGGGCATTCACTGGATGCGAGACGCACAGCATCGTTCACTGAGGTGACTCTTGTGGAGGTCTACATAATGTGCAGCAGTCTCCGGTCCGCCGGTGGTCCGTGTTGCTCTATGGCAGCAGTGACCGTTTTTCGGCTGAAATGATGATGATACGTATTATTAGTATTATTTTATTATTGATGATGATATTATGATAAATAAAAATTAAATTAGGTAAACCTTTAGTCCAAAGGCCCGTACTACAGATTGAAATGATTAATAAAGCTCCTTAGAGCTTATTACGGCAATTTAACATTTAATATGTTCGCTCTAAAGCTGAAAATTTCTTAATTATATTTATTTGCTACCCTTTATTAACACAGTAAAGCCAGTGCACCGGACATTTCTACATTTATAATTCAGGGCAATTAATTTCTAAAATTGTTCACTGAATAAATATTGTTAAATTTATGCTGCCGACATTTTTTTCTTTGTGGGAGAAATGTAAATGTTGGTACGGTAGGTAAAACAGTTTTATTTGTATTTGCATTAGATGTACAGCTTCAAAAGTGAAAAGTATTTATCCAAGAGTTTATTGTACATTTATAATATTAGTAAGTTACACGGGGTACCCCGTGTAACTTACTAATATTATAAATGTGAAAGTTTGGATAGATGTGTGTGTGGATGTATGTATGTTACTCAATCACGCTAGAACGGCTGAATAGGTCTGGATAAAATTTGTCACAGAGATGTATTTCAGTTTGGAATAGCACATAGGCTACTTTTTATCCCTTGGGATGATAAATCACTTTCCACGGTTACGTATTATAATATCTAAAGTTATTCCAACTATTTTCGATATAACTACGATTGATTCACATAAGTTCATAACACATATTGGTCGACTGAACAACTTTTAAGTAAGTTTTACTTACTTAAGTTTGATTAAACTAAAATTAATTGCACTAACGAACGAACCAAAAGACAACGTGAAGTCGGGATGCCCCGATTCGGTTTTGGAACAGATGCAACTGACAGGACACCCTTATTTTGACTACAAATATTGACCACAGATATATAAACAGTAGCTGAATCGTCCGTTCTCTATGGTTACTTCAATCAACCTTAGGTTAATTAATTTTAGTTGAATTCTCCTTTATGAATTTCGTTCATTAGTTATTACAAAAATCTGTCAAACGATCTATAGAGGTTTTAAACGGTGGGTCTATTGACCGTAGTTATTTCGAAAATAGTTAGAATACGTGTAGATATAATAATTTATACGCGGGCAAAGCTGCTGACAGAAGCTAGTGATTTTATAATCTTAGTATCAGTATGTAAATTTGGCAAGTATACAATTTAAAAACTTCATTAAAGTACATTTTTGGTCCAAATAAATGCATCATTTCGCAAAACCTGAGTGCATTAAAATTATTGTGAATTATTAGTGATGTAAGTATAAGTGTCACCTCTAGATTTTGTTTTGGTGATCATTTTGTGGTTGTCTTAGTACCTACTTATCGTTAGGACATTCGTACTTGACCACTCATTACGTCTTGTGGTCATCTTAGCCAACGTTTCACAAAACAATTATTAACAATGGTCCAGTCAAGGGTCAGAAAAATACCATTTAACCTTTTTTGAGTCACAGTTTGACTCATGAATTCGATAATCTGGTTGTTCAGGAGGACTATACTGTATGTTTTTATCATCTTCAACGTTGCCGCCGAAATACGGCCATTGTTAAACATAGACATAAGCCCCAAGCGTTCGGTCTTGTGCGTATCGCATTTCCGAGACCTTCACTAGGTCATCGGTCCGCCTTTATATGATTATGCACATCTTTTACTGTGGTCAACTCTGAAATCGTAAGTGTTGCAAGATTATATCGAGTTGCCTTAAATTTTCTCCGCTTAATAAGCTGTATGTTGCAACGGGTATAGCTGCTGCTGGCAACACGCGCTTGAGAAAAATACTTAACAGGCCCGGTTTTTTTTTGGGTCAATACCTTCAAAAATCATCTGGACCTTTGGGGAAAAGACCAGGGAGTGTGAGATTTTTACCTCACTAAAATTACCACAGAGATCACCATCAGCATATGGAAGAGGCCCCGTTACCTCTTAAAAGACCAACCCGGAACCCCCTCTGTGCAACACCTGTTAGGGCACATCCCTGGGAAGTCTGCGAGGCGCCTCCCCTGAGCCTCGCTGTGCAAGGCAGCACGTGACCATTGTGCCACCGTCTTACCTACAGTCACATTCTGGTGCCCCGGATATACCTAAGAGCCGGAAAAGTTTTATTCGAGGCCACAGACCATTCAAAACCAACCACCTATAGTGTGAAGAGTTCCTCACGTTCCACCACCTGACTTCTTGAAACCCCATGATCATCTGCAACCTGGACGTAAACTGCAGTGGCCTATATGGAAAGTATTCAATCGATTGCGTACCCAGGTAGGCTGCTGCAAACACAATTTGGTAAAATGGGGTTTTATAGACCCGTCTGATACCCAACGAGTGCGGAGCCCCTGTGCAGAATATGACACAAATGCTAGAGTGGCCCAAATACCCGTACAACAGCACGTTAGGGGACCTCATGAACGCCACTGACGCTGTAATTAACGTGGTCACCTACTGAGCCCAAAGATTTACAAAGTTTTCCATCGATTCTAAAAGAAGAAGAAATATGAAGAAATGATTAGCTGTTCAGCAAATCATCATCATCATCATCATCATCATATCAGCCGAAAGACGTCCACTGCTGGACATAGGCCTCCCCCAAGCGTCGCCACATTGACCGGTCCCGTGCGTCCAATATCCAGCGGATTCCCGCTACCTTCACCAGGTCATCGGTCCACCCAGTGGGTGGCCTTCCAACGCAACGTCTTGCGGTTCGCGGTTGTCACTCCAGAACTTTTCTGCCCCATCGGCCATCCGTTCTGCGAGCAATGTGCCCTGCCCACTGCCGCTTATGTTTGGCAATTCTTCGGGCTATGTCGGTAACCCTGGTTCTCCTGCGGATTTTTACATTTCTGATTCGATCACGCAAGGATACGCCGAGCATAGCCCTCTCCAATGCACTTTGGGTGACTGTAAGCTTTCTGATGCGGCCCATTGTGAGCGACCACGTCTCAGAGCCATAGGTCATCACTGGCAACACACACTCGTCATAGACTTTCGTCTTGAGACACTGTGGTAAGATCAGCAAATATTCCCCACTAACTAACCGAAAAATTGACAAACATCACCTCAAAAAGAATCATTCTGTAAAGTTACCGCCCAAATCGGATAAACAATTAAATAATGTAAATGTCATCATCATCCGGATCCGCAATCTTCACCAGGTCATTGGTCCACCTGGTGTAAATGTACAGTCACAATATTCTTTTGTTTTAATTATGACTAGTGATGACAATGACTAATATTATTCTGTGGTCGAAAGCAATAATTACGAAGAGGTATCCCACGGAAATGACGTTTTCTTAGTTAAGGTTGCCGTAAAATTAAGAACCTTACAAATATATATATTTAAATTAGTTTTGCTCCTTTTTACATTTGAATGACTAATTCAGATTATAAACCATAGCAACAATGCTTACTAAAGTTTTTGTGTCATTTTGAATTTGCACAATCAGCCTGATTCGTGGACGTAAACAACTTACGCTTATAATAAACATATCTCATACATTTACGAAACGAGTGTTAACAGTTAATTATTATTATAGCATGGATAAAGCGCATTCTAAACTAATATTTATTAATTTTGAAATGCGATCAGAATTGCCAAATCTTAAGAAACAAACACTACTAGATTAATTAAGTAAAAAGACAAATGGTATAATTTATGCCGAATAATGCCTTAGGAGCGTAGGCAGCGATGGGTTCGCGGTGAGTGCTAAGTGCTGCACCGTGGAGTTTTAGTGGGTTGATGTCCCACTAAAACTCCACTATAACTGCACTAAGATGAGCATTTCTCCAAGCAAAACTAAATAAAATAAGGAGCGTAGGCAGATCACTTACCAAGTTTACCGAATACCTGGTCAAAGTAGCAGGCAAGGTTCAGATACGTGGGGCTCAGGACCGGGTCAATTGACGTGCAATAGAAAGATGGATACGTGTGGAAGAAACGAGAGAGTGAGAATAAAGATTTCAGTTGAAGTGCCTTAACTTAGAAACATACTAACAATATTATTTATACTTTACACTTGGTCTTTTGTTTCTTATCTGTTAATACCGTTATGACTCGCGTCAAAGTTCCAGAATATGGAACCGTTAATTTCTTTGTGAGTCACTTCGTAAGTAAAAAAGTTACGGAGTATCCCAAAGCGGCATTTTTTGCTGATTAAATTCGTTACAAGTTTATAGATCACGCGATCCCTTGGAGATCAATGTATTGCTTTTTTTGAAAGCCTTCGCCTTTGAGTTACATTTTTATAAGGCTTGTTTGGAGCCTTCCAATCCTCAATCACCGAATGATTAGGTACACGAGTATAAAACTTTTTTTTCGTGTCAAGCCCGCTACCGTATTCCCAACCACTGCTACTCCTGAAAGCTAGCATCAAAAATACACCTCTACTAGTATACCTCTAGGAAAGCACCGAATCCATGAAAATCGATGAGTTCGTAAGAAGTGATTCAAACTGTCTTGATCTCGCGGCGAAATTAAATACAAAAGAACAATAAAGGAGTTAAGAAAAACACAATATCCAGTTATAATATCAATCAATTTATATTTTCTTGTCAATAAAAAAATACAATCCGGGATGAGTATGGCCAAAGACAGAGATTTCAGGGTGATTACTTATGGCCATCATAATATGGCACTTATCTGACATATCGGTGAAGAAAAACATCGTGAGGACTATTAATATAAGGTTGAGATCGCAAACCTGCCTTGAGTAAGCGTGGTGACTAATGCTCGAGCATTATCTGGATGAGAAGTGACAGTGGGACAGTAATACGATCACCAGCCGCCATAGGGTGCGGCCTGCAGGTAATAGACTTAGGGAGTCTGTTGCCTGAACAGTCAAAATCCCGAGAAGGCGGCGCGCGGTGTCCCGCGTGAATCCATGCGGGCCATTAGCTGGCTCCAGTGCCCCGGCTAAAGGTAGTTGAAGAGCATCGTGTGGTTTTTGTCAGTTGGAGTCTGACAGATCCCTTCGCTCACACCGGGGTTTTAAAAAAGGCTGGTGTTGTCATAGTGTGGTTTAAAGAAGAATATACTCTTCAATCGTGAATTAACCTATTACGGAACTCCTAAAAAACATGAGAGTTGTCTAATTACGAAACTTCATTTGCCATCAATTATGACATTCCAAAGCATTGTATTTATTTTGCAACTAATTGGATAATGGAGATTTTCATTGTGTGTTAATTTCCCTACAATATTATTAAGATATCAATTTGTGCCATTATTAGAACATGAAGCAACTTTTTTTTATCCGGTCGTATCTAAAGGTCTGGCTGTTTGTTGCCAGTAAAGTGCTTTGTAAAATGCAGTGTTTAAGAAAGTTATAGGAGAAGCTTTCTTTAAATTAGGATGAGCACTATTTTAAGTTTCATCTTTATTACTAGAGTATTTTCCCTTTGGTCTATCTCGCAGGAACCGTGCATTGTTATACGAAGCATTCCACCAATTCACACCAAGCGCTTCCAAACATCCTTCATAATGCGCACAGCGAATGAATGGAACTCACTACCTCCGTCTGTGTTTCCGAACGCATACAACCCGAATATCTTCAAAGTTTTTACAGGCTTCTTCTGGGTAAGCTCGCTCCATCGTCGACTCTGTCTATGTCACCTCTGACCTAGACTAGAGTCAAGAGCAAACTCATCGCAAATAAAAAAATAAAATAAAACGAAGAAAACCAGCCTGTAACACTCAGTGATACTACATATAAGTATATGTAGTTTTAGCACAAGTTTGTAGCAGTACAAGAATTTTGGTCGTCGGATCAGTACGTCAAAAGATTACTTTTTAACAATTTTAGGAACCTCTTGAGCCTAGTATGAATCATGGGACGGGTTAATAACATACCATTATAACTTTCTTTCTATTCATAAAAACGAAAGCTCGCAAAATGGTCCTTTCCCAATTTTAAAATAATCAGGTGCCGCGAGCTTATTCATTGACCACATAAATGGGGTTATTCCGCTTTTTCATTTCCTCAAAACCGACCTCAAGTTGAGCTAATACGTAACTTTTAAGTCTCAATCGACCAATAAATTAATGACTATCTTAATAAGTCAACACACCCACAGACGAGCGAAACCCGTACCACAGTCATTGAGTGACGGCATAAACTCAATAAATGCATGTCAGCTACCTTTTATTAGTAAGGTAAATAAAACAATAATATTAGTTGGTAATTTCCCACAGGATTTACCGTGGGACTAAGTAATTACTGTTTCCCTTTTATTCATGTTTTTATAATAATTTAATTGTTATTATTTGTGTAATTTTCCTAACGAGGAATATAAATGCCATTGACAAGTAATACGGATGTTCTGTAGCAATAAAAAATTCAATTATATATTTAAACAAATCCGAATGTTTTATTACCGGATATAATGTGGCTGCCTTTCTATAAATAATTTAAAACATTATACATTACCAAGCATGTAAAATGTTTAAATTATTTATAGTTACAGTACAGATGGGGCCGAAAAACTTTAGTAAGTATGATGTAATTATTTACACTGAGTATAATAATAGTTACAGCAATAAAAAGCGAGCAATGGTAAAAAGTATTAATTAAATATATCAAGACATACGAGTACCTAATACCCTTGAACATGATCCGGCTATGTCAGCTTATGTATTAAAAAAAAATGTTCTTTATATTGCATGTTATAAATGTCTATGAAGTCTCACGCAATAATTTTGTATATAATAATTAATGAGGGTGTGTAAGAACTGTAAGCATCGTAAGTTCATAAAACTTTTTGTATCGTCTCTTCTCTCATATCGGCACGAACTATACAGGTTGAATTTTCAAGTGGGCGTGGATGGCCAAATCCGAAACTATGAGGAATAGCGAAAACACTCACAGGAGTCACGGGGCCGATTTTGATGAAAAATAGAACTGCATCATTTGATTTTTGAATTATCAATATTCCTGGCCAGGAATCAAACCCGTTTATTTAAATAAAATCTTTTTGTAGTATTAATATGATATATGTATTAATCTTTATTCATCTAATACATTGTAGAACATGAGGCCTTAGTGAGAGTTTTTATTCAAGCTCAATCGTAAACTAAAATTTGTATTGAAACCGGATAAGCGCCGTCTGGTGACGGCAAGGCAAAACCTCTTTTTTTGTATACATTTTGACATAAGAGATCATTTACGATATCACGAGTGAGTACGTTAAAAAACTCGCACTAAGCACAATGATGACAATTTACAATAATCGTTTACTTTATAGTGTTCAAAAACTACAATAAAATGGAGGTTGTGGTGATTCCAAGCTAGGATAATATATAACATGTGTTATGAGTACAGTGCCGATCCCCAAGGAAAAAAAAGATCAAATCGTATACATTATGCATTATGGTAAATGATGATGTGCTTACTACAAGCAATCTTGATGCTTAACTTAAAACTAAAAATATATAACCTGTGTTAATGAGTACAGTGCCGATCCCCAAGGAAAGAATCGATAAAATCGTACACATTATGCATTATGGTAAATGATAATGTGCTTACTACAAGCAATCTTGATGCTTAACTTAAAACTAAAAATATATAACCTGTGTTAATGAGTACAGTGCCGATCCCCAAGGAAAGAATCGATAAAATCGTACACATTATGCATTATGGTAAATGATAATGTGCTTACTACAAGCAATCTTGATGCTTAACTTAAAACTAAAAAACACCATCCGGTAGTTTCGCTGATATGGACCAAATTCTGGGTAGTAATTTCAACGGCAAACTTAATACTCTTTTTATTTTAAACAAAATACTCTTTTATTTTGCCCACCTATTAAACCTAGATGTGATTAGTTGTTTAAAAAAGGTATTTTGTTTAAAACGAGGTATTTTATAAATAATAATACAACGTGTGTTTTTATTAGTATTCCTGGCTAGGAATGTAGATTTTTCAAAAATCCAATGACGCCCTTTTTGTTTTTTTTTTAAACCGGCCTCGTGACTACTTTGAGTGTTTTTCGCTATTCCTCATAGTTTAGGCTTTGGTCATCCACGCCCAGTTAAAAAGTCACCCTGTATATCAACTTACCTGTATAAATAGCAATTTTATACAGGTAGGGTGAGTTTTTCCTGAACTAAAAGATTATTAAAATTCGGAACAATGCTCACAAAAAAAATATTTCTGTGAAACAGAAGTATATTTGCGTTGCCGATGGGACCGAAAGGTTCTGGAGTGGCGATCGCGTTGGTATTGGAAGATGTAGCTTTGGAAGGCCCCAAAGGTAAACCAATAACTCGATGAGTGCCGCGGGGGTCTGACAGGTACGGTTATTGTGGCGAACCTTGGGTGAGGGCTATGTTCAGCTGTGGACGTTTTTCGGCTGAAGGATGATGATGAATCATTTCATCATCAGTTATGACCTTGTTCAGAAGTCTGGGTAATTCATGAATGAAATGAAAAATAAATGTACGATAATGGCACGTTACTCAAATTCATGCTAAAAATATATTACCAAGCAATAATGAAAAATAAATTGGCAGCTTATCAAAAACCTAAATGTTTCAGAGGCCAACATCACATAAATACGCGAGATTCCCTAGAACTGTCAGTCAGACTTATACATTTTAGGGTTCCGTACCCAAAGGGTAAAAACGGGACCCTATTACTAAGACTTCGCGGTCCGTACCTGTCTGTCTGTCACCAGCTTGTATCTCATGAACCGTGACAGCTGTAGCAGTAGCAATTTTCACAGATGATGTATATCTGTTGCCGCTATAACAACAAATACTAAAACAGAATAAAATAAATATTTAAGTGGGGCTCCCATACAACAGATGTGTTTTTTTGCCGTTTTTTGCTGTATTGGTACGGAACCCTTCGTGCGCGAGTCCGACTCGCACTTGGCTGGTTTTTTTTTATAGGACGCAAGCGAATGTACCTGAGAATCCAAAGATAATAGCGGGAACGTGGGTATTTTAGTCCGTGATTCAGGAATCACGGACTTAATTATCCTCGTTCCCGCCGTGAGGCCCGACTCACGTGAAAAAATCCTGGAAAAATGGGTACATCTGGGACTTTTTTGTTTTTTATCTCTCTCTTTGAATCGTAATAAAGTAATTTTCTAGCTTTCTGGTTTTGGTATAATATAATACATACCATTTATGAAAAAGCCGGCTAGACCGTTGAAATCAACACGTTTGATGTTTTAAATTTAAATTTATTTCAAATTAAGACAACATCACAGTCCATTCTTTGTTAGTACACAACCTTATAATTAATGTTAGTAATCAGTACATGACACGAAAACAATTTAATGAATTTATAATAATTACAGGGATCCAAGTTTAAATTAAATAAAAAGGACACAATTTTAAATTTCTTTTAAAGTTTTCAAAAAGTAAAAATGTCACAGAAATAAAAATTGACAAAAATTAAATCTATAAAACTATAATGAATCAAAATTAAAATGTCAGAAAATTGAAAATTCATCATCATTTCAGCCGAAAGACGTCCACTGCTGGACATAGGCCTCCCCCAAGCGTCGCCACATTGACCGGTCCCGTGCGTCCCGCAACCAGCGGATTCCTGCAACCTTCACCAGGTCATCGGTCCACCTGGTGGGAAGCCTTCCAAAGCAACGTCTTCCGGTTCGCGGTCGCCACTCCAGAACCTTTCTGCCCCATCGGCCATCCGTTCTGCGAGCAATGTGCCCTGCCCACTGCCACTTAAGTTTGGCAATTCTTCGGGCTATGTCGGTAACCCTGGTTCTCTTACGGATCTCAACATTTCTGATTCGATCACGCAAGGAAACGCCGAGCATAGCCCTCTCCATTGCCCTTTGAGTGACTGTAAGCTTTCTGATAAGGCCCATTGTTAGCGACCACGTCTCAGAGCCATATGTCATCACTGGCAACACACACTGGTCATAGACTTTTGTCTTGAGACACTGTGGTAAGTTGGACGAGAAGACACCGCGCAACTTCCCGAACACTGCCCAGCCGAGTCGGATTCGACGGTTGACCTCTTTCTCGAAGTTGGCCCTACCCAACTGGATCGTTTGTCCCAGGTAGACATAGTTGTCCACAACTTCGAGTGTAGAGTCTCCAACCTAGGAATGGGTTGGTGGTTAATAGGAATGGGTGTAACATGGGCATTCAATATCACCTTGGTTTTGTCCATGTTCATCCTAAGACCCACTCTTTCGGAAGCTCTACTGAGGTCATCGAGCATTGTACTGAGGCTCTCCATGGTCTCAGCCATGACCACTATGTCGTCGGCAAACCGAAGGTGAGTGTTGTACTCGCCATTAACGTTGATGCCTAGGCCGCTCCAGTCCAGAACCTTGAATACATCCTCCAGCGCAGCAGTGATCAGTTTCGGAGAAATGACGTCTCCCTGTCTCACGCCACGCTGGAGAAGGACTGTTTCCGAGGTCTGATCCTGAAGACGGACTGACATGGTGGCGTTTCTGTACAGACACTTCAACACTTCAACACCTCAATGTACCGGTAGTCGATCTGGCACCGTTGGAGAGACTACAGTCCACGGAGCTCCCTAGGCACTCGAAACGATTCTGGAGTTCGAGCTGAAAGGTTTCGGGGTTTTGGATTTGGATCTGTGCTGGACGGAGCGTGGGCTTTATAATTGAAAATTAAAATGTCCAATTATAAAATTTCACAAAACTAAAATTACACAAAATTTAAATGTCAGAAAATTTAAAAACCATATATTAAATTAAAATAAAAAATCTTATAAAAAAATAATTAAACTTGCCAAATTACATCAATGGCTAATTTGCGAGCCATTTGATATTATTGAAAAATATCATCAAGCTCTTGACTTTAATCTTATGTCCATTTTTGTTTTGTCAGACTAAACTGGCTTTTAATAAAAATCAGCCAACCTTATTTTTGCTGTCGTGATTTTACCATTACAAACAGGATCCGTAAATGAAAAATAACCTATCGATATTGAATATTCTCAGGTAGATAAAAATATATTGTAATGTATAACCACAGTGTAGTTATAATATGTGAATTGCAGTGGTTCTATTATTTACATCTATATCTAAACTTCTATACTAATATTATAAAGAGGAAAGATTTGTATTTTTGTATGTAACGAATAAACTTAAAAACTACTGGACCGAATTTAAAATTTTTTCACCGTTGTGAAGCTACACTATACTGTATTCCTACGGGAACGGGAACTACGCGAGGCGTCCGCTAGTATAAGAAACTGGCCAAGTGCGAGTCGGACTCGCACACGAAGGGTTCCGTACCATTATCGCAAAAAACGGCACGTTTGTTGTATGGGAGGCCCCCTTAATTTGTTTTTTGAAGTGAATATACAACTTAATATTCTGTGAATAAGCGTCTACCTGTTGCCATTATTAATATCGAGCAAAAAACTGCAAAAAAAAAACACGTTTGTTGTATGTATCACGCTTCATGAGATACAGCCTGGTGACAGACGGACATACAGACAGACAGACAGACGGATCGTAAAGTCTTAGTAATAGGGTACCGTTTTTACCCTTTGGGTACGGAATACATGCGCTGGTTCAAGGCCCCAATATCAGACTGAAATGGAGAAACGTCCAAATAATTTAGATACGAGTATATATAAAACAAAGTACAGTGATGTAATGTTAAAAGACAGTTATTGATTTTCGATTAATTTATAAAATAACTATATATATATACTAGTTCATTTAGTCCATTGTGCAAATTGTTTCTGTGTTTAACTTGTGTGTGTAAATAAATAAAAAATAAAAAAATATAGTTATATATATATAAAATATAATAGAGAATGTTATTCCTTCAAAACCTAAGCTCAAAGCATTTATTTATTTTATAGCACTTGTCAAAGAGTCTGCTAGACAGAAATATGTGGCTAGTTCCAAGTTCAAGCATATGGGAAACAAGGCAATGGTACTCTCTTTCTTCTCCTAAAATCGTTTGTCCGAAAATCATTATCCATAACACGTTTGCTATAAACTTCAGTAACCATAATGTACAAAATCCCGAAAAAAAAAATTTGTCGACATTTGCTAAAAATTCGGTAAATCCGACTCCACGCAGTCTTGTCTGCTCTACCCCTAGGGTGTAATTTCAAATCGCGTAGGCGCGGAGGGGTGAGGCGGCCCGCGAGTTGAGGAGTCGGTGGTCGTAACACTTGCCGACGTGGCTGAGGCTGCAAGCCGAAGCTGCGGTGGTGAGTGAGCGTTAAACCCATCTGCGACGATAAACTCGCGTGGGACAGCCGGAGCCCCGCAGCGCCGGAGCCGTGACAGAAACCTTGCCTGCTGCATGTTGCATGCTTGCTTGCATGCTGCATGCTTGCTTGCTTACAAAAACCACATGTTCTCAAGCAACTGCTTTATTCTGACCCAAAATTAATTGAATTGTATTTAGGACTTATAACTTTTATTGAAAACGGTTTTATATCTTTTGTATATTATTGATTGTAATAGTTATGACAAACAGATTTGGGACATATTACATTTAGGGATTTCAATTTTATGGCATGTGATATTATGTGATATTAAGTTCGGGTAAGTTATCATTCGGACAAATGATGATTAGGACAAAAAAGTTATGGCACTTTAAATTATGGATAAAAAAGTTAGGTGACTCAATAGAGAACCGAAGCAATATGTATATACGAATCCCGTAAACCCCGCAATTTTGCTGCTCGGAAACGCTCTTGTCACCTTGTGTTGCCGGACTGTACTTGTGAAGAGTAAAAACTAGCCGAGTGCGAGTCTGACTCGCGCACAGAGGGTGCCGTATAAACAGCTTCATTCATCAAAATAAATAAGTAACATTACTAACGTCCATAAACAATGAAAGCACCGAGCATACTCTAACGAAGGGACAAAATAAACTTTGCCATTCGAAAACTGATCTCCCCATACGTCAATATACAAAATTTCTACTTTTACAAGTAAATTTTATAAGTTGGTCGACTATTACTCGTAAACTTGTAAAGCTTACTTAGCTGTGATAGTTTTCCTTTTAATTTCATTATATTTACTACTGGCGTAATTTTTTTCACATATCCAAAAGCAACCATTCAGCTGGCAGGGGGGCACTTGACTCTTACAAATATTAGGCATTTAAAGCTTAATTTTACGCTAACGGATCCCTGAATCGAAAAATGGTATTCATAGACCCATAATACTTTTGAATGGTCTATCCAACGATATCCCACACCATGGGATAGACGAGAAAAAAGAAATATCCCCACTTTAAGTGAGGAGGTAGAGTAAAAAAAAAACATGGATTTATTTAACCACTTTGTCGGCGTGATGTATATTCATGCCAAATTATAGCTTTCTAGTACTACTGAGGACGGACGGACGAATGGACAGACGGACATGGCGAAACAATAAGGGTTCCTTGTTGACTACGGAACCCTAAAAATGGTAGGCTAGGCTGCGTAGGTATACAGTTAACTGTTTATTTATACATGTTTTACAGTACACTATTTGTATATTTTGTAATGAAGAGCCTCTCACGTCACGACTTGACTCTAAACCTTGATATTTGAGCGTACACGCAGATCACGATGGAGATATTTGTTACGTGCCAAGAAGGTGGTAAAACTATTTATATCATAAGAAAAAAAATCGGATTCAGAATTTGAGATAGTTACGAGTATCTTTGGAACAACAAACTTAATTTTTTAGAATTTTATTAAAACAAATTATCTATACTTATTTATTTATTTATTTATTTATTTATTTATTTATTTATTTATTTATTTATGTACACACAAACACACTTTACAGAGAAAAGAAATAATACAGCATAAAGCTTCATATTATAAAGCTGAAGAGTTTGTTTGTTTGAACGCGCTAATCTCAGGAACGACAAGTTGGAATTGAAAAATTCGTTTTGTGTTGGATATTCCATTTATCGTGGAAGGTTATAGGCTATATAGCATCACGCTATGACCAATAGGAGCGGAACATAAATGAAAAATGTTGCAAAAAAATATTGTTTTTTGAGCTTCCGTTGCGTGCGCTGCGTACACGGTTTAAGTTACGCAACAATCATGTATGTAGGGTAGGTAGGTAGGTAGCCAGTTGACGGGAACGAAGCCGCGTGGGACAGCTAGTGTTATCTAAAGCATAATTTTTAAATAAAATAGTGACTCAACTTTTATAGTCTAAAGGTTGTAATTAGTGATTTAAAATAAATAAATGTAATTACGGCAATATCTGGTGGGGTGAAAGAGCAAACAGTATCTCAATGCTAAAGTACATTATTGGCCACAATTTAGTCATAGTATGACTAAATAGTAATTACATCAATAATTATTATCTTTTTAATAAGCCATGACTCACGTGTTTTTTATTGTTTCCGGCCAGTATTCAATCTCATCAATCATCAATATCATCATCATCATCAATCAATAAATGTAATAAATCTGTAGCAAAATAATTTTTGTACATCGAAAAAAAATACAAAAAAAATAGCCAGGGTGTTAAAGGATAACCAATAGAACCCATTTCTAGCATTTTTGGAATTTTTGTCTGTTTGTCTGTTTATTTGTGCACGCATCACGTGATATTTACGAAACCAATGTAGATAACTTTTATACATAAAAATTGTGCGTAACTTGAAGGTAGGTGCACATAGTTCGACTTAGCTCGAAGTATTTCCGAATTTAAGTGGTATTGGGCATTATAAGTTTTTAAACTGTCATGGTCACTAACACTAACATTAACATTAAAAGCGGGATATTTACCATGTTTACTGCCCACCCGCAATGACTTTCAGTTTATCCGTGATCATGGTGCTTGCAACAGCACCGAAATATCGGGAACTCGCAACAAACAGTAAACATGGTAAATATCCCGCTTTTAATGTTAATGTTGGTATTGGGCATTGCTCGCAGAACGGTCGATGGGGCAGAAAAGTTCAGGAATGGTGCCGCGTCCGTGAAGAAGCAGCGTTGGAAAGCCTCACTCTAGGAGGACAAATGATCTGGGTACGGCTGCGAGCATCCACTGGATGCGAGACGCACAGGACCGTTCACTGTGGTGACTCTTGTAGAGATCTAAAATAAACTTAAAATCACAAAACTTATTGAAATTACCTGGCAATCAGCATTAAGTTTAATCAAAAACAAAATTACCTGCACAATCTTGCAGTGGGATCTTAGGCTAATATGTCGATACTATGTTTGAACTGTTGGTGATGGATTGAAATTATCTTGACTTATGAAGTAGGTAGAAAGTCCTGATAACTGATTACATGTTGTCGTTCATTTATACACGTGGAGGCTAAGCGATAATTGCAATACAAAAACAGCGGCGATACATCATATTAGCTAATCTTACGACGCACCGTGTAACTGTTAAATGACCGAAGCGTATTACCTACGCATACGCATACACCCAACATGTTTTAAAACAAAGTAATAATTAGTCAGTCCTCTGTTACTACAGTGAAGGTTCTTTTTTTTTTTAATAAACGTTGCCCTACACTAGGAATTTCTTCCTGTATCGTGGGTGCGTTTAGAAACATATAAACTCACATACACAAACACCCAGAGCCAAAAAATGCTATTGAAAATCTATTTTTTTTTTGTTATTGATAGGCTCGCGCTTGACCTCTATCTCACCTGATGGTAAGTGATGATGTGGTCGACGATGTAGCGCGCTTACCTAGAAGAAACCTATTCACTCTTGACTTAAAGACTCCCAGGTTGTGTGCGAACCCAAAAACTATTGATAGTTATGTACATTGTATTGTATACCTTTGGCCTAGAAATCGTTTATTATGTACCTAAGCCTATATAATATGTGAAAGCCCTTTGTTGGAGAAAGGTAGGCCTTTCATGCTGATATCTAATATAATGGAGATAATATATGAAATCAATAGGTAACAAAGCAGTTACTGCATGATTTATGAAAATTGGCTGATTTACTCGTACTTTAATGAAAAATAGATACTCTGTTAATTTATGAGTTTCTGGAAATAATGTTTTGATGCGTCACAAATCAAATTTGACTTCTGTTTGATGACTGTCCGTTAATTGATATTTAATCAGTCACAAAAGCTTACGAGTGTTCGATTTTTTTTTCATTTTAACTTTGCAACAATTTTTGTACCAGAAACTCCGTTTAACTAAGATATAAAGTAGTTTAAGAAAGTTTGTGGTTTCGATCTTTATGTATTTATTAAATATAGACATACTCCTAAGACTTATTAACAAATGAATACTAGAAAGCAAATATTTAGGTATGCTTAGCTGAAAATTAATTTACATATTTTTTTTGTTCCTACTTGGAAAACGCTCATTGGATGTCCTCCGCCATTGGGGGGCCGATGGGTCTGTCAGACTCCTACTGACTAAAAACCACCCCGGTGTTCCACCTTACACCAACGCCGGGGGTCGCGGGAAGAAGAGGGCGTTGTGCGCCCTTCGCCGACAACCGGTGCATGTATTGCGGGCCGGGAGAGTGGCAGAGATCCTTCTGCAAGACGACTGTTTCGCAGAAGGATAACACGGTGCCCCAGAACTCCTCGCTACCGACCATCGAATCGACTACGGCCGGCAGCGTCAGGTTAAGGTCGCTACCTACTTCTGAAAAAACTAATTTACCTAAAGCAACCTACTCTCAAAATTAGTATAGACGAGTAAGTTCCTACTTTGCAAATACAAACCTTCGATTGCTTTACTATTTTTATTGGTTAGTTCAAAATAACATAGAATACATGTACCTAATGGGCAACACAGATGTGGGCGAACGCTTTATAACTGTACGGAATTCAATGACGACACGAGAATAACCATGTGTTGTTAAAAGCATTACTGAAGGTTACCAGACACTTCTGACGTGATTCAGCAGTAATAATAAACTTGGGAGATTCCTCTCGACGATACAATTAATTAAATGTAGTAGTAGGAAGTTACTCACTGAATGTTGCAGAGAAAGATGGTGTATCGGTGAAGAGTGTCGTACTTACCTGAAAAAATAAAATAATAATTATTCATTTAATTTTAGTACAAATCAAAGGTAGGAAAATTATTGCGTTTAAAATTGCACAAAGTATAAGGATAGAATGTACTACTTTATTGTTACTAAACAATTATTTTACAAACAATCAATCTATGGGGACCACCACGTTTCTGAATTTAGATTTTGTATTTCTCAGACTCTACTTTAGCCTAAAAACCTAAAGTAGGGTTTGCCACGTTCTAAATCTTAAACACATAACAGAAACCATCCATCAGATGTAAGTAAAATCTTCTTCTTCCTGCCCTTAACCCATGTTAATTAGGGTAGGCGTAACACATTTTCTACTTCCATACCATCCTGTCCTCCGTCGCGCTATCACTGACTCCCTTTTCTTTCATATCACTCCTCACGCAGTCCATCCATCTTTTCTTTGGCCTTTCTCTCCCTCACCAGCGATCCACATTTATGTTCATAACTCTTTTTGGTAACATGCGTTATTCTGTTCTCATTACATGACCATACCAGGACAAACGGTTTCCTTTCAACTTTTCTGTCACTGGCGCCACTTTCAAACTTCACTTTCACTTCAGTTTCATTCTCATCACTCCACAAATCCATCTAAACATTCTCATCTCTGCTACATACAATCTCATTTCATCCATCTTTTTCACAGCCCAACTTGCGGACCCACTGTATGAATCAGAATATTGATTCTGATTCATACAGTGGATTCACAAGTTGTTCCAGTGACCTGTCGTCATTTCATCCACCCCGAGTAAAATCTAAATCAATAAAATGTATATTCAAGAGATGAAGTTTTACTAAGTTGTACGCCCGACTGTCACAAACAAGTGACATTTCTTTAAATTTTTGATCCGACATTTGTTTGGCAAGTTTTGCAACTGTGTCTTGATTAGGCTCTTGACATATCATCTGACATTTTGGCAAGAACTCGCATGACTGACGCCAGCCGACAGTGCTCTTCGTATAATGCCGAGTAACCACATTGGAGGTCAACGCTCACTTTACAGCCTAGACAATGTTTACAAACTAAATAAAGGTTAGCTTGGAAACTTTGTTGAAATACATATTTCATGCCTATGTTTTCTCATGATTGTGCTAAAATTTATTTTGTAACAGTAGGTTCAAAATTGAGTTTGAATGTTTTAAATTGTGTGTTTTGAATGTTTTAAATTGTGTATATGGCAAAAGATTTGCTGCAGTTACAATGCGTAAGTCCTACCAAAAATCATGAGTACCCTAATGAATAGGTAAGTATGCACATCGATGGAAAAACTATTGAGAAACTTCATGAAATTTGGTACAGTACATCTATTTTGTTAGCGTCCCTCGGCAATCATCGCATTTCCGAATACAAACGAATGCTATTTTCCATGTCCATCAATTATTAGATTTATCGCATACGATTATTTGAATGCAGAACTAGTACTTTACTGATGTTTTGTTTTGATTTCCGTGTGAAATGTATAGATATGTAAAAATAGCAGCTTTAACAGTTTTTCTCCATTTTTTAAAATAAATTAAATTATGTTAAAAGAGTCAGCGTCCGATCATGCAAAGGGCAACTGACTGATTGAAATCCGACAACTGACGAAACACAAGGTTTGCCGAGGGATATTAAGAAAATGTTTATACTGTATGTACCTACTTCTGTATGGGATCAACTTATATCGAAGGTTCTAGAATCGGAGAGTTAAACCTATCCTGTAAAACACAAACCGCCAGAAAAAATAACTATCCCTTTTTTCACTGCTGTGGTATTGCGGGAACATCCAGGAAAACTTAAAAATGTGACCAGATTTTTGTTTCCTGCAATCCTATTCATCCGCGCTGAAATTAATACATATTTCATTTTAAACCGACTATTACTAGCAGACTAGCAGTTAGTGCTGAGAAAACTAAAAGGCGTGTTGCACAATTTATAATGATCGAGCGATCAGTATCAACCTTGAACAGTAAATACTTACTTAAAATTACTTTACAATCGGACCATTTATAAGTATGTTTTTTTACAAAAAATTGTTGTAAGAAAAGATAAATTGTAAATTAATTCTGTTAATTAAATAAGAATAGCAAATAAAATAGTAATGTGATAGAAGTGCCTGCGGTTGTTCATCAATATTTTTGTTGAAGTGTGACACTTTGCTAACGTTATTAAGGCAGGCGCTAGCGAGATCCATTTTTTTGTAACCGACTTCAAAAAAGGAGGAGGTTTCTCAATTCGATAGTATTTGTTTTATGTTTGATCACGGATAACTTCGTCGTTTATGAACCGATTTTGATGATTATTTTTTTTGTTGGAAAGGAGATATCCCATTATTACATATAGTCATTCGGTGGATTCGAAACTCACAGGACCGATCAGTAAAGCAACGCTTGGGGAAGGCGTATGTCCAGCAGTGGATGTCTTTAGGCTGATATGATGATGATGATGATAACTTTATTCAACATTCTACAATGTTCGTACAAAATAATCACTCGTGTAGAAATAAATTGCAAAGATTGGAATATGCTATTCGCAACAGTGGATTTTCGATACCAAGACTTTCATACTAGCATACCAGTCAAACAGATTTTCGAATCAGCGTGTTCGCGATAACGTCATTTGATATAGCGGTTTTCGAACTGGTGTACCACTCGTAAAGTTTTTCGAAATAGCGTCATTTCGTAACGTCATTCGAAACTTCATATCACTACCGTTATTTTGTAACAAGTACTCTAATTATGTTTGTTTACGTTTGTTATTTTTTTTAAATTAAGCTTCGTATAAATACTAACTGAATGGACTTGCATCGTTTTATTCTAAGTAGGTATCCAACGCCGAGATGGTTTCTCAACGTAATAAAAATGCTTAATGGATGCAATGAACTAATAATGACTACTAACGACTCCGGATGTTATCTAGACTCTAGAGGACAATTACTGTTAACTTCTCGACGGTAATAATTAGTCATTATTGTTTTAACCCTTCACTTATCTCAAGTTATCTCTATTTTTAGTGTAAGCAGATATCTACTGTGACGCACTTAATAATAGCTTTAGGTTGAAAGTGAAGTCAAACTCAGGTCTTGCAAATATAAAAAAAAAGATATTCAAAAAATCTGATAGAAAAACTACTTTACAATCTGACTTCGTATCAAAATGTCCTATGCGCAAAACGACATATATATTTTTTATGATACACTAGCTGTGGCCGCGGCTTCGCTCCCGTCATCTGTTAGCCAACCCGGGTTGGGTTGGCTTCAAGTTACGCAGATTTTTTATGTATAAAAGTTATCTACATTGGTTTCGTACATTTCACTTGATGCGAGCACAAATAAATAGACAAACAGAGAAAAATGCCGGCAATAGGTTCTGTTGGATATCCTTTAACACCCTGGCTATTATTTCTGGAAATATTATCGATGTACAAAAATTATTTTTCTACTAATTTATTATATGTATTGAGGATATGATATTGATTGATGATAGCCTCGCGCTTGACCACTATCTCACCTGATGGTAAGCGATGATATGGTCGACGGTGTTACACATTTGCCTAGAAGAAACCTACTCACTCTTGACTAAAACTCCCCAGGTTGTAGCATCGGAAAACACAGACTCCGGCAGGGAATTCCGGAATTCGGAGGATACATATTTGCGAGTTTGCTGACCAAAATCAGATGTATCCTTCGACGGTACAACATGATTTTCTTCTTGTTTACGTCTTTTTAGTTCGCTTCCTAATCAGTCGGTTTTTGTTTTTTTTTTTAAAGCTATACAGTATATAGGTTTGCCTATCCTAACAATTGCAAAGTTTTTGACTAAACTACTACTTAGATCTTACTCTGCTTCTTACATCACTGTCATTGATGAAGGTTAGATTGGCTCTTTCAAGTCGAACCTTGTCCACTCAGTGCCACTTGGACCTGTCGCGTTTCTATCTGGAAAAGCCGCCGTGTTAGGTATTACCGAATTAGCTACTTTTTGGCTGAAAATACGTGAGAAAACTACAAAATCAGAAGGACTCTATTTAATTGTCTAAGCATGGGGACTGAAATCTAGAGCCCTTATCGGTGACTAATACCATTATTATTTTTCTAAAACGTATTTTATATCTTAGCAAAATAGTGCATTTTATAAAAAAAAAGTTATTTCAAAAAATCAAAAAAATTTGATTCATTCAAAAAGCATTCGTGGTGCTTAGAAAATCATGCTTTTCTTCTTGTTTACGTCTTTTTAGTTCGCTTTTTAAGCAGTCGGGATTTTTGATTTTTTTAAATTATTTTTTTTATATTCATAACTTTTTAGTTACCTTTTTTTTCGAATTAGGTACATTTAAACATATAGGTGTAATACATTTTTGAAATCACCTCTTAAAAACCTTTATTTTCATACCATTTTTCTATTTTCTATTTTCCAATTTTAATGGAGCCTGTGACACTCGCAAGGTTGAGGCGAATCGATTGACGTATGAGTCGTCAAAATCGGCCACCGTGTTTGATCTCTGGAACGCCACATAGGAACAAATATACATAGATATATACATACATACATACATATATACATACATACATACATAGACTGATAAACACATTACCCTCCTTCGGCAGTCGGGAAAAAAAAACAGAATTAGTCAGCGGGAAAACATTATCTAAATACTAGGCCGCGTGCGTGTCGGGTATTATCCCACGCGAACATACTACGGTATAAAAAATCCTATGAGCTATTCCGGACTATAATCTATCCCTGTGCCAAATTTCATCCAGTACCGCTCAGCCGTTCTGGCTTGATTGAGTAACAAACATACATCCATACTTTTGCTTTATAATAGTAGTAAGATGTAACCCCTAAAAAACTACTGATACATTTAAAATCTTAATTTTTTAAGCAAAATACACATGAGTCAGCAAAAAAAGAAAGTAGGCGCGTGGAGACTTGTTCATAATATTTGGTGAAAGCATAAAATGGGACAGTCTGCTCTGCCTACATACTGTGTGGGACAAATTCTTTGTAAACCACAAGTGACCCGGTCACCAGCACAATAGTTAACTTAGAATTCTGTGGAAAAGCTATGAATAGATCATTCCATATTTGTATCTCTTGCGACTATGATATTACTAGTTGGAATTTTATACACTATATTAAGTTTGTGAGTTAAAGGCTCAATTAAATTCGACAAGTGTTAAATTTCCAAGATCTTCCTGTTGTAGAAGATTATAATCTTCTACAACAGGAAAATCGTGGAAACAAATGAATAGCTTATTTCATATTTGTATTTTTTTTAGTCTGTTCTATCCCACAGCAGGGCACAGGGCAATAGCTTTTTTTTTATCTGTTCTATCCCACAGCAGGGCAATAGCCTTTTTTTAGTCTGTTCTATCCCACAGCAGGGCAATAGCCTTTTTTAAACGACTACAGCGAAGAAAAAGGGATGTTTTTCTTACTGCATTCCTCTCGGTTTAGGGTAATTCTGATATACATTCTTAGAACTATTTTGAAATACAAAAAAAAACAAGTGGTTGATCAAATAAATTGGCCGATTTTAATATTTTCACAAAAATGGCAGTTAGACATATTTTCTATACAAACGCTGTCAAACCGCCATTTTAATTTCTGAGTTAAAAGTTAAAAAAAAACGGACCTAATTGGTCAATTAAATACTAAGCCGACTACTGTTAGGTAATCTTCTACAACAGGAAAATCGTGGAAATAAAAGATAGCACCTTGTGAAGGCCTTGTTTTATGTCGCAGGCTTTCCTTGTTTATCTCACCTCCAAACACGTGTTACATATTTGTTTTTTTACAGCGTATTGCCGCAGGCAATCTATTTACAACCTTTATTTGAGGAAAATTTTATATTAGACAGATCAATAAACTTAAACGTTTCAAGTATCAATATCTAAAAAAAGTAATAAATAATACCTAGAGAATAATTTTCACTAAGACCAAACTGCAGTTGAGGGGTTAAGTATAGATTATCTCGCGATGCAACGTTAGGTTGACGTGCGAACAAAAAAAAAATATAAAAACTGATAGTATAAAGTGAATATCCCACGGATGTGAGTAAGTAACGGTGTTAGAAGACGCCGCTATATACCGTGGAGGTGGGTCTTGTGATGTTCAACAGACGGTTTCGTATAAACCACTCTTGTTATATCCACATCGGCAGTCGACGCTGTCGCAGACATCCCTACACCGCCGCGCAGCCTGCGCGTCTAAACATTCGCATAGTGATCGACTCGTGAATAATAATATGACATAAGAATAAAAATAAAACGGTTTTTTTATTATTATTTTGTGAAAGTGTTTACGTGCTGTTGAATATATTGGAGTTTGGGATTTCTTTCGAGTTAAGGTGAGGATGTTTCGATTTTTATCGAGTGTTGTGTTTTTGTGTGAGAAAACGTTAAATCACGTGGTTGGTAAATAGTTGTTTACTTACAAGTGGATACGTAATAACAGATCAACGTCCAATGAGTTACTTCTATTGTATGTAAAGTCTAAGTAAATTAATCATTGATACTGGTGATTCAGGCCCTGTGTGAAAATGATTAATTTTTGTTTCTAGTACAAAAGCAACCAAAAAACCTATGGTGGATTTTTTTTTCTATTTTCATGTACAAAACTAAAAAAGTAGCATCTGATATGAGACTAGTAAACTATCCGAAAACTAACTTTTTAAGTTGGTAGATTTTTTTTGTGAAGATTTGGCCAAACTTGCTTTCACTTTATCGTAATAATTTTTAATTGATTTCATCGATCGATGTATTTAAACGATTCTAAAGGCAGACTAAGTTGTTTGTCAATCATTAAAAATAGAAGAATGAATAAGCTAACCTATAAAATGTCATTGTTTTTTTGCTTACTGTCCCTTTAATAAAAGATCAAACTAGATCCATCAACTAATTCTTACAAGTAATTAAATACACATAATATAAAACTTGGAAAAACCTAAATCAAAACTATATAAATCAGTCACGAATCAGGTACTAGGTACGCCACCAATTTAGGATTAGGAATTGAATTAGAATCAGATTAATAATAAACTCGTTTTTAGTTTTACTATATTTTTTTAATTAACTTGATCTTGAAATGTCGTTTTTAATTTTAATCAAAGTGTTTAGATCAGTATTTAAATTCTAGACCATTTGTTTAGTAGGTTAATAACTTTTCATAGTCAAGTCTTGGAAGTAATGATTAAACTTTTTTTTATGTTAAACTCTCTGTTATATCTCTCTTTCCTAAAATCTTTCTGAAACTAAAAAATATCATAAATATTATATATATATATAACTAAATCTTTTTTAGTTATTTATGTAGGGTGTCCTTATGTGCTTAACGTCCTTTTATTAAAATAACTGGGCATTTAAACACTTCCCTATTATGAAAAACCCTGGATTAGCTAGGATTACAACAATAAACAAAAGCTTGTGTTCAAATTTTTTGTTTTTACACTCAAGTATTTTATTATTAAGGCCGTACTTAAAAATAACCATTATACCTATATATGAAATTTTTAAACACTTGAGATGCCAAATAAACAACAAGAGAAAAAATAAACATAAGTACATTGTCTTTTTACAGTATTTCAATCTTATAAACCGTATTTATTTTTTGATAAATATAAACCCTTCCCTTTAAATAATACTTGTTCAATGACGCAGACAGGATCTCTGACAACGATATTATTACTCGTTTTCCATTAATATATTCCTTTTAAATATATAATTCTTGCATACAAATTACAAAATAAATAAATAAACCATACTGTCACTACTTTATATCATTGTGGGTTATTATGAATTTCTTGCAATATGATTTAATTTTAAACTAGAGTATTTGAAATTATTCCTGTAAAAATCTCATATTTGTGTGGTATAACTGTACCATTCCCATTCTATTGTTTATAGGACGATTTGCTACTAGGTAATTTTGAGAATATGATGATCAGGTGGGTGACCATAAGCTCTTAGAGTAAGGTTATTTTGAGTGTGTGTAAGGGACAGATGTTTATGACTTGTACTATATATACATGTGTCACTTACGCGATCTCAAAATAACCTTACTCTAAGAGCATATGGTCACCCCCCTGCTCATATGTCGTTTTGCGAACAGGGCACTTTGATACGGAGTCTTATTTTAAACTTGAATCTATGATACGAACAATTGCGTGCAGCACCCTGCATCCAATTGTTCTTATCACAGATTCTAATCGTAAGCTCCAGCCTACAGATGTGCTCAAGTCGTTACATCTTTGTCTTATTTAACAAATACGAAAAAATCTCAAAGCATGTAATCTTTCTAGCATTGCGGTTATCAAGTAGTTTTCCTCCTTGAAGCTCTCAGTTTTAGTATATAACAAAATTTTATAGGCCATTCAAACCCAATAGCTGACTCCACCCAGGTTTAGCAATATATACCTACATATCAGGACATACAAATTATACTGGTGTTTATTGAAGTACCTATAGGTAGCAGTCAATTCAATACTTGGTGGTAGACATTATCTATTTCCATTTTTACTTTTCCGTATTATATGCAAAAGATTGGACCAGCGGGTATCTTTAAAAGGCAATGTGATCTTCAGAAACTAATTTTTGATACATGTCACAATAAAAAAGAGGACGAGCACATATTTATTTATTTTATTTTATTTTATTACTTAAGAAAACTTACAGCTAGGATACAGATAGTAGACAGTTAGTGATGGAAGGCCAATTAAAAGTTTTCACAGACAACATTAGGGTAGCACAAGTAACAGTAGACATGCAAGAGTTCGTAAGAAGTAATTAATCGTAGAGAATGAAAGAAGACACAGAACAAGTTTCAGTGATCTTCAAAGAAGTTTTTACATAACATTATATATCAGTTATCATTAGTTTTTATATATCAGAATAATAATGAGATTTCAAAATATAAAACTATGGCATGTGAAACGTACGATAAAACTGAGGCTAATCGCATAAAAATATAATAAAAATCTTATGAACATTTACTAATCTGGCGCCAATACAAACAGATTTGTATATATTGAACGAAAAAATCGTAGAACAGATCGCAAACGCCAAAAAAGTATTTCGTGATCAGATCGTTACAGAGTTGGGCAACCCAGAATATCTAGCTGATTATAATTTATCAATGGTGGGTCAAAAGGCTTCGCTATTATTTTCAAATGTAAAATGAATAACGAAGCACGTTTCTAACGTCCTACAACCACTGAAACAGGAATTGATATATTTGGAATCGAGCATAACATTCTACCAGCCTATATAAATGTGTATATTCGAAACGACGATAGCAAAGTATGCGAATATTCTTTGTTGTAGGCATCACTTGATTTCACACATCTTGCTGCGCTTCAGTCGTTTAGTTGGGTTCCAAAAATTTAAATGACTAAATGGGGACATAATAACAACCTCAGATAGAATATACTTTTTCTACTTACTTGGAACTTGGAACACAATGGTCTACCTTATACACGGACCTGGGCTGTATGGTCTTTGATTTTATATGAAACATCTTAACTATCTCACTCTAGATATTTATGGATACCTTTTTACCATTTCTTAAGTTTGTCTTTACAATAACAGACTCAAAAGAGCTGCCATATACTCCGTACAGAACCAAGATAATGTTTCTATTACCATCTAAAGCAGACAAATATTACTAATGCATTCAAAACTCTGTACTACTATTATTTACTTATACAGTATATATTCATAATTGTTACTTAGCTTCACTGTTATTGCAAGTGGTTTCGCTTAATTGCTATTCTAATATGCTATTACCTTCAGGCCTTCTAATGTTTCTAGTAACGGCATCTCGACCTTCATTGTGAATGTTTTGTGAAATGGAATCCTCCAAGAAGGCATTGTTTACACTATACGTAAACACGAAGAACTATTTCGCAAATAATTTGCTGTCACATTTGTTAACGAAATGCTTTCTGTGAGTATCATTATTGTCCTCTTGAATGCACTCTATTTCACCTTAAAAATATTATTACTACTGACCGGATTATATGCATTTGCATATGAAATTGCATATTATATCTAATATCTAGTGATGTTGTGATGTTATTTCCTCTATATTTATTATATCTTTCGGTAGGTGTAATAATAAACTCTATATCCAAAATTTCGCCAATATACACTAATAATTATTATCACTTATAAAAATATTTTGCTCGATTGAAGACTATACACACTATAAAGAACACCTAACTACGTATTTTTCATGCATATTTGCATACATATTTCAAGCTTTTTATGTTGCATATAATTCGGTCCTTAATTATTACAAATATTATTACAATCCAGATAAATAGTCAAGCCAATCTCTTTGGGGTTATCGATATAAGATATAAATTCTGGTTTATACACAATAGGCACTTATTCACTTGGAAATGGATTTGCAGTCAATCGGGCCAAACTCAAACTTATTAACATTTGCTTCCATGTCTTCTGACAAGTGTTTATATAGCTTGAAGTGTCCATTAACGGTTTGGTTCTACATCTTCAATAAGACTCCTGTCTAGTGGCCCTTGTAGTGTAAATAAACTGTAGTTTGCTTATGCATTTTGAATGAGAAGAATAGGAAATTGCAACCCAGTTCATGTTTGACCATTATTGTTTTGTCAATAAACATTTCTATGTTAAGGATCTTCAGCAGTTATAGAAACGCTATTAAAATATTTAATCATTAAACGTGTTGACATTTTTTGTGTAGAAAATATAAAGAAAATTAAACGAATTGTGTAGAAAATGTAAAGCTGCCATATTTGTTCTTCAGTTTAAAAATACATGATAATTAAAAATTAGACCTATAGCAAGCCCTGTACTAAAGAATCGACATATTCTCCAAATT
This sequence comes from Orthosia incerta, assembly GCA_948252205.1. NCBI lineage: Eukaryota > Metazoa > Arthropoda > Insecta > Lepidoptera > Noctuidae > Orthosia > Orthosia incerta. The sequence continues at coordinate 15,616,890 of OX411748.1, forward strand.
CTTAATTTAAATGAGTGTTAAAACTTTTTCAATTCGATTCAAAATTTGAATGTTTGTTAAAATACCAGAACTTTATTCTGTTAGCCAGCACGCTGTAAGATTCATTTAGCAGGCAACCTTTACAGAATTTGTCAATAACAATGGCATGTGGTCATGTTCTTACTATGGTGAAGGTTACAAATGTGGTAAAGTTAAGTTTGCAAGAGCTGTGATTGCCAATCAAGTACACAAAAGTCATGAATGCACGATAAATTGGTACCTTCACTGTGGGAACGGTATCACGATGCGCTATCAATCATTGATCGAATGATCAATTATAATTATTTACCGAGTCGTGATTAACTAGCAAAAAATAATAAATTTTGTTTAAGTTTATTAATAGCATCTTTTATTTTAAAGCTCTATATTGATCATTTATATATGGGGGATACTTTTCTGAATCTGCTTGTCTTACCTGACTCCTACCTGATTTATATGGTCTTTGATTTATTTAAAATAAATCTACGTTGCTAATTATCATATTACTCATGTAAGTAACATTTAAAATGACTTCCTGAAAAACCGGCCAAGTGCGAGTCTGACTCGCGCACGAAGGGTTCCGTACTTGGTAAATTGCGGTTTACGATTTATGACGTAATTAAAAAAAACTACTTACTAGATCTCGTTCAAACCAATTTTCGGTGGAACTCATCATATTTTAGAAATTACAGGGGGGGGGACACCTTCTACCACTTTGGAAGTGTCTCTCGCGCAAACTATTCACTTTAGAAAAAAATGATATTAGAAACCTCAATATCATTTTTAAAGACCTATCCCACATGTATGGGTTTGATGAAAAAAAGTTGAGCTTCAGTTCTATGTATGGTGAAATGTATTGTTTTTTTTTCTATTTTTGTGTGAAAATCTTAATGCGGTTCGCAGAATACATCTACTTACCGAGTTTCAACAGCATAGTTCTTATAGTTTTGGAAAAAAGTGGCTGTGACATACGGACGGACAGACAGATAGACAGACATGACGAATCCATAAGGGTTCTGTTTTTTGCCATTTGGCTGCGGAACCCTAAAAACGAGTTTCTAAAAACCGGTTTTCAATTTATTGTTCGTAATGGATAATTTTGTCGACACACACATAGATATTTAAATAGCTAGAATGATATAAAACTGTTAATGGACGACAATTATGGAGGAAACTATGACAACAACTTACCGACATGCGCAAGCGCCTAAACATTGTGATAGTGATGTCACTATATGACATTGGATTGTTTTAAGTTAGAGAATTTAGACAAAATTATGTTCTGTCAGTGATAGAGATTGTCAAAATGCCAAATGGAATACTGGTCATGTGACATTTCGATGACATTTTGAACTTTTTGACGAACGTAATCGACAAAGCGATAATGACAGCGACAAAGTGACATTCTGTCAAAGACAAAGAGACATTCTGAGCCTAAGACCTGGGATTTAGGGTCTAGGATCTAAAACCTAGAACCTCAAGAAAAAAGAAAGTTCGCAGAGTGATAAATAGGTATTTGTGATTCTATGCTAATATTATGATAAATGCTATCACAGTTAATCAATTTAAATAAAACTAATTGACAGAAATAATCTTTCTTGACTTTTACAATTAGTGACAGCGTTATTTATTCATATTCATAACTTGTTTCCGAAATAAATACAGGCAGTAAACCAGTTCACTTCCTTTCCAAGTTGATAAAATCTGTTCCGATAAAAACGCGTTCAATCATTTTGATTCCTCGAATCAAATTTAAGGGCCTTTTTATAATTTTGGACTCATTTTTCAGTTCATTGGCTGCTTTCAATTGAGCTAAGAGTAATTGCTATCTTGTTTCTTAAAAAAATATATTGTTCTTTATTGTTTTTTTTTTCAATAGATACCTAAATAAATATTTTAAGAAAATACGTAGATAATGAAAACTTTTGCATACAAATTATCACAGAAATTGTATGTATTATCTACATAATAATTATATATTTACCTATAGGTACGTACCTAGTGATATTTGTCTTTGACATTGACTTTTTATGAATCATGTTATTAAGCGAGGTAACGATTAGAGTGCACCACGGTGCATGCTAAGATTATTATATACCGACAAGTTAATTAAGTTTTGTCTGTTAACTAAAAATAACATGTTGTATTTAAAATTACTGAACAAATACTTCCTTGAAATAAAGTTTATTCTAGTCTCTGACATTAGAAAGAAACATCTTAATAATATATTTTATACTAAGTAGTTCTAATGTATCGATGTTATAAATGTGAGCAACAAACCCCTTGAACTTGTTTAAAGGTTGCAGTCATGCATAAATGCATTTAAATAAAGGATGCAACACTAAGTAGGTATGTACGTGAACCTGTTACTGATTTTTTTGTGGTAAACCCAAAAGAATAATCAAATTGCAAATCAGATATGTGCATTTTACGATATAAGTTAGGTATAGCAATCAAAAATAAAAAGTTTTTTTTTACCCTTGCCAAAGAACCGGAGGCTTGAGATATCACACAGATTCATGCAATTGTGTGCAAATACCACGAAGTATGTGGCCTTTATACTACAGCCGAAAATTAGAGATCCATCTGATTATAACTTCCTTAATAATTTAAAGATTTAGAACCGGATATAAAACTAGATAATCATGTACATAATTCACTTTAAAACACACATCCTGTATAATCAACATTTACGAAGGCGTCGATACAATTAACATCTTTACGTTATTTGCTCAAGCTCAACCGGAAAATCTACAAAATGACGTAACGCACAAAACAAATCGACTATTACCTTTAAAAACTACTTTGTTATAATTACATTTAGATAATAAGCACGTAAAAACAATAATATTTGTAGCTCTTTGATTGTGGTCACGTCATCTCAATTAGCATACGCGTCAGACACCGTGCATTGATCCCTAAGCATTAACATAGCACATCGAAACCACTCCAGTACTTTTAAACACAGTAATTATTTGTTAGAAAACAATTCAGCGTGTCGGACAATAAGTCTTGAATTGTCTTGTGTTGCGTCTTCTTTTTCACACGCAATTTAGAACTGTGACTAGGTACACGATTTCGCGTGCGAAATCGGAGTATTTGGTAATTGTTTTTCTATACATTCTGAGCTAGATATACTAACACGACTTTAGTAACATAATCTAATGGTTATGATTGACTGAACGTGGTTTAAAACATAATAAATTGTAGTTTTCAAAACTAAAAAACACGCTTTAATGGTAAATTGAACTAAAAAGTCGCTAATCCTGAAGATCTTGGTAAGGCATTTGGGAGAAACAATTTAAACGCGCCCGGTAGAATCAACTTTTATTACTTGTAAATTTTAATTTTTGTTTGACTTTCAAAAGTACTTTGACGTTGACTTTGACTAAATTATTGCATTGTCATCGGTCCTTGATAGGTGTGCAAAGTTTCAAATCAATCCTACGTTTTGAAGTGGGTGAAAATAACGTTCAAAGATTCCGTTACATTGATACATTGATACATACCAAGCTAATAAAAGCGTGTTAAAAAACGGGGTTTTTGGTTTTCGTATTTTTCATCTATGTGTCACCTACTCAAGACCATACATGTATAGGCTCATTTTGTAGACTCATAAAACTGCCTACAACATTGCTTGGGATTTCCAAGTATCTCGATCTTTAGTTTTATATCAACTTAATTGCTCAATAACAATTTGTAGCAATTAAATTATTTAATTAAATTTTATCAAGTGCGTCCCACATATCGGCTTGTATCAAACTTAACGTTTAGTTGATCGATCTTGATATTAAATAACTCAATTCTAGGCTTTACGTGGTCATTTCAAGATAAGAAACTTAAGTCGATCTAATTAAAAGTTAATTAAATATAAATTAATAACTTCTACAGAGATCCGGCTGTACGAATAAAAATATATTTAAGAAACAAAATATAAACAGCTGCAAAAAGGTCCAATGACTTCTCCTAAATAAAGAAGACTCGTCACGGCCCATACAAAATTTACCCAGCCCGGCGCAAAACATAGTATTCTCAAATTTTAGTATAGGTATATTAGGCAAATAAATTACTGACATTCGCGCCATCCCAAACATAAGGGCTACCAATAATAATTTTAATATGTTACATTAAAATTACCTTCTTTAGATATGTATTTTGTAAACAACGTTGTTTTTGTTGGCGATTTTTTGCATGTTGTCATGTGGATGGTAACTCTTCGATCGCTCAATACAATTTTCTCGACTTTTGCAACATTTTCTTGGGTGACTGACGTCGATGGACGGCTGCAACGATGTTCGTCTTCCGTACTCGATCTCCCTACTCGAAATTGAGAAGCCCACCTTGCGACAGTGGAATACGGCGGAGCAGACTCTCCTAATGTTGCCTCCAAATTGCAATGATTCTCTTGCGTCGTTAACTTTTTTAAACAGGTGTATTTAATAACGGCTCGTACTTCGTTTTTCTCCCTTTTTGAGAACACGTTCCGACACGAAGCAAACAAATGACTACATTCAGAAAAAAACAAAAGAGAATCGAAGATTTTTTTCTTTATTAATATTACAAATATGTATCTGAGCTATGCCTGCCAGTTTTTTTTTTTCTTACCAAGGAGTATGTCGTTCTCACTACTTTTTGATCCCTCCTAGTATACACACTATAATGAAAAACATGTTATTATATTTTATGCGCCGGGGCTTGTTGATTTTTGGGTCTTGAGACTTTTTTTTCCCAATTTTTTTTAAGTTTTTACTATGCAAAATTGTTTGTGTTCCTAAATTTCCGTTATTCTTTTCGGAATAATTTTGTTGCGGGATCCAAGACAGTTAAATTCATTTTCAGGGACTTCATCGAGCTTCATTGCATCGGCTATTCTAATGGTCGCTACTGTTGATTCTGGCTTTCAGGAGTTGCAGTGGTTTGGGAATAGTGCGATGGGATTGTACCAAAAAAATAAATATTACTTAGGTGGTCTAGGTAATACTTAACACATGCGTATTGTAGGTACTCAAGTGATACCTAGAACTACAGTACTCAATTGTTTTTAACATTATCTACAAAAATATCTTGAGAGAAGACGGGAATGCCCGAAGTTTCAAGTGCCAAGGGAGGTCTCCCTCTCTCTCTCTTTTATATTTTTTTCTTTAAAAAGTCTGAATAGTTTATAAACTTAATGCTTATAGCACTATAGTGAGTACCAGAGTTCGAGTAAAACTAATCCTCTTCGGTACAAGAAAAGGCTTCCATGTTTCTTGGAGTTACAGACGACAAAATAAATTGTGTTTAAAGATTGTGGGAGTTTTAAATTAAATGGGTACGGGGATGTGACATGCTTGGTTCACTGGTCGGTGACAAATATGATACCTGTTATGTTACACTAACGATGACGATAAAGTTTGTTTATTGACTGTACGATAGATGTTAAACAGTTTGGTACACAAATTTTGTTTTATGGTACAAATTCCTACTACGGAGAGTTATTGTAGACCATCGATAATTTTCAACTGTGACTGATTGGTATGATAAACATTTGTGAAAAAAAAAACTGTTTTTCACTTTTTAGTTATTTTGTTTTTCGAGTCAGGTGCATTTAAACATAATTATAAGTGTTATATATTTTTGAAATCACCTTTATTTTGATACCCCACACGATGGGGTTGAAAGAAAAAAAAAAATGGGCCTCCACAATATGGTGTCCAAAAGCCGCCATTTTCCTATTTTCCCATATTAATGTAGCCAGTGACACTCGCAGGGTTAAGATGAATCGATTGACGTAAGAACCATCAAAATCGGCCAACGCGTTTGTTGTGTAGAACGCCACATAGGAACAAACATACATACATAGACTGATAAACAACAACTTCCTTCGGCAGTCGGGTAATGAGTTAAGATCAATGCTCGAGGTCGAACTACGGATATAATTATCACCATGATTTTTGTGGTTGTGTGGTCACAAGTGCACTGTTTTTCATGAGGTGATACCGAAGTCGAGGAAATGGGTATGGGATTTTTGTATTAGGCACGCCCCCATAACGCCCCAATAGGGACATAAACATTACTTTGGCAATATAGGAGTACTACAGGTACACGTCTGCCTAAGTCCTCGGAGATACTTATATACCTACTTTATTTTTCACCAACATGCATACGTATTCACTAGCATAATTTTAAAGTTTTACCTAAAAAAGCTTACACAGTACTTAACTTATTTGCCTCACACCTGCCTATAACTTCAAAGTTATGACTGTCTGAAGGCAAACGTGTAGAGGTTATTCGTGGTGCGAAGTGAATCGTTACTTGTGTATAATTACTGACTCCAACAGATTATTTTAATGCGCTAATAATAATATTTTCAATGTTTATCTCACGGATAAGTATACAAGCATGTGCCCAATAGTTTTGAAAGCCATGATTAGACATGTAAATTGAAAAAATAACAAATGTTTTTTTTCACAATCTTGAAAAAAAACTTGGCACCGTCGTTTTTTTTCTACATTTGGTTTTTTCTTCAGAAAAAGTCAAACATTTAATTTGGTTGTTTTGTTTTATTTAAAGTCAAATCATGTCAAATAATAATAGGTACCCATTGGGTGCCTATTATTATGAACTTAGAAAATACTTTGTTTGTTACAATCAGAATCATCTTTTCTTTGTAATTAGGAAAATCCCGGTCCGTAGATCTTCAGTGGGTGTTGCTAATTATTTTAAGACATTTATGTACTATTTAACACTTTGACAGCCGAAGATTTTAAAACGCGGATTCCATGGTTCGCCGGCGATTTTCGCCGATATTGCAACATTTATAAAATGAGAACTATCAATGATAAATCTATAATTATTTTTTTATTTATACTATTGACTTGTTTATTTCTAGGATAAAAATAAAAAACAGACGTAAATTAGTTTTTTTTTATTTAAAAATGTAGAATAAAAAAGAGGTTTTATGGGAAAAAAAAAAAGTCGTGTACGTGCACTCGCAATAGCGGCGCGGGAACACTGGCGCGGCGCAGCGCGACACTCGATAGCTTGTTCCGCTCACACCAAGCGCCCCACCACGGTTATTCTTACATGTGTGCGTAGCTAAAGCACTACACTATTATATCAATGCACGCCAAACACGGACTACGGACGTCGTTTTAAAACGAACGTGATCAGCGTCACAATACAATCAACCTGGGACGTACTCTGCACGTGATCGGCTGTGAAAGTGTTAACAAAACACCAATGGTATTTTCGTAGTAAACAAAAAAAAAAGTAATATCAGCGCATATACGATAACCACCTTACCATATTTCTATTTTCGTACTCTTGAAAAAAAACCTAATCCAGAAAAAATACTGTTTTTTCATGTTTTTTTTAAGTTTTTTTTTCATCTCAGAAAAAAAAAAACGTTTTTTTACAACTCTAAGCATGATAACTAAAAATACTGTTAAATTTCTTGATTTGTGGTCTTTCTTAAACATTCACTTATCGCCATTTAGTTAGGTAGATACACTTTGCTAGCTTATGCTCAACCAACTCATAACCACCATTAATTTAAAATTACTACGTTGGTACTTCTGCTCTACCACGGCTGATAAATATTCGAAAAGAGAACTTCCCTATTTTAGTCCACGTTAAAAGTATGCAGGATTAGAACAAGGTCAAATAGAGTCAACCAACTATCACCAAGCCACACAAATCTTAGCTGGTGTACTATAATAATAAGTACCTGGGCGTACATAGAGAAAACGACGTTTTCTAAAATTTTAACCTAGCTAGATTTATACCCGAAACCCCCAGCACACTAAATTTCATGAAAATTGTTGGAGCCGTTTCCGAGACCCAGATTATATATATTATGCAAGAATTTCTCGTTTAAAGGAATTGGATATATCGCCTAATAAAAAATTTATGCACGATTTTACCAAGTCACGCGTCTGAATTTAACTAATAGTTTAATTTATCAGAATCACCCACTTATGCAGATGCATTAATTAGAATCCTCCCAGCTATACTTTATGTCTAGTTACCTGTTAATAGTTATCACGTCTAAAGTAATGGGTACCTGCTGTATAAATAATTCTTATATCTAGCCAAGGTTGGTATATAATATGATCATTGATTCATCGGTTAGGGATTTAAAGTATGAATAAGATACGAGGAGTTTATTACATAATTAACTCCTCCTCGGTGAGAATACGTTAGGTAGCCGTTGGTAAATGAAAGATTACAAGCTGCTGCCAGTACTTCTCCAGAATCCAGAACTTCTTCTGAACCCTATTTCCCTGAGCTGTTGTTTAAATTTTATTTCGTGATCAGCCAGTTCTTAACCTTGGTATGGTGAAAGATAAAGTCTAAGATAGGATGTACGTGTCTAGAAGATACACTCTTGCCTTGAAGACTGCTGGGTTTTAGTTGGTAGTGAATACAGACGCTGATAGAGTTCCACACACATAATGGTTTTGTAATGAATATGTGTATCAATTTTGCCATTAATATTGTTTTAAGCTCTGATGTTTCTGATGTTGTTTTGTTGTTCTTCCGTTCCTTCTGTGAGTTTAACCCCTTCACGTCATGTTCTTTGCACTTAGATAATTAAAAAACTTCCAGGTGTATTGATTAAGTACTTATTTACGTCCAGCACACTCTTGACAGTCAGCCTCGCTAACAACTTCGATATGTGATGGCTATTGTTCTTAAGTATTTTCGTCAAAAAAACCAACTAGCGGTTCATCTGATGGTAAATCGTTACTGCCATATTGGCTAGGGATGTTACGTAGGTTCCATTCTGATTATTTTTAAACCTCCGATTTGGATTTCGGTGCCGAATCTTTTAAATCGGAGGTTATCGGAGGTCGATGCGCAGCGGCGGCGGCGCGGTGCGCGGCTGCAGTCAATGCGTACAAACTTGTTTATTAAGATTTTAGAAAACATGTTTGTTCTTTTTCAATGCCTAGTCAGGGGTATTGTTTTTGGGCTGATTAACAATGTATGTATTATTTTATTTGATTAAAACTGCTTTCTCTTAGCACATCTTTCATCAGCCTCCGCCTCCGGTTCCGATTTCGGTTCCTGTGCCGAACCCGGTAAATCAAATTTAAAACCTCCGATTCGAACTTCGGTTCTAATATCATAACTTACGTAACATCCCTACTACGGGCATCTGCTATACCAGTGGTACCACACAGAAGCCATCACCTTCCATTTTCGAAGCGGACATTCCACCTTTATAGCTTAAGATCTGTCTTGAGCAGACAGCATCAAATAAAAAATCCAATCAACCGTTTGATATCTTCACGAAACAAGAAAAGATAATGTAGACTCTCTTAGACAATTGTATAGCTTGTTTAATTAATACTCTAATACAAATGCTACCACACTACGCCCTTTTATCTCTAAAATGTGTGGAGAATCTTAAGCAGCAGCCATCAAGGTTGTCGCTTAAACCACACTCGGTTGTAATGTGCTGAAATTAACGAAGCAATTGTGAGAAAATGATGACATATTAATACCCATAGATCTCTTGGATTCCGCAATAGCTTTTATACGTTGTATATAATATACGTGGCTCATTGCGTTAATGAGAGGTGTGTAGAGAATTTATACATCTTACATTTGAAAGGTTAGGTATATATAAAAAAACCGGCCAAGTACGAGACTCGCGCACGAAGGGTTCCGTACCAATATCGCAATAAACGGCAAAAAAATCACGTTTGTTGTATGGGAGCCCCACTTAAATATTTATTTTATTCTGTTTTTAGTATTTGTTGTTATAGCGGCAATAGAAATACATCATTTGTGAAAATTTCAACTGCCTAGCTATTACGGTTCATGAGATACAGCCTGGTGAACGGCTGACGGACAGACAGGCAGACAGATAATAGACTTAGAATATAGCCTAATACGAGAGCAGTGGTGGCCCAGTGGTATCGACCGCTACTTACAACTTATAGGTCGTGGGTTCGGGCCCAGGCAGGTCCTTTACTTTGTGTAAAATATTTCATCACCACTGCTCTCAAAACGGTGAAGAAAAACATCGTAAGGAAACCGGCAACCAAAAATTCGAAGACATGTGACATCCACAAACCCGCACTGGGCCCGCGTGGTGGATAACGGCCCATTCCCTCTCACAGAGAGGAGGCCTGTGTCCCAGCAGTGGGAACATTAATAGGCTGATGATGTGATGTGATAGCCTTAACACAGTTCCGAATTGTTAGATGACAATCTGAAGGAAAACTTTTTTTTTTAATTTATAAAATTACAAAGCATAGGTGTATTTAAAGACATCGTTATTTTGAACATATCCGGAAACAGTTTAGCATTTTTGTGCTATTCTAGCTGCTTTAATTTGTGAGACAATTTTATTGCGTTTTTAACGAAATAAAATTGTCTTCAACACGAGATTTTAATGATTATGATAAAAAATAATATCCGTTTCGCTTAGTTTCCTCTGCCGGCCCGGAAGTTTATTCCCCCAGCGGAAAACGATGCAACTGAAATATTCCAATTAACTTAATCTTGGCTACAAATGTTGTTAGTTGTGATCAAATTTGCGGAAACATTAATAGTATTCATTAAGTTTTTGTATAAAATGAAGGTTTATCTATGAAAAATATTGAAGCTAGGTGAGGATACAGGCAAATGTCTAGTTTGGGGATCACTGTCCATCCTGATCTTGTATGTCGTGGTGGTTCATTGGCTAAGACCTCGCCTCTCGAGCTTGAGGTCTTGGGTTCGAATCCAGGCAAGTACCAATGTGACTTTTCAATTCACATGTACTTTCTTGGACATCGCTGACAACGGTAAAGGAAAATATTGTGAGGACTCAAAGTGAGTTTATTATTAGACTAGCTGTTGCCCGCGGCTTCGCTCCCGTGGACCACCCCACAGGACCCAATTTCGGAATAAAAAAATAGCCTATGTCACTCTGAAATAATGTAGCTTTCTATTGCTGAAAGAATTATTCAAATCGGTCCACTAGATTCGAAGCCTATTCGGTACAACAAACAAACAAAAAGATCTTTCCTCTTTAAAATATTATTATTAGTGTATTAGTATAGATAAGTATAGATTGTGCTCCATTTGGTGTAATAGCTGCAAAGGCGAGTGCAAGGAGGAGTGTGGTGCAGTGCGAGGATAAACTAATAAATAAATAAAATAAATGTACAATATGATTCATCATCGTCATAATGGAACCCCACGGAGCATGAAAAGCGATAGTTTCCCAAGATTTTCTTATTCCATTATCATGTTCATTCATGTCCTGCTACTAACCTAACCTAACCTAACTAAAATACTGATATATTCTAGAACCAAGTAAATTCAAATTTATTCAACAAAGGAAAATACGCTGTAATCTCGATGGCTACAAAGTTACCGGCTAACATTTCGAATCACGATTTCCACGACTTTTGCGATTCTCTACCATTATTCGTATTACACCATAAAGTACATAGGACCACATAATAATGACTCACGAATACGCCCATGATTGTCGTGCCAAAGCAATTTGGTTTGATCGTATTCAATTCAATGATCGTAGTTTTTGTACCAAATTCTTATAAGGAACAATTTAATGGTTTGATGTCAATACACAATGGCCCACGCTGGTTTTGGATGAACCTACTTGGCGATGAACTTTTTTTTTTTAATAATTTGTTCGTTATTTCAAAATAAGAATTAGAATCGGAAGCTTCCATAATTTAATATAAAAAATAAATTTAGCATTCCCTGACGTACGCTTTGTTATTTTTTATGCTGTTAGCAATAGAGATCAAAATGCAATACGTAATTTCAGGTTTTCGATAGCAATAAGGGCCATGTTACGTAGGGACCGTATTTGTATTGCCGGATATTGACAACTCAATAATTATTACGCTTTGGAAGAGCGTTGCTGAAATTGAATTTGGTACACCTACCTATAATAAATTGGAGCAGTAACACGATGATCAATCTGATTTTTACTTGTTTACGATATCGGTTGGAACAGGCACAGAGATGAAAGAATTTTCTCGGCCTAGTATATTCATTATTCAGTATTTTTGTAACAAGTTAATGGTAAGTTGGTTACCTTTGCGGCGTTATTAAGTAAATCAACAACCGTGAAGTTTTATTGTACCTTTAAGAGAAATTGTTTAAACTTATATCTAAAGAACATCGTTCGTATATTTACTTATTTGTCGGCGATATTCTCTGGCAGTAAATACTGTACCTAGTGCTATTCTGTAAAAAAAAATGTCGCAGCGATAAATTAGGTGATCTGAACATCACCTAATTTATCACTCCTGATCATTGTAACGTTACAATGACGTTAATTGTTTCGTTATGTTGCGCGTTACATTGAGCGTAACGTTACATTGAGTCATCCTTTGTCGTACGTGCAGCCAGCGTTCATCGATTTATTAGACGTTGTCACGTCAATAATATGTTTTACTTTTCATAAATTTGTAGATAAAAATCCAAAGTACCAGCCCATTTTACAAATTAAGTATTTTCCTTTTTGTACTGAGAGATATAGTGATTTCAAAAATGGCAAGGGTAGCTATTCGGCTTTTACCCTACGCTATTTTTCATACCGTGAAAATGCGCGCCACCACGGGGGAGAAAACGCGGCAAAATGCAAGAACTGATTATTTTTATATAATTAAAATTAAATCTGTATACTAAGCCAAACCAAAGTTTAAAATCATACCTGGAGTCGTTATAAGTAATTCGTATTTAATTTGTTTTTGATGGCTCGAACTTCGTAACACACCGCGAATATTCGCGTAACCTTAACAAACGACATTTAAGTTTTAATTAAGTCCTTTCAACACGGAGCCTGTAGGTACAGTCGGCAGCATAAATCTGTGAATATTTCGGAATACTGAATTATATTAGCATAGATTTTGAGGTAATAATGAATTATGACTACGATAAGGCAATAATTTATAAAAAAAAAATACCTGTAAATCTGCTTTATCACATAACTGTGAAGTTGCGAAAAATGTAGATAATGTATATTTTTAGACGAGTTTTTATGTTGCCTACCATTGTTTTGCTGTCGGGGGGCAACTCTCAATTTTTACCTCACTGAAACTACGTAGTTCAATCAGCATCATTTACAAATTCATACCAGAAAAGATCCTGTGTAAGCAAGTCACTTACAGGCATGCACATCATTGTCATAGTAAGCCGCATAAAATAAAATTTGAATTTAAAACAAACATAATGTAAAATCAGAGATAAAAATAAAATAAAAGTAAAATACAAGTAAAATAAAATTAAACGGAATTTTAATCAAAATCAACATTAAATTAAAATATCCAAGTCATGGATTACATTAGTATTCAATCATATTTACTTTAAAAACTAAATTACTCTTAAAAAAGCACCCGGATCAAAAACGTGTTTTGCCTGAATTTACTCATAACCCTAAAATACGAATATGGGCCTATATGTAACGTTAAAGTGAAGACTTTTGATTTTAAATTGGTTAGTTTTAAAGAACCTCAGAAAAATGGGTCTTTACAAATTGTATAGGAACAAAAGTAGATAACGACAGGAAAACGTAGACTTAATGACTATATTAATTTTCTTAATGTTTAGAGGCAAAGACCTGAAGACATATCGTAAGACAATACACGCCTTACAATACCTACCCATTTGGATAGATTAGAACTACGCCACAAACACAAGTAGTTACTTTAGTCAACGCTCCTCATACATGAAAATTCGCTTTAAGACGCTCGTTATGTCTAAAACGGGCACAAACATGGGTTATCCAAGTTTTATGGTTTTTAGGTCGTTATTCTTTTGCGTGTAAAACCATTTTCTTTGTTGAGAACAACATCGATCCATAAATACTAAAAAAGAATCTCTTTTTAACACGCTTTTATTAGCTTGGTATGTAACTATGTATCAATGTAACGGAATCTTTGAACGTGATTTTCACCCACTTCAAAACGTCGGATTGATTTGAAACTTTGCACACTTATCAAGGACCGATGACAATGCATTAATTTAGTCAAAGTACTTTTGAAAGTCAAACAAAAATTAAAATATGCAAGTAATAAAAGTTGATTCTACCGTGCACGTTTAAATTGTTTGTCCCAGATGCCTTACCAAGATCTTTAGGATTAGCGACTTTTTAGTTCAATTACCATTAAAGCGTGTTTTTTAGTTTTTAGAACTACAATTTATATATGTTTTGTTTCTCAGTTTATTTGTTATCTTCTCACGCCTTAGCGGCTAAAGATATGCGTATAGAAATTGACACAACGGTGGACTTAGGACATAGGATATTTACTTTTTATCTTGGTAGTAATTATGCTCTTTTGAGACGGTAAAACACTTTTCACGCAGGTGAAACCACGGGCAGAAGCTAGTTCACGAATAAAGCAAGCTACCATTAAGAATTTAGAATGGCTGGTCGTTGAATGACGAATGAACGTAAACGTTATCGTGAACTTTTATGATTGAGAGATTATGTTTGTGTGTGATATTTTACTATAACATGTCGTAGCTATTTCGTTTATGTAATCTGTCTGTACCACCTGTTTTTTAGGGTTCCGTACCTAAAGGGTAAAAACGGGACCCTATTACTAAAACTCCGCGGTCCGGCTGTCTGTCTGTCTGTCTGTCACCAGGCTGTATCTCTTGGACCGTGATAGCTAGACAGTTGTAATTTTCACAGATGATGTATAACAACAAATACTAAAAACAGAATAAAATAAATATTTAAGTGGGACTCCCAAACAACAAACGTGTTTTTTTGCGATAATGATACGGAACCCTTCGTGCGCGAGTCCGACTCGCACTTGGCCGGTTTTTTTGTTTTCGTTTTTTGCGATTATGGTACGGAACCCTTCGTGCGCGAGGCCGACTCGCACATGGCCGGTTTTTTTCAACACTATTGTATTTTTGTATCACAAATAAAGTAACCCATTTCGCACATAGGTATGACGTGATTTTTATCATCATCCTAAATTTCTTCAGGCATTAAGATATTTTAATCAAAGTGGCTCGTGGCTAAATAATAACTGCCGCACGGGTCGATCTTCAAAGTTAAGCAGGCTTGACGAGGTCGGTCCGTGGATGGGTGACCATTTCAACATACCGAGTTTCCTCCGTGCCTTGGCAAGCACGTTAAGCCATTGGTCCCGGCGGTCATTTGAAGATCTTTGACAGTCGTTACGGGTAGTCAGAAGCTTGAGATCTGACACCAGTCTTGCCAAAGGGTATGGTGTTACCCATCAGTTACTGGGTTGTGGAGATCAGATAGGCAGTCGCTCCATGTAAAACACTGATACTCAGCTGAATCCAGTAATACTGGAAGTCGACCCCAATATAATTGGAATTGGAAAAGGCTAGGCAGATTGATTGAATCAAAGATATTTTCTTTTGCGAGTTAGTTTTTTCAAAAGTCGTGTTGATCTTATGAATATGTTTAAAATCCAAATTTCAAGTAGTAAACTAGTTTGTATAAATTTATAAGATTTGGTAAGATCGGTATTTAAGAGTCTAACGTGTTCAAAATGTTATAATTTGCGAAACCTTGAAAGGGATGAATCTGATAAACGCATATCATCATCCATAAACATTAAATGAGTCGAAAATTTCCGATTGAATCCACATAGATAATGATGGGAAAGCAATGAACTGTCTCGGATTTACATTCGCCAATTTACGGTTAGCTTACACATTTTATCAGTGCAAACAATTGTCAAAAAATCTTTTTTACATAAAAATACAACTTACAAATAAAACACTACAAAGTGAAAAATCTTCAATTTCGGCTGTCGGAGCTTCTGGTGTCGTTTCTTCGTTTTTACCGACTTCCAAAAAAGGAGGTTATCATTTCGATACCATAAGTAATATTATCGGAATTGCACAATATTCACATATATTATGCTACTCTATATGGGCTTCTACCAAATTTCATAAGTATATTTATGAGGAGCTCGTGGCTAAATAATAACAGTTGCACGGGTCGATCATCAAGGTTAAGCAACGCTTGACGAGGTCGGTCCGTGGATGGGTGACCATTTCAACATAACGAGTTTCCTCCATGCCTCGGAAAGCACGTTAAGCCGTTGGTCCCGGCTGTTATTTGAAGATCTTTGACAGTCGTTACGGGTAGTCAGAAGCTTGAGATCTGACACCAGTCTTGCCAAGGGTAACACGTACCGTGTTACCCAGTAACTGGGTAACACGGTACGTGTACTTAGCTGAATCCGGTAAGACTGGAAGCCGATCCCAATATAGTTGGGAAAATGCTAGGCAGATGATGATATATGTATGTATGAATGTTTGTATGTTTTTTTTGTCCACACATTTCTCCGAAACTAGTATCGGATCGTGATCATAATTTTTTTATTGGTTTAAGTATCTCTTAACTTAGGGAATAGTGCAAGTTTAATCAAAATCGGTTCAGCAGTTTTCAAGATTATGGAACATACTCGTAGAACCGAATTCATTAGCGACAAACATCACGAATGTGTAAATTGAGTTATTATGGGTATTTTTTCAATACTCTAGGTGCCTTACTAAAGAACTTGCACGCATTTTAGTGATGGTGTCACATGTCATCATCAGCCTATTAATGTTCCCACTGCTGGGACACGGGCCTCCTCTCTGTGAGAGGGAATGGGCCGTTATCCACCACGCGGGCCCAGTATGGGTTGGTGGATGTCACATGTCTTCTAATTATTGGTTCTAGGACATGCCGATTTCCTCACGATGTTTTCCTTCAGCGTTTTGAGAGCGGTGGTGATGAAATAATTTACACAAAGTAAGCGCCTACCTGGGCTCGAACCTACGACCTGCAACTTGTAAGTCGCGGCCGATACCACTGGGCCACCACTGCTCAAAGTGATGGTGTACCTAAACTAAAAAGAGAGAAATAAAACGTTTTTACAAAAAAATTATCGACTTCAAAAGCACAAAACACTAAAAAGTGCTAAATAACTTTCGTTTTGGAAGTCGTTGTCGCAAAACGATAAGAACCAGGTAGGAGGTACCAAAGATACCGACTCCCGAAAGGAAAGTTATTTAGCACTTTCATTTATTTTATTTAACTATTAATGTACCATACACACATAATACACAGACAAGAAGGAGGTACAGAAAATAGGTGCTTAGGTGTGCTTTTGAAAATGGTTTATATTTTTGTAAAAAAGTAGGGGTCTACTTTTCACCTCAAGAAAGTACTCTTTCAAACACAAAAAGAATTATCATAATCCGTCCACAATTGACGGAGAAATCTGTGAACATACAAAAAATAACATACATATAATCGAACATAGAACCTCCTCCTTTTTACAAGCATTTAATTAACTTGCAATGTTTATGTAAATGCGTTCGGGTCAAATCTTGCAACTGAATTTTAAAGCAGCCTTGCAAAGGTGAAAAGGTACTTCACGCCAGAACAGCTGCTCAGCTTGTATCAAGCGCAAGTTCGATCATGCAAGGAGTACTGTTCTCATCTCTGGGACGGATCTGACAAATACCAGCTTGATGCACTAGAGTCGATCGAAAAGCGGACCAAGAGGCTCATCGGCGATGAGGCACTGGTTAAGTCAAAGCTCCAGAGCCTTGAACA
The DNA here is from genome assembly GCA_948252205.1 of Orthosia incerta. Taxonomy (NCBI): domain Eukaryota; kingdom Metazoa; phylum Arthropoda; class Insecta; order Lepidoptera; family Noctuidae; genus Orthosia; species Orthosia incerta. Next base: position 15,634,468 of record OX411748.1, read on the forward strand.
TCGTCGCCGAGTTGCCAGCTTGTCGGTCTTTTATCAATTACATTTCGGGGAGTGTGTGATGTAATTGCATGATCTAATTCCGCCCAGCCCATTTCATCATCGGACTACCAGACGTACGGCGATGCGCCATCGGTACATGGTGGACATCCCACCCATACGCACTAAACGTTTTGAGAATACTTTTATTATGCGTACAGCTAAGGAGTGGAATTTCCTGCCGGAGTCTGTGTTTCCCGATAGCTACCACATCATCGCTTACCATCAGGAGAGATGGTGGTCAAGCGCGGGCCTATGTATGACAAAAAAAAAACCACCTCCACCAATTGAGATTAAATTTTGCATACACCTTTGGTTTAGATGGCATTGCATGGTTAGATAAGTGACGTTATTCTAAATCCAATATGGCGGACCGCCCGAGATGGTGGACTAGTTATTTTTTGTACACTACCATGATAATTATGGGTATCAAATGAAAGGGTTTGCTGAGAACAATACGAAAAAAAAAAAAAAATATTGGAAAATCGGTTAGCAATAGAATTTTAACTCATTAATATTAATATTTTAGTCTTTTGTTTTAACTTTCTCATTAAAATACCATAGCATCACGGGTAGCAAAGGTTCTATATTGTAGCGTTAACTTAAAAAATGCGTACAGCATCGCGTCACGTCGCGCCTAGGTGTGAGCTGACCCTTACACGCACAGAAACCTACTTAGTATACTGGTTTTCAGCGATAATCTTAACTTGTATACTTAATCCTATATACCGCTAATTGTTACCGATTAGTGAACGTTGGAAATGTTCTCATTTTACGGTCAAAAGCTTTCTAACGGCGACACATTCTAGTAATTAGAAACGTGTTTAGCACAAAAGATCAGTACAGAATATTGAGTACATACAGACATTTTAGTTTATGATGGAAATGGCATACAAAATATTTAATGGTTTTTATAATACAACGTTAACTAGTTAAAAGCCTTTAGACAAAGCGACTGCTACCGAAATCTCACGTGTAGTCCATACCTCATATTTTAGCTTCTCGACAATACATTAACATCCAATAAAAAAAAAAATATATATATATATATAATAATAAATTTATATAATTATTATATTTATTGAATATTATTATTATTACATATAATTATATTTATAAATATATGTAATAATTTACATATATAATAAATAAATTTCTCAATTAAGAATTTTAACTAGAGTACCTATATTATGTCACTATAATTATTTTAGCCTGAAAACCTGTCTTAGACAGTCCATTGTGGTTTGACACGTTCTTAACTCAAAACACTCAATTCAGAAACAGGATCCAATGAAACTTTATTCTCTTAAAGCCCAGTTTTTTTATTCGTACTTTATTAACTCTTCAACTTATTGACCATTAAATTTGTGAGGCTAACAATTGATGAAAACGCATTTTATCAAAATTTTAAACCATTGCTTAACATAATTATATTAACTATTGGTTGAGTTAACTACGCATCAAAAACATCGGTCTAAGTAATCTACAGACATAACTTTGAAGCACAATATTCACCTCATTCCCCACAAAAGATCTAGTTGTACATCTAGCTAAACTGCCACAGCTGCCTCAGTGGCAAAGAGTCACAGTTTTTTCAGGGCAGCCCCAGCCATTGTCTCTCTCACAATCCGGCTGGCACCATTCTTATTCCCATTACCACTACTCTATCGAAATGAGCACACTTGAATGCCTACCTACTTGTAATTATACTTCAATAGTTTTGAGCTAAAGATTGATATTCACGGATATGTTGACATAATTCTTAGGCATTTTTGGGTTTATACTTAACATAAATCTTCATCTCTTACTAGCTTCTTCAGCAGAAACAGACATGCAGCCAAATAAATGCGAAAATTCAGAGGAATAATTGCTATCAATCTTGCTATCATAGCAGGGGCGTAGCTACCGCCGTATCTGCCGTATCAATTATACGGGGCCCCCGGGCCACGAGGCCCCCCGACGTGCGTATGCAAAAATTAAAACTAATAAAAAATTACCTATGAACTTCGATGAACGCCTGTCAGACCTGTCACTATTGTCCATAGAGGCAGAAAATTTAGAAAAACTAAAGTCATCATCAGCTATAAATGATTTAATAAATCAGTTTTCCGAAAAAAAGGCAAGGAGAGTGTATATTTATTTTGAATTGTTTGTAAAAAATTTGAATGATTGAAATTAAAATTATGATGAATAAATATTTCTTTTAATACTATGCAAACATTTTTTTTCTTTGGTGAGAACTCTTGACCCTCCATAAGGGCCCCCAAACAAATTTGTATACGGGGCCCCGCCAAGGCACGCTACGCCACTGTATCATAGACTGCGAATCGCTACGTAAACATAAAAATATTTTTTGAGGTGTATTAAAAACATAGATGTGTATTGCATTTTCTTTTACTAAATTATTGAATTTGGTATTTTATTGTGAAATTTCGAAGGCTATACACGAAAGCGCTTACCAAACGGCTCAATAAGTAGCAATTTTGCTACTTAATTAGTAAAAGTTAAGACGTCTTAGTTTAAATTACTCGTTGCAATGCCATTATTCATTTTCTATTAAGTAACGAGACTTTGTAATAATTCGATACGTAAGTACGCATCATTAGGAACGGTTCCGAAGCTATTTTGCCCCAGTAAACAATGGAATTGGCGTTAGAAGAATTATATCAGATGTAACCCAATTCTCATAAAGGTGCAATGTTTCAGAAGATTGCATTGCTATCTTACGATACATCGGATTTATATAAAGCTTTACAAACATTAATTTATAATGTTCTACAAAGAGCAGAATAAATGGCAACTTTAATGACAAAGGCTCCCAGTAGAAAGTAAAATACATATTCAATGGCTTTAAGATTTTTTTACATTAATATCCCTTACACTAGGTTTTGAGTATTATTTTGAGATTGTCAAACTGATTTTCTAAGTATTATACCAACACAAGTAAAACATGACCTTTTACATCTGCAGAACGAACGTATTTTTTTCTGCAGATCCAAAAGGTTTATAGCATTATTTCTAAAACAATAAAGTTACTTAATAGATTTTTTCTTTCTGTTCCAGATGGCGAATCTAAACCACATTGTTCTTGGCATTCTCATCTTGCAAATACACGTCTATGCAGCACCAAACAACGTGAGCAAGTTAGAAGAAATCGCCAAAGTAGAACAAGCTGATCCAATAGTAGTGCAATCTGACCCAAAACAAACAGAACCGAAAGAAGTTGAAAGTGAAAGCAATTCCACAGAAACACAACGACACAAGAGATGGTACAATCCTTATGTATATGGAGTTCCTCCTTTTAATCCATTCTTTAATCCAGGATACAATAAAAGAGATGAAGGTCCTAATACCGGTTACTTCGGTGAAGATCCCTTAGTACAAATACATCGACAGGTACAAGAGATAGCCCACTTCGTGAGGCAACCACAGCTGCAACCGCCACCACCACAGGTCCCTATATTTTACCCAGTGCTTTTTATACCTCCTGGTGACTGTAATTGTGTAAATGAAAATCAAAACCCAACTACACCCGAACCTGATACCGCTGTAACACCTCCTGATAAAAACGATGACGGTAATAACACTGACGGCACAACAACAGTTACTGTAGCGAGCCGCTGGCCTGATTTACAAGATAACGGACAAAACTGGGGCTTAGTCGTGAATGATAGTGACTCAGAAGATGGTGTAGAATTTACAAGACCGATTTCGTTTGATCCTATCAGATTGAATAGACCCATGATGAGGCCGCCACCACCAGTGGAGCACGGAACCGTGCAGAGTGATGCGGAAAACCAGAATCGTCCTCAGTCAGAAGCACCAAGTGCTCAACCTCCGGCCACAGGGTCTCAGCCTCAAACAACAAGTCGACCAAGTCAAAGTTTTAACAGGCCTCAAAACTCACAGCCTCAAAAGCCTCCATCTGGCTTAGCACCTCCGAGCGCCTGCGATAGTGCCATCATAACCTGCTGTCATCAACTCAACGTTGTATACGACTGCTTTGCAATACAGGGGTGTCCTGACTTGACAGGATACGGGAGCCCTTGTGAGCCCAACCAGATATTGCGAGTGATTGAACGGTACCAGATGTACTATGGGAAAAGATATAAATGAGGCTCGATGACCTGTTCTGGTAGTGATGTCCGCAGAGAAAACTACTCAATTTCACTCAGAGCTGCTTAATTTAAAATAGTTATTTATATTATACTAAGTGCCGCTCTATCTTGTTAACGAATAAAGTAAATAATCCGCTTGATCTTACGTAATTTTCAGTGTTTTAGGGGATAAATGCACCTTTGGCTTTCCTCTATGTTCAGCACAGTAAATAGGTACTGTTCTGTTGAAAACAGGATTGATTCAAATCTTCCAAGATTTTAATCTTAAAACGAAATGAAAGACATTATTTTTAGCAACAATAAGTTCATTTATGTTTTGATACTCCTAGAAGTTAAGCAACCTCAAATTTAATTTATTACAGGTAATTACTGTAGCTATAGTATTTTTATACAATCGAACAATGATGTAAATACTCTAATACATTTTATACTCAGATAAGTACAATCTAAGGATAGTAACAATGTTCCTATCAGCTATGTTTTAAAACTGGAAACATGACAATAAAATTGATTCGTCATAGACTAGATGACTGCTTTTATTTTCCTTGATCTATGGAACGTGTTCTTTATTCAAAACTTGATTTGCAACTGTGTTATTTAAATCTTAATAAAGATATATTGGAAGGCCGAGCGCATACTCACAACTATTGCATTTACCAAACTGTTTAGTCGAGTTGTATACTTCTTGTGAATTCCACATAACTAAACTGTTTAGTCGATGGAGGTGCGCATACTATCGATGCAATCGATCGTCGATTTCTTATCTCACGTGTACTATCACATATCTCAAGTGACACCGACCTTCTAAAAGAGAGTTATTTTTCGCTTTGTAGTGGTTTATTTTGGAAGTCGGTTTATTTTTTTGTTATTAGCCATATAGGTTTTCGACCCAAAACCTATAGGGTACTTCCTCTTGATTTAGAATCACGAAATTTGGCAAAAAGTAAGGTCTTACAGCATAAATAAAGGAAAAATTAAAAAAAAAAAATGTTGAAAATTAATGTAAATTTTCGTACTTACAAGTTTTCGCGAAAGTCTAAATTTGCCCATATCTATAAAACTTAGCCACCAATAGGCGGTATATTGGGTAGGTACGGAACCCTCGGCTCACGAGTTCGACTTGCACTTGACCGTTTTTTTTATATTACTCAATAATATTCTAGGTAAGTGGGTCGCCATACTTGAGAAATTAATTATTAGTTCCCATACAAACTTCCACCTTTTTATTTAGATTACAACTATTTAAGGTCTCAAACTATCTACATATTAAATTTCATCTAAATTGGTTCAGCGGTATAAGCGTGAAAAGGTAACAGACAGAGAGACGGGCAGACAGACAGAGTGACAGAGTTGCTTTCGCTTTTATAATAATAGTATTGATTTGCGCTTTATGCATTATTGTAATTTTTTTAATCGCTATCGCATGTATCGACTCTTCCGTTGATTGAATGTCACACAATTTTTTTAAAGTCGTTGTCGCTGATATGTCAATTATCTAGAGACATTCTTCTATTAACATTCACCTATTACCTAAATTTTAGTACCTACATAGAAATGAGCAATCAAAATGATTATTCTTTTTGCCTACATACCACAAAGTAGTAATAATTACGCGTACTACAGTGGCAGGAAAATTGGATTTTCCAATTATTACAAATGTGGTATATGGCTTCGCCTTATTATGTGTTATTGATACTAATGACATCAGTAAATAATGTACTATGGAGTCAAGTTATGATCGTTCAAAGTCGAGTAATATAATCAGAAGGAAATACCGAGTACATAGGTGGATTTAGTCATATCACTATAACTACATATTATAAAACTAGCTTCTGCCAGCGGCTTCGCCTGCTTGAAAGTCGTTAATTATCCCGAGGGATCATATTCCCGGGATAAAAAGTATCCTATGTGCTATTCATGACTATAATCTATCTCTGTGCCAAAGGGGATGGCCCATTTTGTAAGGGAACTTGGGCCCCTTTGAAAAAATGGTTGTATCTTGATGAATTTGGTTGTATATTGTAGAAAAAAAACGTTATATTCATAATTAGAAAACATTATTTATTTATTTTGCGGGGTTCACGAGAAATAACGATGTTTCAGTTCTTGAAATGAACCCTTATTACAATGCAATAAGGTGCATACAAATGTCCAAGTGAAGAAACCTGATCTGTTGTTGTCTGTACATAAACAGTAAAGGACACGGATGGAAAAAAACACAAAATATAAATCCTATTTTTGAATAATATTGAAATCGCAGACACGATACCTCATAAGGGGCCTGTGTATGGGCAATCTCCTTTCATTCAGATCCGTCCAGCCATTTGAGCGTGATGAAGTATCAAACATACAAACACACACACACACACACACACATTCGCCTTTATAATATTAGTATGACAAAATCTCCCGCCGCGTCTGTCTGTCTGTCTGTTCGCGATAAATTTAAAAACTAATGAACGAATTTTCATGCGGTTTTCACCTACATATAGAGTGATTCATGAGAAAAGTTTTGGTGTATAATTTGTTAAGGTTTTGTGTAAATTGGTTGAATTGAAATATGACGATGATTGTTGAAAATGTTGGAAAAGGTCAAGCCACCTCGGAGCTTTCATCGAACACGCTGCCTATTCCCTTTGAGATATAACAAAACAATATATGGTGGAATTGTACCTCTTTTATAGGTATACAGAAAAGTTCGCGATGGCATTTCTGTCTTTTAATGATAGCTTACCCTCTGCTACCCGTGCGAAACCGGGGCGGTTCGCTAGTATCTAATTATAAAACAAGGTTGAGAAGTCTAAGTATGATCAGAGAATTCAATTGTTTACAGCTTGAGTTTCAGTACCACTTATACGACATAGAACGACAAGAATCTTGTTCGATTTAGTGACATTCTGCCAGCGACTTTTTTTTTAAAGTCCAGCATTTACATTTTGCTAGTGCTTGTCAATCCTTAATGGAGGTGAAAGTGGATGCTACACATGCAAATCTAATCTTACTTCTTACTAACACTTCTTACACACCAGAATGGCTGAACGGATCTGGATGAAATTTGGCACAGAGATAGATTATAGTCTGTAGTAATGCATAGGCTACTTTCATCCCGATATAATGTGCCCATGGGATAAGAAAACATTTTTCACGCGGGTGAAGCCGCTGGCAGAAGCTAGATGATTATAATTTAAAAAAAACAGTAAAGCTATTTTGACTTCTCAGTCAGAATGTTTCTATAGATGTGAACGGCGTCGTCTTTGTAATAAAGTAAAGTAAATTGGTAATTGGTAGATATAAAACTTAAAAAGCAAACGCAACCTAGCGAGAAAGACCGAAAAATTGGAATCAAATCCAGAATTCTATGAAGATATAGCAAATGCGGAAGGTGGATAACAGGTAAAAGTCGACTACGAATTACTTGATTGAGTAATCAGTATATGCATAATGATCATGAACGAAAAACGGTAACATCGGTAAAAATTTTCAGATGGATGTGCGGAGTGAGAGGAAGTATGAAAGTGGCGCCAGTGACAGAAAAGTTTAAAGGAAACCGTTTGTCCTGGTATGGTCATGTGATGAGGAGGGATGAAACACATGTTAAAAAAAGAGTTATGAATATAAATGTAGGCCAAAGAAAAGATGGATGAACTGTGTGAGGAGTGACATGGAAGAAAAAGGAGTCAGTGATAGAGTGACGGGGGACAGGACGGTATGGAAGAAGAAAACGTGTTGCGCCGACCACAAGTAACATTGGATAAGGGCAGGAAGAAAAAGAAAAAAATGTTTACTCATAGATATTATTATCGTTTTATGTAATATTATTATTAATAGCCTTCTGAACGATACGGCAGCAAAGTTACTACCGTAGCGAGGCAAGTGCCGAACATTGCTTATGGATGCTCGTAAATACAGTCAAATGCATATGACTTGTCACACTTGCTGCACTATGAAAATCGCCCTTAGTACAGTGCGTGCCACGAAAGGTAAGACTTGACACACCACGTGGTGTGACTTGCGCAATAGACGATTTATAGGTCTCTTTAGCGGTATGAGGTCTGAGTGTGGGAAGGGACCGGGCATCTTCGAGGCAGCGGACAGATTGCGGTAGGTGAGGTCAAGTCTCACTTTCGTGGCACGCACTGTACTACGATTTTAAGGTGTTGACTATGTCAAATTGTTGACTTCGTGACAGTCAGGCTGCAATCATATTTGAAAGCCAGACAACTCAAAGTTCAGGTATACGGCGTAAACTCAATAGGTGTCTGAAATGACAATGGGCGTTCCTCAAGGCTCCATATTGGGTCCATTCCTCTTTTTAGTTTACATTAACGATTTGCCCCAATTGTTACAAAATCAACCGAAGATCGTATTATTTGCTGATGACACATCTTTGATATTTAAAATAGATCGGCGGTCACAAAATCTTGATGATGTGAATAAGTCTATTCATCAGGTCCAAAATTGGTTCATGGCAAACAATTTGGTACTAAATGAAAAAAAAACAAATGTATTAGATTCACATTGCCGAATGTCAAAAGTAGCGAATGCGACTTCATATTGAATAGAGAAGCGCTGGACTATGTAAATCAAACAGTTTTCCTAGGAATAACTCTAGACGATAAATTACAATGGGAGCCTCACATAACGTCTCTTGCGGGTCGGCTGAGCTCGGCCGCTTATGCTGTTAGAAAGATAAGACAGTTGACGCATGTAGAGTCCGCGTGTTTGGTCTATTTTAGTTACTTTCACAGCATTATGTCATACGGTATTTTACTGTGGGGTTGGGCGGCTGACATTGAATCAATATTTATATTTCAAAAGAGAGCTGCCAGAGCCATACACAAATTAAGTAACCGAGAATCTCTTAGGGAGCTATTTAAAAAGATTATTATTATGACAGTTTCTTGCCAATTCATTTATGAAAATATTATGTATGTAAGGAAACATATAATTCTCTTTAGTAAAGTTAGTGATAGACACCATGATCATCAACCATCTTATAGATTATATCAATTACACACATCTTTCATGGGGTACTGTGTTAAATTCTATAATAAAATACCTTGTGAGATATTAAATCTAAATTAAAGAAAATTTAAAACATTAGTTAAAAGCACACTTTGTATACAAGCATATCACAAATTAGATGATTATATTCAAGATAAGAATGCTTGGAAACATGCTGGTCCTGCTCCATCTTTGGTGTAGACAAAATCAAACTGGTTAATTTGTATTATATTTGTCGGGTTTAGTCAATAGTACGGACGTCAAAACAAATCACAAGCAAGCCCCTAGCGGCAGTCAATGGCAACTACGCATTGGCGCGCTTTTATAAGCACTTGCGAGGTGCGGAATAGGGCAGTTGAGTCAGTTTAGTACTGAGAGCCGTAGAGCTAAGACGTCGTAGAATCAGTGTCGATCCGTAATATTAGTAAGCAAGAATGTAACTTGTGTCTATTTGAATAAACCCAGTGTATCGAATAACTTATGTGATTTCATTTGCACGATTATACCCATCGACCTGCCCACACACGATGACTTAACCTAAGGGAATACATCCTGACTTCCCGATGGTTTACATCTATCGGCCAGCCTTGATGCGACATCAGAATTGGGATTCGATCGTGCTAATGAGATCACACGTAAAAACAAAGCTAGTGAAAATGTCGGTTACATTCTTGCAAAAAAATTACGGTGTCAGTTGGACTACCCTCGAAAACAAAATAATGAAAAACCAGTCTGGAGCGGAGCAGCAAGGAAGCTAGCAACAACCAAGGAGCTGGACAGGTCAAGGAGGAGCATGTGGACGTGTGAAATGGTCCATACACACTGATCTTTATGCCAATCTGGTGAGTCGTTTTCATTTTGTTATGACAATGGCCAAGAGTGTTCATTATTCAAAATTCTGGTTTTGTGTACGGTATGGCGGTCAGTGGATTTTCGGGGTGGCCCGCGTCAGGTCATAATTTAATGTTAGTTATCACTGATCAAGTTTTAGTGTTGCTGAAGTGTTATTATTCTACTGTCACTGGTAATGGTCCTTAGCTGACTATTATTGTTCGGACTTTAGAGCCATATGTAATGCCGTACCGAACACATCATTCTGGTAATTATGATAATTCCAAATGAATTATTTTGATTACTTTTGTAGTGTGATAGTTTTATGTAGTGAGAATTAACTAAGTTTGAGAAGAAGCATGGCATTCTTCTTTTGTGTTCGTTGGAGGGACAGACTGTCTAAAGGTGGTAAACCCTGCCAGGCCTAGAAATTGCGACTTTAAATGCTATGGCATTCATTGGATTCTATAAAGCCCATATATCTACCAACCTGGGCACATGGGACACTGTAATGTGTGGTTCATGTCCACAATAACCCATTTTGCTGTGCCGGTTTAGTTTACTACACCTCTGCACCGGTTAATTTCCATCAAATCTGAGTATGGTTAAGATAACTGTGTGAACATAAATACTCTCGTAATGTTTTTCACGTTTCAGATACCATATTACGTCGCAGTGGAGCCTCTGCTGCAGGCAAGCGGTTCAGTTGCTGTATGCGATGGCTGACGTGTCAACATCACAGAGGTTAAGAGGAACGGCAGGCTAGCAGTTCGCTGGTGGTAGCCGAACGCTATGACAACAGCAGTGAGGTCAAGCGCGCGCAAGTTTGGAATGGAATACTCGGTGAGTCGCTTCTATTTTATTTCGATAGTGAGGTCAAATGTTCTCTAGTGAAGAGATGCTATTTCAAAATTTAAGAGTGTTAATGTTTGACCACTGAGTTGGTCGTGATTACATCTAGCACTATCACTAGGTAATTAAGACACACTTGTAAGAAAGTAGTTAATGAGTTTCCAATTGGCGGTAGTTTCAACATTTGGTTCAGTACGAACTTTAGGATTTAATATCCCATAAGAAGATGAGCTCGTGGCTAAATAATAACAGCCGCACGGGTCGATCATCAAGGTTAAGCAACGCTTGACTAGGTCGGTCCGTGGATGGGTGACCATTTCAACATACCGAGTTTCCTCCGTGCCTTGGAAAGCACGTTAAGCCGTTGGTCCCGGCTGTCATTTGAAGATCTTTGACAGTCGTTACGGGTAGTCAGAAGCTTGAGATCTGACACCAGTCTTGCCAAGGTGTACCGTGTTACCCAGTTACTGGGTTGTGGAGGTCAGATAGGCAGTCGCTCCATGTAAAACACTGGCACTTAGCTGAATCCGGTGAGACTGAAAGCCGACCCCAATATAGTTGGGAAAAGGCTAGGCAGATGACGAAGAAGATGATCTATCCAAAGTGACTTAACAACTAATCATTTTCAGTGGCAAAGCGAGTTAGTAAAGTCGTTGGGCGAAGGCAATTGTATCGAGTTAGTAACGGTACTGGTCATTTGCGTCTATTCGGAATGGATCTGTTGTGTAACGGTTTACAACCACCGTGTTCAGATCTGAATTCACTTGCTTACTTTCAAAGTAATATTATGATAGCAGTGGATCTCGCGATCATTTTCATTACATAAAGACTGAGTTAGAGAACGATAGTAAAGGGTTACTGTTAATGATGAGATTTTAAGAATATTGATCCGAATTAATTCGTAAAGCTCCTTCACACGAGCTATTAAGACACAAATAATATCGGGCTTAATTGTTCCCCTGATATGAACGGTCGGTATATTCCGAGATCTTTGAGTAGAAGGCGTGAATCGTGTGAGAAGGATCCCGGATCACCAAGTTCCTCGGGAATTGAATGTCATAGTTGATGACATTGGTAGTGAGACCAAATATGATTGACATGTCTACTCATACTCGAAGCTCCGGACCGCACCTCATGAGTAACATGTGGCGATGGGTTTACGAAGAGGTTTGAGTTGAGTATGCATAGCAAGAATTATGGTAAAGAGTAACAGCATTGTTACAATTACTTTGTTTAATTGTTGAGCTTGTTGATCGTCGGACCTTTTTCTAATGAATAGTGTTTTGTGGGTGGTTCTAGTTCTAAAACTAAATAGGCCCTGTATTAGGTACACTATAGGTGATTATGACAGGACGGTGATCGTTATACTCCGAAAGCTTTAAATAGGTACGCTTAGAACCTACAAGTATGCACAAGATAGGTTAGGGCAGATGCCAGCGGGTCATGTAACAGTCGATGTTGATGTCAAAAGGATTTGATGATGATGAGCAAGCTTAAAGTGTCGAGTAATTCAGTCTATCGAACGTATTATGTTTGACCGTACCAGTGGATTCTGGTGGAGGTCGGGGTCTAGAGAGAGACCGAGAGACCGTTGTGAGAGCAATATAATTGCTGGTCGGCTAGAGAGCCATGGCGTTGGAGGTTTTACTCGAGGGTTTCTATAAGCTTGGCAGTTTTTGCTGCAGAATAAGTTTTAAACTTTGTTTGGAGCGACTAGTGGTACATGGCCCAGGGTAATGATTTAGATTAAAGAGTAGGGTTCTAAAATTGCTCTATTTTCACGAACCCAATAATCTAGTTCGGTCAGGAGTAGCCGAGCGTTGTGTGGCAGCTGTGAGCCTGGGTGGCAACTGTAAGCCTAGGTGGCAACTGTAAGCCTAAGTGGCAACAGTAAGCCTAAGTGGCAACTGTTGGTCTGTGTGGCGGCTGTTGGCCTGTATGGCACCTGTAAGTCTGTGTGACACTATGGCTGGTGTGAAAATTCATGTTTGTGTTGGGAACCTTACAGAAAGTTCCTATTGAGTCATGAGGTTAAAGGAAAGTTAACTCGCAGTCACGCGTGTGGAGAGATCATGTTAATGTTGATGACGTTCGAATCGTCAAGCCCTCATTACGAAAATTTAAATGATTCTGGTTTTCTAATTTTGATTACTATGCGTAGATCGTGTTAGTAAGACACGCAAATTTCAAGTACCAATTGAGATAGTAGATGAAGTAGATAATGAATTGACGTAACATAGGACAGACTAAATCTATGTGTGAACAGGTTCTGAGTTCAGAGAGTTGAGTTAACTCGACATCGTGGAGATGTGCGAGTAGAGCAATTGTGATTGCTTAGAAAGCTATGATACCTATAGCTAGGAGAGCTATGACATAGCTAGTAGAGCTATGACATGGCTAGGAAATTTATGAGATAGCTAAAGATCGTGAATAAGAAACCTGGTAAATTGTTTCTTTTGTTTGATTTAATGGGAGATTTATGACTATCAGTGGTACTTGAACTTTGTAATCGCGTAGATTAGGTACTTTTAGGTACCAAATCGATGATTAAGTTGCTATTTTCTTTAAATTGAAAATAGAATTACTCGTTCCTTGCAATAGTGAACATAGAGATTTAAATGATCATGTTTGATTGTTTAAAAATGTTTCCTCACTCTAGTGTATGAGTCAGGATTGGACCAGCAAATACTGTTTGAAAATTTTGTATTTTTTCAGAAAAACATCCCTTGTATGATGGGAGATTGCCAGGATGGAGTGGACTGAGACGACGTGTGGTGCAACACGAGGTGAGAGCAAGGACATGAAGATGATGCCTGCGGGTGATAGATTTGGGGATCTGTCACCTGAGAGAGGCCCGAGAAGGCGACGTGTGTGTTCCACGTTCGCCTCTCGAGAAGAATTACGGCCTAGAGAACACCATGTGGTTTTAGTCAGTAGGAGTCTGACAGACCCCTCAGCTTTCCCCAAGGGCTGAGGACATCCATTGAGGATTTCCACATGATTCGATACACTGTTAAAACCTGACAATGAGGAACAGACGAGGACGCCTGTCTCGCAGGATGGCCGTGTCGGGTTTAGTCAATAGTACGGACGTCAAAACAAATCACAAGCAAGCCCCTAGCGGCAGTCAATGGCAACTACGCATTGGCGCGCTTTTATAAGCACTTGCGAGGTGCGGAATAGGGCAGTTGAGTCAGTTTAGTACTGAGAGCCGTAGAGCTAAGACGTCGTAGAATCAGTGTCGATCCGTAATATTAGTAAGCAAGAATGTAACTTGTGTCTATTTGAATAAACCCAGTGTATCGAATAACTTATGTGATTTCATTTGCACGATTATACCCATCGACCTGCCCACACACGATGACTTAACCTAAGGGAATACATCCTGACTTCCCGATGGTTTACATCTATCGGCCAGCCTTGATGCGACATATTCATAATTATAGTAATGCTTTACTTATTTTATTTTATTTTTTCATCTCTTTTTGTTTATAAAAATTGACTCGCACACTGTTCCGTTGTTGTTGAATTAGGTAATTTACCTATGTTTGCAATATTTGTAAGTATGTGAAAACTATGTTCCTATTTATCAAGTGAAGGAATTTACCTGTTAGTGCTTGTAATACTTTATACCTATATGTAGTATAGTAGTGCTGGGTGCATCGTCCTCACGTATATGAATTTATTAATGTATGTACTTATGTAAATATTGTAAAAACATTTTTTTTTTAAAGAGTTAGTTTGGAGTTTCTTGTGCGTTCTTCTCCATAACAAGCTACTTTTCCGAATGCATGGTAGAATAAATTTTTATTACTTGTTAATTTTAATTGTAAACGTTCAAAAGTGCCGCTTAATGACCTAGTTGAAATAATACAATTGACTTTGACTTTGAAAAATCAGAGCCATGGTATCCTACAAAGTGGACTCCAAACTTGCTCTGGAAGCTATCCAAACCCTTAACAAGCTTGGGAAGCATAGCAGAATAAGACTGATGTGGGTCCCTGGGCACAAAGGAATCCATGGTAACGAAGTGGCAGATGAACTGGCAAGAGAGGGCTCAGCAAATGATTTTGTGGGTCCAGAACCTTGTGTAGGCATTTTGATGTGTCTCGTAAAAGCCAAATTTAGGGAGTTTGCAGATCACAGACAACAAACACATTGGCTGTCTAATACTGGTCTGGAACACTCCAAGAAATTCCTGGGCACTACGTTCAAAGCACGGAAATGCATCTGGAACAAGAGCAGGGAGCTAATCCGCTACCTGCTTGGGGCCTTTACTGGGCACTTTGGAACCAACGACATGCTCATGAAGATGGGTCTAACCGCGACACCCATGTGCAGGTTGTGTGGTGAACATACGGAACGCATGGAAAACCTGCTGTGCTTCATATCAACTGTTTCTATAGCATCAACACCAAACAAAATTGATGTACCTACTATTATTATTTATCTTTCAACAACATATGTACATAATAAATGGTTTTTAAAACTAGTATCATAATCAAAGTTCATATTCAAACACAGTTCGGGACCTATACGAAAAAGATAAATTTATATTATTAGGTACGCTTATCAATATTTACAAATAATAATCGAAACAGGTTTTTTCCAGTCGATGTTTACAAACTCTTTAAGTACTTACCTATAATGTAAAATACTAAGATATTGTTTCGGAGAAATCGGTATAATTTTAAATAAGCCGATTTTATTTACTTATATTAAGGCCTTGTCCCCTTATGTATCCATTTTCGAAAACCCTAATCATAACATAATATTCCCAGCCTTTAATGTTCCCATTACTAGGACACCTTGCGATTTGGGCTTGAACTTGCAACCACAAGGAATCAGTCGGATCAGAAATATTTCACATGTGGAAAATTTCCAACTAATAAAGTGGTTGGCCTTTCCAGCTTTTAAGGGTGACACATACCAGCAGAATAAAGGGGGCCCCCTATGTGAAAAAATGCCACAACAAAGTATGCAAATTAAACACAGGTTCTATATTTTAATCAAATTCAGTGACACGTGACAGGTGTGCATAAATCAAATGTTTATGTAGCTGGGTTTTACCACCATAGTATTTAAATACTACTAGAAAAAGGTTATTTACGAAACTCAGCGATTAACCGAAGTATCGACGTCATCGCCAAAATTCAAGATAACTTGCTATACAAAATCAAAATCCCGCTTCCCCAGTTATCGGAAAGAAAAATGACTATGCAGAAACACGATGTATATACATTAATAAATACAAATGTCCTCAGACGATAGCAGAGTCAACTGAGAGGTGGACGTATCGTGCAGACCAAAAATTATAGTTAATATTATCTAAATTACTCAGTGTTAAAATCAAGGACTGTGGAATCCAAACACAGGAAGGAATTTAGTAAGTTAAATATATTCTTATTTATGTTAATAATATTCTTAATTAATAAAATTTGCGTTTATATTACAATTTTTCACGGTGTGTAGTTTTGACACGTTACGCGTTACTCCGAAACGTATACGCTGTTACACAATTTTTGTTGAGGTTATTCAGCGAATACCGGTTTTGTACAATGTAGGTAATGTTTGTGTAATCGCGGGTTTTATATAACCTTAATTGACCTATGAGTGCAGATCTTACTAAATTGATTATTATTCAAGTAATTCGGAAGCTACGTCAAATCCTCATGATTTACCAACCAAATTGCTATTAACAATTTAATTCGCGAATCTCTCGCTTATAAATACTACGTGTTACACATAAGTAATATTTACACTAGTATGTGAAGGGCTAAATAACGGTCGTGCCTTCACAACCTTGACACTGACACTGCCTTCATACGTCACACATCCTTAAATGGTTTTAATTTGCCCAATATTTGACCCAACGTTTTCATAAGAAACAAGTTAAAGAGTAACAAATGTTTTTGTATTGGTTATTATAGTTGGCTCTATCGACACTCGGCATCGACCGTTGTCCTCGGCTTGGGAAAACCAGGCTCGTCGGTTCGCGACATTAATGCATTTATTATACAGAATCACGTTTATCGTCACGTGAACCCACATTTTTAGTTACATAATGTGACTTGTTTTATGTTTGTATTAGTGGTTCATACTGATCATCTACGGGCAAAAAAATGTAGATCGCCTTCTGCACATATTTGGCGAAGCTATGTCATTGTTAGTACTTAGTAGGAACCAACATCAGCAACATACCATACATTGCATTACTTTATTGACACTTAAGTTGACATTTAACTTCTTGTCCGCAACCTCGAGAGATGGATTGCAAGATAACACTCACCATCTTTATAGCATACAAATAGTCCTCAACATTGTGCGGTGCCATTATGCCGCTTATAGAAGCTGTAATTTATTTTGGCAGTTGTTTTCATTTGTCCAAATTGTTATCTTTGCGTAATCCCTCAAATAAATCAGAACAATGTAGTCCACATTGACTTACAAAGTTACAATCAAAACGTAAATCTAAGTTAGTTTTAATCTATTACAGAGATGGCAACCTACACGACAATGTTCATCGCCACATTGATGCTTGCGCAAGCATTTTGCAAGCCCGAGGTTCGAAGAAACACTATCACTGGAGATGGCATTGTGATTACACCAGCCAATCTATCTTACAACGAACTAAGATATATATTGCAAGCAAGAAATGGTGTAGATGTCCCGTCGCCCAAAACTCTATCTCCTTGTGCAAGAGCAATCCTTGGATGCTGCAAAGATAACCACATGAACGAATCCTGTTCGGAATCTCTCAATTGTGGGGCACATTTCTTCGACGATAACCCTTGCGATGAAAAATTTATATTAGACGCTTTGAATGCAGCGAAAAGTTTCTACACGCAACTGAAAACTACGAAGTAGAAGATACTCGTAGAAATTGGTTTAAGTGGAAATAGTGCAAGACTGTGCAAAATTATTAGTACCATATATTGCTTATATTTGCTAAAAGATTTGATGTCTTCATATCGCGCTTTGAATTCTCGGTTCAAAAAGAAAGACATGTCCCGCGGGTTAAGTTTATTTTATTTTATTAAATAAGAATTATTACAGCCTTTTTTCGGAGTTTCAAGGCTGTTATTAAAACCTTGTTCCAGTTACTACATGCATTTATAGTTGGAATGTTATTTATAAGCGTATTGAACTCATTATCGTAATCTAAATGTCGAATCTTTACGATAAATGATGTACCTACCTAAGTTTTTTTTTGTTCTATTATAATTCTGTATTCAGATGTTTTGCTACCTATAAAGAGTTGTAAAGGAAATAGGTACTGGGTTGGTAAAATTATTTCTGCTCATAGAAATGAAGAAGTTTCGTCAAAGAAATCGAAGTCAATTCTTAAAAAAAATGCTCTTTCCACACATAGTTATAATCAGCTGACAGAAGCAGATTTTCAAATATACAACATATATATATATGCCAATTCATGCCTAACTTTTTTCGTTATACTTTGTTTCACATTCCCAGACACTCAAGTGAAGATGTAGAAAAGTGGCCTCGTCTAATTACTTGCCACTATTACACACGAAACTACATGTATATACCTACAATGTAAATACTACGTGCGTGAATGCTCACGTCTAGGGCCATTGTCTAGGGCTAATTAAGTGTCCACTCATGTAATACGCGAGATAAGCTATCTGGGTTCAGAATGGGCCAAGAAGTGTCTATTGTGTGTGTAATCATATTTTTAATTAATTACCTATGTGATACGAAACAGAACACGCTAAAATTCTGAAAGTATTTTGTTCAGAAGTGCCGAATTAAGTTTAATATTTTTTTGGTTGTAATTTTGTTTTCTGATTAATTTTATTTTTATGACTGATGTTTAAAGTTTTTTTTGTTTACTCGTTGTTTAACTAATTTGCATTATATTCTTGTAAAGTCAGGCTTCATTAAGAAATTAAAAATGTAATTTCATGTAAAGTCTTGCCTTAGGTTCATTTCAAGTCGTTTCCTCCAACTCGAGTCCACTCCTAATCATCAAATTGACAATTATAGCTTGTTATTAGTTAACCTCAATCGAGGGTTTTATTCGCTGTCATGGATACTGAGTCAAGTGCATATCCTTTAATCAAACTAGGTATATGGGTCTTAAGTCTTGCCCTTGCCATGAAAGATATTATGATAATATATTATAATATAACTATTTGAGTTAGGTCGTTAGTTCTAAGACGTGATTGTCACGGCAAGATTCTCCCAAGGGATCCAAAATCCTCCAGTAAGAGGATCCACTTTCGTAGCATGACGTAACAAAATAGTTTAGTTGCTACTGCCATAATTTATTATGTAAAGAAGATTATTTTAGACACGAAAATATCCTACAGAAAATTATATATTAAGTTATTAGTAGTTTGTTGTTAGTTAATCTTTTTAATTATGCATATATTTTTAAAGTATGATAGCATTAATTGTATCTAAATAGCTAAGTATTTATTAAGATTACCTAATTGGTACATGTTGTCCAAAGCATCATAGCTTATAACGGTCAGTCAAAAGATAAAGTAGTTACTTAGGCACTCTGTAATATCTCAAGTATATAAAAATAAATGATATTACACAAAAATTTGGTGGGTCGCAACGACCATTCTTCAGCAATTATGAAACTTATAAAATAAGAAATTTTTGACTGTTCATTTTTATTATAAATGTTAAGATTAATCCTAAGTTTATTTAAACAATAAATATAATTGAAACAACAAGGACTATATTTTAAAGTTAAGGGTACACTAGTCGACGGCACGAACTATTTTGTGCGCGGGGTTAAAATGCATTTTATGTCAACCGACAACACGTGCGGAAGAGATAGATGCTGTGATGAGCAGTAGGAAGCTATTTCGCATACGAATACACACTTTTGCAAAGAAATTGATAATGATTTAGGACGAAACCGAGCGCGCGAAATTTTATAAACAGACCTTTGGCAGTCTAGATATCATGAAAAAATTACTAAATCTATCTGTTCAAAATACAATTATTTGCATTGTTGAACTACTAATCTTTCCCTGTATGGAGGCCGTTTTGCAATTTTCCGTCTTCTTATGGTATTTATCCGCGCCCAAAAATGTGTTAAAATTAGTGTCGAAATGTGGAACTTTCGACGCTCATAACTTTCAAACATTTTCTTTTCTTACTTTTTTGCTTCCATACAGGGCTAGATAATGATGAGACAAATTTGTATCACTTTTTGTTTTGAACGTACATCGTCAAACAGTGGAATAATCCCTAGACTACGTTTGTATGGAAGAATTTTCGACTAGTGTAACCTTAAGAGCAAACAAAACATTTGGTTGGGACAGATAAAACACAATTTAAATCGAGTAAAGCTTGTTTGGCAAGGAGCCAAGCCGCCTCGGGGCAACAAGTACTCGTTATAATCATATAAATGTATTATATTTTTTATCGCTTTTATATTCTCATATTGTCCCACTAGAGCACAATAGTAGTTTTGAATACAATTTCTTGGTTGGAATAATCGAATATCGAAGTAGGTCTTGAAAATCTATTTATATCGTTCTATTATTCCTAACTCGCTTGTTACCAGTGTATAAAAGGCTACGTGCACGTCTGCACGAGTATTTCATGCAAGGAAAACATGGCGACTAGACACTGGACGGGCTTATTGTTTTTCCAGATATAAAAATCAGTGCAGAAGCCAGAGCTACAATGCACTAGCTGTAATACTTCCAATATCTAGATGAGCAGTATACAATTGTAGGCATAGCAGGCTACAGGTCTATGGTAACAACACCAGATGGTATAAGATTGGTAAATAGAATATTCTTACACACTCTCTCTCTCTTATTCTCTTTCTCTCTCTCTCTCTCTCCCGTTCTTTGCTATGCCAGCTCAATATCAAAGTGTTACCACCGAGTTCAACTGCACAAGTTCTATTATGATAAGAACCAACATCAAACCAACATGAGTCATCATCATCGTCCACTGCTAAAAACATGCCTCCTCCAAATGTTAGAATCAGTGGATTCTCACAGAAGAAAAAAAGAGAACCGAAGTAAAGTATCTATTCATAATTCCAACAAAATGATACCTTTTACCTTCTTCAGCCACAATTTTCACGATGATAAAACTGTCTTTCGGATCGTAAAGAAATTCTTTAAACGACCGGTTTATAGCCGGTGTTGAAACACTATGAGGTTTACAGGCTACCCCCTTTTACGAGTTAATTCCCTAGGTATTTACGTTCCCGAGAGAAAAGCTCTTCCCGACGTTTTCATTCCGAAGAACTGTTTGAAATATTGCTTTACTGAATAAATGTTTTCAATGGCGGTTAAGGTTTTTGTTCCAAATTTGGTGTATTTTGTTCACCTCTGCATCAGGAAACCCCAACATCATGTTATTTTCATGTTTTTTTTTTTGTGGAAAGGATAGAGGAGATAGATAGATAAGATAGATAAATCATTTATTTAGTGCACACAAAAGACAGAGCACAACACACAAAATCTTAATTAAATTATTACAATTTACATGTATGTTTAAAAACAAGGTGGCAACATAAAAAGAAAAAAGGAAACCATTCTTACAGAAATAAAAGTAAAAGTGACACGAATAACATTAGGTATGACAATCAAAACACAATGCGATGTGCGTCTCAATTAGGTTGCACCAAATGGGAGTCCAGCTCAGCATGTGCCAGGCAAATATACCTGACGCTGATATTTTGCTGTGTTGTGTGTGTTGTGGATAAACAATTCATAAATCATCCATGGTCGATCAAAAATCATACATCGTCGGGACAACTTTCAGATCCGCATTAATTTCCTGTGTTGTTCTTGCAAGAGGAAAACCGAAAGTTGAATATAAAAGTTCTTAAAGATCAATTTTACTTCAGACTTCTGTATACTTTAACAAAACTGGCTCAACTCAAAACTATATGTATCTATGATTATTATACTCAAGTATGTACCCAAAATCCCAAACTTTACCCTTATCCTAACAATTCCGCAGAAATTGCTGGTAGCATCGTCTAGTCTGCGGTTTACCTAGTTTAACCAATTTCCCGCTTCCTACGGCCCAGTAGGCCGTAGCCTGTAATTGATATCTCTCCTCATTTTGGTCGCCAAATGCCTACGGCTCATGAGACCAACCAATAAGTGGCCGACTCAGAGGCACTTTAACAAATATGTGGTTTCTGGAAGCCTGGTCGGTAAATCTACCGTGCCGTCAAATCTAAACTTGAAATCTTAATTTGTGGTGGTAAGTGTATAGAAACTTCGTCAATTCAACTTCGTCGTTTTTAAAAAGAAAAGAAAGAAGAATTTCACGTATCAAAATATGTAGTAATTTGTTGACTGGAACAACAACAACCATCGGTGAGGATACGTGGTTCTTGTTCCAGTCAACGTTGTCATAAGTGTTTATGTAAGTTTAATCGTTGGTCTAGCGATCGCAAACTTGAGGTACCCGGTTCGATGTCGAAAGGGACTTTCTGAGAAAGGGACATTCTGCAAAAGGAACATTGTGAGAAAGAGATATATTGCGAAAGGGACATTGTGGAAAAGAGACATTTTGCTATATGTAGTCATTTTGAGAAGTGGTCATTTTGTGACAGAGCCCACTTGTAGACAAGTGGCATTCGATGTCACCGAAGGCGATAGTCGAAATTTCAAAATATAATGGATTGATCACGTGATCTTCGATATTGCTTGTCAATCCTATACAATTTTGCCTTTTCGATAATCGCTATCGCCACGCTTTCGATGGTAGAATGTCACTTGCGCTTTACGCAGTGTTATTGGGTTATTCGAACAGGAAATTCTCAGTAGCAGCCGAATTTCGGAGTACGGATTTGTGTCCGGTTTATAGCACTAGGGTCTCTACCATATAATGGAACTTAAACGTAAATTACGAAATGTTAGTGCACAATATGTACCACTCTAGTAAGGGGAATATAGACTATCTCACCTAATGGTAAGCGATGATGTAGTCGACAGTGAAGCACTTGACTTAAAGACCTCAATTTATCGATACAGGCTATTGATTTTTAATGTTAGGTATGTTATGTACCAGTAACTTTCACGATTGAAAACAATAAACTGAGCACGATTGTAAGCGGGCAAGAACTACGAAATACACGATACATTGTGCCCCGTTCCCGATATGCTTTTATGACGTAAACTGTTATAATGACGTCATAACCGTAGCTTGTTATCAGTGTCCTGGAGGCAGTAAACTGAACAATGTTGGCCACCTGAAACCATTTTATTGCCGTTTAAAATATGTTTTGTTCAGGAGCAGGAACATTTTGTTTCAGGACAGTAAAAACTAAGGGGGTCGCTTGAAGAATAGAAGTTCCTGAAACGTAAGTACGTACTTGGATGTTACATAAAAGTAATGTATATGTACTGTATGTATTGTTACTATGGCAGTGAACAAACCAAGCGTCTACCTAGGTGTAGGTACCTATATTGTTATATTTTTATAGTACAGTTATCATTTATTGGCATTCTTTTAGGTTTAACGATTCATTGGATGCAGTTTCTTCTCCTTAGCGTATCGTTGGCAAATAAAATTTAAATATAAAATATTACCTATGCTTTCCCCAAAATTCCACTGCGTTAACACCGTTTGCTGATGCAGCCACAAGGTCATCCCATTTACAGCCATGCGGAGCAAGACAAAGATGGGTCATGGTCTGTGGGGAGATGCCGCACAAACATCGAAGATTGGAGTCATCCTAAAATCCCCTTCTGTGGAGTTTGTCTAGTGTACGATTAAGAGTACGAATTCAGTTTAAAATCCATGCGTGGTTTCTAAAAGTTGCTATGTGACAAACAGCTAAAATATGTTTAGGTAATGTGTGGTTTGGATATTGATTCTACTAAAACTTTTAACGATTTCTTGTTCGAGCCATTATTTTAACATTTAATTTGGGTTTTCCCGTTCAAATTAAATTGAACGAGCGATTTTCCTGCTACGTCCACGAATCAAGTTTTCATTCTGTCACGTTTTCAGTACCTAAGTGGATGCTGTCACAAATCCATCTGACCCTCTGATCCCTGTAGTGCCAATTTGAGTCATGCCAGAAAAAAGATGCGGTTTCTCATTTTTACGGCCAAAGATTAGAACAAAAATACCTAAATTACAGTGATTAAAGGTATAAGAAGAAGTATATAATTAACATTCATAAAATACAGTACGGTTGCCTTTACCACGGGGTCTCATTGCTAACAAAGTAAATTTGGTTCAAATAAATCATACTAGATGGCGCGACATGTACACACAATTCATTAGAATTGTGTGTACATGTTAATTTTACACACAATTCATTAGAATTGTGTGTAAAATTAAAATTTTCTGGAATTGAACATAAAAATTGTATGTTCTTGTTTAATCAACTCTCCTAAGTACAAAATTATGAAATATTGGGCTCTTAATTCACATTTGAAAGATTATTTCAACGGATCATTTAAAATTGATGCCAGTAGATGGCGCTTTTTTAAATTTCTGAGGCATTCCACTCGATCGTTCAAATTTGCATTGTAACACATTTTCGTGCAAAAAAACTGTAAAAACATGCAAAAAAATACTATAAAACGAACCTTCACTGTATTCAAAGAAAAAAAATATTCACGAACCTAGTAAACCCTTTTACTTGCAAGTCGCTGCTAACATCATCTATAGCCGTGAAACGGGATCGAACGCGATTGATGTAGGTACTTACAAAAATAACAAGATTAATCAGATGAAAAACGCTAGTTACGTCGGCACGGTTTCTTTGTATGGGATGAGGCATCTGTATGCTAGTATTATAGTATCTGTGCCTTTACGTAGAATTTAAGTATCGATCAAGATTTTCGTTACTCATAAGAAAGCTCTCGGTAGGCTGTTGGATTAATCGCTTGTAACAAAAACCGATAGATATTTTGTGAGATATTACTCACTCTGGTAACCTGGCCGCTGGTAGCTTGAACCCAATTATGTCTGTTATTATTGCTAAGTATGACCCCGTTACAGCTATTAGGCAACACAGTCTGGCATTGAGTCCCACTCTTTCGTTGTACGCACGATTAAAGTACATACTCCTAAAACGAATCCGATATTGGTGATGGTTTTTATAAACCTAAATAAACGAGTGCAATGACTGCATTGAGACCTGTTTTAGTTATTTTTCCTTTAACTCCTAAGTCAATGATGTAGTGAGTTACATCAACTTTGAGTCACTTGAGTTAAATCACTGTGCAGTTCCAGGATATATGTAGTATTAAGTCACTCACCACAGTGATCAATAACCATAGAAAAATCAGTACCTACTCGGTAGGTATTGTTTTGAATGGTGTTAATATAAACAATTCGATGTCCATGCAATGAACAAAATCAAAATTTATACAAAGTAGGAAAAAGCTAATTACAAAGGTATATAATACCTGAGGTATATTAAACTAATTAAAAAGTCACCTACGCCGCGCCGGCGCCGTCTAAAAATTTATTGAGCTGCGAAATGAAGTGGTCTAAAGTTCAGTAGGATTTGACACCTAAAGGTCGGTTTTAAATGAATAAATGTCAGCATATTTCGGATACACACATATTCCGATATAATAGTATTCGTTTTTCATAAGTACCTAATTTTTTACTTAAAAAAAATCACTGCCCCACAAATTACTAGGAATTTCTCCTGTATCGTAGAACACCCAGAGCCTATATTGTCGGAAAAAAATAAGGCTTAATATTTTAATTATTTTTTACAGTACTCCACTCTTCCACTGATTACATTTTCTTTTCCCATTGCTTTTGAGTTGAGAGAATCTGGTGTCAAATTCTCTATGTACCGCCTTAGTGGTATAGCGTGCGGAAGATGCCTTGAAGGAATTCTCACACCATCCGGAAACACTAGACACTTTAATTATATCTAATGTTACCAGTATTGGGATTCAGTTGTCCTCTCTGTGAATGAAAGTGTCCTGTAGTCTTTTAACTACTGAGTACTAAAGCTTAAATTATGGGATCAAATTAAGTTAGCTAGCAGAACTTTTAATCTAATGACACACTAGTAAATAAGGTACATTATTTGTGTATTGGAGTTCGTGGCTGACTAATAACTCGATCTTCAAGGTTAAGCAACACTTGCCTAAGTCTGGCCGGGAATGGGTGACCATCTGTTATACAGAATAGACTTAGATTTTATGCTATACCTAGATTGAATCAATCGTGAGCCATTGACTTTCTTCTATAGAAATTTTAGACACTTAATTTTGGTAGAGTTCGACTACACTTTTGACCCTTGGCTATTCTTTTATTTGTCTACCACCGGTACCAAATTAAAAGACAGTAAACCCGCCACTTTACAGCTCAAATGTGAATTGCAGTTGAATTAATGCGGTACAATTTTACTCAAGTACGTACTTAAACTACACAGGGGCTCTTTGGCGGTCGTCCAGTTGTGTCCTGCTACTTATACCTTATTACATTTATATTCTTTTTTCAAAATGGTACAGATGAGTGGAATAAAACAGTTGTTAAACGAACTTTTTCTAATTTTCAAATGTGATTAGCTTTGTCCGTGGTGTTATTTTTTGTTATTAACGAAAGGCTCACGTTTGATCACTATCTCGCCTGATGGTAAGCGATGATGTGGTCGAAGCCTAGAAGTAACCTACTCTTGAATCAAAGATCCAGGTGAGGTTGTAGCTATTAATTAATTGGCTTCTAGACGTAGCCTTAACACGTAAAGATCTTGATGTAGACAAGGTTTAAGAATTAAACCTTGAAGCTCCATTACTGCAAAATAAAGCGATACTATCGTTATAAACAGCAAAGAAACTACTTTTACAGTGGGCCTTGGGTATATTAAAAGGTATGAATAAAAACTAAACAGAGGTTTAAGGGAAACGTAATTTTCTTTTCGCCAATAATAATATTACGAAAACCAATGAGTTGAGCAAGCTTGGTGGCATGGCAATATTTGTTTAGGACCGCTACTGCATAAAACACAATTACGGTCTATAAGCTTTGAGGGTATAAGGTACCCACCCATTACAACCCAACGGTTAAAATATTTTTGTCGAGATTAAAGCAATAGAATTTCTATTGCTTCAATCTCTACATCCGACCTTATGTCTCAGGTCCAGAATTATGATTCGAAAATTAAATCTTTCGCATAGGCATCTTCCTGTTACGTGGTCGTGACTTTTGTTTACGAGCTCGATCATTACATCATTACGTTTGCAGTTTAGTTTTAAATTTATAAGTCAATTTAAAAAAGGTTAGTAGCAAAGAGTTTTCATACATAGAATAAAATGGTATAGATTTTATACGAGGAAAAATGAATGATTCCGTACGTTTTAGCATGGAATGCTCAAAAGTCTTTTAAATGGTTGTTTAATATATTTAATTACCAGTTTTAATTTAAATATTTTCACATCAACATTTGTCAAAAATCGAATAGGCCGTATTGGCTGTATGCGTTGTAAAAAAAATGTCCAATTGCTAAAACGCGCGATTTCAAATCTGATTCTTTGATTTGTTTTTACTATTTCCCACAACTGTATTGAAAAACGTCGTGTGATACACGGGTGTATAGGTTGTTGCAAACTCGTGTCATTAAAAACCTACTTTCCACCCTTGTAGCACAATGTACTATTGGAGCATATAACAATAACAACGTTTTACTGCAGAAAAGATATATTATGTTCTTTGAGATCGTGTTACCCAATTTGGCCAAGGCAGAAGGTGTGTACGAATTTTAAAAACAATAGGCAACTAAAAAGATAAGATAACATAACAATTAGCTAAGCTTCAAAACACACAAAGTTCAAAGACGTTTAACTCGTTAAAACATTGTAATAAATGTAAAACATATAACAATAAAAACATAAAAAATTGCAACTGTTTTTAACTTTAAGTCTAGGCAGATTTATTTTCAGTTTTATATTTTCCTCAGTGAGTCTGTTGCTGAAAAATGTAAAAGGAAAGTCAAGCGTAATAATAACTGTTCTTTTCCTGCGTGTAATATTCCCTGCCCTGAAAGTATGAAGGTATATCACGTAAAACTAATATACTACTTTTATATTAGGTATGGTCGTCTTCCGAGACGTGGTCGCTCACAGTAAGCCTTATCAGAAAGCTTAAAGTCACCCAAAAGGCAATGAAGAGGGCTATGCTAAGAATTTCC
The DNA here is from genome assembly GCA_948252205.1 of Orthosia incerta. NCBI lineage: Eukaryota > Metazoa > Arthropoda > Insecta > Lepidoptera > Noctuidae > Orthosia > Orthosia incerta. Next base: position 15,662,443 of record OX411748.1, read on the forward strand.
TTACGTGATCGCATCAGAAATGAGGATATCCGCAGGAGAACCAAAGTTACCGATATAGCGCGAAGAATTGCGAAACTTAAGTGGCAGTGGGCATGTCACATTGCTCGCAGATCGAATGGCCGATGGGGCTGAAAAGTTCTGAAATAGCGACCGCAAACCGGAAGACGATGCGTTGGAAGGCCTCCCACTAGATGGATCGATGACCTTTGTGCTTATTCCAACATTTTTAACGTACTCACTCGTGATAACGTTAACGATCTCTTATGTCAAAACGTATACAAAAAAAGAGGTTTTTCCTTGCCGTCACCATACGGCGGTTATCCAGTTTCAGTACAAATTGACGTTTACGTTAACGCGAATGAAGGTGAGTAAAAACTCGCACTAAGCTCACTGTTTAAGTTTGTGGCAATGCGCTGGTTGCGAGACGCACGGGATCGGCCAATGTGGCGACGCCTGGTGGAGACCTATGTCTAGCAGTGGACGTCTTTCGGCTTAAATGATGATGATCATCCTGGATAGAAATTCTATTGCGTCAATTTCGAGATTCGACCCATAAGGTCAATCTGGAGATTTATGTTAATGAGAACAGTGGTGGCCCAGTGGTTACGGCCCCGACTTACGAGTTGTAGGTCGTGGGTTCGATCCCGAGCAGGCGCTTTCATCATCATCATCTCAGCCGAAAGACGTCCACTGCTGGACATAGGGCTCCCCCAGGCGTCGCCATGCCAGAACTTTTCGGCCCCATCAGCCATCCGTTCTGCGAGCAATGTGCCCTGCCCACTGCCACTTAAGTTTGGCAATCTTTCGAGCTATGTCGGTAACCCTGGTTCTCTTGCGGATCTCCACTAAACGAAACTCCGAGCATAGCCCTTTCCATTGCCCTTTACTTTACCAGGCGCTTTACTTTGTGTAATTTATTTCATCACCACTGCTCTCAAAAAGGTGAAGGAAAACATCGTGAGGGAACTCAGAAAGACATGTGACATCTACAAATCCGCACTGGGCCCGCGTGGTGGATTTTACCCCACTCCTTCTATGAGAGGAGGCCTATATCCCAGCAGTGGGAACATTAAAAGGCTGATGATGATGTTTATGGGCTATAAAGAGAGAGAGAGAGATTATAATTAGGTATATACCTATTTATGTTAAATACACTACCACAACGTCGACTGAAATAGGATTATTTGTACCACTATGGATCAAAACAATATGATACCTATTGTCTTCTAGTATCATTTCAGGGTTGAATGATTGTATATGTCACATTTTATCACACGGAGAAATTGGGGCACTAGAAAAACTAGACTCTAACAACATGACATATTCAGCTCACACACGGGATCCAGCATCAAATGTTACATTACTGTAACAGTATTTCTCTCACGTCGCCAAAGTTCGCTCTCTTTGCAAAACGACTAGTTTCGAAACAGTATTTTATATTTACACGTTTGATCGTAATATGATAGTTGGATAGAATGGAGATGGTCGATAAATCATATGCTGAGGATTCTTTAATTTTCTTCCATGTTTCTTCATCCAAGTAGATGAAAAAACATGGATCTTTAATAGCCCAAATTACCCTTTTTTAGAGGTCATTCTCATGGATAATCTTCGTCTGGGGAGAACGGAGGTTTATGTGAGACTGCAACCGATTAATACACCACAGTTCCTACCATGAGTTGGGGGCCCGGAGCGCCAATTACTTATCTGTCTGATCTCTATAATCATCGACTACAAATTAATGTTTACCAAGGATGGTTAAAGAAATTGTAACAATTATTAATACCGTTACATTTATTAGCGACATCTCATACCAAACACATGATCGTCTAGTTGTGTCACTATTTGATTGTGTTGTTTTGGTACTAGATGGCGTTGGTGTCTTGGGATGTTAATTCATAATGAATTTAAAATATTAGAATTGTGTGTAATAATTAATTCAACAAACACACAATACAATACATAAACAAGAAGATTAAATCTTATTTTAGAATTGGTTACATGAAGTAGATCATATATATAATGCATCTACTAACCTAGGAACGCTCGATTACCTATGATTTGCAAGTATGACATTTCTATTTCGGATCGATAGCAACGAAATAACCTAAAAGTAGATAAGTTACCAAATCCTGATGGCGATGCGAAGTTCAAAGATGAAATACTAGTGAATCAATGGTTCAGTAGGCGCTGTAAGTATAAGTTTGATTTGTCTAAATTTCCATACTTGTGAAAAATGTGCGTATTTGATGCTCATCATGCATTCTTATCCTTGGCAGGGCACCTTAGGATAATTTTATATATTAAATAAAAACAAATAAATAATAGTCAACTCGTCATAAGAACGACATACAGCAACTTCAGCAGCAGGTTCCGAATACACATGGCATCTTGAACTGCACGATGCTTGATGGCAGCTACACAGGCTAACGATACTGGTTGATATATCATATCTCCAGTGAGAATAATAAGGGTAATTGTATCCCACTTAAAAGTAAGTTTTGTATACTTAGTAATACTCAAGGTACTGTGATGATGGACTGTATGTCTGTTACTGTATTCGAAAAATAAATTAGTTGACCAACAGTGTAGACTTTTACTTCTATCAAAATCATGCGAAACCGACCGAATAGTCTCATGCTAATCGTCTACCCCTGTGTTGGCTGGTGTGTGGGGTAAAAATTGTACCTTGCAAAATGATAACCTCATTTCTTTTACAAATAAAAGTTTGTACAAAGTATCTACACGCGAAACAAAAGCATCCTATCAAAGGCAATCTACTGCTTGTCACGAAATCCTATTCAATACAATTTGTCATACGTCAACTGATTTGATTGGCTGATTGGCAGTGATTTCCACAATGTCATGCGATTTGATTGCCCTTTGTTTCACCCACCAATAACAACAGACAACATTTTTTTGCCAGTCAGACTTCAGCAGGCTTTCAAAAATGGAATGTGAGTCGTTAGATAGAACCCACACCCGTCAGAAACTCCGATTCTACATTTAATTGCTTCCTCGAGTGGAAAATTCAGCAAAACTTCACTTGTTAGGGAAATAGGGACAGTTGACGCATTGTTTTGTTTCCCGCCACTTTAATTGGCATTAGCAAAGTTTTCCCAGTTAATGTTTAGTTCCAACCATATATTAGGAGACCTCATTTAACATTTTGGGGAGTCTAACTTTAGAAATAATTAATTGGTTGGTTGTTACAATAGTCCGGTACATATAAGTAGATGGTATATTATGTGAAAATTGTTAAACTGTTATCTAGCCACTATAGGTATAGCTATTGCAGAACTAGATTACAAATCAGTTGGTACGGATCAGAAGCCCGAAAGTTTGACAACCAGTCTTCCAAGGCGTATCGTTTTATTTAGTAACTGGTTTGTGGAGGCCAGATACGCAGATTATCTTTGTATAACTGGTATTTATTAACCTACATCCAGTTACACTGGAAGCCTCCCCAGCATAGATAATGATGATGATTGCAGTTAGATTGTCATTGCCTAAGTGATTGAGGTTTTTTTCTAATAAAATGATTGAATAAATTGATGGCTTCAGGTCCCTGCTATGAATTCGGGCAGTCAAAGTATCCAAACGTCACTATTGTCCCATATTTGCCTGTTAAATCGACAAGGGGAATACAAAAGCTTACATAGTGAGAACATTCTTTTGAACGCTGACACGATAAATTAATAAAAAGTCATCAATCAACGTTCCCTTCTATGCCCTCAAAAATAAAAGATTTGAGGATGATAATAAATTGTTAACGAAATAAAAAAGGAATATTTTCATTATTTTGAACAATGAAAACATTTCTTTTGATCAAGAGTAAAATTATTTACATTTTTGGAATTACAAAATAGGGATACCTTGTCCCATATACCCAGGTATTTCTCGTACTCTATCGTATAGTATCGCCGCATAAACTACGCCAAAGAAAATACTTTGTCCTAACTTATTCAAGCTATAAATATACACTTATTAAATATACAGTATGAGTTCAAAACTATGGAAGGACATATAGAGAAAAAAACAAGTCGCGCCGATTATAAATAAACCGGGATAAGTTCAAGATAATGATGTGTATAGTTCAGAGTTTTACAAACTATATAAAGGTAATGTAATTAAACAATGCAAAACATAGTGAAATAAATGAGGATAGCAGTGAGAGTGTAGATAAACCCAAAGAAACGGTAAAAAACAACAAGTTGCGCCGATCCCAAATAAACCGGAATAAGTTCAAGATAATGATGTGTATAGTTGAGAGTTTTACAAACTATGTAAAGGTAATGTAATTAAACAATGCAAAACATAGTAAAATAAATGAGCATAGCAATGAGAGTGTAGATGAACCCAACAAAACAGTAAAATACAACAAGTTGCGCCGATCCCAAATAGACTGGGATAAGTTCAAGATAATGATGTGTATAGTTCAGATTTTTACAAACTATATAAAGGTAATGTAATTAAACAATGCAAAACATAGTAAAATAAATGAGGATAGCAATGAGAGTGTAGATGAACCCAACGAAACAGTAAAATACAACAAGTTGCGCCGATCCCAAATATACTGGGATAAGTTCAAGATAATGATGTGTATAGTTCTGATTTTTACAAACTATATAAAGGTAATGTAATTAAACAATGCAAAACATAGTAAAATAAATGAGGATAGCAATGAGAGTGTAGATATCCAAATAAACAATAAATTTTTGACGATATTGGCACAGGGACATTGTTGACCCGATTGAAATTACTCTAGTTTCGCGGATGAATCGCATGCTATTTCATTTTACTAATCTATTGAAAGATTCTCCAACTATCAATAAGTTGACCGTGTCTCAAGTCTCTGTGCGATTGCATGGACAGGAAAAATGCGATCAAAGCTATTGCAAAATAGATGTTTCTCGGTGGGGCACCTATCCTGAACGTAATTACATGGATTAGGTAGCTATCTCCTATGTGGGATAGATGTCCCAAAATATAGATGTCCGCGTGTCCCAAAATATAAAAATCGCTAATACTCTGGCAATGTTAAAGATAATGTTTTTACTTTTCATACATTTGTAAAACCAAAGCATTTTTAAAAGAGTAACCAAGGAGTTTCTTGCCGGTTCTTCTCCATAGGAAACGACAAACCTGAACCGTGCACCTTTTGTCGGCGTTTTATAAGTGCCCATGTAGGCCTTTGATAATAAATAAAATATTTTGATTTTGACAGCCAGTTTTACAAATAAAGCATTTTACTTTTTGTACTAAGAGATATAGAGTGATTTCAAAAAGTTTGGTAACCATCCGGCGTTTACCCTACTGGGAGATATGGTTAGGAAGGGTGACTGAGTAACTTATAGAAAAGTATGGAAGGACTTATAAGGAAAAGAACATGTTGTGCCTATCCCAAATAAACTGAGATAAGTTCAAGATAATGATATGTATAGTTCAGAGTTTTACAAACTATATAAAGGTAATGTAATTAAACAATGCAAATTAACGAATATTAATTCAGTACACCTACTTCGGACCCTCGTTAAATTTAACCAAAACTTTACTCTACGGTCAGTTTAGTAAATTGAATTTGAACTAACAATTAGTTTACATTGTGTACAGTTATAATTGTATGAAGAGAAAGCGCCGCTCATTTAAATAACTACTTAGTATATAGCCAATAACGGTTCGAAGCGAAGAGCTGCCTTTTTGCGTCCAAAAACCATATTTTAATATATTAAACATTGGTGTTCTCTAGAGGCTGTTACGGTGCAGAACATACCCTCAGAATATTGTCATCATCATAACAGTATATTCGGTTTTATTATGTATATGCCTCGGGGCATAGACATTGTGAAAAACTAACGCACAACATGGAATAGCCGGTAGATAGGTAGTTCTATTTTTCCGGCACTTCGCCCGCGCTCTTTTGCCTTATAACGAGTAGACACCTTTATAAAATTAACCCGCCGACAGCAAATTATCATCATCATCAGCCTTTTAATGATCTCACTGCTGGGACACAGGCCTCCTCTCTGTGGGAGAGGGCATGGACCGTAATCAACCACGCAGCCCAGTGCGGGTTGGTGGATGTCACATGTCTTCGAATTTTTGGTTCTAGGACATGCCGGTTTCCTCACAATGTTTTCCTTCACCGTTGTGAGAGCAGTGGTGAATGTGGTGATGAAATAATGAACACAAAGTAAAGCGCCTGCCTGGGTTCGAACCCACGACCAACAACTTGACAACTTGTAAGTCGCGGCCGATACCTCTGGGCCACCACTGCTCCGTGAAAAATGCGCCGACAGCACAGTGAAAAATAGTAACATCGATTGCACGGCTGGGTCGAGATGACCCACTATTTAAAGAATAAATAATTTTCAATACTTAAAGAGATTATTAATAACAATATTATTAAATGAGATATTTTGGGATATGAGGTACTTAAATTATAATAAAATATGCTTTTATTTGAAAATAAATTACATACATTAATACAACAACCACCTTCTGTATTATGACAAAAAAATGTTAACAAAATATAAATTTACTTAAAAAAATACCTAGTCATAATAATTATAAATGAGATTTTAATGTATCACAAAAACACAAGTCAAAAATATAAAAAAATACCTTCAAACTGTATATTTTTAAGCGTATAGTTTTCTTTGACCTGCAGCTGTATTATACACAAAACGGAAATCCACATCGCGTCATTCATCTCGCATGTGATTGGTCGATTTGGTCGGTTGGATAGAGTATAAACTCTTTGCGCACTTACGCAATACGGCTGCTGGTCTATTCACCGGTGCAGGGGCAAAACAACTGAATAGTGGCAAAAAACAAAAAGGGGGTTTGTTAGCTCCAGCTATTGAGAAGTACAGAAACGTCACACAATATTTCTAGAAAAGACAAATGTTTCAAATTGTCGCGGATTACAAAGACCCAACTGTGCGTTCCCAGGGTTAAACCAATTAAATCAATGCAAACATATATAATCTCCTAAGGAATTATTATACTTTTCTGTTGATCTAAGCGAGCACGAGTACTTAAATAATGTTCAAGTTTTTGCCACAAGCGAGAGCAAAATCTATAAAACTTTGTCAAACATTAACACAATTCCCCGCGGTACTCGACAAATGCTTTAATTTCTCACAAACAAATAAAACACTTTGCTTGTTTGTCAAACACATCAAAAAATGTGCAAATAATTCTTAGCACGTAAACAAACATTTACGTGTACAAGGCGTTTAAACATTCACCGTAGCTGAGTAAGTTAAACACCAAAATTCGACCCGCTGCTTCCCGATCGGAAGTTTGAATAATATCACAAATTCGGCGCCCGACGGCTAGTTTCCGACTCAATAAATGTTCCCTGGTACAATTCTATCGGTATAGTTCAGCAAATGACCTGCTGGGAACACAGACAGCATGAATTTGGTGTCCCTCAGGGTATTAATGGTGAATAGTTAGGTAAGTTCGGAGATATTAGCACGGTCTGAGTATCATGCGGGGTTTATAAACCGAAATAGGTGACTTCTTTGTTCTGTCCACTGTTAATGCACTGTTATCACAACGCTTGACATGGGTATTGGCGTTCTATTTGCCAAAGTTTGAATAAAATACTAGTGTTTTATGCCGTGGTCTTCACATAATTATGGCCTTTTACGACCCACCGCAATAAGAAAGCTTATTTCCCCTAGGTATATCTAGCCAAAAAAGCACACGGTGATTTTTCTCCACAAAATAAAGATAACAAAATGAAAGGCCTAAGTACCTTACCGTCTGTAATACATTTTCAACCAATTTTTTGTCGAGTAAAGGCATATATTTCAATGATGTGCGCTTTGAGAGCAATTTGTCCAAATTTACGTTTTCCTCTTCCCTCCGCATCCGTCTGATGACGTAACACGTACAATTCAAGGTACGGAAATTATTCCGGACAGATTAATCTGTATATTTTTGTGTAAATTGCAGAAGTTATATCGTTGAATGTTTTTCAATCACCATAAATGTGTGTACTTACACGCTAATGAAAAATAATGCCGATTTTTGGGATAAATATTTTCAATAGTACCTATCTTCCTGAACTGGACATGGTCTCTAAAGAAACGAGGAGCATAGCAATCATCCAGTTTTTTGTAGAGCTAATGATGAAATTTTCTAAACAGATAAATTTACAGATATTTGCGGACTTGTGTGACGCGACAATTCGACAACGCGATATCATAGAAATTATAAATAGTTCTACGTATATATCGTCTGTGGAGCCTTAAGTTTCCGTGGTGTTAGGATAGACATTAGCCTCAATCACGAAGTAACATCTGCGAGGATTCGATTAGATTTGGTCCTACAAGCACTTTGAGTCGCGGAAAACTACGAACATCTAGCGGGGACAAATCTTGTAGATTTGTCCCCGCTAGATGTTCGTAGTCGCAAAGCTTGTCTATATAATAAAGTTTAATAGTAGATTATCTTCTGAACTAGTTGGTACATAAATACCTGAAGTTTAAAATGATCTAGGCTTAATATCAGGATTTTAACGCATGTCTAGCAGTAGTTTGTAAGTTGTTTCGCTAAACCTATATTGTCTTAACTCTAACTTATTCACCAAGTTGTAATATCATTACACTTAAGTTCCTCTGAAACATGTGTTTTTGAAAATTTTGAGGCAGTTTGTTCTTTGATATTCGCGTTCAGGAACTTTTTGGATGCTGTGTTAGCACTAAACGTTTTATTTATGAAAAGGTTTGAGTTATGTTAACTTCATCAAGTTTTCTTGACGCTAATACCACAATGTTTGAAGGTAGGCCATCAATTGGTTCATTCTGCCCGATATAACATACGGTGCCGATAGGTAGACACTGACAGCCGGATTACTCCACAGTTGAAGATTGTTCAAGAAAAGCTAGAAAAGAATACAAAGAAGCAACCTGGGACCAACGGCTTAGCGTACTTGCCGCAGCACAGAGGAATCTCGCTATTTAAAGTTGGTCACCCATCCTTAAGTGTTGCTTGACTACTCTGCGGCTGTTATTATTTAGCTTAGTGCTCTTTAAAAATAAATATTTATAAACTAGGTACTTAAAACCTCCAAAAAAATTAAATTAAATACCAGTCAGTGCACGTATAAATTCAATTAAAATTGTGTTGAACCAACGATTTGCCTTGTTGGTACATGCCGCCTCTCATTAATGCGCCGGCACCAACAGCTTCGCCGTAATGATATTTCTGACCTACCTTTGAATTTTAAACATGTGCATTTAACAAAATAATCACCTTTTTTGCTGATGTCTTGTTTGCTGGTTAAGTAGAGAAATAATTGGAAATCGCTTATGAGGAGGGTGAGCTTATGAGAGGAGCTCGTGGCTAAATAATAACAGACGCATGGGTCGATTATCAAGGTTAAGCAACGCTTGACGAGGTCGGTCGGTGGATGGGTGACTATTTCAACATACCGAGTTTCCTCCGTTAAGCACGTTAAGTCGTTGGTCCCGGTTGTCATTTGAAGATCTTTTTGACAGTCGTTACGGGTAGTCAGAAGCTTGAGATATGACACCAGTCTTGCCAAGGGGTACCGTGTTACCCAGTTACTGGGTTGTGGAGGTCAGATAGGCAGTCGCTCCATGTACAACACTGGTACTTAGCTGAATCCGGTAAGACTGGAAGCCGACTCCAATGTAGTTGGGAAAAGGCTAGGCACATTGATTTATGGGGAGGGTTGGCTTTTTTTTTAAATATTTTGCCAGTTTTTTCTGTTAAACTAAGTTTAAGCTTAAGTTTAATTACCTTTACACAGGGGAGACTGGCGAGATTTGACCCTACCAAGGACTTGGTTCATAAAAATAATAAAGCTACTTAGCATCTCAAATTGTTTTAAAATGGTACTTCCAAGTCTACGAAAGTAATAAAGCCGAGAAAGTAAAACCTATAGTGAGTTAGGTTTGATTTTTTAACAACAACCGATAGTGGTCAAGCGCGAGCCTATCAATAATAAAAAAAAAAAAAAAAAAAAAAAAAAACAACCAAAGATATTTAGGAGCTTTATAATTTTATGTACCAACTCTCCCGTAGAAACAAGTCACCCTAGTCTCCCATAAATAGTTTTTTTTTATCAGAACCATAAATAACTCGGTTTTGTTTTTGTGGACTGGGTCAATTTAATTAGATAGGCTACTATCGGCATCTAATGAATATTTGTAGAAAAAGTCAACCTTTTTTTGTGACTTTTTTTTCTTCCATGATCAGTCATCGTTTCCTGTACCCACAGAAAATTAAACCGAGACTTATTTCAGGCTCAGGAAACACACGGTACCAACAACAGTACATACCATGTTTCATCATTAATATCAAGCCCAAACATACGATACTTCGAAATTCGAATTCAAAGCTAACGTCAAACATACGAAGCCATATTCGAGCATTAGCTTGTCAAAAGTACTGACTTTGATAACTATTGCGTCACTCTGACGTCACATTATACTCATATGTTGGAATACCGAACCTAAGATGGAAATATCGAATTTGGGCTGGAATAGTTTGGTATAATCTATCATGTTAGTGCTCGTTCACACAGAAGCCCGTTTTACAGGTCCGCTTTATCGTATACGATTTTATTCGGCGCTGACGCATGTAGTTGTGTGAGCGAGTTCACATACATTATTCCACAGTTTCACAGTATTCCAGGTCCAGTAAAAAATACTGATCCGACAAAATATACAGCAGTCCGTTTTACAGGTCCGATTTATCATCGTATTTTGATTTGGCATTCGGTAGTTGTACAAGCGAGTTCACAAATAAACCAGTATTAAAATACTGATCCGTTTTGTTTTGTTGGTGGTACACTGACTAAATGTGGTGTTAACATTACTCCCAGTAGCGACGGATCCGTTAAAAATGCACCTGGAAATACGGATATTCTATGTAAACGTACCCTTATTGTTACTTTAATTGGATAGATACGATGCTACATAACCTTAGAGATAAATTAAAACTTTTTAACAAAAATATCAAACCGACTTCCAAAGCGAAACACTACAAAGCGAAAAGTAACTTTCTTTTCCGAAGTCGGTGTCTTTGGTACATATTGTTTTCTGTTTTTCGACACCGACTTTTTTTTAGTTTTGGTCCTCCAATTACCATGATAATCATTTATAGCCAAAGTACATCTAATGAAGAGTCCAATAAGCTCAAACGAGTTCCAGTGTCTACTTTCCGGCTTCATTATCAGATCAGTTCGATGGTACATTTTCATCAGTAGGTTACCATTTATTTATAAGTAGGTAATTGCTTCATCATAGTCGATATCTTATACCCGTGACATACTTAATAGCATTAGAAGTTCCAGTGGTCATCAGTAGTCTTCTTCATTAGCTCCACTTCACCAAATGATACTTTCTGAGTGCAAATGATTGCATTGTTGGTGAAAATACCGTGAAGCGTGAAGTTCAAGATCGATGGCGATGGAGGAGATCTGTAGACGCCCTCTGCCCCATCTAGGGGTTAGGACATTAAGTCAAGTAAGTCATGCCTATTATATTTGAGGAGTTCGATTTCTCCAGGATCCCAAAGTCAGATCCAGACTTGATGACCATGGTACCACCTGGGAAGTATACTTTCAAACAAAAGAAGAATTTTCCAAATCAGTCCAGGAGTCTTTGGGTAATCGGGGAACAAACATAAAAAAACCTCCTTCTTTTTGGAATGCTTTTAAAAATTACATGCTATAGTTATTGCTCAGCTCAGCATTGGTCCCGGCTGTCATTTGAAGATATTTGACAGTCGTAACGGATAGTTTGAAGCCAGGAAATCTGATTACTCCCATGCCAAGGGGCCTACCATAATGTTCCTGGCATAGATATAATAAACAGTGTAAGTCACGGACATCTAGACGCACTGCAAGTTACCATCCTAACCTAGTTGCCATTCCACCAATTCGCACCAAGCGCTTCCAAAAATCCTTCATAATACGCACAGCAAAAGAGTGGAACTCACTGCCTGCGTCTGTGTTTCCGAATGCATACAACCCGAATCTCTTTAAAGTTAGAGTGAACAGGCTTCTTCTGGGTAAGCTTACTCCATCGTCGACTCTGTCTCTGTCACCTCTGACCTAGGCTAGAGTCAAGAGCAAACTCATCACAAAAAAAAAAAAAAAGTATTTTATATTTCTATAGTTCCTGGGTTGTGGATGTTTGATAGGCATTCGTGCCATGCAAAACACTGGTAGGTACTCAGCTAGATCCGGTTGGACTGGAGGCCGACCCCAATACACTGATCATTATCACCATAAACTCACGCCTTTTACCCATGGGGGTAGGCAGAAACTACAGAACGCCATCTAGCATTTGCCCAACATAATTGTAGTTGCGAAAACGGTAGATTGATTGATAAATTGCTCAGTAGTAGACTTAGTAAACTAATTTGTAATTTAATTAAACAAACTCAAAGAAAACCGTTACGTCTACAGTAACCTATAGCTCGCCTAACAAAATTAATGAAGTCGTATAATTTATATTGTCGTCTTAGTTCATATAAGTAATAAATAATGCGATCCACATCAAGTTCTGTCAACTTCAAAGGACAAAGTAACATTTTCGGCACGCGTGTCCCAAATACCGCAACAAAGTTATGTGCAAAGCATTGTACAACGCTTTTGCAAGGTTACGTGCTGAAGCACACGTGGCTATAAGCCTTTGACATCCGTGAAAGGGAGAACCCAACTCACTCGGGCTGCGTGACATTTTTTGAGCGCATTTGCAAGTTTTTCTCTTTTTGTAGCATTCATTTTTGGAGATTTGGGCAGTTATGTAAATTCAATTTAGGGAAACTGTAATTTCATGATGCCAACATTAGTATTTCCTATAAGGGACTCTAAACGAAGTGCATTTGTAATCAATAACGACTTTCAAAATTCCAAAATATGTGGGCCACGTAACATTTATAATGATGATATGTTTTCCTTCACCGTTTTGAGAGCCTGCCTGGGTTCGAACCCACGACCTACAACTTGTAAGTTGTGGCCGTTACCACTGACCCACCACTGCTCTATTAAGAAGCTTTTTAAACAACCCCATACATTTTGACCGTTGTTTCAATCGCTATTGCTGAATCGACGCCACTTTATGTAAGTTTCTCTACTCACTGACTAGACCTCAAATAATGCTATAAATAATGGGTTATTTTATTACCAGGTTTGAGAACTGGATAAGTAGTTTCTCCTTGAAAGATCATTAAGGCGAAAAATCTTAAAAGCTCTTAAAATAGCTCTTTTTAAAAGAACACCTTTTTTGCGACAAGTACTTGAAAACTTTTCGTTTCAGTAAAAAAATCACCATTTATCTTTTTTAATCCACGAAACTTTTCAGCCTTAAGAATCAATTCCCGTGCCCCAGTTTCTTAAACTTCTTTTATAAAAGGTAGACGAACTCCGTTTCGCCGTCGGTTTATTGACACTTGTAAATATTTACATCTAGCTGTGCCCGGTGGCTACACCTACATAAAAAGTTATTTTCTTGGAAGGGAGAATTTTTTAAATAACAAAAATTTCGTAGTACTTTTGCAGCAATACAAACGCGCGTTTGTAAAACCAGGTAAATTTGAGGGTATATACCGATTCTTGTGGAGTAAAGCTAGACGACTCTAAGAAAGCGACTGTTTCATTACAGAATTACTTAAGGCGCCTCCCCGAGCAAAACGCCGCGCTAGTCGTTTTCTCTTTATTTAAAAAGAAATATCAATTAATAAAAATACATTAAATTTCTACATAATGTTGATTCTAAAATTGTAGTACCTACACTTTTTTTTAAAGAGGTACATGTTTCACTAATCTCCTTCCAACAAAACCATAAAAATATGAAATAATTATTGATAGCATGCATCTCCTCGTAAAGCGTTCATTAATTATTTTTTATACTAATGGATAGACAATTTGATAACGAAAATTTTCTAAGTTTTATTTTTTTCAAAAGACCATTATCCGATTTTATAGAGATTTTATTCTAAAATCTGGGTGTATTCTTTACCGTAATTCATGCGCCAACAGTACCGCTAGGCCAATAGTATTGCTCATATCTCATGCAGATTTTTTGGTCAGGGTACGGCCTTAAACGCCCTTTTCCTATTGGGATATGCAGAAACCACAGAAAAAAAAAACTAAACTACACACGCTGTGATTCTAACATGATACAAGTATATGCTTCATTTTCTTTCAAATTATTCAAATATGATATTAAGATTCGTAAATGGAACAGATTTGAATTGAAAATAACAAAAACCATGTAGGTAATGTCGGTAAATAAATTAATTGATTATTTATTTATTTAAACTTTATGTACAATACTGGTATATAGGCGGACTTAATGCCACAAGGCATTCTCTACCAGGCAACACAGTAAATTAAAGGCAGTTTCTCCAGTTAAAACGATTAAAATAGGAATCGCTGCAAATATACATAAACATAAATCATCATTTCAGCCGAAAGACGTTCACTGCTGGACATAGGCCTCCCCCAGGCGTCGCCACATTGACCGATCCCGTGCGTCTCGCATCCAGCGCCTTCCCGCAACCTTAATCAGGTAATCGGTCCACCTAGTGGGAGGCCTTCCAACGCATCGTCTTCCGGTTCGCGGTCGCCATTCCAGAACTTTTCGAACCCATCGGCCATCCCTTCTGCGAGAAATGTGCCCTGCCCACTGCCACTTAAGTTTCGCAATTCTTCGAGCTATGTCGGTATATAAGACTTAACGTCACGCATATATTCCACATAGGGTAAGGCAGAGTTTACCCTATAGTACACATATACACATTTAGCGAGATTTGGTTGAACTACAGTGGGTTCTGTTTAGATTTATTTATTTATGTAATACTTCATGCACAAAAACGTACAGAGGCAGACTTAATGCCTTAGGCTTTTTCTACCAGTCGATCTTTGGGTGATGCAGAGACAAATTAGTGGTAGGTGCAATATCGAGAATAAATCACGGTAGGTAATATTTATTCAAATACAAAGATATACATAAACTATATACACAAAAAAGTAAATACACGAATATACATAAACAGATAATTGGAGAACATTAACGCTGTGACGATACTAATACCAAATTCTTACTAATGTGCTCGCGAAGTTTCACTTTGAATGCTTATCGTTAGGGTGCCATCCTGATTTCTTGGCGGAGCATTGGAGGAGTCAAGAAATGAAAATAAGGTAGTAAATGCCCTTTGCTCTCTGCACTGGCGTATGGGCAACCACTTTAAAACTAACCGATGCGCAGAGACATGATCATATTTACGCAAATTGAAAACAAATCGAATGCAGTAATTTAGATCCCATGTATAAATAAGGAGAAAGGGGTCTTTTCACATCACCTGGGAACAAATAAAGACCCCGGCCTGCTACTGTGAAATGTCAGATGGGAAAACTCAATAACACTTTGCCCGACCTAGGAATCAACATCGACCTCGACCTCGACCTCATACTCAGCACAGGCGTGCAGCGCTGTATTTATTTATTTTATTTATTTATTTATTGGCCTATCTACAATTGTTACACTAAAAATAACCTTATATCTAATACAAGCAATAATATATACTAAGTGTACAATATGATGCGATAGACACAGCATGCAAAAACAAAATAATAACAGACAGTAATTACAATAATAGTGCTGAAATAACACTCATAAACAGTAAGTCTTTAGAAATCAATACACTCAAAAATATTTTTTTTATGTAGGTAGATACAAAAAGAAAAGAAAAAAAAACAGTATGGTGATTAATTATTTTTTGTGGACTTGACGCTTGAGTTTTTGAAGTGACGTGCAACAAATATCAATTCCTTCATCGCAATTATTAAGAAGTCTGCAAAGTCTGGGGATGGGGGAGTTGGATCCAGATACAGTTTTGCGGAATGGGGGACGTAATAGTTTAATAGGGTGACGCGGATAGTTGTAGGGTAGGTTGAAATTAAACTTACTTAACAAATGCGGGCAGTCTATTTTACTGTGAAGTATTTTAAACAAAAATATTAAATCAATACCCTCTCTTCGTTTTTCAAGTGAAGTCAAGCTAAAATTTTAAAGACGTTTTGCGTAGCTCCGAAGTTTTTTGGCTAATCTTTTCTATATCCGCTCTAACCTAAGACTATGTGTCGCATAGTGGGGACGTCACGCAACCACGCAGTATTCCAATATGGTACGGACGAGACAGTTGAAAAGGTAAATTTTAGTTTTGGGCTTGCGAAAATATTTGGCATTCCGCAATACAAATCCGAGTGTTTTGGAGGCTTTTTTTATAACATTGTCCATGTGAGGAATGAATGTTAGCTTGCGATCTAGAAGGACTCCCAAGTTTCTGATAACTTCGACTTTACCAAGGTACGTACCATTCATACTATAATTGAAATCTATAAAATTTGATTTCCGAGTAAATGTTATTTGGGAACACTTTTCAACGTTTAGCTACATGTTATTCAAGTTCAAGTCATCTTGAAGTAATGTTGAGTCGGCTTGAGAGTCTATAACGTGAATTATTTTCAGGTCATCGGCGAATAGGAATGGGGTAGAGTTAATGAAGCAATGGGGAAGATCGTTAACAAAGATAATAAATATAACTGGACCTAGGTGGGAACCCTGCGGCACACCGAAGGTTATGATCAGGGTTTCGGATTTAAAACCATTGGCCACGACATAAAAGGATCTATCCGTTAAATAAGAGTGAAGCCATTTAAGAAGGGAACCAGCAAAGCCGTACGCAGTAAGTTTTTGAATTAACACTCCGTGGGAAACTTTGTCAAAAGCCTTGCTAAAATCAGTGTATACGGCGTCGACTTGTTGATTCGAGTCAAGTGAAGCTGCGATATTATCAACAAAAGTGACTAGATTACTGCAGGTGGATCTTGCAGCAGTTAAGCCGTGCTGGTGGTCAGACAGATACTTTTTAAAATAGTTTTGAATGTCTGGGCATACTATTGCTTCAAAGACCTTGGCAAATGTCGGAAGGATAAAGATAGGACGATAGTTCCCAACCAGATCCTCAGCGCCCGCTTTAAATATGGGAACCCATTTTGGCCAGCTTCCATTTCTTGGGGAATATACCAACGCTGAGTGACTTGTTAAAAATCAAGCATAGAGGGGTTGCTAGTTGGTCGGCGCAAGTTGCGATAAAGTTAGGGGGAATTTAATCGCTGCCGGAACCTTTGGATATGTCTAGTCCTTTGAGATGCTTTGCTATTTTATTCTTTGGAATTTGTATCAAGGAAAAGCTGTCAGAGTTGTTAATCAGGTTTTCAAAGAATGGCGAGGTGTGAACTACGTTAGAGGGTAGGTTAGCTGGGCTATATACGGAAGATAAGTATGTACCAAACATGTTGCAAATCTCATTACCATTACAAGTTTTACTGGCGCCATTTGACATTGAAGCTGGATAAGCATTAGCCACACCCCGTTTAGATTTAATGAAGGACCAGAAAAACTTGGGATTCGATGTTATTTTCTGTTCTATGCTGCATATATAGGAGTTGTAACATTCTCTTGCCAATTTGTCACAGCGCTTACTACACTGTATGTAAACAATAAAATAAAATCTGCAAACGATAAAATAAAAACTACCTGGAAAATAATAAATAATGAAACAGGTAGAAAAAAACAGAGTATTACTGAAATTAATTTAGCGACTGCACATGGCCCCATATAATCAGATGTAGGGGTAGCTCGGGAATTTGAAAACTTTCTTGTTAAGGCGCCTCCCCGAGCAAAACGCCGCGCTAGTCGAATTTTGTGCAGTTTTTAAGAGATATCTACTCTTTACTTAAAAAGAAATATCTTTTAATAAAAATACATTAAATTTCTACATAATATTGATTCTAAAATTGTAGTACACTTATTTTTTAAAGAGGTATATGTTTCACTAATCTCCTTCCAACAAAACCATAAAAATGTGAAATAATTATTGATAGCATGCATCTCCTCGTAAAGTGTTAATTAATTATTGTTTATACTAACATTAATGGATAGACAATTTGATAACAAACATTTTGTAAGAATATTTTTTTTCAAAAGACCAATATTTCGATTTTATAAAGATTTTAGAATAAAATCTGGGCGTATTCACTACCGTAATTCATGCGCCAACAGTGCCGCTAGGCCAATAGGAATGCTCATATCTCATGCTGATTTTTTGGTCAGGGTCGGCCTTAATATTCCTCTTAAAACTACAGCAGCTTTAAACTCCTCAGCCACGCTCTCTGCTGCCTTACTTAGAAATAATGTTAATACGTGCCTTTCGGAGTTTAAGTTTCAACATACAAACCCCCATGCTATTTTAAAAGCGTTTCAAGATCTTAAAATTAAATCTACAGAAGATCTTTAGAGGCTATCTGTAAAAGTATGTAAATCAATCATTGAAACTATTGCGCACTATTTAGCTTTCATATTTAATACTAGTGTCGATCAAGGAGTTTTTCCGGACATCATGAAACAGTAAAGTATGTAGTTCCGTTGTTTAAATCGGTAAAAAAAACAAATGTCTTAGATTCACATTGCTGAATGTTAGAAGTAGCGAATGCGACATCTATATTGAATGGAGAAAAGCTGGACTATGTAAATCAAACAGTTTTCCTAGTAATCACTCTAGAGGACAAATTACAATGGGGGCCTCACATAACAATTCTTGCGGGTCGGCTCAGCCGCTTATGCTGTTAGAAAGATATAAGACAGTTAACTGATGAAGAAACCGCGCGTTTGGTCTATTTTAGTTACTTTCACAGCATTATGCCATACGGTATTTGGCTGTGGGGTCGGGCGGCTGACATTGAATCAATATTTATATTGCAAAAGAGAGCTGTCAGAGCCATATATAAGTTAAGTCACCGAGAATCTCTTGGGGAGCTATTTAAAAAGATTATTATTATGACAGTTTCTTGCCAATTGATTTATGAAATTATTACGTATGTAAGGAAAAATATACATCTCTTTAGTAAGTCAGTGATAGACACAATTGTAACACTAGAAAAAAACGACTTCTAAAGCAAAATACTACAAATCGAAAAATAACTTTTTTTCGCCGTCGGTGTCTTTGGTACCTACTGTTTTTCGTTTTGCTTTAGAAGTCGAATAATTTTTTTGTTAAAATGTTCTTTATTTTTGACATTTTAATGGAACATAATGGGCAAGTTCTATAGTAAGGTATCTATAATGCCCACAGTGATGCCTGAAAACATTACCCAAATGAAAACTCCTAAAAAAGCCGTAGACAAACAAAAATTAAATCGTCCACGCAAACAAAAATGTTCATAAGTAAAAAACAAGATAAATTAAAAACTACAAACTATGTTAATTTTTTATGGGATCAAATGGCAAGAAAAATCACGTAAATCTGATCATAAATCTCAGCGTAATCGGTGTACATACATAAAATAATACCAATCGAATTGAGAACCTCCTCCTCTTTGAAGTCGGTTAGTAAAGAAAAGTAAAGTTAGATCAACCATCTTAAAGATTAGCTAAAGTACACACATCTTTCATGGGGTACTGTGTTAAATTCTATAACAAAATACCTTGTGAGATATTAAAACTAAATGAAAGAAAATTGAAAACTATTGTTAAAAGCACACTTTGTAAACAAGCATATTACAAATTAGATGATAATATTCAAGATAAGAATGCTTGGAAACATGCTGGTCCTGCTCCATAGGACAACTAATCTTTAGTGTAGACAAAGCAAACTGGTTAATTAGTATTATATACATAATTATAGTAATGCTTTAAATTTTTCTCTCCTCTTTTTGTTTAAGAAATTGACTCGCACACTGTTTCGTTGTTGTTGAATTAGGTAATTTACCTATGTTTGCAATATTTGTAAGTAAGTGAGAACATTTATCAAATGAAGGAATTTACCTTTTAGTGCTCGTAATACTTTAAACCTATACGTAGTATAGTGTGCTGGGTGCATCGTCCTAACTTGTATGAATTTATGTATGTATGTAAATGTTGTAAAATCCTTTTTTAGGGTTCCGTACCCAAAGGGTAAAAACGGGACCCTATGACTAAGACTCCACGATCCGTCTGTCTGTCTGTCTGTCACCAGGCTGTATCTCATGAACCGTGACAGCTAGATATTTGAAATTTTCACAGATGATGTATTTCCGTTGCCGCTATAACAAAAAATACAAAAAAATCAAAAAACTTCACTGCAAAGATGTAAACAAGAAGAAAATCATGCTTTGCAGTCGGAGGATACATATTCGCGAGCTGGCTGACCAAAACTATAAATATCCTCCGACTTATCTAAGAACACTTGGGCGGCCAAGACCTCTAACGATGAAATAATTATAAAAATGCGTCAAGTGATTTGAAAGATACGAGGTAATAAGACAGAGTCGTATTTTTTGCGATAATGCTACAGAACGCTTCGTGCGCGAGTCCGACTCGCACTTGGCCCGTTTTTTTTCAAAGAGTAGTAAGTATGCAGTTGCTTGTCCGTTCTTCTGCATAACAAGCTACTTTTCTGAATGGATGGTAGAATCAATTATTATTAACTTTGAATTTATATTTTTGACGTTTAAAAGTGCCGCTTAAGGTTACACTAGTCGAATTTTTTTCCATACAAACGTAGTCTAGGGATTATTCCACTGTTTGACGATATACATTCGAAATAAAAAGTGATATCAATTGGTCTCATCATTATCTAGCCCTGTATGGAAGCGAAAAAGTAAAAAATGAAAATATTTGAAAGTTATGAGCGTCGAAAGTTCCACATTTCGACACTAATTTTAACGCATTTTTGGGCGCAAATAAATACCATAAGAAGACGGAAAATAGCACAACGGCCTCCACACAGGGATAGATTAGTAGTTCAACAATGCATATAATTTTATTTTGAATAGATAGATTCAGTCGTTTTTTCATGATATCTAGACTACCAAAGGTCTGTTTATAAAATTTCGCGCGCTCGGTTTCGTCCTAAATTATTATCCATTTCTCTACAAATTTTGCAAAAGTGTGTATTCGTACGCGAACTAGCTTCCTACTGCTCATCACAGCATCTATCTCTTCCGCACGTGTTGTCGGTTGATATAAAATGCATTTTAACCCCGCGCACAAAATAGTTCGTGCCGTTGACTAGTGTACCCTTAATGGCCTAGTTGAAATAAAGATTTTTTGTCTTTTGTCTTTGTCTTGTGACGACAAGATCAATGAGGTAGCGGTAAAAAAACTTCAGAGTTATTAAATATCCTGCCGAGTTTTACAGATTTCGTCCTTAACAGCTGAGTCATCCTAATCAGCATCAGTCAGATTACGCATCCGCATGGGCGCACAAAATTAATGAATTCTAATCTACGTCATTCGTAACCCTTTTAAAGGGCTGTCAATTGTGAGCACGATTATTTGATAACCTTAAAAAATAAATGACGCTGATATAATCGTGCACTGATCCACCGTGATTCATTACTGATCCGCATAATTAAAGCTTTTAAAGTGCAAATTATTCGTGTCTGTTAATACGAATACCGCATCGTGGAATCGTGTCCAGTCAGAAAAAAAATACAAACCGGTTAAGCGCGAGTCGGACTCGCGCACGAAGGATTCCGTACCATTATCGCAAAAAACGGCAAAAAATCACGTTTGTTGTATGGGAGCCCCACTTAAATATTTATTCGTTTCTGTTTTTAGTATTTGTTGTTATAGCGGCAATATAAATACATCATCTGTGAAAATTTCAACTGTCTAGCTATCACGGTTCATGAGATACAGCCTGGTGACAGACAGACAGATAGACGGACCTCGGAGTCTTAGTAATAAGGTCCCGTTGTTACCCTTTGGGTACGTAACCCTAAAAAATAACATGACTAAAGAAATGCAAACATAGTTGTGTTTGAAGATGTTCGAAAGGATAATTATAATTTGGGTTGTGACATCAAGAACAAAGAAAGAGCTGGTTTTATGCACAGTTAGGCATGTTTTTATGATATGCACAATTTCTATTATTCAAAAAATGTTGTGTCTTTCGATAGATTAACTACGAATAAAGCTAAAATCTAAGCTGTAAATTATTACTTCTTGTTTGATACAAGAAGTAATAATTTACCACGTTACCTTGAAATATGTTCGAATAACAGTACCACCTGAATGCACCTAGGCATGTTGTTTCTTCACCACCTTAGTTGACTGGTAGAGAATGCCTAAGTCCGCCATTGTACCTCTTGAGGTCCGTTTATATCTACAGACACTGAGCGTGCCAGACACGTGCCGTGGCAGACAAAATAATATTCTTTTATACAGTATCTATTAACGTATTTATATCTATCGTTACACGGCCGCGCAGACACCAATAGACTCACTGTATGAAAGAATATGATTTTGTCTGCCACGGCACGTGTCTGGCACGCTCAGTATCTGTAGATATAAACGGACCTTTGTGCGTGAAGTCTCAATAAATAAATAAATTACCTTAGTCCACCCATCAAGTAACAATCACCATCCCCAAATCTGTATGCAAAGAAAATTCTTATCGATTGCCGTTTCGACACGTAATAGCAACGTCCCTTCGGATCACTAAATCTGTAAGGCTTGACGGAGTACTTGCACTTACCGTGTTACACCCAGATATATCTGGCTGTCGGAATTTGATCCCGTGTTGAGAGTGAAAAATGTTAACAAAGAAGTTTATGTCCTGTTCATATGGGTAACTTATCTCTTTTACTAGAATTTTTGTCGTCAAGAGAGTGATCTATCTACAAAGTTCACGACAGAAAAGTGTTGCGAGACGAATGAATAAAGTTAAGAAATAGAGATGAAAACCCCCGACATAAAAACCTCTAAAAAGCAAAAAATAAGCCTCATACTCGCGTCGAGGAACCGGGAACCTTTACATCAGTTTGTTTTATTTACTTAGCGGTTCTCCGACGCAAGTACGAGACTTGATTTTTTGATTTCATGTTTTTTAAACTATACATATAAACCTAGCAGTAGACACGCTTCAATCGACAATCTATCGAAACACGTAATTATGATCTTGCGAAAAATCCCAGATTCAAAGAGTAAAATGCGAATTACTTTTGAACGGTTGAACCGATTTCAACCAAACATAGCTAAGAAAACTCTCGACAAAGTCACCTTTCAAACAAAAAAATCAAAATCAGTTCATCCATTTAGGAGCTATCATGTCACAGACAGACACACAGAAAAACACGTCAAACTTATAACACCCCTCTTTTTCTTTTCCCTTTTTCATTTTCTCTTTTGCCGTCAGGGGTTAAAATACAGATCAAACGTTGGCTATATATTCGTAACTAATAAGTCAGTACATTATAATACTATAATCCATTGAATTGACGACACAGTTGCGGCAGTGGTTGAGCGATCGGCTGCTGCGCTGCGTGTCGCGGGTTCGATTCCCGCACAGAATAAATATTTGAATGGATCACATCCGGTTGTTCCGGTCTGATTGTTTGTATGTTTGTAACTGAATCCACGATTTAGGCGAATTCCTAGTGTGGGACATCGTTTAAAAAAAATGTATCATGGCTAATTTATAATTTACTCAACCCAATTTAGCACATGTTACAAGTTATAACCACACTTCATCAGTTGGCTATCTTGACATCTAATCACCTTGGCTTGTCTAAGGCCAAAGGCCAGAATACCCCAACAAATAGGTCAAACTTCAAGTTACCGTAAACAGCAAATACCTTAGCACATATCTTGCAACTAAATTTCCTTACAGTACCGTTAAGAGGAGCCTACCAGCCACACCCCGCACTCCGTTCCCCTCGGTTTCTAATTTCCTTACCTCCATGCCTAGCCTTTTAATATAATGGACAGGCCTATAACGGTTTCTGAATTTCCTGTACTATAGATTTGGCCTGAAACACGATATGGTTCTCGTAGCGAAGTCATATCTGTGTTCGTGTATCAATTGGGTTAGCTAAAGGTTAAAAAGGTTAATTGTAATTTGATTTCATTGCCATGGATACAATTGTGTTCATTTGTATGTTGGGAATCGGATTTGTTAACTTAAAACAGACGATGAAGTTAAATAAAGTTTACCCGTACGCAAAATACGCGCTTGGTCGTGGAGTTGCGGAGACAGCCCGTCTAAACTAAACTAAACTAAACTAAATAAAGTTTAAAGAGGGAAATGTTATTTTTGTAATAACACGTAGAAAAACCCAGTTTTATTTATTACCAATATGCCTAGTTAAAATAATGCTTAGAAAAAAATCTTGATTAAACACTTTCTAAAAACATTTAAGTTTTAGTGACGTTTTCGTCCAAATTATTTAATGAAACAATATTTATGTCCCTTGTCACTCTAGCCAGACATTTCATAAACATTATGAAAAATATCTGCAAGCAACTTACAAACAAAAGCTAAGCGTTCGTTGCCACTGAATTGTGTTGTTTGTTATATTAAGTGTAAACCAATTGATATACGAGCGCTTATCCCGCCGATAAACTGCCTCGCAGTTTGGTGAGTTTGTAATTTTAAGAAGAAATGTATATCATAAGTGACTAAGCTGACCTTTACAACCCAGTAACTAGGTAACACGATACTCCTTGGCAAGACTGGTGCCAGTGTCTGCTGAGTACCAGTATTTTACATGGTGCAACGAACCTGACCTTTACAGCCCAGTAACTAGGTAACACGATACTCCTTGGCAAGACTGGTGCCAGTGTCTGCTGAGAACCAGTATTTTACATGGTGCAACGAACCTGAACTTTACAGCCCAGTAACTAGGTAACACGATACTCCTTGGAAAGACTGGTGCCAGTGTCTGCTGAGTACCAGTATTTTACATGGTGCAACGAACCTGACCTTTACAGCCCAGTAACTAGGTAACACGATACTCCTTGGCAAGACTGGTGCCAGTGTCTGCTGAGTACCAGTATTTTTCATGGTACGACGAACCTGACCTTTACAGCCCAAAAACTAGGTAACACGATACTCCTTGGCAAGACTGGTGCCAGTGTCTGCTGAGTACCAGTATTTTACATGGTGCAACGAACCTGACCTTTCACAACCCAGTAACTGGGTAATACGATACTCATTGGCAAGACTAGTGTTAGATTTTATATCTTCTGACTACCATAACGACTATTTAATACATCAATCATCTAAAATATCAGTGTCTGGAACAGAAACTAGGTTGAAATAAGTCTCAGAACTAGTTTGTTGTTTCCCAGCGTGATTACACTGTAATCTTTTAATAGGATTTTGGTTACACAGGCCAAAGTGGCTCAACTTTGTTGAAAGTTTCTGGCCGAAAAGATTTCAGCTAATAGTAAAATTCTATCTACAGTTTTAGATTTAATTATTCACTTAGTTGATTGGAGGGAGCCTAAGAAACGTTCCTTTTTTAAAGGGTTTTTCTAACCGACTGCAAAAAGGAGGAAATTCTTAATTCCAATGTTTTTTTTTTGTGTTTGTTACCTCAGAAATTTTTACTGGGTGAACCAATTTTGATGATTATTTTTTTATTTAAACCCGGGTGGTCTCATTTTAATTTAGTTAAGCTCCGTTGAAGAACTTCGGAGATATACAACAGAACTCTTCGATAAATGACGGCAAATCTCTAGGGATAGCTGCAATCGCATGTCTCTTTATTGTTTACATCATTTCATAACATAACATCGCGCCGCTACGCTATAAAGGTGCACGCATATGTATACAGTTCACCCTGGTACACTCTCATTCCACCGGTTCATTCAAGTTTCATGTTATTCGGGTAATCTATTCTGCCATTGAAGGTACCTTAATATATAACTAACTCATTATGTACCACTGCAAAAAAAAGAAAAAAAATGAAATCGGTTGTATTTTTTTGTAATTAGTATTTTTTTCTTTTTTGAGCTAGGTAAAGGAGAAATTGGCTTAGTAGGCGTTTCGGCCACTGAGTTTCGTCCGAACCGGTCGAAACAGGAATTTCATTATTATTAATATTTTTGAGTGGTGTTTCTGGAACCATTCTGGTAAAGCCCATAAATAAAACAATGTTGTAAAAATATACATAAATTCCTTTTACCGCATTTGAATACATCATCTAGAATACAGACGCATCAAGAAAATATTAAATTAAATAGCGTAAGTAATTTCTTCCCTTATTTTCTAACTAACCTTGGAAGCTTACCGTCAGTAACAGGTACAAGAGATCCAAAATATAAAGGCAAAAAATCCGTATTCATAAAGCTGTATTCAGTTTCGTTTTTCCCTTAATAAATCATCTATATTGTTCCTCCGAAGCTAATTAATGTTGTTTTTCTTTAGCATTTACTTTTATATCGGACTGTAATTAGTTCCGATGTTGCGATATGAAGCAGTAATATTTTACTTTTATTTTATTTCAGTTGCATAACAGGCGAACAAAATTCGACGTAAAAGACTCGCACGGAATGAAGCGTAATATTTTTTACCGGTATTTTTGACTATGATATTCGAAACAGCCTTTTATTTGGATAAAAAAGTATGTGTTTCACATTTTGCCCGAATACCTACAATACATGGAACTGAAAATCAATGGAAAACGAATGAAAAATGGAATCCAATTGATTCCCGATACCGATGAAACCATTAATTTCTTTATCTGAAACTCAATACAGGGAATGCAAACGAGAAATTCAAATGCAAACTTCTTGCCTTAAATAAACTGCGATCTTTTTCCAAACGAGAAAAGGCTATCGACACTAAATGAGAAAAGGTAAGGATCACAATATCTACTTTCATCTTGATCCTTTCACATTTTCGTCAAACGAACTTATGTTGATGGACCAATAGGCAAGGTTCATTGCCAAATCTTGTTTGATATCGTAACTCGGCTCCTTAAGTAAGTCATTTTATGCCCTATGTTTTACGTCAGCAAGTCTTTCATAAAATAAGTAGAACAAATTAACTTCATTCATATAAAAATTGGTAAAATAAATGTTTGTACAAGATAATATTTTCTAAATTTGAAAACGTTTCCTCGCACTAGGAATTTCTTCCTGTGTCGTGGGCCTGTTTACAAACATTTAAACTCACATAAACAAGACACCCAGATCCGGTTCGGATCCATCTATGCTGTACAAGTATTTGTTCCGTGCGGGAATCGAACCCACGACACGCAGTGCAGCTGCCGATTGCTCAGCCATTGCTCCAACCGTGTCGTCTTTGAAAGAACTTACTAACCGATTACGACACTTAAAACTTTTACTGATATAAAGGTAACAGGCTATCTTTTATCTCTAAAAAATACACTGCAGGGCAGGAGACAGGAGTGAAACCACGGCAAAAGCTAGTCTCAACTCATAAAGTGTTTCATTGTCCTTCGTCCCTAATAAAGACAAAACTTATTTGTCACAAACGTAACAAATCCAAGCGGGAAGTGCCTTAGTTAGTATACCTATTACGAACTTCGCAGACATAAAAGAACCAGCTTTCGCCAAATGACAAGAAGATTCATTAGTGATCTTATGAGACGGAAAACGATTTAACGTAGAGCCGATGAAGAGAAATGGGAGAGAATTGGACACTTGGCTGTCTCTTCGAGTGGCAATATTGTTTCGAGGTCCGAACTCATTGATTTTCTGTCATTACGATGGCTAGCAATGCGCATGGGCTATATAAACTTTGGATAGTTCTATTTTTGGTTTAGGTCTATTTTATATCACTAAACCTGTTAAGGTTACACTAGTCGAAAATTCTTCCATACAAACGTAGTCTAGGGATTATTCCACTGTTTGACAATGTACGTTCAAAATAAAAAGTGATATCAATTTGTCTCATTATTATCTAGCCCTGTATGGAAGCGAAAAAGTAAAAAAAGAAAATGTTTGAAAGTTATGAGCGTTGAAAGTTCCACATTTCGACACTAATTTTAACGCATTTTTGGGCGCAAATAAATACCATAAGAAGACGGAAAATTGCAAAACGACCTCCATACAGAGATAGATTAGAAGTTCAACAATGCAATAAATTTTATTTTGAATAGATACATTTAGTCGTTTTTTCATGATATCCAAACTCCCAAAATCTGTTTATAAAATTACGCGCGCTCGGTTTCGTCCTAAATCATTATCCATTTCGCTACAAATTTGCAAAAGTGTGTATTCGTGCGCGAACTAGCTTCCTACTGCTCATTATAGCATCAATCTCTTTCGCACGTGTTATAGGTTGATATGAAATGCATTTTAACCCCGCGCACAAAATAGTTCGTGCCGTTGACCAGTGTAACCTTAATAGCTTCTGTCCTTGCATTCATCCGCTTAAAAAATGATTAATTATCCCAAGAGAGCATTTAGCCGTTTTTATGTAAAACATAAACGTTCACATTTATAATATTATAAATAGGATTCATATTTTTCAGTTTATCTATTGGTCCAGCTAGAACAACGAAGGCGCGACAACCAAAAAATAGATGTATATCTCAATGAATGTTTTCCTTCATAAATCTGTAACAATAAAATAACTTAGCTGGTAGGGATCTTGACGATACTTCCGGGATTGTCCTGATAGCCGTGGTATACCTCTCCACTCCTCAAGCACCTCCGTATATGTTGCCCCCTGGGCGCTACGTCACTAAAGTGCTAGCGACCCTTTATGGGGGCCCATTAATTGAATGTGCAAGTCACCCCGTGCCATTTCATAGCCGTGTAGTTCAACAGTGGTCAGGCAAGGGCCAGTAATCCTCCTATAGTTTAAGGCAATCGATCTACTAAACTTACCAAATCCATAGCCCAATAATTTTTTTCTCCATGTTTTGCAATAGTCCTGCACCAACCGGGGATTGTCCTTGGGTGCACTAGCGTAGTGCATACAGGGATAATCGTCGGTTGGTGTCACATTTCCTGATACATGCCTAACAAGGCCTCTGTGAGTTGGCTTCGGCACCTCGCACGTCTTTCAAAGGGCCGAGATCCTAGGGTCCCAAGATTGACAAAGATTTAATAAAACTTAACTTAAATCTCATACCCACAGGTGCGTCGATGAATAAATAATTTAAAAAAAACATTTGCCCATACAAATGATATTTTGCAAAAGCGTTTATTTAGCGGCTAACCAAACACGAACAAGAACTAAGGAAGACATCGGAATGCCGTTTTAGTAATCAAAATAGTCACGATAAATACATTTATGAAATAACGAGAATATATTTGCGAATATGACTTCGGTAGCCATGTATGAGTCATGTTTAATATAAAATCTAGGGCTGAATCAAACATTTTTATTTAACTTTTGTGCAAACAAATAATATATGTGTAGGAGTACAAATGAAAATAAATGACATAAAAAAACTAAAATAAAACATACATACATACAAAAAGAAGAATTGAGAAACTTAAGTAGCAGTGGGCAATGCACATTGCTCGCAAAACGGATGGCCGATGGGGCCGAAAAGTTCTGGAATGGCGACCGCGAACCGGAAGACGATACGTTGGAAGGCCTCCCACTAGGTGGGCCGTTGACCTGGTTAAGGTTGCGGGAATGCGTTGGATGCGAGACGCACGGGATCGGTCAATGTGGCGACGCCTGAGGGAGGCCTATGTCCAGCAGTGGACGTTTTTTGGCAGAAATGATGTTGCTGATACATATCTACATAAAAAAATATTAAGAATACATTTAGATTTTTCCACTTTTATTTTATTAATTCCACGGATGTAAACTTAACAACCTTTCTGTAAATCACGAGCTCTGTGTGGCAAAGGAACGGAAACGAAATTTAAAAATTTAATTCTCTCGCGTGAATTTATCAGAACATATTACTGCTGGGGTGGAAACCTCGTAAAAGTGTAATAAAGACCTGGATTTAACTGAGTAGAGGAGTAACAGGTAGCAGTTTTATGGCTTAGGTACACACGCTAGACTTACCTAGATAACTAAAGTTAGTACCTTTACGAAATTCAATATGTAGGTATGTCTTTATATTACACTACGTCTCACAACTAAATACTTATAATCGATCTTGTCCTACTATCCAACTAATATGATACGTACATGTGAAAGTCTGTATGTTTGTTAATCAATCACGCCACAAAGGCTGTACCGATTTGGACTCACGGGTAAACCAGGACCTACGAACATAGGATATTTTTTTATCACAGTTTAGTACGTGTACGTTTTTAATTTTTTATTTAATCAATCAATTTGTTTAAGTAATGTGAAGTTATTTTAATGAAAATTTCAATGTTTTGTTTTAATCTAATTCATCTATTTATTACTTACACTAAAACATTATCTCAAATAATAATATTTTTCATGAACTTCTTTTATTAATGTATTATTTAAATGTATTATTTTCTTTTAATCTAATTCATCTATTAACGAAAAATCTAAAATAATAATGTTTTTGATGAAATTATTTTAAACTATATATATAATAGAGAAAGTATGTATGTATGATCCTTATATACTCCGAAACGGCTGGACCGATTTTAATGAAATTTTAAGACAATCTTTAGATTGACCCAGCGAATAATCCTGTAAACTTGGGTGGCGATCGGAGCATTTTTTTAACTTTGAACGCGGGCGAAGCCGCGGGTAGAAGCTAGTTACTTATGTTAATCGAATCCGTTTTCTATTCAATTCAAAATTCAATTTCTATTGTTTTGTCTGTTTGGAATAAATAAAGCTTTGTTATTATATTATTATTAATAAGAACGTACAAATTATGCTTGTTTGTTACTGTTGTGTCTGTGTCGAATAAATGTTTTTCAACTCTATTCTGTTCTACGTTCCCATGGGATAACTTTCAGCTTCCATGTCGGTGACACCTCGCAAACCTTAGTTTCCTATAAAATTGAGAACACACCTCGTATTTTCTTACTATAGTGAGGCACACAAATGACGCTTCAAGTGAGCCATCAGACGCCTTCCTTCCCGGCCCGAACTCTAAAGATATCGGCCCAACAAAAATATTTCTACACACATTTCTGCACCGCAGTTCCTGTGTATTTTCGTGGCCCTTGTTCACACGAGAAAATGTTTTTTTCTCTTATCAAACCGCTCTTAGAGGGCCCTATTGTGTTTCTTATTTAGATATCGCAATTTGAACAAGATTGTGTCTCTTTATTTTTACACATCTTGGCAAAATTTAGGGCCCTATTGGGTCTGAATTTTTATAGAACGGCCTTTTTCTGCCCATAACTTTGATTGTATTACCAACAAAAGCTTTTTATAAACAAACCTCATTTAATTTAACTCATTTTCATATAGCTACTCGACGAGACGTATCAAATGAAATTATCAAACACACAGTCCCTCAAAATTGCATTTGGCTAACCTCGAAACAAAACACGGTCGCTCCAGTTTTACAATTTGAAAATACGGCCAGCCCTGTAATCTCTTTGTGAGTACGTTATCACAGTTTGTAAAATAACAATATATTCAAGTTACACGTCTAAAACGAATGCGATACCATTATGTTGGATGCTCCACATTACAATAAAGGTTGTGGCCGTAACAGGCTCGTGAGGACGTAAACCTTTTAGTACGTATACAAGTAGATATACCTACACATACGCAGGCGCTTGTTTTCCTGAGATGTGATGTCATCTCTATACCCTAAGCAACACACATCTTCAAATTGCTACAACCGGATGTTACGATGCGTACGTCTTGAAAGGAAGTTCGGTTTTTCTTTTAATGCGAAATAACAGGTTGGTACTAACCGATTAAATTAACACTTTTTTAAATTTACTTTTTTTATTAAATGATTGGGCAATACCCAGATAATATATTAAACAATAAAATGACTTAACATTTGTCAGATTAATGGATCGTGTTTCATGATCAAAATATCAATGTCGTGACTTTTAAGCGCCATTTTTTACCAATAATAATATAAATTATGCTACTGCATAATTTATATTATTATTACCTACTGGTACACTCCTTAAATATATTATTAACTAGCTGTTGCCCACGGCTTTGCTCCCGTAGACCACCCCACAGGACCCAATTTCGGGATTAAAATATAGCTTATGGCACTCAGGAATAATGTACCTTTCTATTGGTGAAAGAATTTTTCAAATCGGTCCAGTAGTTTCGGAGCCTATTCGGTACAAACAAACAAAAAAATCTTTCCTCTATATAATATTAGTATAGATAAAGCGAAAATGGAAGAAGTCAAAAATAAAAATGAAAGCGGTAAAAGACTGAGCGATGCCGACCCTATCTCCGAACTTACTTTGCGGCTACCGATTTCAGAAGTAGAACGGACCAAGTTGAAAGAGGACTTTAAGCAAATGAAGTAAATTATGCAGGATTTGCATTATTTGGCATATGACTCAACTGTATTTAAATCCAAAAAATAAATTGAGTCATTCCCAAAATTGTTTCATTTAAAAACGTTGAATGCATTTCGAGAAGATGATAGTGTGTCTGATTCAGAAAAACAAAAATCAAATTGACTCATTTCTATATGAATTTAAAAATGTGTCATAGATGAGTCATTCTTGGTTCTTAAATTGGTGAACTACCATAAATAAGAAATGTGGCGCCTGTTATCTTAAGTACGAATCTACATACATAAATGCCTCGTTTAGAAGATAACAATATGTCGCCTAAACTTCTCGCCTCCATCGTTACGTTAGAACACGTCTTTGGACCGTTCTCGTTTGAGTAAGTACTTTGTTTCGTTTCGGTCTTTTTTCAATATGGTTATCTACGTAAATATGGGCCAAATACCAAACAAGGACCAAACAATAACATTTAAGTTATCCTTTTAACTAACCTTCTCTAACTGAGATTGCAAACTAAAAGTATAATTCAGGTTTAAAGAAAACATTGTCTCTAATAACATCTCACCGAATTGTATGAAACATCTTTGTCAAAAATGACACTTTATTAAACAAGCAGACACAGGACAGGTTAAAATAAATATTGAAAGGTGAAGCTATAAAAATATGCACAACCGTTAATTAAGAAAAACAAAGGAAATCCCCAGTTATAAACAATGAAGAAGAGTAATTAAATAACAATTTCCCTTAATATTATTTTAAACGATTCCTCTACTCAAATAGCCCACAGGAATCAAATAGCCCGTACAATAGTCAAAGGGCCGGTTAGCTTACTTTACGATTCCGTTTCTAAATCGTTGTGTCATTTAAGTCTCAAACCAACAGAGGCGCTTTTCATGCGAAAAACTTTGTTGGCCTTTCTCAGCTTTGACGTTTGCGTCATAGTGAAGCGTCAACCTAGAAACCTAGAAAGGTAAGGAAGTAATTAAAGACGCCTGAGGGCAGATGCTGTCACACTAGATATTCACCACTATTTATATATGAGGTTTAGAGAACCTAGCACCTCTGTGCTTTTTAATGGGTGATTTAGAGAATTTAGAGATTGAAAAGAGTATGCTTAGGTCGTTTGGTCATGTTGAGAGAAAGAATGAAAGGTGACTACCAAAAAGTATTTACAAGGCAGAGGTGACTGGAAACGTTGGAAGGGGACGCCCTAGAAGGGCATACACGGACATTATCGGTGCTGTTTTTCAGTAAGACTACGTGCGCAGTGTTCATAACGGGTGTGCGTGTATGACTAAATGTGTGAATTAAAATGAAGCTAAGGACCGTGGCAGGTGACGTTCTCAAATTTCTGCCTACTGCCATGGGATAAGGCGTAAGTTTATGCATGTATGTATGTATTTAGAGCTTAATTTTTAGGGTTCCGTACCCAAAGGGTAAAAACGGGACCCTATTACTAAGACTCCACGGTCCGTCTATCTGTCTGTCTGTCTGTCACCAGGCTGTATCTCATACAGTATCGTAGACAGTTGAATTAAAAATTTCACAGATGATGTATTTCTGTTGCCGCTATAACAACAAATACTAAAAACAGAATAAATTATATATTTAAGTGGGGCTCCCATACAACAAACGTGATTGTTTTGCCGTTTTTTGCGATAATGGTACGGAACGCGTGAGTTTTTATAATTGATCTAAACCACTGTTACATTTTGTATTTAACAACATGTAAATAAATAAAATACAGGGCTTTGTTTGAGGAAATTTTATACAGTATTTTTATCCTTACCTAGTACGAAAGTGTGTCATAACTCGAAGCCTATTTAATTATATTCACAACGCCTATTGGCCGTTAAATTTTACGGGCTATGCGCCATATTCTCTCCATTGTTTCCTCTGGACAAAATTTATTTGTTTTTTATTAACATTGCCCAATAAACTAAGCTCCAAGAATAAAATTTGCTAAGTTTATTAAATACAGGTGTCGTAATTTTTGCTTATTTTATGGATCGTTATGCCTTAGAGGGTAGAGAATGCCACGTTTTAATTAGGTTTATTAATTAAATATTATTATGCTTTTGAAGTTAGTAGCTGTTAATAATTTTAATTTAATTAAGGCGTTTATTATCGTTTTATCTTATAAACATTAATTACTTAGGTT
The DNA here is from genome assembly GCA_948252205.1 of Orthosia incerta. Classification (NCBI taxonomy): domain Eukaryota; kingdom Metazoa; phylum Arthropoda; class Insecta; order Lepidoptera; family Noctuidae; genus Orthosia; species Orthosia incerta. The sequence goes on from OX411748.1 coordinate 15,696,805, forward strand.
TTATTGTTCCAAACACAGTTTATTTTTTGTTGATCATAGGTTTGCGCTTGACCACTGTCTCACCTGATGGTAAGCGATGATGTGTTCGACAGTTCTTTAGTCAGTATTATCCAAGTCGACAAAATACCGCAGAAAGTAGACATTTTAAAACGTAGGTACCTCAGAATTTCGAGAAAACGAAAGGTTTATTTCGTTTTCTCGAAATTCTGAGGTACCTACGTTTTAAAATGTCTACTTACAAAAAAACAGTACGAGGATAAAACTCCTGGATAGCTCTGGTATAAACTGCTGCAAAAATATTTAGATTCTGCCGTCAAAAATAACTTTGAAGAGCAATTTCTTTTTTAAACTTCTTAATATTGCACACCGTAGAATGTAAAAAAAAATCGATCCGGTTTTTCATTTTCTTGAAAATGAAAGTGCCAGTATTTTCATTGGCATTTCAAAATACTTGCATTAATAATACTAATTTAAAAATGTTCTGTAAAATAATGCTTACACAGCTGGATTTCGGTGACTGGTTTAAGAAAACGAAAACGAAACGAATCTATACTAATATTATCAAGCTGAAGAGTTTGTTTGTTTGTTTGAACGCGCTCATCTCAGGAACTACTGGATGGAATTGAAACATTATTTTTGTGTTGGATAGTCCATTTATCGAGGAAGGCTATATATCATCACGCTACGACTGCTACGACCAATCTGCTATTGGTCGGAGCATAAATGCAAAAGGTTGCAAAACCGGGCAAAATTATTCCTTTTCGAGAGTTTATTTTAATTTTATTTGTGATAGGTTTGCTCTTGACTCTAGTATAGATCAGAGGTGACAGAGACAAAGTCGACGATGGAGTGAGCTTACCCAGAAGAAGCCTGTTCACTCTAACTTTGAAGAAATTCGGGTTGTATGCGTTCGGAAACACAGACGCAAAATACAGTCTGTAGAAGACCGACAAGCAGGCAACCTTACGGCGATGAGTTTGACGTCGCCAATTAGTCTCTTAGCTCTGCGTTCCAACGAGTCAAGCGCGGCAAGCTGATATTTAGCTGAGCCATCCCAGCTTCCATTGCGTGCGCTGCGTAAGTGGTTAAAGTTACGCAACATTCATGTATGTAAGGTAGATAGGGTAGGGTAGGTAGGTAGCCAGTTGATGGGAGCGAAGCCGTGTGGGACAGCTAGTATATAAATAAATGATGATCACTGTACCTAGAGGTACCAACCAAGATGAAAGAATCATTATGATTCATGGTTATTTATGTGTTTTTCTCTAACAGCAAAGAGCATTCTGCGGTCGGAAAATACTAGTACTATTAGGTACCAAACAATATTAATAGTCAATATATATATATATAATATTATAGTTGCCTATAATCCCAGTGTGTACTAATTTATTACTAGTTGCCTGTAAAGGAAAACATTGCGAGGAAAACCACAAGTTTAATTAATTTAAACCAAGTGTTGCTCGGAAATAAACGGCTCTAGTATATATTTTACTGAAGAGAAAATATTTTAGCATTTGGTTTACCTATGTAAATTAGTAGGAAAGTGTTAGGCGGTAAGAAGCTCTGATGGTTCAATGGGCGCTGTTTTTAATCAACTTTCCAATAAGTAAGAGGTTCTATGTTCGACTTTCTGTTTGTTTTTTTTTGTGTATGTCCACCGATTTCTCCTCCAACTGTCGACCGATTTTGATTTTTTTTTTCTGTTTGGAAGAATATGCTCCCAAATTGGTCCCATTTAAATTGGGTGAAGATCTGATGAAGAACTTCGGAGATATACAACAGAACTCTTCAATAAATGACAGCAAATCTCTCGGGATAGCTGCAATAGCATGTCTGTTTATTGTTTATAGCATTTCATGAAATAAAATTACGCCAGTACGCCCTAAAGAGGTTCGCAGTTGTGTACAGTTCACCATGGGACACTCTGAATTCACCGGTTTTGATCAAGTTTCATGTTATTCGGGTAATCTATTCTGGCATTATAAGTACTTTACTATAGAAATTACCCATTATGTACCACAACTAAAAAGTTTTTTTTTTTCAATAAAAAACAACAGACTTCCAAATAAAAACACTAAAAATTACTTCTTTTTTGGAAGTCGGCGTCAAAAGCCGAAGAAAATAAAACAGTAACACCGACTGCCGAAATAGAAGTTATTTTTAGGAAGTCGGTATTTATTTGTAAAGAATGTTTTACTTACATAGCTTTGTTCCATAGTACATTTATGAATTTATGTATGGTCAAATCTCGCAGCTAAATTTGAAGACAGTTATCCCCAACAGATTGAGCTGTAAATTTGTATACAGGTTTGATTTGGACGACTGTGCACGTATAGCTATGTCATCTTTCTAAAACCAATATAGCGGACTCCCAAAGACCAACCAATTTTTTTATGGACCCCCATGATATGGATATCCAATAAAAGGGATAACTGACAAGAATACAAATTAAAAAAAAAACCGTAAGGTTCACATTCATATTACAGCTCTTATAGAAAGAAATCTTGGTGTGTTTTCAAATAATCTTGATAAACTTCACTGTACTTCATCAAAAGTCATTAAATGTTTAAACAGCTACTAGCAATCCACATAAAACTGCAGTTCTTCCAATTCAACGTTTTTTGTCCGGTTCCCGTTTCCCATTACGTCTCAAGAGTGTCCTCGGGGGCTAGCCAGTGGCCGTCTGCGTTTGACATGACAGTTCTCAGTTAAGACCTCCTTTACAGAACCAGACCTAAGGGCCTAGCTATTTACACCATGCTCGAGAATCCAGATAAGAGGGTAAAGGGTAAAGGTTATCCGCAGATGTACTGGATCTGCGGATAACCTTTATAGCAGATCTACTGCCTGAAAAATTTATCCTCCGAGTATTTCATCACATGTTTCAGACATTTTCTGGAATAAAGAAACTTTAACATCACTGGCCGAATTTCCAGAGCAACTTTGTGTATCATGCTTTTAAAATGATTAAGGGCGTAGATACGCTTTAGTTCCGTAAAACGGCAACTTTCTAGAGCATACTCCTTAGTAACGGCTAGGTTAAAAGGTTTGAAAAAAATATATATTTATTACATAATTTTGAACACAAGGTTTTTACGTGTAACTAATAGTTTTGCTTTAAAAAAATAATTAACAACACGATAATTTTCGCAACTTTTGGAAACTCCTCCAAAACGACTTGGATGTTTAAAAATATTTTTACACAGAAAAATTGATGGCATGGTAAATCAAATAATATTTTGCAAACAAAACTGTTCAAAAGGAGGTTCAATTTTGATATTTTGGCATCGAGCGGGTGCACGGCCAGTACTGCGTTAGCATTGGGGTGTATATATCGCCTTAAACGCCCTACATATTGAGAGGTCTGGGTCTTGTGATTCGTCACCTTATAGTATAAGAACCAGGGCAGCAGACTCTTAAAATGATAATAAATAATAAAATAAATAAACAATGATTTAGTCATTAACCGCGAAGAGAATATTATTATAACTTATATATAACTTATGTAAGAGAATATTATTATAATATATTATAGTCATATTATTTGGTCTAGTTTCTGAGAAAATTTCCTCTCATTCTCATTGTAGTAGATGTTGTGAGGTAAGCTCCGGGGGTTGCGGCAGGATCGTACGTTCCCGCGACCCCTGGCGTAGGTGTAAGATGGAACACCGAGGTGGTTTTTACTCACAAATAAAATATAGGTATTGTACTCACATTTCTGTGAGTCGGTCTTCGTTGGTTTCTTGTCGCGCACCATGGCTGCAGGGCGGTGGTGCGGGGGGTGCGGCCGACGCGGGCGCGATCCTTGATACTATCGGCCCCGCCCGGCACCGCCCGCGCTCAACGCGACTGTGTTGTCGTGGTTGTGCCAAATACCTGCGAAAAAATAAAGGAAGGGATCTACATTGTGCTAAACTACATAGATTGACGTGCATTAGAAGTTTTCCGACAGTTAGATAGTAAAGGTAGTTTTCACTAACATTAGGAATCACCTAAATGAATGCCTACATATTGATGCACTGTAAGATTTTCAACACTTGAGACCTTTCAACCTTAGAAGTATCTGATAGTAGATAACATGCGTAATTTGGTATGCTGAACAAGCCCACTGGATCGGCTAAAATATTCGTCTGTTGGTCTGTCAACCCAAAAAAGGAACCCAAACAATAAATAATGTTTAAGTTCATTAGTAGGAAATGCTTTAGATCTAAGTTTAGGACGGATTTGTCTTTATTTGTGTTTTCAAATGTAAGAATCTCAATTATAAATGTAGGTAGCACAATGACTGCACTGCTGGACCGCATCGATTTTAGGGATCTACACTGCTCTAGACTACATCAACGTGCGTTAGAAGTTTACCGACAGTGGCAAGTTAGATAATAGACGTATTTCGTATTCAGAGCACGTAATGTTACAGTTATCTAAATTATTATGCAATCGTCTGCAACCGCATCTCTCGCAACTGCGTTACTAATATTTTATATGATACTATATATATTATGAACTGAATATCACTGCTTCAGAACATTCAATTGTTGCTGTAAATATATCTTTATTTACTTAGAAAGATATGAGATGAACATCAAGATATGAACTGGCGAAAATGCGAGCTAGGATAGTTTGAATGTTATTTTAGGTTAGCGAAGAGAAAATTGATATCAGGCTACGGTCCATACATATAAATAACCGTATATTGCACTTTTTATAGTATTATGCTGGGATCAAACGGCTAAATCCCGCTGTTGATACAGTAAAAACGTGTAGTGTAATGCCATGTGACGTTTGATTCCAGTATTATTATTTATTACTGCAAAAAAACCGTGTTAAACACTGTAAAGTGAACTACCTACTGATTACAAATTCCAGTACTGTATTCGTAAAGCTACTTTTATACCTAGTATAAAAGTTTGTAGCTTTTTACACGTACACATCCAGTTGCCAAATGCCCGTGAACGGGAAGCAAGGACGACTTTCGGCATAATCTAATCTGCAAACATCAAAGGAGCGTCCCTATCAAATAGCAGGAAAAACTTCCAAGTTGCTCTAACTTCACACGGATACATACATGAGCGAACGAAATTGTAATATTATATTATGAAGAGGAAGTTTATTTACCCCTTTATTCAAGGTAAGCTTCAATACGATACGTAAAGGGTTTGTTTAGCTTATTTCTTTAGAGTACAATGAGCAAATTCAGAGGTAGTGTAGCACTTGGGTAGGATTTTGCAGTCCTTCTTGTTCTCTAGGAAAATGCCTTATTTGTATAAATAAGGTAACCTTACTGTAGGATCAACATGTAAGTATATATTTGCTTACAGCTAGCCTAAGGTCCCGTCCAGGGTAAGGAGCTTAAGGGCGCTAAGGTGAGCGCGTAGTATCAAACTTATATATAAGGTGACTATGTCGAGTGCTATGCGCGACGTGATGGTACGACCTCGCAAGCGAGCGATCGTCTATTATTGTACCTTGAGGAAACACGTCTAGCCTCTGCTGCCAGTTTAACAATTCGCGTTGGACTGTGGTCATCTAATCGCACCCGAACCTGCCCTAGTAACCGTGACTTCACTCTAGACAAGGCATTACAGTGAAAATCCATTTCCCGAAGGCAGCATAGCTAACCGTTGCTAAGGTGCTTTATCCGCAAGGCAGAGGTCGGACGACGGTCACTAAGACTTTAGACCAAGATCTTGCATGAAAGGATGCATTCAAGGCATTGAATGGTGTCCAATATTACGGGTAAACTAATACAAACAATATAGGCATTTTGACATTATAAATAATGCATTTTGAAGAATCTTAACCCGTGTATTAATTTGTTATTAAAATTATAATTAAATAAACTAAAATTTCATTACTTTATCTATTATACTTCTATACTTATATAATATAAAGAGGTAAAGTATGTGAGTGTGTGAGGTTGTAGGGGGTAATCTCTAGATCGACTGAACCGATTAAGATGAAATTTGGCATGGAGATATTTTGCGACCCTGGGAAGGACATAGGATAGTTTGTATTCCCTTGGGATGATAAAACACTTTTTATGCGGGCAAAGCCGTGGGCAGAAGCCAGTAATAATCTTATAAAATAATATTCTTATAATTTCATCATCATCATCATCAGCCTTTTAATGTTCTCACTGCTGGGACACAGGCCTCCTCTCTGTGAGAGAGGGCATGGGCCCAGTGCGGATTGGTGTATGTCACATGTTTTCGATTTTTTGGTTCTAGGACATGCCAGTTTCCTCACGATGTTCCTACGAATAGTTGATCTATCTCACGAAGGCGGATGAATCGTAACAAAATGACTCTTTATTTTGATGTCATAAAAGTCACGTAACCCGCCTTCGTGAGATGGAACTACTACACCATGTACCAGTACCATAAGTCAGGGGTTCCCGATACACGTAAATTCGCACTCAACCCCGACTGGACAAGGAGGTTCCTACCTACTAAACAAACCTACGTACCTATAAAACATTTTCAAAAAGGGCTAACTAATAGGTTTGCTGCCTCAGCTCTACCATTTTCTCCAAACAGATTGCGCGATTCAAATATTTTCCATTTGATTAACTCGCTATACGTGAAGTGGCGAACTTGATCCGAGATTTCTATTGCCTACAGATTAACTTCGATTCGGGAAACTTTCGAAGCCGGAGTCAGTCAATAGTTAGTTTAAAGTTACGGAAGTATGTGCCAAGTTTCGCGATTGAATTTCGGTAGCTTTACCTACTCGTATCTTATCTGGTGTATGTTATAAATGTTTAGTCTTAAAGCGTACAATATTTGATTTATGAGATGATATCAACAGATTGTGAGACAATATAATAAAAATAGCAGGTAAAAACTGGAGAACAAATGCTAAAGATAGAGTCAGGTAGTAAATGTCTGCCTTCACCCTCACATAAGGGGGGTTCTTGTATAATTGCATAATAAATAATTTTAAACCATTTAGAATCTTATATAAAAAAATTGAATAATATGATGTCAATGATATGATATGATTTAATTGTTAAGTTAATTACTGCATTTTTTGATATATGTTTTAAATTTCGTTGTAATTTTTTGTAAAATTTAAATAATTTATTCTAAAATTTAAAATTGAATTAATACGAGTTCTTATATTGTATCTTTTCTGTAAATTAACTTTCTTAAATATGTATGAAATAAAGGTCATTTTTGTTATTATTTATCAACTGATTGGAAATGTTATTGGCTCCTTACACGTTTGAGCTATGGACACTGTTAATAATGCAATGGTCGAATCTGACAGTCACACCCACAGACTACCCCTTTATATACCTATCTAAGTTGTTTCAGTCCATCCAGGTTGTCTGGTAGATATCGCTGTCAGTGATAAGACAGCCATTGTACCCTTATATAAATTTTTGTAAGAGAAATGAGTAACTTTTTGGGTACAATATCAGTGGTGTCTCATCCCATACAAAGAAACCGTGCCGACGTTCTATACTGATTATTCTGATATTTTTTTGTACATCGATCGCATTCGGTACCGTTGCGTTCCGTTCCACGGATATTGATGGTAGTCTATCAATCGCCGTAGAACGGAACCGAACGCGATCGATTTACAAAAAAAATATCGGTATAATCAGGTGAAAAACGCTAGTTACGTCGGCACGGTTTCTTTGTATGGGATGAGTCATCTGTATGCTAGTATTATATTATCTGTGGCAATATAAAGTAAATTTTATTATATTCAATTCTCAGTGAGGTGTTAAAATCGAACAATAAAAAAGAATCCAAGTAACCAAAGATCCTCAAAAGTTGTTTGAGGTTTTTCAAATTCTGGATTTCCTAAGTCCTTCACAGTAAAATACGTGTTTAGGCCCTCCACTTTCCCAGTTCTCAGTTTTCTAGTCTATGAGCACGAAATTGATGCTTATCGATTCACATGGGTGCAGATACTTGACCAAATCGAGCAGAAGCATCGTGCGCTCGATTCGCCTTGAAAAATTTTATGTTTGGTATTTACAAGGCATTTTCCTGAAACATAGCTAAGTGTCACCACACTCCACCACATCCACCGAATGGTCGCAGGCACTCATATAGTAAAATAATACCCAGACCAAAAAACTAACATATAAGTAATACCTACATTACCCGTGTGTCTAGTTCATCTTGCCAACTTTTCATGGAACGATTGAAGAGCTGGTCCGAAGAGACGTGGGAGAAGATTTTCTGGAGGGCTTTGGGGGAAAACTTGATCCAGCAGTGGAATGTTACAGTACTGAATAAAATTAAATTAAAATAACTATGTAGTCTAAGCAAGCTTTGGTGCCGTTCTGAAATCGAACACGTGACCCATAAGCAAAAGCTTACCCCGCAGCCAGTATCCTACACTTGCCGTCACAATAAACGGCACAATCTATTTTTCTAGCGCTTGTCTATCGCGATTTCAAGCGGTGAGCGGCTTTTCCTAGCGAGAGCACTTTTCGCTGCGGATTGTCCGCTTGATATGCTGGATGCGCATATAAACTGCGAGAGCAAACTTTTTGGTAGGAATTGGGTGAATAAATAATACTCTTCTGTGTATTTTCAGGCTAGACTGGAGCATTCAAATTTAGAGCATTTTGAATTAAAAACTGACTGACATAAGTCGAAAATGGGTTTAATGGGTGGTATGAAAGATTTATGAAGTAAAGTATTTTTATTAATTGTTTAACATTCGAGTTGATTGGTTGGGCTGTGTGGTGCCAATCCATGCGTCATGTTGATGAACGGGCGCCATCAGTTGGGATTGGTCATAACTTAACTGCTTCGGCCTGCTTTTAATTACATACTTATTTTAATTTTGAATTGTTTGTTTATCTCTAGACGCTTTAGACGTGCACGTCTTTTTACATCGTTCTCACATATGTATTTCTCCAACAAGAATGATGTAACCAAATAACTGTAATTAAAACTGATGGAATGGAGTGTCCGTGGTGTTCCGGCCCTCACTAAGACCTGGCAACACCGGGCGTACGCCGCGCCACCACACTTCACTTCACCCACGCGCTCGCTAATGGCCGCCACGTCTGTATTATTTTATATTCAAAATCTACCAAATAAAAACTTAAGTAAACGAGATCCAGTATAAATATACCAATATAGTTTTATTTGTTGAAATACTCAACACGTGGAGTTTCTTGCTCATTCTTCTCCATAGAGACTGACGCTTGCGAATGTGCAACTAGATTCATATTTAGTTTGACAATTCAAAAGTACCAAAAAAGGTTTAGTTGAATTAAATATTTCGATTTTGATTTGATTTGGTTGATTTCCTATTCCATAAAGTGGCAAACAAACAAGTAAAAAGCGGCATACCTGACAATAAGTGGTCACAGCCGTCTAAGTACATCTGCAATTTCAAAGGTATCACAGCGTTGACTTTCCTTTTCAGATTAAAAGAACAAAAGAGTCCAACCCACCACATGAGCGTTATTCTCCATTAACAAAGATATTGAAGGCTTATTTTACGAAGCTAAATGTTGGTAGTCAATATTTAAGGAGAGAGGGAGATTTTTTGAAGTAAACATGGAGGAAATTTTAGTTTCACGATTGCTCACTCAAAGTCATAAAAAGTTAACAAAAGCTTCGATGATATTTGATAAAGTGACAGCCCAGTAAAGTAGCATTACCTACCTACGCATACTTCACCAGTTACCCAAGCCCCGGCAGCTGGTACTGTACAACGAGATGTAATCCCAGCTGAACATTGACGGATTGCCAAGCCCCCGCCTATCTGCATTATTGAGTTACCCATACCTCCAGCTTGACACTTACAAGCGATGGCTGATAATAAATAATAGATAACTGCACTCCGTTTCATTTAAATCCTTTCAAGTTTCCAATAAGGAAGAGAACAGTCAAATAAATGAAGTAAAGAGTTCGGAGAAACTTGATTTTCAAATAACTGTGACTATTGTCAAATAGTCAAAGAATACTGAAAATTTTGAACAGGAAAATGTTACAAAATCCACAAGAAGGTTTTCCAAATCCTTTAAATATTTAAATTAGCGTAAATATTTCCCCGATTCCCTTTACACTTGCGTAAATATTTCAACGAAATTAAAATTAGACAGAATCAACATTCCTTGAAAGGCGACGAGATATTCGCAAAGTCGCAATAGAAAGCTGACATTAATTCATTTTATTTTAAAATCTTATGATGAAGTTTTTAAATGGGTTGAACTTTTCTTTACTCGTTAAAAGTAAACAAGGAGGAAATTGTAGTTGTCTCCGTGATTGCTCACTCAAAGCCGTAAAAAGTTAACAAAAAGATTGCTACGTGCGAAAATAACAATGGCGGCGCCACGAAGTGTCGTCCAAATTACCGAATTTGGAGCTGCTCCAAACAACCTCTTATAAACACGGTAATTTTAATTGACGACTTAATATTAGTTACAGAGGCGTTCCGTGTCGCTGTTGGGTGAGCCATGCAAATTATTGGAGCGGGAAAATTCATTAGCCGTCCGGAAAAACGATCAAAGCAATTTAGAACCATTTACGTCGAGCGATGGTGACGTGGAGGCCAGACAGGTGAATGGTGATGCATTCGGTACAACAGAGCTGTCCCGTGATTAGGCACGAGCATTTACTATGGATGATATCGACGTTCTGAAACGGGCACGAATTATTATAGAGATGTGGTTTTTGTGCTGTGAATGCAACGCTCCGGGCGGTTAACGATTATCGATAAACGGGATTAAAACAACATTGGTTGAATAAATTTGAAGTACATGTTACACGTAATAATCATGAAAGCTTTTCATAAATAAATTGTTATTGTGTTAAATGAACGGGTGTGTTCTGTAATGTAGTCCGAAATTAGAAAACAATTAATTATTGTGAAAGGTTCTGTTAATGTAGCATTGTCCCATGTCATACACATGTGTTTCTATGCCCAATTAAATACGCTCTTATAAAATATGGTATTATTTGCGCATTTTACCCTCCCAGAGCAGAATATCCATAGGATAGGATAGGATAGATGGACCCCTTTTCCGCACTTTGACTCGCATTTGGTCCGTTGTACGTGCCAACCTCCTCTCTGTGAGAGGGAATGGGCCGTAATCCACCTCGCGGTCTCAGTGCATGTTGGTGGATGTCACATGTCTTCGAGTTTTTGGTTCTAAGACATACCGGTTTTCACACGATGTTTTCCTTCACCGTTTTTATCATATAATTTACGCAAAGTAAAGCGCCTGCCTGGGTTCGAACCCACGACCTACAACTTGTAAATCGCGGCCGTTACCACTGGGCCACCACTGCTCTCCAGAATATCCATTAATAAAGAAATATTTTTTTAGGATAGACTTAGTCTCGATACTTTAAAAATACGACCCTTAAAGATACGTTACGAAGACGTCACAAAATCTGTCCAAGAAGATAATTTCGATCTTGATCATGTACCATTATCTCCAATTGCATGCTTTTGCCAGACGATCTGCTCTATCCAAAGGATGGAAATAGTTTTGTATGCATTCTACACATGTGGCACGTCCAATCCTATTTAAGCTTGGCATTCTTATTGGCCGTCGACGATACCCGTCTTGAGGCGCCGCGTTGAGAAGCAAATCCAATCGCCGAGCTTTAGATTCAATATGGTATGCTACATGTACTTCGCTGAATGGGAGGGTGTCAGTTGGGTAGTAAAGAAATTTATTTATAGTTGTAAAGTTTCTGCTATTTGTTTTCTGCAAACTCATATTAAAGATGACTCTAAATTGAACCGCAAAGTGCAAAACTTTTGATTTCGCATAACTAAGCTTATACCACAATAAATGGCTCTTCTAAAGCGCGCAATAAAGAGGCTTCCACAAATTGCATATACATAGATGTAGAAGCGTTTAACCAAGGCAGTCAGCCGCGCTTCCTAGTTGCTGACTGGCTATCTTTTTATCTCGGCATGAGTTTCGAGAGAAAAAGAACATTAGTGTTTCATTCTAAAAAAGCAGTCAAAGCATCCTCGGCTTAACTAAAATCAAGGCCAACATTGACAGACGAGCAAGAATCCCACATCCGTATTTCGTAATCCTATTCGAATTTACTTGCGTGAATATTTCAAATCGATATTCGCCACATCTTGGAAGGCAGTGCTTGTCCTGGTAGGAGTAAAGCCGTCCCGAGAACATTGTGCCGCCATTTAAGGCGTGCCAGTGTCGCTGTCTAGGCTATGGTCCTATGTTTACCGACGATATTAATGTACCACATATCTCGACGATGGTGATAGGCAATTTTAGGAAGCATTGTGTTCCGAAATCTAATAAAGAAGAAGCAGTATATGAGGATCTGGTTCGTAATTAATATGACTTAAGAAATGATGGGTATATTGATTGAACAAGATGATACGGCTAGGTAGAAGTTTACTACGGAGATGACGGCTTATAAATGAGGTGTATGAAAAAAGAGTAAAAAAATTGGCTCAGTATGAGTCGGACTCGCGCACGAAGGGTTCCGTACCCAGGATGGCGTCAACTATGTTTGCATGGGGACACCCTTTAATTTTCAACTTTTTTTATTTTTAAGAATTTTTCCTTTATTTGTGCTGTACGGCCTTACTTTTTGCCAAATTTCGTGATTCTAGGTCAACTACTATCATAAGTTCGAAAAACATTTGACCGAATTTCATTTCACCTAAAACTTTTCAACTATTATCGTTTCGTTTTTTTTACTTCATCGAAGTCACGTCTTCCACTGTCTCAGTTGACCTATTATCAATTCGATTTTTTTCGTTACTCCGACGTTTCAATTGGTCAAAAAACTTTTTACCAAAGTTACACTTAGCCGAAATAACATTTGTTAGAAATTTTTATTTTTAAAATCAATACAAAATACTAAGTGAAAAGAAACAGTGGGCGAATACAAATGTTTAAAACAGCGACTTGAAAAAAAAATTGTCGAGTGAGCCCCGCTCCGCGACAAATTCTTTGAAATAATTAATTAATAAAAAAATGTATAATGCATGACAGCTATTAATAAATCATTTGCATGAAAATTCGAAATAAATACGTAAATACAGACAAGACTGCGTGAAGTCGATTTTGCAGCGATTTGTTTCTGTCACAAAATTTTGTAGCTCAACATATTGACTTTTTATGACACTATTTCAATTTTAAATTGAAAATGCTACCAAGTAACCGGCTATATTTTTGTGACTAAATAATATTCCCTATAATGTTGTTTCAGTTTGGTGAAAATATGGCAAATGAAAAAAGTTCAAAAGAGGCGAAACGTAGTTCGGTGTAATAATACATACAATAATACATGATACTTCGATGATCTGAAAATATGTCAAATAATGCTTATATCAAAAAAGACGTCGGTCAATAGATTTCGGTTAAAATGAAATTCGAACAAAAAAAAATCGGAAAAGTGATCGGTTCCCGTCAACGGTAGTTAAAAGCAAGGTCTTAAAGCACATGTAAAGGAAAAATACCGAAAACTAAAAAAGTTGAAAATTAAGGTAAATTTTGGTACTTACAAGTTTTCGCGAAAATCTAAATTTGCCCATATGTTTTCATCATGTTGTCTCAGGGTTGATTTTTATACACCTAATAGGGACTATAGACCTCAGTATCTGGTATAAATTTCAACTTGCTAGGTCCACCCATTCCAGAGAAAATCGGTAGTGACACACGGATAGACAGACGGACAGGAGAGTGATCAAAATCAAAATCAAATATAAAAAAAATCTAATATTTTTATTTTACATAGGCCTACATGGGTACTTATTAAACGTCGACAAAAGGTGCACGGTTCGGGTTAGTCATTTCCTATGGAGAAGAACCGGCAAGAAACTCCATGGTTACTCTTTTAAAATTTTTTTTGTTTACAATATTTCCATGTTACAGCATTAGTACTTGGATATGGGGGGACAACGTAGGCCCGACAATAAGTCGTACGAAATTGAAAAAAATAAAACAAACAAAAAAAATAATGCACGAAATAAAAAGTTAACAAATGTTAACAATCATCTAGAAATCTAGAAAGCCTACAATGTTCACACATTCACAATCGGTAAAAGAATATATACAAAGGTAAAAAAAAATAAAAAAAAACAACACTAAATTTAACATTGGCACAAATACTGTAATCAGTGCTGTAACTATTCTTAGCAAAGGGCTATAATGATGATTGAAAAATATTGTAAAAAGTCTAATTTAAAGAGAAAAAAAATGAGATTGAGAATAGTTAGAGATATCCATATATTTGTGCCGTTTATGAGTTACCAGGGAAGCCGCATGCGCAGAGGGTGTCAAAGCCAAATTTTTTATCTTCAACGTAGTCCTTGATTTTATAATATGCTTTTTTAATAAGGACACGTTTGATGTAGTTTTTGAACTTTCCATCGGTCAGTTCTAGACATACAGTTCATACAGTTATAGAACTGACCGATAGAAAAAACAGTATACGCTTTTATAACAAGTTGCCTAAGTCAGTACTTAGGCAACTTGTTATAAAAGCGTATACTGTTTATAAGAAAAGACTTGCTAGTTTTCGTTAATCTGAATTTGGGTATTACAATTTCGTGCTTACTGCGTGTATTTAAATTATGGAAGTCACTTCAAGTTTTGAAAAGCCCTCGATTTTTGCGGACATACAAAATACATTCCAAAATATAAATTGAAGGTAGAGTCAGTATATCGATCTCTTTAAATTTTTCTCTGAGGGACTCGCGAGGACCCATTTTATAGATCGCGCGGATTGCCCTCTTTTGTAAGATAAAAATTGAGTCAACGTCTGCTGCTGACAGCAGAATGCCATAAGACATAATACTGTGGAAATAAGCATAGTATACTAGTCTAGCTGTGGCTACATCGGTTAACTGCCTTATCTCCCTTACTGCATAGGCAGCCGAACTTAACCTGCCCGAAAGAGTTCTAATGTGCGCGCCCCACTGCAATTTTGAATCGATAGTAATCCCCAAGAATACAGTTTCTGTTATTATTTCAAGATTTTTGCCGTCAAGATTTAGATTTAGGTCACGTTGAGGTACATTTGGTAAAGAGAACTTTAGATATTTTGTTTTTTTCGCATTCAGTAAAAGATTGTTAGCTGCGAACCATTCCGAGAGAACAATTAGACTTTCATTGACATGTAAGACATCCGTATCTTTCCTATCTATTTTAAAAATTTGCGAAGTATCATCAGCAAATAGAATTATATCCGATAATTTGGCCATCATAAAAGGGAGATCATTAATGTAAACAAGAAAAAGGAAAGGGCCGAGAATTGAACCTTGGGGCACGCCCATTTTGACTAGAGACCCGGAGGGCGTCGCCCCATTAACATTTACTTTTTGCTGTCTGTTTGATAAATAGAAAGCACAAGATCAGCAGCTTGTCCTCGACTTCCGTAGTGTTGTAATTTACAGATCAGTGTGTTGTGGTCGACGCTCGATCTTTTAGGGGTTCCTTTTTTACATTTTGAGGTACGGAACCCTAAAAAAGGACCTATTTTACCTATCTCAGCACACCCGCGGGATCTATGCCCCGCAATCGTATACATGATTTGGCACGACCCATGTAAATTTTTTATGTAAGGCTTCTATCTCAGAACATAGTAGAATCACAAGTAAAAAGTTTAATATAAACTTTAACCCGAATACGGTCTTTTTAGCCTATGTTACCCGGGCCATAATAACGAATCGATTGACCCCTTATTCATCAAAATGGGAGGAATAGTTTAGGTGCTACGGAGGAACAAACGTAAATACAAACATACATACATAAACAGGTAAAATCATAACCCTTCCATTTGTCTGCGCTGTAGTCTGGTAAAAAGAGTTAGATAGCTGTCAGTTTGATTGAACGTTCCACACACGAAGAGACAGGTCTTGTCTGGATAATTATTGCTGGTTGAATAGACTAGAATACCTATTTGAATTGCCTCAAGTTACCGTCACAAGGGACCGGGTTTGGAACATGATCACCATTATCATTATTTTAGTCGAAAGACGTCCACGACTTGACTAAAGTGTCGTCGCATCGACCGGTCCTGTGCATTTCGCATTCAGCGGATTCCTTTAGCTCTGTCCAATTTGGAACAGTCCTTACAAAAAACCGAAGTCCAAAATAAATGTTGGCAGAGTTCAGTGATCGCAGGAGTATGTATGAAAGATAAAATTACCGCTACCTTGACAATGGCAGAAAAGGCTAGACTGGTTCAACATTTACACCTACGTTTAGAACAATAGTTTTAACTTGCTACTATTTGGTCACATGTTACATTTGAACTTTAAATTAATGGATCCGTTGAACTCGTATGAGTGATGATGACATAATGTGTTAGGTAGTCATACGTGTGAAATATATTATGTACTCAGCTTCCTGCATTAAATACACATTAGTACGGTTATTTGCTGTAGTTTCTCTGGCGTCGCTATTCGTCAATATTATAAGCGTCAAGCAGGCCGCAAGGCCCTCTAATAGAATAATATTTAAAAAAAAATATAGATATGTTATTTATTTATCCATTAATGTACACATTCATAATAAATATACAAGAAGAAGGAACAGAAAATAGGCACAAAGGCATGCTTATTTCTAACGAAATCTCTTTCAGCATACCTGCGAGAGGAGAGTTGCAAAAAAAGATATGTAGACACCGTGTGTAGAGGGTGATAAAAAGAAAAATATATTAAACAATTCACAATAAAGAAGAATACTGTATAGATAATTAATATATACTCTTAAATACATGCATATTAATAAAATAAATATTACAATAACAATACTAAAATCATAAATACTTAAATAATAATACATAATTATATGCAACTAAGACGGAATGGAAAGATAATGCTCTTTCACTCTCTTTTTGAAAACTGCAAGTGTTTAACAGTCCCACTACCAAACTCTTGCAGTTACCACTGGTTCTCTTTTAACAATTCGCTCTTCAAATTATATTGTTGTCATTTTAGCGGTATTTGAATGAAGGTCCAGTTCTCCCTGGGTATTTGGAACGGCTACCATCTTGCTGACAGTAGAAATTAGTTCTCGAGTTAGCTGTGTGTGTGAAGTGTCAGTCATTTGCCTACGAATAGGTGTCAAGTCCTGCACCACGCAGCTAATTCAGGAACTGTCTCAGTTAGGTAATCGGTCTAAAACAGGTTTTGCCACAGCTTGAGCTATTGTAGTGCTTACTGCTTATATCTCTTGCCAATACAAGAAATGAATATCGTCATAATAAATAAATAAGATGTACTAAGGGCTAATTTCACCAATTAAACTCAACTCGATCACACTCAATCGCGTTCAACTATGGGCAGTGCCATTTTTTGATGCAACCTTGAGAAGATTATAAGGACAACTCTCATCTTAAGACACTATTCGATTGGATCCTCCTTCACTAAATGCGAAGTACATAATAAATCTTGCGATATTATAGTTTAAATTTTAATTATAAGTACAATACAAGTTTGTTCAGCCTCCGCGGCATAAATATAAAGATTAATTTTATCTGTATTCGCACCACGTAGCGGGTGCCGCGATATTTTGACTTCGCCTAATGTTCGAGCCTTACCGGTGTTTCACGATGACTACGACCTGCTCATATATTCACATTTACCATACTTATATGTTCTATGTTCTAGTACTGAGTTATCACTGTCTGATTCTATGAATTTTGTATTGTTTAAAGTGGAATGTGGAAGTAATTCGAAATATGTGCCTAAAATTTAATTATGACTTACTGAGGATTCTTTACCACTTAAGCTACTTTCTCAAAAATATGTCCCATGTTGAATGTTGCAGGTTTAGTAAGTGCACGATTTCTTCCTTCATTTCGTTCTGCCGATCGTCACGTTACCACTGATTCCCTTTTCATTCATAATAATATCATCGTTTGTGTCTTTATGTACTTCGACTCATCGACATCCTCGTTAAAAAATAATATTTATGACTCTTGTATTCACATACGTAACATTTCTCCTATGTTAGTTCAACTAAGGAATTAAATTATCAGTAACCTTCCTTTTTTTTCCATATTTTACTCCACAGCATCTTAGATGAGGGTCTGAAATTCCCTTGCGATTTAAAAGGCGCATACCTAATTATACCGAGAAACTTGAGAAGCAATATTAAAATGGCTGTTCATTGATTTATTACACTTCTCGTCATCTTACTGCTAAAGTTTCCAACCGCGTATATCAGCACGGATAACTTAAAAGTTAGTCTGTGTCTGAGCTCCATATATGTATGTATTCCAAGTGTAGATTGTTTAAAATCTTTTGTTTCAGAGTTTAATACAAACACAATATTAAGAAGTATGAAAACACCAACTTCAAAAACTACTTTGTACGAAAATGGTAATATTAGTGAGTACTTCTTGTCAGTACCTTTCAGTAATAATTCTAAGTAATTACATACTTAAGATTGAGATATATATAGTAAATTTAACACTCTTGAAGTATTTAAGCATACATTTTCAATGAGAGTACTAGGATTTTATATATTTACGAAGCCTACATAAAATCCTTACCACACGTAAGTTTATAAAGCACTTATAAAGCTGAAATCACAAAGCATGTCAGAGCCTCCTTGACACATAACAGGGATGTTAAAACATAATGTACCTACATCTCTCAACACAAGTGTTATTCCCCCTACCCACCAGATAAGATAAACAATGATCGATGTACCACGTTACATACAAGACTGCATGTTATAGCTATAAGGACGATAACCCCGCAAAATTAACGTATTTATATATGTTTATTGACTATTAGACCTTCATAAGTGGTCGTTTGCAATAACCGCCTCTAAGGGTTTGATAACTTTGCTAAAAATTATGTGAGAATTTGCGCTCGTTATGCGTGATATTGGGTGGTTACGGGATGCCATTCGGCTAAGGGTTTGGTTTTATAATGCTTGGTAGGTAATTTTTGAAGGTATGACAGTATCTAAACCAAATGCTCTACCTGATTGCTAACTATAAAGACGTAGGTCTACAATTGTTTGATATTCAAAGTATACAATGAAAAACCGCAGTGTTCTTCTAAACTGCTCAACATATTTTGATGTGATTTTCTTCATAATTTCGAGAAATTATCCTGAAATGTTAATGATTAATACATTTATAATAAACTTATATATCATAAATGAAACGTATCTAATTACTACAGTTTAGTTTATCTACAGGATAAAGCTGTCAAAGCTTTTATTTCACATTGGCAATTTCTTGTACTTCCAAACATAAAAAAATATCGAACACAGACTCGGTATTGGACTTAATGATACTTAATGAAAATCACTTGTCCCACTGAGTCGCGACTTTAGTGAACAAAGTAGTATGAATGACGCTTACAAAAGTTACTGCAAAGCTTTCTGCTCTCCCGGTTCCTATTCCAATTAAATTAAGTAGGTAGAAACAAGTTTAAACCATTCTAATAAGACGAACTTTATAACAGTTTAAATCTCTTGTTGACATCACCCCGAAAGTTCTCGTTCTTATTCAATTTGTTTATTGAATGGTGGAATTAGATAATGTTCGGTGTTACACGCGCCAGAAGTTGAACGTCTCAAGTATGAACCCCAAATGTATTGATGGAAACCTCGTCTCTGCTATGAGCACATTTAGTTTACTAAGAAATGAGCAAAATTATTTTCAGAACTGCGTTTAGTTTTTGCCAGGCGGTTCGCTCGGGTTGAAGTAAAAAATTATCCCTCCTATGCAGGGGATGACATTTCCAAGATACAAACTATTCAATCTAGGTTATGGTGCCAAGTTTCATCCATATCCGTTGTTGATACATCTGAACATCCAAATGACAAACTTTCAGATTTCCATTCAAAATATTTGTGGGAATATTTTGAAAATATTGTATTAAAATATTTTTCTTTTTCATATATGGGGTCCGAGTACTCATCAAGTATTTCGAGATGTAAGCAAACCCGTAGTCGACTCTTCACGTGACCAGAGGACTGAGCTTTTCCTAGACCAGAGAATCAACATTGCCATCCAACGTGGCAATGCTGCCAGCGTTCTGGGCACTTTTCACGTTGACAGCGATGTGGACGAATTTTTTGACGCCCCATGATCCCTGCCCTTTTATACGCGTTCGTGGTTTATTAAATTTTATTTAAGTGTATATATATAGGTAGTTATTGTTAATTAAGTATTTTATACTATGTAAATTTTATTGAGATAATTGAATAATAGTTACTTATGCTACAAGTGCGGAAGGTAGGTGATTTCCGATGAGTGGTATTTTTACTCACGAGCGAGCGAAGCGAGTGAGTGGATAAATCGACACAAGTCGGAAATTATTTTACGTACGTGTATCATACAACATTTTACTATGCATTGTGCGAGAAAATAAAAAAAAATATCTGAACCAAGCAAGAAATTAATAAAATGGCGGGCTTGTTCAAGCGCGCTCATATCCACAGATTAACTAATGGTTCCTCGGGCATATCTACTGCGCATGTGCAAATAGCTGTCACGTCGTAACGCAAACAGGCACGAGCAAAATATGCATTCTGCCACATATTTAATGAATATTTAAATATTTTTACAATGCATGTCCTCGAAAAGAGCGTTTCCCAAGCAGCCTAACTGTGCTGAAAGTGTCACTTTTTTTACTAGTGCTTGTTACTTTCCTGTATTTTTTTAATTTTTTACTCCAACGTCAGCCCGCCGCATAGAGTTTTTAATATATGAGAAAAGTTTAAAAAAATAGTTAAGTACAGATAATCATTCATATAAAAGGTAAAATAAAACTAATACTACATTAAAGGCGTTTTTAATTACTCTAGATTTAGATTTTGATCAATAAATTAATTTTGTAGGATAATTATGATTTTCCCACTGTAATCGGTCAGTCGGTCTGACAGGGTCAATATGTATTATTACGCATTTGGTATCGTATCAGTACAGACACGTTTCAGTGAGATGACACTGAGACTAGGCCCAATTGCGAAATACGCGTGTTTACTTAAATCGGTCACTAGCACTACTATTCCAATTTAGTTCACTATAAGTTTTCTTGGGTTTTTTTGACTATAAATCTTTCCAGGACTTTAATTAAACGGAATTTTTTAAGAGCCCCAAAAGAAATCTAATAAATTAAAGGTCATTCTATATAATCAAAATAATAATACTATTAAATGCAGCTTTGTGAGGAGCTCGTGGCTAAATAATAACAGCCGCACGGGTCGATCATCAAGGTTAAGCAACGCTTGACGAGGTCGGTCCGTGGATGGGTGACCATTTCAACATACCGAGTTTCCTCCGTGCCTCGGAAAGCACGTTAAGCCGTTGGTCCCGGCTGTTATTTGAAGATCTTTGGCAGTCGTTACAGGTAGTCAGAAGCTTGCGATCTGACACCAGTCTTGCCAAGAGGTACCGTGTTACCCAGTTACTGGGTTGTGGAGGTCAGATAGGCAGTCGCTCCATGTAAAACACTGGTACTTAGCTGAATCCGGTAAGACTGGAAGCCGACCCCAATATAGTTGGGAAAAAGGCTAGGCAGATGATGATGCAGCTTTGTGAAAGTTGAAGCTCCATAAACATCAAATAAAAGATAAAGCACGTATTCAAATTTCAAGAGACCCTTCATAACTACTAGGAGAATAAATTAATCTTATCGCTGAATTTTAATTGGACTAATAACGTGTTCAGCAAAATCACGCTACGTCATTGCTACACCACATCATGTATATGTGTCTGGAACCTGCAATTAGGTACCAGGGTACTATGAGTGAATGAGCATTGCAGTGGCAAGTTACACGATATCACAATATGCCATGCATGTTCCGTGCAACGTTTGCAAAAGCGAGTTTGGCGGCTTTCCGTAGAAAATGTTGTATTCAGACTTGCTCCGTTCGTATAAAAGTCCTACTTTGTACCTATCAGTTGGTTGTAGAGACCAACTAGTGGGTATTAATTTGTACACAAGATACTAGTTTCACCATAGCCATGCAAAATGTATATGATATGTAAGTAGTAGGTAGATAAACTAGGAATGTATTATTTTGAGTAGATACTTACTAACTAACGTAAATGCTACCCTAAAATATGTTACTTAGATCAAATAAAAATGATAATGAAATACAGGTGCGAAACGAAAATGCTGCAAAGAAGCGGCAACCCGATTTCATTGATTTTTACACTGCATGTCCTCGAAAAGAGCGTTTTTCAAGCAGCCAAACTGTGCAGAAAGTGTCGCTTTCCTGTACTTTTTAACTCCAACGTCAGCCCTTCGCATAGAGTTTTTATTATTTAAGAAAAGTTTTAAAATTATTAAGTACAGATTATCATTCATATAAAAGGTAAAACAAAGCTAATACTTCATTTAAGGCGTTTTTAATTACTCTAGATTTAGATTTTGATCAATAAATTAATTTTAAATATTCATTAAATATGTTTGGTAGAATGCATATTTTGCTCGTACCTTTTTGCGTTACGACGTGACAGCTATTTGCACATGCGCAGTAGATATGCCCGAGGAACTATTAGTTAATCTGTGGATATGCTGAGCGCCCTTGAATAAGCGCCATTTTATTAATTTCTTGCTTGGTTCAGATTTTTTTTTATTTCCTCGCACAATGCATAGTAAAATGTTGTATGTTGTTGTATACACGTGCTTAAGATGATTTCCGACTCGTGTCGATTTAAAAAATACCACTCATCGGAAATCACCTACTATCCGCACTTGTAGCATAAATAACTATTTTGCAACCTGTACCTAAAACCATTTATAAATACAACTGAACGACGCAGCCGTTACCGTCACACAAACGCACTCCTATTGACGTGTCTCTTCAGTATATCTTGCTACAAATCAAACAAGAAAGTCGATCCCGTTCATGTCTCAAAATCAATATCAGAAGAACTTCCAAAGATACTCGTCGAAGTCGTAGTTAACAATCTGTCGACACTGTTGATTTACTCCGTGTTCTGCCGCTCTGTCTTATTTACTCAGGAAAGTTAATACGTACAGATATGGGCTTTTTATGCGTAGTTGTATGGGTTCTTGTTTCATTAAGGAGGTTTATAAGGCTGTCCAGATTGGTGGGCTTGTGAGTACTCTCGGAAACCGTGCCAGCCTTTGATAGTTATTTATTTATTTAAATATATATAGCTATCATTACAGTTTCCCAATTCAATAGTGTAAAAAAAAAACAATACAATACAATCAATCATTTAAACAATTTAATTTTCAATACAGTTGTTAAATATGGCGTACTTTCAGAGGATAGATAATTATGGTTCGAAAATTAAATCTTTTGCATAGGCATCTTTCTGTTACGCGGTCGTGACTTTTGCTTACGAGCTCGATCATTATGTTTGTAGTTGAGTTTTAAATTTATAAGTCAATTTAAAAAAGTTTAGTAGCAAAGAGTTTTCATACATAGAATAAAAGGCATAGATTTTATACGAGGAAAAATGAATGATTCCGTACGTTTTACGCATGGAATGCTCAAAAGTCTTTTAAATGGTTTTTTTCATATATTTAATTACCAGTTTTAATTTAACATCATTATTTTCACATCAACATTTGTCAAAAATCGAATAGACTGTATAGGCTGTTTCCGTTGTAAAAAATCGAATAGGCTATATAGGCTGTTGCCGTTGTAAAATATCGAATAGGCTGTATAGGCTGTTTCCGTTGTAAAAAAAAAATACCAGTTGCAAAAACGCGAAATGTTCTTATTTTTTTGTTTTGTTTTATAAGCAAATGTAATTCTTTGATTTGTTTATACTATTTTCCACAACTGTATTAAAAAACGTCGCGTGATACACCGGTGTGTAGGTTATTGCAAACTCGTGTCATTAAAAACCCTCGCCTTCGGCTCGGGCTTGTTAATGATAGCTCGTTTGCAATAACCTACTTTCCACCCTTGTATCACAATGTACTATTTATTATTGCCTTACAACTTAATAACACAAAATGTCTAAGTTTACATGTATGCGAAATGCAAAGACTCCAAATGATTATAAAATTCAAAACCTTACCTATTTTGTGTTAAGGACAGCGATCAAATCACTACCAACTTATTCAAATAAATTCGTGTTTGTGAACAGTGTCTGTCCCAGAAAGTTACATCCATGACCCTAAACCGTATTGGTTCCTACCTCCACGTATCCCATTAGACCTTCTAAATGAGTTTTACCAAACCGAGCTTAGCTCGGCTGCTTATTTGACCTCTCAAATGGGGTCCCTCAGGGTCTAAAGCCAGATAAACCGTTTTATCGGACCCGATAAATTGATTTATTTCGTCAAAATCCTGAAATTCAGAATATAAAGGGAATTGATTCGTTTGAATGTCTGAGTTTTGTATCAAATGGTACTCAATCAATATCAGTATCTGAAAGCGCCAAAAGTGTGTTTTTAGTCAGATTCATTTATTTGTTAGAATAGGTATAGCATTGCCAATTTAATTATTAATGTGCATGGATGGAGAGAGAAAGAGAAACAAATCAAGTATCTTGACTTAGCACACGAGGTTGTCGACATGTGGAATGTGGACTCGGCGATCACTGTGCCGATTGTCGTTACGGCCAACGGCCTGATGGCCAAGAGCCTCGACGACCATCTGTCGAGGCTGTCATTGGTAGGTTGGATCAAGGGTCTGATACAGAAAGCAGTACTCCTTGATAAGGCTCGCATTGTGAGGAGGTTCCTGTCTCTGGAGCCCTAACCACCGGTAGCTTGGACCCTGTTCCCGATACCGGATGGCCTCTATTTTTTATATTTTTAAATGATTTTAAGTTTTCTTTTTTTTAACATTTAAAAATGTACTAAATAAGAAAGAAGATAAATAAAGGAATAATAATAATATAATAATAATCTGTAACTCGACTTGACAGACGGATGCCAAAAATTTTTCTCTACCAAATTTATTACAAAATGTTAAATTTTAATCATCTAAATTGTACAATCAGGGACGACCAAAGAAAAGATGGATGGACTGTGTGAGAAGTGATATGAAATAAAGTGTCAGTGATGGCGTGACGGGGGACAGGACGTTATGGAAGAAGAAAACGTGTTGGTAACATGGGACAAGGGCAGGAAGATGATGACAAACCTTCCTACGTTGGCAGCAGAATATGAGTTTCAGTTAAACCCTAAAAACCTCTTGCCATCTGCAATCGTGACAGTATTTAAACATTGTTTGCTAATAAAACTACCTACCAGGGTGAAATTCATAGTATAACATGCGCAATAAAGGGAAGCAAAGTTCTGACGGTTGGTGGCTACCAACCGTCAGAACTGGCTAGTTTATCTACGTTTCAACTGGGGCATTTGTTATAGTTGCGAGGCCACTGTCGCTTTAACTAACAGATATACCCAACGTTGTCGCTACAAAATGGACGAAATCTGATATTGTTGAAGCGTTTGTTCTAGGTGTTAACAGGCGAGACAACTGAGTTGAGGGTCAGATAGATAGATAGAACTTAAACTTTGTAGTTGTATAAATTACAAGGATGAAAATGAATCATTATATATTCAAGTAATATTGTATTACTATCTGGTAAAGAGCATGGTGCAAAGTCAGCCGTAAGTAGGTAAACAAACCGTAAACTATTAAGACGCCAACAAATCAATATGAAATAATTATTAAGGACTAAAATGAAGTGAAATCTCCTACATGAAAAAAAACAAGTATGTACACAAAAATAACAATTGCTTCTGCGATATAAAGACAACCAATAATGTAACCACAATAATCTTTGCCAATGAAGAAATTCTCACCAATTTTACGACCAAGACCCAAAGTGTATTCTATTCGTTTCGCAAACGAAAACAGAATCCTGTAACTGGCTATTTGAATGATCACCCCAGTGATTGCCGTAACCACGGTCAGTGGCTCCCTGAATAATAAATAACGTAGCAGGGTTGAGTAGCAGCCCCATTAGTTTGCTGAATTTACTCACACCCCAACAACCGCTGATGGTACGATTAAACTTTGAATTTTTGCCAACAGACTTAAGACCGTATTAGCGTGGCCAGCGAAGAGGAACGGCGTGATTAATTTTTAATTTTAGAGTACCGAGATTAGGTTTATAAAGTATTTGATGATGCCGAAGGATGGCAGTTTTTTAATCCCTAATAATGGCGTACCTGCTTTAAATAACATGTTTGCTAGAGATGTTGAAATAACGCATTAAAAGTACGAGAATGTGAAGATTACCCTAAGGGAACCTTGCAACCCTCATGTGAAATGGGCATCAGTTTCAATTTGTAGAGCGTGTCGATTGTTTAGTGTGGGGCTGACTTAATTCAGACGAGACGTTGTTTGATCAATATTTATAAAGAAAGCCGAGCATTTCTGTATTTTCTGAGGGGCCCTTTACCCCGCTCGTAATAAAACAATTCATAGAGATAAGAGAAATTGTTTCACATCATAAAAAGTCCTACCAAAACGTCAATAACGTCAACACAACGACACTTTTGGAAATCGAATAGCGCCCATCCTTATGCAAATCTAATTTAGATACGAAAAAATTACGTCATCGTCGTTTTTCCGACATACATTACCGCATCTTATCGCTTGTGAAGATCGGGCCGTTAACACCTTCGTAATAAATATTACGCTGAATATGCGGTGGCAAAACGTGGCTATTATTCAAGGGTAAGTACGTACGTACTAAGATAGGTAAGTAAGATAGCGTATGAGTCAGTATAAATCTACACAGTAGATATGCATTCAGTAAGCCTAAACAATCAGAAAAGAACAGCGAAGAGAAGAAATATATAAAAAAAACAGTTAAAATCCGATTTTCCTAGTTTCGTCGGGCTTCATTACCTGGGCACTTTTCTAATAGTCCCCAAGATTGTTTTTCTTTCAGGAGTCACAAAGTAATATAGCGAAAAAAATACATGCAGAATTTACATACTGTTATTACATACATGCAGAATACACATATTAAATACTTTCTTTTTTTTTTTTGATTTTATTTGTATTTTTGAGTTTTTCATAACTTCTTTTCTGCCGAGCATCACTTATGGGTGTCAAACATGGAGCTACACAAATAAGGATATTAAAGTGTTAGAAACCTGCCAACATAGAATGGAAAGAAGTATACTTAACGTAAAATTAAAAGACAAAATAAGATTAACAACAATAAGGATACATACCAAAGTCATAGATGTAAAAGACCAAATTAAACAACTGAAGTGGAAATGGGCAGGCCATTTTATAAGATCTAAGACAGAGAAATGGACTAAAGATGTGACAGAATGGTGTCCTACATACAAAACAAGAAGGAAAGGCAGACAGTATCGTAGATGGGAAGATGACATCAAAAAGGTGGCAGGGACGACTTGGATTAGAAAAGCAAGAGATCGATGTTCGTGGAGAGTACTTGGGGAGGCCTATGCTGGAAAGCAAGACAATCGAGAAACCGGTGTACATTAAGAAAAAGTACATTAAAAAAAAATATATATATATATTAAACACTAATGTAATATTTATTAGAAATAAGTTAAAATGATAACTGTAAGATTGTTAATAAAGGCTTTTTATTATTATTATTATTTATTATATTACATACATGCAGAATTTGAAAAATTAAAGAACCCCCGACACATTTTTATTGCATGCTACATAATTTATCTTGAAGTAGACACGCTGCGATCGACAATCTATTGAACACGTAATTATGACATGATTTCTTGCGAAAACACCCCGATTCTCGAACAGTAAAACGCCCATGATTTTTGAAGGGCGGAACCCATTTTCATCAAACTTAGCTAAGAACACTTTCGATAAAGTCATCTTTCAAACAAAAAACATCTTAATCAAAATCGGTTCATACGTCTAGGAGCTTTGATGCCACAGACAGATACACAAATACACAGGTACACACATCTCAAACTTATAACACCCCTCTTTTTTCGTCGTGTGTTAAAAATTGTCTAGTTCAAAACCACTTGATAAGATTTAGGTACACATTTTACGCTAGATTTGATTACGACATAAAATTAGATATTCAGGCTAAAGACAAGACAGTTAACTAAAATCTTGAAGATCCAACATTAAAGCAGATACGACTTGTATGTAAAACAGGAGCCTGGGTAGTCAAGGTTGGCATCAATTCAATTTTAAGCTCGGGAATATCAAGACGCTACCAGATTTAAGTGCCGTCCTGTGTTTTGAGATAAGGATGCTAAACTGTCTGTAACGGACGCATGGCTTTGTACGTTGCGTGGTGATTTTTTAGCATAAGGGCTTCCCACGTAGACCTATAACGGTGTTTATGGCGAACATGTGTTTGGGTCTTTTTAACGAATCTTTGAATGAAGCAATAACCCTGACCGTTGTCGGCATTTTGTAAAAATAAAGAAACAATCCATGTTTAATGGCTCCGTAACGGTGAACGCCTTGTTTGTCAAAGGTTTACCGCTTTGAAAAATAAATAACTATAAATGCTTATTGTCTGCAGACCCGTACGCCGCCTTAATAAAACATTGAATGGACTATTGCTGTTATCCCAAAACACATTAAGCCGGGGTCGGCGTGAGAAAATATGATATCCCGTTAGTTAGTTATTATCTGTAAATTTCTCTTTTCGTGGTACTAAAAATAACACGTGAATGTTAAAATATAATTGATGTAGGTTCCATGTGAGTTCTAAAGTATGAGTACAAAACATATGAGAACTACTGTAATACATATAAGAACTAGAGAAAACGTAGATAATTAGGTAAGATTATGCATGTTTTGATAGCTCATAAGTAGGGAGGAATCTAGGTTAGATAAGATTTTTGTGTTGACCTTTTTACAGTTTATATGTTTCCTAGGTAGAATTAAGTATGTAGATTAAGGAAATGTATAATTTGTGTAGATTTAAGTAAGATAATATTGATGATTACGGCATTTCTATGACGCCATGCCCGAGCGCCATTGAGAGAGAGGGGCGCCATTGTTCGCGCCTAGCGGTTCTTGTATAAATAACGGACCGTTTGGAGGCTGAGACACAGTCGGACACAGTCAGTCTTCAGCTCTACAATTGTAATAACATACAGTTGTAATAACAATAAGGAATAAAATTGAAGATACGAATCACGACAGTATTTTCATTCTTCCAACGAACAACCAAATACAGTCCACTTCAGTCTGGTCCTACGAGCCCGGATAAAGAACCAAGAACCAGCGGCAACCAGGCCCACTACAGTCTGGTCCAATAAGCAGCGGATACAAGAACGAAGAAGACGCTGCAACCAGAACCACTGAGCTGCAGACGAAGTACGAAGATCTGCGGCAAGAGCGAAGAAAGGAACCCGGCTGTCACCGAGCCGCAGACGAAGTAAGAAGATCTGCGGTAAGAACAAAGCTGTACGGAACAGGACCGGTTTCGAACCTAACCGGTCTTGAACCTGACCGGCTTCAACACAACTGAACCCGACCGGCTTACCGAACCGAGCCGACCGGTTTCACCTGAAGTACCGAACCGAAGAGGTACTAACCCGCCTTGCCAAACTGAACGTGCGGCTATACTCAAGATGGTGTTCACAAGGAGCCAGGGAGACGCAACCGAGATAGAAGAACAGCTACGCATCCAAGAACAGGAAGCGCGACGCGTCCAAGAAGAGGAGGCGCGCCGCCAGGAAGCGGAGCTGATCGAACGGGAGCGAAGAAGAAGACTCTCACCAGACCCACCAGCATCACCATTTCCGAGAATGGCACACAACAGCGCAGCGGGGCCTTCCAGTGCACAGACGACAAACACCGCGATCCGACAGCGAATGACGTCACCGACCAGGACAATGAGGTCGCAACGGTCGACGACAAGCGTCACAACAAGGCTACGGATAGCGGAACTGGAGGCTGCAGAGAAGCTAGCAGCCATCCGGACCCAGCAACTGGCACTGGAAGAAGAGCTAGTCAAGAAGAGACTAGCAGTGGAGGTGTCAGCGATCAACGATGAAGAAAGCGTACAAGAGGAACAAGAGCCCTCTCGTCCACGCGAAGAGCCTCATCAAATGGTGGATAAATGGCTGAGGACGAACCCCCTCAACTCACGGGGGGAGGAGGGACCAAGAGAATCCAAACAGATACGCTTCGTGTCTAGAACGAGATCGCCGACCCCCACAAGAGCAAAGGACAGCATTGAGCACTTGGCAGCAACACTAGAAAAAATGGCCCGACCTAGGCCTGGGCACACGGAGCTACCTACATTCTCCGGAGCGGCCAACGAGTGGCTGCCATTCAAGGCGGCTGTACGAGATTCGACAGATATGTACCAGGTTACAGCAGCCGAGAACGTACAAAGGCTGAGAAGCTGCCTCAAAGGAGAAGCAAGAGACGCCGTGGCCGCCCTTCTACATACGGCCACTGATCCAGGCGTCATTATGAAGACTCTTGAGCAGTGCTTCGGACGACCGGAAGTCATCATCGACCGGGCACTGGATGACCTCAAGAAGCTTCCAAAACCTGGTACATCGGCCACAGAACTCAACAGTTTCGCTGTCAAGCTACAGAACATAATTTGCGTACTGCAAACAATCGATCGAAGAGGTTACTTGTTCAACCCTTTTATGACCCGGGAAGTACTGGACAAGCTCAGCCCGCATCTCCGATCCCGCTGGTGTGACTACGCCTACGATCAAGAAGGGACAACGGATCCGGAAATCGTCGTGCTGTCACGGTTTCTAATGCGAGAGGCGGACCGAGCGTTACGATATACGTACGCTCCGTCTACAAGCGCCGCCGCACCGAGAAAGGAAACTCGACCCATCGTGACACTCAAGAAGAAGGCGAGCGTGTTCACTACGACCGAGGGAAGGGAAGAAGAAAAGGACAAGTGCCCTAAGTGCGAGCAAGCCCACCTGTTGACGCGGTGTCCGCAGTACAAGGCGCTAACGGTAGAGCAGCGATGGAGCTTTCTTAAATCTAATAAGATTTGCTTCAAATGCGCCCAGAAGCAACACAGGCGCATAAGTTGCAAGGCGCAGCTGTGCGGCGTGGATCAATGTCGCCGCCCGCATCATGCGACTCTCCATCAAGCGGTACGCGAAGCGCAGACGGAAGACATGGGGAAGGCTGAACCACGGAAGGAGGAAGCGGTCCTGTCTGTGGCTACCCAACCCGCTACCGGGCCACGGGCAGTCTTGCTCAAGATGTGCCCTGTCATCGTGTCCGGACCACGGGGGGAGGTCAAGACCTACGCACTCCTAGACGAAGGGGCCACGATCACCCTAGTGGACGAAGCACTGGCGGCGAGCGTCGGGGCAGAAGGGCCATCACGGCCGCTCCACCTGAGCGGGGTCAACATGTCGCAGCGAGATATGGACAGCCGAGTAGTGAATATCAACGTGAAGGGACTGAAGAGTGACGAAAGCTACAGGGTCAGAGCGAGGACCATGAAGGATCTCCGGCTTCACCAACAGTCCATTCCCGACACGCTGCTGGATTACGAGCACC
Organism: Orthosia incerta; assembly: GCA_948252205.1. Taxonomy (NCBI): domain Eukaryota; kingdom Metazoa; phylum Arthropoda; class Insecta; order Lepidoptera; family Noctuidae; genus Orthosia; species Orthosia incerta. The sequence continues at coordinate 15,728,180 of OX411748.1, forward strand.
TGAGGGACCTGACCCCAGAAGAGGTGTGCTACGAACTGGCGCGCCCCGGGCTTCTAGTGGGTACAGACCACTGGGAGTGCATCGTGTCCCGCGAGCTCCGAATCGGCGGCCCTAACCAACCGGCAGCATCAAGAACGCAACTCGGATGGGTGGTGCACGGAACCGCACCACGCAAGACCATCATCAAAGAAGGGAACGTGCTGCATGTATACGAGCCCAACCGAACTACGGGTGCATGCAGCCAGGAACTCCACGACTTAGTCGAAGCCCACTTCAGGATCGACGCGCTCGGCATACAAGGAAGGCCGAGAGTCAAGGCGAGCGACCAACGGGCCATCGACATAGTCGGAAGGACAATCAGGAAGATTGACACCGGGTACGAGGTTGGGCTGCCATGGCGACGAGACGAGGTCACTATGCCGCCTAGCTACAATCAAGCGTTCCGCCGGCTGAAGAAGATCGAGCAGAAGATGGACGCCAACCCACAGTTCGCGGCTGAGTACTCCAAGCAGGTTAACAACCTATTGGACAAAGGGTACGCGACGCCATGCGACGGGTCGGAGCGAGCGAGTGCCATCTGTTGGTATCTGCCACATTTCGCCGTGCAGAACCCGAACAAGCCCGGCAAACATAGGCTAGTGTTCGACGCAGCAGCGAAGAGCAACGGCGTCTGCCTAAACGACGAACTGTTGGAGGGACCCGACCTACTGCTGTCGCTGCCAGGAATCCTATTTAGGTTCCGAGAGAAGGTGGTAGCGATTACAGCAGACGTGCAGGAGATGTTCCTGAGAATCAGGATAAGGCCGGAGGACCAACCAGCGCAACAGTTCCTGTGGAGAGGTGACGACCGACAAGAGCCACCGAGGAAATACAAGATGACCAGTATGCTATTCGGCGCCGCGAGCTCCCCGTACATGGCCCATTACGTTCGCAACCACAACGCAGACGTACATGGGCAGGAGTACCCGCGGGCGCTGGAGGCCATCAAAGGAAGTCACTATATGGACGATTTGGTGGCCAGCTATGAAGACGCTGAAGAAGCACGGAAAGCAGTAGAGGAAACGAGAGCAGTGCACGCGCACGCAGGGTTCACGCTGCGAGGTTGGAGCTCCAGCAACAAGACGGTGCTACGCGACGTGCCCACCGAGCTGCACGCCACCTCTCCTACACAATTGGGGGGTGAGCAGCCTGAGAGCAAGATTCTGGGGCTGCATTGGGACGCGGAGCGCGATGAGCTGGGGTTCAACACATCTATGAACCGAGTCCCGGCTGAAGTACGAGCGAGAACGCGCGCCCCGACTAAGCGTGAAGCCCTCAGCGCCGTGATGTCCATATACGACCCGCTTGGGTTGCTGAGCCACTACACAATACGATCGAAGATCATACTGCAGAGCTTGTGGCGCCTTCAGACGACATGGGACGAGCAAATCCCCGAGGAAGAGAACGAGCTCTTCGCCTCCTGGCTCGCTCGCCTAACTGAACTCGCTCAGCTGCGACTACCGCGCTGTTACGTGACGCAAAAGTATGAACGCGTCGACTTACACATACTGTGCGACGCCAGCGAGCAAGCCTACGCAGCTGTGGCCTATTGGCGAATAAGAAACGTCGATGGGAGCCTGAACGTCGTGTTGGTGGCCGCCAAAGCTAAGGTGGCGCCTCGTCGGGCGCAAACTATACCGCGCCTGGAGCTACAAGCCGCAGTGATTGGAGCAAGACTCGCTGAGACGATAAGAAGGGAGCACCGAGTCATCATCGGCCAGACGACCTACTGGACCGATTCATCTACCGTGGTGCACTGGATCCATCACGACGTGCGACGCTACACGCCATTCGTTGCGCATCGGCTGGGAGAGATCGCAGAGTTGACCCAGAAAGAAGAGTGGCGTTGGCTGCCTACTGCAAGCAACGTAGCGGACGACGCCACTCGGCTCATCGACACGCCCATCTGCGCCACGGATAGATGGTTTCAAGGACCGGACTTCTTGCTCCTGCCAGAAGAGCAGTGGCCCACGACGTCGACGGATGACAAGGAGGACGAGGAGGTCCTTCACACGAGAGAAGAAACGGAGCGAGATAGCTGGCTACCGAACCCGGCCCGCTTCTCAAAGTATGAGGTATTGGTGAGAGCCGTCGCTCGAGCGATCGCTTTCACTGATATCTGCAGACGAAGAGCAACAAGGATGGAGTATCATCATATCCAGCGCGCCGAGGCTGAACTAATCAAACAAGCACAAGAGGACAGCTTCGGGGAAGATATGAAGAAGATCCAGTCTGCTCGCCCGCTCACGAGGGCGAGTCGATTGTACAGGCTGGATCCAGTGCTGGAAAACGGCGTCCTAAGAGTGAGGGGCCGGATCGAGGCCTCTCCCGCCCCGACCGAGATGAAGCGGCCTATTATACTCGACGGCCGACATCAGCTGACTAAGCTCCTCGTGCTGCGGGAGCACTGCGCTGCAGGCCACGCCAATAGGGAGCGTGTGACGAACGACCTGCGACAGCGGTACTGGGTCATTCACTTGCGACCCACGGTACGCGCTGTCGAGAGGAGCTGCGCCTTCTGCAAAACGAGGCGGGCGAGGCCGCAAACCCCAGCTACAGGAGACCTGCCACACGCCCGCCTTGACCCTTTTCACCGCCCGTTCACCAACTGTGGGGTGGACTATTTTGGGCCAATAATGGTCAAGGTAGGACGCCGCCGAGAAAAGAGGTGGGGCGCACTCTTTACGTGCCTCACCTCCCGCGCCGTGCACATCGAGCTTGTCGCTTCACTCTCCACCGACTCAGCAATCATGGCGCTGAGACGAATGGCCGCGCGCAGAGGCTGGCCGAGAGTGATGTACTCCGACAACGCGACTAACTTTCGCGGGGCCGACCAGGAGCTACGCCACGCCTACGCCGAGTGGATGCTTGCCCTGCGAGATGAGGGGCTACTGCATCGCTTGGAGTGGCGCTTCATCCCTCCCGGCGCGCCCAACCAAGGTGGCGCGTGGGAACGTATGGTGCGCTCCGTGAAGACGGCGCTCAGCGTGACCCTGCGAGAGAAGGCGCCGGCGGAAGAAGTACTGAGGACTCTGCTCACTGAGGCTGAGTTCTCGATCAATGCGCGACCGCTGACACACGTCAGTGTGGATCCCAGCGACCCCGAGGCCCTAACACCCAACCACTTCTTGTTGGGGTCGTCTAAGGGGCTGCCGACGACAGGACCCTGCGAAGAGGACGACCGGAGGACATGGCGAGCTAGTCAGGCGCTCGCTGACCACTTCTGGCGACGATGGCTACGCGAGTACCTGCCCACGTTGGTACCTCGCGGCGAGCCACGGAACGACGTGCGACCCATTCAAGCCGGTGACGTGGTCCTCGTGGTCGACAACACGCTGCCACGGAACACATGGCCGATGGGAATCGTCGAGCGCACGCATCGCGGACCGGATGGCGGCATCAGAGTCGTCGAGGTGCGCACCAGGACTGGCACCTTCCGACGCCCCGTGAGCAAGCTCGTCGTCGTGTCAACAAAGGAGGCTACGCGAGCTGCGCCGGGGGGAGAACTGTAACGGACGCATGGCTTTGTACGTTGCGTGGTGATTTTTTAGCATAAGGGCTTCCCACGTAGACCTATAACGGTGTTTATGGCGAACATGTGTTTGGGTCTTTTTAACGAATCTTTGAATGAAGCAATAACCCTGACCGTTGTCGGCATTTTGTAAAAATAAAGAAACAATCCATGTTTAATGGCTCCGTAACGGTGAACGCCTTGTTTGTCAAAGGTTTACCGCTTTGAAAAATAAATAACTATAAATGCTTATTGTCTGCAGACCCGTACGCCGCCTTAATAAAACATTGAATGGACTATTGCTGTTATCCCAAAACACATTAAGCCGGGGTCGGCGTGAGAAAATATGATATCCCGTTAGTTAGTTATTATCTGTAAATTTCTCTTTTCGTGGTACTAAAAATAACACGTGAATGTTAAAATATAATTGATGTAGGTTCCATGTGAGTTCTAAAGTATGAGTACAAAACATATGAGAACTACTGTAATACATATAAGAACTAGAGAAAACGTAGATAATTAGGTAAGATTATGCATGTTTTGATAGCTCATAAGTAGGGAGGAATCTAGGTTAGATAAGATTTTTGTGTTGACCTTTTTACAGTTTATATGTTTCCTAGGTAGAATTAAGTATGTAGATTAAGGAAATGTATAATTTGTGTAGATTTAAGTAAGATAATATTGATGATTACGGCATTTCTATGACGCCATGCCCGAGCGCCATTGAGAGAGAGGGGCGCCATTGTTCGCGCCTAGCGGTTCTTGTATAAATAACGGACCGTTTGGAGGCTGAGACACAGTCGGACACAGTCAGTCTTCAGCTCTACAATTGTAATAACATACAGTTGTAATAACAATAAGGAATAAAATTGAAGATACGAATCACGACAGTATTTTCATTCTTCCAACGAACAACCAAATACAGTCCACTTCACTGTCTATAGTTATGTCTTTGTCGTGGTGTTTGACAGTTTAGATCTATACAAATAAATAAAATTGAAGTGTCTGTATGTAAAATACTGGTACTCAGCTGAATCCGGTTTCAGTGGAAGCCGGGAGCATAGTTGAGAAAAGGCTGGGCAGATCGGTTGAAGTGTCTTGTACTATCAAAATAACAACATTTTAAACAATAACAAAATAAATACGCATGTGAAAATATATACTATATACTTAAAAAAAATATATATATATACAGTAAAAAAAAAAGTATATAGTATATAAAGAAAGTGTAGTAAGTTTAAAGTATACAGTATATATTTTTGTAAAATATATACTATATACTTTCACATGCGTATTTGTAACTAATACCGCATATAGTTTATATGTTTGTCTGTCTGTTTGCGGTGCACCGCTCTCCCAACCTGCCACGGCCTGGACGGGGTCGCCACCGTCTGATGGCGGACGCGGTGGGCCCCAGGAAAGGATAAGTCTCGGTATAGCGTAGGCCGCTCTCCCTGTCCCCTGCTGCCGAAAAGTTGTAGGTGGCGGGGTCATTGAACTTGACCCGTCACCAGGGGGCCAAGGGTGCCATACACGGGGTCGTCTGGCGGCCCATGTGCTGGTTTGGTCCATGGGGTGTGTGTTCTGGTGCGCCGGTGATGGGGAGTACTCCACAGAGGAGGGCCCAGTGACGGCCTGCCGCGGTGAGTGCTAACGCGTGCCCGTGTTCCCCCCATAAGTGGCACAGGAGGACACCGTGCAGTTTTAGTGGTTGGAGTCTCACATAACTGCACTATCTCCCCGAGGTAGTGCAGTATGCATGAAAATTTACCGACGAAAAAAAAAGGCATCTGCGTACCCCTTTAGAGCATACCGGCGTAATATTATGGTATGAAATGGTGTAAACAATATACAGACATGCGATCGCAGCAATTACGAGAGATTTGCCATCAATTATATAAAGAGTTCTGTTTTATATCTCCGAAGTTCTTTATCAGATCTTCACCAACTTTAAATGGGACCAATTTGATAACATTACTACTCTTTCAAATAAAAAAGAAAATTCAAAATCGGTCCACAATTGACGGAGAAATCGGTGAACATAAAAAAGCCTATTTTCTAAAAACAAAGAATCTCATCCTTTTTGGAAAGTCCATAAAAAATCGGCATGTCCACTGTCCAGTTTGAAGACTTTGAGATATATGGAAGAACCGTGCCCCAGCAGTGAGATCGTTACAGGGTGATTATGTAAAGAAGAAATTATATTTGATTTGGGTACTTCCCTTTGAACACCGTTCAAACCAATTTAATTAATTCCGAAACCAATTTATGTAAAAGGTTATTTTATCCTGAATTATCAGTGCCTCGGGATTACGGACCGCTTTATTATTTAAAGTTTCATATGAATCCGATTAAAAAACTTCAGCGAATTTGTTATGGAATAAAATTATTCATTTATTAGGGTTCCGTAACCAAATGGCAAAAAACGGAACCCTTGTGGATTCGTCATGTCTGTCTGTCTGTCCGTCCCTATGTCACAGCCACTTTTTCCCGAAACTATAAGAACTATGCTGTTGAAAATTGGTAAGTAGATGTATTCTGTGAACCGCATTCAGATTTTCACAGAAAAATTGAAAAAAAAACAATAAATTTTGAACTGAATGGTTATCTATGGATAGGTCTTCAAAAATTATATTGAGGTTTCTAATGTATTTTTTTTACTGAATAGTTTGCGCGAGAGAGACACTTCCAAAGTGGTAAAATGTGTCCCCCCCTGTAACTTCTAAAATAAGAGAATGATAAAACTAAAGAAAATATATGATGTACCATGTAAACTTCTACCGAAAATTGGTTTGAACGAGATCTAGTAAGTAGTTTATTTTTAATACGTCATAAATCGTAAATCACAATTTACCAAGTACGAAACCCTTCATGCGCGAGTCCGACTCGCACTTGGCCGGTTTTACTGTAGGGATATTACGTGATCAAAGCTTCACAATTTTCCTTTATAAAAAAAATATTATTTTCACAAAGTTAATTCAGCACTTTGGCTTTTTGCCGTTGAAATTAGCATATGCAGTTTCTGCATACGTCCTGCCTTAATCAGGCATATAGTCATAACTCTCCTCTAAAATACCTAGACTTAAGTGTACCCCAAACAATTAGAGTGAGGCACCGAATGGCACTAAAGTACCTCAAGTCCAAATAAGTTTTAGTGTCACTACTCCACAGTAATGGAGGTCTCTCTTTCAAGTACCCATACGAATTATATTAGGTACCAGTGATGGCGATCGGAGATTTTGTAAGTCGCGCAAAGAGTATAAGTCCATTCTTGTACGTAATGGCCTTTTTGTACTTGGTCCTTAGCAACATCTCTTTTTTTGGAAATTCTCAATTAATTAAGGGCTATTCATTTTCATACTACAAGAGGTTTAATAGACAAGGCTCGAGATTTAGTGATTCTCTTTCAACTGCTACTTGTGGCATTTTTTATGATATATAGTCGCAAACAAGTGGACAGCCCATAATTATAATGGCAAGTGGTCATCGCCGCCTGTGGACAACTGCAACACCAAAGGTAATTGGGTGCATTGCCTGCTACTTCTCTCTTCATCTTTTTATATTTTCAATGCATGTCCTCGAAAAGAGCGTTTTCCAAGCAGCCAAACTGTGCGGAAAGTGTCACTTTTTTTTACTAGTGCTTTTGACTTTCCTGTACTTTTTTAGCCCGCCGCATAGAGTTTTTATTATTTGAGAAAACTTTTAAAAATTAGTTAAGTACAAATTATCATTCATATAAAAGGTAAAATGAAACTAGTACTTCATTAAAGGCGTTTTCAATTACTCTAGATTTTGATTTTGATCAATAAATTAATTATAAATATTCATTAAATATGTTTGGCAGAAAGAATATTTTGCTTGTGCCATTTTTGCGTTACGACGTGACAGCTATTTGCACATGCGCAGTAGATATGACCGGGGAACTATTAGTTAATCTGTGGATATGCTGAGCGCGCGGTCCGGATATATTTTTTATTTCCTCGCACAATGCATAGTAAAATTTTGTATGATACACTTACGGAAGATGATTTCCGACTGGTGTCGATTTATCCACTCATCGGAACCTACCTTCCGCATTTGTAGCATAAATAACTATTAAAAATTTTTATATGTGTAAATGACATTTTAATACAGACGTTTAACTTAATTCTAAACTCGCCAAGCTTTTACGTTTGATGGCGGGAGGCGCTCTTTTAGATCAAAGTGCACTTACGTACACACCTACTACGTATATATTAAACTGTTTATGGTTTAATATTATACAATGTACATATTTAGTTCTGTTTGCTATTCTGCAAAATGTTTTTTACTAATTGTTCCTTTACTAATTTTTACTTTTTCTCTTAATAAATCTATTTTGTTAAACACTTTAGGTACCAAATACTTACAATTTCTCTTACCATAATAATTTGTCATCTATGGTTAAACTTGTTTGTTCTCTCTAGCTTTACGTGCGTTTTACTTGTTTTTAAAATTAACTTTCATCATTATTATTCCAGACCTACCAAATAATCTACTTTTTTACCGATGGGAAATAACTTATCATACTCATACATTGTTGCACTTATGTTTGACATTTTTACTAACCAGAAACTTTATCGGTCTTATTTGTATGTTTTTAATATCTCTTAAATATGTAAAAATGTTCGCCCGTACACAAGCAGTCCATAGCTTATTAGCGAATCAGCAAATGCAAAAGATACCATTCTTAACGTGTTTTTGTTCAATACATTTTTTTAGAGGTAAAACTTATCTATTAACACTGATCTTATCCTATTGCAAATGTAATTTACATATAATCCTCCCATTAAAGTTTTTATCTATTGTTAGACCTAAATATTTAATTGTATCTATTTATTTATCTCAATTACTTAATGCACTTACAGTTTTACCCAACACGTGCAGAGAGTCAACAATTTACTATTACACATATAACGTCAACAATTTGTCAGAGGAAAGAACAATACAAATAGAATCTTAATATTCAATTAAAATATTTCAATGCCTAAATAATCAAAAATACATTAACAATAATTAAAATTCATTACTCAGAAATAATATAATTATAACGAAGAATTTAATAACAATAATTTAATACAAATAATTTAATAATAAACATAATTCAATAATTTAAATTTATTGTATCATATATATTTGGGGGTGATGTTCTTTGTAATAGTTCCCATCCCATTGAAATACTAACCTGTAATTCAATGTAATGATACAAATCAGGTCATGGCAAAGATGGGAATCAGACTACAAAAGGCCTTCGATTTTCAATTGTGTGAGAATAAAACTACAACAAAAATAAAAAAAACTAACGTTCAGATAGAACAAGCAATAAAACATTGGCCAAGGTTTTAAAACAATAGCATCTAATAGGTAATTGGCCAAAAGTACTCAACCGCATAAAGCTGAGCAGATGAATCGAGGTCATACAATCGCTTACAGTGAAGACATAGCTTTAGCTCTGATAGGTAACAAGTTTTAAGCAAATGGAGCTCGTAAGGTAGTAGGTAAACGTACGATTACAGAAGTACACAGTACTTTATTATGTAAGTAGGTTCGGCTAGGTCTCGATTTCTTCAAGACAGATACTATAGATTAAACCAGTCGTGGACCTTTGAACTTCTTCTACAAAGATGGACTTTACTTTAGGGCGACTGCTACTGCAGTTTTGACAACAGAACCTACAACTTTTGACCCCATGCGCGGTAGTTTAGACAGGGTTAGGTCTCTCAGGCGTATCTTTAGGATTCTCTATAACCTCTGGTGTCGGAAGGTTGGATCGATTTAAATAAATAAGGAACAGGAATCTATCAATGAATTATGATTTTCGTTAACTAACTGACGAAAAACTTAACCACCGATTGCATGTTGTGATTTTCGTCTCCCTTACATGTTTTCAGTTCATTTTATTTCATCTATATTTTTAAGATGAAACAAAATAAGCAGTAAAAGCAAAATTGGATATCTTATTTCCACCAATCCTTTTAAAATATCTGATTACAGTAGAAACTGATTGTGGGTAAAGTTAGTAGGAAAAGAATAGTAAGAAAATCTAGTATCTATCTTCATCGTAGTAATAAACATCATACAAAAGAACAAGTAGACGCGGGACTCGACGTCAAGGTGATAAATCCTTTTTTGGTCGCATTCTACGCAGTGGGTTTATTTGCATTAAAGCATTTTTTTCATCCACTCCTCTCTTAACACGTTTGTATTAAATTAATCTAATTTAGAAAACACGGACACGATAAAGGTACCGAAATACTTATGGAAATGGGTGTGAGTTAATCTTTTACCCTTTTCCATGTAAACAAAGGGTTTTCTGTAACGTGGGTAAGGTTTTTTATTCCGTTTATTGTAGAGTGTATTCTGTTATACTATAAAGTAATCGTGTATCGGGGTTTAACTTGGGCTTAGTGTATTATCTTAAAGCGCCCGCAGACAGGCGTGATGCGACAATGCGACCACAATGCGACAAAATTTTTGTGTAGAAATTGTTCAATCTGTAGAACAGTTTGTAAGGCAGCTTTCCTTACCCAACCGGCTAACTCATGGGTAGCAAGTAGCTTGAGACAATTGCAGGGACTAACTCACATGAAGCTGACTGAAGTAAAACACATTTAAGTTTGGTCAACTAATTTAATTCTTCAAGCACACATTCCATCAATACAATATCTTGAGGTTAACAAAGTAACACCACTCACTTTCTGAAGGGATATAGTTTACCCTCAATATTCAATGCTGGAGATATGATTCCTCAAACAGCATTGTTCTCTGTGTAGCTGTCCGTGAGCTTGCTGGATACCAGATGATAACAATTATGCTCGGAACCTTTTGCAAGAGGAGACTGCTGTAGCTTGAACAGCTAGTTGACCATTAGCTTTATTATGTATATATATGTAAAATTATGCCTAAAGATAGCATTTGGGGCCCTGCCAAGGAGAAGAAAATTGCATGTTAAGATCAAACGCACATGTGTCATGAAAATGGGCATTCAGACAAATTCAAACTAATACTCACAGCGCCTACTAAATCATTGATTATGATGAGCTTTTCATCTTGACGCTAGCCAGCCTTGCCCCATATAACATCACGTATCTTTTTGGATCCTTGCCTTTGAGGTTATTTTTGGACACCGTCCTCTCAACGCAAGTTCACTCGTAGTAAAGGTCAAGTCATTGCAACTACAGGCCTTGAATACTTTGCTTTTAAGCCATAGGCCTTTTACTAAATTATCATTTTTTTGTAACCAATGTGAAAAGACTTTACAATTAATTATTCTATGTATTGAATTTGTGTGTTTGTTGTATTAAATGATTTCACACAAATAAGATATATATTTTATTATTAACATTTTAAATAGTGTCAAACATACATCAACGCCATCTGGTGACATGATACTCAACTTGGGACACTTCAATATCGAACATGTGTCTGACGGATGACGCCAGATGTTGCTAATATATGCACTGGCAATTTTTACCCGTTACAAGTTTAATACCAATTTTAATATCAACAACACGACGCATTGTCGCCTCCCCTTTCTGAGGTAATCTATCTAGCATCTAAAGATAGACACCGCGACAAACTGAACACTAAAGACAAAAAAGCTTATAGGAAAGAAACACAGGAGTCACAGAAACATGAAACAAGTGCCAATGTCGAGCAGTCAGACACAAGGACGGATCCAGCTATTGAAACTTGTAATGAACTCTCTCTCTCTGTAAGACTCGAAACATATTGCAGCTCACAAGAAATGGAGGAAAGTTCCCTGTGACAGCTGTCTTATGCACTTGCACGTTTTATGGAACTTGGGAATGCTATTCTAGAGATACCCGTCTGCCGATCTGCCGCCTAAAAATGTCCAATATTGTGTTTCGTCTCAAACCAATGAGTTTAGGAATCGTGAACCACAGCATGCAGGCTGGAAAAAATAGTTCTGGCTGGATTTGACCACTATGGATAAATAGCAAAAAAATAGAGGAATTCCATAAAAAATACTAACAAATTAATTTGAAGAATATACAGGCGTAAAAAATGATCATTTGTACAGTTTTAATAAGATAACCCTTTTTTTAGGGCAGCCATGACAGTTGTGTTTGACATGACGTCAGTCGTCAGTCGTCGAAGACTTTGCCAGTTTTAAGAAGTGACGTATTTGAGTCTTTCTTTGCTTTGGCTTTGAATTGGATATGTTTCGGAGTTATTAGTGATTGTTTTAGTTTTGCAATCCAGTTTGCTACTACGGATATTGATTGATTGCTTCTCTGTTGCAATTGAACTCGTGTTGTTTTTTTTAATGCAGATATTACGATGACAAGTCAATCAAATGTCATTGTCAAAATGTCATTTTTCGCATAGAAAAATAGAATTAGAGTTTAAATAAATGTTGTGTTGCTCTTTTTGACAAAGCTAATTTGGGTTTACATTGAAACGAAATGAAATTAAAGAAAGTTAACGATGAAAACGGGTACTATAACATATATCGATTTTTACATTAAGTGTACATAGAGCTGGCCCAGGCTCCATACATTTCTGGAACATAACCTTTTGTACGACAGTGCCACCAGAAAACAATAATACTGTTTTGCTAAGTTTAAATTTAACCCTCTGGGTGCCACATTACTACATAAGTTAAACGTAAACTTATGCTGTTATGTAAAGTAATGAAAAATGTTTACGAGATTGTTTCCCTTCATTTATCAAGATAATAATATTTTTGTTTTCTAGCCAGCACTTTCATGTTTGGTCCTTAGTAACAACATGTTCGATGCCTGAATATTGTCTATTGATTTAGGCATCCTAATTTGAAGACGTAGTTTGATTCAATATTTGGTTATAAAGTATAAGTATAATTATAGAGTATAAGTTTTTAATATTTATTAATAACTTATACTCAGTGCTATAATAAGCGATTGAATTAATTAAAAAGATCAAGATCGCTTTTTAAACAGTCGGGTTTTTTGACCTTTTTAATTAACTTTTTTATTTACAACTTTTTAGTATTTTTTTTTTAATTAGGTACATTTAAACATATAAGTGTTATATATTTTTGAAATCACCTCTTAAAACCCTTTATTTTGATACCCCACGAAGAAAATAAATTATTCCCGCCACAAAATGGCGCCCAAAAGCCGCCATTTTCATCTTCTCCAATTTTAATATATATAACCAGTGACACTCGCAGAGTTAAGACGAATCGATTGACGTAAGAATCATAAAAATTGGCCAACGCGTTTGGTCTCTAGAACGCCACATAGGAACAAACATACATACATACTTACATTCATACATACATAGACTGATAAACACATTCCTTCGACAGTCGGGTAAAAATATATTTGATTGTTCTCACATGCAATTTTGCATGTTGCTTATTCCGCTAAAGTAACTGCGATTTCGTGAAAGTTCAAGTTCAATGGTTTATGTTTAACATATGAATAAACGTTTGTAAAGTTCAAGTATTTAGTTGCATCACTTGTTTATAAATAATTTTGAAGGACGTAAAATATTACCCAAATTAATTGGTAAGATAAAACTCTTGCTGTGATGTGAAGATTTAGCTTGAAAATGCAGAAAATTGCAGTGCAACAAACGCCAGTGCACAAACAGACCATACAAGACGGAACAGCTGTACAAGCGTTGTAACTGCACCGTTCTGGTTAGTTTTGCTGTCAGCCAAACATTAATTGCCCACAGACCCCAAACACTAAACATAGATCGCCTAACCGCTCCAGTGCCAACAGCGCAGTAACTTGTACCGTCAGAGCGTCACGCACAAATTGTATTCCTCGCCGGACGACAAACTGTTGTGGCAGTTACCCAATACGTAATTACCGACACGTAACGTGTTAGTCGCGCAAACTTTGACGAACTCATACATTCCCCGGCAAAGTGTAACATACAAAGTTTAATTAGCAAGTCTACGGATCTGGTATTAAACAGAGGGGTATTTGCAAAGTTACACTAACTTGTGTTAGATACATAATGCATGAAGACATTTTGCTAACAATCTTCAGGTAGTGTATGAAGTTGGACTAAATTGTTTTAGACCGAAGCATGTTCCTGCTCCCTTGAGAAAAGCGTTGTTTGTGTATAGCACAGGCAACAAAGGAACTGCATGTTGCTGCCATAGTTGAAATATTTGCCCTGATTCTGTCGTGCACAAACATAAAGTTTATTTTACTCGCAGATAAAAGAAGATAGCTAAAGTTTAACACGTCGTCGCTTAAAACCGTAACCGTATCTATCTTTTCATCCCTGCAACGTTATGGTTTCGTGTTAAACTGCAAATTGTATGTCGTCTGAGACAAGTAACATTCCATCTTCATTCATCAATAGCGTGGTTAAAACGACTCACAAAAGTTCAAATGTATGGGTGGGGATGACAAGCTCTATCCAAATGTACCTAACGTGATCAATCCCTAACATTGTGGCATTTCGACAATCGCTGTCGCTGTAAGAATGGTACTCTGTCTAAAGCGGAAAGTCTCTGGGATAAATAAAAATACCATAACCCTGTTAATAACCATAAATAGGAATTTTCCGCATACAGTGCTACAAGAAACAATTCCGAGGCAATGATGAAATAATAAACATGTTCGGTTGATGAATTGGTGATCTCAATATTATGTGAATAAGCATTTGTAATATTTAGAAGTTGGGTAGTTCTATGGTCTACTTATTTATTCTATGTATCTACGAGGGAGAATGCCTTTGTCCAGTTGCCACAAGGAAAATCATACAGGCATATTGTATCAAAGTCAAGAAAAATCCTTCCGACTTTGCAAATATGCATAGGTATTGTATATTTCTTGCCGCGATCAAAGTCAAATCCGGAGCGAATGGCTTAGCCACTGCGCCAATCGGATCGACTTTTCAGCTACTTGGTAAACAAAATACAAACGTATAGTTCGTTTGGAAAATCCAGCCGATAAAATCTTCGCTTTGCCATGCAACACGAAGTGCTAATGTTGTTACAAACTGACTGACTTAATTTATGGACCGGTGGCGAAAGGAATTGCAAATTACCCGAGAAACAAAGGAAATAAGACTTAAAAAGCTGGGGGTCGGTCCGCCGTGCGCGGCAACTAGCAACTTTTATTAGACTAACAGAAACACACCATCAATTAGATTGCTTTGTACTGACTAGACTTTCATTAGTTTAATAATTATTTTATTAAGAAAACAAGTAAGGTGGCATGAAGATAAAAAAATAGCAAGGCTAAAAACTCTTTACCAGAGGAAGTTCCATCACCGAACAAAAAAAGTTCTTCGAAAAAAAAACTTACTAAGACTGCCTTTTCATTTTATCGATAATATCTTAGGCAGTATTATTATTGTAGTATGTTTTCATCATCATAAGCCTTTTAATGATCCCACTGGTGGGACACAGGCCTCGTCTTTATGGTTTAGGCTGAAATCCACCACGAGGGCAGAGTGAGGGTTGGTGGATGTCATTTGTCTTCGAATATATGCTTTCTTATCAACGTTTAAAGGTAGATAGATACGAGCATATAGTAATAAAAAGGCCGTTAAATACACTTAATTTTATCGATAAAAGCACCCCACATAAGGGATGCAATCACCATACCCTCAAATATAGAGCAACTTTAGACAACATTAGCTTCCAAATTATTGTAAATATATGTATTTGTGTATGTTTCTTTGATTTTTGAAACCTGTCAACTTTTGGCATTGAAGCAAGGTCACGACACGATACGTTCTTAACACCAAATTCTCAAGTATGAAACCGTCACTTGTTACACTAGTCAAAATTGTTTCCATACAAACGTAGTCTAGAGATTATTCCACTGTTTGACGATGTACGTTCAAAATAAAAAATGCTATCAATTTGTCTCATCATTATCTAGCCCTGTATGGAAGCTAAAAAGTAAAAAAAGAAAACATTTGAAAGTTATGAGCGTCGAAAGTTCCACATTTCGACACTAATTTTAACGCATTTTTGGCGCAATTAATACCATAAGAAGACGGAAAATTGCAAAATGGCCTCCATACAGGGATAGATAAGTATAGTTCAACAATGCATATAATTTTATTTTGAATAAATAGATTTAGTCGTCTTTTCATGATATCTAGACTGCCAAAGGTCTGTTTATAAAATTTCGCGCGCTCGGTTTCGTCCTATTTCATTATCCATTTCGCTACAAATTTGCAAAAGTGTGTATTCGTACGCGAACTAGCTTCCTACTGCTCATCACAGCATCTATCTCTTCCGCACGTGTTGTCGGTTGATATAAAATGCATTTTAACCCCGCGCACAAAATAGTTCGTGCCGTCGACTAGTGTACCCTTAATCATGATTTTTCACGAAAAGGAAGACTTAAGTTTTAACAGGCTTGGTTAATAGAGTACATAAAGCTCTGTATATCATTTAGCACCAACATTAATATTCTCTACATTGAACAGATTTTTGAAACTCACAGTTCACAATATTAATATTCGATACAACCGAAGCGGGATTGATAAATATTAAGCCAGCGAAATTCGTAACGAGATTTTAATTTCCACGAAAACGTTGGTTTGTTTTGTATGACTGACACTGAATATTGTAAAGAAACTTTTGTTTGTGCAAATCTGATTATTGGACGTTTATTTGTATTCCTTTTGTTTTATTGATATTATCTACCAATTGTTTTATTTGGTACATTATTTTCTGTTCTTCACTTTTTTTTGCTGACAGAATAAATGACATGGGAAAATACTGAACAGAATTTTCCTGTCTTTACTTTTTGCTGATGTTTCAATTCAAGATTTTCATAGATTTATTCGCAATACATTTTTATTTCAAACGTCGCAAAGACCTTGGAAGCATATTAGGGAAAATAAACGATAATGATTTTATCTTTCCAACCCAAGTCTACCATTTCTATTTAAGTACCTGAATTCGTAATTTGAGATAACTTTAACCCATCGCCACCAACTCAAGTTTCAACTCTAGCGTCTTGTATTTTAAATTGATGTTTATGTGTATTAAAAACCTCCTCCATTTTTGAAGTCGATTAAAAAGGCCCTAAAAAGTAACGGGTGTAATGGAATTTGAACTTTTTCATGTAAGGCATATAGTTCGTTGTCCCAAAAATGATATTTATTTCGAATTCTCTATTCAAATATACGTATTTCTAGTAATTACTGTGAAGAAGTTAGTTTGACTATAGAGATTGGCATAATACATTTCAATACAACAAAGGCAGAATGAAACTTATCAAAGGAAGTTCTCCAATTTTACCTTAAAGGGCACAAACTGTCGTCGGATATGAAACAATGGCGGACTGTGATTGTAGATAAGTTCGCCAGAACATTCTACGTGACCCAAAGTTTCAGCTAATCAATTCAAACTGAGGGAATTAATTTATACTGTGGACAATGATTTGTGATTCGTCGCCAATCTCTTCTTAATTTTGTAATTGCTGTGGTTAGAGATAACGATTAATTTTACAGAAATGCCGTATTTTTATAGCTGGAAACCACTTATCATGACTATGAACTCAATAAAGGAGATAATTATTGAATAAAAAGACTTACAGTTACCAATTAAAACTACAGGTTTGCAAATGATTAAGAGTGACGTCATAAGATATAAACCGATCACAAAAAACTAAGCTATCACACCATTCGACAGATCCACAAAAAACCATTAACACCTACACAAGTTTCTATACAACATAAATGTAGAATTATCGAAATCGAAAAACTTTTAAAAGAGAATTTCCGCAATAAAAAGCCATTGCAAAGGCATCTTGGGAACAACAGGTGTGCGATATCAAAGGTACTTCGCAAAAGGACAGAGGGTCGCCGAACATTAGGCCGGGACATATCACACGGCCCGAATCCTATTCTTTAAGAAATAATCCAATGGGCCCATCCCGAACAGTTTTATGCTCCAGAGATTGCCATGAGAGGGATTTGAATAAAATGAATGTAAAATCTTGTCGACAGAACAGCGTCTTCAACTGATTTTACGGGATAAAGTGCCCTTTCGTTTATTGAATTATTAATACGACAAAGGAAACTGGATTTCGTTATGATGAATGTTATATTCTATACTGTAATCATACCAACTCCCGAGGTTTCGCATATCTTCTTCTCTGTCTAAAAAACTAATAGAATTACCTGTTTTCAGTTACAGATCCATCATGCTTTACTAATATTTATAAATGGGAAGTAACTATATCGTTCTGTTTGTAATGTTTTCACGCATAAACCACTGAATTAGTTTTGATGAATTTTCTATACAGATAGATTAGATTTTTATTCCTTGGGAGAATTTGCTACTTTTCTGCGGGCGAGCAAAATCGAGTAGGGAAATAAAACAAATAGTTACTTGCACATATTACATAGTGCGAGTGAGAGAAAGCAGTGGTGGCCCAGTAGTATCGGCCGCGACTTACAAGTTGTAGGTCGTGGGTTCGAACCCAGGCAGGCGCGCTTTACTTTGTGTAAATTATTTCATCACCACTGCTCTCAAAAACGGTGAGGGAAAACATCGTGAGGAAACCGGCATGTCCTAGAACCAAAAAATCGAAGACATGTGACATCCACCAACCCGCAGTGGGCCCGCGTGGTGAAGTACGTCCCATTCCCTCTCACAGAGGAGGCCTGTGTCCCGGCAGTGGGAACATTAATAGGCTGATGATGTGACATATTACATACTACATTTTATATTATCCTAAAATTGTCTAAACTCTCTCTCTATCATTTGGCAGGGGTCACCAAATGGCGGATCACGGTCCGGATCTAGACCGCCGACTATTTCGTGTAAACAGTACAGTAAAATAACTTGTGTTACTTGAGATACGTAATTTAATTATTTATCTCGCACTTTGTCTTTACTGCCAACGGAAGACCACGGAGCGCAAGATCGTCTGTAGACGCGGTGAAAAAATAACTTTCGAAGCAGACTTACTGATGAATATGTTCAAGATTTAATGAGAATAGCCTGGACCAACTTTAGTCCAAACTTTTGACGGCAAAAATTACATTATGCATATTAATTAATATTTGAAAAAAAAAACTTTAATATTTATTCAGGTATCCTTGATGGTATAGGTAGCTTTAAGGGTACACTAGTCAACGGCACGAACTATTTTGTGCGCGGGGTTAAAATGCATTTTATATCAACCGACAACACGTGCGGAAGAGATAGATGCTGTGATAAGCAGTAGGAAGCTAGTTCGCGTACGAATACACACTTTTGCAAATTTGTAGCGAAATGGATGATTTAGGACGAAACCGAGCGCGCGAAATTTTATAAACAGACCTTTTTTCATGATATCTATCTGTTCAAAATAAAATTATTTGCATTGTTGAACTACTAATTTATATCCTGTATGGAGGCCGTTTTGCAATTTTCCGTCTTCTTATGGTATTTATTCGCCCAAAACGGTGTTAAAATTGGTGTCGAAATGTGGAACTTTCGACGCTCATAACTTTCAAATATTTTCTTTTTTTACTTTTTTCTTCCATACAGGGCTAGATAATGATGAGACAAATCGATATCACTTTTCATTTTGAAGGTACATCGTCAAACAGTGGAATAATCCCTAGACTACGTTTGTATGGAAGAATTTTCGACTAGTGTAACCTTAAACTTTACGGACCGCGGTGGTCATATTATTTTTAAAAACGGATCCCAAATTTATTATAATTGGTGGCTCCTGCTCTAAGGTTTGCTGGTAGAAAACTCTACTTTGAGTTTAGCTCGCCATCGTGCATCAACTTTATTATTAGTCTTTGTTGTATTTTTGTGTACAATAAAGAATTAAGTAAGAAGAAAATAACTTAATATACCACAGTGAAAAAACAGAGTAAAAACACAAACTGACAATAAGTATTACCTTGATTTCGAGCAAACAGAATGTTCTCAGTTTACCGAGTACTAACCGACTATTTGTTAAGAAAGGCAAACAACCTCAAAAAACAGGGTTCCCCGGGCACCGTTTATACTTCGTTGTAATCGAAATTACGTCACGAATTCGAGTCGATCTTGAACGATCCTCTTTACCACCCCTATGGTGCCCATATATTGCTCAGTTTGAAGTTCGATATTCGATTTTACTTTCGAACGATAAACAGTGCAATAAAACGGACCTTTGACGACCGGCAAATTATTACTCCATTTTATTTGATCCCGCGTATGGCACAATAAATTTGAGAAAATCTCTTTTACCAATTCGGTCTACCACGAAATTTTAATAAATAACGTAATTGGGATAACAATAAATGTTACACGCCAGTAATACATTACTTTACAGGAAAATAACATTGTAAGTGGTGGAAAAGCTTACGCAAAAGTTTACACTCTCAATTCACATATTATTCCTTATTGGACAGATAATTTTGAACCCTACATCAATACATATAATAAATCTGTAGAAAAGTCCTTTTTTATACATCTAAAATAGTTCAAAAAAATAGCCAGGGTGGTATAGGATAACCCATTTGCATTTTTTTATGTTTTTTCTGTTTATCTGTTTAGTTGTGCACGTATCACGTAAAATGTACGAAACCAATGTAGATATCATTTATACATAGGTCTGGCATATTCTAAAAGAAAATGTGCCTCGTGAATAAATTGAAAAGTCCCCGAGACGCCTAGTCGAGCTTTATATTCTGAATTTTCTTTGAGAAAAGGAGAAAATTCGTCGCGCCTAAGAAAACCCTTGAACACGACAAACTTTAGGAAAAACAAGACGTTAACACTTCAGGGATTTGCAAACCCTAAAAGTTTTTCCATTTTCATCTTTTTCTTAGAATGTTTGCGTATTTCCAATATATTTATTTTTAAGCCAATTTGTCTTATACAATAAAGTTACTTACTGGCTGACTGGTAAGTCAATATTCGTCAATTTAGGATAATACTATGTCAACAATTAATTAGAAAAATCTGCCAATATTAGGTTCCAGCTATTCATTAGGTACATCTAAATTAACCCATATTTCAACAATTTAGATTAGATGTACTATGAATAAGTAATTATCTATTGAGTATAAAGTTATGAAAAGTTTCATACAAAAACATCCATATTCCTTCATAATCCGTATCCACACGAAACTAAGCGCCGGATCGGTCAAGAGATAAAAGTATTTAAAAAACATATAAAATATTCATACTGGATTTTGGTAACATTTCGTTTCCATTCCACGAATTAACTTCATGGATAAATTTCGTAAAGCCTTTTTAAAACGGACCTAATTTTTAGAAACAACAAAGGAATACTTTGTGTTCATATTTAAATTGATTATCATGAAGTAGATACATTTTTCCCGATATTATTTACCTTAACAGCTTCCTAATCGCCGGTTCTAAAACTTATAATTTGACCAGGCTTCTAACAAAACTATCGCATACAACTTTTATGAAACTGTTCTATTACAAATTTTTGCAACGTACTTCCAGCTAAACTGAAAATAACGGTACCAGAAACCGAATAGTTATTGTGTGATACATATAACGGTACTTATTCAAATATTTAAAAAAGTGTTACTACAGGTGTAAAATTTACTTACCGATCATTATTATCCACCAGCGACTACGTTGATCCTTAATCCTTACAAATATACTTTAAAAAGTTTTTAACACAGCGTAAACCAGGCAAATAATTGCCCGAGAAATGCTAGATAATTTTAGTTTTTAATTCAAAGCGTTTATAAGGTGTAAAAGGTAAAGGCGCAACCACTAAACTCAGCCCTTTGTAGTCAGCCGAAATGGAATGGGTTAGGGAAGTTCGCGCGCAGAGTGCCCCGAACCGACTGAATCGTATCCGGGATGGCTTTTCCCGATTTTCCATGAAAGTACAACTTTGGGAAGGATGCCTCGCTCGGATCTCTCGGGAGCTTACTTGACCCCAGACAGCGCCATCTATGTTTGATGCGCGTAAGTGAGCAGCGACATCTACTATGTATTGCGGAACTAAATTGTCCGTGGGAGAGGTAAATTCTTTGATATTCGAGCGTGCCTGTGGTGGAGCAGATTATTGTAGCTGTAGATAGGTGGCTCTGTTTTAATAGTCAATTTTCCATTCTTGTTAGGTGATAAATCTTAACAAAGTAGGAGTGCAAAGATATTTAATTTATAAGAGTAGCATGAATAAGAAACATGTACCTTAGTTATCATACTTAAAACCTACAGAATAGTATGTGAGTAGAAGAGAGAGTAGAAGAAAAGTAAATTTTAAAATGTTGCCTGCAATGACACATAAAGCGGCATCAAGGTGCCTTTAATTCACTAGAACTGCAATCAACCAGGATGTCATCGAGTGCCAAATATTTACTACGTTAATATTAGGTGTAGCTGGCAGTGTTTTCTGTTAAGTCCAAACAAAACAAAATAAAAAAGCTGAACTATCTAGCAAAACAGCCTATGTCCAGCAGTGGACGTCTTTCGGCTGATATGATGATGATGATGATCTAGCTAAAACTTTATTATGAAAAATCTGTAAAATTTAGTACAAAACACATGATTATCAAACACAATTTCATCAAAATCCAAAAAAAGTTGAAAGTAATCTGAATAATGGCTTTCGATTCATTTATTTTTTTAATAATGTTTGAAATTAATGCAAGTTATATCAATATTGAATCCATAATGCTACTCTAAATCATGGCACGTTGTTTATTGAAATAATGTAATTCCACAGATAATATAATACTTAGCATAATAATAATTCATAAGACTGATTGGATGTCCGGATATCTTTACTCGTAAAGGAGTTCCACAGGGTTCAGTTCTTGGGACCTTTCTTAATTATAGTCGATAGTATTAGGAGCATTTAATCTATACTAATATTATAAAGCTGAAGAGTTTGTTTGTTTGAACGCGCTAATCTCAGGAACTACTGGTTGTAATTGAAAAAATCTTTTTGTGTTGGATAGTTCATTTATCGAGGAAGGTTATCTACACTAATATTATAAAGAGGAAAGATTTTTTTGTTTGTTTTTACCGAATAGGCTCCGAAACTAAAGGACCAATTTAAAAACTTCTTTCACCAATAGAAAGCTACATTATTCCTGAATGACATAGGCTTTTTTAATCCCGAAAACGGCTCCTGTGGGGTGGTCCACGGGAGCGAAGTCGCGGGCAACAGCTAGTAGGCTATATAACATCACGCTACGACCAATAGGAGCGGAGCATAAATAAAAAATGTTGCAAAAACGGGAAAAAAATATTTTTTGAGAGCTTCCGTTGCGTGCGCTGCGTTAGTGGTTAAAGTTACGCAACATACATGTATATAGGGTAGGTAGGTAGGTAGCTAGTTGACGGGAGCGAAGCCGTGTGGGTCAGCTAGTAATAGATAAACTTTATTACATTTTAAGATGTCAAGATGCACAAAAGATTGCTATTACCAAAGTATAGGTATATGTAAACAGGTGTAATCGAGCCATACATAAATCTCGCAATTTTTTTGAAAAAATCTTACGAAAGTATTTTATTTCCTTACCTGCTTTAAATCGAACCCAATTAGCCTATACTGTCCCATTGCATTGCATTCCTATCCCTTTCTTTCCCACAGAATTGTGTTATCTGTCCTTTCAGTAGGACTAATAGTACATTACTGCAGAATCCAGTAAGTAAGCCTTCCTGGCCAAGTATGAGTTAACCGGACCGAACCGCAGGTGAGGTCCGGTTATATACGAGGCCAGGATGGCTTTCTTACTGGTTGAGGCTTGTATAATGCTTTTCTCAAAAATGAAAGAAAGTTTAACAACAAATTCGTTTAATTAATATTGAAGGTTACATTCATAATAAGGCAATTACTGATAGATAATATTGTGATCGATTTACCGGGGACATTTATATTTGTTTGTTGTAAGTCTTGATTAACGGACTCAAAAATATATCTATCTCATAAAATGTCATACCAAAAAGAGAGATAGATTTATATTTGGAGCCTCCCTCCTATAATCATGTTATAATGGCTCAACTCTAATCTGTATCTGGCTGGTTTTTTTTTTTCTAAGCAGATCTGAAGAGGATGACCTACTGTCTAGAGATGGGTGTTTTCGGTTTTTTGCACAAACGGTTATGTAACCGATGTTACAGTTTTCATATCGATATCGAAAACGGTTTTCAGATATCGATATAATTTAGTACAGTTTGCATAAGTTAAAATGTTATTTAGATGAGCAAAGTAACAACGAACGCGAAATAATACTTAGAAAGAGAGGTAGCGCATAATTATGGTTCCTATCGGTTGTGAAGTTTGCGTTTTGGTCGTAGTTGTTTAAGTTTTGACTTATTCGTTCTCGCACGCTAGTAAGGTTTTTATTAGATACAGTTCTTGTAATATCGGTTATTTTGATATAGACATCGATAAGATATGATATATAACGCATATCCGATATAAGTTACGTTTTGATATATCGGACCAATCCCTACAACTGTCCAGTAAGTAAATTTCATACTTACTTACTGGACAGTAGGAGATTCCAAATTTAAAATCTCGCTTCTTACTGGACAGTTGTGAATAAGTCTCCGGTAAAGTTCACTTTCTGGATACTTTTTAGAGATGTTATGACAACATTACATACCATTTTTGAGAAAAAATATTTTCCATACCTTATATAATAAAATATTAAGTAAATAAGTATTTCAAAACTTTTCCAGTTGCTTATCAGATGCTGGTCGAACAAAATTTGAGTATCGACATCGAAAGAAGAAGAAGTATTCCAAATATTTGTATTTCGAATACTTCTTTACCGGCCATGTTGCCACCGCGTGGTACCGCTTATACTGCTTGGCTGCGCGAATGCTGTCTGCTGTAGGCAACCTTACAGGCTGGCATGAAAATTGTTTCTAGCTGGTTTGAACATCGGATTTCATTCATGATGTAAAATTTTATCTTTATAAGAATGGATTAATTAATAATTTTATTTAACTGAGTTCAATCACTGTCACGGTGAAGCACCGCCGCTTCACAGTACCAATCAAAGTTGCCAAATTAGGCTCTTAATTTAGACCACAATTTTCAAGGACGTCGTAGCTTACCTATTATAAAATTCTTGTTACAACTCTATAAAAAAATCTTAACTTAGCACCTAAAACCACCGAAACAAATGGATGCATAGGAATCCATTATTATTGTATTGTTATGAAATATCCAATTTTCGTCACAAGAACGTGACGGGCAACGGATTACCACAGTTTTTTTTTTTTTTTTGTTATGGTTTTGCTCCTGACTCTAGTCTAGGTCAGAGGTGACAGAGACCGAGTCGACGATGGAGTGAGCTTACCCAGAAGAAGCCTGTTCACTCTAACTTTGAAGGGATTCGGGTTGAATGCGTTCGGAAACACAGACGCAGGCAGTGAGTTCCATTCATTCGCTGTGCGCATTATGAAGGATGTTTGGAAGCGCTTGGTGCGAATTGATGGAATGGCAACAAGGTAAGGATGATAACTTGCAGTGCGGCTAGATGTCATAGTTTATAAAAGGAATTACTTCAATATTCTAATTTACTTTTTTATAAGCAGGATACTTTGTTAAGTATTGTTCGCAGCATCGATCACATTAAAATTTTAAATCTAACCATATAAACGGATATAAAACTTAGTCTCAACTCATTGGTGCAATTTGAGAAAATCTTTATTTATTAACTCCTGAAGAAATATCTACTACTATCGGCCGCGACTTACAAGTGGTAGGTCGTGGGTTCTAACCCAGGCAGGCGCTTTACTTTGTGTAAATTATTTCATCACCACTGCTCTCAAAAACGGTGAAGGAAAACATCGTGAGGAAACCGGCATGTCCTAGAACCAAAAATTCGATGACATGTGACATCCACCAACCCGCACTGGGCCCGCGTGGTGGATTACGGCCCATCCCCTCTCACAGAGAGGAGGCCTGTGTCCCAACAGTGGGAACATTAATAGGCTGATGATATGATGTGAAGAAATATCCTTGTCTAAGTATTAGGTACCTTAATCACAAATGTACCTAGCTGTTTACATTAAGATATTTTTTATGTTAGTAATTTGATGTTTTTTTTTCGATCGCGCGGTTTACGCTAATCGGTTTGAAATAATTGTCTTCCATTTAATTATTTCACAAACATTTTCTTTAAATTAGTTAATGTTAACACGATCGAATAAGTATTAAAGTTTGCTCTTCGACCATAGAATAGAACATAAAACTCCACGTTATCATATTAACTAATTAATTTGAGAAGAGACACAGTTCTTACAGTATATCCTAGATTTCCTTATTTACTAGACCAACGAACAGCTAAAGATTAGTTATCACAAAATATCATTAACTAATATTTAATAGTTCTGTTTTCTTCGAAAGACGTCATTCGAATAGTGCCGTGGTAATTAAATGGCATTCGAATAAATTGATTTCCGTCTCCCAAGATTAGAATTATAATAGTTTTAGTTAATCAAAGCGTCACTATCTACCATTAACTTGCTTGAATACTTACGTTAGTATTACAGACTTCTAAACGCAGCTTACTAATAGCAATATCCGTTACACTTTTACTTTTATTTGTAAGATGTAGATGTAGTTAATATAATTTTATATGATATTATCTTGGCTAGGACCACGTATTATGGCGCAACTTGTGAGAAGCTTTTACTCAATTTTCCAGCAGGGAACTGCGATAGGCCCAGTTGATTGATATGGTTTTAATTTTAAGGGAATTTATTGTATTTTTTGGTAACAGTGACATATATTCGATTGAGGCCAATAGTAAATACCTAGAACCTTGGTATTTAAAAAACAATGTTCTTTTTACATCAATTTACTGTAAAATAATAACAGATGAATAATAATTGTTAAATAGGGCTGTGAAAATAAATGAAGGAGAACAAGGCATTTATATTGGTGGCAGCGGTGTGATACGAAACTGATCAGGGAAACAGGGTGGACTGGGGCAGACAAATATTTATTTAACAAGAGACTGCATGATAATCTCACAAAATACTTATTATAAAATCAACTTTATCCTATGAAGGTAAAAAAAAAATAATTCCTATCATTCTAAAAAATGTGGGTACTAGGTACTATAGGAGCACATCTGCATAACCTTTCGGTGAATATAGGCGTAATATTATGTATGTGAAGAAGAAAACACTTCTAATAACAAATTGAATTGAGAACTGCCTACATGCAGCTGATGCACTGAACTGTCCAAGTTGCCAAATAGAACAAGAACAACAACACCGAATATTTGTCTCGAGTATGTATTTTATTTTTAGCCTATCCTATGTCACGTCTACGCACGGGTTTCCCTTCTATATTATTATCTAGATCTCGCGATCACGTATTCGTCATGTATATAGTATAACATTTTCAATGAATGTTCTTGATTGTTTTTTGCACAACAATATTCAAAGTAATAAGAACAGGGGGTGACCATAAGCTCTTAGAGCGGTATCAATTTGAGATCGAATAAGGGATAGATAGATAGATAGATAGATTCATTTATTTGCCTGAAATATGATATGGTACAGATCTTATAATACACATACAATAGTTCTTCATATTCCGCCTACTCAATTCGGCATGCAAATTTTGTGATCATGATGATTCTAATTTACTCGATTTAAACAAAACAATAAACTCCAATGTCAACAATACTAAATCAAAAATCATCCACAATACAATAAAAATCAAATTACAAATGTCAAAGCAAAATAATCAAATTACAAATTGCATAGATGTCAAATTTAACATGAAAACCAAACAAATGAATAAATTCTAATTTATTCAATGCAAATTATCTACAATAAAATAAAAATCAAATTACAAATGTCAAAATAGTTATTTATGCTACAAGTGCGTAAAGTAGCTGATTTCCGATGAGTGGGTAATTGGACACGAGTCGGAAACTAATCGTGCAAACTATTCAGTTTAGTAAAAAAAATATTAGAAACCTCAATATCATTTTTGAAGACCTATCCATAGATACCACGATACACGTATGGATTTGATGAAAAATAAAAATTGAGTTTCAGTTCTAAGTATGGGGTACCTCCAACATTTATTGTTTTTTTTTCTATTTTTGTGTGAAAATCTTAATGCGGTTCACAGAACACATCTACTTACCAAGTTTCAAAAGCAAAGTTCTTATAGTTTAGGAAAGTGGCTGTGTCATACGGACGGACAGAATGAATGACGCATCCATAAGGGTTCCGTTTTTTGCCATATGGCTACGGAACCCTAAAAAACTGCTCTGTAAGCCGGAGCAAAACTCCATACCAACGAAATAAAAGTATTTTGTTAAAAAAGCGGATATATCAAATATGACCACGAATAAATCTGGACAGTTGGCCCTAAGAAGTATTAATCATAGCATACGAACGTTGGAAATGATGAAGGGTAGGAAATATCGTGTGATTTCCTACTTCCTCCTGAGAAGGGGAATGAGATCATGGGACTGTAGTAGGGAAGTGGACATCATAAACGACACTGATTGGTAAGGGTTGGTAACACACGATTACCTATCATATCATACTAATATTATAAAGAAGGCGAAAGTTTGTGAGTAACGGCTGGACGGATATGGATGAAATTTGGCACAGATATAGGTAATAGTCAGGAATAGCACATAGGATACTTTATATCCCGGGTATATGTCCCCTCGGGATAATTTTCGAATTGCATGTGGGCGAAGACGCTGACAGAAGCTAGTAAAAAAAATTGCCTTTTACTGAAGTACTTAACTTAATGAAGTATAATAGTTATTTATGCTACAATTACGGAAGGTATGTGATTTCTGATGAGTGGATAAATCGACGAGTCGAAAATCATCTTACGTACATGTATCATACAACATTTTACTATGTATTGTGCGAGGAAAAAAAAATATATATCTGAACCAAGCAAGAAATTAATAATAAAATGGCGGGCTTATTTAAGCGCGCTCAGCATATCCACAGATTAACTACTAGTTAATCCTCGGACATATCTACTGCGCGTGTGCAAATAGCTGTCACGTTGTAACGCAAAAAGGCACAGGCAAAATATTCATTCTGCCAAACATATTAAATGAATTTTTAAAGACGCCTTTAATGAAGTATTAGTTTTATTTTACCTTTTATATCTTCTTTTTTCTGTACTTAACTATTTTTTTAAACTTTTCTTAAATAATAAAACTCTATGCGGCGGGCTGACGTTGGAGTTAAAAATTAAAATATACAGGAAAGTTAAAAGCACTAGTAAAAAAAAGTGACACTTTCCACACAGTTTGGTTGCTTGTAAAACGCTCTTTTCGAGGACATGCATTGTAAAACACTTTTAAAAATAATCATAATTATACCTAACTTCTACCGACGTGCCCACCCGTGTCCGAGCCTCGCTCTTCGTCCCTCGTTAAAGAGGTGACGTGAGCAAGCTCTACGGTATTCTGATCCGTCAGTATACCTGGTATGACATCAGTAGGTGGTCACTGTACAGGCCAACAACCGTCGGTGGCGACCGACACGGGACTTACCTGACCCTGGGGTTGCCACCGGAGGAAGCCGAAAAGGTCCTGGGGCGGGAGCGACGGATATCGTACCTTTTAGGGTCGATATACGTGCGCTTCTGGCCCACGAGCCGACCCTCCGACACCCAGACTGACAGCACTGACACAATGATAGAACCAACGGCGACACAGACGAGCGACACGGATTTTGTTTTGTTGATTTTGCACGGACATTGTCCAACTCGAGGAGGAGATGACTCGAGCGGCAATGGCCGATGATGCCGAATTAACACTGCCCGCATCACCCGGCTGGAACGTGCAGCTTCTTGCTTCATCGCCGGGGGATGTGCACGACGACGAGCATTACCGGGAGGTGGAGACGGAGGGACTTTCTGATGGATCCGTCTCCGACTAAATCCACTCCACCTCCACCAACACCCATCAACATCATCCAAACAAACCTCCAGCATAGCCAGACTGCCACGGCTAGCTTACGCAGGGCACTGGAGGTAAAACACCGAACCATCGCACTGATCCAGGAGCCGTGGATCAGAAACAACAGAATATGTGGCCGCGGTAACATCGGAGGTAAGATAATTCTCGACACACATGGCTCAGATAAGCCAAGAACCTGCATCTACATACCCAATGAAATTCTTTTTACGCCACTGACCCAATTCTGTTCCAGAGACCTGACAGCTGTCAGGCTCCAAACCGAAGTTAGCGTTCTGGATGTTGTACTGGCCTCGGCATACATGCCAGGCGAGGACACCGACTGCTCGCCAAAGGAGTTGGCTGACCTGGTGCAGCACTGTGAGCGCGCTGATTTGGACCTGATCATCTGCACCGACTCAAACGCCCACAACCCGCTCTGGAGCAGCGACACACCGAATTCCAGAGGAGAGGTACTATCCACCTTTTTATTCTTCACTAATCTTAACATTGTTAACCGCGGCTCAGAACCCACTTGGGTCACGGTCCGCGGACAAACGATCATAGACCTAACACTCGCTACAGAAAACGCGACAAACCTCATCACAAACTGGCACGTATCGGACGAACCTTCTTGCTCAGACCACAGAAGAATCCGCTTCACACTAACTACAAACACTAAAAAATTGTAGTTCAAAAACTAAAAAACACGCTTTATTGGTAAGGATAATGGGACAAACTGTTTAAATTATTGCATTGTCATCGGTCCTTGATAAGTGTGCAAAGTTTCAAATCAATCCAATGTTTTGAAGTGGGTGAAAATCACGTTCAAAGATTCCGTTACATTGATACATTGTTACATTGATACATTGATACATAGATACATACATACCAAGCTAATAAAAGCGTGTTAAAAACCCGCACCGAGGCGAAACCCGAGGCGCACAAATGTGCCCGGATATAAAAGCCTCCTGGCTTTGCTTTTAGCTAGACATCTAGCACTAGTAACCATAAGGGACCAAGCACAATTAGAATACACTGTAACAAAATTATCCAAATACCTAACCGAAGCTTACCACGCATGCTGGTAAATCAAGAGCGCCGCAAAGCAGGAACGAGAGGAACCTCTGGTGGAACGCTGAACTTGGTAAACTCAGAGAAACGCTACTTAAGCAATTTAACAGAGCAAAAAACACGAGACTCCCGGAAGACTGGGAGATATACAAAGAAACCTAATATGTATACAAAAACCAGATTAGAACCGCCAGGAGATCGGCATGGCAGAAATTCTGTGAATCCATTGAGACAAATAATGAAGCCGCCAGGGTACGGAAGATACTATTAACCGATCAGGACCGTACCCTGGGCGCGCTGAAAAAACCGACAACTCATACACACAAACTGATTATGAGACCAGCAAGGTCCTCCTCGAAACTCACTTTCCGGACTGTCAAATCCTGGAGGATAGGACGTGGGAAACAGGTACCGAATGGACTCCAACGGAACAAGATTGGTCAAGAGCCCACAACATATTAACAGTAGACCGGATAAAATGGGCTGTCAACACCTTTCAACCTTTCAAGTCGGCGGGGCTGGATGGCATTTTCCCAGCCCTGCTGTAGTGGGGGATAGATTATCTAACACCATGGCTGTTGGAAATCTATCGGGCCTGCTTAGCACTCAGATACATACCTTTCGCATAGCGGGAGGTGAAAGTCATCTTCATACCCAAACCTGGAAAACTGATTTCACACAACCCAAGGCGTATAAACCTTTAAGCCTCACATCCTTCTTACTGAAAACCCTCGAGACTCTGCGATAGGCACATCCGTGTTGGGCCGCTCCGAGTAAAACCACTCCATAAACAACAGCATGCAAACTCCACAGGCAAATCAGCAGAATCCGCGTTGCACAACTTGGCTTCTAAAATTGAATGCGCAGTGGACCATAAATGCTCAGCACTGGCTGCCTTCATTGACATCGAGGGCGCTTTCGATAAGACCACGTTCAACAGTATAAACACGGCCCTCGACAGACACAGTATAGACCCGACTCTAGGAGGCTGGATCACCAACATGCTCAAACTGCGAGCGGTTCATGTTACGGTTAACGACACTACAAGGGCTGTCGTTGCGAAGGGCTGTCCACAGGGGGGCGTACTTTTGCCATTCTTGTAGAACCTGGTAGCAGACAGCCTCATCAAAACACTCAACGACAAAGGTTATTTCACTGTTGGCTACGCGGATGATATAACAATAATAATAAACAGGACCCACGAAAACACTCTATGCAATCTCATGCGTCAAGCCCTAAAACTAGTAGAGGTATGGTGCAGCGAGGAACAACTCTCAGTGAACCCCACAAAAATGGAATTAATTCTCTTCACTAAAAAGAGGAAACCAATGCCAATGCAGCTACCGAGATTCTTTGCCAAGTACCTGGGAATCTACTCACCACAGTCATTCGATCAATCATTACATACGGCTCGTTGGTCTGGTGGCCCAGGACAGACCTAAGCACAGCTCAGAGAGATCTCGAAAAACTGCAGCGGTTTTTTTGCGTTGCAATCACTAGCAGTATGAGAACTACACCCACAGCCGCCCTACAAGCAATGCTGGGACTGACACCTCTGCATCTTATCGTGCGGGAGTAGGCAGCCCAGGTCGCTTTTAGACTCCATCTATAAGGTACCCTAACTAAAGACTCCAGGGTTAAGCGCGTGCGTGTGTGACGCATAAAAGAAGACGCGATCAAGCGAAAACCGATGTTAGCATCGCCATGCGACAAAGCCCCATAAACACACCACTTTCATAGGCACTACGACATAACACTTACAGAAGAACAATGTGACCTACTTAGGCCCGAAGGAGATGAGAGTGTACACCGACGGGTCGAAAACGGACTCCGGTACCGGAGTCGGAGTCTTCTCACACGACCTAAATATAAATATACCCAGACCGCTAGACAAATTCAACACCGTCTATCAGGCGGAGTATGTGGGCATAATACTGGCGGTCCACGCCCTAGAAGCCAGGAGGGTTACGGACACCCACATACGTATACTCTCCGACAGCGCCTCAGTCCTCCAATCCTTACAGAAAAAATATATTACATCGAAATTAATACTAGAATGTCACAACGCACTAGAACAACTAACTGTATCTAGTCGTAACACGGTGACACTGCAATGTATAAAGGGACACAGCGGATCGTTAGGCAACGACGAGGATCCAGCACGGTGGTCTATGGACCCGAACCTGTCTTACCCAAAACCTGTCATCCCCTTCAACCAAATACGTAGGTGGCTACAGGAATTCACCCAGATACAGGCGGGAAACTGGTGGACCTCGGCACCGGGCTGTTATAGGCAGTCCAAAGAAGCTATGCCATCTTTGGACAGTAGTCTTACCAGACGTCTGCTACGTATGGACAGGAGTGGCCTGCGAATGGTGACGGGGACCATCACGGGACACTGCCCACTTAACAAACACTTCCACACAATAGGCATAACGGACAGTCCTCTATGCAGGGCATGCATGGAGACTGAGGAAACCGTTGTGCACGTTCTCTTTGGAATGCACAGGAGTCATACAGATAAGAACACAAACCCTCGGGTCACCCAGATCTTACACGTACGTTCTAAGGAAACCAGGAGCCCTAATAAGATTCTGGAGGGAGGTGGGCTGGTTGGAATAATCCACCCAACGGCCGCCATGGCCCACGCACAATGGTCCACCAAGTGGACTAAGTGCGGAAACCAAACCCCATAACATAGAACATACCTAACTTCTTAGAGAAATCATCTGACTTATTTATTTTCCTTTCGCTCTCAAGTGTTTCTCATCGCCATTCGTATCAGTTGCCTATATTATTTTACTGAAACAAACTGGTATTTTTTTTTAAATAATTCTGCTAGCTACATATTACTGCAACCAAGAAAAGCAGAAAGTTCACCAGAAGTAAGTTTAATTTTGTACTCTTACCAAGCAAAACTGAGTTTATCTCTAAGGCAGGTTCAAATTCGTAACCTAAATTATCTAATTAGATCATTTACTGGTTTGTTTATTTCCAAATGCTTTACGCCAAAATTACTTGTCTACGATCAAAACAGTCTACAGAAATAATTGTTTAGTGAAATAACTATATTTTTTTTTTCTAAAATTACTGTTATAAGTGTAAATAAATAATACGTAATCAAGAAACAACAAAATTATTTATTTCAATAATATTTTTGCGTCGTTATGTAAAGGCAATAGCTTTTTTTGGTCCAAATACGCCGATTTTTTTTTTTCCGAATTTCGATGTTCCGATTTTCAAAAGTCCGAATTACATAATACCTTAGAATTTCCCATTTCGCTTCTTAGTCACGTTTATAAGTTGTTTTCGAGAGTCGTCACGAATCGTCTAGCGCGAAGACTCGACGAGTTTCAGCCACCGGAGCAGGCCGGATTCCGAGGAGGATACAGCACTATAGACCACATCCACACGTTGCGGCAAATTATACAAAAGTCGGAAGAGTATAATCGGCCCCTGTGTTTTGCTTTTGTGGACTATGAGAAGGCTTTTGACTCCATCGAAACGTGGTCTGTTTGGGGTTAGACAAGGGGACGTAATTTCCCCGAAATTGTTTCGGGTGCAGGTATATTCCACAGAGAGCACGTCCATGTCAATAGGTATTGTTTGGGGCTTAGCTCCGCAATCGCAATATGGGTCATTGGAGTACCCAATGACCCATATTGCGATTGCGTTGTTTTTTTTAAACATATAAAAGTAGTTTCGGCTCAGTTCTCAAGTATGCAAGCAATTTCTAAGCACCCTTAGAATGAAAGTGACCTAAGTAATTAAAAATTTCTGTAATTTCTGATGTTGATATAAGACTGTTTTGAAAAAGAGCCCGAATTATGAGTACAACGGTCACTTTAGTACTCAGTCAATACTTTTTTGAAGAGGATTTGCTCATTGCCTACAAAATGCATTTTTTAGTTTAGTCACTTTCATTCTAAGGATGCGACTGATATTCCTTCTAAGACTACGTCTTCTAGGTTAAAGCACTTCAATTTGAGATATCCTACACTTGCGAATATTCCAATTGGTTGCACCACGATTTGGCCGCCATGTTTGTGACGTCAATTATGACGTTAAAGGAATTGACTAAAATATCCGAAATTTAGTGCAATAAAATATATATATATATATAAATATATATATACCTAATAGCTAATATTATTCAATGATGTGTGAAAATGGATTTATAAAGGCTAATTTCGATAATATACATGATGTCATAAAACATATTATCATGGACGATTTGGAAATTTTGATCATAAATAAAGTATTAGTGTTATTACATGTTATTGTTTTTTTTTTCATTTTTATTTAACTTTTTGGCAAGGCGTGTTATTTTTTAATGATCAAATTAAGAAACTAATACGAATCTAAAACTAAACAACAACTTAATAAACAAAAAATTAAAAAAAAACTAGTTAAATCTAGTTAGACTTAGATCATTTCTTGGAACTTAGGTATTATAGATTGCTAGGTACTTGGCTATTGTGCGATCCCCGTCGTGGCCTTCTCGCTACTTGTGTCCTAGACTCCTAGTTCATAGATAGGGTTTCGTCGCCGGCAATTAGGATGTCGTTTGACCTAAAAGTGTGCCAAATGATCTTCACAACAAAAAAAAATGATGTCGTTTTGAGATTAGCTCGTCGCACTGCTTGAAACCATTTACTCGTATTTAGACATTTAACATCTTGAAACATATTTTAGCAAGTTTTTTCTATAGTATTCGTACATTATAGTAAGAAGCAAGCACGATAACTTTTCAGGTCCGACATTTTTGATACTATCAATATATTGATGATAATAACAAGATTGAATCGGTTAAAAGTCTTGACACTGTCTCAGCTGTGTGCTATATATATAGAAATTAAAATCGTGGATTGTTCGAGAACTGTAGGCGTATTTACGGTACTGGAAACAAAATTTATTTTTTGCGGCTTCGCTCCAGTCAACTAACCTACCTTACCTACACTACCCTATCTACTCCTATCTACCCTGCCTACCTATCCACCTACCCAAACTAGCAAACTACAGTGCCCTACCTTACCTACCATGCCCTACCAACCCTACTTACCTTAATCTACCTACCCTACCCTATCTACCCTACTCTACCTACCTCATACCTACCTACCCCACCTGCCTGCATAGGCAGGTAAGGTAGGTAAAAAAAAATTGCTTGGTAGTTTGGTGGATACCTACCTACCAAGCAATTTTTTTTTAAACCTTCACTGTATTCTGGTAAACAAAACAAAATAGAATTATTCAAATCTGTCAAGCCGTGTTCAGGTTTTTTGCAATTCGCAAAACGAATGGAAAATAAATTTTGTTAATAATTTTATTTCGTTCGTTTTTCAGTTGTTTTAACAGTTATTCTGTTATTCGGGGTGGAGATAAATCTAACAAATTAAAGATTATGTAAATCGGTCCAGCCGTTCTCGAGTTATGCATGGTGTAACTAACACGACTTTTTTATTTATAAAGATTTCATATATAACTTGTTAATTATTTGTCATAAAACGTATATACCTACTTATGATCTTTTCCTTTATTACACATTTTTTTTGTTGTTTATTAACCCAATGCCGAGTTAAAAAATGAAAGTGGCCTGAATTTAATTAGTTAGACACTAACAAGTAACACTATCCTCATTAGAGACGACATCAAAAAAATAAATAAAGAAATTAAGTAATTTGTTAATTTATATTTACCGTTAACTTTGCAGTTATTAGCAGTTGTAAATGATTAAGTAATTATCTGAATCATTAATGACAAAAACATACTCGGGAGGGGAATCACTTTGTATTGCACTTGTTTTGTTCAAAAGCGCCCGAATATTCCGTTTTTAGGATTCCGTACCCAAAGGGTAGAAACGGGACCCTATTACTGAGACTCCGCGATCCGTCTGTCTGTCAGTTCGTCTGTCACCAGGCTGTATCTCATGAACCGTGACGGCTAGACAGTTGAAATTTTCACAGATGATGTATTTCTGTTGCCGCTATAACAACAAGTACTGAAAACAGAATAAAATCAATATTTAGGTGGGGCTCCCATACAACAAACGTGATTTTTTGCCGTTTTTTGCGATAATGGTACGGAACCCTTCGTGCGCGAGTCCGACTCACACTTGGCCGGTTTTTTCTTTTAAGTCTCAATTCTAAATATCAAAAGAACTGATACGAACTTTTTTAATACGGTGACATGTGTATTCAGCTAATATAACTGAGAATGAATGACCAATTTTCAAATTAATAAGTCATGAGCATGTCTTTAAATTTATTACGTTCTTAAAATTTTATCAATTAGTTTCCGAGTCAATTATTTTCCAAAATACTCTAACGAGACATTTTTTTAAATTATAGCAAAGGCATATATAAAATTCAGAGTTGGTACGTTAGTTTGCATCTTGAAAATCTTCGAGTATTTGAATATATACCTCACATCATTATCATTACATTTCCGCCAAAATACTTAACTGTCACATATCCTGACATACTAATAAGTAAATTATACTTAAACTTAATCCTTTACGATGGTATTAGTAGCCATCATCATTATCATTACATTTCCGCCAAAATTATCATGACAGTGACAAAAAATACTCCCACAAAGAATAATGATGTGCCATGAAGGACCCACAGCACGCCGCTGATTTTCAGTGGTCGTGGTACCTTTAGACTATTACTTGCCTGAAATCCTTTACGACCTACGTACATACATAATAATGTAGGTTGAAGAAAAGAAAAAGATTTTCTCCGAGAACTTCAACATGTGTAGTCAGTTAATCTTCTGTAATGACCATTGAAGTATTTAATTGTAGCCGGTAAGGCTTCTTTCTTTCCCAAATAAATTAACGACCCCACATTTGCAGGGTTACATTTTATCCCAGTAGCTATGCTCATCTCAACTCAAACTGGAAATACAGTTGTGATTGGTTTTCTTGTTTTTTTTAGGGTTCCGTACCCAAAGGGTAAAAACGGGACCCTATTACTGAGACTCCGCGATCCGTCTGTCTGTCTGTCTGTCCGTCTGTCACCAGGCTGTATCTCATGAACCGTGACAGTTGAAATTTTCACAGATGATGTATTTCTGTTGCCGCTATAACAACAAATACTAAAAACAGAATAATATAAATATTTAAGTAGGGCTCCCGTACAACAAACGTGTTTTTTTGGCCGTTTTTTTGTGATAATGGTACGGAACCCTTCGAGCGCGAGTCCGACTCGCACTTGTCCGGTTTTTTTTATTTTACTTTAATGTGCTCAAGTGCAAGATCCCAGATGCCCCAAACATTACCGAATTCTTTCAACACAAAATCAGTGGAAGTTTTAGTACCTATGTACTTTGGACGTACATAATTTTCATTCAATACCTACCACACATTTTGTGTAGAAAGATTTTTGTTTTTTTTAAAGAAAAACATTGCCCCACACTAGGAATTTCTCCTGTATCGTGGGTGCGTTTACAAACATATAAACTCACATACACAAACACCCAGAGCCGGAACAACTATTTGTAGATCAATTCAGAATCGTCTGGGGCATCTAGGATCTGGCTCTATTGAGCACACATTTGTCAAGCTGAAGAACCATGTGCCAAACTCGACCTAAGTAAATACCAAAGCGTTTTCCACCATAGAAAAAGAGATATTTTTACCCGTCTGCGGTAGGGTAATGTTTTTCGAGCGTATGTAAGATGTATGTCCATTTCTATAGCATGCTCACATCCCAAACGGCTTGATGGATTATGACATATGAGGTGTAGTTAGATTCGTCTCAATTGTAGGAGTGATATAGACTATATCATTTTTACAAAATAGTACCCTAAAAAGGAGGCGAAACATATATATATACATATATACACAAATATATATATACATATTGTAACAGTTATAAGTATGACAAATTCTAGCTAAGCGTAAGTTTGATAGCAAAATAAATAATCATTTACCACATATTTTTTTTTTTTTTTATTTCTTCTTTGGACTTCTTTGGATAACTCGTTCATTACTAAAACTGAAAAGTCTAATATAAAAAAAATATATCTAAAAAAACCCGACTGCTGAAAATGAATTAACTGAAAAGAGAAAAACAAGTACTATGTAGTAATAATAACATTATGAGGTGCTGCAGGCCTTTGGCTGCAACAAACAAAAATGATTGAAAAACCCACCAAAACTTCGTTTGTCACCGCGGGCAGCACCTCATAATCTATACTAATACTAATATACTTATACTAATACTAATATATAATATATATAATATAATGTAATATATAATATATATATATAATATAATATATATATAATATATAATCTAATATATAATTATTATTATTTATTATTATTATATATTATATTTATATTTATATTTTATATTATATAATATATTATACATTATTATTATATAATATTATAAAGAGGTATTATAAAGAGGTAAAATTTGTAAGTTTGTATGTAGGGGGTAATCTCTGGAACTAATGAACCAATTCTAAAAAATTTTTCACTGGTAGAAAGCTACATTATTCCTGAGTGCTATAGGCTATATAACATCACGCTACGACCAATAGGAGCAGAGCATAAATGAAAAATGTTGAAAAAACGGGAAAGAATATTACTTTTTGAGGTATAGGGTAGGTGTAGGGTAGGTGCGTAGCCAGTTGACGGGAGCGAAGCCGCGTGGGACAGCTAGTATTTAATATTATTATATCTAGTACCTATTTTTTCTCTTTTCAGTTAATTCATATTTAGCAGTCGGGTTTTTGTTTATGTTTACTATAAAAATACTAACTAAACTCTTTTTGGGAAAATTTCTTAACAAAAAAGAGTTATTTTCTTTCTTTTTTTTTCTCTCTTGCTTCTTTCTTTTTAATCATATCTTGTTTAAGCGTAACAAATATTAAAATGGGTTCATTAGTAATAATTTTTAACCGACTTAAAAGAAAGGCGGAGGTTCTCAATTCAACGGAATCTTTTTTTTGTAAAAGAATTAAAAATGATTTTTATATGGATTTTCCCCGATTACTCAATGACGCCTGGAACGCCTAGTCTGCACTGATCTTGATTCTTGTTTACTTTTTCATCCCATCATTGGCTTTTATGTTCCCAGTAAGCCATCTCACACAGAATAAGTTTACATATTCGACAAATAGGTACTATTTTGGTACTACAATAATGTATATAATAAATAAATAATACTTTTAAACTCGCAAGATAGCAAAATTATTATAAACCTTGTTTTTTTAGCAGAACGCGATAAGGCCACCTGTTGCATGATTGTTTTAATTGTTAAGTTTCTTTTTGTATTGTTTTATCTTGGTGCACAATAAAGTATATATTAATATATAAATATGTTTTTTTAAACCAATTATTTCTTTTTCATTTGAATATAATATATTTCCCTATATGTGTGGTTGAGTAATTTAAGACATAAATTAATATATGCATGTATAACCTAACCAATATTTAAAATTACTTATTTATACATTTACTGACGTCAAACTTGGCCTCGAGTATCGAATAATTTCATCGCGGAACCACTTTTTTTTGACATATAAATACAACAAAACCTACCTCAAATGATGATAAATTGGCCGAGGTTCCAAATTAACTAAGGCCCACTTGCACACAAAACTTAATTGCAGTTTGTCATATGTTAGCAAATAACTCTTTAAGTTTTTCGTACAAGTGGGCCTTAAGGTTACAGTAGTCGACGGCACGAACTATTTTGTGCGCGGGTTTAAAATGCCTGCTATCTCATCCGACAACAAGTGCGAAAGAGATAGATGCTGTGATGAGCATTAAAAAGCTAGTTCGCGTACGAATTAGCACATTTGCAAGTTTGTAGCGAAATGGATGATGATTTAGGAAGAAAACGAGCGCGCGAAATTTTTAAAGCAGACTTTTGGGAGACTGATTGTATATTTTCAAAATAAAATTATTTGCATTGTTGAACTACTAATCTATATGCCTGTATGGTGGCCGTTTTGCAATTTTCCTTCTTCTTATGGTATTTATTTCCGCCCAAAGATGCGTAAAAATAAGTGTTGAAATATGGAACTTTCGACGCTCATAACTTTCATTTTTTTTTCTCTTTGTATTTTTGTTTCCATACAGGGCTAGAAAATGATGAGACAAATTGATATCAGTTTTTATTTTGAACGGACATCGTCAAATAGTGGAGTCATCGCCAGACTACGTTTGTATGGAAGAATGATCGACTAGTGTAACCTTAAGAGTTGTTGTAACTTTTTATGACAAGCAAGTAATAACTGTAACAAACATAGTTTATATACATAGTATTATAAAATTAAAGTGTTTTCTAATAACTAAAGATTGCAATTACCAAACAAAAAAAAACTTAATAACAAACAATTTTTTAACTTAATAGTTGCTAGTAACAAAAAGTTGGCAAGTCCCAATTATTTTCAAAGTGAATTGTGATAAAAGTTAACTCTGGTAATTATCTGTAATAAAATCAAGATTCACTGTAATTTCATAAGTTAATTAACATCCAGTCGTACAAATTAGTAATAAATTTTCCATTAATGCACTAACGCATATTTTTGTTGTTTTCAATAACGCTAACTTGCCTTGAAATTCAACATATTAGGAGACCTTTGACAACAATGCATCATTGGGGTAGGTAATGTTTTATTTATATCATAAATAATGTACTGTTTTATCTGTTTAAAAGATATTAATTCAAATTGCAATTTAAGGAATAATTGTATTGTGTTGTTGTTGTTGTTGTGTGTATTGTTTTAATTGTAATATAATATGCGATTGAATTTCTAGTGTGTGAATTGGTGCACCTTGATGACAATCTATCTGTCTACAATCTGACCTTCAAACTAACACTGGTCTATGCATTTATTAATTTAATTAAATTCAATAACATTTCCGTGATAACACCTATAATTGTATCATTTTAGCACGGTTTTTGCGGTTTTAAGCCCCTATCTATGTTTTTCATTCAAGAAACTGCTTAGGATCACGAATTTACGATTGATGGCAATTCAGGACAACTTTGTCTGTAAGAATTAAGTATGTCAATAAATTTAAGTGGGTAATTGACCGGTATAGCCACACAAAAACGTAATAGGTATAATAGTTATTGTTACCATGTAAATATCCCGCGTTTAATGTTAATGTTAGTGTTAGTGACCATGTCAGTTTAAAAACTTATATAGTTATCTCTTCTTCTTTCGTGTGAGGTGTGGCCACCTCTGGTGTCAGAGTTAATTAAGCCGCCTCTGGGAACACCACAGGCCTCTGACTTGGCTATTTATTTTATAGTTATTATTTTTGGAAATTCATCATTTTGCTGCGAAGTTATTGGGGTGGTGCCTACGACTGCGTAGCAGCAGGGACACAACTTAGTTTATACTAGCTGTGCCCGCAGCTTCGCTCCCGTCATCTGTTTTCCAACCCTACCCTACTTGCCTACCTATTTTTTTTTCTAGGGTCATCATTTTTTCGCGTAGAATCTTAACGCCACCATTCGGAAAATGACTTCAAATTCACAACGCCATCTATCGAATATCGAGATTAACTGTATTGAATGAGTATCTGAATTGCATGTGTTGTGATAATTCTACTTCTTGAACACTTTAAATTCATCTAACTTTTGATATAGTAAACCGATTGCGATGAAACAAAAACTAAGTAATACTTGAAGTATACACAATTACTATGTATAAAAGTTATCTACATTGGTTTCGTACATTTCACGTGATTCGTGCACAAATAAACAGACAAACAGATGAACAGACAAAAATTCCAAAAATTCTTTCAAATGGTTCTGTTGGTTATCCTTTAACACTCTGGCAATTTTTTTTTATATTTTCGATGTACAAAAATTACTTTTCTACAGATTTATTATATATATTGATTGATGATTGATGATGATATTATTGAGGAATATTTAGACTTATCGAAATAAACATACGATTAATAATTAGATGTCTTTTTAATAATTTCACACAAAATTAAAATAAGGTTCTTGTATTTAAAAAGTTTTTACAGAACTTACTACGTGTTGGCTACGACCGCGTAACAATACAACAAACGCACGTCTAAAAAATAATATATCGTTAATTATGTGTTAAACTATAGAAAATTATCATAATCAACTATTTTGTCCGATCTTCATCACAATTAGCTACATCATAAAAACTTACTAGAATTTACATACATAGATACTGCTACGACTGCAGAATAGATGTACATCTACTACACACCGTACCGTACGTACCTACTGTCTAGTTTTTTAAAAAGTAAAAATCGTGATATGATTATAATAATAATAATATTTGCTATCGCATAAACTCATTGGCAATTAGAAAATAATTGGGGAAGTTACCCCTATGCGCTACGGCGTAGCTCGTAGCGGCGTAGTACGCGTAGACCTTTGAAAGGTGACATTTTCTTGCCGTAAATATTTATAAGCTTCTAAGTTTTTGGTTTAATTTTTTGCCCTGATTTTTATTACTTGCTTTGAGAAATTTTACTTATAGTTTACGACAGTTTAAAAGTTAGGGTAAGATACAAAAATAAATAGTTTTCTTTTACTACGAACCACGTAGGCCTTTGGACGATTTTTCCTAATTATCCGACTGCCCAGACAGAGGCTGTTTTCTTATTGAAAATGAAACTACAATAACTACCATCAACTGGATCAGGCTACTTCAACAGTGATCTTGTATTATGTTTTTGCAGTTGCGGTTTTGACTTTGTCCTTATTTTTTGGCTTATTTTATCATTGTCTTATTATCAACTTGTATGTGAGTTTATTTGTTTGTAAACGCACCCACGATACGGAAGAAATTCCTAGTGTGGGGCAAAGTTTAAAAAAAAAAAATTGTCTTAGTTAAAATATTATTACATCCTTTTAGTGATTGGTGTAAGGCAATAATAATTATCTTATCATCGCGTAGGCTTCTATGAGGGTTGGCTTAAATGATTGCTATAATAGTATTGATTTTCTCTATTTATAATACTTAGTTAAATCTTTCGAGGGGGAGGACACCGGTACTTTAAAAGGCTTTCAGGGACACAAGTCTGGCGGCACTAATGTGGTACTAACAGTGGACAGTTCAAGGGAACAAAAAGTCGTGGAACTTACTGTATAGGTAACCTAATGCGTCGTTTGAGAAAAGTCATCATCGCTTAACATCAGGCGAGAAAGTGGTCAAGCGCGAGTCTATAGATTATAAAAAAAAAGTTATTTTTTCTTTTTTCTTTATATTTGTTTAATATTTC
Organism: Orthosia incerta; assembly: GCA_948252205.1. Lineage (NCBI taxonomy): Eukaryota > Metazoa > Arthropoda > Insecta > Lepidoptera > Noctuidae > Orthosia > Orthosia incerta. The sequence goes on from OX411748.1 coordinate 15,771,916, forward strand.
TTAAATAACAAGTGCGAGTCGGACTCGCGCACGAAGGGTTCCGTACCATTAAAGTAAAAAACGGTAAAAAATCACGTTTGGTGTATGGGAGCCCCACTTAAATATTTATTTTATGCTGTTTTTAGTATTTGTTGTTATAGCGGCATCAGAAATACATCATCTGTGAAAATTTCAAGTGTATAGCTATCACGGTTCATGGATGACGGATGGTGACAGACGGACAGACAGACGGATCGCGGAGTCTTAGTAATATGGTCCCGTTTTTACCTTTTGGGTACGGAACCCTAAAAACATTAGTAGCCCACCGGTATCAGGCATAGGGTCCAAGCTATGAGCGGTCAGGGCTTCAAAGAAAGGGACCTCTTTTTTATTATATTAGGTACTTGAATATAATGATGCCCTTTTTAAATGACAGCGATTGAGGAAAAAATATTTTTTATTGTAGACTGTTTTTTTTTTGCGACAATTGCAACCCGCCAAATCTGTACTTTGCTCATACTTTGTCAGAAGGGTGATGCACATTTATTAATAATTGTTTATGCATTTTATGACATTATTTTATTACCTTACTTGTAATTTTATTATGCTTTATGTAATTGTCATTTGAAACCTCCGACTCGAATTGAGTCATAGAGTAACACTTAATTAACTTACTAGAATGTAAAGTTACAGAAGAGAGCTTTCTATAGAATTTTAAATCCATAATGTAATTAAAATATTTTGTAATTAAGTTTATCAGTCATTTTAAAAGTAGTTCATGCGTCTTCTTTTATTAACGTAATGTGATATACCTAGATGCTTACTCGATTTAAAGCGCTAACTTCATAATCACTAATTAATTCCCAGCGAAGCGGCCGTACGCGTGTAAATAATTGTATGTAAACAATGAAGCATGTAGCGGCTGCCTGATAGTGATACACGCGCCGCCCGTACTGTATGAGCCAAGTATGAGTCAAGGATAGATCTATGGTGTACCTACTCATGGAAGATGCTGCAAAAAGTTTTGTTTTAGTTTGAAGATGCGTGGACACGGCGCGTTGAGCGTCCGAGATGGCGCGCGCGGTGCCGGAGCCGCGGTCATACGACGCCACTGCTCTCTATCAGCGCCTCCACTCCGCGCGCCCTCCTCTCCGCGCGCGGCGCCCGATGAGCGGAATTTGCACAAGCGGCGCGCCTCGCGACGCGGTTCAGTGTACGTGCGACCGCTCGCGGCCGAGGACGAACCGCCGCGTCACGAGCACTGCTCTGCTTATTACGCAGTTAAACTATCGTTGACCGCGTGGAATCGCGTCAAACAACTTTTAGTGACTCCCCACTTGTTATATGCCCCAATTAACCACGTAACTCGTGAATTAACCCCTCATAGACCCAGTGATAACTCTTATCAGTGTGGAAAAGTTACAAAGTGTATACAGAACTCGGAAGGACGTCCGAATTTGCGAATTCTTGGGCACTTCGACGCCGCTGATCACTTTGGAGGATAGTTTACCCGTTGTTGGCCGATTCGAGCCACGTTACAAGGTTATCGCGTCTCTAGCCCGCCAGTGATGAATTGGAAAATCGGCGCGTAGTCGCTCACGTGGTGTGCGCCCCGCCCCCGCTTCGCCCGCGCTTATATTTAGCGAAAATCGCCTCTCGGGAGCGGCCCGACGGCCGACGCTCTTAGCGCGCATCGCTGTTTATGAACGTTAGCGAGACGCCACATGTTATTGGCTTCGAATAACAGAACCGATAAGCAGGAGAAAGATAACCTCTCGGATCGCGATCTTGGTCCGAATCTTCTGGAACTAGAAAGAAATCGGTAAAAAATAATCAGAAAAGAACGCGCTGAGATGCTAACGGCTGGTATCGGCACGCGCCGGTGAGCGCTCATTCCGACACACCTACCGAAAAATTCCACAGTTCGACAAAAGTGGGCAAGATGTCTCTACAGGGGAGTGGTGGTTACCAGAGCCCGTGGTCGTCGCAGGGAGGCCACTCGGAGCTGGACGGCACGCTCGAATTGGAACCTTTGGGCGAGCTGACAGAGGTCGGTTTTGAGCCACAGACGCGCGCGCGCTCCAACACGTGGCCGCTGCCAAGGCCAGACAACTACGTCGAGGCGGCTGACGACACCGGCTCCAAGAAGAACTCCAATCAGAATCTGAGTGGTAAATACCTTTTGTCCAACGACGCGATAGTATTAAGGTCGAAGTCGCGATACGCGCTGCTATTTAGGTCGGCCTACGTAGCTAGTCCGAATACACTCCTCGTGTAAAACTACAATAAATACAAACGCGTATCATGTACGCTGATACGAATAAAAAATAACAAACTTTGTTTACCTGCACAATTACGAATGTAGGTAGAGGTGTATATAATAGTCGATACATCTACCTCCCACTTGCCACGAGTTTGACATTTCTATAGTTAGTATAGCTAGCTATGTATGTATTTGTATACAAATAAGTTGCAAAAACAATGCCATCCAAATTGTTAGCGCTGCAAAAATTCTACGAATGATAGCATAAATACATGAAATTCAATAGGCCTACGATGCAGGCAGTTAGGGTGACACCGTGAAAAGGAGGACTGAAAAATTCTGCTTTAAAATTTTATTTTGTGCCATGCTCTGGCTACATTTTAACTGAAAAAAATAAATACTTTACTCAAAAATGTTGATGATTTACTGATTACGGAGCAGTGGTGGCTCAGTGGTTACGACCGCGACTTTCAAGTTGTAGGCAGGCACTTTACTTTGTGTAAATTATTCCATCACCACTGCTCTCAAAACGGTAAAGGAAAACATCGTGAGGAAACCGACATGTCCTAAAAAATTCGAAGACATGTGATATCCACAAACCCGCAATGGGCCCGCGTGGTGGATTACACCCCATTCCCTCTTACAGAGAGGAGGCCTGTGTCCCAGCAGTGGGAACACTAAAAGGCTGATAATGATGAATGATTTTAATGACAGATTATGTTTTGATACATTTTAACAATAAGTTTAAGACATAGTTTTTAAGACAACAAATTTAAAAAAATACATAATTTCCATAACAACTAATATTACAAAACTCACACAAATAAACAAGTACGAGTATTTACAAGAACACATGGAAAACATTACAATAATAAATATTACAAATGCGTAAGGAAAACAATGAAATATTACGAGAACCATAATCACCCATTAGGTAGGTACCTCACACACTACGTGGGTACTATAAGTTATGCAAAATAAAACAACGTTTTTAGGGTTCCGTACCCAAAGAGTAAAAACGGGACCCTATTACTAAGACTCCACGGTAGGTCTGTCTGCCCGTCTGTCACCAGGCTGTATCTCATGAACCGTGATAGCTAGACAGTTGAAATTTTCACAGATGATGTATTTCTGTTGCCGCTATAACAACAAATACTAAAAACAGACTAAAATAAATATATAAGTGGAGATCCCATACAACAAACGTGATTTTTTGCCGTTCTTTGCGATAATGGCAGGTACGGAACCCTTCGTGCGCGAGTCCGACTCGCACTTGGCCGGTTTTTTTTAAGAATACTTAGTAGAAAACGCCACCTACATTTTCATGAAAATTTCTTAAATTTTCATTCAAAAACTTGAATAAAGAACAAATTATTTTTAAACACTTTCAGTTTCAGGAAATCAAGATACTAAAAAGTGTTTAGATTTTAATTATTTGACTTGACGAAAGCTTTTATGGTTACAAACAAACATTACAGAAAATTCCCATACTATAGGTAAAAATAAAAACCAGCCAATTGCGAGTCGGACTCGCGCACGATGGTTTCCGTACCATTATCGCAGAAAACGGCAAAAAAACACATTTGTTGTATAGGAACCCCACTAAAATATTTATTTTATTCTGTTTTTAGTATGTGTTGTTATAGCGGCAACAGAAATACATCATCTCTGAAAATTTCAACTGCCTAGCTATCACGGTTCACGAGATACAGCCTGGTGACAGACGGACAGACAGACAGACGGATCGGGGAGTTTTAGTAATAGGGTCCCGTTTTTACCCTTTGGATACGGAACCCTAAAAAGTACGCTTCAAGCCAAGTTAAATATGTTTAACTTGGTTAAAAGCGTACTTTAATATAGTAAATGCCTAATAGAGGAAATTATATAAAAAAGTTATCATTAAAATACAGTAACAGTATCTGATGTAAACCCTTAATAAGAATAAGTGTCATCAAATGTATTCTACAGTGCTGAAAATAAAATTGACTTTCGAATTGCACAAAAATCAATGTTAGTCAATTCACAGATAATATAATACTAGTATATAAAGAATCCGTGCCGACGTACTGTACTTATACTGATTATTTTTTGTACATCAATCGCGATCGGTTCCGTTCCACGGATATAGATGGTGATCTATCTATCGCCGTGGAACGGAACCGAAAGCGATCGATTTACAAAAAATAATCGGTATAATCAGATGAAAAACGCTAGTTACGTCGGCTCGGTTTCTTTGTATGAGATGAGGCATCTGTATGCTAGTATTATATTATCTGTGGTCGATTTGACAACCATTGTAATACAATATTCATAAAAAGTTATCATTCTCTGTCATCATTGTCACTCATGTAATGTGAAACCATCATCATCATCAGCCTTTTTAATGTTCCCTCTGCTTTAATGGACACAGGCCTCCTTTCTGTGAGAGGGAATGGGCCGTAAGCCACCACGCGGGCCCAGTGCGGGTTGGTGGATGTCACATGTATTTATATTTTTGGTTCTAGGACATGCCGGTTTCCTCACGATCTTTTCCTTCATCGTTTTGAGAGCAGTGGTGATGAAATAATTTACATAGCGCTGATACCACTAGGCAATGTGAAATACAAATTATTAATCTCTTATACTACTATTGTTCAATTTATTTGTAATTTGTAATTCTAATGATTAATGACTTAATTTTAATGTAATGATGAGTATGATGACCCATAATTTTACAAGCCATATTTGTACGCCGAAAACGGCAGAATATTATGATCGTAATATATAATTCACATAATAGCTTTGTACAATATTCTGACAAATAAATGCATTCTATTCTATTCTATAAATGCAATACACCACAGGTTAATTCAATAAAATTCATATGGCTGAGTCTAGCTAGAAGTATCACTAGAGTTCTTTCATTAACAAAGACTAGCACTAAAGGTTCTTTTTTTAAATCACCCCTTCAATGGGGTTAAATAGAAAAGTTAGCTAGGGGGTTTGTATTGAAACTCGTAATTTTTGCCGATTTTAAACCACATCGGGCAAACGGCTTGCAATTGAATAAAACTCCTGAAAAAGGCTTCAATAAATGGTTTTTAAATACCAAAAATAAAACTGAACTTAAATATTGAATGAATGCACACGTTGCCATACCTACCGACATTCATGAAACATCATAATTATGTTTTACTTATTTAAACACTGCAATACACACACAATATATACTTTACACGTGTTAAATAAATACATAATTACTCGTACTTGGCGTAAATTCATTGTTTTGCCTTATACTAGAACCGTATTGTTCATAATAGCTAGCCAAAGTAAACAAACGGGTGTGTTAAATAATACTATGTGAAACTTTTTTTAAAACAAGATTTTTCAACTGAATGGTATTAAATCTTATATCACTTGTCAATATGCATCCAATAAGCCCAGACCCGATGGTGCTAATATCTTGTCTTGTTGAGGAGTTGCTATGACCACCTTCCGGCTCCATCATGGGAATGAGACCAGCTCCATAGTACCATATTATTTCAATGTTTTCAAAGTTACATAAATACACCAAATTTCAGCTTACTTGGATGCCACACACATATACCATTACCAAAGCAAGAAAATATAAAGCTTGTAAAAATTAAATAGATCATCATCATCTGCCTAGCCTTTTCACAACTATATTGGGGTCGGATTCCAGTCTTACCGGATTCAGCGACTGCCTATCTGACCTCTACAACCCAGTAACTGGGTAACACGGTACCCCTTGGCAAGACTGGTGTCAGATCTCAAGCTTCTGACTACCCGTAAAGACTATCAAAGATCTTTAAATGACAGCCGGGACCAACGGCTTAACGTACTTTCCGAGGCACGGAGGAAACTCGGTATGTTGAAATGGTCAACCATCTACGGACCATCCTCGTCAAGCATTGCTTAACCTTGATGATCGACCCGTGCGGCTGTTATTATTTAGCCACGAGCTCTTCAAAAATTAAATAGATCATAAACTTAAAAAAACACTTTAAAGTCTTTTTAAATGATATCGTCGCTACGTGGCTGAATTCTGATAAAAAAAACGATACGACGCGAACGGAGAAGAAGAAATCTTAGCTTATTGAAAAAAAAACCTACTAAACTAATATTCATCATCGATATCAGCCTATTATTGTTCCCACTGCTGGGACACAGGCCTATTCTCAGTGAGAGGGATTAGGCCGCAATCCACCACGCGGGGCTAGTGCGAGTTGATGGATGTCACATGTCTTTTTTAATTTTTGGTTTTAGGTCTTATTTAAATGGGGTAAAATGGTTTGTTCGTTGTTTGTAGGACTAGGGGGTAATAAAGATAGTATTATTGTACAGATATAAAGCTACTAAACTAATTTTAAACCCGGCAAAACGCTTAGGTTCTGTGGCATACACCACGGGAGCGGAGGTGCGGTAGGAATTCACTAATATTTATTTAAAGTAGTAGACATATATTTTTGAATAAATTACACAGTTATTTGACATCGCTACTTCAATTGTATCACTATTTGTTTACCCCACATACGTATCAACCTGCTAGTTTTGTCACGCACCTATCACACCTACTAAGTACTTTGACATTACTGACACAAGAGGCTGTTGCACCCTAATTTCTTGACATTGTATTCATACACATGAAACGTCATAAAGTGCGGTTTTTTCGGCCACATGAAAGTCCGAAATCCTCGCAAGGAAACTTATTCCTGGGATAAAAACTATCGTATGTCCTTATCCAAGTTCCAATCTATATATACCAAAATTAGTGCAGCGGTTTAGGCGTGAAAACTTAACAAACATACAGACAGGGTTACTTTATTTTACAATATTATAGTATTGATATGTATTTCCATCATTACGGGAAATCAATAGACCTGTGGTTTACCTTTCTTACTAAAACCGATGTTACAGCCTTTTGATTCCTCTTTTTGACGCAAGCTAGGTCTCTAATGGTTAGTAAATAAACGAAAAGAATTCAGGTGTGTTTATTATTGTTGTAACCTACGTCATTAACACGCACTTGTGAGAATTTGTCACGTCATTTGATTGACGATTCACGCGTTTACTTGATTTTGGAAGAGGGTTTGTTAGTAAAAATAATCTAAGGCGATAAGATTTTAGCGTAGGTATTTTTTATTTAAATAAAATATAATTTTAACTTTTTTTTTTATCTGGGTCCTACGTAATAAAAGCGACGGGTGACGGGTGAAAATCTGATAATAGGACAATTTTTCATTAATAGGTACATTTCTGCTACAGTTAGGATAATCATTTAGTCAAATGTGTCGCGATGTCAGTTATAATAATCACCCTGGTCATGGATAAAATAATAATTTCCAAAGAGTAATGTAATTTTATATACCAACCGTAGTGCGTCAGCAAAATATTTCAAAAATTTTCAATAACTTGATTACAAAAACTTCGAAACCAATTCTCAAGTTTTTGCTTAATAATGTAAGTAACATACTATCAAATTATTTATATTATAAATACTTACAAGCTGAAATAAAACATGATCTAGTTTTTTTTTTTTTAAAGAAGTTATGATGTCTACTGAAAAATTACATCGCTCAACGTAACACTGATTTCTGGTTTACAATCTTAATCAGTCACAGTTACTGATAATGTAGTAAAATTACGATACTTAATTCAAAAATAACCCTAACCTACTAACCCTAATAATCACAAAACAGAAAAAAATACAAACTATTTATTTCCACATGCATTGATAAAATTCTCTTTTTGAGGCAAGATTATGTGCGCTATCGATAATAAAAATTTAAATATTCATATCTAACTAAGCCTAAAATAATCTAAAATATGGCTTCGAAAAGATCCTCCAGTCAGTGTCGACTTAAATGTACCTAAAATACTAGTTATAATTAGTTAAACATTTATTGCTTGGTTTATATTTTCCATTTAAATGAATAAAATATTTATGCAACGTCCATTGATATGCAATAAAACCCCTACATAATAGTTAATATACCTGCTAACATTCGTCAATATATGGAAGAAATTAATTAGTTTAGAACTATCCAAGGAAAATTACAAACCAAAACTATTGATATAAATGTGAAACACGTCACAACAGGTCTCAACAACATAATGAATAAATTAAAAATTTGATAGCCCAATAAATGTTATTTGTAAAATAATTGTCCTGTACCTATATACATGCATTCTTCATAATGCGTGTTGAATGAATATTTCAAGTAGGTACAGGATGTTTTTTGTTTATTTTCATATTCAGACATACCTACTCTCATTTCAGACATAATATGAAAGCGTTTTAGTAACCGCAGTTCGTAGAAGGTTTACCTAACATGAAAAATAAAGTCAAATTCAAACCTTTTTACGCAAAGGAGGGTAATGTGTTTATCAGTCTATGTATGTACGTTCCTATGTGGCGTTCTAGAGACTAAACGCGTCGGCCGATTTTGATAATTCTTACGTCAATCGATTCGTCTTAACCTTGCGAGTGTCATTAAAGACATACAGACAGTAATCAAAATTCACCATAGCTACAACCAGACTCCATATTGTAAAATTGAAAAAAAAAGTTCGATCTATGTCAAGTGGGGTATCGTTGAATAGCTATTTACCTGTCACCATTTTACTTTTTAAATAACGGTTAAGGATATATGTATAACGATTTAAAGTTGGTTAACATCCATTTTCCCTAATAACCTCAAATCTTTTTTCACACTTCTAGACAGATATATGTAATTAAGACATCTTTTGATACGTCTTGACCGCCCCACAGTTCATAGATAAGTGACGTAAAAAAAAACAAACATGGCGAACTGCCCATATTGTGGTTGTGGAGGTCCCAGATTTTTTTTCAAACACATAGAGTGGGGTATGTGGTATAAATGAAGGGTTTTACTGTAATTACAAAAATAATATACCACTTAAATGTTTAAAAGTAATTCGAAAAAATAATATAACTAATAAGATCAAATAAAAAAAGTAAATTCAAAAAATTCAAAACCCGGCTGCTTAAAAAGCGAACTAAAAATATCCAGTCGGATGATACAAATTCGCGAGCTGGCTTACCAAAACCATAACTATGTATCCATAGCATGATTTTCTTCTCATTTACATCTTTTTGGTTCCCTTCTTAAGCAGTCAGTTTTGATATTTAACTTTACTTTTTTACGCAGACATTGTCGACTGGTAGAAAATGCCATATTGCATAAATAAATAAAAATATTTAGCTTGGCCAAAGAAGTTAAAGTGCCTTATAATACTTTTAACCATATGATTAGATTTAACGCTAATTATCAGATTCTACATTCAAATTCTCCATAGAAAATTTGCATTAATAATCTGCTATTTAGATTTTAAACTAATAATTTAAAAACTTATTATAAGGCTGAAAATATCGGCATTACGTAGAAACGTTAAGATTTTTAAAAATCGAAGCTTCATTATGTTGTCTTTTACTTAAAAGACTAAAATCTTGTGTGGGTATTTTGGCGGGGATGGCGATGTAAATAAAAATGCTTGAGAAGGGTTTACTCACCCAGTGTATTCTCATATCAAATACACAGTTACACAGAACACAGTTTATGGAAAATAATTTATAGAACATGGTTTATAGAACATAGTTTATAAAGCACTTACCGTAATACTTATTAATGACGCCTCGATTAAAAATAGACTGCCTTTAATGGCATGAGCCACAATATTTGCCACCTTGGAATGGGCGGGAAACGAGAAGTGCAAGCTTGTCATTTACCAACCTGATAAAAAGCAGTCCATCTTTGTTGCAAGCATAAAAATATCAAACAAATTATTGCCAACATAGAAAAATCACTGTGTGTGCTCAATTAAATATAAAGATCGCTAACAATTATTTTTATTTTTTCTGCTAACTAATCGTTTCCAACCAGTCTAATGAACATTTTCTCCTTATAGGTGCGCCACCACTACCGTCAGTAGGCACCAAGAAGAATTCCTCCCGTCGGAATGCCTGGGGCAACCTCTCCTATGCTGATCTCATAACCCAAGCCATCACCTCCGCCCAGGACAACAGGCTCACGTTGTCCCAGATATACGAGTGGATGGTCCAAAATGTGCCATATTTTAAGGATAAGGGGGATAGCAACTCTTCGGCTGGATGGAAGGTAAGATCTTTTATATTGATGTAAGTTTAGATCTGTTTACCGCCTCTGTTTAAATAATGCTGGCTTTAGCTCTCTAATAGATAATAAATAGTATCTCTATACTGACACTACTCAACAGCCCTAGAGTATGCTATTATGAATATTATTGTCATCGTGATTTCAGTACGGAATAGGAATTATGCTATTTGTAGCTCCGTCTCTTTTTAGGGTGCTGTATCCGAAGGGTCCGAACAAAATCCTCTTGTATGTCTGTCCGTCGTCTGTCACAAAAGTTTTACAGCGAAAAATTTAGAGCTACAGTCTTAAAATTTTCACAGTCAACAAGATGCTTAATCTTGTTGACTCAAATCCATACAAATTGTCAAAAAAAAAAATTAAAATGTTTTTAAGGCTCCCATACAGCAAAAGGGGGTCACGAAAAAAATATTTTGACCTACTCCATCGGATGGGGTATCGTTGTTTAGAGCTCGTTGAGTAAATAAATATTGTATTTATTGTTTTAAAAAATATTGGATAACAAAGCATGAGAAACCACCAAAGTGTGTTTTTTTTTACAAAATTTTGTTATGAAGAATTTTAACTTCCCATTGATGAAACTTGAAATTTGGCGACAATGTTTATTATAACGCATATTTTACAAAAAAAAATACAAATATATTGATACATTCGACACGCAGTTGGCCGGTTTTTTTATTTTAATTTATTATTGACTAGCTTCAGCCAGCGGCTTCGCACGCGTGAATGTCGAAAATTATCCCAAGAGAACATATTCCCGGGATAAAATGTATCCTATGTGCTATTCCAGGCTGCACTCTATCTCAGTGCCAAATTTCATCCAGATCTGTCCAGCCGTTTGAGCGTGAAGAAGTAACAAACATACACACTCACAGACTTTCGCCTTTATAATATTAGTGTGATAGACTCGCGTTTGACCACGATCTCACCAGATGGTAAGCGAATATGTGGTCGATGATTGTGCACGCTGGTCTACAAGTAACCTATTCAGTCTTGAGAGAAAGACACCCAGATTGAAGCTCATTAGGAAACACAGGCTGTGGCAGAGAATTGGAAATAATGATGGTATTAAAACGCTGTATCCGGCTCGAAGGACCAGATATGTTTAGATGTGTTCCAGTGGTGAATCGAACTGCTTGCTTAGCTATTACTTTGGCGTTTTGATGGAGTTTAGTGAGATTAAAATAAAAAACAAGTTGTCGTTACAAAATGGCCGTTAGCGAATGTATTCATATATTAAGTATAGGTACAGCAATCGAGAGAAAGGGACGGGAACAAAATGGGTCAATCACAACAAGCTATCGCGTCATTTAGCTGTGTTATGATTGGCTTACGATAACGTGATAGAATTCTGTTCGGATATTCATCCCAAACATGCCCGCAGCCTTGAAAGCTTCAGCTTACAATCAAATTTACTCATGGTCGACCAGAGGGCAGATCTTCATGTATGGCCGTCTCACGATGCCTGATGATGTTGGAATGTCTGCTACTCGTGAGATACCATCGTTGCCAGGTATCGTCTTCATGATTCGACCCAATTGCCATTTCAGCGGCGCAAGGTTGACTTCCTTAATAATGACAAGCGTGTCAGGTTTCAGCCACCAGAATATTTTGATTGTCACACTTATTATTGTTCAATCCCAAATTAATATGTCAGTCAGTCGTCGCAAATATGTCCGTGATAAAATATTATGATACAATTAAATTAAATTGTGTAGGTACTAGATAGAAATTACAATAGCCAATTAGATGAAACTTTTCAGTTTGAATGTCAATGATTGCTGGTTGTTCTATTGTGGTTAGCCTGATAATTGACAAACATAATTATTTGCTTTGATTAACATTTCATAATTTAATTTCATTGTGAAACGGGTTAGTGTTTGATAGTTGTAAAAACCGGCTAAGTGCGAGTCGGACTCGCGCACGAAGGGTTCCGTAACATTATCGAAAAACCGCAAAAAAATCACATTTGTTGTATGGGAAACTACACTTAAATATTTATTTTATTTTGTTTTTAGTTTGTAGTTGTATTTGTTGTTATAGCGGCAACAGAAATACATCATCTGTGAAAATTTCAACTGTCTAGCTATCACGGTTCATGAGATACAGACAGACGGACAGACAGACAGACAAACGGATCGCGGCGTCTTAATAATAGGGTCCCGTTTTTATCCTTTGGGTACGGAAGAATGAAGAACACTAAACAAAAGTTTTGTCTTTTTAACCCTAAAAAGACAAAACGTTTGTTTAGCGTTCTTCATTCTACACTTTTTACTTTAACATTATACCCAGAATCATTATTAAATTGCCAACCATCAAAAGAGACTCTTGTAAATATTCTCGAAACGTAAAATATAATCGGGCTTCAAGCTCTAAAACATCGTTTACAATACATTCAGCGATATGCCGCGAATTGCACAGAAAGTGATTTACAAAATATTTTAAGGGCATTCCGTAATATGAGTCATGTTGGCGCTAGTCCATCAGGTTTACTGTTTGATACAGAAGGTGGCATCATGCCATTTTGTCTGTTCCATCGAAGTCTTATCTCAGCGCCTACATTGCGACCGATAAATGAGCCTTTATTAATTTGACACAATATCTAGGTACGTTTTTATGTGAATTTCGCAAGCATTTCGACGTAGAAAGATATTGTTATCGTATCCTATGTCTAATCTACAGTAAAATCTTAACAAGTTTTAGCTAAACGGGATACTTACAATTAATAAAGCTTCAGCAGAAAATATCGTGTTTCTTTTATTATTTCATTGAACCATTCCATTCCATTTTCAGTACATTGTACGTACATCGATCTTTCTCGGGCTACTAGCTCGCTGACATTGAAGCTAGTGGGCGTCAAGGCACACGCGCGCGTTAACGTTTACATTAGTCCGTAGTTTAAAGGCGTTTACGTTGGCGACTTAACGCTAAACCGTTTGAACTCACGCCATGATTCGAGTTTTCCGCGTTCTCCACTGCCACTTTGTGATCTCCTTCTAAATTCCTCCCTTCGAATTTATCCTTTTGATTCAGTTAGACGTTTTATAATGTTGCTAATATAATGTCTGAATCAGAACCTTTATGAACAAATAACATAGCAATTAAAATATATCTTTAAAAAGTATTAATTAACGTTAACGAATTTTCAGTCTTAAAACTTATTAATAAAATAAAATTATTCATAAAAAAATCATTTTTTTAATATCAAGCTTTTTTTCTTATTCTTCTCAGCAAACTCTTTCATTTGATACCCATGTCATGGCAGTGCACAAAAATAACTAGTCCGCCATCTTGGGCTGTCCGTCACATTGGATTTAGAATGACGTCACTTAGCTAACCACGCATTGTCATCCAAACTAAACGTGTATGCAACATTTCATCTTAATCAGTGGAGAACAACTGTTTTAAAATTTAGTTGCAATATTTAACACTAACATACAATACATACAGCTTGTAATAAAACCACATTAGTGCATTAAAAATTTAACTGCCTACGACATTTTCTAACACCGGACGTGAAATACAAATATTAAGATTTTTATTAATAAAAAGCCTTCGTAACTCCATAAATATTTATAAAGCGCTACGCATTTTTAGTGGAACTGCGCAGTGGCACACGTTATCCCAATCGGCTGTGACACGACCGATAAATGATAATAAAAACATTATTACACGCTCAATCGACTATCTTACAACGATGCTAGCTCAAACCAACCCATACATTGCTGTTACGCAACGATCGCTTCTACAAACACCCAAAGCGACACTTCAATGGATATCATTCCACTCGTATAATTTTAGGTTTAGTTTATCTCGCGGTCACATGACGTTGACACGCCCTCGCTACGATGTTGAATAAAAAATATAAGACATGGAACTATTCCGTCTCGATCGTAGATTGAATTATATCGGTAACTATTTTAATATTCGACTGGATCTATTCGCCTATCGAAGATTAGTGTAGAATACCACGAACTCGGTGACCTTCACAAGCGTACCCATGGCATTGATGAATGTTTACGCATACAATGCTCATTCAAGCTGCACGCGTCTTGAGCAATTATAATAATTAGAGCCAGCGTAATAAGGTTCAAAATCAAACGTGCGTGGCTCGTGTCATTGTGAGCTTGGTTAATTAGCAAACTGTAGAAGTCGTGCGTCACATTCTTACATGCCACGATTGGAGTAAAATAAAAGAGACGGATGATATGACTTGTAAGGTGAATGAATCCACAATTTTGGCACGTGTTCACTTATTTTTATCAATTATCTCGTCACTTACTTTAAGATAATGGCTGATATTTAAAAAAATCGTACTAAAGAAGAAAATCCCTGAAAGAAAATGGTTTTGAAAGTGGTCAGTCTATGTATAGCGTTGTTTGCTTCAATTTGAAAGCGGTTTTCGAGTTGCGCATTCCAGTATACTTTACACTTCGACAAAAATAACTTTACTGTTGCAAAGCTGAGAGGCGAGCCCACTACATCACGAGATAGAACGCAAAGACTCAATTTTCAGCAGCAATTATTAATTTTTCGTCGGTATACGTAAACGCCCTTGTTACCAGACTGGTTTTAAAATTGCCATGACTCAAAAAAAAAGCTACATAGCTTTAAATATGATAATATAGAAAAAAAACTGGCCAAGTGCGAGTCGTACTCGCGCACGAAGGGTTTCGTACCATTATCGCAAAAATCGGCAAAAAAATCACGTTTGTTGTATGGGAGCCAGCTTAATTTATTTTATTTTGATATAATTATAATTTTTTGAAGTGAATATACAACTAAATATTCTGTGAATATTTCAAGCGTCTACCTGTTGCCGTTATTAATATCGAGCAAAAAACGGCAATAAAATCACGTTTGTTGTATGGGAGCTCCCCTTAAATATTAATTTTATTCTGTTTTTAGTATTTGTTGTTATAGCGGCAATAGAAATACATCATCTGTGTCTAGCTATCACGGTTCATGAGATACAGCCTGGTGACAGATGGACAGACACAGACAGACGGATCGTGAAGTCTTAGTAATAGGGTTCCGTTTTTACCCTTTGGGTACGGAACCCTAAAAAACATTATTTTTTGAAATTATTATTTTATAATAAATTGCGGTAAATCTGTTTTAAAATGGTTCCAATGCTGTACAGAATTTTTTCTTGGATAAATTGCTTTGATTTGCATGTGTTAAAATAGTTATTAAAATCCCTTGTCTGCAACCAATGTGTCTCGTATACACTCATCAGGGATGTCAGTCACGATGCTATCCGAAAACGGAACGATCAGATCTTTAAGATATTCTGTACTAGTTACTTTCTCTTCAAGTAATACGGCTCTTATTATAATTGAAACTCGTGGCTAGGTTATTTTTAAGAGCCGCACGGGCTGATCGTTGTGGTAAGTGGCTAAGCAACATTTGCTTAGTGGCTAAGCAACATTTGCTGAAGTTGGCCCGTGGCTATGTGACCATCCATAACATACTTACCGAAACTCATGTATTTTTTCCTACTCCTCCGTCATTATTTTCTGATTAATTTCGTTGCGGGATCCAATACATTTAAATTCATTCTCCGTGACTTCGTCGAGCTTCATTGCCTCGGTGCTTTTTAGGTGGTTGCCACTGTTGATTCTGGCATTCAGGAGCTGCAGTGGTTTGGGAATAGTGCGGGATGATTGTCCCAATTAAAAAATACTCAATACTCCTCCGTGATTCAGATAGCACTAGACGTTGGTCCCGGGCTCCCAGCTGTCATGTCATTTGCAGTAATTTGACAGTTATTGCAGTTGTCAAAAGTCATATAATCTACCAGTCTTGTCAAAGGATATCGTGTCATCCAGTTACTGAGTTGTAGAGTCTGGTAAGCAGTAATTCCGTGTAAAATACTGGTACTCAGCTGCATCCCGTTCGACTGGTAACGACCCCAAATTGTTGGGCAAAGACTAGGCAGTGACTGAGCAGAATGAGTAAAACCTTTTTAACAAAAAAAAAAATCGTCTTCCTAAAAAAGTCTTTTCTTGGGTATCTATTGTTTTTTGTTTTTCGACACCGATTTCGGAAACGAAACAAATTTTTCGCTTAGTAGTGTTTGTTTTGGAAGTCGGTTTAATTTTTTGTTAAAAAGTTAAACCGACAAAATGATACATTCTTCGTGTAAGTGATTGCATTGTTGATGAAAAACCTAAAATCATTATATGTACGCCTATAATATATGGGGAGTTCCCTCGATTTCCAAGGGATCCCATCACCAGATTCTAACTTGGTGACAATGTGACCACATACACTTTCAAACACAAAATGAATTTTCAAAATCGCTCCACAATTGGATGAGTAATCGCGTAACAAAAATACAGTCGAATTGAGAACATCCTCCTTTTGAAGTCGGTTGTAAATTCTTGATCATTGCAACAAGCATTATGTAGTTCCTTAAACTTTTTGAGCAAGGAAAGGGAATTCAAATAACTTTCCAGTGTCCTACGTGACTTTAATGTCTGATAATTATTTCATATAATGCAGTGGAGTCATTTAATACGTCATTCATTCATAGCAAAAATACAGAAATTAATAATAAGGAAATTGTTATGACGTTGTAATTTGAAAATGATTGTAGGTATTGCACATATTATTTTTATAAAATTTATTTCGCCTTAATTACCTATAAGGCAATCTATTTACTACAAAATAACCAATGATTCAGCTGTTTGCCAGCGTGGTTGAATTAGAAATTTAAATTCATGTAGGTTAGTTCGATTCGAATAATGACGTATTTCAGTCAATTTAACTTACTTTTCAACTTTTTGATTTGATGGATGAACACTGTCTTGTATTTAATTTGTGCGATTTTTTTTTAATTTTCCTATGCATAATAATATGTAATTTTTTCCTTTTTAGGGTTCCGTACCCAAAGAGTAAAAACGGGACCCTATTACTAAGACTCCGCTATCCATCTGTCTGTCTGTCTGTCCGTCTGTCACCAGGCTGTATCTCATGAACCGTGTTAGCTATACAGCTGAAATTTTCACATATGTTGTATTTCTGTTGCCGCTATAACAACAAACACTAAAAACAGAATAAAATTAATATTTAGGTAAGTGGGGCTCCCATACAACAAACGTGTTTTTTTTGCTGTTTTTTGCGATAATGGTACGGAACCCTTCGTGCGCCAGTCCGTCTCGCACTTGGCCAGTTTTTTTAGTAACCTATATTTGCTCACAGCTGGGCTAAAAGTCTCGCCCATAGTTTTCCAACATACTTTATACTTTGCCTTCTCCGACCAATCAATAGGCCTGTAAAAAATAATTACATTAATATTATAAAGGCAAGTGTATGTGTGTTTTTATGTTTGTTACTTCTTCACGCTCAAACGGTTAGACGTATCTAGATGAAATTTAGCACAGTTATAGATAATAATCAGGCATAGCACATAAGATACTTTTTATCCCGGGCATATGTTCCCTCGGCATAATTTTCGACTTTCACACGGGTGAAGCCGCTGCAGAAGCTAGTAACCCATTAAAAACCATGATATAACACCATACTGACCTCATTAAACCCAGTATAAGACCTACTACTACCGGATGTGTTAATAGAAGCGGTTTTCAGAACAAAAATTCGTATTCGCCGTATCGATGTCGTCGCGGGTCCAGTTGAATAGCAAATGATCACTACCGTTACCCGAGACCGTTAGCACAACTTTGCAAAATCTCATATATCCTTGCTACGTAACCCATATAGGAAAAAAATGGAATGGTAATATTATGGTTATGGTGGTGTCCATGTAGGTGTACTGGATTTATGGACACTCTTAACTGTTTTAGAGCAAAGTGTACGGTATTCTGTAAAAAAACTCACCTTGAAAACTTAGGTGGAATGAGCTCGAAGCGAGCTGTCATTCCAATCGATATGCAAGGGATTGACAGCTCACTTCGTGTTCACATCACCTACGTCATCACGGTGACATTTTTACAGAATTGCACTACAGCCGGTCTATTCCATAAACATCTCACCGTGAATACTTAGCTGGAATGAGCTGTCATTCCAACCGATATGCTAGGGATTGACAGCTCACTTCGTGTTCACATCACCTACGTCATCACGGTGACATTTTTACAGAATAGCATTTACTGCCGTTCTATTCCATAAACATTTCACCGTGAATACTTAGGTGGAATGAGCTCGAAGCGTGCTGTCATTCCAACCGATATGCTAGGGAATGACAGCTCACTTCAAGTTCACTTCACTTAAGATATCACGGTGAGATGTCTGCCGAATCGACCGAATGGACCTTTCTGGTGGCGCGACGCTATTTAAATTGGTTTGCGTTAATAGGTTATCACCTATCAACGCAATTTGAATCTAATACGTGTACGATATCTCGTACACGTATTTTCTAAGAAAGTTTCAAAAGCGGATCTGTCGAATTACATCGCATTTATGGAACGTACGTACTTGAAATTTCGCTTAAGGCGCGGGGTATCTGCGCCTTAAGCGAAATTTCGAGTATAGTTCTCGCCAAACTTCTTGGCCGCCCTGAAGTTGGCTACAATAGCTGCGCAGTAGGAAATCTCATACAAAAAACAGCACCGTTTTGTGCTGTGTATATTAGTATTATTGTAAAATTGTAGACTGGAGTCTACAATTTTAAAATAACTTATGACGAATTAAATAAAATATACTTAAATAAATACATATCTGTATATACCAACATACTAATATTATGTAATTGCGAGACCTCCAGAGAAATACCTGCAAACATTTGTAATGATGTCGAAACTATAAAAGCCAAAATACAGGTATTTTTTTTATACTCTCGTCTCTTAAACTAGTTATATATTTCTGTGATTTATAAATTAGAAAGAGAATAAGTACTAAGTACATCTACCTACTACAAACAATTTAAAACATTACCTAATCGTAGGAAAATTCCAACCGAGACCTTTCTTATTAAGTAATTGAGGTTACATTGATTTAAGCGTTCGCCATCTTGCTGGGTAGATAACACAGTGATATATTTTCGCAGCGGTATATGAGGCCGATAACAAAACCATATGACACTCATTCATATATTAAATTATACTGCGGTCTGATACAAACTAAATATATAAACCTATTACAATTTTGCCGATATTAAAATTAAGTAACCACAAGTTATTGTTTGCTTCTTAATTACGAATTTAGCTAATTAATTATTTAAAACCACTAATGAGAATAGGAACGAACTTGTGGTTAAAAATTAACGGGTCGATATTTAAGGTTAAGCAACTCTTACCGAGGTAGGTCCGTGGATGGGTGACCATCCAGTACATGGAAGACCCTGATGGTTTTCTCCGTGCCTTGTTTTTAAAAGGCACGGAACAGACAATCGGGACATTTGTTCCAGTTGACATTTATAGTAAATTAGACGTCCTAAAAAAATAAACGTCCCAACAGTAGTACCTACTGATCCGTAGGTATCACTCGCCGTGAGTATTACGTCGAACACAGCATCGAACATTCGCAAGAACGTTACATTACATGGGCTTTATAAATTGAGCATTTGTCTGTATTGTGCCATTCGTAAGAACGTTCTCGTTGTGCTCGCGAAAATGCTATAGTGTCTCCTCACATTAAAATTCTCAACTCAAAAAGTTCTCAACTGCATCCGATTTGGCTGGAAGTCGATATACTTAGGAAGAGCCAGGCAGACTCATTACTTAACTGATTCTACGCATTATATAAACTTGAGTAAACAATATTAAATAATAATTTATCAAGTAGCCGTATTATGACAGCTATGATACAATTAATACAATATATAAAATGTTGTAGGAAAAATAACCTACTTATTAAATATGTATCATGGCAACAACATCACGTTACATAAAACATGGCGATTTGTATTGAGACCTATGCTGACGGAAGTCAACATGGTATTTACAATATTTTGTTTACAATACAATAAAATGTAGGTACGTCATAGTGACATAACCGCACATAACATCGTGATGGGGATTACATAGAAAATGTAATAAATTGAAAAACCAATGAGTCATTTATTTCTACTTTAAATAATAATTTAATAATACTGATAAATTGATGATGTACGAGGGGAGATCCAAAAGTTCAAGAACTATTTTCCCTAAAATACATCTAATTTTCCAGGAAAAAAACCGCAAATTTTTGGACCATCCTATGTAAATAATTACAGCATTTAGGGAGAACACACTAAATACAGAATAAAGCCTTGTGTACATGTGATAGTAATTATAACCTATCACCATTTATCAGACTCTAATCTAACTGCACTTAACACATTAAAAGAAAATCTCATAAATTGAAAAACAATTTATCACGGGAATTTAACGCGATGAAATAGCGAATAGAGATGCGCCGAGTGAAATAGGTAAATAAATAATCCATATGATCTCGTTAGTTTCCCGTGATATTGTTTTTCAATTATGAAACCCGAAAGTTTTAAAATGTCATAAAATTTTAATTTGTAACATTTTCTTTTGATTGTATAGTTTAACTATCAGTAAAGGCAAAGTGCAAGTTACAATACAAGCATGTGGGACATAACATAGGATAACGTTACAGCAATGAAGAGTTCAAGAAAGATATCAAAGTCTTTTTAGTAACCTTAACAAAAAACTGTATTTATTAAAACAAGTAAAATCTATTTATAACTGTTCTACATTTCCTATTCCTTTGTTTAATGCATGCCGTGGCAGCCTTTAATTAAGGCTACACTATAAAATGTAAAAATATAAGTTCTTTAACATGTATTTTTTGGTGAATGCTTTGTTGGTTGTCCTTAATTAAATATATAAATAAAATAAACCTTGTAGAATTTTAATAGAGAATTGATTTGTGCGCTTCTTATATTTTTATAAAAAGTATCCCATTCTGCTATTCCTGATAAGTAACATAAATGCAAACATACACACTCACAAACTAGTTCGCCTTTTTAATATTAAGTGTGATATTAAAATTAATTTAAATGAATAAATTCATCAATATATAAATTCTTCATTATATAATTTTTAGAACATAACTTTATATGTTTTAGCACTAACTAACTGGCCAAATGTTTTATAGCAAAATGCAAAGACATCCACGATCATACGCTTTTGGAATAACAATTAGATTACAGTACTTATTTGGAAGTACAGTACGACTAAAACTATTTACGAATACCTAATTGCTTGCACGCTTAGTATTAAAAAGAGGACCGACCACCTGTCAGGCAAAGTTAATGCAAACGTTTCTTAAGCTGCGTCTACGCTAGACCAGCCGAGCACAAATTCGTCTTACGAGCCTCGAACGCCACGAACGAAGACGCTGCCGCGCCGCGAAGGGCTTCGCGAAGGGGAACGGCTCGTGCTCGGCTCGTCTAGCGTAGACGCAGCTTTACTTATTGAAGTTCAATCTTAATTATTAGGTACTACCTATCTGTATATTGATGAAGATCATTATTTTGAGGTGACCAGTATATTCATAGAACTAAAAATTCGAAGATATCATGACTGTGTCGTACTCATAATTATTGTCACTCACCATTTTTTACCTTCGAGGTGTTTTAAGAAAGAAAGAAAGAAAATACATTTATTTGACACAAGCCACTAGAGCACACAACAACTAAAGACGGAAACACACTTACGTGTCGTGGCGTGGCGTGGCGCCTTCTGACGCATTTGATTGTCTACAAAACTCGTTGTGTTAGGACATACTCGTAGGCTGAAACAGAGTCGTTTGATTGGTGGATACCTCGCCACGCCACGCCACGTAAATGTGGTTCCGCCTTAAGACCCATTCCTGCTCTCAAAAAAGACATGTGTCCAATGTATACTTTCGGTGATCCCCCGTTATTAAGTTGGGTTCTTTTTCCAAAATGACTGGTCACTGGACATGTCCTAAGGCGGTTATTTACTTAGGTAATACCCATTGTTATATCATGGGGTATTCACCCATTGGTGTAATGACTAGGGACCTACCTATAAAAGTCCAATGATATCGCGAATTGCAATATTTGCAACGGATTCCTGCTATTTTCATTAGGTATAAATTACTAAGTTTTTTTCCTGCTCCCATTTTACAGATTATATACAAGCGACGCTACCCAGGTCCAGTTTATCGTGACGGGTTTTTGTCCCACAGCTCGTGGCTAAATAATAACAGCCGCACGGGTCGATCATCAAGGTTAAGCAACGCTTGACCAGGTCGGTCCGTGGATGGGTGACCATTTCAACATACCGAGTTTCCTCCGTGCCTCGAAAAGCACGTTAAGCCGTTGGCCCCGGCTGTCATTTGAAGATTTTTGACAGTCGTTACGGGTAGTCAGAAGCTCGAGATCTGACACCAGTCTAGCCAAGAGATATAGTGTTACCCAGTTACTGGGTTGTGGAGGTCAGATAGGCAGTCGCTCCATATAAAACACTGATACTTAGCTGAATCCGGTAAGACTGGAAGCCGACCCCAATATAGTTGGGAAAAGGCTAGGCAGAGATTGCCGTTTACGTCACTTAAGAGCAGTGTGTTGTTTCCTTAGTCTTTATTTATGCAATCCGTATTTTGGTCCGTATATGACACTCCACATGCATATATAAATACAGGTTTAAATGCAACATTTCTTTGATTGTTTTTGTAGAACATACGTTTTAAATGAAATCTATCTAACTAGCTGTTCCCCACGGCTTCGCTCCCGTGGACCACCCCACAGGACCCGTCTTCGGGATTAAAAACTAGTCTATGTCTCTCAGCAATAATGTAGTTTTCTATTGGTGAAATAATTTTCTAAATCGGTCCAGCAGTTTCAGAGCCTTTGGTCGGTTTTGTGTTAATTATTTTTCAACTCTACACACTATGTCTACATCTCTTTTTTTCATCTTTCCTTTCGCAGGTATGCTGGAAGAGATTTCTATAGAAATAAGCATTACCCATGTTTCTTTTTTTCTGTTTCTTCATCTTGTCTGTATATTATGTGTGTGTGCATAAATGGTTAAATAAATAAATAAACAAACAAACAAAAAAATCTTTCTTCTTTATAATATTAGTATAGATAATAAGAATACCTATTAATTAAAATTATTTATTTTTAACCCCCGACGGAAAAAGAGGGGTGTTATAAGTTTGAAGTGTGTTGCTGTGTATCTGTGTGTCTGTCTGTGGCATCATAGCGCCTAAACGGATGAATTGATTTTGATTTAGTTTTTTTTTGTTTGAAAGGTGACTTTGTCGAGAGTATTTTTAGCTATGTTTGAATAACATCGGCAAAAATTATTTGCATTTTACTCTTTGAATCTGGATTTTTTCGCAAGATATCGTGTTTCGATAGATTGTCGATTGAAGCGTGTCTGCTACTAGGTATATTATTAAGTAGTCTAAAAAGCATGAAATAAAAATTAAAATCGGGGTTTTTTTATATTTGTAATTTTATCTTGTATGTAGTTTAAAAAGCATGAAATATAAATACAAATCGGGGGATTTTTAAATTTGTAATTTTATACGATGAAATATATTTCTAGAAACCGCAGATGCCAAATGAAACAGGAACGTAATTTTTGCAGTTTATCTAGATCCTTGGTCTTTAGACTAAATCTTTTTCTATTCTGCTATATTATCCTTCTTTTAGGATCTCTGTGCAATAAAAAAGAAAAATAAGGTTGGTTTATGTTACGAGAGCTACATAACTAAATAATTAGTTTTCTTTAGCTGTATAACTACAGAACATGTACTTAATGATTGGCGTATTATGTGATAGATTGAGGTTGGAAAATCGCACGTGTATCGTTAGATTATGTACTTACTTACGTCCATTATCAGTGTCTTCCTTATATTTAGAAACCACCAGTAGCTTAGCTGCAAATGACATTATCATTGACACTATTGATAAGATACAATAATATGACATTGACACATTTTTGCAAAGTATCTCGGCTTACATACCTAAATACAATACTGTGCTAAATACGGGTATATTATATATTATCAGTGTTAAATTAAAATATACCGCGGTACTCTGCTTGACCTACATATGATGGACAAAAATAAAACAGAGAATAATTTTACACAGGTCCATAAATATATTTCTTTACGGCATCCCCTTCATAAAAGATGAGAAACTCTGCTCTTGTGTTTAAAATATTTATTAGAACATTGATATTTTTAATATTATTAAGAATTCTTTATCTAAATGTGCCTTTAGTGTTTTGAAAAGTCGTGAGAATAATATAGAAATTGACATGACAGATGTTTGTCTGATTCAGGATGCATTTAGCACGATTTATATTGGAAAAACAGTAGTGCACTACGCAGTTATACAGTTGTTAATATGAATGGGTAATGCAATGAATAAAACAACACGTGTACGAACTAATAGTAGGTTAGATAACGTGTATAGTGAGTTCCGCGAACTATTATCTATCAAAAAATGGGCGAACCGTGACTTTTTTAACTGACTTCCCAAAAAGGAGGAGGTTCTCAATTCGGATGTTCCCATTTTTCTTTTTTTTTTTTCGGGCATAACTCCGTCATTTATAAACGGATTTGCAAAATCCTTTTTTTGTCCGAAATAAGTTTATTCCGAAATGGTCCCATTTAAATTTGGTAAAGATCTGATGAAGAACTTAGGAGATATACAATAGAACTCTTGAATAAATTATGGCAAATCTCTCGGGTTTGCTGCTATCGCATGTCTGTTTATCGTTTTTACCAATTCATAACAAAACATCACGCCAATATGCTCTAAACGGGTACGCAGATGTGCACAGTTCACCCTGGTACACTCTTATACCACCGGTTATGTTCAAATTACATGTTATTCGGGTAATCTATTCTGGCATCACTGTGGGCATTATAGGTACCTTACTATAGAAATTGTACATTATGTACCACCAAAAATTGAAAAATAAAAAACTTTTTTACAAAAAAAGACAACCGACTTCCAAAAAAAAACACTACAAAGTAAAAAAATATATTCAATTTCGGCAGGCGGTGTCAAAAAACGAAGAAACGAAAACACGAACACCAACTTCCGAAATTAAAGTTATTTTAAAAAAAGTTTTTTATTTTCGAAGAAAATGTTCCTTGTCAACACACTCTATTTTGAACCCTAGAACAAATAGAGTCGATCGTTGGTATTTCCCATCTGTAGGTGATATTATTTATTTTGTAAAGATTATGCTCGTATAATTGTATTAATGCGGTAGTAAAATAATAAAGCAATTATGTTATTAAGTGTCTTTGATATCAAGATAAAGCATTAATCTATGAAAGAGGCTCGTGTATAAAATTATAAACATAAATAATACTATCAACATAATTATTTTGTTATAAAATATACTATTTTTAAGCTCTTCTAAATGAAGTTGTAAAAGAAAGCTAATCATTATTTTATTTCAAATATTAAATTGACTTGATATAACATTTTTTTAAATTCAATTCTTTTGTTTAATGTTACTCTAGTAAACTTTATGTTAGTCAGAGTACCCAGATGAGCAATATTTTTTGTTATTCTTTACTGTTTAATTTCATCATCGTTTACATCCAAATGTCCACCCACGGTTGGGTATCGCGTGTCTGTCCCACGCTTTTTCATCAATTCCCCTGCCATTTCCCTAAATTTTTCAAATTTTTCCACCCACGTTGATCAAAAAAAGTTGTAGTCAACTTAGTGCTATGTTTGCGTAATATATAACTACTCAAACTACGATTTTCATGATCAGCCAGGAATTTTCCTTATCCACGTGAAACGCTTCAAGACTACTGTTTAAGGCCGTACCCTGACCAAAAAATCAGCATGAGATATGAGCATTCCTATTGGCCTAGCGGCACTGGTGGCGCATGAATTACGGTAGTGAATACGCCCAGATTTTAGAATAAAATATTTATAAAATCGAATATTGGTCTTTTGAAAAAAATAAAACTTACAAAATGTTCGTTATCAAATTGTCTATCCATTAGTGTTAGTACAAAATAGTTATTTATGCTACAAGTGCGGGAAGTAGGTGATTTCCGATGAGTGGCATTTTTATTCACGAGCGAGCGAAGCGAGTGAGTGGATAAATCGACACGAGTCGGAAATCATCTTACGCACGTGTATCATACAACATTTTACTATGCATTGTGCGAGGAAATAAAAAAATATATCTGAACCAAGCAAGAAATTAATAAAATGGCGCTTATTCAAGGGCGCTCAGCATATCCACAGATTAACTAATAGTTCATAGTTCTACTCATAGAGTATAGTAATAGATTGGTTCTACTGCGCATGTGCAATAGCTGTCACGTCATAACGCAAAAAGGCACGAGCAAAATATTAATTCTGCCAATCATATTTAATGAATAATTAAAATTAATTTATTGATCAAAATCTAAATCTAGAGTAATTAAAAACGTCTTAAATGACGTTTTAGTTTTGTTTTACTTTTTATATGAATGATAATCTGTACTTAACTAATTTTAAAACTTTTCTCAAATAATAAAAACTCTATGCGGCGGGCTGACGTTGGAGTTAAAAATTAAAAAAGTACAGGAAAGTAAAAAGCACTAGTAAAAAAAAGTGACACTTTCCGCACAGTTTGGCTGCTTGGAAAACGCTCTTTTCGAGGACATGCATTGTAAAATAATTAATGAACACTTTACGAGGAGATGCATGTTATCAATAATTATTTCTTTTTTTTATGGTTTTGTTGGAAGGAGATTAGTGAGACATAAACCTCTTTAAAAAAAAGTGTACTACCATTTTAGAATAAACATTATGTAGAAATTTAATGTATTTTTATTAATTGTTATTTATTTTTAAATAAAGAGTATAGATAGCTCTTAAAAACAGCACAAAAACTACTAGCGCGGTGTTTTGCTCGGGGAGGCGCCTTAAGTACTTGTAGTCTACTCAACTACGTGAGAGCTGCCTATAAATTATTGCGATAGTCAATAGCTTGAGATTCAGTCACTAATTACTAGTGTAAATTATTTGATTTATTACCTATTATTAAAATGCCTAGCGTTTTTAGGGTTCCGTACCCAAATGGAAAAAACGGGACCATTTTACTAAGACTCCACGGTAGGTCTGTCTGTCCGTCTGTCACCAGGCTGTATCTCATGAACCGTGATAGCTAGACAGTTGAAATTTTCACAGATGATGTATTTCTGTTGCCGCTATAAGAAAAAATACTAAAAACAGAAAAAAAAAAATATTTAAGTGGGGCTCCCATACAACAAACGTGATTTTTTTGGCGTTTTTTGCAATAGTGGCACGGAACCCTTCGTCTTGAAGTAGTCGATCAAACAAGTTTCCTAAGAATATTATGTTTGTAAGCTTAGCCACTGAATATAATTACCTACCGGTATCTTGTCCATTAATTATTCTTCATATTTTTTGCTTTTATTCTATAAGAGGGAGGAGCACCCTACCGGAAGAATTATTTACGATAATTGATTAGCAAAACCGAAACACCTTGTTCACTTCGAGAAACTCATTTGTTATTTTTATTACAGTCTTAAAACTACATTTGGAAGTTTTATTACATTTATGTGAATAATTCAAAAAGGGTTTTTTTTATTTATTCAAAGCCATTTCATTAACTTTATTAGCTACTTTGTCTGTTTTAGTCGATAATTTTATTTGAATGCGTATCATTCTAACCGAACCAGAAATACCATTAAATTTTAGTCTATAGTCCAACCTTTCAACTAAGTCGAAATAAATACTTCTTCGTATCTTATCAACGGGTCTTAGCAACGGGTGACGTGGGCCGATAGTAGCCTTACTGTGATTTGTGTTATCGCTTCACACTTGATACCGTACCTTACCTACATTGCGCCTTTTGGTGATAAATTCCATAGTTTTATTCGTACTTAACGGCCGATGTATCGTGCACAACACAATCAGTCGTCCGGTTCAATAAATTGTAGTGGTTATAGTAAAAGGTGTGACCACTCTCATTGGTTAGCAACTGGCCTTGGTATCGCTTATTTAAACGATATACAGCCTAAATTGACTTGAAAACTTGAGGAAGATTTGGTCATTTGGTTTAGTTTTAATAGGTGGCTACAGATATGGGTTGACATAGTAACTGGGTCGATTATACTATTTATAAAGGGCTTCCGGCTGCATCAATTTCGGTCGATTATTTCATATCAATTAAATTAAATTTAAAAGAATGATATAAATACATTACTTGCTTAACTTTCAGTGTGAGTCACAATCGCAAGATACTGTAAAGTAATTAAGTAGGTATACTATTTTAAATGAATATGCAAAGGTGATAAGATTATACTTTTAAAATTATGTAAGTGCTCACTACTTCTTATCGACAGGTACGTCGATATAACTTTGGAATTACTCGCTTTGACAGTTTTAAAATTATTCAAGCTTAGCGATAGAAGAAAAAAAATATAAATCAAAAAGAAAACCTGTAAATAAAATTCGCTCCACCTGAAACTCATAACGAGTTTACTTTAACCTTGGCCATAAATTTACCGATACAAATTAGTTCAACTTTTGATATACCTACGACCGGTGAGGGGGATTGAGGGGCGCGGGGCCAAGGGGTGATTGCAATAGAGGCTGCACGCCACCTTGCTGTGATTGATTTATACGTCTTGTTTGTCACAGAGCCGATTTATTTGAATTCCTGCCAGAGCCCCGGGCAGCCAACGGATTAATATCGAACAGACCCCCGCGATATATCCCCGACTTTGGGCAATAATTCAATATTTCATCCTTCGGGCCGGGACCTACGCTGTGAATTAACATACAAACGTCAATCGTTTCATGAATAAAAAATGTATTGGATTTAGTGAAATGACTGGCGCGATCGCCGAGCGTTTACTGTGTTGCCGCCCCGAATGCCTATTGCGGAAATATAAAATGTTTCGGATTACTGGTTTAGTTTGATCGCACTATTCGTATTTGCTGGGAACACGCGATTTGGCAGCTAAGTTCCAAGCGATGATACTGGGGACCCGAAAAATCTCGGAGTCGTAAACCGCGCCGGCTATTAACTGAGCAGCCCAGGAATTGGGTATCGCATAACATTTACTGCCTTTTAATGCAACCAACCAAGTACTGTCATTCTTTTATTGGGGGGAACAGTTCACGTGTTGATGTTGTATAAATGGAGGAATACATACTGGAAGTTTACTGCTGAAATATTGACGATATTATTGCAATGTTTAAAAATTACTATATACTTAAAATGAACACACGGCATCATGACATTGTCATTGTATTAATATTATGTTTGCCTTTAGAGTAATAGATTTGCGGTACTTAAACTTGGTGTAGTCAACCATGGGTAAGTACAACGGTAAAGGGTTGAGCAACAAATAGACCGAACGAAAAAATTCCACTACGAGCCATCGTATCTAGTGGAACCGGTTTCAAGTTCTAAACTACTGCTACGCGTCGGCGCTTCGCCAATGCGTTCGCACTTCTCTGCCACTTATATGAGTGAAATACTTAATTATTAATTGCCGACGCGGGCGCACTACCGCTTAAGATAAGGGATAGTTTGCGATAAGAAAGACCATTCTATTCAAACTGTAACAGTGTTGAAATGATAAATAGTGACAAGTGATAAAAATTCTTGAATAAATTCATTTAATTCAATGGTGTCTAAACTCAACATACCGAGTTTCCTCCGTGCCTCGGAAAGCACGTTAAGCCATTAGTCCCGGCTGTCATTTGAAGATCTTTGACAGTCGTTACAAGTAGACAGAAGCTTGAGATCTGACACCAGTCTTGCCAAGGAGTACCGTGTTACCCAGTTACTGGGTTGTGGAGGTCAGATAGGCAGTCGCTCCATGTAAAACATTGGTACTCAGCTGAATCCGGTAAGATTGGAGGCTAGGCAGATTGATTGAATTCAATGGTGTCTAAACATTTAAGATAATTATAATGCCTTTATTATTTTCTAGAGAGCTTTCACCTGAAAGGAAAAATTAAATAACAATAGATAATTATCAACCTGGATTTAGATACATCCACAGCAAATGACTTACTGTAACTAAACAAATCAAATAGAAGAACTTTATAACTAAACACACATTCAACATCTAAATGATATTTGTCATTGATATCACAATCGCTACAGTAGACCTTATTGCTTTTATTACCATACATAGAGAGGTTTAATCTAATGTACATAATTGTAGGGCCACGACCTCAATTAGACCAGATACTCTAATAATCGCGTTAATCATAAAATTACGAAGACTTACGAAGATTGCCGATTTCCGAGCTGTAACGTGTCTGTCTACTTGGTGACCTCTACGGGTTACGTACAACTGAGCACAAAAGTTGTTTTAGTTGTATAAATAGTTCTTTAAACTTTATCGTTTAAAATTAAAAGCTGCTTAGTCATTGGCCCAGATTATTATTAGAAGATAAGTCAACTTAACCTTAAAGACTCAATTTGATATGTAGATTAAACGATTCAATGTGTGACTATCTTAATAAAAAAATATTTTAATATCGAATTCTGAATGCCTTTCAAGTATAGCATCATTAAATTACTCTTGGATATCTTTAGTACTTGTGCACTTGATTGTATAGTACAATACGATTAACATAACCGGTCGTGGCAAGAGGTGATTATGTTAAATATGTTAATTACATCTCTGAGTAAAAAGAACATTATTGTGCGTTAAATATATATTTTATTGGACCGGCTATGGCTGATTATGACACCTCTGAGGGATGACCTACAGCTATTTAGAAGGACGAATATATAAAACTATAAATTGCTCTTTGATACGTCAATGGCTATCCATGATTAAGTTATTTTTAGACTAAACTGATACTTACTTCCTGATTAAGCACCATTCAACTGATACAAAAAAGGTTTTTAAAGTCAGGAAGGCGCCTATAAATTATAAAATCTCGGACCAAAAGACCAGTTTTAAAGGCCGTTTTGGTTCCGTCTGTCATGTGCCAACTTATAATGACAGTTTATAACAATTTACTTAAAACAGTAACATGTTTTTCAACGATTGTATCTACTACTAGCTGTTCCCCGCGGCTTCGCTCCCGTGGACCACCCCACAGGACCCGTTTTCGGGTTTAAAAAATAGCCTATAGCACTCAGGAATAATGTAGCTTTCTACCAGTGAAAAAAATTTTTGGAATTGGATCATTAGTTCCAGAGATTACCCCCTACATACAAACTTACAAACTTACAAATTTTACCTCTTTATAATATTATATAAGTATAGATTGACTCGTCGGTCCAGTGTTTGTAGGTGCTACTGCTGAGCAGTGAGCATAAGGTTTTGTGTTCGATTCCTAGATCGAGCCAAGTGTTATTGAGGTTTCATACATCAGGAATTCAGCTCGGCTTATGGCAATAGGGGTCACCCCCCCATTTGTGGGTGTACCATCACTTCTGCCATAACTCTCAGGGAATACAGTCTGACTGTATAATTATTATGTTATGTAGATCATCATAATCAGCCTTATAATGTGCCCACTGCTGGGACACAGGCATCCTCTCTGTGAGAGAGGTGCGGGTTGGTGATTTTCACATATCTTCGAACTTTTAGTCCTAGGACATGCCGGTGTCCTCGCGATGTTTTCCTTCACCGTTTTGAGAGCAGTGGTGATGAAATTAACTACACAAAGTAAAGCGCTTGCCTTGGTTCGAACTCACGACCTACGACACGTAAGTCGGGGCCGTTACCACTGGGCCAACACTTCCCTAAAATAAGATATGCTGTTATATATATATATCTAACGTAATCGCATAGGTATTGAATTCGTCTAAAAAAGGTTGTCAGGCCTCTTTATATTTTATAATCTTTTATATTTTCAAGGTATTCATCACAAAAAGTACCAATTCAAAGACTTTAATTACATAAATGCGTGGGACAAAAAAAAATACTTTTCGAGAAATGATCACGACTTCTTACAAGATGTTATTCACGTTGGTTTCCCAAAAGTTGTGATATTTATTCCGTATGATGGTGACAAAATTTTATACCTACGTCGTATAGTGTGTTGGTTGATGCTAAAGTGCCCCTAGAGTGCCCCATATCAAGCGAATGGTACCTAAGTTAATATGAATTACGTAATAATTACATGATATTCCCTAAATGGGTTAGCAGGACTCTAATTTTCATGTGACGCAATTATTACGAAGGCACTCGTACATATTGCATTAACGTGTAATTAAAACACTGAAGTAGTTTGTGATACTCAATATTTTTAGAAACACTTATTTTTAATGATTTTCACACTTTCCTTTAACACACCTTCAAGCCTTTTGTACGTAGGTATAAAGGTAGGTTTACCGAATCTTTCATTATTTCCATCTGAATATAGAAAATATGAAAACCTTTTAATAGATAAATTATCACAAAAGCTAGCTATGGAAAAGCAGCACAGGACGATTTATGTACTTATTTGAACTATGAAAAAGCAGCACAGGACTATTTATGTACTTATTTGAACTATGAAAAAGCAGCACTGGACTATTTATGTACTTATTTGAACTATGGAATAGCAGCACAGGACTATTTATGTACTTATTTGAACTATGGAAAAGCAGCA
Organism: Orthosia incerta; assembly: GCA_948252205.1. Classification (NCBI taxonomy): domain Eukaryota; kingdom Metazoa; phylum Arthropoda; class Insecta; order Lepidoptera; family Noctuidae; genus Orthosia; species Orthosia incerta. Next base: position 15,804,830 of record OX411748.1, read on the forward strand.
CAGGACTATTTATGTACTTATTTGAACTATGGAATAGCAGCACAGGACTATATATGTACTTATTTGAACTCTTAACATGATAAAAATCAGAAAGACACAGTTAATCCCTCTATGCCGATAGAGGGATATCCCTTTCTTATTCACGACGAGTCGAAAAACTTACCTACCAATTTTACAAATAACCACGAACATTCATAATCACATACAACGTGTTACATTTACAACAGAAGATTCGAGTACAAATTAACAAAATTACAAGTTCGCTATCAATTTGAATGATGGATGATATACTGAGTTAAATTTTTTCCATTAGTTTTTTTATACTCTGTTTTGTAGGCCGCTACATTCCGGTAGCCATTTGGCGTCTTATACTCGTCAAGTGAAAGTTGATCGATGGAGCACGTCAATTTAAATCTAAAACTATGTTCTTTTAATGTAGAACGAAAAATTACTTTTAAATAGAGCTTTGGAAAAATCATTAAGTCTGCCATTTATGAGTAGATGTTACAGTCATTTGTAATTTACGTTAAGGCACTCACAGATGGGCGTGATGAGACAATGCATTGTTTTATATGGTTTTCTACGGATACCTATGTTACCCGTAGTTACTTCTTCTTTTTGAGTCGATGGAAACTCTTTATAAATTTTAGGCCCGATTGTTGGCCACCCCAATTGCGGTCTCAGTGGCGAACATAAGGTCTTCTAAAGTATTTTTTTCTTATTTTATACTTGGGACATTCCATCATATTTGCCATAGTTTTCAGACGGGTCTACAAAACCCCATTTTGCCAAATTGTGTTTGCAGCGGCCTACTTAGGTGCGCAAACGATTGAGTGCTTTCCATATAGGCCACTGTTCACGCCCAGGTCGCACGTGTACCTGGGGTTTCAAGAAGTCGGGTGGTGGTAGCTTTTTAGGCAATTTCTATGATTAAATAATAGTCGTAACAGAGATGTCGTAATACCGCAGTTTGCCTGTCTGCTGAAGCTCTACATAGCAAGTATTCCAGTATATTTTAAGCTCTCAACAAGATTTGCACGTTTATAGAGATTTATTTATAGGATTAATTCCTTGGCTTCAGAGTTCGATGCCAATTTAATATAAATGCAAGAATATCTGTACTTCATCAATATCGCTATATTGAAGTGTTAGGGGAATAAAACAAGTGCGAATCGGCTGAATAGGGATGATGACTGGACACGTGTCTTATCGTTGGTCTTTTAAACAAAAAATTATGACTATACAGTGTGTTAAAATATCGCATGACACACTGGGTACACTTTTTACATAGAAGTTCACAAGCCTCCTCTCCCGAACTTTGATGCGCTTTATATTGGTGATTTTTTATTGATTTGAATAAGCAAAAAATACGTGTCCATTATTTCTTGATAATTTAACCCGCGGACTAAATATAATTTGCTGTTTCGTACCCTGTCATCATCCCTATTACATCGCATTGCGTTCCATGTGAACGCGCTTGCAATTTCGTTTGGTAAAAATCTCTTATCGTTGTGATAAAAATCGAATCGCGTCGAGCGATCAGGGTCAAAGTGAAAGCCCTGGAATGTTGTAGGTGGACATTATGACTGCTTTAAAAATAGAATTATTATTAGTGCGAAACTATCTTGAGGATTTTACGAGATTACTGTATTTCTGTAGATGCTAAAATTAAACCAGTCGAGGGCGATCAGCGGACTCTGCCCCCAAAGCATTCCGTTCGTTTTAAAACTGTATTCTTATTGAAACGATTGAATTAAAATTTTCGCTAATAATGCGACCAATCTTAAAAGTATTTGTGAGAATATCTTACTAATATAATAAATGTGAAAGTTTGGATGGATGGATGTATGTTTAAAATTAATATTTGTTTCGGGATATTTACCATGTATATTTAGATTTTTGCTGAGAGCTCGATATTGCTCGTAAAGGTGCCGAAATATCGAGCTCTCAGCAAAAATCTAAATACATGGTAAAGATCCCGAAACAAATATTAATTCTAATGATTGTGACCATGTCAGCTTAAAAATTTATATGGATGTATAATTGTTACTCAATCACGCCAGAACGGCTGAATGAATCTTGAAACAGAGATTCATTATAGTCTGGAATAGCACATAGGCTTTTTATCCTGGTATAACGTTCCCATGGTATGATAAAACACTTATCACGCGAGCGAAACCGCTGTAGCTTGTCAAATATATGACAGAGTATACGGTCAAGTTAAGTATGTTAGCAAAACACCGCACATGTGATGAGTACAAAACAAACTCCAAACTGTGGTTTTTGAAGTTTTTTTACCAAGCCAATGGTTGCTGGTAGTATAATTACTTAACATTATAAGTTCAAAAAAATCATTTCATTTTGTCTGTTCAGTTTCGCTAGTGAGTTTTTTTGACCGATGTTATAATACCCACATCATCAGCCTATTAATGTTCCCACTGCTGGGACACAGGCCACCTCTCTGTGAGAGGGAATGGACCGTTATCCACTACGCGGGCCCAGTGCGGGTTGGTGGACGTTTTGAGAGCAGTGGTGATGAAATAACTTACACAAAGTAAACCGCCTGCCTGGGCTCAAACCCACGACCTACAACTTGTAAGTCGCAGCCGATACCACTGGGCCACCACTGCTCTTATAATAATACCCTATTTTATCTAATTTCAAAATATTGTTTAATCATCTAGCAAACCTCTATTTTAAATATTCCATTCTAAATGCTTCGTTCAACTATAATTCTTGTGTTAAATGTTCGCAACTATCACGTATGAAGGTGAATGACCAAGTTAGAGACGATTAATAATCGTCTATAGAAAAACATCTATGTATATCATTATGAAATGTTCTATACAGAATACTTATAGTGAATAAGGACGCAAATACCATCTTATCAGCACACGAAAACACACTCATGCAAAAAGTTTAATCGTAGTAGCGCAATTTTAAAATCTTGTTTGCAAACAAAATAACTTGCGTAGCAAAACGTTCTACGTAGAAGGAAGGAATATCTATTGGAGCCACTAAACTGCAAGGCAAATGAGGAATAGTATTGACCTGATTTAAAATACATGGGTTATTTAATAGGATTTCTCAGTAAACGTGACGATTTCGTCGGCGAATGCGATGGCGATTGTTAATCGCAAAACGAACAGAATTTCCGAGAATCGTTTGCCATTGACATTTCTAAGCAACGTGGTCATGTTTACGTTCGGTGGCGGGTTGCGGCGGGTGTTTACAAACAGTAAATTGTTTACTCGACTGACATAACGCGTTGCAAGCGTCACGGCGCGTCACAGGCCGCGTCACGCTCCGCCGCTAGTCGCACGCCGCCTCGACGCGCCCAGCCGCCACCCAATCCAGTTGTATTGCGTCTTGCGAATTGCTAGCGCCATTTTTTTTACTCTATACTCTTTAAGGAAACTGCGTATCAAATCTATCGAATAGGGAAATACGGTCTTGAAATTAAAATAGGAACTTACCGCTTTATAATAATTTGAACATGAAAAAACTTTTTTTGGAGACTTATTTTTGATATAGCTTAAAGTTCCACGTGGTTTATTTTAAATATTGCTTTGAATACTTCGTTTGTGAAAAGTTTTCATGATACGGCCTGGGATTATAATGAGGAATGAAAAAAAATTAACACTGTTAGCATTCGATTACGTGAATATCTAATGAATAATAATAACATAGACGATCTTTAAGTTTGAAGGTTTCGTGGAAAATTACATCACATTTGCTTCAGATAGTGAAGTTGAGAACGACAGATGTTTAGGAGATAGTGTTGGATCTTTAGATAAATCTTGATTGGTTTTCTTTACGTTTTAGTTTAATTTTTATAAAATAATGGTAGGTGTAACTAACTAAAGAATATGATAATTAGTGTTAAATACGAATTATTTTAATAGTGTACCTGGATAGTTTTCCTGTAATATTATTTACATTGATAGGTATGGAAAATTCTAGCATGTCTATTTGTCCAAAATATTTGCAGGTATCGGGGACGGATAGCAATAACAATATTCGCCGATCACTTGCGGTCTTCCATTTATTTTTCTTATTTATTAAAATACTGCGTCATTTTTCTTTTATCATTGACTCTCAGTAGTGTCAATATTTGACAACGTCACATTATCTTTGACATTTAAGAATACTACGCAAAGATTTACAAAATCCTTTACATAATCTAATCTAGGAAGCTTATCGAGTTATCTAGAGACTCTAATTTTATACAATTCAATCTATAAGTTCTACATTTCTTAGATGACCTTCATTCTATCAATAACGTTGTCGAATCCTTCTAGAAGTTTCTTGTTATCTTTTTTACGTTTTTTGTATAAAAAATCATGTCAATAAATTATCAGATTTACACTGGGTAGTATTTACATTTTGATTCGATCGATCGATCGATTTCATTTTGAGATCGTTGGACTTTTGGCCTTTTTAGGGTTCTGTACCCAAAGGGTAAAAACGGGACCCTATTACTGAGAGATCCGCGGTCCGTCTGGCTGTCACCAGGCTGTATCTCATGAACCGTGATAGCTAGACAGTTGAAATTTTCACAGATGATGTATTTCTGTTGCCGCTATAACAACAAATACTAAAAACAGAATAAAATAAATATTTAAGTGGGGCGGGTGGGTAATACAACAAACGTGTTTTTTTTTGCCGTTTTTTGCGATAATGGTACAAAACGCTTCGTGCGCGAGTCTGACTCGCACTTGGCCGTTTTTTTACACAACACATATCATCATGACTCTATACCCACAAGGTTTCGCAGAGGTATTAAATGTACAATTCTTCCTGACTGCCATACTTGAATAGTTTAAGTACCTAGTTGTCTTGTAACACGTGCTTTTGTGTCTATATTTTTTACTAATTTTATTTTTTGTCTCACAAGGGCTTTTTCAAAGGCGGAATCAACATCAAGGTGATATTTTAATTCCATACTATCATTATAGTCAATGTACCATAAGTTTATACATAACGATCTGTGCGCGATACATAATTATCTCTTTAGCATTCATTGAATTTCAAATAAGTTGTAAGTAATAGTTGACATGTTAGTCTCGTATTACGAGCAATACAAAGTTACAGCTCTGTAGAGACACATGCGGCAATGCGATAACGTCGCGATAAAAAAAAATGCATCGTTTTTTTCAAAGGTTTTCTCGCATCGTTGTTGCACTGTTGCATCGCGCCTGTCTGAGGGAGCCTTAAAGCTAATAGACTTATAATTTTATGCGTAATGAATATTATATCAAAGCCTGTTGATTATGGGAAATACAGTCACTACCCAGACTTGTTTACTTTGAATTGTTATAATAAGTTTATTAGCAGCGTCTATATTATGAAGAATTAATTTCCTGATAGTTTCTTATGGTTTTAATATTCATAATAGGTTTCTAGTATAGGTAGGTAGGTTCTAGGTAGGTAGGTAAGAGCAGTGGTGGCCCAGTGGTATCAGCCGCGACTTACAAGTTGTAGGTCATAGGTTCGAGCCCAGGTAGGCGCTTTACTTTGTGTAAATTATTTCATCACCACTGCTCTCAAAACGGTGAAGGAAAACATCGTGAGGAAACCGGCATGTCCTAGAACCAAAAATTCGAAGACATCCACCAAAACGCACTGGGCCCACGTGGTGGATTACGGCCCATTCCCTCTCACAGAGAGGAGGCCTGTGTCCCAGCAGTGGGAACATTAACAGGCTGATGATGTGATGTGATAGGTACCAACCAGTTCTTTAATGACATGATAATTAATGCAGATAGGTTCTTTATCTAATTAAACTTACTCACCTATGAGTCTATGCGCCTATGTGCATTTTTGCTAGTTTTAATACCACACGTTTTATCACCGAATATTCGCTTTGGTGGTTATATAATATTATACATATACATATATCAATCTGCCTAGCCTTTTCCCGATTATATTGGGGTCGGCTTCCAGTCTTACCGGATTCAGCTGAGTACCAGTGTTTTACATGGTGCGACTGCCTATCTGACCTCCTCAACCCAGTAACTGGGTAACACGGTACCCCTTGGCAAGACTGTCGTCAGATCTCAAGCGTCTGACTACCCGTAACGACTGTCGAAGATCTTCAAATGACAGCCGGGGCCAACGGCTTAACGTGCTTTCCGAGCGAATGGTCAGCCATCCACGGACCGACCTCGTCAACCTTAATGATCGACCAGTGCAGCTGTTATTATTTAGCCACAAGTTACATATATATTATAATTATTATTATAACAAGCGTGATGATAGTCATAAATTCATAATTTACGTCATAAAGTTTAAATATCCTCATAAAATGTCCATCGTTAATTTATAACCAATGCGTTCTACAGGTAAAGTTTCTAAGTTCATGGTGGAATTAAGCTAGTTTTAATTATTATGGGAAAATAAATTGTTCATTAAGAAACCTAAAAGATACCTACATTTCCTACCTAAGTTTTTCTTTTAATTTAACACGCCAACTAATCATATCATGATTTAACACCATGATTTAAGTACCTACACACTCAATTATGGACACAATCCATTTTTGTTATAATTGAATGTGTAATTGTGGTGGTGTGGGAAAATAAGGAAAATTCTCTACCGTTATTTTCAGTATTATGACTAGTTTTCAATGCGCATGATTCCTGGAAATCATAAATCCTAATGCATACATTTTCAAAAATAGAATTGACTATCGCACCTTTGACGTCTTGTTAGCCAGAATGACGTCACAGGCTAGTAAATAACTCCTTACTGTCACTTTTGAGTTGCTCAAAAGTAAACGAGTATTGTTTTGGTGTGAAAACTTCTCAATACTCGTCTATATTGAAACGTGAGTCACTCGGATAAATATGACATTCGTTTACCTAGTAATTCGGTATATCTTAGTGCTAATTATATCTCCCAATTAAAATGTGATGTGACCATTTATCGCAGCCAGCTATTTAAACCTAACCAAGGTCTCAACCAACTTTGAGTAGAGTCCGACCTTTGTGGTCTTTAAATAAAACGGTAATAAATTTTAATTATTTTAGGAAACTGAACGATTATTGTCTAACGGGTATCGCGGTCAGAAAATTTTCCGAGCGTGTGCTCATCTTGTGAGGAATATTAATTATTGGGACTTACAATTTTGTGAAGTGTGTCGAGAAGAGTACGTCGTTTGTGTCCTTGAACCTTTGGATGATGGTAGTAATGTTTATTATTAAACAACACGTGTTAATAGTGCCCCTATTAACTTTGCACATGACTACATTAATGCCGTATTAAATCTAAGCACTAAAATCTAATTAATTCTGTGCAAATACTGCAAATACATAGTCAGACGTCAGATACCCTGTAATTGCGCGCTATAAACTTCAGTGCGCAGCTAAAACTAACTAGACCAGTTATATCTTGATTATAAATAGTTGGAAAGCGTCACTTGACATTCCGACCTCATAGTCATTCATCATGATATGCTTTTTTACGTTCCCATTGCTGGAACACAGGCCTCCTCTCTGTGAGAGAGGGAATGGGCCATAATCCACCACGTGGGTCCAGTGCGGATTAGTGGACGTCACATGTCTTCGAATTTTTGGTTCTAGGACATGCCGGTTTCCTCACGATGTTTTCCTTCACCGTTTTTAGAGCAGTGGTGATGAAATATATTATAGTCATTTAATATAACTATTTATAATTTGTTATATTATGTTAATTCAGGCGCGAGTCGTAAAGCGGCTGACCTTGTGAGGCGCCGCGCCGTAGTGCTGTACTACCGGTGACTACCGACCGACGCTACAGGCGACAAAGTTCTTCATTCTGTACAAACTTGTCAATTATGTATACGCGCTGTGTTCTTATCATATCGCCATCTGTTTCTTTTTATTTATTTAGATCCACGTAATAGTTAATTCGTAGTAATGTTTTTTTTTTTTCACAATAGGTATTAATATTCCGAGTTCATAAAAAAATATTTTCTTAATTTAATTGAATCAGAATTTAACGTTGATAAAAGTACGTCAGCGCCAATGAAGGAATTTTTACCTGAGCTTTTAATTACGCTCGTACAAATATTATATTTCACACTGCCACTAAAATCAGAAATAAAAAACGCAAGGTCAAGTATGACATAAGTAGGCACTAAGTATCTCTATAAGCATAACACTGTATCAGATTCTATTGCACGTAGTGTAATTTACAATCTTGTATCAAGTGAACCTTCTGTTACTCGTATGATCTATGAATGGTTAGTTGGTATCGTATGGCGTGAAACCATTACACTTCGGGCCAGCACAAGCGCCACATTACAACATCCGCCTCAACACTGAGAGTATCGTAGTGGGAACTTGCTACGTAGTAAGACATAATAAAATTCGCTAGTCGACGCTCGCGAATCCATTAATTTGTTGGAATGTGTGCTGCGCATTTAGTTGTAAAGTGGTCTCGTCAACAATACGCGTCGGAGATGAAAAGGTGTTTGGTTTGGTATGCCATTTGTAATATCATTGGAATTTTTGAAGTTTTGTGAGTCAAATAACTGAGGTAGTATTTGACAGTTCTACTCTACTTCAATTTCAAGCCATGTGTGTGGATGATTTCTTCATAAGCATTTTACGATTGAGCAGCCCAGTTTTGTGAGATCTTAAAATAATTAAACTTTGAATGAGTCTTACAATGACCACAAGTAGATACTTAAGCACATTTAAAAATATCTTTTGGCAATCAGTGCAGCCACAAAATATTCCAACACTTATTGCTTGCAACAATGTTGTATCTAAAACAAATATGCGCAAGAAAATCGCAAGTGATAATTTTAACTAGTTTACTCAGGCATTTCAAATATAAGACACTCAAGAAATATAATTATTATGGTACAAAAAGTACCATCCACTGAGAAGACTACTTATTTTCTTGCTTTAGTTTAAGTGTCGTAGACAACCCACGTAGGTCCTTCGTAGACCCCGGTCTACGACTCGTAGGCCGGGGTCTACGAAGGTCTACGCGACCGTAGGCGCTGCGCTATCGTGGCGTAGACATGAATGTATCGAAGACAAAAAGTTGACGCAGCGTGAACGTTCATTAGTGCCTTAAGTAAATAATATCACGTCACGTTTGTCGAGTGCCATACTCATGTACAAGAGGCTCCGTTTATTTATCTCAACAACGCACTTTTTGCGGAAATATATGTAGGTTGATAGGTATATACCAACAGCCTACGTACCGTACGTCAAGTACATACTACATAATCTATGTAAATGACACAGATTAGTTACGTACAAGTTTATATTTTCTTGTTATCGTATACAAAGTTACGTGATAGTAACATTACTTGTTTAAATAATATGAACAATAATTGTATTTCCCCAATTATGTTTTATAACTTTTGCAATGGGTTACGTTGATGATAAGGTTGTTGGTTTATGATTCAACAACCGTAAACAGTTATTGAATAGAGGTCTTCCCCATAGTAAATCTGCGGTTGTTATCTACCATAAATAAGGTAATATGTTATTCTATTGATTACTCATTGAAAGTGGCGACACTCTTCACTGCTACAAATGTGTCTTACGTCAACGATCGATAGTGGAATGGATTAGTTGACGTCGATTTACCGTTTCTTCTACGTCAAAAGCTATACTATTCGATCAAGTTATCGCTGTGTTGTGAAGTATCCTATACAACACAGCACAGCTTATTCTCAACTACGTATGTATTTTAGATTAAGTAATTAGTAAAATAAATCTCATAACGTTCGTACCCGACTTATCAATAGGCAACATATTTATCTAATTAATGAACACCAAGTTTTCGAGGACAAGGTCAAGAGTTTCAAAGTTGTCTATTGAATTACAATTGCGTAATCTTTGAGACGATGTAATCTATTAATTATTTGATCACATTTTGTTGTTTTTTTTTAACTAACTAAATGTAGTCTCGGTTATTTTAAACTTCCTTAATATCAAAGTACTCTTAAGCAAAGTTTTACGAATAGTATTTTTAAAATCTTGGCGCTAAAGAATATTTATTATTTCATGACTGATTTGTACATCCTAATAAAGTTGGTTGCAGAACAAGGGCTAACCTAAGGTAGTTAGCTTAAGGCGCAGATACCCCTGAGAAGCTGATTTTAAAATGATAATCACGTCTAAACGGCTTGTCGTAATTTTTTTTAAAAAATATATGTTAGATAAGACCATATTCTTAATAATTTGATCTAAGAAAATTTTGAGTTTTATTCGTATAACATAGTGTAATTAATTTTTAAAGTTATGTCTAAAACGGACAAAAACACGACAATAGCACTAAAACCGCTGGGCGTATTTTAATGAAATTAACACCATCTCAAAGACAATTTAATTATCTACATTTTGATCTGAAGTTGTTTTTTAAAGTCATGGAATAATAATGAAAGTACAAAAAACTACAAAATTTTGAGTCGCGCGGGTTTGAAACGAGGGCGCGTTTTGTTCACTCAATGTCGTTGGAGTTAGTCGTCGTCTTAACTTGCATACCATATCTGATGATTTTTTTTACACTTGTGTGCAGAACGTAAACGGTATACACGCGTAGATAAACCAGTCTGAAAATGATTATAAATTTAAATATAAACAAAGCCCTTGATTGAAACCGGCTTAATTTAATCCTACTTATATTATTATAAGTTTGTGAGTATGGGTGTCATTAATAACACTTCACGCAAAAACTACTGCACCAATTTTGATGAAACTTTACAGTAATTTAACTTAAATATCAGAAAAACACTAGGTTAAAAATTATAGAGATACTAGCTGACCCGGCAAACTTTGTTTTGCCATAAAAACACCAAACATTCATCTACTCTACTCTACCTATCCTACCTACTCTACCCTACCTACCCAACCCTACCTACCCTACCAAAACTAAAAAAAAAAAAACTTCACATAAACCATCTACTAAATAGTCCGAACAAAGCCTTGGTTTGTATAGGTGAGCCCGTTCTTGAGTTAAAAAATTACAACGAAAAGTGGCATTGATTTTTATATAGGTACCTACATAGATGAAGTATCTACTTATTCCACGCTAGTACTTAGGGCGTAATATTTGACACTAAGCCTTACCGTGTTACAACAATGTTAATTGTTACTTCAAATATATTAATAACCTATCACACATGCACATGTGTATTTAAAGCGACAGGAAAACCACACAAGCTTCTATCTCCTTTGCCTTCAGCAAAGGAAAATCATTATTAAATGTAATAATATACTATATGTACAATGTCGAATACAACATACAACTAATAATCAAACTTAATATTTCCTCAAATGATGAAAACCTATTTCAAAATCTACTTGTTAATTGGAATGGAGAACTTTAAGGTTAGTTTATAACGTTTTAATCCTTACTGCCGTATTTCTAAATGTCTAGTAATAAAGAGAACAGTCTTCAAAATCATAAATTCTCCAAGATCAAGTCTCAAAGAGAAAGTTTAAAGTCAGTTATGCGCTAAGGCTATAAGCAATTAATCGGGGGTTCAATTGCTTATTAAATTATGAACAAAAAAATCGTTAACAAGGGCAGGTAGCTGATTTTACTTGAAGTGACAGTCTTTTTGACCTCCACAACCAAACCACTGGGTTGGAAAGATTGGTCGTCCAACCTTTGGAATTCCGACTACCCGCAACGGCTGTTAAAAATTTACAAAGGTTAGCGATCATGCATGGCGTACTGCTCTCATTTCTGGGACGGATGCACTTGAGTCGATCGAAAAACGGGCCAAGAGGCTCATCGGCAATGAGATACTGGTCTAGTCTAAGCTCCAGAGCCTTGAACATCAGCGCCGAGTTGCCAGCCTTTCGGTTTTTATCGGTTACATTTCGGGGAGTGTACGTTGGAATTGCATGAACTGATTCCTCCTAGCCCGTTCCATCATCGGACTACAAGACGTACGGTGATGCGTCATCGGTACATGGTGGACACCCATATGCACCAAACGTTTTGGAAATACTTTTATTATACGTGCAGCAAAAGAGTGCAATTCACTGCCGGAGTCTGAATTTCCTTTGAAGTTATCTCGTCAGTAACCTTTGATTGACTGTGCGTCTACTTTTATTTAGCCAAGAGCTCCAAATACTAGGTCACGTTGATAGCTCGATAATACCTTACCTTTAAAAATTATAAAGTCTTAAACTAATACAAACCTATCATTCGTTTAAGTGGTTCTTCTAAATAGTAGTAGCTAATGCGTAAAACAGCTTGGCAGTATGTCAACATATTAGTTCTTTGCGGCTCACGTGTATAAATAGCGAGGATATCGACTACTCGAGAAATAATCTCGTTCATCTTTCATAGTAGCGTAATGTTTTAAAGATATGTTGAGTACCTACTTCCTTGAAACTGAAAAATAATATGAAAAAATCAAATGACGGGCGATTTTGCTGAGGTTGGCCTAAATTCTACTGAAATGTTCGCTTCAGATAAACTTGAGACAAGTCTTACAATATCACGCTTTCAAGTGAGATATGGTCTGACAGCATGCCATCTGTCAGAGTTCAATTGAGATTCGATTTCGAATTTTTCGACATATTTGAAATTATTTCGCTCAATAAAATATTAAATAAAAAAAGGTTGCCTCAATATAATTGCTTTTATTTATAGCCTTTTTTAAACTTGAAACTAATTTGGAACCCTTGCAGTTTGTATGACTGTAATAACACCGCGTTCAAGGTCGCATGACGTAACAAACCACCCGCGTTACATAATGAGACCGGTTGACAGTAGGTAACTAAGTATTCAAAATTCGAATGATTGATTTTTTAATTTTATTTACTGGCTTGATTTCACCAGTTTTTTTTTTACTTTTAAGGAGTATTTCATTGGAAGTTGTTATTGGTAAACGCTCTCTTTTCGACCTGATTTTAATTTTATGTGAAATGTGATTTATTTGGTCTTTTGATCCGATTTTACTTATCATGGGTAAGAACAGAATATTCTGATCCTGCTAAATGCTAACTGAGAAAATAAATCATACTACCTGTAAAAAACTTAATCTGTATACCTTTAGACTTAAACCACTCAGCATCTAAAATGTGTAGGTATTATTTTGGAATCGGTCTCTCAAGTTGATATTTTTTCGATAAGCATAAAGGCCCAAGGACGAAGACCGAAAAACAAAACAAAGCAGGAGTAATAATTTAACTCTTTAGCTTTATCAATAAAAAAAGATAAAAGGTTAACAATGATATTCACCTCATTTGTGTCGTAACAGGTTATCAGTATTTTTATTATGATTTGGACATTTTGTATCGTTCGAAGTAGCTGTAGTAAATATTAGTAAAGCAAGCAGTATTCAGACTAATAAATAAGATAGTACATATAAGCTCGTAAATAAAATTATGTATAAACAAACGGTATAAAAAAACCGGCCAAGTGCGAGTCGGACTCGCGCACGAAGGGTTCCGTACCGTTATCGCAAAAAATGGCCAAAAAATCACGTTTGTTGTATGGGAGCCCCACTTAAATATTTATTTTATTCTGTTTTTAGTATTTGTTGTTATAGCGGCAACAGAAATACATCATCTGTGAAAATTTCAACTGTTTAGGCTATCACATACAGCCTGGTGACAGACGGACAGACAGACGGATCGCGGCGTCTCAGTAATAAGGTCCCGTTTTTACCCTTTGGGTACGGAACCCTAAAAACGGGCAGAAGACACTGGGCATCAAAAATTCGTCCGCATCAAAGTCAATAGAAAAACCGCTTAGGTATTAAAAAAAAATGAAAGCATTTTTCGAACTTTTAACCGCGATATTCTTCCAAGCTTCAAAAAAAATAGGGTACAGTGATGTCTACGATAAATACAAAAATGAACATCGTTATAAAACTAATTTATCTAATTAAGCTTAAGTACGTTCCCCGCTGATTTTTTATTAAGAGCTCATTTCACCAATTGTGGTGTCATTACCTCAATTGGTTTCCGCATTGTCTGTGAAACGAACATGATCGCTAACTATACTTGATGATGGCATTTTAACTTAAACGTGAACGTTAACGTAACGTAATTGGACAATGGTTATTTTTAGTATGTTTTATTGGCACATAACGCGTCCTGAATCGTGTGTTATCAATGTATAATGTGACGGTATGCCGAGCCCATCATTTGTAATACAAGCAATTGTGTTTGATAGATGCTGTATTGTGTTCAAAGATTCTTCTACTATACTGCGCAGTTGTAGTAAGTAGAGCAATAGCATAGAATTGTTAAGAGTTCAATGGAAGCATTTAATTTATCGATGGCAAATACTAATGGAACTTGGAAGAATCAATTCGTTATTTAACATGTAAATTGAGCTTTATTATTTTAGTAAGTAAAGTTAAAATTACTTTGCAGTAGTAACCCTATATTTACTATCGTGATATGATGCCCCTAAAGACGACATACCGTCTATAGCCGCCTCCAGACCATTCCTGAACGTTTTCATATTATTTATGTATACTAATATTATAAAGCTGAAGTTAGAAGAGTTTGTTTGTTTGTTTGAACGCGCTAATCTCAGGAACTGCTGGTTGCAATTGAAAAAATCTTTTTGTGTTAACTAATATTATAAAGCTGAAGAGTTTATTTGTTTGTTTGAACGCGCTTATCTTAGGAACTGCTGGTTGCAATTGAAAAAATCTTTTTGTGTTAGATAATCCATTTATCTAGGAAGGTTATAGGCTATATAACATCACGCTACGACCAATAGGAGCGGAGCTTACATGAAAAATATTGCAATAACGGCAGAAATTATTCCTTTTTGAGAGCTACCGTTGCGTGCGCTGCGTAAACGGTTTAAGTTACGTAAATATCATGTATGATGGAATTGTTTCTCTTTAAAAGTTCTAAAAAATTGTCCGCGACAGTATATGTCTATCTTTTAAGATTGACTCACTATAACCTTTTTTTATAGCAAGTAATCAAATTTGTTCATTTGCGAAGGAGTTTTATAAACATTTATACTAATTATTATAAAGTTGAAGAGTTTGTTTGTTTGTAGGGTAGGTAGGTAGTAGTAGGTAGATAGCTAGCCAGTTGACGGGAGCGAAGCCGCGGGGGTCAGCTAGTAGTCAATATAATACAAACAAAAACCTTTTTATAACTCGTTCTCCTTTCCAATACCTACTGTTTCACATAAATCGGTAATTGTGTAACCTTGGTCACTGAATTATATCAAGTCCATGCAATTGTTCCAGATTTAATTAGCTTAAACTTGTATCGTAATGAACCTTATAAGGATTGCAATTCCATGTGTCGTATGAACAGTAATCGTATTAAATATAATAATATAACTAATAATAATATAATTTATAACTCCAGTTAACTCCACTTTATTGCAAACGTTGCGTATCTGATTACCTCAGCAAACATTTTGTGTACAGGCAACTCTTCGAAAGTTATTAAGGGATCGTCAACTTTATGTTGTTTCAGAGCAAGCCTTGTAAAAGTTGTATTTACCTGGCAACATTCACCGTAAAACGGTATGCAATTTCCTCCGGCGACTATGTTAATATGTGGCATATTAGGACGAACGTGGTCGGGTAGGTAATATCATTTTAAAACTAGCTCTTCAAGTGCGGCCCACTCATTTGGTCGTGTCCGCCTCCGGCTGTGTCCGTGAACTCCGCACAAGAGCATTCAATCGTAAACTGTGACATTTTACTGACATTGCGCTTCTATCGCTCGTTTGACATTTGTAACCTGCTACAACCTTGTATAGAACTTGCCTTGTACGCTGCACTAGCATATAAATGCTTATAAATTAATAGTTTTATCACCACTACCTAATTCGCACTTTAGATCTCGTCTCCGTCGTCCTGCGTGTGCGTGGTACCCTGGTACTGTTGGATTTAGATGCGCAAGCCTATGGAGCTAGTTTCCTAGTAGTTTGGGCTTTATTACTCATGGCAACCTTCAATTACCCCAGGTGTCGAAGTACCCTTGCACGTAATAATTATATGACCGGTTTACGACCTATATGACATGGTTCGTTCACCGTAGTACTTACATTGTGAGAAACATAGTACAGATGCGGTTATCGCGAGTTTATTTTCTCGCTTTGGTCTTTATAAAGAGCTAGCTGACGCACTCGCAAGGAGAGGTCGTTGAACTGCACAGTTACAACGAGATCGCTGCGCGGACACCGACTTTGTGACAATTGCAACCTTGAATGATCGCGGCAGGCTTATTGACTTCTGAGCCACAGGCCCTAAACCTTATTAATTTAAAACAAAAAAAAAATGTGGCTTCTCTATGGTTACCATATTAAATCCCAAGAAATATTCTAATGTTTTCCGTAGACCTCAGGGTCGCCTGAATAATAAAGGCAGTTAGTTGTTCACTGTTTTTAATTTTGAAGACATGACACAATGAGACAATGTTCATGACCTTGTTGACATTACTTAGAATATTACTTCTATAACTTATAGTCATTATGCATACAACACGTTTTCTAATTCTGACACATAAGCCCTTTTTTTGAAAAGTATAATTTTCCCTAAGCGTTGAAATTCAATAAATGAATGAGCATTGTAAAAGTTTCGTTCTCTTCCAAACGTTTGATGCGAAGGCTTAAAAAAACTTTCTGAAAGAAGTTTTGTTCCACTTTTGTTTTAATTCTTCTTACATTGTTTATTGTCCCCACGTAAATGATTTACTCTCAAAACGGTGAAGGAAAACATCGTGAAGAAACCGGCATGTCCTAGAAACAAAAATTCGAAGACATGTGACATCCACCAACCCGCACTGGGCCCGCGTGGTGGATTACGGCCCATTCCCTCTCACAGAGAGGAGGCCTGTGTCCCAGCAGTGGGAACATTAATAGGATGATGATGATGAAATGATTTACAGGCAAAAATGATGCTTGTAAAATACAGCTGAATCCGGTTAAACTGTAAGCTGAACCCAACATAGTAGGAAAAAGATCAAGCCAAATAATTTTTGATGATTTACAGGAACACCTGTGTAGAATGGCAATATGAAAACCTTATAACCAAAAAATTAACCGACGAAATAACGAACTGAAAAGCAAAAAAAGAAACTTTTAGTCTAGAATTTTACGTTGGCGCCAAACAAATCGATTGTTACTGTGTTATTACTCTGTTGATTGTTTGGCGCCGCCTGCTATTCAGTTAACTTAATTTCAACAGAAACGGTTCACAATTGAAAATACTATGCAAAAATTATCAATTAAAAATATATTAAGAATTTTTCAAATCGGATTAGGTACTCTATAAAAAGTTATGCGTGGTCATAAATTAAAAAATATACATATATACAATGACATGTCGAATTGAGCATCTCATCCTTTTTCGTCGGTTAAAAATTAATAGTAGTTTGACTTTTCTAATTGTGGAATGCTTATTCCGAGTTTTTTAACGTGACAACGTAAACGATCTCTTACGTCAAAAGGTACACACAAAAAGAGGTTTCTCCTTACCGTCACCAGACGGCGCTAATCCAGTTTCAATGCAAATTGAAGTTAACGTGAACGCGATTGAGCGTGAGTAAAAACTCGCACTAAGGCCTCATAACTTGAAACCATACAATTGAGATTCAATATAAATACAAGGACGAATCATTTTGTGTAGTAAGTATATGTAGACTTGTTAAAAAATTACTGTATAAAGAGATGGCGATGGGTGAAATTCATCAAAGCTGCGAGAGATTGATCAGTCTTAGATACCATTTTCAGAAAAACCGAAGACTATTATTTTTATCGCGCTTCATTTAATTGACGATTCTCATCAAAGGAATTATTTGTAAGTGGGTAGTTGTTTGTTAACGTTAATCTTCCTCTTCTCTGAATCTCTGAAGACTCAATCCATCCATTCATAATATTCCAGGAAATGTCGATTTAGCAATTTCCACTTTTTTGTAGACAAAGCCGCGTTCATCTTTCATTTTAACCGACATCAAAAAAGGAGGTTCTCTTTTACTTATATTTTGTTTTACAATTCAATTAGTCAGTTCATAATTATGCAATATGCGTATGCAGATTTAGTTCAAAACTCGTTACACCATAAGAAATAAAACTTGTTCTGGTTTTGCTTTAATCACCATAAGACATAAAACCTGTACCTACTGGTTTCGCATAAGACATATATCCCATACTAATTATTGCAAATTTATTTACACATACGTAGAGCATAAATTCAATTAATTGCATTATGAATGCAATGACGTATCAATTGGACAAAAATAGTCGTCAGTATTGATAATTGCTAACTTTACTAAACCCGAAAATTCGCAAATTGAAAACATTCATTAAATTATATTTTAAAATATTTGAATAAAAATATAAAACATTAATGAAATAATAAACCACCGGCATCTGGGTCCTAGGTTCAGGGAGAGAAACCTCCTAACAATACTTGCCGTGTCAGAACTCAGAAATACCGCGTTGAATCATGCCCTTGATCCTGCCGCATAACGAGAGCCTCCTAAGTTGTTGGTTGGTATTGGTAAGTGTTGGTGGGCCCTAAATCAAAATTACCTATAGTTTTTATCGAACCCTCACTCAAGCGTAACAACTAACGGTATTATCTTTTTACAAGCTCATCGTCAAGGCTATTTGATGTATCGAATTAAAACGTGGCGATTCAATTATAAGACTAAAATAATAAAACTGAAGATTTCTTCTTACAGAATACGTTTTCTCCTGTTGGCAATTAGTCCTAATACCACTACGATATGTCTGCTGAATGATCGTCGTCGATTTTATTGTTAAATAAAGTATAAGTTGTAAAATATCTAAAAACGGAGTTCATAATGTCTCTTGAGATACTTATATGGGCTTCAGAGGCCAATTACTCCTCCAATCTCAACGTCACAACATTTTTCTGACGTAGATAAATCCTATAATAACATGAAACAACGTAGTATGTTGTCCTTTAAGGTTTCTTAAGTACCTGGGCGATCGAGCTACTCGGGTGACACCTAGATAGATCAATTTTTCGATGCTCCTATATTGCAAATTTTATCGAAATCGTTAGAGCCGTTTTCGAGAAGCTGTTTAAAAATATTGCTTGTTTAATAGTAAAGGATAATGTTTTGCTGAAAACTGTTTGTTTTGAATTCGCAAGAGGGACCTACACAGCAGTGTTTACCGTTATTGTCATAGGTATTATAAACAGGCACAAAGCGTGTGTCATGTGTAAGTAAAGCGCGTAAGGCTTAGTTCAGCCGTCAGATGATGATCACCCCCTGGTTCCCACAGCCCCGGGGGGTGAACCCCCCCGCCATGTGGACGCAACAAGTGGATCTAACACGCATGCGCTAACCCCCCGTCTGACTAAACGAAACCAAAAATCACATCAGTATTTTTCCACTGAAAAATAACGTTTAGACTGAACCAGAAACGTTTCAGAATAAATGATAGAGAAAGTACTTGAGCGAGTACTCGGAATTCAAAAGAGTCTTTCTTTTATATATTTACTGTATGTGTAGCCAGTACTAAAATAAGTGGAAGAAAACTTACACGTGTACATTGGCACGCCTGCGAGGTGAACTCTTGCTAAAGGTCGCAGTAGATAATATATCAGAATGTTGGTCTGTAAAAAAGATGGATGAAAAGAGATTGCATGTAGCAGAGATGAGAATGGATAAAGTGAGAATGAGTATATTAGGATAAGTTTGAAAGAGTCGCCAGTGACAGAAACATTGAAAGGATACCGTTTATCCTGCTGTGGTCATGTGATGACGAGGGATGAAACGCATGTAACTAAAAGAATTATGAATATAAATGTCGATGGATGGAGAGAAAGGGGACGGCCAAAGAAAAGATGGATGAACTGTGTGAGTGATATGAAAGAAAAGGCAGTCAGGGATAGCGTGGCGGGGGACAGGACGGTATGAAAGAGTAAAACGTATTGCACCGACCCCGAGTTACATGGGACAAGGGCAGGAAGATGATGATGATGATTCTTATAAGCTTCTTCAGATCTATGAGGTACATACGTATAAGGCAAAATAAATGCTCAGTAGAGTGGTTAGCAAAGTTATTCATGGGAAATTCACAGAATAGCTTTTCATAATGTTTTTATGTTTCCCTAAATTTCGTTTATTAGAACCCGGCCTGTTAATAGAAAGCTACAATATATAACCATATTAATAATTAGAGTGGAATGTCTGCCACGCAAACTTGACCCGTTGACCTATTTTCATTTGATACGCACTTAAAATAAATTTTATGTAACTCGCATGTTGGAAATATTTTTTGTTGAAGTGTATTCCTACATTGTTGTATTTATATAAGTATGTACTATTTTCATGATTATTATATAATAGGAATTCACATTTTTTGTGCTGGATGTGTTTTGTGCGCAGTCATAGTAACACAATAATATCAACATACGATAAAGTAGGTAATAACATTACCAGTTATATAGCAGTTGTTAAAAGATTTTCTTTGCTGTAATCTTCACGTGTGTAGTCGTATGATTTTATATGGATTTTCCGAGCGCTGATAAAGGATCTCGTAGACAGGCGTGACAATGCAACAACTATGCAACGAATACCATTTTACATGTAAATTGTTCTAAGTATCCCTAAAACAATTTAAAAAATGCTTGTATCATCGTTACATTTTCACATCACGCCTGTCTGCAGCAGCCTTAACAGTCACAATTTATTTAATTAGAACACAACAAAGTTTCGTCTCCAAGAACGTAGAAACTGAACGAAATTGTTCAAGAATCGAACACGATTAGCGATTCTATTGTGATCGGAATCGTTGAAACAAGAGACTCGGCGTATGTCACAGATCGGCAATTACTCGACGATTACGCAAGCGCGCGTAAACGCCGTAATTAAGATGCTAAAACCGCCTACAGTGGATTGAGAGAATTACGTGCGTAATAAGACTTTGTCGAACGCCTGAATTGGTGGGTCAAAAATTACTTGAAGTGTTATTCAAACTAGACTACGTCTGTGTAGAGGTCACTAGGCTTGCTGCTGAGTATGATCGCCAGGGTTCGATTTCCAAGCCAGGCAAAGTGTTTTTAAGCTTTTCCATCATGAATTCCTCAGCCCGGAGTTTGGATTAGTATCTGGTTGACGGCTGTTAGTAGAGCAGTGGTGGCCCAGTGGTATCGGCCGCGACTTAAAAGTTGTAGGTCGTGGGTTCGAGCCCAGGTAGGCGCTTTACTTTGTGTAAATTATTTCATCACCACTGCTCTCAAAACGGCGAAGGAAAACATCGTGAGGAAACCGGCATATCCTAGAACCAAAAATTCGAAGATATGTGACATCTACCAACCCGCACTGGGCCCGCGTGGAGGAGGCCTGTGTCCCAGCAGTGGGAACATTATTAGGCTGATGATGATGATGATAATGATGACGGCTGTAGGCTTGACCCTTAGAACATAAATTAGGTATACTCCTGGGTAATCTATTGGAGAAAAACTTTATGCGTGATGTTGTGAGCTAACATCACGCATAAAGTTTTTGACATATATTAATCATCTGACATAGCTGTATGTCTACAATGTGTACATTTGTATTAATACAAATGTACACATTGCTCTAGAAGTTTACCAACGGTTTCAGCTCTTGTAGATATTTCCATCTAGTGTACAAGCACCTCAATACTGTTTTATAGGACAAAATATAAAACAACGATCTCTAATAAATTCTACAGACATTATCCCAAGAACAAAATGGTTAAGGACAGCTTGCCCTTGAAGATAAAAAATCTTAACAAAGAAATACACCCGATTGATCCTTAATTCGCCTGATGGTAACCGTTGATGTGGTCGACGATGAAGCACGCTTGCCTAGAAGTAACCTGTACACTCTTGACTTAAAGATACCTTATTACAGCCATCAAGGACCACAAACTCCGGTTATAATTAAATGATAAAGTAATATAAGGTTGAATTGAAAGGGAAAAATACACAGTCGTCATAATTTCAGGGAAAGATTCAATAATTTCAAGTTCGGGTTTACTTTGAGGCCCTGGCGGCGATTGGAGGCGCCTTTCGGTTGCCTAGCAACGAACAGCGACGCTCAAAATACGACCTTTCAGTAGAGTGAGAAGTTATTTGGTGTTTGGCTAAATAATATTGGAAGTAGGCTATTGATAGACTTCACTAAGGTGAAATCGATGTGTTATCGTAAGTTTCTGCTATTATATTGGATTTTTATGCTTAAGAAATCATTGTAGTTTATAATAAATTAATCGTCTATTTTAGATTTGAACTGTTTTTTGTGCAAGCTAGCCTTATCATTTTTATTTCTACCTCAACGTTGCGACTATGGTTGCACGATGAAACTGTACAACTCGTATAAGCGATCTTTGCCTCCAAATATAATCTCGGCTTCGTGGCCCTATAAGGTACCATATTTCAGGCAACTTCTGTGTGTGTCCTCTCTCCTTACATGGCAGTATCATTGAGCGCCCAACTTTGAAGAAAAATCTAAATCGCGATGAGTAATTAGGCCAATAAAATGTATTAATTTGAAATAAGAACACATCACATCTAGATCTATATATATAAAAGAGAAATTATGTATGTATGTTCCTTATAGACTCCGAAATGGCTGGACCGATTTAAAAAATTATTTCACTGTTGGGAAGCTTCACTATCCCCGGGTGACAAAGGCTACGTTTTATCGCTGTATTCCCACGGGAACGGGAAATACGCGGGTGAAACCGCGAGGCGTCCGCTAGTTAGCTATAAAACAAAAATGAATATTTGTATGTTTGTCCTCTATGCGTTCTTAAACCATTGATCCGATTGTGACGAAACGTTTGGTGTGTTGTTCTGCGTACGCCCACTAAGGTTAAAATTTTTTGGTTGGCATTGGAAGGAATGCTGGTTACAACTGGCTGGTATTTTATTTTGTCTCTGGGTACTCTACTGTTGCAAGAATCGTCTACCTACGCACTCCGCAGTTTAAAAATACATTGGCAATGCTAATCTAGCCAGACCACGACTAGGGCTATTATATAATATGTAAGTATATTTTAAACAAACGATCAAACTATGCCTAGAGTATTTATATAAATGTATTAAATTGTTCAATAATTAATTGCTGGTCTAAAGTCTTAAAACATTTGCATAAAACTATTAAATAAGACCAGCATCTACCACTGAAAATAAAATAAAATAATTACAGAGCATTTTGCTTTTCAAATTAAAATGTTAATGTTCGCACAAAAAAAATGGCGCCGCTGTCAAAGAAACGTTATTACTAGATTTAATTGTACCTACCTAGTGCAGTTTATCTACGTCTGTTTTAGTAATTATGATACATATGTCGTACAACGTGTGTACTGAACATATTATTATATTATGTGTACATACAGTAGCGCAAGTACATATACATACAGTATAGTAAAAGAGATCGCGTGTAGCATTGCTAGTACAGATCAGTACACAAGTGCACTTTGTGATATCACTATCATCATTAATTTTCCTAACCTTTAATCATGACCAGTTTTATCACAGGCGAGCGTCACTAGTGATGTAGGTATCGCGTGATAGCAAACGATCATGACAAAATTATCGATAGATATCGTACCTAAAACGGTCCCATTCAGTTGCCCTGATTGGCTGCTAATGTCGACAAGATAGTAACATTGATGTATCGAAGGTATGTTCTAGTGGATTATAATAAATCATGAATTTTGATGTTGGTATCGTAGTATCGACATGACTGAGTTTCGTTTGAGGAGGTTATGTTTGATTATCACGTCGTGTAGTTGTTGTAGTATGAGTAAACATGACAAGGGGTAGCCCGTAGCACGCAATACCTTTCCGAAACCTGCGTTGTCATGTAATAGTTATGAATGCCTTTTGCATCAATGATGGAAAGAAAATCACAGTTTTTTTCTACTAAATCTTCTGTCATAACTTATGTGTGTCTAGGTATCTCTCAAGTCTCCAAACTGAGTAACGTAGTAACGTACTGAGTTTCGTATTCTTCGCAGCAAACCCTTTCATTTTGGTACCCATATCATGGCAGTGCACAAAAAATAACTAGTCCGCCATCTTGGACCGTCCGCCATATTGGATTTAGAATGACGTCACTTAGCTGACATGCATTATCATCCAAACTTATCGTGTATGCAAAATTTCATCTTAATCGGTTGAAGATAACTGCTTTAAAATTCAGTTGCAAGATTTGAACCGAACACACTTACATACAAACTACCGAATTCGCTAGCACTCGTATTTCACGGCCAAACACGCAGTCACGCATTCCAGGAAGCGTTCATCTATAAGATTATCCGTGAGAATGGGCTTAGGCTTTAATTAATATGATTTTTTACAACAATTATAATCGTATACAGGGCTAACTGCCTATTCAGTTGTTGTGTAACTCGTATCGTTTTATTTCCGCTAAATATTTATCTTAGCCACACGGCTGTGTCGAATGACCATGATCGGGATGAGTG
Source organism: Orthosia incerta (assembly GCA_948252205.1). Lineage (NCBI taxonomy): Eukaryota > Metazoa > Arthropoda > Insecta > Lepidoptera > Noctuidae > Orthosia > Orthosia incerta. The sequence continues at coordinate 15,829,226 of OX411748.1, forward strand.
AATTGAGTGATAAGACTCAAATGGTTTGCTTGATAATGTTTTCAGAGATTTATTAATACTTTATAGTATACACATGTTCCGTTTTAGAAGATGAGTAATCTCCTTTAACTGTTTTGTCTACAGATAGAATTATAGAAATGGAATGAAATTCTTTAATGTGTTAAGAGCCTACATCCGCTTTAGTGCCGTAAAACGGTAACTTCCTAAAGCATACTCCTTAGGCTAGGTTAAAAGGTTTGAAAAATATATATATATGTATTATTGTTTCATGTATATTATTTTTAACACATGGTTTTTTCTTATAACAAATAGTTTTGCTTTAAAAAAAATAGTTAATAACACGCAATTTTTTTGCTACTTTTAGAGACTTCTCCAAAACGACTTGGATGTTTAAAAAAAATTTACACAGAAAAATTTATGGCTGGAATTTTTTCATAACCAACATAGCATATGTAAATCAAATAATATTTTGCAAACAAAACTGTCCAAAAGGAGGTTCAATATTGATATTTTGGCAACGGACGGGCGCACGGCCAGTACTGCGTTAACATTGGGACGTTATATCGCCTTAATAGGAAATTAAAATGACTTTTTAAGAGGTTTTGTACTCTTTAATGCTAGATGAAGTCGACAGTTCCTATCTGATCCCTAAAAAGAACTTTGGAGCTATTATTAAAGATCAGATATTATCAAAAAGATCTGATTGGCCATTTAGCCAAATAGTTTGAGTAAAGCTATCCCAGCAGACGAGACAAATCATCAGCCATCGTGAGCTCAACTCTTTAGAACCTTCTTAGAGAACTGGCAATGAATCTGCAGTTACAAGAGACAAGCTATAAATGAAGCACTTATTTATAGCCCATTTACGTTCTCGTGTATACAATTCTAGCTAGTCTATTCTTTTACATCTTTTAATATAAACGGTGGTACCACGCGTATCGGCCGGTCATCGACAGAGACCGTTGACACTTGTCAGAACGCATTAGCCGATACAACGCGTAGTCCAATTACAAATAGAACGCCTTTTTGTGATAAATATTGGAAATGAGGCGAATATGATAAACCATAAACGAGAACTTACAAAAGTACGTGTCGAGCCGCGTAGGGTTCCATAATTGCACAATAATGCAGAATAAGAAGAGGCTTTTTGTTGTTTCATGAACATTTAAACTGTTTCGGTGGCTGACACATACATTTTATAAGTTAGTCGACTATTACTCGTAAACTTGTAAAGTCTACTTAGCTGTGATAGTTTTCCTTTTAATTTCGTTCATATATTACTGCTGTGAATTTTTTCACATATCCAAAAGCAATCATTTAGCTGGAAGGACACTTGATTTAATAAAAAAATTACACAAAAATATTAATGTTTCACTAAATAAATAAGGGCATATTAGCGTTAATGCTAATTTGAAGTGTGCCATAGTAAATGAACACAGGTAGTTCTCGCCAAAAAGGTTTGCTAATATTCATTTTCGTTTCCTATAGTTCTCAGAAACCAATGAAGCAAGTTCTCAAACGCTGGACTAAGTTCTCGCCCGGGTTGCTCTTCTATACCTGGAATCACGCCTACATTTTCTCCTTTCAGAACCCCATACTACGTCGTAGAGCGTTTACCCTTGTGTACCTACCATGTGGCGTTCCAAAGAAACTACAATACAATTGATATGAAGTTCGTGCCAATCTGATTAAGCGATTGCTTTTTGTTTCTCACTTTTTGTCGTCAGACTTAAAAGTAACACGTGTAATGTTACCAGCCAGTTTTTCCTCTTATTTTACTCTCGTAACAGTGACTCGTGGACTTATGACATGTTCTATAACCTTCGTCTTTAGGGATTTCATGGCGTAACAGGCTTATTAATGTAACTTGGAATTACACGCCCTTTCCACTGGTCACACCTTCCATTACCGCTAACGTTTTTCTTAGAAAATCTTAAGGAAAATATTAGCTATACGAGAAAATTAGTACTTATGTAGTATGTCGGGTAAACGACATTTAAAAAGTTGATGGTTAGGTACGTCATGAATGTTTACAAACAGTGTGGGGACGATAACAGGCGATCTATTTTTAGAAAAATAAATTGATATGTCGCTTCATTGTTAGGCACACGCTAGATACCTCGTTCGTTAGATACCGAAGCCAAATATTACCTAATTTTTTTTTTTCACCTGTCTTTGTTTGTTAGAAGCGATAAATACCGGAGGAAATTCGAGACTTGCTGTGATTTTCGAATTTCGAATTGAAGGTCAGGCCTGTCAGAAAAAAAGCTATATGACTTGCTAGACTGTAAAACTTCATAAAAATATAGTTTGACCTTGAATAATAACCCTGATCGAACAGCTGATAACTCCTTTATCTAAAGGTTGGTTGTCGGTTAATCAATTTGTGCAGTCATGACACCCTGAAATTGCTTTTTGATTGCACTTGACAATGGCGACCATCTTTACCTACTTCTGCGTGTCTAACAGATGATGCCATATTTTATATCCTCTTTGATGTATACTTACCTAAATTTTGTTTGTGAAAAAGTGGTACGGATACAGGCTTCCCTGAATGTAAAATTAGGAAGAATGTACGACGTTACAACCTAACAACTCATACCTACATAATAAGCACTCACCGAGTTAAATGCTGTGTGTATCATGGATTTAATCGTGAAGGTCGAATTCTTTATAACCTCCTCACACTCGTTCTAGTTGTAATGCAATATTTTCAGTCCACGTTAGAACACGTGTTTAAACAGACTTTAATTATAATCAGTAACCTTAGGAATGTCTTATTGTAAGCAATGTCGTAGTTTACTGACTGTAATTACATTTTTTTCATTATTTGCCAGGAATGACCTAGACCTTAATGTGTGTTCCAAAATCAAAATATGCGTAAGTATTTCAAATTCGAATACGCACCAGTATCTTTATGACAGGCCGTTGACTTGACATTACAGCCAAATTTTATTCTCTTGCTATTCCGGAGAGCGTAGAAGTCAGAACGGCAACGTCGCAATAGCCGCAATGGGGCAGCGGGGTCGCAGGGGGGAGGGGCGAGTAGCAACAGGCGCCTCAGCCACGTGCTCGACGGCCTTGCCACTGCCGCGATGGAAGCTTCGCGCCTTTTTTAGATATATGAAATAATCTAAGCATCTAATCACACCCAGTGCTCAGTTTATGTAACATGAAACACGTGACTTAAGCCCTTTTATTTATTTATTTACATTGCTACTATCGGTCTGACGTTTCTGAAAGGTTACGTGAAAAGGCAGTCATGTTTCATGTGAAAATAAAATTGTTCTGCCGTCGAGATTGGCGCGAATTTTTGTCTTGGTTTGTTTACCTTTTCCACGCTATCGGTTTGGCAAACGACAACATTCATGAATTAATATTGTAAATGTAAACATTAAGGAGTCTCAGTCTATTTGCGACCTTGGACTTATTCGGCTAACTATACTTAAAGGAAAAATATGCATGAGTTTTTCTAAACATCTACAAAAAAAAAATGAGGTTAAGGATTTACCATACCCACGCTTGAGACTGAAGAGAATACAATTATTAAAATCCTTCGTTATCTAATTCCATCATTGGTAGGTAATAAGGTCAGCGCATAATGTTGTAGTGAACTAATCTAGTGTACTGGTTCGCATACGTGATTATTAGGTTTGCTCTATTACATCATCAGGGAAATAGGGCGCAGTAATTCCTACTCGGTCCCGCGGCGAGCGAAGGTCACAAAACGTTAATGACTTCCGTGTGGAATCCTATCTACATATATAATTTATATGCGACGACCGTTCGACGGCGGCGGCGACACGACGGCAGTCGGTGCAGTGGACTCGGGCCTCTGTAGGTACCTACATTTAATTGAGTTTGCTAATCGCGATCAGATTTTTTGTGATGATATGGAACAGCTTTGAAATTCGTTTGATTTTATAGTCGATTTGGATGCAATATATGGGACTTGTGTTTTTAATCAAATTAATTTTTAGAAAATTATACATATATAGAAGCTGCAGGTTCCAAAAACCGAAATGATGAAAATTAAATAATTCGGATACAACAGTATTATCATTGTCCTCCACTGCACGACAGCGTAAAGTACGAAAGATTAGATATGAGTAATCTGGAAACATCGTACGATTACTTTTACGAATGTCACCCGTCCCCAAAAGTCTGTGCAATGACCGATAAAACGGCAACTGTCTACAGAAAAGAAAGTGAATCCAATAAAAATAAAGAAGTTATAAAAGCCACATTTTTCTGCTTTTGAAACATGGTTACTAACTTGGCAGACGATGGAGATACTGTAAATACACATTGCACCAATAAATTTTGGATGGAAATAAAAAGTGCAGTCCTGTGACAAATTTTTATTCATCAAATGCCTTTGGAAGTGAGTTTTATGCAAAACTTGGGAAAACGTCTGCACTCGCCGCTTGGCTATAGTCCAAGTTGATGGACTTGATTGAATGTTACATTTTTTATAGTTATCACACTGAATCCTTGGCTTAAGCATTTAGCATTTTTTTAAGGATTTCTTTGATGTGAAGGAACGGTTTTTATTTTGAATGCATAATTTACACCAATGTGCGTCACCGTCGGTGCAATTTTGTTTCAGACGTTTTCATTATAATCTTCATTAGAGTCTTCATCCACAATATCTTCATTCGATATTTCTTCAAAACTAATTTGTATGTTATTTGTTTCAGGTAATTCAACTTCAGTGATAAGCTTATCTACTCTAGCCTGTTAAAAACTGGTAACTAACAATACAATATGTTAATCTCCAAAACGACATCCTAGGCGCAACATGAACTTACACGTATAGGATAATATATCTAAAGGGCACAGCATTAAACCTTCATTAGAGATTGAGATTCTTCGAATTAAATGCAGAAACAATATGCCTAATAGGTACAGTCCCGTCGTATACTAGTAAATGAGACGACCAATCAAACATGCACACACAAAAGGTGCGGACTCATCAACGTGAAACTTGCAGGACCACAAATTGAGTAGGCTTAGTATCGTGAGACTTAAACAGGTGGTCCCTGTTGCACCCACTGTTGTACCGATATCGAAGATAGCGCTATTATTGCTCTACCCACTCGGCTTTATTAATGCCCTTCCATTAATATTCACAGGTGCGATGGGATACATAATACAGAGCGCCTATGAGAGTTCAAACGCTTTTGATAAAATTTTGTAATCTTCTTCATAATATGGTAAAGGTTAAAAAGGGGGTTCTCTATTTTTGCTATTACGAGTACCTTTGTTTCAAAATGTATCATCAATTTTAGACACTGTTTTTGCGTTCCTCAATAATAAGTTAATTTAACGTAACGGTGTTTGTGGTGCTATCCATTGATCCATTTTGGTTGATACTTGTTTCAGTTCGCGAATTTAGCTCCACCACATTTCGATTTTGAACTTCGTGAGCTTCGAAATTATTTTTAGCATTACATTTAATTGTTATTTTTCTGAGAATTGTGATTTTAACTTAAAACGTACTTACGCAGTTACCTACAAGAAAAATTATATGCTAGACCGCATCTTCCTACATTGAATAAATTTGCGGTATGTTAACATTTATTTACATTTTAACTTTCGTGTTTACATTGGTTTCAATTTTAGTCACAAGTTAGAAACTCAGATGCCAGAACCATATTTATAAATTAATGCTGAACTTAGTAATACGAACATCCTTATATAAATAATTCATATAATTAAATTGGTACTTATTTTAGGTAAAACCGTACGCTTGATGTACCATTTACCTATAATCTATTTATATTAAATATTATTAATATATAAATTACGGAATGGCCATGGAAATATACAAATTAGGAAAGTATTGTTCGCGTGCGTATCGATTATATTATTATCACATGGTTGGTTTAACCCATAAAAGTTTTAATATGACTGATAAATCTACTTTCCTTTTATCTTTATCGTAAAAATAATGTAAGGATTATTGGAAGAAACTAGCTGGGAAAACTCAAATGCACAAAGTCTGTTGTTAGAGAAAATTGAGTTAAGAGTATTGCAAATTAATTTCTGGTAAAATCGTAGTACGTCGTTCGCTAGTACGCGGAGCATGCATCGTACTAAATGCATTAGTCGAATTAGTCCACTGAGGCATGGCAAAAAATTCAATTTGCCTTCACGTTGTGCAACCGAGAAAAAAATGGGGCTAGCCGGTAAAAATTATATCCATTTTTCCGGAGAGCCGGTCCGAGAATAATAGGGGTACGGACGTTTCACAAATCGGATTAATATTCGCCTTATAGGGAATCGATAATAAGCCTCCATGATAAGGGGAATTAAAAATATCGGCGAATTACCGTTACTTGGGAAGATGCTTAGTCGAACGTTTCATTGGAAACCAAAAAGTATTTTATATCCCAGATAAATGAACTTTTTAAAAATATTGGTCCTGGCTAATACAAATATTTATCCGTTATTAAACATTAAGGTCCCATCCGTAATGTCAAGATTTGGCTTAGGTACCTTATTCAAGCCTGAATCATCATGTCTGCATTATAATTTTTTATCTGAAGTATGTGCAAGAGCAAAAAATTTACTGTTCTATTTACTACCTGACTAAGTTTCGTAGTTTCATGCTACCTGATATTGATGTTTTTGAAGCTTTTAGTAAGCTCTCAAAGGCAGCGTGTATTGGAGTAAAAACTGCCATTTCATAGTCAGGACAAAAAAGGCCAAAATATGTACAACAAACTTTAACATAACACTATATAATATTATAAAGTTGAAAGTTTGTCAGTGTGTGTTTGTACTTATTTACGCTCATACGGTTGGGTGGATCTGGATGAAATTTGGCACACATATAGATTATACTCTGGCATAGTACATAGGATAATTACTATTAATTATTATTTTTATCCCGGGTATAAGTTCCCTGGGAATAATTTTCGACATTCACGCGGGCGAAGCCGCTGGTAGAAACTAGTAGTTATTATAAAGGTACAGTGTTCTTAGATTCGACGAAGCGAAATGTATTTCTGTTGCCTACTAGAATTCATTAATATCAGTGACGTAATAGGTGTGCATTTTTTTATGTTCTATTATTTTTGTCAGTATCTGACAAGAAGACGTATGGTATGGTCCTGGTATGGTCATGTGATTAGGTGGGATGAAACGCATGTTACTAAAAGAGTTATAAATATAAATGTGGCTGGATGGATGGAGAGGGAGGGCACGGCCAAAGAAAAGATGGATGGACTGTGTAAGGAGTGATATATAAGAAAAGGGAGTCAGTGACGGCGTTTTCTTCTTCCATACCACGCAGTCCCCTGGCCACTGTCAGGGGACTGCGGTAAGGAAGAATGGGCTTAAGACTGAAGGCTGAAGGCTTCTGGTATGGAAGAAGAAAACGTTTTGCGCCGACCCCAAGTAACATTCCATGTTGCCCATACATGCAAGTTCAGGCAGATGATGATGATCTGACAAGAAGACGACCAGTAAAAATATTAAGTGTATTCTGATTTCTATAGTACCAAACATTGATTCAAAATTATGTAAGTTCTCCATCTACTTGTTTTTTTTTTATTTGAGACAATAGTCAGTTATATAGCATACGGAAATGTTTTAAGATAAAACAAAAAAGGGCCTTCAAGGATTTTAGTGAACCGTCCGTCAAAGGGCTAAAGAACCGGTATATTAACTTGGTATGTTAAAATTCAACAGACAAAATACATATTTTGTTCAATTATGGTATGTGGACCTACCTATATTTTTTTTTCACCGAATAGCGATGATTAGTACAACTATACATATTCGCGTTGTATATTGATAGTGCACTAAAAAACTTTGAAGTAAACACAAAAAAATAACCCGACTTTGAAAGTCGGTGCCTTTGGTACCTCTTGTTTTATCGTTTTTCGACACCGACTTTCAAAACGAGAGTTATTTTGCACTGTTTAGTGTTTTGCTTTTGAAGTTTTTTTTTTTTTTGAATTTTTTTTTTAACTTTTCAGCCATATTTCAGTTTTGTAATAAGTTCAACGGATATCCACAATGCGGTTCAAATACAAAAAGCCTTTATTTCTAGTAGAATTTACAGTATCTATCGCAGTGCAATGCAGTTACTCGTCATATCTAAATAATTGGACCACAGCTAACTGTGGTTTACATAAACCGATGTCCTTATTAATAGCTAGTCTACATGTTTGTACGAGTACACTAGATTACAAAGGTCAATGGTTAAATCATCGTTTATAATTCCTAGCGATAACAGTATTATCACCGCTGGAGAATATATGAACACCAATTATTATTGTACATACTCGTTTTATTAATATTAATTATTATTGTATGTACTTGCTCACATGTGTGTTATTTGGCCGTGTTTATAAATAGATATTTTTTATGACATGCATCTTTTATTATATTTTTCATATAAGTATATGTCTATGGTGTATTTTCACCTCGCTTTAATATTATATGGGGTTGGGAAGGTGTTATTGGGGTGTTCGATTTGGTGTTTTCAGTAAAAGCCCGCAGTCTAGGGTTCTTTGATGGCAACAGTATCTTAAGCATGATATCGACCTTCTCCTAGACTGTGTTTTCGTGAGTCGCTGTTGTGCCATCTCACATGGGTTGTCGCAACGGTGTTCCACTGTTATTTGTTGTTTTGTTTTTAACCGACTTCTCAAAAAGGAGGCGGTTCTCAATTCGGATGTTATTTTTATTTTTTTTGTTCGAAAGTAGTCCTATTTAAATTTGGTAAAGATCTTTGGAGATATACAACAGAACTCTTCAATAAATGACGGCAAATCTATTACGATTGCTGCAATCGCATTTTTGTTTATTGTTTACACAATTTCTTAACATACCATCACGCCAGTAAGCTCTAAACGGGTACGCAGATGTGTACAGTTCATCTTGATATATACACTCTCATTCTACCGGTGATGTTCAATTTAAATGTTATTCGGGTAATCTATTCAGACATCACTGTGGGCATTATAGGTACCTTACTATAGAACTTGTACAAGAAGTTGGTTATATTTTTTTGCAAAAAAGATTTTGTAGTGTCAGTTTGTTTCAGTTTGTCAACTGATGATATGTGGCTGTACTATACATGCACTTCTGCTTACCCTTCAAGTGAATATAGGCGTGATTATATGTTATGCTTTAGGTAAAAAATCATTTTCGTCTTTGAAATCAGCTGAGCTAATAAATGCATCTATTTATTTGCATACATCATCTGCCTAGCCTTTTTCCCAACTATATTGGGGTCGGCTTCCAGTCTTACCGGATTCAGCTAAGTACCAGTGTTTTACATGGAGTGACTGCCTATCTGACCTCCACAACCCAGTAACTGGTTAACACGGTACCCCTTGGTAAGACTGGTGTCAGATCTCAAGCTTCTGACTACCTGTAACGACTGTCAAAGATCTTCAAATGACAGCCGGGACCAACGGCTTAACGTGCTTTCCGAGGCACGGAGGAAACTCGGTATGTTGAAATGGTCACCCATCCACTGACCGATCTCATCAAGCGTTGCTTAACCTTGATGATCGACCCGTGCGGCTGTTATTATTTAGCCACGAGCTCCTCATCTATTTATTTGCATACAGGGGTAATAAATATAGTTCGCATTTTGTATGTTTAACATGAGTACATATTTATTTTCTGCATTAAAAGCTGCGTTTAAAGTTCACTGACACATACTTACCTAGACCTTAGGTACCCGTGTACCCACGAATGCTAACCGCATACATTACGTACACATTATGCGGTTGAAGGCTATAAAACGGATCCCTTGACGTTCTAGGGATTTTACAAACGCGACTAAATCTAAAACGGGGTTCCAACCGTGATTCTTTATCACTCCGAAGCGTTTATATCACATTACAACGTTACCCCAAGATTTATTATGATTTTCCTACTCTTTCGCTTATTTTACATGTTTATATCCTTAAGGCGTTATTCTATCTCGTAAATTTAACGCAATAAAGTTTATATTTACATGATAATTTGGTATAAAACTTGTATTTGCATTCGTTATGTCTGTTTTCCATTGAGTGATTGGCTCGTAACGTACCTATAATTTAATAGGAATCATTCCCATTACAGTTTTGTTTTCGAAGAAAAGACATAAATGTCAAAGATTACGTGCAAACATAAAACTGTCATATGATTGATGTTTTTCCTCAAAATATATATTAATAGTTAGGTAGGTACTAAAGTTATCAATTTAGTTTAATTGCTGCGTAATTCTAGTGATTTCGCAAATACAGTGTAAACTCCGTTTGACCTTAGGTTTTGAGGCTCTGATACCGTTGATTGATTGATCAAATCTCTTCTAAGGGCAATATGCGAGCCCACACACAAATTCCGATACAAGAGATTTTAGTATCTTTATAAGTTGATGCGAGTAAAGATAGTAGAGGCCAGTTTTCTATCAAGGTTACATCGTTCAGTAGATACTTAGATGCTTTTAATTTTTCATATTAACACTTGCACATTATTGCACGTGAACGCAAAGTGATTACTTTTGCACATGTGTGCTGTTCATTGTCGGATCGTCGGCATCGCCGCCCGCGCAGTACTGGGTCCAATGTCACCTCCCCAACCTTGCCGTGGTGGGTTAATCTTCAGGTTGATGACCGGTCCTATAGATTAAGTACTAACGATGTATAGGTTACGAATATAAACACGTGAGACACATCCGAAACATGATGCTGAACACGTGACAGGATGAAATAATAAAACAAAATGGAAGATGCAGGTCGGAGGACAAAAAAAAACTGTTTGCAATAAAAAATCGATTCGGGTTTCAATTTAATGTTATTTTCTTTTTGGGAAGAAACCAAATTGAAGGGACAAACTCGATTTAGGTAATTGTCACCTTCAAAACACGTCTGATGATTTCTTAAACAATCATTAGGTATGACATGGACGGACGTGACGCAGCTAAAAGAATATCAAGGTGATCCCTTCAAGAGACGAGTCATCTCAGAACAATAGTCCTGAAAGATTTTTTTATCAGAGATTGTTAGAAGTTTTCGTGATGAACGATAAGGTTGTTCGACATTATAATCTTAATCAGGTCATTAACCTAGCGTTAGTTTTGATTCGGACTGCACTGGGGAGTGTTTGTTATCTGTAGATACCACAGGTGGAGTCACTGTCTGGTGATCTAGATATCAATAGCTTAGATCTTCATATTAAGGTAGGTTAATTTTCATCAATTATCAGAAATACAAAGGCGGAAATATTTATGTTGCCAGCGGCATTTTTGTCTAATTTTCTTATGATTTGTTGATGAATGGCCAATCACAAATTCGTCCACATAACACGTGGGAGTGACATAGTAATTGACACCAGTTTTTTCGCCACATTGTATTATCAGATCTTACCTATCTATTCAATAGACCTCTCTGCTTAGTGATACACTACAGCTTTTTATCCACGATTAATCACATCTATAAATAATTATCTTAGCTTTATTTCCGCAAGAAAAATGTTATTCATTAGTCATTTACCTTTACTAGCGGTATGAATCAACTAAAGAAAACGGGTTACTATGGTAATCGTATCTCGTGTACCATCGTTATTTTAAGCGGCCATTTTTCTTCTTCATCTTCCGTGGCTTACTGTCAAGGTCTCCTCAAGGTGCCCGATTTGTGTTAGGAAAACGAATAATTTTATATTGGTATTTGGTAGATGATGTCAAATGTTCCAAAATATACTTGAAATTCAAATTTACTTTTATGCCTATACTTGTAATGGATATGAATGGTCTACATGTATCGTTTCGTAGGATTCGTAGAAAAATACTACGCTGCACGCTTCTAAGGAATTAAGTCCGCCTCTGTACGTATGTGTACATGAAGTATTAAATAAATAAATAAATAAGTACTACGCACTACGCTTCGTAGCATATTACTACGCGGTACGCTTTGTAGCGGCATACTACGCGCTACGCTTCGTAGCCTTTTAACACTCACTGCGTTTCGTAGCGATGTTCAACGCGCTACGCTTCGTAGCGATATACTACGTGATACGCTTCGTAGCGAGGTACCACGCGCTACGCTTCATAGCGTAGAACTACGCATTAAATTTAATAGTGAAATGCTATTAACTACGCTACATCATTGACAGAAAATGTGACATGTTTCCTAATACCTCTTTTAGAAAAGAAATAATATACATTTATGCACTACTTAGAGGTACGCAAAGTTACTTTATTGCCAGGTGTCTTATAAAAACCTGCATCAAAAATTCTAAGCTCGTTACGAAACGCATGACTAGTTACTTTTTTATTGTAATACAATTCGCGAGCTCCTAGTTTTACGCGCAGCTTGTACCTAAAGGTGAAACAGTTCAGTCACCTCTGCTATCTTTAGGAAACCGGGTTTTTGGAGTATGACGCTATCAGATTAGTATCGATCACCCTCAAGTGCAAACCCAGCCCACCCACTAGGCATAATCCCGAAGCACTCATTCTGAAAATTGCGTTTCTGTATTCAGTTAACTGGTGTATTGAAATACTTTAATTTTATTTGGCATGCTGCAGTCTTAACCGACTTTTTTCTCGCATCGTCATGCGCCCGAAGAGTCAAGGCCGTTCGTTCTCAAGTTTAATTCGGCATTCGGCCCCAATCGGTTGCTATCGGCTACCGTATATTAATTCGACACTATTAATGTATTCAACTACGGTTTTATTACGTTCGACAGACATTAAATCAAGCATGCCTATAAACCAAATGGCAGTTAATGATAGGCTATGGTGGCGTGTTAAAAATATATTTTTTGAAGACCTCCGGTTCAAACATAACTTAAAATTATAAAACTGTGATGCTGATAATATAGCATTTGTAGCTTTAGAAAGAAAGCAGCCAGATATAATTAGTGATAGCCATTTTTATAAACGTAACTATTTCCAAAAAGAACATCTATACTTAATATTATAAAGAGGAAACCGAATAGGCTCCGAAACTACTGAACCGATTTGAAAACTTCTTTCACCAATAGAAAGCTACATTATTCCTGAGTGACATAGGCTATTTTTAATCCCGTAAATGGGCCCTGTGGGCTGGCCCACGGGAGCAAAGCCGCGGGCAACAGCTAGTGTACAATAAGACAGAAAAATGCTGAAAATTATACGAAATTCCTTCATGGGTTTTATGACGCTCGGAGTGTTCTTGGAGTCGACTATATTGCCGCCTCTTTATGAATTTAATTGATTTTCGCATTTATATGCGTCCGACCGACACTCAAAGCTCAAAAGTACCTACCGTCACTAAATAATTCACCTATAATTACTGAACTTCTAGGCACATGGGGAGGTTTTATTGAAATGCTCGTGAACCGGATAATTTCCACAATTAACATGAAGACGTGATTACGAATGCATGCCCATGTTACATGCAGCGTGAGCTAGAACGTCCTCCATTTGCATTAGACGTCAATGCCGAAAAGAAACCGAATGGATAAGCTCTGATTTTTGTTTAAAATAAAGCTGACAATTGAAATCTGGATAAAGACAACTTAAACACAACGTGCTCTGGCTGTAGGATATTTTGCGGTCACATATATTTTTAGGAAGACCAACATGTATATGTATTATAAAAAATGCAATAGAGATATACAATGAATGATTTAATTTTAGAAGAATTTTGCTCTGAAATAAAATCCTTTTCAGTTTCTATTTAAATCTCATTTTTATACACTAACGTTATATTCGAGTACGAACCAATCCATCTTTATGTTCCAGACAAAGCTACTTCTTCTGGAAAAGGTCCTTAGGTACGAAGATGATAAACGTAGAGCTGCAAATATACAGGTTTTAGCATCACCAAAAGTACGGCATCAATTAATTTAACATTTTCCGCGTCCATTACCACATCCGCGAGTGCTCTGTGCTATTTTTAACTGCGTGGACGTCGAACAGTGGATAGCCGATCTCAATGTATGCAAATGTTCTGGTAGCACAGGTACCGCGGAAATCTTTAAGTGCCGACGACTATTAACGAATAGGACGTACGCCTGGATCTTGAAAAAAAGTGCAGTTTTACTACCGCTGCAGTTTTATAGTTTTATAACTGCCAACATAAGATCCTTATCGTGAACTTTTAATAAAATAGCACCGCTCTCAAGGACTAAATGACCAAGCTTTTTATCAAACTAGTCCTGTCTCACTCAAAATAACTCAAATAAAACCTCTAGAAGTGATTGTTTTTCTCGCAAAATTTACAATCACCTATAAATTCATCCAATTTAAGTTTGCACATATCAACAGTTTTAACTTTTATACGAGAAAATGACAGTCGAATAAAATCGGGAGTTAACATAAAAATTTACACGGAACATGTATAAAACCGGGCACGCTAGGTACCGCGGGTTGAGCACAATAAAAGGAGTTGCCATATTTCGCCAAGTTCCAACTTGTTATGATCAGAAGGTAGAATGCGATCTACGATGTGAAACGCGCGTTGTGATTGTGTAAACTTTAAAATCGCGCTTCTGTAACGTTGCAGCAAATTTCCGTCAATAAAGCTAGACAAATATAAAACGTCGGATGTTTGGTCCGAGGAATTTAAAGCGTTTCACACGAGTGCAATTTGTACGAATTGGTAAAAACTTCCGATTCTATGACGATATGCTTAATTATTGTATTCTGTCAGGAGCTAATTCCGCTTATTGATGTTTGCGATTACGGAAAGCTTGTGTGTGGTCGAGGCTTTACTTCGCTAAGTACGGATCGCATTTAGCGTTCTCTTTTTAAACTTTACTCAGTTTCTTTTTGCAGTTTGTCGAAAGTTTTCCTTCCTGTAACATTTTACCGTAGAGCAGTTTCCACGGGGGCGATCACATCGAGTTAATAAGTTCCCGTTTCGATGGCTCCTACGTTTTAAACTTTTAGGATATGAGATAACAAGCTAAGAAAGGGAGACGCCGATTTGGCTAAGTCCACTTTAAGATCTCAGTGGATTACGTTGTTGCCTTCGGTGAATTGGAAAATCTTTTCTTTTGGACCAAAGCTTGTTAAAACATTGTTCGAAACTTTTACATTTTGATACAAGCACATTCATACTTCATAATTCACGTTCCTGTTTGGGCTTTAAATAAAACTTTTACATTCAAAATGAAATTAGGATAAATTAGTAGGTTAATTATTAGGAATTCATGAATTGGATTTAGAAGTCTTTTAGTGTCAGATATTGCTGAATTTCTTTTTAAAAATCTTTGAATTATAAAAAAGGGAAATAGAAAGGCTAAAAATATGTTCGGAAATATGTTCCCTGGTTTTTTCATGTACTACCACTAATATAAGTCAATCATCACCAAAGTGTCCCCTAGGGGTCATCTATCTAAACTGTCGCCATTTTGTTATATTGGAAAGTAAGTTGTCAAAATTTCGCGAAGTTTTCGCGGAAAATCCCAATGTACTTCGGTCGAGACGACAGGCGCCGTCGGCTGACGACAGCCGAATGAATGAGCTAAAGGATCCGAAGATCTACGATGGGAACTCGATCCTTTCTGCATTTTCCAACATTGTTTGTCCTTTTCTAAAGAAATTGAATAGATAAAGTGGGAGATAGAGGAGATTTTCGACCACGCGAGATTCCCATCGAGTTTGAAGCTCTTAGTAGTGCTTAACTTTTCGTGCCGGCTTTGCAGTTGGATTCCATTATAATTAGACCTATTTCAACCTTTCCTTGACAAGGTAATTAAATTAGATTAGGGCTTGCTGCTTCGGCATTTATTTGAAGAAAATAAAAGAGTAAAGGGTTGTCACTTCTCAGTCCCTTTTAGTTGACAATGCAGTAAGATGCTTAGTTTCGTATTACATAGTAGGTAAATACTAGTAATATACACTTATTAACCTTGTTTCCTTTCGTAAATGAAAACAGACAGATTCTCTGTGCATTCACATAATTGATTTATTTCATTGAATACAAATGCTTGTAGGAAATGGGAATACATTATTCTGAGGAAAAATCTCCGTACAATAGTTTTGTTCTCACATCCCCCTCCCTTAGCGTTGGCTTGACAACTTAATTTTCATGATTCCTCCATATTTCCATCCAAGCGATTGAATTTGCTTAGCGGTTTTTGTTATACGATAGTTTGTTTCGAATAAAGAAAACGAATTATTTATTGTTGCTCCTATCATTTATGGGTTGAGGGGTTCGTATTTAAAATATAGAGAGAAATAATAATATATTCCAAGTTCAAACGACAAAAGACGCATACATATCTACCAAAGATGTAGAACTATTCCACGACTTACATCAATGTAACAGACCAGTAGACACTTCCTATTATATTCATAACTTATTCATAAACAAAGTTTACCGAAACATTGTACTAGTTGAACAGTTTACCTGGCGATTATAAGCCGGCGCCCGAAAGACTTTCATATTTTTTCTGTTCCACACCTAAATAATCCTGGAACCTAATAGTTTTCACCTATTACCGCGGCCGGCCCAAATTTATTGCTTTCGACTGTTGATTTATCTCTGAACGGACCGGATTAACTACCGCTAACTTGGCGATAGTTAAGACGGCTATCTCTGGTGTTTCAGGGCGAAAGCTCTTTCCTTTTATCTAAATTGGTCCGCTACCAATAAAGATTCGCCGACGACTGTCGTAAACCATTCTCCCCATACGCTTCATTATGGGGCAAACTTTCAGATATGATGGAACAATTTTATTGTCCACCGATGTCGCGAGATCTCTATCGGTAATGGGATTTGGTGTCGTGAGTTCGCCGGCGCTATCGGACACCAGTTTCAGCAAGATTTAAAATGTCAAGTTGCAAACTACTAGTCTGCAACATTGTACCTGCGTGCTATAATAGTTTTGTTCGCCAGAGTAAGTCGCGAATTTTTGCATAGAGTTTGTAACGTTATACGATCCTACCTTTTGTAGAGTATTTTTAACTTTTAATGTTTGAAATATTTCAGTGATTTTACTGTTCTTTGCTCGCATTCAGCGATTTTACACAATGTGTTTGAACTTATACTAACAAGAAGAATAAATATTGGAACTAAGCACGGTATCAGTGTGACTATCGATATCTGCAACCTGAATTTGAATAATAAAATGAATATTTTGAATTTAAGGTAGCAAGAAACTGATTTTACGGTGCTTGGGTTTGCGAGCTGTATAATAAAGATAAATGACCAATGTGCACAGAATGCTCCAAAAATAAATCACAATTTACTGATTACTCAAATTACAAAAGTAATATCGTTAAAATTACTTTAGTAAAACAAATGCATTTACAAAACTTAGCCATAAAAAGGGTTAGTTCAGGCACATAACCGCCCCACCCTAATGGAAAATAGATTTGTGCTCCAAAGATGTATAAATCTTGTCCTAATTGAATTTGTCATAAAAATTGAAAGTTTTCCCCGACTCTCAGGGCCACATTTCACCAACTAGTTTTAATCCATTCTTCTTTGAAGGGAACTTGTAATTCATTGTGAGTGCTAAGTTTGCTACGACTATTCGAGTCCAGATACAAAACTTTGTCCCTGCTTCACCTACGCTTACATAACTGGGATTCAGGTTTTTGTCTTATACTAAAACTAACTTTAAATTTTTCGTAAACAGATATAAATCTCTTTCTAGATCAGGCTTACTTACTTTTTTAAATGACTTGAAGTCTACCAATACTACATTTTGAGGTCAGACCGATATCAGTAACAAGATGTGTGTTATGTGCAATGATCGATAGCTTACTTATGATGATTTGATAAACTAAAAATAAAATATCAAGACCTTTTAGATCAGGTGATATAAAAAAGCCCTAAGCTTCTGTATGTCATTTTATCCAAGAGGTCTTGGTATTTTATTTTTAGAAGTGTACTATCAGGTTCTATATCTTTGTATTTGTGATATCAATGTGCAAACGTTTATCGACAGGTCGGTGATACGTCTTATTCCTTCCCTAACTCAATATCGGAGACCGTCTGGGACCGCTTACCGATTCATTCTAATGCACCTTCATGCATTCACCGCCGCCCGGGAATACGAACGCGCGTATTGCGGGGAATTATTGATATCGATGTTAAGTTCATAGGACTTCAATTCTTTTTTGTTTATTTTTTTCTCGACGAATGTTCCAGATTCAAATTGTAGTGTATGTGTTTTTTAACTAGATTTTTAATAGATGGAATAAAAAGAATACAAAATTTACTTTTTTTTCTACCGAATAATATAACCCTACTATTTGACAGACAAAAATGATTTCTTTTTTTTTTTCATCAAATAATGACCATCCATACTAAGCACAGTTTTTACTCCTATACTCGGAATTATAATTCGATTCCACATTTGACATTAGCTACTGTCATTTTGTAAAATAATGATACCACATATTTTACAAAATGACAGTAGCTAATGTCAAATGTGGAATCGAATTATAATTCCGAGTATAGATAAAACAAGAATATTTCTTAATTCCGTGGCATTTTAAAAACAACGTAAAAAAAACGAAATACCCATGATAAAAATCCCATCAAAGTCCGTTGTTTAGAAGAACACATAGAAGAACTAGCGCAATGAAATAACACAAAAAGCGTATATACTTTATAATACGTACGTTGATAAATTTTATTGCCAAAAGTAGATGAGAGATTTTACCTCAATAACTAAAATAATACTAGTGTTCCTTCAACAATATGAAAAGAAGATATAATCTTTTTCATACTATCAGCAACCACGTGTCTATGGCAGCCTGTCAATGACAATATGTCTCCTTTGTGTTACAAGGATACCCGTCGACGTGGTATCGCTGAATTCACTCACGTGTGTACTAATAAATAGTTTGTATAAACGTTATACGTTTATTATGTACTGTAACTATTATCACAAATAATATAAACACTACTATTTCTGTGGCGGAATTATGCTAAGGAATAATTAAATTATTATTGTCTGTGAATGCTGTGGAGATTTGCATTTTAATAGACAAACGTTTTATGGTATGTTTTGTTATGTTTTAAATAAGAATTAAATAGTATAAAAATCGGTTGTTTATTCCTGAACCAATCCTCTTTACATCAACTAGTAGATAATCCTGAGTCAGTGCAATTTTGTCCATAACATAGTAGCTAAAATCGCTGTTAACATACGCATAAACTAAACGCCCATTATAAATTCGAAAACCCCATAAATTACGCCACTGAAAAAAACACGGTCCATTAGCAACTCCAGGTCTATTAAACAATTTCAGTTGACAAGAAATAAAATACTTACATTACTGCGGCACTTAACGCATGACACACAGAACTATAAACTATACTTTACTACTGAAAAGACATACGAACAAAATCAAGAATTTCATAAGCAAATTTAAAGACACGTCAAAGGATCGCATCGTAAAAAGTTTAGCTATTCCACGGGTTTACGTATTTCGTCCCAATTACCAGTTGAAAGAGTGCCAGGGCCAATAAATCAGGGAGCGAAGGTAGCTACGTATTCCTCTGACATTGTAACTTGTAACTTTCCTACAGTTTTATACGACAGAACTATGTCAATCTAACTTTTAAGATTATCACTTCCGCATTCGCCTACACGCTACCTTACCTGCTTGTATATAGGGTTGAATCTACGATGAAACAAACATTAATTTTATTCTTTTTTAGATTGCGTACTGAAGGACCGTTATCATCAGAAGCATCATTATCGTACAGAAAGTTTGGATTTAGTGTCTATCTTTCTTGGAAGTGCTTAATTAATAATATCAACGGTATTTTACTAATCTAAATATAAGATGTAGGAAGCGATGTATAATTCATAACATTGCACAGTCCAGGTCCAAAGTCAGAACATAAATCAAATAATCCAGACGTATTCTCGGTAAGTGTGATATCAATTGCATCAAATGCGTGAATGGTTGACAGGGCAGCCCTACCTATAAGGCTGCCGTCCAGCGATCCAACGCTACGTTACGAATATTCGTTGAGATTGTTATTTAATTTGATTGTTTCTTTTTTTTTTTTTTTTTTATTTGTTATGGGTTTGCTCTTGACTCTAGTCTAGGTCAAAGGTGACAGAGACAGAGTCGACGATGGAGTGAGCTTACCCAGAAGAAACCTGTTCACTCTAACTTTGAAGAGATTCGGGTTGAATGCGTTCGGAAACACTGACGCAGGTAGCGAGTTCCATTCATTCGCTGTGCGCATTATGAAGGATGTTTGGAAGCGTTTGGTGCGAATTGGTGGAATGGCAACAAGGTAAGGATGATAACTTGCAGTGCGTCTAGATGTCCGATGGTAGAAGGGGGCTGGTGGGATGAGGTCGTGGAGTTCCTGAGCACACTCACCGAAGTTCAGTCTGTAGAAGACCGACAAGCAGGCAACCTTGCGGCGATGAGCCAAGCTGTGAAGCCTGGCACCCGCCAGCTCAACGTCGCCAATGAGCCTCCTGGCTCTGCGTTCCACCGAGTCAAGCGCGGCAAGCTGATATTTAGCTGAGCCATCCCAAAGGTGACTGCAATACTCCATGCAGGATCGGACTTGCGCTTTGTATAGGGTTAAAAGCTGTCCAGGCGTAAAGTATCGCTTCACTTTATTTAGGATGCCTAGTTTTTTGGCCGCAATTTGGGCTTTGTACTCAATGGAGGCGCCAAAGTTGAGACTGGATGTCAACTCCATGCCTAGGAGCTCGAGCCGATCAGTCACAGGAACAGACGCACCCCGAAAAGTAGGAGTTTGATCGAAAAGACTCCTTTTGGCGGTAAAAAGACACGCCTGTGTTTTGGTGGCGTTAAAAGAGACCAGATTGTCATCACCCCACTGGGAGACAAGGCTTAAGGTCAAATCTGTCCGCTCCACCATAGCCTCTCTCAAGGAACGAACTTCATCCGCACTGGTTTTTGCGCTGGACAAGTATCTCTCTGAAACAGTACTGTCATCTGCGTACCCAACAATACCAGGCTGAAGAAGGTCATTGATGTGAAGCAGGAAAAGAGTTGCAGAGAGAACAGACCCCTGAGGAACTCCGGCATCAATAGCCATAAGGTCAGAGGAGCAGCCGTCAACGACTACTCGGATCGACCGTTCACTGAGGAAGTCTGATATCCAGCTACAAAAACCAGCAGGGATGCCATAAGCAGGAAGCTTACTAAGTAGACTCGCGTGCCAGACCCTGTCAAAGGCCTTCGAGATATCAAGCGATACAGCAAGTGCTTCGCCGTGTCTCTCGATGGCTTCGCCCCAGCAGTGCGTGACATACACAAGAAGATCGCCAGTTGACCGTCCCCGGCGAAAGCCATATTGACGGTCACTGAGGAGATTATTGTCTGAAGTAATATTTTGAGTTCAAGTTTGAGCTTTTGGGAGTATCTAGTGAGTGTTTCATAAGACCGATTCGAAAATACCGAAAAAAATAATAATCTGTAAGTACTATCTTTTCTTTTACGATAAGTACTTTTTAGTTTGAAAAGATATAAGGAGTTTTTTATTTAAAATTGATCTTGGCTATTTTACTAATTAACATAAGCAAGCCGCAAGGTATGTAATGTGTAATGGTGGTTGGTGTTATGCTTTAAAAGGGGTAAAATGTTTTCTCTTCATTATTTATACATAGATTTTCCGCCTAGCGTAGCTTTCCAGTGGAAAGCGATCGCGCGCCAGTGGCGTCAGTGTGGCGCGCGTTCCCCCGCTACCGAAAAAAGTTGCAAGTCGATGGGCGGCGCCGGGGAACATTCAAATTTATCGATTGTCCCGCGCGCCTCATTACAACATTCCTCAAAACTTACCCACTCACCAACTTAGCCCTTTAGCCCCACCACTATAGCCACATTACTTTTTATACCCCCACCGATGAAGGCCGTTTTTTCATCGTCAGTTATTATTGTCTGTTAAACTTTAAGTGCTTGGCGGCTAACTTTCGATGTCTTCGTGATTTACGACGAGCCGTTTCGAAGTGTTTTATCGAGCATAAATGTAAGTTCGCTACTTGTTGAGACGAAGGTCGAAGCGGGTTATGATCGTAGTATTAGTGGGTCAGTGTTTTATAGGCAGCTTCAATGCGTTGGATGGTCTATTTTCGTTAGCATCGTATGGTGCAAATAGCGTCCAATCCAGCATCTCTATTAAGAAGTCGTCGCGTGGAATTCATATGGTGAAAAGCGTTCGTAATTTGAAATAGTGTTAAGTAGAGGAACGAAGGCCATATATCTAGTGAAGGAAGGAGCGATGTCGTCGAACAGTAGTTTCGCATCTGCGGGTGTGGGGGGATAGTGAGGTGGGGGGGCAATGATCCATTAATCTGGCAGAAGCCCATGTGGCGCCAGCGACGTACCTGGCGACGCGACGCGCGGACGCCTACCTAACGACACAGATCGTACATTTTCAACATGTGCAAATATGTACCTATAAAATAAAAATTTATTGAGTGCCACACTCTCTATGGAAATTGACGTTTATGCAATCCGTTTGATTGATCGTGTAGTTTTCAAATGAAACGTTTTATGTGTTATAAAGGTTGCTTGAATAGGTTGTAAAAGTAGCATAAATCAATTTATAATTTATGTTAATTAAATAAATTAAAAGTGTTTTAATAAAGTATTTGTCTAATCATAGTATTTTTGTCTTATAATGAGACAAAAATTTTTAGACCTATTATCTCAGAATTAGACAAAAATACTATGGTTAGATAAATACTTTATTACCGTAAAAATAAATCATTTAAAAAGCATCTAGAAAAAATATTTAATTTTCATAATGTTCAATAAAACGCGATTTCTTTGACAAGCCATCAATCCGTCCCTCCCCATAAATATGAAGTCAGTAAAATCGTCCGACATGACGCATCCAAGTTATTACTCCGCTAGGCGTAGTAGCGCGCTCCTAACTACCGCCGCGCTACTTCCACTTTCTCGTGATTCCGGATATCATTCCGGGTAAGGCTTTCCGTCTATTTATTGCTCATACGTAGTACTACTGACTCACATGAATACGAACCATGGCTTCCGTACTAGGTTAATGAGACATCATTCCGCTACTACGAAACCTCGTACACCCTCTACCCTTCAATAAAATCCTAGCACCAACTACACTATTTTTTGATGTCATATTGATTTTCTTAGAGAAATAAAAGCACAGTTCCCTTAATACAACTATAGCTCCGGTAAAACGGTATGATAATTGTGGCAATTTACGGAACGCAATTCACTAAGTGGAATATTTTACTTATCCTCCAGGCGTTCCGCAAGGCACGACTACCTACCAGCTTATACATTGAGATGTATTGCTGGCATTCATTACTGTACACGCGTTCTTATTAATATATATAGGTAGGAATCGATGCGTTCACACGAGCGATAGTATTGTGCATGTCGACTGTTTTGATGCGATGCGTGTAGACAGCGTTATCTGTCAAGGTGCCCGATTTTCGTATAGATAAAATCGAAGCGCTTACGAACTTATCGTCCATTCTCCGTGTGAAATACGAGCTCTTTTCTAGTTTGTACGAATTTGTATGCGAGCATGTAGCATGCAGGGTGCATCGAGTTATAGCACACGGAAACAGTGGCGTCGCCGCCACCCATGCATGGTAACTTCGACGCCATATTTCAATCGCGAAATTGACACATAGGTCTGACGTAACGCAAAGTTTCGTGCGAAAACTTCAACCTGGCATATTTACTTAAGGTATTCTTCTCGAAACATACCGATAGCTCTTTGACGAGTGAAAACTTTTATTCATATAGATAGGTCATGCTCTAACCGGTGGAAGTTTTCACATAAATTGGCGGTCATTCGACGCGAATATGCTGACTGAGGGGGTAACAAATATGCCAACTTGGGTTGTTATAACAGCGATATGTAAGTTCTGTGATACTTCGCCATTAAGTTTATGGAAACGACGGTCGAGATTACATCACACTTTCTGAAAGCTTTATGTAATTCTTCTTTCTTCGTTATCTTCCACGATAGGTACCAGAATAAAATTTTCCACTTATCCGAGTATTCACATCCGTCTATTAATCAAGAAGACAGATTTTATGGCAGTTGTAGAAATTCATCTTTTGGTTCGAAAAGCGAGTGAAAAATTCGAACGCAATCTGTCAAATTGCTCCCTAATTCTAATTTAATTAGCGGGAAGTTTTCACGCGTGGGAGGAGACCGAACGACAATGACGCGTTAAAATGATTAATTTTTGTAGAAGCGCCTCTGATACGCTAGTACGCTCCCGAGTGCGCCTTTCGAACGGACGATTAATCTTTCTCTTTGCACCATTGTACCGCGATCCCGGTATTTTTTCTGTCTTACAATACCATTAAGAAACTGCCACGGCTAGTTGGTACTTCACGGCTCTTCCCACCGTCTCATCGTTAGGCCCATTGAAGGATTGAAAAGGTGTTTGCGTTCGTCTGCCGCAAAATAGGTCTCCCCTTCGGTTAAAACGTTGTCTCGGAATCACTTAGGCTTCGATAGTTATTATACGCCGAGAATGAAATGTTTTAAACTTCCATCGTCATTCGCTAACAATAGATCTGAGGAAAAATTTATACAGTCATTCCTTGTTCGTTCAATTGAAAGATTCTATTTAAAAGATTTTTCTTTGGCGTCTGCAAGTTTTTACAAGATATCTTTTAACGAAATGCGTTATTTTGCAGTTATGAATAAATTGGTAATTTGTGCGTTATTGTTATCATAAAATCGCACTGCAAGGCATCTTGGGTGGGGTCAAGAGCATGATGAGCAGATGTCGAATTTAGATCTGGGAACTCGCCAACTGTTCCGGCTTTGTTCAGTCGTCTTACATAAATTAAATTCGCTTTTTATTTAAAATTAAATGCGACAACTCATCGACTTAAATTGCAGTGTTAAAATAAACTTGTAATAAACTTGTGTAATTAAAATATCACATGCTACTCGTTAGATGTAGTTCTATATTTTTATTTCGTTTGTCAAGTCACTAAGTTTGGCTATATTAACGCTCTTTCAAATAATTGGTATTTTTGCTTTATTCGTATGCGTCAATGAATAATAATTATTTATTGTTGAGGTAGACAGCCATTCTGTCGCCAATAATATTTTCATTAATATGTGCATACCCAAAACTTTACTTACTGTAAATGATTACATTTCTTAGTTTGTTTTTTTTTTAAGTGAAGATCAACAGTACATTTTTTGTCCTAGGATAATAATAGTCGGACCACAAATTTTTTGTTCTACATAATATTTTTAATCGACATTTACGAACATTTTTAATTTCTAAAGTGCATTGGTTGCGCTCGTTGCAATGCATCGGTCATTCGTGATTATGTCGAGTGAAGTCATTGGACCTAATTATAATTCGATATCGGTGCGACATGGCCGAGGTCACTCGAGTGATAAGCGTTACTTCTACCCCCGCTACTAACGCTTAAGTGCTATTGGAATTGAAAAAAAATATAGTATGGAAATATTTCAAACGGTACGCGCTGGTGTTGAATGGAATTGGTTTTGTTGTAATTTCCATTATTTTCAGTAGATATATGAATTAATTAATGTAAAATATCTAGTAGAAATTGACTTGAATTGCCTTTGATATAAAAGATCTGATATTTTTTTGGCTTAAGGTTACACTAGTCAACGGCACGAACTATTTTGTGCGCGGAGTTAAAATGCATTTTATATCAACCGACAACACGTGCGGAAGAGATAGATGCTGTGATGAGCAGTAGGAAGCTAGTTCGCGTACGAATATACACTTTTGCAAATTTGTAGCGAAATTGATAATGATTTAGGACGAAACCGAGCGAAATTTTATAAACAGCCCTTTGGGAGTCTGGATATCATGAAAAAACGACTGAACTTATCTGTTCAAAATAAAATTATTTGCATTGTTGAACTACTAATCTATCCCTGTATGGTGGCCGTTTTGCAATTTTCCGTCTTCTTATAGTATTTATTCGCGCCCAAAAATAGGTTAAAATTAGTGTCGAAATGTGGAACTTTCGATGCTCATATCTTTCAAGTATTAACTTTTTTTACTTTTTTGTTTCCATATAGGGCTAGAAATTGATGAGACAAATTGATATCACTTTTTATTTTGAACTTACATCGTCAAACAGTGGAATAATCCCTAGACTACGTTTGTATGGGAGAATTTTCGACTAGTGTAACCTTATGGCAAAACCTTCCAAGTCGGAAGCCTAAAATTTTCAGTAGGTGCAACCTTTTTTTTTGACAGTCGATTAATAAATGATATTATCTTCAGAGAAAACTAACAACAAATCAACTACTAATGAATG
This sequence comes from Orthosia incerta, assembly GCA_948252205.1. Taxonomy (NCBI): domain Eukaryota; kingdom Metazoa; phylum Arthropoda; class Insecta; order Lepidoptera; family Noctuidae; genus Orthosia; species Orthosia incerta. The sequence goes on from OX411748.1 coordinate 15,855,453, forward strand.
ATTTTTAGAAAACACACACGGATATAAATATGACTGTGTGACGATATAGTCGTAGTTATAATAATTATGAAAAAGACATGACCCTTTCTGATCTATGACAATAGATAAAAGAAACATGATCTTCGTATCAAAGACCCTGATGTATGGGAGTAGGACGACAGATTATCACGAGTACGTGTCTATTAATAATTAATTATTAATTAGCGCCAATCACATGATTTCCAATGACAAAGTCCGGAAGACTTGGCTTTGTAGATTAGCGCAAGATTTTAGACACATGTGCATTCTAATGTTGCTTATCGTCTATTTTGGCTAAAAGTCGTCATGCGAGACGGTTTCTGGTTTTATAATCCAATGTCATTTCACGTTTTAAACGTGAAATTCGATTAACAAAAATTCGAATTGACGTCAATCCACGGATTCTCTTTTAAATTTTTAGAAATCTTATTTTTCTTTTGTTAATCCGTGAACAATGCATTCGTGCAATAAAATGCGTTTATTTTTGAATTTCGAATGTTTGCTTCTATCTTTCTTAATTTCATCCGCGTGTCTACTTAATATATCGTACGTAGATGCCTACATAGTTAGGTACATTATACAGTGTCCTCGTGGTCTTTTGTTGGCAACATTTCTGTTGCATACGTCTATTCTGCGTACATCTTACACCTCAGCTCGGTCCGGACATTAATCGCACCATTAAAGTGATTTATACAGAACCCAGATATAAATCCAGGAATCCTCGGGCTCGAGCACGCCTGTCGAATTTTTCTTATTATTTGCGTAATGAATGAATATTATTACTTATTTAGGAAATCTTATTAGTTTTATGTAATGATGGGAAAAATATTGGAGAAAAATCAAAGAAAGTTCAATTTTTAATTTCCTTGTTCGTTTTAATTCGGGTCCTCCATAAGTATTTTTTAAATGATGTTTAATTCGTTACTAGGAATAAATAAAGATGTTCTTTGTATTTATTACATAACCCCTAAGACATGAGGCATTATTTATGCTTACGTTGTAACACAAATAAATCGATGAACATGCACAGCATTGAATACCTAAAGGATTGATTTTTTTACAACGCACTGTTTAATATTCATATGTTGTATTGAAAGTAGAATTATTTATCTTATAAATAAATTCAGAGCAGACACAAGAACAATCACATTAATTTGATGTGCTCGAAATTCATAACAAATTATGAAAAGTTAAACAAATTAATTTTGTAAAGGTCTATCTTCGGCTAATGAAGTTCGAAGAACCTTTGCTTTGTTGATTCGTGACCAGTTTCTTAAGAAAAGAAAATCAGTACAAGTTTTAAATCTGAGTCTGTTTGATTAGCACTTAAGTAAACTGAAAACTGTGAAAACGTTATGTAATTCAGGTTTGGAAAAGAACCTTCGAAAACTTAATAAAGACTTCGTTTTGTTGTCAAATCAGGACCAATGTTATCGTTCATTAGAGTTCCTATTATTCGCTTTTAACTGTTGATCCAATAAAGCCAAAATAGAACAATCAGATAGATCAACTGGAGAATTGTTGTACATATTTCTGTTACACAAATTTCTCAGGTGAGCACGACAAATGATTCGTAATGACGTATTCAAATCAGGACGACAGCGGGATCCGACCTCAGTACAATCGAATTACGAAAATTCCAATGTTTTATTAAGTTAAACTTTGCTTCGGCAGCTCTAAGTGAATTTATTCCTACTTAGTTATCGGCTCGGGAAAAGTCATCTTGCTAACGTTTCGGTAAGTTGAATAATTAAATTTGTCAGTGGCGGTTGACACGTCACCGGGTTTCTTCCAAATTTCTTGGGGCCGTCACGTTTGCGGCTCCCCCCGGACCGACGCCCCTTATTGTGTAATCCTGATTCTCTAATTTGAATTATTTATTATTTGATTTCACACTTCGAGAATATTTCGAACGCTTTATATTTTTTCCTTTTGCCATTTCATCAATGCAGACTTTGATTTCTTTGTATCGAATATCGATTTGGGCTGTTGTAATTAGGAGACGGTTTTGTTTTACCGTTTTGTGTTTAAATTGAGTAACTTTTCTTGTTATATTTATGTGCCAATCATCAACCAATTTAATTTCATCTCTCAATTCTTCGACTTTTAGATGGAACCATGTTCATTCCTCGAATATTGCCACAGATAGTCTCACGTCTTCCCATGCTTTACCCAAGAGGCGATTAAGAGATTGTAATATGGGTAAAGAGAACGAACAACTTTTATCTTGATGACATGATTATGGTATCTAGGATTATTTCAGTGATGAATGGAGATACAATCTTCTCAAAAGTCAGTATGTATAATTTTGAGAGTAAAATTATTTTGAGATATAATAAATTGTAATTTTATATAAGGACCAATTAATATCCTACTTAGCTATCAATAATTCTGGATTAGAAAAGCTACAGTGTTTATATAAAGTTTGAAGTGTGCTACCCACGTGCATTCGTGCAACTAAGAGCAATCCTCACCTACTTACCAGCAAGTAAACACAAGGGGTGTAGTAAAGCTACGTAGAATATGTATCGTACGCTCGACAGCTCGGTAGCTTCCATAATTTCATTCATCTAATAACAGTACCTACTAAATTTTTATATGCGCATACATTCGGTCGTGACGCATTGTCTGAGGACCGCATGAAGGACATCGGGGAGTAACCATTTTACACTTACTTTTATAACTTTCATTGAAGATACTTAGATTGTAGCATACCTAAGTTGGTAATTGAAAATACATAAAAGTACTTAAGCAAAACCCTTATTGAATTTTTTTGGTCTCAGAAAACCAAGCGTAACGTTTTCTAACAAAGTAGGCTAGTAACTACCTTATTTAGATAGATACGTTTTTAACTATTTATCCAAATGTTATGTAGATAACAACCTAAAATGGTTTCTTAGAATTTCTGTATAAAATCATTAACTGGAATTAACCAGTAGTTTTCAATAATTTCTTCTATATTGTTCTTCTACGCACTATCATTGAGTATATATAAATAATATGTATTGCCGTATAAACTATCGAAAACCAAGTAAAGTTTTGTAATACATTAAAATACATTTTGGTGGTCCATCGTGTGTGCACCGAGTATGTCACCTAAGAGAATAATCTCACTGAATTATTCAACAATCGGTTATGCCGTTGCTTCGCTTTTCCGCTTTTATTCGTACCAACATTTAGTTTTCCTGTGAAAGCGAAATAAGATACATTCAGCTTAATTTGGCATTAAAAGATCTATAGAGGTTTAAATCTTTTCATGAGTTAAAAATGACTTAAGGGTACACAAGTCGACGGCACGAAGTATTTTGTGCGCGGGGTTAAAATGCATTTTATATCAACCGACAACACGTGCGGCAGAGATTGATGCTGTGATGAGCAGTAGGAAGCTAGTTCGCGTACGAATACACACTTTTGCAAATTTGTAGCAAAACGGATAATGATTTAGGACGAAACCGAGCGCGCGAAATTTTTTAAACAGACCTTTGGCAGTCTAGATATCATGAAAAAACTACTAAATCTATCTGTTCAAAATAAAATTATTTACATTGTTGAACTACTAATCTATCCTTGTATGGAGGCCGTTTTGCAATTTTCCGTCTTCTTATGGTATTTATTCGCGATCAAAAATGCGTTAAAATTAGTGTCGAAATGTAGAACTTTCGACGCTCATAACTTTCAAATATTTACTTTTTTCACTTTTTTGTTTCCATACAGGGCACATAATGATGAGACAAATGGATATCACTTTTTATTTTGAACGTACATTGTCAAACAGTGGAATAATCCCTAGACTACGTTTGTATGGAAGAATTTTCGACTAGTGTAACCTTAAGTAACATCGGCGACTACTCGAAAAAGTTATCAGACCAAATCGAATTTATTTTACAACGTTCGAAAGTTCCCGTTGACAACAAAACGGGACCGAAGTTAACTATCACATCGTTACTAATCAGCAGGCTCAATTCACAGCGATTGCTCTCAGAAAACAAGCGAAGGCTATAAAGAGCGGAAATCATAAGCCATCGCTCGAAGATTGCGTAACGCTATATAATAGCGGTGGAAATTCGACAAAATTTAAGTCGGTGGAGCATTAAAGGGGACTGTAGACAGCGTAGACGGTTAATTCACCCCATAAGGGTCGCAGTGGCGCCAAAGATCCTGCCGTAGACAAAATTCTAAGTACGATGTCTTGCCCTGGTTTGTACGACGCTGCCGCCGTCGCGATGTTCATTTCACAAAGTGCTGGAATTGGCACACTGCGATATATTCCTAATTTGAATCTTATCCACCCTGCATAATTAAAATTATACGTAGGCTTCTCGAATAATTTCAATTCCGTTTTTAAATGCAGAAACATATATTTTTCCTCTTTATTTATTAGCGACATGAAACCAACAACAGGTTAAGTCAGCCCCACGCAGAAACTTAGTTCTTTTTATTAACGAGTGAGGCAAACCAGAAAGTGAGGGCAAGGTAATAAAAGTGAGAATGTGGGATGTGTGTATTATCGTTTAAATACCAACAATTTACTGTGGTTGTGTGTAATTAAATGTGCGTGAATGTGACCTATATTATTAACCCGTTACGTACCTACCTATAGCAATTATTTTATTCACTAGTTCTGAATCACTTGAGGATGGGTTGCAATAAACGTACTGTGTATGTACTCAAAATAATTATAATGCGTGCTCAATAAATTTGTATTTGCCTACTTTTGTGTGTCGATTTAGTTTGATGGCGTAATTTTCTTTTTTTCTCTCGGCTCCCCAATACCTATATCAGGAGCTGAGATTTTTTTCATAAATTTTATAAATGTACCGACACAGCCTCCACAGATTTATAGTAGTGTGTGACAAGACACGCCGCTTCATGTCAGATTATATTCCTGGCATTCTCTGTACAAAGTACCGCATTCGGTACCCGTTCAATCTTCACTGGAGCGAGGAGAAATACGGCCGTATAACCCATAATATATAACGCCCTAAAAAAAAAAACAGGTAAATTACATGAAAAGCTACGCACGTGATATCACAGTAGCAGAAAATTCGATTAACTTAGTTGCCTGTCAGCAAACTATATATCTTTACTGCCCATAAATTATATTCGTGAAATTATTATATCGGATACATTAATATTGAGGCCTCTATAAAATAAATACAGTATAGGGGTTTTGCCTATATCTATAAATAGGTTTGCTATAATAAATAAGAGCAAATACGCGACGAATACCTATTAAATAATTATCCTGGTTTGATATAAATAAGTGTCATTTCCATTTTAAGGACATTTTATCTTGATCCCAGGCATAAATTAGGTACCTACTGTTTCTGTGGTTTCATTTATTGCTACCTATCTTAAAAATGTCATTGTATCTTTCAAACCACAGATCAAAAAAAAACGCTGTGTTTCAAACCAAACTCGATGAAACCATAACTTATCACGAATTTTCACGTTCCACTCGCTTCTGTAACTCGAAGCTTCGCGTTTCGATCGCGTCGAGATTTTATACATCGGTGACAGGGGCGCTCGAAGATCAACGCGGGGTTGTCACTTTTATAGCTCACGTAATTCATGGTAAGGGCTCTTGGCGACAAATCCATCAAAGCGTCGACAGGCCATTTGTTGCGTGTGTTTTCACGCTTGATAAATCGCGGGAGTTGTCCACATTTACTGGATTTATGTACACGTCCAATTGTTGTACATGACATAAACTTAATTGGGCATACTTAACAGGAACACGTGTAAAACATTAAATTATTTATTAGAATCTGTAATTTCACTTAAGCGTTTCTAACATTATTTATAAAATTTGAAAACACATCGAGGGCACCATGAAATTCATACGACGTAGTTTGAAAGTCGGATCGGCATCCATCAAAGTTTTCCATAATAAAACGGGACATTGATAGTAGTATGGTATCACAAGAGTACCGAACATGCTACCTACGTTGCGCAAATAGAAGAAACGGTTTCTTCCATCGACGCATACATAAATTTTGAGTGATTTACATAGTAGATAGAGGTACCCAAAATGTATGCATTCGAGCTGAAACGTCAAAATGACAGATGTTCTAGTGTTAAACTACCAGTAAAAATCCGACATTAAAATGGCGTTTTTGTTTTAAGAATTGAGTTGGAAAATGCACATTTATGTGGAGTAGATTGTAGTTACCATAAGAGGCAGTTCTCACAGTGCCCTGTGATATTATTTATGGACTATTTTATAGCTAAACTTCATTCGTTGCTGTGGTTGCTTTTATTCCTTCGACGAGAAAAAGTTGCGGGATTTTATTACCGGTGTGAGATAGGACACGTTATTGCACTAACTTTCAGCGGTAGCGGGAATTAAAATAGTTTTTTTTTGTGGTCAACTGTGGCCACGCCCGGATATCGCGGGGACATTCGAGTTTATTACACTGCTTTTATTTTCATGTCACTTCACCTCAAAGACTCCAGCCCGTACCATAGATAGGTACAACTTAAAATAGTTGTAGATTTGAATTGCATTGATAAATTATTAATTTTTTATGTTCATCATAAAAAAAGATTTAATTTGTCAGTTGGGTGCTCGCTCTATTTCTTCTAGACTCGTTTTCCTACACTAAATACTGAAATAAAACGTAATAGATACGCCAGTATAAATCAATTATGCAGTAAACATTTAGCCGAATAATTTGCGGAAAATTGCAATTATTTACAGATTTTCTTTATTAAGATCTTAGCTGATAAACAAGTATTGTTCCAAAAGAAAATGCGAAAAAATCATGCGTGTATTGAACCTGAACGACATGCGTTGCGTTTGCAGAGGTTTAGAGCTCCTTACTCGTGTACCATACAATGAAGTTATCTATTAAAATCAAATCAAATCATTTATTTCTTTGCAAACATGGGTAATTGATACATAGATGTTCTTTTTTACATAATAAAGTCCTCCATATTCTACCATCGCATGGGCACGCAAATAATATTCAATACTAAAATTAAAACAAATAAAAAAAATACAATACGAATAAAGATAGATGTCAAATCATAAGAAATTATAAATGTCAAATTTAGTTAAATAAATGTTGTTTAAATATCGGACTGGTTACACTAGTAAAAACTATCACAATGATGTCAAAACAAAATTATATATTGTTCAACGATTTACACACATATTGTTGTGACTGTACGTATATGAAATTTCTTGTACCATACTGCTAGCCTAAATCCAACAGTGAACCAGAGCTGAGTTGGTTGATTGATTGATACCTACTGCTAGCAAACCCCCTACTTATCTAATGCGTCTTAAAATTTTGGTGAACCTATTTTAACGGCCCGTTTCTTCTTTGCAGAATTCAATCAGACACAACCTGTCACTACACAACCGGTTCATGCGGGTACAGAACGAGGGGACAGGCAAATCCTCATGGTGGATGATCAACCCTGACGCGAAGCCCGGCAAGTCGGTCAGACGACGGGCAGCCTCCATGGAGACATCGAAGTTCGAAAAGCGGAGAGGCAGGGTAAAGAAGAAGGTATGATTACCTTCGTTTAAAGGTTGGGTCTCCTAAGGTAGCGTTGGCCGATATTACTAGCCATCATGAAAATTATGGCTAGTGAAATATTCTGCGAAAGATCGTCACCACCGTCTTCGGAAACCTAAGCTTTAAAGTAGTGACATGCCAATTCTTTTTTAGATTGAATAAAAAATTTGCTTATTTTTGATAATGCGACTGATTTTAGAGTCACGCTGACCGTTGGCGCTGACGGTTGCCGCAAGCTCTTCATTGTTCAAGTCTGACGGCCGTCAGCGCTAAGCCGAACGACTCGAGACGAAACGAGCTCGCGGCGACCGTCAGCGCCGGTGGTCAGCGTCGGTCAGCGTAGTTCTAAAATCAGCCCTAAGTTTTATATGAAGTTATCGCATGAATTATCATATAGCAACTTTTCCATTTTTAGGCTGAAATATTAAGAAACGGTGCCGCAGCAGACGCAACGCCAAGTCCCAGTAGCTCAGTGTCAGAAAGTCTTGATATGTTCCCAGACTCACCCATGCACAGGTAACGATTTAACCTTTTATCATGGCGAAATGTTCGCAGCTTACAATAGAACTTTAGACAATTATTTAGAAATGTAGTACCATCTTCCAAGTGATCCAGGTAGATTAAAGTAGAGGGCAGTCTAAAAGAGCAGTGGCACCAAGCCAATAATGGTAACGATCTTGGACGCTGTTTCACGATACTAATTTGACTTTAAATGCACTATAATTTACCTATACGGGTAATGCAGAAGCGAGTACTGCCAGAACCGCAAATATCCAACAGTATATTACTAAATAAAGTTACCTCCTTGGGAATATTGAAATTTTATGACTACTAGAAACAAAGTGAGCCACGCGTGATACGCTTACTCTATAATAAAACCATCGACATAAAGCTGCGTTGACCAGACTAATAAAATTGAGTTATTGCAACTCTGCTACTTTATGATAAAAGGTTTTAAATCATTCAGAACCATTAGATGATGAGTTATGTGGATGCTGAATCTCGTCATTGCGCCGATATTTAACATTTTTATAGGCGATTTATTTTATCTGGATTACGAGCGTCATCGACATATATTTTCAATGGTTCGGTGGCTGCCGAAGGGCCGGCCTATAACCCGTATCTTATCTCCCATTTTGTCACTATTTGTAGTAATAAAGATATTTCTGAGATGACCGCTGAACCCGTTATAGTGATCGCTTCATTTAGCATACAAATTTATATGTTAGTGACGACATAGGCATTAGATTTGCATGCTCCCATTACACTTGTTTGAGATTGTATAGAGTCCGAACTAGCTTTAAGATTTCTTTCTGCTAACCATTATGATTTTTTGCGTCTCAACTATCGATGAGGGAATTATGTGACTGTAGGTATATTACATAATTAATGGAAATCCAATAAATTCTTAGAGGTAACACAGACTACATAATTCACATCGCCAGTCGAGATAGGTTTCGTTATTTTGATTGCTTCTTCGCTTGCGCGTAGCAGTTTCCAGTTGTCGCCGGACTTCCGTCCGAGGGTGTCGTCCAACGCGTCATCGTGCGGCCGGCTGTCTCCAATCCCATCAATGATCACAACAGAACCTGACTGGGGTCCAGAGTACACAGACTACACGGCCGCTGCCGATTACACGCAATCGGACTTTGGACAAGACGAACTTGCTGGCTCTCTCGCCGATTCCATGAAACTGGCCGGAACCGATCCATTCCTCAACACGTAAGCATTTTGTAGTAAGCTTAGCGTCGATGCTGGAATTTTGGTTAGAGTCCAAGAGTCCGACCTCGACCACTTAAACAGTTATTGTCGTAAACGCCTTGCCCTAGAGTACGCTTTGCTTTATATAGAACTCCTTAGATTCAGTTAATTTTACGACAAAGCAGCGTGTGTATTTTAAGAAGCCTTTGAAATTTTTAGTAAAAATCTCGTATTCTTCTAATGATAATCTTTATTACATATCTGACACCAACTGAGGCTTCAAGCTTCCAGAACATTATTGTTCTACAGGTTTGTTTCCTCCAGGTACGTTCCAACGACATCCTCGTCATCGTCGGGTGGCAGCTACCGGTATAGCCCGTACGCGGGCTGCCCCCGTCACCCACACGGAGGCTGCACGTGCTCGTCGATGTACTCGCATCCCGCGCACCCGGCCCATCCCACGCACCCGCACCAGCATGCTCTCGACCACTTCGTCAGACCGCCCCCGCCTGCAGATCCCGCTGATATTATGCAAACAGGTATGTGTTACTTCCATCTGGTTTCACTTGAATGACCCAAGATACAAATCTTTGTACATTTTTTCATACCGCTATTGTGGATTTCATACATTTTTATAATCCGTTGTTTCCAACCCAATTATTGTCTAAAAATTATTCACCATAGGTTTCTTCTACCGACAATTCCGTGTAAATAAATCTATTTTTAGAATCAGTTTATACCCAAGTTCTTGGAAAAACCTCTCTTCACTGTATTATTTTCACCAAAAACATCAGGATGTTTATTTTCTGACGGATGTGAACTCCTCTTGTACCTAATTCAGGCTGTTCTTTTGCTATACAGAAAACAATCAGACGCAAATGGTAACAACGTCAGACGCAGCTCTGATGAATGGCGGGATGATGGTGCAGACAGGAGCGATGGGCCCCACCACGGTCATGGGTCAGATCATGGGGGCCTTGAACACGGGGCTCGCGGAGGACCTGAACATTGAGACGCTCGAACACGGCTTCGACTGTAACGTTGATGAGGTAAGGCACATAATTATGGAAGAAGTTTTTCGGAGTGCTGAATACTGAACTCGTGAAGGATGACTATATTGAAATGCTTGAATAAGGCTGCGAGACTAATAATTTTCCATCTACTCGAAAAAAAGCCGAAGGCTACGATTTCAAGTGCTGGAAATGATACGAATTCAATCTTGAATGTAGATCAATAATTCAAGTTCGTCAAGATACGGATACTCGAAGCAATGCCTTGAAAGACCTAACATAGTGACATGGTTTCAACTTTATTTAATCCAGACTGGTGTAACATTTTGCCAATTTCTCCCACCAGGTGATAAAACACGAGCTCAGTATGGAAGGCACGCTAGATTTCAACTTCCCGCAGCAACACAGCGCGATGGCGGCAGAAGCCGAAAGCCAGTTCGCTGCGCCGGCGCCGCCTGTGCCCACCACGCTCTCGGGGGGCAACGGGCCTCGGACGCCCTACTCTGTCGCCCCCTCCTGGGTCCATTGAAACCAGACCTCCGACCCTCGGACCAGTTACCTACTTACAAGCTCACGATGTGACGCAACCTTTCCTCTTTTGTTACTTTCGCATTGTAGTCGAGATTTTTTGTTTCTTTATCATGTTAACTAATGTTAGAGTTTTATTTAGTGTTAAGTGGACGGTTACCGATCGTTGTTGCAGTCAATTGTGTTAGTGTAGGCTTTAGTGCTAAGCTAGGTGGAAGCTTGTGATATAGATAGGGTATCGTAATCCGGATTGTGGATCCTGGGGGGGCGGGCATTGAGGGCCGCTCTTGAATAGATGTGAAAGGTAACCTTATTTATACGTACTTTTAGCATGTAAGCTAAGTTAAGTGTTTTCAATGTCTGTGATTCAATACGTTTCTTTGAGATATTTATTTTTCGTTTAATTTACACCTAAATAAAATATATGGGAAAATGCGTATAGTACTTATGTGATTAATAGTCAGAAAATAAAAGATAAATATTTCCCTCCTAAAGTATTTGAAAAATATTATGATCTCACGGTTAGAGAAAAAGAAAATTAGAAAACGTTAAACAGTACGGCGGCAATAAATCTGGAATATCAACGAAAATAATCTACTGGAAGTTGTGCAGCGAGTGGCCGATAAGTGCCTTGCCTTGGCCAACGAAACTTAGCTACTCGTATAAATACAACTGAATAAGATTTTCGAGAATGCTTTTGTTACATTATAATCGTATATTTAATACTAATTTTCGCCAAAAAAAATACTATTTCATTCTCATTGACACCAAAACAGTTTGAATTACAAAAGCTCCAAAGTAGGGTGATAGCTCGATAGTACAAGAATAAGTGCGCGTAATACTGTAGTGAATATTTTTCTTTTATTCGGCTTTGTTCATGTATTTTTTATAACAAGTCGCGGGCCTCCCTTATGCCAGAGACATAAAGAGAGTACGACTAGCATGCCAACTTTTTCTCTATTCATAAGACGAAGAAAAAACAGAGCGTAAATGAATTTTCCCTTTTTACGATTGTACCTAAAAACAGAACCACAAAATATGTAGTTTTCCACGCGCGACCCCCAAAATCTGCAGTAAAGAACGAATTTCTTGTCACATTCATATTTACGACATTAGGTATTACAAAAGATAAGTACGTCACTCATGTTTACGTTTCTTTGTACGTGGATTATGAGACGTGATGCCTTCTTTATTTATGTAAGAACCAAAAGAAAAAGTCTTAGGTGTACGGCCATATCATTTGTTTGCAAATTATATTGGCCTATGAATAATTTGATGCCACTGTAAACGACTGGACGTGTTGATGTTGATTTTTTCAAATATTTGACAGAAATCTATTATACATATTATTATCGTATTAAAATGTTTTATAGCGACGCTAATGTCGCCTGGCCACATAAACACAAAAAAATGGGTCTAATGAGCTCGATAAAAGTGATTTAGATATCTTTGAATATTAATATTTTCTCAGATCTCGTAACTTTAATCGTATGTGTTATTGTTCTATTCTATAATAAACAGCAATCAAAACAAACCACCGAACTAGCTGCATTTATTTAATATGAATAATAATTAGAGTCCTATTGAGTGTGGTTTGCCAGCGTTCAAGATTCAATTTCACCATTGAGCGATCCTATTTGTTCGCTAATGAGGGAGACCGGAGCTACCGGCACTCGTAATTAATCATATCATTTTAGCGTAAACGGTGCCCGTCGCGCCGCGCGCCGCATCGAGCGATCGCCTCCGAATAATGGAATATCACGAAAAAATCTCCAGAACACGACGCTGGATTAAACCCGCTTCGGTAATGACTTGTTTTTTAGGGTTACAAAAGAATGAATACGTCCTCCGCAGACGGTGAGCTTGCGGTGGAAAATAACTTGTTAATTTTTTAATACTTGGACACGACGGAAAGTTAATGGGGGGTAAACTCCGGATCGAGGAACTCGATTTTAAAAAGTACCGAAACGTGATTTAACTTTTCATTTGGCACGCAATTACGTAATGGGAGCAATATTTCACTAACTGATCTATAAATCAGTGCGTCAGTTATTTTTGTTACTTTATAACATAATTTTAAGAACAAATGCTCACTTCGTTAATTTTGTATTCCGTTCTTCTGACGGGTGGTGTCCGTGCGTCTGTGTGCCAAGACATCGGTCAACACTCGACGATTTTATTAACGAGCTGATTTTCATAAAGTGCCCGGAGTCGGGAGGAGACATCGTTTAAATTTCTGAACTCATCCGGTATTCCATTCGGCTAGCTGCGTAATTAGGTGCGGGGCCCACCTTTACACACGATTTCCCGGCACTTGTTAAAAGTTTTCAATTGCGTTAGGAGGGGTCCTTACACGGAATTTATTCATTATATTCTCCCCCCCGCCCTTCTTAATAAAAATCTCCTTTGCTCTTTTTATACCCACCTCGATGTTGCCTTATAGGTAAGTACTTTAAATATTTGCCGCATGGCCTCTCTGATGAGTGATGAATTATACATTTATTTCAGAATTTTTATTACAGTATTAAGATTTTCATTTCCATAACTGACTTGACAGTTGTGACAATGGTTCATTACTACAACGGGTAACTATAAACTGCATAAAATGCCATGCTCACGCTTGCTTTGAACTTTATTCCTGTTGTATAGATGCACACTCATGCCATAGATTTTCTTTTAATCAAAGCTTCAAAAGTTAAACATGGAGAATGGAATACACATACTTGATAAAAGTAGGTATGTTAATGTGGTATTTAAAAAAATATCAGGCAGGCAGTCAATCTAACATTTTTTTCTTATATTTGCTCTGTCTAGATATTTGAATTTTGTCTTGTCTGTACGCAGAAAACCTTAACATTATTTTATGAAAGCCCTATTAAAACTTACGATAAAACAAAATTTTTGTGTAGTTCAAAAGCCTAATTTAAAATACGCTAGGCTCGCTACATCGAATCTCAATTTACGAGAAAGAAAAAAAATGCTATCAATCCAAAAAGTTGCGACCAATTTTGGCGTTCAATATAAGTCTGAAGGATGAACGTCGCATATCCAATAAGTTGGTAGCTCTTTATTGTTTGACAGCTTGCTGGCGAGTTTGATCAGTTATTTAAATGAGTGCCAACATAGTTAGGGATGTCAATTTTCTTGAGATTTACGTGACTTTTACCCACCCCCTACTTTACAGCGTAAATATTCTGCGATGCTTATTAAAGGCGTACCGTGATTTGACATTAACTTTCCGGAACATTATTTACAAGTGAAGGACCAAAAAGTTTTTGACATAGAGTTAAGACACTCAATAAATGGAATTAAGACATGTCTAAAATGAAATTCATTGGTGAAAAATTTTGTTGGTAAATAAATCCATCCACTTAGTATTCTCCTAGATTCCATAGGTCATAATTGTTTTCTTAAAAATGGCGATAATAGCGATGTTCTAATTTTTATAGCCAATAAAATTATTTAAAATTCCTGTAGGTATACTGTTAATACCAAGAAGTTTAAATCGAGAAAATCGGCAATTTTAGTCAAGTAAAACTGTGTAGAACTAAAAGATTTCTTTATCTAGGCTTTAAATTGTTTAATATCTTACACATTCTTCTAAACAAGAAAAAAATGTTCAAGGGTGTGTACAGTAATTTCGCCAAGCTCCTTTAGCATTCATCGTTGATGTCGACCGTCTAAATTGGATTACGTGTTAACTGTCTACAGAAGCACGCCCCTGGCTAACGATTTTATGATTTTATTGCGGAACCCCAAATGCGTTGAGATTATTACGATACAAATTAGGACGAGGAACGTTCTGACGGTTTTATACAGTAGAAGTTTTAGGCAGTTTCGCGGTTTAGTTCGGATATTTTATTATGGTGTCTTATTGGAGTGACAGTGATGCCAACGGTTTTGGGTTCATGGTGATTCTGAGATTGTAAATGAGTAACACTTAAATGGGTCTATAAAAACCATGGGTCATGGTCATGGGTCTATTTGGGGTTATAAACTTTTGAATAATTCGATCTTGGTTATGTTCGGAAAAAATGGTTTTAGGCAACCTAATTGATAATTGAGTTATTTATACTGACTAGTAAAGATAATTCACCTGCATAATCAGCTGGGACTGTTTTTGTTTTCTAGAACCGTCGCAGAAAAGTGGAAATTAATAAATAAACCGGCATGTCCTAGAACCAAAAATTCGAAGACATGTGACATCCACCAACCCGCACTGGGCCCGCGTGGTGGATTACGGCCCATTCCCTCTCACAGAGAGGAGGCCTGTGTCCCAGCAGTGGGAACATTCATAGGCTGATGATGCGATGTGATGATGATGTTAACATAAATCAATTGAATCATTTGAGGGTTACAATTAGTTAACAAAACAGATAGGTGTTGCGACCCTTACTAAGTTATAAAAGCAGTGGTACAAGCCCATACACAATAATTTAACCTTTTATTAAATTACAGGTAGAGCAAGCGTTTGTTGAGATAAAGTTAACAAGCAGAGTTAACAAATAAATTTAGAAATTAAATCAAATCAAAAAATTTAATTGGATTAAATCAAATCAAAAATTAATCAAATCAAAAATTAAATCAAATCATTAAACAAAATAAGAATTAAATACATACATTGTTTAATTTAGCATCAGATTCAAAAGTGTGTGTGGTGAGTGTGTGCGAGTGTGTGTAAGTGTGTGTATTGTGATTGTGTGCAAGATGTGATGTGTTATGTTTTCGGTGGAAAGGTTTAATTACGACATTTAGAATACTATAGATGCGATTGGTTATAGGCAATTGCAAGATTGCCGATTTTAATTAGCTTCGATCAAAAAGTTTAAAACTTGTGCCATTTACGTACTTATAAAAGCTTCTAATGAAAGTCTTGTAACTGAACTTCATCACTTAAATCATGGTAGTTACCAGAGCAACCCATGAGCCTTAACGCCGTCTGCCAATAAGTCTATCCTACCCCAATATGGCCCACTGCGCTAATCCCAACAATTTTAGTTACCAAGATTACATGTTCAGGCTTTTCAGAAGTTTCATAACACGTGGTCGATGGGCGTTGGGCGTCTCCGCCCCGCCTTCGTGCAACAAGTGAGTCCCCCCGCACCCCGCACCCATCCTCAGAAGCCAACGGGGCCGTCGCAAAGACAATCCCATTTTTTTTATTCTCAACCCGTTGAGTACAATACTTTCGCTATAAAAGTAATTGCTAACAATCCGGCCTTAGTTTCCATGCCATGAAAATTTACTTTTCATTTCAGTATTCCAATTTTGAATATCTTATCGTCGTTGGTTATACTTGGATTTTTATGGCAGCGATAAAGTTGTGCAGTTCATTGTTTTGTAAGACCTAGGTCAATGTGTCATTGCTTTGAAACGATTAGAAAAGTCTCATACCGGTAAGATTGCTAGATTCGTGTTTGTATTTGGTTTCGGTTCATCATCTAAGCATAAATTATCACAGCACATTGCCTTACCCTCAGTTGTGGAGCCTAAGCGAAACGATAAAATTTCATTCTGTTTGAACTGTACCAATGTTTATGAATTTCTTCCCTTTCTAATTTGAGACAAAGTTTCTGACATAGGTTAATAATTAAATTAAATTCGTAGGTATTAATTTAAGACCACGCATTCATCAACACCCTCTCTTACACTTACGACCGGGCGACCCCAGAGTCTTCTTCAGCTATTACACAACTCCGGCGCTAAAGCAGCTATTTAAAAAATACTCAGCATCTAACAAATGGGCTCTAGGAATTGCAAAGGAAGTGTGCCCTAAATAACACAAGAGTTAAGAGGTCGCCGGTCCCCTAGTATGAATAAATTTGCGCCAAACACCGCCCCGCCTCACCGGATTCTCTCGATAACCGACGACGCCTATGCTTTATAACCCGTGACATCCGAAACTCGATTTATTATCACACTGTCATGTTGGCAGAAAAAAAATCGGAAAAGTTTCGCTGAGGATAGTGCGTCGAACATACCGTTAGGTTCTCATAAATCGCTCCTGTATTCAAATTAGCTGGTATTTGCAACAATAGGGATGTTTCCTGGATAGAAAAAATATAATTCTATTCAGTCCGTCAGTAAGATTATCAAATAATATTGGACCCATATTTTTAGCTTTATCAAATATATTTAAAGATAAAGCGCATCAAAGTTCGGAGTGGGGGCTTGTGACGTCACTTTGTCAGTATAAAGTGTAACACACCATGAAGTCACACGATATTTCAACGCACTGTATCGTCGTATTTTTTAGGGTTCCGTACCCAAAGGGTAAAATCGGGACTCTATTACAAAGACTCACTGTCCGTCTGTCTTTCTGTCACCAGGCTGTATCTCATGAACCGTGATAGCTAGACAGTTGAAATTTTCACAGATGATGTATTTCTGTTGCCGCTATAACAGCAAGTACTAAAAACCGTTTTTTTGCGATAATGGTACGGAACCCTTCATGCACGAGTCCGACACGCACTTGGCCGGTTTTTGTTTACATGGCAAAAGAAAAATACGTGTCCAATTTTTTTATGTTATATATAACAGACGGACTAAATAGATATTTTTTGTCAATTACCGTATTCTTTAGTACTAAAATTATTTCCAATAAGAACATACTAAAGAAAATTTCATAACATAGGTACGTAAAGAACAGGGTAACCATTCGAACACCGGTTGTCATGGAATGGCATGTGATGCGGAGGAATGAGGAAAATGACATAAGGAAAGTTTTAAGTATGAATGTGGGTAGCTATAAGAGGAGCAGACCAAAGAAACGGTGAACGGATTATGTGGAGGAAGATATTATGTCTACAAAGGGGGTGACTACAAAGTTAAATGACAACTAACAGAAATATGGAAGATGAAATGTTGCATCGACCCTAAATTAATGTGAATTAGTATAAGATAATCTAAACACCCTCTACGAAATTCGTAGTACTTCGTAGACCCTGCTACGTTGCTTGGTAGGCGTATCATTAAATTTCGCAAATCGATCCTAGTGCGGATTAGCTACGAGCTACGGCGTAGCACTATAATAGCAATAGAGAAAAAAAATTGCGTGTATAGAATAAATGGTTATGTAGGTTCCAAAATCCAATAGTCTTTATCTATTCCATTATCATTTCTGATACACTAATTGGTGGCCTAGATATAATTGTATTATATAACATAATGGCAAGGGAGTTCCCTAGAGCGAGTCCACGTGTATGGAGCTAGGCAATGATAACTCACCAACTGTGACATAGCAGTGTCATAAATCATAATGCACTCGTGCAATCAACGTCATCTGACCGTATAACATGTAGTTAACGTCTTAGTAGTTACAGCGTAGTATATTCTAAGTATGATTGTATTTAAGAAGTTTCAAAGATGAATTCATCACATATTAAATTCTTTATTCAATTCTGACAAATTTTTAATTTATTTTAACATTTTAAATTAAAACAAATCGTTCTGCAAGCTCTGAGAAAGATGTAAGAGCTCATCTTGAAAGACGATGGAGAGGAAACGTATTTTTGTTGAAAATTTATTTATTAGTATTTATTTGGGTGAATTTCTTATAGTTCTGCCTATGAATCTATTAACAGCATTTTTTTATGAAAATAAATTTATCTCCGAAAGAAAGATTTCTACATCAGCTAGTTGTAGAAATCTTATTTTTCGTAGATACTACTGGTTGAATGCCGTAATTACCGAAACAATTAAAAAGCCATTGTCTTGCGAGTATCCACGTTTCGGTCAATCAAGGGGTTAAGGCGCCGATTCCCTTGAGTAGCTGATTTTAAAATGAGAATCACGTCTAAACGGCTAGTCGTAATTTTTTGAAAAAAAAAATGTTTTATTAGACTATTTTCTTAATAATTTGATCTGAGCAAATTTTGAGTTTTATTCGTATAACATAGTGTAATTAATTTGTAAAGTTATGTCTAAAACGGACAAAAACAGGACAAGCACACCAAAACCGCTGGGCGTATTTTAATGAAATTGACACCATCTCAACGACAATTTAATTATCTACATTTTGATCTGAGGCTTTTTTTTTATAGTCATAGAATAATAAGGAAAGTACAAAAAACTACTAAATTTTGGGTCGCGCGGGTGTGAAACGAGTGCGCGTTTTGTTCCCTCAAGGTCGATGGCGTTAGTCGTCGTCTTAAATCAGCTTCAAACTCTGATACTACTACATTGATGATGACTACATTTCATTCACACATTCACTATACTATTTTTACCAATACACCTTAATTCAAATATTCTTCGTAAAAAATATCCTAAAAAAAACAAAGCCTCCTCAACATCTTTTTAATCGTGCAATAATTCGAGCTTGTTCTAGAACGTGTGAAAGGCAAACGCCTGACATTCAAAACGCCTTACTACTAAAGTACAAGGTGACCAAAAAGATCAATTATTACGCCTGATTTCTGATTTATCTTAAGGTAGTCTAGTCTACAGGACACCTCGTTGGCCCATTTTGTGTATTGTTGCAAATTCTAAGAAAAAGAAAAGATAAAGGGGATCAGAGTTAGCTGTACTGACTGTGGGCTTGACTGATATTTCTAATTCAAGCGAAGGTTAAAGCTACCTAGAAGATCTACAATCATATGTTATGTCGAGACCAAAGTTTTTTTTTCTAAAGTACGTAATAAATCATAGAAACATTCTAGTCAAACGAGAAAAAGAAATCAACTAACATCCGATTACAGAATATTTATTTAAATTACAGACGATTTATAAAATATTTCCAGAGAATGTTTTGCTCTATGAGGCTTTGGGCATTAAAGAATCGAAGTAGCTACCTAATAGTTTCAGTGCAAATGAAATGTTCAAGATTCTATTATGATATGAGCCTAATTAGTTAAGAAAATTAATGAATTGTCTGTCTTTTTTAAACATGGTCCTGCATTATCTAATATTTACTTCTTATACTTAGACAAAAATAAGAAAAAATCCGAAACGTTCTTGTAAAACGATTTCAATCTGGAGAATTTAATCACACAAATTAAAACAAGTACAACTTTAATGTTTATAAGAAAAATATTTGATATATTTTTTGTTTAATAACCTAAGTCTCACTGCCAATTTTTTTTTTCTTGACAAAATAGCTAAGAGCTTCACAAATTCAAATTTCTAAAATGTTATTCTCAAAATACATTCATTTAATTCTATGCGGTTCTTATTTTAAGATAAGTATGCCAATTATCCACATCACATATTAAGAGCGCACTTATTCTGAGCAATGAGTCACGCGAAGAGAAAGTCCGTTACATCGCTGAATATGCGACAGATTTATCGTGGTTTCATAGTGATGTCCCGGCGATTCGGCCAAGACTATCGATAAAGTAAGAAATATTTGAATTCGGAATTTAGTTAGATCCACATTTTCATTATTTTGTGATATTAGGCTGTTAACTAAATTGATTTATCTCTTTTGAAATCTTCTCTTCTCACTATATGTTTCTTATTCCACTTGTCGTTGTTCATCATTCTAGAAAACATATTCAATAAATAAATACACTAAGAAAAAAGAGCATACTAACGTTAAGGTTAAGGTTACACTAGTCGAAAATTCTTCCATACAAATGTAGTCTAGGGATTATTCCACTGTTTGACAATGTACGTTCAAAATAAAAAGTGATATCAATTTTTCTCATCATTATCTAGCCCTGTATGGAACTAATAAAAGAAAACATTTGAAAGTTATGAGCGTCGAAAGTTCCACATTTCGACCCTAATTTTAACGCATTTTTGGGCGCAAATAAATGCCATAAGAAGACGGAAAATTGCAAAACGGCCACCATACAGGGATAGATTAGTAGTTCAACAATGCAAATAATTTTATTTTGAACAGATACGTTTAGTCGTTTTTTCATGATATCTAGACTGCCAAAGGTCTGTTTATAAAATTTCGCGCGCTTGGTTTCGTCCTAAATCATTATCCATTTCGCTACAAATTTGCAAAAGTGTGTATTCGTACGCGAACTAGCTTCCTACTGCTCATCACAGCATCTATCTCTTCCTAACGTGTTGTCGGTTGATACAAAATGCATTTTAACCCCGCGCACAAAATAGTTCGTGCAGTTGACTAGTGTAACCTTAAGCACGCTAACGATGCATGCTAAAGTAAAAAATTGCTATAAAATGTCACTACGTGCTACTTGTTTATTACTGGTTAATAACACGGCCGGTACCTGCCGTAAATTATCTAAACCAACTGAAGTACGCTGGCACTTTTCACAGTCGAGTACCATGGCTCGGAAGCATGAAACTCGCGGCATCTTCGAGAATGCAAAGTGTGCGTCTATAAAGATACTGAAATATGACATGTCTAATTGGTTCTATTAATTGGATTGAATTATTTGATTTGAATACTAGCTTCTGCCAGCGGCTTCGCCCGTGTGAAACTCGTATCATGTCCCACGGGAACCGTACATTTTTCTCGGATAAAAAGTAGCCTAAGTGCTATTTAAGACTATAATCTATCTCGGTGCCAAATTTCACTCAGGTCTGTTCAGCTGTTCAGGCGTGATTGAGTAACAAACATACATCCATCCAAAGTTTCGCATTTTATAATTTTTGTAAGATCAGCTTTATCAATCAGGGATGGTATAAGTTCTTCTTGATAAACAATTATGCCGCTACATTTTAGACCATCTTAACGTCATCATTAATAAAACTTAAAAAATAAAGATTATTAGCTGACCGTGCATTGTCAACCAAACTAAACGTGTATATAAAATTTCAGCTCAATCGATCAGAATTTCAGATCGGGATTATCGTTTTTATATTTAGTTGACCCACACATACTAACTAACATAGTAAGTCAAATAAAAGCTTAGTAAAAATACCAAACGTCTTAAACTTATCGTGTAAAATAATACTGTAATCGAGAAGCGTGGTGCAACCCTAGGGGTCGTCACCTGCGAGGCGCGGGGCGCGGGGTGCCGCAGACTTGGCGTCGCTATGGCGGGCAGGTTACGATTTACACTCCACCAACTCAGCAGAAACTCTGCCCGGACGAGAAATGCTGATAATCCACATCCACAGACGTTGCGCGAGAATTAGATCGAGATTACTATGATACCGCCGCGCCGTGAGACGGTTTTATTACTCCTACGCATTTAATTAGGATGTAAATTGTTGGTTCTCGAATATACTCGTGTTTTATGTCTTCTTAGATTGATAGGATACTTTATATTCTTTATTTTTGCTTTTTTAAGAGTACAGCAACTAAGATTAAACCTTATTTATTAAAAGTTTTGCAACCTAATAGTCAAGCAGATTCTTAATTCAAATCTTTTGTGGTGGATTTAAATTAAGAATTTGCTGTATTTATTTTTATTTTTTATAAATAAGTCTCTTATTTTGTAACGATAGAGCGTGCGTGTTCTAGTTTCTCAAATACGAGTTGTTCATCTGCTAATTGAGGGTCCCGGTGATCGTGATCTTTGATTGACTTTAATCAATTGGTTCATTGATACGAGGAAATAAATGATTGGAGTTATGAATGACTGTTTTTCTAAGGGCACGTTAATTCTCATTCATAAAATACCGATGCGATGGAAAAGAGCACGTGTATTGTTTGTTAATGGCAAAATATTTTAAACCAAATTTTCTTTTTCGAGATTTAGTATGACGGTAAAAAACTCCTTAGCGTGTCTAGAACTCGGCACATTAGTAAGAATAAGAAGCTCAAACACCGTACAATGTTAGAAATTCTTAAACTGCACTTGGCAATAAATCTCAAAGAAACTATTGATACAGTAGTGACATTCTTCGCAAACCTGAACACTTTATTTAAAAGTTTCTATCTTTTGTTACAGATTCGAAAATCCATCGGCTATCAGAGATATAACAGTTCCCTGATCCCGACAGAGATCACTCTAATCAGCACTGTGAACGTGGAACAAGGCACCTCGCCTCTTTAGGCAATTCAAAAGAATACAACGATTCATCACAATCAAGAAACAAATTAAAGAAGACCAGTTGAATCATGGAGACTGATAAGTGTTCTAAAACTATTATTGGCAAACAAAATTGACGATCAAAAAGTGACATTTTTAGTGATATATTAGACATTGGATTTTATTTTTAAGGTAAATGTGACCTCGCGTAAATGATCAATGTGTAGTTTCAAGAGTTTAACGCTATCAACGACGTGTTTGTGGTAGACATGGACTAAAGAGCCGAGTGGAGCAGTGCGAACAATGCCTACCCCTCCAGCATCTACCATGTTAGTGTTTAGATTTAAGTTCACACATCTCAGTGTAAGGAGGCACATCTGACTGAATATGAATTATTTCTGAATGTATTGTACCGAGAGTTTATTCTATGTTTGAAATGAATCTATGCTTAAATAGACTATGCTAATTGAGTTCTTGTAATTGGATTTGCTACGGAGAAAGTAGAAAAATATTTGACCAAATAATCATTTGTGACGTTTACGCCAATTATTTAGGTAATAGCGATAAAAGCTATACGGATTGTTTTGCGGTTTATTGTAATTACTTTTTATTTCCCTGAACAAGTGTTCTGCTAATTATAGCACCCAAAACCGCGAAATAATCCATATAACAATCGCTTATTTGGCCAAACTGTAAATTCAAGCGCGGGCCAATATTATGTACAAATATATACCTAGTAAATGTCAAAATAAATAATTATGTCTCTTAAAACACAATGGCAGGAGATTGATTAAGCCAAATAAGAAGCATTGATATGATATCGAAATTACCTCCTGTTAATATATTAACTGAAACAAAATGATGTCCTTTCGTCAACAACAATGCGATTAATTGTTATCATTTATGCCATAATGTAAATAGATTTATTTTATAGTTACATTTACCTACATATGCGCCATTTTTAACCAAATACCGTTATTGTAATTGCTCAACGATACATCTTTTAAGACGCCAAATTCGGAACGGACTTCACAGCTGCTTTTGAGTCAAGAACAAAATTATTCAGAGGGCCCATCTGTGTTAGTTGTAGAGCTAGCAAATCGTACAAACTGTGTTATGTTTTAAAGAATATGTATTGACAATACACCAGCACAGTAGTATCGTTGACTCTCATCAAAACTTGATCCTAATAATATGATTTCGAAAGCAAGAGCTTCACAATGTTGCTCTAACATAAGTGTCTGCTAGTACCTATGTCTCAAGATAATGTGTATAATAATATTATGCTCATTCTTCAATATTTATAAAACCAGGAGACGTTGGAATTTGTGTCTTGTACATGACGCACAAACAAAATCCGTTATAGTCAAATATCTAGTCCCAGATATTATTTTTTCAGTAAGCTACTTTTCAGATATATAAGCAGAACTTTACTCATAGATAAGCATTAATGCGGGCTAGCCCATGCAAACTATAAACGTAGCAAAAATGAGTTCATTTTGTGAATTACCTCAGTGGACTTTTTGTGATAGATTTAGCCAATAAGTGTTCAATTTAGTACGTGTATCGTGTAAGTCAATTCTTGTACTTTTGGCGTCCATTTATATATTATATGTTTTAAAGACAATTTGGTTTTTGCAATGTTTTTCGATATGTTTGTTTACGCATGCCATTTATTAAACATGCACTGCTTTTATACTTTATTGCGTATATTTGCAGCTGACATTGGTGCTATAGGTAATGTTATATTAGCGCATTTTGAACAGATTTTAGTTTAGTAAATGCATGTGTAAATGATACAATGGTACAAAAGAGTAAAACAAATACGCTACAATTTTATTACGTTGCCCATATATTATTGGTGCAGAGTAGGCAAAATCTAATAGTAACTATCCTGAATAGTGACGCGAGTTGTGAGCACACGTTATTATTTCTATAAATATGTAGATAGGTAATGATTAAATATAATTTAGTGTGACTTAAAGTCAGACATGGTCAGTGGATGTGCGACATCGACCCTACCTAGGTGATGGGTTTCTGATAGTAACCATTTGCCAAATATAAATACGTAAAATCCAATAACAAATCGATTATATGAATGTATGTGTAATCGTTAGTTTGTAATATGAGTGTTTTAGACGAGTAATTGATAAGTCTCTTCGGAGGTATCTCATGAATTAGTTAAGGTTGTTAGTTAATATTATCTCCTGGTTGTTGAAATGTAATGTTACGATATACAATGTGACGAGACGTGTTTATGTCAATACATGTGGTCAATTAATATGGGCCGAATTAAAAGTCTGTTCCATTAAAGCCTAGCGTTAATGTGAATGAGTGAATACAATGTAGATTGGTGTTGTGCTTTTAGCCCTGATTTGCTGAAGAAATAGCTTCGTGGTGTAGTTATATGGTAGATAATGTAAAAACGCAACAAATTCATTTCAAATCTTAGCAAAGCTCGATATAAAATTCCCATAAAAAAAACTGTTCGAGCCATCCTATTAAACACTTCTTAAAACTTTGCACGAAAACGAATGATCCTTTCTTTTTGACTTTTTTTATTTAAAAAACTAAAGAAAAAGTTAAATGGAAATCTTCAACGTTGTCTATAGCAATTTGCATCTAAAATTCATTGAAAACTACGACTAGAGGCAAACAATACGGGTCAGCTGGTACAATGCACAACATAAGTACAGTGTCGTTTGATACGAAACTTACGAACTCGTTTATCTATAAATGTATGGGATAATATTTGTTGGATGGTGTCGTTACTTGCGTGGTTAGGTGTACGTTGCGTTCACATGTAAACAATTTGATCTAAGTAGATTGAATTGTAATATGGAAATGCGTAAACGCATGTAGGCGTATACAATTGCCCTTTTGTTTCTGCCTATGGGAATTGTCATTAGTTCGTAATAGATAATATATTTTAATATTAGACCATGGTTACTGCATTAGTAATCATGTATTTATAGGAGATGGGTGTGCGTCCCATAGAAGAGATCCTTCTGTGTAAATTATTTTGTACAATGTTTAATAATGTTCTATGTTTGCATCATTATTTTTATGGCGTAACTTTAGTAGGTATAATAATTTTGTTGATTTTTTTTTCAGTTGCTTAGGTACTATTGTAATAATTACTGTACGACAAAAATGTGAAACTCTAGATGAATTAGAATGAAATTATGTGTTTCAATGTAAATATATAGACAAAACATGTAGGTATGTAGAAGTACATAAATCTTATTTATGTATTAAATTTGATATTGTTTTCAAAATTTAACTGGTTGTTTTAATTTACCCACCTATTCTTACTTTCTTCAGAAATAATTCCATTTAAGTTCTATCCACACATATCAGGGCCGTGCCCGGGACGTAACTGGGCGGACGCTGTTACATTTTCGAGGAACTCAAATTTAGGTATCTAGTCACACACACAGCAACATGACGCGTACGCACTCATTGAAACTACTGAGCGCTCGAATTTATACATCACTGAAATAATATTGATCCTTGATATTATTTTTTTATTTTAAGTTGATTCAGGAAGGTTAATTGACACTTTGAAAATGCATTAATTTGGTAACTGTTACTTAGAACCGTCTTCGTGATAAGTAGGTTAGTATTTTCAACCGACTTCAAAAAAGGAGGTGCTCTATCTATTCGACCCGTATGTATACGCGATTTTCTCAAAAACTACTGATCCGATATCGATCGGGTTTTCGTCGATAAATGTATGTGTTTTCAGGGAAGGTTTTTTGTATAATATATAAGGATTTGATTAAGATCTTCGGAGATAGATAATAGAACTCTTCAATAACAAACAGCAAATGACCTGCGATTACTGTGATCGTATGTTTATGTATTGTTTTCACCATACCATAATATCACGCTTGTA
This sequence comes from Orthosia incerta, assembly GCA_948252205.1. NCBI lineage: Eukaryota > Metazoa > Arthropoda > Insecta > Lepidoptera > Noctuidae > Orthosia > Orthosia incerta. Next base: position 15,882,031 of record OX411748.1, read on the forward strand.
CGATTTAAGGGGTAAACAGATGTATTTAGTACACCCAATATGGGGTACCAACCAAAACTAAAAAGAGAAAAATAATAAATTTCCTGTGTCGAAAAACGAAAAACAATAGCTAACCCGACTAAAAAACTTAAAAAATAATACTACCGACTTCCGAGTTAGAAAACTACAAAGTAAAAAATAACTTTATTTTTGGAAGTCGGTGTCTTTGGTAGTTACAATTTTTTTGCATCATGGACACCGACTGGATAGTATTTTTTACTGAGTCGGTAGTATTTTTTTGTATAAAAGTTTTTTTTATTTTTCACTTTTTAGTTGTACCTACATAATAGGCCAGTCGTTTAGTAAGGTACCTATAATGCCAGAATAAATTACCCGCATATCATGAAACTGTACATAACCGGTGAAATGAGAGTGGACCAAGGTGAACTGTACACATCTGCATACCCCTTTGAGAGCGTCTTGGCCTGATGTTCCCCTTTGAGAGCGTCTTGGCCTGATGTTATGGTATAAACAATAAACAGGCATGCGATTGCAGCAATCCCGAGAGATTTGCCGTTATTTATTGAAGTGTCCCGTTGTATATCTCCGAAGTTCTTCATCAAATTTTCACCTAATTAAAATTTCAAAATATACTCTTGCCAACAAAAAAATAATTTTCAAGTTCGGTCCGCAATTGACGGAGATATCGGTGGACATAAACAAATTAAAAAAAAACCGGCCAAGTGCGAGCTGGACTCGCGCACGAAAGGTTCCGTACCATTATCGCAAGAAACGGCAACAGAAATACATCATCTGTGAAAATTTCAACTGTCTAGCTATCACGGTTCATGAGATACAGCCTGGTGACAGGCGGACAGACAGACAGACAGACAGACGGATCGCGGAGTCTTAGTAATAGGGTCCCGTTTTTACCCTTTGGGTACGGAACCCTAAAAACTAACAAAGTTGACAATAACCAAAACAGAACCCCCTCCTTTTTGGAAAGTCGGTTAAAAATTAGGTTTCACTTTGTTGTAGTAAGTAGGTATTTAAAAAAAACGCTACGTAAAATAAGTAGATACCTAAAACAAAGTAATTTCCGGTCACAAGGATTAAAAAATGACTTGAACATTTTGCATTGAACACATAAAATATTATTAACTAAAATTTCTAGAGCATTATATAATGAGCATACGTAAAATATCAACTCCTTTTGATCACGAAAAACGACGGTGCGACGCGCGGCGGTACTCACACGCATGCACACTACAATCTTTTCTATTAGTTTTATCGTATTTATTTTTTGCGCGAGAGCGATACGCCCATCCTTCCACGAGCGCTTCTGAGCGCGGAATGAATGATGAACCGCGAGTCGCGAGTGCGAAATGTATGAAGAAGTCGGCAAGTGTTTTTATTTTAGCTAATAATTAAAAAATATATTGATTTCATTAAAAAATAATAAGCTGACCCTCTAAAGGACTATATATACCGCAATTTTTTATAATTTTGAAGATAAAATATGCTGTAAATTTACCTAAACTGGTCCCTATTCGGACCCAATTTTTTTAACTTTTTTGCGATTATTGTGATGGGAAAAATGTATTTGTGCGAAAATTTTGTATGGTGTCATACAATTTTTCTGATGCCAATCTGGAGCTGAATATATTATCTTTAAATTAAGACCATGATATCTTCACATCTGTGATTGCTTATACATTAAAATTGTACCTGAAAAACACTGTTATTTGTAGAAAAATGTAATAGCGTCCGTGTGTGAACGAGTTCATATAAAATGTATCAGGGCCGTGCCCGGGACGTGACAGAACCGGGCCCAGTTATAAAAAGTTCTGTCACTGGCTTGTGCACGGCCCGTGCACGGACGTGTGTGAATGAGTTCATAGAAAATGTAGACAACGATATTTTTAAGCCCCTGACGGGGCACGGTCCGTCCACGTCCCTGGCATGTGTGGACAGAGCTTTAGTCCTGCTCCAATGACATATATTATACCTATCTAAGTATCTAGTAATGTACTTACCAACATAACGTACTTTGAGAAGGTATAACCCATCTACATGAAGTGTTTTTATTATTATTTCAGGTCAAACATTGAACAAACACTTGCTCACCATAAACGCCATAAAAAAGCTTAAGGCCAACATTACCCTAAATATTTGACCCAAATTACTTCATATTGGAGTTCACATAAAACAATCAGATTCTGAAGAGGTACCTATATAAGAACACATTGCAATAAAAAAGATCATTGATGTTGGCATATCGCAGAATAGCGTTGCCGCTTCACCGGCGACCGCCGTACCCGCAGGGTTACCAACATATATGTCTAATTTGAGAGAGGTTAAATAAAATGTGCACACGTGCTGTACAGACTTATAAACAACGTACATTTTTTATCAGAACTTTTTTGAAACATTCGAATTTCTCGTTGTTTTGAAAATAATTGTACGATTACTTGATGATCAATTTCAATTAAGCCCTATTTTTTGCTTCTAATCGCTTTCGAATTTTGATTGAAAAAGCAAAAACTATCAGTGAAATTACAAGACCACCGATAGGTCAATTGTGGACCAATTTTGAAAATTATTTTTTTGTTTGAAAGAGTATGTTCCGAAATTGATCCCATTTTAATTTGGTGAAGATCTGATGAAGAACTTCGAAGATATACAACATAACTCTTCAGTAAATAACGGCAAATCTCTCGGGACTTCTGCAATCGCATGTCTGTTTATTGTTTATACCATTTCATAACATAACATCACGCCAGTGCGCTCTTGAGGGGTAATCAAATCTCTCATTTGATCGGTTTTGTTCAAGTTTCATGATATTCTGGCGTTATAGGGAACTTACTAAACAACTTGCCTATTAGCTAAAAAGTGAAAAATTAAAAAACTTACCGACTTCCAAATAAGAAAACTGCAAAGTGAAAAATAACTTTATTTTTGGAGTTCGGTGTCTATAACGCAAAAAAATGATACCTACGAAAGACACCGACTTCCAAAAATAAAGGTATTTTTCACTTTGCAGTTTTATTATTTGGAAGTCGGTAGTATATTTTTGGCATAAAAGTTTTTTTTGTAGATTATGAAGTACGTCTAAGCGAAATAGAGTACAATACTCTACATTAGAGTACAGTTGGCAACCCTGCCCATCCGCAATATAACACATTAGTTTCTCAAGGGACACTTTTATTGTTAAACTTTTTGAATATTTAACGCTTTGAAACGGAGTTTTTTTTTATTACGCCTTGGTGAAGTTTTTATTACACCAAGAGCTATTTCTAAAGATTTTTATGTCAGTTACAGCAGTACCAAAGTCATCAGTTTATAATAAAGTTACAATATAAAATAAAAGTTGATGATGTCAGGATTGTAATCCCATGAAATGGACAAAGTTGGTGTTGGGTGTCAATGTTGTATCGATTTACATAAAAAGTTTTTTTATAAGTACCTACAGCTTTAAGAGTCTTGATATAGATGATTCAAGTTCAATCCTTCAGTCAAAGTAGGCCTTGAACATGCAAGTCGAAGATATTTGATTAAAAAAATGCGCGATCACGATTTGTCCTTCAACAGGCTTTTAATACATTCGATTTTTTTCTGGTGGTTATTACAAAAACTATCTACTCATGTTAATGATCTCTTTCCTACTATGCAATCAGCCCAGGTTTCCTGAAAAAAAACGCAGCTGTTCGTAACATTGAGTTTACTTGTGTGAACTTTAATTTAGGCAGATTCAGCTGTTTGTTTTTTCATATTTCAGAGTTGATCCCACAGTAAAAAGGGTTGATGATATATTAGTGTCCCGCATCCAGTGGATCCCTGCAAACTTCACCAGGTCATCGGTCTACCTGGTGGGAGGCCTTACAATGCAACGTCTTCCGGTTCGCGGTCGCCACTCCAGAACTTTTCTGCCCATCGGCTATCCGTTCTGCGAGCAATATGCCCTGCCCAATGCCACCTAAGTTTCACAATTCTTCGGGTTATGTCGGTAACCCTGGTTATCTTGCGGATCTCTACATTTCTGATTCGATCACGCAAGGAAACTCCGAGCATAGCCCTCTCCGTTGCCCTTTGGGTTACTGTTAGCTTTCTGATGTGGCCCATTGTGAGCGACCACGTCTCTGAGCCATAGGATATCACTGGCAACACACACTGGTCTTAGACTTTCGTCTTGATACACTGGTAAGTTGGACGCAAAGACACCGCGCAACTTCCCGAACGCCGCTCAGCCGAGTCGGATTCGACGGTTGATCTCTTTCTCGAAGTTGGCCCTACCCCACCGGATTGTTTGTCCCAGGTAGTCATAGTCGTCAACAACTTCGAGTGTAGAATCTCCGACCTTGATAAGAGTGGGTCCAACATGGGCAACATCACCTTAGTTTTGTCCAGGTTCATCTTAAGACCCACTCATCCGGAAGCTCTACTGAGGTCATCGAGCATTGTACCGAGGTCCTCCATGGTCTCATCCATGACCACTTTATCATCGGCAAATCGAAGGTCAGTGAGGTACTCGCCATTGACGTCGATGCCTTGCCCTCTCTAGTCTAGAACCTTAAAGGCATCCTCCAGTGCAGCGTTGAACAGTTTAGGAGATATGACGTCTCCCTGTCTCACACCTCGCTGCAGAAGGATAGGTTCTCCGAGGTCTGATCCTGAAGTCGAACTGACACTATGGCGTTTTTGAACAAACGCTTCAACACTTCGATGTACCAGTAGTCGATTTAGCACCGTTGGAGAGACTGTAGTACAGCCCAAGTCTCGATACCTTAACAACCCTACCCTACCTATCCTGCCGTACCTACCCTACCCACTCTACCTACCCTACTTTATCTACCATACTCTACTTATCCACCTACCTACACCATTTTCCATTGAACAAAACAAAATAGAATTATTGAAATCGGTCAAGCCATTTTTGGGTGTTTTGTTTCTGTCATATATTTGAGTTAGCGCTGTGTTCGCAAAACATATGGAAAATGAATTTTGTTAATAATTTTTTTTCGTTAGTTTTCCCGATTTTTTAATATTTATTCTGTTATTCAGGGAGATAAATCCAACAAATTAAAGATCATGTAAACGGTCCAGCCGTTCTCGTGTTATACATATTTAGTGTAACTAACACGACTTTGTTTTATATATAAAGAAGATAAATAAATAAGCCTTTTATTGATTTCTCATTTACATGCACTTTTACATTAATATTATTGTCAACACACTTGGTCATAAAGTGTCTCTAATTTCACCGCAATTAGGCACATAATGATACCTATAATCAAACTGTGACTTTTTCATTGCTATTATTCACAAGTGAGTTATAGTATTTTTTGTTATTTTATTGGTTGAGTTGCTTTGTTCTTAAAAAAAGTTTCGATACAATAAAGATCGTGCTCAATGGTACTAACCATAGTATCTACAAATAAGTTAATGCACCTATTGCTTGCTCATTTCATGCAACTTAGTATTTAAATAAATAATAATTTCAACTTGTACGTGTTGAATAAATAAGACTTTCAGTCAAATATAACTTTTGTTTTCTCTGTAATAAAGAAAACTTGAAATTCCCCATTTGGTACGTGGCTATAACGCTATTCGCGAAAAGCCAAAAAAAAAACCTCATTCTTTTAGTCTATGGCCGATCGCCATTGTTAGATGCGCGTGCATAGGAAAACTGATTAATTTTGCCCGCCATTGCGTAAACATTTTCACAACTCGTTTTCACTGTTGAAAATGGTTTTTTAGTATTATTTTCTTCACAAGTGTGTTGAAAAACGTCGTGTGATACACGTCAGTATTGATGATTACCATCCTCGGCTCTCTTAAGACCCTCACCTAACGGCTCTGGTCGTAATGGCGCCTCAGCGGTAATCACCAACATTACTCACTTGTACCATGATGTACTATTATACCATTCCCCCCTAAAAAGCTTATTTTATTCACTGAAAACAGTGAATAAAAAGCACTTTTAATCACTGTTTTGGTGTTTGAATTTAGAACACACTAAAATATATTCCTCCATCTCAATGCTCAACCTCCTTGCACATAAAATACTCGATACAAATTTCTTGTGCAAAGAATATCCGATTTTCAACTCCTTCATCGATTTAATTTTGAGTTTGCTCATATTTAGGATTTTTATTTTTATTTTAGTCTAGGATGTTTACTGAATACTTATTTGGATTGTAATTCTAACATTAATTGCTTTGATGTTTGAATCACGAGCATAGCGAGTGTTTCAAGTGTTAGAATCCTGAGCGACGCAAGTGATTCATGGCCCTCGATATAAATCCGTTTTATTCAAGAGTTGCATAATATATTCTATACCATGACTACGAGAAAAAGTAAAATTTAAGCGAAATGCACATACTTATTTGGATTGTAATTCTAATATAAATTGATTTGGTTTTTAATTAATTATAATTATGTAACGTAACTGAGGTGGTCACTGGCCCCTGAAACACAGGTGCTGTTACCTAACTCAGCTTCAAAATTTAAACCTTGAGGTTCCACATTTTTTGTTAATTTTGAAGGTAATAAACCATTTATTTATTTATTTTTATTCATTGTGCTTTTCGCTTAAATCTTTTTTTCTCTTAGTCATGTTATAAAATATAGTATGCAACTCTTGAATAAAACGGATTTATATCGAGGGCCATGAATCACTTGCGTCGCTCAGGATTCTAACACTTGATCACTCGCTATGCTCGTGATTCAATCATCATGAATCACTCCCTGCGGTCGTGATTCAGTTGTTAGAATCCTTCACTTGTTCGTGATTCATCTATGGCCCTCGCTTTAAATCCGTCCTTTATTCACTAGTTGTATATGCAGAAACCAGACTACTGAAAAATCACGCTCTAAAAAGTATGAAACAAGAAAATATTCTCATCTGAAATTGTTATGTACACACTATTCGATATGTATCGGGTATTAATTAAATAAACAACTTACAACAATAAATAATTTATTGTATTCGATACATATTCATAGTATCGAATACAATAAGTACCTATGCCACCTACAATACATTCTGAAAAGAAGCATAGGTACATACATTTTAGAGCGTGATTTTGCAGTAGTCTGGTTTTAGTTTCGAAACTTATTAAGTATTTTGGGTTTTTTGCACAGCCATAACACATTATTTTTTTCTGTTTAGGTTTTGTTGTTTTACATGTATCTAGACAATGCATAAGTTACAAGAGTGGACTCTAGATAATGTTTAACGATAACGTTACGATAAATTTACTAACTAAAGGACAGGTATGTGTTATATGTGTGTGTAGTTATGTTAGCTATCGATACATACACATAGGTTTATGAATCGAAATTTGAGAGACTCAGTAATGAGGGAACAAATGAAAATAAATGCATACATTCTTACATACATACCGATCTACAAACACTGCGCCGCCATAGTCTAGTAAAAAATTGTTTTCATGACTTTGACGGGATATATCTCGCAAACCAAACCCTACCTTCCTTTTAAAATCCCTGTTCAACGATACCACACATTATGTAGTGGGGCGAAAAATACATTTGGTCTTGCCTTCGGGCCCCCTAGAAGGCGTCATATTCAATTTAATGTGACTTCCAAGGAAACCTTATTTGTCAAATTATGATAAGTAGTTTAGAAGTTATGAGGGAACAGATGAACATATATACACAAATACCGGTCAAAAACATAACCCTTCCTTTTGCTTCGCCGTAGTTGGAAAAAAGATCTACATTTACATTCATTATACGACTAATAATCAATTTTTTTGTTACATACTTACCTGGATTTGACCCCACCACCATGAGAGGTGAGGCCTTAACCACTAAGCCATCACGGGCAGTTTACATGACGCTCGTCCTTTCCCAGGCAGGAGACTCGGGATGTAACATTATGCATGGTTATTGAAAAGTTTCCTTACTGGTAGTAGGTACCTACTTAACTAAAAAAACCTCTTTGGATTTAGAAGTGCCTGGCCGCTAAGCAATCATAATATTGAATGATTGTCAGCAGTCGCAAATCGAACGGCATTGACGTTTGTAAGTATACCCAGGATCGTTGTGTACATACAGATTCAATCATGTTATCAAAAATATTAGGCTTGCGAAGGGTTTTCGCATCCGTCGTCAATAGAAGATACCCGCATGGGAAGTTATGTGAGTTTCAAATATAGTTTATTATTTTTCTCCATTTCAACTCTAATCTTAATCTAAGATCTTCCTACCTAGGTATGTAACGTTCATATTAACTGGTACTGATACAGTAGAAGTAGGTACTTACAATCAACCGCATATCTGAAACCTAACAATTCGACTTTGACAGCACCATTTACGTCGTATCAGCACCAACCTATTGGTGGTTTCCTTAGTGCTATAAAATTATTATCACTGAATCCGCTGACCACAGACTGATGTGAGGGTACCTACCTTAGGTCGTTATAACCATCTGTAGGTCCTTTCCTTTCAATGTATTTAGGCCTCTTAATGATATTGGTAATGAACGATCTAATTCAATCTCTTTAAAAAAGTTAGTCAGCTGGAGTCCTACATATTTTCTGTACCTATCTAAATAAAGGTAATTACATTACCTAAGCCGTATAACTACTATAAAAAGAGCACGAATTTCGTGAGCTTGTACCGACGTGTAGAGTAATCTCCGGCACCACTACACCTAATATTTCACCATTCCAAAGGTAGTAGGTACCTACTTACATTATTCTAGATGGTTATCTATATATATAAAAGACTCCGAAACGGCTGGACCGATTTTAATGAAATTTTCAGACAATCTTTAGATTGATCCAGCGGATAATCCTGTAAAGTTTGGTCGAGATCGGAGCATTTTTTTGTTGAACTTTGAACGCGGGCGAAGCCGTGGGCAGAAGCTAGGCTATAAATTATTATGGCCCAGGCAAATCAGGCACGGGCCACCAGTAGTAGGTAGATAGGTAGTAGAGTAGTAGGTAGTTAGGTACAAATCGTAATTAAAAGCTGGCCAACTTCCTACTTGGAATAGTGCGACTTCTGAACGTGGCGCCCTGAGTTCGATACCAGGGCCGGATAAAATGTTTTTCTCATGAAGAACTTCTTAGCAGACGCACGTAGCCTAGATTTGAAGAAGATACAGTTGTAGAAATGATGGTTGTTTAGGTATGATTGCCCTTCATAACGCCAGACGTTGAAATTATCCAGCCAAATAAGCGTGTCGTGCTTCTTGTGACATTATGTTTTGCATTCGATGGGTACCTACCTATCTTAAGTTTTAAAAGAAACGGTGGACATTGCAAGATATCACACAGCCTATTATATGAATGTACTGCTCGTAAATTAGGTAGGTAGGAGTTTTATATCCTGAAACCGTATTATTAAGTTCACCTCTTTTGTTTCAAGTGAAAGCAATCTATCCACCTAGCGGCAATCAAGTGGCCAGCGGCGGTCAAGTTTTGGTGACACCAGTCAGATACTGTGCCCGTAAGTACCTTCCACTGGATCTATAACTGCCTTTACCTAGCTACTTAAATAAGGGGTTCAAACGATGGTGAACACCGATGAAGCACTGTTCTCGACAATTAAGGTTCAGAGGATAATTCCCTATAGGCAATATAGGATACAATCCGTAAAAAAAGCATTTTTTCTAAATAGATCGCTGCGATGCCCATATGAATGAGCTACCGGTGCCGTGCTGTCCTTGGGAGCCATGGTACAGCGACAAACAGAGTTTCTACAATAAGATCTTGCTGGGAGGTATACTATGGTAAGTTCTAATGATAAGCTTTATTATCAGCAGCTGACTACTGGATGCTCTCTATTGCACGTCATTCAACTCGATCTTTTTGAGAGGTCGTGTGGATATGACTTTGGGTTATTCTTCGGTTTTATTGAAACTCACAAAGAGACGAGACGACATATTATTTATTAGAGACTGTTTGTTACAAAGCACTGTTTTACAAGGTATTACATTTTTCTAGTCCGCCATATTTGACACTTGAGTTAGGTACTTGGACTGTCATAGACTTTGCCATAGATATAAAATACGTTTCATATTTTGTTGGTTTATTTACGTTTCTAATAATTTATTATTTACGATAGATACACAGATCACAGAGTATAACAGAATGTCTAATTTCCAACATAAAAAAAAGCTAAATATTAGTAGTGACATCTATACTAAAAAGGTGATTCGCAGGAACTAATTAATGTTGCCAGCCTATATTTTTACAGATCTCTCGGGTCTAGTACGGTACTTAGATGTAGATCAGAGTTTGTGTTGTGTGTGTAGGTACCTTTTTTTTGCACGTGTGATTGTTTGTGAATAATAATTAAACAAAACTCATGTAACTGCTACCAGCCAACCTGCGGAGATTGTCGCTCCTACAGCCTTAAGTTTCCGATCCTAGATCAACTTCAGAGCATCATTTCAGCCGAAAGATGTCCACTGCTGGACATAGGCCTCCCCCAAGCGTCGCCACACTGGTCGGTCCTATGCGTTTTTCATCCACCGGCTTCCCACAGTCTTGATGAACAATTGACCAATTAAATAGCGAGATGGTGATTTCCGTCCATGTGATTGGTCGATTGCTCATACTCTTTGCCGTTTGACTTGCCAAATTCATTACGCAAGTAGGCTTGGTCATCGCTCCACCTAGCTAGAGGGAGGCCTGCCAATGCTATGTCTTCCGGAACATACGCGGTCGCCAATCAACGGCGGACCAATTATGGAGCAGGACCAGCATGTTTCCCAACTAATAGCCCAATGCTTTCAGAGCATAATCATCCAATAATATTCCCACTGCTGAGAGGCTTGTGTAACATACCATGCTGGTCCCGTGGTGCTTGATAGATTTCACGCTTTTGAGTTTTCGGTTCGGACATACCTACCGGTTTCCTTACGATGTTTTCTTTCACCGTAATGAACACAAACTTTTTAACTCAAAATATATTTTTTGCAGGTTCCTATTTTCGCTGGGAATGATGATCTGGACCGACAGCATATTCTTGAACTGGGGGCCGCCGAAGAACCCCGGCCCACCGAGCGATATGGTGGAAGAATGCGAAGACGAATAATTTTTAGTGTGCTATTAGTAATAATATTAATTATGCGTTCTTTCCTATAGCATAGCTGTTAGTACTTACATAATTATGTTAAATACATTACATTGTGTTAGTTGAAACCACAGATAATACAATACTAGCATGTTGAAACTAAACGTTTACACGGCGAAAACTAGTTTAGAAATATTTGTCAAAAGCAGATTGTGGCGTAGCACTTGATTGCTGCCTTCCCCTTGGAAAAAGGGCCGGCTCATGCGTACGTTTGTTTAATTATGAAATGTGATTGTTTCTGTGCGATTTTTATTTCTGAGTGAGATGTATTTTAATTTTTTGTTGAAGTGAATAAAAGATTAAGATTATTCGTGTGGATTATCATTTATAGGTGCTCGAGCATTCTCCTGTAATGTAACGTTACAGATTCGAGCATTACATTGGTGAGAGAAGAGAACTGAGCAACAGTGCGCAACTTGATGATACATATTTTGATACGACTTGTTACATCAACTACCGCTTCGTTAGACATTTTGATATCAACTTAATGCTCAAAATCGACGCTTCGTCTGACATTTTGATATCAACTAAATGCTCAAAATCGAATCAGGCGAATGCTCGTCAGTCAGTGACGCATTATTGTAATGTAATGCTCAAAATCGAATCTGAAATGTTACAGGCGAACGCTCCAGGTGCAGACCAAGAGCTAAGTTAGTTTAGATTATATATTTATTTATGTACACACAAAACACTTTACAGAGAAAATAAAGAATACTCGTACAGATAGAAGAGCACAAAGGTACTGCTTATTTCAATAGACATTTCTTTCAGCAGACTTGCGCCAGGACAGTTGGATGATAAACTAAGACAGTGTGTAGAAAGAAATAAGGAAACCTAAAATAGACTATAATATACTGCTTATTTCAATAGAAATTTCTTCCAGCAGACTTGCGACAGGACAGTTGGATCATAGACTAAGACAGTGTGTAGAAAGAAATAAGGAAACCTAAAATAGACTATAATATACTGCTTATTTCAACAGAAATTTCTTCCAGCAGACTTGCGACAGGACAGTTGGATGATAGACTAAGACAGTGTGTAGAAAGAAATAAGGAAACCTAAAATAGACTATAATATACTGCTTATTTCAATAGAAATTTCTTCCAGCAGACTTGCGACAGGACAGTTGGATGATAGACTAAGCCAGTGTGTAGAAAGAAATAAGGAAACCTAAAATAGACTATAATATACTGCTTATTTCAACAGAAATTTCTTCCAGCAGACTTGCGACAGGACAGTTGGATGATAGACTAAGACAGTGTGTAGAAAGAAATAAGGAAACCTAAAATAGACTATAATATACTGCTTATTTCAATAGAAATTTCTTCCAGCAGACTTGCGACAGGACAGTTGGATGATAGACTAAGACAGTGTGTAGAAAGAAATAAGGAAACCTAAAATAGACTATAATATACTGCTTATTTCAACAGAAATTTCTTCCAGCAGACTTGCGACAGGACAGTTGGATGATAGACTAAGACAGTGTGTAGAAAGAAATAAGGAAACCTAAAATAGACTATAATATACTGCTTATTTCAATAGAAATTTCTTCCAGCAGACTTGCGACAGGACAGTTGGATGATAGACTAAGCCAGTGTGTAGAAAGAAATAAGGAAACCTAAAATAGACTATAATATACTGCTTATTTCAACAGAAATTTCTTCCAGCAGACTTGCGACAGGACAGTTGGATGATAGACTAAGACAGTGTGTAGAAAGACACCTAAGGAAACCTAAAATAGACTATAATAACTTAACTAATTATATATAAATTACACATATACCTTAACTAAATATAAGTATAGAAGATAAAAAATACATACATATAATATACAAAATTACAACATGGTAGAGAGATAATGTTCTTTGACTTGTTTTTTGAACAGAGATACCTACATTTTGAGAGTCACGGATTTTAGGTGGAAGTGAGTTCCACAATCGTACTGCATGGACAGAGGAGTGGGAATGAGTTTTATGGGATGGGAAATTGAGATGAAGTTTAAGGCGTGATCTACAAAGAGCATCGGCAGGACGAATAAACGAAAAACGATCGCGCAGGTAGCCAGGGGCAGGGTTAAAAGTATATTGAAAAGGACACATAATATGCGAGTTTTCCTCCGAAGACGGATAGGGAGCCACTTAAGATCCTTGCGGAACTGAGAGACATGATCGTATTTCCTCAGACCAAAAACAATAGATTAGTTCGCATAGCTGAGGTATATTTTTTCATACTTGTTATATAAGTAACTGTTACTGGCCCCTAAAGAAGACATTAGCATTAGGGTGAGGCCAAACGAACGTAATTTTGTGAGATGCGTAAAATGCGTCGCGGAATTTACGCTGCATTCGGTTTCATACTAAGTCCTGCCCACATAACATTTTTACTCTAGCGAGTTTGTGCCAAACGGCGACGCAAAATGAGTTGTCTGCTGACTCACACACATTATTTCAACCGAATTGCGCTCGAGGTGAGGGAGGGGAGCGAGGCAAGCGTCAGCGCCCCGTACAAACGTAGAATAGCAAATGAAATTACGTCCGTCCGTCTGGCAGCCATCGAATTTCAGTTCAACGTAAATTCCGCGACTCACAAAATTACGTTCGTTTGGCCTCACACTTAATCACCACGCTTAAGACGGGTTGGCGAATTCAAACTTTTTTTTTTATATGAATTTAGAGTCACATTGGTGCTTGCCCGGATACGAACCCACGATCTCAATCACGAGAGGCGAGATCTTGGCTACCGGTCCCACCATAGCTTTCGGTCTGCAAATTAGTATGATGAAAAACAATCTTAGCTATTCGCGCTAAGCTTGAATTAGCTGAGCTCATGGTCTAAAACCGGATTTAGTGTAGCTATTGTTATTAAGTAAATAAATAAGCTTTTAAATCTTTGGAAATATAACAAATCTGGTTTAGGCAGGTAAAATAAAAAGCAATTTTAACTTTCTCTCTTTATTTCTATAGAGGAGAATAATTACTGCTAACAATATTGCAATTCGCTCAACGCAGTCACAGACATGTATATTCTATGACCAAAACGCTTCAAAGTTGCATTCGAATTTGTTGCGTTTCGTTTTGTTGTTGCGGTGACATCGCAGTGACACCCACGCAACTGCGACACTACAACTGTAGCGCGACAATTAAAACTAAGTATTCAATAAGACAGTATTGAAATGTTGCCGGACCGATCTCGCACTATTCAATGTTTAAAACATTTCTATTGAATTTTGCATCAATCATTAGGGATAAAATTCTCTATATTGGACGTATTTCAGCAGCAAATCTTATTGAAGATCTTAAACACTGAATGTGCCTATACCTACTTAAGATACACTAAAATCACGCGTTTAATTTACATTAACTTTTTAACGATAATGTGGAATAATCTAGAATTTAAGTTGAAATCTAGAAGACCGTCAAATTCATCAATTATCGTAATTTAACAAAAGTATTTGTCAAATCGCTAGTTCGTCTACGTTTCTTACTGTAATTAGCACTGATGGCAAACAAGGTACCTATTGGTATTTATTGACAAAAATATTCGATAAAACTAGTATACTATTTCATTGTTTAATATTTGTCACAGCCGTGTTCCCAATATTAATCGAATTTTTAACTAAACTGATGCACTGACAAGTCTTAAGACTTCTAGAGCAGGCCGATTAATGGAATCGTCCGAAATGTTTGGTGAAAATTGATAATGTAAAATATTCTTTAAAGTCTAATCAACTATCATCTTAGATTCGAAATAAAGCGCTAAATGGGACTATAATAATGTGTATAATAATTGAGAGTTATCTGCTTTCAGGTTTTGGTTTAGGTGGCTTGAATCCTTGGATTTTCTTCTTCTTTTTCTCCTTGCCGCCACCGGATTGAAACGTCTTCCAACTGTCGACTCTGTTTTGTCGAGATTCCTGAAAAGTAGAAACGATATTTTGTCATTACTCATAATACCCTTTACATAAGTGGGATATATGTTACCAAAGAAGTATTTCAATGTCCTAAGTAATATCATTAAACCAAGTATACAGGGTTAGTTTTCAATACCTGGCCAAATTTTCAGAGATGGTTCAGAATCGATCTGATTTTTGAAATACTTAATTTTAAAAAAAATACGTTAAAAACCTTTTTTATAACAAGTTTTTTTCGTATTCTTCCCAGCAAACCCTTTCATTTGATACCAGTTGATTTCAGTGCACAAAAAATAACTAGGCCGACATCTTGGGCCGTCCGCCATATTGGATTTAGAATGACGTAACTTAGCTAACCATGCATTGTCATCCTAACTAAACGTATATACTAAATTTTATCTTAATCGGTGGCGGACAACTGCTTTAAAATTCAGTTGCAAGATTTGACCCGAATACACTTACAGACATACACTGCAAGTTGAATAAAAGCTTGTAAAAGACAATATTTTTATAATATGATTTCATTCCTTTCTACCACTAAAAAGCAAACGTGCAACAGCACGATTCAGTTCAACAACCCAGATAGGTAGCAGTTAGCAGGTTAGCGCATACATAAATTTGGCGGTGCACTCACACAAGTGTATTGTGATTCCCAATTCGATCAAAACCAACTAGATAACGGTTCACGTACAAAATCAACGCTAAATTCTGTCCGCGTGAATATATACTTACTGCCCTACATTTACAATACTTTCTATGACAAACTGAACAAAATAAGAGCTCACGTCTCAAGTGAGCTGTTATTTACCGAGACGTATTTCTTGCGCCAACCCTACATCTAGTTGGTGTTGTTGATCGAAGGATTCCCACTACTAGGCGGTCACCTAAGCAACCCCACAATGCGCCGAGGCGCACTGCGCTGGCGATTCGCGCAAGCGAGGCTGAATGAATGCTATAATTTTATTTTACTCAAAAATATTTCTTTTTAAAGACATTTTAAAAGCACCTTCGGTTTGATCTCTAGATCTTAATTAGATCCATTTTAAATTTTGGCTGGTCAAAGAAAACTAACCCTGTATAACCAGATATTAAAAAAAATAGTTATGACAGGATAAAATTAAGTTTAAGTTTGCCCTATCATATTTATATACATTCTAATTCAATTAAATCTATATTACTTTATGTATGTGTTAATAAATACATTTCATTTACTGCAATCAATTTAGCTCGTACTAGATTTTTTGTTTTTAATTAATTTATTCTGTAATTATCTGTGCATAATGTAGTTAGAGTCTGGCAAACGAAAGTAGAGACTGAAAAACCGCGGTAAATTTAAAAAATATCAGCATAGCAACCCCAAAAACTAGTATGCAATACCTGGAATAACCTAATTTGATACTTTAGAATTATTTATATTACTTCGTCTGAATAAAAATACAATAGGTACATTTAGGTAGGTAATACTTTAGATATATCAATCTGAATAATGAAAAAGCAACATTATTCTATAATAATTTTGGTTTATTCACTATCAATCAAAATCTGAATCTAAGACTTCCATGTGAAAAGATTCATAAGAGTCACAGGAATCATTGTTTTCTACATTAACAATGAAACTTTTTAAATTATTAATTAAAATAGAGAAAATGATTTTACAAAAAGATAAATAGTGATTACGAATTAAAACAAAGTATCAACTTAGTAGCGTCATACGGAAAATTGGGGTTGACATTAGTATAGCATTGCCATATAAAAAGTTTGCAAATAATTGGAGTGTCTACTTTCGTTTGCCAGATTCTAGTGCTTTTCTGTTTGCAATGTACAAATAATAATGTTTGTAATGCGGTAGCATGGACCCTGTTCCCGATACCGGTGGGCTACTATATTTTATATTTTTAAATGTTCTTTTTTATTTAATTTTAAAATAAGCTAATTATGTATATGAAATAAATAAATGGGATAAAATCATACACTTGTGATATAAGTAACGTTTATAGACTTTAATCTAAGTGGCCAACCATAAAGCAAACTAACTGGAAATGGTGCAGAGACTGCAGTCTATACATGCCATTGAACATAAAAGCCGAATGTTCATCAGAACACAGCTTATATTCAGTAACTCGTCATTGTTACTACATACTGTACAAGAACTGGAGATGGGCAAGAGATTGGGTAAAACCCAATATTCGGGTTAAAGCCTGGTTGAATGGACCATCTCTGTTAAGAATCCACTTAAAAAACTACTTTAGTCATTATCACAGAATACGGAACGCCGCTCCAGCATCGAACATGGTCATTAATGGCTAGATACGCCATTGCTAATAACATTCGTGGCTTCACAATTGCCCTGAGCACTAGTTGTGACTATCATGAAAGTTTTCACAATGCAGTCTCTAGCGGTAGCCATCGAACCGTTTGGGTGCTCTGTCATCAACATCATCGATCTTCATGCAGTTGTATTGTATAAACACTTTACCTCAAAGTTCTTCGCCCATTCTTTTTCAAAGGACTTCTGTTCCTCTTGCTCGATTTCAGCCTCTCGTTTTCGTTTCCTCTCCTCCATGTCGCGGACTTCAAGGTGCTGACGTTTTCGCTCCATGTCAGCAAACAACTGAAATCATTTATAGTCATGGATTAATTATTATAACCCAGACATGGTTACACAAATATATATAGGTAATTATTTTTATCGAGTTCCACTTTTACTGTTTATTTTGTTTTAAACATTGCCCTATTCTAGGAATTTCTGTGAACGTCAGAATCGCCGGTTAATAGTCACATTAAGCGTTGAAATTGGGCCTGGAAATTACTTATCAATTGTTTATATTTGCTTACCATGATGAAATAATTGCTTATTTCATAAATTAAAAGAATTAAAACATCCATCCATTCTGATGCCAGAATGGCTGGTCAATCTTTGTAGAGTAGTAACTATGTGGAATCACTGAAATTTTCATGGGTCAAAGATTTCTTATTTCACAATTTATAAATATAAGAGAGAGAGAGAGAACATATAAGAGAGAGTGATTTATGTTGAAAATTGCTTTTATATATCAAAAGGTCTTTATTTAGGTATTATTACTTGTTTCTTTATTTTCTGTAATAACCAAATGGTGCCTAGTTTCTATATTATTTTTAATCATGACTGTATTCATTAACTTTGTATATCTTACTGACACAGAATCCTTCGGCTTACAAGGTGGGCTTATTTTATTTATTTATTGAAACTTTATGCACAAGTACAAAGGCGGACTTAATGCCTTAGGCATTTTCTACCAGTCGGTTTTAACCCAACCACTTTTAAAATGCGTTGATTGTATATTAAATCACAACCAAATAACGGCATGTAAATAAGCAATTGATAAGTAATTTTTTGGCACAATTTTATTTCAAAGCAAAACATGACTGTTGACCTGCAAATGTCTCCTGTATTGTAAGTTGGCCACATAAATATTTGTTCTGGGTGCGAAATGATCTCGCAACATGCAGTGCAGCAGCCGATTCCTTAGTTACTGCTCCAACTATGCCAGTATACCCTAATTCAGTTTATTTTGTTTTTTTCCTGTCTCACTTATCCTATCATTGACAAAGGCTAACTGAAACAGTTTGTTTTGTTCAGCAATTGTTGTCGTTTTGAAAAGTTTTTCACAATGCTACTTTATTGTAAATAATGTTTACTTAAGTGGTAAATAAATTATTAGTCATTACTAAACTAGCCATTACTAAAATACTCATTAGTATTTCACAACATAAGTTAATTCCAACACATTAGGTAATTATAATTACCCAATCAAAATAGGTTTTGGTACCTAAATGTTTTACAAGATGATTTCCAATGTATTTAGTGAAAGTGGTTACGATATACTTCCTATGTTTTGGTAGACCACAATTCTTTCATTTATGCGGTCTGCAGCACCCATTTATTGTTATTTGGCAAGCATAGCTCAAGTTATCTTGACTAAACTTTACAACAGACTAAAAAAACTTGCAAGGAGTTTTTGATGTTCTAATATAACCAAATTAACAAACTCAACATACCTTCATGGTCATTACATAAATGGCGTGTTTGTATTTCACAGGATCATCCTCAGGAATGCCGTCAGACCCCTTATTATCTTTTTTCTGCTTCTTCTTTTTCTGTTCAATCTGAAATAAACAACATTCAATTAATAGCGTGGGATTTCATTGATTATATAGCAATTGTAAAAAAGCATGGATTTTGTTGACAACAGCAAAATTAATTTACCATGTGATCGGTCCGTTCTTTCGCCTCTTCACAAATGTCTAAGCATTTTTTCCTTGTGTCGTCGTTCTCTAGTGTCTTCCACGCTCTATTTACAATTTCAAAAGCTTGTTGAGCTCGTTCAGGGTCATCCTGTAATTCAAACAACACAAAATTTTACTTATTTAGAATACAATGAAAGCATGTCTTTGTCTGGCTAATAACTTTATGGTCAACTATTTGATATTTTTTTAATATTATGCTATCATTGCTTTTGTCTCTCGTTCACTCCTAAGTTCCTCTTTGGTTCCTTACCTATTACTTGCTGTGTCAGGATGTCCCTCGGTATGATCCAATCTGTGGATAAAAACGAAATGTTGACGGACATAACCGTCTAAACGAATACGAAATCTGCTTACGTGAGAACTGAGTATTTTAAAAAGGATATAAAATTGAGAATGAGATATTTTTGAAAAAGTAGGTCACTTGTACATTGTGGTTAATTTAGTCATTTATTAGAATGAGGTATAACTTTTTTATTAGATGCTAATTGAAATCAGGTAAGTAATCAAAAGTCTACTATGCAAACATGGTATTTATCCAAAGTTAAAAGGGATGGCTAATAGGTAAGTCACTGAAAACAATTATTAAACTGTTTTATCTTACCATATTTTTATCTGGATGGACCAGTATGGAAAGTCTGCGGTATTTCTTCTTGATCTCGTCGAGGGATGCATCTGGCTCAACTTGCAGGACTTCAAATGGGTTAAGATTGAAATATGTAGAGCCTGGACGTAGTAATCGTTCCAGTTGCTGTATTGGGGTCAACACAGAATCGCGTTTTTCAATTTCTTTCACCTGCAAAATGAAGTGTGTTAACGTGTTGCAGCAATCAAGTAGGTAATATTAAATGTATTAATACCACATGGCAAAACTTCCTATTTGTACACAAACGTTAAATATTTACATTGTCAGTATTGTGGTATTTATTAGGTAAGAAAGTTAAATCAAGCTTGAAGAAACGTAGTCATACGGTGTAGTAATAGCAAATGAAGTATTTTCTTGAGTAGAAAACGTGAAAATATTGCAGAATATTTACAAAATAAAGGACTTACCTCAGTGTAGAATTCGTCGAACGAATCTGCATTCGCGGCAGACGCTGCAGACATGTTTAATGATTAACGTATCGCCTTCACATGTAACACACAATCCGAAATAAATTACAACTAAGAAATCTATCAAAAGATCACTCTACAATAGTTTAACTAAAGTGAATAAAATCACAATAAAATTCTCGTTTCATTTCACAATAAATCACTTCACTCCGCGTTTCGCAAGACGCCACAGATAACTATATACTATTACTAGTCTGCTCAGGCTCATCTGCTGTAGTGCAAGACGCAAAGCAGTTTGACATAAGGATAGTGTTGCCAGAAATGACGAACCCAAAGTCGCCTAATATATCGTCTCAAGTAGCCCCCGATTCAAAGAGCCAAATGCGCAAAATTTTTGAACGGCTGAACCGATTTTTATCAAACATAGCTAAGAACACTCTCGAAAAAGCACCTTTCATTCAAAATCTGTTCATCCGAAATGAGCTATGATGACAGACAGACATACAGATACACTGACACACACGATAAACTTATTTATAACACCCCTGTTTTACTATCGAATCGGGCTTATTTGCTGTTGAACTCGCCTAAAATCGTACAATTTTATTTCCGAGGTAACCTAAATGGCAACTATACTCGGAATTATAATTCGATTCCACATTTGACATTAGCTACTGTCATTTTGTAAAATAATGTGGTAAGTAATATTAGTAATTAATATATTAGTATTAGTATAGATAAAGCTATCGACGTGGCTGAACACTGGGACATTAGCTACTGTCATTTTGTAAAATAATGTGGTATCATTATTTTACAAAATGACAGTAGCTAATGTCAAATGTGGAATCGAATTATAATTCCGAGTATAGTCACCGATCGTAAAAAATGGTCACCCCGACACCCTTCCGTGTAGCCTAAATGGCGAAAAGTCACCTAAACTGGCTACACTTTATGAATAGCTTGTTTATATATTGGTCGATTATTTTGTATGTAGTCGCCTAAACTGGCTACACTATATGAATAGCTTGTTTATTTATTTGTCAATTATTTTGTATGTAGGTAATCGATAGTTGTCAAATAAACAAAAACTATTTGAAGTATTTCTTTTATACAGGTAGGTATTAAATACCAGTAAATTATCAGTAAGCTAGACATACACTCAAATTTTGATAACCGACAAAATCTTTCAATGTGCTGGATTTTCGTTATGTACTGTACAAGTGTTTTGTACAAAACAAACAAATATCAACAACAGATATTTTAAAGAATAGTGACACTGTCTATAAATTGAGCAGTATTATATTAAAGGAGTGAGATCCTCTGTAACCCTGACATTGGCGGAATTGTGTAAATTATACACATCTGGTGCCATTCAAACAAGAAGTGAAAGGAGTGAGATTTAAAAAAAAAACTAGATAATGTCAAATTACAGTTTATTTAGTCGATTTAATTCTGAGCTCATGCCAAGTCTCATTAGTGTCTATGGTGACTAAATTCTGAATTAAAAAAAATAAGGCACACGACCACACGACAAGTGGGAACGGTTCCTAAAACTTTTGACGTGCCACCTTGCCAGACTGTGGTAAAAAATGGCGATGGTGACGTTCATAGAATATTAAATAGTGTGGACTGGAAATACCTACAAAAAAAAACGTGCCTACCTAAACCTTAAAATATTACTTAAAATGGCTACCGATGCTATGGTTGTGTGAATCACAAAACACACAGCGGCAGCCATTATAAGTGACATTTTAAGGTTTAGGTAGGCACGTTTTTTGTAGGTATTTCCAGTCCATACTATTTATTATGTCTTGGTCTATGGTTTTTCCTATCTCAATGGTGACGTTTGAGTTTGATTGTCAAATTTGTCAATGTCAAAATTAATATTGATTTGATTTTTCTTCATGCGAAAAGTTGACATTAATAAAGTTTCATATATAGCGGTCGGTCAGTCATTTTCGTAAGTATTTTAACTGTTCTTTAAAC
The DNA here is from genome assembly GCA_948252205.1 of Orthosia incerta. NCBI lineage: Eukaryota > Metazoa > Arthropoda > Insecta > Lepidoptera > Noctuidae > Orthosia > Orthosia incerta. The sequence goes on from OX411748.1 coordinate 15,904,352, forward strand.
ATTATTTTCCATGTCATTCTTCATGTTATTTTCTGGACTAACTGGAATAGGTTTACAACTAATAATAATGTTATTTAAACCTTACTACAAAGGTAGACAGTAGGTTGGTAATGTTTGTGGTTTATTTGCTGTTTGGTTAGTTAGGTACCGGCTGCGTGGTCAATCATTAGGTACCTACCTATCTTCTGTAGTTTGTTTGCGTGTTGTATATTTGGTGATATAATTTATAGTAGTAGGTAGGTAGGTACAGGATCAATAATAAAGACTATCGGCTTCGTTCTAGACAAGACGATAATATTTTTTATTTTCAGACGAGTCCATAGTAAAATTACACGTTACAGACAAAAAAAATAACAAAACAATTACATTCACCCACAATTGCGAAAGTACACGAAATTGTAAAACTTATTTGAAAGACACTATGAGTCGTCGTCCAGTGCCACATGAATGGGATGTCTAGTCTGTCGGCTACAGCTACAAGGCTGTTGGAGCTGTCGCGCACTCGCCGCGTCAGAGATGCTATCTGAGGCCTTAGTGCGAGTTTTTATTCACGCTCATTCGCGTTAACGTAAACTACAATTTGTATTGAAACTGGATAAGCGCCGTCTGGTGACGGCAAGGCAAAACCTCTTTTTTTGTATACATTTTGACATAAGAGATCGTTTACGATATCACGAGTGAGTACGTTAAAAAACTCGCACTAAGCACACTGAGTCCGCATAATGGCGTAAAAGTCTGAAACGCCTGACTCCGCGAACATTCTCGATGCACGGCAAAAGCGCGGTAGGTCCCAACATTACCCTGAAAGCGTTATTGTATTGGACTCGCAGAGCATTGTACAAGCTTTTTGTATAGCTCACCCATAGTACAGGCAGGCGCACGTGTACAGAGATTGGCAATACGCCTTAAGGCTTAACACGCACTGCGATTTTTATTTGTTTGTACAATTTGGGGGCGATTTTTTTCCGCAGTGCGTGCAGCTTCATACATTTCCATAGGTCACAGAATGTGCGGAAAAAAATTCGCGCGAATAAAAATCGCAGTGCGTGCTAAGCCTAAAGAGCGTAATTTTTACCTCCCTCTAATAACATGCGAACCTATGCGCCAGCATGTTACATCTAAGGGTCGGTTCATATCTGACGGAACATGCGTCGCGTATTATCGGTCGCGTAACGCCAGAACAGACAAAATGTATAGAAAAACACTCGACCGTTCACACTCAACCGATGATACGTTAGCGCGTTTACTGTACTAACTGACTACGCTCGACGCATCTTCCGTCAGATGTGCACCGACCCTAACTGTGATCTAACTGACAATGCTCTGCGTTCCCTCCCCATGTCCGCATCGACGGCAGACTATCGGTGACCCAATGCCCCAGGTACTTGAACTTCGTCACTTTGGAAAGTGGAGCGCCCTCAGGGTGACAGGTACAATAACTTGTAGGTATCTAGGTAACTTCTTTTTTTTTTGCTTGGCGAATCTAGTAGCTACCTACCCACATCCTACCGTGTGTGTAGGTCCTATGTGGTATTTACAACTGTAACTAGGATTCTCGATCGATTTCTGTATCGACTCGCAGTTGCAGCTGAGTCAATTTAAAAGCAGAGGTCAAAAGTAACGGTCGCCAGTATTTTATCTAAATAGAAATCTACTTGATATAAAACACGGATAATTAGGTAGGAAATCAAAAAAAAAACGTTCGTAATTATATGTACTTATTTTATGTAAAAACTTTGACCCAAATACTTATTTTAAAAATATTTTGTCAATCAGGTACCAACCATGTTTGCAAATAAAGTGGTACTTATTACTGGTGCCAGTTCAGGCATTGGTGCCGAAACTGCCCTAGACTTCTCTAAGCTTGATGCCAAGCTAGTTCTTACCGGGCGAAATAAAGAGAATCTAGAAAAAGTTGCAAAGCAATGCCAAGAATATTCACCCAATAATTTGAAGCCGTTGATCATAATCGCTGACATGAACGTTGATACTGATGTAGAAGAGATTATTAAGAAGACAATAGATGAATTTAAACAACTTGATATTCTAGTGAACAATGCTGGTATTCTTGAGTCCGGGACTATAGAAAACACGAATTTGGCTCAGTACGATCGTGTCATGAACACAAACGTCCGAGGACCGTATCACCTGACAATGTTGGCCGCTCCTCACCTTATCAAAACACAGGGGAATATCGTTAACGTGTCCAGCGTTACCGGTCTGAGATCTTTTCCGAATGTTCTTGCTTACTGCATGTCTAAATCTGCCTTGGATCAATTCACGAGGTGTGTTTCTCTCGAGCTGGCGCCGAAGAATGTTCGCGTTAATGCCGTTAATCCTGGTGTGATAACCACGGGAATTCATATGAAGTCAAGCATGAATGCACAAGAATATGAAGTGTTTATTAAGAAGTGCGCACAGAGTCATGCGCTGGGTAGAGCTGGTGATGCAAAGGAAGTCTCGTCTGTGATTCTATTTTTAGCAAGTGATGCGGCCAGCAACATCACTGGCGTAACTATGCCGGTCGACGGTGGCCGTCATGCTATGTGTCCGCGTTAGGGTTTTTGTTCTGAAATTGATAGATGCTTATTAATGCTTCAGGTATTATTTATACCTATGTTATTATTTAAATAAAAGGCATTTAAGAATCATAAAGTTCTTTTTATTTTCGTAGTTAGCTTTGTTTTTTGTGTTGAAAGTTAATGGTAGTTCTATTCCAACTTGCTTCTAAGAAATATTTTAACATACGAGTAGGTTATTTACAGTAAGTACATACACTGAGTCATTTACTTGACGACACGGTCGGCGTAGTGGTTGAACGATAGGCTGCTGCTCGTACGGATAGTTGTTCCGGATCTGGGTGTCTTGTCTATGTGAGTTTAAATGTTTGTAAACGCACCCACGATACAGGAAGAAATGCCTAGTGTGGGGCAACGTTTAAAAAAAGAAGTGTTACCTACAATCATAGTAAACCATTTGAAGAAGTAAAATACTACTAATCAAGTTCTTCATAACAGTTTGATAAAAAAAATTTTCTTTACCTATAATTTTACTTCAATAATATAATTATTTCAAATCTTTTTTGCACCTGCCATGTTATCACTCCACCACTCTGGGTTGACTGGTAGAATGCACTAGGTATTATGCCTGCCTTTGTACCTGTATGTTGCATGAAGTTTTAATAAATAAATAAGTAGCATAGCCTGTCGTATCGTTCATTTATTGTGCCATTAACTAGCAGATTCATTATTGCAATCGCAGATTTCCATTCATTCTGATGTTGAAAGGTTGATGAAGGAAACTATCAACCATTTCAAGCAACTGGATGTGCTGGTCAACAACGCCGGTATTATGACACCGGGCTCAATAGAGGAGACTTCTCTTGCACAATACGACAGCATTATGAATACAAATGTGCGTGGAGCATATCATTTGACCATGTTGGCTACACCGCATCTTTTTTTTTTTTTTTTTTTTTTATTTGTGATGGGTTTGCTCTTGACTCTAGTCTAGGTCAAAGGTGACAGAGACAGAGTCTACGATGGAGTGAGCTTACCCAGAAGAAGCCTGTTCACTCTAACTTTGAAGAGATTCGGGTTGAATGCGTTCGGAAACACTGACGCAGGTAGCGAGTTCCATTCATTCGCTGTGCGCATTATGAAGGATGTTTGGAAGCGTTTGGTGCGAATTGGTGGAATGGCAACAAGGTAAGGATGATAACTTGCAGTACGTCTAGATGTCCGATGGTAGAAGGGGGCTGGTGGGATGAGGTCGTGGAGTTCTTCAGCACACTCACCGAAGTACAGTCTGTAGAAGACCGACAAGCAGGCAACCTTGCGGCGATGAGCCAAGCTGTGAAGCCTGGCACCCGCCAGGTCAACGTCGCCAATGAGCCTCCTGGCTCTGCGTTCCACCGAGTCAAGCGCGGCAAGCTGATATTTAGCTGAGCCATCCCAAAGGTGGCTGCAATACTCCATGCAGGATCGGACTTGCGCTTTGTATAGGGTTAAAAGCTGTCCAGGCGTAAAGTATCGCTTCACTTTATTTAGGATGCCTAGTTTTTTGGCCGCAATTTGGGCTTTGTACTCAATGGAGGCGCCAAAGTTGAGACTGGATGTCAACTCCATGCCTAGGAGCTCGAGCCGATCAGTCACAGGAACAGACGCACCCCGAAAAGTAGGAGTTTGATCGAAAAGACTCCTTTTAGCGGTAAAAAGACACGCCTGTGTTTTGGAGGCGTTAAAGGAGACCAGATTGTCATCACCCCACCGGGAGACAAGGCTTAAGGTCAAATCTGTCCGCTCCACCATAGCCTCTCTCAAGGAACGAACTTCATCCACGCTGGTTTTTGCGCTGGACAAGTATCTCTCTGAAACAGTACTGTCATCTGCGTACCCAACAATACCAGGCTGAAGAAGGTCATTGATGTGCAGCAGGAAAAGAGTTGCAGAGAGAACAGACCCCTGAGGAACTCCGGCATCAATAGCCATAAGGTCAGAGGAGCAGCCGTCAACGACTACTCGGATCGACCGTTCACTGAGGAAGTCTGATATCCAGCTACAAAAACCAGCAGGGATGCCATAAGCAGGAAGCTTACTAAGTAGACTCGCGTGCCAGACCCTGTCAAAGGCCTTCGAGATATCAAGCGATACAGCAAGTGCTTCGCCGTGTCTCTCGATGGCTTCGCCCCAGCAGTGCGTGACATACACAAGAAGATCGCCAGTTGACCGTCCCCGGCGAAAGCCATATTGACGGTCACTGAGGAGATTGTTGTCTTCAAGGTAGGTCAGCAACTTTCTGTTCAGTACCCTTTCCATAACTTTGCACAGAATGGAGGTAATGGCGATCGGACGGTAATGGGCAGGGTCTGCACGGTTGCCTTTTTTGGGCACTGGTTGCACATTTGCAAGCTTCCAGGATTTCGGCACCGTTCTTTTTACAAGAGAGAGGCGGAACAAGCGTGTCAATACAGGAGACAGTTCAGGCGCACACTGCCTCAGCACTCTCGCTGGAATGCCATCAGGCCCGCTGGCCTTATTCACGTCTAGACTGGACAATACTCTCCGGACCTCTTTAGTGTGCACAGCGATCTCCGGCATCGAAGAGTCACAGTGAGGTATAGTAGGTGGTTGCTTGGAGCCAGCCTCCAGACGCGAATTGCTAGCAAAGAGAGATGCAAATAAATTTGCTTTCTCACTCGCAGAGTGAGCCAGCGACCCATCAGGTTTCAGCATTGGAGGTAAAGTGGGTTGACAGAAATTCGCTTCAACCGCTTTAGACAGGGACCAGAACTGTTTACTACCCGGAGGGTGCGATGCCAGCTTGGCCCCAATACGTCCAATGCGGTCAAAACGTGCCCGACGCAGAACCCGCTTGCAGAACTTGGTGGCAGAATTAAAGGCTCTTTTCCTCGCGCGAACCCTACGTGCTCTTACTTTGCGGTCACGGGCCCCGACCCAGGCTTGGTAGGCAGATTCTTTTCGGGCCTCAGCGTGGGCGCATTCTGCATTATACCAAGGGCGGGATTTGTGACCGAGCGGAATGTCAGAAAATGGAATGAAATATTCCATTCCCTGCCGAATCACATCCGCAACCGCGTCGGCACAGCTCGAGGGGTCACTCGAGGAGAAGCACACATAAGGCCAAGGATAAGACGCAAAAAAGTGCCGCATCTCGTCCCAGTCAGCTGACTCGTATCGCCATACTCGCCTCGTGCCTCTAGGGCTCTCATCTGGAGGAGAGCAAGTCGACACGGATTTCACCAGACAGTGGTCAGACGTTCCCAGCGGGGCTGAGACCGACACCGAATGACTGTCCGGATCAGTTGTCAGGAGAAGGTCTAAACAGTTGGGTGTATGGCCGTCAACATCCGGTACCCGCGTTGCCACATTCACCAGCTGGGTTAGATCTAGCGATAGAGAAAACTTGCGCGCCTCTAACCCGGCATGGTCAGTTTTCCGGTACGGGTACAGCCACTCTTTATGATGGGCGTTAAAGTCCCCCAGAAAATTAAGCTTCGCTGTTGGGTACCTTTGCTGGGCTAAGTCAGCCGACTCCACGAGGCAATTAAAGAGCGCTGTCGTCTCCTGGTCACCGGCGTGCGATCGGTAGACGCCGATGTAGAGAGATTTCTCCACGCCAGTGTCCACAAGCAGCCATATAGCAGAAAAACCCGATTTCTCAAAGCAACGGAGACGACGACAACAAATGTCATCGCGGACGTACACACAGACCCCAGCTTGCTTCTTGAACTTGTGTTCAAGAGAGTAACCCGGGTAGTTGAGGTACGCCACGTCCGACGGGGTTGTTATCTTCGTCTCCGTTAGGAAAAACAGGTGCGGCTTCTCGGTCTCAAGGTGGTGGTGGACCGGATCGAGATTAGAGTGCAACCCCCTGATGTTAGTGAGGTGCACTTTTAGTGGGAGGAAGTGCAGCCGTTGTTTCACCATATTCTTCTTTTTTGCTTTGGTCATTTGTTCAAGAGTTTGCTGGGGAAGAAGTCGAACTGTCGAGGCGCTGCTCAGTGAACCAAGTGGAACACTAGAGATAACCCAACCTATGGGGAACTCATTTGGAGACTGCGGGGACGCCCGAACCCCCCCGGATATGGCCACCGGGTCCTCCCATCCAGTCGCCAGCTGGCACGGTGGAGCATACCGGGATTTTTCGCGAGTTGGCGGGGCAGCCTTTGGCACGTGGCTGGCGTGCTACTTGGGCCCCCTACTGACTGCGGTCGGCCAACGGCTGGCACCGTGCTTCGGATCCCGCTACCCTCCAAAATGAGTTATCCGGCAAGTTTTTCCCAGAGACCAAGACCGGTTCTGAACAGCGCAACTGACATCCTCCTTCTCCCCCAAAGGCACTGGCAGTCCCACACACCGACGGAACACAGCAAGCTGCTTGGCGCCGGACTCCGGTGGGATGGTGGTCGCGAGCCAGGCGGCCCCTTGCGGAGCCTACCACCGCTTAAGTGGGATCGTTCAGCCGTACCACAGGCAAGCCTGTGGTGCCGTTGCCCGGGATGGACCGCTAGGAGGTAGATCCCATACCCATCCCTAAATCATCAGCATCTTGTCAAGACTAAAGGAAACATTGTTAATGTATCCAGTTTAGCTGGACTGAGATCTTTTCCTGGCATTCTTGCGTATTGCATATCTAAAGCTGCCTTAGATCAGTTTACAAGGTGTGTGTCCTTAGAGCTTGCTAGCAAAGGAGTTAGAGTCAATGCTGTTAATCCGGGTGTGATTGAAACAAACATTCATTTGCGAGGTGGATACAGTGAAGCAGAATATGCTGCGTTTTTGGAGAAAAGTAAGGAGACGCATGCTTTAGGAAGGACTGGAACTACCAGGGAGGTTGCGAATACCATTCTATTTTTGGCAAGTGAAGGTGCCAGTAACATAACTGGTGCAACAATCTCTGTGGATGGTGGTCGTCATGCTATGTGCCCTCGTTAAAATTAAAGCCAGATTGTTAAAACCTATCTCATTTTGTTGAGTTAAATGTGCTACTATTGTAAGTGTAAGTCTGTTATCACTAAAAAGTTAAGCTTCACAGTTTTTTGTATCTAAGCATTTATTTTTTTATTGTATTTTTTTTACATAAATATACGCTATTTTTTAAATTATCTTGTGCTTTTTTTCTGTACTTATATTTAATACTGGTATAATCATAGAGATATAAATAAAAAACACTTGTTTATTATAACTATGGGTATATAACACTGACCATAGATATAGTAAACAAGTGTTTTTGAAGTAATATTGCGCAAAAAAAATGTTGGTTCCTCCCGTGGACATGGGTGCATACTAACTATTCAATTAATCGAAAATTCTGTGAAACTCGACCAAATTAAAGTGCGATAACATAGTCACAATCAGGGTTGTTGCGAACATCAGCATCAGCATCAGCATCCGCGGAACATCAGCATCATTTTCAATATCAGCACCAGTATCACCATCCGCATGGATAAATGCTGATTGTCCACCAACCCACACTGGGTCCGCATGGTGGATAAGGCCCATTCCCTCTCACACAGAGGAGGCCTGTGGCCCAGCAGTGGGAAGTTAAAACGCTGATGATGAGGAATGCTGAAGTTCGAGTTGTAACATGATTGCAGAGGGAGCAGGGCTTATGGTCGCAACGTCCGCAACGATTGCGATTGGAAATAAATACAAAGGAGATGTTCCTGAAATGTATGGAGCCTAGGCCAGCACAGTGTAGGTACACTTTATGAAAAAATCGCTATATAATATAGTAACCGTTTTTAAGGGTTCCGTACCCAAAGGGTGAAAACGGGACCCTATTACTAAGACTCCGCGATCCGTCTGTCTGTCTGTCCGTCTGTCACCAGGCTGTATCTCATGAACCGTGATAGCTAGACAGCTGAAATTTTCACAGATGATATTTCTGTTGCCGGTATAAATACTAAAAACAGAATAAAATCAATATTTAAGCGGGGCTCCCATACAACAAACGTGATTTTTTTGCGATAATTGTACGGAACATTCATCATTATCTATTATTCATTACGTTTAGGACATGCATTTCAGAATTCCGTAACAATTTTTCTCATATTTAAATTCCGGAATTGAGAGGAGTAATTCCGATATTCATACATTTTTGATTGATTGATTATTATTTATGAACTGACTGAATGACTGGAAGGAGACAATGTGATATAATTTTAAGAAATGTACGTGACACGTGTTACATACTACGATTCAAATATCGTGTGTTTTTACAAGCTTTTTACTAACTTGCAATGTGTGTATGTATGTATGTAAGTGAGTTCGGGTCAAATCTTGAAACAGAATTTTAAAGCAGTTATCCTCAACCGATTAAGAAGAAATTTTGCATACACGTTTGGTTTGGATGACAATGCATGGTAAGCTAAAAAAATGTTTAAAAAAGTGTTTTTTAATCGTAAAAACTTATTTATTCATATTACTATTAATGTTTAACCATAGCTCTCGCTGAAACACCCATAATGATGATAAATGATTTTATTTCTGTAAGTTGGTTTGTACAAACACTTTTACATGTCGATCATATTTTTAAAACTAGATGAGGTCCGCGTTTCCTATCTGACTACTCTGAGAAGAAAGGCCGAAACAAACTCAGAGGTCACAGTCTCTTTTAAATGTGTGCCGACTTCCGGAAGTCCCGGTACCTAGCGACCCTAGGTACAGGTACCTAGGGTACAGGTACCTAGGGTCGCTTGTCCAAGGGGATGGCGAAGTAGACCGAGACGTAACGCACCGGATTAACTCGGGATGGATGAAATGGCGACAGATCACTGGAACAACTTGCGACCCACGGATACCCCTCAAGTTAAAGGGGAAAATTTACAAGTCCAGCGTATTGAGAATGTTGAGATGGACGTGCGGTGTGAAGAGGATGGATAAAGTGAGAAATGAGTATATTAGAACAAGTTTGAAAGTGGCGCCAGTAATAGAAAAGTTGAAAGGAAACCGTTTGTCCTGGTATGGTGATGTGATGAGGAGGGATGAAACGCATGTTACTAAAATAGTTATGAATATAAATATGGATGGATGGAAAGGGAGGGGATGGCCAAAGAAAAGATGGATGGACTGTGTGAGGAGTGATATGAAAGAAAATGGAGTCAGTGATGGCGTGACGGGAGACAGGACGGTATGGAAGAAAAAAACGTGTTGCGCCGACCCCAAGTAACTTTGGGTCGGCGCAACACGATATAACATAAGCGAATGAAAGTGCAGTTAGTGATTTTTTTTTCCTAAAAATTGAGAGATAAATAAAAAAATACCTTTATTTCCCAAAACAACAAATAACCTTGCACAATTTTTAAAAGCTTCGTAGACAGGCACGTAATAATGTTGCAACCTTGCACAGTTCTTCTACAGGTTTACAGTTTGGCACTTAATAAGTTTACAAGCTTGCACAGTTCTAAACAGTTATGTAGGTAGGCACTAAAAGGATTGAAAACGGAACTGAATCATCCTGTTCCCCGTACTAGTTTAAACTGTACTACGGTGGCCCCGTTGACAATTGAAATAGTAATAATGGCGTCCCCGTTGAAAATGAAATAGTGAATCAAGAAACCGCAAACTATAACTTAAGTAAAAAGGATTATTCATGCAAAGGGTGTACCTACCAATAGGTACTTCACTTAAAAATCACTTGAAGAGCCTGATGAGTTCGAAATGTGTTTAACCAATGAAAGCGAAAAAAAACATTTTTACAAAAAAAAAATACCGACGAAATAGCGAACTGAAAAGCAAAATAACTAAACTTGCAAACTACCTAATTAGTATCTAGGTTGATCTTCGTTTATTGTGTGTTTGGCGCTAACTCAAAATGCTTGACTAAAAGTTTATTTTTTGTTTTTCAGTTCGTTATTTCATCGGTTATTGTTTTCTGTTAAAAAGGTTTTTTCGCTTTTCAGATTATTTAATTTCAACAGTCGATTCACAATTGAGAATTCAATGAATAAATCCTTTTTTTCTACCTGTTGGCATAGATTGTATTTAAAAAAAAATTAAATCGAACCACTCGATAAAAACAATCATCATCATCATTTCAGCCGAAAGACGTACACTGCTGGGCATAGGCCTCCTCCAAGCGTCTTCACACATCGGTCCTGTGCGTTTCGCGCACCGGACGCCCACAGCCTTGTCCAGGTCGTCGCTCCACCTAGAGAGAGGCGTTCCAACGCTGCGTATTCCGGTACGCGGTCGCCACTCTAGAACTTTTCGGCCTCAACGGTCATCCGTTGTGTAAGCAATGTGCCCTGCCCACTCGGTAACCTTGGTTCTTTTTTTTATTTTTATTTATTGATAGGCTATCGCGTTTGACCACTATCTCGCCTGATGGTAAGCGATGATGTGGTTGACGGTGAACTTCACGGTTCTCTCTCGGATGTCTTCATTTCTGGTTCGATCACGTAAGGAAACTCCGAGCATATGCTCTCTCCATTGCCCTTTAGGTGATTTTAAGCCTTCTGATGAGGCCCATTGTGAGCGACCACGTATCTCGTCGTAAAAAATATATACATATTGAATTGAGAACCTCCTCCTTTTTTTCAGTTTCAGTTAACACAACAAACTTTATCCTTTTTTTTTTCTGTTAGTGTATTAAAAGATATTTGTTGATACTTTTTGAGCTGCTCTGGCGTACGAGTTATGATCTGAGATCTTACTTTGTTTTTTAATCAGGTAACAAGAATGTTCACCAATAAAGTAGTTCTTGTCACGGGAGCTAGCTCAGGAATCGGTGAAGAAACTGCAATTGAGTTCGCGAAGCAAGATGCAAAACTAGTCCTAACAGGAAGGAACAAGGAAAACCTGAAGAAGACTGTAAAAGAATGCGAAGCTGTATCACCCAGCAAGCTTAAACCATTTTCTGTTATCGCCGATATTGACAAGGAAGCTGATGTTGAAAGGTTGATGAAGGAAACTATCAACCATTTTAAGCAACTGGATGTGCTGGTCAACAACGCCGGCATTATGACACCGGGTTCAATAGAGGAGACTTCTCTTGGACAATTCGACAGCATTATGAATACAAATGTGCGTGGACCATATCATTTGACCATGTTGGCTACACCGCATCTTGTCAAGACTAAAGGAAACGTTGTTAATGTATCCAGTGTAGCTGGACTGAGATCTTTTCCTGGCATTCTTGCGTATTGCATGTCTAAAGCTGCCTTGGATCAGTTTACAAGGTGTGTGTCCTTAGAGCTTGCTAGCAAAGGAGTTCGAGTCAATGCTGTTAATCCGGGTGTTATTGAAACTAACATTCATTTGCGAGGTGGATACAGTGAAGCAGATTATGCTGCGTATTTGGAGAAATGTAAGGAGACGCATGCTTTGGGAAGGACTGGAACTACCAAGGAGGTTGCGAATACCATTCTATTTTTGGCAAGTGAAGGTGCCAGTAACATAACTGGTGCAACAATCTCTGTGGATGGTGGTCGTCATGCTATGTGCCCTCGTTAAAATTAAAGCCAGATTGTTAATACCTATCTCATTTTGTTGAGTTAAATGTGCTACTATTGTAAGTGTAAGTCTGTTATCACTAAAAAGTTAAGCTTCACAGTTTTTTGTATCTAAGCATTTATTTTTTTACAAATATACGTAGTTATTGAGATAATTCTTTTATTATGGGTGATTGGTGAAAATAAAGTGATCCACTGTTCCAGTGGATCACTTTATTTTAAAAGTAATTCTACTCCAAATTTCTACTCCGTCCTTTGAACTGCAGGTGAATCCACCGTCTCATAATCATCTTCTTCATCATCAAATATCGGTTCCTGCCTAACTTCAGCTTTACGGGCCACAATGGATCAGCAGTCCACTGTGACCCAATACGAAATGATTCAGTGTGACCCTGAGATTGGCCGTAATGGTAAAAGATCGAACTTTGATGCGCTTTTTTTCGTAATTTCTTATTGATTTGGTAAAGCAAAAAATACGTTATATGATAATCTCACTGACGGACTAGCAGGGCAGAGAATGATGCTGCCTATCCCGCACTCTTACAAAAACTCATAAGTTTGAGAAGGTTCCCTTTATAAGAAAGTTATTTTAGTCCTTTGGTTTCTGTTAAAAAAGAGGTTTACAAAATAGCCAATTTAAGTCAGTACTCTCGATCCCTATTGATCGAAATTAAAATACGCAGAATTTATTAGAGGTTACTTTATTTCGTCCTTCACATTATTCCTTAAAAACAAAACATCTTATGTTTCAACATGAGTAGGTTTACCAGTGATTGTGTTGAAGATGCCAGTTGCTGAACAACTACCTACATCAACGATTATCTTGCCAGTCTGGATTCCAGTTTGAATCAGGCGCATGCCGGCACAAACTTCCAGTGACGCTGGTAGGGAAGCAATGCCCAAGTTAATGCGACCGATCTGTAAGAAAATTAATGATAAACATTAATTTATTTACCGCAAGGGTTGGCCCGAGGTGGCTAAGCAAAATAAAACAAGGAAGGATTTGGAGGGGACCTTGTTCTTGTTCCAGCCATGGGATATTATGAAGGCTAAATTAAAAATATAGGTATACATGTCTATGAGGTATACCATAAGTCCATCGGATGGTAGTTGGTCATCACTGTCCTATGGATGTAATATCAGAGACATGGGAGCCAATCGAAGGTGCCTTGCCTTCCCATAGACATTTGTGGTTGGTTATACATAGTTCCTCAGATGAGATTATTCATAAAGAATTCTACTGCTAATTATTTAGGTAGGTGAGTAGGTATCTATTTCCTTAAAGATTCTTGAATGGTAAAACTAAAAATCTTTTTTGTAAAAAAATACTACCGACTTCCAAATAAAAACACTACAAAGTGAAAAATAAATTTCTTTTTGAAAGTCGGTGTACGTAACGAAAAAAAATTGTACCTACCATGGACAAGACGGTAGTATTTTTTTGCAAAATAGTTTTTATTTTTCCGTTTTTAGTTGTACCTAATAGGCAAGTTCTTTAGTTAGGTACCTATAATGCCAAAGCTGGCGTGATTTTATGTTATGAAATGGTAAAAACAATAAACAGACATGCGATTGCAGCAATCCCGAGAGATCTGCCGTCATTCATTGAAAAGTTCTGTTGTATATCTCTGAAGTTCTTCATCAGATCTTCACCAAATAGGACCAATTGGCAACAAACTGTATCTAACAAAAAAAGAAAATCGGTCTACAATTGACGGAGATATCGGTGAACATACTAAAATTTTTATACGTGATGTCGAACATAGATCCTCCTCCTGTTTTGTAAGTCGGTTAATAATTGCTAATCTAAATAGGAACTTACCGTCATAGTAGACTGTCCAAGAAAACCGACAGATTTCATCTCAGTCTGTACAGCAACGGTTCCAAGACAAGACCCAGCAGTCCACAAGTTGGTGTTATTCGCGGTACACTTCTTCATGTCTTCCAAAGCCTGGGAGCCAGCTCCGATAGCATCATTGGCTATGGTCATTAAGTATTTTATATCTGTGGAGACATCAGCGATGCGTTCGTCGACGCAGGACAATGTGCCCGATAATGTTTCGTTGAATGCAGCGGCTGCCGCACCTCTGTGAGACTGCAATTAAAAAAAAAATGTCAATATGTACATACATAAATAGTAATAAAACACGTACTTACTTTAACCAAAATAGAAACAAAAGGACATTTGAGTGGAATTGATGGTAAATAGATATAAGAAGTGGAGTGAAAATAACGAATTTTTGTCATGTTGTTAGGAAACTACCTACCTATATCACGCATTAATGCTCTACTGTTACAATTCTATTACAAAGTTGATAACCAACTATTGTACCTTCATGCTTTGTTTCAGAATCAGATATCTACGCCCATTCACGACGATTGTTTTCAGTGGTTCGTGGCACTTCATCTGACTGGCACTCGATAACAATTGATTGATTTTAATATTAGGTACCTATCTTAGTGAGTAGTACTTGTACCATGTTTTGTCTATTATTCTTAATTAATGGTAGGTAAAATGGAATCAGCGACACGATGAAGAAGAATGGTATGTACTATACTTACATCGACACATTCCTTAACAGCCACGCTGGTGTTAGAGACCCTGTTCATGACGGTCTCGATAGCTTCTGTGACGCGATTCCTGAACTTCTGCACATCGTTGATGATTTTATCCCTGATCTCCTGTGCCTCCTTAATGATGCCAGCGTTAAATTCTTTTACAGAATTCAAAGCGTCTTGTGCAGATTTCTGAAGATTCTCAACTAGTTGCATTATCAGTTGCCTGCAATTTAGAAAATATAGAAGTAACTAGCTGTTGCCCGCGGCTTCGCTCCCGTGTACCACCCTACAGGATCCATTTTCGGGATAAAAAATAGCCTATGTCACTCAGGAATAATGTAGTTTTCTATTAGTGGAAGATTTTTTAAATCGGTCCAGTAGTTTCGGAGCCTATTCGGTACAAACAAACAAAAAAATCATTCCTCTTTATAATATTACTAGCTGTTGCCCGCGGCTTCACTCCCGTGGACCCACAGGATCCAATTTCGGGATTAAAAAATAGCCTATGTCACTCAGGAATAATGTAGCTTTCAGTTGGTGAAATAATTTTTCAAATCGGTCCAGTAGTTTCGGAGCCTATTCGGTACAAACAAACAAAAAAATCTTTCCTCTTTATAATATTAGTATAGATTATATATAGTAAATTTTTCAGCTTTCTTTATTCTAAAATAAAATCTTGATCAGAAAAGCCAAAGCCTTAGGTATAAGATCCTAGTGTTTAAAGTTATAACCATCTATTTCGTGGGCAGGTTGAAGGTATGCACCCTACAACCAGAGTAAGCTTAGGTTTTATCTAGTCGTAGAAAGCTACAATTAGAATACAACGATATCATCACAGCATAATTTATTGTATATGATGATCGCATAATTTAGGTAACCGCCCTATTATATTGTATACCCACAACACCTGAATGCCTAGGTAAATGTTATTGCACTGTTGCGTTGCAATTTTAGTCGAAACGATTTGTTGACTTATAGGAACTTCGAACTAAAACATACCTATTACTATGGCACAGATAATATAATACTAGCATACAGATGCCTCATCCCATACAAAGAAACCGTGCCGACGTAACTAGCGTTTTTCACCTGATTATACCGATTATTTTTTGTAAATCGATCGCGTTCGGTGCCGTTCCACGGCGATAGATAGATCACCATCAATACCGTCGGACGGAACGGAACGGAACCGAATGCGATCGATGTACAAAAAATAATCAGAATAATCAGTATAGAACGTCGGCACGGTTTCTTTGTATGGGATGAGACACCACTGACTATGGTACGATTAACTTAATAAAGCAATTACCTTGTATGCGCCATAAGGTCGATATTACGATTAGATACCTCCTGCAAGTCATATTTCGGCACATCCGGAGCCCCAAACGCGGCACACACCTGAAAGTAAGTAAATTTTATATAATATTTTTTTAAATCAAAGAATTACCTCTTACTATCCTACTTTGAAACAGAATACTCTTGTATTCAGTTTCAAAGTAGGATAGTAAGAAGGAATGCAAGAAGCAAGAACTCCCTTAGCAAACGAAAAAAAAACATACTTCACACACACCTGTGATGTAAGGTCAAGCAAGTTTAAATCGAATTAAGAACATTTGTAGAGAACCACGATATTATCCCTGCTGTTTTTTAAAGATATAATTTTAGATACAAATGTACCTAGTAGGTTTTAACATAGTATATATAGCCCTTTTCCCTTTAGGAGATAGATATACTAAGTACTATACAATCTAAACAAAAACTTACCACGGCCAAAACACACAACGCACTGTACAGTTTCATGATGGATTAAATCAAAGGGCTTCGACGAATCCAAACTAAGTTTTGATGGTAACACAGCATCCCTAAGGTTTTTATACTGATTCATGTTTAAATTGTCCGTTCTTTTGCCATAATAGAACAAATAAAATTATCTTATCTAAAAGTGCGCCATGAAAAATTGCGTTAGAATATAAATATTTAAATTAGATGTACCTAGTTTAATTTTTTGTTTCTAATTTATTGCAACAGTTGTACTTATAGTTAGGTTAGTTGTCTAGTTTATCTATAGGCTGAAACGTTTTGTTATAACTGATAAGGATAACAACGTTTATTGCACTTGACTGGTGTTTACGATATCACACTTTTTACCTAAGTATTTGTCAAGATCGATTGACTAGACATTTTGCATAAATTATGTTAATGAACATATTTGGCGTATAGGTGTTTGTTTTTGTTTTTTTTTTTAAACGTTGTAGATACCTATGTGGTACAACCAGCTTTGGGCAGTAATTTAGTAGTAAGTATTTTTAGTCACATCTTATAGGTTCATCACCACTGCTCTCAAAACGGTGAAGAAAAACATCGTGGGGAAACCAAAAATTCGAAGACATGTGACATCCACCAACCCGCACCGGGCCCGCGTGGTGGATTACGGCCCATGCCCTCTCACAGAGTGGAGGCCTGTGTCCCAGCAGTGGGAACATTAATAGGCTGATGATGATGATGATGATGATTATAGGTATAGGGCGAGACTATAGACTAACATACACAGAATGGTCTGCAACTGAGAAATTCCAGATGGAAAAACCCAATACCACATTGCCCGACTCAGGAATCGAACCCTAGACGTCGTGCTTAGCAGGAGTGCTTGCGAGTCAATAGCGGTACATACCCATTGTTGTTTGTCCAATCAGATACTTAGGTACCTGTCAGAAGACTTTGTCTCTAAAATCTATGAAATGAATGCAGTTGGTTTCCAATCTGGTATCCTATTCCAAAAGGTCTTCTAGGAACATTTTATGTAGCTGCAAAAGTCCATTATGCCTGCCATGCATCGTAAATAACTACCCATACTAGCAGTGGGCAGACCCACAGACAAAATAATGCTGAAAAGATAAATATAACGCTGCATTTGGCAATATTTTCGGTAGGCTTAAATCAGTAAGGTCATTGTGCTCTCCTTTTTAACATGATGCAATGTCTGATAGGTACTACCTGATAAAAATAATTACTTGAGAGAATCTCAAGGTTTACTAAATAAAACATCTTTATCATCCTACATTTGTTACTTCATGGAACATAAGTACAGATATTTACATAATTATTTACTTGTGGTTTGAGTTTCAGAAACGTTTACGTAACAGTTCAGTAACCTAATTTGTGAAATAAATATGAAAATTTTAGAATGAGAGATATGTAAATCTTCATACATATACTTCATAAAAGATAACTTGATCTCTGCGACAGCTTTCAGTATCAATAGCTCTTGACAGGCTAACATTAACGTAAAAATAACGCATACTTCAGTTTTTGACATATGTCGCAGAGATCAAGCTATCTTTTATGAAGTGTATTTCGGCAGTTGTTTAAAACGGATGGTGTTTAGATTTTTTGTTAGGGGATATTATAAATTGCATATCAAATAAAATAATCGTCTATCAATACATACTCATCATTTATATTCTTTTTTACATCAAATAACTTACTTCACTCCAAATAAACTAAATGTTTAGCAAAACTCAAACTGCAGATAATTCGAAATTATACATCAATATGACATTACTTTTTTCCTCATAATGCAATACGGTTAAATTTATTTTTGTACAAAAATACTACATACATAGCAGAAATACTAACTGTACAGCAAATTTTCCATATTTAGAGATATATAGAGCACCCACTTTCCATGTGGTCATTATGAATTAGTCCAAGAGCGAGTGAAGCGAGCTCGGGAACTTAGGGTACCCCGACACGGACAGGTTAGGTTCGAAAAGATGACGGCAGCTGAAGTGAGCGAGCAAAGCGAGCGAACTCAGCTCCCGTCATCTTCTTCGTGTTAGGTTACTTTAGACCCTTTAGACAGAAATAGGAGCCCCGCGCAGCGGGGCTCCGTCAACATTGTCGTTAAATAGTAATTGTAAAAACTTTAACCATGGATATCTCCATAACCATGGGGCTCCGAGTTGTCAGGATGGTACAGGGGGGTTTCCGCCCCTCCCCCCTACTGTGACTAATAAAATGCTGTTTTATTTAGAAAAACTGCTGTAAATAATATAAAAATAGAAGCTATATTTAAAAGAAAAAGAGTTAACATGTATGATTTGCATTAAGATTATTAGCTGTGCATTAATAAAAAAGCTTTTGCTTTAGGAAAAATCGCTGTACGCTGCGAAAATAAATTGTAGTGTGTTTAGTGATAGGAATCCTATGTTATTTCAGACAAACTTACACTACAACCTGTATCAATTGAAGTTCACAAATATACTAGTGGGTAAAATTTATAATAATGACTTTGTTAACACGAATGCTTTAAACAATTTAGTAAGACTCGTATGTAATAATTGTGAAAATTCAATATTCGTTTCTTTGGATATAAATTGTTATGACAGACAACCGAAAAATGTAAACAAATTGCAAGCATGTAGACTAATTCATAGGGAAATTTTACATACAAATTACAAAATTAATTACCAAAATTACATAAATAAAATGGTTTTCAATTATGAAAATCATAATGGAGTAAAGTATTTTAAAAATGCTTCTACCCAAACTAATTGTAATGACATATCTATTGATAGCAATAAACTCACACTAAGTAAATTTGTAAACTTCGCGTCACAAACTGATGAAGACGTACAACAGTTAGATTTTTTTCGTGAGTGATAAAGATACTGATGTGGCTTCATGTAAAAGTGTAAATGCAGTCTCATCAAATGTTCCATTTAAAATGTGTATATGTCATCAGAACATACCCACTGCACCGTGGAGCGCGAAAACGCGAAAGTGAACGTGAAAAGTGGAATAAGCAATAAGAAAAATGAATTATCCATCTATTTAGAAACGCTAGAAAGAAAAGTAGATTATGTATGCTTAAGTGAACATTTCTTGAATGATAAATCTATACATTTATTAAATATAGAAAATTATAATCTTGTATCTTATAATACTAGAAATAAAAAGATAAGGGGGGGCACCTTAATCTTAGCATACAAAGACAGAAAAGTTGAAGTTGTAGATGTGATAAATAAACTGTATAGGGTAGAGAGCTTTGAAATTTGTTGTATAAAGGACATTAATTCAGGTCTTTATCTGTGTTGTTGTTATCGTAATCCTAATGATAAGAATTTTGATAATTTTATGAAAAGTTTGGAAAAGCTGCTGGAGCATTTGTTTAATAGGAAGTGTGTAATTTGTGGAGATTTTAATATTGATATGCTCAAAGAGAGTAGAAAACGCACTGAGTTTATGAGCCTGTTGACATGTTTTAACTTTAGATATCTCATTAATACACCTACGTTTATGCGCAATAACTCTTGTTCTTGCATAGATAACATCATAACTAACTTGCCTGATGACTGTGTAGAGGGATGCATAGTAGACCACAATGGCTTGGCAGATGGACATGGGGCTCTACTGGGTGAGTTTACTTTGGAAAATGTTACTAATAGCTTTAATTATAACAATCACATAACTATAAATAGGAGAGTTTTCAATTATAATAATGGGGTACAATTTGGACAACCAATACTTGATCATAACTGGAGTGCTATGGGAATCAATACATTTTTGAAAACTTTTGGCAAGGTATTCCATTACAGTTTTAGAAAACGTGAACAAAAAATTAGACTAAGACGCAATTTTCAATTAAAGTGGATCACAAGAGATGTGAAAACATCGAGTAAAATGAAACGGGTCTTATACTCTTGCGGAAATAAACTTGACGCTAGTGTCCTTAACTATAAAAGTAACTATATTAGAATTTATAGGAGGGTAATTTCGCATGCAAAAAGACTTACGGTGAGTGAAAAACTTAATCAAGCAAAAAATTCAAGTAGGGAAATTTGGAAAGTTATAAATAAAAGTACAAATAGGGTTAAGGCAATTCGTGAGGAAATCAAACTTAAAATAAATAACCATATAATAAGTAACCCAGAGGAAGTGGCTGACATTCTAGTAAAGCATTTCGATCACAAGAACATGATGCATGGTAATAATGGTCAAGAAGCTGTCTTTTTTCTTCAACAAAGCACGGATAGAGTGGAAAACGATATGGATATCACGCTTACTACTCCGGATGAAATATCAAAAATCGTAAATAGTATGCAAAATAAGAAGTCTTGTGGCTATGATGAAATTCCAATCACAGTAATTAAAGATAAATTACAAATTTTATCGGAGCCGCTCTCGACTTTTTATAATAAGTGCATTGCTGAAGGCATTTTCCCAGATCAACTAAAAATTGCTAAGATCACCCCAATTTATAAAAAGGGCGCAAAAACTGATCGAATAAACTATAGGCCTATTTCTTTATTGCCCACTTTAGCAAAAATCTTTGAAAAAGTTTTAAAAAACCGCTTAAATAGACATCTTGCCTTGAATAAAGTAATAAACTTAAGACAATTTGGATACCAGAAGAATGTTGGTACAGGCGATGCCATTTATACGTTAATAAATGATGTAGTGAATAAATTAAATTGTAAAATGAGGGTAGCGGGTATTTATCTGGATTTAAGCGCAGCTTTCGACACTATTGACCATAAATTACTAATTACAAAAATGGAGCACTATGGCGTAAGAGGTAAAGCCTTACAACTCTTCTCGTCATATCTCAAGAATAGAAAAATGTTTGTCGAACTTGATTCTACACAACCAAACGGGTATAAAGGAAAGTATAGGTCGTCTATGTTAAATATTACAGCCGGTGTGCCTCAAGGATCAATTTTGGGGCCTTTATTATACATATTGTTCACTAATGACCTAATCAGTTTCATACACGAACTTTTACCGGACATAAAACTTGTAGTTTTTGCGGACGACACAAATGCGATAGTTGCAGCTAAGGACATTCAAGACCTTACTGTTAAGGTGAATGCAGCGCTAGAGGCCTTTCAAACGTGGTTTAATGCTAATAAGCTTATAATAAACGCGAATAAAACCAACATTATGTTGTTTAGAACTACTGCGCGTAACACTGACAATATGGACATTGAACTTAACAACGTTAAATTTAAGCTTGTCAGGGAAGTCAAGTTTTTGGGTATGTACATTGATGAATTGTTAAATTGGAAGAAAGAATTAGCCGCATTGGATTCGTCTATATCGTCTGCTTGTTATGCCTTGAGGACTGTGAGGGATGAAGTGAGCATTGCACATTTAAAACTGGTATACTATGCGCTGATAGAGTCCAAACTGAGGTATAGCATACAGTTTTGGGGAAACAGCTACCATTATAACTGGCATAGGGCTTTCGTTCTCCAAAAAAGAGCGATACGAACCATGGTCCGCATTTCTCAACGAGACACCTGTCGACCATATTTCAAGGAACTTGGTATTCTCACAGTACCTAGCCTTTACATAGTGGTGCTTTTAAACAATTTAAAAAAATATGTATTTGAATACGAAACAGACGAGGACAGATTGGTAAGGGAAAAAACGCGTAGGAAGGACCTTGGCAACAAAATCGTTCCGCGTTTTGGTATAGTTAAACATAGTCCACAGTATCAGGCAGTTAAGATATTTAATAAGTTACCGCTTGAGTTGAAAAGCATATTGTACACAGGCTCATTTAAAGCAAGACTCAAGGCATTCCTGTTGGAAAGATGTCTCTACTCATTAGATGATTTGTAGTAGTCTTGTTGCCCTTAAACTGACATGTGGTTATTTGTTTATGGTGTTATATTGTGTTCCGTGTTCATATGACATTTACTTTTTGATTATTATTTTCGTTATTACTATTAATTAATTTATTGACATATGGATTTTATTTTTTTTGTTTTCATGTTATTTACATTTTTTTTTTTTTTTAAATACATTATAATAATATTTTCAAATTGAAATAAAATTGCATGTATTCTTGTATATTTGTACCGTCATCTTATTAATGCTGATTATGTTAATGTTTAATGCTGGATTATTTTCGAACGCAATGTGAATTGTTACTGAATAAACTGAATTGAATTGAATTGAATTGAATTGAATTGATATTTTGCGTTGAATGTTTTGCTGCGCAATCAGTAATTTTGATGAGAATTCGGAATTTTATTGCATAGAAAAAGAATATTTTTTGATTTGCGTTTAAATACTACCCTTTTGTTAGTACCTACCAAGGTAATCATCTGTTACTCTGTGACTTCTATGGCAAATATTTATTTCACGTGTAGGATTTTCATAGTTAGCCTCTCTCCATCTTCTCTTTCGTCTATGTTGAACTTCAGCCACCTGAAAGCAAAAATACACTTATTTCGGGGCAAGATACGTTTAGAGATATTCATTCGTATGTACGTTCTAAGTTTACCTTGGTCATCTCTGACACCGTTGTAGGAACACATCTTGAGGAACTGGATTTGCCTTCTCGCCTTGAGAAAGTGGTATTTAATATTCGTGCCTCGACTGGCCTTTGCCTAGGGTTTGCTTGCCTAGGCTTCTGCCCTGCAGGAGGATATTATGACATTTAGACATACAGGATGTGCAAAAAATCGTGGATCAAACGAAACAGGGCGATAGTTGGGGTTCATCATCTCATCATCATCTTCATCCTATGTTCCCAAACAACAGTAACAAACTTTCGCCTTTA
Source organism: Orthosia incerta (assembly GCA_948252205.1). NCBI lineage: Eukaryota > Metazoa > Arthropoda > Insecta > Lepidoptera > Noctuidae > Orthosia > Orthosia incerta. Next base: position 15,927,460 of record OX411748.1, read on the forward strand.
TAATATTACTAGTTTCTGCCAGCGGCTTCGCCCGCGTGAACGTCGGAAATCATGCCAAGGGAACAAATTCCCGGGATAAAAAGAATCTTACTTGCTATTCCAGACTATAATACTTGTGCCAAATTTCATCCAGATCCTTTCAGCCTTTCTGGCGTGATTGAGTAACAAACATACATATCCATCCAAACTTTCACATTTATAATATTAAGTAAGAATATATCACATCATCATCACTTCATCAGCCTATTCATGTTCCCACTGCTGGGACACAGGCTTCCTCTTTGTGAGAGGGAATGGGCCGTAATCCGCCACGCGGGCCCAGGGCGGTTTGGTGGATGTCACATGCCTTCGAATTTTTGGCTCCAGGACATGTCGGTTTCCTCACGATGTTTTCCTTCAACGTTTTGAGAGCAGTGATGATAAAATAATTTATGCAAAGTAAAGCGTCTGGCTGGATTCGGACCCACGAACTACAACTTGTAAGCCGCGGCTGATACCACTGGGCAACCACTGCAGCTAAAAAAAAAAAACTTTTTTGGTACTTTATGACCTACTGCAAGTAGCTCCAAGTATCAACCTGTTTCGTTTAATTCACGATTTTTAGCCCACCCTGTGTATATTATGTTTATGCTCCCGAAAGTAGCTGACTATTGAGACAACGGTGAGTTGAGATTTAAGGAAGAACAAGACAGTGCCCTGAACAATTAAGTTGAGATAATGGAAGGAAGATAATGGCTAGTCTGGGCCGATACTTGATCTGCTCTATCAGTGATAACTTTCACATAAATTAAATAATAAAAAAGAAGAAAGAAAAAAAAGTATTTAATTGCCAGAAAACGACATACAAACATTACATTTCAAGAACAAAAACAGTGGTTACAGGTTTTGAAAACTAAACCCTTACAATAGTTCTTAAATTATGAAAATGCTCGATGTTTCAAAATGGCTCTTATATTGAGCTTATCTGATCACCCTACTACCACAAAGGTATTTCTAAGTTTTGTATTACGGGGCAAGGCTACAAAATATTGTGTGGGCAGCCAATAAATAAAAGTTAATTTATTATAATGACTAAACTATCTCCATAAATAGTATAAACAACATACGATTATTGAAATTAAAAACTATTGCCTATTAAATTCTGACTTTAATAGACAAGTCTCATTATAAATTAATCTACATACATAGTTGGAATTACTCATGTCAGTGGGTTATCTAGGTTAACTTTACATAGGTACCTTTATTCCAAGGTCCATTCTCATATGAGCCTGAAGTAGGCACTATTCATACCTACCTACGTAAAGACATTGTGGTTCAATCACCAGGACAGTATCTTCTACAGTAAAACATTCTTGGAAGCGCACTCCTTCAGAAGAGGTTAGGAAATTAATTAGTGCATTCGTGACCGACGTTCAGCATAGAGCAAAACATTGAAGGAGGAGGAAGACCGCTTTAAGGCGCCGATTCCCTTGAGTAGCTGATTTTAAAATGAGAATCACGTCTAAATGGCTAGTCGTAATTTTTTGAAAAAAATATATGTTATATTAGACTATTTTCTTAATAATTTGATCTGAGCAAATTTTCAGTTTTCTTCGTATAACAAAGTGTAATTAATTTGTAAAGTTATGTCTAAAACGGACAAAAACTCGACAATCACACCAAAACCGCTGGGCGTATTTTAATGAAATTGACATCATCTCAAAGACAATTTAATTATCTACATTTTGATCAGAGCCTTTTTTTTAAAGTCATAGAATAATAAGGAAAGTACAAAAACTACTAAATTTCGGGTCGCACGGGTGTGAAACGAGTGCGCGTTTTGTTCCCTCAAGGTCGTTGGCGTTAGTCGTCGTCTTAAATGCTGCCATCCTGATCCAACCATCGTCATCATTTCAGCCGAAAAACGTCCACTGCTGGACATACGCCTTCTCCAAGTGTCGCCTCGTCGATCGGTCCTGTGCCTGTCGCATCCAGCGGACTTCCACAGTCTAAACCCTGGTTTTAAGTGGATGATAACAGGTCATCATCCACTTATTAGGAGGCCTTCCAACACGTTCACACAACGGTTCGCTTTTGCCACTTAAGAAATTTTCAGCTCCATCGATCAACCGAATAGTAACAACAATTCATTGGTCTCATTGTTGACTGATTGTGCGAGTTATTACAAATAATTAGACCTATATTGGTAAACATACATAATAGCCTAAAATACTTGAACAAAGACAGAATTAATTTCTTATATGTAATGCCTTTACGTTCCTGCCTGATAAAATTTAAAGACTAAGCTACTAAGTTGACATCTCAAACTGTCTTGTAATATTTTCTTAGTAATTGCTAGCACGAATGTCACGAATATGTTACGGTGCCATGTGAGAGAACAGCATACGTACCAACCTATAAATCATCAGCTCATGTCATGTTGTGGCTGACCGATATGTGTTCCAAATCTAGAGCTCCGATATTGTGTAAGTAATTGATTATTATGTAGGCAAGTAAATTGTTTACTGTGCTCCAAATGGAGCTACCTTGGAGTCTTTGCTTGTAGTTATGCAGGCCCAGTTTTCTTTCAAGGTAGGCTACTCATCGAAACTTTACATTTAACTATTTTTAGGTCTCGTCCCAGCACCCGTCAATTTTATTTACATCTTTGAGATATCGTCTTAGTCCATTTAGAACCTAGATATTTGCGGTGCGACCCAAACCACAAATGCTAAACCTTAAACCCTAGATCTTATGGGGTCTGGGCTGTCCAATATTTTTGGACAACCCAGACCTATCTATATTACATTTTTTGTCTAGACGTCATAAAAATGACCGAAATACATACAGGATAATTTATAAATGTAGGCATAGAGTTCAAATGAGTTGCATTATTTATTTAGTCAACTTTCATAATTCCTTGCTTCTTGAATTTCGACAGAGTTATCACTGTGACTGTATTTTGATGATTTAGCGCCTAAGAAAGTACGATTAGCATTCATTTTGTGTCTTGCCACTTAAGATTTAACACTCTACATATTGTTATAGGCACTGCTATTTGAAAGTCACATAATTGTATTATCATCATCACTACATATTATCATATTATATAAAAAAACTTTTTACAAAAAAATATTACCGACTTCCAAACTACAAAGTGTAAAATAACTTTATTTTTGGAAGTCGGTGTCTTTCATAGGTACCATTTTTTGCGTTATGGACACCGACTTCCAAAAATAAAGTTATTTTACACTTTGTAGTTTGGAAGTCGGTACAATTTTTTTGTAAAAAGTTTTTTATTTTTCTCTTTTTAGTTGTACCTACCTAATAGTCATGATGTTAAGTAAGTTTCCTATAACGCCAGAATAGATTACCCGAATATCATGAAACTTGAACAAAACCGATCAAATGAGAGATCTGCTTACCCCTTAAGAGCGTACTAGCGTGATGTTATGTTATGAAATGATATAAACAATAAACAGGCATGCGATTGCAGCAGTCCCGAGAGATTTGCCGTTATTTATTAAAGAGTTCCGTTGTATATCTTCAAAGATCTTCACCAAATTAAAATAGGACCAATTTAGGAACTCAATTTTTTCAAACAAAAAAATAATTTTCAAAATCGGTCCACAATTGACGGAGATATCGGTGAACATAAATAAAAAAAAAAAAAAAACATACAAGAAGTCGAACATGGAAGCTCCTCCTTTTTCGAAAGTCGGTTAAAAACAAAGTCCCCTGCTGCGACTGTTCGCGATAAATTCAAAAACTGGCCAAGTGCAAGTCGGACTCGCACACGAAGGGTTCCGCACCATTATCGCAAAAAACGGCAAAAAAATCACGTTTGTTGTATGGGAGACCCCCTTAATTTATTTTATTTTAATTTAATAATAATTATTTTTTGAAGTGAATATACAACTAAATATTCTGTGAATATTTCAAGGGTCTACCTGTTGCCGTTATTAATATCGAGCAAAAAACGTCAAAAAAATCATCTTTGTTGTATGGGAGCCCCCCTTAAATATTAATTTTATTCTGTTTGTGGTTATTTGTTGTTATAGCGGCAATAGAAATACATCATCTGTGAAAATTTCAACAGTCTAGCTATCACGGTTCATGAGATACAGCCTGGTGACAGACGGACAGACAGACAGACGGATCGTGAAGTCTCAATAACAGGGTCCCGTTTTTACCCTTTGGGTACGGAACCCTAAAAACGGATTTTCATGCGGTTTTCACCAATAGATGGACTGAGAAACGAGGAAGGTTTTTGTTCATAATTTGTCACAGGCGAAGCCAGGGCGGGTCGCTAGTCAATAATAAATTCATACTAAAATGCTAAGTTAGGTATTATTTATGGTACTTTCATTAGGAAATATTGAGTGATAAATATACATCTGATGATTGCTTGAAACCTTGTTGTAAATATCAAAGTAATTGAACTAATTTGCAGGTAGGTATAGAATATTGCTGGGTGTTGCAATCAGGCGATAAATTGCAAAGTGATTTCGAGGTTAATACCCATATTAAACGCCAGGATCTGCTTATAAACTAGTAATACGAGATAATTAAGCAATGCATGTAATAGCAGTCTCTAATGTGGTATTAGATCTAGGGCAAATTGTAGATTATTCCGTTAAATTGGCACCTAAATGGCCCTTGCATTAATAATAAGTATGATAAGGTATTAATCGTAACCCACATCTTCCTTTAAGCGTTCAAATACCCTGTAGTAGATTCTTCGGTTGTAATGATAAGACAACTCGTCATACTGGCTATTTCGTCGCTAGTTCTAAAAGATATACTCAAGGTTACACTAGTCGACGGCACGAGCTATTTTGTGCGTGGGGTTAAAATGCCTGCTATCTCATCCGACAACGTTCAAGGTCTATGGTTGAGATGACTGTCAATTCTTTTACAAGAGGGCACTTGAGGTCGATAGCACCTACCCACCAAGAAAGAAAAGTAACCTAAAATAAATAAATATCCTTAATGTGGGACAGGCGAAAGCTGGCTAGCGTCAAAATGAAAGAACCCATGGTTCAGTAGGCGCTGTGAGTATTAGTTGAATTTGTCTAAATTTCCATGTTCGTAACACATTTGCAAGTTTGGTTTTACCATGGGTTTTTTTCCTTTGGCAGGCCTCCAAATGTCTCCTTAGGAGTATTTTAGTTATTACCTTAGAATAAATAATGGTCAACTAGCAGATAGCTACAGCAGGTTTCGAACACTCCTGATGATATAATTTACAAAAGTTTGGGACAGCTACACAGGATAACGGTAGTGTTTGAGAAATCATATCTCCAGTATTGGGAATCGATGGTAAAATGTATTCCTTCTGAAAGTGAGTTGTTTATACTTATATTTTGAACATCAAGAGATTGTAATAACGGACTGTATGCTCGAAGAATTAAATTAGTTGACCAAACTGTGTGACTTTTACTTTAATCAACTTCATGTGAAATCATCCCTGCTATAGTCTCATGCAGAACATTTACCCCTGAGCACGCTGGTGAGTAAGGGTGAAAATTCTACCTTACACTGTCAGGCACCGGTAGTACGAAAATTTAGGGAAATTTTAGTATAATGGTATCCCCAAAAGACACCTGTCAAATAAGCAACGCGGGCTCTATCTTTGTAAAACGGTACCGAAGGCCCGTTATTGTCTTGTTCACTTCAAGAAAACATCTCTGCCAGCACTTTAAATTACTTTCGCCATAATGATGGCGATTATTTACTTCGGAAACGAATAAATACACGGAATACAACACACTCTCTTGACACCTGACAAAAATGACAAACGATTAGTTCAAATTTTGGCCGCGCGCAGACTTATCTTGCACGCACTCTAGTAGTCAAATAGGTATGTTATTCTGATGTATAAGCTACATTAAAGTACTACGTCTTCGAAATTTTCTTCCTATCACTACTAAAATTGCGTTAGCACAATCTCTTCTTCTCCCTATCCTGGACTATGCTGATGCCAGCTATCTTGATCTCACCCAAGACCAATTGGATAAGCTTGAGCGACTTCAAAATCTCTGTATTAGGTTTATATTTGGCTTGCGCAAATATGATCACGTTTCTTAATTTCGTACTAAGCTCAGATGGCTTCCTATTCGCCTTCGCCGGAATGCCCACATACTCTCTTTGCTTTATAATGTGCTATTTAATCCTTTTACTCCTTTTTATCTTAACGAACGTTTTCAGTTCCTCTGTGACACCCATTCTAGGTCCTTGAGATCATCGGAGAATTTAAAATTGAGTGTTCGTATGCATTCCACTTCCTTCTTTGACAAATCTTTTACGATTCAAGCAGTTCGGTTGTGGAATGCATTACCTATAGAAATAAGACGTGCTCAAGGCAGAATGTACACGGTTCTTTATTATGTTATTTACGATCCTATTTGTATTTACCTGCATTCAAAGCAAATAAAAGCCTATTCTATTCTATTCTATTCTATTCTATTCAAACACTGCCAACTTTTAAGAAAATGGTAAAGGAGCATTACCTTTCACTATTATTTTAGTCTTCTCCTATCTGTCATATATTCGATATTTATTAGTATATTAGATATGTAGTATTATACAATACATACTATACATATAAATAATAACATAAAATACATACATACGTATGTATTTTATGTTATTATTTATATGTAAGTGATATTATTGGTGATCTATTGTACACTGACAGCCCTAAATTCTTCTCCTATCTTTCAGTCCATCCAAAGGTTGTCTGTAAGAGATTGCCCTGTGCGATAAGACCGCCCATTGTACACTTTGTTTTTGAAAATGTTTATCCTGTATGTTTTTTTTTATTTTGTGGTGTACAATAAAGTTTATAATAAATAATAATAAATAATAATAAAGTTTAATCAAAATCCGTTCAGTAGTTTTTACGTGAAAGAGTAACAAACATCCGTCTATCCTCACAAACTTTCACTTTTATAATACACCGCCGCTTCATACCCGTGGTCTATTCCACAGAAACCGTGCATTTTGCCGACATAAATACCTAGCCTAGCCTATGGCACTCAGCGATAGTGTAGATATGAAAGAATTTAAATCGGATAAGTACTTAATTACCACCTCCTACCATTGACACTATTCTAAAAGACTCCTTCTAAAAACTAATAGTTTGGCCTCTTCGTATCTTATAATCCCTCTCACAGAGAGGAGGCCTGTCTCCCAGCAGTGGGAACAATTAATAGGCTGATGATGTGATGTGATGTGATGTATCTTATAATAGGTGAAATTGCCGTTCTGCAGTACTAGCCATTGCAAATCTAAAATATTTTTTGTTTGGCTAAGAATTCAAATTTCAAATTAATTTAATTTAAAAAACATGGAAACTTTTTCAAAATTAGTTATTTGATAAGCGTTATGTTTTCACCGCATTTTAATCTTTTTCGTCAACGTAAAAGTAAAAGTTAAAAGTTAAGTTATACTTTAAAAGTTGAAGTAATTATGGAATATGTGTACCGTCGTGGCTGCAACGCGGCACAAGCGGCAGACAACATCAACGAAGTTTACGGAGCGAACACTACAAACGAATGCACCACCTGGTTATTGGTTTGCCCGGAAATTTCGACCTGAAAAATTAACGCCGTGCTCGTCATAAAACTTTGGTCGACAATGACGAATTAAAGGCGATTGTGGAAGCTGATATTACTCAACCTACTGCTGAATGGTCAGCTAAAACCCAGGCTTGTCTTTTGCCGCTAAAAAGAGCCAATTTCAACCGGCTCCAACTTTCCGAGATTTGACCGATGGCATCTTGAGCTTGGCGTTATATTGACATCGACTCTCAATTTTGGCCCTATCATTGAAGCAAAGGCTCAGCTGGCTGCCAAAAAGTTGGGAATCCTTCGGGAGGATATTTCGGGGAGTGTGCGATGGAATTGCATGACTCGTTTCATCATCGGACTACCAGACTACCATGCGCCATCGATACATGGTAGACATCCCACCCATACGCACTAAACGTTTTGCTATAAGACGAAAAGTGCTATAAGACGTTGCTTCGTACCAAATTTCAAGATTCTGAGTTCACGGGGTCCCTGTAGGTTTTAATTCCCTTGCGAGTGTCGAAAATTTGCGGCAATTTGCGGCATATATTTCTTTTTTATATTTCTATGGGCTGTATCTTTTGATTGCGTTGGCTTAGAAGTTTGATTTTTTCACAGCTTTAAGGGACAGTAGACCTGAGTATTTGATATATTATATAATTTCAGCTTGATACCTCCACGCATTCCTGTGAAAAATGGTCTTGACAGACAGACGGACGGACAACAATGTAATCCTATAAGGGTTCCGTTTTTTCCTTTCGAGGTACGAAATCCTAAAAAATGATTCAAGAAAGTTTTTTTTTGTATTTTGCTCACAGCCTAAAGTATGGGATTTTGAGTTACGCCCATTATAGCGGAAAGTGTCGTTATTAAAAAAAACGGAAATTTCATAGGTAAAGACCTAATATTAGTCTATGGGCTGACTGTCCACGAACATTCGAGAAGGAAAATTAATTAATTTTCATTGCTTATGGATCCCGTAAAGTACGTCGTAAAGTAAGTATTTTTCTCAGAACATCGACCAGTGCTCTATATAGTCAAGTTATTTAGGTAAACAAAGAAACAAGTTGACTGACATTTCGACTCATTTGAAATGCAAATTATAATCTGTAATAATTAGAACAATTACCTGATGGGGACGGAAGCTAATTACCTGATGGGTTGTATAATAGACCCAATATTAATTGTTTTATTTATATTACTTTTTCTATTTGTTTTTTTTCATTAGTTGCACCTGCCATATTTTATCTCTGCACCACCCTAAGGTCGACTGGTAGAAAATGCCTAAGGCATTAAGTCCGCCTTTGACTTGTGCATAAAGTTTTATAAATAAATAAATATTAACTAAATAGGACTTAGGTACCATTCAGCTAATTTGACAGTAGGCACACACTTCACAGTATGTCAATACACACCATCATTGCCAGAATACAAGTGATAATGACGATAACTGTACACGGAAATGACGTTTCAGGGTTATTTTGTTTAGGCTGAAAAGGACAAAAGAATAGAGCTACAAACACCTATGCATGAAAGATCTAGTGGCTTTCGGTTCCATCATATGATTTACCAACAGCTATCACTTAATCCAACAATGAGTGGTGGCTTATGGCCTAGGGATACGCGTCCGACTTAGGTACGAGTTCTGGATCATGGGTTTGGAACCGAGCATGTACTTTAGTTTCTGTAAATAACTTTTTTAACACACTTGCTCATAAAGTGGCTCTAATTTCACCGCAATTAGGCACATAATGATACCTGTTACCAAACTGTGACTTTTTCATTGCTATTATTCACAAGTGAGTTAGAAAGTTTTTTTTTTTATTTATTGGCTGAGTTGCTTTGTTCTTAAAAAAGTTTCAATACAAAAAAGATCGTGCTCAATAGCACAAATAAACTAATGTACCTATTGCTAGCTCATTTCATGCAACTTCGTATTTAAATAGATAATTTCAACTTGTACGTGCTTAATAAATAAAACTTTCACTCAAATGTAAATTTTATTTGCTCTGTAATTAAGAAAAATTGAAATTCCCTATTTTATACGTGGCTAAAACACTATCCACGAAAAGCAAAAAAAAAAGAAACCTCATTGTTTTAATCTATGGCCGATCGCCATTTTTAAATGCGCGCGCATAGGAAAACTGATTAATTTTGCCCGCCATTGTGAAAAAATTTTCACAACTCGTTTTTACTGTTGAAAATGATTTTTTTGTATTATTTTCTTTACAAGTGTGTTGAAAAACGTCGTATGATACACGTGTGTATTGATGATTACCGTCCTCGGCTCTCTTAAGACCCTCACCTAAAGGCTCGGGTCTCAATGGCGCCTCAGCGGTAATCACCAACATTACGCACTTGTACCATAATGTACTATTATCACCACTACTCTCAGACCAGTGAAGAAAAACATAGAAAAGAAACTTATGGCCTAGAACCAAAAATTCGAAGAAATTGTGAGGACCGCACTGGGCTCGCGTAGCGGGTTTCAGCAGCCTGGCTGTGGGTTTCTCTCACGGACAGGAAGCCTACGTTCCAGTAGAGAGAACATTATAAGCTTGTTCTATTTTAATATGCCATCACTTTGTCAATGTTCTATGACCGACCAGCCAGCAGCCAGCAGTTGACATTGCTGGCTGCTGGCTGGTCGGTCATGGTTAGTAATCATGGTTGGTTCTCATGATCATGGCGCTTGTAACGGTACCGAAATATCGAGCTCTGAACAGAAATAAAAATATACATGGTAAATACCCCGAAACAAATATTAATTCTCACCTAAAATTGTCAGCCAAGAAATACAAGAATTTAATTTGTGATGTAACAAACTCTAATCAAGTAAATAATGAATAAAACATTTGTGATGCATCAAAGAACAGGTTACCATGCATGAACGTAACTCGTAAACTAACTTATCACGACAAGTAAGTCAGATCTAACTAGTTATGTAAGTATTACGATGACATAACGTTACATAAGTGTTGATAATCAAATGCACCTTGACCCGCCTACCTATAAGAATACAATATATCACAGATAAATACAAATGAGGAGTGAAAGCTACCATTTTAATAGTCGTCTTGCTAGTGACTTTAATTGATGAATTGGTGGATATGTGTGAATTATATATTTAATCATTATAGATATTGGACGATAACACATGGGATTATTCTGTGATCAGTGGTGTGGTGCCTTATGGAGTTCTTCAGAGCCACATGTCTAGATTTGTGCCCAGTTTTTGTAGGCTCGTTAAGGAACTTAAACATAACTAAACAAATGGAAGTATATAATTTGAACACCTTTGCCGTAGCTTTCGATGAATACAGCATTATGTAATTTTATGTCTATGAAGGAGGATTTGAGATTAGTAAGGACGTCGATATGCAAAATAAAGGAATAGTAAAATTAATCTCGATATTATCTTTTTTTTTCTAACACATCTAAAGTTCATTTATTAACATATATACAATTGAATATTGTAAAAAAAAACAAACCTATATACAAATATAAAAGAGAGACGGAAAAGTGCTCATTGTGCATCAAAAAATTCGTCCACATCGATGTCCACGGGAAACGTGCCCAGAACGCTGGCAGCATTGCCACGTTGGATGGCAATGCTAATATATTATCTTACCATTTAAATGTTAAGATGGATGTGCGGAATGACAAGAATGTAAAAAAATACAAAAAAAAATAAAGGATGTTTGAAAGAGGCACCAGGGACAAAAAGTTGAAAGGAAACGCGTTTGTCCTGGTATAGTCTTGTGATGAGGCGGGATGAAACGCATGTTACTAAAAGAGTTATGAATATAAACATGGATGGATAGCGAGGTAGAGAAAGGCCAAAGAAGAAGGATGGACTGTGTGAGGAGTGATATGATGGCTCTGCCAGCGAAATGGTTGCTCTTGGCTATGTGAAAAAATTCACGGCAGTAGTAAATGTAACGAAATTAAAAGGAAAACTATCACAGATAAGTAGGCTTTACAAGTTTACGAGTAATTGTCGACCAACTTGTAAAATGCTTGGAACAGTAAAAATTTTGTACAAATGCCATTGAAAAATTACTTAAATAACGTTGTTAGCTGTGTAAAACAGAGTAAATATATGCCTATGAACCATGTAAAATATACAAAAATAAAATCATAACAGGCTTTACAAGTTTACGAGTAATAGTCGACCAACTTAAAATGTACTTGGCACAGTAAAATTTTTGTACAAATGTCATTGAAAAATTACTTAAATAACGTTGTTAGCTGTGTAAAACAGATAATAAATATATGCTTATTAACCATATAAAAATATACAAAAATAAAATCATAACATCCTTATAATAATGATTTCTAAATTAATAATGTTTAAGCTCGAATAACGCATTGAAGTGGCTGGAGTCGTTGGCAGTACCGGTACGTAGTCCATACGGCGCATACGCGCGAGGGAGTCTATTTTGTGTTAGTGCAGAAGTATTTTGGACGTATTGTAATCTAAAGTCAAATTTCATTCGATTGCCAAGCAAATTACATATTTTCTTTTGTCGATATCCATCTATAAAGTCAATATTCGACCCGACTACATCACTAATTGAGTAGCGTAAAAGTTTCCAGAACGAAATAGTGAACACCGCAGATTAGAGGTGAATACATACGAAATTTATCAAATTACGAAAGAGAAATAAACAAGGAGCGTGCGCGCAAGGATCCAGGAACGAACCATACCATTACCCGTGGTTCTAACGCGCGCTCGTATCTACTCCTTTCGCAATTCGCACCTCCGGTGGTACTCAAATAGATAATATTTTTCTAAATTCAGTTGCGAAGTTGGATTTTATAAATCCTTTTTCAGTTACCAGTTGTCCTTCTTTAGTTTAAGTCAAGAGTGAAAAGGTTATTTCTAGGCAAGCGTGCTTCACAACATGATCGCTTACCATCAGGCGAGATAGTGGTCAAACGCGAGCATATAGATAAAAAAAAAACATAATTCTATGTGGGCACGTTTTTAGACGTTGTGTGCCGCTGAAACCGTTTTAATGTTCATGTAACAACAACAAAACCCTCTTCTTAGTCTGCATTATTATGCACTTCGGAACCCTATTACTGCGCGTGGCCCGACGCGCACTTGGCCGGTTTTTTTATTTTATCTCTGCAGGAAATAACTCCCCATAGGTATGTCTTAATTTGCATCTCTAGAAGTTGTTAATGCCAAAAAAACTGTTTTATTTATTGTATAGTTCTAAATTTAAAATTAATTCGGTGACATGTGATTATTTTGTTGTAGTAATATATTAGATAGCAGATATATTAAATATGCGATGTATTACTTTCGTTTTCCTGTTCAGACTTATTTTTAAAAGCCGTTGTGTTGTAAAAATCGAATATGCCAGATGACTAAATGAGCAATTTGAACCGAGCTTTTTGCTCTACAACCTGTTGTTTTGTTGCAACTTAGGAAAACGGTCAAGCTCTGTTTTCAATAGGTTGATTGACTCAACGTTCACCAGCAACAAAATACCACCGTTTTTCGAAATATACGTATCTTACGAACATTATCTCAAAAGGAAGACCAAACAACCTTCCTTTTTTATAAAGAAAATGTGATTACTTATTACAATAACCAATAAAGTCCACATTACGTCATTAATTGTTTAAAGGAGACCCCGTATCACCTTATAGGTGAACTCACTGTCTTCATTCGGAAGCACGTGCATTCGAATTCATGCAACTTGTGCAACATTCAAGAGAATCAATAAATAAACTGTTATGTCGCACATTGCTTGACACAAATACTTCAGCACATTTTGCGTAATATGGCTTTAAGTAATTGTTAGAATGTTGGCTCCCGCGGGTAGATGCTACGCGATATTACGATAAAGATACGACGACGTTTTCATAGATGTTGTTCTAAGATTGCTTTACAGATAGAAAAATGTGTCATATACATACCCAATGTTTTGGATAGCTGTTTTTATCTACCTTCCTTTCCAAGCTTCTGTTGTTAAGTCTTGTCATAATGTGTATTTGTTTTTTTTTGCTGTCGGAATGCCGATGTCCTCTAGCATCTAGCTAGGTAGTAGTTTTCCTGAACTTGAGATAATAATGCGCAATATATATTAGACGGTTTCTACGAAAAAACAATATATCACGGGAATTTAACGATTATTTATTTAAATTTTCGCGTTCTTCTTCTTCTTTCGTGTGAGGTGTGGCCACCTCTGGTGTCAGAGTTAATTAAGCCGTTAAATTCCCGTGATATATTGTTTTTCAATTATGAAATGCGAAAGTTTTAAAGTTAAATGACATATAATTGTAAATTAATGAATTTTCTTCAAACAGGCATTGATATCTAGTAAATATGCTAAATACCATCTGTTGAGTGTTGAATAAAGCGAGAAATTCCTTATCAATGAAAGTATCAATTTCAATGCTTATAAGTACATCATTACAAGATTGAGTAAGCGATAGATGCTATACTTACTTATTCTACACATATATACTCCTTCTCACAAATATTAAAACACTAGAAGCTTTATTCGAATGATTCGTTAATGTTTTAGTAAAATCCACCTAAGGCTAGATAGAACGACGATCTTCGCACGTTAGCTGAGAGCTTTAAATGGAAGTTGCCGAAGATCGACTCGCATATAATGACAAAAATATAATAATAATATAATAAAAATAATACAATCATAATAACCTTTATTCAGAAATCAGAAAAGGTAAAAACACTATTTAAATCTTAGATAACTAATGTAGGTATATAATGTAAGATACCTGTATTATTTCATAATGTATCACAGGCTGTAGAAGCTCTAAGAATTATGCTTGTAGTAAGAGAACAGATTTTAAACAATAAATTCTTAGCGATAAATAGCGATTCTCAGAGAATAGCGATTGGGGAGGCCTAAGTCCAGCAATGATATTGATGTTGAAGAAAAGCTATCTGGATTCCTCGAACCAAGTGTGTGTGTTGTATAACATATTATTTTAAAAACACAACACACACACTTACACACATTCACAGACTCGCACACACACATAAGTAGTTTTTACATATATTTTTTTAAATTATTCACTTAAAGATTTTTTGTATGTTTAAATTTTTTTCCTTGTTTAGTTTTAGTTTACCATACTCTTGTGGCAGTAAAATACATATGTACGTAAACTGTAAAATACATAATAATATTCTTGTAATCCATGGGGGATCGGAACTGTCACGCCTTCATACAGGTTATACAGTAACCTAGTTAGGAGAACAGAACTGCACCCACTATAATTGTAGCAATTCTTTATATTTACCATGTATAAACTGTATACCCATGTATACTTAAAAATTATCAATACCTAATAATTAGGAAAATATTATAAAGAGGAAATATTTTGTTGTTTGTTTGTTTGTACCGAATAGGCTCCAAAACGACTGAACCGATTTGAAAAATTTTTTCACCAATAGAAAGCTACATTATTCCTGAGTGACATAGGCTATTTTTTTATCCCGAAAATGGGTCCTGTGGGGTGGTCTACGGGAGCGAAGCCGCGGGCAACAGCTAGTTTTCAATAAAGATATATTATATTACAGCCGGGACCTACCTACTACGGACATCAGAAGTATAAAATAGGATCCTTATCATTCACCTGATCGTATCTTAATTAATTTCAGGGAACAGGTTTCAGGTATTTCAGGTACTCTACGACAAAATATGTAAGTTTCTGTCTTCCTTACAGCTAACTTCTGTTGTTCTAATACAACAACACTACGAATTATCCTTCAAAGATTTAAGGTGTCACGATTATATACTTAAGTAGGCTGTATATATATACTTAAGTAGGCTATGTTAAACTTAACCAATGTCAAATCATGTTTTACTTGTAAAGCAAATATGTACACATCTTAATGTCCTTACAATAACAATTGTGATCAGTTACGGTATTGACTTTGATACTTTGAGAAGGTAATAGTTAAACTAACGTTACTTGAACTATTGAAGTGTTTAGGCCTTGTTCGAAAATGATTGTTGTGCCGTGTCTTCTTATAATAGTATATAATATAATAGTCGTGACGAACACTTGTCTATATAGAACCAATTTGTTATCAACTAAGGTTTATAGTTAATTTTATTAAGTAATGTACGTGTAAGTAGTTATTATAGATTGTTGAGTTTGTTTTGACGTGGACTTAGCATGTGACTTGTCTGTCCGTTTTGTTTTTGCTATGATCATTGATATATTTATTCTGTATTATCTTGTTTAAGTATATGCGTGTTCATAACATTTATTTTAAAATAATAATTTTGCTCAGCTACAGTATATTTTAAGGTATAGTAAATTGTAACGCTCTTGATCACTAAGAACGCGATGTAAGCACTAAGTTACTTTCTTATTTTGATTTTCGTGTCTAAGTTCAGTACTAATCTAATAAAATAAACCTTATATTCTGGTCACGTTGCACCTTTACAAAATTCTCGAGTTAGGAATTATAAGATTTCATCAAAAGTAAACAGCAATCATTATAATGTGCAATGGCATGGCCTTGGGCGCACGGTTGGCGCAGTGGTTGAGCGATTGGTTGCTGCGCTGCGTGTCACGGGTTCGATTCCCGCACGAAACAAATATTTTTATGACGTACAGATAGTTGTTCCGGGCTCCGGCTCTGGGTGTTGTGTTTGTGAGTTTATATGTTCGTAAACGCACCGACGATACAGGAAGAAATTTCTAGGGTGGGGCAACGTTTAAAAATATAAATATACATATGAAAAAAAAAAAGCAATCTCATCTGATGTAGCATTGGAAAGGTAGGTTTATAAACGTGGGCACAATTTTTTTAAATAACCAGCTTATTTTCGTATTATTATAATGAATAGTTAAGTTTATTTTGTCATTTTATTTATTTATTTTATTTATTTCAAAGTAATTACGACGTATAATGTCTATAGAATCTAAATCTACCTAATGTTTTAATCAACAGCCTGTCCCCCGATCAGTTTTTTTTTGGCTAGAAAAATAATAATTTTATTTAGTCCGTCAGTAAAATTATCAAATAATATTGGACCCGTATTTTTTGCTTTATCAAGTGGGGGCTTTTGATGTCACTTCGTTATATAAAGCGTAGTACACCGTGACGTCACACGATATTTCAATACACTGTACAGTCGTAATTTTTTGAACAAGAGGCAAAAAAAGACCGTGTCCAATCTTAGGTTATCTACTTACCTACAATATTTTAAGGTTCATGGTTACTAAATAGATATTTTTTGTCAACTATTCTCTTTTTAAATTTTTTTCCTATTCTGAATTCTGATTCTGAAATATTATTACCTGAAAAGCTGTCAAATTAGTACGGTTTGACACATTCTTAAGATAAATTACAAACATTTGGTATTTACTTAAAAACTTTCGCGTTTCATAATTGAAAAACAATATATCACGGGAATTTAACGCGTCTGTCTAGCCGGGACCACGGTCGTTGCAACACGGCAGAAACGTCGCGTTAAATAGGTAAATAAATAAACGAAATCATCGCGTTAAATTCCCTTGATATATTGTTTTTCAAGTACAAGTAAGGTGTTCTATACTTACTTGTACATTTCATAAGAAAAAAATAGTCTCGATCTTATTTGACTACGTCAGCAATTTGGTATTGCCTTTTTGGTGGATATATATTTTTAATATACTGAAAATTAAATTTATTTTCTCATCAAGAGACAGAGGCACATTCATTATAATGTCTAAAAAGTTAAAATCTGCAGTCTCTGTTTAGTCGGCAGTAGTCAGACAGTAGGTAAACACGAAGGCCCGCGTGTCATGCATTTTAAACATGTTACCCAATTTTACAAGGAATCCGTGTTTTACCTACTGATTTAAGGTCTCAGCTTGTAATATGTTATTTTAGTCTTGAAGATGTAGGTACGGATGTTTCTTTAAAAATAGTGGGCAGTTGATGGTGAAAAGGTTGAATGCCAATGAACGGTATTGAGCCAAGTCTCATAATTTTTTTCGACCCAATATATTATTTTAGCAATAAGTTACTGTTAATCTATTCAAATATTATGAAGAGTTAAAGTTTGTGAGGTTGTAGGGGGTAATCTCTGGATCTACTGAACCGATTTAGATGAAAGAACAATGGCAAAATCATAGCTGACTTAAATTTGAGCGTCTGAAAGTGAGTAATATACGAAAGACATTCTATTAATTGTCTACGTTTTTTAAAGTATAATTGGGTTGGTTCAAAACGGATGAAAAAAAACATAATAAATAAAAAGTTATTTGATTTTTTTAGTTGATTTCTTTAGCTCAGTGTTGCCATTATATATTTTATCTGCTCAGTGACAAGTAGTAACTATATTAAGTTATAATATCATAATTGTATTTATTGCAGTAAATACAATAATGATAGTTAACAATACAGTTTATGTCTAAGTGTAGATGTTCCTTGCAGGTTGGTAAGAATATTGTAGTGTAGTAAAATTAAATGAATTACTTTCAATTAATGATTGGCAAAAAGACGAGTATCCAAGTCTAAACAAAATATAGCTTGGTTGTTGACGACGACCTTTTGATACACGTCAAAGTCACTTAGTTCAAATATACTCTGTCCAAAGAGTATATTATACATTTCATGCTGAAATAACTAGGTAAGGGAAATATTAATGCGATATTCCCCTTTTATTTCCACGAAATTGAACACATTATTAAAAGTTACCTAGACATAACCTACAAAAGTTTATGACTGATTATTCTCGACATTCTCGAACAAAAATTCTTGCATAAACTAATTCAGAACATCACCCTGAGTTAAACCAGATATTTTTCATTTAATGACGTAGGAATTTAATCTCAGCTAAAACAATGTATGGGCACCTGTCATTGTTCTTTGGCATGGAGATAGTTTGAGACCCTGGGAAGGACATAGGATAGTTCGTATTCCCTTAGGATGATAAAACACTTTCTACGCGGACGAAGCCGCAGTCAGAAGCTAGTCTGCCTATAAATACAGAAGAATAACACAGAATAGATAGATGGAATCTTACTAATCCTACTACTATTATAAACGTGAGGATGGATGGGTGTTTTGTTGCTTTTCACGCAAAAACTACTGAACAGATTTTGATGAAACTTAACAGAAATATAGCTTATACATCATAATTACATACAGGCTATCTATACTTCTATATTATAATAAAGAGGAAATATATTTTTGTTTGTTTGTACCGAATAGGCTCCGAAACTACTTAACCGATTTATAAAAATCTTTCACCAATAGGAAGCTACATTGTTCTTGAGTGACTTAGGCTAGTGATTTTTATCCGGAAGACGGGTCCTTTTGGGTGGTCCACGGGAGCGAAGCCGCAGGGAACAGCTAGTAATTTATAAAGATACTAGCTGTTGCCCGCGGCTTCACTCCCGTGGACCGCCCCACAGGACCCGTTTCCGATAACGCGTCGCCAGACTTGGGAATCGCCCCGCACTCAATCTTGGTACGAAAAAGACTTAAAAATTTTAAAATTGGTTTGCAAATAATGTCAACGCATGATGTGGTCAGTGTAGGTACTTATCTTTTGACATGAAGATTGTAAGTGATCGAGTGCTTAAGATTACACTTAATTACAAGTCAAGCCCGTTCCATAAAAGAGGTTTTACAAGAATTTATATATAATCTGATTTAGCAAACATCTAGAGTGCTCGCTAGACCTCCTGTTTGTTTAAAGTTAATTGAAACAAGTTAACTTTTACGGTTAGAAGGATTACTAGTTTTGAGACGTAAGCCTATGCCAATTAAATTTAATTGCGTTAATTTGTAATTTTATAAAAAGTTAGAGGAAACGAACTGATTGAAATGTGTATGATTTTAGGGTTCCGTAGCCAAATGGCAAAAAACGGAACCCTTATGGATTTGTCATGTCTGTCTGTCTGTCAGTCCGTATGTCACTGCCACTTATTCCGAAACTATATGAACTATGCTGTTGAAACTTGGTAAGTAGATGTATTATGTGAACCGCATTACGATTTTCACACAAAAATAGAAAATAAACAAAAAATTTTAGGGGTTCCCCATACTAAGAACTGAAACTCATTTTTTTTTCCATCAAACCCATACGTATCTATGGATAGGTCTTAAAAATGATATTGAGGTTTCTAATATATATTTTTTCTAAACTGAATAGTTTGCGCGAAAGACACTTCCAAAGTGGTAAAATGTGTGCCTCCCTGTAACTTCTAAAATAAGAGAATGATAAAACTAAAAAAGATATATGATGTAAATTAAAATGTAACTTCCATGTAAACTTCCACCGAAAATTGGTTTGAACGAGATCTAGTAAGTAGTTTGTTTTTTAATACGTCATAAATCGTAAACCGCAATTCACCAAGTACGGAACCCTTCGTGCGCGAGTCCGACTCGCACTTGGCCGGCTTTTATTTGTATTAGCGGCTTCTAAAATGAGGTAGTATGATGATCTTCAATCTAACAAATATGTATTCTCAAACCTCCTGTACCATTACACCGATTCTTATGTGTAAAGATAGTGTATGTGGAGAAGTGTATCTATCACTGCAAACTACAACAGAAATATCAAATTTTACCATGGTCAGCTTCATCTCGATTCATCTGGTGCAGGCGCAACTTATCTGTTTTCGATACTTGTCAATCAGTTGTCATTTTACTAGTCCGCTTTCATAATGAAATTGGAAGAGGCAAAGTTTTGGGCTAGACAATCTAAATGACTGTCAGGGCAGCGATTTGAAGAAGAAAACCATCATACATACATACATAAACTCACGCCTTTCTCCCATGGGGGTAGGCAGAAACTACAGAGCGCCACCTGCTACGATCCTTACATACTTCTTTTGCTTCACTCACATTCATACATCTAGTCATACACACACGCCGGTTATGAGTACTGCGCACCTTGCCTTTCTGAAGAACATCACCTATAAGATCTATGTATGTCTTCCTAGGGCGTTCCCTCCCGGCGTTTCCATTCACGTCTGCCTTGTAAATACCTTTCGTTAGTCGCCTATCATTCATCCTCTCAACATGGCCAAACCATCTTAACATACTCTTTTCAATTTTAGTCACTACATCTTCTTTTAAACCACAACGTTGTCTTATTACCTCATTCCTCAATCTATCATTTAAGGTTACACCACACATACTTCGCAAGGACCGCATTTCTACTGCATTAATCCAACAAAACCATCATCTTTAGAAAAAAAATGTAAGTACAACATCATTCAGGCGGTAGGTAAAAGCGGCCAAAGTACCTAAATAAAAATACAATTTTATTAACACAGCTGCCTAGATTGTAAACAGCATAGTTTAATTTGGTCCTGTGACCTTAGTTCTGATCTCCTTTCAATCCTTTCAAATTAAGATGTTGATAAATTAGCTGCGTGACACCGAACCTAAGACCTTCACTAACGCGTTGTTACCGGACTCCTTAACGTGGTATTGCATCAGATTGGAGTTTATATTGCGCACGCGTTCTTTAACTACTGTAAGTGAACCTTCATTATGCTTAGTTAATTTATCTTTAGGATCTTGTTTCAATACACCTTTTTTATTAATCCTGTATTGTCACTCTCTCATAGCTTTTAACTTTTTTCCAAGTAATATAGCGGCATGCAAAAAACTATGGATATATCCAATACCACAGATGCTTTGCCTACACTGTTTGAAGAGGACACTCTTAAATTTGTGCTCTCCATGTAGAAGATCCGCAACGGAAAGACTTAAGGACTTATGTTTAAAACTTAAGCCGATCCTATAATTTAGTACCCGATATATTAGTAGGCAGCAGTGGTGGCCCAGTGGTATCGGCCGCGACTTACAAGTTGTAGGTCGTGGGTTCTAGCCCAGGCAGGCGCTTTACTTTGTGTAAATTATTTCATCACCACTGCTCTTAAAACGGTGAAGGAAAACATCGTTAGGAAACCGGCATGTCCTAGAACCAACAATTCGAAGACATGTAACATCCACCAACCCGCACTGTGCCCGCGTGGTGGATTACGGCCCATTCCCTCTCACAGAGGCCCGTGTCCCAGCAGTGGGAACATTAATAGGCTGATGATGTGATGTGATATTAGTATATATTTTTAATGTCCAATTATGCTTTATAAACGGCAGATTGAAATTGACAACTGCTCCAGCGTTTCACTCTGTATTACACCACAGCCGGTCAAACGAAGCAGCATCAAGAGTCTTTCTTCCGGCATAATTTCCCCTTGACTTTTCGAAAACCTAAAATGTAAGACCTTCTTTAAGCACTTACGAGTGATTTATCAGCTTTGCCGCCTACGCATACTACTTGGTAGTAGACGACTGACGCTAATAACAAACCTTGGAGCATTTCCTCGATGTCATAAACACGATGACTTCTCAGAAGAAATGCTGATAGCAATCTACCGTATACTTACCTGAGTCGAGGTCTTCTTTCTAGAGGTCATTCAAATATTTACATTGGTCTACGGTTCATGCGAAGACTGTGGTTGATTCATTTTATCCGTTGCAAATGAAACTGCCTTAGTTCGGTTTCATCGGAAACAAGAACATACCTACACGAATTGGACAGACGGATTCATCATCATCATTTTAACCGAAATACGACTTCTGCTGAACATATAGGCCTCCCCCAAGTGTCGCCACATTGACCGGTACCGTGCATCTCACAACCTGCGGCATCCCGCAACTTTAACCAATCATCAGTCCACATAGTAGGAGTCCTTCCGACGAAATTGCAGGCGTAGCAATTGATTGCAGGCGTTCGACACTAAAGCGTCTACATGTGCATGTCTCCCACAACTTACCAAAGCGATTTCTTTCTGGTCACTACCAAACGGTGTAGCGTAGATCAATGAAGCTAGCAGGCAGGTTTAGAAAATGTGGGTAATTACGAGGAAAGCAGGAAGAAGCTGTGCACGATGCCGACGCTACGTGCCTCGGATTGGGGCCATGTGGAGCAACGTTGATACTTATCCATAATTTCATCGACGCTCTCTTTTTCCATTCCGTATTGAATGAGATATAAAAATGGTTTCCGTGAATGAAGTAACAAACGGATAGCTTGTTAGCAATATCATTATTATACAATTAGTTATACGGCGATTACGCGATATCTTCACAGTGTGGTTGCAATATGGGAAAAAACTTTCATGCAAATTCGTTTCTTTTTAATTTTGAAATAAGGCTGCTTGGATTTTATTAGAATGATACTGAACTCTGCAGTAAGCTGAGGATAAAGATGATAGCAAGACACTCAACTATTGACCAATCGGTAGTCTGTATAACCCCAGATTTCTGAATTCAGTATTATGAATTAAGAACGATTCAAACCCTAATTCAATGTCAAAATTTGACAGGTTTCCAGGCTTAAGTATGTTTTGACTAATACTGAAGTTACTCAACTTCAAATGCTTAATTCAGAAATCGGGAGTAAGACTACCAACTATTTAAAATCGGGAACCTTACTTTATTTGCTATCAACTCCTTCGCTGTCATACGGTTCATGAAGGATACAGAGCTATAATGCGATCGTGTTCTATTTGCTCTGACGCAAAGAATCTCGTGCTTACACCAATTGTAAAGTACAGTTGACCCAAATAGATGATCACGTGAAAAATTTCCCTCTCACTGAATTACCTTTCTCAATTGTGTGACATGTGACCCGACAATTTGCCATGTGACTATCGTCACGAGTCCTATTGGCTCCTTTTGTGAAGGATGTACGGAGTGTAATCATTATTGCTAAATTACGCTTGAGAATAGACGGCTCTCTGTGGGTTTGGAATTTTCGAGATGCTTTCGATGATTTGAACACGTTCGGTCACTCTTTAGAGTATAATTTTAAAGTAAATATTATTTTTTTCCAGTTAGCCAGAATGTTATCTAGGAACGGAGGGACACAATTACATTTTACCAGCGATTACTGAAAAGTTCAAAATGTCTGAATATTTTTGACACACACTACCGTAAATAGTGTAATTTAGGACATTCTGTATCCCTGATACAATGTCATATTGTATATAGTTCAGTATTTTGTTTACATTGTTGTATTATAAAATAATACAAAATTGCAATTTGTTTTGTAACATGTTCATAACTCTTCAAGGCTTCTTCTGTTGGGGTCAGTTACAGGTTAAGGAGATTCAGACTAGGTTGACGTGTTTTTGGATTTTAATAATAGAACCTGTTCTGCGTGATGCTCACATGTACACAACTGAAATATTCGCTATTTGGGACCAAATAACTAACTGTGTTAACTTATTTATTATAATTTTTTGATGATGATGATATAGAAAAAAAGAATTACTTATATTTGATGGCAAGACGGGCGCGGGGGAGTTGGCGGACATGTTCATGAGGCACTTTCGGGTAGCCTCGCGACTGCCATCGAAGGCGAGGGATCGTGACCCCAAGGGAGGTTTGACCTCCCCAGCGCTCTTCAGCCTATACGTCAATAAGTTGATTGAGGAGCTCAGTGGTACAGGTGTCGGATGCTCCATTGATGGGCAGATGATAAATAGCATAAGTTACGACGATGACATGGTACTGCTGAGCCCTTCAATTAACGGACTCAGACGGTTGCTTCAGGTGTATGAAGGATACGCCGAAGCACATGGCCTCCTGTATAATGTGGGGAAGAGTGAGGTAATGGTTTTCAGGGTGGGTACCAAGAAGCCTAGGGTAGTTCCTCCAGTGTGTCTTTATGGTGTGCCACTAAAGAGGGTGACAAAATTTAAATACCTAGGTCACATCTTAAACGAGCATCTGCACGATGACGATGACATCGAGAGGGAACGGAGGGCGTTGTCAGTCCGATGTAATATAATGGCCCGCAGGTTTGCACGATGTACGAGGAAAGTGAAAATTACACTTTTCAAGGCGTATTGCCAGACCTTCTACACGTGCAGCCTGTGGATTAGACATACGCAGAGGGCTTACAACGTGCTCCGGATCCAGCATCCCTGATGCACAGGATGCGGGGGAGCGTAAACGGTATCCTTAAGGTTATTGCGGATAAACCGGACTGCCCTTTCCTGGGGTACTGGACCCGCTTGCACAGCGGCGGCTCCAGTGCAACGGGAAATAGGTACATGAACTGATTTGGATTATTTATTTGTTATTTTATTTTTATTGTGTGTACCTATGCATTATTGTTTTTATTAGGTTGACATTATTAATTTATGTAAATTAACTAACATAGTCATAAGTGTTTACTAACAAAATATGGATCATGGTCCGAAATAAATGATAAAAAAAAAAATATTGAAACTAATTATTTAATCCAAACACTTTTGTTATAGGTAAGAAAAACTATACCAAACATATTCAAATATTCCTTTCTGGATATTCATTACCTACTAAATTCTGCGACATAAACAAAGGAATTCGCTCAATAGTTTCATGTTTACATAACTCCATTATCAAATTGTTCTTAAATGCAATGTGACAATATCGTGACATTGCTGATGTATCTAACTGTAGAATCATGGCTAAGGTCTTCGAAACTGTAAAGTCGATATGTAAATAAATAAAAAAGAAGGTTACAACTAGCGTTATTTCAGTTAACGGTAGGTAAACTTAAGCGCAAATAGACTGATTTGGAGCATATAGTTCATAGAGTTGCCAACAATTTCAATATCTTACCTATTTTTTAGACCATATTAAATTTCTGCTAGATATGAGTGCTGACTAGTGTCTTCCACAATGTGAATTTTCTTCCATCCATTCCATCAAGTGAATAATGTCACACTGTTTTGTTGCCAGTTTTAATGTTTATCCCAAGTTAACAGTGTCATCAGGATGCGGTCTACCCTACACTCGTTATCCTCAATAAGCTCCAATAGCCTGCAACTTCAACAAACTAAAAACATCCTTACATAAGCTTCTGTAAGCCCTCACTTCACTGACACGGCGTATGTTACACGATAGTGTTAATTGGACCGTATCAGAGGCTTCTAAGTATTATGTTCGAGGTGATCTGCCGGTGACCTAGCCCAGGTCGACAATAAGGAGTACGTTATTGTGCGCGAGCGCCGATAAAAGTGCCGCCCAGCTATAAGTCAATTATTTCTGTGATAGGAGAGATATGCGTCATGTGACGTGGTTACAGTACTTGCTCTTTTATGATTGACCTAGAGTTCTTGCTCTCGATAAGATGAATTCATTATGCATTTATTATCGGTATCTGTGCTATAATTAGCTTATCAAAGGTAAAGAGACCACACGCGAAGACGTCTCTCACGTTGTATCACAAATTCGCAATCTTCTTCTTTCTTCTTTTTCGTGTGAGGATGTGGCCTCTGGTGTCAGAGTTAATTAAGGGCCTACATACGCTTTAGTGCCGTAAAACGGCAACTTTCTAAATCATACTCCTTAGTAACGGCTAAGTTAAAAGGTTTGAAAAAAAAAAATATTTACTACTGATTCATGTACATAATTTTGAACACAAGGTTTTTACATGTAACTAATAGTTTTGCTTTAAAAAACAACACGATAATTTTCGCAATTTTTGGAAACTCCTCCAGAACGACTTGGATGTTTAAAAATATTTTTACACAGAAAAATTTATGGCTGGTATTTCTTCATAACTAACATAGCATATGTAAATCAAATAATATTTTGCAAACAAAACTGTTCAAACGGAGGTTCAATTTTGATATTTTGGCATCGAGCGGGCGCACGGCCAGTACTGCATTAGCATTGGTGTGTATTTAGCCTTAAGCCGCCTCTGGGAACCCTACAGACCTCTGACTTGGCTAAATCGCAATAAATAACATAAAAATGTAGAATAAGGAGAAGCCGACCAAGCCACTTTGACATGGTTAGGAAAACGAAAATTTTGTCAGTCATTGTAATTCAAAAACAGTAACGTGGTCAGTTTAGGAGTTGTGGCAATGATTGGGGAAGGCTTATGACCAGCTACTGTGTACATTTTCCACCACAATCATGCCTCAGACTCTGAAGCAATATCTGTTTGTCAAAAAAATTTGTTTGTGTGGAAATAAAACCCATAATATATTGCAGAAAGCGGCTTCCCAACCATGCCTAGCATGTTAACCATTAGTTGTATTATCTAATTACCACGTCAACAAAACATGCTGAAATTGCCCCAGCATTCCTAGATTTCCATTGCCACATAATCCGCCGTCATATTTTTTGTGCATAATCGTGGCAATAGTGAAATTGCGACAGGATACCGATGCCGTGGGGCTAGAGAGCTGTTTGAAAGAAAATGGCGCCAGAACCAGTAGAACGCTATCTTAAATGTGTTTTTAAAATAGGTATCATTTATATTATTTGCCCATAATTATAATGATTTTATCATAGATATATTTGCGTAGCAAAAAAATCTAAATCTATGGATTTTATATTGCTAAGTGTAATAATAATTTTGCATCATAGTTAATAATATCTCTCCCATTGTAAAATCTAGGGCTAAGGCAAGACTAGTCAATATAAACCAAATCATATTTTCTTTCTCATTTCGACTTATATAAAGTCTCGTAGGTAGCTATGCACAGACCAGGTGTCACCAAAATAAGACGGACCGCAGTCCGGATCCGTACCGCCGACTTATTTTGTGTGGACGTTAATTAATCAGTACAATAAATTTTTGGAGTAGACTTTCCGATGAACATCTGACAATGACCTGCGCCAGCTTTAGTCCAAACTTTGGACGGATAGTTCAGGGAAAAAAAAATAAAAAACACATGAAAAAAAAAGGTACTTAGTAAATACAGGTGACGATGTAAAGGCGGGGCTTAAACCTTACGGACCGCGACGTTCATATTATTTTTAAGAAACGGACCCGAAATTAAAGTAGTTGGTGACCCCTGGCATAGACCATTTAAAGTTGTGCCTCTAATAATTAATGAAGCTGTTTATTTATTCTCAAAGTGACATGTAATAAAAATGTAATGATTTTATGTTCTCCAGAAGGCTAACGCGAGGCCGCTTGCGAGATTGTAGGAAAACATTTTATATCTCCTAGTTTTCCTTCAATTTTGATAGCGTAGTTCATTTTAGACGTTCGCTTGTTTTCCTTCTCGAGATCCGTGACGGAAACAACTATGTTCAGGTTCCAATTGTCATAATCTAGATCTTAAATATTATTAAACCTAAATCTAAAACATAGGTTACATTAAGGAAGTCTATGCCCCGTTTATCGTGCGTCGAATCATTTTGGCTTCCGTTTTTTTCTGTTAGACTTTTAATTCGGTCACATTTGCGGGTCATACTTGGCCAGAGATCACATTTTGCAGACGTTCGGAAGGAGAAAAGGGTGGCTTTTGCCCATCAACGGGGCAAAAATTAGGGTAGCAAAACAAAGAAGATTTAATAATGGTTTCTCTAAGTGTTACGTTAATCTGTCTGTAAGTGGTTAACTATTGATTCAATAGGAAGTAGTTAAAGTTGTGTAAGCGGTGACAGCTGGTTAGTTCATCACTTACGTATGCAACAGTGGCTAACGAACCGAACATAATCACAGAACTGTTCTTAGTGACGCGTGGAGGCAAGATCTTTTCAGTAAATCCCGTAAATCATATGACACTTAGCAGAACCAATCAGAGGCAAATGGTACCTTCTTTGACGTCTCTGTTTAAGGAGAAGCTTTCGTTCTTTAGTAGAACAACTACACAGGCTTATTTTTATCAGTAGAGCTCTTTTCCAAACCTTACCGCCACACAGTATCTCAGCAATGTTTGCTGATTCTTAAGGTTTTCTTAAAATGATACATTAGACACTTCAACATTAGGTTGTTGCAGAGCACGCCTAATCACGTTTTTGATCAGGGGTGTCCGATCAGAACCTACCGTCTTTTGAAAAAGAAGTGGTAGGTACCTATAAACTACCATTTCATTTTTAGGGTTCCGTACCCAAAGGGTAAAAACGGGATCCTATTACTGAGACTCCGCGATCCGTCTGTCTGTCTGTCTGTCTGTCCGTCTGTCACCAGGCTGTATCTAATGAACCGTGATAGCTAGACAGTTGAAATTTTCACAGATGATGTATTTCTGTTGTCGCTATAATACTAAAAACAGAATTAAATAAACATTTAAGAGGGGGCTCCCATACAACAAACGTGATTTTTTTGCCGTTTTTTGCGATAATGGTACGGAACCCTTCGTGCACGAGTCCGACTCGCACTTTTTTTTTGTTTCTATTTCTATTTAGTCCGTCAGTGAGATTAACAAATAATATTGGATCCGTGTTTTTGCTTTATTTTAAATGAAAATTGACAAAGATCAAAATCAAAAAGCGCATCAAACTTCAGAAGTGGGGGCTTGCGACATCACTTTGTCAGGATAAAGTGTAGCTCACCGTGACGTCACACGATATTTCAACGCAGTGTACCAGCGTAATTTTTTGTTTAAGGCGCCGATTCCCTTGAGTAGCTGATTTTAAAATGAGAATCACGTCTAAACAGTTAGTCGTAATATTTTGGAATAAATATATGTTAAATTAGACCATTTTTTTTATAATTTGATCTAAGAAAATTTTGAGTTTTATTCGTATAACATAGTGTAATTAATTTGTAAAGTTAAGTCTAATACGGACAAAAATACGACAATCACACCAAAACCGCTCACTATCTAAAAGACAATTTAATTATCTACATTTTGATCTGAGGGTTTTTTTCTAAAGTCATAAGGTAATAAGGAAAGTACAAAATTCACCAAATTTAGGGTCGCGCGGCTGTGAAACGAGGGCGCGTTGTGTTCCCTCAAGGTCGTTGGCGTTAGTCGTCGTCTTAAGTGGAAAAGAAAAAACGTGGCCAATATTTTTAGGTTATAGGTATAACTAACGTATGATTTTTAATTTCGTAGACTAAACTGACAGCTGCTAATGCAGTTCATCATCTGCCTAGCCTTTTCCCAACTATATTGGGGTCGGCTTCCAGTCTTACCGGATTCAGCTGAGTACCAGTGTTTTACATGGAGCGACTGCCTATCTGACCTCCACAACCCAGTAACTGAGTAACACGGTGCCCTTGGCAAGACTGGTGTCAGATCTCAAGCTTCTGACTACCCGTAACGACTGTCAAAGATCTTCAAATGACAGCCGGGACCAACGGCTTAGCGTGCTTTCCGAGGCACGGAGGAAACTCGGTATATTGAAATGGTCACCCATCCACTGACCGACCTCTTCAAGCGTTGCTTAACCTTGATGATCGACCCGTGCGGCTGTTATTATTTAGCCACGAGCTCCTCTCAGCTGCTAATGCAGTTATTTTTTTGTTAATGTTGTAAGTGCGGAGCATAGTGTTGTAGATAAGGCTCAATCATAAGTGATTCATCGAATCGATGTGTCATGAATCCTCAATTTAATTTTACTAATTGGTGTAAATAAACGTTTTATGAATATAAACGTAATATATTTATATAAACAGTATTCATACACATAGTATATAAAGTTTTATTGTGTTATAAATGAAATCAACAATAAAATAAATGCGATCGATAAAATGAAGTCTGACATCAATGAGTAGAAACTAAATAAGGGCCGCTAGTTTCTTAACAAATGTATTTTTTTTGCCGTGAAATAATTCCATTTTCGATTTACTTCGATTTTCGATCAACTTTCGATCACTTAGGATAGTCGTCAGGATACGACACTATTTTTATGTAACGATAATGACAACCCCCCAAATGTCAGTTTAGTCTACGAAATTAAAAATCAGAGTATAAATAGATATTTTTTGTCTACATCCCTGTTGGTACGTAATAGAAAAATATTAAGACAGGCGCAAAAAAGTATATTAAGTTCTTAGTATTTAAATAAGTTCTCAGAAAATTTATTAACTATTTATTAGACGTACATAAATTGTATTATGACTTCTGCATTAGGTGCTATTAATAATACTAAATATTAATTTAGCAAAGTAATTACTTGCTGTGTAATCCATGAGCATACTATTAAAACGTCAACTCATTCGGATTACAATTAAAGAGCACGATTTATTACGAGCGAATATGATTAAAGCTAGATTACATTGGTAACACATGTTGGGACCAGTGTTTGGGCCAACAATGCTGGCCTAACAATGTAATAACAGCCGCACGGGTCCATCTTAAGGCGCCGATCCCCTTGAGTGGCTAATTTTAAAATGAGAATCACGTCTAGACGGCTAGTCGTAATTTTTTGGAAAAAATATATGTTACATTAGACCATTTTCTTAATAATTTCATCTAAGAAATTTTTGAGTTTTATTCGTATGATGACATAGTGTAATTAATTTGTAAAGTTGAGTTTAAAACGGACAAAAACACGACAATCACACCAAAATCGATGAGCGTATTTTATTGAAATTGACACCATCTCAAAGACAATTTAATTATCTACATTACAAGTTTTTTTTTTTAAAGTCATATCATCATCATCATCATCATCATATAATAAATCTGTAGAAAAATATTTTTTGTACATCGAAAAAAAATCAAAAAAAAATAGCCAGGGTGTTAAAGAATAACCAACAGAACCCATTTCTAGCATTTTTGTCTGTTTGTCTGTTTATCTGTTTGTCTGTTTATTTGTGCACGCATCACGTGAAATGTACGAAACCAATGTAGATAACTTTTATACATAAAAATTGTGCGTATCTTGAAGAATTACTTAGTTTTTGTTTCATCGCAATCGGTTCACTCTATCAAAAGTTAGATGAATTTAAAGTGTTCAAGAAGTAAAATTATCACAGCTCACGCAATTCTGTTACTCGGACAGTTGAACTCGCTATTCGATAGATGGCGTTGTGCATTTAAAGTCATTTTCTGAATCGCGGTGTTAAGATTTTACGCGAAAGAATGAGACTAGAAAAAAAACTTGGTATGTATATTTTTGAGTATGTGGAGTAGCCAGGCAGGCTGGTAAGTATGGTAGGTAGAGTTGGCAGGCAGATGACGGGAGCGAAGCCACGGGCACAGCTAGTATAATAATAAGGAAAGTACAAAAAACTTCAAAATGTTGGGTCGCGCGGGTGTGCAACGAGTGCGCGTTTTGTTACCTCAAGGTCGTTGGCGTTAGTCGTCGTCTTAAATGTTAAAAGGAACACTTGCCAAGGTCAGACGCCTTCATTCCGAAACTCCTCTGTGCCTCGGAAGCACGCGACCATTATAGCTTAATAATGGTCACTTCCCGGTAGGCAGAAGCCGGGCAATCTACCAGTATTGCCAAGGGGTATCATATTACCCAGTTACTGACTTACTGGGTTGTGGAGAACTAGGAAAAAAAAGTATTCAGTTGCATCGGGTTAGTCTTGAAGCCGACCCCAACATACTCGTAGTTGACCCAAAAAATATTCCTTAGCAAGTAGCTCCTAGTTGGTAGTTTTGCATAAATTAATGAAATTTATTTCGTTACACATGTTCTTATCTGAGTAGCATAATTAGGTAATCATTACTAGGATATAGGTAATTAGAGAGGATACAATTAAAAACGCTTAAGAGTCGACTAATTTATTGACCTAGACATAAATATTAACTCAGATTATCGCTTCGCATATATTGTTATAGCGGTTTGAGAAACCTCATCATCCTTGTGTCTATTATGAAAAGTGGACTGTATTTGAAGGGTTCTGGTAATTGTGCGTTGAAAATAAGCGGGAAAATATTCACGGATCAATTCGGGCGATCTAGTATGGGAATGAGGGAAGTAGTACGCCTTACCTTGTGGTGATCGAAGCCAGGCCACGTATGGCGGCGAGCTGGTGTTCTTTGAAGTTTCGGTTCGTTCTGGCGACCTGTCATCAAGGCGTACATGAAGGGAAAATGAATGAGGAAGGAACGAGATAATTAGGATATCGATCGCCCGCGAAATCTCAAATGCATTTGTCTATGTATTCGGTCTTTGATTTATGACCTTTACAAGAGATGGCGCTACCATATATATTAATTTATAGTTTTAATTTAAGTACTACTCCTTGAACAACACTGACGCAAAACATAAATTCACAACTATATTGATCGGTGGATTTAGCAGAGGATTACACACTGTTCCAGCTACGTTAAATTATCATGTCTTATGTGAATGAGAATATTGTTATCTACTGAGCTGCTAGAGAAATAAGGGGGTATCCAATCCAGGAGGAACTCATAATGTCCTGGGTTGGATAATTCCTGGCTTGGCAATAGCGCTTACACTGCTAGACCAACGAGGCAGTTGCAATTTAAAAGTCGAATTATTTGGACTTCGAGTTTTCGCTGGTTCAAATGTTGGCTCCAATGCATGAGTCAGCCTCATGCTCTAGTACACTCGTGAGAAACTGTCTAGCTGCGGAGGCACTAGCCAGCAAATCGTGATAATTTCAGAGTTTATGCTGTTCATTGTGATTTTAATTCACTTTTCGCTAATTATAACTTTAATTGAAGTGGTAATGAATATAAATTAAGAGATGAAGTTACAAAATACTCGAATTTTGTCTGTTTACTTTCATTTAAAATAGAAAGTAGTCGGTAATACATTTCATACACTTAATAAATTGCATTCAGTGAAATGGCGTTATGAATATTATTTTGACATTTTATTATTTGTTGTCGGGCGAGGTGAAATGCATTAGTGTCGTCGTTTTTATGCAAAAACCTGTAAATTTATTCAAACTTCTTAATTTTTGGTGTCAATATTCTTGACCTGTAGAAATTTAACGATGAGAGATTATTTTAATATTTGTACATTTTTCTAGAAAATTCTCACGCATAAGTTGCTTTTAAAGAACAACCGGTTTTGTTGGTACTGGATGCTTGGAGGATCAATATAGTCACTAAATAAAAATAAGTTCTATGTTGATTGAAGATCAAAGTCCTTAAATTAAACCTTTTGAATTAGTAGTTTGAAGGAGTCCGAGAAGACTGTTACGGAGTGAGCTAATTTCATATAGCTCGTACAGTCATGCTGAAACGAGGAAGACAATGATAGAAACAAACGAACTGTGTACAACCTTATAGCACTTGTAATGTTTCGTAGTCTACTTTTTGCTGTGTGCAAAAGTTTCGCTAGTGGCGACCCCGTACCGAAAGAGGTAGTATTGTAAATCTTACCACAAGGTGAAACGTCGACCTGGTGAAGGCCGCAGGAGTCTACTGGAAGTCCACGAGAAGCACGGTGTCGGTCAATGTGCTGATGTTTGAGGCTGGCCAATGTCCAGCAGTGGACGTATTTCGACTAAAATAATGACGATGATAGTGATTATCTGCAAGCAAATGTATTAACATAGTCTTTTTATCTTTCACTGAACCAAAATGGTGTACGAAATGCATGTGCGAGAGTTTTATTGACCGAAAAATATTTCACGAATGAAAACGAAAGTGTTTTGAGTGAAAGTGACATAAGACCACATTTTTTTGTAATAATTAGCTATAAGGTTACGTAAGAACTCTTTTAAATATTCAGGGCCTTAAATACCTAAGTAGAATTTTATTTAAGAGGTAATTACTGTTAAAGGGCTCCTAAGTGACATGTTTGTGATTAAGAAAATTGAGAAAAGACTGCTGCAACTGGTGAAATGAATGTGGGAGTACTATGGCCACCCCCAGAACCACTAAGCCTTCATAGAATGGTTTGACGTTCCAAGGGACCTTTCTGATTGCGCGAAGCAGTTTATCGCCTAGGCTTATTTTCTAAGAAAATGTTGAAAAAAACATGTAAAAACAATGTACTTTCTGAAAGCACATCTTAAGGCTTCTGTGTAACCCTTTTGGAGAACACTGGTGTGAAGTTTATGTTTATTTATTTATTATATACTTTATTGTACACCACAAAAACATACGGAACAAACATTTACAAACACAAGTATACAATGGGCGGTGTTTAGACAATCTCTTACAGACAACCTTTGGATGGACTGAACAAGAGGAGATGAACTTAAGGCTGTCAGTGTAACATATATCATACATAATATTACTTACACCTAATAAAATACAAATATTATACAATACTACATAATAGACTAATAAATATCAAATATATGACAGAGAAAGGAGAAAAAATACAAATTATAGTGAAAGGTAATTTTATTAAATCCATTTTTATTAAATGTTGGCAGTGTTCGAGCACGTCTTATTTCAATAGGTAATACATTCCACAACAGGGGGTGACCATAAGCTCTTAGAGTAAGGTTATTTTGAGATCGCGTAAGTGACAGATATTCAAGTCATATACATCTGTCCCTTACACACACTGAGCTGCTTGAATCGTAAAAGATTTGGATTTGTCAAAGAAGGAAGTGGAATGCATACGCATACTCAATTGTTTATAGGTTGTGGGATACGTATGTCTGTCTTAAATACAATGATCCGTTTATATCCTTTTCTATGCATTGATTTCCTCACAGTCCACTCACAATTCCAACCTACATTTAAAATGATTTATTTACTTATAATATAACATTAAAATCATGTGCCTATTGCCTATTCAAGGCTGCACTTTTAGTCCTTAACATAATATTCATGTTACGAGAATCCGACAACACGTCATGATTTCTCCGGTCGGTATTTGCACAGGTGCCACGTTATTATGAAATTGATATATCCAATTATGATAACAGATATATAATATGTCGGGTTTAGTCAATAGTACGGACGTTAAAACAAATCGCAAGCACGCCATCTGGCGGCAAAGCAAGCACAACTACGCATTGGCGCGCTTTTTCTAACCGCTTGCGTAGTGGGGACGGCAGAATATGGCAGTTGAGTACTGACAGCCGTAGAGCTAAGACGTCGTAGAAACCGTAATATAAGTAAGCAAGAATGTAACTTGTGTCTATTTTAATATACTCAGTGTATCGAATAATTTGTGTGATTTAATTTTCACGATTCTACCTAACGACCTGCCCACACATGATGTTTTAACCTAAGGGAATACAATCCTGACTTCCCGATGGTTTACATCTATCGGCCAGCCTTGATGCGACATATATGTATGTGAACAGTCTGGTAAGAACTATAGGAGCCTCCGTCCTAAAATGGCTTGGTGTTTAATTTAATTTTATTGTCTATGTATATTTCCCTTTCCTAGTGTATTTTCCTTCTGGCCTAGGACTATAGACCTATGGTGCATCCATCCATCATATTATGGGGACTTTTGTCACTCTTGAACTTTTCCGAAAACTTATTACCAGTTGTTGTCACGATGATTGGGTAGGCCTATTGATGCTAGTATTGTATTATCTGTGATCATACTATAAATAAAATTATGTAAATAAACGTCTTTAAAATGTTTATGATTTTCTAACGCGATGTTATTAATTGTATGATGTAACTTTGACAGTCTCGGACCCTGGAGTCCCGGTCCTTTGAAATACATGAAAGGGCCGAAGCCAACTTGCAGAGGCCTTGTTAGGCATGTATCAGGAAATGTGACACCAACCGACGATTATCCCTGTATGCACTACGCAAGTGTACCCAAGGGCAATCCCCGGTTGGTGCAGGACTATTGTTTTGCAAAATATGGAGAAAATGTATTGGGCTATGGGGCCGGAAGGTTTAGTGGATCGGTTGTCTAAAACTATAGGAGGATTAATGGCCCCTGCCTGACCGCTGGTTAACTACACGGCTATAATATGGCAGGGGGTGACCTGTACACTCAATTAATGGGCCCCCATAAAGGGTCGCTAGCACTTAAGTGACGTAGCGCCAAGGGGGCAATATATCCGGAGGTGCTTGAGGAGTGGAGAGGTATACCACGGCTATCAGGACAATCCCGAAAGTACGGTAATGATGTAACTTTATTATTAATCATTTCATTTTCTTTGAATATTATTCATTTATTTTTGAAGCCAATTAGCGAGCTTACAATAGTAATATATTATTTACTGTACAGTAAGTATTTGTACTAGGTATTTGTTGTTACGGTAATACCTAATTAGGCAACGGTAAATATTAACTAAATGCATTTTAATCGATTATATTATGCTTTATAATAATAATACTATAGTGTCTTGCCTGTTATTAAATAATAACTATAGAAATATTAAAATTAAAATGTGACTTATTATGTTCGCTATTATAAGAGTACCCGCTTTTTTAGACAGAGACAGAAACGACGATGGAGTGAGCTTACCCAGAATAAGCCTGTTCACTCTAACTTTGAAGAGATTCGGGTTGAATGCGTTCGGAAACACAGACGCAGGTAGTGAGTTCCATTCATTCGCTGTCCGCATTATAAAGGATGTTTGGAAGCGCTTGGTTCGAATTGGTGGAATGGCAACAAGGTAAGTATGATAACTTGCAGTGCGTCTAGAAGTCCGATGGTAGAAGGGGGCTGGTGGGATGAGGTCGTGGAGTTCTTGAGCACACTCACCGAAGTACAGTCTGTAGAAGACCGACAAGCAGGCAACTATGCGGCGATGAGCCAAGCTGTTAAGTTTGGCGTCTACCAGTTCAACGTCGCCAATTAGCCTCTTGGCTCTGCGTTCCACTGGAGCAAGTGCGGCAGGCTGATACTTAGCTGAGCCATCCCAAAAAGGTGGCTGCAATACTCCATGCAGGATCGGACTTGCGCTTTGTATAGGGTTACAAGCTGTCCAGGCGTAAAGTATCGCTTCACTCTATTTAGGATGCCCAGTTTTTTGGCCGCAATTTGGGCTTTATACTCAATGGAGGCGCCGAAGTTGAGACTGGATGTCAACTCCATGCCTAGGAGCTCGAGCCGAGATTTATTTTATATTTATTTACTATTTTGATGGATTTGTTCTTGACTCTAGTCTAGGTCAGAAGTGACAGAGACAGAGATTTGCATAGAAATCATACAAGAAGGGTTCGTTGATCCATTCCAATCCTAGGTCCTTACAGGGAAAACTATAATAAAATTTTACCATTCCTTATACATTATAAGACATGATAAGCTAATAAACCATTCGGATATATACTAAGGAAAAGGCCACCTTATGGAAGGTTCGTAACCGGCCTTGCAATTTTTAAAAAGAAGATGCTCAAATGAAATTCAAGTATCTGAACAAACTGGTTATTTTTCTTATCAATCGTACCGGTTGCAAAACATGTTATTTTGTAACAAAAAATGCATTCAGACAAAATATATGACGGTGATCTTTACCCTAAAAACCATTTATTGAAGACCTGTTTATTGGGTAGTGGCTGCTGTGCTCTCAGTTCCACTCTTTTTAGGGTTCCGAAGTCAACAAGGAACCCTTATAATTTCGCTATGTCCGTCTGTCCGTCCGCAGCTTAGCTCAGAGACTCTTCTTTCTATAAAGCTATAAATTGACATGGATATACATATCAATAACCTCGGTAGGTATCTCGTATATACGTAAAGTGGGGATGTTTTTTGTTCTCGTCTATACCATGGTGTCGAGTATCATGCCATTTAAAAATATTACGGGTCTGATAAAACCATTTTTCGATTCAGAGATCCGTTTGCGTAAAGTTAAGCTTTTAATAGCAAATTTTAGTTATAGTCATGTGCCCCCCCCCTGCCAGCGAATTGGTTGCTTTTGGTTATGTTTATATTAATAATGATTAAGCTCGAAAAACGCATTGGAGTGGGCGGAGTCGTCGGCAGTACCGGTCTGTACGGCGCATGCGCGTGGGGTAGTCTATTTAGTGCAGAAGTATTTTTGACGTTTTGTAATCTAAAGTCAAACTAGATGCGATTGCCAAACAAATTCCGATACCCGACCATAGATGGCGGTATTCTCAGTGGTCGCAATTTTAAACTTAATTGCGTTTGCCGTAAGGTTGACATTCGTGTCATAGGTCGATATCTACTACTATAATTAAGAATTTGATTTTACTTTTTGATAGTTGAGTAGGTTGTTTGAAAATACTCATACTAAAATATTTGTTTTTGGTTTGTAAATATTTGGAGATTTTAACGAAGACTATCTCCGTAACGGCAATACTGCATTATTCAAATAAAAAAACATTCATAAGTGACACTGGTTATAAATCCTTATTACAAACGCTTGTTTCTATCCGCGGTGGTACTCAAACAGATAATATTTTTTCTAACTTCACTTGTGGTAGGATTTTATAACTCCTTCAGTTAATCGTCCTATGTGGGCTGATTTTTAAACGTTGTGAGCCGCTGAAACCGTTTTAATGTTCATGTAACAACAACCCTCTTCTTAGTCTGCATTATTATGCAACTCCGGAACCCTACTACTGCGCGTGGCCCAACATGCACTTTGCTGGTTTTTTTATTAATGTAGTGAGCTACTGTTTGAGATCGTGGTTGCGGAATCTGGGTCAAAAAGTGGACCTGGAGTTTTTCTACATGAAGATCTTAGTAGTTAACAGGAATTCCAATGAAGTGGAGTCGGGTTAACAGCAAAACTCTCGCCATTGGCAAAAGATGAAATATTTATTGTTACTTATTAATACTATAAATGTGAAAGTTTGGATGGATATGTATGTTCGTAACTCAATCACGCCAGAAAGGCTGAAAGGATCTGGATGAAATTTGCCACAGATATAGATTATAGTCTGGAATATAATAGCACGTAAGATACATTTTATCCCGGGAAAATGTTCCCTTGGGATGATTTCCGACATTCACGCGGGCGAAGCCGCTGGCAGAAACTATAGTAATATTATAAAGGCGATAGTTTGTTAGTGTGTTTGTATGTTTGTTACTTTTTCACGCAAAATCTACTGAGCGGGTCTAGATGAAATTTGATACCTACAAAGATAGATTATAGTCTAGAGTAGCACATAGTATACTTTTGTCTAGGGAACTCTATACTATATAATATAATATATTATATTATTATTTTTAGGCTTATGTTTAACTTACCACCAGATATAGTAACATATAACAGACAAAAATAGTAAATGATCACCAAAATTAAACCCGCATCTTATTGTAAAATTATAACCAAAGTTTTAACATCTCGCTATCCTGTTTAGGCAAAATGACTCCAAATAATCATTGTTAACCCAAAAGTAGTAAATGATCACCAAAAGTAGTAAATGATCACCAAAATTAAACCAATGACCAAAAAGATTATAAAATTTCTGGGAGCAACTTGGAAGTAGCGCTCGCCGGCCGCTGCCGCGGCACCGCTCGCTTTGCTCGCTCGGCTCGCGCGCGGTTGGTCACAGTTCTAACCTAACCTAACCTATTTTACAACATTAAATAGCGCAATAATTTGCTATTAAAATTTGGTGATCAATTTACTAAATTTGGTGATCAATTTACTAAATTTGGGTTTCATAGTACAATTTTAGGTAATAGAGGTTATGGTCACAAAGTAATTTTAGGTGGTCATTATATTTATCCCCTTATTTTTATAATAATTTGTTTGTTTGTTTGAACGCGCTAATCTCAGGAACTACTGGTTGGAATTGAAAGATTATTTTTGTCTTGGATAGTCCATTTATTGAGGAAGGTTATAGGCTATATAACATCACACTATGACCAAAAGGAGCGGAGCATAAATGAAAAATGCTGCAAAAACGGGAATAAATATTCCTTTTTGAGAGCTTCCGTTGCGTGCCCTGCGTAAGCGGTTAAAGTTACGCAACATTCATGTATGTTGGGTAGGTAGGATGTATGTTGGGTAGGTGAGCAAAAGAGCAGGCGAAGCG
This sequence comes from Orthosia incerta, assembly GCA_948252205.1. Taxonomy (NCBI): domain Eukaryota; kingdom Metazoa; phylum Arthropoda; class Insecta; order Lepidoptera; family Noctuidae; genus Orthosia; species Orthosia incerta. Next base: position 15,967,536 of record OX411748.1, read on the forward strand.
AGAAATGTTGGACGGCCTAAACCGAGATCCTTGGGGACGCCCGTACCGTGCGGCGCGAGGTAAACTCCGCGCCCAAGGCCCCCCATTAACGGAATCCCTCCAGCCTCAATTCCTTGCCGAAGTCGTGGAGACACTTTTCCCGAGCCGGGCGGAGTACACACCACCGATGGTAACTCCATCAGCTGATGACCAGGACGTCGAAGAGGAGACTCCTGCGATCACAGATGGGGAAATGGGAGCGGTGATTTTACGGGCGCATTCAAAAACCACTGCCCCGGGACCAGACGGGGTGCCTGCTAAGGTACTGGCTCTAGCGTTGGATGTGATGGAGGATAGGCTAAGGGATCTGTTCGATTCCTGTCTGACGTCGAGACGGTTTCCTAAGCCCTGGAAAGAAGGTAGGTTGGTCCTGCTGCAAAAGGTCGGACGGCCCCCGGAGTCCCCATCGGCATACAGGCCAATAGTGCTGCTGGACGAGGTGGGAAAGATGCTAGAGAAGATTCTTGCTACCCGCATCGTCCGGCATTTGGAAACGGTTGGCCCAAATCTTTCAGACGCTCAATTCGGTTTTAGAGGTGGGCGTTCGACCGTGGACGCCATTATACGTCTTAAGACCCAGGCGATAGAGGCGGTAACGCAAGGGGATGTTATGATTGCGGTGTCATTAGACATCGCCAATGCATTTAATACTCTGCCATTCGGCTGTATCGAAGAGGCACTCCGATTTCATGGGTTACCCTTATATTTGAGGCAGCTGGTGGCAGATTACCTGAGGGAGCGACGTGTTAGTTACCAGCCAAATCGCCAAATCGCCAAATCGTGCGAAGACCTGTTACATGTGGTGTTCCACAGGGGTCAGTCCTCGGGCCACCCCTGTGGAACCTCGGGTATGACTGGGCCCTTCGTGGTGCTCTGTCAGCTGGGCTGGGCGTCATTTGTTATGCTGACGACACTCTCATTACAGCCCGAGGAAGAAACTTTGAAGAGGCGGCACACTTGGCCACTGAGGGTGCGTCCCTGGTAATCGGCCGCATCGAAGCGCTCGGTCTTAGAGTGGCGCTCGAAAAGACGGAAGCCCTGGTGTTTTATGGGCCCCGCCGCCGGCCGCCGGCGGGTGCTTATATCACTCTGGGTGGTGAGCAAATTGTGGTTCGCACCCATATGAAATACCTGGGCCTGGTTTTGGACCGCAGGTGGAATTTCGGCGAGCACTTCTGCCGTCTTGCCCCGAAGCTGATCAGCACAGCTTCCGCCCTAAGTCGGCTACTGCCGAATCTGGGTGGACCGAGTGTGACCTGCCGACGGCTTTACACGGGGGTGGTGCGCTCGATGGCGCTGTACGGCGCCCCAGTGTGGGCGGACTCCCTGACTGTCCAGAACAAGGCTCAGCTGCGGAGACCGCAAAGAGTCATGGCCGTCAGGGTAATACGTGGATACCGCACAATCTCAGCTGAAGCGGCGTTCGCATTAGCAGGAACACCCCCGTGGGATCTGGAGGCGCGAGTGCTGGCCGAAGTTTACCAGCGAGGTGCGGAAGTTCGGGTGTAGAATGGCATTGGCCCACCACCTGAAGTGGTGATGAGGTGGCGCAGAGAGGCGCAGTCTGCCATCATAAGGCAATGGGCGGAGAGGCTGGAGACTCCCAGCGCCGGTCACTGGACTATTGGTGCCATCCAGCCAATCCTAGAGGAGTGGTTACGGAGGCGACACGGGACGTTGTCCTTCCGTTTAGTGCAGGTATTAACAGGGCATGGCTGTTTTGGTAAATATCTGCACACAGTGGCAAGACGAGAGGTGACCCCCGTGTGTCACCAGTGCGGTTGCAACCAGGACACGGCCCTGCACACTCTCGAGCAGTGCCCTGCCTGGGAGACGCAGCGCCGTGTTTTGGTGGCAGAAATTGGGCAAGACCTGTCACTGCCGGCCATTGTTAGGGCCATGGTCGGCAGTGAAAGGGCATGGGAGGTGGTTGCATCTTTCTGCGAGAATGTTATCTCGCAGAAGGAAGCGGCGGAGCGGGTCAGGGAGGTAGACTCTCTCGCTGATGCGATTCGTCGCAGAAGGGCAGGACGGCGCAGGCGGCGAAACGCCGACTTGATGCCGCCATAACAGGGGTCAGCGGACGATAGATCGGGGACTCTATCGTTCATGCTGCTCAGCCCCTGGAGATGTGGTGATGTCCCAGTGCACCCGGACATCGCCGAAGAAGGGAGCCCGGAGACGGGCAAAGAAGAGGGAGCCCAGAAGTGGGCCACGCTGGATGGGTCGCGAATGTCATGCGTAGCAGTTCTCGCGGCCCACCCATCAAGGCGAAAGTAGGTGCACCGGCGGAGTTTTTAGTGGGTGCAAGCCCCACATAACCACGTCATCTCCCCGGACGGCGTGGCATGCGTCAGGCATTTTCTTCGCCCAAAAAAAAAAAAAAAAAAAAAAAAAGGTAGGATAAGGTAGCCAGTTGACGAGAGCGAAGCCGCGTGGGAAAGCTAATAAAAAATATTTATGATCACAAAAACAAAATTAATAATTTAATAATAATAATAATTTATTTATTTATCCAAAAAAAGATTGTACAAAAAATTACAACTTAAAAACTAGCAAGCTATTATAAGTTCAATACAATGTAGGAGCATCTGCAACCGAACTAGGTAAAAACCTGTATCTCGGTATACAGCGCCAAACCTCTCAGAAATCTATTTGCATACAAAAATTGATCTAACGAGTACAGCATTATTTCGATTTAAGAAGAAAAATAAAATAAAGTAAAATAAGCTAAAACACTAAACTAAGTGAGTTGGTGTGTATGTATGAAGAATGGTGAGTAATAGTGTAATGGGAGCTGAGTGTTGGAATGTGTGTGTGCGTGTGATGATGTTTGATGTATGTGGTATGAGAGTTTGAGTTAGAGTAATTCAAATATAAAAAAATGCAAAAGGACCCAAATTACTCTGGTACGGTAAATAATCTCTCTGTGTCTTCATAAGTTAAGGTCAATAAGTACTTGTTCACCCTGTCTTTGCTACGAACCCTATTAAGCGAGTAAACATCCAGAATATAGTTAAATTTATAATAGACATAAGGACCCAAAAATACAAAAAATCTTCTAACAAAAGTAGTTACAGGTTTATGTTCACGAGTACACACTAATTGTTTCCTACGCCTATGTATAAGGTTGGGGTCGTAAGCTAATTCTTGATGTTGCTTCAAAATTATTGTGAGTAGGTAGAGTTGTCTAACCGTAAGCACTTCACAGTATTTATATAGCTCTGTAGTGGGCAATAATCGAGGCTTAAAAGCGCAGACCTTCAGAATTGTGCATTTTTACGTATTTAGTACCTTCGATGTTGACAAGCTTATCAACTTTACAGATTCTGATTTAAAAAGTATGATTGGAAATTCTTTAATCTAAATGATGCAGATGGAATGCCAATTATTTTCCAACTAGCTGTCCCACGCGGCTTCGCTCCCGTCAACTGGCTACCTACTTATTCCATCTACCCTACCCTACCTACCCAACATACATGATTGTTGCCTAACTTAAACCGTTTACGCAGCGCACGCAACGGAAGCTCTCAAAAAGGAATAATTTTGTTCCCGTTTTTGGTACATTTTTCATTTATGCTCCGCTCCTATTGGTCGTTGCTTGATGTTATGTAGCCTAAAACCTTCCTTGATAAATGGTCTATCCAACACAAAAAGATTTTTCAATTTCAACCAGTAGTTCCTGAGATTAGCGCGTTCAAACAAACAAACTCTTCAGGTTTATAATAATGTATGTATAAAATAATAAATTATAAATATATATATAATATTATAATATATATATAATAATAATATAGTATAGATCCAAATTGTATGAAAAACTTGTTTTCTATTAAATTATTTCTGTTAATTAGTATGTTGTAAGGATTATTTATTCACAAATAAAATTTGATAATCGTGTACTTAACCAGCTCCTTTGCATTTAATTCACCTAAAGTGCCCGCGAGTGAACTTAAACACGTACATAACGAGAATTTTACATAAAACAAACTAAACACACACATCCAAAAGTAACTCTTGCGGCTCAACACTTAAGGTTGTGTATTACTTTCTTTGTTTCACTTAATGACAGCTGATACGTTTTCTATGTGAGTTAAGTAGCCTTGTTCTACATAGCCGCGTTCGTACGTTGTAATTTAGTTGAATATGTTCTAAGCTTATAGGTAAGTTGAGCTTGAAGACAATCCTTGACACGATATCTTTGTATCACGTGCTATTGATAAAATAAATGACGATCAATGAAGATGACGGTGAGATGGGTTATGCGCAATTCGCCCCATTCGCATTTGGTTCCATACGTGGTTAGTCCCATTTGTAGTTGGTCCCATTCGCGGCTGGTCCCATTCGCAGTCTGATATAATAGTACTCGTATTACCATTATGCTGTTTATAACATAGCCGTAGAGCATAGAGCCTGTAGACAAGTGGCATTCAATGACAGCTACGGCGATAGTTGAAATGCCAAAAGGTAAGGGATTGATCAGTAATTGATCGGGGGGTGAGCAGTGGTGGCCTAGTGGTATCGGCCGCGACTTACAAGTTGGAGGTCGTGAGTTCGAGCCCAGGCAGGCGCTTTACTTTGTGTTAATTATTTCATCACCACTGCTCTCAAAACGGTGAAGAAAAACATCGTGTGGAAACCGGCATGTCCTAGAAACAAAATTTCGAAGACATGTGACATCCACCAACCCGCACTGGGCCCGATCTCCAGGCCCTCCCTTAGAGTATAATTTCCTATTTTTATCATTGAGATAATATGATGATTTTTATTGCATAAGTATTATATTCAGGCAATTTTAACTTAATCAAAATACATAATAAATAACACTTATATGAAGAGTCAAAATAATAAACAAATCCCAATAAAATAGAAATCAAATAATATTGTTCGAACCATAGATTTAGATTTTTTTTTGCTACTATGGTTCGAACTATTAAATTAATTAATTTTATGTGATTGAAAAGTGCTGTAGAAATGTCACGTCGCTGACATCGAATATCTGGACTAAGCCTACCTTGCCACTAGAGACAGACAGACAAAGAGATCGTGCGGTAATAATTTGTGTTTTCCTAGAATTTTGATTCGTCTACGTCACTGGCTGTCAGTGTCACCTTAATCACAAAGACTTACAGAAAAGAGATAGGTATTGACCGCACACTCGCTTTGTCTCTTCAGATTGCTCAATTTTCTGATGCTAATACTCAGAACTGTAATACTGTCTACGTCCGTGGGTGACGATTATACATAAATGTAAGTGATGAGAATTCCATTTACAAATAATCGTATTATCTTAATATACACTTTGTAACTCATTAAACGAACAAGAGAACACTGTTTGATGAGATCATTGAGGCAATATAATGATCTTTGTTGAGGATAATGATACAATACTTGTTTTATTAAATAATATGAATGCGCTAACATATAATGTTATACTGATCTTAATACTGCTGCAGTCGAGTCTTATGGTCTTGAAGGAGATGGTGAAAGCCCTGTCAATCGGTGCCAATAATAGTTTTGAAAAATATCTTAAAAGTCCTGTTATAAGTCGTCGATCTATCATTTCAGTTTATAGATGATATATATATATGATATATATAAGTTTATGAACATCTGTTTCAGAGAGATACTTGTCCAGCGCAAAAACCAGCGTGGATGAAGTTCTTTCCTTAAGAGAGGCTTTGGTGGAGCGGACAGATTTGACCTTAAGCCTTGTCTCCCAGTGGGGTGATGACAATCTGGTCTCCTTTAACACCACCAAAACACAGGCGTGTCTTTTTACCGCAAAAAGGAGTATTTTCGATCAAACTCCTACTTTTCGGAGTGCGTCTGTTCCTGTGACTGATCGGCTCGAGCTCCTAGGCATGGAGTTGACATCCAATCTCAACTTCGGTGCCTCCATTGAGTATAAAGCCCAAATTGCAGCCAAAAAACTGGGCATCCTAAATAGAGTGAAGCGATACTTTACGCCTGGACAGCTTTTAACCCTATACAAAGCGCAAGTCCGATCCTGCATGGAGTATTGCAGCCACTTTTGGGATGGCTCAGCTAAGTATCAGCTTGCCGCGCTTGACTCGGTGGAACGCAGAGCCAAGAGGCTCATTGGCGACGTTGAGCTGGCGGATGCCAAGCGACACAGCTTGGCTCATCGCCGCAAGGTTGCCTGCTTGTCGGTCTTCTACAGACTGTACTTCGGTGAGTGTGAACGAACTCCACGACCTCATCCCACCAACCTCCTTCTACCATCGGACATCTAGACACACTGCAAGTTATCATCCTTACCTTGTTGCCATTGCACCAGTTCGCACAGAGCGCTTCCAAACATCCTTCATAATGCGCACAGCGAATGAATGGAACTCACTACCTGCGTCTGTGTTTCCGAACGCATTCAACCCGAATCTCTTCAAGGTTAGAGTGAACAGGCTTCTTCTGGGTAAGCTCACTCCATCGTCGACTCTGTCTCTTTCACCTATGACCTAGACTAGAGTCAAGAGCAAACCCATCACAAATATAAAAAAAAAAAAGTTTTGGTTTAGTAAGTATAATTGTACCCAATGTAAATAAAGCCACTTAAAAACCATTACAACACCTGCCTATTTTATAAAACGATGAAAATCCGTCACATATTTGTAAGGAATGTGTAAAATTGATTATTCATGTTTGGTTATAAATTCACGGTCAAAAACAATTCTCCTTATCAATTAAATTATTCCGTAAATGCTTGCAATTTTCATTTTTAGTCGACAATTCTAAAGGCTAGCCTACTACATAAATACCGTATTATAGTGATGTAAAAATGTACTTACAAGGGCACTTAATTGTGTAATTATTGGCAATTGTGGTTGAATATTATGTCCCGGAAAAACCTACTTAGTAATATATGGCAATACAAAAATTGAGTGGAAATTCCCAAAAATATGAAATTTGAGTTGCCCGTGTGAGCGCATCTTTAAATGCATTTAGCAACTATTTTGCAAAATGCTTATTATGGCACGATGCAACTTTTTGTTGACAGACAGTGGGACCGACATGGCCGCTGGACACATTATAGTAAGCAACATTTTAGCAGAACACTAATTTCAATGCTGTGTGATTCTTGACCGCATACACTTTTTGCGTATCCTAAAAACTCGACCACACAATAGGCCCTAATTGTTGTTTTGCTAAAGTAACTCATTCAGTGAGTTTAAAGCGCAACTACCGAAACTATAATGAATACTTTAGTGAATCCCCCTGTGTTGTCACTGATTAATTTGACAGTATCAATAGATGAACCAATAGTAAAGTCTTTCATTAAAATAATTAACAATACAGAATGAACAGTGCTAGGTTACCCTTAAAGATAAAGGGTAGGTAAATGATTTTTCCGTTTTCTGCTAATGATTTTTTGTGGTGATGATGAGTTTTGTTTGAAAGTTTTGTTATCTTTAATATGATTGTCTGATAGTAAAGCAAAATATAATAATAATAATTAAAAACATAAGAAAGACATGTGCCCTTCAGATAAATATAATATAATAGGTAAAATAATTCTCACATTTTACATTATTAGCAATATTTTAACCAATTTAATATTTGAATGTCAATCTATACCTTTTTTGTCTGGCGAAATGCTCATGCATACTGAACTACCACGGGGGATAGTGCAGTTATGTGGGACTCTAACCCACTATAACTCCAAGGTGTCCTCCTATGCCGCTTGAAGTTGCCCTAGTCGATCATTCTTGCATACAAACGTAGTCTGGCGATTACTCCACTGTTTGACGGTGTAAGTTCAAAATAAGAAACTAGCCAAGTGCGAGTCGGACTCGCACACGAAGGGTTCCGCACAAAACGGCAAAAAAATCACGCTTGTTGTATTGGAGCCCCCCTTAATTTATTTTGTTTTAATTTAATGATTATTATTTTTTGAAGTGAATATACAACTAAATATTCTGTGAATATTTCAAGCGTCTACCTGTTGCCGTTATTAATATCGAGCAAAAAACGGCAAAAAATCACGTTTGTTGTATGGGAGCCTCCCTTAAATATTTTATTCTGTTTTTAGTATTTGTTGTTATAGCGGCTATAGAAATACATCATCTGTGAAAATTTCAACTGTCTAGCTATCACGGTTCATGAGAGAGCCTGGTGACAGACGGAAAGACAGACAGACAGACAGACGGATCGTGAAGTCTCAGTAATAGGGTCCCATTTTTACTTTTTGGGTACGGAATCCTAAAAATGATATCAATTTGTTTCATCATTATCTAGACCTGTATGGAAAGAAAAAAATTAAAAATATATATTTGAAAGTTATGAGCGTTGAAAGTTCCTTAATTCAACTTTAATTTGAACGCATCTTTGGGCGCAAATAAATTCCATAAGAAGAAGGAAAATTACAAGACAGTCACCATACAGGGACAGATTAGTAGTTGAACAATGCAAATAATTTATTTTGCACAGATACATTTAGTAGTTTTTTCATGATGTCCATATTCCCAAAAGTTTGTTTATAAAATTTCGCGCGCTAGTTTTCGTCCTAAATCATCATCCATTTCGCTACAAATTTGCAAAATTGTGTATTCGCATTACTACTCATCACAGCATCTATCTCTTTGGTACGTGTTGTCGGATGACATATCATGCATTTTAACCCCGCACACAAGTTGTTCCTGCCGTCGACTAGGGCATCCTTAAGGGTACACTAGTCGACGGCACGAACTATTTTGTGCGCGGGGATAAAATGCATTTTATATCCACCGACAATACGTGCGGAAGAGATAGATGCTGTGATGAGCAGTGGGAAGCTAATTCGCGTACGAATACACACTTTTGCAAATTTGTAGCGAAATGGATAATGATTTACGACGAAACCGAGCGCGCGAAATTTTATAAAAACGACCTTTGGCAGTCTAGATATCATGAAAAAACGACTAAATCTATCTGTTCAAAATAAAATTTTGCATTGTTGGATTACTAATCTATCCCTGTATGGAGGCCGTTTTGCAATTTTCCGTCTTCTTATTGTATTTACTCGCGCCCAAAAATGCGTTAAAATTAGTGTCGAAATGTGGAACTTTCGACGCTCATAACTTTCAAATAATTTCTTTTTTACTTACTTTTTTGCTTCCATACAAGGCTAGATAATGATGAGACAAATTGATATCACTTTTTATTTGGAACGTACATCGTCAAACAGTGGAATAATCCCTAGACTACGTTTGTATGGAAGAATTTTCGACTAGTGTAACCTTAAGGCGAGAACACGGGCACGCGTTAGCACTTACCGCAAACATGTCAATCTATACCTCACCTACCTATTAGCTATTACCAATACAGTCAACTGTAACTTTTTTGTAATGCTCAACAATACCTATCAGAGACTTGATAGACTGAGTAACAACCTATGTGTAGAAGTACAATCATGGGAATTTAAAAAATAGAAAGATAATTAATATCCGCCTTAATTATTGTTCATATATATGTAGGAGGAAGGTAAATTACTAATAACAATCTAGAACAAAGAAGTATGACGCATTTAAACTTATTAATTCAGTTTTGTTTAATTGGCAACATTTAGCCTACGATTCAATCTCAGTTCGATTTTATTCGATTGACAACACTTTATTTGGCTTATGTCAAAATACTCGATTTTGATTGGATGTTAAAAGCTGTGAACTTTGCCCGAGGTGTTCTTAAACCAATGAAAGCAGGGTAGCCAAGGATAATGGCGACCTGAGCGAAGTCGCCCGCTATATTTGGTCGGAAAAAGTTAGAAAAAGGAACGCGCGGGAGCGCGTTTGCAAAAAGGTTGAAAAACAGAGTTGTGAGAGAAATAATTGAGAAGTAGCCTAAAGTGTGGCGTTATAAACTTGAAAGTGTGTTTTGTTGAGAGAAAGCGAAACGAATAGGTGGCCGAATTCGCTGCTTTGATAAGATTGGAACAAGGACTATCTCCAAATCGGCATAAGTTACCTGCTTTGTAGCATGCCCACGAAAGCCCACAAGATCGAGTGTTTATCCAAGATAGCCCTTCTATTTGCGATATATATATATATTTTTGTACCCCTACCACTGTTGTGTTCTTTTTTAACCCAAAGGTTGACTGGTAGAGAATGCCTTGCTGCATTTAGTCCGCCTATGTATCACCATTGTACATAAAGTTTAAATAAATAAATAATAATACGTTATATAAACTGGTAAAAGTAATAACTAAATAATACATGCCCAGATATACAAAGTAGTCAAAATAAAGCAAAATTGAATAATTTAGAATTAAAAATACTCCTAGAAAAAAATAGGTACCTAGAAAGAATAAATCTAAACACACGTATTCAGCGTCAGTATTTCCTGTAGGAGAGTCATTAATTCAAGAGTGAATAGGTTTTTTCTGGGCAAGCGTGCTGCATCGTCGACCACATCGTCGCTTACCATCAGCTGAGATAGTGGTCAAACGCGAGCCTAAAATAAATAAAAAGTTCCAATGTGGGTTTTCCACAAAATATGTAGGTGCTTGTTTTCGCAAAAAAAAACCCAACTCGGAAAATATTTGCCTATCTAAATATCATGCTTTCTATTTGCTGCCAATATTAATATTTGCACATCCAGCCGTTTAGCGAGATTTTTTAGAGAAATTATCGCCCGGCTTTGGCTAGCTGACTTCTTGAAGTCTCTCAGTTGTAAAACCCGTATACATTGAAACGTTGCAAACATATTCCGACGACCTTAACTCAACGGCATTACTTTCAAATTTACCTGAAACAGATTTTTTCTAGAGTTCAAGATAATCTGGTTTTTCTCTAGACGAAACGACTTGATTTATTGTATAGGTGATAAAGCCTTTCTCTTCACGTGAGATGTCCATTTTAGAACGGCATGTAGTGTAAATTGCATTGTAGATAACAATATTTTGTACACGATCAAATAGCGGCATAACTGGAAGTAGATTTCCACAGATGTTTGCCGATTCTCTACTTTCAGTTGCCTTGTGTTGTCAAGTGGCATATTTGCCGTCTTAGTGGGTCGTAACTGGAAAAATAAGCTGTGCAGCTCAGTATAGACTGGATAGGATAAATGGACCCCTTTTCCGCACTTAGCCTCCCATTTGGTCCGTTGTAAGTGCAAGCCGTCTCTCTGTGGGCCGTAATCCACGATACGGGCCCAGTGCGGGTTGGTGGATGTCACCTGTCATAAAATTTTTGGATCTCAGACATGCCGATTTCCTCACGATGTTTTCCTTCACCGTTTTGAGAGCAGTGGTGATGAAATAATTTACACAAAGTAAAGCTCCTGCCTGGGTAACCCACGACCTAAACTTGTAAGTCACGGCCGTTACCACTGGGCCATCAATACTTCAGTATAGACTGATTAATGAACTTAGCTATCTGCGGTCATGTTTCAGATACAATTTACTGCTTTTAGATCTTTCTTCACCTTTCAAGAAGTAAATTTCTTCTAAAATTCTAATGGACTATAGTCGTCATATGCCTTAAGTTATGGTTGGAAAATCCAACTGTAAAGAATGCAGGTAAGTTTATAAGTTCAAGCAGAAACCTTTGAATGTCAGCATTTCACATTGCCCGAAGCCCGAAGAAAAACCCGTCAGTGTTTTTTAATAGGTTACTAAAAGCTGGCGATCGAATTAAAAATAGTAATAATCGGCGTTAACACACATTTTGTCCTTTTGAAGTAATTCTACGGCTTCTCAGAAGCTATAAGTTAAGGGGTTTCACATTAAGTAGGCCTACGGAGTATTAACAATTTTTTAATTTGTTTGTAACCTTCTAGGTTCCTTATAGCCTACGAGCATAAGAAGCACTCACGGGCTTTTCGTCGCTTTATTTATAATAAGTATTTCTGTTTAAACTGATTAGAGATGTATGTACTACTTGAAGTCACAACTAACTTTGAGATTATATAAAAAAAACCTTTTCACACCATCAGGTTTTGTTATGTATTCGTTAATGGACCTCACTTCTTATTGCATGACTTGATAATCAGAGTTAAAGTCATTTTATTGGTAACTGCACCTATAGGACTATAATTGCACTGATGTTCGTCATTAAATCGAAGCAATTCCGAGCGCCTAAGGCGGTTAGCGTAAAAGATTTCAGAGAAAAAACGCTCCGTCAGACTGAGCCCTAAGGCCGCTTGTTAACAAAGAGTTGTAAACAAAATAATGATCGCAGAAGCGATACTCCAGTTATCCAGAGTGGAAACAGTAATTTCTCTTGTTGTTGTTACAACAACAATACTTGGAAACCTATTATTATCAGAAAGCATTTTAATTGAAATTACATGTGTTTATAGTTTTAATAATAGATATTATAGAGTTATGAAAGCTATTCAGTCATCTGGGCTACACACACACACAACTGCTTACTATAGGCAGTAAGCAGTTTTGTGTGCGTGTATAGTGCTACTTATCGGTAGTTCTGAGACGAGAAATTTGAAAAGAAAATCTATTCATAAAGGTTCATATAACGTAAGCACAGAAATCTGTGCTTACGTATCAAAGTTTACCACGAAACACAGAACTAAAAGAGTAGCCGCTTCGTTTTTCCGAATACCTGTTTTTTGTAACCCATTCTGCGTCCCGCCAAAGACAACAAAAAGGTGACGTTCAAACAATCCCGGCTTCATTATCATGCTGCCTTTATACCAACTCCCAGAATTGGGCAGACGTCGATCAAGTTATACGATTATGATGGAACACGCAGCTGACCAGTCGATGTTGATGTAGAGAATTAAAATGTGGCAGAAAAGACTGGCTGATTAGAAAATAATATATGAAGAATAAAAAAGTAACATATATATATAGTTGGTTGGTTGAGAGCAGTGGTGGCCCAGTGGTAACTGCTGTGACTTACAAGTTGTAGGTCGTGACTTCGAACCCAAGCAGGCACTTTACTTTGTGTTACAAATTATTTCGTCCCCACTGCTTTCTAAACGGTGAAAGAAAACATCGTGAGGAAACATGTGCTAGAACCAAAAAATCGAACACATATGACATCCACTAACCCACACTGGGCCCGCGTGGTGGATTACGGCCCATTCAGTCTCACAGAGAGGAGACCTGTGTCCCAGCAATGGGAACATTAAAAGGCTGCTGATGATGATGATGATATATGGTTGGCCCCGTACCCTAATACACACAGCATGTTTTGTTCTGCAAAACCAAATAATGTCAATTCATTCAGTAAGTCGAAGCAAACATCAGGGGAAAAACAGGCAAGTCCCAAAATCACGTTTAGTAAATAAATGCCGCGGCAAAGGAAGTATATCACAAAACACATTGATCATTTGTTGCTTCTGATGCCTTTCTCACTGATGGGACATGCACGATTGCAACTTTTCATCATTGATCTTGTTCCTCTTTGATAATATGTAACAGAACATGATTTGTTTGTCAATGAGAGAATAAAATGTTAAGTATTAAACGAAATTGCTTGTAACTTCCAAGCCTCCGATGACGACGGTCTGATTTATAAAGAAGTCAGCAAACTCAATATAGGAATCTATCGTGTTAACCCTAACCAAATGAAAGAAGACAGCTTTTAGATCACCGAACCTTCTTGCGATACAACAGTCATTGCCTCCTTTGTCACATGTGCATATTGACAGGCTGTTGATAAAGATAAAGAAGAACAACAACCTGACACGCCTTTCATAGAAACAAATATTGAAAACAAACTAATCTGGGTCTTATCTAATACGTCATAGAGGTCAGAAATAAAAAATGGGTCACTGATGCGCTGGGGACAATGATACAAGAATCTGTTTTGTTTTTAAAATAAATTACTAATTATTAAGTTTCAAGATTTTTCAAAGGATTCTGCACAATAATTTATGAAATATCAGCTGTTATGTCTTCGAGCAATTTTTTTTGTGTTCTATAACTAAGGTATTTTTTTTCTAATGAACTAATTGAATTTTATGTGCATGCGAAAAATTCTGTCAATAAAACTTTATATCCATTGCGAATTTATTATAACCTTTCGAGCAAACTTTAATTTGCTATGGACCAATTCGTTGTGGTAATTTCATTAATGCCATCTCTATATTTTTTTACTATTTAATATTGAAAAGTGTTCTGACTAATAATCAAAATGAAATCAAAATAAATGAACTAATCATTGAAATTATGATGCCTTGAACTACATTCAGTTTAAAATGTCAAGATTAAACATAGTTCAATTATCGTGCGTCTGTTAAACTTCGTATTATAAACGCAATTATATTTGTTAACTTGATAACAGATGTAAACAATACTTTCGGCAAATGAAAACAATAATCGACTTAATTGTAATCTCAACTGTTCCAGATTGCATTTTGCTCTTCGACTAATTGTTAAGATGTTTCTTTCCTGACCTTTTTGTAAATTGAAACCTGTATGAGGTTGAAACAATATTTCGAAAGGCTATGTTGAATAAGATAAAGAGTACCAATATGGGACTTTAAAAAAGCCGTGACGTACATATTCAGGAAACGAGCGTAGATATGTACCAGAACCACGCACTACCTGCATTGAAAATTAATAAAAGAAAGCTGACTCATCTAGTTCTCCATATACTCGCGTCGAGGGTTGACGACCGACTACATCGGTCAAAAGCGATTTAATTGAAACGCCATAAACGGAGGCCGCACCTGCATGGATGCGTACAGCAAGAAGATAATATAGTGACGTAGCCACGAAGCCATTAATCTCGCAATCGAGTCTCGAGAAATTGCAAATGTCCGACTTTACGAGTGGTCTAGTGTGAGCCGATAACGAATTAAATCCACTTTTATGTGGTCGTGTGTTAAAGTTGTTCGATGCTGGACAAATTGCGGTTTGGTGAGTGCGAATGGAGCGCTTGTTTTTTGATGAGTTTTATTGGAACGTCTTTCAGTAAGATGGTTTAAGTCAAATGAAGGGCAACCACAGAATAAATTGCGAAATCTTTTTTTGTGAAATAATGTTTTATCGGTAATGAAGGTCGTAAAGTTATTAATTTTGCTGATAATTCATGTTAATTACTCAGAATTAAAATTTCACCCTCTAAAACAGCTCCATATTAAAAAAGCCCTGCACATTAATGAACAAGCGGTATCAGAAAATCTCCAGGACGAGAGTGAACCAAATCAGTAATATGGTCATTATAACGGTACTTTGACGAAGGCAGCTGTCAAGTAATCAGGCTTCGTAAAAAGTATTGAGTAATTACTTTTAAATTATTGGCAATTTTTGAAGATATACGGCCACGGCTAATTTGTTGATACTCCCTTTTTTCGTGGCAACTTCAGCTTTGCTTGTCAGTCTTTTCTCTGGTGTTGGTGAACTGCGGTTTCAATTTGTCAATTATTAATTTACTTTTCTCTTTTTGAGCGTCTTCTCTTTGATAATATAATTTATAGTTCCTATATATTCCCTTTACATATTCACAGAATATTTAGTCTCATACCTACTATTTCGGCGTGTTTGTAGATGACATGCAATGAGAGGCTCTTGAAAAATGATATTCTAACGTTTATATTCTAGTCGTGATAGCAATTAGTTAAATGACAAAAATGTATGGGATTTTCAAGCGCTGTCGAAATATCATGAGATCAATTCAATAAATTTTGTCATTTCGTCTAGAGTCTCAGGTCTGTTTGAGTGAAAAATTACGACATCAACACTTCCAAAATTGTTACCTACCATAAAGTTTTTTACTACATCTTTCGCACTTTTAAAGTATGATGTTTGTGAAATCGTGAATTTACCTAGAGCGAGAGACCAAAAATTTTATATTAGTTATCAATATGCGACGCAACATTATCAACAAATGCACGTGTTTTACTCATTTCAATGTGCTTTTATTACTATCATTTCCTGAGTCTTCCACTATCATCGGAAACTAACATTACCAATGCAAAATTAATTCTCAATTTGTATAGTTGTTTACAAGACTTCACAATCGGTATGT
This sequence comes from Orthosia incerta, assembly GCA_948252205.1. Classification (NCBI taxonomy): domain Eukaryota; kingdom Metazoa; phylum Arthropoda; class Insecta; order Lepidoptera; family Noctuidae; genus Orthosia; species Orthosia incerta. Next base: position 15,983,504 of record OX411748.1, read on the forward strand.
GCCGAATCCTGTAACAGGTTTGTGCACTTCTGACTCACATGTTTTTATTCCTTTCGCCCAATGTGCATTTTCATTGGTATTGATAAGGCGAAACGAATGACTTGATTATTTTGGTGTTTGCCTGACGTTTACCGCTGGATGAAAGAAGCACAGGACCGGTCGATGTGGAGACTTCTCGGAAAGGCCATCCACAACCGAACATCGGTTGTGGATGGCTCTATCAGCTGATGATGATTCTACCATACAGGTTCTCATCACCTACCTCATTTGTTTTATGTAATTTGTTTAAACCAAAAATCTATATGTTTTATGCCAATAAAAATATTATAACGACGCTTACGGTTTCTTTTAAAGTCGGGGAAATTATAAGGGTATTACCTTCACTCGAAATAGGTACTAGCGTACTATGACGAAAATGATTTCATTATCAGATGTTTATTTATCACAATAATATTTTCTAAACTTGCTAAACCTTTATATAATTCCACTCGTCTATACCTGCCCAGCACTTTCTTTACAGAAAGACAGCCTTATATACAACCGATAGCCTTTTCTTATATCTTAAATTAAAGAGTGCCCAGCATATTATTTTGCTATCTTTTACCATCTATACAGTTTGTTATGCCTTATTACAACACACCTTGTCACAGTTTTCTCGTAGCTGTCTGTGATCTTTAACCTAGCACGTCAGTGATGGCCATAGTTAGTTGCAAGTTCTCGCATAATGCTTGTTATTGTTTGAAACTGACCCTCACAACGCTGCCTAGGCAGGTAGGGCCACCATTATTATAATAGTCAAGGTAGGTATGACAGGTTTTAGACAGGTAAATCTGTTCTAAAATGCTTGCATAACTAAAAACAAAAGAATCTCCGCCTACAAGCAGGAAAACTAACTCAAGCGTGTTTTTTTTAGAATTTAGCTACAGCGATATTATTGAGTGGGTGTAATATTGATGTAATATCGGATCCCCATAAATCCTGAGCATATACACAAGTTGACATTATGTCAGCGATTATGCTGTTTGTCGATGACATAGTGCTGGTTGCCGAGAGTGGCCTAGAGGTCCAGAGCAGATTGGAAGTGTGGTGGCACAGACCAACCAGAAACAAAACAGAATACTTGTTCTGCGATTTTGGCGGTCTATCTAGTTCCGTGTCTATAGCTCTGGTTGTAACACCGATCTGCTCCGACTACCTAGGGTCGCTTGTCGAAGGAGATGGCGTGGTAGACCGAGACATAACGCACCGGATCAACTCGGGATGGATAAAATAGCGACAGGTCACTGGAAAATTTGCAACCCGCGGATGCCCGTCAAGTTAAAGGGGCAATTTACAAGTCCGTGATTAGACCCGTCGTACTGTATGGATCAGAATGTTGGGCTGTCAAAGATGGATGAAAATAGATTACATGTAGCAGAGATGAGAATGTTGAGATGAATCCACATCCATGTCAACATTCTGATCGGAGTGACGAGAATAGATAAAGTGAGAAATTAGTAAACTCGTATTAGAGGAAGTTCGAAAGTGGCGGCAGTGACAGAAAAGTTGAAAGAAAACTGTTTTTCCTGGTCTGGTTATGTGATGAGGAGGGATGAAACGCATACTACTAAAAGAGTTATGAATATAAATGTGGATGGATAAAGAGGGAGGGGACGGCCCATTAAAGATGGATGGACTGTGTGATGAGGAATATGAAAGAAAAGGAAGTCAGTGAGGGCGTGACGGGGGACAGGACGGTATGGAAGAAGAAAATATGTTGCGCCGACCCCAAGTAACATGGGACAAAGGCAGGCAGATGATGATGATCAGCGATAACGATGCCAAAAAGTCAAATATGTATAGAATTTACAAGCCCTATCAAAATCTCCAATCATTTAGCCTTTTCGAAAAGCGCTATCGCCGACACCATGGCCTCTCTCTAGATATTGATGGAGGTGTCTCAAGGTCCAGACCAAGGAATGATCTGCCAAGATTGAGAATATGCTCCTTTCAATAATAAACATGTATTGGCAGAGTTTGTCTTCAATGTCTGTGGTTGTGGATTTGGTTTCCGCACCGCAACATCCGCAACGTATATTTGTACGGTTTTGACGTACACATTGCTTCAAAAGCGGATGTTGGTGAATGAGAGTGTAATCTACACACAAAATGTGTGTACTATGAAAGAAAGAGTTTATAAAACTCGCTATTGAATTGTGCATACGTAAAATGTATAGACTCAGCAAAAGATGATCGCAAGCGATAAAAAAAAAAATAAGAATATAAAAGTACGAAAGCGGCGGCGGCGTTGCGCGGCAGACAGAGAGTCCTCTACGAACAAACCGCCATTTTGCACGCACACATTGACAATACGGATTCTCGGGCAGTATTCTACAGAGCTCAGTGGTAGCTGTCACGAGTGCTGATGCGGTCGTTTGTCACGTCATTTAGTATTTTGGAACAAGTTCAAAGTATATTTTTTTCAATACCTTGCACGTGTTTCCCCATCATGTATTTAAAGAAAATTCGAATTTTCTACACATTGAAATATAATAATCGTGCATTTAAACAAGGTCGCAATCGTTTTTAAACACAACAGAGGTAATTTTTTCACTCCATAGGACGAAATTGTACATTGTACCTTTATTTATCACCCTTCTAGATCACAAATCTTCTTCGTCGAACTTGGCGCCTTTTCCAAAATTTATGTTTTTGTCGAGCTTGGTGCCTTTTAAAATTTTTATGTTTTCGATGAAATCATTATTACACCATTCGATCCATTAAGATTCCATTTAATCGTCTTGTTACCCTCAAATCTTCGTCGTATGTGGCGTTGTGATCTTTAATGGATATTTGATGCTCTGTCTACCCTCTATGGCATGTAAGCATGGTAAGATGTATGTTTATACGAATCGATATATTTGTGTTTGTAAACTTATATCACCTACTCCTTTTTAAAATTCAGAATCAATACAGTAGCAATCCTAGTGATTCTGTCAAGTTTAGAAAACAATTTTCAAGGATGACGGGTGTGGTCCTTCTGTATACTTTCTATTTCGTGCTCTGGGGTAGGAATATAATGGGTGGGTTTCTAAATTCGAATCTTTGTCAAACAGTGAGGAAATGTACTCAATAATGAATAACATAACATCGAAAAGTCAATAATAAAAAATATAAGCACGTGCCGTATTTTGTAACTCAATGTATTTTGTTTAATACGCTACTGGCCTACCGACGAAGCCCTTTCACCGACATTGATAACACTTTGCGAAAAGTCACCAGTACATTGTATATAGGTAATAGTTATACGTATATACTTGTAGGTCAACGTTGAAAGTGTACGATTATCCTCTCATGCCTTGAACCGTTATGACTAATTTTGGTGATATACGATGTGCGAGACAAGACAGTAATTTGGGTTTTTTACAGGTGTGATGTTCATGACTTTTATTGATGTCTATTGTATTCTCGTGGTCCATTAGACTGGCTTCCAAGGTTTCTTAAAGGCTACTATAGATCCGTAGAACATTTTCTATACAAGTGGTCGCCACATTGCCTCGTCGCGTCGCGCCAGCCTAAGGGAGACTAAAGCTTTGTAGCACAATGCTCTGTTTTTAGGGTTCCGTACCCAAAGGGTAAAAATGGGACCCTATTACTAAGACTTCACGATCCGTCTGTCTGTCTGTCCGTCTGTCACCAGGCTGTATCTCATGAACCGTGATAGCTAGACAGTTGAAATTTTCACTGATGATGTATTTCTATTGCCGCTATAACAACAAATACTAAAAACAGAATAAAATTAATATTTAAGGGGGGCTCCCATACAACAAACGTGATTTTTTTTCCGTTTTTTGCTCGATATTAATAACGGCAACAGGTAGACGCTTGAAATGTTCACAGAATATTTAGTTGTATATTCACTTCAAAAAATAATAATTATTAAATTAAAATAAAATAAATTAAGGGGGGCTCCCATACAACAAACGTGATTTTTTGCCGTTTTATGCGATAATCGTACGGAACCCTTCGTGCGCGAGTCCGACTCGCACTTGGCCAGTTTTTTTTATTTAGTTATTTAAATTTAGCAGTAATGATCACCACCGCCTTTTTCCAAATAAAAGTTTCCTACTTGAGTCTTAACCCTTCTTCATAATAGGACCATTATGATTTTTAGTCCAAGTTTTAGTCCACTGTTCGATTACATGGCATATATTCGACTACTGCAAATCAAACGAATGCCTTGTAAATATTGACAGTAATAATATATTGAACCGTTCACATATTTTTTAAACACAAACCACCAAATCTAGTACTGATAAGTCACGATGATTTGTTCTACTGATTCGTTTTATAAGGACAAATAAATGCCTTTAACCTATAACTTCATCCGTGTTATGAAGATTGACGAGCAGTATTGTGAATGAATAAAGGTACCTTTAATTATACATAATTGTTTAATGTATTTTTTATTCAAACGTCGCCGTGTATTTGCTAAACTATGAGAAAACTACGTATGAAAGAAAACAAGGAGGTTGATGTGGAACCTTAGGTCGTCACTACCGTGTATTTCTTTATCCAATTAACAAGAATAAAACAGTAGCTAGTTAACCCAAAGGTTGACTGGTAAATGCCTTGTTGAATTAAAGTACGCGTACCACTATTGTATGTAAGTTTAAAAATATAAATTAAATGCATTCAAATATTGAAGCTAACATATACTTCACTCTGCAGACACGTGCCGTTTTAGTTTCCAACTAATAAAACCGACAGATTTTTGGGAATGCCGTTATATTATCCGTTTTAAAAGTCCCTTGAGCTTCTCTTTTGTATGTAGAAACTGTTTTCACAAAATCTAGTATAGTCGGAAGTTGGCACACAATGGCAGTACAAAAATATATAATACTGTTCTAATATAGTTTTAGATTCAGTAGTGTGTCAACTCATTCCCATTTATAAACTTTTTAGGAGAAACTGAACCAAGATTCATCAATTCTCTTCAACTACAAGTCAGGAAGAAAATTCTCTTCCGTTACCTGCAATACAGTAGTATCAAGGTAGGTAAAAACCTCACCTTAGTACCACATGTCAATACCACTTAGAACATTCCATGGTCCATTAAAGTGAAAAGCGTTATCGATAAATACTGGCAAACAATAGTTAATTGAGTAGTTTGCTCCACGCCTTTTGCTGTCTGCAGGGCGTGTAAAAGTAGATATCAACGGACGGCACCAAGTATGTTGCTAATGTTTACCTTCTATTACATTTCTAGATAGTTCATGGAAAGTTTTCAAAACCGAAAAATTTATTGATGTTTTGCAAATAACAATAAGTATATTCCTCGTGAAGTAGAACGGTAGAGTAGGTTAAGATGGAAATGAACGAAACTTAGACACCTACTTGAGTTATTGTATGCAAGCAACTGCAAAATTCTAACAGAACCCTCGAATTCATTTTATAGATACCAAAAAAAATTGGCGACTTAAGCTCCAATGTAAGAATCAAAGACATGCATATTCTTAAATTGTCATTTGTCATATTACTTATTATAAATACACGAAAAAGATAAAGATAACGGTGTTTTGGTAGTAAACAGTTTGACCTTACAGTTACATGGAAGTTGTCCGTTTCAATATTCATAATGTTGTTAACTGCGTAATACGTACTTATGACAAACTATTGTAGACAATACTGTTATGTTTACAGATATTCGTTGTTGTATTCAGGAGCTTGGAGCTTAATGGGGTGAACAGAAAACCGTGCTAATGATGAGGTAACTAATCATTTTTAGAGTAGTTGGAATAGAATAATTATGTAGAACTGACGAGAATCCGTTGATGTTGAACCTACTGTAAATTTGGCAACTATCTCTTCACATTAAAAAGCCGATAAAAACGCAAAGATTCTCATCTATTGCCCATGAATGATGCGATGAGATATCTAAAATCTCCATTCGTGTAAGTGCTTTTAAAACAGGTACCCAAAATTGCAATAAATTTGTGTCCTTAAAATGCATTAAGAACGGGAAAGACACAACTAGATAGAAGATCTTGTTAAAATATGTAGAAGATGAAAAATAAAATACAAATAAATATAATTCACATTAAATACAGAATTTTATTAAAGAGAGTGACCGTATAAAACAACAGTTGCGAATAGAAAACAGAATATATCACATAATAATAAACAAAATGATAGATATTATAGAAGACTTATTTCCCACTGCAGAACTCAAACAAGCAACTAACAACACAGCTGTATTTCCTGAAGGGAAAGACAGATAGTTGATGTGTATTTTTTACACAAACATTTCGCCAGTTCCGTGTAAGTGAAATGAAATAGTGGGAAAGCCAATTGCAAAATCAATATTGTTGTTACTGAGAATTTTTTACAGGTTAAACCCAATACCACTGCTTAATCTTAGAATCGACTTTAGGACATTCTTTCAACAGTGGCTGTATAGGAGGAGTAACTATTTGTATTCATGCAAATAGTTATTCCTTCTATAACCATCGTTAGTTTCACATCCGTGTTTAACGTTAAGTAAAACCATTGTTATCGATAATATCAATGGAAAGACTATTGAGTTTCCCAGATTCCTAGATCATGATTAGCATATTCTTGAAGTGTCTCTTCTGTCTTTATGTATTTTTCTCGTTCTGCTAGATAAAATTGAAATTGATACATGGGTCGTTTTTAATATGTTGTTGATCCGCCAGATTATTATTTGTAAATAATTAACAGGGTATTTAAAATATTTTACTTACTCATATATTTTACTACTTTGCATGCTGTGACTATCACATTATATTGTACACTTAATTTATATTTTTGCTTGTATTATTAGGCTATTAATAGTGTAGCAATTGTAGATAGGCCAATAAAAAATATATATAAAAAAAAACTATTTGTACTTATAATCTAATGTAATTGAATTACGTTGCGCATTGTAAATAAAATGGTGGTGGAGTGTTACCAAGGTATTCTAGAACGATGATTTTGAAAATAAACAAATATTGAATACAGATTTGATACATGTTTGTTCTGTTCAGCATTATGTCGTACTAGCTTCTGCCAGCGGCTTCGCCCGCGTGAATGTCAAAAATTATCCTAAGGGAACATATTCCCGGGATAAAATGTATACTATTTACTATTCCAGACTATAATCTATTTCTGTGCCAAATTGAATCTAAATCCATTCAGTAGTTTTTGCATGAAAGAGTAACAAACATACAAATACACTCACAAACACACTCACAAACTTTCGCCTTTATAATATTATTAGTGTGATGAAAATCTCTAAAAAGTATTAAATAAAGTCCCTGTTCGCGTTTGTCATTTCTGTTTCTCCGCTAACTTCTTCTAATCCAAGCAACGATTTTTGATACGATTTTCACTAATATAAAGAGCAATAAATGAGAGGAAGGTTTTTGTATATACTTTACGGTGCAAAACCGAGGAGGGTCGCTATTAAAGAATATAGTTAAATAGACAATATTTCCATTATGTTTTTGGCCAACTCAACTTAAAATATAAAGATTTAAAAGTAATTTAGGTAGGTACGTACAATTGCATTGTTTGATTACATTGTACTACGCGAAGATAAAAAAATGGATGCATTGTAAAACAATAAGAATAGAAGCAATTATCGTCTGATCGGCCCTTACTTTGAAGTCAAGGTCTACCCAATCGTTTACTTGTCTTATGTGTATCTGCACCACGACATTTTCAATACGAACGAGGACTCTTAATTAACTAGTTTCTAAGAAAAAATATAACTAAACAAACATACCATTTCTAAGGCCCATTCGAAGAGTAAGAATTAAAGCCAAGATTTATGAACTAGCCATTAAAGATTATAATTTATCAAGTGGTTTTACTGTCACTTTGTTGTAATTAAACCCAAGAAAAATAATGTTCTTGTAACGGATACTGTTGTAGATAATCGAGGTCATTGACAAATCCCTCTTCATGAAAAAATCAATACTGCCAATGATATAAGTCAGAGTGCTGCAGTGATTGTCAACGTAATAGTTATAAATGGCATGGTGTGGGAAGACAATGCATTCACTTACATATCTACGGAGTACAATAACTTGTATATTTGCACATGCATCGTCACTTGAAAGTCTGTCTGTACCTGCGTCGTACTCACGGCAAGCAAGTCCTTCAACCTTGGGACCTGTACTGCGGATATTTCGCTTGTTGATTTTTTCTCCTTTTCCGCAAATCTCCGCTTCACTATTTACTTGCGAATCTTGTCGGCATCGACTCAATAATAACGTTCTTTAATGAACACGGTCACGTCTTTGGCATTTGTTGTTGTACCTATAGTAATTGCAATTACGAATCGCATCAACTGCTTCAGTGCAACGTTTATGCATTATACGGTGCCTGGCAACGATTTTTTTCATGAATTATTGTTAACGATATTCTTACTATTACGCACTTTTTTGATAAAATGTTTCCAAACGATGTTCAGGTCATAAGAGGATATTGGGTACTTGGTTTAAGACAATCGTTTTAATGCATTTTAATATCGAGATGATAATGGGAAACGGACGTTGAACGCTGCATTATTTTCCAGAGGGCAATAGGTGGCGCGATATGATATGATAGCCCAGGGCTCGACAAGTGCGGTCGAGGCCGGGAGCCCGGGAGAGGTGGCAGCCGCTCGCATACCGCACTCAGTATACAATCGCGCGCCGCAAGTGTTGCGCGCACGCCGCTCACTGCAACAACCTCGCGTACTTATCGAATCGACCGCCTTATCGATTACGCCTTCCACTCCTTTGAACGTCGCGCAATTCTGAACAGTGATGGGTGACTCTCGCGATATCGTGTGAATAATTGGAGGATTAGGAATATAAACAAGTGCACGTGATGCTGCGGTAGATCGCGCCGAGAGTGTAGACCTATCGGCGCCGCTCCTGGTGGACCAGGCTCATGAGCTCAGTCCCCTACCGGTTTCCAAGGAGATAAAGTGATGTGACAGCGATACGTGTCGTAGTGCTAGTGGAATTGTTTTGTGAAAGTGTGCACCGAGCGTGAGTGAGCAGACGGCTGCCGGCGCGGCCGGTGCTCCGTGACAATGTTGAATTGCACCGATCTGGAATGCATCCTCCACCATCATCATTACTATGCACACCTGCACCACATTCATCATTTACAAAATGCACAGGACACAGGTACGTCGACGCTCATATTAGTAATCATCTCAGAGAGAGTGATGATGAGGTTTTTAAATCAATCGCAGTTGAACAATGACGAACCAAAGGTAGTAACAATGAAATTGTTTGTTGAAGAGCTAACGATGAGAGTGTTAATGATAACAAATGAGACGAGCGAAACGTGCAGGCCTCGGTGGAAATCCTTGATTTAGATACTTCAGATGCAAACATTCAAATTGAAGTTCATGACGAAATTACATTAGGTAAATGATTATTTATTGCGATGTGCTTTTATAATACGAGAGACGTACTTGACCTTTGTGAACAATACGTAAAAAAGGAAAATTGGGCACAACACTTAAGAGCGATAATAGACTGAAACACAAGGTTCGGAGCAATAACTAGCAGGTGTTTGGTGTAGATATCACGCAACGTGCCTGCCTATTGCGAGCTGTTTTCACTCTGTTAACTCACTTGGACGAGCGACTTTAAAACCTGCCTGGCGACGCGAAATGGACGAAATATTTGTACAAACAAATGTTACACGTTTTCTCTTTCAACTCGTCGCAGACATATTGAATAACTAAACTGATTATATTAACCTTACCCGTTGACCAGTTCACGTTTACCAAAAATCAGCATCCGGAATCATAGAGGTATCAGAGAACTAATTTACTAATGTCCAATTAGTATACTAGTGGCAAGAATGTATGTTCCGTTCAAAAATCATCAAGATACTTCTTGGTACAATGTATAGACAGTTGTGTAAATAATCCTCACATAATTAAAAGATGTAGTTATTTTTGTATCGCGTCCTTCGTTGTGTTAACTATTTTGAAATTTGGGTGTTCCATACTTTCCATCGGAATTTGATACAAAAACATTGTTGTTTATTATATTCAAGCAGAATAATTGTTTGCTATAGCAATACCTACTCTTCAATATACTCACTAATAAAATCTGCCCAACTCTTCTTCAAATGGAAAGCAGAGTCATATTTGTTTTTCTGTATATTGATTCATTGGTTTATTATCGTTGAACGAACAATGATCAATGAGTTTCAAGTTCGTTAGTATCATAACTACACGCAAACTATTTGAAAACAAAAACATAAAGAAGTAAACAATTCTCTTATGCAAGACGTACGTTAGCCTGGCTGACTGGTCTCGAAACCTGTATACCTGGAGTTCAGTTAGATATTAATGGTGCGACTTCACGCCACAGTCCTTGTTAGGTGGGCAAGGGGAACTTTCTTCATAATTACAATCTATGAGTTATGTTACATATCAATGTATTGGTAAATATATACAACATATATATGAATAAAGAAAAAGATCTTTGTAACAACGTGTATAGTCGTTGAAAGTGCAATTTTTAAATTACTACTAATTCTATTCTCAGAAATATTTCGTTGGTGAATTAACATATTTTAGGGCAGATTTCATTGGATTATTTAGATTACAAGGGTAATTAATACAATTGAAACGTTCTTTGTTACCTTTATTCGGACTGAACAATAATGGCATTTTATGGCACACATTTGTTTTGACATTTTAATTTGTATACATGCATATTTTATTCTTCAAATTTTCTGCATTTATGATAAAAATATATCGTCAATCAATAAAATTCATTCTTTTTTTTGTCTTATCAGTAGGTACCTATATATTATTCCAAATCAAAGTCGGTTAACCCGTTTGGAAATTATCCTAATCAGGATCATTTTTGTAAACCACTTATGTAAAGCGATACATATGATTATCTTGGTAATGATTTGAAAATGTTTAACGTCGTTAACCCTAAAACCACTCATTTTAAGGTAATTTATTACCAGGCCAAACGAGTATATCGAGAACAGTATTTCATTAAGGTTAACAAAATAAAGCTAACGAATTAGCAAAACATTTACTATATGTTCTAAACATTCTAAGACTGAAGTTTCAATTTGTGGTATTGACCCTAGACAGATATTAACCAATCCTTTTAAAATACCATATATTTATTTTAAATATTTAATTATCCTCAATCATCAAGCCTCGTGCAAAACGTTTTTAAGGTTCCGTAGTCAAAAAGGAACCCTTATAGTTTCGCCATGTCCATCTGTCCGCAGCTTAGCTCAGACACTCTTAGTACTAGAAAACTATTATTTGGCACGGATGTGAATCACGCCGACTAAGTGGTAATATAAAAAAAATGTTTAGCTTACCTCCTGTACACGTAAACTGGGGATGTTTTTATTTTTATTTCATTGAGTGGTTTAATATTACTTCATTGTTATTGCTATTTAATAACCACGTCTATAAGATCTATCAGATAGATTATGACAGTTTTCCTCATTCTTATATTCATGAAGTGATAATTATTGTTGTTATTATTTTATTCCAATTGTCTCTCTCAAGTGTCTTAAGATAACATTAAGAGCGTATAAACCCGACTGCAGCCGCGACCAATTAGTTTGAGTAAGTCCTTTAACTGGATCTTTATCGTATTATAAAACTCAAATGGTTGTCCATTTATTTGTGCTTAGCTGAAGTTATGTGCGTTGTTGATGTAGGCCCAGAAAAAAAAAAAAAAAAAACATAAATGACGTATATGTAAACGTCATGTCCAGATAATAGTTAGAATAACCAATTATTGTACTAAACATGTCTGATAGTTAATTATGTTTAGGAACCAATATTAGCCTCTCTGTATTTATCATTGATTAGTCCGGAAGTTTTGTAAACAAATAATTATTTATAGTCTCAGCTACACCCAGATCTAATGACTAACAAATCCGTGACTGCTTTAATACATTTTAAATTAAATATTTAGTGCTTGTTGCTATGAAAAGTTAATTTGTTTGCAACAGAATAATTGTTTTTTTTTGTTTCTTCATTTGGAACAATCATTTTTGCGATCATGAAAAAATGGTTCGCGCTACTTGCGCACATACGACTTGAATTCTTTCAATTGAGCAACGCATCTCTCCCTAAAGCTTAAGCCCTAAATTTTCAATTAAGCTTTGTTACTGTATGCTTAAACACCTATGTTACACTTGTTGAACCAACGTGTTAATGAGTATGAGTTTGAGCATAACATGACAACATTAAATTAAACATAATTTTGTTTAATAAAAGTAAATACTAACAATATACATCGCGTGCAACATGTCCTGATCACTGAATACCTATTATTGCATTTGGCTTCATGTTTTGTACCGTACAATCGTAAACACACTTGATCACGTGCATAACCCTCTCTGCAACATGGCCAATTGGTTAGCGATCTCCCCTTTACCGGGGGATCGCCATTATCATCTCGTTTAACAGCAAGGCCAATGTTAATATAGGTTGCGAATGCGCCTGTGTAGCCAACAGGTAGTGACCAATTGAATCATTTACATCGTGTTACTTCCTAGGGTAGTGGTTTATCTCTTACATAGGCGTTAACTGATTGCCTTGTCGAATCAATTGACTGCCTAATCCCCATTCAAATTTGCATTTGCTCTGCAACGATTTAAATTTGTTCCAAGTTACAGATCTTAACTTTCTAATCTTGTCTTCAGGTGTCCGCCAATATTCAATCATTTGCTTATGAATAATGATAAGTCATTTTGGATTGTAATGAGAGTTAAAATTAACTATGTTTTTGGCTCTACATACCTAAATGTAGATTAGAATGAACACAACATTGAAATCGATAGTAATCACTACTAAGAAACTAAATACGTTATCTGAAATAGAAACACCAGGCTGAATTGTAAATTCGTCAATGAGAAAATAATACTGGTCAAGACAATAATGTAAGACTTTACCGCCTTTAGCTATCAAAGCCCTATTTTCTCATGCAAGCCCAACTTATGTTCTTACAAACTCGTATTTAATTAGTTTCCTTCGACTCTCTTTGAGTTCAGTAAAAGGTATCTTAGATAATATCCTGGGATTTGCATCCGTGTAGGAAACGCGTGTCACGATATTGAAAGAGACAATTATTTCACTGATAATGTGTTGTTTGGTGCCTGGGATCAAGATCTAACGCCTCGTAATGACTACCATTTCGGGGCTTTTAATGAAGAGTTCAGGGCTGTGTTAGTGTTTGTTTAACAGAAAATATTGTTCTAACTATTTTATTTTGGTTTTATTTTTCTTAAAAAACTTGTTGCCTTTAAGATTGTTTGTTTGTTTTTGTTTGTACCAAATAAATGTTTTTCTCTATTTCTTTTCTTTAAAAGTATATCTAATGTAAGGAATTGCGTGTGAATTAAACGGTGTTTTGGAATTGGTCTATCAATCATTGGTATATAGAAATAATATCTACCCTTAAAACATAATGTTATTTGTTATTATTGACAACAAATTGCAACAATAAAAATATAGACTAATACATAACGTACCTATATACAAACGCATTTAAAAAGGGGGAAGGGAAGGGGCTTATTTTGCGTCAGAAAATTCGTCCACATCGTTTTCAATGGTAAAAGTGCCCAGAACGCTGCAGCATTGCCATATTGAATAGCAATTAACTCTTGAAACATAATGTGGTATATACTTACCTAATGCGTATTATTTTACATTGTTTAATGATTGATTTATAATAATATTATGTCTCTTAACTGTCAAGGTATTATGATTTACGGGTATAACTGTAAAACATGGTCGAGTAAGCGTGTTGTACTAAGTAGAAAGGTCTATATTGCTACCACAAGTAAAGGAAATGCTTAAGTCATTTGTAGATGAAAAGTACACGAGGTTTTTATTTTATACAAATTCCACTTTCCGTATACAGATTTCTATCAGGGAGACTGTAGCGATAACCAACCTACGGTATAACCAAATAATATTTATACTATATATATAATATTATAAAGCGGAAAGATTTTTTTGTTTGTTTGTTTGTACCGAATAGGCTCCGAAACTACTGGACCGATTTGAAAAATCCTTTCACCAATAGAAAGCTACATTATTTCTGAGGTTCATAGGCTATAAGGTATTTTTTAATCCCGAAATTGGGTCTTGTGGGGTGGTCCACGGAAGCGAGGACGCGGGCAACAGCTATCGATAAATATAGCTGCGATTATTTCGCAAGAAAATCCAAAACATAATTATTCCTTACAAATTAACTTATACGAACGTTTACTTTAACGCAATCGAGTTTGTATAAAGACTCGCACTAGGTTCTCAGTTTAAACAATCTTGTGATAAACAAATAATTATTAATTTCCTCTTATCACAGTGATTGACAAATAGAAATTATAATTTCAAATTCTTCGCGTACCGAATTTTTAATACCTGTAACTAAAATCATGTTTGGAAATCTAGAGTTAAGTAACGTGACCTTGGCTTGCCAGGCTAAAATATTCAAAACACAGGTATCGTTTAGATCTAAGTTTTTGATAAAACGGTTTGTTAAGCTTGGGTTAGACAATGACATAGTTCTGACAGAGGACAACTTGCATGAAAAAAAATATAAACACAATCTTATGTTGACTAAGCAGTATTATTTTTTGCCTATTTTTCTACCTAATACAGGTCTTAGTGCTTAACAATGATCAGATCATAGAATATACGGTTCCAGTTATCGCGCTAGATGTTTCTAGACCAGTCTCAACGTTCCCTGGTTTCACATTTTCAAAACCATTGAGCAGCGATGAAGCCATAACGTATAATATTGGAATAAAAATATCTTATTCAAACATGTCTATACTTCAACTTACTTATTACTTATATTTATATATATATAATATGATAAAGAGGAAAGATTTTTTTGTTTGTTTGTACCGAATAGGCTCTGAAACTCCTGGACCGATTTAAAAAAATATTTCACTAATAGAAAGTTACATTATACCTGAGTGACAAAGGCTATTTTTTAATCCCGAAACGGGTCCTGTGGGGTGGTCCACGGGAGCAAGGCCGCGGGGAACAGCTAGTTTTATATAATGATATTGAGATTTAATTCGTTTCTGCAAACATGCATAAAATATCAAACTAATTTCCTCTCTATTCATGATAACGTGATTGGGGAATATCAAGTAAGTAGGTAAAGATGATAACAGTTTTAAAAGTCCTCTGGTATTCTGAGGCTGATAATCGGCAAATGTAGGGAAAGTTGGATCTAATTGGAGCAGGGATCTTCGTAGGGTGGCTGTTCAAAGCTGGATGAGAAGTGAGTCAAATGGCCTGTGATTGGAGACGCCGATTGATGACGATTTTCTGCAGTGGATGGCTAGGCTACAGGCTGATGATGAAGATACTGATATTACAGTGTTAAAAGCTCTTAACAAAATGTAAGCCTGGCCCTATAACTAATAGTTATATGGTTATGGTTGGTCATGTGTACCTTGCTTTACCATGTTTTAGGGTCTAAATTCCTCAAGCTAATTCTTCTGTTTTTACACGTTAGAAATGCTGATGACCTTACTGAGTGAGTTATGGACTAAGAACCTTTAAATTATTCATTCGGCACTCAATGGTGAGTTATTGTAAAACTAAATGACGTTTCGACAAAAATATGCATCAGAAACGTTGAAAAGCGTGTTTGAGCACGTGATGGAGAAGTAAAAATGCACCTATGTGAGTATTGTTCGTTACGATTGATAAGAATCAGTATTGTAATCCGGAAAAAACATTTACTAGGCAGTTGCTTTAAAAAAAATATCTTTCGATAAAATACTATTGTACATTAAAGTAAATTCTATCATGGTTACTTGGTTATAAACCATTGTAGTCAACCTCTAAGATCTGTATTTTTGTACCTGCAATATTTAAAATATTTTATCGGTTTGCATAACCACAAAAGTGTATCAGCTATTTAGGAATCTTACGCGTTTTTCGCACGATCTGAATCCTTAAAAAATAATGTCTCTATCAAGAATTTTAAATAAGCATTGAATACCGAGGCGTGATTTCTCTACGTAATACCATATTTATGTATGAATAGCAGGCAACATTAAATCATGTTACAAACGATTATAGCACTTGAACATACTGAACCGTGACAATGCTAAACGGCCCGTATACCAAACTGATGCAAAAAAAATCCTATAGAATCTTTGTTTATTAGTACGATTTTCGCATAAACGGCAATGAGGAAATTGTTGCAATCACTTCTTGGATACTTTAATCGCCGCCAATTACGGAAACTGTTAATGAATGCAGCAGATGTGGAGCGACTTTCATGGAACTAGGTACGTGAATATTGATATAGCCGTAATAAGCCGGTAGCCGCTTAGTTGGTGTTGTAGAACTTGTGGAAGCCAGCTCGCTTGAGGCTTATTAGAGGCCTGCGCCTGCGTCTGCAGTTATGTGGGTTTTGGAAATGCCAGACGGGTGCAACACATAATACGACAACGATGTGACAAAAAACTTTTTGAAAGAAAATTTTCTACTAATTTAAATGGAAAATTCTGAAAAGGCTTTTACGGAACAAGGTACGGTTTTCCCAAATGCAGTCTTTACAGGTTTTGTTGTGTGTTGTGCTTAGGTCGATCAAAATTATTTGGGTTTAAAAAAATACTTACTAGTGTTAGTCATAACTGAGTGTGACCTTGCTACATGCCCTGAAACTGAACTTTCCTGATACGATCTTTGGCATTTTTCGCCATTCGTTAGATCACAAACAATACGGTATTAGCTGAAAAGGTAAGTTATAAACATGCACCAGAATCAATATACCGGTAAATGTAATTTAAAATTTGAACGCTAATTTCCAACAAATTCACAATATTTCAATTGAAGAAATCTATATGATTTATACAGGATGTTGTCAATGTTTTTTCAATATTACAGTACCTTATTGATAACGTACAAATGAATAACTCTTTACCATCGAAACTAATTATTTATGAATAAACTTGAGAAAACCAGTCTTTTGAATCGTAGATCTTCGTTAGAATTTTAATAGATTTGACCATTTCAAAATTATAGTATTTAAGTTTCACCTTGCCTTTTTTGGACACACAAAGTGTATAAAAATTAAAGAGCTTACGATCATAAAAAACACACAAAATAACGAAAATAATTTCATTAATTTATAAATATAGTTGTCAATCTTGTAGCTCAAACCGTGACCGGTTGGATAAAAGTTGAAATCAAATGATGGATGATTAATTATAATAAAAACTAAAAGAACCTTTAATATATTGCTGCGAGAGCTTTTGTAAATCATTTGTTATTAAAGTAGGCAGTAGAAGTAGGTAGTCCTTTTTGAAGGACAGCAGCAACACAACACACAAGCCAGCAAAAACAGAAAATTCAACAGGACTCCCACAGGGATCTACACTGGGTCCAACAAAGTAAACAAACACTTCTTGAAAATAATGGGATCGTAAAGACATGATTGTAGGCTCTGTTGTGAGGTGGAAAACCCAACAACAGAATTGTATGTAGACCTATTATTCTGAACTGACTTGAACTTGCAAGGCTATTCAGCACAGTAAGACTTAGTAACTATAGAGACGAAAACATAGTTTCACTAGCTGATATTTTTCCATTGTGACAAAGATTTAAACGGTGGGTAACTTTTGTTAAGAATTTGATATTTGCACAACTTTCTTTCAAGTGCTTTTGTTATGGACAAATTTAAAAACAACCTTTGAAAACATGAATGCCTGCCAAAATAACCAAGACAAAACATCGGTCCATCGAATCCACAAACATAAATATGGCCCCCGCACGTCACAATACGAGAATAAGAGCCGACTGCCCGAGTAATCGGACTTGGCCGATTATGTATTTTACGAAATTTGATCGGTCAATTACGAAGTGCGGAGAAGTTTTCCATCAGTTGATAAATAAATGTTGTAAACATTGTAGGGATGTTGAGCCGAAATAATTGGGTGTGAAGTTTTTTGTTACTACTACTGTCGATGCCGACAATGCGTGGCCGAGAATACGGATCTTTTTGTCTCCATCTTAATGCTGGTTTGCATTAAGTTGACTGTGATTGTTTGGTCCCACGACTGTTAAAGCGTGTTTCGTTGTTACAGTGTAAATATTTCTGTCGCAATTTGTGAGATTTAAACCTGTTCAGGCTTCGCTTTGTATAAACTGGTAGCATTTAATTCACATACAATTAAATGATTACAAATCATGCTACTTTATTTTATTTTCAATCAAATACCTTAAAAATGTATTACACGTGATAATCAACAAGATTTATGACGAGATCTACGTGAGTTTTCGTTAATTTGGTAAGTAAATGATTAAATTTTTAAGCAGTTTCTATATCACCACCTGTTAGGCCTATTGGCAAGACCGGATTTAGTTTGTGACACGGCGTTTCATTGACATTTCGGAGTTAGTTCATATATCTTGTTTCTTGCCCATAAATTATCAGAGGTAAATGCCGATTGTGTATGTTTATGATGTTTAAAATAAAAATAGAATTAGACATAGACTTATGTTTCGTAGTGTTAGTATTGACCATTGAAGGTCGTATTTTTCAAGAAGTCTTGGCCTCGACCCTATTAATTTCGGTGCCTATGAATGACCTTTACAATCAAATACTACAGTCAAGTAGAATCAGATATGTAAAGGTTACTAAAAGACCTCAGTTCATTAAGAAAATTTGTTGATAAACAGAAGATGTCGCCTTTTTATTCTTGGATGCATTTAATCAAAAGGTTCATTTTAATTAACTAGAGCTGCCTTACCATCATCAATATACAACGAAGGCTGATGAAAAAATAACGTTTAATATCAGAACCAAAATTCTAGTAAAGCTGACGGTCTAGTGTGGTATGGACCTATGTATGCATCAGTCGTTGAAGATCTGTTGTTGCACCCCAACACAAATAAACTTTTTCTCAACGAAGAAATGCGAGAAAACATTGCAGCTGTTACCATTATACCTAGAAATAATAACACTGCTTAGTATTCAAGCAAAACAGATCTAAATCTTTCTGTGCTTGGATCATATCATAGCAAATATACTTTGCATTTTATTAGTATGCCATAGACATGCGGGGACCACGTTTTGTGTCCTTCTAGGGAGAACAGAGTAACTTTATTACACTGTAAGGCATATGCAGTACGTGACAGCTGGTTTATTAAGATTCCTAGTGCATGTGTATTGTTGACAGTTTGTTTTAAATTTTAGATGTGGGAATCTGTTTGGGCTTTTCCCGCCTCTGTGTCGTGATGAAGGTGAGTGGTGTTAGGTAAGGTTTGGAATTAATTTATCTTATTTATATCTTTAGCTAATGGAGCAGTGGTGGCCCAGTGGTAAGGGCCGTGACTTACAAGTTCTGGACTTACAGGTTGTGGGTTAGGACCCAGGCAGGTGCTTTACTTTGTGTAAAATTATTTCATCACCACTGCTCTCAAAACGGTGAAAGAAAACATCGTGAGGCAACAGGCATGTCTTAGAACCAAAAATTCGAAGACATGTGACATCCACCGGCCCGCACTGGTCCCGCGTGGTGGTTAACGGTCCATTACCTCTCACAGGGAGGAGGCCTTCACGCACAACGGACCAAATGGGAGTCTAAGTTCGGAAAAGGGGACCACCTATCCTATGCTATCCTGTCGTTAGCTAATTTTAAACCAGTATGAGAAATAGACAACGACAACGATAAGACAACGTTGTGGTTTAAAAGAAGATGTAGTGACTAAATTTGAAAAGAGTATGTTAAGATGGTTTGGCCATGTTGAGAGGATGAATGATAGGCGACTAACGAAAGGTATTTACAAGGCAGACGTGAATGGAAACGCCGGGAGGGGACGCCCTAGGAAGACATACATAGACCTTATAGGTGATGTTCTTCAGAAAGGCAAGGTGCGCAGTACTCATAACCGGCGTGTGTGTATGACAAGATGTATGAATGTGAGTGAAGCAAAAGAAGTATGTAAGGATCGTAGCAGGTGGCGTTCTGTAGCTTCTGCCTACCCCCATGGGAAAAAGGCGTGAGTTTATGTATGTATGTATGAGAAATAGGCTATATGATATAAGCAGGCTTTTTAGTTATAATGTACCGTTTTAGTACTTTTGTCGTTACGGGTCGTAGGAAGCCAGGAAATTTTACACCAGTTTTGCATAGGGGTATTTGTGTAAATTCTAGGCAGAGTGGTTGATACTGGATACTCTCCTATCTTGATAAATAATCACTGATCTGCCAATCTATAAAGCGATGGGTATCTCTCCCTATAATCATAAACATTACACTGACCAGTCTCACGGAAACGAAGCTTATCAGAAAGCAATCATCCCCGCAGTAAGTACACCAATTTGCATTTCATTTATAAGGAAGTGGGAATTCGCAAGCGTTTAGGATGTCGGTCGGTAGATTAGTTCTGATCGGCAATGAGCCCGCGTCGGTGGGAGCTGACGAATTATTGTGAGTTCATCGTACTTGACCTTTGATCTTCACATGAATTTATGAAGCAATTGGCTAGCGCTAACTGGGCGTGTAGGCGGACCCGTGTTGTTGATTAAAATTGGACGTAATTAGATAAAGATGGTAGCTGCTGCGTTTGAGGAATTACTGATTGACGTAATTTGTGAGATCTAAAGTTCTGAAGAGTACTTCAAGGGCGTGTATTCTATGTATTCTATGTATTTTTCTTTTTAATAATAATCGTTTTTAGCATATATTTTTTTGCAAATATCTTTGTTTATCAAATATTTTTTTTAACCAAACTCCTGACTAATGAAAAAAAACAAGAACTTATTATTTTCACAAAATATTTAAAAAAACAACAATTTTTGAATAATAATCTTTTTTTCTCTAACAAAACCCAATTTTGTTTTCTTCCTATTCTAATATGAAGATAAAAAATATATATATTGAATTCCTTTTCAAATTATATAATCAGTTCTAAATGATTAAAGTGCATTAAAACATTGCTGCGAAAACCAAAACCCATCAAAACACACACGACTCAACCAAACGGTTCAAACATTCTCCACATTCATTTATTGCAAAAAGAAATCAGTTCCGCCTCGCAAATAAATTGACTAAACAAACTTAAGCGTCCATGAAACCGGTAAACTAAGCTGTAGATGGTCTTACCCACTTACCGAATCGTCCACAAATTGTAATAATTGGCGGCTCTCTGCTCACACCCGTCACCGCTATGTTGCGGTGCTGCGAACTCAATTGTCGCATATAGATGCGTATTTGTGAAAATTATGGGTTACTGACTTCGGAAAGTTTTCTAATGTTGAAGTTAAATATGGTGGGTGCTTTCGAAATATGTTTCTGTTGAGAAACGTTGCAAAAATATGCTGGGTTCGAAACATCAGAGAGTAATGTTGTTACAAACCAAGTCTGTTGACGACTTGAAGGGTTTTTCTGATTTGCAGACAGAGAAACGTTTACAAAACTGAAGACTGAACTTGACTGAGGAGACGAGAAACACCAAAGCAAGAAGGAAATTGTGTAACAAACGAACAATATTTAGATTTACTCATCTTCTCCAAAAGTTGTGTATGTGCATTCATGTCCTAATGTATTATTTCAATTTCCTGTCATAACTTTTTCTATTTCAGTGTAACATATAACACTGAAATAGAAAAAGGAAGTATTAGAAAACAACATACCAACGACAATATTCTACTCTGTAAATAAACCCTTTGTTTCTGTCTGTCAATTTCCTTTTGATTTATATGTTCGTTCAGTTTTACACGTTCAATATTGCTTCTATAAATATACGGTTTTTTTACAACTTTTTTTATGAATGAAAAATTAAAAAACTGGGGTTAAAATAATAAATAATATAAAATGTGTCTACAAATATTAATCAGTCTGTTTGAAGCAACTGAAACCTATCTTAAGCAAACGTGATGATTGATTTATGCTCTTCATCTCTGTATTAGAAGAACCCGCTCCTGCACTGGAACAGTAACAGCACTATTGTACACTTAAGTTCGCTAAAATCAACTGGCTTACTAAAGTAAACATTAATACTTAAAAATAAAACCAACAAAGTGCTTTGCGCACGTAACGAAAAATAAATGCAACCGCATTAAGTGCCTGTCCTAGTTCTAAACAAAGGTCTCTTTTGTTATAGTTATCACTACAATATGCGATGATTAACTTAATCACCGTGCCTTGACACAAACGTGCCAATTTTGAGACCAAAAGTTTTGCATTGTGACTGATAAAGGTAAAAACAATTTTAAATTTAGTCTATGGCAATTATTAGCAATCAAATATATTAAATGTTATTGATTTATACCAATCTGTATGCTTTTATAGAAATTAGTATCTAAAAAAGGTTTTGGTTGCACAACTTTTAATACATATGTTGGCTCTACGACTAAAAAAGCTTGATTAGTTAGAGAATTGCATTTTAAATCGATTAGCTAGATTTAATTTCAAATGTCTGTCATTAAAATTGGCATTCTTAGTTTATTCTATTAATTGAAATTCAAATATAATTCAAAATAAATCAGTTCCAAATTGATTTCATTGTGTTAGAATACCATATGGTTTTAAATCGAAGTGCTTGCTTCTATGGTAAGTTTATTGAACCAATAGTTTTAAGGCCAATGTTAGATTGCTATACAAATGTTATGTGGGTCATGGTGGTGGGCTCACGTGTATCGCTGTTAATGACTTTGTTACACTTAATTACCTGATAAAAGACGTTGACTTAATGCGATCGGAAGAACTTATGATAGTGTATTGACGATTAACGTTCTAAATGAGTATTAAAATTAATCAAAATATTGTATAATGGCGTAACCGATAGTGCTAATTTTCCTCAAGTAGGTTCCTACCTTAATTGTTTCTTTGAACATGCGTGTAATAATTATATAATAATGCTATCCACGGATGTATGTTCGTAACTTAAACTCGCTAGAACGGCTGCTAGGATCTGTATGAAATTTCGCACAGACATAGATTATAGTCTGGAATAGCACATAGGCTACTTTTCATACCGGTATAATGTTCCCTTGGGTTAATAAAAACTTTTAATGCGGGCGAAGCCGCTGTCAGAAGCTAGTTTCTGATATAGTTATTACACGCATGCTCAAAGAAACAATTAAGGTAGGAACCTAAGTGAGGAAATTTTATCCAAACATTCACATTTTTAATATTAGTAAGATAATAATTATCAAACATTTACATTTTTAATATTAGTAACATAATAATTATCAAACATTTACATATTTAATATTAGTAAGATAATAATTATCAAACATTCACATTTATAATATGAATGTTTGATAATTGTGACTAAGACTCCGCTTCTCGCGCTTTAGGTCGTGATTTCAAATTCGGGCAAGTACCAATGACACTTTTTCAAATTCATAACATTAGTTTTTTCCTAAATTTATCTTGGACAGCGCAGACAACGGTGAAGGAAAACACCGTAAGGAAACCTGCCCCCGTACCATGACGTTTCAAAACTATTGTGGTTGGACTGTGAAAAAGGGACAGATGTATATAAGTCATATACATCTGCCCCATACGCACACTGGAAATAACCTTGCTCTAAGAGGTTATGGTCAACCCCTGCACTTATGGAAATTATAAGTTTGACATCGCCAACCCATCTTGAGCAAGCTTGGTGATCAATGCTCGTGTCTTCTCTGTATGAGAAGAGGCATTTGCCCTGCAGTACGACAGTTAAAGGCTGGTATTATATTAATTTAAATATATTCACCTGTATCACTAGGTACTTCTCTCTGCCTATGATGTTCTCACAGCTGGGAGACAGGCCTTCGATCTGTAAGAGAGCTGTAATGTAATCCAAAAAGCGAGGCCGGTGCGGGGCTGCGGGTGGGTAGATTTTTTTTTTTTTGTTTCTTGGACACACCGATTTCCTCACGATGTTTTCCTTCGCCGTTTTGATAGCAGTGAATCTTAGTTTTTGGTAACTTGCACCATGTGAACTGTAATTTGAATAAAGCCTTCAAAACTGTATTTTTATAAGGAGTAGAGTTCTAGAATGTTTTATTATTATTGTGTAGGCCAACAGTTAAGTAAACATTAGCATATTATTTTGTAAAAGAATTAGTATGGTAAATGGGGTCAGTGATCTTATAGTTTAGGCGATAGAGCATAACGGTGTGATTTGTGGCATAACCAAATAGGTTGTAGACACGCAATATGTTGATTTTAGAGCATTCTTGCATTAACCCTAGAATTCTGAATTTGAAATTGAGTATTTGTCGAACTCTGCTTCGGCTTGAAAACCTGTCAAAGTTTGGTATTAAAGTAACGTTCGTAACTCTAATTTTCCAATTCAGAAACCGGTTTTTTAAGGCTTGGATTAGGTAGGAAAACCTGTATACTTTAATTTAGTAATGGTAACGTAGACTCATCATAATCTTTCTGCCCTTTGCCCTTATACTTGGGGTCGGCGCAACAAATCTATCTTCTGCTTGATTAAGTCAATTAGAAGAATTTTACAATACAATCACCTCTGGATCATCAAAGTATAACCATCATTTACACAAATTAATTTTCATCTGCAAGAAAGATCATTAGCAAATATGCGAAAATCCACAGCAAGCTGAAGTGGCTTATTATGACCAATCTACATTATTATTACGATTCGAAGCCAGATTCCAAGCAATGTTTAGAAAATATGAAATAGTTGAAGACGTAACGTACGGTTGTGATACATAGGCTCGTAAACTTAATCGGAATTGTTATAAACATTGTTAATATATATTATGTAACAATAGAGTAGAGATGACGATTCAATGTTTTTCCTGTGATAATGAGAGAGCAAATTACTAATATGATAAATGCGAAAGTTTGGATAGGATGGATGGATGTATATTTTTTACTCAATCACGTCAGAACGGCTGAACGGATCGAGATGAAATTTGGCACAAACATAGATTATAGTCTGGAATAGCACATAAGCTACTTTTCATCCCGGTATAATTTTCCCTTGGGATGATTTTCGACTTTCACGCGTGCGAATCTGCTGACAGAAGCTAGTGCAGCTAGTAACATGAAAATATTTTTGTGCTTCTCCTTTGAGTAAACTAGGTAGATAAATAAATCAGATAATACTTATAAAAAATAAGAATAAATAATTTGGCTGCAAAGAACTTATTAATATATGAAGGTTACAAACCTGTCTTAGATTTTTATAAAAGAAGGCGTCATATAAATGAGTTCTGATTAACGTACCGAAAAAAAGACGTTCAATAAATATCGTGAATCTCAATATCTTGTCTTGTCATTGGTCTAAGTTTTCCTTGGGTAGTATTATTATTACTACAAGTTATTCAGGTTTTCATTTGTCGTCAGATTCCTACGCTGACGTCAGTCATTTATTTTCGTTTTTGTCTCGAAAACAACTTAATAAATGAGTAAATAGGATTGAAAATAATAAAAACCGGTCAAACTCAGCTTTTTATTATAATTTTCACATCAGTGCAACATCAATGCTTCCAAAACTGGCTTTGTAAGCAGACAATCATAATGATAACATTTAAAAAAAGATTAACAGGACACGATAATTTGTCATTTTGCAATTGCGAGTGTGCCTCAAAGCGCAACTATTTTTAAGCGCAACAAAATTATTAGGTACTCAAAGCGCAACCATTAGTTGTGCTCACAAATTAAAATTTAAATGTTATAAGTTTGTTCCTCAAAGTTGCGCTTTGAGGAACAAACATATAATATTTTAATTGTGTGTGTAATCATGATGAAAAATAGAGGAAATACAAAGAGGTTCATTAAATTGCATTATGACAGTTGTTTTGAAAAGTATCAGGGTAACAGAAATGAACAGAAAATATAAACAATCTGGTTACAAAGTTATCAAACAGCAATAAGACACTACAATACACCCTTTTTTTACACTACACGAGTAATAAAAGGGGGTATTCCACAAAACGCAACTATTTTTAAACGCAACCAACCAAGCCTTATCTTATGGAGGGGCCGAGAAATACCTCGGACACTTCGGCATAACCAAGCCTTACCTGTCGACTTTCTGAAGACAGTTTTTTTTATTTCTGGAACGAAGTTCCTTATCGCGCGTTGCGAAAGGGGGCTAGACGGAAAAAATTAAGACGAAAAGTTGTAACGACACTTTTTGCTATAGTTGTAAGCCGTGCGGCGTGCGCGTGTTTCGTGCGTGTTCTAACCTATACGCTGTTGTGTTTACGAAGTCGAGAGATACATATATACGTATACACATATATGTATATATATACTAAAGGAACTTCGTTCCATCCGGGTGTCCCTTGACACCTCTCAAGTTTTTTATTCTTTATATATATGCAGTTAGTTTACATTTATGACATACATACTCTCATCTCATGTTAAATAGTGGCTCCTATATGAGGGTAGATGTTGTTACGAGTATATTATTTAAAATGACCAGCACTGATTGGATTGCGGTTGGATAGCAATCCGACCTCCGCACTATGTTTTCTGAGATGGTTATTGTATTGGTAAATGGTTGGCAATACGACTAGAATAATTGGCAAGAAGTAGAAGAAATTAACAAGGTGCTAATTTGTAAAGATTTATTTGTACTTTTAGAATAAACGTGAAAAGATCAGGTTTCTTTTCGTATGTGCGTCACATGAATATTTTGCTTTGTTTCTTATTCTTAATCAAACTAGTTATGAAAATGAGTGTAAAAGCAAATATTCAGACGCAAATCTTGAAGTCGGTTTACATTTTGAATAATTTTAATGTATGAAAATGTTATTACGTGACATCAACGAGTTTCATTATTGTATTTTTTTTGTTTTTGATTAACTTTTTTTTCATTCAAATCAACGAACTCAGTCAGTTGCTGTCCACTGTTGGACAAAAGCCACTCACAGTCACGGTGCGCTACAACCTGTTCCTTTATCTTCTGCATAAAGTTAAGCTCCTTGTTAGGAGTGGGACATTAAAAAAATTGTCTTGAGGCTGGATGATAAGGCTTATCAATTGA
Source organism: Orthosia incerta (assembly GCA_948252205.1). Classification (NCBI taxonomy): domain Eukaryota; kingdom Metazoa; phylum Arthropoda; class Insecta; order Lepidoptera; family Noctuidae; genus Orthosia; species Orthosia incerta. Next base: position 16,010,493 of record OX411748.1, read on the forward strand.
TTGCTAACTGCACCATGATTTACCTCTTGTTTACCTGCAGCAGTTTTGCCTGAATCAAATAAAATGGTGGTTATAATAAATTTTGTATTACAGAAGTGGTTTCTTATAACAAATTTACCATTCCTTAACAGCCAACGTATACAATTTCACGATGAATAAACCATTGTATAGTGAAACTAATATTAAACAAAAAAAGCAGTTTTTGTTAATGAATTCGTTATGCATTGGTAACTCAATTATTGTACGAAAAAATATATTACGTAAACGACCTGACCCGAGTAGAAAGGCATTCCGAATAATTTTACTAAAGTAAAGTAGGAAGTAAAAATTACATCAGATGGCATTGATTTTTATCCTATAGATTAATATGTAATTGAGCTGAATTTTATTGACATTTTGAGGAAAATATAATATTTAATAATTTTAGTGTTGTGTGGAAGCTTGATTTGAAAGTAGAAGAAAATAAAACATAATAAGCTCTAAGACTACTGCATGTCTTTTCAGACCACAAGTGTTGCTTTTTATATCTATGAAAGATTACCTTTTTATAGATAAACCTTACAGTAGAGAAATACATTGAAAGTAGTCTATGTTGCCGGCCATTTGTATTTGGGTATAAAGTTGAAGTCACTATATGAACGAAAATAACTCAAGTGCACTTGTACTCAAGTCTAACAATGTATATATTGCACTGATAGCTAATTGTGTCAACTGTCAACCGACTAACCAAACAGCTCAATATGACATACATTTGATTGTTTATATTTCGAACCCAACAAATAATTCTACGAGAATAAAAACAGCACTAACCGAAGACAATTAGCTTAAGTCGATAAAAAAAGTGATACTGGACACATTCAATGCTATAAAAAAAGAAAACATATAAATTCAACAATCAATTCGCCTCGGTGTTCAATGTCTAACGATGCTTACTCTACCAACGTTCGTAACTCGTGTGTAGCAATACTATTGCATTGCTCCACGCCGTCATTTGTGTTAATGACCCGCATTTAAGCTGATATAGTTGGATAAATAGCAAGGCTTGTGTGCCAGCCAATGTCATAGTGTTAGGGAAGGAAGAAAGTAAAACCTTTCACTTTCAGTGACATTTTTGTGGTCTTAGAAAACAAGTGGTGATGGACTCACCACTTGTTCAAGACTAGCGATATAGATGATGCTGCTGTTAGCAACAACAATAAAATATTGGTCATGAGCGGACTTGCTGTATTCAAAAGGGACTTAGAGGTTACTGAGTATATTGTGTTATTTCACAAGGACAGTAAGATGATAAAGAGTCTTTTATTTCACTAAAGTAGTTGCTAGCTTTCCTTTTGGCATTATGCTAAATACAGCCCTTCTATTCATGATTGTGAACTTTGATACATGTAGTACCTAGATATCGATCATACTTGATTGATATCTAGGTACTAGATTTATCTGGTACTATACTATATATATCGAATTATGTAGCTGTGGTGAGATCTTTTTCTTAGATTCTTCAATGTAACATGGCAGTTCGCATAGCAGGCATGAATTGTTTACAATCTATCTGGGCACAAAAAAATGTTACACGTAGCACGTAACTAGGTTAGGTATGGCCTTAACTGAAGCTAAATCTACTGAATATGTCTATGAAGATAACAAAGAAAACAATGTTGACAGGAAATAATTATACAACTTTATTAGAAGGCTGAAAGTCAACTGTGAAATCGTTCTTTTCACGACAGAAGTCCAACAAAAGACATGAATTCATTATAAACATGCGTCACAATGAAGAACGTCAATAAACACACTTGTCGAAAGAATTCTCGAAGACATATCATTCGTATTTGTGAAAAGAGCTATCGATCATAGTTGTAAAGAATTTTTAGAAAAAGTGTGCTTAATAACCCACTTAGAGGCGAGATTTCATGCGCGACAAGAATCCAGCAAGAATCGGTATCCAGCGCCATGTTTTTACATCATCTTAATTGAAGAAGTGTAAAGGAAAATTATCATGTGTTAAACAGCATACTGTAACAAGCAAATCTCGTTTATCAAGCTTGTTTCAACTTTTTATGAGTTCATTAAAATTTGTAGGCCACCTGCCTAGCTTTACTAGCAGGCCATACAACTCAGTCATGTCAGGCTGTAGAAATCTAGGCAAGCGTGTTTCGTCTTCAATCGGGTGTAATTGCGTAAAAACGGTGTACGACGTTTACTCGTTTTCTCTTACCGATTTGAGAAAAATTCCGAGCGTATATGTATAAGATATTTCCATGTCATTAAAGTCTTTGTAAATGGTTGTTTCTTTTTCTTTTAGTAATGTGAAAGGAAAAAGAAAAGTGGAATAAAATCCCTGCGATGTAGTAGATTGCCTGAAAAGTCTAAGCTAAGAATGGTTGCAATTACAAGACAGTTTGGAGTATCAATTTTTGGGGAGCAATGGTTAACATTCAATGTAATATGATAATGAAGCAAAATTCACTTTGAAAATGGATTGCACATTCTTTGAATTCATCATCAGCCTTTTTAACGATCCCACTGCTAGAATACCGGCCTCCTCTCTGTGTGATGGGCCATAATCCACCACGCGTGTCCAATGCGGTTTGGTGGATGTCGCATGTCTTTGAATGTTTAGTTCTAGGACATGCCGGTTTCCTTCACCGTTTTTAGAGAGTGGTGAAAAAAAGTCTTTGGATCGATTCTTACTTTTCCCTTTCAAGTTGTTGTTTTCATACGACCCAAAAGATTATTTACGTAGATGCAGATCTACCAGATTTTAAAAAGAGTAAGAAAACTTGTAAATAAAGTAAATATTCAAGGATTTTATGAGAACATTGGCAGAATCACTGACTGGTTTGCTAGTCGAATGGTATCAACAGAAATAACTGGTTCTGCATCCAATTACAATTTGCCAGTTTTAAATATTAAATTGCAAACACCTGTGTGGTACAATTGCCGAGGAATTGCATCAATACAGGTGCGTTTACATTTGACCAAGTTATGTTGATTCGTATTAAGCATTCTTCTATCTTAACGATTGCTATTGTTAGAACTAAACTTTTATCAAGTTTATTATTAGGAGCGTACTTTAGATCGATGTAAAAGTTGTATGATAGCAAGAGCTTCAACTTATCTAAAGTCATCGTTATTAATTAAATCTTAAATTCTTTCATTAAGGGTACACTAGTCGACGCCACGAACTATTTTGTGCGCGGGGTTAAAATGCATTTTATATCAACCGACAACACGTGCGGAAGAGATAGATGCTGTGACAAGCAGTAGGCAGCTAGTTCGCGTACTAATACACACTTTTGCAAATTTGTAGCGAAATGGATAATGATTTAGGACGAAACCGAGCGCGCGAAATTTTATAAACAGACCTTTGGCAGTCTAGATATCATGAAAAAACGACTAAATCTATCTGTTCCAAATAAAATTATGTGCTTTGTTGAACTACTAATTTATCCCTGTATGGAGGCCGTTTTGCATGTTTCCGTCGTCTTATGGTATTTATTCGCGCCAAAAAATGCGTTAAAATTTGTGTCGAAATGTGGAACTTTTGACGCTCAGAACTTTCAAATATTTTCTTTTTTTACTTTTTTGCTTCCATATAGGGCTAGATAATGATGAGACAAATTGATATCACTTTTTATTTTGAACGTACATCGTCAAACAGTGGAATAATCCCTAGACTACGTTTGTATGGAAGAATTTTCGACTAGTGTAACCTTAACTGACAGACAATGTACAGTCTAAGCCATTGGTCTAGAAGCATTACATTTTCCACAGTTATTTTTATAACGAAGAACAGGAACACTAAGGAACATTTTTTGAAAATTCATGTGTTATTTTTGCCGGTGGTAATTCCCATTATTTTGAGTAGATTAAAACTATTTATTATCAGCTTTGCAAATGAAAGCAAAAATAAACAGCTAGCCTACAACATGTGCCAATACTCCAAAATTTTCTTTAATAAAGTAATGAACGAGAAAAATTTAAATATTGAAGAAAATTGAGAAATTTATTTTGATTTGATTTTGATTGAGTTGATCGAGAATTTGTGTTTTCTCTTATAAGAGAGCAAAAATCTTGCATTTTTTGTATTTCCATTAAAAATGCTGTGCATGAAAAGTATTGTAGATGTAAAACCTATTATGTTTTTAAATTACACTTTTTTCTGAACTCTGCCTCTGTCTTCTTTTACTTATATAATTTGCTAATATAAACACTTCGTAAGCCACATACTTGAACGGACAGACATACTTCTGTTTTTGTAACAAGTACCTCACTTCATTACGCGCTAAATTAGTATTGTTTGCGATACAATTGTTATTGTTACTCGATCGTAAACTTTATAGTCAAACATTGTGTTTTTTTATGTACATGTCTACCCAATCTTGGGATTTCTTATTAGGTTTATTCGTATTATGCAATTTACACAAAACTGCTACTGCTGGTTGCGGGAATCCGATTATTGCGAGACGAACAGAACCGATCAGTGTCGCGACGCTTGGGGGTGGCTTATGACGTTTTTAGGCTGCAATATCGATGATGATGAAAATACAAAATCACAACAAACACACAATTTTGCAAAAATGGGTTTTATAGACCCATCTGATACACAACGAAAGTGCGGTGCCCCTGTAATTAATATGACTTACATGCTGGAGTGCCCTAAGTTCCCATACATACTTTAGAGGACCTTATGAACGCCACTGGCGCTGCAATTAACGTGGTCACCGTGGTCCAGTAGGACCCAAATTATTTAATCAATTTTCCATCGAGACGAAAAGAAGAAGACGCAATTTTGTATACCTTTTCTGAAATAAATATAGAAGATTAGTATTTTCCAATTCAGTTTTTTGCCTCCAGATACCCATTATACTTAAATTACACTTGTTTCTATAATTCCAATTGTAAACAGTAGTTAGGTACCTGTAATTTGCAGCCTTTGTTTGTATCAAAATAATCATGAGTAAGTCCAACAAAAATGTGACTACTGTATGGGTCGTTAATCAATTTTATGTTAAAGATAACAATTTTGTGTCTGTATAACTGGATAGGTGTTAAATGGTTTATTGTTTAGTCAAGAGGCATATAAAGTTTTAGTATGATACTTGAGTACATGTATACCTTAAAACCTTGAAATACGCGTATCTAAAGACCTTTCTAGGTAGTAAAAACGATAATAGATTTTGATAAAGACCAAACATTTGAATAGCACATTATAGTCACATAGCTTTGTAGAAACCAAAAAATACTACTAACTGATGGTAAGCGATGATGTAGTCAATGGTGAAGCACGCTTGCCTAGAAGTAACCTACTCATGCTTGACTTAAAAGCTATATTTTTATATTCCCTGAACGGTGAGGTAGAAACCTGTACGAAGGGCACACTCATATTTCTCGAGTTATGTTTGTAGATTGCCCCATATTATGTATTGAGGTATTTTGGCATCAAAGAGTACAAAAGCTCGCACACTCACTCACAGTCACACACACTCTTACCATACATACACTCACCCTTAAACACCCACTCCCACATAACTCCAAACAAATATACTAGAGACACACTACGCTTTCATTTATTGTTTAATTTTTTTGTTTCTCTGGAACTTGCCTTAATGGATTATTGTAAATAATGTGTGTCCTATTTTCTTTAAGCACTTATCTATATATATAATATTTGTATTCACTGAAAATTATAGATAGATATTTATGCGGAAATGTTACAACTGATAGGTAGAATATTATTATGAACAACAAACAAACAATTTTGTATATTGCAAAATCTGTACATTAATAGATTAACCCTGCCTCTTAAACTAGGATAATCTGTATCTTTAGAGGGAAAAAACACTCACTTTGAAGGGACGCTGGCTTCTAAGATACAGGTGCATAAACCTAGTTTAGAAGTCAGGGTTTTTCACTCTGGAACACTGGCTTAAGCCATTTTTAGATCAGAATAATTTAATGCATTTATGGAGAAATAAAGATTTATTTATATTTTAAAACCAAGCTCCGAGCTTAAAAGGCAGTAGTCTACGGTCTGATAAGGAAATATATTTCGCACATCATAAGATGTTAAAAAAATCTATTTCGATATCCATTCCCACCGACATTTCTCGATTTCTGAATCGATCGACACGCATATAATTATTAAGCCATTGTTTTGCACACGCTGTATTTATTAAAGACTGGTCCTCCTTCATCATGACACACATACCTACTATTTCTTTTTTCATAGATAAACAGGTATTTCGTAACTTTGACCTATTGGAAACTAACTATTTTTAGAATATTTTGATGATCATGGCTTAGATAGATGACTAGATATTCATGTATCTGTTGCATGTTCATGTTTATTAAGATGTTTGCTCCATATTAGAAACAGGGGCCTTAAAACATTAGCTGGACCAATGTGGGTGCAGACCTATCCTCTTGAGAACTAACAGGCGAGGACTAATTCCGGAAAAATATTTATTTTGTTAAAAACTTTTTGATGAAAACAAATTGATAAATTGTTACGGTTTGATGGATATGTCAAATGTAATTAAGTGTTTGGTCCAAAATAAAGATGCAAATATTTTAATTTTCATTCAAAAACTGAGATGAAAACGAAACTCAGATAACTGACAGCAACAACATTTTATTAAGTAGAAACCTGTTTATTAAATCAGTTACTGATTTTACGACTTTAATGTAAATTAAATTAAGTACACGTCTGTATAAAGAAGTAAATAACATCATAAAGCTATCGATAAGTTTTGATCATCTAGACATTTAGTACTTGGTAGTAAGCTTTCATAGTTTTATTGAGTACCGTTATAAAATATTATGACCAATCAATTTGTGGTAGTTACTAGTAGGTAGGTTCTACGCGTTAATTCTGGTGCATAGCTGCTAAGCCACTGGGTTTAGTTAGCTTGCTTATTGTTAACGCACGACATTTAATATGCAAGGAGAAATCAGAAACTTAGGCGTAATTAAAAAGCTTGTCTTATGGATACAATTTAAATACTAGGTACTGGCAAAATGTTTTTGTACATTCATTACATATTTTATATCTCTGCGTGCTCTTTCAATACATGTTTATATCTCTAGGTCCACCCCTTTAGCACGCTTTTTATTGATGACTAGCGACCCAACCCGGCTTTGCCCGTTTCAAATTATATACAAAAATCTTCCTCCTTTCTCACTCTTTCTATTGGTGAACACTGCATGAAAATTCGTTCTGTAGTTTTTGAGATTATTGCGTGAGATAATTGCGTACAGACGCGGGGGGATCTTTATTTTATAACATGTAGTCATAGGTTGGCGTTTGATCACTATCTCACCTGATGGTAAGCGATGATGTAGTCGACGGTGAAGCAGGCTTACCTAGAAGTAGCCTATAAACTCTTGACTTAAAGATCTACTATAGGATCTATTTAGGTTGTAGCTATCAGGAAACACTGACTCCGGCAGGTAATTTTACTCCTTAGCTGTACGCACAAACATTGAGTACAAAGCCCAAATTGCGGCCAAAAAACTGGGCATCCTAAATAGAGTGAAGCGATACTTTACGCCTGGACAGCTTTTAACCCTATACAAAGCGCAAGTCCGATCCTGCATGGAGTATTGCAGCCACCTTTGGGATGGCTCACCTAAGTATCAGCTTGCCGCGCTTGATTCAGTGGAACGCAGAGCCAAGAGGCTAATTGGCGACGTTGAACTGGTGGACGCCAAGCTTCACAGTTTGTGTCATCGCCGCAAAGTTGCCTGCTTGTCGGTCTTCTACAGACTGTACTGCGGTGAGTGTGCTCAAGAACTCCACGACCTCATCCCAACAGCCCCCTTCTACCATCGGACATCTAGACGCACTGCAAGTTATCATCGTTACCTTGTTGCCATTCCACCAATTCGAACCAAGCGCTTCCAAACATCCTTTACGAGTATAATGCGCACAGCGAATGAATGGAACTCACTACCTGCGTCTGTGTTTCCGAACGCATTCAACCCGAATCTCTTCAAAGTTAGAGTGAACTGGATTCTTCTGGGTAAGCTACCTCCATCGTCGACTCTGTCTCTGTCAAGAGACAGAGACATTACAAATAAAAAATAAATATAAAAAAAAACATTTTTACAGAAACAGCTTTATAGTTCTGACGACACTTTTTTCCGGAAAATGAAAAAAACATTCAGACGGCTGCAAACACACGAGTGCCGTTTGTTTTAAATATACCTTTGTAGTTACATTATTGAATAATTTTATGACATTGTGTTCATTTAGGTACGTGGTCATTTGAATAGTTTGCAGATGAATAATAACGACGTTTTAGTTACCTACTAATTCGACTGAATACAACTGAGTATTTTATGATCTCTTCGGCTAAACTAAAGGGAAAATACTGTTATTCTAAATTATTTTAAAATTAATAAAATATCCTCGAACTATGAATATATTCGCTGTTGGTACAATATAATTCTAAGAAACGGCTGTTATAAGTATCGATGCTTTTGTTTTGTGCCTGGGTAGCTTTGTCTATGGAGTTTATTTAATTTATTTGCCTAATAGTTTGCCAACTCTAGTCAATGTTTACCTACCTAGGTATACTGGAGTAACATATTTAGAGATTATAATACTCGTTAAATTGTACAATATTTAAGTTACAGAATAACATGTAAAAATATTTCAATGGGTGAAACAACAACAGTACAATGAATAATGAACCTTGTGTTACTGTTTTGTACAATAAACATTTTTTTTGCTTTTATCGCCCAAAGAATAGAATAGAATATACTTTATTGTACACCAAAAAATTAAATTACACATCTCTTTTACCATAATACTTATTTCTACGGGTACAAAGGCGGCCTAATCGCTGACAGCGATATCTACCAGACAACCTTTGGATGTATAAAGAACTTATAATAAAATAGGGGGTAGTCTATGGTGTAATGCTAAATATAAATACATATATACAAAATATATAGCGATTTTTAAAGCATTGAATACAAAGTTTCAGCTCAGTTACCAGTAAAGTACTAGTAATTGAGCGCAATCCTTTTCAAGACCATCATAATATTAATACATTATTATATCTTCAAATGACAGACAACAAATAAACCGACCAGCAAGCAATTTAAAGTGAAGGGAACCGAAATTGCTTCATAAAGCTACGCGAAAATATCTCAAGTACCTAAGTACATCACAATAATTAGATAATGCGAGCTTACGATACGCAGTAACCTCAACTTGCAAGACGAGATGCCTGTGCGCAACGGGGAAGATAGCGGATTTCTAAAGGAAAATGCACATTGAAGATAACCATTTTCTGCAGGGGCTTACATTTTCTTTAAACTTTGCACTACAAAGTCACTTAGTCCGTTAATCTACTCTTCTTCTCAAAGTAGCTTTAACTTGTTGTTCATGGCTATTTGCCCGCGTAGAGGCGATTCTGGTGTGGTCTTTCAAGAGGACACGATGCCTCTTCGATGTGCTGATCATCACCGGGGTAGTTTAGGTACAGTAACAAAGCCACTATCCTTGTTCTTATTTCACGACATATTTTAAAGTAATATTCCTGTCGGCAAAGTTGGAATTGGAGGGGCAGGGCGCACCATATGCTCCCGTACTGTAGATGTTTCAAAGTATTATCACTTCGTGGAGGTTCTTTTAAGTTTAATGGCTCCTTTATCCATAACCCTGACCGACAAGTCAATATTATGAATCAAGGCAATGGTTTAACTATTAAATCTGTTGTACTTTCAGTAAAGTTAAGAATTGTTATTGGCGATCAAAGAATTATATTGTTGCTGAAAAATTGTCTGAAAGACCGGGCAAGTTGTAAGAATGTTTAGGCCAATTAGGGGATCTAGAATTGTAGTTATTATAGCCAAAATTATGCATGTATCAGCAACAGTTATCGACAGAATTGCAGCTATTCTGTAAGCACCTTTAAATTCTGCGGTTCCATATGCAATGGCGGTGTGCGTTATGCCTAATACGGTCCCACCGGACGTGGCCAGGGATTGCATTACCTTAGTCTAGGAAAATAATCTAGACAGTGCGTAAAGAGGATCACTATCAAATGGTACAGTTATATCTGTGAGAGTAATTAAGTCTTGTGAGCTTTGTATAACATTTTGTGTAATCTGAAAGGTTGCGTTCATAGTCAATAATAGGAAAATTTTGATTATTCGCTGTCCTGGCGCACTGATTGTTTCGACTCAGATAGTCGTGATGAAAAATGGTTTCATATAGGTGTAGACATGATTTAGTTATGAGGCCCATTCTGTGAGATAGGATTATAATTTAGAAGCACAAGACAGGTCGTTTGGGTGTAGCATATGCCCAGCAGTGGACGCATTCCGGCTTAAATAATACGATAGTGGAATTAATGATGCCCGATAGTACTTCACAAAGTAAAAAGTTATGCCTCATTTTGAAAATTTGCCACAGTTTGCTTTTCCAACACCTACAAACGTACATAGCGGATAAAACATTACTATTTCCTTCTGTTTATAAATTCACCGTGGGAAAATGTGCACTAGCGGCCGACTTCCAGCCAAACAAACATGTAACATGCAACGACACAGTGTGAGCATGGCTGAGACGTCATAACGACGAGGCTGCGTTGGTTAGTTGGGGACTGGGGTACGAGAGTAGACATCCTATAGAGATCAAGCTTCAAATATCGACGCATCGCATCTGTGTATTTTCAGTGTTGTCCTTTTTCTTATTCGTTGTTTTTATTTCTGAAGGTCGCCCCTCTTGGAATGATTTGACGGAGTCACTGACGAGCTGATTCCACACCACTCTGTCTTCGGCTCTTCGCAGGGACTGAAGGGCGATTACGAGTGATCACTGGGTCCCTGTGAGTCTTGTAATTGCCCTTATCGCCAGTCAGTAGTATCAAGCGTAACCAAAAGTGCAACAAGAGGACGCAATTTATTTATTAATATCGTTGGTCTTGTGCTACTCCTGAACATGAGAGCTTGGGTGTATAGATTCCCGGGTCACTTAAAATATTATTATTGAGTACGATACAAACACAGGTTGTTGCCTAAAGACGGAAACACACTTACATCTCGTGGCGTTTTGTGATGCAGTTGATTGGGTACAAAACTTTTTGTGTTATAACGAAGATTGGAAAAGAGTCGTTTGATGGGCGCCGATTCACGCCACGACACTTAAGTTTGTTTCCGTCTTATTGATGGCAAATGGCTCGGCCCCTATTACACGGGACTTACATACAACAAGAAAATGTGGGTAGTAGGTAAAGGTACTCTTCTGCCTAATTCATCGGCACGGCTAAACACAGGCGTAATTTTATGTAACAGAAAAATAGCCGTGCACTTTTTATTTTCGAGTCGATGGCAAACTCTTTAGATATTTAAGGTTACACTAGTCAAAAATTCTTCCATACAAACGTAGTTTGGGGATTATTCCACTGTTTGACAATGTACGTTCAAAATAAAAAGTGATATCAATTTATCTCATCATTATCTAGCCCTGTATGGAAGCAAAAAAGTAAAAATAGAAAACATTTGAAAGTTATGAGTGTCGAAAGTTCCACATTTCGAAACTAATTTTAACGCATTTTTGGACGCAAATAAATACCATAAGAAGACGGAAAATTGCAAAACAGCCTCCATACAGGGATAGATTAGTAGTTCAACAATGCAAATAATTTTCTTTTGAACAGATAGATATAGTAGTTTTTTCATGATATCTAGACAGCCAAAGGTCTGTTTATAAAATTTCGCGCGCTCGATTTCGTCCTAAATCATTATCCATTTCGATACAAATTTTCAAAATTGTGTATTCGTACACGAACTAGCTTCCTACTGCTCATCACAGGATCTATCTCTTCGCACGTGTTGTCGGTTGATATAAAATGCATTTTAACCCCGCGCACAAAATAGTTCATGCCGTCGACTAGTGCATCCTTAAGGACCAGTAGGCAGCCACCCCAATAGCAGCGTCAGTGGCGTTCATTCTTCTTCTTCGTCGGTACACTCTTGGCAGAGCGGTCATGGTCATCATGTTGCAGTGAGACTTCGGGTTGGCATAATATGTTTAACGATGCGACGCTAGGTGTTCATTAGATCCTCCAAATGCAAGTGTGTGGGCACTCCAGTATGTGTGTCATATTCTGCACAGGGGCACCACACTCACATTGTGAGCCAGAAATTGTCATTGCAGCGGCCTACCTGGGTACCGTGCACTTAGGTAGCGCAATTGTATGAGTATGAAGTTCGGTATCTGTAGCATGATTACTAGCGTGGTAAAGTATGCGGTGTAAGAGAACAAGTGTGGCCTATTGACTTACAAAATTATATAAGATAGAAAAACTTTATGATAGGCGTTACGGTGGGAAATGTTCTAAGTGAGTTTATTTTAGTTACCACATTTTCTCATGGTGCAGTGAACATTACATGTATATTAAGAGCAGATTTTTTTTTTACCTGTTTGTTGCAAAAGTAAATAGTATTATATACTTGTTAACATTATTTCGTTATTTAATTTGATGTTTACAGTATGACTGGGTATCAATGTGTGTATGGATGTTGATGAGGAATGAGAAAAGAATCGTTAGATTTGAATAAGAAGACTATGACAAGTCTAGCAATAAAAAAACTTAACAGATAAGCCTTTGCACATAAACTGTCCGCTTATGTACAAAGGCTTATTCGTTAGTTTTTTTACTGGTACTGGTAATTTATTTGTATAGGTATGTTTTTTATACAATAAAGAATATGAATATGAAATAAGGAATACTGTTTACAGATGCAAGTAGTTTGATTTGAAGGTTTTAATACTCACATAAAAATATAAACATAACATAGGTACAAAAATTTGTTAATTTCCCGTAAGCGTTAAACATATTTTTTACCTTAAAAAATAAAAAAAAATAAACAAAACAAATAAATAACATACTATTAATATAACATACTTTATTGTACACCAAAAACTACACATAAAAAATATTCATATATTGTTTGACATCACTCATCTTCTAGTAGATTATAAAAACACACATTACAATAGACGACTTTGAGAAATAATATATTACATTTATTCAAATCATATAAGCCTTGAAAGCTTAACAACAGCTGCACTTGGACAACAAGCGTTGTCATTGATCCCATGCCTTCCAAATACCGCAACATCATTCATCCGTAGAGAAACCAGCTTCTAACATTTATGTAATAAATATTTTATAGCAAAACTGTGTTAATGGTTTATCCCAAATACTATATTATACACGTTATCTTGGCTTTGACGTTTGAACACTATCTCACGGCATATCACCTGTTGTCGGGTGATGATATACATACTTGCCTTGAAGAGTAGCCTAAGCCAAGTTACAAACGTTTCGTATCGAATCTTTTTCTACAATGGTTAATGCCTTCTATTTGTAGGGTCTGACCACGTGACTTAAAGTTCAGATGTGTCATTTCCATACATTGATTCGTTTTCTACTAGCGTTATCGATTGTAGATTGTCAACTTGGCTACAGGTGCAGATTAAACTAAGAAAGCCTCCGTAGAAGAACGTCAGAAGTACTACGAATTAAAAACCTCCATGATAGTCGAAATGTATTGTACAATAAGTTTAAGGTAAAACAAAGAAGGCATGGTACGGTATTTTAAAAGCACGCGCACTCAGTACGTTTGCATTGACTTGCATCAAAATGCAGTCCGTCTGTCTAAACTTTTAAGTGACGTAGGCCTGACGTAGCACCCATTCGGCGGTTGCGTCAGGCGAGGCGGTGCGATCACAATAGCTGTGAAAGTATACTAGAAAGTGCAAGTCCACTGTCTCACGTACACATTATATCAGCCGAGGATTTACATAACAATTACACTTTTGTGGGTAACTGGAGCGATATTATGGATGTACTTAGCACTTCTAGGTGTTATAAGGTCAGTGAGTTTTATCGTTGATCAGACCCGGTCTTAATCTTACCATAATTGATACATTATTTATGAATGTATTTCACAACTTTATTTATGTACTCGACAACCTTGCTTCTCATTTGATAGCGGATATTTTAATTTTTGTTATGTAAGATTTTGTTAGTAATTAATTTGATTTTTAACTATGCCAAAATTTCTATTAAAATATTGAGCATTCGGCCTATAAATATGACATTGAAAATATGAGGCATAGACTTATTCTTATTGTAATATCATGTAAAATTAATCTTAAAAACAGATAAAACCGAGTGTATGGTAGATTTCACTTGGAATTTATGTAGATATCGCTTCCGTATCACGTGAAGAGACAATATATTGAGCTGTTAGGCGAATTAAAATCTTTTGTATTCGATCTTCATGGTCTCGATAAAAAGACGAATAAAAAACGAGTTCCGTAAGCCGACTTTGGTACTACGTATATCGATTATGCCGTAAGAATAGAATGAGAAACGGTTTGGATTACAATCAAGTATTGTAGTGATGACCTATCAACCTGTCACCGCACCACATCCGTTATAAAGACATTACATCATCGAGGTACTAAGATCTATCATTCATAAGGCAACTCTCTCATTATGGCTTTGTTGACAATACTTCTGATAATTATTACAGACTTCTGTTTTTAGCAATGACTGGTCTAAAGATATTATATCGAATCCTGTTAAATATATCTGAAAATGCGAAATTTTTCTCAAAATCGACGCCTATTCAGAACTGATGGTGTTTTATTTTGCTAAAACTTGGCTTTCGGATTGTCACCAATGTTTGACAGCCAAGTTGATCGTTAATGGGGTGTTTAAACCCGCTCCTCAAACTGTAAAAACATAGATTACAGAAACCCTGTGTAAAGTAAATTCGTATAAGGACAAGATATATAAAATTAAGCAGTAAGATCCGTTCTAGACTAACAGATTTCCTATAGGAAAAATTGTACCGATAAATAACACTAATTAAATATAAAGACTTCCGCAACAAGACCTGAGTATTCAGACAATTAGGTCGCCCAATTGAAGCCTTAACCTTTACAACGATTTGCGAACTGCACTATCACAATTCCACATGAGTTTTTGTTCGTTAAAAATCATAATGAATTCATTAAAAACACTGTGCAAAAAGTTATTATGTTGTGTACAAGTGTACAATGATATTCCCACAATATTGGGTGTAAGTGAGACGGAGAATTATTTGTTTGTCATGCTTTGTTGGTTCTGGTACTGGACATAGAGATATGTAAGTAAACGAACATTAGGTACCTATGTGAATTATCACTAATAAATTTGTTCAAAAAGTGCTATCTGACAGCACTAAATTACCTTGTCAGTTTTCATACCCAATACAGGGCATATTTCAAAGCATTTATAAAAAAGGAAAAGTTGCATATAAGCTCACACTCCTGAATAAAGGCGACAACATACTTACGTGTCGTGGCGTGGCGCCTTATGACGCATTTGATTGGCTGCAAGACTCGTTGTGATATGGCGTAGACTTAAACAGTGTATCATTGGTCTATCCCGCGCCACGGCCTACGCAACGACACGAAACAGTAATGTGTATGTATCTTAACAGTGGCGATAATCTTAAATCAATCAAAATTCTAGCTCTACCACCTTATGATAGCTGTTTTTTTTATACAAATCGTTCTAAATGGTACGCTAGGTATTACCATACTTCTTTTGTGATACTATTACTGCAAATTCTATGTACATAAAAGACTTTGCGACTTTGAGAATAGAAAGTAGTTTATTCCAAATTATTAATCTGGGTTAGCAGAGTTATTGTGCAAACAAAATCTGGCTAATTAATGTCTCATACTTTTTAATTCTGCGTAGCTTAGCTATGTCACTGAATTTTAATGAGAAACTGATTAATTAAAGAATTAATATTTGTACGACACTCATAGAACGAGTTACTGA
The DNA here is from genome assembly GCA_948252205.1 of Orthosia incerta. Classification (NCBI taxonomy): domain Eukaryota; kingdom Metazoa; phylum Arthropoda; class Insecta; order Lepidoptera; family Noctuidae; genus Orthosia; species Orthosia incerta. The sequence goes on from OX411748.1 coordinate 16,026,359, forward strand.
TAGAATATATGGCTAACCTAAAGAATAGAGAAGTATGGAAGAAAAAGGCAATGTTGCATCAATCGTAATATAAATATTGCGGTTGGCGCAACATTGCCTTTTTGTGATTCTGATAGAATAGGGTACGAAGATTAAAATGGATGTGAGTTCATAGATTTAATTGTATTTAAGGCACCATTTTATTGCCCATATTAAACAGCAGTGTGTCCCAAAGGTCTATCAAGCTTGAATAAAAAATCAACAAAAGCTGGTTACGCAATCCTTGATACGAGCTCGATATTTAAATAAGTTGAGTGTCACGACTAGTGATGTATAATGTAGACCGTCTTTTGTTGATATTATCGATAGTAGTTAACGTTTAGGGAGGAGACCTGACTGACTACTTAGTTGACTTAACAATAGTAGTAGGCCACGACCGATGTGAACGCCCATTTACAATTACACTCGGTTTGAGTGACTAGACTAGTAAAAGTATATCAATTGTATTGAAATGAACTAAGTGCAGAATGTATCAATGTCTGCAAAACTAGGTCAAATATTTTATTTCTGTTAGAAATCCCAAAAAATAGAGACGTTTAAAAGAACCGGCTAATAGCCAATATGTGAATAGTTTTTAATGAGTTGCATTAATGAGTTGTTTAATTTAGGAGAATACGAAAATAAGGACTTTCTTTAAACAAATTAAAATGCTCTTCACTTCATGATCGATATATCGATACTTAAGTGTGAAAAGCTCTCACATTTCACGTAATGCTTGACCTGCGTAACCTTAAGTGCCTTTTCACACGCCCCGGTTTCCGGGTAGCCGGTGCCGGGTAACCGGCGGTGAAGTGTATCGGCATGTATGTTAGCTTTCACACGTACTGGCGTACATGGCTATACATTCGCCGCCGGGTACCCGGCACCGGCTAGCCGGCAACCGAGGCGTGTGAAAAGGCACTTATTATTTTCATACATTTACACTCTTACAAATTTTATCAAACACGACAGTTGCAGTTATTTGTATACCGATGCCATTAAGTGACAATACGACAAACTTATTCGTATATACACGTGGGAATAAGGAAGGAAGGTTGCACAACTGCCGCACGCTGCTTATTTATAATCTGTAATCGCCTCTTCCGCAGAAACTTAACTATTATAATTTTATCAAACTGCAATCTACGTTGCATGGTATTCGCTTTATGGCATGTAAATACTACGTGCGAAATTATGTTCTATGAAAAGTGTTTGATTTATCTCTTCTTGGGCAAATATTGTTTATTTGCCGGCTTTTAAAGTTATCTGCAGATTCATTTTGATATCTATTCTAAATAGTATATTGGTCTCGACTGCCAGCCCGATTAGTTGAAGCTGAATATCAAGTTACATGGACATACGAAACAATAAGTTATCTGCTATTTGTATTTATTATAAGCTTCAATAGTCCAATCTGCCTAGCCTTTTCCCAACTATATTGGGCTCGGCTTCCAGTCTCACCGGATTCAGCTAAGTACCAGTGTTTTAAATGGAGCAACTGCCTATCTGACCTCCACAACCCAGTAACTGGGTAACACGGTACCCCTTGGCAAGACTGGTGTCAAATCTCAAGCTTCTGACTACCCGTAACTACTGTTAAAGATCTTCAAATGACAGCCGGGACCAACGGCTTAACGTGCTTTCTGAGGCACGGAGGAAACTCGCAATGTTGAAATGGTCACCCATCTACGGACCGACCTCGTCAAGCGTTGCTTAACCTTGATGATCGACCAATGCGGCTGTTATTATTTAGCCACGAGCTCATAAGCTTCAATAGTCCAATTTACATAATTAAACGTATGATTCTTCATACGTAGTGGCTTCGGAAAAAAGAAAACTAAAGAAAATACGCGCGGGGTTCGGAAGGCATTCGATCATACTGAATACTAATTTAAACGAAGGCAGCTGGATGACGTATAATTTTAATAACACAAACTAATAATGCAAAAAAGGCAATACGGAAATAGTGACCGTTTATATTTAATTCTGTACACCGCAAATCGGACATGATTCCACGAGGTCGCCTCTTATCCAATCGATCATACCAAAGATTGGGCATCTCAGCTTTCTAATTGTATAAATGGCAAAGATCAGGACACGCGGACAAATTGCTTGAAGGAAGTCACAATAATTTACATCTGCGTATGTAATCTGTGGTCAGGGTCTCTAATTTAAGGTTCCGCAAGAGATGTAGGTATACGATTTCTCGGATGTTTGGAGCCGGTTGGTTTGTTTATTATGTTAATAGTTGTTGTAACTACCAAGTCACAGCTTCCTATAGTGTTCAAAGACGTTAGTTATGAAATGCATAACAAATTGTGCGGAAAACTCTTCAAAGCGGAATTGGGAGTCATTCGTTTGTAACTTTAAATAAGAAGTTGTTAAACATATTCGATACTCAATGCATATTACATTCCAAGAATGTGATCGAAATACTTCGTGCTCTAAATCTCATTAAAAATCTGTCATCTCCGACTGATGTGAAAAATGACTTGCCATTTCATTTCATACATAAAATCTCCTGCAAGGTCATGCTACGTATATACCTACATATCATTGAACCAGAATGTAATACCTACTTAAAATAGCAACATATTTCATAATTGGTGTTTCTACGGAACCTAACTTGGGCTAAGTAGGTGAATATAACCGGATATTTTTAGCAGTTTTAATATGTGTTAATATTGAATTTATAATGAAATCGAGACAGCTAAATCCGTGTGTATTACGAAACTTTGTTAGAACTATTGGCAGTAGATTGATATCGTAAATAGTGTGGTTATATTTTTATTTGACCGTTGCTTTGGTTTTACTGTATTTTTATGTTTTATTGTTGTTTTGTGTTTGCATACATAACGTAACAGTGATATGCACTTTTACACACCGTAAAAGTTAGGTTTATGAAAAATCTGACAGTCTCATATTTGGTGATTTGTCATACACCTAACTTTGACACACCTCTTATTTTATTTGTTTTATACCAGAATTTATCCGCGGCCTCTCCTGATTTTATGCGGGCACACATGAATTACCCAAATCCTATGTCTTAACATAGGCAATTGTCTATACGTGTTCCATGTTACATCGGAATCAGTTCAGCCGTTGAGGCGTGTTTAAATGACAAACATCCAAACTTTCACCTGTAAAATATTGGTAGGATAACTTATTGCATGGCATAGAAACCTCAACATAAAGCATACTTGTCCTTTTTAGTAAGAAGGTGCTCTCACAACAATTTGCGTTCAGGTTTTTACAAAAAACAACAGATTGCAAAACTTGACATATGTGGTTAAATATTTGCGAAACTTTTGTGCTTGACATTATAAAGGACATGTTTAAATGCCTTAACAATCGGTCGCGAAAAATGAAAATTGGAGGAAGGTAAAGAAAAAAACGGGGAGGCACTCCATGGTACTGTAGCGGCATCTATGTCGCAACTCATGCAAACTACAAAAAGACCAGACGTCACACATCTACATCACGCTATCTAAGTTCTCCGCGCCATCTGAACATGTACAACAGCTCGACATTGGGTAGTTGCCCATCTGACACAAGAATCGTCTGGTCGGTGTATAGAGGATATGCCGACCAGACGGATTTTGTGTTTTCAATGGACATAGCGGGAAATGCCACAGTGTCACGTATACCTCCATAGTACAAAACTCGTTAGCAAAAAAAAAATGTTATGCCTAAATGTAGAAATAATGAAGGTACAAATTAAAGGTAAAAAATAAGTTAAATAATAATATGTCTTTAAAGCACACAAGATTAACTTCAAAATGGGTAACTTGGGTCACCTTCGCATAAATCTACGTCAGTGCACAAAAACTTTGATGGACTGTTATCCCTCGCTAATGAGTGCTACCGTTTTTGTGCCCACCAGTTGGCGCCACTGGCAAGTAAGGTCCTTAAATATAGCTCTTAAAGCTATATTAAAGGACCTTAATCGCCGTTGTTACTAGGAAGCAAAGTTTGAATTAAAATCATTTCTAATACCGTAGAAGTGTGATTAAATATAACATCGAGTATGCCAGTTTTGCGCAACTCCTTATTTCGAAAAAAAGGAGGACAACATTTTTCGAAATATATAACTCTATTATGGCAGTGGTTGCAACCTATTTCTATTTTAATCTGCCATATTTGCAGAATATTCACAACATTATAAAGCAGAAGAAGTATGTAAGGATCGTAGCAGGTGGCTTTCTGTAGTTTCTGCCTACCCCCATTGGAAAAAGGCGTGAGTTTATGTTTGTATGTGTGTATACAGGGTGTCCCAGAAATCGACGTCAAGCCGTAAATGGGTGATAGACCAAGTTATAACAGTTCTCAGAAAAATACGAAAAAAAATCTATCTCATGTTTTAAAAAAAATATGTTCACTTTAAAAATTTACTAAAAAAATCAATCCCTGTAATGGTTCTTTAACTCCAATTGCTACAAATCCCATAATTTAAAAAAAAAAATATTATTATGTAATCTTGAATAATGCTTGTGTAGATTTTTGCCTAAAATTTAAAGCCAACTCCTCCTACTTAGAAGAAAATTAAACTTTTTCAAAACCAAATTATTCAAATTTACTGTTTCGCCCAACTTTAACTGACTGTACTGAAAAAAAAATGTACTACGCTAGTTTGGCAAGTAACATGAAAAATTGGCGCATTTAATAAGGATTCAAAAATGGTGTAACACTTGCTAGATTACGTTTTCAATAATTGGTCAAATTTTTTTTTGTAAATAATATCGGTTTTTACCCAAAATGTCCATACTTCCTTAAAATGACTTTAGCTTACCTAAAGCTTTGCTAAACTCCGTTTCTAATTCGATAGAGACGGAGAGAGTCATTTTACGAAGTGTGAGCGAGATAAGAAATCAAAATTTTACGTAATTTAAGAGCAAAGTTATGATAGTGACTCAACCTTTTTACTTTAAGTCAGGACCAGTTTTCTCATCTTAGAAAAAAAAAACAAATTATCAGATTTAATTTTTTTTTTATTACAATAAATGTTCAAACTGCCTTCCTTCGACGGCAATGCAAGCACGACATCTTCTTAAAAAAGATCTGGTTATTTTCCGGGCAAATCTTCCCCTATTTACAAAGACAACGGCTTCCGTTATTCTTTCCCGCAGCTCGGCTAAATTCTCTATTGTTTTTGAGTACACTTTCTCTTTTACCGCTCCCCAGTAAAAAAAATCTAGGGGATTTAAATCAGGCGAACGGGGTGGCCACAAGATTGTCCCACCGCGCCCTATCCACCTGAGCGGGTATTCTTCATCAAGATGTTCTCTTACTAAACGGGCATCTTGCTGGAACCACATTTCCCTGTAAACGTTCAGTGGCACGTCTTCTAATAAATCTGGTAAAGTATTAGGAAAGTTTAGGAGAGTTTAGCAAAGCTTTAGGTAAGCTAAAGTCATTTTAAGGAAGTATGGACATTTTGTGTAAAAACTGAGACTATTTACAAAAAAAAACTTGACCAATTATTGAAAACGTAATCTAGCAAGTGTTACACCATTTTTGAATCCTTATTAAATGCGCCAATTTTTCATGTTACTTGCCAAACTAGCGTAGTACATTTTTCTTTCAGTACAGTCAGTTAAAGTTGGGCGAAATAGTAAATTTGAATAATTTGGTTTTGAAAAAGTTTAATTTTCTTCCAAGTAGGAGGAGTTGGCTTTGAATTTTAGGCAAAAATCTACACAAGCATTATTCAAGATTACATAATAATAAAAAAAATTAATAAATTATGGGATTTGTAGCAATTGGAGTTAAAGAACCATTACAGGGATTGATTTTTTTAGTAAATTTTTAAAGTGACCATCATTTTTTAAAAACATGATATAGATTTTTTTCGTATTTTTCTGAGAACTGTTATAACTTGGTCTATCACCCATTTACGGCTTGACGTCGATTTCTGGGACACACTGTATATTATAAAGCCAAAAAAACGGTGACATTTGACATTTTGAAGACCACACCAGCGCCCCTAGCGGCAAATTCAAACGCGATCATTGAGATTACGGTTGAATTAATTTTGACGATATGTGAGTGCCTATGGGCTTATGGTTTGTGGTTTCCTTGAAGGTTCCTCGTCTTAATTGATTTATATCTATTAATAATATGTTTTATTGCAGATCCAGTTTAAACCGCATTGGCTATTGATCTAAACAAAGTTAGTTTTGTTTACCTTGCGTTGCTGAGGAAATGTTTCATGCTTGTGTGCAAACCGCAAACTATGTGACCAAGTACGCATGGCTTACCTCTGCTATGCGAGCTAAAAACTGCTAATTTAGCTTATGCCTTGGTCTACAATTGGCTTAAGTATAATAAAAAGGTCCTTGAGAAAAGCAGTTAGGAATATAAATGAGCTTGGATATAATTCTGCGAAAAAGGGAGGAAGTTTGTAAAAACAGGCCCTAAAAGTTGTTTATTAAATTACCGTCATTATAGGCGACCATTTTATCAGTTTTAAGAGCCAAGTTGTTTACGATGTGAGTAAAGTTTTATCTCCGGGTTTTGGAAATACATTATGATATACCCGTCACAAATAAAACACTAGTTAAACTGTTGGAAAAATTAAAACAGTTTGAGAAATCGTCACATTTTATTTCGCGACTAACTGTGTCTGCCAACCCTACCCTTACTTACCTTCCTGCCTACCCTACATACATATACATATTACGTGCCAATTTTTTTTTCTAGTGTCATTCTGTCGCGTAGAATCTTAACACCGCGATTCAGAAAATGACTTTAAATGCACAACGCCATCTATCGAATAGCGAGTTCAACTGTCCGAGTAACTGAATTGCGTGAGCTGTGATAATTTTACTTCTTGAACACTTTAAATTCATCTAACTTTTGATAGAGTGAACCGATTGCGATGAAACAAAAACTAAGTAATTCTTCAAGATACGCATAATTTTTATGTATAAAAGTTATCTACATTGGTATCATACATTTCACGTGATGCGTGCACAAATAAACAGACAAACAGACAAATCCAAAAATGCTGGCAATGTGTTCTGTTGGTTATCCCTTAACACCCTGGCAAATTTTTTTGGAAATTTTTTCGATGTACAAAAAATATTTTTCTACAGATTTATTATATGTATTGATGATGATTTTCATTCTGGAATTGTGTTCAGTTTGAGTTTATGGAAAGTTAGTATTTTATCGAAAACTATGAACTTGAATTATATTAATTCCATTGCCAAGGTTCCTCTGAAGAAAAATGCATATAAACCATGTCATAACATTCATAGTCACCGTACTTCTTGTTAAACATTTGTTAGTAGTATTAGGCCAAGGTTTGCGTGCAGTAATTCTCGAAAGCACTTCTTTCTCGCTCACAAACAGGTTCCAGACAATGAGCAGCAGCTATCATAAATATTGTAATGAGTCGATTGTTTGACTTGTCTTACAACTAAGATATAAATGGAGAGTTTATTTATATTTACTAATTATAATAAATTATTACGTTCACAGTTGAACTTTGACCTAATTGACTTTGAAATGTTCGGTCAGAGGATTTGTTGCTATCATTACATACATTGTTTATTAGCTGTCTCCCTGGAAACAGCGTGAATTAAAATTGTAAACATCTAGGGTCTCATTTATACAAATCTCTGAAGTGTTGCACTTGGGAACATTACTGCCAATTCCTCCCGCTAGATGGCTCACTGATTCACGGAGGAAATACACCGGCTTCTATCCCGTCTTTATATGGTTAGGTAACTGTTCGAGATTATACTTTGTTTGAAATACTCATTTGCATGTTTTTAACCTTTTGGTATTCATATATTTACGCTTATACAGATGAACCTATTTAAAAGACGAAAATATAAAAAAAACCGAAACAATTTGCCGCGTTTTTTTAATGTTGTTCTGTTTACTCTTTGTTTAGAGGTCTTCTGGATTAGCCTTGCGTAATGTTCTCAGATTTAAAATTCTAATTTACTTTATAGTGCGCGGCACGTAAGTTGAACAAAAATATACTAACTTTTTATTGAAATTAAGACGACGACATTCGCCAACGACCTAGCGGGAACAAAACGCGAACCCGTTTCACACCCGCGCGACCCAAAGTCAGTTGTTGCATGCACTTTCCTTATTATTCTATGACTTTCAAAAAAGGCCTTATATCGAAATGTAGATAATTAAATTGTCTTTGATATGGTGTCAATTTCATTAAAATGCACTTGGCACTTTTGGCGCGAATGTCGATATTTTTGTCCGTGTTAGACATAAATTTATAAATTAATTACACTATGTTATATAATAAATTTTCTTAGATCAAATTGTTAAGAAAATGGTCTTATGTAGGTAACATAAATTTTTTCAAAAAAATACGACTAACCGTTCAGACGTGATTCTCATTTTGAAATCAGCTACTGAGGGGTATATGCGCCTTAAACGATTGTTAGGTCATTTGTAAGGGATTATTTTCGGTTTAAATCGTTTTTGTTTCAATAAAACGTGAGTATATTTTTGTTCAACTTACGTGCGGCGCAATATACGGAATTTGAATTGAGAATCTGCTAACCAGTTGTTAAACAGTGCAGATTTTTTTATAAATTAGGGTGGGTGCCTATAGCACACGGATGCCGCATTTGCTATTGTTAGAGTAATGACGATAACGTAGGCATTTTTCAAACATATGAGAAAATGAACAACATACGAAGGAACAATGAACTGCGATACAGTGTGCCTTTCAATCAAACGTAAATGCGTTCTGTTAAGAGGTTGTTCAGCAGTGAATGATTGTGCGTATGCTGATAAATTATGATAACGCAATATTCAGGATGTGAGTATTTTATTTAAAAGGAATTGACTTAATGCTGCCAAACTGAATTTGACCAATCTGTCAAATCTTAACAGAAATTGACATAATTTTTCCAACCTGAATTGACCAATCTTGTTAAAGCGGTGACAGTAGATAAAAAAGTGAAAAATTCTTACAGTGATAACGACAACTGTCAAAAAGTCAAAATATAACATGCCTAGAGCCTCATGTCTGTAGCCAGTCTATTATATGTTTACTATTTTAAAATTTTCAAATGAAGAAATTATGATAAGTGTTTCGCGTATTGGAAACGGGAAAATCACTTCTCGTTTTATACTAAACTAGCTGTCCCACGCGGCTTTGCTCCCGACAACTGGCACCCTACCTACCCTACACACATGAATGTTGCGTAACTTTAAGCGCTTACGCAGCGCACGCAACGGAAGCTCTCATAAAGGAATAATTTTGCCCGTTTTTGCAACATTTTTCATTTATGCTCTGCTCCTATTGGTCGTAGCGTGATGTTATATCTACCTTGATAAATGGACTATCTAACAAAGAAATAATTTTTCAATTCCTACCAGTAGTTCCTCAGATTAGCGCGTTCAAACAAACAAACTCTTCACTTTATAATATTATATGATAGTATATATATTATCGTTAACAAAGATATAACAGGGTTTTGTTTGTTTTTGTCACCAAACCCTACACGACGTTTAAACACACTGTTTGTTATAAAAGGTAAAAGTAACGGAATACACGCATATATTTTTATTTTATTTGAAGTCACTCATTTATCCTTGTCCGTTCTTCTCCACGTAGGCTTATTCCGAACGGATGGTAGAATCACTTTATTAAGATCCAGCCATAGTTGTCCCCACAGCGACGCCCTGAGCCGAGGTTCGACCCCACAGGGGGTAGCCCTCAGCGTTGTCGTTTAGGATTAGAAATTTGTGCCTGGCTGGAGGCTATATAGCTTAGTCTCCACAGGGAAGCCCGGTTAAGCAGTTGTCAGTCACTTTTACCGAACTACGAAACGCCAAATAGAAAAAATAAAACTCATTAATTTATCATCTGAAAGTGAGAAGGTAACTTGGTACCGAATATTCAAAAGAAGATTAGCTATTGTCAAGAAATTATAACCCCTTGAGTATCTTTTGAGAACTTTGGTTCCCAAGATAATTTTTTTTTTTATTGTCTCTGCTGATTAGCACTTAAGGGAAGAAGTAATCTCACTACACCTACTGCAACTAAAAAAGGCGAAGGAATTTCATTCTAATATTAATCAAAGCCAAAGTGTGTAGGCATCACTTATTTCGATTTGGCCTTCTAATAAATGGATTTATTACGAAATTTCACCTGTTACGGTTAGAACTTCCAAACAAGGTTAGGATGTCTATATTATTGCGTTTTAGACTATTTTTACAGAATCCATCTGATAGGTGTTTTCACAATCTTGCCATATTATTAAAAATAACTCGTTTGTTTTAATGTAATTTTAAAATATTTTGTATAAAAGATAACATGGGTTTTAAATTTCATTGTCATTAAAATGATGTATAATGTCTCCATCAGATGAACTGAATGAGGAAAATCATAATACATCACTCCTCAAATATAAATATTATTTTGCTTACTATATTAAAAGTCAAAATATTGAAAAATTGCAATACAATGCTGAGCTGTTGAAGTCAAGACGTTTCCTTGCACTCAAATTGTGGATTAGCTTCCGTATCTACTGCTTACCTACTACGTGTAGAATCGTGACGAATTTATGTATTATTATGTTTTTCTAAGATCTATGTTCTGATGTAGTAACTACGTACAGAGTCTATGATTAATAATAAGAAACATAAAATAAAAACATATAAAAAAATACAAATACAGACAATGTCTGTAGCGTCAAACAATGATATTTTGTTCATTTGCTACTAAGGTCAATCTCAGAAACGTCGAGATAGCCCGTCATTGCCACGGTAAAAAGTATAATATTTGCTATTCCAGACTATAATTACTAGACTAATCCGTTCAGTAGTCTTTGTATGAAAAACCGGCCAAGTGCGAGTCGGACTCGCGCACGAAGGGTTCCGTACCATTATTGCAAAAAACGGCAGAAAAATCACGTTTGTTGTATGGGAGCCCCACTTAAATATTTACTTTATTATATTTTTAGTATTTGTTGTTATAGCGGCAACAGAAATACATATTCTGTGAAAATTTCAACTGTCTAGCAATCACGGTTCATGACATACAGCCTGGTGTCAGACAGATAGACAGACAGATAGACAGACGGACCGCGGAGTCTTAGTAATAGGGTCCCGTTTTACCCTTTGGGTAAGGAACCCTAAAAATTTACAAACATACTTACACACTCACAAACTTTCGCCTATATTAATAATAATGCTAAAGTACTAATATCACTAGACTCACCCGGTAATCGGTGATCTAGTGTGAAGCAGATTGCAATTTGCAGTGAACGAAGTTATTTTGTCAATTATGTGATTTGACTTCAAGTAAACACTTGCTTTATAAACAGAAGAGTAAGTTAATAAGTAAGGTAATAAGTTTTTAATTAATTCTAAACGAGCAGTGTAACCAATGTGACTATATTTTTTAAACGAAGTTGTAAATTCTATTGTCTTTTAGTCTTATTTATTTGTAATGTATTTTTTATTTTCTTGAACCATATACTAAAACCTGGCTACGCCCATGGTTACGTTGCTGCTGTATAAGACAAATTATGCGGATAAGTATTTTGTCTTTTATTTCAAGATCAAGTTTCAGTTTGATCTTGAATACTACAAATATAGGGAAAATGAGATCAAACATAAAATGTATGTACAGGAAATTGCATTGACTGTCAGCCACCGTGTCATCCAGCCACACAAATCGTTCAAGTTCAATGCGATAATACTCGTATCGTAAATTGTGATGGCTTTGAACATGTTTCGTTTGTTTCTTTTTTCCAAACGAATGTGTTATGAGATCATTGCTCGAAAGGTTCAAGGGATTCGTAACTTCAGTGTTATTTCCGTTGAGGAAGTTTCAATTTAAAGTGATTACTGTAGTTATGATTATGAGTTATGTCTATTTTGAAAGATGTGATACGTTCCCTAAGTTATATTTTTCAGTTTGTTTTGGCTTTTATTTTTTCTATTTGTTATAGGCTCGCGTTTGACCACTATCTCGCCTGATGTTAAGTGATGATGTGGTCGAAGGTGAAACACGCTTGCCTAGAAGCTACCTATTCACTATTGACTTGAAGACCCCTAGGTTGTAGCTATCAGGAAACAAAGATGCCGGCAGGGAATTCCACTCCTTAGCTGTACGCACAATGAAAGTATTTTCAAAACGCTTTGTGCGTATGGGTGGGATGTCCACCATGTACTGATGGCGCATTGCCGTACGTCTTGTAGTCCGATGATGGAAAGGGCTAGGTGGAATCAAATTGTGCAGTTCCATCGCAAACTCCCCGAAATGTAACCGATAGAAAGCCGACAGGCTGGCAACTCGTCGTCGGTGTTCAAGGCTCTGGAGCTTTGAGTCGACGTGAAGTACCGTCTCACCTTCGCAAGGATCCCCAACTTTTTTGCAGCCAATTATTTGATTAGTGCTACAAATAAAAATCAGAAACATAGAGTGAATTTAGTGTCTTCATCTAAATATCATATTGTGGCGCATTTTTCTATCTATTCTGGCCAAAAATAAAGCAAAGGGGTTAAGACCTCTGTTGTTTAACTTAAAATAAACCCAACTCAACTTGACAACGTGCAAGACGCAAGCAAACCGACGTTGCAAGACGTAAATTTTACACAGACACACAAAAAAGAAGACTAAGGGAGGTTACATACCGTCCTGAGTATTCATACTCGCTGTTTACGCTATAAGAAACCCTATTTTTATCACAAAACTTACGCATTTACAAGAAACTACGTCATACAATACACACAGGACAAGTATAAAGTGTTCGCGAAATAATTACTTCCTCAAAACTACACTCGTCAGCTGCTTGAAATACTTACTCCATCAAGTTTTTTTCCTTTATTTACTTTACGGGAAGGAAGCTCATCGCTCAGCTTTATGCCTGATATATCGCTTCTGAGCTGAGAATTTATTACCAGTTGGGAAGCAAGAAGTGTCGTTTTAATTATTTTATAAATTATAGATACATGTGACTATACGGTATCCTGCTGGATTTTACTTAGCGTCATACAAGATATTTTTAAATAAATTGTTGCTACTATGGTTTGCAAAATTGTAATTAAAATTAGAGATCTATTTTCCAAGTAAATGTTTGTGTGTTTTATTATTATGTTATTTAATTATTTTTTTGTTGTCCGCAGGTAATAAGACTTCCTTTCTTCGGGTTGATTATAAAATGATAACAAGAAGAAAAACGTCTGCAGCAATTTTACGGGTATGGTTGCTTTATGAAATGAAGCTATGAGATGGTTAATATGGGTAATGTGATATTTACAAAAGAGAACAAAAAAATCGGCAAAAAAATAATAATATATAATAAGACAACAATTTATACACAGTTAAATCGTGAAAACTCAATGGTCTGTTCTCAACAATACAGATTTTTTGCTGCAACGTTGTAGGGTGCAGGTGGCTGAGTGTTACCACTGACAAGAAATATAATTATTTTCTGAGTAGCCTGTAACTGTACACAGTCTTAAGTAGATATATATCCCACCCATACGCATTAAACGTTTTGAGAAAACTTTTATTATGCGTACAGCTAAGGAGTGGAATTCCCTGCCGGTGTCTGTTTTTCCCGATAACTACAATCTAGGGGAAGAGTGAATAGGTTATTTCTAGGCAAGCGTGCTCCATCGTCGACCACATCATCGCTTACCATCAGGTGAGATGGTGGTCAAGCGCGAGCCTAAACGAGATAAAAAAAAGATATATATCATTGTGTCACTCCTATCACACTTTTTTAATTTAAATATTCGGTTCTGGATGCAAAATCACTGCCATTTTGTTTGCATTTGCATCATATTATTAGGTAAAATAAAAATAATTATATTCTATCTATATACAGAAAATTGTATACTGATTTGGATTTTTTGTGGTGGCAGTTACGAGTACGGTTAGATTATATAGCTAGTGTATGATAACATTATCACATAATAGCTATTACCTCTCTCTGTCACCTCTGACCTAGACTAGAGTCAAGAGCACACCCATCATAAAAAAAAAACCTGCCCAGCGTTTACGCTACATTCAAAACTAATGTCTAACTTTTCTGGAACAGCTAGTTAATAAAAAAGAAAACAGAAAAGATATGCCTTCAAAAACCCAACCTTTCTTTATCCTCAACAAAATATGAGACGGATCTGTTTATGAAGAAATGGTGACAATGATTTGCGAAATACCTTTCAAAATCACCATTAGCCAAAAAGGTTATCGGGTCAGTCTTACTGCATTGAGTACTTAACAGAACATTATGAGCGGACTGCAATAAACTCTTTGACTGATCGCGGTTAGCTTTAAACTGACATTTGAAGCTGAAAACGCAACTTCCGTGTGATATGTGAAAGGAATGCATGTGTAATAAATATGTGAGGTCGTGCTAGGTATTGCATTTTGTAATTCGATGCTTGATTAACTTTTTGCTTTTAATCGAGTAATCGAATTCAATTGGCAGTTGGCTCAATTCAAAAGATTGGGTTTAGCTTTGACATTCACACTCATAACCTTTGAAAAGCGATCAAAAATTTATTTAATTCTGAAATGAATTAATAGTTTGAAATTCTCGAAAATATTCTATTAAAACGACAGTGATCGAATTATAATACCGAATGAACATGATTACTCGCACTTATTGTATGAACTAGTTTAGTATTAGTACCTAACGGACGTCACCGTTTGGTACTAATATTTCTCCCAATCTTACTTAATATTATAAATGCGAAAGTTTGGATTGATGTATGTTTGTTAGTCAATCACGCCAGAAAGACTGAACGGATCTGGATGAAATTGGGCACAAAGATAGATTGTAGTCTGGAATAGCACCTAGAATACTTTTTGTTGCGGTAGTAAGCCTTTGGATAATTTTTAAATTAAGGGCGGGCGAAGCCGCTGGCAGAATCTGGTATCTTTATAAATTACTAGCTGTTCCCCGCGGATTTTCTCCCGTGGACCACCCCACAGGACCCGTTCTCGTGATAAAAAAAAATAGCCTATGTCACTCAGGAATAATGTAGCTTTCTATTGATGAAAGATTTTTTTAAATCGGTCCAGTAATTTCAAAGCCTCTTCGGTACAAACAAACAAAAAAAAAACTTTTTTATAATATTATATAATATAGACTAGCTTCTGCCAGCGGCTTCGCCTGCTTATCCTATGAGCTATTCCAGACTATAATCTATCTCTGCCAAATTCCATCCAGATCCGTTCAGTAGCTTTTGCGTGAAAGAGTAAAAAAAATTACAAACACACTAAGTGTGATAGCCAATGTTTTATTCTGGTAAATATTAGCTTTATATTACTTTAAACTTACATCAAAATCCATTCAGTTTTTTAAGTGTGAAAGACTAACAAAAATCACATCTATTCACACAAACTTTTGCGTTTACAAAACTAGTAACTCTGACACTCACTGCGTGGTATCGTACCCTCACTAATTTACCAAGTACAAGTCACGTTCTGCACTTCGCAATAAACTCTAGACCAGAACCACACCATTAGTTACTCTGACATTGCCTTTGTATCTTGAGGTTCGCCTTCGGATTAGATATCTTTACGAAACCAGTTCTTAGTGTTGACCGAAGAAAGTTATGTCAAAACAATTGGTTTAGCACCTGGGTTGGCATGACTAATGACAGGCTTATGTGTATGCTTCATAATATTCTATTCAATATCGAGTCATGGGACAGACTATAGCGTGGTATCACTGTAATATCTTGAAGGCTATAAGATAGATATTCTGACACAAAAGCCATACATCACGTTCACGATGCGACTTTACTAATGTACCTTTTGAAACTCCCCATAGGGTTTTGGTCGGGAATAGTTAGCATGAGGCTTTCGAAATTTCAAACTACTAAAATACCCAATATATTTAGGGTATATTTAGGAGCTAGCGTTGCGTGGTTACGTAATACTAAATATACCCGTCCAGCGTCTGTAATGTAATTAATGATGACGATAAGGACTTGCAATGGGGATGTGAACTGCCATTTTTTTTCCGATAGGTAGCGCATCGTTGCTATGGCTATTGAAAGCTGTCAAATCCATACATTTTGTAACCTATCATTCAGTTATTTTTTTTTTTTTCGAAATATGTCTCTGTGTGCTGTAGGATGTATCAGCCCCGGTATTCATTTGTTGCCCAAACATACAATGCTAAAAAATACCGGGCAAATGCTATACATTTTTATAGGTTATGTAATGTACCTGTCAAAGTAATTCTGATTATGTTGCTTGATAATCTTCGGCGATATAGTGGAGATATTAACGTATTGAAAAAGTTCTACAGCAGGAATGTCATTTGCTTGGCCTTCAAAAGTTTGAGGGCTTTGAATGCCGAATATAAAATAAAACTACTAACATAAAACAAAAACATTACCAACACATTAATGTAATGTTCTCTCATTTTTTGTAAATTTTCCTACCATGAATCAAGTAAGAAATAACTCGTTACAACTAATAAAATAGCCAAATCTAGAACATAACACCGATGAAAAATATTTTATTATTTAAAAGTCTGCTTCTCTTTAAGATCTGTTTTCTTTCCAGTTATCCTTGCTCCTCATTTAATTAGTTCGTCTTTCAATTCCCTAAGCTTCAGGGACAATACATATTATCAATAACGATGGTAGACCGGTTGAAACACAAGAAGTAACAAAAAAACGTAATGTAGACAAAGCAAAAATTATTTAACAGCAGCCATTGCGCCGCCAGCGACATCTGCGCTCAGCTTTGCATTCACATCCCCATTGTAAAGAAAAAGCCACTTATTTACGTCAAGAAGTTTTATTGAGATCAGGAATTAACATAAGTTTACCTACATACTTATGTAAACATAATTATTTTGCATCAGGCACATTTTAAGTAATATTAGCGAGAAGGCTATGTTGTATTTTTCATATATGTTTATTTACCATTTCCAGTTTGGTGGGACGGCCAGATTGGATGCGACTTTTAGTTTTAACCAAACCCCTTGATGTTCGTAGGCTGAACTGGAATTTTCTCAGAATGTTTTCTAAAAATCTTTATATTTTTTAAATGGACTGTTGTGCTGCGGTCGTTGTGTTTATATCCTTTAAATCTCTATCTGAATCTTCATCAACATCTGTTTGTTTCATTGGTTCACTTTCTTGGATCATCACTGGGTTAGAATAACATTGAGAAAGTGGCGGATCCTGCTCGAGTATACTTACCGTGTATAGTACAGCGCGCTTTTTTGAAGTAGCTTGTAATTATATCCGATTTCAATCAAGCAAGTTATTCTAATGAAAATTGGTATATTTAGTAATGATTGATTTTAAACTGGTACTAAATATATCCCAGTAGCGGTGTCTTTGTAAGGTACATTTAACAATCGCCAAATTATACCCGAAGTCGGCCAGGTCCGTGACGTCACTAGCGTCGACAAGGTATATTTAGTAAAGGCGCGTTCATGATCACGTTCTCATATTCTTCGTTATAAAGTTTTATATACTTAAAGCAGCAAAGGGTGTTCAAAATCGAGCACCTCTCAAGCTGTTTTGCTTTTAAGAATATTCTAAATATTCAGACTTTTAATAACATCATCATTTGCCTATGTTCGTTAGGGTCGGCGCAAAACGTTTTCTTCTTAAATTCCATCCAGTGATCCCGTCAACCGTCACGCTATCACTGACTGCCTTTACTTTCATAACAATCCTCGAACAAATCATTCATCTTTTCTACGGCCTGGAATCTCCATTCTAGAAATACAACAATTAATAACTACATAAAAGTAGGTCATAAGTGCAACTTGCGTGTTGAACAGTTCAACGCTGATATATCATCGAGACTTCACTTTCACTACTGACGATGTTGGTGCCGCGAATTTTAGTCAATGCATACCACGAATTAAAAGAGTTGGCCCATCGACCATCTCACTTGTTTAAACTGCGCTAAATGTCGGTCAACACACCAAAAAAAAGTCATCGGGAAATACGAGTTCAACAAGTTGTGTACCCTTTGCACACTAACATGTATTGTGTCAGTTTATATTCAACGTGTTTTTTTAAACTTGTTTAAAAAAAAACACGTTAAATATAAACAGTTATTAAATAATTGTTTATTAGTTGTTGTTTTTTGAACTGGTAATGTTACTTTTTTGTCATTTTGCGAAGATGTTTCGCTGTGCATTATTGCAGTAAGAAGTCCTCTTTTTTACGTACCTTAACCTCAGTACATTATTTATGATTTTATTTTTAACCGGTCTTTATCGAAATATTAGAAAAGCCGCTGTGTCCCGCGTGTATCCACGTCTTAAGCACACAAGGGGTTAAACCACATACGGTACTTATTTTAGTCGCATGGCTTATGTCCAACTTAATGTAAATAAACAGATTTTTTGTATTTTCTGACGTAACTATATTATACACCCTACAAAACAACAGAGCATGAAATTACATATCATTTTACTTTTGAGCAATTGATCTCAAACCTTATCAAGAATTTATGTATGGATCTCATACAATGTTGCCCTAAACTTCACTGTTGTATAATACATGAGTTCGGTACAAAAAGAACAAGTTCGAGCAGCAGACAATTAGGACAGCGGCAAAATTACATACCATTTATGTTAAATATTCAATTACATAATCGAAAAGAATTCTTGCAAAAAATCCTTATATGAATGAACAGGTTTAAAGCAAAAATGGTGTGTCGTAATATTTGTCTAGTTTATCATGGCGTTAAATTGCGTAATGTAAATAAAAATGCTTGCGAATTATGCGCATACGCACACTGCGCACGCAATGAGCATTGAGCAGGTTTTGTTAAGGTACGAAAGTACTTACTTAAAATGTTGTTTTTTATTGCGTTGTAGAGATTCAATGGTAAGCCTCCGTTTTGTAATAAAAATTACTAGCCATGAATGACGTACTCAAAAAAGATGGATTGGGTGTAAGAATTGCAAGGAAAGAAGTGATTAGAGTGTTGATACTTCACTTCACAAATAAAGTAATAGGTAATGCTAGGGAGGATGATGAAGACCCTTATGATCAAAATAAGTTTTTCATTTGCAGCTACTAATAAGCATAATCAACCTTTAATGTCCAACTGTTGCAGAAGTTTCCTTGCTGTGAGTGAGAACAGGTCCTTTAATTATTTAGCACGCGGTCATGGTGTAGTGTCATGTGTCGTAAAATTAACATAGGCGGAAAACGAGTAGGGCTTCGAATTTGCCAAGTCGAATCCAGCCAGTCAAAACCGACGAACTCCTAAAGAGAATCTGGTATAAAGAAAGTCATTGCGCAAAACTAACTCAAATATATAGAGATGGAAAGTTATTAAAAGCCAAATATCGTGCAAAACGTGTTCCGTGTGATGAGAGCAAAATAATAGTTTGTAAAGCACTGTTACGTTTGCAACAATATTTCACTCTGTAATGTCACTGACATCATTATTCTCAATGAGCGGCTTTTTATGTGGAAAATAACTTACCATTCATCTTTAAAAAATGTAAGAACTCTATCTTTATACATTTTTGCCGGATTTTCAATAGATGCGTACTGACCAATCTCAATAAATAATCCTTTACACTAGCCAGTCATTTAACAACATTATTGACCATAACAATCGCTGGTGTACAAAAACACTACAATAAAATTACGTTTCTGAATTTTTATAACCCTCAATTGGTAGACGCTAATCCAATGTCAGATATAATGGCTGCTACTAAATATTTACACCTCCAATTAAGTCTTGATCACATCAACCGTTTATTTATGACGCGCGAACATACATACCCACACGTTTGGGTCCATAACGGTGCCTTGACGGATTTATTCGCAAACAC
Source organism: Orthosia incerta (assembly GCA_948252205.1). NCBI lineage: Eukaryota > Metazoa > Arthropoda > Insecta > Lepidoptera > Noctuidae > Orthosia > Orthosia incerta. The sequence continues at coordinate 16,046,164 of OX411748.1, forward strand.
GCATTTAAACGTCGTTAAGAATCGCAAACTGGCAGGCGATTAGATTTGCTAGTTTTTTTTCTCTAAGATAGCATTAAATACTTTTCAACGGGACCTCATCCATCATAGATGATACGCTGATAGCAGAAAGTAGTACTAACTGTATTGTTTGATTTGTTTGATGCAGTTTTTTGTTTCTATAAGTGGCTTATAATTAGATATTGTCTGATTTATTTCTTATTTTCACCTATTTTTTTTGCAGTATAAACTTCATAGTATAACAGTTTATGCTCTTAACTGTTGACCATAATGTGATAATTGTAACGCAAAAATAATTGACATTAATTTTATGACTAAACAGGACACTACAGATTCAGAGGAATATATTAAAATATGCAAACTAAACTGTGTAAAATAGAAAAAATCCTTCAGCTGTGCGAGCTAAGCTAAATAAACTAACTTAGCTTAGCTTAGCTCGCTTAGCTCTTTGTCTGCAACCGGCTTAAAAAACTGAAATGATTAAAATGCAATGTAAGTAATATTGAAATTTTTGAAGAACGACATGTTTCGTCGTTCTTCAAAAATTTTAATATTTTGGTTGAATGAAGGGTTGAGGCGTATTGCTCGTATATGAATCACGTGTTCACATGTTTAAAAGTACAGGCATGCTTAGAGCTACTAGGAGTGCAGTCGGCGGCAGAGCTGTCATGTTCTTGATTTTCATTTGCATCTTCAGTAACACATTACTCGTTGAAATGAACTCGGACTTTCCTTACTATGCGCGCTCATGCATGAAATAAGTTATGCACGAAGTATGAGATATCTCGACTGCTCTGACATAATGTTGCCATACGCCGGTAATATTAATGTTCTATTACGGCACACTGCTTTATTATGTAAAAAGTAACGTGTAGGTCTAATTTAATTATGTAATGTGTAATCTAACCTATATCAGTATATAGTAGGATAGATTACATGTTAGGTACATAAGTAAAATAGACCTACACTGTGTTTTTTACATAATAAAGCAGTAACAGCAGCAGTAACATTAGATACAATCGCCAAGCTACTGAGCTTGGCGATTGTATCTTTGCATGTTTATAGATCTTTGTTAAATTAATGTTTAATGTATGTATGAGCGTTTTCATAAAAAAAACCAGCCAAGTGCGTTTCGGACTCACGCACGAAGGGTTCCGTACCATTATCGCTAAAAACGGCAAAAAATCACGTTTGTTGTATGGGAACCTACTTACCCTACTTAAATATTTATTTTGTTATGTTTTTAGTATTTGTTGTTATAGCGGCAACAGAAATACATCATCTGTGAAAATTCAAACTGTCTAACTATCACCGTTCATGAGATACAGCCTGCTTTTTACCCTTTGGGTACGGAACCTTAAAACGGCCTTCAATAAATTAAAAAAAGATCAATAATGTATATTATAGGTAGAGATCTAAAAGATAGATAGGACGATGTAATTTATCTATAAATAAGGACCGGATTATAAGCAACATAAAAAGCTTGAAATATGCATGAAAAATGCTTAAAATATACATGAGAATTTGTAAAATATGCAACATTAAAGTTTTAGTAAACGAAATAAAGGAAAAAAGTGGCAGATTTATACTTTTTTCTTTCTTAATCAGCACACTATTAGTGAATTATTCAATCATAAATTATCTAAACAACGACAACTTTGTAAACGATAATAATGCACAAAACCGAAAAATTATTTTACGTTTTACAAAAATGTTTCTAATGTTCTAAATGATTTCTGGAGCAGTGGTGGCCCAGTGGTATCGGCCGCGACTTACAAATTATAGGTCGTGGGTTCGAGCCCAGGCAGGCGCATTACTTTGTGTAAATTATTTCATCACCACTGCTCTCAAAACGGTGAAGGAAAACATCGTGAGGATACCGGCATGTCCTAGAACCAAAAAATTCGAATACATGTGACATCCACCAACCCGCACTGGGCCCGCGTGGTGGATTACGGCCCATTCCCTCTTACAGAGAGGAGGCCTGTGTCCCTGCAGTGGGAACATTAATAGGCTGATGATGTGAAATATTTTCTAACAATCAAAATATTTTGGTGAACATTGTTAGTGTATACGGGCGAAATTTTGGTTATAGAGTTTATTAATACACTTATCAATATGGTAACCTACCGAAATATATAATAAATATAGTGATAATTCACACATCACATCACTAGATGTTATATATAATATGCAATTGCCGCTGAGACTGGAGAAAATATGCAATATTATATGCAAATGCATATAAAAGGAAGAGGAAATATTGTTTTGGCGTATCTTGGCAGAGTATATCTAGATATGAATATAATTCTTACAGCATGTGTTGAACATTTCCTTCGTCGATTTGTTCTTCGTTCGGCCCACTGAGTTTCGTCCTACATGACAAAAGCCTGGTTCGTCCCAAACAATATTGTACTGTAAAAAAAACTAAAGTTTTCCGGTACCCTACTAAATTCAATACAGATAAGGGAATTTGGAACTAATACACACCTCACCACACAGTTTTAATAAACATATATGGATGGATCTGATTATAATGTTGGTCTTATATGGTGTTCAATCAAATTAAATCAACTCGCATGTCTGACCTACCCCATTGCTCAACGTAAACTAGACACGATCTGTGATTTCAATTGCTAATGCCATACTTAGTGATGGCATTGTGGCCCTACTACTTGTCGAGACAAAATATCATGGCCTTTTTTTGAAGTGAAAACATTGTTTGCCGCGTTGAGCGATTTTTTCGCAGGGGGTAGGGGCTTAACTTATAGGTTCGCGTCAGTGACTTGCTAATGTGATAGCATCATCAACATGCTAATGTAACAGCGTCATAAACATGCTGTATAATAACTAAAGAAGGAAACACACTTACGTGTCATGGCGTGGCGCCTTCTGACGCAGTTATTATTATTATTAAGCCTTTATAGCTGAAGAACTAAACACAAGTATAATCTAATAGTATTAAACAAACTTAAATCTAACACAACGGGTTTTCCGGTTTAGTGATCAGCGTGTCCTGTGACACATAGGCCACTTCCAGCTGTTTCCACTCATTTCTGTCTCTAGCTTTTCTAGACCAGGTTGCGCCTCCATTTTTTCTTATGTCGTCTATCCATCTCTTTGCCTGTCTTCCCCTTTTCCTTTTGCCATCGCGTGGTTGCCACTCTGTTATAATTTTTGTCCATTTAAACTTACTATCTCTCGTCATGTGTCCTGTCCATCTCCATTTCAACTGTCTTACTTTCTTTATTATATCTTCTACTTTGGTTCTAGATCGTATTTCAACTGCTCTTAACCGATCTTTTTTAGTGACACCAATCATGCTTCTCTCCATTTCTGACGCAGTTGGTTGGCTACAAAACTCGTTACGTTATGAAAAAGGATGGAACAGAGTCGTTTGATTGGTGGCTCCCGCGCTACGCCACGCCACGACACGTAAGTGTGTTTCCGTCTTAACATAATTATGCCATTCACTTCTGTCGGCAGTCCCCATGACTGCCTTTTTTTCTCACAGCGTTGGTTAGCTACGTTCCTATTTCTATTATCTATGGATTTTTGTGTCCACGTTTATTTCAAGTAAAGGAATTCTTTACCAGTCCAGTTTGTGCATATCGTGATTTTTAATTTGCAAAACCAGATTTTAATGTTATAGAAACCGTAAAATTGTAATTTATAGCTATAAAAATATATATTTTATTGCAAGATGTTTGACAGGCTCTTAATGTAAACCTAAGGTTTCAAATTATAGAAAAAGAATCTATAAAAATGTTTTTACATTTGAATAGCTTTTTTGTTGTCTTTTGGTCCAAATCTCGAAATGGCTACTTGAATTCACATTAATATTACATTACACATAAACGATGGGCCATCGTTTAATACCTACCAGCACGCAAATTCAGTACCAACCATAGAATATACTAAACTAAATCAAAGTGACATCGTATCGAGAACCGTTAGTAGTGCTCCAAGCATTTTAGATTTGGTGTCAACATACAACATATATTATGCATAATACAATGTTATGTGCTGGACTGCAACTAAACGAGAATGGTAATTAAGCTAACGGGGCTTTTGTGTTTTGATTGAATTTTACTAATATTATAAATCCGAAAGTATGGATAGATGGGTCATCATCAGCCTATTAATGTTCCCACTGCTGGGACACAGGCCTCCTCTCTGTGAGAGGGAATGGGCCGTAATCCACCACGCGGGCCCAGTGCGGGTTGGTGGATGTCACATGTCTTCGATTTTTTGGTTCTAGGACATGCCAGGTTCCTCACGATGTTTTCCTTCACCGTTTTGAGAGCAGTGGTGATTAAATAATTTACACAAAGTAAAGCGCCTGCCTGGGCTCGAACCCACGACCTACAACTTGTAAGTCGCGGCCGATACGACTGGGCCACCACTGCTCAGGATAGATGGGTGTATGTTTGTTACTCAATCACGCCAGAACGACTGAACGGATCTAGATGAAATTTGGCTCAGATGTAGATTATAGTCTGGAATAGCACATGGGCTACTTTTTATCCCGCTATAATGTTTAATTCGGATAAGAAAACACTTTTACGCAGGTGGAGCCACTGACAGAATAATTCTGTTATTATTATACAACTGAAATAACTACTAATAACATGCAAATATTGCTCTACATATATTAAGACGACAATAGTTTGGGCCTTGGCTTCTACCATGTTCTGATGAAGTGTAGCCCTAATTCGGCCTTTTTTCCGGGTCAGCAAGTACTGGACGAAGAAAATAATGAGTCCTTGACGCGACAAGAAGATGCAGCAAATGGGTTTAGTCCAGCCAACGGATATCTTTGGATTGAAGTTAAGTTCAACTTCTCATTATGTTTTTGCACCATTTCCATTTAATTCTACCATTCTGTCAAAGTTTCCTAGCTTTGAATACTCTACGGCAACGATGAACTGCCAAGTTTTCATATTATTTTAGTGTAAATGGTGGTGTATGCAGCACACGACGTAAACCCCTGTTATATTCAAACGTGAAACATTTTTGTACCGTTCGTTGCTACTAGTTCCGACTAAATAAAATCAAATGCAGCATTTTTGTGTTCTGGACAGGATAATAAAATGACTTATTAAAAATGCACTGGTAAACAACACTATTCTCAATTCTTTATTGCGTACCATAATGTATATAGTTGGTAGGGAAATAATTATATTAGTCACAATTATGGACCCTGTCGGGCACAGCATATATCAAGTAGGAGAGAGGAGGAAGAACACTTGAGTGTTTAATGTAATACATCTTATTAATGGTTAAGTATTAACAAAGTTATACTGTTTTATTTATATTAATTGAATTTAAGAATTATAATCATTGTTTTATAAATTATATACATTTATTTATTTAGTAACATTGTATAAACCATTTATTTTTTAGATTATTCATATTTATTTTATTTACTATATTTTTATTTTGTACGTAATTAATATTTATTATTCTTAAGGTAAGTTATTTATTGGATGCTTCATATATATTTCCGTATTATAGGTCGGTAGGCGTAGTCTTCAATAGTGAGTATTTGTAGATACCAATAGATAATTATGAAGTTACTTATAATTTATCATTTAAGTATTCGCTTATATTTTAGTAGCATTTGCTTACAAGGAAGAGCTTCAATTTATTGATAAAGATATTACATTTAAATCCTTTATTATTTCGGGTAACTTATTATAATTTTTCATGGTCAGATCTACAATGTTATGTAACTTTTTAGCCTTGGAATATAGCCTACTAAGCTATGTATTTTTTTTGCATTGGAGTCTGATAGACTTGGAATTGTAGGCATACTCTGAGTTGTCTCCATTTTCGCAGATGTGATTTTTGATGTTTTAGGTACAGCAAGTTAACTGTTTTGTAAAAATGCTCTGAATACATTGCACTCGACAGACATTCAAATAACTAATATTTACTGTTTCATGTTCCTTGTCCTATGAAATTTGTCGTATCACAAAGCATGACACAAGTATTTGCTAAGACTTTCTGTGTAAGAGTTTACCTTGTTTATGGTTCTAAGAAGCGCTGTATTTAGTGCCTTCGCACTTGCTAGTATGTCTTGTACTTTTATATCTAGGGAAAACTTTCGCATTATCTGTCATAATAAAGATAAGGTTGACTGATTGTTCGTTGCTCTTGAACTAGGAAAAACCGTCAAATCGAAACATGTAAACACCGCGTAGACTAAACCACTTTACATACAAATGGAAGCGAAGTTTCGAGGATAAAATTCGTAAATCCGATTTTCAGTACCTACTTACCTAAAATTTAAATAGTGCCTGTAGTTCCACAAATTTGACATATATTTTAACTTATGAAATATGCGTTATTCTAATGAACAGAAAACAGTCTAATATTGCGTAAAACTAACATACTCACATTGTTACTTGTTCTCTCACATTTGCTTTGTTCTCTAAAATACTAATTCTGTTAACAGGAAAACAAGTTAATGCACTACCAGACTAGTCTAGTTTGACCAGAGTTTGACCCACTAACTGTAGTTAGGAAACATTTTGCATACAAGAAAAAATACTTATTTCTAGTAAAATTGCTGCAAAGGTGACAAAACGAAGTTTCCGGCACCATTTACTTTACATAATTGTGCTGTAGTTACAATAAATGGGTACAAGTACATTATGAATGTAAATAAAACATTTGAAAGTCGAGCTCCGCAGTGTCTGTCTGAGGTAAACCCTACAATTCTTGTCACATCTACAAATACTAAGTCTTATATATCAATCGCTAGCTTCTGCCAGCGGCGTCGCCCGCGTGGAAGTCAAAATTTATCCCGAGGGAACATATTCCCGGGATAAAAAGTATCCTATTTGCTATATCCTGGCTATAATCTATCTTTGTACCAAATTTCATCGCGATCCGTTTAGCCGTTTGAGCACGAAGAAGTAACAAACACACACACAAATACCAGTCACCTTTAGAATATTAGTGTGAAGTGTAATTACATGAAGACAAAGAAGATTTCTAGACTGAATTTAAGTATCATTTTTCCACCCAGGAAACATCCCTATTATTGCCTATGTGTTATTCTCGTGCATAAGCTATATTTCTGTAAAGTTTCATAAGAATCAGTTCAGCAGTAAAAACACCCATCCATCCATCTTTCAAGCTTTCACGTTTATAATGGTAGTACCTATTGTATTCTACACCAAAAAAGTTAATTATCTCTTTCATCATCATCATCATCATTTCAGGTGATCGACGTCAGCTGCTAGACAACAGACATAGGCCTACCACAACCATCGCCATGTCACCTGGTATCCGGTCCTGTGCTTGTCTCATCCAACAGATTATTTTTCTCGCCTGCCACGAATTCTTTAATCAGTGTTACAAATTTATATAGTGCTATTGCGTAAAGTCTTGACTAGACATTGCTTACGAAAAAATGCAAGATATATTAACAGCAATGAGGAACACAGACGCAAAGAATGCCATTATTCTAACATATTGTGTGGAATTCTAAACATCACTTAGGTGCTTGACTAGATGCTTATTTGCAACTTCCTACAATTAAAAGTGCTTCACTGCGCGTTTTCCTAGAAACAAGACAAACAACCAGACAGACAAAACTCAACAGTCCTTATGAATTATACGAGAAAGAAACTCGTAGATTTACTTATTTAGAAAAAATAATACTATTCAATCTATAAAATCATGGACCTCTGTCCATGATGGCCCAGTGGTAATGGCCGCGACTTACAAGTTGTGTGTTGTAGGTTCGAGCCCAGACAGGCGCTTTACTTTGTGTAAATTATTTCATCACTACTGCTCTCAAAACGGTGAAGGAAAACATCGTGAGGAAACCGGCATGTCCTAGAACCAACAATTCGAAGACATGTGACATCTACCAACCCGCACTGGGCCAGCGTGGTGGATTACGGCCGATTCCCTGTCGCAGAGAGGAGGCCTGTGTACTAGCAGTGGGAACATTAAAAAGGCTGATGATGATAATAGATGTAACATCATAATCAACATGATCTTCACCTTTTACTGTGTAAACAAAAATCTAGTTAGTCTGCTTTGACAAAAAACAGTAAAAATTACGACATATTGGCTAAAAAGAAAGCTTAACAACAAGTAGTTTTCACAAGTAGCACTTTCCAAATTAGTATAATGTACACTCCTTAGTCGTGTGACCAAGCAGTATGGCAGTTACCATTAATTTAGTCTTCTTTACTAAAGGTAATTGTAGACATAAATACCAGAAATGATAAAAAACATGACCTGATATGATTCCTTATATACTACTTTTGTTTCGCATACACCAACAGCTAGTGCAGTGGTGGCCCAGTGGAATAGGCCGCGACTTATAAGTTGTAAGGCATGGGTTCAAACCCAGGCAAGCGCTTTACTTTGTGTAAAAGCTTTCATCACCATCAAAACGGTGAAGGAAAACATCGTGAAGAAACCAGCAAGTCCTAGAACCATAAAATTGAATACATGTAACATCCGCACCCGCACTGGGTCCGCGTGGTGGATAACGGCCCAATCCCTGTCACAGAGAGGAGGCATGTGTCCCAGCAATGGGAAGATTCAAAAGGCTGATGATGGTTATTATTTATTTATTCAAAATTACGTAAATACACCTATAGCTTACATATAACACCAATGCAATGTTACTACCACAAAGATACACAAACTGGCAACTGGCATGATGATGAGGACGATGACACCAACAGCTTCACTCAAAACCATCCTTCATATCAAAGCACTGCGAAAAGTACAAAATCCAAGCTCTAGAAAGTTAAGGGTTCTTAAGACGACGACTAACGCCAACGATCTTGAGGGAACAAAACGCGCACCCGTTTCACACCCGCGGGACCCAAAATTTAGTAGTTTTTTGTACTTTGCTTATTATTCTATGACTTTAAAAAAAAGCCTCAGATCAAAATGTAGATAATTAAATTATCTTTGAGATGATGTTAATGTCATTAAAATACGCCCAGCGGTTTTGGTGTGATTGTCGTGTTTTTGTCCGGTTTAGACATAACTTTAAAAATAAAATTACACTATGTTATACGAATAAAATTCAAAATTTTCTTGGATCAAATTATTAAGAAAATTGTCTTTTAAAACATATTTTTTTTTCAAAGAATTACGACTAGCCATTTAGACGTGATTCTCATTTTAAAATCAGCTACTCAAGGGAATCGGCGCCTTAAACACCGAACTCCAACAATATTTTATAGAAAGACCAACGAGAATCTATTCGACTCTACTATAGTATTCTGACTCTTAGTAAGCGCGGTTTAGCCATCTAAGTAAATCTCGGCAACGAAAATCAACATCTGCACTAGCCTCTGCATCTTGCCCTACCCACAAGCTTGTATGCACCAACTAGACGCTAATTACTAACCTGATTTCTCCTTCGTGTCTGATAACTTGTAACATTTTTTCTGTTAGATGGTCTTAAACTGGTTTGCTGGCAGTACATTTAGCCAATCTTGAGCGGAATATGGAGAATAGAGCTGGTTAGCTTTTATTACCAAGGGATTAATTTTACCTACGTTTTAGATTTTTCTTTAATTTCTTCAAAAAAGGATCATAAAAGTGTTTTGGTGGTCTCCAGTTTTCATAGGTAAGGTAAAAAAATAAACTTTACCAGGAATACATTTTTGAATTTTGCAAGTCCTTTAAGTAAGAATCAACAGTATCGACCACCAGAAAAGTGCCGATGCACTGAACCTCGACGAGCTCCGGCGAAACAAATCAACTGTCTTGAATGCCGTAAAAAACATGTATATATATTTTTTTTAAACTTTGCCCCACACTAGAAATTTCTTCCTGTATCGTGGGTGCATTTACAAACATATAAACTCACATACACAACACCCAGAGCTGGAACAACTATCTGTAGGTCATACAAATTTTTATTCCGAGCGGTAATCAAACCCGCGACACTCAGCGCAGCCGCCAATAGCTCAACCACTGCGCCAACCGTTCGCCCAATTAGAAAAGGACATCGGAGTTATAAGAAAAACATAGTTTCTATCATGGTATAATATAATATACTCTGCCTGGTATTCTCTTCCCACGATGGCCTAAGACTGCGTCACGGTAACATTTATGTACTTTCTCATTTAGTTAATGAAAATAAAATAAATTACTAACTAGCTTAATTACTTAGTAAATTAAATTAATATATTGAATTACTAGCCCGTCGCAACTGATCGTATTCTTTGGCCAATCACGTGACCCAGCTGTCACGGAAAGAGACTACCAGGCGGAGTATATTATTATACCATGGTTTCTACTTCTCTCCTTATCAAACTGGAGCAGGAGTGTCCAAGAATGCCTACATAAGATAATATAATATGTAGATTGTTCATATTCGCAGTCAGATATAGAACAATGACACAAAGGCGAGGCAACAAGCTTGAAGGAAAATTATTTACCAGGAAGCCTGCCGGCAGCAGTCAAAGTTTATTTATAATAATCCGTTCTACAAATTGTCTGTCCGTCGTGATAATTGCGATATTTCCCTCAAGCGAACGTCGCGCCGTTTGTTCTACTAGTTTAGATACCAGACAAGGATCAGGTTATAGCATTAATTAAAAATTTAATAGGAATAAAAGCAAATAATAAGCTATTAGAACACTTAGAAACCTATCATTAATAGAAATCAAATTTATTTTCAAAATACTTAATAACACGGTGTCACTGCATAAACAGTTCTAATTGCCAAATTGGTCTATTTGTCAGACTTAATTGTCTTCTTCGGAACTGATATATATTCAAAATAATAATTATGCTTCATTATCAAATTACAACAAAAGTGCCTTCACATTTTGAAACCGGTAGAAGCCAGATTGTATTTGAATCACTATCAGAATTATCTGATATTTTAATGTCTGTTGATTGCAATGAATACGCTGGGAATAATGTTACTCAGAATCTAACAATAGCGGTCAAGTGCGAGCGTTGTTATTAAGAACGTTTAATCACCGTTCCATTTTGAAATGCTGTATCAATTGTATCATACTCGTAACAACAAAGTTTATTACCTGAAGAATTAGACAGACATATTATAAGTCTCTTGTAGGAAGAGAAGGTGGAAGAGGGAATATTGTGAGGGCCCAAAATAAACGTACGTATAAGGAAAACATCATGAAGAAATGTGGACTTTAATTTATAAGTTATAAGTCTCAAATCACCAGGCAGGTTGCCTTGAGTAAGTGCGTTGGTCGTGCCTACTTTTTATGAAAATAGGTCTTTGTCGTGGAGTGGAACAGTAACATACTGATGTTATTGAAAGGAGTCAAGCCTCATACCATTTACCATCACCTATTCAAACTCACACATAAAAAAAATACACGAATTTCTACTGAGAAGTGAGACTTCCTAACATTCTGTTGTGTGGAAATTAGTGAAAGGCAATTAGTAAAACGGATTTAACACTAATGTAAGTCAATGTATTGAGCGGGGACATCCTAGAAGGAAGTACAACGACCGTATTAGTAGCATCCTTCGCTGAGGTCAGGTGCGTAGCGACTGTACGGCTCATTGAAAGGGCCTTGGGCCTTGACTGGCGTGAGTTGTACATGAGGAGCGTGGCACGTAACGATTTGTGGTTTTGTCACTGCAATGAAAAAAGTATTAATACGCTACATAAATTATGTATAAGCTGGTACAGCTGGTTTGTATTATACCTGCATTTTGTTTGAATTGTTATTTCATCGCTTGAAAACAATAATAGTTTCTTAATTATTATTTGTTTTAAACACGTAAGTATCGACAATTATGAGTAGATGGTAATTACAATTTTCAAAAAAACATTATTTGTTTATAAGTTTCACTACAAAAAGGATACACGAAGAGCAAGCAAAATTTTTACAATATAAGAATAGTGATAAGTGGTGCCATCTGTTTTTGATTCGCGGAACTATTGTGCTTTAGGCACTTCACGGCGCATTATTATGTGTATCGTGTCGTGACATATTCATACTCATCAATATTCTTTTGTGTTTTTTCAGAGTTTTATTTTTCTTTTGAACTATTTAAGCTTTGTTTACCTGTGCCTACAAATACCTATTAATCTTTGGTGGCCACTGATCATACGCTACAGATGAAAGTTATTGGACTTCAGATGCACATAAAAGTTTAAAAAAGGAATTCGAAGTCCCTTCGAGTGTTTTAGTATTATTCTTAAAATATTTCCAGGACAATATATCGAATCAACTTTCTACTAATGACTGAATGACAATAATTTACTCCTTAATCAACAACAGAGTTCTGTTTACAAATTAATGTCATCGGAAACTTTATGTAAAACAACGAGCAAACATTGAGTTATATAGTTTACAATATAATAAACTGATAACCTCTTTATTTACCGATCATCAATAAAGTTATGGCCATGTACTACACGAATGACAAGTCATAAACAATATAGAGGAAGTAACACTGAATGTAAATAAGTGTTCACCAATAAAAACACCTTGACAGGTGACGAGATTAGATTAGGAGACATGAACTATAATTGTTAACTTGGAGTATTAATTATACAAGCTTTATGAGACTTTAATGAAAGTTGTACCGGGTAAATATAAAAAAAAAGTTTTAATGAAAAAGTAGAATGTTTGTGGCCTTATTTTATACAACATCATCTAAATAAATAAAGATAAATACTATAACTAAACGATTTATTTCGCCAAAAACATTGGAAATATTTTAGGAAGTAATGATAAATATGAACAACTAGGCTTTTGCTATGGAACAGACCCTGAAATCTGCTGTTCCCTACAATCTAAAGTTATGTATGTCTACTGAAAATCAGTTTTATATATTTCAAAGTTGGTCCCAAAGTGAAAGTCTTTCATATTGCTGAATAGGTTAATTTTATAGATATTCTTAAATAGATTTTAACCTCCTGAAAAATTACCTATGAATTTTAATTCATTGGTAATTTTTCAGGAGGTTAAAATGGCAACTTTTAAGTTGCCATGTATTTACGTTTATCGCTTCGTATCTAAAGCTTGTCTAATCGTCACTCAAATGTAAAATTTTGTAAGTACATTTCTATACAACTTAATATTCGCCACCCGTTACCCCTCTCGCCTTGGGAGCGGTCGACGCTTGAACACTCGAACATTCGTAAATTACAATGATATAGCTTATGGAACTGCCAATAAAAGTTTTAATAAGTTCGTTTACTAAGTATGTTGTAAGTTTTGACATGATTTACAAGACAAATCGCATAAAATCAGTCTAGAATATTTTTTTACCTGCCATAACTTTAGTATGTATCAAAATAATTATTTTATCGGTAACGGTAGCCAAAAATTCGAAGACATGTGACATCTACCAACCCGCACTGGGCCCGCGTGGTGGATTACGGCCCATTCCCTCTCACAGAGAGGAGGCCTGTGTCCCAGCAGTGGGAACATTAATAGGCTGATGATGTGATGTGTGTGTGTGGTAGCTGTATAGAACATGAACATGAAAATAGATCTACAATTATAGTAGGAAGTATTCATATTCTGCAAGCCCTTTCAACTTATAACATTTTATTTTTCGGCAAAAAAGTATTCACAGGCTCCCGCTCTATAACAAATGTACAACATAATTAAATCAATAATTCTCAAGTATTTTATTTTTCGTACCGTGTCACATCCAGAAAATCTATTAGCACGTTCCTCCATCAGTCAAGAGGAAAATGACGGACAAACGACCACTTCCTAACATCTATCCTAGGTCAATCTTGTTAAGACTGCATGGGTGAGTTTCCGTCTGACTGACTGTTGTGCTGCTGTGGAAAAGTTTCGGTTTTACATACAGTAAGCCAAGGTTTTTTGCCGTCATCTGTCTGCCAACCCTACCCTACTTACCTACCTACCAATATTTTTTCTATAGTCATAATTCTTTCGCGGAGAATTTTAACATCGCCATTCAGAAAATGACTTCAAATGCACAACGCCATCTATCGAATATCGAGTTCAAATGTCCGATTATCTGAATTCCGACAATTTTACTTCTTGAACACTTTAAATTCATCTAACTTTTCATAGAATAAGCCGATTGCTATGAAACAAAAACTAAGTAGTATTCTTCAAGTTACGCACAATTTTTATGTATAAAATTTATTGACATTGGTTTCGTACATTTCACGTGATGCGTGCACAAATAAATAGACAAATAGTTAAACAGAAAAAAAAAATCAAAAATGCCGGAAATAGGTTCTGTTGGTTATCCTTTAAAATCCTAACTATTTTTTTGGAAATATTTTCGATGTACAAAAATTACTTTTCTACAGATTTATTATATGTATATATGATTTGATTGATGATAACAACATTAAATATCTACAATCAAAATGTAAGGAATTGATCACGTGATATTTCGATAGCGCTTGACATTACCACGGGGTCCCAGCGCTTTCAAAAAATATCACTAGATGGCGCGATACGCATCGATTTGTTATTGAATTGTGTGATTTTTGTGTGAGACATGTGACATCCACCAACCCGCACTGGGCCCGCGTGGTGGATTACGGCCCATACCCTCTCACAGAGAGGAGGCCTGTGTCCCAACAGTGGGAACATTAATAGGCTGATGATGTGTGTGTGTGTGTGTGATTTCTTATTTAATCAATTCTCCTAAGCACACAATTATCGCAAATTAATTCACATTTCAAAGATTGTTTGAATGGATAATTTAAAATTGATTCCAATAGATGGCGCGGTTAAACCCCTTTTACTTGCAAGTCACTGCTAACACCATCTATAGCCGTGGAACGGAACTGAATGCGATCGGTGTATTTTTTGTAAATAGTCCGTATAATTCGTCGAAAAACGCTAGTTACTTCAGCACGATTGCTTTGTATGGGATGAGGCATTTGTATGCTAGTATTGTATTATCTGTGACATAACTTACAAAATAAAAAAAAATGAATTGCTATCACGACGCTTTCGTTGATAAAATGTCACTTGTTAATAGTCTCTGGTACCTTTTCACACTCTGACTGTTCATACCTATGTTAATATCATGTTAAGTCGACTTATTTTGATAGAGTTTACTTTTAAACCGAAACGAGCTTTCCACTTTAATATCGTTGAAACTAAAAATCATCATCATCTTACTGCCCTTGTTCCATGTCACTTGGGGTCGGCGCAACCTGTTTTCTTCTTCCATTCCGTTCTGTCCCCTATCACGATATCACTGTCTCCCTTTTCTTTCATATCACTCCTCACACATGCCATCCATCTTTTCTTTGGCCGTCCCTCCCTCTCCATCCATCAAATAGAAAAAAAATGCGATAATCTTTTCCGAGAAATACCTAATAATATAAATTTAATATATCAATAGATAGTAATAATAATACCACATCATCGCTTACCATAAGGTGAAATAGTGGACAAGAACAAGACGAAAAAACCAATGCACGGCTCATTTGGATTATAGGTATGGTAAATACTGTGTGCAAATTATTAACTTATTGAGGAAAAGTTCTCATTAAAATTATCTATCTTGGCTAGCATCTATTGTAAAAAACCAACCTATAAACTATCAGTATCTGAATATGCTTCAAACAAGGAAAAATACTTTGAAAAAGGTAACATTACGAACAAAAGCGGAACGCGTCACGTCTAAACAAACTAAAAGCGTAGTTTTAAGCATCTCATATAAACTAAAAGGTTCCTTTTCAAAGTCCTCTCAACTTAAGTTCTTCAATGTATGATGACTTCAAAGCAAACATAACGGGCCTCGCACAGAAAGCAATAAACTTTTATGGAGAGCTCTTACGTAAATGGTCAGCATACACAACAGCCAATATTGGCGATACATAACGTTTCTAGAAACCGGTATGTAATAGACTAATAGACAACACATGGTTACCAATAAAATCAGTATTCTAAATGATATGACTGCCAATCTGACCCAGTAACTGAGAAATAATATACCCCTTGGCAAGACTGATGTCAGATTTTCTGACAACCCGTCACGACAAATGTCTTAAGTGCTTTCTTAGGTACGGCGGAGTTTCTGTATACGGGGTGGGCAAAAATTCGTGCATCAAATGTTGTTTTGTGTTTGGGGTTATTTGCAGTAGGTCCTAAAGGTAGGTAGGTCTTACCTTATCCTATTTTAATTGAATTTAATCCAATATTTATTATTTAATATGAATAATTGCCACGTTAATTTTAAATTTAGTTTAATCCATCAAATAGTGTGCCTATTTCTGGGTAATGAGTCGAGAAGAGATTGGCTGGATGTGATAAGCCGGTTCCGTCTATGCCACACTGTTATTTGGGTTTTCTTGAGAAAATTTTAACCATCATATTGTAGCACTTTATATACTTTTTACATACATTATATATTTTTTTATTACTTTATATTATCTAATTTACATATTTTTCAATTTATAAGTTAAGCACCTACATATTCTCGCCAACTGAAAATCAGCGCTGGGTGTCTGACGCCCAGCAAATGCTGAGTTGGTAACCTTTTCGGTGTGGGCACGCCCGGCGCAATCATTCTTAAACCTCGTTTGTTCTTTTTTTCTATTTTTCTCTGTTACTTTGTGATTTTTGTTGTTGTGTTGTGTCTATATCGAATAAAGGTTTTCAATTTTATTCTGTTCCAAAATAACGTTTTTTATTCTTCTACTTCAAATCACCCTAACTATCGCCCTGTTTGGTTTGATCCACGATTTTTTGCCCAACCTGTACAATGGCTGCTCACCCATCCATAAACCGACCTCTCCAAACGTTACTTAACCTCGAAGATCGACTTGTGCGGCTGTATTAGCACGAGCAACCATTAAACAACACATGGTTATCAATAATAAATAAATAAAAAGTTTTGTCGTTTCCGGATGTAATTTAGATATGTACCTACTGTTAAATATCAAACGGCTTAGTGCCGGAACTAGCTACTTCATTTTAATTATTATGATTTGAATATAACACCATTTATATGTCTTAACTGTTTAATACGCCTTGTAAAGTGTGACTGTTTGACTTTTCGAGGTGAAAAAGTGATTTGACGTTTACGTCATTCTGTCATAGTGTAGGTAAACACGCAGTCTAGGAGTTAGATTGATATACATTTATGTGCGAATGATTAATAGTTATTACAGAATAAGAAACATGAATACAAAATTATGCTGTTCAAACTGCTGATTCACGTGTATTGATTGTGAGTTAAATGTAGTTTTAATTGAAAATACTGGGCCCACTTTTCAGAATGCTTATGGAAGGACCGATAGGTGATGGAGCATATAAGTTCAAGAGTGAATCTAGGTGGACCGACGACGACGTGGATGCGGAAGGCGGAGGACTGTTGTGGCGCAGCTCGGGCTCTATTATGGTGCCCATAGACACCTTTGCCTATGTCCTATAATGATCTTTTGTTGAGAAAACAAGACGAAGAGAAGATTTTCATTTGCCAAAGAAAAATGAAAAGAAGTATGCTTTGCATAAAACAATCAGACAAAGTTATGAGATAATACGGAAGAAAACAAAATTAATTAATGTTACGCAAATAATAAGATCACTGAAATGGAACTGGGCAGGGCTCTTTGTAGATTGGAAAGCACTAGAAGCCAAGGGAGACAGAGAAAGAGGTGGTGAGATATATTTACCCAAAGTTAAGGGGACTGGATGCAGACGATGCGCGATAGAGACGTGTGGAGTGAAATGATGAGAAAGAAAATAAAGGAAATAATAGACGTGAAGAAGAGCTTTCGATTTATATCATAAGTATTTGCATATTTTTTTAAAAATTGTGTTACTTATTTAAGCTATAAAATTTGTAAGAAGTATAATATAAGTATTTTTTTTTCTTGGAGATAATGGGCACTTTTAGTTTATTTTATAATAGTGAACTATGTTAGGTTAATTTATGCCAGAACATACATCATCCTGTATTCTCCGAAGGGTTAAGCAGATGTGCTAGGTGCACTAGGTGCATAGATCCCAGAAACCATGAAGTAACTATAGCATTGTTTTCATTAGCTGCTCTTAAGGTTACACTAGTCGATTTTTTTTCCATACAAACGAAGTCTAGGAATTATTCCACTGTTTGACGATGTACGTTTAAAATAAAAAGTGATATCAATTTTTCTTATCATTATCTAGCCCTGTATGGAAGCAAAAAAGTAAAAAAATAAAATATTTGAAAGTTATGAGTGTCGAAAGTTCCACATTTCGACACTAATTTTATTGCATTTTTGGGCGCAAATAAATACCATAAGAAGACTGATAATTGCAAAACGGCCTCCATACAGAGATAGATTAGTAGTTTAACAATGCAAATAATATTATTTTGAACAGATAGATTTAGCAGTTTTTCCATGATATCTAGACTGCCAAAGGTCTGTTTATAAAATTTCTCGCGCTCGGTTTCGTCCAAAATCATTATCCATTTCGCTACAAATTTGCAAAAGTGTGTATTCGTACGCGAACTAGTTTCCTACTGCTCGTCACAACATCTATCTCTTCCGCACGTGTTGTCGGTTGATATAAAATGCATTGTAACCCCGGGCACGAAATAGTTCGTGCCGTCGACTAGTGTACGTCGACAGGTTTGAAGCTATATTAGACATTAGTGATATATTTATGGTACATATTCTATGGACCATTAGTGATAAAGAGCATGACTAGATGAGTCATTACATAAGTATAAGAATGAACCACGTGTCAAAGTCTCGTGCATTCGTGCTGTTTAAAGTACGGGTACATCCTTATTGTATCAACAGCTGTTCTTGTGATGATGATTCATACATTACTACTGTCAAACTTTCAAGGTTATCACAAACTATGGTCTCGAAACTTTTAGATAATCGCAGCTTTTAACCATTAAATTTTTTATTATATCGTTAGCACATAATATCTTCTTTTTTGCTTTAGCTACAGATAATATAATACTAGCATACAGATGCCTCATCCCATACAAAGAAACCGTGCCGACATAACTAGCGTTTTTCATCTGATTATACCGATATTTTTTTGTAAATCGATCGCTTTCGGTTCCGTTCCACGGCGATAGATAGATCACCATCTATATCCGTGGAACGGAACGGAACGGGACCGAACGCGATCGATGTACAAAAACTAATCAGTATAGAACTTCCAAGATAGGAAGACTTAGTTCCAACTATGTATTAATGATATAACTAAGACGCATATACCTACGGGAAAATTTTCCAAACAATAAAACTTTATTACATTACGACACAAATAAACAATTTAAGTATGATTTTATTATAACATAAGTGCGTCAATTGTAATTATCTAAGAAGCTCCTGTCAAATAAGAATTCACGATTTTCATGTCTACTCCGTCGGTGACTGTTTAACATCAATAAAATATCATGTCATAATTTACAATTTTGATGTAAACTATACCGATTGTTATCTTTGCCTTCCGGCAGCCTTATTGCGTAATGAATTTCGCAAGGCAAAGAGTATGAAAAATCGAACAATCACATGTGAGATGAAAGACGCGATGTAGATTTCCGTCTATGTGATTGGTCGATTTTTCATAGGTACTCTTTGCCCTTCGTCTTGCCGAATTCATTACGCATTAAGGCTGCGGGTATTGTTAGATCGGGTATTCCTAAAAACCTATCTTTCGGTGCCTCTCTGATTGACGGGGGTTTAACAACAACTCTAAATATTCTCCTTGTTGTGCAAGATGGAACAAATGAGCAGCACTCGTGACTCCGGTCCATTCGCAAATTAAAAGAAATCTTTAAGTGATAATAATAATATGAGTCTGAATAGGGTAGTTATCTATTTTACAATGCATGTCCTCGAAAAGAGCGTTTTCCAAGCAGCCAAACTGTGCGGAAAGTGTCACTTTTTTTTACTAGTGCTTTTTACTTTCCTGTCATCATCATCATCATCATATTAGCCGAAAGACGTCCACTGCTGGACATAGGCCTCCCAAAGCGTCGCCACATTGACCGGTCTCGTGCGTCCCGCAACCAGCGGATCCCCGCAACCTTCACCAGGTCATCAGACTTACTTACGTACTTTCCTGTACTTTTTTAATTTTTTACTCCAACGTCAGCCCGCCGCATAGAGTTTTTATTATTTGAGAAAAGCTTAAAAAAATAGTAAAGTACAGATTATCATTCATATAAAAGGTAAAACAAAACTAATACTTCATTTATGGCGTTTTTAATTACTCTGGATTGAATATTTTCGTGCCTTTTGCACATGCGCAGTAAAAGTTAATCTGTGGATATGCTGAGCGCCCTTGAATAAGCCCGCCATTTTATTAATTTCTTGCTTGGTTCAGATATATTTCGTTATTTCCTCGCACAATGCATAGTAAAATGTTGTATGATACACGTGCGTAAGATGATTTCCGACTCGTGTCCATTTATCCTATTTATAAAACACCACTCATCGGAAATCACCTACCTGCCGCACTTGTAGCATAAATAACTATAGTAAGCCAGTTAGATAACCTAAAAATATTGGACACGTATTTTTTATTTTGCCAGGTATACAAAAAAATACGACGAGACAGTGCGTTGAAATATCGTGTGACGTCACGGTGTGCTACACTTTATACTGAAAAAGTGACGTCACAAGCCACTAATCCTGAACTTTGATGCGCTTTATCTTTGTCAATTTTTATTTATTTGATAAAGCAAAAAATACGGGTCCGATATTATTTGATAATCTCACTGACGGACGGACTGATTATAATTATAATTTTTCTACACAGGAAACATCCCTATTTACCAAAACATTTTGTATTCTTCGCAAACACACATATATTCCGATATACAGTCCAACATAGACCAGCGAAGCTCCTATAAAGTATGCATCACTACTATTAAATAACATTTTACGCAATCACACCTAATGTGCCTATTACATATCGATTATGTTGCGAAAGAACTGCGAAGAATAATAATGCAATAATAATTATACTAAAGCTTTGGCGAGAATTTCTACCGGAAGTGCCATGCATTCTAGTTGTACGGAGTGCGTATGCAAGGCGACGAGATTTCGTGTGTGGCCATGAAACAAGCTTTATAATGCGGATGTGACAGCGAAATGATCGGTGCATGTGATCTATTTTCACACATCTTGTTCTTGTTTTGATTATAAATAATTCATTATTTATAGAAGTCATTAAAGAGAAGGTCAATAGGACTAACACTCTCGTTTCGATGCTTCGTTAGTGGTGATTTTCAATAATCTTGTAGCTGATTAAGATCTCTTTACGTATGACATTCGATGAAGAGAGAAGATCTTTATCAGCAGCTGCTAACTTAAAATGATAATTCTGAATGTTATTTTGTTATTTTTTGGTAAAACCCACCTCTTATGTGGATTTGAAAATGAATCCAAAAGGTCTTGAATTTCAATTGATGGTTCGATAACTGTATTCTAAAAAAATATGGTCTCAAAACCAAATTGATATCATGAAGATTTTATTCAAACATTTCCTTTGAAGAATACGAGTATATAATATTTATTTTATTATATGTATAATTATTACGTAATTAAAAAAAAACAAACAGAAACAAAGCATACTGTTTTAAAAAAGCCTTGACATTTCACATGATAAAATTCATCTCTTAGATACATATTATAGATCGCAGGGACGATTAAGAATGACCAATGATCACACGATTAAATAGCATGATTAATTTATTCAATGTTAATTGATAGCTCCCGGCATTTTTAACATCTGAATATGAATTCGAACCTTCGGTTAAAATAACTCAATACTTGAATTTGAATGCCAAATATTATTGTTAATTATGTAATATTTCACAAGAATAATAAAATCATCTCTACCGGTGGCGGTGATGAAAAGTTGAAGTAAGGTTATGCTGATAGCGTATTTAAAGAATATTGAAGACGTCAGAAGACGTTAAGTATCTTGATTTACTCTAATCAGCAGTAAGTCATCGGAAGACATAAATTATGAGCTTTGTTTTAGCAAATCACAGCTTATAATTTATGTCTCCTACCTAACTTTGGGCTGCTACATGGTTCTTTTTTTTAAATTGTTTAAAATAAAAAACAAACACATAAAAATAATAGAATGGAATTTACTCTATTGTACACCATAAAAGTTACACACCTCTTTTACAAGACAAACTAAATAAAAATAAACAACAACAACAACTACTACATACAACTAAATAGGAATAAAGTGTAATATTTTGATTACTTAATAATAAAAAATAAAATAAAATATTATATGAATAAAGTTATGAATTTAGATTAACAAATGAATTAAGTTTTTAAATCGCACATTTCATAGCCATTCCGGTAATGTGAAATTAATAAACACCCTTGCTAAAGGCATTGCTCTTTCCAGTATCAGAATGACGTTACTCTACAAGCCTTTCATTTCGCATTTATGTCACTTTCAATTTAAGATTTTAAATTAAATAAAGCGGCAGTTTGTGCCATTATAATTATTATAAACATTTTTCAGCCATGATTTAAAATTTTAAACTAAGAAGGACGTTTTATTTTTTTTATTTGTGATGGGTATGCTCTTGACTCTAGTCTAGGTCAGGGGTGACAGAGACAGAGTCGACGATGGAATAAGCTTACCCAGAAGAAGCCTGTTCACTCTAATTTTGAAGATATTCGAGTTAAATGCGTTCGGAAACGCAGACGCAGGTAGTGAGTTCCATTCATTCACTGTGCGCATTATGAAGGTGATCTGTTCCTTTTTGGAAATGGGAAATTCTGTCTTCCTTACCCAATCAGGAATAGGTAAAAGATCAATAGAAGCTTTATGTAGGATCGAAATTCCAGTTTTAGCTAGATTCTAGTTTTTAACAATAACAACGTTAAGTGAAAATTCGAATTAAAAAAATACGCATACTAAATAATGATGTAAAATTTGAGACTGATCCTGGAAAGAAACAATACTTTTTCAAGATGAATATTACTTAAATGTAAAATTGAATATTCTCGTTAAAGCCGTTTATATAATAGATCAACAGCTCTGTGTGTAAAATGGGATGACACGACTATCTAAAATAAAATTATTTACTGTTAATAGTATGCTTAATAAGTGTGCCATTTATATTTGTGCTTGCAAATATTGAACAAAGTTGTTTGGTCAGGTTAGTGACGTAGCCTTGTCTACGGTAGAGCTTACAAAACTGTTTAAGAATGGATGTCCCGATTTAAAAAAAGGTTTTTTAAAACGTAGAACTGAAAGCCGCCCATATTGTTCGACTGATAGGCTCTCTTTCCAGAAATCCTCCGAATACTTCCTTGCGAAGCAGGTCTCAGCATCTTCGCCAGGCTTTTCCACGGCAGTGCTTCTTGTTAGTTGGATTCACAGCTTTTACCTAGACATAAGAATGACGAGGAATTTTTGGAAGTATATTTATATAGTTCCTTTTTACGATTTAAAAATTTTTCGAAGAGAAAAAGAGAACCTTTTTTGTTTTAAATTGCCGGGTTAAGTTCTAAAATCTCTGCATATCACTGCTTCGGTTTAAAGGACTTCAAACGCTTTTATTATTCTTTCATGACTACAAAATATTCTAAATTATGACCAAAATATATTTTGAACGCAAATTGTGACGTCGAGATCAAGACTTGGGGGTAGGGTCTGCCAAACAAAGATCACAAGCAAATCGTGATGCACGATTCGACAGGTAAAATTATAATGGTAATAATTCACTGAGCAAATATTTTGTGAGCAGTCAAACTCCTGATCGCTTCATTTGATCTTGCGCACGCTAATTTAATAAAATGAGCCCACTTTAAGTGGATAATTTGATTTGTAAATTTATTAGTTTCACTTATTGTTTCAGGTACTAAATTCTGTTTGTTGACTGCGAAGATGTCTGTAAGTAAAAATAATGTGAAAAAATTCCATTATACCTAGCCTTCAAATTTTGTTTCTTGTTTTACTGTTTTGTTAATATATAGATATTCAAATTAATTGAAAAGGTATTTTTCTTCCTAAACGGTACTAAGAGGTATATGAAAAGTAAAATAATTACTGTTACTAGCAAAACTTCAGCTGTAGTAACTAGCGTCATCTGTCGGTAGTAGATGGAACAATTAACTAAGTTGATATTAAGTTTTCTTTTGCACTGTAGTGTGTTGGTGTTATTATCACGAGGGTTTAAGTTAGTCATTATACATTTATTTTTCTGAATGGATCCATTAATAAGTTCATATCATAACTGAGTATTTAAGCTTGAGTCATCTAGTTTATTAATTGTTGCCTATACTTATTTGATGAAGGCTACACTAATCTGGGCTTAAACACCTACTTAAGTGCTTTTGCTTTTAAGCATAGCGACTGCTTTATCCATTGCTGTGTTTTTATTTTCAGCTTTAGCATGGATAACTGTACTGTGTTTTGATTTATTTTATTAATAAACCGAATAAAATAGCTGTAATAAATTATTCACAACACACAACTGGATGGTAGGCATATTATATTATAGAGCAGTGGTGGCCCAGTCGTAACAGCCCCGACTTCCGTCGTGGATTCGAACCCAGGCAGGCACATTACTTCGCGTAAATTAGTTCATCAACACTGCCCTAAAAACGGCGAAGGAAAACATCGTAAGGAAATCGGCATGTCCTAGAATAAAAATATCGAAGAAATCTGATATCCACCAACCCGCACTGGACCCTTGTGGTGGAGGCCCGTTCTCTCTCAAAGAGAGGAGGCCTGTGTCCCCGCAGTGGCAACGTTAAAAGGCTGATGATGATGATGAATAGAAAGCCATCCTAAAAATAGCACATTGTATTTTTTACTTCATTATCTTAGTTTTTCATTTGGACACATTACAAGAATATTGAAGTGACCAGAAATATTTCGCATAAAAACATGCAGATTACATTCCACGTTTCGAAGCCGTGAAGTGATTACACACGCTACAATGAATCTATGTGAACAACTAATTATGGTCGCTCTTCTATTTTTAAACCAAATGTGAGAAAATGCGTCACAATAATAATTTTACAATGAGGAAAAGACGTGAGCCCGTAATTTTGCATTACATTTTCTGCTGGCGTTTAGATCGGTCGTCTTAATGAGAGTTATGTAAAATTAAATGGCGCCGACGAATGTGATAAAAAAACGTATGCGCATCAGCACGATCTTGTGAATGTTGTGTGTTTATCACTTATTGATAACCAGTTCTGGAGGGGCGCTGAGAACCAGAAGACGTTGCGTTGGAAGGCCTCCAACTAGGTGGATTGATGACCTGTTAAAGGTTGCGGGGATGCGCTGGATACTAGACGCACGGGACCGGTCAATGTGGCGACGCTTGGGGGAGGCCTATGTCCAGCAGTGGACGTCTTTTGGCTGATTCAATGAGGATGATAATCAGTTTATATTTTCTTATTTTTGGTCTTTATTTTGACGATACGTCAGTCTCTAAATATGTATCTAGGGAAGCCCGGCTGTTTTACTTTTGTGGATGAATTATGCAATACTGCGCAATATTATACAAACCTATCTTAATATCCAAAGTTCATTAAATATTGTACGAATTATATGCGCTATGAGTTCAAATTGATATAGAGTTGAGGTTTTATTAAAATTTGCCCTAAAAATGCAAGTGCGGTACCCGGACAAGGCTTCTCCTAGAGTCTGGCAAACGAAAGTAGAGTCTGAAAAAGCGCGGCAAATTTAAAAAATATCAGCATAGCAACCCCAAAAACTAGTATGCAATACCTGGAATAACCTAATTTGATACTTTAGAATTATTTATATTACTTCGTCTGAATAAAAATACTATAGGTACATTTGGGTCGGTAATACTTTAGATATACCAATCTGAATAAAGAAAAAGCGACATTATTCCATAATAATTTTGGTTTATTCACTATACATCTGAATCTAAGACTTTCATGTGAAAAGATTCATAAAAGTCACAAGAATATAATAAAAAATAAATTAATAATGAAACTTTTTAAATTATTAAATAGAAAAAATGTTTTTACAAACATATAAATAGTGATTACGAATTAAAACAAAGTATCAACTTAGTTGCGTCATACTGAAAATTGGGGTTGACATTAGTATAGCATTGCCATATAAAAAGTTTGCATATAATTCGAGTGTCTACTTTCGTTTGCCAGACTCTACATACCTAAACAAATGTATTTTTTTTTATGCACCTTCCATGTTATCTCTCCACCATCCTTAGTTGACTGGTAGATAATGCCTCAGACATTAAGTCCGCCTAAGTTGCATGAAGTTGTAATAAATACATGATCCTTAAAAACAAACAACATCTAGTAATCGAGTTTAAAATGCCACAAATTAGCAACATGAATCTCTTCACTTGTGACTACAATTTTAAAATAAATTCTTCGAAGGCAATCAATAAGTAAAGTACTAAGGTTTGGTTTTCGTTACTTACGAACAGTTCATAAAAAACTAATCATAGATTCTTCCCACTCAATTACCAGCCTACTATGATTTGGCGGCTTGGAAACACCGTTTTGAACTTTGTTCTCGGTTATTCACAGAACTTTGATCTTGAGACAAAAAGTCTACTAATAGATACGAAGTCCATGTTTACCAAAAAACCTAAACGAATCAAGATTAGTGGAAAATCCATGATGGATCGTTTATTTGACTATAAAGTTTTTATAGACCTCAATTGAAGGTGAACTTTGTTATTGACGTTAAAAATCATTTAAGTGGGTACAAAGTCTATATTCGCAAACACTCTGCTTAGTAACCTTTGCGCTAGCGGAAAACCCACGATACGTACTTTAATACATCACATCACATCATCAGACTATTAACTTCCCACTGCTGGGACACAGGCCTCCTCTCTGTGAGAAGGGATGGGCCGTAATTCACCACGCGGGTCCATTTCGGGTTGGTGGATGTCACATGTCTTCGATTTTTTGGTTCTAGGACATGCCGGTTTCCTCACGATGTTTTCCTTCTCCGTTTTTGAGAGCAGTGGTGAAGAAATAATTTACACAAAGTAAAGCGCCTGCCTGGGTTCGAACCCACGACCTACAACTTGTAAGTCGTGGCCGATACCACTGGGCCACCACTGCTCACTGCTGTACTTTAATATGTTTCCTAAATTGTTTTGCAAATTATTGATTGCTTTGATCTGGCTGATTACTTATTATACGTAGACTGAAGATTGATTCATCAGTATTATAATAAATTGATAGATGATATTTATTCATATTTATTAACTTTACATTCACCAGATTAAAAATCCATTGTCTTTTCGGTATCAACATTTCAGTATTGATTGCGACTCTGGGTCGGCCAAGTTCAGTACTTCTAAGTGACTTTGTTTCTTGTCATTGAATTATTTAATTATCACCAGCCCATGTTGCCAAATCTACATTAGATTTGGCAACGTGGGCAGTAGCCAACTCAGTGCTTAATCTCTTAAAAGCGTTCGCAGGTAAGTAACATCTTTTGTCTAAATCTGTATTAGAAACGTTGTAGGTACCAAGTTTTCTCGTTCTGTTTAAGAGTGATCATTATGTGAGTTATTTGTATCTAATACAGGATGTTTTGCTATGCATTCTTCTTCACATACAATGCTCAACTCATTTGCGTTAACAAAGATCTAAAAACAGGTACTTTATTGCTAGCCGTTTCCTAGACGCTTACAATTATTAGCTTATTAAGGAAAACCTATAGTAAATTATTACACCTTTACACATAACTATGTGTATTCATAATACAGTTCGTGATTCCGTCTATATTATCTTGAAGCAGATCTAATCCACATCACGATAACATGGCATTATGAAATTATAATAGTTATTTACATATATCCTGTAAATATGTAACAGTTTGCATATGGATCTGATGATTTTACGATTGTGTTGAGACTGTTCTTGATTATAGTTGAAGTGCCTTGTGTTTATATTATCCTGATTGAGATAATTTTTGTTAAGGCTGTCATGTTTTAAAACGAATTTAAATTCTATTTATTTTTTTAAATAAATGAGTATTTGTAACATTAGTAAAAACTAAATATTTCGAGTTTACGAGTTGTAGGTCATGGTTTCGGATCCACGCATTATTTTGTGTGTTTTATTTCATCACCACAGCTCTCAAAACGGTGAAGGAAAAACATCGTAAGGACACCGGCAGGTCCTCGAACCAAAAATTCGAAGACATGTGACATCTACCAATCCGCACTGGGCCCGCATGGTGGATTATAGCCCACTCCCTCTATAAGAGGAGGCCTGAGTCCCGGCAGTGGGAACATTAAAAAAGGCTGTTGATGATGAAATATTTATTTGTCCCAGAAACGTCATAGACTTAACAAGTGATTTGTTTTTTTTTTGTATTTTGATTAGCCTATAAGTCATTTCACAAATATTTCGTCCTCAAATTGAATATTAACGAGGAGACGATTTTATAGAAAATCTTGGCATAAATGTATCGGTTTACAGACGGGATGAGAACTATTAAAGGAGGCAGCGATGCGGTAAGATGCAGTTACACGTATGATGCGAAAACGTGATCCAAGCAGAAAATTCTCTGCAAGAAAAACAGGTGGAGAAAAATATAGGGTTTCATTTCATCACAGAGACACGTGTTCTAAATGTCAACGTCTACTTCGGTGATTGTCCTCATTTAAATTTATAATTTCGAAGTTTGGCTTCATCTCCATTTTCCGTTTAGTTTGCTGATTTTATAAATTCTTTACACTGCATTTATACACCTAGAATTAAAAATAAATTAACTAATACCTATACAATTATTTTGCTAGTTTTTGTATTTTAAAAAAGCTTGTTACTTAAATAAACACTGGTAAGATAGCTTTATTTATTTAGCATTCTACATGGTAGCATTCCTGAATACGTAATGTCTGAAGATATGAGCATAATCATCTATTAGATATATACTGAGATGCTTAGATTTAATACGAAGTAGGGACATTATTTATAAATTTACAACAACATAGTGGAATATATATGTACCTAACATCTATCATATTCCACTGAATTTTAAATAAGTGCATGAGTTTTGTAACTTGCTCTTGCAAATTAGGTCTAGTCGGCTATAGACTTGGTCGAGTAGCTACTACTCGGTCCCAAATACAGAGTAGCATTTGTTGAAGGTTCAAATCAATAACTTTAGTCAATTTAATCGCAAAATTTTGATTAACATTAAAAGTTGTAAGACACACCACAAAAATATATTTTTTGTTTAAATACATATTATTATGTATGATCAAACCACCTGTTATTAGGACTGCAGTGTGCTTATGCCGAGTTTTTAACGCACTCGATCGTGATAACGTATACGATCTCTTATGTTAATTTGTATACAAAAAAGAGGTTTATACTTACTGTCACCAGACGGTGCTTATCCAGTTTCAATACAAATTGACGTTTACGTTAATGCGAATAAGCGTGAGTAAAAACTCACACTAAACCCACTCTTCTCTAAACAACTCCATGAAAAATAAGGTGAAGTGAAGTGATATCTTGCTATATAGATGTTCTGCTATACAGACCAGACTGATAATTGGACGTTTTGCTACATGGACATTTTGCTAACTGGACACTCTTGGACATTTAGCTACTTAAACCTTCTGATTAAAAGGGCATTTTTACAGAATAGACTAGCAGAACTGACTGCCAATGGTCGATTGTACGTATCGTCTTATTATAGCATTATTTCATAATATTTTTTTAAGTTTACAAGAATCTAACAATTTTAATCGGCAACTTAGTCGCGTAAATTATGTTTTCTTGGTGTGTTAGAGGATGATGTATAAATTAGCAATTAATAACTTTTACCAGTGATCCTCAAGCAGGTTTCTAAACACCTTGATATCCAGTTTCTCAGGTACTATAATCGTAATTATTATTTTTCTGCATGAATTAGCTAGTATACAAAAATAGCCCGTTTTTATTATCATGCGCCATTTTTACATTTCTTTGATAGCGTCGAAACACCCAAATTAAAATGGAGTTATTATGTTTAATTTCAGTGACAAGATTTTGTACAAATTGCGTCATTTTTAAGAAATTTTCAGCTTCGGAAGTACTTTTAGTTGAGTCAAGATAACATCAATAAAATGAGACGACAAAATTACTTAAAAGAGTGTGACTCATACAGTCGGCTCATTACTGTCAAAAAGACAGAATACAGAATTATCATGATCATAAGAGGCGGCTTAATTAACTCAGTAGAGCTTCCGAAAGAATGGGTCTAATAATGAACATGGACAAAACCAAGGTGATGTTGAATGCCCATGTTGCACCCACTCCTATCAAGGTCGGAGACTACACTGGAAGTTGTGAATGATTATGTCTACCTGGGACAAACGGTCCAGTTAGGTAGGTCCAACTTCGAGAAAGAGGTCAACCGTCGAATCCGATTCGGCTGGGCAGCGTTCGGGAAGTTGCGCGTTATCTTCTCGTCCAACTTACCACAGTGTCTCAAGACGAAAGTCTATGACCAGTGTGTGTTGCCAACGATTACTTACGGGATGGAGACGTCACGTTATAGTCACCCAAACAAAAGGCAATGGAGAGAGCTATGCTCGGCGTTTCCTTGCGTGATCGAATCAGAAATGAAGACATCCGCAAGAGAACCAAGGTTACCGACATGGCCCGAAGTATTCAAACTTAAGTAGCAGTGGGAAGGGTATGCTCGCAAAATGGATGGCCGTTGGGATGGAAAAGTTCTAGAGTGGTGACTGCGTGACTGCAGACGCAGCATTGGTAGACCTCCCTCTAGGTGGAGCGCCGACCTGGTAAATGCTATGGGAGTCCGGTGGATGCGAAAAGAACAGGACCGATCAGTGTGACGACGCTTTGGCGAGGCCTACGTCCAGCAGTGGACGTCTTTCGACTGAAATGATGATGATAATGAATTAACTCTGACACCAGATGTGGCCTCACCTTACACGAAAAGAAGAAGCAGACCATCATTTAGCTATATAAGTTCAGTTATTTTACATTCTTGTTCAAATATGCTTTAGTAACGAAAACTTTATGAGACATAGCGATTCACCTGCTATCAAAAGGAACTCTAAAAGAACTGGTTTCACTTTTAAAAAAATAATTGTTGAAAAAGTGGTTTAAATTAATTAGAGTTGAAAAGCACCTATTTAAGTTCGGAGTAAAATTGAGCGTAATAATAAAATTACAGGTTAGCAATGCCGTCTGCAATTCGTTCGTCACGACTTTGCATGATCCAACTCTGTTTTTGGAGGAACACTTTTTAAATGGTAATTTCAGGGTGGTAATTTCATTTTACTTTTACCTTTGTATCATGTGAATTTTCGGAAACCTTAGTGTTTTTAGGGTTCCGTACCCAAAGGGTAAAAACGGGACCCTATTACTAAGACTCCGTGATCCGTCTGTCTGTCTGTATGTCACCAGGCCTCATGAACCGTGATAGCTAGACAGCTGAAATTTTCACGGATGATGTATTTCTGGTGCCGCTATAACAACAAATACTAAAAACAGAATAAAAATAAATATTTAAGTGGGGCTTCCATACAAAAAACGTGCGCGAGTCCGACTCGCACTTGGCCGGTTTTTTTAAGATATTTTTTATTTTTATACGTTGCCCCGCTCTAGGAATTTCTTCCTGTATCGTGGGTGAGTTTACAAAAATTTGAACTCACCTATACAAGATCCGGAACAAATATTTGTAAGCCGTACAAATATTTGTTCCCTGCGAGAATCGAATCCTTGACTCGCAGCGCAGCAGCCGATCGCTCAACCACTACGCCTACCGTGTCGTCAACTCTAAACTCTATTTCAACATTTGAGTATTGTTTAAAAATGTCATAACTTGAAGATCTATATTCAGAAAACAGGGTTTGTAATTAAAGTCTTTGTAAGAAAGCTGTTCTAGCTGATCTCACCGATGGCTTTGCATGCATTTTCCTGGTGATGGAAAAATACGCCTGATTTTTGTGGAATCTCCTAAAAGCCTCATCTCAAACAAACATCTGTGCATCACATGCAAGTCATGCAACTTGCTATAATTATAGTCTATGCGTGAGCGTGACGTCTACCATAACCAGGTAGTATTTTTTTTTTCTAATTAGGAACGAGTAGTGAGGCATCTTGAAATAAGTGATACCCACCGAACTCATGCAATTGATTTCATTACATTAATTTGTTTTGGAAGACATTTACCTACGTTTGTACCTATGAATACTTATTTTTCGTTTTTCTCTTAGTTAAATTATTGTAAAAAAGAAGGTAAATACTCTGCATTAAAACTGACTAGTATTATTTTAAATATAAATTATAATTATTGTTGTGCAAATCTTTTTAAATAATATTTATTAAGTTTGATTAAATTATTTAAATCAATAATTTCCTTCTTATTTTTCACAATTAACTTTTTTACAAATGCAAATAAATCCTAACCTTATATTTAAGATTAAATTAAAATTTAGCAGCAGGCTGCCTATCCTCCAAATTGTTTTAACCCTGAAACGTGATGTTCTTTAAATCATATTCGATAATAATTGTTGAATTCATTAATAATGTACAATTTACATAATTTATTTGAGCATTAATTGGACCAGTATATTTAAGGTTTTTCTCGTTTCATCAAGCTCAGTAAAATAATATCTTACATATTAACAAAGCAATTTAATTATATTTTTTTCTAAACCTTATGTATTGTGAACGTTCAAAATAAAATGCCTAATAAATGCTTGTTACACAGATTCTGAAAAACAAAACTATGAAAGTCATCGCACATACTTAACTGAGTAAAACATCAATAAAAAGTTAACTACATAATAAGCAGTTCCTGTGTCAGCGACTCAGCGAACATAAAAAATAAACGCCTAAAGGCATAGACTGCATTTACACGCTTTCGTCTGATTAAGCCGTCGTCAACAAACGCAGGTAATGACGTATCGCTCCGAGATTTTCCGCCTTAGAGCCTTCGACCCGTAAACTCGATCAAAATGAAAATGTAATTATCGAAGTAAACAATGGTCAAGTCGTTTGGCGGCATTCGTGCGTCGAACATCGCGGCAGTCGCACGCGCCCGGTGCTAAACAGGTACAAGCGACGAACGATCGTACGTTTTACCTTATCGCGTGTTCCTTAACATTGTTCGAACGAGATGCACTCATCTCCAGGCTATACAATCGAAAGTGATAAATGATTCAGTACCTCGGATGCACTTGACATTGACGCGTCAAAATCTCGATGTAAGTTAAGTGATCAAAAGTTGTTTCAGTGGCAGTGCTCCCAACAATTAGCTAAGCAACTAATGTATTCACACTTTTGTTTTATTTATCCGGAAAACTCCGTTTGTTATCTGCATTTTATTGTTGTATTATCATTGTTATGGTGATTCTAGACGTTAGGCTTGTTACGCGTTAGCACCGCAAAATGAGTGGAGATTAGTGGAAATAACTATTCAATTACCTTGTCATGTTAAAAATGCGTATTTTTTCTTTTAGTAAATATGTGGTAGTTATCGGTGTGACTGATTTATGTTCGCTATTTTATGACGTTATTACAGCAATTAGTATTATTTTAAGTGTGTATAAAACTGTGGACTAATTTTCGTTTGTCAAGTTGGTTTTTTCGTGGAGGCTTCAAGGGTAAGCAGCGCGCGGTTCAGTCGATCACGTGCGTGTGATGCGTTTACGCAGTGTGAAGCGCGCTGATTAGAAGTGAACGATTAATTACCGTTTTTGAAAGGAATATTAATGAGGTTCTGTCAGTTGAACTAATTTACATGAGAACAGAAGATTGAACTTGTCCTACTCAAGGTCGCGTTCAGTTGTCTACCTAAGTATTTAGCTTGTTCTAACAGGCGTGTAATTTTTAACATGACGAGGTTTATCCTTATTAATAAATATATTCGTGCATAATCGAGTGATGACCTGAAATAAGGTGACACCCCAGCTGTGATCTTCTATAAAATAGTGACCATCAAAGTATTTAAATACAGCTCAATAGCATAAGTTGTTGACGTTGCCATGAATACTTAACGAACAAAAAACTTGTTTTGTTCATAAGGTATTAATTAACAATACAGATACCGTAATGAGGTCTATATTTCAAAGGCTATTACTTAATTACTATGTGAGACGTTAACTGTGAATACCGATAATGAAACTTCGTTCAAATAATGGCAGTGTCACAAATAAGTTACTTATACAAATTTAAAAAGTATGCCTAATTGTTACTAATAAGAGTCACCAAAAAGAATATACAAAATTAAAATGTTCCTTCAGATTCATCATCAAGATTAAGATTGATCTTCAAAAGTCACTTTTCAAGATCTTTTTTCAAAAATCCTATTGTTTTCCTGGAGGCAGCGCTTTTAACTTCAAGTCTCGACTGTATTTGTTTTTACAATCTTTTTGTTCCTCCGTCTACAGTACCTTAACGCTGTACATAGTGTACATTCATACAGCCTGACTTCTGAGATATAATTATGTAAATAGCATGTGACAAAAACCACGCGGACTGACGTATATTCAGAATTCAGATAAGTGGAGTCGTTCGCTTATGTACATTTTAACGTTGATTTGTTAGCTCGTCTCGCTATGTCAACCAGTGATTGTTTATATAGTAAGTGTTGAAATTGATATGTTTTTTTATTAAATTATTTGAAGGCTCCCGAAATAAAGCCTGAAGCGAAAGTGTGTGATAAGCTGACTAGGCTAAAAGAATTACCCAGTTTTCTTTGAAAAATAATTGGAGCTAGTATTGGTTTAATATTAACGATCCTAGTTTAATATGCAATACGTCTTGTATATGTTTCACCTAAAAATATGATTGTTCAATGCTCACACAACAATAATTTTCAAAATATCACAGAAGTCTGATGATTTTTTGTCAAATTATTTTTAGTTTTTAGTGCATTGCATAACATCTCCTACTGATATAAAATCTGTTTTGTTCTGTGACATTATTTTATTGTATAGTGCACTAACATGAGATGTCGTTGCCTATCAGATACTATTTCAAGCATAATGTGATGATATTAAGATAAAACTGCGATGTAAACATCGTAAAAGTTTTACCTTATTTGGTTGATACAGACGTTACAAGAATTTTTATTGATGATTCTTCGTAGTGTAGTGAGAGATAATTTTCATCATGGCATATAATAAATTTACATGACAAAAAATTGAAAAATCCTTAATGTTAGTTGAATGATTTTAGCAGAATCCTCTTCAAAACAAACTTACATTGTAAAACTCATAAATAATACTTACTAGTATAAACTTACTTTACTCATTTGCAATTCAAAATTATTAGTAGGTAAAGATGAGTCTCAATAAATTGTCGATTATATACACGTGTTGGTATATTAAGTGTAGGTACTTACATAAATAAAAAGTTGCTTACAGGATATATTAAGTATATCTAAAATTGCATTAATGATACTGCGCATTAAGTCATTATTCTAAAATTCTAAATGGTTAATAAAACTGCAGCGATTAATATTGGCTGCATTAGAAAGGTCAAAATTATCCTAAACAACCACGATTATAACAATCAAAACAAATTGGAACTTATTTTCCTGTAATAGCCTCCATATAAAAATACTATTGCTAATAAAAGGCTATGTAACTGCGATTATATCAATAACTGCGGCGAATCGACCTCGGTCAAGCTTGTAGTTAATAAATCAAATTAAAAAAACTGTCGTGTTACCTTTTTGTTTAATACTTATGACCCGGTCATGCTTTGCTTGGGTCATAACAATTAACCGTCTTTAACCATCTGCAATGATGTACCTTTAAAATGGTGAAAGAGTTTTTTAAATAGGTATTTTGGCTCCGGAGATACATCTGAACAAACTTTTAAAATTCTCTCTTTATAATTTTAGGATATCAAGAATTCTTAACTATTTGAATGGAGAACACACTTGTCACTGAAACAAATGATATCTGTATAAAAATACTCGTGTAATTTTTATTTATTTTCTTCTAGATAATCGATAAAAAGTCGATACTTATCTGAACGACAACGAACGTAGCAACTAAACAATTGATCGGGCACCGGAAGAGGAAACTACCAATGTTACAGTGACGGATCACGAAAAAAAAACATCACAGTGACTTCTGATCAGATCACTTGATCAACTAGTTTCAGTTTTGTGTTTAAGTGAGCCTTAAGTGAACAAGCCTTGTGTTGTGAGGACATGCGATGACACGTCTGCGATTTTGACGTGTGTTTTTAGTCGCAAATCGCAGAAAAACTGGAGGCCGACACGTATGAAGTGTCAGTTGTCGTCCAGCTGACAACAGATGTCATCCCCATTGAAGTCGGTGAGTCAGAAATTTACAAAAGAATATTAATTACCAAGTACAGTCGAACAAGATAATATTTCGTATCGTCATCATCCAAAGTAGCCTTCTTTCATCCACTTGAAGATTGGCCTGCTCTATTTCATGGTATGCCATTCTGGTCTAAACCTCCTGGTTAAAACTGGAAGGAATTTTGGAACATGAAACTATTTTTTTAAAACCATTGTGTAAGTGAGCTGAGTAACACTCTAAGCTTAAAAACTTATTACGTATATCATATCAAAATCTGCCGAGATTAACCGGTCTAACCGATATTTGCAGCTGAAAAGAATATTAGTTGAGTAGTAGAAATATGATCACGTAGTTACTTAGAGTTCTCGCCAAGCTTCTGGGCCGCTCTAAAGTTGGCTTTTCGTTGGTACGGATCGGTGCTGTTTTTGTATAAGATTTACTACTGCGCAGCCATTGTAGCCAACTTCAAGGCGGCCAAGAAGTTTGACTAGAACTATACCTACCTAATTTTATTTTGCCTGTAAACCAAATAACTTGTTGACGATCGCCAATTCAATAACAATCCTTTGCGGTAAAGACTTTGTCATCTCTCTTGTGGCTTACGTGATTTATCAGTAAAGTTTTACACGTTTTGTTTACCTTTATGTTTATCAGAATTGCCATCAACTCGCTAAAGAAAACCGTGTGATGGTGGTCGATTTATAGTTTGCACGGTTGGTAATTGCATTTAATCTCCGAGTTTACTAAAGTCATCTTTTCCTGTAAGGGAAACACGTTTTATGTATTATAGGTACCTAAATCAATTAAGTTCTATTTTGAAGACTCAGTACCGACAGTCATTTAATCACTTTTGTTTACATTACTTGGAAGGTGTTGATTGATGGGATAATTTAATAAAGGTTTGAAATGATTCATTAGGTTATGCTTTTAACTAAGTGCCTTGCTTAAGGGAATTGGTAGCCGAACAGTAAGATATATTTACATGAAAATGTAAGATACGTAACCAGGGTTACCTACTTTTTTTTTAAATTGGATAATCTTTTATTCAATTTTTAAATACTTAGGATGTTTTCATCGAGTCAAATCAATCTGCTAGCAGTCTTGAAAACAAATAAAAATATCTTGTTCTTATTATGAGCGTACCGTAAAATTAACAAGCCTTTCTTTTGACGCTATTTTGAAGTAAAACTGGCACTATTTGCCAACAGCCAATTATCGACAGTACTTGCAGTCGATTCTAATTAGAAAACACATTTGGTATTAAACCTGCCGTACCCAATTTCTTAAGGGTCAGCTTATACCGATACGCGACGTGACTAGAGCATGCAATATTCACTCAATTTAACTATTCGATTCTTCAGATACCTAGAGTTTTTCAACTATTCGAATATAACCCACAGTTTTTATTTCAGACAAAAAAGTTAGCCATTTACTCGTTTCTATGCAATGAAGAATTCGAATAAACTCGAAATTTAAATTTAAAATTACGCGTGGTGTCTTCGAATTCCTTAATGAAATGTGTATCTTTTTTGAAGTTGTTAAAGTTTTGCTATCTTAAATAGTGAGCGCAGCGTCACCTCTCGGTGTGAGCTGATCCTACAGCGTTCTTTATTTGAAAATCTAGTATTCAAATACCGTATACTCGATTCGTTTAATTAATGCAAAAAATGTCCTCTTTACAAATTCGTCTTCTAGACATTACTTATCGAAGATGGTAAAACTGGTCCTGCCAGTGTATTTGTGAGGCTAAACACGAATAAACGGCTGCAGTAAGAAGCCGCCATAGAATAAGAAGACGTTATATTTGCACTAGGATCTTCTAATAATAATGATTAATGTTGAACTTTAAGCAATATTTTTTCTTTCTCGAAATAGATTTTACGTGTTTTCCTTATCAAAATCTATAATAGCGTTAAATTACTGTGTCTATTATATCATAAGTCACTATGGATGATATTTAAAACATACACTACATGGATGATATACTACAGTGGTATTGATTCTATTTTTAGCAATACAACTTTTGACTTGAGTGATTGAATTGCATGAAAACTGAATAAGTAAAATGAGCTCTAAGCATTTTCTGCTGTTTTTTTGGACTATCATTAGTAGTTTACAAAGATAGGGGTTTAATTTCGTTAAGTTGTTTTGTTTCTAGGGTCAGTGAGTCTTCGTGAAAGTGTTAGGTGGGCCTTTTTTAATTAGATATCACATGTGACACTTGTAAATTTGTATTTTTATCAGTTTTAATTATGTTCTCAAAAAGTGTAGGTATTTCTTTAACTGTTAGGTAATGAAGTGAAATTATAACTTTATTTGATTTTCTTATCTGAAATATAGTAAATAGGTGCCTTTTGAACATACATGACACATTGTGAGTGGACATATTAATAAGAGCAGTTGACTAATACGATGTCCAGCAAAGACACCATAATTATAATCGACTATGAATGAGTCATGAACTAGGAACTAGTTCTCATTGGTACAGGTGTCATGAAAATCTGGTCACGCTCAGTTATGTATGACCTTGTGAAGAACAAAATGGATTATTGAATGAAATAACTGCCATTTTTTATTTATTAGTGCACGTTTTATGGTTACCGAACGAAAAGTTCTGAGTTAGAATTGTGCCGACCTTTTAGTTGTTGACACTGTAAAAAAAAGTAAAGTTTTCCTGAGATGTTTTATTTCTGGTATTTTGTTGTGTCTGTGTGATACCAAATCCAATACGATGTATTTCTGCATAACTTAATTTTATAGATGTAATTTCGAATGATACGAATTAGATAAGAATTTATTTATTTGATTTCTTATCAATTAATAATATCATTCTAATCTAAAACAAAATTGCATAACAATTTTTGAACCCTGCATTCAAAATGATAAAATAACAATGATGCAACCTTTAGCGATTTACCTAATTGAAATAAGTAGAGTACCTAGGTTTTTTAAAATTTAGAGTGAAAAGGTTACATCTATAGTCCCCGTCACGAGAAGCTATAAATTTGTAAAGAATAATTCTAATAAGTTACGTAGCGACAATTCAATCCACAACAAATAATACCTATAATAATAATCAACTCAAAGTATCGCTGTCGCCTAATGTTTTGTGGTACTGGAAGGCGTCTACCACAAAACATTAAACGACAGCGCTTTATATCGCTAAAATATAACCCGATCAAGTGAAATTGCTCATTAGTTTCGTATTACACGTATGTTACTTTGAGTTGATTGAATTTGGGATTATTTGTTGTTGATTGAATTGTCGCTACGTAACTTATTAGAATTCTTTATTTACAAAATTGATAGCTTCTGGTGACGAGGACTTTAGACATGCAAGCTCTTTTGTTGACCAAATATTCGCTCACCATGATATAGTGTCCAAACGCTAGCCTATCAACAAAAAATAAAAGAAAGAAAGTATACGCTATGCTGTCAGTTCGGAATTTAAAATGGGTTAAAAAATGTTTATTTTTCTCATTCAACCTTGTCAGTGTTATTTGTTATAAGAACAGGACCGCCGCCGTATCGTGACCTTGTCAATGCCTCTGAGTGATGAAGATAAAAGAGGACGAAACAATACACCGTGCGAGGATACATCGCTTATCACTGCCACTTAAGGCTGCGCGTTCATTATATTTACACTTTATTGCAATTTTTATAGTGGCTACGTCTTCCTGTTAGGGCTATGAATATTTATATCATTTAATATTATTTTTTAATAATCTTTTAATTCAAAATAAGAACTAGTTATGTCCCAAGCCATTTATTAACTAATCTCTTAAAATTTTCCTTTCTCAGTAGATGGTATTATGCTGTCAATAATGTCATTATCAAGGCTCCGATTTTCAATTGTTTATAACTTAACGCGAAATAGAGTTGCTTTCTAGTAACTTAATTCATATTTTACACCATTACGACCTCCACATCTCGAAACAATAAAATTTTAAAGAATTTTTGTCTTTTTTCTGGTTCTTTACCTAAGTTATCATTTCTAATTTAAATCGTAGTTTTGTGGCCAGTCTTCTCAATCTTTGTGACAGGATTTCCTAGTGCAGATTCCAGTCGCCTACAAA
Source organism: Orthosia incerta (assembly GCA_948252205.1). Classification (NCBI taxonomy): domain Eukaryota; kingdom Metazoa; phylum Arthropoda; class Insecta; order Lepidoptera; family Noctuidae; genus Orthosia; species Orthosia incerta. The sequence goes on from OX411748.1 coordinate 16,086,489, forward strand.
AGATTAATCAAATTTTAATAATACTTTATTTTATAGTTTGTAAGGCACCTATGTGGCAGAGTATTTATGTTATATTGTTTTAGCAGCCATTATGATTTTACGGTATTGTAACCAGATTTAGATGGATAGTGCCCATCTCCATATATTTAGATAAGTTAATTAGAAAATTCTCAAAATCTATCTTCTTTTTATCAGTCAATTTAAAAGTATTATCCGTAGGAGATCGCCCTGTGCGGTAAGACCGCCTATTCTGCCGTCCTATAACTAGAATGTCATTATCTATAATAATTAAAATTATACACTAAAAATAAAATAAATTGACTGCAATAGCAACCTTTACAACATCGAAAAGAAGCTACGATGACACTACTCGTAGCCGTAGCCGTAGCCTACGAAAATATTGCTACAACGTGCTACGAACTTTTTTTTTAATACTTTCTACAAGCCTAACTGAGGCTCTCGATAAAGTGTCATTGTATCAGTGAAGGCGATGGTCCAAAATTTAAGGGATTGATCACGAGACACTTCAATAGTGTTTGGCATTTTGATATATTTTAGACTAGTTTCTGCCATCGGCTTCGCCCGCGTGAATGTCGAAAATAATCCCAAGGGAACATATTCCCGGGATTAAAAGTATCGTATGTGCAATTTTGGACTATAATCTATCTCTGTGCCAAATTTCACCCAGATCCGTTCATTACTTTTTGACACACTCACCAATTTTCGCTTTTAAAATATTAGTTGGATGAAGGATAGTAGGTTTTTTTTTCAATCTCTATTGCAACGGTTTTGTTGAATTAATGCCATTTATCCAGAGCATCTGGTACTTAATCAATGCATAATATTATTGGAATGTATCCATACAGTAGTATGATTAATATAGTACGTCAAACAATGATAAGTATGCTATTAATAACTTCGAGCTATCTTAAGCCTATCTCGACATATGCAAAGAAAAGTATGGAATGTGTTTACAATTAATTTTTGTGTACAACTCTTGAGTGAAATGTGGCAATCTAATGGTCTTAAGCAAGGGCTAGGCTTTCGTAAGGGTTAGAAACTTGTTATATGTGAAGCTGGCTTTATACCTGTATTTCTGTTAGAGTCGGGCAAGCCGACTGTCTGACCACATTACATTTATAGTCGGCAATTACTTGGCAGAAGATTCATACTAGTTGAAACATTATGAGCTTCACAAAAGCAGGGAATGAAAGTGATAATCGGGACTTATTCAAGGTACATTTTAATTTTAAGACCTTAAAAAAGCGTACTGTTGAACTGTTACAACCAAAATTAATATTGGAGATGGACTGACTAGTCGTAAAGCTATCCAGCAAAATTTATAGCCGGCGACTAGTTGACAAACTGTTCGGCCATTTAGGCGCCGACTAGTCGTTTAGCTGGTCGGTCATCTCTAATTTATATACATAGTTTTACTTAAATGATATCGCCAGTTAGCCTTTATTTTCTTCTTCAGTTTATCTTATATTCGCAGGCTTACTTATTTTCGACTACCAATTACTCATCTTCAAGTCACTCCTGTACGCGTAAAGTCAAGATTTTGTTAGGGTTACTGTTGGATAGACTGTTATAATAAATTAAGGAGTAAATTATGTGAGCATCTACGGTTTACAAACGTACAAAATACTTGTTTTCTTTGATTTGAACACGCATGTTAGGCGCACTTGCCTACGCGAAGCTATTTGTAAGTACTTCTCGAAAAACGGATTATCTTACATTTTCAAATGATTTACGTTTAAGTCGGTAAAACTACATTTTCAGACACACACACCTGACCAATTGAAATTCTAATAACTATAGGTACTTTACTGCTACAGTTGTTTATTTCATTACAGAATGAGACATCTTACAAGAACACTGATTTCTAAGAATTATGCAATAATAAATTTAAGGAGCCAATAAGATTGCCTACATATTGTGATTACGTATCTTTTAAACGCTTTTGTTCTGTATATTGTGCTAGCCTACGTCATAAAATTTTATTGCAGTGTCCATGTACTACGTTTGCCGGGATGGATAATGTCTTTGTATTTTTTATTATACAAGCCAGTATCGTGCCTTTTATTATTTTATTTTTGATATATCTTTGAGATTCTCGGGACCACACGATCCCGGACCTTTGAAAGACGTACCAGACGTCGAAACCAACTCGCAGAGGCCTTGTTACACATGTAGGATGAAACGTGACACCAACCAGCGATTATCCCTGTATGCATTAGTCACTACGCAAGAGCACCCAAGGACAAGCCCCGGCTAGTGCAGGACTATTGCAGAATATGGAGACAAAACACATTGGGCTATGGGTTTGGGAAGTTCCGTGGATCATCATCATCTTCCTGCCCTTGTCCCATGTTACTTGGGGTCGGCGCAACACGTTTTCTTCTTCCATACCGTCCTGTCCGTCCCCCGTCACGCTATCAATCACTCCCTTTTCTTTCATATCACTCCTCACACAGTCCATCCATCTTTTCTATGGCCGTCCCCTGTCTCTCCATCCATCCACATTTATATTCATAACTCTTTTAGTAACATGCGTTTCATCCCTCCTCATCAGATGACCATACCAGGGAGATTTCGTGGATCGATTACCTAAAATTATCTTATTTATTATTATTATTTGCTTTTTCATTGGGTCAATTTAATGGGGAGAGCGCAGTAGGTGGTTAGGTACTCGTAGTATTTTATTGGCCGCGGCCGCGACTTTGAAGTGTTTGTAGGTCGTGGGTTCGAGCCCAGGCAGGCGCTTTACTTTGTGTAAATTATTTCATCACCACTGCTTTCAAAACGGTGAAGGAAAACATCGTAAGGAAACCGGCATGTCCTAGAACCAAAAATTCGAAGACATTTGACATCCACCAACCCGCACTGGGCACGCGTGATGGATTACGGCCCTTTCCCTCACACAGAGAGGAGGCTTGTGTCCCAGCAGTGAGAACATTAATAGGCTGATGATGTGATGTGATGATGTATGCATGGAATACAGATTATTATTCTGATTTGCAAATGACTAAAACAGCAGATATAATGCCCGACAGATACTCAATGAAAATTGACTACTAAAACAACCAAAGTATCAATTTGTAGATATCTCCCTTTTTATAAAACACCTATGTTTGTTCAGGATAAAAGCTGCTGAAGACAGGTGCTGCGCGACAATGCAACAACGATGCAATGATACAATTATTTTTCGTAGAAATAAACTTTTAATAAATTAATTACCCGCCCGTCTGCGGGCGCTTTTATCATTAGGTAAATATTGTTGTTTTCTTCAGTAAAGTAGGAACCAATCATTTGTAATCATTGCGGTATGCAGAAAACATTACAAATACCTGATTCTCATCACCTTCAAAGGTTGCTACTATACATAATTGAAATACTTTTGCTATATTAAACACCTACAAATAATAAATGGTTACTTCTGCCAGTAATATCGATTAGATGTTACTAAATGCCAAGCCCAAAGGTCATAGGAAATGAATTATTAGCAATAGTGAGCTTTCAGCGCGTGTAAGCTATTTTAGGTATAAGTTAATTAAATTATACTATAAAAATTAAGTGTTCATCAAAGTTGTAAAAACCGGTGCAGCCAGAATATAAAACTGCATGTTTATTATTGTGTCGTAAATGTTTTGGGTTTTCTTATTTTTTTCTGGATTTGTTGATGGATACGGATGGACGTGAGTAAAATTCTTCTGACGGCGTATCACATCATCAGCCTATTAATGTTCCCACTGCTGGGATACAGGCCTCCTCTCTGTGAGAGGGAATGGGCCGTAATCCACCACGCCACGACGGTGTATAGTTAAAAATAAAAACTTAAACGTTAAAGAAAAGATGAGTCAGCAAATGAACTGAACACTCCCTAAAGTGGTTTATTTTAATCTAGGTCACATAAACTACAGTCTAACATCAGACTGAAATACGACACACCCTTCGTTAAACGACGGCCTAGAGACTATTTCGGACCGTTTCCAAATCCACTCCCATTAAACAAATTGATACACCCATAAAGTCTATTCGCACCCTTACAAAAACAATAGTTGAGCGATGGGACCACCTACTTTAATGGTATACAGCTGACCTTGATTCTTTGCGTCAGCGACTCTCCCGTGGGCCATTTCGCCGACCCCGTCAAGGTTGGTACCGAACACACTGTTCCAATGTTTGGCCAACACGCGATCCATCATTCTATTTTAAACAAAGTGTTTTAATTGAGTTATATAATACTTAGTAATGCCATACACGCGAAACGTCAAGTTCATATACATTTTTTGATTAATCGTATGACCGTGTGAGATTTTAGAATTATATTGGTTTTTCAATATTTCAGTGTCAAATTGTATGACATTGAATTTTAATGAGAGCTAGAGTCTGGCAAACGAAAGTAGACACTCGAATTATTTGCAAACTTTTTATATGGCAATGCTATACTAATGTCAACCACAATTTTCCGTATGACGCTACTGAGTTGATACTTTGTTTTAATTCGTAATCACTATTTATATTTTTGTAAAAAACAATGATTCCTGTGACTCTTTTCACATGAAAGTCTTAGATTCAGATTTTGATTGATAGTGAATAAACCAAAATTATTACAGAATACTGTTGCATTTTTTGATTCAGATTGATATATCTAAAGTATTACCTACCTAAATGTACCTATAGTATTTTTATTCAGACGAAGTAATATAAATAATTCTAAAGTATCAAATTAGGTTATTCCAGGTATTGCGTACTAGTTTTTGGGGTTGCTATGCTGATATTTTTTAAATTTGCCGCGCTTTTTCAGTCTCTACTTTCGTTTGTCAGACTCTAGTTATTTTATTTTGCATTTATTTCGATATTCAAATCGTTAAAAGGTATTTTATGTTTCTGTAGTGCAAAAGATTAAAAATTGGAACAAATACTTGAGCGTCTTTTGTTTATCTGGTACCTTGATGTTATTCATGTTTTATTTCACATTTGATACTCGGTGTTCATTTTATGTTAGCCTTGTTCCTATTTTCCTTATTCCGTACATGTGTGATGTCTGTAGGTACATACGAGTCACTTACACAGGTTGACAAACTAGCTAGGCGCCGGACGGAAAAATAAACAGACATTTTTTTTGGCCTTTTCAATTTAATGGAGTAAATTGATATGGTTCCCTTATAAGGCGATAATTTATTAACCGACTTTCGAAAAAGAAGGAGGTTCTATGTTCGACTTCTTGTATGTTTTTTTTTTATGTATGTTTACCGATATCTCCGTCACTTGTGGACCGATTTTGAAATTTTTTTTTTGTTTGAAAGAGTATGTGCCGAAATTGGTCTCATTTTAATTTGGTGAAGATATACAACATAACTCTTTAATAGATAACGGCAAATCTTTAGGGACTGCTGCAATTGCACATCTGTTTATTGTTTATACCATTTCATAACATAAAATCACGCCAGTACGCTCTTAAGGGGTAAGCAGATCTCTCTTTTGATCGGTTTTGTTCAAGTTTCATGATATTCGGGTAATCTATTCTGGCGTTATAGGAAACTTACTTAACAACTTGCCTATTAGGTAGGTACAACTAAAAAGTGAAACATAAAAAAAACTATTTTACAAAGAAATACTACCGACTACCGGCGGTAGTATTTTTTTGTGAAAAAGTTTTTTTTCTGTTACTCGTTAGTGTATTATTTTAAACACTGCAGTTTCTCATATTCTAGTATGAAAAACTGCTTATTGGCTAGTTTGGGCAAAATCGGGCCCAAAGTCATAGAAACTAATTAGTCCTTACTTTCTTATAATTGTAGCAACTTAAATTGTAAAGTAAAAAAATATATAAAACACTAAATCAGTATCTAATATTTTTTTGAATTGCCGACGAGTTATTTTCACTTGAATTGGAAGTAAGAAACTCGCTTTGAAATGGGTTAACAAGTAAAATACTGTAATTAATCATGTACATTCGCAGAGCATTCTCAAGATACGTTGACGACAGCTCTGTCTTAATTTACGTAATCTTATGTTAATTGTAGCGTAAAACTTCGAGACACAACGAGTATCTATTTGCGAAGTTTCTAATGTGCCATTTTATTTACAATTACTTGTTTTTATGCACAACGAGCCCTTTTCCCTCTACTCTTTGTATATAGGTTTGTTTTCTTAAAACATTCAATAGTATAACGTTAATATAATTAAGTATATGTCTTTACCTTAAGTTATTCTTTCAATATATTTTTGCCTAAAAATTATTTACAAACCAATTATATATTTAATGGACCTCGCAATAATAAAGCACTTGTTTTTTTATTGATATGGTCGATGGTGAAGCACGCTTGCCTAGATAAGAGGTAACCTACTAACACTTGACTTAAAGGCCTATAGGTTGTAGGTTTAAAAAAATAAGAATAGTAGTACCCATGCCACTTGACCTTTTAATTTATGGAATTGTACACTGAAGGGGTTGGCTGTATGTCCCTTAAAGGTAAGGTCGTTCTGACTGCTAATTCCAGTAACATTTAGACCAGTTATAAAATAAACAAGCAGTGGATTTGGTACAAGGCCGGATTGACACTAGACACAAACAATAATACCTGTTACTTTAAAATGTGCCTTCGATACTATGCTCTAGATACCACCTGTGGGTGGAATTACTTTGTACTTACACAATGTTAGCAAATTAAAAGATCTGTCAAGATTAAAGACAAGACTAGGCTTCTGTGTAAATATAGAGATAAAATCTTATAGGTGACATGTATTGAAACAATGTCGAAGGCGATCACGATTGTAAGTTTACAAAGTATGTGCTTAATCTAATAATTGGCGGATTCAATATCATTCTGTGGTCGATTAAGATAATTTTAATAAGAAGTTTCAACTTACTTTTTTTGTTTGTAAATCTGAAATAATTAATTCTGATGAAACCGTTATATTTTAAACCCTTCAATCCTTCAATAAGCTTTGTTTGTGTTGAACGTTTTCGTCAATAACATTTTTTTTTATAACTGTTTTGCTTTTTTTTAAGATTGCAAACGAATATTTCTTTATAAGTGCCTGACTGACGTCCATTTAATCTTAAACAAAAATGTATATGCAAATATTTTTCAATACCCTTAGTGACTGGCAATTAAGTCATGAAGTGTATCATTCGCGAATTTGTTTAGAGTCAACCGTGCGTGATGGATGATGGCACATGACGTTACACGCTGTCATGAGACACATCGTGGACACAACGTGGAAAATTTTACAACAATTGCTCTTGTGAATAGGTATAAAATATGAAGGGCAAGTTCGTTCGATGGCGGTCGTTCCTTGTTGAAAATGTTATGTAACGTACTATATGATCTGTTTTATGTGAATGACAGAAAAGCTTTGTTGCAAAAAAGGCAGGCAGAAAACTGTAATTATGTCAGTTTGACATCAATGGAATGGAATATAATCAAAGGGAATTTTAAGGGTTAGTCAATTGTAGATTTTGGGAAGCCAAAACGGTCCCCACACTGGGCACTATTTGCTAGGAAAAAGTTATCTTAAATTGGAATTTTTAACTAAAATTGAAAATAATGACTAGATTAAGAATAATGAAAGACTTACTTTGATTTTACGCTTTGATAGAAGAGACAGTAACAAGCATAATTGAGAAAATACTCAAAAGTAAATCCAGTCTTCCTTTCTTTTCAGGGTTGCCACGAACTTTTTATCAATTCGATATATCTATATCCTCAGAGACGGTAAATTAAAAACTACTTACTTTTTATTATGTACGCAGGTCATGTCCAAACTGTCAAGCTGCCAGACTTAACCCATTAATTTATCACATATCTTTAAAACGACGTATTAATTGAATATTCAATGTTTTACTAAGTTGATATATTGAGAATCAAAGAAAAATTTAAGTGCGATATGTGTGTTATATATGTGTTACGTAGTTATTTATAGGAAGATGTACATTCAGACTCGTTTGATGAACTGCGTTCTAGAAATGCAGACAAACTGGTATCGGTAAACAGATTAATTACTACAGACGGAGAAAAAGGAACAAGGACGCAATAAAATAACGTTCTACTAAGAGCCTATACCTGGAATATAAACAAGACTGGTCTAGTCAACTTTTATTACGCAATTGCAATCTTAAAATACAAACACAAAGTGGGCAAAAAAGGGTTGGTGCAGTAATCAGTGTTTATTCATAAAACCAGATCTTAATCACTTACAAGAAAAAAAAAGCGCTAAAAGTGGTTATGAAAATGTAAAGCAAATAGACGTAGATGGCTTTAACAATAAACTTGTGACAGTATAAATATCACCTGATGTGTTGAGTACAGATAGTTTTATTGCTATGTACTTACAGAACACATACACGATAATGCGAACATCACTGGACTGGACTTACAAGACATTTAACAAAACAGATAATACGAAATATTATCATCATAATACCTTCTCAAGGGAAGGAAAGATACTGTTTAAGTATGACATAAATTAAGTAAACATTGAAGGTGAATAAGAAAATGCTTTCAATTTTAGAAATAGATCCGGTCATTCTCTTTCCGACTATCGAAGCGATGAAGGTAAAAATAAAATCAATGTCAAATCAGTACTAAGCTATTTTAATTGTCACGTGTATTGCGAATATCATTCACAAAAATGAAATAAATATTACGAACTATTACAATGTCACATGGAAGTGAATAATTCGTAGTGATTGCTATAATTCGATACGTGACTCGCATCAGAGGTTCATGGCAAGGTCCTCCGATGATTTAACTTGCTGCTCTGTAAAACGACATCATTCTTTATAGTTCGAATTATGTGATGATATATTAGTTCGAATTTTGTTTGTGCACCTGTTTTACGTCAGCAAATCTAACTTTGTCCAGTTTTCATCGGTCACGTAAGGAAAAACAGGAAGACTCCTATTTAAAGAGTCCTTGATCCGCTGAACCTCGTTATCAAGTTCAGTATGATTCATCGTTTCAGGATGCAAAAGTCTTTTGATTGCATTGACCTGAGTGAATGTTATATAAACAATTTGAGGAATGCCGTTTGTATCGGTTGTAACTTTTCAATCAAAATATTAGATATGACAGAACAACTTGAATTTTTACAATCTCTTTTGTAGATAAATTTATTTATTTATTTATATACACTTTATTGTACACCATAATAAACAAGAAAAAAAGAAACTTAATACTAAAAACATACAATGGGCGGCCTTATCGCTTTCCGCGATCTCTTCCAGGCAACCTGTAAAAACATAAAAAAAAATAATAAAATAAAACAAATAAAATAAAATCAAATAAATATTATCTAAAACGCAATAAGTTAAGGACAATTCGACAATAAATCGCCAGAGCTTTTAATAATTGTAGACAATAATTACAAGATTGAAATTATACAATTATGAACATAAACCTACTTATTGTAGATTACGTCTTATTTGATTGTGAAATATTTATAGAACTTAATTATTGTTTGGAAGCCACTTTAAAGTTCTGTCTTTTTTGTATTTCTAAGAGAACAAGACGTCCAAATAAATGATTTCATATATTACGGCAAGTTTATGTGTCAATGCTACATTGATATATTACAATATTAAATGTAAATAATAGTCTCTGGTCTATGAAAAAACTATATTTATTAGCGACGCAAGTGACATGTCGCATGCTAATGTCGTTTTGCGGAGTTATTTTAAGAGTCTTGATAATAATATATTCAATTGACCGCTTAAACATTTTCTTTATAGTTGTTCTCCATAAAATTCGTGTATCATCAGTAAATTCTAAGATTTTCTAATAGTTCACTTTAGTGTGAAGGAAAATGTCGCCAGGAAAACTGTAATTTTATACTAAAAATTCTAAGCATATCTCACTGAGAGTTGAGGTGGTGTTACCTGTCCTAACAAACATATATATAACATCTTAATGTGATATAGTAGATGCCAAGTAGATATATTTATTACGACGTTTACTCTCAATTAAGGATCAATGGGTACGCATTAGACACCCTTTACATATTTATAACGTCGCTGGGTTTATATATTACTATTTGGTTAGTTATGTAAGCAATTGACTTATCTATAACTCGAACTAAGTTATCAATAAAATTGAAATTGTGCGAGGTCATCGTGTGAAGACGATATATATTCTGGAACCGGTTTTTCTCGAAATAATAAGAAAGTTGATAAGATATATCAACGTCTATCAAGAAAAATCATGTAGGAATATAACGATCGGTTAGTTTGATACAAAACTTTGATAAAAAACGTGTGATAAATCGCTACAATTTATTTTATGTGACAATGTTTTTATATAATACTGACTTGACAGTCAAAATAATAAATTAAGTTAATACAATACAATAGATTGCGTGTGAAAATACGCACCAAGTTGGCCGAAACTAACGTAGATATAGACAGAGAGTTAATTTGTTCGTCCAACAAAATTAATGAAGCGATAGATCTCAGTTCAGTCTTAGAAAATTGTAGGTCAAGGAAGAACGAACTCGTAGCAAACTTTTTATCACAGAATATATAGTTTGTTTTGTTCTCTGTGAGTGAAGCTGCGGTATCGTCTAGTTGTTCATAATATCATGAGCAGTCCGTAACCTTGACTGCTTCGATGATCACAAGCAACTGAACGATGATTGTGTACTCGAGCACTCTTGATAACGACTTCGTTTATACTTTTGTCTTGCTCTTTTCAGTTTTTTTGCACTTAATTCTTTTTGTTTTCTTTCAAATTTTTCTTGCATTTCTCCGAGCGATTGTTCGTTCTGATATTACTGTTTGATTTTACGTGGACGGGATTTAAAGAAAATTCTGAGTTCTTACCGAATTTTGGGTCATTCTATAGACCATGGAATAACTTAAACATTATGTACCCAATGGTTGCTTTCCGAAAGACGGTCATGAATGGTCTTTCAGTAATAATAACCCAAAACTTGAATGAAAATATATAAAAGCCCAATTCAACCCGACAGACGTAATCGCATGACAAAACATACATATTTACTTTCAAACATCAACATTCACAGGGCAAAATACAATCCAATTAGCAATACGCACATTACTTACCTACCTACAATAACAGTTTACCTATACCTAAATCTGGATGAATGGTAAACGTGACGTACGATGTTTGCAGTAAACTTCTCGGCTTCACGTAAAATCCGTACAATGAATATGTACAACAAAACCTTCGTTCAAATAATTTCTTAAGCCTAGCCAATACCGTAGTGTGTAGAGGCATCTATTTAGGTTTTTTTAATGACGTTTATTGACGCGTAACCAATTGAGTGGAACGATAAATAGTACAAATACTTATTTACAGCATCAAATTTTTTTAAAGCAAATCCGAAAGAACCTGTTCTGAAACTTGTAGAAAAAGCCAGGATTGATAGGAAAACTCGAAACTTTACCCAGAACTTATGTTCCGATCATTTCTACGATTTTATGATGTTCATAAATTTTTAATTCTTCTTTGAAGATTCTAAGTACCTTATTTATGTATTCTTTTATGTAACATGGTAACATGATAATCGCCTGTCAACGACAAAAAATGTATCTATTGTTGTGAGTTTTTTCTTGGACTTGACAACTTAAAGTTCTAAATGATGCTCGCTGAATGAGCAATGGATTTCTTTGTATTATGCTCGCTGTATCGCGATTATTGACCACTTAAGTATACCTTAATGTTTAATACATTGTATGGGATCAAAAAATATTGCGTCCTGACTTCAAGGATAAGAGTTTGATTCAGGTAGAGTGACGATATTTGAAACTGTCATATATATTCAATTAAAATTTCGAAAACTGCTGCAAATAGCTGCCGCAAGATAACCGGTATGTTATGCATTTTCATCTTTACCTAGAAGAAGTCGTATTATTTCATCAAAAAGTTGGCTGCCGGATCGGTATGTAGGTAAACACGGAAACTTGCCTGATTAACCAACGCAAAAAATGAGAGGGACAAATAAATACATAAAGTACTATTTGTTTTAGAGACAGACGTACTTGGCGACGTCAATGCGGCTCTTCTAGCACTTGTAAATATACACAATGCGTACCACCACCTGATTTGAGGAAAAGTCATAAAGATATCGGACTTAGAGTTCCTATTAAGTGATTTGAGTGAAACTCATCCATGTTGCCAACTAAAATTATCATAAAGGTTGCATCATCATGTTAAACAGGGCAGTTTTGTATGCTCTTTTATTTTGCTCTTGACCAGCATCATGCGTTTGGATCGTTATAAGAATGTAAAACATGCATCTTGACTTTCCTATTTTTACTGCTCGTCAATAGTCAGAAAGTACAAAACCTGCAATGTCATACAAAATATGTTTACTGTATACCGCTAGCAATAAAATACTACTAGAATCAAGTCACAAATAATACTATCTATATGCCGCTTTTTCCTGGGAAATTCTAGGTGAATGTCTTAGAGGACATGGGTTATTCCAGTGTGACATATACCAGACTGAAGTAGTAACTTGGCTTGGCTTTAGCTCAGTTGTTTGATTCAAGTTGTGTCTTTCACCTTGTTTTGATACAGTTTGGATTCTTGCCCACATTAAATAACTTCAAGTTCTGGGTCAAAATAAAATACATTATTAAGTATTTATGAATTCTCAAATTATTTTATTTACTTTACTTGTCCAAGGTGCTGCCTTTTGTGGGCTTCAAGGCATTTCCCTATTTGCTCCATAGATATTTAGGACTGACACATATCGGGCTGACCTCGAAGGGCGGTAAATAATGTGACTGCAGGTGGATAAATTGATATGGATAATTATGCCTGTATTTTATTCGCACTGAAACTGTTAAAGTATATTTCAATTAAATTGAGTTTCGGCGTCTCTTTTGAAATTATTCCTCTAGGATTGTATACAAATTGATCTTGCTCTGTTTTTATAATATAATCTTCAAAAACATGCATTAGTGGAAAAATACAGATTTATTTTAAATCCACTGCCAGGTGAGGTGACACGACCCAAACATGACAAAAATAACTGATCTGATAAAACAATGCAAAATTCAACGTTGTTAAAATAACATCAAACTAAATAAGCCATCCATCATTTGTCAAATATTATGTCCACCTTCCAGCTTTGGTAAATATTTACATTTAAACAATACAATTTGTTTTAGATAAAAATTCCAAAAAAAAAACGACATGGCATGAATATTGGAGCTCGACACTCAGCTTAAATTAACAATTAAGTGAGTAAGTAAGTAGGAATACAGAATGAAGTGCAGTATGCAAAGTGAATTCAATGATTAAGTTGAGAAAAGGTTCAATTAAATTCGCCATTGACGTCATTAAGAACAATGAAGTGAATGTAAGCGAAAACGTTGGCGACATATTAAGTGATGGTATAGAATAGTTTGGCAGATTGCCTGCTATACAACTGAACTTGTTGCTAGGAAGACACGCGGTGTGCACACCTAAGTTAGGGTAACAGGCAGTCTGATTGTGATGAAGGTTTGACTTGCTGAGTCATTGATAAATTGAGCCTGCTTGGAATACTGAACAGTAAAAGGCGGTTTATCCTTATATTCTAATTCTCCACAGCACTGTATGAAATTCACAGTAAGAGCTTGTTTGTTTATTGAAATTAATCGGAACATTTTTCTGTTGTCATGCCGACTGATTCGATTGGAGTGGAGGTAGTACCTTCAAAAGAACTTGGAATATATTGTAACGTTATTATTAACGATGGAACTGCCTAAACGGAAAGAAAAGAAAGAAGGTAATTTCCACGTAAAATAAACGGTGAAAACCCAACGAATATGCGTAATTGGATTTTCGTTTGTAGTATTTACGCCTATGCTAGTAAACTGTTTTTATTGTTTAATTTTTACCTACACATTGTATGCGCACTACGTACGTGTAAGCAGTTAACAGCAACCAAAAGTGTTTTCCAATTAAAACAGATTTTCAATCTCTGTTTTTAGTGCCACTTTGGTGACCCCAGACAATACAAACCCCTTGTGTTTTCTCCCTTTTCCTACCCCTGTTTTCATCGTAGCAGCTACTATCTGCGTATAGTGAATATCTACTAATGGCTAATAGATATTCCTATGTATGGTTATGTTTAAAGACACACATTTGATTACTAGCTGATGTACTAATTTAAGGATGAGGCAAGTCAACGAATATTGAAAAAAACATAAGAGATAGATAAAGATAAGGGTATTGCAGATGAAGTTTATTATTTGCTGTAACTCTACGATATGACGAGCTCAAAGAAGGAAGTTATAATAATTGAATGTCATGTTCTAAGAAGTTTTCCTTCCTTCCTTCTCAGAGGCATGAGTACATTTAGGTGGTTATTGTTTGAGGAAAATTTTAGGTCCTTGTTGACCTTTTGCTCAATACAGGTGAATGATTAATTCTGGTAATTTCTGTTACATCAGCGTGTATTTCTATCCTATTTTGCCTACCAGTGCAATAAACAGCCCTGTTATCAAAAATCCGTTCATACATCCCTTCGTTTAATAATAACGTGGTTTACAAATCTTTCACCCTTTACATTAAATAAAGTATTCATAATCGATAGTCAATTAATTCGTAGATATGTACGATTTACCCATGTTGTTGAATAGACCATTTATTGTTTTTACTATAGTACACCACATTTTAAACACCTGAAGACAAACGTTATCAAATCTCGCACAGGGGGAACTTCAACAGAACACCTGAAAAAAAACGTGTTAAGAAAATGAAATCAATACAATAATTACGAATCTATCCGTTAACAAACTATGTATCGCTTGAGGCTTTCAGTGAAGGCTGCCCGAGCATTGTGTTAAAATGTATTCAGTTTTTAGTATTTTTTTTCTTATCAGATCAAATACCACTAAAGACGTAATCACGGCTTTAGTGGTATTTGATCTGATGGCATGAACTTTATATGTTTCAATCATCATCATTTGCCTAGCCTTTTCACAATTATGTTGAGGTCGGCTTCCAGTCTAACCGGTTTCAACTGAGTGCAGTGTTTTACATGGAGCGACCGCCTATCTGACCTCCACAACCCAGTAACTGGGTATCACGATACCTCTTGGCTAGACTAGTGTCAGATCTCAGGCTTCTGACTACCCGTAACGACTGGCAAAGATCTTCAAATGACAGCCGGGACAAATAGCCACCAAGACCTTAATCAATGTTTGTATGTACACCACCTGTACCTATTTTTTTTGCGACTCCCCTATTTTAAAAATACTAAGTAGATTAAACATGTTCATACTTTCAACCTTTGCCTTCTACAATATGACGAGTTTCATTGAAGTTTATGATCTATTATTATAAAATACTGTTACTTAATAGCTATTTGATCAATCAATTTATTATTGGTTTAATTTATTTTGAATTGTAGTTTGTTGTGGACGATGATTTAATTAAATTACTTATTATATTTTACATACAATATTTAACAAGTTTTTTAGTCATTAGCTTTATTTATTTTTAATTTTGTATGTAAATGAGATGCCAATTTGTTAATGCAGCATATGGTGCTATTTGCTTTTGTGTATTTGGATAGTTAAGGCGTAAGGGAATGCTTAGGGTTGAATATACTCGTGAAAGCAAACAGCTTTTGTTCTACGACTTTTGAAAATAAGAAATATAATTTAAATATACAGCTGTAAACGTAGCCTCTGCGTTAGTGTGGCGATTTTGTATTTTAAATTTCTCTGCAAGTACCATCGTTATAATTAATTAATTACCTACACAACAAGCTATTATAGTGACAACCTTTATCTGACAAAAATCTTCACGAAGAAAATGAACTTAATTTAATCAGTCCAATTTCATTTGTGTGATTAGGGAATTGCTGAGAACATAAGATATATCAATAGTCGAACTATACTACCCTTTCTTTCTAATTACCAAAAACCCATCAGCAACCGGACTTGTTTTCAAACGAATTTTTGCACACAATAAACCCATAAACGCCTGTTCAAATGTTCTGGGGTAGGCAAAAAATGCCAATATTGACGCGTTAGCCATCAACACATACGGTCTAGAACTTGACCGTGAATACCCGCGGATATTTGATTACTTTATCATGGAACGTTAATAGAGTTTTAGATGCAATGTTCGTACGTAGCCTACTGATTGAATGGCGTTGTTAATTTGGAATGTAACAGCCTTTAATGAATTGCGAAAGTGCCATTCAGTATTCAGCAACAAAATGTGGGTATATGCATTGTTCGAATTAGGAGAGATTTAGATACATCATTAACATCATCATTTCTGCCAAAAGACGTCCACTGCTGGACATAGGCCTCCCCCAAGCGCCACACACACAGATCAGCCATGTACGTCTCGTATCCACGTAAACATAAAGATTATTAAATAAACTCAAACTTTTGTCTAATGGAAAATACAAAACGTACAGCTTCGATCCTTCGGTCAGAGTTGGTTTTTACAAGTGTTATTCTGTCAGCTATTGTCAAAAACACATCTATCCCTAATATTTTGGGATTTCTTATCGCTGTTAAAATTAAACTTTGTCTTGAGTCTCTAGTCATATACGCACACTGCTTGCAATTCTACACACCTGACCAGGGGGGTGACCATAAGCTCCTAGAGCAGTATCAATTTGAGATCGAATAAATGACTTGTTTACATCTGTCACTTACTCGATATCAAATTGATACCGCTCTAAGAGCTTATCGTCACCCCCCTGAAGAGTTTCTTAAATAGGCTATCATTCTAGAAAGACAGGCTATGAAAATATAATTTAAACAATAACATGATTCAACGGTTGAATTAAATCAGTAAAATCCAAAACAAAACCCTTTTGTGAAGCTAACGGTAAATTTTTAGATACATTCATAATTTTTACAGTAATTAATATATAACGCTCTGATTAACACATCAAATGAATGAATCAGTGAAAAATGTGACAGATAAAGTCATGGTGCCCTGAAATGTTTGAACGAGGTAAATAAACAATAACATCACTACTAAGCCAGTGTGACACATTGGATGAAAAAATAGCGCGTGATTTTATTTACTTACATTGTTGGTGGATTGTAGGCTGCATGTTTCATGATTTGCATTTTGTGGATTTTGTTACATTTTTATGTGTATTTTGTTTATTGATCTTTTTTGCTCTTGAATATAGTCTAGGTCAGAGGTGACAGAGACAAAGACATAAACATGATGAATCATTGTTAAGCTGTGTATTGATTTTAGGTATTGATAGGCCCTAGTCCCTAAAACGTATATACCTCTTTTCCCTACCAAACACTTAAGTAATTCTCATAAATAACATAACACAGCAAAACATAACATCTAAATTCCCCGAAGGAATACAAAGGTGTATTTACAGTAGGTACATCAAAATTCGAGGACATGTGACAATTCAAAGACATGTGATATCCACCAACCCGCACTGGGCTTGTGTGGTGGATAATGGCCCAATCTCCTTCTCACAGAGAGGAGGCCTGTGTCGCAGCAGCGGGCACGTTAAAAGGCTTCAAAATTCCACCAATTATCTTTTAAGTTCAGTTTAGTCTTAAGGAGCTTATTGCTATCAACCAGGCATAAAATGAAATTCCGGGATGCTACAAACTTTAGAAGGAAAAACTTAATAATTTCCAGATCCGAGAATCTAACACAGCAGCTCATTTTCAGCAGTAGCGCGTGCGTTACTAAGCCAGCGAAGTAGACCAACGAGTCAAACTCTAAAATAAATTAATAATTATATGCTATTTATAATGTTAAACGTGTTTGAATACTATAAAACGATTTTATTCACGTGCTTACAGTTTGATTATTGAACCAGTTTCTTGAACATGTGTCCCTTAGCCATGAACTCTTCAAGCCTTCACTCGGTGGTGTACAATATAGCACTACGCGCGCATTATATTCTATATAGTACCTATGTACCGTCGTTTTATTCTATAGTCGAAGATATTTAAGTGCCCCACATAATGAACACAGCCTCCCACAAATGTCGTGGAATAATACGTAACTTAATGACTCTATGACTCAACTTAGTACATAAACAATAACATAATTATATTTATAGTTTTTTACATTGAACTTTTTTACAAAACAGTTAGGTAGTATAATAGAGCTATGTTTGGAATGCCTTCTAACTGTAGGCTTCTTAGACCACCTTATTAGGAGCATGAAGAGGAAAACAGGTCTGTTTCGAATGCCTACCTCCTTAGAAAGATTATTGATGACGTATTTCCAAAAGCGTAACATTTCATTTAGACTTCGATTTTTTAACGTGACGGTTTTCAATTGTTTGTTCCTCATTCAACCTTTTTTTGTTTAACTTTTAGCTAGGTCTATAGCTTACTTTTTCGTTGGATTCTGTGCATTTTTTTGCTTCAACATTGCGTGTTCAGGGTCAACAGGTTGTGTTTCTATGAAAAATATTATCTATAAATTTGTTAAAAAAATATCATCATGTGCCCATATGTTGCTATGGACAATTGATGATATTTTTTTTAATAAATAGGCAGAGCTTTTATTTAACCATAATTCATACCTTTATAATGACTTAATAGTCTTTGTACTGTCATCTAAGAAGCCAATTTCAAACTTTATTATTGTAATTTCAGCTGCGATTGCTAAAGCGATATAATGACAACAATCTGTCTGTACTTAAATTACAAGTAAAGTTATGACGGAAGCCAAAAGTTTATAAAAATATTGCAAAAAATAATAATCTAAATATACACGTTGAAGATTTTTTCTTTTCCGTAGTGATGTACCTGTGACATTTGAACAATTACATTTTTCAGCCACGTGCAAAGTGACATCACTATGAGAAAAAATATTAATTTTGGTATTTGAATGGTGACCTGCGTGAGACAACTAGCCACATGGGTCGATCTTCAAGGTAACAACGTTTGGCGAGATATTTTTTTTTCCTTGCACGGTCCATGGATAAGTAGGTGTACGTAAAGCTGTTGATCCTGGCACTTGTCCCACCGCCGACGATCAGAGTTCAGCGAGTAGCAAGTAAAGCTAGAAAGTAAAGGCGAGCAGCGAGTAGCCATTGCAGTGTGTGGTTCCGATAGTTTTACCGTTCGGCTATGAGCGAGAGCACCACTCGCTTGGGGCGGCCGCACCGTAGGGAGAAAGAAATGACCGCTGGTTGGTCGCTCGGCGTTAGTTTCGACCGCCAAGCGAGCAAGTGAGCATCGCTGAGCGAGTATAACTATGATAGCTATTGTCGCTGCGACAAACTTGTGGTGAGAGAGTACTCGCCGGCATGGCAGTGTGAACAGCCAGCGATCAACTATTACTGTATCTCTTTTATTGACACGGGATCTTATATGTGTTGTTCGTTTCTTCAGCGAGAAAATAGTCGATAGCTAATCGCTTACTCGTCGGGTAGGACAACTGCTTTATATTCCGCAACGGTACTTTTGTAACTATACCAATGAGGTGGTTCAAAGCAAGTAGGAAGATTTTATAGCATGGACAAGATTCTAGGACATAATTTCTGCCGTAGTAAATGTTGATGGAGACATAGTAACTGCTTTTATATTATGATTAAGCCATTAACTTCTGGTTACATCTAGACATCTTCGTAGTAAAGACTGGTATGGCAATCGAGGTATAATCATCCTGGAGGGTATTTGAATCAAAGTTTTATCGATATATTCACCTCTATTGACACCACGCGTATTTAAATCGCAGAGAGATTTTGAAACTGTCTTGTAAATTGCTATATTACACAAAATAACCAACATATAACACATAATTTTAATAATTTCCGAGTTTCCTCCGTGCCTCGGAATGCACGTTAAGCCGTTGGTCCCGGCTGTCATTTGAAGATCTTTGACAGTCGTTACGGGTAGTCAGAAGCGTGAGATCTGACACCAGTCTTGCCAAGGGGTACCGTGTTACCCAGTTACTGGGTTGTGGAGGTCAGATAGGCAGTCGCTCCCTGTAAAACACTGGTACTTAGCTGAATCTTGTAAGACTGGAAGCCGACCCCAATATTGTTGGGAAAAGGCTAGGCAGATGATGATTAGGACATAATTTTTTGGACAGCAGTTGATAAAGAGCCTTCACAATAAAACGATATCAAAACCCCATAGTGAAAACAAAGCTCTTTTAAAAATAAAAAAACTCCATGATACTTCAATGAAACACAAAAATATTCATAACGATATTATAATTATGAGAATGCCCATTAAAATCCAGACATGCGTATTTAACTGTTCTCTATAACAGTTCATTGAACTGTCGACTTGGCAACTTTGCCCAAGTGTTGTACCATCACTGAATACTGATATTCATCTATAGTATCTATACACATTTGTCTAGTTTACCCTACATTAATTAACTAGGAAGATGGTGTGAATGCTGATAAGGATTTTCGATTCGATTTGGACGTGGGCATTATGGAAACTGCAATGTATAAAGCGCCCCCGAGACGGTCAAACGGATTTTGGTTAAAACCGTTTGACCGTCTCGGGGGCGCTTTACAGTAGATTACTATTCTTAAGGAGCTGTATGTGACTGAACTTTTTGAAACTTTTGAACTATCAAAACCATTGCAATTATGACTTAGATGCACTACAAATTGCTGAAAGCATATTATTATAACGCTCAATTTAGAAGAAGAATGTTGCTGATATATTTAGTTATTAGCTGTATCGAAATTGCAAAATGCAGTTACGGTCAAGGTCAGCGTTGTTCTTAACCGACTTCCAAAAAAGGAGGCGGTTTTTAATTCGGATGTTTCTATTATTATTTTTCTTATTTGTTTTCTATTACGTACCAACGTACGTATTGTTTTTTTTTGTTTTTTATTTATTTAAATATATTTTGGAAACGCATAGTAAAATTTAAAAAAAATAAGGAATAGAATGCCTGAAAGGACTCGGCAAAGACCGGCAAAACAAAAAAAAAACAAAGTAAGTACCAGTGGTCGAGTTGGTCTTAGTCAAATATTGTTCACAATACTGAATTACTGATTAATGAGGAAGATTTTCCTATTTGTTTGAACCACATGTTTGTATAGGTACTTGAGATTGACGTGGGTAATGTCAAACATGGCGAATTCAATGATTCTTAGAAAATGTGATTCAAACTCAAAATAACAAATAGCTATTAGATTTTTAACGTGTCAAAATATTAATCATCGACAAAGAATATCTAATGACGGATGAATAGAATGACTATTTTAAAGCTAGTCTGTGACCATTAAACTCATACTGAATGCCTGCCTACATGCAACGTCAAACTTGCAAATAAAAAAATACGCAACCTGTACAAATGTATAGGTGTGCTGTGCCTGTCACAGTAAAAATATTCAAACAGTATGGAAACTACCTACAAACGCTCGAAACGGCACACTCACACAAACATAAGCACCGACGAGACCATTGAGGCACTTCTGCAGTGCTGTCAGTAGTGCGAGCCGCTTAGGGGTCTCATCGATGCGCATGTTTGTGTGAGTGTGCCGTTTCGAGCGTTTGTAGGTAGTTTCCATACTGTTTGAATATTTTTACTGTGACAGGCACAGTTGACAGGCACAGCACACCTATACATTTGTACTTATGAATGATCAATAGAACACTAATTAATGAGGAAATCGTTTGATTTATTAACAAAAACTGCCAAAATTATTTAAATTTAATAAATCATATACCTACTTACATATTTGATATGTTTATTACTGATCATTGAAATATGCTTCTTGACTGAGTCAAACGTGACTATTCCGGAGGTCCCTCAGTGGTCCCGTAGAATAGAAGTACTTTTTTTATAATCTATTTGCTCGCGCTAGACCACTATCTCACCTGATGCTAAGCGATGATGTGGTCGACGGTGATACACGCTTGCCTAGAAAAATCCATTCGCTCTTAACTTAAAGACTCCTAGAATGTAGCTATCGGGAAACACAGACTCCGGCAGGGAATTCCGCTCCTTAGTACCTACTTATATTTAGAATTTTTAGTCACTACGGGCGCATTTAACCTTTAACTGTGGACGTGGGGTCTCAGAGGCCTCACCTAGTCTGATGATTTTGCTAAAAGGTCACTTCCCCGTGTCCCCGACACGAAACTGCTCAATACTTCTATCCATAGAAAGTATATACAATGAAAACCTTAAGCGATAGTTGAGTTAGATGTCCACGATGAGCTGTCTTTTACACCTTTCATATTTCTAAGAAACACGTGCTCGTACACAATATAAATGTTCAGTATATAACTAAATTATATACCTTTTGTTACAGTCAATTTACATATTTTATAAAAACATGTGCTTCTCAGCGTGTATATGTAGCACGTGCTTGGTGAATGTAGGTATAAAATATGAAGTACTAGCTTCTGCCTTCGGCTTTCGTGAACTTCGGCAATTATCTTAAAGTAATGTTCTCTCGGCACAAAAAAAAAGTATGCTATGTCCTTCTCCAAGGTCCAATCTTGGTCCGCTCTAACTCTATGCCAAAATTTATATAAATCGGTTCAATGTTAAAGGCGTGAAAATGCAACAAACAGACAGACAAGAAAGACTAAGATATTTATAACATTAGCAACCAAATGTTGTTTTTCACGCGAATGGACCATTATAAACCTAAAATACCGGTTGCCTTTTATTATAAAAAAAGACCAAGCATTAAAAAATTACGGACTATTTTTGATAGGTCCCAAAATTTATGGATCTGAGAAAAATATGTGAATGACCTTTGATCTTTATTTCTTTGTTTGAAAAAGGCCGTGCAGTACGTTTCAGTTACAGGTCGGTTTTATCATTACCTTCTTGAACAAAAAGCCAAAATCTTCGCTTTGCTTGTGAAATTTAATTAAACTACATGTACAATAGTGGTACATAGCCACAAGGCATTCTCTACCAGTCAACCTTTGGGTTAAATAGGACAACGTTGTGAAAGAGTATAAAAAAATATCTAAAAATAACATCTTGTATACGAAAATGTCATTCCCTCGGCCCATTCCCTCTCACGGAACATTAATAGGCTGATGATATGATACGGAAATGTCTATACTTATATATTTATATTAATAATACAAATAGACTATATATATGTATTGACTAATTAATTCTTCGACAAATACCAATAATAAACGAGAAATAAATCAGAAGAAGTGTAGCAATCATATCGTAATATCAAATTATACGCCGTGTAAAACCAGTTGAAGAAATTTGTTCGAAACTATTGATAAGTATTATTTTTAAAGTGCATATCTAATCCATTATCCAATAAAATTGTACCTTACAACACTCCACAGAATTTTCCAAACCTTTTTATAACCACCTTCTTAAGCTGTGAACAAATTATCGAACGCGGCTGACGGACGCGACTTACAGCCGCGATTGATATGTGTGCACAGTCGTTTGGGACGCAGCTTGCGGACGCGTCCGAGCGCTTATTACATAGACAATATAGCAAATTCAACGAAGATTATGATTGGGTAGAAACATGTCGAGTAGTGAAAGTGAGGACGCAATTCTCTGCTGCGAGCACACTCGATTAGTTTTTCTTCCATTTTTATTTATAACCTCGCACGCACGTGCGTGTAGCGTAGTCTGAGTTGTTCTGACGACGGGAAGCGTCCCGTAAGTGTGCACCCTGTGCACACTTTTCGGCTGATACAAACATCCAGCGGGCCAGATCTCTATCGGACGTCCGATCGCCCAAGGTCACGTCCGCGACTAACGTCCGATAGTTTGCACAGTGTAGTGTACCAACATTCATTACACAGATACTCTATAAGTCGCGGCTGTAAGTCGCGCACGTCAGCCGCGTCGGATAATTTGTTTCCAGCTTTAGGCTCTAGACAAGTGGCATTCTATGTCAACGAAGGCGATAGAATCAAAATGTAAGTGATTGATCACGTGATTTTTCGATATAGCTTGTCAATTCCATACAAATTTGCCTTTTTGACAATCGCTATCGCCACGCTTCCGATGATAGAATATCACTTGACTGGGGCCTCTGGAAGCTTTAACTAGTCCCGCAAAGATCACAAACATATGTACCTACATAACATAATTTCACGCCTGTGAGCCCGGGTGGATTAGTTAGCTATAGTACGCCCTCATTTTGCTCTTCAAGTTCCCTTCAAAGTATTTATTTAAACTTGATGTACAATGGTGATACAAAGGCGGACTTAATGCAGCAAGGCATTCTCTACCAGTCAACCTTTGTGTTAAAACAGACACAATAGTGCTAGGTGTACAAAATAAAAAAAAACACATAAATAATTTCTAAAACTATAGACTAATAAATGTTATAATAAATACCAAATTCTAAATGAAACTGTTCAAAATAATAGTTCCGGATTCTACGCTCAAATAAAACAGGCCAAATGTGTGTGAGTGGGACTCACGCACGAAGGGTTCCGTACCATTATCGCAAAAAACAGCAAATAATCACGTTTTTTGTATGGGGCTACCATTTAATTATTTAATTTATTCTGTTTTTAGTATTTATAGTTGTTATAGCGGCAACAGAAATACACGTTCATCATCTGTGAAAATTTCAAGTGTCTAGCTGGTTACAGACAGACAGACAGACAGACGGACCGCGGAGTCTTAGTAATAGGATCCCGTTTTTACCCTTTGGGTACGGAACCCTAAAAAGTACCCTTCAAAGAAAACAGTTGAACTTCAAACTATAGCCATTAGTCGTTCGCTCAATGAAATGGGATGAAGTTCGTTACACTCAATTTGTTCTGTGCTCACTGCACGTGCAAACACACGTTATTGTGGATTGTGTATGTGCATATGCTCTTCAATGCGAGTGAATAGCCATCATTACGCTTTTCATACGAAAACGTCATTTTATAAATGGACTTGGAAGAAAAACGGAGTGTTTGCGCGTTTGTGTTGTATGCGAATTGTGATATCTTATCATCTGTGGTTCGATGTGATGTGATATCGTTAGATCGGTATAAATAGATAACTTGTTAAATAGCTCATTTTAGGCAATTCACAATCTTAACTCAGATAAACTCTCGATACCTAGTGGGTTTTTCAACTGATTCGACAAAGTTTCATGAAACAAACAAAAACGAAAAAATTTAACCATCGCATCGTACCCACTATCGCATAAGTAAACACCAGTTTAGAACTACCCCGATGACAAGACACAATCTCTAATTTTTTCATAAATAAAAAAAAACTTACCATTGGGAAGTATTTCCCAAGTACCTTCACACACATCACATCATCAGCCTATTAATGTTCCCACTGCTGGGACACAGGCCTTCTCTCTGTGAGAGGGAATGGGCCGTAATCCACCACGCGGGCCCAGTGCGGGTTGGTGGATGTCACATATCTTCGAATTTTTGTTTCTAGGACATGCCGGTTTCAAGTACCTTGCATTGTTAGTATTAGTACCTATACAAGTTGTTTGAACTCTACCCTTATACCTTGTATTATATAGGTACTAATAAAATTATCGGCATGAAACTGAAAATACGATGAACTAAACAATCTACGACTATTAATCGCGGTTTTCAGTCGCGACTACTGGAAAGGTCAATGTCGATGCCCTACGGCGAACTTGTATTGTGTTACCTAACCTAAGGCTTTGTTTACATGTTACGATTTTGATATCACATGAGTAGTAGTGCATAGATGTAAGTTTATGATTGAGCGGTCTACCCCGGGCTTTGTTCATTTTTTTTTTTTTAAATCTTAGACTCACACAATTTCTTCCTGTATCGTGGTTGCGTTTACAAATATTTAAACTCACATACACAAGACACAATACGGAACAATTATCTGTAGGCCATACAAATATTTGTTCCGTGCGGGTATCCAACCCGCGACACACAACGCAGCAGCCGATTGCTCAACCACCACACTACCCGTGTCGTCAACCAGGAGAAAAATAGAATTGACGTATCATGATAACTAAGTACCTGTGTATTTTAAATAAATATTTATGAGGATGTCAACATTGTCAACAAGAACCTGTCAACAAAAAAAAAACAACCTAAGCAGTAGGTATCTAAATTTTATTTAACAATTATTTAAAATTAAATATTTCCATTTCGATAATAAATTTTTATTTTTTTATTATTTTTTGTCGACTAGCTTAACAAAGCCTAACTTATAATCACGAGTTTATTAAGCTTTGAGATTATATCAGAAAAAAACAGTTTTTTTATGGTGTCCTTGAACTTAGGCCAAGACTTTGCCTAAAAACATCATTTATCACGTTATACATATATACTGTAGAAATAAACGAAAATTTAGTTTTACTTTAGGATTTATTATAAAAATACATTTTATTTAAATTATATCACCTTGTCTTTCGCTATATCAATTAGCATAACGTGATAGAAAAAGAACTAAAAATAGTAAAAGTTCGTTAGATTTTTTTTCAAATTTTTTTTTTTTATAACTGGATTCACAATATAAAATGGTCATCAAATACTTCTTTCACGTGAAGTTGTATGCGACAGTATATTACATAATGTATATGATTGCCGAGAAAAATTATAATATCACTGCAAAAATGCTTACGGAAAAAAATGACGGGACTATGCTGTTTCGAAGTCGGTCGAAAGTTTCAAATTTGTCTAAAAAAAATATGAAAGAACGTTGGAGTGTCTAACTTAATTAAATAATTATCTACTAGAGAAGATCATTCATGCATACCAACATAAATATTACCAGCAAACAAAAACTGGCTAAGTGCGAGTCGGACTCGCGCACGAAGGGTTCCGTACCATTATCGCAAAAAACGGCACTAAAATCACGTTTGTTGTATGGGAGCCCCAATTAAATATTTATTTTATTCTGTTTTTAGTATTTGTTGTTATAGTGGCTACAGAAATACATCATCTGTGAAAATTTCAACTGTCTAGCTATCACGGTTCATGAGATACAGCCTGGTGACAGACAGACAGACCGCGGCGTCTTAGTAATAGGGTCCCGTTTTTACGCTTTGAGTACGGAACCCTAAAATATAATCACTGGATACGAGCCGCACGGGATCGGTCAATGTGGCGACACTTGGGGAGGCCTATGTTCAACCTTCTTTAGACTGAAATGTTGATGATGAAAAATGAGAGAGTATAAAATTTCGTTTTTTATTGTAAGTTACGGGATAAAAAATCTCCATGCCACTCACTGGTATTGTAATCGGATCAGTACTGCGACAAAGTACGGCTTACAACCAAAATCATAAAAAATATTCAGATTAATGTAAATAATTTACCCGGGTCATTGACCCATGTAAAAGTACCAGATAAGTGTGTAATACATAACACAAAGTTAAAAATTAAGTTAGATTTAAGTTGCAGTTGTAGCATATCATTATGAGCATTTCAGAGGTCGTTGACTCTTCGCTTGAAAAGAGTTACATTCTGCAAATCTGCATATTGAATTAATATTATTAGAGGTGACTTGAAATACAATATCTACGAGATGAAACAAAACATATGTCTTATTTTTTGTATCGAATGCTGAAAAATAATTACCCTTTTTGTTGAAGCTGAAAAATGTTGTACCTTTGTTATTTTGCAAAGTACAGTTGCCTGGGCTTATAGGAAAAAACCCAATGAATTTGGGCTTTTTACCTCACTAAAACTGCCCGGTTTAAAAAATTCCACCGGGCTTGGTGATCACCACCAGCACATGAAACCTCTTTAAATACCATCCTGCAACCCTGTCTGACTAAAATATTTATTAATCACTAAACAATATTACAAAAATATGCGCTACTAATTTTGTTAAAACTTCCTTCAATGTTTACAAATTAGTTTTTGCGCCATCTAGAACCAGAAACAAAGAATGCATTAGTTAGCTCAAATAAAACATCTGATTATACGGTCATTATGTCAGCATAAACAAACATTACATACAGCACTTTATGTAAAAATATGTATTGTTGTAATGTTCCGACAGGCAGTAGGAAATGTTCAATTATTGCCAAATATGAAGGTAGTTAAGCAAGCGGTTCATGAAAATTGTGCACGGGGACGTTAACCCGATCTGGACAGTTTTCACACGATGTCTGTAATTCGTTGTGGAATGATGAGTAACTGTTTTAGATAATGAATACCTATCTTTATACGTGACTCTTTTTATCTCAAGAGAATTCTTTGAGAACACTTCATAACGGATATACGAGTACCTCAAGAGATTTATGAAGAAAACTTCTAAGGAACTAACTATAAGAATTCCAATAGAAACTTATAGGTAACCTGGCAATTGGAAAATTCTAACTTTGTTAATTGCTGACGAAATTTCAACCAAGCTTATTAAAATAGTTTTCATTAAACTTACATACCTCTGACATAGAGTAGAGAGCAAATACATCATTAAAAAAAAAATACTTAGATTTGAAAATAAGCTACATAAAATTAGTAAGAAGAAAGCCGAAGTATGTTTGTGGTTTTACAACGTTTTTCAAAGGTATACTAATAAGACTGGTTGGAGTAATATTTACGGCCATCTTAATAACGTTTTAAATTATAAATTACTAGGCTCCCCAGAATTTAAAAATAAATGTTCAAAGCGACTTATCAAAGTTTTGCATGCCAAGTTTTGAGTATCACCTACTCAATAGGTTAATTTAAAAATATATGTACCTAAATGGGGGCGTTTTATTGCTCACCAGTAAGCCACGGTTGAGTAAGGTCCTTAAATATAGCTGTTCTGTTTAGCGTTGTTATTACGCGCACGGAAGCAAAGTTCAAATCAAAATCAATTCTAAGTGAAGTGAGTGAAGTGTATTCGAAGTGCGATTTATTACCCTTCTTTCGAAAAAAAGGAGGATAACATTTGCCGAAACATTAAATTCTATTAAAGCTGTGGTTTGTAAATCTTGTACCTATCTTAATATTGCCATATTTCGAAAAAATATACAACCATACAAATAAAACTCGCGCTAAAAGCCAACAAAACTATGATATTTTAATTTTGAGATCCTCACTCTACACCAGCGCCCCTAGCGGAACATTCAAACGCGTTAGCTCTCATTTGAATATTATCATACATTTTATACATGCTACTGGCCCCTCATTAGAATCGAAGATTTTTTACTCTATGATAAAATAGCAGAATCATTACGCTAATAAGTTATGATGTAACAGCAGCTAACGGTAGTCGGGTTTTTGCGGTAACGCAAACAAATGACAAATGCAAAGACAAAAAATAATTAGCGATATTGATAAGTAGGAGTCGAGATGTGTTTATGTAATTGTTTCCTGAAGTAAAATATTATTGAGTTCTTAAAGTTTTAGTTTTTTGCAGTATCAAATTAATTGTTACTTGCTTTTTCTCGCGGTTTAGTGTAGCTATTTATAAGTGAAAGAATTTTCGAACCGGGAAGCAAATTCTACTATTAATTATTTTTAATTAAAGCTATGTGTTATAATATTATTTTGTTTTATTTATTTTGTACTAGATGATCCGATAGACGTTGTCCGTTAAAGATTCGAAAATACTATATCAAAATGCTGTTCAGTTTTTCTCCGAATTTTTCATTTTTTCTGCCAACTTTTCTCTTTGTAAGAACCTCTCTTGGACTTCAACTAATATTTGAAAAAAAAAACAAATTGGTCCAGCCAGCCATTCTCAGTTTTGCGCATAACACATTCATGCTATGTATACATTTTTATTTAAACAGAAGATTGGAATTCTTGGATAGATGGATAAATAAGGACAAATGTTTTCACAAAATTAATTAAAAACCTTTTAGCCCTTTCCAAGGCCCTAAGTAGTATTTCAAGGATGATCGAACTGGTTTTTAAGGATTCATGTAACAAAAAAAGACAAGTAACATTATATGCTATAACTACCAATTAAAATTCACTTCCAGTCGGACATAGATAATAGATCTTGTTAAGCATGTTATACTGACTGTTATTTTTTTCTTTTCCAGGTAAGCATCGTGTTCGGTATATTTATGAACAGGAATCTGTTTTCCCAACAACTGTATGTATAAAATATGAATTATTTATTGAGTTATATAACTGTACATAAGACTATTGATTAAACTCACGTCAGATTTCTCAAGGATTGCCTGTGGTAGGTATTGAAATACCATAAGATGCGTTTGCTATTCAATGTCTGTATTGTTTCATTCTCTTGCACCTAATTCCCTGATTGCCTGGTTTTTTGCCACTCAAACACATAAATAATAAATAATGTATGGGTATGAAGGATCAGCACCGGTACCTATGTAACCTATAAATATTTAAGCTGGCGCAAATATACTCTGAGCAGTGGTGACTCAGTGGTATCGGCCGCGACTTACAAGTTGTATGTCGTGGGTTCGAGCCCAGGCAGGTGCTTTACTTTGTGTAAATTATTTCATCACCACTGCTCTCAAAACGGTGAAGGAAAACATCGTAAGGAAACCGGCATGTCCTAGAACCAAAAATTTGAAGACATGTGACATACACCAACCCGCACTGGGCCCGCGTGGTGAATAATGGCCCATTCCCTCTCACAGAGAGGAGGCCTGTGTCCCAGCAGTGGGAACATTAATAGGCTGATGATGTGAAATATACTCTGGCTCTCCTTCATAGAGATATTTCCAAAAGTCCTGAAATACATTAGTTACAGCGGATCTTTGTCTCTGAAGTTAACTCTGCGAACCATTGCGAAGAAGAAACAGTTTGTCATTAAGTATACTGCATAGAGTTACCGAGATAGGACGATGCGACAAACGTTAGCGAGTGAAAGAGGCAGTTATACAATGTTATCTTCTACTTCAACATTGACACAATAATAGCAACTGCGCAGGGTCTTGTAGCCAACTTCAGAGATCACTGTGACTACTATAAAGGTCTTTTACAACTGTTTTGCCGTAGAGTAGAGAAGATAAATGCTATATCGGAGTACCTGTGTGTATTAGTAGCAGTGTTACAAGTGGTCAAAGTCATTGACACTTCTTTGTAGAATACCTGAATACGGTACAGCTAGGGTCAAGCGTGTTATTAAAACGGATATCGATTTACCGTAACATCATTTTATTACTTTATAGTGTGCTACACAACACTGAAGATTACAGCCATATTGCCCATTTTGCTTGTTTAAGAATAGGTGAAAGCACCAAAATATATTTATACATATGTATCTTTAGACAACATACATTTCTTCAGCTAGGAACATTTTATATTTAAAGACAAGTTAGTCCAAGTCGTACTTAATGATTTATCACAAACCACTGTGTGTACGTATAGGCACTTATATCTACTTGGTACCCACAGCAATTACAAATATATTCGTTTAATGGCACCATGAGATGTATATTATAAACATGGACCTGATCATCATCATCTGCCTAGCCTTTTCCCAACTATATTGGGGTCGGCTTCCAGTCTTACCGGATTCAGCTAAGTACCAGTGTTTTACATGGAGCGACTGCCTATCTGACGTCCACAACCCAGTAACTGGGTAACACGGTACCCTTTGGCAAGACTGGTGTCAGATCTCGAGCTTCTGACTACCCGTAACGACTGTCAAAGATCTTCAACTATCAGCCGGGACCAACGGCTTAACGTGCTTTCCGAGGCACGGAGGAAACTCGGTATGTTGAAAATGGTCACCCATCCACGGACCGACCTCGTCAAGCGTTGCTTAACCTTGATGATCGACCCGTGCGGCTGTTATTATTTAATTATGGACCTGATATTGTACTAAATAAACAAACTTAATATTTCTGTAAATATAAATTCAATATTGTAATACAATGCGGAAGTTTATCATCCATAGTAAAACCAACGCTTGATCGGTTCAGGCATAATTATCACAGTCGACTGACCTTTCTTGCATTAAACGATTGAACAGCTTTAGATAAAATTAAAATTCCAGTGCATTAGTGCATCGTAGTACAAAGGAAGGAAAATCATATTGCAAATAAAATAAAGTATTCCGTTTGTATTCTTTTAGGTCATCGTCTTAACCACAATAGGTTATTTAACTTACCTACTAGGGTGTAAGAAACCTTTGGCGTGAATGTCCATATTGATGGACTATGAACATCAACAAGTTCAACAAGATCAAAGTAAAATTCAAACTCTTTTTAAATAATTCAAACTCTTTTTAAATAATTCACACACTCTTTTTAAATAATTCACACACTCTTTTTAAATGATTCAAACTCTTTTTAAATATTTCTAACGCTTTTTAAATAATTCAAACTCTTTTTAAATAATTCAAACTCCTTATAATAATTCAAACTCTTTTTAAATAATTCAAACTCTATTTAAATAATTCAATGTATTTTTTAATAATTTAAACTCTTTTTAAATTATGTCTTGTTACATGAAGATGCTCCGGAGAGCATGTTAAGACGTTGGTCCCGGCTGCCATTTGTAGAATTTTGCAATTCGTTACGGGTAGTCTGAAACCAGAAGATCTGATACCAATCTTGTAAGGGATATCAGCTACACAGTTACTGGATTGTGCAGGTTAGATAGACAGTCATTCCATGTAAAAAAAATATTTAAACAATCAAAAACCCGACTGCTTCCAAAGCGAACTAAAACGATGTACACAAGAAGATAATCATGCTATGCAGTCGGCGGATACATATGGTTTTGGTCAGCCAGCTCGCTAATATGTATCCTAGAAGAATAGTACATTATGGTACAAGTGTGCAATGTTGGTGATTACCGCTGAGGCGTCATTGAGACCCGAGCCGTAGGTGAGGGTCTTAAGAGAGCCGAGGACGGTAATCATCAATACACACGTGTATCATACGACGTTTTTCAACACACTTGTGAAGAAAATAATACAAAAAAATATTTTTAACAGTAAAAACGAGTTGTGAAATTTTTTCAAAATGGCGGGCAAAATTAATTAATTTTCCTATGCGCGCGCATCTTACAATGGCGATCGGCCATAGATTAAAGGAATGAAATTTCTTTTTATTTTGGCTTATCGTGGATAGAGTTTTAACCACGTACAAAATAGGAAATTTAATTTTTTCTTAATTACAGAGCAAATAAAATTTATATTTGAGTGAAAGTTTTATTTATTAAGCACGTACAAGTTGAAATTAATACGAAGTTGCATGAAATGAGCAAGCAATAGGTACATTAATTTATTTGTACTATTGAGCACGACCTTTTTTGTTTCGAAACTTTTTTAAGAACAAAGCAACTCAACCAATAAATTAAAAAAAAACTGTATAACTCACTTTGTGAATAATAGTAATGAAAAAGTCACAGTTTGATAACAGGCATCATTATGTGCCTAATTGCGGTGAAATTAGAGGCACTTTATGAGCAAGTGTGTTGAAAAGAAAATAATTTTATGCAGTCGGATTTTCTTCTTGTTTACATCTTTTTAGTTCACTTCGTAAGCAGTCGGTTATTAGTTTATTTTTAACTTTTTAGTTATCATTTTTTTTTTAATTAGTTTCTAACATATAGGTACTACAATTATATTTTTGTAATTACCTCTAAGCCTTTAATTTTTGGACCCCACTCGTAATTGAAGAAAAAAAAATTATGAGGTCAAAAAACCCACCATGTTTCTTTTTATTATGTCACTTATCTAAGAACACTTGGGCGGTCAAGATTTATTTAACGATGTCAGAATTATATAAATCCTTCTAGTAGTTTGAAAGATATGAAGTAATTAGCGAAGATGGTTGTTAACCAACTTTAAATCGTTATATATCCTAAACTGTTATAATGAAAAATTATGAAAGAAACCTAATAATGATTTTTAAACTATACCCCACTTGAAATAATTCACCTTTTTAGGGTTCCGTACCAGAGAGAGTAGAAACGGGACCCTATTACTAAGACTCCGCGTTCCGTCTGTCTGTCTGTGCGTCTGTCCGTCTGTCACCAGGCTATATCTCATGAACCATGATAGCTAGACAGTTGAAATTTTCACAGATGATGTATTTCTTTTGCCGCTATAACAACAAATACTAAAAATAGAATAAAATAAATATTTAAGTGGAGCTCCCATAGCACCCAAGCAACGTGATTTTTTTGCCGTTTTTTGCGATAGTGGTACGGAACCCTACCTGCGCGAGTCCGACTCGCACTTGGCCGGTTTTTGTTTCATCTTGGCAAGATGGCGTCTGGTTGTGGCTGTGGGAACTTTGATTCATGTCATGTCCTTACACTTAGAAGGTTAAGACGAATTAATTGAATACGAATCATTAAAATCTTCGCCGTTTGGGTTCTAGAACGCCACATAGGGACAAATATACATAGACTGATAAACACATAAGGCAGACTGGATTCATCCTAATATACTTGGGTAAAGCTAAGCAAATTGATAGATACATCGTTCACAATCTTTACGACATTATTATCTTTCCCTGAACTAGTTAAAATAAACTGCCCAGCCCAATTCACGTAAGTCTATTTTCTAGCTAAATCCAGTTCAGGTCAATT
The DNA here is from genome assembly GCA_948252205.1 of Orthosia incerta. Lineage (NCBI taxonomy): Eukaryota > Metazoa > Arthropoda > Insecta > Lepidoptera > Noctuidae > Orthosia > Orthosia incerta. The sequence continues at coordinate 16,120,828 of OX411748.1, forward strand.
TTAGGTGTGGTCCACGACAGCTATCACTTAGCAGGCAAATGACCAATTTGCCAAAAAGCACGTCAAGGTTAGAAGGTCATGTCATTGGGGCTCGTGTGGTCTAATTTATAAGAACGATGACTATTAATATGGTTATTAATTCTTTAGAGCTATGTTTACTAGGTATCAAATTATTTTGCATGGGCGGGCATTTACATGTATTTATGTATGGTAAGTCTTTTTTTAGAAAGCATAGTTATAATATTGGTGTTCATGTTCATTTTCCCAATTTCTTTTTTCTCTGTTTGTTCGCCGGGACTTCGTCGAGCTTCATTGCCTCGGCGCTTTTCATGTGGTCGCCACTGTTGATTCTGGCTTTCAGGAGTTGCAGTGGTTTGGGAATAGTGCGGTGGGATTGTCTCAAAAAAAAAATATACTCTATTTGGAGCAGAAAATAAAACGTAAACAAATCATAAAAAAGATTTTACGATTCCTTCTTTGCTAAAATAAATAAAAAAAATATAAGAAGATGTTTATTGCATACAACAACTAAATACACATATGCACAAATATATCAAACATTCAAATTATTATTTACTTAACCGTATTTTACAACAATATCTATATTTTTTAAATATGAACAAAAAAATCGTATTATTAAAACCAACAACAATAGCCGACATTAAAAAGTATCTAGAAAGCCTGGAGTTCGGAACTATTTTGGTAATAAATTAAAGAGTGCTACAAAAGTAGGTAAACATTTTGCTGTATAAGGTTGTATTTTTAAATTTAGTCGGCTTATATCTATTTGTCGTTTTTTTTTGTTCACCTTTTATTTTTGCTGCAGCGAATAGGGTATCTACATTCTACAAGGAGACATTTTTAAATATATCAGGGTGTGAAAGTCGAGAAAATGTTAAATTTTTCTATGGGATCAAAACATCAGCTATTCCGCTATTTTTTCGAGTTTGTGAACAAAAAAAGACTGGACAGCTGACTTTCTTTTTTCATTTCTTAATTTATGTCAGTAAAAGTTATTCATGTGTTTTTTTACCCACTGAAAAATTGCTAACGAATTTGAAGTAATCTCTTGTAACCAATTGCCTCTATTTTGTCGACTTGATGTTACTCTGGAGCTATTTTACCAAATCCGTTTCAGCCATTTTCTTTGTTTCGCATTTCATGCCTCGTTCTTTTTTGTGTGTCAAAAGTGAGCAGATATAATACCAATTTAAAACTAATAAAAAGCTCCATAAATTCGCCACAAATGTCATAAACCAAATAACGACCTAATAAAACAATAGTTAGCATTAGTTAGCATAGCAGTGGTGGCCCAGTGGTATCGGCCGCGACTTACAAGTTGTAGGTCGTGGGTTCGAGCCCAGGTAGGCGCTTTACTTTGTGTAAATTATTTCATTACCACCCACTGCTCGCAAAACGGTGAAGGAAAACATCGTGAGGAAACCGGCATGTCCTAGAACTAAAATTCGAAGACATGTGACATCTATCAACCCGCACTGGGCCCCCGTGGTGGTTTACGGCCCATTCCCTCTCAAAAAGAGGAGGCCTGTGTCCCAGCAGTGGGAACATTAATAGGCTGATGATGTGATGTGATGAAAACAATAGTGAAGCTACAACGCTGTCGCTTATGTTTTAAGTGACACCATAACTTTAAGGGAATGCAAGCTAAAGCTAAGTGCTTTCGTGCTTTCCAACAATATTTTCTTGTTGATGGTACCTAGTTTGGGATCGGTTTCCTTTCCTGTGAATTAATTTGATAGCCTGCTTTTTAGGTAATGGTGTTAATGTGATTCATTTAATTTTGTTGATGATATAGTGCGAGTTTCTGAATTAAGGCCGTACCCTGACCAAAAAGTCAGCATGAGATATGAGCATTCCTATTGGCCTAGCGGCACTGTTGGCGCATTAATTACGGTAGTGAATACGCCCAGATTTTGGAATAAAATCTTTATAAAATCGAATATTGGTCTTTTGAAAAAATAAAACTTACAAAATGTTCGTTATCAAATTGTCTATCCATTAGTGTTAGTATAAACAATATTTAATGAACACTTTACGAGGAGATGCATGCTATCAATAATTATTTCACATTTTTATGGTTTTGTTGGAAGGAGATTAGTGAAAAATATACCTCTTTAAGAAAAAAAGTGTACTACAATTTTAGAATCAACATTATGTAGAAATTTAATGTATTTTTAGTAATTAATATTTCTTTTTAAATAAAGAGTAGATAGCTCTTAAAAACTGCACAAAAACGACTAGCGCGGCGTTTTGCTCGGGGGGGCGCCTTAAGTTTTTTGAGTTAAGAACGTATCAAACCCTACTTTTACGCCACATTATAACGGGGTTTCAACTTCAGAAAATGGATTCAGAAATCGGGGCAAAGTCACAGGGAAAAAGTGAAAACTTACAAGTACCCTTTTAAACTTTTCAGGATTACTACTGTAATACAAAACAGTGATCAAAACTTATGTTATCCTACAATGAATACAAAGTAAACAAGCAAAATACAGTCCATGAACTTAATTAATTGTACCTACAATCACATACGGTGCATCAGATGAGGTAGACGACCTAGCCTTGTAACTTAAAGCAAGGCGTCGAACACTATGGCATCTTATGGCTCTACCTATGTAAACATACTTATAGTAATGATAAATGAGTTCTTATAAATCAAATTAATTCGATATTCTTAACGGTCAATCAATCACAACAGATCAAGACAGTCACCTTTAAAATGCACTCAGATGCTCCCAATAATAAGGTTTTATTTCAAGTGAAACATAATCTTTTTAAAGTTAACATAGGAATCTATTTATAATTATTTTTGTGAAGGGAGGAAGCTTTTTCTCCATTCCAAGGTTTATTTCGAATGGTTATCAAGGCATCAGCACATATGAAAAGGTGGTTCCGTGAAATACATTCGAAGATAGAAGGACATCAAATCGAACAAGTATTTTAAAACATTCTTGTTGTCATTACTGCACGGTATTGAGTAATGATAGTCGTGATTTTACATTTAAAATTAATTTAAGTGTAGTGTCATGTGAGATTTAATTTAATAAAAAAAGTGCAATGCCAGTGAGTCGCGGTAGTAATTTTAGCCGTACGAAAACAAAAGTTTTGGCAAAAGAGACCGCGTGTGTTTATACTTCATAGTGCCATAGCTTTCTTTGGTAGCTGAAAACACACTGGCTGAAAGGAATTTAGCGTAGTTTCAAGTAAGTAAAACATTTTACAATGCATGTCCTCGAAAAGAGCGTTTTTCAAGCATCCAAACTGTGCGGAAAGTGTCACTTTTTAGGGTTACGTACCCAAAGGGTAAAAACGGGACCCTATTACTGAGACTTCACGATCCGTCTGTCTGTCTGTCTGTCTGTCCGTCTGTCACCAGGCTGTATCTCATGAACCGTGATAGCTAGACAGTTAAAATTTTCACAGATGATGTATTTCTATTGCCGCTATAACAACTAATACTAAAAACAGAATAAAATTAATTTTTAAGGGGGGCTCCCATACAATAAACGTGATTTTTTTACCGTTTTTTGCTCGATATTAATAACGGCAACAGGTAGACGCTTGAAATATTCATAGAATATTTAGTTGTATATTCACTTCAAAAAATAATAATTATTAAATTAAAATAAAATAAATTAAGGGAGGCTCCCATACAACAAACGTGATTTTTTTGTCGTTTTTTGTGCGGCAAAAAAACGTCCGACAATGGTGCGGAACCCTTCGTGCGCGAGTCCGACTCGCACTTGGCCAGTTTTTTTTACTAGTGCTTTTTACTTTCCTGTACTTTTTAACTCCACCGTCAGCCCGCCGCATAGAGTTTTTATTATTTGAGAAAAGTTTAAAAATTTAGTTAAGTACAGATTATCATTCATATAAAAGGTAAAATAAAACTAATACTTCATTAAAGTCGTTTTTAATTACATTACACTAGATTTAGATTTTGATAAATAAATTAATTTTCAATATTCATTAAATATGTTCGGCAGAATTAATATTTTGCTCGTGCCTTTTTGCGTTACGACGTGACAGCTATTTGCACATGCGCAGTAGATATGCCCAAGGAACTTTTAGTTAATCTGTGGATATGCTGAGGGCTCTTGAATAAGCCCGCCATTTTATTAATTTCATGCTTGGTTCATATTTTTTTTTTTTATTTCCTCGCACAATGCATAGTAAAATGTTGTATGATACACGTACGTAAGATGATTTCCGACTCGTATAGATTTATCCACTCATCGGAAATCACCTACCTTCCGCACTCGTAGCGATAACTATTTCTGTGCTGTGTCCGGCTACTTTCCGGTCGTTTAGTAGTTATTTTTTAGTAAAGTACCTAGATACCTTCGTTTATCTCGTGATCTCCCTTGTTTATTGTATTAAAAAGTTCGGCAATAGAATCGTGGAATCGAAGACAGAAACTATTTAGAAAGAGGATTTATTGTAACAACCATGGGCCAAAATCATTTTATAAGCTACCAGTGGATTGAACATTGTACCGGGATGAAAAGACAAATTTGTTTGCAGGTACACATAGCCAACGGAGCAATTACTGTTATATTGAACACATGCCTCTATTATCTATCTTAAGTTATAGGCATTACATGTACCTTGTAAGCTACGTTTTGCAAGAGTTTTACAACGGCTAACTAGCTAACTGGTTGTACCACAGTTGTACTGCAAGCCTTATAAGGGTTAACTAGTATAGTGATATCAAATACTTACATTATGTTAGGTTTTGAAATATATATAGCACTAGCTGTTCCCCGCGGCTTCGCTCCCGTGGACCACCCCACAGGATCCATTATTAAAAAATAGCCTATGTCACTCAGGAATAATGTAGCTTTCTATTGGTGAAATAATTTTTTAAATCGGTCAATTAGTTTCGGAGCCTATTCGGTACAAACAAACAAAAAAATATTTCCTCTTGATGATATTAGTATAGATTTATCTCAGTTCTCACATAATAAAGTATTAGGACATATCACACTAATATTATGAAGGCAAAAGTTTGTGAGTGTGTTTGTTACTTCTTCACGCTCAAACGGCTAGACGGATCTAAATGAAATTTGGCACAGAGATAGACTATAGTCTGGAAAGGCACATAGGATACATTTTTATCTCCGTAATATGTTCCCTTGGCATAATTTTCAACATACACACGGGTGAAGCCGCTGCCAGAAGCTAGTAAAGAGGAACTTGACCACTTAAGATCAGTGACTAATTTGCAAACCAAAAACATACATTTTCCCACACATGAACTTGACGGATTAGTTTAGCGTTAGGTTTTCAGCCACGTCAATATGAGGTTGTATTCGTCCCCTAAGTTCACAGAGGGGTTGTAAATAATTGAAGGGTTGAGTCACCCTTCCAGACGGGAGGGAATGTCGATAGGGACATGCACTCACCTAGGTTTCTTGCACTTTGAATGTCAACTGCGCTGAAGTTTGAAATAAAAATGGATTGAGTTCAAGAGAAACTACGGCATAAATTATTCGTATTGTTTTTTTAATTGAAAGCCGCGTTTTATTTTTATTTAACTATCAATTATTTAATTACTAAGGTTAACAACAAATAAGTAGGTTCCTAGCTTATTTTATGTAAACTCTTTAAATATTTTGGGCTCAGTAGATGGTCACGATAATTGCAGCGTCAGTGGTGTACATCACAGGGGGGTGAACATAAGCTCTTAGAGCAAGGTTTTTTTAGTGTGCGTAAGGGACATATATATTATTATGACTTGTATTCATCTGTCACTTTTTCTCAGTCGAACCATGATAATTTTAAAGTCTTGGTACGGGGGCAGGTCTTCTAAAGTTCAAGTACACTAGCACATTTTTTTTTCTTTTTTTTTTTAACCTATGCCCCACACTAGGATTTTTTTCCTGTATCGTGGGTGCGTTTACAAATATATAATCTCACATGCACAACAACCAGAGCTGGAATAACTATCTGCAGGTCATACAAATATTTGTTCCGTGCGGGAATCGAACCCGCGACACGCAGCGCAGCAGTCAATAGCTCAACAACTGCGCCAACCGTGCGCCCTTCTGGTTTCTGGCTTATCTAAAGAAAAAAAACATTTTCACTTTAGTCTTCAATGATTAGAAAAACTCACATCACATCATCATCAGCCTATTAATATTCCCACGGCTGGGACACAGGCCTCCTCTCTGTGAGAGGGAATGGGCCGTAATCCACCACGCGGGCCCAGTGCGGTTTGGTGGATGTCTCATGTCTTGGAATGTTTGGCTCTTTCCTCACGATGTTTTCCTTCTACGTTTGAGAGCAGTGGTGATGAAATAATTTACAAAAAGTAAAGCGCCTGCCTGGGCTCGAACCCACGACCTACAACTTGTAAGTCGCGGCCGATACCATTAGGCCACCACTGCTCCTCGAGAAAAAACTCGTCAAATCATAATTATCATCATCAACATACCAGCCGAAAGACATCCACTGCTGGACATAGGCCTCCCCCAAGCGTCGCCACATTGACCAGTCCCGTGCGTCTCGTAATCTTAATTATATTATACTTAAATTGTTTTGACATTACTTTTTATAGGTAGGTACTCATTATTCTCGCCAGTTTCACTTTGCAAATCACTAAAATCAATTGCACGTGTAAAGCACGTATCAAAAGCCTGAGTCATCATGATAATATTATAGGAAGAGGTAGATATTAATTAGATCCATAGCTCATCTGCAATGCAGCTTTGTAGGAGGTGTTGTTCTGTCATATCCTGAGCATGAGTAGAAAAACGTGTTTCTTACAACGTACACTTAAGGGCCTTCCACCGCATTAGTGCCCTAAAACGATTATTTTATATAGCATACTCCTCATAACGGCTAGGTTAAAAGGTTTGAAAAAATTAAATTTTTATCATTAATTCATGTACATTATTTGTACAACATGCTTTTTTGGTGTAACTAATAGTATTGCTTTATATTATGTTATTAATAATTAACAACACGATATTGTGCCGCTACTTTTGGATACTCCCGAAAAACGACTCAGATGTTTAAAAATATTTGTACACAGAAAAAAATATGGCTAGAATTTCTTCATAAATGAAATAGCAAATGTAAATCAAAGAATATTTTGCAAACAAAACTATCCAAAAGGAGCTTGGCTAGGAGCTCGTTTTGGATAGTTTGGCTATCCAAAAGGAGCCTCGGAGCCAGCGGGCGCACGGTCAGGGGGGTGACCATAAGCACTTAGTGTAAGGTTATTTTGAGTGTGTGTAAGTGACAGATGACTTTTATACATCTGTCCCTTACGCGCACTCAAAATAACCTTACTTTATGAGCTTATGGTCACCTCCCAGTACTGCATTAACATTGGGGAATATATACGCCTTAAGGCGAAGATAAAAGAATATTAAAATAAACATTACGTCTTTGAAAAAAAAATATGTTAGCCTAAAGCTTTTTCTTAATAATTTAATCTGTTTTTTTTTGTAACATTGTTTAATTAATTTGTAAAGAAAATTTATATTAACATACATAAATTTATTTTACGTAAATTTATATTTACATAACGCTAATATGAAAAAACACAATAGCACCAAATCCACCGGCCATTTTTTTAATATAATTTTCACCAAATTTTTAAAAGAGTAACCATGGAGTTTGTTGCCGGTTCTTCTCCATAGGAAACAACTAACTCGAACCGTGCACCTTTTGTCGACCTTTTATAAGTGCCCATGTAGGCCTATGTAAAATAAAAAAAAATGATTTTGATTTTTTGACCATCTAAAAGGCGATTTAAATAATTACTGTTTAATTTTCAGCTTCTAAAAAAGTATAGTTAAAAATTATTTTGCCCTCCAGTGGGACAATTCAGGCTAAAAATAAATAACAATAAAAAAAGTACTAAAAAATCTACAAGACTGGGTCACGCAGTGAAGCAAGTGTGCGTTTTGTTCCATCAAGGTCGTTGGTAGATGGTATCCACTTAAAGACAGTCATCATTAAAACTATACCTGAGTTCATAATAGATGATAGGTATGCCATATTAAATCATCTCAATCAGCTGAGCATATCACAATACATTTGCATTTCCGCATACATTTTGTTAAGCTATCTATAGGTAGTTGTTCTGAATGGGACTGGTGTCAATTATAAATGCAGCTTCGTGAATATTCATTAACAGCAGTGCCAATTTTCGTGTCGGCACGAGTTCACTAAAAATAGCCGTGGCAACATTAACCTGTTTTTTTTTCACAGTCCATAAATTTTCCAGGGTTTGGGCAAAAATCACCTCTTCCCTACATTTTGGCGAGACATACGAAAATAAAATTATTAAACGACTGAATTTTTACTTATTTTTTAGAAATAGATTTTTGCAAAAACCGGGTCTTTGATTGTGATACCTCATGCCTCGAAAATTTTTGATTTATAAATAAACAACAGGCAATAGGTATAGCAGGTTTAGTTGGCCAGGGTGTATATGTCATTGGTAAACCATCTGGTGGTCGTTACTTACGATAATACCTCAATAAATCAACTCCTTCAATTAAGTATTTCACAAAAAATCCATTTGCTTAATATCCGCATACATTTTATTTATTTATTTTGTATATACTTCCTTAAATTATTATTTTACTTCATCTGTTGCTTTAGTTTGTTAGTCTTTTTGGCTTGAAGGAGGCAGTGTTTGCCGGATCTTGTGATGATCCCCTTGTTTGGCCTTTAAGCTTTGTGAAATTAGGATGAATGCACTAAAAACACTAACAAGCAAACAGTCAGTTTTTGGAAGGTCCGTGTTTACTGATGACGTCAAATCCCCCTAAATCTTTGTCTCATATCGGCTTGGCTTGTCCATCTTTTAGTACATATTTACATAAATAATTCAACACGGCTCCCTACTAAACAAATGTATCTATTCGATCATTCTGTTATAGAATATTAAGATAATCTCTGCATAGAGTAAGTAGCTCACGTTGCGTTGCATGAACAATTCTTCGAAGCATTTTGACGTCAGTTCTTATATGTATTTTAATTTTTTTACCCGACTGTGGGAGGGTAATGTTTTCGAGCGTATGTATGTATGGAGTATGTATGTTCGTATGTTTTTCCATTACTATAGCACGCTCTACAGCCCAAACGGCTTGACGGATTATGACATATGAGGTGTCTTTGGATTTGTCTCAATTGCAGGAGTGGCATAGGCAATGTTTTTTCATTGCGCCCTGCCCTAAAAAAAGGGGCTTGTACATTTTTTTTTGCTATCCCAACAATATGGATATCAAATGAAAGCTACTAAATAGGCCATTCCAAAAATATATATACCGTAACACTATGTTCCTATTTAGACACAAATTCGAAATAAGCGAAACTTATTTGGAGAACTCTGAAATAAAATCAATTATTATAAAAACAAAAAAAATATCTGCTAAAAATTAATTAACTGATAAGAGAATTAGTTTTGTGAAAAAGTTTTTAATTCTCTCTTTTAAGTTTTAGTACCCTATCACTAAAAAGTGAGCAGTCTATAGTATGGTAAAGTAAGTTAAAGGATTGACAAATGCCCATATTAACTTAATTTACACATTCGTGCTGCTTTTCGCTAAGGAGTTCGGTTGTATGTTCCAGTTATGTTCCATATCTTGAAAACTGGTGAATCAATTTGGATGAAACTTTCACTGTTTCCTAAATTGAAAGATACTTAATCCAATAAAAAAAAAGATGACGATCCTTATTGTCAGAAAGTATAAGGAACAAAGCTGGGTCTTATTTAAAATGACTTTAAATATAATGCATTTTTGAAAAAGTGACGTAGTTGTCACATTTTTCGACAGATGCTAATATAATAATAAACAAGAAAATGTTGTTTTTGTTGTGATTTTGTTGTTAAATATTGTATTGTTTTATCTCTGTGCCACCCTAATGTCAACTGGTAAAAAATGCCTAAGGCATTAAGTACGCCTTTAATTGTCAGCACATGTCAGTTTTAATACATTAAAATAGGCTCCTGATTGTCAGTACCTATGACTACCTACTCAAGCTGGTCTAATCACGATATATAAACCAGTTTAATAATTAAAAAACAAAAGATAAAGCATGCAACCTACAATTATGCAAAACCAAATGCAAAAAAAAACATAGATGCAATTGATATACAACAATACAACGTAGAATAAATACGATCCTACGCAATCACGTTCCATGCACTTGTTAATGGCAAATAGTTGAATTTATCACTTCAGTGGAATCTCTATTGTTTTGTTATCAAACACATTATCTCGTGTTATCACACACGTACTGACAAGTAACGCGTCAACTTGAAGGTAATAAGAATCTTGTGGACCAGTGGCCTTAGTGTGAGTTTTTACAGGTACTCAATTGCGTTGAAGCAAAATAAGTATGTAAAGATTGTAGCAGGTGGCGTGCTGTAGTTTCTGCTTCATTGGAAAAAAAAGGCGTGAATCTGTATTTGAACGTTCCAATGGCGAGTTTTTTTCAACGTTTATTGTCCCACTGTCTAGTAGTCCCAGGCATAGGTCTCCCCTATAGCTTTCCACTGTGCCCGATTTTTGCCATCTCCTGCCAATCTCAGTTATGTGGGACTCTAACCCACTAAAACTCGACGGTGTCCTCCTGTGCCGCTTATGGCGGGAACACGGGCACGCCTTAGCACTCACCGCGAACCCGCCGCGGCTGTCCGTCATCGGACCCTTTGGCATACCTTGAGTTTGGACTTTTAAGACTCGATCAAAGACCAAGTTTGAGCTCCATAGGTTGGGATGGGCAGGATGCGCATGTTAGGTCAATCGCGTTAACGTAAACTTTAATGTTGACTTAATAAGCGCCATGGCCATAGCTTATTGCCGCTCTCACCAATGCCCTTCTTTTATACAAATTGTCATAACGCTTACGTTGACGCGATGGATGACGTAAAAAAATCACACTAAGCATACAATAGTGGAAAAAATTCGTTGGATTTAGATTTAAGAATTTTTCTTTTTCCTTATTACAGTTTAGTTTATCTTTATTTGTTTTGTAGTTTATGAGACGGAGATTTTTGGTTTTGTTTCCTGTTTTGGGTGATAATTCCTGGGTATGTTAATGTAAATAAGAGATTAGGGTAGACTGACTAACTTAATAATTTAGGTTATTAAAATATTTATCACTTATGGGTAGGTACATGTGTTGGTATTATACATAAAATTATAATTTTAAATTATTGCCCTCACAAAAACTTAGGAAAATTTGCAAACGGTGCGCTTATTTCTAATACATTTATGATGTTTCAGAGCCTTTTTATGCGCTAAAGTATGGTTTGTCTAAATACAACCTGTTTAAAGTAGGAAGGTACATCGTTAAGATTCAAACACAATTATAAAACTTCTCATCATTCAGTTTGTAAAAACAGCTGTATAGAGTAAATGACCTTGGCTCTATCTAATAATGATTTTTATTATGGTAATAAACAGAAATTATATTACTGCCATGTTATGGTTCTGTTTGAAAAAACTTACGATAAAAAACATGTGTTTCATGTTTGATTTATTTACTCCATAATGAGTTGAGATGGTCGTATACCTAAGACTGTTTTATTAATAGCGAAAAATCACTCATGTCAGATCTACTTTTAACCTGTCCAAAAATTGTTTTGGGGTCCCTTAAAATTCTCGGGGAATGAAAACATGACGTGACTTAGTTCTTAATTCAAAAGTCTGGCAACTTAATGAAATTACCTAAAAGGAAAATGGCATTTCCACTTCCCCCGTTTTGCACGAACGCCTACCGAAGCTACTTACTTATCACTTTGGTATTTTCTTCGTCAATGTTCAGTTCCTACAACTGTTATTCAAATGGGCCTTCAATCAAATCATGCAACAATGTCTTATTGTCCTTATTGAAGCACGTCAATAGCGTTTATTTTATTAGATTCGATACACTGCATTCAAATTAGCTCGTAAACCATTTATAAATAAGTGCCTGCCGAATGGAATGCGTGTATTATACATAAGTAGGGATTACCCTGTGAAGTGTTATCCTTGTTTTATCAATAGGATCGTGACTATGTTATGGAATCTATTATCTTGTTTCCAGTAGCCTTCCATGGTCCTTGTTAAAAGAAAGCGTTAGGTTTTTAGGATCAGAATAAACCTACTTATAATCGTGACAATCTAAGAATTACATGCCGCGATAACTTTGTACGTAAGAAATTGAAAAATCATTTTCATAATCCTAATTAATTACGATGTTATCCATACACTATAACAACGAGTCTCATTCGTAAGCATATAGTTTAATTATTATTAAGTATTTTATAGCAGTGGTATCCGACTTCTTAGATTGCCACAACTTTAGCGCTGTTTAGGGATCATTAAGCGCGTGACCGAAATCGGTAAAATTGCCAACCTCTGGTTTTTTTTAAATACAATATGCACAGGCAATATTTTACAATTGTTTAGTATGTTTACCAACAGGGTTCCCCTGACAGTAACATTCAAGCTCCAAAAAATCTTCGCTCAACCAATAATCGTCTTCTACTATGTCCCTCTCACCGCTCTGGGTTTATCCATCTTTGTCCAGACGATTTCCCTTTGGAATGCGCTCCCTCAGAACATCAGGACGGCAACCAGTCGGTTGTCTTTCAAATTGAAGGCACGCGAGCACATTCGCAAGAAGTTTGCAAAATCATCACAGAGTTAATTTGTTGGATTCAGTTTCTCAATAACATTATTTATATGTATGTATGTAACTAAGTATATTTTATATTAAATTGTTTTATTCATATTACTTTTTCTATTTGTTTTCTTTCATTAGTTGCACCTGCCATATTTTATCTCTGCACCACCCTAAGGTCGACTGGTAGAAAATGCCTAAGGCATTAAGTCCGCCTTTGTACTTGTGCATAAAGTTTTATAAATAAATAAAAGATCTAAAATAAAATTGTATCTATTGTTTATTTATCTACCTACATGTCTCATATTCAGAGGAATGTCTCAATCAATAATGACTTCAGTTCTTGGAAATCGAAAACTTTTACTTATTCTTTTCGTATCAATTAACTGAAATTTTCACTCAACTATTCTCAAATTTTGTCTAACCAGTATGTTACCACCTGGACAGAACTGTCATTTGCCACGTTCAGATCCTGAAAGTTGCAGGCGGCTGGGCACGAAGGGCAGACAGGTAGGTGGGGCATATCCTGCGACGGGCACTGTTTTTGAAATGGGTCTATGAGATTCCATTTGGCTAGGTTTTTTCTACAGGGACCAACCTGGGCCTGCAATCGGTTTAAGGATTTCCAGATTGGCCACTGCAGTTCGTGTCGATGCTCTGCCGGAGTGATATAGTATGAAGGGCCAGGAAATGTGTGCATTATTATAGCTTATCTGTATTTTTCTATTGCTCTGTTAAGGCCTCCATTTTTCCATCGGCCTTCACTCCCTACCCACTCTACTTGATGCCAGTCCCCTCAAGTTCAATTTAACTTATTTATTTGCGAGAAAGTTAAGCTTGTAGACAAAGAGAAGCCTAATCAGTGGCTATCCACTTCAACTGGATTACCTATCAAGAAATAAGCAAGCATTCTAAGTCAATGCCTGCTGTAAACCTCACAAGTGGAATTATCCAGAAGGATCAAGGTACAATTGATAAATGACTATACTTACCTGTGCAGTAACGTGTGTTATTTTATTCTACACGTGCCACTCATTAGGTCTAGTAACTGTGGAGCTGTTTCACTTTAATTTGCGTGAAGATTCAGATAGATCATCATTAGATACAGAATACACTGTTATGGCTACGTGGAATTACCAAACCAATCGATCGATGATAGAATGGGTCAGTGAACGTCGATTGAAAAGTCTTCTAACAGCATATTAAAGTCGAATATATCACCCCAATTAACCGATGTCGATCTACGTCAACCGACGATCGACGACTGATCGAATGGACTTTCCTTGGCGTGAAAACCCTAATAGATTCACCAAAACAAAGTAAGAATTTTGCCCAATGCGTTGAAAATTACGTCCTGAGAAGTCATCTTATATTACACTGCTAGTATTGTAAGAAAAAAGGCTTTTCTGCCTGAAACCCGACAATAAAAGACGTGATCTTTCTGGATGATAAGTATCTTCACCAACCACTACAGTCGTTGTTCTTGTTTCTAACTTCTCTTTTTTAACCACTTCAAAAAGGAGGAGGTTCTCAATTCGACCTTATTTTGTTATGTGTGTTACCTCAAAAATAGGTAAATTTGGTGCAGATCTGATGAAGAACTTTGGAGATATACAACAGAACTCTTCAATAAACAAAGGCAAATCTCTCTCAATTAAAAAAAAAATCATTGACCAATGATTCAATCGGTCCTTTAGTTCGGCAAAGATCAATAAAATTCTACTTACCTACTATGATTCAAACTTAAAAGTATTAAAACCTATTAAACAGCGTACAGACGTCTTGAAATTCATAAATGATAACGATAAGCGAACTTTCCAGATAAGAGGAATCACTTGCAACATAGTTTAGATATGAAGAAAGTATGTCAATAGTTTGTTATTTGGTTCTACGCTTGCCTGTGGGTAACTGTGTTAGACAATCAACAAAATATGTCTTGAATGAGGAAGAGATCACTATTTTATTCTCGAATTAGTGTCTGTCTTTTTCTGCCTTCATTAACATTTAAATGATCTGGATTTTAACGAGGAAAATCATTAACAGGATCAAAATGTGCCCGATGGGTTATCCCATCGTAAAAATATACGAAGCTTTATTCCCTATTCAATCCTTAAGGGATGACTATTCAAAAATCATGCCGCTATATAAAATCTTGTGCAAAATGATCATGCTTCGAGAAGGTGGGTTTAGATCTAGCGGCAGATATAGGTTATGTGTTGTCTATCAGTGATTGTATCAATTTAAGATTTTTAAAGGACATGCTTATGGTGATGAATAGGGTAATAATGCGTGGTCTCAATAATATTACCAGTATTTCAATTATGTGTTAAATTGCGTTCAATCGGTAAACCCGCGATTTGCGGTTACATTGGCGGTCTGCGGCTTTGTAGCAATAGGTCAACACCAACACCGTTTTTATGGATTCCATCTTCATTTATTTAAGAAAATAAGTCTACACCTTGATTTATTTAATAAAATCTGTCATTTGATGTAAATACAAATAATTTATGGCATAAATAAAGATTAATTGGTAGCGTTATTATTGGTTTGATTTATTACATTGAAATATGCGGTAAAATGTCTTCCGTAAATAAAACTTTACGGCATAACATTTACTTAAACATATTGATTACTAACCTCTTCAAAAAAATTATGCCCCGATTCATTTTGGAAGTACCTATCATTAAACCATTTGCTTGGCTAATTGACACCATGCTTATGGTGTTACGTATCATCATCATCATCATTTCAGCCGAAAGACGTCCACTGCTGGACAAAGGCGTCCCCTAGGCGTCGCCACATTGACCGATCCCTTGCGTCTCGCAGCCGCCAGTGTTACGTATACGTTTATTGAATCTCAAGATGCAATAAGTATATTTTTTATAATAAAAACTACTAAATTGGGAGCTTCCTCTCATTAAGTATATATATAAGTACACACTTATTTTTATTTGATGCCCGGTGATATATTGACTTTGCATCCAATCAAAACTGATGGAATATAATAATTGGCAAATATCGCAAGAGCTAAATAATCTCCGCAATACTTGTAGCAAATTGCGGATATATCGTCACCTGTCAATTAATAATTACTTGCCTTACCTTTTAATGGTAGGATATCATAAAAACAACTTTTCGGAGATTTTCCTCAATTGCATCTAGTATTTTTATGCTAATATTCCAGTTTCTAGATGCAAAGTAAACATGTTTTTGTGCATATCAACCGCTCAGGCTCTCTACATCTTTATTGGTATGATTCAAAAGATTATGAACTTAAACTTCGGTGGGTGGTTGTAAGTGCTCGGTGCATGTGTAATGTAATATAATATGTAAATCAAAAACAATGCTGATAAGATACTGACTTATCTGACGCACTTTGATTGATTTATTGCCATGTCTTGAGTATATTTTCCGCCTCTTACTGAATATATTATTTTATTGTTCATTCTAGGGTTCGTTTTTTGGTTTCCGTACCCGAAGGGTCTAAACGGAGCCCTATTGCTGTCATTCACGTGTCTGTCTGTCCATCTTCTGTCACACAATTTTGTACCGAAGAATTTTTTAACTTTCCATTGATCTATAAACTTGAAATTTGGCGATAATGGTTATTATTACGTATATTTTAGTAACAAATACCTATATATTAAAAAAGGCGATTTTTCTTTGATACGGACCCCTAAATGTGCGAAGTCCAACACACAATTGGCCGGTTCTTTATCGAAGAACAACACTCAGTCAGTCTTCAAGAAACTAACAGTAAAGTGAAGTTAGATATTATGTATAGTCAAGGTCCTCTACGACGAGTTTTTTACAAATTTAATGATTGCAATCACTTCTAATCCTCATGCCCAAGCATCTTCTTAAGAGTATAGCCACCGTAGAGGTTTGCCTATAGAAGTACGACATAATCCTGGCAGGCATAAAATTTACCCAATAAAAAAAGATAGCTGGACGTAAGATTGGCGTAGGTCAATATATAATATTTAATAAGCTGCATATGATACGGTTGCTAGTTGCCGCTGTGAGGCCGCACATGTTCAAAACTAGTTTTTCGTTGCGTAACTACAGACTCATAGACGTATTGAACCTAACTGTATGTCCTAGCTTGATCGTGTAGCAACGCAATGTATGCCAAAGCGATTTTTACGCCTTAGCAAACGCTATATTGCTTACGAATAGCTTCTTTCATTAAAATCACGCTTGTATCTAAAGGGAATGTTGTCCTGCTATTTTTCAAAGATCGTTTTTCACCATTCCACACACACATGTCCTCTGCCATTGCGGGTCAATCTTTTCGGTAGGAGTAAATTTTTATATTGATGACACTACCCGCAAAATCCAGCCTCCAGGCTGCTAACCGAAGGTTTCTTTATCTAAAAGCCATTGAGAATTTGCCCGACCTAAGCTAATTGAGCTAAGGCTCAAATAGTCAGCTACTGTACTAACGCAGTCATGAAGAAAACTTATTATTACCGCTTTGCACAGCCTCGCTTTAGCCAGCTAGGACAGAGCCTTCAATCAATATTAGTAGAAACCTATTAAGATCATTAGCGAGATACTGCTGGTACTTGTTTTAATCATTTTCCTGGTATTTCATGTTGCAAAAGCTGCCTCATAGATTTAACTGGTCTATTTCCCGAATGACGTGTGAGTTGCAACTTGGAATCTTATGAATTCTTACGCACTTGTTGGTAAGCCAGAGGTTTTAAATCTATTTTTTCTCGTAGAAAATATGGAGCTATTTCCCTTGGTAAAACTGTGATCGGATATTTCTGTAGTTTCCTTAAGTAGACGGTATTGTCTATTTTTTAAACAGTCATAATAAGCCCCTTGAGGTAATTGCTCGTGTTGCATTTAAAGTGTGCGATAAGTCCAATGATTAAAAACTTTAGAAAATTATATATGTGATTTATTGTGAGAAGGGAGTTAACCCAGTATAGTTAAGTGCGATGATGTGCATTTGGAGGCTATCTTCAATTGTTTGCAGAATTGAATGTTTGTCGTACCTTCAGTGAAGATACAACTAACCTTAACATTATAATCTTATTGAACGTTGACAACAGTGTGTTTGTAGAAACAGATTCAGACTCTTCAAACAATTATAAGGTATGGTATTACTGATGACTATATTGTTACTAATTAATTTCGTAATTTTCCTCCGCATTCCATCTTTATCAGACCTCAAAATTGTTTTTAATTGTTGATGCATTTTACAACTTTTGATCATGTACCGGTAGGGACATGGTAATTAAATTTATAGTATCTTTATAAGTTAAGCTGTTTTGTGTTTATTTTTCATCTATCGGGTTAATAGCACGTACTACATTTTATCGGCCTAGAACTTGTATGTCACCATAAAAACATAAATATAGACTTCTCTTTCGTCAGTATTCATCAGTCCCTCTCAAGGGCAGCTGTTACGGCACGTAGGTCAAGATAGGACACCTATATATAGGCTATACATGCATTAAGATGCTTCATAGTTTGTGACGTAATCATGAAGAGAATAACAAAAAAAAAACATACAAGAAGTCGAACATAGAACCTCCTCCTTTTTCGAAAGTCGGTTAAAAAGCCAAACCCACAGAAAACGGAACGTCGCGCTGGATGTGGCTAGGGACGCTATTTATTTATTTAGACTTCATGAACAAAGGCGGACTTAAAGCCTTAGGCATGGTAACTACCAGTCGCCATTGCTAGTCGTAGTAGCGCAATTTTCTCCGCTTGGGCGGAACACCGCCGCGGCGCGCCGTGTCCTCGTGGAGGCGATCGGCGGTAGCGCCTCTCGCGTCCGGATCTGGCCCAGGCCATGGTGCGGAGTGAGAGAAGCTGACTCCGCCGTCTGCGAGGCAGTAATGCTAGCGAAAAAGGAGGTGGATCTCGGGAAGGAGCCGCCCTCACGGCCCTAGCCGCCGCAGGAGACGCGTTGGGCGTCGGGCAGCGCAAGCTGATTGCCGGCCGCCGTAGGCAAAGGCTTGCAGACGGCAAATAATGGGTAGCTCGCCCTCCGATAAGGACCAGGGCTGATTCGCGCCTCATGGAGATATCAGCAAGAACTGATGAGGTCCACTAGGGCCGATGTCTGTCTGGGTCGCGGATAAATTTGAAAAAGAGTTACCGCGCCCCTGGCACAAGCAACTGAAACAACTGTGCAATTTGAGCCTTTTTGGTCTCGCACGGGGTAATTTATTTTTGTTTTTCATTATTGTTTGTGTTTTGCTTATCTCGTGTCTCCTATACGTGTCACAAATAAATATTTATCTTTCTTTCTTTCAATTTTGTTTGGATTGAGTTTCCTAGTCTAAAAAATTACGGGACGTCCATTTCCACGAGTAAACAGTGATCTTCACTAAAACGCGTTATTTGTATGGAAAGTTTTAACAATGACGATGTTCTGTGGCAAAAATCACTAAGAGGTGGAAAAGTCGCCACGAACAAAATATTATTATTTCACAGCTGTATGCCATTTCAAGGCATTTTTAATCATCACAGATAGAGGTACTAATTGACTTTGTGTGGCACCTTTTAATTTATAAGACGATTTATTGCATATTAGTCAAACGATCCAACGTGATAAGTAATAACTCACGTGGTCTTAAGTGATTGTAAATATCTCCAATTCGAGGGGATCGGCGTTGAAGGCTGAAATACAGGCTATGCCTAGTTTGGCCTCAAATGCTAATATTTTATGTAATTTAAACTAAGTTTAAGTACTTCATTTGTTTATTATGTACAAAAAAAAAAAAAAAAAACCTGTTATTTTGTTTGCGTGCTGACCCCGGAAAATTAAGGTAGGAAAATTTTAATTTCTGGTTTATTTTACCTTTTTAGGGTTTCGTACCCAAAGGGTAAAAACGGGACCCTATTACTAAGACTCCATGGTCCGTATGTCTGTCTGTCTGTTTGTCCATCTGTCACCAGGCTGTATCTCATGAACCGTGATAGCTAGACAGTTGAAATTTTGACAGATGTATTTCTGTTGCCGCTATAACAACAAATACTAAAAACGGAATAAACTAAATATTTAAGTGGGGCGCATACAACAAGCGTTTTTTTTGCAGTTTTTTGTGATTATGGTACGGAACACACAACAACACACACACCACAACACAACACACACACACCACCACAACACACAACACAACACACACACCAACACAACACAACACATACACCTAATTTTATCGAAATTACATCCCTCATCTTCAGGTTTAAGAGGAAATGCGGTCGTAGACATCCGACTGAATTTACTAAGTAAAAAGTCGTAATTCGAGATTTGGCTCTCGCCTATTTCCTCCTCCAATATTGGACCAATTTAAAAGATATTCCATAAACTGATAATAAAAGATATACTGTGCCCCTACATTTTAGGCCTCTGTTGACAACACAATTCTCTTAAACCTGATGATGTTTTAATAGATAAAATTAATTGTATAAAGCGCCCTTAAAGTTTTATTACTACAAGTCCGGACACAATATACGGTGCCTATTTTGAAATAAATACTAAGATTTGTGTTTATAATTTTCTCTTCCTAATCTGTACCAATTCTAATACGGGACTTTTCAGCAATCAATGATAGACATATTATCTAGTCTTTATTTAATATATTTGATAACATATAATGCCAAGTTTTCGGTTAACACTTGTCAGATGTATTTCCCCGAGGATCAAAGTACTGCACTAGAGATAACCACAGATTAACAAATAGTTTAGTATGCAGTTATTAGTACATTATACGTATTAGTCACTTCTTAGACTAAGAAATATATTACACATTATATGTACTGTGTGATATTTCTTTATAGTATATTTCGGGAACGTATCGTTACTTAGCTATATCGGCGTTACGGGAATCGCGAAATGAGTACTTGGTATCTTCGTGTTGGAGTTAGTTTATTCAAGATAAATTACAAAGAGTAAGAGTGCCGACCGACCGCTTCCCTAGACCGAATGAGCCTGAATGAATGCTTCTACACAATTGTTGAAAACTAGGATCTGGTCGGGGCGGCACGTTACACAAAGGTTTTTACAGCTATAATGGGTTGCACAATAAATATAGAAAGTTATACATTAACAAAAGAACCGTCGGCATCACACAGAAACCTTAGCTAAATTCTTAAAACTAAAACAATGAACTTATCGTTCCAAAGGAGGGTCCCTTGCACATTACCATAAACTATTATAACATGCAATAACATCTGCGCGCAGGCCGTGAGAATCCTTAAACGGTAATTAACAGTTAACTTAAAATATTATTTATATGCAAGTTCCCTAAAGTAATATGTATTCTATTAATAAACAATTAATGGAGTCGCTTCACTTTTCAGATGTATTTCCTCGATGATCAAAGCTCTGCACTAGAGATAACCACAGATTAACAAATAGTTTAGTATGCAGTTATTAGTATATTATACGTATTAGTCACTTCTTAGACTAAGAAATATATTACACATTATATGTACTGTGTGATATTTCTTTATAGTATATAGCAATAATTACTGATATTGTACTTCTCATTAGTGTCTAGAATTACAGTAAATATGTGTGTTGTTTTTTTTACTTGTTCTTGCTTAACCAAATATTATGCAAGTTGCAATTATTATGAAAGACTGAAATAACATCATTAACAAAGTTAAATTATATGTAAATAGTTTGCAATTGACCTTTCTATTATTTTAATGACCTTCAAAATAGATGTAAAATTATAATTTTCTAGAAAACGGGTACATTATTAATTCACTAAACTATATAGTATTATGTCATATTTAATTTAATATTTATTATTGAAATATAAAAGTCACAAAAAAGGTTAGCGCCAAAGAAACTCTTGCATTGCATTATGCATTATTTTAGAAACATTCATACATTACACCTGGCAAAAGTTCAAGCCATATACTTAGTATATAGACAGTATACATTTTTTTAATTGATCGGCTTGAGTTTGACCATTCCAATGATGTGGTTGACAATGGAGCATGCTTGCCTAGAAGTAACTTACGCAGTTTTGAATAATAGCACATCCTGGCAGGGCATTATGCGTACTTACTGCTTAAAGTGGATTTTTTAAGTGTAGTTTTTTTTGGAGTATTCTGCATTGGGAATTGAATATGACTTTGTTTCTAAGCTCGTAAGGATAGAAAGGCAGCTAGCTCGAATGGCTGATAAAGATGTCTCATCATCATCATCATCATCATATCAGCCAAAAGACGTCCACTGCTGGACATAGGCCTACCCCAAGCGTCGCCACATTGACCGGTCCCGTGCGTCCCGCAACCACCGAATCCCTGCAACCTTCACCAGGTCATCGGTCCACCTGGTGGGAGGCCTTCCAACACAACGTCTTCCGGTTCGCGGTCACCACTCCAGAACCTTTCTGCCCCATCGGCCATCCGTACCACCACTTATTATTGGCACACAATCCCAATTCGTCTTGTTCGTTTATGTGGGATGTTCATCTAGTACCGCTGGAGTCTATCATCAGAGGTTCTATACTAACAAACTATAAAACACATAAAAAAACATCTATAACATCTCCTAATGCAAACTTGTTCCATGTGACTAAATTGTTTCAGTAATCTGGACCCATTAAAGTTCTGTTACTAATTAATAAATAAAACATTCAGACAGTTGGTTTTAATAACTAACCGTTTGTTTTTCTGTAAATTTTCACTATATTATGTTATAGTAGAAATAGATTAATGTCCTTTTAGATAGATAAAGTAATGAATGTGTCCGTTATAATGATCGCAGCCACTTTATCTGTCTTGTTATAGGTACGTAATTTGCATGAATAATTGAATAAAGAGCATGGAGCTTATCACGCCATTATGTTAGTAGTAAACTTTGATGATGCCGCTGGATGCGAGAAGTTTAGGACTGGTCGATGTGGTGAAGATTGCTGGAGGCCGTGGGCCAGTAGTAGACGTCATTTAGCTGATAATGAAAGCTTTTCCGTTTGCCAATTACTTCTTAATCAGACAGGATTAGCTTTTATAGTAAGAAAATTTGCGGTATCCAGCAACACAAGCAGATCAAATGGAAGCTTACCAACGTAAAAAATACGAACTTCCTTACTAACTCTCGTACCCCGTTTAACCCCCTTCAATGGATATATTTGAAGAAATCCTTGCTTTTCACAGTGGTAATCTGGCAGGAATTCTTGTGCAAAATATCACAACTCTTGACCAAGTGGCTTACGTAATGCGTTCTTTCTGTGAATGAATTGAAGG
Source organism: Orthosia incerta (assembly GCA_948252205.1). NCBI lineage: Eukaryota > Metazoa > Arthropoda > Insecta > Lepidoptera > Noctuidae > Orthosia > Orthosia incerta. The sequence goes on from OX411748.1 coordinate 16,143,709, forward strand.
TATTTTTAAGTCTTACCCACTTCATTCAAAGAAAAAACCCACTCTTACAAATCATGAGATATCAGATAAGCACACGATGGCTCGAAAGATAAACCCTAGTATCTGAATGGTGACAAACAGACAGATAGCCTCGTCACAATTAAATAACGCTCTCTTTGTAACTTCATCATTAAGTTCAGTGTTAATTTTTATGGCTCGAGACCACATGATTATATCATTCAATGCAACCGTGCTTGTTTAAGTTCGTATACATGTCTTATTTACATATATTGCACTATAGAAGGACGTCTTGCGGTTTTAATTTCCAACGACCACGTCAATATTAAAGAGTTATTAAAATCTTAGATTGAACAAGATTGCTAATCAGATTGAATTAATCGTGAGGGTAATGTAGAATAGAATAGAATAGAATATACTTTATTGTACACCATAAAAATTACACATCTATTTACCATCTATTCATACGTATTATTGTTACGGTCGGTCGGCTATGTTGGCAGGCAGGTCTTAGCTTAAGACGTAATTGGACCCGAATGGCAAACGTGTCAATCTCATAGCTTTTAATCGTTTTATTCCAACCCTAAGAATGCAAGCATAGACCAGAGTAACACCTGAAAAATAATATCTGCTGACCTAAAAATGCTTATAACGATAAATTAGATGCGAAAGGTTAAAGATGACTACGTTGAAGAGTGGAACTCGAGGTAGTGAAGCAGAATTATCAGAACTATTGGCTCTTCATCTGGAAAAGAGGCTTGAGTCCCAGCAGAATGGAGTTTTTTTAAGAAGCAGTAGTGGGCTATTGCAGATTGTATGACTGTGTAGCGTTAGAAGTGATAAGCTAAATAACTTGATGGACAAGCAATACCTCCATAGGTAGACTCTAACCACCAAAAACACACGTGAACAAATCACATGACAGCGAAACAATCACAAACAATGGTCTGACCTCATGTTATGTATCATTGTCACTGACACTGGCTATAGTGTGAGCCATATGGGCACGGGTCGTAGACACCTTGCGTATTGCATACAAATTGATATGATTGACCTTACAATGTTTATGTTCCTATTGTACTTCCGATTGTTATTGAAATGTTGATCGATATCGTGATATTTTGGTGTGGATGAAAGATGTTATGAAACTTAGCAGTTTATTAAGATACTTATACTACCTTATAAGTTTCAAGTCCCGCGTTTTTTTGTTCCTCTTGTTCTTTTGTTGGCTTAGTAATATAATATCAACTTAAGACTTTGTTTAATTACACGTATTAAAAGCTCCTTTGCGAGAGACTGGAGTTCGTACTAGGGCAAAATATTGCACCCACTTCTTATTCTTTTTTGCCTTTTTCTTTCTGGCCCATTCTTCCCTAGATTAAGAACCGCAAAGTTCTTCTCAGAAGTTATTTCATCCAAGAAAAAGGTGTCCCTGATGTATTTCCATATAATAAAATATACGGTAACTTGTCAACCGTTAAGACAATTAATATGTAGGTACTTTTAAGTTATCACCCTGTGTCCTTATTAATGTTTGCACTTTATGAAGAGTATTAAGTTTTGATTGATTGATTTTGATAATCTTTCAATGCTATGTACTTAAGTTTATATTATCATCTTGTGCAAACACTTTAAACAATGTAAGAAATTCTTATAGCTTATCAATCACGGCACTAAATCATGGTATTACTTTGTTATAACTTTCGGTCTGCCTACTGCTATAATTATGTCCATGTGTCTATATAAAATCCATAGGAATTTCATTCAACAACCTAACTGGTGTAACCTCTACATCCGTTGGATAATCCAAAAAAAACATTGACATATATTTAACCTATTTTTGAAGTCCATTACTATACATGCAGCCTTTTTATAGAATCTCATTTGATTTTTTATTTGTTTGCAACAATATGGCCGCCTATAACTATTTGCGTTGAAGCTTTTATTATATTCGTTCAAGGGCGATGTATTATGTTCCATGTTACGTAATTATTTTAATTGCTTATAAAAATGTGTAAGACTTTGCCAGCTCGCTAATTAGTTGTTGATTTTATTTGCTAATAAGTACGTGTTTTGTTGGGCATGCTGGAATCGATTTTTTAAATTAAATAATTAAGAACTTTTTGGGGTAACGTATTATAGTCGGGTTGTTCTGGAAGTTTCTTGGCTTCAAAAATAATAACTTAACTTTAAGGTTGCCCTAGTCAGCGGCTCGAACTATTTTGTGGCCGGAGTTAAAATGCGTGCTATCTCATCCGACAACGAGTACGAAAGGGACAGACGCTGTGATGAGCAGTAAGAAGCTAGTGCGCGTACGAATACACACGCATGTTATAAAATAATAAATGGATGATGATTTAGAACGAGAAGGAGCGCGCGAAATTTTATATACAGACTTATGGAAGTATGAGTATTATGACAAAACTACTGAATGTATTTGTTTAAATGAAAATATTTGCATTTTTTAACTGCTAATCCATCCCTGTATGATGACTGTTTTGCAATTTTCCTTCTTTTTATGGTAAATATTTCCGTCCAAAGATGCGCTGAAATTAGTGTTGAAATATGGAACTTTCGACGCTCTCAAATACACGTTTTTCTACTTTTTTGTTTCCACACAGGATCAGATAATGATGAAACAAATTTATATAATTTTTTATTTTGAGCTTATACCGTCAAACAGTGAAGTAATCTTCATACTACGTTTGTATGGAAGAATGACTGACTAGGGCAACCTTAAGAAAACACAACCTAATCATCACACCTGTAATCTTGATCCCTGAAGGATAAGGCAGAGATGCACATTTGTGATTATGTTCAGGGTACATTTCGCCAGTTATGTAACAGTCCCATGTTATGAAATTCGAGCCTATTAACAATTTAACATCAACTGGGCTCAAGTCCAGACTCCAGACCACTACTAAGATTGAAAACCCAATAACACTTACAATGTTGTTCTCTTTAAAACAGTTCTAATTATACCTATTACATAACTGAGGGACCTACTTATCGAACACGGATCTCACTACCACCTAGTTTTTGCAGCCTTTGCTCTAAAAACAGTATAGGTATCAATAAACCTGCGAGCCCGTCTATAAATAGAGCGTGTTCTATATCTGTAAAATGGGTCAAACACGTCCACTCTCAATTCGATTCCATCAGAATACAATTCTAATGTAATTACTATAATTGCCTACAAAACCGCAACCAAATCAAGGTATATATATAGAGAAAAACCACAAATGGGTTCCGAACAGAACTCACGAATAAATCAAAGAAAAATTCTGTCCATAGACTTGACATGATACTGACCGATTTGTGGTTACGACGTAAAAGCACATTAGTAATATTATAGGCGCAATTATTTTTTATCCTACGTACCTGCCTTGACGTTGTTTACGATGACCACAAAGGAAAAAAAGGTTATACTGAAGTCTACCGCTCCATATTACGAACGTAAGGATTTGATTAAACCGCAACTTTTTTCCACCTGTGTATAAAGGACTATGGAGCCAAAACTGGCCCAAAGAATATGCATCTGTAGTAAGAAAACTCTCTAGCAAGTGCTGATAATACCTAATCATCTAATCGCAATAGTAAACAGAATCGATTAATTTCTATCTTAAACATCGAATTAAACCGACACTGATTACCATTACCGATGTTTGATTAGATTGATGACGTAATAAATTGAAGAAATAAAAAAAACATTTACATTTCTACGTCATACTCTTTACCTGTAAAAGCACTACTTGATAATTCAGACTTTTTTTAACTGACCCAGTCCATGGCAAAGTCCTCGTTTTTTTGTGATTTTGAATTTCTGTAGAGAGCTCTTTTTCAGTTAATGCTAAATCAAGAATGATTTTTCTTTGATTGATATATATATAATTATTCACAGAGGCATTGAGAAGCAGCAAAGTTCGCTTAGTCTCCAGACCAACAATGAAATTAGTACGTGGATTTCCTTCAGCCTTTTGGCCTGAAATAAGCTTTACAGCAAGTCATCCTTTTAGGACTTTAACACAAGTTAGTTCAAAACACCTGTCAGTTTTTGTCTGTTACATTAGCGAGACCCTCATCAAAGTGTGCGGTTGAGTTAATTTGTTTAAAAGATGTTTTTTAATTAGAACAAAATTGGGATGACACATTAATGTCATTATGATGCAAGTCAAGACAAAGGTTTGGAATATTTGTAAACAAGTAAGTAATTTTGTAAATATAACTGCAATCCTGTCTGCAATTATATCTATAGATAACAAAACTTGCGTCCAAATATGTACAATTAAGTATGCCTAATTTCAAGAAGGTTTTTCCAATATTTTTTTGCTTATTAAAATTAAAAATAGCTCGGATGCGATTAATACCTGCTATATGCATTCTTTAGGTTAGTTCTTAGAAATATTATGAAAGATAGAATTTAGGTTCTAAAGTAAATACATAAGGTACAGTCAGAAACGAACAAAAACACAATTAATAAATGAGCCATTGTTTAATTAACGCAAGCACTAAAAGTAACTCATTATGAAATAATTAAGTAGATCAACAAACACTAAGCTAATTATGCATGTTGATAATCGATATCGGTCGTTCAATACATAATTATGAAACTTTATCTTAATAAGTAGGTATAAGGGAATACCCGTGTATTATCATTATTAATTGTTACATGGATACCGCTAAAATAGACGTGTGGATCTTTGTTCCGGCTCTTGGTGTTGTGTATGTGAGTTTATATGTTTGTAAACGCACCCACGATATAGGAAGAAATTCCTAGTGTGGGCAACGTTTTTTTAAAAAAAGAAAGAAAGAATATTCAGTTTCTTCGAAATTACTAGATGACCTAATTTTAAGGCCTTTTTAAATCCACTGTAATACAGTACACACAATTTCACCCAATGATCTGAAAAAAATGTTTTCCAGTTGTTTCTGAATAAACGGAACAAGTAAGTAATTAATTTCGTGTCAGATAGAACACTAAAAACTACGTAATTATGAAAAAATATTTTAATCCTGTCTCAATTTTCCTATGGAAATTCGCCGCACTCTACCTGAGGTTGAATTTCTGATTTAATTTATGATAAACTACTGCCTAGAAAGGTATCTGCGCTATACAAAGTCAATAAAATATGGCTTGCTATCGCAAAAACTTGATTTATATTGTTTGAGCGTCTGAAGCTCTCCAGGCATCATTAGAATCATAATTTATGCGGAATGCTCAAGTAGCCACATATTTTAAGTTTTTTTGCAAAGGTCAAACAACTTTGAATTCAAACACGGCAGGTACGCATGTATTTGTAAAGTATAGCTTTATCTTATCTGACAGTTGAAGTACCCCTTTGATCAGTGTTTAACCACATCAAACAGATTGTTGATTTTGTAAAATTCCAACGGTATCTAGGAATCAATGCGCCTAAAACAAAGTGGTAAGACACTTGTGTTTGTCCACTTTGTTTTTGATTAGACAGTACCTCAGTAAGTGCTACCTAAACACAAGGAATGATTAGGAAAATTTCGAGATCCGGTTGACTAGAAAATAAATCTGCGGACAAAATCTGTCCATCCTGCCTAGGTCTATGGGAAAAGCATAAGTTTATGTATACATATACGTAAAAGTTTAAATCTAAAATACTTAAAAAAAGAATCTACCTGGTTAGTGGTTAGTGTCAAACTAAATCCAGGGATTATACCAAGACCAAAATTGTTCCGAGTCTGTACAGTTCCTCCTGGAAAGAAACATGTAAGTTGAAGGCACTTATGTTTACATACAATAGACGTAAGCTTGCACTCGTGGAAAATGTTCTATTAATCCCTTTCCCTCAAAGAACACTGGTACATATCACCTTATCAAATTCCTTATGACGCAACACCTAATCAGTAAAGAAGTAGGTGTAAACGTTAGGTAGTTTCTTGCAAGCCCTTAGGAACTTTGATCATGCTTCCGTGTGTCGCGGTATCATTGTCAACATGTCAGCCGAAAGACGTTCATTGCAGGGCAAAGTCCACCAAACATCGCCACGTGACTGGTCCTGTGCTAAATGGCGCTGTACTATGAGGAAGTATTATCTAGTTTATAAATGCGACTATGCCCAGATCTCTTACAGACCCATTTAGCACTCACCCACAAAACACCTGCAAAACTATCATAAATAGAATCAAAAGCAGTGCATAATAATTTGCATAAATAATAAACAACTGGCAATGATATGAAATGATCAAATCTCCGTCGACCGTGTCGCGGCGACACGCTTCACTCGCGTCCTTCTCTTGCTGGGGTTACGAGTTGCGATCAGCGACGCCAATTATGTAATTCAGATTGTAAACAAACCAAATACTATGCAATGTTTCTGCTGTTTTAAAATTGTGGCATACTGCTACCATTATAAACTAGTTGAAATGCATAATTCACCTGCTTCAAAAGCTTTTTCTGTTTCCGGGATGAAGATTTCGTCAATATCTTTGTGTATAAAGCTAACTCTTTACCGGATTTCTTCACATATATATTTGATCCTGAACAGATGTGTGTTCTCAACTCTGCTTAGGTACTAGAATCGAGGATCAACATCGTCTGCCCCTATTGCTAAAGGTCAGCGCAACACCTTTTCTTGCATTTCATCTATCACAAAATCCATCAATTTCTATAAACATCATTATTTTAGTGTTTTGTATTTGTTCCATTTTAAAAGCAAAAAATATGTAAATCATAAAAATAATACAAATGCTGTACATCTGCTTCTCAATGACCGCTAGAATGATTGTAGGGTAAATTGCCATCATCGCGCTTGGCAGACGTTAATACTTCTACCTACTAGCTACGTTGTCTGTTACCACGTGACTAGCAGACTGCTCTTGTAAAATAATCCAGCTAAGGTTTTAAAGACAGTTATACCTAGATTTTTCTAATCCCTCAGAAGCAGGTTGCCTGAAAACCAATCTTGTTCAACATTACCAACAACTGGTAATGTTTAGACATATCTGTATTCCGAAAGAATGATTAATTTTCATTCTGAATAGCCTGAAATGCCAGCACAAACTTAATAATTGAGTGTAAAAAATCAGAGAAGTAATGACAATATTTTTGTTTGTTTCAGCAATGTCGGCCGATGGGTCGACCACGGACATCAATGCCCTGCTCAATGATACAGGTAATTTTTAACTACAATGTAATTTAAAGTAAAATGCTTTTACTGCCATCTATTGAGTTAAAATACGCAAGCACCAAACGTAAAGATGTTTGTTTATTATATAGTTCAGCACTTACACCATAGATGGCACTATAAGCAATAAAACATACGTGGAGTGGAAGACAAAATTGTTACAGACTATGTCAGTAGATGGCGCTGTAACAAAGTTTACCACAATGCTACTAGCGACATCTTACGACAACTTGTAAATGTTTTTGATTTATGTTAGTTCTTAATAATACCACTAGGTAGTACTAGCATACTGTTTATGTTTTAATTCTGTAACTGTCTAGTAGATGTCGCAATTGTGCATTTATTTTACAAAATAGTGATTTGAAAGATCATTCTTACGGTACCAATTTTCTTATTTTGTTATTATTTGGAATTCCTTAAAAACAATACCACTAATCTGAATCGGAAGATAATAAAACAATGCATCTAATCGTTTTATAATTATAACATTTTATATTAAGTAGGTATGCGGAAAACATTTTATAGTTTTTAATACATTTTTATTAGGCCCTTAAAAACTTTTCCAATTTTTTGATAGTAATTTTTTTTTATGAAGTAGTAGTAAACCTAGAGTAGGTATCTATTTTGTCTTTGTACTCACGTTCCCAATTCTGATTTTCATTCAACCGTTTTCTTTTGATTAATTTGTAATGAATGGTGCGTCATACCTTTAAGGTTGAAATTAGGCTTTGTTAGGACTTGTGAAATCCATGCATAATATCGACGTAGGTCGACTTAATGAGACCGTCTGCGTCATAAAATGTCGTCAGTTCCCATAACAGACGGTCATACATATCTTCTTTATGTGTCTCTTCGATTCTTTAACCAGTTATTCAAGTGTTAATCTGTAATACTATTAAAATAAATCACTGCTTCAATGTAACGTACGTCAGTGGAGATGACAACATTGAGTTTGCAGAACGACCGTTTTTGTGCTCATTGTGGGGTTTTCACGGAAACTTTTTTTTTTATTATTATTACTTATGCAACGATGAGCTATAAAAAATCCTCTATACTGCCAAGCTGCTAAGGTTATTTTGTGGTTTAGCGAATATCTACCGTATTAATTTCTGATCATCGAATCTAAATTTTACAAACGGTGCTGGCTGGCTGTCTGTATCTTATTATTTTTAATCAAAATAAAAACTCAAATACCATGGAAGAGTCGACAAACAGAAACATCCTCTGTTCTAAATATACAAAAAAAAATTACCTGTTAGGCTCAGGCCACATAGAAATGGCGTCGGGCGCGGACATGACTCTGGTGGCTTCCTATTCCATTCATATTTCATACAAAATGCATGGAAATAAAGCGCAATTTAGGACACACGGTATGTCGTTGCTCAGCCGTGGTTATGACGCCTCATTTGGTCGGCCGCGCCTGATCAAATTGCGCTTTATTTCCATGCATCTTGTTTGAAATTTAAATGGATTAGGAAGCCACCAGTGCCATGTCCGCGCCCGACGCCATTTCAATGTGGCCTGCGCCTTAGATTAATACCTAGCAACAATTCAAATCTTCTTTACCATAACCACAGTACGTTCCATCTATTGATATATAACAATTCTGGTATGTATACCTACTTTAATAATAACATATGAACTCTCGCGGAGCAAGTAGTCACGTTTACAAAACAACCGTTTACGGGACGGAAAAAAATATTAGTTAGGTAGTTACGTACACTCAAGAGATAACTTTTTACATCGTCGTTAAGTCAGCTAGTAACCAACTAAAAAGCTTATTTATTAAACAAAACGGTTCTCTGCCTGTTTTATCTGTCTGACGTACGTAACTGTGCATTTCGGGCTTCGGGTATCATTTTCGACAATAATGAGCACCTACTGTACACTGAAAGGTCAGAATTGACGTATGAAGTAATTATTATCTTGTGCTGATTAAAGAATAATAGGTTGAACTAAAAATAAAAGTTCGTGTGACATGATATGATTCACACGTAGCTCCTTATCCGTAAAAGGTTATATAAATACACTGATGTCTCTTGTAATAAGAGAATTTATTTACCTACATACCTACCCAGTTATAGTCCAGGGTCAAAATTCAGTTGCACTCTTCCAAAGCTAAAGTGTCTAATTATTTTTGCCGAAGGTCACTGGTCTACGACTATATAGACTTAAGATTCTATGCTTTAGTTGAAATCAGTCATGGACATGGGCGTACCCAGGGTGGGGCAGAAGGGACAGCCTGCCCCACCATTCAGTCTGACTCGTTAATAAAATCGTACTGTTCAAGAGAAAACTACAAGAATCAAGATGGGTATAGAAATTTTCGATTTTCGATTGGTTATTTTCATTTGATATTTTTGATTGCCTGCGTTGGTGGCAAAAATAAACTTGGTCCGCCTCTGAAAACTTTCTACTATTTTTCGAGTTACCTTACTTTTCTTTACCCTAAGCAAATACGCCCATGGTCGTGGATTTTTGATCCTCTTCTACAGATAAATTTTTGACACTTAAGGTAGAATTCGAATTTTGACCCCTGAATGTGCCTGGTTATGCAAATAAATAAATGGTTATTAGTATGTCTCATTGTCTGTGAATGCTTTGCGAAATACAAGGGACATTTAATTACCTACTTAAAGAGTTTTTGGTCAAGGATTTAATCAGGTGATAATGCCAGCTTTATAAAATATTATCATCATTTTATTTGACAGCTTGTTGGCGTGGGAAGGTTAAGCTTCCTTAATAAAAAAGTCAATGTTAAGATAATTCTATAACAGTGAGGAAAGGAAGCGTTTTATGCAAACATAAGAATATTAAAATAAAATAAATCAAACCTATTTTGAAATTCAAGGTGATTCAAAAGCCGTGAATGAGCTTAAAATACTACGTAGATCTTGATACTTAATATGCATTTTTATTTTATTTATTATCTTGATACTCTGCAAATACGATACAAAACAAAATACATATTGTTAATCTTAAAGCTACGCCACTGTTTGGGTAGTTAAGTATAACAAGGCACTATCAATAGAAGTTAACATATGTTTGTTCAGTTGTTTAGATATGTAAGTTTCTCATGTAAGTGAATGCCATTGTAATTCTATTCAGAAATAAGGATTCTTCTTCAAAAGCTTACACTGATTGTATCATCAATAGCCTTTTAAAGATCCAGTTATCATTGAGGTCTTTAACGTAGAAAAATCATGTTAAGCAAATACTGATACAATGGCATATTACTTGAGTAAAACAGTGTACAAATTAAACAAGTCAACTACAACAAGACAAAATGAATTCGTTGTAAATTACAAGCAAGTGACGCGCAAAAGACAATCAACTCGCACAATTAGCGACAAAAAATAAACCAATCAAGGAATACTGTTCCAAGAATGACATTCAATACGACGAGATAATTCAAACTTTGAGCTTCCAGAAGTTGAAAGAAGAGTTGGTGGGTACCAACACTACTAACTCTTCATTGGGTACAGAAAGCCACACACCACAGTACCTATCAGATACGAGTACATTTACCAATCAAAATAAGACTGGCCTTTAATTTTATACTATTAAAATAATAGTATTGAAAAACAAAGCCGATACAATAGAAGCACATATCATAAAATACTACAGAAGTGACCATATATTTAAAGTCGGTTTGAAGGACCTCAGTCGCCATGACAACAAAAAAATTTATCGATTACCTAATTTCAATAAATAACCAGCTTTAACTGCCAACTTGATTATTTATTTATTAAAACTTCATGCGACATAAAAGTGCATAGGCGGAATTAATGCCTGAGGCATTCTCTACCAGTCAACCACGGGCGGTGAAGATATAGCATGGCAGGTGCATAAAAAAATGAAATAATAAACATAAAATGAGTACAAAAGTATATAGTTAAAATAAACTTACATAAATAGGTACTATAATAAATACTATATATAAAATAATATATATATATAAATTAATAGAAAGGCGCGTATTGAGACGACTCTGCTATTCGTTTAGAAAATAATGCCGCAACTTCCGCTTAAATGCATACTGACTGGTGGCCATCCTGATATCGAGAGGAAGCGCATTCCAGAGAAGAATGGATTGAATGTGAAAGGAAGAATGAACAAAATCAGAAGTATGAGAAGGACAGAGCAAGAGAAAATTATTCGTATTCGTGGAGTCAACTTGGAGGACATAACTTGGAATATAGACGTTAAGTTTCAGTGAAATATAAGTTAAAAGGTAGATATGTAATTTGAGCTGTAAATCATTACAATACGCGAAAAGGTCCTACTCTGATAAACTTTTTCATAAACAAAAAAATATTATGGTTAATGTAATAATCTAACCAAAAGAGAAAATCATCCGATGTGATATCACGCGTATTTGGAAAAAACAAACAAATAGTACCAACGTGGCCTCTACAGATAGCAACTTATTATTATCAATCTGCGGGGGGCACGATTTCGATAACAAGTTAATAATAGTGCTCGACATAACTTAACCTTTTGACGTATTTATCAGACAGTTATCGACCGTGGAATCCTCCGTGCCCTCAGATCAAGGCGGGTATGATCAGGCCAGATAAATCAAAGAGTAGTTTGAAAATACGCGACCCATTTCATCATGCTTTGTTTATGACTGATTTCTTTAAATATTTTTGATTGCAACAAACGTAATTTAAAAATTTGTAAACATTTGTTTAACGTTCTGTTCAATTATACACTACCCTGTCATTCCGTCATAGTCGCATATACTATGTCTTATTTGTATTTATCTTTTTTATATATATTAGTATTTATTTAGTATAAATTGTTATGATATGTATACTTATATGTGTGTATATGACAGTATAGTTTATTTGTTATATTGTAAATTACAGAACTGTGATTGTTTTATGTCTTTATTTTTCCCCTCCACACAAAATGTCTAAATCTCTTTTTTATCATATTCCTTTCGCAGGTATACTGGAAGAGATTTCATTAGAAATAAGCATCACCTCTGTACCTATTTTTCTGTCTCTTCTTCTTTTCCTTGTATTACGTGTGTGTACAAAAATAGTTCAATAAAAAATAATTATTTTGGAGGTTCTTATCAGAAAACGAATACTGAAAAGCCTGCCTGTGACAAAACTGACAAAGTGATATGTACATGAAAACGATTTATATGAGGACTGCTTTTGGACAACTTATTCTGTTATTGTAAAATCTTTAGGTACTGACCTAATATAACAATATAAATATTGTGAAGATCGTGAACCTAAAACAAACAGACACACTAATAATTTGCAAATCAAAGAAAAGTAACGCGTATTTAACATGAAGGTGTCAATAAAGTTTTGCTAAAACTTCTTCTCCACCAATTCGAGCTTCCTAAATTAACAACTTCTACTTTAAAGCCCCGAATCTCTTGCATATGTAGGTACTAGGGCCGATTTCTGAATTAAGTACTAGATTTTTAGTATTTGTCAAACTATTCCTTAGCCTGTAAACCAGTCAAACTTTTGCATTAAAATAGGGTTTGACACATTCTTAACTCCAAACACTTCATTCAAAATCCGGCCCTAAATCATCCAGGATTCAATTTCTAGTCAGTAATTAGTATACAAGAGCTCCATTTCTTACAAAGTACTAAGTATTAATTAGAACTGATAGGTAGATCTATGTTCAGCCTACGAGGCAGTATGACGGAACGGCGCCATACTTATATTACATTTGCGACCACAAACGACGTCAAAGGATAAAAGTACATAGATAACTTGAGATTAGATTACATCGAGTGTTCTCTGTATGCTGGTGGTGCAAAATATAGGTGTGGGCCACACACCCACACCATTTCAATTAGTTTCCATTACATCCGGCTGTTAAATGAATTGGCAGAAACACTTCTAAAGGAAGCTTAGTATAAGTTTTTCGGTTTATTTCATTCTAATACCACTGGTATTTGGTTCAACTCATTTTGATACCATTGTTTAAACTAATACCAAAATAGGTTCAAAGATACAACAAAGGTACAGTCAGTAAAAATGCTTTGTTTGTAAGTAAAAGACCTTTAATTGTAAAAAAAAACATATAAATCCAAAATAAATAAAATATGACTAAAATCAACTTAATTATATTTTTTTTTTGCAAAAACATCAAAACAAGCACAATTTACTTACAATCTAAAAATTACAAAATATCTAAGACAATTAAGAGTTGATTAATAATAAATTAGGTAGGCACGTAATTATTTACGTCTATCTAATAATAACTACGTCAGGTAATTTTTTTCACAAAAACAACTCGCTTTTAAACTAACAATTGTAAAATATCACAGAAAATCAACTTTTTGTCATTCATCATCATCACCAACATCTCAATGAACTAGCAAAGTTTTTGCAAAAACTTTCAAATATAATAATTCACTTATAATCTAACTGAGCTGACTGTACCAAATTGAAGTTGTTAGTATTACTTCGCATATTAAATTTAATTATTGAAAGCGTGGTATTCGTCCGGAATAGAAAATAAATATGAGTTGAAACAAATACCAGTGGTATTATGATAAATAATAATTGATTTTATTTCTGTAAGTTGGTTTGTACAAACACTTTTACATGTCGATCATATTTTTAAAACTAGATGAGGTTGGCGTTTCCTATCTGACTACTCTGAGAAGAAAGGCTGAAACAAACTCAGAGGTCACACTCCAGACAAAAATCTTGGTTAGATCATGTGAAGACCATGTAGATTGATGTCTGAAATGGACTTTTGAGGAAAGAACCAGCCAGATTGAGAGGACCTGTCCAGTCAGTGCACGCATTTGTCAATAACCGAGCAGCTCAACACAGAATTTAAGGAGTTCAACGATTCGACGAACAATACCAAACAAACGAAGAATTAGTTGTTGGTATTAGAAAGGAGTAAATCGGTTTTTCCTGGACTTAACTCTCCAAGCGCATTGTCTAGCCTAGGCCACCAGAATTTTGCATAATATGTTGTTATTGTCAACTGTATTAAACCAATATTGTCCGCATATCGATCATATAATAGTGGATGTTCTTATGAACTTATTTGTATACGTAATATTAGACCAGTCCAAAACATAACAAATTCTATTTAAGTAAGACATGACATAACTTTCAACGTGATCATCGTGATATCTAGGATCAAGGAACAACCTTGGATGCTGCAACAAAACAATATTATAACCATTTACATTGGTAGGTCGTGCTTACAAAGTTAAAAACAAGCTTGAACGGGTATCAGTAGAGGTATATCGTTTCACTTAAAGTACTCAAACAGACAATGGAATAAGTAAATAATGACAGAGCATCTCTTGATATAATTATGTTCAGATAACTACGTAATACGGAAGTCTTTGAGTGCTTGTGTAGATTGCATCTTAAGACATAGATCCTATCAGCTAATGTTTCATTGTGAACATTTAATCTACTGTCTTGAGGGACATCCCGTTTGGTTTTTCTTTTGTTTTTGTATTGATTAAAGTTAACTGATTTATTTGCTTTGAGATTTACTTCATCAGTGTGTTTTCAAAATTGAATTTTTAACATTAAAAGTATAGACTGTAGGTGCATTTCAACGTCTTCCGTTGAAAAGCTTCCGTATAAATAAAACAATTAAATTAAAATCGTTTATTTTCAGGCATTGACACACATAAATTTAAAATTAAAAAAACATAAAATGGTATTTATAGAGTGTAAATAGATATTAAAATGCTGGTCACGGCAGAATATTGCCACAAGTAACTGATATAAAGTGTGATTGGGTATTTCACAATTGATGTTTCTCATTAGTAAACCAAAGTCGAGGCAATGGCAATAAACTCGATCCCTATTACTCTTACTGTACTATTATAGTGTGTACTAAAGTCTCCACCAGATAACAAAAAAAATATAGTCATTGATCCGACTTGTACCAAAAAGTATAATTACGTTGTTTATGGAGATATTTTGACAATTTTAATTATGGGTATAGGCGTAGAACCATTTTATCCATTTCAATCATGTAAATCGGTCCACGTCATCATCTGCCTAGCCTTTTTTCCAACTATATTGGGGTAGGCTTCCAGTCTTACCGGATTCAGCTGAATACCAGTGTTTTACATGGAGCGACTGCCTCCACGTGTTTATGAGATATTAACTCATTACTGAATGCCTAGTAAAAGAGTCAAGGACGCCCCTTACCGCGATACGTTTGTTTTGATCGTGTTAGCAACACTGCTTTTACATTTTTTTCGTATCGCTTTGAAATATTGGAATACGTTGGTAGACAGGTTTTAACGAATATTATTTTTTTGTGTCTGGCTGTGACTTTATTATAAGTAAACCTTTGCCCAAGCTTTTGGTGTATACCTATACAGACGTTATGTACCTAATGTTGTAGGTATGATAAAACAAAATCGGGTGTTTCCCGAAGCCCTATTTTTCGTCAGAATACACCAAAAAACACAACAAAACAATGTAATATTTTGAAGTAATTACGTAGTATGTGTTTTTACATTGTTGTGTAAAATAATATTTTCAATGTTGAGATCATGTACGTCATCGCTGTAATATAATACATTGGGAACTGTATGTACTTGTACATGTATCTGATCAGATACTGCGTTATAACCACCATCATAGGTATTTTATTTCATATTGATTGGAAAATCTGAGCTTTATTTTCGTATTAACTTTAAAACTTTCGTGTTTCATAATTGAAAAACAATATATCACTATTTAACCCAACATAATTATTAACAGTAATGTTTGGTTTGGCAATATTAGGTGGAATTTATGTTGTCCTTGGCTGCCTAAAATTTACCTTACTTTTAAGAAAATCAGATGTCATTCCTATTCGAGTATTGGAGATAATATCTAGAAAAAATTGTCCCCTGTCATGAATTTTCTAAAAGTTTATGGAAAGCTATTTTAAGCAAAAAAACACCAATAGAGAAATTCGAGTAGATCTTTGTTAAACCTGACTTCTTGAGGTCTTAATCTCTGTTTCTTAAAACACTTAGGATTTTTTTTTTTATAAAAAACGCTAAGGAATAAAAAAGCTACTTTGGAAAAAAAATGGCCCGATTTCCTAGTATAGAATGATTTGGAAAACCATGTCTTCCATGACATAATAATATAGCGGTCCTTAATATTTGGACGATTAGTTTTTTGAATAAATTATTCACTAACATTAAATTCTTTGTAGAGAAATAATAAAAAATGCTACCTACCTAAAGTAATTTAGGATGTAAAATAAGATACTTATTTAAGTAAATATTTTAATAGTGAACGATAGTATGATCATTATTATTAATTAATTCCAGTAATAATAAATGAATAAATATTTTTGTAGCCATAGATAAAAACTAATAATAATTTTATTACACACCTTCAGAGTGTGACGGTGACTCACATTGTAAGGTGAACAGCATTTTTATTAAATTGATAAATATTAATGGAAAATAATAATGTAACTACCGCAGAGCAATGAAGTGAATTCCTATGTAGAAATGTGATGTCACACAAGCATATTTTAATTTCCAGAAA
Source organism: Orthosia incerta (assembly GCA_948252205.1). Lineage (NCBI taxonomy): Eukaryota > Metazoa > Arthropoda > Insecta > Lepidoptera > Noctuidae > Orthosia > Orthosia incerta. The sequence goes on from OX411748.1 coordinate 16,160,390, forward strand.
GCTTTTGTGGTTCATTCCTATTTTATTTTACTGGAAATTCGGCATACAACTAGCAATTTGCAATATTTAATTTATTCTGTTTACCTATTACTAATAAGAATTAGCAACATAATATTAGTAAAATATCATAGTTTCATAAAAGATAACTAAAGAGCTTCACAATGCACAAAGTTTCACAAATTTATATTACAGGTGTTTTAAATACATAAAACTTTCAAATCTGCCAAAATTTGTGGAAAGTAAGACAGTCCATTAACTTTATGCTCCACTCTAAAAACCTTTTTCTTTTGTTTACAAACAATATATTCTGCTGTTTCATTATCGTAGTCTAATTTGGGAATGACATTAAATGTACCGCGGTATCAGTTGTATTCTGAGACAAAAGTCGTAAAACTTACGCCAGAAATATAGGTTAAAAAGGAACGCAGCTATATTGTTTTCCCGTAGAAATATGCTCTTCTATAAAATAGTATAGACAGGTCAATACCCTACACTTTTCACTTGAATAGTCTTGGGGAAATGTTCATATTTCGACGAACTGTCACATCCTAGAATACAAAATCGATGGCATGTGACATCCACTAATCCGCACTAAGCCCACGCTATGGATTACGGCTTAGACCTTAGACTTTATCTTTATAGGAGATTCGTATCCCAGTAGTGAGAACATTAAAGGCTGACCATGATTATGCAGTACTCATATTCTGAGGTGTGTTTAAATTGAAATAATTAGTCTAAAATTTACAGGAAAAATAACACTAATTCAAATGAAAATATTATAAATAAGGAAAATTTTAATTGGGGTTTTACAAATAGTTATGAAACACATACCTACCTACACCTATCAATGATTGAATTATCCTTTAAAAAAGTCCAAATTCATTTTTTTATTAAATTTAGTGATATTTTGTCAATAACGAAAAAAGTAACATAAAACCGGAACGAAACAAAAAAGCAATTGTCAAAAAATACAAAATGATAAGTATTTTTGTCGTTACCCTCACCCGGCATTTCCTGGCACATGGACAAATTTGTAACCGACATAAGCATTCGATATGAAGTGTCGTAATTTTCCTGCTGCGTTTTCCAATAATTCCGTTTAGTGAGAACGGAAAAAATACATGTACATACTACGTTGTTGCACATAATTGTAGTGACACGCGCGCTTTTTGAATTAATTTTTTCCTCAAAGTTTTTCCCTATGTAAACATTGCAATGTACGTTTATTTGTACTGTAATAAGTAGGTACGTGAATACTTGGATTAATAATAAAAATCGGTGTAAAATGTAGTGAATACATTGCCAAGTCTGAGCGTTTACTAAACCTACCAGCTATAGAAGATATACCTAAATAATCCATTGACATACACATACATTATTTTTTCAAAGAAGGTCGAAGGCTATATGTATATAACTGAATATCACTTTGTTTTAACCTAGTTTGGAATCACTTAGGTACACACACAGACTAAGAACTTACTTATGATGCTATTAAAATAACAATAAATTCATTTATTAAAACTGTACTGGAATATCACCTTTTGAAACCCCATTTATGGCGTCAGTAGTTAGAAAAAGGAAAATGGCGAGAAATTCCGAAGAGCAAATATTAAATATAACCAATACTGATAATTCTGTATTTATGTTAAACCACAACTGCTTTTCTCAGTACTTCTCTGAAAATGAGGCAATTGGTTGCTAAACATCGTGCTATATATTTTTATTTATGTAGTTTTTAATTATTTTGTCAATTTGCACGATAGCACCTACTTATCTAGCGCCTGGTTTGGTACCCCAGGAACCTTCCCCAAGCTCATTTTTATTTTTTAATGTTGTTTTGTTAATATTGTGAGACGTGTTTCATTGTTTTTGTATTTTTTTCTTCTCAAAATCATAGTGCCTGTAAAATCTCACGATATCATAGTAATAAATCAACAATATTAATGTTTACCATTTTGTTAAAGTGTTGCACGCATTTTTCATTTTAAATTTTTTTCACGCATTTTATTTTTCTATTTCAGAATCAGATCTCACGAGTCTATCGCATGTTGGTAAGTACCTACACATATCATTTTTCATCATTTGTTTTATTGTTTTCATTTTGTGATGTCTAAATACAGGTGATTGGTGATTACGTACCTTTATAATCTAAATGTTTTTAATTATGTAGTACTGATTTTTGCCATACCCTCAAAATTAATATACATATAGTGCAGGTAAAACAAGGTTGGCATAAAGTACTGCAAAAACCGTGGGTGGAAATTTAATTTGCATCTGGACAGTTTCTATAACATCAAGTATCATATTTTATATCAATCAGACTCCACCTAGTGGAAGCAATTTAGTCACTTCTTTATCGGTAACTGAGCTGATTGACAGCACGACATCGTAATAGAACCCCTCAAATAGGATGTTTTGGTTAAACCATTGCCACGAGGCGCGAAATCCAAAATAAACATCTATTCTTACGAGGCCACATACTCTCATGTGTTGAGAACCGGAATCATTAGGAATTTAGTCGTCCATTGCTTGAAACATGAAAAAACATTGACAGTTGATGCTGACAAAGCGTGTAATGGGTAGAATAGTGAAACTAATGATCATAAAAATCCAGTTTTTGCAGCTCTAGGGATAGAAGAAGGGTTACACAATGACCGATGTTAGGTAACATTGTCACTCAATATCGCACTGAAGCGAAGAATTTATGAGTTCCTCATGCGATATTAACGATGATTTGGGCCCATTCTCGTTACATTCATTAAACAGTAGGTATTAGCAAAGGCGAACAAGATAAAGCTGATGTTTGTAATCGGGTTAATGTTTCCTCGGTCATCTAAATAACTTTTCTTCACTCTCAATAAGAATATCATTTGTTACCTGTATTGCAAGACAATGCAGAGATAGGTTTCAATAATTAATTTGATATGAAAGACTTGGTTACGTTTGACGCCTTCAGTAATACCAAGTCGAAATGACAGTCATATTTGTAATGTTTGTACTATACTTCCTACAAGTCAATGCATACTTCATAAATGCCATGATCATCGATTCCATATATCAAATATGCCTCAGTTGTTAAAATGTTATGTAACATTTTACCTTAAAAAAATTATTAGAGTTTAAATTATGTAACGTACGAGTAGAATAATATGAAGAATGGGTGTTGAAATGGATTGAAGGTTTGTGTTACGGCGCAGATAAATTATTTAGTATGTTTGTGGTTTTATTAACATATAACCTCTTGTATCAATAGTGAATCCATTACATAATTCAAAGGCTTATATTATGGAACGGTATAGTTTATGTCATAGGAAAAGTTGAAAGAGTAGCAGAAGACAAAGAAACATTTGATGAAAATATGGAGTCTTATTATGGAAATATTTATTCTATACAAACAAATGACTCCATAGTCGATTTTGAACTTAAAGACGCTCTTGTTGAATTTGAATCTTGTACAGTAACAGTTTTAATGCGCATTCGTCTCAATAACAAATCGATCATCAAGACACGAAGGGCAGTTGCACACGTTACACATTAAAGCAATATTATTGATTAACAGACAAACACAAATTGTTCGATATATGATAAACTGACGCTCACAGTGGCCTTATTGTACCAGCATGCGTTTCAATTAAGGCTCATAACAGTAATTGGTGTCAGCATTCGGTACTAACGTACAGTTCCTCCAATGTTCGTATAGTTTATTCCATTAAATGTTCATTTACACAATTTAGTTGTGACGGAATTTGAAATTGTCGGTAATTTGTACCTCTTTTGCGCTGTTTTACTGGTTACTATGGCATTCTAGTAATAGTGTCTTTAATAGAAGTTTATACCCGTCAGTTTAAATTTACTACCCGTATGGAGTTTTATTTCAATTAAATAGTATATTGGATTGTGTCAATAAACTTGACACCCACATGTGTGTCCAAGGATTAATCAGCCAAGAGACGCTGAATACAAATGATAGTTTTTTTTTCCCAAGATCATGCGAAGTGAGTGCAGTAACTTTTATGTGAAAACTCGTTAAAATTCTCAGACATTTTGGCATTTTCCCAATAATTGGCATTAATACGGTTATACTCGTAAATGCAGCACACGACCACCTTATTACTTTTCAAGCAGTAACGTTGTTTGCAGCTTCCTCATCCTGCTTGATTTGGCTCTCTATTAGTAATCTATGATTGTAATTTCCGTAAACAGTTGTCGGAGTTTTGTATCAAAGATTGCCGAAGCTTATAGTTAGGTTGGGGAAGTGAATACTGATGCTGGCAGCGTTCCAGAGTTCATGACAGTCGAGACAAAGGTTGTAACTAATTATTGAGCTTACAGTACTCGTACAAAGAACGCTTATACTGGGTTCTTAAAATAAGGGGTTTCTGTTGTACGCAATCTCCTTCCAGCAGTACGTAAAACGACTTACGCAGGTACGGTTGGTTTATATACGTCCAAGTTTCAGATTTGTCAAAATTTGTTTATACTGTAGTGTGTCTTATTTCGCATTGTTACGATTTTTCAGCACGTATCTTTGTTTTGTGACAGCTGTGATGAATTTTTCTGGTAAATTCTTGAAAATTTTACGAGAATTTTACCTGTAACCGTAAACCTTGGGGTGAGCTCTGGGTCATAAATTATGTTAATAAATGATTAATTCTGAACTACCCGTTGTTTAGCTATTTAAATTATCTCATTAAAGTTTTTAGCATATCACCATTTCGAGTCGTCTATAGTACGTTAACAAAAAGAATTTGCTTCAAATTCATGAATATGTATTTTGTATGAATATTTCTCACATTTATTAAGATTCTCTTCACGTCTTAGGTATTTACGTGAGTTCGTTTCTCTTGTTATTTTAATAATAACTTGCACTAATTTATGTGTAACGAGAGAACAATAATGTCAGTCACATTGCAAGTCACATTGTCAGTAACATGCGCTATTCATTTAAGACAGACTTCAGTTCTCAGACTGTTTTAATTGGCCACTTATTGGCATGATGGAGTTACTTTACGAATAAGGCAAGCTGTGGAAATATTATCATTAATTTTGCTCGTAAATCAACATTATTTAATCACCTTGGCTTCTTTACCTATTAAAAATAATTTTATTAATTTATGGGTAGGTATTCTAAATATTCCTACATAAAGAGACAAATCAAGTTTTAGTTAAATATTCGTTAGGTATTTCGTTTACTATCAGATATGAAAGTAAACGTCTTGGGACAATGAATGATGCAAGCTATTGCTCGGGTTGCTAGTCAGTAGTCAACGTAGCAATTGCTAACAAATGACGATGATGAAAAGGTCATTTGATAAATCAGTAGTGGTAGTACGCACAAAAAATATGGAAATTTTGCCAGAGTATTGTGTCAGTACATAAAGGCTAAACAGGAGTATAAACAGAAAAATACAAATAAAATCAGTTTTAACGGTAGATGACACAGACAAGCAGGTAAAAATGCATTCTGAATGTTGTTTAGAAGTAGGTACAAACAACACTAAATGCATTTGTTATTGTCTATCAGCACACTAAATTAAAACCAGAAAAAACGTAAACAAAAAACAGGAAAATTATCTGTAAAAACTGCGTAAACAAATAATGGCGTCTTCCTGCGGTTTCCAGACACAATTCCCTAGAATGAACCACATAAATGTTTTTCAATAACACTATTTATAATTTTAGAGACGCAGTATATTGTGGCGTTGAAACTGTCCAGAGTATATCAAGCGAACAATTAAACTCACTTTGATTATTTTTGCAAGACGAAAAAAGATCTGACGGAATTCTACGCAGCGGTGTACCGGAGAAGAATTTTGATAGTTAGGTAGTTATCGGATACGTTATCTTAGGATTTACAACCGAAGTCGATGATAACAATAACACAACATCTTGTACGATTCACCTGTGTTTTGTGGCCAATATAATTCCCACTAGTGTTATCTGCTACCGATAAAGGGATTTGGCTTTCCCGAACGGAGTGTATTTATTTATATTTCTTTGCTATTTGCGTTGTTAATGCTAAAATATAAGCCTTGGATTAAAATATTTACTTTTCATTAGTTAGTAACAAGAATAGGTACCAAATAGTGTCTGTTATAAGCTTCAGTTGTCACTTTGAGAAGGCTCTAAAATATCTTATCTAAAAGGCCAAAGCAGTTTACATAATTTAAAATAACACTTACTAGGGGCAATGAATTAAATGTCCGTGAAGAATGTTGTCGTTAGATTAGTGCAATGATTATTTTGACATATACATCTAGTACAAGTTTATTGAATTTGCAACTGGTCTGCAATAAACTTAAATGGAACAACATGTTATTTCTGTATTTATTTATCAAAACACAATAGACGGTTCATAGTATTGTAAAGCTGATTTAGGTTAACAAAACGTTGGTACATAATCGTAACTAGGTAGTATTGAAATAAAACATAAATAAAGACCTAGTTTATAATCAGTTTAGCACCATTTAAGTCTGAACTGACCATTATTTAAATCAAGTCAGTTTGGTCGAAACTGTTTCAGTTACATCATCTTTGATTGTTGACCCACGGAAATGAATGTTTTACATACTTACTTATCATGTAAATAATATATGTACGTAGATTATTTGACTTGATTTGTGTTTCGAATGAAATGTATAATATTGATATTGCAGCCTCATCTCTCGTAGGTAGTGACAGAAGAAAAAAACTGCGGTGTCATGTTATTTCACACCTATTTTGAGAAAAGTCAACGTAGTTGGTGTAGGATTTTAGGAACAACATACATATTAAATATTTTTCAATATCATGTTGGATTTTTTGTCATAATTCGATTCAATTTGTAAAACAAATACCTTGTAAAGCGGCGTTTAGATGCTAATTTCAATGAAAACGTATCGTTTTATCATTTCTAGGGCATCTGTCAATCATTGTTCTAGTATTTGATATTCGATTCGCGACGTGTTGTGTGACGAAGGTCGAATTTTATTTGTCTAAGCGATATTCCGATATATCTCTAAACAAAATTATTTTCGTTTTCTAATCAACTCATATTTTCAGTTTTCACAATTCATGGTAAACTTTACAGCTTAAGTTTTAAGGTTTCATTTGCATTAATTGTTTAAAAATCGTAGATGCGTTAAAATTGTTATGTATTATATTTGTATGGTGTATGGCCTGTCCTTGCTATGACACAACCGACCTACTGACCTGAATGTATGAAATTAAACAATTTCGTGCTTTTGTTAAGATATAGGACATGTTCGCTAATTTATAAACGTCACGAAATCGGAGAGTTCAGTGATACGTACCTAGTCAGAATGTGTTTTTTCCGTTGACGCCATTACTCTTCTTAGAATCCGTGATTTTAGTTGTTAGAGATAAAATGCAGATTCGGGTTACTGCTGGGAAAAATAACGTAATAGCTGTAAACTAAAAATTCTGTTCAGCTCACGTGCATCCCTGCAAAACAGTTGGTTTTAGTTACTTTTCTCGTAACCAGTAATGGCAGGTTCCGTGTTCATGATAACAAGTGCGGTAGTTTATAACGTTATCAATCATCGCATTAACGGTCTTCTTAAATGAGTATATCAGTACTCTCGACTCAAGGTTCGAATCTCCTTGATTACGAACTCAGCACGCGCTTAAATCAAGTGTCGGCTAGATTCATAAGAGCTCACGTGCACATTAAAATGTTAAGATGACAGACTGTTACATGTGGTAATTGTCTCACTATTACTTACAGTGGAAAATTAGAAATTTTGCGGATGCCAGGCGATTAGTCAGCGGTGTTTACTTTGTTTGAGATGAACGGCTGCGTGCATGCGGGTATAAAAATATGATACCTATTGTGATTACTAATCTAGGATCAGTTATTGTTTGTTTATTTATATCGAAAGGAGGATGAACCTTAAATTATCCTGATGACGTTGTATCACGCAGTATAACCAATATGCATAAGATTTAGGGCTAAACTTTTACGTGCATCGGAATACTTTTCCTTCCAGTCTTTTTGATAGAATCTCAGTTAAAGGTAAAACAAATTGGTACGAACAGTTTGCGCGCTGAAAGAGTTCTTTTCTGTTGAAAGTCTTCTGGAAATGTTTGTGATGATTGTTTTAAACTGCACAACAACTTCGAGGTACAAAACAGTCGTAAGATTTAATTAATACTTGAAGTATGCGATGCCATAACAATATGTAACTCTGCGACTGAGACGGTGGCTTAGAATGCACTTAATTAATAGGTATCTGGTGCCTACCAATTAAGTATTATGCAATGATTATACACTTCGATACACACGATACTATACCAGGAAATCCATTTCCCAACCATTATTTTAAACTTTGATAGTCTGATTTGATGTCCATCAGGAATAACCATTTTATTGTGCTCTTCCAGGCTGCCTGCGCAAATCGCATTGTTGCACTATTCCTATTATGTTGATCGAAATAGTAAAAGGCAGTATGAATACGTTTGTTTACTACTAAAAATATCTTCCCGCGTCACTTTACAGACGTTGACGCTTAATAAAGCTGGCTTTCGACATTGAGATGTTTGATTGCAAATTGTTTTTGCTTGTAAACACCACTTTTGTGTTCAAAATCTAAAGAGGCATAAGTAACTGGTTTTGTTAAGTTTTTATCGAGTTTAGCCTGACATTGATAGATTTAAGTGCTTTAACATTATCTAAGATCGAAGGTTATGATAAGAAAATTATCGTTGTAGTACAATGTTCAATAATAACAGAACATTCTTGTTTGAAATTAGAACGACAGAACATAACAAGGTTACAAACATCAGAAACTGATGGATCTGAGACTGATTATGAAACAGTAAAGTAATAGTGTGATTGAAATGGTAAACAAATCATCTACATAAGTTGATCCATGATTGCTAAACAATTTTCGTATCGTGAGCCAATATTAACATGCTACAGTAACAGATTACAGCAAACGCATTAAAATTATCAACAAACGGTTATTATGTTCTAGAACAACAATGCATGAGCTGGATCCCGGAGTTGCGCAATCTACTTTTACTCACCTGAAATTACACAATTACATCGCTCGCCATCAAGGCTGTCAGATCAGCTGACCAGGAAGAGAAGAAGCGTTGAATAGCGTTGTATTTATAGCAGTCAATACTCTGGGGGCGTGACTCTTGCGTCGCTTGAAAACACAGGTGCAACATTTACGCAATGGGGGCTTGCGATGCGTCTTCTATCGGAATCTAATGAATCAATAAATAATGTCACAATTATTATTGTTTCTATTTCCAGTACTATTAAGTTTTAATTGAGGTTGGAGAAAAACATCGTTTTATCAGATTCTCGTGTTTTTGTTGTGGATCTGAAACTGCAAGCATCAAGGCCAAACAGACGTGTTTATTATTGTGATATGACGCGGTAAACTAGCAACTCGATATTATTTACCACCTGCACAATGTGTAAACTTTACGATTCCGATTTGAAGGGTGATGCTAGTATATAATACAAAGGAAACAGAAAAAGAAAAGCAACGTTATTTATACGTATTCTGGGTTCAACAAGTAGTTTCATTGTCTTTTTGGTCATTGTCTAAAACATTCTTCGGTATTATTCCACACCTATTCGTTGTCAAGACGTTTCGAGATCTATAGATACCACCGCGACTAATTCGTCAATTAACTTTTGTTCTTAAAGCATGCACGTTCTTAATATTCTACTATAGTTTTATGGTCACCATAGCTAAATAGCTCAAAAGATTGACGTCATTAGTGTAAGTATGACCATTTGTATTAGTATCGGTATCAATACAGCATGTGATTACAGCTTCATGCCTGGTATTAGTGAAACTAATGTGGCTATTATCTTTGAAAATTCACATGAGTCAAGGTGTTGAAGTAATTACGTTCTAACTTTCAAGTGGCGTTTTGTACTTCAGTAGATATTTCGCTAAACATCGTTCTTCCCCCTAAATTGGGCCTAATGATACTAGTATTCAATTGTATTCCATTTGATTCGCATATTTCTGCCTGTACAGTTCTCACCAAACTTCTTGGCCTCTCTGAAGTTGGCTACAATGGCTGCGCAGTAGTAAATATAAGCACCGATCCGTGCCTTGTGCATTGATAAGCCAACTTCAGGGCGGCCAAAAAGTTTGACCAGGATTATAATATAATAAAATATGTTCATTTCTCACCACAATATTATACAATACATCATTTAGAATAATACTAGCTTAATACAATTGTGGGAGACTGGTGTCTAAACTAGGCCAGCAAGCCTGTGTTTCAGGACATCATAACTCCAAATAATGCATCGAGATAATGACTGTGTTAAAGGTAACACAGTCATTATCTCGATGCATTATTTTTAGTTATTGAATATTGATCGGTGAACACGAACATAATAATATTATTGACAAGTTTTAGTCAGTATGTGTGTGTGTTTTGTATGATGGCGAGTGTGTATATGTAGTAGCAAGACTAGCAAGTAGTTTTTCGGTGTCGTCATAATACATTCTTCTTGTAGGAAGGAAGTTATTTTCTATTTACACGTGTTCTTAGAAAGATTAACTATCGGTAGCATTCTATTAATTTTATTGTTAAGTAACCACCTAGATGGCAGAAGAAACTCTTTGAGAATGGTCTCTTACCTTGTGAAGTCGAAGGGTGGTATTTAAGCATAGAATGTTTTGTTTTAAAATTAGGCTTTTAATGATGTTATTAATTATACTAATGCTGTATTTCTGTGGCTTGATGAATGCCACGTTCACAGTCATTTCTTGTTGTTTTGACATTGACTTTGACTTGTAAATCAGTCTGAGCAATGCCTTTTTTGCGTTCTATCTTGCCTCTCACTCTAATTTCGTCTTTCCATGTCATCCTTACTTCTATTAGCTTTTGTTAAAAATATGCATGATGCCTAAGTGGCATGTCAAATTGGATATAATAGACACTTTTCCAGTCTGATGACAATTCAGTTTAAAAACTCACTTATGTAATATAATCTGAATGTCAAAAGTCCAATGCCTTTGTATTTATACCAATGTTCTTTTAATTTATTTACAAAGGTGCAATAAGGTAATGTTTCATCTTTTAATATACACGTCATGTCAAGGAGAAGGTCGCACAAATAGATAAAACAATGAACTCACCATTTGTTTACCAACAATGCCCACAGTACTGATTAGATAATAAAACAAAATCAGTTTCCTCCGTGATAATAATATATTTGTTTTTATGATTTTTAACATTCTTCCACGATTGTCAGTGATAAGATTAGAATACTATGTTGTAATGTATATTTATAATTTCGTGGAAGATGTGGAAAATTCTTTACGTTTTGTAGTAAGTGGAATTGTTTTGTAAATACTATTGTTTTAGCTGAAGGTAGGACGTCAGTTTCTTCAACTATTTTCTTTTTAATTAGTTAATGTTTGATTTATTCTACATTGGAGTTAGCTTTTTACCATGTGAAGAGGAAACATTATATTGTATCTGTTATTGCTTGCCGCACTCAATAGGCCATCGGTATAAGGGGTAAGAGAACATTCGAAATCAGTCTAAGAGGTCCTTAGTTCAATACCCGGTCCAGGTCAAAAAAGTCTTGTCAGTTATGTGTGATTTTGATTTTTACTGATTAAAATGCCCAATATGCGCAATATGATGGATATTTCAGCATGCATCGTAATTATTTTGATGAAGGTACGCATGTAGATATGTGGTAGGCACGCATGTGATAGGTACGCATGCAGATAGGTGATTGGTACGCGTTTATCAAACCAGTGTCATTCACGAAAATATCAGGCGTAACATATACTTGTATTACGCATTGGTATAGTATTGCACAATGTTATTTTTTACGTGTTGTTATTATAGTGATAATAAATGAACAGGGAAAGGCACTTCAGAAATTATCTGTTTGTAAACATCCTCTTAAAAAAATGGGCCTTCTAACAACCACCCAATTATAACACACTGTGTATTAAGTAGGTGAGCCAAGTCAACACTCTCTTCCTATTTTATCTAATTTCCATAGTTCTTATTCCCTGCAACTTTTTACTGTTATAAGGTTTAAATTTTATTCCTACCCAACATTGTACTTACCTTTACCTACCTACAAAGTACCTACATAGTTAACAAGGAAGATACTTACAGATAGGTGTAACGAAACTGATATTTTCAGGCAGTACCTTTAAGTGTCTGTTCTTATTATTTAACAGGCTTCGAACAGATACTCAAGTGGGCTTACAAACACCCGGTAATTTATTATACACGATTGGTTATCATAATACGACCATTAATTTGCGACAACACTTGGGTTTTCTTAATAATAATATGATTAGGTTAATATCAAACGCAGTATTTGTTTATCTATTTTGGGTTTACTTCTACATATACCTACCGGTATTACTCGGTAATTGAGATCAATAAGTCAGATGGTAGTTACTTAGTTAGAAAGATTGATAAAGAAGCGTTTACTTAAATTGCAAAGTAACATTGTTTACTTCTCGAGTCAGATATATCGTCTAACATTAATAACTACTTAATAGTTAAGATGAAAATATATTGTTATGACCTTATTTGATTATGTTCTTGACATAGATTTCTTTTCGACGTTTTGGTGCCACTGTTGTTGCTACATTCATGGCAATAGAAATTTAGATTTCTTCTATGGGTTCCTTATTAAACTGAACAGAGGGCTAGAGGGCCAAAACAAAATGACATTCGATCGCGATAGCGGTTGCCGTAATGCCAAAATATAAAAAAATATCCGCGTGACATTTTGGTGACACATGTCAATCCCGTATTTTTTTTTACTGGTAAAATTTCACTTTGTCTTGAACCGTCGGGTTCTGGACAAAGTGCCTTAATCAGAAGTCTAAACTGTATGGCACAAAATGTCACGTGGAGAATCCTTAACAAAAGCCTAAACTGCATGGCGCAAATGTCACGTGATGAATCCTAATCAAAAGTCTAAACTGTATGGCACAAAATGTTACGTGTTGAATCCTAATCAAAAGTCTAAACTGTCTGGCACAAATTGTCACATGGAGAATCCTAAACAAAAGGCTAAACTGCATGGCACCAAATGTCACGCGGAGAACCCTAAACAAAAGGCTTAACTGTATGGCACAAAATGGTACGTGGAGAATCCTAAACAACAGTCTAAACTGTATGGCACAAAATGTCACGTGGAGAATCCTAAACAAAAGGCTAAACTGTATGGCACAAAATGGCACATGGAGAATCCTAAACAATAGTCTAAACTGTATGGCTCAAAATGGCACTTGGTGAATCCTAAAAATAACGAAGTTTAGACAATATTTTTCACTGATAAAATGTCACTTTGTCTAGAGTCCCAGATACTTATCTACATTACAAGGCAAAGGACAATTTTCTAGTAAGTTACAGGTACAAAGGATTCCCTTTAAGAATGACCAACAACAATGCTATATACATTAACTTCATAGTAATGAACACCTTCGTATCTTCCTGTTTTATTATGTGCTTTGTTTTAATTCATTGATTACGTCTATTGCATAACCAATAAAAATCAGGTAGATGAGTACTACAAAAGAATATATTACCAACGACGCTACGACGTAGTTACAACTGCCATCGCTGAATGAATCGATTGTTTGTATTCCTAAAATAAAATAGCGTTATCTATAGTCGACATTTCATTACCTATTTTTGTTTTCTTTTCTACGAAAATTTTGTTTCGAACGGTATAGTAATTTAAAACTCTGTTAAAACAGACTGTGACGTTTTGGCCCAGCCGCCAGTTGTGTGGGCGACTCGGCCGACAGTGTCACACCCGGCGGTCACGTGACCAGACGCAATTAGACAAGACGCACCATCGTCATGTCATTGAAAACATTTAAAAACAAATCCACGCAATTCTGACTCTTAAGACTTCTTAAATAAGGCTAAAAATGATACCTTTTAAAACTAATGACGCGACAACTTTGTCGTAGCAATTTAACTGCGCAATTCGCGTCGTAACATCGGAATTTTGTGTCCCAAAGATTTGTGTAAGATTCAACAATGGACACAATGACGTCTTTACACGATCTTGGGGAGCTTCTACGAATTTCGTAAACAGGGTCTTTGTGCCCGTATAATTAATAGCGACAGAATCGAATAAACAGAACATTTTGATGTTTTGCATCTGAGGAAACTTCTTAGTGTCCCTGATACAATTTTTCATCAGCCGGTTTTCCTACATGAAAGCTATCTCCTTTATTATTTGATATATCGTTGCCCTAGATAGAAATATGCCAACATACTATATTTCAGAGAAAATAGTAAATTAGGGTAGTCAAGATCAACATTGCAAATTAGAATACATCAAATAAATATTTAAACGAAAGAAAATTATCTATTACCTAGTATTCGCGTTCTCTCTTCACTTTCTACATGAAAAGTAAGATTTATGAGCTAATCATATTATAACGGGTCATTGACACAACTCTTACAGAAATAATCTGCGTTTAAATAAATCAAAACTAAAGTCAACTTAAGCGTAATGGCAGATTGATTGCAACATCGCGAAAGAAATCGGTATTGACTGGTTCATCATATCACTGCTAGGATTAGTCTATAATCTTTTAAAGCGTTTTTTATAAACACCATTAATAAATCATACTTACAGAGAGTTAATAGGTTTATATCACAGTATTGCGTAGTTATCAAAGTCTGTGCTACACTACAAATCATCAATCTAATTACACACTACATATCGTGTGTACTGTCACGTGTTTGGCATATTAAACAATCACATCAAGGACCAGACGTTTTACAGCCGTCTGTAGAACGTCAATTTCGTGACGTGGACTTCAAAGTCGTTCGGAGACCTTGGTGACAAACCTTGACCCAAGCGACTACCAAGGTACAAAGCAAATGTTTTGAAACCAATCGTACCTAAGCGATCCTCATTAAAAGCAGTCATAATTTAGTTGTTGACAATCCCTTCGTCGAAAATATTTTTTTCTAGAAACAGGAACCGATCTTTGACCAGTGTTGTTATTTGTCAAATGTTTATTTACGTGTGGAAACTTTTAAAGTCTCTTAAGTCATGGCTGAATTCCGTGTATCCTCTCTACCGCATCAGTGGAGTGTTCCACAGTCAGATGATCTTGACCTTACGTGTACAAATTGAGAGTTTGTCACAAAGTTTACGATTTCATATTGGGCAAGGTAAACATAAATGTTTTTCGTTCAGCCAATTTTTATGTGACAACATCAGAATTTACTGTTTATGGAAACATTTAGAAGGCCTTCCCTTGCTTTTTTACTGCAGTGCTCTTGAAAAGACAAGGTTTTTCAATAAAATTCAACTTCAGTGAAACTAAAATTGAGTTATCCAAGCAACTACATTATATGTGACGTTACAATCGTAAATTCATGGTCAACAAAACATTTCGTAAGAATGTTTTGTTTTTAATAACTATGTCACTTAATGACGTCAAAACTAAGTACGACGTAATAAAATTAATTGCAAAAGACGACACTTGTAAACAGGAAGAGCATGTATAAGATGATAGACAGATACAAGCTATGGTAATGTATGTATGTATCCACCCACTGGTCTATTTGATTGACAGGGAGACATATCAAAGGGTTATTTTTATCCGGCGACGGGCGAGGGTTGACCCACTGTTGGCGGCCACTAATGACGCAAACACAGACCTTCAGTTTAATATTTTAGTATTTAGCACCAAAGTGACCTGGTACTGATCGATGTAATGTTTTTAATCAATATTTTCAGTAAGACGAAGGTGACGAATACAAAATAAGAAATTTATATTTACTGCTTTTATAATTTCTCTAGCTGTTGCCCGCGGCTTCGCTCCCGTGGACCACCCCACAGGATCCTTTTTCGGGATTAAAAAATAGCCTATGTCACTCAGGATTAA
This sequence comes from Orthosia incerta, assembly GCA_948252205.1. Classification (NCBI taxonomy): domain Eukaryota; kingdom Metazoa; phylum Arthropoda; class Insecta; order Lepidoptera; family Noctuidae; genus Orthosia; species Orthosia incerta. Next base: position 16,176,277 of record OX411748.1, read on the forward strand.
TGTAGCTTTCTATTGGTGAAAGAATTTTTTAAATCGGTCCAGTAGTTTCGGAGCCTATTCGGTACAAACAAACGAACAAAAAAATCATTCCACGTTATAATATTACTAGCTGTTGCCTGCGGCTTCGCTCCCGTGGAACACCCCACAGGACCCAATTTCGGGATAAAAATTGCCTCTGTCTCTCAAGAATAATGTAGCTTTCTATTGGTGACAGAATTTTTCAAATCGGTCCACTACTGGTCCGAATAGGCTCCGTATCTACATACGGAGCCTATTCGGTACAAACAAACAAAAAAAATAGTATAGATAAGTATAAGTAATAAGTTTATGTATATAAATATAGATAGTTTCAACAGCTTGAACGAATTTCAAGTATTTATGGAATGAAAAATAGTTTGCGCAATGCGGAAACTTAAGTTTTATTTAAACGTGAAGTTGAAAATAGAAGTTATATTTAAATAGACTGGTTTGGTTTACTTTTAGGTGACAACGCGGAAGATTAGACGGAATTCATGCATTTCGGTTAATAGCTAATCAGTACCTAATTTTAATTGAACAACAGAATGAAAAAGAAACCGGCCAAGTGCGGTTTACGATTTATGACGTATTAAAAAAAACTACTTACTAGATCTCGTTCAAACCAATTTTCGGTGGAAGTTTACATAGTAATTAATGTACATCATATATTTTTTTTAGTTTTATCATTCTCTTATTTTAGAAGTTACAGGGGGGAACACACATTTTACCACTTTGGAAGAGTCTCTCGCGCAAACTATTCAGTTTAGAAAAAAAATATATTATATATCATTGTTGAAGACCTATCCAAAGATTACACGAAAGGGTCTGATGAAAAAATAATTTTGAGTTTCAGTTCTAAGTATGGGAAACTTCTAAATTTTTTTTTTATATTTTTGTGTGAAAATCTTAATGCGGTTTACAGAATACATCTACTTACCAAGTTCTTATAGCATAGTTCTTATAGTTTCGGAAAGAAGTGGCTGTGACATACGGACGGACAGACAGACAGTCAGACATACATGACGAATACATAAGGGTTCAGTTTTTTTGCCATTTGGCTACGGAACCCTAAAAATGACAGGACTAGTAGATAGTATTCTACTTAATCTTTCTTGTTCTGATTGCCTAACAAAAACAACGGTAATTATCTATAATGTGTACTGCGTAGTAACTTAGTTTGTTTACAACAACAAAACCTATTTGTTTTTCCAGATTTCCACGAAAGACACCATATTATTCAACTAAATGTTATTATTTTTTTAAATAAAATATTGTAAAAAATGATACCTACCAGATTAAACCAGACCGATTAAAATATTAACGTTATCAACGACATTGAAATATTTTCCATAGTGAGTACGTACCAAATAATAATTTGGTAATCTGTGTAAATAAACAGGAGGTGTTTACAACGCAATTTCGATAAGGTTGTTAATTTCATTACGCATTAATCGTACTACAAAAAACCCATACCTAATTACTTTAAAAACTTAGTAAACATGTATGTACCAAACAAAATTATACCCCAGTAAGTTTATAGACAAAAATATATGTGTGCGCACTTTTTTAAATCCTGAAAACGTTGGTTCTTTAGAACTTAGAACAAAAGGTTCCTCCCAAACCTTCAGACATTTTCATCACAAGGAATCATATAGCAGATTATTGTCTCTAGCAACGGTTACTGGGATGTATCTAAGTTCTGTGATAATTATAATATGGTTTCTGTATGATATTGATAGTACAAGATCTAGGTTCAGAAATTTGTATATAGGAACCTACTTTGAAACAATACGGAAATAATAAAACACACTTGGAAATTGATAATCCACAAGGTCTTCAGAAAATAAATATAAAATAAATTAGGATTAGTATCATTGCGGAAAAATACGTTTTCGTCAATTCCAGTTCAATGCCGTGTACTAGATAATCCATATTGGATTAAAATTGGCATTGGGATTACAATAGCGCCAATTTTATTATCAATACATACGACTTCCTATCTAAATAGAGCATTCTGGTGACAGCAAAGTTTTCAATAAAAACCCAGAATTTAATTTAGGTAAAAGTTGATCACATTGTTTCTGATTACAGTTACTTTACACTCTTAGTTTTCCTTCTAGCCTTTTCCACTTTAGGATCTCATTATTTTACGGCGCCAAGATGTTCTGTCGAGGGTTGTCGGATCAGGCAATTACTCCTTCTTGAGAAACTTCGTCATGCTGGTCCACCATGTCGGCTGGCTCAGTGCCATCCTCACAATGCACTGCAATGCAATTTTGTATCCTTCTCAAGAAATCAAACCAACTCAATCTATTCACCGTTAACTTGTCCTGTATTGGAGCCACTTTTATAGTACCTTTGATATATTTTTGTTGCGAATAATATCAATTTTAGTTACTCCCCCAGAGCACCTCATAATTGTCATTTCTGTGGTAAGTACGTTTCCAGGTACGTTACGTATTTTTGCAAAATATTCCGTTAAAACGAAATTGGTTCAGTTCTGACTCACCTGCTTTCAAAGCGTAGTAAGGCCCACTTTTGTGTGACGATACGGGGCCGATACGTCATAGGGAAATTAGGGCGTATATAATTTATTAGCGTGGTAGTGTAGTGAATAAGTGAGTCATGCTTATTAATATAATATGTATCGATAAAGGCTATCTGGACGAAAGTGAAATCAATAAGTTAAACCTGGATTTGACAGTGTAGGTGTATTATTACAGCAATCCTTATTGCTGTAATAATACGTTAGGTATGAATCAGCCAAATTGTGCTATTTATTGTAAATATCTCTGGAGGTACCCAAACAAAAGGCTTATTAACAAAGCTTTTTATTGATAAGTTCAAAAGTGACATGGCTTAGCCTAACTCTGATTTAAAAGTGTGGGTGCATAATTGCAGCAATAAGCACGTAAGTTCTCAGCAAAGTAATGCTATTTATAGTAAATATCAAATAATAACTGAAAGAATCCAAAAATAGAATTATTATTAAATGCTTTTATTGATATGTTTAAAAGTGTCATGGCTTAGCCCAACTCCGGTTTGAAAGTGTGGGTGCTTTATTACAGTAATAAGCAGGTATGGATGAATCAACAATTTTTTTATTTTTTTTTGTAAATATCAAATAATATCTGAATGAACACAAATAAAAGGATTACAAACCTTATATATTTTTAGGTTTTATAGCTTGTATGAGTCAAAAATCGAAGATAAAATAAATATGAACTATTGCAAAACAATTTTCTTACCAATACCTAATAACTAAAACGTAGGTACTACTTATCCTAGTCTACTATCCTTATCTTTGAAGGAGTGCATAATTTTGCTGTTTTGGTACTGTGACGTCTATATAATGACTTATAATTCGTTCCCCCGCGTCGCCCCTTGAAAAAAGCTTAGCGATCTTACATGGTGATAGACTTTGTCCAGGTGTCGAACTCTGCACCATACAACTCTACACCTGATTTGTAACGATGGCAATAAATGTTACTCTGAGAAACATAAAGATCGTCTACGGTATTCAGACTTCTCGTGTTTGTAACGGTTAACTTGCAGAAGAATTTGAGATGGATGGCTATTATATTCTCATGGAGACAATATTGCATGTGCAATTGTGCAGTACTCATTATTGCATTTGAAATCCTTTCTTACTGTTGCTACATTTCTAACTCTTTTAATAGGATTATCAAATAACATTGGAGCCGTATTTTTTGCTTTATCAAATGTATAAAAATTAACAAAGATCAAGCGCATAAAAGTTCAGGAGTTGGGGCTTGTGACGTCACTTAGTCAGTATGACGTCACACGATATTTCAACGCACTGTATCGTCGTAATTTTTTTTTACGTGGCAAAAGAAAAATACGTGTCCAATATTTTTAGGTTATCTAACTGACGGACTAAATATAATTATATAATATATTTATCTACCCAGGAAACATCTCTATTGAGACCAGCCTAGAATCTAAAATCTTACTAAATTAGCACTAAACAAATAACAACGCGTAGTAGTAGTATCCATGACAAATTGATCTTGAACCCACGTTTCAAAAAGCGTGCATGAATTTTCACGTGAACTAACAAGAAAACCGAGTAATGCAAACAGTCATTAACTTTTTCAAAATAGCATTTCAGCCAATTTCAATTTTAACAGTAGGATATAAAATTCAAGATAGCTTGAACAAAAGTTTATTTTGCAACTTATTGCGAACGATACGACGCACGGAGCGTTCAAGGCGTTTACGCGGGACGTACGTAAACGTCCAAAATGTACGTAAACTGTACATTTGTAAAGCCTGTCTGTCTTATTGTTTTCCTCGAAGCCAAATTAAACTGCAATGTTCCGGCAGACCGAAGAAAAGCAGGAAGAATACAGTTTTATTGTTTGCATGTGCTGGCAAACTTGTAAAAATAATTTAAAATATATATTCGTCGTAATTAAATTATTTTGTACCCGAGCCACGCCAAAGGAAAAAATCTGTATGCTACTGTTTGATTAACATGCTCATAATTTTTTGGGTGCAAAACCGATAATATACGCTATTGCTGACAAGAAGGCCATCAATTTGCATGCGACTAAAAGAAAAGACCAGATTTCCTTCCTGGATGAAAATAATGTTACTTCAAAATACACACACGGAGCTACAATAATTTCTTGGTGGTGAAGTGAAAAAACAGTAAAACTACCATACCTAATAATATAAAATAATTAAGTATTATTATTATCCATGTCATGTGTCGTTAAGCCACTTAACAATGTGCGCATGATCACAAGAAACTAACACGTTTTATGCTTTTCCTCCTTTCAACTTTGAACATAATGAGAAAATATCGTTAGTGGTTATGTATTCTAAAATAAATATACCTGGCATAATCGATACACGATTCATTTACTTCATTGGTTGAAGCTAATAATAAGGCGGATGCTGTTAAAGAAGAAGTAAAAGACAATGCTTAGAAACCTGTTGAAAGAGTTTATGTACATTGGGGGCATTGTTTCCACAAAGGTATCTGAAAAACCCGCTAAGCCTGGCAAGAAATCAAAAAAACATACCTGTGAACCAGACCAAATTAATGATAGGAAAATGAATTGTCTAGCGCTAATATTAGCCAGTGATTTCTGGCAGAGAAAGAGACAAATCTTTATAGTCATCATACAGATTTCATGCTGTCCTACGTCAATAGAACATTGTAGACTTCAAGGCACATGTGACATATTATTCAAATGCAGCTATAAACAGTTTTATTGCCTTTTAATATGCTTTTGCTGGCTTCTGTCTGTAGCTTTGCTCACGTCTGTTTCTTAATTGGTAAAGGTACTAGGTCTCGAAATAAATCGGTTTATATACTGTTGAAAATAAATCTTCGATCGAACAGTTTTGTTGAACTTACGTCCGAATTCGCTGTTGAAATTAGCATTAAGATAATAAACGTTTCTTAGAAAATCTTAACCTGTACAGTAACCAATAGATTTATTGGCTCAATGATTAAGGCTTACGCAAAATTCGTTGATTTTACGCACTTACAATTAGCAGATATTTTCGTAAAGCTCATGTTTGGTGAGAACGATTTCAGCATTTATTTTCTGTAGCACACTCACGTTTCGAAAGTTATCAATTTTTCGTACTGCGTAAAGTACTCTGTAAACTGTTTGAGATCTAACACTTACGTATGTCTAATAATATAGTTCGCATTATTTAGTATGAGTCAGGGAAGTATTTTGACGGTAAAACTATGTTGTAACAAAGATCCACTTAGCCATCGAGCTTTTCTCTTTACGATCGTCCGTAAATTGATGGTATAATTTCTGAGGAATTCAGTAGTATAATAGATTAAACGAAAGCTTCCGGTAAATTCTATTATTGAGCATCAAACCGAAGTATAAAACCGATTGGAATCATTTACTGCTCCAACGCACGAGACCACTAAAGCTTTTAAGATTCCGAATGCAACTTGAGGCGCAGATTAGAGCAACGCGAGTTATAAAATTTTAATCAAAGCAATCAAACTAAATGCATACTCTAATAGTACATTTGATTATATCGATGTGCAACATGAAAATAAAAATAGGCTTACGAAAATTATTGGCACTGAAACTTAAATTAAAAGCCAAGATTAAATTCTTTCCCATAACTTTAATGATCCAGCCCATCGTCAGGTTGATTACGAAGCCAGCAATAAAAAATAATTAGGCCACACGTGTACGCAACGGAAAGGGACGATGCATTTCGAGACTGGGTTACCAATGACGTCAGAAACGCCCTACATCGGCTACATCTACTGCCAAACTATTTTAGTTAGGTTTTTTTAGAACGCATCTCTGGACTCTTTATGCATTTCTATATGTGACGAAATAAAAAATATATAGAGTTGTTTTTAAGCTACTTCATGATCATTAATCAGTTTTAATTTGTTTTTTCTACCAGTCTGCCGCAATAGGTATAAAGTTTGACTGACTTTTTCATCTTGTCAACACAAACAACCTTCTTCAGGTCGTTGGGTACCTACTTAAAACATAATGTGTTCGTATATTTGAAAATATAGGTAGGTAAAAAGGAAGGTTTTGTACTGAAGTATGATTGGCCGTGTTATTTGCGTAATTTTCAATGAGAAAAAGGTTTTTGGATCGACTAAAAGATTAAGATTTAATGACGAAATGATTAAGTTTTGTTGAAAATAATGCCCAAAAACCCCGGTAAAGACACCTTTTTCCTCAGATTTTGTTCTTTTTATTATTCTTATTATTTAAGGAAGTTTTCATCGTTGTGGTAAAACAAAACGTTTAAAGATTAGAACGTAATGCCCTCTACAAGAGCCTTCAAACGTCCTTCTACACCTCACTTACCTAATAGTTACGGTATTCAGAAAGCCATTATTCAATCGCCTGTCATTTAACGTGGAATGACAGGTAAGGTCCTATAGAAAGGTCGAAGTGAAATGACATTTCACGGCATTGTTACCTCATACGCGTCACAGTTCCATCTTTATTAACGAGCTTATATATTTAGTTCAGTAGCTACTCCCCCTTATGACGTCAATGCTGACATTTGGGTCTGTGTGTGGCAAGCGTTTCTAGTCTAATAGCCATCATCCAAGAGTTATTGCTAATAAATAAATTGTCACGACTCATAACTAGTGGTTTTTGTGAACTTTCTACTAAAACGTGATTTGGAATTTTACGTTCGCGGAATAGGTACATTTTATGTGGTAAGGTGTTAAATAAATGAACGGGTTCAAAAACTAAAGATGTAGACAAAATGGGTTGTATTTTATAACTGAAAATAATTAATGCCTCCTTATTTTATCGGCTGGCATTCTATTTGAACCCTCAAGTCAAAATTACGCAACTTCTTTTGGCATTCAGGAGGCACCTTCAACGTCTCTTGCGCAACATTTTGTAGTTTCACTATGCCGGACGTCTGAAAAACGTTTTCATGGAATAGGAAAGTAAATATTTACCTCCCATCGAGGTGAGGAACATGGGATTGACAATCTGACGTCCAGCAACACAGTTGTAATCTCACATTGTAGCTGATATCGTAAGTATATTATATTTAATTTATTTAACCATTAATATACAAAAAAACTGACAAGAAGAAGAAGAAACCGAAAATAGGTACAAAGATATACTTATTTCTGAAAGAACTTTATTGAACAGTTCGGCTGTTTGTATTATTGTCTATTTTGGTTCTGATCTTGAAAACGTGCTGGCTGGACATCGATGACGGTTTTATTAGACATTGCAAATGAAAAACGTTTTTCAAACGAGTAATTTAAATTTAAACGGATTTGTGTTATTGTGGAGTAACGTTAATGTGTTTAAATAATGAATGTGTTTGAAATGTGGCCCTTTCTAAACAGTCACTCATATAACATACAATATTTGTGTCTGTTTGACACTAACGTGTAAGCTAAAGCTGATTGAGGATAATGAGCTATAACGGTACAGTCCGGCAAGGGGTTTACTACTCCCCGCCGTATCAGGTTACACAAAGGTGCATTATTATTGTTTGACACAAAAATGACAGACAGCTATAAAATAAGAAAGAGATAGGACACTAATTCTACCGACACGATTAACGTTCCAAATGTGTCTGTGTACGAAATTAACGAGAGGACCGTTTTATTGTGAGTCACTGAACTTCAACGAGACACACAAACAAACAGGTGAACAAACTCGCAAGCACAGATTCGATTTGATGAATCGGTATCGGAAGTAGGTCTGTTGCATTTGGTTTGTAATCGATTATTGTAATCGATTCGAAAGATTTTCGAAACTGATTCGTAACGTGCTCGAATTAGACTTATCTTTGATCGTAACGATTGAGCGTTTGATGTGTTCCACATGCACAAATAGCGCCGGATCTATTGAAGCTAGTTTTTTTTTCGATTTTGATTTATGCTTCTCGTGTGCCAACATCGCAATTACGTTGGGTTTTACTCAGAAAAGATCGGATGTACACCATTACGAAATATAGTAGTAACAGTATAAATAAGAAAACAAAATCAGGCCAAGATACTGCCGAATAACTCCAGTGTCACCTTACTAGGTAACTAATCATTTAAAGGATAACGATAAGGTATTTTCTATCACCCTAGAAATAAAATGTCTGGGAAATTATATTACCACTGTCATCAAGGAAAACGCCGTACGTTTCTTTATATAGCAAACATGCATGGGACTCACAAGCTATAACTAAAGATGACTCAAGACTTTAGCAAAAGTATTTTCCCCAGTAAAACATACACAGGAAAAATCTTAAAACTGTAGTTATTTAATTACAAATTTCTACAAAGCTATAAATTTGTTTTCTTCGAGATGATTCATAGATACTTAAGAACACCATATGCAGTCAAGAACCAATAAATCATAAACAGATTTGAAATACAAACAGGAACCACGGATTTGAAGACGACGCGACGGGCAGTCTGAAGTACGAACAAATGTATCTTATTAATATCTTTCGAACGTAAACATTTAAAGGAAGAGGTTGCCCGACTCCTTTAATTTAGTACAGTCATCGTAAATTTAGTTGTATTTATACATGTTTACATTTGGAGTGCATTTAATTTAAATAAGCTGAAATAGTCTTGTGAAAAACAAGTAGCTGGAAATCTTGTTTTGAATGCAGGTTGTCTTTTAAATTCACTATTACGTAACACAGAGGAAATTATGGATTGTATCATCTTGTCTTTCATATAAAGAGGGAAATACTTAGGTTCGCAGTAAATATTTCTGAAGTTGCTTTAAAGTTCCTCTTTTATCTGTTCTGTGTATGGTACCTTCTGAAATACAGCATTGTGAGGGCATTGACTGCTGAAACACTTGATTTTAATGCATTACAAAGATACCACTTTCTGCTTATCTTTTGCAACTTATAAAAAAAAATCTACAGCAAATTAGTTATTTTTGTAAATTGCAAAGGACTAATTGCGTGTTATCGTACATTAATTAATGACTTTAAAATAAAACCGAACCATGTCGGATAGGTTAAAAACCTTTAAAGTTTTAATTATCAGGCAAATTAACCTCGTCTTTGTATGTTTTAATACTAGTTTGTTAATTGGGTTTCTACGACGCAGACTTGACTATAATACAAGTCTTTTTGTCTGTAATTAACTCTAGTTTCTAAACTGGAAAGTTGATTGTTTTTGTAACAGTATAAAATTGTTAGCTAGGAATGCTGCTTAAACATCTAAGCCCAGTAAAAATCGATACTAAAAAAGGCTAAAATCACAAGGCATGATGTCTTTCCGATTTGCTGGTATACTTACAACATACTAAAAATCTAGAACTATATCAAGCTAAGCGATTTTAATGTCGATTTCTGCTGGGTGTTTAACTGGATTATTTTTTATGTCGTTTGTCGGTAAAATAGTAATCATACTCCTTTCACATTCCTTTATAATTTTATTATTATAATAGAAAATGTAACATATTATAATAGAATCTGTAAGATAATATAGATACCGTTACTTATTATAAGATTTACTACCAGAGAAGCGAGTTTAACTTCCTTCACTACAACTTCCGTAAACAGCACTTTCTTTGACTAGCATTCAATTAGTTGTATACTAAAGTATTATTATAATTTATGTCAATACTTAGCTGCAGATAATAATATGTGTAGTAGTTTGTCATCTTAATGCATTAATGAACTGACTAATAAGCTTCTAACAACACACACAGATTTTTAATGACTTTCTTTTTAGTGTTTAAAACAAAAATAAAAACATGAATTTCTATAATTTACAGCCTTATCATCATTAACGTCAAAAACTAACTCACATTAATTTGAAATTGTAAAAGAAAATTGGGACCATTGAAGTGGTTCCAAGAAATCTGGGACTAGGACTTGTAAATTGAACATATCACGCGTGGCCAACATTCTGTCTGGATGGTCCCAGTTGCCAGACAGTCTGATATGACTTGGTGTATTTTTAAAATAAATAAGACGTCATCTCAATAATTCATTTCGAACAGATTAAATAAACGTATATCGATGATCACGCCACGTTAGCCTAAATAAAAATAAGATAAGTGACAGAGGAGTTTCATCGGTTGCTATATTATATCGTTTGATGTTGAGAGTGTTCACCGATGGCTTCCAGACTGTTCCATGAGTCTGTGGTAAAATTCGTGTCTTAGAGCGATTTGTTGATAGCTTTATCATATTCTTCGTGCGATTTTCAGACAATATAGTATCAAATATTATAATATTTGCTCCATTCTGAGAATTTGGCTCTTTGGCAAGTAATTTGTATCGTTTTTGATTGACTTCGGAAGTGTGAGACGAGGTCTGTGTCTGGCAGCGAGATGGTAAATCAACAACTTTATTGTATCATCTTCAGCCTCAGTCCCGGGCAAAGACCTTTCTTGTTTCCCAAAATCTTTTTCGACTCCCACTGAATTTTATAATAAGAGTACCTATGTAATTATTTAATCAAATCCGCTGCATTGTAACCTTATCTATTTATTCTGTAATGTTTACACAACGACAACAACTTAAACAAATATTGACGTTATTACTTTACTATTAATAACTGTTACTATTAGCATTTGTAATCTTTACGTAGAGTTTAGTTCAAGTTCAAGGCGTGAATTAAATTTAATGTTAGTTCGCTTCGGAATGAGGACAGTCTACGGACATCTGACCCCTTTAGTCTCTACTGCGTTGACGCCGTCCAAAGTATAATACGAACTTTAATTATTTATGAGGCAGGAGCCAATAGTTTCGTTAAATTACTATCTATTCAGTACCGGTACTTCTAATGAAATGTATAAAATAAAACGTAGTAAAAGAAAATGGTTGGCTGTCGTGCTGGTTTAAAATGATAATTTAGAGGAAACGGTACATTGTACCGTTGCTAAAATAAAGATAAAACACAATGTGTTATTGTTATTACGTGGCTGCGATAGAAAGACGCCGTGTTTTGAATATTTAATAATGCTTTGATGTATTGAGGATTGTGCAAAAAGAAAAAAAAAAAATAGATTTGTACAATAGTAGGTACCATTAACTGTCTCATCTTGGGGCCTATGGACAAACCTATATGTCTGCTAATGCGATTATCATCATCTGCCTAGCCTTTTCCCAACTATATTGGGGTCGGCTTCCAGTCTTACCGGATTCAGCTGAGTACCAGTGTTTTACATGGAGCGACTGCCTATCTGCCTATCCTATCTATGTCTGCTAATGCGATTATTTAGTAAATATTATATAATGGACAAATTTAAAAAACAACAGCTTGGTTTGATCACTAGACGTTTCGGTGTCTGATATACCTACCAACCACCTACCTACTTATTATTAGGTATAAGACCCGCCCACATTTGTCTAATATGTATATTATTTAATGTAGATATATTCGTTCCAACATATCAGTCTATTAATATCAAAGAAATCTATCGGATATTCGATGATATAGCCCAGTAGAAATCGACATTGAAATACCCAATAAGGTTTATATAGAGCTGCGGTTGAGCTTCAATTGTAGTAGTTAATGAACTTTAAAAAAATCATCTTTGTGTGTCGAAAAACGCATATTTTATGAATTTTAGAGGCAAACGTCCCAAAATTTCGCAGGTGTTTTTCGAAGCTATAATTTGGATTAACAATGCCCTAACTAGTCCACACAAAATACCAATAAATCAGATTTACAGTCGAGACTTGTTAAGTGTCGATTTCTAGTCTTCGATCCACAGTCACAGAAAGTTGACACCCCTCCAAATAAATGCTATAAATTATTCACCACATAATATCTAATGGAAATCTTTAATTCAAAGTGCACGTGAACCTAAAACGTGATTTTGAATTAATTTAAATTGAAACTCTGTTTCAGTCAAAACATAGCTGGTGCCAATTTGTTTAATACCCCACTTTAGTACAGAAAATTATTTAATAATAGCGAAACATGTTCATGATGTTATGATAATAAATAATTTGAGCACAGGCAGAAAGCGGTTAACACTTTCGTGGCCAGAATAAACTCAGATTTTGAGGTTTTTGCAAATAATTAAAAATATTTTAATGCTAGAGAACAAACGACATTACGAGCGGAAGTAATTTCTGTGAAGAAATTAGTTGACAACTTGACGTTTTAAATAAAAGAGGATGCACTGTTATATTTGCTTCGTGATGCACGACTTTGTATCATTTGAAGATCTTTGACAGTCGTTACGGGTAGTCAGAATAGAAGTCTGATACCAGTGTTGCCAAAGCGTATCGTGTTACCCAGTTACTGGGTTGTGGAGGTCAGATAGGTCAGGTCGGAAGCCGACCCCAACTTAGTTGGGAAATGGCTAGGCAGATTGATATATAAACGACTTTGTGTAATTGAATAACATCTTGGATGAGCAGCAAAACAAACGACGAACGAAACATAAATCAATAACAAACCTAATGGACAAGTCAGTATCGATTATCCTATTATAGAAGATGAAGACCAAGTGTATGAAGGATACGTCGCCTTGCTGTGTGTCTATAGCATGCAGTTTGACTAGTTATATAAACTTTTCTCTGACATTCATAAACACTAGGTACCAATGCTTGCGTGCATTGTACCTACCTATAGGGATACAAAGTCTTAACAACTACTTTTATCATAATTGCCTCGACACGTGTATCTATTATTACAAATACTATTGAACATTTATTTACCTTTATGTCGACGTGCATTAAAGCCATAGTAGGTTAGCATGGTGCTTCAAATACACTGTTCTAATCATATCTATTTATGATTATCATCACAGCAGTTCATATTGAGGAACTGATCACTTTGAGGAAAATGATTCCGTTTTGTTATTTGAGTACCTGTCTGTGTTATCACAATTCAGTAGAATTTTGCATATATTGCGAAGACTATATCGGTAGAGATAGCTCTAATACGTAACCCAGGTAACATAATACTACAGAACTTTTCGTGGACAACACATTTTCCAGAGTGACATTGACATTTTACATTGGATTTAAGTTCATTGTCCTCTACAAATACCATAATTCATTGTCTTCCTGTTTTCAAAACATATGCCCATATGCCCAGTGTTAAAGAAACAAATAAAACTGGCAATGGTTTTTCTCAAAGGAATAAAAAATCGACCAAACCATACGTGCTCCAGAAAATCGTGGTAACAGTCCTACATTGCATACGGAAGCATTCAGTTACATTTTTGTTATAAACAAACATAATGAAATTATAAACAAAGCCTTGTGCTCGAGTTTTTGAAACCTAGATTTATAATGTGGTTGTCGTAACACTTTTATAGTTCAGACACTTACTCGTAATTTATTGCGTACTTCCAAACGTTTGTTCTGAAGAAATATCGAGGCAATGCAGCTTCTTTCTTAGTTGTAATTAATGTGGCAGCTTTAATTGTAGCACACAAATAGTATGGTTCAAAATTGAATTGGTTTATTATTAATTTAAGAGTTATTTGACTCTAACTCTCCATATCTAGTATATGCTCGTTGTTTGGTAGCAACCTATAGAAAATATAATGAGACTTGACCCCTTAAGTACTGTTATGTACACAATCTATTCTTCCTATCTAGATACCAATTCCGTCAATTACAAGCACACAAACAAGAGGGTTCACAGTAGGAGGCACGATGGATGTTATGTGAAGACAAATTGTGATGGTATTTATCTTCGTTGCTTACAGTAAAGTGCATATTAGTTATTTATCCGTTTCAGAAACCATTCTGTTTACAGAGCTCCTTAGCTTTTGTACCTTGTTATTGTTTACGAAAACAGTTTATTAATGAACTAGGTATAAATTATACCTCTTTATACCGTCTGCTGAGCATTACTTCAGTGAACGTATTAAGAGTATTTAATATTTTCCGTTTTTAACCTTCGGAGTTTTTAACATCTGTACAAACAGGAGTCATTTTGGATGACGTGAGAGTGTACAATGTTTTATGAGAATGGAGATAGCTCAATATATTGTTCTGTATTTTTCATAATCCTTTGTTTTACGGGATGTAAACAGACACGGCTTCTATAAACGGCGATACTTCTTAGAGATAATGGTATGGCGTCAGATGAACCTCACACGGACCATCAAATACTACCATTGTAGGGTGACGACTGTATCAATTGGTTAGCAACAGCTCATGTAGGTACAGGCGGAGCACAAATGACAGAAGTAAATTTCGATACGCCAATTAGTTTTAAAATATATGCACGTAAATTAAATTTATTACTAGCGTTACAGGTGTCGGAAATTGAGCAGACCCGGTAGCTTTGTAATACATAAATTGTTGAAGTACCCATTAAACTACAATAGGGTATAAATTTTGTAACCCACGTGGAAACAGTAAGTGCCAATATTCAGGACATTGACAGACCTTGGGACTACTGTTGATAAGGTTTGCCCCATAGATATTAATATAGTCTGTGGTTTACCCTATGACGTAACATAAACACGTAGAAGCAGTGTGTCCTTGCCTCATTTTGTTGCCTTATTTCTTCTTATTCCTGTAGTAACGCCACCGTTGGTACCTACAGGTATTTCAATAAAATTTATAACTGGGCATCTCTTATAACTCAGCAATGTAATTATTGCTGTATTAATTTAGTATTCTAGCCGTATGAACCTTTCCTAAAATGTCGTGTTTCCGTCATGGATATTAAGATGCCAAAATGATTGGAAAAATTGCTGAGCAGGCATAATTTATAAAAGTTTATATAAACGCTGACTTAGCTATTATTTGCTAATTATTGTGAAATTAATAATGACAGACTCAAAATTTTATATTATATTGCTGTATTTCAAAGAATTATTTCTTAATACTATGGTGACTGAAATAAGATAGGGGGGAGTACAGTAGGTATATCTTGCGTAAGTTATATAAAATAAAATGACTTGGCAGTTGGCATATCACCAGTTTTATATCGCCCTTGGTAACCGACGTTTTAGTATGTATACCTACTATTATCTAACTATATCTTGGCTCCATTGTGACGTAATTCGTTACCAACTGTGTATTAAAACAATGTTCATTTCGTTTTAAAGTTCTAGTTAACCTGTTTCCGTCTAATATCAAGTCTTACAATTAATTAAAATTAAGACACTATTTTAATTTTCAAAAGCTTAATCACACTAATATTATAAAGGCGAAAGTTTATGTGTTTGTGTGTGTCTGCTCAAACGGCTGGACCGATCTGGGTGAAATTTGGCACATAAATAGATTATAGTCAGGAATAGCACATATCACACAGCGATACTTTTTATCCCGGAAATATGTTCCCTTGGGTTAAATTTCGACTTTCACGCGGGCGAAGCCGCTGGCAGAAGCTAGTTAGTTTATATTTTGAAAATAAATCATAACTCATAATTATGATATTATAAAGTTTACGAGAATCTAGTATTTTTGCCAAACCGGATTATTAGTCATTTAAATTATTTCATTTCCAAGTATTTGACGAGCTTCATAATCTTAGTTAAATTTTCGCGGATGTTCACTCAGTCAGTTCTATATTTAGTTCATGGTGACAATTTATCACATTTTCTATGTGGGCCACATTTTTATCGCGAATCTTAGATACGTCTTGTCGTTGCTTCCGATATCAAATATTTTAGATTAGGTAGAATTGTAGCTTTGAAGTCAAAATTATTCGAACTGAAACTAACTGAGGTTGGCTTGAAAAATAGCACAACGTAAATTGGGTAGGTACATTATTTGCATTACTGGTGGAGCTAGAATTTTTATCATCTCGAAAAAAGCGTGAATTATGGGTACTTTACGCTTAAATATATTAGCATTTCATTTGTTAAACTAGTTCATCGACTTCAGAATAATATTTTCACTAGCCAAACGTGCTCAACCGTGATATCAGAACCAGCTCGGCTGCAATAAATTTTGTCAACAGTCAACTACTTAATGTTCCAGCAATCTTGGCTACTTTGACTTTTGGCTATAACTTCATGTTTTGACGTCCACCAGTTCATATTCAAACTCGTAAAATATTTAGAATTTCACAAAACAAACGACCAGTTTTCTTTTTCTGAAAAGATTCTGGGAATATACGAAAATTAGGGCAGGTACTGACGTGTAGAATATCCAATTACCTTTAATGTAAACTGCAAAATTGAGGTGGCCTATAAACCAATATTTTGCATCCAAGAACTACAAACTATGTAATACACTAAACAAACATAATAGTGCCGTCTAAACGTTTGAAGATGCTCTTCAATTACTTTGTCACGCACTTGTAATATCCTCAGCTTGTTTTCAGTGCAATAAAAGTGATAATCCATTAGATCATTTCTAGGCAAACATAACTTGACCAATATCTATCACAAATTGATGTTTGACGCAGAAAGCGAAAACAGACTACTGACCCATTTCTTTTGAGGAGAGCGTTCTAGTATGACGTCAATGTGAGGTAACTGGATTATCTGAACGTTAACCTGTTCTAAAAGAGAGATAACGTTGCGTAATAAAAATAACATTATACTATGAGGGTCAGAGTGATCAATGGTTATTGGATGACTATTCAAAAAGAAAACGGTACTGAATGATTTAGTATCAAAACATCATTGACCATGTAACTATATATTCGAATGCTAATCTCAGATGGCATTTTCCATATCTCATCTAACTAGTAGTTAATTATTGCAACATTGGACGTAAGTAAGTACTAAACAACCGTAGAAAATAAACTATGAAACATATATTTTTCAATGTTTCGTGACTAATTTCTTCTTTGGCTTGTCTTTCACCAGCATGCAAAATCGGGGCGACTACATTCTGAATGCTGTTCCAAAAATGTATTGCTTTGGTAATATGAGTTAAATGTTAAGGGAATAAGCTGTACTTTCTTTTATTCTGAAAAGTTTTACCTGAAAATACTATGGTTGTGGTGGTTGAATATAGTCCCAGACTTCAGACGACATACATCTGAGTGAATGGAGTAGGAGTACATAGTTTAGTCTGGGTTGTTATTTCATTTGGCAAAATGTGCATTTGGCGTCTATTCAAACGTTGGTATTCTTGAATATTGAAGCTAAATAAACAACGTGTTTGTCCAAACCACTAGAACTATGTAAACAATAATATGAGTAAATGAATTCAGTTTGTTTACTTAAGACAAGTGATTTTTAATTAATAAAATAACTTGTATCTACGTACTAAAAAAATTGCAGATAAAACGAAATTGAAAGGCGTTCTTTAAATTTTTGTTTTGATAAAAGAGTTTTGTGAAAAAACCTAACCATTCTACCGATCATTAGATAAAATAAACATTATATATTAATTCTATAGCCAGTTTTATAAAGATTTATTAGCGGTTTCCAGGAGTAATTGGTGACAATAACTAATAACTTTTTCCATGAGGAAAGTTTGCTTTTTACTAATTTCCTTTTTCTTATATAACCACTTCTTAATGTTCTACTACTATGTATTGTGAGAAGGTGGTATTCATAGATTAATAGATAGTACATTAAAGGAAGGTATTTATAGTAAGTGAAGTGCCTCGTGATCGAATATTTCTATTGTATCGATGATAGCTATAATATATATTCTTATCTTGACAATGGTTTTAATAATACCTAGTAATAAAAAGTTTTTATAGCTCTGTTAACATCTTCCATATCCGTTGACCGTTACACGTGATCTGGTGGTTGATCTTTTGTAATGCAGTTGTACTTTCAAGGTAGTCTAAAAATGTTAATGCTGGAATTGGCATATAGCTGCAATAACAACAAATTAAAGACGGATATGTCTTCAGTAACCTTTCTGTAGTATTTAACTGAACGAAGGTAAATGATATTTGGATAGGTCATCTTTCTGTAATAAGAGAATTAACTGATGTATGTACATTCTATTTGGATAGGTTAATAATGGTAACTACAAATTTCAACAGTAAAAACAAAAACACCAACAAACAAACACAGATATATAGGAAATAGATAACTGAAATGTTAATTCCTCTCTCCTAGACACTGACTGTATCCGGAATTTTACTGTGCCCGACAGGCTCCATAATTGTTTCTGTAACTTATATTTACCCTGTACATTACGGGTGCAATAAATTTGAATTTGAGTAATGTATTTATAAGCGTATTTTAAACAATGCAAATTGTAGGTGATTCATTTTTGTATATATAAGTGATACATCAAACTATGTGATTAATTAACTATAATAGGATAGTAGATAACCCAAAAACTTATATTCTAATTTAGTCCAAATAAAAATAGTATAATCGAATTATCGTGTTTAACCTGGTCTCTTTCGTAAATTAAGGCCATATACCACACCCATGTAAATTGGCCTTAAATTCTCCAATTTGGCACTGGTCTTTTGGGAACGGGTAGGGTAAACGCTCTGGTAATGTAGTAGAAACATTTTGCGATCACGCGAGCAGTCACGCAGGATTTTGAGGTCAAGAATCTATGGGTCCCTGACTCATGCCCTTGAGATTTTTTTTTCAAACCAACGGTCGTCTCGCCCGGTCTGCGGTGTTGCCAATCGTAAATATGTAAATTCGCTATAGCATAAATGCGTGGCTTTGCGCGGTTCTGTATGTTTAGGCACGCAAAGAAGGTATTAATGTCAGAAATTTAATTTGAGGTTATTTTTCGTGAAGGTATTTTTCTCAATGTTAATGAAAATGGTTGATGAGGGACAAAGCTATTATTAAACAGAAATAAATGTTTGTGGTATGAAACAGCGTTTTTATAATTTTCATGACCACACTAACTTTTATTATTTATTACTATATTCTTTAATCAATTTTTTTTTTTTCTTTTTTTTTATTATTTTCACATGGCGTCCCGGAGGATACGCTACAAGGTTCACTAACATCCCACCATTTATTACGCCGAAGCCACATATGTATAAGTAGATATGAGGTAAGTAGGTAAATAAGTAACGGAAAAGATATACTTTTATCATCACTAGGTTTTTAGCACAGTAGAGCATGGCGGCTTTCAAAGAAGTTGTAGGCAAATCACTATTAATTTAAAATCATCATTCGTAATTTGCATGATGAGTCTGGGCGTTATATAAACGTAACTAGAACCATCTATGGAATATTATTTAAGTGGTTAGATGTGTGATCAAATTAGTAGCCAATTTCTAAGCGAGAATTGGCAGTGTTCATGAACATAAATTAATATATACTGATACCTACCTATCTATATTGACGTCAATTTAACTTTGTTGGTACCTACCTACTCTGGAATTGCCATAAAAAATATGAGGTTTCTTATGAAATCTTAAAAAAATCAAGGATAAAAATATTGACAAAAGATTTGTACGTAAATGTGACGAACGCAAAGAACTCTTTATTAAGCAAAAAAATACTTACCAATAAAAACTTTACAAAACAATGTTACAATCTGTTTTTGTAATATCAAGCAAAAAAATATACAAACAAATCAAAACCCTTGATGAAAATAATTTAAGTATAGCATACAAAAAACAATTGCTGTACAAGATTTATAATGCAAAAGCATAATGGCAACATAGACTTACATCTTTTATTTATTTATGTGCAGTTTACCTTTCAAGTTCGACGCCCGGTTACGCACCTGCGTTCATTATGGTGTTTTTATTTTATTACCGTTGCCCTTTAAGATATAGCCAGAGAGTATACAATATACTGTGAACTTCATCGTTAAAGAGGAATGTCCTCAGTTCCTGTACAATGATTCACCGATTTTATAATACACTAGGTTTTTCATTACCTCTGCTTGTGTCTGGAGTTTGGTTGAAATATTTTTCCTGTTGCTCCCACAGAACAGTCTTATATCACTGTAAAATTATGTGCTTTCGAAGCCAAGAACTGTAAATAAATTAAGATACATTTACCCTGTTGATTTGTATAAAACAATAATTTTATCAATTTTACCATTGCTAAACGCATTAAAATACTAGATTTATTTGGGCCGAAAAAAAAACACCTTCAAATGTTTGATTTTGTGTGTCTGAAATGCTTTGTTAGAATAGCTAACAGAAAAAAAATGATACTAAACTGCAATTTTAAACTACCAAATCTAAATTATTAACCCTGCCAACTAGACACATTTAATTGACACGATATACAAAAATAAATAAAGTGGAGGAATTCTGTAAAAAACTGTAAAAGTGTAAACCTAGTCTAGATGCGGCGCCAAAAACTTTCGTGAAGGTTGAGTGAAGTGTTTCATAACGAAAACTGCTTAATATTAACGTGGTGAAACACGTGACTGAAAAATTACAATTTCACGCTAATTTTAGGCTTTAGATTCTGTCAGGAATATTGAAAAAATTAAAAAATAAATAAATTGAATTCCTATTGAGATACTATCTAACACCTACATCATTATGCAAACCATTATATATTTTTTTAATTTGTGTTGGAAAATCATCCAATCACTTCGCCCGCTCTGGGTGATGCGGGAGGGTATGACTTTTAACGACTAATAAAACCCACCCGTATTCCTTCTGTTGATTGAGCCAGGTCCGCGGTAAGTGGCTTTCAAATTTATCTGCGACCCAGACACCATTATGTTTATCTAAGCGTAAATTATTTCACTATCCTAATAAGACAGTTGAATCATTTTAGCATCTTTCTCTGTTACTAAAAACGTAATATTTCAATAAGTCTACTACTATCTACTATTGCAATTTGGCACGGCTTATGCAATGTTGCAAAATGGTTTCAACATTTGTAGGTTTAATGAAACAGCTTTTCTTACATGCTTGGAACATAGTAATTGTTTAAAGTTAATAAGCGAAACTAAACAGAAAAAAAATTAAATCGTCGCACGAAAATACAAAAATAAAACTTTTCATCCAAATTAGGAATTTCAGTAAATACAAAATGACAGACTTATTTAAATACATGCTGAAAGATCCAATTAAATGAAATAAAGAAAAAAATTACTGTCAACGATCTTACTCTTTCACAGTTCGTTTATTAAAATGCACAAAAAAGTCTTTACACAAAAAAGGCGTTACGCGCGTATATTCCCATTTACTTCTAAGAACTGTAAGTTCAACAACCCGCTAAGATCCTTGATCTCTGATTGAAGGAGTTTTTTTATTTAATGCTCAAGTTTAGTTGTAATTATGACAAAAATAATGTGGTTTTTGCACCTGCGGGAGATCATGAACGTGGTAAAATCGAACTTTGTGACGATTAAATTAGTACATACTGCCTGTCCTTATAGGCAGAAAAGGAAGAGGACTTATTATGTTTTTAAACATTACTAAGGCGTTAAGTACCCCACACCTCTCCCACACGATGCACTTGTATAATATATAGCCTAGCCTGAAAAGCAAACTTCTTAATAACATAGCGTCGTTTACTTACACTATTATAATGATGCAATGTCGATGTATAATACAATAATATCATTCGTTTATCACCCAGTTATCGAAGGGTTAACACAAATATCAATGGTGGTCTCAAGTTATCAACACGTTTCTAACACTATCGCCATCTTTCATTTGTCATCCTACAGGGGCCAAAAACGTCCCAGAGATTGATGAACTAAGATTGCTTTTAACCTTCTTATCTTGGGGAAATAGTGTGAGAAAATACACGTAAAGTGACGCGATGCTATGTAGATTTTGTTGAATTTTCATCTGTTTTCTTGATTAAAATGAGTGTTAGGGTTAAGTAATGGAAACCAAAGAAAGACCGGTTTAAGGGTTTGAATAATAACAGTTTAATTACCCTTTACTTTATATACTGGAAGGTGTGTTTTAATAATATTATGTGGGACGTGTTATTCCTAGTAAGGTAGACGATGGAATAGTAATTAGTAAATCATAGACCAGTTAGGAATTTAAGTCTTCGAGCTCGATTGCTCGAAGTGCGGTGTGCGAAGGGAAAGATTCATAAATTATATTTATTTTATTATTAATGTACACACAGAAAATACATACTTTACTTTTTTATATATTATGTATAGTGCTGAAGTAGTATTGATTTGTTTTTGTTAAACTCCAACATTGAGAGATGCGTGTGTGAGCCATGCTTCCTCGTAATCATTAGCCCCCCTAAGGCGTGGGTAAGCGTGGCTAGTGATAAACATCACGTTATCACGTTTAAGATGCATGATGATTAAATTGAATGGACTAAATGTCGTTTTTAGTATGCATATTGAGCATCCAATTCCTTTCTTAAAAGATGTAACTGATGCGAGATATTATGTCAACTGAATTGCTTTGGTGTGGGAATCTTTTCTTAGTTTACCATAAATGTTTGTAAGAAATCGAAATGGAACACCGCTTTATATTAACAACATAACCAAGTTTAATAAAAACTTTGGTATGACGTATTTACCTAATGAAAAAAAGCATTTTTTGATAATCCTGCCAATCTAGCGACTAGATACTAAGCTATTATTTGTTAGTATGAATTAAAAGAAAATCAGGCACTTTTACTTTTTATGTTTCTGCAATTTACTGTACGCTCGTGGATATTATGCAAATAAATTAACTTTTTTATGTATTGTCCGTTGGTTAGCCGTGATTGTTAACAATTTGTCTGTATGTGTTTTTCTTTGAGGTGATGATCTTTATTGCCTTTGGTCTATTACTTAAGAATTTCTCAAACTGTGATTCAAAATCTACTGTGCCTTACTGTACTGTAGCCAGATGCATCCGACTGCCCATGATATTTTTTGGCTGCACTATAAAATGCATGATTATTAAAACCGGCTTTGCACGAAAATATTATGAAACAAAGTTTGCCTTATCATCGTTACATTTTATGTCAATTTTTACTCAACAGATTATTATCATTCAAAATACTAAAAGTATTAGCTTATCTAAAGTATTGTCAGCTTTTAATACAACCGTACTTTTCCGACCACATACTGGATTCGTGATTCTCATTCATATTTATCGTACCTAATCTCGTCTCGCTAGGTCCTACTTTATCTATAGGTTTATCTACTAAAAGGAAAAATTCCAGATGGATGGATTTTTCCGGATTTTGAGGGTTACTTCCTATGGTTTCATACGTTTAATCAATTGGTTTTATCTGAATCTTCTTCGCATCTTTGTTGACTTGATACTTGGAATGTGTGGTTTAGTAAAAACTTAAAGACGAGTGATTTTGATCTTGTCCATATTTTCGGTTGTGCTGCATCTATGCTTTTTTTTTAATCTTCATTTATTTACGAGGGTTTGATCACACGGATCTAGATTTTAGCGAAACTAAAACTAAACAACTATTATAAGTTCATAACGTATTATTCAACAGTAAGCATCATTACAAGATTCTATAAGTGATAAAATATCTCACCAAATAAAATTTTAAAATAAAAAATATTTTAGTATTTTTATGATGTAGCTAGCTACCTACCTAGTAACCATTATATCAGACAACATAGCGACCCGTAGCAAATAATATGTCTTTGTTTGTCATTAAACGAGTTAAAGAAATTAACAAAAGACGGGGGGCAACAATACAGTGGCACCTGTTTCTACAATTGCTTTGGTGACGTTTTTCTCAAATACAAAAATATTGTTGAAAATTATAAACGCTTTCAGAGATTCGAAACAGCTGGACCTTCTAACAAAAGATGTCGTACGTGAAAACTTCAAGAAGGAATAATTCGCCATGGTCGTTTTATTGTTCAGTTTATAAACATAAGGTTTTGTTTTGCACAGTTTTACGTAGATGAAAAGTTGTTATTTAAGAACAATATATTGTGGCTTCAGTGTTACATATTTTACGTGTCTTGTTGTACTAGTAATTTTAATTATAATTTATAAGAGCAAACTGTTTTTTTTGACATTTTCCACTACGTATATAATAAATACCAAAAATCCAAGGAGTTAAAGACACCAATCAGCTCCGTTCTCCACCAGGCAGTAGCCTACTACGGCCGCGATCTACTGATCCTATTAAATGGACACAAACCATGGAAAAATTTAAACGCAGTCACGATTCTCAGCAGTGAGAAAGAGATAAGGAAGGAAGGAAGATTTTCAACAAATGTTTTATATCTCCGGTTGTTAACCAAAAAGGTAAAACTACAAAATTAACAACTACTTACTGATTTTCAGATCAAATAATATTATAAAACCAGATAAAAAGACATGATAAGTGCAGAGATAATACCGACATGGTAAGTTTATCACGAGGTGTAACATGTAATGGTATCGTGAACGACTAAAATCTGCTACTCATTATATTGTCACATACCTAACTGAGATAAATTGTCTCAGCTATCTTACATAGTTGAACCATAGCATCTTAATTATGTTTATGGAAAATAACTTAATGATTCTTCAGAAAATAAAAAAATGGATTATGTTTAGTTTATAAATTGGCAATTATTTATTAAGTTAGAATATAATATTTTTGTTGTGACTGTCGACATATCGATTAGTATATGCAACGATAATTCGAACTATCACACAATAATTAACGATGATGAAACGTGTCAAGGAGTTTCTATATTTGAGACTCAATTTCCAATCTTTTAGAGATATGCATAGTTTGTTTGTAAAAGTAATCTCATCATTCTGTCATCGATAGAAATCTGCACTTTCTTTGAGTGTCACAGGCTATTTTAAATTTCAGAAAATGCATGATTCCTTTGGTATAGGCCACGGAAGGCAAAAAAACCGCTTTATGATATATTTCTGTATTCTTTTTGAGAAATAATAGTGCTGGATTTGACATTGAAATATCGACCAATTATTTTTAACAATTTACAAAGATAAACTACGCTGACATTATGCGATCTTGTAATTAAAAGTAGTAAATTGCTACCAAACCAGTATCCGTTACCAATGTCATCCGTTCAGTTTCTAATCCGACCTACATTTTAACTGTGACAGACAGACAAATGTATTGTTTACTTATATGAAAGTGTGTGAGAACCGTTACATGTTAATTTGAAACATATTCGGAACAATGGGCGGATTTTCCTTGATTATAATTTGAAGACATCTTATACTTGTATTTTCCGTTAGATAATAGCGTCGGAATGTGATATTGTTTATTTCTTTCCGGTTTCCTCTAAGGGAGGACCCCAGTTTTGGCTTTGTTTTTTAACCGACTTTCGAAAAAGGAGGTGGTTCTATGTTCGACTTCTTGTATGTTTTTTTTTTTTTTTTTGTGTTTGTTCACCGATATCTCCGTCAATTGTGGACCGATTTTGAAAATTCTTTTTCTGTTTGAAAGAGTATGTTCCGAAATTGGTCCCATTTTAATTTGGTGAAGATCTGATGAAGAACTTCGAAGATATACAACAGAACTCTTCAATAAATAACGGCAAATCTCTCGGGACTGCTGAAATCGCATGTCTGTTTATTGTTTATACCATTTCATAACATAACATCACGCCAGTATGCTCTTAAGGGGTAAGCAGATCTCTCATTTTATCGGTTTTGTTCAAGTTTCATGATTTTCGGGTAATCTATTCTGGCGTTATAGGAAACTTACTAAACAACTTGCCTATTAGGTAGGTAAAACTAAAAAGTGAAAAATAAAAAAACTTTTTTACAAAAAAATACTACCGACTTCCAAATAAGAAAACTACAAAGTGAAAAATAACTTTATTTTTGGAAGTCGGTGTCCATAACGAAAAGAAATGGTACCTACGAAAGACACCGACTTCCAAAAATAAAGTTATTTTTCACTTTGTAGTTTTCTTATTTGGAAGTCGGTAGTATTTTTTTGTAAAAAAGTTTTTTTATGATTCTTTGTTTAATTATTATGAAATATAAAACTACGGGGGCTAACCCCAATCATAAGATTTGTTTATTTCTATGTAGTAAGAGAGCGATTCAAAAATACATTATTATAATAACTTTCAGCCTGAACTGTCAGAGGAAAAGCCGTCCTGCCCTTCTTCCACTTTCCCCAGCCTTCTGCGATTTTAGGCCAGTCCTTTGAGAAGGAGTTCAGCCTAATTCATTCTGCCTTCTCTTTCTGGGCCTGCCGCATGGTTATTTTCTGGGTTATGGCATCCACTGTGAAAATACGTATGTATTATTATGAGATATTAGCATACCTAAACATTTAATATTATTATGATCACATTTCAAGATTAAACTCATTAGCATTACGAAATCTTCTAAGCAGTTGCAACAAATTCTCTGACCGTCAAAGTCCACATAACTTTCACTTTTCGCCACATGTGACATCAAGTCAGCAAATGTCAATAAATTACTTTACAGATAAGAAGCAAATGCAAACGGTAAACGGTATGTTAATGTCTTGATAAAAACAAATGACTACGTATGATTAAGCTTATCTCAGATGCTTGAACTGTCTCGTATTTGATTTATCTTAAACCCGTGTGTATGATTATTTCAAAGTATTAAGTCAGTTGCAGACCAAGCATTATCCTAAACTAATTTAGCTTAGCTTTTATAGCTGAGGTAATTTTTCATGGATGTTTCCACAGATTTTCAAGTATTTTTATAGTTGCTATGCGAGCAATTTTAGCTTGGATATTGGTGTGTAACCGGCTTAATTAATAGACACTTCGTGTATCAAGTTTTAATTAGTTTTATTAAATAGTATCTTAACTACAGTATAGTTATTTTACGTTTGATTTTATTTTGCTGCCGTTAATTAATTCTTAGAAGTAGTAGTCAAGCTAATTATTTAATATAATAAAATCTATCAATTAAAATTCATAGCTTTATTGGCACATTATTTGGTATTTTATGTTATATATTCAACAATTAATATGCCAGTAGTTTCTGTTTATAAATTAATGTCAGTACTTCCATACTGAATTCTTCTTCATAATAAAATATGTGTTCAATTCATCTAAAATAAAGATAAGCTTTTTGCGTTTCTCAACTCAAAGCTTAACGTAATTTTAATTAACTTAAATTTAATTACCTACACATAATTATATTCGACACAAAAACAGTTAGAAACATTATCATCATCGACTTAAGCTATCTTTGTAAGACACGGCGTCAAAATAAACAATTATTTTTAACGATAAAGTTAGTAAAGAATTTCGTTACATACCTATTACTTTGTATTTGATAACATTGCAACATTTATTACAAACTGTTACATCATTAGTGTTTGCAATACTCATTTGTGTTGGTTATTGCAAAACTTCTAAATAGCCTGAAAACATCTTACAAAATTGAAACATGTGTCTATAAATATAGACTCATGTTTTTGGTCTTATTTATTGATTTTAGGAAAAGTTTACATCAATGTAATTTTATGTCAATGGTACACCTTTTTAGGGTTCCGTACCCAAAGGGTAAAAACGGGACCCTATTACTAAAACTCAGCGGTGTGTCTGTCTGTCACCAGGCTGTATCTCATGAACCGTGATAGCTAGACAGTTGAAATGATCACAGAAGATGTATTTATGTTGCCCGCTATAACAACAAATACTAAAAACAGAATAAAACAAATATTTAAGTCCCATACAACAAACGTGATTTTTTTGCCGTTTTTGCGAAAATGGTACAGAACCCTTCGTGCGCGAGTCCGACTCGCACTTGGCCAGTTTTTCCATTCACTATCTATACTTACATAAACCTAGCTGTTTTCTTCTTCATCATATTTACTGAAGCAACTGAAAAATGTTAAGCTTCTGTAAAACGCGTCTCAATGTCATCCGATGACAACGAAAGAAACAAGATTAAGTTCTTTCAGATTTTTCCATTCACTATCAACTCTACCATAAACCGAGTGGTTTTCTTCTTCATTTTATTGACAGATGTTGCTGAAAAAAGGTTATTACTGTTCGTAATCTTATCTTGTTGTCATCCGGTAAGAATAATGTTATTTCAAGTTCTACATTACAAATCTGACTAAGGGTGAATTATACCCATGAAACTGAACCACGATCAGGAGCTATAGATCTAGTGCCAATATTCCGTGGCAATGATGACACTTACAGCTTTTGAACACGGCTTATAAGTACGGATCCTGTACCGTTTAGTTGAAATTCGCCCTGAGCAACAACCGGCGGATACCTTTATTTATATTTCAATTCTTGTAACATATTCAGGATTAACAATAGGTTATTTGTAATAACGCGTAAAGTTTTCATACTTTTGAGTGAATAATAATATGCGCATGTGATTTATGTACTTATAAACGTTGTATATTGCTTTATATATAGCAACATATTACCTTGTACACAACATGAATAATTATACCTATGATAAATCATAATTTAATCACACTAAGTTGAAAGAGCATGTACTTCAAATAATTTTCTACTTTTAGTGCTAATGAATCAGTATCAATTTTGTTTGAAAGAAGACAAACTCTACTGAACAGCTATTTGACTTTCTCATCGGAAGTTGATCTACTCATATTGTATTTCAAATAAGATCGTATCGAGACTTCACGATTTTTTCTCAAGCAATTGATCTCCAAAAATAACAAAAACCCTTCGCTTTTTTAAAAACAGATTATAGTTTTAAACACTAAAGTACCTGTAATAGTAAAATTTCTCGTTTAGTTTCAGTTGAAATATACACGCGTAAGGCACACACTTCGTTAGTTTATAAAAAAATATATGCATGTGTGTGTTGGTTCGACCACCTACGTATATGTCACAGAACAATCAAAATATTGCATTCGATATACAGGATTCTAGCACTATTGATGCCTACACGAACTGTTTAAACCTGTATTGTAGGCTAATTGGAATTCAAATGATTCATAAGCGTTATCGATTATGTATAATAATAAATTCAAATATCTTGGCTTAGTATTTACACCGGGTTTCCAAATAATGGAATTGCCAACTATTTAAATTTTCAAGATACGAATCTAATTTCTCATGATTTACCTTTATTGTTTCA
This sequence comes from Orthosia incerta, assembly GCA_948252205.1. Classification (NCBI taxonomy): domain Eukaryota; kingdom Metazoa; phylum Arthropoda; class Insecta; order Lepidoptera; family Noctuidae; genus Orthosia; species Orthosia incerta. The sequence goes on from OX411748.1 coordinate 16,205,555, forward strand.
TATTTCAGTGTCTGATAAAGCGTTATCGACCTAACAAATGCGCTTTACCCTAAACTATGTTCGCGATAGTAATAATTATTATCAATGTACTTACCCCTTTATATCCATTTGGTCGGGGTCAGATTGGCCTAGTTTTAAGACAATGCACGGCGAATTGTTTTAATGGAATTGTGAATACTTGAATACCTTTGTGTTGGTTGCAAAAGTCGATCACTTAGATTGAATAAAATAAAAAAACAAGTACCAATTACGTGACTGGGCCTACCAAAGTGATGGTTATGTCATTTAGTAGTACATACTTCTACTGAATGTTTTTGAGTTTATGGCCTATTAAAAGTCTCATTAGAATTAAGGAATTTTGTTTATTGGAAACAGATATTTGCAAATATGTTTGCATCCATTTGTATTCAAGCCAAAACACTTAACAATGCCCGCAAACCAGTATTACAACAAATTATTAATCAGGCAATTAGAACAATTTGATGTAACTGCACAATTTACGAGACAAATTAATTAGTTTGTGTTGACTTGTATGCTGCGAGCCGTCTGTACAATTACTCTATGGTCGCATACAGGAATCACGTGTCGGGTCATATCACACTTGAGACGCGTGCGGCTGTGTACGGTCAACCGGACAAACTTCTAACACAACACGTCTCTACTCTGCTACGAAATAAAGTCAGTTTAAAAGCTGTTTCAGTAACAGGTTAACGTGGTTCACTGTACCAATGTGTGTCGGTTTGATTGCTTCACTGTGTGCCTTGTGAGTTGGGTTTCAGTAATTAACTCATATCTTAACGCTGTAGGCAAATGTATTATAATATATGACTCTTACGTCTTGGATTAATGAGCAATGCGAGTTTTTATTGCAATGTTCGTTAGTGTAGGTCGGACCTTTAGCCTCTTGGCAACAGACATGTCTGTGTATTTGTGTAACGTTATCTCATGAGTGATAAAAAAAACTACTGGATAAAAGCGTAATTAAATACTCTAAGTCTGTAGTCTTTGGGATATCTTGAGTAGTTTGACCCTTAAATACTCATTAACTTTATCGTAAGATTGGTCATAAAATCAAATCGTTTGCGTACTGTAACGCTACCTACACTTCTCCTTACACCGTATCGATTTAAAGGCGTGACAGTTACAATAGCAAATAGTTACGATACACGTTTATATCGGCACGTGACGACTAGTACTAACCTATAATCGAAGGTTTGTTAGTACTGTTACAAACAGTACTAACAAACCTTCGATTATAGGTTTATGTAAGCTGCAAGGAAATGAGAAAATGCCTGAGAAATAAATCTACACATATCCTTTGTACTAATGTATGTAGGTACGGTCTAGAACGTGTATAATGTACTATGGCCGTAAAAATATTATGTAGGCTATTGAAATAATATGAAAGTTACAAGTTATTACCTTTCTTTGTATATAGTGTAAGTAGTTTAAGTATAATTTTATATAGTTTACTTTCGTTTAGTGTATCCCTTCTTGGTCGCATTCTTCATTACTGAAGGTCGTGTCCCTGAAAGGCCCTCGTGGCTATAAGCACGATGTTCTTCCACTTCAGTCGGTTCTCAGCTTCTCTCAGGGCGGTTGTAACAGAGAGTCCAGTGAGGGCGGTTACCTGGTCTGACCAGCGGTTAGGTGACCGGCCGCGAGGTCTTTTCCCATCCACCTTGCCTATTACCACCAACTTCTCTAGATTGTCCGGATCCCGACGGGCAATGTGACCAAAGTAGCTGAGAATCCTTCGGTAGCAGAGCGTGGTTAGTCTGTCTTTTATGCCTTGTTGAACAAGGATAGATTTGTTCGTTCTCTTGGCGGTCCATGGTATGCGGAGCATTCTTCGCCAACACCACATCTCAAAAGCTTCTATCTTATTAGTGTATAAGTATGTACATATTTAAATCTTCTACATAAATAAAATAAATTTAGTTACAAGGGCATTTTAAAGTAGCCATTTGTCTACCAGCAGTAATAAAGATTTCTTGATTCGCAGAGTTCTAGAGATATGAAAAAAAGAATGCATTAACGAAATTCTCTTGAATAATGCCTTCACGTAGGTAATGTCCCCAGCCCCCAATACAAAAGGAAACAGATAAATTCTATCCAGTTAGAAACGTACAGCAAAGTATCAGATTAAGGTCCTAGATCAAGCGATAAGCACCTACACAAGCTGTTACGATTTACCCAGTAAAATCTAGTAGGATTGTACACAGGTTTTCTCACGGAGTTTTATTCGCCAGATGGTTTTGCCCATCCTATAGAAGTATCTCGATATAATCTCCCAAGTAGTACTAAATCTAAGAATAGGTGACCCTATTCTACTTGTGGGATTTCTAAGTAGGCGAGGGCCATAATAACTAAACCCAACTAATAATAAACTATGAAAAATGTATTTTCTTTAAAGGAAACTCATGGCAGATGTTTCGTGTTGTGATACGCATGGCATTGATCCGAGTCAATGACCTTAGATTATATGTTTTCCATACATTATTTTGTTCTGACAAACGGCAAATACTTCCTTGAAACAACGTTTACAGTCATCACGGAAAGTGCCTTCAGAAAATTGCAATGGAAATTTTTCAATTGAGTGCCTACATCGTCATGGGTATCAAGGTATATAATATGACTTATGTTTGTATGTAAATCAGTGAAGGGGGACGCTGTAAGTCGTGACTCATACACGTATTTTCCAGGTAAGTACTGATGATTTCACAATATATAAACAAAATAATACAGCAGATAAGTGTAGATTATATAAACCTAAGACGTTTTCATACGACTGTAAAGACGTATATCTCATGACCACAATATTATGTTCGTAATTGTTACTAGCTTTTCTTGACACGTGCGTCAGTCATTATTACTCCATATAAATAGGTGTATTATTATACACTACAGTACAAAATTATGTGACTCATGAAAATCAGTATTCACCAGAATTTTAATTAAAATATATATAACTTGACGCGTAATTATTAACATGTATATGTATGGTGTCTTTGTAGAACCAAGAACACTCAAATTCGTTGTTGAATATTTTGATTTATCAGTAGGTAGCTACAAAAAAAAAACTGGAATCTAGAAAAATCTAGCAGGCAGAGGAAAATTCCTAATACAAAGGCTGAGTAGGAATCGGTAGATTTATCTTCCTAGAAAAAACTTTTCAATTAAAATCTGGTTTATATTATGAACGAAAACACGGTGGGAGTGAGATTGTTGATGTATGTTTAAATTTCTCACAGTAGGTAAATATCTATTGTATTCCATGTATTTTTCTCATTCATTCAATTTCAAATCCTTCTAGAATGAACATTCACATATTCCAGTCCGAATCAGTCCATTTCCAAAATATGTTTTTGATACACAATTTGCTTTCTTCATTGAGATAAATTTACTACGTATTATAAAACATATCTCATATAAGTTTCGTCTTCCGCGTTGTTTCATCATCAATCACGAAACACTTCACGTGAATATTACCGCTTACTTAGCAAAACAAGACCCACTTTATCCTTATCAAATCAAAACTACGATTACGCTTTTCAGGTTAGGTATAAACGAGAAGCATTTCAGAAAAGTGAACATAAATATAGGAAACCCGTTCTTCACCTTGATTTAAACGCAAAGTAATTCATCCATCGACAGCTCACCTAGAAATCCTTCAATTTATAACTGTTTATATTACACGTAAACATCGATACGCGATTTAGAAATCAAAATAAATAAAAAATTTGAACGTTTTCTAGTAAAACGTTTGGGAACTCACATGCAGAATCATGCATTCGATCGAAAGAAAAGCGAAGGAAGTTTCAATATGTATAGTAGGTTAAAGATCAAAAGAGATGGTCCCGATTCCATAAAACACAACTAAGCCTTGTGCTCAATTCTGGCTTGAAGGTATGCCAGAATAAGTACCTGCTATCAATTTCCCAATAAGATAACACCCATCAGCTAAAAGAGTGCTGCTGTAAGTGTTAAATGTAATATCTACCACTCTTGAGTAAGATAGTTCATCAGTTACTGAAACAAGCGCTGAAGGTGTTCGTAAAGGTAATACCAAAGGTTCATCAAACCTTTTATAGGATTGTACCTTTGTTTACAAACATTCCCGCATTGTCAATGCTATAATCACTGTCTGACATCTTCATAGATAGGACTATAACAAATATTTACCAAGAAATAATGTATAAATACAAGAGATAATTAATAGATTGAGTAGATATTACTAGAAATAGTATTTAAAAAGGTTTTGAGGACACTCGATATTTACTGCATTTTATCTAAAGACAAGGAAAGGTGTTTAAAGGATCATTTATTAAGATAAGATTGGGGAATTCTATCAAAAAAAGGATATGAAGTCATTTGTCACGCAGCTGTAAAAGTATTACTGCATTACAAGTAATTTTATTGTACTTGTGTCACAATTACTGTTCGTGACAAGGCTTTTTCTTGTATAATAATGTCTGATTCACGGAATAATCTGGAGAGATCCTTGATGACTCAGGTACTCTTCTTATATCGTTGAGTTTGTTGATGATAGCCGCGTGTAATGGCTTTTGTTTCTATAATCTCAGCGGTAGGTAAAATAAAGGCTGCCTTTCCACTTCACCACTCGCATTAAGCCTTTTGATAAATAAAAGGCGTTGCAATATCAGGTAAATGTTGAATCAACTTTGAATTTAAAGCTACCTAAGGTGACTTTTCTGAGTCATAAAAAGCTACTTTTTTACTTAAAGATGTTTACAAATATTTTACCTAATAACGACATATTTTTCCTTGTTTCCTTGAAACAATTCAAACCAAACCGTTCGTGTTTTTTTTATCAAATCGCGATAATGTTGCGCGGATATTATCGTCGAAATTAATAGCAATAACGACCAACAGAGTGCAATCAGTTTCGCAAGAGTGAACCAGGACTTCATATGACGCTATGATTACCCATCCTAAAAGTACGACGCAAAATGCTTTTAATATAATGTAGGAAATTATCATTTATATACCGTACGGTACTAGGTACTGTCAGTACGTATATTATTTCAGAATGACTGCTCGAAAATTCACTGAAACTGCGCAGGAAAACGTAGTTGTGTGCATAATTACTATCAATTATTTAATTATTGTTTCACTTGTGGCCCAGTGGTATCGGCCGCGGCTTACAAGTTGTAGGTCGTGGGTTCGAGTCCAGGCAGGCGCTTTACTTTGTGTAAATTATTTCATCACCACTGCTCTCGAAACGGTGAAGGAAAACATCGTGAGGAAACCGGCATGTCCTAGAACCAATGATTCGAAGACATGTGACATCCACCAACCCGCACTGGGCCCGCGTGGTGGGTAACAGCCCATTCCATCTCACAGAGAGTAGGCCTGTGTCCCAGCAGTAGGAACATTGATAGGCCGATGATGTGATGTGTGTTTCACTAAAATTTACACGCAGAATTAATTAAATTTATTAAAATCTTAGGTCAAAATTAATTGTGATGTTCTGTTACCTACCAACAGTGTAGGTTATGTACCGTAGTGAGGTCGTTTTAATAAACGTCAATGTAAGTCTCATATAAATTTTAATAGAATTCAATGTAAGGTTAAACTGTAATTATCTTAATATTAACTCGTAAAAACGACAAATTACAAATACAGTCGATGAAGTTTGCAGCATCATCATCTTCCTGCTCTTGTTCTATGTTACTTTAGGTCAGTGCCGACACGTTGTGTTCTTCCATTCCATCCTGTGAACAGTCACGCTATAACTGACTCCCTTTTCTTTCTATAACTTCTCGAACAAGTTTGCATATTATTATATTAACTCCATATTCATATCTCTCTTTGTTCCAATACAGAATTATTTATCTGCAATGCACATCTTGGAACCCTGGTACTTTAAATGTCCACGATTCCACAAAACTATCGGTTTCCAAGTAAAATTGTCGTGCCTAATTACATGCATATAAGTTAGTACTCGAGTAGGCGACAGTGAGGTTTTGCCTTGGCACAGTTAGGTCCGCTATTTCACAGCTGTGTGCCTTCCCGCTCTATGTAGCACTTACAATCATGGATTTAGAATTGCTAATAAGAAGTATGGAATCATCGAACATGCTATATCAACACAAGGTTAAATTTTCCGAAATGTAAATCAGTCAGTTATATGTATATAGACGAATTGCAAAAATTTCAGCAAGTTTTGCTTAGTAAACGCATACGAAGAAGAAACGTGTTTGTATATTGCCAATTGCGTGAGATGTCAATCTGTTTCATTATAATAAATGATTTATCGATCAACAAGGAAGTATATCGCTGAATATAATAACGATTATATTTTTGGCATTCAGGAAGTATAAAATAATAATGGTTCGGTCGTTGGTAACCAAAAGTGTTACTTGTTCTAAAATTAGCCAACTTATACCAATGTATTTAACAGTTCAAGAACGGTCTTAAAATATTTTCTAAATGTCACCGACATTCATGAGGTGTGCTTAGAGGTTAAACAGGCTGTATATTCAAGTTTTTATCAGACAAAGGCTAGCTATTAAGCCATGTGATTTGTTCGTGATCAATTCGACGTGCTTGAGCATTGTCTCTTATTGATTTGTTACTCACAATGTTAACTGATTTATTCATATAATATTATTTTAATAGTGAGAATTCAATTTTTTTTGATATCATATTTTTTAAACTGACTTTAAAAAAATATTATCATCATTTAGAACTTGTTTTATAAAACCCAAACTGATGTAAATTACGGTTTTTTTTAAATAAAATGCAGAACAAAACAATTACAACAATCTTAAATTATTTCCGCAAACAAAAACAGTTTTTGGCTGCAAAAATTATAATGCCAAAATGGTTTGTGTGGGAGCGCCTCACGCGGCCTTTCATAACAGTTGGCATGACTAAGTCGCGTGATTGCAGCACCGCCTGGCCCCAATACTTCGCTGAACTTGACACCCATCATGTAGATTTAATCTGGCCCTTAATGCTGTATGGAAAGAGCATAATAATTATTAGACATCAAGTTACCAACTTTCAACATTTCGACACGAATTCTGACAAAAGTTGCTATGTCCCAATCACAGATCCTGTTGTTTCTATGATCTGTGGTCCCAACACTTTTTACCGACTTAGAAAAAATTGTCAGTTACATATTTGTTTTGTTTACTTTTTCTACATCTGATCAACAAGTGTTCTCTTGACCCTTTGATCTACATTTCCAGACAAAAGCTAGGATAATCCTACCAGATGTGAGTGGGCGTTTAGACTAAAATAGCTCCTGAATTGGGTGTGTACTTGTGTAGTGACGCGAGACCTACATTTTGGAGTATGTTTTTAGTAATAAGCTATCAAGATTATGATAAAAAGTTCCTATTTATAGAAATTTAATGCTTAACTTCATAATCTGGCCTTAATGATAGCCTTATACTTCAGTAAGTACAATATATAAATGGTGGTCGGTACTTGCCGAGCTTACGATTAAGAATTGCAGTCATATCTTAAAAATCCATAAAATTCTCCTCAAAATTCGTAAGGCTATTGTTACAGTAGAACCTCCAGGGCTGAGGTCTTAAAAATGAAATAAAAACCAGTACCTACGTGTGGGAATTTAAAGTTTAAACTTTTATCAGACAACAAGCACTGTGACGTCATCAAGATAAACAGAATATTATAAATTATTGTTTATATCGGTACCTTGTACAATCTAACTAGATATATAGTTGTCATTTCGAAGGTAAACGAAAGGATAAAGACACCGACCGATGAAATCAGAAGATTGATAGGGCATTACGTATAAGTAAATATAGTTCACTATATCATGGTGACATAAAACCGACAGACCTTCAGATCATATAACTATGTACTATCAAACGGATACTGTCTTACTTTGATACAAAATGATATTACAAAACTTTTGAGTACTGAAGAGGTGATGATAATCTTCGATATTGTATAAAGTCTAATTCTTATAAAATAGAGGCATATTTAGATACACTTCAGAACTATTTGAGATGGCTTTGGTAATGATCAATGTCGTCAAGCCATTACATCTATCTAGCTTTGCCGGGTCTGCATCTGTACGAGGTACCTATGATTTTCAAAAGGATAGTTAAGTATTTAGTAAGTATAAATTGCTGAAAACAAGATGTTCGGCGATCTTCGGCTAATCTCGTAACATCATACAACACGTGAACCATTAGCTTGTTGATTGAATGACTTAATATTTCGCAATTTGTGCCAAACACTTATCTTGATAGGCAAATGTAATCTAGTTTATTCTTTGATGAAGAGTGATGGGTTGAAATCACTTCGTATATAAAAAGATGCTCTCACAAGACTTAGTAAGTACATAGTAAGCGTTATTACGTGGAACTCATTGCATATAGAAACAGTGATGTCACAAACTCCCAATTTAGGTCCCCCTCGAATTTAAAAATCAATACACGGAAAGAGAGAGAAAGAGAGGGAAGAGAGAGAAGAGAACTTTACAAGTACCTACATAAAACATTAATTGCCAGACAAAGGGAAAGGATATACGAGTAACAGCAAACAGAAATTTAGCACGTACTCGTATAAATTCTAAGAAACCAGTACTTAAAAATTCAAATACTCTTAATACCAAGAATATAATCAAGACCGTAATAAAGAATAAGCAACTTCTATAAAAGGAAAAGGCACGAGTAGAGAATAGACCGAATAGTCAGGATAAGTCACGCGCTGATTGCAAAGAACAAAAAGCATTAATTGCAACGTGACATCGTTAAGAAAACTGTAATTTGACTCAGCTGCGCATGCACTTAAATTATATAAAATTAATGAAAGAAATAATTGTAAAACTCAGCTATAAACACGAAGTTGGTTTGGAGATCAATTGAAAGTTAAAACTTTAAACTTTCAATAACGATACCTACGGGTGTAAAATTTATATAAATCAACCCGACATCAGACTGATAAAAAGAAAAAAAATTGTGCGCTCTCCTAAAGTAATAAAGGCTGATGCGCATGTAAAAAACTTTTCTGAGGACTTCTTATTTTTAAAGCTGTGTTTGTTAAACATCGATACATCATTGCCTCTTTAGTATCTCTGTATGAAATAATTAAAATTAGCATCAGCGTCAGCAGCCGCTAATGTCAATGACAAAATATCAGCATCAGCAGATGTGAAAAAAATGTGCATCAGCAACAACCCTGGTATGAACCCACGTGTATCCACGAAACAGGGTATTTCTCAACAATTACCGTTGATATTATTGTGTAAAAGCATATGCAAACTATGAATCACCACAGGATAGAGGATGATTCAAATGCGTCTCCGAAATGACTACAAACTGAAACTTTATGCAAGCATAATTCGATACTCTTTACTGAAAAATCAGCGTATATTTTTAGGAGAACAACTCATTACCCCATGTGGTTAACTGGGTCGTCTGTGGTGAATCACTCTGTATGGTAAACCAATCTTGTTTGCATTGCCGGATTACTCCAAAATCATTGGCGGTAGTTAGATACAAGGTGTGATGTACTTGTTCTAATTGCTTGAAAAGTGTACGTGGTCTATACAGATGAAAGGGAATTTCGGCACAGTTTCCTTTTTGTTTTTGGTGTTTTTATACTGTAGGTAAATTTGAAAAATCTGGGATGAAACTTAGCGTGTCAGAAAAATAAAACTTAAAATTTTTCGATCAGATCTTATCTAAATCTCTGCAAAACTACTGCTTTGAAGCCTACTTAACCAGCTCTCTCTAAAATCTGAAAATATTCTTTTAACAGATGTGTCTTGAACAAATTCAGTGACCTCATTTCTTGAGAACACCTTCACAGTTGCAAGCGGAAGCTTAGTACAATGGTACAAAGAGGATATTGAAATTTGAACTTTATAGCGATCATATTACAGACGGAAGTTAGTTATTAATTTAAACAAAGTACAGGAAAAGCTGAAGTAAACTTTGGTCACGAGTCACGACACCAGTGCCTGCTAACTGTTTAAAGTTAAAATAACTTTAAATATTCAGAAGTATTAATTTTATAATTATTTATAATGCCATTACTCAGCCACTGAATAAAAATTCAATTAATAAATTCAATTAATATTGCGCAAGATTCGTGACTTAACTATGTAGTTTTCTTTGTGTTCTTACATAACCTCAATTACTCGAGAGTGCCGCAACAATTGCGCAACTTAAACTGTACTTGCACAAAAACTGTTTAAAAAGAAAACTATAGAAAGTAAACCACTCTATGAAAGCTAAGTAGAAGATTTGATACAAAAACTCGTTGGCCAATTGAGTATGAAGTTTTATTTAAACTATTTTTGTATCCATCGTCAATTTAGATCTGTCAATCACTCATTTTAACTGATCAATTACTAGTTCGTAAGTTATGACAACACATCTATTATTGATTGATAGAGATTGAAAGTATTATCAAACTTTCTTCGGTTGATTCCTGGGTCAACATCCCGGTGTGATTGATGGTGGCATGGAAATATTTTATGGTGAATACGTGCATGGTGTGTCGTGTGTCGTGCGTACATGACAGAGGTAGGGAAAATGTTACAGGATAAATAAGGAACCATTTTAGGTAAGGTTACTTGTATATTGTTACTAGCTGCATTCAATTAAATTGCAGAATATATTTATAAATTATATCCTGTGTTATTCCGTTGTAAAAGCTATATTACTGTAAATATTTTATCCCAATAAAAAAATTCTAAAGTTATGAACGTTTTACTGTTCGAATGTTTTCGTAAGATATCGTGTCATATTTACGTGTTCAATAGATTGTCGATCAAAGCGTATCTACTACTAGATACATTATGTGGCATGAAATAAAAAAGAGCCGGGGGTTTTTGTAGGTTTTGCGTGAAAGAGTAATAAACATATCTACAACCATCCAAACTGTCGCGTTTATAATATTGCAGTAAAGTAGCATTATGCTATCTCCTAGCACAAACATTGATGCTGATTTTGTCACCTGTGATGCTGTTTTTAATCGACTTACCAAAAAGGAGGAGGTTCTATGTTCGACTTCATGTATGTTTTTTGTCCTGTGTGTTCACCGATATCTCCGTCAATTGTAAACCGATTTTGAAAATTATTTTTTTGTTTGAAAGAGTATGTTCTGAAATTGGACCCATTTTAATTTGGTGAAGATTTGATGAAGAACTTCGGAGATATACAACAGAACTCTTCAATAAATAACGGCCAATCTCTCGGGATTGCTGCAATCGCATTTCTGTTTATTGTTTATACCATATAATTTTCATAACATAACATCACGCCACTAGGCTCTAAAGGGGTATACAGATGTGTACAGTTTACCTTGGTACACTCTCATTTCACCAGTTACGTTCAGTTTCATAATATTCGGGAAATTTATTCTGGAATTATAGGTACTAGGTAGGTACAACTAAAAGGTGAAGAATAAAAACAACTTTTTTACAAAAAAATACTACCGACTTCCAAATAAGAAAACTACAAAGTGAAAAATAATTTTCGTTTTGGAAGTCGGTGTCCATAACGCAAACTACCTACCAAAGACACTGACTTCTAAAACTAAAGTTATTTTTCTTATTTGGAAGTCGGTAGTATATTTTTGTAAAAAAAGTTTTTTTTCAGACAAATTCTGTAAACTCCTGTAACACAGGTCTCACCTAGCACAGGAGTCAGGGTTTCAAATGGAAATGTATAACTTTTTCTTTGTGTCAATAAAAATATTTTGTTATTATTTTTATTATTATTATAAATAAACGAAAGAAAAGACCACACAAAAGTACATTTTCATTGTTATGGTTCACCTTGATACATATTACATTTATAACTTATAACCCCGAAGGTGAATGATAAATATCTTGAAGTAACTGGATATTTTTAAGGCGACTGATATACATCTTGGAATAACTGGATTGTTCCAGTCCGCTCTTATATTTGTAGATATGAGCAATATTTTATTTTATAATAACTGTTAGATATAGTTTGCAGGAAGTCACGTTTGAAGTTTGCTGATATTTAATTAATAAGTACTTATTATATTTTTATACACGTCGAAGATCTAAGTAACCGCTATTATAGTCTACAGATATCTCAATCTATGGACCGATTGCATCTTGTATTAATTGCTTAATGATTTTAACTAATAATTTAATAACCTACGCGATTAGTTAATCAATTCCAAAACGAACTGGTATTGATTGTACCGCTTCTTTAAAATACCTTAAAAATTACAGTTAGGTCAATTAAAATCCTGTAGGTCAACAAGAATTGTAATTATAGCCCTTAAGATAGGTATTCGATTATGTTTCCCTATTGCTATAAATGAGTCTATTTTCCTGTTTCCGCCATACAACACCATACATTCCATACGGTATTAATTTTCCCCAAAATGCATAATTAAATTTTATTCTGTGGCAGGAATAATTTTAAATGAGGATGTCAACATTAATGGTACAATTTCAACGTATGTATAACGGGCTGGTGTCCGCAAATCCAAGTCCAAGCGTTATTTGATCCATCCCAGCTCCTCAAGGAAGACCAGCAGTGTTCTGGTGTTACTGACTATCTCACGGACCTGAGAATTAAAATGTGTTGAAGTTTTTCATATTTTCAAAATATTATGAGTAAAACTTACTAAATAATATATTAATATTGCAATCATCTGACAAATCATGAAACGTGATCATTAAGAATGTGCTTGAACCGACATCGTGTAAATAACAAATCAGGCACCTATCTAAATAATAACTCCTTGAACTTTTAATCTACATTATGACTTTCAAACTCACACACATGTCATAATAAAGACTGTATAAAGTTTATACATTGAATTATATGTTTTATAATACGTGGATATTATAAATGTAAAGTAATTTCAAAGGTCTAAAAAAACCAACCTTTTAAAATTTCACACAGATGACACCCATTTTACAACCATTTTTGATAGTTTATGATCTGAAGTACCTAGAAGACATGGATTGATCCCTGGAAGACTTGCAATGAATCCTGTTTTCAGGTTATAAAGGCCTAATAAATTGTGCCCACAACATTAGGTATATCAAACTATGTGATATACGTAACTGCAAAGTATTATCGGATATCGGAGTGTAACCGATCCCCGGCAATTTAAAAAATCGCCTGGTTAACAAGCCAAAACCTTTACAAAAAGGCCTGCATGGTGATGGGACTCGGTGTTTATGAGTCAATGTTTTGAGTTCAAAGTCACATTTATGCAATCAACACAATCAGGCTTATGTGGGTTCTGTACACCCTGAATAAGTAAGTACCTTAACCCACTTTAAACAACTCACTTTCGCTTCATTTGACATCCAGTACTTTCATTATTTAAAACTCTTTGACAACCGATTCGTTTACCTTCAAATCCGACAACTGATAACCAACTTTATCTACTAGCATCAAAGTTGTTTTTTAACCGGCTTGATGATTGTCACAAGTTTATAATTCGCTTTCTCTTGAGTGTCAGTGTGAATGTTCACAGTATGTTATAGACAATCAATTATTGAATGTTACAGTGACATTCAACTTTTGACCTCGACCTTTGGCTAACAAAAGTCGGTTAAAAATATCATAATAAATTTTTCATAATATAAAAGAAATGACCAAGCATCAATAAAATTGATGTTGTCACGCAAAACTGACATTAGTTCTCGTAGAATATTTATGTGAAAAAAAAGGACGTCAACGTTTAATGTTTTTGGTATTTTTAAGGTTCCATAAATTATATAGCAAGGTGAAAGCTTGCATGTTACACTGTGAAGTTTCGCTTTGGTTGTTAAAATGTACGCAGATTTTTTCATTGCGGTCACCTTTGATCGACACGTGTTGTTAAGCCATATTGCTTACTAATTAGTCGTAAAATGATGGATTGTAATTTGTTTTTTCTTCACGCATTCATTTTTATAGTTCGTACGTAATAGTTACATTGGTTTTTTAGAAAATTAACTCATATTTTACCAAAATTTTATCTCTGGATATTCCTCTTACAAACATCTTACAACACAACTTATTTACAAGTTAATTAATGAACAAAACATACGAAGGATTTACAAGAAACTCAACTATCAAGAACCACAATTATTCATCGAAGTTCCTAGACTATGTCCATAACATTATGCAATGATACTGTGTAACAGATCAATCGGAATCGTTCGTAAACAGAACTCCAGTATCTATATAATCAGTGCCAAAAGTTTACGATTCTATAATTTATTATTCATATGTAACTTGCATATTATTATAAAGCTATGTTACGACTGTGGGGTTTTCAAGAAGAGCTTATTTAAACAGAAGTAGTTATCATCATCCTCTTGCTGTTATTCCAATTTAAATGGTGTCGACGAGCTTATTTTTTTATTGTCTATAGGCTCGTGCTTGACACTATTGATGGTAAACGATGATTTGATCGACGGTGAAGCACACTTGCCTAGAAGAAACCTATTCACTCTTGACTTAAAGACCCCAAGATATTAGCTATCGGGAAACACAGACTCCGGCAGGGAACTTCCACTCCATAGCTTTACGCATAATAAAAGTATTCCCAAAACGTTTCGTGCGTATGGGTGGGATGTCCACCATGTACCGATGGCGTATCGCCGTACATCTGGTTCCACTTCTTCTAACTATCATCGTCGTCTCAGTATTCACCACCATCCCAGCTTTTTCATCTTTTACACAATACAACCGTTGGTTGGTTTGTGAGCATCTCCTCATCTCACAGTTATCCACTTTTATTTTCAAAACTTATTTCTCATTAATCGAAATTAAAATACCACGTAAAACAACCACAAGAAAAATACCACGTGAAGAAATACCATGTGCCACAATAAACACCACGGCAAACTGCTTTCAACACTACAGAAGGAATACGGTGATGTAATTGTACCAGGAAAATATTAGGACAATCAGAGATTAGCTTCTGCCTACCGCTACTTGATTACTATGGCTGTCAGTCGTCAGTCGAGTTATCACAGTCATCTCACGTGACTGATTGCCTAGTACCTAAACAATACTAATGAAAATATTATATACTTCACTAGTTATAGGCTGGTTAATAAACTCATGACTAAATAAATTAGTAATGTAGTATTTTCTAAGTCTTAGAATTAGAAATCTTCTAATCCCCATGAAGTCACTTTTCAACATTGTGTTAATATAAAATGATGATACCTATTTATTATATTTTGTCACGATACCTATACTATGTTTAGTTTTTTTGTTAGTGCCATATTTAATTGTATGGATGAGGATACATAATAATATGCAAATAAACAGTTGTCCTCGTGCCTACGAAGCAAGCAATGAAATCATCCCACCTAGAATATTCGGTTGGCAAAAGCAATTGTTGAATGCTTTCTTTGCAAAACAGTAATACAAATATAAGAAGAAATATTAGTTTCCCAGGATAAAACCTTTGCAGTGTGTATATACTCTTAAAAAGGTACAATTGCGCTCATTGCAATATAATGCTTTTATTATAGCATCACTTTAGGTGTCCTAGGATCAGTGAAAATTTACCACGAGTGGTTGTGAATTTCACCAGCAGCCCAGCCTTTTCATCTTTTACACAACACAACCGTTGGTTTCTTTGTGATCTTCTCCTAATCTCACAGTTATCCACTTTTATTTTCAAAACTTATTTCTCAATCATCGAAGTTAAAATACCACGTGCCACAATAAACACCACGGTAAACTGCTTTCAACACAACAGTAGAGTACGGTGATGTAATTGTACCAGGAAAACATTAGGACAATCAGAGATTAGCTTCTGCTTACCACTACTTGACTACTATGGGTGTCAGTCGTCAGTCGAGTGAGCACAGACAGCTCACGTGACTGATTGCCTAGTACCTATACAATACTAATGAAAATATTATGTACTTCACTAGTCATAGGCTGGTTAATAAACTCGTGACTTATTTTCTTACTTTTTGAGTTTAGTAATGTAGTATTTTTTAAGTCTTAGAAATCTTCTAACCCCCATGAAGTCACTTTTCAACATTGTGTTAATATAAAATGATGACACCTATTTATTATATCGTGTCACGATACCTATAGTATGTTTAGTTTTCTCGTTAGTGCCATATTTAATCGTATGGATGAGGATACATAATAATATGTAAATAAACAGTTGTCCTCGTGCCTACTAAGTTAGCAATGAAATCATCCCTCCTAGAATATTCCGTTGGCAAAAGCAATTGTTGAATGCTTTCTTTCTAAAACAATAGTACAAATATAAGAAGGGTTTCTAACAAAAACGTTTACGGTCAGGGGCCCTTTCCTCGTCAGGTACGAAATTCCTCACGCACTATAAAGTGAACAAAAGAGAGCGCGTGGTGTGCCTATTATGCCTGCTATATATACAACTCGGTTAAAATAACTGTGCACTTGGCGCATCACTCTGACGTTCGACTCTCGCTGTTAGCGCACGCGGCGAACGCGGTGCGCCGTGCGGGTAGGGGGGAGATGGGGTCGATGACAGTCGATATGCACAGTTATTTTGATCGTGTTGTAGAAAGATACACTACAATAAGAAAAAAGGGTATGGAGGGATAATGCAAAAATCTTACGAGACGTTACATTTTCTCCCGATTCCCACCTACTGCAACCCACGTTAAGGAACTTCGTTCCAAAAGTCTTAGCTGCCCTTCAAATGGTATTTACTTAAAATAGAGTGTAAATCATTTGGTAGGATTTAATATTGGAAGGTTTTCAAATTACAAGTATATCTGCATTATGCCGCAAAAAACGTGAACGGTTGTCTACAGCTAGTGCAATGCGGTAATATCAAAATGCGGAGTAAGAGTAGGGTAGTGTAGTAGGGTAGACCCATACCTACGAGTACATTATTAATCACCGCCAAAACTCATGTCTGCGCATTTTGTAAACCGAAACCAGTGCACATATGCCTACATCTGTGAGCTCCCTTTTTGGGGCGAGAATATAACTAAAAAAGGTCTAGAGAAGAGAAAGTCGTGGTTTCATTAGACCTATCTAATATTAAATGTTTCGTATTTAATAAGTTCCCAATAGATTTTAAAGGTTAAGAAAACATACTGAAATAAAAAATATTAATGATAATATCAATTAATTGTCCAAGGTACCTAATTATTATTCCAAGGATTTCTTATATTAATATTGTATCAAAACACTGGACAATGAAATTTAAAATTTACATTTTTAAATTCACAACTCTTGGTCAATTTTCACTGACGCTAGGAGACACCTAAAGTAATGCTATAATAAAAGCATTATATTGCAATGAGCGCAATTGTACCTATTTAAGAGTATATACACACTGCAAAGGTTTTATCCTGGGAAACTAATTTCATTCTTAGGTATTTCACTGATGCAGATGTCTCAATTAACCATAGTGAATCGCACTAGTAAACAGTGTAAGGAAAATATGTATAAAATCATTCTAAGTGACATACTTGTTTACATTTCTAATATTAGGTACCTACGATGCGTAAGTCGCAGTGCTTTCAGGTGCATTTTCCTTTACTTACTGTTTTTACTATTAGGAGAATACAGTCGCGTAATGGAAACTTTGGTACCTATCATGTTATATTGTTCTAAATGTTAGGTTTAAACAAAATGGTATTTATTTTGTTTTTGTTTTGTTATCCACGCCCATGTTTCACTGCTACCTGCACAACAAATGCTGAAATGGTAACCTTTTTGGTATGGGCACGCTCAGCGTAATTTGTGTTTGTATTTTTTTTTGTTGTCTTGTATCTGTGCCGAATAAATGTTTCTCCGATCTATTATTTCTACATAAGCATTGGTTTTCTCTGACTGAGCGACACTTTTGCATTATTATCAAGCGAAATGAGTAAGATAAACTTAGAGAAATGAATCAATATGACATCTGATACATTATACCTTATTAATAGAAAGACTTAGTCAAGTCTGACTACTGGGTGATTCAGCGGCGTCTCCGGTACAGTCTCGATCTTCATTTATTTGCACAAGACTATGCCGGCCGTTGCATCGCCATAATGTAGGTATTATTCAAGGTTATGAGAAACTTTTTTACTACTGATTAATAACTTTTTTGTGAGGTTTTTGATGAGATTAGGATGCAATCAAGTTTTTAATGACCTGATAAACCTTGATGACTTACTGAACTTAGTTTGATTGAGCAAGGAAAGCCGAAATGATTTAGAAAAAATGTTTAATGAGTCTCATCTCTTTTGTAGTGTGAGATTGGTATACTTTTAAATAAAATGTTTTTCTTGCTATTTATTCTTTGTGTACATCATCTCTTAATCATTTCAATACCAAAATAATCCAACCACTTACTAACACTCACCAGAGCTCACAGTCGATGACAAAGCTCCATGAGTAAGAAACGATTCTATTTAAAGCAAAAAGGGCCCACATTCCCCGCCATGGATCCAGGCTCACTTGTTTTTATTATATTCCTCATTTAGAAACAAACCTAAATAGAAGAACTGAAATGGATTGAATCCTCGACGTTCTCACAATGTTTTACGTCTGCACTTCACGGTTGGTTGGCTATGGTGTCGGTTTGCCGTAAAACCATATTGGAATTCTATGTTCTTGCCACAAAAAATAATTGAGTTGATCCTTTATGTGCTTCAACAAATTTTAAAATAGCTTGTCTTTCTATTGTGTGTATGAACGATCTTTTCGGACCCAACCAGCTTTAAACGGAGCCCCGACGTCTTAAAGCGTTCATTGTACTAGTGTGAGAGGGAGATGGAGTTATACAGGACGCATAGCACTATCCTTTTTTCACGGCGGAATCAAGTTGGCATTAGTAAAGCCAGAAGAACTTTGGTAATATTTTTATTGTAGAGTTAATAGAAAACCGTTACGAAAAGATAAATATAGAATTATATGTCAAGAATGAAATGAAGCCAGGTTATACGTAACTCGCCAGGTTATCTAGATCAATCATAACTTTGCTGTATTACCTAAGATTGGGGACAATTCCAAGATATTTTAACCGATCAATAAACGCAATACACTGGTTCCTGGGGCTGGCTTTCTCTATAACTGGATCGTACTTCCGCAGAAAACGACCATACTAACTTTGGTCTTTACCAGTGAAAGGTGGTCTCGCATGTATTGCTCAACTATAGTTACCGAACCGGACGGAATTATCACAGCTTACTGTTTTTGATTGGTAGGACAAACTTATCATAATTATGAATATTTGTGTGATTAACAGATGTTCTTGTCTATAGACTGACCGCTTAACTGAGACTATTCTGAAGTAGCTGCGCGGTACGGAATAGGGTGTATTTATTTGTTTATTAAAACTTCATACAACATAAAATTACATCACATCACATCATCAGCCTATTAATGTTCCCACTGCTGGGCACAGGCCTCCTCTCTGTGAGAGGGAATGGGCCGTAATCCACCACGCGGGCCCAGTGCGGGTTGGTGGATGTCACATGTCTTCGAATTTTTGGTTCTAGGACATGCCGGTTTAAAACACGGGTTAAAATTACATAGAAGGACTTACTGTCGCTGCAGGTCTAGTGACCTGTCAGTTGATAGTTCGCTGATGGGTGTCAACATCGCTCTTGCTATCTTAAAAACGGTTTCAGTTAAGCGGTCAGCCCATAGAAAGTTCTTCAAGGGATAAAAAACTGCTTTCTTAGACACCTATATCTTATGATAAAGACTGTATTTTCTAAAGGGCTTTGCAGGTCTTATCTTTCTCTTACAGACAGTTCTGGGTTCATAACAATTTTCTAAATCCTATTATCATGTCGGGATTCTACCTTTTACCCAACTTGACAAATTCAATCAGCTCACATTCGGCATTCGTGCTCACGATATCTAGACTAGTAGTTAGTTTCGCTTGATTGAAAATTAGTCTAATAATTCTCTCCTTTCTAAGCGCGACTGATTTCACTGATTCGTAAAAGTGTGACCCATTACATGCCAAATGGCCAAGTGTTCTTCACGGTTTTTTAGAAATCTCGGCTCTCACAATAACTGTATAACATTCTGTTATTCTTTTTGAGTCGTGTAACTATTAAAATAACATTGTAAGTTCGTACAAAATATAAAACTAATATGTCATCAAATAAATAAAAATATTTTTTGAAAGATGTAGATATGTAAGTATTAATTTTTTCTATAAAAATAAAGAAAGATCGACCTACTAATACGGGTATTACAGTAGGAACCTACGTGCTAAATGCTTAAGTAGCCACCGCATTGCAATAAAATATATCTTTGTTTATAATGAAACTGCCATGACAAAAAAGCGTAAAAAAATAACAGTGACTTACTCAAGCCAAAACTTTACAATTGACAAAATTTCGAAACACGTCACAGATTAACATGTTTGTGTTGTATCACACTGATGTTCTATCATAAAAATGTCACATTCTCGGTTATGAGTGATCGCAATATAGTCTATCTTCACGATAGGTCATAATATATTACAAAGTTCGTCAGCATTGACGCAATATTTAGAAAAGATTTCTGTACATACGTTGCTCTGTACGTGGTTTTACGGTGTTCTTTGATTAATGTTATACAAACGTGCCGTAAAATATCACGTGTGCTTTTATAGTTTCTTTCAGTCACATTCGGCCGTCGTGATCTTCTAATCATTGTATATTAAACTTTCTGGAGCACTCAGTCACGTGTTTTATATAGTTGATACTTTTAACAATTGTCATTGTTTGGCAACATTACTCTGGGTTGTTTCTCTATATAAACTATGATGATACAACGTAGTTATATACTCGTAACGTTATATCTGATGTTTTGAACTAAGAACTAAAAAAAAAGAAAACATATTGAAAGGACCCTCTGCTTATAATGTCTTAAGTAATCTTGCAGCGGATTCGTCGCGTTGTCTCATGCACGTGGAGATTGAATGATGGAGACAGATGCGCAAGCACATTGATTGTAGAATAAACTCAACCATATCCATGAATCTTCAAGCGACAAGCTCTCTCAAGCTAATAGATAGAATAGATTCTTAAGTCTAGAGGAAATATTTATTAAATCTAGAAATAACATTATTCCACACCCGTATGGAAGTACATAAATCAATCGCTATCAAAGTCCTCACGGGTTTCCCTTCCCTTCCCCCTTACTCTGACAAGGTCTTCCGTCGTGACTTTTAAAGGACATCCATATTTTATTCATTTATTGGCGTACTGACATCGCTTGTCGACCTTTTGTTTACTTCAAGAACAGAAGTTACAGGTCAACTTGAATTGGGTAAGGATATCGTGGAACTAAATTATTTATAAGTACTTTGAACTTTGCTTCCGTCATAACTTCTACATAATTATGTATCGCCTCAAAATAAAGTGTTGTCTCCTGTCAACAGTTGGCTTTGGATGAAACTTTTGTATTAGACCTTGGATCATGATCAGAGAATAGAGCACAACTTAGTTTCCTTAGATTGATAACCACCAACCTACTGCTATCATCATTCTATTGACAAAGTCTTGTACTTTGGCCTGACGACATCATTTACATTTTCAGCACTACTGCTGAAAATATAAATGATGTCGTCAGGCCAAAGTACAACTGGTAACGAGTCTGATGTATCGGATTCGCCAATATGCAGATATTGGTGAATCCGAGACATCAGACTCGTTACCAAGCCATTAAAAAAAAACTGCAGATCCGAATTTCAAGAGACCCAACAACAGGTTGCTTGCGAAATAAGATCCAAGTGATATAAAAGATCAATTAGTACAAAAGTGCAGTTTCGCTGCATAAGCGTTCTTGGTACAATATCGATCAAGCCGTATGAGGAACAAGGTCACACGTGTCACGGCAAAAATGATGGGTTTGCATGTTTGGAGGCTACTGAGTTGATTACGAGGACAGTGGCGTATTTAGGGAGTAATTGCTGTTGCTTAGAAGTTTATTATGAGGTGGCTTTGAGTAACTACTGTTATTTTAATTGAAGATGGAATAGGGTAAAATCTCATGTCTTTCAGATCGAAATTGTGTTGAAATGTATTGTGATTCCGGTTTCTCATCTGTTGAATCTTTTTAGAAGCTTTCGTTGGGTCTTCGGTCAACCTAATGGGTAAATTATCTTCTTTAGCATCACAATCGTCCCAAACTGTGGCCTCGTGGGAGGAATAATATAAATGTCGCTTAGTAGAATGTGAAAGGCATATGACACATAAGTAATATAAAATGTAATAACTGCACATACCAGGAAATGCTTTCAAATTATTAATTAAACAATTATTTTTATTTTTAGATCTAAGTTTCAAGACTGTCATTTCCTGGCAATCTGATTCAAACAAAAAAGCGCCATTGTTCAACTCTTTGATATTAGTTCTTGCATTATTATTGATTGCATTATGAATGTTGATCTTTTGTAGGTTTACAACACTGAAGGCAGGTACTTACGTAGAGAAGTCTTACCTGTGTAATCTATTTATCATCCAGGAACCTGATTGCGTCAAAGGCGCCAGATACATTACGTCAGTTTTAGGGTTTCGTCACAAAGGCTAACAACATTGAATCCTTATGAAATCCTAGCCCCATAACGACATTCTATTTCTATAAATAGTTCATTAAAGCCGACTAGAAATTGGAGCAAATGTTTAAAATCTATGTCGAGTTAAATAAATTTTCCATGATGGATTTTTTTTCTTATTCCTCTTCATTTTTGACTAGACAACAGATGGTCTTTGGTTTTGGCGCAAACTTATTGAAGACTTTCCAAAATAAATATGTTTGTTGATACCGAGGAATAATTATAGCTAAGCTAGCCACAGCACCAGCAATGATTCTGAAATTGTATCATCAAGAATTACAAAGGTGTTATAAAATTATAGCTAAGCTAGCCACAGTACCAGCAATGATTCTGAAATTGTAGCATCAAGAATTACAAAGCTGTTATAAAATTATAGCTAAGCTAGCCACAGTACCAGCAATGATTCTGAAATTGTAGCATCAAGAATTACAAAGCTGTTATAAAATTATAGCTAAGCTAGCCACAGTACCAGCAATGATTCTGAAATTGTAGCATCAAGAATTACAAAGCTGTTATAAAATTATAGCTAAGCTAGCCACAGTACCAGCAATGATTCTGAAATTGTAGCATCAAGAATTACAAAACTGTTATAAAATTATAGCTAAGCTAGCCACAGTACCAGCAATGATTCTGAAATTGTAGCATCAAGAATTACAAAGCTGTTATAAAATTATAGCTAAGCTAGCCACAGTACCAGCAATGATTCTGAAATTGTAGCATCAAGAATTACAAAGCTGTTATAAAATTATAGCTAAGCTAGCCACAGTACCAGCAATGATTCTGAAATTGTAGCATCAAGAATTACAAAGCTGTTATAAAATTATAGCTAAGCTAGCCACAGTACCAGCAATGATTCTGAAATTGTAGCATCAAGAATTACAAAGGTGTTATAAAAGTCGTAACAATCAAGATTGAAAAGTTTAAAGTAAGTTTTAAGTTTTCTTAACAAAGTATATATAAATAAATAAACAACAAGACAATAAAACCGCAAATGCCTCCCAGGACAGGACACCCGAAACGCTATAGGAAAATACCAGTCGGGAGTGCATTAACCCGGCGAGTGCGATGCACTTGTTACACCTGATTCCATCGTTAGGTCTACTTGTGGAACATTAAACCTTCGTATACTATGTACAGTAACGTCAGCTGTGATACATAAAAGGTGTAACGACTCCGAAGCTAAGGTGCTTTCGTTTTTTTTTGTAAGAACATTTTGCCGATATAGAAAAATGACGGATGTTCTGAATTTGTTTCGAAGAAGATAATTGAGACGGGTGTTCGGGTCTCCGTAGCTCCCTTGGCTACTCAATTTTCGTATACTTTATTGGGATTTAGAATAATAAATGCTACATTAAATTAACATAATCTAAACAAAATGAAAACTTGTTGCTCAAGGAAGTCTCGCAATATGCGAACCTTCGTTTAGGTTGATAACCCATTTGCATATTCGATATACCCTTCAACCGGGGAAAAACAGCAAGAAATTGCATTAAGCGTCATTTCAAAACACAATCTACAACAAATATTTTTCCTATGCAATAAGATTGTGACATCTTTATACACCCAGTTTCAACCTGCTACGCTTGATGATAATACCGAGTGATAAATGCATCAGGGCCTAACAAGGAATGATTATGTAAATAGATCTTTATTACTGCAACAATTAATTGTTCTCTTACTGTTATGGTTTCATGGTTAGTTGATACCTTCGATACGATGTAGGAACAAACAGACAGACGAATTCAATCAAATAAATAACACAACCCACAACGTATATTATCTTCATGTTTTGGTTTCTCAGAATCAATGTTCCGCAAAACATCTTTTTGATTTCCAACTACAGGACGCCGCAAGATATAATTCACATGGGTTTCTTTAGTTCCGGGCACGGTGTTTCTCTGTGTCTTTTACGATAACGTCAATCTTGACACCGTATTTCGAGTTACACAAGAGTATACCGTTACTCGAAACGCTGATTCCTGATTCAACCTTGGCTGGTACAGTGTCGCCATGTTGTTAGTTATGTTTTATAATAAATAATATAAGGAAAATAATTTATAAAAGGACTAATTGCGTCATGTCGAACCGACATTCGGTTTAATTGACCGCAATGGGAATTTCTGCGTGATCAAAGTGTAAATTCGTTCTCGGGATGAAACTTTTTATGTTCATCTTAGAACGTATTAAACAGAATCCGCTCCTTCACCTCTGGTACTTTGAAAAACAATTTTAGTAACTACGTATTTCATAAGTTTGATTGAACTAACACCTAAAACTACTTGACAATTTTGATGCGATGTTTGCCGCCAATTAACGCTTGCTTTGCGGTTCCTAGAATTTATATTAACATTTATCATAGTAATTTGTCATTTGATAGTCAATTAGTTTTAGCGTAAACCTAAGTATTAATTAATCAAATGGCTCTGATAGTAAACTAATGCCTATAGACTTGCCTTGCCTCTGCCCAGGGCAAGGCTAGCCCAGTTAGTTACTATTCTAGGTGGCTACCTTTTAACATTCAAACCTTATGAATAGTTTCATTATCTATACAGTGGTCTAACATGGCTAACCTTTTTCGCCAATAGCACCTTTTGGGTCTTCTCACAAGTTACACATTACCTGGGACTTTTCTACAACGGTCTTAATGCCCTCATAAATCAGTTGTGAAAAAGGGATAGTGCTATTCATCCTGTATATGTCCGTCCCTCTCTCACACTAGAAACAGAAATCATTGTAGGCACCCTAGTACCTCGTATTCGTTGCTTTCAATACTTACAAAAGCAAGGGATCAAGTAAAAGACATTGTCTGTTGTAAAAACATTCTGTGACAACTAAAAGGTGAACCCAGGTACTCTATGAAGAATATTATATGGTAATATTATCCCATGACCATAATTTATTGTTTTTCTAAGTTCGTGCTTGTTTGATAATGTAAAATAGCTGCTTGCATGTGCTTAGTATGTTCATCCTTAACGGTTTTTTAATGGAAACGTAAGCACCGATTCGAACCATGTTTATGAAGTAAATGGATATGTAAACAACACGACCATTAGCAACCGAATAGGTTAGCCTAGCCCTGCAGTTTATCTACGTAAATAGCAAAGGAGGAAACTATTCATAGAAGGTATATAATTTTGTACCTATTCGAGAAATATTAACCTGGAGATTTGGCTAAGAGCCTGCAATATTATTTATTAGAGAAACATTCAATAGATATGAAAGGAATCTGTCAATAGTCACCATGATTGGTAGATGGATGGATAATCGTACGATTGCCACAGCTATTTCGATAAAAGTTTCTGCTCTTCAAGATTTTGACATGACGTGCTTGCCTTCAAAAACTGACAAAAAACACTTTACCTGTTCTTCATTGCTTCTTAGGTATATCGATGAATAACAAACCAACAGATTGTATTTTATGTAGCGGAGTAGTTTTCCTGGTATTACGGAATATGGCAAAGATATAAAGAGAAACTCCGTTTTCCTTTAACGGGTTTGCATCAATAAAACCCCACAGCGATTGTATCGGCTGTCCCAAATTTTATAAAATTTGTTGTTTTGTATTTCATTTATGCATTTGAAACTTGGTACCTACCAGCATTTTCCTCTGATCGAACAGTCGATCAGGTATTACTTGTCTAGGCTCCTAGCAGTGCCATCTTAGTTGTTAACAGGCTCGTATTCCAGCTGAATTTACTTACTTACACATAATGCAGGTAAGTCAATTAATTGAGGTATAGAGACACTCCGCTGTATATTATAATAAAACATAGCTTCAAGTTGATTGTTGTCTGTGAACCCAAGGTAACAATGACTCCAACCAATTTGATGTAGGTAGTCGATTAATTCAATTTCACACTTTGATTCAGGTTTAACCTTTTACACAAAAAGGTTGAAAATCATTGTTCATGAATTTTATTACAGAGCCACTGAAAGGTTAACATACATACCACAACAGTGTTGTTAAAAAAATACTCGTCATAAAGGACAAGAAAATAAAAGTCATTTAAATGATAAAAGTCAATTCGATACCGAGTCGTCTCGATTTGATAATTGCCATCGTTAAGCACGTTATCGATTTGTGTACGGTTAAAGTGTTGAGGATGCGGCACCGTTCAATTGGCGAAGTGGTACGCGCACCCGTTAGCCGGTTCGACGTAGCTACGACGGTTTAGTAACTGCGTTTAAAAGTACTTACTCAAATTACTCATCAGACAGTGGTTGAGGAATCGTGTAGAATTAATGGAAAAAAATGACAGATTCGCCTGCAAAATCCTTCTTACTAATATTAAAAATGTCAAAATCTTTATGATTCAACGGCTGCTTAGATTTGGACGAAATTTTGGACACAGGTCGTAATGGTCCGTGGTCTGAATTAGGCCATTTTATGGATATTGTTTATCCCTGTAGTAAATTTTGGTGGGATACAATTGTCGACTTTAATGCAGACAAAAGCAAGAGCTAGTATATTAACAGACAAAGAAATGCCATAATATTGACAAAAAGGTATTCTGTTTATCGCATGCTTCGTCTGTTAAGAACGTTTACATAATAACTCGTGTCTTTTTCAAACAACTGAATACCGATTTTGCGATGTCTTTTGTTTCTTAAGCAGCCTTTAAGACTGCACCCAGACTAGACATGAGGTTCTAGAATAATTGCAAATGTAAAGGTGATGTTTGATATTTGTCCAAATGCTATTGTAACGATTTATTGATAGAATGTTACTTGACCCAGCCCAGGTTATGATCCAAGATTTTTCAAAGCTCTTCGAGATTCACAGGACTACCAATATTGCCTTCCTCTCAAGTAGGTATTCACTGAACAAGCCTGAGCAACTTCGACCACCAAGCGTCTGGTTCCACTCACTGGTGACATAACGCTATTCGATCTGCATCTGCATGTTTTTTTTTAAGAACATGTTTTTAATGTCATTAAGGCTCTCGTGTGGTTTGAAGTCACGTTTCAGACGCGTGTAGATTTTTTTTTGCGGCTGTTGGTAGGTAACCATTTCTGCTAAGTAGTAGGTTTTTTTTCTCTTGATAGATATTATTATACTATTATTAATAATCATGGGTAATACTGTGAAGGCTATGCGTTCTTAAGTATACATAGGTACTTTGCTAGTATATCTTTGGGCTCTTTTACGAATAGACGGATCTAATGTAGAATTGAGTATAATGATTCCATGGTTTTTGTTATTGTGATCAACTAGCCATATCAGCTATTATATTCTCATGATCACGTCTTCTGACATTAATATCTTCCGAAACCTTTTTGCGTTGGTGTTTTTTGATTTCAATCATATTTTTCTACTGAGTACCTATTATTAAAAGTAACCACAACAAGAAGCACTAGTGTGACTAAAAAAAAGACTAGAGGACTTACTGCCCGTAGGACAACTTAAAACCACCATGATTCCGGTGTGACAGAGACGGAGCTGTACGAGACGTATGGCACCATGCCTTTTCACAACGAAATCATGTTGGCATTGTTACGTCAAAGTACATAATTACCCTGGTACATAATTATAAAGAAGAATACCTTGGTAAGGCACATTGTCAGTTTGAGGCGTTTAAGAGATTTGAATAAAGATTTTTGTTTATGGTTTTGTACACATAAAAAAAGTCTTTGTTGGTTTTTGTATAAACGATTCCAACTAACGGTTTACTGATTATTATGAACGTTTTTCTTCTGAATTAGGTAAATAATATAATTATGAAGTCAGAGTTCCAAGAGAGAGACCTCTGTTAGATCACCATTGAGCAACAACTTGCAAAAAAAGACCTTTTTGCATAAATTATTACCACGTAATCATTACAACCATTACTTACAAACAGTGGTAATTGAGTATGATATCTATGACTTTAGTTCTAAAGTTTGGTTTCCTTTGTTACAGATGCCCCGAATGATGCGAATTACATGATATGTGGCGTCGTGATCGCGATGGCCCTCGTTGGGCTCATTATAGTGCTGCTGGCACTCACAATAAAGTAAGTATAGAAACACTGCATTTGTATATTCAAAGTTAATGGGGTATTAACAACGGGATGTAGAAGCCTTAAATTACTGAAATGCTTTTAGTAAGGACTACAACCGTTCCTTTAAAGTTCTGGTATAAATAAACGATCAAAGTCCACAATATAGGCATAACTAATTGTTTAAAGTAGGCAAACGATCAAACGATATGTATACTTTCGATGAGTAAGAATAGGCAACAACGAATTCAGTACCTGCTAGTTAATTTCCTCTTTAAAATTAACGTTATTATTTTTTTATTTATCCCAACAACATTGATATACGCAATTTTCGCAAAAAAAAAACTGGAATACAAGCCAAAAGACTGATAAAATAAGTACATCGATCTCCAATTTTTCATATCAACGAATATCAAAAAGTCATAAAAAGAAGCATTCTCAAAGCACTCACATTTACGATAACTTCGCAGTCGTTAAATTAAAGATATAACGTATGAAAAAATATTTATTTTCTTTAGTAACGGTTCCTGTTGATTGATTTGGGCAGTAAATCAAAGCGTATTGACTGTAAAATCGATATGGTAGCCAAATTTGCGGCATTATTGATTAATATTACTCCAATAAGATCTCACTACCTCTAGTATAAATAGATGAAAAAGCTAAAGGATTGTTGAACTTGGCCGATATTTTACCGTGTGATTTATATGATAAAGATGGTTCTAGAGTTTTGTCTCGCCGATTTATTTAAAAACATGGCAGGGAAATGCGTGGGTAGGTAAAGTTTCAATAACGTCTGTTTGTTTTAAAATATGTGTTTCAGTTGTTTATGGGAATGTCTTGGATGTCTTCAATCAGAAGTGATGTCAGTCCAATAATCTTATGATTTTATTGAGACATCTTTGAGGAATCATTTGACAAGATAAATTACCTCTGATGGTAGAATTTTCTATAAAAAATATAGTTCTTTATATTCATGTAAATCCAAGATTTACGTCAATGTAAATTACAAAACCGTTCATAGATGTATTGATTTCAACCCATAGTTATTTGGTATTTTGGTACCTTTATTTGGTTTTGAAATGCGTCTAATTTAAAGTTTATAAAAGTTCAAAAACAGAATAATTCCCTCTCCTCGAACTAAATATGTTATATTTCAAAGATTGCGATCACGAAAATGGTTACCGGGGTTGGATTTGAACCCATGAACTCTCGATCGCAAGCCAATGCCTTAGCCGACTATTGTAGCTTTTATAGTAAGGAATTCATGCCAGAATAATAACAAAAGACAAACGGTCTACATTTTGATGAAAACTGTTAGAAAACAGGTTAGTGACTCCTTATAATTCATAATCCCGAAGCAAAGATGAATGATAGGTGTAAAATACAATACGAAAAGTTTTGTTAGCAACACCTTTATACTTGATACTGACCCCGATTTTGACTTGATCTTAATATCTCCTTTATTGTCAAACGAGAGCACAATCGTGGGTGATAATAATGTTAAAAGAATTTTCTAAATTGATAAATGTTCCCAAATTGAGTCGTGATTTTATAAGTATGTCACTTTTGGTGGAGGACAAAGTGAATATATCAGTCTTGAACAAATTCATGCACAAAAATATTAAGTTTCTGTTAGCTACGGTAAAATATATTCGTAGCTTCCTTGATGCAAATAAACTTTTTCTTGATCAGATGGTTGTGCTAAAAGTAACGAAGGTCTCGTCGTGAATTTTGTTGAAAACATTTTAATGCTGTCCATTCATATCTTCTTTGCCATTGAAGTAAAACAGATTCGATGTACTAATGATTATAAAATTAATAAATGTAGGTGAAGTACCATGTAAGTACTACTGATGTATTGGCATTGATTGATTTTAGAATACGCAGCACTAGCACATATTATGCGTACCCAAGCATCTTTAATAACACTTGCTATGTCAATCCGATGATGTAACACCTATGTATTATTTCTTCTGCATGGATTGGCTAAATAAAATATGTAGACACGTGTGATTGTTTATAGGAAGTACGCAATATATTATATACGTAGATGCACCTATAGATATGCAATTTAAACATTTTGCTGCAACTTTGGCAAATTTACAGAGTTTTGCGATTCTTAGGATTCCCAGTCAGTAGTGTCATTCGTACTGACGTTTAACGTTTAGAATGTAATTCTAGAATTATTTAAGATGACATTCGTACTCCTATGTTATGAACTTCATTATGAGTTTTGTATATTTGAGAAAATAAATGCATCCGGCATGTAACATCGGTCTGCACTTTAGTTAAATTTTAATATTTGTGGGTCAGTTTTTCGAGGAAATTACAGGAACATGGCCAGTATATTTGGCGTCAATGTATTTGCAACACACACAAAATCAGCTCATATGCGGCAGTGTACTGTCATAAGCTGATGACGTATGAGTAAAAAATACTCCGTGGTGCATGGTTACTATTATACTTCTTATAAGTTGGTGTTCTTTATCAGTAGTGACGTCACATTCCCCACTGTTCGCTTCAAATACCATGAAATATAATCGTTAACTGTTATGCCCATATTGAAATGTTTCTGTAGAATATTACACAATACTGCGATGACGTGACTGACGTATGAATTATAATACAAACGGCTTGCAGCGTTCACAATTCAAGACTAATCGTAACGTCAAGGCAATAGAATGGCAGAACATCTGTACCGGGTTACTTCAAGGATTTTGCGAAATGAACCTCGTTTTATTCGACTACAGTCTTGTATCTACTTTTATCATGGCTTGTTTGTATGAGTCACCCTTTGCTGTGTTTATACTGTCTATAAATCTTTCGCTTTGTGTACAAAATCTGCTTTTAGTTGGTTTTAGTAAAAAATAATTAATGCTTGGTCCAGATGGGTTTGGTTTTATTTTTTTTAAATAAGGATTTCAAATAGACCCACCTGGTTGGTATATTTGAAATCCTTAACGTAATTAAAATAAATTCGATATATGTAACATTTAATGTAGTTTGCCAAAACATCTAGGTATCTGAACATTATGTAATTCAAAACGGCTATACACAATAAAAACTATGACCTGTTCTCTTAACAAATTAATAATAATTAATTAATGTTATGTAAGTCCAAAACTAGTTTTTTTTTATAAAATCATTGAAAGCTATACGTACTACCAACGTGCGGTATAATCCCCTCAATATGTAGGTAAGTTTTATGAAATAAACAAATTATTATCCTTAAAGGAAAACATGAATTTTAGAAAGCATGTTAGGTAGTACCTAACCTACCTAAGGTAAGGTACTACAAAATTTCTAAAATCACAAAATGATTTTCCTCAGAGGAAAACCATAGATTTTACCAGCAGATTTTATGATCAATTACTCAGATAATTTATGTAAGACCAGTTTGGCAGGATTTGCCGTATCAAGCTTAGAATTAATATCATTGTACTGGCGATAAATTACATTGTCCAGTGAGTAATACAATAGACAGAATGTCTGTGGGTATCGAAATCCGGGTCTCATTTTCATCGCGTTAACTTCAGATCTGTTTGGTTTTATGATTTGGCACCATTTTGACATTTTATGGCCCTTATTTTACTAGGAGGTCCTTGTTGTTATTCTACTATTTATAAGGCCCACTTTACGAATAACTTAAGTCAGAGTCAGCTGCTAACACGAGGTTAAATTGTCAATATCGTATGACAAACTACCAATTTAACCTCGTGTTAACAAGTGGGCCCACATACACGAAAAACTTATTTCCGTAGTACTTAAATGTGTTTTTAATAAGGTAACTTTTTAATTTATATTTTAACAATCGTAAATAAGTTTGCATATTAAGCATTATCATTATCATGCGTACTTGGAAAGAATTTCTTGCGCCATTGACTCATCGATGGACTTTTTACTATATGAGAGCAATTTTCTACTTATTGAATTAATTACCTAGACACTTAAAAATAGTAACGTTTTAATTTAGAATTGCTGAACGCACCTTTAGAAGTTACTTTATAAAATTGTGAAGGTATTCAGAAAAATAATTGGTTTTGATAACTACCCTCTATACTCATTGACATTCCAAGACTTAGTTGCCATTTTATTTTCTTGTGAATCAGCACTTTGAGCTCACAGGTTGTGAACTATCGAGTTCCGTATAATTTGGACATATTATTTTGTAGACTGGCATTCAACTTGCCTTATTTATTTCACTCATTATAAAGTGTTCTTTATAGTTCTTCTAACCCTTCTTCTGATATGAAACTAAACATGATTGACTTAAGTCTGATAAAATGTGTCTTCAAGGAGATACTATGGAAAATGTAAGTAAAGTTTTTTTAAATAGTTTTTTTTAAATGACATGCATATACATAAATTATGCTAAGACTTAATCCTTAGCGTTAATATTATTAGTAACTTCTTAAATAATGTTAGTAAAGACAAAATTAAGATGCTACCTACAATCAGCTAAAAGTAGCGAACAGAAGGCACATGTATGTCGTGACTGTGACAGGGAAGCTCCCACTCAGCATGATGCTGTGCCATAGAATATGGTACACAACGGCGCTGATTTTCAGTACTTGTATTCATCATCAGAATTCCAAAGTTATAGACATTGATATTCCGTTATTTTAACCATCAATTCTATAAACTAGGAAAGACAATGAGAAACAATTCCCTACAAATCCGGAAGAACGCAGTATCATTAATAAAGGTACTATTAGTGCCCTTGCTCATATTATTGTTAAGTGCATGGTC
This sequence comes from Orthosia incerta, assembly GCA_948252205.1. Lineage (NCBI taxonomy): Eukaryota > Metazoa > Arthropoda > Insecta > Lepidoptera > Noctuidae > Orthosia > Orthosia incerta. Next base: position 16,238,800 of record OX411748.1, read on the forward strand.
AGTTAGTTGTACTACTTAGTACGAGGCCCTTGGAATGAGGATATGAAGTTATTTTTAAATATCTATGGAATAAGTAAAATGGCCGTTCTATGAAGTAGGTACTTGGTAAATCGATGAGACTAATGACAGCTGGCATCGTGACGTTAGTTTTGTTTCTCCCTCTAGCATTGAGCTGTCATATATCTTCATCTCTGTCTGAAACCTCCTAAAAATTGCTTTCAATCACCATTATCACATAATTGCTTTGGTTATTATTTTTATGTACCAAGTAACTTCTTTGTATATAAAGTAACATATATACGTTAGCAGCAAGCTAGCAAATAAGCAGGTGATAACTTTTTACCAAAAAAATAGCAGTTTATTTTCCATGAAAGGATATCCGACGTCGTGATGGGTCCCTTATTTATCTCACATCTTGAATAGTTTTCCATTTTTTCCTAGATTGAGACTAGTATCCTAATCTAGGAATATTTTGGCAATATTCTGCAAGTTGAGAACTTGGCAATATTCTGCAAGTTGTGAACTTGGCAAATTAATTTTGGACAAGGAAATGTTTAACATTTATTAGACTGCCCAAGTTATGCAAAGTCAATGTCACGTTTGCGAGTATGTGTAATATCGTGTACAGTATAAATAGGGCGAACTGAACAAAACCAGAATATTGTGAAACTGGTTTTATCCAGTTATGGCTCTTCATGCTTTGCCCACTTCAACACTCGCCGAGTGAACCAGGATCAATAGTAGACGTCAGTGAGTATATCGACCAGTGGCGGCCTTTTGAAAGCCTTGACAAGATATTTATCGTAACATATGGCTACCTACTTCGTTCTTTAACATCCAAAACAGTATAAGGGACAGGGATAAGTATCAATTTAAGATAATTAAGTATTGAAAAACGGATCATTAAGTAAAAAAGAAAATAATTTGAAAACAAACACGGTTTGTGTACACAAGCTAATCATTATATATATTAGCGATTTTTGGATACTGCATGGTAATTATGTAGGTATCAAATTATTAAAGGAACAATGAGAGAAACAGAAACTCGAAAACAGTGTTTGTTTCCAAATAAACAAACACTGCTTTTGTATACAAGGTAATCAATATATTAGCGATGTTTGGATACTACATTATAAAATATTTTAAAATAAACACGGCTTTTATTCACAAGCTAATAACTAATGATATTTGAGTACTGTTAAGGCAATTTTATTTAAGCCCTTCACAATGAAAATCATATAGAGGGTTGGATCACACCAGATGTTCCTAGTAAACGTTAGTTTTAAATAAGCCACGTCCTTTGCTGATTGATATATCCGCATTGGTATCTCTATACCACTAATTAGTCCCACAGCTGGGTAATTGCGGACTTTAATAATAGTTTTGCACATGTTTTTTTTATTACAACCACTTTAGTTCACGTTGTTTTCGTTGAAACCGGGGTCATTTAAATTATTTTTTAATCCATCATCATGTAAAAAAACCACAGCTGAAAGATCCTGATGAACACTGTCATCTTTTCTGTTCTCTGGAAAATTTACAAATGCAGTATTTACCCACACAGTCTTTTAAAAAGCAGCAAGTAGAAAGTCAAGTTATAGCTATTAAATATTTTATAAAATCATCAGTTGTATTGTATCGGGACGAGTAAAATGTTTTGTCTTTTTGTCTTAACTTGATAATCAGCGTCGTAATGTCTGCACGATTTTCAAAATAATAATATACATCTATGTAAAAATAATATTTCTATTAGACAAACATTTTATGAAGGCAAAATAAACATTAGAATTCCTGTAGAAGCAGAACTAGTCGTTACATTGGGTAGGTCAAAAAATATAAAAAGCGTTACAGAAATATTTCAAGTTATTCAACTGAATTATGATCTGTGTCTGTGTTTCCAAATGCATTGAACACGAATCTCTTCAAAGTTAGAATGAACAGGCTTCTTCTGGGTAAGTTCACTCCATCGTCGACATGTCACTAGAGTCAAGAGCAAATCCAATAAAAAAAAATTGTTTAACACGCGTACATAATGGCGTTTATTATTAGAAAATTTGCAATTTAACTCATAAAGAACCCCAAGGTTTGGTATCAACGTTAGACTGGACGCATGCCAAATTTCACCAACCCGTCTGGACATTACAATAATCTCTGTTTATTTTTGTTAACCGTGCTGTTTTAAAATCGCAAATCACAGCAATCAAATCGCAATTACAGTTAAAAGAAATTTCTTGTCTCATCACTCCAAACGGGAGATTCACTTATATGTCAGCAATGAATCCTCAAAATTTATTTCTGCAAATAGTTTTGAACCCATATTTTTCTGCAAATTGTTAACAGTTTTGCTTGCGGTATTAAAATAGAACTAAGATCATGGCTCTGGAAGTTTTTGGCGAAGTTTTAAACTAATAAATTTGGGCTAATTGTTTAACTGTAGAGTGTATAACCTTTTAACCTTCTACTAGCCAGAATTTGATACGTTTACTAAACCTGCAAGTTTTTCCTTAAAAATAAGAAATTCTTAAAATGCCAGTGGATTTGCACCTAACAGTTATGCAGGATTGCCATCTGTTGTAACTTCAAGAGCTCCATTGAATACAACAATTCTGATGTTAACCACGCCAGTCAGAACGAGGTCAGCTATTGTGACCATCTACCATGGCTAACTTGTCAGGGCATGGCATTCCCACGACGAGGACATCAATGCATGGATTGATGATTAGCATTTGAAACATACCTACTGCCCTACCGACTAATGTTATGTATTGTGACCTTACCTTGCCTTAATTACCTCTATTGCGTGTTCGTCAACGTTGTGATGATCGAAAATAAATAGTTCCGTTTTCATTTTTTTCGTTTCGAATATTTTACGAACTTAAGTTTCTCCATTCAATAATTAGCTTTTCTTTGACCTACTAAAGACACGGATACAAAATATTTTTTGGATAACTTTCGATAAAACAAATGTCTAGTTTTTCCTGTTTGGAATGCTTTGTTTATTTTTGTACCATGGCTATTTTGAGCAGATAGTACATTTTTGGTAGATTACGTTAAAAGTGTCAACTTATCTAATCGGTACATAACAATACTATTAGTGTAGCAATAACATTATCTACTTGCTTTGCATAACAGAAAGCTGTGTAAGCTCTGACGTCAATGTTTGATCGAACGCTCTCTAATGCTTCAACGGGTTTGTTCGTTTCTTGATTTCTTCTTGATCCTCTTGTTTGTACTAAATTCAACTTACTTGTGGAACATTTACTCCTAGCACAACCTATGATGACAGTATCAATTGTTTATTAATAGTACCTACACAAATATTATTCCATACGGGTACAATGCAAAGGTAGTCTAAAATATTCTGCCATGTTACATATTATACAATTCTTGTTCGATTGTCTTGTCTCCTACAGGCCACGCAATTTGTTATGTATGAATGCGGCACACGGGGGCCGACATCCGTTGACGTCCAACTGTTTTCAGTTAAGCCACGACGAGCACATAACAAAGCCGTCGTCGAAGAGATCATTTGAATTTGAAAGACTTGTTCGATTGAAAAAACAATGAGTTAATTCGGTACACTTATAGAAAGAAAGAAAAACTTATTAAGTTCTTATATGTCAATGTTGTGTTCAAGTGTGTGTCCAATGTTATTGGTGTCTGCAAATGACAGGATAATGGATCGCTCGCGTCTGGGACTCGGTCGTCGTTCGCATTGTAAATGTGGAGTTTCCTGAATATGGAAATAGGTGGAAATGGATGCAAATTACAGTAACGCGACGGACTATTACGAAGAGCTTTCGCAGTGCGGGGTCGGTCCCCATAACATCACAATAAGGTAACGGGAGAGGTGCGTGTTCAGTCGCCACCCACCGCTGCGCGAGGCGTGGTGGCCGGCGCCACGACTCCGCTCAGCCAGTCAAATAGTCACCGTCGGGTCGGCCGTGTGTATTGAAAACTCGCACTGGCGCTGCCAGTGTGCGCCAAAACACTCGTTTCGCGCGGCTCACGTTGGCGATTTGCCTCAGCTGTCCTTACTCACAAGTCTCTTTTTAACCTGTGTCTGTAAAGTGTCTGTGCACGCGTTTCGATGCTCTTCTCTCCTATCGCCGTCGAGGCGATGAAGTGCAAAGAGGAAAACTGCGAAGTCGGCGTGGTGCTAGAACACAACTCCCTGATCGTGTTGTCTGTTGACAAGACCATCGTCTGCCTATGCGGAAGGGATAGGAACAATCCCTTCGAGCGCGGGTAATCTCATCGTTCTGCATTTTGATACGACTTTAACCGGTTATCTCGACATATCTCCAGGATACTAACAACTGGTAACAAGCACACAATGTTTGCCCAACACCAGTGATAACACCTGATGGTTTATAGGTACTAGTGAACCGGCCAAAGTGCTTGTCATACCAGGATACTACAGACATTTTCACATAATATTTAAGTTTATAATTTTATATTCTGCAACAAAAATCGCTGTTTTCTTAAATGAGAAACCTGTTTGCTATCATTTCAATATACTCGAAGGTTGTCTTCGATATGGTCAAGGCAAATGCCTTGCAATTGGCCATACTCCAGTCTATATAATGTACCTACATGTTTTAAAAAAACGGGCACTAAAATAACTGGACATTTTAATTTTGTGCCGTTCCGTGTTCAGTGATTGGCTATTTTATTATCCAACGTACACCGTTCTATTTAGAAACCAACAATTCTATTGAATGAGTCACAATATTGTTACCAGTGACTGACAAAAACTTGATAGTGGAGCTATACCTACCGGCTATGTTAAGGTATGTTTGGTAAGAATAGTATGTTGACCGCAAGAATCGTACAAGGTCGTGGCCAACAGTACAATGGCTTCTGTCGAATACTACTCGAAAGAACCAAATAACTTATTGATCATTAATATTCATGCGGAATAATTAAATTGTTCAGCAGAAACAATGAAAACTAATATTATGAATTTAAGTTAATTTTTGATAAAATCACTCAAAATTGGAACACTAGGTATATTTTATAATGATTTACGGCTGTCTGAGACAGGGGAAGTAGTTGTCGGGGCATGCGGAAATGAATGACAAGTAGATAAAATGGAACACATAAATAGTGTACGTAGAAAACTAATTAGTATACATACTCTGTCGTAACTAAAAAGGTTATACAGAGCGGAGGTAGAGCACGATAGCCTTCTATCTATATTGGTAACATGTTAACCTACACTGACTGGGCAGGTGTGGTGTGAGTGAGCAGGTGTTACGACTTTCTTCATACATCAGAATAACCTACATGAGGACCAATCAGTAAACACGGACATGCAAGACGTAAACAAAGGCCTGCCTAGAGATGAATTCATAGATCAGACAAACATTACCTGTACCAAGGTTATACCAAATAAGTTTGAAAATTTCAAAATCAATTTAATTTTTACAAAATATGGACAGAAAAAAGAAAGTTTTGAAAGTTACAAACGATCGATTAGTGACAGCGAAGACGACACGGACTTCGTTACGACCTCATTAAAGTTTAAATACAATAACATTGAACTGCAGCTTTCGATAATATTATACTTTCAGCTCAAGCCAGATAATGCAATTTAATTTAATGAAATTATTCCGATATTCGTTAGTTCAAGTCTTAATAAAAATGTACCCCTGTTGACTCCCATCAGACGTTTTGACGTCAATGCTAACAATTGTATACGCGGCTAATAACCATTTTATCAATATGGTTCATACTGAATGACTTTTATTGCTCGGCAATCACAATCAACTTCCATGGGAATTCTTAATTGGTTAGGTTGAAAAACAACATCAACGTCAACATTTTGCCAAAATCGCAAGCAGCAGAAAAACAACCAAGTGGAAAACACAGTTTCTACACAAAATAACCAGATGCAGAGGTTATGATTGTTGTTTACCCTCAAATTAAATAATGGCGCGAAGATAATAGATAGCCTCTGATTGACGCAATAAAAGGTCAGAAAAAATATTTGGTTACTAAGTAATTGACACTATGACTCCATAGTTAGCCACTTATAAACATCGTGCTCGATTGATAATACATCTGCGTAAGCGAAGCAATCTCTGAAGAAGCGGTTGTCAACTGGAAGATTCCAGTCAAACTGAATACATGTATTGATTGATAAATTTAAATGTCTTCTCATGACGAAGTACTTACTGTCATTGCACCAATGTTTTAAATCATGTACCGGTCATTTGAATACGAAAACATTTATTAAATGTAAGATGAAGGTCTGCTTATATTCTCACTGCGATGTTAACATCCGCCGGTTATTTCTCAAGCAGCAATATTTAAAGAAACACTTGAATAAGTAACCACACAAGTTCTGTTAGTACTAAATGATAACGAAACAGATGACATGGCATATTGAGTAGAAGAAACAGAGGTTTCTACATCGCGTATGTTATTATTTACGAACCAAACAATCATGCACCGTACGCACGAGCATATAAACCTTTAAGTTAAACACAATGTTAGTCTTTGTCAGTGCGATAAACAGAAAACTTTGGTCCATTCATGCAAGTGATTATGTTCAGACTGATTGTAATTGATATTCATAATATTTATTATACTTGATAAAGAGGAACAAACTCAGCATGCATGAGTAGATGTATGGTTGGATGCCAGTATTGCATTAACAGTCTGTTGATGTTAAATTATCCTGTGTAAAGCTCATAAGTTGGTATTCTTTCTATGCACATCTTTCAGGACAAATTGTATTTTTGCACGACATCCCAATCGATATCTGTATCATACTTGATATCCATTGTGCCCAAAACAATATTTCGCATGGGTGGTTAGCAACAGATGTATTTGAATATTTGATACGATCTGACTCGTCTATCGAAATTACTCGTTTGTATAGCTAAATAATCAACTTCTTTTGTTCTTTGAAGAAACTACCAGATTTTTTTTCTGTTTTATAACAATATCCTCTAGACGTCTCTCAAGGGTAACGACTTATAATGTTCACTACCTGTGTTTTTTATCCCGCCAGGCACTATTCGAGTCAAAGGCCCGGAGCTTTGCTCAAGTTAGTCGTTGCTAAGGGCATTGCACCTTTGCGCTCTCCCTTGCCCTGCAGCCCTACTTTAACTTTTGGAGTCGAAAGCTCTCAATGTGAGCCTCCCTTACTGTCGTGTGAATGCAAGTGTTGGTCGGAAAGAGATGCAAAGTCAGCGTTTTGTGCGTCTACTTTATCCACAAACCCAGCTGTGCGTAAAGTAGATATTAGCTATAGCTATACTTGACTATGCGTATTTATATTGTGGACTTTGAACTCGTTTAATGGTGAAATGCAGAACTCCCTCTGATTTATTATTATCTCTGGGATCGATACAAGCACGTTTGATTACTTGTATATCTGAAGCAGTTTTAATAAGGGCGTGTTCTATGTTTAGTTACTTCTTGTATTATTAGTTATTAACTAGATGCTAACAGTACAAGCACTGTAGGTATTGTGTACTCTTAAATGCTCACTCTTAATTTATGTCGTAGGTACTATTAAATTAACTACGCTGTAATATCTGTATGAAACAGCTTCATTATGATAAATGAAGCCATTTTGCATTTTTTGAAACAGGTCCAGAAACACGCAAGAATAACTAATTGCCACGGAATATAATTCAATAAAGCAGTTTTTCACTCACAGCCGTCGTAAATTTTGATATGGTTTTACCGTCAAGTTCCAAAGCAGACAAATAACAACTTATATAAATGATGTGAATCGGGACAAACCAACGGTCGGGCCTTCTGGTGCGTCATAACCACTACGATACGATAGCGTCGGGCGCCGCCGCCGCCACGCCAACATTCGTAGTTTTTCGCGGAAAACGGTCACATCGTCAACCACCCCCCCCCACGCCCCACTTCAGCCCGCGCTGGCGCCGCGTCATGAGCGCGTCTATAAAAGCCATGCGCTCCCCTCCACTTCAACTCAGACGCATGGAGTACTCCGTAGAGGTCGTTTGGCACGAGCGAGCGCTTTGCTAGGCACCTGCCGGCCACTCTTTACGATATAATTCTAGTCACCAACCGCGCAGCTGAAGCTCGCGTAACGCGGTCTGCCGCGCGTTCCTACGAACAGTGATATAGTGCAATAGCCTAATAACAACAAAATAATTGTGATAATTTATTTAAATTAGTTTTTAGTTACACGTGTCCATTAGACCGCGATACGGCTGTGAGTTGTGTGAAAACTGTGAAATTAAAATGTTGTGACTGCCCGACTGGAACTTGTTACCTGTGATCCAGCCCAGTGTGATCAGTTATTCTTGCGTCGAAGGACCGTTTGCAACCATGGTTGGAAATAACGGTACTATGATGGCGATTCGCATCGTCCACAGCAAGCTGCGCAAGCGGGAGGAGCATTCGGCTTCGGTACACCCAGCTGAAGTTCTTCAGGCTGCACCTGCATCGCAGCCGGAGCCGCTCGCCTTCCGCCAGCAGCCTCTGTGGCAGTTCCCGCCGCCGCTGCCCCCGCCTTACGTCTATCCTCACGATCAGGTGTGTACATAACATCAAAACAAACAAAAATAATCCCAAACATTAATACCTACTATCTAACTATTTCAAGAATCGAAACCAGTTCCAGCCGTTATACTTGACCCCAATACTGTTTTAACGAGCTTCAATGTCCAGCTGCAATGCATTCCAATTTATTCGCAAATCTCCGCTCGCCTCGATAACAAACAAACAATATTGAAAGTTGCACGTTGGGAAAGAAACGTTACATTATAATACGAAAGAAATCGTGACTGGTTCGACCCTCCCCGCCACTGAGAGAGAGAGTTGGTGGAACACGTAGACACGATATCTAAGTGCGAAATAAATTTAAATGTCGGGACACGCTCGTTGAATAGAAAGCTGCACAAGGCGAGCATGTCGTAACGCCCCGACCTTCTTTCTGGCCGTCTGACGAACAAAAGAGGCTAATGCAAACGTCTGTATAAAATTTTAAATAGTTAAAACACTGACCCCAATATCACGCTCTGATAACTGCTTCCCGAGGCGAGGCTTACCTGCGAAACGGCCCATTGATTTGTTATATCGAATTGTACACTATGTTTGTACAACGTCTGCATGAGCACACATCAAGACGGCACACCAGGAAGTAGATAATGCTAATGTGTCTTTGAATAGCGTATTCAAGGCTTGCCTCATTCTTGTTCGGCCTCAACATTACTTCTACTTTGCAATATTAGCTTCCTAGTCGTGTAGTAGAGCTTATTTCCAACTTAAACAAACTTGAACTTAGCGTAGTAGTTCGTTTCTACTTCCAAGTAACGCAAGAAAAGGCCTTTATGTTTATCTTAACAAAAACCGTTTCCTTCAAAGTATAATAGCACAAGCTTCTTTTATTTTCTCGCCTGACAACAGTTTAAAAATAGCGTCAGACAGAATTGTATTGTGTAACGTCTGAAGTTGGTTTACGCGGGGCGAAATAAATGTGGCGAATGCATTGGGGTCGTTAACGGATCGGAAATCTGGCAACCGTTTAGGGTCAAAAACCTTAGTGAACTCCCGAACATGTCTTGACTTTGGTGTAACAGGACTTAACGTTATTTTTCTATTGTTTATAGGACAACCTCATGCAGCCGCACGGCAACGAGCGTGCGAGTTTCCGCAGTCTTCGCAAGAACATCGGTGGTCGTTGGAAGCGACTAGTGAAAAAGAAGCCTGAACAGGAAGTTTACACGATCCCGCCTGAGCTCAAGCCACAGCTCAAACAGATATATGTGTACTAAATACTAGTAGTTATAGCTGAAGCAGGATACTTCGCTGCGTTGATCTAAAGGCGATGACATCAACCTCAACTCGACGGTTGTTAAACATCAACTTATATCATTACTCGAATATCAAAATTGTAAACCTGCACGGCTCGACAGCCACTCTTTCTGAACATATCCCTTCCGACCAATTAATTCTAATGACCAATGTTACTAAAATCATTTTTCTTTTCATTCACCACTTCATTGTGATTTAAAAGCCTAGAAATTGTATTATTAAGTATTAGAATTTGATGTTTGTGACTTTTGAGTGTTGTTCCGTTGCAGATCGTATGAGAGTGATAGTCAAATGAATTTAGTTTAATTAATTTAAAGCTATGAATGTGAATTAGGAAGATGCGGTCGCGCATACTAGTGACGAAAATCCAATAATTATGAATAAACAATTATGATGCCTTGTTAAATGTAATTTTTGACTAATTAGGGCATTTCGTAGTTCATTAACTTATTGTAGACATGATCGTATTCGTAATAGAACTCCGATCAAAATAGTTTATGAACTTATACATACTGTATGTATAGTGTGTGAGAGCTGAGGTTTGAAACATCTTATTGTTTGATGCAGTATTTTTAGATCATTCATTTTGTGTTGCGAGTGAGACTGAATAATGGTACAATTTTAAGTGTAACGTGACATTGAAAATTTCGAATAAAATACAAATATTTTCTGATATTATTGACTATAAGTATCAAATATCAAACAATATCACGATGTAATATCAAATAACCTAGTTGTTGAATGTTGAGTTGCTCGAATTGCTTTCGTAGTATAATTATTCAGATTTTCGCCCGGTCCTTACTGTGATATAATTAAAATGAAATGAAGGAATAAAGAAATATTTGACAGAAAGATGTAGTTTTAACTTGATTGCCTTAATACCTTGTCAATTAAAGTCTAGCAAGGGCCGACGGTCGAGAATTTTGATAGCTCATATTGAGCCTGATATTTTGATGAAGTAAGCTGATAGATAATAGGTAGAATTGAGCCATGAATATATTTTCTTTCATTAAATTAACTGTTGCTGTAGAAAAAACCATGTTATAACTGTAATTTTAACATCGTGAGAAGTTTTTTGTTTTGAAAAAAATGTAATCTTTCGTTGAAATATTGGAAAATAAATTCCATCATTATACTGAAGTTTTGTTTCCTTCTTACCTCAAACCTTGTTTATTTACAATGGTGACTAAACCTCATTGCATTGTTTTTGTTTGCTTTCACAACATGCCACAAAGGTACTTTGAGGTTATGTTCTTTTAAAATATTGAGGATTTCCTTGATCTACTAAATGAAAACAAACATTATTATGCAATCAAACGAATAATTAAGAATTAATTATTCACTTTTAATTACTATTGGGAATACAGTCCGACTCGAATTTGAAATCATTGATTAGAGTTAGTAATATACTAATAAACGAGAAGCGTCAGTTTTGAGGTTATGTTTACAGCGCCATCTATGAATGACTCATAGAATTCATTCGCGAATGTTAAAAGCGTCATCTACCCAACGGGTCTGGTTTTGTTTAAACTTGCGCCATCTATTGAAATATTATGAAACTACATAGCTACCTGTAGACGGTCTTCCCTAGTTTCATAATTTCATTTGCTTTATTCTGATTCTTAATAGATCCCGACTTTACCAATAGATGTCGCTTTAAAAAAACTTAAATAAAGAAGAAAAGAAACCTTGACTCAAAAAAACTTTATATCACCAAATATTATGCCGCAATTTATAATAAAGTATTATTTTTTATTAAATGAAAAAAAATACTTTCGTCTACTTTGTTATAACTATGTAACAGTGGACTGGGTCACTGGGTACCTACATTAATTATACCTAATTTCAATTTCGCAACAGCCAAATGTGGCCTACTTAAACATAAATGAGTGAGTAGGTGCACCTTCCCTTTTCGACACTAAAAGGCTTTGTAAATAATTAACCCGTTTGGTTAAAATGGAGCCGAGACCAACGCCCGCATGATGTCGGTCTCGACCCTAAACCACTAACCTTTGAGAGATTAGTTTGTATTAGGAAATTATCTTCTTTGTGTCATTATGGGGAGATGAAGGCATTCGCTGCGAATGTTTCAACTATTATAGGACTTAATGTTGATAACATGGGTATGTCTATTGTGATTGCTCTGTTGTTGTTATTTAATCAGATGTTGCTAGCTTTTGTGCCTATTGTTATTAAAACTATAACAGGGGACAAAATTAAAACTACGTGGACTGTCGGAATGTGGGTGTGTAATAGAAATAAACACCTTTTAAGGGAAGATGTTTTTCGAAATCCAAGAGTTTCTTTTTCAAAAATGGGTAGTTTTTTTTTGCGTTCCTGTTTGTCTTAATTCTTTATTGTACACAAAAAAACAACATGAGTGATGATGACATGTACACAGGCGAGCTTAACTAATAGAAGAGTTTTATACCAGCAAACCTTAGAATGATAGAGACATTCAGAGAAGGGCTGTCGCGTAGGGAATGTGGTAGAAAGTTCCAGAGATGCGCTGCAGTAACATAGAAGGAGCCATCATAGCGGCTGGAAGTGTAACGTGGGGTACGAAGGAGAAGAGAAGTCTAAGTGCGACAGGTGTCCCTTCGGGAAAATGTACTCAAAGCGTTCACGACGGTATTGAGGAGAATTAGGATAGTATAGAGAAGAGATAGGATATGGGTATCTCGACAACGCCGAATCGGAAGCCACTTCAATTCAGTCCGAAACGCCGACACGTGGTCTTATTTGCGGAGGCCAAAAATAAAGCGGATGCTCGATTTCTGCAGTCGCTCGAGTTTATTTAGGAGTACCTCCGTTGCATCGAGAAAATAGAAATCCGCATAGTCTATGAGCGGATTGGAGGAATAAGAGATTGAGCAAGAGTGAAATGATAAGAATTTTTGGATACGTTTAAGAGACTGAAAAGAGTAGAGAACCCTCTTACTTACATCATTAACATGCACCTCCCAAAATATGTTAGTATATACTCCTAGGTTTTTCACGCTTTTCGAATAACATATAAGACTGAATCATAAACTACTGGCGGGAGGGCTAAGTGATTTAAAAGGTTGAGCATGTATCTACCACCAACAATGAGCTTAAGCGCTCATTGTTGGTGGTGATACATGGTTACACTAGTCGAAAATTCTTCTATACAAACGTAGTCTAGGGATTATTCCACTGTTTCACGATGTACGTTCAAAATAAAAAGTGATATCAATATGTCTTATCATTGTCTAGCCCTGTATGGAAGCAAAAAAGTAAAAAAAAAGAAAATTATGAGCTTAGAGAGAAAGTTCCACATTTCGACACTAATTTTAATGCATTTTTGGGCGCAAATAAATACCATAAGAAGACGGAAAATTGCAAAACGGCCTCCATACAGGGATAGATTAGTAGTTCAACAATGCAAATAATTTTATTTTGAACAGATAGATTTAGTAGTTTTTTCATGATATCTAGACTGCCAAAGGTCTGTTAATAAAATTTCGCGCGCTCGGTTTCTTCCTAAATCATTATCCATTTCGCTACAAATTTGCAAAAATTGGTATTCGTACGCGAACTAGCTTCCTACTGCTCATTACAGCATCTATCTCTTCCGCACGTGTTGTCGGTTGTTATAAAATGCATTTTAACCCCGCGCACAAAATAGTTCGTGCCGTCGACTAGTGTACCCTTAAGATTTGGTGGGGTTCAGTAAGAGTCCAAAGGATTTGGCCCACTTGTTAATATTTTCAAGGTCACTATTTATGGCAGGTACAGCCCCAACCAGATCACCCATTTTAAAGTGTCGATATAGCTGCAAATCGTCTGCATAGAGATGATAGTTCGAAATTAGGACCTTAGTGATAGCATTTATGAAAATTGAGAAGAGGAGAGGAGAGAGGTCGCCATCCCGAGGAACGCCCGCAGTCAACTCGCACGATTCAGAGGAGTCCTCATCGGATCGAACAGACTGCGAGCGGCCCCGAAGATAAGATTTGAACCACTCAATTACCGGAGCAGAGACATTTAGGTTGCACTAATCGATCATTCTTCCATACAAACGTAGTCTGGCGATTACTCCACTGTTTGAAGGTCTACGTTCAAATTAAAGAATGATATCAACTTATATCATCATTATCTAGCCCTGAATGGAAACAAAAAAGTAAAAAATATACCTACTTATATATTTAAAAGTTATGAACGTCGAAAGTACCATATTTCAACACTAATTTTAACGCATCTTTGGGCGGAAATAAATACCATAAGAAGAAGGAAAATTGCAAAACAACCACCAATACAGGGATAGATTAGTAGTTCAACAATGCAAATTACCATTTTTTCATGATAACCATACTCCCAAAGGTCTGTTTATAAAATTCCGCGCGCTCGTTGTCATCCTAAATCATCATCCATTTCGCTACGATTGATTATTATACAAACAACAAATAATTGAGTTTCCGATTTATTGTGTTTACAATAATTTGTTTATTCTGTTTCCGAACGTAACTTTGAATGTCTTTGAGAAACAACAATGCAACAAATAGACCATAAACTTCATAAAAGATAGCTTGATCTTACTGTATTGATACCACAGAGAAACTTACATATACGATCACTGACCTCTAATTTACAATGATAGAGGTCAGTGTATACGATTGATACTGACAGCTGTCGCAGAGTTCAAGCTATCTTTTATGAAGTATAATTATGGATTATTATTTTACTCTTTGAAAGCACCTATTTAGAGTGCGCGCAAGATAATCTGCGCGCGGCCAAAATCGGAACTAATCGTTTGTCATTTATGTCAGGTGTCAAGAGAGTGTGTTGTATTTCGTGTTTTTATTCGTTTCCGAAGTAAATAATCGCCATCATTATGCCAAAAGTAATATAAAGTGCTAGAACGGATGTTATCTTGAAGTGAACAAGACAATAACGGGCCTACGGTACCGTTTTACAAAGATAAAGCCCGCGTTGCTTATTTGGCAGGTAACTTTTAGGGATACCATTATACTAAAATTATCCTAAATTTTCGTACTATCGGTAGGCACCGGTAGTACAAAAATTTAGGGCAATTTAGTATTGGTTTTTGGGTGGTACATAAATATACCAGTGGGACAGGACCGGCATCATGTAATATAATGCATCATTGTTATTTTGTTTGAGGCGTTTCTGAACGCACCGTCACCCAAATAACTCAAGAGGGTTATGTGGTAGCAGTTTCTTCAAAAAATATTGAAGAAGAATTTAAAGAAGAAGAAAGAATTAGAATTGAAATTGAAATGGACGGTATTAGCCACTGCAGGACCATTGTAAGACCAAATTTAACAGGTTACACTACAACATATTCTGAGCATTCATGAAAATTTTGTGTCTGGGCTTAGTGAGGAATTCGGAAAGCGTCGGACCAGACACTTAATTTGCTTTAATTCCGCCACACCTAGTTCCTTACGATGCGGCTTTCAAAGCGAACCACAAGAGAACGAGAATTGTTGGTGTTGCTTCCGAGGCGGTGACAGGCCGTAACGTCTTTTTGTGTGACGCGTTTCATTACCAGACGCTCTGACAAAATGGTAAGAAAACCAGCGGTAGGATCAGCATCCTTCTCCTCAGATAGGCCATGTAATAGAAGTATGCCACGTGATGCCGTTTCGTGCCTATTCAGCCCCACCACAAGCAACTCCATCTGGGAATTCAGTGCTTATGAGGCCCTTGAACTCGGTGAACTCCTTCGAAAGGCTGGCAACAGACTTGTGAGTAGCATTCCTCAGGTCTTCCTCATACTGCGTCAGTCTCGTAGAAAATGTAGCCGTAAGCTGCTCCACGCAGGTTGATAATTTGGAGTATAGGTCCATTTCAGTGAACTGCAGTTCTTGCAGTGTAGGTAAGTATTGCAGGAGAGTTGATAAAGTGAATGAGTGCACCAGATTCAACACTATAATTTCATTTGAAATCTGTTTTTACTACTAAGTATTTTAATAGTATTTTAAGATATAAGAGCTCTATAATTTTTGTGTTTTGCCGTCGACATTAAACAATGCAAATCAAGTGAACCCAAAACTCGGACGGTAAAAGTTTTGACATCAGGGTTTCAATCGCTTTGAGCGTCAATACCGGCTTTTAAACTACAATGGGCTAAATATAATATGAAGATCCTCCTAACAGGGTAAATGTGAAATGCCGCAATAAATCTTAGTGATTGACAGAGAACACTAACTTATGCGCACGGCCTAATGGTCAAGGATTGAAACATAGAAAGAACTAGGTACGTTAAGAAACCGGAGACATCATGACGAAAGAAAGAAAAAAAAGACAAGATGCAAGATAACAAGAATTATTTAAACAGATCGATCATGCATGACTCATACTATCCGAATCTGATCCATCCAATAGAGCAAGTGATCATCTAAAGCTCTAACAAAGCCGATACCGACATACGCAGTTGCGTACTAAATAGACCGGAATAAAACGTTAAGATAAAAAGAATTTCTACTTATAAAACTGACCCTCCTCATCCGAAATTAAATTCCGCATCCTCGAAACACGAAATCTTAAAACTCCATTACTAACGATCTATCGGCAGTAGATGCGATTACGGACGTCTAGTGAAGCTCTCGACAGCAGACGACGGCGGTTGGTAGCCCGAGGGCGTCACGTGACGGCGTCCTTTGTTGTTACATAAATAAGCCTCATTGTGTGTAAGGGCCGCACGCCCTCATTAGAACGAGAGAGAGAGACGTGCCAATCTATCGGACTAGATTTTGAAAACTTGAGCGTGATTTGACGGTATCTGTGGTTGAACGGAAGTTGGTACTTATGAGGGCGCTTTTTGTTCTGGGGTGTAATTTTGGTTGTTCTTTATGCTTCATTTTGTCGATATATTGGGATGTGAACGTGCATTGGGCAGTTCTGTTTAGTTTTGCATCACTTGGTTCCTTTGCATTATTTGGTAGAAATTATTTGTAACTGGTGGTGAACTTGTGGTGGACTTGGCTTACTTAGTCTGCCATAAGTTTTGTCTTTTACTATGTATTTTGCATACTACAATCTCACATTTACAATACTGTGTGACAAATATCCAAGAAGTCATAAAACTATTGCTGAATAATATTCGGTTTCATGGCAGTTTTACAACCACCATCTAGACCAGTCTTCTGTGAAATATGCCAGTCGATACTATCGCTGAAAATGATGCGTGAAATCGCATAGGATTCACACTGTTCCCATTCTATTACAATGTTCTTTATTTTATACTTGAGACTTACTTTATCAAAAGAAGTAAAAGACGCCAAATATTGAGAGGATTATTTTGTGGAGTTCGATAGTTCGTTCCCTAACTACAAGTTATCATGTACGTCTCATGTTTTGAGAGGTCACTACCAACCTCCAACAATTTTTTTTAATGCTTTTCTTAAAAGTCATAAATTCGCCGTATAAATACCCTATGGAATAAAATCAATTTATTTACAGAAGACTCTCATTAATCCAGCACTTCAGTACTTCGGCACATCCAATAGTCACTCTCCGCCCGCGTCTTCCTCTCAGTTCCCTCCCTATCCTTGTTAAATTGGTACATTATGATAGTTTTTTTTTTCCCATAAAATCCAGTAATCCGAAAATTGCAATAACCCCCTGGCTTTTAAACCTGGGAGTCTTTAAGTCAAGAGTGAATAGGTTTATTCTAGGTAAGCGTGCTACATTGTCAACCACATCATCGCTTACTATCAGGTGAGATGCGGTGATGGTCAAGCGCGAGCCTAACAATTATAAAAAAAAAAAGAAAACGATTATTACATAACCTTTGCTTGCAAGACGTACGATAGATGATTGATTTATCACATTTAAATAATGAAATATGCCAGAATAACTTTTAGAAGGACATAATACACAAACGTAGCTCGATTCAATATATTTATTACTTATGTCACAATATAACTAAATTATATAAAAAATGGACACTAAATAAGGCATAAAATGTATTTAAAATGAAACTGTTTCAGTTCGGAGTTTTCAATGTATACTAGTCCAGTCATATACCCCTAAAGAACTATTATATAGAAGTAGTGATAGCCTAGCGGTATGACCGTTGGACTACCAAGTCACAGGTCATAGGTTCGAACGCCGGCACGCATTGCGTATTATATTTTATTCATGTGCGTATTATAAATTAATTATCATTTTCTAAAAACGGTGAAGGAAAACATCGTGAGGCCAGCACACCTGAAATATGATTGGAATCAAGTTGCACAAAAGCTACATAAAATCCTGATGCACCTACAACGAATATGTATGTTCCTCAAAAATTTCGTAGTTAAAATCAGCTCGAGTCCATTTGCTAAAACTATATACGAAGGGGAATAAACTTTTAGTAAAAACACAATAACAATCTAAATACATACCTAACTACGTATAACATTCAGCAAACCAAAACAGGAAAACCCTTGTTTTTCCCTAACAAAAAAGTCAAATCAATAAAACCATTGACTTGAAGTCCAGCATTTAATTCGGCTTTGATTAGTTCCCGCCCGAGCAAAAACCGTGGATTCATGAATAAATATGAAAGACCGTTATCACAAGTAAACAACGGTTTGGGCGGAAGCCTTAACAAAAACGAATTTTCTTTGAGAGCCGCTACTAAAACGAGGCGACCTAATTTCTCTTAACAAGTTTGTTTTAATCCATTTACTGGAGTACTAAATTGTGGGGACAATCGAATGTAAAAGTTGACTAATGTGTGGTTTGGCGAAGTCAAATTGATTTGGTGTAAGTGATGATTGGATGAATAGTTATTGATTTTTTCTATTGTGTAGACAGTGTCGGTGGTTAACAAAACTACTTTAGTTTGCCTTTACTGTTTTTGGAGCTTCTCCAATCCGTTAGAAACCATCAGTTTATGAAAACAAATGGTATTTGAAAGAGCAACTTAATTGAAAACAAAGCAATAACGATCCACTTTGTTGCAAAATCAAATATCCATCTCATAACATTCCATGATATCAAATTCAATGAAGTGACAACTAAGAAGCAAATATTCAAACTACCCGCAACACATACTCTAAAAGCTACGTCAGATGCTATTTAGGTGTTAAAATTAAAAGCATAAATCCACGTGAAACGTTGAAGTAGAGTATAATTACAGTAGCTATTTGTAATTCATGGGCAGGCTGGCCTCCTGAGCCATTACGTGAGTCCTCTCCACCGCACAATGAGTACAAGTATGCAGTAACATGTTATGTTGATGTAAGTGTTACTGGATGTGACAAGGGCTTTAGAAACTGAAATTGGAAGAACGATTTTGAGTAACAAGCTACTGCCCGCGGCTCCGCTGGTGTGGAATTACTAAGTACAATATATATAAAAATATGCCTATGTGTTATTCTCATGTATAGGTAAGCTAAATTATTGTATATATATTTTGCGTGAAAGAGCGACAAACATACATCCTCACAAACTTTCACATTTGTAATGTTAGTAGAATAGGATATCATAATTTAGTAGGCTAGTACGATTGTGAAGAGTTTGTAACGGGAGAGGTGACAGATGAAGATGTCTTGGACATGGTTCATTTAAGAGAAAAAAAGTGTAATGAAATTGATTCAGTTAAAGAGAAGACAGCAAACGAAGAGGAAGAATGCAACAGTTCGAGATTACCCAGCGGGCACCGACGAATATCGTTGAAAAACATTGTTCTGATTCTGCCTCGCGCTCGAATCCCAGCGTTACGCTGAACAATGGCCGTTTTGCGCGGTTGTGACGCATACTTTTCTATTTGTATTTAAGTTTTTCCTTTTTTTTTCTTTTTATGGTATGCGCCATACCTGGCGCAAATTAACTAATTTTCTTTATTTTTTTTTACATAAGTAAAGATTATTTATCTATTCACTATTACTTACGACAAGAACCAAACATGACATATTCAGTAAGGTTCCTCTTACAGAATCTATGTCCAAAAGTGCGCATGGCTAACAATCGTCGTATAAATGAACAAGGGAATTTCAGAAGCCTCTTTAGTACGAATTAAGTAGGTTTAAGTGTGGAGGATAGTGCAAATTGAACGTGACTACAGGACGACGGAAGGTATTTTCACTTATATTTTATATCTAGTTAGTTACTTTGTTTATGTAGTTTGCAGGTAAAGTGTGTTAGTTTAAGCACGGTTTTATGTTTATTGTGTGAGAGATTTGAAGTAGGTACAGGTTTATACGAGAGTGGAACAATGATTATTGTGCTGGAATTGTGTTATTTATGAATAAGAACTTTATGATTGTCGTCTTCATGATCAGATGATAATCATATTTTAGAAGAAATAAGGTTAAGGCGTTATTCGTCATGGGGTTTTACGGGACCTATGCTTTTAACGTATAAGTGGTGTACTTGTTGGTGATTTTAATTCTTCCGTGAAAACGTGCCACTGATATTTTTGAAAATACCGTTAAAAGTTCGACTGTTAAGCTCATTTGTAGTCGATACTGCTTCGTTGATACCACCGAGGTCCCCGTGTAGTTTACAAACTTCGTCTGTTACAACATTATAAACTGTTTTCATTTCCACTTTTACAAAGTAGATCAATTTCCCTCTCAAGATAGATTTAAGTTCATCTTGCCTTTTTATTAAACTTGCCAAAGTAAGACTTGACTTTTATATTTATTCTAGAAAAAATATCTAGACAAGATTTCTTATACCAGTATTACCGCAGACCTGAAATTCGTTGGAATATTGAAATTTTGACTATCTGCAACCATTTTTCAAGAGTTAGGTACACATTCTCAATACGCGTTTTATGGGATCTTATCGGCTTTCGTACAGTATTGAAGTTGTAAAAAGTTTAGCCCCTTTTCATGTAACATTTGCTTGTATAACCAAATTTTCAGTACATGTCAAAAATTTCTATCTATCCTTAAGATTGGAGGCATTAGATAAAATTTCCTTTGGCAGGTTTTTATGAAGGGTAAAACGTAGAAGTAAGTGGAAGTTCGTCTCATATCTCGTCATAACATTTTACTGTCACAATACGTATAGATATAGGACTGCTCTAAGTATGGCAATGTACTACGGAAATTGGCTGCGTTGTAATCTGTACTAAACTTTGTATCTTTTGACGTCGAGATATGTTAGTGGATAGACGTTACGTTAGTTAACTTTGTTATTAAATTCTATTTTAGAAGCTTTGATGTCATAGAAATTCTGTGACGGATTTTATTCCTTTGATTAGAGAATTTGTATTTAATGATTTTCCGTTCCAACAACGAGTAAGTAACTGTTATAATATCGTCATTATTTCTGTCTGGTGTAAGTTTGGATAGAGATTATACATTTTTTTTTTGAGTTCTAGGGCATAAAACCGACTAGATACTTGTGAGCAGAGACTTCTTCGATATGTATCTTCATAGAAATGTATATTATACTGTCAACGATTAAAGTATTTTCTCATACATTTCTTTTTAGTTTCTAGTTAACAATCGCTTAACTTTCACCTGTGAAATTCTATCAGTTTGACAAAAGAGCAATAAATTCATTTTATATGAATAAAATAAGAATATTTTTATTAAATGTAGTATTCTCTCATAGGAAAATAATTAATTTATTGCGGATAGTGCAGGCATTTATTATGCAAATTAATTATAAAATAATTAGGCTGTGCGGTCCCTTACTAAATAGGTCACAGCATCTCATCCCGTGGGCGCTGTTGGAACCGATTAACTGATTGTGGTAGCAGGTGAGGCATAACATATAGATGAACTAAGATGTATGGTTGCTCTAAGACCAGATAAGATAGGTATTTGAAATTACATAATAATATTAAGAAATGAAAATTTTGTGAAATTGTTTTGGTGCATACCGTGGATAAGAAAACGATTTTGACACTGACTTCATTCACTGTTCTTTCTTCGTTTAGTCTATTTCTCTGTGGAAGGTGCTCCCCCAGGCAATCAGGATGGCAACCAACCGGTGAACCTTCAAAGTTAAAGTTCGCGAGCACATTCGCAAGAAGTTGGCAGTAGTATCGTCACAACGCTAAAGTCTTTCAATTATTAATCTAATATTACTAATGTTTAAGTATATCTATATATTTTGTTTATTCTTTTGAGTATATCTATACTAATATTATAAAGAGAAACATTTTTTTGTTTGTTTGTACCGAATAGGCCCCGAAATTACTGGACCGATTTAAAAAATTATTTCATCAATAGAAAGCTATATTATTCCTGAGTGACATAGGCTATTTTTTAATCCCGAAAACGGGTCCTGTGGGGTAGTCCACAGGAGCGAAACCGCGGCGAATAGCTAGTATGGTATAATTGTATAGTATTTTTAGTTTATATATATTTTTGCATAAACCTGATTCGTTTAACTGTCAATATTGCACCTACCACTATTTATCTCTGCATCACCCAAAGGTCGACTGGTAGAAAATGCCTAAGGCATTATGTCCACCTCTGTCCGTTTGTGTGCTTGAAGTATTAAATAAATAAATTATGTCGAAAGAGCACAGCTTACCTATAAAAATTATTTGAAAGCTAATATATTTTGGTCGAAATGTTCGAATGAAATATTTAAAAAAAATAATAGGTAAGTAGGACTTCAAGTTTTACTTTTTTTTCGCTTTAGTGAGCAAAGGTCATGAATCTATCTACTAAAGTAATAAAAACAGAGAAGAATTTTGTATTTTTTTATTAGGAGACGTTCAACATTACTTTCTTACATGTAACACAAGTAAGCCATCTAGCTCTGGAGTCTTCACTGAATTTATAATCTAATGTAAAATAAAACTTATGATTATTCCTTCAATACTTATCACGAACCACACAATGTCGCATTTCATTTAAATATTCACCCCGAAACCCCTTCTTACAGAGATATGCTTACTTTCTTCCATTAAAATAACAATTTCCGTCCCCAATTCATCGTCATACGAAGACTCCAATTAACAATCTGCCATCCCTTAAACATTGTACCCACTTGCAAAGCAGATGCCTCTCAATTTTCTTAACAAACCAAGCGAAAAATAATATTCCGCACATGGAGTTATCTGCGTATTACAAAAGGATAAGTTTCCAATTGACTAGACAATATCAAAGGGCGAAGCATTAACGCAATGAGGGCTTGCTATATTTATACGTAGGGGGTACAAGTGCAGGCAGAATAAAGTACACAGAAGTATTTTTGTTCGAGATTGATCTAGTGATGGAATGCGGATTGATTTGTTGATTTGGGGAGGATGTGTCTTGGTGAAGGCAGCTTGTCGAAACTAATATAATAAAACCGGCCAAGTGCGTGTCGGACTTCGCACATTTAGGGTTCCGCACCAAATCTATACTACTAATATTATAAAGAGGTAAAATTTGTAAGTTTGTATGTAGGGGGTAATCTCTGGAACATATGATCCAATTCTAAAAATTTTTTCACTGGTAGAAAGCTACATTATTCCTGAGTGCTATAGGCTATTTTTTAACCGACTTTCGAAAAAGGAGGAGGTTCTATGTTCGACTTCTTGTATGTTTTTTTTTTTTTTTTTTTTTTTTGTGTATGTTCACCGATATCTCCGTCAATTGCGGACCGATTTTGAAAATTCTTTTTTTGTTTGAAAGAGTATGTTCCGAAATTGGTCCCATTTTAATTTGGTGAAGATCTGATGAAGAACTTCGAAGATATACAACAGAACTCTTCAATAAATAACGGAAAATCTCTCGGGACTGCTGCAATCACATGTAATTTTATTGTTTATACCATTTCATAACATAACATCACGTCAGTACGCTCTTAAGGGGTAAGCAGATCTCTCATTTGATCGGTTTTGTTCAAGTTTCATGTTATTCGGGTAATCTATTCTGGCGTTATAGGAAACTTACTAAACATCTTGCCTATTAGGTAGGTACAACTAAAAAGTGAAAAATAAAAAACTTTTTTACAAAAAAATACTACCGACTTCCAAATAAGAAAACTACAAAGTGAAAAATAACTTTATTTTTGGAAGTCGGGGTCCGTAACGCAAAATAATGGTACCTACGAAAGACACCGACTTCCAAAAATAAAGTTATTTTTCACTTTGTAGTTTTCTTATTTGGAAGTCGGTAGTATTTTTTTGTAAAAAAGTTTTTTTTAAACCCGAAAACGGGTCCTGTGGGTTGGTCCACGGGAGCGAAGCCGCGGGGAACAGCTAGTGTAGAATATATTAGTACTAGCTTCTGTCAGCGGCTTCCTCCGCTTAAAAGTCTCATCCCACCAGCCCCCTTCTACCATCGGACATCTAGACGCACTACAAGTTATCATCCTTACCTTGTTTCCATTCCACCAATTCGCACCAAGCGCTTCCAAACATCCTTCATAATGCGTACAGCGAATGAATGGAACTCACTACCTGCGTCTGTTTCCGAACACATTCAACCCGAATCTCTTCAAAGTTAGAGTGAACAGGTTTCTTCTGGGTAAGCTCACTCCATCGTCGACACTGTCTCTGTCACTTATGACCTAGACTAGAGTCAAGAGCAATCCCATCACAAATAAAAAAATAAAATAAAATATCCCGAGGGAACATATTCCCGTGATAAAAATCCTTTCTGCTATTCCAGACTATAATCTATCTCTGTGCCAAATTTCATCCAGATTCGTCCAGCCATTTGAGCGTGAAGAAGTAACAAACATACAAACATACACTCACAAACTTTCGCCTTTATAATATTAGTGTGATATAGTGTGATTGTTGACTTTCTGTTTTGTTTTATGAATATCATTTTAAAAAGCGATAGGTATTTCTTATCTAATTTACCGTTGCTCAAAGCAGCTAAGTTTTAGAGTATATATCTGAATCTGATTCAAAACCTAATTTACTGTAGTAACAATATGTTGCTAATAATGTTAGTAGATACAAAAGGATTCTCATTTCATCTTGTTTATTTATTTATTTATTATATTCTTTATTGTCCACCACAAAAATATATATACAGGACAAACATGTATAAAAACAAGTGTACAATGGGCGGCCTTATCGCACAGGGCAATCTCTTACAGACAACCTTTGGATGGACTGAACGAGAGGAACGGAATTTAGGATTTTCAATGTACAATATATCTTAAATAATAATACATAGACATAATAACATAAAATACATACATACATAATGTACTAATAAATAACAAAAATATCACAGAGAAAGGAGAAGACTAATCATAGTGAAAGGAAATGCTCCTTCACCATTTTTTTGAATGTTGGTAAGGATTGAGCACGTCTCACTTCAATAGGTAATGCATTCCACAAACGAGCTGCTTGAACTGTAAATGATTTGTCGAAGAAGGATGTGGAATGCATACGTATGCTTAATTTTAGATTCTCCGATGATCTCAAGGACCTAGGATGTGTGTCACAAAGGAACTGAAACCGTTCTTTAAGATAAAAGGGACTAGATGGATTAAAGAGCACATTATATAGCAAAGAAAGTATGTGGGCATTCCAGCGAAGGCGAATAGGAAGCCGTTTGAGCTTGGTTCGAAATTCAGAAACATGATCATACTTGCGCAAGCCAAATATAAACCTATGTTCCAAAAGTTTTTTCAAGTCACACACAAAGTAAATTTTCTCGAAAACTAACAAAATTATTTTTATTAGTAATTATTTACCAAATATCGAACAGACTGGCGTTGGTCGATTGGCGTTGGAGATCCAGCGGTAGACACGGACATCATTTTTGATTGTTGATATCTGTTTAGACTGAACTGACAGAAAACAACTAACAGTTGTTGCCTCTATGACGTCACGCCATGGCAGCTCGTGTTTTAGGTCACGTGACATTTAGATTGAAAGTATTGATTTTTAATTTTAATATAATAAAACAGTAATGTGGTTTTATGACTCAAAATCGGAATGTTCAAGTATATTTCTAAATAAATTTAAAATTTTATCAATCAATCTGCCTAGCCTTTTGTCAACTATGTTGGTGTCGGCTGCCAGTCTTACCGGATTCAGCTGAGTACCTACCTGACCTCCACAACCCAGTAACTGGGTAACACGGTACCCCTTGCCAAGACTGGAGTCATATCTCAAGCTTCTGACTAAATTTAAAATTTTATCACATTTCATCATTTATTTTTCACTACTGAAAGTACCCTATTAAATTGGTAACGAGTGTAATGGTTTATACGGAAAATGATTGCGCGTAATTTGTTTAGCCTGCGTCCATGCTTTTATTGATAACATCCACATCAAAACATGCCGATACTTTTCAACTTGAAATTGATAAACATAATACTTTAACATTATGTATTCAATAACTATGGATTTACAATCTGTATTCATAAGTCAATTGAACCTTATGCATATAATTTAACAATAAAATTGAAATAGCAAAAAAAGCAAATCGAAGCGACCAATCAATTAATTTGTAAGATTTTAAGTAAACCCCAGACGGCATAAATTGTAACTCCGAATAAAATCCCAATTTCTCCCTTTGTTCGTTTCATCGTTCATTGAAAATCTTGAAAACACTTTTAATTTCTCCCATTACTTAAAACATTCCCTATTGGAGACTTTTCATTTCTGATGTTTAACCAACGGATTGACTTTTCGATTGACTTGAGCAGTTCAAAAGGGCGGAGGGCTGGAAATTAACGCAATGTAGGGTGTGCAATGAAGGAGCGATCGCTTCAAAGGGAAACTGATTTCCCTATTTTCTTTGTAAAGTATATGTATTTTAGGCAGTAAATTGGCGTTTGTGTGTGTAGAATTATCATGACTGCATGTGTATTTTGAATACTATTCATCCAAAATCTTTGTTATTTAGCTATATCATCTGCCTAGCCTTTTCCCAACTATATTGGGGTCGGCTTCCAGTCTTACCGGATTCAGCTAAGTGCCAGTGTTTTATATGGAGCGACTGCCTATCTGGTCTCCACAACCCAGTAACTGGGTAACACGGTACCCCTTGGCAAGACTGGTGTCAGATCTAAAGCTTCTGACTAACCGTAACGACTGTCAAAGATCTTCAAATAACAGCCGGGACCAACGGCTTAACGTGCTTTCCGAGGCACGGAGGAAACTCGGTATGTTGGAATGGTCACCCATCCACGGACCGACCTCGTCAAGCGTTGCTTAACCTTGATGATCGACCCATGCGGCTGTTATTATTTAGCCACGAGTTCCTCGTTATTTAGCTATATTACTAAGCTATATAATATTCTGAAAAAAAAATCCTTATTAATAAATTCGTCTTCCCAGTTTTATCAAATAACAGACGCAAATAACGAGACAGTTAAAAACACGTCATATTTAAAATACAGTACACAAATCTATGAATCATCTATGCATCAGCTTATGAAAACATCTGAAAAAAAACCTTAAAAAAATCTGGTTTCTCCAGTTTTTTTTTAGACTTTCAGTAACAGTAACTGTCAACGAGATAACAAATAAAAACACACATCACATCACATCAACAGCCTATTAATGTACCGACTTCTGGGACACAGGCCTCCTCTCTGTGAGAGGGGATGGGCCGTAATCCACCTCGCGGGCCCAGTGCGGATTGGTGGATGTCACATGTCTTCGAATTTTGGTTCTAGGACATGCCGGTTTCCTCACGATGTTTTCCTTCACCGTTTTTGAGAGCAGTGGTGATGCAATAAATTACACAAAGTAAAGCACCTACCTGGGTTCGAACTCACGACCTATAACTTGTAAGTCGCAGCCAATACCACTGGGCCACCACTGCTCTAAACACGTAACACTAAACTTCAATGATTCCTACAAATAAAAACACGTAACACTAAACTTCAATGATTCCTAGCAATTAGTCAAGTCGGGCTTCTCAATAATTTGCAGATTTTGCTTTGATTATTCGTCTAAAATCTTTGATAAGAAGCTGATGTACCATTATGAAAACATCGGAAAAAATGCCTTAAAAATAAACTGAGTCTCGCCAGTTATTTTTTAGACTTTCAGATTTTATATTCAACTACGTAACAGACGCACAACCAACGAGACAACAAAAAAAACACGTCGTGTTTCCCACTACACTTCAATGATTCCTAGCAATTAGTCAAGTCGGGGTCCTCAACATTTAGCAGTTGCTAATTGAGCGCATCACAATGCAGCCGATGAAATAGCAAGGTTCCACTTGGACGCGCATCGTTCACGATCCAATGAATAAATAAATAGCTTTTGGTTCCAGACGACTGTTAAGTGTTCGAGTGATTTTTTGTTAATGCTGTTTTTTTTGTTTTTAATCCTGCGAGGTTAAAAAGCGTCTGCGATCGGTTTTGAGGTAAAGTGATTGGGTTCGTAATGCGTCGTGGCGTAGGCATGTATCCATGATTTTTTGTTTGAGTTTTATGCATCAAAACTTCAATATTTAAAACTGTTAATGGATTTTTAGGTGTCTTTTATACATCATATTTGTCTCTCTCTCGTTTGTAAAAAAATCATAATAACATACTCGTAACAGGTAGGTCTTACACCTAAAGCATTATCAGATCATTCATTCTTTGTTCCATAAGTCATTAATTCTGTGTTTGATGATTAATATTTTTGCAATTCTTATTATTAGTGATTATTTAATGATTCTTTGAAATTTATGTTTTTATTATTCACAATTATAATCTTATTTGTATATTTTTTTTAAATCTGATTTCGACATTATTTATTTGACATAACAAAGTAAAACACCTAAAAACCTGTAAGCAAAAAGTTCGCTGTAGTCTATAGTCAAATGTGATTTATTTATTGTCAATGTCATTGAGAATAATTCGTTGCGAGTGCCATAAAAAAAAAAAACTTTTTTTATTAAAATAGTAACAGAATAAGACTGTATCTGACATACTGAAACTTTCAATTACTTGAAACATTTATGAATAAAAAATGTATTTATAAAATTGCTATTCCAAGCATCGTGATTTATTAGTAGATCAAAAAATTGGCGTGGAAATGGTACTAGAAGAAACTTCACAAGATTAGTAAGTAGCACACAGATATCTAGCGGTAGACACATTAAGCCAGAGCGTCTCGAAAAAAGCGTTGAAGGCGCAATCCAACGCTAAGTCAGGCTACTTAGCAACTTGCCAAATGGAATCCATTACAACAGTTTGGGCTATCGACGTGAGGCGAGAGCGTAAAGGAGTTTGCTTTTTTGGTGTTTTTCCTTTAGCTTTGTGGCTGTATTTTCTTGAAAAGCTGAAAAAGTAAGTAAACTAGAGAGTTATCACCAATTACCGTGTTTTGCAAGGATGTCTGATTTTTTGACCTTTTTGGTGACTAGCTGTCCCACGCGGCTTCGCTCCCGTCATCTGGCTATCTAGGCGTAAACATAAATATATACAAATATACCATATATATGTAGGCGTAACTTTAACCGCTTACGTAACGCACGCAACGGAATCTGTCAAAAAGGAATCATTTTTGCCGTTTATGCAACATTTTTCATTTACGCTAGGCTCCTTTTGGTCGTAGCGTGATGTTACAACCTTCCTCGATACATTTACTATCCAACACAAAAATAGTTTTTCAATTCCAATCAGTAGTGCCTGAGATTAGCGCGTTCAAACAAACAAACAAAAATACTCTTTAGCTTTATAATATTAGTGTAGTAATATTATAACCGGAGTGCGTATATGACCTTGATGTATGGACGTAAATTAATCAAAAGAAGTATGTAAGGATCGTAGCTGGTGGCGTTCTGTAATTTCTGCCCACCCCCATTGAAAGAAGGCGTGATTTTGTGTATGTAGGTACGTGAGATTTAACCCAGGCACGTTACGTCATTCTTCGCCAATTCAGGAACTTTTTTCAACCCCTGACAAAATTGTAAATTGATTAACTATCCGAACGAAAATAAAATAAAAAAATAATGCCATAACCCGCCTCGCTACACAATTTTCAGCCATAACCCATTGAAATAAGTGTCAAAAACATACCAATAATTGTATTATATAATAAGATACTAAAGCGAAGATTTACACGAATGTCAGTGCACTAAAACCCGTTTTATAGGTTGTTTCGTACTATAAAAATGTTATGGCAGCGTTTGTTACAAAAAACAAGGTAGAAATGTATAAAATTGACAGGCCAAGTTTTATGTTGTCGTCAATAGTAAGCCGCTTCCAAACGATTCATTAGGTATTTATGTAAATGTTGAGTTTATTACACAAAGTATAGATTTTGCTCTAGTACCGAGTACGGGACGCGGGTTGTAAATCAACTGAGCGTTTTGAATTTACTGGTAACATGAATTTATAAGAACAGAATGGATTTCAGAAAGCCTCATCCATTTTAAACACATTCATCATCATATCAGCCGAATTACGTCCACTGTTGAACAAAGGCCGACCCCAAGCGTCGCCACATTGATCGGTCCCGTGCGTCTCGCATCCCCGCAACCTTCACCAGGTCATCGGTCCACCTGGTGAG
This sequence comes from Orthosia incerta, assembly GCA_948252205.1. Classification (NCBI taxonomy): domain Eukaryota; kingdom Metazoa; phylum Arthropoda; class Insecta; order Lepidoptera; family Noctuidae; genus Orthosia; species Orthosia incerta. The sequence continues at coordinate 16,268,978 of OX411748.1, forward strand.
AGGCCTTGCAACGCAACGTTTTCCGGTTCGAGGTTGCCACTCCAAAACCTTTCTGCCCCATCGGCCATCCGTTTTGCAATGTGCCCTGCCCACTGCCACTTAGTTTGGCAATTCTTCGGGCTATTATATGTCGGTAACACACCAGTGTTTCGACATGCAAGGAAACTCCGAGCATAGCCCTCTCCATTGCCCTTTGGGTGACTGTAAGCTTTTTGATGAGACCCATTATGAGCGACCATGTCTCAGAGCCATATATCATCACTGAAAATAAACACATTAAGAGAAATAAATAATTGCGAATTATATATTTTTTAATTACATGCTACGTGTCTGCACCAAGTCTTGCTCAACCTAGATAAAAATCAGGAACGGTAAAAATTTTGTTACTGTTATAATTTGAAAACTTTTTTTTTGGGTTGGTACATCATCCAATGATTTCTCCCACCCTGGGCGAAGCGGCAGGGCGTGTTAGACTTTTACTGTCAAAACCCACACGTGTTCCTTCAGTTGCTTGATCAGGGCCGCGGTAACTCTTTCAAATTCATCCGCAACTCGTAATTTGCAACCCTGGCAACGAATTTATACGATTCGCCGATGAACGCTTTTCTACTAACAAATGTGCTCTGATTTCTTCTTACTCTATGCTTACAAACTAAATAACGTTTTGCTAGTTTATATTTAAACTTCCAAGTTTAGTTTCAGGCCTGATTCTGAAAGGTCAAACGAGTTCAAATACCTCAAAGCTGTCGGGTAACGTAAGTATATTGTGCATACTTAATTTAGGCTGGATATTTGTTTTCGTAGCTAAATAATAACTGTTTTTTGGGTTTCAACTGCTTTTGTAGAAGACGATTGATAGGAATAGTACTTTTACTTACTTATAAAAGCAACTTTAAGAGTCGGTTTAGTTGTTCTACTTTTATAAGAGACGTGCAACTCTAGTTGGAAGCAATGGAGTCTGCGTAGTTTGGCAAATACGAGGCAATTAATAATGAAGCAATTGATTTAGCACAACTCTAAATTTTAGTTACACATAGATTAAATTATTAGATGCCTCCGGACATTTCCAGTGACGCTGCGTCTTCGCGACAAAGATGGCGGTATCCTTTGAGAATGTTTTTCTAGGAACGGAACAACCCAATTTTTAAAGATATTGTCCTTGAACAGTAAATAATTAATCATATAAATAATATAACACGATTATACTTTCTATTAATTATATCACTTTTATTGCTCAACAAATATAGGCACGCTATATGAAAATAATCTAATAACGTACCAAAAAACCTATCTATGTTAAATAAATATTTAGTTACGATTTTAAATAAAGCGTATCATGTTCCCAATTTTATCTTAAAGATGATTGTAGAATATTATAAAACTAAGTAATATGCTATTAAATAAAATGTTAGCTAGTGCATTTTCAATACTTACTACAAAATAGTTCTCCTAGATCGCATAGTCATTGAATCAATCTCGTAGCGCTATGCGACGATCGTAGCGCTGTAGCACCGCGTAGCAACGTCGTAGCAGTTCCTTCGTACGGTCTCGGTATAAATATTTCAGTACAGGAAATTATGCTTTTACTGATACTGTAGCCGTGCAAGGTTTTCAATGGAAAAGCGAGTCTTCGACTGCTAAACTGGAATGGAACTTGAATTATGTATTTCGGATCTGTTTTATTGATAATTCAGAGGAAGCTTTTCCTTTAAACGTTAACGTGCGAAGAAAATGGTTTCTTCGCGATTTTATCAGGTTTCGTAATGTTTGGTGCTATATAAAAATAAAAAATACCGGCCAAGTGCGAGTCGGAGTCGCAAAAACGGCATAAAAATCACGTTTGTTGTATAGGAGCCCCACTTAAGTTATTATTCTATTCTATTCTATCGCGGTTCATGAGATACAGCCTGGTGACAGACAGACAGACAGAGAGACAGACAGACGGACCGTGGAGTCTTAGTAATAGGGTCCCGTTTTAACCCTTTGGGTACGGAACCCTAAAAAAGTATCACCTATTTACGTACATAATTATGTAATTCTCGCTGATGGTTTAGTCACTATTTCTGCATGAAAGAAATACCAGACGCAAATGAATAATTATCTACTGTTTCATTACCGGTCCAATAAATTATTAATCTAAACGCATAACTATTCACAAGTGCGCACTAATACTATCCGCGTATGGCATGCTGATGTATTATTTATTTACGTCTCGTTGATACGGAAATTGCAGTTTTGTAATATTCACGAGAAACGGCGCTGGATTAAAGTCTAAGTTACAATTCATAAGCTTACAGCGTTATCCGGTAAAGTGTTAGCTGTTTTTCTTTTAATTTATGTACCTAGCACTTTTGTGTATAATAAAATTAACATGTAGTTTTCGGGAAAGAATAAGCCAAGGCCTAATGAACAAAGCACTTAAGTCAAGCCATTTTAATAGGTAACATTTGACAATTCATCAAAATGCAACAACGTAACCTTGTAACGGCGGACATAAAATAAGAACTGCAAAATTGCTTAACTTTTTTCAATTAAGATTACATATTTATTGTAATAATGACGGGTACGAGTAATTTTACGATTTGCTTTCACTAATAAACCATTCTAAAACTAAACTGACAGACGTCAAATATTACCTATTAAAATGGCCTGACTGTAATTTAGGTAATTTTAGATTGTGGTGTGCGGGATAAAAATAAGCTACACCTTTTGCAAGTCCAATTGTGTTCTGGAAGCTGATTAGACATTAGATGAACAACACATACAAACATTACATATTTAGATACCTCAAGAAAAACTTATTATAGGTGTTTGTGATAAATGTATAACCTTTTTTTTTTTTTTTTTTTTTTTTTTTTTTTGGGTGGGAAATCATCCAATGACTTCTCCCGCTCTGGGTGAAGCGGGAGGGCGTGTCAGACTTTTACTGACTAAAACCCACCCGTGTTCCTTCAGTTGCTTGAGCCAGGGCCGCGGTAACTATTTTCAAATTTATCCGCGACCCAGACAGGCATCGGCCCTAGCGGACCCCGTCAATTTTGCTGACATCTCTTTGAGGCGCGCGTGGAACACTACGCGCCGTCGACTCGGGCCTGGTCCTTATCGGGCGGCGAGCTACCCATTACTCGCCGTCCGCAAGCCCGCGCCTACGGTGGCCAGGCATCGGCATGCGACCCCCGACGCCCGGGCGTCTCCTGCGGTGGCTTGGGGCGTGAGGGCGCCTCCGTTGCCTCTCCCTCACGATAAATGTATAACCTGCCATTGCAAAAATCATAAAAACACAGTGATTTCATAAAAACTTCAATGATCTTAATAGGTGAAAGATAAAGCTAATAAATTCATTCGTCTGTCTGAATCACAGATAATATAATACTAGCATATAAATGTCGCGCGTTCGGTTCCGTTCCACGGATATAAATGGTGATCTATCTATCGCCGTGGAACGGAACCGAACGAGATCGATTTACAAAAAATAATCGGTATAATCAGATGAAAAACACTAGTCGGCACGGTTTCTTTGTATGGGATGAGGCATCTGTAATATATTATCTATTATTATGTTATTATTGTGTGTATTATATTATCTGTGGTCTAAATTAAACATTACGTAGGTAAGTATTACGTATAAAATTACGTAGAATTAAACTATTAGCTACGTGACTGAAATAATTGGACACCTAGACAAAAATTATAATGCCTAAGTAATTCAAAAAAGAAAATGAAAGATTTTATCGCTCGGCGTACAAAATCGTAAACTAACCGTCATTAATTAAAATCAAATATTCATCACGCTAACTAAACTTAATTAAAACCTAGGAACCTTAAATTAAAGGTCAGAACTTTCCAGATTCATAGTATGTTAATAGCTTGAGTTGTATAATCTAAGTGATTAAAACACATGTACATAATTATCACAACCATCTCTATAATTATTTGGGCAAACTTACCTTTATTATTTTTGTGCTGTAATAGATATTGATGAAGAAAGGTCTTCTTGATTTGTTTAGATAAGTATTTAAATAATAGATAACATAAATAAGATAATAGGAAAGTATGGAAGAAGAAGTAATTATGTTGCACTGATCCCAAATCAATGAGGATGAACTTATTACCGTCAGTTTAAACTTGGAACGTTGACTAAGGTCTAGAAATATAACTAAAAGTTTGTTAAGTACACAGATATAAATCTAACTATATGACGCGGTTGTATGTACTTCGCTTGTCAAAAAACGGATCATTCAGCTTTTCATTTAGCATTATACGCACCAGATTCTATAGAAATCTAGAAAAATGCCTTTTTACGTCATATTAAGCTGTAAAGACTGTATAGAAAAAGGTGGCCGTGGCATTGGAAATGTTTTCTTTAATTGGCAAGTAAATTTGTTTTTAAATTGTGTGTGAAAAAGTGGCACGCTTGGTTTTCATACAGATTGAGGGACTTGCGTTATCTAGTTAGATTTATGTCTGTGGTTACGTACTCACTATGGGCGTGCAAACCAAGTTTACATTTAAATCATATTTATTACCTTAAAGCGCTGTTCACACACGGGAGGAATCGGTTACATACGATTTGTATGTGTGTGTGTGACTTGTTCACACATCTACGTATCAGGGGGATTTCTATCGTTCATACAAATCGTATGTAAGTGATCCGTCAGGGACCGGAGAAAAATCCCGCCCACTCACAACACAAATAATGGAGTTTGACGTATCGGACACCTTACGCTACACCAGCGCCTCTAGCGGCGAATCATTCGCAGTACCATTGGGCTAGTGATGCTAAGTTTTGTCGTCCTGCATCGTTTATTTTTATAAAGTACGACCGATATTATTATTTTAAACTTTACGTTTAAACACTTTTAAGGTCGTAAATGATTTTGAGAAACAAAGTGTTTTGTTTCTCAAAATCATTCCGACCTTCAGTTGTTTCACTGTTTACGCGACGTCTCTCCTCAGACCATGGATAAAATTAAAAGAGAGTGAACTCAATTACCTATTTTGCAGAGGTTCAGTATATTAGATAGGTTATTAGTAAACCCACTTGAATAATGAAGAAAATACCAATCATCTTGCGATTTATGGATTATTTTATAAGGTTAATCACTTGTTTTACTGCATAATTCAATAGCCGAAATCTAGCAAAAAGTTAATGTCATCTAGGTCCGTAAAATAATCAACACGGTATTTAAATACCCTAGGTACTCTTTGCGTCGTAGAATGTTTTAATTCAAGTCAAGTCAAATATATTTATTTGAATTGGGCCAGTAAGTGGTACTTTTGAACGTCATACATATAACAAGTAATAAAAATGTATTCTACCGTGCATTCGAAAAAGTAGCTTGTTATGGAGATGAATGCACAAGAAACTGAGTCTTTTTAAAAAATAGGTGTTTTACAATATTTAGTGCATACATTATTAAATTCATATATGTGAGGACGATGCTCCCAAAAATAACACTACGTACAGGTATAAAGTAATAAAAGCATTAACAGGTAAATTAAAAAAATTGATAAATAGGAACATGGTTCTCACATACTTACAAATATTGCAAACATAGGTAAAATACCTAATTCAACAACAACGGAACAGTGTGAGAGTCAATTAAAAAAAAATATCATTACAATAACTATGAATAGGAATATAAATTAGCAAATGTTGTCTACACTAAAGATAGCCCTATGGAGCAGGACCAGCATGTTGCCATTCAATTCATCCAATTGATGATCAATCAAGTCAAATAAATCCATAAATATTAATAAATTGTAAAATAATCTACACAAAATGACAACGGACAACTTTTAACTATTTTTTTTTTTTATAATCTATAGGCTCGCGTTTGACCACTATCTCGCCTGATGTTAAGCGATGACTATAATGTAAACACGCTAATGGGCAGATGTCGTGGCAAGTAAGATATGGGTCAGTTAATCTTATAATTAGTCCTACTCGAATGTCGTGAATTTCGCACATGAGGTTACCTGTGACTTTGACTGGCGGTTAGCCTACTCAACACTTTAAATGCAGATGGTGAACGAGGCCCTAAGAAGAAGAATAGTTTAACCATATGCATACACACATTTAATGTATTGCAAGCTTAAGTCTATAATTTGCACCAAACATCAACGGGGTGCAGGAAAACCCAGGGGAGAGTGTTAGTGAGTTCGTTTGAATGATTCGACACCTCCCTAGAGTCTCAACCCTTTCAACAACTTGGGGGTGCAATTTTACATAATAACAAGCTGTTTTTTGACTTTATGCGTTCAATGGAAGATAATGTTTTGGATATATATTTTGTAACAAATAGATCTTATGCGTTATAACTCTAGCGATTTTGACAAGTAATAGTAGATTATTGCATCGAGCACAAAGTAATTTATTATTGCACCGAGTGCCTGGAGGGCTCTTATCTAACAGGCACGAGGGCAATATAAATTACTTAAGGCGAGGTGCATAATCTGCTTTTCTTTCAACTATTACCTATAGGAATAGTAGATAAATCACTTTTTAAAATTTCTTTCATTTTGAAATCAGAGTTAGCAGCAATCATTTTTTAAATTTGGAACAAGTAGTATAGAAATGAATAATACGTACGTAAAAAGTATTGATATCGGCTGGCTGAATAGAGCTAATCCATTGAGATTGGCAACTTTTGGTGCGATTAAAAAAAAACAGTGCAATAATGAAATTTCATACATTTTTATTGCTCTAGAGCATTAAAGACTCGCTTTGTACTGAGTTTTTAGTGTGATTGTGATGCAATTAAAGCATAGTTGGAAGAAAAGTGTTTTATGTAGATAATTTTATATATCTCCTACAAGTACACGCATAAACAGCACTATCTGAACAGCATTAAACAGTAGTTATAATATTACTTTTTATTATAATATTTTCAGCGATTAGTCATAATATTTAGTTCAAATTTCAGCTTACAAGCTTATTATTATTTCCGTAGCTTGAAACACTTGAGACATTTAGATAATATGTCTCAAGTGTTTCAAGCAAACAGTCCAACTTATCTATTTTGGTAATTATATACTCTTCGAATACTTTTATGGTATTACGCACATTTCAGATGTATGTAATTTCTATTTAGCCCTGCCCATATCATAAAACATAACTATCTGGGCCATGATATGGCAACTCAATAACTGCACCAAAATCCCACATCAAAGTTTAAGAAAGTGTCAAAAACTCAAGTGGTACTTTTCATACGTTGAAAAGACAAGTAGGTACGTGTCGTGGATTCAAAGCCGTGGCTCTCAAGCAGCGTCTGACACTTTCAAGCCATTCCAATCAAAGCCGACCCTTAAATATTAAAAGCTCGTTACACTAATGAATCGTATCTGATTTTGCCGTCGTCTGCAACGCCTTCAATGTCTTTTGGCGTTCTTTACAGCAGTTTCTTAAGAAATCTTTTGTTGGTTCACGGCTTTTTTTTTCGCTTGTGTTTTTTAGTTGTTATTTTTTTTATGTAGGGCTGGATAAAATAAGGAATTCGTGTATACCTACGCTATAAGTTTCTGTTTAAACTCAAAAGATCTTCTTTATAATAATCACACCAATATTATATAGACGAAAGTTTGTGAGTGTGTGTATGTGTGTGTGTTTGTATGTTTGTTACATCTTCACGCTCAAACGACTGGACGGATTTGGATGAAATAGATTATAGTCTGGAATAGCACATAGGTTACTTTTTGTCCGGGGAATATGTTCCCTTGTCATAATTTTCGACATTCACGCAGGCGAAGCCGCTGGCAGAAGCTGGTGTTAGATAATATAAAGGTATTTTGAGAAATTACTGTATTTCTCAAAATAACTTTATAAAACAAGCAGCTTTAAAAAAAAGAAAAATCTGTAGCTATTTCAGCAAAACTTCGAAATTCCTGTCATTTCGTCACAAATTAATGTCACATTCCAAAGAAAAACAAGAACAACACGCCAACAACAAAGGAACAAAGAAATGCAACTAACGATCGTCATTTATCACAACAGAATTACATTTAAAGTCCGTCCTAAAGAATCAATGTTTTGTACGAAACATTTCTATCCTTATTCTGTTTTAAGGAAAATCCATTGGAATTGTAACTACTACAATACATTTTACTTATAGTGCAGAGCTGCACACCTCGGTGTTTCACGTCGATTGATCGGGAATAGGGATGCTGATCGAGTAGACGACACGGAGCGTAAAATGAGTTGTTCGCATCGCCGCTTCGGCCGTCTGCCAACACCGTTCGCCAGTAAACATCTATTGTCTTGCCCGTAAAACGTACAAAGATTTTGTTCGGAAATTGCAAACGTCTTAGATACCCACCCCCCGAAGCAAGGCAGTAAAGTCGCTTTCATTACATCAATTTATTGGATGGATTCCAATATTTTTCGTGCGACTGCATTCGATTGCATATTGCGTACGGTATGATTATCGACAATTTATTTCATGCGTTCGACGCTGCATATTTTAGTATTCGTTTCGATTTTCATGATTGCGGAGCGTCTGATAAGATTTTTCAGGTATGATTATCTTCCTCGGAAATGGCGGCGTCTGCCACATACGGAACGTATTTAAAATTTTATTTTGCTTGATGCCGTTGTATCTTCGAACGTACATTATATTAAACTGATTGGCATGGACATTAAGGGTATGAAGAAGTGAGATAATTTTGTTAATTTACAGCCAAATATTTTTCTGACCAAGTAGAGAGAAGTAGAAGTAACTATTGACTGAGAAACCACATTTGAGTGACTTTTACAGCATAGCATAATCAGTTCATAATGTTCCCTCTATGGACACAAACCTCTCCGATTCTGAGAAAAGGAGTGGGCTTTAATCGACCACGCAGACGGCATCCTATGAAGTATTTCTAATGAGAGCCTGTATGTGTGGATGGAGGCACTGCCAATAACAAATATTCTATGAAAGATCAACAAAACAACGGTAAAATATATGGGCCAGTTAATCCCATGTAGATCGTAAAAACTTACTTGGGGAAAGGGCTGCTGGAGTGCTGACTCATGTAGTAAATCTACCAGTAAGAAACTTATCTACCTCTAGAGGGAGTTTATTATTGACAACGGTAGTTTTCTTGTTTGCTATATTATTATTGTAAGCCTACATAACAAAATAAAACAATGTTTATTTTTCTGTATTGAAAGACACACAAGAACAACAATGTCTTTCTTATATTACGTAGGCAATTCTGCTTTAACCATTTTTTTTGCTTCACATATGTTGTTGAGAGCAGTGGTGGCCCAGTGGTATCGACCGTGACTTACAAGTTGTGGGTCGTGGGTTCGAACCAAGGCAGCCGCTTGCATCATCATCATCATATCAGCCGAAAGACGTCCACTGCTGGACATAGGCCGCCCCCAAGCGTCGCCACATTGATCGGCCCCGTGCGTCTCGCATCCAGCGGATCCCCGCAACCTTCACCAGGTCATCAGTCCACATGGTAGGAGGCCTTCCAAAGCAACGTCTTTCGGTTCGCAGGCGCTTCACCATGTTTAAATTATTTCATCACCACTGCTCCCAAAACTGTGAAGGAAGACATCGTGAGGAAACCGGCATGTCTTAAAACCAAAAATTCGAAGACATGTGACGTCCACCAAACCACACCGGGCCTGCGTGGTGGATTACCGTTTCACAGAGAGGATGCCTGTGCCCCAGCAGTGGGAACATTAATAGGTTGATGATGATGATATTGTCCCACTGTTAGAAAAATGTTTCCCCCATAGTTTTAAAACGCTCATTGTTTTGCGTTCTCCAGCCAATACGTGCTAGCGATTGTTTTCCTGCCTTGGTTACGACGCCCGTCTTCAGGCATCCACTGTGTTTCGAACCTGGCCCATCGGTCTTGATGCATCCTGGAAGTGTGACCCGCTAAGTCCTAGTTTAACCTCGCAAACATGTCGGCGTTGCTTGTCATGGGGCTTATTGGTTGTGTTGAGAATTCGATCGGTGAGTTTGATTTTTAGGGTTCCGTACCCAAAGGGTAAAAACCGAACCCTATTACTAAGACTCCGCGGTCCTTCTGTCTGTCTGCCTGTCTGTCACCAGGTTGTATCTTATGAACTGTGATAGCTAGACAGTTGACATTTTCACAGATGATGTATTTATATTGCCGCTATAACATCAAATACTAAAAACAGAATAAAATAAATATTTAAGTGCTCCCATACAACAAACGTGATTTTCATGCCGTTTTTTGCAATAATGGTACGGAACCCTTCGTGCGCAAGTCCGACTCGCACTTGGCTGGTTTTTTAATTCAGCTCTTTGCAGCTATTTGTCAAACCTTGAGTGTTGTACCATAGTTTTGAGCGTAGTAATACCGTATTTCAAAACCTACTATTGTAAGTTAGTGTGCCAGCACTAAAAAACAGGCATTTATTTCAATTGAAATTATAATTTCATTAGTACACAATATTTTTCAATAAATACAGTTCCGTTAAGAAAACATCACTGACTGTTTATTACTCGGCGTTAACACTTCAATGGCTAATAGAGTTGTTTACAGAATTCCATTCATTTGCGTTGTATAATTGCCAATCAGACGTAGAGCTTTTTCACAATTTTATGTTTTATTTCGCAAAGATTTTAGTAGAAAGTTGAATTTAATTTTGGATTAATAGTGGTTTTGGTTGATCTGAAGATATACAGTACCTACATCTCTGGGACGGATCTGCCAAGTACCAGCTGGATGCACAAGAGTCGATCGAAAAACAGGCCAAGAGGCTCATCGGCAATGAGATACTGGTCGAGTCTAGGCTCCAGCTTTAGACACCGACGCCAAATTACCAGTCTGTCGGATTTTTATCGGTTACATTTCGGGGAGTGTGCGATGGAATTGCATGAACTAATTCCTCCTAGCCCGTTCCATCATCGAACTACAAGACGTATGGCGATGCGTCATCGATACATGGTGGATATCCTACCCATACGCACCAAACGTTTTGGGAATACTTTTATTATGCGTACAGTTAAGGAATTCCCTGCCGGAGTCTGTATGTCCTAATAGCTACAACCTGGGTATCTTTAAGTCAAAGGGGAATAGGTTTCTTCTAGGCAAGCGTGCTACATCGTCGACCACATCATCGCTTACCATCAGGTGAGACAGTGGTCAAGCACAGGCCTATAAAAAAAAAAGATTGAACGCTTCTTCTACGCACACTACAACTCGATCAAAATAACTCTGCACCTGGCGGTGTCACGTCACTCTGTCGTTCGACTCTCATTATTGGCTAATTATTGGAACGCGGGATACCGCGCAGGTATGCGGGAGTGGACTCGAAGTGCACAGTTACATTGACCGTGTGGCAGTCACGCTTACCAGTTGCAGAAAGAACTTTATCTCAAACATGCTTGGAAATTTGAGCATTATTTTTACAACCTTCTTAGAGATAAATCAAAATTGCTGTACTGGACAAATACATGCGAGCAGCGGCCGGCAAAAGTTGTATGAAAATCCATATCTGTCGTGTTTAGCGGCCAAATAAATTACATAGAAAACTCATATCTTTCGTGTAATTTATAAATAGAATGATCTTTTACTCCGAAACATGGCAACCAAAGAGGTAACATATCAAAGGTTTTATTTAAATATCGAAGTGGCTTGCAGATAGAACGCTGTTTATTGAAAAAAAAAATGAACACTTTAACACGGGGGAAAATTATTGTTGTTCGTTGTTCGTCATTGATTTTGAAAAGTAATTGTGTTTGACATAAAAAAACTGTTTTACAAAAAAATACTACCAACTTCACAACGCATTTCGCCGATACGCCTTATCAAATCGTGAAAATTATTTTTTTATTGGTTTATGTATCTCTCAACTTAGAGAATAATGCAACAAATGTTTCAACAAAATCGGATCAGCAGTTTTCAAGATATAGAACATACAACCGAACTCCTTAACGACAAACAGCACGAATGTGTAAATTGAGTTATTATGAGTATCTTGTCAATCCTTTAGGTACTTATTCCTTAATATAGAACTTGCAAAATTTTTAGTGTTAGTGTACTAAAACTAAAAAGAAAGAAATAAAAACATTTAAGCAAAAAAAACTTTTTTACGGTGTCTTTCGTAGGTACCATTAGTTTTGCGTTATGGACACCGACTTCCAAAAATAAAGTTATTTTTCACTTTGTAATTTTCTTATTTGGAAGTCGGTAGTATTTATTTGTAAAAATGTTTTTTTTTATTTTTCGCTTTTTAGTTCTACCTTCCTAATAGGCAAGTTGTTAAGTAAGTATATATCATGAAACTTGAACAAAACCGATCAAATGAGAGATCAGCTTACCCCTTAAGAGCGTACTGTTGTGATGTTATAATATGAAATTATATAAACAATAAACAGGCATGCGAAGTTCTTAATCAGATCTTCACCAAATTAAAATGGGACCAATTTCGGAAGATACTCTTTCAAACAAAAAAAGAATTTTGAACATCGGTCCACAATTGTCGGAGATATCGGTGAACATAGGTACATAAAAAAAATATACAAGAAGTCGAACATAGAACCTCCTCCTTTTTCGAAAGTCGGTTAAAAATGAGTTCTAAGTACTAATTAGTTTTAATTTCTGCGCATTATTTGAGAATAGTACTATACAAGCCTTAATCACAACTAGGCATTGATGGACTTACGTATGACGTTCGTCCATCAATGCCTCTTTTTCTGGCCGCTGCAGTAATGTACTATAACAAATAACACATGCAATCCAAAACTTTCGTTCAAAAACGTTCTAATTTCAAAACAAAAACGCTGCCATTACAAGCATCCTATTCTTATTAAAACAATATTCTCGTACGTTCCAAAATTAAAGTTTCCAACAACTGTTGGGGCTGTGCGCGCCGTAACTTGCTTGCTTTAGTTTGCACTAACTTGTATGCGCGGCATTATCTTAATAACACAGGCAAAGTACTGAGAACGAGGGGCATACGACACGTCTTTGCTTATAGTCGTAACTGTTTGTCAACTTTATACTTTGTCTTATTTTTGCATAACATTTTTTTCTTGTCCAAAATCAAAAAAGGAAAGGCCAAAAAATTACATGTTTCTAATAAAACTTATGCATTAGGTATTTTTTTAAAGGAAAACTTTTACGTTTTCCTTTAATGGTTGCTCATCCGCTAAAAGAGTGCCTTCACCATTGAGTTTTTACTCCGATCGAACAAAAACCAATCAATATGATATATTTATAAAGTTCATCTAGTCAAAAGGAAAAATCTCACAAAATATAGCCACAAGGGTCCCAGTTGCATTTCATCCATGTCGCTACGAAATGAATTATAAGTAGCAACTTGATACACTCCCTCTGGCTGTATCGGATCATCGTCTACAGGATTACATCCATTACTCCTCTTGTACAGAGAAGTTCTATTGTAGTATTAGTTAATCCAGCAATGGATGGAATTCATTCGTGTTAGCCAACCAACTTGTAGATGCAGGGATATATTTCATAACTGCAACGGACGCTATCTATGCATGCAAATTGCGTTTTACCTTGTGCAAGAATGAAAATATTTTCTAAAGAGTTTTTAAAATATTTTTCTAACTTACCTGGGTGTTATCGTGTCTTATAAATTGTTTTAGTTTTAAAAATAATGGTATGGTCAATAGCCGGTGTTCTAGAAAAAATATAATTATGAAAAATTACGAAATGCTAATATAAAAATCTAATTAACTACATAAATTCTGAAAAATCTGAAACGATTGTATTTATAGCGATAAAGACTCAGATACTCACACCGACGTTCTAAGCCCTTTCAAAGGAAACTTCGCAACTCATAATCGACACAGGTCGCCTTGAAAACGGCCCCAGAAACCTCCTCGAAATGGCTTTTTTTGACATCCACAATAACTGGGTAACACGTGCCCCTTGGCTAGACTGCTGTTAGATTTCAGTCTTTTGACTACCCGTAACGACTGTCAACGATCTTTAAATAAAAACCGGAACAGACGGCATAACGTGCTTTTCAAGGCACGGAGGAAACTTGATATGTATAGATGGTCACCCATACACGGACTGACCTCAGCAGCAACCTTGAAGATCGACCCATGTGGCTGTTATTATTTGCTATAAAACACTGACCAAAAAATTCAAAAATATCTGTGCAACAAAAACAAAGGAATGCTTCATTATTGTGAGAACCAAAAAGTATTTTCATTAACAGATTCCACATTCCTTTTGATACGCTATTTAATTACAAAAAAAAATACTACAGAACACAATTGTCCCTTTCAAGGGAAGTTAATTTTTCCTTCAACGGGGTCTGAATAAGTAGATTAATTAGTGCGGAACAAGGCGACTTTATATGCTTCCAGTCTCCATTGTGGTGATGTGAAAACTGAGGACACCTTATTGTTATACGATGATTGTGGAGCTCGGCTTATGAATAGACGCACACGTGATGGATTTTCTTGTAGAAACCCGTAACAGTTTTCCGGGATGAATAATGAAATAGGCGCTAATCTGGTTGGTTAGGTATAGCGCATTGTTGATAAAATTAAGCATTTTGCATACCTTGCACACAAAAGTAAGCTCTATACATCAATTGGATTTTTTACCGTCAAAAAACTTCTGTTCAGTCAAATTCAACATCAATAGACCATCTCACATATTTACATAATTATAATTTATGCCAATTATAGGAATTGTATGGGTTTTGTATGGGGTTGAGAAGCAAAAATTCGAAGACATGTGACATCCACCAACCCGCACTGGGCCTTATCCCTTACGGCCCTTTCCCTCTCACAGAGAGGAGGCTTGTGTCCCAGCAGTGGGAACATTAACAGGCTGATGATGTGTGATGTGATGTGATGGGTTTTGAAAGAGATTTTAACCTCTGGGTATTTCACCTTTTGTAAAATTACAAAAAAAGAACGACGTGTACAGTAGTCATTTTGAACTAATTTACAAAATATACCTATACTATTCATAATTTACTGAATACAGTATGAATTGTACGACTCTGTTGGACATTTACAACTTAATTGTAGGTTAAGAAAAACAGTTTTTATTGTATAAATACTAACTCGGATACAGGCATTCGAGATAGCGATGCTCCTTTGTTTACGAACCAATATCGAGGCGCGAATTTAACGTTAAGAAAAGCAGCATGAATATCTGCATTGCGCGCACATTGAGACTAAAAAGGAAACATAAAACCGTTTTACGGTATAATAAGTATAAGTTTCACCACTGTTCCAATGCTCAAAGAGGTATTATTTGAGCATTGAAGCCGTGGCAGTGTATTCAAAAATATCCAACATATGATTTTAAACAACACAATACTACTGTTGGATAGAGACAACTAATTGATATGATATCCTGAATAAAGGCATCAGTAGCCTTAGCCTTCCAAATATGTTATGATTAACCGGTCGGGTGCCCGAAACTTACTGAAACAATAGAAAAACCATTGTATCTCGCGTGGATCCACGTCTTAAGCAATCATAACTCTAATAGCCGTTTTTGCGATAATGGTACGGAACCCTTCGTGCACAAATCTGACTCGCACTTGGTCGGTTTTTAACGGTTAACCGGGACACGATACTCATACCACAGATAATATAATACTAGCATACAGATGCCTCATCCCCTACAAAGAAACCGTGCCGACGTAACTAGCGTTTTTCATCTGATTGAACCGATTATTTTTTTGTAAATCGATCGCCTTCGGTTCCTGTCCACGGCGATAGATAGATCACCATATATGTCGGTGGAACAGAACGGAACGGAACCGAACGCGATCGATGTACAAAAAATAATCAGAATAATCAGTATAGAACGTCGGCACGGTTTCTTTGTATGGGATGAGACACCACTGCTCATACTAACATAACCTAATAACGTTCTAACGTCAGTATCCTTCAATTCCAACTCCATTACTTCAAAATAAAAACCCAACTCACGGTCCTCCACTTAAAAACAATTACAAGGAAATAACAATGTTGTAACTAGTAGACCGATATCCCCGACCGGCGACTCGGAACAAACTTGCTAAGAAAATGTATTTTTAAATCGTCGCCGTCGCGTCTTCTCACTGAATCCACTCAATTAGTAACAGGCTAGGAGTCATTAATTATAGCGTTCCAGACACACAGTATGTACTTCTTTTATGGTATGGAGTTGCTTGTGTTAGTGTGGGGGTGCATAATTGGCGATAGTGGAAAGGTCTTTGATTAGCAGCGTTGCACACTTCGTGACGTCACCTACCTACTACAGTAAAAAAACTTTATAGCAAAAAAATAGTACCGACTTCCAAATAAGAAAACTACAAAGTGAAAAATAACTACTGAAAAGTGACAATTTTTTTGCGTTATGGACACCGACTTCCAAAATTATAGTTATTTTTCACTTTGTAGTTTTCTTATTTGGTTTTAGTATTTTTTTGCAAAAAAATTCTTTTTATTTTTCACTTTTTAGTTGAACCTACCTAATAGGCAAGTAGTTAAGTAAGTACCTACTGTAATGCCAGAATAGACTACCCAAATATCATGAAACTAAACATAACTGTCGAAATGAGAGTGTACCTAGGTGCTAGGTGAACAGTACACAACTGCATACCCCTTTAGAGCATACTGGCGTGATATTAAGTTATGAAATGGTATAAACAATAAACAGACATGCGGTTACAGCAATTCCGAGAGATTTGCCTTTATTTGTTGAAGAGTTCTGTAGTATATGTCCAAAGTTCTTAATACGATCTTCACCAAATTAAAACGGGACCAATTTCGGAATATAATCTTTCAAACAAAAAAAGAATTTTGAAAATCGGTTTACAATTGACAGAGATATCGGTGAAAAAAAATAAAAAAAAAAACGTACGTAATGTCGAACATAGAACCTCCTCCTTTTTTTGGTAAGTCGGTTAAAAATTGAACCTTTATTTAAATTTGCTGTTTCTATTACCACCAGAAATAGAAACAGCAAAATTCTCTTAACTAACTAGTAACTTTAACCAGGGATCAGAATGATGTTCAGCTGTGGACGTCGTCGCGTCTTTCGGCTGAAATGCTGATGATAATTAAGATTCAACGATTGAACATATTGTTAAGTTTAACATTTCTACGTCAAACAAGGTCATTTAGGAAATGGTCATTTTCGGTGCTTTGATCTAAAATTTTCCAATAAAATATGAAAAGTCTCTTGTAGGTTTAAATGTAAAAGAGAACTGTCCAAAATACAAATACCTACTAAAGTGTGATAGATCCTACTTCTGAGTGCAATTTTTTTAACAGCTAAACCATTCGACTAGGTATTCTTAACAAAAATGCCTCCTAAAATTTTCATGAGTAGGTATGTTAAGATTACATTAAAACTTTACATTCTAAGTAGAATTTTAGATTAGTATATAGTAAAGAACACTCCGAACTCCAACCACCTTTGTGTTAGCCAAACATTTAGTTTAAGTAAGAACTTTGACAATCTAAAATATTAATGGTACGTAAATATTTTTGGACCGTGTTAACGTCGATTACTTTTAAACTTCGATCAATATTGGCTAGCACTCTAATAAGTTTCGGAATACTACCTACGTTCTGGAATCTAGCTTAGGCTTAATTAGAGCTTGGAAAGCAGTTCGCCTTAATATGCTCCATCTATACCAATATTGTAAAGAGGAAACATGTTTTTGGTTTGTTTGTTTGTTTGTATCGAATAGGCTCCGAAACTACTGGACCGAAAAAAAAAAATATTTCACCTATGGAAAGCTACATTATTCCCGAGTAACATAGGCTATTTTTTAATCCTGAAAACGGGTCCTGTAGGATGGTTCACGGGAGCGAAGCCGCGGGGAACAGCTAGTTGAAAATATATTGCGGTCTTCACTTCATTTACCAAGCGTAGTGACCTAGCAATACTTTTTAGGGTTCCGTACCCAAAGGGTAAAAACGGGTAAACTATTACTAAGACTCCGCGGTCCGTCTATCTGTCTGTCTGTCACCAGGCTGTATCTCATGAACCGTGACAGCTATACAGTTGAAATTTTCATAGATGATTTATTTCTGTTGCCGCTATAACAATCAATACTAAAAACAGAATAAAATAAAATTAAGTGGGGTTTTTTTTTTTTTTTTTTTTTTTATTTGTGATGGGTTTGCTCTTGACTCTAGTCTAGGTCAAAGGTGACAGAGACAGAGTCGACGATGGAGCGAGCTTACCCAGAAGAAGCCTGTTCACTCTAACTTTGAAGAGATTCGGGTTGAATGCGTTCGGAAACACAGACGCAGGCAGTGAGTTCCACTCATTCGCTGTGCGCATTATGAAGGATGTTTGGAAGCGCTTGGTGCGTATTGGTGGAATGGCAACAAGGTAAGGATGGTAACTTGCAGTGCGTCTAGATGTCCGATGGTAGAAGGGGGCTGGTGGGATGAGGTCGTGGAGTTCTTGAGCACACTCACCGAAGTACAGTCTGTAAAAGACCGACAAGCAGGCAACCTTGCGGCGATGAGCCAAGCTGTGTAGCTTGGCATCCGCCAGCTCAACGTCGCCAATGAGCCTCTTGGCTCTGCGTTCCACCGAGTCAAGCGCGGCAAGCTGATACTTAGCTGAGCCATCCCAAAGGTGGCTGCAATACTCCATGCAGGATCGGACTTGCGCTTTGTAAAGGGTTAAAAGCTGTCCAGGCGTAAAGTATCGCTTCACTCTATTTAGGATGCCCAGCTTTTTGGCCGCAATTTGGGCTTTGTACTCAATGGAGGCGCCGAAGTTGAGGCTGGATGTCAACTCCATGCCCAGGAGCTCGAGCCGATCAGTCACAGGAACAGACGCACCCCGAAAAGTAGGAGTTTGATCGAAGATACTCCTTTTTGCGGTAAAAAGACACGCCTGTGTTTTGGTGGCGTTAAAGGAGACCAGATTGTCATCACCCCACTGGGAGACAAGGCTTAAGGTCAAATCTGTCCTTTCCACCATAGCCTCTCTCAAGGAACGAACTTCATCCACGCTGGTTCTTGCGCTGGACAAGTATCTCTCTGCAACAGTACTGTCATCTGCGTACCCAATAATACCAGGCTGAAGTAGGTCATTGATGTGTAGCAGGAAAAGAGTTGCAGAGAGAACAGACCCCTGAGGTACTCCGGCATCAATAGCCATGAAGTCAGAGGAGCAGCCGTCAATGACCACTCGGATCGACCGTTCATTGAGGAAGTCTGATATCCAGCTACAAAAACCAGCGGGGATGCCATAAGCAGGAAGCTTACTGAGTAGACTCACGTGCCAGACCCTATCAAAGGCCTTCGAGATATCAAGCGAAACAGCAAGTGCTTCGCCGTGTCTCTCGATGGCTTCGCCCCAGCAGTGCGTGACATACACAAGAAGATCGCCAGTTGACCGTCCCCGGCGAAAGCCATATTGACGGTCACTGAGGATATTGTTGTCTTCAAGGTAGGTCAGCAACTTACTGTTCAGTACCCTTACAACAAACGTTAATTTTTGCTGTTTTTTGCGATAATGGTACGGAACCCTTCGTGCGCGAGTCCAACTCGCACTTGGCCTTTTAAGATATTTTTTGTAAGTGAAAGTAAAGAGGGTAATGTTCATAGCAATGATTTCCAGATTTTTATGGATAAATGATAGATTTTACTTGTTTTTATTAATTAGCACAGAGGATTTTTTCGATTAAAAAATAAGTATAGACGGCAGTTGTAAGTGGTGCCAGGAACAAAAAAGATAGAAGGCAATATACGGTGGGTATATGATGAGTTGGAATGAAACGAATGTGACTAAAAGATCTATGAATATGAATGAAGGCAAATAAAATAGTGGATGTATTGTATGTGGTGAGTGTGACAGTTCACAGGCGAGAATAGAAGAAGAAAACGTGTTGCTCCAAACGTGAAACAAGAACAATGAGATAATAATAGCAGTTATCATCAAGTAAAAATTATTAATGATCCAGGATTACCGACAAAGCCCGAAGAACTGCCAAATCAAGTAGCAGTGTGGAGGGCACATTTCCCACAGAATGGATAGTTGATTGGGCCGAAGAATTCTGGAGTGACGACCACGTAACGGAAGACACAGCGTTGAAAGACATCCTTCTAGATGGACCGATGACCTGGTTATGGCTTTGGTAATCTACTGATACTCGGTGGAAGCCTATGTCTAGCAGTAGACTTTCGACTGAAATGATGATGAAGAAATTTTTAGATACATTTACAAATAGTATTCGTTATTAAATCCTCACCTCTAAACACATTAGCCGATGTGCTTCAGTAGCTGTAACTCGCTCTCTTCATTTATTTTATTACTTTCCTCCAGCAAAGTAGGTTAAAACAAAGTTAGAGCGCTTGAATAGCTAGAAGTAGCTTTCTCCGTTTGTAAGAAGTGTCTGTAATGAGGATAGTAAACGCATGACTCGCTCAAGAAAATTCAGCCTTCGCAGTTGAAGTAATCTTTATTTATTTTATTATCACGAGAATGTCTTTCTTATTTTCATACTCCAGTCTATTGGAGATTTCATGTCTTTAATTTTTTTAAGAGTCGTATTTATTCACTATATTAACTATAAATTAATGCTTACATGGCCAAGTAAGCATTAATTAATGTATACATTCCATGCTTAACGTTTTTATTTTATAATGATACTAGTCGACGGCTCGAACTATTTTGTGCGCGGGGTTAAAATGCATTTTATATCAACCGACAACACGTGCGGAAGAGATAGATGCTGTGATGAGCATTAGGAAGCTAGTTCGCGTACGAATACACACTTTTGCAAATTTGTAGCGAAATAATGATTTAGGATGAAACCGAGCGCAAATTTTTATAAACAGACCTTTGGCAGTCTAGATATCGTGAAAAAACGACTAAATCTATATGTCCAAAATAGTATATTATGCAACTAGTGAATAAAGGACGGTTTTAAAGCGAGGGCCATAGATGAATCACGAGCATAGCGAGTGATTCAAGTGTTAGAATCCTGAGCGACGCGAGTGATTCATGGCCCGAGGGCGATATAAATACGTTTTAGTCAAGAGTTGCATACTATATTTTATACCATGACTACGAGAAAAAGAAAGATTTAAGCGAAAAGCACAAGGATTAATCATAAATAAATGTTTTATTACCTTCAAAATTTACAAAATATTTGAAAAGTCAGGGTTTCACATTTTTTGTAAATTGAAGCTGAGCTAGTTAACAACATCTGTGTTTCAGGGGCCAGTGACCACCTCCGATATGTTAAATAATTATAATTAATTAAATTATAATTATGTAACGACAAACTGAAAATTAAATCGACGAAGAAGTTTGAAAGTCGAATATTCTTTGCACAAGGAGTTTGTATCGAGTATTTTATGCGCAAGGAGGTTGTATAGCATTGAGATTGACGTCGAATATATATTGGTGTGTTCTAAATTCAAACACCAAAACAGTGAGTAAAAGTGCTTTTTATTCACTGTTTTCAGTGACTAAAATAAGCTTTTTAGAGGGGGAATGGTATAATAGTACATTATGGTACAAGTGTGCAATGTTGGTGATTACCGCTGAGGCGCCATTGAGACCCGAGCCGTAGGTGAGGGTCTTAAGAGAGCCGAGGACGGTAATCATCAATACACACGTGTATCATACGACGTTTTTCAACACACTTGTGAAGAAAATAATACTTAAAAAATCATTTTCAACAGTAAAGACGAGTTGTGATTTTTTTTTCACAATGGCGGGCAAAATTAATCAGTTTTCCTATGCGCGCGCATTTAACAATAACAATGGCGATCGGCCATAGACTAGAATAATGAGGTTTCTTTTTTTTTTGGCTTTTCTAGGATAGTGTTTTAGCCACGTACAAAATAGGGAATTTAAATTTTTCTTAATTACAGAGCAAATAAAATTTATATTTGAGTGAAAGTTTTATTTATTAAGCAGGTACAAGTTGAAATTATCTATTTAAATACGAAGTTGCATGAAATGAGCAAGCAATAGGTACATTAATTTATTTGTACTATTGAGCACGATCTTTTTTGTATCGAAACTTTTTTTAGAACAAAGCAACTAAACCAATAAATTTAAAAAAAATCTATAACTCACTTGTGAATAATAGCAATGAAAAAGTCACAGTTTGATAACAGGTATCATTATGTGCCTAATTGCGGTGAAATAAGAGCCACCTTATGAGCAAGTGTGTTGAAAAAAAATTATTTGCATTGTTGAACTGCTTATCTATCCCTGTATGGAGGCCGTTTTGCAATTTTCCGTCTTCTTATGGTATTTATTTGCGCCCAAAAATGCGTTAAAATTAGTGTCGAAATGTGGAACTTTCGACGCTCATAACTTTTAAATATTTTCTTTTATTACTTTTTCGCTTTTATACAGGGCTAGATAATGATGAGACAAATTGATGTCACTTTTTATTTTGAACGTACATCGTCAAACAGTGGCATAATCCCTAGACTACGTTGGTATGGAAGAATTTTCGACTAGTATGACCTTAAACCTCGCTTTTCGAAATCGTATGCTGAATGTGTCCACCAACCCGCATTGGGTCCGCGTGGTGGATTACGGCATATTCCCTTTCACAGAGAGGAGGCCTGTGACCCAGCAGTGGGAACATTAAAATGGCTGTTGATGATGATGATGATGCTACATGTATATACCTCCTATTTCGTAGAACAACCGAAATCGTCTACTCTGGTACCCAAACCAAAGGTTACGCAGATGTTCTATATGCAAAAAAGGATTTTCTTTTGAGTCAAGAAAATATTTTGCACTGACACCAAATAACATGAGCAAAGGACAGGAAGATATACTCTTTTTGCGATACGACCACGGAAATGCCTCAAATCTCCTCGACTGCATTTTCCAAAAAAAAACGCCTATATTTCTTACAGAATCTAGGTTTACAAAACAGTGGTGTTAGTAACTTATAGCATAAAAGTGTTATAAAAGTGTTTTTTTCTTTTTGTTAGTTATTTTGCAAGAACCCCTCTACAGGTAAAGGCCAAAGTTCTCCTCCAAAGTGAGCCAGTCTTCTTGGATTTTGCTGAAATCATCCAATTTGGGCCTGCTGTGCATTTTATTTCGTCCTCCCATCTATTTCGGGGTTTTCGTTTCCTTCTTTTGCCTATTGGCCCTTTCCACGCTGTCACACTTTTTGTCCATCGCTGGTCTTGAAAGCGAACTACGTGCCCAGCCCACTTCTATTTTATTTAGTGCAAGAGCTTGTGTCAGACCGTCTGTTGCTTTAAAAAACATATAGGTAATATTAAATAAGGTAATAAGAAAACAATTCAGTCAAGACAAACAGCTTGGAACTAAACACCGTTATGTGTACGAGAATGTTAATTAAGTCTGAAGCAAATAGAGTCAATCAAACGGCAAACAGATTTAATTAATAGCACGACTGTCTGGAGTTAACGCGACTCTGTTGTTAGCGATAATTAAAAGCGGTTCTGGTATAGGTACTCTGGTATGTATGAGTACTTACACGTGGTACAATACACAGCTTATTATGAGGCATACGGAGCCTAAAATAAAATGTTAACCATATATTAGGTTAAACCCTGATTCTAAATTCAAATACAAATTTTTGGGCTTTTTTGAGAAGTGGGGAAGGGGCTAGGCGGTTCTGAGCCTTACTACCTGTTATTTCGTTTTTAAATAAAATTTTCCATAGTATATATTTTTTACATCATCAGAAAGTAGAGCTTTCAAAGAAAAAAACCCCACCGACGTTTTAAAAAAAGCAGATATTTTGACGTGAGAATTTTCGATTGAAAATTAGGGTGCGTTTTAGATATTAAGTCAAAATAAGGTTAAAAAATAAATATTTTTAGTAAAAAAAATTACAGTGAGTTTGGGACATAAAAAAGTAAGTTTTCACCAAATTCTATCATCACCAGCCTATTAATGTTCCCACTGCTGGGACACAGGCCTCCTCTCTGTGAGAGGGAATGGGCCGTAATCCACCACGCGGGCCCAGTGCGGGTTGGTGGATGTCACATGTCTTCGAATTTTTGGTTCTAGGACATGCCGGTTTCCTCACGATGTTTTCCTTCACCGTTTTGAGAGCAGTGGTGATGAAATAATTTACACAAAGTAAAGCGCCTGCCTGGGCTCGAACCCACGACCTACAACTTGTAAGTCGCGGCCGATACCACTGGGCCACCACTGCACGTAAATAAAAAAAAAAATCTATAAAATATTTTAAATAAAAAACCAAAAACTTGGTTATTTGAAATTTTGACATAAATTTTGAGGTTATGTGAAAAAAGTGTAAATACAAATGTTGTAGATCTTTTTATATAACTTTTCCATTTAACTTTTTTTTTTTAGTTTTGCCGGAAATCGAGATAAACCGTTTTCTACCCTTAAAAACTCACCCCTATGCACTTCCCAACCTCAGATCGCCCGCAAATTATTTTTCCTTTCATTTTTGTTATATTCTCTTCCTTTTCCAATGGATTTCATCCAACTTTTATTTTTGTCACTTTTTACCATTTTCAAAGGCTTCGGCACTGGTCTAATTATTTTGAATTAGGAATCTGCTTATCATTGTTTAACCTAACCATAATGATTAGAAAGTTTTAGAAAAGGTTGATGGTGTTTTAGAAAAAAATCACTCATTGCGTAGCAGTGTTTAAAAAACTTCACATGCCTTATCAGCGGCCATAAACTGCGTCCATTTCAATGAAAAACTAAACCGCAGATTTCATCGTTCAACTGTCTTTTACAAAGAACTCACGTCGATAAACCACAGTAAATACTCGTCGAAACCTGCAACTTAGCCCTCAGTCTGCAACTTAAATCAATCAGGCAAAGTGACTTTCAATTAGTTATTTTAAAGTTTCCCCTTCAAACATTTGAGTACTCCCCTTCTTTTAGCAATCGTTCAACTGTGAAATAACAAAAACTAATATCAAAGTTTTACTGTTCGCAGTTTTCTCAAAGAAAATCCGTTCATTACCTCACACGTAGTAAATTCCCCGAATTTCTTGATGCCTTTTCTCCCCCATTTTGTTTTATCTTACTCTTCAGTGTGTGCTCACATACTGAAGAGTAAATCTAGAAAATCAAATAGTTTCGTGAGAGAATATAAATCTTCATTATCACAACAACACTAAGTAAAAAAACCCGGATTACACTGTCAACTCTAAAGTTAGTCACAGTGCCTTTACAAATTTGTTTTAATTGCGCTAGGCATCTGATGTTTTCATAAGTTCTTGTACTATGACAATAAAAATGATAAATTAAAAATCTTTTTTTAAAAACAAGCCTTTTTCGTATTTTCTCAGCAAACCCTTTCATTTGATAGCCATATCAAGGCAGTGCACAAAAAATAACTAGTCCGCCATTTTGGGCCGTCCGCCATATTAGATTTAGAATGACATCACTGAGCTAATCATGCATTGTCATTCAAACTAAAAGTGAATGAAAAATTTCATCTTAATCGATAGCAAATAACGGCTTTAAAATTCAGTTGCAAGATTTGACCCGAACACACTTACATACCATTGCAATTTAAATAAAAGCTTGTAAAACGGTTCATTCGTAAAGCAAAGCTTATTTGAATTGCCCGTGCACACAACACAGAAACAAACAAAAAATAAATCTAAACTTCCATACTATAAACTACCTATGCATCCCAAACCCATAGCCATAGCAGAAAGTTTCGTTGCCAAGTATTTGGCAGACAGGTGGCAGACGATTTCTGCCAGGCCAATAAATCACAGAGCTACTTGGTATTGCCCAGGATGCTCCGATACGCCAGGCAACTCCTGATTAATGTGCCTGATTTGACCGCTGGCCGGATTTATAGAAAAAATATATTGTTTATATGTAGGAGTATTTTCGGTGGCTTTGCGGGGATAAGGAAAAGAAATAATAGTAAAGTCGATGCAGAGGAGAATAATAATAAATATACAAATACATAATCAACAGGCAAGAATAAGAACAGACAAATAGGTACAAAGGTGCTGTTTATTTTTACAGTTTCTGCCAGCATACGTACGAAATGCTTACCTAATACTTTTTATACCAGAAGGCTATATATGTAAGTATGTATAGGCGTAATGTGATTGTCTACGATTAAACCAATATTACGTGTGTCATATTCGTACATTACATAACACAGTCTCCAAAGATTTTTATCAAAACATGTAGACCCGGCGATCATAAATATTTTACGATCCCTATGAAAAATATTTATACACGAGCATGTACCGAAAGCAAGGCGACTTAACAATATCTACATAATAAAAGTAGATAGATAGGTACATATACGAACACCCCTCTTCGACAAAGGAGAAGTTTTCAGTTCAAGCGTCTGAAAAATATTACCCAACTTAAGTTTAATCTCTTGAAAACGTTCTAGGAAACAATTGTAAATAGGAACTCTTCGTTTAAACAACGAGGATGTTTGTCGAGACAGTTCAAGTTGTACTGACACGAATGAAAATATTGTCAAATACATAATCATTCTATGCGGGTGCCCTGTCAAGCGAGCTAGGGGCGGTATTTATACGGTGTTAGTGTTTTATTATAATAATAGAAGATAGACAACGTGACATAACGGTTGTCAAATGTCGAAAATGTTGATGTTTGTAACTTCATAATTTCCTATAGTTTTGTGTTTAATCTGATATAACCTAAAATAATAAATGACTCTGAAATACAGTCGAATTTCTTCCAACTTTATATAGACATTTGTATTTCTAGTGTTCCGATAAATCTTGAGGTTGTTCAGTATTTGGCAAACAGTATTTAAATAATGCTCCTTATTTTATAAACAAAACTATCAACTCAAACACAATAACTACCGCAAAAATATTGTGAAAATAAACCACGGAAAACTTTTTATTGTTATAACTGTAGTTACGAATAAATTGCTCCGACAGTCAGATAGCCCCATTTATTGGACGTAGACATTATAATTTTCCGCACAAGTTGGGTAAAAACAAATAATTCATAAACACACAGAGACGTAGGTGTACACAAAGTGGATGGCATTTACACAGTTATGTAAGTCGCGAAATAAATAATATTAGGTAAGTCCATAATATGAAGCAGCTAATTGTAATTTTGCTATTATTTTGTGCCAATCCAAGAAGTCGGATTTGACATCTGTAAAATACTTAATAATAATGAAACTTGATGTTTACGAATGATACCCGTTGTTATAGTGTGTGGGTAATCAATCTGCCTAGCCTTTTCCCAACTACATTGGGCGGCTTCCAGTCTTACCGGATTCAGCTGAGTACCAGTGTTTTCCATGGAGTGACTGCCTATCTGAGCTCCACAACCCAGTGTAACTGAGTAACACGGTATCCCTTGGCAAGACTGGTGTCAGATCTCAAGCTTCTGACTACCCGTAACGTCTGTCAAAGATCTTCAAATGACAGCCGGTACCAACGGCTCAACGTGCTTTCCGAGGCACGGAGGAAACTCGGTGTTGAAATGGTGACCCATCCACGGACCGACCTCGTCAAGCGTTGCTTAACCTTGAAGATCGACCCGTGCGGTTGTTATTATTTAGCCACGAGCTCCTCCTTATAGTGTGTGGGTAACATAGTAATTAATTAGGTTAATGAATTTGATTTATCAATGTCGTTCGTACAAAGTTATCGCGGTATGTAAAATGAGTAGCGTCATCGGACTTCTTAGATTGTCATGATTTTAGTAATCGAGTTTTCTTTATCCAGAACTAGCTTCTGCCAGCGGCTTCGCCCGTGTGAATGTCGAAAATTATCCCAAGGGAACATATTCCCGGGATAAAAAGTAAAAAGTATAATAAAAAGTATCCTATGTGCTATTCCAGACTAACATCAATCTCTGTGCCAAATTTCATGCAGATCCGTCCGGCCGTATAGCATGAAGAAGTAACAAACATACAAACACACTCACGAACTTTCGCTTTTATAATATTAAGTGTTGCCCTGTTGGTCTAATGGTCGCAACCTCTACTGCTAAGCATGGGTCCTAAGTTCGATGCCTGGGACGTTCAGTGTTATTGAGTTTCTCCATCTAGAATTTCTCAGTAGCAGTCCAGAGTCTATACTTGTGTCTGGTTGATGGTAGATAACGGTCTCATGCCCTACTACACGGGATTAAAAAAAAAAACATTAGTGACGAAATGTGGGTATAATGAGGGTCGTGATTCCTTGGTCTTCGTGGAAACAACTTCTCTTTTGCCAATTTGCGCCATCTGCTTTTGTCTTTGGCGTCGTGACGAGCATCGTTCCTTTGCGTAACCCTTCGCTAATTACAAGCGTGATATTATGTTATGTTTTCTTTATTTAAACTATCGTTGCAAGAGGCAGCTGAAAATACACTGCCATAAGCTGTTTGCGAATTACTCATGTAACATAACTATTGCTCCGATCAAATTGTCAGGCGACTCAAAATTCTTAGGCTAGTATTTCAGATGCTCAACTCAACTCGAAATTGCAATGAACAGTTGTGATTGGTTGGTTTTTTATATTAACGTGCTCAAGTCCAAGATCCCAGACGCTCCAAAAGTTACCGAACTCTTTTAACACAAAATCTGTGGAATTGAGTAGTGCTGGCTAATACTTGGAACGTACTCGGTCTGTCATTTTTATTCAAAACCTATCACACATTTTGTGTGGCAAGAATTCAGTAACGTCTGGGGCGTCTGGGCTTTTGCTAACTGGGTACTCATGGGTACTCTCGTGTTTGGCACATTATGCCAAACACGAGTGTTATGATTGGTTGGCAGTTGGTTGGTAGGTGTGGCCAATTTTGAGTATGAGTCGAGAAAGAGAATCTGGAATACGGGGCCTTATATCCCAAAAAAGATTAGGCCGAATTAATTTCACAGTTTGCACTTATTTTACTTTTTATTATCTTTCGGTACGTCTATCTAGCATAACTGAAATCTTATTCACTGAAATAAGATCAGACAGTTATACTCAGTCATCCTTTTGTTCAAATATTTTTAGCTACCAAAGCACACAGCCGTCAATTTAACAAATTGCCGCCAGTCTGTCCCCTAAAACTTTTTAAAGGAGGCTTTCACACCGAGAACTAGTCACAAGAATATCGTCTAGTTAGTAGTTGTCAGTGTGAGGGACCAATAAGCTGGACGAGTAAAGTTGAGACTGTTCCAAAACTGATCTAGTTTGTCGCACATCGTCATAAATCGATGTTATTCCAAGTATAGGTTAATATTGGGGTTTTGATATAAAATATTAGTGCTGGGTTTACCTCAGGTTCACTTAACGCTTTAAGGTACCTACTCAAGTACTGAAATTGATTGGCAAATTAGCTACCTTTTTTTCCTGTGCCTGGACTTTTGGGGGAAAAGACCAAGGAGTGTGGGCTTTTTACCTCACTAAAATCACCCCGGTGATCACCATCAGCACATGTTCCGTTTCCTCTTAAAATACCACCCTACAACCCCCTTCTGTGTAACGCTTGTTAGGGCACATCCCTGGGGCGATTGCGAGGCTTCTCCCCTAAGCCTCGCTGTGCACGGCAGCACGTGACCACTTTGCCACCATCTTACTTGGAGTCACTGGGGCAGCCAGTGACCCCGGTGCACCGGTGTACCGTATACAGACGGGGTTACGGCGTTTTAGGCATCGAGGCGGTTGCCTTCACGAATACTTCTTCTCCGAGCAGATCCCGCTCGGCGGCCTCCTTTTGGACCATCACGGTTTCACAACAGGCGGCTATGCTGGCAGAGACACCCTATGAAATGAAAGCATCTATTGAATACTAAACATGTAAATTAAACAGAGGAATTTTTCGCAGTGAGGCTGTTAGCAGTTGGTTGAGAGCTGCCGAAAATCGAGACAATTGACTTGAGATTAGAGAGGCCTACGTCCAGCAGTGGACTGCTGTATGCTGGTGATGATGCAAAATTTTCGAGTAGAAAATCCAAACGTGTTTTGATAACTTTGCGTCGACGTGTTTTGACACAGCATAGTAAATGTAGTGCTGTAACTTTGTGATTTTGACCTGAATATATGCCTGACTATACCGTCGTGCTGCAAGTTTGATGTTACACAACGGTGTGAGCGCCACCATTTTTAATAAGTTTATTACCGGACGGCCACTAACGAACGGTTGCAAGCCGGGACACAAATTGACAATAAATAACAAATGGCTAGGTGAAGCTACCCTTTGTCTGTAAATTTACTCTCTATATATTTGTGGGTGTTCATATTTTATAGAGCGGGTACCAATTAAGATTGTCAGTATCAATCAATGCTAAAAGGAAATAGAATATCACTTTAAATTCGGTTGTGCTTCTTGGGGTTACTATACTTCATAAATGATTGCTTGATCTCTGCGACATATGTCAAACTGACGTATACGTTATTGTTAGCCTGTCAAGCGCTATTGTTACTGTATTGATACTGAAAGCTTTCGCAGAGATCAAGCTATCTTTTATGAAGTATAGAGTAATATTTTCGTGAAGTTATTTTGTAACTTGTTGATAGCTGTCTGTTGCGGATTGATTGTACATACATTCGGTAGTAGAAAAATGCATTAAAAAATAGTGCTTCCTAGATGACAACTTAGCATGTTGTACTCTGGAAGTGAACCAAACTTGCATGACAAAGTAAACAGTTTTCTGCTATTTGCTCTCCGACAAATGTTCTGCAGATGATTCATATAACTTGCGTTACAGTAAAATAGGGTCGGCACATTAGTCATTTTCAGAACAAAACAATGCATACAAGTGTTTTTGGATTCTATAATAATATGAAGCCTATCTACTTGTAATCGTTATCCGTAACAGCCGCACGGGTCGATCTTCAAGGTTAAGCAACGCTTGACGAGGTCGGTCCGTGAATGGGTGACCATTTCAACATACCGAGTTTCCTCCGTGCCTCGGCAAGCACGTTAAGCCGTTGGTTCTGGCTGTTATTTGAAGATCCTTGACAGTCGTTACGGGTAGTCAGAAGCTTGAGATCTGACACCAGTCTTGCCAAGGGGTACCGTGTTTACCCAGTTACTGGGTTGTGGAGGTCAGATAGGCAGTCGCTCCATGTAAAACACTGGTACTTAGCTGAATCCGGTAAGACTGGAAGCCGACCCCAATATAGTTGGGAAAAGGCTAGGCAGATGATGATCCTAAATTCTAATACTGTCAGAGATCGCGAAGTAATTATGACTATTATTTTCAAGCAGTCAATGTATTATTCAAGTCACAAGTGGTACATACCTAGCACAAATACATCCATTAAAAACAGAGTTTACTATACGATCAAACAATATGAACGTTACTTTAAAAATCTGAAGTACAGTAAATCCTATAATTTACCGGTAAAACCTAGGATTTACCAAGTCATACTGGTATAAGTCCGAAATGATCTAAAATGATTGCTGATATCGAGCTTTTACTTGCAATCGCTCGGCAAATGTTAGGATTTATATCAGAGACTTGTAAATGTTCATCATCTGCCTAGCCTTTTCTCAACTATATTGGGGTCGGCTTCCAGTCTTACCGGAATCAGTTAAGTACCAGTGTTTTACATGGAGCGACTGCCTATCTGACCTCCACAACCCAGTAACTGGGTAACACGGTACCCCTTGGCAAGACTGGTGTCAGATTTCAAGCTTCTGACTACCCGTAACGACTGTCAAAGATCTTCAAATGACAGCCGGGACCAACGGCTTAACGTGCTTTCCGAGGCACGGAGGAAACTCGGTATGTTGAAATGGTCACCCATCCACGGACCGACCTCGTCAAGCGTTGCTTAACCTTGATGATCGACCCGTGCGGCTGTTATTATTTAGCCACGAGTTCCTTGACGAGAGACTTGTAAATGTTGAAAAATTTTAATGTCCATCACACACTATAATGCTATGAATAGTCGAAACGCTGAAAAAAAACACCTATCAAACATATCTAATCAATCAGGCTATAATTCTTATCATCATAGTGTGTCATAGAAATTATATTTTTTTTAAACATTTACAAGTTTCTTACAAAAATCCAAAGATTTACTGTGTGATTCCTGGTAAAAGCCGGAAATTTGCAATTATCATAGATCATTTCATGCTTTTATCATTATGACTTGGTAAATTCTAAGTTTTACCGGTAAACGCTAGGATTTACCGTAGTTCGGGCTTTTACAGTTACAGTATGTACATTTGACATTAACGTATGTTAAACTAACATCATATTCAGAACCAGAAACTACTAACATTAGCACAGTCTAACGAGACAGTTTACAACATATCTACAACAACTACCACATGTAGTAGTTTTTATTGAATATCTCAAATAATTACAGTTTCATTTGGGGTTTTGTGGTCAGTATTTACCGAGGTTTAATGCAAATAAATCCAAAACAAACATATTTCTTTGCCTTTATCTATGTAAAATGGACTAAGTCAATATTTTGTGGTTCTAAAATCCGCATTGCCAAATTTTGCTAATGTGGGTTTAAAAATTTGAAGCCCCCAATTAATCGTTGGTTCCTATCAGACAAAAGGTACCCTTGAGGATTTCCTCAATTCATGAAGACGGCAAGAATGAATATAATCGCCAAGATCTTTTTACCAACTTCTCTTCTCTTCTTTCTTCTCTTCTTTAAATAAAGGAATGTGCTTTTTAACACATGTGCTATATTTCATAAGTGTTGTATGTCTGTTTGTTTGTATGTATGTTTGTCCGCGAAATTTATCCAAAACTAGTAATCGGATCGTAATAATTCTTTTTGTTTTAATTAAAACAAAAAGAAGACCTAATGAGAGACCTAATTAGGTATCTCTCAACTAAGGGCATAGTACAAGTTTCATCAAAATCGGTTCAGCACTTTTCAAGATAAACAAACGATATGGTGTTCCAGATCTTGAAAACCGAACTCCTTAACGCCAAATAGCACGAATGTGTAAGTTAAGTTTTTATGGGTATTTTTTTAATCCTGTCGGTACCATAACTCTAGAACTTGTTAATTTCTAAAAGAAGAAAAATTAAAAATAAATCACAAAATATAAACCGACTTCCAAAGCAAAAAACTAAAAACAGCAAAAATAACTTTCGTTTCGGAGTTTGGTGTCACAAAACTTCCGAAACGAAAGTTATTTTTGCTCTTTTTGTAGTCGGTTTATTTTTCGTACAAATTTTTAAATTAAAACAACGAAACATTCAACTACCTTCCCAAAGGGCTCTTTCAAAATGATTGTTACCGCGCCGCGTGTTTTCCATCTTCACTTAAATCATAATAAATAAGTAGTTGTTACAAAATACAGACTAACATAGTATAACTTTAAACGATACCCAAATGGCCCATTTTATGGGTTGTGTGTACTTTACCTCATTACGATGTTAATATGAACGGAATAACAAAAGCCACAAATTCTAATTTATCATTCATGCAATATAAAAGAACCGCAAACCCACTGATATCAATTCAAATGTACCTATCCATGTTAATATGTCGACTAGTTGCTCTGTTGATATTGGCAGAATGGGTACATGGGTCGGAGCTTGATATTTATAAACATCACAGATCCCAGGTACTTATAACAGGTAAAACTGTTTGTTTGTTACAAAACCAATACCTCTTTTTCTAGATAATTATTTTAAGTCTTGTATCACTTTTAAATATATTTAATGTATAAAAATATCTTGCAAATAGCTTTTAAGTATTATTAAGTACCTACGTATTATAAAGTCATTTCAACATCTTTTTTCAGCGCCTTTCACCACATATATTATGAAAAATCACCGCCAAAACCCAAAAAACGGAAAAGGCAGGTCAACAGCCTAATTTGACAAGGCAAAGGGTTTGATCCCATGAAAGAGTATGACATTTTGTTAAATAATAAGGTATTGCCAAAAATATTGGACGCTTTTATTATATACTCTTTCATTGCGTCAAACCCTTTGCCTTGCCGAATTCACTTACGCAGTTAGGCTGCAGTTTTTCTTTTAATCACTTTCAGGCCAATGGTCCCTTGTATTTGCTACCAAAACTTCCAATCTATTTGTACTCTCGGCAACCAAAATTTGTATAAGCAAACCATAATCACAGTACCCAATCAAACAATTACAGCTTCAAGTAGACACAGTCGAATAGGCTACAAACCACTCCCCATTTAAACCAGTAACTGAACACGCATCCCACACGAATTAATTTATAACCACCATGATAACCGTACCGTGTGTCAACTGCCAATTAAGATCTATTAAACATTATATCGCTTGTTTCTCACTCGTTGGGCCGTGGCAGTACACATAAAGCATTTGTTAAGGACTTTCTCGACGCCTCGAGTTAATCAAGGAAGACAGATGTATTGAATGTCTGGATGTGACCCGCGTTTTACTGTGCTATTTTGCGATTTACTTAAATCACAGTTTTTATCAGAACCAAAAGGAGTTCTTAATCTACTGCTCCATAATTTTCAATACTACTTGACAGCGAAAATCACGCAATGAATTTGTGCTGTGGAATTATCGAAATGAAAAACTTTTCAATCGATTTCAAGAATTTATGTTACCCAAGTACCCCGCAGTCGCTATTAGTTTTATACAAGGAGTGATTAAAGTTTTTGGATTCCTTGATCCTGAACAGAATTAAGAAGATCTATAATATAAAACTACCTATGGGATATATTTACGTTATGAAATTGTCAATAATGTGCTAAATAACCCAAACATTTTTCTTCAGCTTCGCCAATTTTGTAGCTATTTAGATTTGTATTTATCAGTTGACCACTAGAATATTACCATCAATGAAAACTGGACAGAGGGCCTAAATAAAATAACATTTAACCAAACGAAGTGTAACGTGGTTAATCCTGAACATTTTCTACTATTGGCGTTCCCTTACGCTGCTAAAATGTTACTTTGTCGAGATCCACAGGTTTATAGTTTACATCATGCATAACAAAACGAACCATAAACATTACTTTATAGTAGTACTTACTCCAAAGCCTAATGCTATCTAGATTACATGTTACTGCGATTCCATTACACCATCTAAAACCCTTTAGCCTGAACAATCAAAATAACGTTAATGGCACTTCTAGTACGCAATAAAAGGACTGTAACTGTATCTTGCGTCTGTACTTATTGAGACTTATATCTTCAAGAAAGGGTACTCCTCTTTCGATTACCGGATTATTATTTCATTAGAACAACAGCCTTTTAATTGGCTTGCGTTTGTTTTCTAAGTCTAATTTACAAATATTGGCTTTGAAGTGTGAAGATGTTTTGTGCAATTGTTGCTGCTGTGCTGTTTATGAAATTATCGGTAATATTGAATATTTGGCAGTTTCATTTCCATTAATTTTAATCATGATCAAGCTAAATTTATTTTCCTGTAATTCTTCTTGAATTAATGAATTTGAGAGTAAATAATGAAGCGATTTTTTTAATTTCGACTTTTAAGAATTACTTAAAACGAATTGCAATAACATAAAGTAATCACAGTTAAAATTAAAAGAGCATCCTGCGAGACGTCGAGTCGTCTTAAGATTAAAGTTTACACAACAGAAATATTTCTGAAACGTCGACTTGGAAAAGTTTCGTCTTTGTCATGTAAGAAATACGGAGGACTGTGATCGTTTGTCTTCGGCGAGTGAAGCACTAAACTCAAGAGTTTTGCATCCACAGCAATAAATATTCGTGCGAATGTAAAAGCAGATACGGGGAGGAATTAAAACGATGGATCTAGATTTGTAAAGGCTTTCTCATTTGATAGATGTTTTTAGTAACGTTTCGTGACAGTATGACTTGTGAGAAATGGCTTGAGTAAGCGTGTGGAAGAGGGAACTTATTGAAATGGAATGTTGTCTGGAGAAAAAAATCGGCAAGAAAGTCTAGTTTATTGTATTGCGTCGATTCTAAATGTCTTGAATTTTTAGACTGGTTTCCGACAGGCCGATCGACATTGGTTTTCTAAAATACCTACATTTTTAATGATCATGAATTGCAGTGGACAGTCAAGGAATCTTTTTATCTATTGCGGGCCTATGTTGCCGCTGTAAAAACAATCTGGGAATCAGACACATTGCCAGTGTAGAACCCCGTCGCAAGACATACCACATTGTCTTATCTGCTCACCAAGCACCACTACCTGTACATTCCAGGACATGAACGAGACATGTACTATATGTTGCATACAAAATTTGAGTACTTGTAACGAAAAGAACAAGAAGAATATTATATGTTATACGTCTCTTACTTAGTATGAGGTCAATGAAAGTTCTGTACAAGACAATGCTCAACACAGATTTTTCAACTGCAGTCTGTCTGGACTAGCTCGAAACATTCCTATAAATAAAAATTTCGCGATAATTCTCACCAATTAGTCAAATTGATTCAATCACTAATTGAGCGCTTCACAATGCAGTTGACGACATACGTTTCCACTTGAACGCGTTCCGTTCACGATTCAATGAATAAATAAATAGCTTTCGGCTCCAGACGACTGTGCATGTTGAGTGTTATGATGACTTAATTTTTGTTAATAATATCAGTTCAAAGTTAAGCAAGCACCGAGTCCGGTCTGTGGCTGGGTGTCCATTAATTACATGCTATTGACCCCGAAAAGAAGCCGGAATAATCTGACTCCAGTCTTGCCAAGGATTTTTATCTGCTTTAATTTTTAGCTGGTGGGTTATTCCTGTCGTTAGGAACTGGGGCAGCGACCCTGACTCTAAAGCAGACTGGAACTGAGATGCCAAACGAGAGTGCGACCTTTGGAACCATTTAATCCAAAAGTTTTGCAGTCCGTCTGGCCCCGGAGATTTCCAGTTGGGCAAAGGACGGACTGCACGAGCCACATCTTGGGGGCTGATGGTAATTGCCCCCATTTGTGGTATCGGATCGCACGCCTGCTCGAACTCACGAGTCCAGTCACCCTCGGTGTGACTGACAGGCACCGACCAGATATCGTGCCAGAATGAACACATGGCGTCATTATCCGGTAGGCGCATGTCAGTCACACCTTGGTCGAGTCGCTCCCAAGCTCTATAAACCCACCTTTCGTTGCTCTGGAATGTGCAATTTTGAGTGTATCGTTACACTCGCCGCTTGTACCGACGAATACGGCTTGCGTATGCATAGATCTTCTGCTTCAGGAAGTCGATACGCTCTGTGAAGCGGGACAGATAATCTCGAGAACTGATGTCAGTCTCCGAGAACGCCCGCCTCACAAAGCGCATCACTCTAAGGCGAGTGTTGCCCTCCCTGAAGCAGATAAGCTTGCCGATGAGTGCTCTAACCTCACCGATACGACGCTCAATCCTGTACTGCCAAGCTGGTATAGCTGGTCGTGTAGCTCTGTCAGTTTTGGGAAACTTGACGTTAGTTACACGGCATGCCGCTGCAGCCGCACAGTACAAGATCGAGTGGGTATCGGCAAGGTCTTTGCTGCTATCAAAAACATTTGATAGCTGCGAGTCTAGAGCACACACCAGCGCCCTATTTTTCTTATGCATGGGCAGACGAGGTAATCGAGGTCTAAGTTCAGGCGGTGTGGAACGATACTCTCGGAGTGCATAGTCCAAAGCGCTCCTCAATCGTGCATTGCATTGGGTACTCACGGATATAGCCCCGTCGTCGTCATCCTCTCCAACATGGTCGGGTCGCGGTGAAACACTAGGTTGCAAATGCACCGCGGCCGGTGGCAAGGCAGGCGAGGCACGGCTACTCCGTGATTCCTCACGCAGTCTATCAAGTACGGCGACATCCAGCATACGGTTACGCTGGATGACCCGCACCTGATCCGATAGACGTTGGGCCGACACGTTGACAGCTGGCTCAAGCACCTGAAACAGTGAGAGCATCCGACCACGACCACCATCCATCATCTTATTATTATCATTATTACATTTATTTCAGATGTCAATCCATACACAAAATAAAACATTGAATAATACAAACACAAATTAAACCATATAATTACAAATAAGATTATAAAAAAATAAAAAATTACATACAATAAAACAACATTAAAATTAAAATTATCAACATACCGTCAAAAGGTGTTGGTACATTGCTTATAAACTATGTTAGTGAGCGCCCATAACAATGCGCATCCATTTATTCTGGATTGGGCAATCCATTCGAGACGCAATCATCTACAAGATGCTGTTGCTACTGCCTCGCACGCGCTGCCACAACGGAGGCTAACCTCTTGCGTATAACCGCATGGAAGCCGTCCGTCCTCGGCTCCGCAAACATGCCGGAAGCACTACAATAGCGAGGCAGCCGCATCAGCACCCTTAACATATTATTGTATTGGACACGCAGAACACTAGCAGCCCGTTGGGTGTAATTCACCCACAAGCTGCTCGAGTAAAAGGTTTGGCAATACGCCTTAAAAAGAGTTATCTTAATTTCCCTCGAGCAGTGTGCAAACCGAAGCGCAATCATATTCTCCCGGACTGCCAGCGCCCTGCGTTCCCTCTACGACGATGATTATGACGGCTCGCTCTCTCTCTGCCTAGCCTTTGCCCAACTATATTGGAGTCGGTTTCCAGTCTAACCGGATTCAGCTGAGTACCAGTGTTTTATATGGAGGGACTGCCTATCTGACCGTCACAACCCAGTAACTGGGTAACACGGTACCCCTTAGCAAAACTGGTATCAGAACTCAAGCCTCTGACTACCCGTAACGACTGTCAAAGATCTTCAAATGACAGCTGGGACCAACAGCTTAACGTGCTTGCCGAGGCACGGAGGAAACTCGGTATGTTGAAATGGTCACGCATCCATGGATCGACCTCGTCAAGCGTTGCTTTACCTTGATGATAGACCAGTGCGGCTGTTATTATTTAGCCACGAGCTCTTCCTAATGAGGAGGAGCTCGTGGCTCAATAATAACAGCCGCACTGGCACTGATATTTGAAAAATCTAAAACTGCCCCGAAGTGTCTACTTTGATTTTCATCATCATCATCATTTCAGCCGAAAGACGTCCACTGCTGGACATAGGCCTCCCCCAGGCGTCGCCACATTGACCGATCCCGTGCGTCTCGCATCCAGCGCCTTCCCGCAACCTTAAACAGGTCATCGGTCCACCTTGTGGGAGGCCTTCCAAAGTATCGTCTTCCGGTTCGCGGACGCCATTCCAGAACTTTTCGGCCCCATCGGCCATCCGTTCTGCGAGCAATGTGCCCTGCCCACTGCCACTTAAGTTTGGCAATTCTTCGGGCTATGTCGGTAACCCTGGTTCTCTTGCGGATCTCCACATTTCTGATTCGATCACGCAAGGAAACTCCGAGCATAGTCCACTCCATTGCCCTCTGATAGATAGATAGATAGATAGATAAATCATTTATTTAGTGCACACAAAAGACACAACACACAAAATCTTAATAAAATTATTACAATTGTCATGTAGGTATGTTTAAAAACAAAGTGCCAACATAAAAAGAAAAAGGAAACCGAAACAAAAGTAAAAATGACATCACTAACATTAATTTTGACAATCAAAACAATCATAACACAGTGCGGTGTGCGTCTCAAGGTTGCACCAAATGGGAGTCCAGCTCAGCACGTGTCAGGCAAATATACCTGACGCTGATATTCTGCTGGATCCCTGCAGTGACAAATGGTCGCCAAGCAGTCGTGATATATTGGTGTTGTAACAGTGTTATGCGTAGAGTAATTCACGTAAGTATACCCGCAACTTTAATTTAGTACTTACAATAAAAAAAATATTTGATTTTTTGTTATGCAGTAGAAAAAGTTTCAGTTCTTAGGCGTGTTGAATATTTTATAGACACGTTTTGATTACTTGGTTAGGTATATATAAAGTTAAATGTACAATGTATAAAATAATTAATAATCTCACTATAACCAATAAATAAATGATGGCGTAGGTTCAATTAAAGTAAACGATTTGGCTAGACTAAAATTAATATTCTTACAATTAATATAAAATAAATACACGTAAATAACATATGCACACAAAAGATCCACAAGTCATTCAATTAATAAATGCCTATATCCTTCGCTCACAGGATTCGACCACGATATGCGCCAAACAGCCAGCTCGGGAAGTACATGACAGCCAGTTATATAATGGACGTGTTCAAAAAAGTAATCCCCAGTTTTTTCTGTGATGCGATAAGAAACTGCCGCAATCGAAATCTGAAAGTTATAAGGCATTTAAGATTCCTTATCGGCGGGGGAATATTGTTCCAGCATTTGGATGCGGCGTATCTAAAACTTCCCCTGAAAGCCGCTGTCTTGTGCGAGTGAGTGGAGAGTTGTTGTGAGCACTGTCTACTTGCACAGTCTCTTCTACTAGCGATCCAGCTAAGTTTATTATACAGATAGGTCGGCTGTTTGTACTTTATAACTCCAAAAAGTAGGCATGCCAAGTGGAACTTACGACGCGACTTCATCTTAAGGATTGAGTGGTTATTTAAAAATGGCGTTACGTGACTTCTAGGTGGGATTGAGAAGCAGAATCGAGCACAGGCGTTTTGCACTCTCTGAATCAGTCGATCAGTTCTGGCAAGCAGTCGAGGGCCAATAACTACGTCCGCATAGCTCAGATTAGACAGCACGAGAGACTCAGCCAGCTGGATCCGCAGCTCCTCTGAAAGATAAGGCCTTATCTTATAGAGGACCTTAAGCCGGTAAAAACAAGTGCGTACTGACTCTGACACGTGCGCTTCATATCTTAACCCAGCGTCCATGTTCAGACCCAGATTACGGGCCTCACCGACTCGACTGACCGACTCACCCAGCAGGGCAACGTTGAGTGTTGCAGGCACTGCTCTGAGTGACTATAAGCTTCCTGATAAGGCCCATTGTAAGCGACCACGTCTCAGAGCCATATGTCATCACTGGCAACACACACTGGTCATAGACTTTCGTCTTGAGACACTGTGGTAAGTTGGACGAGAAGATACCGCGAAACTGCCCGAACGCTGCCCAGCCGAG
This sequence comes from Orthosia incerta, assembly GCA_948252205.1. NCBI lineage: Eukaryota > Metazoa > Arthropoda > Insecta > Lepidoptera > Noctuidae > Orthosia > Orthosia incerta. The sequence continues at coordinate 16,309,802 of OX411748.1, forward strand.
TTGGATTCGACGGTTAACCTCTTTCTCGAAGTTTGCCCTACCCAATTGGATCGTTTGTCCCAGGTAGACATAGTCGCCCACAACTTCGAGTGTAGAGTCTCCGACCTTGATAGGAGTGGGTGTAACATAGGCATTTACCATGACCTTGGTTTTGTCCATGTTCATTTTAAGACCCACTCTTTCGGAAGCTCTGCTGAGGTCATCGAGCATTTTACTAAGGCTCTCCATGGTCTCAGCCACGACCACTATGTCGTCGGCAAACCGAAGGTGAGTGATGTACTCGCCATTAACGTTGATATCAAGCCCTCTCCAATACAGAACCTTGGAGACATCCTCCAGCGCAGCAGTCAACAGTTTCGGAGAAACGACGTCTCCCTGTCTCACGCCGCGCTGGAGAAGAATTGGTTTCGAGGTCTGATCCTGAAGACGGACTGACATAGTGGCGTTCTTTTACAAACACTTCAACACTTCAATGTACCGGTAGTCGATCTGGCACCATTGAAGAGACTGCAGTACAGCCCAAGTCTTGATCGAATCGAAGGCTTTCTCGTAGTCCACAAACGCTAAACAGAGAGGCAGGTTATACTCTTTGGTCTTCAGTATAACCTGCCACAGCGTATGTATGTGGTCTAGCAAACGACCCAAGAGCTAGATTGACCCGACACTATACCGAAGATATTCCGGACGTCAGCCTGTACGAGATTAGGATGGCTCTGAAACAGCTTAAAAACAACAAGGTGCCGGGGAAGACGGAATCACGGCTGAACTCCTGAAGGCGGATGGAAAACCGGACCTTAAGGCCCTTCAGAAGCTGTTTGATCCCGTCATACTTGAGGGCAAAACGCTACAAGCATGGTGCAGGGGTGTGGTGTTACTCTTCTTCAAGAAGGGCGACAACGCCCGGCTGAAGATCTATAGGCCCATCTCACTTCTTAGCCATGTCTACAAGTTGTTTTCAAGAGTCATCACGAATAGTCTCGCGCGCAGGTTTGACGATTTCCAGCCTCCCGAACAAGCCGGATTCCGAAAAGGCTTTAGCACCGTAGCCCACATACATACGCTGCAGCGTATGTTTGTGTACGTTGATTTTATTTGAAAGTAATTCTAAACTACGCTATGGTACTGAGACCTGGTCGCTCGCTATGGGCCTTATCAGAAGGCTTTAGTTTAATCACCCAAAGGGCAATGGAGAGAGGTGTGCTCGGCATTTCCTTGCGTGATCGAATCAGAAATGTCGATATCCGTAGTTACCGACATAACCCGAAGAATCGCGAAACTTAAGTGGCAGTGGGTTAGGCACATTGCTCGCCGAACGGATGCTCGATGGGGCCGAAAAGTTTTGGAGTGGCGACCGCAAACCGGAAGACGCTGGAAGGCCTCGCACTAGGTGGACAGATGTACTGGAGTCCGCTGGATGCGAGACGCACGGGACCGGTCAATGTGGCGACGCTTGGGGTAGGCATATGTTCAGCAGTGGATGTCTTTCGGGTGAAATAATGATGTTAATGTATTCTAAACTTATTTAATTAGGTTTAGACGATGGCGACGATCCGCAATAGGGACACCGTATTGCAATTGATATTTTTTTAATGAATTTTTGTTTTAAAATATATCATACAAGTGATGTTTATTTGTATGTTATGTTTTTGTGGCGTTTTTTTATTGGACACTGGATGCCATCGGTGCATCTAAACTACGTTCAAGAGTCAGTGTCAATATTTCACAGAAATATTATGATGACACTCACAGCTCTCAAACTCGGTTTGGATGTACTGATCGCGTTAAGATTTATTGGTAAAATATCAGATATTGTGATAGGTTCAAACTACATATCGATGCGTCACAGCCAAAAGGGGATAACCGCCACTTCACAAATTTTACAGGAGAGTAGTTTAAAGTTCAAAATACGTAAATATGGTATTATATTAATATGGTATGGTATTTCCATATACATTTTACTGTAGGTTCCAAAAGTTTCAAAATTTACCCATATAGCTTTTCAACATGCCTCTAAGTAATGGCATTGTTAATTAAGGCCGTACCCTGACCAAAAAATCAGCATGAGATATGAGCATTACTATTGGCCTAGCGGAGTGCCGCTAGGCCAATAGTAATGCTCATATCTCATCTCTCATGCTAGTGAGAGTTAGTCAATAGTGATTGGCGCATGAATTACGGTAGTGAATACGCCCAGATTTTAGAATAAAATCTTTATAAAATCGATTATTGGTCTTTTGAAAAAAATAAAACTTACAAAATGTTCGTTATCAAATTGTCTATCCATTAGTGTTAGTATAAAAAATAATTAATGAACTCTTTATGAGGAGATGCATGCTATTAATAATTATTTCACATTTTTATGGTTTTGTTGGAAGGAGATTAGTGATACATATACCTCATAAAAAAAAAGTGTACTACCATTTTAGAATCAACATAATGTAGAAATTTAATATATTTTTATAAATTGATATTTCTTTTTAAATAAAGAGTAGATAGCTCTTAGTTAAAAACTGCACAAAATTCGACTAGCGCGGCGTTTTGCTCGGGGAGGCTCCTTAAATATAAATCACACTCACAACAACATTTACTGTCGCTTACCTTCAAATGGTCCTGACTTTTCTAATAGGAAAGAATGTCGTAAATGAAAGCAACTCACTGATTCACTTCCAACCTAAATGTTTTTTTTTTTTTTTAAACATTGCCCCACACTAGGAATTTCTCCTGTATCGTGGGTGCGTTTACAAACATATAAACTCACATACACAAACACCCAGAGCCGGAACAACTATTTGTAGATCATACAAATATTTGTTCCGTGCGGGAATCGAACCCGCGACACGCAGCGCAGCAGTCAATCGCTCAACTACTGCGCCAACCGTGCACCCTTATATTTAACTGCACCATTAGTTTTTTTTTAATTAAAGAAAAAGAGCATACCTGTGAGTTTTCTGTTCATCAAGTGGAACCAATATAATATAACCAGCTATTGGTTAATGTCAGATTAACAAGGAAATTGTAATTAGTTCATTATCTATCAAATATATAATCAGCTCTTGTAAACAATGAGAAAGCACTATTGATTTATTCTTATAAAATTATACATACATACTTAATACAGTTACCCAAATTACACAAAACAACAGTTACCAATTTTAAGTAAGTCTTTATCATGATTGTGCAAGGACTACTCTTAGAATAACAAAATTTACTTAAGATCAGGCGTAGAACCAACGGCTTTACGTGCTTTCTGAGGCATGGGGATGAAACACCTCCAAAATATTAACTCAGGGCTGTTACTGAGAATTCATCAAAACTCCTAATAACTTCTTGCCGACCCAACCCGGAATTCGAACCCTTGATCTCATGATCCTCAGCCGTATATACTAGCCAACAAACAAACAAAGGACTCAAAACCTAAGCTATATTTATTTAACCACTCATATTGCCTGAACAAGATAGCAAAATAACTTTTTTCTTGTAATACCTAAAATAACTAATAACGTGAGTTAATCGATGTTTTTTTGTTATTATTGCGCAAGAGAACCGCCAACCTTGATTTGCCTTCTTATCTAACTACCATACTCGTTAAATTAATTTGGAGTTAAAAAAGTATAAGCGACAATAGGTTAGGCAACATTCGTTTGGATGATTTATGCTAAGCGCCTTCTATAATTGATATAGTGACTTGGGAAAATAGCACTAAGCGCCAAATAAAGTCTCAGAAATGTGGGCTAAATGTAATAAATGACAATTATTTAGTCCATAGAAACTAACCTAACCTTTGTTTTTTTTATGCTCATGCATATTGCACTACCACGGGGAGATAGTGCAGAACGTCTAGCGCCCATGTGCTAAACAAACCAGCACATGGGCGCTCGACGACCCTGTGTATGGCACCCTTGGTCCACCTGTGATGGTGATCCGCGAATCCGCCGCGGCTGTCCGTCACCGGACCCTCCTTTGGGGAGTAACCCCCGTCACCGGTGTACGAGAACACGTTTGCGCAGTGACCACCCCAGGGACCAAACAGGCACATGGGCGCCAGACGACCCCGTGTGTGGCACCCTTGGTCCCTCTGTGACGGGTCAGGACAGTGGCCCCGCCACCTACCACTTTTCGGCCGCAGGGGATGGGGCGAGCGGCCAACGCTATACCAACACTCCTCATCCCCTGTGGCCCCACCGCGTCCGTTATCAGACGGTGACGACCCCTTGCAGGCCGCGGAGGGTAGGGCGAGCGGCGTACCGTAATACCGGAATTCCTCTCCCGCCGCGGCCTCCAACCCTCAGCCGCGATGCTTACGGCACCGCAACATACTTATTGGCTGCTACGTCGTCGGCTTATCGGTTTCACTGTGGTTGTCCAAGCCACGGCTGCTGGGTCCCCCCGCTTCGACAATGTGAGAACCTAACTAACCTAACCTAACCGAAAGTTTAGTAAACAAAGATTCAAGCTAAATTTGATTAATGTTTTTTTTGGCAAAGAAGCATTTATAGTCCAAACCAGTTAAGGTCCAAGCAAGAAATTTATATACAAAGCCAAAATTGCATAGCTATCAATTTTGAAAAAACTATTTTTATCCAACCGCCATAGTAAATAAAAAAAACAAAATAACTGAGACGAAAAACTAAGTCTCAGGACCTAAATTTTTTTACCGCCTAAGCGACAAAAAGTGTTTGTCCTATTGTCACGAAACATAAACCAACAGACGCAGAAAAAGAAGCCCATTCTAACCATATATAAAAGTCGATTTCGCAAAAATGTCGCTTCTCCCTTTTTGGCCGCTAGGCATTGATATATAAATATTTTTTCTTTTAGTTTTCATTATCTATTTTACATATTTTTCAATTTAAAATTAAACACCTATATGTTCACATTGTGACATTATTTTAAGTATCTATTTTATTTACCCACGCCCGTGTGTCGTCACTAGCGGGGTGCCAACTGAAAATCAGCGCTGGGTGACTGACGCCCAGCAAATGCTGAGTAACCCTTTCGGTGTGGCCACCTCCGACGCAATCATTCTTAAACCTTGTTTGTACTTTTTTTACTATTCTTCTCTGTTACTTAGTGATTGTTGTTGTTGTTGTGTTGTGTCTTATGTCGAATAAATGTTTTCTATTCTATTCATTTTTTACATACCTAGTTATTGTTGTATCTCACGAATAAATAAAAGCAGAAATCGTACAGTAAATAATATTTTTTTTATAAGATTTTAGGTTCATGTCACAACTGATTTGGGTTTGATTGGGTCGAGAGCCCCATATCACATTTCAATCCTTCGTTATATATTACACTGGCCTGTGCTCGCAAGTTTTTCACGTAATGCTTTGTTTCTTTGCTACCTGTGAGACGGATATTTTAGACTTATAAGCTTATTATTTATAGAAATAGACATTTAAAGAATAGAATTTACATAGGATTGGTTTGAGAATTGTGCATTTTCAGAGAAAGCCTAGAATAGAAGCCTTTTTATTTAATTAGCCTTTTTGGAAGTTGAGTTTTTCAGTCCCGTAAGCACTATTAGAATTAGGCATTTGTCGAGAGCAATGGAGGCCCAGTGGTATTGGCCGCGACTTAGAAGTTGTAGGTTGTGGGGTCGAACCCAGTCAGGTGCTTTACTTTGTGTAAATTATTTCTTCACCACTAATCTAAAAACGGTGAAGGAAAACATCGTGAGAAAGTCGGTATGTCCTAGAACCAAAAATTCGAAGACACGTGACATCCACCAACCCGCGCGTTGCATTATGCAGAGAGGAGGCCTGTGTCCCAGCAGTGAGAACGCCGCGTCGTTAAAATGCTGATGATGATGATTTGTCGACTTAACCCTTTTTTGATTTTTTCAAGTTAAGTAGTTTAAAGTTCAAAATACGTAAAAAATACCATATATATTTTACTGTAGGTTCCAAAAGTTTCAAAATTTACCCCTATGGCTTTTCAACATGCCTCTAAGTAATGGCATTGTTAATTAAGGCCGTACCCTGACCAAAAAATCAGCATGAGATATGAGCATTTCTATTGGCCTAGCGGCACTGGTGGCGCATGAATTACAGTAGTAAATACGCACAGATTTTAGAATAAAATCTTTTTAAAATCGAATATTGGTCTTTTGAAAAAAATAAAACTTACAAAATGTTCGATATCAAATTGTTTATCCATTAGTGTTAGTACAAACAATAATTAATGAACACTTTACGAGGAGATGCATGCTATCATTAATTATTTCCCTTTTTCATGGTGTTGTTGGAAAGAGATTAGTGATACTTACACCTCTTTAAAAAAAAAAGTGTATTACCATTTTAAAATCAACATTAGAAATTTAATGTATTTTTATTAATTGATATTTCTTTTTAAATAAAGAGTAGATGCTCTTAAAAACTGCACAAAAACGACTAGCGCGGCGTTTTGCGGAGGCGCCTTAAGTAAATTTTACACAATGCACAAAACAAAAACATGAATTTCAAAGAGCCAAATCAGCGTGTACTTTTAGTTTTAGTCAAACATATTTTTTATTGGTCGATCCAAGTTTATATTCGAGCTTTAATGTGCTGCTATATTATTTACTAAGGATCCTAAATTATGTGTTGACAGACAAATCACACTGCAATCGCATAGTGGCTCTAGGTCTTAACTAAGGTGTCTGAAGAGCTCTTTGGGACACTTCGGAGCTATTTGGCTTAAAGGTGATGACGTACTAGCCAGAATAGCAATGTGCTTGTTAGTAATATCTGAAGATATCGCTTGTCAATCCTATACAATTTTGCCTGTTTGACAATCGCTATCGCCCCGCTTTCAATGCTAGAATGTCACTTGCTTAGAGCCTCAGAGGGGTGACGTAACCTCTTAAGGAAGAGTAAGGTTATTTTGAGTGTGCATAAGGGACAGTTACGCCCATTCAAAATAACCTTGCTCTAAGATCTTATGGTTACCCCCCAGATCGTCACGCCAGCGATTTTTTAAGCCTGCCTGGGTTACGACGTCCGTCTTCAGGTATCCACTACTTGGCGATCCTGGCCCATCTATCCACAAAGTTAGCTGGCAGGATAAGGGGTAGGCTTTTTCCAAGCAGTGGGACAACATAGGCTGAATAAAAAAAAAACTATCGTTTAAATTAAGAACGGCAATACAAAAAGAGAACAAATGACGATTCAATTCCAATTTGGTAACCACAACTCCAGAAGTAATGAATGAAGTAAACAAAATATCTATACCCTAGTTTGTCACCTTTACTCGTATGATAATAATGTCTATTATGTGCAAGTGAACGCTAAATTGCTTGGAATAATTAGGATCTACTAGCGTCCTGGATGTAATGTATGCAGGTAAATTAGTGCTTGACGACATGGTTAGGTTATTGTCGAGAGAGTGTGTTAGTGTATGGAAATTGTGAATTATGTTTAGATAAGACATTGTATCAGTTGTTATGACTTTGAGAGTTCCATCGCAGTATATGGTTCACCTCTTTGTCTGCCCTTCACGTCTGCACGATTCAGGATTTGAACGTGGTGACTGACAGAGCTGTTTAAGTAATTAATTATCTGGTCGAAAAAAATCTGAATACTGGGACTATATTTGAAATGAAAGAAAGGAATCTGTTATTATGCTAGTCCTAACACAGACCCATGAAAAATAAACACCAAAAGGAAAAGTGTAAGAACCAACATAACTTTCGCAAACATGCAATCTTGTTTATAATTCTACGCTGAATTGTTTGCCCAAATTAATTAACTTTAACAGTACTGTCAAAACTTTGATTACCATACTTCAAAAATATGTTACGACTGCACGCATAGGTTTGTCAAAAGCTTTATGAAAGCGAATTTCATGCATATTTGCTACCCTTAAAAGTATTGTGTTAATTTCACCCCCAAACTGAGGCCGTTGGTATGCTTTGACGATGAGGTACCCTCCATAAGTTGCAGATGGGGGTGGCTTGCTTTATTAAATCGAGCCATCGTTATTTTTGTTGTGAAATTGTATGATTGCCGTTTGAAGTACCAACCAGTAGAAATAAAAGCCTGTGTTGAAGCTGTGGGCTTCTAAAAAGATATTATAATTTCTTTCTTTTCTCCTAGGATTCCGGTTAAAGAAACTAAACAATCTGTGAGGCCAAGTTTAATAAGTCTTTATCTTTTATAAAAAAAACCCACATTAAATCTGTACTCGGGTTTCATAGTGATGGCAGCAACCGAATTCATTCATTCTCAGAATTCATCAGAAGGAAAATGAAACTGAAACAAAACAATATGTCAAATTAATTATTTAAATGTGTAACAAATAGTTATAAATAGGTATTTAGTTTTAACGTAAACATATTCCAAGAAGTATGAGGTCACTATAGTCGGTGGTCAGTTGACCCCACTTGTCAGTTCATTTGCGAATACAGGGTGCGTCATGTTTTTCGGTTACATAATAGAAATGATTACTTTTTCTTTTTAGCAGAAAATAAATTATCAAAATTTCACTTACCCTTTTTTTAGACTTGACGTGCAAAATGCAGGACATAAAATGATTTTTTTTACCGAACAGTCTCTATCCTATTTTCACCCCTAAAATACACACGTCTAAATGAATTTAAAAAAACTGCTAATGAATCTAAAAGAATTAAGAATAGAAAAATGATTTGAATATTCATAGGTGATTAGAAATCAAACTTAACCTTGTGTTCAAAATAAAGAAAAGAGCCTAAAATGGCCCAAATATTATACAAATTCGCATAATACCGAATACATATATTAAATAATTACTACTTTTATGTAATATTGAGTAATCTATTGTGTCATACGTACACCTGTAGCTATCTATAGGGTTACTGTCCGGGTCAGTGGGTTATTCAAAACAGCTGTTTCATTCGTATGTTTATAATATTAATACTGCTTTATACCACGGGTTTGCTTTGAATTTTATAATTTTACCTGTGAATGTCCTAACTTTAAGTACCCTATAAATTTTGGGATATTTTATGACCATTATACGTCATAATAAACACGCGATATTCAAAATTTTAGCATTATAAATATTAATGAATTAGAAACATAATATATGATAGCAATTATTTTTATACCGATTGTCAACTTTTTGAGGAAATGGAGGTAGTTCTGATTCCACCTAATCATGACTGTCAACCAGTGGTTTTTACTTTGACCAAAAACTTTGACGCACGAACAATAGACAGAAATGGATAATGCCATCGATTATATTAAATATCTGTCATACATTCTGACTAATTGTAGAAATACTAACCCAATTAAATATAAAAAATGCATTTCTAAATTAATCGAACAAAGGTGTCTGTGTATGTGTCCTCTTTATGACTCACTGAAACTTTCATTTAAAAGGCAACTCGCGGAGTGCCCGAAATCATTCTTTGAGTGTCGATACATTTTAAACACCCTGTTTATAAACTTGTGATAATTATTTCGTACGAATATTTTCATTAGATTTTTTAATTACATTGGTATATAAGTCACAGTAGTACGTGTTTAGAGTTATTTGTGTAAATTAAGGAAAAATGGGGGGTCGTATATTATTTTTGTTGTGCGTTTTGACAAGTTTATGGGAAGCTAATTCTGTGGCTTTAAAAGGCCCTGTTTTGACGAGATATGATCCCTGTGGGTTAGGTTTGATACATTTCGATAGACTTAATGATAATTACTGGAGGGGAATTGTGCATTTTGGACTTTATACGAACATGATTGAAGCTGAAATGGTGATAGTATTTAAGAACGAAGTAACTGTAGCAGCAGTAAGTATTTTTGCGATTTACTTTTTTACTTAAAGTTGCGATCATAATTAGGCCACGGTCAAAGTCAGTGGTGTGTTGTGTTTTTATCTTAATTGACTGATTAATGACCAGTGCAGCTGGGACACTCAGTACAGCTGTTTGCATAATCATGCAAGAACAGTGCATTATTGGAAGGTATTACAGTTTTGACGGTGTACGAAAATCGTAGTCAAGCACTTGTTGGTATTTATGTAAAGCATTATGTATAATTTAGTATACATAAAAGCATTTTCATTACCATTGGGTCATAGAAGTCGCATTGCTCTACACTATTTTGGTTATATTGCGTTGTTCAGAACTATTATTTTTTGTGCCTTGATATAATTTCAACTACATTCATGGTACGCCTCTTAGCATGACATATGAGATAGTCTAACTTGGGTAAGCCCTATGTCCAGCACTGGACGTCTTTCGGCTTAATGCTGTTGTTAAAAAATATTTTTTAAAAAGCGAAAAATAACTTTCTTTTCCGACTTCCGTGTCTTTGGTACTTAGTATTGTTTTTCGTCGACGACTTCGGAAAAGAAAGTATTTTTTCGCTTTGTAGTGTATTGTTTTGGAAGTCGGTTAAATTTTCTGTAAAAAAGGTTTTATTATTTTTCTGTTTTTAATTTTGGTACTTTAAATTACCTTGAAAATCATTTATAGCCAAAGTGCAGCTCATGAGAATTCCAATAAGCCCAAATACGACCAGGATACGTTGTTTTATTTCGGAGTTCCAGTCTACCTTCCGGATTCATCATCAGATCAGTTCGATGGTATCATTTTCATCAGTTCCACCAACCTGCGTGGTGGATTAAGTGGCCCTTTCCCTCTCTCACAGAGAGGAGGCCTGTGTCCCAGCAGTGGGAACATTAAAAGGCTGATAATGATGATTTTCATCAGTTTGCTTCATCATAGTCGGTTAACTATTCGAGATATACTTATCATTAAGGAGTTCCAGGGGCTATTTGTGGTCTTCTTCATCAGTTCCATTTCACCAAATGATAGTTTCTGAGAGCAAATATGTTTGCATTGTTGACGAAAATACCAAAATCGCAAAATGTGTGCCTATAATATTTGAGGAGTTCCCTCGATTTCCATGAGACCGCAGCATCAGATTCTAATAAGGTGACAATGGGACTAGGTCGGCTACCTTTTCAAACACAAAAATAATTTTGAAAATCGGTCCACAATTATTGGCAGAGATATCGGTAAACATAAATAAAAAAGATACATACAGTCGAACATGAACCTTCTCCTTTTTGGCAGTCGATAAAAAAATAATAGGCTTCCATTTTTTTTATATAAATACCCATCTGATTTTGTTTCCAGCATCCGAATATCTACAACTTCACAGCACGAAGAACGAGCAAACATGATCTAGTGGTTCACGGAGTGAAGCCGATTCCAGTGCGCTACATATTCTACGTGTCCACAGACAATTTGAAAACAAATGACAGTGATGTGCCGATTGTTAACGTTTTGACATTGAATAATGTTACACTTTGCAATGATAGGATTAAGGTACGTACTGTTTTTTTATAGCGCTTTCACTATATTTTTTCTGTATTTTAACAGATTTACTGTCCACATAGCAAAACAATAGTTAAAACAATAAAAAATGCTATATATTCGTCGTATATTGTAGAGGAAGATAGATAAGCTGTCGCTCTATTATAATTAGTGATACCAACTCAGCTGCATCTAGTTGGACTGTGAATGACGTTGACATTGTTGAGAAAGGACTAAGCAGATTGACTGTTTCGTAATTTCACTAGAAGAATCAAAACGTCTGATCAAAGTAACATTCTATTTGCGATGCTGATTATCAAAGAGTCCAAAATGTATGGTATTGCCATGCGCTACCTACATATCACGAAGTAGAGATGGGCGTTTTTTTGCACAAACGGTTTTGTAACCGATATACAGTTTTCATATCGATATCAAAAACGGCTTTCAGATAAGGATATCAGTAGTACAGCGATATGGTTCCTATCGGTTGTGAAGTTAGCGTTTTGTTCGTACCTTTTTGCTTTGTAACGGTTTTAAGTTTTGAGTGGTACGTTCGTTCGTCGCAAGTGGTTTTGATTCGATACATACAGTTTCTGTGATATCGGTTATTTTGATATGGATATCGATATGATATGATATCGAACCCTATATCCGATATGAGTTACGTTTTGATATATCGGACCCATCCCGATCACGAAGTCAATCTATACCAATATTATAAAGAAAAAGGATTTTTTGTTTGTTTGTACCTAATAGGCTCCGAAACTACTGGACCGTTTTTTTCTTTCACCTATAGAAAGCTAAATTATTTCAGAGTAACATAGGCTATTACTTATTTAAAAAAAATGAGATCCTAATGAAAATTGCAATAATGTAACCCAAAGTAGTAAAATTTTGCCTATAAAATTGATTATTTAGCGTGCGCTGAGAAAACTATTGATGATACATAAACAAATATGTACTACATGATTAAAGTGCTCATTACCTACATAAAAGTCTGCGAGAGAATATATCGCACTATCATATAACTATACTATACTATACTATTCTATACTATTTTGGTTAAGGTTAGGTACTAACTAATGCCCCAACACAAACACCAAAACCCGCACAAACTCAGTCCGAACGATGCAAACCATCTCTGACCAAAGGATCGGGTACTGGACCCGTTAACAGCAACAAAGGGTGGACCACTGTAGGAAAGGGTGGCAAAACAGCCAAAAGTAAAAAAGGTACTAAAGGTGATAAAACCATAAAGAAGTCTACCACTAATCCTCCAAGGAAAGTAAAGCTGCGGGCCCCACGCTCAGCCGCGGTGGTAATTTCTTTAAAGCCAGGAGCGGAAGATCAAGGACTATCATACGCTACTGTGCTCTCCGAGGCCAGGAAAAAAATTTACTTTGCGGACCTGGGTATTCCTCCTTTCCGTGTCAGACTGGGGGTTACAGGCGCTCGAATATTGGAAATACCCGGAGCAACAAATAGTGACAAAGCCGACATTTTTGCAGCAAGAATCAGAGAATAGAATAGAATAGAATAGAATACTCTTTATTATGCACACCATATAAGTTACAAAGAATGAATGAGAATGTCTGGACTCAAATGTTGTTAATGTCTCAAGGCCCACTAAGTGCGTTGAGTTACGTGTATCTGGCCTGGATGACTCTGTCACATCGACAGAGGTTGCAGCTGCCGTCGCAAAAATGGACGACTGTTCCGAGGAGGACATCAAAGTTGGTGTGGTGCAACGCTCAACGGTGAACGGTATGGGCACTGTCTGGTTGCGTTGCCCAGTCACTGCAGCCAAAAAAGTTGTGGCAGCCGGTCGACTGCTGGTAGGCTGGGTTGCTGCAAGTGTTAAACTTCTGGAAGCCAGGTCAATGCGTTGCTTCAGATGCCTGCAGAATGGACACGTACAAAACACGTGCACATCGGAGATCGACCGCCGGAGTCTATGTTTTCGCTGCGGTCAGCCTAATCACGTTGCCAGTCAGTGCTCTGCGCAGCCTCACTGCCCCGTGTGCGCTGCCACCAACAAACCATCGGAACATAAGATTGGTCCCAGGGCTTGTAACGGTCAAGTTCGCAAAAGAAAGGGACAGAAGAGGGTCAAGGTAGCTGGAGCCGGTGAGCCGACTACTTTGTCCACCCACTCGCTTGCTCTCGACAGCAGGGAAGAGGAGGAAGCAATTGTCCATATAAGTAAATAATGGCTTACCGTTTTTTACAAGGCAATATAAACCATTGCGCCAGGGCACAAGACCTTTTACTTCAGAGCATTATGGAGTGGTCTATTCACGTGACGGTTATTGCTGAACCCTATTATATTCCAAATGGGGACAACTGGGTCGGGGATTTGGATGGTACGGTGGCTATCATTTCACGCGCCGCAACTGATTCATTTCCCCTAGTGGTAGCAGAGAAGCATTCAGGTTTTGTGGCTGCATTTTTTGGAGAAATATTAATTGTTGGAGTATATTTTTCACCCAACAGAGTCCTCTCAGAATTTGAAGCTTTTCTCAATGACTTAGGGGCCCTGATTGGCCGAAATCATCGAAGCCCAGTGCTTTTTCTCGGCGATCTCAATGCCAAATCAACGGCATGGGGATGCCAATCCACGGATGCGCGCGGTGAAGTACTGGCGGAGAGGGCAATATCAGTTGGACTCGCGATTTTGAACCAGGGGTCCACCAACACATGCGTACGACACAACGGCGGCTCAATTGTGGATGTCACATTCGCAAGCCCAGATGTTGCGCGTCGATCTGTGGGATGGAACGTCCTACAAGATGTGGAGACTCTGTCGGACCATCTGTACATACGGTTTGATGTTTCCAGATCTTCAACGACCGCGCGTAGCAATGGTTCTGGTCGTAACAACACCACGACCCGCGGATGGGTTCTGAACCGGCTCAACCGCGAACTTCTTATTGAAGCTGCCATAATCCAGTCCTGGTGCACTCCAGGCGAACATATAGAGGTGGACACAGAGGCGGTATGGTTCCAACAGGCAATGTCAAACATCTGCGACTCTGCAATGCCTCGTGCCAAAACGCAACCACCCAGGCACCAGGTTTATTGGTGGTCGCCGGATATAGCAGATCTGCGAGTCGAGTGTGTGGTTGTTCGCCGCAGGTATACACGATACAGGCTAGCTATCACAACCCGTGATCCAGAAGAAGAAGCTCGGCTTTACAATGTCTATAGAGAAGCTAAAAAGAGCTTACAGAAAAAGATCTCGGAGGCAAAGAACGCAGGCAGGAAAGAGCTTCTGGAGTCATTGAACCGTGATCCTTAGGGGAAGCCGTATCGCGCAGTCAGTGGAAAGCTCCGCCCTTGGACGCTCCCGCTAACACAAAGCTTGCAACCACTTTTTCTTGAAGGGGTCGTCTCTACTCTATTTCCTGATGGAGCGGAGCATACCCCCCCCACCGATGTCAACATCTATGGTGGAGGAAGTGGTGGAAGCTGACGTGCCAGCGATCACTGAGGCGGACTTCAGCGCAGCGGAGTTACGGCTTCGTGCAAAGAATACAGCTCCAGGACTTGATGGGATACCCGGGCGTGCCCTAGCGGTTGCCCTCACAGTCTTAGGTCCTCGCCTGCGGCTGTTGTTTGATGCCTGTCTCGAACAAGGGATATTTCCCCAGACATGGAAGTCGGGTAAACTTGTCCTACTTAAGAAGGAGGGGCGGCCCGCAGACTCACCGTCCGCATACCGTCCGATAGTGCTGCTTGACGAGATGGGAAAGCTCTTCGAGCGTATTATTGCTGCTCGTCTCATCAAGCATTTGAACAGGGTTGGCCCAGATTTATCGGACAACCAATACGGGTTTCGAGTGGTTCGGTCAACCGTCGACGCGATCCTGCGCGTTAAGGAATTCTCAGAAGAGGTAGTTATGAGTGGTGGAGTTGTGTTGGCGGTGTCCCTTGATATCGCTAACGCGTTCAACACCCTGCCGTGGAGTTGCATAATGGAGGCGCTTAAGTACCATAAGGTGCCACCGTACCTACTTCAGATAATAGGGGCTTATCTTGATTCGAGGTCCATAATATATCCAGGACGTAATGGGCAATGCGAAAGGTAAGTGACGTGCGGTGTTCCACAGGGATCTGTCCTTGGACCGCTTCTGTGGAACATCGGCTATGATTGGGTCCTGCGTGGTTTCAACCTCCCGGGCATCAGCTTAACATGCTATGCTGACGACACTCTGCAGGTAGTAGGAGCATCTCTGTAGGTATTCTCTCTGGTTCTGTCCAGAGAGAATACCTACAGAGATGCTGCGCACCTTGCAACAGTGGGGGTGGCACAAATCGTTGACCGAATCAGATTGCTGGGCCTTGAAGTGGCTCTAAACAAATCAGAGGCCATTTTTTTTCATGGACCCCGGAGAGGTCCACCTTTAGGGTGTCATATTGTCATCAGTGGGATCCAAATTCAGATCAAATCGACCATGAGGTATCTGGGGCTCGTGCTCGACAGTCGCTGGAACTTCAACGCCCATTTTCAGCGCATTGTGACGAGGTTGATGGGTGCGGCTGGTGCACTTGGTCGACTCTTACCAAACCTTGGAGGGCCGAATAGCAGCTGCAGGCGGCTATACATGGGGGTCATACGTTTAATGGCCCTCTATGGGGCTCCAGTGTGGGCTTACGACTTAACCACTAGGGGTACCGCTCTACTGTGTAAAACGCAGCGGGTTATCGCAGTCCGTGCTATACGTGGATATCGCACAATATCGAGCGAGGCAGCGTGTGCTCTTGCTGGGTCGGTGCCATGGGACCTAGACGCAAAGTCATTAGCGTCATTATACATCTGGCGCAAGCAAGTGGGGATACAGATCCCAGCAAGCGTGGTAAGACGTAAGCAAAATGAGCTCCGAGATGAAGTTATTGTAGAGTGGAGGGAATGATTGATGCGACCTGGGGCTGGCCTAAGGACCATCGAGGCCCTCCAACCTTTACTTGTGGAATGGGTGGAGCGGCGCCACGGAGTACTGACCTTCCGGCTGACGCAGGTGCTTTCAGGGCACGGCTGCTTCGAGAAGTACCTGTGTCACATTGCCGGCAGGGAGCCGACGACAAGCTGTTATCACTGCAGCTATAGCGAGGACACGGCCCAACATACCATTGAGCTGTGCCCAGCCTGGGTTGAGCAGCGGATATCCCTAGTTGCCGAAGTGGGGAGCGATCTTTCGCTTCCATCCATAATCAAATCTATGGTCGGAAGCGAAAGATCATGGCAAGCAGTGGCTGCCTTCGCCGAAGATGTGATGGCAATGAAAGAGGCTGCAGAAAGGGAGCGGGAGATGTCCTCCACTCTGCCAATACGCGTCCGACGGACCGGGCGCAGGAGAAGGGCTAATAATGCCCTCTTCCATCCAACGTAAAGTGGCCTACGGGTGACAGACTTGGGGAAGTCTGTTGTCCAAGCACATAGGCCCGAGTTCGCGTCGTGTGGTGTTTCCGCGCGCTTTTCTCAATGAAGAAAGGGTGAGGAGCAGCTCACTCCTCCCCTTGGCCATAGATGGGGTTTGCTAGCGAAAACCGTCACTGCTGTAGTGATTGTGGAGAATGCATCCGCGTCCCCGCACCACAGCAAGAAGTGTCGAAGAGAAACACCGTGTGGTTTTAGTCAGTAGGAGTCTGACAGACCTCTTCACCTGCCCCAAGGTGGAGGACATCCATGAGGACTACCACAAGTAAAAAAAAAAAAAAAAAAAAAGGTAGATGGGTAGGTAGGTACGATGGGTAGATAGGTAGGTAGATAGTCGAGCGAAGCCGCGAAGACGCGGGGGTCCTCCTCTTCCTCACGTCGTCGTGTTCCTCATTACTGAGGGTCGGGATTCCCCTGTCGACGTGGAAGCAACTTTTCCTTCACTAATTTGCCCCATCTATGCCTATCTTTTGCGTCGTGGAGAGCATCGTGCAGTTTGGTGTTCAACGATTCGCGGACTTGGTCTGACCATCTTGTCGTGTGTTGGTGCGAAAGGCGGTCCAAGGGATTAGCATCATCATTCTCCAGCACCACATCTCAAACGCGTCTATGCTGTTACGGTCAGCTTTCTTTAAAGTCCACGTTTCGGCCCCGTAACTGAAGATTGAGAACACTAGGGAATTGACCAATTTCACTTTCGTCTTACGTCAAATATTTCGGTCTCTCCATATTTTCTGCAATTGGGACATGGCATTTTTAGCCGCGCGGGTCAGCTAGTAACTAATATTATGGCACTTCAGCTATCGATATCGCTTTAGACTGCCCTAGTCGAGATCCCAGGAACACCTCAAGCACAAACTTTTAGGCTAAGAAAAATCGAAGGGTCGTACCAATGTGACCGTGACCGCGACCCTAAGCATAGAAAGTGCCATTATGGTTAATTAATGATCGAGGTTACTCACTTTGGTAAAGGTGAAGCGCCTGGCAGAATTGTGGCGGCAAAAAGCCACGGGATGACATTTATTCCACCGCTTCTAAGGTAGCTAGTAGCAGTATAGGGACTCCATTATTCGCAGTGAGACGCCCATTCAGTCTGTTGTGTGTGTCTACGATAGCTATAAACTAGATTGTCATTGATATCTTTTAAAATGGTTAACCATAAAGTGTCTAATATCACTATGACTCAACATCAGAATAACCTTTTTATCAATTGATTAATTGAAAATTTCAGGCAGCACAAACAATCACAAGGCTGAATGTCACCAAGAAATATTCAAACAACCAATACGCCCACGTCTGCGGTAGGAGGTCCATAAACCATACAGAATTAGTGTCAGTCAGGACTGAAGCTAGAGCTGGTGACTGGCCGTGGCATGTCGCTATCCTTGTGAAGGATAGGCGTACTGGCAACCTGAGGTATCACTGTGGAGGCAACATTGTGTCTAGGACTGCGATATTAACTGGTAAGGAAACTATTTCATTTTCAATAATATAGTTGAATTGACTGATTAGAAGATTCTTAATTAAATTTTTCTGCGTATTTCGGCAGACGTTGCGTTGGAAGGCCTCCCACCAGGTGGACCGATGACCTGGTGAAGGTTGCGGGGATCCGCTGGTTGCGGGACGCACGAGACCGGTCAATGTGACGAAGCTTGGGGGAGGCCTATGTCCAGCAGTGGACGTCTTTCGGCTGATATGATGATGATGATGATGATTTGTATTTTTTTCCTGAACAAGCTTGTACGTTTTGACTACATGGCACCGTAGACTTCTTCCCTGTGAAATCAGGTGAAATTATCAGGGACGGAATATAACTTATTATGTAGTGGACCTATAGATTAACTTTCATAGCTTGGTAGCTAGCCAGAAACCGAGACGGAACTTTTATGTATCATAGCACCATTCAGTCAATTCTTTACTTCAAAGTTCATATTGCTCGTTAACAAAGAGTACCCTATAATTAAAACTGTGATTCCAATAAAATAAATAATAAATCAAATAAAATTTTATTTTCAGCGGGTCATTGTGTCTTCAAGAATGGCATTACTACAGAAGCAAACAGAGTAATCATAGTGGCTGGTATCAATAACCATAAAGATATTAACCAACCTGGCAGACAAACGTTCATAGTAAGTATTTAAGAAAATGTTGTTCAACTCATGTTTATCTGCAACAAAGGTCTTGATTGAACCTCATTCGAATACACCTTATTCTTATTCATTCTCGTGCCCAAAATAGGACAACATATTACACCTACACAAAAAATAGTTATTTATGCTACAAGTGCGGAAGGTAGGTGATTTCCGATGAGTGGATAAATCGACACGATTTGGAAATCATCTTACGCACGTGTATCATACAACATTTTACGATGCATTGTGCGAGGAAATAAAAAAATATAACTGAACCAAGCAAGAAATTAATAAAATGGCGGGCTTATTCAAGGGCGCTCAGCATATCCACAGATTAACTTTTACTGCGCAAGTGCAAATAGCTGTCACGTCGTAACGCAAAAAAGCACGAGCAAAATATTCATTCTGCCAAACATATTTATTTAATGATTAAAATTAATTTATTGATCAAAATCTAAATCTAGATTAATTAAAAACGCCTTAAATGAAGTATTAGTTTTGTTTTATCTTTTATATGAATGATAATCTGTTTTTAACTAATTTTTTAAACTTTTCTCAAATAAAAACTCTATGCGCCGGGCTGACGTTGGAGTTAAAAATTAAAAAAGTACAGGAAAGTAAAAAGCACTAGTAAAAAAAAGTGACACTTTCCGCACAGCTTGGCTGCTTGGAAAACGCTCATTTCGAGGACATGCATTGTAAAATATATTATTGCTATTATGTTCTGTTGGTATCTTTGGTTTTTCAACTAGGAACAAGTTTCAGTTTTTTATTTTTCTTTATTTATTTATAGGGTCTTTTACGCATAGCGTATGTCAGTCCTATCGTATCCTAAGCAATTGTACTTTCACAACACGTGGGCCATGAATGTGAACAAATCTTTCGCATCATCGTCATTTGGTTGGGATGGAATTGTATCGAACATGCCTACATTAGTTCTGTTCAAATTCAATTTCGGTATTTAATAAATATCTAAAAGTTGGGGCAAAGACATAAGAATACCTACTTTTGTTTTGAACTTCCTTAATACATAATTGCATGGCTCTAATAATTAGCAATGCCACAAAATGCGACTACTGTAAATTACGAGTATAAACGCAAAAGTTTGTTACCATTTCACCCAAAAACTATAAAACGGATTTTTAAACTTGAAACTTTACAGTAATATAGCTTATACATCAGAATAAGATATTGGTTCGAATTTATAAAGTTATTGTACAATTTGTGCAAACTGCGGGTGAAGTGGGAGAAGCACTAATAACACGCGGTTGAAGCCGCGGGCGGCAGCTAGTACTTTCATAAAATTCAAATGCAGTCTCAGACGAGAACGTTTATTAGACGCACATTAATTTGGTGATTGAGCAATCCATTAGAATAATTAATACAAAAGCACCGATTTTAGTTAAACGGCCGTGTTTATGGTCTGCATTTACTACTGCAGTAATGGATGTAGGAGAGGAAATGTGGATAGATGGTGAGGTAAAGGGAAACCAAATAAAAAATGTTTTTTTGTGATATGAATGAAAAGGGAGTCAGTTATTTCACAGCAGTTGACATGACGGAATAGAAAAAGACATCGCGTTGTGCCGACTTAAAGTATTTGCGACATAGGAAGAAGAAGATGATGAAGATGATGTTAAACTAACCACTACACCGTTCACTACAATAAATAAGCTTAAATAAATTCAATAGCTGTAGAAATTTCGACTGTAAAACAAACTCCTAGCTAGTAAGCGACAACAATTAAGTTTTTCATAGTAGAAAATGTAGCTTTAAAACTAAATTTACGCTAAGACTATGCTTGTAAGTTTGATGGCTTACCACTTTAGTATAATGCTCAAACACTGTATAATAACCACTTCTGGAAAGCAATCATTACCTGAAAATTGGTGTTAGGTTCCATAGTTTGAGTTTAGTAAGCTTAATCGATGTAGAAAGTTTCATTGCGAGTTTAATTTAATCCGTCTGTAATTACTTTAACTTCACTCGACCTTTTAACACTTGCTTGATAACTTTAATTTGCAAATTATTTTATGGTTACGTATCTACTTTGGAAACTAATTATTTTATTGTTAGGTCGTAGAAATCTAGTGAGTACTGAGCATAGGTCAAGCTTCTTTAAATCGAATTTAATCAAAGACCATATTATTGCATAATTATTGTTTTTGCCCAAGTGCCCAACACAGAAAGCCCACGTTTTTGAAGAACATGACACTCTTACCGCTACGTAATCTATTGGAAAAATATGTTAAGAAAACTCTTTCAATTTCCAGGCTGAAGAAATTATTCTCCATCCAGCGTACAATGATGATCTATCTACGTCAGATCTGGCTATTATCAGGGTCCATAACATTGAGTTTACAGAATATGTACAACCTATCTGTATTTGGGGCCCCGTGTATGAAAAAGCTAATCTTTTCGGGAAGGAAGCTACGGTAAGCTAACTAGTTCATTATTGAGAAGATTTAATATTGACTGAATGACATTAACACAATAGATATCACTTCAGACTACGTGTGGAAACTAAATGCCTAAAGAAGGAGAACAATTCGCTCGTTCCATCGTTGACCTCATCTATCGCTTTCCATCTGGCGAGATCAAGGGCAACCGCTTACTCTTATCACGCAATAAAAAAACCAGCCAAGTGCGTGTCGGACTTCGCACATTTAGGGATTAAGTTGGTTTTAATAGGAAAAATTAAGGAATTTCAAAAAAAAAACTGAATTTTCTGAATTAAGGTATTTGTTAGTAAAATATACTTAATAATAAATATCAAAAAAATTAATACCAAATTTCCTGTTTATAGGTCAATGGGAAGTTAAAAAAATTCTTCGGAACAAAATTTTGTGACAGACAGACGGACACGAGCGTGACGGAACCCTAAAAACAAACACCTATAACAATTACCTAACTCTTGCAGTGCAATTCAAGAGTTGCTCGTAAATCTTTTTAATCTGGTTGAGACAGATTTTTGTATATTTCGATCTTAAATCTCTCAATGACTTATCTGACCACATTTCCTTCTTTTCAGCTCGTCGGCTTCGGAACAACAGAGCTCAACAAGCCGTCCGATGTTCTAAGGTCAACATACACTGTGATCCAGAACGACACTACGTGCATTTACTTCGCTCCCAAACTCTACTCACGATTATTGAATGAGTTCACTTTCTGCGCTGGATATGGACCTTCTTCAAGTAAGCAGCTCTAATCCTTTATAATTGTAGTTATCAACTGTATAATCGCTTACAACTGCCGCCATAGATTTTTCGGCCAAAGTTGGACATGAAAGTTACATGAGAGCACATAACAGAGAAAAGAAAGAAATAAAAAAAATATTTGTTACCCACACAGAAGACACGAGAAAAAACCAAAAAATAAACAGTTATAAAAATAAAACCCGGTGCGAGACTAAAAAAGCGCCTATCTCAGCATGTGCAGCGATATCCAAAAAGGAAATAACGATGCACTGATATTCTGTTATGGCCTACTGCAAATCAGAGCTCTCAAACACACTGAGGAGCCAATAAATGTGGTCACTGTGTCCGAAATGATTGATAGCATCATCATCATCAACCGCTCACAAGTTACAAACGTTTGTCCGTCTTCTTTCTTTGCGCATCTGGTCCATCTTGGATGTGTCCAGATGCTATTGCTAATAAGTATTCACAGTTTTTTATTTGTACAGCTTAAGTCTCTGTCTAGTTTCTAAGAAGAATTTAAATATTTGTTATGAACGAATATGTTGTATATATGTTATGCTGCATTTGAGTGAGAGAGCAATTATTATCATAGATGTTTAGCAAAAGATATTTCATTCTTGCCGCAGCCATGGTTCTGTGCGACATCATTTTGGCTGTGTAATTTATATTGAAACCACTATTGATTCTCAGTCACCCATAGTCACCTACATCAAATTCAATTGGTATAAATTGTATAAGATAGACCTACTACTCTATTGAAATTCTAAACCTAAATATCCTTAGAACAATACAATCTAGCTAGGAGATACGAGTACCTTTACGAATTGCCTCTGTACTGTCTTATAGTACAATACTAACGAAGATTAAATTGATCACTGGCCCGTAACCGAGATGGTGTGGCTACCTGTTAGGATAGGTACGGACTCACTATACTGAATAGATTATTACCGTACGGGTCAATACTGTGTTGACTATATGGGTACGAGTAGTGTTTTGTTTGAAAAGGTCGTGTAGTACATATACTACACGACCGTAGTATTTACAAATACAGTATTGATCATATTATTTAATTTATGACACGTCACCTTGAAGTTGCTTAGGTTATTAATTAAAACATTCCACAAATCGTTAACGTAATAATAATATCCTTTTAATATCCTTTTAACTAATAAAAAGAAAGGTAAAATGTAATTTGTCTATACTAATAATATTATAAAGAGCAAAGATTTGTATTTTTGTATGTATCGAAGAAACTTAAAAACTATAGGAGCTATTTCAAAAAATCGTTCACCGTTGTGAAATTACACTATCCCCGGGTGACATAGGCTACTTTTTATCCCTGTATTCCCACGGGAACGGGAAAAACGCGGGTGAAACCGCGAGGCATTCGCTAGTTTGTAATAAAAATGTTTGCAAATGTAACCTCTGCAAGTTACAATCCGATTACGAAAATTTGTTCACAAAGTGTCGCTTAAATCCATACTATTCATCCCGGTAAAATCCACGGCTCCGTCGGGCTACGGGAACGATGCCGTGGAAACTAGCTTTCAATATTATTGATCTGCAGTTGTTACGTTCTTTTCAATTCATTATCTTATTTTATTGATATAACACCGATTGACCGATAAACTTTATCTAACCCTATTATCAGACAGCAGATTGGGACATCGATAAAAATGGTACAACACTTTATCGCGTTTAACAGGATACATTATTTATATACAGAAATAAAGAACGAAATTGTTTATTTACGCAGGGAGAAAAGAGATCAACATTTTTTAAAGTGAAATAGGGAGTTAGACGGCGCAAAGCAATTAGATTTGCGTGGATAATTGATATCGATTTGCATCGCATTGCATCCATCTGAACCTTGCTTAGTAAAAATCGCTTATCCATGCGATATAAATCGAGTCGCTTCAAGCTATCAGGTCGCTAAGAGTTTTTTCTTGTTAAGTCATTTATTTAATTCTTCTTTATTTTCAGGAATCAACCCACGCAATGGCGATAGCGGAGGAGGTCTTGTTATGAGTACCATCCAACCAGATCACATGATCAGCTGGTTCCTTCGAGGTGTTCTTTCAAAATGTGGTGTATCACCGGGACAGAAGGAATGCGATCCGGAGTACTATGTGGTGTATACTGATGTGGCACCGCACTATGGGTGGATCTACCATCATTCTGGGTTGGAGTTCAGGAATAATGTTATGGTCTCCTGAAAAAGATAGAAGTAGTTCAATTGTTTTAGACTGATAGTGTTGTAATCAAGTTCTGGTTTTTTATAGAGAAGAATCTAGACTGTCACAAGGATTTTTTTATAAAAAAATATTGTTTATTTTGGTTCGTAGTTAGATTGTAGTTTGATCTCTTTTTGTAAGGATATTTTAGTTATAACGTATTGTAATGCCTAGTACGTACTTTTATAGTTGGAACATAAGAATAAAACAATCTTTAAATATTTTATGTTTTTATATGTTTTGGTATTAATAGATTTTTTTTAATAAAAATATTAAACAACCAAACAATCTTAATTTATTTATTCCAATACCTATGCTATAGTTGTAATTCATATGTGTATTTTTTTGTAAAAAATGTTTGCAACATGTGTATTTTTTTGTAAAAAATGTTTTATTCTTCACTTTTTAGTTGTTTAATGAGCAAGTTCTTAAGGTGCTTGTAATGCCCAAAGTTATGCCAGAATAGTTTATCCTAACATAAAACTTGAACATAACTGGTGAAAGAGTGTACCAGTGTGAACTGTATACATCTGTATACCCCTTTAAAGCGTACCGGCGTGATGTTATGTTATGAAATGGCGTAAACAATAAGCAGACATGCGATTGCAGCAATCCCGAGAGATTTGCCGGTGTTTATTGAAGGGTTATGTTGTATATCTCCGAAGTTCTTCATCAGATCTTTACTAAATGGGACCACAAGAAGAAGTACCAGCTTTCAAATAAAAAAGAATCATCAAAATCGGTTTAACAAACAAATGTTGAATTGAGAACCGCCTCCTGTTTGAAGTTGGTTAAAAATTACAAGCCTAAGATCGAACATGCAAATTCAAAGCAAACTTCTTTATCTACTAAAATGCAACCTTTCATCTTAAAAATAGGAAATATATTAATATTTTCTTGAAGCGACATCACCAAGCGGCGCTCTTGCATAATTTATTAGAATCTTATTAAAAAGTGTCAGCAAAAGAAAAAGGAAGGCTTCATATTATAAAAGTCTCTATTATGTCGTTGAACTAAGTTGTTGTTCGAAAAAATTAATTATGCTTCTTTTGTTTTCGTGTTTCATTGTTGGATTTTTATCTTTAAATAAATAAGTTTCTTAATGATCTTGCTGTGGACTTGCATGGGTTGCAAGTGGGTCTCCCCTTTTTGAGTTTATATCAGGTAAAAAAGGAAAATTACTTTTTCTGCGAGTGGTTTGTACGGGCTTAACCTTTCGTGTACCACTAATTAAAGAGCAGTGGTGGCCCAGTGGTATCGGCCGCGACTTACAAGTTGTAGGTCGTGGGTTCGAGCCCAGGCAGGCGTTTTACTTTGTGTAAATTATTTCATCACCACTGCTCTCAAAACGGTGAAGGAAAACATCGTGAGGAAACCGGCATGTCCTAGAACCAAAAATTCGAAGACATGTGACATCCACCAATCCGCACTGTGCCCGCGTGGTGGATTACGGCCCATTCCCCTCGCAGAGAGGAGGCCTGTGTCCCAGCAGTGGGAACATTAATAGGCTGATGATGTGTACACTAATTAGCGAAACAATAGAAAAGTCATGGCTTCTCACGTGTAACCACGTCCTATACACACGTAAGGTTAATCAGTGTGTGCATATGATCATTCCACGTCCTTCTTCAAGTAGAAATTTCATTATTATTTAAACATACAGGTAAATTTCCTTTCCTAGTTTATCTTGGCAGTCGACAATGATGAACAAAAATTTCGTCAGGCGACCTGGATTTATAGTAATTACTAGCTTCTGCCAGCGGCTTTGCCCGCGTGAATGTCGAAAATTATCCCGAGGGAACATATTCCCGGGATAAAAAGTATCCTATGTGCTATTCCAGTCTATAATCTATCTCTGTGCCAAATTTCATTATGATCCGTCCAGCCGTTTGAGCGTGAAGAAATTTTAAATATACAAACATACACACACAAACTTTCTCCTTTGTAATATTATTGTGATTAGTGTGATAAGTTTGAACTCGCCAACCCGCATTGAACTTGCGTGGTGGTGCCTGCTCTGTATGAGAAAAGGCCGTAGCCTTGCAGTGGGGCATGAACATGCTGGTATTATTAGAGGTAAATACGCAGTTACCAAAGAAAAGTCGCACTAAATTCTAGAAAAATAAACCAATAGAAAATAATGCAAGAATAAATTTGCCTCACAAAATCACCCAAGTCGTAAAAATTAGCAGAACAAAAATAATATAACAATGGGCAAAGAATAAAGGGGTACAAAAGTACGTTGTGGCAGGCTGCGAACTAACGAAGCTTTGCGACTAGACCACCGGTGCATGACTGTGCATTAAATTAGTCGACAAACACACGCTAACCAGGGCTTATATTCCTATGATATATGCTCTTTCTCACATGATGACACGGTCCAGTTCTCACCGATATGTGATATTGGATGGTCGGTGACAAAGTTGAAATAGAACAATAAATTTTTGTTTTTGGAAATTGTGGAGGTAAGTTAAATGGTCATCGCACTTCATAGTCTATGTTTAGTGATAAACATAACCTAAAGGTTGATCCACAGATAAAATATAACTGGATGACGCGATTGTATGTGCTTCGCGTTTTAAAAAAGGGAGTAAAAGTAGAATGTTCGTACTTTGAGCTGTTTCATTTAGCATTATCGGCACCAGATATCCACCAAAAGGACGAAAAATATTTTGCAGTTTTTAGTGTTTTGTTTTTGAAGACTGTAATTTATTTTTTGCGTTTTTTTTTATTGATCTCTGTTGACAAGGATACAGGTCAAACTGAGAACCTCCTTTTGAAGTCGGTTAAAAATACCTAACAATGCCATAAATAGCTGTAAAAACTGTATAGAAAAAAGTTGGCCGAGGCAATAGAAATATTTTGTGTGAATAAGTGGTAAGAGTTAGATTTATGTCTGTGGGTTCATCATATACACAAATCATGACTGATCTGACACCATCACTGTTCGTATGGGATTGACTGAGATGCGTCGATCATAATGTGGTCAGCCACTTGACGATGACGTCCCTAATGTGTGTACAGAGTAGTCTAGAAAAATCGTGGCAAAACAAAATAGTTTCTTCTTTATTTCATCTCATTACAATTTCACGCAAAAGTATGAGTCTAGAAATCTTGGAGACTTCTCCATCTATATTTAATTGAATAACTCTTTAGTACCAGTTCGTTTTGTGAAGTCTTTATACTGTCAAAGTATCGACGTACAAAATGCCCATCAACCAATCACCAAACAATCTGCAAAGTAATAAAACAACAATCTTATCAATTTCCCAACTGAAAGTAACTCAAGTAATTGGTTCAAACATAAAAGGACACCTGCTACCAAATGCTGCATGCCTTGGACTCACTTACCCAACGGCCACTAAGTTAGGGTAAGTAAGGAAGTAATTTAATTAAGTAATTAACTACAGAAACGTGGTAATCGCATGTAATGCCGCCATTTCACCGACTACGCTTATAAAATAGAGGTAGCATTTTACCACTAAAAAAGTTCCAGCTCTTGTATAAATTTCCCAGTGCCCTTATTGAAATATACATAAGTCCTAAAGTTCCATGTGGTCCTTCCAAAAACGCGCAAAACGGTTATGGCCGTTTAGTAATGTTTCCTTTTTTGTAGGTATTAAAGTTAGCGTCAAGTAATCCTCTGCTTTCCATGTAAAAGCATTCCACACCTGGGATCCTTACGTGACACTACGCAATAAAGGCTTTTGTGTTACAAACTTAAAATTTCAGGTAAACCCAACTTTACTTCTGCAGTCATAAGGTCGAATTTGCCCAGTTTCCATGAAATTGCAGGCACAAAAACGAGGTCAATGGAGCAAGAAGCTGAATGCGTTTGATAACTTAGAATAGGTAAAAGACTAGAATGCTAGTCGAATCCCAACTGTTACTAGAATGCAGATGTAGTTGGAGTTGTAAAACTGCATGTGTATTACCAGAATGAAAGTCGGATTATTCGAAAGGATTACAGAAAGATTCAATGAAATGGCAAATTATTATTTTATGAAATTCAATTTCTACGAAATAGTTTATTTTCGTTGTAGTTTAATTAACTTGTACAAGGTATTCGTTTACACTTCAAACATACAATGTTTGCTAAGATTCACTTTTTGTGAAAACGTACTAAAATATGGATCAAACGATGAAAACAATAAAACTTGATTTCATAAATGCAATTATGTAGTAATTAATATACCGATCAAGGTAAAAAAAAAACCTAAATTGATTTTCCATATCTGGCATAATATTTATGAAATAACTTATCTATATCTGGATCTAGATATTTTTTTATGAATAAACATAAAAATACCAGCCCAAGCCCAGCTTATTTTATCTCATGGATATTTATGTGAACGTTATTGACTGATTTTCTTCTTATTGGCTTAATAACACTTGGCTAGAAGAAGTAAAATGTTTATAATACATTTCTGCCTAATCCATACATTGCCTTAATCTAAGGAATGTGTTGCCGTTACAAAAACTTGGCAACACGCGTTGCGTGTTCAGAAGGTGTAGACTCCTGCTGTGCTGCAAACCGAGTGTTCCATTTGTTACTTTTTATAACGTCCCAAAAATTAGACTAACGTTAGTATAGAATAGTTTCAATCCCCTTACAAATCCTTTGAATGAGTTTGTGTTATGAGGCTCAGACAACGTCACTTTCCATCAGCGGTGAATAAGTATTGCCAAACGAACACTATATTTGGGATTGCTCACGTGAAAAGCATCCTCATAACGATAGGTCAAATGTCAAAAATATATAGAATGATAATATTTCTAAAGCCTCGAGGCTCTATTCAATACGTCAATCGATTGTTGACAAGACACAACGGCATATCATTCCGTATGACTGTGTTACAATGTGGTATCTGCTTCTGTAAATCACTGAAACAAGTCAAGCATATCCGATATCTCGGTGTCACGAATATCATGGTATAGACGAGAAACTAACTTTCAAAGAGCACATTAAGATTGTCTGTGGCAGGGTTCGTAAACTCTTTTACTTATTTAAGAATATCAGACTGGTTGTTGACCCAGCTTAACTTAAGAGCATTTACTTTTCTATTTGACAATCCATACTAAATTACTGTATATCTTTATGGGAGGTGCTGCCAAGACTACTCTAAATAGCTTGGAGATGGCATATCGAGCAATCCTAAAAGTGGCCCCTTTCAGACCCATTCTATTGCCCACAAACTTGCTTTACCAGTCTTGAGAAGTCCTTAATGTGCCCTAACCACAGAAATCTTAATAATATTAAGATTTCTTTGGCGCTAACTGTTTTTGGTGAAAATTGAACTAAAACAATATAACGAACTCACGCATAATCCAGAGAGTATCACCAAACGCATAAGGCATGAAGTTGCAAACTCCAAGGGGAATCCTATATAATATATATATCCTAATCCTAAATCATCTTATGTAAAAAAAATCTGCCTCTTTCTTGGACTGTTGATTTACAATTAAATAAATACAATTATTGACGTCTATTCACTCGCTTACTTGCTTACACATTCATACGAAGAAACTAAAAAGCTGCTCGTAGTTCAAAGTTAATCCAAATTATAGCATTCTAAAAGAGAGCTTAAACACACCCGTATTCCCCCACAAACACACACACACACATATACATTCATTCCTACTTCGAATTAAACCGGCGTAAAATTTATTTAAATTGTTTACTGCAATTATTAATTTTGTAATTTTATTTTTTAATTTCAATGGTTAAATTCAATTGTTAATTTTATAATTTTGATTGTTAATTTTTAATTTAATTTTTTTTTCAATTTTATTGTCATTTTATTATTTTTATTGATTTTGTATTATGTTTCGCTTTTTGTATAGTTATAACCAAAGTCTATTGCGTCAATATTCCTGTGGGTGAAGCTGCATGCTGAAATACAGGCTCTCACCTAGTTCGGTGGCAAAAGTCCCCTCTGCCGATTGTAATTGTACTTAGCTTCAAGTCACTAAAATCCATCCAAACCTTTACTTTTGTCAGTGAAAACATTTTTTAATACAATTGCTCAAAAAGTGGCGTATTGCAGGGACGTATAGCGTTCGGGATGTGGGCTATTACATACTCGAGCTTTTTCTTTATATTTGCCGGACTCGTGCGTTCTCTCTAACTAATTTGTTTCAATATCAGATTTAATGATTTGATTCAATGAACTAGGTTAGGTTTCATTTCATTTCATCTCATTAAATTTCATTTTCATTTCATATCAATAAAAAAATTATACTGAAGACTTGGCTGTATGGGCATAGTTCCCTTTGCCTACCCAGAATGGGTGCAGAAAAAAAAAATCTCTGCTTACATTCTTTTACGGTTGGCGCCATTTTCCAAAAATGTTCTTTGCGAGTTTAGTTGTTTGTTGCACAAAATGAGTAATTTCGACGATATTTTATGTGAATTAACACCACCGGAACTCAGTATAATTGTACAAAATGCTTCGGAGAACATTTTACCAGAAAAGTCAAAAAGTCGCTACATATCTACATACGACGAATTTATTGCGTGGAGAGAAGAGAAAAAAGCAAATAGTTTTTTAGGAAATGTTTTTTTTTTCTTTTCTTTTTATTCTCTTTTTATTTGGGGATTTTTATCTCAGATATGACAATCCCATCATACCCTTTTACAATATTTCTACATACATATAATTTATCTTAACATCTATTAATTATAATATTTACTATACCTACTAAAGGCAAAGAAAGTGAATCACTCAACAAGTAAGAACTGTCATTAACTCACAAAGTTTTTTAGTGGTCTCTGAGCATGGTAAAGATAATATTGACTGTATTAAGCCTACATCTTATCTGTTTAGTTTTAGCTCGATCATGAGTGATTCACGTTCATCTTTATTTCGGACACAATCCATCAGCAAATGTTGTACATCCTCGATTTTATTGCACACTGTGCAATTCGGGGAATCGCTATTTTTCATTAGGAATGCAAACTTTGCGGATGGGTAGTGTCCGGAGCGGAGTCTTAAAATTAACTTGACATATTTTCTACTAAAACTAGTACTATCAAACCAGGGCACTCGAGATGGTTGACCTTGAATACTTTTATACCAAATACCTTTATTTTGTGAAATGTTGTTGAAATATTGTTTACAAGAATCAAAACATACTGTTTTAAATTGTGTTATGTATTCCCAATAATCGGGTATATAGTTAATAAGAGTACCATCTACTGCGGCTGATTTAGATATACGGTCAGCCTCCTCATTACCTCGTAGTCCAATATGTGCTGGGACCCATTGCAACTTAAATTCTATGTTATTTTTTATTAGAGTAGTTAACCTTTTTAAAATATCATATGCTATCGATGCACCTCTGCTATAACCAGAGGCACATCGAGCTTTATGTTGCAGTGCACTCTTACTGTCTGAAAATATTACTACTTTATTTAGTTTCTGATTTATAACGTATTCTACTGCTTGAAAAATTGCAATAAGTTCCAGCGTGACATGATTGATAAATTACAATTTACTCTAAAACCTAATCTTCTACCCAAATTCTGATCGTATAAACTGGCTCCTAAGCCCTAACTGCTTTTTGATGTTAAAAAAAAATGAAAATGAAGAAAATGTTATGTTGGCATACTTCTCCGACCTCTCAGCAAAATTAAAACCTACGTTATGGTCGAGGTTTTCGATGATAAAAAGTATGCTGAAAATAAGGAACAATGTGGATATAAGTGAATACCCAAAACTGAATGTTTTTTTAAAACGACAATCAGACGGTTTTACAACTAAAAAGTCGAAAATATTAACATCGAATGAAGTGGAAAGGTTTTTGAACGAAGCTCCCGATGATCGTTATTTAGCCACAAAGGTAACTTATTAATAAATACTTATATTTTTCTTTAGTATTCAGTTTACGAAATCGCAAAATACAGCCAATATATTATTTAAAAAAATATTAAGCAAATCCCTTTTTTTGTAGATTGCGCTGATTTTTGGCGTTGTTGGAGCTGCTGCAGAACGTTCGTCCATCTACCTTCGTTGATAATGATAATTCATCAGATCCAATTCCATCAACTAGCAAACGCCATTGTATAACACCTTTGACAAATATACATGAACAAACATACGAAATTAATAATAGTTTGTCTCAAACAATAAATATGAAACCTAAAACTTCCCCAGTTAGTATAAAAAACTGTAACAATTTCAATGTATATGTGAATTATAACTTTTTTAAGAAATAATTGATTAGATAATTGAGTTTATTGTGTTTTTATTATTTTATTAAATTGCTTAATTTTTTGGCAACTGTATTAAAAATAGTTGTTCAGTACACGTTCGGAACCGTCATTGCAACTTGTTCCGTCTGTCAACCCTCACCTTTGGCTGCGCCTCGGCTCGGGTAGACATTTGTCGGAACTCTTTGCAATGACAGGCTTTCCGCACTCGTAATGAAATATACTACTTTTCTTGACTAGTGTCATTCGACGTTAGCAATGGCGATGGACGTATATAACTGTTTAAATATGCCTTTACTAAGCCATCTTCAGAACTATAGTAGCGGTCGAACGAGCAATGTTTACAAACATTGCACCATTGAGTTGAGGTGGACGCCAATTCAATGGAATACCCACGTCGTTGATTGTCTCTTTTAATCAACCTACCAAGTATTGACCAGTAAACTGTTAGTAAACAGCGCTTGTGTTATAGTAATAATAATTTCATTTTACCCTCTAGACTTTCCAGCTTGTAATTTTCAATCAATCAATCATTCAATCAAAATACTTTATTACAACTAAACCTTGAAGGTACTTTTGAATTGTCAAAAAACAAGTTTTTTTTTAAAACGCCCGATTTTTTATTTAATGCAACATAATTTATCTAGTTGTAGTGTGAGGAGCTCGTGGCTAAATAATAACAGCCGCACGGATCGGTCTTCAAGGTTAAGCAACGCTTGACGAGGTCGGTCAGTGGATGGGTGACCATTTCAACATACCGAGTTACCTCCGCGCCTCGGAAAACACGTTAAGCCGTTGGTCCCGGCTGTCATTTGAAGATATTTGACAGTCGTTACGAGTAGTAAGAAACTTGAGATGTGACACCAGTCTTGCCAAGGGGTACCGTGTTACCCAGTTACTGGGTTGTGGATGTCAGATAGGCAATCGCTCCATGTAAAACACTGGTACTCAGCTGAATCCGGTTAGACTGGAAGCCAAACCCAATATAGTTGGGAAAAGGCTAGGCAGATTGATTGAGTAGAAACGCTTCAATAGACAATCTATTAAACACGTAATTATGAAACGATATCGTGCGAAAACACCTCGAATCAAACAGTTAAATGCCCAGAACTTTATAAGGGCTGAACCGATTTTCATCAAACATAGCCATGAACACTCGCGATAAAGTCACCTTTCAAGCTCAAAAAACAAAATCAAAATCGGTTTATCCTTTTAGGAGCTATAATGACACAGACAGATACGCAAACAGAGTTACACAAGTCAAACTTATAAACACCCCTCATTTTCCGTCGGGGGTTGAAAATATGAATCTAGTTGCACATTCGCAAGCGTCAGTAGATCTCTATGAAGAAGAACGTGCAAGAAACTCCACGGACACTGTCTGCCTGGTGTCAATCAAAGTAACAGCAAAATTTTCATTTTTGCAAGATGCCAACGCAGTCTTATCGACACATCATTCGAAGATTGCAAACGTTTCAGCTACAAAATTGGCGCCAAAAACTCCGTAACCCCTTTTGAGAAAATAGCGTGACAATGCACATCCACTTTGATAGAAGACGGGGGAATATAACGACCAAGGTTACTCTGATCAAAACATATTCGACAGACAACATGTTGGTTTATCATTTTATATATCTAACACAATCTATTCAAAACATCGTCTCAAGGAAAACAAGAGAAGAATGTACGCGAAGAAAGTGAAGCTCTAAAGTCTCTGATAACTTAATGATGTAAAATTTATCTAACGTCCCGCCTATCTCTTAAGAAAGTGGCATAATGATACTGACAAAGGGGGAATTTATTCTGTAGCGATAACAAGAACACTTTTTTATATCAAAATCAAAGCGTTGTTCGAGTTTCTTTGATGTGCCACAATTCCTTTTCAACTGGGAATCGAATTCGGAGCACGTAAAGTTATAATCATGTTGGAGTCCTCCAATGTTTGATAAAGTCTTGTGTGTACGAGAAATGGCGTGCAATTTGTGAGCTTAAAATATAGCTAAGTATTATATTTTTAACCTTTTTCAATGTGCCACGTAGAAGTTTGTCATTTTTTGAATTCTTTTTATCATGTGAGGATTATTTATGTAACTTACGTAACTACAAATGCAATGCACTTATATCCATACTAGCTGTACCCCGCGGCTTCGCTCCCGTGGACAAACCCACAAGACCCGTTTTCGGGATAAAAAAAATAGCCTATGTCACTCAGGAATAATGAAGCTTTCTATTGGTGAAATAATTTATCATATGTCCAGTAGTTTCGGAGCCTATTCGGTACAAACAAACAATAAAATCTTTTCTCTTTATAATATTAGTATAGATTAACCCTGTAGTGCTATTATATAAGGATACAGCCTAGAGCGCAGCGCTGCGCCAGCGACGAAACTACTAGATAAACCACTGGCGCAGCGCTGCGCTCAAGGCCGTATCCTTAAGGTTACACTAGTCAACGGCACGAACTATTTTGTGCGCGGGGTTAATATGCATTTTATATCAACCGACAACACGTGCGGAAGGGATAGATGCTGTGATGAGCAGTAGGAAGCTAGTTCGCGTACGAATACACACTTTTGCAAATTTGTAGCGAAATGGATAATGATTTAGGACGAAACCGATCGCGCGAAATTTTTTAAACAGACCTTTGGCAGTCTAGATATCATGAAAAAACGACTGAATCAATTTGTTAAAAATAAAATTATTTGCATTGTTGAACTAATCTATCCCTGTATGGATGGAGGCCGTTTTGCAATTTTCCGTCTTCTTATGGTATTTATTCGCGCCCAAAAATGCGTTAAAATTAGTGTCGAAATGTGGAACTTTCGACGCTCATAACATTCAAATATTTTCTTTTTTGCTTCCATACAGGGCTAGATAATGATGAGACAAATTGATAACACTTTTCATTTTGAACGTACATCGTCAAACAGTGGAATAATCCCTAGACTAAGTTTGTATGGAAGAATTTTCGACTAGTGTAACCTTAAAAATCAAATTATCGACCTTAGACACATGAACATGATTATAATACAGTGTTTATACATTATCACGATTTGAATAGGTTCTTCAAAATGAAAGCGCAAAATAAACCACACCATATTCTTTACTTCTCTTTTAGGTTCCACATTGACATTCTCGTAATTAAAACCTTAGTTTAAAGTATTTCAAAGGCCTGTATTTATTCTGGCAACTGTTACAGTTGGGTCGGGTGAGCCTTGTGTCCGATTGGCCGGGATTTAGTCGAAAATTGCCCGAATGAAAGCTCAATGAACGTGTCACGGCGAGTCGCCGGGCACATTTGTCCACGTCCCGAATTGTCCGCATTGCCGCACACTAGAGGTGGCGGTTGTCGATAAACGAGTCGAAAGCCAAAATAGAAAAGTAAAGTTTAGTGAAATTGGATCTTTATTTATTTGGGAAAACAAACGACTACACACTACAATAATACATAAAATTTAAGCACGAAGAAAAACAAATGTGCACCCAGCGACATTCTCTACATAACATAAAAACATTTTACAAAATAAATACGACTTGCGCTTACAATTACAAACTAGAATTTCATCAAAACTTAACAGGCATGTATATAACAACTAACATGTACATGTAAAATGTATATAACTTTATTAAGATATACGTAAGAATTCTAATTCTATTTAATGAAATATCGTTAAGGTATCTTACGTAACTTAGCTGTCTATTTTCATACATAAAACTACAAAGGTCACTGCAAAAATCTATTAAATTTATTATTTTACTCTAGATAACTTTTGAGCTTAGGGGCTTCTTACCTTTATTTGCTAATAATAATGTTAACTGATAGAAGATACCTCCTGTAACTGATCGGCTCGAGCTCCTTGGCATGCAGTTGACATCCAGTCTCAACTTCGGCGCCTCCATCGAGTACAAAGCCCAAATTGCGGCAAAGAAACTGGGCGTCCTAAACAGAGTGAAGCGATACTTTATGCCTGGACAGCTATTATCTCTTTACAAAGCGCAAGTCCGATCCTGCATGGAGTATTGCAGCCACCTCTGGGATGGCTCAGCTAAATATCAGCTTGCCGCGCTTGACTCGGTGGAACGCAGAGCTAAGAGACTAATTGGCGACGTCAAACTGGTGGATGCCAAGCTTCACAGCTTAGCTCATCGCCGTAAGGTTGCCTGCTTGTCTTGTTGTGCTTGGCGGTTTTCTACAGACTGTATTTTGGCGAGTGTGCTCATGAACTCCACGACCTCATCCCACCGGCCCCCTTCTACCATCGGACATCTAGACGCACTGCAAGTTACCATCCTCACCTAGTTGCTATTCCAGCAATTCGCACCAAGCGCTTCCAAACATCCTTCATAATGCGCACAGCAAAAGAGTGGAACTCACTGGCTGCGTCTGTGTTTCCGAACGCATACAACCCGAATCTCTTCAAAGTTAGAGTGAACAGGCTTCTTCTGGGTAAGCTCAATCCATCGTCGACTTTGTCTCTGTCACCTCTGACCTCTAGGTCAGAGGTGACAGAGACAAAGTCTACTAGAGTCAAGAGAAAACCCAACACAAATAAAAATACTACAGACTCGCGCTAGACCACTATCTCACCTGTTGGTAAGCGATGATGTGGTCGACTGTGATACACGCTTGCCTAGAAATAACCTATTCACTCTTGACTTCAAGCGTCGCCACACGAATCGGTCATGTGCGTTTCAGCCTTGACCAGGTCGTCACTCCACCTAGAGGAGCGAGGCCTTCCAACGCTGCGTCTGTACGCGGTCGCCACTCTAGAACTTTTCGGCCCCAATGGCCATCCATTCTGCAAGAAATGTGCCCTGCCCACTGCCACTAATGTTTGGCAATTCTTCACCTAGGAAGTGTACACTTTCAAACAAAGGAAGAATTTGCCAAATCTGTCCAGGTGTCTTTTGAGTAATCGGGTGACATATATAAAAATAAAGATTCAGAAGAATTGAGAACCTTCTCCTTTTTTTGAAGTCGGTTAAAAACATTTGAAAGTTATCGACACCTTCTCCAGCGTCTGCCACATCCCTAGTTGACACAAGCTGCCCTAGGGGTCGGACGTCGGGTCATCACAGGGAGCGATCCGCCTCCCGTGTCTATGACACAACGCGCTGTCATTTATCCGCATGCAAAAATAGCTTGCATAGTAATGAATGACCAAATACTGTGATCGCTTCATTAGTTTGTGTCTGCGAGTGAAGGGTTTGGGGTTTGATTCCTAGGGCGGGTAAAAATTTGGAATTTTATTTTTGTGTAAATAAAGGGTATCTGTGATTGTTATTTTGATTTAAAAGGTTACCTAATTTTTGTAGCCCAAATATTTACATCGAAATCTTTCCGTATCATACCTACTTGGTCGAAATTATGAATTTGTGGCTTGAAAGCCTATTATACAGTTTGAAACAATTAAAGAGTTATTTCAGATGTACAAAGTAGCAATAATTTGAGTTGGCCAAAGTTAACTGACGCGAAGCATTCTAATTTTGTACTGTAACAGTAATTTTGTAACGAATAACTTTTCAAAGAAACTCCAAATGGCGCTAAGAACTTAGTCGACTACGATTTCCAGTAAAGAGAGTCAATGTTACCTTCATTTTGCTTTAGTTTTATGAATAATGTTCGCGATGTAACAGTTTGACTCTAATTTACCTAACTTAGCAAAAAAATTCAATAAACATAATTGTAAATCTATTCTAATATTATAAAGAGGAAAGATTTTTTGTTTATATGTTTGTACCAAATAGGCTCCGAAACTACTGGACCGATTTGAAAAAATCTTTCACCAATAGAAACTTACATTATTCCTGAGTGACTATAAAAATAACCTATGTCATCCCGAAATTGGGTCCTGTGGGGTGGTCCACGGGAGCGAAGCTGCGGGCAACAGCTAGTTATTTATACACGCAAAGGAAAAGCTTGAAGAAATATTAAGAAATAAACCATTTTGCATTTAGCAAGCCAGTAATTTGCAAAACTTGGCTAAATGTTTACCATGACCAAAAATATACTGCCTGGTCAGTTCATCTCTTCTGTCGATTGTAGCTTTAAATGAATTGTCCCGTTCTCAATATTAGTGATGGAAACTAACAACATGATTCATTGCATGCATTTATAATTAGAGACTACGCTGGCAATTAATGGATCACCGATCTACTAATTGCCAATCGCCTCTGATTATGATACTATCCCACAGAGAGTTCTAACTGTATGGCCACTCAAAGCTGATGAAGGTTTCATGTCAATTATAAAGAGGTACTGGCTGGACACAAAAAAAATAACAAAAAGTGATCTTTCAAACGTCATCAATAAAAATAGAAGTAAACCCTGTGTATCCTGTCTGTCCTGTCAAATAAGTCATATATGACTCAAAGGAACGTTTTTTAATAAGTAAATGAATCATATGTGATACATACAAATTCAAGTGCATTTATGAACGTGATACGATATATTTTTTTATCAGTTTCTGAACTTGTAGGAAAAAACAATTTCTTCCCACATTTAAAAAAAAACCTGTTTTATGCTTAGTTTTGGACTCCAGGCGGTACACAAATACTTTGTACTGGGACAGGAAATTAGTTGTAGTCCCATGCATATAGAATACATCTGTGTTGGGTTCAGTTTTCAGTCTAGTCGGATGCAGCTAAATACCAGTATTCTACATGTACACACATGTTGGGAATTCAACCCAACACTTCGGGCGACCGCGGCCGGAGCGTGCCCTCTACGCAGCACACACATCTGCGTGACCCACACAGCACTGGTGTGTGAGTGCGCAGCGCGACGGCGACGCGGCAACACTCGCGACCACGGACTCCACCGTGACAGTCGACACCTCTTCCTAAAATCTAATTTGTTTGTCCGGGACAGTTTACTGTAATTCAAATATAACGGCTTTAAAACCAACCGCCTTTTTATACAGTCCACTTACTTAAGAGAATTAGAGATGGCTCTATTACCATCAATCGGACACAAATCCAGATACCAAGCTATCTCTAAGATATATTGATATGACATAGATACCTAGATATATACACTACTAGCACTTCGCCCGCGACTTCGTTCGCGTGATCCGTATTTTATCCTACAGATGACTTTACCTACAGTTCACCCCCCTTAAAAGTTGAATTTCCAAAAATACTTTTTTAGTGCTCCTCTACATCATAAAAACGGGCCAAGTGCGAGTCGGACTCGCGCACGAAGGGTTCCGTACGATTATCCCAAATAAACGGCAAAAAAATCGCGTTTGTTGTATGGGAGCCCCGCTTAAATATTTATTTTATTCTGTTTTTAGTATTTGATGTTAAAGCGGCAACAGAAATACATCATCTGTAAAAAATTTAACTGTCTAGCTATCACGGTTCATGAGAAACAGCCTGGTGACAGACGGACAGACAGACAGACGGATCGTGGAGTCTTAGCAATAGTGTCCCGTTATTACCCTTTGGGTACGGAACCCTAAAACGAAGCTCTGTACTGTAAAATTCTTCAAAAATCTTTTACACCCCTTAAATCGTCTTTTGGGAGTAGTTTTGAAAAACAAATAAAGAAAACCTTTACTATTTACTTAGGTATTTATGCCAAGTTTCAAATATATAAGTCCAACAAATTTCCACCTTTTAACCTCCTTAGGGGTGGAATTTAAAAAACCAATAAATACATGATTTTTTTTATCAACCAAGAGTATAAATAAATTTCAAATTCATTTTTATTTATTTCGTGAACACAGGGTAAATACAGAAGGTGTTATAACACATAAGATCCGAGTTGTGTCCCGCCAAAATGCATACAAAATATCGCATAATAAAATAAAAATATGTCACTAATAAAATAATTAGATTTTTCACTAATATAAGAATGTCACTAATAATAGAATATAAAATAATATCACTAATTCATTAATACAACAATAATCAAAATTAACACAATTATCCAGTATATGTAACATAATAATAGATTGGATTTAGTTATCAATAAGTTTAGGTGTCCAACTTACAAACTGTAGAAATTTCATACAAATTTTCAACCCCCTTTTTACCCCCTTGCAGGTGGCATTGCCAATAACCAATAAATAAATGATAGTTTTTTATCAATCAAGAGCGAAAATGTAAAATTTCACGTGTCCAATTAACGAACTGTAGAAATTTCAACTTTCAACCCCTCTTTTACCCCTTAGAAAAAAAAAGGGGTAGAATTGCCAAAAATACTTTCTTAGTGCGCACTTACGTCACTGACAAACCTCCCTGCCAAACAAAGAGGATATAACCACTATATCGTCGTTGCTGCCAAATTTCATCTTAATACATCAAGCGGCTTAAATAACTCTGACACCAGAGGTGGCACACCTCACACGAAAAGAAGAAGAAGCGGTTATCGATATTTCGTAATGGGTAAGTGAATGACCTTTCGCTTTTATATAATTAATAGATATAGATTGGAAAAACAATGCCTGACCTGTAGATTTAAAACAATACAGCCTTAGACTAATTAACATTGAAATTCCAAAATGAATAAGAGGCCGTAGACAATGACATTCTATCATCGAAAACGTGGCGATAGCGATTGTCAAAAAGGCAAATTTGTACGAGATTGACAAGCAATATCGAAAAATCACGTGATCAATCCCTTACCTTTTGAAAATTCGACTATGGTCTTCGTGGACATCGAATGCCACTTGTCTAGAGTCTCAAGACCAAATGCGCTACCGTTATGACACAGTTAGGTAACCAACATATTTTGAATATCTGAAAGTTTTATCCGTCATCATGGTGCTTGCAACAGCACCGAAATATCGGAAACTCGTAATAAACAGTAAACATGGTAAATATTCCGTTTCTAATGTTAATGTTAGTGACCATGACAGTTTAAAAACTTATATCTGAAAGTAGTTATCGCTGATAGGATGACAATTTGTTCGAAACCCCGGGAGCAAGAAAACTAAACCACTCAGCCGTCATTCTACGAGGTGGTAAAAAATACCCTCCAAAAATGTTTCTAAACACAACAAAGAGGCAACTAAGCAGCTTTTATCCATCTACCTACACACCCTAAGTTTCAAGATTCCTTATAATATCCGGTGTAAAACTAAACCCCTCGGACTACGCTGCCTGGCCCATTAAATTAAATGCGCAGGCTTTAAGGTAACGGCTACTTATACTCCCACGTAGCTTGGATATTATTTTGATCCAACCTCTTTTACTTGAAGATTTTAGTTCCGGAAGACATAGGGTTTTTTTGCCGGCTTTTGTGTTGTTTATAATATTTCAACATTTTTACTTCTCAAGTACGGGTGCTATGTACCTATTTGATGTTTGAATCACTCATTTATTCATGTTAGTGACTCCCAATGGTTTTCATCGAGGCAGACTTGAACGTCAAAAGAACAACGAAGTCAAAATCAAAGTCAAATGTATTTATTTCAATTAGGCGGCACTTTTGAACGTTAACAATTAAAATTTATGAGTAATAAAAATTGATTCTACCGTGCATTCGGAAAAGTAGCTTGTTATGGAGAAGAATGCACAAGAAACTCCATCGAACTCCAACGAACGTTATTATTAACGTCTTAATGGTATTTTTCTTCTTGGCGTTCCGATGACAAACACAAGTTCTTCTTAGTTAGATCCTTGCCAATTGACACAGACTTTCAAATGGTTTGAAAATAATTTTCGTATATCAGGAAAAGTATCCTCCCTGATTTACTTGCGATGTCTTTCACCGAATCTTAAGGTGCCTTAGACATCTGTACACTAGGTTTTGGAATTACCACCTGGTACTTAGGAAACGGGCCTAGCGCTATTACAACAATTATCATTATTGCAGACTGAAAATCAGTTGAATCTGGCTTTATCAAAAAACCTCGTTGATATTCATCACCGAATAAAATATTGTTATAAAAGCCGAGGTTTGATCTGTAAGTTTATGTTAATAGCAAATAATCGAGTATTTGCTTGACTGTGGTCTGATTGGTCAACATTGATACATTGGTGTTTGATCAATAACTTCAATCAGTTCTGTTTGCTTGATACCGCCAATTCTGTTTGCTATAATAATGTTTTTAAACCGCGTGCCGGAAGACGCTGCGTCGGAAGGCCGGGTTAAGAGAATCCGTTGGATGCGAAACGTACAGGACCAATGTGGTGATACTTGGCAGAGGCCTATTTTCAGCAGTGGACGTCTTTCGGCTGACATGATGATGTTCGATTTGCATTGACAAGGAAAGAAGTAAGATCAGATCAGGCTGAAAATAAATAAACATACATATTGGGCAAATAATGACTTATAGAAAGGATCAGTGGCTCTCTTGGCAGTTCCAATCACAGATCCCATCTGTGATTGGGGAACACTAATCACCATTTTGTTTTTGTAACTTAATGTTTCACCTGAATTTAACTTAGCATATTAATACTTCACCTAAGCTTGCCCATAAATACGTCAATAATTTTTAATTCAAAAGATTAATTCACAGAAAATCCACATTATGAAGCCTTAAATAGGGCATTGACGCACTACAATCCTCAATAATATGACGTCATACGGGCTCA
Source organism: Orthosia incerta (assembly GCA_948252205.1). Taxonomy (NCBI): domain Eukaryota; kingdom Metazoa; phylum Arthropoda; class Insecta; order Lepidoptera; family Noctuidae; genus Orthosia; species Orthosia incerta. The sequence continues at coordinate 16,352,840 of OX411748.1, forward strand.
AAGCAGAAAAGCTTTCAAGCGTATGCTGGTTGCCGAGAAATATGCACACAACCGTCGAAGCCCAATTGACCTAAATGGACACACAAATAGTAAAGGGAAAGGCTCGTACGAGGTCATTATTCGCTCCGGAGTCCAGCAAAAGTGTCAGGTCGGAGGAAGACGGACATTTATCTACATCCTAAGGGCACCAGTGATTTTGGGAAGGATGTATTAGTGCGTAATAGGGTTTTTCGTGAAATCAACGCGGCTTTGAATTATTTAGCTGTTATATTGGTTGAGGTTCTGTGAAAGGAATGGAGTTTTCTTGGGTGAAAGTTTTTATTTTGTGTTGTGGTCAAACGCAGAATAAGTTTGTTAATAAGGATGGCCATCCTTATAAACAAACTTATTTTGCGTTTGTAGTGTCCAATCCATGTCATTGCTATGCCTATTCATGTAAGATCAATTTAGGTGTAGTATATTGCGAATGTTTAAGTTTTGCCACGTACTTATGTAGGTACATCGTGTGTAACGGACTTACGTTGGTGACTAATTAAAACCATCTGACTAATTTGAACGGTCGGACCATTTTGGTAAGAACATTGTCAACTTATTTATTTGATTGTAGAAGTCAGACGGCATTCACTGTAAAAACTGAAATTGAGCTGCATCTGTTTCGTAACTCTCGACTAAAAGTCGACTGCCTTATGTTTGGGAGAAGGCTAGGCTAAAAGTTAGAACCTCGGCAAGTTCCTGGAATAGTTTGCCTTCTGAAGATAGCAGGAACACAAAAATCTTGAAATATATCATACTGATAATTCTCTCTATTTATCTATATTTAAACAACTTACAGTATCACTAAATCATAATAACAGCCAACTCAAAAACATTACAGTAAACATCCATATAATTACAGTCATTCCGTCCTATCCATTCACAGAAAAATATTCTATGCTCCAAAAGAAACTAGTTATACTTTAAAAAACCTTTTCGTAGGCCGAGCAGGAGCAATCTTTTGGTCCATTAAATTGTTCACGCTCACCGGCTATGGAAATTGGACGTAAAACGAAATAATGTATAGTAAGGAAATAGTTCTCTGAGATTTGTAGCGTCGTTAGACAACTAGTTGGGACATCTGCGTTTAGGTTATGTTGTTTGTTTTACGTTTTATTGTAATAGTTATAGTGTTTGTTGGTTTTTGGGTGAAATATGGTGAAGAATGAAAAGAAGGACGATTAATACTTAGTAGTATTTTAGATTGATGATGCTTACCGGAAAAGAGCTCAGATCAAATAAAAAGTCAAGATGGAGAAAACAAAAAGGTGACGCCGGTTAAGACGACGACTAACGCCAACGACCTTGAGGGAACAAAACGCGCACTCGTTTCACACCCGCGCGACCCAAAATTTAGTAGTTTTTTGGTAGTTTCCTTATTATTCTATGACTTGAAAAAAAAAAGCCTCAGATCAAAATGTAGATAATTAAATTGTCTTTGAGATGGTGTTAATTTCATTAAAATACGCCCAGTGGTTTTGGTGTGATTGTCGTGTTTTTGTCCGTTTTAGATATAACTTTACAAATTAATTACACTATGTTATACCACGGGGTCTCATTGCTAAGGAAGGAAATTTGGTTCAAATAAATCTCACTAGATGGCGCGACATGTGCACACAATTAAATATAATTGTGTGTAAAATTAACATTTTCTGGAATTGAACATAAAAATTGTATGTTCTTGTTTAACCAACTCTCCCAAGTACAAAATTATAAAATATTGGGCTCTTAATTCACATTTCAAAGATTATTTGAACGGTTCATTTAAAACTGATGCCAATAGATGGCGCATTTTTTAATTTCTGAGGCATTCCTCTCGTTTGTTAAAATTTGCATTGTAACACATTTTGGTGCAAAAAACTGTAAAAACGTGCAAAAAAATACTATAAAACGAACCTTCACTGTATTAAAAGAATTCAATATTCACGAACCTAGTAAACCCTTTTACTTGCAAGTCGCTGCTAACACCATCTATTGCCGTGAAATGGGATCGAACGCGATTGAGGTACTTACAAAAATAACAGGATTAATCAGATGAAAAACGCTAGTTACGTCGGCACGGTTTCTTTGTATGGGATGAGGAATCTGTATGCTAGTATTATATTATCTGTGGTTATACGAGTAAAACTCAAAATTTGCTTAGATCAAATTATTAAGAAAATAGTCTAATGTAACATATATTTTTACCAAATATTTACGACTAGCCGTTTAGACGTACATACACAACTACACGCACACACGTACAACGAAATTACGCCTTAGCTTGTCAGTCGAGCTTTGTATTTGATCTGAGAGCTCGAATGACAAAAATTTAATTCTGAGGAAAAGAGCAGATCATGTCTAAATAATAACAAACGCACGCCAGGCACGGGCTTAAGTATGGAATCGAATAGAATATAATTTAATGAAAAACATAAGTTAAAAGAGCAGTGGTGGCCCAGTGGTATCGGCCGCGAAGTTGTAGGTCGTGGGTTCGAGCCCAGGCAGGCGCTTTACTTTGTGTAAATTATTTCATCACCACTGCTCTCAAACGGTGAAGGAAAACATCGTAAGGAAACCGGCATGTCCTAGAACCAATAATTCGAAGACATGTGACATCCACCAACATGCATTGGGCCCGCGTGGTGGATTACGGCCCATTCCCTCTCACAGAGAGGAGGCCTGTGCCCCAGCAGTAGGAACATTAATAGGCTGATGATGATGATGTGATGATAATTGATGCTTACCAAAAAGGTAAAGTCAATGATTTGCAACAGTATAAATTAAATGAATCGGTAAATATTGCTCAATTTGTATACTATAGTAGAATTTCAATATTAAAGTATGAAATTAATTCTGCTCAATTTAATGTGGTAATTGGTGGATTGATAAAATATACAAATTAATTGGTAAAATAATACAATGTTTTTTTATCATAACTTTAAACACTCTTTAGGGAATGTTGTATTTCTCTCATATTTAAATGTTTCCATCGTCGTAATGTTACTTATTCACGTGCATTTGCCACTATAAACAATTATTGATAGTTACTTGTGAACACAATTCACAATTTGCAAGTTGTATTTTGGCAATTATAAACGACATTTAACGAATGGACCTACAATGCAATATCGAAGTGCAGATTCTAACATAATTTCATGGACCACTTCATTCCTATTAAATCATAACATCTGTAAAACTACTAGAAGTGCCCAATTATTCCGACAAACCGGCAACTTTCATTCAATTTCGTATGGAAAATTAAGACATTTGGTGATTTAACTGAATGATTGATTTTCGTACCTATCTAATGTTATTTGTATTTATTTATTTTTAATTCGAGACTTTACAAACATCCATTTTCATGAAATAAAATACCCAAAATAATGAATCCTTATGTTACAAAATCGATCAAACAAAGCTTTTTTCTTGATGTAGGTACTCAAAATCCGTCGATTAAGTTCACATTATTCAATAATGCCTGAGTGGAGCGATAAATACTGCTGACGCATTTATTTAATCAACGCAAACGCACGATTTTAACCAAAAGCTGCGAGCTTTATTGCGTGATCTTCAACTTGCTAGCTAGATGGCGTTAGTGGTATGGTAAGAAAGCTCACTTTCTATTTCTGTCAATCATTTGAACTTTCAGAACGTTTCAAATATAATTATTATAACCTGCATATATTTCTTGCAAAAGAGTTGTTTTTAACACGACGCCGTATATTTTTTAAACATGGTGTTTTTTTTTAATAAAACAAAACGTCCTATGTGGTCCAAAATTGCATAGTTTCGAAGATATCTAAATCGAAATAATTTATTTCAGTAAAAATTGCATCAATGTATGAAAAATGCAAAAAAATATATGATTATAGACGAATAATTTATATGCCAGTTGATTCTTTATATAAAAAAAAAAACACCTTGTATAAATTATCAATCGCAAGAGAAGGTGGTAAAAGATTATGGAATGAAAAATAAATACCAAAATTTTATGCCATTTAAAAAATCAGTACGCAGTATATATTTTGATTGCGGTTTTGTTTTTTTTTATCACTACGAAAGATGAGGAACTTTATCGATCTTGTTTTCGTAAAAAAAAAAACATTTCTCACCAGGATTCTTCATGTATCGTGATGCGTTTCCAAACATTTAAACTCACGTACACAAGACACCCAGATTAAAGAAATACAGCCCTATTTATTATATCATAAACCACAGGTGAATGAAATCAGCTTAGGTACTTAACAATGGCTCTTCTATAAATTCAGTATCTGTGAGCTTGCCAGGGTGGAAAACTAGGTTGGAATTATCCAGTTTATCTGTCGAGTTAGCGAATATCACGATAAGCTCGCTAAGTTATTAATTTTCATTTAATCTGAATAAAAATCTCTGCGAACCGATGTTGTCGACCTATATTTCTATTAAGGGCTGCACTGTTTATGTAAGAGTTTTAACACAACTAACTATATCGAACTTCAATCGGATCAGTATTTCCAGAGATAACCTTTTACAAGCAAATAAACTTTACCTCTTTATGATATTTACTAGCTTCTGCCAGCGGCTTCACCCGCGTGAAACTCGAATTTTATCCCGAGGGACCATATACCCAGGATAAAAAATTATCCTATGTGATATTCAGGTATAATCTACCTCTGTGCCAAATTTCATCCAGATCCGTTCAGCTGTTTTTGCGTAAAGAAGTAACAAACACACATACTCACAAACTTTCGCCTTTATAAGATTAGTGTGATATATTAAATGATAAATGATTTTATTTCTGTAAGTTGGTTTGTACAAACACTTTTACATGTCGATCATATTTTTAAACTAGATGAGGTCGGCGTTTCCTATCTGACTACTCTGAGAAGAAAGGCCGAAACAAACTCAGAGGTCACAGTCTCTTTTAAAGTCCAGACAAAACAAATATCTTGGTTAGATCATATGAAGACCATGTAGATGGATGTCTGAAATGGTCTTTTGAGGAAAGAACCAGCCAGATTAAGTGGAGCTGTCCGGTCAGTGCACGCATTTGTCAATAACCGAGCAGCTCAACACAGAATTTAAGTAGCTCAACGATTCGACGAACAATACCAAAGAAAGGACATTCGGGTAGGCCGCATAAATTACTCAAACTGCCAGACCACGATTAAAAACTAAGATAAATTAAAAATAAAAACAAAAAAAAATGGTCCACATAGACTTCCCATTCACAATAATTAAAATAAAATAATATAATACTTTAAAAAGTAAATATTCTTGTCATTGCAAGAAAACCAAAAAAAAAAAAAACAATTTACGGTGAAAAATATCAAAAATCAAAATTATTTTTAATTGGAGCAGCTCAATCCCAAACCTTTTTTTTTGTCCTCAATGTAATCTTGAATGGTATAAAACGCTTTCTGGAACAACTTACGTTTAATGAATGATTTGAATTTATTAAGACTTAGAACTTGTACGTGGCTTGGAAGCTTATTATAAAAGCGCACACATTGACAATATATATTATTAGTTTAGGTTATCCTATAAAGTAAGGCGTGTTCCTATTACCTTAAATATGATAATTACATCAATAAAACTGCCCTAGCCCTCGTCAGTCACGATGGAAGCGGATTTTTTTTTATAAATACTCGATAACTATATCAATAATACTGCCAATTGCAACGACAATGAGTGTTTATAAACATTCGTATTTTAAATAATTTCCTCCGCTCGATTCAACCTCAATTCATCTTCCCACAATCAAATTGATAATAATATCTTGCACGTAGCCATTAATGAAGGATTTTTTTTCGTTATCATGGAGACTAAGTTAAAAGATGTTACCAAAATACTGTACACCAGCTACCCGCCCCAGCATCGCACGGGTATACTAATGAAGAATTTCTTTTTTTTTCTTCAAACCTTGTCCTGTTCTGTGTAAATGTCAATACAAACACAACAAAAATAATTAGCCAAATAGGTGCAGCCATTCTGGAGTGATAAGCTTCCTTTCATTCGGCAATAGATTTTTGTTTTTGTATAGATAGATGGTAAACATCGTTGTCAGAGTTGCAGGATCATATTCTCCTTAATATTCGTAGGAAACTTAGTCCTGAACTACGGCCATGTCGCGTCAGAAGTGGTAAATCTTGACGATCTGCGAAACCACACTGTTGAGTTAGTTCAGACTATGAAACTGTGACAAGTAGTATTGTTTTCAACAAACTACAGATTTACCTTCAAATTATTATTAGATCCCAGTCATGTTTAGGATAGTTTTGATTAATTAACTTGTATGTGACAGCGGGTGTGTTTACTAAGAATACATAAAACATACCTAAATAAAATCACGACTTTTTCCCATGGGGCAGAAACCACAAAACGACATCTGCTACGATCCTTACAAACTCCTTCATCATAGTAAAAATAAATTTTTAATTTAATGATAGTCCACTTCCAGCCATCCAACTTCAACGTCATCATTACCATTTCAGCTGGCAGACGTCCACAGCTCAACACCACATCGACGGGTTTTGTGCTTCTCGCTGGAGATTTGTGTGACCTTCACCAGATCTATCCCGTCCGTCTGTCTAATTGGTTGCTTTCCAACGTTATACCGTCCGGTACGGGACTGTTGGCCGTTTGTTCACGACGCGACACACGACACCGCAAATGTGGTCACGATTCAGAACTCCATATATTTGTATGGACCGTTTGTTCTTTGCACGACACCAACCACACGCGACACGATTTACATACGGTTTTTCGGCTACGTGATTGATGCCGCTATGTCGTCGCGCCTTTGTACAAACCAAGTATGAGCTTGTCAACGACACGACACACCGCACCACACGGCTCACGCGTGGTTCGTCACTCACGCGCTTATCAAACAGTACAAGTGCACTGCAGTGTCGTTGGAGTATCGTGACTAGTGAACAAAAGAACGGACGACAGACCGTTTGCGGTGTGTCGTGTGTTAAAAAGCGTGACCGCAAATCGTGTCGTGCGGTGCCTCGTGAACAAACGACCTAACTCAATCTTTTGGTTCCATCGACTACCCACTGCAATAGTGTAATATATTTACTTTATGTAGAATGTGGGTTACTGCATAAAATTATTTATGTTTGGTTCGTATACCGTACACTGGAAATAGGGGATAACCGTGGTCGTATGCCACCTACCATAACAAAACAATACATTCAGCAAAGTGGCATACGACCACGCGGTTATCCTCTACGGAATAGTTTGTACATAACAATTTCAGATGAGAGTATTTCCTTGTTACATACTTTTTAGAACTTGATTTTTCAGTGTACGGGTTTTAGTTTTTGAACTTATTTTTTATTTAAATTATTTTGGGGTTTTTGCAGAGCCACATCACATTTTTTTTCTGTATAGGGTTTTGTTAGGGGTTTATTATTTTACATGCATCTAAATAATGCGTAAGTTACAAGAGTGTACTTTGCGATGCCGTAGTAGGGCAAAAAAAAAATAGTCTTCATGACTGATATCCCTCACAAACGGTACGCTTGACAAAAATATGACGTTCCAAACCCTACCTTCATTTTAAAATCCCTTTTCAACGCTTTTCAATGATACCACACATGATAGGGTGAGGTTAATATTTTTTTATTGTTCTTAACTGCGTGTCCAAACACGACGCTTCCAATGACACCTCATTTGTCAAATTATTTTAAGTAGTTTAGAAGTTATGAGGGAATAGATGACAAAACATACATACATACACAAATACCGGTCAAAAACATAACCTTTCCTTTTGCTTCGCCGTAGTCAGGTAATGATAAATAAACAAGTGACATTGTGAAAACACCGCGAGAAAAAATTGGTAAAATGTAAAAAAACGTATGGAATTGCAAGCGTCACGTGATCATTACCTTTCAATTTGGCATATCGACAATCGCCATTGTTGATAGAATAACTCTTTTTCTAGAACCTGAGATCAAGCAAAATCTTGTTTTACTTCATCATAGTGAAGGCAGTGTGATACTCGTTTATAAAGATATCCGTTGCATACGTACAAACAAACAAGGCATCATCTGCCTAGCCTTTTCCCAACTATATTGGGGTCGGCTTCCAGTCTTACCGGATTCAGCTAAGTACCAGTGTTTTACTTGGAGCAACTGCCTATCTGACCACAGGTACCGTGTGACTCAGTAACTTTTTTTTTTTTTTCATAAACTTACATATTTTTATAATTTACAATTTACTCGCCAAACTTTTAAGTTTGATGGCGAGAAGCGCTTATTTTTAAATAAAAATGTTATACAATTATACTATTAACAACTGACCTTAAAACTACTGAGCAACTGTTACCACTTTAGGATACAAGATATGAATTCATTTCTCGGCAGGGGTAACACGGTACCTCTTGGCAAGACTGGTGTCAGATCTCAAGCTTCTGACTACCCGTAACGACTGCCAAAGATCTTCAAATGACAGCCAGGACCAACGGCTTAACGTGCTTTCCGAGGCACGGAGGAAATTCGGTATGTTGAAATGGTCACCCATCTCACTCGTCAAGCGTTGCTTAATCTTGATGATCGACCCGTGCGGCTGTTATTATTTAGCCACGAGCTCATACAAACAAATAAGGCACTGGTTACAAAATAGTGCAAGACTTCCTTCTTTAAATTAAGCCTTTTATTTAAAGAAGGAAAACCTTTCTTTATTTTTTAATAAAAAATAGACTTCTCATAAATAAATAACTGTCATCATAATTAAGTGTTTCTAGTTTTAATTTTAAATTATAAGTTACTATTTTCTTACTGTATAAGGAAGGTTGTCTGTATGGATCAGATAATTATAAATATTGTAGTATAATTACTATTAGTAAATGTAGGTAACAGTATATTTATGTTTTGTTCGTAAACCGTACACTGGTAATAAATAAATCATAGGGCCGACTTCTGAATTGAGGTTATGAACGTGTCAAAATCTATAACTTGAATTTTGACACGTTTTCAGGTTAAAGTATAGTTTAAAATATACTCAACTACCAATGCTTAATTCAGAAATCGGGCTATTATCTAGCAAGATCGTGCTTCACATAGAATAAAACCAGTGAGGACAAAATTTACAAAAGTGTATATATTTTTCTACTTATAAAAAAGCTTCAAAAAACTTGCCAGACATCAGCATATTTGAGTAGGTGACTAAGAATCAATTACACCGGAATGCTAGTAGCATCCTGTACGTTAACCACATCAAAGTGCGTAAATATCGCATCCCTAATTACTGCGGATATCGGTTTAAAGAATTTATTCTCATAAGAACAATACATAGGTTCACTTACAATGAGATACAATATCAGACAGCTTATCTACTTCCTTTATCTATAATTAGACGGCTATATGCAATAAAAACAGGATATTGTAGGCTGTATAGTCACACTAAGTTTGTGAGTGTGTTTGTATGTTTGTTACTTCTTCACGCTCAAATGGCTGGATCTGGGTTAAATTTGGCACAGAGACAGATTATAGTTTGGAATAGCACATAGGGTACTTTTTATCCCGGGAATAAATTTTCCCTTGGTATAATTTTCGCCATCCACGCGGACGAAGCTAGTAGTTCATAATTCAAGAGCATACAGCTCCCTTATAAATAGTATTTACAGTGCCCAGAGAGCCAATTATGAAAAAGGCCAAAACGTACGAGTATGGGATGGACAGGCGCCACCGAAGTCATTCTATCGGAATAAAATAGTAAAATAAATGACTGTCGAAATGCAAGGGATTATCGCGTGACATTCCGATAGCGTAAATAGTCGGGTTTTTAGATTTTTCGAATTTACTTTTTTTATTTTAGTATTACTTTTTTGTTAACGTTTTTTTTTCGAATTATGTACATTCAAACATATAAGTGTTGTTAATTTTTGAAATCACCTCTTAAAATCCCATATTTCGGTATCCCACACGATGGATTTGGATGAAAAAAAAATAGGCCCAAAAGCCGTCATTTTTCTATTTTCCAATGTTAATGTAACCAGTGACATTCGCAAGGTTAAGACGAATCGATTGACGTTAGTATTGTGGAGGCAGGTACCAGGACGTGTTGAATGAAACAGCGGACGAGATCTTATGAATTTTATTATTTCGACACCCTACTATTTATACATATTTACAAAATCGTTTTCTATCTTCTACCCACAATAAAATTGACGAAGTACCCACCGTTGAACATAATCAGTTAAGGCGATATATACACCCCAATGCTAACGCAGTACTGGCCGTGCGCCCGCTCGATGCCAAAATATCAAAATTGAACCTCTTTTTGAACAGTTTTGTTTGCAAAATATTATTTGATTTACATATGCTATGTTAGTCATGAAGAAATACCAGCCATCAATTTTTCTGTGTAAAAATATTTTTGAACATCCAAGTCGTTTTGGAGGAGTTTCCAAAAGTTACGAAAATTATCGTGTTACTAATTATTTTTTTAAAGCAAAACTATTAGTTACACGTAAAAACCTTGTATTCAAAATTATGTACATGAATCAGTTATAAATATATATTTTTTTCAAACCTTTTAACCTAGCCGTTACTAAGGAGTATGCTTTAGAAAGTTGCCGTCTTACGGCACTAAAGCGTATGTAGGCCCTTAAACGGCGCTGACCTCACTACGTAAAAACTAGTTGCGATCAGCCCGCCGCTCAGTGTTCCCAAAGCGATTGTCGCAGGAGCACGTCGTGTTGACTCCCATAGTATCATCAAAATCGGCCAACGCGTTTGGTCTCTAGATCCCCACATAGGGACAAACATACATTTATACATAGACTGATATACACATTACCCTCCTTCGGCAGTCGGGTAAAAAGTAATTGATATTCTATCAATCGCAAAACGTCCTATTCGTAAAACGACCTATGAGCAGAACGTCCTACTGTCAAAGTACTGTTATAATATCGCTTGTCTAGAGCGTCATTGTTTTGATCACATAATTATTATGCTGCTTCTTGATAGAATGTGCCCTTTAACATAGATTTAAATTGTAAAAATACAGATGTCCGAACTTTTGCGGAATATACGTTCACCAAACAAGAAAAAACCGGCCAAGTGCGAGTCGGACTCGCGCACGAAGGGTTCCGTACCATTGTAGCAAAAAACGCCCAAAAAATCACGTTTGTTGTATGGGAGCCCTACTTGAATATTTATTTTATTCTGTTTTTAGTATTTGTTGTTATAGCGGCAACAGAAATACATCATCTGTGAAAATTTCAACGTTCTAGCTATAACGGTTCGTGAGATACAGCCTGGTGACAGACGGACACAGACAGACAGACAGACAGACGGATCGCGGAGTCTCAGTAATAGGGTGCCGTTTTTACCCTTCGGTTATGGAACCCTAAAAAGGCCTATTTACGAATAGAGACCAGAAAATATCATCTATTCGAAACAATTACTCTCTGTTTATCAAGTTCTCATTGATTAAAATTAACCTCATATTTTTCTATGGAAAGTTCCAGTGTTTTAGCTTAAAAAAAAAACATATTTTTGTTTTCACAAAAAGACAAAACCATTTCGTTATGATTAATCATGCTACCGATGTTTCGAATTTATAGCTATTCGAGATTTTGATGCTTAAGGTAATGAACTGTCGCCCTAATATATTTCTATCTTTCGTTAATTTGAGCAAGTGCTTTCGAGATTTTGTTATATGAGCAAAAGATATTCGAGCTCACGTAGAGCCGAATTTTTCATATCTCGCGCACACGACCTCTTCCGAAGACAGCCAACCGCGTAGCGTGTTCGTTTCGGTCTAGTATGACCTACGTATGACCAAATTATGGCGTCAGAAAACGCGCGATTAAACTTGGCCTTACTATTATACAAAGTCCTTTTATTTTCAGTTCCGTTTCACTAAGAGAGTCAGCAAACCGTGATACACTAAAAATGGTTTATCTTGCATTGTGTCAATCGATCCTGGGTATTGAATTTCCGTTGGGGTGGTGCTACAAAAACTAACGTGCTCATAGGGCCATACTTAAAGTTATGACCAGGAAACCCTTCAGAAACCCAGCGTCGGAGTTATACTCGTACTGCAAGGTGCTAACAGTTCGACAACTATTTGAGCTTAAATACACCCTCAGAACAAACGCCAACTAACAGACAGAGGATCCCTTCCACGTTCACACGGCTAAGCATCTTTATTACACACTATGGAACCACATTTACAGTCAATTTCACAAACAACTCAGCATACTAAACTTCAACAGATACACACTGAAATGTACAGTCACTGAGTGGCTACTAAATCAGGACTATTCCTACACCGAATCGTTACTTACCTACATCGCCTAGCTAGATAAACGATATGTCACCAAAACAAAAAAAACACCTCCACTCCACACTAGTCCACACTCACTACTCATCCTACACACACTTTATTTTATATCTTTTATTTGTTTAATAAAAATACATTGAGAGAGCTATCGCTATATGCCCTAGTTTAAGAGGTAGGGCTCATTAACAAATGGTTACAATGTAGATCATACAATATAGCTCCAAACTTATGTGAACCCTCATTTTTGTAACATATTTTGTACGAATAAACATTTATTTATTTATTTTATTTAATCTGCCTCCATTGATTCGAGTCCAAAGTTGTCATCACCATCAGCTGGAATTTGCTTGAGGACGTAGCTTCTTTCACTTAGTCAGACCATCGTGTTGGCTACCGACCTCGTGCTTTCTTTCCTTCGGTATTGCGAACAATGACCAGGTTTTCAAGGCTGCTATCTCACCTTCGCATTATGTGGCCAAAATAGGTCAAAATAAGTAAACTGTAGACAAAAACACACTCGTGCTTTGACCAAAGGAAAAAAGTTTTGAGACATATACCGCGATTTTTCAAGATGTTCTGGACACGTGCGATTTCATCTTTAGCCATGGCTATCCGTCGCTTTATTTCCCGGACGCAGCTAACTTAATTATTAACACTAGAGCCCAGATAAATAAAGCTGTCCACAGTATCGATGCCTTGGATTCTATTCGCGCCCGCTAGCTTGCCCGCACGATCTATCACCACAAGCTTGGTTTTCTGCCTATTTAACCTGGTAAATGCCAAAAAAATTAAGTCTTCATGGCATGAGGCACTCTACCGAGGCATCTCTGATGCATACCTTTTAATCCATAAATTAGGAATGGCCCAAATTGAAGGCATTCAAATAAAAATCGTCAGCTCAACATCCAAGCGTCTCCACATCGTCCGGTTTTCAGTGCCAAGGTCGCTTCGCAATATGGTATTCTCCAATAAGTAAGTAATACCTACCTGGAATTTCGAATCGTTAATTAAATATTTGTGAGGAAACTGATCCTACCTACTACGCCCTGAACTTTCTAGGTTCATTGATTTTCTATTCCTAAGCGTTTAGTGATCGTCAGCTTCTTTAAGTATATTGTTGTGTAATTAAACGCTTTAAAATTATAGGTAAGTACTTAGATATTTGATATTCAACTATCGGGTATCCGTTAAGGCAGGTCAGTAGCTAGTGCAGGTAAGGACAAATCACACAATTTTTTATTATTTTCAGACCGTTTATACTTCTTCTTCTTTTCGTGTGAGAATGTGGCCACCTCTTTTGTCAGAGTTAATTAAGCCACCTCTGGGAACCCCACAGGCCTCTGACTTGGCTATTCGTATTTCTGACTTACATTAACTATGTAAGTCCAGATTTCCTCGTGATGTTTTCCTTCACCGTTGCCTTTGATGTCCAAGATAAACTTAGAAAGTACATATGCATTTGAAAAAGTCACATTGGTACTTGCCCGGATTTGAAACCACGACCTTGAGATGAGGTCTTAGCCATTGGGCCACCACGACAGATAGCAGACGAGACTTTTTATACTAATCTATTTATATCAACCTGAAGTTTATAGAAGTATTTACTAAACTTAAGGCCGTACCCTGACCAAAAAATCAGCATGAGATATGAACATTCCTATTGGCCTAGCGGCACTGGTGGCGCATGAATTACAGTAGTTAATACGCCCAGATTTTAGAATAAAATCTTTATAAAATCGAATATGTGTCTTTTGAAAAAAATAAAACTTACAAAATGTTCTAAATCAAATTGTCTGTCCATTAGTGTTAGTATAAAAAAATATTAATGAACACTTTACGAGGAGATGCATGCTATCAATAATTATTACTCATTTTTATGTTGTTGTTGGAAGGAGGTTAGTGTTACTTACACCTCTTTAAAAAAAAGTGTAAGTTTAAAAATTTTATGTATTTTTATTAATTGATACTTCTTTTTAAATAAAGGGTAGATAGATAGTTCTTAAACTGCACAAAAACGACTAGCGCGGCGTTTTGCTCGGGGAGGCGCCTGAACATAAAAGTTGCCGAAATAGTTATTCATTGTAGACTTTTAATAAATAAACAAAATAAGGAACAATCTTCAGCCCGCATCACTGGCTTTATGCAAACTTATATACTTAAAGCAAGTTCGTTCATTTAGTTGCAGCTTCCGAAATGAGATAAAACAGGTCAAGTAGTTTAATGAATAACAGCTTTGGCAAAAGTAAACTTTGTCCTTGTTCCCCGTTTGTGGTTAATTAGCTTTATTAAGTAAACAGATACGTAGGGCTCGGTCTTAGAAGGTTTACGTATGAGAAAGGTATGGGTAAGTAAGGAGTTTAATCTTTGGCTTTGATTTAGGAAGCTTATCAAGAAACTGTCGTTGTTGGCCGTTGGATAAAGTTAATTCTGCACATCAATATTTTGTTGATAAATATTTAAAAATATGTAGGCACTTCTAAGGATTTTGTTCTGACGAGTGCCATGGTTTCAACTTTGACAGATGATGTCAACTTGACGTAACACTAAGCACTAGTTTTTGGCGCGAAGATGGGAGGGGAGGTAAAGGACCGAGTAAGAAAATGGCGGGTTGGATTGAGTTGTGAATTTGTGATAAAACTTATGGAGAAATACAGTGAGAGTGACTGATTGTTCGTGTAGATAAAACTGCGTGCTTAGTGGAATGTCGTATACCTACGTTATTCTCCAATACATAACGTTATCCGTTACATTATGTTGTGACCCTACATACAAGCGAAGAAGTTGGTTACTCTAACTCGTACTAGCCCGAATAGAACCTATGCAATAATGGCTTTCCTGACAATTACACAGTCTTTCTTATAAATATAAGGTTACACAATAAAACAATGATACCTACATAATTTTGTATGCAAACGATTTTTTTGACACAATCTAACCAAAATGACAGGTAGACGCAATATTATAAAACGATGTAAATAGCCATAACTCTATTTGAATACAAAATGAGGGCAGAATCAAATTAAATGTAGTTCAATTCAGAAACTAGAGGCGCCTCAGAGATTAATAAATAAAACTACGCATATATCATTCGACACACGACCACCCGCTGTTCCATATTATAATGACTTTGTGACCCTATTTTTTCCCATTAATCCGACGTTTAGTTACGTAAACAAACATAGGATATCTTTAAAAATGTTAAGAGTTTATAAGACAGCAACTAACGACAAATGTCATATCGGATATCATAATGGCATTTGAAAAATTAATTCGGAATTTCACGTGGTGCGACGCGCACCTCTATGAAACGAAACGATTAAGCTACAAAATGTCAAAAAGCAAAAGCACCAAGTACTAGGGGCGGCGACCGCGGCTTATAGAGGGGAGAGGGGGGCAAAGGGGAGCGTGGCCGCCAGTTTCTCGCCGACCACCGCGCCGCGAGCACGCCTTGTAATGCTCACAGTATTTTGACGCGACATGGCCTCGTCTGCGAGCGGCAACATCGTCGTCGAGTGGTTGCGATCGCTCCACTTGGGCCAATACGCGGAAAGTTTTATTGATAACGGATATGATGACTTAGAAATATGCAAACAAGTAGGAGAACCAGACTTGGATGCTATTGGTGTTCTCAACCCTGCTCATCGTCAGCGATTGCTTCATTCAGTCAGATCTTTGAGAGAGGAAGGAGCGGCGGCTGTTTATTTTACTTTGGAAGAAGCAGCCGCCGCTCGGGACTCTTGTAGATGTGAGGAAGAAGCAAGGAAGGAGCAGGCGACAGCAGCAGTGGAACCGGCAAAATATGTTGACGAGTATGAGGAAGGGAAAGCAGAGTTAGTGAAGATACCTCGGATGCAACTGAAGCGGTTGCTTCGAGAACGCCTCGCTCAGGATGGGATCCGTCTGAGCCTCCAACCATATTCCACCACGGTCAGTGATCATTAGCCCTTAACCGTGGGCAGTGTTTCTCGCGGTTATGACCCGTGATTTGTGAAAGTGAGAGAATATCTCTGAATGTATGTTTTGTGTCTGGAGTGAGTCGTGAAGATATAATTTTTACTACGTATACTACGAGCCGACCGCGTAGAGACACTGCCTGCATCTTGTTTTTTCTTTTGAATAAGTCTGTGTGTGGTGCGGCCCGTCTTCGACCGCCCCGAGCGAATCGCTCCTCGGGACGTGTTGCCATAAAGTTTGTTGCGTGCGTGATTTCCCTCGAGATGAGGAGTTTGCGCGCCTTCCTGTCGTGAGAAGATTGTAATCGCGTGCCTGCTGGCTCTAAATTGGGTTTTACGATAAATCGCGAAGCCTGTTTTAGCTCCCTAAGGCGTTAATTAGTAATACGGCTTG
Organism: Orthosia incerta; assembly: GCA_948252205.1. Classification (NCBI taxonomy): domain Eukaryota; kingdom Metazoa; phylum Arthropoda; class Insecta; order Lepidoptera; family Noctuidae; genus Orthosia; species Orthosia incerta. Next base: position 16,369,481 of record OX411748.1, read on the forward strand.
TTCTGACAAGAAACAAAGATCTCATTCCCATATAAATATCTGATGAAACTTTAAGCTGGTGAATTGCATTTCGTGACTCGATAGTTATTCGTAATTTGCTGGGTTGCTAAAGATCCTGCAGATTATGCAAAAGAAATCGGCGCTGATTTTCATAAAGAAAAATAGATGAGACTCGTGAGGTAATAATATACAAATCTTGTTTATTACTCTATTTTGATGATGAGGCAATAAAAAACCTTAAAATAAACAAAAGACATTTAGAAGCTAATAAACATGAGAACTCCAGGGCCTATAATAAAACAACGACAAACAAGACGGAATCATAAAAAGTAAACGATTAAAATAAAGTAACGTTTAATGGGTCATTATAAGAAGGTAATAACATGTTATTGTCCAGAAGTTTATAAATTTCACGAGTAAACGTTATCTTTATCACATGGGCGGAAGCGCTTAGTTGATATTTTAATTGAGGTGTTATTAATTATTCCAGTGGGTAGTGATTAAGAGGGTGGAATATTGCTTCGAGGGTACGCCTTTCTGTGATGTGTAAATTATACCCAGCATTTGTCAGCAACTTGACATGCACGTCGCGTTCTTATCGTTCATTGATTTTTTCTGTATCTTTGTAAATATGCTCCGATTTGATAAGTCTGATTACTTTGGAATTACTTTCATAATTTACCTAATACGAAAGCAAATATTTAATGCAACGTTTTGTATAGGTACCTACTTATAATGTGAACATTATTCATCATAATATATATAGCTAGCTACAAACAATGCATGTAATACGTATATTTATTACTCCTTTGCTAAAACCAATTTTCATTTCAATATTACTTCCCTGGTATAAAACCTAACACAAAATCCATAAAGCTTTCCACGTATTCCTTACTTTTTACTATTTGCAGAAATTCTTTGTTTCCAACTTGGCTTACAATGCATTGTTTCTAATAATTTCGCTAACAAGTGGTTGGAAAATAGCAAGCCACAATGAACAGTGCATATAGTAAAACCATTTGAGAACAAAATAAATTCCTTTCTTGCAAGACGAATGTTAAATTGTTTAAACAGAAATTCTTCTAACTTCCGGCCAAATGCCAGACAGAATTTCACAAACTTCGAAACTTATTTATATGAAATTGTATTCTATATTTTCTATATCGAATTGTGAAGCGACGAGCCTACCGTAATTACCTGTGATGATTTTTTTACCGGTTTTCGGTCTCCATGTTGAAACCTGTTCGGTCTCAAGTGCGCCAAGAACCCACGTCGAACAGGCGCGCATTGGATCGCCGGCAAAAAATAATCTAAGAATGCCACTGGCATTACAATCTTGGAGCCGAAGCTATGTATAACTCTCCGAGTAGCAACAGTGCAGTCAATATTGACTTTGAGAGAAGTTATTCGGCGGTGACATTTTTTGAAGATGAGCACACAAATGGAATCAATTTGCGGAGAGCATCGGAAATATTAAAAGCGGTGACGCTGATGTCATTAATGCCCTAATTTGTATCAATGTCGCTATTAAAAGAATGTGCTGTCAACGTAACACGCTTTGGATTAATTATCACCGTACTGCATTGTGATCGATCCACCCCCATGTCTACCTGGGAGCATTCCTTTTCAACTTTACCCGGTAACAACAGAATTGGCTAGTATTTTTTGTCTGCAGGCGCTTTGTAAAGCGATTACCGCCGGAACTCTGCACAAAAGCTCTGACGAAATTTGGTGGGTATCAATATCGTAGTTCCGATTTAATGGCTAATATTTGTGTGCTGTTGTTGTGCATTGTGTCTGCTACATCCGCTGTGAGATCACCGTTATTGTCAAAGTTGGGGTTGTTCCATGTAACAGCTTGCAGTGGATTGTGTTTTGTAATTGATAGGCTCACTTACAACTTTGAGTCAGTAAAAGTTAGCACCAATGATTTTTAATGGCAATAAGAAATCATAGAAAACGTTAAAAAAAGTAGAAGGCACAATCAGTAATCTCTCTACAGTTAAAATCGATTTTCTTATTCCATCTCTAAGAAATGTAAAGGCAGACCAAGAATCTAATAAACCGGCAATTTGTTTCCACTAATCGTTAACGATCTTGTGCCAGAGTTAATCCTCTCCTAACCGTATCTATTACAAATACCGATCTTTTGTAGTATCTTTGTGAGCCCATTATGATCCACATCTTCCTTTACGTTGCTAATTTTAATCGAGGGGAGCCGAGGTGCGGATGTAACGGATTATATCGACATTAACGCCTCGTAATGGATTCGATTCCATTTTCAAATGATACATGGCTATATTTTATTAGTCTGGAATTCAAACGAATCGCGATAATTACCTTTGAAATATGTTTATTAGCAAATTTACCGCAAAGTGCTCATATTTTCCAATTTATGATCATATGAAATTGATGAGTATATTCAAAATAGTTTCATCATTAAAAAGATCGTTGAAGCTACAATCGATGAAACTAAAAAGTAATTAGAGGTGGTAATATATTATTCAACAATTGAAATGTCTAAATTGACAGCTTTATTTCTGATAGCGTCAACATTAAAATCGGTCCCTTTTATGTTTGTCCACTTCTGAGTCACTGATACAAAACGGTTTAAAATACCACACGGATTTTAATGGTCGTAAAAAATAATGTCTCACGATTAGAGTTCACTTTATACGAAGACAAAAAGCTACTATCTATTCAATACGCTAAAATGGTTCAGTAAACAGGTAGAGTAGATATAAAAAAGTAAATTAATGAATGGTTGGATGGTTCTCATAAGAATTAGTTTATGTATGTTAATGGAAAGAAGACCATAAAGGTCAATAGATGTTTATAAACGAATTGAATCGGACACGACGTTAGTCACATTTCTATCTTCCCATTTAAAGTGCGTGGGCAAGTCCATAATGTTTACACAAGGCAGTAAATGAAAGCATTCGTTTCCATTCTTCAAAATTTTATTTGTAAAGCTTTTGTTGATCGTACGAGATTTGTAAGTCGTTGTTGGTACAAATGATTAGATGTCTTTTGGTTTACAACTTTCCACATATGATTTCCGTTATTTATCGTGTTGTGTAATTTGTATTCATTTGTACGCACGTTGTGTTTTATGTCTAACTAATATTTGTTTTAATTAAAATTGTGCTCCTGAACAAAGAGTTGTTTGCTTTGAGACGAGGTTTAAAATTAGCTGGAGCGGGTTTTTCTACCTGTGTCGCCGCTTTGTTACAATGAATGTGTGCGGAGTCACGCGGCGTCCTAGCTTCTTGATATTCCTCCGCCGCTATGGGCTTATGTAAGCCTGGTAATATTTTAATCACAATCAGTGAATTAACTTCGTAGATGTATTTAAAATTTAAAAATAAATTAATCAATGTCTCATTACTTTGATTAATTTATTGCAGATCTTTGCTTGTAATGAAATTGTATATTAAAGTTAAATGTGTATTTTTTAAGTCTTTTCTCTTGCATGGAATGGTATGAGACCTTCTAATAGAACATTCATGACTAAGAATTGTTATGTTTTTAGTTTTTAATACCAAAAAGTTAAGGAACGCCTATCTAAGTAAACAAAAAACAAGAAAGTTTCCTCTAAAAACTTCTAACATATTTATCAATGAAACCCGAATACAAATACCCTGAGTCGGAAACATCAACAATTGAAGTTCGGCAGGTGTAAGGCGATCTGAGCGAGTTTGCCTGACGCTTTTAGATGTTTGCTATGCCCACAGACTGCAAGCCCAAAGTTGGCAAACTTAGAGATTTGCTCTTCAGCTCACCAGGAAGATTAGCATCGGTAATTGTAAGGCCAAGGAAGTTTGCTGAATCTATAGTTGTCGGCATTAGATTTGTATTTTGTCAAGTCTGGCTTTGTTCGCTGTTCATTATGCTCAGTTTGATAACTAAGGAGCTAAGGAGTTGTTCTATCTTGATTAAGTTTATGTGCGGTATTGTCTGTCGTCGCCCGTGTTCGTTGAATTTATTTCGGGTTTATATCTAGGCTCTCGCCTTTCGTGTTTTCGTTATCAGAGTACATATATTGTACATTTCACATATTTACGAGGTTTGCATACGTACGGAGCTCAAAACGGCATGAATATAGTTTATGGGGAGGATGTTACGCCTGCTAAATCAAAAAATAATGCATGAACTATTTTCGTGAAAACTTTTGATATGTCTCATTTCAAACTTTCCTTTCTAAATATTTCAAAGTTCGCTTTATGATAAAAGTTGAAGTATTATATTACTGCACCCACAGCATTTTTTCGATTGATACTTTTTAGGGTTCCGTACCCAAACGACTGACTTAATCAAAGGCATGGGATGGATGACAAGATTTGTCACTATTGCAACAATACAAGGGTTTTCTTCAAAACAGTACTATTTGTAGCTTATGCCTGTCTTTTCTTTATTAGGGTTCTGTACCAAAAGGGTAAAAACGGGACCCTATTACTAAGACTCGCGATCCGACTGTCTGTCTGTCTATCTGTCGGGCTGTCACCAGGCTGTATTTCATGAACCGTGATAGCTAGACAGTTGAAATTCTCACAGATGATGTATTTCTTTTTGTTTCCCGCTATAACAACAAATACTAAAAACAGAATAAAATGAATATTTAAGTGGGGCTCCCATACAACAAACGTGAGTTTAAGCCGTTTTTTGCGATAATGGTACGGAACCCCTCGTGCGTGAGTCCGATTCGCACTTGGCCGGTTTTTTATTTACCTATGAAATAAAGCTGTATTATCTTCGCTTTCTACTTTCTTACTCACAACTTTGTAACTCTTGCATATATAGTTTGTATTTCTCTTCAAAGGTACACGGTCAAGTATCAGAGATTTATTATTGTTAAACGATAGCGTAGGCAGTAGCTGTTACTCTGTCAACTTGACATCAAAATGTTTAGTAGCATTATTTACATTAAATTTACAAGTGCTTGTGATCTGCTGTAGATAACATGCATTCCAAAGTATACTTTTATTAACAATACTCCTTCGGAATACATAGTGTTTTAAGCCTAACGGTTAATTTCAAATATTCAAACATTTTTATTGACATATAAGTATGATTTCACATAATTACTGACGCCCTGACTTCTGAACTAGATGAAAACCTGTCCTACAGAAGTTAGTCACATTGTTGACGCTTGTTACAATCGAAGTTACAATATATTTAAAAGCATGCTCAATCTAAGATAAAAAAGACGTAATTTTTTTTATTAATAATTATATTAAATAAATAACGTAATGAAATTAACTAAAACTCAATTAAAATCACAATGAAGTTATATAAAAAATAAATTATAATAAAATCAGAATTAAATAGTGTCCAAACATTCAAATTTCAAATAAGTTAGATAAAATTAAATAAAATCAAGATAAATAATAAACTTAAATTACCTATGATTAAAATAAAATTAAAATTAATTCCAAATTGCTACTCATAATATGGAAATGATTATGAAATTAAAATTATCTTCGGCATATTATCTTCTTTCAAGTGAATTATATATACAGTGGTTTGACATGACTAGTTATCTTAGTGACTAGTCGGCTGACTAAGCTCAAAAATTGGCTCGAAAGGCGTTGACATCATTTGTCAAGTCAAACATAATGAATTTATTGTGACACACAAAAATTCAATTCCTAGAATTGGGCCACAGCACACTAAAATAATGCAAATATTTTTCATAGACTTGAGCGTCATTGATTGACCGATAAGATAATCATAATAACTTATTTGTTTCTTGTGTGTTATTTATTGTTTGTGTTAACACACAAACAATAAATAACACATTTGTTGTATTTTTTATTTCAGTCGAAAGATTGATCAGGACATTATATAATGTAGGTATTTTGCTTACCTCAAGGTCATCATTTCAATACGTTTCCAATGGCAATGTGAACTTATTGTACTCATTTGTAAAGTCAGATCCAAGTACCTACCTATCTCTATAATCACAAATTTTGATCGAGTATATCGTTTTTAACACAACTGCCGTGAGTACATCTAATTCGTCACAGTCATGTAATAAAAGACGACCGATTTAGGTCGTCGTCATACAGGGAAAGATTGGTATTCGATATAATCTTACATATCCGTTTATAGGAATATGTTGTATAGCAATAGAGTTATGTTGACCATTTACGTAGTTTTGTCGTGTTAGTCACTGTTCTACTTATGAAGATATCAGTACATGGGAAGTGACATGATAATTTATATCAGTGATGAAAAATGTCTTCTAATACATGTCATGTAGAATATGTCTACATACATAATGTTAATTATATTAATAGTTATCTTGTCAGTAAGGAGATACATATTTAAAAGTTCTTTTGTCTTAGGCGAATACAATTAAGTTTTCAGTATTAATAAAAAATAAAAAAGTGACCAAAATTCATGGTTTTTTGCTGATCAGTCTACTTAGCTTTTCTGGTAATCGTTTAAAAATGTTAGTTTTGCTCTAACTTGAATCAAACAGTACAAGTAATTCTCTAGTTATTTATACGATCTGAACAAATATTGAAAAGTATTCCTGACTTTTCACAGAAAATGTTCATTAAATCGGGGTTAAAAACATTTGAAGTCGAATCGTGAAAGATCTTCGGCTATAACCTGTCTACCGGAAGATTTATTTATAAGAGTTCTTAATCAAACACACAAGGGCCTTCCAAGAAGGTGAGCCTCAAAATAAACTGTTTGAGTCTTTGTTTTGGCTTCTTCGGTGGCTTTCTCGTATTGAGTTTGTTAGTTTGTACAATATAAATACTGTCTAGTTCATCGGGTATGGTTAATTGTTTTTTTGAAAGCAAACAAATTTTTCGACGGCAACATTTTGTAAGTCAATAAAAAAATGTCTTGAACAGATATTTAAAAAAATGCCATTTTCCAGATTATGGACTCGTTTGCTAACAAACAATTCGACATTATTTCGGTGGCATCAATTTTTTTTAGTGTTCTACAAAAAACCCACCCGTTCCAATGTTACGTCAAATCATATGGCTTGATGAACTGCTGTATAAATCGCAACTAAAAAAGGATCGTACACCCACAAAAATTTCGGAAAAAAAAAACAAAATGACGCGCTTCGGGAAGCGTCACAAATTGGTTACAATAGCGAAATAAACGTTGCGGAATTTTTCATTTGCACACCGTTTCACACTTTGGTGTTAGCTTTAAATTTTAACGGTTCGTGCGGGCATCGATCAAACATTGGCTTGTCGCAAACAAGAATATTCATAGTTATATCTTTGATATTTGTCGATTGTTCGAAGTTTAAAAAACGGACTTTCAAAAATAAATATTTTTATTTTCTGGCTATATAATATAATACACCTAAACAAACTTCAACCGTCCATTTAAATCGCTTAGAGTTTTGAAATGCTTTCCAAAAAAAAATTTTATACATATTTTTAATTAGGTTCAGCCCAAACAAAACATAATATCTACGTATTTACTATTTGTAGTTCTGTCTAGTGCATTGTCTGTTAGTCAATCTGCCAGTCAAACAGTTGGCGTCAGATCAAATAAACAGTGGTAGTCGATGTAGGTCAGTCCTCAAATCTCACTAATGGATTCCTTAATACTGCGATTAATCCTAGAATCTCTTAAGATGTAGATTACCTACGTATTCAGTTGAGCTGCAAATAGGAGAGTGAGCGCTCGCTAAATCAGTTTAACCATTGAGTCGAATAGACTAAACATTGCCGCAGTAATTCACGTAAATCGAAGGAGCCCTTCAGAAAATACGCAACTGTTGCTGATTTTTTTAAACATTGAAATAAAACCAATATTAATTCTATTCTAATTAATTGCATTTATACTTTAGTTATTTTTCACGTATGCACCTATAAATCGGTTATTTATTAAAGGGAGAAATGATAAGATGAAAGGCATACATGTTCTGGAAGCTTTTGCAGTCGGTTGACATGAAAATACTTATTCTTATTTTTATTTATTGACCTTCTTCATTAAAGTCAGTATAAAACTTCTTGTACACTACATTTCAAGTAAGATTAAGTACAATATACATGGCCGTACAAATTTACTTTCTTTGGGAATAGTAAAATATAATTGCAGTCTTTAGAAAAAATGTGTTTTTAGCTTTGGGCTTTATAGCCAATGTTACCTTCAAAATCAGTTCAGCTGTTACAGAGAAACATTGTATTTAACATACAAAAATCTGTTACCGTTTCCGACCAAAAATCATAAAAATTTACCATCACCACGAAAATTGCCCAACGACAAACGAAACAATGTGTTTAAAACTGCTGATAGTTATCTTCCTGTTGATAGTTTTACTGAGAAAGAAACAATATTATCAGTACGGTGTTATTGTTAACTTCACGTTAAACAGTAAACTAATATAGGCTTGCTTTCTAAGAAGTTTGCTTTTATTACACATCCAAGGATTTTGTCGTAAGTAGGTCTCTAGTTACGTAATAAAACCAAAGGTATTTTATGGTTGTTACCTACATACTTTATTTTACAACTTTTAAAAACTTACGTATTTGTTAACTCGGCTATAATGGATTCTGCTGAAGTAGGTTTACCTGCAATAATGGTCTAAACGTGGCTAAAAAATAACAGCCGCACGGGTCGATCATCAAGGTTAAGCAACGCTTGACTAGGTCGGTTCGTGGATGGGTGACCATTTCAACATACCGAGTTTCCTCCGTGCCTCGGAAAGCACGTTAAGCCGTTGGTCCCGGCTGTCATTTGAAGACCTTTAACAGTCGTTACGGGTAGTCAGAAGCTTGAGATCTGACACCAGTCTAGCCAAGGGGTACCGTGTTACCCAGTTACTGGGTTGTGTCAGATAGGCAGTCGCTCCATGTAAAACACTGGTACTTAGCTGAATCCGGTAAGACTGGAAGCCGACCCCAATATAGTTGGGAGAAAGGCTAGGCAGATGATGAATGGTCTAAAATTAAGAAAACACTTTACATAGATCTTTATCATCTTTGTAGGAAGTTTGCGCATAACTATTATAATTATATTTAAATTATTATTCTATTAAGAGATCTTACTATCGGCCTGAATTAATTTCTTTAAATAGGGTAGTTGACAAAAAAATTAGATTTAGTCCGTCAGGTAGATCACCAAAATATTGGACACGTATTTGTTATTTTGCCACGTAAACAAATAATTACGACGATACAGTGCGTTGAAATATCGTGCGACGGCACGGTGTGTTAGTTGCTATATACTGACAAAGTGACGTCACTACTACACAAACCATCACTCGGGAACTTTTATGCACTTTATCTTTGTCAGTTTTATTTATTTGATAAAGCAAAAAATACGGGTCCAATATTCTTTGAAATCTCACTGACGGACTTAATTAGAGTAGAAGCATCATTTTTCTACCCAGAAACGCTATTGCGTTTACAGGCGATATTGGTTGGATATCGCGTACATGTATCTATTTTAAGAAAATGTCAAGTGCAAATCGGTTGAATTGCATATTATTGCATCCATGTGAACGTACTTACAATTTATTTATATCGGATATTGGTGTGATATAAATCGAATTGCGTCGAGCCATCACGAAGATTACTTTAAGTATAGATATTTTGTCCACCTACATTATTCTTGTCAATTCGTTATATTTACTTAAATGGTGTACTTAATAAAGAAAAGGTATTCTATCATTCTCTCTATCTACCCTCCTTAATTAGCTTTGTACGAACAGTAAAGTACATAGTTCAACATAGAAGAAAGATTACTTACAACCTACTAAATTACATGTCCGATTTGGTGCTTACAACATAAATCCAATTAGTTGTGTGTCGCTTACCATTTCCGACAATGTTAAGGTGTTAGTCTTCACTAGCATTAAGTATATAGGGAATAGTAATGGAGTAAATATTACCTACATTAAAATCGTATATGCACGAATTCAGTTTGAAAAATTGCGGAAAATATCAAATATACCATAAATTTATGCTTGCATAACTCCACAAAATGTTATGAAGTGTTGTTTATTTTTGCGATCGAAGGTTTGGTCTTATAGTAAAACTTGTTCATAATGATGAAAAAAATTATCCCTTTTCAGGAATCGCGTTATTTTGTTACACCTTGTATACTCTTGTTTAAGAAAGAGTCATCGAAATACTAAGACTGAAGTCACCAATAGTTAAAGCCCAAGCTTCAGTAATTTTCTAGTCATCCTCAATATTAATTTCAATATCACAAAATTGATCTCAATACTAGACAATGGTCTAGGGACTTATGGATACGCGGAAAAATAGATGGAAATTCCCTGAATACCCTATCGATTAATTTTGCTATACAATTTCTGTAAAAACCTTAAAATGAACATCCTATACCGTATACAGCCTATTCGGTATTAAACTACCAGCTTTATTCTACGCTCTGCCAAACATTGATTTACAAATTCTACTATGCATTCTGCTAGGCTGTGAACTGTAGTGTAGGAATACCAACAAACAAACATTGGAACAAACAAAAAACCTTTAGTTCTGTTCCGGTGGTTCTTGGTTTTTTTTACTTTTTCTGCAGTAATCTTCTGTTTTTTAACCGGCTGCAAGGAAAGGGTTATGTTTTTCGCGCGTATCATGTACCTATGTATGTACCTATGTATGTTTGTATGTTTGAATGTATGTCATATTCTTTATTACCTCGTATTTTTCAAACCACTTGACGGATTTTTATAATTAAGACATCGTTAGATAGGTCTTGGGCACCCAAGTGTTCTTAGATAAGTGCAGCTAAAAAAAGAAATAATAAATTGCATCCCCTACAATATGGCGCCCAAAACCCGCCATGGTTTTGGGCGCCATATTGTAGGGGATGCAATTTTTTTTTCTTCGAATCCCTTCGAGTGGGGGTAACAAAATGAAGGGTTTAGGTGATTACAAAAATATATACCACGTTGTAAATAAAAACAAGTTGATAAAATCAAAAAACCTGACTGCTTAAGAAGCGAACTAAAAAGATATAAACAAGAAGAAAATCTTGCAGTCGGAGGATACATCTGGTTTTGGCCAGCCAGCTTGCGAATATGTATCCTCCGACTGCACAGCAAGATTTTCTTCTTGTTTATCTCTTTTTATTTGGCTTTTTAAGCAGTCGGGTTTTTTGATTTTATTAACTTTTTGATCCTGCCTGAGATATTATGATCCGTTTCACCACAACTAACTCCAATCTTCTGAATTGTATTTTTCATGTTGATAAAGGATCGCGACAACACTTTCTGAAGACGTGCGTGTATTTGCGTCAGTAAATAAAACCATGAAACAAGTAAATACTGATGCCCGATATTTTGGCCTACAAGAAAAAAATATTGGTACTTGTCTACTATTCGTAGCATCAAAACCAAAACAGAGCTTTTATTTGTATAACGGAACTTAAAATCAGCTGCAAAATATCTTGATTTCATAAGTGAGACTAAAGAAATCTCCTACCTGCCCCAATTTCGTTAAATATAAAATAAGGATAGCAATTACGTATCCGTCTATAATGAGCAACATTCGAATGCTATTATTTTCGTATTAACTCGTGATCGGTTCAGACCACTGGACACAAATTCGGTTCCCGAACGAAATTGGTTAATAATGATAGGCTGCCCAAAACAATGCAGCTTCACTGTTTTATTATTAATTTTTAGGTTTAAATTAAAAGGCTTAAAATTGTCCATTTATTCTGATTAGGATACCGCTAATCGAGCGTTTATAAATGCTAATAACGTCTTAATTCCGTCAAGCCACTGAAAAATATTTAGAACTAGCTGTGCCCGCGGCTTCGCGCCCGCCATCTGTCTGCCAACCCAACCCTACTTACCCTCCTGCCTACCCTACTCTACTTATCTACCTAAAATTTTTTTTCTATAGTCATCATTCTTTTGCGGAGAATCTTAACACCGCCATTCAGAAAATGACTTCAAATGCGCAACGCCATCTATCGAATATCGAGTTCAACTGTCTGAGTATCTGAATTGCGTGTGTTGTGATAATTTTACTTCTTCAACCCTTTAAATTCATCTAACTTTTGATAGAGTGAACCGATTGCGATGAAACAAAAACTAAGTAATTCTTCAAGTTACGCAATTTTTTTATGTATAAAATGTTATCTACATTGGTTTCGTACATTTCACGTGATGCGTGCACAAATAAACAGACAAACAGACAAAAATTCCAAAAATGCTGGAAATAAGTTCTATTGGTTATACTTTAACACCCTGACTATTTTTTTTGGAAATATTTTCGATGTTCAAAAATAACTTTTCTACAGATGTATTATATGTACTGATTTCTCCTTGACACATCTAATAAAAATATCAAACACGAATAAAATTCCTTACATCAAAAACTTTACGACGCTTCTCCAATCTAGCGCTATATCTAATTACACCGAACCTCCATCTAGGCAATATGTGATCTTCAAATCTAATTTTGCTCTCGTAACCTATACCTAATAGTAAACCATGAACTATTAGATTTACTTCAAAAGGTTAAAGTGATCAGGTTTCATGTTTGGGCCGTGAATAGGACGATAAACCGTCTTATTTAATAGCTCGGCGTGGGTTGACCATGCATGTGCGTATACGCAAGTTTTTTTTCTCGCTTTTATATCCGTCAAATAAGGCGCCTGGGTACGACTGGCGCAGCGGGACCTACCATAGGTGTTTGTGATTCAGTTAATTTATTATACTACTGTAAAACATCTTTTTTGCTGGACACCTCTTCTGTTGGAAGTATTTTATTAACGGGAGATAAGGATCTTTATTAATGATGGAAGGTTAAGGCCATGTGTGATAAAAAATTAAATGAAGATGTAGGTATGGAATGTTTATTTATTTAGATTCTAAAATCAATGATATATAGTATCATATATCATATGCGTAATTAATGAAGTTTTCGATAAGAGACTTGTGGATTTTAATCAGCCCAGTCTTTTTAATGAAACAATGGGTAGAACAAAGCTCTCAGATCTCAAAAAAGAAATGATATAATTTATATTATTCTAATAAAAAAGCCTTATGGGCTGATCTGTACGTGCTCTCGAGCGAGACTCTTGCTTCGTTTTTTACGACCCTTGAGCGATAATCCCGAGGTAATGCCTACTAGGCTCTCAAAAATCAGTCGACCAAAGGTCTAGACGTTCGTCAAAAGCCCTTATATCCTCTAATGAGTTAGGTGAACTTAGGTACCTACTCATCGGGTCTTACACACTGAGGTACTTCAAATTGTGAAACGTCGGTACATAGTTCTTCTACATTATAGTTAAGTTGCATGGGTGTCGTAAGAGAAATCTGAGGTATGCCAGATATGGCAACCCTAACCATAGGTCTCATCATCATCTTCATCAGCCTTATAATGTTCCCACTGCTGGGACACAGGCATCCTGTCTGTGAGAGAGGTAATGGGCCTTAATCCACCACGCGGGCCCAGTGCGGGTTGGTGGATGTCACATATCTTGGAATATTTGGTTCTAGGGCATGCCAGTTTCCTCACGATGTTTTCTTTTACCGTTTTTAAGAGCAGTGGTGATGAATTAATTTACACAAAGTAAAGCGCCTGCCTGGGTTCGAACTCACGACCTACGACACGTAAGTCGGGGCCGTTACCACTGGGCCACCACTGCTCTCCATACCATAGGTCTACAAAAATGTCATTTAAATATGTGCAGACAGACAACACTGTTGCTGTTATATCGCTAATTTTCTCTCTTTAGCTATCGTCTGTTGTTTTTCGCAGTATTATGAAACCAATTTTTGAGCATACCTATTTATAAGGATTGGTTATACATTCTTGAATACTTGTATCTCACGAGTTAATTTGAAATGTCAGCTGGCAGTAATTCCTCGTCAAACCAAAATTAGGCTCATGTTATTCAGAAACGAATCCGTCTGCTGTTTATGGTTTATGACTTACAAGTCCGTTCTTAAAGCAATGAGGATGTATGGAGTTTAGAACAAAGGATGCATGGTTCCTTTAGCTAAAACGTACCATCTCCCAACCAGGCGGGAGGTGTGCCCTAGTTGGCCGCAGTTGTACGCACGCACGCCAGTTTTCCTAGTGATAGGTAGTACGATAGTTAGGGCTGCGTGCCACAAACTCAATGTATTCAATTAGCATGAGTTTCTGTTACGGACGGCTAAGTAACACTTACATAGTTACGTGGGTGCCCCTTGAATCTACAATAATGATAAATAGTATAGCAATTTGGTCGTGCAGACAACTTGACACTTGTAAACATACAGGCATTATTATCTTCAATTGACTTCTAAAGGGTAAAAAAAATCGGATGAATGATGTATAACCATTAATATTAATTTGATATAAACAAAAGAGTGAAGAGTGCTGTTGTTGGGTCTGAAAATTATTATTGAATGATGCATCCATGCAAACTATCTAAACTTATTATCTGTCCACTTTGTAGACTCAATAAATAATTAAGTCTTTTAGTAACGGGGTGACTGTATAGTTGTATACATATATCCAATTCAAATTCTCTAGCGTGTGACAAAGTAACAACTACAACAAACAGACCCCAGATGAATACGGTTCTCTTGATTTCTCCAAACATTTAAATCGAAAAATACGATGCTCTCTTGTATATTTGTTAATAAAATAATCTATCTAAAATTTAAACGACCATTTTATAAGCTATCAACAAGCAATTGTAAGGGAAGGGCTCGTAATGGCATCCAAATTGAAACTTTCACTTAGTTTGCTTGAAATTGATTAAGCCAAAATGGAATAGGAAATGTTGTTATTTAACCCACCTTTTATTGTTAAATTCATCACATCACATCATCAGCCCATTAATGTTCCCACTGCTGGGACACAGGCCTCCTCTCTGTGAGAGGCAACGGGCCGTAATCCACCACGCGGGCCCAGTGCGGGTTGGTGGATGTCACATGTCTTCGAATTTTTGGTTCTAGGACATTTCGGTTTCCTCACGATGTTTTCCTTCACCGTTTTGAGAGCAGTGGTGATGAAATAATTTACACAAAGTGAAGCGCCTGCCTTGGCTTGAACCCACGACCTACAACTTGTAAGTCGCGGCCGATACCACTAGGCCACCACTGCTCTTGTTAAATTCAGATATTATTAAACTGTTTTAATATGGGTGAAACTTTTTTGTTAATTTCGTCATTAGTGTTTTAATAATTCAGGAAAACACAAATAAGAAAAAAAAATAAGTAAATTGCAGCTTTTGAGATTTTTTTTTCAGTGTGTGAAAAGTTTATTAAGTACTAAATTAACGTTCCAAGAATATACTAAGATAAATATTTATAGATTACCCAATGTTTTTAGAAAAAGGTCACATCTCGAAAATACCGAAACATGGAAAGTCCCTCAAATATTAAAAGCCGAAGATGAATCACTGTCCCAGATTCTTTCACTCTTTCCCTAAAGTGACGCATCCGCCAATAAACTGAGTCGGGGTAGAATACATCTTTTTTTACAACTAGCTCGCCCGGACAGTGTAACGGGAACAATGCATTCCTGTTGTTACGTTCGGTCAACAAAAAGGCAACAAGAGCAAATGTTTTTTGTCGCCAACCCCGCTAAATTAAACAGGGAAGCTGATTTTGTTTTTATTTTATTTTCCGAGCAATTTTGCTTTATGGTGAACGTGAAAGCCGAAACAGTAATGACCTTTATTATTCCTGTAATGGCAAAAAATCTTAGGCGTGGTGTTTTTGTTTTGTTTAGATTTCGACGTGTTAATTTTTGGGTTCTATTACGTGGGCGTTTGTTTGGGTACCGTTCTTTTTCGTTTTTTTACGTTGCAATGTAATGCACCGGTGCGCAATTTTTTTCTTAGACAATTTATCTTGCTATCTTCTTCTTAATACAATGCGCAAGAATGCGGATTCTTGGAAACTCAAACAAACCAGACCAGTAAAGTAACTACCGCAATTAAATCCAAAAATATCCCTGACCAAATACAGCATGAAAAATGCACAGTTTCGATTTAACGATTACACCCGTTAAGATTTTATATACAAAGTATAAGCTATATACACAATAAATAACTAAGAAATGCGGCTTAACGCTGTTTTGCATGGCCACAATCGGCGGTAACTTGACTAAATATGATGTCGCGTGCAGTATAAATTTGGTAGGCAGACGCAATTAAACATTTACGATTAATTTTACGACTACAGGCCTGAAAGAGTATACAGTGTTGTATTCAAATCGATGCGTTATTTAAAGGATGGATTTCAATGACGTGATCGTTGTCAATGATAAAGAAATATTCCTGCTACAGAATTACTAGTTCATTAGAGATAACATTTTGAAAATGAAGAAGTACCTAAAGTAATCCAAAAAATTAATACGGGAATATTTTCAGCATCACCAATTTTATACATACCTACATGATATTAGGTATGGTTAGTGAATAATCATCCTTCGAGTGTATGGATATAGTGATCTATACAGTTCATGACAAACGGAACCAGAATTAATCAGCAATTCCTTCACACGTCACGACGATCCTTAACAAAATAACATCCATGTCTTTTTCTCAGAGAACGTTCATGTTAATTCAATTTGTTGTAGTCTTTATGTTTTATGCATTAAGGTACTATCTTCGTGTATAACATTGCCTAAACGTGTTGTGTTTCCAGTGTTGACCCGACCAAGGGTTCGATTAACATTCCTCTCTCCGTATGATCGCTTCGGGATCCAATCAGGCCGGTGTTCACATAATTGTTTGCGGACATGATTTTATCGGAAAACTACAACGGTTCGAGGCTTCGGGACAACGGTTGTTCGTTTCATGCCATCCATCTAGAAATTATTGGTGCCCTCAAGTGTTTCACAACCAAATTGCAAGTGATGATACGGGGAAATTGGATATCGATATCTGGGTTTACTTTGTAAAGCTTCTCTACCGTAGGGTCTTATTATTCAGAGGCAGATCTGAATCCATAAATTATTGTACTGTTCTAGCAGAACCATAAGCGATAAATGTCATCCTGTCACTAATATAAAACCATTTATCACACCACATCCGCACAACAACTAGTATCATTATCGGTTCTGTGGTACCCGCGGCCGATCTTAACCCGTTAAGGACCTCCACCTTAATCTCATATGTACATCCACAAATGCCATCATTTACCATCAGTGCTGCTACTTTGCGAGGTCGTATATCGTTACCAGTGTCCCTTAATCTAGCGGTAACTGTGGAACAACAAAACTCATTACTCGACGCTATTCGTGGCCGTACCTGCGAGTACTGGCAAGCTCGTGTTAGGTGTGTGGTGTGAGGTGGAAGCGATGGCGGGATTTGTAAGGGATGTAGTTGAGTGCTAGTTGGGCGGTGTAAAGAAGCAAGGTTGAAAATGAAATGTTTGGAAGCATTGAGACGTCACATGTTAGGGATACTAAATCTGATACATCTAACGTATCATATAATCATCATCTGCCTAGCCTTTTCCCAACTATATTGGGGTCGGCTTCCAGTCTTACCGGATTCAGCTAAGTGCCAGTGTTTTACATGGAGTGTCTGCCTATCTGACGTAACGTCCCTAATCTATACTAATATTATAAAGAGACAAGATTTTTTTGTTTATTTGTACCGAATAGGCTCCGAAACTACAAGACCGATTTGAAAAATTCTTTCACCCATAAATATTAAATTTAATTATTGCTATTTTTTAATCCCGAAAATGGGTCCTGTGGGGTGGTCCACGGGAGCGAAGCCGCGGGCAACAGCTAGTTAGTGATAAAATTTCTTTTGCGATTACAACAAATGTTACCGTTCAAAAGTGACGGCTATAAAAGGTCAATAAAATGCAAAATATCCGCCACAATCTCAAACAAACAACAGCTTCATACTTACTACACCCTAAGTCAGTCCCTTCATAACAAAAGTTCTGGCACACCGTAACTTACTGGAACATAAATGAATATTATGGCTATAACTTACACAACCCGCATTAAATCTTCCACAACCGGGTATAGACAAAGGTGACATCTGAAATACGACCGCGCCCGCGGCTTACTTTTACTATGAAAGTTTATCACTTGCGCCGCGTCGTTATTTGGCTTAGGAGATTAGCAAATGGGGGCAACTTGTTCGGTTTACGAAGCCTAAGCCAGACCACTAAACCCGAAGAACTTACCGCTACCTTGGCATGGGGATTTTTAATTATATCATTAACTGGACCAACGCACGCGCGTGCCGATTAGCAGTTTTATAGCTATGAAACCACGCTTGGACCTTATTTATGGGTTACAGTGTGGAAAGTTGGCTTACATGAAGTAATTTTGTTCCGTTAATATGTTTTGTTGGGTATACGCGGTTGTCACGCTTTTTAAAGTGAATATAATTTTTAAGTTTCAACACCGTGTGATATGGTTTGGTAACACGAGTTACAGCGATAATGGGTAAGGTTAAGTAATGTTTCCTTATCAATGTTTTATTTGAAATCCTACCTACCTACCTATAACTAAAGAGAGACCGTTAACCCTTTGCATTCTTTACCCCGCAATTAATCGCAACCCTCAGATAGTCCCCTAACGCCAGGAGACGCATTGAATTTAGAAAATAGAAGTCAGGAAATATATCCCGAAACGTTTCCTTACTCAAGGAAAGTATTTCGAAATCAATAAAATATTTTTAATACCAAGTTTAATCTTATCCTTTCATTTGAAATCGATGAATAGAGATTGGTACTTGTTAGAAAACGGTTTACAAATATTAATCACCGTCTTACTTATCTGTCGATCAGATTATAAATCTCAGTTCGCCATAATCGCCTTAAGTACTAATCTCCCTTTTCTATTACGAAACTCCTTCAGCTTGAATATTTAATTTCAGATATTAGAACCTAAACAAATAAATAATTGAGATTCCACATTTTTTCATAAGGTTTTCTTGAAGTTTCTCCTCTTATGTTGAGCATTATACTGTTTAATTAAAAGGTAAAAACGTATATCTAACACTTACGTGTTACTAAGCTGGTATTTGCAGTCTTATTAAAACTTTAATCAAGTTCGTACTTTTTTAATCTGGCCACATCAGTGTTATTTAGCAGCAGAGCGCGCACTTACTCTGCTAATTTAAATTGTAGCAATTTATAAATACACTTAATTAACTTAACGTGTTCAAAACACATGCTGGCCAGGTGAATTAAGAACACCTGCTGTATTATTCCTACGCGAAACTTAATATGGAGAGCTATATTTTTTCTTTTTATATTCCTTTTAATTTGCAACCCGATAACTCATGTGACTAAGGAGGACAGATGAGCCACTTAACTCACGGTCTATTGAATTTCTGCCGGATCAGACTCTCATTGTAATCAAAGGAATAAAGAAGAAGGACCTCCTTTGTTTTTATAAGCAATTCTCGTGTGTAGATTAATCAATGACATAGGCACTGAAAGACAATTCGGGTTCAGAAATGTATTTTGGGACCTAAAAAGATTTCTTTAACGGACGTCAAATGGGCAAATGTGTACGTAATGTTAGGATCAAAGCTGATGGATGTTTTATACTGAAAACGGTGACAAAGTTGTATTAAAGCTGGTAGCTATACATCTAAAAGGAACTTTTTGAAACATTCATTTATTTGTGAAATTATTTAGTGACGAAAAATGTCTAGCTTTGAACGTAAGTAAATTTCTCAATAACACAAAATACCTTTAAAAAACTGACAACAAAGATATATTAAAACAATAACCAAAGCTTCGACTCGTTATAAGAAGGATATTTCACAAAAATTTCTAACGACATCAACTTCGAGTTACTTATTGTCACTTCGCTCAAACGCCAGTCATTTATTTTGAACAAGTTCAAAACTAACTAAAGGAAAAACTGCTACAGTAGTTACATCACGATTCGGGTAGAAATGGAGCGAGGGACACATGGGGTCACAGTATTGAGCGCTAAATGTGTTCTGTAGTTGACAATGATGAAGTTTAGGTACAACATTTACCGTTTCGTAGAAATTCCAAATATGAAAACGCATGGTGATAGGAAGTTTAATTTCAAATCTGAACCATCATGGTTAGTTTTGTTTGAATTATTATGTGATCTAATTAAATTATTGAGTTTTATTCTAATTTACTATTTCGTAGAAATTCCGAATATGAAATGTATGTATGAAGTTTGAAATCTGAAGTTACGGTTAGTTTTGTTTGATCATAACATAATTTAATTAAATACAAAATAAAATTATATGATGCTTTTGCATTTGCTTATTTATAATTTTATTATATTGATTAAAAATTTAAATGATTTATGTTTTAGGCTTTGTGAACTTTGTGAGTGTTTAGGCGAATAAATACATGTTTATCTTTTAATGCGACATCTGAACTAAACAAACCGAATTCTAGGTTTTATTATTACCAAGATGTCACTATACTTTGCACGTCGGTTTCCCCGTCCGTGTAACACACATGTTTGGAAAAGAAAAGAGGAAAACTTTCATTTTTACGCCGTCTAACGGATTCAATATCGACGCGGCTTGAATGAGTTTTGGGGGTGGAAAATCGTTAATCATCCCTTTGTTGGAATTTTGTTACGGCCTAACTCGTTGCTCGCCTGTTTGGCCTTCCATTTTTCCTTTTGAATGCTGAAAGTAGGGCCGTTCTTGACGAATTGTTTTCATGGGAAAACAAAAACGGATTCGTTGAGATTCGGGTTCGTAATATGTAAGGAAAGCCGGCTGGTATTTCATTTTGGACACACGAGTAATGTAGGTATTTGTATGATATTGTTTTGTTATGAAAACTTATATAACAGAGGGATCAGTTACAGAAACAAAAGGAGACTCGACCGACCTTTGGACTAAAATAATTATATTCGATATTCTTATAGTATGCGAACGAGAAGAGCTGTCGACTTATTCACATAAATTTACAAGTTTAGAATGTAATCCGGTTTTGTATCATCCTATGTAACATGAAACTCTACTGTTGCGTTGAAAAACAAGCGAAGTGATAAACCTCAGATCACACTCTCAATTACAATTGCGGTTATCTCTTACCTCCGGTCTAAAAAAAGTAATAAAAACTTAATTAGAAAGAGAAAAAAAGGTTTATAGTTATACCACACAAGTTAAGTCATATAACTTTTTTATGGATACGAGTACAGGTGTGATTTGACCTTCAGATTTGTAGAGCTATGTCTGACACGACTTTAACAAATGAAGTGTCATTAATAACTATCAATTAGATTTTTACCATTCCCCTCCTAAAAACCATTAATCAGAATTAGCCAAAACCAGCATCGTAATGGCATCAGCCATTTTTGGTAAAAATGATAATCTGCCACCGGCAAAACTCAACCATACAAAAAAATAATAAATAATGTTTTCTTTCTTATTTTTTTGTATGTGGGACTTTTGTCGGTGGCGTATTTAAGGTTACACTAGTCGTAAAATCTACCATACAAACGTAGTCTAGGGATAATACCACTGTTTGACGATTTACGTTCAAAATAAAAAGTGATATCAATTTGTCTCATCATTATCTAGCCAAACAAAAAAGTAAAAAAAGAAAATTTTTGGAAGTTATGAGCGTCGAAAGTTCCATATTTCGACACAAATTTCAACGCATTTTGGGCGCAAATAAATACCATAAGAAGACGGAAAATAGCAAAACGGCCACCATACAGGGATAGATTAGTAGTTCAACAATGAAAATAATTTTATTTTGAACAGATACATTTAGTCATTTTTTCATGATATCCAGACTCCCAAAGGTCTGTTTATAAAATTTCGCGCACTCGGTTTCGTCCTAAATCATTATCCATTTCGCTACAAATTTTCAAAAGTGTGTATTCGTAAGCGAACTAGCTTCCTACTGCTCATCACAGCATTTATCTCTTCCGCACGGTGTCGGTTGATATAAAATGCATTTTAACCCCGCGCACAAAATAGTTCGTGCCGTCGACTAGTGTACTAAGGGTAGACCTGTTAACGTTACAATATAGTTCTCGCCAAACTTATTAGCCGCCCGGAAGTTGGCTACAATAGCTGCGCAGTGGTAAATATCATACAAAAACAGCACCGTTTCATGCCTTGCGCATCGGAGCGTGCACTATACTTGCCGATTTTCTTGGTCGCCCTGAAGTTAGCTTGCCGCGTTGCTCTTTTAGAATAGGATTTAGTACTACTAGTTGTGGCCTACCTCAGGTCGGCCAAGAAGATTGGCGTATACTGTACTTCAGTATTCTTTGGTTAGTGCATGTTTCGGCACCCTGGCGTAAATAACAGTACCTTCCTTCAAACATACTTACCTACCTACTCGTCTATACTAATGCAAGTTTGTATGTTTGTAAGTTTGTATGTAGGGGGTAATCACTGGAACTAATGATCCAATTCTAAAATTTTTTTCACTGGTAGAAAGCTACATTATTGCTGAGTGCTATAGGCTATATAACATCACGCTACGACCAATAGGAGCGGAGCATAAATGATAAATGTTGCAAAAACGGGAAAGAATATTACTTTTTTAAGGCTTCCGTTGCGTGCGCTGCGTAAACGGTTTCAGTTATGCAATCATGTATGTAGGGTAGGTAGGATAGGTGTAGGGTAGGTGTAGGGTAGGTGTAGGGTAGGTGTAGGGTAGGTGTAGGGTAGGTGTAGGGTAGGTGTAGGGTAGGTGTAGGGTAGGTGTAGGGTAGGTGTAGGGTAGGTGTAGGGTAGGTGTAGGGTAGGTGTAGGGTAGGTGTAGGGTAGGTGTAGGGTAGGTGTAGGGTAGGTGTAGGGTAGGTGTAGGGTAGGTGTAGGGTAGGTGTAGGGTAGGTGTAGGGTAGGTGTAGGGTAGGTGTAGGGTAGGTGTAGGGTAGGTGTAGGGTAGGTGTAGGGTAGGTGTAGGGTAGGTGTAGGGTAGGTGTAGGGTAGGTGTAGGGTAGGTGTAGGGTAGGTGTAGGGTAGGTGTAGGGTAGGTGTAGGGTAGGTGTAGGGTAGGTGTAGGGTAGGTGTAGGGTAGGTGTAGGGTAGGTGTAGGGTAGGTGTAGGGTAGGTGTAGGGTAGGTGTAGGGTAGGTGTAGGGTAGGTGTAGGGTAGGTGTAGGGTAGGTGTAGGGTAGGTGTAGGGTAGGTGTAGGGTAGGTGTAGGGTAGGTGTAGGGTAGGTGTAGGGTAGGTGTAGGGTAGGTGTAGGGTAGGTGTAGGGTAGGTGTAGGGTAGGTGTAGGGTAGGTGTAGGGTAGGTGTAGGGTAGGTGTAGGGTAGGTGTAGGGTAGGTGTAGGGTAGGTGTAGGGTAGGTGTAGGGTAGGTGTAGGGTAGGTGTAGGGTAGGTGTAGGGTAGGTGTAGGGTAGGTGTAGGGTAGGTGTAGGGTAGGTGTAGGGTAGGTGTAGGGTAGGTGTAGGGTAGGTGTAGGGTAGGTGTAGGGTAGGTTTAGGGTAGGTGTAGCGTAGGTGTAGGGTATGTGTAGGGTATGTGTAGGGTAGGTGTAGGGTAGGTGAAGGGTAGCTGTAGGGTAGGTGTAGGGTAGGTGTAGGGTAGGTGTAGGGTAGGTGTAGGGTAGGTGTAGGGTAGGTGTAGGGTAGGTGTAGGGTAGGTGTAGGGTAGGTGTAGGGTAGGTGTAGGGTAGGTGTAGAGTAGGTGTAGGGTAGGTGCAGGGTAGGTAGGATAGGGTAGGTATGTAGCCAGTTGACGGGAGCGAAGCCGCGTGGGACAGCTAGTAGGTAATATAAATGTGTTATTGCCATCAATCCCAAAGCGGTCAGGCTATTCACAACACAATTTCAAATACTACTATTATAACTAGTCTCTGTGATAGTATAGTCAAAGTTTTAATTAGAGCTACAACTGTCGCCACAACAACATTTAGAATACGTGGGCTGCTAAGTTTGTTAGAATAGTGTTAAAAGTTGATTAAATTGCACGACACAAACATTGCCAACACATCGTTTATCTTCGGGTGTAGTAACCCTTCCCCTTGAGGGATTTTTACGACTTGTGCGAGATGATAAGCAGCAGTCTATAAGCAAGCAACTGATACTGGTTTAGTTATTTGTAGAAACACACAACTTTGTACTGAGCTACATGTTCGATGATGGATGAAGTAGCCATTTAAGCCTTTACAGAAATCATTGAACGTGTATGCTACATTACACGTTCAATGATTTCTTACCGAGCATTTAAGTATCGTGTTCCAAAAGAGAAAACTTCACGAAATCTGTGTTTATACTGATGTGTAACATTTAACGAAAAACGCATTGGACTGAGTATAGCAATGGAAGCTTCTCGCGATCGCGTGCCTCTTAATATAAACAGCTTATAGTCGTTAAACCGTGTTACGTATGAAATGTTTTCAGGTGTTGCATGCTTCAGGGACTCATTATTTAGATTTATTTGCAAGATTAAGCATTTGGATCCCTAATGCGATTAATAGTAGTACCACTACACTTTATTATATTATTAAACTTCCCATTGCCAATCGTAGTAAATTAAATATTTAATTAATTAGTAGATTGAATATTCCTCTAGCCAGTTTTTTATTGTTATTAATAAATTATAATGAGAGGCGAATTTATTGATTTCCATTATTGCGTAAACGGAAACAAAAAAAGTTTAAATGTAAATCATCTTATTTGGAACAGGAAAATTGTACAGTCATAATGTTATGATTGTTTCGTTTGATTTTATTATCTTTGGAAGGAACAAATAAGTCTATTAATAAAAACCTGTAATAAAAAAATACGCCTCGCGTCGGGGAACCGCTAAGGAATAAAATTAACTGCTGCAAACGTTTTCGGTTCTTTTAATTGTTAATTTTATTTTTATTTCATGATTTGTAAACTACATATAATATACTTAAGTACCTATGAAATAAGAAGACGTAGATATTATATTATATGTGGTCGCGTCAATCGACAATCTATCGAAACACGTAATAATTATAACACGATACCTTGCCAAAAAACCTATATACTTTTGAACGGCTGAACCGATCTTAATCAAACATAGCTTAGAACACTATCGACAAAATAATCTTTAAAAAAAAAAAAAGTCTGTTCATCCGTTTAGGATCTATGTTGCCACAGAAAGACATACATATATATATATATAGACACACAGTAAAACGTAAAACTTATAACACTTCAGTTGGGGTTTAAAAATAAATTCGCGAAACGAAAATTCATCTCAATAAAATTTAATACTGTTTAAAATTTATCAGCAAACAATACAAACACTGCAAAAGCAAACGAACAATAATAATTAAAAGCCAAACAACAACAAGTTAAAAAAAGTACTGCAAACAATACAAATCAGTCAATAATTATTTAACAAATAGGTGGCGACATGGTCGTAGGTTATCGGGCCCTCAGTTTACACAGCATTGTCGAGTCCAAATCAGCGCTATATAAATACTACAGCAGCTCAGATATGCTGGCTTACTGGTTCCATTTGATTGTTGCGTTTAAGTTATGAGCTGATAGCGATATATTTTTGAGGGTGGTGATTGTTTCTGTTGCGTTTTGTAACACTTTTTCTGTCAAAACATTTGAAGGGTCCACTGCAATAGTGATAAATGTCCAAAAAAATTAAAATTCAAACTAAAACCGTCATTCGTTTACTTGATATATGCAGTTTATGATAACATTTACAAACTTAGCAATATCGCTTCCAGTCCCGAGATAATTGAGTTTTTAATATTTGGCTACACGGTTAGAACGCTCAACGTCACAGGTGTTCACGGCAATAATGATCTATGTCCCTTGCTTCGAACAATAGGTCGCCATCTTTTATCCCGCCAACTTGGTTTTGTCTGTCATTCTCGATTCGTCTGGCGTTGTGTAATGTTGTTTGAAGTTATTAAACATAAAAAAGTGTTATTTCCTCCTTGCTTTCCTTCCTGCTTGCTGATTCCTCATCATATTTTTTCGCATATGATGAGAGCATTGGACGAAAAGGATCAGATGATGTGGCCTCTCATCTCTTCAGTTTCATATTTTAATGAAATCGACGAACAGTGCAAGGCTCTTATAATTTTTTGTGACTCATGTGGCGGTCAAAACAAAAATTACACCATCTTTAGAGTATTACACTACATAGTTCACTGTTGCCATCGTTTAGAATCTGTGAAAGTTGTATTCCCAATAAGAGGCCACTCGTACATGGAATGTGATCGAAACATGGCCTTCTTAAATCAAAAGGCTAGGATTGAACTCCCTGAAGAATGGGCTGATCACGTGCGTGGAGCTCGACAAAGACCGAAACCTTTCGAGGTCATCGAATGTTCACAAGATGCAAACTTGCCCTTTTCCCACAAGACCTGTGCGTCAATTTAGAGTCCATAAAGAACATCCACGACTCATGTTTCATAGAAATTTTAGTAGTAGTCCATGGGAATCATCTGTGGTTAACACACCAGCTTGTCTTCGCTCTATGAAGGAGGATATTAATGAGGGAGAATTTAAATTACCAGGTTTAGCTTATAAAGACAGGCTGCCTATATCCAGGGAAAAGTATAATGACCTGCAGATTTTGAAAAGATTCTGTAGGCCTGAAACAAGAGACTATTACGATAAGCTTCCTAATGCTGCAATTAGAGATTAGAATGATGATTATTAACTATTTTAACTTCGTTTTCTTTAACCTAGGACAACTATCATTATTGACCATGGTCAAAGTGTGGACATTGACCGTTGTTGTCCTTAATTTTTAGTACTTACCTTATTTTTTATATTTTTTTTATTATTTAAAGTTACTTAAGAATGATTATTTTCCAAAGAGCTATTACTATAATACATGCCCTATATCATAAATAAAAACCATTTTCCTATCTCTAACACTGTGTTTTTTTTAACCGTTTATAACCTTAAAACCCGATTATCTCAGAACGATAAACGAAGGACATTTATCACTATTGCAGTGGACCCTTCATTTCGAAATTAATTCTGAAGCAAATATTTTCTGAGTCAAACTTTAAAAATTTATTTTTAAATGTTTTTTAATTATAGCCAGTTTTAACATCTACATAATTATAATAAATTTTATTATTTTTATGTAAAACTAGCTTTTGCTTGCGATTTCGTCTGCGTAGCGTCGATACGAATAGCCTACTTTTTATATTGTGCAATAATATTGTAGGTATGTACAAACTTCTATCCCCTTTCCCTTAAGGTTAATTACCGGTATGTAAACTATCCTATGACCTTCCCAGGGTCTCAAACAATCTCCATACCGAATATAATCTGAATCAGTTCAGCGGTTTAAGTATATAAAGGTAACAGAAATACAGAAATAATAAGTTTGGCATTTATAATATTATTATGGATATAAACCGTAATAAAATATTTTTTTAATTTTGTATTATTAGAAATTCATTACACATTTAATCGCTATATTCTCCTAAGTCGCTTCAGCGTTGTCACTCGCTTTCACCCATTACTTTCACCAACCATCCGAAACACAACTGTGTCAACACAGTTGAGATAATTCGAATACTCGATGAGGAATGTGTTTTCTTATCTCAAGGTTTGCGAGCAACCGACGGGCTCTTTGATGAACTTGTAACGACCAACGCTGCCCGACTAAGATAATAGCCATTTCAAGTTTTGTTACTTTTACTAATGAAGTTACGATTTTATGAAAATAAATGCTTTGATATTCCGGAAGTGTTGTCGGAGTTGGGTTTTGGAGAGTGTTTTGGACTGTTATTGCATTGAAAGTCGGTTTAGGTAATGAGATAGTACCTCATTACAGTACCTTATACCTATCAGAACAATCCTATTATTCTTCTTCATGTCACTGGCATGACATTCATTCGTTTGGTTGGCCCAAAACATGCAGCCAAATGATCTATGCGCTGCCACCGACGATGTCGTGGATGTTGCAAAGTTTTGGGGCAAACAAGTCTATTTAAGATACCAGTACATCTACTTTTCAAACATTATTTTCCAGAATCCTTATAATACACATTGCAATAATAATACCAGCATGTGACTGTCCCACTGCAAGGCAAAGGCTTTTTCTCGTACACATTGCAAAGAAACAAACCACCAGAATAATAGGCACATCATTTCACTATTTCCTGTTTCGGAATTTAAGAATATTCCATCCACTTCGCAACACTATTTCAACAGCTGTCAGACAAAATGATGGAAGTTTCAAATACAATTTCATTAGAACATCTCTCAGTCTGTATACAGGTACAACCGAGTCGAAAACAGACCTCAGTTCACAAAGGCATGCCAGTCAATCTGATTTCAGTTTTAAGCCTACATGTGCTGACCCAGTGCAGCGAAATGAAATTAGATTTATGTATTCAAAACATCTGAATTCCTATTTCGTTGTTTCGAAAGGCAATTTTCCAAAGATTGTTAGAAAATAGAATTAAATTTAAAACGTGTTAATACAAGTTGTTCAAAATAGTACTTTATAAGAATTCAAAATACTTCTTATTCTAAAACTCAACACGAGTTCAATGAACTTCAAAACACAAAAGTCGTGTGCAAGAGTTTATACAGTAAAAGGCATTTGATTAGCTTACTTATTAAGAAATCACGACTGCTAACTTAGTAGTCAATAATATACGCAATGAATTTACTGTTAGAAATAGTTAACAGAAAGTAAGTTATAAAAATTGAGATAATGTACCTTAAAAAATCTTGGTCATCAACCTGAAATTTCGCACAAAAATCATAAAACTAAACAAAGGCTCCTTACAGACAGGTGCAACGCGAGGATGCGACAACGATGAGACAAATATGTATTTTTATAATTAATGTTTCTGTGTGTGGAACAGAGTCACAAAACGTATAACTTCTTCGAAAATGCGTTGTCACATACTTATCTTCTCCCGCCTTAATTCATACACATGTAGGTTATTCATATTCTGTTTTCCAATTGTAATAACACCATAGACATATATGTTAGTTATGGATAGTAGCCCCAAACGTGCTTACTTACTAAGTAGCCAGTTCACGGAACCGTATTTCCTTTTAGCTGACTAACTACTTCCGCGTGAAGATAAGGGAACCAATAATATTGTGTGTTCAAGCTTCATGAATTATTAAAAGTATCGGCGCGGTAAGCTGTGATGTTGATAAGATATACTTAGTTACATTTATAAGACACCGCTTGCGCGACGTTACAAATAAATATTTAACTTGAATTAGTCAATAAGTGCATTATCTTTTTATGATTAATAGCACTCATGTTTGAAGGCTCCCACTGATAGATGCGACAATACTGACAATACGAATAATGATGAACTTTTTCTATCTGTAGAGCAATTTTAGGACGTGTTATCGTATTGTCGCATTGTCGAGTCACACCTGTCTGTGGTAGCCTTAAATCACATAAAGTAGGTAATAACGTAGATAGCAATGAATGAGAATTTTCACTAGTTAGTTTTAAGACAAAATTATGACATAAACTTTGCTATCATGCTTTAATTTCAAGTCGTATTTAACCATACATAATTACATAGGCTACGTATGTATACCATATTCTTAGCTAAAGTTATCGAAACTTTAGATGTAGATGTTTGATTCAAATCAAGCCGTAATTGCGACCCGGATTCGGATTAATTTGATTTTGATAATTGATTTGCTTGAGAAGGATATTGAAATCCAGTTTTGTAAACAGGATAGTTTTCATTGAGAAAATAAACCTCTTTAAGGCATCCCGAACTCCGGGAAAGGGGCTGCAACCTAGGTTTCTAATGAAGCTAGAATTAACAAAAAAATGCGCAAAAATTGTTGACATTTGAACTTTCAACGTCACTCTACAGTCTAGCCATGAATCGTATTACAATACCAGACTAACTATCAAAATAACCATCTATTCACAGATTCATATACTACCTATCAATAAAAAAAACTCACATGGAAACTATTAAATTCAAAGACCAGAGTTGCATCGTCTGCCGGCGTTTGAACTTGCGAGTGCAACGACCCCATATCACTTAGTACACAGGTGTAATGAGGATCGCCAGTGTAAATATGTATTTACATAAGTACTGGATACTGCATATCGATTCTATAAATGGATTTCCCGCTTCTTCGAGACAGTGTAATTATTTTTATACACGGAAACGGTGATGTGTTCAATTTTAACTTATGTTTGCTTAGGTTTTTATTTGTATCTATCAAGCAGATTGTAAATGTATTTAGTTTTCTGGCTTATGTTTCTTTCTAATACTTTTCTTGACTTTTATTTTGTTTGTATAATCCGATGCTAAAATAAACGCCCTTTAACTTCATATACTACAGCAGTTGCGTGCTTGCAACCGCATGCGGGAACCGTGATCGAAATTTACTTATTAACAGATTGATTTACACTATACATACCTCAAAATGTAGGTAACAAATAGGTGTTTTTATGTGAGTATAGATACTATCAATTGCCATAATAAGTTTCAATTCAGTGACTCATCTGATCACAAATATGCTGATTGGCTGAATAAACGTTCCTAGAGATTAGCCTACACAAATAGGTAATTTAGGTACACAAATCATTCAATCAGTTATGCTATGTACTTTTGACAATGGGTTTGTTAAGTCATGCGCCGAGTTGATCGATCAAATAATTGTTTGCCATAGTGGTGGCAAATACTGGCAAAAAATAATCAATCAGAGTTAATATACATACCTAAACGATTTAAAATAAAATAAACGTACCAACCCATTGTCACGTAGCTTGTTTTCATTCGATAATTGGGTAGTTATGTCACAAAGACACCATTTCAATTTCGTTGTATTATTTTTATAATTGAAAAATATGCATTGACCATAAATAACTCATTATAAAACTTAATTTACGGCTTTATGACTTTATTGTTACAATGAATTGATCCACAGTATTGGCTGACTAACAAGATAAAACCAGCATACTCTATTATCAGTATCGCAAAACATTTTACGCAAATACATTTGAATTTAGAACGCAAGCACTAATATAATACGAAAAATATGAACGAAACTCTGCCACGTTAGCCACATATTTCTTTTTTTTTCAACTGACCGCAGCCTATGCCGCGATAGTTAAATCGGCTTGTGTATTCTAACATCCGACAAAACCTCGGTTACGTTTGATTGATAGTTCCATAAAGTTTTCATTTTAAAAATTGATTTGTTTTTTATTGATTCCTGGTGATAGATTGATTTTAGGGCATAGAGGTCCAGTTTACTGTAATTCAGACAAAACTAGCACCTCTATGGGCGGCCCATGTTCATTAAAAGTTGTATAATGATAGCCATTATCATGTAAGCTTTTGGATTTTCGTTTACTTATCGCTCTAATGAGGCTGTACAGTTACTTTTCCACGCCCATATGAAATGTATCGATTACGTGTGTTAGCTAACTAATGCTCACCTGATTACCCATTTAAAAACATACAACAAAAAGTATGAAAAAGCAATACCAGTATTTCAAATCAATGACAGGTATAACGGGTACCGGAACTTCGAAGCTCTGTCAAGTGATCAGCGTTGAAAACTGACATCTGTTTACATTTCATTAGGGTTTGCTTTTGTTTGTAGTCTTATTGTTATGTTAAAACTTGGGAGCATCATACTCACGCGATACGAATATAAACATGCCACTGAAGGTCTCACAGCTCGTGTTATATTTTCTAATAGATGAACGCATATTTTCTTGTAATGGTCCAACTTTGGCGATGGGCGTCAACAAACTTTTGGACCATTTGTTGTGTTTTAAACCCGTGCTAAAATGTTGGTGGTATTGTAACATCATAATGTTAGGCTTTATGGCTTCAGTTGTTCAGAGTTTCTTGTTTCTTTTAAATATTAAAGCTTCTTTCTTAACTCTTTTGGAAGAACAGACAATTTTTCATATTTGTTATAATTTGCTTTATATGTCTGGCGAAAAGTTGTTTGCAACTGAAATCATTTCAAATATGCCCCTGCCCTGGTTTTTGGTTTTTTGCCGCCATGAAAAATATGAAATAAGGACATACACATCATCAAAATAACGCACATGTGTAACCCCTTTCTATTTATAATTAAAAAGAAAACAAAGACATAAAAAAATACTCGCCTTTTACATCTGTATCAACCGTTGCGTCGTCACATCGAATTTACTTCTAAATTATTCACTGTTCATGTCCCATATTTGACTGCTAAATATTCCTTTGATACGACATCGAAATTCAAACAAAAACTATGCATTAAACAAGGCAACCACTCATCCGTATTCCAGCGAACTGTACCGAAGCCTATTCAAAGTCGCCCATGGGCCTTTGAATTGCAAAATGCCATTACAAGAAGTTGTATAAAAAGCGAACCTCTACTCTATATGTTGAATGGAAACGACTTCTTTCATGTAATGGCTAGATTTAATAATATAGGTCTTACTTTGTCTATCATAGACCGAGACGGCGTACTAGTATTGATTAATAGCATCAAATGAATCACATAAAAACCAGTCCAACACTGTTATACCTGAGAGTTTAGTCCATCATCATCCACAGTTAATTAAAAAACCAATGCACACGCAAATTAAAACAATACAATTCTTTTATAAGAAGAACTACAAAATGAAGTCGTAAATAAGATTAAATTTGTACCTTTCGGTACTTGTATCAATGAATTACATCCTGAGGCAGTTCTGTTATTCAATGGCCAGCTTGGCTGTTTATTTACGGGCAACGTATACTAGATGGCTCCATAATTTAAAGGTAAATTAACCCCAGCCCGGTTGATAGTGGTTATGCCACCCTTTTCTATGACACGAGTTAATTGCATCCTACATTTTGTAGCTGAAATTTCGGACGTAATATTTTACGGTGCCTTAAAGTGCCTTTACTAGGATATATCACTCCGTGTTTGCAAAACAGTTTTAGCACTAAAACGAGTTAAATCTGCTTTAAAAAAAAAAAATAGGCTATCTTAACTAATTTAGCTCTTCTAGTAGATGACCAAAGAGAAACAAAAGAAGCAACAGTCTATATTACACCGACTGTATATTCATCTGTATTTCACAACTCCACATCCAGCATGACATGGGTATTTAGTTCCACGTTCTTCTTGTTCCGATAATACACGGTCGACCTTATTCCCCGATTGGTTGGAAAGATGAAGTTAATACTGCCATTAGGATATCTCATACATTTGAATAGTTCTGCGGTACGGAGATCTTGTCGCGTACTTGTGAACTGGCAGACTATTATTTCAGTTTAGCTGTACAAGAATTTTGTCTTACCGATGACTGAATTATTGTTTACTACTTTGTGTCATAGACTATTCCATACACTTAAATACCTTCTTACTGATAAATTTATTTGGTTTGTTACAGGTAAGTTACCACTGGATCATGGACCTACAAAGAGAATTTTGAAGTTCACCACACCATAGGATCCTGCTTATGCCAACAAAAAGAACGCTTGGAAATCTACAATTCCTGACAGAATTTTCGGGTACCCAGATCAGGTGCAGTCAATCACACAGTGTAACGCAACGAATAATACTTACTAGCTTTACGCGAGTGCAGAGGGATTCGTTAAAAGGGTGAAGCAGCCTCGTCACATTGTTTATTTAGTCCGTCCGTCGGTCGGGCAAGCCTAATCCGGATCGATCGTCCGCCGGAATGTTCGAGCCAGCCTTTGAGCAGCGTTGCCCGTCACGTCTGCAGTATTTACAAGTTTTTAGGGTGCTTGCAAGGTTTCCGTGTGTGTTCTTGTACAAGAATGTAATGTCAATATTTTGTTTGTGTTATTTTTATTTTTGGAACGCTCCTCTTTTGTTTGCGTTGTATTGAATTGTAATGATTCTGGCAAATATTGATATATCTACTCAATAGAAAACTGTTTGGGTGGTTACCATAACCACATTGATAATTCCAATTAATTTTGGGCCAATTGAAATTGTAAACCATAATCAAAGCATTTACGATTATTTAAATTAGACCACAGGTGTAGTAGTAGCTTTGAACAATGGATATTACTGTGTGAAATCTATATGGTAATTTATTCGTATTCACACTCGATTCATTACTATGCAGCATTTATTTAATAATTCGCATAAAGAGCGTAGCAATATTGACAATATTAACGTCAACAAATCTAACCATAGTGTTAATTTAGCTATGTATTTAAATAGATCATACGTTATTACGCCAATTAAAATTAATCAAATCGTTAGTTAAGTGTATTAACACAAATTATTTTCCTTTCTATTACTAAATCATGAATCAGCAAAACTTTGAAGATCTCAATAACTAAAAGTTTGTCCATTTAAAAAATAGGATGTACAGCTCTTTACATATTGGCCGCTTTCACGTTGTCCGTCATCAGTAGGCTATTATTGCTGTCCTTTTTTGTTTCTTTAATTTTATTATCATCCTTCTCTGTCCCTCGTATGGTGTAAATCCCCAATCTCATGTTTATAATCACTATGCAAATTGGAACATTTCAATATTGCGCTTGAACGGGACCAATACGGCTTATTGTAATTGAGTTCTTTATGTTTTTGTTTACGAGAACGGTTTGACGCTTTGATTGTTGAGTTATTGGAATATGTTTTGATTTAATACGTTTAATCAAGTGGGTTGTTGAGGGATCGCTGACACCAGGGAGTGGAGTTGAGGATAGTACTTGAGATAAAGTAGGGACGATTTGAGAGCTTGTATCAGCTGCGAATCTTCTCGCAATCGTTTAAGAGAAACGATTGTGAGAAACAGTTGGCAACAATGAAGTGAAGTAAGTGATGAAAATGTGCGCTTTGTCCTTACAGAACAATTTTTCTAGTTTATTTAAAATAATAAAATATAATATTTTTATAAAGATTTTATACGAGTAGGTATGTATTTTTACAGTTTTGTTTCTCTCAACTCTCTGGCGATTCTTTCAACTCAGCTCAGCATTGATCAGCAGATAACTTATTAACACAGTATTCTGTTAGTCCTGCCAAACTTGAATATTTCACATTAATTCATAATGGAAAAATGTGCTAGAAAATCTTGTTTAACAAGAGAGAATATTCAAATCTTTTAAGATATTGTACCTAATAAAGTAGTATCTACCTGGCTAATGCCATTATTCAGTACCTCAGCTCTCCTTTTCATATCTTTACGATGCCCTATGTGAACAACTCTGGTATACTCTTTGAATTTTAATACAATGTGTGTCAGTATAAAATATATTTTAAAATCTGGACAATGTTAGTTCCACAAATAAATAGAGAATATGTCTACTAATAAAATAAGAATATCACCAAGACAATTCTTCCTTCAATATTTCCAAAGGAAGAACATCGCTAAGAAATGTGTATTATTCCTTCAATATCTTCATGTTACGCTGGGTTGATACTGATTCCGCCCACAGTATAGAGTGCAGTACAACAATTAATTCATGTTGCTACAGAAATAATTTACAAGTAACATTAAATTATTCTAATTGCTAATGTTCCAAAGAAACAGGCTGGCCAATTAATAGTATTCCAAGTAAGTAAGTAGCATTTCGAAGAATTTATAACGTTACCAACAATAATTGCAATGCGGTATGGCATCTGGTTAGTAGAGTAGTAGAGGTACTAAACGAAACGTGGTTGATTTCCGTAGTTGAAATACGTCAACATTGTTAAGTTGTACATGACATGCTGTCTACTGGTGAACTAAATACTATTCAAGCTGTTGATTTACGATTTGTTTAGTGGACTAATAGGTGGACTTAGCTTAGATTAAGCATTTTGTAATTGGACAGCGGGGGTTATAAAACTTCTATAAGGAAATAATCTTAGTTAAAATTGACCATCCAGTTAATACGAAATAAAAAGCAACGCAGAATTTGCCAAAAGAGCAATATTTTCACATACAAAAGAAATACATACAAATACATTAAAAACATTCATCATCTGCCTAGCCTTTTCCCAACTATATTGGGGCGGTTTCCAGTCTTACCGGATTCAGCTAAGTACATGGAGCGACTGCCTATCTGACCTCCACAACCCAGTAACTGGGTAACACGGTACCTCTTGGCAAGACTGGTGTCAGATCTCAAGCTTCTGACTACCCGTAACGACTGCCAAAGATCTTCAAATGACAGCTGGGACCAACGGCTTAACGTGCTTTCCGAGGCACGTAGGAAACTCGGTATGTTGAAATGGTCACCCATCCACGGACCGACCTCGTCAAGCGTTGCTTTACCTTGATGATCGACCCGTGCGGCTGTTATTATTTAGCCACGAGCTCCTCAAACACATTAAAAACATTTAAAAAAAATGTATGTGTGTGTGTTTTTTAAATACATTTATACAAATGGAATACCTTGCTTATGAAATTACATGAATTTTGAACAAATGATTGAGACTAACGAGCACAAACATGCAGTGCAAAGCGTTGGTGCAAAGTTACACAAAAGCATGTTTGTAGAGTAATTATCTCAACACAACAAGACAAATATAAATTCAAATGCCAATATTTGTGCCTTCACAACATCCCAGCCTGTAAAACTACTAGAGACATAATCAGAATCCCGTCATTTCTATGCAGGAAACGTGTCAGGAAATAAACGATCTCAATTTTACGAGCTGATAAATACTAATAACATTAATCTAACAATTCAAGACGATAACGGAACCCTGCGTAATTTAAAAGAACAATTACATTAGCATCTTGTTACCGCATACTGAGATCAACCCCTTATAAAGTTGCCAAAACATCCTTTGATCTCCACATTGTTTTGTCCGGCTCACGGAAATTTATTTTGAACACACCCTTGGGTAACGTATTTTATTCAAACTTGGTATAACATCTACAAGATATAAACCCTTATGTGTAAATGTTATTTTGAGAATTGTGTTAAGAATAGTTTTGTCGGTACGTAATGTGAAAACTTTAGTGCAAGAATGTTAAGTATTAGCCGTTGCGGAGAAATTAAACGTATAGGATAATTGTTATACCAAGTGAACAAGAATTATTCATCGTTGTAAAGTTAGAGAACAATAGTAAATTCTACGTCAAGGAAAGGCTAAGACAGAAAACAAATTGCTTTTAAGAAGCGTCGTAGATAAAAGCTTTTGCAATCTGTCACTGCTTATCATATGTTTGCTATCTCAGCGCAGTTTACAGAGTGCAAAAAAGAGGCAACTTGTGTGGCGTACTTCAAAATTTTCTATCTTGACGAAAACCGGACAAAAATGACAAGGATAGCTGAAAATCCCTTTGGTCCTTTACCCTTATACCGGGCAGAGTCGAAAAAACTTCGCCACTGGCTATCTTTAACTCCTTTAAAGATTAAGACTTCTAATCGTACCCGTCCCTCGCGATGGAAGCGCGCCTGTCGGAAGATAAAGGACTTACCTCTTCAAAACTCGAACCCCTCACTATTGTGGAGTGCATATTAAAGCGGGTGCGGCCTTCTTGTGAATTGGCTTCTTGATTTGAAGTTTACAGTCGTCGAAAGCCAATTCACGGGTTAAATAATTTCGACTAATTCTTAGCTTTGTTATTCCGAAAGGGTTTATTTACTTGAAATTATCGTCGGGAGGTTTGTAAGCTTTTCGATTTGCGGCAAAGAGATAGACATCTGGCAGTTTAGTTGAAGTACTAACCTTTATTCAGTTTTTCATAATTGAATAATATGAGTGTGATGCTATTTATCTTCGCGAACAAAACAGTTTTACTTTTCTTAAATTGAATTATCAAAATTATTATGGCTACTGGCCGTATTATTTTACACTTTAAAAACAGTGATTTTTATATCTGTTATAGTCACATCTCCATTAAAAATTTATCTCTTTATCAACGCGTTTTACG
Source organism: Orthosia incerta (assembly GCA_948252205.1). Lineage (NCBI taxonomy): Eukaryota > Metazoa > Arthropoda > Insecta > Lepidoptera > Noctuidae > Orthosia > Orthosia incerta. The sequence goes on from OX411748.1 coordinate 16,407,154, forward strand.
ATTATTGCTAGAAATAAAAATATGTTTATAATCGCAAACTATAGAGTAACAAGCGACATAAAAACTAGACTAGCCTTATGCGATAAATCAACTCGCTGCTGAATGGGCAATCGAATATTCATGCGTAAAACATGAAGCCGTTAATATAACGAACATCCAAAGCCACTTCTACACAGACCTTAATTATGTAAATGTCTATGATATAAAGCTCCATTTTATTACTAGCGTAATTGTTTTTGCATATTCAGAATATATTATTGCTAAAAACGTTAACAACACCAGTCATTATAGTATTTAGAATAGAAAACACATTAAATTTGTCATGTATGTTTGGTACGTGTGCCTAAGATGGACTATATGGGCAATTTTAATGTGATTCTTTAGATAAAGCCGATTAATGCACTACTAAAATTTTATAGCTACAAAATAGCTAGGAATGTTAAAGTTAACCGAAGTAGTGATTATATTTTATGTGTTCATAAATATAGACAACGGCAAAGTTTAATAGGAAAAATAAAAATATAGTCGATGGAATTTACTGGAATTTTCATATTGACATCGCCTACTACTTTTATCATATACTACTTATATATGTACATACTTTTATCGTTATGATTTTATGAGGATTTTATTACAAAGTTTAATAACATTATTAGTGACATAACTAGCAAGATTAATGAAGACATAACATGTGGTTTCTTAATTGCTATGTTATCTCAACTTAAAATTGACGCTGTAGTTGCTTCAAACAATTGCAAAATAAAACAACGTTTTAGAACGTACACTGCAAAGAATTCTCTATTCATATGTCTCTGTGAACACAGATTAACTGCTAAATAAAATAATATGAAGTATTCTCCACTCTGTTGAGTAGACACGGAGAATAAACGTTTTGTACGTCTCCCGAGACTTAACCGCGAGACAGAAATTGTTCGTCCCCGCTACTTATGTTCGACTGATGGTGAAATAAGATTTTTGAAATTTCAAAGCTAAGCTTTGAGTATTGTGCGGCGTCAATCCTATTGTCGTGAAATACATTTTGTTTAATCTTTACGCTGTTTAGCAATAAGGATTGTTGTGAAGGCAAAATTTAGGGTTACTAATTCTGTAAAATGTTTTGGCTTTAAAACTGTAGTTTTTTTATTAAGGCTACACTAGTCGAAAATTCTACTACACAAACGTAGTCTAGGGATTATTCCACTGTTTGACGATGTACGTTCAAAATAAAAAGTGATATCAATTTGTCTCATCATTATCTAGCCCTGTATGGAAACAAAAAAGTAAAAAAATAAAATGTTTGGAAGTTATGAGCGTCGAAAGTTCCACATTTCGACACAAATTTTAACGCATTTTTGGGCGCAAATAAATACCATAAGAAGACGGAAAATAGCAAAACGGCCACCATGCAGGGATAGATTAGTAGTTCAACAATGAAAATAATTTTATTTTGAACAGATAGATACATTTAGTCGTTTTTCATGATATCCAGACTTCCAAAGGTCTGTTTATAAAATTTCGCGCACTCGGTTTCGTCCTAAATCATTATCCATTTCGCTACAAATTTTCAAAAGTGTGTATTCGTACGCGAACTAGCTACTGCTCATCACAGCATTTATCTCTTCCGCACGTGTTGTCGGTTGATATAAAATGCATTTTAACCCCGCGCACAAAATAGTTCGTGCCGTCGACTAGTGTACCCTTAAGGGAAAAACTTGGATAGTAGATAAAATTCGAATGAATTGTCCGATCAATCCCTATCCCCGCAAAAACCTGGCATCCACGGAATCCTGGTATCACCCTAGTTTCACTAGATAAACAAATCCGCCTAACTTGATTCCGGAAAAGTCTATTGTCGTCATTAAAACAAAAGCTCAGAAACTGTATCAAAGCTATAAACCGTAGTAAAATTTTTGACTCCCCATATAGCGGACATAAAAGAATCATTTTTCAATTTGCCAATACCGATTCTTGTGAATGTTTCACGCAAAAACGTATACGACACACGATAGCCACCTACGTTGCGGACTGGAGCGGATTGTTGCTACTTTTTTATTCGCCCGAGTTCCGACAAAAAAGCAATCTATGAATCGGCCGCTTGCCCACAACAGCATTGCACGCGCAAAACTTCATAGCATGACTTACTACTTCGGGATTCGGTCGATAATCGCGCAATTTTAAAATTGGAAATTATTAAACAGCTCGGTCGTGTAATACGAGATTTGCGGCCATGAAAGCCAGTGTCGCTGAGCTTCGTGTATTAGATTACCTACTTTGCGGTTTGTGTAGACACCATGAGCATTGTGGTTACAAAGCTTCTCACGGTGCGCACTACTCCTAGCTCGTACGTGTCTAATCCGAATTCCTACTATTGTTTCAAGCGGAAGGTGTTATTAACACGTTTTTTCCACACCTCTAACAGTACTCGTTGGTCTAAAGTTACTTCAGATACGTCCGCGTAAAAGATACAACATTTATTTCATTTAAAAAACATTTTATATTCTCAGTAGCTCCGAGACATTGGTCCGCTCGTAAGAATATTATTCTACGGGGTATTCTAAAGATACTGTGAAACTGTATGCGGTGTAAGTCTTGTGAACGGTCCGGGTAATTTATTCGTTCCCTAAAGCAGTGCATCACTGAAGACTGCGCTGCTGCTGCCCGTAGCGTGGGCGGCACCCACCATTGTGACAAAATAATGTCTCCTCACTATAACCTTCTTCCACCCACCATTGCACCCGAAAAAACGCCTTATTCTTAGAACTACACAACTGCTATTCGCGCGCATCGGTGCACCAGATGGTACGCCGCGATAGCGCTGAATAATCAACGCTTAAAACGTCTGGAAAAGGAAGATACGGTAATGTAATATGAATAACAAAACGACAGAGATATATTCCTATTTAATTCTTATTACTTACGACCAACAATGGTCAAATAAATTATTTGAGTTAAGTAAGTAATTCTATTGCCGTGAATCATGGGTTGCCGTGTAGCAGTACTGAATCAACAAATGTTAATATGAGGACGTATTCTGTAGTGTCGAAGAGTTGCTTTGATCTATTTTTGATTCGGACACGGCAGGGTGGACGATTGTGTTTCTCACTCGAGTCGGCGTCGTGGCTCCAATTTTCCGACAGAGTGAGTTTCCAGCAATTGATGCGTTGTGACGCGGCGACAGCTCGCGAGCTTGCGATTAATTACTTTCGCCAAGTCGACTCCACCGTAGCCGGGTAGGGCTTCGCTTCAACTGTCGTGTAAGTTTTTGTTACACCGTTTTTGCATGCAAAACCCGCAGTCAGAATAAATTTAATTGATACGTGGCAATACCCGACAACACCAGTCGCATCGCCTGTGTAAGCCTTTACTGCATACGTTCTGTGTTATTTATTTTGACGTCTCTTGAAGCTGAAGGCAAGTGCAATCGTATTCGTCTGTCAGTTTTATCAATGTTTTAATCATTAATTGCTTGCCGATCAATCAGATTTTATCCGTTTGACTCATGTTTGACTGTACGAACTTACATCTGCAATCACATTCATAATCAAGTTGAATAAAATAAACAAGTTCGTTTATTTTGTAAACATAATTCACCATTACAAACTTGATTACCATTGCTTTGGTCTGCCTGCATTTGCGGCATACTTTAAATCCACACGAATAAAGGACGATTAACATTTATTCAAAACTGAATTATTGAACTGATAATTTTACGTTATTCACACGACACGACCTGAAACAAGCCAACACTATGCTATTATACCCAAAAAGAACTTAAAATATTATATTTGCTTTTCCATTCGAAACAACAATCACGCCATTCCGATATTAGCATACAAATCACACAGACAGTCCCAAGTAGCAGTAATTTGGATGTCGTACACGAGAAACCGTTTGGCTTACCTGCCTCTAGGCGCTTAACCTCGCGGAAAATGTGAATAGTAACTTATTCCCGTCAGAGGCAGAGTTCGGTCGGCGATGTGTGAATCGACCTACAGGGTTCGTGGCTACGTGCCAACGCCGAGGCCTGCCGAGTAGCCGAGGTGCCTCTGAATCCGACTGCATGCATGTTAGTACGTCTACACTGATTTATGAGACCAACTTTACCAGTGCTAAGCAGTTTGTGTATGATTCTAATAAGGGCAGAAGGGACGAAAAGTTGTAAAGGGGTTTGATATTAGTTTGGAATGGTTTTCGAAGTTGTTTGGTTTAGTTTCACGTTTGTGGAATGAAAATATAGTTTTCTATCTTCTATAACAGTTAGAATCTTGCATGCAGATCACGTAATCAAGGTTACTTGACTGTTATAGAAGTTCCATTGTATTACTTATGTTATGGGAAGTCAAGTTCTTCATTACGTTTTAATTTCCACTATATTGAGCTGTTGTGATGCATTCTGACAACCTATTTATTTTAACAATGACTCTTATGAATAATCAAGCCTTTTTACTACTTTAATTTCTCGATGAAATTTAAAATAAAATCTTTCTCTTTAGTATTAGTATTAAAATAAAATCTTTCTCTTTATTTCATAATCAGAATCAGAATCAGATCTTGATTTGTAAAACAAAGGTTACACGGCAGTGTGGGGTGTCACAACATTAAAGAGACTCTCAATGTTTACTATATTGCTCATAGCATTAATAACTGCTCCTAAAAAACTGCTCAACTCAAAATTACCACTATGTTGCAAGTCATTTGCTGCAAAACTAACAAGGTTTATCTAGCAACACTGCATAATAGAGTAACTAAGCTAACTACAGTGCTACTACCTATAGTGTAATTGAGACTTAGTCTAAGCTTTGACATGCTAATGTGGTGGTCAAGCAACATGTGGCCAACGACACACGCCACGCCACTTCAACCGAGAAATTGACTTGGTTGGCCACTTGTGAAGTTTTTATGTAATATGTAGAGTCTTCTCTGTGTATTTTCTCAAGAAATTTCTAGTTGAATTCGTTTAAAAGATCCCTTCTCTCGATGTCTTCAAGAGGCAAATTAAGGAGCATTTCCTTTCAACGCTATGGTGTAAATATTACTAACATTATAAATACGAAAGTTTGCATGGATGTGTGTATGTTTGTTACTCAATCACGCAAGAACGGCTAAGCGGATCTGGATGAAATTTGTCACCGAGATAGATTATAGTCAGGAATAGCACATAGCTTTATATCTGGGAATATGTTCCCTCGGGATAATTTTCGACTTTCACGTGGGCGAAGCCGCTTGCAGAAGCTAGTTAGTATATATTTGTATTTATCTCTATGAACGTAGGCCTTTTATGTATTATTAATTTATTAGTTGTAGCTTCCTATATATAACTATTTTTTTAAATGTATTTAAAAAAATAGTTTTAACGGCATAAGTCCGTCATGTATAGAGGATTTTTTTGTTTGAAAGAGTGAACTCTCGAGGTGGTCCCATTATCACCAAATCTGTTGATGATGAAATCTGATGATGGGATCCCATGGCAATCTAGAGAACTGCTCAAATATTATAGGCAGACATATGCAGTTTATTTTTTTTTGTTAAAAAGTTTTTTCTATAGTTATTGTTACCTAATTCATATGCGCATGGAATCGTTTTTTTGCCATTAGCACCAACTAGTGCCTATTCATTAACGTTGCTTGGCGTTTACTATAAGCTCAATATTACTTACACAGGTTGTTCTTTCATTTATTTGGTGATATGATTGAATAGGTGATGTGTATGTGCTAGCTGCTCACACATAGGTAGTTTCCCATATTGTAAATGTGTGAGTGCTCTTTCTGTCAAACGTTCAGTATTAAAGTAACCATCAATAGTGACACCCGTGTTCTTTTTTCCGCACCTCCCAGTTGAATACATATCAATAGGATAAAGACATACAACCTAGGTAAATTCAGACATATTAATGCGTATTTTCAAATAAATTGTCTGAAAACGCTTTGTTAATATATTGTGTTGAAGTTAAAGTAAAATATATAAATAAATTATTAATTAAAGTGAATCATTATCATTTATTTCCAAAAAAATATTTACTTTTATTCTCGTCCATAATCAACCATAAATCCATAATATTTCAACACGCAATTTTCACATTATAAACGTAATCAATCAAATAAAATCTCTACACCTAGTTTAAAGGGGAAAAACAACCCTAAATTCAATGAGTTAAATTTTAAAGTTGTAAAATGTAAAATCAACCCTTGAAACGGTTGTCACTCGAAATTGACATCTGGCATTTGCTTTGATATTATTGACGGGCTAATTCATTAGTCTTCACTCTGGGGGCAAACGGTAGTGTGGGCATGCATAAGTTGGTGATTTTCTGTTTAGATTTTTCTATGGCTTGATATAGAGTTCAATTTGGAAAAACGTCAACCGAAATGTTTTCAAGGAGCGCTAAACTTTTTTGGATAGCTTTTGTTTTCATTGTTTTTGTATTTTAACTGTTTCAGAATATATATATATATATTTTTATTTGTAATGGGTTTGCTCTTGACTCTAGTCTAGGTCATAGGTGACAGAGACAGAGTCTACGATGGAGTGAGCAAAAACAAGTATATAAAAACGAAGTTGTCTCCAACTTAATATCTTTAATTTAAGATCAACAAAAAGAAAACACACACAACATTGTTACATAAGAGTAACGTCCCATGTAATTTTGACACAACATAATTTATGTTTCCATTTCCCTTGAACTCGGTGTCAAAACTAAATATAACCTCATTACTCCAAACTCATTTTACAGCAAACTGAAGAACTTGAACAGCCTTCACCTCCATGAAAAATCTGAACCCTTACTCAGTATTGCGTGACATTGAATTATAAGACAAATCGATTCCATTCTAGTATTCAGAACAACTATTTTTACTTGACGTTAAGAGTAAGAGGTCTGCCAACCATTTTTCTTTTCCTGCCAGACTTAGAATGGAGAATAATGTGGCGTGCCAGTCAATTATTTACTCGTGCGCGATGCAAGGGTTAGTTTGAAAGTGGTTGAAAGGAAAATCGGTTACTACAATGCTAATAAGCCTTGAAGTTTTGTGAGCTACTGTTTCTAGCTTGTTGGTTTAGAAACAATTGAATAATCAACGCGAACGATCATGAATTTTTAAATCGACTTCGTCTCTCTGACATTACCCAGAAGTTTTAATTGATCTCATTAACCCACAAGTTCAACTGTCAATTTTGTTTTATTTTGGCAAAAAATTACTGATTTAAAATTATCACAAGTACATAAAACAACACAAAACAAACATACACACACAAAACATACACACACACAACATACAACAAACAAAAACACACAACACACATACCTACACACACACACATACACATACTAAAATTACAAAAAAACTTTTTTCATATGGTTCGTCAACAAAGTGACAAATGAAGATCAAAACAAATATTCGAAAGTCAAATCTGAAACACTATTCAATAAAAAAATAAATGTGGCAAATCACGACATTTTCTGTGAAAGTGTTCGTCAAAAGCGTCACGAAAATAGCTCCGAGCTAACATGGCTGTCTAAAGCAAAGGGCAACTAAGCTCTACTGTGTCCTAATCGTATGAATAAAGAGACTTGCCTTTATTGGTTTCGCAATTGCCCACCGTCGAAGCCTTGGTCCATCGCTTTTCGCTTCTCTACCCGTTCTAACAAACTTTCTACTCCAGCTATATTAACTTGCTAACAGCATAAGTAAATTTGATTTTGCCATTAACAACATGAGATGTGTATGAGGGATAGTGTTGTAGTTTTCCGTTGAGGAAAATTCACCCTTGGCTGCATTGTGTGTAACGGATAAGAAGATTAGCCAAAGGGGCTAGCTGAAACTTTTGCTTTATTACGTAATCATGGTTTTCCCAAGGAGTGCGTGTTACGATTTCCTTTTGATTTTGGTTCCAATTCATTTACGTGTTCTCAAGCTAAACTTACTCTTCGTACAACTTTTTGTTCATTCTTCACCCTAGTATTTATAACAGGGGTCGCCGTCGATGTCTCTCTCTTCACTATGCATTCCTGATTCGTGTCTCCGGCTCGCGCCCTTAGCCTTGCAGTTACGAAGGGTACGTATTTCCGATTAAAACACCTTGCTCCCCCCTCACCTTTCCTCACTTATTGTGTCACCCTCGTCACAATTTTTCATAGACGTGGTTCGCCCATCCTCTTCAACACACTTGATTTGCGAAGCACGTATACTTCGCCAACATTAAATTACAACCAATCCTTTATTTTGATCTTTGAGTCTTTGTAATAAGGATTGTCTTAGCAGCAAAGTAATCTTAGTAATGCGCCCAGACTATCTCATCGTATTGTCTGAGTTGTAGGGGCGGTGTTTCGTTTTGCGGCGACATCGTTCAGTGCACCTTATTGGAAAAATAAATCGAATAGTCAAAGCTTTCGTGCTTGGCCGTCGTTATCAATAATCCAAGTGCGTTCTCGAGCTCTTACCGTCCAATTGATTTAAACACCCACTTAGTAAGGCGTGAAATAATCTTGAATTCACCTGGCAATATAGATTTTGCTAATAAATTAAGTAAGCTACTTTATTATCAAGTCCATAAACAGTCTGCTTCATAAATAAATGATTGGTTATTCAATGTATAATCATCATAATTATTGAATACAAATCATTGTTGTATCAAACATGACAGTATTTTCATGAAATCTTGTTTTCAAATTCATAAATAGTTTGCATTGACGCCCAAATTAAAACATTATTCGCTTCTCACTCACATAGAGAATTTAATAAGATGGATAATTGAAAGTTCCAGTAAAACGTTTAATGAGCGTCCCTCATATTATACTTTAAAGCTGCAATTAAATATCTCATACAATACCCACACAGGCAATTACCATGTTTTTAACCAGCCAAGTCCGCGACCCAATTAAAATAATGCAATTGTAAAAGAATAAAATATTACGATATATTAACCATTATTACGGTTCAATTACTGTATGACGGGACAATTTCTTGTTAATAATGCTGGTGGTCAGCCATTTTTATTTGTGCGTCGTCATGGTAACGGGCTATAGTTTTTGCGAGCGGAACCCCTTTGTTGGAAAAACTTCGAGTCAGTTAATTACGGCATGTGAAGTTTTGGCAGGTTTGTGAGTTTTTACGCTCCCAGTTCATAGGCCGGTGGTTAGTTAAGCGTGAGGTTTAAGTAAAAGGAAAAAGAGTTCCCACTTTGTATAACTTAGTTATTTAATTATGTGTGTGTGAAAAACTTTACATTGTTATTATTAACAAGTTTGAGTCATAAGTACTGTAATTAAAACTGAGTGGATGCCAAAATGGGTCACGTATCATGAATTCATTCACGATGCTAAATGAAGGTGCGGGCCTTTACAGCGCTTTTGAAATATATCTGACGTTACTCGTATCTCGTAAAAGTAGTTCCTGAACGTTGAATTGACCAAAGTCGTATCTATGGAATGGAAAAGCTATCTTATCTATGGAAGATTAGATAGTTTTTCACGAAAGTAGTGTAAGAAATTTTAGGAAATTTCATTGTTTGTAACTGACGTAGTAAGAGTCTACAACAATATCATAAAATTACTTTAATTAAACTCTAACTAAACGCCTCCAAGCGTATAATAATCAAACTTTCTCATTAACACAACAAACGTCTAACAAAACTCTTGCAACCCTAAAAATCATTAGCAAACTAGTTTAATAACAAAAGCAACAGTCCGGAGCCGAGACCTCTAACTTGGCAAAGTAAATAAATCAGAACTTGGCTCACCACTACCGAGTACCGTCAGAACTATAGTGCGCGTAGATAAGCCGAGGTGGTCATTATTGTGGATAAGTAACTTTTTCTACTGACAAATTAGCGGGAGTACGGAACTAGGGAAATTATCGCACTGGCTGTTATTGTGGTAGGAATTGTTGCCTAGTGTTGTTATTTATAAATTTAAAAAGAACAAACTCCTTTTTTGTTCTTTTTTATTGTGAAGGATTTAAAAGGTTTGCGTGATTTTGGAGTAGTAGGAAATAAATCAGAATTTGGCTCACCCATACCGAGCACCTTTAGAACTACGTGTATAGCGCACTTAGTTAAGCCGAGGTGGTCATTATTGTGGATAAGTAACTTTTTCTACTGGCAAATTACCGGGAGTACGCAACTATCGAAATTATTGCTCTGGCTGGTATTGTGGTACGAGCTGTTTACTAGAGTTGCGAATTCTAAATTTAAATGAACAGAGCCATTTGTTAGTTTTCTTTTTTTATTGGAAGGATTTAAAAGTTTGAGTACTTTTGGAGAAGTAGCCGAGACCTCTAACTTGGCAAAATAAATAAATCAGAACTTGGCTCACAACTACCGAGTACCGTCAGAACTATAGTGCGCTCACATAAGCCATAGTGGTCATTCTTCTTCTTCTTTCGTGTCGATCAACTCAAACTATACAACTATTCAGATTTTGTCCGACCAGAATGCAGCCACTCGGACAGCTATAGAGCTGTCCGAGGGGCAGATAAGTTCTGGAGTGGCGACCGCGAACCGGAAGACTTTGCGTTGGAAGGCCTCCCACCAGGTGGACCTATGACCTGGGGGGTGACCATAAGCTCTTAGAGCGGTATTAATTTGATATCGAGTACAGATACATCTGTAAAGTCCGATACATCTGTCCCTTATTCGATCTCAAATTGATACCGCTCTAAGTGCTTATGGTCGCCCCCCTGGTTGCGGGGATCCGCTGGTTACGGGACGTGGCGACGCTTGGGGAAGGCCTATGTCCAGCAATGAATGTCTTTTCGGCGGATATGATGATGATGATGTTCCCACATTGAACAAATATTGTTAACTGCTACCAGCTATATAGTTTGATAATTATAAAACCTTACGGGATTTGAAGTGGCAAATGATAGCATTTGCCATGTTCAAATCCCGTAAGGTGCAGGTGGTCGGGCACGAAGGCAGACAAGGAGGTGGGCCATATCTTGCGAAGGGGCCCCACACTGGCACTGTGTTTTGGATGAGTATATGATATTCCATTTGGCCAGGTTGCTTTTTATAGTGGTCATTGATGAGGATAAATAATTTTTTCTACTGAAAAATTACCAGAAGTACGGAACTAGGGAAATTATCGTACTGGCTGTTGTTGTCATAGAAGCTGTATACTAATGTTCTCAATACAAAATTTAAAACAATATTATAACAATGTCTTTATTTTTCCCGACAGAATTAAGGCTAGAGTGGTTTTGGAGCAGTACTTATAAGGCCCACTTGCGCTAAAAACTTAACTCAGAGTTAGTTGTTAACACGAAGTTAAATAACAAATATGTCATACATAATTGGCAGCGTTAGCTATTAAGTTGGATCTAGTAAGATAAACCAGCACGCAGCACGAAGTGCACGAGGACTTATGTTGTTGTAGCCTTCAACCTGGTAAAGAAGGCCTCCTTTATTTGTTAAAAGCTGAATATAACTTATCCCGGAATAGATTTTGTCTCTTTTAATTTAATGAGGTATGAGTTAACGTGTAAAAAAAAATACTTATCAATTCCACACATACTAAAAAATCTCACACCATTCCTCACAAATAGTCACCTATCAGGTAGGCACAGAACTCGAAACGAAAATTAATCAACAAAAATCGATACACAGCCCGATATTGATAATATTACGAACGATCATATTTCATGATCACTTGATTGATTTACAACGGTCGAGATGCTTGCTTTCCAATTCGATTTATTGTTTGCGGTCGCAAGTAAATAAAGCTCGGATGTAAAGTGGCAAGAAGTGACACTTGAAAGTTGAAATGCAAATTAAGCTTATTTGATTTGTGCTCGTTGGAAATAAACTCTTATGTTTGTAAGTGTGATTTTAATTTTGTTTAAAGGTCGGTTAAATCTAAGTTTTTACGTGAGAAAAGCTTTATAATACTGTTTTATTAGCACTCACGAAAGTATGGAATAAAGAAAAATTTTATGTTGAAACTTTGAATGCTACTAAATAACGTCTAAATTGAAATGCTTGTGCATTAGATAATAATTAATTAACTATATTAAAATAACTAACTTCGTCTTTGGGCAAAGTTCAAAGAATTTTAGCATTGAAAGTTTTTGATTAACTTGATATAAAATAAGTATAAAAAATGGACGCTCTTCATCTTTTCATTGCGTGAGACGGCTACCAATATATCCAAGTCGAGACAGGTACAAAAAACATTCGGTTTGGCACTTCAAGCAGGTTTCTTTTTTGTCTACACAATTAATCAGTTTTATACGTGGCTGCGTATTTGTACATCCAAACGTTCAAATTAATCTTTCGGAAGAATCCACAACATTTGATTGATTTGTTTGGATAAATTTAATTGAGTAGGTAGCCAGATTATAAAGATAAAATATAAAAAAGAAAAATAAGTTAATATTACATAAAAAAATAGCCGTAATAATGATTATTGGTAGGTATTTATTTATAAGACTGGATTAACAAGGCCGAAACCATGACGGTCTATCTGACAGATTTAAACAAAACTCTTTCTCTTTTTCGGGTGTACTCGGGCGAAAAACCCTGTCACTTCTAGTAACGCATGCATTTGCATCCAAGTAAACTATTAAATGATTCCAATCGTTCGGGGCATGCGAGCGGAGCTATCAATGCTGGCTACCTCAGGTCATCGGGTCAAGCTTGAAAAAAGATAGTTTGGTATGTGGCCACTTTTTCATGTGTACTTTCACATAGGATAAAAGAGTAGCCTGAAATCATCAAGTTTGTTAGCCGCCGGTGAATGATGTTGCACCAAATTACCGACACATGAAATTGAGTAAATAAATATATATTTAGTAACATGTACAGTACAGGTACAGTACCGATCCCACGGTTTCTGAATAGATAAATTGAAGTAAAAATATTAGATCTCTGTTTTAGCATAAGAACTTAGCAAATTTTACCATTCAAGTAAAGTATAGTTCTTAGCTTCATATTCTCAATACAGAAACTAGAGCACTTTTGGATATTCGTTTTTATGGTTCTGCACCCAAAGGGTAAAAACGGGACCCTATTACTAAGACTACGCGGTCCGTCTGTCTGTCCGTCTGTCCGTCTGTCCCCAGTCTGTATCTCATGAACCGTGATAGCTAGAAAGTTGAAATTTTCACAGATGTTGTATTTCTGTTGCCGCTTTAAACTGAATAAAATTAATATTTAAGTGGGGTTCCCATACAATAAACGTGTTTTTTTTGGCGATTTTTCCGATAGTGGTATGGAACCCTTCGTGCGCGAGTCCTACTCGCACTTGGCCAGTATTTTTTCTATATAAGTATAGCTATTCAGTATCCCTAAAATGAAACTGCCGAAACACTAAAACGCCAGTTCCTCTCAAATTAACAAAACCCAGTAAACAGACACACAAAAGCAAGCAATAATTTTACTCGGACATGAAATTAAATGACTTTTTCCTGTCATTTAATACGGAGTAATAAAGCCGTCGTCAAATATTCATCCATCAGGGCAAATCATCTGTGCAACGTTGACGATCGTCCATTATTTATTTGGCAACGATCATCATCATTATGTACGGAAACCTTGGGAGGTGTGAAAGGTAGAGGCGAGAAGCGAGTTTGTAAGAAGTAACGAAGTTTATCTAAAGAACATCATTACAATAAAATTTTATATCAGCCCATGCTGCCCTACGTAAGTTTAACTTCCTGCGGCTTTCCGCTATCGGTTATCCAATCCCTCAAGAAATCTAGAACATTTGCTAACTTCACCTGGCCCTAAGATTACTTATAAATAGTAGATTAGTAGCCAAGGGCTGTAAGGCATCAATTGCTGCCCGAGATATTTAGGCGCACGAGCGCAGCGAGGGCGCCTATAGTTCGAGGGTGCAATTGGTACTTACACCCGAGCTAACTATTCTGCTTTACATCCCGATTGTGAGGTAAGTAGAAAAAAACCTTCATTACAAGCATAAAATTGATGACTATCATACTCACACGAAAACAAGGCTGAATAGCAAAGTGACCTCTTTGGTCATTGGGCTGAATGCATGATGTCTGTTGCCAGTATGATGGTTAGATGTACGCGAACTTTTTGAAAGAAAGAAGTGTTTTTTTTAAATTACTTACCGCCCTAGGGCTTTTCTAGCGACATTATTACCCTAGAGCGCTAATTAGTCACCTACAAGCCCCATTTGGAGGTAATAAGAACCTACTTACCGAACATGAGAGATGTAAAAGTAATTTATTGTAAAAAAAACTGTGGTCTTACCATGAGTTAAATTGGGCATGATACCTGTACAACCTAATCGGGATCAAATATTCAGTAAAAAAAGTATTAGTGTAAAAACAAGGGCGTTGCTTTTGTTTACCTATAATGGCTCACCCCTCATTTTTTTCACCAGTATCTCATATGGCGTCAAAGAAAAAAACATCCCCAAAGATCCCAATATAGCGGCAAACGGTTATAACAACAGGCAAACATTACCAATTCTAATGTGTCCACATCCGTTCCTCGCGGAGTCGCGGTTACCTCTCCCTTGTACCGAAACAGAAGTAACTGCGTCGACTGCGCTGCGCCCAATTACATCAAAATGCGTTATAACGCGTTGTTCCCTACCATAATTTGTCCGAAGATCACAGTAATTTAGTATTTTGTAATATTCCATTATAAGTAGCATCCGGATGACGGATAAATTGTAGACGCTAAAATTGATAGCGAACAAAAACTGCACTCCTGAGTCTTGGTATTCGGTTAAATTAGATGCATGGGAACCAATTTTGTACTGTACACCGTTGAAGGGTAATTATGTCATGTGAATTGCATCTGGTATCAATTAATGTTTGAACTAAGTATTAGGTAGAAGATTGTTTTTCAGATTAACTAACGAAAAGTGCAATGATAATCGTGCTGTTTTTTTCTGTCTGTACATTATAAGGTTAATTCGGACTTAATAGATGGACAGATGGATTAGAATTATGAATATTTTATAAATGGACCTTGGCTAAATGAAAATATGATAAAATGTATAAAGCATGAGCATATCAGGTCTAAATAGATTTTACCCCATTTGAAAAGCAACGGAAATGTCAAAATGGCTTCACTCTACCAACTATGCCGAAACATAACCCTACAAAGGGCATGAATGATTAAAGTGCGCACATGTATGAACATATACATACATACATCAGTATATGTCAGAGGGCACGTCATAATCCACCCAAGCACAAAGATTAACATTTAAACAAGTTTTATGTAAATCATACTGGATAAAACCAGTTTCATTTTTGTGATCGCTCGCTCGGAAATTCTTGCTTTCTTTAGAAATTGCATCATTCTTTAGATTAGTTTCTACTGAAGGTTTCTTAATTTCATGTAATATTTGAGTGAAGTAGTAGTTTGCTATGCAAATTAAATCCAGAAAATATAATTGCTAGTCTAGTATGGAAATAATTAAATATGCATTACTTTTTGGTTGAACTGTTGAAAAGCAGACGTCTGGTCTGCTCTATGCAAAACACAACAATAATAATGACTCATAAGAAAGAGGCGTCACGTCAATTCACTTGACGGAAAACGTGATTCGAATAGATTTAAAAATCAGCCAATCACAGCGCATTCAAATGACAGTTATAAAATCAACCAATGAGACGAAGACGCAAAAAGCAGTGGCAATTCTAAGGCTATTCGACATTCGTATACCTAAATTTACTTTGAATACCATTAAGCGACCTTGAGACGTCTGGAAAGTGCCTTGTCGACTAATAAATTGGTGGCTAACCTCGGACCGGTGACGTATAGATTTTCATTGAAGGGTTAAGCCTAAGTTGAGTAGTAATATTCTATACTTTGTGGCTAGGGTTACCATATCTCAGGATGTGTTCTGAGATTTCGGGATTTTTAGGCTCTTCTCAGGATTGCAGCCGGCTCTATTTTGGAAATCTCAGGCAATCTCAGGATTTTTAGAATTTCCTGTTCTTTTTTTATTACAAAAACAAATACCTGCTTCATAATCTTCTTTGTACAGAGACATGATAATTTACAACTTTAATCATGTAAATTGCACATTTAAAATCTATGAAATAGTACTGAAATAATCATCAGTTTAATCAAATTATCATTTTTATTTTACGATGATTTTTCTTTTCAAAATTGGTTTCTTTCTTATTAAGAAAAAAACTTGTCTGTTAACATTTGCATTCTGGGCTATAATAGCCAATATGCATTGGCAAAAACGCATTATCTCTGGTAATCTTAAAACACCGATGGTCTTGAAAATGGCTGCCCACAATGTATGGAGCAATACAAAAATCTCAGGATGTTTCAATGGAAATCAGGATTTTTCTCCGGACTTTTAAATTTTCTATCTGGTAACCCTATTTGTAGCAAACATTGTGAGGTCACGTGTGTCAATTGATAAAAACACTCTATCATGTAAAGAGAGGAAGAAATAGGCACTTTTTAGTTGTTTGATCTTGAAGGTTTTATTCAGTTCAAGTTTATTATGAAAGTCGAATAGCCTTAGAAATAAAACACATTATTACGTCCTAATTAATCTAATAAACATTTCTCGTAACACGAAAGCCGTTCAAAGCTGCGGTCATCGCTAGTTATAAACAAATTACTTTCTTCGGAATTCTCTAATGAAATAACCTAGTCTTATAGCGCCCTATAAGTTTTATAGCACCAATAATGAAGGTATTTGAACCAATTAGCGAGCTATGCAGTCACCACCCCCTCGATAACCCCGCCTTATTCTTTGTTCAGTTCAAGAACTATAATGGAGTACAATTACTATTGTTTTTACCCTTTAGTAATATAACCCTTCATCAAAAAATCATGGTTGCATAAAACCTTTGTGGTGGCTGATATAAATACATAAACATTACTGCTGTTGTATTTTATGTTCCTGTATTTATTACTTATGTGGGTTTCCTATTGTTGGTAAATATTTTGACATAGTTTAGATCAAAAGAAAGGACGTAGGAATAATAATGTGAATCTGATTAGAAACCATCAATGCGATGTGTTTGATATGTTTATGTTTGATTATCAAAACAAGAACTGTCGTACGGAACTAGATAAACTATACAACAGCTCAAGAGAATGAAAATCATAATGAACCCCAACATGAACGGGTTCTGCTTCCATTTCCATCAATCTACAAGCATACGCGTGAAAACATCCTTTTACTGCCGTGTAAAAGCCTCACGGTACATGGAATAGAAAACGCCATTTGCAGCGCATCCGTAATCTACTATTGAGTCGCTATCGTATCCGTCGACTGACTGATTCGATTCCGCCGCGCGCTCTTCTCCGTGTGAAAATAACACGTCACTCAAATACAAACGATAATAAATTCAATTTTCTCTCACCCTACCAGTCGAAATGACGGCCGGTCAGGATTAAACTGCGTCCCATTCGCCTTTTGTTCGCCATCGTCACATTTTCTCCGTACGTTTATATATTTTTTTTCGGACCGTTTGTCTCTTTTTCGTACGTTTCCGAGGCGGACGGAAGATCGGCTGTTTGCGGATAAAAAAGTTGTTGCTAATGAAAGAATAATGAAATGTCTTTGTATTGTATGTAGAATCAAAGTGGGCTTTGATTGTTTCGCTTTTTATAAGCTCCTTAAACGCTTCTTTCAAATTTTCTTCTGCGTTATAATACTTTTCTTCATAATTAATGAGTAATGTTGCCTATTAAGGGTCTAATGGAGCGTTTATTTATTTGGTGCCTGATCAATTTCTTCGGTATTACGCTAACAATGTTGCAGAATTAAAGTATTCACAATAAGATGCAAATGCGTCGTTTCTCAGAATTCATGATCGTGTTACCTCGCACTGCCGCCAATTAAACCACGTTCTACCCTCGTTTTGTTTTTATTGCACACACGATACGCGGATTGAGTCGGCACTAACTTACGCCGTCTGATAGGTATTTTAAAAGAATTCCTTTAATGTAAGATTAACATTTAAAGCTACTTTAGAGCTCTGTGGGATGATATCAGTATTAACAATAAAATGGGGGTCTGAGTTTGGTATTCGAAAGGCTTAATTTTAAAAATCCGTTTTGGAGTTTTTAATACATACTGTAACGGACGCATGGCTTTGTACGTTGCGTGGTGATTTTTTAGCATAAGGGCTTCCCACGTAGACCTATAACGGTGTTTATGGCGAACATGTGTTTGGGTCTTTTTAACGAATCTTTGAATGAAGCAATAACCCTGACCGTTGTCGGCATTTTGTAAAAATAAAGAAACAATCCATGTTTAATGGCTCCGTAACGGTGAACGCCTTGTTTGTCAAAGGTTTACCGCTTTGAAAAATAAATAACTATAAATGCTTATTGTCTGCAGACCCGTACGCCGCCTTAATAAAACATTAAATGGACTATTGTTGTTATCCCAAAACACATTAAGCCGGGGTCGGCGTGAGAAAATATGATATCCCGTTAGTTAGTGTAAATTTCTCTTTTCGTGGTACTAAAAATAACACGTGAATGTTAAAATATAATTGATGTAGGTTCCATGTGAGTTTTAAAGTATGAGTACAAAACATATGAGAACTACTGTAATACATATAAGAACTAGAGAAAACGTAGATAATTAGGTAAGATTATGCATGTTTTGATAGCTCATAAGTAGGGAGGAATCTAGGTTAGATAAGATTTTTGTGTTGACCTTTTTACAGCTTTATATGTTTCCTAGGTAGAATTAAGTATGTAGATTAAGGAAATGTATAATTTGTGTAGATTTAAGTAAGATAATATTGATAATTACGGCATTTCTATGACGCCATACCCGAGCGCCATTGAGAGAGAGGGGCGCCATTGTTCGCGCCTAGCGGTCTGAGTATAAAGGTCGGACCGTTTGGAGGCAGAGACACAGTCGGACACAGTCAGTCTTCAGCTCTACAATTGTAACAACATACAGTTGTAATAACAATACGGAATAAAATTGAAGATACGAATCACGACAGTATTTTCATTCTTCCAACGAACAACCAAATACAGTCCACTTCAGTCTGGTCCTTCGAGCCGGATAAAGAACCAAGAACCAGCGGCAACCAGGCCCACTACAGTCTGGTCCATCAAGCAGCGGATACAAGAACGAAGAACCCGCTGCAACCAGAACCACTGAGCTGCAGACGAAGTACGAAGATCTGCGGCAAGAGCGAAGAAAGGAACCCGGCTGTCACCGAGCCGCAGACGAAGTAAGAAGATCTGCGGTAAGAACAAAGCTGTACGGAACAGGACCGGTTTTGAACCTAACCGGTCTTGAACCTGACCGGCTTAAACACAACTGAACCCGACCGGCTTACCGAACCGAGCCGACCGGTTTCACCTGAAGTACCGAACCGAAGAGGTACTAACCCGCCTTGCCAAACCGAACGTGCGGCTATACTCAAGATGGTGTTCACAAGGAGCCAGGGAGACGCAACCGAGATAGAAGAACAGCTACGCATCCAAGAACAGGAAGCGCGACGCGTCCAAGAAGAGGAGGCGCGCCGCCAGGAAGCGGAGCTGATCGAACGGGAGCGAAGAAGAAGACTCTCACCGGACCCACCAGCATCACCATTTCCGAGAATGGCACACAACAGCGCAGCGGGGCCTTCCAGTGCACAGACGACAAACACCGCGATCCGACAGCGAATGACGTCACCGACCAGGACAATGAGGTCGCAACGGTCGACGACAAGCGTCACAACAAGGCTACGGATAGCGGAACTGGAGGCTGCAGAGAAGCTAGCAGCCATCCGGACCCAGCAACTGGCACTGGAAGAAGAGCTAGTCAAGAAGAGACTAGCAGTGGAGGTGTCAGCGATCAATGATGAAGAAAGCGTACAAGAGGAACAAGAGCCCTCTCGTCCACGCGAAGAGCCTCATCAAATGGTGGATGAATGGCTGAGGACGAACCCCCTCAACTCACGGGGGGAGGAGGGACCAAGAGAATCCAAACAGATACGCTTCGTGTCTAGAACGAGATCGCCGACCCCCATAAGAGCAAAGGACAGCATTGAGCACTTGGCAGCAACACTAGAAAAAATGGCCCGACCTAGGCCTAGGCACACGGAGCTACCTACATTCTCCGGAGCGGCCAACGAGTGGCTGCCATTCAAGGCGGCTGTACGAGATTCGACAGATATGTACCAGGTTACAGCAGCCGAGAACGTACAAAGGCTGAGAAGCTGCCTCAAAGGAGAAGCAAGAGACGCCGTGGCCGCCCTTCTACATACGGCCACTGATCCAGGCGTCATTATGAAGACTCTTGAGCAGTGCTTCGGTCGACCGGAAGTCATCATCGACCGGGCACTGGATGACCTCAAGAAGCTTCCAAAACCTGGTACATCGGCCACAGAACTCAACAGTTTCGCTGTCAAGCTACAGAACATAATTTGCGTACTGCAAACAATCGATCGAAGAGGTTACTTGTTCAACCCTTTTATGACCCGGGAAGTACTGGACAAGCTCAGCCCGCATCTCCGATCCCGCTGGTGTGACTACGCCTACGATCAAGAAGGGACAGCGGATCCGGAAATCGTCGTGCTGTCACGGTTTCTAATGCGAGAGGCGGACCGAGCGTTACGATATACGTACGCTCCGTCTACAAGCGCCGCCGCACCGAGAAAGGAAACTCGACCCATCGTGACACTCAAGAAGAAGGCGAGCGTGTTCACTACGACCGAGGGAAGGGAAGAAGAAAAGGACAAGTGCCCTAAGTGCGAGCAAGCCCACCTGTTGACGCGGTGTCCGCAGTACAAGGCGCTAACGGTAGAGCAGCGATGGAGCTTTCTTAAATCTAATAAGATTTGCTTCAAATGCGCCCAGAAGCAACACAGGCGCATAAGTTGCAAGGCGCAGCTGTGCGGCGTGGATCAATGTCGCCGCCCGCATCACGCGACGCTCCATCAAGCGGTACGCGAAGCGCAGACGGAAGACATGGGGAAGGCTGAACCACGGAAGGAGGAAGCGGTCCTGTCTGTGGCTACCCAACCCGCTACCGGGCCACGGGCAGTCTTGCTCAAGATGTGCCCTGTCATCGTGTCCGGACCACGGGGGGAGGTCAAGACCTACGCACTCCTAGACGAAGGGGCCACGATCACCCTAGTGGACGAAGCACTGGCGGCGAGCGTCGGGGCAGAAGGGCCATCACGGCCGCTCCACCTGAGCGGGGTCAACATGTCGCAGCGAGATATGGACAGCCGAGTAGTGAATATCAACGTGAAGGGACTGAAGAGTGACGAAAGCTACAGGGTCAGAGCGAGGACCATGAAGGATCTCCGGCTTCACCAACAGTCCATTCCCGACACGCTGCTGGATTACGAGCACCTGAGGGACCTGACCCCAGAAGAGGTGTGCTACGAACTGGCGCGCCCCGGGCTTCTAGTGGGTACAGACCACTGGGAGTGCATCGTGTCCCGCGAGCTCCGAATCGGCGGCCCTAACCAACCGGCAGCATCAAGAACGCAACTCGGATGGGTGGTGCACGGAACCGCACCACGCAAGACCATCATCAAAGAAGGGAACGTGCTGCATGTATACGAGCCCAACCGAACTACGGGTGCATGCAGCCAGGAACTCCACGACTTAGTCGAAGCCCACTTCAGGATCGACGCGCTCGGCATACAAGGAAGGCCGAGAGTCAAGGCGAGCGATCAACGGGCCATCGACATAGTCGGAAGGACAATCAGGAAGATTGACACCGGGTACGAGGTTGGGCTGCCATGGCGACGAGACGAGGTCACTATGCCGCCTAGCTACAATCAAGCGTTCCGCCGGCTGAAGAAGATCGAGCAGAAGATGGACGCCAACCCACAGTTCGCGGCTGAGTACTCCAAGCAGGTTAACAACCTATTGGACAAAGGGTACGCGACGCCATGCGACGGGTCGGAGCGAGCGAATGCCATCTGTTGGTATCTGCCACATTTCGCCGTGCAGAACCCGAACAAGCCCGGCAAACATAGGCTAGTGTTCGACGCAGCAGCGAAGAGCAACGGCGTCTGCCTAAACGACGAACTGTTGGAGGGACCCGACCTACTGCTGTCGCTGCCAGGAATCCTATTTAGGTTCCGAGAGAAGGTGGTAGCGATTACAGCAGACGTGCAGGAGATGTTCCTGAGAATCAGGATAAGGCCGGAGGACCAACCAGCGCAACAGTTCCTGTGGAGAGGTGACGACCGACAAGAGCCGCCGAGGAAATACAAGATGACCAGTATGCTATTCGGCGCCGCGAGCTCCCCGTACATGGCCCATTACGTTCGCAACCACAACGCAGACGTACATGGGCAGGAGTACCCGCGGGCGCTGGAGGCCATCAAAGGAAGTCACTACATGGACGATTTGGTGGCCAGCTATGAAGACGCTGAAGAAGCACGGAAGGCAGTAGAGGAAACGAGAGCAGTGCACGCGCACGCAGGGTTCACGCTGCGAGGTTGGAGCTCCAGCAACAAGACGGTGCTACGCGACGTGCCCACCGAGCTGCACGCCACCTCTCCTACACAATTGGGGGGTGAGCAGCCTGAGAGCAAGATTCTGGGGCTGCATTGGGACGCGGAGCGCGATGAGCTGGGGTTCAACACATCTATGAACCGAGTCCCGGCTGAAGTACGAGCGAGAACGCGCGCCCCGACTAAGCGTGAAGCCCTCAGCGCCGTGATGTCCATATACGACCCGCTTGGGTTGCTGAGCCACTACACAATACGATCGAAGATCATACTGCAGAGCTTGTGGCGCCTTCAGACGACGTGGGACGAGCAAATCCCCGAGGAAGAGAACGAGCTCTTCGCCTCCTGGCTCGCTCGCCTGACTGAACTCGCTCAGCTGCGACTACCGCGCTGTTACGTGACGCAAAAGTATGAACGCGTCGACTTACACATACTGTGCGACGCCAGCGAGCAAGCCTACGCAGCTGTGGCCTATTGGCGAATAAGAAACGTCGATGGGAGCCTGAACGTCGTGTTGGTGGCCGCTAAAGCTAAGGTGGCGCCTCGTCGGGCGCAAACTATACCGCGCCTGGAGCTACAAGCCGCAGTGATTGGAGCAAGACTCGCTGAGACGATAAGAAGGGAGCACCGAGTCATCATCGGCCAGACGACCTACTGGACCGATTCATCTACCGTGGTGCACTGGATCCATCACGACGTGCGACGCTACACGCCATTCGTTGCGCATCGGCTGGGAGAGATCGCAGAGTTGACCCAGAAAGAAGAGTGGCGTTGGCTGCCTACTGCAAGCAACGTAGCGGACGACGCCACTCGGCTCATCGACACGCCCATCTGCGCCACGGATAGATGGTTTCAAGGACCGGACTTCTTGCTCCTGCCAGAAGAGCAGTGGCCCACGACGTCGACGGATGACAAGGAGGACGAGGAGGTCCTTCACACGAGAGAAGAAACGGAGCGAGATAGCTGGCTACCGAACCCGGCCCGCTTCTCAAAGTATGAGGTATTGGTGAGAGCCGTCGCTCGAGCGATCGCTTTCACTGATATCTGCAGACGAAGAGCAACAAGGATGGAGTATCATCATATCCAGCGCGCCGAGGCTGAACTAATCAAACAAGCACAAGAGGACAGCTTCGGGGAAGATATGAAGAAGATCCAGTCTGCTCGCCCGCTCACGAGGGCGAGTCGATTGTACAGGCTGGATCCAGTGCTGGAAAACGGCGTCCTAAGAGTGAGGGGCCGGATCGAGGCCTCTCCCGCCCCGACCGAGATGAAGCGGCCTATTATACTCGACGGCCGTCATCAGCTGACTAAGCTCCTCGTGCTGCGGGAGCACTGCGCTGCAGGCCACGCCAATAGGGAGCGTGTGACGAACGACCTGCGACAGCGGTACTGGGTCATTCACTTGCGACCCACGGTACGCGCTGTCGAGAGGAGCTGCGCCTTCTGCAAAACGAGGCGGGCGAGGCCGCAAACCCCAGCTACAGGAGACCTGCCACACGCCCGCCTTGACCCTTTTCACCGCCCGTTCACCAACTGTGGGGTGGACTATTTTGGGCCAATAATGGTCAAGGTAGGACGCCGCCGAGAGAAGAGGTGGGGCGCACTCTTTACGTGCCTCACCTCCCGCGCCGTGCACATCGAGCTTGTCGCTTCACTCTCCACCGACTCAGCAATCATGGCGCTGAGACGAATGGCCGCGCGCAGAGGCTGGCCGAGAGTGATGTACTCCGACAACGCGACTAACTTTCGCGGGGCCGACCAGGAGCTACGCCACGCCTACGCCGAGTGGATGCTTGCCCTGCGAGATGAGGGGCTACTGCATCGCTTGGAGTGGCGCTTCATCCCTCCCGGCGCGCCCAACCAAGGTGGCGCGTGGGAACGTATGGTGCGCTCCGTGAAGACGGCGCTCAGCGTGACCCTGCGAGAGAAGGCGCCGGCGGAAGAAGTACTGAGGACTCTGCTCACTGAGGCTGAGTTCTCGATCAATGCGCGACCGCTGACACACGTCAGTGTGGATCCCAGCGACCCCGAGGCCCTAACCCCCAACCACTTCTTGTTGGGGTCGTCTAAGGGGCTGCCGACGACAGGACCCTGCGAAGAGGACGACCGGAGGACATGGCGAGCTAGTCAGGCGCTCGCTGACCACTTCTGGCGACGATGGCTACGCGAGTACCTGCCCACGTTGGTACCTCGCGGCGAGCCACGGAACGACGTGCGACCCATTCAAGCCGGTGACGTGGTCCTCGTGGTCGACAACACGCTGCCACGGAACACATGGCCGATGGGAATCGTCGAGCGCACGCATCGCGGACCGGATGGCGGCATCAGAGTCGTCGAGGTGCGCACCAGGACTGGCACCTTCCGACGCCCCGTGAGCAAGCTCGTCGTCGTGTCAACAAAGGAGGCTACGCGAGCTGCGCCGGGGGGAGAACTGTAACGGACGCATGGCTTTGTACGTTGCGTGGTGATTTTTTAGCATAAGGGCTTCCCACGTAGACCTATAACGGTGTTTATGGCGAACATGTGTTTGGGTCTTTTTAACGAATCTTTGAATGAAGCAATAACCCTGACCGTTGTCGGCATTTTGTAAAAATAAAGAAACAATCCATGTTTAATGGCTCCGTAACGGTGAACGCCTTGTTTGTCAAAGGTTTACCGCTTTGAAAAATAAATAACTATAAATGCTTATTGTCTGCAGACCCGTACGCCGCCTTAATAAAACATTAAATGGACTATTGTTGTTATCCCAAAACACATTAAGCCGGGGTCGGCGTGAGAAAATATGATATCCCGTTAGTTAGTGTAAATTTCTCTTTTCGTGGTACTAAAAATAACACGTGAATGTTAAAATATAATTGATGTAGGTTCCATGTGAGTTTTAAAGTATGAGTACAAAACATATGAGAACTACTGTAATACATATAAGAACTAGAGAAAACGTAGATAATTAGGTAAGATTATGCATGTTTTGATAGCTCATAAGTAGGGAGGAATCTAGGTTAGATAAGATTTTTGTGTTGACCTTTTTACAGCTTTATATGTTTCCTAGGTAGAATTAAGTATGTAGATTAAGGAAATGTATAATTTGTGTAGATTTAAGTAAGATAATATTGATAATTACGGCATTTCTATGACGCCATACCCGAGCGCCATTGAGAGAGAGGGGCGCCATTGTTCGCGCCTAGCGGTCTGAGTATAAAGGTCGGACCGTTTGGAGGCAGAGACACAGTCGGACACAGTCAGTCTTCAGCTCTACAATTGTAACAACATACAGTTGTAATAACAATACGGAATAAAATTGAAGATACGAATCACGACAGTATTTTCATTCTTCCAACGAACAACCAAATACAGTCCACTTCACATACTTTAGATGGTCGAAAGAAGTCAACGACCTACTTAATAATGAGCACGCATGGCCAAATTCCTTACATTAATTTAGTTAGTAGCTTACCTACTGAAAGAAGGATTAAGGAAAATGTACAGAATATTTCAGGTCGAGAAAGCGGTATTACAATTTCAGTTTGGAATACCTATTTGATTCAAACCCTGAACCTCCGGAGATTACAAAGCACGTTTTAAATCTTTTACGAAACATTCAATTCCCGAAGCCACGTCTATGAAGATTTAATTTCAAAAATCGAATAATCCGAACCGACTTCGTGTACGTTCGGTACCCACACGAATATCGGGTTCCATAATAGCGTTCCGCAGAGAAAATGTTTTATTGGCCTTGTCGCCTCTCCAGCCAGCAATAAAGGGCAA
The DNA here is from genome assembly GCA_948252205.1 of Orthosia incerta. Lineage (NCBI taxonomy): Eukaryota > Metazoa > Arthropoda > Insecta > Lepidoptera > Noctuidae > Orthosia > Orthosia incerta. Next base: position 16,433,304 of record OX411748.1, read on the forward strand.
GACTATCGCGGTGTATAAAACGCACCTTTATTATTTCTTTGTTTTGCATTGGGTTGTTCGACTTCGCTTTTGCCATATCGACAATCGTTTGCAATGTCGACCCGCCATTTTCATATCGTCCAGTGCAAAACTGTAGATTTGAGATTTAACTGTAAATTTAGAGGAAAATTCAGTCATTAGATAGTAATGTATCCGTCTACTTTCATTTTGGTAAAACGGAGTTGATTGGATTTTTTGTGTATTGACTTATGGTCAGTTCTCTTTAGCAAATTTATTTGATAACGTGTGCAAGCTTCAGTGCCCATAATCTAAAGTTACATACAATAAATCGATAAACCGTTTTTGACAAAAGGTAACGGTACCCGATGTGCTTCCAATAACAAAATTAAGGTTGCAAAAAGTGCGTGCTCCATTCACTGAATTGGTAATTTGCATGCGTAACATCAAGCCGTAACTACCTGGCTCGGCCCGAATTATCCAGAATAAGGCGCAATAAATTTTTTATTATTTGTTATTTAGGTAATGAAAAGTCACGAAATTCTCTAACCAGATTATGAATTTAAAATTTGAGCATTTAAAAGTATTCTACACCTGAAGCAATCACTTCCTATGACCAATATTTTCGTCTTTTCCTAGTTTATTAGGTACTGGTATTTCATGTTTTTAACTTCATTTTTCTCCAGCTTATTTATGAAAAAGTCATCCAGTGCTTTGATGAGTTTTTTGTGAAAGAACATGATACTTTCTTCTTTCATTACGTAGTTTTGTGAATTGAATACTGCAGTCTGATCTCGAATCGCAGCAAATCTGGATTTTTAATCACCTAGTGGTTTAAAAATACGTAAGCAGTTAACATTATGATTAAAATATTTAATTCTGTAAAATATTCTTTATTACGCATAAAATTTTATAATATAACATAGTGTACATTTTTTATCAGAGTAACACACACCAAAACTGTTTTAAAACAAATAGACAAAACACGATTTCTATAATTTTAAGTGGCCATAGAGTACACGGTAATAGAATTTTAATAACTACGACTTTTAGTCGCAAGCGGCTTCGTTTCAAGTCTAATCGCGAGTAGCGGTCGCCGCTGCCCATTGGGGCTTGGCAGTGCTCGGCCGTTCGTAGCAAACTTGATACGTTGACAATTCAATACCTTGCATTAAAGATAAGGCTTATTACAAACTATCACATGACGGTCTGAACGACAGTGCACATAAAAATATTTGTGGGGTCCGAATGGATGGGAATGATGGCGTATCAAGTGTAGTCGAGCTTTAGAAGGTCATGCAGCGTTCTATATTCGTTATGAAACATGTAATGTAACTCCGCTGCCTTGTGTACGTTACCAACTATGTTTGCTGAGCAAACATACTCGCTGTTCACATTTAATTGAATTAAAATTAAAAGCTTATTCTATATTCTGAGCAATCTATGTTACTGAAAGTTCTAGGAAATGAGAAATGTGTATGTTGAGAATCAGAAAAACTAACAGATTATGAAACATTTATTATTTATTTTACACATATTTATTTCAACGTCAAAAATAGAAACCATAGACACAAGAATGTCATCTACGCTAACTACTAATAAAATGTTGATGAGGTACTGCAGTTCGTGTCATAACATTATTAACCAGAATGTTTATCGTTCTACATAATGGGAATGCATTTAATTGTTGGAAATAACTGGGAGTCATGATGTCGTCTTCAGCAGTTTTAATTAAAAAACTACGGATAGGAATTTTCTCAAATAGTTCTAATGAGTTTATACTGTGGAAGTGGCTCCATAAAACTGGCTAACAAACTATAAGTCCTGAGACAAAACTAAGTCTGGTTCGCTTATCAGTTAATGGAACTAAAACCCGCATTCTAGAACGTTTCTCGTTTTAATCTGAATCTCGAATCGAATCCAGAACAAAACTGCCAGATTCAAACAAATTTACATTCGTGCTGCATCGTTCGAGAATTAAGCCGTAGGGTTCTATCAGAGCAGAGAGCATCTTCCTTCCAATTTGGTCACCGAAACAGCAGTGAACGTGTGAACGCGTGCGTTCTGGTCGACCGACGCGGTCAGAATCAGAAATCAGAATGCCTCTTGAACGCTTGGTTGCGTGACCACTCTCTGTCTGATAGTACACTTATAGAAAAAGATAACTCTTCAGAATACAGTCGGGGAGCGTACCTTCGACTCATCTAGATAAGATAATGCGTGGCAGCGTGGCCTATGATTCTCGATTACATCACTGCACCAACGGCATGCAATTGCAGCTCACTAAAGGCGTTAGAGTTGTAAGATACACGCTGACTCGATGGCATGCGGCATAGCTTTAGCAAAACCTTCCAGTTCGGTAAAAGGTAAAAACCTGTTACGTATCACGCAATGGATCACGTTCGTACGTTGTGTGCGTGTCTTTATTTTGGTAAAGTCCGATTTTACTGGGTGACCTTTATCGCAGATGGCTTTACTGTGTTTGAGTGTAAGGTACAAGTTTTTACTTTTATTGTGCCCACGGGATTTCATTATGGTACACAAAACAATGTAGCATAATAAATTTATGAAGAATACGACTTCTCCCAATAAAATGTTTTCAGTACTATCTAGATTTTCTTTTAACTTAACGTATCTGCATGTCAAAACAAATCAAGCGCGGTGTTTGATTTTCTCTGAAAATTCTCAGAAAGGAAAGTGTCGTGGGACGTTGAGTCCTGTGATATTTGTACTACATTTCTGAATTTTGTTTTAATCTAAAGATTTTTCCTCATTAAATTTAACCTTTTTTATTATACTTTTTTATTAATATGCAGAATATTTCGTATAGCATATATGTTTCTGTCAAAAATCTGACCATTCATAATTTTTGTTTCAGGTAAGCATTCCACAAAAGTCAAAAGTCGCCTCAATACGGTAAGGCATTCGAGTTCAAGCCCACCTCTCCCTTTGATGCTTCGTTCTAATACGCGTGTAAGTGAACAATGACGTGTGCTCCCTAGATGTGGTAGTAAAGGATAGGAGAAATAATTGCTCCGTGCATTTAGTAAAGTGAAATGGTAACGAAGTGTGCTTGAAGGAAGCAGAAAAATGAAAATGCTTTGTTATGAAAATTGTAGTCAGTATTTTGTTGGTGTTTTAGATTGAAATCAGGTCCGTTGATTGTTTGCAAAAACGTTTTGATCTAAAATATCTGATCTTTGTTTTCTAAAATTTTACACAAAAGTAGGTTAAATAAGGAACATCTTTTTGTTTAGTAAATATAGTAAAAATACTTGTTCATTTATGAAAACAGACTTTCTAAATACATTATATATTTTTGCCATCGATAAAGATAACCTAACGACGACTTACACTAAAACCAAAACATTTAAAAATATGTTAAAATTTCGTTTCATTCAAATAACAAGTCACTAAAAACAAAAACGTCATCCGAAAACCGTAAAACGTTTCCAGTGTTTGTAAATCCTCGGCCTTTGATTATACACCGGAGGGAATGTCCTTTGAAGTCCACCGCTAGGTCGGTGGTCCACATTTACAGTTACTTTTTGTTCTCACATCTCAGCTTCCGTCCATTCGCATTGTCCATTAAAGGATCATAGGCCATTATGCTAAGCAGTTTGTCGAATTCTATATTACTTTATTACTCCCATTATTTTGTTTGCGACCGTAGTTTTATTAGACGGCATAAGAAAGGATGAAGTTGATTCTGGGGAGTGATGTTTGGCGTCAACATAGATTATGTTTGATTACGGTTGATGTTAGCATATCAAATATTATCATAACAAGTACGGGCGAGGCTCTACTTTTAGTTACGTAAACAAGGATTCATAGAATCCTGTGATATATTCAATAAAAATTTCAGGAAAAAATGTAAACATAACAGTTATACAATTATAAAAAGCTTTTTCGATCGTTTGTTTTGATCTGAAAATGGAAAAAATGTTTATCCCGTGACTAGACTCCCCATATGACGTGTACCAGTAGCACATCAATTACAATTGCTAATCCAACCGCGGACTAAAACACGCAACAATGAAAAAACGTATACATTTTTAAATTTCAAATCCAATCCTTTCTGTATTCTCTTTGCATTGCTACACACGTACGGGCTCGCTCCTGTAAAATATTAATAATACAATTCCGGTTCTATTTTCGTAGTCACTCACTGCTTTAAGAGGATTTCGCGGCAGTGAGACGTTTACAAGAGCCGTAACAATGTTATTCTTCGCCTTGACAAGCTCAGGCGGGAAGCCGACCGATCAATCATCGAATAGTGCGGTACGTTCGGGCGACGTGCCAACTGTCGATTCGTCGATCCGGACGCCGATATCGATAGGAATCGGAACTGGTGTTCGTGTTGTTGGCTTTTTGTTGGTAATTATGACAGGAATGGAGACGTGTTGAGGATATTAAAATGGTGGACGTGTTTGTATTAACATTAATAATTATTTCTAAATGTGAAACAGTAATTTAGTGGGTAGCTTAGATGTCAAACGTGAATATCAAAATCAAATACAAAGGAAACATCAAACAGCCGAAACATTTAAGTTTTTTTGAAGAGGAAGCATTCCCAGTATCATTTAGAATGGGTGATGCGCCACCGACGATCGGGAAGGGATGTCACCTACAGACATCACTACATCTAAGCCCCTTTCCAGGGGGATTTAATCGGGATAATACATGTGTCGCATCTTATTACCAAACTGAGATTGTGGCAGGAGCAAACAAGCTGTAGGCCCTCTCTATTGCGAGTCAACATGATATCACTTACGGAACTTCTCCTCACAAAGTGTATTTGTATTGATGAATTCTTTTTCATCTTTTAGTGTATCCACTTACGGAGAGCGGATTACATTGTTCACATAACATCGATACTTTTTTTTTATATCAGCGAACATTATTCGATTTGTTGCAATAATATTCCAATTCACTGTTTTGACAGAACTTCACTAGACTGTTATAAATATTTTTAGTGTTGGTTCGAAAATGTCAGTTCTCGTATCGCACTCAAATCAAATTATAGTGTCTAGCTGTCAACGATTGTCGAATGACTTCACAATAAATTATCTTCAAAGTAATCGTAAACGTGTACAATTCCTATCGTCGTTGAGTAAAATAAAACACGCTTGATTTTACAGCTCTCTAGTGACAAATGTAATAAATTTCATACTGGGAACTCGTAAAAAGTGTATCGTATATAGACGTCGTCGCTCGTCGACTTAATGTGACGTTGAATTAGTTCCTCTTAACTTTCTAATAAACAAACTGAAATGACATAATAGCGATGAGATGATACTGCACGTGATTAGTATTAAAGTGGTACTGTGAGACTGAACCATAATTTTTTTTATGCATTTCATGTAGTAAAATGTTTATGTATCTTAAAACTTTTACTATCCGGATATCTTAATCGTTAATGGGTTAATTTGGTCAACTTGTTGATGTGAAGGGGAATGAGTTTTAATGTAATTATTGTAATGTATAATTTTTACATATTCACAATACTATTTGAAATATCTATGATGACGATTTCATCTTAGTCAGTGCAGTTTGTATTCGTGGATTTGAAGTGTTACTCTTTAGCTATTTTAATTATTTGAAAAGTTCCTGAAACGTAACAAACGTTTCAAGCAAGTAAGAAAATTGAACAACGCCTCTATAAAATATGACACGCCCACCTTTTTTATTATAGTTTATCTTTTTTATTGTTGTGATTTATAAATACATGATGATGTCATTTTGTGACCGTTGTTGTGAATATTTTTCTTCTATTTTCCCCATGAACCCAGTTGTAGCAGTTCCCAGAATTTTCCAAACTTTTTCATTATTTATTTTTCCAAATTAATTTCAGTAAGGCGCACTAACGAAAGGAGTTATAAATAATAGCCATTATTGTGCCTTCGTAACGGCCTGCGTTCAGTAGAGAAATCTGTCATAATTTATAAATTTTATCATATTACTCAATTAATATTGAGTTATTTATAACCCCGTTGTGTTAATATTATTTAATAGCTAACGAAGGTAATGGATGGCAGAAAAGGACACTTTATCTGTAAAGTGATTGGTGTAATCACCAGCCTGATGGCTTGATATTTGATACTAATTAAAGTTTATTGGACCTTAAAATATTATAGACCCCTTCTATTTTCTTAGAACAAAACTAAATACGTAATAATCCGTAAAGTGGTTTATTAAGTAGGTTTTATTTGTTCTGTAATAGTTTAGAATCATATTTTCTTCAGTTTTAGAGGAGATAAAACTCGTTTTAGTGTTAATAAAAATGTCTGCCTTGCGGGATCCCTCTAGCCGTGGGTGTCATGTGAGGCAATCAAGAGATTATTACGTGCATCATGAGTGTAATGCCTTGAGTAACCGTATAACTCTATGTATTGGTATATGTTGATAGTCATCTTTACTGTATGCTTTAAATTGCAGTAATGTCTATTTAATAAAAACCGACGAGTGCTAAGTAACGGATGTCAAGTTCCATTAAATATATTTCTGCTTCATAAAACAACAATATAAGTCGCGAAAATTTGACAGTTATTTCACTTATTGGCAAATAAGTCACTTTTTCATGTAATATGTTAAACATTGCCCTGGTGATTAAACAAGTATCCTTAACATCCTTTTATAACCTAATGCGTTTTAAATTACGGATACACAGGACTCAAACCAAGCGTTCAGAGAATTATTCGTTCGTATAATTGTAATAGCGCGTGTGAAGAATTTCTTAATTGATATAATAAATTAAATGGCTCTGTAAAGTCTTTCGGCTCTTTTGTGATAACGTGTTAAGATTATGAGATTTATTAGAACACGGAAACTGTGTACTAATTGGCGTTTTATGGGAGCGTGGACGTGTTTGTCTTTTGTTTAAATTTTGATATAGTTATTAAAAAAATAATGCATTTTATTGGAACATACCGATAGATACATCCGTATCGTGTTTGAGATTAAGCTTCGTTGTATTGTATTTTGGATTGCTAAGAATTTTAGGTGTATAAGTTTTGGTGTTTTTTATTAGGGTTCCGTACCCATAGGGTAAAAACGGGACCCTATTACTAAGACTCCGCGGTTTGTCAGTCTGTCACCAGGCTGTATCTCTTGAACCATGATAGCTAAACAGTTGAAATTATTACAGATGATGTATTTTTATTGCCGCTATAATAAAAAAATACTAAAAACAGAATAAAATAAATATTTTAGTGGGGCCCCCATACAACAAACGTGATTTTTTGCAGTTTTTTGCGATAACGGTACGGAACCCTTCGTGCGCGAGTCCGACTCGCACTTGGCCGGTTTTTATATAAACAAGTTTTTGTCACTTGTTGTCCTTAGGCTCACACAAAGGACACTATTAGACCTCTGGGGTCTATCTTAGAATGCCAAAATTAATAAACATAGATTCATTTCTTCACCGTAGTAAAATTTATTCAGTCTCTGGTACATTTGGTATACAGTGAGCTATGAGCAGTATCTGATGTTGTGTTAGACAATAAAACTTAGAAATACTCTTTCCTCACTTTGAGCTTGAGTCAGATAAGCAATCACTCTAAACTCACATTCAAAATTATCAGCATAGTGTCCTTTATTACAAAATGTCGTTTCAGTTTGACACGAATATTAGTCAACAAGCATTCCCGTGGGAGTTTACCTACACTAGTTAAGGTACTCGACCACTAGAGTATCCTTTGTTTCAAGTTCGGTAAATTTTATGAAACTGTCGGTAAGTGCTGGCTTTAAATTAAGTCAAGTATGACAGGTTTCTCTCGCGATTAGATAAACTAAGAGGTCCTCGACTCCTTTGTTGAATTTGAATAGTATTATGTAAACCAAATATTTGTGTGGTTGAGACAAGGGTTCTTGCTGTTAGGGAATGAAGTATCTTGAAAAGTACTTCTTAACATTAATGAAAGTGAGAGTGGACTAGTTCTCTATTTAGTGTGATACCTGTTGGTACAGTCTTATCCATAAAAATCTTAAATGATTCACTGTTGTCAAGCAGATTTTAGTTCAAAACCTCTATGGAAATTTTTGTTATCAGTTGCTTAAAATTTCAGCGTTTCTCGACTTTAGGGTTCCGTACCCAAAGGGTAAAAACGGGAACCTATTACTAAGACTGCGCGGTCTGTCTGTCTGTCTGTCCGTCTGTCACTAGGCTGTATTTCATGAACCGTGATAGCTAGGCAGTTGAAATTTTCACAGATGATGTATTTCTGTTGCCGCTATAACAACAAATACTAAAAACAGAATAAAATAAATATTTCAATGGGGATGAAATACAACAAACGTGATTATTTTGCCCTTCGTGCGCGAGTCCGACTCGCACTTGGCCGGTTTTATGAACAATATGACTTTAAAATAAGTTTCGTTGCTTCAGCGTTGATATATAAACGTCCTGAAATAACGTTTGCAATATCTGGTGTCTTCGTTATTCATTAATTATATCGAATCCTACAGCTGTTGTATGATTGTCACAATTCATTTTCAGTTACAGCCAGTGTACTAAGCAACGATGCAAATATAATAGCCATTATTGCTATTCTAAAGACATGCAAAACTGCCACAGTCACTGCAAATAAATCGGAAACCAAATTAGAATAGTCTACTGAGCATTCCGACGGCAAAATACTAAGCTGCATTACAATTTTCATCGCTCGAGCAATCACACACGGCTTTGATTTACGTAGGTACCGTCTTATCTCAGATGAAAAGCCGACTTCTCTAAGATAAAAGGAATAAATCACATGTCAGCCGACCGACTTACGCTGCACGAATCCTGAATCTCGTCGGGAAATACCTTCTCCCTTGAAGATTATCTACAACTTTATTTTGTTCTTTGTATTACTATCAATTTATTGTTCCTTATTGGACCACTGCTTTAGTTCGTTTGTTTTGATGTGAGAATTTCTATTTTGGTCGCTTGTCTGATGTTGGTAATAAATCTTCATGCTTCACGACTATACTATTTAAGTGTTCATTTAATACTGTCGAGTTTTCCTTACTAAGATTTTTTAGCAAGCGAAGTCTGCTCTTTAAATCCACTTAGCGTTACCAAAGGAAATAGTACCACATCTAAATAACCAGTTTTCACCTTCAATAATGAAGTTGTCAATGCGTTCGGAAGTATATAAGTAAGGGGCGCTAGGGCAGCCGGTCATTAGAGACCCAACACTCAGGACCGATAAGATAAGCCAAGTTCGGCCCCTTTAGTCCTTATCGTCACGTCAAAATATTTTATGTGCCGCGATTAGTGGCCGGACAAAAAACTGTAGGAGCAATTATTATGATTGTTTAGTAGTGTGGGAAGCACGTCCTGAGGATTGTGACTCCAGCTTTATAAGGTGACGGTGTTCCATTTAAAGGTGAGGGCAGTTGTCCTTGAGTGTGATCCCTTACTTAGCGCGGTTTTTTGCTTGATATAATGCTGTTATGATGGTCGCTTCGCCGTATATGAAACGTCGTGTTGGGGATCAAAGAGAAAATTTACGGTTCTAAGAAAATTGTTACATTGTGAAGTTTAGGACAACTTAAGTACAATAATCTTAATAATCTTTCACCAACTTCTAGAACTAAATCGTTATTTAATAACTCTTGGAAAAGCTGATTCTCCAAAGTGCTTGGCAATGTAGGTCATATATCAGACAAATTGCGTACAGTATGTTGTAAACAAAAATCTATGATAGCGGTCTCATAAAAAGGTTTTCGATACGCCTAAAAACTTATGAATAAAGCATAGGTATTTCAGTCATAACCGCCTTCTTTCGCAAAGTAACCTCGCCTATTCACTTGGACGTAAAAATGTTGAGCAGCGTTTTTAGCCTCTCAACACGCAAAGAAAGTAATGCTCGTAATGTTCGTATAATGCTTTTTCTATTTTCAAGCTAAGCCTGTTAGAAATTCATTTCAGAATATAAGTACTCTTTTTTTCCTTGTACTTTACATATTTCGTGACGAAGTGCTTAGAGATATGATAGGGTTTATTTTCTTCTTGAACATCAAAAGTTACTACCGAAAGAGTATTAATGGTTATTTGCCGTTACATTAAGATATTACTCAATACTGTTTGTATCATTACTTTTGAGCTGCTTGTAATATGTTGAATAATGGGTATGTTAATTTTCTTTTCTTAAGTAGGCTTAATGCTATGCATTAATCCTAGATAAAGTACTAAATTAAACAAGAAGAAATCTTTGTATATTATAACATATATCGTCTGAAGAAAGTCTGATGGTTGTGACAGTGATCAAAAGTGATTCACCTGTGGGTAAAAAAAAACATTTGATGACCAACACGGAAGGTGACAGCTGCCATTGTTTCATCCAAAATTTACCCCAAATTTTCCCAAATTGGACGTCATTCTGTTGCTTTTACGTAATGAGGTTTTAATTCTGAAACACCTTTTGTAAAGGTGACTGTGGAGTGGACTTTCAAAATGATCTTTTATTTTTACTTTAATAATTGTGATACCAACGAAATATGAAAATTGCTTTTTAATTTAATGTTGACTACGAAGTTTTCGAATAAACTTAGGGAGATTTAAATAGTTGAGAAGTTATTCAGTTGAAGTTAAGGCCAGTATTTATACTTTAATTAGTTATTTTAAATTACTTCTTTGACGATTTCATTAAAGTTTACTTCAAGAAGTTTGCCGTTTTGATAGTAATGATTAGATGTACTTTTAACTAATGATATTGACATTTGACTTTTCAAATTCCATTTCGTATAATTACTGTTTCTCTCTAAAGTTTAGAATCAACTTATGCCAATTAATATCGTTGATAATACCATTACAAGACTGTTATAAGCCAACGCTGTAATCTCACAAATGTAATAAGCAATCTACATTATAATTTCAAAAGTTAATATCGAGAGCACTACCACGCAGATGTCGAATAACAAGTTTACGTATTCGTAGTACGACACGTACCACTAAGTACGCCATTACGTAGCATTTCCGACAGTAAATTGCGTATCGATGTTACCGCACTATGTGATTTCACGGTGGAGCGTGTTAATTTTGCCAATATTACTATCGTTATATGCGAACATCGAGGGAACATACGGGCTGTTTCCTGCGTACCGCATGCTCTGATTGAACCCTATTTTGGATTAATATTAGAGAGTACGTTAACAAGTTAATTTCTGGATTTTATTATGATTTTTAGACGACGGGCGGAAGGTTTAAATTTTTTTTTTGCAATAAAAATGACTTTGCAGGCCTCTTTCACATACATACATAACCTCACGCCTTTTTCCCATGGGGGTAGGCAGAAACTACAGAACACCACCAGCTACGATCCTTACATACTTCTGTTGCTTCACTCACATTCATACAATATCTGATCATACACACACGCCGGTCATGAGTACTGCGCACCTGGCTCTTTCACTTTGAATGGCAAAATTTCTAAAGGTGACATTTAATTGAATTTATTTTATTTTTTGTGTAATATAATGATGTTTAAAATATCTGAATAAAGGAAAAGACTAATAATAATTAATGTTTATCAACGCGCTAGATAACATCGTTGAAACTTAAATCTAACAAGTCATTGTAAAGAACCATTAGTACCGAATGAATAATAAAAAATTAAAAACTGCCAAAAAAGCTGCGACACCTACAGCAATTACTGTTATTACGCACATCCATCGTCAACTGTCCAACAGAAATGCAAACCCATAATTTCCTAAAGTGCGCATTTAGGAGCACATGAGCAACATAAATTTGATCAAACAAATAGCTCGTTAGGTATTGTGGGCCAGGGATGTAACGGAGGCCATTTAGCGGAGTCAGAAGAAGGTTGAGATGGAGCTGGACTTTCGTGGATATAGAGGTACCTAAATCGTATCGCAGTTGGAAGAAATATTAAAAAATATCAATATATATTTTTTCAAAGAAAAGCACAGCCTATTGGGTAAGGCAAAAATAACAGACAGAAGAAAAATCAGCTTTGTAACTTTCTAGGTGATTTTTTAGTGACTCATAATAAAAACTGACACCATTAAACAGTTGCTCACTTTATACTGGACCTGGTGGCGGCAGTGACATGGAAGCAAAAGCTCGAAACTTTGTTTCGTTTCAACATCTTAAAACTTGCGGAGGTTGCGATCGCTTGCGGAAATTCCGCAGTTGCAGAGACGGAGGTAAAGTTCCGTTACATACAACCCTACTGTGGGCTACGTCACGGCGTGCCACCAGCTGCCCATTCATTGTCATTTACTTGGATGCTCTATTGATCCTGGTAGGCACGCTGGCTTATTAATATACTACAAGCCATAAACTTGTGGTGCCAATGTTCAGCGTATTTCCTTGGGAAAATACTCTGCGTGATAATATGACCAAAACACCGCTGGCTGTACTAGTTAAACCAAATTATACATGACGTTCCTCTAAATATTGTATTTATGTGACAGATAACTGGGTACTAGCGCAAGGTCCATATTTCTGTGAATTAGCCTCCGTCCTAGATACATGTTGGTGACACGAGACTGAGATTTTGATAGCCGAAATTGTAGAATTGTGGACCCGACCTAGCGAGTGTGTTTTCTATATCTGCTAGTGAAATTCGTGCCGCTTGCTGAAAGATTAGTCTCCGTTACTGTATAATATTTAGAATATTCATACTTACAAAGAGGATCTATGCCTTTATTAACTTTCACGTTTTAATTCAAATTCAATAACTCTATTTCGAGTGAAAATTCTAGGGTACTCGTAAGTAACAATGTGCATTTAAACTAATTGTTAATAAACAACAAAACGATACGGTGACATATGTAACTAACAGTCTACTCTGTCAGCAATAATTTTCAGAATAGTGTTAGGCTGTCCATAACATACAAAAACAACAACAAACAACACATAACAACAACATTTAATACAAACGACAAATCACTGTATAGTAAGCTACATAATGTACTTGTATTTGACTTCAAAGCTGTATAAATTACTCATAGTTATGATGTAAAGTCTGTTCCCTTAAACCTTTTTAATATCAAGATTTGTTCAATATTTTGGTGTCAATGACGATATGACAAAAATATTGATTTGTTTCGTCCATTCCTGTACAAATTACCAATGTGTAAGTTAATTCCCACAGCTTAGCTCTCCCTTTTCGTGATTACGTTGCATTTAGACAGTGGCCCACCCTCTTACCTAAAATGACATGTAATCGCCTTGGTCTCCAACCTTGGACCATAGCATGCGTAGACTCCAGAACACGTACAACTATCCTTTTGTTATAAGATCAAAGAGACACTTGGTACGCAGAGACGTGGCGTAATTGATGATGTCTTTTGTGCATTATTAAGCAACCGTGCCTTATTTAATAGTGGTATTACGTGTGATAACTCATTAGTCAATGTAGTTCGCTGTTCTATTTTGGTGAGTTATGGATAAAATATGATGTTGTTTGTTGTCTCTGGTTCTGCAGTCATTTGTTTTGAATCACGGACAAAGTCTTCTGTAACGACTGTTACTTCAACTTTGTTGAACTGTATATTTAATTCATTTTATATTTCTATGTTCTTTGTTAACGCCGAATATTATTCCACGGAAACGTAGTACAGGTATGAAAAGTCTAATGCCATGTCTTTATTCGGGACAGGGACTACCCGTTTGCCAAGGTTCATTCAAATCTGTTTAGCTGTTGAGGCGATAGAGGTTGATATATTGACAAGCATCTAAAGACTCAAAAGTACAGACTTCCATTCCACGTTGATAATAATTAGTAGGGCATTAGATAGAACAAAATAGAATAGGTTTAACTTTTGTAAAAAAAAAAAAAAAAATTCGTCCCAGGTGAGTAAAGGACATTTAAAATTACACCACTACCACTAACCCTTCGATCCCCAAGCGTGACAGCTAATAGCCAAATTAAAGTTTTTTACGCTCACCGTATTAAGTAGCGTAAAGCAACCTGCTGATTTGATTACCTAATTGTCCAGCAAACACGCACAAAAAATGTAACATGAGAGGTCACGTGAATGTTAATAATCACAGCCCAAACTATACACCAGCCATTTTGAAGATACAATGTTTACAAAGTAAAACAGCATGTTTTTAGGGCTCTGTTTAAGACGAATTCGGTATAGAATGTTGTATCTGTTGTTCATCGATTTAATTGAGTTAGTTCAGATGAAATATAGTTTGAGAACATAAAATATCAAAGGTCTAGAAGATTAGATTAGAACGAACTTAAAATTTTCATCTCTGCTGTCAGCTGATTGAGCTGCCAAGGCTTTGTTAGTAAATATTATACCTTCATGTTGATCAGAGTATAATTACACAGTTGTGGATCCTCTAGCGTTATATGAAACTGGAATAAAAACTATTAATCAGATCCTTCATTAAGCATATAGTAATTACTATCCATAATGGATAATCTGATAACGTTTTACGACATCCTCGTTATGAAAAATGGCGGCGAAAATACTTTGTTTTTTTAATGTTTTATTAAACACATTTAGGTCATCACATCACGGGTACCATGATTCTAGAAAAATATCAAAAAGTTGTAAAAGCTAGAATCAGCAAGATCACAAATGTATCCATATTTTTTAGTACAGATGTCTACAGTCAGTCGCACCGTTTAGCAAATCTATCTGAAATAAGAATTTAAAGTTAAAAGCGAGTCCAACTCTAGCCTGAAAATCTGTCGAACTTCAAAATTAAACTAGACCTTGACACAATCTTAACTTCAAATTTAATTAAGTCAACATTTACGATTATTCATAATTCTCCTCATTATTATGACAGTCATCAAGTCAGACTTTTTTCCAGCAAAACCAGGCATGTTCCTCCGTCATTGCTTGCAAAATCTCGTAGTCGTTACATCCCAAAATGCCGTTTATGGGTACCCACTCCACCGTATAACCGTAGCACACGTGTACGACACAATTCCGTACCTCCTCTAACAAGACACCCATAGCCACTCACCACTCACGCACACGCCACATACGGTGTCCGTATTCCGCACAACGCCACCGGCACGCGTACCTCGATGCATTTCGCATGCAGAGCGGGCCTTCACCCACGCCTGCGTCAGTTGTTCAGAATATCTAAGTTTAATGAAGGCTTTCGTGGGTTGCCGTGGGTCTCAGTGAATGATTAAGCTTATGCGTTTTACAGTTAACTTGTGGGGTGTAACCGTGTAGGGAACTGAATATTGCGGGCTAAACGGATGTTTAAGGTTACACTAGTCAAAAATTCTTTGAAAGAAAAATTCGCGGTTTAGTACGGAACCCTAAATGTGCAACGTCCGACACGCACTTCGCTGATATTTTTTAATATTTATTGGTGATACTTGTGTTAAGGTTACACTAGTCGAAAATTCTTCCATACAAACGTAGTCTAGGGATTTTTCCACTGTTTGACAATGTACGTTCAAAATAAAAAGTGATATCAATTTGTCTCATCATTATCTAGCCCTGTATGGAAGCAGAAAAGTAAAAAAAGAAAATATTTGAAAGTTATGAGCGTCGAAAGTTCCACATTTCGACACTAATTTTAACGCCTTTTTGGGCGCGAATAAATACCATAAGAAGACGGAAAATTGCAAAACGGCCTCGATACAGGGATAGATTAGTAGTTCAATAATGCAAATAATTTTATTTTGGACAGATAGATTTAGTCGTTTTTTCATGATATCTAGACTGCCAAAGGTCTGTTGTGAAAGGTCCGTCCTAAATCATTATCCATTTCGCAAAAATTTGCAAAAGTGTAAATTCGTACGCGAACTAGCTTCCTACTGCTCATCACAGCATCTATCTCTTCCGCACGCGTTGTCGGTCGATTTAAAATGCATTTTAACCCCGCGCACAAAATAGTTCGTGCCGTCGACTAGTGTACCCACAGAGTGTACCCTTAAGAAGAGAAGGTAGATTTGACTTTACCGATGGGCGATCTGTAACATTCGTTCAAAACTTACGTCGTAACTTGATTTTCCAAAACCTTCCACATCAAAGATTGTTAATTAATGTTTCATTTTATGTAGGTCCTGCGATGACCTCTCAAGTGATAAATGTAATATTTTTTATGACAGCATTTATCTATTATTTTGAACAGTCAAACGCACATCGTTGCAAGTTTTGCCAATTATAAAGCTGTACCTATCTACCTATATCAAACCTGCTTTATAAGTTCGTGATAATATATACCCGTAACATTTTTCCAAGCCACGTACCGTGGTACTCATCGACCCTCCTGGTGGCTGTCAATTCAGCAATCGTTAGTGTATCACAACAACTTCCTTTGTATCTTTTGTTCACGCAATTTGCGTCACACGAGAGCTAATGAAGCTGTCTGGGGCGAACGATGTGGGGGACCAGGGTTTGGACGTTGGGTGAAAGAATGGAATTGAGCAAATTAATATTAAGAGTAACAGGATAATGATGTGTTAATAAAAAAAGAGAAAGTGTTTGTTTGTTTTGTGCGAGAGAGCTGAAAGTTGTTGTTTCACAATTTCACATTTACCTAAAAACAGTATGGAAAATTAATATTCAATAACAGGATAATGATGTGACAATAAAATTAAAAAAAGTGTTTGTTTTATGTGAGATCTGGCAAAACTATTATTAGGAAATAGTTGCATATCTTTATGCCAATCTCACCTCTATATATAAAACTACATTCAAGTAAAAATTATTTTCGCCCAACAAACTTAGTGTCATATAAAATTACTAAGATACTTTACCAAACACACATTAAACCTTCATAAACCGACAAAAAGAGGAAAAAGTAAAGTAAAAAGAACGTCAAAGAAAAACTGAACAAAAATTATGCATGAAAAACACACAGTGCCGACAAAGACGTATTAATTTGCCACACTATGCAATTTTTCGCAAAAAAAAAAACTCAAAGCTATTATAAAAAACACGGTTCTTGCCATACAGGGCTATGAATAGGTAACTACGGTTCACAGTTTATACGTCAAACAGGTGGAAACAAGCCCTTTAATTAAACACCAGACTAGGGAATTCATTCAATGTCCGTACTGAATTGATTCACTTTACGTTGAGGTATAAAAATTTAATTAGCCACCTACCTGACAAGTCATCCTTGTCTTTTCGTCACTTGAGTAATGAGAGCGAGGTGAGAGGTCCGATAAATTCTTGGTAGCGGTAGGAAGTGGCGTCGAGGCGCATATCCGGCCCATTGTTGGGAGTACGGTCCTTGAACGTCTTTACTAATTAGTCAAAAGCGTAAGCGGTTGTGTGACGGTAATTACGTCATATTGTGGAGCTGTGAATGCTTTGTCACCCCGCATTGTTGTTAAACGTAATAATTATGCCAAAGCTATGGTATTCGTGGGATAATGTTATGACTTATTACTGCTTAAGTGAAGGGCTGGATTGCCTGTGTGATTTTAGCCATTTAGTCACTTAAATAGCAAAATCCTTTCCCATTTTCCAAGCAGTGTACTCAAATATAAATGTGCCTATTCTGAAAAGTGACAATCACGGCATCTTACAAGCAATGTTCTTCGTAAGGCTTCTAAACGCTTAATCTTTTCGCTTAGTCTCCTTCAGGCGGGTACAGGCGGCGGCTAAATGACGCGTGTAAGGCAACGCGAAGCAATTTGGCAGCAATTCCCGGGCCGGCTTAGTGCAATAAGACTTCACTATTTTTACGGAAAATATAATATTTGAACAGGAACATTGATCTTCAAATAGATCTGTTGTAACGGTCTAGATATTTTCATTCGTTTGCCAATATTTTGTTCAAAGAGGCTGCTAAGGACTTTTATGAAGATCAAAAAACCTTCTGCAATTTTAGCTTGGCGTAATAGGGTATTTTTAGGGTTCCGTATCCGAAGGGTCCAAACGGAGCCGACGAGATTGCTGTCACTCGCGTGTCCGTCTGTTTTTCCATCGTCTGCCATACAGGTTTTACAGACAAACGGTAAGAGCTATAGTCTTAACATTATCACAGTATCAGAATCTTGTTGATACAAAGCCACATAAAATGTGAATAAAAAAATGTTTTTAAGGTGGTAATGGGAGCTCCCATGCAGCAAAAATATTGGCAAACAAAGGAATGAGTATTTTGTGAATACCAAAGCCAGCGTGGCTTTGGTATTCACAAAATTTTGTTTCGAAAAATTTATTAACTTTCCATAAACCTATGAACTTGAAATTTGGTGATAATGTTTATTAATACGTAGTTAATTAAAAAGTGCCAATGTTTTGGTAAATCAGATTTTTCTTTGAAATACCCTCATTTCTTATAACAAGCAAATTTATTTTGCGGTTTGGTACGGAACTCTGAAAGTGCGAATTCCGACACGCATTTCGCCGGTATTTTTTTTAATATTTATTGGTGATACTTGTGTTAAGCATCGAACCTTATACTAACAAATATATCTTTCATGAAATATTCGCCTCTGCATTGCAAATTCTATACCTTAGCTCGAAAATCGTAACAAGACTACTAAATGGATATTGATCACTGTATTCCTGTACTGTACTGTAAGTGACAGATCACTAGACCGTAACTCGCAGTACTATTAAGTAACCATTTCCCTCGACCAAGTCCGCACAATCCCTTGGGACAATCAGTTACACAATATGCCTCTGCAATGTACATTCTATTTTTATTGCAGTCCCTGAACAATTAGCATGGGAAGATTAGCTAATGTGATTTTAGAATTGGCTCGGCTAGTGGAGTGGACGTAATTGCAAGTTAATATTGAGTACACGAGTGGTTGCTTTAGATTGCCGACCATTTGGTTGCCGATTTTACCATAGGTATAAACAAAATTGATACTGATTCAGAATTCGGAAAAAATAAAATAAAATAAATCATAGACTTTTCTCAGAACACAGGTGTAAAATAATGCTGAAAGATTTTATCAACAAAAGACAGTTTTTTTTTCGTTTATGGCAGACATAATTGAGAATAGCAATCCTGAAAACAGCAAAATATTTCATCCCGATTATCGCAAAACACTTTCAAAGTAAATAAACCATAATCCTCAAACTAACTTTTAATCCTTTCCTACTCAACTTTATTTTCGATTGCCAAACTTCAGCTTGCTATATAAATCTTACTATTGTTTTCATAATATAATATTGTAGCTTCACTGACTATTATTACGTAGTTACTCTTACAAAACAACTTAAAGATATTTGGCAGAGCTTTCGCCGAGTTTGGTTAACTCTAGCTCCTGAGAAGTAGCAATATTGAACCGTGCCAACAATTGTGTAATCAGTATAAGTATAGGGTATGGGGGAATGGACTGTCAACTCAAAGTATCGTAAATGGGTACGAAGTTATGTAGAAAATGTAAAAGGTATCAATACCGAATGGGGTACCATTTGGTCCCACGCTGGATATAGACTAACATTTCTAAGCCAATGTTTCTTGGAACTGAACGTTTGAACTGGAAACTGGAATAAAACTTTAAGTGGATTTTTGCCTCAAAGAACTTGTCAATTTTATTATAAAATAGTTTGTCTGAAGAAGTGTATGAGCTACATTTAAGTTCTTAAATGTAACTGCTGTGTATACGGGATCCCTTTTTTTGCTTAATGTTCTTATTCCTAATATTGGCATAACTGTTTTGGCATAATTTGTTTTGCCATAATAATACTTTGCCATATTTTTTTTTGCCATACAGTTTATGTTGGCATAATTATCTTGGAGGCTAATTTGTTTTGGCATAATTTTAATTCGCATAATGTTACCAGCCTCACTGACTATAAGCATAATAGTATTAAGGCATACAAATTAATAGGAATATCGGAAACAAATTTGGGTTATTTTACGTATTGTATTTTTTGTGACAGAAACGAATCGCTGCAAAACCGACTCCACGTAGACTAGTCTGCCCTACCCCTAGACCCCTAGAGTGTTATTTAAAATCGAGGCGAGGCGAGGCGACCCGCGAGCTGAGGAGCAGGTGGTTTTAAACACATCTGCGACGAGCAGCTCGCGCGGGATCGCTGGACCCCACAGCGCCGGAGCTGTGACTGAAACCATGCCTGCTTGCTGCTTGCTTGCATGCTGCATGCCTGCTGCATGCACGGTATATGCTTGTTTACAAGTTTTTTTTTTATTATTATCTATAGGGTTGCGCTTGACCACTGTCTCACCTGATGGTAAGCGATGATGTGGTCGATGGTAAAGCACGCTTGCCTAGAAAAAACCCATAATAAATAAATAAATAGATTGTAGCTATCGGGAAACACAGACTCGGGCAAGGAATGCCACTCCTTAGCTGTACGCTTAATAAAAGTGTCCCCAAAACGTTTTGTGCGTATGGGTGGAATGTCCACCATGTACCGATGACGCATCGCCGTATGTCTGGTTGTCCGATGATGGAACTGGCTGGGCGGAATTAAATCATGCAATTCCATCGCACACTCTCCGAAATGTAACCGATAAAAAACCAACAAGCTGGCAATGTTTGCATGCTGCATGCTTGCTGTATGTTTGCTGTATGTTTGCTTGCATGCTGCATGCTTGCTCCATGCATGGTGTATGCTTGTTTAGATGTTTGCATGCTGCAAGCTTGCTGCATGCATGGTGTATGCTTGTTTGCATGCTTCTTACAGGAAAAAAATCCAAAAACATATTTGGAGTTAATTATTATGCGTATTTGTTAAGCTTGAAAATAAAATATTTGAATATCATTATGCGTAAACAAAGTTATGCTTTAGAATGTTATGCTTAAACATTATTATGATTAGAGTGATTATGCTAAAAAATAATATGCGTAAGCTGTTATGCGAAAATAATGTTATACGTAAATGTAATTAGGATAAACAAAAATGTGCCATGTTATATTATGTCTAAAGTTTTTATGCAAGTGGATAGGGAACCGTTTGTACTCGTCCATATGAATGGATTCAATGTATCCGTAGTTACTTTCTGTTGACTTGTGTTATCGCTAGGGATCCAATTTATCTTTGAGGGAAATGAAGCGTGAAAGTAAGATGAAATCTGCACAATCTGTTACGCACTTCCATTCTTGATTTAAGTTTATACATTTTTTATGTCTGAATCTTTTTGAGATTACAGCTTAAAATGTTGTCGAAGATAAAAAACTTTTAAGTTTACATATTTAGTTTAACTTCTTTGCTTACATTTTACGTCTAAAACGTTTAAAGACTACATACACCCTTAGAATGTTGTAGTCGAAGATAAAGAACTTTGAGTTGAGTTCTATTTAGCTTGACATCTCCTACCTAAAGATTTCAAGCTAAATAGAACTCAACTCAAAGTACCTACTAAAAATATAACTTATTCCATATTTTATTAAACTCAACTGCCCACTCCAAAGACGCTCACAATATCCCATAATTCAGTAGACATACCGTTTACTTCCATTCCTAACCCCAGACGTACATCGTCGCAGGCACGAAACTATTTCAGTGGAACCTCAGCTTAAATAAAAGAACAAACTAAGGTGTCTGCCAAGACTAGCTAAGGTCTTGAATATTGCAGGCAGGTAGTGCTATCTCTTTCGCAAGGCCGATGGGTATATTTCAATATTTTATGTGTCTAGCCGGCTCGTGGTTTAACTTCCTTTAGAAGCATTTTGCTGTTTCTTAGTAGAAGTTGTTCCTGGAGGCTTTTATGACGGATTATTAGAAAGATTAACTTGTACTAGTCGGTCGATGAACTGAACTTTCTATATGTTTTTCATAGGTATGTATTTATAAATCCATAAAAATATGAAGACAGTATTTAAGCTCGCTATAAACGAGATAAAACGGATTGGAATGTTCGAAGGATATCTATCTACTGTTGCGCTGTCTCAATGATGCTAGAATTTTCGTCTAATAGATTCAACTCAATTGATTTGGTTCGATACTTTAAAGAAACAGATTAAATTAAAGAACTCCGTCTAACATAATATTTTCAATTTCAATGATCACTTTATTTCGAATGAAATTGATTCTATCAAATTCAATTGCATAATAATCGACCTTATAATCGTAAAAACATTGGGATTTTGAACATGTATAAGTGATAAAAATAAGATTAGTATCGTATTGACCGTTGTTGTATGATACGTAAATTATTTAAATTGAAACACATACATTTAAGATGTTATTGGTGTTATATTATTTTGGTAAGAAATATGAATCGATGGGTGTCATTCATGGATTAGAATCGATAATCGATACGATTTTTCGAGTAAATTTTTTGACACTTTCAGGAAATCATTCATGATTTTTTTCATAGATCTGGAAAAAGTTAAACTCGTAATAAGTAGATATTGACTAAACATATGTACTTGTTATGACACTTTCTAAGATATTCTGCGATGATTTTATAATAAATTATAACAGAAATAAAGTTTAACATTAGTAAATTAATCTGCTAGTGAGGTGATTATGGAAAAATGCTTCCTTCTTTCACTCACTTTTTTTTAACATACCACCTAATCAGTGCAATAACTTTTGAATCGACTTTTAATGACTTCTACACTTAATTTTCTGCCACGTAACATCTATCAGCACGAAGTCTGAAGGCATTCATCATAGAAAGTGGTACAGCTAGAACCAAACCTAATGGCGGTTCGTGACATGCCGCGGGTATTCATGTGACAGCAGAGGTGAGGGGAGGAGTACAGACTGTGTAGCGAAAAGTGAACTTCACAGGCGTCATTAAGTTTGTTTCGTAAAACAATTTTAACCCGTCGCTGTCTAGATTATTACAGTTGATAGCGAACTGTAATTATTGTGTGTCGTACAATACACACTGTAATTTGCAGTGCTGTATTACTGTAATAGGTTTAATATGTGTCGGTCTTTCTGTCTGTATATTTGCTACTTCGGTCTATGTTTTGTTTATTTTTTCATTAAGTGCAGACGTTAAGGTGACTAGTTAATAAGTTGAGTTTATTATGCTCTTAATAGATACATGTTTTCAATTAAACTTTACAGCATTGCTATTCGGGGATAAATATAATGACCACCTAAAATTACTTTGTGACCATAACCTCTATTACCTAAAATTGTACTATGAAACCCAAATTTAGTAAATTGATCACCAAATTTTAATAGCAAATTATTGCGCTATTTAATGTTGTAAAATAGGTTAGGTTAGGTTAGAACTGTGACCAACCGCGCGCGAGCCGAGCGAGCAAAGCGAGCGGTGCCGCGGCAGCGGCCGGCGAGCGCTACTTCCAAGTTGCTCCCAGAAATTTTATAATCTTTTTGGTCATTGGTTTAATTTTGGTGATCATTTACTACTTTTGGTGATCATTTACTACTTTTGGGTTAACAATGATTTATTTGGAGTCATTTTGCCTAAACAGGATAGCGAGATGTTAAAACTTTGGTTATAATTTTACAATAAGATGCGGGTTTAATTTTGGTGATCATTTACTATTTTTGTCTGTTATATGTTACTATATCTGGTGGTAAGTTAAACATAAGCCTTGCTATTCTGTAGACAACTCACCGTGATGACTTAGGTGAAGTGAGGTTAAGGTTACACTAGTCGAAAATTCTTCCATACAAACGTAGTCTAGGGATTACTCCAATGTTTGACGATGTACATTCAAAATAAAAAATTATATAAATTTTGTTTCATCCATCTAGCCCTGTATGTATGGAAAAAAAAGTAAAAAAGAAAAATATTTGAAAGTTATGAGCGTCAATAGTTCCATATTTCAACACTAATTTTAACGCGTCTTTGGGCGGTAATAAATACCATAAGAAGAAGGAAAATTGCATAACGGCCACCATGCAGGGATAGATTAGTAGTTCAACAATGCAAATAATTTTATTTTGAAAATGTACATTTAGTCGTTTTTTCATGATATCTAGACTCCCAAAGGTCTGTTTATAAAATTTCGCGCGCTCGTTTTCGTCCTAAATCATCATCCATTTCGTTACAAACTTGCAAAAGTGCTAATTCGTATGCGAAGTAGCTTCTTACTGCTCATCACAGCATCTATCTCTTTCGCACGAGTTGTCGGATGATATAGCATTTTAACCCCGCGCAAAAAATAGTTCGTGCCGTCGACTAGTGTACCCTTAAAGTGCTGTCAGCTGTCAGTGATGCTAGGGATGGTCGAAATGGTACATTTACAATGATATCGACAATCGGGTTTATCGAATATGATTAAAGCTATAGAAAATGTTATAACTATAAAAAACTCGTATTTATGATTCAACTATTAAGAATACGACGAAACCCAAAAAAACGAAAACCATTACGGAGGTTTCCGACGTTGGACGAAGTCGTTGAAACGGAACTGGGCAGGACACCTGGCAAGGCGCTGTAATGATAGGTGGAGTAAGGTTTAGACCGAATGGCGTCCAAGGACTGGAAGAAGAACTATTAGTGATGGTGATTGACAGATGATATTATTGACATTGCGGTAAAAACCTGGATGAGCTTGGCACAGGAACGTGGTGATTGGTACAAGAAGAGAGAGGCCTATGCTCAGCAGTGGGCAAAGATGGGCTGGTGGATGATGATGATGATGATTACTTAAGAATTAAAAAAAAACAAAACACTTGATTATTTAATTTAGGTACCTTCTTTAGGTATATTTTATAGTAGATACCTAACTCATTACTTACCTATTCCAGGCCAATAAAAATAACAATTGCAGACAACCAGAACCTACTTTATTTAATTAAACGAAGTGATATCACTTTATTAGATCGTCACGTATATATAGTGTTAAAATACTTTTTTTAAATAAAGTGATAGGTGTTGAAGTAACGTATAAATTATTGAATGACTGATGGCTCAAGCAAATCAAATAATGGTTTGATTAAACAAACCATTATTTGATTTGGTTAATATATTTCTTTGGCAAATTGGATAACAGTATAAATGTGTGTACCTACCTATGTTTATACACAATCTGTTTTTCCTGAAAGCTACAACCTGAGGGTCTTTAAGTTAACAGTGAATAGGTTACTTCTAGGCAAGCACTCTTTACTGTGGACCACATCATCGCTTACCATCAGGTGAGATAGTGTTCAAACGCGAGTCTGTCAATAATAAAGAAACAATCCGCATTGTATTTTTAAAGATAATTCCACGTATACGTACCTAATAGGATTTGGTAACCATAATTATTTGTAGACTAAAATAAACAACCATTGCATCTTCCCATTCATTAAACCGCACTCATCTTTCTTATCTTAATTGCTTTTTATTTTGACTTAATGTATATCTAGATAACCACACTACAAATATCGGTAATAACTCATCGTTTTCAAGTACTCCATCTAAACTAACCGTTTAATAGATCAAAGACAAAAGTCATAAATATTTTAATTGTAAAACGCTTGAGCTATTCTGGTGACATCTGTAATTCTGATTCGTTCGGGCACGTGAATCATAACAGCAAAATTTATTTGAATACAAAGTAGTATATGTCTTGTACTAAGGAACTATGAACAAAGCCTAGGTACCTACCCACTGACTCATTTTTAATTTTCGATTTTACTAAGCCAAACTTACAAAGTCGTAAAGCTAGAATAACACAGCTTGCCAGAAATATAGACTATCTGGTTGAGGTTTTGTAGTATCGTATTTTGGGGTTCCATCGCGGGGTCAGGGACAGAGCTTCGTAATATGCGTGAGCGTAATCGTAAACATGAAAAGCGGCGAGCGTAAATAGCGCAAGCGGTAAGCGTAAATCTTTTGAGCGATCGTTAAGCACAAACGCGCTGTGGACGTCAATTTATCGATTGCATTACACTGCGACCGCAATGCTGTAGTCCCCAATTTTAATTATTCACTTGCCACCTACATTTTTAACCACACCCCATGTTTGGAAATTTCACGTGTACAAAACTTTGCCGAGCTGTCATGAAATAAAAACCAAAGATAGAATATGTCTGTGGTAATTTTACCAACAAAAATACGTTAGGTTTGACGTTTCTGTCCCAGCAGTTAAAACAGTAATTACGAAAGAACCCGTCTAACGTTTCCCCGGGGTATTCTACTAAAACGTAATTTACGCCGGCCGAAATTCGAGGGGTATCTACAAAAAAGCGAGCCGTATCTACATGTCGCTTGCATTCGACGACGCGACTCATTTCTGAGAAGACAAATTACGGAATCCGTGGCAGTCGGCCGCGTAAAAAATGCAGCAATTAACTACCAGACGACGGTACCGGAATAACCATAACTATTTCGGGTGGATGATCATTTCGCTCGTTATTTTCAACTGTTTACGTTTTTTTTTGTCAACAAATAGTTTTAGGGTGGGAATATACAAATTATAACTAACATCTTCTATAAAACATCAAAGACAAATACTTTGTAGACAATTCTGGATCGTTACTTCATTCGAAGCGACTTCATTCAAAGGATGTTTAATTCTAGCTTCGTATTTAATGTCTGAGTGTGCGAACGTCTGTAAGAAATAACAAATGATCTTGGCCAATATTAATGCGGTAGCTTCTCTAGCTCGAGGCGTATGCTCGTTTAAACCACACAGATTTATGGTCCATAAGCCAGTCGAAAAGTAAATCGTAAAAACGAGAGGCAGTTTGCACTTGCAATGCCAATAAAATAATAAAGCAATAAAAATATATTTATTCAACTCAACGGGGCGCATGTTTCAACCGTGGAGAGGTTAAATTGCTTCCATTCTGGGCGATAATTGTCAGTTATTTTGTAATGGAAGGGTAAATTATGAAATGTGGTTGTAAGCGGTTCGATTAATGTAATCAAAGTCGCTAATGCCGCTTAGATAGCTGTTGTCAATTAATTATGAAGGCAAAATGCAGTGTAACATAATCAGTTATTTATCACCGGTGTGTCAGAGCAAGTCGTTTGTCAATGGTGAAACCACGGCGCTACATCTTGGGTATTCGTCACCACAGTTACTTTTTAAATACATTATGAACCTTAGCCAACTCTGCATAAGGGGTTTTATTGGACAACCTGGGCTTATTAGTTGTGGTGATGACAACCTGAGATTACCAGCTTATCTGATTTCATCGTCTTGAAAGTCTTATTTTTAACTTAAACAAACGTTGCTTATTTTAAAAGCGCCGACAGAAAGCTTTATAATCAAGCCATAAATATACCATGAACGTTCCGCAATTGCACCGCAGAGTCACTTATATAAAACATAGGAATGTAATGAGTGCATTAAATTTACAACGCAAATACATGGCTCCCAGCGCGCGTACAGATGGTTAAATCAAAAAGCCGCCGTCAATGCGTCTGTCTTCTTGTGCGACGAACAGAATGCAATCCATGCAGTGTTGGCTCCCACAATCAGGCCGGCAACCGCCCGACTAAAGAGAAGAATTCAAACAACGGCTTTTTGAACGGCCCTTCACCATTCAAATTAGCTTAATGCGTTGAGCACAAAGCTTTGCGATAAGCGTGGTAACCGGGAAGCTGCTCGTTCCGACAGATCGCTTAGATATTTTTAATCAAAACATTTCGGAATCGTGTCGAACTTTTCTGAATTGACGGGTTATCGAATCGAAGTTTGGGAAGTGTCAATAGCGTGATTTCCTTTCATCATTAGGGGTTTTTGTATGAAGAAAGAGTTGTGCCTCGAGTTCCGGCGCAGACAGTCGTCTCAGTAGTGACGTTTCTGAAAATAGACAACAGATGTAGGTATCGTTTGCAACCATTCGTCGTCGCACAACACGCGCGCTCGACCGTTGACAGATTGGACGTTTTATATTTAGAACAACCATCCTTTATTTTGAACCGTTAATGAAATATAGTCTGCCGATTTTAATGTTTATTTTTGTTTATTCAGCTGCTGTATGATTTGTTTCTCCAGATTTGTCAACAAGACAATTTTTTTTTTTGTTATTCAAATTACACTATTGAGAAAAACTTGATGCAAATAAAGCCGAGATGACGATTTTACCAGCCTCATAAAAGGTGACGGCGAGAAACGCGTTTTGACTTCCGATGTCAATACTATCAATTTCAATATGTGTTTTCCATAGACAGTTGTGTGTCGATGTTTGCGGTAAAATATACGAATGGGGAATATTTACGATCAAACGATTGAGTTTCTGTTGAATGTGTAGCATGCTTCCATTCGGCTGTCACTTTCTACCCACGTGTTATTCAAATGCTTTTGTTTATGCATTATGTGGTTTATGGACAACGGAATACGCCCGCGATTCTACAAGAGCCTATCTTTTGTAAAATATTTCATAATGTCTATTGAATCCGTTGCCTTTGCCCATATAATATTTTATGACTCAGCATTGTAGTACTGCACTCGTAATTTTGAAACACTGGTGTTATTGGATGCCACAAAATGTGAAAATATTAAAGGTATTCTGGAATTTGTGATTTCGATATTGGTATTATAATATGATAGCTATGACAAAAATATAAAGCACGAATTCTAATTTTTTTCTTAATTGTAATTTTTTTCACACATTCATTTATGTTTACCATTTTAATAATTATGTCTGTTTAATTGAGTTACTTTTAAACTTGTCAATATAATTTTCAGTTTGAATTAAAAAGAAATACAAGCTTACAAGCGAATATAATGACATTACAACTCATAAATTATGATTACGTGACCAACATTTATTCACAGCTTAAATCGTCAATATTTCAATAGATTGAATTGAGTTGTATCTAAACATGATTTGTGTTTGACAGAAATAGTTTCTAGTAGTTTAACGATATTGAATCCATTTTGTAGGTATCTGTTTTTATAAATATACAAGCATCTGGCACCTAAAAAATTGAATACTGGTATCAGCTGGTTGGACTGGAAGCTGACCTCAACATACTTGGAAGAAAAGAAGTATAGACAGTGATGATGATAGCAGGTATCTTATTGAAATACTATAGTTATGTAGCAATATCAGAAATGAAGACATCCGCAAGAGAACCATGGTTACCGACATGGCCCGAAGAATTACCAAACTGAAGTGACTGTGAGCAGGGCACATTGCTCACAGAAAGGATGGCTGTTGGAGCCGAAAAGTATTGGAGTGGCGACCGCAAACCAGAAGATGTTGGGTTGGAAGCCCTTCACTAGGTGGGGCGACAATCTGGTCAAGGCTGCGGTTGTACGGTGGATGTGAGACGCACAAGACCGATTAGTGTGGCGACGCTTGGAGGAGGCCTATGTCCAGCGGTGGACGTCTTTTGACTGAAATGATGATGGGTATGATGATTTAGCTATTTATATGTTATGTGATTATTTTTTCAAATTGGTTAAAAATAACACTAACTTACAAATATTTTTTTCCTTGCTGACTACTATAGATGGAAACACTTGAAAAATTCAAACGATGCTTCCGAAATATCTACGGCATTTTTTTACGCCTCTCTATCTTATTTAACTTATCCGCATATATCACGCCGTAAGCCCCATGACTCATGGCACGTAATCCCTTGTTATTTCACAACTGTGTTATTATCCGATATTATCATCATGGGCCAGCGTGGGCTATGTTTACCCATGTTCTATGCAAGTTCAACTGCTGAGGAAACAATACGTCATTGTCAATCTTCACTCAACCAATTAAATAAATAACCTCCGGTTTGTCTGTAATTTCTTTGGCTGTCACTTCGAATTAATGCTTTCTTACTTCATATTCATCACGTTCTTTTGCGTCGATTAATTTACTGGTTTTTTCGTTTGTGTTTATTTTGTAATTAATTTGATGTTCATCAGATTTGTTGGGACCAAAATGACCGGAAACTTTTTTTGTAGCTCTAAATATAAATTAATATTTTATTCTGAAAACGTTAATGTAGCAAAGTAAACTCCTGAATTATCTACTAGAATAGCCAATTAAACCAGCCAAAAAGATAGGATAAAGTGAAGTGTCGCTAGCACTCCCAATTCTCCTTTCCAATATGCAATTTAAACTAGCACAAACTTTCACAAACTTGAACTTTATAAGAGAGGAGGCGCGTCGTCGTTTTTGTGTTTCTCTACAATATCAATATCTTGCAGAATAATATCTTGCCCAACGTAATATAATATGAGATGGGACTGGCGTAGTATTTTATTATCTCAAGAATACTCCAGACACGCATCATCTATGACATCAAAACTCAATATCCGTTCAGTACATTTGTTATAGATTTCACATTTCCGTCTTGGCTAAAGTGCTTCGCTGTACCATTTGCCACGATAAATATTTTGAAATACAACTCTTAAGTCGACTTTCCAATACTAGTTGGCATTAAATTTTATGAGTGTATGGTAGTCTTATTTCATGGGTTATTGTTTGGGTAATCTTCTGGTAATAGCATATCGTGTTTTGCGCATAGAGTCTGTGCGCTGTTCAGAGATTGGGGAATTTCTAGTTTGCAGTTTCATTTTAGTCCTTACACTATCGATACACTCATTGTGAAAGCAATTACTTTCGTAATGGCTGTTTAACGGACACCCAATATTGGCAACAAACATAAAATTAAATGCTTCACTAAATGGTTCTGCTTGAATTTTGAATACGTTTTGCTAACCTATATTTCCGAGTTGGGAATGCTAAAATTTTGTGGTATTTTAGAGCCACTGTCGGCAGTATGCCTATCGAATGATGAAAAACCAACACTATTTAATTTTATAAATGCAGTTAGTTTAATCAATTTAAGCACCCACGTAAAATGTTTACTAAATTAATTCTCTTCACGATTAAATAAACTGATCGGAGCTTCTTCGTTATTTTTTTATGCTTAAACAGGTTAAAATTTACGCAACACTTTCCTGGGGCTCCGTTGTAATAAAATATATAATATAATAAGTGACTTCCAAGAAAAATCCAAAAAACCATGTTTTAATTTTTTTATCAATTTTACGTCATCTACTATTCTACGTCATCTATACTAATATTATAAAGAGGAAAGATTTTTTTGTTTGGTTTTTTGTTTGTACCGAATAGGCTCCGAAAACGGGTCCTGTGGGATATGAATACTCATACATATTTAACGTTAGATATAGCTTATTTCGATATAGCTTATTTCGTTCTCTGGGACCTCAACTACATCATTATCAATTGGAATAACGATCGATTTAGTAGTTTTGTTGTGATAAAAAGTAACAATCAGACAATGGGAGAGGCAATGTTCATTCCGTAATCAGCAACTTCAACCTCTTATTCACTTCACTTACATCTAAAATCTTCTACAACAAAAGCATGAATGAATTCAGCCTATTCTGGCCACAAAGCATGGAGGGCAGGTGAATATGTATATATATCGTGTCAGAGTCGCATCGCATCGGCTCCGTGGCACGCGGAACCTCGTCTTATTGTGCGACCATTTGTTTTGTTTAGCGGCAGACGGGACGCGTTA
The DNA here is from genome assembly GCA_948252205.1 of Orthosia incerta. NCBI lineage: Eukaryota > Metazoa > Arthropoda > Insecta > Lepidoptera > Noctuidae > Orthosia > Orthosia incerta. Next base: position 16,464,547 of record OX411748.1, read on the forward strand.
TTTTAGATTCGCCATCTTCGATGTTTCGATTCGAGCACGGCTTGTTGTGAATTGTAGATTTGGTCTATGTCGTTATTAGAATAGGACAACATGGTATTCTCCTACATAGCTACTTTATCTTAAAGCGTATATTGCTTAACGACATTATAATTTTTTGTATTACTCTTTTCTATGTCTACTTCTTGTATTTTCTTCTACTTTTCGTTTTCTGTATCAAATGTACACTTTTTCTGTTCCATACATTTTAAGTGGCTTGTATTTTTTATTCCACTGCTTTGCAAACATCTCTTCCGGGGTTTTTATTTTTACTATTGTTTATTTTTAAGCTTATTTCTCATGTCTCCTCTGCGGGTCACAAATAAATACTTTTTCTTTATTTTCTTTCTTTCTTTTCCGAGACAGAATTAATCAGAAATTTTGCGATTCACTTCTTTAAGTTGTTTAACGATGATCAAAAAGAATTCCTCACTCAGTCACCCATCTCACAGGATAATAAATATCCCCATTTTGATTATTCAAAGTAAAGAAGACACCGTCTTTCGTGAAACTCGTCACTCCCAAACTCTTGCTTGAACGAAACGAGAAGTTTGAATCCCGAGAGTTTTGAGACGAGAGCTCTCGCCCACATGTACCCATGTATTTGCAAGTAATTGAAAACTCACATGACAGCTATCAACTCAGGTTCTTTCTGTTTGAGAAAAAAGAAAGTATTTCATTATATTCTGTAGAATAACAAATTACTGTCACTAATAATTTGTTCGCTTATTCTAAGAAAATTTTCCTGACGGTAATTTGATTGTTGGCTGCTTGGTGGTATCTGGAAGGATAATAGTATTTTATTAATTAATAATAATTATTATTAGTTATATTTATAACTATAAGTATTTTCCTTTTGTTTATTTAATAGTATTTAAAAAATAGAAACAAATTCGCATCATAATTTGTACAAGATAAAGCATCTTTTCGGAACTCGGACGGATGTGCTACCCCAGCTTGAAAAAATCTGAATCACAATCTGTTTCCCATTTATATATAATCATGAACTTTTCCTAAATAAAAATAATTGCACTCATCCACAAAAACCCAAAGAAAATTTTTCTCCTTTTTAACTTAATTTCGCTCGCTCTATTTCAGAAATTCTCATTCCTAATGTAAGTTAAGTAGCGCCACATAGTCCATTGTCTCGCATTTTGTGTTTTGTTCTCATCCGGGTCGGCTTGTAATGCTATTTTAGATTCGTGATCTCTTAATAGTATTTGCTATTCCAATACTTGCTACTGAATAAAGGCGTTTAGAAAATCATTGTTGGAAATAAATGGCTTGGGACAGGTTTTTGTGCTGATCCTGTTACTGATAAATTGGTTCTTATGGGTTCTTGCAAACGAGTTTACCTACAAATAATTTAGTATATGGTCTAGTACCTGTATTTAATTTTCTTTATTGTTCTGATAAACTAACCGAGATTGTAAGGCCCGCGTAGAGAGGTATCAATACGCCACTGATGCGACAAAGTGTTTTCATAGAAATTGTTCAGAAACTTCCGTCACATCTAAAGAGCTTGCCGGTCAGATCACCGTTTAGAATTTCAGTGAACTATTTCTAGTATTTGACCCGTATGATATGCCATACAATAGTCTAAGTTGGCTTCGCTTGTAAGTAACAACATTTAGGTTAGGTTATATTTTCTTGGTAATATGTGTACCTTAGTTAATTTTCTTGGACGTCAATTTACCTCCGTACTTAGAACGCCTTATTATTGTACGAAAACCGACGAGATAATAATACCCCTTCGTATTATTAATTCGTATACGGAAAATGTCTAAGCAGTAAGTAAAGAACGAGTAACTCCAAAACACAATTATCATGTAGGCAGTCCGTCGGCTCCCTACATGTCTACAAATTCTTTCAAATTTGTCTTTCCGATAGTTAAAACGCAGTCTTATATCGAAGGCCAAACAAAAATAAAGAAATTTAAACTCGGCTAATAAAATTTATATCTGTTAGCCTTATATGCTGGTTTAAGATCAAAGGATTTCTTACCACTAGTCTTATCAGGTATTTAATAAATACTTCACCAGTTTGCACAATACTCTGTTGATAGATTTAATGCCAATCAATATTAAGAAACTGGTTCAGAAGACTTATTTCACGTTTAGCAGCAATCAAACTGCAAACCGTACTGCGTTACAGGCTATGAGACTAGTCTTGCTAGATTGATCTCCAGTTAGGTGTCCCTACAGGACCGATAGCTGGTGGAGGAAACAGTCTTAGAGTGGAGACCGCAAATGGTCAAGAGTAGCATGGGACGCCCCCCAGCTAAGTGAATCGAATTGAACCTTTAAAAGATAAATCTGGGATATCTATACTTCTATACTAATATTATAAAGAGGATTTTTTTTGTTTGTTTGTACCGAATAGGCTCCGAAACTACTGGACCGATATGAAAAATTCTTTCACCAATCGAAAGCTACATTATTCCTGAGTGACATAAGCTATTTTTTAATGCCGAAAATGGGTCCTGTGGGGTGGTCCACGGGAGCGAAGCCACAGGCAACAGCTAGTATTGGATATAGAAAGTGGAGGATCGAGGGCATGGGAGATGCCTATAATATCAACATTGGCCTTCGATAGAATGAGCTTTTGATGTATCCTCCCACAAGAAAAAAATCGATGCCACTACCCACAGAACCCTCATCTGCCCCCATCTCAATTTATTTGTGTTAGCACAGTATACTTCTTCTTTCATACATATCTACTCACTCTCCCATCTGTTTCTACCACATGTTATACGATCGTAAAATTAACAGTGAATGATTTCGTTCCTAAACTTGAAGTTAATTATGTTAATGACTCGACATTAATGTGAGAAATTAAAGTAACAGCATAATCTTTGACGATTTCAATCGTGTAAACAGGTTTCGAATCAATCATCATTAAAATATCTAGGATAACATAGATGTCTTAGCTGTTTTATTTGGTTCGATTGACAACTTTTTTCTCTATATTTATACCTAGTAGCATTGCTGTTTGTTCTATACAAAATGTGGAATCGGGAAAAGGGTATGCATCTGTAACCGCTTAGTTACATCTGCAAAGAGCAGAAAACTTTGAACATCCCTCATCAAATTTAATATGCGACTTTATTCGCAGTATTTTTCAAAATTAGTTCTTTTTACTCAGCTTTGTTTACATGGATATTGTTATGGTAGAATGTGTGCTTTTTTAGGATAAAACGTAGTATCAGAGCATTCCCACCTAAATACAAAAAAACTACCTCTGTACAATACTAGTTTAGATAGCTAAACATAAATCTAAAACAAAAGCAAATTGTTCCACGAACACAAAATACTACTCTTCGTCGCAAGTAGATAAATGTATTAAAGCTTCAGGTTCGCTCAGACGGAACGTAAAGGCACAATACAAATCGATAGACCGTCGCATAAAGTTTTCACGATCTCTAAAACAAACATCTCTTCGCTCTACTACATACCTGGTACATCTTATGTGGAAGCCTTCCTTAGCTATCGTGTTTCTGGGATAAATTAATCCTGTTATACTGTTAATACGTATTGTACTGGGACGAAAAGACCACCCCTTCTCTTCCCACGACTAGTGTATCAAACGACTTGGGGATTATATGGGGTGGCACCTTCATCCTGTATTTGTACTGCACACCAATTGTTTATTGGCAATTGTTTTAAGACTAAGCTTCGTTTCTATAGCTTAGTATATACACATATTCGCGTCTTGTCGATTTTGTAATCAGAAGGACAATTCTCGTAGGTACTAAAATCATTCACATTTAAGTCGTAATATCATCTCGGTGACAGTCTGTGTCGAAAACTTCTCGGATTTAAATTAGAGGAGTTTTTAATAGTTTGCGGCTGAGATGCGAATGTTCCTTAAAAATACGGAAATTGATCTCATGAAAATTCATGTTAACGCTTTCAAATATTTTAGTAAAACAACACACTATGAATATTTGTCTAAAAGCTGACGCGACAAAAAACGTAACTCTCCTTCTTCTCAGTCGGATAATTAATACTGCATCGAATACCTTGGGGTCCGTTGAACCCAGCATACAATGGATGTAATGGCACAACATGAGCCGACAGGCGTCTGCTTCACAAAGGCTTGGACTGTCACAGACCGCCGCGGCTAACTAGGGATGCTGGGGAGTAAGTGGCTGGCACTGTTGGGCGACTATGATTGGTACTTTTCTTTATTTTTGAAAATAGGGTCAAAGAAAAGTAAACATAAAAAGTCACACTATATAGACGCCATCTACCTTTTACTAAAGAGGTAAAATTAAAATCATTTGATTTAAATCATTCCCTTATAATATATTATTTACCATTACCGTCAGAGAGTTTTAATAAAAAATCATAGAATAATTCTAATGACTGGGTTATAAAAATATTCTACATGATTTGCTAAGTGGAGGTTATAAGTTTTCTTAAGCATTTGTGTACTAATTTACCAAAACGTCGCAGTAATAATAATTTAATTTTTTTAAACAATTTAAGAAAATATGAGATATTAAACTAGCAAAAGCCTAAACGAAATTACAAAATGATTTTAATTCTTAATCTAATCTCTAGTTATTTAGATCGAATTACAGTAATCCAATTTGGTTCTGATGGGTCGTCACCAAAGCTTAGTCAGGAGCGCTTAGCAAGGATTTGACACATTGAGGCGTCGATTTATATGGTTTCCTGAAATATTTATTTCGTTGCACATTTTTTGAGTCAGTTTTAGGAAGCACTTTTTTCAATAAAATACTGAGATAGATATGTTAGTTTGATTGATAAAACGCCTAGTTTGCGTGAGCTACATGATTACTCCAATTTCCGCCAGTAAACAATCCCAAAGAATAAATTCCTCACAATACAACCCAAGCCATATACTTACATCACCGCGTCCGGGACCAGTTTTATGACAGAGCCTTAATGGTGACTCCTAGGTTGTCCGCATCTGTTCCTTGATGAACATAAATTACCGATTAAACCAGTATTTTACTACCTATTATATTCATTTTGTACTTTTATCCCCAGTGAATGCATCGTTTATAGATTTTTTGTAGACTTATTATGCGCTAAAATTGGACGCATGCGATGTTGAGTGATTATCTGTGCTCTGTGTTTAACTTAAATTTAAAATAATAATGTTGTACTAAAATTGTAATAATAAGCATGTACGTAGTATCATCATCTGCCTAGCCTTTTTCCCAACTATATTGGGGTCGGCTTCCAGTCTTACCGGATTCAGCTAAGTACCAGCGTTTTACATGGAGCGACTGCCTATCTGACCTCCACAACCCAGTAACTGGGTAATACGGTACACCTTGGCGAGACTGGTGTCAGATCTCAAGCTTCTGACTACCTGTAACGACTGTCAAAGATCTTCAAATGACAGCCGGGACCAATGGCTTAACGTGCTTTCCGAGGCACGGAGGAAACTCGGTATGTTGAAATGGTCACCCATACACTGACCGACCTCGTCAAGCGTTGCTTAACCTTGATGATCGACCCGTGCGGCTGTTATTATTTCCATGAACGTAGTATATTAACTTATAAAAGAAAAAGATTAAAAACAAAGTGGTTTTTTATGAATAAATAAATAAAAATATTACTTAGTAAAGGTAAGCAGCCAGCTTACTTTTTAATAAAGCAGAAAATTCAAACGTCCCTACTATGCAAAGCTAAAACTTTTTGAATATTTAATTTACATATTGTAGTGCAGCGTTCCCGTGTGGTGGAGGCGACACGTGTAAACTGTCCTACGAACAAGAATATTCGCTCGAGCACCTATGAAACACAAGTTGCTAAAAGGCAACAAGCAAGCTCGACCACAAACGCTGTTACATACACTACACTACATCAATTTTATTAACGAACCGACAATTTAAAGCAAACTAGAAACTCATTTAGTGGCCATTACCTCCAACTAACTACCGGTAAGCAGATTAAAATGCATGCCAAAAGTTTTAAATTTATGTACCGGACGCTTTCTTCAATTAAACTTGTTATAATGAAACTCTGGAAAAACTGAGTAAATTTCTGCGAAGAGACGACGCAAATAATTCCCAAGTTTTGCAATTTATACTCATTTTAAAGTTGAGTTCGATGGCGCAGACGTTTCGCCAGTAACCCACGACCTGAATTGATTATTTTAACGCTTTTCGGATCTTTTCAACTTGATAATTTCGTCTTCCTTGTTACTTGTTGTGTTCGAGTTTAATCTAAGTCAAGGAGTTTGGTAATCTGATATTTTAAGGTGACATTTTGTTATTTTGCTTCGTAAAATAATATCCCAATTTTGATTTCACTGGGCAATGCTCAAGTATTCTGCAGCCATTGTTCTAACTTTTAACAAGTATTTTAGGTGTGATGATTTTATGTACCCTTAACCTTTCATTAGTACCGTACGTTTATTAATTACCGAAGAAATGCATTTCAGTGCGTACCCATATAAATTACACACATTTATTTTCATAAACATTATAATAATTTATTATTCATTATGTTAACAAAGGTACACAAAGATAATTTAATGAAAACACGGAAAAGAACCACTCAGACTAATAAATTTTAAAATTAACACACGGTAATTAACATTTACATGGAGCCCATGAAATTTGTTAGTAAAACAGCTCGGCGATATCATGTCGTGTAGACAACTAATGCTATTCCACGAATAATCTCAAACAAAACGATAAAAGAATGCCCCGAATGCCATGTTCTGTTTCTATTACCTAACTTTTCGTTTGGTTGTTTTTCGTAAACATTCCAGCTGCCGTTGGCAAACCATTCAATGAACCCGTTTCTATGCTCTAAACGACTGGTCGTGGTCTAAATATACCATTTAAATTCAAGAGCAGTTACTATGCCTTCCACTGAAGCATCATGAGCTATTTATTATTGTCTTTTATAGCGGTTCTTTGACTTAGTTCGCCCACTCTGATATATATTTTTAAATGTTTCAGTCAGCAAAAGCTTTGCCACTGACTATTCCATTTGGACGGAAGAAGAGCGGGCGTGAGCAGCATCGATAATCAGCAGTACTCCATTCGGATAGTGTTAATGAATTTCTTTAGTTGAGTATTCACAAAGCAGTCGCAATCCGCAAAGAGTTCATTTGAACAGGGTCCAGGCTTCAAGGGGAAAATAAATAAAAATCGGCCACATCAAATTGTTCGGCGTGACTACGAGGCAAGGTCCTGCAAGCACTTTCTCATGCAAAAGTCGAACGGTTACTTTAATTCTTAGCTTGAGCACTTGTCGGTTTTACGAGCGTGGAGCGATTTAATCCACTTAAAACGCAGAGCACAAACTCTGAGCCGACAAAGCTCTCAGCCGCTCTCATTTAAAAATGGAAATAAACCTTCAGCCATCTTTGACTCAATGCGACCGCTAGTGGAATTCTAAGTGCGGTCTTCAATGATACAGCTATGATTTTTTACCCATTTGATGGATTGCCCTTTGATTTATAGCGCGGTTTCAATGAGTTATAAAGGAAATAGTAATACAGGATATCTAGACATTGAACCACGTACAGGAAACTGTAGACTAGATGTGACTACCACATGCAAGACTTTGAAACTTTCAACGTGTTGACGTTATGAAAGCTGGACCACCGAAGTGGTTGAGTATGGAAAAGTGTTAACGGATTTAGTGTTTGTGTTGGCAAATTCTTATGAATCGCAAAGATAACCATTCTACATGAAATGTTTATTTAAGAAAGTGATGGATAAACATCGTAAAATTATGTAAGGTGTCTCGTGTGAAACAGTTATGAACTGTAACAGCTTTTCTTTCAGTGTTATTAGATGTCTGAAATAAGTATAAAATTCTAAAAGATTTTAGTTTTATAAAAATATCACTGGTTCCTATTTTCATTTGTGTAACTATATAACCTTTGACTTAGCCAAGTTCTACTTCTTTTAACGCCCAGTAATTTCAACATTAAAATATTCTGGAAAAGTTAAAGATATCAAAAAACTTCTTTAAACCAAAACACTCTTCAAAAGATTGATTAACGGATAATTTATTTCCTATGTCCGAAGAAATTTCAGAAATTATCCGCCCTTAGTCCTCGTCTTTAGCTTTCCCATCTTAATGAAAGACTTTTGCGGCGAGATTATTTCGACTTGTTTACTTTGCTTCCGCACAGTCCTCGCCGTCCGAGGACGTAACTTTTGTATTTATTTCTGTAGCGCCTTATTGCGTGAATTATCAATACTCTTAAGACTGTGAAGAGTTTACCCACACATATTTACATTCAATTAACTACAGCTGAACATGCAAACAAAATGATTAAAAAAAAAAATTTTCGTCAAGCCGGTTTGATTTTTTGTAAAAATGATTTTTATTTTCCTCTTTTTAGTTTTGATATGTACCTCCAATTAACATGAAAATCATTTATAGCCAATGAACATCTCATGACGATTCCAATAAGCCCAAACACGACTAGGATACATTGTTTTATTTCGGAGTTCCAGTGGCCATTGTGGTCTTCTTCATCAGTTCCAGTTCACCATATGATACTTTTTGAGTGCAAATGATTGCATCATTGATGGAAATACCAAAATCGCTATATGTATGCCTTTAACATTTGAGGAGTTCACTCGATTTCTCTAGGATTCCATCATCAGATCCTGGTTTCCTTATCATGGTACTACCGTTAAGATATCTCCTTTCCAATAAAAAAGGGATCATCAAAATCGGTTCATAAATGACGCAGTTATCCGCGAACACACATAAAAAAAAACATATATACAGTCGAATTGAGAAACCTCCTCCTTTTTGGGAAGTCGGTTAGAAAAGACTTGTCGCGTTACTAAAAGTTTCAAGCTTCGTAAATACGCAAAAAATAATTTCAGTGTTCTTTATTTCTGTCCAAAACTGTTTTGGAAACAGTTTATTCTTGCTCCGGCCCAAAACAGCGTACTCACTAATTGACAAAGCAATTCCATTACGTATACCCGAAAGCCACACTACAAAAATGTCAAAACAACCCACAAAATACGGGATAATCTGTGACTTTTATATGACCTTGCCGTCGTAACAAATTGTCGGTAAAAACAGTATATCCGTCCGACACATTTCAAGCCTCACGCCAAACCAATTATGCATCAACAAACACCTTAAATTTTAAGAACCGGACTTTAATTCTCTCTGCTTCTTAATTACCTTACTTTACGTCGATTCGCCCCCCTTTTTTGTAACTCAACGGAAATTGCTCGGAAAAGTCACTTAAAGCAAATAGGTCTAGGTAGGATAATTACGAGCTTTTTTCTCAATTTCGTTAATTTTGCCGTGTCAGTTGTAATTACTGTGTAATTGAACGCCGTGTTTATCGTGACTTAACGTTGGCATTGGTTCTTCGATATTTTCCGTAATAAATACGCTCTAAACGTTTTGAGAATACTTTTATTGTGCGTACAGCTCAGGATCGGAATTCCGATGCAGAATTCTGCCAGAGTCTGTGTTTCCTGTTACCTGCAACCTGGGGTATTTAAGGGCCTGCATCCGCTTTAGTGCCGTAAAACGGTAACTTTCTAAAGCATACTCCTTAGTAACGGCAAGGTTAAAAGGATTGAAAAAAAAACTTGTGTTTCATGTAATAATTAACAACACGCTATTTTTTCGCTACTTTTGGATACTCCTCCAAAACGACTTGGATGTTTAAAAATATTTTTACACAGAAAACTTGATGGTTGGAATTTCTTCATAACTAACATAGCATATGCAAATCAAATAATATTTTGCAAACAAAACAGTTCAATAGGAGGTTCAATATTGATATTTTGGCATCGAGCGGGCGCACGGCCAGTACTGCGTTAACATTGGGGCGTATATATCGCCTTAAGTAAAGAGTGAATAGGTTTAGTTTTAGGCAATCATGATTCGCTAACGACCACATCATCGAGCCTGTTTGACGTTCAGTATTCCTAATGTTTTCTATTCTATTATTATAACGTAGGAAAATACTTCGTGATTTCGATGGTATTTGATTGATACATCATTATTGAGCAACCGTTACCGCCTAATTTATTCAATTAATGTTTCCTTCTTTATTGTCTTAGCAGTTTTACTACCGCCTTATACAACGTGAGTGTCAGGAATATAAAAGATATGTGGTTATGTATGGTTTTATACCATCAGATAAAGATATCGCGCGGCAATCTTGAATGACAAGTGTTTCGCAGCTTTTTAAGTGTTAGTTTAAAACGCAGTAGCATATTATTACTTTTGAAAAATAAAGCTTGTGTCATGATGCATAATGAGGATTGCTCATTGAAGTCTGTTATTATTTCTAAGATGGTAGTTTTTAAACTTTGTGGAAAATATTGCTACTTCTTTATTGACAACCAAAGAGTAACCTATTTTTTTTTGTCTTCTACAGGATGGAGACCGAGGCTACCTAGAGGGTCTGGCCTCCAGATACGCAGACCTCTTCTCAACACACTACGGCGACGTACTAGACCATCTCGAGGAGTTACGGAGACACGAATGGGACGAGATGTCTCCTCGAATGAGGGTACTCGGAGGCCCTGGAACACCTCAAACTCCACCTTCGGCAAGTCCTGGTTCCCTAGCTTTGAATAACTTGACCACGTCGCATTCGCAGCCCATTTATGTGCCTGGAAAGTATTCGGTGAGTTGAGTGAGGTTCTCAGTTTTTTTGGGAATGGTCATCAATTTCACAAAATTTTCAGTTGTAGATTTAATGCAATATTTTTCATATAATTTGCTGGCTTCTGTAGTTTGTTGCATGAATGAGTGTGAATTTGGAGTTTGAACTATTTATGTAGCAATAAATTGGAAAGTTTTTCGTGGTAAACACTTTGGTGGGTAGCATGCATTTGGCACCATATCAGCTTACTTTTTTGGCCCCATGCGAGATTTGTTATCTGTAGGTACAAATTTAATTTGACATAGTTTCACTCGTTCTGCTGTCGTTGTCGATTTATGGAATATTTTCACTTCTTATTTTAGTTTTGGTTATAGCAATCTGTTATTTTCACCTGCAATAGAAACAATATAGTGAAACTAATAGCATAGCACTCACATAACTCTATACCTTCACAATTTTTTTTTACATAATAACTGTTACATAATTTATAGAAATTACATTCATATTATCTTACATTCATTTCTACGGTATATCAAGTACAAAAACTGTAAGTAAAACAAACCACCTAAGTGAATAAACGACCTTGCGACCTGGAAAGCACGTCATGAACTTGAACGTAAATCCTCTGTCGGCCATCAGACAAAAGTCCAAGGTCATAATGATGAGTCCCGCGGAGGCTCACAGATAAAACGGCCTGAATAAATAATAGGATCATGTCATGTAATCAGACTAAGCGGGCCAAATCGTCGCTTTGTGTAAAATTAGCCAGGAATATTAGGCTTTCAACATTGCCAGTGATATTTGAACCGTTTTCGTGAATATGAATTCATTTTTTTGTGAATATACCTCTAAGTACGAAAAGCGGATTACTTTACCTTCAGAAGGTTTCTTCCCAAGTCTGATATTAATACCTACTGATTTTTTTGTGAAGACACCTATTATGGCTTTTGTCAGAACTTCTCAGGAAGGTATTTTCTTTTTTCTGTCTCATATAAATCTAATTTGCTGAAGTTTTTGAAGATATGAATAAAGGTTACTTTTATTACAGTCAATACCTACCTACTTATACTCGTATTTTATTGAATTTGTTTGATTTTGTTTTAATGTTGGCAGCTATTACACGTTCAATCCAGATCGCGATCCGTGATCTTTTTTTTTTTTTTAAACGTTGCCCCACACTAGGAATTTCTGCCTGTATCGTGGGTGCGTTTACAAACATTTAAACTCACATACACATTGTTTGTGTAACGTGATCCAGATTGTTTGTGTAACGTGTTTGATTGACGGATCGCGAGATTGCGACAGAAATATCTAGATTTTTTTAAATCCATGATCCGCGATGTAGATTGAGCATCTAATGCGAAGTTTTGTCAATTTACGTCAGTCAGCGTTCGCACCGCAACAGATGATAAAAGTATGCATCCATCATCCTGTGGTAATTTGCATAATCCTTCTCTTCCCCAGTACTATGTTTTTTTTCTAACAAGTTCAGATGAGTGTAGATGTTGCTTTTTAGTAACCATGGGCCCTTTAGTAACCCAACGTTTTCTCTTAACGCTTTTCTTCACAGCAGAAGCAATCATTATTGCTACACAAGCTTTTCTCTTATCAAAATCCATTTCGTGGTTGTAAACGCGTATTCATCTGACGGTAGCGAGCAGTGGACTGATGTGATCTTTGATTGAACGTCTAGTGTCGCTTCAATCGCACTAAGATCGATCAATCTGCTGCGATCCGAGATCTTGGTCGGATCGCGATCTGGATTTACTGTGTAACGGCTGTGAATTGCTATGCTTAGATGAAATGGAGAAAATAATATGTATAGGTAGAAATATGTGCATCAAACACAAGTATGCTAGGTTTATACCTTTGTCTATATTTTTTTGAAGAAATTAAATAATTTTTTTAACAACTCGTTTCTTTTTAACAGCCCTCAAGCTGCCTCACAGAGAAAGAAGAGGACGAAATATACGGGTTCGGGTACGGCGTGTTCGGTAAACAGATGCTGCAACGGCAACAGCAACAAAAACAACTGTTGTTGGCGCAACCGACGCAACCACTCATGCACAATACGCAACATAACTATCAAAGGTGAGTGTTTTACTGTTACAGCTTCTTTAACCATACATCTGTCATAAGAAAACATTTTGTCAAAGTAAATAAACGCACCGAAGAAAGGAAACTCAAACTAGCGAATAGAACAATAGTAAAATATTTATACATGAATATCGAAAAATTCAAAACTGTTATCCGTTTAAATTAAAGTACCTGGGAGACCGAGCTTTGCTCGGGTGAAAATAGAGAAAACAACGTTTTCTAAAAATGAAACCTAGTTAGTTCGATTTTTCGCCCCCGAAACCCCCTGCATACTAAATTTCATGAAAATCGTTGAAGCCGTTTCCGAGTTTCAGATTATATATGTATATATGCATATATATATTCTTGTATATATACAAGAATTGCTCGTTTAAAGGTATTAGATTAGATATTCGTTGAAACAAAATAATTTAATACCTGCTACAATGTAGCAGGTATTAAATTATTTTGTTTCAACGAATTACTTTCTTAATTGTGTTTATACTAACGTGTCCATAACTTTAGTGAAAACGTTAAGCGAGTAAAGCTGCATAAAACTTAATCATTTGGGATTGGCAACTGCATTAAGCTGTCAGTACACGTCAGGTTATATCAAGCATAATGCAATTGCATATGCAAGGCACGTCAAAACTACGAATACCATATTTTATGCTTTCAATAAACATATATATTAATAAATTTATGACCAGTTTAATAAATGTTAGTTTGTAACAAGGAGTTTTTTGCAAGAATGTTTAAAGCTCCCTTTTATTGTGTGAAATAAAAATAACACACACAGCATAGGTTTTATAAAAGTATTTACAACTTAAGATAGATAGTTAAAAATACAATTAACCTAACCTAACTACGCGTAATAAAACAAAATTAAACAGCAACACTGCTAACACTCGAACAGTAATCATTACAACAATAACTTGCAATCAACCCTGCAAATGCCGACGCAAGACGAAACAGCATTACCCTTATTCGACTAAGGAAATTCGCGGTCGGCTTACACGAAATGTTAACGATAACGAGAATAGCACGAGACGTAGTCATAAATTATTTGGACTTTAACAGGTGTACTCGTTAGATAAGCTTTTGCGTTGCATGTTTAAATGCTAATCTAAATTGAAATCAGACATTCGATTGGCGACAGAAGCGGCCTCCGTGTTGAGAATAGTCGGGGTGATGCATGGTTAGTGGGAGAGGCTAACTGCATTCTTCTTGGAGGAATAGAAAATAGAATGGAGTAGAAAATCTGTAGTCGACAACTAGTCAACTCAGTAATACGATTATAATTAACTTCAGGGTTTCATGGTATCAATTTTGCTGTAGCAAAAGAATGCAGTGTGCCTACATTGCTACAGCAAAATTAATAAATTACTTAATTTTGCATTTGTTAACTTCAATTAACTTCAGGATTTCATAGTCTCAATTTTGCTGTAGCTTAATATTGCTACTGGTTCCTATCTGCAACAATATTTTATGAAAAAAACCCGCCTGCTTAAAAAGCGAACTAAAAAGCTGTAAACAACAAAAAAACATGCTGTGCAGTCGGAGGATACATATTCGTAAACTGGCTGACCCCCTGATCCTCCGACTGCACAGCATGTTTTTTTCTTGTTTACAGCTTTTTAGTTCGCTTTTTAAGCAGGCGGGTTTTTGATTTTTAAATTAACTTTTTTTATTTACAACTTTTTAGTTATCTTTTTTTTTCGAATGACATTTGAACATATAAGTAGTTTATATTTTTGTAATCTCCTCTAAAAACCCTTCATTTTGATACCCCACTCGATGGGTTACGAAGAAAAAAAAATTGCAACCCCTACAATATTTATTTTTTTTCATCGGCACTTATCTTAGAACACTTGGGCGGCCAAGACCTATCTAATGTTATCTTAATTATAAAAATCCGTCAATTGGTTTCAAAGATACGAGGTAATAAAGAATATTACATACATACAAACATACATACATACAAGATACGCGCGAAAAACATAACCCTTTCCTTGCAGCCGGGTAAAAACACGCATAATATCGGTTACAGCAACAAACAAAATATTTTCACTACTTTTGCAAACTCTATTCTAACCCTAAACAAACAATATCTTCGCATACACATAAATATTCGTCAATCGTTCCAACACAGAGTCCCGCTGAAGTAAGTTCTCATTACAACGGTGCTCGCTGTAAAATAAATTCAAATTAACTACTGATGGATATGTCCGGGCCGGGTGCTCGCACGAAGAAGTTTGTGTCAAGACCGTATTTAAATGAAGGACAATCTTTATTGGCTACTAAACTAGAACTAATAAGGTAACTGTAGTAAACGATTTATTGTTGAAAATACTTTATTTTCTGTCTCAATATGTTCTACAGATGTGAGAAAAGGGTCATTTGAATCTTGCATCGAATTTGATAGGGTTAAAAAAGTTGATTAAGATGCGGCTAGTGAAATAACAAAAATGCTACTAAAGCTTTTGAGTTATTGGCAAATGGCGTTGTTTGAATAAAAAATACGAATAACTTTGCGTTAAGACCGTATTTAAATGAAGGACAATATTTTTGGCTACTAAACTAGAACTAATAAAAATAAAATAGATCTTCTACTACAGTTACCATACCTGTAGTAGACGATTTATTGTTGAAAATGCTTTATTTTCTGTCTTAATATGTTCAAGAGATGTGAGAAAAGGGTCCTTTGAATCTTGCTTCAAATCTGTTATGCTTAAAAAGAAATTGTTACAACAAAAATGCTGCTGAAGCTTCTGAGTTGTTGGCAAATTGCGTTGTTTCAATAAAAACACGAAAAAGTTTGTGTTAAGACCGTATTTAAATGAAGGAGAATCTATATTGTCACTAAACTAGATCAAATTTATGGATGAACAACGTTTTATTTTCCGTCTCAATATGTTACAGAGACATGGGCAAAGGATACTTTGAATCTTGCAAATCTGATACAGTCAAAAAGACGATAATAATACGGTAGATGAGATAACAAAAATGCTACTGAATAGAATACATAAGAATATAATTTATTTTACACCAAAATAGATACACATCTCTTTAAAAAAATACTGTGGGTGGCGGTCCTATCGCTGACAGCGATATCTACCTTTGAATGGACTGAAGCTTTTGAATCATTGACAAATGGAGTTGATTTAGTAAAAGCTAAACCAAATATTTTAATTTCTATTTAAACAGATCTTAAAATAAACATCAGTGTCATCGGAGGGTTAAACACGAACATGAATAATGTGCAGCAAACATTGTGTGGTTATACTTTTGAGAGAAATAAAACTGCTATGACGGATTAAAAATGGTTCGAGTATGACGCGAGGAATACAAATGCTACATCATAATAGTCATGATGTAAGCCTGTGATGAATACATTATGCTTGAAAAGCGTATTGTTATACTTGGAAATAGTTCAAGTAATAGTTACTTATTCACTGTTGAACTGTCGCGTCTGACTGATTTACAAGATATTGCGTGGGGTTTTGTAAAGTCTTTGTCTTATAAAATGCAAATACTTGTTTTGTTATTGATTTTTAAAGTTGTACCTTAACTTGGGTTTTAATGACTCAGGTACCTACCTCATTTTGGTCTGTGATTTTATAGATAGCATTCATTTCAGCCACTCTTCTTCTTCGTCGAATCATTGTTTCCAAATTAAATGTGTTGACTAGAATTCAGCCACATCAACAGAATTTTCCTCATAAAGGATTCTCGAAATAGCTAGAATAGCATGGACTTATTAGAGATAACAAAAAAGTTGCTTAAGAATTTGTAAATTTCTTTCTGGTAAAACTACTGAAACCTTAAATTATTCGCCGTCGCTCGCTTCTGGTTTATTAAACGCTAACGTTTCAGCCTGCCCGACTGTATTTAACTTTTCACATATAAACCCAAAAACAGTAATAAAAGCTTTTAAGCAAATCAATATCAAACTGACACAAGATCTATGGGGAATGTCCATAAAATTTTGTACTTCCATTATTCAGCATAGTATACTTAGCATTAATTTTTGATTTGCGTGTAGATCAAGGAGTCTTTCCGGATCTAATGAAACATAGTTAGGTTATACCACTTTTTAAATCCGGGGGCAGTAAAGACACAAATAATTATAGACCAGTATCCGTGTTGCCGGTTTTCAGCAAGGTATTTGAAAAGATAATGCTAAATCAAATGCTCATTAATTTGAATACGAATAACATCCTACACGATAAACAATATGGTTTTTGTGTGTGTGTGTGTTAATTTCTACTATTTTATGTAAAAAATATCAGAGGCTCTAGAGAAGTTTCATTCTATGTAATTTTTTTTTTTTTTTTTATTCGAGGTGGGTTTGCTCTTGACTCTAGTCTAGGTCAGAGGTGACAGAGACAAAGTCGACGATGGAGTGAGCTTACCCAGAAGAAGCCTGTTTACTCTAACTTTGAAGAGATTCGGGTTGTATGCGTTCGGAAACACAGACGCAGGCAGTGAGTTCCACTCTTTTGCAGTGCGCATTATGAAGGATGTTTGGAAGCGCTTGGTGCGAATTGGTGGAATAGCAACTAGGTGAGGATGGTAACTTGCAGTGCGTCTAGATGTCCGATGGTAGAAGGGGGCCGGTGGGATGAGGTCGTGGAGTTCATGAGCACACTCGCCAAAATACAGTCTGTAGAAGACCGACAAGCAGGCAACCTTACGGCGATGAGCTAAGCTGTGAAGCTTGGCATCCACCAGTTTGACGTCGCCAATTAGTCTCTTGGCTCTGCGTTCCACCGAGTCAAGCGCGGCAAGCTGATATTTAGCTGAGCCATCCCAGAGGTGGCTGCAATACTCCATGCAGGATCGGACTTGCGCTTTGTAAAGAGTTAATAGCTGTCCAGGCAAAAAGTATCGCTTCACTCTGTTTAGGACGCCCAGTTTCTTTGCCGCAATTTGGGCTTTGTACTCGATGGTGGCGCCGAAGTTGAGACTGGATGTCAACTCCATGCCAAGGAGCTCGAGCCGGTCAGTTATAGGAACAGATGCACCCCGAAAAGTAGGCGTTCTGATGAAATGAGTCCTCTTTGCGGTAAAAAGACATGCTTGTGTTTTGGTGGCGTTAAAAGAGACCAGATTGTCATCACCCCAACGGGAGACAAGACTTAAGGTCAAATCAGTACGCTCCACCATAGCCTCTCTCAAGGAACGAACTTCATCCCCGCCGGTTCTTGCGCTGGAGAAGTATCTCTCGGAAACAGTACTGTCATCTGCGTACCCAACAATACCAGGCAGAAGTAGGTCATTGATGTGCAGCAGGAAAAGAGTTGCAGAGAGAACAGACCCCTGAGGAACACCGGCATTAATAGCCATAAGGTCAGAGGAGCAGCCGTCAACGACTACTCGAAAAGAAGTAAGCATTGGCGATGGTCGAAACCCCAAAATGTAAGGGATTCACGTTAAATTTCGATAGTGTTTGATATTCCTATACATTTTTCCAATCGCTACGCTTTACTTAATAGAGCGTCACTTGTCTATGACATCATATCTCTGCTAATATTATCCGCAAATAGAAAATCTCAATCCTCAAAATAGCTGCCGCAACTAGGCTATATTTAGCTCCTAAATTGGTCTCCAAATGGGACGGGTAGAGTGTCTCTCAGGGGCCACCCACACCGTAACCTGTGGGTGTCAACTATTAAGGGATTATAACAGGTGGACGCGTGTGGTGGTGAGTATCTCCATCCAAGCATGTGCCTAATGAAGTCATGACTATGTTATGCACAGATCACAGCACACCTGTCAAGCGTATAAACTGTGCTCTAGCAACTGAAAGGGTGGTCTTTGGGTTGGGAAGATTTTTATGAAACAAAATAAACAACAGTAGAATTTCGAATTTTCCAAACCGATTTTATAACCAATTTTCTTCTTTTATCTGTCGATCACTATGATGACTTTGCGAAACTTTCCCTTCCAACAAGTAATAAATAAGTATTTAAAAGTCGGAAAGCATGAAGGGTTTGGCCAGAATCGAGAAAATGGTATTGAAACTTACTCTTTGCAGTGAAACTCCACGTGTCGCGGATTAACTTAAAATGAATTTTGGTACCTTTCGAATGACCCTACGCAGAAACTTCTCTTATTCATTGCGCGAATATATAACCTTTATCCCTAATTACATCAAAATAACATAGAATTTCAATTCAAACTCCTTTAAACAGCCAGGAATATTAAAATCCGCTTGCTTTCTCGACCAAGCGGGGGTGTTCTCATAAATTTGTACCAGGGAAACCGCGTCAGCTCCCACGCATCCGATCTAGCATGTCTTACAATGCTAATTAGATCTTTGCATCACTAGTTTGCCTAATGAATTACTCGTAATAGTGTTATTCGATTGCAAATAGAGATTATTTATGGTAATATGGACTTAGTGGGCGTCTGTTAATCGGTAGTCTGGAAGTTGGATATGATTAAGCAAGGTGGATAAACATTTTACTTTTTAATTATAATGTTGGGTTATATTTTAAATACAAAAAAAACTGGCCAATTGCGAGTCGGACTCGCACACGAAGGGTTTCGTACCATTATCACAAAAACGGCAAAACAAATCACGTTTGTTGTTGGGTGCCCCACTTAAATATTTATTTTATTCTGTTTTTAGTATATGTAAATGTTACGGCTAATACCCGAAGTGCGGCTACACCTAGTTTTAGCCGGTTAGAACTAGGTGTAGCCGCTTACTCTTGGTTAAACCTAGTACGAGCCGATTGTTTTCGGGTAAAACTAGGTCTAGCCTTCATCATGCCGGCTACAACTAGGTCCAGCCATTCCCTGTTGGATAAAACTAGGTCTATCCGATATCATTCCGGCTAGAACTAGGTATTGGTGCAATTTAGTTTAGTGTTTATGCAACATGGTCGACGAAGCCCCGCTGCGCGGGGCTCCTATTTCTGAATGCAGGGTCTAAAGTAACCTAACACGAAGGGGACGACGGGAGCTGAGTTCGCTCGCTTTGCTCGCTCACTTCAGCTCCCGTCATCCCCTTCGAACCTAACCTGTCCGTGTCGGGGTGCCCTAAGCTCCCGAGGTTAGGTGAGGTTAGTTTTATCCAACAGGGAATGGCTGGACCTAGTTGTAGCCGGCATAATGAAGGCTAGACCTAGTTTTACCCGAAAACAATCGGCTCGTACTAGGTTTAACCAAGAGTAAGTGGCTACACCTAGTTCTAACCGGCTAAAACTAGGTGTAGCCGCACTTCGGGTATTAGCCGTGACATAAATACATCATATGTGACAATTTCAACTGACTAGCTATCACGGTTCATGAGATACAGCCTGGTTACTGACAGACAGACAGACAGACAGACGGACAGTTTAGTCTTAGTAATAGGGTCCCGTTTTACCCTTTGGGTACGGAACCCTAAAAAGCTAAAATAATCGGCTTAGTGGCTTTTCGGCCGCTGAGTTTCGTCCAATTCGGTCGAAACAGGAATTATATTATTATTAATATTTTTGAGTGGTGTTTCGGACGAAGCCTTTTTTGGAGGAAAAGTAACGTCAGTAACATTAAATCAGTAGAGTTAGTCAGTACGTGATAAAAATATAACTTCCTCTTTTGTTTTTTTAGTTAGATGTTTAGCATTTATAATGCAACTAACAGGAGGCCAAAATCATGAAGAAGTCTTAATATAATGGCGGGGCTTGAATCATGACCGTTAAAGACTAAATTAAGTACTAGGAGATTATAATCATGAGGAAGTATTACCGAGGCTGGAATCATGAGATGTAAAGAGTATCGGGCGATTTTAGATTCAGACCTCTTGGTACTCCGTTAGTCTCTACCGCTTATGATTCTAGACCCGCAAGTACTTCTTCATGATCTGGCCTCCTGGTAGTTTGGGTATAAATGTTCAACGTATAACTAAAAAGTTTTATTTTTATTTTGATATCCTAAAAAATATCACAGCACGTCCCACTGGTGTGTTGGGGCGCGTTGTTTAACCTACTGATTCGTAGGTACCAAATGTGAAAAAAAATAGCCCACTTTAGGCACCTACCAAAATATCTATAGGTGCCGTATGTGGCACAAAATTGCACCAAAGGTACAATTTTGTAGGCTTTTTATTGATATATAAGACTGATTATTGTGATTTATCATGTTTACTGTTGATCTTTGTAATTGTATGTTAATTAAGCTTTATCTTTTCCCAAAAATTGCCTGACTTTTACTTAAATAATATAACCCCACCTGAATGAGTGGGTAATACGACGTGAAATATTTCTAATTGCCAATCTATTAAGCAAATGACTACAAACAATATTCTCTCATCCGGTCTATGAAAAGACTTTGCATATGTTTCAAGGTGTTTACGGGTCAATATTAGCATACTAAAAGTGTCACAGTACTCCCACAAACAGCTCCTGTTCTAGTAATTAAAGTGGAATGCCTCAACAGTCACCAGATGCTTTATCTTTTATTGCTTATGCAATAAAAATTATAACGCGCAGTAGTTTCCCATTAAGTGAACCAGACGGGTAGTTCATTAAATTAATTATTATTTCAATATTCCAGTTGAGTTTAATAATGAGCAGTTTATAAAAGTGTATTTTAATAGTTTTTATTGCTTTAATTTTTTGTTTTAAATAAATTTATTAGGTTGTTTTAGTAAACGGCTCAACTACCGTTGACACGCCTTAAGAGTCATGCTGAATAACTATGAGCATTTTTATCATAATAATTATAATTATTATGATATTGATCTTATAATAAATATGAGCGTTATTTATGAAAACAATTTCTTTGTTACATGGGACATATTTAGTATAACTGACAATGAGACATATTTGTCAAAAAATTCACGACAGGTGATACTAATATTATAAAGAGGAAATATTTTTTTGTTTGCTTGTTTGTACCGAATAGAATCCAAAACTACTGGACCGATTTGAAAAACTCATTCACCAATAGAAAGCTACATTATTCCTGAGTGTTACTCAGGGGCTATTTTTTAATCCCAAAAACGGGTCCTGTGGGGTGGTCCACGGGTGCGAAGCCGCGGGCAACAGCTAGTGTTTAATAAAGTAGAAAATATACAGAAACTTTATTTTTATTGGTAGGCTCGCGCTTCACCACTATGTCATCTGATGTTAAGCGATGATATGGTCGACGGTGTAGCACGCTTGCCTAGAAGTAACCTATTCACTCTTGACTTAAACATTCCGAGGTCGTAGTTATCGGGAAACACATACTTAAAAAATCGTTCGTTTGTTTTTTCGCATGTAACTTTGGACATGTCTCTGTTCTTATAATAAATACCCTTGTTTATTAAATATTTTCTGCTTGTACTAAAATATATGGGGTTTCATATGAGTTCTGCTTAAAAAATAATGTTTACATAATAATCTATGTTGCGTTATCAGAATATCCCACCATCACATTAACACCGCTTTTCCAATTCGTAGCAGTAATGGAAGCTACTAGTTTATAAACTCAACGTTTACGAGCACTGCGGGTTGCTAACTGATTTCCAGGGAAATTGATTCTGAGTGCCAATTTAACTCTTGGTCTGATGGAGAGGATTCGAGGGTAATGTAGGTTATGAGCGCAGGTAGCTTGTTTTGATGTCAATTTAGATGAATTTCGTTTCAGAATTGTTGGTTTTTACTGAAAATTACATGATGCTTAGTGGGTTATATTGAGCAACAAAAGCTTAAAAAGCAGTTAAAATATTTGGTTCTCCCCATTTTTGTACATACAAACAAACTCATGCCTCTTTTCCACGGGGGTAGGCACAAACTAACTGCCGGTTGAATTTTCCGTATCTACTGCTATTTAAATAAAATATTAAATCTACGCTTTGTTTTTCATAGATCAACACCAAAAAAAAGGGGAAATAGGAATCATAAATCAAATAAACCAGCCCCCTTCATAAAAAATCTCTCGCTGCTCACTGATTAATGTACAAAAAGTTTCAGGGGTAACTGCAAATTTGCGCCCATTTCCTGAAATATAAATGAACGAATACCTAAATAACGACATCACTTTAAAGAACCTTGAACTCTTTGCATCCGACCAAGCATCAAAGCTTGCGACTTCTTAAAGTATTAAAATATAAGGATACCCCTCTCGGCTTGTGTGGGAGTTACGTTGGAAAATTCTCAACTTGATATAAAATTATGTTGTAAGGTTGAAACAGTTTACGCTTGTTTGAGATGTAAATTTTGTCTACTAATTAATATGACTTGATGAAGTAGATGCCAGTTTGAATTGTAAAGCCGACAATTCATAATAATATGGATTGTTTTTCTGAAACTGTTGATGCATCTGTTTCAGCTACCTTTATTTATCTGATATTATAACCTAATCGCTAAGTACGTTTGTATCAGTAAAGTTATATTATATATCTTAAGAGTAGGGTTTAAGTATTTTAGCAGATGTTGATGATGTTGTATGAACAGTCTGTTGTTCATACAACAGACTGTTTGTAATAAGGTTAGTGTCACAAATGTTATAAAATTAACAATAACAACCAATAGTTGAACTTGAATAATATGTAACTGACATGAGACACAAACAAAATTACTATTTAATCAAAGGTCAGTTTATTTCACACATAACTCATCATCATCATCACATCGCATCATCAGCCTATTAATGTTCCCACTGCTGGGACACAGGCCTCCTCTCATTGAGAGGGAATGGGCCGTTATCCACCACGCGGGCCCAGTGCGGATTGGTGGATGTCACATGTCTTCAAGTTTTTGGTTCTAGGACATGCCGGTTTCCTCACGATGTGTTCCTTCACTGTTTTTAGAGCAGTGGTGATGAAATAATTTACACAAAGTAAAGCGTAGGTCGTGACCTACAACTTGTAAGTCGCTTGCAAGACACCACTGGGCCACCACTGTTCCATCATCAGCCGAAAGACGTCCACTACTGGACATAGGCCTCACACAAGCGTCGCCACATTGACCGGTCCCGTGCATCTCGCAACCGGCGGATCCCCGCAACCTTCACCAGGTCATCGGTCCATCTGGTGGGAGGCCTTCCAACGCAGCGTCTTCCAGTTCGCGGTCGCCACTCCAGAACCTTTCTGCCCCATCAGCCATCCGTTCTGCGAGCAATGTGCCCTGCCCACTGCCACTTAAGTTTGGCAATTCTTCGGGCTATGTCGGTAACTCTGGTCCTCTTGCGGATCTCTACATTTCTGATTCGATCACGCAAGGAAACTCCGAGCATAGCTCTCTCCATCTCACATAACTACATTATTATTATTTATTATACTATGCACAAGGTGTCGCAATCAATGGACATGATGATATGCATATTAATATAATCATTTTCGATACATATTAATCAAAAAGATATTGTAGATATAAATGAAATGTGACCTTTTGTGCCCTTCAATATAATACGCCACTTTATCAGCCCAATATACTTTGACGACTAACAATTTATATGTTTAAATACAATAAACACACGCCTACATGAAGCAAGTGAAACACAGGAACTAACGAACCTTTACGATGTGTATTATGTAAATTCAACACATACCATTCATAATTTTGTGTCAATTGATGGGAATAAAACTCGGAGACTAATGATCTTAACACTATGGTATTAACATAAGTAAAGAGATAAGTGGTGTAATATTTGAATATTAACTGTACCTACTAGTGTGGACAGTGACTATGGAAGTCGGAAATTAATCCCTAAGGAACAACACTACTTATCTTATGTCCTGCTCAATGATCTATCTCTATAACAAAATTCTTTAAAAATGATTAAAAGCTCTCCCACACCTCCTTCTTATCTTATTCCTCACTTTCAATACCTATGTACTTCACACGCTAGGAATTTGCGTTCATCTTACAATCTTCTCTTGCTCTGTCCTTCTCATACTTCTGATTTTGTTCATTCTTCCTTTCATATTCAATCCATTCTTCTCTAGAATGCGCTTCCTCTCGATATCAGGATGGCCACCAGTCAGTATGCATTTAAGCGGAAGTTGCGGCATTATTTTCTAAACGAATAGCAGAGTCGTCTCAATACGCGCCTTGCTATTAATTTATATATATATATTATGATATATATAGTATTTATTATAGTACCCATTTATGTATGTTTATTTTAACTGTATACTTTTGTACTCATTTTGTGTTTATTATTTAATTTTTTATGCACCTGCCATGCTATCTCTTCACCGCACATGGTTGACTGGTAGAGAATGCCTCAGGCATTAAATCCGCCTATGTACTTTTATGTTGCATGAAGTTTTAATAAAATATTTATATCATCATCATCTCAGCTAAATGACGTCCACTACTGGACAAAGGCCTCCCCCAAGCGTCGGCACACTGATCAGTCCTATGCGTTTATCATACACCGGACACCCGCAGTCTTGACCAAGTCGTCGCTCCACCTACAGCGAGGTCTTCCAAGGCTGCGTCTTCCGGTACGCGTTCGCCACTTCAGAACTTTTTGGCTACAACGGCCATCCGTTCTGTGAGCAATGTGCCCTGCCCACTGCCACTTAAGTTTGGAAATTCTTTAGGCTATGTCAGTAACCTTGGTTCTTTTGCGGATGTCTTCAGGAAACTTCAAGCATAGCTCTCTCCATTGTCCTTTAGGTAGAAAGCCTTCTGATGAGGCCCATTGTAAGAGACCACGTCTCTGTCCCGTAAGTAATCACTTAGATTAATGATATATTAATTAAAAACTTGAAACATAACAAACAGACAGACAGAGTTACTTTTGCATTTATCATCATCATATCATCTGCCTAGCCTTTTCCCAACTATATTGGGGTCGGCTTCCAGTCTTACCGGATTCAGCTAAGTACCAGCGTTTTACATGGAGCGACTGCCTATCTGACCTCCACAACCCAGTAACTGGGTAACACGGTACCCCTTGGCAAGACTGGTGTCAGATCTCAAGCTTCTGACTACCCGTAACGACTTTTGAATTTATAATATTAGTAAAGTAAGTATGGATACGATGTTATTGCATCTTTCAACCTTACAGAGCTACAATACTGCTGCAAGATTCCTAAGAACCTTGAGCAACTTTTAAGTTGCATCTACGAGAAAAGTCTTGTTAAAACTGATTAAAATATTTTATATACGGTAAAAAACGTGCATTTTTTTCATGAAACTTGTTGCTAGATTTGCTTGCCCTAGTTTTGTAAGTTTTCAGAAATGGG
The DNA here is from genome assembly GCA_948252205.1 of Orthosia incerta. Lineage (NCBI taxonomy): Eukaryota > Metazoa > Arthropoda > Insecta > Lepidoptera > Noctuidae > Orthosia > Orthosia incerta. Next base: position 16,490,438 of record OX411748.1, read on the forward strand.
GGATATTTAAATACAGTTATGTTTGATATTATTATACACACACTCTCTATTTAACTTTGGCAGATGCAGCAATCTTTCATCAAAGAAATTCCCAGGAACTGCAATAATGTAGGAACAACCTGTCCTCTTATGCTCGTACACACGCCTTTGTGCAGCGCACTTATAATATTTACTCGACTGAACAAACATTACGAGCAAGTAATCAAAAGCTGTGTTTAACTAATTAAATCAATAAAATACCAAGGCTGTATAGTCCGTACTGGCATTTAGGGTGATAAACGTACTAGTTACTCAATTAACGCTACGCACAGACGGGAATCCTACTAACAAGGTACGCGATTACGGGCGTCGAGATACGGGAAACGCGAGAAACGCCGTGATACGCGGCCTAACTAGACGAAATTTATCTAAGTGCTATAGAATGCGCGGTGCGTCGTTATTTCTGATTCGCTATCTGCTTTGTGCGCTGGCTTCGATTACGTTTCGACATGGTTCGGTTTCGTATAGCTTTTATGAGTCGCCTGTGTCAATTATTGGCTTTGTCATGACCGAGTGAGAGTTATAACGCGCGTCTCTAAATTGAACTTTATGGGTTTCAAATGAAGACCGCTTTGAAAATCTTGGTGTTGAACGTCAATTAAATAGTTATAGCTCGTGAAATGAATTATTTATTGTGTCCCTATGGAAAGTAATAATTAATAATTATTACCTGTTTGTTGTGTCTGTCAGTTATTTCTTAATTAGGTTAGGTTTACTAATCATTATGAAATTTCGCTATCTAAATTGTCAATATGTACCTGGTTTCTGCAATAAAATTACAACTTTCATTTGCTAGAATTAATTATGTGATTAAGATTAACCCATAAAAATGATTTAAACAGAAACCTTATGAAACTATTTAAGCGACACGAAAATATAATGAAAATTCATGATGATTGGATAATAAATCTAAAATCTGATTTAAAACTAACACCAGGTTTTTGATAAAGTGTGTGACCATACCAACAAAATCGAAATTAATATAAATTTATTACCCACGTAGAACTAAAGTGTTGAGAAAATCAATATTCATTGCATCCGCGGCATTGCATGGTGCCGATATGATACTCATTCTGATTTATTGCCTGATCCCAACTTTATATTGGGTTTGCGAACTGAAACATGTGCGATATCAAACTATTGTTTGAAATACGCGTCTTGAAATTCAATAATTATTACCTGTTTGGTGTGTCTGTCAGTTATTTCTTAATGTTCTCTAAAAATAGTGTTGAGAAATAATCTCAACAATATTTCTAAAAAAATACGTGAGTACAAAACGTAAAAAGATAAAATAAAACCTAATGAATTTGAGTGCTAAAGAGGATAAAATATTGAAACAGGCTACACAATAATAAACCCCAGCAAAGAACGACTTCCATTTCAGTCAGAACCAATCAATAATCAATTATCTGCTGACAGTTACATTTTCAGATTCAATAACACGAAATTGAAATAACATTTAAAATACCAGACGTATTAATTTTATACTCGTAAAATTAACGTCGGTTTAAACGTTCAATTATCGAAGCTGATTAAGGGCGTGGACACATCAAAACGAACTCTTTACAAAATTTACGATTTCATTAACCGCCACTCATTTTCCGGACAATCATCATTAGCGAGTATTGTTAATGCTGGAGTCGATTAATTTCCCATTTTCCGAATTCCGAATGTTTTGCTTAGTCCCGATATTTTTCCCGTTTGCCGCATTATCCTTGTGTTGTATTTAGGGCAACTGTTGGATTTTGTTTTTTGATCATTTTTTTTTATGTATGTTCTTTGTGAGAATTGTGATCTTGGGCTTAACGATTTGAAGTGCATTGTGTAAGGATTATGCAAATAAAATGCAATAACGAACTGTAGATTGCTATTTTAATAAAATTACCAAAACTCCCAAATACCATCTTTTATTTGTGAACTCAATGAGCATCAATAAATTTTTGATCATATTATCAAGCTAACGTCAATATTTTTTTGTTTCAGTTGCCTAAGTCCTCGGTCGGCGTATTTCTACGAATTCCCACCAAGTGGTGAGTACCTGTCATTCACCTAAGAAATAAGCCTGTTGATTTGATTATTATATTATATATACTTTCTTATTATATATACCTTCTATTTTAATTTATTTTTCCAAATATTTTTTTTTAAACGTAGGACTAATTTCATCGAAATATTGTTGGTCTTGCTGACTGTTTCTTTTTCTACGACGTCAACACACGAATTATTTTACTGTGTTTATTTTACAAATGATATTCCATTGGATTGTTGTTCCATTGGAATTGACAAATCAAACAAAGCAAGAAAATGCACATGCAACAAAAAATACAGGCCAGGTGTTGTTGATGTTTTTCTCTTATTACTTAACTTGTCACTCAATGTAAATAAGCAATTAAACGATATTAAAAGTCCTTTGAAAACACGCTATAAATGTGGAGAAAAAACCTAAAGTACGCCTAGCACTTTAGTGCTTGATTTATTACCTTCTAATGTTGGCTAGACGTGTCGACTCGTGACTTGCTTTTTTAGACCCAATTCGTGAAAAGCAATTTTGTTAAGAAAATTAATAGGAGTTTTATAGTCTGAAGTTTTTTTCTGAGAAGAGTCTATTAGTAGACAAGTAGATGGGTACAAGTATTCTCTTTTAGTGTTTCAGTAATAAATCTTAGTTTAGTTTTTGACAGTTTTATCGATAACTTCGTTAAATACAAAAGCTGATTCGATATATTTTAATTTGAAGACTCAGATTACGTTGAATTGTAATTCATTATAAGCTATTATATAATTTGCCTCGTTATTTATTTTTTAAGTTAGTATGAAGGGCTTAATCTTGCAACTGAATTTTTAAACATTTATCCGCAACCGATTGAACTGGAACGTTGCATACACGGTGGACGCTCAAAGGCTTAATATGTATCTTTTGCAAGAGCAAAACGATAGCGATCAAACGCTTTATGTCATAAAAGTCGGAATTACCTGCAGTGTAGGTATGGTTGGTCCTACACAACCGTTTGCTAATCGGTCGCTGTTTGTCAAATGTACTTATTAAAAAAAAAACCGCCATCATCTCTACAACTTCTGTATTTATATAATTTCTGTATTCTGTAACTATTGCGCAAAAATCGCAAAAGATACGTAATGAGCCTGCGGATTTTTTTTTGTGTACATCTAACCCACATGATATGGCAATCAACTGAAAGGGTTTGGTGAGAAGAATACGAAAAAATTATTTTATATTATTTTTTTTTTTTCCAAGGAAAAACATTTTTTTTTTTCACTTGGTAGTTAGTTACAATTTAATTTTAAGCAGGCATTCTCTTCGTAGACAACTGCCTGGGTACGGCCAAGAAGAAGGTGACGACGTTCTCAAGACTGCTACGTGGGTTGAAGTCTCATAGGAAAGAGAAGCATGGATCCTGTTCGCCGAAGCACACTCATAGTCCTCGACAAGCCCTGCCACCCCAACGGGTAAGTATTTCAATCGTAATTGAAAGCTTTTTGGTTTTGGTAACCTAATGTTTTTGGCAATTTATATAGGATTTGCAATAATCAGCCATTTCTAGATGAAAATAAAGACTATCAAAGACTTAATCACAGAGAAATAGACAGAGATATAGAGTTGAAGTTGCTCTAAATTTATATGGATTCAAAAAAGGTTATCAAAAATGTCAGGTCGTCATTACCCAAGGAATGTCCTCGCCTAAATATTGTTGTGTGTTTTATTAACAGGATTGCTGTGTGTGAAGAATCTGTAACTAAATAAAATACAAAAGCAGATCATTTATTTAGTACTAATTTTATATATAATATAGATGGATATTTTTTATTTAGACTGGAAGACGACCCCAATATAGTTGGGAAAAAGGCTAGGCAGATGATGATGATGATAGATGGATATTTTTTTGTTTTGAAAACTGTTCTAATCTTTTTTGCAACTAATTGTAGAACAATATTACTTCAAAAAAGTGCTTCCACTAAATATTTGATCTGAAATTAATGCCAGGAGTGTTACTTCGAATACGTTCAATAAACTTTGAGCTAATATTTAATTAAAATATTCTTGTTTGATGTAGGCATGTATTACTTTGTTTAATGTGTGACTAGACTACTCGTATATTTGAGCAACTAAAATAAGTTATAGGTTCTGTTAATGGCCAACAAATGATTAAAACATTTTTTTTTTTTGCATTATTATATCTAATTGTACAGCTTATTCTATGGAACAGTTTCATTAGTGGTCGTAGTCGTAGTAATACACATAGAATTAAAAAAATGTACACGCGATAATATGACATTTAATTTATTTGATAAAAAGTTAGTATATGTATTGCGGTTCTCGTCTTTAAACGCTACACAAAACTACCAGTGTAATCCATAGAAAAATAAGAAACTCATTTACTGCCGAACTTGCTCATATAAGAGCAGTGGTGGCCCAGTGGTAACGGCCCCGACTTACGTATCGTAGGTCGTGAGTTCGAACCCAGGCAGGCGCTTTGTGTAAATTATTTCATCACCACTGCTCTTACAACGGTGAAGGAAAACATCGTGAGGAAACCGGCATGTCCTAGAACCAAAAATTCGAAGCCGTGAGACATTCACCAACCCGCACTGGGCCCGCGTGTTGGTTTAAGGCCTATTACCTCTCTCACAGAGAGGATGCCTGTGTCCCAGCAGTGAAAACATTATAAGGCTGATGATGGTGATGATAGCTCATATGAATAAATACTACCATTACCTAATACCACGTACCAAAGTTATTTGAAAGGAACTTACAATTTACTAAACCAAATAAAAAGCTTTTGAGTTCGAATACCACATATCGATACCTATATCTCCAACAGCAACTTGAGCTGCTCTCAAGTTTCCAACCACTCCAGATTTTAGGTCAAACACAATTAGATCGAAAACAATTGAGTCTCCAATAAAGTTCGCCGCTACTCACGATCCGCTATTGTCGTCGCGATTTCTCGTTAGCAACAACAACTGTTTGTAACCGAATCTTAGTTTGAGTACACGCTTACGGCGTCTGTCTCTCGCCGTTTTTTCATACATTCCTTTTTGCAACCCCCCCATGCACCATTATGTGGATCCGGCGCGACGCCGGTGAGCCTTTGACATGCACTCTGAGCAATTAGTATGACGCGATGTGTGTACGTACCAACGTACGTACAATACGTACTTGGGACGCTTAATTTTTTTGGAATGTTTGCGCTTAAGTCTGGGTTTTGCGAGGTTTACTGTGGGAAGATAGTGATGAAAGAGTTTGGTTAGAATTTTATAAATTTTTAAATAGAGAGTTTCGATTATATGAAATGTACCTACGAATTTTGCGTCATCATCCTCATCATCATCAGCATTTTAATGTTCCTGCTGCCGGGACACAGGCCGAATTTCGCGTGTATAAAAATAATGCGAAAACTCATTATGTTCAATATACATTAGTAATTATCAGGTAGTCAGAAGCTTGAGATCTGACACCAGTCTTGCCAAGGGGTACCGTGTTACCCAGTTGTGGAGGTCAGATAGGCAGTCGCTCTATGTAAAACACTGGTACTTAGCTGAATCCGGTAAGACTGGAAGCCGACCCCAATATAGTTGGGAAAAAGGCTAGGCAGATACATTAGTAATTATCAACCCTTAGTCGTTTTATCTGAAGAAAAGAGAATTCTTATTCTAAAAGAGTATTCTTGTAAATATGTATATATATATAATCTGAATCTCGGAAACGGCTCCAACGATTTTCATGAAATTTTGTATGCAGGGTCGTTTTCTCTATTTTCACCCGAGCAGAGCTCGGTCGCTCAGGTACTAATAATAAACTTGAAAAAAACATCTTAATGAACTCCGACACTTCACAATACGAGCCTTCGACCTACATCTCAATGAAATGACAAGTAAAATATGAATTCCTCAACATACCAATAACCCGCACACAAGAAATACACGCTTCGAATACGCAACTCATCTCAGCCAAATTAAGTGCTACATTTTTCCACGTCCACCTATATATTTATTAATCTCCAGACGAGAGGGGTGAGGAACAATCCCCCCTGGGTAGTGCGTCACCGCATGCCTTTTGAGAAATGACGCCTGCCAAAGTTAAGTCGGTTGAGCCAAGCCAAGACGGTGAGTTATGAACGTTTGTTGGGCCAAGGGATAAAGGCCATTAGAGCCCCGGTATAATCCTTATCGGCCAAGTTGCACTTAGGATTAGCCTTGTCAAAAGTCGCCTTTTTCGGTTTATTGACCAAGCCGTGTCCAGCTGTGATTAGGGGATCAGAAGTGGATGGCGTTATTTGTAATGCTTGTAAGTAGGCCATTATTTTAAAAAGTTGGGTCCGATATGAAGGCTTGCTGAGATTATGGGTTGAATGATGGATGGGGGACAAAATATTGATGATAACGAAGAAACTTATTGAAATTAAAAATGCTCAAGATGAGGCCCAAATTAAGGTTGCCACAGAATCGATTTCCGAAATTCGTGCTATTTTACGAAAATAAAAACGCTTCTGCATAACCCTTCACACAGGAGAGCAGTGGTGGCCCAGTTTTAACGGCCGCGACTTACAAGTTGTAGGTCATCGGTTCGAACCCAGGCAGTTGCTTTACTTTGTGTAAATTATTAAATCACCACTGCTCTCAAAAACGGTGAAGGAAAACATCGTGAGGAAACCGGCATGTCTTAGAACCAAAAATTCGAAGACATGTGACGTCCACCAACATGCACTGGGCCCGCGTGGTGGATTTGCTTATTCCCTCTCACAGAGGAGGCCGCACGTACAACGGACCAAATGCGAGTCTAAGTGCGGAAAACGGGTCCATCTTTCCTATCCTATCCTATATCCTAACCCTACACACAGGCGTATTGCGTAAAATAATTGATATATAATTGTAATCAAAGACTAGCTGTCCCACACTTCGCTCCCGTCAACTGGCAACCTACCTACTCATCTACCCTACCCTACATACATGATACATGATTGATTCGCGCTCGTTCGTAGAATATAGACGTGCTCGTTAGCAATATTTAATTAAAACAATTATAATAGTGACCTTCTTTATTGTATAAATTTTTGCCTACTGTGTAGTTTTGTAAACATAATGAAATCTTAGAAATAGTGAAGTGACTACCAAATAAAATGGATAACAGTCCCTGTAATCCAAGCAGCCGAGTGCAAGCCTCCCCCTCGCCAGCGAAGACGACGACGCAAATCCCAGCCCAATCAGATTTCTCGATTGAAGTCGCATCCACGCCCGACATACAAAGATGGATGTCAACCATTGAGCAGCACTTAAATGAGGTTTGCTCTATTGCCTTGGATGGCAAACTAAACTCAGAACAGAAACTGAAAATTTCTAACTTGTGTCGTAAAATAGGATCTGGCACTTCACAGATGGCAGTCCTATACCAATCTCTGAAGCAGAAAGCAATTCTAGCACACGATATGATTGATACCTTAAAAGAAAAGCGCAATTTGACTGAACACATCTCGGACCTGAAGCAGACGATTAAGGATTCTAGCACTGCGGTTTCGTTTGCCGACATGGTGAAAAAGGGATCAAATGATTTCGTTCGACCGAACAATTTAAGCTCTGTGGTCATTTATCCTAGTGACAAACTCAAGTCCAGTGACGAAACTAAAGACATGGTAACAAAAATCATACGACCTGATCAAATGAAGCTGCATGTACGAGGTGTCCGCAAGACCAAAAATGGAGGTGTTATTATTAGCACAGAGACCAAGCATGACGCTGAAAAAATCAAGAACGCCGTGAAGCTTTCTACATCTGGACTAACCGCCGATGAGCCCAACAAGCGCAAACCACGTATCGTGATTGTAGGAGTGCCGTCTTCCCTGTCTGAAACTGAAGTCTTCAGGTGCATTTACGAACAAAACATACCCGACAAAATGCCAGAGATGTCCATGGAGTCCTTTTTGGCCGCTGTTAAATTAAGCCACAAATCTGGGAAGAAAGATGCTTCGAGCTGTAATTACATTATTGAAATTCCAGCCAATATACGTAAAGCCCTAATTTCGACATCAAGGCTGTTTATAAATTGGACGTCCTGCCCTGTTAGGGACTTCACTCTGGTTACCAGATGCTACAAGTGCCAATTATATGGTCATGCAGCCAAAACATGCAGAGAGGTCAACTCTGTGTGTGCTCACTGCGGTGAAGCTGGACACTCGGTGTCCGATTGCACGAAGAAAGCGGACACATCGAAATGCGCAACTTGTTCGCGCTTTAAAAAGCCCAACAACCATAAAACGGGAGACCCTGAGTGCCCTGCTAGGAAAATAGCGGAATACAGGCACATCAACTCTATAGACTATGAGGGCGTCTAGTACGTCATACTCAAGGTCACACGCGTTGAACGTCTGCTGCTGACACTGCAATGGCCTACTAACCGTCACGTCAATTTGTTGCTGACTAAGAACATTAGTCGTTAGCTGCAAAAATTAAGTGTCTCTGTTTAATTTTACAATTATGCTTACCAATTATTTCCCAAACTTTATATGTGTAATCAAAGAACAATTTTTTGCAATCTAGGTAAATAAGACATTAAGTAATTATGACCTAGTAATTTAGTTCTGTTTATAGTTTTAAGTAAATTAAAATTAATTTTCCAAATTATACAATCTTGCCACTATTTTTAGACTTCTTATGTTAAATATTGTTTAAATTCTGTTTTCCTACGATAAGCATATTTTTAGAGCTGCTACAGCCTGTGATACAGGATTACCTAGTACAGGCATCTTACATTATTATACCTAAATTAGTTATCTAAGATTGAAACTGTATTTTTACCTTTTCTAATTTCTGAATAAAGATTTATTATTATTATTATTATTATTATTATTATTATTATTATTATGATTGTTGCGTAACTTAAACCGTTTATGCAGCGTACGCAACATGAAGCTCCCAAAAAGTTTTTTTAGTCCCATTTTTGCTACATTTTTCATTTATGCTCAGCTCCTATTGGTCGTAGCGTGATGTTATATAGCCTATAACCTTCTTCGATAAATGGGCTATCCAACACAAAAAGATTTTTCATTTCCAACCTGTAGTGCCTGAGATTAGCGCGTTCAAACAAACAAACAAACTCTTCAGCTTTATAGATAAGGATAATTATTAAATTATTAAAAATATCTAAACTATCAGGCCGGTTAACAATTACGTAACACACAAAATTAGCATGTCTTGCTAGCATAAATCACTTTTGCAGTGTCAAGCAGCATTTCCTTTTTAAAGTAAGTCCGGCCAATTTTCACTGGGGTAAATTAAATTTTGCTTAGTCCCATGCCCCGTCGCATGATATTACGCCGGCAAATCCGGGAATAAACTTGTTTAGCCTTGCTGTTATTTTGCGGAATTAGCAGTTTAGAAGAAAATAAAAATTCTTATGGGACACAACTTTCTTTAATCTTTGACCTACTTGTTTTATATCTAAGGAGACGTACGTTAGTACCGATAAAATATTTATTTATAGGATTAGTCTCCGTTTCTGAGTAGTCTGCTGCTTTTGATGTACGAATATGTATGTATCCTTGAAGGATAATAAAGTGGATGAAAGAAAAAGTATTTTGCTAGCTTTACTGTTTATCGGTATTGGTACAGTTAACCTATTTACTGGATCCTAACAAAAATACGTATCACCGACATTAAAATAATATTTCTTCGGCAACTACAATTTTGAACTTAACCACAGCTCATTTTAAGTAAGAACAAAGTAATCATCCAATTCGCCTCAAACGGTATTGGCACGTTGCCTTCAATACTTCTTGTGGGAGGTATTATTGGACCATGTTTATGTGTATGGTTTGTGCTCTATAGAGGGTAATAAAACGTTATAGTTGTTCCATGGGCGCTTTTAGCATTTCGAAGACCATAAATACGAGCATCTTGTACCGATAAACGAGTATTGCACGTTGCATTGTTGGACAATTTAGTGGTGGAGTATATTGCGTGTTTAGGCGTTCATGTCACCTTCAACAGTAATAAAGAAGGAGATAAAACAGGATTCGCTGATGATGTATACTTGAGAATAGTGTAGCAGCATTACTCCATCTACTAGGTCCCCCACGGCACAGCATTATGCTGAGTGGAAGCCTTCTTGCCACAACCACGACATGCATCTGCTTTTATTTATACTCGCATTATTATTTTTTTGTCTGTTTTACTTTTCTAACATAATTTAAGAACTACTAGCACTATTGTAAGGGTTTAGTTTTCAAAATCTGTAACCACTGTTCTTGTTCATGAAATGTAATGTTTGTATGTCGTTTTGTGGCAATTAAATATTTTTTCTTTCTTTCTTCTTTCTAACTTTTTGTCTGATATCGATTTAAAATAATTAGACTTGCCCAGTAAGTAATAGTTTCACTGTCAGTTTTATTATGCAATCAAAAATGTAACTTAAAGGCATTCGTATCATAAACTATAAAATAAAGGTAGTTTGAGACAAAAACAGAAATTCGAAACATGAAAATTATCCCTTAAATGTAAAATCTAGATTTTATTAGAGCAGTTACAAACAACTATATCCAAAGATTTCAACAAATGCCCGAAGTTAGTCGCAAATTGTGTCCCACTAAATAATATTTAATTCCAACTATGAAACGCGGAGTATGCAAATGAATCGTAAAAAGATTTTCGTGTAGAATAGATTAAAACGTAGCCGATATTAAAGTTTCACAAGTGAGCGAAGTTATTCGCTGTGACTAGGGCTATCAAGCAAATTATTTATCATTTTTACAGTTTTTTTTTAGATTCTCTTAATTAAAAATAATCTTTTTCAAAAAAAGCTGACAAACAAAAAATTATATAGCTATATGATTGACTTGCATTGTTATGGATAGTAAAAAGTCAGAAATCTTTTTCAATGTAGTTTAAAATAAGCTGATGCTTCTGGCAGATGGATTTAAATAAGATTCGTGGTTGAATTTTTTGTGTTCTTTCTAATCAATGATTAGTCTAAATTCAGTCCTGGAACACCATCAGCCTACAAATTTCAAAACCTCATTCTGTTCCAGTCCTACGTTTTTGCTTCCACCCTGTTCTAACCGGGTTTATTGTTCATAAACCCGATTAGTCCATACCCGTACGCGAGGCAGCCCTAACCACACCACATTTATCAAGTTTACCGCTGTTATGTATTCAGAACCATTGTTTTTGACGTAGATTACTTTCCTAGCACGTTTAGCTATGAAACTTGTATGCAACTTTGTTTTGAATATTTTTGCATTACTAAATTACTTGAATGTTGCGCCTAGTTTGCAGTTTTGTACAAAGAAAGTTTTTTATTGTTCTGTTTCTGAATTATTCTTGGTTTTAGTTTGATCCTCGGTTTTCTTGTTGGTGGAAATGATTTTTATTTTTATCACAGTAGATAAAGCTTCTGAATGTATCAGAATTGCCATCTATAGTTCTATATTTGTTTAAGAGTTCAATCGGCAAATTCTATACTTTGAATAAATCTATCTACAATTTATAGACACCATCTATCTGGTATGTGTGCTTGAAACCGTTAAATATTCGCACTTGTTTTTGTTCAACCCATAGCTGCCAATCACTTTCCGCCATCAAACATAGACAATGGATAAAATGAATTAATAATCCAATATCTCTCAATGCTTGTCACCAATTATCGTGTCAATTGCAGTCCTGAATTACTCTGTGGGCCTGCCAATCAAAATTAAATTTTATAGCGATGCAAATAGGTTATTTATTGAACATCATTCATAGATAGATCAATCTCTAAGCGAAAACCATTTTAGTGTCAAGTTAAATGTTAATTGCGAAATTGATTTGTTGCCCCGGATGATTTATTATTATGACGTAAATTATTTAATGCTACATTGCAAGTGTTATCTTTGGCGGTATAAATCTCAATTTTACTAAGCGTTAAACTTCTGCTAATATTCACAGGACAGTAAATTGCATCTGTGAAAAGTAACCAAAAATGTTGAAAAGATTTTAACAAATCTGTACAATAACTCTTCCCTAAAATTAATTAAAATGCCAATAAAACAATGATACCCAAAAACATCCTTAAAACCAAGCCCATTAAAGCCGTCAATAGCTCAAACACAATTTAAAACGATATTTCCGCATAAAGAAACGTGTGTGACTTTGATAAGGGGCCAATAAATCGTTCGAGGTTCGAGTTTGGGGCATCCGCGTTGTCGCATTATAGAAGCTCCTATTGTAGGCTATTCGCATTATTCCCTTATCAAGTGAGAGTTAATGGGCGCGCATTGTTGGTCCTATGATTAATTGATTCGTACGTACATGGTTTCATTGTGATGCAGATATCCTTAGCTTTTTCCTTGCTTAAGTGAAAATGATAAATGAAAAGCTATTGTTGTCCTAGTAGTAGTGACGCTATGAACGTATGCTAATTAGAACGGTGTGATTTTGATTGTTTGTTTACTTCGTTTGTTTTGTCGTTGTTGGCTCAGACAATAGTGAATTATGAATGAAGTTGAGGTTTTGGTAAATATTGAACGTTGGTTTCGTAGTTCGTCTGCAGCAGGATGTTGTTTTTGGAACAGTTGAACAGAAGAACAATTAATACAGAATGAAAATACGGAGTTACTAAGTGCCTGCCGGTAAAGATATAAAATCGTTTGACTTTCGGCTGTAAAAGGTCGCCTTATCTTTTTTCATCGGTGTCTTTTTGGTGTTCAATCACACGACGTTTCTAATATAAACGCTAATATTCCTTTGGAGTTACCTGTTCATGTTAAATATTTATTAAACGGTAGAAAAATATTCGATATTGACATTTTAGATGTTATTAAAGGCGACTCAACTCATGCGTATTATAAGAAAAGTGTCTACAACTTAATTAATATGTTTTTGCTAAAAAGAAGCATTAATCAAAATTATAATGAATGAAGTCCCAGAAATTATTAATTTCATTCATATACCAACCTACCTAAAAACTTTGCTTACAAAACTTTATTTGCACTAAAATAATGATGGTTGAAAACTTCAGCTAACTTGAGGCGATAATTTATCATATCGCTCGAGACTACGGTGATTCGGGAAAAAGTTAGACTTTTCGAAGTAGCTTGCTAGTGTATTTGCGAGAAATCTTTATGAGAAAAATGACTGGTCGATCATATGATAAATGATGTAAATTTTACTCTGAATAGATACTCAATTTGTGTTACATTTAAGTTGTGTAGAAATTAGATTTAGTATCCGTTCAACCACAGATATAACGTTCGACGGTTCACACTGTTTGGTAAGATTAGCTATATATAATCTGTGTAATTCTGTGTATTTTTATGACGTTTAATTCTATGTATATGTTTAAAAATATATATATCATCAGTTACTACATTTACACGACTGTGCCGCAACTCTTTTCAGAACAAAAAAGCAAGCTAAAGAAATGAAACAGAAACTTGAAATTCTTTGGTAGAAAAGCCAGCTTTTGGCGTCAAAATTACAAGCGATACTTTCCAACAGGTGGACACACCGGACAGCGTGCTACAAAGTGGCCTTGGCCTTGGGCCTGGGCCTGACACGGCTCTTAGGTCTATGGTTGACCCAAGAGACTATGACCGCCTCCGCTTCTTTCAAATGAGTGCCGCCCAACCAAACACCTTCGAAGAGACTATACATAGGGTGAGCATTCAGCACATTTTCCTTCTACATCTTTGGGATAGAGCTGTTTTAAATTGCCATGAAAATAAAAATCAACTTTAATAATTTTCACATATACTCGTTTTTGTCAAAACATTATTTCCGTTATCCGATTCCACATATTTTTTCCCAGCAAAATTGGAGATTTTCTGCCCGTCCCTTTTCGTTTTTTGTCAAAATAATACAAGCTGAAAAAAAATCAAGCAGTTCCAACATGGCATTTTAGAAAGAAATTATGCAAAAGATATTATTTCGTTAATGTCTCTGGTTAACCGTGCAGTAAAACGCTCTGACTCTCAAAGGTGCTGCAGGAAAATGCTGCAATCTGTTATGCTCTGGATGGCAAAATATTTAGCCCATTTATATGTGTATAGACGTACTTTTTTATTTAATTGTTTAGGCATACCAATATAGTTACGTACGTTTGGCTTTTAATGATTTATAATGTTCAAATATAGCTCTTTTTATTTGTGTAATTACTGCTTATTTAGTTTATGTATACATCTTGTGTATCGTCTTATTATTTTAATTTAATAATATTTATAAGTCTTTTGATATTGTAATTGTTAAAACTATGACAGTTTTGTAATCAATTAACATAATTATGTATTCGGATATTTCATATTTGTTTGCCAGACAGAGTATTAACAGGTTTCAAAATTCAAAATCTCATCAAACACTTTTGGCTTCTTTTAATCGGCATGCTCAAAGAATTGGAGGTGGCTCTACGAATCGTATAATATCGCATAAATTATATTTTAATGCTCTCACCGTTTTTACAATTTTTATTTATTATCTTCTATCCATAATATAAAACATTATCATTTTTGCACAGCTCCGTAGTTTGTCATTATTTGCACGAAAAGAAAATGTTATGCATGGTAATTAATTACACGAAATGCATGTTGTGCACGGTGGACTTTATGTTTTTATTTAAAAACATCATAAAACATAAAATTTCGTTAAAATGCTCTCACTCGCACATTTTGATGCACACTTTCACGATCGACATGGTAGTGATTTTTTTTTCAGAAAAATTTTATTAGTTTAAATGTTGTTTGTTATAATGTATTTTTTTTCATAAACAAACCAAACAAAAAAGGATTTAAAAAATACTAATTTAAAACTGAAAATTAAACCTATAATATTTCTTGTTGCAGTTAAAAGTTCAAGAAGCAATGAAGAAAAAAGACAAACTAGCAAGAGAACAGGAAGAGGTAATTTTATTTAATGTTTATTCGAACTATGATACTATCTGTGTATCTACGTATGTATATTCCCTATGTAAAATAAAAATCGAAATAAAATGCAACTTACAAATGACTAAACATAAAACGAAAAAACAATGGACATAATTTGCACTAGAAATATTTTTTTGTCAAAATATTGAAATATTCCAAAACAATATGCGTTCAAAAATGCTTCTATCAGATATATTTTATTCACAACTACGCTCGAAAACAATGCATTTAATGGAATCGGAAAGTTCCCTCCGTGTACAAAGCTTACATCTGAAAATAATCTGATGGCAGCCTCGCACCAACGTGTAATCTCCCGACTGGCTCAACCATTCGACGCACCTACCGAGGCAAGCTAATCGTGCCCTAATCTCGGACTAAGCCTATTAGAGGCAGTTGTATCGCTTCCCTACGAAACTTCGGAAGCCCCTTGGTCAGCACATTTCACTCGTATAACTATGGGTTGAACTTCGGAATATTGAACATTGAAATTTTACTGTTCCAATAAACTGTTTGCCGCAATTTCGGTAACACCGAAATCAGTGATACAGAATTTTGGGTGTTTATTGAAAATATTCGGGACGAGTAAATTAATCAAAATGAATATTAACGTTGCAACGTTAAAGCTTTTTTGCTCCTATATAGTTAAACGATATGTTAATAAACGTCAAACGTTTAAATTACAACTCTATTACGGAATAATTTCATGTTACATATTCTTACGGCATGTTCCCGTAAAATTTTGCTAAAATCTCATTTTCTAGAACAGTGTGACACGTAAATCCCTTTCGTGTATAAACTGCGCCGTCTTGGTAACTAAGTGTGCATAAATTAAGTTAATGTTCAATACTTTTCTACTTACGAGAAAGTGGTCTTTTTATTGCCCCCTTTGAATATTTATTATCGTGTTCACGCATTCAGGAAAATATTTCGTGAGGTAGCATTTTAAAAGATTTCTCAATACGCTTGTCGTGTGATTTATGATTAAAAATAAGCATCTAAAAAGTCTAGATAAATGCACTTATGAAAGACAATGCCTTGATTTCGATTCTAATGGAATGGAACTTGTCAACCTATTGGTTAGAAACCTTTTCATTTTGGTTTTGGTCGTTCCTTATTCATCCTTTTAATAGAATATACCTACCTCTATGTGTACGATTACAAGTAGCTACACACTGCCAAATAAAAGCATCTCATTTCCTTATAAACACCATAAAGATTTTACGTCTCACTTAAGGCATTGCTATTTTACACGAAGAAACTGGGATGAACTCGGCGGGTGGGAAAAATTGCAAAATCCAAAAATGTTTAGGCACAATGGAACGGACTCGTGAAAATTGCTCATTATTTTTAAAATTAAAATTTTCCTATCTTGTTTCTCCACTCCCCTAAATAGCTAGCTCAGTTTCCTTGCAAAATTAAAATAATGTTATCTACTTTGGGGGAAAAAGTTCCCCGAAATATTCATGTCTGATGTGTAAATTTTTTTTGCAAACATTCGTTGTTGTTACAGATCCTCAGAGATATACGACATGGTCTTATGAATATGGGAAGAGACGGTGTACGGGGACCTTTCGGAGGTATGTTGTAATTAATTCCGAGCATAACCTCGTCCAACAACATGTTTCATTAATGTTTGGACAAGGTTGAAAAACAATTCAAAATGTGCTTTGACCTGAGTTTTACATTTTTAATCTGATTGTTTTTGGTATTTTGGGTAAGATTGAAAATTCAAAAGTAAAATAATTCAAATTAAATATTCGTTGAAATATAAACACAGCCCACAGTCAAACCCTTACTACGGTTTTGTGGGGCTTAGTTTATAAGTTACTTACCATTATGTGAATATAAATTAAAAAAAAATAAAAAAAACCTATTTTAACATCTCTAAAGTATTAAAACAAACAGATATGGCTATTTGTTGTTGAGCTCCCGTGATAACGCATGATGCTTGCACGATTTTTGAATACTTATTTGATCAATATTGTGCGGAATGCTTATTTTGACGATGTAATTACACGTTCGACATTATGATCATTCGGTATGCTTTTGATGTGCATCAGTCATCCATCATTTTATTATTTGTTGAAACACTTGAACTCACTGGAGAGTTCAATTTAATCGTTTATTATTTATTGTTGTTCGATTTTATCTTAAGCAGCAGCTTGGAATCACAATCGCGGTAGACTTTGATAGAAAAGTTATTTAATAAAATCAAAGCCATTATTATCATTCATCAAGCCAATGTTTTCTTTGCGAGAAATGCTGAATGCATGTTTTGGACAAACAATATTTTGCAACCACGCACGGCTTAACGATGTTCGTACAAAGCTTTAACTGCAGTGTTGTCAGTGACTCGCCACTATATGGAAGGCATTTTTACGGTAAACTTTTTTGGCAATTTTGTTAGCACGTATTTTTTTATTTGCATTACTGGGATCTGAGCTGCACTGGTCTAATAGAAGGCTCGTTTACAGACGACACGTATATGTACGACGACGAAGCAAGAGGGCTCTCTGGAAGAGGGCACTGGTACGACGAACCACCATATGAGAGTGACCCTGAAGATTTCTTGATGGGAGGAGGAGCACCAGCGGCTTCATTTCAGAATGGACGTGTTTGCTTTACCCTCAACCTAAGAAATGAGAACAGAGGTGAAGGCGTAATATCGCTAAGAAGCGCCGGCGATATAAGTTTAGCGAGAACCCCTCGGAGGGGATTAATTATTCCGCAGAGTGGCCCCTACCCGACCACCGTGATCCCCCTGCGAACGGCAAGAGATCGGGAGAGTGGGGATTACGCCGCGTCTGATATCCAATCTATAGGATCAAGACTATCTGGCATCTCTTTAGAGTCAAACCGATCGGAGCGAGATTCCAGGAGGGGATACAGGCAAATGTCTGGTTACCGGATAGGAGCTGATCCCTTATCACCGGCTTCGTCTGATTATGAAGATCAAGAAAGTGAAACAGATTCACAGCACATAGCCACCGTGCATAAGGTAATTAAAAATAAAATCTGCCATTCTTTGTAAATTATTTGCAGTCATACATTGTTTACAATATCAAGTATGCTTAAGTTAATAAATTTGCTGATACAAATTTTGCTTTTGATTTTAATTTCCTTTGCCCAATTAACATTTTTTTCAATAATTCCAGTCAGCTGAAGAATGCGAAGGTGTGTCGAATTTGGCAGGAAAAGTGAGAGGTCTCAGACAAGACGTCCAAAGAAAAATATCAAGGTTAAGACAAGAAAGGGGCCCTGAAGGCAGTGACAGGCGGACGAGTGGTGACCAAGCGTTTCCATGTTCTAATAGTTCTTTCGAAAGTCTTCCCAGCGGATCAGGCAGTAGTGAGTGGATTTATTGAGTTATTTTGTTTGTGTTAATATAAATGGTTTTGTAAATAAGTTGGTCTTTCCTTTCTTTGTACCATAACACCCCATGTGTTACTTACAGATACCTCTCGTAATTTATGTAATTCTCAATTTTGCATCGTAACCTAACCCTACTAATTGCATCGCATTGAAATACTAAAACCACTACCCATTCACAGTCAAACAAGATGTACACAGGTATTCTACTTTCAATGTGTTGGTCGTAGACATTGAAATTTATTTTATCTGAGCCTAGAATATTTATGTACAGGCACACAAGCATTGGTTCGCGCCGGTAGTAATCACTCATCTCTCTCGGCAGAAGAAAACATAGAATTAAGTCCAGCCGGGCGGAGTTTACTCGTGCCGCAAATGCTGTGTCGAGCTCGGGCCCTCGTCGATTACGTACCCAATATTTATGAGAAAGATGCCCTGAGATACAAGGTAAGACGACTTAATACCAAAGCGTACTCGCTGCCCGCATCTAGGAAGGAATTTCTAATAACGTGTTATTTGTCAACAGAAAGGAGACATCATAGAAGTGATAAACATGAATGCGTCCGGCATATGGCGAGGCGTATTGAACAATAAAGTTGGAAACTTCAAGTTCGCCCACGTCGAAGTTTTATCTGAAAGGGACACAGTCCGTTCAAGATCGTCCAAATGGTGCAAAAGTCGCGAAAGGCTTTGGGAAACTCGACCACGTACAGTGGAAGAATTATTGAGACGAATAGATTTGTTAGAGTACGCTGTGGCCTTTGCAAGGAATGGATATGAAGACATAGAACTATTCAAGGAAATCGAACCATCAGATTTAGACTACCTGGGAATAATGACTCCTGAACATCGTACACGAATTCTCGCTGCTGTTCAACTCCTGCACCAGCTTGAATGTGAGTTGGAACCATAATTTTGACCACTTATCTCAAATTAAGTAATCTATGTTATGAAGCTTCTAAGAAAATTATCAACTCTCGTAGGTGGCGAAGGCGAAGCAGAAGCTGACGGAGGCGGTTCTAGCTCTGAAGGTGGTGACTCTCCCTTCGGCCGACGACAATTTCCTCGAGACTCGGGGTGTTATGAGGCCGGTGTCGGAGTCGGTGGCGTTCGAGTCCGGACCTCACCGCTAGTCCACAGAGCTGATGAACCGACACACAGGCCTCCAGAACCAGCACCGCAAGCTAAGCGGTCCATTCGTCGGCGGCAACCGGATGACGCGGAATGCGACAGAATTGAACGGTATCCAGGTACAGGTGCAGAACGAGCGACCGTACGCAGTGGCGGTCTTCCCGGTGGAGCTAGAGATGATACTTGTGAATCCGATCACCGACTAAATGTAGTCAAGTTTGTGGCCGGCGGGGAGCCGTGTGCTTCGGAGAAAAGTAGTGACTCGGGGGTGAGTAGTTCGTCATTAAGCTCTGCCCACCCCCACCGTCCCTGAGTGAGGCCTGCCGCGCCCGCGCTTGCCTAGGCGCTGGCGCGGGCGCGTGCGCAAGCCGCGCAGCCGCCCGCTCCCCCCGCCAACACTGAGCCATCCGCGCCGCCCGAACCTGAAAACGAATGAGCTAGGTAAATTCTAAAACCCCATAATTCACTTTTTTAATAACCATTACAAAAGCATCTAGCATTGCCAATATTTTCAACCTTCGCTCCAGGTATTCCTATTACAAGGATTCATTATGTCACATTTTGTCAGATACATTTTAGTATTTAAATCAACTCAAAATAAGACTGAAACTTACTTTCTGAATGAGAATGGGAAGAATGAGGTATCAAAATGTTTTGGGCGGTGCGATCATAGATTAGTGTGGGTATTCTTCTATTTGACTTCTACAGAAGCAATTAAGTGTCTAATTAGACGGTTGTCTATAAAATATCATGATTTACGATGTCAAACCCACAAACATTCTTTGTGTAAGAACTTGTTACTTAAAGACTGACTTGAGTTTCAAAGCACTTGTGAGTGCTGATTTTTATGAAACGACTAACAGTTAAAATGCAATAATGTAAAGATTATAATAACTCTTCTTCTTTGATATATTCAAGTAATACAATGTGGACAAAGATAAATTAATCGATGTTAATAGATTCAATCGTAAAATAGATTTCAGTACGGAATATTATTGTGGTTGTAGATATTTATATAGGTTGCTTGTTACGATTTCACATGCGGATTTTGAAATCGCTTTTTATCATTCCGTTATAAATTGAAAAGCATATCATGGATGGCAGCAATTTATTGTAATTTTAGTTGGCTTTTGATTCGTTACTCTGTTCAAAATACAAATTATAATATGTTTGCTTTTTCTACTACATGTTTTATATTTATTGCAATAATTTAATTCAATTGGTAAATCACTTATGTATAATTCCATTAGATTCCTTTTTAATATTGTCCATTCATACACAGAACATAAAATGTCCGGGTAATTTTCACATTTGCCAAGTATGAGGACAATATTTTCAAGTGAATATACAAAATACCTACATTTAATTGCAGTGCATTTCTCGATTATTTTGAACAGAGTATTTAAAAAGCATTTACGACTGTATTTTAGGTATTAGTAGAGGAGGCAATATGCCAGTTTGTGTAAGTACTTGGGCGTTGGAAGCGCAACATTCAATAGCAATAATTGTAAATACATTATAGATAGGTTAATTATTATATGTTGATGAAAAGTTTTTTGTAATTTTTTAAGAGAGCTTTATGCGGTATGCCGTGTGTACAGATAATGTAGTGAAACAGTGAAATTTTAAATTTCACCCCGCGATCTTCCGTGTCATGGTAAAGCAATTTGACATACCGTACTTTACGATCTTCACACTTGTGACTGGGCTCTCGTAAAATTGTAACTACTGTCAAACTACAGACGGGAACAAAACAATATTAGGTTTCGCAGGCTGGGAAATGTGTCGAGTCTCCCTGTTCAAATAATATTACGTTTTTCATATTGTACTACATTATATGATTTTCTTTTTAATATTGTTGGATAAAGTGGAACTGTCTTCAATGTGTGCCGTATACATATCGATGTATGTCTGTAGTAGAACAATATTTTGTATTCTGATCTTGTGGTTAGAAATGTCTCCGTGTTCTATTTCAATAAAATATTTCATATCTAAGAACTTCTTAAGTCAGTTTACTATCCAATATTCAATTTTGTTTGTGGTTGTAGTATACTTCTCAATGTGAAATGCCTGAATGTTTGTGTTTGATGTTTTTTAAGAGTTTTGCCCATTTTTTGTAAAAGCTCAGCCATTCGTGTCAAAATTGGACACACTCGACTGTCCGTGGTGTTCCTCTTGTAAATTTTGTAAAAAAGAAATCTTACACATTTTTCGAATACAATCGCGAACTAGTCCGAACTATTGAATGTACATAGTTAAATGTTTGTTACTTGTATATTGTAGATAGAATATATTTCTTTTGACAATTGTATATTCAATAAAATTAATTCTTTATTAAAAATTCAATGTTAAAAAGATAATTTATTTATAATCAAAATTATGTTAACGATGCTCAGGTAGATTTGAACTTATCCATAGGTTTTGTGGTTATAGCGTTGTTTTTAAGACTTGTGATTATAATAATTAAGCTGTATAATTCACTTTTTTTTTCATTTCTGTTAGCCATACATCATTAACTGTGCGTACTTTTGTAGCAATATGTTTTTTATTTTTTTAAACAGACCTTATGTGTAAGTTAACAAATCTGTTTACAAACGTGGATTCTAAATAAATAAATCCAAAATTGTATCTGTTTTTCATTCACATTACCCTGCTATGACGAACATTTAGTGTAAGCCTAATTAATTATTTTATTCGTTACACAATACAAGTTACTTACATTACTCATGCTAACAATAATACAGGCACTAAAGAAATAATGGAACAATCCGTTTATTACCTTTAACAGTTTGAGTTATTATGGGTAAATTATAGAGTCAATATGGAGTCGATTTGTATTAGAACAGCATGTAAATCGAACAATTTATCAGCTTATACATTGATAGAGTGGTGGTGTATCTTATATTCCATTTATCTTAAATCTTCAGCATTGTTGGAGCATTATCATATCATAGTAAGACTTCCTTTTTCGCACGTAGACTCCCATTCGGTCCGTTGGTTCGGTTTCTGGCTAAAACAGTTGGCTAATATAGTCTAACTTTGCCCAAAAGCACAGAAGCATCCTGGAAGCTGCACAGGTTTCGTAGAGCGACCTCACTGTGCCGAGGACTTCTGCAGCAGCAATATCAAGCAGTTGCAACTCGATGTTAGGCCATTCTGAAAAAGCAAAATAGAGCTTAAAATTTAATCATTTAGTAGGTGATAATACCACTAATAGATCATTGTCATTCCACTTCAACTTATCAAAGTAAACGGGAATTTAGATTTTATCTAAAACAAGCTGTCACTTAATAACTACTACTATTTGCTTAATAAATCACCCCAATCTACTAGCCGCAAGTTACCGTAAAACTACCCATTCATAGATCATATCTAAGTATTTACAAATATCATAGAGACACAAAACTTGTTTATTACACCAGGCATTCATATCTTATACAAGTTATTAATGAGGAACACTATGTCTGAGTTCAAGTATTACTTCAATTGATTGCAAATCAGTATTTCTGCTACACCGATGCATTATCGATTGGTGGAGCTGGTGAAATTGATTTTGCTCCTAGTCTTTTTACTGCACACCATTGTAGACTTTATCATACACAATATAAAGGTTAAATGCTACCAGCAAGAGCATTGGTGTATTTATTTAGAGATAACAAGCAGATTCACGGTGCAGTGAATAAATATCGACAGTACATCAATGTTAGGCAGAGTGCTTCAAACGTTTTTTTTAGGTATTTCAGTGCTGAAATGGTAATCAGAATCTCAAAGCAATGAATTGATGTGCATTCATGTTGGCATTGGAGTAACAGCTTAACTGAAAACTATTGATTGCCCGATTTAACCCGTCACTTCGCCCGCTTGGAAGTCAGGAATCATTCCGAGGGAACGTCATCCCAAAATAAAAAGAATCACATGACGTAGGCATGGTCAACAAAGTAATAAACACACAGAACATATTTTTGCATTTCATTTCGTACTCTGTGTATATGTATTATCTGTCAAAAATTATACGAAACGGAAATCTAGACTTGATCTTTAGCCGAATCATACAATGCTGTACTAGACTTAAAGTATTTACAAGAAGCCACATAATATTCAGAAACCGTAACTACTTTCTTAATTATTCAACTACTCATACATTTATCCAACAGACAGATATAAGTAGTAATTTTTGCAATCACAAACGTAGACAAATCGCAGCGATTCGCAGCCAGTGTGTTATCTCAATGCGCCTATAATTATACCAGCCATGAATTATGATGGCTCACCGAAGACCTTATATCATGTTGCTTTGCACATTTTTTTAGTTCGCGGGCGAATAAATCTTGTGACAGAACCCAGGAGATATGTCATCATACTATAGTATACTATATTATGGCCAGGTTGTCAAAGAGGTATGTCAGTTTGGTAAAGACGCAGGAGCCCCATTGAAATTTCAACTTTCGACCATAAACCAAGATTTGAAAATCCAACAGGATGCATATACAACAGTTAGTATACCACAACTTACCCCAAAATGACATAAAGATAGCGAAGAACACGGTGGCCGGGTTGTCGAAGAGGTACGTCAGCTTGGCAAAGACGCAGGATTCAGACAAGGACTGGTATTTACAAGCTCTGTCACAGAGCGGGCAGAGGGTGATGTTGCCGGGTTCGTTGGTGTCACAGATCTCTTTACTGCGGACAAGGTCGAATATTAACATAGGTGAAGGCTAATAAATATTTAAAAAAATATGCAAGCTTTTTTGGTAATTCTCTCAACAAAGTTCTCTCTCATCATACTATAGTATACTATATTATGACGACATATCCTCTATCGTCTATCCATATCCCATAACAACTACTGCAAAAGACAAGGCAGGCAATAAGGTAAGGCAGTTGATAAGGATTTTAAAGCTTTGCGTTTTAAATAATTTTTTAGATGTTTATGAAAGTCGTAGGTAAGTATGTAGGTATGACTGGGTCGCAGATAAATTTGCAAGAGAGTTACCGCGGCCCTGGCACAAGCAACTGAAGGAACACGGGTGGGTTTCAGTCAGTAAAAGTCTGACACGCCCTTCCGCTTCACCCAGAGCGGGAGAAGTCATTGGATTACATACCAAAAGAAAAAAAGTATGTAGGTGTGCAATAAAAAATATCTAACTCAAACCCATAACATGCATACCAAAAGTTGATTCTTAAACGATGTATGTTAATATTTTCAAACTACCAGGAATTTTGAACAGAATGATGAGGTATGTTGTAAGTACCTATCTACCTGATATTCATGAATAACAATTATTGCCAACATAAAAAAACAGTTACCTTAAGAAAATCTTTGTTAGACCACTCCCCATCGCACAAACGACCATCTAAACTTTACCTAAGACTTGATATAGCACACACATTAACTCAGCCAACTGAACGAGACACAGCACATACATTTATAATTCTGAAGGCACAGGAACCAAGTTACGACTGGCGGAAAATTTACGGTGTCCATAAACGTCCAAATGCAAACTGTATGACGTGAACTCCGAACGCGAATAGTAAAATTGAAAATTAAAGGCGCTCACTTTGTCGTAAATTTTGGATGGTGCTATTTTATTTATTTGTTTCGTATTTGTAGCATATCGATAAATATTTTAATGGCGATTAAGAATTTGTTTTGTTTTTTATGAGATTGTGGAGAGGTGCTTAGTCTTGAGATTTTAATGCCTACGAGGTTATGAACTTCAATCGTTTATTTATTTTGCGCATTCCAGTTGGCTAAACGCGATGGCGAGAAAATATGATATACTAAGTATACATGTCCAAGGTGATAAACTCATTTAAGACATTTAAAAAAGCATTAAGTTTCTTAGCTCTTTTCTTGCAGCTTCACATCACATCACATCATCAGCCTATTAATGTTCCCACTGCTGGGACTCAGGCCTCCTCTCTGTGAGAGGGAATGGGCCGTTATCCACCACGCGGGCTCAGTGCGGGTTGGTGGATGTCACATGTCTTCGAATTTTTGGTTCTAGGACATGTCGGTTTCCTCACGATGTTTTCCTTCACCGTTTTGAGAGCAGTGGTGATGAAATAATTTACACAAAGTAAAGCGCTTGCCTGGGCTCGAACCCACGACTCTTGCAGCTTACGATCTTTAAAATTTTATGGTTGCTGAAAAGTAAAGTATTTATTAAAAATCTTCTATCTTTTACCTAACAATTTTACATCTTATTTATATTACAAATGCGAAAGTTTGGATAGATGGATGTATGTTTGTTACTCAAACACTCCAGAACGGCTTAACGGGTCTAGATTAAATTTGGCACAGAGATAGACTCTAGTCTAGAATAGCGTATAGGCTTAACAAAACATTTTTCATGCGGGCGAAGCCGCTAGTAGAAGCTAGTTTTAAAATATTTTTAACCAGCTTTCCAAGTGAACTTTTTGAACCATGACAAAAAATGAATATTCTATTAACACTCCAGCAAAAAGTATATTTTTTAAACGTTTGATCCTAGCGATTTGAATTATTGAGTTACCTACATCGAGTACTCAAAAAAATGGTACGATGTATTTGCGTCGTTCAATTTTAGTTGAAAGAGGATGCCCTCGAATTGGTCTCGTTAAAAATTCATGAAAATTCGTTGTGAAAAAAATGTAAACCGAAATTGGAAATCAAAAATTGGTACATTCCTCTACAGAATTTAACGATTACTCCGGTGGTTGTAGGTACTATGAAACATTTTCGGCCTACTTTTTCTTGTAATTTTAATAAATACTTACGTAAAATTATTGATTTACAGATTTGATTGATAGAAATAAGTATGTTTGTAAAAGGGTATCTCTGGAAATACTGAACTGATACTAATAAATCTTGATAGAAAGTTATGCTATCGTTGAGTTTCATAGGCAAATCACGAGTATGCTGAAAAATTAATGGTTCTTATAGGATAGGCCACAACCAAAGCATCGGAATAAAGCCACTATATTTTTATTTTCCGATGTTGAACTTTATTTTCTTTCATGGTGTCTTGAAGCCGATAAAGCTAAGTTTATTTATGGCTTAATGGATTTCCTTTCACACAAGGTGCCTGGACGTGACCTTCTCGTCCTTCGTGTCCAATATAATAAGACTTCCATGGTGTTTGGAAAATAAATGTTTTGTTTTTGACGTGGCGATGTTTGTAGAACGATGCTTTGAATTTCATAACCAAATTTCGGATCACGGTTTTTTGTTAGGGTTCTGTACCCAAAGGGTAAAAACGGGACCCTATTACTAAGACGCCGCGGTCTGTCTATCTGTCACCAGGCTGTATCTCATGAACCGTGATAGCTAGACAGTTGAAATTTTCACAGATGATGTATTTCTATTGCCGCTATAGCAACAAATACTTAAACAGAACAAAAGAAATATT
This sequence comes from Orthosia incerta, assembly GCA_948252205.1. Classification (NCBI taxonomy): domain Eukaryota; kingdom Metazoa; phylum Arthropoda; class Insecta; order Lepidoptera; family Noctuidae; genus Orthosia; species Orthosia incerta. The sequence continues at coordinate 16,517,268 of OX411748.1, forward strand.
TAAGTGGGGCTCCCATACAAACAAACGTGATTTTTGCCGTTTTTTGCGATAATGGCACGGAAACCTTCGTGCGCGAGTCCAAATTGTACTTGGCCGGTTTTTTGTTTTTCTTAAGGCGCCGATTCCCTTGAGTAGCTGATTTTAAAATGAGAATCACGTCTAAATGGCAAGTCGTAATTTTTTGAAAAAAATATTTGTTTTAATAGACTATTTTTTTAATAATTTGATCTGAGCAAATTTTGAGTTTTCTTCGTATAACATAGTGTAATTAATTTGTAAAATTATGTCTAAAACGGACAAAAACACGACAATCACACCAAAACCGCTGGGCGTATTTTAATGAAATTGACACCATCTAAAAGACAATTTAATTATCTACATATTGATAAGAGCTTTATTTTTAAAGTCATAGAATAATAAGGAAAGTACAAAATACTACTAAATTTCGGGTCGCGCGGGTGTGAAACGAGTGCGCGTTTTGTTCCCTCAAGGTCCTTGGTGTTAGTCGTCGTCTTAAGTGACGTAATGATTTTATCGATCTATGTAGCACATCCCTCAGCTTATCGTCAACGCACATCGCTCATATATAGGCAAATAATTACGGAAAAATAAACATTCTACAAAATTTCGCTTATATTACCATTAATATATGTCACCCTTACTTATAGGCTGTAAGTGAGTACAATCGGATCACTGCCTTTTGACTATGATCCTGTACCATTTTCTTCTTTACACGCTAACTGATGGACTAGATTACTTAATAAGCAGTCGTTGCTGGCTTTTCTTGCCATTTTGAGTATTTTTTTTGCGGAATCTAATCGTTTCTCCAGGATTCGTTGACCTTCATTGCTTCGGCACTTTTTTGGTAGTCACCACTGATTCTGGTGTTCAGAAGTTAATTGAGATAGTAGAGTGAGCTTATATTTTAAAACTTAAACTCCACTCAAAGAATAAACATCATCATATCAGCCAAAAGACATTCACTGCTTGAAATAGGCCTCTCCAAGTGTCGGCATAATCACCGATCCTGTGCAAGACTCAAAGAATGCCTTGTGTGCATTTAATAATTTTGATACTATTTTCATACATAAACTACACGCGTGTCACGAATAAATATTCATGGCCCACCGATTAACTTCACACAAATATCGAACTATTATTGTTATAACCGATTCATAGTGAATAAGCTGCCCTCACCTATTCCAGAAAGGTTGATTAATCTAGACATTAACACACGACGAATTCGTTAATAGACGTACCAATAACTGGCTATCATTAAATTTACATGTATTGTGCAATTTAATGTAGGTACATGTATTATTGTACAGTCTTGTATTATATCGTACAGTCGACAAAAAAAGATCAAATAAAGTCAAGGATCAACTAAGTGAAGTCTCTTAAGTTTACCTTTTTAACAGACTTCAAAAAAAGGAGGAGGTTCTAAATTCTTGACGCAGTGGTTGAGCGATTGACTGCTGCTGCGCTGCGTGTCGCGGGTTCGGTTCCCGCACGGAACAAATATTTTTATGATCTACAAATGTTCCGGCTCTGGGTGTTTGTGTATATGAGTTTATATGTTTGTAAACGCACCCACGATACAGAAGAAATTCCTAGTGTGGGGCAACGTTTTAAAAAAAATCGTCGGTGTCTATTTTTATTTTTTCCCCGATTACTCAAAGACGCCTGGATTTAGAAAATTCTTTTTCACAGCTGGTCCCATGGTCATCAGGTCAGGATCTGATAATGGAATCCTAGAAAAATCGAGGGAACTCCACAAATTTTATAGGCATACATTTAGCGATTTTGATATTTTCATCAACAATGCAATCATTTGCACCCAGAAAGTATCATTTGGTGAAGTGGAACTGATGAAGAAGACCACAGATGGTCACTGCTCCTTAATTCTAAGTATGTCTCTGGTATAAGATATCTCGAATAGTTATCCGATTATGATGAAGCAAATAGGTACTTATAAATAAATGGTACTTACTGATGAATACCATCGAACCGATCTGATGATGAACATTAGGCACTGCAACTCCGAAATAAAACTATGTATCCTAGTCGTGTTTTGGCTTATTGGAATCGTCATGAGATGTACTTTGGCTATAAATAAACATGGTAATTGAAGGTACATACCAAAACAAAAAAGAGATAAATAAAAAACTTATTAACAAAAAAAAACAAACCGACTTCCAAAACAAAACACTAAAAAGCAAAAAATAACATGCTTTTTCCGAGTCGATGTCAAAAATAATAGGTACCAAAGACACCGACTACGGAAAAGAAACTTATTTTTCGCTTTGTAGTGTTTTGTTTTGAAAGTCGATTTGATTTTTTTGTTTAAACACCAGTTTTTAAATTGATAATTCAGGTTTGACAACTCGCAGAGGTCTCGAAGAACTCTTAAAGTCATCATCTCTTATGGTCAAAATATTGACATAATCTCATTTACAGTTCGCAGTTTCTCATTTTTAGAGTTCCGTTAAAACGGGACCCTATTACTAAGACTCCGCGGTCCATCTGTCTGTCTGTCACCAGGCTGTATCTCATGAACCGTGATAGCGAGACAGTTGAAATTTTCACAGATGATGTATTATATTTAAGTGGGGTTCCCATACAACAAATGTATTTTATTGGCGTTTTTGCGATAATGGTACGGAACCCTTCGTCTGCGAGTCTGACTCGCACTTGACCGGTTTTTTATTTAAGGAGGAGGTTCTCAATTCGGATGACTAAATTTTTTTTTTCGAACATAACTCCGTCAAATATTAACATATTTGCTAAATTCTTCTTTAGTTCGAAAAAATTTAATGCCGAAATGTGCCCATTTAAATTTGGTAAATATCTGATGAAGAACTTCGAAGATATACAACAGAACTCTTCAATAAAAGACGGCAAATCTCTCGGCATTGCTGCATTCGCATGTATGTTTATTGTTTACACCATTTCATAACATACCATCACGACAGTATGTTCTAAATGGGTACGCAGATATGTTCAGTTATCCCTGGTACACTCTCATTCCATTGGTTATGATCAAATTACGTGTTATTCGGGTATCCTATTCTGGAATCACTGTGGGCATTATAGGTACCTTACTGTAGAACTTGTCCATTATGTACCACTAATAAGTGAAAAAAACTTCATTTTCGGAAGTCGGTGTCAAAAAACGAAGAAACGAAACACTGACTTCCGAAATTTAAGTTATTATTCACTTTGTAGTGTTTTTATTTGAAAGCCGGTTGTATTTTTTTGTATTTTTATTACAGTAACTTATTCGAAAATAAGACAGACACTGTTCGACTTATTACAAAGTTAGCAAACGAACATTGAAGCTCAAAGATCAATCAATGCCAAGGCACTAAGTGACAAACAAGACTCTTAACCTCGTTTTAACACCACACTCATCGATTTACCCATCATTGAAAGATCCAACACACAGTGTAAAAAAGTAGCATCAACGTTCTTACACGTTATATTAGCTAACTGCATATCAGTTTACAGTATCGTGGCATTCTGCGGCGCAACATGGGTGTTCAGACATGTTTACCTGAGTGTGGTATGTGCACTGTAATTAACTTTTTATTTTCACACCGACAGACCACCAGCACGGGTTCGTTTGAATAGCCGGACGGATATGAATTGCGAATAGGCAATTTGTAGCTGCTATAAATTTTAGAGGGAGGTAGCATTTTGATAGATTCTTTTGTTAAATGGATCGTTTTTATGGGATTAAAAGGTTTATCTGACTTGATTGTTTGATGTTGTCTATGAAATCTTAACTAATATACTAAAAAGGTAAAGTTCATCCGATTATCAAAATTCTTTCACTAATAAAAAAGCTGAGGCCGGCTGAATTGAGTATTTGTAGTTAAGAATGTGTCAAACCCTAATAAAATGCCAAATTTTTACAGGTAATCCAGTGAGTTTGACAAATACTTAATTTATTATTATTACTTATTATTTTCCTTCAAGCTTGTTGCCTCGCATTTATGTCAATGTTCTACATCTGATTACGAATATGTAAAATCTGAAAGAAAGAATGAGAAATGAAATACATTTTAAACAAATGTATTTCATTTCTCATTCTTTCGCACAGATCAACGGACACACAATATAGGTATTAGATTCATAATAATATACATCAGACAAAAACAATTTTTTTTTTTTTTTTTATTAACAAATAAAAAATATTTTTTTTTTTATTTGTTTTTGTCTTCCTTTCCTTGCAGCCGGGTAAAAAATAATGTCAAGAAGTTAGCAGGAAAGTGTGCCTCACGGCTACGCCAAAAATACCCAGTTCAGCAAAAATGTCAGAGGCACTAGTTGCCTGCCGCTGGTTTTCAACTGGACCTGATGTGCGAGGTGACGGATGTAAATCAGTTTTTTTACTGGAAGGTGACGTGTGTCTATATACACATCAGACACGTGTATCATGTGATCTGCACATCATATCTTATGGGAGTGTATTCTTTGGCAGACTGAACGCAATATTATGTCGGATAATGTATTAGCTGCATCCAGAGATATTTAGTATACGGACCTTGTTGAAACCAGAACAAATTTCCGTGCGTTCAAGCATTTTTGCCATACCTATTATTGGAATCAACTACAGCTCTCAATATTAGGACCCATTAACATAAATGATCATTTTTATCCGTGGTGCTAGGCTTAAACCAGTTACTGGGCTTATCCCAGTTGTAAATGACCCTTTGTGCGTATTGGCCTTGTTTGTTTTGTCTCCTGCTTGAAATGGTGGGAAGTGGAAATTATGTTTGTTTTCCTACTCCTCTGTTATTCTTTGCTGATTTATTTCGTTGCGGGATCAAAGGCAGTTAAATTCATTCTCCGGGACTTTGTTGAGCTTCATCGCCTTGCCGTTTCTGGTAGTCGCCACTGTAGATTCTGGCTTTCAGGAGTTTCTGTGGTTTGGGATAGTGCGGTGGGATTGTCCCAAAAATAAAATTTAAACAACTCAACTCAGACATTCGCATCCATCAAAAGGACGTCCGTAGGGTGCTGCGCTACCTCGACGTGAAGCCAGCAATAGTTCTTAAAACCTGTGCGCCTGAACTGTCTCCGATCTTGACTTGCCTATTTTGCCTTTCGTATGAGACTGGATACGTGCCGAATGCATGGAAGCAAGCTAACATACAGCCCGTACCCAAGAAGGGTAGTCGAGCTGACCCGGCCAACTACAGACCCATCTCAGTAACGTCCATACTCTGTAAGAGTATGAAGCGTGTACTTAACACAAAGCTCCTGGCATACCTAGAAACTAAAGATATCCTTAGTGACTACCAATACGGCTTCCGCCGAAATCGGTTTACTGGGGATCTTCTAGCGTATGCCTTTCACATATGGAGTGAGGCCATCGAGAGGCACGGGGAAGCGCTTGCCGTCTCCCTCGACATCTCGAAGGCTTTTGATAGGGTCTGGCACGAAAGCCTTATTGGTAAGCTTCCTTCATTCGGTCTGCCCGGTGGTCTGAATGGTGAGTGATTAAATAGCAGACTTCCTGATAGATCGGTCCATTCGAGTAGTTATCGATGGCTGCTCATCGGACCAATTGGATATCAATGCCGGGACCTCAGGGGTCGGTACTCTCAGCAACGTTATTCTTGCTGCACATTAACGATCTGCTAAAACCCGGCACCTTTGGGTATGCAGACGACAGCACTATTGCTGAGAGATACTTGTCCAACGCACGGGCTACCGAGCCGCAGATCCAGTCTCTTCGTGAGGCCATAGTGGTGCGATTGAACCTGTCCTTGCAGGCAGTCTCCGAATGGGGCGATGCCAATAAGGTCAGGTTGAATGCTACTAAAACCCAGGCGTGTCTGTTTCCGCGAAAAAGAGCCAATTTCACCCGGCTCCAACTTTCCGAGATCTGACCGTGCCAATAACAGACCATCTTGAGCTTCTTGGCGTTACTTTGACATCGACTCTCAATTTTGGCCCATACATTGAGGCAAAGGCTCAGCTGGCTGCCAAAAAGTTGGGGATCCTTGCAAAGGTGAGAAAGTACTTCACACCGGAACAGCTGCTCAACTTGTATCAAGCGTAAGTTAGAAAGAAAGAAAGAAAGAAAATATATTTATTTGTGACCCACACAGGAGACACGAGATAACAAAAAAAAAAAGTTCGATTATGCATGGAGAACTATTCTCATCTCTGGGATGGATCTGCCAAATACCAGCTTAATGCACTGGAGTCGATCGAAAAGCGGGCCAAGAGGCTCATCGGCGATGAAGCACTGGTCAAGACAAAGCTCCAGAGCCTTGCACATCGTCATCGAGTTGCCAGTTTGTCGGTTTATATCGGTTACACTTTGGCGAGTGTGCGATGGAATTGCATGATCTAATTCCACCTAGCCCGTTTCATCATCGGACTACCAGACGTACGGCGATGAACCATCGGTACATGGTGGACATCCCACCCATACGCACCAAACGTTTTGGGAACACTTTTATTGTGCGTACAGCTAAGGAGTGGAATTCCCTGCCGGAATCTGTGTTTCCCGACAGCTACAATCTTTAAGTCAAGAGTGAATAGGTTTTTTCTAGGCAAGCGTGATTCACCGTCGACCACATCATCGCTTACCATCAGGTGAGATATTGGTCAAGCGCGAGCCTATAAGATATAAAATAAAATAAAAAATAATACTCAACTTCAAATACTTTATTCAGAAATCGAGGGTGAGTGTCATAGGCTTCTTCTTGTCCCAGAAATATTATACTTTGTAAAACTCTTTTCTCGTTTTTTTTGCTTATTCCCTTGAGTGCTAATTAGCAGACACAATAGAAAAAATATTGTGCCTGGGAAACTAAATTCCCAATTGCTTTATATATGGCTTTCAACTTAATTAACACTTAAACTACATATTGCCCTTAGTTTTATTTTACAAACTCTACTGAACATGAAAAACCCGATTAAAGTTTAACCGAGGTATAAAACGGAGTCTATATTCAGCAAATGTGTGCACATCTTTAAGTTTATGCTAAGAACACATTCAACTGATCGGAGATTGCCACTTAACATCGCCCTTAACTTAGTTTACGATGCCAATGACTGTAATACTGGTGGAACAGTGTAATGTTGGTTTTCCAGCTACGTGCAAAATGTATTGTGCCTCGTCACAGTGTCGGCAACTCGGCACACGATTTACAAAACTCAGCCCAATGGTCGTTGTTTTAAATACTTACAGGACTCAAGCGTTAAACCGGTTGCACACTGAGAATAGATTAATACAATTCTCCTAGCTCGATCATAGTAAGTATTAAACGCTGTAATAAATAATTTTCCGGAATAAAACTTTTTAACAAAAAAATAAAACTGACTTCTAAAGCAAAACACTAGAAATAGACATTCCGAAGTCGGTGTCTTATTTTTGTTAAAAAAATATTTTTCACTTTTAGTAGTACTTAAAGTACAAGTTTACTAGGGTGAACTGTACACATCTGCGTACCCGTTTAGAGCATACTGGCGTGATGGTATGTTATGAATTGGTGTAAATAATAAACAGACATACGACTGCAGCAATCCTGAGAGATTTGCCGTCATTTATTGAAGAGTTCTGGTGTATATCTCTGAAGTTCTTAATCAGATCTGTACCAAATTTAAATGTGACCATTTCGAAATAAACTTCTTACAAGAATTTTGCAAATCCGTTTATATATGACGGAGTTATGCCAAAAAAATCACATCACATTAATATTATAAAGGTGAAAGTCTGTGAGTGTATTTGTTACTTCTTCACGCTCATACGGCTGGACGGATCTGGATGAAATTTGGCATATCATAATACAATAGCACATAGGATAATTTTTGTCCCGGGAATATGTCCCCTCGGGATAAATTTCGACAATCACGCGGGTGAAGCCGCTGGCAGAAACTAGTGTATATTGAAGAATTGAGAACCGCCTCCTTTTTGGGAAGTCGGTTAAAAATCACATGATTTTTTAAATGTTTAGTTGAAAACAATTCTAGTTAAAACCTCGTAAAGATGCAAACCGGTAAGCCCTTTGCTTTAAGCACCTAAGCATAATTCTAGAAACAATTCATCGAGCAAGTGACACAGCCACATTCTTGTCTTTTCTAGGAACTGCACGTATTTACGAGTAGGTTACTACATTGTAAGAAGCGTAGGAAAAGCTAGGTCGCACTAAAGGCATTGCAATGCATGCAGCGAAAGAGTACACTTTGTATGCGTACACTGTTAGGTCTTACGAAGAAAGACATCGAGAAAATAAGTTTCTATTCAACTGGCTTAGCGGTTCTATCACCGATACGTGTCATTGCTAGGCTTTTATTTATTTTCCAAGGCCAAAATATCGCAAATCTTGGGTATTCTTTTCTGGCAGGCAATTTGCTCTCAACATACATTTAAAGTGAATCTATATTGGAATCCTCTCTCTACTGTATCTAGAACAATCCTGTACGCAGACTGATCATGGTGAAAGCCCCTTGCGGGCTAACTTTACAGCATACAAAATTCATTCTCTGGTGTCGGCATATCCCAGTGTACACACAACCTAACTCCCAAGTGTTGTACTATCGACGTAGTGGATACATTAACATTGTTTTACGACATATACTTCGACTAATAATTACCTAGTTACAGATTAGAATTAGTGTCTGTGCTTTAAATTAATTAGTACTAAAGCTGGCGAAAACTGTTGATTGTGTAAGGGAAGTTTAAATTGGTAATTAGGTACACTATTTATTTTTATTTAAAAAAAAAAAAAACGTTGCCCCACACTAGGAATTTCTCCTGTATCGTGGATGCGTTTACAAACATATAAACTCACATACACAAACACCCAGAGCCGGAACAACTATTTGTAGATCATACAAATATTTGTTCCGTGCGGGAATCGAACCCGCGACACGCAGCGCAGCAGTCAATCGCTCAACCACTGCGCCAACCGTGCGCCCAATTTATACCTACATGCTATGTCAAAAGTAAATCGTAAGCATCTGAACAGTTCATTTTATTTAATAACTAGCTGTGCCCGCGGCTTCGCTCCCGTCATCTGTCTGCCAACCCTACCCTACTACTTACCTTCCTGCCTACCCTACTTACCTACCTACCATTTTTGTTCGCGGAGAATCTTAACACCGCCATTCAGAAAATGACTTCAAGTGCATAACACCATCTATCGAATATCGAGTTCAACTGTCCGAGTATATGAATTGCGAGTGTTGTGATAATTTTACTTCTTGAACACTTTAAATTCATCTAACTTTTGATAGAGTGAACCGATAGCGATGAAACAAAAACTAAGTAATTCTTCAAGTTACGCACAATTTTTAGGTATAAAAGTTATTTACATTGGTTTCGTACATTTCACATGATGCGTGCACAAATAAACAGACAAACAGACAAAAAATCCAAAAATGCCGGCAATAAGTTCTGTTGGTTATCCTTTAACACCCTGGCTATTTTTTTTGGAAATATTTTCGATATACAAAAATTACTTATCTACAGATTTATTATATGTATTGATTATAAATAACACGTAACCGCAGACTATACTACCTTTTTATTATAAGTTATTTCGGTTCATCCAAAGGTTGTCGGGTAGATATCGCTGACAGCGATAAGACCGCCATTGTACCCATAGAATTAAGCTTTTTTGTAAAAGAGATGTTAAACTATTTTGGTGTACGATATAGTATTCTATTCCTAGCCTGTTGCAACTTTGTGGTTTACAAGTACAACAGAGAATCTATACTAAACGTCTACTGGAACATCTCTAGAAGCGCCAGCAACTCATATTAATTCGATATTTTAACTGCCACTATTTTGTGTTGCAAAACAAAAAACAAACGCGAAAAAAAACGGGCTATCACCATGATCGAAACAGCGTCGTTCGATTTCCAGGTCAGGAGAAAATGTATTTGGGATTTCCTTTTAACAACGACGAACTCGCCTTTATCATTCTGAAATCTCAAAACTTCGTTAGTCATAGTAATCGCAAGGGAAATCGGATTTTGAAGTATGAAACCATGCAATATGTAGATTCTTAAATTCAGAGAGAGGGAGCAGGTCTATGCTCTCAACATATTACTAAAGGAAAAAAAACCTTAATTTTCCTTCCACCAAGAATAGTTCTTCTTCTCTTCCTAATCACTCTCTCACAGCTGAAAATCGTGACTCCATTTCAGACTGTCAATGACTTTTCTCCATCTGTTACGATTAGCTGCCTGGTGGAGAGCGGCGCTGATCGGTATCTCCACCTGATCCGACCACCGTTTGAGGCTTAAGCCTCTAGGTCTTCTACCCTCTATTTTTGACCGACTTCAAAAAGGAGGAGGTGCTCACTTCTGTATTGTTGTATTGTAGTCTGTTTTTTTTTTTTTGATGGTTTTACCTCAAAACTTTTTACAAAGTGAACCGATTTTGATGATTCTTTTTTTATTTGAAAACTGGTGCTTCTAATGTGGTACCATTTAATAATTTGATCAAGATCTGATGAATAACTTCGGAGATATAGAACAGAACTTATATTCGCGTCTGGAAATATTATCGATTGCCGTCTGTAACTGTTCATAAAAGTCGTCGATATCATCGACCTGTGATGAATGGGCAGTAGGTGCATAGACCTATATGATGTTTAGTGGGAGTGGGTTACAATATATGCGGATGTTCATAATTCTATCATTGATATTGTTGTAGCCAGTGACAAATTTGGCTATCTTACGAGATACCATTATACCTGTACCGTACCTGTATTTGTACTATTTCCTACTCCTCCGTTATTCTTTTCTGATTAATTTCGTTGCTGGATCCAAGACAGCTAAATTCATTCGCCGGGACTTCGTCGAGCTTCGTTGCCTCGGCGCTGTTCTGGTGGTCGCCACTGTTGATTCTGGCTTTCAGGTGTTGCAGTGGTTTGGGAATAGTGCGGTGGGATTGTCCAAAAAAAAAAAACCTGTACCGTTCTTGCTAACAGACTCGTGACCTGAGAAGAATATTGTGTTTCCATTCGATGTTTGGAAATGGCCGTCTCCTTTCATGTGTTTCACATAACCCGAGTACAGCCATTTGGTGTTCAAACATTTATTTTCCACGATAGCAAGCTTTTCCGGTTAAAGTAGAGCTCTAACATTCCAGGTTCCAATACTGTTTGGGATGTATGGATGGTTTCATTTGTATACAGTAATATTTACTGCCTCGGCAGCCTGCTGATCCACAGCCTTCTTCCTTCCGTCTTCGGTCGCATATTTTACTCCCATTGACCTGGGTATCAATGGGTGTCTGGGAGTCGACAGGAGCGTCCGACAAAACAGCATTCTTTTCATTGGCGTACATCATGGAAGAATAGTTCACACTTTCTTAAAATATTTGCATGGAGGTAGCCGAGGTAGAAGTCTGGTTTAATGCCCGGTTGATGGCAACAGTCTCTCTCGTATTTCATGGGACTTAAACATAAAAATCAAGCGAAATGTGGGTGTACTACTATCTTCTTCTTTTTCGTGTGAGGATGTGGCCACCTCTGGTGTCAGAGTTAATTAAGCCACTTCTGGGAACGCCACAGGCCTCTGAATATAACAAAACAGCATCCTTTTCATTGGCGTACATCATGGAAGAATAGTTCATACTTTCGTAAAATATTTGCTAGGAGGTAGTCGAGCTAGAAGTCTGGTTTAATGTCCGGTTGCTGGCAACAGTCTCTCTCGTATTTCATGGGACTTAAACATAAAAATCAAGCGAAATGTGGATGTACCTACTACCTTCTTCTTTCTCGTGTGTGGCTATCTCTGGTGTCAGAGTTAATTATGCCACTTCTGGGAAAGCCACAGGCCTCTGACTTGGCTATTTCAGACTTATACAATACATTAACTATATATGCCCAGGTTGCCACACGATGTTATCCTTCACAGTTGCCTGTGATGTCCAAGATAAACTTAAAAAGTACATTTGAATTTGAAAAAGTCACATTGGTAGGTATAATACTTGCCTGCATTTAAACCCTGAACCTCAAGCACGAGAAGTGAGGTCTTAGCCACTGGGCCAGCACGACGGACCTGCTGTAGGTGCTATAGTTATAACGTAATAACTCAATATACTTCAGTATAAAATTAAATCCCACAGTTATAAGTACCTATTACTTATAATTTAAATGAGGAAACCATCCTGGTAGAAACGCACGACTTTCTACTTGTAAAAGCGTGTCCAAGTCTAACTTAGGATTGCATTAGTTGGTAAAAAGAAACATGAAGAAACCTGTCCGTCTTGGACTCTTAATACACACGGATGGCAAGAGTGGTAAGTAACAAAAAATAATCTATGTCTAAGCAAGAATATTAACAGCCGTAAGGTAATTTAAACGTAGTTTTCATGAGAAAGTACCATGTGCATGATTCATTTTTAACCGAGTTTCGAAAAAGAAGGAGGGTCTATTGTCGACTTTATGTTTGTTTTTGTGTTTGTTTACCGATTTCTCCGTCGATATTGTGGACTGATTTTGTCGATCGATTCTTTGTTTGAAACAGTGTGTTGCCAAATTAATCCCATTTATATTTGGTGAAGATCTGATGAAGAACTTCGGAGATATACAACAGAACTCTTCAATAAATGACACCAAATCTCTTGGAATTGCTACAATATCATGTTTGTTTATTGTTTATACCATTTCATAACAGGAGCAGTAATGGCCCAGTGGTAACAGCCCTGACTTACGTGTCGTAGGTCGTGGGTTCGGACCCCGGCAGGCGAAGACATGTGACAGATTGACACGCGCTCTGTCGATTGTCTACGGTCTTGACAAATGATCATGGAGCCGTCGAGATTTTGGTCGTATATTTATTGTTTTATTTAGATATTTATTTTATACGTATACACTTACATACAGCGACTCACCTACTGTGTTTATTTATACTATTTGGATATTATATATCTTGTTCTATTTTTATTTCTTAAATATGATCCGTTTCCGTAAATGTGTCCGTGGCATCAACAGTGGGCCCTATCAGAATATCAGCGCAGCGTTATTTTCTTTTTGATATCGTTGCACATGCTGAGATAGGAGCCTTTTTGGTCTCGCATGGGGTTACTTATTTTAATTTTTTTATTATTTTTTGTGTTTTTCTTATCTCGTGTCTCCTGTGCGGGTCACAAATAAATATTTTTCTTTCTTTCTTTCTTTCTCACATCCACCAAACCGCACTAGGCCCGCGTGGTGGATTGACGCCCATTCTCTCTCTCTCTCAAAGAGGAGGCCTGTGTCCCAGCAGTGGGAACATTAAAAGACTGATGTTGATGATGATGATTTCATAACATAACATCACGCTAATACGTTCGAAAGGGGTACGCAGATGTGTACAGTTCGCCTTGGACCTCGGTTGGGTACGCTCTCATATCACCGGTTATGTTTCATGATATTGGGGTAATCTATTCTGGCATTATAGGTACCTAACTGTAGAACTTTCCTACTACAACTAAAAAGTGAAATATAAAAAACTTTTATACTAAAAATTTCAACCGACTTCCAAATAAAAACACTACAAAGGGAAAAATAACTTCTTTTTCGTAAGTCGGTGTCAAAAAACGAAGAAAAGAAAACAAGAACACACTACATACTGGATTCCTTCGGCTCAGTTTTCACAATTTCAGGTTGATGTTCGAGTTTTGTCACTTCAAAGCAGAGTTTAATACCAGCAAGAAAGGCCTAAATTTCGTCTGAAAGGTTGATTTCTTCAACTCCTTCATAAAAAATTATGAGTAAGCATCAATTTTAAAACTACTTTAACTCTAAGAACTTCAACTACTATTGCCAGTTAATAAAAAAAAGGAAAGGCCAAGAAGGACAGAATGTAAAACTTTAAACCTATTCTCATAACTTTTAAGTCGTCTTCCTCGTAAATGTGATAAAACCTACTTCCATCCACGATTTCTCCATACGCTTTAACCTGAACAGAACGCCAAACAGCATCATTACATACACAAATCAAATTCACCGACATCCAGACTAGGAACAAATGTTTGTCTCAATGCGGAGCGATGGGGACTAAACGTGACTCGATAGCGCCGCGTAGCACTAAAGTTGTACTAACAAACGCAGGGAAATTCAGATTGAGAATATTTAGGAAGAACTATATAGGTAGTATAAGATGGAATTTAATTTTGATCTATAAAGGATGCCGATTTGAAGAGACCTAATTATGACATAACTTGTCGAGTTAGATTTCTTTTGGCTTGACGATGATGACCTTGATTGTTTTATAGCTGAATTCTCGCCATAAAATGAGGGTTTTTATTTTATTTTTCTATCCTATTAATCCTCCTATTTATCCTATTATTCCTTTTTTTCCCTTCTCTTACCGGCCAAGTGCGAGTCGGAAACGCGCACGAAGGGTATCAGTATCGTAAAAAACGGCAAAAAAATCAGTTTGTTGTATGGGAGCCCAACTTAAATATTAATTTTATTCTGTTTTTAGTATTTGTTGATATAGCGGCAACAGAAATAGGTACACCATCTGTGACAGTTTCAACTGTCTAGCTATCACGGTTCAATAGATACAGCCTGGTGACAGACAGACAGACAGACATACGGACCGCGGAGTCTTAGTAATAGGGTCCCGTTTTTACCCTTTGGCTACGGAAAAAAGGAATAATTATATTTTTTTTTTCATAATTTGTCGTTATAACTCTTTCTGAATTTAGAATTTTAATTAAAAACGTGTCAAACTCTACTTTAGTGTCAAAGTTTGACAGATTTTCCAGCTAAAATAGATTTTGACAAATTGACAACTCTCACACATTACATCATCAGCCTATTAATGTTCCCACTGCTGGGACACAGGCCTCCTCTCTATGAGAGGGAATGGGGCGTAATGCGTAATCCACCACGCGGGCCCAGTGCGGGTTGGTGGATGTCACATGTCTTCGAATTTTTGGTTCTATGACATGCCGCTTTCCTCACGATGTTTTCCTTTGCCGTTTTGAGAGCAGTGGTGATGAAATAATTTACACAAAGTAAAGTGCCTGCCTGGGCTCGAACCCACGACCTACAACTTGTAAGTCGCGGCCGATACCACTGGGCCACCACTGCTCCATGCTCAAATTGCTCAATTGACAACTCTCAACTCTCACAAATTCTTAATTCTTAAACATACCATTCTTACCGCGCTGTCGCCTCTACATATGACACTGGAAGAATAGACAAAGTTCGACGGCTCACCTCACCGCGCTGTCGTCTCGACATGATACTGGCAGAATAGTCAGCATCGGCTCAGTTGCCAAAGAAGAAGAAAAAGAAACATTCCATTAATATTTCTACAGGTTTCGAGTTGATGATGACACTATATACTTACAAAAAGTTGATATAATTACAAAAAGTTTGTGTAAAGTTAAACATAATTGATTTGATGAGAAAATTGAGCATTGTTAAATTGTAAGTGTAGAATTTTTGGATTATTTTTTGATGAGAAAATTGGGCATTATTAAACTGTAAGTGTAGAATTTTTGGGTTATTTTGTTAAGTGGTGGTATTAGTATTAAAACACTCCATCTAAAGTCAGTCTATCGTAATTGTATTAGAACCTATCGTAAGCGTTAACTATTTATTGTCTATTGAGACTTAAAAGGCAGGCACTTTACTTTGTGTAAATTATTTAAAGGAAAATATCGTGAGGAAACCGGCATGTCCTAGAACCAAAAATTCGAAGACATGTGACATCCACCAACCCGCACTGGGCCCGCGTGGTAGTTTACGGCCCATTCCCTCTCACAGAGAGGAGGCCTGTGTCCCAGCAGTGGGAACATTAATAGGCTGATGATGTGATGTGAGACTTAAAAGAAAACAAAAGTTAGTCTGAAAATCTTCTCGCTGTGTTTCAATAGGTTTCAATAGTATTGCAGTTACTTAAGTTTAGACAACTGAATGACTTTGCATCATAAACTAAGTAAGAAAGTTCGTAAAACAAATAAACAGTGTGTCCGAAGCTAAGTCATCGACAGGGTCTGGGTAATTGCAGATCTCAGACCGCACTCCCAGGTGGTCTAAACGGAATGTTAATGCGTTCAAAGTGCCATAATTTCTGCGTAAACTTACGCTTTCAATAATAAACATTTAAGTATTCAAGTTCACTGTTTTCTGAAGCTCATTGCTAATGAAATAAGCTTCAAATTTAAGTTTGTGGGCGTTATTGGTACTTTGATTTATTTGCTAGAACCTAAACCTTAGAACCAAACTACCATATTAGTTTCGTTTTTACGAGTCAGGTTGAAGTTATTTTCTGAAGCGATGTTAAACCTAGAACAAACGAGCATATTTTAAATGCTTTTAGAAGGTAGGAATCTATTTCTTGAATGATTTTACTCGTTAATTTAAGCTCTAGTCGGAGAATAGCCTGCAAATTGATTTATTTCCTAATAAATTACATTATTACCTTCCTAGTCTACGTAAAGGCTGTTTTGATGAGTTTCCCTAGATATCGGTTTAGTATTTTCATTAATGGATCGGCCTTCAGTATATAAATTTCAAAGACTTCATAAGATAATAATGTTACAGATGTTATCAGATCAGCACGGTAAAATAAATTTTTATTCCATGTAAATTTTAAGAAGCAGGTTTTTAGGGAGCAGCGGTGGCCCAGTGGTATCGGCCGCGACTTACAAGTTGTAGGTCGTGGGTACTTTGTGTAAATTATTTCATCACCACTGCTCTCAAAACGGTGAAGGAAAACATCGTGAGGAAGCCGGCATGTCCTAGAACCAATAATTCGAAGACATGTGACATCCACCAACCCGCACTGGGCCCGCGTGGTGGATAACGGCCCATTCCCTCTCACAGAGAGGAGGCTTGTGTCCCAGCAGTGGAAACATTAATAGGCTGATAATGTGATGTATAAATTTTAATCTAACGTTCAAAAGTGCCGCTTGGTGGCCTACTTGAAATAAAATATCTTTGTCTTTATCAAAAACCCGAGTCGCTAACATACTAGTTGTAATACAATTAATTACATGAATCTTATCTGAAGCTTGAATAGTTTCTAGAGAGTTTAGTATGAAATACTGAAAACATTGAACTAAGATGTTGCTCATATCAATAAATGATATTCATTTCCCAATATGGTTAAAATATCACTTCTACAAATCAACCTTTTTTATCATTTTAAACTAGATGAGGACAGTATTTTCTAACTTATTACTCTGAGAAGAAACACCAAAATAAACATAGAGGTCAAAATAGTTATAAGTTAGGATTGTATTGGTTGCCCCAAGGGTCAGTTTTGACGGACATTTAGTCTGATTAAAACATCTGTTTATTAGCTCCCGGCGTTCATACCCAGATTTGTTAAGAACACATAAAAGAGGGCAAAATCACAATTAAGGGGAGAACCGAAGCGCACGCACCGAATGTTTGCCAAGGGAATCAAGTCCAGAACTCCAGACATATGATTACATGCGTTTATTACCGACATCCCTGCAGGTGGTCCTACAACATGTAATTTACTTAGCCGGCTTGCTATCTCGCTAATCGATGTTTACTTCGATAAGTCACGGCACAACAGATAATTTTGGCCACCCGTCTGTCGACTTTCCAAAGCAAAATGTGTTTAAATTAGTAGGCATTGCTTGTTGGATGGTATCAAAATTAGCTTACATTCCAGTTGGAATTTGGCTAGTGAAATTGGGCATTTTCCGGATCTATTTAAGTAGGTATGGTAGGTTAGTAGGGTGGACAATTATGAAAGTATGTCCTTACTTAATTTAATATCAACGTAAAAGTAGCAAGTAATATGCAGCCAAAGTCACCTAAGCGCTACCTTGGAAGTGGCAGAGTCGGCAAATCTAAATGACTGTTGTGGCAGCGATACGAAGAAGAAGAAGTAGCAAAGGAAATAATCATAAAATAGAATTCTGTGATCGTATTTTGAATTCACACCAATGAAAATCTGAGTAGATACATACTTGACGAATCGAAGCTTATAACGTCTCGCTCGCTCGCATAATAAGTTTACCGACGTTGTGCGTCAATGAAAGACGAACGCAAAGCATCACGATTCGAGTTTGTTCACACATACTTACGTAACAGCGAATCGTGCCAAACCACAACAAGCGACGACGTCACTTAAGTCCTTACTCGGCCAAACCTCCGAAACGCGAGACAACCCTCGGAGGAGTTTTAACCCGACGCGTTTTTCCGAACTCACGACCGAAGTCGCGTTCGCGAGCCGTTCCACAAAAAGCCCTCTACCCATTTAATTTTATGGCAAGGGCGGCGAAAACTCGTCTCTCGTATCCTCCGCTGGTCTTTTATTGTTTGTATTTTTTCGCAACTCGACGGCATTCACCAGGCGTTCAGAAAAAGAGGAGTATTCATTGTTCACGTAACGCTCCGTACATGCCAGCGTATGTTTAACGGGGAAGTTTTAACTTTTTAGGTTTTAACGTTGCGTTTAGTAATGAGGTTTGGCGAAAATTTTGGTTTTGCCTTAGTTTGTGTCGGCGTTTGTAAGTAAATTATCTGTAATGTAGTAGCCAACTACTGGTTTATCTCACAAACTTATTACCTACGTCCTTTAGACTACCATTTTAAAAAGTAATAATTAACCGACTTCAAAAAAAGGAGGAGGGTCTCAATTTGTTGGACATTTTTTTTTCGATATACTTTTCTTTCCACAGTAAGGTACTCGCATTTTGAATTCCACCAATGAGTTTTAATCAATGAATTTAAAGAAAATATTGTCAATGTTATATTCACTTGAAATTACTCAGCAATTCTATTAGTAAACCAAATCAGGTTCTTGGTGGTAAGGAATTTTCGTTACATTGTTTAATTTCAGCCATGATTTTGCAGTAATTTTAAGTATTTTTAAATGAGAATACTTTTCACGCATTCGTGCCGAGTTTTATCCCGAAAGGCTGCAAATAAATAAAAGTAATTAAACGTTGAAGCAAAAAATATACTCACAGATAAGTACCTATATAAAAACTTCTAGCAGACCAAAAACGGGGTAAAAGGGAACGCTCGTTGAATGGCTGAAAAAATAGAACGTCAGCAAGCCAATAAAATAAAGAGGTTCTACAAAAAAGAGTAGATTCCCTAAAAAAGGGGTTTTTTACAAATGTCTTTTACGTGAGACTTTCTAGTAGGTCACTGTAGACCAGTGGCTTGAAGTTATGAAAAATTGCTCAAGTTAAAACTTTTAGATAAGTCCTTATTACTTTTTTGTTAACGTTGAAGAAGTCTTTATTCGTGCAGAAATAATGTTTTAAGGTTCTCAGGGGAAACTTTTAAATTCTGACCTGGATTGTGAAATAGTCGGCTTAACGGTCTGTTGTTTTAGCTTATAGATAAGGTGGGCTGAGTAAAAAAAAACTGGAATGAAAATTATTTCAGAAAATTTTCATTAAAAGGAAGATCGATCTATCTATCTACCTAGCCTTTTCCCAACTATATTGGGGTCGGCTTCCAGTCTCACCGGATTCGGCTGAGTACCAATGTTTTTATATGGAGCGACAGCCTATCTGACCTCCACAACCCAGTAACTGGGTAACACGGTGCCCCTTGGCAAGACTGGTGTCAGATCTCAAGCTTCTGACTAACTGTAACGATTGTCAAAGATCTTCAACTGACAGCCGGGACCAACGGCTTAACGTGCTTTCCGTGGCACGGAGAAATCTCGGTATGTTGAAAATGGTCACCCATCCACAGACCAACCTCGTCAAGCGTTGTTTAACCTTGAAGATCGACCCGTGCGGCTGTTATTATTTAGCCAAGAGCTCGATCGTGTTATAAATTACTATCGTTACCTACTCAGAACGGCAGTAGTTTTTGTTAATAAGACATGCGTTCTACTAGCTGTTCTGCTTTTCACCAAAAAGCTACTCGTAACAAATAAAAGCGAAATACATTGATAGAACTGCTACCAAATAAAACCTACAAAAAAATTGTAGTTCTAAAAACTAAAAAACACGCTTAATTGGTAAGGATAATAGGACAAACTGTTTAAATTATTGCATTGTCATCGGTCCTTGATAAGTGTGCAAAGTTTCAAATCAATCCAACGTTTTGAAGTGGGTGAAAATCACGTTCAAAGATTCCGTTACATTGATACATAGATACATACATACCAAGCTAATAAAAGCGTGTTAAAAAACGCCCACTTCACCCATCTAAAAGTCCAGTGACAGACCAAAATCTCTTGTCACTAACATCTCGAACGGGGAATCGATTAACACTCAACATTGTTGAGAGTCCATTGCCAAGGGACCCAATCGTGTATTGACAGCACCACGGATATTAACCACTCGTTGGCTAATTGTCCCCAGTTCAATTATCGAACAACTGTCAACGGAGTATTCAACGGACAAGCCCTGAAACAAGTTTAGCAAACGATTCGATTTACAATTTGTTAACTTGGTGATCGGTGTCACCGGACCGGGGTTATTAAAAACGTCTGGCGGATGAGCAGTGAATTGAATTATGCATTTATGCAACTTAATTGCATTTAGTCAGTTTTATAGGGTACTTATATGGCTTGGGAATTTTAAAGATATAGCTTCCATGGCAGGTGCATTAATTTGGAAGTTCAAAAGTTCCAAATTAATGCACCTGCCATGGCCTGAAGCCTGAAGCCGGAAGCCTTCACAATATCAGACGTTAATCAACCTACACTCAAATCAAACATAAGGAAACTATACAATGCTATATAAAAATCAATAAGGTTTAATTGAGTACTGAAACATACCCGAATGAATATAAACCGAGAATCACAAAGTATTGATAAATTCTACAACCTATTAATAATGTATTCAAATGTATGAGTATGATTTTATGCTATTCAATTTCTAATTACATGGTACTAATTGCAGAATACCTTATGATTCAATGGATGCGAGCGAGGCAAACTCAAAAGGAGCATCTCGAAATGAATCGTCGTTGAATAATTGATGTCTTCGTACTTTACGACACGATTGTCTACTAAATGCAATGATTAGAGACGCAGAAATGTGAATAGGTAGAATATTTGTAACACAGTGTTATTGTTTTGATTACCTATTGTGTATCTTTATCTAAAATATTCATACGTCTTACCAAGAGGTGAGATAGTGGTTAAGCGCGAGCATATGAATTTAAAAATAATAATAATATAATCTAATACGTAATTTTTATAAATAACGTCATATACCAAACATTTCACTTATGTGTAACAAATAAATATGTTCGAATTTGAATTTATGCAAAATGAAACTAAAAAACTAAAGTGATTATATATTACCAGCGTTTATCTGGCTTCGCTCTCGGGGCTCTCGAAATATAACCAGGAACTGTGCATTTTTGTTTCAGGGATAAAAATAAGCATATAGGAACTCAGCAATATCTCAGTCTATCTTTCTATCGCTGAAAGAATTTACTAATCGCATCAGTTCTTCCAGACTGACCAAACACAAACCATTTATTTCTATGTAATAAAAACCTATTCGAATTATTATACACTAGGTACCATAAATATTATAATAATTAGCACCTTACTTAGCCAAGGTTCTAAAGACCTTGCTGTTGTTAATTTGATTTTAAAGAAGTATGTATAGGTATGTGGGGACCACGCAACATTCCAGGAACGCGGTCAGCCAATGTGCAAGTGGCTTTTGACCCTTTCTTATCGAGTCAATGTTTGCGGTATCGACAATACTGGCATTTTGCCAAGTGTTAGAATTGAGGCCCTAGTGTTAGCTGTTAAAAGCTACTGCAGATAAGCTTACACAAAATGTTGATTTAGGGCTGTTTTTTATTTGATATTATTTCGATAGATTCGATATGTTTCTCATAATATATCGACATTTCCACACAAAAAAAAGAATTATCGCAATCGATATTTTTTACATAATAAAAAATAAAAAAATGTCCCTAGTTCAAAAGGCAGGCAACGTGTCACGTAAATGTCGGTTCACAAACTGCGGTGATATTATACCTGAATAAGAGATGAATACTCTTACAACACATCGATACTTTTTTACACTTGCTCTTTGCCTTTTACAGCTAGCGTCTAAAAAGGAGCAAGTAGGCACTAATATTCAACGACTAGGCACTACTAGTCAGCTACCTAATCTATGGCCCCAGCTGCTGCTTTGTGTTTTGTCTCCAAGTTCTAATTGAATCAAGATCTGTCTCTTCTTTAAGAAAAACATACTGTTATTTGCGTCGAAAAGTTTACTTTTCGCTTCTCATTAATTAAACTGTTTTAATTCGAATGTCTCTGAATGGGAGTCTGTCAATAGAATCATTGTCTTATTGTTAATATCGTAATGTGGTTTGCTAATTGTTTTAATTACGTTTTGTTCTATGTCTGGGTTCTAATGAACGATGAAAACAGTCTAAATCTTTTTTTTTTACCCATGATCAATCTGAACCTGTTATCAAATTGTTTTGCAAAGGTGATTTATTTCATTGTAGACAAGAGAATTTACCTGATAGCAGAACGAGTAAGTGAGTATTCTTCTAATAATAACATGCAACAAATTTCCAAAAGTACGACACTTTTAGGTATTTGTTGTATATCCTCTATGGCAGAACAAGTTGGGATGCAACTTGGCACACAGTTAGACCGTGTTCTTGATTGTACTGAGGTGTTATAATCTAGAGGTGTTATAATAAGAATCATTGGTATATTTTGCGACGTTCACGAACGCGGATCCGCCTGGCTAAAGCTAGCTCATAACATTTGCCAAAATGTACACAATATCTAGGTACCATGATAGCCTTCTAAATCTCATTAAAATTTCAGCATGTGAACGAAACATTAATTGCTACTGGATGGACATATATATTGCTGATAGCAGGTATTCCATTAAGTCTGCCAACTTAATGCCATTGGAAATGGACTGAAAAATTGGAATTGAAATTTCATTTAGCATGAACGATTAACCGCCTCAACGTGATTGCCATGCATCTATGCTAATTCTTTCTTTAATGTGGAACCGATCTTTGATAATAGGTAATGGTCATTAGTGGACTTTCCAGCTCGGTAGGATAGGATTTTTTATCCAATTAGCATTATTTATTATTAAATTGGCCTAATTATGGCTATGTTATGTAAAATCAGCTTTAGCCAAAATTATTAAACCAGATTAAGTATTATAATTCTGTTATTATGGCTACACCTAAGTAGATATAACTACTAAGCTAGATATAACTAGCTATTGAAACCGGCATTAATAAATAAGGAAGTTTTATTTTCATTATAAGGCATTTTCATCATGAAATCAATCGGCTTACTCAGCGAATAGAAGATCTTTTAATTCAAACAAACAACATAACGTTCATAGTTATGGTTCTGGAATAAACTTATGAAGGCATGTGAATGTCCTTATTAGAAGGATTCTTGTACTAGGCAATTCCTATTGATTCCTGATATGACAAGTGGGGACAGTGAACTATAATTTCTTTGTTTCCAACGAAGCAATCATTATGTCGTTTGTATGCCGTCATACGTGGGTTGGGTATGATAGGAGAAAATCTGAGAAAATACTATGTTCGACTAATATTATAGTTATTGTTTGACTGTTTACTGATTAAAGGGATACATAAGTCAGCATGTCACCTATTATTGATTAGAAAAGGAAAGTTTTGGGAAATTTAACAAGAATTAGATGTTGATTAATTATCCGCATCCCGTTACATGGATACTATGAGGAAAGATTAGTAAGATAGATAGGTAAGACTAAGTGAAGATTTATTTTTTAATTTTTTATCTCGAACCGTGCACCTTTTGTCGACGTTTTATAAGTGCCTATGTAGGCCTATGCAAAATAAAATAAAAAGTTTTAGATTTTGATTAATTTTGAAGTCATAAGATAATATTATGCAGATCATTACGTCTTACTACTTAAAAGGTAAAATTCGATTAACAAAAATGTAGATAACTATAATAGTCAATTATATACTGCATTGCAAATTATCTTAACTGGGTTAACTGTCACTTTGGCATATTGATAAAATTTTAAAACAGCTTGACGCTTATCTGCAACAACAGTAAAACAGGAACACCCGTAAAATAATAATAAACACAAACAAGAATATATCTTAATTTATAAAAACGTTTATGGAATATGTCCATTCAACTATAAAAACAGTTTACGATACGATGCCTGTCATAATACAAAAGGTATTTTTGTTAAGCTCACGATCTTCAAGAAATAAGCCCGTACTCAGATGTAATTTGAAAGCGAATGACATAAATTCTTAACGCACAAACGGACAGGACGACTTGTACAAATATCCGATTACATACAAACAAAAAATAAAACATGTGTGGGCGAAATTTCTCCGGGCGACCCCATTCTTGAATTGGTCAAGCCTCCTTGATGAACATAATTTTTATGCAAATGCGTTAGCGCACGTTGAGATTCCACAAAGAAAAACAACCGAACTTGAACCTTAAAGCTTGTTTGCTAAAGTTTATAGTTCTTTATCGCGTATTTTTGATAAATGTTAAGTAGTTAAAAATATATTTAAGAAGCGTTTTATCCACGCCTAATTATTTCAGTCAAAATTGTTACGATTTATTTCCATTCCAAAGAGATTGTGTATCTATCAAAATATTTAATCGAGTACAAAAATAATGAGGCTGTTAGACCGCTTTATTTTGTTTTGTAAAACAATTTGGAGACCGTTGTTTTTTGTTTTACCATTTTTCAATTGACATATTTTGCTTTTATCTACCAAACTACACTTTGACCGATACTAATAAGTATTTATTACATTAGAGGAAATGGATGAATGGATGTTTGGCAATGGAGAGGGCTATGCTCGGAGTTTCCTTGCGTGATCGAATCAGAAATGAAGAGATCCGCAAGAAAACCAGGGTTACCGACATAGCCCGAAGAATTGCCAAACTTAAGTGGCAGTGGGTAGGGCACATTGCTCGCAGAACGGATGGCCGATGGGGTAGAAAGGTTCTGGAGTGGCGACCGCGAACCGGAAGACGTAGCGTTGGAAGGCCTTCCACCAGGTGGACCGATGACCTGGTGAAGATTGCTGGGATCCACTGGTTGCGGGACGCACAGGACCATACATGTTTTATAGACATATATGTTTTATAGATAACGTTTTTGAACAGGTTGATTTAACTAACGTTTAAATAATACATATAATAGCGCGATAAGACCGCCCATTGTACACCTATCTTTATAGATCAAGCTTCAGTTCTATAATTAGTTAAGTTCTTTGGGGACATTTAAATGATATTTAGAATGGCAATTTTTATGGAGAATCTTCTATATCGAGACCTATACTAACAACAGTGAAAATAGGCCTTGTCATAGAATTTAAGAAAACACAACTCCAAATCCACAAAATACGAATTCAGACTTTACAAAATACGAAGACGAGATGGTTTTCCATATGCATGAAGAAGAAAAATATTAAACACAGGAACCACCACTCTACCTTAAGATGATAAAATAACCAAGACGCTTCCATGTTTACAACAGATGTGGCACGCAATATTATGTGTCCTCTTCCAATATTGAAAACACACACTTTACGTCGCATCATAAATTCATTCAACAAATAAGGTAACAAATCAATAAACAAGGCAGGGAAATGCAACACAAATATGGTAAAATTTCACTCCTCGACCAAGTCATTATTTTACTATAAAGTGATATTTTGAAGCAACAGTTTCAACTTTCGAAAGTGTCTCGTGACAAAAGGGCAGAAGAATGGTCACGCAACTGATGTTTACGGCGTTTTCAATATGTGACACGGGGATTTTGTTTGAATGGTTATTTTTGCTTTTGTGTTATATTCAAAACTTTTTCAATTACTTATTGTTATAGGTTCTATGTTAAACATAGTAGATAGTAAAATAATTTTGTCTGATATGACTGTTATTTATTTGAATGATTCATACTATTTCTAGTTTTGTTACTTATGGTGGATTGCCACTTACAATATCATGATTAAATCATAACAGTCTTGGTAAATTATTTTTGTTTTATGTTTCATTCTGAATGAAGAACTGAAGTTTGCCGAGGACAATTACTATTTATAACAAAATTTAAATAACAATAAAGAGCAAATTTTGAGCTACAAGGAAGACTGGAGACGGTTTAAATTAAACATTTTATCGCAAACGATAGCGTCCGCCGAAACAGCTTTTGTTTAAAATCGTCGACTGTTTCATTAAAAGGCCCGTTTTTTATTAACACAAGCGAAAAATCTTACGCACACAGGTGCAAAGTTCTGTATAATACTTTAATTTAAAAGTTTAATTAAACCGCGAAACGAAACGTAATAACAACTTTAGCCGAACAATCATCCGTTTTTAATGCATCCACAAGTCTTTGATACGTCTGTGTATCATGGAATTTAAAATATCGTTCCGTGTCACGCACTACACGAGCGATGAGCACGAGTATGGAATAATAAATAATTATTCTGGCTACATTATGAAGTAATTACCATTAAATGCGCTGGATGCATTATTTTATGCTCCAATATACCAAACCCGTAGGTAATTAAAAGTAACTGTTGGAAAACAGGTTTGGATTAGGATTTATTTTCTGGTTTGAGGTCCTTATCTCTTTAATATAAACGATATAAGGAAATTAGCATTCAATTAGTCATTAGTTTTCCAACCAGTTGCCTTTCCAAAACTGAGTAGACTAACGGTTATTAAGCTTTATGCCTGAGAAGAAAGTGCTTTCACAAAACAACTGAATGATTCCATACCATCAGGTGATAACCTAAGTTAACCTCAAGTTATCTAACATCACGAATGTGTACAATGTGAGACAAAATGGAAACCTTAGATTTTTTCTTAACTTTGAAAATAACCAATATTGTATATAAATGAATAAGTAAGTTGCACACACGAGAAAAAATAAAAACAAATGCACAACACACTACAAAACTGAAGAATATTTTCTTCACCCCACAAAGTTGAGGGAAACTTAATAATATGTAGCGATATGCTTTCAAACCGTAATGAGTTCGAGAGTGCTCTTTCCTGTACGTTTATTTTGTGGACCATAACATATGACAGGACGATGAACTTTCACAATATATTTATCTCAGCTCTGAGAGAAACAAAGATTTTGAAAAGTTTCTTTATAAATCATAATTTGTGGTGAAGATATCTAAATTGCACTTTTTTTCGGACGAAAAATATTCTTCTATTATTATATACACATTGTTTACACTTAGATAATTACTTTTATTTATTTAGTTTGACTTGGGTGACACCTCATCCGCAAAATCACCTGTCCCGGTGTCTCAGTATCATCAAAACATGAAGTTTAAGTTGATCCACTTCCCTGTGTTGGATTAAGCTGAAATTTTTCGCACACGTTTTTTATTATTGACAACGCAAATTTTAATATCAAACATTGTTTTAAAATTAAATTAACCTTTTTAGGGTTCCGTCCGGCTTATAGTTCCACACTATCCGTCTGTTCGTCCATCCGTCCATCCGCAGCTTAGCTCAATGACTCTTAGTACTAGAAAGCTATAATTTGGAATGGATATAAATCACGCCAAAAAAGTGGTAAAATAAAATCATGTAAAAAGTATACTATGCAATTAGTGAATAAAGGACGGATTTAAAGCGAGGGCCATAGATGAATCACGAGCAAGTGATTCTAACGACTGAATCACGATCGTTGGGTGTTTTGTTTTTAGTATTTATTGTTATAGCGGCAACGGAAATACATCATCTGTGAAAATTTCAACTGTCTAGCTATCACGGTTCATGAGTGACAAATAGACGGACAGTGGAGTCTTAGTAATATAGTCTCATTTTTACGTGTAGGTTTCGTTAGATAGGCCATTCAAAAATATATCGGGTCTGTGAAAACCATTTTACGATTCAAGAATCGTAAAATTTAGCTTTAAATTGCTGATTTTTGTTATAGACAAGTTCCCTCCTCCTGTTTGTTAAAAGTAAAACGATCACAGTTAAGTAGGCTTTACAAGTTTACGAGTAATAGTCGACCAACTTATAAAAATGTACTTGGAAAAGTAAACATTTTGTATATTGATGTATGGGGACGACAGTTTTCAAATGGCAAAGTTAATTTTGTCCCTTCGTTAGAGCCATGTTTGATGTTTTCATTGTTTATGCATTTTAGCAATGTTAGTTATTTATTTTGGTGAATGTAGCTGTATATAAAGAAACCTCTGTGCGCGAGTCAGACTCGCACTGGGCATACAACTCGCAACTGTCATAGTTTGTATCATACAGGTATTATTGAATATGTTTAATAAAATGTCATATTTGACATTTGTTTGGTTAGGTAAGACTACCATTCATCATCATACCATCACTAGATGATCAGACTACCATTACTAGCTTACAACTCAAAGTCGTTTAAGAATGACTACAAAGTAATCGTACTGCAAGGGTTGTCTAATTAATAAAATTATTATCACAGTAAAATTTCATTAGTGCCGTTAAGAAAGTGACTCATAACGAGGCTTCTGCACTGAGTCACCTCTTGCAACTTTCTCAGAAAGTATAGCTTATCTGGCGTTAATTGGATAAGTAATATTCGATATCTCCACAAAGATAAGATCAGAAATGACCATTAGAGACTTAGTTCAGGACAACACATTTCCACTTAAAGCTTCACGGGGTAGGGTTGGCGATCATATGGCAGATTAAGATTTAGAAAAAGACTGACACATTAAATGTGTGATTGATACAGTCTAAAAGGACGAACAATTGTAGCGTTATAAAATAAAAATAATACTTTTTTAACGCAACGGTAATAGTACATTATGGTACAAGTGTGCAATGTTGGTGATTACCGCTGAGGCGCCATTGAGACCCGAGCCGTTAGGTGAGGGTCTTAAGAGAGCCGAGGACGGTAATCATCAATACACACGTGTATCATACATACATACGTTTTTCAACACACTTGTGAAGAAAATAATACGTATAAATAAAAACGAGTTGTGAATTTTTTCCACAATGGCGGGCAAAATTAATCAGTTTTCCTATGCGCGCGCATTTAACAATGGCGATCAGCCATAGACTAAAAGAATGAGGTTTTTTTTTTTTGGCTTTTCTTGGATAGTGTTTTAGCCACGTACAAAATAGAGAATTACAATTTTTCTTTATTACAGAGCAAATAAAAATTTTATTTGAGTGAAAGTTTTATTTATCACGTACAAGTTGAAATTATCTTTTTAAATACGAAGTTGCATGAAATGAGCAAGCAATAGGTACATTAATTTATTTGTACTATTGAGCACGATCTTTTTTGTATAGAAACTTTTTTTAAAACAAAGCAACTCAACCAATGAAATTAAAAAAAAAACTCTATAACTCACTTGTGAATAATAGCAATGAAAAAGTCACATTTTGATAACAGGTATCATTATGTGCCTAATTGCGGTGAAATTAGAGCCACTTTAGGAGCAAGTGTGTTGAAAAGTATATTTTTGAGTTAAAAAGAAATACACCGAAAAAAATAGAAAGAGATAAAACTTATTATTTAAAAAAAAAAAGAATGACGCTATAGACAATATCGTATTAATTATTTTAATTTTTTTGTAAAATAAACATATGAGTGAAATTATGGCAAAGTATAAAGGCTAATTTTCAACGCAGTTGCAACCGTTTTAATGATGGCTTAAGCATACAAGTAAAGTACGATACCATAATATGATATAAGGAAGGTAATAAAAGTTTTAAACTACGGAAAGTTATAATGTAAGCTACGTTTAAAAATATGTATATACGATAACAGCCATTAGTCGGGCATCCACGCTGGATGAACAAAACCGCCTTCGGTAGTTTGTCTACAAAAACTCGGGACATTTTTAATAAAATATGTACGGAACCCATTGAAAGATGTTCGGAATCCCGAATACTGCAGGTACACCAGGGGCCATTCGTTCTGTCCCGGGGGTAAAAAGCCTATGTCGGCTCAACTGATAT
The DNA here is from genome assembly GCA_948252205.1 of Orthosia incerta. Taxonomy (NCBI): domain Eukaryota; kingdom Metazoa; phylum Arthropoda; class Insecta; order Lepidoptera; family Noctuidae; genus Orthosia; species Orthosia incerta. The sequence continues at coordinate 16,547,175 of OX411748.1, forward strand.
CTACAGACAAGGAAACGGACCATCAAAATTATGGAAACAAAAGGGTCTGAAATACCAGAAGAAATCGTCATTCAAAAGAACAATTATTAAGAATAGTCATTACGTACCAGTTTTGATTTATGATGCATAAACTCTTGTCAGCGACAAGGTTTTTTATGATAAGCTTGTCACCAGTCTTGGCAGGACTGCCCAGTCCTCCAGTCTATCGCACGGCAACTATAAGGCATGCCCTGGTAGTGAAATGGTAGTTGGTGTCTCTGACAGAGCTCAGTTGCAGAGACATGCGGTCCACGAGCACCGGCGCGCCCGTGGACCCGAATATCACGTACCCTCGGCCTAACGACAAGGAATGGTTTCCTGCCACAAGAATTGACATAGACTTGGTCATATTGTTGCTGGCAATTTTAAAATAAACTTTTAAACAGTTACTATAAAAAATACCAATAATTAATTTAGTAGATAATTGCAGAGCCAAACATTTTAATCCTATCTGGCAGTCCCAGAAAAATTGCCTTCTGTTTTCTTGACAAACGAAATATGAAAATTTTAATAATTGTAACCAGCCTGCTTTGATAAATTAAAAAGAGGCTAAAGCAAAGCGTCTTGTAGCGATCACACTACACAAAGCATTGCTTCGGGATTATGCTTATGATGCATAGCAATCAGCTTTCAATCAAAAGAAACAATTAGGTGCCGTACCCGAATCAGTACTTCCAGAGATAACGTTTAACAAACATAAACGATCTATTTTACCTCTTATAGTATCAGTTCAGATCTCCCGCTCAACTAACCCCATAGCCACGTTACGTAACAGATCTAAAACGTAACCCGACCCTAACAATCTAAAACAAAAACCCATAACTCACAACCCGCAAAATCACCTTTCGAACATTTTTATTCCCACATCCCGCCACATCACGTTTGATATAGTTATTTTTACAAAGGTAGTGCAGTGGGGGACAGCGGTCGGTGAGCGTAACGTATTGGCGGGCTTATACACGATCCCTTGACTGATTTATTACGTGCGTAAATCTCCAATTTACACGACAATGTGTCTATGTATAGGTAGGCAAGCGATCTAATCGACGATAAGAATCAGGTTTATCCTCGTTTTCGGATTTGCCCGTAATTTGCTTTGCCTGGTTTGAGCGGTCCGAAGGATGGATTGTTGAATTTTTAGTTTCGTTTCACTAGTGCTTTGTTGGTTAACTGGCTTTGTTGGGTTTCAGTTGAATTCTGGCATTACCTGGTCCGCTTTAGCATTTATTTTTGTTTCGACAGTCTCTCTGATATCATGCTTTAATTATCTTCTACTTTTCTTAATATTTATTCCCGTTTGTCCAAAAATACTCTTGCGCAGGTACAATGGACCATCATAACTATCGAATTCTCTTCTGTAGCAACGACTCAATCTTTACAAGAACGTCAACATAAACTGTACAGAAAAGATTTACAAGTCTGTTCACTTACCGGGTTTCTTTGGAGTTTCCTGAAATTTGGCAATGGGGTTGATTATAATGAAGTCAATTTATCGAACAAAAACAAAGCTACAAATTGAAAGACACCATTTCCAAACATACAAAATCAATAACACGGACACTTAGTAAACAAGTAAAATTTAATAATTTAAGTAACCCTCGACAGTTTTTTATTTCGTGCTACACAATTTATCTAGTAGTAGACACGCTTCGATCGACAATCTAATGAATGAAATGATGCGATATCTTGCGAAAACACCCCGATTCAAACCGTCGGAAAAAATTGGTTCGGCCGTTCAAAAGTTATGGGTAACCCCATAACATTTGAACTGCCGAACCGATTTTCATCAAGCATAGCTAGCAACACTTTCGACAAAGTCAAGTTTCAAACAAAAAAAAAACGAAATCAGAATTGGTTCATCCGTTTAGGAGGTATGATGCCACAGACAGATACCCAAATACACAGGTACACATGTCAAGCTTATAACACCGCTCTTTTTCCGTCGGGGGATAAATATACCAAAAAACGTGACAAGATGTCGTCGTCACAATTGTTTATTCACTTCAAACCTTTGGTCTAATCTTTATCGATGAAACTCTGTAGTGGTTAAGGCTTAGCTCAGGCTTACCACGTTCTTACATCCAGTTAAAATTATAAACTCGTAGTAAAGCCACAAAGGTTAGAAACCGCAGAGAAATAAGAATGACCCATGTAGAGAAATGACCTCAGTGTAATTTAAAATAGGTCAAGCCTCGGTAACCCAAAGGTAAAGTCGTTGGACTTTCAAATGTGGGACTGTTTCAGAGCCACCCATGTTTCAATATGACATGAACCTTTTCCTATAAGATCCTAGCACAAACATTTTATATTGGCTTTGAAGGGGACGATTGAAGGTTGCAGTCCTGACAACGGAACAGTAACTAATATGGTGTTAAAAAAAAACCGGCCAAGTGCGAGTCGGCCTCGCGCACCGAGGGTTCCGTACAAGCTCAGCTCAGCTTAAAGGTATTATAGACTTGAGTATTTGATATGAATTTCAATTTAATACCTCTACGCGTTCATGAGGAAAGGGGTAGTAAGTTTAAAATGATTAAAAATATTGTTATTATATGATGTAACTAAAAATTTACGGTTTTTGCAATTTTTCCTTTATCTGTGCTATAAGACGTTGCTTCGTACCAAATTTCAAGATTCTGAGTACACGGAAGTAGGTTTTGATTCCTTTGGGAGTGTCGAAAATTTGCGGAATTTTGCGGCATAAACGGCTGTGTCTTTTGATTAAGAATAAGAATAAGAATAAGAATAATTTATTAAAAGTAAGTACGTTGACAAGAATGTACATTAGGTGCAGTAGTATTATTTCTAAAACAATGGTATAAATAGTGCTTATATGTAAATTATAACTAAAATATTTTATTACAACTCCAAGATTTTAGACAAGAATTTCTATTTTTGGTAGGGACCGGCCCGATTTAGGTTCTTTCAAACCTGTGTTTCAGGCCATCACTTTACAAAAACTAATAATTGAGTCAGTTAAAATATTAAATAAAATTAGTCTATTAACAAACATGAAAATATATAATTTGGTACAAAAAACAAAAAAGATACATAAATAAAAACAAAATTAAGTAATTAAAGTATGTACAAGTAGATATGAGGGTATACCCTAATCAAACAACAATTTCTAGAAGTTTTTCTGTGTCACTGTAATTGAGTGTCCCTAAATAATCTTTTAAGGTAAAACAGCATTTTTTATATGTTAAGCTATAAACATTGAGTAACCTGTTGAGTCTATTATACAGAAAAGGTCCTAAAAACACATAAAACCGATTTATAAACGCATGTCTGGTTTGTGGCATTGAGCATACCAGATCCTTCCGTCTCTTGTCGGATGGAACTGGATCATAGGGTAGTGCAATGTGCTGTTGCAGTATTGTGTGGAAGATAAATAATTGCCGTACTGTAAGAACATCACATGCTTTGTAGAGCAGCTGTGTCGGAAATCGAAATGGGCGAAAGGTAGCAACCTTTAGAATTGCTCTTTGAGCACGTTCTAGGGGAAGTAAAATTGAATTAGCCGCGCCACCCCAAGAAGTTATACAATAGGTAAGAATGCATTGACACAACGCTAAATAAATCTGTTTAATTAATTTAAAGTCAGCTATATTACGTAAATTCTTAAAAACATATATTAATTTGCGCACTCTAGTACATAGTAACTCGATATGTTTACGGAAATTTAAATTGGAGTCAATAGTGACACCTAGATATTTAAAATTATCAGCTTTAGCTAAAGTAGGGCAAGAACATGCAGTGTCAGCGTACGTGTTACAGGTATGCGCGTAAATGTTTAGGTTAGTAAGCGGTATGTTAGTATTTCTCATTGTAAATAAAATGTATTTGGTTTTATCTGAATTCAGTGTTAGAAGATTAGCCTTGAGCCAATTAGACACCATGTTAACGCCATTCTGAGCATGTTCATAAACCTCAGCTCTTGACTTAGCTGCGAACAACAGAGCGGTGTCATCAGCATAAGAAATTATGACACCATTCTGCAGTGGCAGGCTACATAGGTCATTTATGTAGACTAAAAATAATGTGGGACCTAAAATACTACCTTGTGGAATTCCAAAACCACTATTAGTAAGATCAGAACTTGTATACGGACCAATTTTGACACGCTGCTGCCTATCGCTGAGATAATCAGAAAGCAGTAGAAGTTGCGTTCCTCTTATCCCAAGCGATTCAAGCTTCTGCAAAAGTGTATCACAAGAAATTGTGTCGAAGGCCTTGGCAAGGTCTAGAAAGATCCCAGCCGTATGCATTCCGTTATCCAGGTTTGTACTAATATAATTAGTCAATTTGTTTACTGCTTGGCTAGTTGATCTTTTGGGCCTAAACCCAAATTGATTATCTGAAAGTAGTTCGTTATCTTCCAAGTATTTCAGCAATCTACTGTTGATAATTTTTTCTAAGATTTTTGAAAGGCCTGTTAACACTGAAATGGGTCTGTAATTGTTCACACTGTTTTTATCTCCTGATTTAAAAATAGGTGTGACCACAGATTTTTTTAGCAATTTAGGAAATATTCCTTTGGATAAACATAACTGAAAAATGTGGGTTAACGGAGGGGCGAGGAGGTGTTTAAACCTTTTAAGAATATTATTGGGTATATCATCCCACCCAGTAGCACAAATATCCTTCAACCCTTCTATTATTCTTACTACTTCGTTGACGTCAGTATCTAATAAAACAAAAGAATTTAATGTAGAAGGTGTTCTAGCTGGATTTTGAGGGGGAAGACGACTACTATTTAAGGATTTTTCTGCCAAGTTCTTACCAACGTTCACAAAAAAGGTGTTTACTTTATTCGTTGCTTTGGATGGGTTAACCTCTGTAGTTAGTAAATCAAGCGGAGGTTCGGGATTTTTTGATCTAAAAATATTGGTTTTTATATATTTCCACACAAGTTTACTATTTTTCCCTGCTTTCTGTAATTCATTTTTATCGTATTGGATTTTTAGTTTTTTCAAAAGATTATTACAGAAATTTCGATATCGTTTATAAGTAACAGAAAGTATTTCGTCATCGGGTGAGAGTTTTGATTTTAAGTGAAGTTTGTCTCTGTTTCTTATACAACGAACGAGACCGGGTGTGATCCATGGTTTAATACAACAATACTTTCTAGGGATTGTCTTAGTGAAAGTGTTTTTGCTAATTGCATTCTGTAGTGAATTTATGAAATATTTTAATGAAAAATTTGCATCAACAGATTCATAAACTGGGTCAAAATTAATACCGATTATGTCACTTTTAAGGTTTGTCATATTGACTTTAGTGTAGCTACGTTCGCAGTTTTTTCTAGGTGATCTTGTTTGGATTGTTAGTAAAACAGCTTGATGATCGGTAAGCGAGGAGTTAGTTACCAATGTTTTGGATGGATTTTTTGATTTTAGAATGATATGGTCCAAGCAAGAGCCGCTCTGATGTGTAGGGTGATAGTGAGCTGGTAAAAGTCCATGAGATGAGCAAATATTCAGATAATTATGTGTATGGGTGTCGAGTTTCTCGGAAGCAATGTTAATATTTATATCGCCCATAAGTATAATATTTTTGAAAGAACTTAAGTTTTTTAAGTTTGTGTCAAGTGAGACCAGAAATCCTTCGATATTATGAGAAGGGGGCCTATATATAGCCATGACTACTGTATCAGGAATAATCTTAATTATTAAGCTATTACTATCTTGGGAGGGGGGTTCTTCTTTGATAGTTCGCAAATTATTTTTAATATAAACTACTACTCCGTCGTTTTGATTTGTGTTCCTGTCTGTTTTGTATGAATAAAAACCGTCCAGAGATGGTAAGTCGACTGTTTGTTTGGACAACCAACATTCCGTCAGGACGATAATATCACAGTTTATGTCAAGACTTTGTAACAACACTTCAAAACCGTTCATGTTTCGGTTAATGCTGCGAATATTTTGTGTAAGCAAGGTAAGAGTTTTGTCACCAGAGGGAAGAAGGTGTTTACAGTCCTCAATATTACAGGTTTTAGATTCAGACACAGTAAAACTATCTAGATCACAGATGAGCTGATTGCTCATGATAATTACAAACTAGGAAGAAATGCAATCAAAGGTGGTGAGTGCCTACTAAATAGAATATTCTGTAGCGCTCTTAGGCGCCCTCATAGTCTATTGAGTTTATGTAATTGGTCTCTGCATATTTACGTGCTGGACAACTTACATCACCGGTTGGATGGTCGCATTTCCTCTTAAACCGTTTGCACGTCGCACATTGAGGGGGAGAAGATTTGCTGCTGCATTCCTTCAAGGAGTGTCCAGTTTCTCCACAGTGGCCGCACGTAGGACTACTTTCACGGCAAAACTTGGCTGCGTGGCCAAACTGCTGGCAATTGAAGCATCTTGTGACAATTGTGAAATCTCGCACAGGGCATGAAGTCCAGTTAATAAATATTCGGCTTTGATTTATTAGCACTTTTCTTATGCTAGCGGATAGTTCCAAGATGTAATTGCAGGTTGGAAGGCCCTTTTTACCCGATTTATGGCTCAATTTGATGTTCTTAAGGAAGGTCTCTCGAGTAGTATTCGGCAATTTGTCTGACAGATTTTGCTCAAAAATACAGTCAAATACTTCCTTCTCAGTAAGGGCGACGGGAACACCAATAACTGCTACCCTAGGGCGTCGTTTAGATGGTTCTTCTATTATAAGGTCAGAAGTAATAATATTCTCCGATTTTTTTAGTTTTTCTATGTCGCCTTTGTTTTCCGTGCTAATCAGTACGCCTCCATTTTTTACTTTTTTCAGGCCCCGGACTTGGATCTTAAGTTGTTCGGGAGAAATCAACTTTTGAACGAGTGACTTGGTGTCGTCACTGGTTTTAGTTTTATCGCTGGGATATATGGCGATAGAGCTTAGGTTAGCAGGACGGACGAAGTTGTCGGAGCCTTTCTTCACCATACTAGCATAAGAAGATGAGGGGTTTATCTTGGATTCAAGAACTTCTTTGAACTGATCCAGAGAGTTCACCATGTTCTGCTGAAGTTGTAGGTGCTGGACGGTAGTGTGGCTCTGGATCATCTTCTGCTTTAGCGATTGGAAAAGGACAGCCATCTGAGAAGTCCCACTTGAGACCTTTCGGCAAAGAGTTGAAACACGGAGTTTCTGGTCCGAGTTCATTTTTCCATCAGTGACAATAGTGCACACTTCGTTTAGAATGCTGTCTATTGATACTAACCATTTCTGGATCTCTGACGTGCTGATGACTTCACTCGGCAACTCATTCTCTGCAGGTGCAGGAGGATTTGGATTTCTCGGGGGCACTTCTTGGATAGGCGCCGGCGGAGGACTTGGTCTTAGTAGTTGGCTACGACCAAACGGGCTCGATCCTGGGGTAGACATAGTACTACCCGTAACACTTTGTATAATGTAGATAAAAAATAGAAAACTATTCAGTTCATCTTGCACACAAAGTCGGAAGAAACCAACTAGTCACACGTGACACACTTAACTTTGTTTTTAACTGACGCCGCAAAAATTGATTTATATTATTATTTTGCAATTGTTAATAGATATTTCATTTTAGCAAGTACAAATAAACAAACACGTCCGCTTAGTCTCGCGATTAAGCGATCGATTGCGTTGGCTTAGAAGTTTGATTTCACAGCTTTAAGGGACAGCAGACCTGAGTATTTGATATAAATTTCAGCTTGATTCCTCCACGCGTTCCTGCGAAAAAGGGTCTTGACAGACAGACAGACGGACGAATGGACAACAAAGTGATCCTATAAGGGTTCCGTTTTTTCCTTTCGAGGAACTGAACCCTAAAAACAAAATGGAAAGGGATTAAAAACCTGACACAAGCATATCATCTATCCTGGCGATGACGATCTAATTCCAAAATCATACTATTATTGCTTTACTTATAAAGACTTTTTTAAAGGACTAATAGAAAACCTTGTAGTGATATTCTGTAAAAATTTCACCGTGGAAACTAGGACAATTGAATATTAAGTGAGTTGTCAATCCATCCAATCAAGGTAGAATGACAGTTCACTTTAACCTCACTCCATCTATGTCTTCACAGTGTGATTTTTACAGTTTAGCACTACAAGGGGAACCACTGTTCTACCTATCCGGAAGTACTTATATTGTTAGTTTTTTTTGGAAGAATTGACCTTTTTTAATGTAAATTTGAAATCACTAAAACTAGCAAAACCATAGGTGTAAAAAATAAGGTCTTCTTTCTTATCTTCAAAATTTAGGTACAAATCTAGTATCTGCTGGGGTAGGGAGTCCCCCGTTCCTCTGGCACCACTCCCATGAAATGGTAACACACCGTTCTTGAGAACAACAAATTATTGTAACCTAACCTCAAAACACTCTAAAGTTGCTTTTGCATCGACTCCGGCGCTGTGGGTAGTGCAATCCCTTTGCCCTTACGTAACAATGGATAGGCACCCATGCTCACCTCCGGAGCTTCAGTTACGGCTCGCACGGGTGCCTATGTTTTTCTATAGCGGGCGGGGGTTGCTCTCTCTTCACGCCTCTAGTTTTTATATACACTCTAGTGGTAGCAGCTAAAAGACTACGTAAACTCGGGGTACCCCAATTCGGTTTTGGAACAGATTCGTCCTATTTTAATTACTGCCAAACATCAGCGTCACATAGGTACATCTGATTTTTCTTTTGTAATTTTTTTTCTCGTCCTAATTATATTATTAGCTGCTTAGTTAAATACGGTACGGTAGTAGGTATTATAAAATAAATTAAAGTAAAAAGCAATAATATTTTAGTTAAAAACTATTAAAGTTTACTGTCACTTAGTCGGCACGTAAAACGAAACATCCTACGAACGAAATTCTTTGCATTACCTTTGGCATTTGTTATTATTGTGGTGATTTATATTGCTTTAATTGTTAGAAATTATTGAAACTTTAGGATTCTTTTTCTCAAAAACTATGAGGTTTCGCATCTTGAAACTTTGTGAACGTGCTTTACAAGAAGCGTTCTATATGTAAAAAAAAGGATATGAAGTTCCTACCTCCCCGTTTGCTATGTACAGTTGAGCTATTGTTAGAGAGCACTATTGTTGTTGTCAAAAATATTAAGAATTGACTTGCGCTACTGAAATGTTACGTGGTCAATCCCAAATATTTTCCCAATATATATATTCACACGCATTAGTATTCTAGGTACTAATATCATTTTCAATAAATCTTCTAAAGAAACCAAATCAAATTGTGGCGTGTCGCCGTCCTTAATTTGCAAAACAGACTAAAAAAAGTCGTACTGCTTGAGTTTCTTTTTTACAGTGTGTGTTTTATTTACAAGTAGTGAACGAATTCGTTCAGATCGAATGATTTGATTTGATTGCATCAAATGAATATGTATGTGTTTATTTTATTCGTGTTTTTGTGAGCCTCGCTCGATCTGATAAATGAAATTATTATTCTGTTCGTGTGAAAAGAATGTTTGACAAAGGACGTTACAATTTGATCGAAGGACTTTGCTTCATATAAAGGCATGTCAGTTATTTGCCACGTAAGTTTGTTGTTAAAAAAACTTTTTAACAAAAAAAATTAAACTGACTTATTTGGTACCTACTGTATCTCGTTTTGAGACACCGATGACGTCCGAAAAAAAGTTATTTTTCGCTTTGTGATGAAGTCGGTTTAATTTTTTTGTTTAAATGTTTTTTTATTTTCACTTTTTATTGGTACACAATGGACAATAGACCAGTGCCGAAGCCTTTGAAGATGGTAAAAAAAAAAAAAATTGTAGGATGAAATACATTGGAAAAGGAAGAGAATACAACAAAAATTAAAGGAAAAATAATTTACGGGCGATCTGAGGTCGGGAAGGGGCAGGGGGTATAAATACAAAAGATGTAGATCTTTTTATTATCTACAAGTTTGCCATTTAACTTTTTTCCATAGCTCTTGTAGTTTTGCCGGAAATCGAGATAAACCGTTTTCACCCTTAAAAACTCACCCCCTTCCCCTTCCCGACCTCAGATCGCCCGTGAATTATTTTTCCTTTAATTTTTGTTGTATTCTCTTCCTTTTCCAATGGGTTTCATCCTACTATATTTTTTAACTTTTCAAAAATTATCGACCCTGGACTACAAGTTCTATATAAGGTACATATTATGTCCACAGTGATGCCAGAATAGATAATTCGAATAACATGTAACTTGAAAATAACCGGTGGAATGAGAGTGTACCAGGGAGAACTGTTACTACACATCTGCGTACCCGTTTAGAGCATACTGGCATGATGGTATATTATGAAATTGTGTAAACAATAAACAGACATGCGATTGCAGCAATCCCGAGAGATTTGCCGTCATTTATTGAAGAGTTCTGTTGTATATCTCCAAAGTTCTTCATCAGATCTTGATGAAACTTAAATGGGACCACATGACAAGCAAGTAAAAAGTTCTGAGGTAACGCACATAAAAAAAATACAGTCGAATTGATAACCTCCTCCTTTTTGGGCAGTCGGTTAAAAATACCTATTTCAGAACTTAATACCCATCGATAATTGAGGCTAAATAAGTTTTGCTTTCTTTCAAGCTATATTTAGCCATACGGGGAGCTATTCATTTCTCTTTTAAAAGTCTTTGAATTTCCATTATGAATCTTGCTGAACAAAGTCAGTTAGTATGAAATCTAGTTCAGCTCAGCTTATCCACATTCAATATTAGTGATGCATTTGATTATGAAATACAAAGACTTACACACCCCCCGATTACTCTGTATTCCCGCCTTTGGTGTAAGCCGCAACCAGACTATGAGATCCCAGCCACCCCTCTCACCTCTTTGGATTACAAAGGGTTAAGGGGTGATTGAAAGCTTCATCGCGGCTCTACGTAAATTGGTCGTGTTTACCTGAAGTACTGGTAAGCACCCTTTATGTTTAGAATATAGTGGCGATGGATGTGTCATGGCTGGAACATATTTGTTAAATAACATTTTTTTAATAAATAAGCGGAAGTGTCTTTAAAGGGCATCTAAATAGAGTACTAACTCCTACAACCACGGAGCACAAAACCCTACAACAGAGATCGATGAAACACGTTAACAATCTCACAGAAATATGGAAACATTGCATTAGTTTTCAACCATTCCAATTTTAAAACGTACCCATTTCGCTGTAGTACCTATACAGAGGGTAAGTAAAATGGTACCTACACTTTGCCCAACCCCTATAAAATTACACGCGTAACGCTATAAAAATAATGCCATGTTGTTTTGTGAAATCCCAACCAAACAAATATGCTTAAAAATACAATGGGCAATTTCGAAAAAGCTACCCCCATTGCCATCTTAATGTTACCGATTTACCTCGTGTGATGTTTCCGGACTCCCTGACTAGTTACCGATTTTGCTGGAATTATTATACATAGCAATGTAGGTAAACCCGAAAAAAAACCTTGAGAAAAAACATGTAATAATACAAACAATACCAAAGGCATCAATTGGTTCAGACGTTTAGAAGTATGGTGGTATAAAAAAAACAGAGGCTGAATATTTAACTCTTTTTATTGGAGAGTCTTGTAAAAAATAAGAATCGCTGTAAGTGTTAGGTAGCTCCTTACTATTTTTTTCTAAACCTATATTGTCCCACTTTTGAGTAAAGGTTTCCTTCCCCACAGCTTTCCACTTCCTTCTTCCTGGTGTTTCGCCTTCTCTGCCTCATCATACAATTGGCAATTAATTTATTAATATCTATCATCAAATAAAATTACATAACCAACTCTGTATTAAAACTTATCACGCCACTAACGCTTCCGAACGTGTCATACCACCGCATGAACCAATCCAATTGTCATATCCATCAACCCTAATTCGTGTACATTATTTGCATTCGAGAGGCGGTAGCTGTCATCGGGCACAGTTTATGCAGGACTGACCCATGTTTATAATAACTATGCAAATTATTCCGATATCGTCCCCAATCGGCCACCGACGACGGGCTAAATTGAATTTGTAACTCTGATTAAACCCCCCTTTGAAATGCCGATATGTACGAACAAAGATTTTTAATGAATATTTTTTTAATTAACATTTTTGGTGCGGAGTAGCTTACGTTGTGTTACGTTTTGTTAGGAATTGTTTAATTAAATTTTGTGGTGTGTCAGTTTGGCAAAATGTTATCGAAAACGTGTGTGTCTGTCTATTGCTTTTTTATAAACAGTTTTTATTAAAATAAATATCACAGTAATCGAAATTTATTAATTTACCTATACTGTCCCAGTACTGGGCAAAAATATACCCATACTTTGCCAGTATTTTGCTTTCTTTGGCCAATCCTCGTTTCTGACGAAACGAGTTCATCCGAAGAGAGCTATTTAAAAAAAACCTTGAGTTTTAAACTCAAGATTTTTTTAAATAGCTTGATCAAACTCTTAATATTTTCTTATAGAAAATACATTTCACTTTGTAAAAAAAAAATTATAAATTGATTACATTCTGAAAAACAAAAGTGCTGAACAGAAAAACTCAAACAGACAACCGACCAAGCATTTTTTCCAATTCCAATAAATTAAGAATTTGTAATTGTCTACACTGTACACGAACCCGTTTAATATTCTGCAAAATCAGTACAAACAAATATAATAATATTCAATTTCGTAAGTTAAAATCCAGGGATTTCACGTCCCTACGTAATAGTGTGGGCACGATCAGCCACGTGGCACCCTTTAGTAATGTGTGATACACACGAGCGGGCCCTTCCGTGGACTTGTCACGCCAGCCTGCTAGGATAAATATTGGAAAGAAGATTTTGGTATATATAAATCTTATATATATATCGCAAATACGAGGGCTATCTTGGATAAACACTCGATCTTGTGGGCTTTCGTGGGTATATGCATGCTACAAAGCAGGTAACTTATGCCGATTTGGAGATAGTCCTTGTTCCAATCTTATCAAAGCAGCGAATTCGGCCACCTATTCGTTTCGCTTTCTCTCAACAAAACACACTTTCAAGTTTATAACGCCACACTTTAGGCTACTTCTCAATTATTTCTCTCACAACTCTGTTTTTCAACTGTTTGCAAACGCGCTCCCGCGCGTTCCTTCTTCTAACTCTTTTCCAACCAAATATGGCGGGCGACTTCGCTCAGGTCGCCATCTTGGCTCCCCTGCTTTCATTGGTTCAAGAACACCTCGGGCAAAGTTCACAGCTTTTAACATCCAATCAAAACGAAGTATTTTGACATAAGCCAAATAAAGTGTTGTCAATCGAATAAAATCGAACTGAGATTGAATCGTAGGCTAAATGTTGCCAATTAAACAAAACCGAATTAATAAGTTCACATGCGTCATACTTCTCCGTTCTAGATTACTAGTAATTATACCTTCCTCCTACATATATAATATATATACTGTAAGTCTTATTGAAGCTTCATTGAAATGTAAAATTATTTGTTATTAAACTCAATGTAATCTATAACAGTATAGTATTGTAATGGCGGATCAATTTTTAGAATGGCGGCCGCATACTTAAAGCCGTAATGTTAGAAGGAAGGCATCTTACAAGGTGGACCGATGTCCTGATGAAGGTTAAATCTTAGCTGGATGGTAGAAACACAAGACTGGTCGATGGGGAGGCCCAAGTCCAGCTGTGGACGCAAAAACGGCAAAAAAATCACGTTTGTTGTTTGGGAGCCCCACTTAAATATTAATTTTATTCTGTTTTTAGTATTTGTTGTTATAGCGGCAACAGAAATACATCATCTGTGAAATTTCAGCTGCCTTGCTATCACGGTTTATGAGAGCCTGTGACAGACGGACAGGCAGACAGACGGATCGCGGAGTCTTAGTAATAGGGTCCCGTTTTTACGCTTTGGGTACGGAACCCTAAAAACATATTAAATATTTGCATGGAATTGAAACTCTCCTCTGCGATTTATCCAGCGGACAAATCAGACACTTTCTATCGACTACGCTATCACAAGACTTCGTAGCAAGTTGGCAATTTCTTTCATCTGTGTGTCCATACAATCGTTACGCACATTCCTATAAGATTATACTAATGCCATTTTGATTAAAATGCAGTGCCTTTTTCAATATTGAATTTTACGCTTTGCGTGTTTTTAAGTCCTGCGATATGAGGGGAAACAAATGGATTTCCTTATAGCAAACGGTTTAATAGTAATAATGATTCAATAAAGGTAATGGATAAAATGAAACTATTTAGTTAGGTTATGAGTGCATGGAAGCAGCAAGACTTTAAGAATTTGCAGATAATTATGAATTTTGATGTTGTAGTATATGTTTGTGTATGAAGTGGGGAACGTCCTTAAGATTTAAATAAATTCAAGCTTTAAAGCTGTTTTACAACCTGTACATATAGTTATCTAACTTCAATACAAACTAAATCAACCCATATCAAACGAAAGTCGATTCTGCTCGAACACACTTCGTAGATAGGCTGCACAAACAATCCCTAAACATTACCTTATCAGGCCGTCAATCAGGGCATTTCAAACAGTGCCTACGGTTCCTTATCATTGATTTTTCCTAACATTGATTGTTTACTGACAGGCCCGGTGTGTGATAGTGTCACAGTCAACCGGAACGATATAATGAGAGATACAATACGGCACGCCTTGGCACACACTTGCAAGTATAACCAGACCCTTCAATATATACCACAGGTTTCAAAATCAGAGGTCTAGTTAAATTGGATTTGATTAAAATTTAGATCCGTGAGTTACTGAAGCGGTAGATTGTTTAACGATGTAATTGTTTCTATTATTAGGTAAGTGATATGTCGTATAGATTTATGTCATGTTGCTTACGCACTAGCGGTTCGTGTTAAACTGGTTTGAATTAAGAACAGATTTGAGGGTACGGCAATTAAGGCGAGATTTAGTTACGCATTATGAGAAAACTTAGTTACTACCACTCTATGGATTTTTGGGTCCGAAATAAAGATATTCTATATTATCTTCTATTAGTTGGCATAGGTAAATATAATGCTTTTAGAAATATCACCCTATTCAATACCCTTTAATAAAATATTCATACATTCACCAGTGTTTACCACTTGAGTTAAATTTCTTCAAAAAGATACTTAAAGCTGCTACATTTATATTTCCACGATATTCGCTTATACCCAGAATCGTAATATTGTGAGAAGATATTGAGTAGGATTCGACCTAATTCTCGCTTCTGGGTGGCTACCATTGTGACCAAAACGTCGTCTTCCAAAAACTCGCTAATTTGTTTGAAGTTAACCGAATTCTTACCTTCACACTGGTATATAAAAGGTTCTAAATTGTATGAACTGGTAAGAGATGTTACAAAAAGATAGCGCCGCGTAATCAACTCTCGAGTTTGGTGAAGGAAACGGGTAAAGATATGAAATTTTAATGGATATGCCACAAAATATTAATAAAATAAACAGTAATCGTATGAAACGTCTACTCCAGGTGGATTATTTTCTACAACATTCTAAGCAGAATTCGAGGTAAATAAATAGTGTTGGCTCTATATGAAGCAGTGAATCTGTATTATGATTTTCATTTCAATATTGGGTTTTGCGACAGATTGATAATCTAGATCCTTGGAGCATTAGAATAATCTATTTCCATTTAAGACTATTATGTGTAATGTCAAGGCTAGATTCCGGTCTTGCCTTTGTTATTTCCTCCTTTTTGTTTGTTATTTCTTTTTTGTTTTGTTTTTTGAAATCCAATCACCAAGGACTTCGTGTATCAAATCCAACGTAACTTCTTTGTTAACGTGTTACCAAGTTGCAATTACGTGTTTCTTCAAAACTGTCCGTGTCACTTCAGCACAGGTCAGTACCACTTTGGTTTTTTTTACGAGCTTTCATTTATTAGCGCTCGGATGAACCTCATCTAACTTTGACCAGTAGATGTTAATTCAATGTGATGTTTGTTTCAACGTCTTTTTTACAGCTGCTCTTAAATTATATTAAATCTTGAATCATGTATTCATTATGCATTCTTAAGATGAATTTATATATTTCAAAAAGCAGTTTTGTGTTGATGTAGGTAACAGTGATTGACAGTGTGATGTTTGATTATATATTTCTCAATAGATATTTCATTTTAATATTCATCTTCGGTTTGTTATTATTCTGATTCAGATGATTCCGTTGCCCCCATATCACAAAATTATGTTGCCTTCATTTCCGCAACAACAAAACAACATGGAACAGACACACATTCCTATTTTCTCACATTAAATTATTAATTCAAAACAACTTCATTGCGTACGCTCAATAGTCAAAAGATACTACGCTCAACACCCCTTTTTACATCCATAATGGAATGTGTATGAGAATTATGAATAACGAAACGAGTAAAGACATCTGTTCGTGTATGAAAACGGGAAAGGAGCAAAATTTAATATTGAATTAAGGCGTTACGTAGAAATCGAGAAAGGAGCAAAGGTGAAAATAAATCCTTGTGATATATGGGGGCCAACCTTAGGGCGTTGACAATTTTTGAGGTAACATTTTTATGTTTTTACCTCTTGTGTACACTCTGTTGTAATGTTCTTTATGATTCGGGATACAACGCTAGAGCTTTGACTTGGTAATGTGGTGGTGCAATTTTTATTACAGTGCTAATGTGTGTTATTAAGTCTTCATTATATTTTCTTTTCAGTACAGCTTTACGTGACATTTTATCTTTGGGATTTCTATCCCGCAAATGGTTGACAAATTTTCAGAAAATTTAAGCTCCGGGAAGATTTGCATGGAGCGAAATATTTAAAAGCTATAAAGAATTAATAACTCTTATGGAAATGACGTCGAAATTATGATAACGGCAAGCAGAGACATCTGATTTTTATTTACTAGACAATGTAACATAAATCAATGATTGATGGTGATTTAATCTTTCGTGTGTTTAAGACGTGACTCCACTCGAGATATAACGGCTTTTCTATTGGTTCGCTAATTTCGGGCATATGATAGGTTAAACTTTATTACAGTTATTAATAATTAATTTAATAATTGTGAAGCTTATCTACCTTGTTAGAAAGAATAACTTTGTTTAGAAACTTTAATTTAGAACAGACCTGATGCCCTAGGCAAGTAACATTCTAGCATTGAAAAGGTTGCGATAGCGTTTGTAAAAATGACTAAAAAAATATGGGAATGGCAGACGCTATCGAAATGTCATGTGATTTATTACATTTTGGCATTTCGACCATCGCCATTGCTGAGATTTATTCTATATAAAATTGAGACGGTATAAAAGTGGTACGAGTACTTAAGCTTTATAGAATGGCACAGTTGCTTTTTACTATTTCTGCGACAATATATCAGTCTCAGTTCCGGATAGCGACCTAAAACTGTCACAATATACACTTCTGACTTAAATAAAAATCAAAAGCGATCCAATTTCACCAAACACTAAACCTACTGTTCCTTACCTCATTATCGTCACCATTGAACGTGGTGTTTCAATATCCAACTGTCAAGTAAATTGCACATCAGAATTCGAATTTGTATCGCAAAATGTACCGAAATACAATTGTAGAACGCAACGCTCGGTTACATGGCTATGTCATGAATAAAGCATATCGCACGAGGTCCAATTTTCCGAGGGTTTACACTGCACTACTAATATCTTCCGACTGCACACTCGATGCTGAAAATGACTCTGGATGTGTTATTAAAGTAACTTCTATGACACATGTAAATGAGCCTTTGATTAAATATGAAACGGCCTGAGGCTTTTGCGTTGAAAAATTTTGTTTCTTGTCTATACATTTATGTCCCACTGTTGTTTGGTGGTCTCTCACAAGCCCGTTCAGATACTCTTTTACTCGCCGTTCCTAACCAGCCCTCATGGCACGTCTTCAAGTCACACATTGGCATCCTGAAGATGGAAGGCGTCGTTGAAGCCGGTCCAGATAGAGCAGGCGAGATAATTTGGATACTTCGAATATGCGTAACTTAGAGTAGGCAATGCACCAGCGATTCCTCTGGTCAGAGATGGTCACGAAAATGGTGGTAAGACGTATGTTTCAAGAAATCCAAACATAATCATTTACCATCATGTAGGCCGCTTGCTTATCCGACCTAATCACAGAATTACCTATGTG
Source organism: Orthosia incerta (assembly GCA_948252205.1). NCBI lineage: Eukaryota > Metazoa > Arthropoda > Insecta > Lepidoptera > Noctuidae > Orthosia > Orthosia incerta. Next base: position 16,565,273 of record OX411748.1, read on the forward strand.
GTTGAGAAAAGCAGTAAATGTTTCAGTGCTTCTATAAAAACAATGTCTCTTCATACTTCATGTGCGGACCGTTAATTTACGATATTAATTGAGTCCAATAATTAGAGTAGTCTACAGACTATCATCATCATCAGCCTATTGATGTGCCCATTGCTGGGACACAGGCCTCCTGTCTGTGAGAGGGAATGGGCCGTAATCCACCACGCGAGCCCAGTGCGTGTTGGTGTATGTCTCATGTCTTCGAATGTTTGATTCATGCCGGTTTCCTCACGATGTTTTCCTTCACCGTTTTGAGAGCAGTGGTGATGAAATAATTAACACAAAGTAAAGCGCCTGCCTGGGCTCGAACCCACGACCTACAAGTTGTAAGTCGGTGCCGACACCACTGGGCCATCACTCACTCACTTCTCATCATCACTGCTCTCTGTCTACAGACCACAGAACATATTTACTCTAGCGAGCTACAGACTGAGGTCATTCCTAGCCAAAGAGATAACTAAACTGTTATACCCATTATTTATTTACAACGATTGTTAAATAATCAATCACAGTAACTAAGTATAATTAAATATAAACAGTTAAAAAATATTAAAAATACAATATTAACAAAATAGAATTTAAAGTACAAAAAAACACTTTCAGAAGTCCCGCTGACAGTACTTCTGACATGTCAATAAAACTTTCGTCCATTCATCCGCAAACAAATCGTTTGTTGGATCAGAATCCAAGGGATCATTAGGGATATTGTTAGAGGCAGTTAGAAACCTATCAGTTCCTATCGAGTCTAGCTATAGGTTATCGGTCTTCCACAGTAATTGGTTGGAGGTCAGATCTAAGTGACTTATACTTCGCAACATAGTTGCCAGTAGCTTGTATAGGTAAGTAAACAGAAGCTGCACCTGCTAATCCTACAAGATGTAGCAGATGTTTTTTGCCTTAGCCAAGTCGTAAAATAGAGGTTCTTCTATTAAAACAAGAACCCCTATTTTAAGACATAGGTGTTTGTAATCTTTCTAACTAGTATGAACAAGAAATGCATTTTTATCGTTCGGTTTATAGTGTGTTTGAAACATACTCGTACATTATTTCTTATATCACAAAAATATTGAAAGCTGGGTGCACGATCCCACGTATTTAATTAGATTCATATCATTGTATTTTTTTAGAATAGAATAGAAAAACCGGCCAAGTGCGAGTTGGACTCGCGCACGAAGGGTTCCGTACTATTATCGAAAAAACGGCAAAAAAGACACGTTTGTTGTATGGGAGCTCCACTTAAATATTTATTTTATTATGTATTTGTTAAGGTTAAGGTTGCGGGAAGGCGCTGGATGCGAGACGCACGGGATCGGTCAATGTGGCGACGCCTGGGGGAGGCCTATGTCCAGCAGTGCACGTCTTACGGCTGAAATGATGATGATGATGATGTATTTGTTATTATAGCGACAACAGAAAAACACCTGACAGACCAGACATCCAGACATCTGTGAAAATTTCAACTGTCTAGCTGTCACGGTTTATGAGATACAGCCTGGTGACAGACGGACAGACAGACGGACAGACAGATGGACCGCGGAGTCTTAGTAATAGGGTCCCGTTTTTACCCTTTGGGTACGGTACCCTAAAATCTAGCTCCTGCCAGCGGCTTCGCCCGCGTGAATTTTGACAATTATTCCAAGGAAAAATATTATAGGAAAAAGGTATTCTATGTGCTATTCCAGACTATAATCTATATCTGTGCCAAATTTCATCTAGATCCGTTCATTACTTTTTGCGTGAAATAGTTACAAACATTTACGCCTTTATAATATTAGTTTAATTATCTACAATTTAAAATACTTGAGGTATCTACTAGTTTAAGAACTAAATAAACTTTTTAAAGATCAAGTTACTTTCAGCATCTTTTTCTTTTGACCAAATATCAAAAGCATGACACACTATACTATACAGCAAACTCGGAAAAACAAACTTTTCAAATTGTTTTCACAAGCGTATCATGATACTCGTATTTATTTTCCATTTCAGTCAGAGTAAATACAGTTATTTTTATTATAGATCAAAAATACACCTGACTTCGTGTGTGGCTTTGGTCGGACAGGAAAAACGTATAAAACTATTGGATGTATCTTAATCTGGTATATAAATGAACGAATTCTTATAGCATATGCGGATAATGTTTATACTTGATACCTCGACATTATTGTCTAACATGTAGTCCTTAAATCTATGGTTGCCGCCAGATAACAAGAAAATTTTAGTCTTTGATCCGACTTGTACCTTACTTAACTTCTAAACATGATTTTTGGTTGTTGAGGTATTTTTATAATCTTAGTCTCAAATGAAAGGTATAGGCGTAGAACCATTGTATCCGTTTAAATCATGTTACTCGGTCCACGCGTTTATGAGATACGAGTATTAATTCATTACTGATTGCCAAGAAGTGAAAGGGTCACGGACGCCCCTTACCACGATTCGTTTGTTTTGATCGTGTTAGCGACACTGACTTTACATTTTTCCGTATCGTTTTGAAATATTGGAATACATCGGTAGACAGGTGTTGACGAATTTATTTTAATTAGTAGTCTTATTTTTTCATATAAAAGAATGAAAGAAAAAATATTTATTCGTGACCCGCACAGGAGACACGAGATAAGCAAAACACAAACAAAAACAATATTAAAAATAATAACTCCGTGCGAGACCAAAAATGCTCCTATCTCAGCATTTGCAACGATATTAAAAAGAAAATAACGCTGCGCTGATATATATTAGTCCCACTGCTGCGCAAAACCCTCCCGCGAATCCTTTTAGGTGTATTTTATCCCTGAGCCACCTCGAGCCCTTGCAGTAGCCGTCTAGGTCGCCTCGCCACTTCTTTTTGGCCGGCTTCGATGGCGCCTTCCATCCTCAGTATTTATACATAATAGTCATAAGAGGAAGATACATTTTAGATGGTCACACCACGATCTACGAAAAAAATCTTCTAAAAAAATCTTTGGGGGGCTGAGTCACCCGCGCCCGTAGGAGTGTACCCCAGTAGATTCCCTACACGTGGTTGGTCCCCGGGTGGTGCAAATCAGGTGACACTAACTGGTGGTAGGCTCTGGCCGAAGGCTTGCGACCACCCACCGGGCAAAGACGTACCGCCAAGCGGCCTAGCCGTGTTCCGGTACGATGCTCGGTGCAGCCAACTAGAGGAGTTGGGTCGAGATAGCTGTTCCACTGCAGGCAGACCGGCCTGATGCGCGCTGTTAGGTATGTATCGGGAGACTGGTTGCGGAGGGTAGCGGGATCCGAGGCACGTTGCGCCGCTGGCCGACCGCAGGTAGTTGGGGGCCCAAGTAGTGTGCCAGCCACACACGAAAGGCTGCCCCGCCAACTGTCGAAAAATCCCGGAATGCGCCATCGCGCTGGTTGGCGACCAGAAGACAGTGCCCGATGGACATTTCCGGGACGGCTCGGGCGTCCCCGCAGTCTCCAAACCAGTCCCTCAATGATGGCGTCCTGCCGGCGCGTGTCTGTGGGATGCCAGCGTGGAACCTCATCTTACTTCCTTCTCCTCTCCTATCCTCTCAATATGAGACATGGGGATGCGCTTGCCGTCTCCCTCGACATCTCGAAGGCTTTTGATAGGGTCTGGCACGAAAGCCTTAATGGTAAGCTTCCTTCATTCGGTCTGCCCGGTGGTCTGTGTGACTGGATTGCAGACTTCCTGAGGGGTCGGTCCATTCGAGTAGTTATCGATGGCTGCTCTTCGGACCTATTGGATATTAATGCCGGGGTCCCTCAGGGGTCGGTACTGTCCGCGACATTGTTCTTGCTGCACATAAATTAACTGCTAAACCGGCACCTTTGGGTATGCAGATGACAGCACTGTTGCTGAGAGATACTTGTCAAATGCACGGGCCACTGGGGCTCAGGTCCGTTCTCTCCGTGAGGCCATGGTGGAGCGCTTGAGCTTGTCCTTGGAGGCAGTCTCCGAAGAGGGGATGCCAATCTGGTCAAGTTCAATGCCGCAAAAACACAGGCGTGTCTCTTCTCCGCGAAAAAGAGCCAATTTCACCCGGCTCCATCTTTCCGAGGTGTAACCGTACCGATAACGGACCATCTTGAGCTTCTTGGCGTAACGTTGACATCGAAACTCAATTTTGGCCCATACATTGAGGCAAAGGCTCAACTGGCTGCCAAAAAGTTGGGGATCCTTGCGAAGGTGAGACGGTACTTCACGCCAGAGCAGCTGCTTAAGTTGTATCAAGCGCAACATAACATCGTCGTCGAGTTGCCAGCTTGTCGGTTTTTTATCGGTTCCATTTCGGGGAGTGTGCGATGGAATTGCATAATCTAATTCCGCCCAGCCCGTTTCATCATCGGACTACCAGACAAATGGCGATGCGCCATCGGTACATGGTGAACATCCCACCCATACGCACTAAACGTTTTGGAAATACTTTCATTATGCGTACAGCTAAGGAGTGGAATTCCCTGCCGGAGTCCGTGTTTCCAGATAGCTACAACCTCGGGGTCTTTAAGTCAAGAGTGAATAGGTTACTTCTAGGCAAGTGTGTAACACCGTCGACCACATCATCGGTTACCATCAGGTGAGATAGTGGTCAAGCGCGAGCATATCTATAAAAAAAAAAAAAAAAAAAACTTTAAACTACTTTTTGGTGGTTCCCTCATATGAATGGCTAAATTTCGGCTAGATCTTATGATCTGAAACCAAATGTTATAATAATTTATATACGCAGCCAAGCTTAAAGGGGATTGGCCGGCCACGGTTGCCGTATGTTGAACGTCTCATGGGCAAAAGCTACCACAATGTGAGCCCAGGAAAACGTACGGCGACATCGTGGCAGACCCTGGTGAAGATGGCGCAGATGGTGACGACTACGAGCTCGACGCCTACAGAAAGGACTTGTCTACACTTGCCCAAAACCGGCACAAATGGAAGGAAGAAAGGGATACCTTTGCCCTGCAGTGGGACAATTTGGACTGAAAATAAATAAATAAGAAAATAGTGTAGTTGTTTTTCAACAAGAGTGCATTTTTTATGCAAATTTTTTTTTGGAACGACCTTCCTCTGTGGGCACGACTTAAAAAGAAGAGAAAACTTGAACAAGTTTCCGCCAATTTATGCACAAACGTATGCTAATCACCCGCAGACTCTCTATTTAAACCGTCTCATTCACAGCTCCTTCTAAAATCAAAACACAACCTTCTTAATGTGCATTCTATTGAAAACGAAGTTATATTTGACTCGTTCACCCATTCCCTAAGGCGCTAACTTGTCATCAGTGTTCGTCGCCAGATGTTGCATGCCGATTCCCCTTAACAATACTAATTGAGTTTTGATCCCCTAAATGTGACTTAAAATATTCGGTGGATTATGGTCTTTAGATGAAATATTTTGTGTGGCATTATTAGGTGGTAATTTAGTGCAATGTTATTGGAGACCAGTATAAAAAAATATGTCGAGATGAAACTATCACTCTGCTACTGAAAATTGATGTTGAAATTAACTATATTTTCATCAATTAAAATCAAATACTTTTTTCAATAAAACCACTATCGTACCGTGAAGTAAAAATCTACGTAAAAAAATTGTAAAAATAGTAGCAGAAAATCTGCGGTGGTCAAAAAAAACAGGCCCAGTGCGAGTTGGACTCGCGCACGAAGGGTTCCGTACCATTATCGCAACAAACCGCAAAAAAAGAAGTTTGTTGTATGGCCACTTAAATATTTATTTTATTATGTTTTAGTATTTGTTGTGGTCCGATGACCTGGTGAAGGTTGCGGGGATCCGCTGGTTGCGGGACGCACGAGACCGGTCAATGTGGCGACGCTTGGGGGAGGCCTATATCCAGCAGCGGACGTCTTTCGGCTGATATGATGATGATGATGATGATTTGTTGAAAATTTCAACTGTCTAGCTATCACGGTTCATGAGATACAACCTGGTGACAGACAGACAGACGGACCGCAGAGTCTTAGTAATAGGGTCCCATTTTTACCCATTGGGTAAGGAATCCTAAAAATATTCAATTTTTATCTTAAAAAATGGAGGAGCGTTAAATATTATTGTGCATTCTACTTGGAGGTATTTTCACTCAAAACTTAAAAGATCCTGAGACAGAAAAGTCTCCAATATCTATGCAAACTGGTGAATTATGACCATAATTTTCTTGGCGAAAATCATATTCGTCGCGCGAGACACTTTTTTATATTTAATCACATCGATTAGACGTTGATGAATATTTTCAGCTTTGCTGCATAATTTACGATGAGAATAAAGTGTCTGAATTTTTTTATCAACACTAGCTTCTGCCCGCGACTCCGCCCGCGTTAAAAGTGTTTTATTTTCCGGTTATTATTAAGGTGAAATTTTGCATACACGTTTAGTTTGAATGACAATGCATGGTGAGCTAAGTGACGTCATTTTAAATCCAATATGGCGGACTAGTAATTTTTTGTGCACGACCATAAAATAGGTATCAAATGAAAGGGTTTGCTGAGAAAAAAGCTTGTCTTAAAAAAAAAAAAATTGAACGACTTATTTATCCTTCGGTTTATAGTGTGTTTGAAACATACATTATATTTATATCATAAAAAAATACTGAAAGCTCGGCACACGATCACACATATTTAATTAGATTCAAATCATTGTACTTTTTATAATAATTGTCAAAAATATCCGAAGAACTCTTAGCACATACGAGTACTTACATTTATTAAAAACTAGCTCCTGCCAGCGGCTTCGCCCGCATGAATGTTGAATATTATCCCAAGGGATCATATCACCGGGTTAAAAAGTATCATATTATGTTCTATTCCAGACTGCAATCTATTTCTGTGCCAAATTTCATACAGATCCGTTCAGACGTTCTGGCGTGATTGAGTGACAAACAACCCATTCATCCAAATCCAAACTCTCGCATTTAAAATATTAAGTAGGAAGTAGGACTACTAGGATATAGTAGGAAGTAGAATTTACTCAAGTATCTCGTACTTCGTTTCTACACAGTTAAACTTAATTAATACGAATAGTTCGCGAGTCGCATCGGCTAATGGCTTGAATACGTCTGTTTTCACAAAGGGATATAAATATACTGCCGGTGTCGGTGTTCATGTCTAACGCAATCCTCTTGCTTTCCAGCTGCTAAAGCGCTGTCCTACATTGCAATACGATACCCAATGTTCGTGTTCATTTCCTTTAAATAAGTTCGCTTTACTTAAAATACAGCGGCTGCAAGTTAATATTGTCTAAGAGGATTTGCTATAAACCAAACAGGATTCGAAATATTGTAGTTTTATATTAAAAGTGTGGAGCTGGTGTGTGCGCTTGGCATAAAGCACATAATTGATAATAATCTAAGTAGACTTTTTGAGGACCAATTTTAACCAACTTAAAAAACAAGGTTCTCATTTTCAAGTGTAAGTAGTCTAATATATTATGTACACCGTAAAGCGGTGACATTTGATGGAGGTAGTCCTTTGAGGCTTTGAGGGTACCTCTGAAACCATCGCACCTAATTTAGAATGCGTATGTTTGTATTTACATCATGTTAGTCCGGTAACTCGGAAAACCGCAGTCAAATCTCAATGGAATAGCTAATTCTGTGTCGGAGAAGGTTTTTATAAAAGAACGGGACATTGAACTTCACATTTTATTTTCATTATAATCGTGACAATCTAAGAAGTCCGATGACGTTTCTCATTTTTCATGCCGCGATAACTTTGTATGAATGTTTACGAAAAATCAAATTCATAATTCTAATTAATTACTATGTTTCCCATACACTACAACAACGAGTATCATTCGTGAGCGTCAAGTTTAACTTATCTAGCGTATTTTTATAGCTGTCAAATCTGACTTCTTAGATTGTCACTACTTTAGACTGCTTTTGAAAGTAACAATACGTCCAGTTCATTGTCATCATCATATCAGCCGAAAGACGTAAACTGCTGGACATAGGCCTCCCCCAAGCGTCACCACATTGACCGGTCCCGTGCGTCCCGCATCCAGCCGATCACTACAACCTTCACCAGGTCATCGGTCCACCTGGTAGGAGGCCTTCCAACGCAACGTCTTCCAGTTCACGGTCGCCACTCCAGAACTATTCTGCCCCATTGGTCATCCGTTCTGCGATTAATGTGCCCTGCCCACTGCCACTTAAGTTTGGCAATTCTTCGGGCTATGTCGGTAACCCTGATTCTCTTGCGGATGTCTATCTGGTTCTCATCCAGTTATATGACTTTAAAATTCTCGAACTAAGTAGTAAAATAAAATCTAGTATAGAATACCAACAGTAACTTTAGATTATTTTCTCAGAACCTTAAACATCATCATCATCTTTACCTTAAACATAACATAAAGCCTGTATTCGCCGGAGAGTAAGGCAGAGGTACACCTGTAGTACATCCACATTTCACCCAATTTCCCAAAGTACTGCAACTCCTGAAAGCCAGAATCAAAAGTGGCAACCACCAGCAAAGCGCCGAAGCAATGAAGCTCGACGGAGTCCCGGCGAATGAACTTAACTGTCTTGGATCCCGCAACGAAATTAATCAGAAAAGAATAACGGAGGAGTAGAAAAAATAACATAACTTCCAATTCTCTCCATATCAAGCAGAAGACAGAGCAAACATGGCCAATACGCACAAAGGGTCGTTAAGTCGTGCCTAGGGTAAAAATTATCATTAATATTAATCCTAATATTGTAAAAGTCCTAATATTGTGAGCTGTTATATAGTATTATATATATATATGAATAATAGGTATCGCAAAAACGCTTGAACGCACGGAAATTTGTTCTAGTTTATACAAGGTCTGTATAGTAAATTACTCTAGATGCAGCCTGTACATATTCGCAGTTAGGTCAGGCGAGGCTGCAACGGGGTGCAAGTTGAAAGCCTCCACGCGGCGCACCCTGGGCAACGTCGGCTCCAACTGTCCACCCACGTTGGGTGGACAGTTGGGGCGGGCGGCTAATTTCAACGCACGAGGAAAGGTCACGGTTCCAAACACAGATCATCATCCATGATGGTCTGTGAAGGGAACCGGGCTAGAGGCGGGACGGCTAGTCCGTTGCTGTGGAGGCCATCTAACGCCTACTCCCCCCTCTGCTTACAGAGGGACGGTCGAGTGCGCGTGCAGTGGAGATGGAACCTAATCCCAAGGTCTCGCGTGCCGAGGGGATGAATGGCCGGAGGGTTTGTATCCGGTCCCTAGCGCAGGGAAAGGGACCTCACCCTTAAAAAGGAAAAAAAAAAAAAATGGAAAAAAGACTAAAGGAAAAAAATCCTCAGGCGGGTACCCTTGCGCAACGCAAGGGCGAATCCCGCCCCTCTATGGATTTCCTAGAGGGCAGCCCCATCGTATCTGAGGGGGGCACCAATAGTCTCGCAGGCCGGCAGAACACCGCTGACCTGCGCCACGAGCGAGAAAAGGAGCACCAGGGTCACCTGGAGCAACTGCGCGACGTGGATGCACCGCTTGCCGTCGCCGACGGCAACCAGAGCCGAGGAGGCTCAAGTCCCCATGTGGACGTACCTCTTGCCGCTGTCGGCGGCAACAAGAGCCGAGGAGGCTCAGATCCTGGAGGCAACTTGTCTGACCAGGACTCGCGTGGCCCCTCCAAAGTTTGGAGGAAGCGTCCGCGCAGTAAGGACTCGGGATCGCTGGGTTTCAGCTCAAGTGAGGAGAACCTGTCCGCCCCGAAGGTATCAACGGGACGGAGAGGGCGGGGTCGCGCGGTGGGGGCCACCGCTCGGGTGCTGGAACGCGACGTGCGGGGTCGCTTCTTGCCTCGGCCCGACACGCCTGCCCCTGCAGAGTGCGTGCACAGCGACCCTGGGCACATGAGTGCGGACCAGAGCGGTGGCTCCACTACGTCCCTGCTAGGGGCAAACAAGGCGGAGGCGAATGCCGCAAAGCGGGCGCAACAACGGGCTGTCGCGGTTGACGAGGTCAGTGAGTTGGCCAGACAGGCCCGAGAGCGGCGCTTGGCTCGGACGGCGGATGCATCAGCAGTGGCGCTCAGCTGCCAAGTAAGAGACGGCCTGGATGTCGTCCTGAAGGTTGCCACTAAATCGGGCAACCTGAAGGGCACGTTCACGCGTGCCTTGAAGGACGCGGTGGACAGCATCCAGGAGGCGGTTGAGGTCCTCAGTAGCCGCACAACCACGGAGGAGACGGCGAAGTTGTGGGAGGAGAACAGCCGTCTCCGTTCCGAGCTGGAGGACCTTAAGCGGCAGTTTGCTGCTCAGAAGGCAGCTGCCGGTTCGTCCGTCACGGCCCCATCGCTGGCCCCGTCGTCGGTTCAATCCCCGGCCCCATCGTCGGCCTCTGCACTTGCGGATGCAGAGATCGAAAAGATCGCACGCATCTGCATGATGCAGTGCGGTCAAATGGTGGGTGCCCGGTTAGAGGCCATAGAGGCGAGACTGCCGGCCGAAAACCTCCGTCCACCGCTCGCTGCGGATAAGCGGAAAAAGGAGGCACCCGCAAAACCGGGCCCGGCGGCCGCAGCGGTCGAACAGAGAAGAATCGGGCAAGAGGCCGGCAAGCCCGCTAAGGGTAGGTCCACGCCCACTTCTCAGCCGGTGGCTGCGACTCCGCCAACACCACCTGGCCCCCTTACGGAGGCTTGGACGACGGTGGTCAAGCGGGGCCGCCGTCGAAAGAAGAGAACGGCGCCGCCGGCAATCACTGGAGCACCCGCACCGGCATCAAATAAGGCTGAAGGACCGTCTAAGGTCAGAGCCCCACGCTCCGCGGCTGTAGTGATTACGCTGCAGCCCGGAGCCATAGAAAGGGGCGTCACTTACAAGGCGGTCCTGACAGAGGCGAGGGCCAAAGTCGCGTTACCCGACCTTGGAACACCGTCCGGCTTCAAAATGAGGCCGGCGATTACGGGGGCGCGGCTGCTCGAGGTGTCGGGTGCCTCTAGCGCTGAAAAGGCAGACATTCTGGCCGCCAAGCTGCGGGAGGTCCTCAACCCTGAAGACGTCCGGGTGTCCAGGCCGATGAAGACGACTGAGCTGAGAATCGACGGTCTGGACGACTCGACGACCCCAGCTGAGGTCGTGGCGGCCATCGCCCGAGCCGGCGGATGTCCATCCGAGGACGTTCGGGCGGGTGAGATCCGCGCCGACGCTACCGGGCTCGGCATGATTTGGGTGCGGTGCCCGGTGGTGGCGGCGCAAAAAGTCGCTGACGGCGGACGACTGCTGGTGGGGTGGGTTGCAGCGAGGGTCAAGCTGCTGCAACCCAGGGCATTACGGTGCTATCGTTGCCTGGACATTGGGCATGTCAGGGCACGATGCACCGCTGAAACAGACCGCAGCGAGCAGTGCTATCGCTGCGGTCAGCCCGGCCACAAGGCGGCCCAGTGCTCCGCGGCGCCAAACTGCAGCCTCTGTACAGCTGCAGGGAGGCCCGCTGGGCACAGAGCGGGCGGCAAGGCCTGTGGCGTACCCGCGCTGCAGCAGAAGAGGAGAAGGAGGGCCAAGGTTGCCGGGGGCTCTTTACCCCCCCGTCAGCCTGGCTGCCCTTCGGCCGACTCCCGGCCTAGGAATGGAGTGGAGGGAATGGATTGCGCATAATGGCGCTCTACCATTTCCTCCAGGGCAATATCAACCACTCTGCCAGAGCTCAGGATCTCTTGCTTCAGAGCATGGCAGAGTGGTCGATTCACGTGGCTGTGGTCGCCGAGCCGTATTCCGTCCCACCCAGGGATAACTGGGTTGGAGACCTCGACGGTTTGGTGGCCATTATTGGCGGGGCTCTTGTCAGCCCGTCCCGAGGTCGTGGCTGGGTGGCCGCCCTCGCGGACGGCGTTGGCATAGTTGGTGCGTATTTTTCGCCCAACAAGAGTATCGCCGACTTCGAGAGTTTCCTTGTCGAGTTGGGCGCTGTCGTAGGCCGAATCCACCCTCGCCCTGTGCTGTTGCTAGGGGATCTCAACGCCAAGTCTTCGGCGTGGGGATCTCCAGTAACCGATGCTAGGGGTGAGGTGCTGGAAGAGTGGGCAATCACCACTGGCCTGGTCGTCCTAAACCGGGGCTCGGTCCACACGTGCGTGCGGCAGCGGGGCGGTTCAATAGTGGACATCTCCTTCGCTACTCCTGCTGTCGCGAGCCGTGTCCACGACTGGCGTGTCGCCGTGGAGGTGGAGACGTTATCGGATCACCGATATATCCGTTTCGACGTCTCCACCCAGACCGCTGGCGGCCGCGGTTCGCCAGCCTCGCAAACGGACGGTCCGCGATGGGCGCGCAAGCGCATCGACAGGGAACTTCTCGAGGAGGCCACCATTGTCCAGGCCTGGATCCGGGAGTCGGCAATGACCGGACCCGTCGACGTCGAACAGGAGGCGCTGTGGTTCCGCGGGGCGATGACGCAAATCAGCGACGCGTCCATGCCCCGGGTCCACGCACAGTCAGCGAGGCGCCAGGTGTACTGGTGGTCCGCCGAGATCGCACAGCTGCGTGTTGCGTGCGTAGCGGCCAGACGCCAGTATACCCGATACCGGAGGAGACGTCGTCGGGTCCCTGACGAAGAAGCCGCGCGGTATGAGGTGTACCGCGCGGCGACGAAGACTCTGCGGCTGGCCATCGGCGAGGCGAAGAAGCGAGCCAGGGAGGAGATGTTGGAGACTCTAGACCGGGATCCGTGGGGGCGCCCTTATCGAGCGGTTCGAGGGAAACTTCGAGCCGCCGCGCCTCCGCTTACGGAGAGTCTCCAACCCGAGCTGCTGGAGGAGGTAGTCGCAGCCCTCTTCCCGGCGAGAGCGGAGCACATCCCGCCGCCGATGGCTTTGCCCACGGCCGCACAGTCTACAGATGAGGACGCCATCAGCGTCCCGGAGGTGACACAGGCAGAGTTGGGGGCGGCCGTGATGCGCCTCCGGGCCAAAAACGTGGCTCCGGGGCCCGACGGGATCCACGGCCAAGTATTAGCCCTCGCTCTGAAGGAGCTAGAGCCCTGGCTGAGAGGACTCTTCACAGCGTGCCTTGAGCGGGGCCAGTTTCCCACCTTGTGGAAATCTGGTCGTCTGGTCCTGCTCAGGAAGGCGGGTCGCCCTGCGGACTCGCCGTCTGCGTACCGGCCCATAGTGCTGCTAGACGAGGTGGGTAAGCTGTTCGAGCGTATAATCGCTGCCCGCCTCGTCTGCCACTTGTACAGAGAGGGGCCGGACCTGAACGAAAGCCAGTTCGGCTTTCGGCATGGGCGCTCCACCATCCACGCGATATCGCAGGTGAGAGTCCTGGCGGAAGAAGCGGTGTCCCGGGGTGGGGTGATGTTGGCAGTGTCCTTGGACATTTCCAACGCCTTCAACACCTTGCCCTGGAGTTGTGTTCGGGAGGCACTGCGGTATCATCGAGTGCCTCCCTACCTCCGCCGCATCATCGGGGCTTATTTGGCGGAGAGGTGTGTCACCTACGTGGGACGTGATGGCGTCGAAAACCAGCATCAAATGTCGTGCGGTGTTCCACAGGGCTCGGTCTTGGGCCCACCCCTGTGGAACATCGGGTACGACTGGGTGCTGAGGGGCGAACTCCAGCCGGGCGTGGACCTGACGTGTTACGCGGACGACACACTGGTCACCGCCCGGGGGAGTTCGTACAGGGAGGCAGCGTTGCTGGCGACGGCTGCGGTCTCACAGGTGGTGAACCGCATACGGCGCTTTGGCCTGGAGGTGGCCCTCAACAAGTCGGAGGCCATGGTCTTTCATGGCCCCCGGCGGGCGCCACCACCCGATGCCCGTATCGTCGTCGGGGGGACTCGAATCGCTGTCGAGTCAACCATGAAGTACCTAGGATTGGTGCTCGACAGCCGGTGGGATTTCGGCCCCCACTTCCGGCGGCTGGCGCCCAAGTTGTTGGGCGCGGCTGGGGCGTTGTCAACGCTGCTTCCTAATTTGGGGGGCCCGAGCGCTGCCTGTAGGCGGCTCTACGTGGGGATCGTGCGATCGATGGCCCTGTATGGGGCCCCGATCTGGGCGGCTGACCTGACGGCCGGCAGCATCGCTGTTTTGCGAAAGCCGCAGAGAGCGATGGCCGTCAGAGTCATAAGGGGGTATCGCACGATCTCCTACGAGGCGGCTTGTGCACTGGCCGGATCCCCGCCCTGGGACCTGGAGGCGAAGGTACTCGCGTCACTGTACCGGTGGCGCGAAGAAGCGCGGGCGCGGGGCGAAGGGCCGATGCAGCGACATATGGAGTTGCGTCGGTCTCAGCTCCACGAGGTCCTGGTGGCGGAATGGCGGGACAGGCTTTCATGCCCTACCGCCGGCCTCATTACCATCGAGGCGGTCCGGCCAGTGCTCGAGCGCTGGCTCGGGAGAAGGCACGGCTCCCTGTCGTTTCGGGTGACGCAGGTGCTCTCGGGGCATGGTTGCTTCGGGAAGTACCTGTGTCGCATAAACAGGGAGCCGGACGCCCGGTGTCACCACTGCGTCGACTGCCGGGAGGACACGGCGTGGCATACGCTGGCAGAGTGTGCCGCTTGGGAGGAGCCACGCCGTGCCCTCATCTCTGAAGTAGGCAGTGACCTGTCGCTGCCGGCCGTAATCGAGTCTATGGTCGGCAGCGAAGAGTCCTGGAACGCGGTGGTATCCTTCTGCGAAACAGTCGTCTCGCAGAAGGAGGCTGCGGAGAGGGAGAGGGAGGTTTCATCCGCTCACCCGATCCGCAGCAGACGCGCCGGGCGTCGGCGGAGGGCGGACAACGCCCTCTTCCAGCCCCCCTAAATGGGTCCAGGGGTGACGGACTTGGGGACGTCCGTCACCACACATCAGGACCCGAGGTGGCGGCGCGTTGTGTTCCACGCGCGCCCCTCTTAGACGTCTCGGGGGAAGTCTAACACCTCACTTCCCCCCCGACCCAAGATCGAGGCCCGCGAAGGCGGCCGGCACTAGCCGGGGGTTGCGGAAGTATCGTTGTTCCCGCGACCCCCAGCGTAGGTGTGAGATGGAACACCGGGGTGGTTTTTAGTCAGTAGGAGTCTGACAGACCCCTCCGCCACCCCAGGGCGGAGGACATCCAATGAGGATTTTCCACCCCGGAAAAAAAAAAAAAAAAAAAAAAAAAAGGCGAGGCTGCAACCCCCCCGAATTGGTTCCCGCCTTGTCGTGGCGGGGGGGCTCAGTAGCCGTGGTGGTATACACGGTGAAGCCAAGAGGAACCTAGGCGGGGGCCGCTCGTCTAGGCTTTTGCCGCTAAGCCAACGACGAGTGGCCCAATAGTTGCGGTGCCGCGGGTGCCGCCTGTAGCGGCATCGCAACTGAGCGGGCTGCGATGCCCCCCTCTGATGGGGGGGGCATCGCAGAGGAGTGCGGGGGGCCGCGGCGGGGAGGGGAGTGTCGGTGTGGCTTCGGCCATTCTCCCTTAACTTCCGCGGCCTCAACGGGGCCGCCACCGTCAGATGGCGGACGCGGTGGGGCCGCAGGGGAAGAGGACTGTCGGTGTATCGTTGCCGCTGTCCCTGTCCCCTGCGGCCGAAAGGTGGTAGGTGACGGGGCCACAGACCCGACCCGTCACAGGGGGAGCTCCGGCGTGCCTGCATGACTGCGGCGCGTCGGAGGGCCTGGACCCCTCGCTTCCTGGCGTGGGTAGCGCCATGCTGGAAGGCGACGGGTCTGGGCAGCGGTCGCCTCCTTTTGCGAGGGTGGTAAATCGCAAAAGGAGGCGATGGTGGTGATACGCGGGCGACAGGTGCGGGGGCCCCTTCGCCTGCATTGCACATCACCACCCGCGGGAGGGAATGGCCGAGCACTCGCGGTCATTCCCGGGCCCCTCCGTTGAGAGGGGCATGAGGGGCCCGCTGTGAGACAGCGGGCAGTCGTCGGCGGGGGACTGGAGTAAAGGCTCTGCCGGTTTCCCAGTCCTCCTTCACTAAGACGATGCGGAAGTGCCGTTGGGTTTTTTAGTGGGTATACCGGAAGCAGGATCCGGGGAGTCCCACATACCCCTCCCTTCCCCCGGAGGGAGGATGATGCGTAATGCATTTTTCCCAGCGCAACAAAAAAAAAAAAAAAAAAGGCGAGGCTGCAAGCTTTAAGGAAAATAATTTACTTTTAGTTAATTTACTAGAAGTTACCATGTCCTGTGAGAAATTGGGCAACACAGTGATCAACCTGCAGCCACGTCCTGACCAGTCGCTCACGAACGGATGGAAAGAATTCGTGGAGGTGTCGGTCCTTGATGGAATTATCCCACCTACATTGCCATTCGGATAAAAGTTCCTCCCAGACGTTAGTATATAGTTTATGTATTCTAATTTCATATGTTTAAATTCTTATGGTCACTCTGCATTAAAAAGTCTGCGTCCATGATCTCTCGTGCAGAATAGTACATTGCAGCACGTCGCTGCACTTCAAGATCGACCGGAAGTACGCCAGCTAGTACCAGTAAGGCCTCAGTACTAACCGTCCTGTATGCTTTGCAAAAGAATATCAAAGCTAAATGCTGACATTGAAGTAATATACGTCGTACCACCCCAATGGACGCCCTATTGGCCCAAACACGTGCCTCGTAGCACATACAAACCAACTAAGTAGCCCCGTAAATAGTCTTTAAAGTTAAAAAAGGCAAACCCCGCGTAGAGTTAGATATTCTCGTTAAGGCATAGAAGTTCTTTTTTGCTTTTTCACCGACTATTTTAATATGATCTATAAATATACCAAGATAGCACACGGACTGCTTCCCTTCTACCGGAACGTTATTAAATTTAATAGTAGGACACGATTTATAGAATGAGCTGATAGGTTTTTTGCGGAGCAAAGGTCAGATGGTTTCGATCGCCCCTTGAGATATTATTCGTAGGCAGGTGTCAGCCTGAGAATGATCAAGAGACCTTCATCCGCGAGTCAAACATCTTTTGCTTCCAAAGAGCTCAAAACAACATCCTTAGGTATATAAGTGGTGCAGCCTGGTGCACCCGCAACTCGGAGATTCATGAATATTTCAACATGAAGACTGTTATGGAAGAATCCAAACAGTACAAAGAAAAGTATACAGATCGACTGAAACATTACCCTAACTCATTGACAAGTACGCTTCTAATGTGTAATCCAATTAACCGCCTGAAAAGAGCAAATGTGCTATTCTAATAAGGAGAGCTAGGGCGATGGCGCTAACTCACTAAAACCTCTACATACGACTGTTGGGAAACCTAGTCTTTGTCAGAATTAAAATTAGGCGAGTAACAGCTGCGGCCATTATTCCAGGGATGAGAAAAGTTTTTTATATTTATATTTAAGAGAATTTTTAGAATATTAAAATACTTTATACCAAGTGAAAACCTCCCTTAACCGCACCGTCTCCCATGTGGAGTGAATAGTAAAGTTTAGTTAATATTTCTCAGCAATAATGAACGTCGACTACGCAGTATAGTTCGGAAAATTTCCGCCAAGAACAAAGAAACTTACAATTTATAGAACATCTGGCCTTCCGTTCTGCAACAATGTTCCGATTTTTTTTTCAACAAAGTCATTTCGCAACGTATTCATATTTTAGCTTTTTCTAGTGTTATTATTACGGCTGGCAGCATCGAGATAATCACGGAAGTTAAGTGTCCGAGGGAAACTGCTGCTGTAGCAGTTTTGCTAGTAGGTCATATTATTAATGTGAGCCGAACTGATACAGAATTTTAAGAGAACTTTTTAATGTATGAATATTTATTTTATAATATATTTTTTTCCTCTCCATTGCCCTTTGAGTGACGAGTGATGGAGAGGGCTATGCTCGGAGTTTCCTTGCGTGATCGAATCAGAAATGTGGAGATCCGCAAGAGAACCAGGGTTACCGACATAGCCCGAAGAATTGCCAAACTAAAGTGGCAGTGGGCAGGGCACATTGCTCGCAGAACGGATGGCCGATGGGGAAGAAAAGTTCTGGAATGGCGACCGCGAACCGGAAGACGATACGTTGGAAGGCCTCCCACTAGGTGGACCGATGACCTGGTTAAGGTTGCGGGAAGGCGCTGGATGCGAGACGCACGGGATCGGTCAATGTGGCGACGCCTGGGGGAGGCCTATGTCCAGCAGTGGACGTCTTTCGGCTGAAACGATGATGATGATGATGATGATATTTTTTTCTGGGTTATATAAAAAATGAAATGAAATTAAAATGAATTTATTTCCATTATTACGAAACATTAAACTCCTCTACTGTCACGAAGCCTTTAAAGGAGTTTGTGAAAATTTCAAAATAGCCGCATCTGTCATGACACCTTTTATTCTAAAGGCGTCGCGTGACGTGCTTATTACCTGACATACAAATTCTTGAGACCAAAACCTTTCAATAAAAAGTGCCAAAAAGTAATACATCTTAAGTAGATACCTACACAGGGGAGGTACTTATCCGTTTACTTAAAGATTTATTTCCCGCAAGAACTATTTCACCCAAAATTGCCGTTACATCGCAGGTCTGGTTTATTTTTGACAGAATCTCTCAGCATTTGGCGAAGGGATCTAATGATAAGTACACTAAATCCTCTCGGCCCGATGTATTTAATTCTTAAGTAATCTTAGCTCTCGATACGTTTGATAGAAGACTTTTAGGCCGACTTGAAAAAGAAGATATTTGGCTGAATGGATTGCGCATTCGTAAATGTAGGCTTTTTTTTGTAGTTTTGTTATTGGAAACTACACAAAGAATCTTTACCAGTTTTTTATGTGCTATAGTTTTTTTTCCAAAAGAAGACCGTTAGCAATGAGCAGTTTTTTTCCTGCACCACCTCGAACCAGCCTCTGCGGTACATACTGTATTTTATATTTCTTTGGTTACATATCTAGGTCGTCTCAATACTTTTTCCTCTACCAATAAGCAGTAAGATGCGATGCCAAGTATTCCTGAGTCGGTATCATAACATAGCAACAAGACTTACCAAAACTTTTAGGCTATTTACCTTACTCTCCTTATAGAAACTCCAAATCAAAATAAATTGACCTTCCACATTCCAAAAAGAAAAATCAATTACGACTACCAGATACCGAGCTGCCAAAAAGCAAATTACAAACAAATTCCATTGCCAAAAATGTTGCGACATTCAATTATGAAGTCGCGTGATGAATGGGTGTATTAATGTTCGTGGTCGCAAGTTGAGGGCGACTCAACATCGCACGGACCGTTGCCCTCCACTGCGATGCACCGTACAACCCTGGTTATGGCAGACAATGGTGTAAGGTTAGTCCCACTGGGGATTTGACTTGCAATGTGGAATAAAATTTTAGATTTGGTATTTTCTTTTTGGTTACTTCCTTGTATAAAATGGCCAGCTCTGGTAATGAAATTTCATTATTTAAAGAAAATATTTCTAAAATCAATCAATTGTTGTAGGAAGTTTTATATAACGTTGCTCACAGCTTTAAATCCTGGTATAGCGTTTATGAACGTGAAATAGAAAGTAGGTTTTTCTTTAAACTAATTGGAACGAAAGATTTTCGTATAATAGCTGAAACATTTTTAAGCAGCAACTATAAAAAGTCAGTCCCGTAATTTTTCCGTTCCCTGATTTCGCAGTCATTTATAAGCAACGGGACCAGCCCCTTAAAAGTCTTGCTATATCCGTATACATATACACGGAAAAAACGGAGGGAGACTAAGCTGATTCGCACCACAATCGGCTTGTGATTTTACTTTTTATCTCTAAGTTGTTGCGTTAATCTTTTGCTTTTCTAAACTGAGTGGTTTTTGTACCTGTAAGTATGGAACTTTTAATACCGAAATGCAGAAGGGGTGCTCAAAATTGTGGTTTGCTGACACAAATCATACTTGGATAAACAAAACAGTTGGAAATACTAAAGTGATGAATTTGGTGGATACGAGTATATAACCACGATAAGTGAAGAGGGATCTGTTTTAAGTAGATTTTACTTCTGGGTTTCAATTCAGGTGACCTGAGGCTGTCTGAACCGACTTTCTATCAACAATAGCGTAGCGAAAGCGATTTTCAAGAATTCCAAATGGCTATTAAAATGTCAGACGGTCATTCTTTACATTTTAAAGATCAATAATAAGGTAGAATTTAATTTTGTCTAGAGTCTCACGAGATGAAATTGATTAAACTTGGTACGAAGATGCATCAAATTATTCTTTTAACCACTTCTCTTCAAATACGTAAATTTTACATTCTCTAAACTAACCTCTTTAATAAACTCTGTTCCACAATTCAACAGTTCCTTCAACAATGAAGGCACAATGAAAAAACTTTAACACAACGCCAAGAAATCTCGGCGGTGGCTGTCAATAACAATAGCTACACTTTGTCTTGCTACGTGTGCAATCTGAAATCGCCTCCGTTCCTATAACACGCCAATTCTGTTGGCCAAACGAGCTGTGAAAGCATGCTATTCACGTACACACGTCCAATCCGCCCTGCGGTCTAGACAGTACTGGCACTGTAATTTGGAAGGGTGGTCCTGATGTGATATCAATAATTTTGAAACATGGCTGGTTGGAATCAACGGGACGGAATACAAAAGTTTGGGCGGTACCGGCCATTTTTGTTTTTGTTCCTGGAGATATGCAGCTATAGCAGTTCGTAGCAGATACAACAATGTAAGGTTAGAGATCACGCATCACCGTACCGTATTACAAATTCATCAATCTGATGACTCGTATATTTCTAATAAACGAGATACACCACGTTTTCGTTTTAGATTGTCGAAATTTTCCATCGCAAAAAAATCGAATCAATTAATATTCCAATCAAAACCAATGCATATTTCTTTTTATGATTTGCAAAATCTGCATTAATATTCTGTACTCGAGTTACAAAATTAATGTCTGCCATAATCAATACTGAATAATTATTCTATTTCGGGCCCCACAGTGAAAGGGCGCGTGCTATGTCATCGTGGACTTATCGCGATGGTCGCGCGCCTGTCACTGGCCGTCACAGCCCCGCCGACCGTTTAAATGCAATGAATTTAAACATGGAACTCGAATTGTATTTTTAAATAGGGAATGTTTGTTTTTTAGGTATTTTTAGATGCAATAATATATTGCATTTAGAAAACGAGCAATTGCTTAAAAGGATAATTATACTTAGGTACCGGCAAAACATGTCTATAATTCAGATTATCCCCAAATTCTGAATAAAGAATTTGAAATTGAGTCATTGTCATCATATACTTAAGCCTGAAATTTGTCAAACTTTGGCACTAATTTATGGTTAGACACATTCTTAACTCCAAATTCCTAATTATCAAACCTGCGCATAAACACTAACCAATCACTTCAATCGCTTACTTGAAAATGATCGTAAAGGAAATTCCCTGAACTAATACATCAAGGCAATCGATATTCTATAAATGTTTGGTATTGACCAGCTTACAATGAAGGCGGTGTTACATGAGGTGTTTTGTCAAGTAATAAACGTTCATACCTCCTTCGCTAACTACTTTGATTGAGCCTTTGACGAACAAGGTATGTAATTACTGTGTAGACATCGGTCTGCGTGTTACTTACTGACGTGTAAATGTGGTGACTTAGTACAAGTGTTGTTATAATTTTTGAAGTCATTTTACAAAAGTGAAACATTTTTTTCAGTCGTCCATCTTGAATTATGCTGCGTTAAGGTGAACGCGCACCTAGACGCACGGCGCACCGCAGGAGCTGCACGCGCCGCAGTCATCGCTTTTTCTCAAGGCCCCGCGCAATCCGCGCTGAACGCGCCGCATGCATCGTATCAACTTCTGTATATCTTATTATATCAATATATCCTATACGGATACGGATCAAAACACCACGCCGCCCGCGCCGCACTCGCAGCAAGCATCGAACGCGCCGAATCTGATGACGTCATCCGCACGCGCTGGTGGAATCTGTATACCTAATTACCTATAGCATTTTGCTGAAATGCGGGTAGTGCGGCGCGGATAGGTGCGCGAGGTTCATATAAAGATTTATTAAATGCGATGACAGCGGCGCGTGCGGCTCCTGCGGTGCGTCTAGGTGAGCGTTCACCTTTATGCAGAATAGGTGAGTTTTCAATTTTCGAATGTACGAAATAACTAGCTTCTACAAGCGGCTTTACCCATGTGAAAATGATCTCAAGGGAACTTACTCCCGGGAAGGTGTTGAAACGTGAAAAGGTAACAAACGTACAGACATATAAAGTTGCTCCGCATGATAGTATGCATTAGAGTCTGGCAAACGAAAGTAAGAGACTGAAAAAGCGCGACAAATTATAAAATAAAATATTAGCATAGCAACCCCAAAAACTAGTATAAAATACCTGGAATAACCTAATTTGATACTTTAGAATTATTTATATTACTTCGTCTGAATAAAAATACTATAGGTACTTTAGGTAGGTAATACTTTAGATATATCAATCTGAATAAAAAAAAACAACAGTATTCTATAATAATTTTGGTTTATTCACTATCGATCAAAATCTGAATCTAAGGCTTTCATGTGAAAAAATTCATAAGAGACACAGGAATAATTGTTTAGGAATAATGAAACTTTTTCAATTATTTACTGTAATTCCGTCACTTTCTTTATATTTATTTGTAACATGTATGACATGATCAGTCATTTTCTTCTACTCCTCTGCTAGCTATTTCATCCAAGTACTGGTTCTGGGTTCTTATCCTTTCTTTCTATTCTAAATCCGTAAGCTTTTCAATAGCTTTGACTATCTCATCAACCTCTGCTAAATAAATCCTCTAGATTAAATGTGAAAGAAAAAAAAGTGTGTCTAAATTAAAATGCAACATTTGTTATGGTATAAACAACCATATTACATTTTTATGAAGGTGTATAACTTATTATTAAATTAATGTAAATAAAAACAGAGATTTTTTTTACAAAAAGATAAACAGTGATTACGAATTAAAACAAAGTATCAACTTAGTAGCGTCATACGGAAAATTGGGGTTGACATTAGTATAGCATTGCCATATAAAAAGTTTGCAAATAATTCGAGTGTCTACTTTCGTTTGCCAGACTCTATAGCTCTTTTACTTCAACGTTGACACAAAAATAGCAACTGCGCAGGGTCTTGCGGCCAACTTCAGAGACTCAACGATCCGCTGTGATTACTATAATGTCTCGTATATTTTTTACAGGATAATATGCTACTTTGTTATTTTTTTAAACTGAAATCTCCAAGGAACAAACATACCTACCTATAATAAACAAAGTGGTTATATTTTAACTCCACGAATGCTACGTAAGTTTGCAAGTTTCTAACTTGTATGCAAGTCGGAAGCTTATTTTCTTTGTAATTTAAAATTTTCCAACTGCATGTGCTAGGTGTTCTAACTTGTTCTTGTTTCACTGGCGCATTTAATAAGTTATGTTTCGTACAAATATAAAGAAATATTTGTACCGTACAACTTTGTTGTGTTGATTGTGGAATAAAAGTAAAGTGGGTTGTTTATGTTCTTGTGGCAGTACGCGGAATGTTGTGAGACGAATTTATAGTGTATGAGTTGAAGATTGTTTGACGAATAATTTGTCATTTAATTTTCATACTTAAAACTTCTTCGGTTACGCAATTTTATGAAGTAAGAAATCAACAACTGCAAAACCAGAAGCAGCTAAGCTCGATTGAAATTATGATGATGATGTCAGAATCAGCTGCTGGGGAGCTATTTGCAATTATTGATTCCAAAAGTTTTTACAATAATGTTGGACAAATACATTCTGTTGGAAGAATTATCTTATAGTGGATATTATTTCAGGTAATTATGTAACAATAATTATCAGCTGTCAGAAATAATCGATACTTTATTTTGCAAAATCTACCATCGTCCACAAAAATAAACGTATCCAACCTCAATCGAATCCAAAGCTCTGTTTAAAACTGGATTTAAAAATTTGAGAGTTCGGATTTTAAACGGGGATCAGAGTAAATCCTCGCCATAAATAACCGTTAGTGAAGTCATCAAAAGGGTAGCTCCGCTCAGGGCGAACCATGTCATGTGAACCTACCATCAATCTTAGACCGGTCGCTGGCTGCACGCATAGCGTAGCGAAGGCTCGGATTGTAGTGGTTATAAAACAGCGAATAAAATACTGCCACTAAAATGTGCCCAAAATAACAATTGTTCACACACGACTCGTATAAAAGTTAACGAGCATTTCTCGTTGATATTTGACACGGAAACAGGTATTTTAAAGTCTTTGGGTGGCTTTTGTTTAGGGTTAATTTTTAGTTTTACGATTTAAGTGCTAAGCTGCTCGGTGGCGGTTATTCAGTTATGGGCTATAATTTTGAAATTGTGTTCTAGTTTCTACATTAGTAGCAATTGGTGGGTAAATGGTGGGTAAATTAATTTGATATTATTACGGCAAACGCTCTTAAAAACAATTTGATGTAAAAAAGTATTTCACTATTTTGTTATCTTACCAAAATTATTATTATAATTTCTAAATAATCTAAATTATAATTATATATAATTATAATAATATTATAAAGTCTAAAGTCTTATAATTTTTGTTTTTTGCAGGTAAATCTTTGTAGCTTTCCCGCTGCCCGCTCCGTTAGTCGCTCCTCCTATCACCATACCCACCGCCTCTTCTAAGGGCTCGAAACGGCTTTGTCTCGCGTCTAGACTCGTAATCCATTATTACAGACGCCTTCAAGCCAGGAAGTAGGGACGGAGCGATACTTCTATGCGACAGAGCGACACTCCGCATATTTACAGTACTGATAAATGTTGCATATTTATCCTTCGTTATCGTTCTTTAGACGTGAATGGAACTGTTGCATTTTTCTTTTAGTGAAAAAAGGAGTTGAAAAGAGTGACGGTTTCGGGTATCGTGTTAGAAAAGGCTTTGGATTCTATTGTTCAGCAATTTTTCTGTTCATTACTACTGATGAAACAAAAATATAGTTTAAGTAAAAATGTAAAAGAAATTATCTTAATAAACGATCGATCATCAAAATATGCCAAAACTTCGACGTGCTGTACAGAATTCTTATGAAACACTGAATTACTTTCGAGAAACAACAAGCTTCTTGTCAAACTACTTAATTATACTTGATTTTAACGAGGCCTGAATACTTGTTATACATATTTTTTTCTTGTTCCTTGAATCAGAGTCATACGGCACAAATACCGTACACTGCACATACAAATTATTGACACACACTTCACAAATTAATTAAAAGGGATAAAATAATCACCTCTTCGAATACGCATTGCAGAGGCTATCGAAGATCAACAATTGTAATACGAATGATTTAAAAAAACTCAAGCAAATAATCACAGCATTCATTTTAAATTTTCATACGCGAATGTGACTCTACATTGTTCTTTCGTGCATTCAAATGTGCCCAACAATGGAAAATTTAAAATAATCGAAGGGGTGCGTACCCATTTCAATAGACCTTTTTATGGTGCAATATCGAGAGTTGTTTTGCTTAAGCCGCCATTAGTTCGCCTAATAACTGTGAGGGCGTTAGGAGTCTCCCCTTGACTACCACCTGATCAAATTATCATACATAACTCGAGTTATTGTCGACTGAATTGGTCATTATAAAGTAATGTAGTTTGTTTAAATACAACTTTCCTGTGGCGTTCCGTTTCTGTTTTTTATAAGAGGGGTTCCACATAATTTATTGCTCTCAAAGATAAAATTTCCCTAATGGATATTGTTCACGAGACAGAGTGGTCTATTTTATGCGCATTATGTGTACACGTAACTAGCACCGACATTTTTGGGGGAAGGATTCCTTTTTTTCAATTTCACTACATAAATGGGATGGAATTGCGTTTTGTGATCAAAGGAGATAAAAAAAGTTGATGAGAAAATAGATGAAACTGGAATTGAAGCTATCTTTAGTTTGGTTGAAAATGTTTTAATTGACTTTTTTGTCTACAGTATCCTTTTCTGTATCTGACTGAGAAGAGCTCTCAGTTCCATGAATTCGATTGTCTATTGTTTACGTGGTTAAAGGAGTTTCTTTCGGTTTCATGTGGTATTGGAAGGAAGGACGATGCCTGATGCATCGTCGGATTAATTGATTTAACGTGTCAATATCGACAGTTTCACCGATAGATTCACGTTTACGAACATGACATACGAATCCCGTCATTGCTATTTGAAAAGACTGACGTCCCTGTAGAAGCTTCAAATCATTGCCTTCAACCACCATTGCCTAAATAAATTCATCAATTAAATACGTTGTAACAAGTAATTACCAATTAAAGATCACACATTTCATATTCCAAAAGCTTAACTCTGTTCAGGCTTGTCAATGGGAAACCATGCTATGCTATGCTAAAACGAAACAATAATATTATAGTCAACGTGTTAAACAATTAATGAAGGCTTGTTTTGAAATACACATAAAAAGTTAAAACAATATATGAAATTGCGCAAAACTGGGAAACTGGGATAAATAAACATCAAAGTAATAAAATAGTTTTTTAATCATCGACAAAACAAACTCTCTTTTTCATCCAACTCTAGTCGTTCTAGAACCAATTACTTACCTGTTATTACATGTAATGAAATATTAAAAAACAAATTGTAGTACGTCTACCAGAAAATAAATATGTGACTTCAACAAAAATATTGCCTTTTTATTTACTGTCGAGTGTTCACAACAGACGTAGACATTGATGGAACAGAAAACCAAAAATAATAACAAAACACAATCTCAAAAACTGGGCCTAAATAACCAAGTTTATTTTTAAGATGAAGAATGGCATAACAAACTATTTATTTTCATTTCTTTATTACGAGTGCGTCTCACGTCCTAAGTCTAATGTAAGCTATATAGATGAGTCTCACGTAGACAACTAATTTAACACATTGTCAAGACTCCCCTTACTCCATAGTGCATTGGTACTCTTCTAAGAAATTGAAACGTATTGTATGAACTTAGGGCCGAGTTACCAACATTTCTTGGAGCCGAAAGTTGTGGGAAAACTCCGTCAGTGAATAATTAATCGTTTATAAGTAGTATGTGCAGTTAAAACTAATGATTCTGGTACGTGACCCGAGATATTGATGTATAGTTAGTTACATCATTTCTTGTTTTAGTACTGTTAGCTAGTTACGCTTACCATAGAACATCACACCCAGATTACTAATTACCGTATATAAATCGACCCAGTATGTTAGACTTACATCAACGTCTGTTTTGCACCAGTTTATTTGGGGTCAGCGCAGTACGTAACTTTCTTCCTTACATAATAATTAGTCACTAGCTGTGCCTGTGGCTTCGTTCCCGACTCCCGTCAACTGTACCCTGCTTACCTATCTACCTACACTACTTACCTACCTGCCTACACTACTTGCCTTGCTACCTAATCTACCTACTTAGAGCAACCTTTACACTGCCATTCAGAAAATAACGTCAAATGCAAAACGCCATCGCCAATGTGGAGTTTAACTGTCCGAGTATCTGAATTGCGTGTTATTGTGATATTTTACTTCTTGAACTTTAAATTCATCTTACTTTTTATAGAGTGAACCGATTGAGATGAAACAAAAAATAAGTAAGAATTCAAGTGACGCAAACTTTGTATGTATAAAAGTTATCTACATTGGTTTCGTACATTCACGTGATGCGTGCACAACTAAACAGATGACACTTTTACTATGCGTACAGCTAAAGAGTGGAATTCCCTGCCGGAATCTGTGTTTCCCGATAGCTACAATCTAGGGGTTTTCAGGTCAAGAGTGAATGGGTTTCTTCTAGGCAAGCGTGCTCCATCGTCGACCACATCATCGCTTGCCATCAGGTGAGATAGTGGTCAAGCGCAAGCCTATAGAAAAAAAAAAGAGACAAAATTTCCAAAAATGCTAGAAATGGGTTCTGTTGGTTATCCTTTAACACCCTGTCAATTTTTTTTTTAATGTTTTCGATGAACAAAAACGACTTTTGTACAGATTTAATATATGCATTGATGATATTGATGATGATGATTATCTCAAAAGTTCACAGCCATATTCGTAATATCACTTTACTTTCATGGCAGACAAACATTGAAACAATTACTTAACTGATAGTGGACGTATTCGTTTTAGGTTACAGTATATCGAACTAATACCAATCTCGATATGGCGTTGTATTACGCAAGGCGTTACGTTGGGACCTGTTTTGATTGTCTACTATTGATATTTCTATGGACTACCAGCGGCTATAGGACACACCTCAATAGAATTGGTTGTATTGTCTACAACTGTATTGAAATAGCAATTTTAAAAAGGAACAGGTTTTTGAGACAAAATATAGCATAGTAAAGTAGGTACCAATATATCTGACAAGCAATGTAATTAAGGATCATTGTATAAATAATTTAAGTAGCTAGTTGCTGGGCAATGCTTAACAGTAGATTTTGATTGATATTAATGAATGACATAAGAGTACATAAAATACGAGACAGATCACGAAAGCAGACAAAGATAAATAGACGAACTAATAAACAGACGGAATAACCTCCTTCCCAAAATAAACCACATTTACTTTAATTACATGCATTGTCAATACAACCCCCTACATACATGAGTTCTATTATTATTTTCATGGCTCTTCTATTGTGACACTTGAAAACGACACTTTTTCTTATTCCTATTAATTAAGTTATTTTTCTAAATGATTGTACAACAACTTAGCATATGTGGTGCTTACCTGTTAAAAATTGTGACACTCGACTTTAGTATTAAGTGTATAAATTGTAATATTTAAGTGTTAACAATTGTTGGTGAGCCTAATAAATAAATAAACGATGACACAATTGATAAGCATCAAATTCTTTGGTTCGTTTACAGTATTTGTAATGAACTGTGCGCATCTCACCTCGGAGAGTCGTTCTCTAGTCCGAACACGTCTTAAAGGGAAGCACAGTCACCCTTCAGTGGATGAGCGCTAAAATTGCGCTGGAGTAGTCTTGTGTCTGTTTTATTAATTTTTATTGGTGATTTTTCTTTCTGTTTTAGCTGTTTATATGATTGTCTACCCAGTATAACTGCAAAAAATATTGTCTGTGAGCTTAATAGGTACTCTTACTTTATTATGATTTGTTTTCATCAAGTCAGCTATTTCTGCTTTTCGAGTCGATGGTGAGTTTGGGTCCAGTAGGCAGTCACGTTTATGGTGGCCTTAGTAGCCTTCATCAAGTCTTCCAAACTGCTAGTGTATGGGCACATTGGGCCCTTTGAGCTCTCCAAAAATTGGGTCATGCTCTGGACAGGGGCACTGCACTCATGTTTAGTATCAGTCGGGTCTGTTTAACCCCACGAAAGTCAGGTACCGACTTTTTCGATAGGATTCCCACTTGCACTTAAGGAAGATTATTTTGTTGTTTTTCACAATCACCTCTTTTATTCCCATAACTCCGCACAGCATCATCTTACACCCGCGTAACCCCGGCACAATTAACCATAAGTATTAATACTGTTTCCCCTACCGTTTCCGCGCTATTTCTCCTTTGCTTATTGCGTGGGGTCTCGCTGTTTTATTGGCACCGATTGTATGTACTACGACACTATCCCTTTTATGAATGTTATGGTTTATTTCGCCCACCCCTAGGATGTTGGTGTTCCTGAGAGTAATTGGCACCGCGGCTACTTGCACCCCTTAATGGCGGGAGGCATATATGACTTGCCACTTTAATACAACAGAGGAACAGATCAGGAATTTTTCTTTGAATAAGAGAATGTTGGAGGAAATGTACCGTGGAAGTATTGGTGTAATCGAATTTTTACGATTCGGACACGTAATGGTTTTGCAGAGAAGTACCCAATATTTTTGTGTAGATAGAAATTCACTGGAATATTTTCCTGCCTAAAAATTCCGTTGTTTCCGTTTGGTGACGCGTGGGTGATATAAAACAAACAAGGGCATTACGACAAGACACTCTGGTAACAGTGTTGTCTTCCAACTTTCTCACATTTGACAGTACAACTTGGGATAGTCGATCTTCACTATGGAAAGAGGATCAACTGAGTGAAAGGTGATCTCCATGTGTCAAGCTTAGTGCATTATGTGACTGGCACTGCTGTTGCAGTTTAACATATGGTTAATGTGTACGTTAACCTATGTAAACTTATACATCACACAAGGCACAGCCTTCCAAATTCCATTAGGTATAAGTATGCTTTCTACAGTATACAATAAGACCACCTATTTACTTAAACGAAAACTGTAGTTAAACTACATCCTAGTACCGAGACAATTAAAGTTCCGTTCCAAGTACCAGCCAGGAATTTGGGGTTCTTGCGGTCGCACCCACAATGCATAGGTACCCATAGGTATAGCAAAGTGGGGTACTCAATCGGCTATCAACTTAATTGATCACAATGTTGGTGTACCTTTTGCAGCAATTTGGACTGGTTAAACGCTTACTTGGGCGTTTCCTGATTAATCTTTAGGGCTGTAATTGCGACTTGTTGGTTTTCGACGAATGTTACCGTCTTTTAGTGTTTTGTAAGGGTATTTATTGGGTCTACGCGTGTATTGTTGCTGTGTTTTATAGGGTACTACGGAATTTTGCTACATTTGATGCTCAGAAAAAGGGTGTTTTCGAATCAGATGTCTATTATAGTTTTAGAAAGTCATCTTAAAGTATTATCATTATAATCTTGTTTGCTTTCATGGTTGAGAATAGTGTGCAGCTTGTCAATTATCACCATTATTCAAATTAGATTCCACCGATAACGATTTAAAAAGGCTCCAAAAATTGTTTTGAATGGTATTCATTCTCATAAAGTCAGTGAAGTTATACTTTTTCACTCACTTAACCTTGAAACAACAATATAAATAACAATTTTGCATTCGTTTATACTCCGTAAATATTTAAAATATGTTTGGCGTGAAAAATATTTAACATACCAAAAAAAGAAATGGTATAAAATCTGATTTCAATATTCAGTTTAAAATTTACAATAAAAACATGTATAAAAATCTGACATATATTTTGGAGTATTTCCTTTTATACCTGGGGCCTGAGTGGCAATTTGTTGGGCGCAGCATAGCGTGCATATTAAAATTAATAGTTTATACCAACATTGTTTATCGATTTTCATTTTGGTAGAATGTTTTCTAGGAAAATCTGCCGTAACGTTAAAGTGTAGTTACTTCTACTGGCATAAGCATAATCAGCTTACAATTTTCCCACTACTGGGACACGGGCCTCCTCTCAGGGAGAGAAAATGGGCTGAAATCCACAGCAGCTGTCCCGTGATATTAGTAATGATTCTACTGGACTATTTGAAAAAAGGAAAAAAACCTTTTCTACATAATAATAAGCACGTCCTTATTAGCCAATGAAAGCAGGCGCGGATACAGGAGGGTACATCGTGGGCATTTGCCCCTTACCCCCTTGGGCCTCGAAAAACTAGTAGTATGAATGGTCAACACATTTATCTCCGAACAAAGCGCAAAAATTTTCTTCATTCTAATACTTTTGAAGAATGGTCAAAACCTAATCTATATCTGTCAATGACTTCCTAAAATTTTCAAGCTCGCTTCACTCGCTCTTGACCACAATGGTTTCCAATTTTGCATTTCATCAAAATTCCTACTGGAAAATGACCAAGGACTGGAAGCCGACCCCAATATAGTTGGGCAAAGGCTAGGCAGATGATGATGATGATCAAAATTCCTACTGGAAAACAAAACCAAGGAGGTTATTAATACGATCCAAAAAGCAGGAACAGCATTTTTTCAATGACTCTCCCCCTAGAGACCCCGCCCCCCTGAGCGAAATTTTGGATCCGCGCCTGAGTGAAAAGACAGTTACGTAAGTCTTATACTGCCGAATAAAAGCGACGCTACCAATCTGCCTAATCTTTTCCCTAGAATGTTGCACCCGGCTTCCAGTCTAACCGGATTCAGCTGACTACCAGTATTTTCCATTAACCTACTACTTATCTGACCTCCTCAACCCAGTGACTATGTAACACGGAAGAAACGCTACTAAAAAGCATAATTACCATAAGTTTGAAGTGTAACCTAATACAATTTATGATCAAAATCTTTAAACTAATCGAATGTACAAACCGATAAAATCATTCCCAAACCGAACCAATACATTGAATAGAAACGATAAACAGTATCGAACAAAACATATTCCACACGTTATTATCACAAATAATATATTCGACCCAGATCTAAATAGACTAACGGCTGTTCTATGAGTTGTGATCAATTACCGGCTCTGTGTAATCTGAGGCGCCCATCTCGACCATAAACGATATCAGTGTATTGTATCTCAGTACTTATGTTTTGTGGGAATTAGGAATATAGTTGTATTTAGGATCTTTTGAATAGTTTGTTTAGAGATTTAGTGAGAATACTACTAAAGTGATAACAAAAACATTGATTGATGACTAGCTGTGCCCGCCGCTTCACTCACGTGGTCCACTGACTGTTGATTTTTAACCGACTTCCCAAAAAGGAGGAGGTTCCCAATTCGGATGTTTCAATTTTTTTTATGTATGTTCGAGCATAACTCCGTCATATATAAACAGATTTGCAAAATTCTTTTTTTGTTCGAAAAAGGTTTATTCCGAAATCTCTCTCTCTCTTGGTCGGTCCCTCATGTCTGAGGATCGTGGTCAGCATCAGGGTTGCACCTGGAGTGAATGATCTGCCGCCACCGGTTTCTGTCCAGCGCGTCCCTTACGACCGTGTAGAATTTGGAGGCTGACGAGTCTTTCACTTGATCGGTCCATCTTGTTGGTGAACGACCGCGCGATCTTTTGCCTTCGGTGTTCCCAACCACAATCAGGTTTTCCAAATTTTCGTCGCCCCTGCGCATTGTGTGACCGAAATACGTAAGAATGCGTTGTTGGCAAATAGTGGACAAGCGAGTCCTTATTCGGAGCTGGGTCTGGATCGAAATGGTTATTCCGAAATGGGTCTATTTAAATTTAGTAAAGATCTGATAAAGAACTTAGGAGATATACAATAGAACTCTTCAATAAATGACGACAAATCTCTCGGGTTTGCTGCTATCGCATGTTTGTTAATTGTTTTCACCAATTCATAACAAACCATCACGCCAATATGCTCTAAACGGGTACGCAGATGTGAACAGGTCACCCTGGTACACTCTCATACCACCGGTTATGTTCAAATTACATGTTATTCGGGTAATCTATTCTGGCATCACTTTGGGCATTATAGGTACCTTACTCGTACTATAGAACTCGTCCATTATGTACCACTATAAAGTGAAAAATACAAAACTTTTTAACAAAAAAATAAGTTGGTATTCGTGTTTCGTTTCTTCGTTTTTTGACACCGCCTTCCGAAATTGAAGTTATTTTTCACTTTGTAGTGTTTTTTTGGAAGTCGGTTTTTTTTTTTTAAGTTTTAATTATTCATTATAATGAACAAATCAGTCGATAAAAATGAGACAACAAATCCAAAAATACACTCAAATTTAGAAATATGTATAGTATCGGGCGACTGCAGCGGCGCAACGCATGGATAAAGATTTTCTGCAGGTCGATCCATGGTTGGGTAACCATATTTACATGAGAACTCTCCTTATTTCAGAAAGTACGTTAAGCCGTTGCGTTGGTACCGGACTGTCATTCGTGGTTCTTTGAGAGTTGTTCTCGTTAAGGGGGTCGTGAGAACTCGAAATACTGATGATGAAACCGACTACCGCGTTAGAGACCAAAGTATTTGGTTTTAATTTCAACTTGATACCTCCTCGCGTTACTGCGATTGCTGGTAAAAGCCCGATATTTGCGATTATTATAGATAATTTAAAAACGGTGAAGGAAAACATCGTGAGGAAAGATCTGGCATGTCCTAGAACCAAAAATTCGAAGACATGTAACATCCACCAACCCGCACTGGGTCTGCGTGGTGGATTAAGGCCCATTCCTCTCTCACAGAGAGGATGCCTGTGTCCCAGCAGTGGGAACAATATAAGGCTGGTGATGATAATGATGATAGATCATTTCGAATTTTTACCAGTAAGACTTGGTAAATCTTAGGATTTATCGGTAAAAACTAGGTTTTACCGTAGTTCGGGCTTTTACAGTAACATATAGATTGATCATATTTCCTTACGGGAGGTAAACTTTTAGGCATCCTAACAAATATTTTTAGGTTACCTACAAGTTACGCCCGTATTTTCTCATAATTCTATCAAAATTGCCGCGTACCTATTGAATTGAGCTCACCTGAAGGAATAACCTGAAGTATGCTGAGGGCTCCAGCACCAGACCGGTGATTTGCGCGATGCGTTCGGACAACGGTCCAGCAGTGGTCACAAGAGAGTGTCACAACAAGAGTTTGTCAAGTTCAATATCATCTCAATTTTCCGTAGTAACTTCTTGAATAACCCCACAAAATATTCGTATGTTTCAAAACCAACTACTAGAAATGTTTAGCAGAAAAGTCATACCAGTGATCGCGTGCCCACAATCGAAAATGACACATCGTCCATTATGAAACCGTCCCAATTCCGGCATTGGACTCTAGTCCGGCACGCCTCAACAGAATTGCCGATACCCTATCTTGGTATAGTGGATTACTTTAGATGGGAGATTAATGCACTGGGCACGTGATAATGGCTATTAGCAACTATTGGTGTTGTGTGCTCTGTGAAGTGTGTTAGTTTGCTGATAACGTAAGTTTGGAATGATAAATCTTGTGTTTTGTGTATGGGTGATTGGTTTATTGTAATGTGTGTGAGCCGATTTACTAGTTTGCTGTTTTTGTTGGGATGTTTTCTTTTCCACAGCCGTAGGCGTCCTTCTTAATTTCTTCTTTACTGTTGCATTTTAACATTTAGGACTTTTTCTCGTTCTATATTTTAGATAAACGACATAATATAGAACGTGTAGTGCAACAATGAGTGTGATATCAAAGAGTTCATCATCAGCTTTCAAAGGCCCACTTCTGGATTAAGGAATTTTCAATTGCACGTGATTTATCTAGATGCGTCGAGCATTTGCAAAGATAATAGCTCCAACTCATCATCTGCCTAGCCTTTTCCCAACTATATTCGGGTTGGCTTCCAGTCTTACCGGATTCGGCTAAGTACCAGTGTTTTACATGGAGCGACTGCCTATCTGACCTCCACAACCCAGTAACTGGGTAACACGGTAGTACCCCTTGGCGAGACTGGTGTCAGGTTTCTAACTGCCCGTAAAGACTGTCAAATATCTTCAAATAACAACGGCTTTCCGAGACACGGAGAAAACTCGGTATGCTGAAATGGACACACACCACACCACAACAACAACAATCATCCACGGACCGACCTCGTCAAGCGTTGCTTAACCTTGATGATCGACCCTTGCGGCTGTTATTATTTAGCCACGAGCTCCTCGATAGAAATATCCTCCTCGAAAGATAATAGCTCCAACTATGAGTTCAAAATAGAAAAAATGGATGAGAAGTGGATTTCTTTAGATGCACTGGGAACATGATATTGACTATTAGCAACTCTTGTTATGAGCTCTCTGAAGTTTGTTAATTTGCAGATTTAGTAACTTGCTGCAGTTATTATTATGTTTTCCTTTTCGTCAGCTATAGGCGTCCTTCTTAATTTGGGACAGATTTCCTGTTACCTTTTAACATGAATGGGAAAGGGAAGGGCATTATTTGTCGTTCTATATTTATATAAGCACTTGTAACATGCAGACATGTGTGCGATATGAACGTGCTCATCAACATGGCTTCAGCAATCCACAACTGGATATAGGACTTTTTAATTGCACGCCATTTATCTTGATTTTTAGGTTTCCGTACCCAAAGGGTAAAAACGGAATCCGATTACTAAGACTCCGCGGTCCGTCTGTCTGTCTGTCACCAGGCTGTATCTCATGTACCGTGATAGCTAGACAGTGGAAATTTTCACAAATGATGTATTTCAAAAAAATACTAAAAACAGAATAAAATATATATTTAAGTGGGGCTCCTATACAACAAACGTGATTTTTTTGCCGTTTTTGCGATAATGGTAAGGAACCCTTCCTGCGCGAGTCCAACTCGCACTTGGCCTGGTTTTTGACCCTGTAATGATTTTGGCTCCACTTTGTGTATTTAAAATACAAAAAGACTATAGATCTTCTAAACATCAAACACTAGCAAATTAAACCTAAAAGTACACGTGCACTAAACGTCCCAACTATCCCGTACAAATGAACTGAACACATTCCCTACATCGCTGCCTATCGATTGGGCAACGTATCTACCCTATAAATAGCAATGGCTGACAAATGGCGGGCCCGATCTGATATATTGACGTGTTGATATGCGCTGCCGAGGGGACGATTTTCAACTTCATTGACATAAATCCCGTTTTCAAGAAATATATTGGGTTTTATAGGGAAACAGACTGTTAGTGTTTGTATGGATTTTATTGTTTTTCTAGAGGGATAAACGGGAGTTGCTGACAGTGTTATAAAAGATACTAAATGGTATTGTGTATGATAAGCTCTTTAGTCCCTGCAAGGGGCGTTGGGGTACAAGAAGTAGGTAATAATGTGTATATTGTTAGCTATTAACGATATTGAAATGGACTTTTTTTGCGAGTTATTATTGCAGCAAATTTATTTATATAGGAGCTTTGTTATTTGACTATGTAGTCGGCTGTTTGAAGATCACCCTTGCTTTGCTTACAATTCTGTAAAAATCTTATCAAATATCGATTTCTAGTCGAATTGGTACTAAATATTAGTTTGTTGAAATTCTATTTCAATCAAACTTGAACAAAGTTTATAAACACGATAAGTATACACTTAAGAAAAGTTAATTTTATTTTTTTTACTTTCCTGGTATCAATTGCCCGATAAGGGCCTGATCAGATACCGGGCTGTGCAACCAAGTTTAATTCTTTTCAGCCCACAAGCGGTGAAAGATAACTTATTCTACACTCTGCGTGTCAGCCATCGAAAAAAGCCAAATAAAACTGTCCTTTTTAACTGAAAATTTGCAATTTTGTTTACATATTTGCATACAATATTTACTCGTGGATATCGTGTCAGCATTCCAATTACCATTTTAAGTTAACCTTTATTTGCGTAACTGGCGACGATTTTATTTTTCATTTACGCTAAAACATGTTGAACAGAACAAAATTTATATATTTTATTCGGTCGCTTTTGGCAAATTATTACTAGTTATGATGCAAACAGTCGTTGTATGGCAGTTTTCGAGTTTTTTATTTACAGGCGATAATAGTAGAGGTGGCGTGTGAGTGAATACCGACAATTATAGGTATTGTGGGCTATAAAATATTGTTATGTAGGCCAGGTGAATAAGTTTAACGGATTTTATTTTCTTTGCAGTTTTGAGCATAGGTATGTTGTACCTACACGAACCTTATAAGGGTAGGTCGTGATTAGATAACAATTATTCAATACTAGCTTCTGCCAGCAGCTTAGAAAAAAAAAAAAAAGATCTTCTTGAAAAGATCGCTTTTAGCGATAAGGCCACTCATTGTGTCACCCAGTGTAATGTTTTCTTCATCTATACTCTCTGTAACTTATATGGTGTACATAATAAAGAGTATTCTATTCTATTCTATTCTTAGCTCGCGTGAAATTCGAAAATTATCCCAAGGTATGTTCCTTCCCGGGATAATAGTTGTGTGTAGCTGTGCACACACACAAACTTTCGCTTTTATAATATTATTGTGATTGGCGTAGCATGAAAACATTTTAATTAATGAAGAGTACTGTAGTGTTAATGAGAGAGTAGTGGTGGCCCAGTGGTATCGGTCGTGACTTATAAGTTGTAGTTCGCGGGTTCAAGCCCAGGCAGGCGCTTTACTTTGTGTAAATTATTTTATCACCACTGCTCTCAAAACGGTGAAGGAAAACATCGTGAGATTTCCTCACCTCAGCATGTCCTAGAACCAAAAATTCGAAGACATGTGACATACACCAACCCGCAATGGGCCCGCGTGGCCCATTCCCTCTCACAGAGACAAAGACAAAGATATTTTATTTCAAGTAGGCCACCAAGCGGCACTTTTGAACGTTAGGTACATTAAAATTTACAAGTTATAAAAGTTGATTCTACCGTGCATTCGGAAAGTAGCTTGTTATGGAGAAGAATGCACAAGAAACTCCATACTTACTCTTTTAAAGAAAATGTTTTTTTACAATATTTAGTTACATAAGTACATACATTAATAAATTCATATATGTGAGGACAATGCACCCAGAATAGCACTACACACTATACTACGTACAGGCATAAAGTAATAAAAGTACTCACACATGTACTGCGCAGTTATATAATAGATGCTAGAAAAGCATTAACATCCGAAGCAGTTAAGTTATGACCAATCCCAACTGACGGCGTCCGTTCACGAACATGACGCATGAATGGCACCACCCAGCTCAACCATCATGAAGGGAACCGGATGATCCAACACACGCGCAACCATCAGAGAGACATTTGAGAGAGCATGACACACTCAACTGCCAGGGCACACACAAGTCAACGAACGACACACAGGTACAGTAAATGTTAGTTTTGCAGTTGGGTACATAGTACTCACACACGTGCCGTGCAGTTATACAATACTAAGGAAATTGAGTTTATACAATACAAATATATTCATTCAGTCTACAGCAGTTCCAACAATACTTCAAAACAATAATGTTCTGCATATCACTTGTTTTTGCGCCCTAGTGGATGTTGAGCAGGAATAGCATTTAGCCAAGCATTTTTATCAGTGATGTAATCCCCCAACTTATAATATGCCAGCCTGCATAGTGTGCGTTTTATACAAGTTTTAAATTTCGTCTCGTTCAGCTCAAGAATGTGGGGAGGAATTTTATGGTAACATTTTGTACAGTACCCCATGAAAGATGAAGCTACTTTTGCCAGTCTGAAACCTGGTTGAACTAATTGGTCCCTATTTCCAGTAACGTAATTATGTCTGTTGCCGTTTTTACTAAAAAGATGTAAATAGAGGAGGCCTGTGTCCCAACAGTGGGAACATTAATAGGCTGATGATGTGATTTGTGTGTAGTGCTGTTCCGTAGAGATCACACAGTGAAACCTTTGGTGTAGTGAACATGAAGTTTGCTATCAGTACATTCGGTCAAGTTACAATGACAGTTTACTCCAAGCTAACTCTAACTAACTTTTCTAATAGACTGATAGAAGTTCAAAGCTAAATAAAAGCCTGCTTTAAAAAACAAATCGTTTTAAACTGGCGTTGAAGAGCTTGGGCAATCCAATTTTCTTAAATTTCATTCTAAACGCGGGTATGAATTTACGATACCAGCGACCTTTAAAATATTGGTGGCCGTTATACTCATAAACATTTATTTCAAGCCATAAAATGACCTTACAACGATATAACGATTTGGCATCAAAGTGTCAATAAAATATTATCTTCAGGTCACTGGTCCCTCAAAGAGTGTGACATGTGACCTAGAATTAATAAAAAAAAACATTGGCCAAGTGCGAATCAGACTCGCGCACGAAGAGTTACGTACCATTATCGCAAAAAAACGGCAAACAAATCACGTTTGTTGTATTGGAGCCCCACTTAAATATTTATTTTATTCCCTGTTTAATATTTTTTGTTATAGCAGCAACAGAAATACTTCATCTGTGTAAATTTCAACTATCTAGCTATCACGGTTTATGAGATACAGCCTGGTGACAGACAGACAGATAGACGGACAGTGGAGTCTTAGTAATAGGGTCCCGTTTTTACCCTTTGGCTACGGAACCCTGATTACAATATTATGATATAACAAGATGTGTATCAGATGTGATTTGTATCGTGAGAAAGTAATACTTCCTTACAAACTTACATTCCCTTAACTACTATCACTTAGGGGATATTTTTTTTGTAAAATAGATGGGTAACTATTTTGGTTTACAATAAAGTAACTATGTAGAGAGTTTTGGCGGGCACGTGATGGCGTCTATGTTGCTTTTCTGTTTTATTTTCCTATAACTGTGTTAAATTGAACATTAATAGTGTAAAAATGGTGGTTTTTTATTCTAATAATATTAGTGAACGTGCACGAGTGTGGGCAAGTAAAACACAGCGGTAGAACAAGAGTTTATACATGGTGTCGACAAAACTCCGTAGAAGCTTCAAATAAAGTAACCGCCATTTTATCGGGGCCTAACTTGGACGACTCGAAAGAAACTAGAACTTCTATTCTAAACTTGACACTGGCTAAATGCACAGACCGTGTGAAACCAAAACATAAAAAAGTAACTATGTAGGTATATTATATTCTATTCTATTTTCAAAAATTCTTGCTTCGTTTATACAGAAGTGATACTTTTGTGCGAAATGTCATGCTTCTAGACCGTGTTGCTGTGACTGGGACCGGGGGCACTGGGTCTAGCTCAGTGCCCCCTGTCCCAGTCACAGTCCCTTGTCTGTTAGTAAATGAATTAAATTTATGATTTTTACTAAGCCGATTTTATAGCAGTGTGTTATCTAAATGTCCATACATTCTAATCTATTTGATTTTCAGTTTGAGCACTAGAACTATATACAAACGCCACTTGTTATTAATTGCTGGAACTTATTCTTTCTTTACTATTTAAACCTCTTTGTGAACTTGACCTTTCCGTAAAGTAATTAAAAATCAAATTAGGAGCCACGGAACCCAAGCTCAACTCATCAAGACCAAATTAACCACAAGCAGGCAAATTACATAAAGTTTTAAGGATAGTAAGCGTGTTTCGTAATTACTTCACATTCCACACATATAACACAACGACCTTATGTACAATTAAGTTTTTAAATATGCCTAAAACTGAAATTACTCACAAAAGCTTCTGGCTTATAAAATTTTATTTAACAGTCACTTAAAATTTACTAGGAATATACATACAGGGTAGAATATACCTAGTTACCTGGATGAACAATTTCTCAAAATAATATTCGTAATTCGTTTTACCCCTGACAGAAAAATACAGGTTTCATAAGTTTATTTTATTTTATTTATTCATTTACACAAACAATTATTTTTACAGGTAGAACCCAAGGTAACAAAAGTAGTCATACAATGCGACACTCAGAGACGCCCCGTAAAAACTGATCATACACATTACTCGCGTCCATGATTGACCAGACCCAAGTAACGGCTCCGGTATCGGCACAAGTTAAATAGAGGACAACACATTAGTTGTCACCCTCTGGAATTCCGCCAAAGAGCAGGAAAAAATGTCCAAACGCTGAGAGACGCTATTAAGAATCGTATCAGCCCGACACACTGGTGTAAACTTTAATAGATTTGTACGGGCTACCGGAGTTTGACGTGTGTACTTGTGTGTTTGTGTATCTGTCTGTGTCATCATAGCTCCTAAACGGATGAACAGAATTTGATATCGATCTAGATTTTTTGTTTGAAAGGTGACTTTATCGAGAGTGTTCCTAGCTATGTTTGATGAAAATCGGTTCAGCCGTTCAAAAGTTATGGGCGTTTTACAGTTTAAATCGGGGTGTTTTCGCAAGTTATGGTGTCATAATTACGTGTTCAATAGATTGTCGATCGAAGCGTGTCCACTACAATATAAATTATGTAGCATGAAATAAAAATGATGACGGGGTGTTTTTATTTTACTTGTCAATATTTGAGGTCCTACAATACAATTTTAAGTCACC
Organism: Orthosia incerta; assembly: GCA_948252205.1. Lineage (NCBI taxonomy): Eukaryota > Metazoa > Arthropoda > Insecta > Lepidoptera > Noctuidae > Orthosia > Orthosia incerta. Next base: position 16,606,822 of record OX411748.1, read on the forward strand.
TCATAATCATCATCCTAGCCTTTTGCTGGGCTATGTTGGGATTGACCTCTAGTCTTACAACTTAGCTTAATAGGTGCTACATCAATATTCAAGGTACTCCCACATTCTTGCCTTAACTAACCATCCCTATCCATACAGTATTTGTAACACAACTTTGACTACAATTCAATCACGTGTACCCATACATCAAACCCGAATACAAAATGCGGGTGATGATATCAAACACATTTGCTGGACACGCACGCCCACTTTGAGGATCCATTGATTTAAATGTCCCAATGCGCAGCGTGCGCGCAGCTTGCACATTCTATTTGTATTCACTGACTGACAAATAATTTTACGGCATTTATCTTACTTCATACTATATAATATAATCACACTAATATTATAGATGCAAAAGTTTGGATGTGTAGATGTATGTTTGTTACTCAATCACACCAGAACGGCTCAACGGATCTGAATGAAAGGAGATGTTTCACAATTGACCCAGAAGTCGATATGAACAAACTGTATGCCGATCGATTGCATAAAACGTTAGAAATAACCCTACTCATGTCACACACTCCAAATCCATGAGTTATCGGTGCTAAAGGGTGGCAAAGTATGCATGCAAAACCATTATCTACTAAGGATGTTCTTAGCTTTAGCACGTACCTAAAAACAGGGTTTTTCTTTCCGTCCTTTAATTACCGGTTTTGTTTTGGTATCCATCAGTTCAAAATAATAAATAACAGTTAAAATGAACAGCCCTTCTATTCAAGCACACCTCTGGTTTTGATACTAGAGTTAAGAAAATCCTTAGTATAAATGATTTTTCATGCCTATTTCGTCAGCCTTTAGCTCCGATACCCCATAGATTTGGGGTCTGCGACTTAGGTTGGGTTATTTTGCTCGTTATAATCAATTGATCCGCATCAGTTAGGTCGTATCGATTTCTGGGTTTTCGGTCCCAACATTTAGTACCATCTCCTTTGGCACAGAGATAGATTATAGCCTTGAATAGCACATACGTTACTTTTTATCTCGTTAGTGTTTGTTCCCTTGGGATGAAAAAAGACTTTTTGTGAGGGTGAATCCGCAGGCAGAAGCTAGTAAATAACATAATTTTCTATACACGTGCCTGCTTAGTGCTATAATTTCAAAAGATACATATTTTGTGCGCCCTGACTTGATCAATCAATCTATCTAGATTATTTACAACCATGTTGGGATCGGTCTCCAGTATTACCAGATGAAGCTAAGTACCAGTATTTATATGGAGCGTTTGCCCATCTGACCTCCACAGCCCAGTAACTGGGTTATACGATACTCCTCGGAAAGACTGATGTCAGATTTCCTGGCATCTGACTATCCATTACGGCTGTCAAAGATCTTCAAATGACAGCCGGAACTAACGGCTTTACGTGCTTTCCGAGGCACAGAAGTATCTTGGTATGTTAAATTGGTCACCCATACTGACATCGGCAAACTTTGCTTAACGTTGAAGAGCGACCCGTGTGGTTGTTATTACTTAGCAATGAGCTCCTCTATTGTGTGCCCTTACTTGATACAAGAAATAATTTAAAAGCTAACAAAATTCACGTCTGGACTGTATCATAAATATTAATGAAAAAGACTTTAAATTAAAGGAACTTTCCCTTACCGTCTTTACCCACCTTGTCTTTTTGTAGCTATACTTCCACGTGCATCCATACATCAAGTCCTAATACAATATGCGGGTGACGATATCAAACACATTATGGTGGACACGCACGCCCACTTTAATAAGGACCCTATGCGTGGCGCGTGCGCACCCTGCGTGCTCTATTTGCATTGTATTCGTGGTCCGACTGACAAATTACCATTTCACGTTAGTAATTGCGTTGTCGAAAATGATTTATGATTGTATCATTTTTTATCTGAATTAGAGGAATGATTGATGATGTATGTAAAACTTTTATATATTTGTCAAGTTTTGTTATCACTTTTGTGCATTAATAATGTTATAATCATAAGTACACAAGCATTTAACTATGTAAACAATACTAGGTAAATACCTAAAGGAGGCTGTATAAAGGTATCGTACATTGCGGTTTATTCAGCAACTATGCATTAACTTGATTGACCTGATTGTTCTGTGGTAGTTTCGCAGCGCTGCCTGATGTTAGTCAGCTACTTTTACTGCAGCTACCCTGCTATTATTACTGGACGAGATTACTGAAAAAAGAATCTGATTGAACGTAATGAGCCACACAAAGTACTTTAGAATCTCTTCAGTTGAGACATAAACTTACACCTAAATCAGCATGGTAACATATTAAATTTAATTAGCAACTCCGCAAGGGGTAAGCCTAAAAAGTTCACTGTGCAGCTCACGTTCATATTTTTTACGACACATCAAAAGAAAGTGACATCACGTAATTTTATGGTAATGGAGGGGTGCCCCACAAACCCACGTATAAAGCCTTTTAAATTTACGGTGTAAGCCTTGTGATGAGCCAAGTGTTTTATGGTTTGCAACATTTAAACTCATATGTGGCCCAATACTTGTATGATTACGCCATAAGGGTGCGAAGATAAGTCACCTTGAAAACTTCCACGTCATTCGGTCGGCGTTATACAGTGGAATCTAGACCGTAACTTCGAACATTTCTCTGTTATGTTTTGTCCTCGAGCTACTCCTAGCTTCCTCTGTGTTGAAGAAAATTTGTGCTCGCTTCAAACTTATCTAAAGCGATAAAGATGTACTTTGAAAGTAACTGTGTCGAGATTATCAAATTCTCTTTGATAATACCGGTTAAGCTTTGTATGAAATTCGAATATTGTTCAGCCTGCAGGAATTTCAAGTTCTATATTATATTTGGTAACGTAAAGTTTAAGAGATGCCATATCATTTTAGTTCAATGTATAAATCGAATTTTGAAAATTAATTTGAATCATTATGTTTCATTACACGGATATATGTATTTATTTACTCATTAATTATTAACACCTTTACAGAGACCTCCAAAACCTATACATATACAACGTTAAAATACAATACATCAATTGTTACAAGACATTCCAGTACCTTAATTATTATTTAAATGGTCAGACCTTTTTCAATTAAATACTGCGCTTTTTGACAAATCTCGGCAGGTTTTGGCAAAATTGATTTGCGATAACGTTACAGCACAATATATTTTGGTATGGACCAAGTGATTAATACAGTATTATTCATAATGCCCAGACAATTTGAAAAATGCCCAATACAAGTAGGCATTATGCTAAAAACTATTAAATTGACCTGGATTTCTGAATAAAAAAAATAAAAATGCATAATAATGCCTATCATTTATTGGGCCAAGTTATAAAAAGATGTGTATTTTTAAATTAATTTAATGTTGACATTGATTTTAATATAGAATAGGTAAGTACGATTACTAGTTAAGCAACAAAGTCAACGGAGCCTCGCTGCGGGGCTCCTAATTCTGTCTGCAGAGTCTAAAGTAACCTATCATGAAGGAGATGACGGGAGCTAAGTTCGCTCGAATCTAACCTATCCGTGCCAGGGTGTCCTAAGCTCCCGAGCTCGCTGAGCTCGCTCTTGGACTAATTCATTGACCATAATTATCGAATTGCCCACGTTACGTTGCAATATTTATAATGACCAGTCAATGTGATAAATATAGAAGTTTAAATCAGTATTCATTACATTGTCCGATTTGACTTGGCTTGATTCATAATGTCCAGGCATTATGCACTGATTGGTCACTTGGTCCAAGACATACCTATTCATATTCATTTACAAGTTACACAAAATCTCTGCAAAAACAATTTAAATTAATGGAACAGTACCTTAATCAATCTTTAATCAATACAAAATAATTTATTCTTCATATTGAGGTCGAGAGATCTTATATTTTAATAAGTTTCATGCAAATCAGACACTAGAGACTTAATATAGGTCTGATCAGGGTCTCGGATCAAATTGAAAAGATTCTGTGCAACGTCAAGAGTGGCCCCACTTGACGAAGGTACTGCTTTCAGGGTCCCTCGCAATATTTAATATGGACAAACCACATTCTACATTGAAAAGAAGGATGGTTCCGAAAATGTGATGTGCAAAATTCAATATTTCGATTTTCATTTGTTTTTGAGAATGTTTGCAAGACATTAATGAAAAATCTGTCGAATGCCCGTAGAGTATATTATCATAAATTCTGAACTAGTAATTTTAATTATTTGATACTTACTTACTACTTAATTCAAAGCAAGCCGCAACGGCGCAGGATTAACGCAATTAAAACCACGCCTGCTACGGCATTATATAGCATAGTTAAAGACACTATTAACCTAAAGCATTGGTATCTATGATGCTTGTAAGCAATCAGTTAACGTGTAACTGTCTCCTGTTCTCACGAATTTGATCTCTGAACCAGAGGTCTTCAAGCTTGCACATATTACGTCCAACAAATGGTCAGCAAACAAGTCTCCCAAGGCCACGAAACGTGGCGAATGGTGAGAAATCTTTACTGACGCCCCATTTTAAAGAAACTCGTACCAAATTTACTTCAAACAAATCTGGTTCCCTTAGAATTTTTGTTATTTCTATTTGTCACTACATGTGGAGTAGGTTACACTACACTACACATCCTGCTGGGAAATCAGTTTTACTACTACGTTTATTTTACCAAGGATTGAGATTCTTATAAAGTTCATGTCGATACTAGAAAAGAACAATTTAGTATCGTTGGATCTTAGAATTTTCCAAACTCTAAACAGAATTTTGCATTCTAAACGATACGACCTCATAAGACGAAATGACAGCAAAGATTACACATAACTTCATCTTATAACTGTTATGTTATGTATCCCGTGTTGCTTTTCTTTACGGATTAAGCGACTAAAACGCAATGTACGTCGATTTAGCTAGAAGGTTATCTTTAATATTTTGTCTGGCAATCTTGAAGTACCTAAATTTTAAATGGTTAAATCCAGTTATTGTGGTGAAGAATAGAATAGGATAGAATAAAATGTATTTGCATCTAAACAATGTATTGAAGATGGTACAAAATTAAATACAGAACATGCACGTTTTTAAGCGTCCAACTTTTTCGTGCATACAATGTTGTTTATTTGTTTTGTCAAAAAACTCTTTTACACTATAAGAACTATCAGTGGACACTGTGGACAGCCAATCATACAATTTACTTTTAAATAATCTGGTATTTAGAATTTTTAGGTCGCTCTTCTTACTATATCTATACTATAATAATTGAAGAAAGATTTGATTGTTTGTTTGTTTGCATTGAACTACTGAACCGATTTGAAAAATTCTTTCACTGTTGGGAAGCTACACTATCCCCGGGTGACATAGGCTATATTATATTTTAAAAAAAAAATAGGGAATGATGATGATGATACAAAACAGCCTATAATATATTTAGCAAGCCTTGGTATGATATCCAGTACGAGCCTGTGAGGGTTGAGCCGGTTTCGAGGATGTACCAGGCCCCTCAGAAAGTATTGCGAAAAAAAGTTTTTATATATGGGAGACTGGCCAGTTATAATGTTTTTCGAAAATATGATTATTTATAAGTAAAAATAAGTAAGTTCCAATTTCAAAATTTCCCTCCACATTTTTTGCGAGTTAATTCAAAGTATTGTGTCTCACTGAAATATGGATCTGCGCCGGGAACATTTTAGAGCTATGATTTTATACGATTTCAAGTGTCGCCTGAAACCGGATGAATCGTACGATAGACTTCAAATGGCATTCATGGATGAAGGCCCTTCCAAGGCAACCGTGTATCGTTGGTATAACGAATTCAAGCGCGGTCGACCAACTTTGGGGGATGACGAAAGAAGCGGTCGCCCTTTGACGGCTGTTACCGAAGAAAACGTGCTAGCAGTGAAAAATTTAATCCAAGACAATAGGCGAATTACATATCAGGAGATTCAACACATATTGAAGATTGGATCGGGAAGCGTTCACGAGATTCTACACAGCCATCTTCGCGTGAGGAGGATAGTATCACGCTGGGTGCCGCACAACCTCACCGATGCTCAGAAGCAGGCCCGGGTGGAATGGTGCCGTGATATGCTTAACAAATTTGAAGCAGGCTCGTCTCGGCGTGTTTACGACATCGTTACAGGTGATGAGTCCTGGATTTATCAATACGACCCAGAAACCAAGCGCCAGTCGACTGTTTGGGTGTTTCAAAATGAGCCAACGCCTACCAAAGTGAAGCGATCTAGAAGCGGGGGTAAGATTTTGATCGCTAGCTTTTTTAATTTGACTGGCCACTTGGTATCAATTCCCTTACGGGATCAAAGAAGCATTAATGCCGAATGGTATACTACCAAATGTTTGCCAGAAGTTTTCTCTGTTATAAGCAACAAGCGACCAAACACAGGGCTCCGCGGGCTACTGCTCCACCACGACAATGCACCTGCGCACACCGCACTCAAAACGAGGGACTTCCTGGACAGCACGCCAGTCAAACTCCTGGGTCACCCTCCTTACAGCCCTGATCTAGCACCGTGTGACTTCTTTTTATTCCCAAAAATAAAAAATCAGCTCAAAGGGATACAATTTTCGTCGCCGGAAGATGCGCTGGCTGCGTTCGAGCAGGCTGTAAACGAGGTGTCTGCGGCGGACTGGAAAAAGTGTTTTGAAAACTGGTTTAGGCGCATGAATCTTTGTATAGAGGCTGGTGGAAAGTACTTTGAAAAGATTTAATAAAAATATATGTACGTATAGAACAATTTTTTTTAGTTTCGCAAAACTTTCTGAGTGTCCCACGTACATCGTCTGCTTTTGTAATAATTCCTTATGATTCCACACAAACATACATAATATCTTATATATATAAAGAGACTGACATAAAATTGCCTTTTAGACTATACCATTATAGGCTTTAGAAGAATGTTATATTATTATTTTTATTCAAAAAATCAAGCCCATTTCCTTCTTCTTTCGTGTCAGTTAACTCAATCTATAGTCTCAACCATTCAGATTTTGCTGCAACGTTAGGTGATCTAGAGTTGTTACTTCACAATATTTCTAAGTGCATCATTACCTATTTGAAATACCACTCATTTCTCCCTGATGATAATGCTAACACGTTTCTAACAGCATCTTTGACGTTTACGTCGCCTTAATAACACCTCTAAAGAAAAATAAAACAGTTTAAAAACGGGCAAGAAACGCCCTTATTCTGATTGCTATCGTTAGATCCAGTAACGAGGCAGACGATTGATCTCGTCGTGACAGTGATACTTGTGATAAGCTTTATCCATTCTACGATAGTATCGTGAAATCAATTAACCTAATGATGTCTGGCCCCTCGTTCTATAGGACTGCGATCTAGCTCCAATACTTCCTTAATAGGTATTCGTTGATACATATCCGACGGAATGATCAATCATGAGTGCTGATTTAAAGAAATTTGTTTTTAGATGATATCCGATTGGTTAGTTAGGAAGACTGCTGATTTTTGTTCTGTCTAGGGTGACATTTTTGCTGAATATGTGTTTTTATTGTAGAAATACGAATAAGTAAATGCGTCTAAGGCCATGCCAAATATACTATTATATTCCAGTATTTTGTAGTTTTTTGTTTCACCACCGTAAATAAATCATTTTCAATCCTTTTAAGTGTTCCGTACCCAAAGGGTAAAAACGGGGCCCTATTATTAAGACTCCACTATCCGTCTGTCTATCAGTCACCAGGCCGTATCTCATGAACTGTGATAGTTAAACAGTTGAAATTTTTACATATGATGTATTTCTGTTGCCGCTTTAACAACAAATACTAAAAACAGTGGGGCCCATTCAACAAACTTGATTTTTTGCGATAGTGGTACGAAATCCTTTGTGCGCGAGTCCGATGGCCGGTTTTTCTATTATTTGGTACCGAAACTCTGAGTTTCTAAACCAAGTAATATCTACAAGCATTATAGTTCTGGGTTAAACCAGCTGTTGCTGTCTATTAATATTAAGTAAGAAAATTCTTCACTACTTTACCTAACCTTATTACAAATGGAAATCATGTTTTCATATTCTAAGCAGTATTTTTATAGTAGCTGACATTGAAGATCAATAATGTCCTACTGTTTGAAGATAAGTAGATAGGTACCAATATAAAGAGAGGAAGATGGCGGAAGTATACCCTTTGAATAATTCAAGTAACTTGATAGGTTGGTACTCATATTTTATCGTTGACAGCCATGTTATTTAAGCGTGGAAGGCGGCGTTCGATAACAACCCGTGAGATTTTCAACTACGTATTATCTTCGGACAAACATTGACTTAGATCGAAGCGCTTCAATGGAAGCACAGTTATGATCTTATGATACTTACCGGTGTGGAGAATGGCGAGCCGGAAATTCGTTAGAGCGGAATTGTTGTCGACAGTGAAAGGGGCGAAACGAGCAAATGGCCTAGCCTAAACTTATGAACTATTCTAAAGAGGTAAAATTATTTATACCGAGGTAAAATTGATTTCGATTATCTATATCAATATTATAAAGAGGATTTTTTTTTGTTTATTTGTTTGTTTGTACCGAATAGGATCCGAAACTAGTGGACCGACATTAAAATTTCTTTCACTAATAGAAAGCTACATTATACCTGAGTGACATAGGCTATTTTTTAATCCCAACAACGGGTCCTGTTGGGTGGTCCACGGGAGCAAATCCGCGGGGAACAGCAAGTCAGAATTATTTTAGTTACTAGCTTCTGCCAGCAGCTTCGCACGCATGAAAGTCGAAAATTATCCCGAGCGAACATATTCCCGGTATAAAAAGTATGCTACATGCTATTCCTGACTATAATTTATCTCTGTATCAAATTTCATCCAGATCAGTCGAGACGTTTGAGCGTGAGGAAGTTAAAACATACAAACACACACACACACTCACAAACTTTCGGCTTTATAATATTAGTGTGATGTTATAGGAAGCTAAAATAGCGCTGAACGTACTTTTTATGCCACAAGCTGTACTCACGTTACCATCATCATCATCACGTTGTAGAAATGAGGATTTTATAAATAAAATTACTTTTTTTAATAACAAGGTTAAGCACAGTTATCCGTACCTTGTTCGGTATTGTTACTGAAACAATATGAAGGACATACCTAATTTAGATATTGTCAACTTCTGGGGACATTGATAAAGTCTGAATTAACTTTAATTTCTAATTAACAGCTTGGTAACGGCGATGACTGAATATAATAAAAAAAATGAAGACTTTGTTAAACACTTAGTTGGTATAGGCAATTACAGTCAAGGGTCAAACGTGCAGTCTTACTGTCCCAAAATTCAAATGGCTAGTGTTTGTAGAAGAAGTTAAATTTTCCACAACTGATTTAATATGTTTTATAAATAATAAAGCATAGATTATACTTACTAACCATGAAAAGTTGAACTTCGTCTGCCTAAAAAAAAATACCGTTGCTGTATTGGTAGTAATGCACTTTTGACCTTTAACTGTACTTACCTACAATATGATGCTGTTGGTCAATTCTGTGATAACTTCACTTTAAATACCTTAGGGATCTGTCATTCAACCAGAAAATTTGAATTGACATCTACTCACTTCACCAAATTTTTCAAATTGTTTATGCACAGCATCCGATCCGAATCCAACGTACTATCGTTGCGAGAGTTCTATCTGAATTCAAAATGTACTGAATTTGAACGAACGAATGGATAGTCCGTTAGCCTTCCTTTGTGTAAGTAGTAACATGGCTACCTTGGACCGACAATTCTTGGAATCGGACCGCTTTGAGCTTTTACAGAATAGCTATACGAATATTGGATGTGCGACATATTAAACTTTATTGGGTCCTTTTAAGTTATAAGAAACTGATATATCTAGAGAGCTAGTTCTCCTCGAAAAATATTACGATGTATTTGAGCTCAGTCGGTCTTTCCGTCAGTATGTCAGTGCCCGGTAGTTCAGTCCCGAGGCTATCGTGCAAACCTTGCAATTTTAGCAAAATTTTATAATTTCGCTTTGTTTTATAGACCATAATGAACAGTAGGTCGCGCCTAAGGCCTCTTAACTGTCCAGTAACCTTAAAATTTTACGTTAAACTTAATGCCTTAGTATTTTATTTTCTTGATAGCTGTAACATCTTAATTGCACTCTCTTTATATTCGTCTTTATCGCCCCCTTTTAATTAACAAGTTCATTAGTTATTCTGAATTTGGAATAATTAAATTTTCTCTTTGATACCAAATCAGGGTTTGCCTGTTTGGATTGACTGTAACACTAACATTTTCCAAGTTAATTTTAGTTAATTTCACTTAATATTATCGGTATCTGCTCCAAAGATAGTGCTATACTGCTTTCTAATACACTATCAATCAAATTGTTGGTTTCAGCGGCAGTAACAGCAGACGACTTCGCAGTAAGCAAGGAAATCATCTACTAAAACTGTTGTGGCCCTTTTATTATGTTTTTAACGTATACAACCTGTACTAACTTGAATCCATATTTCTCAACAATACAGGTTATTCCGCATGTCAAAGTCAAAAATCTAGTAACAAAACATCTTCACTTTATTGCAATCCTAGAACAACTTTAACAATCTTGAATCAATAAATAAATGATATTGTCTTAATTTAAAGTATATCAAAACATAAGCCTTTTGTTGCGACGTATAAATACACCAACATTGCTAACATAGAGCAAAAAGTAACAAAAAATGTGTGCAAGCTAGCATCATTAGTTGAACCTGTCTACCCTCACAACCGGCCCTCCTGTCCGCTGGGACACGGGACGTGATAACGTCCCTCTGCGTGAATACGACGTTTGTTCCCAAGATTGGCCATGGAACCAGCGTTTTTGATAATATTCGTACTATAGGTGCACCACAGAGGATACATATGTGATGTTATGTTTTATTTTTATTTACCAATATGAGTATGGTACACCGTAACAAAGGCAGAAACAGTTCAGTTATATTCTATCAGCAGGCATGCAACGACTATATATTTCGTAGCTAAAGCTTAGCAAATATTCGTGTACCGAGGGTTCCATTAAAAATAATAGGGTAGTTTACTGAAAATTTTATTTTTGTCCGTCAGGTAGATTAATTAAAAATATTGGACACGTATTTTTTCTTTTGGCACCTAAACATAAATTGACGACGATATAATGCGTTGAAATATCGTGGAAAGTCACGCCGCCGCCGTTAGTACACTTTATACTTCCTTAGTGACGTCACAAGCCCTCACTCCTGAACTTTGATGCGCTTTAACTTTGTAATTTTTTATTGATTTGGTAAAGCAAATACGTGTCCAATATTATTTGATAATCTTACTGACGGACTTTTTTACCTATGTATGTTTCGAAAGCAATTATAAATATATTTTTACTCTCAAATTTTTTATAGGTATGTTGTAAAATAGTTATAAGGCTACGATGGGGCTGACATAAACCTCTAGTTTAAAAGCCTCTATAAAATCAAAGAATAAAAAATAAACTGACAGACATAATAGAATAATAATTTTCCCACCCGGGAAACATCCGTTCAGTTTACCTTTTATTATTTGCCATAGTAAATATGTATTCTGTGATATACAGACAGACGGTGAAGGGTTTTTTCTGCATGATGCTACTTTTCTTGATTGTGTAAGATGTAAGTTTGATTTGTAATGTTTTGAATGACTGAAGGTCTGTGTAAGTCCAACTGCTGGAGTTTCAGTTAAACTAAGAGAGGTCTAATATGTGTATTATAATATTTACAAAGTGCAAGTCAGTTGAAGACTCGAGCTAGCGCAACAAAACTTGCTATCATGCAAAGCGTAAACTTTGAAGTGTAGAAGTTTTAGGTTAGGTTATGTTTGAGCTCACCTCATGCATTTAGCTTTGGTTTAAAATATTTCTGACAACAATTCACTTTATAGAAACTTATTAAGTAATAAAAACCTTCTGTCCTTAGAAATCTCAGTAACATGTTCTCTCGTTTTAAGTTATTGGTAATTTAATAATTTCAAAATCGATCCTCGATATTCGCTGACGTTAGGGCCCAACTTAACACAATCGATTAACTATAGGTCCCGATGTTGGATAGTGCAATTGGACGTTATATTATTGAGCTGGCAGCTCAGATAAAATGGGCCCGATGACAGGTAAGTAACTAATTGATTTAGTCTATTGTTCGGTAAATATATCGAGCAAACGGTCGTAGATCACCGTTATCAATTGAACTGGAAACTTGACTTAACAGTTTATTTTTGCGTTTCTTTTCAGGGGTTATTCAATAGGAAATACCATTCCTATAGCTGTTTCATTTTAGTATGTCAGCAGCGGTCGTTAACCCATATGTATTTATTGACATTCTTCATTTCGAAAACGCAAATAAAGCTGTCCTGGATCTGTCGTGTTCCTTAAAAAAATTTATTAATGAAAATCGATACATATTATTGCCATGCTAAAAATAAACATCTGTTTATCAAATATAATGTAGCAACAGTTCACAATAATGCCTAAGATTTCCTTTAAAGATTGATAATTCGAATCAGACATTTTAAAAAATAAGTTGGAACTTCTGACGAATGCAAAATGCTTACTTATGCAACGGCATAATTTAGTGCCAAGGGGGCAAAATTATAAGATTACACTACTAGTACTTTGACAGTAGATAATCGCAACTCTAATCAAACTATATTAGGGGTGTCATGCGAGGCATCTATTAAAATAATATGCGTGATAAGTATCGGTACCAACGCACTTGTTAGCACCGTATGGGGTTGTAGCCATCCCTTTAAAAGGGTGGCAAGACTTTTATTTAATTTAATACTATTTAAATATTCAAACATGTAGCTACTGTGGATTTAACACATGTGTATTCCCATTAGGTTTATAACATAATATTAATGGCAAAGTAAATTCAGTGGTTAAGTAACACTTGCCGAGGTTGGTGCGTGGATGGGTGACCCATTACCTACCCATAGTTCTCCATATTGGAAAACATGGTAAGCTATTGGTTCCAACTGTAATATATACATCTTTGGTATACGTCACAGGTAGTAAGAGCCAGAAAATCTTACACCAGATGTCAGCTAGGCATTGGCTCCATGTTTCATACTGGTTCTCAGCTACATCCAGTTGAACTGGAAACTTATCCCAATATAGTTGGGGAAAGGCTGGGCAAGAAAGTAGATACTAAATTAAGGTAATAATAGTAGACGGTAATATAAAATCTATTGCGACTCGTACATTGGTTCATGGCCCAAATATGATAGCTTCAGATAGAACTCATCTCTGTATCGAAAACTCATCTCTGTATCGAAAACTCGTTCACCATTACAAAAAATCAAATAAATACCAGTATTAATTAAAAATCACAATTGCATTTTTATCGGCAAAAGATTATAACAAATCAACCCACATGAAAAATTCATAAGAGATCAATTCAGAATCGATACATATTATTAAGAACGGCGATGCATCGATTCATAACGGCCTTAAAATAAATCAGAGCATTGGGGGCGTAAAAAATTCACTCGGTCTTTTAATATTTACCGATTGTTTTCATCTCCAAGTGAAATACTGCTATCCCATCGAACATGGCCAGTTTAAAATGAACCTCGAACTCTGTCACAGTTCTCATTAACGAAGGACAAGATAGGTCTTTGTAAATTAGTTGTTTACCATATTAGTAGCTGTTAACATTCCTCAGTGATGCTTCATTAGAAAACGCTCGAAGGTTTTTAAGTGTATTGAAAATACAATTAAACGATCAATGATAAATTCCCATTCAATATTAGACTTTATTTGCTCTGAGTAGAGTTAACATTAAATACTGTAGTTGCAAAATTGGACAGTGGATAAATTGTGGACATTCAAATTTAATCAAAGGTATTAATTGTTTTACTTTCAAGGTGAAATAAAAGAAGCCAATATGAAAACTTTATGATTATAGTTTCTTCGAAAAGTAATCCAGTTAAAGCTGAATTACGAGGTACTATTGCTAAATACTAATTAATCTTTTGAAGCATTTTATGCCATTTTGATGGCCCGATCACATCAATCTTTGACCGCAAAGACTTAAAATACGTAGGTACTTAAAACTCTGAACCTAGTACACACATAAAGATTTAATTTAATTAAAAGTTTAGAAAATCTGATATATTTTTTTTGGTCTTCTATATTATTTTAAAAAAATTAACGAGTTTTACAGAACTTTAATTAATCTTAATGTATTTTAATTATTATATTTTGGATTTTACATGGCATTTTATTGACATTAATTTTAAATGATATTAATGCATAAATTAAATATTCTTTTTAGATTTTAGTGTACTTCAATTTTGACATGATGTGTATGTGTTGTATGTGTATCTAATTGTAAGTGTCTAACATAGTATATAAGTATTTGTACGTACTAACTAAACTATGGCTTTCGTATCTGAGACAAATAAATAATAATAATAAATATAAGTAATTAGTTATAGAACCTACATATAATAATATTATCATAGAATGAGGTGGATCAGCCTTTCTGAAAAGGATTTTTTTTTTTTGCTCGGATGAACCCTCATGCATACTGCACTATCACGGGGAGATAGTACAGTTATGTGGTGCTCCAACCCACTAAAATCCACGGTGTCCTCCTGTGCCGCTTATGATGGGAACACGGGCACGCGTTATCTCTCACCGCGAACCCGCCGCGTATAGACATACCTAATAGTGTATTTTCAATCTTTCATCTCTTAACAGTACACATATAAATTCCCAAGTTCCAAAATTCCAATCGAACTTACCCACCTCTTGCAATTCCTCTTACTATGGGCGGACTTAAACTTGCATTACACTTTTATTAAGCTCGGTTACAACGAGCACCTCAACTAGATATACACTTTGAACTAAGTTCTATGAACTTATAGAACTTCCACGTTTAAAGTGCAATTTAATTGAAGTACCCGCATAAGTTGTTGGAGCAACTGTGGGAAATGTTCTACTTGACCCTTTAACTTGTTGTATGAACAAGACAATAGCTGGCTAATTACTCTCTTGTTAAACAATTACCCCTATACGAAAATATGAAGAGGTAACAAACCTGTCAGTAGGTATTTTAGAGCGTGAATAGTAGGACAAAGGATCAAGCTGGTGATTCGGCAGTCTTTCAATCGAAAATGTTGTTTAAAATGTTATAGTAGAATTTTTACGAACACTGAAACAATAAAATTTTCATGAAAATATATATTCAACTTAATAAATACATATGGTAATATTTAACACTGTCTTTTCAGATCGATATCTAACGTCAAGTCTATATAACTCCATCAAAAAAGTTAATTTAGTATCCCTAATCTTCCATTGTCAGGGAAGCAACAGTTATAATACATAGACTGACGTTATGCCAGTAATAGTAATGTCTAAATGAAGCCCTACGTCTTCTCCTATTGTTCGGTACTAACCTAAAATTGAGATTAACTTCAACGATAAACTGACAAGAACTGGAACAAACAATAATTTTCCCAAGATGAACCTAGCCTGAAAATTAGATCCATACCTAAGCATTTTGTTGCTTTTCTCTTAACAAAAGTCCTAGTGACCTCAACCATAAAATGGCGACGATAAAATACTCGTAGCGTGCCAGTAACCATTACCCAATGAAAACTCGACAATACTGGGCACTTGCCGTCTCTGTTCGTGTATAGTTCTGTGTACAACGTACACACGGCTCCCGTTTCGCTTTATATTTTTAAACCGCTAAAATATTGTTTCTGGCGGGCGCGATACTGTCGACTCAGCATTGCTCGCGTCATAGAAGCATACATGAACAAAGATTTTTGAGTAATTGGAAATGACATGAAAAAGGGAAAAGGTGGCTGTTATTTGTAGTTGGAATGCTAACTGGACTATTGGAATATGTTAGAATGTTTTCTGGATGGCATGCGATTAAATTTTGTATGATAAGGTTTGATTTTAGTTTGACCTTTTATTGTTATATAGAGTTGTTTATTATTAGCTCTAACATTAATAAAGTCTTCATACAAAAGTCTTTGTTCACCACCGATTACAATTGACTCGAGATCTAAAGAAATAGCTCTCCACAAGTCCTATAACAAATAAACCTAGATTTACGAGTGATTTTTACTTTTATAGTTTCAATTTTATTTTCTCAACGTCTAGGTTTACAGCGCCCCTGTTGCAGAGATACATAACACACGGGCATTGTAAACGTGTAGACGGCTAGACAAAGTCTGCAGGGGTTACCAATTAAATTTTGTTTACCGTTGTGAGGTTTGAACCCAGTGTGTACATGGGACAAGCTTGTTCGGTTACTTATAATAAAATTAGTTAGTAATAGTTTTGGGCTTTTCTTTACTGAGAGCTGAGAAAACAAGACAGTGAATAATCCTACTGATTACTTTTCTATATAATATAAAACAAAGTCGCAGTCCGCGTCTGTCGACGTCATTTCTGTTTCTTCGCTAACTTCTTCTAAACCCCGCAAAGGATTCTGATACGATTTTAATAATAAAAAATTGCGACGAGGAAGTTTTTCTCTATAATATTATGTCTCGTGCGAAACCAAGGAAGGCCAGTAGTTTATCAATAAAATATCAAACTAAATCTTAGTGTAATACTATTAGAACGATTCTAAATAATACCCAACCATAAATTAGTTCAAGTAATTATACTAGTACAAATAATAGTGTCGTAGCATGAACAACAAACCTTGATAAATGACCGTATATTAAAGCTTAAAATAATGCACACAATGGCACTTGGAAGCCTCAGGCTTGACATTAATGTGAAACAAGTCAGCGGACGGAATTAGGTTGCAAATCATAATAATATAATATGCAATTACTAGTAATAATTAACTTGGTCGTTTTCAAGCCAAACGTTGCCGTTGATGACCTCTTATTGTTGAGGCTGGTATGGGCTTCTGAGGAAAGGACGTCCATGTTTTGAAGTGTATGATTAACGATGACGGGTTGGTAATTGAATTAGTTGTAGAAACGGTGAAAAGGTTGAGATAGGTAAAAAGAAGAATTTAAGTCGCTAATATACGTGCCTGTAACTTGCATAAAAGTGTAACTGAAAAAAAAAACAACTGAACCCTATATAAGTACTTTTGAATTGTCAAACAAAATATAAATCTAGTTGCTCATTCGCGAGCGTCTATAGGTCTCTATGGACAAGAATGTGCAAGTAACTCCACTCTTCTTCATCAGTTTTAATAACAATTATTAGGTTACATCATTCTTGTTGTAAAATACATATGTGAGAACGATGTAAACAGGGCACGTAAAAGCGTCTAGAGTAAAACAAACAATACAAAAATAAGTACTTAATTAAAAGCAGGTAAGTTATGACTAATCCCAACTGATGGCGCCCGTTCGCGAACATGACGTATGGACTGGAACAACTCAGCTCAACCATCATGAAGGGAACCGAATGATCCAATAGGTACATGTGCCACCATCAGAGAGACATTAGAGACAGCATGACACACTCAACTGCCAGGGCACACACAAGTCAACGAACGACACACGGGTACAGTAAATGGTAGATTTAAAGTTGGGTACATAGTACTCACACACGTGCTGTGCAGTTGTACAATACTAAGGAAATTGAGTTTATACAATACAAATATATTCATACAGTCTTCAGCAGGTCCAACAATACTTCGATACAATAATGATCTGCTTATCACTGGTTTTTGCGCCCTAATGGTTGTGGAGCAGGACTAGCATTGAACCAAGCATTTTTATCAGTGATGTAATTACCCAACGTATAATATGCCTGCCTGCATAGTGTGCGTATTATATAAGTTTTAAATTTGTGGAACTGAATGATACGAAATTTTATTTTAACATTATATAAATTATATAGCCACTCTGAAACCTTATTTGGTTTCGTTTGTCTGTCGCCATTTTTACAAAAAAAAAAATGGAAATTCTTTCTCGCGGACTTGATGTTTCCATAAATATATTGACAAGGAACCGTCACGATGTTAATAAAATATCCTTAAACAGAGAGAATCGCGCCGGCAAAGATTGTAATATCGCTCTGATGGCTCGTTTTGCAGAATAAAAATTGACTCAAGTCTGCAGCCCTTCCCCATAGTAAGATACCGTAAGACATTATACTATGAAAGTAACTAACAGCATAAGCTGCCGAACTCAGCCGCCCTGCAAGTGATATTAAATGAGGACCCCATTGCAACCTTGAGTCTATGGTGATCCCCAGCAAAACCATTTTATCGACGAATTCTAGCTTCTCCTCGTTAAATATAATGTCACAATCAGTACTTTTGACATTTGGAAAGGCAAATTGAACGCAGTTAGTTTTTTTTACATTTAAAACTAAATTATTGGCAGTGAAGCAATCTTCTGCCGTAGGGCGTTATTTACGTCGTCAACCTGACAAAAACCTCTATTTATTTAAAAAAATTAACACCGTGTTCATTTTTTTTCCAATAAACGGGGTAAATTGTTTATTTATACCAAAAATAAGAAAGGACCTAAAATTTTGCCCTGGGGTATCCCATTTTCACGTTTAACCCCGACGAATTCGTCGTTTATTTTAACTAATTGATGACTATCATTCAAATAAGATTTTACGAAACTTAACGCTAATTGGCCTAGCCCGTTTCAGTTTCAGAAGTAATGTGTCATGACAATCATAATCTTTTTTTTTTTTTTTATTTGTTTTAGGCTCGCGTTTGACCACCATCTCGCCTGATGTTAAGTGATGATGTGGTCGAAGGTGAAGCACGCTTGCCTAGAAGCAACCTATTCACTCTTGACTTGAAGACCCCTAGGTTGTAGCTATCAGGAAACAAAGACGCCGGTAGGGAATTCCAATCAAACGCCTTCGACAGGTCGCAGAAGATACCTATGGCATTTTGTGCCTTTTCCCACGCATTAAAGATGTATTTTAATAGGGTGACACCAGCGTCAGTTGTACAACGTCCTTTGGTGAAACCATACTGCTTATCATGCAAGATGTTATTCGTATTAAAATGAATGAGCATTTGATTTAGCATTATCTTTTCAAATACTTTGCTGAAAACCGGCAACACGGGTACTGGTCTATAATTATTTGTGTCTTTACTGTCCCCCGATTTATAAAGTTTAACCTTACTATATTTCATTAGATCCGGAATGACTCCTTGATCTACACACTAATTAAAAATTAAAGCTAAATACAAGTAGCTTGTATGCCATTGTGATTTTTGACATTGACCAACCTGAAGTTATTTACATATTATTATACTCACAGATCGAATTCGCAATTCCATTATATGCTCCAAGACTAAAAAAAAAAAAAAAATTGACGGATTAGTAACTATTTATTTGTTATACACAGGTAAATGATGTGTAACAAACATGATGCTAGTTACAAAGATCTTGTTTCACAACATGGGCTAATTAAAAAAAACTGGCAAAGTGCGAGTCGGACTCGTGCACGAAGGGTTCCGCACCATTATCGCAAAAAACGGCCAAAAATCACGTTTGTTGTATGGGACCCCCCCTTAATTTATTTTATTTTAATTTAATAATAATTATTTTTTGAAGTGAATATACAACTAAATATTCTGGGAATATTTCAAGCGTCTACCTGTTGCCGTTATTAATATCAAGCAAAAAACGGCAAAAAAATCACGTTTGTTGTATGGGAGCCCCCTTAAATATTAATTTTATTCTGTTTTTAGTATGTGTTGTTATAGCGGCAATAGAAATACATCATCTGTGAAAATTTTAACTGTCTAGCTATCATGGTTCATGAGATACAGCCTGGTGACAGACGGACAGACAGACAGACAGACCGATCGTGAAGTCTTAGTAATAAGGTCCCGTTTTTTCCCTTTGGGTACGGAACCCTAAAAAAACATAAAACTTTATGCACAAGTAGGTACAAACGCGGACTTGATGGCTTAGGCACAATCACAAGTAAGCGACTTGTATACTTTTATTCAGAGTGTTTTTCCGTAAACCAGTTCAGAAGCTGTAGCTTTTACGTCTTCTTTGAAAGGGGATAGCACGCCAAGAAATACGAAAGCAAGCGCGCACCTCCAAGGATCTTGATGGTACATGAAAGCAGCCTTGCGTTGGCGATGAACATGCTCAATCATGCCAGAGGGACGTATATTTACCGCTTTTGTTTAACCTACCACCTCAATCTGTCAAAATCATCCAAATAATTTTACTAGGTCATCGAACCACCTTGAGGCAGGCCTTTTTAACTTTTTAAATGAAAATTAATTAGTTTTAGCTTTTCAAGTAAACAAACGACATACATTTTCAGTATTTTATTTATATTTTAAGTTCCTTAAATGTCAAATCTCATTGTAATTACACAGGACCTCGGGATACAAAATATAAAAGGGTCAAATTTTGACATGGTTTGAGGAAACTGTTTCGTGAAATTATCTGTTTTCTATTTTTATTTCCGTCTGAGAATTTTCTTGGTGAAGTAGCCAGAAACAAATTAAGTTTTTATGTATGGAATTGTTTTAATAATATTTTTGTAACTAGCGTTTTCCTACTGCTTCGCGTCCGTGGCAGTATCCACAGGAATCGTGCAATTTTTCGGGATGAAAAGTAGCCTATGGCAACTACTCAGCGATTAAGTAACTTTCTGGTAGTAGTTCCGGCGATTCCGTTACAAACACAAAAAAAAACAATTTTACCTGTATAAAATATTACTGTAGGTGAAAACGTGGATCAAAATAGAAATGTATAAAAATAATCATAAAAAAAGCTTTTCTTGCCACATCTAGCACACAAACTAACTCCATGCACGATCGTGTGTTCTTCCACTATGTACAATCCTATGCCCGTGTATATTGACTAGCCAATATCAAGTTAGTGTTGCAAACCACCGTTTGCTCCCAATCCTTGTTATAGAGGTGCCGTTTTGGCAGTTAAGATAGGTCTACACAGATTTGTATCGCACAAAATAACAGATAAAAGCTTTCCACTCCCAATTGACTTATAAAAAGAAAGGGAAGTATTATTGTAAGAATTGAAGTGTAGGAGTAGCTGTATACCTACGTGTGTACAGATCCTAATAAAGCTATCTGGCCCAATGGTATTGAAGCTTTAGATATCGTTCTGTTTTCGTAGAAATTGTGCCGAAATTAGATTAGAACATTTTGTGAACAACTGTACCGTCACAAGGTTTTATTAAAAAAATATCGTTGTTTCCAGAAAATAAATATAGTTTTTGTTTTTATTGGTTTGTCAGCGTTGTTGCAGTGAGCATTGTTTTAAATCCATCGTTTAATCCCCAGGATTTTGTATTGGAAAAAACGCAGAGTTATAGACTCGGCCCAAATCCGTTAATCTGTTTTCAGAAAAAAATACAGTGTGTGCATCTTTACGCAATTCTGGTATGTATGTACATAATAATAAAATATGAGTTAAATCTTCTTTTTCTTTCGTGTGAGGTGTGGCCACCTCTGGTGTCAGAGTTAATTAAGCCACCTCTGGGAATCCCACAGGCCCTCTGACTTTGCTATTTCACACTTACGGTTTCCTCACGATGATTTCCTTCGCCGTTGCCTGTGATGTCTTGATAAACTTAGAAAGTACATATGAATTTGAAAAAGTCACATTGGTACTTGCCCGGATTTGAACCCACGACCTCAAGCACGAGAGGCGAGATCTTAGCCACTGGGCCACCACGACATTGAGAAAGTTAAATGAATATTGTGGATAATATTTTAGAAATACAACGAAATCGAACTGATAACAAAGTAACTATGCAAATGACATTTCTGCTTGTCCCACACTAGAGACAAAACTTTAACTGGGTCATCATTGTACTGTTTTGTAACTGGTTTTCTAAAACAAAAGGTAAAGGTGACTAGTTCACAAATGAGGAAAAAGAGCATATTATTATACCAACCTTGCAGTTTGATTAAACGATTCGCACAAAACAGCATTACACAAATTTTTATTCAACTACCCTCTACAAATCATACGAAAACCAACACAGCCTACCAGAACACACATCCATAATTTTATACAGAACACTAATTAATCACATCGGCCCAACACTACTGCAGTGACACGGACCAAGTTCATAATTGTATTCCAAGTTGGGACAGCGCTTGATTGATTACCACACCGGGCTTGTTCCGTCCCACGGTATCGGCATTAGGACAACACCTGTAAATTGTTGTGTAGTGACAATTAAATGTTTCCGATGTTGTGTTGTGTTTTGATGTGGGTTGTTTTTTTTGGTTGTGTGACCTTTTTGACCTTTAGGGGGAATATTTTTGATTATTGTTGGTTGGTAGGTAAACTAATACGGCCACATTATCGGCTTGATTTTGACAATTTAATAGTCGATACTCGGTAGCTACCGAATTATTAATATCAACGCTGAAATTTTTCAGTCCCACGGTTTTAGCATTAGGACCACACCTGTTAATTGTTGTGTAATAGTAAAAAAAAACCACCCAGATCAAAACAAAACACAACAAAACATAG
The DNA here is from genome assembly GCA_948252205.1 of Orthosia incerta. Taxonomy (NCBI): domain Eukaryota; kingdom Metazoa; phylum Arthropoda; class Insecta; order Lepidoptera; family Noctuidae; genus Orthosia; species Orthosia incerta. The sequence goes on from OX411748.1 coordinate 16,629,264, forward strand.
GTTTTGTTGTGTTTTGTTTTGATCTGGGTGGTTTTTTGTGTTCGTGTGACCTTTTTGACCTTTTTTAGGATTTGGCTAATAATGACGTTAGATAATATTTTAGGTCGGCATTACTATAATCCAGACTAAATTTTTAACAGTACTGCTGTAATACCATGCAAAAGTCACTTCAGGGCCCTGTTTCTGGAACAAAAGTTATTGAACCAATAACGTGCCAAAGTTTCAAATACGCGTTAGCTTCTGTGTTTGGTTGAAAGAATTTTCAAAGCCAAATGCACTTCTTGACTTGCGTTTAATTTGTTACGCGTCGATAATTTAGTTAGAGAAACCGGGTGTAATAAACTGTTACATCATAAATTAAGAAACAAAACAAGCCACTTCTTACAAATTGATCCTGATTCCTGATACACAAACTATGTTATTCGAGTGAATAATTATTAATTAAAGAATCTTATTTCCGTAAGGTATGTTGGAAGATAAGCTCGGTCCCTGAATAAGACAGCACTGTCTTACTCAGAAACCAAGTTCCAACCAAAACCGCATTTCAGTTCAAGATGTTTTGCGGACCAAGCAACAGAATCTTCGCATTGCAAAGCAGGAAATCGAGAAACTTAAAGCCGCTATCTTTTCTGAAGCTTTGCTTTTAGAAATTGGAGGATGCACTTAAGTTGAATAGGGTTTTATATTTACTCAAAACATGTAAGAGATGGATACTTTGAACTTTGTAATGAAAACCCATAAAATAAATATAAAATTTAATTAGTTCCTTGTTTGGAAATGGGATGGCAATGGGTATTGCAGATGGTGATGGCTGATGATAGGCTGCATCGTAACAAAATAAATTTTAATGAAATACTTAATCGAAAATTTTCATTTAAGTACTTCACGTTATAAATTACAGATTATAAAATCATTTCTCTGAATCTTTGATGCCGTTCGATCATTTATTACCCTCGCAATTTCGAATTTGTGAGGTTATAATCTTTACTGCAAGATTATAACCGAATATCTTAACTACCAATTCAAAAAAGTTGTAGTAGAAAAAGTAACGTGTATTTTTAATCAAGGGACAAAAGATGACCTAGGTAATAGTACCTTTTTAGATGACGGTCGACCAGATTGCCTCTAGTGGTTAAGTGTTGAGTTGAGTTGTGGTTCTAGTGAGTGAATAATAAGCTAGCTAATGTAGTTGACCTGTCCATTCAGACTCCAAGCCAAAAACAGTCACCCCTCCCTCCCGGTGGGTGCCCGCATTGTCGAGGCGGGGCGGGGTACTGTAGCCGTGGCTTGGTCGCCCACGGTGAAGCGATGAGGAACCCGAGAACGGACCGCTCGTCAGGGCTTCTGACGTAGCTGCCAACAAATAGGTTGCGGTGCTGCTTGGTAACAGAGGCGACATCGCAACTGAGGCTGGCCGCGATGCATGATCATTTCTCCACGCTAAAAAAGAAGCTCAATAATGTTCAAAACAATGTTCTTAACGTGCTTTGTAACAATTATCACTCACGACTACAAACATAGCTAGAGAACACTACTACTCTGTCCAGCACCCAATTCGAAACTTCAAGTATACGTATACAAAGCGAATGTAATCTAGAAATTGAGCTCACTGCAAGAGACTTGTTTCACCTGAGCTTAGTTCAGACATCAAGTAAAAGCACTAGCGTTGAACAAGTTACTGTACTGTGTTTAATTCTGTGATTCGTGTGTTTCTCACACATTTCACTGGAGTTAACTTCTGGAAACTGGTTTAATTCGGGCATGGTTACTGTTTATTTAAGACTACACGGTGTCTGCACTCTGAAAGTCTGGTCAACTGTCTGGATAGTAAATTATGTCCACCGAATTGGCAGGTGTTGTGAATGGTCAACATAAAATGGTGGTCCTAGAGATTTAATCGCGGTTTAAAGTTTAAACACTAAAGTTCACTGACGGAACTCTTCAATTAATTTTATTTTATTGCTTGAAATAAATGCTACCTTTTTGGGTTTTTCCTTATTACATATCAACCACACTGATAACTGTGTGGTTGATAAGTATAAAGCCTTTTCATGGTATACAGCCAAAATATAAACTGACTGACGAATTCAGGTAAAGCGCTTTCAGAACTCCAATCCTCGCTACTGATACTCCTACTCATCGTAATTATTAGATTAGGCTGGTAATCTTAATGTCAGGGTGTTATTGTAGAAATTAAACATTTTCGCAGGAAACAGTGGGTGGACTTACTACAATCCACGATAAAATTCCGACGAGAAACTACTACGTTGATGACAGAAACAAATTCATTTAAATTACATAATAATTTATCAAAGGATTGTACTAAAACTAAACGTTGTTCAGAACAGCATACGAAATCCTAATTTATAGTAAAATACGTTCTAAATGAATAAAACACAATGAAAATTAATGTTTTTGTTCTTTTTAAGAGCATTAACTTTTAAGCTACCCAGTTGAAAGTTTGATCTATATGTTGCATTGCTGTGGACATATTCATATTATCCCTATATACTAATTAATAATATAAAAACTTTTTAACAAAAAATCAAGCCGAAAAACAGAAAATAATGGGTACAAAAGACACCGACTTCGGAAAAGAAAGTTACTTTTATCTTTGTAGTGTTTTGTTTTGGAAGTCGGTTTGACTTTTTGTTAAGAAAATTTTTATTTTGCACTTTTTAGTTTAAGTAGGTAACTCCAATTAACATTTAAATCATTTATAGCCAAAGTAAATCTCATGACGATTCCAATAAGCCCAAACACGACTTGGATACATTGTTTTATTTCGAAGTTCCCAAACACGACTTGGATACATCATCTATTATATTATACCATCCGGCTTCATCACCATATCAAATCGATGGTACCATTTTCATCAGTTCTATTTATTTATAAGTATTTGCTTAATCATAGTCGGTTAACTATTCGATAACCGTGAAATACTTAGCATTAAGGAGTTCCATTGGCCATCTGTGGTCTTCTTCATCAGTGCCACTTCACCAAATGATACTTTCTGAATGCAAACGATTGCATTATTGATAAAAATATTAAAATCACTATGTGTATTATTGTTTATGCCTATAATATTTGAAGAGTTCCCTTGATTTCTATAGGATCCCATCATCAGATCCTAACCTGATGACCATGAAACCACCTGTGATGTACCCCATACCCTTTCAAACAAAATAAGAATTTTCCTAGTCGGTCCAGGCATCTTTGAGTAGGGGAACACAAATAAAAAAAAAAGATTCCGACGAATTGAGAACCTTCTCCCTTTTTTGAAGTCGGTTAAGCGAAAGTAACTCTAAATGTAAGACTGTTTCTTACATTTTACGTCCTAAGGCGATTAACACACGGCACCGCGCACCGCCGCGGATGCGAAGGGTGAGAGCGTGTGTAAATCGCCTAACGGTTGAACGGATTTAGATGGCACATGGGTAGACCATATCATGGATTAGGACATAGTTTTCTTTTTTCATCCCACCAATTATAGTATTGTTTATTTTTATTGCATCTCTTTTTATTCGACTTCCTCACTGGGTGAATACATAACTGTTCAAAGAAATTAATTCGCTCATGTTGACACGAATATATACTTCAGAGTTCTGTTCCTCCTATTGGTCTGAGAATTGTGTATCATAGGAAATACCGAGTAGTTCTGAATTCACTCACTACACAAACCACGTCTTTTTCCCTGAAAAGGTAGGAAGACCAGAGAGCTTATATTATAAAGGCAAAAGTTTGTGAGTGTGTGTTTGTATGTTTGTTACTTCTTTACGCTCAAACGGCTGGACGGATCTGGACGAAATTTAGCCCAGAGATGGATTATAGTCAGTAATAGCACATAAGATATTTAACCCGGGAATATGTGCCCTTGGGTTATATTTTTGCATTCACAAGGGCGAAGCCGCTGGCAGAAGCTGGTAATATTATAAATTGGAAAGTTTGGATGGATAGTTTGGATGGATGGATGTATGTTTGTTACTTAATCACGCCAGAACGGGTGAACCAAACGGAATGAAATTTGGCACAGAGGTAGATTATAGTCTGGAACAGCACATAGGCTGCAGCACATCATCCCAGGATAATGTTCCCTTAGGATAGCAAAAACTTTTCACGCGGGCAAAGCCACTGGCAGAACCTAGTGTATAATAAACTCATATTTTTAATTTAACCAGATGATGACTGCGATGAGTCATATAATATAATTGGGTAAGCCATCAACCAGGCACAAAATGCAAAAATGGAATTGCTGAAAATATGCTTTCAGTTTTGTGAATTCAGTCAGAGCAAAAACCATAATTCTAAAAATAAAAAATCCATTTAACTAAAGTAGTCCCGCAGTAGCTTCCTATAAAATCTCAAATAAACTTCAGGAAATGAGCGAACAGGAACAAATAGTACCTTTCAAAACAACTAATACGAGAATTGTTTGCGTTCTCACTGCGAACATGTTTTAATAATGCTTCATTCAACAGTTGATACCCACTCGAATAAATGAACTACACTGGCTTTCAAAACTTAGTACCACACTTTTGAAATTTATCCTAAACTATAGAAGTCATATTTTTGAAATAAAAAGAATTTTATAGAAAATTTCATCATCATCCTTTGAAATCAGTGATATTTATAACTTATAGCTGTTTCCCGCGGCTTCGCTCCCGTGTACCACCCCTCAGGACCCATTTTCAGGATTAAAAAATAGCCTACGTCACTCAGGAATAATGTAGCTTTCTATTGGTGAATGAATTTTTTAAATCGGTCCAGTAGTTTCGAAACCTATTCGGTACAAACAAAAAAAAATCTTTCCTCTTTAAAATATTATTATGTTATAATTATAATTATATTATATATATAACTTAAAAAAGATATGAAAACGATATGCCCCAACATCGCCTTCAAAACCTTATCTTCAGTATGCTAAACCGGCTCAAAGCTGTAATGAGAGTCCTAAGAGGCAATACTAGTTATTAAAATGTAATGGTGTAAACCATACTAATAAATCTTGTTTGAGTTTTATTCAGTAAATTAAAAACCGGCCAAGTGCGAGTTGGACTCGCGCACGAAAGGTTCCGTACCATTATCGTAAAAAACGGCCAAAAAATCACGTTTGTTGTATGGGGGCTCCCATACAACAAACGTGATTTTTTGGCCGTTTACGTGATTTTTTGGCCCCTTAAATATTTATTTTATTCTGTTTTTAGTATTTGTTGTTTTAGCGGCAACAGAAATGCATCATCTGTGAATATTTCAACTGTCTAGCTATCACGGTTCATGAGTTACAGCCTGGTGACAGACGGACAGACAGACAGACGGACAGACGGATCGCGGAGTCTCAGTAATAGGGTCCCGTTTTTACCTATTGGGTATGGAACCCTAAAAATGGTTATTTTTTGGTTTATATCTTTTTTTTAAGTAAAAAACGTTAGCGACGAATGTATAATAAACTATAATAATTTCAATAAAAGTTGATGAAATTTTCTATAGAACGTTTTATATTGCAAAACTTTGACTTATATAGTTTATGATAAATGTAATTTTGGTAAGAGTGTGGTACTAAAAGTCTGATACTGTTTTAAAGGCCAGGGTAGAGAGCTGTCGCCTTGTTTTTAAAATGTTAAGCAGCTTTTCGTTTAGTTATTGTGTACTTGTTTTGACTGTTCTGGGTAGATTAAAATAGTTTTGTCGCGGGTATGTTTTGTTTTTGTTGGGCTCATGTTGGTGGTTACATAACGTCGGTGTGGCATTTTAGTCTTGATATTAGGTAAGTGTACGTGTTTAACAAAACACAAAAAAATACATGTAAAATAATGCTTCATTCAACAGATGAAACCCACTGGAATAAATTGAACTATCTAGAGAGCTGTCGCTCTGTTTGTAAAACGTTAAGCAGCTTTTTGTTGAGTAATTGTGTACTTGTTCTGAACTGATGTTTGGGTAGATTAAAATAGTTTTGCTCCGGGTACGTTTTGTTATTTTTGGGATCGTGCTGGTGGTTACGTAACGTTGGTGTGGCATGTTTGTTTCGGTATAAACCAACCCAGAGGTTGCTGTAAACGAAAATATAAATAAATTTTCAATCGAAAAGGTACTTCGTATCAAACTAAAATGTGGTTAACAACGTTAATCCCTCTTCCTCTCTCCTACTTTTGCAGTGCCCGACAGGGTCTACAATGGTCTAAATTTGTAACTTACCATCTAAGTTCACATGTTGAAGCAATAAATGTATTGAGTATTGAGTACATATACCTAGGCGTACCTTAAATCATCACATTTGAAAACAGTATAAGTAGGTAGCAAAAAAAATATCTGCTGGTCAAACCCTCAAGTACTGTCTCGCTGAAGACTCTCTTTCTCTGTTCCATGTCGACTGTAATTAGTCCCACATGGTAAAAGAGGCCAAAGAGGAAAGCCTATCTTTTTAGGTTTGCCTCTTTGGCAACAACAAATAACAATGAAATCATAACCCCAACACACTACACCCATCATCACATCACATCATTAGCCTATTAATGTGCCCACTGCTGGGACACAGGCCTCATCTCTGTGAGAGGGAATGGGCCGTAATCCACCACGCGGGCCCAGTGCGGGTTAGTGGATGTCACATGTCTTCGAATTTTTGGTTCTAGGACATGCCGGTTTCCTCACGATGTTTTCCTTCACCGTTTTTGAGAGCAGTGGTGATAAAATAATTTACGCAAAGTAAAGCGCCTGTCTGGGTTCGAGTCCACGATCTACAACTTGTAAGTCGCGGCCGATACCATTGGGCCACCACTGCTCTCACACTACACCCAATATTAAAAAATAAACGACCCCAAAGACTCCCATGCATCACAAGACTAAATCTGCCGACAAATCAGAACAAAGCTAGTGCTACTAATCGCATATTCTTCACAAAACCGCCAAGCTAACGACCACGGACAGGACGGCTATCGAGACAAACTTTTTTACAGTACACGTTTATAACTAGGGTGACCATCATTATGTAAATTACTCTAATACGCCGTTTTTATTCATGGTTACATTTATTAGCGGTAAAGGGCACTCTGGTCGAAATAGGGTGTCATAGGAATGATGGTTATAATGATACTTAACTGGTGCTGTACCTTCTAGGTCCTTTCTTAGAAGTGTTCAAAATTATGCTGCATGATTATCAGCGTCATCTTATGACCTAAAACGGCTTTTAGAATTAGAATTAGGATTAGTGATAGGTAGTTAGAAGCCCGAAGGTCTAGCAACCAGTCTTATTGAAGGCTATCGTGTTAGCAAGTTATTGAGTTATGGTGATCAGATAGCCAGACTCTCTATGAAAAATAAATGGTAGGTATATGTATATGAGCGCACGGTTGGCGCAGTGGTTGAGCGATTGACTGCTGCGCTACGTGTCGCGGGTTCGATGCCCGCACGGAACAAATATTTGTATGACCTACAGATAGTTGTTCCGGCTCTGGGTGTTTGTGTATGTTTATATGTTTGTAAACGTACCCACAATACAGGAGAAATTCCTAGTGTAGGGCAACGTTTTATAAAAAAAGAAAAAAAAGAAAAAGATATCTGAATACAGTCTATCTGGACGCAATTAAATACCAGTATTTTTAAAATCGATCCTAAAATATTTCGGAAAAGTTTAGCCAGGTGATGATGATGTGATATTACTTTCAGTAAGAACACTTCCATTATTTATAGCTCTAATGTACCTTTTTAGGGTTCCGTACCCAAAGGGTAAAAACAAGACCCTATTTTACTAAAACTCCACGATCTGTCTGTCTATCCGTCTGTCACCAGGCTGTATCTCATGAACGGTGATAGCTAGACATTTGAAATTTTCACAGATGATGTATTTCTGTTGCCGCTATAACAAAAAATACTAAAAACAGAATGAAATAAATATTTAAGTAAGGCTTCCATACAACAAACGTGATTTTTTTGCTGTTTTTTTCGATAATGGTACGGAACCCATCGTGCGCGAGTCTGACTCGCACTTGGCCAGTTTTTTAAATATTAACGACGCCAACGAAGTCAGCTTATTCTATCTGCAGGTACATACAGACCGTCTCGTACTTTGGAATAGGAATAATTAATGCGCATTATGGCACCGATACCTCTTGGGGTAAACCATTACCGTTACGGATATCCTATGTTTGGGATTACGTAATTACATTATCGGCAAATCCGAGAGAATTATCGATAGCATATTTATTATTGATGCAATATTCGGGCGAACAAAATTATTACTTAAGTGATTCCCGAAGCTGATTTAATATAAACGATGTTAGAAGCTTTAAAACATTTTTTTCGTCAGCCCGCACTGTCCCACTCCTGGCACTCCCCCCATTCCTTTCATAGCACTCGGTGTTGTCCTTGCGAGATGAAGTATTCCCGAGAAATTTATCAAAGGCATCTCGCTATCATTTCCTTGGTTTGCCATTACACTGTCTAGCTGTGTGAGGGCTTTAGTCTTCCCCCACGGTGGGTTACCGCATTGTCGTAGCGGGGAGGCTCAGTAGCCGTGGCTTGGTCAACCACGGTGAAGCGAAGAGGAACCAAAGAAGGGGCCGCTCGTCGGGGTTGGAGACCCACGTAACTGCACTATCTCCCCGTGGTAGTGCAGTATGCACGAGAATTATACCAAGCAAAAAAAAACAGGTGTCTAGTCTTGGGACATACGACCCAGTTATTGATGCATTCTCTCTCGCTCTCTCTCTTAAGTCATTGAACTTTAAAATTCTAAGAAATGAAACTTTGTACCTCATTGCATGGTAACCCTAGTTATAAGGCATTCCACACACGTGCGACCGCGGCGTCCGCGGCCCCACTTTGACCACTTAATTCAATGAGGCTGGATTCAGCAGCCCCGGTCGGGTTTACAAACACGACTGAACTCGCACGCTTTGTTACTGCTTGTGTTAATACGTTCTTTTGTTGAGTTCCAGTAGGCTAATTAGGTAATACATCGTTTGTAACCGGCCTTTCCTTTCAGAATCACGTAACAAAGAATCGTTTGGTTTTTTAGGTAAATGCTCTGTAAATAAAAGACTGGTGGAAAATAGAGAGGCGGTGTATTCTAGACAGGTAGGAAATTATTTTAATTTGTGCTTCAAACAGTACACAAGTCGTATTTAGAAATATTATTATTTAAATTCAAACACACAGAACATGAATCAGAATAGTTATAAACAGAAAAATTATTTTTGTATGTGCCCATCAAAAGATATCAAAATAAATTAAGTCATTAATTTTTAATCCAGTTAGTTTCTACATTTAATTATGATTATAACCCTAATGATTTTAATCCACTTAAGTAATTAACTTTTTGTTAGTCATGCATTTTTTCAAAGGTAACATTTTAATATATTAGTCTAAATCTATTTATCTTGATCAAAGTGAATTAAGCATAAAACTTTATAGCTAAATTGATTTACATTTAAGTTGTTAAACTTGATTAAGACATTATAATGACATTGTCCAAAACATGATCTAATCACTTAACTCTCAAAATTGAATATGAATCACTTCTTCTATAAATAAAATTTAATGTTAGGCACTATAAAGTTTACGACACATGATAAAACATGCAGTAGACTTATCTCATCAAAACCAGTCCGAAATCTTCGAAATAAAAATCTCTTCTAAATTAAAGTTTTTAGGTATGTGTGATTTTTTAATTACTTAAGTTACTGTTAATATGTTTGAATCATCAATTAAATTGAGTAGCAATTACTTTTTTTTAACCGACTTCAAAAAAAGGTGGAGGTTCTCAAGTCGCCGAACCCTTTTTTATGTCTGTTCTCCGATTATTCAAAGACGCCTAGACCGATTTAGAAAGTTGGTCCCATGGTCATCAGGTCAGGATCTGATGATGGAATCCTGGAGAAATCAAGAGAAGTCCTCAAATATTATAGGCCTACTTCCAAATGTATGAAAATACCAAAATCGCCATCGATTTTGGTATTTTCAGAAACAATGCAATCATTTACTTTCAGAAAGTATCATTTGTTGAAGCGGAACTGATGCAAAAGACCACAGATGACCACTGGAACTCCTTAATGATAAGTATATCTCGTGTATAAGATACCTCGAATAGTTAACTGATTATGATGAAGCAAATGCTATATAAATAAATGGTACTGATGAAATTGGCACGATCGAACTGATCTGATGATGAAGCCGGAAGGTAGGCACTAGAACGCTGAAATAAAACAATGTTTTATAGTTCTTTTGGGTTTATTGGAATCGTCATGAGTACTTTAGCTATAAATGATTTTCATGGTAATTTTAGGTACAAAAACTAAAGAGTAATAAATAAAAAACTTTTTAACAAAAATATCAAATCGACTTCCAAAATAACTTTTCAGAATTCGGTGTCGAAAAACTAAAATCAATAGTTACCAAAGGCACCAACTTCGGATAAGAAAGTTATTTTCGCTTTGTAGTGTTTTGTTTTTCTTTTGTTATTCGAGAATTTACAGACTAATTATTAACAATGTTCCTACACCTAGACGTCTAAGACTAAGAGAAGTCCTAACTGATGATCACTGTCTTGGATATTTTTTGGGGGCCGAGTCACCCACGTCCGTAGGAAAGTACCTCATACGATACCCTACACGTGGTCCCCGGGTGGTGCTAATCAGGTGACAAAAACTGGTGGTAGGCTTCGGCAGATGGCTTGTGACCACCCACCGGGCAAAGACGTACCGCCTAGCCGTGTTCCGGTTCGATGCTCGGTGTAGCCACTTCAGGAGATGGGTCGAGATGGCGGTTTCATTGCAGGCAGACCAGCCTTGCGCGCGCTGATATGGTCGTATCGGGAGACTAGTCGCGGAGGGTAGCGGGATCCGAGGCACGGTGCACCGCTGGCCGACCGCAGGTAGTTGGGGGCCCAAGTAGTGTGCCAGCCCCACACGAAAGGCTGCCCCGCCAAATGACGAAAAATCCCGGAATGCGCCATCGTGCTGGTTGGCGACCAGAAGGGAGGGCCCGATGGACATTCCCCGGGGGGCTCGGGCGTCCCCGCAGTCTCCAGACTAGTCCCTCAATGATGGTCAGTCTGTCAGTGCGTGTCTGTAGGTTAGCAGCGAGGAACCGCATCTCACTTCCTTCTTCTCACCTTACTTCACTAAAATATGAAAAAGAGGAAAAAGTTCAACGTTGATCTATTGTATCGTACCTAACATACCCAGGGTATACCCTGGAGCACAATTTTAAACAACGCGCGGGTATATGCATGTACGCCCGAGACGACATCTGTTATCGTCGTCTCCGAAACCTTGAGGACTCTAGGTTCTCTGTGCTGTGGGCTATGGTGGACACGGGCCTGGATAAAATTATCTACGCCTGTGTCTACCGCTCGCACAGCGGTGATCAGGAGACAACCAGGCTCACAGAATACCTTAGTGAGGTGGCGGATACGGCACAGCAGCGGTACACTTCCGCCCATTTAGTGTTACTGGGGGACTTCAATGCCCACCACCAGGAGTGGCTCTTCCCGTACCAGTGCACTGATCATGCTGGGCGTGAGACGCGAAAGCTCGCGCTTGCGTTAAATCTCGCTCAGCTGGTCCAAGGGGCAACGAGGGTGCCGGATGTGGAATCGCACACAGTAAATATTTTGGACCTTCTGCTGACAACAGATCCAGACCGCTACTCGGTGTCGGCATCTTCACCTTTGGGTAGTTTCGACCATTGTCTGGTGAAGTCTGTATCCGTCCACTCCCCACCCGATCCCAGCACAAGAGGCGCTCGGCGGGTTTATTTATTTATTTATTTAATATAAGGCTTTTCAACAATGAGTACACTGTTACTTTATAAATTTGTACATTGCAAACTTAAGTCTAAGTGCCTCATCACTTACAGAACGCAGTCGTACAAGCGGTACAAGTCAGCAGATTGGGATGGGATGCGTTCTTTTTTCGCATCTTATCCTTGGCAGCCTACTTGCTTCTCTTCGGCTGATCCTTCTTTGTGCGCGGACGCCGTGTCAGATGTGTTGCGTCGGGGAATTGAGTACTACATTCCGTTCTCTGACGTAGCAATGTCTAGCGTTGACCGGCCATGGTTTGGCGCCGAGTGCAATTGCGCGAACGCTTTTAAACACGAGGCGTACCTGGCATGGGTCGACGCTCGGACGCGCAAAGCAAGTTACGTGGGTCAGCGGAAGAAGGCCTACAATAGGGCTGCCAAGTCCTGCAAGAAGGTGATGCGGAAATCTTGGTTTGACCACATAAGCCGTATTGGGACCAAACTTGCTTCTTACCCAGCGGGTAGTAAAGCGTTTTGGTCCCTGGCCAAGTCGGTTGAATCAAACTTCTGCCGTCCCTCACTACCACCACTGCTGAAGCCCGACGGGTCACTGGCCCACTCCGCTGAGGAGAAAGCAAACTTGTTTGCCTCTCTTTTCGCGGAATCTACGCGTCTGGATTCTGGTGACGCGCGGCCCCCTCCTTCTCCTGATGCATGCGAGACGAGTATGGCGGACATTCGCATCCATCAAAAGGACGTTCGTAGGGTGCTGCGCAATCTTGACGTGAACAAAGCTAGTGGTCCCGACGGGATTCCGGCAATTGTTCTCAGAACCTGTGCGCCTGAACTGTCTCCGATCCTGACACGCCTATTGGCCTTTCGTATGAGACGGGAATAGTGCCGAATGCTTGGAAGCAAGCTAACGTTCAGCCTGTGTCAACTACAGGCCCATTTCAATAACGTCCATCCTCTGCAAGAGTATAGAACGAGTTCTCAACTCTAAGCTCCTGGCATACCTAGAAGCTAATGACATCCTCAGTGACCGCCAATATGGCTTCCGCCAAAATCGGTCAACTGGGGATCTTCTAGCGTATGCCATACACATCTGGAGTGAGGCCATCGAGAGGCACGGGGAAGCGCTTGCCGTCTCCCTCGACATCTCGAAGGCTTTTGACAGGGTCTGGCATGAAAGCCTTATTAGTAAGCTTCCTGCATTCGGTCTGCCCAGTGGTCTGAGACTGAGACTTCCTGAGGAACCGGTCCATTCGAGTGGCAATTGATGGCCGCTCATCTGACCAACTGTGTATTAATGCCGGGGTCCCTCAGGGGTCGGCTCTCTCAGCAACATTGTTCTTGCTGCACATAAACGATCTGCTAAAACCCGGCACCTTTGGGTATGCGGATGACAGCACTGTTGCTGAGAGATACATGTCTGACGTGCGCGCCACTGGACCTCAAATCCAGTCTCTCCGGGAGGCCATGGTTATCGCTATCCTTGAAGGCAGTCTCCGAATAGGGCGATGCCAATCTGGTCAAGTTCAATGCTGCTAAGACCCAGCCGTGTCTTTTTGTCGCTAAAAGGAGTCAATTCTACCCGGCTCCTACTCTCCGAGGTGTAACCGTGCCGATAACGGACCATCTTGAGGTTCTTGGCATTACGTTGACATCGACGCTCAATTTCGCTCAATTCATTGAGGCAAAAGCTCAGCTGGCTGCCAAAAAATTGGGAATCCTCGCGAAGGTGAGACGGTACTTCACGCCAGAACAATTGCTCAACTTGTATCAAGCGCAAGTTCGATCATGCATGGAGTACTGTTCTCATCTCTGGGACGGATCTGCCAAGTACCAGCTGGATGCACTTGAGTCGATGGGCCAAGATGCTCATTGGCAATGAGGTACTCGTCGAATCTAGGCTCCAGAACCTCGAACATCGGCGCAGAGTTGCCAGCCTGTCGGTTTTTTATCGGTTACATTTCGGGGAGTGTGCGTTGGAATTGCATGAACTAATTCCTCCTAGCCCGTTCCATCATCGGACTACAAGACGTACGGCGATGCGTCATCGGTACATGGTGGACATCCCACCCATACGCACCAAATGTTTTGGGAATACTTTTATTATGCGTACAGCAAAGGAGTGGAATTCCCTGCCGGAGTCTGTATTTCCTGTTGGCTACAACCTGGGAGTCTTTAAGTCAAGAGTTAATAGGTTTCTTCTAGGCAAGCGTGCTTCATCGTCGACCACATCGTCGCTTACCATCAGGTGAGATAGTGGTCAAACGCAAGCCTATAAATAATAAAAAAAACATATACAAATACACAAAAAGTTGTCGTTGACTCGGCAGTTTCACGATAGTATAACCTTCCATTTCATGATAAAGCTTTAAGGAATCTCAGGCTCGCAAAATAATCAACTTGACCCAACATAGAAACTGGTTACATCCGTGTGGTTGTTTCTTGGCCCACATGTTCCATCATGTACCTTATTCATCGATTTCTGTTAGACGATATTCAGGTCCAGCTCGCTCATCATGAAATAAAATTAAAATCTCTCTCCATATTTAAATATGGAATACAAGTATTCTGTCCGACAACAGCAACAAATCTTAGAAGGAGTGCCGCAAGGAGCTATACTTATAATTATTTGTGATGGTTATCACTGAGATACTAATCGTGTGCCAGCATTAAAAGTAGCACAGGAAGTAATTTTACTGCATATCCTGATAAAGGTTCCATAAGGTGCTTCCGTTTGTAGCTATATGTTCTAGCTATGTTTAAACTCTAAACTTATGAATGGCTCTGGGTTAGAGTTAGGCCAAATATAACTACTATAAGCAAAACCTAAGTCTATTAGCAAAAAGACAGTCTATCGGCAATAACTATAGTCGAAACCTTAAAATTGATTGAGATTTAATGCGTAACAATTTGGTAGCGCAAGTCAAACCGTCAAACCGTAGCGAATATCATTTTAACGATGTCCTTTTGGCTAGGAATTGTTACAATAGTTTATTTAAACTAATCAGCTGTTATAAAAAGGCCCAAAAACCGTAAGTTCAAGACAAATGTACCTGATAGATAGGGCTGTACGTGAAAATGATTTTGCACTTTACAGTTTTAACAACAGTGCCCGAATTCACAACCGTTAAAGTCTATTAAAAGATGAACAAGTCAATAAAAGATACATTTTCGCCAACAATACGGATGAAACGCTGAATTTAACCTAGTCATAAATAAAAAGAGCTCGTTAAAAACTCTCGTCTCGCAAATACATGCATGTAAATTTTTGCAATAAAACTTTTAGTTTTGACAATAAATTCAATTGGGCCGTCAATAAATTTTCAAAGCATAAATCCTGCCAAGGTCTATAGTGTGACGTCGTTAAAGCAGTTTTATGGGCGCTTACTCGGAACAATAAAGAAATGTGTCAATGTGGGATATTAAACCGTAATTATATTAAAACATCCCTTTATTCTTAGTTAGTGCTTTGCACGAATTAGCTCTGCTTCTGTCTTAATAGGGGAACCAAATGCTCTTACGTTCGCAGTAGCTCGGAGAACGGGTGTTAAAATTTTTATGACCCCCTAAATTGCCACGAGAACACTGATTTAGGAAACGGTGTTTAGCATGCATTGTTTCCTGCTTCTTCAGTAGGTACTATTCCTCAACGCTTTGTTACGAACTTATGCTTATTCTACAACGGTATTCGTTCGATTAGTTAAAAGGAGATACAAAAATAAAAACCGGACAATTGCGAGTCTGACTCGCGCACAGAGGGTTTCGTGTAAACAACTACATTCGCCAAAATAAATAGATAACATTACTAACGTTCATAAACAATGAAAGCACCGAACATTGTTCTAACGAAGAGACCAAATTACTTTGCCGTTCGAAAACTGTTGAACCCATACATTAATGTTTACTTTTCCAAGTACATTTTATGAGTTGGTCGACTATTACTACTCGTAAACTTGTAAAGCCTACTTAGCTGTGATAGTTTTTCTTTTAATTTCGTTATATACTCGTTTACTACTGCCGTGAATTTTTTCACATATCCAAAAACACTTGACTCTAACAAAAATTAGCCTGTTGAAGCTTAGTTTTACGCAAACGGATACCTGAATCGAAAAATGGTGTTCAAGGACCCGTAATACACTGCCGAGCAATGAAAAAGTTTCACCCACAAAATGCCGACAAACACCTTAATATCTGCTAAGACATATAACCTAGCTTCATAAATTAAAAAGTATAATGGAAACTATTTTATTATGCAAACTGAAACTCTTTTGAATACTGGTCTTTTTTAAGCCATTGATAAAAAAAGTTGAAAAACAAAATTTTGGGTTTTGAAAATTTCGGAATACATTTGTTTCGTTTTTTGTTTTGCTTTTGATTTCATCCTAGTTTTCGCCGTTGTGAAAGAATTCTTAAATTGTAAAGTCTTACGACTCTCATACCCATAAATCATGCCTCTATCACCCGAGGATTGTACGAGAATCAACACTATGGTGGAATTGGGTACCAGCCAAAGAAATACGGCCAGAATAATGGGCGTGACACTTACTACTGGCCGACGAGTGATCCAAAGGTTTAGGTAGACTGGATTAAACCTGAGAAGACCAGGTACTGGCAATCCAAGGTGCACAACAGTCCGAGAAGATCGTTTCATTGCGGCAGCCATGTTAAGAAATCGACATCAGACGGGAGTTGCGGTTCAAGAACAACTTCTGCAAGTTCGAAGGGAGCCAATAAGCGAGTGGACAGTCAGGAGACGTCTTGCCGAAAGAGGATTGAAGCCTTACAGGCCAACAAATGGCCCAAAAATGGAACGGCATCATAAATTTGCCCGATTGCGATACGTCACACACGCTGTGGAATCTGGTATTCAGCATGCCCAATCGCGTAGAAGCTGTATTGAGAGCACATGGAGGAAACACCAAGTACTGAGTTATCAAAACCTACGTTTACACCTAATAAAACCCCTACTTAGAGATTTGGTTTTATTTTCCAAATGGCCCCAATTTTTAAAACATTTAATTTAAAATTTGAACACAATATTTACGTTTTTAGTTGGTAATATTCTGATGTGCTGTTAAATGTACTTCAATATTGCAGACGGCGTCATTAAGCTAGCTTTTCCCGTTTAGGAGTAATTTGGTGCTATGTCACTGGAACTTTTTCATTGCTCGCGAGTGTATTTTTGAATGGCCAATCCAACAATACTCCACACCATGGGATAGACGGAAAAAAACCATCTCCACTTTACGTGAACAGGAGGTTACCAAAATATTTTTTCTCCCTGTTTATTTTACCACTTTGTCGACCTGATTAATATGTGTATATGTATATATCCTTGCCAAATTATAGCTTTCTAGTACTAAGATTCTCTGAGATAAGCTGCGGACGGACAGGGCGAAACTATAAGGTTGTTGACTACGGAACACTAAAAAGAATGAATAACTATAATGAGGTGAAACGTTATGCAATTAAACATTTAGATTAAATTCCAGAAAGAAATAGGTCTAGGCTTGGATGTAGAATGTACCACCGCCCGCCGAAAAAGTATGCGCAAGAAAAATAATGTGTTTAAACCAATGACACATTATATTTTTAGACCTGAATTTGTGTCAGTACAAAGAACTGACGTCACATGGACATTTTTATTTTTCATTATAGCCACAGTAACGCTTTGAATTTTGAAAAACTTGCTCACTGGAATAACTCCTACAATACCTTTGTTTCTTTGTGATATACACACGCTAAAATATGAACAGCCTTTTTAAATATTTACCTCACTCGTATCTTTATGTTCTTTTTAGTGTTGCTTTCATATGAAAGACAGATGTTTTGAAAAACAGAAGGACTCAAAATAAAATAGAGGTTTATTAAACATTCAAAAAGAAATACTTCACGTATTTAAGCACTGCTATGTCATACTCGAGAGAATATATATAAACGGCGTTAAATTTTCATCAAAAAAATCTTTTCGATTTCTGTTCTCAAACTCCCACATTAGTTCAGACACTTAACTTTCCATAATTTGTCATCACTAACTTGACGATTACCCACTGATGTGAATAATTTGGAGATAACGTTACACTCAGGAACTTGCGCCACAGCCTACAAAATTCAATACTGTAAATATAACTAACCATCAATAATTCAGAGGAATATTTTTAGACTGTGGCCAAGTTTACCGGACTTTTTGGTACACAGCGCCACCGTAGTGACGCCTTTGTTTTTGTGAGACGTTCTAAATGTCACAAAGCGTGAAGAATGATCGTGGAACGTGACGAAAAGGCGGGTGTTCCAGTCATATTTCGTATGTCTTTAGGAAATATGACAGTTCGTTTTATTCTTTGATTTGAGAGGACTTAGTTTAAGTATCGAATATCTTGGAAGCATTTCAACGCACTCGGAGATAATCACATGAATAGGTTCTTTGGAGTTGTAAATAATTAGTATTGTATATTATAATGTGACTTCGCTCACTAGAGTAATTACCGAGGTGTTAATTGATAGTATCATGACCAATTTTGGTGTGAGCATAATTTGTTGCTCCATATAATCTCTATATCGAATGACACTTAATTTTTACGTTGGTGATTAATTAGCTTTTCGTAAACATGTTTTATACTTGTTTTTATGTCGTAAATCTTTGTCAGTTTAAATTAATGCTGAAGTTTGTGCCAAAATTAAGGCTGTGAAATTGTAGAAAATATAGTTAGCACCACACTATGTTCTATTTTCTTTCATTTTATGATCTATTTTTATCTAGAATAAGGATGATTTTAAAGATGATGACTAATTATGTTATGTCAGTAAAGACAGACACGCCCCGTCAATATAAAAAAAACCGGCCAAGTGCGAGTCGGACTCGCACACCAAGGGTTCTGTACCATTATCGCAAAAGACGCCAAAAAAATCACGTTTTTTTGTATGTGAGCCCCACTTAAATATTTTATAGCGGCAACAGAAATACATCATCTGTGAAAATTTCAACTGTCTAGCTATCACGGTTCATGAGATACAGCCTGGTGACAGACGGACAGACAGACAGACGGATCGCGGAGTCTTATTAATAGGGTCCCATTTTTACCCTTTGGGTACAGAACCCTAAAAAAATATGAAAGCATGTTGATGATAATAATCTCGTTTATTTTGAAATGCTTGATTACTAATTTGTAGTGTTTGCTTAGAGCAAACTCAAAACCAACTAACTAACTCAGACGTAATACATTGTACTATTATTTATTCTGTGGTAGTACCCAAAGTTTATGAGAAGATAACGACCACTATAACCGTCTTCATATATGATGCTTCACTTGAGTGACAGCTGAGTTAGTGAATCCGTATTAAGGCGCAGATTCCCTTGAGTAGCTGATTTTAAAATGAGAATCACGTCTAAACGGCTAGTTTTAATTTGAAAAAAAAAAACCTATGTTGCACTAGACCATTTTCTTAATTATTTGATCTAAGAAAATTTTGAGTTTTATTCGTATAACATAGTGTAATTAATTTGTAAAGTTATGTCTAAAACGGAGAAAAACACGACAATCACACTAAAACCGCTGGGCGTATTTTAATGCAATCAACACCATCTCAAAGACAATTTAATTATCTACATTTTGATCTGAGGCTTTTTTTTAAAGTCATAGAATAATAAGGAAAGTACAAAAAACTAAAAAAAATTGGGTCGAGCGGGTGTGAAACAAGTGCGCGTTTTGTTCCTTCAAGGTCGTTGGCGTTAGTCGTCGTCTTAAATTTTCATACACGTGACGAGTTACAAATCTAAATATTCAAACAAAATGCATGCTGACAAAGTAAATTTTGTTCACAGCAAACAACAGTCTAATTCTGGTTAATGCTGGACAGCTAAATAACTTATTGCCCCAGACCTTCAAAATTTAGCTTACAAAATCAGTGTTCTTCCATTTTTCGCATTCGCTGCAAAACTTATAAACAATTCTATAAACAGAAAAGATCCCTCAGATTTTCAAACCTTAAATCATAAATTTAACTTTTAAAATTAAGCTACAGCATCTTCTAATGGATCAAATTGCACTGTCAAGTCTGGCTTCAAATTTAAATCGTCAGAAATAGTAACATTTGAAATTCGGTAGCAAGATTGAAAAGTGAACGATACAGCAATTCAGTGTGCTCTGAGAAACACGATCCGTCTCCTTTAGCAGTCGTCGAGGCGATAAATTTTGTGGAATCTAATATAGCCGTGATTTGTGCACTGTAGTTTCGGATTCAATCTGACAGTTTGAATAAAGTTACACATGAATTAGATGTTCGTAAAGTAGCTCCCACCGAATTTATCGTTACAATATTG
Source organism: Orthosia incerta (assembly GCA_948252205.1). NCBI lineage: Eukaryota > Metazoa > Arthropoda > Insecta > Lepidoptera > Noctuidae > Orthosia > Orthosia incerta. The sequence goes on from OX411748.1 coordinate 16,649,335, forward strand.
TTGATAACTTAATTATATCCGAGTTTGTAGTTTGTAACTGTATTACGCTGGATTGTTCAAGTTTGAGTCTGGTTTTAAAATAATGACCTGTGACTTTAGTCTACGTTTCTGTCAAATTCTGTCTTGTCCCTTTTGTCGTTTACACACGCAGTTATGTACTTAAAATGATACCTGCATCTTGTCTATATAGATGATATTGCAATCAATTGTTTCTGTAAAAATATAGATAGTTTCAAAATAATCAATACATATAATAAATCTGTAGAAAAATAATTTTTGTACATCGAAAAAAAATAAAAATAAAATAGCCAGGGTGTTAAAGGATAACCAACAGAACACATTTCCAGCATTTTTGGAATTTTTGTCTATTTGTCTGTTTATTTGTGCACGCATCACGTGAAATGTACGAAACCAATGTAGATAACTTTTATACATAAAAATTGTGCGTAACTTGAAGAATTACTCAGTTTTTTTTTTCATCGCAATCGGTTCATTCTATCAAAAGTTAGATAAATTTAAAGTGTTCAAGAAGTAAAATTATCACAGCACACGCAATTCAGTTGCTCGGATAGTTGAACTCGCTATTCGATAGATGGCGTTGTGCATTTAAAGTCATTTTCTGAATCGCGGTGTTAAGATTCTACGCGAAGGAATGACACTACAAAAAAAATGGTATGTAGTATGTAGGTGTAGGTATGTAGGTGTAGGTATGTAGGTGTAGGTATGTAGGGTAGGCAGGAAGGTAAGTAGGGTAGGGTTGGCACTTTGGCAGGCAGACGACGGGAGCGAAGCCGCGGGCACAGCTAGTGTTTCATAATATTCTACTAATTGGTCTTCTAATCATTTTAGTTGCGTATCGTTTCCAGATGGTCGACGTTCACACGTTACATAGATTTTAATTAAAATTTCAATCGACAATTACGCCACAAGTCATAACAAGATTTAACGTCCAGGCATGTCATAACATCGGCAAGACAGGTCAAATTACCATCGAAATGACTAACAATCCTTCAATGTCGTCACATCATTATTTTTACGGCCGTACTTAAAACTTTGGAATTATCATTAAATACAACTTTGGAAACATATTAAACCTCTGCAAATCAGGTTGAGTTTACGATCAAGGGACCCAAAGAATTTATTAAACCAAACCGTACTATTTACGATTCGCACAGCAATCTATAACTCACGAACAGGAAAATGCTATCCTTACGATTTCATTACAATAAATCTCATGGCCCGAGTTATAAAGTTTTGTGTCGATCGAAACTATACTAAGTAGATAATGTACTCTGGTCAGACCATTCTTTACCTTGTTATAAGATGCCCAAGTGAAATTAAGCTCGAAGGTCATAAAGATAAGGTTGATAATCAAGTATTGAAATATTTTACCCTACAACTTTGAGTATTTGATAAGTGCAGCCTGATAAGTTGCAAGCGATAATTGACCCATTATTTAAAGGGAAATGATAAGTTTAAATCTCGCTCTAGTATCTTAGGACTGTGATTGGAATTCCATCAGGTTAAGAAAACAAGAACAGAATCAAGATTGTGTACTACGATTCTTTGTGTATCTTATCGGAATAAATATTTACGATCACGATATAAACGTTTTAGGTAAATTGATCGTTTTGTAATTTGGTTATCGGGAGTTTGGTTCCTTGTTAGATTAGAGTGCAAGATATTAATTCAATAGTAATAAATTCTCACATTAGGCCCCAGCCTAATGTGAGTCAAATGAATGTAAATATTTACAGTTAGAGAAGTGACTTTGATATACTATCTTGATTAGGCAGTTGTGACCCGTGAGAGTCAATGAAAAAGATAAAACAATTCAGTCGAAATTAATTTAAATAGAATAGCTAGCATAATCAGCCTACAATGTTCTCACTGCAGCATGCTGGGACAAAGGCCTCCTCTCTTTGAGAAGGAGTGGGCCGTAATCCACCACACGGGTCCGGTGCAGATTGGTAGACATCACATATTTGTATTTTTTTGGTTATAGAACATGTCAGGTAAAAGAAATTTTAAAATATATTTTTTATAGTCGATATGCTCGCGTTCGACCACTATCTCGCCTGATGGTAAGCGATGACGTGGACTACGATGAAGCACGCTTGCCTAGAAGTAATCTATTCACTCTTGAATAAAAGACCCAAAGGTTGTAGCTATTAGGGAACAAAGACTCCGGCAGGGAATTCCACTCCTTAGCTTTGCGCACAATGAAAGTATTAGCAAAACGCTTTGTGCGTATGGGTGGGATGTCCACCATGTACCGATGGCGCATGGCCGTACATCTTGTTGTCCGATGATGGAAAGGGCTAGGCGGAATCAAATTTTGCACTTAGGTCGCACACAAAAACCGAAAGGCAACTCGGCGTCGATGTTCGGGGCTCTGGAGCTTTGACGCGACCAGTGCATCGTTGCCAAAAAGCCTCTTGGCCCCTCTGTCAATCAAATCAAGTGCACCAAGCTGGTATTTGGTACATTCGTCCCAGAGGTGAGAGCAGTACTCATGCATGACCGAACTTTCGCTTTATACAAGTTGAGCAGTTGTGAATAATGATATAGTACCTAGACTACCGAGCTCTGCTAGGGTGAAAATAGAAAAAACGACGTTTTCTAAAAATAAAACCTAGCTAGATCGATTTATCGACCCCGAAACCCCCAGCATACTAAATTTCATGAAAATCGTTGGAGCCGTTTCCGAGATTCAGATTATATATACACATACAAAAATTGCTCGTTAAAGGTATTAGATTAGCTAAATGATGCAGAATGTAAATAAAAATCTCCTCATTACAAGCTTGCTCTACATTCCCTATTCCCATTTAACCGTTTACCTAAAAAAGACTCTATACTTGAACACATTTATAGAATCATAAAACGATTTTACGATCCCAAACCATAATCCAAACATAAAATTATAAACGTTATGTATCGGAGCAACCGAAAATCATAAATCGGAGTTTTCGTAACATAAAATACATGTTTTCTATTGAGGGTGGGCATAGTAAGACTTAAAATAGCTGTGCAAGTGAACAGTTAGAGTTAAATATTGTGCTATTGTGCCTTTAATGTCTGTAAGGTGCATATAAACTGGTTTAGTGATGTTTTCAATGCACTAGTCAATTTATGTCTTGTCATCCTTCAAACAAAAACAGCTATGTAGTTCTTTGTAGGTGTCTATTGTTAAAATGGATATTATTTATTAGTAAATGCACACAAACTCTTTTACCCGACTGCCCCAGAAGTATGAAAAGTATTTTTCTCCTTTTGTTCCAATTCAGTGTTACTGTCCTCGACAAATTGTTTCATGTATTGGTTCCAGTCCGTCCGATCCTGCCAGTATCCACCATCTGTCTACGAAGGAAAAAATGCAGCCAGAACATTTGCTCCAATTCATCCTATACCAAGACCATCTGATATTTTGATTCTAATATTATTTGCTAAACGTGATTCACTTGTAATATAAAGTATTAAGATCTAATACTTATTACCAACGGTTAGATCCCTGACAATAGTTTCTGTTCCTATTGTTAACGACACGTACCCTCTACGTCATTTTGACTGCGATCGTGCTAATACGGTTACGGTGAAACGCATCTGCCCTCAATAATGGATTTTGTACGGTATTATGCAATTATTGAATCGGTTTTATCGTTCAATGTTGATTGTTATTTAGAGCAAAGTTATTGGAGTCCTTTGTGTGTGAAAGTGTAACAATTGTTTGGCAGCTTTCGTCGAAAGTTTATGAATGAGACAAAGTTAATTTGAAATTAAACCTAAAATATTAACTTCTACAAGTGCTTCTAAGTACAACTAACTATAATGCAAGTTTTATTTCAATTGCAAATTTCGTATTTCGAATACTATCAAAATATTAGTTTTCAAATAAAGTTTATGAAAGCAAATACATTCGTTACAATCTCTCAATTCACTCTGAAATATAAAATAAAATATCATAAATTTCAGAATCAAATGGAACTCAACAATTTATTTGATCCAACGAAAACTTATGAAGCTAATAATCATTAATACGAAGAATACAAAAAGGCGAAGACAGATTCGTACTGAAATGTTTACGAGAAAGAGACGTTCGTTATGACAAGTACTGTAAAGTATGAAATGAGATATACGCAGTCTATTTTAATTTGGAACATGTTTAGTATATTGAATTTCTTCTTGATTTGTATATTCATCAACTAGATAAAATATTTTGAAGATATTCTTATCATGTATCGCAGATATTTTATTGAAATGATTTACAAGGCAGACGTGAATGGAAACGCCGGGAGGGGACGCCCTAGAAAAACATACATAGACCTTATAGGTGATGTTCTTCAGAAATACCAGGTGCGCAGTACTCATAACCGGCGTGTGTGTATGACTAGATGTATGAATGTGAGTGAAGCAAAAGAAGTATGTAAGGATCGTAGCAGGTGGCGTTCTGTAGTTTTTGCCTACCCCCATGGGAAAAAGGCGTGAGTATACATAAACTAGGCGTGAGTATGATTTAAAACTGAATAATTAAAAACCACGTTTTCAGATTAATTCTTTATAAAGGATGGCGAGAAAACATTCCATTGTAAGGCCCGTTTACAGATTTAAAATTCTCATGAGCAAATACCTGGATCTAGAAAGTTTCTGTTAGAATTTAACGTAGTTAGAACTAACCCTCATATCTGAAAACAAAACACTCGCGTAGCTTGCGAAGCGATGCGATCAGCTGAAAATTAATGAAAGATTTAAATAAAATGGGCCAGCAACGACCACTGTGTAAAGGCATGGCACGGATCTTAAAAAAAGTCTCAGTAAGGCAGATCGTCAAACTCGCTATAAATAAAGCGAAGCGGGGAAGGTTCAAATGAATTCGCCATTCAATATCACGCTACATTTTCTTTTAATCTGTTTAAATGACGACAAATTTACTGCTTCAGATTTTCATTTAACGTTCTAAATATTTTCGTCCGTTTTTTAGTGGCCCGCGTCGGAATTGGGAAAACGATTCGTGGAAAATCTTCTGTATTCAATTCGGATACTGTGCCTGTCCCTGTGATCATTTTCATTTCTTTAGCAGTTCTTGGAAGTCCATAACTATCCCTTTTTGTGCGTTTCCTTACCTTTGGATGTATTCGAGGAGTCTTCAAATCCAGCCAGAAATATTTTTCTGCCAGTCATCATGCTATCGGACCTGAACGTTACCTACCTTCTTACTTACGGTTATAATAAAGTCAAGAGCAACTTGTAGTTGGAATTGGTTCAACCCTTTTATCATTTCTTATCTTTTCAAATATAAATCGATTATGATATAAAATACGGATGTATTGTTCCAATTAACACTAAAATCTTTTAATACACGGAGCGTTGACGCAATTTCTTCTTCAGATCAACTCTCGGTTTTATCTGACAATAAAGCAGATAGGTATCAGTCTGTTTAAAGACAGTTTATTGTAACAACCATAGAACAGAGAAAACCGGCAGCAACTAGAGGCGCCTTAATTTGTAATGTTCGTGTTTTGAGGAGCGCAGCTTTCACAGGCATAGTTAAAATGCTCAATGATCGTTAGTTTCTATGCTTGCGAATTCACCCGCGTCAAACTCGTAAAACAAAACAAGTTTTTTTTTTACGAGTGGTTCCATTTTTTTTCGAAAATAAAGGTAAACTAAGTTACTCCTATCTGGTAGTGTAAGTCCTGTCAAAATCCATCAGGTTGTTTTGGAGTTTAGCGGAAACAAACAGAAAAAATAACTACCGAATATACTTTCATATGTATTTAGTAACTAGCGGACGCCTCGCGGTTTCACCCGCGTAGTTCCCGTTTCCGTAGGAATACAGATTCCTACGGAAACGGGAACTCCGCGGGTATAAAAAGTAGCCTATGTTACCCGGGGATAGTGTAGCTTACCAACGGTGAAAAAATTTTTGAAATTGGTCCAGTAGTTTTTAATTTTATTCTTTAAATAAAAATACAAATCTTTCCTCTTTATACTTTTAGTACTCGTATAGATATAGAAAAGCTCTTATTTTTACATTACAAACAGACATAATTTCATTCATTTGTATGTATGCATTGTAATTGTATTGTCTAGATCTCACTCACTGACACCCTTTGGTTATTATATGGAAAGTATTGACAATATTTTCTCTAGCAGTGATAAACTGAGGCCGTGACTGAGGTGTCTCCGTGCTCTGTGGCAACAACCATTTCTCTGAAATGAACTCCGTATTCGCTTTTCATTGCTCGTTTAGAGAGACGAGTCTAATAATGGACTGGTGTTCAGCCAGCAACATGATCAGTTTGCGATCGTTTGTTAGCTATTAATATGGCGTTTCGTGTTAATTTGGTTATAGATGAGATTCAGGACTAGTAAGGAGATTGGTTTTGGATCAGTTTAACTCAGTGATTGGCACAAATACAAAGCTAATAAAAAAGCAAATGCATAGATCTATACTGAATGTTATTTAAAAATTGGGAACAAAATAAATCGAAAAATGTTATGCATGTTGGTGTAAATCTTTACAAAAACTTAAAGAAACACTCATAAATAGCCATTTAGGTTTATTTTAAATAAATAAGTTAATTAAAATAATCAAAAAACCCAACTGCTTAGTAAGCGAACTAAAAAGGCGTAATTAGGAAGAAAATCATTCTGTGCAGTCTGAGGATACATAATCACTAGCTGGCTGACCAAAATCGGATTACCTATCCTCCGACTGCCCAGCATAATTTTCTTCTTTTTTAGATATTTTAGTTCGCTTCTTAAGCAGTCGGGTTTTCGTTTTTTATAATAAACTTTTTTGATTTATAAGTTTTTAGTTAACATTTTTTTTTAGAATTAGGTAGATTTGGGATACAGAAAATTGGACTATAGCGAACCAAATTTGAATGTAGCCAGTAAGCTTTGCAAGATTAAGACGAGGCGATTGACGTAAGATCCATCAAAATCAGCCAACGCTTTTGGTGGCTGATAAACACATAACCCTCCTTCGGCAGTAGGGTAAAAAAATAAGGCGCATCGTTTTAAGTCCTTCCACAAGGTATTCCGATAACCTGATGAGTATATTGGATACAAAAAGCACAGGAGTGGTCCGTGAGGCGATACATAAAGGAGGCGTACATACAGCAGTCAACTTCTTATTGCTAAAAAGATGATGATGATGAGTAAATCCAACTGAAAAGCGAAGAACCGTCTTTCTATCAATCACCGGTCAAGCAAGTTTGATTACAAAACACACCTTGTATAATTGCATGACGTCACTGCACACTATTTGCTTTCCCACGTTGGTGTCCAAGCGACTAAACAGTTTAATACACGGCTAACGTTTAATGAACAAGTCATTAGCCCTGAATTAAGGTTAACGTTCAGTATTTACAGCTGTTTATTTACACTGTGGTGCCATGAATTTGGGTATTGTTAAAATGAAGTTAAAGAGGCAATGAGGTTAAATGTTTTGTGAATGGGTGCTATTTCATTTGAACTGACTTGGAAGAGAGATTAGGATCAAAATAAACATACTGTATTGTCGTTTTAGTTGTTTCAATACTCATTAGTTACCTCGTTAGTCTCGAACCAGTCTGTCGGTTTTTTATAGGTTACATTTCGGGGAGTGTGCGATGGAATTCCATGAACTAATTCCTCCTAGCCCGTTCCATCATCGGACTACAAGACGTACGGCGATGCGTCATCGGTACATGGTGGACATCCCACCCATACGCACCAAGTCCGTGTATTTCCTGATAGCTACAACCTGGGAGTCTTTATGTCAAGAGTGAATAGGTGTCTTCTAGGTAAGCGTGCTACATCGTCGACCACATCACCACTTACCATCAGGTGAGATAGTGGTCAAGCGCGAGCCTATCAATAATAAAAAAATAATAAAAACCATTGGATGAATTACAACGGTCCCACGAGCGGCTGTGTGTTTCCTGCAGGCTTATTACGTAAGCAACAGAAATCAGCAATCATCGCGCGATCAAACGGTTTATGTTATAAAAGTCGGAATTACCTTCAGTGTAGATATGGTAGGTCCTAAACAATCGGTTACTAATCGCTCGCTGTTTGTCAAATGCACATATTTCTAAAATAAACCGCCAAAAACTAAAACTTCTGAATTGAAGAGCAATTATTGTGCAAAAATCGCTATCATTTTGCTCTTGCAAGATACGTAATAAACCTGCCGAATTGAGAAAAATTGACTTTTCTTTATGAAAATTCACTGTAGACCTATATTTATGTTGGTTCATTCCAATGTTATATTGCTATATACAGATACAATCCTTCAAATCTATACATGGCAACAAAACAGAGTGTTCTATACATTTCTGAGTACTGCCCCAGGGAATTAAATACTAGTGTGATTTTGCCTACGTTATTCAGTAAAGTGATCGACATAAAAGGTTTTACCCTACTTCGATAGCCAATCCATTTAGCCGGTCTTGATTGTCATTTATTTCTTCATCATACTATTCATCGAATGTTACTATGAGCGGCTGCTCAGCGTGTTTAATCTTGAGTTTGAGCCAGATTGGGCAATGTGGGTTTTTTTGTTAGCTGGACTGGCCGTAATCTAAATTTATAGGTTCCCGAATATAGATTCGCACCTTATAACATAGGACTAAATCGTATCTAAGTTCTTTATACAAATCTGTGAATTGCTTCAGGGGAATACCGATGTGATTTTAGTACCCTACTGTGATCGCCAATCCATTTAGTCAGCTTGATTGTCAGTTTATAGTCCTCTAGCTAGCGTTTATTGAAACGGCCTAGATTAGGCCATATTCAACGGATGACAGATGTGAATTACGTGCCTTAGTTAAGGCCAATTTATACACTGACAAGTGTGCATAATTAGCAGAGAGTTATGATAGGAGTAGTAAATTGATTATTGCAGATTTTCAATTGGAACTGGCCTCGTTTCTGTTTTATTTTCGTTGACTGATGCTCATGCATACTACGTTACCATGGAGAAATAGCGCAGTTATTTGGGACTCCAACCCACTAAAACTCCACGGTGTGCTCCTGTGCCTTGCGGGAACACGGGCACGCATTAGCACTCATCTGTAAACTCGCCGCGGATGTCCGTCACTGGACCTAGAGGGGAGTAACCTCCATCACCGGCTCACTATAACACATTGCACGCCGTGACCACCCCAGGGACCAAACTAGCTCTTGGGCGCCAGACGACCGCGTGTATGGCAGCCTTGGAGTTGGGATTGGTCCTGGGTTCGATTCTGGTTTCGAGCAAAGTGTCATTCGGTTCTGTCATATAGAGTTTTTCAGTAGTTGTCTAGAGACTGAATTTGTGCCTGGTTCATAGCATCAGATAAAATAAAAAAAAGCAATAGGCTCGCCCTTTAGTGCGTGGGACTTTAACATTACGCCCGAAAGTTTCGGGCGTAATGTTAAAGTCCCATGCCCAAACATGGGCCTACTATATATATATACACATCATCTAACCCTTCGGGCTATAGAGATTTTATTATTATAATATGTAGGTATGTTATGTAGCTCCGCCTAAGCAAAGTTGATATTATTCCAAAACATCTCTTCTAACTTAAACAAGGCGGTTTATTACTGAAGATCTCAATAGGAAAGCTCACTGAACTTCGCAGGCACTGCTAGACAGTTACCACATTATTCAGCCAGGCTGCGAAGCTATCCATCAGGAGGGCGACGTTCACTTGGCATGTCTGATTGGCTACCTTACCCTGACGTTATCTAGTCTTTCGTGCTGGCTCTTGGAATTCTGCTAACCAATCAGTAACAAGAACCTCATTTGTTTTAACAACGTCAGCTGGTTATAGTTGTTGCGTTTTAGCATGGCAATAGCGGTCATTGACCTATCTACGTTTATTGACATTCTTCATTTTAAAATAGAAATTAATCTCAGTCATCCTCAAATTGTTTTTACTACTGAAAAACGATACATAGTTCAAAGAGATTGAGGTTGATACCGATTTCCCCTCCACCTCCACAAGTGCAAAACTACTGCATGAAATCGTGCCACTAAAAATGGCCTCAAAACCTAGTCTTTGTCAAGCTTGAAGTTTGCCAACAAGCAATGGAGCACAGTATTATGGAACTTGGGTTAACAGACCGCGTTAGGAACTCTGTGCTTAGTTCAAAACAAACCCCTAAAAGCACAGTCAAGCTAAAATGGAATGGATACGTCTGTCGCATGTTGAACTGTCCATGGGCTAAATCAGACAGAATGTGTGTCCCGGTAAATATCCACTGACATCGTGTCAGATCCAGGCAAAGATAGCGGTAAGATCTTGGCGCCTATTGACGGGATTGGTCCACTTATGCCCAAAACCGGGTGTATTGGAAAGAATAAAGTGAGGACTTTGCCCGCAGTAGGACAAAACATCCTGGAAATAAAATAAGATAAATGTCGTTAATTCAGTGTTAAAATAACAGAAAATACCAATGAAATTCACGTCACTTTTCATTACAATCCTACGCTTCTAAACCTTTATCCATACGACTTAAACACCTCCTGATTACCATTAATTCGTTTCAAACTCGCCGCTACTCTGTGACAAACATAACAAGGTATAATGAGACATAAGACGGGCAAACCCGTATACCCCACGTCATGTCAACATCAGGTTCTGCTATTCAATACAATCGCTTATTGGCTGTATAATAGTTGTATGAGTGACAAGCCCGCATCACGAATGAATACAATGTAATGTATGTGTAATGTCTTTTAGTGACACTTTGAGTCCTCGGTTTGGGAAACAGATACGAGTACAAGTTGTTGTTTTTTTGCCGAAAAGTTTTGAAGAAGTAGCAGTATTGCTTCTGAAAAATCAAAACTGAGCAACACCTACCGCGGGTGTAACGAAGAAAAATTAAGAATTATGCCAGATATATTTTAGTTTAGGTATCTTTCTTTGTATTTTTGTCATTCAATAGTCCTAAACTATACTGGTCTCGTTCAAAACATCAATTATTTAATCAACATTTCAATAACAAATTGATTAAATTATTATTATAATACAAATAGGTTTATAATAGTTACCCTTGATGATTAGAAATGATGACATTTCTAGTACTAGAAATATTTAAGTATTCATTCAAAAAAATACGAAGAATTTGAGATAAATGAAGACATGTGACATCCACCAACCCGCAATGGGCCTGCGTGGTGGATTAAGGCCCATCACCTCTCGAACAGAGAGTAGGTCTGCGTCCGAGAAGTGGGAACATTAATAGGCTGATGATGATGATGATGATCTTTCTTTGTGCGTAACGCAGTGTTGGAAGACATCTCGCAATATTGACCGCTGAACTAAATAAACTGGTGAAAGCTGTGTGCGAATCTGCTTGATGTAAGTCGCAAAGGACCTGTCTATGTTACAACGCTTGGGGAAGGCCTATGTCCAACACTGGATGTCATTCGGGTGAAATGATGATTATAACGAACAATCTTTGTTTTTTAACGACCAGAAATACACCTACGACAAATGGATACTTTGTTTAGATTATGAAAGGAAAATATAAGCAGAACAAATAGTTATATCGTGCAATCGTTTTCCACTACAATAACAATGGAAGTACCTACAGAGTTTATTAGTCGTTTTGTAGGTTTGCCAAACGGACAAAGTTGTTTGGATTTGTAAGGTTTCCAGATTAGCATGTATTATTATTTATAGAGAAGCCGTATGAACCTGTCCGAGTGTCCGTCCTGTCTGCTTGGGTACGATTGAATTGTATTTATGCACGTTTGTTTGTACAAATTCTTACTTTGATAATATTGAACTGAATAAGCTTCTGATATCATAACACAGTAACACACACTTTTTTGTGGCTAAAATGTACCTTTCGAAGTTTATCTTGAATATCGCTGAAATCGGTGAAGGAAAACATCGTCAGAAAACCTGGTCTTTAAGGTTAATAAAAGTTTGAAATCGCCAAACCATCTTGAGCAAGCGTGGTGATCAATGCTCGTGCCTTCTCTGTACGGGAAGAGGCCTATGGCCTGCACTGCGACAGTTACAGCCTGGTATGATTAATATAACAAATACCTAAATCTAGCCAGAGCACCCTGCGTGCCAGAAGAAGAATCGCATACTTAAGTAGTAATGTTTATGGGTGTTAAGTAGACACCTATAAATAAAAATGTCCTTATTAAGTATAAAACAATATGGAAAACTTCAATACTAAATGTAAATACACCCATAAACACAAACAACTCACTCCTTTTTCCTAACAACACAAAATCAGTACTAACAACCAAACAAAAGACACTCACTACATTACACCTCAAAACAAAGCTCATAAATCAATTGCCAACAATACATACAGAACATAGACCTTCCAGTTAGATTCGCGAATATAACAAAAGTATGAAAATGAACGAGGTACGCCATCAATCATCGGGGTACAAAATTAAACGTCACACGCGCGTTGGGCCCCGGACCCTGGACTGGACGCGTGTGGCGCAGGTTAATGATGATACAGAGGTTACTTAAGAGAAGATTGTTGGCATGGGAAATATTTTTGGAGGCAATCATAGGAATGGAGATTAAGAAGTGATGGACTAGGAAAATGATGGGCTTTATGAAACTAGGGAGATGAATGAAAGTACTGACAATATAAATATGACACATACAGGAATAGAAGTTAAACAATACTATAAAAGCTTTAAAGTTAAAAAAAACCCTAACCTTTGATATAATAGTATTATGCATAGCAATAAACTTAACTCATAAATGAAGGCTCTAATAAATGAGGTAACTGCAGATAAAACAAATCTCAAACTCATAGCGATCATAATATTTGAAGACATAAAATAGTTAATTAAACAAACATTCAACTTACAAAACTAAATATTCTCAAAGGTTACTCCAACGTTAATCTTACGAAACAAACTAAAAGCACATCACAGAATTAATCATGCATGCGGCACGTCAACGGTTCAACACTCACGAGTTGACGTTTCACGTATATTCTCTATAATCTCACAGTCACCTACATTCTACAACCATCTACCAACGACTCATTAATACTACATTTGTCTCATCAAAAGACAGAATTCCTCCTTCACTCACCGTTATTAATATTGTATCAGCATAATTATTTTCATCCTTTTCAAGATCAAATGTGACAGGATCGTAATTAGATTTATTATCACCAAGTGAATGTTCTAAAATGATTTTGTAATATAATTTTATTAATACGCCATGACAAATTATCTTGTGAATTGCATTATATGTTCAATGAACGTCGTTTGTCAATGTGCTATATTTTAGACACAATAATTTTCTTATTCTAATTCCAGTTGCCACTAATATAATTTTGATTGCAATATCAATTAATGTCAAGGTAGGCCTGTGTTTGTTTAGAAGGCACACAATCGAAATCAATTGTAACGAAATAATGAGAAATGCCTACAGTCAATCCTGTTCCACAAATCTATATACATTACCTATATAGTGATTGCAGTAGCTAGTCTATTTTAAAATAAGCCTTCGTTAGCAGTGCCTGCACCAACGCATTTGTCGAAAATATTCCAATGATTGAGGCAAAATTGTATCATTCTGGATTTCATTTTGAAGTATTTAGGTACTTGTGTAGCAGTGGTGACCCAGTTGTAACACCGCAACTTACAAGTTGCAGGTCGTGGGTTCGAACCCAGGCAAGCGCTTTACTTTGTGTAAATTATTTCATCACCGCTGCTCTCAAAACGTTGAAAAAACATCGTGAGGAGACCTGATATCCACCATCCCGCACTGGGCCCGCGTGATGGATTAAGGCCCATTTCCTCTCACAGTGAGTAGGCCTGTGTCCCAGCAGTGGGAACATTAATAGGTTGATGATGAGGTACTTGTCAATCACCTTAAGAAGGAAAACGCAAAAAAATATCTAACGAATCTATCAATAACTAGCTCTAGCTTTAGCTTGAAACTTTGATAGAGGTGTTCTAAATTATAATGATTAAAAGTTGTAAGAATGCTTCATGCATTTTCTTTGATTTTATACTATCACTAATTCAATTCTGATTGTAGTACCGTATTATGTCAAGGCGGAACTCTGCTTACAAATAAATTACAGTATTGGAACTACAAAGGCAGTAGGTAAGTAATCAAGATAATGACGTTAACAAATGAGTATTATTAGGATAGCTGGTGTAGGTATAGCTTCTATAGAAGCGGCTTATTAAGTCTTATCAACATAATTCCTGTTCACAATGTTATAATGTTACCAGCTTCTGCCAGCAGCTTCGCCCGCGTGAATATCGAAAATTATCCCAATGAGAAGTACTCCCGGGATAAAAAGTATCACATGTGCTATTCCAGACCATAAAAATCTATCTCTGTGCCACACTAGAAGATATTATACACTTATTGACGGAATGTGTCAGATTTCAGTCTGCGAGAGAGGTTCTACTAAGAGAGCTCGAGACAAATATATACGATGTTGGTATGTTTCATCATATTTTGTCGACACCTAACTCTAGTGCGCAGAGGTGGCCCAGTGGTATCGGCCGCGACTTACAAGTTGTAGGTCGTGGGTTCGAGCCCAGGCAGGCGCTTCACTTTGTGTAAATTATTTCATCACCACTGCTCTCAAAACGGTGAAGGAAACCATCATGAGGAAACCGGTATGTCCTAGAACCAAAAATTCGAAGACATGTGACATCCACCAACCCGCACTGGGCCCGCGTGGTGGATTACGGCCCATTCCCTCTCACAGAAGAAAGAAGAGAAGTGGGAACATTAATAGGCTGATGATGTGATGTGATGTGATGTGTAAATCTAGTGCTGCATATAGATTAATTAAGTTTGTGTTGTTACGTTTTACGTTATAAGGTCCGATGGGACTAACATATACATTATATACATTTGTATAAAAGTCCCTAATTAAAAATAAAGAGAAAAAAAATCTCTGTGCCAAATTTCAGTCAGATCCGTTCAATAGTTTTTGCGTGATCTTTTACGCAAGAACTACTAAACGGATACTCTTGTAACAAAGACACACACTCATAAACTTTCACTTTTATAATATTAGTAGGATAGAATATTTTGAATAGACCTCTTTACATCATTTTACCAACTTCAAGAAAAAAGGACGTAATCAATTCGACACGTATGTACGTAATATTGTTGCAATTGCACAATATTCACATATGCAACTCTGTATAGGCTTCTAAACACGTGTGCCAAATTTTATAAATGTATGTATGTATGCTTGTATGTTTGTGTGCTTGTATGTTTGTATGTATTCGGCTCGTAATCATTCTTTTTTTATTGGATTAGGTATCTCTCAACTTAGGAAACAGTACAAGTTTCATCAAATTCAGATGTGATCAGTCGGTGTTGAAAATGATAAAAACAAGAGGTACCACCATAAGACACCGACTTCCAAAACGAAAGTTATTTTTGTAGTATTTAGTGTTTTCTTTAGAAGTCGGTTTAGTTTTTTGTAAAAATGATTTTTATTAAAACAATATGAAGCGTAGTCAGTCACCTTGATCCATTTCTAACGAAATTTAAGTTATAATTGAGTCTTCATAGTCTATCTTGGTAGGTAGTTTACAATAGGCTGAAATGTTTATAACCTCCTGAATAATATGCTTATTTAGCCCCGAATACATCCCACGCTTAGAATTCGTGGCAAACTTTCTTTGCCGACTGGATTTAACTCCCTTGGGTGGTTACGTGTTCAGGTATCATATAGGTACATGTTGGAATACTTGAATTATTTCTATCTAATGTTGTCTCACCGAAAGTTAGTTTTCAAATAAGTCTAAGAAATACATCCTTATGTAGAAAGTCATTCTCAAATTCAGTTTCCAAATCTTTTAACACATCCGAGAGGTTTCTTCAATCGCGAGTCTGAGATTGGAGAGTCTATCTCAGTCGAGTTTGTAGAATATATTTCCAGAGTTAGAGTCAATAAATTCGGAGATTTGCGTCTCACCCTGCCACACACCTGGTTTTAAATTCAAACCCTAGGCATCCAGAACTTGGCAGTCAATCAGGACATTTTTATATTATATCCACGTACAGCTTGGTTGACACCCAAGTATTTTATTTTCAACATAGCTTTTTCGTGACATAAAGTGCAAATTAGCTTACAGCTGACCCAGACGTCTAGAGATGATTATTTGTGAGCAGATGTAAATAAAGTCATTATGATATAACCCACTCTTTCAACTTTAAAACACGACACTAATAATATACTTAACCAATCGAATTTAATAGGATCATTCTCACCTTAATTCAACGATAAACCACAGAACAGATAAACACGTGTTACCAACATGCGGAACACATAAATAATACGCTATATTCAACTTAATCCACGATAATGGTCCAACATATAAAATAATACAGGTTAAAATTATAACGTTGAACCCATAAAGGGGGATTAAAGGGGACGCGCGTTGACGTAGAGTTACACCCGGTTGAATTACAACTGGGACCAATGTTATGTATGTTACAGTTTCGGTTGCATTATTGGAAACAGTTTTGGAAGCAATAATAAAGGGTTATCACTGAACTTTTGAGTTTATATTGTGGATTTTCGGAGACTATTTTAAGGGAACAGAATAATGTGATGTAGAAAAATCACATTTAGTAAACCAATATGCAAATTAGCTAGTAAAACAATCTACCTAGCTTCGCCCACCAATGTTGGAGTCGGCTTCAAGTCTAACCGGATGCATGGTTGGATGCATGATTGGTTTTACATGGAGCGACTGCCTATCTAACCACCACAGCCCATTAAGGCCGTACCCTGACCAAAAAATCAGCATGAGATATGGGCATTCCTATTGGCCTAGCGGCACTGGTGGCGCATGAATTGCAGTAGTGAATACGCCCAGGTTTTAAAAAAAACTTTCAAAATGTTCGTTATCAAATTGTCTATCCATTAGTGTTAGTACAAAAAATAATTAATGAACACTTTATGAGGAGATGCATGCTATCAATAAATATTTATTTCTCATTTTTATGGTTTTGTTGGAAGGTGATTAGTGAAACATATACAACTTTAAAAAAAAAAATATCCAACCATTTTAGAAACAATATTATGTAGAAATTTAACCTATTTTTATTAATTGATATTTCTTTTTGAATAAAGAGTAGATAGCTCTTAAAAACTGCACAAAAACGACCAGCGCGGCGTTTTGCTCGGGGAGGTTTCTTAACTGGGTAACACGATACACCTAGGCAAGACTGTAAATTAGTTAGTAGTGTGTTTTATTTCAATAATTTTATATACGAAAAATAGTGTTTAACATAGACACATACATGCGTTTGATACCTAACCGTAAAGCCTTAAATTTTAATCAACACTTTGTACAAGTTTCATCATTAAAATGTAAAAAAATCAAAATGACAAATGGTTTACAGCAAAATATTTTACGGCTGTAAATTATGACCAATTTCATTTGAAATAAAAATAATAATCACCAAGATGAGAAATTATTAAACAAATACAAAAGTGAATATATCAAGCGGCGCATCAAAGCGTCGACGATGATATATTTGTTTCGTGCGCACGCGCAAGTAAATGGGACCGAATAAATCAATCGTTAAGGCAAAGACTATGAATAAAATGTACGAAGTTTAATGTTGGTGTGGTTTCATTAGACATGTTTGTTAAAAATCGAGAGATTGTATTTTTATTAAAGTTAACTATAAATATTATAGTAAAAGTGCTTAGTAATTTTATAATTAACGACCTCAATACTAAGATAACATAATATTACTACTACATACCTACTTAAAACAAAAAAGTTTTAAGTAGGTATGTACGGACCCAGTGCGAATTTTTGGTTTTAGGACATGTCGGATTACTTTGTGTAAATTATTTCATCACCACTGCTCTGAAAATTAAATAATATCAGATTATAATTTCACGTCTTCTTCTTCTTCTTTCGTGTCGATCAACTCAAACTATACAACCGTTCAGATTTTGTCCGACCAGTATGCAGCCACTCGGACAGCTCTATCATTTGCCACGTTCAAATCTCGTAAGGTACAGGTGGTCGGGCACGAAGGGCAGACAAGGAGGTGGGCCATATCTTGCGAAGGGGCTCCACACTGTGTTTTGGAAGTGTCTATTATATTCCATTTGGCCAAGTTGCTTTTACAGCGGCCAACCTGGGTCCGCAATCAGTTTAGGGATTTCCAGATTTGCCACTGCAGTTCGCTTCCAGGGGGCAGACTCTCTGCCGGAGTGATGAATTGTGGAGGAGTAGGGTGTATTTGTTTCCATAATTTACATCTCTCGTCAGTTGCGCTGGCTTTCGAGGAGGTCGTATGTCTGAAGAAGCTCTTACGACTCTATGACTCAAACTCATAATGTCACGTAAGACAAGATCAAAGGATTCTGTATTATATATTATATTATGTAGGTAGCAGCTTTCTTGTTAATAAACTTATATAATGTTGATCCTTTCATGTGTGGGCAGTATCATAGTTAAGACCCTAGGACTAGGTTAAAAACGGGCTGGTATCCGCAACTCCACAACCAAGCGCGTATTTTGTGTACGGATAAAGGATAAAGGACTATAAATAAAATTAAGCTTCTGTATTTGCCTCATAACAATAATGAAAATCTTCCTTTCATGACAATAATACGATTTTTTTATTGATATTTTAACACTTTGGAGGCTGCAATAGCCGAAGAAATTGCTACCATATTTAAAAGCTTTTTATTACTTTGCAAACAATGCCTCACCTAACACAATTTTTTTTTAAAAGCGGGATATTTACCATGTTTACTGTTTGTTGCGAGTTCCCGATATTTCGTTGCTGTTGCAAGCACCATGATCACGGATAAACTGAAGTCATTGCGAGTGGGTGTTTATGAGGAGACAAAACGGTCTACCCTCTTTCTTGTTCGTTTTTTGCACTCAGTACCAGCTACCATTGCAACAGCACCGAAATATCGGGAACTCGCAACAAACAGTAAACATGGTAAATATCTCGCTTTTAATGTTAATGTTAGTGACCATGACAGTTTAAAACTTATAATGTCTTAAACTCACCTTTTGTCGCGCTATCTGTACAACACCTGTCTTTAAAGACCTTTGTGAGCCAAATGATAATGCTGTTGGCTGGATTCTGGTCAAAATATATTTAATTTTGGAATCATCGATACGACAAAGAAGAAGATTACTTTACTTTCGTATTTGTATCCAGCAAATAGTAATCCATTTTTCATGCACTTTCTGGCATTCGATTAAGATGAACTTGGCGTACTTATAAATGCAGACGATGACGAGACGATTTCACCCATCTCCTTCACTCTTTCTTCTTCCACCAACAAACGAGCCTGTAACTTAGATAATATTTAAATACTATTGTAATATGGAGCCGGAAGGTGGCCATAACAACTCCTTAAGGTTACACTAGTCGAAAATTCTTCCATACAAACGTAGTCTAGGGATTATTCCACTGTTTGACGATGTACGTTCAAAATAAAAAATGATATCAATTTGTCTCATCATTATCTAGCCCTGTATGTAAGCAAAAAAGTAAAATAAGAAAATATTTGAAAGTTATGAGCGTCGAAAGTTCCACATTTCGACACTAATTTTAAGGCATTTTTGGGCGCGAATAAATACCATAAGAAGACGGAAAATTGCAAAACGGCCTCCATACAGGGATAGATTAGTAGTTCAACAATGCAAATAATTTTATTTTGAACAGATAGATTTAGTAGTTTTTTCATGATATCTAGACTGCCAAAGGTCTGTTTATAAAATTTCGCGCGCTCGGTTTCGTCCTAAATCATTATCCATTTCGCTACAAATTTGCAAAAGTGTGTATTCGTACGCGAACTAGCTTCCTAATGCTCATCGCAGCATCTTTCTCTTCCGCACGTGTTGTCGGTTGATATAAAATGCATTTTAACCCCGCGCACAAAATAGTTCGTGCTGTTGACTAGTGTACCCTTAACTAAACAAGGTAGCACCATCGTGTTTGGGCTCATTGTGATTATTGATAGAGAGCGATAAACAAACTTGTTTTTAAAAAGATTTACACTTATTATTACAAGCTTTTATTTAGTTTCACCTGAGTGAATATAAACAAAATCAAAAATTTAAACCATTTCTCGCTGTTCAAAGTAGCTCAAATTTTGCAAACGAGCGTTTTGTTTCTCGTGTCACTACATTTTTTGATTTATAAGCATATTTTTTTAAATTTGTTTAATATTTTCAGAAATACCAAGTTAGAAAACTCGTTCGAATAAAGTTATAGAAAGCAAATTTTTAAACAAAACGTACCATATGTCCCTTCTACATTGCCTACTCTTTGCCAACCCAAATGCACGCCGTCCGTGCGACGAGGGGGCGTGATGCACACGTTCATAACTTACAAATCGTAGCAACGCACAAATTAATTGCTCCGAATTCGACGACTATACATCACAAATCAAAATCCATTGCTCGCTGTATACAGCATAACACTCCTCTATTCCTAGTAACGCCAGTAATGTATCCCAAAACAGGAACAGATATTTCAAACTGTCGCATTTATTTCAATCAGCAATAATAGAAAAGCAAATAAATCTTCGGAGGTGTCGATGTTAAGGCCAAATGGGGGAGATATTAACTTTTATTAGTGAGTTCTACAGCTGAATGATAAACGTTAATTAGTAGATATGCTAACACTCTCATTTACGGGTGTTGACAGCTTGCCAAAGAGTAATTAATTAGAATTGGAAGAACTATGGAGCAATGTTTGAACGGTAAAGGTAGAGCTAGCAAATGAGTTTTGGATTCGGTTATACGTTAGTAGTAGTAATATTGTAAAATTTTATTTCAAAAGGGACGTTGTTTTGTGTCCGTTCTCCTCACTGACCTCTATCATACAAGTACGCTGGACTAAATATATTAGATGAAATGACAGTTGATTTTTGTGCCGAATAAAAGCGCCCCACTCGAGGTTCTCAGGAACTAAAATTGACACATTTAGAGAAAGACTAATATATTCGCCTGGAAATATTATATTATTTTAACTAATACGAGTATATGAGTATTAGTAATATTTTTAAATTACACTAATATCAAAATAGTAGACTTGGCAAGGCGTATCACTCATCTACTGTATTGACTTCTCATAATATGTTGCAACTAAATATCTCACATTGGTATTAGTGATGAATGTTACATGAATGCCTAATAATCAGTAATAATATGTTAAAAAGCAATGTGTAATACTAAATTCTGGAATCATCAACATGATCATCCACAGTCCGACTTCGCCCACTGCTGAGCACAGGCCTCTCTCTTCTTGTATAAATCACCTCGTTCCTGTCTGGAATTAATTCTGGAATAATATCATGATAATTATAATTGTATTAACAAATGTTTTTAAGTCAAACAATTTATATCTGCATCTGAAGCAGAGTTGAAAACTGATGTAAGTCTTCACATCGCTGGAATGCGATGTCACTCTTATTTGCACCTTAACACTACAGAGACAGGATCTCAGGGATGAGAGCGAGAAATATATCCGTGGTAAATTATTATCCATCTCATTCGTACGCAAATATTTGTATGAATGATGTTCCAACCGAGTGAATCCAAACTATTGTAAATGTAAGTATTAACTAACTAGTACACTTGAGCGAGCAGATACTTGCTCAAATATACTAGTTTTAAGGATAAGTTGTTAGCCTATCCCCATATTTAAATCTCACTGATCTGACAGTAATGCGCTATAACTTTAGTAGCACGCTATCCACTAGTTTATATCTTGCAATCTAATTGAAAGTATTTTTCAGTTAACCTTTACAGCAAGTTTTCTATTACTTAGAAATTAATCTCAATTAAAATAATTGGGATTTTCTTTTCCTCTTACGTATTAAATTATTCTCACGTATTATTTTACCGAAGGCTATGTCCCATCTCTAATATTAGTTCCATGGAATCTCACGTTAAGTCACGTTGCTATCAGCGCCAAAATGGCGAAAATCAAATGTCTTAATTTTGTCATCGATAATATGAAGTCCAGCGTACTTGTATGATAGAGGTCAGTGGTTCTCCTCCATAGGAGAATACCTTTGTGATCACACATCTAAAATCACTTATTTCTAATTGTAAAACCTGACATTCAAAACAGCTTTTTAATAAAAAATAATTATTTGACTTCGACTTTACAAATAAAATTTGATATAGGTAACTCTTTTTTTTTCATTTCAAGAATCCGACTAGGCATAGTCTAGACGACATAGGTACAATTTGGTTGAACTTGTAATCTGCAGCTTTATAACTTCCGAGCTACCAAGGTTAGACGGAAGAAAAATAAACTCCAAAAAAGATCGACGTGTAAACGAGTATTATTATATAGACAGTCGCTGACATTCGAACGAATATTGGATTTACAGACATGATTCAACTTTCCCTGTTTATTGAATAAATAATACTGTTATACTTCTGAGGGTAATATATTTTAAAAGGTGTTAGATTAAATAAATAAACACGAATGAAAATATGTCCTTTTTCTCGTAACTCATTGAAATTAAAACTTGATGAAGATGTGTGCCATATTGTGTCCTTAGTAGCATACCTATTGTTACCCAGCCGCTCGCCGAGTCTAGGGTGGTCATTGGGACTACTGGGTGGCCCATTTTGAGCAGCCAACTTTAATGCGGCCTCATTTTCTTCTGCTTCATGTACTCGTAGCTGGCACAACATTGATTTATATTTAAGTGGGCTGAATACATAACGCTGCTTTTTTGTATTGTTAAAAACTATTTCTTCAAGTTTCATTCTGACGTTGTTATAAGTTAAAAAAATTGAGTGACCTAACTTTATTGATAAATGATCTACAGGAAAACGTGTAAGGAACACGAAAATGTAGGCTAATCTTAAGCTCGGCTGAAACTATCTAGATTTCTAAAACTTTATCTATTGTCTGGCCCGAAGCACTAACTCATGTAAATATTTATTTTACACGAGTGCTACCCCTATTTATCTGAGATAGCGCGGCAGATCACATTTCACGTAGGTTTGCAGAAGAAATCCAATCTTAGCTCGCACAATGTGGGAAGTACCGGAGACCTCACAATTGTCTGCACACATCCCACTGCTTCAGCGTGTTCCATATTAAGTTTATTTTTATTTGTTTAACTGTGTGCTGCACTTTATTTTACAGTATTTGCACTGAGTTATCTATGAAAGCGTGTGATATAAGCTAGCAGTTGTTTCAATTTGAATTGCTTACCTAATTAAAACTGAATATGAGTGTTGTCTTAATTTTCAAATGCTCCTTTTGCATCTAAAGAAAACTACACATTTACCCAAACGTGCACCTTGCTATGTAAATGCAAAGAGCATAAACCGGGACGCGTTATTGCGAAACGCTGTTTGTTTTAATGCGAACTCTGTCGCGATGTTATCGTTCTATATAATTGAATTCTGCCCGCGCCTGTCCCACCAGATGTCTTCGCTGCTGTCTCGCAGAGGTACGTTGCTATGAAATATTTGATAGGCGCCCGCTTCTGGATATGAAACTGGTCGGAATGAAGGAATGAATGTTCTTGTTTTGATCAAATTGGTTTTTGAGGTTAACGGATGTTGTATCTTTTTAGAGATTTGCTAAAACTGGATAAGAAGCCTAAATTATTTTTGTTTCTACTAAATTACTTTAAGGTAAAAGTTCGTGCCTCATGCTGCCATGCATGCTTCAAATAAAGCCAATGCTAACATTAAAATAATTTTTGTTATTAAGTATTTTGGCACTCGCACAAAACTGCATACAAAAACTAAAGTTAACGCATCCAAGCTCCTCATTAAATTGAGACCGAATATCTTCAAAACGCGTTTCTGAAACAAAGTAGTGCTTTAAATTCTTTGTCTCAAAATAAGAAATTTCACACAAAGGAGGTACCTACCTAAGTACACGTCCCCACTTTATACTTTTATTACATTCTTACCTCTCATTTTATGTAAATCGAATACCACGTTTAAACCCAGCACTCTAGATTCCTAAACATTCAGTCTCGATGTCTAAACATCCCCGACATAGTATTCAAAGATCAAAGAATTTTATTTCTCACGTCACGTAGGTATTGTATGTGCAGAATATTATGATTTCCAATACTGCAGGACAAAGTAATGCCAGTTATGCATGAACAAAATATGGATGTTGCTCGTCTTGTTCAAATAATACTTTGAATATGACCTCACAAAGGTTTTAGTTTTCAGTGCTTTTTGAAAGCGCTTTAGCCACAAGATATTTATGGGATAGAAACTACATCATAGGTTTAAAAATAGATAGTAATAAAATTCCTCTAAAACTAAGTACCTATCTTGATCTGTCTCGTGAGGTTGTCGACATGTGGTATGTGAATACAGCAGTCATTGTGCCGATAACCGTGACAGCCAATGGCATAATAGCCAAGAGCCTCGACGAACATCTGAGGAGGCTCTCGTTGGGCAGTTGGATCAAGGGCTTGATCCAGGTAGCGGTACTCCTGGACACGGTGCGTATCGTTAGGAGGTTCGTCTCTCAGGAGAGCTGGCCACCGGTAGTTTGTACTCTGTTCCTTATACCGGCGGGCTACTATTTTTTTATATATATATGTCGCCGCGGAGGCGTGGTTCTGCTAATTCGTTATCCAATTAACACAAACTCTATAATCCTGTCATCTCTGAGATTTCGCTAGAACTATTAAATGTCTGTTTATGTTGGTTTTATAGTTCAGCGCCATCTATTGGCTTATTGTGGAATTAGTTATTGGTTTGTTTGAATGAAGATCATTTGATAAGCTAATTTTCATTGTTTAATTAAAACGAGATGTTTAAATAAAACGGGAACACTTATTGTAGGACTTTTAGATTTGTTCTCATTTTAACAACGCACATTTGACGAAGTAAATATGTTTGAATATGACCTTACGAAAAGTTGTCAACAATGGCGGATGTTATAATTTTAATGACCAATAACTAGATTTAATAATTTAATACGAGAACTAAACAAATTTGAGTAATTGATTAAATACTATAAAGTAATAAGACTATTTTACACATCCATGTAATAATGAGAAACCTTCTGGTTAGTAAGATATTCAGATCACCGGAAACTTGGATAGTTTTGTGTTAAGGTAATTATTTTAGTAATAATCTACAAACAACTTTGTATTTGTGAGTATTGAGATTGTTTAATGTTAAAATGATTAACTGAGCAGCATTTTAGTATTGTTTGTTAGCTTTATTCAACTATCCAAGTAATTAGTGTCTAAACAAAAACAATATGGAAGTCCCGCACACTCGCAACGCGCATCACGCTATGCCGGGTGTAAAATAATAACTGTTTAATAAATCTGATTGATTAGATGTTTGAAAACCTAATAAACATGTAACACCAATTGTCTTAAAGTGATTGTGTAAACTATAAAAAGATTTAAAAGAGTATCCTAGAGTTTCTTGCTAGGTCTTCTCTAGAGATCGACGAGGGATTGTGACCTAGCGAGCCACCATGTGGTTTTAACTTCAAGTTCGAATGAAAACTCAAAGTGCCTGTAACAAAGTCAAATAAATACTTTCGAGTTTCAATCCAGTGATGTGTGTTATTGAAATTTACCCGTTCCTATGAAGAATGAAGGAATTGCCTCTAGAATTGGAGTTGATGATGGTGGTCCTATAATTCATAGGTACCTCGACGTGACATATATATATATATTTTATTTTATAATCTAATATTTAATATATAAAAAAGTGTGCAAATTTAATAAATGACATAATAATATACTTATAGGTACAACAAATTAGGTGTTCAGTATCCCTGTACCAATTTTATGTTTGTATAACTCGACAAAACGTAGGGAATAGAAGTTGTTTTTGCGACTTCAGTGTTGGTCTAAACGTTTTTCTTATTCCTGGGTAATTTCATCCCCTGAAAAGTCAAACTGTCAATGAACTGCTTACGTAAAAAACATTTGAGCTTTGTCCATGGGATGACTGCAATGCAAGTGTTATGTGATGAGTTTCAATGCAACAGTTATGTTGAAGGCATCAAGCGTTGGTATAACCATACTATAACCATAATTGCGTGGGTTAAATATTTGTTGGTGTTTGCATTGATCGTTCAGTACTTTAAATAGAATAATGATGCCAAAATGTTTGCTAGTTTGGATTATTGTCAGCAGGCAGCCTAATGGCTGACCTGCCATTAAACAATTCATTGGAAACTAACAACGATTTGCGATTTTTATATTCAGGATACAAACAAACATATTTTTTTTTTTTTTTATAAAATTTGAAACGGATGCTGATAAATTAATAAATAATTGATATCTACCAAATACCAAACTGAATGTCTAAATAGCATATGAGTTAGGTAGAGACAAGCAGGTTAAAACTTATATACCTGAAACCTTATTACATACATACATAAACTCACGCCTTTTTCCCATGGGGGTAGGCAGAAACTACAGAACGCCACCTGCTTCGTCCTTAAATACTTCTTTTGCTTCACTCACATTCATACATCTTGTCATACACACACGCCGGTTATGAGTACTGCGCACCTTGCCTTTCTTCTTTCTTTCCAAACTGAATGTCTAAATAGCATATGAGTTAGGTAGAGACAAGCAGGTTAAAACTTATATACCTGAAACCTTATTATTTGATTATAAAATTATTTCATAACCATCATACGCCACTACGTCCACTTCTCATCATAGGCCTCTCAAATCTCTCACCATTCATCTCCATTCTCAGCAACTCTCATCCAACTGCTTCCAGCCAGCTTGAAGATCGTCGTTCCACCTAGCCTGACCGCATCATAGCTTACGTTTGCCGAGTCGCGGTCTCCACTCAAGAGCACGTCTACCCCATATTATTTATCGTATTCCATTTTATTCATCATCTGCCTTAATTGTGGGTTTTTGATGACATAACTATAATGTAAATATAATGTGGATGTGTTAGAGGTGTATGCCACAGAATCGGTAATTTAATCAGCGTCAGATCTAAGCCTTTGCTAATTAAAATGCAAATTAATGAAATAACTATTTGGTGACGTACTTTAGCAAGAATATACTAAGGTCCACTTGCACGATGCATACTTAATTACTAGCTTTTTCTACTTGCAATAAGTATGATGAAAAAAGCTTGAAATTATTGTAAATCTTTTATTGAATACTACTTGAAGACCCAATTTAACAGTAGTACCTACTGTTAAATTTGATCTAACAATGGCCCTGCAGTGGCAGTCAATTACAATTCTTGTTTTATTTCTTCTTCAATAATTTTTGAAGAAGCGGCACCGGTAGTACGAAAATTTCGGGAAATATTAGTATAATGGTATCCCTAAAAATTACTGTCAAATAAGCAACGCGGGCTCTATCTTTGTAAAACGGTACTATAGGCCTGTTATTGTCTTGCTCACTTCAAGAAAACATCTTTGCCAGCACTTTAAATTACTTTTGGCATAATGATAGCGATTATTTACTTCGAAAACGAATAAAAACACGGAATACAACACACTCTTGACACCTGACAAAAATGACAAATGATTAGTTCCGATTTTGGCCGCGTGCAGACTTATCTTGCGCGCACTCTAGATAACGTGTCATTCTGTCAGCAATGACGATTGTCGTAACAACAAAAAGTAAAGCTACGTTTACACGGCATTTTTCAGCACGTTTCTTTCGAATAATGCTGGGATCACACGTCACACAGCATTACGCGGCACGTTTTCTACGATATCAATAGTGGGATGTTGCCGTTTGATGTCGTAAAAAACGGGACATGTTTTCTTTGAAAACGCCACGAAAAATGCCGTGTGAACGTAGCCTAAGGGATTGATCTCGTGACATTTCGATAGCGCTCTTGGAAATCCCATTTTTGACATTTTATCAATCGTTAAAGTGAAGCTTTCGATACTAGAATGTCACTTGTCCTCAGACCATGTTCCCATGGCTCAGTAGTATATCGACCGCGACTTACAAGTTGTAGCTAGACGCTTTAATTTGTGTAAATTATTTCATCACCACTGATCACAAAACGGTGAACCAAAACATCGCGACGAAGCCGGCATGTCTTAGAACCAAAAATTCAAAGATATGTGACATCCACCAACCTGCACTGGTCCTGCGTAGTAGATTACAGCCCATTGCCTCTCACAGAGAGAAGGCCTGTGTCGCAGCACTGGGAACATTAAAGGTTGATGATAAATGTATTCCTAAACTACCAATAACAGTCAACCTAACTAGTTCTACTAAGAGAAAAACAGAACTAGTTGTGGCTACTTATCTAATAAATTTTGAGGAGCTCGTGGCTAAATAATAACAGCCGTACGGGTTGATCATCAAGGTTAAGCAACACTTGACGAGGTCGGTCCGTGGATATACCATTTCAACATACCGAGTTTCCTCGGTGCCTCGGAAAGCACGTTAAGCCGTTGGTCCCGGCTTTCATTTGAAGATCTTTGACAGTCGTTACGGGTAGTCAGAAGCTTGAGATCTGACACCAGTCTAGCCAAGAGGTTATCGTGTTACCCAGTTACTGGGTTGTGGAGGTCAGATAGGCAGTCGCTCCATGTAAAACACTGGTACTTAGCTGAATCCGGTAAGACTGGAAGCCGACCCCAATATAGTTGGGAAAAGGCTAGGCAGATGATGACTTATCTAATAAATTTTCTATTCTTTTGCCAGATTCAACTCAGAAAATCCAGTGGGAATAATTTGTCCTTTATCGAGCAGATGTACGTATTGATAGGGTGTACAAAAACACATTAAACATTATCGCCTACAAACTTCAAAGACCAACAAAATATAACTCTTTCAGGAATACACGAGCACACTTACACAAATACTCGGCGTCAACCGAAGTCCTTCAAAGCAAAATTCCTGTGTAGCAATTTAAACTTACCACGACTTGCGAGTCACTCCGGGGAACTTAAATCGACTCGTTTATCGATGGCTCACAACCGATTACCCTTATATTGCTGTTTTATTAACCCATCTAAGATGATTCGGTTCTAATACAAGCGTGTAAGTTTCGCTAGACTGAAAGTAAGTTTGGATTAAAAGACTTGCTTGCTACCTATTCCGATGGTGAAATTGGGCTTAAAGATGAATTTTCGTTGAAGTAGGTATGGGTAATTGAGTTGAAGGGCCTTTCGTAAGGACTGAACTGAAAAGGGATAGTCATGAAATCATTTTTGCTTTTTGCTTATAAGATTCTTTGAGTATTCTAATGCCAGGAGCATTGGTTACCTAATCCTAATGCTAAATAATTTGTTATAATGTGACAGGTTTAAGATTTTTTCCTAAGCATAAAATTGACAGGATATAAAATTCGAATTAATAGATAGCTTATTTACAAGTCCGTGATTTGATCTGTCGTACTGTATGGATCAGAATGTTGGGCTGTGACAAAGATGGATGAAAAGAGATTGCATGTAGCAGAGATGAGAATGTCGAGATGTATGTGCGGAGTGACCAGAATGGATAAAGTAAGAAATAAGTATATTAGAGGAAATTTGAAAGTGGCGCCAGTGACAGAAAAGTTGAAAGGAAACCGTTTGTCCTGGTATGGTCATCTGATGAGGAGGGATGAAACGCATGTTACTAAAAGAGTTATGAATATAAATGTGGATGGATGGAGAGGGAGGGGACGGCCAAAGAAAAGATGGATGGACTGTGTGAGGAGTGATATGAATGAAAAGGGAGTCAGTGATAGCGTGACAGGGGACAGGACGGTATGGAAGAAGAAAACGTTTTGCGCCGACCCCAAGTAATATGGGACAAGGGCAGGAAGATGATGATGATGAGATAGCTTACTAAGCAGAGTAAGCAGGTATTTTTTACTGTACGCCAACAGGGCAAACGAATCATAGAGTAGGTAATCAATATATAGTATAGGTAAGTATAGGTACACATAAATAGACCTAAGCGGTCTATTCTAAATCGCTAAAAGCAATTTCTGACAGACAATCTGTTAGATGAAATCAAATTAGTTTTCAACAGTATTCCTTTTTACGCAGAAGACGTAAGAATATTGTTTGGACAGGACTATTTTTCTTCACAATATGTACTTTATTTTCTGTGAAGCTATCCTCAGACTAGACGCTTATTTATCCCTTTTTCGTCTGATCGTATCAGACAGACATGCCTGATTGACATCAAGTTGATTTACTCTCGATCGAGCTTGTATATCATGTCTGAAGTGGTATTTACGTAGGTATACATACAAACTTGAGCAATGACTTGACTGATACGTATTATTTTATAATATAATAGCATATGTCGATGTGAGTAGACATGTAGGTAATTTATATATTGCGATTGTTATTTGCTGGTTAGAAAACTATTTTTGATGAATAGTTATGAAATTCAAAATACCAAGCTTCAGTGGTAAGGGTCATTGCTAGAAAAACTGCAGGCTTATTACGTATATTTTGCAAGAGCAAAACGATAGCGATTTTTGCGCAATAATTGCTCTTTAATACAAAAGTTTTAGAGATTTTGGCGTTTTTTTTTAAATAAGTGCTTTTGACAAACAGCGAGCGATTAGCAAACGATTGTTTAGGACCTACTATACGTACACTGCAGGTAATTCCGACTTTTATGACATAAAGCGTTTGATCTCTATCGTTTTGCTCTTGCAAAAGATACGTAATAAGCCTGCGGGTGGCCGACGAGGCCGGGAGGTTCTGGAATGACGACCGCCTACCAGAAGAAGCAGCTTTGGAAGACCTCTACAAGGTCAATTGATGACCTGGTGAGGGCCGCGTAAGTTCACTGAATGCAAGAAGCACAGGGCCGGTTAAGGTGGTGACTAGCGACGCTTGAAGATTGCTATGTCCAAGTACTAAACATTTTTCGGCTGAGATGATTATGACTACACACAAAATAACACAACAGGTGCACCGAAAAATAATAATTTTCTTTGGTTTAAAACTGGTTCATAACGACGAATGCTTCTAGGTACCCACTAACCAGTCGAACTCTAGTGTTAATATTCCAGAACTAAATCATACTCTACTAAAATTTCACGTACAATTTCACATTATTTTAGGCGTTGACCGGAACAAACGGCGATTTGAATAAAAGCGCTTGCCGTATGGTAATGGTAACTGGACGAAGGACGGCCGGACCGCTAGGGTTGTCAAGTGGAAATGTAATATACCGGGATATTTGAATACTGAAAGTAAATGGTGGAATTAGGTAGTGATTGTCTTCAAACTTGCCGGATAATATAAGATTTATACATCTTTATTAGTCATATATTTCATACAATGTTAGGGTTTGCGGCATATGCACAGAATGAGACAATTCAAGAGTCATAAATTTCTCGATTCTCACATACGAGTCTACTTAGAGGTCCATTTTTGTGCCAGGGTTAGTCTACAAGTAGATAGGGATCGG
Source organism: Orthosia incerta (assembly GCA_948252205.1). Lineage (NCBI taxonomy): Eukaryota > Metazoa > Arthropoda > Insecta > Lepidoptera > Noctuidae > Orthosia > Orthosia incerta. Next base: position 16,680,691 of record OX411748.1, read on the forward strand.
TTAGCAGTTCTTAGAGATTTGAAGATTTTTTTCCCATCATCGTTATCTTTTTCAAAACTCCAATAATCAAGTACCATTAACCTACAAACTGTTGGTTACTGCACTCTCGTTTTAATGATTGGGCAACCCTACACGACCGGATCGTCAAACATAAACAGAAACGACGCTCGCGTCCGGTTAGCACTGTCCGATCCGGTCTATTATACCGTGTTAACTGCCTTTTACGATGTTTTTGAGAGGTAAAAACAATATTGGACCGTTGTCACGTTCTTTAGCCATTGAGAGCCGCATTACAAAAAAGAATTGCGCGTAATGTTCGTTTAAAATGTGTTAATGCTTTAAAATGTGACCGTATTCAAAGGTATGCGTAATTCTGAAATGTGTGAAGCCTGGAAGACATTTTGAAACATGATTTTGAGCATAAATGAAAAAATTACCAGTATTTTATTAACTGTTTAATAAATATTTCTAATAAGTAATAAAAATATAGTAACCCAAAAGTAAATAAATTTTCCATAATTTTATTTGAACAAAACAATTAATCGAGCAATATCAAACCATCAAGTATCATTTATCTCATAATCTAAATTAGATCCGACTATACCCCTCAATATGCTCAACAAAGGATAGCAATACGCTATTTCGTTATGAGTTACAAGGGTCGGGTGCGCCAAAACTACGCATCGATTCCGCGTACTACGAGTACGGTACGAACTGGCGTTTCGCAAACGGATTTATGCCTGAATCCATAAACGGACACACGGACATTGGGATAAAAACGTGAGCAAACTGGAATACTTGAAAGGGATAAACAATAAACACGTTTACCCATGTCATATTTGCAATTTTTCTTTATACGTTTTCCAGAAATTGTACCAACAGGTCAGGCACAAAGGAGAAAAACTGGTTTTCCTTTTGTCTAAACAACACTTCAAATGAAACGCATACTTTATACATATAGAAAGAATCTACCGTTGTAAAAAAATCGATTGATATTGGTGAATTGGTATATGAATAATCAAGTAAATAGACACAGAGTTTTCACCTCCATTTGTCTAAAAAGGCTATTCGTCTAGTTTTCATACTGAGACAAGAGGCTGGTTTACTAGAAAATACTACCATATTGCAATTTTTTTACTAATAGATTTCTATACAATATACACCTCTAGCAATGTAATGAAAAGCACATTTTTTCAACCAGGTACCAGGCTAGCATACCTGCAAAGAGGTGTCATACGATTCACTTAATCTAATTACAAACAGATCGATGCGTCCGTGTGTCTCCTAGCAGACAGGTCTGGCAGGAAGCCACGGTTCTCGTTTATATATCATCGTGTTTTGACGCCGACCACCCTGATGACACAGTATCGGTGGAATTGGAAAAATACGAACATTGCTTGCAGTTTCCATTTTGTAGTTTTCAACAGATACAACGGGAGCGGCCATTGAAAACGTAGTTCGGCGTCGGACTATAATTTCGGATTTTCTGAAAAAAGCTATTTGAAATGAAATTGTAAACTATCTAGGGCAACTTCGAAAATGAAGTTTTTATTACTTTTGATATGCTTACAATAGCCTTTCTGTAAGATCGTATGATTTAGTAACAATAGCTTAATGATTTTAATATAATTATATACCTATTCAATAAAACTTGAAATGAAATATGGATTAGAACGGTTTTCAGAACAAAGATTAGTTGGATTCTGAAAAGTGAAATATACGTAATTTTCCTTACAATTTGTAGTATGACAGACTTTTTAACCGACTTACCAAAAAGGAGGAGGTTCTATGTTCGACATTATTTCTGTTTTTTTTTATATGTTCACCGATATCTCCGTCGATTGTGGACCGATTTCGAAAATTATTTTTTGTTAGAAAGAATATGTTCCGAAATTGGTCCCATTTTAATTTGGTGAAGATCTGATGAAGAACTTCGGCGAAATACTCGTACAACAGAACTCTTCAATAAATAATGGCAAATCTCTCAGGATTGCTGAAATCCCATATCTGTTCATTGTTTATACCATTTCATAACATAACATCACGCCAGTACGCTCTTAAGGGGTACGCAGATCTCTCATTTCACCGGTTATGTTCAAGTTTCATGATATTCGGGTAATATTCTGGCGTTATAGGTACCTTACTAAACAACTTGCCTATTAGGTAGATACAACTAAAAAGTGAAAATAAAAAAACACTTGCAAAAAAATACTACCGACTTCCAAATAAAAAACTACAAAGTGAAAAATAACTTAATTTTTGGAAGTCGGTGTCCATAACGCAAAAAAATGGTACCTACGAAAGACACCGACTTCCAAAAATTAAGTTATTTTTCACTTTGTAGTTTTTTATTTGGAAGTCGGTAGTATTTTTTTGCAAAACTGTTTTTTTATACGTATTCAATTCCAATGTTTTCACAAGCCAACTTGAAAAGTGAAGGGGCTAGAAAAGTTTCGACGACATATGACTTATTTGTAGAAATCTTATTTAAAAGTTTACTTTAGTCGTAAGGCATTTGGACTTTGACTTGAAGATTATCAATTGAAATGAAACAGACTAAAGCGAGTTGGAAAATGTTGTATACTTGGCAAAATGTGGTTTATTTATTTTAGTACATGGAGGACTTACAGCTAATAAAATAAACGAAAAAGGAAACCATAGTCAACAGAAATAATTAATAATTGACCCTTCTAGAACCCAATGTGAGTGCGGTGCCCCAGTCCAGAAAATTACCCAAATGCTGGGGCGTGCGCCAAATGCCCATTCACCTTCACTATTGGAAACTTACTGAACACCACTGACGCTGCAATTGACATGACCAAACAACAATCTGTAACATACAAAAACTCACGCCTTTTTCCCATGGAGTTGGGCAGAAGCTACAGGACGCCACCTGCTACGAATCTGTTCCAATCTGTCTAAAAAGTTAGCAATAGCCTCGAAAATGAGAAGAAGATAGGGACGTACTTGTTTCGCTAAAAAAAAGGAACGACCTCAGTAACTCTGTTAAAATGAAAGTCAGGTTGGCAGTTTGAACCAAACTTAAAGAATAACTTCAATTATATAAATTCACGAAAATAGTCACAAACAGCGATTTATTCAAAAGCTTTAAAAGTAAACTTTTAATAACTTTACCAAAATATTAGTGACTAAAATATAAACGGTAAAGATACTGAAGCACAAACTAAATATATCTTTTGTATGCACTTAGTGCTATCTCACTTAGTCTATCTGTTGCCAGAATATTTATCAGAGAATGGACATTAACTGAATTTGATATTTTTTATTTAGTTTATGTTATTTCATTTATTTAACGATGTACTTATTACTTTAACGTAACTTCCTAATTAATGAATGATGAAGAGGCTTTGCCTTTAGGGATGACAGTACGTAAATTGAACCCTAGTACACAATGTGCCATACCATTTAGGTGGGTATCTACTTGTAGCAATACATACATGTAATAAAAGTTTATAAATTAAAAAAACCTGCAACACATTTTTATTTCATGCTACACAGTTTATCTAGTAGCAGACACGCTTCGATTGACAATCTATTGAACACGTAATTATGACACGATATCCAACGAAAACCAGCCAGATTCAAACAGTAAATCGCCAATAATTTTTAAACGGCCAAACCGATTGTCATCAAACAAAAAAAACGAAATCAAAATCGGTTTATCTGTTTAGGAGCTATGATGCCACACAAATACACATTTACAGAAATACACAAACACACAGATACACACGTCCAACTTATAAAACCCCTCTTTATCATTCATCCTTCGAAGGTTAATAAAGTCCCCCGCCGCGTCCGTACGCGATATACTCAAAAACTAATGAACGGATATTCATGCGGTTTTCACCAATAGAAAGAGTGAGAAACGGTGAAGGTTTTTGTGTGTGATTTGTCACGAGCGAAGCAGGGCGGGTTGCTAGTGTATTTCTAAACTTCGAATACTTCTAATGGCCATAGGCAAGGCTTGCAGAATGGATAGTCATTGGGGCTGAAAGTTTCCGCAGTGACGACCGTAGGAGGCTTTTCAACCTCTCTTGTTACCTACAAGCATAGGTCCAGTCGAAGTGATTACGTTTGCGGTATTTGTCTAGCAGTGAACGTCTTTCGGCTTAATGTATGATGCTTAGTTATCCAGCTCACTTAATACTTAACACAGTTGGTTTTACGTTTCCATTCGTTCATCTAAAACATTCTAAACGTACCGAAAAAGCTAGTCTTTTCAGAAAAATGGTAGTACTCCCCAGACTATTTCAATTGTTGAGGTAAATAGGTATACTCCCTAGCGACCGATCATCATAGCGGGCCTAAAAGACCCTTATTCTGCGGCAGACTTTTACGGGCCGATATAATGAACTACGACTATTACTCTCTGACCGGTCTATAATTTTCAGTATAATATCGCTCCATTTAATACGAAGGTTAGAGCCATAGACCACGGAACGACACAACAGCAGTCGCTAAATACACCATTGCTAATATTCGTGGCTGCGCGATTGCGCTTCGCACTTTTTTCATCTGTTATAAATAAAATAAAAATCTTTTGTACAAAAATTACAACCGACTTCCAAACAAAAACACTACAAAGTGAAAAATAACTTCAATTTCGGAAGTCAGTCTTCCTGTTCTCATTTCTTCGTTTTTTGACACCGACTGCCGAAATTGAAGTTATTTTTCACTTTGTAGTGTTTTTGTTTGGAAGTCGGTTGTAATTTTTGTAAAAAAGGTTTTATTTTTCACTTTTTAGTTGTGGTATATAATGGACCAGTCCTGTACGCTAGGTACCAATAATGCCCAAAGTAAAGCCAGAATAGATTAACTCAATAACATGAAACTTAAATAAACAAAACCGGTGGAATGAAGGTCTACCAGGGTGAACTGTTTACACCTGCGTACCCCTTTAGAACGTACCAGTGTGAAGTTATGTTATGAAATGTTGTAAACAATAAACAGACATGCGATTGCAGCTATCCCGAGTGATCTGCCGTCATTTATTGAAGAGTTCTGATGTATATCTCCGAAGTTTTTCATCAAATCTTGATAAAAATTAAATGGGACCACATGACAAGTACCAGCTTTCGAATAAAAAAGAATCATCAAAATCGGTTCACCCAATAAAAAGTTCTGAGGTAACACACATAAAAAAATACAGTGGAATTGAAAACCTCCTCCTTTTTGCGAAGTCGGTTAATATAAAAAGCCTTTATTGCTAGTTACTTAACCTATTATTTAAAATATACTATACTTGGTTTTTAATGAGATTACAACCTATTTACACTGTATTTATAACTATTTATTAATTTTCCTCGGAATCGGAGCCTCCTCCAAGGCTCCACTTGACTCTGTCCTTCGCTACCCGTTACCATTCTGGGCCTGCCACTTTCTTTATATCGTCTTCACACCGCTTTACCTGTCCTCCTCTGCTTCTTTTATTTGATAGACAGATAGATAGATAAATCATTTATTTAGTGCACACAAAAGACATAACACAACACACAAAATCTTAATTAAATTATTACAATTTTCATGTTGCTCAAAAAGGAAACCGAAACAAAAGTAAAAGTGACACCAGTAACATTAATTTTGACAATCAAAACACAGTGCGGTGTGCGTCTCAAGGTTGCACCATATGGGAGTCCAGCTCAGCACCTGTCAGGCAAATATACCTGACGCTGATATTCTGCTGGATCCCTGCAATGACAAATGGTCGCCAAGCATAGCCATAGTCCAAATAGTCACGGGACGGTTTTTATAAGTTAATGGTGACACTCATAGAGCAAGACCCCACAGTCTCCAGCCATTACTTTTTTCTTCCTGCACAAAAAAGGGTGAGATAGAGAGTAGTGTTAGTATGTACTTTTGAACGTATGCATACCAACCCACTCATTTTGTGCAGGACGGAGTCGGTAACGTCTGGGGGTTCTAGGATCTTGGACCATAACTAACTCGTTTGTTTTGTATAGTATGACAATGCCGTCTCTAGCAGTGGCCACCAAAGCGTCTTGGTGCTCTATGGATTGAGCAAAAAACTATACCAAAGTGCGAAATATGAAAGTGTTGAAATGAGCCGTAACATATTAAAGTCGTTACAGGACAACGGCTCAATAATAAATAACGAGCGAAGTTACCTCCCTAACCATCCGGTAACGTAAGGGCTGCCACGTGAACTGAGAAAATATTACGGGGGTAGAGTGATATATTCTTGGAACAGTTTTCCGGGACAGGTGAAAGGGAAAAGGCTGATGTCACAATAATAACAGCGATTGAGTTATGTTTTTGTTCTTTTATTTGGCTCTTTGACACTGAAAACTTAAGTTAAAGCTATAATTTTCTACTAAGCATCAATATTGATTCATTGTATTTCAAATTTTATTCAAAAATATGCGATTCTTAAAAGTTCTGAGTAAGAAAAGTATTAGCTTTTAAGAAAAGCGCATCTTTGGACAGTATCTTCTTCAGACTCTCGTTTTGAAATTATAGCTTGTTGACTTTTTATAAGTTACATTCTGTGGAACCGTGGTGGTCGTTATTAAGAAGAAGTGGTATTTTCTAAGGAGCATGAATTCAATTTAACAGTAATTTTGTTAATTAGGTACACTTGAACATAAGTCATTTCTTCCACTCAAATTGATGGTTATTTTTTTTATTGATTCACAATCCAAATATTTTTCTTGCTGCCTCGACAGCAAAAAAAAACACACGGAGGTTGCCTTGCCAAGTTTCCTTAAGTTGCTTAAGTTCATCATCATCAGCCTTTTAAACCCACCCTGGCCTGTGTCCCACTGCTGGGACACAGGCCTCCTCTCCGAGAGAGGGCCGTAATCCACAACGCGGGCCCAGTGCGTGTAAGTGGAGGCCTTAAGGTTACACTAGTCGAATTTTTTTCCATACAAACGTAGTCTAGGGATTATTCCACTGTTTGACGATGTACGTTCAAAATAAAAAGTGATATCAATTTGTCTCATCATTATCTAGCCCTGTATGGAAGCAAAAAAGTAATAAAAGAAAATATTTGAAACTTATGAGCGTCGAAAGTTCCACATTTCGACACTAATTTTAACGCATTTTTGGAAGCAAATAAATACCATAAGAAGACGGAAAATTGCAAAACGGCTTCCATACAGGAATAGAATAATAGTTCAACAATGCAAATAATTTTATTTTGAACGGATAGATTTAGTCGTTTTTTCATGATATCTAGACTGCTAAAGGTCTGTTTATAAAATTTTGCGCGCTCGGTTTCGTCCTAAATCATTATCCATTTCGCTACAAATTTTCAAAAGTGTGTATTCTTACGCGATCTAGCTTGCTACTGCTCATCACAGCATCTATCTCTTCCGCACGTGTTGTCGGTTGATATAAAATGCATTTCAACCCCGCGCACAAAATAGTTCGTGCCGTTGACTAGTGTACCCTTAAGACGACGACTAACGCCAACGACCTTGAGGGAACAAAACGCGCACTCGTTTGACACCCGCGCGACCCAAAATTTAGTAGTTTTTTGTACTTTCCTTATTATTCTATGACTTTAAAAAAAAGCCTCAGATCAAAAGTAGATAATTAAATTGTCTTTGAGATGGTGTCGATATCATTAAAATACACCCAGCGGTTTTGGCGCGATTGTCGTGTTTTTGTCCGTTTTAGACATAACTTTACAAATTAATTACATTATGTTACACGAATAAAATCAAAATTTTCTTAGATCAAATTATTAAGGAAATAGTCTTATGTAACATATTTTTTTTTTCCAAAAAATAACGTCTAGCCGTTTAGACGTGATTCTCATTTTAAAATCAGCTACTCAAGGGAATCGGCACCTTAAGTTACTGCGAAAAAAACAAAGAATCATATATATAGTTACAATTTGTAAAGTGTAGGTTTTAGATAATATTATTATATCATCAACCGTCAACCCTACAAAGCGCGTACAATGTACAGTGATATGCACTTTCGCCTTCATTACCCGCGGGCGAAGTGTTTGCAATTAACGCTCAAACTTTCCGGGTCACAGGTGAAACTGGGCCCATTAGTGGCTGACTCTAAACGATTTAGGAATCATTAGCCTCTGCTAAACATCGATGGAAGCGGTTTTGATTTTAGTGGGTAGGTGAGCAGTGGTGGCCCAGAGGTATCGGCCGCGACTTACAAGTTGTAGGTCGTGGGTTCGAGCCCAGGCAGGCGCTTTACTTTGTGTAAATTATTTCATCACCACTGCTCTCAAAACGGTGAAGGAAAACATCGTGAGGAAACCGGCATGTCCAAGAACCAAAAATTCGAAGTCATGTGACATCCACCAACCCGCACTGGGCCCGCGTGGTGGATTACGGCCCATTCCCTCTCACAGAGAGGAGGCCTGTGTCCCAGCAGTGGGAACATTAATAGGCTGATGATGTGATGTGTGATGTGGGTAGGAGTACAGACTTTAGTAGAGTTGCTACAAGAGTTTGCGTGTAGTTTGTGCACACATAGATGTATTCAAGAACGGCTGTTCCTCGTTTTTTAAATTGTTGTATTTAGGTGTAGTGGTTATTTCAACAATCTCATATTTTGATGCTTATGAGTACTGTCAGTCCTCAGCAACTCTTTTGTTTGTTGTTTGGTTTTCGCAATATTCTGTTGTAGACCATGAAAATTATCGTCCGTTTTTTTTATTATCTATAGGCTTGCCGCTATCTTACCTGATGGTAAGCGATGATGAGGTCGACGGTGAAGCACGCTTGCCTAGAAAAAACCCATTCACTCTTGACTTAAAGACCCCTAGATTGTAGCTATCGGGAAACACACATTCCGGTAGAGAATTCCACTCCTTAGCTGTACGCATAATAAAAGTGTCCCCAAAAACTTTTGTGCGTATGGGTATATATTCATCTAAAAGATGTCCACTGCTGAATAAGCGGAGGCGTATCTAAACAGTGGACATCTTTCAAGTGTGCTTCTTCTAAGCGTGGCCACATCGACCGATCCTCTGTTTCTCAATTCTGGTGGAATCCCGTGGGTTTCACCAGGCCCACCTTGACCTTTGTACTTGACAAGATTATTAATTTATAATGTTGTATTTTCTTGTCTGTAAAATAAATTAGAATGCCTAGAACAGACAGTGTCCATATAAACCACTAACGCTTACAAGTCTGCAGTCAAACGGACTAATGCAAACGATCTATATCACGATAGAAATCTCTGAAATCTGGTATTACCAGTTGTTTATCTAGTTTTCCGGCTCACTTTCACTTTATAATGCAATAACTTGAAGTAAACAACATACCCTCCGTTGATGTCCTTACAAAGTAGGTACTAAGATTACGAAGGAAACAAGTTTTTTTGCTTACGGTAAAACACATAGACCTAATACTTCAGAAATAAAGATATTCGCAGGAGAACCGACTTAGCTAATCTATACTAATACTAATATACTAATACTAATATACTAATACTAATAATATTATAAAGAGGTAAAATTTGTAAGTTTGTATGTAGGGGGTAATCTCTGGAACTAATGATCCAATTCTAAAAATTCTTTCACCATTAGAAAGCTACATTATTCAATAAAGAAAAAGAAAATGGGTCATGTGGGGTGGTCCACGGGAGCGAAGCCGCGGGCAACAGCTAGTAGCTAATATAATGGGACATCTCATCAAAACAACACTGTCTGTCGTAGTGTATAAGTACTAACATAGATCATAAGCCATATTGTTACTAACATCCTAGAATATAGGTACTAACGTAGGTCATAAGATAAATTGTCACTAACATCCTAGTAGTATACATATAAGCACTAACATAGGTTATAAGATTTTATATAGTTACTAACACCCTTTTAAGTATTTGTATTTTGTCAGTGTGGACCTTTTGATGTCTGATAATAAATACATTATATTTTTAGTGACCAGGATGGAAAAACAAATAAAAACAACAATTCGAACAAACTAAAACAAATTTATTTCAGAATAGCCTTAATTTTAACAATTGTTCAACTAATCATTAAAATTCGAGCAATCACAAACAACCGTCAATATTCAAAACGAGAACCAATAACACAAAAACCCAAATAGCACAATATGGAACGAACTTGCTGCAAAGTAGCGAAGGTACCGACAACCTTACCGTGCGACGAATCTGGAGCAAAGGGCCGATACTCGCTCGAGCGCACGCTTTTATATTAATCGGTGGGTACCACCACTACCAACAATAAGTTCTGCTTAAATATAAATAATTAGCCCGAAGAATTGACAAAATTAAGTAGCAAAAGGCAGGTGTAAATTGTTCGTAGAGCGGATGGTTGACGGGGCGAAAAGTTCTCGAGTGGCGACCGCGAAGTACTCGTACCGGAAGGCGCAACATTGGAAGGCCGAGCGACCGATGACCTAGTGATGGCTGCGGGAATCCGCTGGATGCAGCCTCACAGGACCGGTCGATATAGTGACAGTTGGTAGAGGCCTATGTGCAGAAGTGGACGCCTGAAATGATGATGATGACTCACTATTTTTAAAGATGTATAACATATAGGTAGAAGTGATTCGTGAAGTTGATTATGACGAAAGATATTTCGTAATCATTCTCTAATCATCATCTGCCTAGCCTTTTTCCCAACTATATTGGGGTCGGCTTCCAGTCTTACCGGATTCAGCTAAGTACCAGTGTTTTACATGGAGCGACTGCCTATCTGACCTCCACAACCCAGTAACTGGGTAACCCTTGGCAAGACTGGTGTCAGATCTCAAGCTTCTGACAGCCGGGACCAACGGCTTAACGTGCTTTCCGAGGCACGGAGGAAACTTGGTATGTTGAAATGGTCACCCATCCACTGACCGACCTCGTCAAGCGTTGCTTAACCTTGATAATCGACCCGTGCGGCTGTTATTATTTAGCCACGAGCTCCTCAATCATTCATCGAGCTAATCATTCTCTAATGATCCCGTATTATAAATAAACCACAGAACCAAAATTGTCACTAAACTAAGGTCCACAATGACCGCAATATTTTGTCAACACATTTTTTCCCGTATCGATCGCACCATCTCATATCTCAAAGTAAATAGTTGCTAGCGGATTATACCGGGTGAATAGACAACAAATATTCGGCTCCCAGATTACCGTTGGAATTCTATCATAATATTTTACGTACGCAAAACAACAAGTATTTCGCAAAATAACAATCAAAAAGCAACATTCAAAACTGGAATCTCTTACGGGCACTTCAGTACAAAAATACTCGATGGAATGCCCGATTGCAAAGCACTGCGGGAAAACTTATTCAATTTGAGTGAAGAGACAACTGTTCTTGGGTTTGAAAGGCATTGTGTACCATTCACCTAGTAGTTCGTTTTTTCATTTTATCTGTTCCTGAACAATACTTTCATTCAATCCGCTTCTCGACATTAGACATGCAAGGCACGTTCTGTCGCGACTGCTCTGCTACCAAGTTTTGGGGTCGTGATTTGTGAATGAGAGAGAGCGGAAGCGGTTTTCTGACACGTCTTCGAGGATGACGTTGCGACTAACTTTGCGCAAACAGTCAGCCTTTGCTGGGGTAATCGGGATGCGGAAGTTATTTTAGAAATATTTTAAACTTTACCCATTGAGAATGTTTTGTGAATTCTAGGTGTTATCGGTTTCTAAATGCTAGAATTAATTTAAAAGAGATTAATTTACTTTTACCAAATTGAAGTGTAACCAAATATAAAGTAAGTAATTCATATAATTCATAATCATTAATAGCTAATATGGGTAATTACATAAAGTTGTTAAAAATATAGCCCAGTCCAACCATAAGTGTCGGAATATTTTTTGAAAAGCCAGCATTTTACCATGTTATTATGGTCTATGGCTATATTAGGAATCTAGTCAAAAATGAGAAAACAGAAGCTGAAAAAAAAACAATCAACTTGAAATACCCTTAAACCTTTGCCATTTTCCCTCCACGTGGTGATTCAAATAGCTCAATCCAATAAATCGTCGAAAAACAAATATTAGCGCTCAGACACAGAACTGAGCCCGCTAATCTGCTAAGCCGTGGTCGCGCCATAACTCCAACATGTGAACACCGTGCTATTCTATTGGCACGTGCAAATGAACCACCCTACAAGCGTAGCAGTGTTTGTCTTCATACTTTGTCGCTTGAAACTCATACATTATTGATGACAGAATGTTCATGAGTTGACGCCGCCTACATGATCGTTTGATTATTTCATAGGATCTCAACTTACTAGAATTACGATCGAACGTATGAATAGAATTTTTATTTTTGTTGGCAAGTTTTTTCACAAAAAAATATGCGTTGCTTTCCTCTCTAACACAAATAATATAATCTAGTCCTGATTTGAACCCACATTTTTAGGATTTCGTAGTCAACAAGGAACACTTATAGTTTCACCATGTCCGTCTGTCTGTCCACAGCTTAGTACATATTAATCACGGCAACAAAAATTATGTTATTACCTCCTGTAACGTAAAGTGGGGATTTTTTTTTCTCTTCTGTCCTATGTGGCGAAAAATTTTTTGTAGGGTGCCTCCTGTACACTTAAAGTGTTTTTTCCCCGCCTATGCCATGGTGTGGGGTATTGTTGGATAAGCCAGTAAAAAATATTGAGGGTCTGTGTAAACCATTTTTAGATTCATGGATCCGTTTGCATAAAATTAAGCTGTGAATTGCAAATTTTTGTTAGAATCAAGTGTCCTCCCCTGCCAGCTAAATTGTTGCTTTTGGATATGTGAAAAAAATCACGGCAGTAGTATATATAACGAAATAGGTAGGTATAAGTAGGCTTTACAACTTTACGAGCAACGACCAACTTATAAAATGTACATGGAATAGTAAAAATAAATCTTCTCGGTGCGCGATCACGACTCGCACTTGGCTGGTTTTTTGCTTTTGGAATCTCAAAAATAATGCTAAACAAATGAAACATTCGTTTTTTGTTTTTTTTAATGTTTATTTCCCATCATCCAATGACGTCTCCCGCTCTAGGTAAAGCGGGAGGGCGTGTCAGACTTTTACTGACTAAAACCCACCCGTGTTCCTTCAGTTGCTTGTGCCAGGGCCACGGTAACTCTCTTTCAAATTTATCCGCGACCCAGACAGGGCGCGTAGTGTTCCACGCGCGCCTCAAAGAGATGTCAGCAAAAATTGACGGGGTCCGCTAGGGCCGATCCTGCTCGGCTGGAGCTCTGTCCGCCGAGCCACGATTTGTCGCGGCAACGGAGTTTCGCCATGGCATTTCACCTCTTCCCGCCAATTTGCGCGAGGAGTTTTTCCTCCAGATCCCATGGCGAAATGAACCAGTTCTGCTATTCGTTTCATTGTCATAGCAAGAAAGAAAGAGAAAAAAGAGTTGTCGTAGCCAAACGGTGTATCATTTCAAGTAAGCCGTGAATCATGAACTCTCAAACACGTCAAATTGTTAAATATTACTCTTTTACTCATACTATCATGATGAGCTCTGATGGCCCAGTGGTTACGGTCCCGAATTACGTGTCATGGAGCTGAATCCTGGCAGGCAAATTACTTTTTGTAAATATTTCATCGCAACTGCTCTAAAAATGGTGAAGGAAACAACTTGAAGAAACCGGCATGTCTTAGAAAAACGATTCGAAGAAATGTGACATCCACCAACCCGTATTGGGTCCGGTAGTGGATTAAGGTCCTCTACCCTCTCATAAATAGGAGGCCTGTGACCCAGCAGTAGGAACGTTAGAAGGCTGATGATGATGATGACCTATACAATCTGAATATTACTTGGTAAAAAATACATCCTCAAATTACACTTCTAATTTACAAAAAAAACCTTGACCAGCTAAAAATGTACTGATTTAATCGGACCAAAGTAGCGTTAGTCCAATAATTAATCACAGCCGTTAATTTTATTAACAACACGTGGTATGTGGTTGTTTGTCAAGTGGGTATTTCGTCCATTTGTCAATTGCCACCGTCGCGCGTTGGGACCTCCCGGTGGGACGCGCGGCCCTGAAATCGTATTAATTTGATTATATCATGCGGCTAGGTACCAGTGTTTATCAATTATCAATGGACACTTGTTTTCTGTGTTACTTTTAATACAGTTATAATTATGAAATGCACTGGCAGAACCTGCTTTTTTATAACGCTTTTATTAGCTTGGTATGTATGTATCTATTAATCTATGTAACGGAATCTTTGAACGTGATTTTCACCGCCTTCAAAACGTCGGATTAGTTTGAAACTTTGCACACCCATCAAGGACTGATGACAATGCGTTAATTTTAATAGTTTGTCTCATTATATTTACCAGGATTTTCAGGATTAGCGATAGAACTCAAATGTAAAAAAATCATAATAATTTAAAATACTAAACAACACGCTTTAATAGAAAACAAAACAAAAAAGTTGAAAAAAATATTCTATAAATTTAAATTAAAAATAGTGTGATTATAGATTTGTAAAAAAGCTTGGGGTCTTTTTAAGACATTTTCTAAATGACTACTAAAAACTACTACCAATAAAATGTTATAATAATTGACATCAAGCAATCAACGCTTTTAAACTATAAAATATTTTTTTGTTAATCACTCTATTCTTAATTTAAATTTCATGAAAATGATTTTCTACTTTTTAGTTTGGTTTTCTATTAAAGCGTATTTTTTTTTGTTTTTTTTGTACCAGGAAATGAAACAGTTTATAACTAAACTTTAAGTTTTCCTTTTAAAGTTAATTCCTTTTATGTTTTGGTCATGTTCTTTAGTGTATATGTCGGTCATATTTACCACATAACCATGACTACTTAAGCTTTGTCTAATTTTAATCAACATGGCACCAAACTATTAAAGCAAAGTTCCCGATTTAACTCTAAAGGGTAATTTCTTTTTTTAACATTGGTTCGTCGATTTTCGCCTTCTCGTCAAAATTTTGAAAGAACAGCTCGGAAGACAACTCTCGATCATCGATCTTCATTTAAAAATTCTCTGACTCAAACTTTCAGTTGGATAACTTTCTATAAGGTTAAGTTTGTAAAATTAATTCAAATACCTTCACCTAAGTTCTATAGGACCCGTAAGAATTGGAAACGTGCATAAGATTGATACCTTCTGCTTATCTTCAAGCTCGTTTTTCTTAAGCTGAGGAGGGGGTTAAACAATGCATGTTTTTCAACAGAAAGAAAAAGAAAGAACGAAAAAAAATATATTTAATTGTGACCCGCACAGGAGACACGAGAGAAAAATAAAAAAATAAAATAGTTATACAATAATAAAAAACAAAACAAACCCGTGCGAGTTTGCTCGGGGTAGGCTGCGTCGACCCAACGCGAATGTATACGTACATCCGTGGTTGAGCGGAGTAACCGAGTGGGTGGGCAGAAAAAAAAAAGTTTGCGGATAGCCCAACTCCGGCTGCGGGACTGGCCGATGGCGGCTCCGCTTGCCGGGAATAATAGGCTCGCGTTGGACAACTATCTCATCTGATGGAAAGCAATGATGTAGTCGAATATGAAGCACGCTTGCCTATAGCTTTGCAAATTCGTACGTGACACTCCCATGGTCTGCAGGCGCGGGGGACGTAAGGCAGCGGGGGTGGGAAAAAAGGCGCGCGGTAACGGAGGTCACCTGACGGGACCGTCGCTCGCCGCTGCATCGCTCCGTCACGTCATTGGGTAGTAACGTCCCCCGCCACCCGCGTGGGAGTGTCACGTACGAACTTGCCAAGCTATAATACAAATGCACTGGCTGCATAAGTTTATATTTTATCTGAACTAAATTATCACAGATAATCATTATGCAATTACTGGATCAGTACCTAGATAGCCAAAATGTAATACATAAACCACAAGCCATGCCGCAACATCATCAATTAAAAAGATTACAAGCCCCACCAAAGATAGCACTTAATTCTCGTCAGCAAGTTTATTATGTACGCACTTTGAACAACTTCTTCACGAAGATCTGCGTCACCCATACTAATTAATTTTAGCTTGAGTAACTTTTTCGCAATCGCCATCAAGAACGTTATGAATAGATTACACGGACGGACAAACAGAGTCGTTCTACTAAAATATAAGTGAAAAGAAAATGGCACAATAAGTACTGGACTGGCCGTCATCCAAGCCTAATGACGCGTTTAAAGCTGGATTTATATTTCATTTGGGCGTTTTCATCTTGTTCTCTTAAGAAGAAATATAAATAGGTATTCCTTTTGCCAAAAGAAACGAAGATGTCTTTGGGTAAAAATTTGCTTTACAATCATGGCTTGAAGATAACTTTAGTGGCAATAAAATTACTAAAGATTTCAATAGGCTATGCCTTAGCCCTAAAACCGAGAAGATTCCTTTTGAAATAGAACAGAACTCATTATTCTGAAACCTCGTATAAATATTTTCTCAATGGCAGACTACATCAACGTAATGTTTGATTCAAAAGAAAGTACAAATTGTATGACAATACACTTCCTTCCATATTTTGTTTCCTTTCCAGACCGACATTGAAATAAATTATTTCACTTTATTCGAGCAATCACGTCTATCTACAAAAGCAGTAAAAAATAATAAAACTGTCTTTGTGTCTTCACACTTATTTGTATTCTAAAAGTTTCATGCCAATGAAGACACGAGGATAAAGTAGTTACATTGTACCAATACGAAATATATTCAGATAATGACGTAATCAAGTCAGCCTACAATTTATTAACCTATGTATATATACGGGGTCGGATTTAATCACTTAGCAAAATACTGCAGACTTGATATGTATGTATACAATTAATTACTATCGATATCTATTGACAATAAAAAAAAACATAGCTTACTTTAAGGGTACACTAGTCGACGGCACGAACTATTTTGTGCGCGGGGTTAAAATGCATTTTATATCAACCGACAACACGTGCGAAAGAGATAGATGCTGTGATGAGCAGTAGGAAGCTAGTTTACGTACGAATACATACTTTTGCAAATTTGTAGTGAAATGGATAATGATTTAGGACGAAACCGAGCGCGCGAAATTTCATAAACACACCTTAGGCAGTCTAGATATCATGAAAAAACGACTACATCTATCTGTTCAAAATAAAATTATTTGCATTGTTTAACTACTAATCTATCCCTGTATGGAGGCCGTTGTGCAATTTTCCGTCTTCTTATGGTATTTATTTGCGCCCAAAAATGCGTTAAAATTAGTGTCGAAATGTGGAACTTTCGACGCTCATAACTTTCAAATATTTTCTTTTACTTTACTTTGCTTCCATACAGGGCTAGATAATGATGAGACAAATTGATATCACATTTTATTTTGAACGTACATCGTCAAACAGTGGAATAATCCCTAGACTACGTTTGTATGGAAGAGTTTTCGACTAGTGTAACCTTAAGTGATATTAGCTGACTACTGATTCAATGACCGCTGGTGGTGAAACTGTGAAAGACAAACTGTGTGCGTACTTGAAATTGTGAGATTTTTTTTCGATACCCATCACGTTTGCAGAGTTTCTCCAATAAATTTAATTTGGCCCTGTATAGTGCTCTATACATTTTACATGCCTTCTAAGTATTTTAGCCTACTCGAGCTCTATTTGTTAAAAAATTTCAACCTAAATTTTCAGAGTTTCCTAGAAAATCAGTTAAGTAATTGCTGCTAAGCTTGGTACATTAGTGGGTTGAATTTTGAATTTGAGTGCCAATAATTTATTCTTTAAGTGCTGTGCACCCGAATTCACAAACAATAGTCCTCAGATTATTTAAAATTAGAGGATAATTCTAGTCCATATTCACGTTCAGAAGGACGCGTACATTTTATATTTTTACAACAACAGTCGCACACTCATGCCGTGTCGCGAACGACAGCTGTCCCTACAACGCAACGAATTCAAATTATGGAAGCGAGATTTGTCACTGAATTTCCTCTATTTTCACCTTTGAAATATTCACAGTTATTATTATTTTCTCCAGAATGATTTATTACTTTAATTTAGCAGTGTCTTGTGATGTAATTGACGTTCTCGTTTGTCAAAAACTAATTGGAGATCGATGGCGCGTTTAAATTGAACTTTGTGTAGATCGTGCTTTGTGAAAATTGTTGTTTTATCCGGGCTCAATTTGTGGATTTATTTACCAGTACGTAAATGACCTAAAGAGTGCGACTTTTTGAAGGAACAGGTCATTCCACGAGTATATTCTATCACTTTATGTTTCAATTTAAAGAATAGTTTAGACCTTGTGAAAAACGATATGTAATGTACTAATATGGTATTTCCTTACAAGGCAGACGTAAGTCGACGCCCTAGACGAATCTAATTGGTGATGTTCTTCAGATAAACCAGGCATGTCGTATTCATAACAGATGTATGAACGTGAACGAAGCAAAATGAATACGTAAGGATCGTTGCAGGTGGCGTTCTGTAATTTCCACCTCATCATCAGCCTGTTAATGATGCCACTGCTGGGACACAGGCCTTCTCTCTTTGAGAGGGAATGGGCCGTAAATCACCACGCGGGCTCAGTGCGGGATGGTGAATGTCTCATGTTTTCGATTTTTAGTTCAATTACATGCCGGTTTCCTCACGATGTTTTTCTTCACCGTTTAGAGTACAGTGGTGATTAAATAATTTACACAAAGTAAAGTGCCTGCCTGGGTTCGAACACACGACCAACAACTTGCAAGTCGCGGCCGTTACCATTGGGCCACCACTTCTAATTTCCACCTACACCATAGGGAAATGGCGTGAGTATGTCATCACCATCTTCCTGCCCTTGTCCCATATTACTTGGGGTCGACGCAAAAAGTTATCTATTTCCACGCCGTCTTGTCCCCCGTCACGCCTTCACTGACTCCCTTTTCTTTCATACCAATCCTCACACCAGTCCATCCATCTTTTCTTTGGCCGTCCCCGCCCTCTCACCACCTCATCCACGTTTATATTCATAACTCTTTTAGTAATATGCGTTTCATCCCTCCTCAGCATATGACCATACCATATATGTATAAACTAGCTGTGCCCGTGGCTTCGCTCCCGTTAACCGCCTATCCTACCCTACTTACCTACCTTACTTACCTTTCGACCTACCTAAATCGAGCGTTCACTGCACAGAATACTATTTACTCTAGGGGGAAGAATATCGACTTCATACAAAAAAAGTAAGGGCAGATTTGCTGCGCGCCATCTGGTAGCACTACACTCTAAACACCACACCGAAATGTAAAGAAATTTTTTTTTTTTTTTTTTAAATACTACCGACTGACAAATAAAAACACTACAAAGTGGTAGGTGTCTTTGGTAGGTACCAATTTGTTTCGTTATGGACACCGACTTCCAAAAAGAGTAATATTTGAAAAAAAGTTTTTTATTTTCACTTTTTAGTTGTACCTAATAGTCAAGTTTTTTAGTAAAACAAAGGTTTAAATATGTACATACTTGAACACTAAACAAAAGTAAACTTTACAAAATTATACTTAAACTAACTACTTGCACTATATACAAAAGAAAGGTACACTTAGACGTCGAAGAACTCCTCCACATCGCTGTCATCCAGGAACGTGCTCAGTTGCCACGTTGAATGGCAATGCTGATTCTTTGCGCAAAGAAAGAGCCAGCCCTCTGGTCACGCACATTGTCGATCAGTTGGCGAGAGATTTCCTTAAAAAGGAGACGTGCACTCGGGCCCCATGACCTAAGCGCTTTGACTTTGAGGTTACAGTATTTGCGCCGCTTGAAGGCCTCAGCAGCCGCAGCAGCAGCGCCAGCACAGCCCGCAGAACTAGGAACATGAGATGGCGCAAGGGTGTCGACACAGGTTGCGTCCCACACCAGAGGCCTACCCACCTTCCACGGCACCAATGTCATGCCATCTGGTCTCTTTCCATCGTCACGTACCAAGCCGTTAGGTTCTAATACAGCTGGTACGCTGGCGGTGACAAGGGCTCGACGAAAAATGTCATTGATGCTGGCGTGCCGTGCTATGCGTCCTGCGCTCTTGCAACAAGACAGGCCATGGTGCCCAAGACTGCCGACAGCTTCACCGCATTGGCACCGATGTGGAGCAATGCAAGGTGCGCCTAAGCGTAGACAGGTTGCGAGCCGAAATGAACCGGATGAATGACGGGAGTGCTTGAAGCCATAAACCCGACTCCCATTCCCCCACAGCCAGTAGACGCGCACGCTCAGCAGTACTAGACGATGTATTTATAAGATTATTCTGTATAATACTGCAGAGCGGCACATCCCATCGTCTCTGGGAGGACAGGTTGTCGGGCAGATCCGTATTGGGACAAGCCATTTTCCAAGCGTTCAACGCATCGGTCAAACACGGTACCTTAAAATCAACCAGTGAGGAAGATAAGATGTTCCTGGTTAATTTATCAGTACCGTAGACCGAGGAGAGGAAGGCTGGTAAACTTATACTTGAAATTTTGCGGACGCCGAGGCCGCCCAAGCGAATGGGAAGCGTGGATTGTTGCCATGCTCGGTCGTCCAGGGCCACATTTAGGATAGATGAAAGTGTGTTTTTTTGTAATTTGGTCTACTTTTTCTAAAAGTAGTGGGCGTTTCCATAAATGAGAGGAGCGAAGGCTATAATTAAATTTTGGTCCAAAGCAACAATATCGGATAAATGTGGGCCGAATGCATGTTAATTTTGAAAAATCTTTCCGAGACATCGTTAAAATTTTGTATTTTCTGTTCAATGAAATTTGGAAAGGATTCATCAAAAATAGGAGAAGAGAGTTTCTCTCGGTAATTTTAATACTAGGTGTTATGGCGTTGAATTTTGCTAAAGTAGTCTGTCGGTCAGTAGTTTGGGGGAGTTAAATTTCGCATTTCGAAAGGTTAAGTCCTAGCCCAATAGAGCTAAATTTATCATTCAAAAAAGTTAAATCATTCAAGACTGTATCTACATCACCCTAGGGAATTTAGTTGCCTAATGATTGGGTTTATTGCCAAATTAAAATGACTGGCCCAAGAGGGTCACCTTGTTGACAACCAACAGCTGATTCCAAAAGGTTTTCCTTGTAGAGTAATTTAGAGGGGTGCCTATAACATTGATATAGATAACTGTAAATTTTGGGTATTTCTTTTTGAACTTCTGTCGATAAAGTAACCCTGTTTACGGAATTGAAGGCATTCTTTATGTCAACCTTAAGTATGACCTCACCTTCTTTGCTGTTGAGGTATATAGATAAGGCCTGTACCGCAGCCTCACAGCCCCCTTTGGACCCGAAGCCCAGCTGTAGGGGCTGGAATTTGCTGGTCAGTGCTTCGCTGTAATAAGCACAGCACATTTTGGCTGCGATACGCCTGTAGGTAGACCCAACGGCAATGGAACGAATGCCGACATCCTTCTTGCGCAGGGCACATAGATTTTCCCCGTACAAAATATCAATGACGGCTTCGTTCACATTGCCGGAGAGCATAAGGTTGATGAGGGCCGTCAGCTCCTTCAAAAGGGACTCACCAGCTTCCCCAGCGCCTGCGCACATTAAATCTTTCAAATGTTGCGGTGTCAGGCCGTCGAGGCCGCCGGCGGATGCACTATGGAAGGAGCCTACGGCCGCACACAGATGTTGGGCTGTAATTTGCAATACTTTATTTTCAGGAACGGGGGGGTCGGGGAAGGTGAGATCACCTGCCGGGGCGGGGTGTTTGCTCTCCAGAGCTGCAAGTGTCTCTGGAGAGTACGGTGCAACCACATCGCTGCTTAAAATGATCCTAGCCACACCTCTGATATCACCTTCACCTAGTTTAGACTCCACATGGTGCAATAACCCTCTTTGGGGGAAGTGTGATGTTAATTTAGGTTTGAAACTTTGGGCCGAAATGTTACAGTTGTCTTTGATTTGAGCGGTAAAACTTTTTTAGGTTGCCAGATCTTTTTGCACATGTAGGATCCTAAACGGGAAGGTGAGTAATTGCTCCCAAGCACTTAATGAGTTCTCTCGGACGGCGAGACGGACACAGCGTGCTAGGCTCGAGGCCACGGATGGTCTCGCGCCACGAGGAACTCTTTTCAAGACCGGCGTTGAAGTTTTTAATTTCGCATCCTTTTGCCAAAGGGGTTGAGGGGGTGAATCTGGAGTATCAGTACTGGTTATTGTTGGGCATGATGAAGGCACGTTGAGGGATTTGTGTTTCTTACCCAGATGTACCTTCAAACCTCGTTCACCTTTAAAAAAAAGTGCTTGGGAACAGTGAGGGCATCTGACTAGGCCATCCAGCGATGTTGCAGGTTGACAAGCGCTTCGTACGGCATCGCTACTGTCGTAATTAGTAAGCATATAAAAGAAAACTATAATACAATACTTACAGATAATTTTTTTTTAATAAATTATTAATTTATAACCAGGATACTTCGTTGAGTGAGTGAACCAGTTTAACTTATAAAACTAATTAAAAACTTGAGAGGTGTCAAGGGTCACCCGGATGGAACGAAGTTTCTTTTGTATATATACTTATGTGTATACATATATATACACATATATATATAAGAATATACTATATTTATTATATATTTATAGTATATTCTAATCTGTTGTCAGATTTGGCCTATCTCCTCCCGTTTCCGATATACAATTTTATTTCTTAAATTAATGTTTTTTAATTCCAGCTGATGGCGACAGATGGCGCTAGGTGACGGTTAACAAATGTGGATTTTACAATTTGAATAGTTGGTTCGGTCGTTCGTATATTTTCGATCTCACCTAAAAAATGTTTTAAAATTATCTAATGTAAAGGATTTCGAGTAAATGTGAGCGGGTGAGGGGTGAAGGGGGGAGGGGGTAGGGTGAGGGGGGGAGGGGTTTGTTGCACAATTTTATAGACTTTTCATATTGATATTTTATAATGGAGTAAAAATATTGCGGGGGGGAAGGTGAACAGTTAAGGGGGCGGGGTGAGGGTTATCCTATCTTGTTCTCCGGCCAGAAGCGACGAGAGGCAGGGGGCAAATTTTTACTCAGAATTGAGCTAGCTCCAACCGTTTCCGAGATATGGAGGTTTTTAGGTTTTCTGTTTTGATCGCCGGTTCGTTATTAGTAGCGGCTTGGGTTCGAGTAGTGTTGACTCGAGTCGGCCTGTGGTGGAGGGTTTTGTACGTCTGGCGTTAAGAAACTAAATATACATACATATGTATATATATACATACATATATATATATACACACATATATACATATATATATGTATATATACTCTCTCGACTTCGTAAACACAACAGCGTATAGGTTAGAACACGCACGAAAGACGCACACGCACACAACTATAGCAAAAAGTGTCGTTACAACTTTTCGTGAGATTTTTTTCCGTCTAGCCCCCTTTCGCAACGCGCGATAAGGAACTTCGTTCCAATAAAATACGCAATTAAAACTATATTTACACTGCACCATTTACTTAAAACTAAAACAAACTGTTGTAAAATAAACACTAGAGTTTTTTTTCATGAAAAAAATCACTGTCACATTATGACGCAGACGCCAACGGGGCCCTTGGGCGCCCCGCGCACGCAGAGCAGTCTTCGCGGCGATAATTAGGCGCGCTATAGACGAGCAATTCTTGTATATTATATGTAAATATATAATCTGAATATCGTAAACGGCACCAACTATTTTCATGAAATTTTGTATGCAGGGGGTTTAGAGGGCGATAAATCAATCTAGCTAGGTTTAATTTTTAGATAACGTCGTTTTCTCTATTTTCACCCGAGCAGAGTTCGGTCGTCCAGGTACTGGGAATTAATGACGACTGATGGTTGGTGGTAGGCCTTTTTCAAGGAGGAACGATGACCTGATTATGGATGAGGGAAACCGCGCTGGATTTGAGAAGCACGGGACCAATTGATCGATATAATTTTAAATTTTAAATCCGCCAGTTTTTGGGGCACTTCATTCTTTTTTTTTTATAGTTTTTTAGTAAGGTACCTATAATGCCAGAATAGATTACCTGAATATCATGAAACTTGAACATAACCGGTGAAATGCGCGGAAAATCTTAACACCGCCATTCAGAAAATCACGCGATATGCACAATGCCATCTATGGAATATGGAGTTCAACAGTCCGAGTATCTGAATTGCGTATGTTGCGATATTTTTTACTTCTTGAACACTTAAAATTCATCTAACTTTTGATAGAGTGAACCGATTGCGATGAAACAAACTAAGTTATACATCAAGTTACGCACAATTTTTCTGTATAAAAGTTACCTACATTGGTTTCGTACATTTTACGCGATGCGTGCAAAAATAAACAGACAAATAGACATAAATACTGGAAATAGGTTCTGATGGTTCTCCTTTAACACCCTGGCTATTTTTTGGAAATATTTTCGATGCACAAAAACGACTTTTCTACAGATTTAAGAATGCTGGAAATTGGTTCTGTTGGTTCTCCTTTAACACCCTGGCTATTTTTTGGAAATATTTTCAATGCACAAAAACGACTTTTCTACAGATTTAAGAATACTGGAAATTGGTTCTGTTGGTTCTCCTTTAACACCCTGGCTATTTTTTGGAAATATTTTCGATGCACAAAAACGACTTTTCTACAGATTTAAGAATGCTGGAAATTGGTTCTGTTGGTTCTCCTTTAACACCCTGGCTATTTTTTGGAAATATTTTCGATGCACAAAAACGACTTTTCTACAGATTTAAGAATGCTGGAAATAGGTTCTGTTGGTTCTCCTTTAACACCCTGGCTATTTTTTGGAAATATTTTCGATGCACAAAAACGACTTTTCTACAGATTTAAGAATGCTGGAAATTGGTTCTGTTGGTTCTCCTTTAACACCCTAGCTATTTTTTGGAAATATTTTCGATGCACAAAAACGACTTTTCTACAGATTTAAGAATGCTGGAAATTGGTTCTGTTGGTTCTCCTTTAACACCCTGGCTATTTTTTGGAAATATTTTCGATGCACAAAAACGACTTTTCTACAGATTTAAGAATGCTGGAAATTGGTTCTGTTGGTTCTCCTTTAACACCCTAGCTATTTTTTGGAAATATTTTCGATGCACAAAAACGACTTTTCTACAGATTTAAGAATGCTGGAAATTGTTTCTGTTGGTTCTCCTTTAACACCCAGGCTATTTTTTTTGAAAATATTTTCGACATACAAAAACGACTTTTCTACAGATTTATTATATGTATTGATTGATAGTGAGTATATTATGTACTAGCTGTTGCCCGCGGCTTCGCTCCCGTAGACCACCCCACAGGACCCGTTTTCGGGACAAAAAAATAGCCTATGTCACTCAGGAATAATGTAGCTTTCTATTGGTGAAAGAATTTTTTAAATAAGTCCAGTAGTTTTGGAGCCTATTCGGTACAACCAAACACAAAAATCTTTCCTCTTTATAATATTAGTATAGATAAATAGTAAAGTACTAATAAAATGAATCGATATTTTTGCCAGAAGATGTATAACGAAATTAAAACCCCGCTGAACAGAAACTCCAATAAAATAATCGAATAAATCTCAATAGAATGTAAATAACGCTTCGAAGCTGATAACGTGTGTTGCCTCTTTAATCTTTTACTCTTAAAGCGAGTGCTGCCCGGAATACTTTACCGACAATTTATTTACAACTCTTCGTCTCCATTAAACAAGAAATATGTTAACCACAATCGAATACGGCGAATCTAAGTAAGCAGATGTTTTATTCATGATGCCGCAAATGGCAATTACAGTAACAGAGACTACGGGACGGAAGGAACTTTGTATAAGAAGATGTGCTGGCCACACTTTGCTACTGGCGATTCTGAATAGTCATAAATGCCAATGGGGATTTATAGAAGAAATGTCCTTTATTCTATTCTTTTAATACCCACAATGAAAAGCTTTAAAGCTTGTTACTTGACTCTTACTGGAGTTATATTATAGAGATGTATTATTTTGTTTAAATTCTGTTTACTTTGAGCTGAATCTTTTTGTCACAGACGATGTCTTAGTGATTTTCATACTTTTTGTATACATGCCTAAGTATTCAATCAATCTGCCTAGCCTTTTCCCAACTATATTGGGGTCGGCTTCCAGTCTTACCGGATTCAGCTGAGTACTAGTGTTTTACATGGAGCGACTGCCTATCTGACCTCCACAACCCAGTAACTGGGCAACACGATACCCCTTGGCAAGACTGGTGTCAGATCTCAAGCTTTTGACTACTCGTAACGACTGTCAAAGATGTGTCAAAGAAAGTGCTTTCCGAGGCACGGAGGAAACTCAGTATGTTGAAATGGTCACCCATCCACGGATCGACCTCGTCAAGCGTTGCTTAACCTTGATGATCGACCAGTGCAGCTGTTATTATTTAGCCATGAGCTCCTCTATACATGCCTAAGTTTTAATGATCTCAATTTGTAAGTCACTACTTCATCATGGATATTCATAGCGAATTTAGAACTGTAGCACATCGTAGCGATATGCTACTAAGTCTTTAATGGTTTTCTAAGTGCACATTGGCTGACGCTAAAGCGTTAACGCTTGTATTAACAGCATTTCAAAGTACCCAGAATGTTCATAATAAACATCAAAATTCGGCTGAATTCAATGTAGCAATATCTAGTACCTAAGCTATTCCGATAATTACTTAACTATCAGTTTTGGGAACCTGCTTGTCCATTTGTTGCTATATTTCCGTGCATACATAACTGTTCGCTATACAAACATTCGCAAACCTAATCTTTCTACTATCTACTACACTATATCAATGAGTGATGAGATCTCTAAAACTCTATTTCCCAGTCGTAATTCTGCTGACTATAAACCCGTATTCAGCTTAATGGGCTAATCAGGCTGTCCGCACATCCCTAATAAAAAAAAGCTTCGGAAATCGTTAACCGAACGATGTGGCATTGTTCACGAAGAGAATTATGCCCAATGTTAGGTTGATGTGTCGTTACAGCGTTCAACCATCTCTCAGAGTTAAGGTCGATCGCATGATAAGGGTAAGGATTCGGCCTTTTTATATAAATTATTCATTTTATATGCTATTCCGAGAATTGGAAGGAGAGAGGATGTGATGACAGATGACATGCGTGAATGAAAGTCATGAGCTTCAACCTTATTTGGAGAGTCTTTTTGATCATGAGCCATTTGTTATCATAGGGCCACCAGTTTTTCAAATCAGTGGTGTGTACTAATGCGGAAAATATGGAAAAAAATACTGAGGGCTTATAATTCGTGCGTGACTTAGTGGTAATAATAATTAATCCAGTAGCTGCCCTCCCTCTATTACCAATTACGCCATTCGGTCAAACATTACAAATGGTCAGACCACATGCAACTTACCAACACATTTTATTACGTCATGTTACGTATGAAAATATTATTATTTTCACTTGTGACCGGGTTAAACGGAGCCGGAAGAAATTTGAAACAAATCTAGCTGGGTCATGCGTTTGGTGTAAAATAATAGACTTAATAAATTGTGCCTATTGTATGCCTGTTGGAATGCCTGTTCAGTGGCCTCGACTAAAGAATCCATTTGTGTGAATTAAATTACGAACATTATACACGCTAACGTAAGGTAGTTTGTAATTGATTGTAGTAAACACTTTATTTTTGTTGTTACGGAGATAGATCTTTCCTTCGGGTAGAAATGGGAGTTCCAATTTCAAATTTTACGTATTGGAACTAATTGTATTATGAGTACACTAAAATTTGTGGTAGGGATGATCAAGTATCTTGTTCAATAATATCATAGACCTAGACCTTAAATCATATCTTCCTGCCCTTAGTAACATGGGATATGTTACTTAGCAGATCGGCGCCATGATGACACTGACTCCCTTTTCTTTCATATCATTCCTCACACTGTTCATCCGTCTTTTCTTTGGCCTTCCTCTCCCTCTCCATCTATCCACATTTAAATTTATAATTATTTTAGTAACATTTGTTTCATCTCTCGTCACCACATGATCATACCGGGACAAACGGTTTACTTTCAACTTTTCTGTAACTGGCACCACTTTCAAACTTCCTCTAATATAATCATTTCTCACTCTATCCATTCTCGTCACTACGCACATCCATTTCAACCTTTTAGACCTGAAATGTTAGGTCTTAAACAATTAATTATAGTAATCGGAAACTGTCACAACTCATGCTTAAACTTTAAAGGACATGGCCAGAATTTGTATGGAGCTGTGCCCTAACAAAAAATATTCATGTACATTGACATACAGTACGTCGTATTAAAGCTTAGAGGTATGGCTTTCCAATAGTTTTTGTTTTATGATCAGAGAAAAAGCGAGAGACACTGTATAAGGAAACAAAAAAATGCCGAATCATTTTGAATAGCAATGATGTCGCGTTTAAGTGACAGTTGACAGTGACAGTTGGCATTTGAAAATGACAGTTGACAGTGACATTTGACAATGACAGTGACATTTGACAATGACAGTGACATTTGACAATCACTCTCAAACGCAAATGCACTGCATAGAAACCGCTCAAAAACAATTAACATACATATTTTTTGGACTTTTTGTCGCCTGTTCTAGAGAAATGCAATTGTTGCGTTTAATTTTAATTTATTTTACAAGTAATTTTCACATATTAATAACTACTGTACATTAACGTATTCTGAATTGATTGTAGGGTAGAATCTGGCCATGTCCTTTGATATACAATAAAGTTGTACTTTCTACCATTATTTCGTATAACATACATCGAACCAGATTACTTCCTCGACATGTTCAATGATTTCGATACGGCCCATTAGAACGGAACGCGAAATTACGTCGAAGTACAAACGTTTGCACGCAAAAAGTCACAGTGAGTTGTAATTCAAACAGAGCTCAAAGTAAGGGCCCATAAAAGTGATAAAATATATATTTAGCTTTTTCTCTGCAGTCGTTTTCCCCGTTCATAGGCCCGAGAAAGCATTCACTTCCTTCCCAAGAACGTTTGGTGACTGGGTAATTGCAGTTTATGTTAACTCAGATAAACGTGATAACTTTTCCGTTCACTTCATTCGTTCGTTCGTTCGTACATCGGCTTATTCCCGTTCCCGAAGACGCAGCTAATAAAATAAACTTAAGTATCATGATCTTTATTCGTGATACTGAGTATATAAACACTGTTATTGGAGAAAATGCCACAAGATTTAGCGTAAAGGCATTCCTTTTTGTTTTAAAGTTGAGCTTTACTATTCCGTCTGCAGATAGAATTACTCTCAAACTTATTTTCCTGGTATCGAACCGGAAAATTACGTATTCTGGCAATGTCAAATACTTTACTTCGTTTGGATTAATTAGCATTCGTAAAACAGTTTTTGCATTAATTAGAAAATGGAACCCGTCTTATACCAAGAGAGACCTATTATGTTAGAATTTAAAGTTCAAGAACATTTTGTAGATAGGATTTTCTATCACAATTCTCCTTTTAATATAGAAGGGAAGTTGTTCTACCTGCCCCAATAAAGTATAAAATTACAATTGCCCGCAGTTAAAAGCCCCATCTTCAACACACTAATTCACCCAACAAAACAAACCACATCACAGTACAAAACGGTCCCTAAACAAATATTCGAATCAATTCACAGATCATTCAGATTGGCATTCGCGAAAAAATTGCCAGTAATTAATCTAGTATGGTTGTTAAATTAAAAATTCTCCACTGTATCCGACACGGCGCATTAAACGTTTGGGACTGTACGGCTGTCTATCAAAAAGCACTTTTGTGGCATGGACGCCACGTGGTGTGGTACGGATTTACCGCCCGCGGCATTTCCATGTCGACCGCATTGGGAAACTCATGGAGTTAAGTCTACTGGATGGTGTTCAATGTTATTTTG
This sequence comes from Orthosia incerta, assembly GCA_948252205.1. Taxonomy (NCBI): domain Eukaryota; kingdom Metazoa; phylum Arthropoda; class Insecta; order Lepidoptera; family Noctuidae; genus Orthosia; species Orthosia incerta. The sequence continues at coordinate 16,710,446 of OX411748.1, forward strand.
TGTTTAGGAATTTGAATGGTTCAGACTTGAACTTGAACCCAAATGTTGAGAATGCCGTATCTGTTCCTTGTAAACCTTTAGGATGTACCGAATGGTGCAACAGACTGTTGCGTCGTAATTAAGTTTTTTTTAATATCTATGATAGCCTCGCGCTTGACAACTATCACACCTGATGGTCCACTGCTGGACATAGGCCTCCCCCAAGTGTCATCACATCGATCATAAAATTCCCTAGTAATTTTCGCATAATATCTCAAAGTTAGGGTTGCCTTTGTTCTGGCCTATCTCGTAGCATATCCACTTGTATTGAAAGCGTTAGAAGCATTACTGCAACATGTCGTGTATGTTGTGGCTTAACTCAATCCAGAGAACCAGACTATCCAACCACGCTCTTCATCACTGTTAACATTATGACCTCTCCATATTTCTATACATCCATGTCACCGCTATACTATTGCCAAGCTGACAAACGGAGGCTACAATTAATTTCAGAAATACAGCCATGTTGACTCCATTTCGGTTGAGAAATTAAATATAAACATGTCATTGCTCCGGGCCTTTATGTGGTGTAGGGCCCCACGGGTAATGCTTAATTGATATCTTGATTGCTTCGCGATTGATATGATATGAACTTGTATAAACCACGTCTCTGTTTAAGATTGACAGCTTAGAGTAAAGTACAGTCAACAAGAAAATTAAATGATGATTGCCTCATTTAACAGATCGGTGCAATAAAATAAAGTGTTCCCGTTTCATTCATGGTTATTTCATTTTCAATTTTATTTTATCGCCTTCGTGGCAAATCATTTTGATTTTGTACGTGTATTTCTTCGCGTTTCGTTTCAAGTCAAACTCAGCCCAGCTACTTACTTCAAGTACACAATGTCTGTCGGCTCGCGGTGTCCACTCAAGAACTCTTGCTCTATCAATAGCATTGGGTTTTCGATAGATATAGCTCCTTTTCTACTTGAGCGTACTTTGATTTTCTTTAACATTGACTTTTCACGTCTCTACTTCAAAACTACTTGGAAAGGGCAGAGGACTGATTCTGTTTTTTATCACCCGACTGCCAAAGGAGGGTAATGTGTTTATCAGTCTATGTATGTTTGTTCCTATGTGGCGTTCTAGAGACCAAACGCGTTGGCCGATTTTGATGATTCTTACGTCAATCGATTTGTCTTCACCTTGCGAGTGTCACTGGCTACATTTAAATTGGAAAATAGAAATATGGCGGATTTTAGGCGCCATATTGTGGGGGCACAATTATATTTTATATTTTTTTATATTTTAAACCCATCGTATGAAACTAATCAATAATCAAACTAAAGGGTTTTAAGACCTGATTTGAAAAATATATCACACTTATATGTTTAAGTGTAATTCGAAAAAAAATTGTTAATAAAAAAGTTAATTCAAAATTCAAGTCGGAGGTTACATCTGGTTTTGGTCTACCAGCTCCGACTGCACAGCATGATTTTCATGTTAACGTGTTTTTAGTTCGCTTCTTAAGTAGTCGGTTTTTAGATATTTTAAATTAACTTTTTTTTCATTAACTAAAATCGATTATATCGTTATTCGAGTGGACGCTGGTACTAATGACGAGTATTAGGCCTGGGTTCGATTTCTAGTGTGGGAAAAGTGTTAACGGAATTTCTCGGTGGCAGTCCGTAGTCTATTTAAACATTACTGGCAAAATGTGGATGTAATAGTACATCACTCACGTTTTTTAGATAGTTCAACTCAGCTGTGCGCGCGGCGCCATGTGTGCGTGCGCTTGTAATTATACATTATGCATTTGTGTGACAGTGGCGTAACAGTCGTCCCACACATAGCACATAGCACCGCGCGCAAAGATGAGGTGAACTATCTGTATCAGCCTATAAAGGTGCACCTCTGCCTAGCCCTTTTAGGATTACAGCTAAAGCTACAGCCGTGTTATGTTATGTGTCTAAAATCGAACGCAGTTTATTTAAACCTAAAAGCTAAACCTGTCCATAGACTGGCTTCGTTTTTTATTTATCGCGTATTTTAATCCGAAAATCGGTTTTTAAAATATTCACGTTCAACTGTGCAAAAATACCGGAGTGAAATAAATGGTACCCAGGTTTATTCGTTCAGCAATTGATTAAACGATGATGCAATTATCATACATGCAGTTGATTCAATTAAATCGTCTCTATTAGCTGAAACAAATTATTTGTGAACGATTTACTTTTCAATTAATAATTATATGAAACCTTAGGGCATTTTATAAATCTAAGTGCTCGTTCACACAGAAGTTCGTTTTACAAGTCTGCTTTATCGTACACGATTTGGCGCTGACATATGAAGTTGTATGAGCGAGTTCACACACATGACAGTATTCCAGATCAAGTAAAAAAAACCCCTCCGAAAAAATATACAGCAGTCCGTTTTATAGGTCTCCTATATCGTATACCTTTTTTATTCGCCAATGACGTAGGTAGTTGTATGAGCGAGTTCACACACAAAAGTATTAAAATGCTGATCCGTTTTGTTTGAAAGTTGGTGATACGCTGACTAAATGTGGTGTAAACATCATCCCAAGTAGCGACGGATCTGATAAAACAGTACTGTACATGCGTTGTGAACATCACTGCCAGTAGCGACGGATCCGTTTAAAACGATCCTAGAAATACGGATGTTCTGTGTGAACGTACCCTAACCTCGCTTTTCTCGGATGTGCTGTTTTTATTGAAAATTAAGTGGAAGTGGGCAGGGCACATTGCTCGCAGAACGGATGGTTGATGGGACCGAAAAGTTCTGGAGTGGCAACCGCGTACTGGAAGACGCAGCATTGGAAGGCCTCCTTTCAAGGACCAATGACTCCGGTGAAAAGATGATTCCAAAGAATCCGGTGGATGTGAGACGCACGGGGACGGTCGATGTAGCAACACTTGGGGTAGGCCTATGTTCAGCAGTGGACGTCTTTCGGCTGAAAGGGTGATGATGATGGTAGTGGTCAAGCGCAAGCCTATTGTTAATAAAAAATAAAAAAAAATGATGAAGAATTTACGAGAAACCAAATCTCGTGTTAACTACGGATACACCTGCTGTCGTTGTAGGTACACATTTCATAAATATGTTTAACTACTTGCTTCATGTTTTATCACTAACAACTTATCTGTATGTAATAAATTATTATTAGCGTGAATAAATAAATAAATAATAAATAAATAAATAAATCTCTATTTTTGTATTAAGACGGTGAGATAAAATAAATGCGGAAGGCGGTGAATCGGATATACCTAATATTTCAAATTTTTATTCATGTTCATTTCTTGAAGTCAAAATCCTTGGCGACTTGAAGTTTACTTATATCGTTCAAAGTCACGTATGCACGACACTATTATGCGTATCCCTGCTTACCCCCAAATGACATAGCTTCACAATTTTACGTTCCCACCACAACACACATCCTCATAAGGAAGTGTTTTGATAAAAATAATAAGTTACGGACACGTATCCACCCCTCACGCAAGCTTGCAAAACCTTTACAATATTTTTATCGTATTTTTTCCTTCGTCAATAGACCACGTATGTGGCTCCCTTACTCTTGATACAAGAATGCTTAGATCTTATCGGATAAATTTACATACAGCTGAAAATATACTATCATACATAATGATGTATGATAGTATATTTTCAGCTGTATGTAAATTACATACGTGGTCTATATTTTTAGGCGGTACGTACCTACATTTAGGTACGTACCGCCTAAAAGTAGAGTTATGAGAGTATGGATGTCTTAGTTCAAAATTGTTTCATCGGTAATGTAAATAAATTGTAGTTCTAAAAACTAAAAACGCGCACGGTAGAATCAACTTTAATTACTTGTAAATTTGAACCAAGTTGAATAAACATATTTGACTTTGACTTTGACTAAATTATTGCATTGTCATCGGTCCTTGATAAGTGTGCAAAGTTTCAAATCAATCCCACGTTTTGAAGGGGGTGAAAATCACGTTCAAAGATTCCGTTACATTGATACATAGATACATACTAAGCTAATAAAAGCGTGTTAAAAAAAAATAGCATACCACAATCTCTTACAGATAACCTTAGCTTAAGAGACAGGGCTCACTAATTGCGTACAGATCTTGTTCTTGCAACGCTTGTCTAAATCTCTTCTACTAACCTGATGTAATTATTTTATGTTATTAAATTTGTAATCTTATTATTATTATTACTTAATGACTAGAAAATTTTAATCTGTAAATATTTTGGTACAATTTTTTTTTAAATTTTATGTTTCATTTTTTTTTGTCTTATCATGATCTGTCCAACTTTTCCCAACTACGGTCGGTTGCCAGTCTATTCAAATGCAACTAAATTCCAATATTTTACATTACTTATCTGCCCTCAACAACCCAGTTACTGGGTGACACAAAACCCACTCAGTTAGTGCTAAACAAAAAAAATAGGTTAGGCATAGGTTAGGCTATAAAAACGGTGAAGAAAAACATCGTGAGGAAACCGTGTGGACGGGTCCTCGTGGTGGATTAAGGCGAATTTCCTCTCTCATAGAGAGGAAGCCTGTATCCCAGCAGTGAGAACATTAAAAGTAAAAGTATAAATAATAATAAACAAAAAAATACATTTAGAAATAGATTCCCTTGGGATTTTAAACATAATGCATGCAAACAAGGATACACGATAACGAAGGTGTATGCATGTGTGTGTTGAGCACACATACTTGACTCGTTATCCAGTTTATAAGAATAGAAACACCTAAACCCACAGGCATTAAATATTATTCACGGGCACAAATATATATTTCTTTTACATTACCCTTTATCTTTTGAGATAAAAATAATATTGTGAAAATGTTTCTAATCGAATCTTTTTTTTACAAGCTTTTAATTAACTTGCACTGTGTGTATGTATGTTTGTATGTAAGTGTGTTCGGGTCAAATCTTGCAGCTGAATTTTAAAGCAGTTTTCCTCCACCGACCAAGATGAAATTTTGAGTACACGTTTAGTTTGGATGTAAGGCAATGCATGGTTAGCTAAGTGACGTCATTCTAAATACAATATGGCGGACGGCTCAAGATTGCGGTTCAGATATTTTTTGTGCGCTGCCATGATATAGGTACCATATGAAAGGGTTTACTGAGAAGAATACGAAAAAAGCTTTTTTTTTTTTAAATAAATAATTAATGAATAAATTAATTTAATCTAACTTTTGCTATCCTGCTGCTTGTCAAAGGCCTCAGCCAAATCAAATCAAATATTTTAATTAACTTGCACTGTATGTATGTGTGTATGTAAGTGTGTTCGGATCAAATCTTGCACCTGAATTTTAAAGCAGTTATCCTCCACCGATTAAGACGAAATTTTGAGTACACGTTTAGTTTGGATGACAATGCATGGTTAGCTAAGTGACGTCATTCTATATACAATATGGCGGACGGCTCAAGATTGCGGATTAGTTATTTTTTGTGCGCTGCCATGATTTGGGTACCAAATGAAAGGGTTTACTGAGAAGAATACGAAAAAAGCTTGTTTAAAAAAAAATATTAATGAATAAATTAATTTGATCTAACTTTTGCTATCCTGCTGCTGATCAAAGGCCTCAGCCAAATCAAATCAAATCTTTTTACTGTGGTGTGGTATATAGGTTATACAGACAGATGTTAGGTAAATTACAGTTCCCTGTCCTAGTAGGCATACAATAATCAAAAATGCAAAATAATCATAGGTATCACATATAACGCAAATGTTACAAAATAAGAATTAGGTGCAGACAATTTGTAATGGCAGATTGTAGTAGGTACTAATTATTAAGAAAATCATGGATCGTGTAGACGTCGTGTAGTGGTCATTTAAAAAATTACGTAATTTATTTTTAAATAGTGGCAGTTCCTTAGTGTTTAAAATGTCCACAGGTATCCTATTGTAAATTTTAGATGACATTCCGAAAAGACTTTTGCTCAGAAGAGCAGTTCTATGTGGTATACTAGATATTTTAAGTATATATCTTTTTTATTTTAGTTCACCGAATAAATTTTTATTTATTTTAATAAATACCGCAATTTCATAAATGTAAGCTGATGGAAAGGTCAGAATTATTAATTTAAACTTTTTAAAATATGGTTCGCATGATTAGGGAAGAAAGATACCAGCAATTGCGCGAACGCATCTTTTTTGCGCTAACACTGATTCTTTATTTGTGGCGTTGCCCCAGAATATAATAGCGTATTTTAGAGTTGAGGATACGTAGGCATGATAGAGCTGATTGATCGACAACTTTAGACAATTTGTAAAGAGCGTATGAGTACTGGTGCAGTTTACTGCATACCGTGTCAATGTCCCTCCAGAAATACTTCTACCACATAAAATGAAATAAAGTATGCATATTTGAATGGTATTTTTGAATATTCGTTCTAGAGTCAGCAAAATAGGAGGTAAGTAAGTACATCGTCAACATTATTGTTCTCATTTTCGTTCTATGGACACAGGGTTCATATTCCTACCTATTTAGTAATAAACACACCGATACATCATAATATGTATTAAAATGTATACGAGACATTATCAGAACCCTATTCTGGTTCTAGACTTGTATCGAGTGAGATCGATGCTTTATTTTTGATACTCGCACATATTTTGGGTTCTCACGAATAGATGCTGCCGCTTTGTCTGGGTCACGGAATTGAGATAAACGACTATCCGAATAGTGTTGAGGATCAAATCCAATTTTGCAGTTGCAAATTGAAGAGGGAACGTATCGAGTCTATACTTGTTAGTCGATACATCTATATTTAGATATTTTGTTTTGGCGGATTCTGTTCGCCTGGGAGTCGGGTGTCGAATTGGGAAATTGTTTTCGAAAATTGTTTATTGAATAATGAATGAAGGTATATTTTTAATAGGGATTTTTCTGAAAATAATAGTTCATCCTTCTGCTTCTTGTGATTGTTTGGTAGAAAAAGTCGGTTAAAAAGTGCAACATGCAGTGTCTTAAAATATTGAAGGTGCTAACACGAGGTTAAATAGACCATATTGTATGACAAAGTGTCAAGTGGTCCTTAGTAACTTTTAAATCAATACAAATATTATTAATGCGAAAGTGCTTCTGTTTGTATGTTTGTATGATAAAGTTTAGTATAGAAACAGATTGGACCTCGGAGAGAAACATAGTATAATTTTTATCACGTGAGTATGTTATCTTGGTATGATTTCCAACTTTTACGCGGGCAAAAAACCTTAAAACGCTGGCAGGAGCTAGTTGGTGATAAAATATTGGGTTAACTCATTGGTTTTGAAACATTCTGATTTCAATAAAATTTTCTGTTTACCATTCGTTATAAATGTCTGGCAAACGGAATCTATCAAACATAATGATCATTTTCCTACCCTTGTCCCCTATTACATAGGGTCAGCGCTTTCTTGTCCCATACCGTCCTGTCCCCCGCCATGCTATCACTGACTCCCTTTTCTTTCATATCGCTCCTCACACAGTCCATCCATATTTTCTTTGGCCGTCTACTCCCTCTCCATCCATCCACATTTATATTCATTAGTCTTTTAGTAACATGCGTTTCATCCTTCCTCATCACATGACCCCATACCAGGACAAACGGTTTCCTTTCAACTTTTCTATCACCGGCACCACATTCAAACTTCCTCTAATACTCGTTTCTCACTTTATCCATTCTCGTCATTCCACACATCCATTCTAATCTCTGCTACATGCAATCTCTTTTCATCCATCTTTTTCACAGCCCAACATGCTGATCCATACAGTACGGCGGTTCTAATCACGGACTTGTAAATTTTCCCCTTTATGACGAAAAAATTATTTAAAGTAAATTCTCCTCTTACGTCAAATTACCTAAAAACAAAAGCGCTGAGAGGTATTTTAAGAGCTTTCAGGAATCGATAGGTTACTTCTAAATATAAGTATGACTCAAGTACGAAACTACAGTTTCATAAAAACTAAAAAAAATGTCTGAAGTGTTTCGTTTAACTGGCGACGATTCGTTGAGTCGATGGCCAGTCATTCGTATCGAAAGGGTACTTAAAGAAGAAGTACGATTACCTAGTTCAAACTTTGCTTTGTAAAGCTGCCTATATATTTCTTCGAAGAGCACGTTTCAAAAGAAAGCATGTTGATGCCAAATCTATGTAGTGTAGATGTGAGCAGGGCAGAAAAAAAAATCTTCGAGTAGTATTTTTCTTTAAAAATGGGTTAGTTAATCTGGACCCCTAGTGTCGCCATTTTTCGTTGGTTTTATCCGATTTTATTTTCATTTTTTACTACTGTAATCAGTTCAAAATCGTTATTAATATCGAGATCAATTAGATTTTTAATTATTCTTCTTTGCTGGCAGTTACTAGCCGGCAGCACTCTATCGTGCACTTTAAGAAATCAGCTGATAGTTAGCGCTTCTGATTTTGATTTTAATTGCTGTTTTTTTGTAAAAAAAAGATACAAAAGTTATAAAAAAAATATTTTTCAAAAATTTGAAATTCTCTACAAGAAATTCCAGCACTGCGGTCCAGAATCATGTACTGAATCCATGGTAATTTTTCGCTTCACGAACACCACGAATAAAAATAGTTTATATACTAAATACGAGTATTTAAAAGAATGTGTGTTTGTGATAACTTTAAAAGGTCTATCTATAATTCAGTGAATCTGTTTTATTAAAACACACAATATAACATATGATCATGCCTCTATTTCCCGAAAGGTTAGGCAGTGCACCTAGTGCACCTAAGTACACCACATTTCCAGTTTCCAGTTCCCAGTTTGCCTGTTATGTTTAAGTGGCATATAATGGGGTGCGAACCTAAACGGGGCACAAAGCCGGACTTCGGGCTGATTCAAACCCAACAAAAATGTGTTATTGGGTTCAATCCGGACATCGACCCCAGGACCAACAGTGGCGCAACCGACCACTAGACCAACGAAGAGTATGTATAAAAGTTTCCTAAAAAAAAACTGTAGTTTTAGATGTTGGGGCTTGGGTTCAATTCAAGCAAAAGCAACAACAATCTGCGACACCGAACAACACTACACATTTTTATTAAATTACCAAATAAAAACACTCGTAATTTAAATTCAAAGCAAAGAAGTGTACTTTACGGTTCCCCTGTTTGTTATACGAATGTAAATTTCATTTTCTTACCCTCAGAACAAGACGTTTACTATCCAAGTACCCCATCGCAACGTGTAGTAATATTGTAAAATGTTTTCATAAAACATACGCAGGGGGACACGGGTACTTTGTAATTGAATTTTGAAAACCCTGCTCATATGCTCTTGATGTAATTGAAAACATGCCTGCATGGTGCATCAGAATTTAGTCGATATTTGCATGTTTTTAAATTATGGGGTTTGGTTAACTAATGTCACTCCAATTTGTTGACCTTGCCTTGACTCCGACCATCTTGCTTTCTAACTGATGTGTTTGAATTGAAGTTTGAAGTGAAGAATTTGATTCGCTTCAAAAGAAATCGCTGATTGTCGGGAAAGTAGTACGTACAAAAAGAAAATACATTTTCGATTACAAATCAAGAGCCTCAGTAAACGCAAAACTTTCCTTCGTTTGTAAATTATTTATATAATTTAGGTTCACCAACTTAGCCGCATGAGAAATTGAAATAGTTTTATGTTTATTCATAAAAAAGTAATGAAAGCTACCCAAAGTAAGAGACCTCAGACTTCTAACATTAACTTTGTACCTTCATACACATTTTTTTAATAAAACAAGAACATTTTATGATATGGATATTTACCTTTATTATGTCGTGTTATTGTTTCATTTCCAGGGAACGTGCGTCGTATTAGAATGTTTTAAAAAAAGGTGGAATAACATTCATAAGAGATATTATTAGGAGGCTTGAGTTGATAAACGGGTTCTCTCACGTGGTGTTAACACGATGATATATTACACAATTTTCTTTACGAGCAAAACGGATTTATAACAAGGCGACGCCAGCGTTTTGAGCTTACATTGTTTTAGCTAGAATTTCATGGAGCAACGTGGCGTAGAGTGTGTAAATATGGTTTATGTTAATCAGGCACTGTAATATATTATAATCGTAAAAGATATTTATCTTGGAACGTTGAAGGTTAATCTGGGATGATTGTTGGAACAATTTAAGCGCGATTTAGGACGCCTTATATGATTAGGATCCTACCTCACGATATTGAATATTTTTGAGAAAATTATTTTTGAGTCGTTGTTCTTTCTGAAACAGAATATATACTTAGTAGAATAACGTCATTAGCGGAATACCTGCTTACCTTTGGAAATGTTAAACTAAACATAGGAAATCTACAGAAAAACTCTACCATAAAAAGCAGAAATCCTTCCATTACCTACAAAGAAACAACGGGTATTACCGTCAAAAAGGGAAACCCCCACAAAAAATAACTAAAAACATTTTTCATAACGTCACGTACGCTCCTAATACTAGGCAATCATAAAATGAAACATCATAAGGGGAATAAAAACTGAAAAGAGCTCGTAACGACCGTGGACGGGGTCTTAACAAATCGTTGGTCATCATTCAAGGTTATGGCCCAAGGGTGTTTGGACCTCCGGTGACTGTAGACGAAGATACGTCGTTTCATTGTGTGCAAGAAAACGATAACGTTCTGTTCGATTTATTATAAATTGAGGTCTGGTAAGCCCCAGTCTTATTAGCCGGCATAATGGTGGATGATTGAAAGGGATACATATTGTAAGGGACCATTGACTGACGGAAAATGTGTTGCGTTTTTACTTGGATCTGTTGAATGTTGCAGTAATTTTATGTTTGGGTTTTTTATTGTTGAATGTAATAATAATTGATTCTACCGTCCATTCGAAAAAGTAGCTTGTTCCGGAGAAGAACGGACAAGACAAGACACACTTACTTTTTTTAACTTTCCTTTGATTTATGAACTTGAAATTTGGAACAAACATAAGTACCGTACTGAAAAAATATCACTAGTAAAGAAAGTTACACTTTGAAAAATATGATATTAAGTATTACAGGGCTCAACTAAATTTATAGTTTAGTTAGGGCTAACAATAAATTTACTTTCATGATTTCATGATTCAATTAAATTGCTATATCTAAATGAATAGGATTATGTGAACTGAAGTTAACTTTGTGTAGTTGGGCTACCTCATACAGATTAACTAAATATTCAAAATGTTAATTTAAGATTAGAATATTTTCACTATACAACAGATAACAGATATTTCGCTGCCACATTAAATACCATATAAATTCATCAATGTTTTCCAGCCAACCTCGTTTAATTTTGTACAGACCATTAATTATCATTTAAACCAACGGTATACCAGGATTATTTTAATATAACATGTCTACACTATGATGCAGAAAAAACAAGTAGGTAATATTGTATTTTTTACTGTTGCAAAATTATGTTTGCTTGTAGGTAATTTAAAAATGCTCGTTAAGTAACAAAAACGTGTGTTTAAATATCATATTACATATCATATCACACTCAAATACAGGCCCTTATTGCACAGCATTTAGGCTCACAATGCAGTATATACTTTACACACGCAGTGCGTTTGTATTCTTTATAGACAATTGTGCGGATAAGTGCGTACTTATTCTTTTTAGCGTATCGATGGCAAATATATATTATGAATATGAAATATCATATTTGGGCCAGAATTTGGTTTCGGTAACTTGATGTTTACTCTTCCTATTTTGTTCGTCTATTTGTAACTTCATGTATCTACTCTTTTGTTTATTTGATTAAAAGAAAAAAAAAACTTTGATAAAGGAATGCAACACTGATGAATCATTTCGACATTGAAAAAATAACTCTTTTTAAAAGCCCGTAAATTGTTGAGACTATTGTAGGGATATTCACTTAATATCGATATATCGAATTTACACGATGTTTGCCATATGATATCGGATTGATTCAATGTTTATTATGTTCAATATATTTATTTACCGACCCCAATATAGTTGGGAAAAGGCTAGGCAGATGATGATGATGATTTATTTACAGAAACATCGAACACTTTTCTTTAATTTTTTTGTCGAATCTATTTAAAAAAAATCCCTGACTAATAAATACAATAAAAGTAAATTTTAACACTACTTGATGATTTCGATTTTAAATAAATGTCATTAATAGGTAGTTACATCTGTGAGTGTGCAGATTTTTTTTATCCTGATTGATCGAGATCCACTCATGATGTACAGAAATTCAATACTAGTATAGCTATGTTACTTTGGTCTCTGATTCTACATTAACACACACAAAATGAAGGACAGCAAACTGTCTGAATTTGACTGGAACAAGGTAATATTAAACTTTTGAGAAAAGTATTCGATATTGAAAAAATATCGATGTTTTCAAGCGATATTATCTGGCACTTTTCTGAACTGGACCTTTTTGGCGCAACCGCGGGGCACACTATGTATGTAGTTGTTTTAAAATTAAGTTCCCTTTTATTTGTACCTACATTGTGTGTGCCAAATAAAATAGTTTTTTTTCTTACCTTCTTTCTTTTTCTTTCCTTCTTTCTACATAAATCGGTGCTAGGATCCGATGTTTTACATCGAATATAAATATCGATATATTTTTTCAGTGGATACCCCTAATCCATGAATAATAATGAAAGAAATGCATTTCAATTAATGTGTGAACGTAGCCACGTTATAGCCATAACTTCATGAAAAACGGCATGATTTTGTATTTTTTTCCATTTACGTGTATATTCAATGCATAAATCGTGATGTTGTTATAAAACAAACTGCTAGCGAAAGCTGTTAAGTTGTATTGTGTAGTGCTTCTGCCTATGTAGAATTAACAATTGTTGAAGTGAACACTTCTTTAGCCGCGTTGGTTTTTGGTAGGAACAAAACTAATGGGCTCGTGGCATACTAATATGGCAGCGTCAACGACATACTAATGTAAAATAGTGCATGGTGGACATCCCACCCATACGCACTAAACGTTTTGGAAAAACTTTTATTATGCGTACAGCTAAGGAGTGGCATTCCCTGCTGGAGTCTGTGTTTCCCGATAGCTACAACCTCAGGGTATTTAAGTCAAGAGTGAATAGGTTACTTCTAGGTAAGCGTGCTACACCGTCAACCTCATCATCGCTTACCATCAGGTGAAATAGTGGTCAAGCGCGAGCCTATCAATAATAAAAAATAAAAAGATGTAACCCGTGATGGAACAACTGTGTTTTTTGTGGCGGACTAGCGTTATTCCAAGGTTTTAAATATTCCCTTCTGTCCGCAGTTGGGGACTGGCAATTTTTCTTTCTTTCTTGATTATCTTAAAAAAATGCCCATCTTGTAAACTCTAATGAAAATGTGGAAGCTGAGTGAATATTTAGAAGAAATAACATAGGGTTATCGAGATAAGCCACGCTATTTATTTTGATTAAGCACGAACTTAAGTTGTCTTTAAGTTTACAAGTATTATGTACTTATGACAATAGTTAACATTGATGAAATAAATCAGATCTTTGGGTTATTCCCAGTTGTCGCCACTGGTGACGCCACCACTGGCGACAAATGGGAATATTTTTCAAAAAAAATCCCAGTTGTCACCAGTGGTGGCGCCACCAGTGGCGACAACTGGGAATGGCCATTCTTCTAGTTCCCAGTTGTCACCAGTGCCGACAGATGGGAAATATAAAGTGATACGCCTCCGGTGGGGGCGATGCTAGAGCTGAATTATAGTGATGGGGTTTCATTATTGTATCACTAACGAAGTTTTAAATAGGTATATTTTATATTTTCTTAAATAAAACTTTTACACGTTACTTGGGAAGATATATATTTTTATAAATCACAATATTTGTATTCATTGAGATTAAAACTGCACAAGTACAGTTTCCAGTACTACAACTATTACAGATCATATAATTATTTTACTTAAAACTATATTATTAGGTTCTTATCACAGATTAATCAACGTATGGCATTATGTAGTTCTTAGGTTATTTTTATAAACAGACTTGTATATATTAACCACAATAATTGACGTTTATAATTTTCTAAATCTACAGGTATATTATTATTACTCATTAATTTACTGCGATGTCTATCACAGATTAATCAATGCATTATTTACAATAATTGACTTTACTCTTTCGATTTAGCTAGATGTATTTAAATAGGAATTACTTAATATTATACTCTTATACAAATATATTACTGTGGTAAAAAGTATTTTTTGATAAATAAAATCCGAGTAGTTTTTAAGAAAACGACTACCTACCCGTATATTAACATAATTATATTATATTCCTATTTAAATACATCTAGCTAAATCGAAAGAGTAAAGTCAATTATTGTAAATAATGCATTGATTAATCTGTGATAGACATCGCAGTAAATTAATGAGTAATAATAATATACCTGTAGATTTAGAAAATTATAAACGTCAATTATTGTGGTTAATATATACAAGTCTGTTTTATAAAAATAACCTAAGAACTACATAATGCCATACGTTGATTAATCTGTGATAAGAACCTAATAATATAGTTTTAAGTAAAATAATTATATGATCTGTAATAGTTGTAGTACTGGAAACTGTACTTGTGCAGTTTTAATCTCAATGAATACAAATATTGTGATTTATAAAAATATATATCTTCCCAAGTAACGTGTAAAAGTTTTATTTAAGAAAATATAAAATATACCTATTTAAAACTTCGTTAGTGATACAATAATGAAACCCCATCACTATAATTCAGCTCTAGTATCGCCCCCACCGGAGGCGTATCACTTTATATTTCCCATCTGTCGGCACTGGTGACAACTGGGAACTAGAAGAATGTCCATTCCCAGTTGTCGCCACTGGTGGCGCCACCACTGGTGACAACTGGGATTTTTTTTGAAAAATATTCCCATTTGTCGCCAGTGGTGGCGTCACCAGTGGCGACAACTGGGAATAACCCAGATCTTTCAGCGGACGGCTTTAAGAAAACGTTTGATTTGTAATCTCTATTAAGACGTTCACCAGACACTCTTCACAAAGTACTTAATTAAAGCTCTCATCTGTAATACACTTTAGTTTTAATATTCAAAACTCCTAAGGCTTACACGATCATCCCAGTGTTCTGATAAATGTTCTTCATTATTCGAGCTACCTTTCGGAATTGGAAACTTTTTAAAACAATTTGTCTAATGGAGAGGAAATCTGTCACAGACGAAAAACAAAGGGAAAGTTTCACATCAAAAGGAATGTTTTGTTCCCGGATTTGTCTGTACTTATACCTATTAGTTTTAATTTAATTAGAGGAAAGATGTTGATTATTCTAATATAATAACAAATCTATAAAATATAATTAATAAGGTGAAGGCAATTTTTTAATTTTTGTACCATTATTTTCTTACCAGAAGTATCACTTAGAAAATCGAACACAGGCAAACATGTTTTTTTTTTGGTTCCATAGACGATAATAGATATTTATTTTAAATTGTAATTAACAACCCAATCCACATCTTAAGGTTACAATTGTCGACGACGGCACGAACTATTTTGTGCGCGGGGTTAAAATGCCTGCTATCTCATCCGCCAATTCGTGCGAAAGAGAAAGATGTTGTGATGAGCACTAAGAAGCTAGTTCGCGTATGAATTAGCACTTTTGCATGTTTGTAGCGAAATTGATGATGATTTAGGACAAAAACGAGCGAGCGAAATTTTATAAACAGACCTTTGGCAGTCTAGATATCATTAAAAAGCGACCAAATCTATCTGTTCAAAATAAAATTATTTGCATTGTTGAACTACTAATCTATCCCTGTATGGTGGCCGTTTTGCAATTTCCCTTCTTCTTATGGTATTTATTGCCGCCCAAAGATGCGTTAACATTACAGTTAGAATATGGAACTTTCGACGCTCATAAATTTCAAATATTTTTCTTTTTTACTTTTTTGTTTCCATACAGGGCTAGATGATGATTGATTCATTTTTTATTTTGAACGTACATCGTCAAACAGTGGAATAATCCCTAGACTACGTATGTATGGAAGAATTATTGACTAGTGTAACCTTAATCTTCTTCTAAAGAACTACATCACCAACAAGAAATGAAATACGTGATGTTATGTTATAAAAGGCAAGGATGGTGAAAAGCGAATGGTAGCTACCAAAATAATAATATATAGCAGGATAAAAGGTTCTCGGTAAAAACCAGCATATTACTATAGTATATCGCAAATCACTGGATCCAGTGACCTAATCCAGTAATCTATTTACATTGTTTATTTGTGTTTTTAACAAATATTTACGGTCAGTGTAGCTCGCAGTCGTAAACGTACGTCAGGATTTAAGCTGATGTTAAAATAAATACCAGAGGAAAATCCAGCGATATATAGTAGCCGAGGTTGCTGTGAGAGCGATGAAAAATCGCTTGGAACTTAAATATTTGGGAAATTTGGTCTAATTTAACTTTTTACCTTTTCAAAGTAGGCAATCCTCAAGCGGAGCCTACATTTGACCACTGCCTCAAACTCAAACTCAAAAAGATAAAGCTAGTTGCACATTCGCAAGCGTAAGTAGCTCTCTGTGGAGAATAACGTGCAAGAAACTCCACGGACACTCTTATAGTAGTAAAAGTACTATTCGCCTAGAGTAATAAAGTTAGTAATTCAGTTACCATTAATATTTAGGTACTTTAACTGACTATATAGCTACACACGCGCCACTAGGGAATTTAACATTCCGGCAGCGATTGTAAATAGTCAAAAATGTATAGGATTGACATTGGCTACCGAAATGTCACAAGAGGCCCTGGCCAAATAACATTCTATAATCGAAAGCGTAGCGATAAAGATAGTCATAGACGCAAAATTGTAAAGGATTGACCACAGAACAAAAAAAAAAAATGCTGTCTTACATTTTGTTATTTCGACTATCGTCTTCGCTGATATCGAATGCCACATCTCTAGAGCCTAAGGCCAATCCCAAACATTGGCATTTCGACAAACACTAGAATGTCTATAAGAAAGTTTCACTACTAATCCTTGATAAGACCAGTTTGGATTGCATTAAATCAATTTCTATGGCAGCCTCAGAAGTAGTTATTTTTTCGACAATTCACATTGTAAGTTCTCTTTCTCTTTTGATCAAAACTAACATTCTTCTTCTCATTATCTTTTGCTCAAAACTAACATTCTACTTTATATGATGTGGATAACGGTGTAAGTTGCGCATTTTTATCATGTTCTTATAGTTTTATTCATAAGTTTTAAATGTGTAACTGTTGGTTATTAATAAATAAATAAGTAAGCAAATGGTCGGATTCGCGAAGTTATCCGCTATCAATGTAGCCCCTGTGTCCTTCCGTTAGTCGAGTTCATTCATACGATTCATGCGATTATAGCCATTACATCTGATGTATGCTGTATTTAAATTTTAGGGTACGACCCACCAAATATTTGGATTTTTCTATCAGACCGTAACCGGCCACGTGCGAATGTGTTGGCTGCGATCGGTTTTTTTCGTACTAATGAATTTGAATGCCAATTGTTACGGCTGTAATATTTTTTTCGTTTCAGTGAACGTTTTTTAAATTTTACAATAGTTTAACTTAACTATCGAAATAAAATTTAACGATAAAGCTGATTGTACTTTCTTGTAAACATACAAATGTTGCAAATGGAAAACACTCGACTCCGGCAGTCAAGTGCGTTTAATTGCATCTTTACTGCGAACAGAACACTAAAGCCCAGAATACCTATTTCGCAGATTTCAAATAAACCTTATCTGGAACATTGTAACCGAAGTAACAAAGAAACAAAAGGTCATTAAATATAACAACACACGAAAGCAATAAATTGTGTAACGACGCTATAATCTAACAAACTAAGAGTGCAAAACCGGGAGCATTCAAAATTTATCTTTGGAAAATATTACCCCACTTTTGGACGAAGGAAACCAGCTAACTCTGCAAACTAATGTTGCAGCCAACTTACCTCGGTATAAAAAGAAACGAGCCAACGTAATATTCCTTGGGGAATGTAATTTCTTTGAATAATATTTTTTTAAGTGCTCGGTGTCTAATTTCGAATTTGTGCTACTTTGTTTACCTCGCCATGAAACTTAGTAGTTACTGCGTCTAATGAAATATGTGGTTTAAATTAATTAGTAAGGACTGAGTTTACAACGACACATTTTCATGAATTTAAAGGCTATTTAGGTAATTTTTAGGGTTCCGTACCCAAAGGGTAAAAACGGGACTAAGACTCCATTGTCCGTCTGTCTGTCTGTCACCACGCTGTATCTCATGAACTGTGATAGCTAGACAGGTGAATTTTTTTGATGTAGTTCTGTTGCCGCTATAATAACAAATACTAAAAACAAAAACAGTTTTTACTAAAATAAATATTTAAGTGGGGTTCCCATACAACAAATTAATGTGATTTTTTTGCCGTTTTTTGCGATAATGATACTAAATCCTTCGTGTCCGACTCGCACTTGGCTGGTTTTTTTAGTTTGTGAGCTTTGAAAAATTCTTGTGAAAGAATCAAATTAATGGATATAAATTAATTGGCAATTAATGCAGTAACATAGGAAAATATAGAAGTTAGCAAGGTGACAGACATTCAATTGGCTAATTAAATTCTTAGACAAAGAATACACTAAATTAAAAAATATTGCAAGTAATTTTAGACACAAGCTTTAAGAAAAGATCCTAGAAACCGAATTTTCAGACAAAATTCCAGACACAACACTCAAATCATCCTAAATAAAAGCCAAAACAAAAAAGATACGAAGAAAAAAAAATCATCTGCTCAATTTGATCCACAATAACTTCGTTCACACTTAGCGCAAAAGTCTCACGTACTACTCGTGGGATCTTACTCTGAGATAAGTGAATTGTAAACCTGCACACGTGACATGGAACCCTGGTAGTACTGCTGTTACAAGCAAATAATTTCGAAGGCTCTATTGGTCTGAAACTCGGCAATGACAAAAGTGGTGTTGAGCGTGAGTTTCAGAAGTCGATTCCAAGATTAGGCAAATTATTTTTGTTGTTTTTTATTAAGTTGCTGGTTTCTACCGAGAGTTTTTTTCTTGATGGGAAGATATATGTGTCCGCATGCATGCCATTCTTTTAATCCATTCGTAACTTTAGGGCCGATTTATAAATTGAGTATTTCAACTGTCAAAAGGTTTTCAGGCTTACGTAGAATTTGACAATAACTCAACGTCAAATTTCTAAGGGCCGGTTTCTGATTTGAGTATTCGATAAGAATAGAAGATTAAGCATTTGTCACTCATGATCTGTCACTTTAAAATTTCTGCGTTTCTGAGCATGGTTTGAGTATACTTAGTCTAAGTCATGCCAAAGTATACCTTATGTCAGAGACAAGCTTGCCAAATAACAAAGAGTCATGGAGCACAAGGCTCTAAGGTCTGGACTGGATCAGAAATGCTGACCTCAAGACGAAACAAAGACCAGCAAAAGTGGAGATGGACCGTACATATGAGGCGCGATAACCATGGGAAATGGAGCAAAGCAGTGACAAACTGGTACCCGTAGGCAAGTACATCAGGACAGAACCTAGTGCAAAACTGTTAGTGGATGCCTATGCCAAAAGGCACAGTGTGATTAGGAACATTTTATAAACTACTAGCGGACGCCTTGCGGTTTCGCCTGGCTAGTTCCCGTTCCCGTGGGAATACAGGGATAAAAAGTAGCTTATGTCACCCGGGGATAGTGTAGCTTCCCAACGGTGAAAGAAGTTTTGAAATCGGTCTAGTAGTTATTTTGTTTATTCGTTACATACAAAAAACAAATCTTTCCTCTTTATAAAATTAGTATAGATAAAGATGTATTAGATAGACTATAGTTCTGTCAGTCTCTGATTTCAAAATAGTCTGTTGGTTTTTTAATGGTTACGTTTCAGGGAGTGTGCGATGGAATTGCACAATTTGATTCTACCTAGCTGTTTCCATAATCGGACTACAAGACGTACGGCAATGTGCCATCGGTACATGGTAGACATCCCACCCATACGCACAAAGCGTTTTGCAAATACTTTCATTGTGCGTACAGCGACGAAGTACACTTCCTAAATTATTTGACAAACAACAAACTAACCAATACATTTAATACAAGAAAATAACCTACTAACATATACCTAATTAAGTTAATATTGTCATTCGCAAGGAAAAAAACCTTTTTTTTCTTTTTTTTAATTAAATTATTTGACAATGATCAACAGAAACCGGCCCTAATACAATTATCTTTCATCAAGATCTAAAACGAACAAGCAGTGTCAATACACGTCCTTTATAAGTAAGAAATAGTTATTAAATACTCTCCTTGTCGAAAGAAACGAACGCAAACAAATGCTATAAATAAAAATCTGCGTACCATTCCAAAAAAAATAAATAACTAAGAAACCCTCAAATCAACCGCAAAACTTACGAATAAGATTAAAAAATCGACAAACTCAATAGTACGGGTAATACCCCCACAATAAGTTCATTTGCGCCGGGCGCAAAAGTCTCACGTGTTACTCTTGGGATATATCCCGTAGATAAGTGAATTGTCGACCGACAGTCGACACAATATGTGCCAGACTGTGTGACGTCATTACGAATACGATTAGTAGGATTACTCTGCAAATTGTGAATTAATGTTGTGCCAAACAATTTAGCGGGACCATCAAATTTAAATGGGATGCAGTTTCAGTTTGTGGTTTCTAAATTACTTACCTAACTACTATTAAATTTTATCTAAAGGACGGTGTACGCGTCAATGGGCATCACACGGGAGCTTAAACTAAACATCTGAATATAAATGCAGGTAGACTCACTAATACATTTCATACATCTAACCTTTTCCTTATATTTTTATAAGTTCAAGTTTACAAAAAACAAACTCTATACTCTCTAATAAAATCTATTATTTTCTTTTACATTTTTTTACGTGTCTATACAAACAGTTAACCCATTTTACGACGTCTAAAAAATTCATGCCTACAACTAACTTTATTACCAAATAAAACATTTTGATGTTTGCAAATTCGACGCCCATAAAACTCCAAATTAACATCTAGTCTAGAAGTCTCAAAAGTCAACCAAAAATAATCTAACTTGGTCATCCATTGCGGTGTTCCAGAACTACGTTTTAAAACAAAAAAGAAGAAAACCGTTAATGGAATTTGGGAAGCTGAAAAATATCGTGATTGAACAAAGTATTAGATTCTCCGTTTCTTCCGAGTTTGCACGCAAACTTGACTGAATAAAACGTTATCACAAATTCTCTCGGCTAACTTTACCGACTCGTATTTTATTAGTGAAACTGTTTGAATCCAAGTTCGGTCCACATCTAATTCTGTTGTTGGAATTGTGGTCGACGGTCAATGGGTGTGATGTGCAGATAGATACTTAAATATATATAGATACTTAAAGATATACACAGGTCTGGATAAAATTATCTACGCCTGTGTCTACCGTTCGCACAGCGGAGATCAGGAGACTACCAGGCTCACAGAGTACCTCAGTGAGGCGGCTGATGCGGCACAGCAGCGGTACCCTTCCGCCCAATTAGTGTTACTGAGGAACTTCAATGCCCACCACCAGGAGTGGCTCTTCCCATACCAGTGCACTGACCATGCTGGACGGGAGATGCGTAAGCTTTCGCTTGCGCTAAACCTTACCCAGCTGGTCCATGGGGCAACGAGGGTGCCAGATGTTGATTCGCACACGGCCAATTGCTTGGACCTTCTGCTGATAACAGATCCGGACCGATACTCTGTGTCGATAGCTTCACCTTTGGGTAGTTCCGACCATTGTCTGGTGAAGTCTGTGTTCGTCTACTCCCCGCCCGATCCCAGCCCAAGGGGCACCCGGCGGGTTTGGCGGTACAGGTCAGCAGATTGGGATGACATGCGATCTTTCTTCGCTTGCTATCCTTGGCAGCCTACTTGCTTTTCTTCGGCTGATCCTTCGTCGTGCGCGGATGCCGTGACGGGTGCGTTGCGTCAGGGAATGGAGTACTACATTCCGTTCTCTCACGTTACGATGTCCGGCGTTGACCGGCCATGGTTTGGCGCCGAATGTCATCGCGCCGACTCTCTTAAACATGAGGCATACCTGGCTTGGGTAGACGCTCGATCGCGCAAAGCGAGTGACGTGGGTCAGAAGAAGAAAGCCTACAACAGGGCTGCCAAGTCCTGCAAGAAGGTGTTGCGAAGGGCTCGGTTCGAGCACATTGGCCGAATAGGGGCCAAACTTGCTTCTTACCCAGCAGGTAGTAAAGCGTTTTGATCCCTGGCTAAATCGGTCGAGTCGAACTTCTGCCGTCCCTCACTAACACCACTGCTGAAACCCGATGGGTCGCTGGCCCACACCGCTGAGGAGAAGGCAAATTTATTTGCCTATCTTTTTTCGGAATCTTCGCGTCTGAATCCTGGTGATTCGCGGCCCCCTCCTTCTCCTGATGGATGCGAGACGATTATGTCCGACATAAGCATCCATCACCCTACGGACGTCCGTAGGGTGCTGCGCAACCTCGACGTGAACAAGGCTAGCGGCCCTGACGGCATACTAGCTATAGTTCTTAGAACCAGTGCGCCTGAACTGTTTTCGATCTTGACACGCCTATTCCGCCTTTCATATGAGACTGGAAAAGTGCTGAATGCTTGGAAGCAAGCCAACGTACAGCCCGTGCCCAAGAAGGGCAGCCGAGCAGACCCGGCCAACTACAGACCTATCTCTGTAACAGCGTGTACTTAACACTAAGCTCCTGGCATATCTAGAAACTAGCGATATCCTTAGCGACCGCCAATACGGCTTCCGCCGAAATCGGTCTACTGGGGATCTTCTAGCGTATGCCATTCACATATGGAGTGAGGCCATCGAGAGGCACGGGGAAGCGCTTGCCGTCTCCCTCGACATCTCGAAGGCTTTTGATAGGGTCTGGCACGAAAGCCTTAAGGTAAGCTTCCTTCATTCGGTCTGCCCGGTGGTCTGTGTGATTGGATTGCAGACTTCCTGAGAGATCGGTCCATTCGAGTGGTTATCGATGGCTGCTCTTCGAACCAATTGCATATTAATGCCGGGGTCCCTCAGGAATCGGTACTCTCAGCAATATTATTCTTGTTGCACATTAACGATCTGCTAAAACCCGGCACCTTTGGTTACGCAGATGACAGCACTGTTGCTGAAAGATACTTGTCCAACGCACGGGCTACTGGGCTGCAGATCCGGGCTCTCCGTGAGGCCATGGTGGAGCGTTTGAACCTGTCCTTGCAGGCAGTCTCCGAATGGGGCGATGCCAATCTGGTCAAGTTTAATGCTGCTAAAACCCAGGCGTGTCTTTTTTCCGCTAAAAGGAGCCAATTTCACCCGGCTCCAACTTTCCGTGATGTAACCGTGCCAATAACGGACCATCTAGAGCTTTTTGGCGTTACGTTGACATCGACTCTCAATTTTGGGCCATACATTGAGGCAAAGGCTCAGCTGGCTGCCAAAAAGTTGGGGATCCTTGCGAAGGTGAGAAGGTACTTCACACGCCGGAACAGCTGCTCTACTTGTATCAAGCGCAAGTTCGATCGTGCATGGAGTACTGTTCTCATCTCTGGGACGGATCTGCCAAATACCAGCTTGATGCACTAGAGTCGATTGAAAAGCGGGCCAAGAAACTCATCGGCGATGAGGCACTGGTCAAGTCAAAGCTCCAGAGCCTTGAACACCTTCGCCGAGTTGCCAGCTTGTCGGTTTTTTATCGGTTACATTTCGGGGAGTGTGCGATGGCATTGCATGATTTGATTCCACCCAGCTCGTTCCATCATCGGACTACCAGATGTACGGCGATGCGTCATCGGTACATGGTGGACATCCCACCCATACGCAAAAAACGTTTTGGGGACACTTTTATTATGCGCACAGCTAAGGAGTGGAATTCCTTGCCCGAGTCTGTGTTTCCCAATAGCTACAATCTAGGGGTCTTTAAGTCAAGAGTGAATGGGTTTTTTCTAGGCAAGCGTGCTTCACCGTCGACCACATCATTGCTTACCATCAGGTGAGATAGTGTTCAAGCGCAAGCCTATTGACAATAAAAAAAATTAAAAATTAGTTAAAGTCTTCTTTAACTTTCATTTTGTTGACTTTATTGCGACCTAGAACTACCTAAAATCAAGAAGTTTCTGCTCCCCTAACAAGCTTTATTTTTATTTTTAATGATTAATAGTTGACTTAGTTGTTCGGTTTTCAACGAAAGGTCCACTATCTGAACATATTTTTATCGAATATAGCAAATGTTACTTCAGTAAAGCAGAAAATCCTTAAAGCCTCATTGGGGCAGTTCACATTCTCACTGCATATAATTCGCCAACATCAGTAATAATGCGAAGAATACCAGCAATGCGCAAGTCGTTCACACAAAAAAGTTTCTAAACTGAAAAACCATCCCTCAACTATTCTAACGACACGAAAAAAAAATAAGTACACAGAACTTCTAGAATTAAAATCAAAATAAAGTTAGCACCAAACCGAATTATGTTCGGATTTAAAATTTTACGTGCCGAAACTTCGGTGAGCCGTTTACTTCTAACGACGAATCGGCAGTTTCGGAATTTCACCGGCAATCCGAAATCGATTTAATCACGGGAATCATGCAAAGTTTCGCACAAAGTTTGTTTAAACTTTGGAATTGGAACAAATTGGAGCAGCATGGCTTGCGGCTATGTATTAATAGTAGATTCATGACGCCTACAATTTAGTTATGATTTTTCCTTGATATCGACGATGCTGGATGTGTCAAACTTTGTTGAGCGTGCAAAGCTTCTATTTGAATAAGATATATTGATAAGATAAGATAATTTGAAAAGTTTATGTTTTACTTTTTACGTTTTTGTTTTTACTTAATTTCACCCCATTAATTAAATTATTGTATTTTAGTGTTATTATTAAATGTACAGTCAGGCCATTTTAATAGGCAACATTTGACGTCTGTCAGTTTAGTTTTAGAATGGTTAATTAGAGAAAGTAAATCATAAAATTACTCGTATCCGGTCATTATTACAATAAATATGTAATCGTATTTGATAAAAGTTAAGCAATTGTGCAGTTCTTATTTTATGCCCGCCCTTACAAGGTTACGTTGTTAAATTTTGATGAATTGTCAAATGTTACCTATTAAAATGGCCTGACTGTAATTATTGTATGTTAAAATATATATATTAGAAAAACGAAAATTAAACAAGAAGATCTCAATTCTCTTCCGGAGTCTGTGTATCCCGATAGCTACAATCTAGGATTCTTGAGGTCAAGAGTAAATAGGTTTCTTATAAGCAAGCGTGCTTCATCATCGACCACAGCATCGCTTACCATCAGGTGAGGTACTGTCAATAAAAATAAAACTTTTAGTAAAAATTCTATTCTAATGTTTCTGTTTTTAAACATCAAGTCACTTACTGTATATCTAGGTACATATGTTTTAGACTTCTCGGTTAAAAAAGAAAACATTATTGCCTTAACCGTCTTTCAAGAGTCACTAACTCTTCGGTAAGGTAACATGATAACAACCATAGACGGGAACGGTAAACGACAGGTGAATTGTCAAATTGCACGGTTTCTGTGGCTTTAGTTCACCAAGTTTCTAAAACGTGATCGTTTCTGTTAATCGTGTTTGTCAGAGAAATTTCATCGAAAACAGTATCCCTAGCTCCTTTACTGATTTTCAGTTTTGTGGAGCTATATTTTTTTTTTTTTTGACAGTTAAGTAATCTGTTGAACACATACTAAATTATAATAATGTACAAGCCCGTATAAAAATGGAAGAGGAAAAGAAGTCACTGGGCGTCAAAAAAATCGTGCACATCACTTCAATGGAAAAAGTGCTCGGCACGTTGTTGGCAGCATTGCCACGTTGAATGGCTATGCTGATCTTTTGGCGAAAGGAAGGCTAGCCCACACGTGAAGAGTCGAGTAAATGTTTTATAGTTTGTATAAATAGTAATTTCGTAATATATAGGTAATGTATTAGTTACCTATTGTAATTGTAAATTATTTTATATATGTTTAAGATGCCTTTGATGTCTCTTTATTCACAAGTTTAATAAAGAAAAGAAAATCTGTCGATAATTTTATTACCTACGTTCGAAATTCTCGCAGAGGTCAAGGTCCCACATCGGAATGTTCGAATCTTTTGTCCTGACATTTTGTACAGCTACTATAGCTTCATAATACTTGCACTTCATAAATCTACTTGGCGAAGAATCACTGTTAAATATTTACCTTAAATATTTACCGTAATAATAGAGAAAAAACAAATCAAAATAAAAATCAGAAAATAAATCTGGTTAAAGATATTTATTTTTCATAAAGAAATTTACATTTCACTTAAATGAATAAAAAAAGCTAGGGTAAATTAATCATAAATAATCGACATTCAGACTTAATAACATTTGTTTTTTCATTCAAAATGTTATTATCATTAACAAAATATGAGAATATGAATGAGAAAAAGAAAAAAGTATCAGCAGGCTTAAAAAACGTGACTATTACGAAACCTTTTTGATGGATTGATCGAAGAAGGCAAAAATCTAATATCATTGGAGGGCTATGGGGGAGACCTTTGCCCAGCATTGGGACAATATAGATTACATTTTAAAAAAACATTGAAGATCGTAAACATTTACCTAATCATGTTACAATTTCTCCTTCGCAAAACGCTTGCTTTGCTCAGCAACATCAACAACAATACTATAAAAACAACTTGTTCTATATTTCTTAAACTCAAGACTCCTAAACGAAAGTACACATGGTTCCGGGTTTCAAGTTTCAGTTTAAACATTTCAATGCAGTTTTATTTCCTGGCATACGTGTGTGGATGTTTTGAATATGTTGCTGCGCACAACGCATAGAATGTCACAGAATAATGTAGTACCCAGAAATAGTGGGTTTTTACATTTCCCACTATTTCTGGGCATAGATGTCTATTAGCTTTCTATAGATGGCTATTTCTGGGTTTATATGTCTAATTCTTGTCTTCTTATTAGCGTGTCGATGGCATATAAAATATAGTTTTTAAATATTACGTTTCGCCCAGTTTTGCGTCGTCGCATGCGACGACGGCAACACCTTTCGCAGTTCCAGCCATAAGAATGAAAGAAAAAAAAGTGTTTATTGCCACAAAACGACATACAAACATTACATTACAAGACAAGAACAGTGGTAGTAGATTTCGCAAAATAAATTCTTAACGATAGTGTTAGGTGATAAGGTACTCTCGTGTACAGATTAAAGGACATGCACGAAAAATGAGCCATGATCTACGGAGAGATGCCACACAACTGGACATCGCAACCATCCGAGAACCCCCACCTGAATAGATTGTCTTTGCTGCGGCCGATCAGAGTGTAGGGTCTATTTAGAGTTTTCGAGGTTGTCTAAGTGAAAGGCTCTCTTATGGATCGATGAAATGGTCAGGAGGCTTGAAATTCTGTCGCCAAAGATCGCATCCCTCTGAGGTGGTTTTGCCATGATCAAATTCTGGAGAATTTCCAATTAATTAATAATTTTTTATGTATTTTCTTATTATTCTGTAAGCTAGTTTACTAAGTAGTTGGGATCACTACTGAATATTGATAATACAGCTGATGATATCGTCTTGTTTTTTGATTTTACAAATCACAGTGATGGGTTCCCTTACCATCCATATCCTTTGAGGTATTAGTATTGAAAAGCTACTCTTGCTGACAAAAATATATAGTACCGTAGACAACTGTAACTGGCAATCTGCTATATCAACAATATCCATAGTTACCTATAGCTCTCTCTGCAAAAAAAAACGTCGCCGTGGCGCCCCTTCTCCAGGTTTTGCTTTTGAAAAATAGATACTTCCTTTTTTCTCTTCCCTTCTTCTGATTAAGTTCGTTACGGGCTCTAAGCCATTTAACATTCACTGAGACTCGTCATAGCATTATTTCCAGTGTTTTTCTTGTAAGGCAAAATGCTGGTAAACAGAAATCACAAAAACTAGACTTTCATTTAAAACTAGATTAATTCAAAATCAAAATCATTTTATTTTATTTTACATAGGCCTACATGGGCACTTATAAAACGTCGATAAAAGGTGCACGGTTCGGGTTAGTCGTTTATTATGGAGAAGAACCGGCAATTAAAGGTCTTTGGAATCTTTCTACTACCTGATATTAAGAATTTGTTGACATAGCGTACATGAAATAAACTCGCGCTTTTTTTCGCTAAGGTAGTCATAAACTACAGAACTCCATCTACTACTACTTTTATCTACTCCTATTGCTACGTTTTGTATTTTTTTCAGTCCTTATCAATCCATTTATTTATACACAGTTTAGTGTACGCCAAGATTATAATGTACTACCTTAATGTAATTGTAATGTAAAACCTTAAACTAAAAACATATGCATTCAACCCGAATCTCTTCAAAGCTAGAGTGAACAGGCTTCTTCTGGGTAAGCTCACTCCATCTTCGACTTTGTCTGTGTTGCCACTGACCTAGACTAGAGTCAAAAGCAAACTTATATAAAAAAAACCGGTCAAGTGCGAGTGAAACTCGTGCGCCGAGGGTTAACCTACCCAATATACCGCCGTATTAAAATTGGTCTCATTTTTATTGGTGGCTAAGTTTTAAAGGTACGTGAAAATTTAGATATTCGCGAGAACTTGTAAGTACCAAAATTTACATTAAATTTCAAAAAAATAAATATTTTTGGAATTGTTCCATTATTTTTTTTACGTGAAAATATAAATTTGCTTATATCTTTTTATCGTGTTGACTCAGGAACTTGGTATTTATATAACTTATAGGGACTATAGACCTCAGTATTTGGTATCAAATTCAACTTGCTAGGTCCACTCGTTCCTGAGAAAATCGGTGGTACCACACGGACAGACAGACAAGAAAGTGATCTTGTAAGGGTACCTTTTTTTACATTTTGAGGTACGGAACCCTAAAAAGAAAAAAAAGTACAATCACCAATTTTTTTTTATTATCCTTTCTTATCGCTATCAAAACAACATAGAAGAATTACCAATTTCTAAAGTTTGAAAGTGTATGTACCAACATAAAGAAATATAAATAACACCATCGGAACGTTTGAGTTCCGTGAAACTATTCCGCACTACATTGATCTCCAATCCGTTATTCATTCAAGAATGAAACGCACATTGTATCTTACAGCACTATTCACTACCAAAACGATAAACTCTTCCATAAACATTCAAATAACAGATAAACTAGTCTGATCAAAACGTTTACATTCTAAGTGCTGCAACGAAAAAATATATACAAGGAAAAAGATATTCGTCTCAGAGTCTCAGAAATTTCATCGAAAACTCGATTGGGATTCCTACCGCGTTTGCGATACGAGATCGATAAACGAAACGACCCTTGCCTCTTGAAAAAGTGAGATTCACCGCTTTTGCTATTCAGAAAGCGAATCTTTGTCATTGAAAAAGAATACTAGTCGTACTTATGCAAGCGGTTGTGATAAAAAGGGATAAAATATGACGGTGAGTGCCGGATGGAATTTTGATGCAGATGCGCTTGAAATAAGAAGTTTTATGACGTCCGAGATGGGATATTGCTTGAGTACATCGATTTATTGGGACGGTCTTTTATTAAACGGTATAATTATAAACTCCTGGAAAGGATGTAATAATGTAGGATTGTAAGATACTATATGTCCGATATAGTTGGTAGAGGATAAAGATAACTCAATCTGATTGAAACATTGTCTAAATAAAATCAAAACATGGTAGCCATTACATTCAAGGTTGGTTACACTAGTCGATTTTTCTTCAAACAAACGTAGTGTGGCGATTACTCCACTGTTTAACGATGTACGTTCAAAATAAAAAATGGTATCAATTTGTCTCATCATTATCTAGGCCTGTATGGAAACAAAAAAAAAAATATTTGAAAGTTATGAGCGTCGAAGGTTCCATATTTAAACACTAATTCTAACGCATCCATGGGCGGAAATAAATACCATAAGAAGAGAGAAAACTGCAAAACGGCCTCCATACAGGGATAGATTAGTAATTCAACAAAGCAAATAATTTTATTTTGAAAATATACATTTAGTCGTTTTATCATGATATCTAGACTCCCAAAGGTCTGTTTATAAAATTTCGCGCTGTCGTTTTCGTACTTAATCATCATCCATTTCGATACAAATTTGCAAAAGAGTTAATTCGTATGTGAACTAGCTTCTTACAGTATATCACAGCATCTATCGTTTTCGCACGTATTGTCGGATGAGATAGCATGCATTGTAACCATGTGCACAAAATAGTTCGTGCCGTCGACGAGGGGAACCTTAATAACGAGATTTCTTTCCTGCAGAAAGTCAAAAGCATATAAACAACATGGTCCTACATAGTTTTTACCTCATTTTTTGCTGCTGCATAGTAACACAAATTGGATGCAATATTTTTTAATATTAAGTTTAAAATGAAGGCACAACACAAGTATTGTAATAATTAAAATGCTGCGGATGTGACAAATAAAATGAATAGTAAGTACATTTTTGCGTGCGTAATAATCCGGCGAGATTTCAAGAAAAACTGAAATCTAGCCTTGGGAGAATAAAGTTGAAATTGTAATGAAAAGTCGTGTCGGATGTCGGCTTGATGGCACTGTTGTATGCCTTAATAACTAACAGTGAACGAGTCAAAAGAGCGTGATAAAGAATTTACATTTAATGAAGGAGTACTGAGTGCAGACGCAGACTGGCGGCAATACGTTACGGTTGGATTTGCATTTTTATGAAAACTTCCATGACTTTGCCGACCACGTCGTTCAAAAAGAATATCTCCACTTTGTTTCTGACAAAGATTGTCTTTATGGCAGTTTAGTGGGTGTTTTTATTCGCACCGACGAGAGAGTGCGATGGTGCATTCGTTCGACGTTTTATGAACGTCGGGAGTCAAGAATCGAACAGAAACTGTTACTTGGCACACGTCCAGCCGACCGTCAGTTTACGTTCGAACTAAATGCTTTTTTGGATCTTTCCTATATTTGTCTTGGTGAAAAGGATTTGTCGAGAACGGACGTCGGTGAATTTTTGGCAAACGAAGGTTGAATTGCTAAAAATACGAGTAATCAAGAATTGCACCTAATCCCATTTTTATTGATAGGTTTACCCAAACGGTTCGTTTTGATCGTTTTAAAGTGAAAACGTGGAATTATTATAGTATCGATTTGATTTGATTTAAAATCGCTTCACTAAACTGATGATTAGTGAAGCGATTTCTTGTTTCTGTAAAATGTCAACACCAAATCATCTACTATTTTTCGAGTCCATGGAAAACTGTTTAGGTATTTTGGGACCAGTAGACAGCCATGCCAATCGCAATGTAAGTGGCGTTTAGTAGCTTCTCTAAAGTTCAGATATGGGCACATGGGGCATTTCAGAATGTGTTCGATATTCTGAAGAGGTGTACTGTACTGACATTATAAATATAAGACGAGTCTATGAAGCCCCATTTCGGCAAATCAATCATCACATCACACTGATAATTATAAATGCGAAAGTTTTTAAGTGTGTTTGTATGTTTGTTACTTCTTCACACTCAAGCGGCTGGACGGATCTAGATGAAATTTGGCATAGAGATATATTATAGTCTGTTATAGTACATAGGATACATGATTTTCATGCCGGAAATATTTTCCCTTGGGATAATTTTCAGATTGCACGCGGGCGATGCCGCTGACAGAAGCTAGTCTATACTATAAAGATAAATAATTCTTTCACCACGTTGGTAAACTTTAAACACCAGTATTACAACTGTAGTTTCGATTCTGTGCTACATAATCAAAAAGCTATCACAGAATCTAAGCGACCCAAAGTATCATGCCTCTCCTCTTCACTATGCACGTAACATGCAACTACTCCAACTTCATTCAACTTCCAAACTCGAAACGGATCTTGCAAACCTTCACTTAGGCTACTTAAAACTGTTCATTTAATTGGCAACAATGGATTTCGTAAAGCTCTTGTTCACGTACGGGACTAACTAACTCCGTCTGAATTCGTTAAACGTTAGGTAACCAGATTGTAACTTAAATCCTGTTAACGTGGCCCGGCAATTAGCGAGCAGGTGAGGACGTGTTGCAAATAAGCCCACTGAATAATGTGTGGTTTAAAGAAACAGTGCTGTTTAAGTGCAGTTTTTCCGTGTTACTCAAGAGTTTGTAAGTTTTTCAAAGGACTTTTAAAGTTAATCTTTGAAATATGGAGTTTAGACTAAAACTTTTTCAAAAAAATTAAACCGACTAACCGAACAAAAATAACTTTCATTTCGGAAGTATCAACAAAACAAATCTCAAAATTCAGCATTGCGCAATCAGAGTTTTCGGCGCGATTTGAACACACTGACAGAACTGACAAATTTCAACAGACTGTTGACAGTCCAACAACAATCATTGGGTAGTTGCCCGGATCAGACACAACGCCTCTCTAGTCGGAGGATCCTCACTTTTCAATGGAGGTTGCGAGTCAATCCTTGTTCAGACAAAATTAATATGATTTTGTGTTCGGGATTACTCAGAAGCTATCCTGATTTCTAATTGTTGGCAGGATAGAGGCAAACATCTCGCTCCTTATAATGATTACATGGGATTCACACATAACTTACAGGTTATAGGTATACTACGAGTATTCGTCATACTATGTACTAGCTTTTGCCAGCGGTTTCGCCCGCGTGTTTGTCGGGAATAATCCCACAGGAACACACTACTAGGATAAAAAGTAGACTATCTGCTAGTCCAGAATAGTAATCTTTGTTTCATCTAGAACCGTTTAGCCGTATGGGCGTGGTTGAGTAACAAACATCCGTCCATCCAATCTTTCGCATTTATAATACTAGTATTTTTTTGGTTTTGTATTTGAGTTTTTCGTTTTTTTTTTACTTTTATGGTGTACAATAATAGTACATTATGGTACAAGTGTGCGATGTTGGTGATTACCGCTGAGGCGCGAGCCGTTAGGTCGTTGGGTCTTAAGAGAGCCGAGGACGGTAATCATCAATATACACGTGTATCATACGACGTTTTTCAACACACTTGTGAAGAAAATAATACTAAAAATTCATTACAAAAGTAAAAACGAGTTGTGAAAATTTTTCGCAATGGCGGGCAAAATTAAACAGTTTTCCTATGCGCGCGCATTTAACAATGGCGATCGGCAATAGACTAAAAGAATGAGATTTCTATTATATAGTGTTTTAGCCACGTACAAAATAGGGAATTTATTTTTTTCTTTATTACAGAGCAAATAACATTTATATTTGAGTGAAAGTTTTATTTATTAAGCACGTACAAGTTGAAATTATCTATTTAATAAATATGAAGTTGCATGAAATGAGCAAGCAATAGGTACATAAATTTATTTATACTATTGAGCACGGTCTTTTTTGTATCGAAACTTTTTTAAGAACAAAGCAACTCAACCAATAAAATTAAAAAAAAAACTCTATAAGTCACTTGTGAATAATAGCAATGAAAAAGTCACAGTTTGATAACAGGTATCATTATGTGCCTAATTGCGGTGAAATTAGAGCCACTTTATGAGCAAGTGTGTTGAAAAGTATATTCTATTCTACATAACAAACAACCAATACCTTTGTATAATTTGTACCTAAACCTAATATTCTAGGGTCCATCGTTGATATTTGGCCAATGTAGGTCATGTGTGGAGCCTGACGTCATATTAGCAGGTAGACAAACTTTTAGTATTGAACCATCTAAGTTTGTAACTATTGATTCCACTTTAAGTTCGACACAATTTTGAGAAGGTATAAATGTATGCGTGTATGCAACACAAGGTGTGCGCGACGAAGCGTCACTATAGGTCATAAGCTAGCATAAGATTTATGTAATAGGTTAAGTAAAATAAAATATATTTTCTTCGAGACACCTGAAATAACAAGGTATCAGGTAGTGAGCGGTGCGATCCAATGACGCAAGTGGCTCTTGAATATTTATTTTTCCTATTTAGTTTGTTAGAAAAAACAAACTAGGTGTTCTAACTTATTTACTAGATAATAGAATCTCACCCTGGAACGGGGAATACACACACATTTGTCTTATATAAGTGGTCAGTAATCATGTTATTTTTGATTTAGAGCTTCCAGGTAACCTAGACTTGTACCTAGGCCCTGTATTTAGATTCACATCATCACATCATCAGCCTATTAATATTCCCACTGCTGGGACACAAGCCTTCTCTCTGTGAGAGGAAATGGGCCGTTATCCACCACGCGGGCTCAGTGCAGGTTGGTATTTAGATTAAAGTTAATTCTAGTATATAAACACAACTTAGTTGAGATAATGTGTTTGTACGACCCAGTACAGAGGTTTCTACGTGTTAACGGACTGACCGCTTTCGGGGATACTTGGTGCCTGAAAAATTTTAGATATGCCTTCTGAAGCATTACCTCTCGAAAGCCTACTAGTACGTACCCTGAACAATTTATGGAGGATGAACATCGCCAGAATAGTTAAAGTAGAAACCAACTTATCAGATGGTGGCATCGTGCAATCTTGCATAATTTGCCGCTTTAAGGTGCCCTAAGTACCTGAAGGCTTATAGATGTACCTGTTGAAGTACTACCAGTCGCTAGTCCGTTTGCCTGTTTTCCCAACCATACTTCTAGAGTTGCGATAGCTTTGATGGTTTGGGAGACGGTCAACTTGCGGGGTTCGAGAGCGCGAATGTGCATCGACCTAATCGTAGCCATAGACATTGAAATAGTCTTCCTCACACCTCCTCCTGCACATTGGGGACCTGCAGAATCTCTTCAAATAGTCATGAAGAATTGAGTCATTTATTTCCTACGTAAGAAGCCTTCACACATCAACACATAGTAGCCATCAATCAACACTCCAGGATTCCTGAAACGGAACTACAGGTACAGGGCGTCAACGCGCTAGGGCTGGCGACTTTCGCGGCTGAGGGTTGAAGACCGCGATGGGAGAGGAGTGCCGGTTTTGCTGTGCGCCGCTCTCCCTATTCCCTGCGGCCGAAAAATGGTAGGTGGTGGGGCCATTGACCTTGACCCGTCATAAGGGGATCAAGGGTGCCATAAACGGGGTCATCTGGCACCCATGTGCTGGTTTGGTTCCTGGGGTGGTCACGGCGTACAGTGTGTTCTGATGCGCTGGTGATGGGGGGTACTCCCCCAAAGAGGGTCCGGTGACGGACGGCCGCGGCGGGTTCGTGATGAGTGCTAACGCGTGCGCGAGTTCCCGCCATAAGCGGCACAGGAGGACACTGTGGAGTTTTAGTAGGTTGGAGTCCCACATAACTGCGCTATCTCCCCGTGGCAGCGCAGTATGCTTGAGCATTTCTCCACGATAAAAAAAAACAAGAAAAGGGGCTGGGGACTTACAACCTCCTGTACACAGTGCCCGGTGATCCCGTCCGTCCGGTACACAAGGAGAAAGCTAATATACACCATAGCATCACATTTATTGAGATGTTGTGGTGACCGTATATGTTAGGTTTAAGTTTCATGTTATAGTAATTGACCCTTTTATCATGATCCGGACATAAGCGAAGATTACGGGCAACAACACTTTGTCTAACCTAGACATCGAACCATAATCGAACCAAAGATCTCATACTCAGCTTTACATAGGTTTGCGATCTAGTAGTAGCTTGTGTAGTGTATTCAATAACGAGACCAGCCAACTAAGAGCAAATATAATTCAATACTTCATCAATCAAGAGTGAATTGATGAAAGTTCTGGCAGAGATAATAATTTTAGGCTTTACTCAGCATTACCTAATTAACTTCCTTAAATTCTTTCTTATAGCCTGGTTAAACTCAAGAAAAAGTATTAAAAAGGATCTAAGAGCCAAATTTTCATGCGATATAGGCTGGTATAAAGTTTTCATAGCGTCACCGCTAAGGTGAAATAAGGAACTCGTAAAAGTCACATAATTTTAATCCGCGAAAATTTTACTGCGACAAAGAGCAAAATAAGCATGCCAACCCCATTTTATACATCCATAAACTTTAAGTGGTAGTGTGTTATCTTTACTTTAATGAAAACATGTAAGGAAATATTCTTTTTTATAGTGCAATGAAGAATAAATGTCCAAAAAATTATCTGTGTAAACATCTTTCGTAGCTCATGCTAATGTGTTTTGCTTACATAAAACCCGAAGGTTTAAAAAGATATTTGGATATAGCGTTAAATTTATTTACGTTTAAATAATTTTATTATTATAAATACATTTTTTTCCTGTATCCTGCTTTTGTAAACGGTACACACTCCAGTAATCATATTCGTCATCCTAGTTTAGTTGAAAGACCTGGACAGGATGTAGGTCTTCCTCAGGCATGACTTACTTGACTTAATGTCCTACGTCCCCTGGATGGGACAAAAGGCGTCCACAGTAGTGTTCCATCGCGATCGGTCCTGAGCTTCACGATTTACCTCGCTCCACGTCATACCAATGCTTGTCGCTTCCGCCAACACGATGCGATGCTAGATCTGACGGGGACGGCCACGATTTCTTTTGCTTTGGAGATGCCAATCCAGCGCTTGCTTCTGTATATGATCAGAATCCCTTCGCAGCGGTGTGTGGCCAATCCAACTCCACTTGCGACGCTTGATCTGGCGGTCGATCGGGCTCTTGTGGCATTGCTCCAACAACTCTACGTTGGTGATGGTCTTGGGCCAGTAAATGCTGCGTATGCGACTTGGATCTGGCGTGAGATGTCTTTTGTGACCTTCCAAGTTTCGCACCCGTAAAGCAGCACAGATTTTTCCTCGGGCATGCCTAACGTTTAAACAAATATTAAGGAGGTAAAATTGTAAGTCTTGACATAATTATATGCTCGTAAAAAGTAATCTTTGGAAATATTAATCCGATTTCTAAAATTATTTCGTTGATGGAAAGCTACATTATCACTAAACTTCATGGGCGTTTTATCCCGAAAAAATGCAGTGCCTGCGATATAAGACACAAACGCGAAACCATGGGAATAGGCTAGTGTTATTGCTGTTCTTTGTTTTGTATGTTTTTCTTTAATAACTATGCTACTTTATATAGTAATTTCCATTATTCTATTCTTAATCCACCTAACTCAAAATCACTAACAACCAAATGCTACCAATACCACAGATAGTGCTAGAAGCCGGTCGGCGTAATGACAAAGGTGAGTACGTTCAGTTACGTAATCCATTTATCAGTCGGAGTCACGCGTCATGAGCCAGTGATTAGATGAGGCTTAATGATACGACGCGAGGGACGCAGTGCTCAGTAGTTTATGTTATTGTTGATGCTGTTATGAATGTTAGATAGGTGAAGGTAGCTTCAGGTGTTGCAGTTAGTACAAAAATTTCTATGGAAATGACAAAGAAACCCCTTTAGGTTTCTAAGGTGGAAGTTTTTCAGCTATTGGTGAGCTACGAGA
Organism: Orthosia incerta; assembly: GCA_948252205.1. NCBI lineage: Eukaryota > Metazoa > Arthropoda > Insecta > Lepidoptera > Noctuidae > Orthosia > Orthosia incerta. The sequence goes on from OX411748.1 coordinate 16,747,863, forward strand.
GACGAGATTCCTCATTATCAGATAGTTATCATTGCAGCCAAAAACCTTCCACATCTGGGCATAGACCTCCAAGCGACGCCTGATAGACCGGTCTTGTGTTTCTTGCTAGGTCATGAGATACAACTGATTTTAAGTTTACATATAAAACAAAGTTAGATTTGGAAAACAAATGCCCCGATATCAGGCATTTGACTAGTAAGGCCTGCCTGACTCTGTAAGTCCCGAATACTTAATATCGTAATGACGATATTAAGTATTATTATTCATTACCATTTTATCACCCAATGGGGTAATACAAAAAGTGATAAAATGAAAACAGCACACAAACCAGTAAACATGTCGGTGTTAGTGAACTTTGAAAAAAAGCCCCATGTGGCATTTATGCACGTCCAATAACTGATAGTAAGTCCAGTCTTGCTAACGAAACTTTAACTCTACTCTAATTTTAAGTCTAATTACTGTAGGAAGACAGTGACAATATGTGAATTGTCCAAATTACATATCATAAGATCAAAATATGGGCATAAAAGATAACTACCATTTACGCCATGTTCAGAAAAGGTAGCCGATAAGAATCATGAAATACAGCCCCATTGCCCCTGATAAGTATAATTTAACTAAATTAACAACTCAATTAAACTGGGCAAAATGCTAACGCATTTCTACTATATTAGTAATAATATGCCAATCGTTCCCAATAATCATTGGTGCGTGGCGTGTGGCGTCGAACGGATTACAAGCGGTCAACAGATAATTTGAGGGCCAATATCCGCACTGCTGTTCGTAAGAAAAATGCCACTATCTGACAATTGCTCGATTTCAGTTTTTTGCATACATCATGCCTGTATTCTCCGAAGGGCTGGGCAAAAGTGCAGCTATAGTACCTCCACATTTCACTAGTTATGTTTAAATCCCATGTAAAAGGGGGCGATCCTACTGCCATAAATTGGGCAAAAATTCATACTCCGGGCTGCTAAAGCGATGCCAGATGGAAAAACCCAATAACACTTAGCCCGACCCAGTACAGAACCCAAGGTCTCATGCTCAGCTGTTGCGCTTGCAACCACTAGATCATCAGCAAAGATTTTTTTATCGATCTGTCTAAACAGTATTTTTCTACTATATTAATGGATTTCAGATAAAAATATAAACGTCGTTAAGATCCACAAATTCTTAATTTACAAACCTTTTTTTGAAGACATAACGTCATTGATATAAATTAACAATGTTCCCATTAGAAAGTGCGCAATTTGATCTATTTTTGACAAGAGAAACTCACGCATGTGATTTATAGTTGATAGCCAGCATTGATTTTAAATTATTTGACGGTTTTTTTTTCTCTAACTCAAAATATTATGATTTTGTCAGATAGTGGCATTATATCTTGAGGACGGTAGCGCACTAGTCCCGCCGTGGTGGTTAATGCAGATACGGATAGCCAGTGTACTTACTTATTGCTCCGATTTAAATATAGTTGTGATTGAGTGATAAAAGGAGTGAATTGAGTGGCAACATTATAAGGCTGATGATGATGATGATGATTGAGTGAAGTGTTGTCGGTCAGACCCCGTACCCTGATGTGTCAAAACTATTTATTTATTTATTTATTTATTTAAACTTCATGCACAAAGGTACAATGGCGGACTTAATGCCTTAGGCATTCTCTACCAGTCAACCAAGGGTGGTGAAGAGACAGCATGGCAGGTGCATTGTTTAAACCGTGGAAAGCAAACCTTTTAAATACATATGTTACATATATATCTTATACATATTATAATACATACCTACATAAATATATATATATTAAGTAACGAAAAGAAGTTATAGAGATGACCCCTCTCCCCGCTGAAAGTAAAACCGCAGTATCCGCTTGAAAGCATACCGGCTGGTGGCCGTCCTGATTTCGAGAGGAAGCGCGTTCCAGAGAAGAATAGACTGAATATGAAAGGAACAATGAACAAAATCAGTAGTATGAGAAGGACACAATAGGAGAAGATTATTGGAGGAACGCAGATTTCTAGCGTGTGAAGAACTTAAATATTGAAAGTGAGACATAAGGTAAGAAGGTGGGGTGGGAGAGTTGAGTAGAGAGAAAAGCGTAGTAAGAGCGCGAAAATTTCTTCTCTGGCGAATTGGCATCCATTTGAGCTCAGACCTGTAGCTCGACACATGGTCATACTTTCTCAAGTTAAATATGAAACGAATACATTGGTTGAGGAGCCTATCAAGCTTATTCAACAGAACCGCACTCAGGTCAAAATAGCACACGTCGCCGTAGTCGATTATTGGGAAAATTAAAGTCTGCACAAGCATAGTCTTTGTCTTTGCGGGCAAAAAGTTCCTTAGACGATACAGGTATCGCAAAGTACCGTTGACTCTTTGACTGACATTAGCAACCTGACTATACCAGCCAAGCGTCGAGTCAAGATGCAAACCGAGATCTTTTACGCTAGGGCTAATGGGAATGATGGTTCCATTAAAAATAAGAGAAGGAAGAGAGCTAACCGCCACTCTACCCATCATACGTGAACTTCCCATTACAATGGCCTGACACTTGGAGGGGTTAACAGACACCCCAAATCTGTCGGACCAGATTTTAATGGCATCCAAGTCTCGGTTTACATCTTCTATAGCGTTTTTTAAACCTTCCACCCGCGCAGATGCATAAAGTTGGAGATCATCGGCATACAGATGATACGAACACCGAAGACAGAAAGTTATAAAATTAATGAAGATCGAGAATAATAATGGGGAAAGAATACCGCCCTGTGGAACACCAGCACCTAGATCAAGCCAACTCGACGAGCTCTCGTCAACGCGAACCGACTGCTGACGTCCTCGAAGATAAGAAGAGAACCATTCTAGCGCCTCGGAAGAAACCATAAGATGTGAGAGGATAGATAAAAGAATATCGTGACTGACGGCGTTAAAGGCATTGGAGAAATCAATAAGTACCAAAACGGTAACCTTGGTATCCTCCATTGCCTCTCTGATGTCACCAGTCACTTTGAGGAGGGCGGATGCAGTACTATGCCCAGGCCTGAACCCAGACTGGTATGAGCTGACAAGGTTGTTACGGTGCACGAACCCCGAAAACTGCTTGTGGACGCAGGCCTCGAGCACTTTTGATAGGAAAGGGAGAATAGAAATTGGTCGGAAATGATTAGGTAGAGAGGGATTTGAAATTTTAGGAAGAGGACGGACATAGGCCTTGCGCCACAGAGATGGAAACTGACCGGAATCCAGGGAAAAGTTTATAATGTGGGTAATCGGAGGAAGAAGAAAGTCGAGGATCAAGGTGACCATATAACGACTGATGTCATCATGGCCCACAGCCTTGGATTTAATTGATAGGATCATCTTTCTAATTTCATCTTCGGTAGCCGGAGAAAAGTTGAATGGTTCTATGACAGGACCAGGTAGGCTAGAAATGGAATCAACCGTCTGAGACAACATTTGGGCATCCAAGTGGCAAGCGGATGTGAAGTGACGGTTGATTTCATCCAGGCCAATCGTCTTGGGAAAATCCACATGACGAGGCCTACCGATACCAAGAGTTCCGAGGAATTTCCAGATATCGGCAGGAGAAGAAGAAGAAATGTTTTCCAGAATATGGCGGCGTTTGGCGTTGCGTATCACCTGATTACACCGATTCCTTGCAACCTTGAAATGGTACCTATTTTCCTCACAACGATCTTTTTTAAATTTCCGAAAAGCCCGATCCCTGCGCCTCATCGCCATACGAACCCCTGTCGTCATCCAAGGAGCAGGTGGACGCCTGAGTTTAACTCTCTTGACAGGAGCGTGTTTGTCGTAAAGAGCAAGGACCGTCCTGTTGAAGATAAGAAGTTTTTCATCTACAGCTGTTTCCGCAGCGAGGTCTCCCCAGTCGAGTTCCGATGCATCCTGACGCAGCTTCTCGACATCCAGACGCGCAAAACAACGCATGTGCAGAACTTTAGGGGGAAGTTTAGGTGGTTTTAGGACATATGAGAGGAAAATGAGGTCATGGTGGGAAAAGCCAGGAGCAGGACACTGACCATGAGAGGAAATAAGGGAGGGAGTAGACGTTAGCATTAAGTCGAGCCACGTGTCTTCCCCTGAGGTATTGAAATGAGTGGGTTGCAAAGGAAGAACGTGGAGACTAACAGACTCAATGATGTGAAGGAGTTTACGGGAACGAGGAGTTAGAAGGGTAAGGTCTGTGTTGAAATCGCCCATGATGACGCAATGTGCATATTCTGACCCTACAGACTCCAGCGCCGATTCCAAGTTGAGAAAATAGTCAACGGCGGGCGGACAGTACACAACACCAAGTAGGGTCTTGACACCCCTGATGTAGATCTCGAGAAAGAGGTACTCGGCAGAAGCACTATAAAGTGAAGGAGAAGAGGCAATGATTTTGTAAGGAAAATCGCTACGAAGATAAATAGCAACACCTCCTCCTCCCTTACCAATCCTATCATTACGGATAAGAATGAATCCGGGAAGAGGGTAGGTGGTAGAAAGAAGATGGGGCTTAAGCCAACTCTCAGAAATCAGGACAGCGTGGACATTGGCGTCAGAAAAGGCGTCGAAGAGATCACCATAATGACTTGCCACACTCTGAGCATTTATATGACATACATTAAATAAATTACGGTTCTGTAGACCAAAGCTCTGACGCAAGAAGTCACCAAGAGTGTCAGTCGCGGAGCCAATACTTCCAGTAGTAGAAGAGTTTAGGGATTCAACGGCAGAGTGAAAAGAGTCATCAGCGGATAACATAAAATACGATTAAAATAATATACGTAAAATAAAAACTATAAAAATAAACTATGGCTAAAGAATATCTTTACGGTGCAACACCACTATCTTTGCACCACCCACCAGCACAACCAGTACAAAACAAAAATGATTTAAAACAAGATTAAAGTTATAATACAAACACAAACACGATCACAATAAAAGCAAGCTAAAAACAAAACGAAAAAATAACAAAGTAGGTACATGGGCAAAAACGGAACGCACAAACAACAAGAACGTGGAACAGAGTAATATTGCACGTCAATTTAATACTAGATAACAATTACAATAGCAGGGTACACCGAACATTAACTAAAAGCAGGGTATGAATATAAACTAAATTCATGCACTTTGACATTACGATAATATGACAAACACGACTTATGCATTATGATTTACTACCAAAAATAAGTGATAAATACGACTAAAATGTAATTATTTAAACAAATACATGAATAGCAAGCGAGTAAACGTGTACTAAAAAAGTTGTGGGATAATTACCGTGAACTATGACGCCCAAGCACAATGAGTGTAATAAAAAATAATAAAAACTAATTTCGTGAACCGTAACAATACTCAGGGTCAACGCACTCCAATGGTGCCTCCCGTTGCAACAGATGAATCCACAGACTTCTTAGGGTGTTTAGTCATCAAAGGATTGAGTTCATCTAAAGTAGCAATCCTATGCCGTGTGCCATCTGGGGTTCTGATGACAATAGTCCCGTCCTGTGTCCAGCATGCCGACATCCCAAAGTGTAGACGCGCCCTGCTAAACACAGTCTGCCTGGCCCTGGTCAAAAATTCTTTGACCGTCACCGAGGAGCCCTTCAAGCCCGACTTCGCCTTCCAGACTGCTGATTTATGGACAACATCCGAGAATCTTACCAATATAGGCCGGCTACGTGTGGGTCCCTTGTTTGCTGATCCCAGTCTATGGCAAACCTTGATGGCAGATCCACTGATGTCAGGCAGAGCCAGCTTGGTGTGTATTATTTTCAACACTAGAGCCCTGCAATCCTCGTTGTCCTGTTCAGCAAAACCCGTGAAGATTACAGCTTTCCGACGTGTGCGTGTCTCCAGTCCGTCGACCACTCTGGAGCACTCCGTGATCTGCTTCCGGAGAAGACCCAGCATCCCGAACATAAGCTCCCGGAATGTTCGGAACTCCTCACGTATTTTAGCGACGGTGTCCTTTGTCGGTCCTGCACACTGTATTTGTGCCTCCAGTTCAGTCATCTTCTTATGGAAACATTCCTCCAAGCTCCTCTGGGCCGATTGGATGTCATCAAGTTGAGACATATTGTGATGTTGCGTGATGATTTGTGCAGTACTAGAGATTGCTGGTAGGTGGTATAGTTTAGGGGATTGGTTACATTTACTGCTTCACCAACCGCTGATTTAGTGGACCGGTAAACTATTCCCAAGGTCAAAATGATTAAAAAAATACTTATTAATATTTTTAGATTAATTATAAAAAAATCTTTTACAAAATTCGTGTCTTATCTTTTTTACACCTACCGCCGAAAACTATCATAGTTCGACTGTAAAAAAGGGACAGATGTATACAAGTTATATACATCTGTCCCTTACGCAGCGCACACTCAGAATAACCTTACTTTAAGAGCTTAAAAAAGGCCAGGTGCGCAGAACTCATAACCGGCGTGTGTGTATGACTAGTTGTATGAATGTGAGTCAAGCAAAAGAAGTATGTAAGGATCGTATATTAAGTATTCGTTTATTAGTTAGTATTCTGCCTACCCCCATGGAAAAAAGGGGTGAGTTTATGTATGTATGGTTAAGAGCTTATGGTCACCCCCCTGTAGTTTTTGGGTTTCGATCTTGTTTTGTTTTGAATGAAAATTGGCTTTTCAAAGGTTGAAATGGAGCATGATTGGGTTTGGTAAATATGAAGTTTTTTGGTGATTACGATGGCATCAAAAAACTAAAATCGTCCAAATTTCAGATAGTGCCATTTTAGCTTATGGACGGCAGCGCACTAGTCCCGCCAGTGCGGATAATGCGGATACGGATAACCAGAGGACTTACTTGCTCAGATTATATGGTTGTGAGTTTGTGACTGAGTGATGTGTTGTCGATTAATAGGTTTTGAGGGTTCGATCTTGCTTTGTTTTGAATGAAAATTGGGTTTTCAGTGGTTAAAATGGAGCATGACTAGGTTTGGTGAATGAAAAGTTCTTTTCAAATCTTAGTATGAATAAAATTTGTCTCTGTTAACTGAATCAACTTCTGCTGACTTTTTATATTCTGATGGATGAATGGACGTACCACTCTTATTTCAGTATCTTTTCCTGGATGGCAATCAACTTGTGAAGTCCTTCAGCGTCGGTTACAACTGAACCACCATAGCTTTACAAGCTCAACACAATCAACAATCAAAGTTTATATTCCATCATAGAATAATCTGATAGAAAACATCTGAAATCACGACCTTAGACCATTATTGTTATTTGAATGCCTTATTATAACTCTGTCTCGCTCTCAAATTGTCGAAGCATATATCATGAATCCACAATCTTAACTCTAAACGAAGACAACTAGGCGATATGACACGTCCTTTCTTACACAGTTTGTAAGTCATGGCCGCCTCTATCCGGTGACGCATTCTCCTTCGCGGCACATCTTGTAACTATGTTATTGGTATCGAATGCTACTCTCTCCCCTCTGTCATTGGATTACTCATACACTCAAGTTTCTGTCTACTTCAGTTAGTTTATTTTAGGTCAAATTAAGACCCTTGAAATACCTTTTTAAATATAAATAAAATATTGGTGCACAAAGTAAAATTCTCATTATTTTTCTGTATATTTCTCAGTTACTTAATTATTTAGTTACTTTATATTTCATTTTTGTATTGCAAAAAATATTATATCACAAGTGTGAATATGTACTTCAAGTGTTATTTTGCAACCGTGCCTCGCTTATGGGGAATGACTAATATCGACTTGATAGTTTGTTCCCTTTGAATCTCATTAGTTATCTAATAAGCGAGTCTACCACATCCATAAGGTATTTAAAAGAGTCTTTTTTTAACCAACAATTCTGCACAAATGATATAACTTTTTTATCGAATATCGATACCGGAGTCCGTATCGAAACTTGGTGTATAGCTTATTGTTTTGCTAGTGCAACGAGCAAATTGAATTTTACCAATCCACAAGATTACGTTCAAATTGCTTTCCTCCGGACAACAGGAGTATACGACCTAGTATCGACTTTTAATAAAAATAAATTCTGTTTAAATGAAATCAGACCTTTTTATCGAGCCTTACAGTTTTAAGTGGGGTTCCTCTAAATTGGGTATCTTATTTGAGAAACTTTTGGAGCTGTTTTCTTTGGTCGGTAATTTGAATTTCCAAATGGTGTTTGCCTAATAGACAAGGGTGGTTTTGAGAACAGGTTCCATGTTTAAATTTCTGTTAAAAATACTTATGTTGCAACAAGTTATTCTGTATATCTGTATAACATAGACTGGCAGCACCATCATATCTCTTATTATTGATAAAATATCATTGAATTCTGATCAAATATAAGTAGGCAACTCGTATTAAATCTCTCAGAAAAGAACTTCAAAGATTAAAAAAATATATCGGTCAAGTCCTTTCGCCGTCCGAAAAATTTCAATCAAACAAAAGATTTCTGCGAAGTTCAACAACATACACTTGAGATCAACATCAATTTGTAATCAATGAAAGAAAATCCCAGACTTTGTACAACTTGAGAGTCACTTGGCAAGCTTTACTTACCTTACTTGAAACCTTTACCATTCCAAGTATTTGATTTTCTTCGTAAATTTTGTTCCCAATTGCCGTATAATGTTAGTGAGACTTCAAACTTGTACCGTACTGGGCTTATCTGACGTATACTGGCTTGCACGAGAACTAGTTTTGTATAATTTCTATTTTATATTATAATAGATAAGCTAACGTGTATCGGGTAACGCCTGAAGAGGAAATTTCGTTGCAAAACTAAAACTAAAAGGTTTTATAAAGTTTGCGGTTGAAAGCCGTGGGTGCGGGGAGAATAGAGCTTGACTTAGGTATCAGTTTTTTGAAACTAAGTTAGACGTGACAGGATTCTCTTCCCTGTATTCTTTGGAACCCTTTGTCTAAGTTAAAGTAATTTATTTTAGTTCTAAATGAATTGCGAGAAAGTTGCGTTGATGTAATTTAGCCTTTTGTTTCAAATTAATCTTTTCGCCGAAAATACTACGTAGTGTACTTGTCAGTAGACTGAAAACTCTTTAGGATCTTTTTTTAAAATTAATTAATTATATTAGAAGTGTTCTTAGAAAATACTGAATAATGAAATTCGTCTTCACCGATTTTAGCTCAACTCCGTAGAGAGGTGACCTATTTATTGCAAGAAAACAGAGAGCAAAGCGGAATTGCCTTAATTTATACCAAAGAATGCGGTTGCACCGTAAAAGACCTCAATACTCGACATCAAACGAAGAAAAAAAACTCCAAACTACAAAATATCATTATTTTGTAGTTTGGAGTTTTTTTGCTTCGTGCTGGCCGGATTATTATTCGCTTCATGCAGTTGCAACTTCAAAATTTCTAGATAGTGCAAAGACACGTTCAGAAGAGGAAACGGGCATCGCAACCTCCCCTTATCTTAACCGCAGGCGAATACGGGCAACTGAGCATAACTGTGTGCATACTAAGCTCTGCGCTTATTTTGCTCGTTTATGCATTTCCCTGTTCGGGTTCCGTAGTTTCTTAACGGTTTTATTTATGGAATTTTGTATATGAAAGCACGTAACGTTAAATGAGAGCTGGTTCAACATATTTTAAGGCAGTTCTTTTCATGGTTTTTTTTTTATAATTTCCAGAGCGTGGATAGAATTTTCTCTGAAGATGACATAAAGACGAGGCGAACAGAGAAGACTAACTTAATTGGAAATTGGATCTTGGTTCCCATCCGGAACAGCGCAGAAGGGAACAACAATATTATAAGTAAACTTTTATAGATATTTTCATAACTTAGTATGATTTCAGGGAAAAAGGTGGCCGTTTCTTCTCTTTACGTGGGTGACACGTACATGAAGAAGCAAAATACCATCAAAATATAAATATTAGGGGTTAAAGTATGAAATTGCCGATTTATACTGAAAAATATAAATTAGTATTTTTTTTTAAATTTAACATATTTATTGAATCAAAATAATTACCATTATTACCTATACATTGCTGCCATCTAATAGGAAGGTCATTTATGCCTTTGCGATAGAACTCTGGTGATCTAGATTCGACAAACTGTGTGAAAGCATTTTGTACTGCCTCCTGAGATGAAAACTTTTTATCACGTAGAAAATTGTCCAAATCACGAAAAAAAAAATGGTAGTCCGTTGGAGCACGTCACGAGGGGAAGGGTGACGAATGGTTTCTAATTGCAGTTCCTGTGGAGTTAAAACGGTTTCTTGTGCTGTATGAGGTCTCGCGTTATCATGGAGCAATAATGGTGAAGATCGATTCATGAGTCGGGGCTGTTTCACTGCTAGTTTTGCTGTCATTGTTCGGAGTTCGGCACAGTAGACATCTGTCGTTATTGCTTGACCAGATCGGAGAAAGCTATAGTGAATAACATCATGCTGAGACCACCAAACAGTTATCATTACCTTTTTATAGGTAAGCTTTGCTCTAGGACACTATTGCGGCGTTTGACCTGGGGTCAGCAGTTGCAGCTTTTCATCACATGTCACAATTCGATCCAATATTCCTTCATTTCTGTATCGATTCCACAAGGCAACACAAGTTTCAACACGCGTTTCTTTCTACAGATCAGTCAAATCATGAGGCACCCATTTTTCATGTTTTTTATTTTATTGATTTGACGCAAATAAGTCAATATTGTTGATAAGGTAACGTTAAACCATGCCGCTAATTCCTGGGTAGTTTGGCTCGGATCGGCTTCCATCTCTTTCAATTCATTGTTATCCACCTGTGTGGGCGGTTTTCCACGTGGTTTGTTCTTCAAATCAAAGTATCCATCACGAAAGCGTTTAAACCAAAATCGCACGGTGCGTTCATTAGCAGTCCCTTCTCCGAATGCAACATTGATAATGCGAGCTGTTTCTGCCGCGTTAGTTCCGCGTCGGAACTCGTATTCAAAAATCACTTTTCGAAGCATCCATCTTTCTTGTCTAAGCTGAATAAAAAAAACAACTGAAAGTCGATAATCGAATGATACACATTTTTTAAAAGAAGAACTTCATATGTACCATTTGAAAAAAGTCTATTAAAAAATCTCATACCATGAAAGTTCTATGTCAATTGGAAGTACCTATTACAATAAAACAGTAATTTCATACTTTAACCTTCATTATTATTATTCGCTTGTAGATATTCTAGCATAGAAAAAATAGACCCTTTATCAATTTTCCACTCACATAATCATTGTTTTTTTTTGATGTACGTGTAACTATGGACTGGAATTTTGTCTAAAATAAATAAATAAATAAATAATGGCAATATCGTATTTCGATTTCTAAAAAACACTTATGAAAATCATACTTACTGAAGATAGTTACAGTGATAAGCATCTCCCCATCACCTTCAATGTTTCCTCGAGTGCCAGACTTATTAAATTAAATATCAATATCACGCCTGATGAAACCCCCCGCTTCCGTACTAATATTAATAAGTTTTAATACACCATTTGACTATTAAATTGCATGTCAAGAAATGTTATGGAAATGATTTTCGAAATTCGTGAACTTGTGATTTTAATTTTAACAAAATTATAATTTTCGTCCTACGTGCCTATTTGACCTCGTGTCAAATTTTAATGTTTTATTAACGAACTCAACATGTTCGCTTTTATTTTTGAGATACCTAGAGCACTGACAAGTATATATATTTATATATATTGGTTGGTGGATGGTGATTTTCTGTAAGATTATCTTTTCCGGCAATCAGCTCTTCATTAGGACGACTAGATTCAGCTAAACCGTCACTGATAATGTGCTTGTATCTGCAAGAATACTAGGTAAGTATGACCGTTGCAAAATGGAATTCTGCTACAGACTGGTTGTTGAAAACTATACAGAAGGTTGGTTCTGAAGACTACTGTTTTATAACAGGACTGTGGTAAATTCAAACCATAGTATGGTTCATCAATAGCAAGGGTATTCAGCATTGTTTTATTGAGTTTTAAGTATGCAATTGAATAAAAGGAGTGGTGAAAAACAGCAAAGGTCCGAAACAAGTGGAGGGAATTAAGGAAGCCTATGTCAAAACACAACCTGACTTGGTAGTTGATAGTTAGTTAAGATTTAATATAAATAAGTTAGTAATGCATAGTTTTCATAAGCTATATGTAAGATTTAATTTAGATTTAGTTTACAATACTTAAACAGGTTACTGGTTACTTGTATTTATACAATTGAATAAGCCTTTTACGCGTTTTTACTTATAACGACAATTAACACGACAAAGACGTCCACTGCTGGACATAGACCTCCTCGAAGCTTCCCCACTTTAACCGGTCCTGTGCTTCTCGCATCTGACCGATCATCTCACCTGGTCATCACCGTGTAGGATGTCTTCCAAGGTTGTGTCTTCGCGTTTGCCACTCCAGAAAGAACAGAGGCGACATTTTTTTTGGACTATTGCGCAAAACGTAAACACAGCATTTTCATTTAGCTGTGTAGGGGTAGCTTAGTTTTAGTGAAAACCGGTACTGTTGTATCTTTCCGTAACCTAAATCATAAATCCCAATAAACAACCAAGAATAATTGTTCATCTCCATTTAATTTTAATCCAGCGCCGATCTAATAAACAAGCGTCCAGCGAAGTGTTTGCACAAAACTGTGCAAACACGACAATATTGCTATAAGGCCCATAAATAATAATACAATTAAGCAGAGCTACTGGCACCCACGGGACTTGATTTATTACCAACTGCGCATAATTTGTGACTACCCAAAGGTCACTTGATTATTTACAAGAATAATGTAAATATGAATTATTGTCGTCTTGATAGTACGTAATTGGGTGAGTGTTTTATTACAGGGACACTGTGCTCAGATGATTTATTTTTGTAGTAATTAATTAGGACAATTAGGATTATTTTATTTTTATGCTGCTCAGAGGTTTTGCTCATTAATTTTGGCCTCCAGTGTACGATTAACCATGTCGTATTTTTTACTTAAAATTATTAATAAAAAGCTTTCTGTTTAAATCATTAAAACCGACTTTCGACCCACCTGATTTTATTACAAAAGTACAAATATAAAGCCTTATATAACACCTACCTTCATTATAATAACTTGTCTGACCGTAATACATTGAAATTTTAATTAAAATAATACGCAGACACTTCATTAATAGGTATTATTTCATTAGCATTGTTTCTTTCTTATTAGTCCCACAATCCAAATTATACGAGGGTAGGCGTTAAAGGGACGCGTATATCGCACCGTAAATTGCCTACAATAAAATCGTAACATTGTCTTTGAAGTTCACTGTCTGGATGTGGCTTGGTTACTGGCTCGAGTACTAAGTACGCTCAATCAATGTTAAAACACGAAAGCACTGTCATTGTCTGACATAATTTGATGCTTAACATTTTATTTATTGTTTTTTAAAGAAAACTTTTTATATCATCGGTAAGTTGAAAAAATATGGTGAGAAGAATTATTTAAAAGAAAAGGGTGCATAATAGCGTGACAGGGAAGAATGTAAGAAAACACAACTTGTTGCGATGAGCCCGAGTAACATTGGACTAGGGTAGTTGACGGATGTTTTTTTTTGCAGCAGTAACCAAGCCGTAACAGTTCATAAAAAAATGTTTGCAACACATTCTATCATTATGTTATTTCAATAAACTAATTTGACCTTCAAACTAGCGACCACTTCCAGGAACCATTATAAAAACGTGATATCTCCCGCTGAATAAGCAAAAGGGAAATAAGGCAGATACGGAGGGGGTAGGGGCCAATGTAATTAATGCTTACGTTTAATTGTAGCCCAAATTGGAGGAGACGGACCCTTACAGATGTGAGACGAGTTGCAATGAAAAATAAAGTGGATGATATTGAACTCCTGCGGTCGGGGAATTAGCTGATCGATGGTTTTCTGGCTTTTTATAAATATAAACAAGATAAGTAAATATTTTGATAATTTTGCAATTTTATTAATTTGAAATGGAGTTTATGTTTGTAGTATCCGCACGCAAGTTACAATTTTTTACGGGTAACTATAAGATTTACTTTCACATTTAATTCTTAAATGCTGATTCTTTTAATTTGTCACACATAAAAGTGCTTTTGTGCACACATTCATCATTTCAGCCGAAAGACGTCCACTGCTGGACATAGGCCTCCCCCAGGCGTCGCCACATTGACCGATCCCGTGCGTCTCGCATCCAGCGCCTTCCCGCAACCTTAACCAGGTCATCGGTCCACCTAGTGGGAGGCCTTCCAACGTATCGTCTTCCGGTTCGCGGTCGCCATTCCAGAACTTTTCGGCCCCATCGGCCATCCGTTCTGCGAGCAATGTGCCCTGCCCACTGCCACTTAAGTTTGGCAATTCTTCGGGCTATGTCGGTAACCCTGGTTCTCTTGCGGATCTCCACATTTTTGATTCGATCACGCAAGGAAACTCCGAGCATAGCCCTCTCCATTGCCCTTTGAGTGACTGTAAGCTTCCTGATAAGGCCCATTGTAAGCGACCACGTCTCAGAGCCATATGTCATAACTGGCAACACACACTGGTCATAGACTTTCGTCTTGAGACACTGTGGTAAGTTGGACGAGAAGACACCGCGAAACTTCCCGAACGCTGCCCAGCCGAGTCGGATTCGACGGTTGACCTCTTTCTCGAAGTTGGCCCTAACCAATTGGATCGTTTGTCCCAGGTAGACATAGTCGCCCACAACTTCGAGTCTAGAGTCTCCGACCTTGATAGGAGTGGGTGTAACATGGGCATTCACCATGACCTTGGTTTTGTCCATGTTCATTTTAAGACCCACTCTTTCGGAAGCTCTACTGAGGTCATCGAGCATTTTACTGAGGCTCTCCATGGTCTCAGCAGTGCACACATTACAGTTTGAGTTTATAAAATGCTAAAAACGGTGCTGTGGCGAAATATTGAGCATACATTTAGAGGTACAAAAATTCCTTATGAGCTCAACGTTTGCAATTAGATTTTAAATTACGATTTATTTTCTATTGTTTCAGACCTGATTCAAGTTTCTCGACCGTTGAGTGGACATACCCGATTTCAATGTGTCAAAAGAAACGAGTAAGTGACATAATTTCTCGGTAAGTGATGCTCGTATAAATTCTCGTAATCCAGGAAAAGCAGAGATGGATATCCTAGCATCGACATCATTTTGATACGAACGGAAGGCAGCTTATTTATTCCAAATATCGAGATTTTCCGAACAAATAAGTGATAAACCCGGAAGCTTGTTCAAATATTTATATATTTAATCTTCTAACACCGCAGAAGCAGACAATAATTCATACCACAATTTAAATACTGAATTTCTGCAGAGTGTAGTCTAAAGAGAATACTAAGCAATGATGAGTAACTTTTACCTCGAATCTGAATATAAATGCTAATGCCGTCTGATCCATACTTTCAATCCCGACGCTTCTTTCGAGAGATTATTATAATTTTGTCAGAATCCTTTGAGTTAAGCTGGGACTCATAGTTTATATGTAAAAATGTTTTAATACAGTTGTAATTTAATCTGTTGAGTTGACTTATTATTTCAACATGATAATTTTTGTATGTTTGAGAACCACTTTTTATCCGCTTAGCGATAACAAAAACGATTTGGTACTTGTGTTAAGAAAATCCTTAGTAGATAATAATTTTTCATGCATATTTTCTCAACGGATACCCCATGGATTTGGGGTCTGCGACTTAGGTAGGGTTATTTTGCTCGTTGTAATCAATCGATCCGCATACAGTTAGTTCGTATCGATTTCTAAGTTTTTGGTCCATACATTTTGGACCATCTCCTTTCTTCCTAAGCTTTTGAATCGAACTGAAGCGTTCGTCCAGTTTAAAGAAAAGTTAAAGGTATTACCAACGTAGGTACCAGGCATTCATACCTCTGTAGTCGCTCTCTAGTGTACCATATTTTACGGGGGTGTACTATGCCAAATCGAATGCCAAATAATCGAATATCAATTGAACGAACACTATAAATCGAACGTTCATAATATCGAATGGTTAATACATCGAACATTCAATATATCGTACACTCAATACATCGAGTGTTCAAAATATCGAATATTTGTGTGATCGAGCGTTCAACGCATCGCATATTCATTCTTTCGAAATATCAATATACTGAAAACTTTACCTGTTTAATACAAGAAAAACAAAACTAATAAATCACATTTTAATCTTTAATAATTATCTTAAGTACATTTTAAAATTTTGCTTGAATTGCAATTGCACGGAAAAACTCTAATAAATCCATGTTGTTTTTATCATTAATATATTTTCTATCGCATTATCATCCCTTTTGCCTCTTATTGTGAAGTAGATCTATCCAATACCGCGTTTGCCTTTTCAATTGTTCTATTTATTATAGCTTGCTCCTTAACTAAACATTCTATGGTAGCATAAATACCTCGTTTGAGCTTATCAAGCAACGTGTTCCATCTTCTATTATTATTTCTTTGAGATTTCGGGACCCTAGGGTCCCGGAACTTTGAAAGACGTACCAGGGGCCGAAACCAACTCGCAGAGGCCTTGTTAGACATGCAGGATGAAAAGTGACACCAACCGGCGATTATCCCTGTATGCACTAGTCACTACGCAAGAGCACCCAAGGACAATACCCGGGTGGTCCAAGAATATTGCAAAACATGGAGACAATACATATTGGGCTATGGGTTTGGTAGGTTTCGTGGCTCCTACAGACATTTTTTACAAAATTCACTTGTAATGCACTACATTGAGTCTGTTTTTTATATATGAGACAAAATTGACACACAAAATTGTCAAATTACTTATTTTAGGGCTTATTAGGCTCCTAAGGTATGTATTCTATATAAAAAGTATTCAGTATATTGATATTTCGATAGAATTAGAGGGAGCTTCAAGGTTGCAGAAATAGCGGATAAAGTAAAAGAGTCCAGACTGAGATGGTACGGTCATGTACTTAGACGAACAGATGACCATGGCGTGAAGAGGTGGCTTTCCATAGCTACAAAGAAGAGGGTAAGAGGAAGACCTCAAATCACATGGATGTCGAAGGTCCAACAGGACATGAGGGAGATGGGACTTACGGAAGATGACGCACAAGACCGAAATAAATGGCGGCGCATGATTGGAAAAGCCGACACCGCGTAACGGGAATAGGCGAGGCGAAAGAAGAAGAAGAAGATATTTCGATAGAATGAATATGCGATGCGTTGAACGCTCGATCACACAAATATTCGATATTTTGAACACTCGATGTATTGAGTGTACGATATATTGAATGTTCGATGTATTAACCATTCGATATTATGAACGTTCGAGTTTTTAGGCGTTCAATTTATAGTGTTCGTTCAATTGATATTCGATTATTTGGCATTCGATTTGGCATAGTACACCCGTTTTTGCAAGATATCGTATCATATTACGTGTTTAATAGATTGTCGATCGGAGCGTGTCTACTACTAGATAAATTATGTAGCATGAAATAAAAATGCGTCGGGTGTTTTAAAATTGTACTTGTTATTTACAATAAAAAACAAATATTCTTGGTAAATCTTAAACATAATTATGTTCTTTGTACAAAATCAATTTTTCCTAAGTTTTTAGATCATCATCTAAGCATTCGCCCAGTTTAAAGAAAAGATAAAGGTTTTACCAACGTAGGTACCAGGAATTCATACCTCCGTAGTCGGTCTCTAGTGTACCATATTGCACGGTGCCCAGACGTTTCCTATTTGTTATAGCTTATTATTTTCTATCTTTAGTTGCAGCCGCTAGAATTATTCTCATTTCTTGTAAAATTTGCACTCTTTTACTAAAGGAGTACCGTTGGTTTTGTTCGTATTGTCCTGGGAACTTTTTATATTTTTTACCGAGTGCACCGAGAAGAAAGTAGTGATATATTATGCAGAATGGCGCTATGCAGTATAAAAGAGTTATAACTGAGCACCTAAAAATACAGGTCATGGAATAGAATCCATCATCATGGTCTGCATACCTCGTAAGCCTAAGCAGTACAGCCATTATTATTTCGGTTATGTTCCTTGTATCCAGTTATTTTTATGTTCCGTGAACTTTTATTATGCGTACAGCTAAGGAGTGGAATTCCCTGCCGGAGTCTGTGTTTACCGACAGCTACAATCTAGGAGTCTTTAAGCAAGAGTGAATAGGTTATTTCAAGGCAAGCCTGTTTCACCGTCGACCACATCATCGCTTACCAACAGGTGAAATAGTGGTCAAGCGCGAGCCAGGAAAATAAAAAATAAAAATTGATTGAAGATTTTTATCATCAACAGGGCACAAGATTCAGACTCCGGGGTGCTACTGACAACTTCTAAATGGGATAAAATTCTATGTCCAATCTGGGAGTCGTATCTAGGACCTGATATTTAGCGGTAGCGCCCTGCAACTATTAGATCAAAGAGGCACTTTCATCAAAAAAAAAACACAGATATATCATAAATTTAATTAGTTAAGGTTAGGTGAATTTATCTACTACCTATGTAATACTAATTTAAATACGTAATAATAATACAGAACGAGAACCTCGTGAAGGCGGAGAGAAAAGTAAGTATCTTGATCTGGCTCGCGAGGTTGTCGACATGTGGGATGTGAATACAGCAGTCATTGTGCCGATAATCGTGACGGCCAAAGGCATAACAGCCAAGAGCCTCGACGAACATTTGAGGAGGCTCTCGTTGGGCACATGGATCAAAGGCTTGATCCAGAAAGCGGTACTCCTGGACACGGCGTGTATCGTTAGGAGGTTCCTCTCTCAGGAGCCCTGACCATCGGTAGCTTGGACCCTGTTCCCGATACCGGTGGGCTACTATCTTTGTATTTTTTAATGTTTTTTTATTTCATTTTTTTATAGAATAATATTTAAAAATATGTAAATAAAATAATGATGTTCTTGAGTGGAGCCCGCGAACTGGTAAACGTAAGGTAGGACGCCCTCAGGCTAGGTGGAGCGACGACCTTCGCAGGGTGGCTGGTAGAAGCTGGATGATAGTTGCCGAAAATCGAACTAAATGGCGTGCAATTGGAGAGGCCTATGTCCAGCAGTGGACTGCTATAGGCTGATGATGATGATGATGAAATAAAATAATGATACAAATTTTACTACTTTCTATATTCTATTTTATTCTATATTCTACTATCTATTTTACTATTTTCTTCCTAGAAGTAGAATTAACTCATCGTAATTAAATAACTGCTACAAAACAATTTATTTCAACTCCAATAGATAATGATACACGATAACATCACAGCATTCCCTTTGTTTGCACGATTGTTTTCCTGAAAGAACTTTCCATTAACTCGTTAAGAATTCCATCGAACTTTCAAGTTGACAAATAGTCGTTTTTCACACGAGACAGAACGATAACGTTTTAAAGCGACGCTGAGTAATACGTAACATGTGATCGAGTTGAAATGGATAAGAAAGAAAAAATAATAAATGAACCGAGCGTCACCTAAAAGAGATTTGAAAAAGGTCGTTACCCTGATAAACTGCGTCCCTAAGTTTGCTTCGCGTTCTTCTTTCATTTTGTGACAAATTGATGTATCCGGCGCTATGCTGGGGAAAGATTTGTCGTTTTTGATGGACAAGTTATTTATTCGCAGTAAATAATGAAATGATGAACACGACACCCATAATTTGATACTCGAATAATAAAGTTTAGTCACAATTAAGTAATATTCGTTGTATGCATAAAGCAACAGTACTTATAATTATCTAAAAAACTTTTTTACCAAAAAATACTACCGACTTCCAAATAAGAAAACTGTAAAGTGAAAAATAACTTTATTTTTGGAAGTAGGTGTCTTTCGTAGGTACCATTTTTTTGCGTTATGGACACCGACTGCCAAAAATAAAGTAGTTTTCTTATTTGGAAGTCGGTAGTATTTTTTGGTAAAAAAGTTTTTTTTTATATTTCACTTTTTAGTTGTACTTACTTAATAGGCAAGTTGTTTAGCAAGTTTCTTATGACGCCTGAATAGATTACCCGAATATCATAAAACTTGAACAAAACCGATCAAATGAGAGATCTGCTTACCCCTTAAGAGCGTACTGGCGTGATGTGATGTTATAAAATGGTATAAACAATAAACATACATGCAATTGCAGCAGTCGCTAACGATTTGCCGTTATTTATTGAAGAGTTCTGTTGTATATCTTCGGAGTTCTTCATCAGATCTTCACCTAATTAAAATGGAACCAATTTCGGAACATATTCTTTCAAACAAAAAAATAAGTTTCAAAATCGGTCCACAATTGACGGAGATATCGGTGAAAATACATTAAAAAAAAACGTACAAGAAGTCGAAAATAGTACCTCCTCCTTTTTCGAAAGTCGGTTAAAAAGAAAGGATCGCGGGGCCCTTCACTTCTTGAACAACGCTTAGTACCGAAAGGTACGTAGGTACGGATTAGAAAAACGACGCACATAAATCAAGAGTTTTGAATATTGACCGTTCAAAAGAATATATTGGATAATTTGCAATACATACTTTACTTAGTGATTACTTTTTTCATCATTTTAGGTAACTTTATATTAGTTACATATTAACTCGCTCTATTCTTTCAACATCATTTTTACAAGCAGTATTTTGCAATACAAAGATAAAAACTTATTTATCGTAGATACCGGTAAGTATTATTTAGATGAAAGTAAAAAATAAAGTTTATTTGTATAGCGACTGAGTTATCAAAAGGCACCTAAATACATTGAATACAAATGTCGAACCTACCCTAACATTAACTTAACTTTGAAGGACGAATAACATTGGGAATGTAGCACGCGTTGGCGGTCCTCCTTATATTATTAGATTATTGTAGAAAATCCCACATAACCTTTTTTCACATATTTGCCCAGTCCTTGGAGATTCTATTATTCAAAGAAAATAGATTTTTATGTACCTACATTTTTATATCAAAGTAATATTTTTGAAGAAATAGTTGATTTTTATTGCTTGACAGAAAAAGTCAGAATTACTACGTAGAGCGTAGACCGCGTCTCTACGGTGCTACGAGAGCTACGTCGTGCTACGTCGTAGCACTCATGGAAACTTTTCATGAATATGTTTATAAGATTTTTTATTTCTTACCCGTCATAAGTTGGATTGATAGCGTGGTGGTTTCATCCAGTGGTGTGAATCCGCTGGATGAAACACAGGACCGGTCAATGTGTGCGACCCGAGAAGGCTTATGTCCCATAGTGGATGTCTTTCGGCCAATGATCTTTGTTTTTGTTGCATCCTACTATTAAGTAGTTGGATGACATTAAGTTTATATGTAGTAAATCTGCTAGCGTCTTTAGATAGATACTTCCCCGCAATTATATTCTGAACATGATATCATTCAATACGTTAAAGCATACAGTTATACATTCACTAATAACTGGTGTAAATTAATTTCAAAATAGACACATTACATCTCTATATGTTACACAGAGTACATTGTTGATTCTCGTGTACTTTATGAACTAATATAGTCGCAGTTCGCACAGTACGTAATATCGTATGTACGTAATGTACTGTATGTAGTACAATATTATTTACGAAACCACATCAATGGCTTAATTTGCACCCTATCTTAAATGGTTCGTTTGTTCGGTCTACGCAGAATATTGAATTCGGTTTTGGTTACAAGAATCTGCTAGTTTATTAGTATTGAGGTATAGATTGGAATTAAATTGGAGTCGTTATGTGATTCATTAATTAATATTGAAAATAAGTATGCATTTGATATTAAACGGGAACCTACTCGTATCAGTAATAAAAAACCGGCCAAGTGCGAGTCGGACTCGCGCACGAAGGGTTCCGTACCATTATCGCAAAAAACGGCAAAAATATCACGTTTGTTGTATGGGAGCCCTTCTTAATTCATTTTATTTAAATTTAATCATTACTATTGTTTTGAAGTGAATATACAACTAAATAATCCGTGAATATTTCAAGCGTCTACCTGTTGCCGTTATTAATATCGAGCAAAAAAAACACGTTTGTTGTATGGGAGCCCCCCTTAAATATGTATTTTCTTCTGTTTTTAGTTGTTATTTGTTGTTATAGCGGCAACAGAAATACATCATCTCTGAAAATTTCAACTGTCTAGCTATCACGGTTCACGAGATACAGCCTGGTGACAGACGGACAGACAGACAGACAGACAGACGGATCGCGGAGTCTTAGTAATAGGGTCCCGTTTTTACCCTTTGGGTACGGAACCCTAAAAAATGGATCCCAAATGAAAGTAATTGGTACTGATTATATTTATGACATTAACAGAGAATCTCAAAGTACCTAATAAAATTATTTGTGTTATATGAAAGCTTAATTTTTAGGGTTTCGTACCAAAAGGGTCCAAATGGAACCCCATTTCTGTCACTCACGTGTTCGCATGTCTGTCCGTCTGTCCGTCGTCTATCACACATTTTGTTTTGAAGAATTTTAACTTCCCACTGTCCTATGAACTCGAAATTTGGTGACAATGTTTTTTTTTTAATCTACTGTCTCGCGTTTGACCACTATCTCGCCTGATGGTAAGCAATGATGTGGTCGACGGTGAAGCACGCTTGCCTAGAAGTAATCTATTCACTCTTGACTTAAAGACCCCAATTTATTAGCTATCAGGAAACAAAGACTCCGGCAGGGAATTCCACTCTTTAGCTGTGCGTACAATGAAAGTATTCGCAAAACACTTTTTACGTATGGGTGGGATGTCCACCATTTACCGGTGGCGCATTGCCGTACGTCTTGTTGTTCGGTGATGGAAAGGGCTAGGCGGAATTAAATTGTGCAGTTCCATCGCACACTCCCCGAAATGTTACCGATAAAAACCGACAGACTGGCCACTTGGCGTCGATGTTCAAGGCTCTGGAGCTTTGAGGCGACCAGTGCATCGTGGCCGATAAGCCTCTTGGCCCGTTTGTCAATCGACTCAAGTGCATCAAGTTGATATTTGATACGCTTTGCTGCTAATGTTTATTATTACGTATATTTTACTGACCTAATACCAATATATTGATATATTAGTATGGAACCCTTAATGTGCGAAGTCCGATAAGAACTTTCAAAAATACAAAAGGTGATAATAATTTACTGAACCGACTAGCTCACACTCTCTATTTATGTTTTCCGCATTTGCCTGAAGAATTGCCAGGCTTAAGTGGCGACATGCAAAAAGGATTGTCAATGGGGCCATTCTGGAGTAGCGCATCGTTAGAAGGCCTCCAACGAGGTGGACAAATGATCTGGAGAGGGAGTCCAGTGGATGCGAAAAGCACAGGATCGGTCGATGTGGCGACTTTTGGGAAACGACTTTAGTAAAAAGCACACTTTGTGAACAAGCATAATACAAATTAGATGATTATTTTCAAGATAAGAATGCTTGGAAACATGCTGGTCCTGCTTCATAGCGCAATCTTTAGTGTAGACAACATTAAATTTGTTAATTTATATGCATAGTTATTGTATTTTTTTTTAAGAAATTGACTCACACACTGTTCTTTTGTTGTTGAATTAGGTATTTTACCTATGTTTGCAGTATTTTTAAGTATGTGAAAACCTGTTAATGCTTTTAATACCTTATATCTGTACATAGTGTGTAGTGCTAATCTGGGTGCATCGTCCTCACATATATGAATTTATTAATAAATACTTATGTAAATATTGTAAAACACCTATTATTTTAAAAAGAGTAAGTATGGATTTTCTTGTGCATTCTTCTCCATAACAAGCTACTTTTCCGAATGCACGGTAGAATCAACTTTTATTACCTGTAATTTTTTTATTTTTATTTTTGTTTGACGTTCAAAAGTATATATAAAGTGCCAATAATCTCATAGAATAATAATAAAACTAGGAATGTTTTATTATTATTCAAGATAGTTAACAGTATTTTTAACATTTAGATTCTAAAGAAACTACATGTTCTATTTCTAAGTAAACACACAGTGTTACAGGAATATAATACGTATCCTAATTATACACCCATTAACATGTAGCAGATTTAGCCTTGAGAAATTGTTTCTAAAACTCTCCCCGGCTCTCCTCACAAAATCCTTAAATACTTAATTACAACATACAAATAAATTATTCAGTTGTACAGTTACATATTTACATAGACAGTACATAAGTAATTAAACACAGCCCGAAGACTGGGACTATTAAAAGCAGGCGAGCGTCGTTTCGTGGGGCGTTTATTCCTCCAATGCTATAGAGAACTCTAATTAATTGTTCAGACTGCCTCATTAATTACATATTTAATTGTAAATGCAATTACAGTGAGGACTAATGGCATTTTTACAGGCTGAGGGTCCGAATTCCTGCCGCTTATTTTTCTGTTTTTTTTTCTTGAAGACTCATACTGACTCTTGAAACTGCTGCAAATTTTATATTCAACGTCATTGTATGTGTCAATATTTAAAGTCTTTGCAGGGATTTGACTTCAAAGTGCTAAAAGTCTTTATTTTGTTTACACAAAATATATATCTTTATTTAAAATGAACTCACCGTACAAAATACTTAATATTTTGGGCCGGTTTTCAACGCCACTCTTGGCCATTTTATTTTACAAGAAAGGTATCGGTATATTAACTTTAATCATGAAAGCTTTGACCTCTAACATAATTACAAATGAAGGAAAATGAAAACATTACCTACAGCCCCATTTTGTTACATTAATACACGAACAACTTACTTTCCGTAGGCACCTTATATAATATTCAAAAGTAATAAACTGAAACATTGATTAAACGGACGGTAACAAAAGCACCCAATAACCATTAATATGACTTTATGAAATTGGAATTTTTGATCGTCCAAACGTGACGTAGTCGTGAATTTTACATCGTAGTAATATTTTGAGAGAATATTCAATATTAAATCAAACCATTGATGAAAGAAAGAATTTATACCTGCGAACCGTACCGTACCGTCTTTTGTGTTAATAAAAGCTATTACGCACTTTCGACTGATCGCTGTACACTTCGTCGACGGCGACTGAGACTTTTTGTAGTTTAAATAGGTATTATTTATGCACTTGGTCGACGTGAAACCAAGTCTTGGCGACAAGTCGACAGTGCCGAATGACTCGAATAGCCGGCGAGACCGTCCATACGTCATTCGAAAGACAAAAGTCAAAACTCAATGTTTCTATGTCCATTTCATCTTTCAGATTTCAATCACATAACACTTTCAAAGAACCTGTTAGAGAGTCAGCCTCTATTCTTTGTAACAAGGAGTTTGACAAATAGATGGACGGATCGACACAAAAATCAAGATTTGTATCTACATGTGGTAACGGTATGTTAATGGTACACTAGTCGACGCGACGGCAGGAACTATTTTGTGCGAGGGGTTAAAATGCATTTTATATCAACCGACAACACGTGCGGAAGAGATAGATGCTGTGATAAGCAGTAGGAAGCTAGTTCGCGTACGAATACACACTTTTGCAAATTTGTAGCGAAATGGATAATGATTTAGGACGTAACCGAGCGCGAGAAATTTTATAAACAGACCTTTGGCAGTCTAGATATCATTAAAAAACGACCAAATCTATCTGTTCAAAATAAAATTATATGCATTGTTGAACTACTAATCTATACCTGTATAGAGACCATTTTGCAATTTTCCGTCTTCTTATGGTATTTATCTGCGGCCAAAAATGCGTTAAAATTAGTGTCGAAATGTGAAACTTTCGACGCTCATAACTTTCAAATATTTTCTTTTTTTACTTTTTCGCTTCCATACAGGGCTAGTTAATGATAAGACAAATTGATATCTCTTTTTATTTTGAACGTACATCCTCAAACAGTGCAATAATCCCTAGACTACGTTTGTATGGAAAAATTTCGACTAGTGTAACCTTAAGATACAGGAAAATAAATCACAGGGCAAGGATTTGATATAAATATTATATAAGATCTTTATTGATGAACAGAGGTCTGTTTTACATCAATTCTCGTTTAGAAATACTCTTTAAACATCGTACAATGGGACATCTCGTCGTTATCTGCGTCCCACAACCCAGCTTAATTACCTGCAATATCTTAGTACAGCTTACATACTACTAACAATGTCTTACAAAGTACGGCAATTTTACAACAACAATGTCCATACAAATGGTAATTCTTAAACTATTTACTATCTTCAAAAAAAAAACCGGCCAGGTGTGAGTCGGACTCGCGCACTAAGGTTTCCGTACCATTATCGAAAAAAAACGGCAAAAAAACACGTTCGTTGTATGGGAGCCCCACTTAAATATTTATTTTATTCTGTGTTTAGAAACACATTATCTGTGAAAATTTCAACTGTCTAGCTATCACGGTTCATGAGATACAGCCTGGTGACAGACAGACAGACGGACCGCGTAGTTTTAGTAATAGGGTCCCGTTTTTACCCTTTGGGTACGGAACCCTAAAAATACTTTATCTTACTAATATTGATAAACATGTCTGTTCGTAAGATATTTAGAAAGTGTTCGCAACTAAGTTTTACAATTTCTTAAACCCTGCCATAAGCAAACCACATACAAACATTACATAAATGAGCCTTCAAACTAGTTTTCCAATTCCCCATGTACGTAGAAAATGAAGAATGTTACCAGGCATTCAGCAACCCTTTCATCATCCTATTATAGCTAGGTTATGGTTATAGCAATGCAAGAATATGTTTTGAGAGTTATAAAACATGTACATCGTACATCAATAACAACGTTCTCGATATTTCGAACGCACTTGTTGATACCATTTAGAATTCAGTTCACATTTGAAGTGAAAAAGAGCGAAGATAAAGGTAAGTGCGTTTATTCGACCCGACAAATTGAAAAACAAACACTATTCATAAAATATTATCAAAGGTACACATGAGGAGTAACGAGGCATTCAGGTTCCCTCTGAATTTGTCAATTTCATTCCATACGACGCACTGTCGTAAGGAATGCTTAAGGAATAATGATGGCATCTGTTAAGGTAAATAGAATACGAACTGTATCCATCCGGGATTCACAGTACACCTCTTTCTATAAACCTCACACGGCACATTTGTGAATAAACTAGTGTCTTAAATCAGATTTTGCTCATCTACAATTCTGAACTCTATCGTTTCTCACTTAGGTTGACTTTCTTTTGTTCAGTGTCTTACAGTTACATACAAATTTATACCAAACGTATGTGTTACTCTGAAGCTTTATTACAATTTAAGCGATGTAACAAATTGTAAAACGTGCTAACACGAATTCTGTTCACGTCCGTACTTTGTTTGGTACCTTCTTTCATCCTTTTGAAAGTACTTTTCTGACATGTTGCCCTCAAAGTTGGACCGCCAAAAGGAGCTCGTTAGATCTGTTTTACGAATTCGTTTAGAGCTTAAAATAACTTATTATTTTAATAAGCAGTTTAAAAGGATTTCGAATGAATATTTGACGCGAGTAGTCTCATTTTCTTCGTTTCGAAACCAGGGGGATGACCTGCTCTTAGAGCGGTATCAATTTGATATCGAGTAAGTGACAGATGTATACAAGTCAGATACATCTGTCCCTTATTCGATCTCAAATTGATACCGCTCTAAGAGCTTATGGTCACCCCCCAGAACTCGGCATGTATTTTTTTTAAACTATTTTAAAATTGATTGAGGTATCCCTATCCTCTGGGATCTACTGTTGCAGAGCATTATCATTATTTCATTTACTAATTTAAAAGTAAATTTTAACCAGGAGTTGAAAAACAGAAGCTGCTTTACCAATAAACAGATACGACCCCTTTTATCAAACTATGTTATCATAACAACGAAAAAGGTCATAACTTGCCCTCCTCTGAACCTTTGCCAAATTCCATCACATCGAAAGTGCCCCATAGGCATATTTTAATATTACATTTTATAACGAAACCCGCTCAACCGTGGCACATTCAAGATGCAAATCCCCTTAGGAAAGTATTAGAAAAATATAAAGAGACTGATAAATCTCGCGTTGAGTCCCCAGAGTGTCCGACGTTGCGCGATATTTCACGGTATTTTAACAAATTTAACGAGCTTCCATATTTACTTCAAGGAACCTCTTTTAGGATACATTGCGTTTTATTCATAACCCTTATTATTTTCTTATCGTGATACGCTGACGTTGGGTGTAAGAGGGACGCAATATGGATTAGCTAAATATTTACAAGCGTGCTACGCCGTCGACCATATCATCGCTTACCATCAGGTGAGACAGTGGTCAAGCGCGAGACTATCTATAATATTATTTATCTACACTGACAACATAATGTTCCAATTATGAATTCAAAAAATATTGTATAAACCGTACTTTTTTTTCGTGGATAGTTAAAATTTAATATTAGTGCAACATTTACCTTCGATTTTCAAACTACTGCATCATACTCGTATAACTTTTTTATTTTTATAGCACACTTTTACTTTTTAATTTTCTGGCGCGTATGGGAACATTGACTTAATGTAGAAAAATAGTTTCATTATCTATGGATACGCGCTTTAAAAAAAGAATCTAAATTGCCCGCCATATCACAAATTTGTTCAGTTTCCACTTTTCTTTTATTTCAATTATGTGAGTAAAGATGAAATAGAGTATGCAACGACATATAATTAGGTATTAAAACTATTACGACCGTTATTATATTAACTATTATATATTATGACCATTGCATAAACTACTATTATGCCTACACGTTTTAGTAGCGATAAATTTCAGTAGAAGTTTTTTAAAACTTTAAATCAAACTAGCTTTTTTCTGCGGCTTCACTAGGTACAAACGGTATTAAATTAACATATTATACTAAGCAATAGTACAGCTTTCTATCAGTGAAATATTTCGTTATCTTTATTAGATTTTAACCTCTTGATAATATTTTTTAAGTTTAGATCAAACCTTATAAAAGGGTTTTAAAATGTAACTTGGTACTAGAAATAAAACCAATTTAAAATAATAAGTAGTTTTTAATTATTTCTGCCTACCTAATAATTATATTCTCACATTATCCTAGCTTCGATAGATTCAACCCTATTCTGGTAAATAAAAAATAAAGCTGTATGTGTATCAGCTGTCTATTTTCACACACAAATCGCAAGCGTCGTTAGTCATTAAGGGTGGTGTTGGGTAGTTCAACACACCTTGCCTTGTA
Source organism: Orthosia incerta (assembly GCA_948252205.1). Lineage (NCBI taxonomy): Eukaryota > Metazoa > Arthropoda > Insecta > Lepidoptera > Noctuidae > Orthosia > Orthosia incerta. Next base: position 16,776,982 of record OX411748.1, read on the forward strand.
GGGTGAGAAAAACTTTTATTGTTCTGAGGCTCAACGCATGAGTTAAATATTCGAAAGAATTTTATTCCGGATAAATCTCTAAAACTCGCTAACATGAATAAGAACGCCTTCAAATTGTTATCCTATTATGTGTGTGTATGTGCTTTCATTAAATATATAAATAACCTGAAATAAAATCATAACTAGATGATGATGTTTCAGTCTAGCCAATTTCGACCTCGACGACCGCACTTCATGGCTCCCCATTGCAGTTGCGAGCACAGATTTGCTGGTCTGAATACCTTGAAATTATGCTACGAAAGTATTTTGAAAAAGATGTAAAACCTTAATGTTACTGCCTAAGAAGTGACTATAAAGTATACTTCTGTTATTTCTGCAAACTCCTATAGAAAATGGACATAAGTTTATGCATATAGGTATAACTCTATACAACCCTTATGTTCGTATTACAACACAACAACACACACACAACAATACTACAACAACAACACACACACCACACAATTTTTCATTATACTATTAGACAAAGGTTAATAAAATAAAGGTACTTGCCAATTTTATGGCGTGCATTTGTTTTGGCTCTCTCGGTCTAAAGCTGTTTAAATGTGTTGTGTTGTTAAATTATTTATTACATTTTAATATTTGATGATTATTTTTAAATATTTTAAATTATGTGTGTGTTGTCTGGTTATTTTAAATTCAATTATTTCTATTATTAATTTTAATTTTGTGTTATTGAGATGTCCGATTTAGTATAATTGTAAATTTGTATTATGGGTGTCATGTCTGAAAATAAACGATTTTTATTTTATTTTAATAAAACAATCAGTAATTGAACTCGTTAATCAAAACTACATAACACAACAAACACCACTCTATTTCGCTTTAGTGAAAAGTTCATCCAATATGACTTTAATATACCTGTAGGTACATACGTGCAAAATACCAGCGAATACCAGACAGTGAACCTTTGCTGTGAACTTTAAACTTTGCTTTTGCATTGAAATGAATTTCAAAGTTCAAATAAATTACCTTTAATTTTACCTCTGTGTAAATAACATGAAAAGAATTAATATTCTATCTTGTTTTAGTGTACTTTTATATTTTTCTTCTAAGTACACTGTGTCGGTACCATAGAGCTTGTCAACCGTCTTCCTTGGCGATTTAAAACTGAAATGGAATGTTATGATCATAAACACTTATTCATAATTATTTATAATAGAAGAATATATATATATATATAATAATAAGGAGACAGACAACCACAGAGTGGCGGGTATTACATACGAGTCTATACAAATAAATAAAATTGAAGTAATATCAAAATAACAAAGTTTTATTGAATGCATATGAAAGTATATACTTTACTAATAACAAAAACGCAATTTTTAAGATATTTGTCTGTCTGTCTGTTCCGGGTAATCGCCGAAATGGCTATGCCGATTTTATCGGGACTTTTATTGATAGATGCTGATATTATAAGGAGTAACATAGCCTACTTTTTATCCCGGAAAAATTCACAGTTCCTGTGAGAAAATTTAAAATAAATTACAAGTTTGACGCGGACGAAGTCGCGGGCAACAGCTAGTGTAAAATAAATCTATAATAGTAAAAAAATCGTATAACAGCGCTAATATGTTTATTACTATTGAGTTTAACCTCGGTAAATTTCTGCTTCACAGTACTACTTACTATGTAAAAACAGCATTTATTATTAATCAAAAAGTGCCGAAGTTATCAATAACAAACCGACGATATTGGGATAAAAATTTAACAAGTCGGCTGGGAAAATGTTCAACAAGTTTGAATTGTAGCAAAAAAATCGAACATGTTCAGATTATAAATCTCGTATATAAATGTGAAACGTTGACGAAATAAAACAAACTAAAATATTGATTTCTCAGTAAAATGTATCTTTATCATTCATAATTATGCATTTATCTGCGACTAATAAATATTTGTTTTTTTTTTATTGATCATTCAAATGTTTAAAATATTTTTCTGCACAGATCTGCGATAATTAAAAAAAAAACGGTTTCGTTCCGTGCTCAAGGCCGGCCTTCTAACTCAATTCGTTCCCTGCTCCAAGATGGACAAAGCGCCTTTTTAAAGCCTTTTGATGTCAACTTACATCACTTACTTACCTACTGTAAGTAGACTGGTAAAGGTCATTGCTCTCAGTAGGTACTAATAAATCGAATTATATTTTCATAGTTTCTTGCTTACAAAAATATCACACACCGACCTTTAGAAATGTGTAGACCAGGGGACAGCAAAGGGCGGACCGCGATCGAATCCGGACCAAATTAAACAGTACAATATAAAGCCTCCTCTTCACTATCGGCGATGTTCGTTACATGTATGATTGTCTGTCATTGGCAAGGGAATCGTCACGTTCATCATACTGGACAAGCATCCACATGATCGTCCGTGATCATTTATTGAGCGGCAAGCCTTCAAGATGGATGGATGGATGTCGTGGTGGTCCAGTGGCTAAGATCTCGCCTCTCGTGCTTGAGGTCGTGGGTTCGAATCCGGGCAAGTACCAATGTGACTTTTTCAATTCAGGTGTGCTTTCTAAGTTTATCTTGGACATCGCTGTCAACGGTGAAGGAAAACATTGTGAGGAAACCTGGCATCTTAGTGAGTTTATTATAAGATTGTGCTCCATTGGTCTAATTGCTGCAAGGCGTTCCAGTGCGAGGATAAAACGAATAAAGAACTAAATAAATGGACGTGGAGTTTATATATATTGCTTTAAACTCCACTTCTGATGCTTGATTACAGCGTCACGTGTTGTCGGTAGGTCGTTTTATACCCTATGGACCGCGACGGTCATATTATTTAAAAAACCGGCCAAGTGCGAGTCGGACTCGCGCACGAAGGGTTCCGTACCATTATTGCAAAAAACGGCAAAAAATCACGTTTGGTGTATGGGAGCCCTTCTTAATTATTTATTTTATTCTTTTTTTAGCATTTGTTGTTATAGCGGCAACAGAAATACATCATCTCTGAAAATTTCAACTGTCTAGCTATCACGGTTCATGAGATACAGCCTGGTGACAGGCGGACAGACAGATAGACAGACGGACAGACAGTCAGATGGATCGCGTAGTCTTAGTAATAGGGTCCCGTTTTTACCCTTTGGGTACGGAACCCTAAAAAATGGACCCCAAATGAAAGTAATTGATGACCCTGGTGTAGACTGTACAAGAGAGTTATATAACACTATAAAGCTGAACTTTTGCTAAAACTTGATGTGTCATATATTTTATTGGAAAATACAGAAAATATCGATATTTGAACCTTTTTTTAATCTTAAGTACGATACCTATGATTTTAAACAACAATATGTTTTTTTATATGGCGACGCTTGTGGGAGGCCTATGTCCAGCAGTGGACGTCTTTCGGCTGATATGATGATGATCATATTTTTAAACAAAACTTAAATATTATTTAACAACATAGACTATTGTCTACTCAATGAGAGCTTAAAAAGCAGCGTATCAGTTCACTTCACTAAGATAGAATGTAAAAATATGGTTAAAACCAACTTTCGTTACTGACCGTACTAACACTACCAACTGTATCAGTTCAAACAGAGCCGCCATAATATTTCCCAAAACAGCAAGTCATAAAGCAAAAACCGTTGGCTGGGCACTGTGGCAATTTATCCGTGGATCACCTGAGGCATCGGGGTCATCAATCCAAAGCCCGGGGGGCTAGTTTTCCAGGAGATTCAGACTTACACCTCTTTCCCCCTCTATTGCGCAGCTGAACGTAATGCTTTGCGTTTAAAGGTTGTTGTTCTTTTTTTCTTTCGTCTTTTGTTTTGTAAGAGGTGCATTGTTTTTTTTTTTTTGTTGCGTTTGAAATAAGTTTTGAATACGACGTGAAACAAGTATTCCAAATTTAATTGCTATATGATAAATGATTTTATTTCTATAAGTTGGTTTGTACAAACACTTTTACATGTCGATCATATTTTTAAAACTAGATGAGGTCGGCGTTTCCGATCTGAATACTCTGAGAAGAAAGGCCGAAACAAACTCAGAGGTCACAGTCTCTTTTAAAGTCCAGACAAAAATCTTGGTTAGATCATGTGAAGACCATGTAGATTGATGTCTGAAATGGTCTTCTGAGGAAAGAACTTTTGAGTGGTTGAGTGGACCGGTCCAGTCAGTGCACGCATTTGTCAATAACCGAGCAGCTCAACACAGAATTTAAGGAGCTCAACGATTTGACGAACAATACCAAAGAAAGGACATTCGGGTAGGCCGCATAAACTACTCAAACTGCCAGACCACGATTAAAAACTAAGATATATTAAAAATGAAAACAAAACAAAATAAAGAATGGTCCACATAGTCTTCAAATTCACAATAATTAAAATAAAATAATATAATGCTTAAAAAAGTAAATATTCTTGTCATTGCAAGAAACCCAAAAAAAAAGTGGTATAGTATCGTGAAATTTTCGTTATCATAACAATTACAGACACTGAAATAAATAAAAGTAAATACTTGCATTGATAAAAAGTACATAGTTTCTTACTTAGTAAGAACAAATTGATTCTGAGAATTCTTTCCAAATATTTTAAAAAGAAGCATCAAATCAATCCATGAATTAATCAATTACATAGTAGCAATAATGATCCATTATTCATCACTAAAAAATTTTTTCGTAATTATTCCGAAATACGTAATAAAATATTCAAGCGCAAAAAATGTACGATCCATTAGGTACCGCACAATATTAATAACATTGGTGGCACCCTGAATAATCTGAGCCTTAAGATTATGAGGGTTGGGTTGAAATTAAAAATGGATGTTTAATTTTATTTTGTTCTGTCAGTGATGGGCTGTGAAAAAATAATGGTTATGTACACTGAATGTCACGTCAGTTGCACACGTTGACTTTTGGGAATTATGCGGTGTGAATTAATGGTGGATTTCAACCCATCATTTTTATTTTTTAAATTCGGTTTAATTCATGGACCGCTGTATTGTTTGGTGTTTCAAATTGAAAATGGTTGTGGGATACAAAGTGATTTCTGCCAATGTAGAGATTTCATTTTAAACAGGTTTATTTCTTATTTCCTATAAATAAATTGAATAGCCGGTGAAGCTGACGTATACCTATTTTACTTTTGTGAAATAGGATCTCCTAGTACAAGAGCCAGGGCAGAACAGGATGCTTGTGTCTTGAAGTTAAAAGTAATTTACTCATTTGGTGGTGGCCTAGTGGTCAGATAGACAGTCGCTCCATGTAAAGCACTGGTACTCAGCTGAATCCGGTAAGACTGGAAACTGACCCCAACATAGTTGGGAAAAGGCTAGGCAGATTGATTGGTTGTGGCCCAGAGGTAGCGGCCGCGCCCTGCAAGTTGTGGGTCATGAGTTAGAACCCAGACAGGCGCTTTAGTTTGTGTAAATTACTTCCTCACAGTGGTGAGGAAGTAATTTACACACAGCAGCAGCGGCAGCTGCGGCAGGAGCAGTGGCTCTCAAAAACGGTGAAGGAAAACATCGTGAGAACCAACCAACCCTCACTGGGCCTGCGTGGTGGATTAAGGCCCATTCCCTCTCACAGAGAGGAGGCCTGTGTACTCAGCAGTGGGTACATTAATAGGCTGATGTTGATGTTTTCTGAAAATAAAAAAATCATGATCTCTGCCTAGCCTTTTCCAAACTATATAGGGGTCGGCTTCCAGTCTTACCGGAATCAGCTGAGTACCAGTGTTTTACATGGAGCGACTGCCTATCAGACCTACACAGCCCAGTAACTGGGTAACACGGTACCCCTTGGCAAGACTGGTGTCAGATCTCAAGCTTCTGACTACCCGTAACGACTGTCAAAGATCTTCAAATGACAGCCGAGACCAACGGCTTAGCGTGTTTTCCGAGGCATGGAGGAAACTCGGTATGTTGAAATGGTCACCCATCCACGGACCGACCTCGTCAAGCGTTGCTTAACCTTGATGATCGACCCGTGCGGCTGTTATTATTTAGTCACGAGCTCCTGAAAATAAAAAAATACTAGCAAAAACCTTGCCTTTACACAGCAAGAATCTCAGAACTTTAATCAAGATTTTTCTGAATCCTCCTACCTAAGCATTTCATACATTCCTTACCTTTTATTCAAAAGCATTTTATTCCTTAAAACAGCTACAAATCCTTAGGAACTCGAGCGAAAACGGAACAAAGCACATTGTACACACGGCCAGTGTTTTATGTCCTACTTGACAACGAGACACAAATTGGGCCCCACAGTGAAACAGTACATCAGATGTTTTAGAAATTCCCCTGTAAAAGTACAATTTAGACAAATATAAGTTGTATGCATTGCTGGTTGCATTGTCATGAGCTTTGCTAAGGTCTCCGGGTTGCCTTGTTTAGTTTTGTTATTTTATAAAAATATGCTGTATATTTGGCTGGATAAACTAATAACCAAAAATGGAACGTGCCATCCTTTGTTTAGCAACGAAATGATACGGCCTGACAGTAACTAGTCAATACAGAGAGGGAAGAGGTTTGCCGCCTCTACGCGGGTATCATGCGATCGATAAACAGACTGTCAGGTGTCCGACGCTGCAGGAATAAAATATCCTGCAGCGGAGAATGACCATACAAATCGCACGAGGACACCGAACGGCATCCTTTGAGGCGGCAACACTCCTGGCACGCTGTCCACCGCTGCACATACTGACAGATATAGATGCGAGGGTCTATGACCGGAATCTCGCACTCCGGTAAGGCTGAGGCGGCAAGAATGGCGACACGCACTTGAGCGGGGGCGCGAGCGGCCGTTATGCCGCACTTCGAAGATTGGCTGAAAACGCTCCCCTCGAGCGCATCTCCTACAGGCTCACTCAGGTACTAACCGGTCACGGTTGCTTCGGTTAGTACCTGAATAGGATTAGGCGAGAGGCCACGGAAAATTGCCACCATTGTGGAGGCAACCTGGATTCTGCACAGCACACGCTCGAGGAGCGCCCTGCGTGGGCCCCTGAGTCGGCAGGTCCTGGTCACCAGGATCGAGCGAGACTTGTCTCTGCCAGTAGTAGTGAGGGCTATGCTGACAGAGATAGAAAACTGGAGGTAAGTGTCCTCTTTTTGCGAGACAGTGATGGTCCAGAAGAAGACCGCCATGCGGGATCGTGAGAGGGTTAATCACGCGAAGGACGCGTCGTGGGGGCAACCGCCACGACGCCTAAAACACCGTAACTCCGTCTGCTTCATAGGCAGGCGGGACTCCGGGGTTACGGGCGGCCTGATTGGGGACTCTGTTCGCCCAGCACGTGACTCCAGGTAAGACGGTGGCACAGTGGTCACGTGCTACCGTGCACAGCGAGGCTCAGGGGAGACGCCTCTCAGTTTCCCCAGGGTCCTAAAAGGCGTTGCACAGAGGGGGTTCCGGGTTGGTCTTTTAAGAGATAACGGGGTCCCCTTCCATGTGCTGATAGTGATCACTGGGGTGGTTTTAGTGAGGTAAAAATCCCACACTCCCTGGTCTTTTCACCAAAGCTCCAGGCGCCTTTTGAAGACTTACAAAGACAAAAAAAAAACCCACAGATATCTGAGCAGATCGAAAATTGAATTGACGCGATTATGTACGATAAATAAACATTATGTCTACTGTTTTTTCAGTCTTCTTTGTGCTATTTCAGGAAAATATTTTTTATCATCCCTTAATTCCTTCCCACCCTTTTAAAAAATATGTCACTTCCTTCAAATAAGGCTATGTCAATGTAAATAAAACCTATCCTTTCACTATCCAACTTATATATCAAAGCACAGTTCAACTAATAATCTTGACAAGTTCTGTGATGTTTAGAACTTCCAATGAAATACCGTCTAAACAGGATCGTAAATAAGCATTAACCCAGCTTTTGGAGGTCCTAAATCTTAAAGACTGGGCTGTAAAATCATTTACCAGTATTATATATCCTCTTGAGAAAGTTCTGAATGTAGGCATGGATAATCCAAGGGATTTATATACAAAATTTAATATTAAATAGACCTTTATTTTCGTTCTTGTTCGAAAATTACACACATTGTGTTGATTCCCTGCTCGTAATTACTGAAATGTTAACCGGAAAAAATACACACATTATTCTTCCGTTCGTAAGTATACAAAAATTTCAGAAATTAATGAGCTATATATTTTACGGTTGTGATGACAACTCGTCACACTAGCTTTCTCGCCGCTATCTCTAATAGGTCTCTTTCACTAATACGTCACTTTGTACATTTAGTCAGTTTCTCAACTCGTCTCAAGCCGTATTTTGTCTCTTTCCCAGCTCGTCCGACGCATATATTCAATGTACAGTAAAAAAAAATGAATAGGTCCCCGATGCAATACGAGGTCAGATCAACTGGATGTTAATGATGGGGTCCTTCAGGGTTCGTTACTACTTAGGCTTTTCTCCGAAGTTACTAAAATTCTTCGCAAGTTACTTACGAGATCGTCAGCAGTATGTTCGACACGGTTGCTTTGTGTCCACACCATATCATACTCGATCTGGAGTAAGTCAGGGTTCCATATCGGGACCCTTGCTATTTATCATTATGGTCAATGACCTTGAGAAGGTCCTCAAACATGCCAAATGTTTACTTTACGCTGATGATCTTAAGTTAATATTTGGCTTGGAAAAAGTAGCAGACTCAACTACTCTGCAGGAAGACATTGACGCGGTCAATCAGTGGAGCATGGATAATAAGTTACTCTTCAATATTGCTAAATGCAGCGTTATGACCTTCAGTCGCACGCGTAATCCCTGGCATGAAGAGTACTTTTAGGCAGTGATCTGATAGCCCGCGTTAATTCTGTAAAGGATATCGGAGTTCTGTTCAACACGAAGCTTACCTTTGAGCATATGAGGACACTTGCTGCTAAGTCATATCGAAGACTAGGATTTGTCTTCCGAAATATGCGCGAGTTTACCAATCCACATGCCATTAAACTTGTATACATGGCCTTAGTCAGGAGTAAACTCGAATCAGCATCAGTGATCTGGAACCTAACCTAACCCTATGAGAGTACTTGGGGGAGGCCTATGTCCAGCAGTGGACGTCTTTCGGCTGATATGATGATGAGAGTACTTACGCCTTACTTCTTGAAACAATCCAAAAAGCCTTTCTTCGTTTTCTTTATAAAAAACTCTTCGGATATTACCCCTTCCTATACCCTACCAAATTTTTACTTGGTGTTTTAAATTTTAATTCTCTCGAAGTAAGGCGTAAGTACTTCTTGCTTATCTCTGCCTGCCGTATTATGCGGGGAGAGTCCGATTGCCAGCCGCTCGTGGCGCAGTTGTTGAGGCTGTTTGTTCCTGTGGTGCCCAAACAACAGCTTAGACCACGAAGTCACCGGCTTTTGGTCATGCCTTCGGCACGTACGGTGTCCCAAGCTAACCCGCCTCTAGTTCGGGCGCTCACAATGCTAAATGCCCTTCTGACATCAGCACCGGAGTGTGATCTGTTTGCTGGGAGGTGGATAGATGTGTGTCGTGAATGTTTAAGTTTTTGTGAGAAGATGGATGAAAGTTAGATTAGTGAATAATTGTTTAGGTATTCTCTGTACATTTTTTACTTCTGTAAGATATTTTTTATTTTTTCTCGTTATTTTTTTCGTTTTTGTATTTTTTTTGTCAATGTTTTTTTTTTGGTATCATGTTTTTTTTTTAATTAGTTTTTATTTGTTCATATTTAATTTTGCCTAACCCTTTTAAGTTTCGTTTGTGTATTTTTTTTTGTTTCTCTCATTGTATAACGCCTTAGGAGTGACCTGTAAAGTTATAAATGTATACTTAAATTAATAAATAAATAAATCCCATCTTCCAAGCACGGTGGGCTACGCTGTGGTGGCTGCTGCAGGTGCTGAAAACCTCAAACGGCGCAAATACAATAACTTAATTGGTAATTATGTTTTTGAACCGTCATCAAAGCTGTCAAGTTTATATTTGAATTAAAACCACTTATTATATTTTATTTTCACAATCTACAACTCTAGCACTAATAAAAAGCTAACTAACTAACGACTTTTTAAAGTATAACATTATTTTATTTTAATTATTGTGAATGTGAAGACTATGTGGACAATTTTTTTTTATTTTTTTATTTATCTAAGTTTTTAATCGTGGTCTGGCAGTTTGAGTAGTTTATGCGGCCTACCCGAATGTCCTTTCTTTGGTATTGTTCGTCGAATCGTTGAGCTCCTTAAATTCTGTGTTGAGCTGCTCGGTTATTGACAAATGCGTGCACTGACTGGACAGGTCCACTCAATCTGGCTGGTTCTTTCCTCAAAAGACCATTTCAGACATCAATCTACATGGTCTTCACATGATCTAACCAAGATTTTTGTCTGGACTTTAAAAGGGACTGTGACCTCTGAGTTTGTTTCGGCCTTTCTTCTCAGAGTAGTCAGATAGGAAACGCCGATCTCATCTAGTTTTAAAAATATGATCGACATGTAAAAGTGTCTGTACAAACCAACTTACAGAAATAAAATCTTTTATCATTTATCATTGCAAATAAATATATATATATATTGCTGCCATCTACTGAATTGGAGCTCTTGTTTTGCTTTGTGACGAGATTGAAATATACATACACGTGTGCAGAAAAATTCAGATTTTTGTGAATAAAATAAACGAAAGAAAAGTATAAAGATTCGTATTAAGATTCTGAATGCGAAATGTTCAACGATTATTAAATCCAATTATTATTTCACATGGTTTTATCTACTCAAAATAAAGGTAATACGTTACTGTACATTGAATATATGCGTCGGACGAGTTGGGAAAGAGACAAAATACGGCTTGAGACGAGTTATTGGGTTGTGATGACAACTCGTCACACTAGCTTTCTCGTCGCTATCTCTAATAGGTCTCTTTCACTAATACGTCACTTTGTACATGTAGTCAGTTTCTCAACTCGTCTCAAGCCATATTTATTGAGCTTGGTAAGCAATACGTCGTTATCTACCTGGTCAAATGCTTTTTTGAAATCAAAATATAGAACATCAACCTGTATGCCTTTATCTAAGTGCTGCGATATAAGATCCACAAGCGTTAGAAGGTTTGTATTAACGGAGCGGTTAAATCGAAAGCCATGTTGGGAATCGCAAAGAAATGGTTGTATCTGGAAACTAATAAGCCTGTGTAATATTGCTTCGAACAGTTTTGGGAATGCGGCGAGTATAGCTATGGGCCGATAGAGATGGTGCAAGGGTGTCGACGTAAGTTGCATCCCACACCAAAGACCTACCCAACTTTCATGGCATTATGGTCATACAATCTGGTCTCTTACCATCGACGCGTGCTAAGCCATTGGGTTCAAAGAGAGCTGGCACCCCGGCGGTGGCAAGAGCACGACGGATGAGATCATTAATGCTAGCGTGTCGCGCAATTCGACCTGCACTCTCACTACAGGAAAGGCAATGGTGTCCGAGGCAGTCGACTGCTTCCAATCGCCCAGTCGCCCAGTCGAAGGTTATGTCACCTAGCATAGTGCCTATGTTAGGTGACGGTAGTGCTTGAAGCCAGAGGCCCGACTCCCACTCACCCACAGCCAGCAGGCCGGCACGCTCAGCAGTATTGGTAGACGTATTAATAAGGTTATTCCGTACAAATCTGCAGAGCGGCTCATCCCACTCTCTCAATTATTAATCTTAATAATTTGAGGCTTTGATTTTCAACGAGGTTCGGATTTGGTCTGACCCACGTATAGGAGTTCAACCTCTAAGCCAGGCCAGGCTCAGAGGCTTGCCCTCGACTTTGCCAGTGACAATTACTTTCAATAGGTGGTCACCAGGTTTGCGGTCGATATGGCCTTAAAAACTTAAATAGATTTGTCTTAATACCTCTGGCAAAAATAGCGAACTGCATTAGTAATTTTTTACGCATTCTCAGACTATTTATTTATTGGCCTATCTACAATTGTTACACTAATAATAAACTTATAATACAAGCAATAATATGAACTAAGTGTACAATATAACTTATTTACTCTTATTATCTTTGTCTGGTGCTACATTTTCAGTCACTTAAGTATAGGTATTTTATTGAGTTGTTTGAAAAAGTTAGTAGGTACTAAATGTAAATAAAACAACTCTGTGTTACCCACATATAGAATTTTGTTCTTAATAATAAACTAAACCACTGCACCATTTTTCATCATAACCCCAAAACCAGCAACGTCTCTATAAATAATTTATCGAATAAAAACATTGTGAGAGCTAAAATAAATCCATTCTCCAAGCTCAATAAACAATAGGTTTGGAATAAAGAACCATCTTGGCTTAGCTCGGTAAAACAATAAATGTTATCCCATAAAACAGCGTTTACTGTCCAATAGTTGTCCACGGAACACTTCATGCAATATTTATGTGCCACGAGATTCTCCTCCACGTTTCATTTTTTAAACTCGTATATTATTTATTAGACTTTGCTGTTTGCTGGTGCTCATGTGAGGTCTAAAAGCATGCGAGGTTTTGACGGAATTTTAGATAGGCGCTGTTTTAGTTATAGGACCAGAGGCTCTAGAGAAAGTCTCATTCATTGATGGCGATAGTTGAAATACCAAAATGTAATCTAAATTTTTTTCCAATCACTATGGCAACGTTTTTGTTGATGGAAATATGTCACTTATATAGAGCCTCAATCCAACAGGTGACAATGTGACAATCCCACAATTTAAAGGATGAACAATTATTCTAGACAATGGCGGGCGCGAGCCGAGCTCCGTGCGAGGCACGGACGACGCATGAATTCAAAACTTCACGAACATATTATATGATGCGGTTAAGGCTACAACGTGGGACGTCCGAGGCGTTCCGTCGCGGATACGAACGCCGCACGGTCTAGCTAATTCATCCTTTATACGTTTCTTTCACTCATTATGTGAACTTTTGTCAAAGTCCCAAGGTCAAATAAGTTCCATTGTTTTATTAAATACGGCCCAGAAACTTAAAAACATTTTTTTATGTTCGTAACTATTATAAAGTCTACGAAAGAAATCAAACTAAAACTTTCACTCATTTCAACAGAGACCGCAGTGGATACTTTTTTGGTTGGTGCGATAAATTGGCTATATCCATCGGAGATTGACTGGAAATAGGTCAACTTCACAGTCTCTTTCAAACTGTTCTATTGCCATTTCCCGTCACCGACAGTCTGGCAGACTGCAGGCTAGCGGTTTCTTTCTGTGGCTAATGTGTGGATATGGCCTAACTTTAGAAACAAACAAGGCAAGATAGTGAGAGAGAGATAGTCAAACGCGAGCGAGCCTATATATAAAAAAAATAGAAACCAGAACTCACTCTACATATGTTTTTCAAACTTAACTTTAAATAAGACCTTTTTTGTTGAGGAGTTGCTATGGCTAGCTTAAGGTTCCAACATCAATCAGCACCATATTGCATTGTTTCCAAAGTTACATTGTCAAGTTTCAATTTAACGTTGGTTTCATTTTCAAGCACAATATATTTTATTTCTTTGTGTATTTAACTAAGGAAGTGTATAAAGGCAGTTTTATAAAAATAAGAAAACTAGTAAAATACGCAAGTAAATCTGCAAATATAAGATAATTCATACCGCTTTTACTAAAAACTCCAAAGTTCCCGCAAGAAACTTGTCGTTTATCGTTTCAAGCCCCAACTTTGCATAAGCAGAGTTTAAATCAAACTTTATGACTTTAGAATTGCATTATACTGTGAGATGAGCGAAATTTGATTATAAAATAAAAGAAGAAAACGATGATTTTAGTATCTAGATAAATTCGGATTTAGTTTTCTTTCTTCAGTTTGTGTAGAGAATTTTTTTGCCTACTTTTGTAAATAAGACTCATGTGCCTAATAAGCTGAATGGGGCCGTAGTTTATTTCTTACGATATATAAAAGTAACTTCACTGTTACTAGCTGACCCCCGCGGCTTCACTCCCGTCAACTGGTTACCTACCTACCTACCCTATCCTACCCTACCCTACCTACCTATCTATCTACCCTACCTACCTATATATCTACCCTACCTACTTAGCCCAGCTACCTACCCTACCTAGTTACCCTACCTACTCTACCTACCCACCAACCTACCCTACCAACATAATTTTGTTTTTAATCCTTCTCTGTAATTTGGTGAACAAAACAATCAAAGAATTATTAAAATCGGTCAAGTCGTTATTGAGTTTCAGCGAGACTAACAAACAGAAATTATTTTTATATATATAGATAGATTATTGAACTGTATAAATCAGATGGCAATACAATAGTTCAGGACGTAAATAGATTATCAGCAAAGGAAAATGTATGTGTATAAAAATAAAGTTTTACCTCAGCTGAAAACCAATTTTTCGGAAGCAAAGCGAATTCATCTGTAAAAAACGCTCATTTTTCGAGTTAGCCTCAGGGAACAATTTATTTGTTTTATCTCAAGAACCCTTTGTTGTTACAAAACTCAAGAGCAGCGAATAAAGCAGTTACGATTTAACTAAATGGACCATAACCGCTTTCTGAAGGAGTAGTGATGGCAATTAAATACGCGCTCGAAAAGATAAAAAAGAATGTAAAAAGAAATTACTTCGAAAATGATTCGAGTAAAGGTTCCGGACTGTTGGATATTTCGCTCGTGTGGCTTGATGACGTCAAACCGAATAATAATACGAAAGTTTATTTAGACAGTTTTTTCGGTAATGTTATGATTTTTGTTTACATTGGTGAAGCAAGATGCGATTACTTTCACACAATTGATTACGTAAATGGCGTACGATATGAATGGCATGCACGGTCAGTAAGGCACGACCGCCGTTCGTTACTGACCGTGCATGCACATTCATCTGGTTTTGGTCAGCCAGCTCGCGAATATGTATCCTCCGACTGAACAGCATGATTTTATTCTTGTTGACATCTTTTTAGTTCGCATCTTAAGCAGTCGGTTTTTTCGATTTAATTAATTAACTTTTTTTATTATTATTATTTATAGGCTCGCTTTTGACCACTATCTCACTGGATGGTAAGCGATGAAATGGTCGACGATGAAGCACGCTTAACTAAAATAAACAAAACAATATCAGTCAGCACACTAATAGCTTTCAATGAGGTATACATTTGCACAGTATATAATATTTTTTAAATAATGCTTGCATGTCAATAAACCTGTAGGTATATACATCTCACTGATGGTGAGCGACCATGTGATCGATGATGAAGTACGCGTGCCTAGAAGTAACCTATTCCCTCTTGACTTGAAGACTCCCAGTTTGTAGCTATCAGGCAATACAGACCCCGGCAGGGAATGCCTTAACGTTACGCACTGTAAAGGTTTTCCCAAACCGTTTAGTGCAACTTATAATTTTTTACTGTCTGTTGACACTTTCCAAGAGACGTAGCTATAAATATTGCAATAAATCTCCTTAAGCACGAAGGTTTCCGTACCGCAAAAAACGGCAAAAAAAGTCACGTTTGTTGTATGGGAGCCCCACTTAAATATTTATTTAATTCTGTTTTTAGTATTTGTTGTTATAGCGGCAACAAAAATACATCATCTGTGAAAATTTCAACTGTCTAGCTATCACGGTTCATGAGATACAGCCTGGTGACAGACGGACAGACAGACAGACGGATTGAGTACGGAACCCTAAAAATGGACGCCTCAGTTTTATCAACACTGCTAGAAAAACTTATCAAAGCATTCTTAATACCATAAGTCCAGAACTCGCTCAATTTAGTTTTATAAACGCGTTTAAAAATAGCAGTTCGGTAAAAACGATAAGGTAACGGGTAAATATGACAGAAAAACGAAACCTGCGAGTGAATAAAAATAATACGTCAAATCAACAAGTAGGCCTTTGTTCTGATGCAAGCTTTTGTAACACCACTTCCCCTCATCACAGAAGGTAGATAATGTAAAATCCGAAATCAACAACGAGTCCAAAGCAAACTGTATTACTGGAATCGCCCCAGAATCCTATTTTCACAGGCCAGTTTGTTTTTATTGTACAAATTCCGTTGCCTTTTCTGCCGTTTGTTTTACGCTTTTCCGTTTTTTAATATACGGATGTACAGCTTTAATTGCTCCAAGTCTCCTGTTATCACTTTTTGGGTGTTTTTATTTTTGTTATGCAATGTTACGACTGTGAAATTGTTTGTTCATTTCTGCTGCTTAAGGATGATCATGTTTTATTTTTTTGCAAAATGGTAAGGTAAATACGAGTAATCTACCTCGACATTATGTCTTGTTTAGTATTGGTTTTTGGAATTTTGGTGATTAGGTTGTTATTCTCAAAAATCTTAAAGACAACTTAAATAAACTGTTCAGGTTTTGTCTGTCTCTTGCAACGCGATTGCAATTACCTTTTGGAATTAGGATTGATTTATCAAACTTTATTTAAGCTATTTTAATTTTGTTCTTAATTTACAATCAATGGCACATGTGCAGATTGTCAAATACAAATATTCAAATGTTGTTGATTGGTTACGTCAGTAGTAGTAACAGAGTACTTTTTGTGGTTGTCGAGTTTTTACCTTCAAAGCTAATGATTGTGTTTTATATTGTGTTTATTTAGTGAATTTACCACGCAGTCTGTTCTCTCCTGTTATGTAAATAAATATCTACCTGCACAAGCCTACCTGGTATCCTTTTACAATACCAATGGGGTAATTACGTAACCACCATAAATGAACAGACTCTCATTTTGACAATTCAACATCTTTCATTGCTTTAATTATGTTATAGAGTTGACGAATTTTTTAAAGATTATGAAGCATTAGGATTAAGAATTTCTTCCGTCCTCCATACTTAGATTTTTGATACAAAGTGTGTTACACAATTACGGTGCTGCTTTTAAAATACAATATTCATGTTCCTAAATTGTAATGGTACCCTGTTTTCATCGAAATCACTTCCAAGGAAGGAAATCATTCATAAATAGTTAATTTGTATGTAAAGGTGCATGCATACCAAAATACCCAATTTTTTGCGCAGTTACCAAACGCAGTTACGTAAGGGTTTCCCTTGTAATAACAGATTAAAAAAACATTTGGTAAGATCCTGACTTTCAAACCGAGGGTTCCGCACAAACTTAACAATATGATGTACTGAAATGAATGGATACCAACTTATATTTTTCAAAGTGGAATCAAGAAATAGATTGAATCACATTGAAATGATTTTATTAAAAACTAGCTGACCCGGCAAACTTTGTTTTGCCATAAAAACACCTACCCTACACCTACCCTACACCTACCCTACACCTACCCTACACCTACCCTACACCTACCCTACACCTACCCTACACCTACCCTACACCTACCCTACACCTACCCTACACCTACCCTACACCTACCCTACACCTACCCTACACCTACCCTACACCTACCCTACACCTACCCTACACCTACCCTACACCTACCCTACACCTACCCTACACCTACCCTACACCTACCCTACACCTACCCTACACCTACCCTACACCTACCCTACACCTACCCTACACCTACCCTACACCTACCCTACACCTACCCTACACCTACCCTACACCTACCCTACACCTACCCTACACCTACCCTACACCTACCCTACACCTACCCTACACCTACCCTACACCTACCCTACACCTACCCTACACCTACCCTACACCTACCCTACACCTACCCTACACCTACCCTACACCTACCCTACACCTACCCTACACCTACCCTACACCTACCCTACACCTACCCTACACCTACCCTACACCTACCCTACACCTACCCTACACCTACCCTACACCTACCCTACACCTACCCTACACCTACCCTACACCTACCCTACACCTACCCTACACCTACCCTACACCTACCCTACACCTACCCTACACCTACCCTACACCTACCCTACACCTACCCTACACCTACCCTACACCTACCCTACACCTACCCTACACCTACCCTACACCTACCCTACACCTACCCTACACCTACCCTACACCTACCCTACACCTACCCTACACCTACCCTACACCTACCCTACACCTACCCTACACCTACCCTACACCTACCCTACACCTACCCTACACCTACCCTACACCTACCCTACACCTACCCTACACCTACCCTACACCTACCCTACACCTACCCTACACCTACCCTACACCTACCCTACACCTACCCTACACCTACCCTACACCTACCCTACACCTACCCTACACCTACCCTACACCTACCCTACACCTACCCTACACCTACCCTACACCTACCCTACACCTACCCTACACCTACCCTACACCTACCCTACACCTACCCTACACCTACCCTACACCTACCCTACACCTACCCTAACCTTTTTCCCCCATTTTTTTTGTTTTTAAACCTTCCCTGTATTCTGTCGACCAAAACAAAAAAAGAATTATGCAAATCGGTTCAGCCGTTCTCGAGTTTTAATCAGACTAACGAACAACAATTCATTTTTATTTATATAGAAAATAAAAAGTTGTTGCTAGAATACTTTTTTTATTATTGATAGGTCACGGAAAATTGTCCATCCATTTGACCAACGGTACCCTAAAAACGCGAACAATTCCACGAAACGGTTATTGGTTGTGAACCCTTTATAAGAATGCAAATGTTATTGTTTTTGAACTGAAACGAAGACTCTGAGGTGCACTTCTTACTACCACGATCTCGGTAGTTCTGCAAGTACGTATAATGTTCAAATAATACGGTGGTCTCACATTTTCTAGACCTCAATTCTAACTTCAGACAGTTTTCACTTGTATCGTGAAAATATTTTCTTTGAATATTTGAATAGTTTCAGTGTCTTTTCTAAATTGGATTGCGATGAAACTTTTTATGATATAGTTATCGATAATGTAGTTCTTATATATTAGTATGAATTTCATGTAATGTGTCAGTGATTATAAATGTATCATGAGGGAGATAATTTAAATAAACATACTCTGGGCAATCAGCTTTGCTACCGTTATTTTTAACAAAGCGTTAGTTAGTGTTCTGCCAAAAGTGTAGTTTGTTCCTGAAACAGAACAAGAACCAAGACTATCAAATAGTTATTGAGAAATTCAGTAATTAAAAAGTTAAGTTTGATCGCTAGATATTATGAATCAATGCCACATCCTGAAATATACACTATTCTGGTTTTAGAAGAAGAAATTTATAGTAACAGCTCGTTCGCTTACAAGCAGATTACATTAAATATAATTTAACTTATTTAACTATATCACACATAATATTGAAAAGGCGAAAGTTTATGAGTGTGTCTGTATGTTTGTTAATCTTTACGCAAATACTGCAGAACAGATCTGGATTAAATTTGGTACAGAGGTAGATATAGTCTGGAATAACGCATACGATACTTTTTATTCCAGAAAAATGTTCCCTTGGGATAACTTTCGACATAAACGCGGGCGAAACCGCTGGCAGAAACAGGCATAGAAATAAATCTTAATTTATTGATTTAATTTAATTGCAAACCCTGTAGCTCAGGAACGTCAGGCTTCTACAGTAGCTAGAATTTATGGTTGGTTTGATACCCAGTGTGCAACAGTGCATTTGACAGTAGCACAATTCTACGAAGCCAGATATTCAGGTATTGTGTACAGGTTTGAACTGAATGAACACCGTCTTGAAAAACAATTATTATAAATTTAATCAAATATTTTTTTTATATATAATCCATAATTAAATATATTATATATGATAGCGCTGCTAAATGAAAATAGTACCACAGACGAAATCAAACTTCAAGGCAGGTGACTTAACGGAAACCCAAATTAAGTATTGTTAATGTAAAGATTTCTTTTTATTTGAGAAATATTTTAAAAATCAAAAATGGAAGGTAGATCACTGACTGTTAGTTCATTCAAATAAAATAATTGGTAGCTAAATCCATTCAAAATATTTGTCAAAAGTGTTATTAATTACTAATCAAATATTGAACATAATTACTGTATTTTTACAAACTTAAATCTAAAATTAATTGATAAACGAATGTCACCGGTAGTTGTTGCTATGTGACGCCTTTTCATTTGTCTAAACGTATAAATAGGTTGGTTCTAGTCGAAACAACTTAATATTGAATTGTATTTTGAATTGTGCACATCTTCTTATAAAATTAAGTTGATTTACTGTTGGTGTGAGTAATAAAAAGTGTTTACAAGATGTCTGATCGTTATCATTTGAGAACCCTGAGTACTCCCGCTCTTACATATATATGCTCTTATTAATTTATCAGTCTTACAACTAATTTATTGTATTAACCTAAAATCTTATTGTATATGTTGTGTTCACCTATAAGAGACATGTTTGCATAGAATGATGTTTTATGTATAATTATATGTAATATTTTTTGTAAACGTGTAGTTGGTGTTCCTATCAATAAATAAATAAATAAAATAAGTGAAGATGTTTTTATGAATTTTGATTGTCAATTCTAGAGAAGCCGCCTAAAGGCAGGCTAATTGTTGCTAAAATACATGATATAAAAGTAATCTCTATGTATTTTATTAGCTCTCTGAGCTACCCCTCTCACAGCACACAAGACTTCCTATGTAGGTATTGATTGACTGAACCGTTTTGGACTTTATGTTAGGCTTAAACTCCAGGAATGGTCAGTGGCTTGAAGAATCAAACGTAATCTTATACATAAGACTGCAGTGGTGGCCCAGTGGTAACGGCCCGACTTACGTGTCGTAGCCCAAGCAGGCGCTTTACTTTGTGTAAATTATTTCATCACCACTGCTCTGAAAACGGTGAAGGAAAACATCGTGAGAAAACATGTCCTAGAACCAGAAAATCGAAGACTTGTGACGTCCCCCAACCCGCACTGGGAACGCATGGCGGATTACTGCCCATTCCCTCTCTCACAGAGAGGAGGCCTGTATCACAGCAGTGGGAGGATTAATAGGCTGATTGTGATGATGATGAGAGTGCAATTATTATATTTATGTCGTAAAATTATTTTCTTTCCACCTCCCTTGCATTTCCCTTTCATGTCATCTCATCTACTCCTACTCTGTACTTCTCCTCCACATTCCTTATTCACTTATAGCAAAAGTGTAGAATCCTGCCAGAATCTGTGTTGTCCTAATATATTGCTTTCCATTACGTAACATCAAGATTAATAGCAGATCATTGCAAAATAATTAAAATTTATAGAAAGTTACCATAACAAAACGTTTTAATTATGCGCACATCGGTATCTTTGTCTTTTCGCACTCAGAAATAAATATTGCTTTGTCTAGCTCGAAAGCATTTACAAAGAAGATCGTGCGAATGAATTAAACGCGCAAAGCCATCAGGACATTTAGTGACGTATTACAATAATTTTAACATATTCCCACCAAACTAATTATGCGTAGAATAAATTCATACCATGAATCAGACATTGTGGCCATGGAATGTTATGTTGCTTTGTAATTTATAAACTGCAACATATCCGTTTCCTGCATTTGAATAATAGAAAATATGGTTAGTGTACCGCGATGACAATATATCTGGTTTTAGGTGTGAATTATTAAATGTACACGCATTGTTAATGAACACTGTTTATTGTGAATAGCTAGTTTCATTTTATTCAGCGCCAATAACTGCATATATGATTCAGATGCTTCGAATACGTCAGTGAAACATATATTGACACTCTGATACCCGTTTTCACTAAAACTAAGCGTCACCTAAATGAATGCCGTAATTTTCTTGCATTGTTGGATTCGCTGTTAAAATCCAAAAACGTGCTTTTATGTAGGAATTCATTAAGGGTTCACCTTTTTCTAGTGTTAATTAGATAGGAATTTATTCTGAACTAGCCGTTGCCTGCGACTTCGTCCGCGTCAAACTCGTATTTTTATTTAATTTTCCCACATAAGCTGTGATGTTTTCGCTATTAAAAATAGTCTATGTTAATCCTTATAACATCAGCTATCTACCAAGGAAAGTCCCATCAAAAGCGATCCAGCCGTTTCAGAGATTACCCAAAACAGACAGAAAGAGAGACAAAAATCTTAAAAATTGCATATTTGTTATTAGTACCGTATATACTTTCACATGCATTCAATAAAACGTTTATTTATTAATGACTAGCTGTTCCCCGCATCTTCGCTCCCGTGCACCACCCCACAGGACCTGTTTTCGAGGTAAAAAAATAGCCTATCTCGATTGGGAATAATGTAGCTTTCTATTGGTGAAAGAATTTTTTAAATCGGTCAAGTGTAGTTTAGGAGCCTATTCGGTACAAACAAACAAAAAAACTTTCCTCTTTATAATATTAGTATTATGATAACAATAGAAACAAAAATCACATCTTGTATGTCAGCAAACCTCATACAGAATCTTGCTGTCTTCGTCGAAAGCCACTACCGCTTCTTTAATTTCTCACCCAAACAATACTATCAAACAGCGAACAGAGAAGTTTAACCAAGCATCATTCCGCAACAGCCCCTCAAATTAGGAAACTAGCACCTCAAACTATGCCTAATTACACTTATCAAATAGTTCTCCTACAGTCAATACAAATGGGACATTGTAACGAAATTAACTCCCGCACCAAATCAAAGTCAATAACGGAGGTACGTGTATTAAGGAACTCAAACACGCGTTCGTGCGATAACTTACAGGTTGTGACGGAACCTCCCATACACGAGGAACAACATTTACTTAGGCCCAACCCTGGTTAAATTATTCACAACGTTATACCAACATATTTATGGCATGTCTGCGGTCACCCCATTATTCTTTGTTATTTTTTGTGATCTGCAGACTTTAAAACGCTAGCGGCTTTGAAAAAACATTTTCAGAAAAAATGCTGAACGGTGTATGTTTCTGATAGTAGCTAATAAAAATAAATAAGTATTATGTTTAATTGTGTTGATTCTGTTTAAACGGTTTTGACTTTGTTTTTAATAAAGACAAAACACATTTTCGTTTAATTAAATTACCTACCTACGCATTTTTGTCTAGACTTCGACTTCAAAATAACAGCTGTTTTCATAAAACAATGACTTATTTTCCAACTATACAACGTGTTTCATATCTAATAGTGTGACATACTATTAAGTAGCACCATAAAAATGAGTAGTAGTAGTCTCTATTAATTCTATCTTCATCTTAAATATCTCGATCTAATGCAGTTAAGTTATAAACTCGAGAGGCTTTACACATTTATACCTACTTCAAATATATATTTTTGTATCTACAGCTAAATAAAGCACCCTCACACCGCCGTAGAAAAACATCCCTTGTTTAAAACGATGCCTATTATTACCGTTGTATACTGTTACCATTTTTATCTCGTCTCCGACTCTGTATTCAGTGAATAAATGTCAACGATAGGGTTACCATCGTTTGGAAATCTGTAATCTAATCTAACATTTAATTTTAAAAGTGAGTTTAATGTTAAATCATCGAGCTTTAATTTGCCCGGAAAATGAACAGCGACGTTGCGGCAGACCCAGGTAAAGATAGAGGGATCAATTGGACACCTACACAGGTCTAGTCCACCAGTAAAAATTAGTAACAATAATTCGTCTAGACCGCTGAGCTTTGTTGAATATGTTAATTTTTAAATTGTGCCAGTGCTTTATCTCTAGCACTCCTGATGGCAAACCATACGAGAGATCTACTATAGAACGAGCCTGCTCAGGAAATGCCTGTACACTCTTGATGTGAAACTGAATTATCGCTGATAGGTTGTAGAAAACTCAGACGCTGGTAAAGAGTCCCAGTCTATAGCTGAGCATAAAACTATACTTAATGGCTATAACGAGTGAATAGACATAACAGCGAGCAGAGTTTGTCGAAAATTTGCAAATACCGGGAGGATAGTGTTGTGCAACCTCGTAACACAAGCCCTTTTTTTTCTGCTTGGAGAAATGCTCACGCATACTGCGCTACCACGGGGAGATAGCACAGTTATGTAGGATCTAACCCACTAAAACTCCACGGTGTCCTCCTGAGCCGCTTATGGCGGGAACACGGGTACGCGTTAGCACTCACCGCGAACCCGCCGTGGCTGTCCGCCACCGGACCCTCCTCTGGGGCGTACCTCCCATCACCGGCGCACCGGAACACACTATGCGCCGTGACTATCCCAGGGACCAAACCAGCACATGGGTGCCTGACGACCGCGAGTATGGCACCCTTGGTCCCCTTGTAACGGGTCACACCGCCACCTACCATTTTTTGGCCGCAAGGCATAGGGAGAGCGGCCTACGCAATACCGACACTCCTCCTCCCCTGCGGCCCCACCGCGTCCGCCAACAGACGGTGGCGACCCCGACCAGGCCGCGGAAGGTAAGGAGAGCAGCGTTCCGCAATACTGGCACTCCTCAACCCCTCAACCCCTCCAACCCTCAGCCGTGATATCGTATGGGTTTGGAGACCCCATAAGACATTGTGGTCCGCCTCAGTTGCAATGTCGCCCAGGCAGCACCGCAACCTACATGTTGGCCGCTACGTCGTCGGCTTATCGGCAAAAGTCCTGACGAGCGGCCCCTTCTCGGGTTCCTCTTCGCTTCACCGTGGGTGACCAAGCCACGGTTACTGAGCCCCCCGGCTCGACAATGCGGAAACCCACCGAGGGGGGGGGGGGGGGGTCGTAACACAAGCCTACACTGGCTTAATATTCCTATGAGTGCCGTAAGTAAGTAAGACGAATATGCAGAACACAGTGATTACAACAAGCCTGCTAAATCACGTAAGTATTGCAACCTTCCTCAATAACAGATCCTTGTTGCGAGTAGAGGGTTAAAGCCGTACGAAGCAGTGAAAGTTTAGGCTCAGTTGTTTTGTGGGAATTGTAGTGCAGTTTCTGGTTTTTGGACTCATCGAGGCAAAGGTAAAAATTACAAATTCAAAAGAATCCAGTTTTCATTTATACACAAACTTGGAAGCTATTTTATACAAGACTAGCTGTTGCCCGCGGCTTCGCTCCCGTGGACCACCCACAGGATCCGTTTTCGGGATTAAAAAATAGCCTATGTCAGTCAGGAATAATGTAGCTTTCTATTGGGGAAAGAATTTTTTAAATCGGTCCAGTAGTTTCGGAGCCTATTCGGTACAAACAAACAAAAATATATTTCCTCTTTATAATATTATATATTAATATTAGTATAGATTTCATCATAATATATTTTCCTTTATCTAAACTTGCTCGTTTGTTTATACTATGTTCATCATGATTTCAGCCGAAAGACGTCACTGCAGCTGGACATAGGCGTCCTCCAAGTGTCGCCACATTGACCAGTCCCGTGCGTCTCGCATCCAGAGGATCCACGTTACCTTCACCAGGTCATCAGTCCACCTAGCGGGAGGCCATCCAACGCAATGTCTTCCGGTTCGCGGTCGCCATTCCTGAACTTTTCGGCCCCATCAGCCATCCGTTCTGCAAGCAATGTGCCCTGCCCATGGCCACTTAAATTTGGCTATACTATGTGGAAGATTTTTAAAGTTATTTGTAAAACAAAGGTTTAAATATGTACATACTTGAACACTAAACAAAAGTAAACTTTACAAAATTATACTTAAACTAACTACTTGCACTATATACAAAAGAAAGGTACACTTAGGCGTCGAAGTACTCATCCACATCGCTGTCATCCGGGAACGTGCCCAGAAGACTGGCAGCATTGCCACGTTGAATGGCAATGCTATACTATGTTGGTTATATTTATATCTGGAAGTACTTACTGATCAATTGACTATAATTATTTCACTAATATTAAGGCTAAACTATCTTAAGGTGTCATAAGCTACTTTAATGAGGTTATTAAAGCACGTTGAAACAAAAAAAAAGCGTCACCATCACTACCACAGAAAAATGCGTTAATATTTCAAACTCTCGAACGCGAAACAAAATGGTCACTCCAGTCGCCGCTCTCATTGTTCGTGTAATACCGGACGGCCTCAGTTAACCGCACGGCAATTATACTGAACGTTTTCTGTCTTTCACATCTACTGTTGGAAACTTAATTTCCTTCGGCTTGTTCATTGTTTCATTGTGAATGATTTTGTGTAATTCTGTCTCTTTTGGAACTTTGCGGGTGAAGTTTTTAATTTTTTTCACGGCTTTCGTGGGATCGTTTGAAGTGATATGCGTAAGGAGGGGAATCAGTTAATCGACAGGGAAGCTGTTGATTGCAAATACATCAAAGATGTCAACGAAGAAGGGTTAATGTGTACAACAGGGTCCGGTATCAAAGTTAACTTTCCATACACAGGTCAATTTAATGAGATGGGATGGCATAATTTAAATAATCAGATTAGCTGTAGAAATTTCTAAGGAATCATGTTGTAGATTCAATTAGAAAAATACATTACATTCCAAGTTTGTCATACAGAACATTCGGATCCATTTTTTCCTGAATAACCAAAGAAACCACATCTTAGCCAAGTACATAATTATAGTCAAAGCTATTAATAATTTTGAAATAGGTATAAATAGATACCGTATAAATATCAAATTGATTCTGTAAGCTTCTTTCAAAGTTAATTTAAACAAGATTATACAGAATCGTTTTAAGTAAAATAATAAATAATATTGAATATTCCGAAGCGTGAATCTTCGAAGATAGAAAGCTATTTTAATTAATCGCAATTTTGCTGAAATCTCAATTATTTGTTGTGAACATTTTGTATCTTGCTAAAGGAAATACTTTTAATCTTCTGTAAGTTTAAATATTGAGTAAGTTGGGCAACTTAATCGGTATTTATTATAAATTTAAAACATTGATTTGAATCTTATAAGGGCCTTGGAGCAGTGGTGGCCCAGTGGTATCGGCCGCGACTTAGAAGTTGTGGGTCGTGGGTTCGCACCCAGGCAGGCGGTTTACTTTGTGTAAATTATTTCATCACCACTGCTCTCAAAACGGTGAAGGAAAACATCGTGAGGGCAGCGGCATGTCTTAGAACCAAAAATTCGAAGACATGTGACATCCACAAACCCGCACTGGGCCCGCGTGGTGGATCACGGCCTATTCCCTCCCACAGAGAGGAGACCTGTGTCCTAGCAGTGGAAACAATTAATAGGCTGATGATGTGATGTGATGATGCTAGTCCTGCTCCACATCCACTAGGGCACAAAAACAAGTGATATGCAGAACATTATTGTTTATAAGTATTGTTGGACCTTCTGAAGACTGTATAAATATATTTGTACTGTATAAACTCAATTTCATTCATCAAGGTATGTACTTATATACCTAAATATTGTAAAGCATTTTTTTTTAAAGAGTAGGTATAAAGAAAGAAAGAAAGAAAAATATTTTTTTGTGACCCGCACAGGAGACACGAGATAAGAAAAACACAAACAATAATAAAAAATAAAAAAAAATTTTTTTTTAGTTTCTTGTGCATTCTTCTCCATTACAAGCTACTTTCCGAATGCACGGTAGAATCAACTATTATTATTTGTAAATTTTTATGTAACGTTCAAAAGTGCCGCTTGGTGGCCTACTTGAAATAAAATATCTTTGTCTTTGTCTTTGATGACACAAGGGCCTTATATATATAAAGTTTTAAACCGGTGGTTAAATAATTTAAAAACTGACGAAAAGTTTTTTTTTATAATTATGGGTGTATGTGATTTCTTCATGTTTGTGCATTTAAGTAACTGTATAGTACTTGTAAGTAAAAAGCTAGTGACAGCAAATAAAACGTTGTGTTTAACTCGGCAACAACAGTATTTTTTAAGAGTTGATTTTGTATCAATCGTATATTTGAATCTCTATCAATACCTAATAGCTGGACGAAAATTTAGATAGTGATAAAACAAAAAAGGTAATAAACATGGTTTGCGAAAAATCTAAAACGCGAATTGGCAAACGCAACTAAAACTATTAAAATTCGGCATGTAACCCTAAACAAATCCCTGATATCCATTAAAACAGCAGATATTCCCATAAATGCCGACTTAAAAGAGAAATAAAAGGCTTGCATTTTTGGAAATCTGTGAAAACAACCATGAAATTCTGCGCATTCTATTAACACTGTTATAGCAACATAAATTTTGTAGCAGGACTACCTGGAAATGGTTTAAAATGCGTGCGTGTATTTATTTTTTGTCTGTGAATCTTTGACACATTGTAAAATTGCGTGATTTTTCCTTCATTTAGTATTATTATTTAAGTCGGCTGAATGCTACCAACTAAATTCACAACTAAATAAGTACATTGCAAGTCTTACTACATGTATTTAAACTTTACATAGTAAAAGTAACTATACAGTTGAACCATACTAAAATGAACAAGCTGAATAGAAATCACTCGAACCGCCCGAAACCGCTCAGAAATTCTACCAATACCACTGAAAAGAATTTTAGTTCGTGTCTAAAAAATCCACTCAAATACAATCGGCCGTGCAGCACTACAGACAATTTTTTGAAATACCAAATCATATCAGATCGCTGAAGGCCTATTCATAGGTCCTCGGATTCAAATGGAAAAAATGCATGTCGCAGTGATATCCTTTATATTTGTGTTTTCGGACTTCCTCAATGTTTCTGGGTTCATAGGCTTACGAATTTCTCATTCGTGGGAACGCCCGTTTGCAGGGCCGAATGTGCGGAATACTTGTACTCCAGGTCGGTTTTTCCTTTGTGTGGTGGTAAATTAACGATGTGAACAATGTTTACGTGCCGACAACTGCTGCATTTGGTAACGTCTGTGCGCTTTGTAAGTGCAATTGTACTGCAGAATGTAAATAGTTTTGTAATATGCAGTTGAAGTTCTCGTTACGCCTGTGAATGATATTGTTACATAACCACAATGCAGGTGAAGTAAGAATTAGTTTGAAGTGTTGGTTTGAGTTATATAAATTCAAAAACTTATTATAACATGTTTCTTATCAACGGTATAATAGTAGGTACGGAATCGTGGGTTTCCATATTTAAGGCTTCAAGCAAGACTATTTAAGGAAAAGCATACCTATAAAATATGCTGCAGAATGCAACATACCTCTCTACCATCATTTACATCCGTACTCGCACAAGACGATCTAACGCTCATGAACTTAATCCTACTACGGAACGATCCGGTGCATTTCGCAGACAAAAGGCATCAATTTCGAACAAAACAATTCCAATATTAGTAGTTCAATGCCGAAGCCGCGAAACGGCACTATCGAGTACACAATCCATCGTACAAGTTGCGATTGATTGAACAAACTACTGACTCCTAATGTGAACTGTTCGTCTTAAGACGTTCTAACCCGAGAAGTGTTTGCTCTACTTATCCGTATATCCGTTTGGAATCAAACTGCAGCTGCGAATTTCTCCTGCTCTTCAATTTCGACGTATTACCTTGGGTACTAAGCTTTTGAAACATTAGTAATTGGAATTACTTTTCTTAGGTTTAAACGCAAAAGCTTTTCATCTATTAACAAGCTAACTAATAATGATACCAGACTGTTACTGTACCTTGTAGGGCAAAAGCCTCTTCTCATGCAGACAAGGCTATCATCACATTTGCTGAAGGCGGGTTGGCGTTTTCAAACTTATATTAACAGCGTATAAATCAAGTTTCCCCATGATATTTCCTGCACCGATGTCATCGATATCCAAAATAAACTAAGAAACAACATATGAATTTAAAAACCACATTAGTACCTATTTGCTCGGATTTGAACCCACTACATCAAGCACGAGAGGCGAGGCCTTAGCCTCTAGGCCACTACAACTTGACGACCCAAATACATTGAAAAAAAGAACCACATAAGTTATGTTTATTTGGAGATTCAAACAATCAAGAAGTCCATCATCATTGATATTCAGAATATCTACATAAATATTTTAAGAAGAGGTCTGCCCGACTTCCTGAATGATAATAAAAACTTTACAGAACCGTAATAAACGAAGCACACGTAATTGTTGCACGGTCACCTACGTTAAAGAGGTCATAAAATTCTTTCTTTTCTCGCTTCTCCTGGTGAACCAGGCGACATCATAAATATGTATAGTGGGAATCAAGCATGCGTGGCGTATAAAACGCCGCCGAAAATGCGATCTTGTGGGAGAGAAGGTGCTTTACAGGGACTTAGCGAGATGCTGGAAGTTGTATAAGTACCTATGAGTTTTAGAGGTTAGAGTTATACGACTTAACCTAATGGTACAAATATCAGAAGATCATGGCATGGTACGCTGGGATTATAGTTCTTAGCTTCTTATGGCTTGGGAAGAAATACTAACGTGCCAATTCAATTTCTCATCTTCATCTCAGACTTATAGCATGATCGGAAATATAGACAAGCGTAGTAACTTGCCGTAGCTAAGAGCTTTTTTTCTAAATCTTCTGATTTCCTAGGCACATCAGTAAAATTTAAACGTTCAAAGATTTTCTCTTGATTTCATGTGATTAGTTAATGAATTTGTATTCTATAAAAAAGCCTCATAGCTACGTACAGTCAAGCAAGTTGATTCATGACATTGTCAGATGATAATTCGTTTGAAAACTTGAAAACCAGTTGAAAACATTCAAGTTTTCTTGTGGTGCACTTAGGACGTTTTAAATAATATAAAAACTGTGTCAATATGGGCAAGGGGTCGTGCAATTTTGACCCAATGATAAAAAATGCAGTAGATCATAAATTATTAAAAGGTTTTTTTGAATTTGGAATTAACTATCGTCCAGCATTGTTTGCTTATTAGAAAGAAGTACAGAACGATATTTAATTTTAAAAAGAAATACGGTAACATCATAACTATTTCGGTTAGAAAAACTTTTTTTAAATTAAAGAAAATGCCAAATAATAAAATATCAAGTAGATATTAAAAGTTTCCTTGTCCAATAACTCACATGTGATTCATTACATTGTTCTAAACTATTGTTTTACTAATTGGACAGTGGTCCTGGTAAAATGGTGGCATGTCTTATAATGACAGAAAGACGAGTAAACTAATTGACACTGTCTTATTAAATCAAAAAAGAAATATACATTTAATTTGCTAATGGTGGGTCAGGCATTAATCTTCTCGACGGTACATATACAATCTTAAAACAATTCACCTGTAACAATACCCGCCACTTTACATTTCTTTTCTCCACTTTAGCTTCCGTGTTCCAGCGCACATCACATAACATCAAGCAGTAAATCCCACGACGAGCACATCTAGTTGCCCTACATCCCTTGCGGGTGACTCACACACGGTTTATTTGCCCCTATTTGCATAGAAACGTTTTTTGTGGGCGTCCTTGTTTGTACAGAGGATAGGTAGAAAAAGCTTTCGTGAGACTAGAAGTTGAAAGTACGACGCCTCAGACAGATTTGTTTGTATTGAATGTAGTGTGTTTATTTTTTTATTTTACTGCAACCTCAGTAGTTGATATTCATTTTCGTTTGCAGTTGGAGCCGTGGTTTTCTTTGAAGTTTGGTGACACTGCATAATTTTGCTGGCGGTGTTATTTTCGCTCTGTGAATAAAATAGATTCATCTAGGTTTCGGATTTGGGTCGTTTGAGTATATTTGTGTGATTTTTAGAAGACACTAGCTTCAGCCAGCGGTTTCGTCCGCGTGAAAGTGGGCTTTATCCCAAAGGAATGTACTCCCAGGATGAAAAGTATTAAATGTCCTAAACTAGGTCATGGTCACCTGTCTGCCAAGTTTTATCCAAATTCGTTCAGTCGTTTACGCAAACAGTATTTAAATTATTCGTACAATTTTAAAACAAAGTCCATTTCAAAATATGATTAAATTGTAATTACTTAGTCTTCGGGCAAATATATTATTTACTCCAAATTTGAATGTCATCAAAATCAAAATAAAATCAAAATCTTTTTTTATTTATTTTACATAGGCCTACATGGGCACTTATAAAACGTCGACAAAAGGTGCACGGTTCGGGTTAGTCATATCCTATGGAGAAGAAACGGCAAGAAACTCCACGGTTACTCTTTTAAAAAAATGGTTTGGTTTTACAATATTTCAATGTTACAGTATTAGTATTTAGATATGGGGGGACAACGAAGGCCCGACAATAAGTCGTAAGAAATTGAAAAAAAAGAGTAAAACGAGATAAAAAGTTAACAAATGTTAACAAGCATCTAGAAATCTAGAAGGCCTACAATGTATAAAAACCAGATTAAAAAATAATAATAACAATGTATAACAACACTAAATTTAACATGTGGCACAGATGTTGTTATCAGATCTGTAACTATTCTTAGCACAGGGCTATAAAGATCATTAAAACCATTGTAAAAAGTCTAATTAAAAGAAGAGAAAAATGAGATTGAGAATAGTTACAGACATCCACTTATTTGTGCCGTTTATGAGTTACCAGGGAAGCCGCATGCGCAAAAGTAGCTAAAGCCAAAATTTTTTTCAACGTAGTCCTTGATTTTATAATATGCTTTTTTAATAAGGACACGTTTGATGTAGTTTTTGAATTTTCCATCGGTCAGTTCTATAACTGACTCAGACAACTTGTTACAAAAGCGTATACTGTTTATAAGAAAATACTTGCTAGTTTTCGTTAATCTGAATTGGGTATTACAATTGGCTTTTTATTTATTTATTGATAAATAAATAAATAAAAAGCCCTCGATTTTTGCGGATATAAAAAATACATTCCAAAATATAAAGTAAAAGAGGAGTCAGTATATCGATCTCTTAAAATTTTACTCTAAGGGACTCGCGAGGACCCATTTTATAGATCGCGTGGATTGCCCTCTTTTTTAAGATGAAAATTGAGTCAACGTCTGCTGCTGATCCCCACAGCAGAATGCCATAGGACATAATACTGTGGCAATAAGCATAGTATACTAGCCTAGCTGTGGCTACATCGGATAACTGCCTTAATTTCCTTACTGCATATGCAGCCGAACTTTAACCTACCTGAAAGAGTTCTAATGTGCGCGCCCCACTACAATTTTGAATCGATAGTAATCCCTAAGAATACAGTTTCCGTTATAACTTCAATATTTAAATTTAGGTCACGTGGAGGTACATTTGGTAAAGAGAACTTTAGACATGTTGTTTTTTTCGCATTCAGTAAAAGATTATTAGCTGCGAACCATTTTGAGAGAACAATTAGACTTTCGTTGACATGTAAGGCATCCGTATCTTTCCTCCTTGCCATCAAATATTGTACTGCACAGATTGCTTGATATGTTTTGTTCAACTGTATCATTATTATTTACGCAGTAGGTAGAACATCGCAGGAAGTAAATATCTACTCCTTTCTTCATAATACAGTCTGACCTCCATGAAATACCTGGTAGGAAGAACATGCACTAACCAGTTAATTCACGGCTCGCTGAACTGTTGCGGCGAATCGTTTCTACCTGGATTTGCTAAAATGGATTGTAGAGAATTATACGCAAGACTCAATCTTTGTCGGCTAAAGTACCTACTAGTAGCAATAATAAACAATACCTTTACGGTAAAAGACCAAGAGCTAAGTTAAGTTATTTTAGTTCTGCTCATATTGCTGATATTGGTATTTTAGATATTATATATTATGTATATTTTTATATTAGGTTTTTGGGGGCTGAGTCACCCACGTCCGTAGGAGTGTACCCTATTCCGATACCCTACACGTGGCCCCCGGGTGGTGCAAATCAGGTGACAAAAACTGGTGGTAGGCTTCGGCCGAAGGCTTGCGACCACCCACCGGGCAAAGACGTACCGCCAAGCGGCTTAGCCGTGTTCCGGTACGATGCTCGGTGTAGCCACAAGAGGAGTTGGGTCGAGATAGCTGTTCCACTGCAGGCTGACCAGCCTGACGCGCGCTGGTATGGGCGTATCGGGAGACTGGTCTCGGAGGGTAGCGGGATCCGAGGCACGGTGCGCCGCTGGCCGACCGCAGGTAGTTGGGGGCCCAAGTAGTGTGCCAGCCACACATGAAAGGCTGCCCCGCCAACTGTCGAAAAATCCCGGGATGCGCCATCGTGCTGGTTGGCGACCAGATGGGGAGGGCCCGATGGACATTCCGGGGGGGCTCGGGCGTCCCCGCAGTCTCCGGACTAGTGCCCCAATGATGCTGTCCTTTCAGTGCGTGTCTGAAGGTTAGCAGCGTGGAACCTCGTCTCACTTCCAACTCCTCTCCTCCATTCACTCTTTATAATGCCAAGGAAAAGGAAACATACAAAATTTAAACAGCGGCTGCACTCCCTCCCCCACAAAGTGCACCTCACCAACATTCGAGGTCTGCACTCAAATCTCTCTGCAGTCCACTACCACCTGGAGACTGAGAAACCAGCGCTGCTTTTCCTTACGGAGACGCAGATAGCGAGTCCGTCAGACGTGTCGTACTTATCTTACCCAGGGTTTACCCTGGAGCACAATTTTAAACCACGCGCGGGTGTGTGTATGTACGCCCGTGACGACACTTGCTATCGGCGTCTCCGTAACCTTGAGGACTCCAAATTCACAACGCTCTGGGTTCTGGTGGACACAGGTCTGGATAAAATTATCTACGCCTGTGTCTACCGTTCGCACAGGAGAGGAGATCAGGAGACAACCAGGCTCACAGAGTACCTCAGTGAGGCGGCTGATGCGGCACAGCAGCGGTACCCTTCCGCCCAATTAGTGTTACTGGGGGACTTTAATGCCCACCATCAGGAGTGGCTCTTCCCATACCAGTGCACTGACCATGCTGGACGGGAGATGCGTAAGCTTTCGCTAGCGCTAAACCTCACCCAGCTGGTCCAGGGGGCAACGAGGGTACCGGATGTTGATTCGCACACAGCAAATTGCTTGGACCTTCTGCTGACAACAGATCCAGACAGATACTCTGTGTCGATAGGTTCACCCTTAGGTAGTTCCGACCACTGTCTGGTGAAGTCTGTATCCGTCTATTCCCCGCCCGATCCCAGCCCAAGAGGCACCCGGCGGGTTTGGCGGTACAAGTCAGCAGATTGGGATGGTATGCGATCTTTCTTCGCATGCTATCCTTGGCAGCCTACTTGCTTTTCTTCGACTGATCCATCGTCGTGCGCGGACGCCGTGACGGATGTGTTGCGTCAGGGAATGGAGTACTACATTCCGTTCTCTGACGTATCAATGTCTAGCGAAGACCGGCCATGGTTTGGCGCCGAATGTAAGCGCGCCGACGCGCTTAAACATGGGGCGTACCTGGCTTGGGTCGACGCTCGATCGCGTAAGGCGAGTGACGTGGGTCTGAAGAAGAGGGCCTTCAACAGGGCTGCCAAGTCCTGCAAGTTAGTGTTGCGAAGGGCTCGGTTCGACCACATTGGCCGAATAGGGACCAAACTTGCTTCTTACCCAGCAGGTAGTAAAGCGTTTTGGTCTCTGGCTAAGTCGGTCGAGTCGAACTTCTGCCGTCCCTCACTACCACCACTGCTAAAACCCGACGGGTCGCTGGCCCACTCCGCTAAGGATAAGGCAAATTTATTTGCCTCTCTTTTTGCGGAATCTTCACGTCTGAATCCTGGTGACGCGCGGCCCCCTCCTTCTCCTGATGGATGCGTGACGAGTATGTCGGACATTCGTATCCATCAAAAGGACGTCCGTAGGGTGCTGCGCAACCTCGACGTGAACAAGGCTAGCGGCCCTGACGGAATACCAGCAATTGTTCTTAGAACCTGTGCGCCTGAACTGTCTCCGATCTTGACACGCCTATTCCGCCTTTCGTATAAGGCTGGAAAAGTGCCGGATGCTTGGAAGCAGGCTAACGTGCAGCCTGTGCCCAAGAAGGGCAGCAGAGCTGACCCGGCCAACTACAGACCCATATCTGTAACCTCCATACTCTGTAAGAGTATGGAACGCGTACTCAATATTAAGCTCCTGGCATACCTAGAAACTAACGATATCCTGAGTGACCGCCAATACGGCTTCCGCCGAAATCGGTCTACTGGGGATCTTCTAGCGTATGCCATTCACATCTGGAGTGAGGCCATCGAGAGGCATGGGGAAGCGCTTGCCGTCTCCCTCGACATCTCGAAGGCTTTTGATAGGGTCTGGCACGAAAGCCTTATTGGTAAGCTTCCTTCATTCGGTTTGCCCGGTGGTCTGTGTGATTGGATTGCAGACTTCCTGAGAGATCGGTCCATTCGAGTGGTTATCGATGGCTGCTCGTCGGACCACTTGGATATAAATGCCGGTGTCCCTCAGGGGTCAGTACTCTCAGCAACTTTATTCTTGCTGCACATTAACGATCTGCTAAAACCCGGTACCTTTGGGTATGCAGACGACAGCACTGTTGCTGAGAGATACTTGTCCAACGCTCGTACCACCGGGCCTCAGGTCCAGTCTCTCCGGGAGGCCATGGTGGAGCGCTTAAACCTGTCCTTGCAGGCAGTCTCCGAATGGGGCGATGCCAATCTGGTCAGGTTTAATGCTGCTAAAACCCAGGCGTGTCTTTTTTCCGCAAAAAAGAGTCAATTTCACCCGGCTCCAACTTTCCGAAGTGTGACCGTGCCAATAACTGACCATCTTGAGCTGCTTGGCGTTACGGTGACATCGACTCTCAATTTTGGCCCATTCATTGAGGCAAAGGCTCAGTTGGCTGCCAAGAAGCTGGGGATCCTTGCAAAGGTGAGAAGGTACTTCACGCCAGAACAGCTGCTCAGCTTGTATCAAGCGCAAGTTCGATCATGCATGGAGTAGGTACTGTTCTCATCTCTGGGACGGCTCTGCCAAATACCAACTTGATGCACTAGAGTCGATCGAAAAACGGGCCAAGAGGCTCATCGGCGATGAGGCATTGGTTAAGTCAAAGCTCCAGAGCCTTGAACATCGTCGCCGAGTTGCCGGCTTGTCGGTTTTTTATCGGTTACATTTCGGGGAATGTGCGATGGAATTGCATAATCTAATTCCGCCCAGCCCGTTTCATCATCGGACTACCAGACGTACGGCGATGCGCCATCGGTACATGGTGGACATCCCACCCATACGGACTAAACGTTTTGAAAATACTTTCATTATGCGTACAGCTAAGGAGTGGAATTCCCTGCCGGAGTCTGTGTTTCCCGATAGCTACAACCTAGGGGTCTTTAAGTCAAGAGTGAATAGGTTACTTCTAGGCAAGCGTGCTCCATCATCGGCCACATCATCGCTTACCATCAGGTGAGATGGTGGTCAAGCGCGAGCCTAAAAAAAAAGGTATTTTTTTTTTCATACTTACATAGCTTGTTTGCATACTTTGCTGTCTGCACAAAAGTATGATAATTAATTCAGCTATGCTAGCTAAGCTGAACTCACTTAGCTTAGCTTTGGCTAGCAACCGGCTATACTATTTTTATTATAATTAACATTTACGCAGCTTAGGTAACATGCCAGCGATTCGTACACAAGTATGAACTTCAACTATGCGAGCTAAGCTAAACTGATTTAGCTTAGTTTTGGTCTGCAACCGGCTGTAAGCTCGTGGTAAATAACAGTTAAAGGTTCTCATTTCGACTGTATTTTTAAAAAAATATTTGTATCGGTGTCAAAAAACGAATAACTAAAAACCAGAACACCGACTGCCGAAATTAAGTAATTTTTACCTTGTTGTGTCTTTATTTGGAAGTCGGTTGTATTTTCTTGTAATAAAGTATTTTTTTTAAATATCACACGCCAGTTTTCCTGAAAAACGTTCCATTAAAAGAGAAATTATGTCCAAAACAAAGTAAAAGGTTCTGCTTGTTGATAAAAAATAAAAAAGATTACCCAAATGGTTAAGTCTCAAGTATTTTTATTTAGGCGAAATTGTTTAATTCGACACGGCGCAAAGGCCAGACCTGAACCTTCTTTATCCTCGGCATTTGTAGAGTAATCCCTTGAAAATTAATTACCTACCGGCAACCGTTGTAAGGTGCGTTCCTGAATTACTCAACCTTACTAAGCTTAAGGAGATATTAACCTGAGGTTATTGGCAACGGAAGTATTTTTTTGTGAAGCACCGTTGTTTTATTTTTTACTTTTTTTGGATTTAGAACGGAAAGAGTAAGATGGCTATGTTTTGAAGTACCGCAATCATGATATTAGCGTTTCATTTAAAAGCCAGAAACTTATTAAAAATCTTAACTAATACTGTGGAATTGTTTGTTTGTAAAAGGCAATGTTCGGCAGTATCTTGTAAGATAGATTATGTGAGCGAAAACTATGGCATTAACCAGGGATTATTCAATTTAGTGAAAATCTATCTACTAATATCTATATCTATCTATACTATTTAATACTATAAAGCTGAAGAGTTTGTTTGTTTGAACGCGCTAATCTCAGGAACTACGGGTTGGAATTGGAAAATATTTTTTGTGTTGGATAGTCCATATATCGAGGCAGGTTATAGGCTATATAAAATCACGCTACGACTAATAGGAGCCGAGCAGAAAAGAAAAATGTTGCTAACGGGAAATTTATTCCTTTTTGAGAGCTTTCGTTGCGTGCGCTGTGTAAGCGGTTAAAGTTACGTAACATGCATGTATGTAGGGTAGGTAGGGTAGATAGTTAGGGAACGTGGGTAAGTAGGTATCCAGTTGACGGGAGCGAAGCCGTGGGGGATAGCTAGTTATGAAATGAAAACCATAAAATGAATATCGAAATATGCACCTAATGTAAACATATAATAAATTAATGTTTAATCTTCAACATGTAAAAGATTGTGGTAAGTCTTGAGACTACAACCCCAATAAACTCGCGAACTATGAAGCCTGTACTGAAACTTTTTAATAATTCAGCTGATTTGATGTAATTTTACTCCGCAACCGCATGCTAGTGTAGTCTTCTTACTACGTTGGTACTCTCGTTGATGACAACGTCTTTGATATTTATAACTTATTCAGTTTACTTTGGAGAAAACAAATGTTTCAAGCTTTTAGTACGTAACAATATTTGTTACGAAAATTACATTTTACATACATAAACTAACGCTTTTTCCACGGGGGTAGGCAGAAACTACAGAACGCCACCTGCTACGATCCGCACGCCGGTTATGCACGCCGGTTATGAGTACTGTGCACCTGGCCTTTCTGAAGAACATCCCAATAAGGTCTATGTATGTCTTTCTAGGAAGTCCCCTCCCAGCGTTTCCATCCACGTCGGCCTTGTAAATAACTTTCGAAAGTCACCTTTTATTCATCCTATCAACATGGCCAAACCATCTTCACATACTCTTTTCAATTTTAGTCACTCAATCTTCTTTTAAACAACAACGTTGTCTTATTACATCATTTTTCAAACTATCATTTAAAGTTACACCACATACACACTTCGCAAGGAACTCAATTCTACCCTAATTTTATGTCTTTTTTGCCATACCCAACCTTTACTTCTATACATAAGTGTAGGCACCAGCATGTTGTAGTGAACGGCGAGTCAAGCCTCCTGAGACATCGACTGGCTGGTCACAACTGCATGTATAGCACTATCCACTTTATTTTCTGCATTGACTCTCCTTGCCACTGATTTTTTTTTCTTTATCTCGTGTCTCCTGTGCGGGTCACAAATATTTTTTTTAAATTTCTTTTTTCATAATCTCGACCCAATTAAAAAATCTATGCAAATCTTATACACTATACTATAGCAGCAAATACATCGTCCTTACCAAGACTCTCACTTGTATCTTCGTCCCTACGGAACGCGATGTCTGGCGAGCCTCTTAGAGGCTTCCGCCGCTGAAAGGGTGTGTGGTCATGTGAGCAGCCCTAAACTTACCTTGAGAACCAATTTGTTAAATTATTTAACAGACCCCTAGAGGATGAGCGCAGGTCTGAGGCTTCTTGTGTTATGTCGATATAATATGGCATGCCTACGTGAGCATTTCAATAAGCAAAGCGGTCACCTTCAAATAATATTTTAATTACCTATTAGTAAACCTAATGTTGATAGTAATTTTACAAGGGGTGCGTACCATTTGACATAATAACAAAAGTTCTAACGATCACATGACCTAATTTAATTTAATTTTTTTTTTTTTTAGTATAACGATGAAATGATATAATGAATTATTGATATAATTTCAGTTTACCTAATTTTATATGGTTTAATAAACATTTTCTAGAATGTACATTTGAACTTATATTTATAATATTTAGTTATTATAATATGCCGCGGCAGCGGCCGCCGAGCGCCAGATCCCTTCTATTGTTGGTGAATCATTTGGGTTAGATGAGGCTATAACAGTATGATGTTTTCTGATATTTACTTATTCACTACAGAATTTGGGAAAAAATTAGTAAATATGAAAATTAGGTCACCTGAACGTTATATAAAAAGAGCAATATACTAATTGAAAATTATATGAGATGAACTTTATACTAAATGTTATTAGAGCAAAAGAAGTTTATATGAAATGTAATATTAGATCACATGAAATTAGGTTATTTGTTTTTATAGCATATGAAAATTATATCATGTGAACGTTATTTCAAGTGATAATATATTATCTATTATTATGGCATATATTACACACCCTTTTATAAGTTAAAATTCAAGTTAAAATTAAGAAATTATTTGAGTTTTAGTACTGCATAAAATTTATTAACTAGTAATATTACTAATCTTACTAACATTATAAATGTAAAAGTATGGATGAATGTGCGTGTGGATGTATAATTATTTGTTAGTCAATCACGCCAGAAGGGCTGAACGGACCTGTATGGAATTTGGCACAGATATAGATTATAGTCTGGAAAAGCACATAGCTTTTTATCGCGGTATAATGTTCCCTTAGGATGAAACGCGGGCGAAGCCGCTGGCGGAAGCTAGTAAAATATAAATGATATATTATGACACGGTTTTTTTGCAAAAAAGGGGGCTGGCTGTAAATAAGATTTGATTCTGAAACAGTATTGTGGCAACACTGCTCAACATTTGCTTAGCCCGCTTCTTTTGGCACTCTGAAATCTGGTATATGCGTCATACATAAATAATCTTTGTTGCCTACTAATATTGAGATTGTAAAGTGTAAAGTGATGAAAATAAATGTTTCTTTCTTTATTTCTTGAATTAGTCGACTCGGTTATTTTTAATATGTATACGATTGTTATCTATCTATATATATAGGTATATATATATATAAAAGTGAAAGTATGTATGTATGTTCCTTATAGACTCCGAAACGGCTGATCCGATTTTAATGAAATTTTCAGATAATCTTTAGATTGATCTAGCGGATAATCCTGTCAGTTTGGTGGCGATATTAACTTTAAAACTTCCGCGTTTCATAATTGAAAAACAATATATATATTACGGGCATTTAATGCGATGATTTTGATTATTTATTTATCTATTTAACTCGACGTTTCGGCCGTGTTGCAACGACTGTGGTCACGGGTAGTCTGGTGTCTCGGTGTACTGGCTCCGTTGGGGCAGAAAATTCTTTCTCTACCCTCACATTTCTACACAGAATACTGACAATTTTTAATTTTCCGTGATATATTGTTTTTCAAGTATGGTGGCGATCGGAGCATTTTTTTTAACTTTGTACGCGGGCGAAACCGCGGGCAGAAGATAAAGCTAATCTAAAATTTTTTTATTGATTATAAAATGACCAACCACTATACGACTCTCATAATAGCTAACTATATAACTGATAATTAAGTTAAACATCTGTCGTACCCGTATTCAGGCAGAATACTTTTATCTCGTCCACCTGCTGTGGGGACAAAAAGAAAAACATTCTCTAAAAAAAGTTAATTAATTACGTATGCAAATTGACGAAAAAGTCGTCTCTTGCTGAGTGGCGAACGAGACGAGATAATGAGATTGTGCAGCCTCGAGTCCCGTGATTAAATCATTCCGATGTTGATGTTGAATTTCTAATGATTTTGATTAGCGGCTGCAAGGGAAATCGGACGAAGCGGTGACGTTGTTAATTAATTGTAATTTTCGGAAACTAGTATTTATATTTTAGAGCACTCGTTTTACTTGCGATGCAGCACATATGATCAGTGGCCTTTTTCTTCAATTTATACTGAAACTGAATGAGAATCACATGGTGACAATATTGTTTTGCCATACGTGAACGTAGTGCGTTAACGTGAACGTGAACGTTTACGTTAATGCAATCGTTCTAGCATAAAAACTCGCACTAGATCTTCGGTTTGTTAATTATGTTCCTCTGTTCCTGTATTCACACTATTTTGAAACATATATGCCTCCATGTTTTTTTATTGTCAATTCTATGAAACCATATAAAAAAAAACATTATCGAGTTATCGTAGTACTTCTGCTTGACTCCGCATCAAAAGGTCCTATTCGCAAAACGTCCCATGAGCAGGTCGTCCTATTCTCAAAATGACCTATTAGCAGAATTACCTACTGACAAAGTACACTCATGCTAAAAAATACTATCGATTTTTCGTTGAGGGTCATTGTATAATTTATTTTAAAAGTAAATTTAAAACAAAAAGAAGAAATAAAGCAATATTGCTTTTTATAGCGAATCAACCGTCTGATAATGGGTTCGATGGAACAGAAAAGTGTAATGCATGCACATTGTCGAGTCTGGAGGTGACGCTGACAGAAGAAGTTCCCAGCCTAGGTTGTGCAGCTCCGTGACCTGGCAGTCGGTGCTGCAAATAACGACTTGCTTCGGATCGTGGTCCAGTCCATGGTCGGAAGTGACAGCGCGTGGGACGCGATCGCCCCCTTCAGAACCCATACTATCCGTAGCAGATGCACCAGGCACCGAAAATCACGACATGATGGCTGGCTGCCACAGGGTGCGACCTGCGTGTGACAAACTTGAAGAGTTTCACGCCACAACTGACCGCACCGTCCGCGCGCCCGAAATGAAACTGATAAAAACCAACAGACTGGCAACGTGACGCCGATGTCCAAGGCTCTGGAGCCTAGACTCGACCAGTATCTCATTGCCGATGAGCGTCTTGGCCCGTTTTTCGATCGACTCTATTAGATCCAGCTGGTACTTGGCAGATCCGTCCCAGAGATGAGAGCAGTACTCCATGCATGACCGAACTTGCGCTTGATACAAGTTGAGCAACTGTTCTGGCGTGAAGTACCGTCTCACCAAACTATTCCATGATCCAAGAATAAAATAGTGAAACAAATGCCGCACTGCGTGATCCTATATCTGCCCATTATGTTTTATACACCATAATAAGATTAAAGTGAAGTAAAATTACGAATGTTTTTTCGATTCAATCCGCAAACTTTACTCAAGCACTTCAGCTAACGGAATGTGGGAATCGGAAAATGGATTCGATTTCCTAGTGAAGACGCACATACTCAAACGTATGAACTTAATGTAAAAGTTTTCAATTGACTTTAATATGCAACAATAGTATTATGTTTCCGACATAAAGATGTGATTCCTATATAAAGCTGGTTAGCCTCACGAAACTTAGGTCAACAAGCAAACATATTTTGAGAAGTGATAAACGTTGCAGCAGAAACAAATCTTACTGATTCAAACTTTATCTTTGCTTTGATTAACTCAACGATAAAGTTTTTTAAAATGCCAAGAACTTTGGGATTGATCACGTGACATATGGCGCATGTCATTAGTGATGTCAATCCTATATATCCAGAAGGGGAATTTTTGGGGGGCTTTTTTCGAGTAAAGTTCAGTGGCTGTT
This sequence comes from Orthosia incerta, assembly GCA_948252205.1. Classification (NCBI taxonomy): domain Eukaryota; kingdom Metazoa; phylum Arthropoda; class Insecta; order Lepidoptera; family Noctuidae; genus Orthosia; species Orthosia incerta. Next base: position 16,820,445 of record OX411748.1, read on the forward strand.
TTAATTATTCGCAAATTGATTCCTAGTGAACATTGTGATGTAAAATTGGTGTAGTTTTTGTGCCTCAAGTGTTTATGCAACTGTCGATGATACGAAATTCAAAAAAAAAAAAAAAAAAAAATCGACTTTTTTTTCTTTTTTTTTAATGATACCTCAGCAAAGCTTGGCTATAAGACCGACTCGTTATATTTGCTGCCAAATATGCAAAAAAAACATTGAAATGTTTACATCCGTTTTCTAATGCAAAGGGACTGTATTACTGTACAAAACTAAAGGAACTAAACGTGACACTGGCCAAATGCACAAAACATGCGAAGCCAAAAAAAAATAAAAACTATCCATCCAGAAGGCGAAGCTAGGCGAAATCGTCGTGTGATCATATTATTGTCTTCTTGACAATTTGCCTAGTTACAAGTTACGATACATAATGACTTTCCTCTATCTTTTCTTTTTACTTAAAACTTATTGCCATTTAAATTTCGAAAACCATTCCTTCACCATTTGTGTCCTTGTGTGGAAGAGACTTTACTCACAATTCACAGTTTATTTACAAGCTACTGAAAATCACAGCTTTCCACAAGCCTGCAGCTTGTATCCGAATAACCCGCGATTGAGGCGCGGACGTTTCACACGGCAATTATTTTTTATTCCATCGTATTTTGGTATGTAACCAACCGTGGCGTGGTATAAAGATATTTTATTGGATATGAAATAAATAGAGCGTGTTGAAAATGGGAACTTTATGGTTTTCAGGATTGTGGTTTAGGGTTGTATGAAAATTAGTGGGTCAACGGTTTTTTGTTATTATTTAATGGTTTTATGCTGGACCACGTATTCTTTTAAAAAATAAGGCAACGAAATTGTCGTCTACAGTATAACCCAAATAAGTGACATTGCTTACATAATTTATTTGGGATCTTAAGGGCTAATACCATCACCTACCGTGTCTTTCAACATGGAAAATATATTAAAAGAAAAAATATTTTTAATCCAAAAGGTAGTCTGATCTAGTAAATTGTATGTCTTAGTCCATTATGAAACCCACATGGATAACTTTGTCCAACCACATGTTAAAATCGTTCTTAAAAATGTCGCAAACAAATCGCCGCTTTAGATCCCTTTCATTTTGGTACTAGTCAGCAGTTTTTAGGGTCCCGTGAAGTGAGCATCTTCTTTAGGATTCTTTAGGATTTTGCGGTGATTTGAATGTAACCCGAGAACATACAAAATTCATAAATAACCTGATATTATGATATTGGACAGCACAAGAGACAAGGTACTGCCTAATACATTGAGAAATGCCAAGTGATGTTAGTTTAAGTGACAGTAGGCTCTACAAATAACTACAAAAGCCAAGAAGAAAAAGTAGACTTGCGAAAAACAGATTTTACCATACTCAATAAAAATACCACAAAAAATTGTTATAGTTCCAGACCAAAGAACTAACACAAAACAAACGTTATTCAGCAACAAACTTTATGTAACATGACTTGCAACTACAACTTGCAACAGACCTACCCTACGGATCCCGAACTGTACCGAAACTTGCACTTTTCCGTTTTTTCATGTACATGCAAGTTCTGTGCGGAGACCGCGCTCGTTACACGTCATTAAACGATACTTTACAGCAGACGGCCCTCGAGACTGCACCCCTACTGCCGTCTATATGCCTTCCTGAATACGCCACTGGATGTGCTACGAAACTACCGGATTATGGGACTTTGAATAAATGGTCAGTTAACTTTTGAAGGAATTTTGTGAAATGTGTCTGAACATAATGCGGATTTGAATGCGATGTGGAGGGGACAGTAATTTTGTAGTGCTTAGTGTAAAAATGAATGTAGGTTTTTTATGTAAAATTTTGGTAGGTAAATTGTTAAGTAGATGCTGATCTCATTACATTATTTATATAATAAAATTATCAAAGTGACAGAGATGAGGTTGAAATAAGATGTTTTGAAAAAAAATAAACGAGAAGGTGAGTGGGTTTTACAGTTAAAATCACTTAATCACTACATAAGACCCCCTTTTACGCTATTAGGCTCCCATTAAGTCCATTGTGAGTGCAGGCCTATCATCTCTGTGAGAGAAAATGGGCCGTAATCCACCACGCGGGCCCAGTGTGGGTTGGTGGATGTCACAAGTCTACATATTTTTGGTTCTCAGACATGCCAGTGTGCTCACGTAGTTATCCGAGCTCATAATAATTAAAACTGTGACATTTAGGAGAAAAATTGTAAACAATTTTTATAGATTATTGCATAATCTACAATTTTGTCTCACCTATTTTTATCATAAAACTTACAGTTCGATTAAAAAACGCAAAAAACCCATATTTACGAACTTTGACCTTGAATATTTTTTTTTTGCAAGCGTGGGTTCGATGGGGACTTTTTACATTTCATTTATAATTGTGTTCCGAACATTCGAACCAATTTTCAGCTCTATGCGAATTAATGCACTTTGATATGTCTAATTTGACCGGACTATATTGATATTTCGATAGAATGAATATGTGATGCGTTGAACGCTCGATCAAACAATCATTCGATATCTTGAACACTCCATGTATTGAGTGTACGATGTATTGAATGTTCGATTTATTAACCATTCGATATAAGGAACATTCGAGTATTTAGGCGTTTCATTTTTAGTGGTCAATTAATTGATATTCGATTATTTGGCATTCGATTTGGCATATATAGTACACCCAAAAGAAAATAGTTTTACAGCACTATATACCACTATAGCGTTTTGAGAGCAGTGGTGATAAAATAATTTACACAAAGTAAAGCGCCTACCTGGGCTACGACCACAACTTGTAAGTCGCGGCCGTTAGCACTGGTCCACTCTGCTCACTAAACTTAGACTATTTTAGTGAGCAGAGTGTTATTATAGTGACAGTTTAAACTTATTCAAAAATGCCAAGTCTTCGAAAGCACATCCAGTCACTCTCCATCCACGGATCCAGTAACGTGATTTTTGTCAGACTACCCCAAACGCATGGCACATTTAATAAAATTCTGCTGGTACTTAATTTCAACGAATGGAGTGTCGCCGCGTATTAATTAAGCCCAACTTAAAATATTGAGCGTACGAGCCATGAAGAATTTATTAAAATAATTACATATATTTTTTGTGATTTTCCGGAGGCGTTAGATGTAACGAGTGTTTCGAATATGCAGCTTGGAATTTTCTAAATGAGTTTTGCAGTATTTGTTTTGTTTTGTCTCGCCCGCTTTTCAGTCCTCTTAGGCAGAATTCCGTTGAAGAAATTAAGGCGATGGAATTTCTACGTTCAGATTTTTGTCTCATGATGCCACACGGTCTAATACAGTAGATGTCGAGAGGCTACATAATGGAGGGACAACTGAGGAGTGAGCCCTTACTCAGTTGACATCTCTGTAGATTGGGCGTGTAATCGAAACACCAATGATGGATGACTGTTTATAAACTACATGTCGACATGGTGCATGTTGTCGAATGGAAATTCCATGGCTAGATGACAGAACAATGATATGGTAGGAAAACTAGACATAATAATATAACATATATTAATGGAATGATAAAAGTGGAAAACAAATTTTTGAATTATTGAATTTATCGAAGTGTCGAATCAACTTCAAAAAATTCAACAATTCAAACATTTTTGTTTGTATTTTGTATTTATTTATTCCAAACAATTTATACATTGTAGAAAAATCATAATTGGCAACACGATACAACCTAACTTTGAACGAATTACAAGACAATGAGCCATAATTTTATAATAAACAATAATATACTTCTATTTCAACCTTCAAATAGTCAGACAAGTATTAAATGATGTCAAATCGATATTCAAATATACAGTTATTATGTCAAATAAAAATGTCAAACGCAAATATAAAAAAAAAACAGATTCCATTACAGATGTCAATCTGAAAACATGTTCGTCAATATTAACTTCATTATCTTCGTCTACTTACTCTGTGCAACTTTCCTTTTATATCCTTATTCTATGTCTAAAATTAAACTAAAATAAAGTGAACCAACTCAAACATAAATACCTCACGAAAACTTCAGCGACCATCTTGCAAATTCGCTAACGCTCTATATTGTGCAGTCCGGGAATTACTTATTTCGGCTAATTTTGTGCCTTGCATTCAAATGAGTTACTGCGCAGCATATCAATGCAGATAATCCGGCAGGAAACTTTATTGAGTTTGTTCAACAATATACGTAGTTATGCCTTGTAGAGGAAATTTGTATTAAAGCCGACAAGAGAGACAATAAATTGAATAGGTATATATGCAAATGCGTAGAATGAGAAGGTGTTATTTGAAACAATTTTTGTTATAAATTGCAAATTATGCTTTCCAGGTTCTCACAGAGGTATTAAATTTAGCTTAGCTTCAGTTGTACTAAAAAGTTTTATAGGAATAAAACTTTTCATACCATTTCGCAATGCGCAAATTCTGCGGATCATTTATATGAAACTAGTTTACGGTTTATTTTTCTAGTATTATTTATATGTGTGGTAATTGCATACCTACATAGTTTTTAGGGACGCTTTCAATGGAAGGTTGTATATTATTAACACTACGTAAGAAATTTGTTTTCACTAAAAAATTCAGAGCTTATTTCTTCATGGGTGCAGAATACTCTCCACAGGCTTAGGTTGGTACATAAAAATTCACAATACTGTTGAGAAAGAAACTTCACACAAGGTGTGAGATAACACCTACACAACAACAGCAAAGTGTTACAAATTCAATGTAAGTTTGTCGTTCGGCGTCTTAGGGTGCGGGCGCGCAAAGCGCTGTCACTGTAAGCCCTAAATTAATATGAATCTCTAATTTGAGCGTCACACGTGTTGCGAGCTCGCAACTTTGCAGACTACGCCAAATTGGATAAACATGTGCGAGGAACGGGGGTCCTCCATAGAAATATACGAGAGGTACGCACGTAAGTTGCCGCTGCGATTCTGAATATTGAACACCTTTTTTGGGATGACCCGGTATAACTATACCTCCTGCTACAGTCCTTACGACTAGTAAGATGCCAGGGGTTTAGATAAACTGAGTGTTTTGAAACAATAACTAACATAAAGGTAACAAAACTAGATATAATTCGCAACAAAAATAGCGTCGACGAAGATCAAAACCAATTAACTTTTGTAATCTAGAATCATAGTCTATGTTTAGCAATAAATTATTCGTGTACGTCCTAAAATAACACAAAACTACTCTTACTAAAATAACTTGAACTTAGAAAGATAATATTAAGGAAATGCCTATCTATAACAAGCGAGCCAGCCATTTACTAAATGGCACGTGAAATTCTTCTCTATATATCATTATTGCTATCAGCTTTTGTTCACTCCTCACGACCTTAAGGCGTCGTCCGTTTTTTCCGGTCAAATGCCATTTTACTCCAGTTTTCCTATCTATTATGTTACAGTCCTACTAACATTGTTCTGCCTTAAAAAATCCAGGATCTTTTTTATTTTCGCCTTGAGTAGTTTTTTCTGTCCCTATAAATTTATTCCGAATATTCCTTTTTAAGTTGAATAATTTTCTACAATTCTGCGCATTATTATAGAAAACTAGCTTTCCGCCCACAGCTTCGCTTGCGTGGACTAAACGATTTTGGCTGTTTCGTTTTTTGCAGTTCTGGCGGATTATTGTAAATTATTATCCAAAAATAGCTTTCCACCCGCGACTTAATGACTGACTCTGAGATTTATTTTTAGTCATGGCAAAACCGACCTTATGGGGGAATTGTAATCGTTTAAACTTAAAGACATAGTCAGAGTGGTATTCGAGGTATGAAAACTGATTTCCCCGAGCACATCCTGTAGGTAATCATTCATACAAAATTTAACACCCCTTTTTACCCGATAAAGGGATGAAATAAAAAAAAAAACCTTATACGCATGTTCTTCAATTGTATTGAAGAGCAGAAATACAAAGTTTCAAGTAATTTTGATGATAATCAATTTACTTTTCTTACAAACCATAATACTCTTTCTTAACCCTCTAAGGAATGAAATTCAAAAAAACCTTAAACACCTGTTTCTTTAATTGTATTGAAGAGCAGAAATACTAAGTTTCAAGTAATTTTGATGATAAACCATTTATTTTTCTTCCAAACTTTAACACCCCTTTTTACCGCTTTAAAGAATGAAATTTAAAAATCATTAAATAATGATTTTTTATTTTAAATTTAGAGCCTAAATGCCAAATTTCATTCATTTGAAATTAAAAATGACAGAGTTTCATACAAACTTTCATCCCCTATTTAACTCCCTTAGGGAATGAATTTCGAAAAATCCTTCCTTATTCCTTGTCTATATTATCCAAGAGGTCCAAGGGTTTGGGCTGGGCGTTGATGAGTCAGTCAGTCAGGACTTTTCTTTTTATTTATATAGATAGATTAAATATGGTGTTTACTTATTTTTTTTTTCATTGTCCCACAACTGAGCAAAGGCCGCTTCCAAATTCTTCCAGGCATCCTTTTCCTTTAAGCCACTTCAAACCAGTCCTTGCGCCAAGTGTCTAGATCGTTTCGTCACCTCTTAATTCTTTCTTATAATCACAATACAATTAATTACATTTCTTGTCGCTTGAAATAACAATGGCACCTCGTATGACACTATTTAAATAAGGCAATCACAGATGCGTCGTCAAAAAGCGCCGTATGTTTCCGTCCTTCCGAGTTCTCAAATGAACGTGGCTTATGGTAATTCTAAATATTGCGTTTATTATTATAACTGTGCAATTTTAGTCCCATTATAATTATGTGCAAAAGGATATTCTTGTGTATACTACGGAATTTTATTCTGCTATAACATTAAGATGATGTACTTAACTTTTCCATGTATATACGTTAACCTGTTTATTATTCAGTAACACAATAAAAGGTAAAAAAAAATAACAAAAAAAAAAGATTTTGTATCTACCCTAGATTACCTTGAAAACCATTAATAGCCTCATGACTTGTTATAACAATTCTAATAAATCTAAACACGACTGGGATACATTGTTTTATTACGGAGTTCCGGTGCCTACCTTGCGGCTTCATCACCAGATCAGTTCGTTGGTTCACATCACATCACATCATCAACCTATTAATGTTCCCACTGCTGGGACACAGGCCTCCTCTCTGTGAGAGGGAATGGGCCGTAATCCACCACACGGGCCCAGTGCGGGTTGGTGGATGTCACATGTCTTCGAATTTTTGGTTCAGGATATACCGGTTTCCTCACGATGTTTTCCTTCACCATTTTGAGAGCAGTGGTGATGAAATAATTTACACAAAGTAAAGCGCCTTCCTGGGCTCGAACCCACGACCTACAACTTGAAAGTCGCGGCTGATACCACTGGGCCACCACTGCTCGTTGGTTGGTTCATTAGAACCATTTATTTAAATTTGCTTCATCGCAGTCATGTAACTATTCGAGATGTCTTATACCCAAATAATACTTATCATTGAGAAGTTCCAGTAGGCATCAGTGATCTTCTTCATCAGTTCCTCTTCACCAAATGATATTTATCTGAATGCAAATGCTTGCCGTGTTGATGAAAATACCTATGCCTATAAAATTTGAGGAGTTCACTCGATTGCCATGGGATCCCCTGATCAGATCCTGACTTGGTGACAATAGGACCACCTCTGAATTATGACCTAACAAACGAAAAATGAATCATCAAATTCAAATTTAATTGGCGGAGTAATCATACAAAAACATATAGTCGAGTTGAGAACCTCCTGCTGTTTTTAAGTCGGTTGAAAATTAATCACGCCTCTCTCAACATTACCTTTTTTGTAGGTTTCAGGGAATCTTCACAACTAACTTTTTGCTATGTTATATTAAAACTAGCTGCCTGCCCCGGCTTCGGTCGGGTGTACTAATTTATGAAAGTGATACCTTTTTTCTTTCATACAAACCTTGTCCTGAAAATTACAAACACAATGTAAAAAAAGAATTAGCCAAATATATGTTGAGACTGGCAATATTGGTAACTTCATATCCATTCAAATTAATTAAAAATAAAATAATTCCCTCATCTTCACCAGCAACAAACTATACAAGCATTATTAAATCAATTTAAGGCGCAAATAAATCCAAGTTTAAACTAAGACGGATCACGTTAAGGCGGGCGAGTGAAAAATGCACTAATTCTAAAGTAATACTGGCCTCGCCGGCGCCAAGTGCAATTCATTCTCATTAGCCCGGGGAGCCTTTCTCATAACACGATGAAAATCACAAGAGGGATCTTGGGTACGATTATGGATGAACCTCTTCGAAATATTATATTGTTGTCTGTGGTCCAAATCTTTGATTATATGGCTGGACTTGCCTTTGATGTTTGGAGGGTTTTGTAAGGCTGCCACAGGTCACTGATTACAGGATAGGGTTCGTTATGTTAACAAGTGATCTTTCAACTCAATAATTAATGTTTTTGGTTTTGGAGGATTTATACAAAAAGGAAAAATATGACGTATTCACGGTTTCTCCTTTAAGAGAAGGCTGAAAGTACAGAAAGTGACCTACTACGATCTCTACATATTCCTTTAGCTTCGCTTACGTACACATCTCGTGGCAAATATGACCTCTGAAGATATGGTTGCTCATCAAGCAATAGACAAAAAAAAAATCGTTTTTAATACGAGGCTTTTGGCTAATGGCTAATGTGTATATGTGTACCTATAGTGAATGCCACTCTTTATTTTGTATTGTGCGTTTAGTTTGTGTAGAATAAACCATTTTTCTTTATTTTTCTTTTCTTTTTTTTATAACCTGTCCTTGTCGGGAAAATGCATTTAATCTTACGTATTATCCAGTTTCTCCACCCTATCCAGAATACGAACCAAATTTATTTTCTGATAACACTACAGAAAAAAATCTTCTATATTTGATTCCACAACTTGCGTACCGTGTCGTAGGCGACCACTCTACGGGCAAGCATTCTGATGAATTCTTCTGCATTGTGGAGAATTAGTAAAGCAGCGTATCTTATTCTCATCCCGCCTTCTCGTTTTGTTTCCAGACACATTGTAATGACCTAAAAGCTAAACAGATTTCAGCAAGATTAATTTTTAATTAACTTTCATGTTGGAGTAATGTGATTAACTTACATTAAATTATAATTATAATAATATTTAATCTAGCAGCTATTTTTATGGCTTTTTTTTTAAATATCTTACTTATTGAATCGACAATCCGCCTTGAGCAAGCGTGGTGATAAATGCTCGTGCCTTCTGTGTACTGATGATGGAGACTCCGATCGCCGCACGACTCACATTCGGTCCGTTGTGTTTGGGGTTCTGGCTAACATAGTCAGCCTAGCTTCGTCCAAAAGCACAGACCCTTGCTTGTCGTGGCTTCATAGACTTCGCGGAGCAACCTCATTGTTCCAAGGATTTTTTCTCGTTGAGAAGCCACGGCCTTACATTCCTGAATGACGTGAGCAGCTGATTCCTCGGCGGCAAGGCAGCCCCTGCAAAGCGGGCTGCCTGTAGCGCCTAGATTTTTAGCTTTTATAATGCTATATTATTATTGTATTAATGCCTGTTGTAATTATGTATGTATAACTTTATGTGCTCCACTTTTTGTGTTGAGGTGACAGGTAAAATAGAAACGATCAATTAGGACTGTAGTTTATTTGCGACTGAAAACTTCTCTGTCTCACGGGCGCAGCCGTGCGTCACCAACTATATTATATTTGCTGAGTTAGCTTGTACATATAATGTGTCCCTACAGTAGCCCCCTCCTTAAAGAAGAAAAAAAAAAAAAAAGGAACTTACACTAAGTATACTTTTTAAGAACAATACAAAATAAAATTTTTTTTTTTTTTTTTAACTACATGGTTTTTTATTTTTATGTCCAAACACTACTTTATCTTCATAATCCTATTTCTTCATGAAGAAGAAAACGACACATGTGACACCACACTATGCTTACAATTAATACACATCTGGATTACGGGGTATGGTCGGCGGTGGCACTGCTTGCACCTTAACGACTGGCAGACTCCAACCGGCCGCGACTGCTTCCTTTTGAAACCAGCCTCGTACTCGTTTTTTACATTGGCCTCTGATTAAATACAGAATCAACACTCCCATGAGTACAGCGCACACAATCACCATAATCTCCAATACACCCACTCTTTGCCCCATCGTTTCGTTAGACACCGACTGTGCTAACGCGACATTGTTCTGTTGTGGTTTACTTTGTCCCCAACCCATTATTAATTACAGAGGTTTTTATTCTATTAACAAAACAAACACGTTCGTAAGGACTTATTCCAACAATGGATAAATTACGTTTAATGTTAAAAATGCTATTTGTTATACTACCAGAACATTTTGTCTTAGTTATAATTTAATCTTAGTCAGCACTTCTTTATGAAACTTCGCATTTGGCTGGCCTAAATAAACATCCTTCAATATGCTAGAGTTGCATTAATTCATTGTTTATTACGAAATGCTTCTACGTTGACACAATATTAACCAATTTACATGTTACCTACTTATTGAATATCACCTGTAACTTATATTATTAACTTATTTACTTAATTACATGAATACAATACAATTATAGTAGAGTACACTTTTTTTTAAAAAAACCGGGAATCGAACCCATTTCCCGTAATGCTCTGGCTTACTGTACCATAAGGTATAACATACATAGTTTTCATTCTGCAAACCTTATCGGCTGCTTAACCGTTCTACCGCTGTGGGTGGTATAAGTTACACGCTTAGTATTACAAGTCTTATCATTAAACAGTTTGTTATTAGGTTTAGTTACTACGCAATCCTTTTCTTGTTGTATTAGTGGAAAGGTTCCGTCATTAACTACGTACGCCGGTTTTAACCTATCGATTGATATTTTCACACGCTTATCTGCTATTTGTAACATGAAATACTTCTCTTTTCTCTCTAAAACCTGATATGGACCGTCATAGGGAGGTTGTAAGGATCTTTTAACCAGATCTACTCTCACAAAAACATGTGAACAAGTTTTTAAATCAGAATGAACAAATATATTCCTCGCGTCTCTCTGTTTAGTCGGTCTTGGCCTAAGGTTTTCGATAATATTTCTAATTTTGTTTACATATTCGTTTGAATCGCTAACGCTTATGCTATTGCCCCCGTAAAAATCCCCGGGTAACCGTAATGTCTTTCCAAATGCTAATTCCGCGGCACTGACACCAGTGTCGCTCCGCGGTGTTGCGCGTAACCCAAACAGAACTGTCGGCAATTCTTCCACCCACGCGCCACTGTCCCTCCTGGCCATCAGTGCTGCTTTTAACACGCGATGAAACCTTTCTACAGTGCCATTCGCCTGCGGGTGGTACGCTGTAGTTCTTAATTTATCTATCCCTAAACATTTCATTAATTCATTGAACAAGCTGCTCTCGAATTGTCTGCCCTGGTCTGTAGTAACCCTTACCGGACAACCGTACCTTGAAATCCAACCTTCGTACAACGTCTTGGCTACCGTACTAGCATACATGTTTCTGATTGCAAAAGCTTCTGGCCATCCTGTCGCCCTATCAACCACCGTAAGGCAATATCTATACTCCTCTGGTGACGTAGGTAATGGTCCTACTAGATCGACATGTATATGTTCAAAGCGGCCACTACTTTCGTATTGACCCAGTCCGGATACCGTATGACGTATAACCTTCGACTTCTGGCATTGAACGCAGGTTTTGGCCCACTGTCCTACGTCTGTGTTCATACCTGGCCAAAAATACTTAGACGTCACTAATTTCCGAGTAGTACGCACTCCAGGATGGCACAAACCGTGTACTGCCTGAAATGCCCTTTTCCTAAAAGCTACTGGTAGATATGGCCTTGCAACCGAAGTAGATAGTTCACACATCACCTCGCTTTGACAGTCGGGTAAATTAATTCGCTTAAATTGCATCACTTTGTTTTCTTTCAATAAAAGCGACGTCAGCTCGTCATCCATCCGTTGCGCCAACGCTAATTCGCTGAAATCGAGCGTTGTTGGACATGTGATAGTTTCAACCCGAGACAGTGCATCCGCTGCCGAATTTTCATTACCGTTAATGTACTGTATATTTGTTGTGAATTCACTGATAAACATAAGTTGTCTAACGCGTCTAGTTGTTTCTTTGTCACTAGGTTTTTGTGTGAACGCATAAGTTAATGGTTTATGATCCGTGTAAATTACAAAAGATCTGCCTTCTACCATATAACGAAAATACTGAACCGCCGAATAAATAGCTAATAGCTCCCTGTCGTACGTACTATATTTAAGCTGCACGTCACTGAGTTTCTTAGAATAATAACCTAAGGGGCCCCAGTGTGAGCCAACCTTAACTTGTAACACGGCACCGATACAGTCGTTCGACGCGTCCGCCCATATTGCAAGCTCGGCGTTTAGCACCGGATACGATAACATGGTCGCATTCTGTAGGCTAGTTTTACATTTTGCAAACGCAACGTTTGCTTCTGGCGACCAGTTAATTATAGACTTATCTTTTTTCTTAGCCTTCTGTAAATACGTATTCAACACAGATTGATATTCCGCTGCCCTAGGTAAACTGGACCTATAAAAATTTATCATTCCCAAAAAACGCCGTAACTGATCTACCGTTTCGGGCTTTGGGAAATCAATGATTGCCTGAACTTTATCCGGTAATGGACTGATTCCTGATGACGTAACCTCGTAACCTAAAAATTCTAGTTTCTCTTTTCCAAAACTACATTTTGCCATATTGATAGTTATGCCGAATCGGCTTAATCGCTCAAATATCGCCTTTACGTGTAACTTATGAAGCTCGGGCGTCTCGCTAGCTACGATGATGTCATCTATGTAACAAAAGTAGAAATTAGACTCGGTTTGGCCTTCTGAACCTATTTTGCATTGTGCATCTAAGCCTTGTAATACCACGTTATTCATATATCGCTGAAATGTTTGCGCGGCGTTCCGTAAACCGAAGGTCATGCGCGTAAACTCATATAACCCAAAGGGTGTGGTTATCGCGGTTTTTTCTACGTCTTCAGGTGCAATCACAATATTATGATACGCTCTGTTTAAATCTAAACGCGAGAATATACACTTATTCCCTAAAATATACGTAAAGTCATTTATCCGCGGAATGGGGTACCTATCCGGTATTGTTATTGCATTTAAGGCTCTATAATCACCGCAGGGACGAATCTGCCCGTCCTTTTTGGGTACCACATGCAACGGACTGGCCCAAGGACTTTTCGACGGCCTACAAATACCCATTTCCTGCATGCGTCTAAACTCCTCCTTTACCTTTACATATTTCTCTGGGGCTAATGGTCTAGCTCGAGCGAATACGGGAGGGCCGTGTGTTTCAATGTAATGTAACACCGCATGCGGGGGTTCCCCATTAAAAGACACAGGTTTAGTGATCTCGGGAAACTCGGCTAGAATATCCGAATAAATGCAAGCGTTATCAATCGTAGTTAAGGATGGTCCCTTCCACTTTACAATTAAACCTACTGCACTTAAACTCGTTACTTCATCTATGAGTCGTCGGCCGCTTACATCTACTAGCAATTTATACCTTGTTAAAAAATCTGCGCCTATTATGGGCTGATTCACATCTGCTACAATGAAATGCCAAGTATACGGCCGTCTTAATCCTAGACTTAAAGTTAATGTTTCAATACCGTAAGTTTTTATTATTGTACCGTTAGCGGCATATAAAGTAAAGTTAGACCTATTACTATCATAATAACTACGCGAACGATTTTTCCTCACGGGTATTACGGATACATTAGCTCCCGTATCTATCAAAAATCTCATACCTGTTTTCTTATCACATACAATTAGGCGGTTGTAAACCGTGCAACGTCCCGCCGTCGGCTGCACCATGTCTAGTTTCCCGCCGACTTCTCCTGGTCCTTGCTCCAATTACAGGGTTTCACACACTTTGTTGCCTTCTCCCTGTAACGATAGTGGTAAAAACACAACCAATTAGCACTTTTTCTCTCGCCACCCGCATCACCATGTCTCGATGCCGATCTCGAACCTCGGCTGCCGCCGTCCCAACGCTCCCTGCCTCTGCCACGCTCCAGACTTGCGAGACGCAGGTTGATTTTCGCTAGCTCCCCCAGGATTTGGCTGGTGCTTGATGATCCCTCACTCCTGGTCTGGACCTCCACTGCCTTGACCTCTGCTACCATTGCTGAGCCCTCTCCTATGCTTTCCAGCACCTTGTCTGCTATGGTTGCGAGCACGTCCAATTTCTTCGAGTCGGACACTGCCAGCACAGCACGCACTGATTTCGGTAGGTGTGATTGCCACATCAACTTCAGGGTATCGTCCGCCACCTTCTCCCTGGCCAACTCGCGCATCCGACGTAGCAAATGTGATGGGCGCTGGTCTCCCAACTCCATTTCACTGATCAGCTTCTGCAATTTCCTCGTCTCCGACTCCTCGAACACTTCCAACAGCCTTTCTTTCAGCGTCTGATATTTCCGAGACTCAGGCGGAGCCAATAACAAATCGCTCACCTGCTGTATAGCGACCTTGTTTAGCTTTGTAACCACCAGATTTTGTTTGGCTGCATCACTCAGCCTTTGATTCTCCACCGCGGCCTCGAACTGGACAAACCAGAGTCGTGTTTGGTCTGTCCAAAACTCAGGAATGCGCGAAGAGACAGTTATGCTGGCCAGCGCCTTTTCGCTGGCATCCCCGGACATGTCCTCCTTCACACCTTGCGCCCGCGGCGCAACTCCTTGCGGTGGATTAATTTTTCCGTCCATTTTTCAGTCTATACGTGTACCTCACCCAAAATAAAATGATCACGTCGGGGTCACCACTTTAGCTTTTATAATGCTATATTATTATTGTATTAATGCCTGTTGTAATTATGTATGTATAACTTTATGTGCTCCACTTTTTGTGTTGAGGTGACAGGTAAAATAGAAACGATCAATTAGGACTGTAGTTTATTTGCGACTGAAAACTTCTCTGTCTCACGGGCGCAGCCGTGCGTCACCAACTATATTATATTTGCTGAGTTAGCTTGTACATATAATGTGTCCCTACAGATTAAAAATATGTTTTTTAAGAGGGTTATGGCACGTAATTATTCCCATGATTATTCTGTCTTGTACTATGTAGAAGAGGCATTTGTCCTGCAGTAGGACAGTTACAGAATGGTATTATGCTTCTTCTTCGTAGCGTGTCGATGGTAAATACAGTTTTTTACCTCCAACGGAAAAAGAGGGGGTTATAAGTTTGACGTGTGTACCTGTGTGTTTGTGCATCGTAGCTCCTAAACGGATAAACCGATTTTGATTTCGTTAGTGTTCTTAGCTACGTTTGATAAAAATCGGATCAGCCGTTCTAAAGTTATGGGCGTTTTACTGTTTGAATCGGGGTGTTTTTACAAGGTATCGTGCCATAATTACGTGATCAATAGACTGTCGATCATACTACTAGATAAATGTAGCATGAAATAAAAATGTATTGGGGTATTTTTTTTAATTTATAGGTGTTACTTGTTAAATATTATGTTTGGTATTCAGCTACGGCAACACCATTTGTAGATGAAGTATATATATTACTATTTATTAGTACTTTTTTATAAATATTGTCGGCAACGAATAATTTTATTTTCAACGTTTTGATAAAATTAAAGGTAAGGTAAGCAATTGCTACATTAAAATTAACGGTACAAAATTTAATCGCCTTCATAAATTTCATTGTAATTAATATTCTCGAAGCGAAATCTAGACCTTACTTAGGAATAGCGTAGGTAAATAAGCTATGTACACTAGTACCCCGAATGTTCTTAGACTCGGTACCTCTTTAAGCCGTAAATCCCTTTCCTCCACAGGTGCAAGAAGGTCTATCCGCCTAATTAAGATGGTCACGTAAATCGACGAACGTCTAAAGTCCGTTTAAGCCTACAATTTTCGGAGCGAAGTTATTTTGAAATTAGCCGCATTGCAGTGCGTTGCTAGGTAAATTTTCTTAGTTAAGTAAGATTAAACAGATTGAGTTTGTAGTTTAACGTTGATTACTTCGGGAAGTTTTGTTTAAATCGCCATTTAACAATGCTATCGTTTTTTATGCCGGGTTTATCTTGGATCTAATTCCGTTTAATTTGGCTATAGACACAATAAAGCTACGTCTGAATTAGTTTTTGTCCGTGAGCTAGATTAATAAAAAATATTGGTGACGATTATAATATCGTGTGACATCACGCCGTTAGTACACTTTCTAATGACATAGGCAAGCCCCGACTCCTGAACTTTGATGCGCTTTATCTTTGACTTTTTTTTTTGGAACGAAGTTCCATATCGCGCGTTGCGAAAGGGGGCTAGACGGAAAAAAATCTAACGAAAAGTTGTAAAGACACTTTTTGCTATAGTTGTAAGCCGTGCGGCGTGCGCGTGTTTCGTGCGTGTTCTAACCTATACGCTGTTGTGTTTTTTTATTTTATTTATGTCAACTTTTGATAAACACTGTTACTTAGCTGAATCCGGTAAGACTGGAAGCCGACCCCAATATAGTTGGGAAAAAGGCTAGGCAGATGATGATTTAAGTGAACTTTTGACTTAAAATTAATAATATATCTGAAAAAAGTCAAAATTCTTTATTTCAATTAGGCCATTAAGCGGCACTTTAAACTTTTAAAATTTAAATTTAAAAGTAATCATAATTGATTCTACCGTCCATTCGGCAAAATAGAAGAAGAACGGACAAGAAACACCAAACTTAAAAAAAAAGAGTATTACAACATTTACATACAAACATTAACTACGCTACTATACTACGTATTATAAAGTATTACAAGCACTAACAGGTAAATTTATTTATTTGATAAATAGGAACATGGTTCTCACATACTTACAAATATTGCAAACATGGGTAAATTACCTAATTAAACAACAACGGAATTGAGTGTGAGTCAATATCTTAAAAAAAAAGAGAAGAAAAAGAAAAACCGGTTAAGTGCGAGTCGGACTCGCGCACTAATGATTATAAATAAATAATAAAATAAATAAAAATCGTTTATTTCTCACCACAAACCAAGTACAAAACAAGAAAGTATTTAGTTAAATTGTAATTTACAAATTTGGTTGTGGATCGCTGGTGCCTGTGGTAGGTAAATTAAAACCTGTGTTACAGGTCACCAGGCCTCCACCTCACATCGCTTTTTATAAACAATTACAATTGCAGATAAGAGTAGCATAGACGAGTAAACAATGATAACATTAGAGATCAGAAAACGGTTTGTGAGTAAGCTAAGGTTACAATATTTAAAAACATAAATTAGGAAAATCAGAAGTGCCTGTGTATGAGTGTGTGTGTATGAGTGTGTGTGTATGAGTGTGTGTGTATGAGTGTGTGTGTGTATGAGTATGTGTGTGGTGTGAATGAGTGTGTGGGTGACTGTGCTTGTGTGTGCAATTACATAGCGTAAAATTTCTATATTAAAGATTTAATCAATTAAGAGAAAGGAGGATTACTGGAGGACCTCCAGGAGGCCTTCTGTTTCTGAGTAGGATTGTGAAAGAAGCCAATTTAGTAGCGTAGTTTTATATAAACGACGATTTAAGTTGTGTATGGATAACAATTTATGAAGTTTGTTATATAAGTATGGCCCAAGGAAGACAAAGAATCTGCGGCTAAAGGATGTTTTTATGGCGGTAGATGTTGCTACAAGGCGGTTACGAGTTGTGCAATCCGGGTCGAAGGGTGTTAAAGAATGTTGTTTCATTGCAGTAACTAGAATAAATAGTTGCCTGACAGTGGGAACTTGACAGTACTCGTACAATTGTTTATAAGGAAAGAGACGGGGCTTAAAACAGCATACCTTAAGCACGGCCCTTTGCGCACGCTCGACCTTTATCAGGTTGGATTTGGCTGCACCACCCCACGTGATTGAGCAGTAGCTCAAGATGGACTGGCACAATGCTAGATACACCATTTTCATGACATCTGCGTCAGCTGATTGACGCAGTTGTTTAAAAATGTAGATGAGCTTTCTCACCCTCTTTGATAACTGTTCAATATGTTCTTTAAATGTTAGGTTACTGTCTATCAGTACCCCTAGGTATTTAACTGATGTGACATGTTCAAGTACAGTAGCAACTGACACATTATCACATGAAAGATAAAAAGGTTTCGCCGATATCTGCAAAGAGGGGTCTAAAGAATTCGATGGATTCCGAATAGAAAATTTCATAAGTTTAGTTTTAGTTGTATTTAAGGTAAGTAAATTGTTACTTAGCCATTTTCCAACTATATCAAACCCAATTTGGGCAAGGCGATAGGTATCCGGCCAGGAATTTGATGAAAAAATAAGTGCTGTATCGTCAGCATATGAAAATATGTTACCGCCCTGGAGAGTAAGGTTGCAGAGGTCATTTATAAAGACCAGAAACAAGGTAGGGCCAAGGATACTCCCTTGAGGCACTCCGTAATCAATTGGTAAATCAGAGCTTGTATAAGACCCAATTTTAACACTTTGGGTTCTTTTTGTTAAATAACTCCGAAACAGGGACAGCTGCACCCCTCTTACTCCCAGAGACTCGAGCTTATGAATGAGCATGGAAATGGAAACCGAGTCGAAGGCTTTCGCGAGGTCTAGAAACAGCGCAACGCACTTTTGCTTTTTATCAAGTTTTTTTACTACTAAATTTGTTAGGTTATGTACAGCATCATCTGTTGACAATTTTTTTCTGAATCCAAATTGATTAGGTGATAGCAAGCTGTGTGTCTCCAGATAAGTAACAAGCCTAGAGTTAATAATTTTCTCAAGTATCTTAGACAATGCGGGTAGAACAGAGATAGGACGGTAGTCCTCGACACGGCCTCGATCGCCAGACTTAAAAATCGGATGGAGTAGCGCCTTTTTGAAAAGATCAGGGAAAATACCTGTGTTTAAAGTTAAGTTACAGATATATGTGAGGGGAGGGACAATAATTTGTTTGTGCCTCTTAAGAAATTCAGAAGAAATGCCGTCCCAACCAACCGCTGAACCGTTTTTGAGAGAAGCTATAAGATGTTCCACCTCTGACTCATCGGTACTTAATAGCACAAAGGATTTTGATTGAGAGCAGGAGCTTGATGAAGGAGAAGGGGGTCGAGGGCTCTTGATAATTTTTTCAGCCAAATCACTGCCTACTTTCACGAAGTACGAATTAACCTTATTTAAGGAGGCTTGCTTATCACTGGAGGATTCTAGAAGTTCATACGCGGACGACTGAGACCTAGTTAAGTTTGTGACATTCTGGATAACCTTCCATACATGTTTTGAGTTCCTACCAGCTTTTTTAAATTCTAATTTTTCATAATCTGTTTTGACCTTTCGCAACAGGTTAGTACAATAGTTCCTGTACCTTCTATAGGAGACATTGAGGATTTCATCTGTGGGATTGTTCTTATGTTTTCTATACAGATTGTCTCTATGACGCATACACTTCAACAGTCCTGGAGTTATCCAGGACTTATGTACCATTATCGCAAAAAAATGACGTTTGTTCTATGGGAGCCGACTTAAATATTTACTGTATTATTATTTTAGTATTTGTTGTTATAGTGGCAACAGAAATACATCATCTGTGGAAATTTCAACTGTCTAGCTATCATGGTTCATGAGATACAGCCTGGTGACAGACGGATCGTGGAGTCTTAGTAATAGGGTCCCGTTTTTACCCTTTGGGTATTTTTTTAAACTAATCCCGCTCAACAAAGTTGGCGCCTATTCTGTGCAAATTCTTTCATTCTATTCCTCTTTCACGCCTCTCGTACTTTCATTTTTCATACTAATTTTTCTTCTTGCTTACATCTCTTGTATACGGTAGGTGGAAATCCCACTTTCTTTAATTATTTAAAAGGCAGTTTTATTTATTTAAAATTGGGTCAAAGACAAAAAGTGCAAGTACCCTTTGGGTACAGAACTCTAAAAACAATATTAATTAACCAGTTTGATTTTGTCTACACTAAAGATTGCCCTATGTAGCAGGCTTTCTAAATAAAATCAAAATACCTTCTTCAGTATTTATATCACCCTGCCATTAACACAGCGTATCACAAATTCCCCATAAATACTTCGAAATACAAATACAACACATTAACTAACTTAGGCAACATCAAAAGCATCCACGGTCCGCTTACCGGAACCACAAAACGTCTTGCAGTGAAAACAGCAGTTAGGATAATTACCATCCGTGATGAATCGTTTGAGTCACACTGAAAAAAATAATTGGGACTTGCGAACTTTTTTCTAACTAGCAACGAAACTAGAGATCTGCTAATAAGTTTTCGAGATTTAATTAAAGTAAATTTTCTAATAACTAAAGCATTCATAAATTATAAGTTACATAACGTATTTGATTTTTAACCGACTTAAAAAGGAGGAGGTTCTATGTTCGACTTTGAGTACGATTTTTTTTTTGGGTTTGTTTACCGATATCTCCGTCAATTATGGACCGATTTTGAAAATTCTTTTTTTGTTTGAAAGCGCATATTTCGAAATTGGTCCCATTTTAATTAAGTGAAGATCTGATTAAGAACTTTGGAGATATACAACAGAACTCTTCAATAAATAACGGCACATCTCTCGGGATTGCTGCAATCGCATGTCTGTTTATTGTTTATACCATTTCATAACATAACATCACGCCAGTACGCTCAAAAGGGGTACGTAGATCTCTCATTTCACCGATTATGTTCAAGTTTCATGTTATTCGGGTAATCTATTCTGGCGTTATAGGTACTTACTAAACAACTTGCCTATTAGGTAGGTACATCATAAAAGAGTAAAATAAAAATTAAAAACGCAGAAATTTTTTTGCGGTATAGACACTGACTTCCAAAAATAAAGTCATTTTTCACTTTGTAGTTTTTTTATTTGGAAGTCAGTAGTATTTTTAAGCAAAAAAGTTTTTTAACTGCAAAAGTTTTAAGCAAACTTTAGTAATAAGAAAATAAACTTTTATAAAATAATATAAAACTTATTACCCAATAGCAAAAATCTGTTTTGTTGCTAGTAAGAAAAAAGTTCGAAAGTCCCAATGATTTTTTCCAGTGCATGTTTTTCAAGCGTGTTTCTCGATGATTGATGAAGTTCAGCGTGACGGTTAAAAAGCTAAAATTGTTTTGTCGAGTGACTCGTTATTAGTTCTTAATTATGTGTGAATCGTGGTAAAGGGTGAACATTGAATTGTAAATGGAAGTTTGATTTGAAAATTGGTCTGTGAGGTTTGAAACTTTTGAAATTTGGCGGTCGCTTAGTAACTTTTTGATTATTAAGGAAATGTAAATGGATAAAGTATACTATTAGAACACTTAATTTTAAAAGTGTAGCATTCTGTTTCTGTAAAAGCTTAATCAACGGTAGAACCTAAGATTTACCAAGATTAATGGTAAAAGTCCGAAATGATCAATGACATCGCTAATTTCGGGCGGGTAAACCATACCATTGCTGGTAGATGCCCGAAATTAGCTTTTTACTTGACTATACAGAGAAAAAATAAAAAAAGTTTTTAACTCAATAGATTAGGATTCCAATAAGATAAGATAAGATAAGATATATTTATTTTGTAAAACATGAGTACAGTATGAAGGTCTTATATTAATATGAGGTGGCTACATGTTTTGCCATTTATGGCGTACAAAATTTGTTGCACTAGACAAACAATACAAAAAAAAATGCAATATCAAAATTTAAATTACAATATCAAAATTTAGATTCAATAAAAAATCACGATGTCAAAATTTAAATTAAATTGAAATTACAATGTCAAGATTTAAATTCAATAAAAAAAAAACTATGTCACAATTAGAATTCAATAAAAAATCACTATGTCACAATTTAAAATTCCATTAAAAACACTATGTCAAAGTGTTTTATTCAAATTACGTAAGAAGGAGAGAATAAAACCCACATTCAGAATTCTATACAAGCGAAATATCGTTTAAAATTCATCTACACTGTAATAGCACTTCTCCGATAATATACCCTGAAGGGACTTTTTAAATTTGTTTACAGGCATACATTTAATATTATCAGGTATTTTATTATAAATATCTGGAGCAATAACCAAAGAATCTCTTTATCAATAATAGTCGACTTCGTCGAATTATTGTTCTCATCATTTCATATCATAGTGTGTCATAGATATTACAATAGACAAGTATCTGAGGTAAATCATATGCTAAGAAAGCTCTTAATTAGCGATTATAGATAATTTTGGACTTTTACCAGTAACACAGAAATCCGGTACGGTACGGTAAATCCTAGGTGTTACCGTACTTCGGGCTTTTACAATAACATATCCATGGATTTTTCGTTCTTCTCTATAAAAATCTACGCTTTGGATGTGAAACAGGCTTCTTCTGGGTAAGCTCACTCCATCGTCAACTCTGTCTCTGTCACCTATGACCTAGACTAGAGTCAAGAGCAAACACATTACAAATTGACATAAAAAAAATCATAATGACGATTCAAAAGTACCTAGTAAATGGTTTAATTGAAATAATTGCTTTAAGTTTGAGTTTAATGCACTATACATAATGTCTTAAGAATAAATGCCAAACAGAAAAGAAACATATGAAAAATAAGTTTGTAAAAGACTAAATGGATCTTGCACTCAACAGGAAAAATCCATTTTATTTGTATAGAAGCAACTGGAATGTCAGATTGAATACATACGACCATTTCCCACATTGTATCACTTTCTGTTTGACAGAATCGATTCATATGAATTGTGAGAGCTGTTTGACATGCAAAAGGAAACATAACAGGGGTATTTGTCGCAAACACACGGAACGCTTAGAACTAGCGAGCGTATGGGCTAGTTTTTGAGATGCGTTCACATTTGTAGATTCTACGAGTATTTTGTCTTGTATTGATTCATAGGTACGCCATTACTTCCTTTATATGTGGGTTTCGTATGAGCCACTAAGAGATCGTTGAAACTTCGGATGGTCAAAAAAAAGTCATAAATATTTTCGGAGAGCGCACCTTAAAAAAAAACCTTATATATAATACTATCTTGCATCCCTAGGAAAAATATTCCTGAGATAAAAAGTATCCTATGTGCTATTTCTGACTATAATCTATCTCTGTGCCAAATTTCATCCAGATCCGTTCTGCCGTTCTGGCGTGAAGTAAGTAACAAACACTCAGAAATTTTCGCCTTTATAATATTAGTGTGAAGTGTGATACTTTATTATACCATCCATTATAATTGACATTTATAGTCCAGCATTTTGATTGTTTTCCCCCGTACATAAAATAAGGTATCAATCAAAGAAATGTATTAATCAAAAAAAAATTAAAGAAACAACAAGATCTTCAGTACAACTTATGATGCATAACTCGACGTAATAATAATAATAAATAACAGCAGATTTTTTTTCTCTTATTACAAAACTTTTTCGTAACACATAAAAATACCTAAAACGTTGCCATCACTCAATCTGTACCACCACTCGTCATAACCGGCACACAGTCCCAAAACGCCTTTCGCCTCGTTTTGATCCGACCACCGTTTAAGTCTGCAATCAGCCTTATATAGGAGTGTATGAATATTGTATGAACTGCCCCGTGGGAGACGTCTCGCGGATAAACGCCAGTTTTAAAACGTAACGCAAAGAATTTTTCAGTGACACAAAGAAACCCGAGGCGTACTTACTGGGTAATATAAGCTGGAAGTGTGTGAATACTTTAAATATTATATTCAAATTGTTATTTCATAGAACCTCGAGGGCCGTTTTTTGAGGTTTTCTTGGTTTTAACGACTCGCGTCACGGTTTTTATACTCCTACGGCAAGAGTATTAAAACATGACTGTCAGGAGAAAAGTTTCTCGTGGTTTATTGTCAGTCAGCCAGTCTTTAAAGCTTACCTAACATGAAAAGGTATTTCGCGATTCATGTTCAGGTTTCTTCAGAAGAGTTTTCATTTACATGTGCTGTAGCTATACTTAACGGTTTATAGATTTCCTCCTAAAACTAATGTAATGTAAGTTGGTATTTGAATTTAAAACTTTGCAATATTAAATATATATATTACTAGCTGTTGCCCGCGGCTGCGCTCCCGTGGACCACCCCATAGGATCCATTTTCGGGATAAAAAAATAGCCTATGTCACTCAGGAATAATGTAGCTTTCTATTGGTGAAAGATTTTTTCGGCAGTCCAGGTATCCAAAGGTCCAGTAGTTTCGGAGCCTATTCGGTACAAACAAATAAACAAAAAAATCTTTCCTCTTTATAATATTAATTAGTATAGATTAAAACGCATAAAATTTGCGTAACGGATCCTTTTGAAATCTCTCGTTACTGTAAATTTATCAATGAGAGCGAACACTTACCGAATTCCCGAAACTCAGGTATAGTAAAATTATGAACAAAATTCCTCAGAAGAAACTACTGAATATGATGTTAGCAAAATTTCAATTACTCCTCTATTTCAAGGGAAACTAAAATGAAGCATGGGTAAAGTCCACATTAATTGACTGTCTGTTGAACGAATGTCTGCAGACCTCATTTGCCTCGGGCAACGAGATATTTTCTTTAGTGAAGACTCCTCCTTATTATATTTTGATTTAAGAAAACAAATGTTTTTGACTTCTTGTCAGACGTCGGTCTGGGTTTTTATTAAAAATATGTTTCTAGTAATATGACCGCCCATATTCGAACTATCCGTAATATTATAATAAATGCGAAAGTAACTAGTACATCAGTCTGTTTGTTTCCTTTTCACGTCTCAATGGATTTGGATGAGACTTGGCTCACGGATAGACTACGTCCTGGACTAGGTCCTAATACTCAAGCGGTCAAATCAAACTAAAGAAGTCAATAATTTTGTATTATTTAGTTCAAAAATTACAAAAAAAAATGTGAACAGCATTGTCCTAAGATGCTAGAAGCGCAAGAAAACTTTTTGTCACAAGCGTGCACGCAGCGTGTGTATTTGATGTTCTTCACAAGTGAATCTCTTTTATCTTCAGCTGAAACTTTGCCCAATTTATTTTGTTCAATGAACATTAACAATTTGGAATTAAACTTTTCGACGCTACAAAGAAGCGTGATAACGGTTTTATAAATGGCATTTTTCTGGAATTGAAAAAGAAAATACAATTACGAGAAGATCAGTGACTTTCGTATCAATTTATTTCAAGATTGTGTCTATTTCGCTTTAATGTTTATATTGTGATGTAAAAATATTTCAAAGGCACTTAAATTGAATGGAAAAGTCTTTGACAAATAAATTATAACATGCTACAAATATATTGCAACTGATAATAAAATTAAGCTCAATTTAAAATGCCAATTACAGGTTCACAATCATTGATATAGATCATTTTGATACCATGTTAAACTGTCAGATTATCCATTGATGATAACGTATTACTATCAAAATATTTGAAAGCATTATTTTGTGAAATTCATTGGATGTAGAGAGTTTTGGGAAAGATTTCCTGGGATTTTTGGTGTGCCTAGAAGGGTTAAGCAAGAATGTATCTGTAGTTCATACATATTTCGCCCGTTATGTTCTCAATTTTTATGTAATTAAGAGCGAGACTTAGCATCAACCGGACACAAATTCAGGTTTTTGGAATTTCCTGATTAATGTATTTTTTGGGACAATTTCATCGCTCTATTCCCAAACCACTGCAACTCCTGAAAGCCAGAATCAACAGTGGCAACCACCAGAAAAGCGCCGAGGCAATGAAGCTCTACACAGTACGAGAATGAATTTAATTGCCTTTGATCCCGCAACGAAATTAATCAGAAAAGAATAACGGAGGAGTAGGAAAAAATGTAAGGTATGTATAGTTCTCGCCAACTGGCCACCCTGAAGTTGACTACAATGGCTGCGCACTAGTAAATCTCATACAAAGACAGCACCACCGCAAACAGCGCCATGCGCATCGCAAAGCCAACTTCAGGGCTGCCAAGAAGTTTGGCGAGAACTATGGTAATATTAACCCTTAGGAACCTCAGCATAGACCCTATTTTCTGTTACTGCATGTTAACAATTTTTGTATTTTAAAATGTGTATTTTGTATTTTTACATAATTATTCTGTAATCTATACTAATATTATAAAGAGGAATTTTTTTTTGTATGTTTGTTTGTACCGAATAGGCTCCGAAACTACTGGTCCGATTTAAAAAATCTTTCACCAATAAAAAGCTATATTATTCCTGAGTGACATAGGCTATTTAATTTTTAAGCCCGAAAACGGGTCCTGTGGGTAGGCCAGCTAGTTTATATATATTTAAATGAATATTTATCGAATAATTAAGAGGAAACGGAGGCAGAGAGTGCCGACTGAATCTCCTTAGTAAAGTCATAATTCAAGGTTTGGCTCTCGTCTCTTTCCTCCTCCAATATTAGACCAATTTAAAAGATATTCCGTAAAGATATATACTATGTCCATATGTTTGCATTATCTTTAGAAGCACGAGAAAACAGAGGCTTAGTGTACAAATTTGACAAATAATAATGAAAAAGGGAAAACATAGGGACATAGTATATATCTTATTTTTTTAGTTTATGTAATATCTTTTAAATTGTTCCAATATTGGAGGAGGGAAGAGACGAGAGCCAAACCTCGAATTATGACTTTTTACTAAGAAAATTCAGTCGGCGCTCTCTGCCCAAGTTTCCTTTTAATCGAATTTCAAGATTAGTCTTTTCAATTAATTGCTTCACTAACGAGGACTACAATCAAATAGAACATAAATATATGCATTCAAACATCAGCTAGAGAAAGTTTCTTAGATAGTTTACATGCATAAAGCCATAACTGAAATGCGGGCAGACGATAATGCTATCTAAATTCAGCAGCGTCAGTGAACGGGCTACGTCTCAACGCGAACTTGTATGTTTGACAGTAATAATGGTGGGGGTGCTGTGGCAGCGGGTTTTGTTTTCACGAGGTTTATTCAATAATCCTGATCAACTGTTTTCTTTTTGCCACGAATGTTGAGGGTTTAACGGTATTGAATTAAGTGTCAATTTACAAGTACTCCCAAAAACAAGACAAAACTTAGGCTTGTTTTTTTACCCGACTGCCGAAGGAGGGTAATGTGTTTATCAGTCTATGTATGTATGTGAGTATGAATGTATGTATGAATGTATTTTTCCTATGTGACGTTCTAGAGACCAAACGCGTTGGCCGATTTTGATGATTCTTACGTCAATCGATTCGTCTTAACCCTGCGAGTGTCACTGGCTACATTAAAATTGGAAAAGAAAAAATGGCGAATTTTGGGCGCCATTTTGTGAGAGAAAATATTTTTTTTTCTTCCATACCCATTGTGTGGGGTATGAAAATAAAGGGTTTTAAGGACTGATTTCAAAAATACACTTATATGTTTTGATGTACATAATTATAAAAAGAAACTAAAAAGTTGTAAAAAAAAAGTTAATTAAAAGAATCAAAAACCCGACTGCTTAAAAAGCGAACTAAAAACTTTTTCTTGTTAACGTCTTTTTAGTTCGCGTTTTAAGTAGCCCGGTTTTTGATTTTTATAAAAAAAAATTTTTATTTACAACTTTTTAGTTTGCTCATATACTCATAATACAATACTCTTCTTCTTTGTTGATTATCACACTTCAGGTGGTATCGCCTCTCCTAATTATTTAGCGCCAAGTAAATCTGTACTGGGTTGTTCGATTCGGGCAGTTCTTCCTCCAATAAGAGTTTGTCTACAGTAATATTGTTTTAATACTTGTCAGCCCTTTTTTTATCGTTGAAAATATTCACAGTTTACCAAACAAAACTTTTAACTGCTTTGACCATATCGCTAGCTTGCTTACACGAGATTTACTTTAAAAGACATGTCGATCACATTACACATCATTAGCCTGTTCCCACTGCTGGGACACAGGCCTCCTCTCTGTGAGAGGGAATGGGCCGTAATCCACCAAGCGGGCCCAGTGCGGGTTTGTGGATGTCACATGTCTTCGAATTTTTGGTTCTAGGGCATGCCAGTTTCCTCACAATGTTTTCCTTCGCCGTTTTGAGAGCAGTGGTGATGAAATAATTTACACAAAGTAAAGCGCCCGCCTGGGCTCGAACCCACGACACACAACTTGTAAGTCGCGGCCGATACCACTGGGCCACCACTGCTCTCAGATGAGATGTCGATATTCCAACTTAAAAGGTAAAACTACATCCGCTTTAGATAAAATATCTTATTTTAATGAGTCTTTAAAAAATATGTAATACATTTTCTCCCTCTCTCAGTGGGCCCTCAGCCCGCACGTTTGACAGTAATAAGTCTGCTTCCCGGCGGTCCTCCAAGTTGTTCGCTCCAACTTCTCATGCCTCCTTGAACTGGTAACTGCGACTACTCGAAGCAATTACACCAAACAACACACAGTCCACGAAGTTTCTTTTTAAACTTTATTAATTTATGCACTGAAAGACGTATTTAATATGTTTCAAGAAATTATTTTAAAATAAAATGCAAGTCTGGCGGTCTTTGAAATTAAATTACGGTTAAAATTTTACGTTGTTTTTTGTTTAGAGTATTTACTCTTTTGGTAAATATTGTTTTGCTTTAGTGCTAGTATTCTAAATCTAATTGACGACGGGCTGCAACCTGTTGCCAGTTAATTTTGTTGTTCTGACAAACTTTAACATTAAATTGATCGTTGTGAATTGTTGCATCAAACATACATACATCTAGATACCTACAGTTTTAACGCAGGTGCTACTTTGCATACATCCCCAACTTCAGCTTTTTCACTTCTTGTTTCGAAAAAGCCTGAGCGACACTCAAACGCTTTAAACATAGATAGATCTACCTAACTACCTGTCTATCAACGTTCCCATGAATTGCTTCCGGCTCCAGACACCCCTTTAATCTCAAATGTACATAGCCATAGTAATTTAGATCCTATCTGATGGAACCATTGAATCTATGACGGGGTAAAGGGCCTTTAAGTGTTGAAGAACCTGGAAAAAAAATAAAAAATCAAAGACTGCGGTGAAAAGAAAGCTCTTCAAAGTATATTGCGCGCGGTGGATTTGAGTCTGTTGAAGGATGAATTTGAATTGCTGTCTTAACGTTTTTAGTCCTGTAGAAGGCTTGTAGAGATTCTCATTAAGAACGTACGTTTCTGAATATAGCAAATATGTACTGTTTTTGAGCAATATAAACTTTTTAACTTCTACGCATTTAAATGCCGTATATTGAAGTGACTAATAGTTTGAACCGCAAACTTGCTCCTCGTTATAAATTAAAAACTACACGCTCCAGATCCACTCACACTTGATGTATCATCGACTGAGTACTGAGTTACTGACAGACACACAAATAAAAACGAGAAAATAAATAAAATAAAACAACCCGCCAATGCAGAGACAAACGATCGAGTGAACCTGTTAGGGATCACATTCAATTTGCGCACCGTGGATTGAGGAGGGTCCGAAATGACGGGTGAAAAAGTTAGCGTGATGGCCCCGGAAACGCGCCGATGGGCGACGAAATAATAATATGAGCGATCACATTGATATGTATGTTGAATGGTCATTTGCAATTGTCCGATCGTATTCGACGGGTTGGATTAGGCAGAATACGGATGATGTGCCATGAAACACTAAGAATAATGTGTTTTATGTTTTCTAAGAATAACTTGAGAGCAGTGGTGGCCCAGTGGTATCGGCCGCAACTTACAAGTTGTAGGTCGTGGGTTCGAGCCAAGGCAGGCGCTTTACTTTGTGTAGGTAAATTATTTCATCACCACTGCTCTCAAAACGGTGAAGGAAAACATCGTGAGGAAACCGGCATGTTCTAGAACCAAAAATTCGGAGAAATGTGACATTCACCAACCCGCACTGGGCCCGCGTGGTGGATTACGGCCCATCCCCTCTCAAAGAGAGGAGGCCAGTGTCCCAGCAGTGGGCACATTAATAAGCTGATGATGTGATGTGATGATGTGAAGAATAACTTTTATTTTCTTGTGGTTTTGCAATGTTTTAACAACGAAGTTATCATTTAAATAAATTTCAAAATATTTATTTTTGTCTTTTTAGCTCGTGGCTAAATAATAACAGGCGCACGGGTCGATCTTCAAGGTTAAGCAACGCTTGACGAGGTTGGTCCGTGGATGGGTGACCATTTTCAACATACCGAGTTTCCTCCATACCTCGGAAAGCACGCTAAGCCGTTGGTTCCGGCTATCATTTGAAGATCTTTGACAGTCGTTACGGGTAGTCAGAAGCCTGAGATCTGACACCAGTCTTGCCAAGGGGCACCGTGTTACCCAGTTATGGTAAACACGGTGTTATGGTAAACAAGGTTGTGGAGGTCAGATAGGCAGTCGCCGGATTCAGCTGAGTACCATGTAAAACACTGGTACTCAGCTGAATCCGGTAAGACTGGAAGCCGACCCCAATATAGTTGGGAAAAGGCTAGACTGATAAGTATAGGTATTTATTTTTGTCTTTTTCTTTTTCAAATAATTGACCGTATGACATGGTTAAGAGGTTAAGATTAAATAAAATAATAATAAAACAACATGTAAATAAAAATAAACTAAAAATCGCACAATAAATAATAGTTCTAAATCAATATATTATAAGAAGAAATGCAAATTCTATTCTTTATAACATTTCACATTTTTTTATAACGTTTCTGCAAAGTCAACTTTTCTCAAGGTTTTTTCTCTTTGCCCTGAAACAAGCTTGAAACCCAACTTCTATCTTAATTCCGGAAAGTTTCATGTTCATATCTTATACATTATAAATTCTCTATGCGTTAGTGGTATAACTGGAGCATGGAATTTTTAATCTAAGAACTTTTCCACTAAACGTCTCTTTCTCATATTACCTCGTATATGCTCGTATATACTGCGGCAAATATCTGGAAACTTAACGGCCTTGTAGTGTATATAATACAATTATTTATGTATGTATATTTATATTAATTCTACCTTATATTATAAAACAAGGTAGACAATGTTAATGATACTTAATGCAAACAAAAGACAGACTTATTGTGTTGATTGGTCAATTGCAAACATCCGATCGCATGTGACGGATTGGATCGGGCAAAATATGGATGATGTGAGCTGAACCCTAAATCATCATCATCATTTCAATTGAGAGACGTCCACAGCTACACGGACATAGTCTCCAAAGCGTCGCCACATTGACTGGTCGTGCACTTCTGAAATCCAACGGACTTTAGCGGCCCGCGCCGGGTTTCAGTCCACGGTGTGTGTTATGGAAGTCTTTTGGTGGAAAATATTTATATATTATATTAGTTACAAAAGTTTTGCCAGAAAAAATACTTTATGTCAAAGTTCTACTTCCAACTCACCTCCAATTAGCAACGTAAATGTACTTCAAGAATCAAGACTCTCAAAGAGCCAATGAACGCCCATCGAAGCACTTGCTTTACTAAAAAAACCAACAAATTAGTTTTGAGATACATGATAATTTATCGAATAAAATGAAAAACCATTTCCGATATTGTGGCAATTTCTTCAGAAGCATTCTTCGTATGTGAATCCGTTGGCTTGACGCCAGTAGATGATAATGTCATTTTCTTAAAGCAGTTATCTTTTACATTATAATAGGTTATTTTCCGTACTGCGTATTATAATAGAAGAGTATATTATGATACAAGTGAGCTAAGTTGCTCATTACACACGAGGCTGTGGATTGCAGCCTGAGCCGTAGACGAGGGCGTAATTCAGCCAAGCGTGTAATGAGCAGAGCTCACGAGGTTCATCCGACGTTTTTCAACACATTTGCGAGGAAAAAACAAACATTAAAACAATTAAAACAATTGGTGAACGTTCAATTTTCAAAGCGATATTGGATTGATTGGGATGGCAATTTCAAAGTTGTGTTACATTGGTGTTTGCCACTTCTTGAATAGATACTTTCGTTTTCTTCTTATATAAATGTTGGCGACAAAGGAATTTCGGGTTTATACATCCTTTGTTGTAATATTATAAAGCTCTTGTCGTCTACACGCACCAATAACACAAAATATTAAGGCAACCTGCAACTAAATCAATTAATTAGTTTTTAATAAGTTATGCTCAAGTTACGCAATTATTAAGATACATTTAGATTAATAATATTCAACGTACCTTTGTTGCTAGGCACTGACTATCCGGAGCCTCTTCCAAAAACTTTTCAACGGTTGGTGACAAAACATTAGATTGCCGACCAATATATCCGTCCAAGCCGTCTCTTCATAAATGCCATCAGGGTACAGTACATTTTGATATCAACACCATGTTTAAGCACCACCAGGAATAGATGCACCAATGGGCTTTTATGTTTTGGCGAGTTCAGAGAAATACGCCAAAAACACATTTTTACCTTCCTCTTCCATTGTAGGAAACTATCGTAGGCAGCTCATTTAGTATTTCTGGCGGGGTCACTCTATCAATAATGTTCATCTTCTGCACGAAAACTTACCATTTCTAAAATAATTTATATACCACAGCAACAAATCTGATTAAAAAAAATGAGAAAATTATGGGAAAGGTTTTTTTTTTCACGCGCCAAATGTAAGGTGAGTGAACATACAGCTTACTTCAAAATTATAATTTGAAGTGATAAAATGCAAATATTTTATAACACATTATTGTGAATTATGAATAATTTGATAATAATAAATGTTTGTTTGACTTAATTAAGGATGTACAAATTTATTTGTTTCAAAAATGTATCTGGATTTTCAGCGGCATAAAACCTTTTTTTTGTTACTAAAAAAAAACTGCGCACTGAGCAATTTTAATTATCCGGTTAAATTAAAATTGCTCTGTTGCAGTTAAAACTTGCAGGTAAGGAAAGGTACTTATTTAACTTTGTAGGCATAATTCTATTACGCACTAGTGTGTAATGTTATTACGCACGCTCGTTTTATGGCCCTAAAAGAGATGTAATAAGGCTTACTTTACGAGCAAGTGTGTTGAAAAATATATTATTATTGAAATTACTTAGAATGTAATATTTTACGAAGCAGAAATAACTAGGTAATCACTTAGTTTCGACCATAAAGAAAGAAATAACAGCAAAATTAAATGTTTCGTTTATTATATAAGCTAGAGATCACATATACATAGTGATAAAGGCAATATATGGTTATTTGACCTGGGAACATTAAAAAAATAGATGCAACCGTATAAGCTTTGCAACAGTGGAGATAAAGTTGTGAGCCACTGTTAATACGGGGTAATTTTATAAAAATGCACTCTTCAACTAAACGAAGTAAATAAAGATAAAACTACTTTTTAGCTGGCAACCATTCCGGATGCGCTCAGGCAATGGCCGTAATAGTTTAGTTAAGAACATTCTCGAAGCCCCAACTGCGAGAGGAAACTATAATGAAGTTAACTAAGCGACACTGGCCCAAGTCTCGGATGCGATACAATGCAAATTAATTTAGTTCCTACGTTCTCCTCTTTTTTTGTTTAATTACTTGCGATTTTTTAAGGCTGATTGTCTCGGGAAGTTTATGGGAGTTGTAGTCAAAGTGCTAAAAGTATTTTCACTTCAGCCTTTTGGCGCGTAATCAAGAATTTTGTAGGCGTCTTTACGATTGAGAGTTTCAGACTAAGGACGGTTAGGTTGAAGATGATAAGAAGATCTCTGAAAAAAAAGCTTTAACGAAATTGGGAAAGACAATAAATGAGTCGATTCAATCTAAGACGAAAGGCCTAACAATTGTACATTTTTAGTCAATATTTCAGCTTGACAGCACGCTTGAAAATATATCTTTAATACTTATACACGACAGTTATAAGGCGAAGTAATAAAACACGTCTGTATACAGTGGTATAATTTCTTTATCTCGGCCCCACAGCTCGCTATCCATTTGTCGTGCTCATCATAAAGACGGGGAGAGATATAAATTATTATTGCGACGCGTGTGCTACTTCAACTTTCTGAGTGCCTGGTACCTTTGGTGTTTTGTTTTGACCAGTAAAATATGAGTTTAGTATTAATATGGCTCTTGTTATTATTTGTATTTTGTATTTTTCAGGTTCTTGAAACAATTTAACACATTCTGCATTTAAAAATTTGTCCTACGAGACACACATTTATATCGTTATGAAAATAGGTCGTATATATTTTGGTAGGTTCATCAAATAAACAACTACTTGTGCGATTTCTAGATCTCTAATTCCTCGCACGTGTTTTATTGTAATCTGTAATTGTATCAGTACATTAGTCTGATGATGAAATTTAAATATTATACGTAGAAATAATCCTTATCGACACCTTATGGAGGTACAAGTGCTAGACATTTTTATCGAGGTACACTAAATTTCAAACTAAATTTTTTGTTGATAGCTTCCTGAGTTTTAATAAAAAAGAAACCTAATAGATAGCAAATCATCTGTCACAATAAGGAATAATTAAAAATGAGTATGGCTGAAATTGTGATAGTGAAATACTCTCGAAGACCATGTTCATTCATTTTTTATTTAATATAGATTCAACCAAGCATAAAACTATTAAAACAGCGTAACTACTTTTAGCAGCTACCACTCACCCAACTAATTTAAAACACAAAACGCTGTAGCAAACCGCGGGTGTCGCGGAGGTACTCTGAAACCTCCATAACGGCAAGTTTACAAACCATTCCCTCTTTTATTGTAAAAGTTTAATAGAGAGAGGATCTGTAAATGGACCAATCAATACTTTATTGTGCTTTTCCCAGCTCTCCCCGTTTTCAAACTGTACGAATCGAGGTGGGGGGGAATATAAGTACACATTCCGAACTCCCCTCCTTACAATTGTTAAGAAAAAGTTGTTTTTCTTTATTGCATTTGTGTATGGAATGAGATATCTTATTTTTATGTGTGCACGTACGTATGTTATTCTGTTGTCTTGGTTTTTTATTCAGTTATTGGTAAGTATCTTCCTGAATTTCGTGAATACTGATAGTGATTCTCTAGTTAGTTTAGATAATTCGAAGAAGGAAATGTGTATTGTCGTTTTGTTCCGAAAACTGGTACCTATTTCTTTTTTAATCAACCTGTCTTGTCCCACTGCTGGGCAAAGTCCTCTATAGCCTTCCATTCTGCCCGATTTTTCGCCTTCTCGACCGACGACGCCGGTCTGCCGGCACCCAATGCGTGACGACTTTGGCCCATCTATTAATATGCATTCTGCATATATGACCCTAATAGTATCTGAATTTTATTAATTATTAGTACATAGTACCTACTGTGATCCAATTTCATTTAGTTATAAGGACGTCACATCCATATTGATCCAAGCAGTGAACCACTCTCGCATGCAGACCAATATCTTAATAGTTTACAGATCTACAAAATTATTACGCCCAGCTTTAGTGTCAGCGTACTTCCTTTATTTAAACGGCGTTCATGAACTGAACAGTCCAAATAGTGTTGAGACGGAAACTGCAAAGCCTTTTTAATTTCACTTGAACCACTAGGCTTTCAGATTTCTGCCCAAAAACCTTTTAAAAACAGCGAAGCCAACGTCAAAAAATTAACAGAACCGAAAAATATTAATGATTGCATTATGAGAAAAAGCGAGGAATCTTAGAAGGAATGAGCTTCGCGTCTTTCCAAGTTATAAAAGCCAAAGAAAGAGCTTGCATTTAGTGAATACCCATTCAAAGTTGGAAAAAATTCAGACCAGTGCAACCGCGTACTCCCAGCACTTTACGAATGCAACTCCTTTTGATGGAATCCGTATTTTTTTTTCGACAATCAGACTCGAAGAATGTTTTTTAGTAAGTCAGAACCTTTAGAATGTTGGACAAGGCTTTTAATTTGAATGTAGTGACTTTTTTCGTTGGTTTAAGCATTCGTTCGTCATTCAAACGTCTTACTGGTGTTAGGAAATATTTTGGGTATTTATATATTTCTTATATTTAATGTCTTGGTGTCCCTGTGGCACATGACCTCGCCTGTCGTGCTTGATGTCGAAGGTTCAAATCCGGGGAAGTACCAACATGACTTTTTTATTTCATATGGAGTTTCATAGTTTATCATGGGCATTGCTGACTTCGGTGAAGGAAAACATCGTGAGGAAACCTGGACTGCCAACCTGTCGTTGAGCAAGCGTGGTAATCAACACTCGTGTCTTCTATGTGTGAGAAGAGGAGACCCTGCCATGGGATGTGTTATTTTTATAACTGGAACGGTAGTATCTCATACGTTAAAAGGAGACGGATACGCTATCATACAATTTTGGGCCTGGATGTAAAAAGATGAAATTGGTGTTAAGTGATAGCTACTATATTATCAAACATTCACAGAAAATTTTGCAGATTTTGGCAATCTGAGAGCCGAGATAAAAGAGATTAATGAAAAGTGAGGTTACGTAACAATCTATACATAACAGCCGAATTTTGAACTGCAATTGTTTTTTAACCGACTTACCAAAAAGGAGGAGGTTCTATGTTAGACTTCTTTTTATTCTTATTTTTTTTCTATTGTGTATGTTCACCGGTATCTCCGTCAATTATGGACCGATTTTGAAAATTCTGTTTTTGTTTGAAAGACTATGTCCCGAAATTGGTCCCATTTTAATTTGGTGAAGATCTGATGAAGAACTTCGGAGATATATCACAGAACTCTTCAATAAATAACGGCAAATCTCTCAAGATTGCTGTAATCGCATGTCTGTTTATTGTTTATACCATTTCATAACATAACATCACGCCAGTACGCTCGAAAGGTGTACCCAGATCCAATAATAGTACTCTGTGCGCAGATCTCTCATTTCACCGAGTATGTTCAAGTTCAAAGGCGTTATAGGTACATACTAAACAACTTGCCTATTATGTAGGTACAACTAAAAAGGGAAAATAAAAAAACTTTTTTGAATTGGTACCTCAGACCAACAAAAAAAGAATCTTTTTTTGTTGGTCTGAGATTGGTACCTACGAAAAACACCGACTTCCAAAAATAAAGTAACTTTTCAATTTGTAGTTTTTTGTTTGGAAATCGGTAGTATTTTTTTGTAAAAAGTTTTTTTATTACAGCGACTAGTCGCTATGCCACAATTTACACAACGATCCATGGTGTCAATATCCAATCGGTAGGCCGTTCGTAAAATCCAAAATAAATCCAAGTTCAACGTTAAAGCGGCGTTCTCAGTGTCCGGTAGATCAGAATTCCGTAGAATGAAAGCAGGGGTCAAGGAAAATATGAATAAAACTATGGGGGGAAACACACTCAAAATGCACACGCACTAGACGATACGAAACCATTAGATTCTGACTTAGTGTCAATGGGACAACTTCGGGAGTATAACCTTTCAAACCCAAAAAGATTTTTCAAAATCGTTCCACAATCGGCGGAGTAATTGTGAAACAAACATACAAAAAATAAAAAAACAGTCGAATTGAGAACCTCATCATTTTTGATGTCGGTTGAAAAAACCCAAGTGTCGAAGTTCGCGAAATATTTTTTCATATTATGGGTGTCGTGTTATGAAAAAGGTTGAAAAACACTGGCATAGACTATAATGACAGACAGAGTGTCATGTCATGTATGTCAACGTCAAGTCAGTATTAGCACAGATTAAAAATACAATAATCGATTAGTAAACGTGAATTGATTTATCTTAATTATGTAGATATTTAATTGGTTTAAACTGTTTAATACGTTAATTCTAATAGATTTAATTATTTTAATTGAATTAATCATCTGGTGAGAGAGCATTTTCTTAAATATTATGAACTCCGTCACGTTAATCGATTATAATTTAATTGATATTCGATTTACTTTGTAAGCATCTTAATTTTTGGATTTCTCATTTTCCAGATTGTGAATTAAGCTGATTTTTCACATTTTGAATTAGAAAAATATAACCGTTTTTTTAAACCATACCTCTACTTATTACATTCAGGCCCAGAAATCCCCGTCTCCTTTATTATCACAATACAAAATTGTGATAACAATTTTTTTTAAATAAAGTTGTTTTCACAATTCTGGCCACTATATTCTTTAAGCAAAAGCCCCTGATGCTGTAACAGTACTAACATGCCAATTCCAATTGATAAAACGTCATAAGGTGAAGTTCTGTACAGAAAATTATCCACTCTTCCATATTCAACCATACCTGTATTAAAACTTAAACCGACAGTTACGAAAGTTCCCTATTATGGTGCTCTAGCCTTTCACCGAATGTTTCAGTAAAACGCCAAGATCAAAAGACTTTCCAAGTGGTTGCTCGAAATTCCCATTATACTACTTCAAAAAGTGAATTTACATTGCCCTCAGGAATAATTTGTGATTTAAACTTCGACCCCGTAAAGTATAAGTTTTATTTTTTTATTAAAAAATAAAAATTCGTTGTTACAACTTTATTAATTACTGTTACTTTATTATTATTTTGTTTTGCTCGGGGCTAAACAACTCCACCCCATCTTTAAATAGCGAAAATAGTATTTTCTTTGGCAATAAAAGTTAGTGATTAGTTTTTGAGATGATGATAAGTATCTAATAGCTATCAAGAGCTAATCCCAACTTTCTTTTTCTTTATTTAACCTTTAAATTTTGAGTTCAGTACACTATAACTACAGCTAATTTTAATCATAGCGTTTTCTAAATAGCGCTTTGTTCCAGCAAGAAACCTGAAAGATACGAGAATTTAGGCACTATGATCTTTTTAGGGTTCCGTACCCAAAGGGTGAAAACGGGACCCTATTACTAAGACTCCGCGATCCGTCTGTCTGTCTGTCTGTCCGTCTGTCACCAGGCTGTATCTCATGAACGGTGATAGCTAGGCGGTTGAAATTTTCACAGATGATGTATTTCTGTTGCCGATATAACAACGAATACTAAAAACAGAATAAAATAAATATTTAAGTGGGGCTCCCATACAGCAAACGTGATTTTTTTGCCGTATTTTGCGATAATGGTACGTAACCCTTCGTGCGCGAGTCCGACTCGCACTTGGCCGGTTTTTCTTTCTTTCTATATATGTATAACAAAAAATAGCAAAAAATCGTTTTAGCCGTTCTCTAGTAAAACACTTACAATCACATACAGCATTTTTAGAGTACCGTACCCAAAGGGTAAAAACGGGACCCTATTACTAAGACTCCACGATCCGTCTGTCTGTCTGTCACCAGGCTGTATCTCATGAACCGTGATAGCTAGACAGTTGAAATTTTCACAGATGATGTATTTCTGTTGCCGCAACAAATACTAAAAACAGAATAAAATATTTGTTTAAGTAGTAAGTAGCTCCCATACAACAAACGTGATTTTTTTGCCGTCTTTTGCGATAATGGTACGGAACCCTTCGTGCGCGAGTCCGACTCGCACTTGGCCAGTTTTTTTACCTAACATTACGAAAAAGCACGACCAACTCGTTAAATCTCACTAAATCAAATGTCAAAAATGTTAAATGAGAGAAAACAAGTAAAAAAAAAATTTAAGCTTTTGTCACTGTCCGGGTTTTTGCAATCCACGCGTGCCACCTGCCAAATTAAAAGCTCGGATATTCGTGGTTTTTGCGGTGGATGATTAAATAGATACACTACAGCTGACTACGTCAGTTTATCCAATTTCTGATAACTGAATAAAACAAATACACCAAAAGGTTAACAATAGACATTGAAAATTTCACGAAAAAACTTATTGTATACCGTAGATTCTTGATATTGCCTGCAATGCCTCGCGAGCTTCTCCTTCCACCATTCTAAATCTTCCAAGTTCTAACACCCGACTAAGGGCAGCTACAAACAAAAATCCAATCACTCCCCTTTAATCAATCGTAAACCTTTTACGTCGTCATTTCCTTTCCCGTCAACACTAGATAATTCTTAACTAACCTTACATCTCAGTTCGGACACGTTTCTGTTTCGCAAATCTAATTTTTCTCCCGGGCGAATTCCTTTTTGAGAACTATCCGGGACACGCTTCGGCGTCGTATTGGCAATTCCGACGAATGTTCCTATCTGTTTCGTTGGAAAACTTTTTGTTCGGTACTTGTGCCGACATGTTGTGACGGTAGGATATTTACGATGATTCGTTGCTTCGTATTAAGTCATTTTGTATGAGTTTTACTCCTTACTTTGCGCGTTACTAACTTATCTGTTGATTGGATTGCAAGCAGAAAGTGAAGTAGTACTAAGTAATATGAGAAATGTGAAACTCAGGATATTTTGATGTTTGTTAATCAATCATGCCTCAGCGGCTTCACGGATTGGCATGTGCAAATCGATAGAGAATGAACATTTGCCCTTATGGGTTAAGGTATCGACTATCAAAAAGTGAAACAGCTGGCTGGTGGAAAATCATATTAATGATAAAGTTGAGTAACTTCAAAGTTCGTTTCACTGCTATTGTCATGCTCTAAACTACAAAGCGGTGGAAGAGCCAAACCGTTACCGTTTTCTCAGGAAAATATTAAAAAAAAACTCGTTACGTTTGCTCTTTTGGCCTGTATCGAATAACCAATTAGCTGAAGTTATTATTTCCCATTTAATTGTAGGTATTTATTTATATTAGGTAACATTTCAATTTCTTCTTGGGTAAAATATAGAAAAGTTTAGTTACGTTCACAAGAAAATCTACATGTACATAAAATATTTATGAAGAGAATACTTAAAGCGTTATGAAATAATAACCAAGCAGACGTTCAACACCTAAACATAAAACCTGT
The DNA here is from genome assembly GCA_948252205.1 of Orthosia incerta. NCBI lineage: Eukaryota > Metazoa > Arthropoda > Insecta > Lepidoptera > Noctuidae > Orthosia > Orthosia incerta. Next base: position 16,861,054 of record OX411748.1, read on the forward strand.
TGTTCTTAAGCTCGCAGGAAAAAAAATATATAAAATATCTCATCACAATATTTTCTTGTATCGCACGGAGCGATAATAACTTTATGGTGCGTGTGAAATCCCCGGCAATTTGTTCGGTACATGCCCGAGTTCTAGCCCTCATCTCCCAAATGTATCTGTATTTATTACGGCATGCTATGAAAGTCTTTTAAGCTAAAAGAGGACGGGCGCCGAAAACTCAATGCCGACGCTTTGCGACAAGGAAAACGGGGAAATCAAGTTAACTCACACTAGAAGACCTCAATGACACCGTACTGTGGTATGAAAGAAGTTATATCTTTTGCATCTACTAGAAGTATAATTGTTTTTATTATGTCTTTAACAATCTCGGGACTTGGAGGTCCCGATCCTTTGAAAGACGTGCCAAGGGCCCAAGCCAACTCGCAGAGGCCTTGTTAGAGATGTATCATGATATGTGACACCAACTGACGATTATCCTTGTATGCACTAAGTTAGTGCACCCAAGAACAATCCCCGGCTGGTGCAGGACTATTGTTATATATGAAGACAAATATTTGGGACGTTTAGTGGATCGATTGCCTAAAACTATAGAATGACTATTGGCCCCTGTCTGACCACTGTTGAACTACACGGCTATAAAATGGCACTTGTATACTCAATTAATGGGCCCCCATAAACCGTCACTAGCAATTGAGTGACGTAGCGCCAAGGGGGCAACATATACGAGAGAGTGGAGAGGCATACCACGACTATCAGGACAATCCTGGCAGTACGTTCAAGATCCCTGCCAGCATTCTACTGGGTTAACTTCCTTCCTCCGAGCGTTTTTGCTCTTCCAAATCTCCACTCAAGCCAGCCAATTAAGGCAAGAGACAGGTGGGAGCTCTGTTCCACGTCAGTGTTCTGACCGAACGGCCAATAAAGGCAAGCCAGAGGCGAGTGACAAGACTTCTCCCTGGAGATCAGGTCCTTGGGGTCAGCACTGCCCACCAGCTCGCCATAAAGCTGCCCTGCGGATTGTATCTCCCATAGTCTGGCCCATCACCAAAACCCATGTTACGGCAATATAGAATCTACCTAGGGTTAATTATTATGTTTATTACGATAATTTAGTTAATGTAGGTACTAAATAAACTCATAATTTATGTTTATATGAGTTCATTCCATTAGCTTTTCTAGGAATTCTATTTCAAATTACCTTCCTCCATATGACAGTAATTTGTGTAAATGTCACGACAAGTAAATGACCCAAAATTTGTAATTGTCATGTATATTTTTTCAAGAAATTAAGATATAAAATATGTACGTTATTCCCTAAAAAACCAGCCAAGTGCGAGTCGGACTCGCGCACGAAGGGTTCCGTACCATTATCGCAAAAAACGGCAAAAAAAACACGTTTGTTGTATGGGAGACCCACTTAAATATTTATTTTATTCTGTTTTTAGTATTTGTTGTTATAGCGGCAACAGAAATACATCATCTGTGAAAATGTCAACAGTCTAGCTATCACGGTTCATGAGATACAGCCTGGTGACAGACGGACAGACAGACAGACAGACGGATCGCGGAGTCTTAGTAATAGGGTCCTGTTTTTACCCTTTGGGTACGGAACCCTAAAAAAAACATTTAAAACAGTTCGTACGTATTTAACCTACTAAACCTCAAACCAAAAGTATACGTAATAGAATCATAGACTTCATCCATCAATTTCCATCAGGAGTCAAATAATTCATTGCTTAGTTATTTCGATATTAAACGAATCAAATTAAAAACCCTTGTTAAAAAAAGCATTTTAGCTTAATGGTACGTACGTACAAAATAGTTCGTGTACACTAGTCGACGGCACGAACTATTTTGTGCGCAGGGTTAAAATGCATTTTATATCAACCGACAATACGTATGGAAGAGATAGATGCTGTGATGAGCAGTAGGAAGCCAGTTCGCGTACGAATACACACTTTTGCAATTTTTTTGCGAAATGGATAATGATTTATGACGAAACCGAGCGCGCAAAATTTTATAAACAGACCTTTGGCAGTCTAGATATCATGAAAAAACGACTAAATCTATCTGTCCAAAATAAAATTATTTGCATTTTTGAACTACTTATCTATCCCTGTATGGAGGCCGTTTTGCAATTTTCCGTCTTCTTATGGTATTTATTTACGCCCAAAAATGCATTAAAATAAGTGTCGAAATGTGGAACTTTCGACGCACATAACTATCAAATATTTACTTTTTTTACTTTTTCGCTACCATACAGGGCTAGATAATGATGATACAAATTGATATCACCTTTTATTTTGAACGTATATCGTCAAACAGTGGAATAATCCCTAGACTACGTTTGTATGGAAGAATTTTCGACTAGTGTAACCTTAACGTGCATCGTCATCGAAACCAAACGCGTAAGCAAAATTTCAGCTCAATTGGATGGGGACAACTGTTTTAAAATTTAGTTGCAATATTTGACACGGCATTATTAATTTAAAATCTTCTTCTTTTCAGCAAACCCTTTCGTTTGATACCCATATCATGACAGTGCACAAAAAATAACTAGTCCGCCAGCTTGAGCCATCCGCCATATGTGATTTAGAATGACGTCACTTAACTAAACATGCATTGTCATCCAAACTAAACATGTATGCAAAATTTCATCTTAATCGGTTGAGGATAACTGCTTTAAAATTCAGTTGCAATATTTGACACGAACACACTTACATACATACATTGCAAGTTAAATAAAAGTTTGTAAAATAGGTTAAATGTTACGTAACAGTGTGACATAGTCTAAAATTAAAGCATAAAAATATTTTAGTAGATAAAAAGCTATCGAACCGTACCGTTAATATAAACTGAGACAGCGAAGGAATCCTGATTAGAAAGGTCCCTTGCAAGTGTACAACAAATTGGATTCACAGAAAAACAAGGATTGATTCCGAAATAGAAAATCGTTTTATGATTTTGGGTCCGGCACCTATTGCTTGGCCGATATTCTTGGCGACCCAATTCGTTTTGCCGTATTGGCGACGTTCTAGATTGCTGGATCTGTCAAGTTTTATAGTTGTGCAATAAAATCAGTAGGTAATACATTAAGGCCCGATTTATCAATAGTCTGACTAACATTAAACTGAGGAATAAAAATGGCTGTTTGACATATTTTGTATACAAAAGCTGCCAAGCCGCCATTTTTAGGGTTCCGTAGCCAAATGGCAAAAAACGGAACCCTTATGGAATCATCATGTCTGTCTGTCTGTTTGTCTGTCTGTCTGTCCGTATGTCACAGCCACTTTTTTCCGAAACTATAAGAACTATGCTGTTGAAGCTAGGTAAGTAGATGTATTCTGTGAACCGCATTAAGATTTTCACACAAAAATAGAAAAAAAACAATAAATTTAGGAACTGAAACTCATTTTTTTTTTTATCAAACCCATACATACGTGTGGTATATCTATGGATAGGTCTTCAAAAATGATATTGAGATTTCTATTTTTTTTTCTAAACTGAATAGTTTGCGCGAGAGACACTTCCAAAGTGGTAAAATGTGTGTCCCACCCCCCTTTAATTAAAACTAAAAAAAAATATATGATGTAAACTTCCACCGAAAATTGTTCTGAACGAGATCTAATAAGTAGTTTTTGTTTTAATACGTCATAAATCGTAAACCGCAATTTACCAAGTACGGGACCCTTCGTGCGCGAGTCCGACTCGCACTTGGCCGGTTTTTTTTATCCTCAGTTAAAATTTATCAGACTATTGAAAAATCGGGCATAAACACATTAATAGTTGACTAGCATTGGTATGCTGTTTGCTAGTTATTACGTATCTTTATTAAAGCTATCAGGCAATAATTATAGGCATCATCATTATCATTTCAACTGTAATATATCCAGTGCTGAACATAGGCCTACCTTAAGTCCCGCCACATGGATAGGTCCTATGCATCTCGCCTCCAGCGAATTCTCGTAGTCTTACCTAGGTCATCAGTCCACCTAAAGGGGGGCCTTCCAACGGTGAGTCTTCCGATTTGTGGTCGTTTCCAACCTTTCGGTCCCACCGACCATCCGTTCAGCGAGAAATGTGGTCTGCCCACTGCCACATACGTTTGGCGATTCTTCGGGTTATGTCGGTAACCCTGGTCCTCATGCAGATATCTTTATTTATGATTCGATCACGCAATGTAACTCTGAGCATAACCCTCTCCATTGCCTTTATAACTTTAAGCCTTCTGATGAGGCCCATTGTAAACGATCACGATTCGGTTCCATTTATGTCATCACTGGCAATACACAATTTAGACATAGAGGCACCCTAAGTAACTGGTACCTTTTTTTTTTAACACGGTTTTATTAGCTTGGTATGTATCTATGTAACTATGTATCTATGTATCAATGTAACGGAATCTTTGAACGTGATTTTCACCCACATCAAAACGTCGGATTGATTTGAAACTTTGCACGCCTATTAAGGACCGATGACAATGCATTAATTTAGTCAAAGTCAAAGTATTTTTGAAAGTCAAACAAAAATTAAAATTTGCAAGTAATAAAAGTGGATTCTACCGTGCGCGTTTAAATTGTTTGTCCCAAATGCCTTACCAAGATCTTCAGGATTAGCGACTTTTTAGTTCAATTTACCATTAAAGCGTGTTTTTTAGTTTTAGAACAACAATTTAGGATTGAGAAATCAAAATCAATCTGCCTAGCCTTTTCCCAACTATATTGGTGTCAGCTTCCAGTCTTACCGGATTCAGCTAAGTACCAGTGTTTTACATGGAGCAGCTGCCTATTTGACCTCCACAACCCAGTAACTGGGTAACACGGTACCCCTTGGCAAGACTGGTGACAGATCTCATCAAATCAAGTAACTAAATAAATAAAGTACCTACTACTAAAAATAAGGTTAACATTACATCCCTAACTTGTAACTCGCAATAAAGTTTGCTACAAATTATTTATTTAACGTAGTTATCACGGCAGCTTACAGATTGCAGTAACGAAGTTAAACAACGCCAAGCGTTGCATATAAAGTTTCAAATGAAACTTTGTTCTCAAACGGTGCTGACAATATTATACATTAAATGCCACATTGCATTCAAAATGTTTTGAATACGTGCCAAAAATATTTCGAGAAATATAGTGTGGAGTTAAAAATTATGATAAATTAGATGTGACGGATTTCTGGCCTGCCTTGATCAAAAGTTTCCATCTATTATAGGAAATTTTTGCATTTGCCATCGGCTTGCAAACAAGAAGAAGTTTTCACGAATTTGGTTTAAGAACATTTCTATCAGAACTAATATTCACAATCCGATAGAAAAAAAGTCGTTTTAGTAGGTAGGTATCTAGGTATCAAACCTAATATAAATATTTAAAATTAATAACCGTATAGTTCGGACGGGGTACATTTCGAGGCGCGACAAGCATACCTCCGCTGGCTCAGCCGCGACCCATTTTGGACCCCAGATTTACGTCATACGACATCCTAATTAATTACGTAATTATTGATTAAGATACCTAAAGAAACTTATTTGGGGGCGTTAATAAAAACAGTTGGATATAAAGTTTACATGTTAGCGCCAATATATTTTTTAGATTAAGCGCGCAAGTTTATTAATTTACCTTTTTTAATACAAGTGTGTTAATCGCCATTTTGATGACAGAGGTGGTCGAGGCTAAAAAACATAAAAAATGCATATTTGGGATACCCAAACTCCACTGCAGGGGTAGTGGTTTGCTCATCGTTTAATTATTTGACGAATTCATCCATATTTCAAACTAAATAATTAGTGGTAATGAAGTTATTTGTTATCCAAAGTCGAAGTTTCGCGCCAATCGTGTTTGTTTACATTTTTATTTAACACAAATATAATAATAATAATAATAATAATAACGCGGGGGGGGGGGGGGCGCTATTATCGGGCTCTCCATGGGCCCGATGTAGATTTCCCAGCGTCGGTATCCTGGCTACGTTTCGGTGACCTTTTCGGGGAAACTGAAGGTTTTGTCTGTGCAATTATGGACGAAGTTATCCTGACGAATAACTACCGGAGACATATAATGAAGGACGGGACGGTTGACGTGTGTCGGGCATGCCACCGTCCTGGTGAATCCATCAGACATATTATCTCTGGTTGTTCTCGCCTGGCTAACGGCGAGTACTTACACAGACATAACCAAGTGGCCAGGATTATTCACCAGCAACTTGCTTTGAAATACAATCTGGTGGATTCTGAGGTACCGTATTACAAGTATGTGCCCGACCCAGTTCTCGAAAATGACCATGTCACGTTGTACTGGGATCGGTCTATCATCACTGATAGGACTATTGTTGCCAATAAGCCGGATATAGTGGTGATAGACCGATTAGCGCGCCGCACAATGATAATCGATGTCACCATCCCACATGACGAGAACCTCGTGAAAGCTGAGAAAGAGAAACAAATCAAGTATCTCGACTTAGCACACGAGGTTGTCGACATGTGGGATGTGGACTCGGCGATCATTGTGCCGATTGTCGTTACGGCCAACGGCTTGATGGCCAATAGCCTCGATGAACATCTATCGAGGCTGTCATTACACGGTTGGATCAAGGGTCTGATACAGAAGGCAGTACTTCTCGATACGGCTCGCATTGTGAGGAGGTTCCTGTCTCTGAAGCCCTAACCACCGGTAGCTTGGACCCTGTTCCCGATACCGGTTGGCCTCTATTTTTTATATTTTTAAATGTTTTTAAGTTTTCTTTTTATTAATATTTAAAAATGTATAAAGTAAGAACAAGAATAAATAAAGGAAATAATAATAAAAACTTTATTGTCTCAAGTAGAATATGGGTGATATTGTATGTAAAAACGATTAAAAATATGACAATAATGTCTCTAAATATAATTAACAACAAGAAGAAGCCCAGATCTTAACGTAATTAACAAACACCGGTCCAATAACACGTAAAATTCATTACCACTTCTTTATTTATGTTTAAAACTTCCAATTCGTCATTGATATTGTTTTTTTTAATGTAATAGTGGTGTGTCAAAACGATTTTAGCAATCGATTTTTGTTTATACTATCGACTCGATTAATGACTGACTATCCCAAATCGATTCTTATAAAGTAAAATAAACCTGTTTTAGGCATGAAATACAATAAGTACTTAAAATAATTACTATTAATAATTTCTTAAAGTAATCTTAATAGATTTTTGGACATTATTTATCTTAAACCAACTAAACAAATTCATCGAACCGTGGATAATTTGGCGCCGAATTTTCTATCCTATTCCGATCCGATTTGGGGTGGAATGGGATCTACCTCCTAGCGGTCCACCCCAGGCAACGGCACCACGGGCTTGCCTGTGGTACGGCTGAACGATCCCACTTAGCGGTGGTAGGCTCCGCAAGGGGCCGCCTTGCTCGCGACCACCATCCCACCGGAGTCCGCCGCCAAGCAGCTTGCTGTATTCCGTCGGTGTGTGGGAGTGCCAGTGCCTTTGGGGGAGAAGGAGGTTGTCAGTTGCGCTGTTCAGAACCGGTCTTGGTTTCTGAGAATAACTTGCCGGGTAGCTCATTCTGAAGGGTAGCGGGATTCGAAGCACGGTGCCAGCCGTTGGCCGACCGCAGTCAGTAGGGGGCCCAAGTAGCACACCAGCCACGTGGCAAAGGCTGCCCCGCCAACTCGCGAAAAATCCCGGTATGCTCCACCGTGCCAGCTGGAGACTGGATGGGAGGACCCGGTGGCCATATCCGGGGGGGTTCGGGCGTCCCAGCAGTCTCCAAATGAGTTCCCCATAGGTTGAGTTAGTTTTAGTGGTCCACTTGGTTATCTGAGCAGCGCCTCGATAGAAATAATAAAGAAAAGAAATAAGGTTAAACAACGGCTGCACTTCCTCCCACTTAAAGTGCACCTCATTAACATCAGGGGGTTGCACTCTAACCTTGATCCGGTCCACCACCACCTAGACCGCCTGAAGAAGCCGCACCTGTTTTTCCTAACGGAGACGAAGATAACAACCCCGTCGGACGTGGCGTACCTCAACTACCCGGGTTACTCTCTTGAACACAAGTTCAAGAAGCAAGCTGGGGTCTGTGTGTACGTCCGCGATGACATCAGTTGTCGTCGTCTCCGTTGCTTTGAGAAATCGGGTTTTTCTGCCATATGGCTACTTGTGGACACAGGCGTGGAGAAATCTATCTACGTCGGCGTATACCTATCACATAGCAGTGACTCTACAAGGCTATTAAAAAGCGCTGTTGACTAACAGCGCTTTTTAATAGCCTTGTAGAGTCGACTGATGTAGCCCAGCAACGATACCCAACAGCGAAGCTTGTTTTTCTGGGGGACTTCAACGCCCATCATAAGGAGTGGCTGTTCCCGTACCAGAAAACCGACCATGCTGGGTTGGAGGCGCGCAAGTTTGCTTTAACGCTAGATCTTATGGTGGATCCCAGCTGGTGAATATGGCAACGCGGGTACCGGATGTAGACGGCCATACACCCAATTGTTTGGACCTCCTGCTGACAACTGATCCGGGCAGTCATTCAGTATCGGTCTCAGCCTCGCTGGGAACGTCTGACCACTTTCTGGTGAAATCCGTTTCGACCTGCTCTCCTCCAGATGAGAGTCCTAGAGGCACGAGACGAGTATGGCGATACGAGTCAGCAGACTGGGATGAGATGCGGCACTTTTTTGCGTCCTATCCTTGGCGGCATGGGTGCTTCTCCTCGGGTGACCCCTCGTGCTGTGCTGACGTGGTTGCGGACGTGATTCGGCAGGGAATGGAGTATTTTATTCCATTCTCCGACATCCCGCTCGGTCGCAAATCCCGGCCTTGGTATAATGCAGAATGCACCCACACTGAGGCTCGAAAAGAGTCTGCCTACCAAGCCTGGGTCAAGGCCCGCAGCCGCAAAATTAGAGCACGTAGGGTTCGCGCGAGGAAAAGAGCCTTTAATTCTGCCGCCAAGCTCTGCAAGCGGGTTCTGCGTCGGGCACGTTTTGACCATATTGGACGTATCGGGGCCAAGCTGGCATCGCACCCTCCGGGTAGTAAACAGTTTTGGTCCCTGTCTAAAGCGGTTGAAACTTATTTCTGTCGTCCCACTTTACCTCCAATGCTGAAACCTGATGGGATGCTGGCTCACTCTGCAAGTGAGAAAGCAAATTTATTTGCGTCTCTCTTTGCAAGCAATTCACGTCTGGATGCTGGCTCTAAGCAACCACGTAATATACCTCATTGTGACTCTTCGATGCCGGAGATCGCAGTTCACACTAAAGAGGTTCGGAGAGTACTGTGCAGCCTAGACGTGAACAAGGCCAGCGGGCCTGACGGCATTCCAGCGAGAGTATTGAGGCAGTGTGCGCCTGAACTGTCTCCTGTATTGACACGCTTGTTCCGCCTCTCGCTTAAAAAAAGAACGGTGCCAAAATCCTGGAAGCTTGCAAATGTACAACCAGTACCCAAGAAGGGCGACCGTGCAGACCCTGCCCACTACCGTTCGATAGCCATTACCTCCATACTATGTAAGGATATGGAAAGGGTACTGAACAGTAAGTTGCTGACCTACCTTGAAGACAATGAGCTCCTCAGTGACCGTCAATATGGCTTTCGCCGGGGACGGTCAACTGGCGATCTTCTTGTGTTTGTCACGCACTGCTGGGGCGAAGCCATCGAGAAACACGGCGAAGCACTTGCCGTATCGCTCGATATCTCGAAGGACTTCACGACAGGGTCTGGCACGCTAGACTACTCAGCAAGCTTCCTGCTTATGGCATCCCAGCCGGTTTTTGCAGCTGGATATCGGACTTCCTCAGTGAACGGTCGATCCGAGCAGTCGTTGACGGCTGCTCCTCTGACCTTATGGCTATTAATGCCGGTCAGGGGTCAGTTCTCTCTGCAACTCTTTTCCTGCTGCACATCAATGACCTACTTCTGCCTGGTATTGTTGGGTACGCAGATGACAGTACTGTTTCAGAGAGATACATGTCCAGCGCAAAAACCGGCGGGGATGAAGTTCGTTCCATGAGAGAGGCTATGGTGGAGCGTACTGATTTGACCTTAAGTCTTGTCTCCCGTTGGGGTGACGACAATCTGGTCTCTTTTAACGCCACCAAAACACAGGCATGTCTTTTTACCGCAAAAAGGACTAGTTTCATTCAAACGCCTACTTTTCGGGGTGCAACTGTTCCTGTTACTGATCGGCTCGAGCTCCTTGGCATGGAGTTGACATCCAGTCTCAACTTCGGCGCCTCCATCGAGTACAAAGCCCAAATTGCGGCAAAGAAACTGCGCGTCCTAAACAGAGTGAAGCGATACTTTATGCCTGGACAGCTATTAACTCTTTACAAAGCGCAAGTCCGATCCTGCATGGAGTATTGCAGCCACCTCTGGGATGGCTCAGCTAAATATCAGCTTGCCGCGCTTGACTCGGTGGAACGCAGAGCTAAGAGACTAATTGGCGACGTCAAACTGGTGGATGCTAAGCTTCACAGCTTAACTCATCGCCGTAAGGTTGCCTGCTTGTCGGTATTCTACAGACTGTATTTTGGCGAGTGTGCTCATGAACTCCACGACTTCATCCCACCGGCCCCCTTCTACCATCGGACATCTAGACGCACTGCAAGTTTCCATCCTCACCTAGTTGCTATTCCACCAATTCGCACCAAGCGCTTCCAAACATCCTTCATAATGCGCACTGCAAAAGAGTGGAACTCACTGCCTGCGTCTGTGTTTCCGAACGCATACAACCCGAATCTCTTCAAAGTTAGAGTGAACAGGCTACTTCTGGGTAAGCTCACTCCATCGTCGACTTTGTCTCTGTCACCTCTGACCTAGACTAGAGTCAAGAGCAAACCCATCTCAAATAATAAAAAAAAAAAACAAAATTTAAATTCGGAATGTGCTCGCTATTCAAAAATATTTTGTATAAAAATAATAATGATTGACTTTTAATGTTTGTTAGTCTCAGAAGTATACAGAGTGCCTAGTATATTTTTATGTAAGTATGTGACGCAAGCGTAGATAAATTTAGTTTCGGGGTACCAACCATTTTATGATTATTTGTTACTTTGTAATGAGTGTCGTGGTGGCGCAGTGGCTAAAAGCCTCGCTCTGCCAGAGGGCATGGGTTCAAACCCGGGCAAAGACCAATGTGTCTTTTTCAAATTCATTTACTGTACTTTCTAAGTATATCTTGGATATCGTTGACAAAGGTAAAGGAAAACATCATGAAGTAACCTGGTCTTATATAATGCGGGTTGGCGTCTAACCCGCTTTGAGCAAGCGTGGTGATTAATGCTCGGGCCTTCTCTGTATGAGAAGAGGCCTTTACCCTGCAGTGGGACAGTTATAGGCTGGTACTATTATTATATTGAGTAATGAGTTGAGTATGGTATGTTTAGGTTTTGCATTCAGTCGAGTCTGTTGTAATGTTATGATCATTGGTTACCTACCATAGATACTTTTTAGGATGCCGTACCCAAAGGGTATAAACGGGACCCTATTACTTAGACTTCACGGTCCATCTGTCTGTATGTCTGTCTGTCACCAGGCTGTATCTCATGAACCGTAATAGCTAGACAGTAGTTTTCCAAATGATGTATTTCTGTTGCCGCTATAACTACTAAATAAATATAAAATACTAAAAACAGAATAAAATCAATATTTATTTATTTAATATTTATATTTTCCCATACAGCAAACGCGTTTTTTTGCCGTTTTTTGGGATAATGATACGGAACCCTTCGTGCGCGAGTACGACTCGCACTTGGCCGGTTTTTAGAAGTTTATTTTCGGTTTAAGAACATAGTTTGGTTTGTATTTACTTCTGAATTCCCCAAAACAATTAATATTAATAACCTTGTGCGTATTTTGAGTGATGTGTGAGTTATGGCATGGTTGTCAACCAACTAAGCTGAAAATGGAAATCCAAAATGGCGCTGACGATAATTTGATTTTCATTATTGGGAAATTTTAATGGTTTTTCCGACAAAAGGTGGTTAACTTTTCTTTTTTTGAGCTTCATTTTCTTGGTTTCCGTGTATCTAAACAACGAATCATCATCTTCTGCCTAGCCTTTTCCCAACTATATTGGGGTCGGCTACCAGTCTTACCAGATTCAGCTAAGTACTAGTGTTTTACATGGAGCGACTGCCTATCTGACCTCCACAACCCAGTAACTGGGTAACACGATACCTCTTGGCTAGACTGGTGTCAGATCTCAAGCTTCTGACTACCCGTAACGACTGTCAAAAATCTTCTAATGACAGCCGGGACCAACGGCTTAGCGTGCTTTCCGAGGCACCGAGGAAACTCGGTATGTTGAAATGGTCACCCATCCACGGACCGACCTCGTCAAGTGTTGCTTAACCTTGATGATCGACCCGTATGGCTGTTATTATTTAGCCACGAGCTCCTCCTAACGAGTATCTAAATAATAACGAATATGGGTGTAAAATGAAAATCCAAAATGGCGACGACGAAAATTTGTTAACTTTTCGTCATAGGTGTCATTTTCATAGTTTTCTGGGTCGCTAATAACAAATACAAGCTTTAAAATCGAAACATAGCTAACATAATAAATAGCTTTGAATAGCCGCCATCTTTAATTTGTAAATTAAGAGAATGTGCCAGCCCTTAACTTATGTATATATTAAGTTGTCGTAATGCAGCTTGGTACGTATGCAGATGCACCGCCTTTTTAGATTTATTTTGAAAAAATTTTCTGGATCACCACCCTCGAAAATCATGTTCATGACTTCCATTACGATAAATTGTATGGTCGACATCTTAGATTTTAACTATCAGCCCTTTCTCGATTGACAACCATGCCATAACAGCTGGCTTCGTAAGGATCCGCGCAAGTGTACCAGTTCCTCCCTACGCCTACTTATCATACGTAGATATACTCGTGTTTATACTGTTCATTCTGTATAAAACCTTCTAAAAAGATTAAAATAAAACTCTCTTTTATACTAAATTGTATCCGATAAAATATTTTGAATACCGACCACATTCCGAATTTGAATTTTGAATTCTTGTACGTAATGATAATTCGGCGCGAAATTAGCCGCGAATCCGATATTTTTTCTCAAAATACTGTTAAGATAACATTATGAAAGCATTTATGTATAGTTATTACTATAAGTTGTTATTCTATTTTATGCCTATAAAAGAATTTGTTCTAATTTTAAAACAATTCATTTTTGATAGTCAAAGTCAAAAAAAGTCAAATCACTTTATTTCAAGTAGGCCAGTTACAGGCACTTTTGAATTGTCAATCACTCATTTATTTAAATGAACCGAGTTGATCGAAATAATTTAAAATTATCGTTTGATACACGTAATCGATTAGGCTGAATGCAATTTTTATCGATTATGAGACGGATGAATGGACAGCACAAAAAAAAACAACACCAAAGAAATGTCATGATGCAAGGTTGCATCCAATTTTTATGCAATTTTTTCCAGATATTGGTTGTTTTTTTATGAACTATTTTATGAAAAATTGGGTACCTAAGGACGTAAATAAAATGAGTATATCTTTATTTTGTTGTTTTGTATCTTTTCAGCAAGCGAAAAGGTTGTTTATGCATATATTTTGAGCAAATCTTAATTATTTACCGTTTGGAAAGGTGTAGTAATTCGTATTTTGTACACATTTTGCAGTATACTGACGCGGTTTAACCGACCTCAACATGTAAATAAAGATATTTTTTACAAATTTACTGTGTAAAATAGCTGCGTAAACTTATTTTTATGAATAAATTCGAATGTTGAAAGTTCAAGTAAATTCCCGAGTTTCATGACGTAATTTGCAACAACCTGTCGACTCAGCTGGTATGTCATGTGTCAAAATCTTGTCGAGCAGAGTGGTTAAAGTAACTTGGCAGGTAATTCTTTTAAAGAATTCTGAAAAGAGATTGCATGTTTACCCCTAATTTAATCATATGCATACTACACGCGTCATGCAAAATGAAAACAACACCCACCATACACTACGTCTACCAAAATCTTTACCATGATAAGTTTAGGTACCTACGACCCTACTATCAAAATGGAAAACATTCAAACAATCGTACTTTCCTTTTTATCTCCCTTATGCCAATCGAAAAGTTGCCACAGCATCGCCTAGTTTTCTTACTGCAGCGCGTTCAGTATTGGACACCGGCGTTTTTAAAACTTTCGTAAAATATTGAAAAAACTTTCAACGATATCTTTATAGTTCGGCAGTTAAAGTTGTCATATTGGAAAACATGGGCATTAAAATAACTAGATTGAAGCACTTAAGTGGGATTGCTTCTGGAGAATATTGCTTGGGTGAATATTTTAGAATATTTTTATTGTGGTTGTAGTAGCTTCCATGCCCTTGTAAAGTAAATTTGAGAACGTCCCTTTAATGTGATGATGGGAGTATCTATACACCCGCGACTGCGACCCTCTACCCCCCCGTCAAATTCCAGTGGACAACCTGCCCCCGAGAAGTGAAATACGGTTTAGCGATACGCCCGATATTCTATTGTACCTTAAAGCAAAATGATTCATTAATGCATAAAAATAAATTTGCTCTTAAAATAACATCTCTAGTAAATATATAATACAAAAGAGACTTAAAACAATCATAAAGTCACAATATCGTAAAACTTACAGAAAATAAAATATTATAGATCCACCAAACAAAGAAAATACTTAATTTTATTAAATTCTCGTAAACCCAAAGGGCAAAGTCGTAAATAGCAGAATAAGAAAGTTACAGACCTTTGTGTAAAACTTAAGTTTATTTTTAAAACCTAACAAATTAAATATACCATCTAAAACTTTAAACAAAGACGACTTCTAGTCAGCCAATGTTAATAATTATATTTCTTTTTAATAAGTTAAGTTTAGATCAAACAAAGAATTTTAATAGTTTTAGAGAAGTTGTAAACCTAAGGCTATTTTCAAATTCTTCTAAGATAAAAGAATGTCAAATAAATTCGAGACTTTAAGTGAATAACAGTAGTCCATCAGACCGAATTTCGGTCACTATGGCCAATCTGAGCGGTGACTAGCCATCCCGGGAGATAGTAGTTATTTTGTATTTGTCGTTAGCTGATAACACAACATTTCCAAAATATTGCACGCTTATTTCAATGTATATCACTCTCTTACTCGACTCGTATCTAACTCTTCTCGTAAACGAAGCATCAAAAATACAGCTCACGAAAACATAACACACAGAAAATATTATTCAAATACATGTAAGGTATTGAAAACACAACACCGCCACGGGGTGAAACTCCGTTGCCGCGATGAATCGCGGCTCGACGGACAGAGCTCCGGTAGGATCTCATGGCGACATGGAGAGAGAGACTGTCGCAACCCAGCGCTGGGCACGCCACTATTGGGGCGATAAGGCCCTTCTTTGAGGAGTGGCTTGAGAGGCACCACGGTGTCCTCACCTTTCGCCTGACGCAGGTCCTCACCGGACACGGCTATTGCGGGAGGTTCCTGTTCTGTATAAGGCGGGAGGAAACGCCCGGGTGTCAACATTATGTGGATCGCCTGGAGAGCACGGTGGAGCATATGGGGGAGGTCCCGTTTGGGTGGAGCACCACCGTGACCTCGTGGAGGCGATCGGCGGTGGTGACCTCTCGCGTCCGGCCCTTGTTCAAGATCATGATACGGAGCGAGAGGGCATAGGAAGCCGTCACCTCCGTCTGCGAAGCGGTAATGTTCGCGAAGGAGTTGGAACGCGTGAGGGAGATGCAACGGAGGCCATCATCACGCCCACCGAAGAAAACGCCCTGGGCGCCGGGAGTCGCAAGCCGATTCCCGGCCACCGTAGGTGCGGGTTTGCGGACGACGAGTAATTGGTAGCTCGCTGTCCTATAAGAACCAGGCCCGAGTCGATGGCGCGTTGTATGTTCCACGCGCGCCTCAAAGAGATGTCAGCAAAAACTGACAGGGTCGCTAGGACCGATGCCTGTCAGGGTCGCGGATAAATTTGAAAAAAGTTACCACTGCCCTGGCTCAAGCAATTGAAGGAACACGGGTGGGTTTAAGGCAGTAAAAGTCTGATACCCACTTCACCCAGAGCGGGAGAAGTCATTGATTGATTTCCCAAAACAAAAAAGAATCATCAGTTGAGTAATTACTATTATTCTCTGCATAGACGTGAACAGCACTCCATTTTGAAACATACGTTAAAATCTGCATAAAAGCTACCGCAACTCAAATAAACCTCAACTTCACAGTACATTTCCCGTCATTTGCCACTTGTGCTTACAAGTGGACGTTTGTAAACGTAACACGAAGTACGTACGACCACTAAAATCTTTGCTATGGGAAATGATCTGAGAAGTAGATTGCTAACATATCTAGCTTAGATACTTTACGTTTTTTTTTTCTAGTATCTTACTTATAAATGTGAAAGTTTGGATGGATATGTGTTTGTTACTCAACCACGCCAGAACGGCTGAACGGATCTCGATGAAATTTGGCACAGAGATAGATTATAGTTTAGAATAGCACATAGGCTACTTTTCATCTCCATATAATGTTCCCTTGGGGTGATAAAACACTTTTCACGCGGGCGAAGCCGCTTTCAGAAGCTAGTGTTTTAGTAAAATGTAAAGAAAGAGTATTTTTCTTTGATACACTATCAAATTTGAACCAGATAGTAATAGAAATAGAAATGCATTTATAATTCATAAAATAGTAACGGAACTTACAAGTAACTAAACCAATTTAAAGCAAAAAACAGTAGTTATTTAGGTCACTAAAATCACGGCCAAAGCCTTACAACATTATTTTCTCCGACAAACAAAATCATATTTTTCTCCAACATCCAAGTCCGGTGACTAACACGGTTTTCCTTTAATCACCTCACGACGAAAAGGTCCAACAAATCTCTCAGGTACACCGTATTACTTAACTAAAGGAGCAAAGACCAAACGGAACTGAGGGCAGAAAATATAGTCCATAATTTAATACGTCTAAAGGGTAGATATCTTTTTAGGGGTACACGACAAAAAGGCGCAACCCTTATTGAATGGAAGGTCCACATTATTCACACATTATATTCGGACGACAATATAAACGTAGGCATAATGGGATTGAGTTTTATTTTCGTGATGTTAAACATATTTTTTTCCACAGAATATACTGTCGTGTTGAGCACATTGTTTGGGAAATGACAGCGCTTTTTTCAGGACAGCCTTTGATGAATATAATACACAGTATTTGTGTGGGATGGTAAATGTAAACATGTTTAAACGTCTTCAATGAGATTACTGACTGGCTTGCTACATTAATTATGTACAAAATATCTAACAATATCGCCTCTATAATATAAAATATAACAATGAACAAGACCCATTGTTAAATTTTCAAGAACTCGGCACGTAATCCGAGCTTAATAGTACAGCGAACGATTTTTCAATCACGTTAGAAAATTGCATTTTTCTTCTTTGATGAAGCACCTCACTATTAATCTTACTATACGAAGACATAATCCGGCGAAAGGAGCGGTTAAACTTCACAGATTTCGATAAATAAGTGTCGCTGACTGGAATACTGTGACTTGTGAGTTTTTGAAAAACGATATCTTTGTAAAGTTACCCTGAAGCAGTAAAACATACTTATTTTTAAGCTCCTTCCTCTTACGATTAAGCCTTCAAGTCACATACAGTGGCAACGAGCTGATTTAAAATGAAAGATGAAAGGGAGTTGAGTCTTTATTTTGTTGATGCTACACCCTGAATGGGATTATATATTACTGATACATTACAGGTTTATTTCAATCGCACGAAATAAAAATAAGTCTGAAAGCAGAGATAAGAGTTCTCACTTACGTTCTCTTCTATCAACATTCTTTTGCAGTGATGTCTCGAAAATATTTGTTGGATTATCCTTTTAAACATGCGCAAATTCTTTTCCTCACTTAATAGGAAAAATCGATAAAGTAAGGTTTCAGTCATCATCATCATCATCATCCACAGCCCGACTTCGCCCACTGCTGAGCATAGGCCTCTCTCTTCTTGTACCAATCACCAAGTTCCCGTGCGAACCTCATCCAGGTTCTACCCGCAATGGCAACAATGTCATCTGCCCATCTCGCCGCTGGACGACCAATACTTCTTCCAGTCCTTGGACGACATTCAGTCACCACCTTACTCCACCTATCATTACCGCGCCTTGCCAAGCTTTCAGTACCTACCGTAAAATAAGATCCGTTTTTATTGTAAAACTAGCTGTTACCCGCGGCTTCCCTCCCGTGGACCACCACACAGGACCCGTTTTCAGGATAAATAAATAGCCTATGTTACTCAGGAATAATGTAGCTTTCTATTGGTGAAAGAATTTTTTAAATCGGTCCAGTAGTTTCGGAGCCTATTCGGTACAAACAAACAAAAAAATCTTTCCTCTTTATAATATTAGTATAGATAGGGCAGCGTTCACGTAGCTACTACATTCTGATTTGTAACACTCACCTTAAACTTTGAGAAATGACGGAATCAAAATAAAGTAGGACATAAAAAAATCAATAGGTATATTAAGGTCGTAAAAACCTCGAACCTATCAAATCAGCGTGATTTTATGATTTCCATAAAACACGGTCGATTGGTTTTCTTTTGCAATTTCTTATATTGCACCGAGGAAAGTTTGATCAATTAAAATTTTACTTGGCCCGGTGTGAATTCTAAAAAAACCTATTAACATAAAACATTCGTTATTTTCAAGGCGAAGAAGTTTTATGGTTTGTAAAATATTGAGGGCATAAATAAAGCGGCTGTCTTGTATAACAGCACGTCCCCGCACCTCGGCTCTACGAAGAGTCGTATTTTATCTCGGATTCTCTTATTCGTGAAAAATAAAAAATATGGATATAAAATTGCCAACGTGCACAGTTTTGGGACGCTGGTTACCGTCCCGTGAGGCAGTTCGTAATTGGAGATAGTTTTATATGGACTTAAGTGTGCTTACTGGCAATTTTTATGATTACTTAATAAATAACTTACGAGTTTTCTCGTTAAGAATTTTCTAACTTTGCCTGAAAGTCTTGAACAACAACCTCGGTAGACTGTGTTTGTTTTTCATTTAGTTATTTTACCGCAAGAGTTATGTTCGCGACGACGCACGTATACCCACATATGAATTTTAAAAGCGTCCCCAATAGTTTACGTTCTTTTCCCCTGGGGGTTGTAAATCGTTATTTCACGGGGTACGGGGTTAATGTCGCTCGTCTTTGGGTTTGTTCCAGTATTTTGCCGAGTTATTGCTAAGGTCTGCGCCCTATCAAAGATGTCTTGGGAGTGATTTTCTTGCAGTTTTTAGCTAAAACATACATACCCACCCATCATAATATTTGCTTTATTATTTGTTTTGCAACGTAAGCACGGTTTGTCTTACAAAACTCTTGATCAGTATAAGTTACGATCCTTGTTGTAACTTTATTCCCTAGCCAAACCTTTCATCTCAGAAAGTAATCAAAAACTTTCTTCGATAAAAAAAAACTAATCATAGCTAGCTAAGTTAATTCGTCACTTCTAGCAAAAAATCTTATTTTAGTGATGACAAACTAACGCACAAGACTGACGAATTGATAAAACTTTCTCACAAATAAAAGTACTTGCGATGCGAAATGCTTCTGGTTAAAGTAACAACAACAAAAAAAAAAGCAAAATAGATTACTCCGGACATTCACAATATATAGCAAATTTTTTGAAATTGTGAAGAAATACATAGGTCTGATGGTGTGATTATATTAAACGCATAACAAATAAAAACAAATGTTAGTTAGATAAGCAACTGTTTTCTTTTGACGGTACTTACCTGTCAAAAAGAGCAAAGGGGATCAGACCGGAATGTCAAAGTTTATATTGGATCAGAAAGGAATTAATAAAAAAAAACCAGCAGGGGATCAGATCGAGGGGATCCGACCTGAACAAATCATCGGAACATGGTGGACATCCCACTGTTACGCACTAAACATTTTGGGAATACTTTAATTGATTATGACGTGGAGAGGGAGCGCAGGGCATTGGCGGTCCGCGGAAACAAGTTGGTACGCAGATTTTTTCATTGTACCGATCAGGCCAAGGCCTGTACACGGGCAGTATGTGGTTCAGTTCGCGAGGACCGCTCAGTGCCTTGCGCGTCTAATATGACAATGTTTTCAGGATGATGTTGAAACTCCCTCGTTTCTGTAGTGCCTCGGGGATGTTTGCCCGATCGCGTACAGATGGTTTCCATGCTATCATCAGGAAAAAGGTGGCATCGCTTGTGAGGAGGATATTGTGGAGTGGCAAAAACATCCTAAAAGTCGTGGCTGTGGACCCAAGAGCTCCTGTCTTCTCATGCAGAATCATTGTCCGCATGAAATTCCTCGTAAGTACATGACTCACTAAGTTGTTTCTGTTGTTTAATTTGTTACAACTAACAAAAATGGTTCCTATTTATTATTTATTTATTGTATTCTTTATAGTACACCACAAAAATATATATACAGTACAAATAATCATAAAAGCAAGTATACAATGGGCGGTCTTATCGCACAGGGCAATCTCTTACAGACAACTTTTGTTGTTGTCCCAAATAAAACAATTTATTGATTATATTTATTTAATTGCACATACCGCTAAGGAGTGGAATTTCCTGACGGAGTCTGTGTTTCCTGGTAGCTAAAACCCTGGTATATTTAAGTCAAGAGCAAATAGGTTACTTCTAGGCAAGCGTGTTTCGTCAGTTCGTGAGATACTGGACAAACACAAGCCTATCAATATAAGGAAAAAAACTTACCTTAGGAAAAATGAGAAATTGTTCGGCGTTTGAGCAGTAGGCGTCGGCTTCGTCGGCGTCGGCATTTACGATTTAAATGGGCCGTCCTATCAAAACAGAGGCCCGGACGTAAAGATTCCGGATTTCGTTTTGGCAACGTGATTTGCCCGTAGTTTGATTTGATTTCTAGATTGATTTTAAATCGTGTTTTTGGAAGTTATTACGTTGCGAAATCGTTTCATTAATGTATTTTTAGCACTAAAACAAAGTAGATACCAAATTCTTTTAAAAGAAAAGGTACCAAGTTCATTTTATTATGTTGGATGGCAATTACGAAGAGACCGCCGCGTAAGTGGTCGTCACCGCCTACGCTTAAAGACAATACAAGTGACATCACATACATGTTTGTATCTGATGTTGCCACATGAGACATTAAGATAATTATGTCCATTGCACATTAGAAACGAAACAAGTTTTTCATTCCTGTTCTCCCATTTTCATGATTGCAATTCTGCAAATAGCAACCGCTATGATTTTTCATTCAGAAGGTGTGTAAAGTTTAAAAAAATATTTAGTAATAACCTAGTTGTATACTATGTGTGCAGTTGTTATATCAAAATCATTTCATAAAAGGCTGCCACAGACAAGTATGACGTGCCATTGTGATAATGATATGATAAATTTGTACCAAGCAAGACGGGCTGGTCAACCACCACCAATAGATACCAATATCTATAGCAACGCGTCGTCGCATCAGTGTCGTGCCTTGGTGCGGGATCCTTAAATAATTTTGTTTAAAACATACTTAAATGTAGCGGTCTAAAAACTGCATTCATATAATTTTTTTTTATTGGTAGGCTTGCGCTTGACCACTATATCACCTGATGGTAAGCGATGATGTGGTCGACGTGAAGTACGCTTGCCTAGAAGAAACCTATTCACTCTTGACTTAAAGACTCCCAGGTTGTAGCCATCAGGAAATACAGACTCCGGCAGGGAATTCCACTCCTTTGCCGTACGCATAATAAAAGTATTCCCAAAACGTTTGGTGCGTATGGGTGGGATGTCCACCATGTACCGATGATGCATCGCCGTACATCTTGTAGTCCGATGATAGAACGGGCTAGGAGGCATTAGTTCATGTAATTCCAACGCACACTCCCCGAAATGTAACCGATAAAAAACCGACGCTGTTTTTTTTTTGGGTGGGAAATCATCCAATGACTTCTCCCACTCTGGGTGAAGCGGGAGGGCGTGTCAGACTTTTACTGACTAAAACCCACCCGTTTTCCTTCAGTTGCTTGAGCCAGGGCCACGGTAAGTTTTTTCAAATTTATCCGCGACCCAGACAGGCATCGGCCCTAGCGGACCCCGTCAATTTTGCTGACATCTCTTTGAGGCGCGCGTGGAACACTACGCGCCGTCGCCTCGGGCCTGTCCTTATCGGGCGGCGAGCTACCCATTACTCGCCGTCCGCAAGCCGGCGCCTACGGTAGGCTGGCAACCCTGCGTCGATGTTTGAGGTTCTGAAGCCTAGATTCGACGAGTACTTCATTGCCAATGAGCCTCTTGGCCCGTTTTTCGATCGACTCAAGTGCATCCATCTGGTAATTGGCAGATCCGTCCCAGAGATGGGAGCAGTACTCCATGCATGATCAAACTTGCGCTGTATATAAGTTGAGCAACTGTTCTGGCGTGAAGTACCGTCTCACCTTCGCGAGGATCCCCAATTTTTTGGTAGCCAGCAGAGCTTTTGCCTCAATGAATGGACCGAAATTGAGCGTCGATGTCAACGTAATGCCAAGAACCTCAAGATGGTCCATTATCGGCACGGTTACACCTCGAAAAGAAGGAACCGGGTGGAATTGACTCCTTTTAGTGGAAAAAAGACACGCCTGGGTCTTAGCAGCATTGAACTTGACCAGATTGGCATCGCCCTATTCGGAGACTGCCTTCAAGGACAGATTCAAGCGCCCAACCATGGCCTCCCGGAGAGACTGGATCTGAGGTCCAGTGGCGCGCACGTCGGACACGTACGAGTATCTCTCAGCAACAGTGCTGTCGTCCGCATACCCAAAGGTGCCGGGTTTTAGCAGATCGTTTATGTGCAGCAAGAACAATGTTGCTGAGAGTACCGACCCCTGAGGGACCCGGCATTAATACACAGTTGGTCAGATGAGCGGTCATCAATTACCACTCGAATGGACTGGTTCCTCAGGAAGTCTGCAATCCAATCGCACAGACCACTGGGCAGACCGAATGCAGGAAGCTTATCAATAAGGCTTTCATGCCAGACCCTGTCAAAAGCCTTCGAGATGTCGAGGGAGACGGCAAGCGCTTCCCCGTGCCTCTCGATGGCCTCACTCCAGATGTGAATGGCATACGCTAGAAGATCCCCAGTTGACCAATTTTGGCGGAAGCCATATTGGCTGTCACTGAGGATGTCATTAGCTTCTAGGTATGCCAGGAGCTTAGAGTTGAGAACTCGTTCCATACTCTTGCAGTGGATGGACGTTATTGAAATGGGCCTGCAGTTGGACGGGTCAGCCCGACTGCCCTTCTTGGGCACAGGCTGAACGTTAACTTGCTTCCAAGCATTCGGCACTTTTCCCGTCTCATACGAAAGGCGAAACAGGTGTGTTAGGATAGGAGTCTGTTCAGGCGCACAGGTTCTGAGAACAATTGCCGGAATCCCGTCGGGGCCACTAGCTTTGTTCACGTCAAGATTGCGCAGCACCCTACGAACGTCCTTTTGATGGCTGCGAATGTCCGACATACTCGTCTCGCATCCAGATAACAGATGTCGTCTCGGGCGTACATGCATACACCCGCGCGTTGTTTAAAATTGTGCTCCAGGGTATACCCTGGGTATGTTAGGTACGATATGCTTTGCCTGCAATGGAACCGCCATCTCGACCCATCTCTTGAAGTGGCTACACCGAGCATCGCACCGGAACACGGTTAGGCCGCTTGGCGGTACGTCTTTGCCCGGTGGGTGGTCGCAAGCCATCGGCCGAAGCCTACCACCAGTTTTTGTCACCTGATTAGCACCACCCGGGGACCACGTGTAGGGTATCGTATGAGGTACTTTCCTACGGACGTGGGTGACTCGGCCCCCAAAAATTCATTGAACTATAGCAATCACCAACTACATCCCTTCACAAGTATACCAAGCTAACAAACAAACGATGGCTGAGATTGAACGAAATATATGAAAGTTTAGTAGCGGAGCGGGCCTAGTGACGCTCTATTATAATTTGGCCTGTCCTAAGAAAACAGAGGAGGGCTCGCCAGGCATTCACCCTTCATTATGCCCTCGTAACTTGTTTGTAGGTAGTTTGATTTTATTATCAGTTTCATATTGGGTATATGGTGATTTTGTTACTGTTTGAATAAATTGCCGAACATAGAATGAAGGTCGAAGACTAAGTTTTACATTTTTTTCGAATAAAATATCAATTTTATAATAGAAAAGTTTTCGTTATTATTTAGTTTTGTTTCGTTATAGACAGTTACTTTTTTGTTTTCGAGGAAATCTTCTAAGGGCTCCTGAGAAGGTGGGATTCTTAACTTAAACCACTCCATTAGTTACTGTCATCACATGAAATGGGGCTCCGTGTTCTCTTAGGCTCAGTTTTAGGATCCGTAGTTAACTTAACCAATGGTAAAATATTCTGACCAATGGTTATACATTTCGGAAAAACACAATTATTTCAGTTGTTAGCCTCACAAATGTCCAAATAAGTTGGAGAGTTAATTATTTGACAGTTTGTTAGACAAAAAATTGACGAAAAAACGCGTTTTACCGAATTTTGAAACCATTGGTTAGCATAATTATTTAACCATTGGTTGAATTAACTACCGATCAAAAAACTGGGCCTTTGAAGAAAACCCCGAAACCCTGTCTACTGCCTTACTACAAAAATATTTTGAGTCAGTAAGGTTGCCTGCACCAGGGCGCACCAGGAATATTAATAAGCATCGTCGGGTGACGATGCTTATTAGATAGCAAAAAGAGCCTTCAGGGGTCTGAAGGCTCTTTTTACGGACCCTAATTTAGTCAATGAGATTAACGCTGTTGAAGCTAGATTGAAAAATCGTAGGTATTTAAAAACGTTATTCAAATTAGCACGAGAGCACCAGGCTGAAGAAATCTTGGATAGATACTAAGGTCTTTGTAACCATTAACTCCATTGTGTAAAGGCTTCCGCAGTCAGGTACGTTGCTATACGATGGAATATACGCATTTTTGGGTACATTTGTATAATATTGCTTTAGATGCAACGTTGTCACATTGTCTCGTCCCAACTGTCTGCAGGAGCGTACCAAAACGTTCTCAGCAATTTGTATTACAATTACCTATCTGCATAATACAAAGCTGAAACATAGCTTAAAATGTAACTAAAGGAACAACATTGAAAACTATTCTCTCACGATTCAATCGTTAATTCCCGACATAAAACTGAGTTGTTAAACTTTCCCTACTTTACGGGCTGTGTTAATTACAAAAGCCAACGGTTCCCGCTTACAATGTGTGAAATAATTTGTAGATAAATTATTTATGCAGCGCCAATGTTCATCAAAGTTGAGGAAGACAAATTGAAATTAAATTTGATTTGATGGTGATGATGGTTACGTTACATAGTAAAGTAATATGCAGTATCATTATTATAACACTAGCTTCTGCCCGTGGCTTCGCCCACGTAATAAGTGTTATATCATCCCAAGGGAATACAAAATCCTACGTCATTTCCAAATACCAACTTGATGCACTAGAGACGATCGAAAAGCGGGCCAAGAGGCTCATCGGCGATGAGGCATTGGTTAAGTCAAAGCTCCAGAGCCTTGAACATCGTCGCCGAGTTGCCAGCTTGTCGGTTTTTTATCGATTACATTTCGGGGAGTGTGCGATGGAATTGCATAATCTAATTCCGCCCAGCCCGTTTCATCATCGGACTACCAGACGTACGGCGATGCGCCATCGGTACATGGTGGACATCCCACCTATACACACTAAACGTTTTGAGAATACTTTTAGTATGCGTACAGCTAAGGAGTGGAATTCCCTGCCGGAGTCTGTGTTTCCCGATAGCTACAACCTAGGTGTCTTTAAGTCAAGAGTGAATAGTTTACTTCTAGGCGAGCGTCATGGCTTACCATCAGGTGAGATGGTGGTCAAGCGCGAGCCTATATAAGATAAAAAAGGGTCTTAAACTATCTCCATGCCAAATTTCATCTAAATCGATTTAGTAGATCCAGATATTACTTCCCCCTACAAGCTCACAAACTCACAAAATTTACCTCTTTATAATATTCATATTAGTATAGATATAAGCACGCCTCTATTCCACGAAGGGTTAGGCAGAGATGTGCCTGTAGTTGCTATACCATCATTTTACCAGCTGTGCGCGAGCTCATTGTCAACTATACAGGTTGAGACTTCTAGTGGGCGTGGATGACCAAATTCGAAACTACGAGGAATAGCGAAAAACACACAAAGGAGTCACGGGGCCAATTTTGATGAAAACTAAAACTGCATCTTGGGATTTTTAGAAAAATCAATATTCCTAGCCAGGAATCGAACTCGTTGATTTAAAAAAAAACACGTGCTGTATTATTACACTTTTTGATAGTGTCGCTAATAAGGATCACATTCTGTGAAGTAACGACCGACGGCAAACTTAAAGAAAGGGCTCATTTTTAACAAAATATATTTATGTGGAGTTAAATCAAAAATCAGCATCTTTGTTTCAGGGAAAAACTAATTTTCCCTGAAACAAAGTTGTTCTACGACGTCCGAGATAAGTAAGAACTTTTCCGAAAGACATAATCTGATTAGCCTAAGATAATCTACGTAGCTTGGCCTAATATGAAAGCCCGCCAGCTAGGTCAAATCGGTTTGTAATTAAACTTTAATGTTACAGTAATTATTTGACTCTTTGGGATTGTAAAGTGTTGTTTTAATTTCATTAAATTTCTTAATGCTGGCTTCCCTTCTGATTTGTTGACACAGTTGCATGTCGCAAATACAACGTTGTCCTATCCCAAAGATCGAGTGATTGTGGCATAACCCGAAAAATTCCCAAACTTAAGTGGCAGTGGGTAGCTCAAATTGCTAGGAGAACGAATGGTTGATGGGGTTGAAAAGTTCTGAAGTGGTGACCGGGTACCAAAAGACACATCGTTGGAAGTGCACCGATGACCGGCAGGCTTATTACATATCTTTTGCAAGAGCAAAACTATAGCGATTTTTTCGCAATAATTGCTCTTCCATACAGAAGTTTTAGAGATGTTGGCGGTTTTTTTTTAAATTAAGTGCATTTGTAGGACCTACAATACCTACACTGCAGGTAATGCCGACTTTTATAACATTAAGCGATTGATCCCTATCGTTTTGCTCTTGCAAAAGATACGTAATAAGCCTGCCGGTGAATGCTAAAGGAATCCGATGGTTGCGATACACTGGACCGATCGATGTGGTGACACTTTGGGGAGGCCTATGTCCAGCAGTGGACATCTTTTGACTGAAATGATCTTGTCACTTTAAGTCTACCTATGTACCACTACTGTGCATGGAGTTTAAATAAATAAATATATTACTAATATAATTTCAATGAATCTCTTATACTTCCTCCTCCTCCTTTCAGATAAATACATCTCCAAGGCCCTCACGTGCCAACCATATAATTAGTAGCAATAATAAAGACGTTTATTACTGCAATAACGTAGCAATGATACCTAAGTATTGTCGCGCAGCTCCTTAGATTTTATGACGTCAAATTAAGGAGACGCACTCGTAAAGTTAATTAAGTGCAAACGTAACACCTACCGAAATTAAACGCATTATATGTGTGTTGCTCCCGAGATTGCTTCCCGCTGATTGTGTTATAAAAGTTTTATTGTGTTTTAATATATCTTAGGGAGGTAATGTAAATATTATTTTGGAGGGCTAAAGAGGTTTGGAAGAGCCTTGGGCGATAAGATTTTGTTTGTTAAAGAAAATCATGGTGACTGGGGGTTAAGGCAAGAAAATAAACAGTAGTAGGTGAGTAGGTACGTCTCTTTCCCCTCCATTTGATGATCACCATTTCTTTTGAAAATCCTGGTGGTTATTAAAATCTTAGAGGCTGATTGAAGACAAGATAAAGATGAAAACATGGCTGTATTTTTCATCAATTAGTCTTTAAACGCTTCCCCGGCTGGAGTCTTGAGCATTTGCCAACATATGTGGAAGACATCGCGTCTTGAGTTTCCTTCTGTATATTAAAACATGATGTAATTATGTACGCGTTTACTTGAATAAAGTTCAATGACTCAGTTAGTACCTACTAACTGATTTTCTCAGACAGATACTCGTGGTGTCAGCGATCCACTTCAAGTTATGTATGATCAAATGATCGACTGGCATACGATTACTACTTAAGAAAACCGGCCAAGTGCGAGTCGGGCTCGCGCACGAAGGGTTCCGTACTATTATCGAAAAAAACGGCAAAAAAACATTTTTTGTATGGGTGCTCCACTTAAATATTTATTTTATTCTGTTTTTAGTTTCGGCAACAGAAATACATAATCTGTGAAAATTTCAATTGTCTAACTACCACGGTTCATGAGATACAGCCTGGTGACAGACAGACAGACAGACGGACCGCGGAGTCATAGTAACAGGTTCCCGTTTTAACCCTTTGGGTACGGAACCCTAAAAAACGGTTCAAGTATCTTTGACCTAAAAATTCTTATCAATGGTTTTTTAATGAAATAGACAAATTAGTCCCACAAAAACGGCCTTAATGACACGAAGTTGAATATTAAAAAGTTACTTCATAATTTACCCTCAGTCGGCTTTCACGGAACATGCATGAATTACTGTCAGAACTAGTGGTCATAGCAAAGCAGCTATTTGTTAGCGAGTCACTCAAAGCTGCCCCAACTAACACCGTTTGCGGAGCAAGCTAAAGCCAAAAGGATGATGCGGTCTACTTTCCTTGCCCCGAGGCTCATTGCACGTCTGTAAGCATTTTCAGTTTTAAGCCTCATGTAAAAGATCAAAGCAAAAATGTGTGATTAATTAAGATGGTTAGAACTTTTTGGGTGGGTCTTAATTTGGGGTAAAAACGAAATGGAAAGTACAAATTAACTATTCTAACTTAGAGCAGACCCTGAAACACCACGACTAAACACTTTTTACCCGTCGTCTTTTACTAGTGTTCATACATGGTTTAAAATGTATATTTTTTACCCTGAAAAGTTTTAAGATAAAAATGGAAACGAAAAAACCATTTATATTTTGAGCGATTCCTAACAATATTCTGTTCAGTTCAGTTACAAAATGAGAACAAAAGCCACTCTTTTCAAAATTCTAAACGCCACAACTTGAATAGAAACACCTTTGTCACAATATTCCATTGTAACAACTCCGTCACAGCATAGTCAAAGCCTCGTAAAAAAGTTGCCAGCAAATGACATTATCTTTAGAAAGTATTTTAATTCGATGAAGGAAGTTCCCCTGAAGTTCCTGTCTCGGTCGTCGGCAATACGTTGTCAGGCGATTTGCATTTTTATGAAAACGTTTTACGGGTCGGTCTGGTCCTTACCGTGGCTTGTAGGGAACGAGTTTGACTTAGTATACATAGGAATCGCTAGTTGAATAGTTGGATACTGGAATAAATATTTTATGAGCGAGAGCAGATGATTCATCTTTTTTGACTGGGTATTTTCTCGATTATCCTTCGTTACTATGTAATTGTGTAATACTAAACTTGGCTTAATGTAGCTAGTACTACATTAAGACAGGTTTAGTATTACACGATACTAAACTTGCGAATGGCTTGGTCACGACATGCAGAGAAACCCATTCAAATATTTACGTACGTCATTTAGTAGTCACACTCGACCTACGAAAAGCAGCTTTACTGCTTCGAAATTAAGATATGTTGTTTGTAGGTGTATGAGTGTATTTATATATGTATATCTTTGCCAGTTTCACTATTAAATTTAAAGGTTATCTTTGCACGCTTTTATTCTCTCAATATACGTACCCAGCGAGGTAGATGAAAATGAAAGCAAAGACATTAAAATAAATACAGCTGCATAAAACGTTACACTCAAAATAATAGTGTCTACTTCAACACAACTAGCAGCGAAATGTAATGAAACGAAAATATTATGAGTTGTAACATTATTCGAGTACCTATGTAGGTGCTTCATGTAAATTATCTCGCTGTTTTCAAACTTTGAAGACATTTTCCAGTTTAACGTGAGGAATTCTCTTTATTCATCATGCATAATGTTCAGCTGCCATGTTCCCGCGTTGCTTAGTGTTCATCCGTGTTTTTAGGTGATATAAA
Source organism: Orthosia incerta (assembly GCA_948252205.1). Classification (NCBI taxonomy): domain Eukaryota; kingdom Metazoa; phylum Arthropoda; class Insecta; order Lepidoptera; family Noctuidae; genus Orthosia; species Orthosia incerta. The sequence continues at coordinate 16,891,152 of OX411748.1, forward strand.
TAATTAAATAAATGTTCACGCACATAGCTTTACACCGGTATTCCGTGTGTATATTCATTAACCGAAAAATCCCATAATGTTTACCAGAGTATTTTTTGTTTACTAAAATACATTGTAAACAATAATTAAACATAAGTTATTCTGACCTGTAGGTAAAAAAAATAATTAAAAGGTATATATATAGTCGTGTCAGTTACTGTTACAGAAACTGACACGACTATACTATAAATAAATTATGTCCTTATCTACTACTACTATTCTATAAGGCCGTACCCTGACCAAAAAATCAGCATGAGATATGAGCATTCCTATTGGCCTAGCGGCACTGGTGGCGCATGAATTACGGTAGTGAATACGCCCAGATTTTAGAATAAAATCTTTATAAAATCGAATATTGGTCTTTTGAAAAAAAATTAACTTACAAAATGTTCGTTATCAAATTGTCTATCTATTAGTTTTAGTATAAAAAATAATTAATGAACACTTAACGAGGAGATGCAAGCTATCAATAATGATTTCACATTTTTATGGTTTTGTTGGAAGCAGATTAGTGAAACATATATCTCTTTAAAAAATAAAGTTTACTACAATTTTAGAATCAACATTATGTAGAAATTTAATGTATTTTTATTAATTGATATTTATTTTTAAATAAAGAGTAGATAGCTCGGCGTATTGCTCGGGGAGGCGCCTTAAGACACTTTACAATACTACCACTACTAGGTACGTTTTCACCTGCACAAATCAATATTAAAATACACAGAACAGAGAAGAGGCGTTTTTTTTGTTCTGTGTTAAAATATAATAGGTGTTCTCAATTTGAAATCGTGTTTGTTTAACATTCATAATTTAATTATACTGAGATCCCACGGCAAAAACGATTGAATGATTCTTGACAATAGAATAGATTACTGCGGGACAGGTTGCTTGGCCCCATCTTGCCACAACTAAATTTTTGTTTTTTTTTTACTTGCCCTACACTAGGAACTTCTCCTGTATCGTGGGTACGTATGCAAAATCAAATAGCTCTCAGCTAGCCGCCCTTTATGGGTTGCCAGGTTTTGCAGGTAAACTGGCAACTCACAGCTTGCCCCTAACTGAGAGCTAGCAACCTTATTTTTTTCCTATATTCTACACCAGTTTCTTCCAAATGACTTTGTATTCACTTGGAAAGCTTATATGTTTGGGGTTAATTATCAAATATAAACCCAATTTATTTAATTAAAATTATTGCGGCCACATATTTCCTGGCAACCATGCAGCAATCTATTCTACTCATAATCATCATCAGTATCATTCATGAAAATTCCGTATCAGTCGGATCTTAGGCTATTTAGAGACAGTGTTATGTCAGATAATGCATTAAATTAGACCTTTTTACTATGCATTTATCAAGCTTAGTCGTTATCAAAGCATTAATATTGCTAAGCTAGCATATCGCCCGAGATTGCTTAGGTATTGTACCGAACAAAGAATACAGGTCTTATTAAATTTCAAAGTATGCTTAAACCTTTTTTTTTAACTTTGCCCCACACTAGGAATTTCTTCCTGTATCGTGGGTACGTTTACAAACATATAAACTCACATACACAACACCCAGAGCCGGAACAACTATCTGTAGGTCATACAAATATTTGTTCCGTGCGGGAATCGAACCCGCGACACGCAGCGCAGCAGTCAATCGCTGCCCCACTGCGCCAAACGTGCGCCATACCGACAGGGTGACTTTTATTTCATTTGCAATCTCTCAAGAGGTGAGAGTACCTACCCATGAATACGAACAGCTTTTTATAAGGTCAACACTGAAATCTCAAAAAACAGCCATTCCCTATATTTGTCGAGTTACGAAAAAGTATTGAACAGGAGATTTCTTTTTTCATAAATCTATGTTTATCTTACATGTTGTTCACATTCATGAATTCTTTAAGGTTGTTAATTGTTAATAGGCACTATTAAAAGTTTCATCCTTTTTAATATTCAAGTCACAGTTCTTAAAATCCTATTAGTTGAAAACCCGTTGAAAACCTTACAGCCGTAAGATTTTCTTCTAGTACGTGAATCCCCGCATAAAATGTTAAACATCTGGACGACGTTGAACGTCCGACGCTTCTAGGACAACTCCTATTCATTCGTGTGCACCTCGTGACGTTTTTTCATCTTTTATATATTTTTGAGGGCGACCTCGCTGCGTTGACTTTTGTGCCGTGTTTTTTTTAAGGAGGTTAGTTGTCTTTTTTGTTGCTATGGAGATTCCGATTTAAATTTTAAGTAGTACTCTATGTTGATGATTTGTAAATAAAGTATTAGTAATCGCTGATTTTTTATTTCGTAGATCAAACTGAAAGATGGAGTGACCTACCATACCTACACAGTAGTTAATGCGGCACTTTTATGACATAAAGCGTCTGATCGCGCGATAATTGCTGATTGCTGTTTCTTACATAATAAGCCTTCCGGCTGATGATCATTTCATCATACAAGCTTTCCTCACATAATATACACAAGCCCAGCATATTAACCGTTCACACAATACGGATAATACGACCGCATACGCTAAAGTTGCAGACGGCGGTAGTTGTAAATCAACACTTCCGTAGTACTGTATTGTAATTACTGCATAATTATTACAGCGATATATGAATGTCAATGTGTTAATAAGCTACCTTCTAAAAGGATAGTATATGAGGTTTGATCATTTGAGCTACGTATCAGTTGAGTGTTTGTATAGTCAAATCCACCTGGATTTACATAGTTTTTGTTTTGGAAAGAATAACTGATTTACATAGATAGTTTAAATATCCTATAAACCAATATATATTGGTTTATGGGGTATTTTAAGTTCAGAACTAAAACCATTTTCTGTTTGAAGCTCGTGTTATAAATATTGTATACTGCTGTGTTTTTACCTTCGATCAACAATATCAACTAGATGTAGATTCGGCGCAAGAAATACGTCTCGGTAAATAACAGCTCACTTGAGACGTGAGCTCTTATTTTGTTCAGTTTGTCATAGAAAGTATTGTAAATGTAGGGTAGTAAGTATATATTTACGCGGATAGAATTTAGCATTGATTTTCTACGTGACCCGTTATCTAGTTGGTTATTGTTGATCGAAGATATAAACAAAAATAAAAAAGGAATATTCTTGAATCCAGCATGATTCAAAAGTAAATAATAATGATCAAATCAATCAATGATTATCGATCGCATGGTTGGCGCAGTGGTTGAGCGATTGACTGCTGCGCTGTTTGTCGCGGGTTCGATTCCCGCACGGAACAATTATTTGTATGATCTACAAATAGTTGTTCCGGCTCTGGGTGTTTGTGTATGTGAGTTTATATGTTTGTAAACGCACCCACGATACAGGAGAAATTCCTAGTGTGGGGAAACGTTTTTTAAAAAAAAAAATATGATTGGAAAAGTTAACATACACCACATCATAAGTCATTGAGTTTCTAGAAACGCAAACCGTACCAACAAAAAATATCTTGAGATAAAAAATAAAAAATAAACGAAGAATTTATAGATAAAATAAATAAATTGGCAAATAAAGTTCAAGTATCAGTGAAAACAAATTGCAAGAAAATCTCTCCCGAATACATCCTCCTTGACCGCACTTGGCCCTTGTTTTTTCAACGTCTGCAAACTCATGCTTCGAAAAAATTATGAACGGGAAGTTCAAAACAGTCTTAAGAATTTTTTACTTTAATAGTAGTCGACTATTTAAACCGAAGAGCCAAGAGATCGCGAACTTAAGCAATTAGTAAGCTCCAGTCAGACAGCAATTAACGAAATATGCTATTCGAAAGCAGAAAAGGTAGAAATAATTCAGCCAATAACAGGGTGCTTGCCGACTTGACTCGTTAACTAAATAATTCATTAACTACTAATGACCGAAATATATCAACCACTTGGCGTGAAGTACTTGAGATCGGGTGTTATAATTAACGTTTTGTAGCTGATATAAGTACTGGGGTAATGAAGATGCTGGAGGGGAGATTATGGTTGTTATAATTTTTGTTACATCGTTTTTAATTTAACTGCTAGAGCTCGTTGCTTCATCAGTCATCACACATGGTCATCATTGAGTTCCCCGACGCAAAAAGAGAGGTGTTATAAATTTGATGTGTCTCTACCTGTGTGTTTGTGTATATTTCTGGGGCATCATAGCTCCTAAATGGATGAACCGATTTTGATTTCGTTCTTTTAGGGTTCCGTACCCAAAGGGTAAATATGGGACCCTATTACTAAGAATCCGCGGTCCGTCCGTCTGTCTGTCTGTCTGTCACCAGGCTGTATTTCATGAACCGTGATAGCTAGACAGTTGAAATTTTCACAGATAATGTATTTCTGTTGCCGCTATAACAACAAATATAAAAACAGAATAAAATTAATATTTAATCGGGGCTCCCATACAACAAGCGTGATTTTGTTGCCGTTTTTTGCGATAATGGTACGGAACCCTTCGTGCGCGAGTCCAACTCGCACTTGGCCGGTTTTTTCTTTAAGGTGGCTTTATTGAGACTGTTCTTAGCTATGTTTGCTGAAAATCCATTCAGACGTTTAAAAGTTATGAGCGTATTACTGTTTGAATCGGGGTGTTTTCGCAGGATATCGTGATCAATAGATTGTCGATCGAAGCTTGTCTATTACTAGATAAATTATGTGACATGAAAAAAAAATGTGTCAAAAGTTTTTTAAATTTTACCAGTATAAACGAAAAAACGTGTTTTTCTATTAGTTTGATACTATCTAGGTTTCTAATTCTGCATTGGGAAGTAGAACATGACTGCTACTTATTCTGGCTTCAATATCGTTACACATTACTGAAATTGCAAGTAAACAATATTGCGTCTGTGTATTTTTTTAAACAATGAACTCCTTGGTAACTGCAATAAACTGACCCAGAATACTCTAATGGAACCATGGCTCAACTTTAGATCTGACTAAATTTATATCAAATCAAACAATTCAGTTTTACCTTACCTTTATTTTAACAGTAGAACAAATGGATGGTTCACTTCAATATGTCTATCAATCAAGTCAAAAGGTTATTTTAAACTTTTTCTCTAGTAGACATTTATTTATCTTAAGACGACGACTAACGCCAACGACCTTGAGGGAACAAAACGCGCACTCGTTTCACACCCGTGCGCCCCAAAATTTAGTAGTTTTTTGTACTTTCCTTACTATTCTAAGACTTAAAAAAAAAACCTCAAATCAAAATGTAGATAATTTAATTGTCTTTGAGATGGTGTCAATTTCAGTAAAATACGCCTAGCGGTTTTGGTGCGATTGTCGTGTTTTTGTCCGTTTTAGACATATCTTTACAAATTAATTACAGTATGTTATACGAATAAAACTCAAAATTTTCTCAGATCAAATTATTAAGAAAATGGTCTAATATAAAATATATTTATCCCAAAAAATTACGACAAGCTGTTTGGACGCGATTCTCATTTTAAAATCAGCTACTCAAGGGTATCTGCGCCTTAACTAATAATACAAAGAGACAGCCCGAATTTCGTGAGACTGTTCCTACGTATAGGGTAATCTCTCGAACCACTACACCTACGTATATTTGAAAACCTTTCACCATTTGAAACAAATTAATCCAGATGGTTACAGATAGGATAAAAATTAATATGATCCAGGCAAAACTGGGGCGGGTCACTAGTCAGGTATATTTACGACTACAGTTTTCTCGTAACAATAAATAGTGCACACCTACCTACGTACCTATAAGAATTAAATAATTTCATGTTTTAATTACTGTTGTTATTTTCCGTTTCCCTGGGAGCAAACGAAAACTTCGCCGCCATAATTCACTCTGAATACCATCGGAATGTAATTAACTACAGTACCGTGTACTGTAATTAAATTGAGCTTAATGAATCTTGCGTATTTCCCTAAATTTATATAGAAAAGCATCGCAATTTTTATATTAGCAGTTTTGCTAGCAGAACGTAGCTATAACCGGCAGG